>CM055314.2:73101864-83101864 GCA_029255685.2 Silene conica
TTTGACGATGATGGCGGCGACAATGCTAGGGCGGCCAGTCATTTCGCCACCCCACAGCCCACCGACACGACCGTTAGATAGATTTCATTAGGTTGTTTAGTTGATGTACCGCGGACTATGTTTAGTTTTTAGTTGGATTATCATTTGTAAAACTTTCTTATTAGTTATGAAAAGAGATATTAAAAACCCTTGTCTCCGACAAGTTTTTGTTGCTGGGTTGTTTTTCTGAAATTGCAGGTTTACAGATCATGCAAAAGGGAAAAAATGAATCATTTCAATGGAAATGGGGAGCTGGAAAAACGGCTGAAACCGGAAAATCACACAGGAATTTGCGACGGAAATGTCTCAATTTGCGACGGAATTCCGTCGCAAACCTTGACTAGAAGTCAAAGTCAGTCCAGATTTGCGACGGATATTCCGTCGCAAATAGTCCCTTTGCGACGGATTTTCCGTCGCAAATCTGGACTGACTTTGACCAGAGTCAAGGTCAAACAAGATTTGCGACGGAAAATCCGTCGCAAAGAGGACCATTTGCGACGGAAATTCCGTCGCAAATCTTGACTGACCTTGACTTCTGGTCAAGGTCAGTCCGTCGCAAAATGAGGTCAATCCGTCGCAAATAAGTTGCGACGGAAAAATCCGTCGCAAATTAACTTTTTGCGACAAAAATATGGGACAGACGCAGTCCGTCGCAAATCCGTCGCAAAAACATCATTTGCGACGGATTTCACCCTTTTTGCGACGGAAAATTCCGTCGCAAAGACAGCATTGTTTTGTAGTGAACCCAACTCTCAGACTACTCAACTCATGCGATACATCTACTAGACTCGCATCACAGTCCACAATAACCATACTCAAATCAACGCGTTTCTGGACTTACATCTCTCAACAAGTCATTCATTCCCAACTGATGATGTATCCTAAATTTTCCTTTAAGTCTTTCATTAGATAACTGCTAAGATCCATTAAGTAACTTAGGATTAACTACTCCGTCTATTCCACAAGTTCTTGTAAATGTTCTCACACCGTTACTAACAACTCTCGTTCTTCTAATTCAAACAACATTAGCTTACCTCATTCACCTTTTTAGACGACATCAGTACCTTAAGCATATTCCTCGAAATCCATCTTTACTTCAAGTTCCTCTAGATCCTCAAACGGATACTCGAAATTTAAATTACCATGACTTAGCACGATTCTCATTCCTAAGTTCCATTAGAAATCGTGTATAACACTCTACCTAGCATAACTATCCCATCGTTCACTCACTCTTCAAATTAGTAACATGAACACTAAGATTCCAAAACATATCTCATATAGCTTCCTGAGTTTTCCTCGAGCAACAACACTCTCCAAACAACGGTCCACAGTTA
Source organism: Silene conica (assembly GCA_029255685.2). Taxonomy (NCBI): domain Eukaryota; kingdom Viridiplantae; phylum Streptophyta; class Magnoliopsida; order Caryophyllales; family Caryophyllaceae; genus Silene; species Silene conica. Next base: position 73,103,238 of record CM055314.2, read on the forward strand.
ACTTCAAGAAATCCCCAAGTCTGGCTAAGGTGAGTTACCGCACAAGGTGTTTCAGGATAAGCAAGCTACTAGACGAGGTCAAGAGGTCATGAAGATGACTTTCAAGAGAAGGTCAAGGCTCACAGAAGAGGAGATGGGATACGAATTCCAGGGATACACACAACGTAGGTCTCGAGAGAAACACACGGAAGACGGCTCGAGAAACAACAATATGACAAGGTAAGGAACTTTAGGCTATGGACTCCCATAAAATTGAGGCCATGATCAGAAGGAGAAGCAAATGAGAGGAAAGGAGAGAAGCGGTATGAAAGGGACGAGTAGAGATCTCCCAAGGTGCGGTTCCCTCACTATTCTCACAGGGCTCTCACTCCTTACTTTCCAAATCAACTCATTCAATTATCGGTCCTCATGAACAGTTCCTCCAATGATTCATATACCCCAATCTCCCAAACTTTAAACGATGTCGACCTTACAACTACCCATCTCCAAAAGTTTGAGATGTGACATCTCTGCTAGTTCCTCAATTGCCAACTCAATAACACTTTCGGGTCATCACCCCTATATGCGATATCTACTTTACTTACCTTACTGTCCACCAGATAACAATTCTTAAACCATCAGATTTCCTGAACTTCCATCTCCAATTAAACTACTCTATCCTATCCACATACCGGTGGTGCATCCTCAAGTTTCTCTTAAGTCTTTCATTAAATGATCGTTAAGATTCGATAAGCAGCCTAGCGTAAAGTAGTGATTCACTTCTTCTAAGCTTAAGTCAATAACTTTTCAAGTATTCAACCATTGTAGCCAAAGGTTCGCATTCCTCAACAACGGACCTTTCTCAACTCAATCACTCACCTAAGTCAACTGATACTCACTCACTTTACTCATCTAGCCCTTTTCCTTAGCATCTTAAGCCTATTCTTCTAGGTCGCCCTATATCCTCAATTATCTTGTCTAACTCTTAACAGTACTCTACAATCCACAAACTTCCACGATCTAAGCATGGTCCTCAAGGCTAGGTTCCACCGAACGCTAAGTATACAACTCAACCTTCAAGCAAGTATTCTATCACTCACTTTTACTCTCCCAATTGGATAGACAACTAGACCCTTGGATCACCAAAACATGTCTCTCGATACCTCTTAAGTTATTCCTCAAATAACAATATCTCTCATAACACAACTTACGGTTATCCTAAGACTAGTTCCTCCAAATCCAATAAAAGGGAAGGTTACCTAGAGGGCACCTTAAGAAAGCAAGCAACATGGTTAAGCTGAAAAGATATGAAGATCTGTTCAAGTGAGATAGACAAATATTCTAAAAGAAGGATGTGCATTCGGAGTTATCAAGGAAGGTGATGCACAAAGAAAGAGGAGTATCTTCAAGGTTCAGAAGCATTCTCCAACAGTAGCACGAATCTTCTATCTTCGGTAGAAACTCCGGTCTTCATCGCCAAATGGGTAAGTCCACGGTTCGTCGATTGAAAGGCATAAGAGAAAGATTAACAACAATCAACAAACACGTTAGAACCTAATAAAGCAGTCACAAAACAGGCTACAATATAAGTCCTTAAATCTACCCCATCTCTCATTCATTATTTGTTTATTTTGGTCAAGTTAAGGTTGGGGGTCACATGAGTGCGTCGGGAGCAACAATGCTCTGATACCAACTGTAAAACCCCTCGCGAAAGCGGAAATATAAAACACACAAAGTACTAAAAATGCAGCGGAGTTAAAACTTTTTAACATAACTAACATGCGAGGTGAATTAAAACTGAAACTGAAAGTAAAATATAAATATACAATCAGCCTGGGATGGCACATCCTTACAGGCACTCAAAACTGAAATATAAACTAAGTCTAGCTAACGTAAACGTGTAAGTCAACCGATGAATAGGATCATCGCTCGCTAGCTCCATGCAACCCTCTGCCAACCACCTGTCATGTACCTACATACATGTAAACATGTACGCCACAATCAGTGGGGAGTGACTAGAGTTCTCCTAGCCACCTTTTGTAACGACACGTAACAAGTAAAGCAATACAACATACTCCAACATGTATAAACATGTGAAGCATAAACATCTCATCAACTGATATCCAACTCTCATGCGTTTACATATGCACGGCTCTCAACTAACTTCATAAACCGTTAGGAAGGAGAGCCGGTTTCCCTACTGGTTACCCAGTCGGGGGGTCTTTCAATCCAACTATTTATGAAACCGAACTAAGAGTCACCCAATGCCTTGGATGATCAAACCACAACTCAAAGGAACAATCATTAACTCATCATTATCAACATCTATCCGACACGTACCAACCCAAGGCAAGCAGATAAATTCAGTAAGTATAAGGTTCAGCGGTCAACTTAAGACATAACCTATACCATAATCATTCAGCAAGTGTAAAGGTTCAGCGGTCAACTTAAGACGTAACCTAAACACCAAAACAATCATTCAGCAAGTGTAAAGGTTCAGCGGTCAACTTAAGACATAACCTAAACACCAAGACAATCATTCAGCAAGTGTAAAGGTTCAGCGGTCAACTTAAGACATAACCTAAACACCAAAACAATCATTCAGCAAGTGTAAAGGTTCAGCGGTCAACTTAAGACATAACCCTAACACCAAATCAATCATTCAGCAAGCAAGGACTCAGAGGCCAACTTAAGGCATAGACCCGCCAATCAGCAAGATACTAGACTCAGCGGCCAACTTAAGGCATAGACTAGCATCCAAAAGCAAAGGACTCAGAGGCCAACTTAAGGCATGTCCCTTCACCACATCACAAGGTACTAGACTCAGAGGCCAACTTAAGGCATGTCCTAGCACCAAACAACCGCACTCTGGGCAAGGTGCCAATACCTTAGCTACCCCGTTGTGCAGTTGCTCTACTCGTCAGACTCAGAGGCCAACTTAAGGCATGTTCCAACGCGATCACAATCAATCATGTCTGGGCTCAGAGGCCAACTTAAGGCATATCCCAGACACGACAAACATACACATATAGGGCTCAGAGGCCAGCTTAAGGCATATCCCCATATATGGCAAACAACTCACGTATTAAGTTCAGAGGCCAGCTTAAGGCATAACTTAATACGCATCAATACAATATCAATCAAAATCCATGAACTAATCTATAGTTCTACTTTCCTTATCCTCTAATCAACACTTAATTGATCCCGGGAACTAAGTTGAGGGAGAGCCGGTCTCCCTTCCGGTTGCCCGGCCGGGGGGTCTCTGTCCTCACTCCATTCCCGAACCCAATATAGTGTTGCCCATCCTCCGGGGACCTCAAACACACATAAACATAAGAGAAATGCCAATTCCGATTAAGTTAAACCTAACCAACTACTATATATTAAACTATCTTAGTCCGATAAGAAATATATATGGACACTTAAGAATTAACTAATTTTAGACAAGTAACTAATTACTTGCTAAATCTTACTTAGCTCAAATATATATCACTAAGTATTTAATTACGTTCTAATTAACCGGTTTAATAACCGTTAAAGGAAAATAAACACGATTTAAATTAAACTTCATATTATATTACTTATATTTTATACGGGAAAATCGACTAACTAATTAAATTATTTCGACATGCTTCTAATAAGACCGTAACCCATTACTAATTCGTAACGATTTCTAACGTATTATATTTAAACGTAAACAAGCTAGCAAGCACGTACGTAGATTAATTAAATCAAGCGGGCTAGCAAGCACGTACGTAAAATAATAATATAATAATAAAATAATAAGAAAAATATAAAAGAATGTCAGGGCATTACGTGTGGAATGAAAATGTAGAAGTAGTTTAGTTGTAGCAATGAAAAGCGCTGAACCCAAATAGCATCAGCAGTTTACATTAAGGTGATAGCAGTACACGGCATTAGACCAGCAGAAGCGGCGTGATTAACGACAACAACAACACAAATAACGAACATCGATAGCAATGCATTTCAGTAGCAATTGTAACAGACTAAAAGAGTAGCAGTAGCAGAAATATGCAGACGCGCAGACACGACGGCAATAGACCAGCAGACACGCAGCAGTACAGATTTGCAGGAAAGACACAGGGCAGAAACTGTACAGCAACAGCGCGCATTGTAGATAACGAGAGCAGTGGGTATGGGTACAGCAGTCACAACGTAGAGTAAAAGGGGAGAGGGGTCTGGGCAGTAGGTAGTAGAAGAATACACAGCAAGGATAGACTAGCAGGGTGCATATGGCTTATGGGTGTAAGCAGTAGCAAGCTCATGACAAGCATTAATGGAGCAATACAGCAAATGCATAAATGTGCAGTAACTGGTAGGTATGGACAGTAGTAAGAGCAGTAGTAACACGAATGGGCAGAATCATAGTACGGATGCAAGTATGCCGGAACAGAAGCAGTTACGCACGTAGTATCAGATTAGTAAATTGCAGTGGTACTGAATGGGTGTTAGCAGCTAACTACGCTGGGAGAAAGCAGAGAAGGACATAACAGTAGAATTATGCAGTACCTCAGAATTTCAGACTTAACAACATTAGAAAGGCAATAACCTTAAGCAACCACAATAGCTCTCAACAACGTGATTTTACTAACCCGTCCATACTAAGAACAAACCCATAACAATCCTCAATATGATTACATGTATCCGTCGCAAACATGAAATTTCTGAAAATGAAAGATCAAGTAAATGAAACATCATCCAAGCATGAATTCAACAAGTAAGAACATTCCTAACATGTTACTAAGTCCATTAATCATCAACCTCAAACAAAAATCTGAAACAATAACAAAACTTGCTATTTTAACAAAAAGGCCGAGTTACTCATTATCGTCACCTCTCAAGCGATTCCGGCTAAAGATCCTCCTCTACCAAGTAGCTATCAACCTCCGGATCGTCTAGTCCCACACCTACAAACATAAAAACCGAGTTTTAGGACAGAAAACGGATTTCTACCAAATGGACAGATTTTTCGGAGTGAAGGAAATGAAAAATTAAAGTGATAGATGGCTTAGAAATTCGATGAGGATTCCGAAAATGTTATCATTACCTCGAATCGGTCGACGGATGATGGAGAGAAGCTCAAAAGAAGGAGAAATAAAAATGGAGGTTTGAGAGAGTTGTGTTTACAGTGAAATGAGTTTCTTGGAGGAAGAAGAATGTCGACATAAGGTTTAAGTAGAGTATATGAGTCGTCCTTTCCGTCTCAATTAAAACGGGTTAGGATATTTGAACGGATATTTAAGTTGGGAACTTAACCTTGCCAAGTTTGCATTCGCCTTAAGGACTTAAGGTTCTTAAGACGGATCCTATGATTTACTTTAAAATAAATTAACATTAAAAATTAAAATATTATTTTATCCCGTAAAATTAATTAAAACCATTAAAATATAAATTTACGAAAAAGCGGGCTGTTACACATGCAGTTGCTTTTAAAAGATGCCCCATTTGTTTTTACTCATGAATGTCTTTCTGCTTTTCAGACTTTGAAACAGGCTTTGGTGTTCGCGCCGATCATTCAACCTCCCAACGGGGAGTTGCCTTTTGAGATTATGTTTGACGCCTGGGATTATGCATTAGGAGCAGTTCTGGGACAGCAGATAGATAAAGCATTGAGTGTTATTTACTATGCGAGCCGAACTCTGGACAAGGCTCAAGTGAAATATGCCACCACTGAGAAAGAGTTGTTAGCTATGATATTTGCTCTTGATAAATTTTGTTCATATCTGCTTGGTTCTAAGGTTATCGTTTTTACAGATCATGCAGCTCTGAAGCATCTTTTGGGAAAGAAGGAGGCAAAACCCAGGTTGTTGCGGTGGATACTCCTACTCCAGGAGTTTGATCTAGAGATTAAGGACAAGAAGGGTGTTGAGAATGTCGTAGATCATCACTTGTCACGTCAAACCCAATAAGCGGGAGAGGATACTTTGCCTATTAATGACTCTTTCGGTGACGATTCTTTATTTTCCCTTTGTGCAATTAATGATCAGACTAACGATAGAGTTGAACCGTGGTTTGCAGATTTTCCTTACTTTGCAGCTGGCAAGGAAATGCCTAAGGGTCTAACCTATCAGCAACGCAAAAAGTTACACGATGTCCGACACTATTTCTGGGACGAGCCCTACCTTTTCAAAGAATGCGCAGACGGTCTTTATCGGCGATGCATTCCATAGTGGGAAACCAAAGCAATTCTGGAGGGGTGTCATTCCTCACCTTATGGTGGTCACTACGGTCCATCGCGAACCGTGGCTAAGGTACTTCAATCCGGTTTTTATTGGCCAACTCTATTTAATTTGCTGACACTCGAGCTTTTGTTTCCAGGTGTGATGAATGTCAGCGATCAGGTAAGATTTCTAAGCGACATGAGATACCAAAGAACGGTATTTTAGAGGTCGAAGTTTTTGATGTTTGGGGTATTGACTACCAAGGACCATTTTCGACCAGTCGAGGTAACAGGTATATCTTAGTTGCGGTAGATTACGTGTCAAAATGGGTTGAAGCTATTGCGTCACCCAATTGTGATGTTAAGACTGTCATTAAGTTGTTTCGTAAGGTTATTTTCCCTCGTTTTGGTGTCTCTCGTGTTGTCATTAGTGATAGAGGTATGCATTTTAGGGAACAAAAACTGACGAACATGTTGAATAAGTATGGCGTAAGACACCGTAGAGGTTTGGGGTATTACCCCAAAACAAGTGGTCAAGTTGAGGTCTCTAATAGGGAACTAAAAGAGATTTTGTCTATGGTCGTGTCTAAATTGCGTAAGGACTAGAGTCAGAAACTTGATGACACATTGTGGGTTTATAGGACGGCTTTCAAAACACCAATTGGTGTCTTACCGTATCGTTTAGTGTATAGGATGTCATGTCATTTACCTGTTGAGTTAGAACATAACGCTTGGTGGGCAATACGCCAACTTAATTATAATACTGATCTTTGTGGTGAGAATCGTTTATTGAAGTTAGATGAGCTTGAGGAGTTCCGCTTGAAAGCCTATGACAGTTCACACATCTACAAAGAGAAGAATAAACGGTGGTATGACAAGCGCACTATCCCTCGAGAATTCCACGTTGGGCAAAAAGTGTTGTTGTTCAACTCGCGACTGAGACTTTTTCCAGGAAAGCTGAGATCAAGATGGATGGGCCCTTACACGGTAGTTGGAGTCACCAAGTTTGGATCTGTCGAGCTGGATGACACGGCTGTCGCAACCCTATCAAAAATAACCAACTGGCCTAACTAATGTAGTAAGGAAGTCGGGATCGTATCCACAGGGAGACAGATATGAATTCTAAAAGCTAAACTAAAGTCTGTCGAGGTAACCAGATTATGGGGGTTTTTTTATTGTTGTTTGAACTAAAACTAAGAGTACTGAATTGAAGGAAATAGATAAAAGAAAAGCGTAAAGTAAAGAGTGTAAAAATATAAGGTAGAGAAAACTAGGATAGTCGGTTCACCAATGATTGTGTAACGATAAGGGGTTTAGGTCGCAGATCAGTCGCAGTTACCGGTCTAAAGGGCAGTGAAAAGGTCCTCTCGGATCGCTATTCACCCTAGAATGCTTCTAACGGGCTCTCGCAACTTATTAGGGCACTCTAATGTTTATGACAGGTCTAACCCTCACCAGGCTTTCGATCTTAGGTCGGGGTTTACCATACGATTAATTAGCTACGTCGACTTAACCAATCAAACACAAATAAATGTCATAATTAACAACAGAGACAAACTACCAACAACGGATCTAACCTAAACGAACATCGTCACATTATCATTGGATCACCTATATCCTAGTCAAGAGGATTAGCTACGCATAATATAAGGAACGATTGAGATAGAATAATTAATGGAGAGGGAGTACATGATTGCGATAATGAAAATTGCAATATAAAACAATGGAAAACAGGTAGTAAAGAAATGAGAATAAAATGAACAAAGCAAATTAAATTACCGAATGTAAATGGCAAAACAGAATTCTTGAAGGCTAGGAAATGCTAAAGAAAGATTAACTGATTACAAGTTCTTAGAGTATTAAGAGATAAAAGATAAAAGGTGAAGATTAAAGTAAAAGTAGTTCCTAAAGAAAACTCCAAAAGCTGCTTAAAAGCGAAAATGAACTGATTCCTATCCGATGACCTAATGGGCTTAGGTTAAAATTGGGCTTCGGAAAAGAAACTGGTCGATCGACCTGGGAACTGGTCGATCGACTTTTCTATCGACCAAAAGTGGTCGATCGACATAGGGAGTGGTCGATCGACTTTGGTATCGACCAAAAGTGGTCGATCGACTGAATCTGTCGAACAGATTTCCTGCAATGCGCACTGAATTTCAAATGGCCGCCATTTCTTCGTTACTCGTGAAAATCAAGCGTTTTTGGTGGCGTTGGAAAGCTAAGAGGATAAGGTTTCACCTCCAATTGGAATCACTTGATTATCTACTGTATAAATCAAGTTATAGCTCTTCAAAGTAGGCACTAGCAACGTGAAGCTCTTCTTTCGCTCGATAGACTTCCATTACTTCTACGCGCATCTCAAGATGGTAGTAATAAGCTCCGACTCAACTCTTCTCCTAAATGCATGCATAGGGACATGTTTTAGTCTTGTTTATGATCTTCTCCGGCTCATATCTGCAAATAACACATGACAAACCAAAGTAGACTATTCGGGGGACATTTGTAGTAAAACACTACGAAATAAGCATGGAAATGCGTGCTAATATGGCCTAAAAGGTTTATATAAAATGCACGCATCACTGGACGACTCTCATGGCTCGCGGTTCAAGGTAAATGGTCACCAAGTGAAGCACTACCACGGTGTTGAGGAAGTTGGTAGTTTGGTCGAAGTACTGTTTTTCAACGACGATGATGCCGACTAATGTTGAACCAAAGGTCGTGCGAGACCTGTTAAACTTGCGCTTATCGGGAGGCAACCCGGTCTTTACTGTTTTTGTTTTATTTTGGATATTTTTCTGCATTTGTACTGTTTAAGATTGTTTCGTTGTAGTTCTTCTGTCCTCTGTTGCTGTTTTCTGTTTTTTCGCAGGCTGGCTATGAATTCTGCTCGATCGAGTGAATTTTACCTCGATCGAGTCCGACAATCCTTTGATCGAGTGGTTTTGCATTGTACATTGTTCGATCGAGTAGTTTGCAGAATTGCAGCTGTCAGATGCTTGATCGAGTTCATGACACTTTCGATCGAGTTACTCACCTTTCGATCGAATAGTTTGTTCACGCGATCGAGACACTCCACTATTGTCGAAGGAAATTTTGCTAAAACTTCTGAAAAACCTCACTTTCGCGTTCGAATTGGGGAGGTCGTTGTTCTGCCTCATTTTGTAAATCTCCGTCTCACCTTTTCTTTTCACCTTCGCTTTGCACAATGAGGACATTGTATCGGTTGGTTTGGGGAGGTTTTTGCATCCATTTTGTCTGCATTTGAAGCTGAGTCGAAACCTTGATGTTCTGTCATATGCAAACCTGACATAATCTATACTTCTTGCACAAGTAGTTTGCACGAGTTGTCTTTTTGTTTGAAAGTCCTACTAAACGAATAGACTTGACCTGAGATTACTGGCAACCTACTTATAAATTCTGAGGAATTAGAGCTTTATAAACTGGTGATGACCGGTTTTATGTAGGATTTGTGAGTAGTTACTCCTTGCATAACATGTATCATCAATTTGCATATGTATGAGTTTCAATTCGGGTTAGTGGTTGGTGTCACATGTAGGGATCGGAGGCGCTTACATTACTTTTCTTTCCTTGTTACCCATTTAGCTCCACAAATAACCAAATCTGCCAGCTGACCCTCAGCTACACCAAAATTTAGTCTGCCTTGTTCAAGAAATTTTAGTGTATGTCTCTATTGGCATAATTTTGTTTGGCTTTGCACTATTTGGAGTTGAGAAAGAAAGAAAAAAAAGAAAACGAAACCGATTTCATCATTTTAAAAAAAAATTCTGTTCAATAAGACGATTTCGCTCCTATGTATCAATTCACATCATTTGAGGAGTACTATCAAATTGGTTAGGCGAAGTTTTGTGCCAAAAAAAAGGGCACATGTGATAATAAATTTCTAAGATGAGCTAGAAATGGATCTTGAAGTATGGCTATGTTTAGGTGCTAGCTTGACAACCTATACCTCCACATTCTCATAATTTTTCTACCCTTTTGTTACCCATCACCTCACTTTACTATAATTATGTAAGCCCTCAGATGTGATAGAACTTTGTTTGGTTGGAATATATGTACTTCATTTAGAATTTCTTATCATTTTTGTGCATGCATGCTTATGTGGGTTGCAGTTTAAGTGAACAACTATCTTTCTTTCTCTCTTACATTCACTTGTTCACCCTTTGTTTCATGAGAGAAGAGTGACCCGCCGAGAGTCCATTATCAAAGGTCTTGCAAGGTTAACGGTTCAGTAGTGCCCTGATAATTTTCTAACAACTCGTCTGCATACATCGTCTGTGCAATTTTTTGACTTATGTCTTAATCTTGGTTTGAGTAGACATTTCGGTGATTGTTCCGTACTTGGTTACTTTTGCGGAGTTAGATGCACCTTATTTTCTAGAGGACAAGCAAAGGTTTGGTTTGGGGATATTTGATACGCGCATTTTATATAGACCTTTTAGGCCCATTTTGCACGTATTTGTCCCTTAATTCTTGACTTTTAGCAACCTTTATCCCCCGAATTGTCTACTCGTCTTCGTTTTATATTTATTGCAGATAAAAACAGGAAAGAAAAGGAAAAACGCTCAATCCTCGATAAATAAGTACTTTCAAAGATGTAGGGAAAGAATCGTCTCACGCTGAAAAGTGCAGAAACCCGAAAAGAGAGCAATCCTCGCCTAATCACTGATAATCACTCGATCGAGCACTGATAATCAATCGATCGAGTGGTTGCAAAAGAGAAGTCCCTCGATCGAGGACTATACTCAAGGCCATCGACCATTTCCTGCTAAATACTCGATCGAGTACTGGCATTCACTCGATCGAGCAAGAAGAACAAAGATTTACTCGATCGAGTAACTCACTTACTCGATCGAGCTAGGTCGCGGGATTTCAGGAACTGAAGGTTTTTCCAAGTTAGCATAAAAAGCAAAGTTGAGGAGAAAAAGAACTATCACTGGACACACAACAGTAGACAGCAGTAGTGTAGCCTAGATCTCAATTTTCCCATTTCCTTCTCTTAAAACCTAATTAGTTAGATTATTGCTTTGGATTGGAATTCAGCTTCTCATTCATTTTCCTCCAATCTTGTAATCGTGGTATTCTCTTCTTTACTTTGTTTAGTTAATCTATGCTTTTCATTTTTTTTCTTTTATGATGTTGAATCCCTTTCCCATTGTTCTTACTGTTAATTACATAAACATGATTGGCTAGACCTTGTACTAGGATTTAGGGTAACCATCGCTTAGGAATAGTCGTTGTACTGAATGTATTAGATTAAGGATTGTATTTAATCATTGCATATAATAGCTTTTGTTTGTTTGAATCGACGCATTCAAATAACTGTATGGATTCCCTTGACCTAGATGGCTAGATCGAAAGATTGGAATAGGTAGACCGACAATGAACTTTGGGACGAACTAGCTAGAGCGAAAGTTTGTTAGATTTAATCCTAGGGCAAATAGTTGACCGAAAGGACCTTTTCACTACCCCTTTCCCAAGTTTAATACATTCTTATTAATTTCTTCCTACCACCTTAAGCCATGGTGAACCGAACATCCTAGTATTTCCTTCCTTTAGTTGGTTACCCACTTTTCTTATCTTTGCGTCGCTTTTACTCTTAGAATTTAGACTACAAAACAACAACCCCCCCCCCCCCCCCCCCCTTCTGTTACTTTAGCAAACTTGTTAGAACTTTTAAGGTTCCCTTCTCCATGTGGATTCAAAACCCGGCTGCCTCTACTAAATTGGTTTAGGACCGGTTGGTTTAGTTTTGATAGGGTTGCGACAGCCGTGTCACGTCTTCTTTTTATTATACCTCGTATTTTTAAGTGCTCAATATATCATCAAAATTTAGTGTATCACAAATCTGGTTCTATACTTTTCGCTCGATAAGTGTTTTAATAAATTCATGTTCTCGTATACTTTTACATTAGTTCATATTCTTATCGTAATAACTTGTAGTTTTGGGTGTATGAGGCCGGAGGGTTGGGTTGGTGATGAGGCTGATTGGTCGAGGTGGTGTAAGACCGAGAGAAGGCAACGTGGGCGGATGGGGTGAAGGTTGTGGTAGAGGATGGTTGTTTGTTGACGAGAAGTTTATGATGAATTAGTTTTTCATGTAAAGCATCAAAGGTAATGGGAGAGTCACGAGCACGCACGACATCGATGACGGATGTGTAGAGGGTTTGATCGAGACCGCCAAATATTTGGCTAGTAATATCTCCACTGTCAACGGGTTTGCCTAATTGAGCAAGATTAGCGGCGCAAGTTTTGATATCAAACATGTAGTCGGTGATGGATCGGTCCCCATGGGTGATGTTTTTGAGACAGTCTTTTAGTTGTATAATATGACCTCGAGATGGGTTGGCATAGGTGGAGGCGAGGAGGTTCCAAGCGTCATGGAAAGTGGTGCAATCGAGAATAAGCGGTGCGACAGTGTCATGAAGAGTACCCGTGATTGCACCAAGGATAAGTTGGTCTTGTTTGAACCAAGTGTTGTAAGCTGGGTTGGGCACGGGTTCACATTTCATTTTCTCTATTGTGGCGGCGGTTGTGGTGGTTTTGGGTGGGGTGGTCGTTCCATCAAGGAAACTGAAGATACCGAAACCTTGAAGGAGTCGGGTAATTTGGAAGCGCCACGAAAGATAGGTAGTCGGGGTTAGTTTAGTGCAAGTGGGAAACGAAATTGAAATGAGTAGCTTGTTGGGTTCGTCGGTGTTTGAAACGAGATTGTTGGAGTTGGCCATGGGTGTTTGTTTGTCAAGTACAACACCGAGAAGAAGAATGATTGTGAGGATCGTAGGGTGGACTGATACCATGTAAACTAAAGGTTGAATTCTTATTGTCGTATTGTATATCTCATTTGCAGAATATCATAGGTACATTTGCAGAATATCATAGGGGATATAATATATATATATATATATATATATATATGATTTGAATCACGTGAGGCACCCTCCTTAATATGAGGCTGCCGGACTCATCATAACCGTTGGATCTAAAAACAATAGACGCACCAGATCTTGACACGTGTCCATATATAATATCAAAAAAAGAAAGAAACTGACACTCTCTCACAATAGACTGTCAGTGTCCTCAACCAAAGGGGTGTTAGGAAGGGTGGGGAAAAATACAGGAGAATGAGACAATCAATGTTTCACCAAATCGTACAAAATTGCCTTACCCTCACAGTAGTGGGATACTCGGTTGTTGCAGCTCTACAGTTTATTTGCAAATGACCTTTTTTCACCCAACACTCCATTTACCAATCTTTTTATCAGTAATAAGTGACGGGTAGTACAGGTTAAGCTGTGAAAATAGTGGTAAAGTACTCGGTTGTCGAGCACGAAATGCTGGCCTCTTTTGTACGGAGGAAACAATGCAACAACAATCTAACATCATGTTACGTATCGAGCAATTTTGTACCATGGTATCACTATAATCAACCAATTAGACTTCTAAGAGCATCGTATATATTACAACACAAACCAATATGTTCTATTCGCACACGTGAACTGCTGAAACATTTTAAGTCCAAACTTCACGAAATAAGGTCCCGGTTTCACGAATTAAGGTCCAAGATTCACGAAATAATAAATTAAACATTTTGTGAGTAAATAAACATTTTAAGTCCAAGTTTCACGAAATAAGGTCCCGGTTTCACGAATTAAGATCCAAGATTCACGAAATATAAAATTAAATATTTTGTGAGTGAACAAATATTTTAGGTCCAAGTTTCACAAAATAAGGTCCCGGTTTCACGAATTAAGGTCCAAGATTCACGAAATAAGAAATTAAACATTTTGTGAGTAACAAACATTTTAAGTCCAAGTTTCACGAAATAAGGTCTCGGTTTCACAAATTAAGGTCCAAGATTCACGAATAAGAAATTATACATTTCGTGAGTGAACAAACATTTTAAATCCATCACGAAATAAGGTTCCGGTTTCACGAATTAAGTTCCAAGATTCACGAAATAAAAAATTATAACAAACATTTTAAGTCCAAGTTTCACGGAATAAGGTCCCGATTTCACAAATTAAGGTCCAAGATTCACAAAATAACAAATTAAACATTTTGTGAGTAACAAACATTTTAAGTCCAAGTTTCACGAAATAAGGTTCCGGTTTCACAAATTAAGGTCCAAGATTCACGAAATAAGAAACTATACATTTCGTGAGTGAACAAACATTTAAGTCCAAGTTTCACGTAATATGGTTCCGGTTTCACAAATTAAGGTCCAAGATTCACGAAATAATAAATTATACATTTCGTGAGTAAACAAACATTTTAAGTCCACGTTTCACGAAATAAGGTTCCGGTTTCACAAATTAAGGTCCAAGATTCACGAAATAATAAATTAAACATTTTGTGGGTAAACAAACATTTTAAGTCTAAGTTTCACGAAATAAGGCCCCGATTTCACAAATTAAGGTCCAAGATTCACAAAATAAGATATTAAACACTTCGTGACTAAACAAACATTTTAAGTCCAAGTTACACGAAATAAGGCTTCGGTTTCACAAATTAAGGTCCAACATTCACAAAATAAGAAATTAAACATTTTGTGAGTAAACAAACATTTTAAGTAAGTTCAAATTCACGAAATAAGGTCCCGGTTTCACGAATTAAAGTCCAAGATTCACGATATAAAAATTATACATTTCGTGAGTAACCAAACATTTAAATCCAAGTTTCACGAAATAAGGTTCCGGTTTCACAAATTAAGGTCCAAAATTCACGAAATAAGAAATTAACCATTTTGTGAGCAAACAGATATTTTAAGTCCAAGTTTCACGAAATAAGTACTCAGGTTCACAAATTAAGGTTAAAGATTCACAAAATAAGAAATAAAACATTTTATGTATAAACAAATATTTTAAGTCCAAATTTCACGAAATAAGAAAAAAAGCAAAATGGATTATTTTTTTAGATAGAGATATTATTTGGGCCAAATGAAATGTTAGAAATGACCCATAATTTCCATCCCATTGAAATTAGTCCAATGAACATTGAAAATCATGTGCAACATAGTAAGGGTTCGACGGCCTCACCGTAATAGGTTGCCTCACGTGATCCGGCCTCTCTCTCTCTCTCTCTCTCTCTCTCTCTCTCTCTCTCTCTCTCTCTCTCTCTCTCTCTCTCTCTCTCTCTCTCTCTCTCTCTCTCTCTCTCTCTCCTCTCTCTCTCTCTCTCTCTCTCTCTCTCTCTCTCTCTCTCTCTCACTCTCTCTCTCTCTCTCTCTCTCTCTCTATATATATATATATATATATATATATATATATATATATAGATTTAGGATCGGGTGAGAACGATTATACGGTGCATACGGTGAGAACGAGCCACGTCCGTTGGATTAAAACACAATCAACGGTTAAGAAATACCCACAACCCACATTCTAGATAGATTTTTTGACGGAGTAGATAATTTTTTTTTTACCTTTTTACACAAACTTAGATACATTTTTTTACGGAGTAAATACCTTTTTTTTTTTACCTTTTTACGTAAACCTATATACATTTTTTTGACGGAGTAGATACATTTCTTTTAATTTTTACGGTAAACCTAGATACATTTTTTGACGGAGTAGGTAAATTTTTTTACTTTTTCTATATAAACCTAGATACATTTTTTGAAGGAGTAGATACATTTTTTTTTACTTTTTTTACATAAACCTAGATGTATTTTTTGAAGTGGTAGATACATTTTTTTTTACTTTTTTACGTAAACCTAGATACATTTTTGACGATATAGATACATTTTTTTTACTTTTTTACGTAAACCTAGATACATTTTTTGAATGAGTAGATACATTTTTTTACTTTTTTTACATAAATCTAGATACATTTTTTGAAGGAGTAGATACATTTTTTTTTTTACTTTTTTTACATAAACCTAGATAAATTTTTTGACGGAGTAGATACATTTTTTTTTTTTACTTTTTTACGTAAACCTAGATATATTTTTTGACGAAGTAGATACATTTTTTTTATTTTTTACTTTTTTTACGTAAGCTTAGATACATTTTTTTAAGGAGTAGATACATTTTTTTTACTTTTTTTACATAAACTTAGATACAATTTTTGAAGGAGTAAATACATTTTTTTACTTAAAACTAAATACATTTTTTGACGGAGTAGATACATTTTTTTTTTACTTTTTTACATAAACCTAGATACATTTTTTGACGGAGTAGATAGACCTGGCAAACAGGTCGGGTCGTGTCGGGTTCGTGTTCATGTCACATGTAAACGGGTCACAAAACCTCCAACCCAAACCCGACCCAATTAAATTTCGTGTCGTGTTCGTGTCGACCCACTTAGATAAATGGGTCATAAAGCCTCAACCCTAACCCGTTAATTTCGTGTCGGGTTCGTGTCGTGTTTTCGTGTTATGTCCATATTTGGAAAGTTTAAGTATATTTAGGTAATAGAGGATAAAGAAAATTAGGATTAATTTAGTAAACAGGTCATTCGTGTCGGGTTCGTGTTTAAAGAACTCAACCCAAACCCGACACAATTAAATATCGTGTCGTGTTCGTGTCGACCCGCTTACATAAATGGGTCATTAAACCTCAACCCAAACCCGTTAATTTCGTGTCGGGTTCGTGTCGTGTTTTCGTGTCGTGTCATTATTTGCCAGCTTTAGGAGTAGATACATTCTTTTTTTTACTTAAACCTAGATACACTTTTTGACGGAGTAATACATTTTTTTAAAAATTTTAACATAAACCTAGTTACATTTTTTGACGGAGATTCTAGTATTACGATGAAATCGGCGTCATCGAGTGTCGGTCGACGGGATGTTCGTGTGGGCGAAATGTTATAGATAATGGTGTTGGTGATGATAGACGAAGTAATTCTTTTGTTGCATTGTGATAAGTGAAGAAAAAAAATTATGGAGATGGTTATGGTGATAATGGCTGACATTGTCCGTTTGTTGTCAACAGTGGGTTTCTAAAATCAATTTGCCAAATAATTTGATTAAGTCACATAATTAGACACTAGTGTTTTTGGTTTTCACTGAAACCAAGGAAACATGGGGAGGTATTTGATTATTTGATGGGTTTAATTAAAATTTAGGTTTGTTGGAAATACTATATTAGCCGTTGATTTCACCCCGATCTAAGGGATGAGGGTTGTTCTCACCGTTCTCACCGAATGATCGTTCTCACCGAATGATCGTTCTCACCGGATTTTGCCTCTCTCTCTCTCTCTCTCTCTCTCTCTATATATATATATATATATATATATATATAGACTTGAATATATATATATATATATATATATAGAGGCAAGATCCGGTGAGAACGATCATTCGGTGAGAACGGTGAGAACGAATATCCACCCTTAAACCAAATAGTATCCTACAGTGTAGATTAAATCATTACAACAATTTCATTACAACTATTTGACATCATTCCTCCATCTAGGATGTTCACTTTCGTGCAACACGACTCTTTAATTCCATACTCTTTCATAACCCACAAATCGCGACCATCAGAACTCGTATTACTCTGGGTCAACACCGATAAAAACCCATCCATAACCTGCAATGCAGTCACGTCATTTTCTTTATCTCGAGAATTGTCAAGCAATAAATCAGCAGAGTTATCTGTATAATCAGGCAAAGGAACTTCATTTGTCCAATTTTCAATACAAAGGTCGAAACAAATAATTTGATGCTTATTGGTTAATTCCCACCAAATAAGCCAATGACATAAATGATTATCAGAAACAACCGCCTCCGGAAAATCACCTGGACGACCTGGTACGTTATCTAGATCGTCATCAAGGTTACGCCATAACACGACCTGGAGTGATGGTTTTATGAGATAACTGAATCCAAATATGTGTAATTCGGCTGATATTTGATGTTCTGAACAATGCTGTAATGCTTAGGCCAGCATATAACGAATGTAGTTCACTTTAGACCGACAAAAAATGTATCTAGATATATGTAAAAAAGTAAAAAAAAATGTATCTATTCCGTCCAAAAATATATTTACGTTTATGTAAAAAACTAAAAAAAATTTATCTATTCCGTCAAAAAATGTATTTAAGTTTAGGTAAAAAAAGTTTAAAAAAAATGTATCTACTCCTCCAAAAAATGTATCTAAGTTTACGTAAAAAGGTAAAAAATAAAAAAAATGTATCTACTCCGTCAAAAAATGTATCTAGGTTTACGTAAAAAAGTAAAAAAAAAATGTATTTACTCCGTCAAAAAATGTATCTATGTTTATGTAAAAAGAGTAAAAAAAAAATGTATCTACTCCTTCAAAAAATGTATCTAGGTTTATGTAAAAAAAGTAAAAAAATGTATCTACTTCGTCGAAAAATATATCTAGGTTTACGTAAAAAAGTAAAAAAAATGTATCTACTCCTTCAAAAAATGTATCTATGTTTATGTAAAAGAGTAAAAAAAAAAATGTATCTACCCATTCAAAAAATGTATCTAGGTTTATGTAAAAAAAGTAAAAAAAAAATGTATCTACTTCGTCAAAAATGTATCTAGATTTACGTAAAAAACTAAAAAAAAAAAATGTATCAACTACTTCAAAAAATGTATCTAGGTTTATGTAAAAAAAGTAAAAAAAATGTATCTACTCCTTCCAAAAATGTATCTAGATTTATGTAGAAAAAGTAAAAAAAAATGTATCTACTTCGTCAAAAATGTATCTAGATTTACGTAAAAAAGTAAAAAAAAAATGTATCTACTACTTCAAAAAATGTATCTAGGTTTATGTAAAAAAGTAAAAAAAAAGTATCTACTCCTTCAAAAAATGTATCTAGGTTTATGTAAAAAAAGTAAAAAAAAATGTATCTACTCCGTCAAAAAATGTATCTAGGTTTACGTAAAAAAGTAAAAAAAATGTATCTACTCCGTCAAAAAAATGTATATAGGTTTACGTAAAAATGTACAAAAAAGTATTTACTCCGTAAAAAAATGTATCTAATTTTATGTAAAAAGGTAAAAAAAAAAAAAAAAATTATCTACCCCGTAAAAAAATCTATCTAGAATGTGGGTTGTGGGTATTTCTTAACCGTTGATTGTGTTTTAATCCAACGGACGTGACTCGTTCTCACCGTATGCACCGTATAATCGTTCTCACCCGATCCTAAATCTATATATATATATATATATATATATATATATATATATATATATATATATATATATATAGACACAATGAAGCAACTATAAGAGCTATTAACTGGGGAGGTTACAACAATACATTGAAGAGAAGTAGATACATTGAATACTAATAAGTAATACTTCCTCCATTCATATACAAACTACACCTACTCCATTTTAATCCATTCATATTCAAACTACATCTTTCCTAATAAAGCCAACAAAATTACTAAAATATCCTTATGAATATCAATTATTTACCCAAAATGTCATCAAATGATCCACCATTACTCCACCACAAACAATAAAAAAAATAACATACACACTTCCCATTGTACTTTCAATCATATATTTAATAAACTCTTAAAATTTGTGATTAAAACATAAATACAATTTGGATTTAAATGGAGGAAGTATGAACTATGAATGGTTTGGTTATTAAATAGTAGCCTTTCGATTTGCCGAGAGTGCTATTGCTGCATTTATATTAGTAACACTTAATGTGCTTCCTTGTACCATTAATGCGATGCTCTGTTTTCACAAAACATGGACTTTTGGCTCGTTTTGCGATTGTCTTTGCTTTCTTACTTGTTTCAAACAGTATTACATTTTCACTTTATTTTTCCGTTCGAAATACATAGTTACATGCATAATTGGAATAAAGATAATGTGGACTAGTGGAATATCATAAATTCTCGTATAAAACCGACTTTATTTGTTTTAAATTTGAAAACGAGTTATGTATTATACCACCTGTGAATATATAAATGTCAAATAGTTTACTTTTTTCTATGCATATTTATTAAATACAATTAGGATGTAGTTGATTCGTCTTAACATTAATATCGTCTTAAGAAAGAGTTACCGAATGAATATATGTCCAATGTATGGGCCAACAAGTTTAGGATGACCGGGGAGTTTGAATCCTCTCCATTACTTTCTCTCCATTACTATCCATATCTCCATTACCTCTCTAATACACACTTATTTTAATATATTTTGTCACTTCATTCAATAAAACATTACTTTTATGAAATAATTATAACCACTAGATTATCTCAAAATTTAATTCGGACTATTCAAAACTAATAAAGATTTATTTCTTTTCAAGTAATGCGGAGAATCCGAACCGATGACCGGAGATATTTAGTTGATGAGTTGAAAAGCCAAAAAAGCATGCATGATGTTTCCCCGTAATTAATTAAGTGGTTCATCTAATCTTTTTGAGGGGATTATATATTTGTTTTTTCTCCATGCTTCCATAGTTCCATGGCATTTTCATATTTTCGATTTATCAAGTACCACGAGGAAATAGGAATGTATTACAACGCGACAAATTAGCCACTAAAGCTATGTCTTATGAGTGCATATCCCTTTATTATAAAAGTTACACAAATTCTCATTTGTGCGGTGATATCCGTCATAAATTTGTGACGGATACCGATTTCTTTCACAAAATACTCATTTTTTTCTCTCTTTCTGATACTATTCATGTGGTCCCCTTTTTCCACTAACTCATTTTGTATCAATTTTATCTCACAAAATATCTGTGACAAATGGTGACCCGTCACAAACAAGACTTACTATAAAAGTTATATCACTTTAAGGCTTTTTATTGGCTATTGAAAATAAGAGAGAGTGAGACCCACATTTTACTCAAAATATTTAATTACTCTCTCCTCGTCTTAGCATTTACCCTCTCATTTATTTCTTCATTTAAGCATATTTTAAAATTTATTTTCTGTTATGAAATGTCTAATGTGGATGTCCATTGGGTTTTATGGCCCATTATAATACTTATGTAATTAGGTTTCTCCCATGTCATGTATTATATAAACCCCTCATGAGATGAATATGAACACAACAATTAAATATTCTCCTTTAATTCTCTCTTTACATTTCCTTTATTTCTTATTCTATAACACGTTATCAGCACGAGACTCAACCTATTGAGCGGTAATTATTACAATAATTTTTTTTTTACAATTCATACGTATGACATAAGGATAAGTTTTTCTCCTTTGTTCTTTATCTTTTTGTTGCTCTTCAATCCGTATCTTATACCTCTTCATACGTATATTGTTCTTTGTCTTCAACGTATGACATAAGTATTACCTACTTCAATATTCATACGTATGACATAAGTGTAAGCTTTCTCCTTTGTTTTTTTGTTTTGTTTTTTTTATTTTTCTTTATTTTCTTCGTATATTTAATTATTTCAACTTTGAGTGAATATCATACGTATTTACAAACAATATTTGTTCAATTATGTTTGTCTACTATAGTATTTTTCTATTCAACAATGAAAATCACTCTCAATATGTATGATCTTAATTTTTTTTCATACTAGTTCCCTTATACGCAAAGCAATATCTCATATGCTATGCATAATTAAATAGCTTTGCTAATAATTTTTTTTGATCGCTATGTGTATAATACAAACACGTACATTGATCAATTGGGACATATGATTCGTTTATTCTATTTTTTTTTTATTGCACTAATATATATATTTTTTTGTCTCATATCAATATAATTTGAGACATCTCCTATTAATATAATGTGAGAATCTCCTATCAAAATAATGTGAGACAATCTCCTATCAAAATAATGTGAGACAATCTCCTATCAAAATAATGTAAGACGATCTCCTATCAAAATAATGTGAGACGATCTCCTATCAAAATAATGTGAGACGATCTCCTATCAAAATAATGTGAGACGATCTCCTATCAAAATAATGTGAGACAATTTCCCATCTATCAATATAATGTGAGACGATCTCCTATAAATATAATTTGAGACGATCTCCTATCGATATCATGTGAGATTGTTCCATTTCCAATATGAGATTTTGTAACTATCATTTTTAAAATTTATTTAAGTTTTATTGATTTTTTTTTATATATGTTAAGAAATCGAATTTAGCTATTTAATCCCAAATAACAAGGTTGGTAAAGAAGGTAAGATATGGTGGTAAAGATTATCGGAATAATAATGATTTTATGAAATGTGGTACATGGATAATTTTATATTTATTTCATTGAGACGAACTCCAATTAAATTGAGATAATTTCATATTTATTTAATTGAAATGAACTCATATCTAATTAATTCATTTGAGACGGTCTCATATCTATTTACATGAAATGACCGCCATTTTAATTTAAGATGATTTTTCTTATCAATATAATATGAAACACGGTCTCATATCTATTTACATGAGATGATCGTCTATCAATATAATATAAAACATTCTTCTATCATTTCAAAAGGAGCACAATCCTAATCAATTTAATCCGTCTCTTATCTGACATAATCTTCAGTCAGTTCAATATGAGGCGATTCTTTTATATTTAATATGGGACGACCTCCAATTTATTTAATATGAGAAAGTCTCTCATCTTTTTAACATGAGAAAGTCTCTCATCTTTTAATGTGAGACAATCGTCATTATAATTTAAGACGATCTTTTATTAAGAATCTCTTGTTATCAACTAAATTCGTCTCTTCAATTTAATTTGAGGCGATCTTTTATCAATTCAGTGAGAGTCCAACTCTTCTCAATTCAACTGAGTTAGTCTTCTACATTTGAAAGAGAGACTAGTTTAGTTGCAGAGTAATTCTTACTCATCATTTTCGTCAATTTACATGCGGCATTAAAGGTATCTTATACCTCATCATTTCTTTAACCAGATGAATATAAATTATATTCAACACATATGACATTAGATAATTAATCATTATTTTAACATCCAATACGTTTGGCATTTAAGTGCATCATTGCACATATATTGAGACATAGCCAAATTCTTATATGATTGAACTTTTATGTTCAACTAGTGCTTGATACTAGAAGATCTAAACAATGAAGTAACACAAATATGAGCATTTTGTGCTATTCACAGTTTGATTATTATTATGTGAACCAATTGATCTTCTTACTTGGCTTTTTATTGACCAAACTCAGTCAATTTAATTATGCACTACATACTCCCCAAATATCTTATAAAATCTTTTGATAATTCCCACTAATGAATCTCATTAGTATAAGATGTGAGAAATCACATCGTAAGGTGGTTATGGAAATGATTGCAATCTATCTTAAATATAGTTTTTACCACCTTAGGGGAGAAAGTAAGTGAAAAGTTGGTAAAACAAAAGAAGTTTTATCAGATTAAATTACACCTACAGTGTAATATTTGAAAGATATCGATTCTACAAATTCTAGTATATGATCATAAAAGTATATCCATACGAAACGGATACACATTTGCGCGCAATATTCAATTGCCAATTGAATTAGGACTTTATAAGTCCATTTTGATCGTCGACATATTTCTGGTTATGAGCTCAACCAAATCACAGATATTGAAAATAAACTGTACATCATTCATTATCGAGTCATCATGTGCCTAAATAGACTAAGTTTAGCATTTTTCATATTGTTTTCCTATAACGTCATTGCTTTACTTCATATCATATAGTTTAGAACTTAGTCACATATCATAAGCATGCACATTATTATTGATGTTGTGACCTGTAACACCCCAAGAGTATGAGAGGAGATTTGTCCCACATCGGTAGAATGTGAGGCTTGTGATATGTTTATAATAGCTTCCACCCACCACTTAGTAACAAGGCCTTGTGCTTTTGGGCTTAAGTGAGGACAAATATTGGGGGTGTGTTACGACCGTGGTGGGTCGGGTTGTTACAAATGGTATCAGAGCGACCCTGCGACCGTGTGGTGAGCCCGTGGTCGGGAGTACCGGGTCACCCACCTAGCGGGGAGGATTCTGGGCTTGGCTATGGTTAAGTTTGAGGCGCAACGAGGACGTTGTGTTCTTTAAGTGGGGGAGTTTGTAACACCCCAAGAGGGTGATAAGAGATTTGTCCCACATCGGTAGAATGTGAGGATTGTGATATGTTTATAAGAGCTCCCACCCACCACCTAGTAACAAGGCCTTGTACTTTTGGGCTTAAGTGAGGACAAATAACGGGCCCAAAAGTGCACACTCATCTTATTGGGTTTGTGTTATGACGGTGGCGGGTCGGGTTGTTACATGACCATTCAAAGAAAAAGGTGCAGTTATATAAAAGTGACAAGATTATTTGAAGTGAAGATGCGAAAATCATTATGAATTACTATCTTCGTATTTTGAAATTTGAAGCAATCAACGACTCCTATTAATCGAAGGCACCTATAAAGTTGATCCATTACGAAGATAATTCTCTTTCCAAGATTGAGAAATTGTGCTACATCATGAGCTGCATTGACATTAATTCAAGCGATGTAACCACCAGGGGGAGTGTGCAAACGCTGTACTCTTTTTCCTTATCCTATGGTTTTGTCCCACCGGGTTTTCCAAGGAAAGGTTTTAACGAGGCAGCTAACTATGCATATTTGAAGATATTGTACTCTTTTCCTTCACTAGTGTTTTTCCCAACGGGTTTTTCTAGGAAGGTTTTTAACGAGGCATGTTCTTCAGTAATATACATCCAAGGGGGAGTGTTATGAAATGTCTAATGTGGATGTTCATTGGGTTTTATGGCCCATTATAATACTTATGTAATTAGGTTTCTCCCATGTCATGTATTATATAAACCCCTCTTGAGATGAATATGAACACAACAATTAAATCTTCTCCTTTAATTCTCTCTTTACATTTCCTTTATTTCTTATTCTATAACATTTTCATATATGTTTATATGATTATGTTATGTTTATGCTTATATGTGATTATATTATGATACGATGACGATGATTATAATAATAATAAAAAAGAAGCCCAAATATTTAAATTCGGAATTTTATATGCAGAAAAAGTTTATTATCATCGAAACAAAAAACAGAAATTTAAAAAATGATGATTTCAAATATTTATCATAAACAAAATAAGAAGTTAACAATAATAGTAACAACAAATTCATGAAATACATTACAAGCCCATAAATTCTAATTACCAAATCTATTTACATTTTTTAACAAACAAAAAGATGAATGCATTCTTTTGTAAAAATGAAAAGGAAGAATAATAATTAACTTTACGTAAATTCATATAGAAAAATACAGTACTATTTTGGAGATTTTAAAAATAAAAAATAAAAATAAAACAACAATTAACCTTCATATTATAATTCGCTAATTCAGTATCGACTCGCCTATCGTATAAAATGAACAAAATACAAATAAAAGGTTTTAGCAAAAGAATTATTATCTGTCATGGCTCATGATTGGTCGCCTTATAAATTATAGTTTTATAATCTTATCCATAAATAAATCACTCTTGTTAAGAATCCAACTATCACAAAATGTCGAAATAGAAAAAAAGAAGTGATTTTATATTATGATCAACATTATAGTGAAAAACAACCTACAACATATACGGAGTCTGTTTAATTCTATAATTTTGAGTTTTTTTGTACTCAAGGACACGAAGAAAATAATATTCAGAAATATATCGGGTGATTAGTCAATTAAAATACATGTTTTACTAACCTATGTTTAAGGGGCTTGTTTTGGATTTGTAGGAGAAAATGGAAAAAAAGAACACAAGTCTGATGTATTACCAGCAAACCTTTTTAGCCAGAGTTTATATGTATTATTTGATTTATTTCTAAACTTTTAAAGTTTACAAGTTATATTTTAATTTTTTAACGCCAAAACTCAAAATTAACTTAATTTACATGTCTAATTTTTTAGCTATATACTCCCTCCTACCCAACTTAAATGTCCTGTTGTACATTTCCGTCCATTCAGGATATTGTCCCATTGTCCATTTTTGGTAAGTTTTTTACCACGTTTTTACCATTATACCTTTATTAATTTTCATTTATTACTCACCCACCCACCTATTACCCCACTTACTTTGTACAAATCATAACACCTTCTCTCCAATCTACATACCCTTACTCAACCAAAATATTAAACAACTAATAGTATTTTATAAATTTTGTCCTTTCATCGACATTATAAACGGGTAGGAGGGAGTATTATTTATATTAAATAAACGAGACCAGTCGTCTTGTAATAAAACTTTTAAACTTTCAAACAAACTAACAAATTGTCGTAAAGTGTACCAAACAGTTATACTACAACTGGTCGTATAAAATCTCTAAATTGGATAAAATGTAGTGGCATGATGTCTTTTGAGTATGAGAGTCTCATATTTATTGAACCCGGAAATTCTTTTGTTCAACTTATGGTTTGCCACTTGGTAGACAATATCATTTGAATATAACTTCTTGTTGGACTTGCAGTACCTCTTCCTAGTGGTTGTGGAGTATTCCCCTAAATTTAATCAGTTTTAAATTTTTTTTTGTTAATTTATTATATAAAATTAGTTTTCAACCCGTGTAAAAATTGCACGGGTATATTTTTTAGAATATTGATATTATGATTAATATCTAAAATATATTAAACAAAAAACATGATTATTTTATTTATTTGATAATGATAATAGGTTAAAACATGTGTCAATAATGGACACGTCTAACACTCGTACATGTTCTAAATCAGTGAAAAAATGCACAAATTTAGTGTCCAAACATGGTAAATTAATTTAACATGGAAAAAAACGAATTGATAATCATTTATTAGGAAATTAATTTAACAAAGGCGTGAGTAAAAAAAATGACGGAGAGGGAATATATGAGAAATAAGATATTCACTTGACACGTTTACATGTGTCTCACTTGACCCGACCTGATCCACATGGGTTTGCAGTTACTCGTCCCACATAGGGTCTAATTTAACTCAACCCAAATATTTCCAACTTGATGCAAATTTCATTTTGTGTTAAATTTTTTGATACGAGTACAATTTCTAATATTACTTTAATAATTTATGCAAAGTAGTGTGTCTCGACTTGCACAATTACACCATTAAGCTGAGTTCAAATTTTTTATGCTACTATTTATAATTAAAGATTATTATTATTTTTTCCCCTACATTGCTATCATCCTAATCCTAAATTTCTTTATTTTCATATTACAAATATAGCCCTTCTTTTCATCACTTCTACAATCAGATATGTCGAGTGCTTGTTTTTTATTTAATATTTTTTGCAACAATAATTTTTTGTAATAATATTGATTTTGTGTCAATTTCTGTAAATTTGTGTAATTTATTGTAATTGATTAGTGTAGTAAACGATTTGACAAAATTAGTAATTTTAATTTATTATTTATTACTGGAATAAAACTTCGAAAAGAATTATGTATTAATTACGTCTAAATTAGGGATTAATTCATAATTCTTTTCGAAATCGGAAATTAATTCATTACGTGTAAATCGCAAACATAAAAATTTCCGTATAAGAGATGATAATGGTTTTCAAGAAATTAATTCCCAAGTCTAGTATGTGGGTCCCACAATAACTATAAAAAAATAAAAATAAACTATTGCATATGATGACATGGTCACGTGGGTGCACCAGAAGGCTTGAAA
Source organism: Silene conica (assembly GCA_029255685.2). Taxonomy (NCBI): domain Eukaryota; kingdom Viridiplantae; phylum Streptophyta; class Magnoliopsida; order Caryophyllales; family Caryophyllaceae; genus Silene; species Silene conica. The sequence continues at coordinate 73,130,985 of CM055314.2, forward strand.
TGATTTTGTTTTTATATAGAAAAGATAGTTTCAATTGAAGCCTAAATATACTCATAAACATAATAATTGAGAATTCATAAATGAACAGTAAGTAATACGGTGTAATTTTTTTTCATTTTGTTAATTATGCTTTCGAGTACGGAAATAATAAACATAATAATTGAGAATTCATAAATGAACAGTAAGTAATACGGAGTAATTTTTTTTCATTTTGTTAATTATGCTTTCGAGTACGGAAATAATTAACTTATGACAAGTATATTTTGTGTTTATAAAGAAAGTCAAAAACTAAATTTGTTTGTTAAATAATTGTTAATTCACCCTTTCTCTCCCACTGTTCGTAAACTATACCACAAGTTATTATACAACTGTTAGGTAGTTTCTAAACTTTATAATAAAAAATTTCAGTTTTTTTTTAACCAAGTGCTTTTAGTCCTGGGTTCGAATCTTCTTAAATGATGTTGCGTGATATGCTGCAAAGTTTAAGAACTCATTTACCTGATCATTAAACTCAAAATATACAAGATAACCCAAAAACAATACAAATAAGCTCAACTAAATTTGAGTTTTGATGTATGTCAAAGAATTAAAATTGAACTTGTAAACTTCATAAAGCTCAAATAAAATAAGCGTAAATAAGGGTCAGAAAAATTTAAAATAATTGTAAAATCCTTTTTTGTGTCCCTCACTTGAGTAGACTTTGTACTCCGTATTTATTTCTTGAAAAAAAGGAATTGAACTACTTTATCACAATCTAACTTTTATAATCAGAATTATTTGTTTTTGTGCTTACGTTTAAATTTCACAAATATAAGGTAAAGTATTTACTTTTATCATGAGCAAATTAACTTGTAATTTGGTTCTTTTTTATTTGTTGTTATTAAAGATATAATACATAATTAATTATATGCCGTTTTTGTTGAAGACATATACTATATGATTAAGTCTTACTTGAAGTAACTTAACCATAATAATTTTGTATTGGTTGTTCACTCATCAAATAATCGAAAGTGATAAACATTTGATGATATTGAATAGCATGAAGAGGACGAGAGATGAATGTGGAAAAACAATTCCAATCACGCGAGCTTACTTGTTTCATGCTTAATGATTTTGTGACCTAAATAAAGATTTCACAATTTCCCAATAAGCAACAACAACAAGGGACTCACATTAACTTACCACTTTCATTCCACCATGCCTAATAATTTTAGTTTATAATTAAACTAACAATATATAAAGCCTACAATCATCGTATGTGCACGGACCATTACATTGGTCCAACAATAGCATGAGAAAACACAATATTGGCTTACAGATTATGAAGTTCCAACAATTTGGTCCCTAACACCCCTAACCCTTATTATTGGCCTCTTACTTATTACCAACAATCAATCTATCTTATCCATGAACATTTGTAATGTTCTTAAGTTGAACGTAGGTCGAATTGAATGAACCGAACTGAATATAGCAAAATAAAACTGAAGGTCATTTCAACTGATAGGACTTAGGAGTTGCAATAAAGCGAGCTTAGTTGAACTAAATAGAGTTGAAGTAGGAAAAGTATTTGTGAAAAGATGAGTTAAACTGAACTGAATGCGCCTGAAAAAAACCGAACTAAATAAAGCTGAGTTGAAGTGAAATAAGTTGAAATTAAACAAAAAAAGGAACATGGCCTAAGAGTTAATTTGTAAAGAAATGAGGTAACCGAACTGAATAGAGCTAAACAAAAATGAGTTGAAGATTGAAATCAAGCTGGAAAGAACAGAGTTTAGATCAGCTTGTAATAAGGAGTTGTTCTACCTTAACTAGAGGTCTCGAATTTGGGTCTAAGATAGAACAATATATATGTTATAACTCATGAAGTAGAGCTTTACCGCCCTTCTGATCCTACCCAACTCAACCTGTGCTGAATCTAATGGTATATGGGGTATCTTGAAATTCGCATTCGATGTAGCGAATAGGGGTCTTTACAATCTTATACGAGACAATCTCACATAAGACTAACTTGCGGATTCATTACGCATCTAAGTGGTCCAATTTGAGTAAAAGTTGTGAAAACGGAAGCTAATAGGCCAAAGGATAAAGAAGTTGAATCGTAACAATTTGGTCCCTAAAACTAGAAGGTAAGAATATTGTCGACAAGTTTATACAACCACCCTAGACAAGCAATAATATGGCTCCTACTTGTAATTAGTGCTTTAAAATTATTTGTCTGTGAAAAACCGTAAAATAACTACGGCTATGATACATTGTAGTGACTTCTATTGGAGGTTTAATTGAAGGCAAATATTAGTAGTTAGAAAGAAACTCAATTTATAAGGAAAGCAATGAAGTGTTATCATTAGATCAATGAATTACTTGCTACGTATAACTACAGTGAAATTATATATTCTTGGCTTTTACGTAACTAGTCAAAATTTATACTATCACCAAAATATTACCAAGCATGAATAAGTGATCTATTTTTATACAAATATGGACCGTCTCGCATGTAAAACCGTCTTACCTGCTATTTATTTTATAGTAAAATATGTTTGTTGACGTGAAACTTTGCTAAGTTGTTGGTGTCTTGATGACGTGTGACACTTTTGTTTTAGCCATGAATACTACAACTAGAAAAAAGAAAAAAGAAACTAAGTTTTTATTTATACGAGCTTTTGGAAGTATGGACGCATGCTTTCAGATAATTAATTAATATTCAAGCTGTTGTTATTTAAATTTGATTGTCAAACTAAGTCAACTTCAGTAAATAATGTGCATGATTATAGATTAAAAGCGACTATTAATTTCTACATGTTGATGTAGTGGTTGTAACTCAATATATAGTTATTAATATTTATTCTTATAATAGAATACACATTAGAAAACCCGTTGACGTAGTTTTAGAGACGGGACCAGTGAAACTTGGCGAAAGCGAGACAACGAGGAGTGAACATATATGGAGGTGTTTGGTAAATAGTGATTAAGAAGTTTGTAGCATATTGACAGTTAATATGTCGTTTGAGTTGTTTGGTAGACAACATATTGAAATAGTTGATTTGAATGCAATCTACTATTTCACAATATGCTATTTTACGAACATATTTAATTAGTAGATTCGAAAATAATAAAACTAACAATTTTTATCCTTGAGAAAATATGTTATCAAATTTCCAATGTATAATTTATCCGTGCCCATATTAGTCATTTTATAAAAAATCAAATAATATGTTAATCTAAAACTGCTGATTACCCAGCACTACTATTAAGCCAATATGTGCAAATACGACGTATCAGAAGCTCTTTTTTACTTGTTTTTCGTTTATTCTCCCACTTATATCATGTGGGCGATGACAAGCTTATGACGAAAAATATCAAGCACAAATTGAAAATTATGTTATAAATAAACTGCAAAAAGTGCATAAAATAGGGAAAATGTAGAAAAATGTTGGGCACATGATGGTAAACAAAGGTAGGGAGAGGCGTGCGTCGGCTGAAGAAGAAACCACACCTAAAAGGATGATGAAGCCACATGCCTTGGATATATAAGATTACAAACCATAAGTTGGAGGCTACATACGTATCCAACTAATCATATTTTATAACAACTACTGTGACCTAATTATATGAATACATATAGGTATATAGATTTGGATAAATCTCACGGAATTCTAAAGATTATGTGTTCCAAAAGAAAAACAATAGACCAAACATGCAATCATCCTCCTCTATTCAATTTGTGTGTACCATAAGTATTTCAATGTATGTTGGGATATTTAAACTTGCTTCTATCTATTATTTCCTTGTATGCAATTTGATGATAATTTAAAGCCTATTTAAACGGTTGACTTTATTTTGGGATATACATAACTGATAGCACATAAATACAATTATAATTCAAATAAACAATAAGTATACATATATTGTATTTAGTTCAACAACTCTAGCCGTCTTAGCCTATTTTGTCACTTTCGCGTTGGAAGGAGGCTACTATTGTGGCGCTACCGGCGGTTTATGTACTAAAGTTGTTGATACAGTTGACCTTATCAAGTTGGGTGCCACAGATCTAGTGTACCCTTTTTAAGATGGATGACAGGGATCGGTGTGTTATAGAATTTCCAATTTGGTGGTAGACCCAAATCTAGGGATATATTATAACAAAAAATTTATCAGTGAAATATATGTCCCACAATGATAGTCTAAAGGTGAAAGATCATCTTTATATTCTAAGTGTATGTCCACAAAATATAAATAGTACGAGATCTTTTGGAAATGAGACTAGGAGTAAATTAGTGTGGGTTTGGGTCAAAGTGAACAATAGCGTTTTATTATGCACCGTTGATATTGACACATAAGTGACCCAACATAAGGTATCGACGATTCTGCATCACATGTGATATTAGAGTCCAAGGTACAATTTGGGCCTAGGCCCCTTGATGTGCAAATGATGGAGCTTGAAGAGGAGACTAGTTAGCATTAGCGGGTCGTGGGCACGATATGGCCAACTGTTGATAAATCTTAAGTCTGTGAATTGTATGTTGGTGATGTACCGAGTCAAGACTTGGGGGTGGTCGTACATTGTAAAACATGGAACTCTGAGCTCGAGGTGGAGCATCGGGCAATCCTGGTCTAGGGCAAAATGGATGAAATGCGCCATCAGTGTTATGGAACACTGAAGATGGTTTGTGTACTTGAACTTGTGATCATGTGGACCCTTCTGACATTGGGTGCGTTTTAGGTTGGATATTAGAGACTGTTGCGTTTTAAAACGTCTTATTCGTTGACAGACCTAATCCGGGGTAGGCAGAGGGCTACGATATGCAAGTGCATGTGGCAAAGTCCAAAGTGGGACACATCGACAAGCAGTATCAAGATCATTAATAGACATCCAAACTAGTCATTCGGTTCTGTTTAGATTGTGTTAGATCAAGTTGACCATAGTTTATTTGATTTAAGTTGAATTTTAGCCAGGTTCATGTCAGTTAGCCACTTTATTAATTGGTTTTTACTATTTCGAGTTGATTAATACGGTATAGCTCTGTTTAGGTCATTATTTTCTCGAGTTAACATAAAAATTAGCTTAAATGTATCTTCTACTTTCCAATTTTTATAAGAAAATAGATACCTTTAATTCAAGTTTAATCAATTCAATTCTATCCATTAATATATATTAAGGTTTATTTGATTATTATTGAATTCAATTTAGTTTTGGTTTGATTCTGATTCAGTCGGGTTTTAGATATTGTTGGAGTTACTTATATTAGGCGTTTTATCAGTTATCAATACAGTTATTTTCGATCGATTTTTTGGGTTTGTGTTTATTTTCCCAGGTCTAAGAGCACGTGAAAGCACTCAGTTAACCAAACAATGACATGTGTTGAAGATATGCTCGGTAGCATGGGGTGTCGGTTAAGGGGCGGTTTTCAAAACTTTGTGATGCTTGGGGTGCCTAAAAAATGATAATTGGGGTTGTACGGTGTGGGAGTTCTCCATAGAAAGTTCAAGGTCCGAGTGAAGTTGATGAACCTTGATTTTAGAGAAGAATTGTTAGGGTGCAAACCCATGTCCGATACCGGTAGCGTAAAGTGAAAGATTATCTTTATAAGTGTCAAAACATATATAATAATACGAGGCTTTGGAGAAGAATCTCAAGAGTAAATCCCTTCGAGCTTGGCTCAAAATGGACAATATTTTACGAGTTTGCACAAAGACGAACTAAAAGATGACATAGTGGGTTATGGTGATTTTTTTGGGTTTCAATGCAATTTAATTAGTAAGAGGGTGAGAATCAAACCCTTAATCTCATAATCAATGTTAATGTTAATGTTAATTTATAATGTTATTTAGCTTTCGTGAAAATAAAAGCCTTGTTTACGGGTCATTGTGATTCGTAATTTGTAGCACTACTAACACAAGAACAATGCATTTGAGTAATTATTTTCTGTCTTTGAAAGTAAACATAGTTAAAATACGAATCTGAGTTCGAAAATTGCATGGCTCCAATAGCAGAATTCCAAGAAATAAAATTTGGTTAAGTTAGTTGCATGCGTATTTAAGTGGTGCTGTCGTGGGGTTATTGAGAAGCATGGGAATGAATTATTTGCATGCCTAACTATCTAGCATCAAAAAATTATGTCAGCGTTATGTGTGCGCCAGAAATGTTCTTTTATAAGCCTTTCAAAAGCACGCTCATCAACTTAACATCGTAAGGATTCCTAACTTATACATGCCGACAACTCTACAACAATATAATTACAAGACAGCCTGCTACAAATAATTAGAACTATATGGTGACACACAATGTCCCCCAATCATAAACTTGACCCCGTCCCCTTTGTATTTGCAAAATGGAACTAAACTTAATAGAATTGAATAGAACTGAAATAAAGCCGAAACAAATGTCAATGTGGCCTTAGTAAATACCCAAATTATCATTTGTAACAGAGAGTTTTCGTCACAAACTAAAAATGGCTATTGGCTAAATATTGTCATTTTAATGACAAACGTGACCCTAGCTGTTATAGCTTAACAAAAACTGTGGTTACAATTCGTCTTGGATGTATCACATTTAGCCGTTTTCAGCGTGTGATGAAATTTGACCGTCAGGAACGAGACTTATTATAGTCCCTCAGATTCGGAGTGGTGATTCCTGTTTCCTTTTTAATACGAATTGAATGATGGTTCCTCTCTCCTTTTTAGTAACTTTTTTCGGCTACATACAATGACGTTATGTCCCCCAATCATAAACTTAACCCCCTTTCCCTTTTTTCGGCTAAAAAAAGCTGAACTTAATAGAATAGAACTGAAATAAAGTAATGTTCTTTTCGATTAAAATGAGCCGAATTGAGCGGAAGAGAGCTAAAACAAAAGTCAATTTGTGGGCTTAGTAAATACACAAATTCTCATTTGTAATAGAGACTTTTCTTTACAAACTGAAAATGACTAAATATCACCATTTTAACGATAAATGTGACCAAAGCCGTTATAGCTTAAAAATGGGTGTATTTACATTTCGTTTTAAATGAATCACATTTAAGCGTTTTCAGTTTATGACGTAACCTAACCCATCAGGAACGAGACTTATTGTAGTAAGTATAGTATGGTGTCTGGTTGTCTACTATACCCTCAAAAGGACCACAATTATGTTGTCTACCCTCTCCTAAATCCTTGGCGATTTGCCCTTATGCCACAACAATATCCACTTTACTATTTCCACACTATTACACTACACTTCTCATCTCATCTCATCTTACCACCAACACTATAAATACACATTTCCTATACACTCCATTCCATCACCCCATTGCTTCTTTACTTCACCTCTCATTTCCCACAAAAAAACTCCGAGTTTTAATTGAACTGAACTGGATCAAACTGCATAATAATATATAATATATAATGGGTGTTTACGAAAACAAAAACGAAAAGAGTATCAACCCTAGCCCACCCGTATCAGCAATAGGGTTTGAAGGATTCGAGAAACGATTAGAGATGAGTTTCTCTAACCCACCCGTGTTGACCGACCCAACAGGGTCGGGACTACGAGCCTTAACTAGGGCTCAGCTTGATGAAATTCTTGAACCCGCAGCGTGCACTATCGTAGCACACCTCTCCAATTCTGAATTCGACTCCTACGTCTTATCCGAGTCGAGTTTATTCGTCTACCCACTAAGGATCATACTCAAGACATGTGGGACCACTAAGTTGTTACTGTCTATTGACCCAATTCTACGTCTCGCTGATTCAGTGGGACTCACTGTCTCACGAGTTGTCTACTCTAGGGGAACATTGAACTTCCCTGGGGCCCAGCTTGCCCCACACAGGAGCTTTTCGGAGGAAGTTAGTTACTTGAATGGCTATTTTGGTCATTTCACATACGGTCCCAGCGCGTATGTGCTTGGGGATCCTACAGCTCAGGATCGATCCTGGCATGTTTACTCAGCCTCCGAAGACGCTGAGTTGGATGATGAAACGGGTACGATTACGTTAGAGATGTGTATGACGGGGCTTAGTAGGGAAAAAGCAGCTGTGTTTTATAAAAAGGAAGGTCATACGGCTAAGGAAATGACTAAAATGTCCCGGATTGATTACATCATCCCAAGTCACGTGATATGTGACGTTGACTTTGACCCTTGTGGGTATTCTATGAATGGGGTAGATGATGGGGCCCACTCAACTGTGCACGTGACTCCTGAGGATGGCTTTAGTTATGCAAGTTATGAGGTTATGGGTTTTAATCCAAACTCGGTTCGATTTGGACCGTTGGTTCAGAGAGTTCTAAGGTGCTTTGACCCCAAGGAGTTTACCATTGCTGTGACATGCTTTGATGGTGGGGATTCGGATGACTGGGTTAGTGTACAAGACGGTTTTGATGTGGACGGGTTTACTTGCTTAAGTGGTGTAAAACAAAAGTTGTCCGGGGGTGGCTTTGTTGTGTACAAGACATATGTCGCGGACCAATCAACACGTGACGTACACTTGTCTCAGCCTATTTTGTCGCTTTCGTGTTGGAAGGAGGCCGCGATTGTGGAGGCCGAAGTAAAGGATGATGGTATTGCGGATGTAACGTCTTGTGGTGGTTTCTTGGGTTGCAACGCGTTTGTATCGCCCGTAAATCAAGCTTATTAGCTTTTCGTAGTTTTACCATTATGCTTTTATTAGCCACATAATAAGAGGTAATTTCAAGTAGTTATTATTGATCGATGGTGTTTGAGATAATGCCATTTGTGAATGGTTCCATAATGGTACCATGCATCTCATTAGTCAAATGTTAATGTTAATTAGCTTTAGTGAAAATAGAAGTATTGTTTATGGTTTCCTAAAGAAAGTCTTGTTTATGGTCGGGTCGTCATTGATCCGTAATTAAAAATATTACTAACACAACAACAATGTATTTTGAGTTCTTTTCTCATTATTGATAATGTTAACGATCTTTTATCAAAAGTCTACTTTTTTAAGATATTATTTCAAAATTAGGTGAATATTACCTTACTTTGATAATATAATTATCGTATTGTAGTCTATAGTGATCGATACCATAATGAAGTCGGGAATAAAATATGGGCGTACGTATGGGTAAGTTTATGAGATCGAAAATATAGAAATAAAAGGGTTAATGAATCAAAGTTCCAAATATGTTAAAATGCAATAGCAAAATTCCAACAATTAAAATTTGGCAAATTAGTTGCATGCGTATTTAAGTGATGTTGTGGTGGGGTTATTTGCAAGCATGCATGGGAATGAATTATTTGCAAGCATGGGAATGAATTATGTCACTCTTATGTCTGCGCCAGGAATCTTCTCTTATATGCCTTTCAAAAGCATGCTCATCAAATTAAGGATATTCGTAACTCAAGAGTTTCTAGTAATTATAATGTAAGGCTGTCTTAAACTTTAAGACCGTCTATTTCTACGAAAAAGAATTTAGGGGTGTCTGGTTAGAGAAAGTGAAAGGAAATTTGAAATGGTGAGAGAGTGAAAGGTAAGAGATTACCAAAAACTTAATTTGTTATTTGGTTACACCAAGAAAGGTAACTAATGGTCCGCTCACACTCACTCCTACCCCCAACACAAACCACTACAAACAACCACTTATCTACTAGCGACGGCGGTGGTGGGGGGTGTCATGACAGTGGTGCTGGTAGAGGTGACATGTCGGTGGTGGCGACGGTGGGAGTGTCAGGGCGGCGGCGGTAGCGGTGGCGATGGTCACAAGGGCGGCGGTGGTCATAGGGGTGGTGGTGGCATTATGGTGGTGGCTAGTGTGGTGGTAGTCACAGGTGTGGTGTTAGGTGAAGAAAGTGGTTGAAGGGTAATAAGGATAATGAATTCTTTTAACGTAGGGGGAGGGGGTAAGGAATTAGATTGATTGAGTTATAAGGAAGGGGGTTTCATTCCCTTTGTTTGTGTCAAACAAACACCAACAAAGAAAATAAGTAGCTTTGTTTCCATTTCTTGTAAACCCCCAATCAAACCGTCCCCTTAATCTATACTTAATAAATGAGTTTATTTTTAGTTATAAGGGATCGTGTCAGAAAACACTCGGTTGATGATGACAAATTTTATTGGTATATGATTGTTTGCTCTTAGTTACAAATGGTTAGTAGTTGAATCAACCAATAAACTTTCAAAAAGCATCAAAATGATCAAGATGAAATTAAGACAAAAAAGTTCCCTAGCCATAGTCAAATGTTGTAATTAAATGAGCAAGTATAATATTATCAAATAGTCAAGTGTCTACAACCATAAAACGGTGTTCCGCACTGTGGTTTCTGCTACTAACAAATAGAGGAGTTTTTAGCGGATACTTTAAATATTCAAATCTTTATAATTTATGCTTTTTCACAGGTTTAACAATTAAAATACAAATTTTTGAAAACAAATTTGAAGTTTAAGATCACAAATCCCTCAAAGTTAAACCTCTTGATTTGTGCATCTTACTTTTTACTAAAATGCTAATTTGAAATTGTCAAAGGTTTAAAGCTAAAATGTTTTTGCCATTTTGGTAAATTGTCATATGTTGTGTAACACCCTCATAACCTAATGCTTCTACCAAGGACCCTTAGACTATGAAATTGTCACTATTTCGATTACCCGAGATATAATATCTAATAAAGACCTCGAGAAATTTTTATTAAATTACAAGTATAAACATTACAAATGGATCAAACGCAAAAGATGACTAAACAACAGGGGAAGCTAAATGACTTAATATAAGTGAAGACTACTATGACTTCTCAATGGTGAATCATCTCTTCCCAGCCTCAAGCAAACAATCAACATCGAGCTACATGCTCAGAATCTGCTCACCGTACCAATGGATCACCACAACGCACAAACCACAAGCATCAATTACTGTATGATGCGCAATACCGTCACTACCAAAATCAAGAACAGTATAACAATCTCAAATCACAACATGCTGATATCACCAATAACCAATCATATGACAGTGGCGACCTGTAATCCACAACCAACCCCTACTTGCTCGCGGCAAGAGCTACCCAGACCATTAATGTGCACATCCCCTCCACGGCGGGAACCACGAAGGGCGATCGTAGGATTGAGAGCCATTTCCTGTCAATGGTCCCAGACATATGTTCCAATCTCATCTCGTAAACCACAAGTGATATCAGTCTTATAGCACAACATTAACATTGTCACAATATTGCAAAAATATCATCACAATCATATAACCGATAACGAGTTCCCACATAAACTTCTCCTTTCCATCTCTCTAGCTTTCATCTTACACAAAATTAGAGATAATTTTGCAGTTTCTAGCTCAGGAAAGGGTATTTCTCAGGACATCTTTGGTGCAACAATTAGGAGGATATCTGTTTTGATATCTGATCTTAGGCCTTTGCAAGGACATAAGGTTGATTCTTAATCTCAATCTTTGTATCTTGTTATTCGTTTATGACTATAAATCGTACCTTATAAATTCGTTATAATCCTGCATATAAAGAATTGGGAATATATACAGATATTTTCCCACAAAACCGTCTCAACATTAACATTAATTATAACAACGATCACGCAATTAAACCCGATTAAAATCCTTATTATGTGCCTCGATTATTAGATAAACCGTCATTAAATTAAATAAACAAACAAATTAAATAAATAAATAAATAAACTTATGAACTAAACCAAAGAATATAAACTAATCTAGTATAACTAAGACTAACCTATTAAACTAATCTAATCTAACATATTGAAATCAACTAATGATAATAAAACATCAGCAGTCAGAACCCACGATAACAACTTCCAGTACAACAGTAACTTAACCTTCACCCGTGCACCCAACTTCACGACCTCACCACCACCATCCAGACCACCCACAACCACCACCGAGGGTTCCTACATCATCCTTGCACCATCAACCATCTATACCACATCTGAGCCACCACCTATAACCAACAAAACACCACTAATTACGTGCCCCTGTTTACCTCCGGCAGCCACCACAACGATAACCAACAATAACCACCATCTGGGTCACCCACCTAGGACGACCCTTGACCGACCAGTTCAACCACCCAATGCTCAAGTGCCATTACGGTCCCTACTGCATTCTACACTCGCGCCCTTCTCCCTCTGCCACAACCACTGTGGTAGTTCCCTGGTCTACTGGCTACTGCACCACCCCACGACCCTCCTTGACATCCCTAGCCATGGTTTGGGTCATATCTCAGTCTCATGGGTCAAATATAAAGGGATTACACAAGTGTATAAATAGGACGATCACAAATAATAAAACGATAAATGAATTAAAACGATCAAAAGCAATATATAAATTTGTACCTTGTTGATTGATGTATAAAATAAATGGGGAAGAATTTGAAGAGAACAAGGAAGGATAACACACGGCAGAAGAATAGGATGGAAATGAGGAAGAAGGAGGATAACCCATAAAAAGAAATGATGGTTGGGTAGGATGTATATTTGTATATTATGGTTTTTGGAAATAAAAATAAGACAATTAGTTTTAGTTTTTTATTTCCTTACATAATATGTAATACTTATTAAATTAATTACAAAAATATAGATATTATTTTTACGGTATTATTTCGGTTCATATAATATAAATTATAGAAAGATTAAACTATTAGCAACTACATACGAATACACACACACACACACACACACACACACACACACACATATATATATATATATATATATATATATATATATATATATATATATATATATATATATATATATATATATATATATATATAATATATATATATATATATATATATATATTATATATATATATATATATATTATATATATATATATATATATATATATATATATATATTATATATATATATATATACATACATACATATATATACATATATATAGGGTTGGGATCACATATATATACATATATATACATACATACATATATATACATATATATATATATATATATATATACATATATATATATAGAGTAGGGATCACATGAGTCCACCCTAAATATTTGAGTCCATGAGTCTAACAATGATATCACAAATTATATAAAAAAGTATCACGTTTTTTCAATATCAATTTTTTCCTTTTTTCCTTTTTTCTTTTTCAATATTACTTTTTTTTTTCTTTTTGTTTGCCTCTTCTTTTAAAATGACATTTTCTTTATTAAAATAATTCCCTTTTTCATTATGCACTTTTTTTAAAATAAACACGTTTTTTTTTAATAAAAAGGCGTTTTTTCTCGAATTTTTTTTTTCATTACAATATCACAAGTTACTCAATACAATATCACCGGTTATTCAAAATAATATCACAAAAAACAAATTCGAGAAAAAAAAATTTCGGAAAAAAAAATTCGAGAGAAAAATTGAAAAAAATATTTTCGGGAAAAAAAGTTTTTGAAAAATTTCGTGATATTGTTTAATATAGTGCGTGATATTGTTTAACAAAAGGCATTTTTTCTCGAAATTTTTTTTCGATTTTTTTCATTACAATATCACAAGTTACTCAATACAATATCACCGGTTCTTCAAAATAATATCACAAAAAAAAATTCGAGAAAAAAATATTTCGGAAAAAAAATTCGAGAGAAAAAATTGAAAAAAATATTTCCGGGAAAAAAAGTTCTTGAAAAAATTTTGTGATATTGTTTAATATAGTGCGTGATATTTTTCAACAAAAGACTTTTTTTTGTCGATTTTTTTTCATTACAATATCACAAGTTACTCAATAAAATATCACCGGTTCTTCAAAATAATATCACAAAAAAAAATCGAAAAAAAATATATTTTGGAAAAATATTTTGAGAGAAAAAATTGAAAAAAACATTTCCGGGAAAAAAAGTTCTCGAAAAAATTCCGTGATATTGTTTAATATAGTGCATGATATTGTTTAACAAAAGGCGATTTTTCTCGAAATTTTTTTTCGATTTTTTTCATTACAATATCACAAGTTACTCAATACAATATCACCGGTTCTTCAAAATAATATCACAAAAAAAAAATTCTCAAAAAAAAAATTGAGAAAAAAAATATTTCGGAAAAAAATTCGAGAAAAAAAAGTTGAAAAAAAAAATTTTGGGAAAAAAAGTTATGGAAAAAATTTCGTGATATTGTTTTATATAGTGCGTGATATTGTTTCCTATGATATTGTATTCAAAAGGTTGTGATATTATAGACTTTGTAGTGTAAAAAAAAACGTGATATTTTTTAATACAACGCGTAATACTCTAAATGGACTCATGGACTCAAATATTTGGGTGGACTCACCGGATCCCGCCTCTATATATATATATATATATATATATATATATATATATATATATATATATATATATATATATATATATATATATATATATATACATATATATATATACATATATATATATACATATATATATATATATATACATATATATATATAGAGGCAAGATCCGGTGAGAACGATCTTTCGGTGCATACGGTGAGAACAACTCTCCTTCCTTGGATGAGAATAAAATCAACGGCTAATATAAGATTCTTATCTAACCATTAATCAAAAGCTATCAAAACCTAGCTTCTTTATTTCGTGCTACTCCAGCAACTTTAAGTCTTGTCAATTTCATATTATTCACCATTGTTAAACATTAAAAAATATAAGTTAGATGTTTTTTTTCTTACTAAATCTCATATACACTTTAGACACTTGTCGATTTATTTTTTTTTTCCAAAAAAATTCAGATACAATTTAAACTATTATAGGTACACTTATCGGCGATGTAGATACATTTTTTTTTTCTATACTATGTACACTGTTTACATATTCTAGATACATATTTTTATATACTAGGTACATTGTTTACGTGTTCTAGATACCTTTTATTTTTCTATATTAGGTACATTGTTTACGTATTCTCGATACATTTTTTTTCTATATTAGGTACGTTATTTACACATTCTAGGTACATTTTTTTCTATATTAGGTACACTGTTCACATATTTTAGATATATATTTTTTTATACTAGGTACATTGTTTACATATTCTAGATACATTTTTTTCTATATAAGGTACACTGTTTACATATTCTAGATACATTTTTTTCTTCACTATGTACGCTGTTTACATAAATTCTAGATACATTTTATAGCCATTTACGGCATACCTACATTCTTTCTCAATCTAGTTACATTTTTCCTCACATATTGATCGAAAAATAATACACAAAATTTATTAATAGGCATACAAAAATTATCAACCCCTTATTAACAACACATGTATGATCACTATAATTGGGCTAAATGATTGTATCAAAAAAAATTGAGCTAAATATTACTATATACTATGATTGTAGCTGTTGCCACCATTGATGTCGGCGGCTAACTCCACCACACAGAAAACGTCTTAGTAGGCACCAAACGTTTTGCTTCGCCGTTTCGAAATACAACCAACACATCCACATTACCCATGGAACAACAACCATCATTAAAGCCCCCAACACCATAAACCACGACAACCGCTGCCATTATCGACCTCCGCCACTACCCCTGACGGCCAACAACTCCATCACCGCCGCCATTATCAACCTTTGACGTCGATGCCTAATTCCTCATTGACGAACTTCGACGACCAAATTAATCATAAGAATAATAAATCAATGCAAATGATGTTAAATTGATGAAAATAAGGCTGTAATCAGTACAATTTTCAGATAGACAAACTAAAATAATTCGTTTTACTGAGCATGATACCACCACTACGAGACAACAACAACTTATCTTCAAAGGCAACTAGCAACTCCAATTGATAAACACAAAATATGCTAAAACTATGAAAATAAGGTCGAAATCAGTACGATTTACAGGATAAGAACATAATAGTTTGTAGAAATATTAAATTAGGTAGATAACAACGAAAATCACAACAATTAAATATTCACTTGATTAACAAAACACCAAAAAAATGATCATGCACAAGTGAATTCAAGTACGAGTAATAATATAATGTAGATATATGAGATAGAAAATATATAATTAAACAAGAAACGATTAAAACAATACTAAATCAACCTCAGACAAAGACAAATTACCTACGAAAAATGGGATAAATTGTTCAATTACGGAAAATATACTAAATACATTACATCTGAGTGTTCGTCGTTCATCATCATAATCATTCGATTCACAAGAATTCTTATGAACAATTGAATTGAGGGGAATTAATTTGGAGAGAAATGAATTTGGGGAAAAAAAGTAATTTGGGGGGAAATGGGAAAGATAAATACGCTGGAAAAAAATGAGAGGAGAGAGAAAGAATTCTTCAACAATATAGGTTATATACATGAGATGGAATGTGGGTTAATATGTGTGCTATTGTCAGCCGTCCATTTTGATTTAATCCAATGGATATAAGTCGTTCTCACTGTTTGCACCGAATGTTCGTTCTCACCGGATCCTAAATCTATATATATATATATATATATATATATATATATATATATATATATATATATATATAGGATTTAAATACAATTACAACTTAAATAAAAAAAATAGAAATTAAGTATAGACGAGAAATAAATATAAAATAGGAAATATATTTAATTATAATTGTATTATTAAAAATTAAAGAAATATGAATGAAACACCAATTTATGAAATAATCAACAAATATCCATTGATTATGAAATAAGAAATAATCGTAGAAATACGATTTATAAAACAATAACGGCTTACGTAAAATACTTTATAAACATTCCTTTTGAAATACGTGTATAAAATATGGTTTGACGACTGCCGTTGACCAAGACTAACATACGGGCTATTACACCTGTATTTTGACCCGTCCTGAAACTCGGCCCACTCGACCCATTTGGTATGCCTAAGTGTGCATAATCATTAATGTTTTGCCCATATATGAAAAAATCATATCAACTTAATCATATATGTCTATCTGTTTTTATCATGAACATTAACCTAGTATTTAAGACCGTCTTAAGTTCAACTCTCACCACAAATTATAATAGAAGGGAACGGAAAAAGGGTTGTGAAGTGCCTTAAGTTAAGACGATATTAAGCACGACATATTATCAAAAATCGTATCTATATTAATACAAAAACATTTCATTCAATTCCGTGCGTCCACGTCATCATATCCATTTTCTTTTATTTTTTATCTTTCAATTAATGTAAGGACCCACCACAAAAAATATGAAATTAATTTATGAAAAACCAACTTTGTTAATAAAATTTTATCGAATAATCAATGCAAAACTTCAATGAACCACCATCTTCAATTCCATTTATATTGCATAAATTATACAATATGAAAATGCAGAATTTTCCTAATAGTCCACATTGTCCATCAAATATCAATGATAAAAAAATAAAAATAAAAATATGAACAAAAAACATTATTAGACAATGAAAATATAAATAATAAAAAAAATGGTAAAATAAATACCGTTATTATATTATTTTACAAGTTTTTAACTCTAACACTTGACCACCATAAGATCCAATTTTCGAGATATTACCAAATTTGAGTAATTTTTTGAATAAGAAATAGTTTTCAACAAAACAAATTAAAATAAATAGTATTGTATTAATTTTCAATTTAAAAAATGAGATCTACAAAAAAGTTAACAAAATAAATGAATTATGAAACTTTGTTAAGTAGATTTTAGAGCATTCCGTAAAAATAATACTCTAAAGGAATTCGTCATAGATTTTGAGCTTATACACTAAAATGAGTAGATTTACAAATTTTGTTATCATGTTTTAACACTGAATTCGTGCAGTATTTCACGGATTTAAATCATGTGTAAACTCCAAACCCTTGTAATTTTTGCACGTGTTTTAAACTATTATCATTATAAAAGAACTAGAGTATAAAAGATACATGTATATTGATTTAACATTTTTAAATATTAATCATTATATTATATCGATGTTCTTAAAATTATACCCGTGTAATTTTGCATGGGTTAAAAACTAGTAATAAATTTCAAACATAAACAAGAATTAACTCAAATCACGCATTTTATCCTCATTCTAATTATCATAAAAACAAGGTAAATGGAAATTTCGTTTTTTTTAAATATTAATGTTATTAAATTAATTTTTTACCCGTGTTTTGATAATATTGTTTTAGGAAATTTTAATCATGAAATGCTTTAATCGTCTTTAAAAGGAGGTATTCATCAAATTTATTATTTCGATCAATTAAGAATTAGCCTTATTTAATTTTCTTTTTTTTTCAATTAACTGAGTGTCAAAATATATTTATATATCGTTGTAAATGATTATGATTTAAATGACATGGATAATAAAGAGAAGAGAAGAAATTATCCAAAGTTGAAGGAAACAATAGAATATGAAAGAAATAATATAATTGGTTATGTGAAAATTTTTCCTACTATTTTCACATAAAACACTTTTCTTTTTGAGTTTTGAATCAATTGGTACATTAATTGGGAGGATTATTCGGAATAAGTGGGAGTATTTTTTTTAGTTAAATCATACTCTCTCTGATTTTCTTTGATGTTCCCTTTTGTTGGGGGCACTATTTTTTTTTTTTTGACAGCAGTACATAACACTAATCAGCGATTAAAGCCAACTTAGCCAGGTTGTGTGCACTAGTAGAATTATGCCCTACGGTGTCGGTTCTAAAAGACCATTAGTGACGGTTTTGGAGCGACGTGATTGCTGGGGTCAAATAAGGTTTGTGTCGGTTGTAAAACCGCCACCGTAGCTTACCCTACGGTGTCGGGTGTGCGTTAAAACCGCCACAATAGGGTAAGCTATGGTGTCGGTTGTGAGTTACAAACCGCCACCATAGGTGTCTAAACCGCCACAATAGGGTAAGTTATGGTGTCGGTTTTGCGTCTACAACCGTCACCATAGGGTAAGCTATGGTGTCGGTTTTGCGTCTAAAACCGTCACCATAGGGTAAGCTATGGTGTCGTTTGTGAGACCCAAACCGCCACCATAGGGGTATAAACCGCCACAATAGGGTAAGCTATGGTGTCGGTTGTGCGTCTAAAACCGTCATCATAGGGTAAGCTATGGTGTCGGTTTTGCGTCTAAAACCGTCATCATAGGGTAAGCTATGGTGTCGGTTTTGCGTTTAAAACCGTCACCATAGGGTAAGCTATGGTGTCGGTTTTGCGTCTAAAACTGTCACCATAGGGTAAGCTATGGTGTCGGTTTTGCGTCTAAAACTGTCACCATAGGGTAAGCTATGGTGTCGGTTCCAATATAAGAACCGTCGCCATATATATATATATTTTAAAAAAAAATAGCTAGCTAATTTCGACAGCACCTCCCCTAATTCGATGCTAGCCGAATATAAATATTGATGGAAGAATACCTGCAAAGAATTTTAATCAATTACCAACAAAATAATGCTTCATTCAATAGCTTCGGAATAACCATACATGCATCTCATATTCTCATCCAACAATACAATAACTGTATCATCCCAACGACGTATAATCCGAGAAAACAAGCAACAAGCAAGTATCCTCACTAATAACCTCAACTAAGCAACAAGTAAAAATCCAATAATTAATCTAAACTACATGTTCTCGAAACATTTTGTAGCCCACACCTCTTTAACTTCATTCATATCTTCAACTGACATGGTTGAATCTTCAATAATCTACATTTAAGAAAATCAATGATGAGATGTTTTTGTTTAAAAAGAAAATAAGTAAACTATATATATTTTTACTTTAAAATAAGAAATACCTGCTCAAATTGTTCCACACTGCCCTTTGAGTAATAAAATGTTATGTTATACGTCCACTTCATGACATAATAACCACATTCGTAATCTCCGGATTGTTGGGGGCACTAAATATATAAAATAGGATACTGTTATTGTATTTAAACTATATTGGATTATGATATTAGATAATTGAAAAAAAAATAGCTAATGTTCACTTAACTTCTTAATCACTTTGATCTGAAGTTGATTCTTTTTAGCAAAATTACGCCTTCCTCCATTAACACAATGTAAAATCCAAGCAGCTTTTAGCCTTCCTTTTATGCTGAGCTTCTTTGCCACCCTTTGTTGTGAATCCAAAATGTACACAGTGTTCAGCCCCAAGCAAAAAACCATCAACATCCAATGATTTCTATGCATTTGAATTCATACTTAGAGTTAATATATAATATAAAGAACAAGATTATACATGTCTTCACGCAGAATGCAAATGCAACGATTTAACGTAAAATTTCACTTCAGCAGATTTTTTACAACCAAAGAATAAGATACTAAAAAAATTCATAGCCACCCTTTTCAAACTAAGTACATAGATAGTAGATATGAGTCCTTGAGCTGAAAGACGAAAATGCACAAACCTATCTTTATTCACCTAAATTAACTGATAGATCAAAGAGGAACTTTGATAGGATATATTAAAACATCTACTCCCTCTGAGTCGGAGTAATGGTTCTTACTTCCTTTTTGGTGCGAGTTTAGTGATGGTTCCTCTTTCCATTTTTAGTAACTTTTTTGTGGTCCAAAATCAATTCAGTGTGGGGTAGGGTGTTTTGTGTGGTTTAGAATCATTTCCTTATTTTTTGTGCATAAAGGTAAAAGAACCATTACTATGACTCGGAGGGAGTATATTCTTAACGTGTGAATCTGTGTTTATGAGCATCTAATAAATGGTCCAAAAGGAGTTGACACTGACCGAACTACCAAAGCACTGAATAACCAATCAAAGTTATATGCTTAAGAGGGATTTCTTTAAAATGGTTAATTTAGGTGAATTCTTCCGAATAATAATACCCTAATAAAATTCTCATGGTTTTGAAAACATAATACAATAACTAAGGTTGAATTGTTCACCATTGTCATTGACAGTGCCACTACCACTGTAAGTGCTAAATAAAGTGGGTAAGAAATGTGAGTGACGATGATTACGCTGCTGGAGCATAATCATGAATAACATGGTAATACTAAAATCTCTAACATTGCCACAGCCGTGGAGTTCTTCACCGAGACAGTATGTTTTCAAAATCTTCTATTGTAATTCATCTATAGAGATAATCGCAACAGAGGGATTTCCTCAAGTACAGTAACACCAAATCTAACTAAAAAAGCCACCAAGGAACAGGTGTGCAGGGACGTCACAGGTGCCTAGAAACAGAAGTACAGATACGGAAATCGAAGTGCAGGAACAGCAATGCAGATACGTAAGGCACACACAACACGATGGAGTAGGAGACATGTGTCAGTGGGGTATTAAATTAATTAGTTCATATACAAATGGTACTAATAATTTTTAATACATAACATGTTAGATGGGATTCTCAAGAAATGCAGGAACTTCCTAAGTGCATGAAGATTTGCTTTGAGACCCTGAGAACAGCTACTGCCCAAATAGCTAATGAGATTGAGAAACATACAGGCTGTGATGACATATCTTTCTACTTGATTAAGGCAGTAAGTTTTTTTTCTGCCCGAATTCGTAAAAGCTGTCAACATTACCCTTTAAGTACTCGTACTTTTAATAAGAGATTATTTTCAAATGACCCGTGAAAAACAAAACAAAATTGAAAATGACCGACAAGATGCAGTTCATGTCTGGGCAGACCATGGTCACGGCTGTTATTATTCAGTGGCCAGTGTGTGGCCTGGTCTGGGCAGACCATGGTCACGGCCGTAGGTACAGTAGTGGCCAGCAGACACGCAGTAGGAAAGACGCAGGGCAGACGCAACAGATGTAGAAACAGACCAGATGCGCATAATAGAAAACTGTACAGCCAATGCGCGCAGAAACATACGTGGAATGCAGACCAGAAACTTAGACGCGGGAAGTAAGTGACTGTGCTGCAGACGTGGCTATAATGCGTGCAGTGACTGGCCATGAGCAGACGTACAGGGACAGACTTGCAGAACAGATGCAGTTACAGATGCAACGGTGCAGCAACAACATTGCAGAGACAGGCATGGGGAGGGGGGCTGTTACAGCAGCAGACCAACAGGTCTGATCAGGCCATCAGTAAACAATGCAGAGGTGCAGACAGTATCAGCGTATAGCAGCGTAGTTACGTGGTGTCTGGTCTAGTGCAGTAGTCACAAAACCACACTATATTGAAGGTAAGAACACTATACATGAGAATGTTAGTGAGGTACAAGATCCATCATCTAAAACTAGTATTGGTAAAGAACATAGTCATTGCATCAGAAAATTGGGGACACCTCAGGATCTACAGGAATTGCTGATTAAGTGTTCTACTTCAAGCAAGCTACACACAACAGAAGTTTATGAAAACATAAAGGATAGGACTTCTGTTCAACCCATTTACTCTATCATTGGGAAAGTCAAAATGGTGCCCAAACATCGAATTACAGTAGCAATAGTTAAGTGCATTCTAAAACAAGAGGTGGCCTGGGAAGAGCAACTGACTCAACAAGACCCCATTCCATCTACTTACCTGGATAGTTATGAATCAGGGACTGAATGTCAAAGCCTACCACTGTACTAGTAGTTACTGTTGTACTGTTGTCACTATTTACTGCTGCCGTTGCCACTGTTAGACTATAAAGGTTTTACTCTGTTGCTACCCTCTAACAGACACTACAGGTCTGATTTCCTCCTATTACTGACTGCACATCTACTGCTCTGCCTATACCAGACCCTCTCATCCCCTTCTACTTTGAACTGTCACTACACTTACTACTACTGCGATACTCCTGTCACTGCCTATACCAGACCCTCCCATCCCCTTCGTTAATATGATACCTCTAGACCAAGTTCTACGAAAAATATCGAGACAAAAGACATCCAAGCGTATAATATATTACCAGTAACTTTATTAAACATGAACTATTGCGAATTGGGGCAGTAACTTTCTAGTATTCACATAATAAGCAGTATTCACATAATCCATAAAAGAGCTAGAATAAGGATAGCTAAATGGGGCAGCAATTGGTATTCACATAATAAGCAGTATAGATATGAGATGAATATCAAATTAAACAACATATTACTGAAATTGATTATAGAAAAAGCAATAGTAGTATGACACACGCACCTTTGATTGACGAATTGCGAATGAATTGATGATTGTGAATTGTTGTTTGCGAAATATGAACGAACAGCTATCTGAAATATGATTGCGAAATATGATTGCGAACGAAATATGATTGCGAAATATGAACCAATTGAACGAATTGAACTAACTGTGAACGAATTATGACTGCGAATTGTGAACAAACTGTGAACTCTGATTGCGAATTCAGAACGAATTACAAAAAAATTGTGAATGAATTGCTGATTTGTGAACGAATTGCTGACGAATTGCTCATTTGGGAACGAATTGATGATTTGGGAATGAATTGATGATTTGGGAACGAATTGATGATTTGGGAATGAATTGATGATTTGGGAATGAGTTGAATTGAATTGAATTGAATTGAATTTGTTTTTGAAGAAGATGCGTGTTGTAGTTTCAGGAATTTGTTTTGAAGAAGGCGCGCGTAGTAGCAGCAGTTAACTTCAACACAAACACGTCCCTAGCTTGATATACGTCTATTATAATTAAAACCGTCACAAATTTCATACGGTGACGGTTTTTGCTAAAAAACCGTTGTTTTTTTTCACTACTTTTAATGTCGTTATTAATGTCGGTTATACTTAAAACCGTCACAAATGATTTATAGTGGCGGTTCTAACTTACAACCGACACAAATAATTTATTTTATCGTGACGGTTCTTTATTAAAACCGTCACAATAGACTCCCTATAGCCTAAAAAAATCCTTCCCGCCAGTTTTTTTAGCCTTTTTATGTCGTTTCTATTAGAACCGTCACGATAGCTGCGACACGATAGGGGTTTTTTGTACTAGTGGTGTAACCCGGTTAAGATTTCTAGGAATATAACTAAAATTAATGCAATGGAAAAAAATAGCTAAAGCCTCAATGTCATGAAGTAAGCCCTTAATAGAGTGGAAGGGCTTTCCATGACCAAAAACCTGCAACAAACTTTGAAGACAGTCTGAAAAGACACTTAGATGCCTAAAGCCCGAGGTCCTAGCCCAAATTAGAACCCTTCTGAGAGCCCATGTCTCGGCTTGAAGAGCTGATTCCGCCTTAAAACTTTCCTGAAACTGGCCACAGATAGAACCACCTGGATCATAAACCACCCAACCAGCCGAAGCATTCCTATTCTCTAACCACCCCGCGTCAACCTTAACCCTGTATGAGTCGCAGCCACCAATGTAGCCAATTAGAGAGCATGGGAATCCATTCTTAAGATCCTCAATCAACCTGTAAGAAACTTCTCCTGAAGTATGAGAAACCCCGGCCGTATTCTCCCTAGCCCCTCCGCAGCCATAGCAGAATTCACTGAAACCCAAAATAAGATAAAGAACGCCTTTTCAAAGAATTTTGACCTATTGAAAACCAAGTCATTCCTAGCACACCAAATGGACCAGAGGGTGGAAATGAATAAAATTATTCTCTCCTCAGCATCATCCAGACTACGGAAATAAGAAATCCAATTCATACTCCAATGTGTCAAAGATAGAAAACTTGACCCTTCAACCCGAATGCCCAAGGGTGACGAAGCCCAAATACGTGAAGCCAACTGACAATCTCGAAACACGTGCTCAACTGTCTCCACAAAGTCCTGACCAATGCAAAATGGACAAGAAAAATCAAAAGCAAAGCCTCTCCTTGAAAACTCGTACCTAACGGGAAGTGAACCGGTAAATATCCGCCATAAAAAAGTTTTCCATTTATTTGGGCCAGGTAGTCTCCAAAGATTTTTCTTGCAGAAGCTCTTTGATTTATCGTCCAATCGAGACACATCCTTATCTTTAGCAAGCTTTTGAAACAATTCAGTGAAGCATAAACCATACCCTGATTTGACCGAATACAGTCCATCCAAATTATGTTTCCAAAAGATCGACTCTTCCTTAACGGACTCACAAATGGGAATGGCAAGAATCCTAGAGGTCCAAACATCATCAAATAGATTCATGATCAAGTCAGCATTCCATCTCGAATTTTGAAGAATAAGATCCGAAATTGTAAGATTCTCAATCGCCGGAGGAGTAGGAAACCCTTCACAGATAGAATGACTCGGAATTTCCCCATTAACCCACGCAACGTTCCAAATGTTAAGTTGAGATTCACACCCGATCTTCCAGCCTATCCCAGGAATAACAAGTTCCAAACCCCAACGAATGCTACGCCATCCCCAAGAACCCTGATTACCTGACTTAAGATTATCAATCAGCGGTATCGAATTCCTTCGAAAAAATTTATGGAAGAAAACCTTACTAAGGATGGATCTTCTATCATAAATAATTTTCCAAGCTGATTTCCCCAAAAGCGCCTTATTCATACATGAAATATTTTTAATACCAAGACCTCCCGAAGATTTAGGCAAACTTGTAAACAGTCTACTTGTCCAATGAATAGTCTTCTTAGACTTCACTCCAGCCCACCAGAAATGAGACAATAAGGCAATCAACCTTTCTTGCCACACTTATCGGAATTTTGAAAACCGATTCAACATAATTAGATAAGGTAGACAGAACAGAGGAAATCAAAGTAAGGCGACCAGCCGAGGACAAGAAAAGACCGTTCCAGGAAGCCAGGCGCTTCTTAACCCTTTCCACCACTTCATTAAAAATTTCCTTTTTCGATCCCAAAAAATCCGTATCAATACCCAGATACTTACCAATACCTTTATTAGCAGCAATCCCAAAATTTTTCAACCCTTCCTGCATATTTCTCAGCGTATGTAACACCCCAAGAGTACGAGATGAGATTGTGTGGATATTTGTCCCACATTGGTAGAATGTCAGGCTTATGATATGTTTATAATAGCTTCCACCCACCATTTAGTAACAAGGCCTTGTGCTTTTGGGCTTAAGTGAGGACAAGTATTTGGCCCAAAGGTACACATCCCATCTTATTGGGGTTGCGTTATGACTGTGGTGGGTCGGGTTGTTACAAATGGTATCAGAGCGACCCTGCGACCGTGTGGTGAGCCTTTGGTCGGGAGTACCCGGGTCACACACCTAGCGGGGGGAGGATTATGGACCTGGTTGTGGTCAAGTTTGAGGCACAACGAGGACGTTGTGTTCTTTAAGTGGGGGAGTTTGTAACACCCCAAGAGTATGAGATGAGATTGTGTGGAGATTTGTCCCACATTGGTAGAATGTGAGGCTTATGATATGTTTATAATAGCTTTCACCCACCATTTAGTAACAAGGCCTTGTACTTTTGGGCTTAAGTGAGGACAAGTATTTGGCCCAAAGGTACACATCCCATCTTATTGGGGTTGCGTTATGACTGTGGTGGGTCGGGTTGTTACAGCGTAGTATTAGGACTAAAAAGGATACCAGACTTTTGTTTATTCATAGATTGCCCCGACAGATGACAGAACCGACGAATAATACTGACGAGATTCTTAAAAGCATTACCTTTATCCTTAAGGAAAAAAATCGAATCGTCCGTAAAGAAAAGGTGTGAAATTGGGGGACAGTCACGAGAAAGAGAAATACCAGTAAGTAGATTATCTTCACAAGCTGCATGAACACTTTGTGATAAAACATCCATACAAAGAATGATAAGAAACGGAGAGAGCAGATCACCTTGTCTAATTCCTTGATACGGAAAAAACTTCTCAAGCGGCACACCATTAAATAAGATCTCGTAGGAAACAGTCGTAACGCATTTCATAATTAACGTCACAAAACTTTCAGGGAATCCAAAAGCAGACAAAGTCTGACGTAAGAAAGGCCATCTAATTCTGTCATAGGCCTTACTCATATCCGCCTTAAAAGCAAATTTCCCATACTTACCCCTCTTATGATTATTTATGTTGTGGAATAACTCATGTGCCAAAATGATATTGTCTGTAATCTGACGTCCCTTCACAAACGCATTCTGAGTATCACTCACCAAGTATCCCATGACCCTTGAAAGCCTATTTGAAATACATTTCGTTATTATTTTCATAACAACGTTGCACAAACTGATAGGACGAAAATCTTCAACCTTTTCCGGGCATTCCATCTTTGGTATTAGTGCAATAAAAGTATGATTAAAAATCCCTGGACACGTCCCTCCATTAAGGACCTCAAGAACAGCATGGGACACATCATCTTTGACAACATGCCAAAACTTATGAAAGAAGACCGCCGAGAACCCATCCGGGCCAGGCGACTTAAGAGCACTTATCTGGAAAACCGCACTTCTAACCTCCTTGGCAGTAAAAGGTTTACTCAAAAAATCAGAATCATCATGACTAACTTTTCGCTTAATATTTGAGAAAAACACATTATCCACTAGATCAGGTTCAAGCAAAATATTATTCTCGATCTCCAGAGAAGCATCAATACTATCGGAATAACTGGTTTGAGGACAGAAAATGGAGCTAAAAAACCCTGAAATCTTTCAGCAACCACCTTAGTATCGTAAAGCCATGATCCAGAATCATCTTTGATACCCAGAATAAAAGTTCGACCTGCTCTTCCTTTAACCCAATTGAAGAAAAACCTTGTGCAAGTATCCCCATCGATTGCCCAACTTATTTTTGCACGATGCTTCCAATAAACATTGACCGCTCTAGCAAACTGTGTAACCTCCTTATTTGCTAAATCAAATTCATCAAAGACCCCTTTATTCATACCATCATCTAGTGTTTTCACCAAGTTATTATCAAAATCATTCCATTTAACCTTCCATTCATCCCTCATATCAAGCACCCATTTTCTTATAACACCCCTAGTACAAGATAGCTTTCGATTGAGTTTGAAGCAAGAAGAACCAATAACATTTTTACTCCATGTATTATTAATTATGGTACGACATTCTTGATTGTCCAAACACCATGCATCAATGTTGTATGGTTTAGAAGCTTTATTATGCACGAGCTTCATGTCCAAAATAATTGGTGCATGATCAGATATCTGTATCGGAAAGTGAAGAATTCCTGAATCCGGAAACAAAGAAAACCAATTACTTGAACCATAACCTCTATCCAACCTTTCAAAAACTCTTTTAAAACCCTTCCTATTATTACTCCAAGTGAACCGAGGACCTTTAAACGGAATATCCAATAAGTTGTGTTGAATTCTCCATTTATAAAAACATAAGGATCCCGCAATCGTACCTTTCCTTGTGCTATATTTATCACTTTGGTACTCAATTTGGTTGAAGTCCCCAAATATCACAAAAGGATGCTTGAAACCTTCTATCCATACTCCCAAATCTTTAAAGACATCATCACGATAAGAAAGATCCGGTTCTCCATAGAAACACACTAAGTACCAAGGCAAATTCATATTCATCTTATTCAAGAAGATCAGAAAGTTCTTACACGAAAAGACCCATTCCAACCGAAGATCAGACTTCCAACCACACCACAAACCGCCCGAATTGCCAAGGGCATCAAAACCAGTCGATGAACTAAAACCCATACCCTTAAAAATACTAGAAACATACGACACATTACACTTTGTTTCAGATAAGAAAATACAAGATAAGTCATAATCCCGAACCAACGCTCTAACTCTTGGAATTATAGGGGAGAGCGTATCATTAATACCCCTACAATTTCATCCCAAAGTTCTCATGGCATTAGAGGAGGTTGCTTGTGGCCAACCTCCGCAACACCATCAAAACGTCCTCCCTTAACCGAGGAGTCGCTGGAACTGCTACACTCCATGTCCGCTACATTCATACAAAAGCCTCAACCAGAATTTGTCTCCACCTGTTCAGCAAATAAGGGTAGACTAGATTTCAACTTCTTAGCAATATGAGTGAGATATGGTTTCGCATATCCAATTTGTACCACAGCAACATCAGGAATCCTTGCAGCCATAGTATCAGAATAGCATTTCCTTTTCTTAAAAGGCAGATCAGCATCATTTAAAAAATTCTCAGAATCTCCCAGCAACTTCCTTTGTTTCCTGTCCACAGCCACCTGAAAATCCCCTGGAGCAGAAATCGCTTTCTCATGATGAGTTCCTATGAGATACCTGTTATCATTGCTACGCTCATTACCTACACCCCAATCAGTAGCCAAAACAGCATTGGCTTCATACAGACTTGGATTAACAGATCCTTCCTCCTCCTTATATACCACATTACCCATCACAGAGTGTTTGGTACTACACTCCCCAAGATCATCAGCAACAGCCTTCCTACTCACAATCTGTAGAGAAAGCTCAGTATTAATGTCCTCAGCATTCTCACTGGACACGACATTCTTGATAGAAGAGTCCTCACTAGACCCCCTCTCCCTCAGCATTGAAGTATCACTATCACTTGGTTCCTCCGGAGTTGAATAGTTAGATAAAGAACTCCCATCAATGTTAATAACAAAGTCATTATTAGAATTACCATTTGCATTATCCACATTCATGCCACCCTCAGGATTAACAGCTGCATCTTGATTCATCTCCATATTATGATTGTTGTAATAGTCATAATAATAGACCACTGGCAGGCCAGACGAGGGAGGTTCAAAGACTTGATGATACCCTTTGTTCTCGTCATCTAAACGTGCCCAATTAAAGTCACTCTCAACACGATTTAAAATTGTTTCTTGCACATATTGATCTTTATCAACTACTTCAGAACCCACAATCCCATCATAGTTCACATACAAGGCATAAGGATCATTCGAAGCTTGGTTAGGAAATTGTTGGGAATTGCTTTGTTGCATGTGATGTACAGCAGCCAGATTATTTGAGTTGCTTCCAAAAATATAACCTGCCCCACCCCCACCAGCATGCATGCTGTTAATAAGGTCAGTATTATCAACATGTCCATTATAACCATGCTCAAAGGGATGGCTATTCTCTGCAGTGCCCATTTGTACATCCCCATTAATTGGAACTTCAGTAACAGGAACTTCAATAACCACAGCCTCATTCCCACCAGACTCAAGACCATTACCCTCTCCATCCTCCTGCATGTTACCAGGAACATCCATACCAGGCCCCTCATCCATACCAGGCCCCTCATCATTCCTAGGAATATTTGACATATTATGATCTCCTAGATTGAAAAGAATAGGACCGCAAAGGGTTGTGCTGTAACACAGAATTTCATACCTGGAAAAACACGCCCTCCAGGTGTTGTACCAATACCAAAGTCTACCATTAATTCCTCCTCAAAAGGATTGTCATCAGAACCACCATCTTCATTGTCCACCCCCAATCTAACCTTAGTTGAAACAAACTTAGTAGTAGATGGCGTTGCTCTTAGGTCGAGGTTAAACATAGTATGATTGCTTGTCGCTTGAAACACGACAAACCCCTTACCATGCGCCTTATCCAGCAACCCATTGACACTTGAAACAATAGTAGTAATACTTTCCTTGCAGCAAGATCCGACATGACCAATCTTACCACATCGTATGCAATACTTAAATATGTCCTCATATCGGAATTGAATCCATAACAAATAACCTCCTTCCATAGAAAGAAAGAACCCTGGAGCTAAAGGCTCATTAAGCTGAATCCTTGCTTTGACCCTCAAATAGTCCTTCTCAGGACACATATCAAAGGACTCCACCTCATAATGGTTACTTAAAAGATGACCAGCTATATTCGCAACCTCATTAGAAAGATATTCAAAAGGTAGACCATAGATCCTTACCCAAAGGTCCACATAAGGAAAACGAATGGTTCTCGGAATGCTATCTGGAAACCATTTAGTAAATACCATCAAAGCCCCAAAGAACGTAGCATAAGTTTTCTGGAGGATATCCTCCTGATCTTCCTTTCTCTCGCAAATCAACGCATATAAGTCTCCTAGTTTCTTAACAGTAATCTTACCTCTCGTTTTCCACTTCGAAGAAATAACATCTTGAATTTTCTTCACCTTAAACACTCTGTAATCAACTAAAAAACCCAACACACAGCAACTCCAAACCTCACGAGACTTACCCAAAGTATTTGGGTCCAAGCTAAAAACAGGTCCTGACCGCGGAAACCTCCATGCATGTACATGTTCAGGATCATTTGGTGAAAAATCAGCATTTGGATGAGTGTGATGATATGCATGGCTTGGAATAGCGGACTGATAATAATTAAAATCTTCATTATTCCCTTGGAAACCCATAGACCCATTAAAACCTGCACGCATGTTCACTCTACTACTAGAAGCATTATGGTAAGCCATTAAAACAGGAAAAAACAAAAGATAGATTAAAACTAAAAGGAGGAGAAAAATTAGCTGATAGACGATGTTGATGAACCAAGCAAACGAACGCTTAAATAGTACTTAAGCAAGGAAAAACCGGAAAACCCTAACGTCTTCAAAAAAAGGAGTGTCAGAGCATGTCAGATACTCAACCCTCTTTAATTGGTTTGCAGGCCTCAAACCCTAAAACCATCTGACAGGCTAATCATATTCCAATAGAGCTAATCATTTCAGGACACCAGAAACATGAAAACCCACCTAGGGAACAGCAAAAGTTGCGTGTAACAGGAGTTGATCAATAACAAAGGAAGGCGTGGCTTGGGGAAAGATCCACACACAGATATTACTGAGGAATTAAGATAACTAAAAAGGATAAAAGAGTTTATCACACAAACTGGGAAGATAATACGTATTTTTAATCTTTGGAGAAGTTAAAACAAATTTTTAATCTTTGGAGAAAAATGTTGGTTAAAAAAACCGGCTCTCACTTGGGAGAGTAAAAGGCTCTCTAAAATGTAAAGAGATAAGTGAGTTACAAAGCTGTATGGAAACGTTTTAATCTAATTAACTAAGCTATTACAAATTTGTTGTTGGGGGCACTAGAATTAAGGAAAAGGTGAAAAAGTGTAAAAATAAAAGACAATAAGGGTATTGGATTGGAGAGAGAAAATCTTGATTAATTAAAATAAGTAAAACTAATTAGCCTTAATCTTTCACTACAACAACTAATCAAAATCTGTGAATCAGATTCATCTTTCACTACAAATCTGAAATTTTCCAGAAATCTGGAAAAATTCATCTTTTATTTCCAGAATTCTTGCTCAACTCAATTTTAATTTTCAGAATTCTGGAAACCCAACATTCATGCCAAATTTCATAAAAATTCAACTTCTTCATAAATATTGTCAAAAATTACAAAAATACGGAGATTACATATTCGGTCCTTAAAATCTGAAATTACATAACCGTTCATAACTATTGTCTTAAATTACAATATGACGACTTATAAATTGAAATTACATAAATTTCCAATACAACCCAAAAAAGAAATTAAACGAAACGAAACTTCAGATTTGCATGCGGGTTCGTTCTTCAATGTCGAATTTCAATCTGTACTGTAATAATGAAGAAGACACACAAGTTGTGCATTAAATTTCAAAAAGGCACGAAATTTTCATTTTTGCGCCATTTCCAAAATTTTCAGCAACTTAAATTTATGCGCCAAAATTCATCAAAATGTGCAAAGTTCAAATTCATTTAGGGTTCTCAAGTATAAAAGGGGAACTGTTTTAAAACTGAACATTTATCAGCATACCAACAAAAACAGCCAACATTAAATACAATCAACACTTATTTACAAAGTGCCAAATCCACATTAATACCTCAATATGTATAAAACCAGAAACCTAACTAATTTAGAAAGACGGAAAATAGTCCAAATACTACTTGAAAAATGCGAGAATGGTAAACCAGCAAAAGGTAGTATGAATGCAGTATCACAAATTTATGGCAGAAATCAAGACAACAGAAGGATAATGGGGAAGTTATCAACGTGGTCAGCAAGATACAGGGAAAAAAAGGGAGAGCAAAAATAGTGTTTGATGAAGAGATGTTCAAGGACGTTAACTTGGGTGACAAAACAACACAACGAAGGGTGGCAAAAGTTATGAAATGCAGTCAAAGTTTGGTTCATAAATGGATAACTGATAAGGTCATAAGGAGCCATACGAATTCACTAAAACCAGGTTTGACTGATAAAAACAAGTTTTGTAGGTTAATTTTCTGTCTTTCTCAACTTCATTATGATCACATTATTAGTCAAGTGAAATTTAAAGATCAAAAAAATGTCATACACATTGATGAAAAGTGGTTTTACATAACAAAAGACGGTCAAAGGTACTACTTGTCACAAACAGAATCAAATCCTTATAGAAGTGTTCAATCGAAAACATTTATTGGTAAAATAATGTTCATGTGTGCTGTTGGTAGACCACATTATGATTCTAACAATGAAGTCATATTTGATGGAAAATTTGGAATTTGGCCATTTATAAGCTTGGAACCAGCAAAAAGGAATTCAAAGAACAGGGTTGCAGGAACAATGGAAACTAAGCCAGTTGAATCAATTAACAAGCAAGTGGTGAAGGAAGTGATTCTAGGGACGGTTCTGCCTGAAATAAAGAGGAAATGGCCAGCCAACGCAACAAAGATAATATTTATTCAACAAGACAACGCACATCCACATTTGACAAACACAGATTTGAAATTCAGAGAAGCAGCGAG
Organism: Silene conica; assembly: GCA_029255685.2. NCBI lineage: Eukaryota > Viridiplantae > Streptophyta > Magnoliopsida > Caryophyllales > Caryophyllaceae > Silene > Silene conica. The sequence continues at coordinate 73,164,409 of CM055314.2, forward strand.
TTCAGATGGATGGAATATTCAGCTAGTACAGCAACCACCAAATTCACCAGATATAAATGTGTTGGATTTGGGTTTTTTTTAGGGCAATTCAGTCATTAAAAACACAAAGTAACTCTAACAAGTTAGATGAGTTGGTGGAAGCAGTAACTAATGCGTTTAACAATCTTGAAACTGTTAAGCTAAATTATGTGTTTATAACATGGCAGGCTTGTATGCTAGAAGTGATAAAAATCAGAGGACACAATAGGTACAAGATACCACATATGCACAAGTCAAAGTTGGCCAGAGCTGGAACACTACCACAGTATCTACATGCACACCTAGATGTGGTGAAGGAGGCTATTAGATATGTTCAAAATGTAGGTGATGAAAGTGACCTTTTATCGCATTTCTCAACTCATAGATTCAATTATATTGGACTGAAGATAAAACTGAACTAATCTTTTGTTTAGGTTGTTTATTGTACTCATTTTGTGTCAAGTTTTGTAGTACACCAAACAACCTACCAACAACAATCAGTTTTTGAACAACAGCAACAGAGAAGTTGAAGAACACAGAGTCATGTTGTTGTAATTTTTTTGGGTTTAATATTGTAACTGTATGAACTTTGCATATTCAATGATGTTGTTGGCGCATTTTATTTAAATTTCAACTCGGCATTCAACCAAAAATTACAGAATATGAAGAACTACTTCAGATCTGACTGCATGCATAGCCTCTTCATATTCTGAGAATATGGTGGCATTATGCATGCAACCAGATTCATTGGGCTATTAACTCGGGAAAACCCAGCAATGCATGCAATTCATCACTAATTTTTAAAAACAAAAAAACAATAACTAGAAATTCGAGAAAAAAAGGAATCGAAATCAACCTGGAAAATTCTTCTAGAAGTAACCTAAATGCAGGGAAATATTTCGACATTTCCAAAATAAACCACTTTCTATGTTCAGATGTTTGTGTCATGGCCCATACCCTATTCCTTCTCTCCTCTTCCTCTGCCATTCTTCGTTCAACTTCACGTTGGAGACCCTCCATCCTCTCATCAAAATCGGGACAAGTCTCAGGCACAAAAGTATCAAAATCATCGACAGAATCAGGAATAACAACTTCAGAATCAACCCCATCTTTCAACCCATCATCTTCCATCCTCTGAAAATCATGTAAAACGTGCAAATTAGAAATATCGGAGCATCAGAAACCAGATCTGAACATTAAAAAACTCGTAACAATTAAAAAAACTAAAAAATCGTAACAATTAAAAAAATTAAAAAGGAAAATTAAAAACATGGCAAATTTGAACATTAAAATACTCGTAACAATTAAAAAAAATTTAAAAATCGTAACAATTAAAAAAATTAAAAAGAAAAATTTAAAACATGGCAGATCTGAATATTTCAGATACTTAATAATCGTAACAATTAAAAAAATCGTAACAATTAAAAAAATTAAAAAGAAATTAAAAACATGGCAGATCTGAACATTAAAATACTCGTAACAATTAAAAAAATTAAAAAATTCGTAAGAATTAAAATCGTAAGAATTAATATGGCAGATCTGAAGGTGAACTATTAAAAAAATTAAAAAATTAAAAATTAAAAAGAAAATTTATGTCAGATCTAAAGAAAAATTAATAATCGTATGAAGTATGAAGACCAAGTATTACCAGGAAATAATCGTAAAAAAAATTAAAAAGAAAAATTATTACCTGGAAATATGGCAGATCTGAAGGGTGAAGTATGAAGACGAAGAATTAATATGGCAGAAAAATTAATAATCGTAACAATTAATGAAGGGTTGAGGGTTGAGAGATGAAGGATATCTTAATAATCGTAGCAGGGAGTTTGAATGAGGAAGATGAAGATGCAAGAGGGAGTTTGAAGGGTGAAGTATGAAGACGGCAAAAGAGAGAGATGAGGGGATTAGGGTTTGAATGAGATAAGTATGAATACGGAAGGCGGGAGGGATGAAGATGTATGAGGGAGATGAAGGGTGTACGATTGATTATGAGGGAGAGTTAGGGTTAGGTTAAGAACATTCTAGACTATGGATTTGGGTAGATTGGGTTAAGGTAGGTAAACTGGGTTAGGGTGGGTTTAATTAGATTAATGTAGGTTGGGTTAGGTTAATTGGGCTGGTTTAGGGGGAGTGAAAGTGGGCCAAGTTGGATGACAATTTATGTAAATCTAAATATAGAACAAGGATAGTCTAGTAATTTAACCACTACTTTTTTTACTAAATATGAAAATAGGGAACAACATTGATATTGATTGAATTGGGAAAGGGGAACAACAGAGAAAATCGGAGGGAGTACTTAATACAACTATTTTAATCATACTACGTATTCATTATTGATTGAAATCATAGTTCTTACAGTGAACAATTGTAAAATCATGTTTATGTAATCCCATATATATTCTCGTGTAATTTGGACGGGCTTGAAACCAGTATATATCTAATATTATATTGTAATTCTAATCATAATTTTTCATAACAATGTTAACCATTCAATTTGCCTTGAATTATAATTTACAAATAAAGTTTCTTTAAAGTTGAATTAATTATACATCAAAAAAATTGAAAACAATAAAAATAACAATAATTGTGACAAAACACTAATAAACATAACAATATCCGTCCATGACAAAATAATAATAGTCCGTTAGAAATGCATAGTAAATGTGGAAAATATCTTTTGACTCCAGTTAGTTAATGTTCTAGCACTCTAAAGACTCCGGTCCCTCAGGGTTTGTTATGTAACTGAATTTCTTTTATTTTAATATTAGTATACCGTTGTCGAAAAAAATATTATTCCATTTTGTAAAATTTTGCATAAAATAGTCTAATACAAAGACATGAAAATTCAAAATTCGCGTTAAGAAACTAAAAACAACATCTTTCGATCTAATCAAAGTGTTCCCCCGTAAGTAGTACTTGTACTATCTTAAATATATCGATGTCAAAAGGTAAACTCATGAATTCAAGACTTAGCTTTCTGGGGTATTCTTTTGCAAACCCCCAAAATTTCTGTCTCTTTCTTTCTGGGTATCACTTCATTTTCGACAAGTTTTTGAGGCAAATCAACATTTAGATATTGTTATATACCTATACTGAATGAAATCTGATATCGATTTTTAACATTTTTTTACAGAACTTTAGACGTGGCTCAAGCTCTAGGCTTGATGACTCAGGTTCAAGAAAGATTTTTAAAGGCTATTGAGAACTCCAAGTGTGGGAAATAAAGAATATTATGATTATGATTATGATGATGGTGAAGACGTTATTTAGACGTTCGGCTGAAATCCTGCGATTGGTCAGAAACTAGGTTGTAGGATAGTGAAGGGAAAATCTGCAGTTGCTGAAGGAGCATTTTAATGGTACATTTACTACCATCATCATGAGCGCTTTCCACCTAAAAGCATCCTCTTTCCATCCAATCAAATTGTTCTCCCGTAGGCAATACCTACACTATCTCAGATATATCGATTTGAAAAGGGAGAATAAGACAAGCATATTTCTCGATAATATTTATAGCGCGGAGTATGATTGGATGAAGCTGGCAGAAGAAGCCGGATGTGATTTTGAGGATGCCTTGTCAAACGAAAAAGATGAAGTGAAGAGGGACACTACAAGAAATACTATATAAGCTGACTGCTTGTGTAGTAGCTAATTTGGCGACAGCAAAAAAAAGTGGGCGACCGAAATCGGTCACCAAATTAGCGACCAAAAATCCTATCACAAAAAATCCGCGGGAATCCATTGGCGACCCATACTAGCTAATTAGTGACCGAAATCGGTCGCCAAATTGGCAACTGAAAACATACTCAGGGGTCGTTTGGTTCGGCATGGGAAGATAAAATTCCCGGGAAGATAAAATTCGTATGAACTTAAAAATCACGTGAATTAGCTAAATGTTGTTTGGTTGAATGTAGGAACTTCAATTCATGCGAGAACTTCCAATTACCTAGAAGGGGCTAGGTAAGTGACTTCCCATGGATTCGGCAACCAAACAAGACTCAATTTTCCCATTTCCCATGATTTTCCAATTCACGTGATTTTGAAAGCCAACCAAACAACCCCTCAATACAACTATTTTAATCATACTACGTATTCATTATTAATTGAAATCATAGTTCTTAGTCTTCTTACAGTGAACAATTGTAAAATCATGTTTGTGAATTAATAATCGCAACTTAATTGTACTTACAGTATCATTTATTATACTATTTTTTATACATAGAAATTAAATATTTGCATAAAATAATTATATAAAATAATTATTAATGATGTTCAACCAATCACGTCGCTCGTTATACAATTTTTTATACATAGAAATTAAATATTTTCATAAAATTATTATATAAAATAATTATTAATGTTCAACCAATCTCATCACTCGAAAAAAGTTTCATTTAATAATATAGATAGATAATCGCAACTTAATAATACTTAGGCCCTGTTCTTTTGGACTTCAAGTCACTTAACTTAAGTTCACTTCAGATCCTATAAGTTCAGTTCAGTTCAGTTCAGTTCCTATAAGTTCAGTTCAGTTCCTATAAGTTCAGTTCAGTTTAGATCCTATAAGTTCAGTTCAGTTCAGTTCCTATAAGTTCAGTTCAGTTCCTATAAGTTCAGTTCAGTTCAGTTCAGTTCCTATAAGTTCAGTTCAGTTCAGTTCCTATAAGTTCAGTTCATATAAACTCAATTAAGAAAAGTTATATACGGAGTATTATTTTTAACAACCGATACAAACATTTCGCTTTAATTATTCGATACACGTCATCTATAAAAAAAAAACTCATTAATAATTTACCCGTCTTTTACTCTCTAATTAATGTCAAACTATCATCCTCATTAGTAAGTCTTGTTTGCGACGGGTCACTATTTGTGACGGATATTTCGTGAGATAAAATGGATATAAAATGAGTAATGGAGAAAGGGGACCACGGGAATAGTGTTGAAGAGATAGAAAAAAATGGGTATTTTGTGAGAGAAAACGGTATCCGTCACAAACTTGTGACGGATAGTGCCGTTGCAAATAAGAATTTGTGCCTCATTAATGCCAAAAAACAACAACTCATCATACGACGCCCTCACCCTCACCAATTGTCACTCTCCCATTAATTAGTTTCTTCATCACCATTGTTAGAGAAAATAAATGGCTAGAGAAAATTGTAATAATGAATTATTTTTATCGTAACGTAATTGTAGTATAATGTATGAACTATGAACAAACCATTATATATAAAGTTGAAAATATTTTAAACTACCTTTTGTTTTAGACTAATTTTTTATCAATGTCATCTATTGGATAATAATAATAATAATAACACCAACAACAACAACAACAATAATAATAATAGTTAACTTAAATTAAAATAAAGTTAATTAAGTTCGGATAAGTTAAGTTCAGATCCTATAAGTTAAGTTAAATTCAGATCCTATAAGTTCAGTTCAGTTCAGTTCAGTTCCTATAAGTTTAGTTCAGTTCCTATAAGTTCAGTTCAGTTCAGTTCCTATAAGTTCAGTTAAGTTCAGTTCCTATAAGTTCAGTTCAGTTCCTATAAGTTCAGTTCAGTTCAGTTCAGATCCTATAAGTTCAGTTCAGTTCAGTTCAGTTAAGTTTCAGTCCAAAAGAACAGGGCCTTACAATATCATTTATAATACAATTTTTTATACATAGAAATTAAATATTTTCATAAAATTACTATATAAAATAATTATTGAAGTTCAACCAATCACGTTGAAAAAAACTTTTTTTTAATAATATACATAAATCCTTTTACTATAAAAGTAATACATTTTAAAGAATTTCTATTGGTCGATAAAATTAGTAAGATGGTTTTTTTTAATTAGAGTGGGGTCCACCATGTTGTTTATAAATAATTAATTACCTCCATCAAGTTTTCATCAATTTAATATCTTCCGTACTTTCATTAATTAAATAAATCTATAATCACACACGGAGAGTCGGAGAGATGATATGAATTCACACAATGAGATATGAGATCTTTCGTAGGCCTAACTTCAATTTCAAACGTAAACATCAAGTATTTAATAATCATGGATAATAAGTTAACTAAAATATTACTTTAACATGCGGCAATTAAAATGTAAAATGATTAAATTAAGTGACGATGAGTATAAAATAAGAACAAAAAGTGATTACATAGTTGAGAGTTGCAAATCAACGAAAATATGTAACTACGTCTTAAATGTACATAAAAAATATGAATTTATAATATATGGTTGAAGTTTTTTTGGGTAGTTAGAGGGTTGGACTAATAAAAATTTGGGTTCACTACGATGGTTTGGAACTTAGTATTAAATCCGTAAGTATAATTTTAAAATTTATATATATTTTTACGTATTTGCTAAATCCCGCACGCTAATTTGCTTAATCCAACACCTTTTTACCCTAAATTCTCATAATTGTCCTTAGTGAAAAAAATTAAAAAGACTTAATGAATTAAAAGACTTCTCTATTTGAACCTAATCAATCTCTTATTCGTTCGACTATTATGGATCGTAATTCGCATATATTAAACGTAAGTTTGTCGTTTCATCGTAGTTTTTTTTATTAAATGTCGTCTTTTATTCAATTTAGTTGATTTTTTTTCCTAACAAGGGGATGTTTTAACAATTAGGGTTTGAACTGAACTGAAATCCAATCAATCTCTGAAATTGAACTGAAATCGGGAAATCCAATTGCAGTAAAATAAGAACCAATTGGGAGGGATATATTCTAATTGCAGTAAAATAAGATTTTAGAACAATTGTTGAAATCGGGAAATCGAATTGCAGTAAAATCAGAACCTGAAGTGAGTTGATTTTTTTGGGATTTTTGGGGGTTTCTGTTTCTCTCTCCTGTTTTTTTTGTAGGGATGATAAAAATGAGGAGGGTATATTCGGAATAAATGTGAAAAATGTGTGAGATTGAGTAAAATAATGTGCGGGATTTAGCACGTCCTTATTTTTATCGGCTATTATCCGTCTTAAGTTTAAAATGGGTCAGTATCACTCCTCATGGATTATAGGACAAATATTTTATTTTCGTCATACATTTTTTTTGTCTTATTCATCTCCTATATATATATATATATATAGAGGCCGGATCACGTGAGGCCGCCTCTTACAGTGAGGCCGCCGAACCTCACGCGTCCATAACCTGTTTGGGCCAAATTCACGTTTGCTAATGCTGTTGGGCCGACTTCCCTTGCGAATTATTCAATGTGGGCTGAAAATTAGGGTCAAACCAAATCTTGTCATTTGGGCCAAAAAACTTTCTCTCACTAAAAATATTAAAAACATAATTAAACCCAACCCAAATACACTCTCTCTCTAAAACCTAGAAAACTCTTTACGACCAAAAAAAACCTCAAATTCAACGCAAAATCGATTTGGTCCTCCGATTGTTCGTAAATTCCATCAAAGCAACATACAAATTCAATTGAATTGATTTTGGAAGAAGATTAAGACTAATTTTCAGGTAATTTGATAATTTGATTCTTCGATTTTCATGCGATTGTTCGAATTTCATGCGATTGTTTGAATTTCATGCGATTGTTCGAATTTCATGAATTTTTCTCACGATTATGACATTATTTTCGATTATGACATTATTTTCGATTATTTTGCAGCTTTAATAGCTATGGAGAATCTAGATATCACCACGGTTGATGATAATATTACTATTAAATCAGGTATGTCGTTTTTTGTCGTTTACATTATTGTTTTCTAATTCAATTTCTGCTCAATTTGTTGAATATATGGATCGCTTTTTGTATTTCGTGAATGTAGGACCTTATTTTGTGAATGTAGGACCTATTGAAGTTTATGACTATTGTATTGTGATTATAAAAAGGCTGAAACTAGGGGCTTATTTTGTGAATATAGGACTTAATTGAAGTTTATGAATATTGTGAAACTATAAGCTTACATTGTGAAACCTGATTAAAAAAGGTTGATTTAGTTTAGCTTTCTTATATTGTGAATCCTAGGCAAAATAAACTGTGAAACTAGAAGCTGATATTGTGAAACCATGCTTATTAAAAAGTCTGATTTTGTTTAGTCTTTTTATATTGTGAAACCAGATGCTGAAACTGTGAAACTAGATGCTTAATCTGTGAAACTAGATGCTTAATCTGTGAAACTAGATGCTTAATCTGTGAAACTAGATGCTTAATCTGTGAAACTTACATTGTGAAACCTGATAAAAAAAAGGCTGATCTAGTTTATATGTTTTGACTTTATATAGGTACTGATTCCATTTTCAACACCAACGGAGAGGTTTCTACAATTTTAACAGCACAATCCACACCTACAGTACCGGTTGGTACGCCTATTACTTTGGTGAATCACACACCGGGTGGTAGTGAGGAATGGATTGTCAGAGTTGCAGAAGATATTACACCTACTGTTGGGAAGTTATTTTTAGATCTAGAGTCGGCAATGACATTCTATCAAGTGTATGCTACTGCTTGTGGTTTTGAAGCTAAGAAATCTACAACGAAGAGGTTTCGTGATGGTAATATTCGAACTAAAGCCATGGTTTGTAATCGTGAAGGCCATAATAAGAGAAAGGGAAGACCTCTTGAAACTGTTGCAAGTGAAACTGGTTCTGAAACTGGTTCAAATATTGGAAAAAATGCAAAACTAAAAACTGGTGTGAAGGGAAGTGAAGGAGATGAGGCTGAAAGTTCAAATAAGCAAACATTTACAAGAACAACCAAAATTAGAAGGTGGGGTTGTCGTGCAATGGTCAAATTCAAGTTCCATTATAACAAGTACATCGTTGAACAATTTCATGAGGGTCACAATCACCCAGTGACCTTTGTAAAAAATAGGGAATTTGATAAACTTGCAGCAAATATGAATGAATTTCATAAGCAAATGATTGTCCAGAATTCAAGAGTTAATGTTGGGGCTAGCTTAACATTCCAGCTATGCAAAGAGCAAGTCGAAGGGTTCGAAAATGTGGGGGCTTCCCTTTCACAATTCAAGAATTTCCAACGGGATTTGAAGTGTTTCATTAAGAGTAAGGATGGAGACATGTTTATCTCACGTTTGGAAACCCTCCGTGACACAAAAGGGTTAGAATTTGTGCATGAAATCGATTCTGAGAAAGCTTTGACAAGGATTTTTTGGACAGATGCTGAGGCAAAGAGATGTTACTCAGTGTTTGGTGATGCAATTTCATTCGATCCAACTTATGGCACTAACAAATATAACATGATATTCACCCCTTTCACTGGTATTGACCATCATAAAAAGTCAATAACATTTGCATGCGCTCTTTTAGATCATGAAGACGATGAAGCATTTATGTGGGCGTTTCAGCAATTTCTGAAATCAATGGGTGGAAAAGAACCTAATTACATTATCACTGACCAAGATGCAGGAATAAAAAAGGCGTTCCCTGGTATGTTTGTATATCGTGCAATTTTTCTAGTTTTCTTAACTTGTGACACTACAAGCTGAAGATGCTGAAACTGTGAAACTACATGCTTAACTTGTGAAACTAGATCCTTATACTGTGAATCTGGAAGGCCATATTGTGAACCCTGTTGATATAAGAGGCTGATTTTTTGAGTTCTTAACTTGTGAAACTAGAAGCTTATGAAGTGAAACTACATGCTTATTTTGTGAAACTAGATGGCTATATTGTGAAACCTGTTGAAAAATCAGCCTGATTTTTTGAATTCTTAACTTGTGAAACTAGAAGCTTAGGCAGTGAAACTACATGCTTATTTCATGAAACTAGATGGCTATATTGTGAAACCTGTTGATAAAAGATCCTGATTTTTTGAGTTCTTAACTTGTGAAACTAGAAGCTTAACTTGTGAAACTGGATTCGTATTCTGTGAAACTACAAGCCTATATTTGTGAAACCTGTTGATAAAAGAGGATGATTTTTTCGAGTAATCTTATTTTGTTACATGCAGTTGTGTTCAAAACAGCAAGACATCGGTTTTGCATGTGGCACATTATGAAAAAAGTAACAGACAAGGTTGGGAGCACAATTTGCAAAGACACTGACTTCTTATCACGTCTGAACAATGTTGTTTGGAGCAATGATATGGAACCTGAGGAATTTGAGGAGAATTGGGTTAAGGTCATCACAGAATTCTCGTTAGAGGATAATATATGGTTGAGTGGAAAGTTTGCTGAAAGACACAAATGGATACCAGCGTATTTCAGAAATGTTCCGATGGGTAACATTTTAAGAACCACACAGAGATCAGAGAGTGCTAATAGTTTTTTTAAAAGATTTGAGAATAAATATGGGACCTTGGTTGAGTTTTGGATGAGGTTTAAGAGTGCAATCGACCAACAAAGGCATGCTCTAAAGCTTCTTGAAGCACAGAGTGATGATTCAATGCCTGAAACCTTATATTCTTCAAACTGGGAAGCCCATGGAGCGAGAGTATATACACATGAAGTCTTCTATGACTTTCAAAATGAGGTTAAGGGCTCGATAAATGGGTGTAGTGTGGGTGGATACACCCCACCAGATCCTGTAACTAAATATGAGATTTTGATAGTTGAAGACGCGATCAAGAAAAAGAGCTACGCAGTTGAGTACAATAAAGGAACAATGGACGTGAGATGTTCCTGTAAACTATTTGAACGGAGAGGTATTCTATGTTATCACATAATTTGGGTTTGCTCGGGTAAAACTAAGGAAATACCTGAGAAATACATTTTGGGTAGGTGGAGTAAGAATGCACTTAGAAACCCTATTTATGATTTGAATGGAAATCTTTTGGACAACTACAATCCTACTAGTAGCCCGAAATTTGGAATGTCTCGGATGTGGTCTGAGATTTATGCAACTGTGGGGATTCTCAAAAGAAAAAAAGAGTCTGATGTGAGAGAATTTGCTAAGCTTGTAAAAGAATTCCGAGATAAGTTGGAGCCAAACCCAAAGGCTTTGACAAAAGAACAAGAATTGGAAATCCTTCTAAACTGCAAGGCTCCAAAAGAAGGAAAGGTCTTACCACCTAAGTTCTCTAAGAACAAGGGTAGCGGGAAGCGGCTGGTCAGTAGCAAAAATAAGGCAATCATAAAAGCAAAAAAACCAAAAAGGTTGTGTGCTAATTGTAAACGAATGTCACACCATGATAAAAGAAATTGTCCATATGATTTTGAAGAGCATCCTCTTGAGAATCAAGTGTGTATTATTCCTTTACTTTATTTTTTTTTTAATTCAGGTTTATTATACTGTGAAACTAGGGGCTTATACTGTGAAACTAGGGGCTTATACTGTGAAACCTGTTGATGAAGGGCTGATTTTAGGTTGTTTATAATATTGTGAATCCTAGGCCTTAAACTGTGAAACTAGGGGCTTATATTGTGAAACTAGGGGCTTATATTGTGAAACTAGGGCTTATATATTGTGAAACGTGATTTTGAAGAGCATCCTCCTGAGAATCAAGTGTGTATTATTCCTTTACTTTTTTTTTTTTTTTTAATTCAGGTTTATTATACTGTGAAACTAGGGGCTTATACTGTGAAACTAGGGGCTTATACTGTGAAGCCTGTTGATGAAGGGTTGATTTTAGGTTGTTTATAATATTGTGAAACTAGGGGCTTATATTGTGAAACTAGGGCTTATACATTCTGATTTTAATTTTAAGTATAATTTTTATTACTTAAGCAATGCAAGTTACGTCTCAAAAGTATTTACTTTAATGTTTCATTTTCTTTCAGGGAGATACAACAGAAGAAGAAGAAGAAGAAAAAGAAGAAGTGTAACATCCCGTATTTTCGTAAAATCTAATTTAATAGTTTTAAATTATTTTATGTAATAAAATAATATTTTAATAATTTATTTCGAAAGATTTTAATTCAATAGGTAAGATCCGTCTTAAGAACCTCAAGTCCTTAAGACGAATACAATTTGGCAAGGTTAAATTCCCGTATCTTAAGTATCCGTTCTAATAATCCGACCCATTTTGTGTACTCGGGAAGGACAAGTCCATAAAACCCCCAAAACCCTTCCATCGACATAATGCTTCTTCTTCATTTCATTTCACTGTGAAAATAATCCTCACAAAACCTCCATTAATACTTCCTTCTTTTCAAGCTTTTCTTCATCATCCGTTCTTCAAATCGCAAAAGTAAGTACATTTTCGGAATCCTCGTTCGATTTCCAAGTCATCCATCACTTTCATTTTTCATTTTGTTGACTTCGAAAATCGGCCTGTTTTCCTTAGTTCCGTTTTAAGAACTTAAAAACCCGTTTTCTATGTTGTAGGCGTTGGCTTGGACGATCCCGACACCGATAGCTACGTGAATGAGGAGGATCATCTGCCGGAATAAGCTTAAAGGTGACGATAATGAGAAACTCGGCCTTTTTGTGTATATTAGCATGTTTGATGGATTCTCATGTTTGTTTCTGATTTTATTTAAGTATTAAGATTTCTAGACTTAGAAACATGTTTAGGTTTATACTTATGTGAAGAATTCATGCTTGGAAATATGGTTATGTGTTCATGAGTATAATTTCAGTTTTTCATATGTTAAGACGGATACATGAGATTAATCGTTTGAGGATTGTTTTGGGATTTATATGCTATTTGTAATGTTGAGAAAACAACACTTGTATCGATTCATGAGTTTTTGTGTCGATTTGTTGAGTTTTATGACTGGCTGGAAAATGCGATTTTCAGCGACAGGCTCTCTGAGCCGGTCGACCGACCGGCCGCCGGTCGACCGGCTGAGAGCGCTTCTTAGTTTTTTTGTGATTTTTACGAGATTTTGAGACCCATAGTGATTAGGTCTCCCAGCCGGCAGACCGTCCGCCTGCCAGCCGGCTGGGAGTGCATTGTGTTGCATTTTGTAGTTTTGAGAACATAGGAGTAGTCCCAGCCGGCTGGGAGTGCGTTATTGTTGATGCGTGATTTCAAGTTTTTAGGGAGGCTGAGTTCCCAGCCGGCCGACCGGCTGCCTGCCGACCGGCTGGGAGTTCGTGTGTTGTTTCAAAAAAGAAAGAAAAGGCTGAGGTGGTCACCAGCCGGCCGACCGGCTGCCTGCCGACCGGCTGGGGACCCCTGTAGGCTATTTTGAGTTTTGAAATTTAATCGTAACTTTCAGATGGTTAATCGGTTTTGTTTGAAACTTGTTTTGTGTACCTTTGACATGTATTTGAGGTCCCCGGAGGATGGGCAACATTATATTGGGTTCGGGAGTAGAGTAAGGATATAGACCCCCCGGTCGGGCAACCGAAAGGGAAACCGGCTCTCCCTCATCTTAGTTCTCGAGGTCGATCGAATGTTGATTAGAAGTTAAAGGTAGAACTATAGAGTAGTTCATAGACTTGAATGATATTGTTTTGATGCGTATTAAGTTATGCCTTAAGCTGGCCTCTGAACTTAATACGTGAACTGTTTGTCGTGTATGGGAACATGCGTTGAGTTTTCGCCTCTGAGTTCCATACATGTCTGTTTGTCGTGTCTGGGACATGCGTTGAGTTTTCGCCTCTGAGTCCAGACATGTATGTGTGATCGCGTCAGGACATGCCTTAAGCTGGCCTCTGAGTCTGACGAGTAGAGCAACTGCACGACGGGGCAGTCAGGTTGTCATACCTTACCCGGAGTGCAGGTGTTTGGTGCTAGAACATGCGTTGAGTTTTCGCCTCTGAGTCTAGTATCTTGTGATGTGGTAGGGGAACATGCGTTGAGTTTTCGCCTCTGAGTTCCTTACTTGTGATAGTGAATTGAATGCTAGTCCATGCGTTGAGTTTTCGCCTCTGAGTCTAGTGTTCAGTGATAGCCGGTCCATGCGTTGAGTTTTCGCCTCTGAGTCCTTGCTTGATTTTGTGAACTTGGTATTTAGGTTATGCGTTAAGATGTCGCCTCTGAACCTTTGTACTTGCTGTTTTATATCTGCTTGCCTTGATGATGGTACAGTGTCAGATATGCATAGTATGTTATCGTTGTTATATGAATTGTGGTTAAATCATCCAAGGCATTGGATGACTCTTAGTTCGGTTTCATAAATAATTGGATTGAAAGACCCCCCGACTGGGTAACCAGTAGGGAAACCGGCTCTCCTTCCTATTTGTTTATGAAGTTAGTTGAGAGCCGTGCATGGTATTCGCATGATAGCAAGAGATCAGATGATGAGTTGTTTATGCTTCACATGTTGTTATATGTTGGAGTATTCTGTATTGTTTTATATGTTACGTGTTGTCACAAAAGGTGGCTAGGAGAACTCTAGTCACTCCCTACTGATTGTGGCGTACATGTTTTCATGTATGTAGGTACATGCTGGTTGGAGATGGGTTCACGAGAGCTAGCGAGCGATGATCCGTTCATCATGACTTACCTTATGTCGTTTAGCTGGACTCGTAGTTTGTTACATTTGTTTTGGTGCCTGTAGGGATGTTCCATCCCAGGCTGTGTATATATTTCATTCAGTACTTAGTACCGTTACTTATCTATTTTAGTTTCAGTTTCAGTTTACGTTTCAGTCTAAGACTTCTCGCATGTTGTTTTATCTTCTAAAAAGTTTAAAATTCCGCTGCATTTTTAGTACTTTTATGTGTTTATATTTCCGCTTTCGCGAGGGGTTTTACAGTTGGTATCAGAGCATTATTGCTCCCGACGCACTCATGTGACCCCCAACCTTAACTTGACCAAGTAAACAAATAATGAATGAGAGATGGGTAGATTTAAGGACTTATTTTGTAGTCTATTTGTGATTGCTAATTGCTAAGCTAATACTTGTTTTCTCTTTTGAAGGATGGTGAGACCTAGGGCTGCTGATAACATTGTGCTGCAAGCAATTCAGCATTTGCTTGAGACTCAGAGACAGCAAGCCGGGAATGTTCCGCCTCCTCCATCGCCAGGCAACGAGGCTAATCGTCCTGGTAGTTTCTCATGGATAGCTTCGCAGATGTCCCGTAGCCACGTGAAGACTTATGGTGGCGAGGTTGACCCGGTAGCTCTTACCGAGTGGTTTAGAGAGATGGAAAAGAGCTTCACTATGTATTCGGTGGGTAGAGAGGATAGAGTGCTGCTAGCCACTCACTTTCTTACCCTTGAGGCCGACAGGTGGTGGGCGTTGACAGGACCTACCTTCACTCAGGATCCTTTGTTCGATTGGGATGCTTTCAAGGATAAGCTCGAGACGAGGTTCTATCCTAAAGAGCTCAGATCACAGCGACTCAAAGAATTCATGGATTTAAAGCAAGGCAAGATGTCAGTTCAGGAGTTCACAGACCGTTTCAACCAGCTAGCTCACTTTGCATCGAGGTTTGTCAGAGATGAGGCCGAGAGAGTCTACTTTTACCGTGGCAAGCTAGGGCCACGCATTGAGAGCATGGTTCGTCGAGACTCTACTTCTTTCGTGGAGGTGTATGATGATGTTATTTGGGCCGAGAGTTCTATTCGTGCCATAGATGCTGAGACCCGTGCTGCTACTTCTAGTGTGACACCTCACCAGAGATCCGTGTACCAGGGGAAGAGACCATTTGTTCCTTCTACTTCTTCGCCTTCTTCTCAGAAGAAGCGTTTTGAGAGGTTCGCTGCTCCGGTTGCTAAGACCACATTTCACACCGACACTGCTTCTACTGTTTGCCGCCGTTGTGGTAAACCGCTTCATCCAGGGTTTGATTGTTTCAAGAATGCCTATAAGTGTTATACTTGTAATGGATATGGGCATAGATCCTTTGATTGTCCTGAGAAGGATACTGTTCTTGGCAAGGCTGCCACTGCTGCTGCAGCTACCAGAGGAGGAAAGCCGAAGGGGAAGATCTTCGTGATGACCAGGGCTGAGGCAGAGGCTCATCCAGACATTGTTGCTGGTATCTTTTCTGTTCTTGGTGCTGAGTGCCTTATTTTATTCGATACTGGAGCTTCTTTATCATTTATATCGACTCAGTTCGCCGACCGTCTAGCTCTTGAGTCTTCATTGGTTGAGGAGACTTCTATTTCCTTACCTTCTGGAGACGTGTTTTCCTGCTCTTCGTCCCATAGGGATGTTCCTATTATTATCGGTCAAGCCACATTTCCAGCGGACTTACTGAGATTTCCTCTCGAGGAGTTTGACATTATCCTCGGTATGGATTGGTTATCGCGATACCATGCTCGCTTCGAGTGTCGCGACCAGAAAATCTGCTTGAGGAGTTCTTCAGGAGTTCGTGTTTCCTATAGGGGAACTCGCCCTCAAAAGGGTGTCCGAGTGATTTCTTCAATGAAAGCTTCTCATCTTCTTAGGAAGGGTTGCCAAGCCTTCCTGTGTGTTGTTACAGCTGCTAAACCATCGCTACCGAAGCTTGAGGATGTAGCCATTGTTCGTGAGTATCCAGATGTGTTCCCAGATGACTTGCCAGGGATACCGCCAGAGAGAGATGTGGAGTTTACTATTGAGCTTGTTCCAGGTACCGGACCGATTTCTAAAGCTCCTTACCGTATGGCTCCGCCAGAGTTGAAAGAGTTGAAGCAGCAATTGGAAGAGATGATCGAGAAAGGTTTCATTAGACCTAGTGCTTCTCCGTGGGGTGCTCCCGTTTTGTTCGTTAAGAAGAAAGATGGTTCCATGAGACTGTGCATTGACTATAGAGAGCTGAACCGAGTGACCGTGAAGAACAGATATCCTTTGCCTAGGATAGATGATTTGTTCGATCAGTTGAGAGGTGCTTCTAGGTTTTCCAAGATTGATCTTCGATCGGGTTATCATCAGATTCCAGTGAGAGAGGCTGATATTGCGAAGACTGCTTTTCGTACCATATACGGGCATTTTGAGTTTGTAGTTATGCCTTTTGGGTTGACTAATGCACCAACTATTTTTATGGATCAGATGAACCGTACCTTCAGTGAGTATCTTGACACATGTGTTGTGGTTTTCATTGATGACATCTTGATATATTCGAAGACCGATGAGGAACATGCTGAGCATCTTCGACTGATTCTAGGGATTCTGCGCAGACAGAAATGGTTCGCAAAGTTTTCGAAGTGTGAATTTTGGCTCTCGAAAGTTGCCTTTTTAGGACATGTGATATCCAGCGAGGGTGTGATGGTAGATCCCGCGAAGATAGAGGCTGTGGTTGATTGGGAGAGTCCCAAGGATGTAGGAGAGATCCGTAGCTTTTTGGGTTTGGCAGGCTACTACCGTCGATTCGTGGAGGATTTCTCTAGGTTATCCCGCCCGATGACTCAGTTACTGAAGAAAGAAGCCAAATTTGTGTGGACCGACAAGTGTGAGAGTTCTTTCCGAGAGTTGAAGACTAGATTGACTTCCGCCCCCGTGTTAGCTTTGCCAGAGATCGGAGTGGATTTTGATGTGTATTGTGATGCTTCGATGTTAGGACTTGGATGCGTACTGATGCAGAGTGGTAAGGTGATAGCATATTCATCTAGACAGTTGAGAGTTCATGAGGTGAACTATCCGACACATGATTTGGAGTTGGCCGCAGTCGTTCATGCTTTGAAGATGTGGCGACATTACCTGATTGGATCTCATTGCCGTATTTTCACAGATCACAAGAGTCTTAAGTACATTTTTACTCAGAAAGACCTTAACATGAGACAGAGACGTTGGCTAGAGTTGGTGAAAGATTACGACATCGAGAAGCCAATGTGGTTGCAGATGCGCTTAGCCGCAAGACTTCTCACTCGATGAGTGCCATGAGAGTATTGCCCGATGAGTTGTGTTCCGAGTTCCGGAAGCTGAGGTTAGAGATGGTAGGTAGTGGTTTTGATTGGTTAGCTGCTATGACTGCCGAGCCGTCTTTATATTGGGAGATTCGCCAGAGTTTACCTTCAGATGCCGATTTCAAGAAGTTCGAGGCTAAGATTTCGAGTGGTGTTGCACCTGAGTTGGTGATTGATGCTGATGGTTTCCTTAGGTTCCGTGGTAGGATGTATGTTCCGGATGTGCCAGATCTAAGGAAGAGGGTTCTTGATGAGGCTCATTTGTCACCGTATTCCGTTCATCCAGGAGGAGAGAAGATGCACAAGGATTTGAGGCTTATGTTTTGGTGGCCTGGTATGAAGAAGGAGATCTTGGATTATGTTAGTAGGTGTTTGATTTGTCAACAAGTCAAGATAGAGCATAGGAGACCTGGTGGTTTGCTACAGCCGCTTCCCGTTCCTCAGTGGAAGTGGGAGTGTATATCTATGGACTTCGTTACAGCATTGCCTAAGACCGTGGGAGGCAAAGATGCGATTTGGGTTGTTGTTGATCGTCTAACTAAGTGTGCCAGATTCGTGCCGATCAGAGAGACATGGGATATGGATCGTTTAGCTAGGGCTTACATTGCTGAGATAGTCCGCTATCATGGTGTTCCGAGGGAGATAGTTTCAGATCGAGATCCGAGATTTTGTTCCAGGTTCTGGAAGGCTTTGCAGGAGGCGATGGGTAGCCGTTTGTTGATGAGTACCGCATTTCATGCCGCGACCGATGGTCAGTCCGAGAGGACTATACAGACATTAGAGGATTTGCTCCGTGCTTGTGCCCTTGATTTTCAGAGTTCTTGGGAGCAGTGTTTGCCGTTGGTAGAGTTTTCTTACAACAACAGTTATCATGCTTCCATTGGTATGGCTCCGTACGAGGCTCTTTATGGTAGGAAGTGCCGTAGTCCGATTTGTTGGGATCAGGCTAGTGACGTTCGTGACCTAGGACCGGACCAGTTAGCTGTTACTATTGATCAGGTTCAGCTTATCAGAGGTAGGATGAAGGCCGCACAGGACCGGCAGAAATCCTATGCTGATGTTCGCCGTAGACCCTTAGAGTTTGAGGTGGGAGACCGAGTCTTCTTGAGAGTTTCTCCGATGAAAGGTGTTAAGAGGTTTGGAGTTAAGGGCAAGTTGAGCCCTAAGTATATTGGACCTTTTGAGATCGTGAAGAGGATTGGTGCTGCTGCTTACCGATTGGACTTGCCTCCTAGTTTGGGCAAGGTTCATAGCGTTTTCCATGTTTCCCAGCTCCGCAGATACATTAGTGACCCGAGTCATGTTTTGCCTAGAGAGATCGAGAACTTGGAGCCGAGTCTTGCTTTCGAGGAGCGTCCAGTGAAGATCCTTGACCGACAGGAGAGGAAGCTTAGGAGCAAGGTGGTGCCCTTGGTGAAGATCCTATGGCGTTGCGGTGAGGTCGAGGAGCAGACGTGGGAGACTGAGGCATCGATGCGTATCGCGCATCCTTCCCTTTTCGATGGAGGTATAGTATATAGATTTATATCCGTTCGAGTTTCGAGGACAAAACTTTTTGAAGTTAGGGTGATTGTAACATCCCGTATTTTCGTAAAATCTAATTTAATAGTTTTAAATTATTTTATGTAATAAAATAATATTTTAATAATTTATTTCGAAAGATTTTAATTCAATAGGTAAGATCCGTCTTAAGAACCTCAAGTCCTTAAGACGTATACAATTTGGCAAGGTTAAATTCCCGTATCTTAAGTATCCGTTCTAATAATCCGACCCATTTTGTGTACTCGGGAAGGACAAGTCCATAAAACCCCCAAAACCCTTCCATCGACATAATGCTTCTTCTTCATTTCATTTCACTGTGAAAATAATCCTCACAAAACCTCCATTAATACTTCCTTCTTTTCAAGCTTTTCTTCATCATCCGTTCTTCAAATCGCAAAAGTAAGTACATTTTCGGAATCCTCGTTCGATTTCCAAGTCATCCATCACTTTCATTTTTCATTTTGTTGACTTCGAAAATCGGCCTGTTTTCCTTAGTTCCGTTTTAAGAACTTAAAAACCCGTTTTCTATGTTGTAGGCGTTGGCTTGGACGATCCCGACACCGATAGCTACGTGATTGAGGAGGATCATCTGCCGGAATAAGCTTAAAGGTGACGATAATGAGAAACTCGGCCTTTTTGTGTATATTAGCATGTTTGATGGATTCTCATGTTTGTTTCTGATTTTATTTAAGTATTAAGATTTCTAGACTTAGAAACATGTTTAGGTTTATACTTATGTGAAGAATTCATGCTTGGAAATATGGTTATGTGTTCATGAGTATAATTTCAGTTTTTCATATGTTAAGACGGATACATGAGATTAATCGTTTGAGGATTGTTTTGGGATTTATATGCTATTAGGAAGTAGTACTTGATGATTTGTAATGTTGAGAAAACAACACTTGTATCGATTCATGAGTTTTTGTGTCGATTTGTTGAGTTTTATGACTGGCTGGAAAATGCGATTTTCAGCGACAGGCTCTCTGAGCCGGTCGACCGACCGGCCGCCGGTCGACCGGCTGAGAGCGCTTCTTAGTTTTTTTGTGATTTTTACGAGATTTTGAGACCCATAGTGATTAGGTCTCCCAGCCGGCAGACCGGCCGCCTGCCAGCCGGCTGGGAGTGCATTGTGTTGCATTTTGTAGTTTTGAGAACATAGGAGTAGTCCCAGCCGGCTGGGAGTGCGTTATTGTTGATGCGTGATTTCAAGTTTTTAGGGAGGCTGAGTTCCCAGCCGGCCGACCGGCTGCCTGCCGACCGGCTGGGAGTTCGTGTGTTGTTTCAAAAAAGAAAGAAAAGGCTGAGGTGGTCACCAGCCGGCCGACCGGCTGCCTGCCGACCGGCTGGTGACCCCTGTAGGCTATTTTGAGTTTTGAAATTTAATCGTAACTTTCAGATGGTTAATCGGTTTTGTTTGAAACTTGTTTTGTGTACCTTTGACATGTATTTGAGGTCCCCAGAGGATGGGCAACATTATATTGGGTTCGGGAGTAGAGTAAGGATATAGACCCCCCGGTCGGGCAACCGAAAGGGAAACCGGCTCTCCCTCATCTTAGTTCTCGAGGTCGATCGAATGTTGATTAGAAGTTAAAGGTAGAACTATAGAGTAGTTCATAGACTTGAATGATATTGTTTTGATGCGTATTAAGTTATGCCTTAAGCTGGCCTCTGAACTTAATACGTGAACTGTTTGTCGTGTATGGGAACATGCGTTGAGTTTTCGCCTCTGAGTTCCATACATGTCTGTTTGTCGTGTCTGGGACATGCGTTGAGTTTTCGCCTCTGAGTCCAGACATGTATGTGTGATCGCGTCAGGACATGCCTTAAGCTGGCCTCTGAGTCTGACGAGTAGAGCAACTGCACGACGGGGCAGTCAGGTTGTCATACCTTACCCGGAGTGCAGGTGTTTGGTGCTAGAACATGCGTTGAGTTTTCGCCTCTGAGTCTAGTATCTTGTGATGTGGTAGGGGAACATGCGTTGAGTTTTCGCCTCTGAGTTCCTTACTTGTGATAGTGAATTGAATGCTAGTCCATGCGTTGAGTTTTCGCCTCTGAGTCTAGTGTTCAGTGATAGCCGGTCCATGCGTTGAGTTTTCGCCTCTGAGTCCTTGCTTGATTTTGTGAACTTGGTATTTAGGTTATGCGTTAAGATGTCGCCTCTGAACCTTTGTACTTGCTGTTTTATATCTGCTTGCCTTGATGATGGTACAGTGTCAGATATGCATAGTATGTTATCGTTGTTATATGAATTGTGGTTAAATCATCCAAGGCATTGGATGACTCTTAGTTCGGTTTCATAAATAATTGGATTGAAAGACCCCCCGACTGGGTAACCAGTAGGGAAACCGGCTCTCCTTCCTATTTGTTTATGAAGTTAGTTGAGAGCCGTGCATGGTATTCGCATGATAGCAAGAGATCAGATGATGAGTTGTTTATGCTTCACATGTTGTTATATGTTGGAGTATTCTGTATTGTTTTATATGTTACGTGTTGTCACAAAAGGTGGCTAGGAGAACTCTAGTCACTCCCCACTGATTGTGGCGTACATGTTTTCATGTATGTAGGTACATGCTGGTTGGAGATGGGTTCACGAGAGCTAGCGAGCGATGATCCGTTCATCATGACTTACCTTTTGTCGTTTAGCTGGACTCGTAGTTTGTTACATTTGTTTTGGTGCCTGTAGGGATGTTCCATCCCAGGCTGTGTATATATTTCATTCAGTACTTAGTACCGTTACTTATCTATTTTAGTTTCAGTTTCAGTTTACGTTTCAGTCTAAGACTTCTCGCATGTTGTTTTATCTTCTAAAAAGTTTAAATTCCGCTGCATTTTTAGTACTTTTATGTGTTTATATTTCCGCTTTCGCGAGGGGTTTTACAAGAAGAAGAAGAAAAAGAAGAAGAAGAAGAAGAAGAAGAAGAAGACGAAGAAGAAGATGTATAGTTTAGGTTTTTTAGACTGTGAAACTAGGTGCTTATACTGTGAAACTAGGGGCTTATACTGTGAAACTAGGGGCTTATACTGAAAAGTTTTTGACTCTTTTCGCTGTCAACGGATGTCGAACTTTGATTTTTCCCGAGTGCAACTCCCCAGCTATGACCATCCAGGGTGATTGATCACTACCATCTCAAGATAGCGACAAGAGACGGCAGTGATCAATCACCGTGGATGGTCATGGCTAAGGAGTTTGATGATATCAACTTGAATTGGATAAGAAAAAGAAACCTAAACTCTGAAACAAGAAGACTATATATGTATTTGTAGTGTAAATGGTTGTATATTGGAATAGGGTGTTTGATGATATCAACTTGAATTGGATATATAGTGCACTTGCTTACTACGTGTACTACCTTTTATGGTTGTAAAGCAGATGCAATAAATAGGGTTCCTAAGCAAGTGGTAAGGTGACAGGTTGGAGCATTTAATTTTGAGGTAGTTGTGGCTTAACAACTGGTTGCAAAATAATTTGGGTTCAACTAAGATGTATCATCATTCAAGCACGCTTAGGCATGAGTCCAGTAATGAAAAAATATTTTAAAAAAAGATTCAAGTGTGAAGCTTGCAACGCGTAAAATTATGTTGACTGAGACAATAGAAACTATAAACATGTCAACATAAAGGCTTACAATATGATAAAAAAAACTATAGAAGATGACAGGAGAAAGCGAAGATCACGAGATCACTTACGTGCTCGCTTCCTCGGTTTTCTTTCCAGCAATTTTTCCCTTCGGGGCGGTAGACAACTGCAAGAAATATATTTTGTAAAACTATATGACTATATGCTTATTTTGTGAAACTAGATGGCTATATTACAACTTCAAAATTTACAACGTCAATTTACAGCAACAAAAACATCACAACAAAAACACATTTCACCAAGTTCTTCTGACTGGAATTCCTTTTCACCTTGTCCACAATTTCGAAAAATTATTTGTTGCGGCCTTAACAATGTCGAAGTCCAGTTGCAATGACTCGACCATCTCGTTTTCATCGTTTTCATCATCTACAAGTGGAGTTAAAATCAAGCAATGAGAAGCAATATAACTCTATAAAGACATAAAATCCATCAAATCTCCAGATTCACATATTAAGGGTTTAGTTTCACAAGTTAAGATTCTAGATTCACAGAAGAAGACCTGACATTCACAAAATAAGTTTTCTTATATTGTGAAACCTAAGCTCATAAATTGTGAAACTAGAAGCTTAACTTGTGAAACTAGAAGCAGTTTTGGTGAATGCTAAGTGCTGAGATTCACTGAATAAGGTCTGAGACTCACCAAATGATGACTGACTAAGTTTAACAAAACTACACACCTTGTTTTTTGTTGAGGAAACTTCAAGATTGACAACGTCGGTTTCACCAACGTGGGAAGGGACATTATCCCAAACAGCATGGTCCCCAACAGCATGAGAATCAGATACAATTCATTCACAAAAAAGTCCTTCAATTGACATGCTTTAGCTTCATTTTTTTGCTTTTTTGCTTTTTCGGTTTAACAAGGGAAGATTTATAAAACCAAAACAAGTACAATATACATATTACAATATATTCAGCCAAGGAATTAAGAATTTAAAACTTTAATGTGTAGATTCACAAAGTAAGACCTGACAGTATTCTCATTCCACATAAGAAGTTCCAACATGATCGACTTTCGATACTCTACCAAATCCTGCATAGAGTGACGTATATTATTAATGAAGTGTATTCATGCTAATATTCGTGGAATGCACGGCTTTATTTTCATATAGTAATGAACTCACCTCAAAATAGTCACTGTTCGTCCATAAACTCTGATCTTCCAATGCACTCAACCACTTTAGCAGAAAGACTCCACAATCATAACTAGACAAAAAAACATATAAGCACTTATGGGTGTAACAAAGTTTCACATAATAAGGTCTGAGATTCACTGAACAAGGTCTGAGATTCAACAAATGATCACAGACTAAGTTTAACAAAACAAGTCAAACTACACACCCCGTTTTTTGTTGAGGGGCTTTGAGATTGACAAGATCATGCACGTGCATGTTCTTCAAAGATTTGTACGACTCTCCCAAAATAGTTGCAACATTGTACAACTGAGAAGAAAAGGACAATAAAAGATCAAAAATATATTTTGGGGTATACTAAAACAAAAACTCTACAATATTTTGGAAAAAAAATCATACAATGCCCATGGCCTTGTTGTTTTCTTTATCCACTTTTATATCCATGGATGAGTCAAGGATGTAATTTTTTTGCTTCTTTATGTCGCAAATACAAGCCCACCAATGCTTCGATGTATCGCTATGCAAAGGGATAAAAACCTGAGATAGTAAATGTACAAGAATAATCAATCAAAAAACACACATGAATGACGGTAAATAAATAACAAAATGAATAGCAGAACTGAAGGATCTGACCAAATCAATCTGGCTACCATCTACTGGAGTGTATGAGGACTGTATATATTGACCCCAAATCTCTGGGTTAGTATCTGCATTAAGACCCTGAATGAAACAAAAAAGGCAATTTTAGTCTCTGGATGAGCAACTTTCAGAATGAAAAACACTTGAATATGAACATCTGAAGGATTTGAAGCTCACATATACTGTCGTTGGCAAGTAAATCACATTTGTTTTACCAACTGTGCGCTTAATCCCAACAATATCAATGATCTACAAATAAAACGTGCACAAAATGAAGCATCCACTTTCACGAAATCACCATCAAGTTTCACAAAAAAACCTCTAAGATTCACAGAATAAGGTCTGAGATTCACCAAATAAGGAACCATGCAAAAAAAGAAACATGGTCAGGAATGGGAAAATAATACTTACCTGATCCATAATAAGGCCACGCGATGTAAGGGTCTGCAAAGCATCTCTAGTGACTTCCATCCACGGACTGGACACCAGAACCTCACTTAATTATTGAACAAAATGCAATTAGTCAATATATCTCACACAATTTAAAAAAACATAATTCAAGAAATCAAAGAAAAAGTATGACATTACAATTTGGTTGCGATTGTTCTTCTCCCAACACAAGCCACCAATTCATTCTCAGTAAAAGTTGGTGTCATAGAGGAATTCGATTCTAGTGCATCTTTTGTGACTATTTCTTTGGACAGATTAACAGAACATGTAACAATATGATAGCACACCCGCAATGCAAAACGCTTGCGTTGAGTTTCCTATTGATGCAAACAAAATGGGTTTCAGAAAAACTAGGAAATAAAGTTGTGGCAATTGTATAGAAATTAAATTAGATGTTGAAAAGCAATCTTACAGTATTTATGGTTATTACAGAATTAGTTTTGCTCCCTTTGTAATTCTGCATTATGTTCAGCAGATAGAGGCCATTATCAATTTGTTTGGATTTCAGATTTGATTTTGGGATAAACACTTCTGGAATCGTCATTGAAGCAATACTTGTCACTGCTGGCAACTTTGATTGAAGAAGGTTGATGAGCCTGTGTTGCTGTATGAACAAAAGAATAATTACAAAGAGCAATTAGTAAGGTAATGGAGTAAGAATGAGTCCAAAAATAGGTAAAATAGATGTACCGTATGTTTTAAAAAAGAAGTATAATCAACAGGTGTGTCTTTCATAGCATGGATGACTTGGCATTTGCAAGATTCCGGTCTCAGATCAAAACAAAACAAGAACGGTGGGCATTCGGGAGAGATGATTGGAGTCAAAATCTGGAAGACAACAGATAAAAATGCAATGAATAAAAAAACAAGTCCACCTTAAAGCTTGAATATAATAAGACCAAATATAAAAAAAACTTACTAATTGGGTAGCAGCAACATCAACATTGTCGAGACACTGGAACAAAAATCGAATCATGTGTGAGTAATGATTATAAGTGCACACCATGTAAAATGGGATTATAGAAAAGAGGTAGAGAGACTAACACTGTGTGTGGAGTGTGGCACAAATAAACGACAAGCAGAATCTCGTGATCTCAAGCTCTCACTACTGTTTAGAAACTCACACCAAACATCTATCACAGCAGAAGATACTTGGTCACTTTTAGACAAACTCGTCAATTCCTTCCTTGTCAATTTCTGAGTTTGACTTTTGAAAAGAATGTCACTGGAAACAGTCATTAAAAGCATAGGTCACACCCTCAAATGGTATTAAATATACGATCAAAATTAAAAAAGAAGAGTATTTTGATGTTTAGTAAGTTTGACCAAACTGTGAAACTAAAAGCTTAATTTGTGAAACTGCATGCTTATTCTGTGAAACAGGAAGCAAATATTCTGAAACTGTGAAACTGTGAAACTAGATGCTTAACTTGTGAAACAATAACCTTATTCTGTGACACTAGAAGCTTACTTTGTGAAACTAGCAGCTAATTCTGTGAAACTGAAGGACATACTGTGAAACTGTGAAACTAGATGCTTAACATGTGAAACTAGAAACTTATCCTGTGAAACCAGAAGCTTATTCTGTGAAACAAGAAGTTTACATTGTGAAACCCAAACTCTTAAATTTCACAGAATAAGCGCTTAGTTTCACAACATAAGCTTGTAGTTTCACTGAATAAGGGCTTAGTTTCACAGAATAAGGGCTGTGAAACAAGAAGCTTATTCTGTGAAACTAAAAGCTTATTAAGTGAAACTGGAAGGCTATATTGTGAAACTGTAACACCCCCATTTATTTAAGGGCCTGAACTAGGACTCCTCGGATAAATACAGGTGTTATCATCTCGGTTTCCCGAGGCAGTAGATACAAAGGAAGATAAACAGTACTTTAAATTAAATTTAAACTCAAACATGTTCTTACATAACCAAATGATAAAACTGTTCGGATCAAAAGGAAAGTACAACTCATAGTCTATTTTTATGTGATCTAAGCTCTAGGCAGGTCCGAGTCCATGCTTCTCCCTTCCCTAAGCTCCCATAGCCTTTAACCTGTCAATCTGCTCCCCAATAAATGGTTCATCACAGGTGATCACGAATACACAGGGTCAACCACGAGGTTGAGTAGAGAAAACTGTAAAATAATCCACATTACTATAAATAGAAAGTTGAGCTTCTCCACTCCGAATCACAGACCCTTTTTCTCCGCACCAAACACAGACCCTTTATCTCCGCGCCACACAGACCCTTTTATCTCCGCACCAAACACAGACCCTTTATCTCCACGCCACACAGACCCTTTTATCTCCTCATCTCATATCGTATCACAGAATATATATAATCAAATATCATAATATACCAACCAAGTATTAGTATAAAACATTCATGGTAATCATCAATAACAACTGAGTAATCATTATAATATGCATCGTATTTCCCCTACCTGTAGTTGCAGAAGCAAACGGCAAAATGCACAACCGTTCTCAAAAGTGCTCCACACGAAAACTTCCACCTAAAAGTATATTACTTAATTAATAAACTTCTTACTCACGTAATACGTATACACATTCCAATTATAGTAACTTCCTATAAATAAATAGCTTCCAAGAAAAGATACTTTAGTTTTGAAATTCGAATTATTCAAATCATTATTTAAGACCCAAATTGATATTGCCATAAATAAGATATTCCACCATAACTACTAAATATATTACCCATAAATAAAATCAATATCAAAATAGAAAGTATATATATATATAACATACATATTAATAATAATAATAGTAATAATAATAAAGATAAGAATAATAAAAATACCCACCAACACCATAGAACCCGACAGCCCCCTAAACCGACTTCAGCACCCAATTCTACCGCCTACCACCACGTCGACCACCCACCAGCACCAGACCCCAACACCATAGACCACCATCTGACATTCTAACACCACCACATCACACGACCCACGCCGACAACCCCAACCAAAACCACCCAAACCCAGACCAGAACCTTACCGCAACTCAGACTACCCCAAACAGACCCGCATCGACCCCTGTTACCACCGCCACTACTGACCACGACCACCACTCTCGTTACCTCTGACCACCCACTCGTAACCATGGTGGTGTTACTGTACTGACCTCCCCCGAGTCACCAGTAACGCCACCCCCAAAACAACAACCAACACCGACTCATTCTCTGAAAATAAAACAACCTCAGAACACCCCACAACCACCGGTAGACACAACCCCAGACGACTCAGTTCTCTCCGACTACAACCACCAAGCCAGTCACCAAACCCAACCTTGGACTCCTATCTGACTCTCTGACCCATGACCAGAACCAACTTGATACAAACTCAGACTCGACACAACCACTAAACACACCCAGTCACAACAACAGGGACGGAAAGAACCCAGAAAACGGGCCCAGACCCGACAACAACCACTCCTGCCACCACTCTAACCACCAACGACCACCACCGATTCAAACGTACATAAACATCACGTAACTCACTACAAAGATAACACAATACGAGTAAGAACAATAGATCTTAACAAAGGTTAAATAGATGACGAAAACTATAACACAACAAGGAAATTAGCAACGAGTGTGGCATACCGGTTTTCTTGGTCAATTCGAACCACCCTACGACAACCTATAACCACCGTACCCAAGCTCCTCTCCTACTCTGCTATGACGGCTGTGTTTTTGTGTTTTGAGATCTTGAGATTCGTGCCTAGGGTTAGGGTGGACTGAAGCTTAAATAAGGCGGCAGGGTTAGAAAGTGCTGTGAAAAAGAGAACTTCTAACCACGGGCTGTAATCTGCACGCATTTCGAGGCCCATGGCCGTGTTGCCATGGGTCCTGGGTTCGACTCCCATCAAGCACCTACTACAAATATTAACATAGGGTGGATAGATCCCCCTTTTCAAGCCCCTCCGACCACCAAAACTCTCCTTAAAAACGAGCACTAGTGAACTAGTATAAACAATTTATTAACCCATCGCTACGCTAATCGCTTCATCGTACGACCACTATATAAGAGCAAGATAAAAAATCGTAACTAAAAATTCGAGTTATTACAGTCTTTCCCCCTTAAAAGAACTTCGTCCCGAAGTTCTAACATACCTAAGTGACAAACAATCAACTCAAACAATTCTAACATACCTAAGTGACAAACAATCAACTCAAACAAGCTCGAAACACAAATATCACAACACAATTTGCATAAACTTAAATAGATCGCAGAATGTCACATTCCACCCCCCTTAAAGAAAAGTTACGTCCGCGTAACTTACCTCAATCAAACAGATGTGGGTAACGTTCCCTCATAGATGCCTCAGGCTCCCACGTAGCCTCCTCCTGATTATGATTTGTCCATAAGACTTTCACCAAGGATGTCTCCCCATTGCGAGTCTTCCGTACTTTCCTGTCCAGAATTTCCTTCGGAGTCTCAATGTACGCCAACTGCTCATCTACTTCAATCACCTCATGCTGAAGCACATGTGATGGATCACTCACGTATTTCCTCAACTGAGACACATGGAACACATTATGGACCTTGGATAGGGCTGGAGGTAAAGCTAAGCGATATGCCACCTCTCCAACTCTGTCCAAAATCTCAAATGGTCCAATAAATTTCTGACTCAGTTTGCCACGCTTGCCGAACCTCATCACTCCCTTCATCGGAGAGACTTTCAGTAACACTTTCTCTCCGGCCTCAAATGAAATATCGCTCCTTTTCAGATCTGCATAGCTCTTTTGTCGATCTTGAGCGGCCCTTATCCTCTGTCGAATAATATGAACCTGCTCCACCATCTCCTGAATCATATATGGCCCTAAAGTCACCACATCAGCTCGATCATCCCAACACTCAGGGCTCCGACACTTCCTCCCGTACAGTGCCTCGAAAGGGGCCATGCCTATGCTTGCATGGTAGCTGTTATTATAAGAAAACTCGATCAACCCCAGTCGATCCTCCCAAGATCCTCCGAACTCAAGTACACAAGCCCTCAACATATCCTCTAGGGTCTGGATCGTTCTCTCCGTCTGACCATCAGTAGCCGGATGAAAAGCTGTACTCATCTTCAATTGGGTACCCAACGCTGTCTGCAACTCCTGCCAAAATCTGGATATAAACCTCGAGTCTCGATCAGAAACAATATCTTTGGGTACGCCATGTAGTTTGACTACATTCTGAACATATGACTTAGCCAACTCGGCTTTACTCCAGGTATCTTTCATGGGAATAAAGTGAGCCGACTTGGTCAAACGATCCACGATCACCCAAATCATGTTGTTGCCCCTCTGAGTTCGAGGCAACCCCACGATAAAGTCCATTGAAATGTTCTCCCACTTCCACTCTGGCACATCTAACGGTTGAACTTTCCCTTGAGGTCTCTTATGCTCCCCTTTCACCCTCTGACAAGTCAAACATCTTGAGACAAATTCTGCGACCTCCTTCTTCATATTCGGCCACCAAAACGTCTTCTTAAGATCCTTATACAGCTTATCACCCCCTGGGTGAACAGAATAAGGAGTAGCATGAGCTTCAGTCAGGATCTTCTTCTTTAGCTCCTCAACATTTGGTACACACCATCGCCCACTGAACCTCAAACTACCATCGGTATGAATTCTGAACTTGGATACCCCATCACCATTCCCATTTTCCACCATCAAACGCCACTTCTGGATTCTCTCATCGTTCTGCTGTAACTCCCGAATCTCCCCATACAATTCGGGCTCCACTGTCAAGTCACCAAGAGCGTCCCCTTTTCGGATCAAGAATATCCCCATCTCCCTTAGCTCACCATACAACCTCCCTCTCGATCTGGCACAATCCAAAGCATGTATTGACTTCCTACTGAGAGCGTCAGCTACCACATTTGTCTTGCCTTCGTGATAGACAATCTGCATATCATAATCTCCGATCAACTCTATCCACCTCCTCTGCCTCATGTTCAACTCCTTCTGGGTGTAGATATATTTCAGGCTCTTATGGTCAGAAAACACCTTAAAAGTGGCCCCATAAAGGTAATGACGCCACAATTTCAGTGCAAAGACCACAGCGCCCAATTCCAAATCATGAGTCGGATAATTCTCTTCATAGGTCTTCAACTGGCGAGAAGCATACGCGATCACTCTCCCATTCTGCATTAGCACACAACCCAACCCATGCTTGGAAGCGTCAGTATAAACTTCGAAGTTATCACTCCCTACTGGCAAAGCAAGGATAGGAGCTGTTGTCAGGCGTTCCTTAAGGGTTAGAAATGCCTTCTCACAACTCTCATCCCAAACAAAACGGTTCTCCTTCCTCATTAACGACGTCAACGGCTTTGCTATCTTCGAAAAGTCTTTGACGAATCTCCGGTAATAACCTGCTAACCCCAGAAAACTTCGGATCTCACTCACATTCTTCGGACTTTGCCACTTAGTCACAGCTTCAATTTTACTAGGGTCAACAGATACCCCCTCTTTGGAAATGACATGCCCCAAGAACGCCACTTTCTCCAACCAGAATTCACACTTACTCAACTTAGCATTGAGTTTATGTTCTTCCAAAGTCTAAAGTACCTTCCTCAAATGATCTTCGTGTTCCTCCGCATTCTTGGAATATACCAGGATATCATCGATAAATACCACCACGAACTTGTCGAGATACGGGCTGAAGACTCGATTCATCAAGTCCATGAACACAGCTGGAGCATTAGTCAATCCAAAGGGCATAACCACAAATTCATAGTGGCCATACCTCGTTCGGAAAGCGGTCTTCGGAATATCTTCATCCTTTATCCTCAATTGATGATACCCGGATCTCAAATCAATCTTGGAGAAAACCCCAGCTCCACTCAACTGATCGAACAAGTCGTCAATTCTTGGCAAAGGATAGCGGTTCTTGATGGTTACATTGTTCAGCTCTCGGTAGTCAACACACAACCTCAAACTCCCATCCTTCTTCTTCACAAACAGAACAGGTGCACCCCAGGGCGACACACTGGGTCGAATGAACTCTTTTTCGGCTAGTTCATCCAACTGCTTCTTCAATTCCTCCATCTCTTTAGGTCCCATGCGGTAGGGTGATTTAGATATCGGTCCCGCTCCTGGTTTGAGGTCAATGGAAAATTCCACTTCCCTCCTCGGCGGTAACCCTGGAACGTCGTCTCTAAAACTCCCTCAAACTCCCGTACCACAGGTACCTCACTAGTCTTGGGGGTCTCAACCTCACAATCCCACATTTGGCACAAAATCAGGCTTTCTCCTTTCCGCAAACTAGACTTCAGGGTATTGACAGATATGAATTTGATCTTTGGTTTGACTCTATACCCCTTGTAGGATACCCTCACTCCCTTGGGTCCCTTCAAGGAAATTTTCTTTTGATGACAGTCGATAAACGCCCTATACTTCCCCAGCCAATCCATCCCTAAGATCACCTCAAAACCTCCCAGCGGAAATTCTATGAGGTCACAATAGAAAATTGCTTCCCCGATTTTGATAGGTACACTTCCATAGACTCTATTACAAGCTATTGACTCTCCTGAAGGTATGGTCACTGAGTCTGCGACCCAGTCGAACCTCTCAAGCCCCAAAACTCTCACATGGTCTCTAGACACAAAAGAATGGGTGGCACCGGAATCAAAAAGTACGAAAGTAGGTTTAGAGTTCACAAGAAAAGTACCGGTCACCACATGCGCATCCTCCTGAGCGGCCTGCTTTCCCATGGCAAAGAGCTTGCCACTGGTCTTGGCCCCACTTTGACTGGCACTAGATGTCCCAGCCTGTTGGCTTCCCTCTGCTCCTGTCTTCTGGTTACCTCCATTCCCATAGCTTTGGTTCTGGTGTGAGCGGTTCTGATAGTTGTTGAAGTTCCTCTGGAAATTGCTGCTCCCTCCAGACTTCGCAC
This sequence comes from Silene conica, assembly GCA_029255685.2. NCBI lineage: Eukaryota > Viridiplantae > Streptophyta > Magnoliopsida > Caryophyllales > Caryophyllaceae > Silene > Silene conica. The sequence goes on from CM055314.2 coordinate 73,197,370, forward strand.
CCCCACCGTAGTTTGATGTGGATGTGCGATAGCCGCCGCTACCATAGGACTGAGTGCGGGATCCCTGATATCCGGATGTAGGCGTGCGATAACCCCCGGACTGATTCACTCCAGACGAGCGACATACTGCCTGCTTGTGCCCAATTTTCCCGCAGCCGAAACAGACCACTCCCACTGAACCACTACCCGAACCTCCACTCCTGAAGTTGCCCCCACTCTGGTTCCTCCCACCACCAGAGGCACTACTCCCGAAATACCCACTGTACTTGTTATTACTTGGCTTTTTCGATCCTGAACCCTCAGCTACTGGTTCAGCCTTCCTCTTTTCTGACCTGGACTTCTTGTCCGCCTTAATCATATCCGAAAGCCTCTCCGCCGCCCCAGCCCTCAAATAGATGTCACGGACTGTGGTGGGCGGAGCTGCAATCAGTCTCTTCTTAACGGCGATTGATAACCCCCTCTCAAACTTCATGGCTAGCATAGCATCGTCAAATCCCATATCTCTAACATAGTGTACCAGCTGGATGAATTTCCTGTAGTAAACCTCTACGGTCATGTCCTCCGACATCGTGAATGAGTCGAACTCCTCCCTCAGCTTGCTCTTTTGGAATTCTGGTAGAAACGCCTCGTTCAGAACCCCCTGGAATGCGTCCCACGGAACAAACGCGGATCCACCCTCTGTAGCTGCTTCCCGGAGCTCCCCCTTATTCGCGGTCCACCAATCTCCAGCCATACCCCTCAGATAGTGGGCAGCCTGGTCTACCTTCAATTCTTCAGGGCAATCCAGCAACTCGAACAGGTTATCGAATTCCCGGCACCAAGCTCCTAACAGATGAGGTTCCCCCTCCCCAGTGAATTGGGTAGGGTGGTGTCTTGCGATGATTGTGCTCATTTTCGCGGAGTCCATTCGTTTGGCCTTTAGGGCCTCATTTTCAGCTATCAAACGGTCCACCTCTTCTTGGGTGATGTTAACGGCATTATCCCTTCGCGGAGGCATACTATAATACAACAGAAAGACATGAGTCCCGACTTATGTGGGCGCACATTAGGGTTAGAGCTAAAATCCCTAAACGATAAAGTCTATCATCAGCTATCAAATTGAATAAACAGAAAACTATAACATGGCTCGGGATCACATAACCGCATATCAATAGACATGATGATAGAAGAAGTACTAATCATGTTTCAAATTACTTAACACACCACAACAAGATATGCCTTTTATTCAAACAAATAAAGGTTCATTCATGCTCATGCCCCTTCCGGCTTTTCCAAAAGTTTCCTTATGCTCAGAATTCTCATAACATACATTTCACAGTATGATATCACTTTTACCACCTCCTATACCACCCTTTTCTCTCGTATATACACTTTGGGTTCCCGGGTAAGACTGATAGGGCCTATGGTTTGGTGTGAGGGGGCCCCAGACTCATACTTCCCCTTTAGTGTGCTCCTAACAGTCCTATCCCGGGGTTCATTTTATTTAGACTCTCCTACATTCATTAGGTTCATTAGGTTAGGCCTGAGGATCGTTCGCTCTGATACCACTTTGTAACACCCCCATTTATTTAAGGGCCTGAACTAGGACTCCTCAGATAAATACAGGTGTTATCATCTCGGTTTCCCGAGGCAGTAGATACAAAGGAAGATAAACAGTACTTTAAATTAAATTTAAACTCAAACATGTTCTTACATAACCAAATGATAAAACTGTTCGGATCAAAAGGAAAGTACAACTCATAGTCTATTTTTATGTGATCTAAGCTCTAGGCAGGTCCGAGTCCATGCTTCTCCTTTCCCTAAGCTCCCATAGCCTTTAACCTGTCAATCTGCTCCCCAATAAATGGTTCATCACAGGTGATCACGAATACACAGGGTCAACCACGAGGTTGAGTAGAGAAAACTGTAAAATAATCCACATTACTATAAATAGAAAGTTGAGCTTCTCCACTCCGAATCACAGACCCTTTTTCTCCGCACCAAACACAGACCCTTTATCTCCGCGCCACACAGACCCTTTTATCTCCGCACCAAACACAGACCCTTTATCTCCACGCCACACAGACCCTTTTATCTCCTCATCTCATATCGTATCACAGAATATATATAATCAAATATCATAATATACCAACCAAGTATTAGTATAAAACATTCATGGTAATCATCAATAACAACTGAGTAATCATTATAATATGCATCGTATTTCCCCTACCTGTAGTTGCAGAAGCAAACGGCAAAATGCACAACCGTTCTCAAAAGTGCTCCACACGAAAACTTCCACCTAAAAGTATATTACTTAATTAATAAACTTCCTACTCACGTAATACGTATACACATTCCAATTATAGTAACTTCCTATAAATAAATAGCTTCCAAGAAAAGATACTTTAGTTTTGAAATTCGAATTATTCAAATCATTATTTAAGACCCAAATTGATATTGCCATAAATAAGATATTCCACCATAACTACTAAATATATTACCCATAAATAAAATCAATATCAAAATAGAAAGTATATATATATAACATACATATTAATAATAATAATAGTAATAATAATAAAGATAGGAATAATAAAAATACCCACCAACACCATAGAACCCGACAGCCCCCTAAACCGACTTCAGCACCCAATTCTACCGCCTACCACCACGTCGACCACCCACCAGCACCAGACCCCAACACCATAGACCACCATCTGACATTCTAACACCACCACATCACACGACCCACGCCGACAACCCCAACCAAAACCACCCAAACCCAGACCAGAACCTTACCGCAACTCAGACTACCCCAAACAGACCCGCATCGACCCCTGTTACCACCACCACTACTGACCACGACCACCACTCTCGTTACCTCTGACCACCCACTCGTAACCATGGTGGTGTTACTGTACTGACCTCCCCCGAGTCACCAGTAACGCCACCCCCAAAACAACAACCAACACCGACTCATTCTCTGAAAATAAAACAACCTCAGAACACCCCACAACCACCGGTAGACACAACCCCAGACGACTCAGTTCTCTCCGACTACAACCACCAAGCCAGTCACCAAACCCAACCTTGGACTCCTATCTGACTCTCTGACCCATGACCAGAACCAACTTGATACAAACTCAGACTCGACACAACCACTAAACACACCCAGTCACAACAACAGGGACGGAAAGAACCCAGAAAACGTGCCCAGACCCGACAACAACCACTCCTGCCACCACTCTAACCACCAACGACCACCACCGATTCAAACGTACATAAACATCACGTAACTCACTACAAAGATAACACAATACGAGTAAGAACAATAGATCTTAACAAAGGTTAAATAGATGACGAAAACTATAACACAACAAGGAAATTAGCAACGAGTGTGGCATACCGGTTTTCTTGGTCAATTCGAACCACCCTACGACAACCTATAACCACCGTACCCAAGCTCCTCTCCTACTCTGCTATGACGGCTGTGTTTTTGTGTTTTGAGATCTTGAGATTCGTGCCTAGGGTTAGGGTGGACTGAAGCTTAAATAAGGCGGCAGGGTTAGAAAGTGCTGTGAAAAAGAGAACTTCTAACCACGGGCTGTAATCTGCACGCATTTCGAGGCCCATGGCCGTGTTGCCATGGGTCCTGGGTTCGACTCCCATCAAGCACCTACTACAAATATTAACATAGGGTGGATAGATCCCCCTTTTCAAGCCCCTCCGACCACCAAAACTCTCCTTAAAAACGAGCACTAGTGAACTAGTATAAACAATTTATTAACCCATCGCTACGCTAATCGCTTCATCGTACGACCACTATATAAGAGCAAGATAAAAAATCGTAACTAAAAATTCGAGGTATTACAGTTTTGTAACGCCCCAAGAGTATGAGAGGAAAGTTGTCCCACATCGGTAGAATGTGAGGCTTGTGATATGTTTATAATAGCTTTCACCCACCACTTAGTAACAAGGCCTTGTGCTTTTGGGCTTAAGTGAGGACAAATAATGGGCCCAAAAGTGCACACCCATCTTATTGGGTTTGTGTTACGACGGTGGCGGGTTGGGTTGTGACAAATGGTATCAGAGCGACCCTGCGACCGTGTGGTGAGCCTGTGGTCGGGAGTACTCGGGTCACACACCTAGCGGGGGAGGATTCTGGCCCTGGTTGCGGTCAAGTTTGAGGCACAACGAGGACGTTGTGTTGTTTAAGTGGGGGAGTTTGTAACGCCCCAAGAGTATGAGAGGAAAGTTGTCCCACATCGGTAGAATGTGAGGTTTGTGATATGTTTATAATAGCTTTCACCCACCAATTAGTAACAAGGCCTTGTGCTTTTGGGCTTAAGTGAGGACAAATAATGGGCCCAAAAGTGTGCACCCATCTTATTGGGTTTGCGTTACGACGGTGGTGGGTCGGGTTGTTACAGAAACATGTTAATAAAACAGGCTGAAATCTTAAAATACAAGGTTTGAAAATTCATCAAATAAGTCAATACCTTTCACATGAATCCAAAAAGATGAAATCCAATACAGGCTTCTCAGCTTGAGTAAAACCCTTAAGAATATTCATGTTTCTTTGCAAATACGGAGATCGATAGACCTCGGATGGAACTATGGCCCTCTTCACCTTTGGATTGACAGGTGAATGACTTTCACCTTTGGATCGACGCTTGTAAACATTCGGAGGAGTATCTCCTACTTCAATGACCTCTTTATCACTGCTCCCTACCACAGGATGATCCTCTACCACTGGTGTGGACATAGAAGGTCGTCCAGGTCTTTCAGCATAAACATATGATGTTGAAGGTTCAGGCTGATTAGGTTGAACACAAGATGTTGAACGATCGGGTACGGCTTCATCACAACATGTTGAATGTTCAAGTTGAGGTTCAGCTTCAGGTTCACGTTCATGTTCAGGTTCACGTTCAGGTTCAGGTTCAGGTTTAGGTTCAGGTTCACGTTCAGATTCAAGTTCAGGTTCACGTTCAGGTTGAGAGGGTGGAGATAAAAAGTGGTCATCATCTGGAAAGAGCCTAAAGCTTGGCATTTCTGGTTTTGCTCGTGAACAATGTGGTTGTATTGGCTGAAAGGAGTCACCCATTATGTCCAATGCCGCCAACAGTTCAGCTTCAGACCACCCATAAAATTTATGCACATCCTCATGAACATTCTCACCAGTACCATCCACAATCGCCTTCTCATTATCATCAATCTCCAAATTATCATCAATCTCCCCACTATCATTATGTGCTGTCTCAACATTCTGCTCATTATTTGCTGTCTCAACATTCTCCTCATTCTGCTCATTATTATCTTGTTGAGACAACCTAAATCCATCTGCAATACCATCAACAGCTGCAACTAGTTTAGAAACTGTTGCTGACGAAGGTAATTTGACGGAAGCTTGACTGACAAGACATTTGTAGTTCATGAAAGCATGAGCCATTACTTTTGCTGATTTCACAAGATCAGTAACAAGCTTCACATCACTGCTATCTTCAGAAATGCCAGGCTTTCCAGTTTCTCCTTCATGTTTGGGTTGTTCGGATTTTCCAGATTCTTCTTGTTCAGATTCTTCTTGTTCAGGTTGCCGAACAACAATTTCCTGAACAGATGATTTAGATTTTTGTGCTTGCTTGGCTGTTGCAAACTCAATAGCAAGCAAAGGTTCATGCTGCTCACGTCTGGCAATTGGAGGCTCAACAGAACCCCTGCCGAAAGTTCTCTCCTTGGAAGTTGGGTCATTCAATTCGTCCTTAATTCTCTTGGATATAGCATCTTTTGTCCAAGTCGATAACGTAGGAAATTGACGACCCACAATGCGGGATTTAAAGACACAACGGTCTAGATAAATGAAGAGCAACAGAATAATCGGTCCACCAAACCAATTCTCTTTCACCTGTTTAACCCCAAACTCTTCCTTTTGCCAAGACTGAACTTGGTCAGCCAATTTCTTTTTTATAAAGTTGCACCAGTTGAAACTGGAGATCAACTCAGTATTCACCAGACTTTTCAGCACTTTCAAACTGACCTTGTTCCCTACAACACCGCCTAAAAGAGCAGAGAAAATATAAACGATGAAGTTGCGTTTCAAATCATCTCCTCCATCTCTTTGTGTAGTGAACTTTTGCAGAACATGTTTGACGTCAATGGAACCAACGCCATATTGTTTAGTGAACTGCTCCAAAGCAGATAAATAAGATGGGTCCTTATCTCCATTTGTTGCTTCAACAACAACATTAGGACCAATTGGCAATCCAAGACAAAGATGTATATCCTCCTCTAAAATCGGAAGCTTCCCACCCAACAAACATCCTTTTATTGGGTCGTAATTTGAAACTAGCCAATATGCTAAGTTTCCGGGAAGAACATCCGTTTTAAGAAGTAAAAGACCCCCAAACCCCATTTCTTTGATAGCTTGAATCTGCTGTTCTGAGGGTGGACTTTGAATAAAGTTGTAAAGCCCAGCAGGAGACATCCGGGTCCTCAATGACGGCAATCGCTCTTTATAGTTTCGTTTCTTTTTTGCAGCAGGTTCAACTATTTCACTAGTTGGATGTTCCGATCGCTTCATATTAGCTTGCTTCCTGTTATGCATAAATGGTAGAATACACGAATTAAGAAAATAAGAAAATAAGTTTCACAGAAGAAGGATCTAGTTTCACAAAATAAGTTTCTAGTTTCACAGAAGAAGGATCTAATTTCACAAAATAAGTTTCTAGTTTCACAGAAGAAGGATCTAGTTTCACAAAATAAGCTTCTAGTTTCACATAAAAAGGAAAATAAACTTAAACTGTGAAACAAGTACATTGTGAAACCCAGACTCTTAAGAGTCACAGAATAAGGGCTGAGATTCACACAATAAGCTTGTAGTTTCACAGAAGAATTTTGACATTCACAGAATAAAAAAAAATAACATAAAACTGTGAAACAAGAACCTTAACTTGTGAAACACAAACTCTTAGATTCACAGATTAAAGGCTTAGTTTCACAAGATAATTTTCTAGATTCACAGAAGAAGACCTGACATTCACAGAATAAGTTTTCTTACATTGTGAAACCTAGGGTCATAAATTGTGAAACTAGAAGCTTAACTTGTGAAACTAGAAGCAGTTTTGGTGAATACTAAGTGCTCTTATTATTTAATGATTTAAAACGTGACGGGAAAGGGTTTAGGGTTGGATTAGGGGGATCCGCGGTACCGCGGATCCCCCTAATCCAACCCTAAACCCTTCCCTTGCTTCTTAGTCGAACGACAGATAAGACACCCTAGAGGGGGACTGGTGAACCCTTTTTTGGGACGGGTGAAAATATGGGGTCGGGTATTCCTAAACCTAAAAAGGGACGGGAAATGGTTTAGGGTTGGATTAGGGGGATCCGCTACCGCGGATCCCCCTAATCCAACCCTAAACCCTTCCCTTGCTTCTTAGTCGAACGGTAGATTCGACACCCGAAACATAAAACGGGACGGGAAAGGGTTTAGGGTTGGACTAGGGGGATCCGCTACCGCGGATCCCCCTAATCCAACCCTAAACCCTTCCCTTGCTTCTTAGTCGAACGGCAGATAAGACACCCTAGAGGGGGACGGGTGAACCCTTTTTTGGGACGGGTGAAAATATGGGGCCGGGTATTCCTAAACCTAAAACGGGACGGGAAAGGGTTTAGGGTTGGATTAGGGGGATCCGCTACCGCGGATCCCCCTAATCCAACCCTAAACCCTTCCCTTGCTTCTTAGTCGAACGGCAGATAAGACACCCTAGAGGGGGACGGGTGAACCCTTTTTTGGGACGGGTGAAAATATGGGGCCGGGTATTCCTAAACCTAAAACGGGACGGGAAAGGGTTTAGGGTTGGATTAGGGGGATCCGCTACCGCGGATCCCCCTAATCCAACCCTAAACCCTTCCCTTGCTTCTTAGTCGAACGGCAGATAAGACATCCTAGAGGGGGACGGGTGAACCCTTTTTTGGGACGGGTGAAAATATGGGGCCGGGTATTCCTAAACCTAAAACGGGACGGAAAAGGGTTTAGGGTTGGATTAGGGGGATCCGCTACCGCGGATCCCCCTAATCCAACCCTAAACCCTTCCCTTGCTTCTTAGTCGAACGGTAGATTCGACACCCGAAACATAAAACGGGACGGGAAAGGGTTTAGGGTTGGACTAGGGGGATCCGCTACCGCGGATCCCCCTAATCCAACCCTAAACCCTTCCCTAGCTTCTTAGTCGAACGGTAGATTCGACACCCGAAACATAGAAGCTTACAATGTGAGACCCAAACTCTTAGATTCACAGAATAAGAGCTTAGTTTCATAATATAAGCTTCTAGTTTCACAGAATAAGGGCTAACATTCACAGAATAAAGAAAACAAAATTATTAAACTGTGAAACAAAAAAGCTTACAATGTGAAACCCAAACTCTTAGATTCACAGAATAAGAGCTTAGTTTCACAAAATAAGCTTCTAGTTTCACAGAATAAGGGCTAACATTCACAGAATAAAGAAAACAAAATTATTAAACTGTGAAACAAAAAAGCTTACAATGTGAAACCCAAACTCTTAGATTCACAGAATAAGAGCTTAGTTTCACAAAATAAGCTTCTAGTTTCACAGAATAAGAGCTTACATTCACAGAATAGCTCTTAGATTCGGATGATTCACAAAATAAAAAGGAAAAGAAACTTGATTAATTAAAAAGATCATTCATACATATCTAGATAATTACACATAGCTAGATAATTACATAATAGTCTGGCTCATTCATTTAGGCCAGCCAGTACATGCACAGATTCAAGCACTTAAAATTCAGAGAAAAAAAAGGACACATCAAATTTCAGTACTCCAAATTTGCTAAGTCAGCAGGAGATGGCGTTGATGCTGTCATCCGATATAACTCGTAGTATGCGAAGGTATCTAGTAGGCTATACACTTCTGGTCGTGCTTTCAAAGACTCTACGAAATTAATAATTGTTGTCATTTCATCAGCTGTAAGGTCGCGAAGGTGTTCTTGTTGGAATGGATTTTTCAGTTGACTGAAATGCAAGAGAGTCTCAATTCCCTTTGATGATTCCTGGAAACACTTGCACCTTTTGTAAATGATTTTGCAACCCCTATGAATACTACGAATAATACGGACACCATTGATGTCTTTTTTGCGCAGGGTAAGACAATATGCGCTCTGAATGAATGGCGCACGTGGATGAATAAGAATATACTGACACCATCTTTTGCAAACCATTCCCATGTTTGCTTTATCGTCATTGTTAAGTCGCTGAAATATGGAGTCAACTAAGTCTTCATTGGTGAAAACAGAATATAATGGTGCTTGGTTACGGTTGCTAGGGAAGTTCATGTCCGCTAATGGATGTTTTTTGGAGTTAACGAAATCCTCTAAATCTGCTGCAACTTCATTGACTACCCACCCCTTGCACCAACCGTCAATAACCATTTTTTGTATAGATAGGAACTGGAAATGAAAGCAGTACACAAACAACACAGCACATCAATACCACATGAAATTTTAGAAATGTAGGAAAACAGGAAGCTATGGGCTTAGTTTCACAAGCTAAGCTTCTAGTTTCACATAATAAGGTATTAATTTCACAGCCTAAACTTCTAGTTTCACAGAATAACGAAAATAACATTGAAACGAGAAGCTTACATTGTGAAACCCAAACCCTCAGATTTCACAACATAAACTTCTAGTTTCACAACAAAGCTTCTAGTTTCACAATACAAGCTTCTAGTTTCACAACATAAGCTTGTAGTTTCACAACATAAGGAAAAGAAACTTAAGATATGGGATGAGAATAAAAAAAACAGGCACTTAGATTCACACAGCTAGATAATAAGGAAAATAAACTTGATTCATTAAAAATATCATTCATACATAGCTAGGTAATTACACAAAAAGGCTGCCTTGATAGACGTAATTACAGAAGAGCACTACAAAACACTAAAACCAAGCACATTTAGACCAGCCACTATCACGGCAAAAAGTGATACAAAAGTTGAGGAGCTGTGCTACATATCGAGCAACAAAGGTAAATCTAAATATGATAAAGTTGCCCGAGTCAGCAAGCGTGCTGCAGTATCAAGTGATATGTCATGTTTTGGAGATGGCACATGTAAATTGTCAATCAACTCTTTCACTTTTGGGTTTTCAGCACCAGTGAGATCTCTAAGGTGTCCTCTTTGCAAAAGATTGTCGCCTTGGTAAAAATGTAGGAGTAATTTAGCTCCCGGATCATTAGTCATAAAGCACTTGCATCTTTTATAAATTATTCTATTACCCCTACGAATGATTCTCACACCATTGACATCATTAATATGCAGATTAATCCCATACGCAACTGCAATGACAGGTGCACTATGGTGTATGAGAAAAAGTTGAGACCAGTTCCGACAGACCAACGCCATGTTTGCCTTATCTTGGTTACACTTAAGTCGTTTGAAGATGATATTCATTACATCTTGATTATTGAAAACAGCTAGTTGGGGTTGATAACAATTGTTAGTGACCTCAACAGTCCGTAAGGGAGCAAATGAGAATTTCATAGCCTCTTTTTTTTCTCTTATATAATTCCGGACAAAATATGCTTTATCCTCTGCAAGAACATTCACTACCCACCCCTTGCACCATGTTTCCATAATTGACCAGAGGTAACCTATAAGCATACATTGTGAAACCCAGACTATTACATTTCACATAATAAGGGCTTAGTTTCACAAGCTAAGCTTCTAGTTTCACAGAATAAGGGCTGAGAATCACTGAAAAAGCCAAAGAAAACTTAAACTGAAAAACAAGAAGCTTACATTGTGAAACACAAAACTCATACATTCACAAAATATGGGCTTAGTTACACAATATAAGCTTCTAGTTTCACAGAATAAGGAAAAGAACACTTAAACAAGAAACTTACATTGTGAAACCCAAACTCTTAAATTTCACAGAATAGGGGCTTAGTTTCACAATATAAGATTCTAGTTTCACAAGCTAAGCTTCTAGTTTCACAAGCAAAGATTCTAGTTTCACAGAATAAGAGCTGAGAATCACAGAAGAAGAAAAAGAAACTTAAACTGTGAAACAAAAGAAGCATCTAGTTTCACAGAATAAACTTCTGGTTTCACAGAATAGATTTCTAGTTTCACAAGTTAAGATTTTTGTTTCACAAGTTAAACATCTAGTTTCACAAGTTCACAGTTTCACACTTTCACAGTATGTTCTTCCTGTTTCACAACCTAAGCTTCTTGTTTCACAAGTTAAGCTTCTAGTTTCACAACATAAGCTTCTAGTTTCACAGAAGAAGAAAAAGAAACTTAAGATAATAAGGAAAAAAACTTGATTAATTAAAAATATCATTCATACATAGCTAGATAATTACACAAAAGGCTGGCTTGATAGATGTAATTACAGAAGAGCACTACAAAAAGACATTTAGGCCAGCCACTAAGATGCAAAAAGGTGATACAAAGTTGAGCAGCTATGCTACATATTGAATGCCAAGAAAGGCAAATCAAAATAAGATAGTTTTGCCCGAGTCATCAACTCTGTCGAAGTAGCAACTGCTAAGTCAAGTTCTGGAGATGGCACATCTAAAATGTCAAGCATCTCTTGTGTTTGGTCGATTTCAGCATCAGTGAGATCTCTAGGGTGTTCACTTTGGTAAGGATTTTCACTTTGCAAGTAATGTAGGAGTAATTTAGATCCCGGATCATTTGTCATAAAGCACTTGCATCTTTTATAAATGATTCTAGCACCCCTATGAACTATTCTCACACCATTGACATCATTGATACGCAGAGAAATCCCATACGCAACTCGAATGAGAGGTGCACTAGGGTGTAGGAGGAAAAGCTGACACCAGTTCCGACAGACCAATGCCATGTTTGCCTTATCTAGGTTACACTTAAGTTGTTTGAAGATGTTATTCATTATATCTTGATTATTAAAAACAGCCAGTTGGGGTTGATAACGGTTGTTTGTGAGCTCAACAGTCCGTAAGGGAGTAAATGAGAATGCCATGGCCTCTTTTTTTTCTGTTATGTAATTCTGGACATATTCTGCTTTATCTTCTGCGTGAAGATTCACTACCCACCCCTTGCACCAGTTTTCCATATTTGACCAAAGGTAATTAAGTTTAAAACCACAAAGTAACCTACAAGCATTACAAAATAGAATCAAAAAGCATACATTGTGAAACACAGACTCTTAGATTTCACATAATAAAAGGCTTAGTTTCACAACCTAAGCTTCTAGTTTCACATAATAATGACTGAGAATCACAGAATCAGAAAAAGAACCTTAAACTGAAAATAATAGAAAATAAACTTAAAACTGAAAGAAACTTATTATGTGAATCTAAGAGTTATATTGTGAAACTAGAAGCCTATGAAGTGAAACTACATGCTTATTTTGTGAAACTAGTTGGCTATATTGTGAAACCTGTTGAAAAATCAGCCTGTTTTTTTGAATTCTTAACTTATGAAACTAGAAGTTTATGAAGTGAAACTACATGCTTATTTTGTGAAACTAGTTGGCTATATTGTGAAACCTGTTGAAAAATCAGCCTGTTTTTTTGAATTCTTAACTTATGAAACTAGAAGTTTATGAAGTGAAACTACATGCTTATTTTGTGAAACTAGATGGCTATATTACTGACACGAATACTACTTACTACTGAAACTTACTCAAAACTCTTACGATCACATAAACTCGTTTCTCATCTCAAAACCCTAGATATCACTAATATGAAAAAATAACAATAAACATTCAACTAATGATAATCGAGTAGGAAAATAGCAAAGAAAAACGACATTTCAGTACTTATAAGAAACAACATCCTAATTAACCCTAGATATTTTCATCACAAACCCTAGATATCACTAACAATGGAAAATAACAATAAACATTCAACTAATGATAATCGAGCAAGAAAATAGCAAAAAAAAAACAAAAAAAAACGCAAATCAGTAATTAAACTACTTAAATAACTTGCTGACAAAATGTAACAGACTAACTACATGCAAATTCAAAGATGAAGAAAGATGAAGAAACAAAAGAAGAAAATGAAGGACGACGATAGATTCCGGGAAGAAGACGAGCGAGCGAGCGAGATAGAGAGAGAGAGAGAGAGCAACAGTTTTGTGATTGAATGAATTTGAAAAGACGCGAAATGAAGTAAGGAGTGTCAGTTTTTTTTTTTTATATTATATAGGACACGTGGCACAATCTGGTGCGTCCGTGATACTTAAATCTAACGGTTTAGAAGGGTCCGACAGCCTCACCCTAAGAGACCGGCCTCACGTGATTCAATTTCTATATATATATATATATATATTTGACCCGTCTTAAAGTTAAATCGATTGTGTGGTCCTAAATACTCTCTCATATTCTATGTATTGTTCCCCTTTGAGTGGGGCACAAAAATTAAGGTAGAGAGTAAAATAAGTGTAAAAAATTGGGTGGGGTTGGTTGATAGGAGAGAGGAATGAATAATTAGGAATTAAATAAGAAATTGTGGGACACAAAGATTAAAAAAGGAATAAAATCCCCTATCTATAAAAGGAAGGTCATTTCCAGGCTTTTGATTGGCTGAAATTTTTACTTTTTAATTATTTATTTTTAACACATTAACAAACCCCACTCTCTCCACTTAGTCTCTCCCCAATTAATTACCCTCTCTCCTCATTTCTTATTTTTCATATACTTCCTCCGTTTTTATATAATGTTCTCATTTGTTGAATATATGAGTGTAGTAATTTAATAAAATGGGTACATTATATAAAAATGGAGGAAGTACATATTCATATGTTAAAAAGCTTATGATAAAAAAAAATTAATCACATTCAACCTTACAATAAAAGAAAATTTTAAAAAAATCGGAAATCTATATAGGGGACAACAAATTTTAATTAAAAAAAAATTACAATTCCGGAAAATTAACCTCTTGGATACCTTGACAATTAAAATTAAATTAGAATTTTTGTGTGAACGGTCTCATACTCTCATACCATAAGACGATCAACATATATAAAAAGAAAAATCGTTTATTAGCACTGAAGGAACAACTTTTTATATGAGACCGTATTACTCTATAATTTGTGACAATTAAAATGTATAAAAGCAAATTTATATACTATATAAACATATACATTAAATTTAACATGAGATCCAAATTTTAAGATTTTGATGAAAAATAAATCCTAAAAATATCTATATTTCCGAAAATATGAAAAAAAATGGTCACTATTTAATCAAAAGTGGTCACTACGTATCAAAATATGATCACTTTTCTACTGGTCGCATGTGCGACCGTCGTAAAGTAGAATTTTGTATGCGAAATGGTAAATTAAGGCTACATAAAATAATACGAGTAATAATTATTATTAGGTGATATTGTCGACTCATGCATCTATATCGACCATGTTTTTATGTTGTCTATTAGCCCAAAATATATATTTTTACAAGCTCAAGAATAGTTGGGGTCAACAAAAATATACAATGTCGTTTTATTATATACGGTTTTAGATTAAATCCCTTATCTATAAAAAGAACAATTTTTCCTGCTTTTTCATTGGTTGCTTAATTTTAGGAAATTAAAAACCTTCTTTCTCACCATGTCCCACCACTCACACAAGAAGCTTTAATTTTTCTTCATTTTACTTTTCTCCATTTAACATTCTAAAGTTACAAATAATTTTTATCTCCATAATAAAAAAAAACAACTTTACTCCAAATTCGAAAATAAAAAAATCACTAAAATTCTACCCAGAAACATAAAATTCAACAATATTAAAAAAAAGTCGGACAATTAGAAGTAATTACAAATATTTAGAGGTATGAAAAACTAAAAAACGAAAAAAAATTATACAAAGAGTTAAAAATTAACAAACATAACCCATAAAATTAAAAAAGTGAAAAAAATACACGAGGAGATAAAAATTAACAAAAAAACGTAGATTAAAAAAATGAAAGAAACGTAGATCAATTTTTTTGAATAAGATCAAATAAACCCAACCCATTAAATTAACAAAAAAAAAATATAAATTTACGATTTTTAAGAAATATAACAACCTTCGAGAATTAGTCAATTAAAACTACGTTAACATCGAGTAAAAAGATGGTCTTAATAACAATACATTATTATTTTCTTTATAAAATCATCCACAAATTTTAAGAGAATGTTATTAAAAATATTTCTATCATTTTACAATTTCTTTATCTATTTTATATAGTTCAAATTTATTTCATAATGTCATGATTATTTATTTCAATTTATATAATCATTAAAAAAAATTAATTATACCAGTAAATCAATTATTTGGAGTCAAAATCATCCCCGAATTCATAATTTATATTTTTCTCATTTAAGTTCATATTAAATTATATTTGTACTACTTTTTTAATATATTTACGAAATTTTTAGAAATATACCCGTACATTTTTTGTACGGGCATAAAACTAGTATGAGTAATAAAGTTGGGTGGGGTTTGATAATAGGAGAGAGAAATGAATAAAATAAAAGTAAAAGTTTTCAAAATAAGAAAGGGGAAGAAAACCTGAATAATCATTTTTAGGAAATAGCGAAGAATAGATAGAATAAAAGGGAGTAAGATTTGTGTAATTTTATAATGTGAAGCAGATGCATTATTTTACTTATGTCTAAGTCAAATGTATAAATTTTCTTTACAATTTAGATTGATATAATTACGATACTAAAATTATATTTTTGTTAAATATATTTACTTTCTTATTGATTTTTTCAATTTAATAAAATTAGACTCGTGAATTTTTTGCAAAGACATAAAATTAGTATTGATTTATTTCATGATGTCTAAATTAGTATAGTTGAAGAGAATAGGCTTAGACATTAAAAGGGAATTTCAATTGAATGATACTAGTAACTGATTATTGAATGATACTCCGTAAATGATAACGT
Organism: Silene conica; assembly: GCA_029255685.2. NCBI lineage: Eukaryota > Viridiplantae > Streptophyta > Magnoliopsida > Caryophyllales > Caryophyllaceae > Silene > Silene conica. Next base: position 73,213,292 of record CM055314.2, read on the forward strand.
AATTTCAGTTACAGAAAATTACGAGTTTTAGAAGTCTAATCGGTAGAACTACTTACACGAGACAGTAAGACACAACAGAAATAAATACATAAAATAATGAAATGTCCGTCAACCAATAAAATCCTTTTTAAAAAGAAGGCAGACAGTTCACAGAAGAAGAAGAAGCACGTCTTTACATCTCCAACGACGGACACCCAAACTACTAAACCTCCATTAAAGCACCTTCAACACTCACACTCCCTTTCCCACACTAACAATACAGAGATCTACCCATAAAAAAGACTGTCAAAATGGTGTCATACATGAACGCGTTACTCTACGGTGTTGGAGGTATAGCAATGGCAGGAATGGCATTGTTAATAGCTTTTCAAGAGCGTCTTGTCTATGTTCCTGTTTTACCTGGTCTTACTAAATCTTATCCTATTACTCCTTCTCGTTTACGCCTCCTTTATGAAGATGTTTGGCTCACTTCTTCTGATGGTGTTCGTCTTCATGCTTGGTTCATCAAGCTCCTCCCCGATTCTAGAGGTTCATTCTTTTGCCTTTATTTTAGGGTTGCAATTCTGGGTTTTCATCAGTTTTTTGTGGGCTCGTCTTAATTTTTGTTAATTTGGTTTATGTTGATGTGTAATTTATGTTGATTTTGGAGATTGTTTTTGAAAATGATGTGGTAATTTGAGCTGGGTAGTGTGAATTTTGTAGTTTGAGGTGATTTATTTCCGGGCAGTGATCAATATATTTTGTGGGTAAGTGCTGGTTTTTGTTAATTTGGGCTGGATTGTTGTCTAATTTATATTGATTTGGAGATTTTTTGAAAATAATGTGGTAATTTTAAATGGGTAGTGTGAATTTTGTAGTTTGAGGTGATTTGGTTGTGGCTAGTGATCAATATTTTTGTGGGTAGGTGTTGGTTTTTGTTAATTTGGTCTGGATTGTTGTTTAATTTATGTTGATTTGGAGATTTTTTGAAAATATTATCGGAATTTGAAGTGAATTTTATAGTTTGTGTTGAGGATGCTGGATTTTGTGATGGGTGAATTGCTGAACATGGATTTGGATTTATGGGTGTTGTCTCATCTTTGTTACTTAGTGATAGATTTTTCTGTGATTGATGAAAATGTTGTTGATTAGGTTCTTTTGATTTGATTTTTGATTTACTATGCTGTGGTATTTTATTCATAGGAAATTCCGAGGGCGGCGATCTTGTTGTTTTGAGGTGAATATGTATGTGACGAGGTTTTGGATTATATGATAATGGGTTATCTTGGTGTTCTATCTTTGGTCATGGGATTTGGATTTTGTTAATTTTGCAAGGAAGATTTGTTTATGTACGGGTTTGCCATGCTTAAAATTGTTCTTTAGTCTCTGTGGACTACGATCTTCAGTAGACAAAACATCATTCCTTAGATTAGGGTAAGGGAGAGCGAGCACGCGGCTGGCGTGTGTGTTAGGTGGGGATAGGTTTTGCGTCTGTTTTTCTCATTTAGTCTGTCGTGTCTGTATATTGGGGATTGCTATCTGGATTAAGAGCACCACAAAACTTGTGATCACTAATCACATTGACGCTTTTAGATAGAATGTGTTTTGGATTAAGCTGTTAGATAGGCTTATTTGTAGATAAGAATTGATGAAACAAAGATAGTGTTAGGGAGTATCCTTCAACTTTTCAATTGAGTGACTGTGGAGCAACAACAATCAATCTTTGTGCGAATCATAGGCTCATCACTCATGGCAGTTTTTCTTCCTGAATCTCAAATCGCGATGGGATTTTCACAGATGCTTTTTTTCGTAATGAGGGAAAAACGAGTACAGTTTTTAGACTTTATCTAGAATTTGGGACGTCTAGGAGAAACTTATAGAGTGCGAGGTCCAATTTCCCGTCAGTCAATTTAAAATCTTGAGTTGTATCGCCACCACCCTTTGATTAGTTCTCTCACATTCTTCCCTGAAAAAGTTGTGAGAACATGGGTTCTGTTTTCTCAAGTAGTATGTTTTGGTAAGTTACATTTCTACAAAGTAAATGTTAACTTCTCCATGCTTTGGCTGCCAATATTTTGGCTAATGGACAGTACCTAAAGCACCATGAGTATAATTTAGGCTGCCAACTTGTCAGATACATGGTGGACTTGTATCTGGCAAGTTGTTGGATCAAATGTTCGTGGACTTTGATGATGTGCATGTTTGTAGTGATCTAATGACCTTGGGGCCAGAGTATTTCTTAAATCAGGGTATTCTTACATTAAAACGATTCTAATATAGGAGATTCACTCAATGCAGACTTGACATGCTTTCTTCAGATCCTAGTGTCTATAGTCTCTGGATTGAGGCTGTTAGAAAATTTGGTTTCCGAAGCTTTTTGGATGTACTCTCAATGAAGGAAATGCATTTGAGCAAATTTTTCTAAATATACTGGTGGGGACTGGGGAGATTAAAGAACTAATTTTGGAACAAGGATATATTAAGCCTTATGTTAGAAATCTAAAACTGTAGGAAGAAGTACAATGAAGATATGAAAATAATCAAAATCGGCAGTAAAAAGCAGATCTGTTGTTAACTAGTCTGCTAATTTTGGTCGCTTATTTCTCCAGAGGAATTAACAGTTTATAAATAAGATGGCTAAAAAACCAACGTCTAATTCCAAATCTGTAATGTAGTTTCCATACAGCTTCCCAGCGACCCGCTTCTATTTTCTTTTGTTGTAGGTAGCATTTACACTTCTGGTGTCCTTAATTTGCTCCAAGTGGCATTGCAGCCCTCCTAGTCACATTTGTGTTCTGTAAAGTAGGACACTGATTTTAATGTAAGAGTTGTGCCAATCGCTGTATTTTTCAAGTAATTATTTGGCTTGTGCTGCTGATTTGCAGGTCCAACAATTCTGTTTTTTCAAGAAAATGCTGGGAGTATCCTTCTGTTGTAGGTGTACCATTTTGCATAAGTTCAAATTTCCCCCTTGATACATACTTATTCTGTGTTGGTAACATTATCCCTTTTAAGGTTGTTGGTTATGTTTTGTAGTCCTTGACTTCTCTTCTGCTTAGATATTGCTCATCGTCTTGAAATGGTTCGGATTATGATACAGAAATTGCAGTGCAATGTTTTTATGCTCTCATACAGAGGGTATGTATTCTGCTTCTCTAGTAGCCTTTATGTTATATGCTAGCTCATCATTTGTCATTTTGTGCATCAGTTGACAGATTTGATGTTTTCTTTGGTAAACAATAGTTATGGTGCCAGTGATGGCTACCCTTCTCAACATGGAATCACCAAGGATGCTCAGGTTCATCAGTTGAATGATTTTGCTAGTATTATCTGTACTACAAACATAAAGTATTGTTCGTTAACCAAGATGTTTTGCATGTTTAGGCTGCATTGGATCACTTAAGGCAAAGGGCTGATATCGACACATCTCAGATAGTTGTGTTTGGGAGGTCATTAGGTGGCGCAGTTGGAACTGTCCTGGCCAAGAATAATCCAGATAAGGTAACTCTTATATTTTTGAAACTTTATTTGTGTCACGACTCACTATGCTGCTACAAATGAAAGTTGATAGTGTGGTGGTTTCTGAGCACCTCTATCCTTTTATCCTTTTACTTCTTGAGATCTCTCTATAATATGTGCTGTATTATTTTTCTGTGAGCTTAAAAGGCAATTGGCCATGAATATCCCTTTTAATTTATTACTAGTATAGGGCCCGTGCAGATGCACAGTATTTAAATACAAATATTAGAGAATTTGACAATTAATCAAACTAATGAAGTTTACCTTCATTTTTAAATAAAAGGGTAGAATATTTGCATATATAATTCCAAGGAGATATATTATTAGCCTTTTTTATGTAAAAGTTAAACAATGTTTGATGTCCTAAAATTAATTAGGAGATAAATATTATTTAATAGTAGTAAATATAGATAGTTAACATTAATCTATTAGGAAGCAAATATCGTTTAGTAGAATATCACTTAGGCGGGAAATTTAAGCAGGAAAATTTGGAGATGTGTTAATCTTTTAGTATATAGGGGATGAGCCCAAATGATGTGAGGTGAGGTGTTTACCAAAGTAGTCCATTTGTTCGTAGGGGTAGCAAAAAATACTGGTCGTTTTCGTTACACTATAAGATGATTTGAGTTATCTGTGGCATCTTTCTGCGGTAATAGGCGAATGTACACCTTTCCTTCAAGTATTAAAGGATTTAGAAACTATTTATGGAGGGTGTAAGGGCCTAGACCGGAAGACCGAGATTTCGGGTATTGTGCGTTTTTAGTTTAAAAGAGTGCGCTTTGAGTGCGCCTAAGGCGCGCCTTGGATGAGGCACTTCCAAAATGCCTCGGTGCATTGTAGATGCACCTTTTAGACAAGGCTCACCTAACTAGGAGAACTAGTATGAACTTTACACATCTTTTTTTTTTTCTTTCTTTCTTTCTGGACTTTAATTATGTCATTTCTTTTCCCCATTTCCTAACTTTTACTCCTTCACATGTTAGCCAATTTGAAAACTCCTAAAAGGATATTGTTGCCCAAAGTTTTATTTGGAAAATACAAATTTGTTATAAAACTTAGGGCGCCTCTCGTCCAAAAGGCGCATGTCTTCGCCTTGCGCTTTGCGTCTCGGTACGCCTTTTTTAAACTAAGTGTGCGTTTATGGCTGTGTATTGCCGGTTTGGTCTTCTGAATATCTTGGAAGTCGCTTAAACTATCTGGCTTCTGCTTGATCTAATGCTGCAAGGTTTATTAATGACAGCAATATCGATTAGTCTATTGCGTTCAAATTTTTCTCTAAATTTTGCAAAAGTTAATGAGATGTTTCTACATTTTGTATGGCAACATCATCTCAGCCATTTCCATCCATCCTGAATTAACCATCTTAACTGTCTTTGTAAGCCTTATGCCTCTCTATTTTGAGCTTGATTTTCTTGCTGGTTGTGTTGGCGCTCACCATCTTTTTTTCACCTCGAGTTTCCCTTAGGTCATATAGGTTCATTTGATGAATTCGAAGCTCTAGCTTTCCACACCAGCCAGTATGACATAGTTTTGTTTCTCCGGTATCAGGAGCGTGTGGGATTGCGGCCAGCTCTTGGTTAAATATGATATACATGACTAAATGTCTTTGTAAGCGTTAAGGTCTCTCTATTTCGAACTCTATTTAGTGGTGAATGGGGGAGTTTTCCATGAAATTCCTGCTGACTTGTGACTGTTGTGACTACATCCTTTGAAAATTCGTGGCAGGCATCTTGTTCTTTGTTTTTTGTGTTTGTTCCCCTAATACTGATTGCCAACTTATTGAGTTTCTAATGGCAAATTCCTCTAAGAAGTGTATACTACTATATAGACGGAGTATATGATACACCAATTTTATTTTGTTAAGATTCTTACTTCTCTTCTTCAGGTGACGTTATTTGGGTTCTTTATTAGATGTTTTCTTTTGACTTGTTTGTTGTTACTTTAGGTTCTTTGTCTCTTATTTTTCTGGCCATGAAGTTGATATTTGCACATGTGGTTTACCTAAATTTAATCTTGAATTTGTCTCATGGATGTTTTTGACTCTTTATCTGAATGTTTTTTGGAGAATGGCCATATGACTTGTGCTTGGTTTGGTGGGCACCAAATTTCTCACTTGGGATCTCATTTGTTGTGGTTTATTGGCTTGTTTAGTAGATTCTCTTAGTAACATGGCATGATTGGCATCTGTTTTCTCTAGGCCCTTTAGCTTTTCTTCTTTCCTTTTTTTCTTCATAATTGTGATTGAACCTGGTCGTTTTGAGGAATAATAGCAGGATTTGAAAGACCATGATTTTTTTTTCGTTTTATTTCTGAAGACGTGAAATTATCTGCTGCTTTGGAGAGAGCTCTACAAACTTAAGAATGGCTATTCCTGAGGTTCAGCATCTAGTTTTTGCGTCTTATATAGCAAGCATTGAAGTTAAGCGTATATAGGCTCTTTGGCCCCATTAGTTGCGGCAAGTTTATTTCTCAGATATCGTAATCATATTCATCCTGGAAGCTTTCGGTAGGGTTTTTTTTGGTGCGTGTGGACTGTAGAGAATTATCTCTAAAGATATGGAGGGAGTATATGTGTATCCTTGTATCTCTGATTTTTGTGTTTGCAAGTTTATCTTTCTTGTCGATACAGTAGATGTGGCATGGGGGAGGGGATAAAGCATACTAAGATTCTCTTCGTTCACAACTTTTCATCTGTTCTTTTAGCTATAAACTTTGTTTTCTGTTCAATATTTCTGTCTCAGTCTCACATTTCAATGCTTTGCAATCTCGATCAATATTCATCTTAAATGTGTTTGGAGCCTTGGAGGTAAAGATCCTGACAGTAATTTTTACGATAAGAAAAATATACTTTATTAATGATTCAAAACTCGCAAGTGTGGAACATAAGTCGAGGATAGGGAGTGCTCCACATATTAGAAAAACTAATTGCAAATCATGTAGCAAAATTGGAAGTTAGAATTCTCGTAAAGACACAGTAGACTTGCCAATATATTTCCACTTAATAAACAAAGTCAATCATGCGGTAAGACGAAAATTTACTTTTTTTGAATAAGACGTGGGAATGAAGGGATGTATCCAATTTCTTAACACCCAGTCGTAACTGTTTTGAATTCCCGTCAACCTTGTTTCTTTGGTCTTTGGTTTGATGGTGGTGAAGGATTCCTGTTCCTCCTCACCCACCCACCGTCTCTTTCTGTGTAACAGTAGCAGCGATCTAGGAGAACTCAGTTTGTGCTGCTAGCTTTTATTCGGCGGTTCTGATCCTGGTTCTTTGATGATCTCCCATAAGTGTTAAGGGTCAGCTGTTTACTATTCAGCTGGTCAACACCGGTCATTGTAGGTCATACCTATTTAGATAAATGATACTCCCTCTATTCTGATCAATTCTATACATTTGATTAAATTATAACTCACATATATTCAACATATGTATAGAAATGATTGGAATGGAGGAAGTATTCTATTAGCTTCCAGTGGTCCTATACTCCTATTAGGCAAACATGTTTAACAGCAAGGGCAGAAGGGTAAATTTGTGTAGTTTTACAATATCAGTCATTTCTCTAGAAATGGCAGTAAAAAGGAAGATCTATCTGTCGTGTTTGGAGCTGTTGTAGGTTTTACAAATTGCAATTATGCCTCCTTAAGTTGTTAGTTGCGAATTATTAAATACTGCTTGTTAAATTGTCTGTTTGGTTAAAATTTATTGCCTATGGCTTTTTAGTTCCACATACAGCTTTTGCGGCCATTATTATCTTCTGCTTTTATGTCCATTTCACTACACTTCACCAGCAAGTTTCTGTTGCAGGTTGCTGCCTTGATTTTGGAAAATACATTTACATCAATTGCGGACATGGCTGGGGTTCTACTGCCATTTTTGAAGTGGTTTATTGGGGGAAGCAGTGGGAAAGGTCTTAGGATTCTTAATTTTGTAGTAAAGTCTCCTTGGAGCACAATTGAAGTTATTGGTCAGGTAAAGTTACTATACCTTCTTTACCGCTTGTATGTTTGGCTTATCTGGAAAATTTGCTGAGACGGGATCCTACCAAACCAGTGAACGTTTTGGGTGCTATGACCAACTTGTTTTCATTATCCAATAAATTGATGCTCTTAGATTCAAGTGAAATAATATATTCTGACAGTGAAGAAGTCCAAAGTGCTTATCTGACTGTTTTTACCATTCCGTAGCTTGTTTTAAGAAGATAAATTGGAATAGCAACTTTAAATCAAGGTCTAAATTATTTGGCCTTGGCTCAAGTCAAGACTTCTCTGATCCTGTTTCAGATGAAAATATTGAGTAATTATAAGGCCTGGATGCTATTAAGGTCAATACTCTCTTGTTTTCTGTGTAAAGCAGTACTTGTTTTACTTCCTTGCAGGTCAAACAGCCCATACTTTTCATCTCCGGGTTGCAAGATGAGATGGTTCCTCCGATGCACATGAAGTTGTTGTATGCCAAAGCAGCTACTCACAATAGGCAGTGCCTCTTCGTGGAATTTCCAAATGGCATGCATATGGATACATGGCTGTCTGGTGGAGACCATTATTGGAAAACAGTTCAACAATTCTTACAAGAACATGCATCTGGGAAGCAAGATGATGAATCTAGTTCCAGAAGCAATGGTATGCTCGAGCCTTTTCTTTTAAATGCAACTCCTTGTTAAAATAAATTTGTACAAGTAATTTTTGGTAGGATGGAACACTAGAATCGGATAGCATGGTATTAATCCTCAATTGTGACACGTAATATAAGCTATCAAGGTTACCGGCCTACCACAACCGTATCTTGATACAGTATCGGCTGCATTGTACATGCAATGACCGGGACCAAGCCGCACCCATTAGTTTCGAGATCAAGTTTCAAATTGAGATTTAATACCTTGCTTGAGAGTTGAAGGCAAGTGCCTTGCAAATGTCGCGTGCCTCTTAGCTCCCACTCAGTGCTCGGGTATTACTGTCAATACTCAGTTTTGCCTTGCATTTACTGTCAATAATCTATGCGAATTCTTGGTGGAAGGCTGATCGTATTTGGCTATTTGCTGAAAGTCATAGCACTGCAAATGTATATGCTTCATAAATTCCCCGCTTAGTGCATGTTACTGAATGAACTCAGAAAATGTGGCATAACCAACGTTGTTGTAAATTAGTTGTCTTGACCTTGCTCAGGAAATCATGATACATACTATCCTGTAGGAAAGTTAGATGTGTTTGAACTTTGAAGAGAAACCTAGATGTCTGATGGAAAAAGTGTAAGACCAGTTTCATCCTCAACGTAGCCTTAAAAAGTGGGGAAGGGGGGAGAGTGTCATTTCATCAGCCACCTGTTATTAATTTGAATAGTGGTGCGTATGAATGAATAGAGGGAGTAGCAAATAATTCTGTTTATTTTGTTGTATATTTTTTACTGTTTCAATATTTTTCCTTTTTGGTTCACAATTACCTTTTATAAGTTTTTGACATCATGCATTTTGCTATTCACTTGTGTCATTATGTGAGTTTGAATCTTTCTGAATCCGAATCGTCTAACTTGCTGCAGCTCATCCAAAAATATGAATCTTTTGGTTATAGATATCACATTTTGCCATCTTCTTGGCTGACATTTTTATCAGGTTCCCTTTCACATTTTCATTAATATATTTTAAATTCGATTGTTGTCATTTGAAAGTGGTGCCTTTAAGTCATTAATATGCTTTAGTCTGGTGGCAATGTTAATGTTCATGCTACATAGATGCTCATTACTCGCATAGTTGCATGCAAAACTGCACAATTTTGGTAAGAAAATTTTAAAATCTACATGTGACCAACTGAAAAAGGATGTTTTATGTGGCATCTCACCTTACTTGATTATTAGAAGGAAATCCTCCCTGCGTTTATGTTTTTTCTTCCTATCCCATTCTTCACGTCTTCTAACTTTTAAGAATGTGTCAAAGAGACAACATTAGTACATTACCGGATGTACCCTCCATTTTCCCTCCTCCAACACCAGCCTTTCACTCACCCTCCTCCACTCAAACTCCAACCCCACACCTTAAGCCCCTTGTACAGCCCTTGCTCCAACAGTCAGATCCCACAGCAACCCTAAACTGCTTTTCTGACAACCAACTTCTGACCCATGTCATCACCTCCGTTACCCAAATTCCACAACCCTTGACCTACACGCACGTGACCCAATGACCCACCACACAATCACATAGCATCATTGCCACAACGACAGGGAGGGGAGAGAAGTGGAGGGGGAATTGAGTATATGTGTTTGGATACAATTTTCATCCAAATCTTTCATATGTTGGACGATTTGGTAAAAGCAAGTAAGAGGTTTTACAAAAAGTGGAAAAAAAGAGATGTGGGTAGAAAGGAAAAAAATTCCTAAAAAGAAAGTGGAAAGAAAATAGGAAAATGGAGGGAGTATTCTTTGCTATTCAGCGTTGCAATGGGATCACTATGGATCTATCATTATGGCCATAGTCAACCTTTTACAAGAGCATAGGCTAGTAAGTTACCATCACTTGTTTCTGCTTTCTCTGTTCTTAATGCTTCAAGGATGCGAGGCTCACATGCGTGAGCGTTGTGGTGGTCATGGGTAGTACTTCTCTATGTGAGTGGAGGATGCGAAGTCTCCCTTTGAAAGAGTAAGTAACAGGCTGTACCTTAAGAATTGACCAAATGTAGGTTTGGCCATCAACATGGATTTGTGGCCCATGAACAAACGGTCTAGCGGGGTTGAGACGTGTACATTGGGCCTATCTGTAGTTTCAAAAATTTATTTTCTTTACATACCGTACTTTTTGGGTCCCGATGAGGTGGATCTGACTAGACAATTCTAGGGCATGATTATTTTTGTGGTGAAGGGAGCCATAAGGGCAGTTTTAAATCCAAGTCTGCATTTTATCCCTTACTGACTTGCCTACCTAGCTTATGGTATATTGGAGTATTGGCTAGCTTGGTCGATAATTGATATCTACAAAAGGTGGTATATGCTATGGCCGCTTTAGTATGGTTGTATCATGTATGGGTCGTGTTCTTTAATTTGTCGTTGAATATATCTCCTTACTCTGTTGAGTGTAATTTATTATGGTTTCAGATTCATTTTCAAGCTGAAGACAGGGCAGGGCGGGGAAGGGAAGGGAAGCATGAGTGGCGCTCGCTATTAATACCTGGTGTTGCGACATGTAAAAGCTGAACTCGGAAGTGGTAAAACAATGATAGTGTTGGGGGTGTGTTCTTACTACTTACTAGTGCAAGAGCGCTACACAGATTTTGAGTAGACTTTGATGAAATTAAGCCATTGATCCATTGAGTTGGGTAAAAGACCTCCTAAACATTGATTATATAGAGTTTGTGCAACGTATTTTTGTTGCGTGTACTTGATTCCGAGTGTTTCGTATTCAATGATTATTTTCACTCGCTCTCACTAACATGTCAGGTTGATTCACTAACATGTTACGACTTACGAGTAATGAAATATCAAGGTTGAGCCAGAATTTTTCATGTATGAAAATTTAAATTTCTTAAAAGATAGTAAAATTCACGATATAGGAGTTTTTAAAGTAGTTGGCTAAATCTCTAACAATAAATCGATCTATAACAATTACTAACTTATTTGGTAAAGTCTTGAGGGATATTAGGCTATTATTAGCTAACTCTCTGACAATGAAATGAAGTGAAATTGAACGTTATCAAAAAATCCATGTCCGTAGTATATATACAAAAAAAAGTTTATACTGATAAAATGTAGAACCAAATTACTGAGGGTGTATTTGGTTAGCAAAGGAGGGAAAATGAGGGGAGGGGTGGGGAGGGAGAATGAAAGATGTGATTTTTTATTCAAATGTTGGTCGGGAAATAATTTGCTTGTAGGAGGAAAATTAATGGATTTATTTATCCCTCCATTTTCCTCCCCTCCATTTTCCTCCAAATCCTTCAATTCAAACACATTAAGCGTAAAAAAGGAGTAAATACGGTTTTTCATATATTATTGTTTATGCTAATCTTCAAGAGTTGACGATAAGTAGAATCAAGAAAATATATGAAATTTACGCTTTAGTCCCATCCTACTTACATGTAAACCGATTCTTAAATAAGATTTTGTTAGTCAAACAACCCTTGTAATTAAGGTAATGTAGTCTACAAATCTTCTTCGTTATTAATATTCTAACTCGGGTAGTTTATAGTTTTATTCTCTTTTTGCTTAATCAACTTATTTTAGTTCTATTAATTTAGTTATATTCAACTTTAATCAGTTCTACTTTAACTCATCTTTTCATAAATTATTAACTCATATTTCAGGTTCATTTAGTTCAGCTCAACTCCTTTAATTTCAACTCAACCTAGTTTATTTGAGCTTTAAAACCAAAACCTAAGCCAATGTATTAAATTAAAGGTGATTAAATACGGATTTGGACATGAGCATCCACATTTCCATACATGTAATCTCATACAAAGTATTAATCTTTAGCCACGAATAATCGAATTACTATGTTTGAGACAGATTAACAAACTCAACCTTTATCGTTAATTTTTAAAAATAAAGTGTTTGCACTTTTGTACCAATCTTAATTTTGGCCCGTAAGTAACTCACTTTTTTCCGGGGAAGTACTTTTTCACATATGAATTTTACTCTTTTACATACGATTTTACAATATTGTCCTTGTCATTTTATTCGTTCTCTTAACCAAACTACTTTTTTTCTCCCTCCTCCCATCTCCCCTTTACCACCTAACCACAACCAACCCCTTCACAACCGATAAACTTACCACTCACTCACACCCACTCCAACCTCCAGTCGTCCCACCCTCAATCACAATGTCCAATCTAGTCGTCCCATATATACAGCCATGACAAAAATCGATGTAAACTTTCATATACTCGTAAATATATATATAATAAGACGATGAATCCGACGAATTCGTCAAATGTTACCTGAAGTTGAACAAGAAATGAATTCAAGCAAAGAAAATGAATATAAGCAATGAGAAAGTTTGGCCGCGGAAGAATAGACGAAAGTCTAATTTGTGCACATGAATTTTACTAATTTAACTCATTGATAAACATAATAATTTTACTACTAGGAGATAACTTCCTCCATTCCAATCAATTTTATACATTTGCTTTATTCATGTTTGCCAATACTCGTTTTTTTGGTTAATATTTTTAGTTACATATTGATAGAAATTATAAAATTTTGATATTCACTATGTACTCGATAACACAATTTAAACAAGATTTCATATGACTATCTTTTATGTTATACTTCGTATATTAGAAGTTGTGTCGAAGATTCACTCGACTTATGAATAGTGCCCATAAAGTGAAATGTATAGAATTGATTGGAATGGACGAAGTATAATTTATTGTTTAAGTTTATAGAATATTAGATTCAATTTGAAAGAAAAAGGTATAAATTTGAGTTAATTTGATTAGGGTTAGATTAAAGTTACAACGTCAAATATTCATGAAAAAATGTATATAAAAAGATAAAGTTCGTATGTTAAAAAATAATTTCATTTTTTTAAGGAGATATTTACACTTAGTGATTTCGTGGGGATTTAGTAGGAGGGAAATAAAGTTGGGGAGAGTATTTTATAAGAACAAATTCTCATTTATAACAGTAGATTAGATAAGAGAAGAGTGCCTAAAAAATACCAATTAATTTTGTATTAGTGTAATATTTAACTTATTGTCCATAAATTGTAACCATGAAAGTTAGGGGTGACTTGACTTGATTTGACCTCCATCTCAAATACAATCAACTCCCTTCTTCCAATTCCCCTTCTTCTATTTCTCTATTCCTCTTTCCAACTATTTTTATTTATTTATTTCAACCAATTTCTTCCTCTATTTCTTCACTTTCTCTAAACAGTACGCAGTAAACAGTAAACACCCAGACCCAGTACTACTAATCTCTCCTTCTTTTATTTTAATCCCTTTTTAATTTTCTGAATATTAATAATAATTCTACAAAACAAAACAAATTAATAAAAATGGACCCAAGTGCACCGTATAATCCCAGAACTGTTGAAGAAGTTTTCAGAGATTTTAAGGGTCGGAGAGCTGGCATCATTAAAGCTCTCACCACCGGTATACTTTTTTTTTTTTTTTTTTTGTTTTTTTTTTTTTTTTTTTCTCTAAAACCCGTTTTTTAATTCTAACTGTTTCATTATTTTTCGTGGTTCTGGTGGATCCGTTTTACATCATAATACTGTAATGCCGTCTTATGAAACACTATTTATTTATTTATTTATTTATGTTATTTCAACCAACTTGTTAATGTTTGTATTTTTGGGTTTTGCAGATGTGGAGGAATTTTACCAGCAATGTGATCCTGGTTCGTTTCCTGTAATTTCTGTATCTACTTTTACAATTTCTGGAATTTATGTTTGCATGTACCAAGCTTTCATGACTTTGTGCTACTGCTTTAATCACCTCATTTTTAGATGCCTGCTAATTGTTTCGTTAATTTCACTATTTTATTAATGCGTATTTTTTTGGATTCTACAATATCGGCTTTCACAAATTCTCATTTTGGGGACGGACATACCTGTCACAGGCTGAATCACAAGATGGGTCAAATAATACCGAGTGGGTAGATACTCATTTGCTTTTGTCTTATCTACCCACTTGGCTATTACTTGACCCGTGACGCCGTCACTCTTCTTTGAGACCTACTTATCTGCTTTATATCTGATTGACTAGTTTTATTTTAATTTCAAGCAATTGTTTTTCAAAAAGGAAATTTTCATTCATTTTTTGACGACTTTGACTTGGTCAATTGAAATGTTTTTGTGTTTTCAATCTTGCTTCTAAATAGGTTCAACAATTCTTGTGGTTTTTGACAAAAAATGACCATTTTCGTTATTGTAAGACCATCCCCAAGCAAGGTCATAACTCTTACGTGCATTTTTCTATGAAATTCTCATAATGAGTCAACCTGAACTCGCATCTGAATTGTGGACTATGCTTTGAGAGTCTGAGCTGGGGTTAATTTTTTAATGGTAATAACTCTTTGTATTAGCAGTTCCGACTTATAAGTGCAACAGTTTTCTGTTCTCTGATCATGTCGCTTGGTTACGTTGACCTATTATCTGGACTAGTGGTATTTGTGTAATTGTTTAATTTTCTCCTCCACTCTTCCATTCCCCTATTCACTCAATGAGTTACTTAAGAAAGTTGTTACAGTTACGTTTGAACATACGGTGTAGAGACTGATAAGTCCTGATAAATCATAATCTCAAGTAACAATGTTGCTGGTCAACAACTTCTAAACCTTGCTAAGACTAAGGTGAACCTCCAATGAGGGTATTTTCTGAAGAAGTTGGTTCAAGCTAGATGATTTGGAGAATGTTGTGTGTGCTATAAGCTCGGAATAACAGCCTTGATAAGTCTTAGGTCAACCTGCAATGATGGATAGTATATTCTTAAGGAGTTGATTGAATTTGGCTGATTTGGAGAATGTTGTGTGCGCTATGTCATTTGAAAATTTGACAAAACTCCCCCAACTCAAACATGGCAAGTAAAGTACACCAGATATTTAATCGGCTCCAACTGGATATTCACAATGACAATCTTAGAGAAAAGCCTTGATAACTATAACCTGAATTGGCCAAACCCGGAACCCTAACCCTAACCTGAACTACCCATTCCCAAAATAACCCAATAAGAGCGCACTCAAAATGACAACCTATAATGACCCAACCCAATGACCCGTTTGTCAAGTCTAATCAATACGCCTAACCTCTTACCACCGGTGCTGTGCTTATATAGATCTATATGTGTGATCTTCCTTGTAAGCTTTTTACTTGAGTATCTTTTGTACAGTCGGGTTTTTTCTCTTCCATTTATCTGAGACTAAAAACCTGCTGTATCAATAATTATTGTAATGTCGATTTGCTCAAATGGTGTATTTTTCAGAGAAAGAAAACCTTTGCCTATATGGATTTCCGAATGAGCAGTGGGAAGTAAATTTGCCAGCAGAAGAGGTGCCACCTGAGGTTCCTGAGCCTGCTTTGGGTATTAACTTTGCCAGGGATGGTATGCAGTCCAAGGATTGGCTGGCACTTGTTGCTGTTCATAGTGATGCTTGGTTGCTTTCTGTCGCGTTCTACTTTGGTGCAAGATTTGGCTTTGAAAAAACTGATAGGTAAGTCCTCATTTCTAACTTTCTTTTAGCATTACCTATGAACCTGCGTTAGAGTAAAATATGTCATCTGATTTCAAATCATGTGACTCTTAGCTTGTTAATGCGTCAATCCTGAATCTCTGTGACGGTGTAGTGCTACTTTCATTCCAAATCTATTGTCCCAATTTGACATTAGTGGTCGACTAATATTAACTTTGATCATTAACTTCTCCAAAGATATGTAATAATACAATGAAAAATCGATCATGTTTCATTTATTGAAACCAACTGTTCTCACGGAACACCCATGTGGGGCACTTTTTGGGTATTGGATGCTTGGTTCACTGTTTTATTCATCTCGTTCCTTGTTTTCTTGGGTATTTTCAAAAGCTTTCTGTATCATTGGCTTCTATTTCAATCCATACATCAATAATAGTCTCCGGTCATTTCACATTATCATTTTATAAATGGTTATATGATGAAAAATTATTGGTCAAAGTCAACATAGTATGACCACATAATCAAGTTGAGAATGTTTAAATGAGATTCAGGGCGTTTTTATACCATGTTTAACAATGATGCTGTTTTTTTTATCATACTTTCTTCATTATTTCTCTCTTTTCCACATCAACTTTGCGCTACTTATCAATCTTGACCAATTATGCCACTCAATAATGATCAAATCATCGTTGTTGTTGAACTGTAGATGGAAAAAAATTAGAACGCTTGCTATTTTTAAGTTTAGTTGGTATATTTTTAAACTAACTATGTCTCCCTAGTGGATCATCTCAACTCAATCCAGAATCCTCCATGGACCATTGTTATTTATCTTAATTCAATCATCTCTTGTCCGTGATTCAACTTTAGATCATGGAGACCATGATTGGATCAAGTGATGATATTAATCATCCAAATGAGCCCAATCATGGAGCCAAAACTCGGAGTTTTGTGTGAGTGTGAGGAGAAAGTGTTTTTTCTTTATTTTATTCTTACTTTCAAAAGCGCTCCTGACTCTTGAGAGGCGCGCACCGGGGGAACACTACTTGCAATTCCACATTGTTTTTTTCAAATTCTTTTATTTTACCCTTCTTTTCTTCCCTTTATTCTTAATCTTCACTTGTAAATAAATGTTAGCTTAGCTCTCTTTAAAACAAAAAAAGGACTATATATGAATGCTTGCTTGAAAATGAGTGCGCTTTGTGTCCAAAAGGCAGGAGCTTCGCCTCGTACCTCATCCTCGTGGGATTCCATCGCCTCAGCACGTTTCGCGCCTTCTCAAACGAAGATGCCCCCCTCCCTCCTTTTGAATGCTTTTGCAATTGATTTATTCAAAAAATATTACTCTCTCCGACTCAACAGATTCTTTAGGTATTCCTTCTTGAGATCTTTCATTAGATTCTTTACATTTATTTTTTGGGTAAAATTTAGATAACTCAATGACCAAACTGCCCTTTCCCTCTTTCCATTCTCACCCAGGCACCGTCCGTCCTTTTCTACCCACAACCAACATCTACTTTGCCAGCCACCAAGCCAACCACCAGATTACACCAACCATCTTCAACCACCCACTCTGGAAAATTACGCCAACTACCACCATCCTCATATATCCGTACCACTGCCATGATACAACCCACACCAACCCTAAAAGCTTGAAATCAGCAAAGGAGCTTTCGCTGCTTGGTACAAAGCTACCACAGCCGCCAGTACAAAGCCATCAAAATCGCCTCCTGTGTGGCAGGCTCGCAGCCATGATTAGAGTGGGAAAGGACATTTGTGGGCGTGGTTGTTTTGACGGGGCTGTGGCGATTAAGACGAGGTGGGAATGGGTGGTAGTTCGGTGGTAGGTGTCTGAGAATGTTGAGCGGGTGAGGATGGTGGTCAGTGGCTCAAGGTGGTAGTTCTTTGGCGGCTCAGTGGTGGATGGCTAAGGGTGGGTGGTTCAACGGTGCGTAGTGGTCCTGTGGTTGGTGGGTGGATGAAAATGGAGATGGGGAAGGGTTGGGTAATTTGTGACATGCATAAAAATGTGACCCAAAAGCAAATGTAAATATCATGTTGAGTCGGAGGGTATAAAGTTATGTAAGTTTGTTTATTTTTTTCTCTCTTCAAATAGAGAGCTATGCCGTTGATTGTAGTTGGAATAACTTTCCAGGAAAGATAAATATGACATGGTCATTATTGTGAGAGTTCTTTTTTAAATAATTGATTATTTGAGGAAAGCTAGCATGCGAAGATGATTTATGAAAGATAGTGTTGATCCAATCTAAGGATATTGCTCATCGATTTTAAGTATCTTTGTTAAACGGGAAATAGAGCAAATTACCCCCATAAATGTTGTACTATGTGCAATCAAGCCCCTTAACTTATAAATGTAGCAAATCAACCCCATAAGTTTTTCTTAACGTACAATTAACATATCTTATTTTTAAGAATAAAATTTGCTAATTAAATATTTTACTATTATTGAAAATCAAATTATTGATTAGACTTTAATCCTAAAATTCTTGATTATTATTAAACATGTTCAAATATTTATTCTTTTATTTTGGCGAAAAATGTTCCTAATAGGAGAATTGTTTGATGTTACAATGAAAAGTTACATGACCAAATTTTTGTTTATACTAAAATTGGTTCGCATTTGTTTGTTAAATATGTAAATATTACATTTAATTATTTGAGAAATATATTTATAATAGTTTTTATAATAGAAAGCAATAGGTTTTAGTTAAAAAAATGGTAAAAAACTTGATTTATAGTTAGTTGCACATTTTTGAAAGTTATGGGGCTAATTTGCCACAAGTGAAACTTAGGATGTTGATTTGCACATAGGTTAAGTTATGGGGGTAATTTGCCACATCCTTGTTTGTTAAACCTTCGCGTTTCTGATAGAGTGCTAGCCTGCTAGGGTTCATGTGTAATAGGCTGTATTACTGATATACTATTAATGGTCAACTATGCGAAACTTGTGCATTTTGAGACTAAAAGAGTCATGGAATCATGTGAGGTGGAATTTTAAATCCAGGGGAATGGTAGCAGAAACCTTTTTATTTAAGTAGGGTCTCAGGATGTTGTAAGAGCGAGTTTGAGTTTTACAGAGGAATTATATTGGCCCTTCTATTTATTTTCACTATCGAGCTTTGCTAGTTTGAAGGCTGCTTCGGTATGACATCATGCTTTTTATTTGAATTGTTACCATCATGATTTTTACTTTTAAGTATTATATTTCTCTTATATTAATTTTGTTATATGTGATGTAGGAAGCGCCTGTTCAATATGATGAATGATTTACCTACAGTATTTGAGGTAGTAAGTGGAACCGTTAAGAAGCAACCAAAAGAGAAGTCATCTATTTCTAACAATGGCAGCAGTAAAACCAAGTCAAACTCAAATACTAAATCTGTAAGTCACTGTAATCTCAGTTAAATGTCGACTTTAACAAATGAAATCATTAATGGTAAGAATTGTGAGGAATGCTATCTACCTTCTCCCTCCCACCTTCTCTTCTACCTTCTCCCTTTGCTCTCTCACACTCGATGAAGTTAATATATATCGTGTGGGGTCGGATGGCAAGTGGATGAGGCCAAATATATTATGTTTTAACCAATTATTAGAGGAGAAGGTAGAAAAGAGAAGATAGATAGCAATTCTCAATTCTCAAGAATTGTAGGTTGTTTAGAGTCTGTAGGTTTTTTTAAGGCTTTGTCAGTCGACTTTGTGACTTTCTGAGGTGGAGAAAGTAAAGTTTAGCAACTAAGATATTTTCTGTGTAACGTTTAGCTGATCAGCTGACGAGACTAAGAATGATCTGTTTATAATTAAGGTCTCAGAATATTAACAAAGCTATACTGGGGTTTGTAATCATTACAATCACGGTGCTTTTATGTACCATCACTTTGGTATAACAACCTGTCAGCGCCTCATCACAGCATTGCCCAAGTGTCTCAAGGGTTCCCGGATCCCGTAGGTAAGGGGGTCGTTTTACCGAGCCTCACCTTTGCATCAACAAATGAGAGACTAGTAAAATTTGAGTCGAGCATTAGATCAAATGACTGATACCCTACCAACATTGTCTCAAATGTCTCAAGGGCTCCTGGAGCCCGGAGGTAAGACTTAAGAGGGTTGGGTTACCCAGCTTTACGTTTAACAAATGAGAGTAGTAAAATTTGAGTCGAGCATGACATCAAATGATTGATATGTAACAATATAAGGAAGTGTGACAAGCTAGGCTTAATTCCATCATAATCTAGAACTTAAGAATGAGGCTTTGATTCCATTGAAAATGCAAACAATCACCTATTCCCATGTTGAATTTATTTCCGATTGTCGATGTTTAAAGTATAGTTCTTGCTTTGTCATACCTACAGACCAAATATGCAAAACCGGTATCAGCAAAGGAAGAAGACGAAGGATTGGATGATGAGGAGGAAGAAGATGAACATGGGGATACCTTGTGTGGGGCCTGCGGAGAGAACTATGCTTCAGACGAATTTTGGATTTGCTGTGATCTATGTGAGAGATGGTTCCATGGCAAGTGTGTCAAGATCACTCCAGCAAAGGCGGAGCATATTAAGCAGTACAAGTGCCCTAATTGCAACACCAACAAACGAGCTCGACCTTGACTGTTGGCAGGTTTCTGCTAATCTTGCCGCAGAAGTGGTTAATGTTGTGGTTAGGGAGTTTCTTTAATGTTTAGCTGTGTCTATTAAGTGATAATTATAATAGTTGGTTTACAGATTGTTAATGTTCTGTAATTTAACCTTTTGTAGGGAAATCAGGCTCTTCTAGGGCTATTTCAACAGTGTATGGATTTTCTTGATTCTTTCCCTTGTTTTTTAGGCTGTCGGATTCTCTTTATCAGTTAGTTACCTTCCTTAGAGAATTACGATGGGGGTTGAGTTCCGTTATTGCTCTCTTATTAGTAAAACCAGTAGTTATTCTATAAGATCATCTTAAAATTATAAACTTCTTTTTATATATAAATCACAAATTTCATGATAGTTGGAATCAATGAGCGTCTATCCAAAAAATTACTGTTTGACCCCTGTAAGACGGTTGTATTCGGTCATGTACTTGTAATGTTTAGCTGATCAGCTGATGAAACCAAGAACTGTTTTGTCAGAGCTTGATGAGTATGTTGTATAAAATGTACTCCATCCCAAGATTCCCAACTAGAGACGACAATGGGTAGGATTTGGACAAGATTCTATAGGATTCAGATTCAGATCCATTTTAAAATGGTATATCCATATCCTACCTTTATCCTTAGGGTCCGAAATTTGTAGATCTATATCTGCATCCTAAGGATGTGGGTAGGATTTGGGTAAAATCCAAATCTGTCAATCTCCAACGATACATTCAAATGAGAGCGCACCAAGTCACTATTATACACTATTTAACTTCTAGTTGTCAATTAGAAACGATGTTCAAGTCGAACTACCCTCTATTAGCTTCACTGGTTTAAAAATCATAGTCTAAAAGAAACAAAAAGAGTGCACAAAGTGTTAAAAGTCTTATAACAACTTACAAATAAGGTTTACAAACCACAAAATAATTATAATTCCAACAATTCATAATAAAACAAATTGTTCAAACAAAATAAACATTAATACTTCATTCATTTTACCGAAGATGTCTTAGTCTAGTGGTTAAGACGGGGTATTGTGGACAATAGATCCCAGGATCAAATCCCCCTCCCCCTATTGTAATGCGACAAAGTGCGCGCTTCGTTGAACAAAAAATACTTCATTGACATGCTCTCAGGGATTTTCACAAACAAGTGCCCCATCAGCTCTGCAAGCAAGGTACCTTAAAGTTCGCAAACGCTGTATGTTTGACATATCGTACGGAGTATTTCATTAGCGAATTTACGATCAAATATTGCAACCACTATGTCTCACAAACTTAAGCCAGTGACCTGTTGTCTTTTGTTATATACTTTTACGTAAATATTATCGTCCTTGTTACAGTCGTTTTCCTTATCAATCTTTTTGTTCCTTAACATAATTGCTGTGTTTTGGGGTGAATTCGTCGTGTATCACATCGACTTGAGTATGAAGTCGTGATCTTCACCGATTTCCTTGTCTTACGTGAGGCTATTTTCGATAATTTTTTCAATTTAGCCTTTTTGCTAATTTGTTGGGCTTGAACACCAAGAAAGGAAAAAAACTTGACGTACCGTGTAAATGGACTAATACGACAATTTCTTACAAATTGAAAGGTGGGTGGGAGTAGAGCTAGACAATATTGTGGGTTGGCCCGACCCACCCCACCCACTCAAATAAAATCCTTGGCCTGCTCTCATAGCCTGCCTAATCCGCTCCCCAAATTAGGTAGAGCTGTTGGAGCTAGTGTCCTCAATAGTTAGTGCGACAACACGGATAAATCTCTTAAAGGAACACAGGGTATACTTTGTATTTTCGCCAGTTGATTCACGTTTATCAATAATGGTTGGCTTGCTAGAAAGTTTGACGTTATTGTCATACAGATGGCGGTAATCAACTGGTCCCTAAGAGTCACACATAAAGGATGGAATCTGAGAGATATGATTAGATGGAAATGTAATCATATTGATACCCTATACGACTAAACGGTTAGTCAAAGTAATGATGATATAATTATTTAATACTGATTAAATAATTTTTGCTAAGACGAATTAAAATGTTAATTCGTGATTAAATGTAAAATGTTATATTTAATTAGTGTGTAATGAAATAATTTAATAAGGATTAAATGATTCAGTTAAATATAAAAAGTTATATTTAATTGTTTAGATTATAAATATACGATATTTATAAGATAAAACATTACGCAAAAGAGAGCTTAATAACCTAATTAAGTAAATATAAAAACGGTTACTTATGGTGGATTTTCGGTCAGTAGTTGGAGATGTCATAAGATAGAGTTTGTTATTTGTTTAAGCAGTAGTTTAGGTAGAATCAAATACGGATTTGATTATCCTACCTAAACTAGGTAAGGTGGTTAAGAGATAGACGGACTATCACACCACCCCTATAAATAGCATATGACACGCCTCCCTATACCACACGAGTTCCAACGCAAAAATCCCTCATCTCTCTCTAGCTTTTCATCTTACACAAAATTAAAGGTAATTTTGTAGTTTCTAGGTCAGGAAAAGGTATTTCTCAGGACATCTTGGGTGCAACGATTAGGAGGATATCGGTTTTGATATCTGATCTTAGGCCTTTGCAAGTACGGAAGATTAATTATGGATCCCTATCTTTGTATCTTGTTCTTCGTTTACGACCATAAATCGTACATTATAAATTTGTTTAATCCTGCATATAAAGTATTGAGAATATATACGGATATTTTCCCACAAGGGCTTCCCTATTCCCAGCCTTCACTGCCTAACTCGCCTGACCCGATACCCTTTTTTCCCCAACCGAGCCGATTCGGGGACAAAAAATACCAGCCTGGCCCGCCTCAGCTCCCCCACCATCAACCCGTGGTAGGCTCATGCTCACTTTCCAGTCTCCACCAACCTAGCTCGAGGTGGCCTGTGCTTAACCGACCCACTGTCCAGGTCTAGGTGGGAGTAAAGCAATCACTTTAAGTAACAATTTTTGTCTTTAGAATAAAAATCCTTATTTGAAGCAATAATTGGGAACTTATCCGACAAAGAAAAATAACCCGACACCAAGTGATCTTGTTGACTACAAGTAACTTTGACATAAGTGAAGGCGCTACAAGATTTAACTTGTATTCTGTATCATATAAAAAAAACGTTGTAGACTGAGGGTCCTTATGTATCCAACGGTAAAATGGAGTAAGTTATTCTGTAACATATAAAAAACATACTAGTGAGGATAGTTGTCACGTATAGGAAAATGAGCAAGTCTCTTGTAAAACCACCTTACAATATGACATTGTAAAACAAGTTGCAGAATACCTTTATGCTCTTCTCACCCAAACTTTCCCCTACCCCAGCACCTCTGATTTGCCCATGCCTCTCACCAAACTTACACTTGGACCTCGGCCCAAACTAATTAACTTGTTCTCCCCTTCTCCCCCTTCTAAACCCGACCAAGTGCAATGAGGAAACAACTTACTTACAGCGAGATAATATCTTGCAATTTGAATTCCTAGCTGAGCTTCAGTCGATACCACAACACATATCATACCTTCGGATTAAGATCGTTCCGCGAAAGTGCAACGCGCTCTCTTTAGAGCAATGTGTTGTCCTTGGTATTGGCATACATGTTCACGGGACTTCTCATAGTCTTGTGATCATCACACCTGCATAGGTGGCTCAAGTGCTTCTCAATAACACTTCTCACACGAGCCATTAAGGACATAAGTCCATCCTGGTGTAAAATTCATCAAGTGCGTCTCAAAAGCACCACCATAAATGCAATGAATCATACAACACCATAGGAATAAGACTTTAGACCTAGTCAAGTGTCACTCATTCACTTGACTTAAGGACTTAAGACCCATTCCCCTCGGTGCATCAATGACTAGTCTTCTAGCCAGCCCTTTAGTAAAGGGATCAACTAGATTGCTTTTAGACTTCACATAGTCTATAACAATTACTCCATTATCTTGGAGTTGTTTAACTGCAGCGTGCCTTATTCGAATGTGTCTCTTTTTTGCATTATAGGCAATATTCTTTGCAACACCAATAGCAGATGTCGAATCACAGAGTAGGGAGACCGGTGTAAGCCGCCCGCCCCACAATGGTATATCTGCCAAAAGGCTTCTCAACCAATCAACCTCTTGTCCTGCCAACTCAAGTGCTATGAACTCCGATTCCATGGTAGAGCGTGCAATACAAGTCTGTTTAGAAGACTTCCACGATGTAGCACCTTCACCCAAGGTGAAGACATAACCACTAGTTGAACAAATCTCAGCGTTACCTGCAACCCAGTTCGCATCACAATATCCCTAATACAACAGAGAATTTACCATAATGCAAACACAGATCAAGTGTTCCTTTTAGATACTTTAGTAAACGACGAAGAGCAGTCCAGTGTTCATTACTAGGGTTATGTGTATAACGACTCAGTTTACTAACTACATATGCAATATCTGGTCGAGTACAGTTAATTAAAAACATCACACTACCTAGGATTTTAGCATACTCTTCTTGGGATACACTATTGCCCAAGTTTTTAGACAATTGTACACTAGCATCATAGGGTGTTTTAGCAGGCACATCATCAAAGCAATTAATTTTTTTCAACACTTTTTCAGCATAATGATATTGACTAAGACAGATTCCATAGGGGTTTCGGATAACCTTAACTCCTAGGATAACATCAGCTTCTCCTAGGTCCTTCATCTCAAATTGTGATGACAAAAATTCTTTGGTTCTAATTATCACATCCAAATTATTACCAAGTATTTAACATGTCATCAACATATAGGCATATAATCACACAATCAGATTCCATCATTTTTGAATAAACACATGAATCAGAATTGTTAATCACATAGCCATTACTGGTCAAAGTGTTGTTAAATTTCTCATACCACTATTTGGGTGCTTGTTTCAGTCCATAAAGAGACTTGTTCAGTTTACACACTTTACTCTCTTGACCCTCATTCACAAAACCTTCAGTTTTAGTTCTCTTCCCTTAGTTCATCATTCAGAAAACAGTTTTAACATCCATCTGATGTATAACAAGATTATGAATAGCAGCTAAGGCGACAAGAGTTCTAATGGTCGAAATTTTGGTCACAGGAGATTAAGTATCAAAATAATCAATACCCTTTTGTGTAAAGCCTCTAACCACAAGTCTAGCCTTGAACCTCTCTATTGTACTGTCAGGTCTAATTTTCTTTTTAAAGATCCATTTACTCGTAATGGGTTTACTACCTTTAGGTAAATCAATCAACTCCCAAGTCTGATTAGACACAATCAAATCAAGTTCACTTTTAATAGTATATTTCCAAAAATTAGCATCAATGGATATCTTTGCCTCACTATATGTTTTGGGATCATCCTCTATTAAAAAAACTGAAATAAACTCATCACTAGCACAAACAGTGTATCCAACTTCAGACAAACAAGTTGTATCGAAATCATCACCAAAGTTCTTTGGGCATCTAGGTCTTTTACTTCTTCTAGGTTCAACAGAAAAATCCATAGAAGTGCTAGCACTAGCATGTGAAGACAAATCAGAAGATGCAACAGATAAACTAGGAGATAGGACAACAATTTTCTAGAAAGGAAAAACATGCTCAAAAAATTCAGCATCTCTAGCCTCAGATATAGGACGATCACTCAAAGACATATATCTATAAGCAGAGCTATTTTGAGCATAACCTATAAACACATAATCATAGGTCTTAGGTCCAACGACAGGTCTCCTAAAATCAGGTAAACCCACTTTAGCCAAACAACCCCATACCCTAAGGAAGCTGAGGTTAGGAGGATAGCTCTTCAAGATTTCGTAGGGTGTCTTGTCAATTGTCTTATTAGGTACACGGTTAAGAATGTGACAAGCGGAAAGTACAACTTCCCCCCACATATCGTCAGATAGGCTAGAACTTAAAAGCATAACATTCATCATCTCTTTTAAGGTTCTATTTTTACGTTCAACTACACCATTAGACGGGGGTAAGTAAGGTGGACTGGTCTCATGTATTAAACCGTTTGCAGCACAAAAAACGGTTAGATAATTAGAGCTATACTCGCCTCCTCTATCAGACCTTACCCTTTTATTTTCCTGTTAAGTTGGTTCTCGACTTCATCCTTAAAGTTTATAAAAGATTGTTCTGCTTCATCTTTAGTCTTAAGCAAATATACACAGGTGTATCTCGAACAATCACCTATAAACGTAACATAATAATTCTTGCCACCTCTACTTGCAACATTTTTGAAGTCAGCTAGGTCGGTGTGAATTAACTCAAGAAGACTCGTAGTCCTAGTAGTCACAGGTTTACTAGGTGTCTTTGTAAACTTAGCCTCAACACAGCTAGCACATTTAGAAAATTCTTGACTCGTCAAACTCGGAATTAAACTCATAGTTCTAAGTTTTTTAATGTAATCCACATTCACATGACCTAATCTACCATGCCAAACATCAAGAGACTCAACAATATAAGAAGAAGTAGATGCAATATTATTAAAAACTGAATCAATGTTCAATACAAAAAAACCCCAGAAAGATAACCCTTGCCTACAAATTCCCCATTACGCGACATTACCACCTTGTCAGCCTCAAATACAAGTTTTATACCAGCTTTGTTTAATAAGGCCCCAGAGACAAGGTTTCGATGCAATAAGGGTACATATAAAGCATTACTAAGACAAAGTGTTTTCCTTAAGGTGAGTTTGAGAAAAATCTTGCCTTTGCATGTGATCTTAGCAGTTGAAGAGTTACCCATATAGACGCATTCCTCATCAGCAACTTCCTAGAACTCAGCAAATAACCCCCTATCAGCACAAAGGTGTCTCGAAACTCTAGTATCCAAGACCCATTCAACAACATTATCCACCAGATTAGCTTCCACAACCACAACTGCTATAATGTCATTATCTATTGCAGCAACATTGGCCTCAGTGGATTTCTTTTCAAAGCATTAGTAGGCTTTGTGCCCAGCTTTTCCGCACACATAGCAGACAATAGGACCCTTAGCATCTTTCTGAATCTTAGGAATTGGACCATTCTTCTTAGCATGATCATTCTTCTTAGATGGACCCTGGTTCTTGCCCTGACCAACCTTGTCCTTACCCTTACCCTTATATTTCTCAGCATAAGACGGACCACCAGACTCGACCAGATTAGCTTTGACAGCAGCAACAATAGGAATAGTCACAGATTGACTAACAGGAAGGCCTTTAAGGCGATTAGCCTTTTCAGTTCTCATATATCCTATAAGTTCCTTAAGGGACGGGTCTTTCTTTTTGTGCTTAAGTTGATTCCTATAGTCAGACCAGGATGAAGAGAATTTTTCGAGCTACACATTAGCCACAAAAATATCATCTAGCTTCATCCCCTCATTAACTACATCAGTACAAATGTTTTCATAAATGTGAACCTGTTCCATTATAGATTTCCCATCCACCATCTGAATTTCCAGCCATTTACCCACAACATATTTTTTCTTCCCCGCGTCATCAGCCCCATATTTAGCCTCTAAGAGCTCCCAAATGACTTTAGCCGATTTATTGACAGCAATTAAATCGAACAGGGTATTTGTCATGTTATTTAGTAAATGACACCTAGCAGTCTTATTGTCCTTTTCAAACTTTTTAACTATATCTTCATTAGACTTAACAGTATCAGTAGCGGCAATAGGTTTGGGTGGGTCGGAAAACAGAACATTATTAATATCTAATTGCTCAAAAAACATCAACAGTTTCTGGGACCATCTCTTATAATTGTGACCGTCTAAGGTCTCAAGTTTAGACATATCAGGCACAATTTTCAAGACAACATACATTGTTACAGCAACGAAATAGTTCTCAAATTGTTGGAATAAATTGCTGTAACACAGAACTCAGAAACAATAAAAACGAGAGAGAGTAGAAGTTTGAACCGAAAAATTGTAGCGCCGTGGTAGGAGACCACTGCCTTGAAAACTATTTCTCCTGTACGACCGTGGTGGCGATCAGCTAGTGCCGGTAATTCGCCAAGGTTAACACTACAGTCTCCACGCAACTCCGCCCACTCGGAACTGGTTGGAACGATTTAAAGCAATTACCTAGAAAGAGATGAAAACAGGAAGAGTTTTGAGAAAGGAGATGAGAGCAATTGTTCTATGATTTGTGTTTGCAGAGGAGGGTGTAAATAGGTAGGAACAGAAACCCTTAGGCAGAAAACCTCCTCTTCGAAAGCAGCAGTCAAGGGCTGGAAGTGGGGAGAGAATATCTCACCCACTAACAGTCAGTTGACTGACTGTTTCAACATCAGAAAAACCTAGACGGTTTGGACTTCACACAACAAAAACAAATCCTCGGCCCAAAAAGATAGCACAGCCCACCGCAGGCGAATCCTGAATCCGAATCTGGATCCGAGTCGGGCTCGGGCATTACATGCGCGCGCGCGTGTGCAAGCTGAATTAAGCACCTCGCAAAGCCTCTACAAAAGGCTCCCTTGACCAACTAGTGATAGGTGTAGTAATATAACGATATATAAACACATACAAACTTCTATACCTCTCCTATGTGGTGCAATAGTTAGAAAATGACTCTCTAAAATAACCCCCTACTTCCATCAGACTAGTCCTCATGTGATGGAAACTTCCGTTGCATATGGGTAGTTTGCTCATGATCGAAGTTGTTATTTATTTTAGCTATATTCCATTAAGCATTTTATTTAAGATGTATTTTTACTACTTTAACTAGTTTTGTGACCCGCGAAAATCGCGGGATTGCTAATAGTTTTACTCATATATGATTGACAAATGAAATTAAAAATTAAGAGAGTGAAATATTTTCACAGTTGTAAGTTGTGGTTGATATTAGTTTGTTATGGTGGCAATCTTTATCACCATAAATTGACTTATCTACCACGTCTTTGGAATCATTATGTCTATCTAAAAACCAATTTTCAAAAATATCACAATTTTTCACCGAAATACCAAAATTTTAATGGTGAATCGAAGTCAGAACCTAAAATTAAGCTCATATCCGATATGCATAAAGACTACAAAAATAATTTTTTATCGTCAAGGATAAATTGTTACGCCGAATATTATTGCGCGAAAAGCTACTTTAATAATTAATATGTTGAATCAACAATAAGCGAATATAATAGTTCCAATCTTTTTCTTATATTCAAATTGGTATTTTTTTAACGAAATATTCTATTCCATTGCTCATTAATGTATAATAACGCGAAATCTTTATAAAATCGAAAAACAAATTAACAAAAAATTAATTCATGTAACGAATAACACAAAAATTGAACTCTCTTCTCATCCTCGTATATAGAGTACGTCTACCTGTCTAATGGAATAGTAAGGTCACTATTAGGGGTAAGGTCGCTTCTCAAAAATTAGGGATTTCTCCTAAAAGAAAATGGATATGACATGCGGCTACGTGAAAAAATGAGCTATCGTAATTAAAGAATTATACATGAGGTAAACATATGGAGATTTTACTTTGAACGGAATAAGGTGATCATTGTAAACTTTAAATCATGAAAAATAAAATGAAAAACAACAGATGATGGGTGGTATTTTTTATATTCCCGATATTTATGTTAAATTCTACAAGAAAGATAATGATTTTAGAAAAAAAGGTTTATTTAATATTATATTACTAAGTAATGACTAATAATTTATTTTTAGTTTGTTACATAGACTCTTCATCTCCTATATTTGACTCCTTAAGAGTTGTTTACATGAAAAAAATTTGATGGTCCCTTTAAGAAAATCATTAGACTAACGTGAAAAATGTTTTTGTTGAAAGATCGTGTTTTAAATCTAAAATGTGATACTTTTTATTAAGAATATTATTAAGCTTTGCAATTATTATTTTTTAATTTTTTATAACTTATAAATAAATAAATCGATGTAAGATTTTGAGATGATTTCGTAAAATTTATTTCTAACAATTATATAAGAAAACAATATAACATTTTTAACCAATATTTCGTAATATGAAAACCAATTAAGAAAAATTAGTATGAATAATTTTAATTGGGTCAAGTAATATGTTCTCTAACAAAAATCTCAACTAAAATGCCACTTTTAGTTATAAATCATCGGATATGAATTTCTAAATGTTACATTAATTTTGATTTTTTTAATTCATCAAATATGTAATATAAACATTTAGTTTTAGAATAATAATGATGTCTTTTTATTTTCTTTCATTCGTATGTTACAAAATATATAGTGTCATTCTTGTAATGAATTCTAGTAAATATTAATTTATGTAGAAAAGTTATTTTAATACTTTTATATAACGATTAGGTGACATCTTGATAGTCTAAAAACACAAAATCCTTATCAATTTAATAGGAAAAAATATATAACATTTCCCGCAAACATTTTTTCAATCAGAAAATAAATTTAAAAATTAGTATGAAGAACCTTAAATATTAACATGCTCTATTACAAAAACTCTAATTAAAATTATAATTTTAATTGTAAATTATGAAACTTAGATTTGAAATTGTAGAGGCATCACTTTTGTAATTTTTTAACTATATATTTATCAATTACAATGAGATAATTAATGTATTGATTAATTAACATGTATAATTGAAGGAACGAACATAGATTAATTGAATGAAGATAATGCTTACCTTTTAATTGATTAATTAACGTATCAAAATACAAAATACAATGAGATAATCTACGCTATAAATATATAATATTGGAACAAATTTACAATTAAATAGAAAGAAAAACAATAACATATATCACAAATAACCATCATAGTATGAGGTATCTGAGTGTCCTCGTACAATAAACTCAAGTTTTAAGTAATAGCCATTTTTGAAAAAATGAATTCACAATTTTCTTGATAACATCGTACTAACCTTGCTTCCAAATTCATCACAAAAAAAATCAAATTAATTAATCAGATGAAAACATTGTAGTTTTGCATACAAAAATTAATGTCCATCAAGAGCTCAATTACTAACTTTGATTTAGAAATTAATTTGTATAAACATTGAGAAACTATGATGAAAATCAAAATAAACAAAAGTATAAATTATACTCTCTCCTATTCTAACTATTTTTCCTTTTTTTCCTAAAACGGATTATTCAGCTCTTCTTCCCGTTTTTTATTTTGGGAACTTTTACTCTTATTTTATTCATTGCTCTCTCTTATTATCAAACCCACCCAACTCTTTACTCATATTTTATTATTTTTTTAATCTTTGTGGCCCACAATTTCTTATTTAATTCCTAATTATTCATTCCTCTCTCCTATCACCCAACCCCACCCAATTTTTTACAATTATTTTACTCCCTACCTTAATATTTGAGGCCCCCTCAAAGGAGAACAATAGTTAGAATAAGAGGGAGTATGAGATTAACAGAAGACGTACCATATTTATCGACGGAGATCCAAAACTAAAATATGGTTGTGAAAATATGGGTGTTTATAATAGGTGATAAGAAAGACTTATCTAGCTAATGGTTGCAACTCTTTACTGCTCTATTAAATGGTTGATGTTTAAATTTCCGACTCTTGATTATCTTTGATTAAGTTAGCACATAAAAAATGCAATAACAATAATATATATCTCTTGATTATAAATCATACTCCTTACTACATTTTCCTTTTTAATTATACATCACATAAATGTTCTAATCATCTAACGCTGCCACGTGTCACAATATTATGCTCAATCTAGACTTTTTATGTTATTATATAAATAGTAAGTCTTGCTTGTGACGGGTCACCATTTGTGACGGATATTTTATGAGATAAAATGGATATAAAATGAGTTAGTGGAAAAAGGGGACCACATGAATAGTGTCAGAGAGAGAGAGAAAGTGGGTATTTTGTGAGAGGAAACGGTATCCGTCACAAGCTTGCGACGGATAGTGTCGTTGTAAATAAGAATTTGTGTTATATAAATTTATTTTGCCATGGTAAACGCTGGGCTAGGCATTGTACTATTTGATTCTATAAAATTTTCAGTTATAGATTCTATAAAATTTTCTTCAAAAAATTCTTACCAAATTTGATTCTAAAATAAATATTACTCCGTATCTTTATTGACGGGTTTCATGACTACTTAAACAACAGGGACGTGCTTTTTCACATACGAATTTTACTCTTTCAGATACGTTTCTTACCATACTATCCTTGTCATTTGTTCCTCCTATGCCAAATCATTTTTTTCCCTCCCTTCCCTAACCCCTCTTCACTACTAAATCACCACCACCCACCTCCATTCACCACCACCAATCACTCCACTCGCCGGCAACCCTTACTCCGGCCGACCCCATGCCGCCGACCCCGACCAACCTCCCTTTGCCACGCGCTCCCTGCAAGCGTCGACACTAATTAATATTGTAATTTAAAAAATAGTAAAATAGAAATACAAAGTAATTATTATAATTTAAAATAAAAAATAAACTAATTAATTAAAAAAAAAAAAAATGAAAAAGGAAAGAAAAAGAAGACTGAAATGTAGCCGCCAACAACAATGCAACGTCCAAGCAAATACAATTACCAACATTCCGACGCCCACCACCACTATCAGCACCGTCGTCTAACGTCGAGGTCGACCAACGTGTCATCCACACCCATAAACCCTAATCACAAATTCTATTGTTTAAACATGTAATTTCAGAAAATATATTAAACTTAACCATTTCAATAAAACATCTTAATAATTACTAATAAACAACTTATTTCAGTAATTGGGGAATTAGAATTTATTGTTAAAATTTGTAGAGTAATTAGATTTAATATTAGGGCAATACGAATATATAAGTATTGTTTTGTCTATGTTTAGGAAGGAGTGAGAGTTGTTTCGTTTATGTTCAGGGAAAAGGGTAGGGTTTGGAAACTCTATGAAAAAATGTATGTGAAAGAGTAAAGTTCGTATGTGAAAAAGTAATTCCGAAACAACCAAGCAATGGTTACAGGTAGGGATGGCAATGGGTAGGGTCTGGGTAGGGTCCGACAAGACCCGACCCGACCCGACCTAAAAAACCTTAGACCTATACCCGACCCATACCCGGCAGAGTTTGAAATTAATGGACCCATACCCGACCCTAATGATGGGTCTGGGTCTGGGTAGGGTCTACCCTAGAGTCCAACGTTTCTTAACGAATCATTCAATAAAATGTACCAAGGTTCGAATTAAATTAAGAGGAGCAAAATTAACGCAGCAACTAGAACTTGAATCTGATTCCTTAATTCTGATTTCTGAATTCGAACACGCAACAACAACAACAACAACAAAATAAATTAAGAGGAGTAGAATGCATATTCGTGGGAGAGAGTAGTTCTCCGAGACCTCTTAAACAGCTACTATAATCACCAACTACGAGCATAGATCAACTTAATGAGAAGCCATCTTAGGAAAAGTAAACTGTCCTTCAAGATAGAACCCTCTATTGCTTGCTCAGCTACTAGCCGCCCCGAATCCTCAGTTCTTAGGGAAAATCTCGACTTCGAATAAGAGTAAACACACTACTCATAAGTCCTAACTAACAATACTAACAATACGAAGAACAAATCTGATTATTCTGTTTCTATCAAGGAGATTAATAATTAAAAAAGAGAAATTTACCTTTTTCTGAAGGTGCAGATCGTGAATTCGCGAGAGAACGAAAGGTGGAGAATGGAGATGAAGATTATGCCATGTTGTTGGTAGATGCAAGGAATGAAATCGACAGAGAAGAAGACGATGAAGGATTGATTATTAGAGTTTGTGTTTTATGTGGAAGGGAAACAGCGGAGGACTGAAGAAGGAGTTTTAGGGTTTTGAATTATAATTACAAAATGAATTGGGAAAGTGAGGAAGGGAGACGGGAACGGAAGTT
Organism: Silene conica; assembly: GCA_029255685.2. Lineage (NCBI taxonomy): Eukaryota > Viridiplantae > Streptophyta > Magnoliopsida > Caryophyllales > Caryophyllaceae > Silene > Silene conica. Next base: position 73,247,337 of record CM055314.2, read on the forward strand.
GAGTTATGATTTTAAATTTTTTTTTTTTAAAAAAAAATACACGGGTCCATGGGTCGGGTCGGGTCTCAATAGTTAGACCCAAATCCGACCCTACATTTTTTATATTGGACCCATACCCGACCCATACCCGAGCGGGTCTCAAATATTCAAACCCATACCCGATCCGTTAGGGTCCGACCCTAAGGATTTGGGTAGGGTACCCGATCCGCTGCCATCCCTAATTACCGAGAATAGCGGTAGTTAGAAACAATATTGACGTTATATAATCTGAAAAACGAGAATTTTTGCCATTGGTTTTAGATATATCATTGTTACTAGACATACCAAAGATTCCTATGAGATTGCCTCAAATGTTACGTACCTCTTACTTCTGTGGTGAGTGGTGACATGCTCCATTTCATTTTGGTTGACTAGTATATTTAATAATTATTTTCCAAAGAATTTAGCTGATTATTAAAGTGGTTATTTATCTAAACTTAATGAGACATGATACTATAAATATAAATATTTAATAAAATTATATATGTCTGTATATTTTACAGGGGTATTAAACTAGTAGATAGATATATACAATCCAAAATAGCGTATATATTTTACTAGTAGTCCGCCTAATAGAATCCGGTAAAATAAGAAATTATAGTGGACCCAAATCCCAATAGCGTATACATTTTACCTGAAGGAAAATACCTATATACCCATAAAATATTTGGTATTCCACTAATATGGGGCACTAAAACAGACTTCCCAAGAATTTCTTCCATTCCCAGTTCCGAATATATACGTGTAAACTGCTATATGGTATTACGTAGATCGGTTACAAATGAGAATCTGTGTAGTTTGATGTCTAAGCAACATTTTGAAAAGCGCGGAGCAGAGACGGAATCAACAGCTTTGCCAAAACTTGATGAGTTCGTTGCGTCAAATGTACTCCATCCCAACTAATATGCTCTCCAGGATTTTTACAAACAACAGCCCCGTTTGCTCCACAAGTTACCTGAACGTTCACATTGTATTCATTACCTCCGCCTCCACAACAAGCCGCTTGTATGGCACTCTCATCAAACCCTGTATATTCAACATATAATTTCATTAGCCAAAACGACAAATAATTAAATGAAAAGGGTTATATATATATATATATATATATATATATATATATATATATGTTCTTTTATGGACATGATTTACTGACCGAATAACGTTGCATGTTCAAAAATTTCTTTGTACGCTCCAAAATAGTCCAAGTATACAATTGCAACATCTGGATATTCCTTCTGAAGCTCTATGATAGATTTTTGAAGTTGATAATTGTAATACTTTGCATGTCTATTATATTTCTTTAGACATTTTTGTTCATCATACATACTTGAATCGTTTGTTCTGAATAACCTAAGATAAATCGGCAAGCAACCAATCGGAAAATTTCCAGGGATGGCTATGTGAGTACCACCAAGATCGATAATTTCCTGCATATATATAATAAAAATTAATAATATACGTAATTTGAAAAGTAAAATTACTCGAATTATATACGTACCTGAACCGTAGTTTTGATTGTTTGAATTACATAAGGCACCATTTTATATACAATGGACAATTTTTTCCTTTGAAAAAATGCGTAATTGTAGTCATTACTTCCGATTTCACCCATCAAGACAAGGCTGTTTGCAAGTTTTCTTTTCCTCTCTACATTAAAATACTTACACGTTATTTTATAATTTTAATTTACATGAATAATTCTGTAAGTTTTAACCGTTTCCTTATTTAACTTACAAGATTTAAGTAAATAGATTTACGAGTATAATAAAGATGAGGACGCGATAGTGGTGTACCTGAGACATCAGGGTAAAATGAGTGGAGATGAGATTTAAACCACGCAAGTTGAAGAGATAAAGAAAAGTTGGAGGTTAGTGTAATATTGTAGGTCTTTTCAACAAAAGAAGCATCAAGAGCAGTAGCACCAGCGACAGCAAAGTTCACTCCTTGCGTAAAGTTGCCATCTTTGTTAAGGTATGCATCAAGCAACGACATATTTAGCAACTTCGCTGCATTTACGTCCATAAAATGTTAAAATCAGTACAACACCATAATTACTTCGTATAGGTTAGTGTAACACGCAAGGAATTATCAATTATGTCTTACTGTCAGGCCGTCACATTAATATTTGCCTTAATAAAATTCTACCTTTTATTTTCAAACTTAAAACTCAAATCACATACCATATTTTAAAGTCATTATATTCAATTCAAATACGTAAAAGTTTGAAAATTTTGCACTTGTTGTAAGAAACTAAGAATTATCCCCCTTTATTACTCCCTCCGAGTCATAGTAATGGTTCCTTTACCTTTATGCACAAAAAATAAGGAAATGATTCTAAACCACACAAAACACCCTACCCCACACTAAATTGATTTTGGACCACAAAAAAGTTACTAAAAATGGAAAGATGAACCATCACTAAACTCGCACCAAAAAAGAAGTAAGAACCATTACTCCGACTCGGAGGGAGTATAAATTAGGGACTTAGGGATGTTGGTCTGATATTTGCGGATATACAACCAACTATTATTGAATCTTATCTATATTAATATAAGAACATTTCATGCAATTTCGTGCATCCACGTCATCACATCTATTTTCTTTTATTTTTGTTTTTAAATAAATGTAAAATCCACCACAAAAATTATGAAATTAATTTATGAAAAATCGACTTTGTTAATAGAATTTTATTGAATAATTAATACAAACTTCAATGAACCACCATCCTCAATTTCATTTATCTTGCATAAATAATATAATATGAAAAATGCAGAATTTTCCCAATAGTTCACATGGTTTAATTAATAATAAAAAAATAAGATAAAAAAATGAACAAAAAACATTATTTGACAATGAAAATATAAATGGTAAAACAAATAACACTATTATATTATTTTACAAACTTTTAACACTAACATTTTGACCATCGTTATAGCAAATTTTTGAGATATAACTAAATTTGAGCAATTTTTTTTAATAAGAAATAGTTTTAAACAAAAAATGTTAATAAATAGCACTGTTTTAATTTTCAGTTTTAAAAATGAGATCTACAAAAAGTTAACAAAATAAATGAAATATAAAACCCTGTTAAGTACATAAGTATTTCGTTAAAATAATAATCTAAATGAATTCGTTATAGATATTGAGCTTATCCACCAAAATGAGTAGATATAAATTTTTTGTTATCAATAAAGAAATAGAGTATCATATATTTTGGTTAACATATTTAAATATTAATCATTATATCGAGATTGTTAAATATATACCCGTGTAATTTTGCACGGGTTAAAAACTAGCAGGCTTTGAAAGATCAATGGCTACCTAGGTTTTAATATTTTCATTTTAATCAAAAATTTAAGCCGATGACTAAAGTATCATAATCGATTTTATATTGTAAGATCTTGTACTCTGTCAATTATACTTAGACGAATTTTTTTTATTTTTTCGTTAAAAATAGGGTTTTTATCAAGTAGCCCGTTTAACACCGACTTTGTAAACGATTTAACAATATTATCAATATGGGGTAGGTTTTCAAATTGAGAATTTGTGTACTAGAAAAAAAATCCAATAAGCTATTAATCATACCGTAATAATCAATAAGGAGGAGGCCATTAGAACAGCGACCAGTAGGTTTGTCGAAAGAGGCTTGTCCATACGGCAATTTATTGCATGCGTTTGATGGATCAACCAATTTTACATTTCCCGTGTCTGAAAATGAATCTCCGAATTGATAGATGGCATTTACCTCCACATTCCTTCATCAAATGTATTAATTTTGACATTTCCAACATCCAGCACCAAGCAAGAGTTAGTAAAAGACTTATTCATCTCTAATAGTGTTTTTTAATACGATTAACTCGAACTGAAAAAGTCTTAGTCTAGTAGCCTAGACGGTGATCATTACGATATTTGTTGCTGTAAAATACTCGTGATTAAGCCCAGGTAGTCAAGCTCGAGATTCGCTCATGAATGCAAAATTGTCTTAGTTTAGTGGATGAGAGAGTATGAGACGTTGATTTTCAACACTATAGGGTTGCATGTTCGAATCCCCACGTAGAATATATAGTCTAGTGGCTGAGACGATGATAGTCTAGATTGTAAGGTCGCATGGTTGAATCCCTATATATATATATTTCACTCCTCGACGTGTAAGACTCCAATATCATTTAGGATCAATAAGTTATTCCAATTATCAGTCATGTTTTGATGATATAATTAAGCAAAGAGAGATGAGAAAAACCTTTGGACAGGGAGATGATCACCGAGGAATTTGTGGTGTTGATCGTCGTCTGATACTAATCTGATGAGATTTTCATCAGCGAAGGTGTAGGACAAGCAAACTGATGAAAAACAAGAGAAGAATGCGAGTTGTATGAATAATGAGCAGAATAAGATTGAAGTCGCCATGTCTCATGTGTATCGTGTAAGAAGTTGATTAGGGGAGTTCAATGTATTACATATATATATATATATATATATATATATATATATATATATATATATAAGTCACTCTTGCACGTAAAATTTGGTAAGTGCCATTTTGGAAGCCAAAAGTCTATATGTTGACCCCTTAAAAGGAAATACAAAATAAAATAATTAATTTGGTCCAAGCTTAGTCTCTTTTTCTGCTATTTTAATCCGACCCACTTTCCTAAAATGATAAAACCTACGTGTGTCTAATTAAAATAAACCCGAGTAGGAATTGTTTGGGGCTTCCGCAATAGTTTGGGAGACATTGCCCATACAAGTTCGATCCGGCTACTATGGGTAGTGTTATGAATTTATGTGTTTACTTTGGTTGTTTATCTCTTGGTATGTTTGGATGTGAAATATTGGTGCATAGAAGATAAATATGTTGACGCCTTGACGGTTATGTGTTAAGAGTATATGCGACTGTTGGTATATGGAAGGTGTACATTAGTACATGAAATACGATGTAGTATTATATATCTATGTTGCTGGATCATATGTTGCGTAGAAATATGCGAATAGGTTAAATGATTATGTCGTTTTAAGTCATGATATGTGTAGGGAAACTGTCGTGCATGACTGGACCGAGTGGGGCATGGGTACTCGACCGAGTATCCCTGACACTCGACCAGCAAGTATGGTATCTTGATGAGTAGTTATAGCTAATAGATAGTGGTTATTTGGCCAAGTGCGTGGATTACTAGACTGAGTACCATGTACTCGACCGAGTAAGTGTTATACTTGACCGAGTACATTTTTCTTGTAGGGCCTGTTTAGCTACCAACTTCTCCACTAGATTGAGCAGATTTCAACACTCGACCGAGTACCACATCAAGGGACTTCTATATAGCTACTGTTTGGGTATACTCGACAGAGTACCCGAGGCACTCGACCAAAAATTCTTCCTTGGTCTTCAAATTCAACAAACGGAAGAGGGAATCAAAGTTCATCAACAAAAATACGTCGAGGAACTGCTAAAGAAATTCGGTATGAAAACCTCTCATCCTATGCCCACTTTAATGGTCACAGACAAATAAGTAACCAAAGATGAAGATGGTAAGTCTGTAGATGAAACAACTTACAGTGGTATGATCGGCTCACTTCTTTATCTTACTGTAAGTCGTCCAGATATAATGTTTAGTGTCTGTGTTTGCGCCAGATTTCAAGCTGCACCAAAAGAATCGCATATGACTACGGTTAAGAGAATTCTAAGATACCTAATAATTGGAACATCAAAGTTATATTTATGGTATCCCTTAGACTGCAATTTTAACCTATTAGGGTACTCAGATGTAGATTATGCAGGATGTTCTTTAGACAGGAAAAGTACTTATGAACTTGCTACTTTCGTTAGACCATGCATAATATCATGGGGATCCGAGAAGCAAAATTTTGTCATTCTTTCAACTGTTGAAGCAGAATATATAGCAGTTGCACTGTTATGTTCTCAACTCTTATGGTTAAAACAACAATTGCTTGATTATGGTATTAATGTAGGTTGTGTCCTATTTTATGTGATAACACGAGTGCGATAATTATATCTAAGATCCCAGCTCAGCACTCGCGAACTAAACATATCGAAATTAGACATCACTTCCTACGAGACCATGTTGAAAAGAAAAACATTAAGTTGGAATTTTGTAGTACGGAAAAACAATGGGCATATATATATCTTTACCAAACCATTGGACAGAGAACGGTTTGAGACTTTGCGGTTGGAACATGGTTTAATCGGTGTCACCTAATCGCTCTTAATAGTTTAAATAACCCAATGACTGACTATGTAAAGACAGAATTGTATGACTGTGTCCGTATATTCAGCTGAATGTTTAAGTGTGTATACTATGAGTATACACTCAAATTATGAAAATGTTATACATGTATGTTTACAATTGTTTACAACCATGGTTTTAACTAAATAATAAACCAACATACAAATCCCAAACTAAATCAAACTTACCTCACTTAATGAAATAGTAAATCTTTACTAAAGATTTACTACCCAACCTACCCCACTTCTACACTCTTCCCACACCACGTGTCAACCCCACTACTTTACTCACATTTACCCACCTTCTCACCCTATTCACTCCATCACCATCAACCGGCCTCACTCCTTCAAATAAAAAAACCAAGAAACCTCTTTAACTTCCAAGAAACCTCTCACCATTACTCATCCTCCCTTCACAAATTATCACAAAAATGCCTCCATCAAAAGCTACTCTATCTTACCGCAAGAAACATAGCTCTTCACCTTCACCAACATCAAACCCATCACCCTCTGTTTCACCAACTCCAAAGTCGGAGATGTCGAATGCGGAAGGAAAAAGAAGAAAGCTCAATAAAGGAAAATCGACCGTCGAAGAAGACTCTCCTGCCTTCACTCCATCGGAAACAACCACTCGTCTCTTACTTCGAGAAGCATCTCTTGAAGCTACAAAGGAGAGGTTGGACAAAGTTCGCATGGCAAAAATGGAAGGTATTTTAGTCGATCGTATTTTACCCTATTCCATTCATATGGGTCATTTTTACCCGAATTCTTGGGTAGATGGGTTGGTCTCCTTAAAGTTTTTCAAAGATTTCTTGCTTTACCAAGGGTGGACCTACATTAGCAATTTCTCGGGGTGTGTGTGTTCCCAATTGAAGTTGTTCAATTCTTTGCTTCTGTTAAAATAAGTGATGATAGGTTGAAGGTTGTGCTAAATGGGGTAGATGTGTTATTGTCATTGGATGATATATATGAGGTGTTTAAATTGGACAATAATGGGGTCAAAATCGACCCTGTCAAAGAATGGGCTAATGTCTCTACTGATTTGAAAATGGTGCTTAAGTCGTACTTTGATTCTGCTGCTACTGAATCTAGTACAATCTTTACTACGTCATTTGTGCCAAAGGTCAAGTTCTTCCTTGGAGAAGTATTTGCACAGCCTTTTATTTGTCGAGCCGAAAATAATATCATTAACATAGATCTGAACGACCAGTAGATCGGAGTTCTCGATCTTAACAAATAAGGTTTTATCCACGGATCCTCTCTTGAATCCACTTTCCAATAGAAACTTTGATAGTCTGTTGTACTATGCTCGAGGTGCTTGTTTCAGACCATAGAGAGTTTTGTCCAATTTAAATAGATGATCCTTTAGTTTGCTGTCAGGAAATCCAGGAGGTTATTCAACAAAAACTTCCTGTTGGAGATAGCCATTAAGAAAGGCAGTCTTAACGTTCATCTGAAATAGCTTCATTCCTTTATGAGCGGCAAAAGCTATGAGTAGGCGAATTGCCTCAAGACGAGCAACAGGAGCGAAAGTTTCGTCATAATCGATCCCTTCTTGTTGGTTGTATCCTTGAACAACTAGTTTGGCCTTGTTTCGCACAATGACTCCAGTGTCATACATCCAGTTTATTTCTGAACACCCATCTAGTTCCAATGACAGATCGGCCCTTAGGTCGAGGAACAAGATGCCAAAATTTATTTCTTTCAAATTGTTGGAGTTATTCTTGCATGACAACTATCCAGTTTGGTTCTGCAAGTGCTTCCTTTATATTTGAAGGTTCAATTGTGGAGAGGAACGAGTAGAATGAGCAGAAGTTGTTTAAACTTCTTCGAGTCTGAACTCCATCTGTTAGGCTTCCTATGACATTGTCCAAAGGATGAGAATCCTTATATCTCAAGTTCCTTGATTGATCGTTTCCATTACCTCCACCCGACTCGGGGTTTTGACTTGTTCCCCCTGAATCCAAACCTGGGGTTATAGTAGAATCAGGTATAACTGTGACATCTTCCCTTTGGTTTTGATTCAAAGGTATTGCTTCATTAACTATAACTCCGTGTTCCAAGTTATTGGTTTGAGAGGAATTTATAATATCATCAACTATAGTTTCAGCTCTCGTACCATTTACTCCCAAGTTGAGTTCATCATGAGTACCTTGAATCTCGCCCTCTTCATTATCTAGTTCAGGAGAATCTTCCCTTGACAACCGAAAGTCCGGTTCGTCTAGGTTTTCCCACTACTACAATTAAGGTCTATTGCAACATTTTCAATGCAACACTTTATTATTGTGTTGCAACTTTTAATAGTGATACTAGTATGCAACACTTATCTTAAAAATGTTGCATTTAATCTAAAAATGCAACACTTTTACAAAAATGTTGCAATTATAACACAATTTAGTAACACTTTTTAGTAACTGTTGCATTTAGTGAAACATTTTGCAACACTTTTTTTTAATTTGTTGCAATATTGTTAGGATAATTGATAAGCCATAATTAAATAAAAAGTAAAAGAAAAAAAAATGATAATTTGGAGTTCAGATGTCCTCCCAACCGTCTTATAATCAATCTCACCCCATAATCAATCTCACCCAAAATCACACCTTCATTATCAAGACTTCAAAGATGCTCATACGTACAATCGTTCGATCACCTCAAATCCACACGCCTGATATCGTCGTCGGGAACCAACCTGTGACCACAATCACTTCTCGCACTTCGTCAACTTCCGGTTCCCAATAAGGTATGAGTTTTATTGCAATTTTTTTAATAAAGTCATCAAAATTCATCTGATTTTCGAAGATTTGATTCCGTTTGCAATGAATTTCGATTTTCTGTGAGTTTGGGATTAAGAAATCAATTATTTTATCACCTTAGGGTAAAATGGTTATGTTTTTGGGTTAGGGGTTTCGATTAAATTTTAGTCAACTTGGAGATAATTCGTCTTTTACCGAGGATAGTTGAAGAAGGAAGATAGAATATTCAATTGAATTACTGTTGCACTTGAAGACTGCTCCAACATTTGTTTTTCAAATCATCTTAGGGATTAGGGTTAAGGGGTTTTTAAATCATCTTAATTTAATACTTTAGTTCAGATTTTGTTCTGAGGAAAGAAGTCGGCTAAATACCAAAACACGGGAACTAAGCGTCAAGACCTAACCCCAGAGACAATCTCAACTTCTAGCTCTAGTTTTAGTTCGAATCCAATTTTAATTTTTGGCGTTGTATGTTTCATCTAATCAACGCTATGATGTTTCTTATTCTGTTTCTGCTCTTTTAAAATATCAGCCTACTGTTATACTGGATTTTGTTGGAGTGCCATCGTTTGCACGCTACAACGATGAGGGAAGAGCTATTAACAAAGGTTATCTGATCCATTACTCAACAGCTAATACTGGAGCATACCTTTTACCTTTTACGTGATTTTAATATTTTTGTTTTGTGTGATTTAGCCTTAATAATTTTGGCTCATTAAATATTTACAAAATCTTTTCCATTGTCAAATCCATGGCCAGGCTTGGGAATTTATATTGTTTATAAATTTGGTTCATTATGTGCAGAAGGGCTATAGAACAATATTACTCTACAAAAGTAGTATGATATTGACTTTAGTAGGCTATGCTGAAGCAATTAGTCAGAGTCAACGTCTTGTTCTGAAATAGACGAGTCTTGTACACGTCTGCTGTCTTCTTCATTAGGGAGAGCCAACATCTGTAGAGTAAGCTTTTCAAAATCGGAGTCTCTTTAAACTTGCTGAAGCAACTAATGTCATCTTTTGATAAGCTTTATTACTTGAATGAATTGTATGACTTTGAGAATGACATCAAAATGCTACTTCAGGACAAATGAAATGTCTCCAGTTTAAGAACAAAATGTATCAGTTTTAGTACAGCATTGCAGCTGATATAGCTTAGTTTTAAGTTGCAACCCCTGATTCGTAGCTATCCAGCGCAGCTAAGGAAAGCTTGTTTAAGGTAGTTCCATTTGTTCCAGACCATGTAAACCCAGTTCTGCTTATGGTTTCTAGGCATTAACCATTCATATCCACTACGAATTAAATATCCTTTAATTCCATTGTCCATTGATTATCAGTGTAAGCAGGCTTCATTATATTCTTCACCTTACAAATGCATTTCCATGCCCAGGCATCATCTGCACGGGGGATTAATTGTGCCAGTCGACATTCTTGATATTCTTCATCTTTCGAATGGCAATATAACTTCCTTAGTAGGGCAATGATGTACATGTGAGACTCGCTATTCTATATATAACTTCTCAATGTTTCTGTGCCTGGTTGGTTTTATTACTTCATGTTTCCAAGGATGTTGTTATAGTGTTGGTATGCTTGTGGCTTGAATATGTTTATTGCTTTGTTACTTTTCAACGACTTTGAAACACCTATTCTTGAAGACACTACCGAGAACTATTCAAAAAAGGCCTCAAGCTATATTTTGGAGGACTCATGTCAGGAATACATGCTTAAGGCAAGTTCTTAACAGTTTGTAAGCTTCGTTCGTTCTTTTGTACGGTTTAAAATTTTCTTTATATCCTACTTTTGTTAATGCAGTCCGAAGAACGCCTTAAAATAGAAAAGGATAGGGTGGACCATTATTTACATTCTAACAGTGCGCAGAAGCTTTTGGAGGTGAGTTTTAATTATTCAGTTGCTCGTTATTGTTAAGCATTCAGAAACTTTTATGGTCTCTATAGTATCATTTCTGATGTGATTTTATGTCTCTGATACTTATTAGTTCTATTATATATGTTATCTCTGATTTTGCTTGGTTTTGTTGCTTCATTGTTGACTTCGTCTTCTTGGTTTGCAGAAAGTTCAAAACGAGCTGTTACTGGTTTATGAAAACCATTTGTTGGAGAAGGAGAATTCGGGATGTCGTGCACTCCTCAAAGATGACAAATTAATTTGACGTAGTTTATTAAGTAGTAGTCGTATTTTTCCACACAGTCCTAAAATTGTTGGCGATAAAAATTGATCTGTGGTTTCCTGCATGTGGTCAGGTAGAGGACCTTTCTAGGATGTACAAACTATACAGTAAAGTTCGCAAGGGACTAGACCCTATTGGTAGTATCTTTAAGCAGGTGAATTGATTTTTTATTTATTCGAAATGAACAAGTGATGATTGTTTTCACATGGCTTTTCTGATTTGTAAGTGTTTACTTGCAGCATATTACCGATGAGGGAACAACCTTGGTACAACAGGCTGAAGATGATGCATTGAGCAAGGTTAAATATTTGACGTTGGTCAGGGAGAATCAAACTAGTTTTGAGGAATAATTAGTTGATGATGATAGATTATAGTCCTTTAAATTAGTTTGTTTTGGGTTTATGTAAACTTAATAAACTATTTTGGAACGAATATTATTTGGTAGTTGTAATATGACAATTACGATCATGTATCTTTTTGGGTATTGATAAGAAAAAGTTTGATATACTTTTAATTAATTTACATGTAATATCGTTTATGGCGTACCTCAATGGCCGAAACGACAACAAATTGTTAGTATAGAATTAATTCATTGCAACATATAAAAATGTTGCAATAGATTTTAAACCTCATGCATTTACGAGTCACATAAATTTAAAAAGTGTTGCAATGCAAAAAGTAAATGTTGCTATAATTAGGAAATAGTGTTGCATTCATATATTTTAAGTGTTGCATTTGCAAAGTGTTGCCATTCTAAAACGAATGCAACACAAGTGAAAAGTGTTGTGTTTTATCCAAAAGTGTTGCATGAAATATTGCTCTAGGCTAATGCAACAAGACTTAAAGCAACATATTTAAAAGTGTTGCTTAAACCTTATAGCAACATTTTTATGGCTATATGCAACTTTTAAAGATGTTGCAATAGGCTCATTTTGTAGTAGTGTCCTCTTCGTCATGTAAAGGCTTATCAAAGGCATTATCTTCATCAAAGATAACCTGAATACTCTCTTCTATGCATAAAGTACGCTTATTAAATACTTTGTAGGCTTTACTATGATCAGAATATCCTATAAGATTGCTTCATCACTCCTAGGGTCTAATTTGCTTAACCTGTTTTTACCATTGTTATGAAAAAAATATTTACTCCCAAAATATCTAAGATGAGATATATTAGGTTTACGACCACTTAGGAGTTCATAAGGTGTTCAATCATGGCACGATTTATGATATAACAAGCGGTACTAATTGCCTCAGCCCAAAAGTTTCGAGGTAGACCACTACAAAGAAGCATTGTTTTAGCCATGTTTTCTAGGGTTATGTTCATACGTTCTACGACTCCATTTTGTTGTGGGGTTCTAGGTGCCGAGAAGTTATGTCCAACGCTATTAGTCTTACAGAACTTAATGAAGGCATGATTATCAAATTCAGTTCCATGATCAGTACGAATGGTTATTAGGTTTGATTTATACTTGTTTTAGACAAGTTTCATAAGACTCACAAATTCATCAAAAGTTTTGTCTTTAGAATGTAGAAATATTGGCCTAACAAATCTAGAATAATCATCAACTACAACGAATATGTACCTGGAACCACCTCTGCTTCTTACCTTCGTAGGTCCACACAAATCCGTGTGTACTAGCTCAAGAGCTTGATTGTTGCTCACCACTTTTTTCGGCTTGAAAGATGATCTAACGTGTTTGCAACGAGCACATGTATCACACATCTTTTCTTGATCAAATTTGATCTTTGGAAGACCTTCGACCAAGTCCCATCTTTTGAGCTTGCTTAGAATAGGTGAGCTAATATGACCAAATCTCTTGTGCCAGAGACACAGATCATATAAGGTAACTTTCATGCATGAGAGAGAGTTTGTAGGTACAACATTTAAATCAATCATATAGACATTTTTATTTCTATGTCCTTCAAGGATAACCTTACTTGTACCTTCCATAATTATACGACAAATATTTGCGTGAAAAAACAACCTTGTTTCCTTTGTCGCATAGTTGAGATATACTGGTTAAATTGTGTTTAAAACCACTTACCAGATATACATCACTGATAGCATGAGATGATGAGATACCAATCTTACCGACTCCTATGACCTTTCCCTTTTTGTTGTCGCCGAAGGTAACTGTTCCTCCATCGAAAGGTTTTAGATAAGAATAGGTTTAAATCGCCTGTCATATGTCGAGATCATCCACTGTCAAGGTACCACAAATTATTCTCCTTAGCGACGACCTGCACAATTAAATTCAAAGACAGTTTCTAGGTACCCAAGCATACTTGGGGACCTTTGCAGTTAGTTACCACTAATACGTCTTGCTTCTTAACCCAGGCTTGTCTCACATAGGTTCTCTTATATTTATAATTATGGGGTTTTGAAGTTTTCATATGTGTCTTTGGGTTTACTTTAGGCGTTTGACTTTCGTGCGTCGATGGTTTAGGAATTTTGGTAGTTCTATTTTTCTTTTCTGCGTAATCAGAGGTCATATCATAGAACCACTTGTGATCAATGTTTCTTTCCTTGACATCACTCTCCTCGCTGTCAATAATAAAAATTGCATCATTTGGTATACCTAAGGATTTGACAAATTTTACTCCGGTTTTGAAATCTTGTGCATGTTTTACACAGTTTTCCCGGTGATGTCCAGTATGACCGCAATACGTACATATCAGATACTCAGGTAGATCAACGTTTTTTCACTAAAATCTCGGTCTGAGGGATCTTTTTGACACTTTGAATGATCTCTCCTACCATGAAACTCATGAGCTAATCTCTGTAAGGTTTAACTAGTTGCTCATAAACTAATTTTAGTCATACTAACATAAACCTATAATTAACTCTTTAATTAACTTATTAATAAACTCGTTTATTAGATCTTATGCATGCTACTATATGCAAAAAGAGGAGAAATTGAACCCTTACACACGGTCCAAGAATATGGCAAGGATGATCCTCCGAGTACCCAATATAGAATACCTCCTTTGGATGCACCAAGACAACCCCTCAAATAAACCGAAGCCTTGTATTTGCTAGACTAGAAATCGGTTTCTTCCTTAAATAATTCTAATCACTCTTATTAGAATGTCAATACAATACTACTATTAGTATGTTAATATTATCTTATAATATGTATTTTAGAGGTTGAATAAACATTCCTTGCTTGGTGATTTTTCGGCTAGGGCAAGAAGAGTGTAGGAATGAATGTGATATATCATGTATATATATCCTAAGCATGCTCTTTAACTTAAGATAATCTAATTAACTTAAGCATGCAATATTGGGTGAAGGGGAGCCGGTTATGGGGAGTGTCAAGGAGGGAACAACTTGTATTCTCAAGACACTAGGGTGGTTACTAGGTTAGTGTTCTCTAGGTGGTGCTTTAAACACAATGATTATAGTGTATTAAACACACTAATCATCCACTAACTATCCTAACCAAACCGGCACCCATAATCCATAAAATGGATTTCATTTTACAACTTTGTAATAATGTACAATTTTTACAAAGTGTGACATCTTATATGTCTTTAAGATATAAAATGCTTTAGTGCATCTAAAACATATAAATATTTATCATATAAATATTTTACATAATTAAATAAATCACATTTATTTAATTAATAAGTAATTCGAAATTATTAATGTAAAATGATCATTTATCGTCAATACGATTTACAACCTTTGTATTATTTCAACCCAATTCATTCTAATAACGATATGATAAATATCGTTTAATGTTTAACAATTGACACGTTTCAATTTTAAACAAAAATCTTACATTAAGATTTAACCTCTAATTTCTCGATATACGAGTTTAAGGAATATGATCAAATCGTATCATTATACATTTGATCACTTTAACAATTTAGGGAATTGTCCTAAAGGTGTGACCTAAAGGGATCAACTGACCATCACCGTCATACGACAGTAATGTCAAACTCTAGCTAGCCAATCATTACCGATTAATGTTGGTCAGTTGACTAATAATTCGTATCATCCCTTGCGCATTCTCGTTATGAGATTTAATTACGTGATCGCACTATTGTTGAGGACACATTTCACAACAATCTCCCACTTGTCCTCGACAAGTGTGCGTCACCAATTCTCTTGTTCTATTACAATCTCCCATTCAATGCAAGATGTCTCTCTCTGGTCGTTCTTGCATTTGATCATATCATGAGTGGTTTCCTCGATCTAGAGAATAACTATTTGACCGGAATTATCTACTATAGATACCTTCCGAGCGTGGCCACGCATTTCCAGTTAACTTCTCCTCGAGTGGCCTTGAGATTTGAACAACCCTGACAAGGGGTGGACAATTTCTATCGCACTACTTCCTTTGACTAGTCACAGTCAGTCACAACCCAAAACAATCCCATTTGACTCCAGTTACGAAAAGTCGTAGAGAATGAATCAAGGTTATGCCTAAACTGTACTATCTTGGGAGAGTAATCTTTAGTCTAAGAATTGACTCACAAGAATACTATAGCAGCTCTCGCCACGACCCGGCTATTGAATTTCCAGAACTCTATAAGCGGTCACTATGCCCGACAGAGTGTCTCTTGCAGTCTGCCTATGTGATCGACTAGTCATCACATATGACTCTATGACATTTGAACTTGCCATCAATCGCCTCACACTCTAGTCGCTTTGAGACGTCACCTCATGTAAGCGGCTAGGGGCTATACTAAGTCAATCCAGTTCACTTATGGGGTTCAATATTGTCTCATACAACCCATTTGGATTCTGACAAAGTATCTTTCATTTTGAGTTAATCATAACTCAAATGATGTTGTCATGCAACAATAGTTAACACTATTACATTGCATTTTGATGCACAATCATCTATTTGTATTAGTGTTTTGCAAATAACCTTTATGATAGCAAAACTTACAACTTTTGGTCTCCTTTATTCTCATATTATCCCGTATAATATGATTCTATTTGAGTACATTTCTAGAACTCTTTCTAGATTTTGAGTTTCCTTTCCGGAGGAAAGCTCCCACTGTTATCTTATAACTTGTGACGTATCGATATACAGTCACTTATGTACTGAAAACTACATTGTAGTTTATTTATGATTTCATCATTCTTAATAATTTTCACTCATCTTGGCTATATATAGCATATCAAATAAATTTGATATCTAATGGGCGACCCTTTATTATCCATATAATAAACCTTCCCGTTAAAACTCCATCATCACATGATATAAATCATTTGTTCATTTACATTTAGAACCTCTTATTCTTTACTCTTAAAGAATCACCCATTCTCTCTAAATGGTAGGTTTAAATTCTTATCGAACATCGCTCCCACTAAAAATAATATCTTTGAATTTAGAACCTCTTATTCTTTACTCTTAAAGAATCATCCATTCTCTCAAAATGGTAGGTTTAATTCCTTTTTGAATATCGTTCCCACTAAAAACAATATCTCTCGATGTTTTAAATGAACCTTTCATTTCTCGCATGTTAAACTATTACTTGAATCATTATTACTATCACTATCCCTATAGTGATCTGTTTCCATTCAATCAATCATTACCTTCTTATCATGTCTTCGTTTCCTCGAGATGAAAATGACATGATAATTTCTTTATAACTACATTGAGAGGATTGAAATGATTTCTTCTCTTTATAAACTTAGAAGAATCATTTATTAAGGAACCGTTTTCCTACCGATTTCATACGGGGTTTCAAGTTTCCTCTCTATGAAACAATGAACACAAAGAACCTTTCTTCGAGTGTCCTCCCGTAGTTTCTTCAGTGTCCTCTCGTAGTTTCTTCAAATCATTTAGGGCTCTTCTTAAGACTCCCAAGTAAGAATCTTCTCTAAGATCCTTCCTTTATTTTCATCATTGGTTTGCGAGCGAAATATTTTCTCCCACTCTATCCTTCTAACAATAACCTTTATTCGTTTAAGGATAGCTATTTCGATTAACCAATGTATCTGAATGTTTGAAGTTTGATAGGTGTGATGAATACATTCTCATTTTCACTTAAAATGAAAATCTTATAATGAACTGATATAGTCTCATTTTGATTGAATTTATCTCATGGGGTGTAGTTCTCCGTTTTAATCAAATCTTGATTATATTATATTGATCGTATCAATAGTTTGTTGCGTGATAAAATCACTATTATTCATGTTTAAACAAGGTATGCAATTTATTTGAGAAATTAAAACATTGATTAAGAACAAAAGTAGTGACTGATACCCGTCGTTGAGGGTATCAAAGATAAAATTTATAATTCCTAACCTTAACAATAGATAGTGAAAGTCAGGGTCGAACCACAAGGAGGTGGGGAATGTTTATTGTCTTAATGTTAATGTTTAAAGTAACAAATTGGGGGTTTGATTGTTGATTTCTAAGTCTAAAGCAAAGATAAAAATAAAATGAAAAATAAAAGTAAAACACGAAAAAGATGATGGGAGTAAAATAAAATAAAAAGGAATGCTAGGATGTTCGGGTAATAAATAGCTAAGGTAAAATAAATCCTAAGGTCAACATGTATTGCAGTCGCGTAAGGGGGTGTAACATATCTTTTTAAGTCTATGCTACCTAATAGCTCCTTTCGGCCTATGCTATTAGTTCCTAGGTCTCACAATTATTGGGTGTCAACAATAAGGGTGATTCCTAAATCCCAGGTCACATACCTTTCAGCCTTGAGTAACCTATCCGTCTTAAGGTGTAAACCAATGCCCTTCCCGTATCTTTCAATCTTGGGTAGGTCATTACTAACATCCTACAAGTCTCCTTATGGTCTCATTGCAGGATATTATAATTGACAAGAAAAGACGAAATAAGAAAACATACGCGGAGGTTCGACCGACCGGCTACTCCAGTCGGCCGACCACGGCCTCGGTCGGCCGACCAGCTATTCCAGTCGGCCGACCGTGGTCCTGCTACAAGTCGGTCTTTCGAATTTTATTTACCTACGCATATTCATCCCCTACATCCTAACATATGAAATTTAGCTACTCATAATTTTTAAGATGATTATAAAATTAGGAGTAAACATGGAAATTATAAAGAACATCAATCTAAACATGCAATAATAATAAGGAAATTAAAATAAGATGAAAAGGAGATTAGGAACTTTGGTTCCCCATGGTTAAAACAAGTCAATGAAGGGTAAAATAATTAAATAACACAATCCCAAGGAACAAAGAATAAACCTTTAGGTCAATATTCTACCCAATCCTTACGGTCTTAGGGTTCCTAGAAAAGCACTAAACTTTCGTTCAAGGGCAATCCCAAAGTTGTTGTTAAACTAATCCTAATAATCTTTCAATCCTAAGGATCAGTTCACCAACAACAATGGGGGATTGGTAATTCAATCATTAAACTATCAAAATCAAGTTTTTACCATGGTTCCCCTAATTCCTAATCACAAGAATTAGCTATGCATAATCTCAATTGTAAAACTAACAATAACAAGAATCAAGAACATTAAAGGAGATAACATGATTAAAGATTAATTGCAACAAGAAAGATTAATTATAGCAAACTTACAAGCTTAATTGGAATTCAAGAACAAATATTGAAACTTGGAAAGTATTCTCTAAAGCTATGGAGTTTTTCTCTAAACTAGGATGCTTCTCTCTATTAGGACTTGATTATAATTCTATGATAGAAAACTAGATTAAGAACTTGATGGAAATCTGAATAATTAACCCTAATTACGAAATTTGGCTTAAATAGGCGAAAAAAAGAGTTTCCTAATGACCTAAATACTTTAATGGGCTTCGCGGAAACTTCTGGGTCGGTGCTGTGGTCGGTCGACCAATATTTTCGGTCGGTCGACCGCTTTACGGATTTTATGCAATTCCTGGGCTTCAGGCAAATTCTGGGCTTTTCCAATAGGCACCTGGTCGGTCGACCCAAATAGTGGGTCGGTCGACCAACTGTCGGGACTGCAGCGCGCATCGTTCTTAAAACAGCTGCCATTTCTTCGTTACTTATCGTAATCAAGCGATTCTCGCGGCGTTGGAAAGCTAAGAGGATAAGCTTTCACCTCCAACTGGAATCACTCCATTATCAGTTCTAGAACTCGAGATATAGCTATTTGAAACAGGCTGCAATGTCGTGGATCGATTCTTTGCTTGTTAAAGCTATCTTCAGGCCTTGAAATGTGCGCTAGGCTTCGTTCCTTCTTGTCCTTAGTCAAGAAAAGTCCCGAGGGCATAAATTTGGTATAAAATCGTCCCTTTTCCGCATAAATCTGCAAAAGAGCATAAAAATACGAAAGTAGACAATTGTTGGGAAATAAATGCTAAAACATCGTAAATGAGCGACAAAATGCGTGTAAAAATAGATGTAAAACATCATAAAATAGGCACGCATTAAATTCCCCAAACCAAACCTTGCTTGTCCTCAAGCAAGAAATAGACTCGATCTAAACTAATGAAACGATTTCAATCTCAGAGCGAAATTTACATGTTAGCCTAAACCAATGCTAAGTACAAAATGAGAAAGCATTTAAATCATGCAAACGAGTTATGGTGTTGTCAGACTTGCAAAAATAAAGACTAAAGAGACTTTATACCATGGACTCTCGCGGTACGCTCGAGACACTCATGAAGCGAAGGGTGAGTATATGTAAAAGATAGAAAGAAGTAATTTTGTAATGACACTCACCTAACAGCGACCCATGAAAACATGCCTGCAATCTAACATGAACAAGAATTCCACAACTATGTATAACAAACTCATTGAGTGACTTGGATACATGCAATTGGGGTAATGAAAGATATGTGAGGTAAAAGGTAAAAAGTGGATAAGATGTTTTTGGATATGTGGGGTTAGTAGCCAAGCTAGTAAAACTGATTCCCAACAACATATTTCACAACTTCTTGATATTAAGAAAATGCTCTTTTTTGTAGCACAACTCTCACTTTATATATAAGAAAGGACTCCCAAATATTTTGAATGAAGTACGGGAGTGATAACATATAAAAAAAAAGGAATTTCCGGAACGAAATTTTGAATCTGGTATTGTCAGTTGGTCGACCGACCCAATAAGGTGGTCGGTCGACTGACTCCACTGTATATTTTTATTTTTTCCGTTTTTTTTTTCTTTTTTTTCTTTTTCTGTTCTTTTTTTTCTTTTCTTGCTTTCTTTCTTTCTTTTCTCTTTTTGCTCATGATAGCATACAAACCAAGATGCCTCAAAAAATAAACCAAAGATCACAGATACTAGCTTGGAAAGGTAGGCTAAGTATGGGATGTAGTTTTGGGGGAATAAAAAGGCAATTTTGGCTATGTAGGGCTTATGGGTAAATAAGAGAAAGGGGATCCCAAATGCACGTATCAAGACTCACAAAACGAGAAAGTAAAACAAGTATATAGCAATTCAAGTTCATGTTTATGCATATTGATGTAACATGTTCCAAGGGGAGTACTACTCACATCCTAGACAACTGGTTTAAGAATGAAACCAGGAAATAAGCTCTAAACCTTAGAATGTATAGTAGGTTGCCAAGGTATAAGTCAAGTCTCAAGATATGCAAGTTGACAAAAACTCGTAGATATGCGAAAGACTCTCATACTAAAACAAGTTGACAAGGCAAGGTAAAGGCATAAACATGTAGGATAGCTAAATCATCCTTGAAATACTTTCGTTCCGACTCGACCTATATGCTAAAATAAACGTGCATTTTTTGGAATTTTTTGAATTTTTTTCATTTTTTTGGATTTTTTTTTTGGATTTTTCTTGTATATGCAAGGAAAATAAAGAAAAGAACAATGCAAGACAGAATTGCAGTAAACGTGTGACAAAAAAAAGTGCAATGCATGTGACACGAAACCATTCCCCAAACCAACCCGCACAATGTCCCCATTGTGCACCAGCCTAAGTAAAGGTTTCAGAAAAAATAAATGAAAGATGCAAAAAAAAACTAAGGAGAAACTGGAAAGAACTCACTGGATTATGAAGCGCATGAGAAAAACCTCCCCAAACCAGCGTAAGCTGGGAGGTTTTGGTGGCCAGCAGTGCCACTCAAGTATCTAAGTCAATTTCGCGATTTCCAAGGAAGAAAAACGAAAGATCGCAGCGGACAGTAGGTCGACCGACCTATGTAACAGGTCGACCGACCTCCTGTAAATCACAGAAGAATCAGCGATACAGCGTCTCTGGTCGACCGACTGATGTTTCTGGTCGGTCGACCTTCTGCTTCCTGGAGGTCTTCGTTTCTTCATAAATCTTGAAAAAGCAAGAAAAAATGTGCGCCCAACAATGCGCGAGATGCCCGGAACGATTCTTAAAGTTTTAACTACTCAAACATAAAGGAAAGGATCTAAAACTACGAGCAAACAAAATTAAAAGTTCTCACACAACAAAAATGAATTGTCTTAAAACTGCTACTTAAAACAACTATCCGCTAAAGATGCGGAAAATATCCGACCACGGCTTCTGACGACATGCCGTAGTCTCCACGGTTTTTGCTTTAGTAGCAAAACACATCTTCTTTCCGTCGTCGCAAAGCATATGCGACGGTCTCTCCTCCTGAGCTTGCCTCCTCTTCTTCTTCTCCTCCCGATCCACGACGTCTGGGTCCTCATCTTCTTCATTGCTTAGGCATCTCATTCCTCCTCTCTGGATGATGACTTCCTTCACTTTGGGTTTCCCCAAACCAGTTCCTGCAATGGTCATAATAGAAGTGTCCTCCCTACTGCTCCCAATCTGGGGCGGAGGTGTAAAAACAGATACAGGAACAGGTAATAAAGATGGAGAAGTAGTGATGACCTCATACTTCTTTTCAGAAGTGATAGCATTACATGTGATGGGGGTCATAGCATCCTTCTTTCTATAAGATAAGCCATAGATAATAGAATGCTTGCCTACTTTGAAGGTTAGAGTCCCAGTGCCTACATCTATAATGGCACCTGCAGTGTGAAGGAAAGGTCTTCCTAGAATTATAGGTATATGGGCATCCTCTGGGATGTCCAAAACTACAAAGTCAACTGGGAAGAAGAACCTGTCAATACGCACAGGGATGTTTTCTAACACCCCTATAGGTTCCATAGATGTGCGATCTGCCATCTGGACTGTCATACTGGTCACTGCAAATTCGGTCATTCCTAGTTTTAAGGCAACGCTTAGGGGCATGACACTTATACTAGCACCTAAGTCGCACAAAGCCTTCTTAACTGGGAAGGTTCCTATATTACAGGGGACAGAAAAACTACCAGGGTCCTCTAGTTTATGAGGGGCTATGACATGAGACAAAAAGCTAGATGACTCTTCAGTGAGGGCCACCGACTCAACCTTTTCTAAAGACCTCTTCCTTGACAAAAGTTGTCTCATGAATTTAAGATAGGAAGGAACTTGTTGAACTAATTCTAAAAACGGGACTTGAACATTTAATGAACGAATCACATCCTTAAATTTGTCAAAAGATACCTGATCCTTTGAAGGCACGAGTCTTTCTGGGAAAGGAGCAGCTGATGATTCAGTATTTGCAGCCCTTTTTAAAAACCTGGGGGTCTTGTCACCCCGGAAGAGAAAATCCCGCAAGTTATTCGGCAAATCTGGACGAAAGGGAACTTCGGGTTCTGCTTCAGCGGTCGGTCGACCAGATTCTTCGGTCGGTCGACCAGACTCCTGTTCAGGCAAAATTTTCGGATCCTGATCTGTGGTCGGTCGACCAGAAGTTTCGGTCGGTCGACCGCCTTTACTGCTACTCGCCTGTTTTTCCTTCTCAGCCCCCACCTTGGCTCCACTTCTTAGGGTTACGACGTTTAGAGTCTCCTTTTTCTGATCCGGTTTTGTCGGAAGCTGACCCTGAGCCCTAGTATCATTCTTGCTCGCAATTTGAGCAATCTGGGACTCTAACATCTTCATCCCTGCCTCTCTAGCCTGTGACTCCTTCTGAACCAACCCGATAAGATTTTGGATAAGAGCATCTGTGTTGGGTGGTGGATTAGAAGATGGTTGAGGGTTGAAAGGTGGTCTTTGGAAATTTTGTTTATGTGGGGGTACATAGGTGGAATTTTGCTGAGGTTTCATGTGCTGTGAGTTTTGAACATTCTGGCTTGTCCACCTCAAGTTGGGATGGACATTATTGTTATTCGGGTCATAGAAATTGTTCCCACGGTAATGCTGGAAAGCGGCACATGTTTTATTAGATGAAGTACAGAATTTTGACACATGTCCTTCTCCACCGCACCTCTCACAAGCAAAGGGTCCGTCCTGAACGGCGTTTACTTGGTAAATTCCTCCATTGCTTTCATTCCCTAGATCGAGCTTTCCTGCAGCCTCAAATTTTTCCAACTTGGCTGTCAAGGCCTCAATTGCTGACAGGTTGTACTCATTTTTCCTCTGATTTCCTCTGGAAGTACCATGCTCAGCACGGTGTACAGCAACATCTTCTATCAACTTGAGACCCTTAGTCTCTCCTAAATTATCTTGGAATCTCCCATTAGCTGCAGCATCTAGATAGGCCTTGTTGTCATCGTAGAGGCCATTGTAGAACTGGTTGCAAAGAAACCATTGTTCGAATCCATGATGTGGTATGGATCGAACAAGTCTCTTGAACCTGTCCCACGCCTCGCTAAAATCTTCATTGGGACCTTGCTTGAAATTGGTAATCTGCGCCCTCAGAGCATTAGTCTTTGATGCAGAATAGTATTTCCTGTAGAATGCTAAGGCTAAGGTGTTCCAATCTGTGACTCCCGCAGCAGTGCGGTCTAGATCTCTATACCACTCTCTCGCAGAGTCCCTAAGGGAGAAGATGAACATGGTCTGTTTAATCTGGTCCTGCGTCACTCCCTCTGGGGGTGCTATAGAGCATATGTAATCTGTGAAGATTTCAATATGCTTAGCAGCATCCTCATTGGCCGACCCTCCGAATTGGTTTCTTTCAACCATAGTAATGTAGGCAGGCTTGGCCTCGAATGGCTTCACAGTACCTGCAGGTAAAGTGAACCCTTTGTATAGGTCCTTTGCCTGAGGCATGGAGTGACTGGCAATAGTAGCTTCTTCTGTCATATTCTCTTCTTCTTTAGGAAAAACTGGAAAGTAGGTAAAAGGTGGTGTTTTTGGCGAAAGTGGATTGATGGGTGAATTTGGTTGTGAAGGTGGTGTTTGTTCGAATAAGTCTTCTTGAAATAAGGAAGATGGTGAGCCTCCTTCCTGATTTGCTAGAAGTTGCTTTCTTCTTTCTCTAAGAGTCCTCTCAATTTCGAGATCAAGTGGTAGGAGTTCTCCTTGAACTGACCTGCGCATAAGATGGAAACTACAAGAAAAAAGTGAGAAGGTTTAAGGAACATAAAGTTCCTTAAACAAAGAGAAACAAAAACAAAAAAACAATAAACACTGGCGTCACCTCCCCGGCAACGGCGCCAAAATTTGATACCCGTCGTTGAGGGTATCAAAGATAAAATTTATAATTCCTAACCTTAACAATAGATAGTGAAAGTCAGGGTCGAACCACAAGGAGGTGGGGAATGTTTATTGTCTTAATGTTAATGTTTAAAGTAACAAATTGGGGGTTTGATTGTTGATTTCTAAGTCTAAAGCAAAGATAAAAATAAAATGAAAAATAAAAGTAAAACACGAAAAAGATGATGGGAGTAAAATAAAATAAAAAGGGATGCTAGGATGTTCGGGTAATAAATAGTTAAGGTAAAATAAATCCTAAGGTCAACATGTATTGCAGTCGCGTAAGGGGGTGTAACATATCTTTTTAAGTCTATGCTACCTAATAGCTCCTTTCGGCCTATGCTATTAGTTCCTAGGTCTCACAATTATTGGGTGTCAACAATAAGGGTGATTCCTAAATCCCAGGTCACATACCTTTCAGCCTTGAGTAACCTATCCGTCTTAAGGTGTAAACCAATGCCCTTCCCGTATCTTTCAATCTTGGGTAGGTCATTACTAACATCCTACAAGTCTCCTTATGGTCTCATTGCAGGATATTATAATTGACAAGAAAAGACGAAATAAGAAAACATACGCGGGTGGTCGACCGACCGGCTACTCCAGTCGGCCGACCACGGCCTCGGTCGGCCGACCAGCTATTCCAGTCGGCCGACCGTGGTCCTGCTACAAGTCGGTCTTTCGAATTTTATTTACCTACGCATATTCATCCCCTACATCCTAACATATGAAATTTAGCTACTCATAATTCTTAAGATGATTATAAAATTAGGAGTAAACATGGAAATCATAAAGAACATCAATCTAAACATGCAATAATAATAAGGAAATTAAAATAAGATGAAAAGGAGATTAGGAACTTTGGTTCCCCATGGTTAAAACAAGTCAATGAAGGGTAAAATAATTAAATAACACAATCCCAAGGAACAAAGAATAAACCTTTAGGTCAATATTCTACCCAATCCTTACGGTCTTAGGGTTCCTAGAAAAGCACTAAACTTTCGTTCAAGGGCAATCCCAAAGTTGTTGTTAAACTAATCCTAATAATCTTTCAATCCTAAGGATCAGTTCACCAACAACAATGGGGGATTGATAATTCAATCATTAAACTATCAAAATCAAGTTTTTACCATGGTTCCCCTAATTCCTAATCACAAGAATTAGCTATGCATAATCTCAATTGTAAAACTAACAATAACAAGAATCAAGAACATTAAAGGAGATAACATGATTAAAGATTAATTGCAACAAGAAAGATTAATTATAGCAAACTTACAAGCTTAATTGGAATTCAAGAACAAATATTGAAACTTGAAAGTATTCTCTAAAGCTATGGAGTTTTTCTCTAAACTAGGATGCTTCTCTCTATTAGGACTTGATTATAATTCTATGATAGAAAACAAGATTAAGAACTTGATGGAAATCTGAATAATTAACCCTAATTACGAAATTTGGCTTAAATAGGCGAAAAAAAAGAGTTTCCTAATGACCTAAATACTTTAATGGGCTTCGCGGAAACTTCTGGGTCGGTGCTGTGGTCGGTCGACCAATATTTTCGGTCGGTCGACCGCTTTACGGATTTTATGCAATCCCTGGGCTTAGGCAAATTCTGGGCTTTTCCAATAGGCACCTGGTCGGTCGACCCAAATAGTGGGTCGGTCGACCAACTGTCGGGACTGCAGCGCGCATCGTTCTTAAAACAGCTGCCATTTCTTCGTTACTTATCGTAATCAAGCGATTCTCACGGCGTTGGAAAGCTAAGAGGATAAGCTTTCACCTCCAACTGGAAGCACTCCATTATCAGCTCTAGAACTCGAGATATAGCCATTTGAAACAGGCTGCAATGTCGTGGATCGATTCTTTGCTTGTTAAAGCTATCTTCAGGCCTTGAAATGTGCGCTAGGCTTCGTTCCTTCTTGTCCTTAGTCAAGAAAAGTCCCGAGGGCATAAATTTGGTATAAAATCGTCCCTTTTCCGCATAAATCTGCAAAAGAGCATAAAAATACGAAAGTAGACAATTGTTGGGAAATAAATGCTAAAACATCGTAAATGAGCGACAAAATGCGTGTAAAAATAGATGTAAAACATCATAAAATAGGCACGCATCAGTGACTCGGGTTGAAAACCAAGTCACAAATATCCAAAACTACAACCATTGTTTTAGGATTTTAATCCTTGTCTTACAAGAAGATAAATTGTTCCATAAATAAATGCAAAATATGAAAGAAGACGATATGAAAATTAGAGGCTAGCTCTTCAAGTCTTCGATCATTTGGATGCTACCATAGCCATCCAAGTAAGGAACTTCAGGCTTCCTTCTCCTTGCCCTTATCATTATTAGGGGGTGGCCCTTTAAAACAATTAAAAAGGGTAAACATCAACACATTTGTATCACTATACATAAGTTGATAAATGACATGAATCATAACGAGAATTATTACCTACGGCGGTTGCCTTCCCATTTTTGAGATCACTTAAGTATTTGGGGCAATTTCGCTTCCAATGACCGATCCTCGTGCAATAATGGCACTTGTCTTGCTCCTTTGAAGACGAGGTGGAAGCGCCTTTCGAAAAGGTCTTTTCTTTGGTCGCCTTGGGCTTGAACGTTTTCTTGCCCTTGCCTTTAGAGGCATTCCTCTTGAAGCTCGTTTTCCCTTTCTTTTCGATGTTCAAAACATCTTTGGTGGAACTTTCATAAAGTCCCATGTCCCTCTCGGCTTGGACGAGCATCTTATGCAACTCATCCAACGTGGTCTCTTGGTTTCGCATATTGAAATTCACCCGGAATTGAGCATATGCTTTAACCTTATTGAGCGAGTGAAGAACTCGGTCAATAATTAGAGAGTCGGGAACATCAACTTTTTGAGCTTTTAGAGTCTCCGCGAGCTCAACGAGTTTGAGCACATGAGGGCTTATCTTTTGCCCTTCCTTGAATATTATGTCAAAGAAGGCGGAAGCGGCCTCATATTGAATCACCCTTGGAGTTTGCGAAAACATGGTCACAAGCTTGGTGTAAATTTCATATGATGTGGTCAACTTAATCATACTCCTTTGGAGATCCGGCTCCATGGAGAAGATGAGCACATTTTTAAGAGCGGAGGACTCTTTCATGTAGGCTTCATAGGCCTCACGAGTTCCGACCGCGGAACGAGCGGTTGGAGCGGGAGGAGCGGCTTCGGATAGGTAACAACTCTTATCGTCACCTTGAGCGGCCAAAAGTAATTGCGCATCCCAATCCTTAAAGTTTGAACCATGCTTATCGAGTTTGCAACGATCCATAAAGGATCGAAGCCATGATACGTTAGTGAGAGGTGGAGCGTTGGTTGCCATAGTCGATGTTGAAAATTAAACTACAATAATAAAAGGATAAACAACATCATTTTAAATTCATAATTTAAACTATAACTTTTAACAAGTTTAGTTATATATTTACTTAATGATCTCTTACCCAATTAAGTAAACAATCCCGAGACCCAAACCCATACTAATCCGGGCACGGTGTAGCCGATTCAACCCGTATCGGTATAATTTGGTGGATTAACTCTTTAATCGGTTCTACTCTTAGAACTCTCGGTCGATAATTTTCTTAAAATTATCTTTAACCCGAACTTATTGCAACTACGGTTACGAATACTTTCGTTGAGATCAACCAAATTTCAAGGTGTAATCTTATTACCCCACTTACCCAACGTGACAATTTTAGTACCCCGGTGTAGCCGAGCCTACGTTCTTGTGAAGAAGGGATTCATGGGTCCGTACTTTTTGGTAAGGCTAAGTCTCAATGTTTATATGTAAGAGATCTAGTCAAATTATTATCTATCTCCGTTTAAGTGAACTAAGTCGGTGAATTATCGATAAAATAAAAGACTAGGTCGACTAGGTCGAAACATGCATGATACGATGTATGACGATTTGGCTATGCATGCAAACATATAAAAGGCAAAAATAAAAGCATAAATAAACCCTAGTATGGCCTTTCCTAGAAAAGAAATAACAAAGTACAAATTCGGAAACCAACTCCTTTGGTCCTTGAACTTCATGCGGCACGCACTTCGAGGTAAACACCGTCTTGATCGGAACTCCTTTCCGAATGGCACCGTCTTCAAGGAACTCCGGATTTACAAATATTACAACTTTTCTAGTCTACTTTATACATTATAAAATAGAAATAAATTACAATTGGGTGATACGAGATCACAAAATTACAACCGAATCGGTAACCCCTTACATTACGAGAAATACCGATTTAAAACTAAGGCCATACTAAGTAAATTACATAATTCCCAAAATTACGTAAAAATAAATCATGACATTCATAATATAAAATATGCAATGCTTATATAAATATGAATTAACATGCAAACCCTAAGCCAAATCGTCCTATTTAGAACACTTATTTAAATAGTTATCGTAAACCTTGGTTTATGGAATCGCGTGTTTTAACGGTTAACAACACTATGCATTATATGAAACGGTTTTCATCCTTAAGTTAATCATCCTAACTCGCATAGGATTCAAAATTTAGTCTTACTCAAACTTTGAACATGACTTAACTTAATATATTTCAATATTGATCGGTATTACTCGGTTTACGGGAAAAAATAATATAAAAATCCAAAAGAGTCATTAAAAATTTCGAAAATTCAAAATTCAAATTTTGAAAAATCCAGAATGTTCTTAAAATTTTCAGAATCTTAAAATATTAGTATTTATACGGTTTTAATATTATTTCGTAAATAACACTTAAAAACGGCATTTTTAATTCGAAAATTAGACAATTAATTTCATAAATGCAAAATAAATACTAATAATAATTTTATACCTTCCAAAACATTTTAAGAACACAAAATGGACAGAAAATTAAATGGCACATTGCCCCATAGCCGAAATTTTTAATAAAATGACTCTAAATATTCAATTTTAAATGCTACTTTTAACAAATTAAAATTAAATTAAATCTGAAACTTTTGGCTCCCAAGAATATTTTCATGATGAACATATCATATATGACTAATATGGGTTAAATTTTTCGGCCATTTTAACAACTTTTGCAAATTTTTAACGATTTACGTCATATATCGTTCGATTTTAACCTTTAAAATTATTTCTCAAGCATAAAATAAGATAAAATTCTCGAAAATTTTATACATGCTGGAAATAATATATATGACATCGTGTTAAATTTTTATGGCCAAATTCCAACTTAAACTATTAAAGTCGAAATTATGTCACTAATTACCCGATTTTTACATTAAAAATCTATAATATTGCAATATTTGAGATAAATTTCTGGAAAATTCAACATAAATTTTAAATATTGCATGTGACATCCTCATAAAGTTTTATAGTCAAATTCATAATATAACTATTTTAACCCATTTTTATTCATCTTTTTGCATTTTAACACTTAAAATTCATATCACACGATTTATAAGTCCATAATTTACGAAAATTCATATTCATATTATAGAAAATACATGTGATAACATCCTGAAAAATCTCGGCCAAAAGATGATTTTTTTGCTATTTTTCCCACTTTTTTGCATTTTAACCATTAAAACTTTATATAAACCGAGATTTAATATACCATAAGTCAATATTCATGCAAAAATTATTCCAATTATTCTAAAACATTTTAGAAAACAGTAGGTATTCATGCCAAATTTATTTCGTACATATCTTATATTAACCGAAAATTTCAAGTTTTATTTATGTTATCTCTATAACTCCGTAAAAACGTAAACGGAAAGCATGCAAACAACCTATCGCTCTGATACCAATTGTAAGGTTTAACTAGTTGCTCATAAACTAATTTTAGTCATACTAACATAAACCTATAATTAACTCTTTAATCAACTTATTAATAAACTCGTTTATTAGATCTTATGCATGCTACTATATGCGAAAAGAGGAGAAATTGAACCCTTACACACGGTCCAAGAATATGGCAAGGATGATCCTCCGAGTACCCAATATAGAATACCTCCTTTGGATGCACCAAGACAACCCCTCAAATAAACCGAAGCCTTGTATTTGCTAGACTAGAAATCGGTTTCTTCCTTAAATAATTCTAATCACTCTTATTAGAATGTCAATACAATACTACTATTAGTATGTTAATATTATCTTATAATATGTATTTTAGAGGTTGAATAAACACTCCTTGCTTGGTGATTTTTCGGCTAGGGCAAGAAGAGTGTAGGAATGAATGTGATATATCATGTATATATATCCTAAGCATGCTCTTTAACTTAAGATAATCTAATTAACTTAAGCATGCAATATTGGGTGAAGGGGAGCCGGTTATGGGGAGTGTCAAGGAGGGAACAACTTGTATTCTCAAGACACTAGGGTGGTTACTAGGTTAGTGTTCTCTAGGTGGTGCTTTAAACACAATGATTATAGTGTATTAAAAACACTAATCATCCACTAACTATCCTAACCAAACCGGCACCCATAATCCATAAAATGGATTTCATTTTACAACTTTGTAATAATGTACAATTTTTACAAAGTGTGACATGTTATATGTCTTTAAGATATAAAATGCTTTAGTGCATCTAAAACATATAAATATTTATCATATAAATATTTTACATAATTAAATAAATCACATTTATTTAATTAATAAGTAATTCGATATTATTAATGTAAAATGATCATTTATCGTCAATACGATTTACAACCTTTGTATTATTTCAACCCAATTCATTCTAATAACGATATGATAAATATCGTTTAATGTTTAACAATTGACACGTTTCAATTTTAAATAAAAATCTTACATTAAGATTTAACCTCTAATTTCTCGATATACGAGTTTAAGGAATATGATCAAATCGTATCATTATACATTTGATCACTTTAACAATTTAGGGAATTGTCCTAAAGGTGTGACCTAAAGGGATCAACTGACCATCACCGTCATACGACAGTAATGTCAAACTCTAGCTAGCCAATCATTACCGATTAATGTTGGTCAGTTGACTAATAATTCGTATCATCCCTTGCGCATTCTCGTTATGAGATTTAATTACGTGATCGCACTATTGTTGAGGACACATTTCCCAACAATCTCATCTTCATGTTATTATCGAATTGTTTGGTTAGGAAATTTAGTACGTTAGTACTACCTTCCCAGGTGTCGTGAACTTTCCGTGCATGAAGAAGGACGTCTTTTAAAGAATCTATTTCCTTTTTACAGGCGGTGTGGTCGATGGTGTTAGATTCTTTTAAGTCTCGAATTTCCTTATTAAAACTAAGCACTATAAGAGAGTGGTCTTTCTTGATGTTTGAAAGGTGAAATTCCAAATCCATGATTTTCTTTTCGAGGAATTAAACTTCTTCTAGGCGAGTCTCATCTTCAACGATTGTTGTAGATTCGGACTTAAGAAGTTCATTGGCTTTTCTCAATTCTGAAGTTATGGCTTCATTAGCTATAAATTTATATTGTATATCTTTAATGTTGAGTTTCAGTTTTTGGGTTATAGCTTCATTGGTTATAACTTTAGACTCAAGAATTTTTTTCTCAGACATTACTGCTTCCAGTTTCACATTCGTCTCAATGTTACCCTTGGATTTCAGTTTCTTAACTTTAGCTGATGTGTGCGATGCATTTGTTATAGACTTTCTAGTCCCTATTTGGCACACATTTCTATGCAATTTGATGGTTTTATATCGCTTTATTCCCCGGACACGCTACTTTGTGTTTTTCTTACTATTTCGTAGGAATAAGCGCGAAAGTGATGTAAACCGAGCCAAAGTTCTCCCAAGTATGCTCTTTTAGAAGATAGAAGTTGGAATAAGTCTTAAAAGCCTTGGGAAGCGCCAATCGTCCAAGTCAAAAGCCATTTTGAGATGCGCATGGAAGCAACAAAGTCTATCAAGCAAAGGAAGAGCTTCAATTTCCTAGCGCCTACATTGAGGGGCCATATCTCGAATTCTAGAACAGATAATCAGGTGATTCCAATTGGAGATGACAGCTTATCCTCTTATCTTTCCAACTCCACCAAGAACACTTGATTTGAGCAAGTAACGAAGAAATGGCAGCCATTTGAAGTTCAGTGCGCAATGCAGGAAATTTGCACTGAGAAGTGCTCGAAGGAGAGCTTTAGTCGCTCGATCGAGAGCAGTAGTTGCTCGATCGAGAGCTTTTCTTCTCGATCGAGAGGTTACCTGACTGTTAAGTTTCTCGGATGGCGTCATCGTCATTTTTGGGTACTGTTTTATTTATAAAAGCAATTGAAGAACAGAGGAAAAATCATTCCTCACATTTCAGAACCCATGTCCTACTGCCGCTTCTTATTTTTCTCTTTAGTTTAGAATTTGCTACTCTATTTCACTCGGATTTGTTCTTCCTTTCATCATTTTTCTATACAATTTGGTATTTCCGTTTCCCTGTTCTAATCTCATTTCTTTTTCATTTTCTGCCATGTTACTAGTTATTCACTTTTTTGTTATAATCGTTCCATTAACATTTATGCGTAGCTAATTCCTATGCTAGGATTTAGGGTAGCAATGGCGCAGGATATATTGTTAGTTTAGGATACCCGTAATTTGGTTTGTATGTATCCGTCGCATTTTATATCTGTTAATTTTTTGAGTCGACGCACTCAATTTACTATTTAGAAACCCTCTTGGCCTAGATCGGAAGATTGGTTTAGGGGTAGTTCTGCGACGATTATTAAGACCGTACTAATGAGGGCGGAGGTTAAGTTTGTACAGTCTTAGGGCGAATAACGGACCGGAAGGACCTTTTCATTACCCACGGTCCGAATTTAGGGTATTTTATGACTATTAGTGTAACACCCCGATTTATTAAGGAGCCTTTAGCAAGACATCCTCAGTAAATCGAGCTGTTACCATCTCGGAATATCCGAGGTAGTGAATAACAAAGTAAATCACCCAAAGTACTTTATATAAAAACTGATAAAATTTATACTTTTGTTATTACAGAAATTACATAGAAAAATAAAGGCACCACTGACGACTACTCTATATGTGATGTAGATCTAAGTCGGTCTCAAATCCGCATCTCACATTCCCGTCCCAGCTTCTGGCTCATCTGTCTCTTTCCTGTAGAATCTACTCCCCATTCCGGATCATCGTAGGTGTCACAGGAATACACAGGGTCAACCGCGAGGTTGAGTAGGTAAAACAGATAAAACATAAACACAACAATAGATCTGTATCCTCCTCCATCTCCATATCATTCGATCATCCACCACACCTCCACCACTCCACACCTCCATCACGCCTCACCTCCCATCACACCACACCTTCCATGGCCATATCACAAGTCCCATATCACAAGACCCATATCACAAGACCCATTTCAAAAGTCCCGATCTCCACAGTAATCATTAATAATACAATCCACAATACTTTCATAAACAATTATAAAATCTTGTAATAAACATTACACACACTTCGTGTCATAACACAAACACAGTTATATATATATATATATATATATATATATATATATATATATATATATATATATATATACATATCCCCTACCTCGAAGCTGCAGAAAGACAAAGGCAACGAACAACTGCTACTAGAAATGTTCCACGCGGAAATTGCCACCTAACATATATGATATAACGGATTAAAATCCTTACCATGCCCTTCTACTCCATTTATAGCTATTATAATTGATAACTTACTAAAAACGGAAAGTTTCCCAAAGTGGAAACTTTCCCAAGAAGGAAATTCCTTAAAAGGAACTCTAATTAAATTCCCGACTCAACCTTATACTTACACAAGGAAACGTGAACTAATAAAAAACTACAACAATAAGGAGAATCACAAGATACAATTAACCATACTACTAATAATAATAATACTAATAATAATAATAATAATAATAATAATAATAATAAAAATAATAATATACTCCGTAGTACGTAGTAACTACTACTACCTTCAATACATGTACTAATAACAATATTATAATAATAATAATATAATAATATATATAATAATAATAATAATAATAATAGTAATAATACCAAAAACACAAACAGCACCCAACAACTCCTTCCCCACGACAACAACCCGACTCCCAGAACAACCCCTTATCAACCGTGACTCACCCCAACTACCGCTGTCATCCCTCGGCACCTGTTCCCAGAACCACAGACCACCACCAAAACCACCAGTAGCCCGCTCTTCGACCGCCGGCGAGGTGAAATAGGTCCCTAAACAGGCCTGGTTCTTCACCCCTGCCACCTGACCAGACCAACTTCAAAGACCTGTCGACACCTCCTCAGTACCTGCCACCACTAGACTCGACCGCCAGGACCACCGCCGACACAAAACCTTCAACCCATGGTGGTACCACCGCATTGACCTCCCCCGAGTCAACGGTGATACCACCCCCAAAACACTCTCTGAACTCGATTACACTAAAACCGTGACCAACAGGAGAAACGAATACCTCCTTAGAAACTGCCACCGCCGCCGATAACCACCACGACGGCCACCACCCTACTCCCTAGAAAACCCCCAGACCTACTACTCCATTCCCTTACCCACGCGGCACGAAATAAAGCAACAAGGGTGTTTGCAAAAACCGAGTGTGATTGGTCTGGTGGCAATTACAGAACTACCGTGACCAACTAGCGGTGTAAACCTCTGCATCCCGTGCCCCTAGGTGGTCGACAAAGGTGGTTCTATAGCCAGGACACGACTCCCACTAACATAGGTCGTATGCATAAGAAAAACAGACACCGACGACACCATCTATACGATCGAATTAGTACATAAACGTAGGAGAATAAAGCAAGAAGGAAAAACGCCTATGAGCATACCTACTTCAGACCCAGATCGACCACCCTTAGCTTGCCCTGAGTCCACCGTGATTAACTCCTATCCAGACTTTGGTATGACGGCTGCCAGTGTATGACGTGTTTGTATGGGAATTAGGGTAGATTAGTTTAGGAAGGGTGTTTACATATGGCGGCATAAGTTGGAGTATGATTAGGTTTTGTAAATAAACCACGTATGGGCTGTAGCATAGCTGAGTTGCACGCATAACAAGGCCCGTGTTAGGGTGCTAGTGGTCTCAAGATCGAATCCCCTTGCCAACACCAACCCCTACTTGCGATCAAAATAGCACAACTCGATTTAAACCCAAAATAGATATCGTAAACAATTATCCGAAAGCCCATAACTTATTAAACTAATAACCCGTCAGAAGCATATAAATTAAATAATAAAACGGGTTATTACAATCTTCCCCCCTTAAGATGAACTTCGTCCCGAAGTTCACCCACTCATATCAGCAACAAACACACCCACAACACGACTCACACAACTCAATCCTGATAAAATTCATGGAATATTACATCCCGAAGTTCACATCCCGTGGTTGGCCAACAAACTGGTCACTCGGCACATAACGAACACAGAATCTGATGGCAACAACATTAATAAAGTTACTTTAGACACGAAACGTTACATTCTACCCTCGTTAAGCAAACTTTGTCCCCAAAGTTTGACATAAAACTTTATTTAGGGACACTTCACGAAACACAATAAAATGCATAACATAAGTAATCAAGATTACCAAGTATATACGAACAATCACAGCACACTAATTAGCCATATCATAACGACTAGCCTTACCAAAATCGTTAAGATTTTACAATCCCATCCTCCTTAAAACATGGTTACGTCCCCGTAACCCCATAAAAATTCTAGCCCAAAATCCTATCTTACCCATTACGTTATCTCATAAATTCTTGGTCCAAGGGTCCAAGTATCTTATTCTCCCCGTCGAACCAAAGACCAAGGAAAAAGGGGTGAGTGAACTGGCGGAATAAAACCGCCAATAAATACTTCCATATCAATATCAATTTCAAACCCTGAATATAATTCAATAACCAAGGTCACACTGGACCGTAAACACAATATGGCACAACGGCCTAATAACTCATATCTCAATACTCTTAGCCAGTTCCCATCTCAATTTCAATATCGATATTGTCAAAGGTTCAAAGAACCATGCACAACACTTAGAGTATAAACTCCAAGCTACTCACCCACGAGTTGCGGTCAAAAGTACGACAAAATTAACAATACAAGGAAGGGACCTATAGCCCAAAGAAAGTAGGTACTCGCATGTCCTCCCCCTTTGAATGTACAAACACAGCCATTAAACATGAACAACAATGGCAGAGCAAACATTGAAATCATCTCGTCATTCAATCATTCCAACCTTAACAATTATACCTTACCACCCATTACCTTTCATCTTATTATCCACTTTTATAAACAACTCACTTTTTCACTAACAACCGAAACTCTTGTACGTAAATCACAACTCTCCAAAGTCCAATGCAAAGACAAGACATACAAAATATTATAGATAACTTTATACCAACACATTCCATTAGTGACAATAAAATACATTCCCTATAATCTCAGCACAGAAACCCGAACAGTCACAAATCGATTATAAGAAATATAATGAACAATCTCGAACAAAAATAAGAATAATAAGATCGGTAGAATCGTGTACGTAGCGGAACAGAATCATAGTAGTTAACACTTATATACATTTGAAGTTTTTAACTCAAACTTAACATATTTGCACCAATGTATGAAGTTAGTAACTTGTAGTTCATAATTGACAACTTAACATTCATGTTCATAATTTTTTTTTTTATAGAAGCAGAATCATATTTTAAGAAAGACATAGGGTAGGATTAACCAACGTAATTAAATATGGAACATTGACATATTCCACGAGATATACACAAATCATGGACTAACGAGACCGTTTAACATATCTAGGTATTAACAAGTTAACAAGATCACTTAGGTATGACTCAACTTACATCATTCATCATAAGACTAATAAAATACATGTCTTGCAACATAAGGGTTTATATAATGCGCAACAATTAAGCATTCGGGCAGGCTTTCATCCACATGTAAGTACAGAATTTGTCATATTGCAACAATTACTATAATTATTAAAAGATCAAGCGTCATCATGGATAATCATCACTTGAAATACAACTTTAAAACTTTTGAAACCTTGAAGCGGTAATTTGTTACAATTTATAAACTCAAGTCAAAAGACAATTTTACAAGCTGGCATTCGAAACAAGGCTACACGGAGACATTCTGACTTTTCTTTACTTAAACATTGTCCTTGTGGTTCATGAATTATGAAAGTTTTAACGATAAAAGTAAATAAATCCATACGACTAATA
Organism: Silene conica; assembly: GCA_029255685.2. Lineage (NCBI taxonomy): Eukaryota > Viridiplantae > Streptophyta > Magnoliopsida > Caryophyllales > Caryophyllaceae > Silene > Silene conica. The sequence continues at coordinate 73,285,178 of CM055314.2, forward strand.
CTCCCGTGACTCACATGTCAACCAACTAATAATTCAATATATTATGACCAGGTTTTTAAATACAGCAATATACAATTCTCTTTATGGCATACCAGTATACTTGAAGAGATTATGAAAATTAGAAATCGCAGGGAACTAGCCAGAGATAAACCATTAATATACAAAAGAACATCAACAAGATTCACATTGTTCAAAATAATCAGAATTACGTATAACACTTAGGTTGTTATATCATGTTAATAAGTTCACCAGTCAAATTTCTTCTACTACTTGTCACGACTCTTTTCTGATAAATATGGTTTTAACATCACGTACGAACATCACGTCTTTTAATTTGGGGTCATGTCACTAGAAAAAAAAACATCACTATAATTGAAAACATTTTGTATAGAAGTAAGCAAAATTTACGTTATTATGTAATAAGGTGCATATTCATGTTACTAATGCTATATCAGGATATCACGGAACCACATCACATAATCCACATTTGACTAAACTTTTATATGAACTTACATATCTCACAATTCACCAATTAAACATTATTCAACCACTTATAAAAATCATAATCAAATAACAGCTTAACTAACGTGCGCGCGATTATAGAACGCGAACATACATCCTGAACAGTAGAGTTGAATTTATGTATAACAATCACCAGGTTTTGTTTTTTTTTTTTTTTTTTTTTTTTTTTAAAAAAAAAATTCCTTTACAAAAGGATGGGTCAAAACGGAACTATGCAGTAACACTCCGACCACTGTCAACTAAAGTATTTATTTCTCTCAAAATATAACTCCTATTAAAATAAAACCAAAGACATTGGAAAGCTAACTCAAAAAGGTTATCATACATAAAAGTGTCATGCACATATAGAGAACACATTTTAAAGGGCAGCTCTCGCAAGCAATGTAACATTCAAATATGACCGTTATTTTTTTTTTAAAACATGTTCACATGTCATTCGAAGCGTTGGAATCACATTGTACCAAATTAATATCATTATTTCAAACTGAAATTGTCATCTACAAGACGGTAATATTGCGAAATTGAGAAGTAGCATCACGAAAAGATTCAATAGTTATACATGTATGCACAATGCATTAGTTCATACCATCGTACAATCACAACATAATAGTATGTAAATATGTATACCAGAAACCACCAAGGTGCCACTTATAGAAACATTACTCTCTACTAAACTAATTGGGTGTTAAAAGAAATTGCCATATATACTTTAAGTACGATCTATGCAACATATAACCCTAGAGTACTCATGGCTTGGGGTAACATATTCCACATTTTACTAGACATGGATTGCTAAAGCAATTAGTAAAATAATAACAATCATAAATCTCAAATTCCGATCACATTTGCCTAGTAAGCCCATCAATAAACCCTTGCAAAGTATAAGGCATGCAAATAAGAAGTGTATACACACATAGAATAATAGCAGAAAATTATCAACGGGCACGACACCCGGTTCGGTCTGCTAGCTTTACCCATAAGACTTAGCTTGGTTCCACATTCTATAACGACATAGCATAGATGGCTCTACTAACCATTCTAGTCAATCATGATCATATCTCTCCTACATTTATCCTTTTAGGTAGCTATAGCTCATCAACTCATTACACACACCATTATACTATGTCTCTACCTAACGGTTCAGGGGTCATATAGCCGCATGCATATCACCATACACAAGTAAAGCTCAAATTCAAAACTCTTGTTTTCAAAACCAGAAATAATATATCTCAATCAACATTCAACATCAATCTCATGATTCGCAGTATATAATTACCAACCATATTTCACATCATAACTTACCTCATTCCCTCTCCTGCAAGAACGTTAGTACAAGATAACTAGGTCACTATATAATCTACCCCACTCTTCAATTACTCTCATCATTGGGTTCCCGAGACAGAACAGAAAGGGCCCAGGTTTGGTGTGAGGGGGCCCCTAACTCATCCCGTTCCTTTTTGGGGCTCCTATCAGTTTCATCTCGGGGTTCATTTTATTAGACTCTTCCTACGTTCATTATGATTCATTTAGTTTAGGACTGAGGATCGTTCGCTCTGATACCACTTTGTAACACCCCGATTTATTAAGGAGCCTTTAGCAAGACATCCTCAGTAAATCGAGCTGTTACCATCTCGGAATATCCGAGGTAGTGAATAACAAAGTAAATCACCCAAAGTACTTTATATAAAAACTGATAAAATTTATACTTTTGTTATTACAGAAATTACATAGAAAAATAAAGGCACCACTGACGACTACTCTATATGTGATGTAGATCTAAGTCGGTCTCAAATACGCATCTCAAATTCCCGTCCCAGCTTCTGGCTCATCTGTCTCTTTCCTGTAGAATCTACTCCCCATTCCGGATCATCGTAGGTGTCACACGAATACACAGGGTCAACCGCGAGGTTGAGTAGGTAAAACAGATAAAACATAAACACAACAATAGATCTGTATCCTCCTCCATCTCCATATCATTCGATCATCCACCACACCTCCACCACTCCACACCTCCATCACGCCACACCTCCCATCACACCACACCTTCCATGGCCATATCACAAGTCCCATATCACAAGACCCATATCACAAGACCCATTTCACAAGTCCCGATCTCCACAGTAATCATTAATAATACAATCCACAATACTTTCATAAACAATTATAAAATCTTGTAATAAACATTACACACACTTCGTGTCATAACACAAACACAGTTATATATATATATCCCCTACCTCGAAGCTGCAGAAAGACAAAGGCAACGAACAACTGCTACTAGAAATGTTCCACGCGGAAATTGCCACCTAACATATATGATATAACGGATTAAAATCCTTACCATGCCCTTCTACTCCATTTATAGCTATTATAATTGATAACTTACTAAAAACGGAAAGTTTCCCAAAGTGGAAACTTTCCCAAGAAGGAAATTCCTTAAAAGGAACTCTAATTAAATTCCCGACTCAACCTTATACTTACACAAGGAAACGTGAACTAATAAAAAACTACAACAATAAGGAGAATCACAAGATACAATTAACCATACTACTAATAATAATAATACTAATAATAATAATAATAATAATAATATACTCCGTAGTACGTAGTAACTACTACTACCTTCAATACATGTACTAATAACAATATTATAATAATAATAATATAATAATATATATAATAATAATAATAATAATAGTAATAATACCAAAAAGACAAACAACACCCAACAACTCCTTCCCCACGACAACAACCCGACTCCCAGAACAACCCCTTATCAACCGTGACTCACCCCAACTACCGCTGTCATCCCTCGGCACCTATTCCCAGAACCACAGACCACCACCAAAACCACCAGTAGCCCGCTCTTCGACCGCCGGCGAGGTGAAATAGGTCCCTAAACAGGCCTGGTTCTTCACCCCTGCCACCTGACCAGACCAACTTCAAAGACCTGTCGACACTTCCTCAGTACCTGCCACCACTAGACTCGACCGCCAGGACCACCGCCGACACAAAACCTTCAACCCATGGTGGTACCACCGCATTGACCTCCCCCGAGTCAACGGTGATACCACCCCCAAAACACTCTCTGAACTCGATTACACTAAAACCGTGACTAACAGGAGAAACGAATACCTCCTTAGAAACTGCCACCGCCGCCGATAACCACCACGACGGCCACCACCCTACTCCCTAGAAAACCCCCAGACCTACTACTCCCTTCCCTTACCCACGCGGCACGAAATAAAGCAACAAGGGTGTTTGCAAAAACCGAGTGTGATTGGTCTGGTGGCAATTACAGAATTGCCGTGACCAACTAGCGGTGTAAACCTCTGCATCCCGTGCCCCTAGGTGGTCGACAAAGGTGGTTCTATAGCCAGGACACGACTCCCACTAACATAGGTCGTATGCATAAGAAAAACAGACACCGACGACACCATCTATACGATCGAATTAGTACATAAACGTAGGAGAATAAAGCAAGAAGGAAAAACGCCTATGTGCATACCTACTTCAGACCCAGATCGACCACCCTTAGCTTGCCCTGAGTCCACCGTGATTAACTCCTATCCAGACTTTGGTATGACGGCTGCCAGTGTATGACGTGTTTGTATGGGAATTAGGGCAGATTAGTTTAGGAAGGGTGTTTACATATGGCGGCATAAGTTGGAGTATGATTAGGTTTTGTAAATAAACCACGTATGGGCTGTAGCATAGCTGAGTTGCACGCATAACAAGGCCCGTGTTAGGGTGCTAGTGGTCTCAAGATCGAATCCCCTTGCCAACACCAACCCCTACTTGCGATCAAAATAGCACAACTCGATTTAAACCCAAAATAGATATCGTAAACAATTATCCGAAAGCCCATAACTTATTAAACTAATAACCCGTCAGAAGCATATAAATTAAATAATAAAACGGGTTATTACAATCTTCCCCCCTTAAGATGAACTTCGTCCCGAAGTTCACCCACTCATATCAGCAACAAACACACCCACAACACGACTCACACAACTCAATCCTGATAAAATTCATGGAATATTACATCCCGAAGCTCACATCCCGTGGTTGGCCAACAAACTGGTCACTCGGCACATAACGAACACAGAATCTGATGCCAACAACATTAATAAAGTTACTTTAGACACGAAACGTTACAATTAGTTCAGACTTTAGTAGCCATGGTGAACCAACAATCCTAGTGTTTTTTTCTATCTGTTCTATTTCCCTTTTTCTCGTAGTTTTTAGAATTTAAATCAAACAAACCCCTAAATTGTGACTTTACGAACTAGAATTGCATACAGATATTACCTCCCTGTGGAGGTCAACCCTATTTACCGCTAACTTCCGTTAGTAGTATTAGGATTTATTTTTGGTACTGAAACGACGGTATCAAATTTTAGCGCCGTTGCCGGGGAGGCAAATTTTCTATTTTCATTTTTTAAGTTTGTTCTTTGTCTTAAGGAATTTTTAATTCCTTAAGACCGTCTTATCCTTTTCTGTAGTGTTGTGTTGACAGGTCATACAGGTCCATTTGACGGTGCTTTAGGAGAGCCCACCATGTTCCACTATGTGGAACAACGGGTGGTGTTTTGTGAAAGATGTGGTGACGCAGGGCATGATGCAGTTTGTTGTTTTGCAGAGCATGACCAAGTCAATGCTTACCGACAGTATAGACAACGTTACTACACTCCATACCCGCCGCCACAAACTAGTTCCTCATCTTCGAGAGGAAATACAGATATCAGTGGGATAAGGTCCTTAATCGAGACCTTGGCAATTTAAATACAGGAAAGGGAGCGAGCGATGGATGCGTCTATTAAACTTCTTGAGATTCAGATTGCCCAGTTAGCATCGGAAAAGGAAGAGAAAATAGATCAAGATGTGCCTCTTGCTCGATTGATCGATATAGATGATGATGATATGTTCGATGTGCAAACTTACCGTTTTGACATTGAAAATGAAGTGCAGGATTTTTCGAGGGATTCTCGCTTTGAGAATCCCATGTTTGAAGATTTAACCAATGTTGAATTTATGCAGGATCCACTCTCTTTGGCTTCATGGAAAAAACGTCAGAAAAAGAAGAGAACATGCCAGACGAGGAGTTACTCGATCGAACAGGTGACAGTGGTCGATCGATCATCCTGGGAAAGGAAGTTACTCGATCGAGTGACTCTTTACCTCGATCCAGTGACTCTTTACCTCGATCGAGTGATATTGTTGAGAAAGTTACTCGATCCAGTAACATAGGTATTCGACCGAGTGCTGCAATCGAGGAAGTCATTCGATCGAGTATAATTCAGATTCGATCGAGTAATTTTGTTGTTCGATCAAATGATGCTGTTGTGAAAAGCACTCAATCGAGTGTTATTCAGGGTCGATCGAGTACAATGACTGCAGAGAGCTACACTTCGTCAATTACACCTATCCTGAACGATGATAAAAAGGTAAACGCAGAAGGTAATGCTCTTTCTTTTGTCATTTTCAATAGTAATTCTTCTACCCCTTCCGTTAAATCATATTTTGCTTTGTGGTTAACGCCTCCGCCCTAGTTTGGGAGCAAATTGGAGGAAAATCGTTGGGTTTCCTCTTATACAGGTCTAGACAAGTTGGTTGATACTGGAGGAGGTTCTGAAGATTACGTTTCACCCAAGAGGAAGCTGCGAAGGAGGGTTGAAAGTGGCATGACTGGTGCTATGGTGAATTGTTACTTTGCTATTGTCGCATTGTGGAGGCTAGTGGTGAATCTAATGACCGCTGAAGTGACTGCATTCAGTCAAAAGCCCTGTTGCGGGCTGTTAAACATTTTTAGTTAATAGCCGGGTTTGCAACCCCGTGCAATTTGTAATAGACATCGTTTTTAGACTACTTTTATCACGTTATTAGACAGTTTTAAACAATCGTAATCAGCGTAGAGGACAATTAGTTAGTCGGAACATCCTAAAGACTGTGGTTTTGTGGTTTGGTACTTTTTGGGATGCATATCTTGTTAGTTTTTTCAGGTTTGAGGGGTCGTATGCAAAAGAAAGACGACCACAAGGCGTGCCGGATGAAAAAGGGCTCGATCGAGAAAATCGAGGTGCTCGATCGATTGTTTTTAACCTCAAAACAATCGATCGACCATTTCAACTTCTCGGTCTAGTGAAAGAAGTCGAAGGCATATGCGAATTTCTCGATCGAGTGAATTAGCTTCCTCGATCGAGGAAGAAAGGGAAGTAGTTACTCGATCGATTGCATACAGTTATTCGATCGAGTAGCTTTCGCTCTTTCTCTCCTTTTGTTCTTTCTTTCCCTCTTTGGGCTTTTTGCGTTTTGTTTAATCCTCCTTAACCTTTATCTGAAACCAAATTTCTGCTCGAAAATTTACAAAAACGACGGCTGACGTAGAGCCAAGAGCTGATCAGTTAACCCTTTGAACGCTTCTGGTTTGGGGAAGCACGCATTTTGTGAGTTCCTATTTCCTTTTTCCATCTTTTGCATTTCGTTTTTTTCTAGTTTTGTTTTCCCTTAGTAACATGCATTAGGCTGTGTATCCCATTCCCCCTTGTTATGCGCTGCAAGAACTATTAGGACGTTGTCTGGTTTGGTTTGGGGAGGGTAATGCATCCTTTTTCATCTGCATCTGCATTTTGTTTGCATTCACTTTTATTGCTGTATGTAAATCTGAAAAATTTGAAAAAACAAATAAAAAAAATCACGTTTAGTTTTGCATTTAGTCGAGTCGGATTGGACTTTCTCGATGATGATATAGCGCTTTTACTCAATTATATGCCATGCCTTGCCATTTCAATCTCTGTTTAGTGAAGCTTAGGGCATTGTCTTGAATTTTATCGTGGAATTTGTGTTGGACAATTAGACTTAACTCGTAGTTTTGGCAACCTACTACACTATCTGAGCTTTAGAGCCTTAAACTGGTGACATCCATGACCAGTTATCTTGGGATTGTGAGTAGTACTCTCTGTATTTCATGTGTTGCATGTGTATGAGTTTTGATTTCTTTTTGGCTACACGCATCGGTTAGAGGTCGGAATTACACGTTGGAGGACTATTGCATCACCCCCTTTCTCGTTTTGCCCATTTAACTCCACATTAAGCCATAAATGCCTTTTGTCCTTAACTACATCCCATTCTTAGCCTACCTTTATGCCGAGCTAGGAAGTAGTAAGGGAATTTGCCATGTTGTATCAGTTTTGGCCCGAATTCTGATGTTATTATTGAAGTGCGTGCAAAAGAAGTTTGGAGGAAGTTTGCTGAATTGTTCTCGATCGAGAGCATTTTGCTCGATCGAGAAGTTTTGCGAATACAATGTGCTCGATCGAGAATTTCGGAAAGGAACGTCTTCGATCGACCGCCAGTTTTGGTCGATCGAGAAGAATGATGCAATTGCTGAACAACAGAAAAAAAAAATAAAAAAAAAGCAAAAACAAAGAAAAAAAAAATCGAAAAGAAAAGAAAGAAAGAAATTGAAAAATCAAATAATTCGGTTGTCGGTTGGAATAATAATGTGGGTTGTGATGTGTTTGCCTAGTCAAAAAGGCATTGTGTTTATTGTTTAGTCGGAAGATTGGGATGCGTGTTTATTTGGTTTGTAGGTTCTAGCTTGGGTTTAACCCTCACATTTCCATACTTGTCTTGCCCTTTCTATCCCACTTAGCCTCACATTCCCAAATTTGCAATAGTTCGGCGTGTAATAGACATTGACGGTGGTTGTGCGTGTGTACAGTGCTTAAAATCATTATTCATACTAGTCTTGCATGCATGATTTTTTCGTCGTAGTTTAGGCGAGAGTCTATACTATCTTCTTCTCTACTTCACATATAAATTACCATTTGCTTATTGAGAGAAGAGAGATTCCGGGAGAGTCCGAAATTATACGGGTCTGACAAGGTCGAAAGTCTAACATGTTTTCCATGGTACGTATAAATTCGTTCGCTCTTTTCTGATCTTGGCATTGTTTGATTTTGTGCATTTAAGCGTTTGGCATTGACTATTAGTAGCTCTGAGTTTTACTCCATTCCATTAGGTCCGTTAGTTTGCATTTACTTTGCTTGAGGACAAGCAAAGGTTCGGTTTGGGAAAATTTGATGTGTGCATTTGTTATAGACTTTCTAGTCCCTTTTTGGCACACATTTCTATGCTACTTTGTGGTTTTCTTACTATTTTGTAGGAATAAGCGCGAAAGTGATGTAAACCGAGCCAAAGTTGTCCCAAGTATGCTCTTTTAGAAGATGGAAGTTGGAATAAGTGTTATAAGCCTTGGGAAGCGCCAATCGTCCAAGTCAAAAGCCATTTGAGATGCGCATGGAAGCAACAAAGTCTATCAAGCAAAGGAAGAGCTTCAATTTGTTAATGCCTACTTTGAGAGGACATATCTCGAGTTGTAGAACAGATAATCAGGTGATTCCAATTGGAGATGAAAGCTTATCCTCTTAGCATTCAAACGCCACCAAGAACGCTTGATTTGAGCAAGTAACGAAGAAATGGAAGCCATTTGAAGTTTAGTGCAGGAAATATGCGCTGAGAAATGCTCGATCGAGAGCTTTAGTCGCTCGATCTAGAGCAGTAATTGCTCGATCAAGAGCTTTTCTTATCGATCGAGAGGTTTTGCTCCTTAATCTTCTCGATCGAGAGCTTTTCTTCTCGATCGAGAGGTTTTGGTACTCATTCTTCTCGATCGAGAGCTTTTTCTCCTCGATCGAGAAGTTACCCGACTGTTGAGTTTCTCGTATGGCGTCATCGTCAGTTTTGGGTACTGTTTTATTTATAAAAGCAATGGAAGAAAAGAGGAAAAATCATTCCTCACATTTCAGAACCCATGTCCTACTGCCGCTTCTTATTTTTCTCTTTAGTTTAGAATTTGCTACTCTATTTTACTCGGATTTGTTCTTCCTTTCATCATTTTGCTATACAATTCGATATTTCCGTTTCGCTGTTCATATCTCATTTCATTTTCATTTTATGCCATGTTACTAGTTATTCACTTTGTTGTTATAATCGTTCCATTAACATTTATGCGTAGCTAATTCCTATGCTAGGATTTAGGGTAGCCATGGCGTAGGATGAATTGTTAGTTTAGGATACCCGTAATTTGGTTTGTATGTATCCGTCGCATTTTATATCTGTTAATTGTTTGAGTCGATGCACTCAATTTACTGTTTAGAAACCCTCTTGGCCTAGATCGGAAGATTGGTTTAGGGGTAGTTCTGCGACGATTATTAAGACCGTACTAATGAGGGCGGAAGTTAAGTTAGTACAGTCTTATGGCGAATAGCGGACCGGAAGGACATTTTCATTACCCACAGTCCGAATTTAGGGTGTTTTATGACTATTAGTTCAGACTTTAGTAGCCATGGTGAACCAACAATCCTAGTTCTTTTTTCTATCTGTTCTATTTACCTTTTTCTCGTAGTTTTTAGAATTTAAATCAATCAAACCCCTAAATTGTGACTTTACGAACTAGAATTGCATATAGATATTACCTCCCTGTGGAGGTCGACCCTATTTACCGCTAGCTTCCGTTAGTAGTATTAGGATTTATTTTTAGTACTGAAACGACGGTATCAAATTTTGGCGTAGTTGCCGGGGAGGCAAATTTTCGATTTGCATTTTTTTAGTTTGTTCTTTTTTTTAAAGAATTTTTAATTTCTTAAGACCGTCTTATCCTTTTATGTAGTGTTGTGTTGATAGGTCATACAGGTCCATTTGACGGTGCTTCAGGAGAGCCCACCATGTTCCACTATGTAGAACAACGGGTGGTGTTTTGTGAAAGATATGGTGACGCAGGGAATGATGCAGTTTGTTGTTTTGCAGAGCGTGACCAAGTCTATGCTTACCGACAGTATAGACAACGTTCCTACACTCCATGTGGGGAATAAAGCATGTATTCGCCCCAAACTTGCAGGATTATAATGAAAATACAATTGTGATTATAGTCATAAGTTAATTAAAAGCATAAATAAAATGCATCAACTAAAATTAAAATTCATTCATGACATAATACTGTTATTATGATTAACAAATTTTACCAAACCACCTTTTAGGATTAAAATTATGTGATTATACCGTTTTAACCACTTTAATTTTAATAAGTTTATAATCCTATTATTTTAAACCGTTTTAAAATAATATGTATCGAACGAGGGTGAACCGTTTCACAAAATTAATAATATACTATTTCCGTATATAGTATATTACTAAAGGCCATGTGAAAATAAAACATGTTATTTTCGGAAAATATAAAAAAAACGAGTCTGTTACAGGGGTGGTCTACCGACCCTAAAAACAGGTCTACCGACCACCTGACGAAATTTTTTTTTTTTTTTTTTTAAAGCAGAATGGTCGACCGACCCGAAAAACAGGTCGACCGACCACAAAACACGAAACCGAGTTTCTGAACACAATTTCTCACAAAAGATAAACTGTCGAAACAGAAAAACACGCAGGAGGCGGTTGACCGACCGCAACGGGGGGTCGATCGACCGACTTAGCGGCAGAAGACGATTTTTCAGGTTTTAAAACTTACGAAAAACACAAAGGTAAAATTTTCATGGCCTGGCTCTGATACCACTTGTGGGGAATAAAGCATGTATTCGCCCCAAACTTGCAGGATTATAATGAAACATACAATTGTGATTATAGTCATAAGTTAATTAAAAGCATGAAAAAGAAATCAACCTTTGGTCATTGTGCGAAAGGCCTAAGAACAGGAATTAACACAAATTCCCTCCTATAACTTGCACCCAAGACTTAGAATGAGACGTGGCCGCGTGTGCTAGAAATCCTCTCCAACTGCCTTGCAATATTGGGAGAGCTATTTAGGTTTTAGATGTGAGATCTGAGGTTTTGGGAGAAGAAAGCTCTCAAAACCCTAATTTTTCCTTGAGATTTTGTTTAAACAGTGAAACAAGAGTCATCTACATAAGGAGGAGTCTCCTCCTTATATGCTACACTTGGCCGAAATATTTGAATAGGGTAAGGGTGGGCTTTCCACTCTTACCTTATTATAATTCATGATTCGACCCATTTAGCTATAAGTTATTCGCGGGATTTTAATTATAAATCGTAACATGTTATCAGATATTGTATAATTACCCAAATTAATATAACTGTTTATATTAATACGCGAATACAATATTTAATTAAATATATAACCGTTTATATTTAATTTACGAATTAAACATGTAATCCGTATTAGCTAAAATTATTTAATCCGTATTAAATAATAATCTCAACATCTTATTGACTAATTTAATAGTCAATACCTCTGACTAACCGTTTAGTCATATCCGGCATAAATGTGACTGTATTTTCATACCTTCACATCTCTCAAACGTGTCCTATAGGTGTGACGTATAGGGACCAGTTGATCACCGCCATCCGTATGACAATAACGTCAAACTTATCTAGCAAGCCAACCGTTATTGATAAACGTGGATCAACTGGTAATAATACAAAAGTATGCCCTTGTGATCCTTAAAGAGATTTAATAAGTCATTGTACTTAATTGTCAAGGACACCAGCCCCAACAATCTCCCACTTGTCCGTACAAGGGTATGTGCAATGACGTTATCACACTACATGTGGAGGACACAATCTCCAACAAACTCCCACTTGTCCGTACAAGTGTAGGTGCGATAACCGAATCTCATATCCTTTTAAAATTTCTCCCACTCAATGTAAGACAATTTGCAAATCCGCATTCGCAAAGGTCGTATCTCACAAGCGATCTGTATCAAGAGTGGTTTCCCCGACTAGAGAGTAACTTAACTGATAAAACGAATCTGTATTCGAGCATGGCCATGCATTTCAGTTACTACTCCTCGAGTGGCCCTGAGAAATGATAAAATCCTGATAAGGGTTTGGATATTTCCCTCAACTCGAATCCTGCCGATATCGCGCAGCATGAAATAACCCAGAAAAAATCCTCTTGGCCCCTGTTACGGTGACCGTGGGAAAGAAACCAAAGTTACCCAAAATCTGCCTTAATCTCAAGAGACAGTTGAAAGTCAAAAGACTCGACTCTAAGGAACACTATGGAGGTCCTATCCACGACCCGGCACCCAATGTTATAAAACATTTAGGACTCCATAACGTTGTCACGGGGTGTCCTACGAGATATCCGTATAACTCGCCTTTGTGGTTGGTCAGTCAGCCGCGTGACTTATGGCTCGTTGAACCCACCATCAACCAACGTCACAAAATGATTACCTGAGTTATCAGCTCAAGTGGGTAATCAAGGACCAAAACGATGTAATGTTAATCAGTTCACTTTGTGGTGTTCAAAATTGGCGTACAATTCCACATGAAAAACAAAACATTATATATCATAACAATAAGGTTGAATAGAGTACACGAGAAAATGAATTATTACATGAATTCATAAAAGAGTACTACAACTTAGGAACACATCCAATTCCCATGGAATGAATGTGCCCTTCATGCTTATCACGTGGTAATGCTTTTGTGAGAGGATCAGCTATGTTGTCATCCGTAGCGATCTTATCAATAAAAATCTCCTTTTGCTCCACGTAATCTCTGATTAGATGAGCTTTCCGTTGTACATGCCTAGCCTTGTTGCTAGACTTATGCTCCTTAGCTTGGAAGATGGCACCTTTATTATCACAATAAACGGTGATTGGGTCATTCGAACTAGGCACTACTGATAGTCCTTGTAAGAATTGACGCATCCATATTGCTTCCTTAGCTGCTTCTGAGGCGGCATAGTACTCGGACTCAGTCGTAGAATCTGCTGTAACACTCTGTTTAGAACTTTTCCAGCTGACAGCAGCGCCATTAAGAGTAAAAACGAATCCAGACTGAGATTTCGAGTCATCTCGATCCGTTTGGAAGCTAGCATCTGCGTAACCCGTGGCGCAGAGCGTCGAGTCGCCTCCGTAAGTCAATCCCCAATCTTTAGTCCTCCGTAGGTACTTAAGAATGTTTTTCACGGCCATCCAGTGTTGTTCACCTGGATGAGCTTGGAATCGACTTGTCATACTCAATGCATATGCAACGTCAGGACGTGTGCATATCATGGCATACATGATCGATCCTATTGCCGAAGCATAAGGAATCCGACTCATGCGCTCTTTCTCTTCCAGTGACTTAGCTTCTTGAGTCTTGCTCAAGTGAAGCCCAGGAGTCATAGGAAGGAACCCTTTCTTGGAGTTCGTCATACTGAATCTCTCTAGAATCTTATCTATATAAGACTCCTGACTGAGAGACAACATCCGTCGTGATCTATCCCTGTAGATACGGATGCCCAAAATTCTTTGTGCCTCTCCCAGATCTTTCATCTGGAAGTGGTTTTTCAACCATGCTTTAACCGAAGATAAGAGAGGTATGTCATTCCCAATCAAGAGTATGTCATCGACATACAGTACTAGGAATACAATCTTGCTCCCACTCGACTTGATATAGAGACATGGTTCCTTGACTGATCGAATGAACCCATTCTCTTTTATCACTTGGTCGAAGCGATGATTCCAACTCCGCGATGCCTGCTTAAGTCCATAGATGGAACGCTTAAGCTTGCAAACTTTCTTAGGATGTGCTCGATCGATAAAACCCTCGGGTTGTACCATGTACAACTCTTCCTCCAAATAACCGTTTAAGAAGGCGGTTTTAACGTCCATTTGCCATATTTCATAATCGTGAAATGCGGCGATCGCTAAGATTATCCGAATGGAACGTAGCATGACTACGGGTGCAAAGATCTCATCGTAGTGCAAGCCTGGCACTTGGGTGAAACCTTTAGCAACTAGTCTAGCCTTATGGATATCTTGTTTACCTTCCACGGCATGCTTTATTTTGTAAAGCCATTTGCATTGAAGGGGACGTACCTTTGCAGGTAGGTCCACAAGATCCCACACGTTGTTCTCATACATGGAGTCCATCTCGGATTGCATGGCTTCTAGCCATAGCTTTGAGTCAGAACTGGTCATGGCACCTTTTTAGGTTGTGGGTTCATTACCCTCTAGGAGTAAGACGTCATCTGTATCATGTTCCTCGACCATACCAATGTATCTGTCCGGAGGAATAGAGACTCTTCCCGACCTCCTAGGTTCCTCAGGAATATCTACCGCAGCCTCGGTTGAAGGAACTGTTTCCTCCAATGGTTGCTCGGCAGTTGGTTCTTGAACCTCTGATAACTCGAAGGTTCTATTACTCGACTTGTTCTCGAGAAATTCTTTCTCTAAGAACGTCGCACTAGCCGCAACAAAAACACGTTGTTCGGTTGGCGAGTAGAAGTAATGACCAAAAGTTCCCTTTGGATATCCTATAAAGTATGTCTTGACCGATCGCGGGCCGAGCTTATCCTCGTGTCTCCACTTGACATAAGCCTCGCAGCCCCAAACCCGAATAAAGGACAAGTTAGGGACCGTTCCCTTCCATAATTCGTATGGAGTCTTGTCAACAGCTTTAGACGGACTTCGGTTAAGTATTAGAGCGGCCGACAAAAGAGCATAGCCCCACAATGAATCAGGCACGACGGTGTGACTCATCATGGATCGAACCATATCAAGTAAAGTTCGATTTCTCCGTTCGGACACACCATTTAATTGTGGTGTTCCAGGTGGAGTCAACTGTAGCACGATGCCACAGTCTTTAAGGTGTTGATCAAACTCGTGTGAAAGATACTCACCACCACGATCAGAACGTAGTGCTTTAATCTTTCTACCCAGCTGGTTCTGTACCCGATTCTGGTATTCTTTGAACTTGTCAAAGGATTCACTTTTGTGCTTCATTAAGTAGACATAGCCATATCTACTCAAATCATCCGTGAAAGTGATGAAATACCTATAGCCTTCTCGTGCGTTGATCGACATAGGGCCACATACGTCCGTATGTATGAGTCCTAATAGGTCGGCAGCGCGCATTCCAACACCTTTGAAGGAAATACGAGTCATCTTGCCAATGAAACATGATTCACACGTGCCATATGATTCGAAATCAAAGGGCGATATTGCTCCATTCTGTATGAGCTGTTTTACGCGTTTCTCATTTATGTGTCCCATCCGACAATGCCATAGGTAAGTTTGATCTTTGTCACCTACCTTTAATCTCTTGTTATTCACATGTAATATCTCGGTAGTTTGATCTAAAACATAAATTCCATTCATGGAAACTGCCTTGCCATAAATCATATTGTGTAAGGAGAAAATACAGTTATTATTCTCTATTACAAATGAAAAACCGAGTTTGTCAAGCGCAGAAACTGAAATAATGTTTTTGGACAAACAAGGAACATAATAACAGTTATATAAAGATAACTCGAATCCACTTGGAAGCTGGATTACGTATGTTCCCCTCGAGATTGCAGCAACACGTGCTCCATTCCCGACACGCAGGTCAACCTCACCCTTGATTAGGGGTTCTTGGTTTCGGAGGCCCTGCACATGATTACATAGATGAGAACCACAACCAGTATCTAGTACCCAAGTTCCGTAACTTGCATGGTTAATCTCAATCATGTGAATAAAAGAAGAAGAAGACATACCAACTGTAACACCCCAAGAGTATGAGATGAGATTGTGTGGAAATTTGTCCCACATTGGTAGAATGTGAGGCTTATGATATGTTTATAATAGCTTCCACCCACCATGTAGTAACAAGGCCTTGTGCTTTTGGGCTTAAGTGAGGACAAATAATGGGCCCAAAAGTGTGCACCCATCTTATTGGGTTTGTGTTACGACGGTGGTGGGTCGGGTTGTTACAAATGGTATTAGAGCGACCCTGCGACCGTGTGGTGAGCCTGTGGTCGGGAGTACCCGGGTCACACACCTAGCGGGGGAGGATTCTGGGCTTGGCTGCGGTCAAGTTTGAGGCACAACGAGGACGTTGTGTTCTTAAGTGGGGGAGATTGTAACACTCAATCCGATTATGAGGTTGAAATTGAGATGTGTGGAGATTTGTCCCACATTGGTAGATTGAGAGGCTTGTGATATGTTTATAATAGCTTTCACCCACCACTTAGTAACAAGGCCTTGTGCTTTTGGGCTTAAGTGAGGACAAATAATGGGCCCAAAAGTGTGCACCCATCTTATTGGGGTTGTGTTACGACCGTGGTGGGTCGGGTAGTTACAAATATTTGTAAAAACCCGACCCACCACGGTCGCAACACACCCCCAATAAGATGGGAGGTAAGCCTTTGGGCCCATTATTTGTCCTCACTTAAGCCCAAAAGCACAAGGCCTTGTTACTAAGTGGTGGGTGGAAGCTATTATAAACATATCACAAGCCTCACATTCTACCGATGTGGGACAACTTTCTTCTCATACTCTTGGGGTGTTACAAACTCCCCCACTTAAAGAACACAACGTCCTCGTTGTGCCTCAACCTTGACCGCAGCCAAGCCCAGAATCCTCCCCCGCTAGGTGTGTGACCCGGGTACTCCCGACCACAGGCTCACCACACGGTCGCAGGGTCGCTCTGATACCATTTGTAACAACCCGACCCACCACGGTCGCAACACACCCCCAATAAGATGGGAGGTAAGCCTTTGGGCCCATTATTTGTCCTCACTTAAGCCCAAAAGCACAAGGCCTTGTTACTAAGTGGTGGGTGGAAGCTATTATAAACATATCACAAGCCTCACATTCTACCGATGTGGGACAACTTTCTTCTCATACTCTTGGGGTGTTACACCAACAGGAGTAACGCGGCCTGCCTTAATGTCCTCACGATACACGGGGCATGAGCGCCTCCAATGCCCAGTCTTGTGGCAATGGTGACATTCCATGCTAGTAGCCTTGCTCTTTGTTTTGCCCTGTGAGTTGCTTGACTCACCTGGCCCACTCTTAGTAAATCCTGACTTCTTAAACTTGGGCTTGCCTACTGTTAGGTCGCTTTGAGCTTTAGCTTTACCCTTACCCTTACCCTTACTGGAGATTATGAGAACATCTTGCTTCACGCTCCCACTTAATTTCAGATCCTTCTCGGTCTGTACGAGAAGGGAGTGGAGCTGATGAGGAGTCTTCTTCATGTCGTTCATGTAATAGTTGGCCCTGAAGAGGGCGAACCCATCATGAAGCGAATGAAGCATTCGATCAACGATTATGTTCTCACTAATCTTGCAGTTTAGGGCCTCCAGTTTTTCGATATTCTCAATCATGTGAAGAATATGTGGGCTAACAGCTTGGCCCTTCTGGATTTTCGCCTCAAAGAAGCGACAGGTATGCTCATAAGAAACGATCCTCGGAGCCTTTGAGAATTCGTTAGTGAGCGTGGTGAAAATCTTGTTTGCACCATGGGCTATGAAGCGTCTTTGAAAATTGGATTCCATTGCATAGATGAGTACGTTCTTTATCGCACCCGCTTCCATGACGAAGTCGCTATGAGCGAGAACTTCGTTAGCTCTAGCTCCAGTTCTTGGGTGTGCCGGAATGGGCTCAGTTAAGTACTTAAGCTTTCCGTCAGCAATGGCAGCATTCCGTAGTGCTGCCTCCCAGTCAGAGAAGTTTGACCCATCATTCCTCAGTCTAGTAGACTGATTCATGGAGTCCATGAAGGCTTTTAGCCAGGATTCACGTGCTAGCTTGGCACTTGGCATTGGGTCTTCACCAGCCATTTAGTTATACAGCAATTTAATTGAACGTGTTCTAGACTGAAAAGAAGATAAAACAAAACCATATAAGCAACTCATTGTTGTGATTTAAGTCTATATTAAATTGAATTTAAACTCGTAGACTCATGCATTTATATAATTGATCTCCCTCAAGAATTATATAAATGATCCCAAGACTCAATTTCCGTATATTGATAAGCCCACAGTTTGGCTAATTCAAATCGTTGGAACTCTTGGTCGATAGATTTCCGTAAATCCTATCTATTAGTCCATCTCAGTCACTAGATAGTATCGAGTGACCATGATGTTGAGATAAAATAAATCATCTGTTCCCACTTACCCGACGTAGAAGGGGTCATATTATGCCTACCGACGAAGAAGGGATTCATGGGAGGCTGATTTATAAAGACTAGTCTCAATTTTTGGTTATACGAGGAAGACCCCATCAACTTTTATTTATTCATATTAAGTGAACTAATATCTAGCATATGCGTGAATGAATTAAATAAAGTGATGGCTTTGCAATTGACATGTGACATCTGTATTGTCACAGAAAACTAACGCGTAACCTCTACATGAGTTAGTTTTCAGGCATGATATAGGTGGTTTGGTTTTAGGCGGAATATGATGCAAGCTATTATCGATGAAAGCATAAAATGAAAGCAATAAACGTAAATAAAAAGTCCTAGTATGGCCTATCCTACCAAAATAAACATAAAACAACTTGGAATCCACCGTTGGACTCTAGAAGCTTGTCTTGATGTTCCATCTTGGTCCTTGCAGCGTGAGTGAGCATCCGGTCTCCGTCTTGTCTTTGGTCTTCACAAAATTACTAATTTAAATTACAAAAGTAGTCCTAGATACATTCTAATTTAAATACAAAAGTAATTACATGGCAAAAACCCAAAACGGAGATTCAAGATCTCAAGATTACAAGCAAGACTGTGTCCCATCATTACGGTGACACAATCTTCTAAGGCCACACTAAGTTACAACCGTTTGCAAAAATAAATACGTTATTGAAAGCATTCACAAGGCATTCAACAAGACGATAAATAAAATGCATCAACTAAAATTAAAATTCATTCATGACATAATACTGTTATTATGATTAACAAATTTTACCAAACCACCTTTTAGGATTAAAATTATGTGATTATACCGTTTTAACCACTTTAATTTTAATAAGTTTATAATCCTATTATTTTAAACCGTTTTAAAATAATATGTATCGAACGAGGGTGAACCGTTTCACAAAATTAATAATATACTATTTCCGTATATAGTATATTACTAAAGGCCATGTGAAAATAAAACATGTTATTTTCGGAAAATATAAAACAAACGAGTCTGTTACAGGGGTGGTCTACCGACCCTAAAAACAGGTCTACCGACCACCTGACGAATTTTTTTTTTTTTTTTTTTTAAAGCAGAATGGTCGACCGACCCGAAAAACAGGTCGACCGACCACAAAACACGAAACCGAGTTTCTGAACACGATTTCTCACAAAAGATAAACTGTCGAAACAGAAAAACACGCAGGAGGCGGTTGACCGACCGCAACGGGGGGTCGATCGACCGACTTAGCGGCAGAAGACGATTTTTCAGGTTTTAAAACTTACGAAAAACACAAAGGTAAAATTTTCATGGCCTGGCTCTGATACCACTTGTGGGGAATAAAGCATGTATTCGCCCCAAACTTGCAGGATTATAATGAAACATACAATTGTGATTATAGTCATAAGTTAATTAAAAGCATGAAAAAGAAATCAACCTTTGGTCCTTGTGCGAAAGGCCTAAGAACAGGAATTAACACAAATTCCCTCCTATAACTTGCACCCAAGACTTAGAATGAGACGTGGCCGCGTGTGCTAGAAATCCTCTCCAACTGCCTTGCAATATTGGGAGAGCTATTTAGGTTTTAGATGTGAGATCTGAGGTTTTGGGAGAAGAAAGCTCTCAAAACCCTAATTTTTCCTTGAGATTTTGTTTAAACAGTGAAACAAGAGTCATCTACATAAGGAGGAGTCTCCTCCTTATATGCTACACTTGGCCGAAATATTTGAATAGGGTAAGGGTGGGCTTTCCACTCTTACCTTATTATAATTCATGATTCGACCCATTTAGCTATAAGTTATTCGCGGGATTTTAATTATAAATCGTAACATGTTATCAGATATTGTATAATTACCCAAATTAATATAACTGTTTATATTAATACGCGAATACAATATTTAATTAAATATATAACCGTTTATATTTAATTTACGAATTAAACATGTAATCCGTATTAGCTAAAATTATTTAATCCGTATTAAATAATAATCTCAACATCTTATTGACTAATTTAATAGTCAATACCTCTGACTAACTGTTTAGTCATATCCGGCATAAATGTGACTGTATTTTCATACCTTCACATCTCTCAAACGTGTCCTATAGGTGTGACGTATAGGGACCAGTTGATCACCGCCATCCGTATGACAATAACGTCAAACTTATCTAGCAAGCCAACCGTTATTGATAAACGTGGATCAACTGGTAATAATACAAAAGTATGCCCTTGTGATCCTTAAAGAGATTTAATAAGTCATTGTACTTAATTGTCAAGGACACCAGCCCCAACACTCCATACCCGCCGCCACAAGCTAGTTCCTCATCTTCGAGAGGAAATACGGATATCAGTGGGATAAGGTCTTTAATCGAGACCTTGGCAATTTAAATACAGGAAAGGGAGCGAGCGACGGATGCGTCTATTAAACTTCTTGAGATTCAGATTGCCGAGTTAGCATCGGAAAAGGAAGAGAAAATTGATCAAGATGTGCCTCTTGCTCGATTGATCGATATAGATGATGATGATGATATGTTCGATGTGCAACCTTACCGTTTTGACATTGAAAATGAAGTGCAGGATTTTTCGAGGGATTCCCGCTTTGCGAATCCGATGTTTGAAGATTTAACCGATGTTGAATTTATGCAGGATCCTCTCTTTGGCTTCATGGAAGAAAAGTCAGAAAAAGAAGAGAACATGCCAGACGAGGAGTTACTCGATCGAACAGGTGACAGTGGTCGATCGATCATCATGGGAAAGGAAGTTACTCGATCGAGTGACTCTTTACCTCGATCGAGTGATATTGTTGAGAAAGTTACTCGATCCAGTAACATAGGTATTCGACCGAGTGCTGCAATCGAGGAAGTCATTCGATCGAGTATAATTCAGATTCGATCGAGTAAATTTGTTGTTCGATCGAATGATGCTGTTGTGAAAAGCACTCAATCGAGTGTTATTTAGGGTCGATCGAGTACAATGACTGCAGAGAGCTACACTTCGTCAATTACACCTATCCTGAACGATGATAAAAAGGTAAACGCAGAAGGTAATGCTCTTTCTCTTGTCATTTTCAATAGTAATTCTTCTACCCCTTCCGTTAAATCATATTTTGCTTTGTGGTTAACGCTTCCGCCCTAGTTTGGGAGCAAATTGGAGGAAAATCGTTGGGTTTCCTCTTATACAGGTCTAGACAAGTTGGTTGATACTGGAGGAGGTTCTGAAGATTACGTTTCACCCAAGAGGAAGCTGCGAAGGAGGGTTGAAAGTGGCATGACTGGTGCTATGGTGAATTGTTACTTTGCTATTGTCGCATTGTGGAGGCTAGTGGTGAATCTAATGACCGCTGAAGTGACTGCATTCAGTCAAAAGCCCTATTGCGGGCTGTTAAACATTTTTAGTTAATAGCCGGGTTTGCAACCCCGTGCAATTTGTAATAGACATCGTTTTTAGACTACTTTTATCACGTTATTAGACAGTTTTAAAGAATCGTAATCAGCGTAGAGGACAATTAGTTAGTCGGAACATCCTAAAGACTGTGTTTTTGTGGTTTGGTACTTTTTGGGATGCATATCTTGTTAGTTTTTTCAGGTTTGAGGGGTCGTATGCAAAAGAAAGACGACCAAAAGGCGTGCCGGATGAAAAAGGGCTCGATCGAGAAAATCGAGGTGCTCGATCGATTGTTTTTAACCTCAAAACAATCGATCGACCATTTCAACTTCTCGGTCTAGTGAAAGAAGTCGAAGGCATATGCGAATTTCTCGATCGAGTGAATTAGCTTCCTCGATCGAGGAAGAAAGGGAAGTAGTTACTCGATCGATTGCATACAGTTATTCGATCGAGTAGCTTTCGCTCTTTCTCTCTTTTTGTTCTTTCTTTCCCTCTTTGGGCTTTTTGCGTTTTGTTTAATCCTCCCTAACCTTTATCTGAAACCATTTTTCTGCCCGAAAATTTACAAAAACGGCGGATGACGTAGAGCCAAGAGCTGATCAGTTAACCCTTTGAACGCTTCTGGTTTGGGGAAGCACGCATTTTGTGAGTTCCTATTTCCTTTTTCCATCTTTTGCATTTAGTTTTTTTCTAGTTTTGTTTTCCCTTAGTAACATGCGTTAGGCTGTGTATCCCATTCCCCCTTGTTATGTGCTGCAAGGACAATGAGGACGTTGTCTGGTTTGGTTTGGGGAGGGTAATGCATCCTTTTGCATTTGCATCTGCATTTTGTTTGCATTCATGTTTATTCCTTTATGTAAATCAGAAAAATTTGAAAAAAAATCAAAAAAAATCACGTTTATTTTTGCATTAGTCGAGTCGGATTGGAGTTTCTCGATGATGATATAGCGCTTTTAGTCAATTATATGCCATGCCTTGCCATTTCAATCTCTGTTTAGTGAAGCTTAGGGCGTTGTCTTGAATTTTATCGTGGAATTTGTGTTGGACAATTAGACTTGACTCGTAGTTTTGGAACCCTACTACACTTTCTGAGCTTTAGAGCCTTAAACTGGTAACATCCATGACCAGTTATCTTAGGATTGTGAGTAGTACTCCCTTCATTTCATGTGTTGCATGTGTATGAGTTTTGATTTCTTTTTGCCTACATGCATCAGTTAGAGGTCGGAATTAGACATTGGAGGACTATTGCATCACCCCTTTCTCGTTTTGCCCATTTAACTCCACATTAAGCCATAACTGCCTTTTGTCCTTAACTACATCCCATTCTTAGCCTACCTTTATGCCGAGCTAGGAAGTAGTAAGGGAATTTGCCATGTTGTATCAGTGTTGGCCTGAATTTTGATGTTATTATTCGAGTGAGTGCAAAAGAAGTTTGGAGGAAGTTTGCTGAATTGTTCTCAATCGAGAGCATTTTGCTCGATCGAGAAGTTTTGGGAATACAATGTGCTCGATCGAGAGCTTTATGCTCGATCGAGAATTTCGAAAAGAAACGTCCTCGATCGACCGCCAGTTTTGGTCGATCGAGAAGAATGATGCAATTGCTGAACAACCGAAAAAAAAAGAAAAAAAAAAGCAAAAACAAAGAAAAAAAAATCGAAAAAAAAGAAACAAATTGAAAAATCAAATAATGCGGTTGTCGGTTGGAATAATAATGTGGGTTGTGATGTGTTTGCCTAGTAAAAAAGACATTATGTTTATTGTTTAGTCGGAAGATTGGGATGCGTGTTTATTTGGTTTGTAGGTTCTAGCTTGGCTTTAACCCTCAGATTTCTATACTTGTCTTTCCCTTTCTATCCCACTTAGCCTCACATTCCCAAATTTGCAATAGTTCGGCGTGTAATGGACATTGACGGTGGTTGTGCGTGTGTACGATGCTTGAAATCATTATTCATACTAGTCTTGCATGTATAATTTGTTGGTCGTAGTTTAGGCGAGAGTCTATACTATCTTCTTCTCTACTTCACATATAAATTACCATTTGCTTATTGAGAGAAGAGAGATTCCGGGAGAGTCCGAAATTATACGGGTCTGACAAGGTCGAAAGTCTAACATGTTTTCCATGGTACGTATAAATTCGTTCGCTCTTTTCTGATCTTGGCATTGTTTGATTTTGTGCATTTAAGCGTTTGGCATTGACTATTAGTAGCTCTGAGTTTTACTCCATTCCATTAGGTCCGTTAGTTTGCATTTACTTTGCTTGAGGACAAGCAAAGGTTCGGTTTGGGAAAATTTGATGTGTGCATTTGTTATAGACTTTCTAGTCCCTTTTTGGCACACATTTCTATGCAATTTTACGGTTTTATATCGCTTTATTCCCCGGACACGCTACTTTGTGTTTTTCTTACTATTTTGTAGGAATAACGCGAAAGTGATGTAAACCGAGCCAAAGTTGTCCCAAGTATGCTCTTTTAGAAGATGGATGTTGGAATAAGTCTTACAAGCCTTGGGAAGCGCCAATCGTCCAAGTCAAAACCCATTTTGAGATGCGCATGGAAACAACAAAGTCTATCAAGCAAAGGAAGAGCTTCAATTTGCTAGTGCCTAATTTGAGGGGCCATATCTCAAGTTCTAGAACGGATAATCTGGTGATTCAAATTGGAGATGAAATCTTATCCTCTTAGCTTTTCAACGCCACCAAGAACGCTTGATTTGAGCAAGTAACGAAGAAATGGAAGCCATTTGAAGTTCAGTGCGCAGTGCAGGAAATATGCGCTGAGAAGTGCTCGATCGAGAGCTTTAGTCGCTCGATCGAGAGCAGTAGTTGCTCGATCGAGAGCTTTAGTCGCTCGATCGAGAGCAGTAGTTGCTCGATCGAGAGCATTTCTTCTCGATCGAGAGGTTTTGCTCCTTAATCTTCTCGATCGAGAGCTTTTATTCTCGATCGAGAGCTTTTATTCTCGATCGAGAGGTTTTGGTACTCATTCTTCTCGATCGAGAGCTTTTTCTCCTCGATCGAGAAGTTACCTGACTGTTGAGTTTCTCGTATGGCGTCATCGTCAGTTTTGGGTACTGTTTTATTTATAAAAGCAATTGAAGAATAGAGGAAAAATCATTCCTCACATTTCATAACCCATGTCCTACTGCCGCTTCTAATTTTTCTCTTTAGTTTAGAATTTGCTACTCTATTTTACTCGGATTTGTTCTTCCTTTCATCATTTTGCTATACAATTCGGTATTTCCGTTTCCCTGTTCTTATCTCATTTCTTTTTCATTTTCTGCCATGTTATTAGTTATTCACTTTGTTGTTATAATCGTTCCATTAACATTTATGCGTAGCTAATTCCTATGCTAGGATTTAGGGTAGCCATGGCGTAGGATGAATTGTTAGTTTAGGATACCCGTAATTTGGTTTGTATGTATCCGTCGCATTTTATATCTGTTAATTGTTTGAGTCGACGCACTCAATTGACTGTTTAGAAAGCCTCTTGGCCTAGATCGGAAGATTGGTTTAGGGGTAGTTCTGCGACGATTATTTAGACCGTAATAATGAGGGCGGAAGTTAAGTTAGTACAGTCTTAGGACGAATAACGGACCGGAAAGACCTTTTCATTACCCATAGTCCGAATTTAGGGTGTTTTATGACTATTAGTTCAGACTTTAGTAGCCATGGTGAACCGACAATCCTAGTGCTTTTTTCTATATGTTCTATTTCCCTTTTTCTCGTAGTTTTTAGAATTTAAATCAATCAAACCCCTAAATTGTGACTTTACGAACTAGAATTGCATATAGATATTGCCTCCCCGTGGAGATTGACCATATTTACCGCTAGCTTTCGTTAGTAGTATTAGGATTTATTTTTGGTACTGAAACGACGGTATCATTAGCCTTAAGAAGTTGATTTTCATCTGCGATATCAAGGATTTGTTCTTTCAACTCATTCACTTCAAGACTTTGTTCATGACATTGGTCTAGGATTTGTTCAAAGTATTTGATTAGCGCAACTTTAGATAAATTTTTAACTTGATTTTTAAGCTATAAAAAGTTTACCTCTTGGTCTTTATCATCGGAGTCTGATTCTCCAAGGAGGCAGAATTGTGATGCATTATCTTCATCATGTTCGTCGGAGATTTAGTCTAGACTAACATTGCTTAGGCATAGGTTAGCCACTTCATCCTCTTCTGAGTCTTCATCGTCTTCAGAATCTAATTCTCCCCAACATGATGCGAGCATGACTTTTTTGTACTCGTTCTTGGTCTTTTCCCTTTTTGATTTGTCTTTACTTTTATCCCAGCTTGGACAATCTTTGATCATGTGATCGGTTTGACCACACTTAAAATATCCTCTTTTAAAGAAGGGTTGTTTAGAGTCATTCTTGTTTTTGTTGACTGCTTTATTGCTAGGGTTTTTGTATTTTCCTTTGAAAACTGCTTTCTTAAAACGCCTTGCGAACAGTACAGTTTCATCTTCCAGTTCCTGTTCTCTTGTAGAAGCTTCTAGGGCGATGCCTTTTTCTTTTGAATGGTTATCGTCGTCCTTGTTTAGCATGATCTGATGAGCCATTAGAGATCCTATTAGCTCTTGGTATGTTATTTTTGAGAGATCATCACGAGCTTCCTTAATGGCAGTGACCTTAGGGTTGCGACTTTTTGGCGAGACATTTGAAGAATTTTTCGAACAATATTTTCAGAGTCGAACTTCCTACCAAGGCGAAGAGTCTATTGACCTAGATATACTCAAGAAGGGGGGGTTGAATTGAGTATGTCAACTTTTTCGATTCTTCTTCGATGTTGGTTGTTGAGACGAAGTAATAGCAAGTAACGAGTAAGAACGATAAAGTAAAGGAGACACGATCTTTTGAAGTGGTTCAGTTTCACAAATCGAAACCTACGTCCACTATTCTCGATTAATAAAATTAGTACCTTCTCCGGATTTCAATTTTATCAACCCAACTCGTACAACTTTGATGTTAGTTGTAACTCAATCTAGATACCGTAAAATATCTAGCTACGACAAGTACTGTTAAATACTTGCTTACAATGAGTACCGCTAAATACTCGAATCTTATTTTAAGTAAATAAGATAAAGTCTTCAACAATTTCTTGTATTCAATGATATTTGAACGTGTGAGAATTTTCTTCAAAGCTTGTAGTCTTGATTACGAGATTTGACAATGATTGGCACGGAAAACGAGACGTATGAGAGATTACGTTCGTTTGGTTCTTGGTATGCGTGAGGCGTGTATTTCGTGTTTTTAGGCGTGTGATATTGAGTGCATATATATACTAATTTAGATCTAGGTTTAATACTAGATAGTTTAAGAATATTACTTTATCTAGAATACTTATTCTACGTAATATTTTAAACTTAATCTTATTTGATTTAGGAAAGGATTCTAATAAGATAATATTAATTTAAGACATAAGATAATATTTCCAAAAACCTATTTGATTTAGGAAACATCTTATACCATAAAATATAGTATCCTATTTAAAATCAATTCCTAATTCTTGTCAAGATACAATAAATTATATCCTTAATCAAATCGTAGTTAATCTTTAAATAGATTAAATAAACACATATTGTTTATTTAATTACGATAAAGATACTTTGAAACGTGTTTAGGAGTTTGTGTAGAAAAACGTGAGGCATACCCGACACGCTTCCCAAGGCACACTTCCCATGTACGTTTCAAAAGACACGTTCTTCGAGAAATAGTTTTCGAAGCACGTTTCCCTGGGAGTTTAGATTTTGACAATAACGGTTAAAATAAAATCCTTAGTATATTAGAATTAATATTTACCTCACAAGATAAATATTTTAATTCTTGTTAACTAAAGAATATTTCTATTTAAAACTGTTTTTAAGATTACTAAATTAATACATAATAATATATGAATAGCACGCATAAATCTTTACGCTTTGATTTATTTCACGCAAATCTCATTTCTTCGATAGTTATTATAGGTACCACCTATAACTTAAGAACTCTTGATATTGTAATAAAAACTTTTGTCTTGTAAATCTTCAAAAAGACTTGACATTTGACATGGGCTTGATCTTTCTTCAATCTTCGATTGAATTTTACACTTTATTAAACTACAATCTTCGCTCTATAATAAACTGTACACTTAAACGCACGATTACACGCATTTGTATATAAAATGTAATTTTCTAGACTTGTCATTATTAAAACATAAAACAATATATTACTCAAATAGAATATATTACTCAACAAATTCCCCCTTTTTAATGATGGCAAGTCTTTTACCTAGAATTGTGTCTAAGTGTAACGTTGTAACGTAGTAACGTTCCCCCTCAACATAATATTGGTCCTTTATAATATAGATCAACTAGGGTTTCTATCTTTAAACTAAACCAATTACTTAAGGAACTATGAGAGACAATACGTTACGACAAGGAGCAATCTTAGGCAAATTCGTAATCTAGGTCGCATTCTTTTCCCCCTCTTGACATCATTGAAAAGACGGAAACAAAGACATAAAACGACTAGAATGATATAATACGAAACAAATCTAAGCATGCAATTCTAAATTAAACACACAAATGTAATTAAAATCAAGCAAACAAGAAATACGACGGAAATATGACACACAACCAAGTACTAAGAAGCCTATGGGCCGAATATACAAGATAAAGCCTAATGGGCCGAATTAAGAGTATAAGCCACTTGGGCCGAAAGTAGTAGGGCAAAGTTTAGAGTTTAGTACAACCCAAATTGGGCTGAATTAGGATAGGGAAAATGGGCCACAATTAAATGTTTGAAGCAAAAGAGGAATTAAAGGACAAGGACAAGGGAAGGCTATTGAGGCCGGACTCCACCACACGGCCCAAACCATTCACTTCACAATTCCAAGCCCAAATCTGCAAAACAAGGATTAGTAATATGACGAAACAGAACTAAAATTACTCGGGGTGACGGATGATGTGAGGATTAACGAACTCGGGACGAGAACGATATTCCAACGTATCAAGACAATCAAGACAACTCGCAACATTGCGTCCTTGGGCATCAATGGCACGCTCGAAATTTAGGACCTTAAGGCTAAGAGCCTTCACCGCCTCCAAACACTTAGCCCCGTCCTCTCGTAACCCGCGGCTATCTTGAACTAATGCACCCCCTTGAGTCGTCAGAAAATGATGACGATCGCTCACCCCAATAATCTCTTCCTTCACAAATTTCAATTCTCGGGTAAGATTCACGAGACTCCCATTGATCTTTTCCATCCATTCTCGTATGTCAACATTCATACCCGACCCATTACCATTCTCGGACTTCGTGTCCTTTAACCCAGCCACAAACGAACATAACTTCTCGACTTTTCCTTCAAGAACACCTAGACTTTCGTTCCCCTTAGCTTCCTCACTCTCTCGACCAAACAACAGAGCACCATCCTTTCCAAAAATACCCAGTAACTTCATAAGCCTATCATTCATCCTATCCTTAGGAATGACACCATAGCTGCTAACATAAACGACTCCGGCATCAAGTAACAACTCCGAAACCCACATGCCCTAGGGTATCAAGAGTTGTACTAAACCGTTCCTTAACCAAAATTTTAGAAATCTGACTGATTTTAGCAAAGAACAGAGGTGCTAGATTCACCTTGACACCCGTCAACCAATTAAACAAGACAACGGCTTCACAACAACTTAATTTGTCACGACCACCCCGCCGCGGCAAAATCGAATTCCACAAGAAGTTGACAAAGAATTTTAACTTTGGATTAAACGAACTAGTTAGCAAAGGACTCACTTCCGAAGCCTCATTATCGAAATATTTCTTGATTTCCATTTTTTCTGTTTTAGACACATTTGTCCATTCTTTACCCGGGTCAAGAACGAGCCCTTCGTTCTTTAACCTAAAAACCCGACACATATCCTCTACAGAAATTCCAACCTCCTTTCCATTAACAACAGCCACAACACCATCCTCGACTAACTTCACAGATGCATAAAATTGAACAAGTTCAATTGGAAAGACCAGACCCGAAAAATTACTGATATAGACCCATTCTTGAAATAGTAGAAAATTTATAAAGAACTTTAAAGAAGGAAACCCGTCTATCCATGAAGTCGGGTAAAATCTACCCGCATGCACTGAATAAGGTAAAAGGCGTTCTATGAGCATACCTTCCTTTTTAGTCATCCGAACTTTCTCAAGACCGTCCTTAGTTGCCTCTCCTGAGATGTCTTGAAACAGGGGTCGAGGATCTTGATCAGGGAACTCGTCTTCCATAACTGTTTTCCCCTTTTCTAACTTTCGACGTTTGCTAGACTCAGTTTTAGGAATGCTAACAGTGATTGGTTCCGGGGACGGTGGTGGCGAAGGTGTTGGGGTTGGTGATCGGCGAGCAGAGATGGGAGGCATTTTCCTTTTTTTGTTTGTTTGTTGAATGAGAGTTATAGGTGGATTTATGGTGAACTTTTGATCTCAAGATTTTTATGGAGTGTAAAGTTATGGTGAGGTGATTTGATTTGAGGGATGAAGTTAAAGTGAGGGAGTAGGCGACGGTTATGGGGAGTGATGGAGTGTTGGAATAGGTAAGGTAAGTTTTGAGTGTTAGAGTGGTAGAGGTAGGTCACACGTGGGGTAGGTAATAAATGTGGGGGTAATTAATTTAGTTGTTACATATTTTTGTGTTGTTACGATTTTCTTGTTACGTAAATTTGGTATGTTTAGTACGGTTTTATTATATAAGTTACGTATTTGAGATACGTAACTATACGTAACTATACGCATATATATATATATATAATATAATATTGTGGGCGTAAATTATTAATATGTGAATATTATTATTTTGACCTGAGAAATTGGTTGTGTACGTTCGTATAACACGTAGCAAGATAT
The DNA here is from genome assembly GCA_029255685.2 of Silene conica. NCBI lineage: Eukaryota > Viridiplantae > Streptophyta > Magnoliopsida > Caryophyllales > Caryophyllaceae > Silene > Silene conica. The sequence continues at coordinate 73,315,856 of CM055314.2, forward strand.
AATCAAGATTCGAGCATTCAATAAAAAATAACACACATAGGCATGCAGCGGAATATACAGACACAGTCATATAATTCTGTCTTTTTCATAGTCAATCATTGGGTTATTTTTAGCTCTTAAGATCGATTAGGTGCCACCGATTAAACCAATTTCCAATCGTAAAGTTTCAAATCGTTCTCTAGCCAAAGGTTTAGTAAAAATATCTGCCCATTGTTTTTCCGTACTACAAAATTCCAACTTAATGTTTTTCTTTTCTACATGGTCACGTAAGAAGTGATGTCTAATCTCTATGTGTTTTGTTCTCGAGTGCTGAGCTGGGTTCTTAGATATTATAATAGCACTCGTATTATCACATAATATAGGTACACATCCCACGTCAATACCATAATCAAGTATTTGCTGTTTTAACCATAGTAGTTGGGAACATACCAGTGCGGCTGCAATATATTCTGCTTCTGCGGTTGACAAGGCGACAGAATTTTGTTTCTTGGATGCCCATGATATAATACATGGTCCAACGAAGGTCGCAAGTCCAGAAGTACTTTTTCTATCTAAAGAACAACCTGCATAATCCGCATCTGAATATCCTAATAGGTTAAAATTACAGTCCACAGGATACCATAGATATAATTTTGATGTTCCGATTAGGTATCTTAGGATTCTCTTAACCGCAATCATATGCGATTCTTTTGGTGCAGATTGGAACCGAGCACAGACGCAGACACTAAACATTATATCTGGACGACTTGCAGTAAGATAAAGAAGTGAGCCGATCATACCTCTATAAGTAGTTTCATCTAATGACTTACCGTCCTCGTCTTTGGTGAGCTTTTTATCTGTTACCATTGGAGTAGGCATAGGATGAGAGGATTCCATTCCGAATTTCTTTATTAACTCTTTGACATATTTTTGTTGATGGACTTTGATACCCTCGTTTGTTTGTTGAATTTGTAGACCAAGGAAGAATTTTAATTCTCTCATCATACTCATCTCGAACTCGGATGTCATCAACTCTGAAAAATATGGCACAACTTTTTGTTGGTTGAGCCAAAATATTATATCGTCAATGTAGATCTGGACAACTAGTAGATCGGAATTTTCGCTTTTCAGAAATAGTGTCTTATCTACTGATCCTCTCTTGAATCCGCTTTCCAACAGAAACTTTGATAGTCTGTCGTACCATGCTCGAGGGGCCTGTTTCAGCCCGTAGAGAGCTTTGTCCAATCTGTACACATGATCCTTGAGTCTGCTGTTAGGAAATCTAGGAGGTTGTTCGACATAGACTTCCTCCTGAAGATATCCGTTAAGGAATGCAGTCTTAACATCCATTTGAAATAATTTCATTCCTTTATGTGCAGCAAATGCTATGAACAAGCGAATCGCTTCAAGGCGAGCAACAAGAGCGAAGGTTTCGTCATAATCGATCCCTTCCTGTTGATTTTATCCTTGAACGACCAATCTTGCCTTATTACGTACGATGACTCCAGAGTCATCTAATTTATTTATGAATACCCATCTTGTTCCAATTACTGATCTATCTTTTGGACGAGAAACAAGATGCCATACTTTATTCCTCTCGAATTGTTGTAGTTCTTCTTGCATGGCGACTATCCAGTCAGGTTCTGCAAGAGCTTCTTTTATATTTGTAGGTTCAATTGTGGAGAGAAAGGAATAGAACGAACAGAAGTTGTTTAAGCTTCTTCGAGTTTGAACTCCTTGTGTAAGGCTTCCTATGATATTATCAAGAGGGTGAGAGCCTTTATATCTCCAGTTTCTTGATTGATTGTTTTCATTGCTACTGCTTGACTCAGGATTTTGACTTGTTCCCCCTGAATCCAAACCAGGATTTGTAGGAGAGTCTGGTATAACTATGACCTCTTCCCTTTGGTTTTGATTCAAAGTTGTAGCTTCATTAGCTACAACTCTGGGTTCTGAGTCATTGGTTTGAGAGTTATTTACAGTATCATCAACTTTAGTTTCATCTCTCGCACCATTATCTCCCAAGTCAAGTTCATCGTTGATTCCTTGAATTTCGCCTTCATCATTGTTTTCTTTTTCTGGAGGATCTTCCCTTGACAAACGAAAGTCTGGTTCGTCTAGGTTTTCCTCTTCGTCATGTAAGGGCTTGTAGAAGGCATTATTCTCATCAAAGATAACAAGTATACTCTCTTCTATGCATAAGGTACGTTTTATTAAAAACTTTATAGGCTTTACCATGATCAGAATATCCTATGAAGATTGCCTCATCACTTCTAGGGTCAAATTTGCTTAAGCGATTTTTACAATTGTTATGAACAAAGCATTTACTCCCAAAACATCTTAGATGGGATATATTAGGTTTACGACCACGTAAAAGTTCATAAGGTGTCTTTTTAAGGATAGGTCTAATCATAGCACGATTATGAATATAGCAAGCTGTACTAATAGCCTCAGCCCAAAAGTTTCTAGGTAGGCCACTACAAAGAAGCATTGTTCTAGCTATGTCTTCTAGGGTTTTGTTCATGCGTTCTACTACTCCGTTTTGTTGTGGTGTTCTAGGTGCAGAGAAGTTATGTCCAACACCGTTGGATTTACATAATTCAATAAAAGCATGGTTGTCAAACTCATTTCCATGGTCAGTTCGAATAGTTACTAGATTAGTTTTTAATTTGTTTTGAACAAGTTTCATAAGACTAACAAATTCATCAAATGTTTCATCTTTAGAAAGAAGAAATATTGGCCAAACAAATCTAGAATAATCATCAACTAGAACGAAAACATACCTGGAACTGCCTCTGCTTCTTACCTTCATAGGGCCACAGAGATCCATATGTACTAGTTCAAGAGCTTGGTTAGTACTTACTATTCTTTTTGGTTTGAAGGATGATCTGACGTGTTTACATCGTGCACATGTGTCACACATCTTTTCTTGATCAAATTTGATCTTGGGAAGACCTTCGACCAAGTCCCATCTCTTCAATTTGCTAAGAATAGGAGAACTAATATGCCCAAATCTCTTATGCCAGAGACATGGATCATCTAACCTAACTTTCATACATGAGAGAGAATCAGTAGGCACAACGTTTAAATCAATCATGTAAACCTTTTTCTTTCTATGACCTTCAAGAATAACTTTACTTGTACCTTCCATAATTATATGACAAACATCTGTATGAAAGACAACTTTGTTTCTTTTGTCGCATAACTGGGATATACTAATTAAGTTATGTTTAAGACCACTTACCAGATATACATCGCTGATAGAGTGAGAAGATGAGATGCATATCTTACCGACACCTATTATCTTTCCCTTTTTGTTGTCACCGAAGGTGACCTTTCCTCCGTCGAATGGTTCCAAGGTGGTGAATAGGTTGGCGTCGCCTGTCATGTGTCGAGAGCATCCACTGTCGAGGTACCGTAGGTTATTCTCTTTAGCGATTATCTGCACAATGTAATTTAAAGACAGGTCTTAGGTACCCAAGCAAACTTGGGTCCTTTAGCGTTAGTGACAATAAAGACATCTTCCTTTTTAACCCAGACTTGTCTTACTAGAGGTCTCTTGGATCTGTGGTAGTTAGGTTTTGTCGATCTAGTGTAAGTCTTTGGGTTTTATTTCCTGTAGGTTGTAGGTTTAGGAGTTTGAGTGGTTCTATTTTTCTTTCTGCGTAATTAAAAGACATATCATAGAACCATCTATGGTCATTATTTCTTTCCTCAACCTTTTCATTGTTTTCCTCACTGTCAATGATAGATATGGAGTCATTTGGTATACCTAGAGATTTAACAAATTTGACTCCAGTTTTGAAGTCGAGTGCGTGTTTTAAACAATTTTCTCGTAGGTGTCTATTATGACCACAGTAAGTACAAATTAAATATTCGGGCAAGTCTACATACTTTCTTTTTCTAAAGTCACTTTCATCAGGTTTTTGTTGACATTTAGAATGGTCTCTCCTACCATAGCACTCATGTCCTAGACCCATCGTCATGTTATTATCAGATTGTTCAGTTAGTGTAACACCCCCATTTATTTAAGGGCCTGTACTAGGACTCCTCAGATAAATAAAGGTGTTACCATCTCGGTTTCCCGAGGCAGTAGATACAAAGGAAAGATAAAAAGTACTTTAATTAAAATTAAACTCATAACATGTTCTTACAACTGTAACCGAAAGTCTTAACAAAATCAAGAAAGTACAACTCATGCTAAACTGACTAAGGTGATCTAGACTCTAATCTGGTCCGGATCCAAGCTCTTTCTCCCATAGCTCCCTCTTAGTCTCAGCCACCTGTCAATCTGCTCCCCAATAAATTGGTTCATCACAGGCGTCACACGAATACACAGGGTCAACCACGAGCTTGAGTAGGGAAAAAGAAATAAATATACCAACAATATAATATACTCCGCACCGATCCATCGCCAAATAAACTCCGCACCGATTCAACACCATATAAACTCCGCACCAATCCAACACCATATAAACTCCGTGATGCCCGTCGTTGAGGGTACCAAAGATAAAATTTATAATTCCTAACTTAAACAATAGATAGTGAAAGTTAGGGTCGAACCACAAAGAGGTGGGGAATGTTTATTGTCTTAATGTTAATGTTTAAAGGTAATAAAATTGGGGGTTGATTGTTGATTACTAAGTCTAAGCAAAGGTTAAAATAAAACAAGAAATAAAAGATGAGAATAAAATATAATAAAAGGGATGCTAGGATGTTCGGGTAATAAATAGCTAAGGTAAAATAAATCCTAAGGTCAACATGTATTGCAGTCGCGTAAGGGGGTGTAACATATCTTTTTAGGTCTATGCTACCTAATAGCTTCTTTCGGCCTATGCTATTAGTTCCTAGGTCTCACAATTATTGGGTGTCAACAATAAGGGTGATTCCTAAGTTCCAGGTCACATACCTTTCAGCCTTGAGTAACCTATCCGTCTTAAGGTGAAAACCAATGCCCTTCCCGTATCTTTCAATCTTGGGTAGGTCATTACTAACGTCCTACAAGTCTCCTTATGGTCTCATTGCAGGATATTATAATTGACAAGAAAAGACGAAATAAGAAAACATACGCGAGTGGTCGACCGACCGGCTACTCCAGTCGGCCGACCACGGCCTCGGTCGACCGACCGGCTATTCCAGTCGGCCGACCGTGGTCCTGCTACAGGTCGGTTTTTCGGATTTTATTTACCTATGCATATTATCCCCTACATCCTAACATATGAAAATTAGCTATTCATGACTGTTAAGACGATTGTAAAATTGGGAATAAACATGGAGAACGTAGTAAATAATCTAAGCATGCAAGATTCAATAAAGCTTGGGATTCTAACTTAACAATTGTAATAAAAACAAGAACTATAATAAAAACTAGATTAAAGAATAATTACCACAATTGGAATTAAGGCAGAACTGAATAAACTTTATTGAATGCTTGAGAATTCTTGAATAATGATAAAAGATGAACTAGATGGTAAAAGATTGAATAAAAGATACTAAGGTATGATAATAGATATCAAGCATACATATGAAAAAGCATACATATGAAAAAAAGCATATATAACCCTTATCACAAGATTTGTTTATATAGGGTAAAAACTAAGAGTTTCCTTATAATTCTAATTCTACTTTATTTCCGAAAAAAGAATCGCATGGGCTTCGTTCTGGTCGGCCGACCCGTTTAGCTGGTCGGTCGACCGCTTCTTGCTGGGCTTCTCTTATTTCCGGCCCTTCTTGAAAATTGGGCTTTATGAAAATCAGGCCTGGTCGGCCGACCCGTTTAACTGGTCGGTCGACCGCTTCTGTACGGAAATCTTCGGATTTTTCTGTTTTGACTCTTGGTACTTGATTTTGACTCCAGTTGACTTTCCATTTATTCCTTAATTAAGCAAAAGACTTGAGGATACGAATTTGGTGCCAAATCGTCTCTTTTCCGCATAAATCTGCAAAAGTGCATAAAAATACGAAAGTACACAATTTGTGGGAAATAAAGGCTAAAACATAGTAAATGAGCGACCAAATACGTGTAAAAATAGATGTAAAACATCATAAAATAGACACGTATCAAATTCCCCAAACCAAACCCTTGCTTGCCCTCAAGCAAGAAATAGACTCGATCTTAACTAATGGAACGATTTCAATCTCAGAGCGAAATTTACATGTTAGCCTAAACCAATGTCAAGTACAAAATGAGAAAGTATTTAAATCATGCAAACGAGTTATAGGGTTGTCAGATTTGCAAATAAAGAAACTATAGAGACTTAATACCATGGACTCTCGCGGTACGCTCGAGACACTCATGAAGCAAAGGGTGAGTATATGTAAAAGATAGAAAGAAGTATATTTGTAATGACACTCACCTAACTGCGACCCATGGAAACATGCCTGCAATCTAACATGAACAAGAATTCTACAACTTCGTATAACAATCTCATTTAAGTGGCCTAAATACATGCAAATGAGGTAATGAAAGATATGTGAGGTAAAAGGTAAAAAGTGGTTAAGATGTTTTTGGATTTGTGGGGTTAGTAGCCAAGCTAGTAAAACTGATTTCCAACAACAAACTTCACACTTTTGATATTAAGAAAGTGCTCTTTTGTAGCACAACTCTCACATTAAATATAAGAAAGGACTCCCAAATATTTTTGAATGAGGTATGGGAGTGATAACATATAAAAGAAAGGGATTTTTGGAACGAATTTTTTTTCTGATGGTGCCAGGTGGTCGACCGACCTATACAGGCGGTCGGTCGACTGTCTTCTGCATTTTCCGGATTTTTTTTTTCTTTTTTTTCCGTTTTTTCTTTCTTTCTTTTCTGAATTTTTTTTTTCTGTTCTTGTTCTTTTCTTTCTTTCTTTTCTTTTCTTTTTGCTCAAGATAGCTTACAAACCAAGATACCTCCAATAAGTCAAACCAAAGACCACAAATACTAGCTTGGAAAGGTAGGCTAAGTATGGGATGTAGTTTTGGGGGAATAAAAAGGCAAATTTGGCTTTGTGAAGCTTATGGGTAAATATGAGAAAAGGGATTCCAAATGCACGTATCAAGACTCACAAAACGAGATAGTAAAACAAGTATATAGAAATTCAAGCTCATGTTTATGCATATTGATGAAACATGTTCCAAGGGGAGTACTACTCGGGGAGTACTACTCACATCCTAGACGACTGGTTTAAGAATGAAACCAGGAATAAGGCTCTAAAACTTAGAATGTATAAGTAGGTCGCCAAGGTATAAGTCAAGTCTCAAGATATGTAAGTTGACAAAAACTCGTAGATATGCGAAAGACTCTCATACTAAAACAAGTTGACAAGGCAAGGTAAAGATATAAACATGTAAGATAGCTAAATCATCCTTGAAATACTTTCGTTCCAACTCGACCTATATGCTAAAATAAACGTGCATTTTTTTCGAATTTTTGAATGTTTTAATTTTTTTGGATTTTTGTATATATAAGGAAGATAAAGAAAAGAACGATGTAAGACAGAAATGTAATAAACGTGTGACAAAATGCAATGCATGTGACACGAAACCATTCCCCAAACCAACCCGCACAATGTCCCCATTGTGCATTAGCCTAAGTAAAGGTTTCAGAAAATTAAAAAAAACAAATGCAAGTAAAATAAAATAAAGGGAAAACTGGAAAGAACTCACTGGGTTAAAAGATACATGAGAAAAACCTCCCCAAACCAGCGTAAGCTGGGAGGTTTTGGTGGCTAGCAGTGCCACTCAAGTATCCAAGTTGATTTCACGAGTTCTAAAGAAGAGAAACGAAGGACTGCAGCGGACAGTAGGTCGACCGACCGGTGTTTCTTGTCGATCGACCTCCTGTGAACAGCGGAAAAATCTGCGAAACAGCGCCTCTGGTCGACCGACTGATGATTCTGGTCGGTCGACCAGCGGAGTCCTGGAGGTCTTCTTTTCTTCGGAAATCCTGAAAAAGCAAGAATCGCATGGGCTTCGTTCTACTTTATTTCCGAAAAAAGAATCGCATGGGCTTCGTTCTGGTCGGCCGACCCGTTTAGCTGGTCGGTCGACCGCTTCTTGCTGGGCTTCTCTTATTTCCGGCCCTTCTTGAAAATTGGGCTTTATGAAAATCAGGCCTGGTCGGCCGACCCGTTTAACTGGTCGGTCGACCGCTTCTGTATGGAAATCTTCGGATTTTTCTGTTTTGACTCTTGGTACTTGATTTTGACTCCAGTTGACTTTCCATTTATTCCTTAATTAAGCAAAAGACTTGAGGATACGAATTTGGTGCCAAATCGTCTCTTTTCCGCATAAATCTGCAAAAGTGCATAAAAATACGAAAGTACACAATTTGTGGGAAATAAAGGCTAAAACATAGTAAATGAGCGACCAAATACGTGTAAAAATAGATGTAAAACATCATAAAATAGACACGTATCACTCCGCACCGATCCAACACCATATAAACTCCGCACCGATCCAACACCAAATAAACTCCGCACCGATCCAACACCAAATAACTCCGCACCGTATCACAAGACCCAATATATTTACATCGTATTATATCACGGAATAATATAGATAACACAATATACGATCACATGATATTATATCACAAACATGCTTAATACCAAATAAGAACAGATTACACATCATCATATACCAGTATTTTCCCTACCTGAATTAGCAGGAAACGCAGATAAATCCGATGCTTGTTAGAAACGTTCCACGCGAAACTTGCTACCTAAACAGATATACGTAACGAATTAACAAACTTCCCGAACCCCTTAACGAACACACTTACTATAAATAGCAACTTTCCATAAGTGGAAAGTTTCCATAAATAGAAACTTTCCCAATATAGTAACTTTCCAAATATAGACGCTCCCATGACTTAAATAATTTCCCGACTCGCATCATTAATTAGCACGGCCCAAAACCGAAACATATTAACAAAGTAGTAAAACAACTCTAATATCATATTACTATTACTTAACATTAATAATAATAATAATAATAACAATAACAAAATAATAATAGTAATAATAATATAGCAAAACAGCCCCAACAACCCGAATACACAACCCGACTTCAGCCCCTCGACTCCACCATCCACAGCCCCTTCGAACACCAACCACCACCACATCCCGACACCACCGACAACCTGCCACCACTACGACACCATGAAGCCCATCGCCGACCGCCGGTGAGGTGGCCGGAGCCCCCACCGATGACAGCCTCTCACCCCTGCCGCTGCTACACCCCCCCTGTTCCATATCAAACGAAGCCTCCTGCCACCACAACTTCCACCACCGACACCATCCGTGACCACCACCAATCCCCTCTCCGACACACAACCTACAAACCACGGTGGTACCACCGCATCGACCTCCCCCGAGTCAACGATGGTACCACCCCCAACCTATCGCTGACAAACAACACAATTGAAAACCCTTCTGACCAGACCCACGAAACAGACCGTCGACACCTACCTGACCACCTATACCCGCCGTGACCACCTCCCTGACACTCCCCCAACAACCCATAACCACTGACGACCACCACAGGGTAAAAGTGAAACCCTACAGCCCTTCGATTTTAAGGAGACAGACCCTAAACACAACAGGCAAGACTCACATTTTAAGGACACATACCTGGTTCTGGGTGGTTTCGAGAGGTGCTAGGCATGAATGGCCTCACCGTGCGACTACTCTACCCTTTCTGGGTGGTGGCGGCAGCACAAAGGTATGAGGTACGTTGATGGTAGATCACAAATTAGGGTAAAGGTCATACTTGTTTGACGGCATAGAGAGGTGAGCGTGAGATTTGAGTGTTGGTAGGTTTCGCTAGGGTTTCGATATTGTGACAACATTAGAGGCCCAACTCCTCCCCATAGATCCCTTGTTCGAACCCCACGAGAGGCATGACACACATTAAAAGGAATCTATAAATGAAACAAGTACTAGTATCGTACTTAATATCGTAATCAAATAAAATCGCTTAAACTACCATTACGTCAAAATTTAGAATAACATCGTACCTCAAAATTTGAGGTATTACAGTCTTTTCCCCTTATAATGAACTTCGTCCCGAAGTTCAACCACAGTCAGGTGACAACCAAACCCACATTAACCAAAACATTAACTAAGCATTAACCAAAACATTAACTTGGAACATGAATGTCTCGAATATAATTGCCCAGGAAATATTAACACGCTAATATAATAAATACTATTAAGGTAAAATACGGAGTATTACAGTCTTCCCTCCTTAAAATTAACTTCGTCCCGAAGTTCACCACCCCATAACAGTGAAGGAACACGTAGCAAGCATGAACAATCACAAGTAATACTTAAGAAACGCGAGATGTTACATCCTATCCCCCTTAAGAAAACTTTGTCCCCAAAGTTTAACACACACTGTAACACATGACACTTCAACACACTGTAACACATGATACTTCAACAATCACGATATAGTGCATAACATACGCAGCCGGGTTATCAAGTATATTCAAATAGTCACGACATATCAGTTAGTCATGTCACAACAACTAGCCATATCATCAATCATTTAGATTTTACAATCATATCCTCCTTAAAACATGGTTACATCCCCGTAACCCCATAAACATTCTAACACAGTACTCCATCTCACTCATTACTTTATCTCATAAAATCTAACTCCAAGTAACCAAGTATCGCACTCATCGTCGCATCTAAGACCAAAGACAAGGGGTGAGTGAACTGGCGAAGTAAAACCGCAATTGAAACTTCCATCTCAATATCGATCTCAAGTTCCGAATATAACTCAAGAACCAAGGTCACACTGGACCTTAACACAATGGGGCACAACGGCCTAATAACTCATAACTTAACGCCAGTAACGATTCTCATCTCAATTCCAATATCAATATTGTCAGTTATCCCTTTAAAGGATTTGATCAACACTTAGAGAACAAAACGCTAGGCTACTCACCCACGTGTCAAGGTCAAAGAATGCAACGACTCGATATAACACTGAACTGCAATCTCACTCTCAATACAAAACAGCCAGGGTCTTTGTTAACTCACGAGCAACTCTATCCCCCTAGACTCAATCTCATCAGCTATTTAACATGTCATTATACGTACCTTTACCAATTCATCGACACGTTTGTATGTACACTTACAAATCCACAACTCATGAAACAAGAACTTGTACACTATACCAGACGAATCTAATACAGAACTATTATACCTAACACAAAATAATCATTTACCAAAAGTTTACCCATCTCAGATCACAAGTCAACCCGTCTCACAAACAAAAGAATTATCTTATGAATAGAAAATATTAACTAGCAAAATAGAATAACAGTTACTAATATTCAACTCAAATCAGTACTCAAAAGCGGCTCATATCAATTATCATATAACATATAACCTCGAACAACAATAAGGTATTAGGGTCGGTAGGATCGTGTTACGCAGTAAAACAGATTCGAAATAGATAACACTTACACACCCATGAAATTTCAACGCAAGCTAGTATTTACAACTACATAAATAATCAGGAAAACTCACAGTTCATAATTGACGATTTAAAACGTTTCATGTTCATAAACATATTTTTGAAGCAAAACCATATTTAGGAAAAGACATAGCGCAAAATTATTTAACGTAATTAAACATGGAACATGGACATGCCACACAAGACATACATAACTCATAGACTTCGCAAGATCGTTTAACATTCCCAGATATCAATTATTAAGTATATGTCACTTAGGTACATTCCCCGTCCACTCATATTACATCATTTATCATGGAGCTATTATTATATACGACTTGCAAAATAAGGGTTTTATACACTGTGCAGCAATTAACATTCAAGCAGGATTTCATCGACACCTAGCTACCGGATAGTCATATTGCCAACAATTACCATAATTATCAAATATTAAACTTTATCACGGTTTACCACCATTGAAAGTATTTTGAAACGTTTGAAACACTTTGACAATTTATAAACACGAATCCAAGACAATTTACAAGTTATAAATCAAAACAATACTACACGGAGACATTCTGACTCTCCCTAAAAAAAAAACTGTTCTTGTAGTTCATGAATTATGAAAAAAAAATTAACGATAAAAGTAAACGAATTCACCAGACTGGTACTTCCATAAATCATATGTCAGCAATTGATAATTTAACACATCGTGATCAAATTCTAGGTATAGCATTATGCAATTCACCGTATGGCATAACAATATACTCAAAAAAAAAAAAAAAACAGTTATAGGGACTATAATCACAGAGGACTAGACAGAGGTAAACCATCAATATACGAAAGGACATCAACTAGATTCACATTGTTCAAATAATCACGATTACGTATAACCATTAGTTTGCTATATTATGCTAATAAATTTACCAGTTAGATTTCATTCTGCCACTTGTCACAGATAAACATACTTTTAACATTGAAGAGTCTATTGATATAATATACTCAAGAAGGGGGGGTTGAATTGAGTATGCCTTCTTTTTAAAATCTTCTTCGATATGTGTGTAGTTGTATGATGATCGTTGAGTAGAGCAATAATAAAGTAGAGACACGATATTTTTGAAGTGGTTCAGTCTCACACTTTGAGACCTACGTCCACTATTCTCGATTAATAAAATTAGTACCAACTCTGGATTACAATTTTATCAACCCTACTCGTGCGACTTTGATGTTAGTCACAACTCTATCTAGATACCGTTAAATATCTAGCTTCGACAAATACCGTTAAATATTTGTCTTACAATGAGTACCGCTAAATACTCGTTCTATCTTACGTAAATAAGATAAAGTCTTCAATGTTTTCTTGATGTCACAATCTTGAATGAATAAGATCAATGCTTGAGCACTTGAATCTTGAATCGGATTTGACAATGATAAGCTCGATCTTGAAGAATATATGAACGGCGGCTCTCTCGATTTGCGTGTAGATATGTGTGTGTATTTCGTGTTGTTTAATGTATCATGGTAGTCTATTTATATAGAATATGTATCTAGGTAATTCAAACCCTAGATGATTTAGGAATCTTACTAAAACTAGAATACTAGTCTTTTAGTAATACTACCTTAAATCTAATCTTAATATATTTAGGAAAGATTTAATAATATACTATATGTATTATATAAGGAATCAATTTCCTAATTCATATTTAGGAAAGATCTTTATATAATAAACAATTAGTATCCTTATTAAATCAACTTCCTAAACCATGTCAAAGATAATAAACTATATTACCATAATATAATCTTAGTTTGTTTAGGACATTAAATAAATACATAATATTTATTTAAATAAACCCTACACGATTTATAGAAACGTGACATGTTACACGTTTTCCAAAAATCGAAACAAACCATATCTTAGATTATATATTTTGACAATTAAAATCATATAAAAAAAATCCTTAGTTTATTTTAGTAATAAATAATTATCTCATAAGACAATTATTTATTCCTTATTTAACTTAAAGATATTTTATATAATCCTATTAAGATTAACAATTCTATTTATTAAAATAGAATACCAATTAAACACTAATTCTACACGACACTAATATAGAAACAATCGTTTCAACTCAAACACATATATATTCCGATCATTTCTTCATGATATAGAGTTATAGCTACGGGCTATAACTAGAACCAATCTTGTACTAAAGCTATAGTTGATGAATATAACTTTAGTTCATTATGTGCGCTTGTGATCTTCTATCAATCTTCGACTTAGTCAATTCATTGACTAATATGCTTGAATCTTTTATACTTGATAGATTAGATCTTGTTACTAATCTTCTGTACACTTAGCACACGATTATACGTACGAGTATATAATATATAAATAGCTAGACTTGTCATTATCAAAACATAAACATATATACTATATATATTTGAATATATGGTTCAACAAATTCCCCCTTTTTGATGATGGCAAGTCTCTCTTAGATTTCGTGTCTAAGTGTATGTTCCCCCTCAATATAATAATGGTCATTCATAGCAAAGAGTCACTTAGGGTTTTTATCTTCTATCTATCCCATATCCTTTAAGGACCCTAAGAGACAATGGATTACGACAAGGAGCAAGCTTAGGCAAATTCTAATCTAAGTCGCATATTTCCCCCTCTTGACATCATCGAAAAGATGAGAACAAAGACATGAAACGACTAGAATAATATACGTACGAAACATAAGCAAGCATATAAACGAGTCTAAAAATATGAACATAGAAAGTATCATGCAATCACATACGGAATGTTAAAAGATATACACAATCAATTCGAGAATACTAAGCCAATGGGCCGAATGTGGGACAATGTTTAAGAAAATGGGCCTGGCTAGGTGAGCGCATAATGGGCCAAGGCAAAATAACAAGAGATTTGGGCCATAGCAAAAGAGGATAAAGATTGGGCCATGGTAGGTTAAGGAAATCCAAGGAAGGGAAAAAGGAGCAGGTCCTCGGATTTAATTGGGCCAAAGAAAGATAATAGGGCCACAAGTATAAAAGTGCATAAATCCAACCCAAGACTTAACAAAACAATAACAACAACCATGAACTTGGACGAAACAGAGACGGAGTCGGATCATCAAGAACGAGAGCTTGAACCCGGATTCTTTGCATAAGGGTTCACGTAGTCGGGTCGGGTACGGAATTCGAGGGTCTCCTACCTATCTAGGCAACTGTTCACGTTTCTTCCTTGAGCATTGAGTGCGATTTCGAAGTTAAGTACCTTGAGCGATAGTGCCTTGACGGCCTCGAGTGCTTGAGATGCATCTTCCCGTAATAACCCGTGATCCCTTACCATGGCTCCTCCCTGAGTCGTAATGAAAGAAAGACGATCACTAATGCTTAGCAACTCCGAACAGACAACAGAGACCTCCGAGCCAATTTTCACCAAATGCTTATCCACTTTCTCCATCCATTCCTTTACCACATCCTCAAATTCCCGACCCCTCTTAGGACGGCTACCCCCTGCCTCTCCACTGCTCTTCTTCCCTTCACACAACCCAATAATCGTATCCATCTTGGCTTCAAGACCCGCAAAAGAAGGGAATGGCTGTGGGGTGGGTTCCGTACCTACACTCTTACCGAACATAAGATCAACTCCATCAAAGCAAATGCCCATCAATTTCAACAAACGATCACACATACAATCTTTTGGCCTAATTCCGAAACTAGCATCATCAACAACTCCTTTCTTTAGCAAGAGCTCGGACACCCACATTCCGTATGGAATGTCGATTGTCGAGCAAAATTTCTCCTTGACAACCACACTAGAAACTTGACATATTTTGTGACAAATTAGGGATGCTAAATCGACTTTCTGACCTTCCAACCAACTGTACAACACGACTGCTTCAACACTAGCGAGCTTGTCCCTACCACCTCTCCGAGGGAGCACGGTATTCCACAAGAAATTCAAGAAAAACTTTAACTTGGGATTAAAGGATACGGTAAGCAGAGGTGAAACCTCAGTGGCATCGTCATCAAAATACTTCTTGATTTTTAGTTTCTGATCTTTAGAAACAACACTCCACTCCATTTTGGGGTCAAGATTTAACCCTTCTTGATCAAGTTTGAAAATATCGCAAATATCCGACTTAGTCACGACAACATCTTGTCCATTCACGACACCCATAATACCATTATCACACCTTTTAACCGAAGCAAGAAATTGAACCATCTCAATAGGAAAAATCAACCCAGAAAAATTACTAATGTACTCCCATCCCTGAAATTTCAAGAAATCCTTAAAGAATCCTAAAGACTTCGAATTTTCGACCCATGACATCGGATAATAACGACCCGCATGTATAGCATAAGGTAGAACACGTTCGATTAACATACCTTCGTTTTTGGTCATTCGAACTCTTTCAAGACCCTCCCTAGTAGCTTCAATCGAATACTTGGAAAACAGAGGACGCGGATTTCGAGATTTAGAACCCATTTCATGCATGGCATCGGAGATGGAAGAGGATGAGCGGTTGAGTTTTCGCCGTTTGCCTTTGTCGGATGGTGGTGCTGAGGCGGTTATGGGTGTTGGAGACGGTGGGGGTGACGGAGTGGGTGAAGGTGGAGTCGGCTTCTTTTGTTGGGAACGAGTGGCTCGGGAAGGAGGCATAGTGGTTATGATGAAGTGGGTGGGGTTGAATTTTAGTCGAGGTGTGGTGAGTGTTTGGGCGGATTTTATGGAGGTTTGTGGAGGTTTTGAGTTGTGGAGGTTTTACAATTTTGAGGAGTGGTTGGGTTTGAAGACGGTAATAATGGGGGGTAAATTTGAGATGAGAGAAGTTGGTTGGGTTAATTATTGAAGTGGGGTGAAAGTCAAAAGCTAAGGACTAGTAGGAGGGGGTACGTGGCAGTCGAGTGTGGGGCTAGGTTTGGGTAGAAACGTGGCACAGGTGGGACCATTACACACACTTTGTGTGTTTAATTTGAGGTAAATATTTTTGTTTTTATAATATTTGAATATTATTATTTTGTATATATTGTAATATGTATGTTGTGGGACAATTATAATATGTGACGTAATATTATTGTGAAATCGATTTGTGCACACATTCATATGTAAATCGTATAATATAACTATAATCACAAAATTCATCATCGAATATATACACACACATGCAGCGGAGTATACGGACACAGTCATATAATCTCATCTAAACCGTAGTCAATCATTGGGTTATTTTTGCTATTAAGATTTGATTAGGTGCCACCGATTAAACCAATTTCCAATCGCAAAGTCTCAAAGCGTTCTCTAGCCAATGGTTTAGTGAAGATATCTGCCCATTGTTTTTCCGTACTACAAAATTCCAATTTTATATTTTTCTTTTCAACATGGTCTCTTAGAAAGTGGTGTCTAATTTCAATATGTTTGGTCCTTGAGTGCTGGGCTGGGTTTTTAGATATAATTATAGCACTTGTATTATCACATAATATAGGTACACATCCAACGTCAACACCATAATCATGTAACTGTTGCTTTAACCATAAAAGTTGAGAACATACCAGTGCGGCTGCAATATATTCTGCTTCAGCAGTTGAGAGAGCAACAGAGTTTTGTTTCTTGGATCCCCAAGATATAATACAAGGACCTACAAAGGTAGCAAGTCCCGAGGTACTTTTTCTATCTAATGAACACCCTGCATAATCCGCATCTGAATATCCTACTAGGTTAAAGTTACAGTCCATGGGATACCATAGATATAATTTTGAGGTTCCGATTAGGTATCTTAATATTCTTTTGACTGCAATCATGTGTGATTCTTTTGGCGCAGATTGGAATCTTGCACAAACACAGACACTAAACATTATATCTGGACGACTTGCTGTAAGATAAAGAAGTGAGCCAATCATACCTCTGTAAGTTGTTTCATCTACAGACTTACCATCTTCGTCTCTGGTTAACTTCTTATCTGTGACCATTGGAGTAGGCATTGCATGAGAGGTTTCCATTCCAAATTTCTTTAGTAACTCCTTGACGTATTTTTGTTGATGAACCTTGATTCCTTCTTCAGTTTGTTGTATTTGAAGTCCAAGGAAGAACTTTAGTTCTCCCATCATACTCATCTCGAACTCAGAAGTCATCAACTCAGAGAAGTACTTGCACAACTTTTTATTAGTTGAGCCAAAAATAATATCGTCAACATAGATCTGAACGACTAGTAGATCTGAGTTTTCACTTTTAAGAAATAGGGTTTTATCCACAGACCCTCTCTTGAATCCACTCTCCAATAGGAACTTTGATAATCTGTCGTACCATGCCCTAGGTGCTTGTTTCAGGCCATAGAGAGCTTTGTCCAATTTGAATACATGATCCTTGAGTTTGCTGTCAGGAAATCCAGGAGGTTGTTCAACAAATACTTCCTCTTGGAGATAGCCATTTAGAAAAGCAGTCTTAACATCCATCTGAAAAAGCTTCATTCCCTTGTGTGCTGCAAATGCAATGAGTAGTCTTATTGCCTCAAGACGAGCAACAGGAGCAAAGGTTTCGTCATAATTGATCCCTTCCTGTTGGTTGTATCCTTGAACTACTAATCTGGCCTTATTTCGCACAAGGACTCCAGTGTCATCCAATTTGTTTCTGAATACCCATCTAGTTCCAATGACAGTTCTGTCCTTAGGTCGAGGAACAAGATGCCAAACTTTGTTTCTTTCAAATTGCTGGAGTTCTTCTTGCATGGCAACTATCCAGTCTGGTTCTGCGAGAGCTTCCTTGATATTTGAAGGTTCAATGGTGGAGAGAAAAGAGTAGAATGAGCAAAAGTTATTTAAGCTCCTTCGAGTTTGAACTCCATCTGTCAGGCTTCCTATGACATTATCCAAAGGATGAGAGCCTTTGTATCTCCAGTTCCTTGATTGATCATTTGCATTCCCTGAACTTGACTCGGGATCTTGACTTGTTCCCCCTGAATCCAAACCTGGGTTTATAGTAGGGTCAGGTATAACTCTGGCCTCTTCCCTTTGGTTTTGATTCAAAGTTACAGCTTCATTAGCTGTAACTCTGGGTTCCAAGTCATTGGTTTGAGAGTTATCTACAGTATCATCAACTGTAGTTTCATCTCTCGCACCATTTTCTCCCAAGTTGAGTTCATCATGAGTTCCTTGGGGTTCTCCTTCTTCAATTTCCATTTCAGGAGGATCTTCCCTTGATAACCTGAAATCAGGTTCGTCTAGGTTTTCCTCTATATCCTGTAATGGCTTATCGAAGACATTATTCTCATCAAAGATAACATGAATACTTTCCTCTATGCATAAAGTACGTTTGTTAAAAACTTTGTAGGCTTTACTATGATCTGAATATCCTATAAAGATTGCTTCATCACTTCTAGGGTCGAATTTGCTTAATCTGTTTTTACCATTGTTGTGAACAAAGCATTTACTACCAAAACATCTTAAATGAGATATGTTTGGTTTACGACCACGAAGAAGTTCATAAGGAGTCTTTTTAAGGATAGGTCTAATCATAGCACGGTTATGAATATAGCAAGCTGTACTAATAGCCTCAGCCCAAAAGTTTCTAGGTAGGCCACTGCAAAGAAGCATTGTTCTAGCCATGTCTTCTAGGGTTCTGTTCATTCGTTCTACGACTCCATTTTGTTGTGGGGTTCTAAGGGCCGAGAAGTTGTGTCCAACACCATTGGTTTTACAGAACTCAATAAAAGCATGATTGTCGAACTCAGTTCCATGGTCAGTACGGATTGTTACTAGGTTTGATTTATATTTGTTTTGGACAAGTTTCATGAGACTAACAAATTCATCGAATGTTTCGTCTTTATAGTGGAGAAAGATTGGCCAAACAAATCTAGAGTAATCATCAACTATAACGAAAACGTACCTGGAACCACCTCTACCTCTTACCTTCATAGGGCCACATAGATCCATGTGTACTAGTTCAAGAGCTTGTTCTGTGCTTACCACTCTTTTTGGCTTAAAGGATGATCTGACGTGTTTACATCGTGCACATGTGTCACACATCTTTTCTTGATCAAATTTGATCTTTGGAAGACCTTCGACCAAGTCCCATCTTTTCAGCTTACTTAGAATAGGTGAGCTAATATGACCAAATCTCTTGTGCCATAGACATGGATCATCTAACGTAACTTTCATTCATGATAGAGAATCAGTAGGTACAACATTTAGATCAATCATATAGACATTTTTCATCCTGTGACCTTCAAGTATTACTTTACTGGTGCCTTCTAAGATTATACGACATATATCTGAATGAAAAACCACTTTATTTCCTTTGTCACATAATTGAGATATACTAATAAGATTGTGTTTGAGACCACTTACAAGGTATACATCATTTATAGTATGAGAGGATGAAATACCTATCTTACCAATTCCGATGATCTTTCCCTTTTTGTTATCACCAAATGTGACTTTACCTCCGTCAAAAGGTTTTAGGGTTTGGAATAGGTTTACGTCGCCTGTCATATGTCTTGAGCATCCACTGTCGAGATACCATAGATTATTTTCCTTGGCGACAAACTGCACAAATAATTTCAAAGACAGGATTTAGGTACCCAAGCATACTTGGGTCCTTTGTTGTTAGTAATCACAAATACGTCTTTCTTTTTAACCCAGACTTGTCTTACATAGGTCTTTCTATATTGGTAGTAGTTGGGTTTTGATGTTTTTGTGTAGGTCTTAGTTTGGACTCTAGGTGACCAATTTTTGTGTGTTGCTTGTTGAGGAGTTTGTTTGGTTATATTTTTCTTTTCTTCGTAGTCAAATGTCATGTCATAGAACCATCTGTGGTCAATGTTTCTTTCCTCAGTTTTGTTATCATCACCATCAGAGACAGAGATAGTGTCGTTTGGAATTCCTAAGGATTTAACAAACTTGACTCCGGTTTTAAAATCTTGTGCGTGTTTTACACAGTTTTCTCGGAGGTGTCCAGTATGACCACAATAAGTGCATATTAAATATTCAGGAAGGTCGGCATATTTCCTTCTTCTAAAGTCTCTGTCTGTTGGGCTTTGTTTACATTTTGAGTGATCTCTTCTTCCATAACATTCGTGACCTAAACCCATTTTCATGTTGTTGTCGGATTGTTCAGTTAGGAAGTTTAGAACGTTAGTGCTTCCTTCCCACTTATCGTGAACTTTCCGAGCATGAAGAAGGAGGTCTTTCAAGGAGTCTATTTCTTTCTTACATTCACTATGGTCAGTGTTGCTAGACTCTTTTAGGTTTTGAATGTCTTTATGGAAGTCAGACACAATTTTGGCATGTTCTTTCTTGATTTTAGATATACTGAATTCTAGATCCATGATTTTGCTTTCGAGAATCTCAACTTCTTCCTGATGAGTCTCATCTTCGACCATAGTCGAAGATTCTGACTTAAGCCGTTCATTAACCTTTCTTAATTCTGAAGTTATAGCTTCATTAGCTGTAACTTTAGATTGAAGCTCTTTAATGTTGAGTTTTAGTTTTGAGGTTATAGCTTCATTAGCTATAACTTTAGACTCAAGAACCTTTTTCTCAGACATTACTGTTTCCAACTTAGCATTTGCTTCAATGCTTATTTTGGATTTCAGTTTCTTAGCTTTGGCTTTCAGAAGTTGATTTTCCTCAGCAATATCGAGGATCTGCTCTTTCAAGTCATCTAACTCAAGACTTTGTTCATGACATTGGTCTAGGGTTTTCTCAAAATATTTAATTAGCATAGCCTTAGATAAGTTTTTAACTTGACTTTTGAGTTGAAGAAAATTTACCTCTTCGTCGTCGTCGTCTGAGTCGGATTCTCCAAGGAGACACATATGGGATGCGTCGTCTTCTTTGTTGTCGTTTGAGATTAGATCTAGGCTGACGTTGCTTAGGCATAGGTTTGCTACCTCATCTTCTTCTGAGTCCTCGTCATCCTCGGATTCTAATTCTCCCCAACACGACGCAAGCATTACTTTCTTGAACTCCGTTTTGGTCTTTTCTCTTTTCGACTTGTCTTTGATTTTGTCCCAGCTTGGACAGTCCTTGATCATATGATCCTGTTGACCACATTTAAAACATCCTCTTTTGAAGAATGTTTGTTTGGAGTCAGTTTTCTTTTTATCTACTGTTTTGTTGTTAGGGTTTTTGTATCTACCCTTGAAAACTGCTTTCTTAAATCGTCTTGCGAATAGAACTGTTTCGTCCTCAAGTTCCTCTTCGCAAACTTCGCTAGTGGAGGCTTGTAAAGCGACGCCCTTTCCTTTGGGATTATCATCGTCTTTATTCAGTATGATCTCGTGTGCCATTAAGGATCCAATTAACTCTTGGTAAGTGATCTTAGATAGATCACGTGCTTCCTCTATGGCTGTGACCTTAGGTTGCCATTTTTTAGTGAGACTCCTAAGAATCTTACGAATGATATCCTCAGAATCGATTTTTCTGCCAAGGTTCCGCAGTTCATTAATAATACAAGAAAATCGTGCAGACATGCTATCAATAGATTCATTCTTTTCCATATTGAAAAGTTCATATCTTTGAACGAGCAAGTCTATACGATGTTTCCTGACTGCGGATGTTCCTTCATAAGCAAGTTCGAGACTATCCCATATTTCCTTAGCGGAACTACAAGATGAGAATCTATCGAATTCTGAGGTTATCATACCGTTCTGTAGGAGGCTCATGGCCTTAGAGTTTTTCTCTGCAATTTTGTAGTCACTTTCCACATAATCGCTTTCCATCTTTTCATAGGTTGTTCCATTGGCGGCGGCGACCAAGATCTTCTTTGGTCCAGTTTGGATGATCTTCCAACATTCCCAATCACAACCTTTGATGTAATGAGTCATCATATTTTTCCATAAACTGTAGTTTTTGCCATCGAAGATAGGGCACTTGAGATGCTTGGAATCCATTGATGAAAGAGTATATAATATAGAATCAATAGAAGGATCAAAACTCACGCGGCTAGGCGATCAAGAGCACGAGGCTCTGATACCAATTGAAGAGTTTATTGATATAATATACTCAAGAAGGGGGGGTTGAATTGAGTATGCCTTCTTTTTAAAATCTTCTTCGATATGTGTGTAGTTGTATGATGATCGTTGAGTAGAGCAATAATAAAGTAGAGACACGATATTTTTGAAGTGGTTCAGTCTCACACTTTGAGACCTACGTCCACTATTCTCGATTAATAAAATTAGTACCAACTCTGGATTACAATTTTATCAACCCTACTCGTGCGACTTTGATGTTAGTCACAACTCTATCTAGATACCGTTAAATATCTAGCTTCGACAAATACCGTTAAATATTTGTCTTACAATGAGTACCGCTAAATACTCGTTCTATCTTACGTAAATAAGATAAAGTCTTCAATGTTTTCTTGATGTCACAATCTTGAATGAATAAGATCAATGCTTGAGCACTTGAATCTTGAACCGGATTTGACAATGATAAGCTCGATCTTGAAGAATATATGAACGGCGGCTCTCTCGATTTGCGTGTAGATATGTGTGTGTATTTCGTGTTGTTTAATGTATCATGGTAGTCTATTTATATAGAATATGTATCTAGGTAATTCAAACCCTAGATGATTTAGGAATCTTACTAAAACTAGAATACTAGTCTTTTAGTAATACTACCTTAAATCTAATCTTAATATATTTAGGAAAGATTTAATAATATACTATATGTATTATATAAGGAATCAATTTCCTAATTCATATTTAGGAAAGATCTTTATATAATAAACAATTAGTATCCTTATTAAATCAACTTCCTAAACCATGTCAAAGATAATAAACTATATTACCATAATATAATCTTAGTTTGTTTAGGACATTAAATAAATACATAATATTTATTTAAATAAACCCTACACGATTTATAGAAACGTGACATGTTACACGTTTTCCAAAAATCGAAACAAACCATATCTTAGATTATATATTTTGACAATTAAAATCATATAAAAAAAATCCTTAGTTTATTTTAGTAATAAATAATTATCTCATAAGACAATTATTTATTCCTTATTTAACTTAAAGATATTTTATATAATCCTATTAAGATTAACAATTCTATTTATTAAAATAGAATACCAATTAAACACTAATTCTACACGACACTAATATAGAAACAATCGTTTCAACTCAAACACATATATATTCCGATCATTTCTTCATGATATAGAGTTATAGCTACGGGCTATAACTAGAACCAATCTTGTACTAAAGCTATAGTTGATGAATATAACTTTAGTTCATTATGTGCGCTTGTGATCTTCTATCAATCTTCGACTTAGTCAATTCATTGACTAATATGCTTGAATCTTTTATACTTGATAGATTAGATCTTGTTACTAAGTTCTGTACACTTAGCACACGATTATACGTACGAGTATATAATATATAAATAGCTAGACTTGTCATTATCAAAACATAAACATATATACTATATATATTTGAATATATGGTTCAACAACATCACATACGAGCAGCACATAATCATTTGGAGATCATAATATAGGACATATAATTGGAACGATTTTATAATAAACTTGACGAAATAACAAGGTTATGCTATCATGTAATGAGGGTCATACTCATACCACATGCCTACTTTTCATATTACTAATGCTATATCATGATATCACGTGGTCGCATCACATAATTCACATTCGATTAAACTTTTATATGTACTTAAATATCTCATTAGTTCACCAATTAAATATTATGCAGCAACTTACCAACCATATTTAAATAACAACTTTGCTAACGTGTGAGCAAAAATAATGTTTTAGTAAATATAAGAAATTAGTTAAACAAAGGAAAAGTGTCACATGCATACCTCAAGGAAATTATTTAATACAATATTTACAACTCGAACAATTTGAACAATAACTTTACTGTATTTCAACAAAATTTTAGGCATCTTGCAAAAATCACAATTGAATAACAGCTCGTTAAGATTTTACATGGCGTAACATTTTGAAAACGTGAACGAACATTCTGAACAGTAGAGTTGGAACTATGCACAATCAATAACCAAGTTTTAAATGATTTCTGTTACAAAAGATAGGTCAAACGGGACTATGCAGTAACAGTCTGACTACTGTCGAATAAAAGAATTATTTCTCCCAAAGACATAACTCATGTCAAGATAAATCACTAGCATTGTAAACCCAACTCAGAAGGTTATCATACATAAAAGTTTCGTCCTAAATTATGAAACACGTATAAAGTGACAGCCCGGACAAACCAGGTAACATTCTGAAAATTTATTAAAGTTTTGGTCCCTTTGCAACTACACATTACTACATCCACCCTCAACCTTTCTCATCCAAACACATTGACAAACATTTGAAGCATAGACATCACTCTGTACCATATTAACATTCATTCTTCATTTCAATTGTAGTTGGCATCAAAATACGATAAAGGTTTCGAAACTGAAAATAAAATCAATTACATAACTTGACAGTTATACAGGTGTATCCAAGTACGGAAATATAACTTAGGGACTACTACGTATCCCTTATTGGTGACAAACTTCATAACGAATTTAAATGTAGATAACATGCATAAAATTTTAAATACGATATATGCAACTCATGACTACATACATTCATAGCTTAGAACACACATTCTGCATATTACTAAACATGGATTGCTAAAGCAATTAGTAAAATAATAAAATCATAAGTCACAAATTCCGATCACATTTGTCTAGTATGCCTATCAGTAAACTCTTGTAAAGTATAAGGCATGCAAGTAAGAAGTGTATACACATAGAATAGCACGGGCAATTATCAACGCGTACGGCCTCCGGTTCGGTCTACTAGCTTTACCCATAAGACTTAACTTGGTTCCACATCCTATAATGACATAGCATAGCTGGCTCTACTAACCATCCCAGTCAATCATGATCATATCTCTCCTACATCTATCCCTTTTAGGTGACTATAGCCCATCAACTTATTACACATATCATTATACTATATCTCTACCTAACGGTTCAGGAATCATACAGCCGCATGCATATCACCATACATATACAAGTAAAGCTAATATTCCAAATCTCTTGTTCTCAATACCAGAAATAATAGATCTCAACCAACATTCAACATCAATCTTATGATTCGCAGTATATATCACCAATTATATCTCACATCATAACTTACCTCATTCCCTCTCCTGCAAAAACGTTAGTACCAGATAACTAGGTCACTATATAATCTACCCCACTTTTCAATTTCTCTCATTGGGTTCCCGAGACAGAACAGAAAGGGCCCAGGACTGGTGTGAGGGGGCCCCTAACTCATCCCGTTCCTTTTTGGGGCGCGTATCAGTTTCATCTTGGGGTTCATTTTATTAGACTCTTCCTACGTTCATTATTATTCATTTGCTTTAGGCCTGAGGATCGTTCGCTCTGATACCACTTTGTAACACCCCCATTTATTTAAGGGCCTGTACTAGGACTCCTCAGATAAATAAAGGTGTTACCATCTCGGTTTCCCGAGGCAGTAGATACAAAGGAAAGATAAACAGTACTTTAATTAAAATTAAACTCATAACATGTTCTTACAACTGTAACCGAAAGTCTTAACAAAATCAAGAAAGTACAACTCATGCTAAACTGACTAAGGTGATCTAGACTCTAATCTGGTCCGGATCAAAGCTCTTTCTCCCATAGCTCCCCCTTAGTCTCAGCCACCTGTCAATCTGCTCCCCAATAAATTGGTTCATCACAGGCGTCACACGAATACACAGGGTCAACCACGAGGTTGAGTAGGGAAAAAGAAATAAATATACCAACAATATAATATACTCCGCACCGATCCATCGCCAAATAAACTCCGCACCGATCCAACACCATATAAACTCCGCACCGATCCAACACCATATAAACTCCGCACCGATCCAACACCATATAAACTCCGCACCGATCCAACACAAAATAAACTCCGCACCGATCCAACACCAAATAACTCCGCACCGTATCACAAGACCCAATATATTCACATCGTATTATATCACGGAATAATATAGATAACACAATATACGATCACATGATATTATATCACAAACATGCTTAATACCAAATAAGAACAGATTACACATCATCATATACCAGTATTTTCCCTACCTGAATTAGCAGGAAACGCAGATAAATCCGATGCTTGTTAGAAACGTTCCACGCGAAACTCGCTACCTAAACAGATATACGTAACGAATTAACAAACTTCCCGAACCCCTTAACGAACACACTTACTATAAATAGCAACTTTCCATAAGTGGAAAGTTTCCATAAATAGAAACTTTCCCAATATAGTAACTTTCCAAATATAGACGCTCCCATGACTTCAATAATTTCCCGACTCGCATCATGAATTAGCACGACCCAAAACCGAAACATATTAACAAAGTAGTAAAACAACTCTAATATCATATTACTATTACTTAACATTAATAATAATAATAATAATAACAATAACAAAATAATAATAGTAATAATAATATCGCAAAACAGCCCCAACAACCCGAATACGCAACCCGACTTCAGCCCCTCGACTCCACCATCCACAGCCCCTTCGAACACCAACCACCACCACATCCCGACACCACCGGCAACCTGCCACCACTACGACACCATGAAGCCTATCGCCGACCGCCGGTGAGGTGGCCGGAGCCCTCACCGATGACAGCCTCTCACCCCTGCCGCTGCTACACCCCCCTGTTCCATATCAAACGAAGCCTCCTGCCACCACAACTTCCACCACCGACACCATCCGTGACCACCACCAATCCCCTCTCCGACACACAACCTACAAACCACGGTGGTACCACCGCATCGACCTCCCCCGAGTCAACGGTGGTACCACCCCCAACCTATCGCTGACAAACAACAGAATTGAAAACCCTTCTGACCAGACCCACGAAACAGACCGTCGACACCTACCTGACCACCTATACCCGCCGTGACCACCTCCCTGACACTCCCCCAACAACCCATAACCACTGACGACCACCAAAGGGTAAAAGTGAAACCCTACAGCCCTTCGATTTTAAGGAGACAGACCCTAAACACAACAGGCAAGACTCACGTTTTAAGGACACATACCTGGTTCTGGGTGGTTTCGAGAGGTGCTAGGCACGACTGGCCTCACCGTGCGACTACTCTACCCTTTCTAGGTGGTGGCGGCAGCACAAAGGTATGAGGTACGTTGATTGTAGATCACAAATTAGGGTAAAGGTCATACTTGTTTGACGGCATAGAGAACTGAGCGTGAGATTTGAGTGTTGGTAGGTTTCGCTAGGGTTTCGATATTGTGACAACATTAGAGGCCCAACTCCTCCCCATAGATCCCTTGTTCGAACCCCACGAGAGGCATGACACACATTAAAAGGAATCTATAAATGAAACAAGTACTAGTATCGTACTTAATATCGTAATCAAATAAAATCGCTTAAACTACAATTACGTCAAAATTTAGAATAACATCGTACCTCAAAATTTGAGGTATTACAGTTAGGAAGTTTAGTACGTTAGTACTTCCTTCCCATTTTTCGTGAACTTTACGAGCATGTAGAAAAAGGTCTTTTAAGGAATCTATTTCTTTTATGCAGGAGGAGTGGTCAACATTTTTATGTTCTTTTAAGTCTTGAATATCCTTATTAAAATTGAACATGATTTTTGCATGTTCCTTTTTAATTTTGGTTATGTTGAATTCCAGATACATGATCTTTTGCTCGAGGATTTCAACTTTTTCTTGATGAGTTTCATCTACAACCACTGGTGTAGGTTTACTCTTTAGAAGTTCATTAGATCTTTTTAGATCTGAGGTTATAGCTTCATTGGCTATAATCTTAGATTCAAGCTCTTTAATGTTGAGTTTCAATTTTGAGATTATAGCTTCATTGGCTATAACTTTAGACTCAAGAATTTTCTTCTCAGACATTACTGTTTCCAATTTAACATTTGTATCAATGTTAATTTTGGATTTCAGTTTCTTAGCTTTGGCCTTTAAGAGTTGATTTTCCTCTGCAATGTCAAGGATCTGTTCTTTCAACTCGTCTAATTCAAGACTTTGTTTGTGACATTGGTCTAGGGTTTGTTCGAAATAATTAATTAATGCAGACTTAGATAAATTTTTGACTTAACTCTTAAGTTGTAAGAAATTTACCTCTTTATCTTCATCTTCTGAATCAGATTCTCCGTAGAGGCGGAATTGTGATGAGTCATGATCGTCGGAGATTAGATCAAAGCTTACATTGCTTAGGCACAGGTTAGCAACTTCCTCTTCCTCAGAGTCTTCGCCATCTTCGGAATCTAATTCTCCCCAGCAAGATGCGAGCATAACCTTTTTGAATTCAGTTTTGGTCTTATCTCGTTTGGATTTGTCTTTAATTTTGTCCCAGCTTGGACAGTCTTTGATTATATGACCTTGATCGCCACATTTGAAGCACCCTCGCTTGAAGAAGGTTTGCTTAGAGTCATTCTTTTTCTTGTCGTTTGCTTTATTATTGGATTTGGTAAATCTTCCTTTGAAGACTGCCTTTTTAAAGCATCTTGCAAAAAGAACTGTTTCATCTTCCAGTTCAGGTTCGCATTCTTCGCTTGTAGAGGCTTGTAGTGCAACGTTTTTGCTTTTAGGATGATCATCATCATCTCTATTTAGCATGATCTCATGAGCCATTAGAGATCCAATAAGTTCTTGATAACTCATGGTCGAGAGATCACGAGCTTCTTCAATTGCAGTGACTTTAGGTTGCCCCTTTTTGGTAAGGCTTCTAAGGACCTTTCTGACTATGTCCTCAGAATCATACTTCCTACCAAGGTTCCGCAGTTCATTAAGTGTGCAAGAGAATCGTGCAGACATGCTATCAATCGATTCATTCTTTTCCATAGTGAGAAGTTCATATCGTTGAATAAGCAAGTCTATACGATGTTTCCTGACTGCGGAGGTACCTTCGTAGACAAGTTCTAGGCCATCCCATATTTCTTTAGCTAAAATTACAAGAAGAAAAGCGATCAAATTCAGAGGTAATCATACCGTTTTGAAGTAGACTCATGGCTTTTGAATTTTTCTCAGCAATCTTGTAATCAGCTTCCACATAATCACTTTCTAATTTCTCATATGTGGTTCCATTTGCAGAAGCAACCAAGATCTTCTTTGGTCCAGTTTGAATTATCTTCCAGCATTCCCAGTCGCATCCTTTGACGTAATGGGTCATCATGTTCTTCCACAAGCTGTAGTTCTTTCCATCGAAGATAGGACACTTAAGGTGTTTAGAATCCATTAAGAATCAATAGAAGGATCAATCTCAAGCTGTAAGGCTTTCAAGAGCACGAGGCTCTGATACCAATTGAAGAGTCTATTGACCTAGATATACTCAAGAAGGGGGGGTTGAATTGAGTATGTCAACTTTTTCGATTCTTCTTCGATGTTGGTTGTTGAGACGAAGTAATAGCAAGTAACGAGTAAGAACGATAAAGTAAAGGAGACACGATCTTTTGAAGTGGTTCAGTTTCACAAGTCGAAACCTACGTCCACTATACTCGATTAATAAAATTAGTACCTTCTCCGGATTGCAATTTTATCAACCCAACTCGTACAACTTTGATGTTAGTTGTAACTCAATCTAGATACCGTAAAATATCTAGCTACGACAAGTACTGTTAAATACTTGCTTACAATGAGTACCGCTAAATACTCAAATCTTATTTTAAGTAAATAAGATAAATTCTTCAACAATTTCTTGTATTCAATGATCTTTGAACGTGTGAGAATTTTCTTCAAAGCTTGTAGTCTTGATTACGAGATTTGACAATGATTGGCACGGAAAACGAGACGTATGAGAGATTACGTTTGTTTGGTTCTTGGTATGCGTGAGGCGTGTATTTCGTGTTTTTAGGCGTGTGATATTGAGTGCATATATATACTAATTTAGATCTAGGTTTAATACTAGATAGTTTAGGAATATCACTTTATCTAGAATACTTATTCTAGGTAATATTTTAAACTTAATCTTATTTGATTTAGGAAAGGATTCTAATAAGATAATATTAATTTAAGATATAAGATAATATTTCCAAAAACCTATTTGATTTAGGAAACATTTTATACCATAAAATATAGTATCCTATTTAAAATCAATTCCTAATTCTTGTCAAGATATAAAAAATTATATCCTTAATCAAATCCTAGTTAATCTTTAAATAGATTAAATAAACACATATTGTTTATTTAATTACCATAAAGATAATTTGAAACGTGTTTAGGAGTTTGTGTAGAAAAACGTGAGGCATACTCGACACGCTTCCCAAGGCACACTTCCCATGTACGTTTCAAAAGACACGTTTTTCGAGACATAGTTTTCGAAGCACGTTTCTCTAGGAGTTTAGATTTTGACAATAACGGTTAAAATAAAATCCTTAGTATATTAGAACTAATATTTACCTCACAAGATAAATATTTTAATTCTTGTTAACTAAAGAATATTTCTATTTAAAACCGTTTTTAAGATTACTAAATTAATACAAAATAATATATTAATAGCACACATAAATCTTTACGCTTTGATTTATTTCACGCAAATCTCATTTCTTCGATAGTTATAGGTACGACCTATAACTTAAGAACTCTTGATATTGTAATAAAAACTTTTGTCTTGTAAATCTTCAAAAAGACTTGACATTTGACATGGGCTTGATCATTCTTCAATCTTCGATTGAATTTTACACTTTATTAAACTACGATATTCGCTCTATAATAAACGGTACACTTAAACGCACGATTACACGCATATGTATATAAAACATAATTATCTAGACTTGTCATTATTAAAACATAAAACAATATATTACTCAAATAGAATATATTACTCAACACAAGGTTTCGTAGTTTATTGATAATGCAAGAAAATCGTGCAGACATGCTATCAATAGATTCATTCTTTTCCATAGTGAAAAGTTCATATCTTTGAATGAGCAAGTCTATACGATATCTCTTGACTACGGAGGTTCCTCCGTAGACAATTTCTAGGCCATCCCATATTTCCTTAGCAGAATTACAAGATGAGAATCTGTCAAATTCCGAAGTGATCATACCATTTTGTAGAAGTCTGGTGGCTTTTGAATTTTTCTCAGCAATCTTGTAATCCGCTTCCACATAGTCACTTTCCATTTTCTCGTATATTGTACCATTTGCAGCTGCGGCCAGAATCTTCTTTGGACCGGTTTAGATGATTTTCCAACATTCCCAGTCGCATCCTTTTATGTAGTGGGTCATCATATTCTTCTATAGGTTGTAGTTCTTTCCATCGAAGATGGGACACTTCAGGTGTTTGGAATCCATGATAGATAGAAGTAAATGATATATTTGGTAGAATCGATAGAAGGATCAATCTCAAGCGGTTAGGTTATTAAGAGCACGAGGCAGTGATACCATTTGAAGAGTCTATTGATCTGAATATACTCAAGAAGAGGGGGTTGAATTGAGTATGCCAACTTTTTCTAATATTTTCGATGGATGTAATGTGTAGAGGTATGAGCGAGTAAATAACAAAAAAAATAAACAAGAGAAAGACACACGATATTTTTGAAGTGGTTCGGTTTCACAAATCGAAACCTACGTCCACTATTCTCGATTAATAAAATAAGTACCTTTCCCCGGATTACAATTTTATCAACCCTACTCGTACAACTAAATGTTAGTTGTAACTCAACTAGGTACCGTTAAATACCTAACAAACTTAAAGTATCGTGAAATACTTGAATCAAAACGACTACCGTAAATACTCAACTATCTTACGTAAATAAGATAAAACTTTCTATGGGTTCTTCGTGTTCACAGATTGAACGAATAAGAACGAATCTAGCACTTAAGATCTTGTAACGGAATATCGAAGTTTAAGCACAATTAGTACACGTTTGCTTTTTGACGGATTTTGCGTTTGTAAATTTCTTGTATATGAAACGTGTCTTTTAATGTATTATGTACATCCTATTTATATTGAATTACATCTAGGTATTCCGAACCTTAGATGTTAGGAATATTACCTTAACTAGACTTCTTGTCTTTAGGTAATACTCTAAAATTAAATCTTAAACAATTTAGGAAAGAACTTATAAGATATGGAATATCTGATATAAAATTAATTTCCTAAATATATATTTATTTAGGAAAGATTTTATAACCATAAGATATAAAATATCTTTAAATGAAATCAATATCTTAAATCTTGTCAAGATATAGTAAACTATATCTATTGCCATAATATAGTTTGTTAAGATAATAAGTAAACATATTTACTTAATTTAATCTTACAAACATAAGGAAGACGTGTAGCATCACACGGTAGCATTACCCGTTTGGCACGCTTCCCTAGATTAGGGTTTCGACCATTGAATATTTATCCTATAATTACCACTTAAGATTTATTAATTCAATAATTTTCAAAATAAGATAACAATGATATATCAATTTTAGAAAATAAAATTACTATGTACTAATCCATGTATTTATCGATGCTTTGCAAGGTTATAACTACGAGCTATAACTTAGACAGGTTATATACTAAAGTTATAGCTGAGAGCTATAACTTTAGCTAATAGCGTTCTTAACTCAATTATTTCGTTACTCGATATCTATCCTAACTAATCTTCATAAAGACTATAAGAATCTTGAGATCTTCCATCCATCTTTGATTAGTTCACGCTTGGTTAACTTATCTTGAATCTTCTAGATGTAAGACTCTTTTAACTTCATGTTGATTGACGTGATCTTCCCTTTCTATATTTTTTGTACACTTAATACACGATTACACGTACGAGTATATAATATATATTGTCTAGACTTGTCATCATTAAAACATAAACATATACTAATATATACTTATTAATATATCACTCAACAACCTTTAAGTGAACTAAATCGGTGAACTCAATAATTTTAATTGACACGGTCGTTTAACGATTATTTAAAATGCATGTTATGGCGATTTGACTATGCATGTAAACATATATATAAAACAAAATTAAAGCAATAAAGCAATAAAATCCTAGTATGGTCTTCCTAATAATTGAAAATCTTATTAACTATTACAAATTCGAAAACCAACTCCTTGGTCCCTTGATTCTTCAGAAGTACGCCTTCAAAGAAAACACCGTCTTGTCGGAACTCCTTTCCAAATAGTATCGTCTTTTGGAATCTCCGGAATTACAATAAAATAATAGAACTCTTCTTTTTAAAAACTTCATTTAAATCTATTAAATTACATGCCGGTGATATGAGATCACATAAATTACAACCGAATCAATATTCCCTTATATTACGGGTAATATTGATTAAAATCTAAGGTCATACTAAGAAAAATTACATAATTCCAAATTATATAAAAGAGATAAAAATATGACATTCATATTAAATAAAATGCAATATTAAAATATGTATGCACATGCCAATTTTTAATGTCAAATCGCCTTATTTGAGCAAATATCATATATTTGTTTACAGTGTTACGGATATGCGTGATTTTAACTTTTAAAATTACCAGAATTACATAAATCTCATTTATGTCCAAGTTAATCATCCTAATACATTTTAGATATCCAAATTTAGTCCTAACTATTTTTTATCATTATTCAACTCGTTTTTACTTTGTTGTGCATTCGTTAATTATTCGTATTTACGGAAAAATAAAGGAAAATGGTCAAACGGGTCAATAAAAATTTGAAAATTCAAAATTTAAAATTTTTTAATATTCTGGATATTTATAAAATTCCAGAACCTTATAAAAATAGCCTCATGCAAAATAATTAATTTATTTCTCAATTAAATCGAAAAATATATGTTTTTATGTCCAAAAATCCAAATTTATTATCAAAACTTGTAAGAAAATAGCAATAAATTTTTAGACTTCCTAAAATACCTTTTAGAATCTGGAAAAGACCAAAAATTGTTGGCCAAACTCAAATTTTTAATTTTATGACTCCAAAATTCAATTATCAACAATTATCTCATAAAAAATAATAATCATAAAACCAGAAAATTTTTGACATCCAAATTTTGCACCTGATGTACCTATCATATAGACATATATGGGCAAAATTTCAAGCCATGATATTGAGATTAACTATTTTTATCAGAATTAGTCACTATTTAGTTGATTTTGACCATTAAAATGATAAATCATGCTTCACGAGATACAAAAAGTCTCAAAATTTACATACATTCCTTTAAATATTGCATGTGACATTGTGTAAAAATTTCATGGCCTAATTCCAACTCTAACTATTAAAGTCGAATTTAGTCACTATTAATATGATTTTTACTCAAAAAATCATTAATTATGCAAAATTAGATGTTTAGATCTGAAAATTTACATAGACATTGTAACTATTTCATGTGACATCTCATAAAATTTTTAAGGTCAAATTCCAAATATAACCTTATATACCCGTTTTTACTCATATTATGACAATGTATCTCATAAAATTCATGATCCATGCATAATAACTTATTTTATTACGAAATTTTATATAAAACATAGAAAATATGCATGTGAGAACATATCCAAAAATCACGGCCAGAAACCAAGTTTTACTATTTTTCCCATAAATTGATGTTTAAAACCGATTTAAACTTCAAAAATATACAAATAAATATAAAATGAATAATAAATATCCATAAAATCATGTTTATAAACTCAAACTATTTTTGGATCACAAACTTTAACATGCAAAATTATTTGGTGATTTATCATTATAAATCACAAATTTTTCGAATTAATTATGTTAATCTTATTAACATTAAAACATGAATCCGATTATGCATGCAACAACCGTAATGCTCTAATACCAGTTGTTAGAAATCAAATTTCAGATTATTAACTCATATCTCATATGAGTTTAATTATTTATGTTTAGTCACAAAACTTAAGTTGATCTTATGCAAGCATAATGGTTACATAAGATGAAAGAAATGTCCTTACATTATCATTACTTTAGAAGGTTTATACTCAATTAATCTACTATTAATTGACTCTTGTAAAACCGTTTACCCTTACCAACGGTCTAAAATAAACCGTCTCCAAAAGCTCTTATCAAGGACCCGATCTCAAAACTAAAATCAATTTTGTTACTAGAAAATTGAATTTAGTAATCCTAAAAACAGTTAATAATATTACAATAATATTATTAGTTTTGAGAAATGATTTTATTTCTCTAGAAAACTATTTTGCTAGAGAGAATGAGGAGAAGTATGGAATGAATTAACTAGCTTGTGTTTGCATGTGTGATGGAGTATTTAAGAAGGAAAATCCTCTTCTTTGTTGAGGACATGGCCGACCTCTTCAATGGAGAAGAGCCAATGCATGCTCAACATAATTTTACGCATGTATATAAATTTCTTACACAAAACACTAGCTTGTTAGCTATGTAATGATTGTGTACAAGTTAATACACAATCCTCTCAATCATACATGTATTTACACGGTCCATTTAAATACATTGAACTCCATTTTATTTTTGTCAATTGTGTTAAATTGTAACATGTCACACATGTCACATAACACATGAGACAATTTGTTAATTATGCAATTTTAACTCCTTAAATTTCAAAATTTACAAATTCATAACATTTAAATAATTCCACTAGTAATTCTTAATTACTATCTTATAAAAATGTGTAATCATAATTTTAATTACAACTATTTGTAATTTATGATTGACTGTATTCATTCCCGATTTAATCGTTTCTAAAACAATTAAATAAAACCAAGTAATAAAACAATTTTTATTACTTTGACAAATATTATTATTGTAATCCAATTATAATAATATACGTCACGTAAAATCATTTCCAATTTCAAGGTATTAATTAATCCGTATCCATATACGATCAATTAAATATTCTATTGAGACGAAATTTCTTAAAGATATGACCTTAAGGGATCAACTGATCACCACCATCATATGACGATAATGTCAAACTCTAGACAGCTAATCATTATCGATAAATGTTGATCAATCGACTTTAAAAGAGTAACATTCCCAATTGTGTTTCATTCAAATGAGATTTAAATATGTGAACGCATTGTTGTCGAGGACATAACCTCCAACACTATCTATGTCAATGCAAAAAAAGTTATGTGCGGTAATATGACTAGACAAATCTGCGGCTGCAACATCCTTCTTACTGTTAGACACCCCCTGAGCGCTAAACGCTTTTTATAGCATAGTGATCATCATGCACTCCATATACTTGGGGTCTATGGGGACCATTGACCCGAACTAGATTGGTTGGAGGTCCTCGTCCGTGACAAGCAGGTCCAACTCTCAGTCGGAGAAGTCATTTTGATCATCCTCCTCTTTTCCAGCGCCCATTACTTGGTCACTCAACTTATCTATTGCATTGACACAAGGTTTAATGCTCGCGTCAATCTTTTCCTCCTTGAAGAGTCTATTGATATAATATACTCAAGAAGGGGGGGTTGAATTGAGTATGCCTTCTTTTTAAAATGTTCTTCGGTGTGTGTATGGTTGTATGACGAACGTTGAGTAGAGCAAAAATAGAGACACGATATTTTTGAAGTGGTTCAGTTTCACAAGTTGAAACCTACGTCCACTATTCTCGATTAATAAAATTAGTACCAACTTTGGA
The DNA here is from genome assembly GCA_029255685.2 of Silene conica. Taxonomy (NCBI): domain Eukaryota; kingdom Viridiplantae; phylum Streptophyta; class Magnoliopsida; order Caryophyllales; family Caryophyllaceae; genus Silene; species Silene conica. Next base: position 73,352,937 of record CM055314.2, read on the forward strand.
TTACAATTTTATCAACCCTACTCGTGCAACTTTGATGTTAGTCGCAACTCTATCTAGATACCGTTAAATATCTTGTTATGACAAGTACCGTTAAATACTTGTTTACAAAGAGTACTGTAAAATACTCGAACTATCTTATGCTAATAAGATAAGTCTTCAATGTTTCTTGATGTCACAAACTTGAATGAATAAGATCAATGTTGGAGCACTTGAATCTTGAATCGAATATGACAATTATAAGCTCGAATCTTGAAGAGTAATGAACGGCGGTTTTTGTCTCGATATGCGTGAATGTGTTGTATGTATTTCGTATGGATTAATGTATCATGGGTAGTCTATTTATATAGAATTATATCTAGGTAATTAAAACCCTAGATGACTTAGGAATATTACTTAAACTAGAATACTAGTCTTTTAGTAATACTTACCATAAATCTAATCTTAATATATTTAGGAAAGATTTAATAATATACTATAAGTATTATATAAGGAATCAATTTCCTAATTCATATTTAGGAAAGATCTTTATATAATAAACAAATAGTATCCTTATTAAAACAACTTCCTACACTATGTCAAAATATAATAAATTATATTATCATAACATAATCTAGTTTGTTTATGATATTAAATAAATACATAATATTTACTTAAACTAATCCCACACGATTTATGGAACGTGTCATAGTACACGTTTTCCAAAATCGTTTTCAAACCATATTTAGATTATATTATTTGACAATTATGATTATATAAAAATCCTTAGTTTATTTAGTAATAAATAATTAACTCATAAGAGAATTATTATTCCTATTTAACCAAAAGATATTTTATATAAACCTATTAGGATTAATAATTCCATATTCTAAAAATAGAATACCAATTAAACATTAAATGCCCATGATGATTTTTGGAAACTAAAAACGTTTCAACCAGCACATGTATATCGATCATTTCTTCATAATATAGAGTTATAGCTACGAGCTATAACTTGAATCAATCTCGTACTAAAGCTATAGTTGATAAGTATAACTTTAGTTCATTAGGCGCGCTTGCGATCTTCTTTCAATCTTCAATTTAGTCAATCCATTGACTAACATGCTTGAATCTTTTATACTTGATTGATTAGATCTTGTTACTAATATTCTGTACACTTAGCACACGATTATACGCACGAGTATATAATATATACATAGCTAGACTTGTCATTATCAAAACATAGACATATATACTTAATATATATATTTGAATATATGGTTCAACATATTCCCCCTTTTTGATGATGGCAAGTCTCTCTTAGATTTTGTGTCTAAGTGTATGTTCCCCCTCAATATAATAATGGTCATTCATAGCAAAGATTCACTTAGGGTTTCTATCTTCTATCTATCCCATATCCTTTAAGAACCCTAAGAGACAATGAATTACGACAAGGAGCAAGCTTAGGCAAATTCTAATCTAAGTCGCATTTTTCCCCCTCTTGACATCATCGAAAAGATGAGAACAAAGACATGAAATGACTAGAATAATATACGACGAAACATAAGCAAGCATGTAAAACGAATCGAAAGATATGAACACAGAAGATATCATACAAACACATACTAATGTAAAAATATACACAACCAACCGAAAATATACTAGAGCCAATGGGCCGAATAGTTAACAGATTGTTTTAGAAAATTGGGCCGGCTAGGTTAGTTCATAATGGGCCAAGGCAAAAATTAATAAGGAAGTTGGGCCAGGCAAAATAGGATTAGGAAACCCAAGGGAAGCAAAAAGGAACATGACCTCGGTTTTAATTGGGCCAGGGTAAGGGAATTGGGCTACAAATATAAAAGTTTCATAAGTCCATCCCAGGTCTTAACAACAACAACACCAAAACAATGTAAAACATGAAGTCTGCAACCGATGAAGAGGATCAAGAACTAGAACTGGATGCGGGTGTCTTGACATAAGGGCTGACATAATCGGGTATGGACTCAAGAGTGTCCAAGCGGTCCAGGCAACTACTCACGTTTCGTCCTTGAGCGTTAAGAGCTAGCTCGAAATTGAGGGCCTTGAGGGAAAGAGCTTTGACGGCCTCAAGAGCTTGAGAAGCATCCTTTCGTAACAAACCGTGGTTCCTTACCATAGCTCCACCTTGTGATGTGAGGAACGAGAGACGATCACTGATAACTAACAATTCCGAGCACATGACCGAGACATCCGAGCTCATCTTATCAAGGCGTTTATCAACCTTGTCCATCCATGCTCTCAACAACGGCTCGAAACCCGAAGTATCACGACTTCCCGAAGCACCCTCATTCTCCTTTTCTTGTTTAACTTGGCACAGACCAAGAATTTGATCCATCTTAGCTGCCAACCCTTCAAACGACGGAGACGGATTCGGATTTGGTCCCTCCTCAACCATCTTCCCAAACGACAAATCTACTCCATCAAACACTATACCCATTAATTTGAGCAACTTATCACACATCTGGTCACGAGGCTTTACACCGAAGCTTAAATCATCCACAACTCCTTTCTTGAACAAGATTTCGGACACCCACATTCCATAAGGAATGTCGAGTGTAGAGCACGTCTTTTCTTTGATTAAACGGATGAGGTTTGGCAAATCTTTTAGCATAAAAGAAAAGCAAGGTTTATCTTATTCCCTTCCAACCAATGGTAAAGTACAACGGCCTCGATGTTGGAGCTTGTGTCCTCCACATGTAGTGTGATAACGTCATTGCACATACCCTTGTACGGACAAGTGGGAGATTGTTGGGGCTGGTGTCCTTGACAATTAAGTACAATGACTTATTAAATCTCTTTAAGGATCACAAGGGCATACTTCTGTATTATTACCAGTTGATCCACGTTTATCAATAACGGTTGACTTGCTAGATAAGTTTGACGTTATTGTCATACGGATGGCGGTGATCAACTGGTCCCTATGTGGGGAATAAAGCATGTATTCACCCTAAACTTGCAGGATTATAATGAAAAATACAGTTGTGTTTATAGTCATAAGATTAAAAAGGATAAGAAAAAGAATTCAACCTTTGGTCCTTTGTGCTTATGGCCTAAGAACAGGAATTAAAGTAAATTCCCTCCTATAACTTGCACCCAAGACTTGATTGAGATGATGCCGCGTGTGCTAGAAAATACTCTCCAATTGCCTTGCAATATGGGGAGAGCTTTTGAGAGGTTTTAGATGTGAGATCTGAGTTTTGGGAAAAAGATGTTCTCAAAACCCTAATTGTCAGAATTATGAATTACCAGTCAGTGACAAAAAAGAGAAAGACTCTCCTTTTGTATTACTTAGGTCGGCCGAATGGGTCTTGGGTAAGGGTGGGCTTTTTCCACTCTTACCTTATACCTTTGCGTGATTCGACCCGTTTAGCTTTAAGTTGTTCGCGGGTTTTATTTATAAATCGTAACATGTTATCAGATATTAATACAGTCGATATATTAATAATGGTCTGAAAAAATACGATATTGTATAATTACCCAAATTAATATAACTGTTTATATTAATACGCGAATACTATATTTAATTAAATATAACCGTTTATATTTAATTTACGAATTAATCTTGTAATCCGTATTAGCTAAAATTATTTAATCCGTATTAAATAATAATCTCAACATCTTATTGACTAATTTATTAGTCAACACCTCTGACTAACTGTTTAGTCATATCCGGCATAAATGTGACTGTATTTTCATACCTTCACATCTCTCAAACGTGTCCTATAGGTGTGACGTATAGGGACCAGTTGATCACCGCCATCCGTATGACAATAACGTCAAACTTATCTAGCAAGCCAACCGTTATTGATAAACGTGGATCAACTGGTAATAATACAAAAGTATGCCCTTGTGATCCTTAAAGAGATTTAATAAGTCATTGTACTTAATTGTCAAGGACACCAGCCCCAACAATCTCCAGTTTCTCGATATTCTCAATCATGTTGAGAATATGTGGGCTAACAGCTTGGCCCTTCTGGAGTTTCGCCTCAAAGAAGCGACAGGTATGCTCATAAGAAACGATTCTCGGAGCCTTGGAGAATTCGTTAGTGAGCGTGGTGAAAATCTTGTTTGCACCATGGGTTATGAAGCGTCTTTGCAAATTGGATTCCATTGCATAGATGAGTACGTTCTTTATCGCACCCGCTTCCATAACGAAATCGCTATGAGCGCGAATTTCGTTGGCTCTAGCTCCAGTTCCTGGGTGTGGCGGAATGGGCTCAGTTAAGAACTTGAGCTTTCCGTCAGCAATGGCAGCATTCCGTAGTGCTGCCTCCCAGTCAGAGAAGTTTGACCCATCATTCCTCAGTCTAGTTGACTGATTCATGGAGTCCATGAAGGCTTTTAGCCAGGATTCACGTGCTAGCTTGGCACTTGGCATTGGGTCTTCACCAGCCATTTTAGTTTTACAGCAGTTTTAATGAACGTGTTCTACACTGAAAAGAAGATAAAACAAAACCATATAAGCAACTTATTGTTGTGATTTAAGTCTATATTAAATTGAATTTAAACTCGTAGACTCATGCATTTATATAATTGATCTCCCTCAAGAATTATATAAACGATCCCAAGACTCAATTTCCGTATATTGATAAGCCCACAGTTTGGCTAATTCCAATCGTTGGAACTCTTGGTCGATAGATTTCCGTATATCTATCTATTAGTCCATCTCAGTCACTGGAATATTATCGAGTGACCATGATGTTGAGATAAAATAAATCATCTGTTCCCACTTACCCGACGTAGAAGGGGTCATATTATGCCTACCGACGAAGAAGGGATTCATGGGAGGCTGATTTATAAAGACTAATCTCAATTTTTGGTTATACGAGGAAGACCCCATCAATTTTTATTTATCCATATTTAAGTGAACTAAAAACTAGCATTTGCGTGAATGAATTAAATAAAGTGATGGCTTTTAAATGACATGTGACATCTGTATTGTCACAGAAAACTAACGCGTAACCTCTACATGAGTCAGTTTTCAGGCATGATATAGGTGGTTTGGTTTTAGGCGGAATATGATGCAAGCTATTATCGATGAAAGCATAAAATGAAAGCAATAAACGTAAATAAAAAGTCCTAGTGTGGCCTGTCCTACCAAAATAAACATAAAACAACTTGGAATCCACCGTTGGACCCTAGAAGCTTGTCTTGATGTTCCATCTTGGTCCTTGCAGCGGGAGTGAGCATCCGGTCTCCGTCTTGTCTTTGGTCTTCACAAAATTACTAATTTAAATTACAAAAGTAATCCTAGATACATTCTAATTTAAATACAAAAGTAATTACATGGCAAAAACCCAAAACGGAGATTCAAGATCTCAAAATTACAAGCAAGATCGTGTCCCTTCATTACGGTGACACAATCTTCTAAGGCCACACTAAGTTACAACCGTTTGCAAAAATTAAATACGTTATTGAAAGCATTCAAGGCATTCACAAGACGATAAATAAAATGCATCAACTAAAAACAATTTATACATGACATAATACTGTTATTATGATTAACAAATTTATACCAAACCACCTTTTAAGATTAAAATTAAGTGACTATACCGTTTTAATCACCAATTTTAACAAACATATAATCCATTATTTTAAACTGTTTTAAAACAATATGTATCAAACGAGGGTGAACCGTTTCACTAAATAATACACTATTTCCGTATATAGTATATTATTTTAAGCCATGTGAAAATAAAACATGTTATTTTCGAAAATAAAAAAAAAACGAGTCTGTTACAGGGGGGAGGTCGACCGACCTAAACTTGTGGTCGACCGACCTCCTGCCGAAAAACGGAAAAATCTGCAACAGTAAAACCGGTCGACCGACCTATTAATTAGGTCGACCGACCAACAAGTAGTAAAAACGAATTTCAGAAAACGCAAAACGCTGCACTTTATGAAATTAAAACAAGTTTTTACCTTTTAAACTTTGATTAAAACAAGTAAATCAAAATTAACATCAACAAGGGTTCACATATTGTTAAGAATATCGATTAATTAACAATATGTAATTAGGAATCGAAAAACAAGATCGAAAACTCATAAAGGAAACTGTTTTAAAAAAAAAAAACAGAAAACTCACACAGGGGCGGTCGACCGACCGCTAGTACTGGTCGACCGACCGACGCAGCGGCAGAAACGAGATTTTTCAAAATCTTTAAAAAAAAACTTATGAAAAACACAAAAGTAAAATTTTCATAACCTGGCTCTGATACCACTTGTGGGGAATAAAGCATGTATTCACCCTAAACTTGCAGGATTATAATGAAAAATACAGTTGTGTTTATAGTCATAAGATTAAAAAGGATAAGAAAAAGAATTCAACCTTTGGTCCTTTGTGCTTATAGCCTAAGAACAGGAATTAAAGTAAATTCCCTCCTATAACTTGCACCCAAGACTTGATTGAGATGATGCCGCGTGTGCTAGAAAATACTCTCCAATTGCCTTGCAATATGGGGAGAGCTTTTGAGAGGTTTTAGATGTGAGATCTGAGTTTTGGGAAAAAGATGTTCTCAAAACCCTAATTGTCAGAATTATGAATTACCAGTCAGTGACAAAAAAGAGAAAGACTCTCCTTTTGTATTACTTAGGTCGGCCGAATGGGTCTTGGGTAAGGGTAGGCTTTTTCCACTCTTACCTTATACCTTTGCGTGATTCGACCCGTTTAGCTTTAAGTTGTTCGCGGGTTTTATTTATAAATCGTAACATGTTATCAGATATTAATACAGTCGATATATTAATAATGGTCTGACAAAATACGATATTGTATAATTACCCAAATTAATATAACTGTTTATATTAATACGCGAATACTATATTTAATTAAATATAACCGTTTATATTTAATTTACGAATTAATCTTGTAATCCGTATTAGCTAAAATTATTTAATCCGTATTAAATAATAATCTCAACATCTTATTGACTAATTTATTAGTCAACACCTCTGACTAACTGTTTAGTCATATCCGGCATAAATGTGACTGTATTTTCATACCTTCACATCTCTCAAACGTGTCCTATAGGTGTGACGTATAGGGACCAGTTGATCACCGCCATCCGTATGACAATAACGTCAAACTTATCTAGCAAGCCAACCGTTATTGATAAACGTGGATCAACTGGTAATAATACAAAAGTATGCCCTTGTGATCCTTAAAGAGATTTAATAAGTCATTGTACTTAATTGTCAAGGACACCAGCCCCAACACCCTATACGTCACACCTATAGGACACGTTTGAGAGATGTGAAGTTATGAAAATACAATCACATTTATGCCGGATATGACTAAACAGTTAGTCAGAGGTATTGACTATTAAATTAGTCAATAAGATGTTGAGATTATTATTTAATACGGATTAAATAATTTTAGCTAATACTTATTACATGATTAATTCGTAAAATTAAATATAAACGGTTATATTTAATTCAATATTGTATTCGCGTATTAATATAAATAGTTATATTAATTTGGGTAATTATACAATATCGTATTTTGTCAGACCATTATTAATATATCGACTATATTAATAACTGATAACCTGTTACGATTTATAAATAAAACCCGCGAATTATATTTTAGCAATTGGGTCGAATCACGCATTGGAATAAGGTAAGAGTGGGAAGCCCACTCCTACCCGACATCCAATTCGGCTGTGTACTACATAAGGAGAGGGACTCTCCTTATGTCAGATACTCTTGTTTCACTGTTTAAACAAATCTCAAGAAAATTAGGGTTTGAGAGCATTCTTCTCCCATAACCCAGATCTCACATCTAAAACTCAAAAGGCTCTCCCGATATTGCAAGGCAGTTGGAGAGGATTTCTAGCACACGCGGCAACGTCTCATTCTAAGTCTTGGGTGCAAGTTATAGGAGGGAATTTGTGTTAATTCCTGTTCTTAGGCCTTTCGCGCAAGGACTAAAGGTTGTACTCTTTTTCATATCTTTTTAATCTTATGACCATATTCACGATTGTATTTTTCATTATAATCCTGCAAGTATAGAGCGAATACACGTTTTATTCCCCACAAGTGGTATCAGAGCCTATGGCCATGAAATTTTACAATTGTGTTTTTCATAAGATTTGAAATTTGAAAAATCGGGCTGTTTTGACGAGCACTCGATCGAGTACTACCGGCACTCGATCGAGTGCTTCAGCCGCGTGCCTCTTTTTGTGAGAAATCGATCTTGTTTTCGATTATAATTTGCATATTGTTATTTAATCGATATTTTTAGCAATATGTGAATCTTTTGTTGTTTTTATTTTTGATTTTCATGTTTTATATCAAGATAAAAACTTGTTTAGGTTTAAAGTGCAGCGTTTGCGTTTTAATGAGTCACTCGATCGAGCCCCTGCTGCACTCGATCGAGTGACACTGACACTCGATCGAGTGCCTCTGTTGCTCGGTCGAGTGCTCATGTTTCAGGCTTTCTTTTTCGAAAATAACTTGTTTCTTATTTTCACATGGCCTAAAATAATATACTGTATACGGAAATAGTATATTATTTTTGTGAAACGGTTCACCCTCGTTTGATACATATTATTTTAAAACGGTTTAAGATAATAGGATTATAAATTTATTAAAATTGGTGATTAAAACGGTATAGTCACATAATTTTAATCCCGTAAAGGTGGTTTGGTAAAAAATTTGTTAAACATAATAACAGTATTATGTCATGAATGAATTTTGTTTTAGTTGATGCATTTTTATTTATCGTCTTGTTGAATGCCTTGTGAATGCTTTCAATAACGTATTTATTTTTGCAAACGGTTGTAACTTAGTGTGGCCTTAGAAGATTGTGTCACCGTAATGATCTTGAATCTCCGTTTTGGGTTTTTGCCATGTAATTACTTTTGTATTTAAATCAGAATGTATCTAGGACTACTTTTGTAATTTAAATTAGTAATTTTGTGAAGACCAAAGACGGAGACCGCACTACTACAAAAGTTGCTTACTACATAGGAGGTTTTGACTAATAGACATAGGTTTTTGAACCGATGTAGAGTTCAGTTATGTCCTTTAGTTTGTAATAGACATAGGTTGTACAACCGATGTGCATTACTCTAATGGACATCGGATTTTTCGAAAATCCTATGTCTGTTGCTTATAATGGACAACGGACTTTCGTAAAATCCCATGTCTAATATGTAAAAATCCTATGTCCATTAATGTTATTTACATCAGTTTTTCCTTGAAAATAATCCTATGTCTATTGTTGATTTTTACATCAGACTTTCGTTTAAATCCCATGTCTATTGTTGTTATATACATCAGTTTTTTACAAAATCCCATGTCTATTATGGGTAGTATACATCAGATTTTTTACAACCTCTGTCCTTTAATGTGGTTTTTTTAAAAAAAAAATTGGAATCAAAATTCTTGTTGCCAATATAATGCCAAAATCCGGGATTGTACGAAAACGGAGCCCTTTCATTACTAATTACGACAACAAAAGTCGTTCGTCGTCATACATTGTTTCAAGAACGAACCAAAGAAAGGTCGTTCGTCATAATACATACAATAATACATATATATACTGTTAAAGTGCACAAGACGCACAATGTTTTCGAAATCAAACTACATACATTACTAATAGCTACGGCTAGAGGTAAAGAAAATAGTTTGCCCACAAGTCTCGAACCTCATCAAGTTCTTCTTGTGAATATGGAGTTGTGTCTTGAAAAACCTGTCAATAATGCACATAACGGGTTGTTTATAATATGTACGTACCACACTATTACACGAGCTGAAGTTCAAATTCGAGCATGTAGGATGTCGCATAATATTACCTCATCGATAGCTGTCGTAGCAATAGAACGAGTGACGGTCTCCAGCATGTACCTCATGATGTAATACCCGCATTCTGGATCGCCTGGTTAACGAGCACACTAAAACATGATGAAAAATTAAAGCAAGTTACATTAGTTGCCAAATCTGAGTATTTCAGTGAACATTATTAGGCAATTCTGGGTACTGCTGCTGCTGGTTGCTGTTTCTGTTGCTGCTGGGTGCTACATGCTGCCTGCTGCTGCTACTATTGTTGGTTACTATTGTTGTTGCTGTTTGCTGTTGTTGCTACTGTTGCTGCCACCAGTTGCTGCTGTTGCTGCCTGGTAAAGTGGCTGAAATGATTCAGGAAGAAGTCAGAAGAAGAATTCGTATGCAAGTGACCAAGGTAGCTAGCAGTAATGACAAAATCTGGCTCCAGAATGAGGTATTACAGTCTATAAGAAATCTGATTTCGCTGATATTTCTTTGCCTCTTTGTTGCACTGTGCCTGACTTGTAGGCCCTTGTTTCAAAGATCAAATTTTGTATTTTTTTATCTTCAAGATATATACTCACCTCACATTTCACCAAAAAATTTAATGTACTTGGATTCCAGTAACAACATATCAATGGCTCAGTCGGGGTTAAATATTGAACAAATCTATCCTGTAACATACCAGTTAGTTGCTCTTTGTTCAAATAACTGATATAACTTTGCTTTCCTGGTGGCACCAATATGACATATTCCAAGCTATACTAACGATGAAGGAAAACCTTATTAGGTTCCAATCAAAATAGCATGAACTCGACGTAAGGAATGATTTTAAATAGGATTTAATGAAGCAGAAAAATAGAACTTCAAATGAATACTATTACGAGGCCACACACACACACAAAGAATGATATTACAACTTGGTTCACAGACATGCAACTTGGCTCGCCATAACAAACGTATACCATCATCCATATGATATTTGAAAAATCAAACAATCAGGTCACTATACATCAAAAATTTAAAGAGAATCCACATGATATTTTCCATAACTTTGCTATCATGGTTAACTTGAACATCGTTCTCATGGTTTGAGGGCATTTGGCAAAGTTAAGGGTTATTAAGAGTTCATAAGTGGGACTGGTGAAAGGTGCATAAATTATGTCTGCACCTGACAATAATTCAATTCAATTCAATCCTATTCTATGGTAGGGAAACTAGCTAGGAACCATCTATTTTTGTACAAATACTAGTCTCAAATACTGCATTCATAAAATAGCATAACTTCCCGGACTTGTATAATCAATTGTTTCCATCCTTGTTTATTACTGGCACAAGGCATTCAATCTTTTTGAATGCAACTGCACAAATTTTTAATTTCCTAACACTTTAAGACAACCAGAAAAATCAATATGAGACCATGTTAACTTGTAAGCTGACAAAATTCATAAGTATATACTTTTCGTTAGCACTGAGGTACCTTGTCAAGTTGATCAAATTCTGTCTTCTCCTTAAATAGTGTCTCCTTGGACAAAAGCTCTGCCATAATGCAACCAAGCGATCACATATTAATGGTTGTTGAATACTCTTTCGCCCCCAATAGCAGCTGTGGCACCCTGCAAATAACCAAGGAGCAGCTTCTCATCTGCCTCACTGTCGACATCTTCAACAATTAGCAATGGCTTTTTACGCTGCATTGGAAATCACAAATTAGAAATATGTTAAATGACTAGCCGGATTCATAAGCAAGTGCCAAAACAATTGAGATGTAAATACCTTCTTTTGCCCTTAGACCTGTCTCAGTTTATAAATTTGCCATTTTTTTCAAGGTCTTCTATATTCTAAGAAAAATAGAAAAGCTAAATGTAATTAAAACTCGACAAAGTCATATTGAAAATTGGAAGTCTCTTAAAGGAAGGAAAAGCCAAGAAAAGCCTCCCACTGATTGTTCGCAGCGCGGATCTCACGACACGAAATAAATCTTCTTTAAACTCTTCTACCTACGGATTGAAATAGCGTAACCAAAGAGTTGTTTAGCCAAAGAGGGATTTTTGAATTAGGGTTTGGGAAATTGGGGAAAATTAAAATTCGAAAACTAAATTGGGTTTTTAAACTTACCATGAAAGAATAAGTGGTAGCGGACAACAATAGCGACAAATCGAGGACAATGATGGTGATTGCGAACTATCAGATTATGCATATTCATCTAATACGAACAACAGTGGCATCGTAAGTATGGAGAAAGAGATGACGAAGGAGGGAGAAAAGGAATGACTGAAACGGATTACCTGAGAAAGAGAAGACGAAGGAGGCGACTGAAATGTGAGGGTTTGAAGATGGTCTTCTTATTCCTTACTAACAAAATGAAATAGATATATCTGTCTGAATGTTTATTGGTATGGGTTTTAATAAAAAATAATGAAATGCAATGGACATGGGTTTAGTTAAAAATCTGATGTAAATAAGTAGAGTATAGACATGGGTTTTTCAAAAATTCGATGTCCATTAATATCATCACTCATGGACATGGGTTGTAAAAAACAACCGATGTAAATAAGTTTATAAGGACATCGGATTTTTGAAAACACCTATGTACATTATTTACTACATCGGATTTTTAAAAAACCTATGTCCATTCACTGATGTAGTAAGCGACTTTTGTAGTAGTGCCGGATGCTCACTCCCGCTGCAAGGACCAAGATGGAACATCAAGACAAGCTTCTAAGGGTCCAACGGTGGATTCCAAGTTGTTTTATGTTTATTTTGGTAGGATAGGCCACACTAGGACTTTTATTTACGTTTATTGCATTTATCTTTATGCTTTCATCGATAATAGCTTGCATCATATTCCGCCTAAAAGCCAAACCACCTATAACATGCCTGAAAACTGACACATGTAGAGGTTACGCGTTAGTTTTCTGTGACAATACAGATGTCACGTGTCACATGTAAAGCCATCACTTTATTTAATTCATTCACGTATATGCTAGTTTTTAGTTCACTTAAATATGAATAAATAAAAGTTGATGGGGTCTTCCTCGTATAACCAAAAATTGGGATTAGTCTTTACAAATCAGCCTCCCATGAATCCCTTCTTCGTCGGTAGGCATAATATGACCCCTTCTACGTCGGGTAAGTGGGAACAGATGATTTATTTTATCTCAACATCATGGTCACTCGATACTATCTAGCGACTGAGATGGACTAATAGATAGGATATACTGAAATCTATCGACCAAGAGTTCCAACGGTGGAATTAGCCAAACTGTGGGCTTATCAATATACGGAAATTGAGTCTTGGGATCGTTTATATAATTCTTGAGGGAGATCAATTATATAAATGCATGAGTCTACAAGTTTAAATTCAATTTAATATAGACTTAAATCACAACAATAAGTTGCTTATATGGTTTTGTTTTATCTTCTTTTTCAGTGTAGAACATGTTCATTAAAACTGCTGTATAACTAAATGGCTGGTGAAGACCCAATGCCAAGTGCCAAGCTAGCACGTGAATCCTGGCTAAAAGCCTTCATGGACTCCATGAATCAGTCTACTAGACTGATAAATGATGGGTCAAACTTCTCTGACTGGGAGGCAGCACTACGTATACGGAATGCTGCCATTGCTGACGGAAAGCTTAAGTATTTAACTGAGCCTATTCCGGCACACCCAGGAACTGGAGCTAGAGCTAACGAAGTTCGCGCTCATAGCGACTTCGTCATGGAAGCGGGTGCGATAAAGAATGTACTCATCTATGCAATGGAATCAAATTTGCAAAGACGCTTCATATCCCATGGTGCAAACAAGATTTTCACCACGCTCTCTAACGAATTCTCGAAAGCTCCGAGAATCGTTTCTTATGAGCATACATGTCGCTTCTTTGAGGCGAAACTCCAGAAGGGCCAAGCTGTTAGCCCACATATTCTCAACATGATTGAGAATATCGAGAAACTGGAGACCCTGAACTGCAAGATCAGTGAGAACATAATCGTTGATCGAATGCTTCATTCGCTTCATGATGGGTTCGCCCTCTTTAGGGCCAACTACTACATGAACGACATGAAGAAGACTCCTCATGAGCTCCACTCCCTTCTCGTACAGACTGAGAAGGATCTGAAATTAAGTGGGAGCGTGAAGCAGGATGTTCTCATGATCTCCAGTAAGGGAAAGGGTAAAGGGAAGGCTAAAGCTCAGGGCGACCTAGCAGTAGGTAAGCCCAGGTTCAAGAAACCAGGATTTACTAAGAGTGGGCCAGGTGAGTCGAGCAACTCACAGGGCAAGACAAAGAGCAAGGATACTAGCATGGAATGCCACCATTGCCACAAGACTGGGCATTGGAGGCGCTCATGCCCCGTGTATCGAGAGGACATTAAGGCAGGCCGCGTTACTCCTGTTGGTATGTCTTCTTCTTCTTTTATTCGCATGATTGAGATTAACCATGCAAGTTGCGGAACTTGGGTACTTGATACTGGTTGTGGTTCTCATCTATGTAATCATGTGCAGGGCCTCCGAAACCAAGAACCCCTAATCAAGGGTGAGGTGGACCTGCGTGTCGGGAATGGAGCACGCGTTGCTGCAGTCTCGAAGGGAACATACGTGATCCAGCTTCCAAGTGGATTCGAGTTATTTTTATATAACTGTTATTATGTTCCTAGTTTGTCCAAAAACATTATTTCAGTTTCTGCACTTGAGAAACTCGGTTTTTCATTTGTAATAGAGAATAATAGCTGTATTTTCTCCTTACACAATATGATTTATGGCAAGGCAGTTTCCATGAATGGAATTTATGTTTTAGATCAAACTACCGAGATATTACATGTGAATAACAAGAGATTAAAGGTAGGTGACAAAGATCAAACTTACCTATGGCATTGTCGTATGAGACACATTAATGAGAAACGCGTAAAACTGCTCATACAGAATGGAGCAATATCGCCCTTTGATTTCGAATCATATGGCACGTGTGAATCATGTCTCATCGGCAAAATGACTCGTATTTCCTTCAAAGGTGTTGGAATGCGCGCTGCCGACCTATTAGGACTCATACATACGGACGTATGTGGCCCTATGTCGATCAACGCACGAGAAGGCTATAGGTATTTCATCACTTTCACGGATGATTTGAGTAGATATGGCTATGTCTACTTGATGAAACATAAAAGTGAATCCTTTGACAAGTTCAAAGAATACCAGAATCGGGTACAGAACCAGCTGGGTAGAAAGATTAAAGCACTACGTTCGGATCGTGGTGGTGAGTATCTTTCACACGAGTTTGATCAACACCTTAAAGACTGTGGCATCGTGCTACAGTTGACTCCACCTGGAACACCACAATTAAATGGTGTGTCCGAACGGAGAAATCGAACTCTACTTGATATGGTTCGATCCATGATGAGTCACACCGTTGTGCCTGATTCATTGTGGGGCTATGCTCTTTTGTCAGCCGCTCTAATACTTAACCGAAGTCCGTCTAAAGCTGTTGACAAGACTCCATACGAATTATGGAAGAGAACGGTCCCTAACTTGTCCTTTATTCGGGTTTGGGGCTACGAGGCTTATGTCAAGTGGAGACACGAGGATAAGCTCGGCCCGCGATCGGTCAAGACATACTTTATAGGCTATCCAAAGGGAACTTTTGGTCATTACTTCTACTCGCCAACCGAACAACGTGTTTTTGTTGCGGCTAGTGCGACGTTCTTAGAGAAGGAATTCCTCGAGAACAAGTCGAGTAATAGAACCTTCGAGTTATCGGAGGTTCAAGGACCAACTACCGAGCAACCATGGGAGGAAACAGTACCTTCAACCGAGGCTGCGGTAGATATCCCTGAGGAACCTAGGAGGTCGGGGAGAGTCTCTATTCCTCCGGACAGATACATTGGTATGGTCGAGGAACGTGATATAGATGATGTCTTACTCCTAGAGGGTAATGAACCCACAACCTATAAAGGTGCCATGACCAGTTCTGACTCAAAGCTATGGCTAGAAGCCATGCAATCCGAGATGGACTCCATGTATGAGAACAACGTGTGTGATCTTGTGGACCTACCTGCAAAGGTACGTCCCCTTCAATGCAAATGACATTACAAGATAAAGCATGTCGTGGAAGGACAACAAGATATCCACAAGGCAAGACTAGTTGCTAAAGGTTTCACCCAAGTGCCAGGCTTGCACTACGATGAGATCTTTGCACCCGTAGTCATGCTACGTTCCATTCGGATTATCTTAGCGATCGCCGCATTTCACGATTATGAAATATGGCAAATGGACGTTAAAACCGCCTTCTTAAACGGTTATTTGGAGGAAGAGTTGTACATGGTACAACCCGAGGGTTTTATTGATCCAGAACATCCTAAGAAGGTTTGCAAGCTTAAGCGTTCCATCTATGGACTTAAGCAAGCATCGCTGAGTTGGAATCATCGCTTCGACCAAGTGATAAAAGAGAATGGGTTCATTTGATCAGTCGAGGAACCATGTCTCTATATCAAGTCGAGTGGGAGCAAGATTGTATTCCTAGTACTGTATGTCGATGACATACTCTTGATTGGGAATGACATACCTCTCTTATCTTCGGTTAAAGCATGGTTGAAAAACCATTTCCAGATGAAAGATCTGGGAGAGGCACAAAGAATTTTGGGCATCCGTATCTACAGGGATAGATCACGACGGATGTTGTCTCTCAGTCAGGAGTCTTATATAGATAAGATTCTAGAGAGATTCAGCATGACGAACTCCAAGAAAGGGTTCCTTCCTATGACTCCTGGGCTTCACTTGAGCAAGACTCAAGAAGCTAAGTCATTGGAAGAGAAAGAGCGCATGAGTCGGATTCCTTATGCTTCGGCAATAGGATCGATCATGTATGCCATGATATGCACACGTCCTGACGTTGCATATGCATTGAGTATGACTAGTCGATTCCAAGCTCATCCAGGTGAACAACACTGGATGGCCGTGAAAAACATTCTTAAGTACCTACGGAGGACTAAAGATTGGGGATTGACTTACGGAGGCGACTCGACGCTCTGCGCCACGGGTTACGCAGATGCTAGCTTCCAAACAGATCGAGATGACTCGAAATCTCAGTCTGGATTCGTTTTTACTCTTAATGGCGCTGCTGTCAGCTGGAAAAGTTCTAAACAGAGTGTTAAAGCAGATTCTACGACTGAGTCCGAGTACTATGCCGCCTCAGAAGCAGCTAAGGAAGCAATATGGATGCGTCAATTCTTACAAGGACTATCAGTAGTGCCTAGTTCGAATGACCCAATCACCGTTTATTGTGATAACAAAAGGTGCCATCTTCCAAGCTAAGGAGCATAAGTCTAGCAACAAGGCTAGGCATGTACAACGGAAAGCTCATCTAATCAGGGATTACGTGGAGCAAAAGGAGATTTTCATTGATAAGATCGCTACGGATGACAACATAGCTGATCCTCTCACAAAAGCATTACCACGTGATAAGCATGAAGGGCACATTCATTCCATGGGAATTGGATGTGTTCCTAAGTTGTAGTACTCTTTTATGAATTCATGTAATAATTCATTTTCTCGTGTACTCTATTCAACCTTATTGTTATGATATATAATGTTTTGTTTTTCATGTGGAATTGTACGCCAATTTTGAACACCACAAAGTGAACTGATTAACATTAATTACATCGTTTTGGTCCTTGATTACCCACTTGAGCTGATAACTCAGGTAATCATTTTGTGACATTGGTTGATGGTGGGTTCAACGAGCCATAAGTCACACGGCTGACTGACCAATCACAAAGGCGAGTTATACGGATATCTCGTAGGACACCCCGTGACAGCGTTATGGAGTCCTAAATGTTTTATAACATTGGGTATCAGGTCGTGGATAGGACCTCCATAGTGTTCCTTAGAGTCGAGTCTTTTGACTTTCAACTGTCTCTTGAGATTAAGGCAGATTTTGGGTAACTTTGGTTTCTTTCCCACGGTCACCGTAACAGGGGCCAAGAGGATTTTTTCTGGGTTATTTCATGCTGCGCGATATCGGCAGGATTCGAGTTGAGGGAAATATCCCAACCCTTATCAGGATTTTATCATTTATCAGGGCCACTCGAGGAGTAACTGAAATGCATGGCCATGCTCGAATACAGATTCGTTTTATCAGTTAAGTTACTCTCTAGTCGGGGAAACCACTCTTGATACAGATCGCTTGTGAGATACGACCTTTGCGAATGCGGATTTGCAAATTGTCTTACATTGAGTGGGAGAAATTTTAAAAGGATATGAGAATCGGTTATCGCACCTACACTTGTACGGACAAGTGGGAGTTTGTTGGAGCTTGTGTCCTCCACATGTAGTGTGATAACGTCATTGCACATACCCTTGTACGGACAAGTGGGAGATTGTTGGGGCTGGTGTCCTTGACAATTAAGTACAATGACTTATTAAATCTCTTTAAGGATCACAAGGGCATACTTCTGTATTATTACCAGTTGATCCACGTTTATCAATAACGGTTGGCTTGCTAGATAAGTTTGACGTTATTGTCATACAGATGGCGGTGATCAACTGGTCCCTATACGTCACACCTATAGGACACGTTTGAGAGATGTGAAGGTATGAAAATACAATCACATTTTTGCCGGATATGACTAAACAGTTAGTCAGAGGTATTGACTATTAAATTAGTCAATAAGATGTTGAGATTATTATTTAATACGGATTAAATAATTTTAGCTAATACGGATTACATGATTAATTCGTAAAATTAAATATAAACGGTTTTATTTAATTAAATATTGTATTCGCGTATTAATATAAACAGTTATATTAATTTGGGTAATTATACAATATCGTATTTTGTCAGACCATTATTAATATATCGACTATATTAATAACTGATAACCTGTTACGATTTATAAATAAAACCCGCGAATTATATTTTAGCAATTGGGTCGAATCACGCATTGGAATAAGGTAAGAGTGGGAAGCCCACTCCTACCCGACATCCAATTCGGCCGTGTACTACATAAGGAGAGGGACTCTCCTTATGTCAGATACTCTTGTTTCACTGTTTAAACAAATCTCAAGAAAATTAGGGTTTGAGAGCATTCTTCTCCCATAACCCAGATCTCACATCTAAAACTCAAAAGGCTCTCCCGATATTGCAAGGCAGTTGGAGAGGATTTCTAGCACACGCGGCAACGTCTCATTCTAAGTCTTGGGTGCAAGTTATAGGAGGGAATTTGTGTTAATTCCTTTTCTTAGGCCTTTCGCGCAAGGACTAAAGGTTGTACTCTTTTTCATATCTTTTTAATCTTATGACCATATTCACGATTGTATTTTTCATTATAATCCTGCAAGTATAGGGCGAATACACGTTTTATTCCCCACACTCGATTCTCGACAACTTATCACGACCATCCCTCCGAGGTAAAATAGTATTCCAAAGAAAGTTAACGAACAACTTCAATTTTGGCGAGAACGAATTAGTTAAGAGCGGAGAAATTTCAGTAGCGTTAGGATCAAAATATTGTTTAATCATCATCTTTTGTTCTCGGGTCACCACCCCCCATTCCTTACGGGTATCGAGATCAAGACCGCTTTGATCAAGACGGAAAATTTCACAAATATCACTTAAAGATACCTCGACATCCCTTCTATTTACAACTGCTTTCAACCCATATTCACTTGGTTTGACAGAAGCAAAGAACTGAACCAATTCAATCGGAAATATTAACCCCGAAAAGTTGCTAATGTACTCCCACCCCTGAAATTCTAAAAATTTCTTAAAGAAAAGCAGAGACTTAGAGCCGTCTACCCAAGATGACGGATAAAACCGACCCGCATGAATAGAATAGGGAAGGAGACGGTCAATAAGCATACCTTCGTACTTAGTCATACGGACTCGCTCGAGACCTTCTTTGGTAGCTTCTATGGAGTATTCGCGAAACAGAGGACGGGGATTCTTGGAATCTGAGCCCAATTCTTGCATGTCGTCGGAAACAGAAGAGGCGGCATGGTTAAGCTTTCGACGTTTACTCTGGTCTGGTGTTGGAGCGGCAGTAGCTATGGGTGTTGGAGACGGTGGAGGTGATGGGGTTGGTGAAGGTGGAGAGGGTTTCTTATTTTGGGAACGGGTGGCGCGCGAAGGAGGCTTTGTGAGTAAGAATGGTGGTGATTGATTTGAGGTTTGGTGGAATTTGTGACGGAGTTTTAATGGAGGTTTTACGGAGGTTTGGGTTATTTAGGAATTTTATGGAGTTTGGGTGGAGGACGGTAATAATGAAGGTGGGTTGAGGTAAGTTGAGGGAGTTGGGGTAATAATGGTTGTTGGGTAAAGGTCAAAGGCTATGGGTTTAGGTAGGGGGCACGTGGCAACTGATTGTGAGGCTAGAGTGGTGAAGGACGTGGCATAGGTGGGGCATTACACACGGTTTGTGTGTTCATATAAGGTAAGTTGTTTTCTTTATTTTTTTTTTATTTTTTTTTATTTTGTTAACATATATTTGTATATTATTATGTGTGATATGTAATATGTATATTTTGGTGGTTTATAATATGTGACGTATTATTATTTTGAGAGTCGGTTGTGCACACATTTATATGTAAATTATATAATATAAATATGATCACAAAATTTTCATCGAGTACATACATACACATGCAGCGGAGTATACGGATACAGTCATATAATCTCATCTAACCCGTAGTCAATCATTGGGTTATTTTTGCTTTTAAGATTTGATTAGGTGCCACCGATTAAACCAATTTCCAATCGCAAAGTCTCAAAGCGTTCTCTAGCCAATGGTTTAGTGAAGATATCTGCCCATTGTTTTTCCGTACTACAAAATTCCAATTTTATATTTTTCTTTTCAACATGGTCTCGTAGAAAGTGGTGTCTTATTTCAATGTGTTTAGTTCTCGAGTGCTGGGCCGGATTTTTAGATATAATAATAGCACTCGTATTATCACATAAGATAGGCACACATCCAACATCAACACCATAATCATGTAACTGTTGCTTTAACCATAAAAGTTGAGAACATACCAGTGCGGCTGATATATATTCTGCTTCGGCAGTTGAGAGAGCGACAAAATTTTGTTTCTTGGATCCCCAAGATATTATGCATGGACCTACAAATGTAGCAAGTCCCGAGGTACTTTTTCTGTCTAATGAGCATCCTGCATAATCCGCATCTGAGTACCCTACTAGGTTAAAGTTACAGTCCATAGGATACCATAGATATAACTTTGATGTTCCGATTAGGTATCTTAGGATTCTCTTAACCGCAATCATGTGCGATTCTTTTGGTGCAGATTGAAATCTCGCACAAACAGAGACACTAAACATTATATCTGGACGACTTGCAGTAAGATAAAGAAGTGAACCAATCATACCTCGGTAAGTTGTTTCGTCTACAGACTTACCATCTTCGTCTTTGGTTAGCTTCTTATCTGTGACCATTGGAGTAGGCATTGCATGAGAGGTTTCCATGCCAAATTTCTTTAGCAACTCCTTGACGTATTTTTGTTGATGAATTTTGATTCCTTCTTCAGTTTGTTGTATTTGAAGTCCAAGGAAGAACTTTAGTTCTCCCATCATACTCTTCTCGAATTCAGAAGTCATCAACTCAGAGAAGTACTTGCACAACTTTTTATTAGTTGAGCCAAAAATAATATCGTCAACATAGATCTGAACGACTAGTAGATCTGAGTTCTCGCTTTTAAGAAATATGGTTTTATCCACAGACCCTCTCTTGAATCCACTTTCCAATAGGAACTTTGATAATCTGTCGTACCATGCCCTAGGTGCTTGTTTCAGGCCATAGAGAGCTTTGTCCAATTTGAATACATGATCTTTGAGTTTGCTGTCAGGAAATCCAGGAGGTAGTTCAACAAATACTTCCTCTTGGAGATAGCCATTAAGAAAGGTAGTCTTAACGTCCATCTGAAAAAGCTTCATTCCCTTGTGTGTTGCAAAAGCAATGAGTAGTCTTATTACCTCAAGACGAGCAACAGGAGCAAAGGTTTCGTCATAATCGATCCCTTCCTGTTGGTTGTATCCTTGAACCACTAGTCTGGCCTTATTTCGCACAATGACTCAGTGTCATCCAATTTGTTTCTGAATACCCATCTCGTTCCAATGACATATCTATCCTTAGGTCGAGGCACAAGATGCCAAACTTTGTTTCTTTTAAATTGCTGGAGTTCTTCTTGCATGACAACTATCCAGTCTGGATCTGCGAGAGCTTCCTTAATATTTGAAGGTTCAATGGTGGAGAGAAAGGAGTAGAATGAGCAAAAGTTATTTAAGCTCCTTCGAGTTTGAACTCCATCTGTCAGGCTTCCTCTGACATTGTCCAAAGGATGAGAGCCTTTGTATCTCCAGTTCCTTGATTGATTATTAGCATTACCTGAACTTGATTCGGGATCTTAACTTGTTCCCCCTGAATCCAAACCTGGGTTTATAGTAGGTTCAGGTATAACTTTGGCCTCTTCCCTTTGGTTTTGATTCAAAGTTACAGCTTCATCAGCTCTAACTCTGGGTTCCAAGTCATTGGTTTGAGAGTTATCTACAGTATCATCAACTGTAGCTTCATCTCTCGCACCATTTTCTCCCAAGTTAAGTTCATCATGAATTCCTTGAGGTTCTCCTTCTTCAATCTCCATTTCAGGAGGATCTTCCCTTGATAACCTGAAATCAGGTTCGTCTAGGTTTTCCTCTACGTCCTGTAATGGCTTATCGAAGACATTATTTTCATCAAAGATAACATGAATACTCTCTTCTATGCATAACGTACGTTTGTTGAAGACTTTGTAGGCTTTACTATGATCTGAATATCCTATAAAGATTGCTTCATCACTTCTAGGATCGAATTTGCTTAATCTGTTTTTACCATTGTTGTGAACGAAGCATTTACTACCAAAACATCTTAAATGAGAATATGTTTGGTTTACGACCTCGAAGAAGTTCATAAGGTGTGTTTTTAAGGATGGGTCTAATCATAGCACGGTTATGAATATAGCAAGCTGTACTACTAGCCTCATCCCAAAAGTTTCTAGGTAGGCCACTACAAAGAAGCATTGTTCTAGCCATGGCTTCTAGGGTTCTGTTCATTCGTTCTACGACTCCATTTTGTTGTGGGGTTCTAGGGGCCGAGAAGTTATGTCCAACGCCGTTGGCTTTACAGAACTCAATAAAGGCATGATTGTCGAACTCAGTTCCATGGTCAGTACGGATTGTTACTAGGTTTGATTTATATTTGTTTTGGACAAGTTTCATGAGACTAACAAATTCATCGAATGTTTCGTCTTTAGAGTGGAGAAAGATTGGCCAAACAAATCTGGAGTAATCATCAACTAGAACGAAAACGTACCTGGAACCACCTCTGCTTCTTACCTTCATAGGGCCACATAGATCCATGTGTACTAGTTCAAGAGCTTGTTCTGTGCTTACCACTCTTTTCGGCTTGAAAGATGATCTGACGTGTTTACATCGTGCACATGTGTCGCACATCTTTTCTTGATCAAATTTGATCTTTGGAAGACCTTCGACCAAGTCCCATCTTTTCAGCTTACTTAAAATAGGCGAGCTAATATGACCAAATCTCTTGTGCCATAGACACGGATCATCTAACGTAACTTTCATACATGATAGAGAGTCGGCAGGTACAATGTTTAAATCAATCATATAAACATTTTTCATCCTATGACCTTCAAGAATTACTTTACTGGTACCTTCTAGGATTATACGACATATATCTGAATGAAAGACCACTTTGTTTCTATGTCGTATAATTGAGATATACTGATAAGGTTGTGTTTGAGACCACTTACAAGGTATACATCATTTATAGTATGAGAGGATGAAATACCTCTCTGACCAATTCCGATGATCTTTCCTTTTTTGTTATCTCCGAAGGTAACTTTACCTCCGTCAAAAGGTTTTAGGGTTTGGAATAGATTTACGTCGCCTGTCATATGTCTTGAGCATCCACTGTCGAGATACCATAAGTTATTTTCCTTAGCGACAAACTGCACAAATAATTTCAAAGACAGGATTTAGGTACCCAAGCATACTTGGGTCCTTTGTTGTTAGTAATCACAAATACATCTTCCTTTTTAACCCAAACTTGTCTTAAATAGGTCTTTCTATATTGGTAGTAGTTGGGTTTTGATGCTTTTGTGTAAGTCTTAGTTTGAACTCTTGGTGACCAATTTTTTTGTGTTGTTTGTTGAGGAGTTTGTTTGGTTCTGTTTCTTTTTTCTTCGTAATCAAATGTCATGTCGTAGAACCATCTGTGGTCAATATTTCTTTCCTCAACTTTGTCATCATCATTGTCAAAGACAGAAATAGTGTCGTTTGGAATTCCTAAGGATTTAACGAACTTAACTCCGGTTTTAAAATCTTGTGCGTATTTTACACAGTTTTCTCGGAGGTGACCAGTATGGCCACAATAAGTGCATATTAAATACTCAGGTAGGTCGGCATATTTTCTTCTTCTAAAGTCTCTGTCTGTTGGGCTTTGCTTACACTTTGAGTGATCCCTTCTTCCATAACACTCGTGACCTAATCCCATTTTCATGTTGTTGTCGGATTGTTCAGTTAGGAAGTTTAGAACGTTAGTGCTTCCTTCCCATTTATCGTGAACTTTCCGAGCATTAAGAAGGAGTTCCTTTAAGGAGTCTATTTCTTTCTTACATTCACTATGGTCAGTGTTACTAGACTCTTTTAAGTTTTGAATGTCTATATGGAAGTCGGACACAATTTTCGCATGTTCCTTCTTGACTTTAGATAGATTGAATTCTAGATCCATAATCTTGCTTTCGAGGATCTCAACTTCTTCTAGATGAGTCACATCTTCGACCATAACCTTAATCGAAGATTTGGACTTTAGAAGCTCATTAGCCTTTCTTAAATCTGAAGTTATAGCTTCATTAGCTATAACTTTGGATTGAAGCTCTTTGATGTTGAGTTTCAGTTTTGAGGTTATAGCTTCATTAGCTATAACTTTAGACTCAAGAACCTTTTTCTCAGACATAACTGTTTCCAATTTAGCATTTGTTTCAATGCTTATTCTGGATTTCAGTTTCTTAGCTTTGGCTTTCAGAAGTTGATTTTCCTCAGCAATATCGAGGATCTGTTCCTTCAAGTCATCTAACTCAAGACTTTGTTCATGACATTGGTCTAGGGTTTCCTCTAAATATTTAATTAACATAGCCTTAGATAGATTTTTAACTTGACTTTTGAGTTGAAGAAAATTTACCTCTTCGTCGTCGTTGTCTGAGTCGGATTCTCCAAGGAGACACATATGAGATGAGTCATCTTCATCATTGTCGTTTGAGATTAGATCTAGACTGACGTTGCTTAGGCACAAGTGTGCTACCTCACCTTCTTCTGAGTCCTCGTCATCCTCAAATTCTAATTCTCCCCAGCATGACGCAAGCATTACTTTCTTGAACTCTGTTTTGGTCTTTTCTCTTTTTGACTTGTCTTTGATTTTGTCCCGACTTGGACAATCTTCGATCATATGATCTTGTTGACCACACTTAAAACATCCCTTTTTGAAGAATGTTTGTTTGGTGTAAGTTTTCTTTTTGTCGACCGTTTTGTTGTTAGGGTTTTTGTATCTACCCTTGAACACTGCTTTCTTAAAACGTCTTGCGAATAGAACTGTTTCATCCTCAAGTTCTTCTTCGCATTCTTCGCTTGTGGAGGCTTGTAGAGCGACTCTCTTTCCTTTGGAATCCTCATCATCCTTATTGAGCATGATCTCATGAGCCATTAGAGATCCGATAAGTTCTTAGTAAGTGATTTAAGATAGATCTCTTGCTTCCTCTATAGCTGTGACCTTTGGTTGCCACTTTTTGGTGAGACTCCTGAGAATCTTTCGAATGATATCCCCAGAATCGATCTTTCTACCAAGGTTCCGCAGTTCATTAATAATACAAGAAAATCGTGCAGACATGCTATCAATAGATTCATTCCTTTCCATATTGAAAAGTTCATATCTTTGAATAAGCAAATCTATACGATGTTTCCTGACTGCGGATGTTCCTTCGTAGGCAAGTTCGAGACTATCCCATATTTCCTTAGAGGAACTACAAGATGAGAATCTATCAAATTCTGAGGTTATCATACCATTCTGTAGGAGGCTCATAGCCTTAGAATTTTTTTCTGCAAATTTGTAGTCACTTTCCACATAATCGCTTTCCATCTTTTCGTAGGTTGTTCCATTGGCGGCGGCGACCAAGATTTTCTTTGGTCCGGTTTGAATGATCTTCCAACATTCCCAATCACATCCTTTGATGTAATGAGTCATCATATTCTTCCATAGACTATAGTTTTTGCCATCGAAGATAGGGCACTTGAGATGCTTGGAATCCATTGTTGAAAGAGTGTATAATATAGAATCAATAGAAGGATCAAAACTCACGCGGCTAGGCGATCAAGAGCACGAGGCTTTGATACCAATTGAAGAGTCTATTGATATAATATACTCAAGAAAGGGGGGGTTGAATTGAGTATGCCTTCTTTTTAAAATCTTCTTCGGTGTGTGTATGGTTGTATGACGAACGTTGAGTAGAGCAAAAATAGAGACACGATATTTTTGAAGTGGTTCAGTTTCACAAGTTGAAACCTACGTCCACTATTCTCGATTAATAAAATTAGTACCAACTCTGGATTACAATTTTATCAACCCTATTCGTGCAACTTTGATGTTAGTCGCAACTCTATCTAGATACCGTTAAATATCTAGTTATGACAAGTACCGTTAAATACTTGTTTACAAAGAGTACTGTAAAATACTCGAACTATCTTATGCTAATAAGATAAGTCTTCAATGTTTCTTGATGTCACAAACTTGAATGAATAAGATCAATGCTGGAGCACTTGAATCTTGAATCGAATATGACAATTATAAGCTCGAATCTTGAAGAGTAATGAACGGCGGTTTTTGTCTCGATATGCGTGAATGTGTTGTATGTATTTCGTATGGATTAATGTATCATGAGTAGTCTATTTATATAGAATTATATCTAGGTAATTAAAACCCTAGATGACTTAGGAATATTACTTAAACTAGAATACTAGTCTTTTAGTAATACTTATCATAAATCTAATCTTAATATATTTAGGAAAGATTTAATAATATACTATAAGTATTATATAAGGAATCAATTTCCTAATTCATATTTAGGAAAGATCTTTATATAATAAACAAATAGTATCTTTATTAAAACAACTTCCTAAACTATGTCAAAATATAATAAATTATATTATCATAACGTAATCTCGTTTGTTTAGTATATTAAATAAATACATAATATTTACTTAAACTAATCCCACACGATTTATGGAACGTGTCATAGTACACGTTTTCCAAAATCGTTTTCAAACCATATTTAGATTATATTATTTGACAATTATGATTATATAAAAATCCTTAATTTATTTAGTAATAAATAATTAACTCATAAGAGAATTATTTATTCCTATTTAAACAAAAGATATTTTATATAAACCAATTAAGATTAATAATTCCATATTCTAAAAATAGAATACAAATTAAACATTAAATGTCCATGATGATTTTTGGAAACTAAAAACGTTTCAACCAACACATGTATATCGAGCATTTCTTCATAATATAGAGTTATAGCTACGAGCTATAACTTGAATCAATCTCGTACTAAAGCTATAGTTGATAAGTATAACTTTAGTTCATTATGCGCGCTTGCGATCTTCTTTCAATCTTCAATTTAGTCAATCCATTGACTAACATGCTTGAATCTTTTATACTTGATTGATTAGATCTTGTTACTAATATTCTGTACACTTAGCACACGATTATACGCACGAGTATATAATATATACATAGCTAGACTTGTCATTATCAAAATATAGACATATATACTTAATATATATATTTGAATATATGGTTCAACACTCCTTTAATAGATTTTCATTCTTTTCCCTCAAATCAGCTACCATATCTTCGTGCGCCAGTTGCATTTCCACCTTAGCACGAGCACTAGCGGCTAAGGCTCCAGCTTAGTTCTTTTTCTGACTCTTGGTTGCCTCCTTCACCCTAAGCGGAGTTACAGAGTTCTGGGGTTTTAACTCTGCCAACGACTTTCTGATAGTACCTAGTAATTGCATACCCTTAGGACCTTTACTTGAACTGCCAACCTCTAGGTCCCTGATCCTCTTCATTGACCGACGTTGATAGACTGAAACCCATTTGGGATCATTTGGTATGGCCTGGCTTCAGACCAACTCGAAGTACAACATATCAGCACAACCAAAGCCCATGCTTACGACCAAGCGTGCATAAGCCGGATCTGCCTCCTATGTTTCTTTATAGGTTTTAGAAAACACTTTCTCATCTATTCGTCCAGACTTTCCCTTGATGGCTTCCAAGATCTTGTCTTTTCCGGCAAGATACAAAGCCTCTTTATCGATTGGCAAGAGAGTAATCCACCGTTTTTGCGCCAACTTGGCCATAAAAAAGCCCTAAATGCCTGACACTTATCAGTGGTGTGGTGTTCAGTCATGTGCCACTTCCAGATTCCTTCCATTTCAATATTTTCCACTTTTGGGAAAACCAGTAGTCGTTGGTCAACCAGGACATTGAACAAATGTTGAGCACGTTCTTCTTACAGATCTTCAGCAGAAATAATTGACTTAGAAAAGTCAAAAATATGACAATCAACATTTAATACCGAGAAGGGATCATCGTCCGTCTTAACGTTATCCTCGCTTGATAACAATATTTGACCGTTATCAATCAAATCCTGCAAGATATTATGAAATACAAGAAATTCATTCGTAATAAGAGATCGAGCGTTTTCCCACAAACAAAAAGTTTTTCCTTTTAATTCTGGCACTGAGGGGACTTTATGGTTCCATTTTAACCGAATAATAATATTTTCATGTAAATGCCTAAATATCTTCTCTCACTTTTTTATGATAAACGTATAGAGACATTTCTTATTATTTCTCATGTCCCTATTCGCTGAAACTTCTTTTCTCTCTAATAAAGGACATTGGTACAGGGGATCTTTCTGGATCTCTGCGATATTAATCTCGCAAAATTCTTCCTCCTCCTCTAAGTTCATACAATTGAACGTTCAATGTTTCTGTTGGCTTTCTTCACTCAACACTGGCTCATATTTGCTCACTGATTCTATCAGTTCCATGAAGTTCCTAAAGTTGATTCCATCGAAACTCTTTCGAAACGGCATGGCTAAACCATCTTGTGTAATTCTTATGAATTCCCCTTCTAGAAGATTCAAATGACATCTTATCTTAGCATTTTTGAATCTGGTTAAGTATTCATCGACAGGTTCTTCTATCTTTTGCTGAATCCTTGTTAAGTCACTAATGGTTATACCAGGATCTATCCCAGTAAAATGGTTGTGTAACTGCTTCTTCAATGTTTCCCAATCCGGGATCGAATTAGGCGCTAAATGAACATACCAACTAAAGGCAGTTTTCGTCAGCGAACTAAGGAATAACCTTGTCTTAAGATATTAATTATCAGCAACCTCTCTACACTGACTCGTAAATGTTTCATTGTCGACACTTTTCTATCCCTTGAGAATAAGGTGAAATCAAGGATTTTATACCCTGACGGATATTGATACTGCCTATGTAACAACCCGACCCACCACGGTCGTAACACAAACCCAATAAGATGGGTGCACACTTCTGGGCCCATTATTTGTCCTCACTTAAGCCCAAAAGCACAAGGCCTTGTTACTAAGTGGTGGGTGGAAGTTATTATAAACATATCACAAGCCTCACATTCTACTGATGTGGGACAACTTTTTCTCTCATACTCTTGGGGTGTTACAAACTCCCCTACTTAAAGAACACAACGTCCTCGTTGTGCCTCAAACTTGACCACAACCAGGGCCAGAATCCTCCCCCGCTAGGTGTGTGACCCGGGTACTCCCGACCACAGGTTCACCACACGGTCGCAGGGTCGCTCTGATACCATTTGTAACAACCCGACCCACCACGGTCGTAACACAAACCCAATAAGATGGGTGCACACTTCTGGGCCCATTATTTGTCCTCACTTAAGCCCAAAAGCACAAGGCCTTGTTACTAAGTGGTGGGTGGAAATTATTATAAACATATTACAAGCCTCACATTCTACTGATGTGGGACAACTTTTTCTCTCATACTCTTGGGGTGTTACAGCCTATCTACCTATTCGGGATACGGTTTCTCATGTCGTACCCTCCAATTCCTTTGATTACCTGTAACACCCCCATTTATCTAAGAGCCTTTAGCAAGACATTCTCAAATAAATAGGGCTGTTACCATCTCGGAATGTCCGAGGTAGTGAATAACAAATTAAACAAACCAAAGTACTTTATATAAAACTGATAAACTTTAAACTTTTGGTTATTACAGCTACTACATAACGGAAAAGAAAATACAACCGATGACTTCTCTAGATATGATCTAATTCTAAGTAGGTCCACACCATGTCTCACTCCTTGCCCAAGCTCCTAGTCCATCTGTCTCTGACCTGTAGAATCTACTCCCCATTCCGGATCATCGTAGGTGTACACGAATACACTGTCAACCTCGCGGTTGAGTAGGGTAACACAATAATAAATAATGCAACAAAGATGATATGCAAATGTCATGATATGCCCGAGCTCAATCTCATTCTCAATCTCAAACCCGTGACTCCCAGCCATACCGAACCTCCCGGCAGACTATACTCGGCCGTCGCCGAACACCAGCATAACAGCTGAGGTCACCAGGTCTAGTCCTGCAGAACAAGCCTGGGCCCAATAATATCTCATCAATAATATCTCATCATCTCAAATCCGTATCCAATGCATATGCCATGCTTATGAATGCAATATTAACATAAACAATTACCAATATCATTCTCATGTAAATCATGCTCAACATCCAATATATACAATTCAACACCCATTCTTAACACATCAAAGAGTATAGTACCAGTGTATCCTACCTGGATAGCAATATAATCTCATCACGCAGCTAACATCCAATCAGCCGAATCACGTCATTACATACCCAACACCTAACAAAATAATATACTTAATTACTAACTAACACAATTACGCAACTAGTATAATATATCAATTATTCAAATTAATCATTTGAATTATATATTACGCATAACGAGACCGTATTAAACGTGACTACTTCAATTAACTTGACCAACCCGTCCTTATTACTTTTATAACCAACTTCGATTAAACAAACGAACATATAAAACATAATATGTAATCCAACTATTGATAACCGTCACATATAATAATTCACTTAACAATCTTAATAATTATTAACATACACAATGCTAATTATAATTAATAACAATATTAATAATAATAATCATAATAATAATAATAATAATAGCATGTAATAATAATAATACTAATAATAATAAAGGTAACCATGATAGCAAAGTAGTAAACCCATACATTCAGCCTTAAAATGACCACGCAAAACCGTACCAACAATGCAGCCAAACAACACCAAAACCCACGCAGCAGCCTCCTATCAACACCCTGTCAACCACCGCTATCAACACCCAACGCAGCCCCTGGCCTCCTCACTGGCACCACCAGGCTCGCCCCTGAGCGGTGGTGATCCCAGAGAGGAGGTCAATAGCCCTCGTCAGCCTCCCACGACACCTGAACAGACGGTCCAAAGCCAGTGACGCCACCTCAACCCAGATTCATGTTTCCTGGAACCCAAAACTAACCCTGCTGTACAACCACCCAAAGCCACCACGAGGCACTGTGACATCCACCATTACGCACCCCACGCTACCCACTAACAAAGTACCCAAACACCCATCTCAAAAGTCAATCACCCTTTAGTCGAAGACCCACATAGAAGCCCTTGCCCACTGTCACTCTGACCACGACACCCAGATCAGAATTGGTCTCCTCAAACGAACCCTGCCTCTAATTCCTTACGACCCACCAAGAACCACCACCCTAACCACCAGACGAACCCTTGACCACCACTCCTCAACAGACTCTAACTACGTACAAAATTATAAGCAGATAACAAAACTAAATACGACACAAACAACCTCATACGAAGAGAGGTATAAATATCTGCTATGACACGACTCTGACAAGGGGTGTAAACCACCATGTAACGGCGGTCAACAGGGCCAACGGTGTCTCGATTCTTACCCAAAAACAATTATTGAACTTCCTAGATTAAAACTCAGAAAAGATCCGACCACATGAATATACATACATACATGAATTAACGCATTAAAATTGAACTTAAACTGGAAACGAAACAGAGGGAGTTCGTGTACCCTATTTCAGACGTGAAACGAGCCACCAACGGCCACCCTAAACCACCGTGCTATCCCTTTAACTTGTACCCTGCAGTGTCGGCTGAGATATGGTGTGAATGTGTGAAGCGTTGTAATACTAGGGTTAGGGTTTTAGGGTGTCGACATATATTGAGCTGATAGGATTTGTTGCTTTTCTTTTCAAAGTGCTAGGTGTGTCGAGTTGGGCTTAATAGCCTTGGGCACGCATCCCTAGGTCCACAAACATTAACCCGTATATAAATGACTAATTTCCCGTTCCCGACACTTACTTATAACATATAAAATATAACATTAACTCGATAAATCAACTAAGCGATAGCGAGGCGTCAAAGTAACAAGTAATTAAATAAAATAAAGAGATAAATAAATATAATAAGACGTAGTAAAAATACGGGTATTACAGTCTTCCCTCGTTAAAATGAACTTCGTCCCGAAGTTCGTCACCCCATAGCGGTAATGAAACATATAACAAGCATGAAACAATTAAAAGTAGCTCTTATATAGACTCCAAAACACGAAATATTACATTCTACCCTCATTAAGAAAACTTTGTCCCCAAAGTTTAAGGCATAAATAAGTTAACAGATACTTCATGAATTACAGTATAATGCATAACAGAAGTAAACAGGATTATCAAGTATGTCCAAACAATCACGACATAATCAATTTATTTGCAATAACCACTAGTCATATCATAAACCTTTAAGAGTTTACAATCCTATCCTCCTTAAAGCATGGTTACGTCCTCGTAACCCCATTACAAAATTCCACATCTAGTGTTTAAGCAATTATCGAAACAACAGTCATAAGTCATCTGATAAGTTAATTACCCTATACCAGACAACTAGCATCCGACTTTTAAAGCAATCAAACACAGTTGGCAATTTCACATTACGCAGTAAAACAGAATCAGGGTAGTTAACACGTACATACCCTTGAAATCTCTTTTAACATAAACTTAACATATCTACACCAATGTAAACAACCAGCTAACTCATAGTTCATAATTGACAAATTAAAACATTTCATGATCATAATCATATTACAGAAGCAAAATCATATTGTAGAAAATACGTAAGGCAAGTTTCAACTAATGTAAATAACATGAGACATTAACGTATTTCCCGAGATATACATCAAACTTAAACTAGCAAACAGCTTAGTATCTCCAGGTATCAAAAGTTAACCAATTAATAATTCAATATATCACGATCAGATTTTAAACATAGCAATATGCAATTCACCTTGTGGTATAACAATACACATTAATAGATTATAAAGATTATACACAGGAAACTAGACATAGATATATCATTTATATATGAAAGAACATCAATAAGATTCATATCGTTCAAAATACTCACACTTACTTATAACAATTAGGTTGCTATATCAGGCTAATAAGTTTACCAGTTAAATTCATTCTACCACGTGTCCAGACTCTTCTCTAATGAAGATGATTTTTTTTTTAACATTACATATAAACACCACATAATTATTTGAGGTCATAGCAATAGAAAGCAATAGCGTCCGTATAACTGAAACTACTTTACATAAAACTCAACGAAATAACAAGGTTAAATCATCATATAACAAAGTTCATATCCATATAATATGTCTATTATTCATGCTACTAATGTCACATCGGAATATTACATGAATACATAACATAATTCATATTTTACTTAAAACTTTTATATTTAAAACTTTACTATTCCAACAATCATACATTGCGCATCAACTTCCAAAAATCATAATTAAAACCATAAGGAATTAACTAACCATAGGAAGAACAATCAATTCAAAGCTTAAGGAATTTATTTATAATAAATTTTACAACTCAGTGGGTTTGAACAAAACTTTACAGCGCTGACACGGAAATTTGGACAATTTGCAAAATCGTTATTAAATAACGACTCATTAAGATTTTACGTGGCTTATCATTTGAAAACGTGAATGAAAATTCTAGGTAGTGGAGTTGGAAATATGCATTTACAATAAGCACGTTTTAAAGGATTTCCTTTACAAAACATAGGTCAAAACGAAACTGTGCGGTAACAATCTGACCACTGTTAACCAAAATATTTATTTACTTCAAAATATAAGTCGTTTTAACTTGAAATCAACATCATAAGAAAGTTAACTCATAAGATCATCATACATAAAACTTACACATTCATATAGAGAACACATTTTAAACGGCAACCCATACAAATGGATAACATTTTGGAAACTTATTACAATGTCGGTTACTTTAATATTTCACATTATTACTTTACATCGTCGTTTTAAAACACAACTATTCTCAAAACATGTTGACGCATATATTGAAGCATAGAAATGACATTGCACCATATTAATATTTATTCATTATTTCAATTTGTACTTGCTATCATGAAGGCGATAAGATTGCGAAACTGAAAGGTAGGATCAACTAAATAAATCAATATTCATACAAGTATACACGAATGTAACACATAGCTATATGACACTCATGGCTTAGGGCAACACATTCTGCATATCACTAGACATAGTTGACTATAACACTTAAATCCGATCATTCATATTCAAATTCAAGACAATATATTACATAGTTACGATAGTCATTTATTAACCAGATATCATATAAAATTTCTAAACACCAAAATCACATGATAATATCACTCAAAAATGATTTTTCAATAAATAGACATCCATTCTCTAAAATTTCAATGCAATCCTTCAGATCAATCAACATCTCAAAATCTGTCATATTCTTCTAAGGCACATCATCATACAAGTCAAGCTTATGTTTCAAAATCACATTCCAATTTTTCATGTTCTCAACACTTGAAGATCATACAACTCAATCAACATTCAATATAAGTCTCATACAACACAGATCTTCAACCATATTTCACCTCATACTTACCTCATTCCCTTTTCCTGCGAAAACGTTGGTACAATATATATATATATATATATATATATATATATATATATATATATATATATATATAGGGTCCTGTCCTTTATTCTATACTACCCACGCTCTACATCTCTCAAGGGTAACCAGGTTAGACTGAAAGGGCCAGTGGCTTGGTTTGAGGGGTCCCCTAACTCATCCCAATCCTGGGGCTCCTAGCAGTTACTAACCTGGGGTTCATCTTATTAGACTCTTCCTATGTTCATTATTTATATTCATTTGTTTTTAGGCCTGAGGATCGTTCGCTCTGATACCACTTTGTAACACCCCCATTTATCTAAGAGCCTTTAGCAAGACATTCTCAAATAAATAGGGCTTTTACCATCTCGGAATGTCCGAGGTAGTGAATAACAAATTAAACAAACCAAAGTACTTTATATAAAACTGATAAACTTTAAACTTTTGGTTATTACAGCTACTACATAACGGAAAAGAAAATACAACTGATGACTTCTCTAGATATGATCTAATTCTCAGTAGGTCCACACCATGTCTCACTCCTTGCCCAAGCTCCTAGTCCATCTGTCTCTGACCGGTAGAATCTACTCCCCATTCCGGATCATCGTAGGTGTACACGAATACACTGTCAACCTCGCGGTTGAGTAGGGTAACACAATAATAAATAATGCAACAAAGATGATATGCAAATGTCATGATATGCCCGAGCTCAATCTCATTCTCAATCTCAAACCCGTGACTCCCAGCCATACCGAACCTCCCGGCAGACTATACTCGGCCGTCGCCGAACACCAGCATAACAGCTGAGGTCACCAGGTCTAGTCCTGCAGAACTAGCCTGGGCCCAATAATATCTCATCAATAATATCTCATCATCTCAAATCCGTATCCAATGCATATGCCATGCTTATGAATGCAATATTAACATAAACAATTACCAATATCATTCTCATGTAAATCATGCTCAACATCCAATATATACAATTCAACACCCATTCTTAACACATCAAAGAGTATAGTACCAGTGTATCCTACCTGGATAGCAATATAATCTCATCACGCAGCTAACATCCAATCAGCCGAATCACGTCATTACATACCCAACACCTAACAAAATAATATACTTAATTACTAACTAACACAATTACGCAACTAGTATAATATATCAATTATTCAAATTAATCATTTGAATTATATATTACGCATAACGAGACCGTATTAAACGTGACTACTTCAATTAACTTGACCAACCCGTCCTTATTACTTTTATAACCAACTTCGATTAAACAAACGAACATATAAAACATAATATATAATCCAACTATTGATAACCGTCACATATAATAATTCACTTAACAATCTTAATAATTATTAACATACACAATGCTAATTATAATTAATAACAATATTAATAATAATAATCATAATAATAATAATAATAATAATAATAATAATAGCATGTAATAATAATAATACTAATAATAATAAAGGTAACCATGATAGCAAAGTAGTAAACCCATACATTCAGCCTTAAAATGACCACGCAAAACCGTACCAACAATGCAGCCAAACAACACCAAAACCCACGCAGCAGCCTCCTATCAACACCCTGTCAACCACCGCTATCAACACCCAACGCAGCCCCTGGCCTCCTCACTGGCACCACCAGGCTCGCCCCTGAGCGGTGGTGATCCCAGAGAGGAGGTCAATAGCCCTCGTCAGCCTCCCACGACACCTGAACAGACGGTCCAAAGCCAGTGACACCACCTCAACCCAGATTCATGTTTCCTGGAACCCAAAACTAACCCTGCTGTACAACCACCCAAAGCCACCACGAGGCACTGTGACATCCACCATTACGCACCCCACGCTACCCACTAACAAAGTACCCAAACACCCATCTCAAAAGTCAATCACCCTTTAGTCGAAGACCCACATAGAAGCCCTTGCCCACTGTCACTCTGACCACGACACCCAGATCAGAATTGGTCTCCTCAAACGAACCCTGCCTCTAATTCCTTACGACCCACCAAGAACCACCACCCTAACCACCAGACGAACCCTTGACCACCACTCCTCAACAGACTCTAACTACGTACAAAATTATAAGCAGATAACAAAACTAAATACGACACAAACAACCTCATACGAAGAGAGGTATAAATATCTGCTATGACACGACTCTGACAGGGGGTGTAAACCACCATGTAACGGCGGTCAACAGGGCCAACGGTGTCTCGATTCTTACCCAAAAACAATTATTGAACTTCCTAGATTAAAACTCAGAAAAGATCCGACCACATGAATATACATACATACATGAATTAACGCATTAAAATTGAACTTAAACTGGAAACGAAACAGAGGGAGTTCGTGTACCCTATTTCAGACGTGAAACGAGCCACCAACGGCCACCCTAAACCACCGTGCTATCCCTTTAACTTGTACCCTGCAGTGTCGGCTGAGATATGGTGTGAATGTGTGAAGCGTTGTAATACTAGGGTTAGGGTTTTAGGGTGTCGACATATATTGAGCTGATAGGATTTGTTGCTTTTCTTTTCAAAGTGCTAGGTGTGTCGAGTTGGGCTTAATAGCCTTGGGCACGCATCCCTAGGTCCACAAACATTAACCCGTATATAAATGACTAATTTCCCGTTCCCGACACTTACTTATAACATATAAAATATAACATTAACTCGATAAATCAACTAAGCGATAGCGAGGCGTCAAAGTAACAAGTAATTAAATAAAATAAAGAGATAAATAAATATAATAAGACGTAGTAAAAATACGAGTATTACATTACCAATCAATGTTCATAAAATTTTCAATTATATATTCAACCTGCGCCATAATCTGAATAGCACCATAAGCTTTTCCTTGATCCGGAATTTGCTCGGGTGGATACTGATGAAATGGTTCCCAGGGTTCCGTCTTGCTCTAGCATAGGGATTGTTACGGCCCGCCTGGCTAAGGTTTTGCCCCTGAAAACATGGATCTTTATGTCCAATACCATTACCAACATGCGCATGCTCTCTGAACTCCTGAGGCTTTGAGTTCCACATATGGTCCATCGAATTACTCATTTCTGGAGGGGGTTGTACGCGATTAGCCCGTATGCGATAACCTAATGGAGGGTCTAGCCCTCCCATTCCCAGAAATGGATTGTGCGCATGGGGTAGTATAACCACCATAATGCGATGATATTCTATTGGCATCCAACGTTAGTCCTGGTAGACGAGTACCATTATAATCAACACCTCGCTTAACCGGAACATGACGCTAGGAACCAAATGCATTTTGAGTTTGTTCAAAATGCCTTGATGACTCACCATGTTCAAACGTCCTAGTTCAAGCGCTGGGACGTTTGAAGAGTGCTTCATATGCTCTAAACTGATTGTGTAACAGATTTAGTGATCTAGGCACACTACAACCAAAATGAATGGTTCTAGGATCGCCCCTAATGCTTTCTCCATTATTCCTTCGTGCGCTCATTTCTTGGAAACCATCATCCAATAACGTGCATAACCGCTCATTCAAACAATTATGCTTTTCTATTAATGGCTCAAGTTGGTTAATAACTTCGTGGGCTACATCTCTCGATAACACCCGTTGAGTAGCGGTTAAGAGACCTTTCTTCTCTTGTACCATCTTTACCAGCTCCCTTCACTGATTACCTTCAAGGTTATCTGCATTTGATCTCACAATTTTTGTGAAAACTCTAGCATTTTCTTGGGTAAGAAGACGGTAATGCTCATAAAAATCATTCATCATGGCCTCCCTAACTTCTACCAACACATTATTCAAGGACCCTACATATGTTTTATGTAGTTTACGTAGATAACGCTTATTAGCATCATCTATATCCTCTGTCACACTTCTCGCATAGTCAGATTCCTCATGTGTATTAGGAAATTCATCATTAGGAGTAGACCTCTCTTGGGTAGTCTCCAATGAATCATTGCTAGATACTTTGCGTAAGGATATTTCTTCATCGGGGGCGTTATTTCCCCTATTTTGTTCATCCGCTTCCATCATCCTTGATTTAGATCTAGTTGAGTACATTCCCACTCTAGTATGAGATTTGATATATTAGAAGGATCAATTTTGATTCAATCCTCCGACAGTGGTCGCCAAAAACTTGTTTGTTTAGAAACAAGCTAAGTACCTATAGGTACCGCGGAGGTCGTAAATACCCTCCTAGACTTTTTGAACTACCCTAATTGCAAGGGTTCGAGTTACAGTTGTAGATATGCTATCTAGTTAGTTTTAAATTACTTCGTGTAATTTATCACTTTCTGGTTGAATGATTAAAATAACCAAATTTAAAACACAGGAATTCAAAATGATACTAATATACCATGAAATACCATCAATATAATAACACCACAGACCAAAGTCTTCACAAGTAATTCTTGTGGTTGATTGTAACATCCCGTATTTTCGTAAATAATATTTTAAGGATTTTAAATTATTTTACGGAATAAAATAATATTTTAATAATAAATCGTAAACTTATTTTTAAGTCTTTCCGTTAAGATCCGTCTTAAGAATATCCTTAAGTTCTTAAGATGTTTACCAGAAATATTTAATCCCGACTTGAATCCGTTTCACAAAACAAGTAACCCGACTCACATGAAAAGAAAGGACAATATAAACCCCACCTAAACCCTATTCCATCGACACTTCATCATTTCACAAAACCATTTCACTGATACTATCAAAACCTCCATTGTTCTTCATTTCTCAAGCTCAAAATCAACATTTCGACCCCTTCCCGAACTTGAATCGCGGTAAGTCTTACATTTTCGGAATCCTTGCGAGATTTGCAAGCTTTATATCTCTTTCAATTTCAGTTTTATCAAACTCGAAAAAGACGTTGTTTTGGCTAAATTCCGTTTTAGGCTTATAAATTCCGTTTCTTTTCTTGTAGGGGTTGGATTGGAGGATCCTGAAGTTGATAGCTACGTCATTGAGGAGGATTTTGGAGCATAAACGCTTTTAAGGTGACAATTAAGAGTAACTCGGCCTTTTTGTTAAAATAGCACTTTTTGTGTTGGTTTTTGCTTGAAGTTTCTGATTTTGAGTTGTTGATGATGTTTGAATATATGATTATCTTAGGAATGTGTTTTATATGTTCTTCACATGGTTTTATTGGAGTTTTAGATGTTCATATGCTAGTATTGTTCATTTTTCAGATTTTGAGTTGTTAAGACGAATACGATGTTTGATTCTAATACGTGTTTTAATTGTTCAAAAATCGTGTTTGAGACATACTTGGGATTGTTATGGGTTAATATGTGCTGGTAGAATAGATTTGAGGCTTGAAATCATAGTGTAAAAGTGTTTGTCGAAAGTTTGAAGGAAATGGCTAATTGCAGGAAATCGCGAAAACAGACCTGTGTGTGTAGGTGCGCAGGCTGCGCAATGTTGGGCGCATGCTATGCAATGGAGGCGCAGCTGCGCAACCCGCTTGCGCAGGCTGCGCAAAAACCGCCGCAGCCT
Organism: Silene conica; assembly: GCA_029255685.2. Lineage (NCBI taxonomy): Eukaryota > Viridiplantae > Streptophyta > Magnoliopsida > Caryophyllales > Caryophyllaceae > Silene > Silene conica. The sequence continues at coordinate 73,393,473 of CM055314.2, forward strand.
TTTGTTGTTTGATTGTTTCGTGATTGTTTTGGGGACTTGTTTCCCAATTGTTTAAGTAATGTTTAATTTAAGTGATGTTTATGAATATAATTACTTGGTTTTAAATGTATGTTTGAGCTAAGTAAGGTTTAGACATGTGGTTAGCTAATTGCCTAATGTTGATCTTTTCTCAATTGTTTTGTGGTAAAGTTTCTTTACAAGTTTATTAGCATGTTTAAACATCATATGTTGTTAAGTTTATACTTAATGGTAATCGGTAGTTAGTAAACAATATTTTAGAATGTTGTTTCTTTTCTAAAGTTAGTTACCTCTTAGTGGTAATGGGTAGTCAGTAAGCAATGTTTTAGAATGTCGTTTCTTATCTTAAGTTAATATTTATCTTAGGTTGTTGATGAGACCTAGCGGACTTAGTTGGTTGTATAGGAACCCTTAGACTTGTAGAAGGAAGTCTTAGGTTGTTCGTGGTTTTTATTGAACTTGGTCATCTCTTATATGCTTATGTGTGTTTGAGGTCCCCAAGGTTCGGGCGGCACTCTATTGGGTTCGGGAATGGAGAGAGGATAGAGACCTCCCGGTCGGGTAATCGAAAGGGAAACCGGCTCTCCCTCAACTTAGTTCCCGGGGTCAATTAAGTGTTGTTAGAAGTCTAGAAAGACTAGGACTAAGGATTTGGTGGAGTACATATCGGAATATGTCTGGGCAGGGACCGCTATAGTACGATATGTGCTGATGGTTGTATGCGTGTCAAGTTATGATATGAGTAGGGATCCTCTAACTTGACATGTGAGTGTTTGTGGCGTGTGGGCTACGTCTGAGCAGGGACCTCTCGACCGATACGTGTATGTTTGATGCGGTAGGCTATGTCTGACCAAGGACCGCTATTCTACCGTAAGTTTGTGTGACCGTAGTAGGTTGGGTCTGAGCAGGGATCCCAATTTCATTACGAAGGGTAATGGTCACGACTGAGCAGGGTCGGTGGATCATTATCAGCTGATTGGTATCCACTCGTGCCTGAGCAGGGGTCACGAGTGTATGCTTGCTGATTTGTGTACCAAGTCTAACCTGAGCAGGCATATGACTTGGGCACTGCTGATTGTGTCTAGTTCTTGCCTGAGCAGGGGTAGGTCCTAGACATTGCTGATTGTATCTGCTTGCCTGAGTAGGGGTACAGTGTCAGATGTTGCTGATTGATTGTGATAGATAGAGTGTTAATGATTTTAGAACTGTTCATCCAAGGCATTGAATGACTCTTTGGCTAGTTTCGTAAATGGTTTGGATTGAAAGACCTCCCGGCGGGGCAACCGGAACGGAAACCGACTCTCCTTCCAAATAGTTTCTGAAGTTGGTTGAGAGCCTTGCACGATATTGCATGATGATATGAGATTGAAATTTATATACTTCTCATGTTATATATATGATGGAGTATATTGGATGTTTATGTGTTACGTGATGTTACAAAAGGTGGCTAGGAGAACTCTAGTCACTCCCCACTGATTGTGGCGTACATGTTTACATGTATGTAGGTACATGACAGGTTGGATAGCTGTTGGGTTGCATGGCGCTAGCGAGCGATGATCCTTCATCGATTGACTTTACACTATTACGTTAGCTAGACTCAGTTTTACATTTCAGTTTTTGGGTGCCTGTAGGGATGTGCCATCCCAGGCTGTTTGTATTTATGTTTTTCATACTTAGACTATTATACTTATCTATTTTTTTGTTTATATCAGTTTGTACAGTTTTGGTTTTAATTCACCTCGTTTTCTTGCATGTTAAAGTTTAAATTCCGAGTAAATTTTGGCATGTTTGTATATTTTATTTTCCGCTGCGACGAGGGGTTTTACAGTTGGTATCAGAGCGTTATCGCTCCCGACGCACTCATGTAACCCCCAACCTTAACTTGACCATATAATTGAATAATGAATGAGAGATGGGGTAGATTTAAGGATTTACATTGTAGACTGTTTGTGATTGCTAATTGCTAAGTTAACACTTGCTTTCCTTTTGAAGGATGGTGAGGACTACTGCTGCAGAGAATACGATTATGCAAGCCCTTCTTTAAGTGCTTGAGAACCATAGACATCAAGCAGAGACTGTTCCTCCCCCTCCTCCGCCAGGCAATGATGCCAACATACCTTGTGGCTTTTCATGGATTGCATCACAGATGTCCAGAAGTCACGCGAAGACCTACTGAGGCGAAGTTGACCCTGTTGCTCTTTTTGAGTGGTTTCGAGAGATGGAGAAGAGTTTTGCCATGTATTCAGTAGTCAGAGAGGATAGGGTGCGGTTAGCCACTCACTTTTTTACCTTGGAGGCTGATAGATAGTGGACTCTCACAGGTCCTACTTTTCTACTGGACCCACTATTTGACTGGGAGGCTTTCAAGGAGAAGATTGAGACTAGATTCTATCCTAAGGAGCTTCGATCACAGAGACTCAAGGAATTTATGGACCTTAAGCAAGGGAAGATGACGGTACAGGAGTTCACGGATAAGTTCAACCAGCTGGCGCATTTTGCTTCGAGATTTGTGAGAGATGAGGCTGAGAGGGTGTACTTTTACAGAGGGAAGTTGGGACCCCGTATTGAGAGTATGGTCCGCCGAGACTCGACTTCCTTTGTTGAGGTATATGATGACGCTATCTGGGCTGAGAGTTCTATCCGGGCTATAGATGCTGATACCCGTGCTGCTACTGCGAGTGCTTCTTCACATCAGAGATCTATCAATTAGGGGAAGAGACCTTTTGTTCCCTCTTCTGCACCTGCCACTTCTCAGAATAAGCGGTTCGAGAGATTTGTTGCACCGGTCGCTAAGACCACTGTTCACACAGATACTACATCGACTACTTGTAACCGTTGTGGTAAACCTCTTCATCCGGGTTTTGCTTCAAGAATGCCTAAAAGTGTTACACTTGTAATGGATTTGGGCATAGATCGTTTGAGTGTCCTGAGAAGAACACCGCCGTTGGCAAAGCTGCCACTGCTGCTGCAGCTACTAGAGAAGGCAAGGCAAAGGGGAAGATGTTTGTTATGACCATAGCAGAGGCTGATGTAACAGCCCGTATTTTCGTAAAGGACTATTTTATTAAAATAAAGTAATTTACGGAATTTAATAATAATTTAATAATAATCGTAATTTATATTTTTAAGGTTTCCGTTAAGTTCGTCTTAAAAATCGTTTAAGCTTAAGATGCCTTGTTCATTTTATATCAAACCGCTTCACTTTTCCCGTTTCGCTTGTATAAAGGAAACCCGACTCAATAAAGGTGAAAGGACAACTTAAAACCCTACCTTAAACCTCTTCCATCGACAAAACCCTCCTACCTTATTTCATTTCACAGTAGAACTCCAACACCATTTTCATATCATTTCTCAAGCTTCAAATCATCATCTCGAGGCCTCCCCGAACTCGTATCGAGGTAAAAGTTACATATTCGGAATCCTCGCGAGATTTATGATCTTTCCATCACTTTCAATTTCAATTTCGTGAAACTTCATTTCGGGACTGTTTTTCCCTAATCACGAAATTACCCCTTAATCCGTGTTTTTGTGCTTTTAGGTGGAGCTAATAACAACCCGGAGGAAGGACTCGTGATCCTTGAAGAGTAAACCGGAGCATTCACGGAGTAAAGGTGACGATAATGAGAAAACTCGACCTTCGTCTTAAATTAAGTGGACATGTGATTTGCTTGTGTTTATGTGAAATTGATATGAGTTTTATGTTTAATAGTTAGTGGGTAATGAGTATCCGTCACATATTTGGGTGGTTTAGTTATAATAAGTATTGAGTTTCAATGAAATTGTGGTTAGTTAATTGTTCGTATGCACTGCTAATTGATGTATGTTATTTTTGTTCCGGCTGTTACTCAATGGTACTACAATTTTTATTGATGTTACTTACTACTGCTGTACATTTCATTACTGCGTGTTACTCTGATGCACTACTTCTGTCTGTACATCTGAATCCCTGCACTTCCCCTTAATTCATTGTTGTAATGAATGTGACATGAGTCTGGTAATTTTGTTAGCTACTGTAGTCTATGGCTAGTTTGTTGTGGCTGCAACCCCATGTCTATTTTCTACTGCACAATATCTGTTAATGCACCAGACCCCACTGCTATGTATGACTATCACTACCCTACACTGCCGTTATTATTCTTCCGCTGCTGTCACTGCCCCATTACTGTCTGCACATTCTGCTACACTACGTGTTACTGCATACTGCGGTTTACTGCTCCACTACTTGCTACTGTTCTACATACTATTGTGGCTCTCACTGTTAGATTCAGTCTCCATGTGTGCCTGAGGTGGTTACTACTTGCCACTGCATCCACTGTCATAGGCCACTGCATTATATCTACTTCTGCACTCGCTATATGCTGCTGTTCACTACCACTCTTACTCACACCTGTACACTACTACTTACTACCTACTGCATAGTTGCCTCACTATCGTGCTATTCGTCTCGTGCTGTTAATTGTGCATCGTAGTTACTGCTGCGTTTTCTGTTGGATGTCAGTTGTTTACCACCATCACCACTACCATAAAAACAAGCTCATACCACTGCAATTCTGCTGCTGTTTATTTCTATTTACTGTTGTTGTATTCTGCACTGCTAGTACATGCTACTATCGCTACTGATATAGTGGCGTGTACTGCTTGTTGTGTCGTTAAATTGTTCCTACGTTGAACTGGTACTGCTGGGTGCCTGCTCATCATGGTTATGGCTATTGTTGGGTGTTATTTATTTCCGAATTCGCTGCTGCTGCTACTCCTAATAGTTTTCCTGCCTTGCTCATGTTCCTGCCATGATTTTACCATTTCAATTGCTGTTATTCTTTGCCTATTTGGTCTCTTATTAATCATGTAATTACTTACCACGCACCGCTTCTACCTACATTAGTAATTTAGTATACTACTAATGTTTAACATACTACTATATAATAATACTACATTATTATACTATTATTACTATTACGTACTACTTCTTCTACTTATGTAATTTATATTATTATTTTATTATTATATTATTATTTTACGTACGTGCTTGCTAGCGTGCTTGAATTAATTAATTTACGTACGTTTTCTTGCTAGCTTGTTTACGTTTAAATATAATACGTTAGAAATCGTTACGAATTAGTAATGGGTTACGGTCTTATTTGAAGCTTGTTGAAATAATTTATTTAGGTAGTCGATTTTCCCGTATAAAATATAAGTAATATAATACGAAGTTTAATTTCAATCGTGTTTATTTCCTTTATCGGTTGAACCGGTTAATTAGGACGTAATCAAATACTTAGTGAAATATATTTGAGCTAACTAAGATTTAGTAAAGTAGTTAGTTACTTGTCTAAAATTAGTTAATTCTTAAATGTCCGTTTATAATTCTTATTGGTCTAAGATTTTTAATATATAGCAGTTGTTTAGAAATAACTTCATTGAAATTGGCTTTTCTCTTATACTTGTATGTGTGTTTGAGGTCCCCGGAGTTCGGGCGGCACTATATTGGTTCGGGAATGAAGTGAGGATAGAGACCCCCCGGTCGGGCAACCGAAAGGGAAACCGGCTCTCCCTCGTCTTAGTTCCCGGGGTCAATTAAGTGCTGAGTGTTGTATTCAAAGAATTGATTGTAGTGTATTGAATAGCCTCCTTTGGAGATTTGGTTGTTGAACCCCTCCGTGGGTGGTTCATCGTGTTTGTTCGGACGAACCCCTCCGTGGGTGGTTCTGTCTTCTTCGTGCGAACCCCTACGTGGGTGGTTCTGCTTTCTCCGTGTCGAACCCCTCCGTGGGTGGTTCTGATTCCTTCGTGCGAACCCCTACGTGGGTGGTTCTGCCTTCCCGACGAACCCCTCCGTGGGTGGTTCTGTCTTTCTCTGTGTTGAACCCCTCCGTGGGTGGTTCAGTGTTGTGGTCGAACCCCTCCGTGGGTGGTTCGCGTGTGTGTATTGATTGGTATATACTTGCCTGAGTAGGGGTACTGTGTTATATACTTGCTGAATGTTTGGGTATATAGGTTATGTCTTAAGTTGACCGCTGAACCTTATACTTGCTGATTGTTTAGTATCTGCTTGCCTAGTAACGGTACGGTGTCAGATCTAGATGTTTGTGATGATGTTTAAGATGATATTGAATGATGAGTCTGATGTTTGACTTTTGTATTGTTCATCCAAGGCATTGGGTGACTCTTCGATCGGTTTCATAAATAGTTGGACTGAAAGACCCCCCGACTGGGTAACCAGTAGGGAGACCGGTTCTCCTTCCTAACGGTTTATGAAGTTGGGTTGAGAGCTATGCATTAGTATGGCATGATGGTTGAGACAGTTATTGAGATTTGTATGCTTCACATGTTTTATATATGCTGGAGTATATTGTATGTTTATGTGTTGTGTGTCACTGACAATAGGTGGCTAGGAGCACTCTAGTCACTCCCCACTGACTGTGGCGCACATGTTGTATGTGGGTAGGTACATGAGGCTGTTTGCAGGGGGTTACGTTGAGGCTAGCGACCGATGATCCTTCATCGTTGACTTTTACCTTATCGTGTAGCTAGACCTTAGTCTTACGTTTCAGTATTTGGTGCCTGTAGGGATATGCTATCCCGGGCTGCTTTGTATCGTACTTAATACTTATTTATGTTTTATCCTTCGCATGTTTAGATTTCTAAAGCACCTCGCATGTTTAGTTTTGTTAAAAAGTTTTAAATTCCGCTGCATTTTTAGTACTTTGTGTGATTTAAATTTCCGCTTTCGCGAGGGGTTTTACAGTTGGTATCAGAGCGTTATCGCTCCCGACGCACTCATGTAATCCCCAACCTTAACTTGACCATTTAATCAAATAATGAATGAGAGATTTGGGTAGACTTAAGGACAAGTGGTAGACTGGTTGTGATTGTTAATTGTTAGGTTAACACCGTTTTCTCTTTTGAAGGATGGTGAGAACCACTGCCACAGAGAATACTATAATGCAATCACTTAGGCAAATCCTTGAGAACCAAAGGGTTCAGGCTGAAGCTGTTCCTCCTCCCCCGCCTGGCAGTGAAGCTCACAGACCTGGTGGCTTTTCCTGGATCGCCTCCCGGATGTCCAAGAGTCATGCTAAGACTTATGGTGGCGAAGTTGACCCAGTTGCCTTATCAGAGTGGTTTCGTGACATGGAGAAGAGCTTTTCGATGTATTCGGTCGTCAGAGAGGATAGAGTGCGACTTGCCTCCCACTTTTTGACACTTGAAGCAGACCGTTGGTGGCTTCTTACTGGCCCTAGTTTCCTCGGTGATCCGTTGTTTGATTGGGACGCGTTCAAAGACAAGATTGAGGCCCGCTTCTACCCTAAGGAGCTGCGTTCGCAAAGATTGAAGGAATTCATGGATCTCAAGCAAGGAGACATGACAGTACAGGAGTTCACGGACAAGTTTAATCAGTTAGCTCACTTTGCTTCTCGGTTCGTAAGGGATGAATCCGAGAGAGTCTACTTCTACAAAGGGAAGTTAAGTGCCCGCATCGAGAGTATGATTCGTAGAGATTCTACTTCTTTCGTAGAGGTGTATGATGATGCTATTTGGGCCGAGAATTCAATTAAGGCTATAGATGAGGAGACCCAAGCCCTCTCCCTACCTGATTCTTCACCAGCTTGCCCTCAAGGAAAGAGGCCCTTTACTTCTTCACCATCTTCTCCCCATGCTAACAAGATGCAGTTGGTGCCCTCTGGTGGACTTTCTACCTTAGCTGCTACTTCCAGAGGCAAAGGACCCCAGAATATTGGACGACGTCGAGATCACCGCTCGGGTACACGTCGTTTGGGCAGACCGCGATTGTGCTATCACTGTAGGAAACCCGGACACCTATCCGCTGAGTGCCCCGAGAAGAACATTGCTGACAACGCTACTGCCGCTGTCCAGGGACCGAAGACCAAGGGTACTGTGTTCGTGATGAGTCGTGCTGCAGCAGAGACTTGCCCTCAGTTGGTTACTGGTACGTCTTCACCATTGACTTCTTCCTTCTATCTTCTTCTAAGACCCCAAGGTCTTATCCCTTCCTTCATGTGTACATCTGTTCTTGAAATCTCTTCCATCTTATCTTGGAACTACTTACATGGCTTCCTTGCTCAACCCCATTGCTGGAACTTATCCTTCCTTGGCTCGAGTGAGTAACTTACTTTTATGGACTTAGAGGAATCCTTTAGGTTAACCGCAATACGTGTTTTGGGACATATTGTTGTTAAGGAAAACCTGTGAGATATTTTGAGACGTGATATGGTGATCCTAGGGTTAGTATGTTACTAATTGAGAGAGTGGAAGTGGTTGAGGAAATGCTTTGTTGAGTAGAGTTTTATACATGACTATCGGTGGAACTTAGATGTGGTGACACTATTGAGATGTGAGTATTGGTAGGTTTGGAAGTACCATTTGGGAATTTAAAAGAAATACTTGGAGTTTGGGTGAATTTAGAGGAACATGCTTTAGATGGTGTTGATGCCAAATACTTGAATGAAGTGAGTTAGTGACGCTTAATCTTGAGGAAGTACTAGATGTAGAGAGACCCATATATTTGAGGAACGAGAGCTTTTAGTGACAGAGTGAGATTGTGGAGTCGGTTACGACTTGACTTGTGGAGTTGACTGAATGCTAAAACCTGAATTATTTAGTGAATCTCAACGTTTGCCTAGAGAAGTACTTGATGAACTGGATGATGCACCATTGATATGTGGACAATTTGGAATAACTTGTTTGGAGGTGAAAACTAATTGACTTAATAGTAATTTGGAAGTAAGATGCAAATGTCATTTGAGGAATCTTAGAAATTGGATACCCAAGCCTTAGGAATGATTTGAACTGGGATAATGGTAACTTACTTATTTTGAGGAATGCTTGTATTGTATGACACCGTGAGTGTATCATATCAAAGGACTTGTCTTTCAATGCTACTTGAGGATTTGGGAGTTGTGACTTTTGTAAAGCCTTATTGTGACTGCCCATGTTATAGTGATGAGTCTGAACTTGAGGATGTCAGCTTATCCCTAGAAGTTGAGTTAGAGGTTCAGGACCGCTTGTGAAAGGCTGTGTGAGAAGCAATGTAATTAAGTCTCATTCATGGTTAGAGTAATTTTGAGTCGTTTAAGGAAAAGATCTACCAAAAGCCGTAATCAGAGTGCTTGATTTGGGGAGAGAGAGATGAGAACCTTGTGAGAATTTCGAGAAAACCGAGCCTATGGAATCATTTGTTCTAAAACACAATTTCTCTCGTGCACCGATTCTCTTTTGTGCACCTGTAAATTCGCTAAACTATCCTCCTCTCGGTCAATTGCAACTTGTTGAGTTTCACAACCTTGCTCTTTCTGTAAGTTTTGATATAAAAACTCGTTTTCAAAAGTATTTTGGTTAAGGAAATGGGTAATCTCTCAACTTTAACAGGTTTCAGTGATGATTTTCCAAGAAAACCCGGTTTTAAAGAATTGCATATCTTGTAATTTGATTAATCTAAGCGTCGATTTGTTGTAAAACCCCTCGCGAAAGCGGAAATATCAAACATACAAAATACTAAAAATGCAGCGGAATTAAAACTTTTTAACATAAACATGCGAGGTGAATTAAAACTGAAACTGAAGGTAACAAATATATATACAATCAGCCTGGGATGGCACATCCCTACAGGCACTCAAAACTGAAATGTAAACTAAGTCTAGCTAACGTAAACATGTAAGTCAATCGATGAATAGGATCATCGCTCGCTAGCTCCATGCAACCCTCTGCCAACCACCTGTCATGTACCTACATACATGTAAACATGTACGCCACAATCAGTGGAGAGTGACTAGAGTTCTCCTAGCCACCTTTTGTAACGACACGTAACAAGTAAAGCAAACAGAACGCTCCAACATATATAAACATGTGAAGCATATCAATATCTCAATAACTAATCTCAGACTATCATGCAAACTCTAATGCACGACTCTCAACCAACTTCATAAACCGTTGGGAAGGAGAGCCGGTTTCCCTACTGGTTACCCAGTCGGGGGGTCTTTCAGTCCAACTATTTATGAAACCGATCACAGAGTCATCCAATGCCTTGGATGAACAACAACAAAGTCAAAACAACATATTCATCATTATCCACATCTATATCATCAATATCAACATCTACATCTGACACTGTACCAACCCAAGGCAAGCAGATAAGACTCAGCAAGTATAAGGTTCAGCGGTCAACTTAAGACATAACCTACATACCAATCATTCAGCAAGTATAAAGGTTCAGCGGTCAACTTAAGACATAACCTACATACCAATCATTCAGCAAGTATAAAGGTTCAGCGGTCAACTTAAGACATAACCTAAATACCAATCATTCAGCAAGCAAGGACTCAGAGGCCAACTTAAGGCATGGACCTGCCAATCAGCAAGACACTAGACTCAGAGGCCAACTTAAGGCATAGACTAGCATCCAAAAGTAAAGGACTCAGAGGCCAGCTTAAGGCATGTCCCTTCACCACATCACAAGATACTAAACTCAGAGGCCAGCTTAAGGCATGTTCTAGCATCAAACATCTGCACTCCGGGTGAGGTGTTACGACCTAAATGCCCCGTTGTGCAGCTGCTCTACTCGTCAGACTCAGAGGCCAACTTAAGGCATGTTCCAACGCGATCACAACAAACATGTCTGGACTCAGAGGCCAGCTTAAGGCATGTCCCAGACACGACAAACATACACATATAGGGCTCAGAGGCCAGCTTAAGGCATATCCCCATATATGACAAACAGCTCACGTATTAAGTTCAGAGGTCAGCTTAAGGCATAACTTAATACGCATCAATACAATATCATCCAAGTCTATGAACTAATCTATAGTTTTACTTTCTTATACTTCTAATCGACACTTAATTGATCCCGGGAACTAAGTTGAGGGAGAGCCGGTTTCCCTTTCGGTTGCCCGACCGGGGGGTCTCTATCCTCACTCCATTTCCGAACCCAATATAGTGTCGCCCATCCTCCGGGGACCTCAAATACACATAAGTATAAGAGAAAGGCCAATTACGATTAAGTTATTTCTAAACAACTCCCATATATTAAAATATCTTAGTCCGGTAAGAATTATTAACGGACACATAAGAACTAACTAATTTTAGAAAAGTCCCTAATTACTTACTAAATCTTACTTAGCTAAAATATATTTTACTAGGTACTTGATTACGTTCTAATTAACCGGTTCAACCGATAAAGGAAATAAACACGATTTAATTTAAATTAAACTTCATATTATATTACTTATATTTTATACGGGAAATCGATTAGCTAATTAAATTATTTCGACATGCTTCTAATAATAAAATCGTACCCCATTAGTAATTCGTAACGATTCCTAACGTATTATATTTAATCGTAAACAAGCTAACAAGCACGTACGTAAAATAATTAAATTAAGCAGGCTAGCAAGCACGTACGTAAAATAATAATAAAATAATAATATAATAATAAAATAATACTAAAACTAAAAGAAAATGTACAGGAAGTAGGAAGTAGCGCTGCACGCATCAGATGAGCCCCACATTTCAACCAATGACACAACGCAAATACAATAGTACATATTTATGGTATTAGTAAATCCCAGCAATGTAACCATGACCTATAGGAGTGCAGTAAAATAGGGAAAAATAGAGAGGACAACAGGGCAGGAATTCCCGCATCACTACAACAGTCCAGTAGTAGCAGGGGTGCAAGAGATTAGAAGTGTAGTAGGGCAGTTCAGGAAGTTTGCATAGTAGTAAAGGAGGTTGTTCATAGCAATAGTAGTGCAGGAAGTACAGTGGAGTCAGTAACAAACCAGAGAAGTGTAAGCAAGTCTAGTCTGAACAAAATGTATTAGATGTGCAGGTGCAAGGGAAGGCATAAAGTGCATAGGTAAAATAGCAGTAACACGCAGGAGGGGGGGGGGGGGGAATGCTGTACAGGAACAATGGAGCGATAGCGCGCAGCAGCACAGACGTGCAGTAAGGTCGAAGTGTCGTGCAGCAGTGACAAGTAGCAGCAACCAGCAGCAGTACATACACCTAGCAAAGTAGCACGTACAGAGGACACGCAACAGCCATGAACAACAGACTTACACAGAAATGTCGTTTCACAGTTACAACAGAATATAGTGTTCAGCAGAGCAGTAGCAGTAGAATAGAAGCAATGTGCAGGAATAGAACAGGCACCCGAAACCAGACTTTCAGACATAAAACCCGAGTGCAGGGACAGCAATGACCAATCAGAAATGCATAAATGGGGGGGCAATACTAGGTATACAGAACGGGAACAATGTACATTATATAGTGGAGGTAAGTAGTATGGACAGTAATGTGTAGCAGCAATAAATGGAAGGCAAACCACACATATTCAACAATCCTAACATACATTGAACATATAAACAGTAACCTAACATATTACTAAGTTTCTAACATCATCCAAGTTCATAATTCATATGAAACACAACACTAAAACCACATATTGTGCTAATATAAACAATAAGGCCGAGTTGCTCATTATCGTCACCTCAAAAGCGGTTAAGCTCCGAATTCCTCTTCAATAACAAAGCTATCAACCTCAGGATCTTCTAGTCCAACCCTTACAACAAAAGAAATGAGTTTTATAAGCTAAAAACGGAATTTACCCAAAACAGCGTCTTTTTCGAGTTCGACGAAATTGAAATTGAAAGAGATAGATGACCTGGAAATCTCGCAAGGATTCCGAAAATGTGAGACTTACCGCGATTCGAGTTCGGGAAAAGCTTGAAAAGTCGATTTTAAGCTTGAAGGAGGAAGGAAAATGGTGAAATGAAATGTAACAGTGAAGATGAAGAAGTGACGATGGAATGGTTTATTTAGGGTTTAAGTAGTGTCCTTTCCTTACTTTGAGTCGGGTTACTTGTTTTTGTGAAACGGATTCAAGTCGGGTTTCATTTATGCCAAGTTAACATCTTAAGAACTTAAGGATATTCTTAAGACGGATCTTAAAGGAAATCTTTAAATTAAATTTACGACTTATTATTAAAATATTATTATATTCCGTAAAATAATTTAAAATCATTAAAATATTATTTACGAAAATGCGGGATGTTACAATCACCCCAACTTTAAAAAAGTTTCGTCCTCGAAACTTGAAGACAGAACTAAGTACAAAAACAACTCTAGCTACCATACATACTACCCGGGTTATGGTACCCAAAACTTTATTTTCCAAAAAGGTTTCAAAAAGAAAAGATTTCAAGGCACAAGTCTTTGTCAATGGACATTGGGATTCTCGTTACGTATTGAAGAGTCCGACATTCCAAATCTGAGACAAGTCCCAAAATTAAATCAGTAAATGTTCAAAATTTAGATCGATTCGGTGTTGATAAACACAACACAGGTTATCAGACGTCTCCAATAACGCGTTCCAGTGGCAATCAACGCTGAAATCCATCAAAGTTGTAGAACGTTCTGCTCTTTAAAATTAAGTTTTCTTCAAAATCGACCTTTATTTTAGAATTCACAAAAGAGTCAAATTGCAATGATGACTAAAAGTCACTTTCAACGGAAGAGGAAGTCGTTTCAAATTCTCAAAACACTTAAGATTTTCCAAAAACTGCAAACTTTTAAGGTTAACAATAGTGAACAAATTCCAAAAACACTCACCGGGAGCGTAGAAACGATCATAGAGATTACTTTCGACACGAAGGATTGAGAGTTTCAAGTTTCACAGCTGACAGAACATACAAGGAAGGATCGAAGGAATGAAACAACCAGGTTAGAGGTCAAGGAAAACGGTAACTCCTGCTAAACATGGGGTCACTAATCACTCGATCCATGATCAAAGCGTCGTTACAACGATTCCCAATATATCCCAAGAAGGACAATTCAAGTGATCTCTAGACTCTCAATGGTTTCACGATCCCTCTTATCATTATCTCATTCACAGAACAAGGTATTCCTCAACAAGAAGTCTTCCAAAACTCTGAACTGGAATTCTATCACCAGAACAACGAACTTCAAAACCCAAGATACGGTACTCATTATCCTATAACCTTAAATTTTAACGGTTCGATCCTAGCAAACCTATTCCACAAGGCTCGATATAATAAATTCCCAAATTTTATTACCACAATGAACATTCAAACCAAGATCTTACTAAGGTAGCAAGTAGCAACTCTTAAATCCTCTGGTTTCAACCACTTACCAACAATATGCATCCCAAAGAAAAGGTCCCAAAGAAGTAACAACTTTCACTCCTACGGTTTCAATAAGGTTTAGTTATTCGCATTCCGAAGTTCCCGAATGATATTCATGAACACTTATAAGTTACAAATTTCTACTCTATGATTACCTCAGACATCAATGGTTACCTGTCAACCACTCATGAAGCGTTATTAAGCCAACAAACTTCCATTATTCCACGGCTATAAAAAAAACAATCCACCTAACAGTGGGGCATCTTACAATTTCCTTAAGTATCTCAATAGGTAAACGCTGAGGTTCAATAAGTAACCTACGGTCAAACACTCAGTCAACTCCATAAGTCAAATCGTAAATGTCTCAACATTCTCACACCGTTACCAATAACTCTCGTTCCTCAAGTATGTGGTCCTTTCTGCATTACAAAAATTCCTCAAGATTAAGTAGCACTAACTTACCTAATTCATCAATTTAACCACATCATCATCTTAAGCATGTACCTCCAAAATAACCTAAGACTCCAAGTATCGTATTTAAATCCTCAAATGGTACTTCCAAATCTACAATCACCACTTACATCTAGCCATCTAACATGAAACTCTCAAGACGGCACAATATTCCATATCACCCGATAATTATTATCGTAAACTCTCTCAACCAAATTCTGACAACGCAAACCGAGCATTCCTCAAGGCATGTATCACTATTCCAAGAACAAGTCAATCTCGCCACTAGTCTAGATGAAAAGGAACGAGGCTCACAGAAGAGGAGATGAGATACGAACTTCAGGGATAAACACGACATAGGTCTCAAGAGAGACACACGGAAGACGGCTCGTGGAACAACAAAATGACAAGGTAAGGAACTTTAGGCTATGGACCCCAATCACAGTTGAAGCCAAGAGCAGACGGAGAAGCAAAGGAGAAGAAAGGAGAGAAGCGACGTGAAAAGAACGATTGCGGAATCTTCCAAGGTGCGGGTCTCTCACTATTCTCGCGGGATTCTCACTTCTTACTTTCCAAATCAAGTCATTCTATTATCGGTTCTCACGAACAATTCCTCCAATGATTTATATACCCTAATATTGCAAACTTTAAACGGTATCATCATTACAGCTACCTATTCCCAAAAGTTTGAGATGTCTCATCTCTGCTAGTCCCTCAAATGACAATTCAATAACACTTTCAGGTCATCACCCCTATATGCTATATCCACTTTACTTAACTCACTCTCCACAAGTTAACAATTTTTAACCATCAAGTTTCTGAACTTCCATCTCTCAATAAAGTACTTCATTCCATCCACATACTGGTGGTGCAACCTCAAATTTCTCTTATGTTTTTCAATAAATAAATGCTAAGATTTATTAAGCAACCTAGGGTCACATAGTGATTCACTTCCTCTAAGCTTAAGTCAACCTCTTCGAGTATTCCACTATTATAGCAAATGATTCGCATTCCTCAACAACGGACCTTTCTCAACTCAATCACTCATCTAAGTCAATTGATACTAACTCACTTTTTTCATCTATTCTTTTTCATTAGCATCTTAAGCTTATTCTTATAGGTCGCTCTATATCCTCACAGTACTCTTCAATCCACATATTTTCACAATCTAAGCATGGTTCTCAAGATTAAGTTCCACCGAATACTAAGTAAACAACTCAACCTTCAAGCAAGTATCATATCACTCACTTTCACTCTCCCAATTGGATAGACAACTAGACCCTTAGATCACCAAAACATGTCTCTCGATACCTCTTAAGTTATTCCTCAAATAACAACATTTCTAAAAACACAACTCACGATTATCCTTAAAACTAATTCCTCCAAATCCAATAAAAGGGAAGATTACCTAGAGGGCACCTTAAGAAAGAGAGCAACAAGGTTAAGCTGAAAAGATATGAAGATCTGTTTAAGTAAGATAGACAAATATTCTAAAAGAAGGATGTGCATCCGGAGTTATCAAAGAAGGTGGTGCACAAGAAAGAGCAGTATCTTCAAGGCTCAGAAGTATTCTCCCACGGTAGCACAAATCTTTTACCTTCGGTAGAAAACTCCGGTCTTCATCGCCAAATGGATAAGTCCATTGTTCGTCGATTGGAAGGCAATAAGGTATTATCAATGACAATCAACAAACACGTTAGAACCTAATAAAAGCAATCACAAAACAGACTACAATTTATGTCCTTAAATCTACCCCATCTCTCATTCATTATTTGATTATATGGTCAAGTTAAGGTTGGGGGTTACATGAGTGCGTCGGGAGCGATAACGCTCTGATACCAACTGTAAAACCCCTCGCGAAAGCGGAAATATCAAACATACAAAATACTAAAAATGCAGCGGAATTAAAACTTTTTAACATAAACATGCGAGGTGAATTAAAACTGAAACTGAAGGTAACAAATATATATACAATCAGCCTGGGATGGCACATCCCTACAGGCACTCAAAACTGAAATGTAAACTAAGTCTAGCTAACGTAAACATGTAAGTCAATCGATGAATAGGATCATCGCTCGCTAGCTCCATGCAACCCTCTGCCAACCACCTGTCATGTACCTACATACATGTAAACATGTACGCCACAATCAGTGGAGAGTGACTAGAGTTCTCCTAGCCACCTTTTGTAACGACACGTAACAAGTAAAGCAAACAGAACGCTCCAACATATATAAACATGTGAAGCATATCAATATCTCAATAACTAATCTCAGACTATCATGCAAACTCTAATGCACGACTCTCAACCAACTTCATAAACCGTTGGGAAGGAGAGCCGGTTTCCCTACTGGTTACCCAGTCGGGGGGTCTTTCAGTCCAACTATTTATGAAACCGATCACAGAGTCATCCAATGCCTTGGATGAACAACAACAAAGTCAAAACAACATATTCATCATTATCCACATCTATATCATCAATATCAACATCTACATCTGACACTGTACCAACCCAAGGCAAGCAGATAAGACTCAGCAAGTATAAGGTTCAGCGGTCAACTTAAGACATAACCTACATACCAATCATTCAGCAAGTATAAAGGTTCAGCGGTCAACTTAAGACATAACCTACATACCAATCATTCAGCAAGTATAAAGGTTCAGCGGTCAACTTAAGACATAACCTAAATACCAATCATTCAGCAAGCAAGGACTCAGAGGCCAACTTAAGGCATGGACCTGCCAATCAGCAAGACACTAGACTCAGAGGCCAACTTAAGGCATAGACTAGCATCCAAAAGTAAAGGACTCAGAGGCCAGCTTAAGGCATGTCCCTTCACCACATCACAAGATACTAAACTCAGAGGCCAGCTTAAGGCATGTTCTAGCATCAAACATCTGCACTCCGGGTGAGGTGTTACGACCTAAATGCCCCGTTGTGCAGCTGCTCTACTCGTCAGACTCAGAGGCCAACTTAAGGCATGTTCCAACGCGATCACAACAAACATGTCTGGACTCAGAGGCCAGCTTAAGGCATGTCCCAGACACGACAAACATACACATATAGGGCTCAGAGGCCAGCTTAAGGCATATCCCCATATATGACAAACAGCTCACGTATTAAGTTCAGAGGCCAGCTTAAGGCATAACTTAATACGCATCAATACAATATCATCCAAGTCTATGAACTAATCTATAGTTTTACTTTCTTATACTTCTAATCGACACTTAATTGATCCCGGGAACTAAGTTGAGGGAGAGCCGGTTTCCCTTTCGGTTGCCCGACCGGGGGGTCTCTATCCTCACTCCATTTCCGAACCCAATATAGTGTCGCCCATCCTCCGGGGACCTCAAATACACATAAGTATAAGAGAAAGGCCAATTACGATTAAGTTATTTCTAAACAACTCCCATATATTAAAATATCTTAGTCCGGTAAGAATTATTAACGGACACATAAGAACTAACTAATTTTAGAAAAGTCCCTAATTACTTACTAAATCTTACTTAGCTAAAATATATTTTACTAGGTACTTGATTACGTTCTAATTAACCGGTTCAACCGATAAAGGAAATAAACACGATTTAATTTAAATTAAACTTCATATTATATTACTTATATTTTATACGGGAAATCGATTAGCTAATTAAATTATTTCGACATGCTTCTAATAATAAAATCGTACCCCATTAGTAATTCGTAACGATTCCTAACGTATTATATTTAATCGTAAACAAGCTAACAAGCACGTACGTAAAATAATTAAATTAAGCAGGCTAGCAAGCACGTACGTAAAATAATAATAAAATAATAATATAATAATAAAATAATACTAAAACTAAAAGAAAATGTACAGGAAGTAGGAAGTAGCGCTGCACGCATCAGATGAGCCCCACATTTCAACCAATGACACAACGCAAATACAATAGTACATATTTATGGTATTAGTAAATCCCAGCAATGTAACCATGACCTATAGGAGTGCAGTAAAATAGGGAAAAATAGAGAGGACAACAGGGCAGGAATTCCCGCATCACTACAACAGTCCAGTAGTAGCAGGGGTGCAAGAGATTAGAAGTGTAGTAGGGCAGTTCAGGAAGTTTGCATAGTAGTAAAGGAGGTTGTTCATAGCAATAGTAGTGCAGGAAGTACAGTGGAGTCAGTAACAAACCAGAGAAGTGTAAGCAAGTCTAGTCTGAACAAAATGTATTAGATGTGCAGGTGCAAGGGAAGGCATAAAGTGCATAGGTAAAATAGCAGTAACACGCAGGAGGGGGGGGGGGGGGGAATGCTGTACAGGAACAATGGAGCGATAGCGCGCAGCAGCACAGACGTGCAGTAAGGTCGAAGTGTCGTGCAGCAGTGACAAGTAGCAGCAACCAGCAGCAGTACATACACCTAGCAAAGTAGCACGTACAGAGGACACGCAACAGCCATGAACAACAGACTTACACAGAAATGTCGTTTCACAGTTACAACAGAATATAGTGTTCAGCAGAGCAGTAGCAGTAGAATAGAAGCAATGTGCAGGAATAGAACAGGCACCCGAAACCAGACTTTCAGACATAAAACCCGAGTGCAGGGACAGCAATGACCAATCAGAAATGCATAAATGGGGGGGCAATACTAGGTATACAGAACGGGAACAATGTACATTATATAGTGGAGGTAAGTAGTATGGACAGTAATGTGTAGCAGCAATAAATGGAAGGCAAACCACACATATTCAACAATCCTAACATACATTGAACATATAAACAGTAACCTAACATATTACTAAGTTTCTAACATCATCCAAGTTCATAATTCATATGAAACACAACACTAAAACCACATATTGTGCTAATATAAACAATAAGGCCGAGTTGCTCATTATCGTCACCTCAAAAGCGGTTAAGCTCCGAATTCCTCTTCAATAACAAAGCTATCAACCTCAGGATCTTCTAGTCCAACCCTTACAACAAAAGAAATGAGTTTTATAAGCTAAAAACGGAATTTACCCAAAACAGCGTCTTTTTCGAGTTCGACGAAATTGAAATTGAAAGAGATAGATGACTTGGAAATCTCGCAAGGATTCCGAAAATGTGAGACTTACCGCGATTCGAGTTCGGGAAAAGCTTGAAAAGTCGATTTTAAGCTTGAAGGAGGAAGGAAAATGGTGAAATGAAATGTAACAGTGAAGATGAAGAAGTGACGATGGAATGGTTTATTTAGGGTTTAAGTAGTGTCCTTTCCTTACTTTGAGTCGGGTTACTTGTTTTTGTGAAACGGATTCAAGTCGGGTTTCATTTATGCCAAGTTAACATCTTAAGAACTTAAGGATATTCTTAAGACGGATCTTAAAGGAAATCTTTAAATTAAATTTACGACTTATTATTAAAATATTATTATATTCCGTAAAATAATTTAAAATCATTAAAATATTATTTACGAAAATGCGGGATGTTACATTTGTCGTTGAACTCGTTATTGGAGACGTCTGATAACCTGAACAATGCTTACCGACACCGGATCGATCTAAATTTTAAACTTTAATTTATTTAATTTTGGGACTTGTCTCAGATTTGGAATGTCGGGCTCTTGAATGTACAACGAGAACCCCAACGTCCATTGACGAAGACTTGTGCCTTGGAAAAATCGTTTGGAATCTTTGAAAGAAACCTAAGTTTGTAAAACAAGTTAAGTGAAAACTTTGATCTGTTAACCTTGTCCTTGTTACTGCTTTCAAGTTTCGAGGACGAAACTTTTTGAAAGATGGGGTGATTGTAACAGCCCGTATTTTCGTAAAGGACTATTTTATTAAAATAAAGTAATTTACGGAATTTAATAATAATTTAATAATAATCGTAATTTATATTTTTAAGGTTTCCGTTAAGTTCGTCTTAAAAATCGTTTAAGCTTAAGATGCCTTGTTCATTTTATATCAAACCGCTTCACTTTTCCCGTTTCGCTTGTATAAAGGAAACCCGACTCAATAAAGGTGAAAGGACAACTTAAAACCCTACCTTAAACCTCTTCCATCGACAAAACCCTCCTACCTTATTTCATTTCACAGTAGAACTCCAACACCATTTTCATATCATTTCTCAAGCTTCAAATCATCATCTCGAGGCCTCCCCGAACTCGTATCGAGGTAAAAGTTACATATTCGGAATCCTCGCGAGATTTATGATCTTTCCATCACTTTCAATTTCAATTTCGTGAAACTTCATTTCGGGACTGTTTTTCCCTAATCACGAAATTACCCCTTAATCCGTGTTTTTGTGCTTTTAGGTGGAGCTAATAACAACCCGGAGGAAGGACTCGTGATCCTTGAAGAGTAAACCGGAGCATTCACGGAGTAAAGGTGACGATAATGAGAAAACTCGACCTTCGTCTTAAATTAAGTGGACATGTGATTTGCTTGTGTTTATGTGAAATTGATATGAGTTTTATGTTTAATAGTTAGTGGGTAATGAGTATCCGTCACATATTTGGGTGGTTTAGTTATAATAAGTATTGAGTTTCAATGAAATTGTGGTTAGTTAATTGTTCGTATGCACTGCTAATTGATGTATGTTATTTTTGTTCCGGCTGTTACTCAATGGTACTACAATTTTTATTGATGTTACTTACTACTGCTGTACATTTCATTACTGCGTGTTACTCTGATGCACTACTTCTGTCTGTACATCTGAATCCCTGCACTTCCCCTTAATTCATTGTTGTAATGAATGTGACATGAGTCTGGTAATTTTGTTAGCTACTGTAGTCTATGGCTAGTTTGTTGTGGCTGCAACCCCATGTCTATTTTCTACTGCACAATATCTGTTAATGCACCAGACCCCACTGCTATGTATGACTATCACTACCCTACACTGCCGTTATTATTCTTCCGCTGCTGTCACTGCCCCATTACTGTCTGCACATTCTGCTACACTACGTGTTACTGCATACTGCGGTTTACTGCTCCACTACTTGCTACTGTTCTACATACTATTGTGGCTCTCACTGTTAGATTCAGTCTCCATGTGTGCCTGAGGTGGTTACTACTTGCCACTGCATCCACTGTCATAGGCCACTGCATTATATCTACTTCTGCACTCGCTATATGCTGCTGTTCACTACCACTCTTACTCACACCTGTACACTACTACTTACTACCTACTGCATAGTTGCCTCACTATCGTGCTATTCGTCTCGTGCTGTTAATTGTGCATCGTAGTTACTGCTGCGTTTTCTGTTGGATGTCAGTTGTTTACCACCATCACCACTACCATAAAAACAAGCTCATACCACTGCAATTCTGCTGCTGTTTATTTCTATTTACTGTTGTTGTATTCTGCACTGCTAGTACATGCTACTATCGCTACTGATATAGTGGCGTGTACTGCTTGTTGTGTCGTTAAATTGTTCCTACGTTGAACTGGTACTGCTGGGTGCCTGCTCATCATGGTTATGGCTATTGTTGGGTGTTATTTATTTCCGAATTCGCTGCTGCTGCTACTCCTAATAGTTTTCCTGCCTTGCTCATGTTCCTGCCATGATTTTACCATTTCAATTGCTGTTATTCTTTGCCTATTTGGTCTCTTATTAATCATGTAATTACTTACCACGCACCGCTTCTACCTACATTAGTAATTTAGTATACTACTAATGTTTAACATACTACTATATAATAATACTACATTATTATACTATTATTACTATTACGTACTACTTCTTCTACTTATGTAATTTATATTATTATTTTATTATTATATTATTATTTTACGTACGTGCTTGCTAGCGTGCTTGAATTAATTAATTTACGTACGTTTTCTTGCTAGCTTGTTTACGTTTAAATATAATACGTTAGAAATCGTTACGAATTAGTAATGGGTTACGGTCTTATTTGAAGCTTGTTGAAATAATTTATTTAGGTAGTCGATTTTCCCGTATAAAATATAAGTAATATAATACGAAGTTTAATTTCAATCGTGTTTATTTCCTTTATCGGTTGAACCGGTTAATTAGGACGTAATCAAATACTTAGTGAAATATATTTGAGCTAACTAAGATTTAGTAAAGTAGTTAGTTACTTGTCTAAAATTAGTTAATTCTTAAATGTCCGTTTATAATTCTTATTGGTCTAAGATTTTTAATATATAGCAGTTGTTTAGAAATAACTTCATTGAAATTGGCTTTTCTCTTATACTTGTATGTGTGTTTGAGGTCCCCGGAGTTCGGGCGGCACTATATTGGTTCGGGAATGAAGTGAGGATAGAGACCCCCCGGTCGGGCAACCGAAAGGGAAACCGGCTCTCCCTCGTCTTAGTTCCCGGGGTCAATTAAGTGCTGAGTGTTGTATTCAAAGAATTGATTGTAGTGTATTGAATAGCCTCCTTTGGAGATTTGGTTGTTGAACCCCTCCGTGGGTGGTTCATCGTGTTTGTTCGGACGAACCCCTCCGTGGGTGGTTCTGTCTTCTTCGTGCGAACCCCTACGTGGGTGGTTCTGCTTTCTCCGTGTCGAACCCCTCCGTGGGTGGTTCTGATTCCTTCGTGCGAACCCCTACGTGGGTGGTTCTGCCTTCCCGACGAACCCCTCCGTGGGTGGTTCTGTCTTTCTCTGTGTTGAACCCCTCCGTGGGTGGTTCAGTGTTGTGGTCGAACCCCTCCGTGGGTGGTTCGCGTGTGTGTATTGATTGGTATATACTTGCCTGAGTAGGGGTACTGTGTTATATACTTGCTGAATGTTTGGGTATATAGGTTATGTCTTAAGTTGACCGCTGAACCTTATACTTGCTGATTGTTTAGTATCTGCTTGCCTAGTAACGGTACGGTGTCAGATCTAGATGTTTGTGATGATGTTTAAGATGATATTGAATGATGAGTCTGATGTTTGACTTTAGTATTGTTCATCCAAGGCATTGGGTGACTCTTCGATCGGTTTCATAAATAGTTGGACTGAAAGACCCCCCGACTGGGTAACCAGTAGGGAGACCGGTTCTCCTTCCTAACGGTTTATGAAGTTGGGTTGAGAGCTATGCATTAGTATGGCATGATGGTTGAGACAGTTATTGAGATTTGTATGCTTCACATGTTTTATATATGCTGGAGTATATTGTATGTTTATGTGTTGTGTGTCACTGACAATAGGTGGCTAGGAGCACTCTAGTCACTCCCCACTGACTGTGGCGCACATGTTGTATGTGGGTAGGTACATGAGGCTGTTTGCAGGGGGTTACGTTGAGGCTAGCGACCGATGATCCTTCATCGTTGACTTTTACCTTATCGTGTAGCTAGACCTTAGTCTTACGTTTCAGTATTTGGTGCCTGTAGGGATATGCTATCCCGGGCTGCTTTGTATCGTACTTAATACTTATTTATGTTTTATCCTTCGCATGTTTAGATTTCTAAAGCACCTCGCATGTTTAGTTTTGTTAAAAAGTTTTAAATTCCGCTGCATTTTTAGTACTTTGTGTGATTTAAATTTCCGCTTTCGCGAGGGGTTTTACAGCTGAGGCTCATCCTGACATCGTGGCTGGTATCTTTTCTGTTCTTGGCGTTGTGTGCCTAATCTTATTTGATACTGGTGCTTCTTTATCGTTTATATCGACTCAGTTCGCCGATAGACTAGCTCTGGAGTCTTCTGTTGAGGAGACTTCTATCTCATTGCCTTCCGAAGATGTTTTCTCATATTCTTCTTCCCATAGGGATGTTCCTATTATTATTGGTTGTGCCACATTTCCAGCAGACTTATTGAGATTTCCTCTCGAGGAATTTGACATTATCCTCGGTATGGATTGGTTATCGCGATACCATGCTCGCTTCGAGTGTCGCAACCAGAAAATCTGCTTGAGGAGTTCTTCAGGAGTTCGTGTTTCCTATAGGGGAACTCGCCCCAAAAAGGGTGTTCATGTCATCTCATCGATGAAAGCTTCTTATCTTCTAAGGAAGGGTTGCCAAGCCTTCCCGTGTGTTGTTTCAGCTGCAAAGCCATCGCTACCGAAGCTTGAAGATGTAGCCATTGTTTGTGAGTTTCCAGATGTCTTTCCAGAGGAGTTGCCGGGTATACTTCCTAAGAGAGATGTTGAGTTTACTATCGAGCTTGTTCCAGGTACCGGACCTATATCTAAGGCTCCCTATCGTATGGCTAGGCCTGAATTGAAGGAACGAAAGCAACAACTTGAAGAGATGATAGAGAAATGATTCATTCGACCGAGTGCCTCTCCTTGGGGTGCTCCAGTGCTTTTCGTCAAGAAGAAAGATGGTTCCATGAGACTTTGCATTGACTACAGAGAATTGAGTAGAGTTACGGTGAAGAACCGATATCCTCTTCCTAGGATTGATGACTTGTTTGATCAGCTTAGAGGTGCTTCCAGTTTTCAAGATTGATCTTCGTTCAGGGTATCACCAGATTCCAGTTAGAGAGGCTGACATTGCGAAGACTGCTTTCCGTACCAGTATGGACATTTTGAGTTTGTTGTGATGCCTTTCGGTTTGACGAATGCTCCTGCGATATTCATGGATCAGATGATCAGGACGTTCAGTGAGTTCTTGGACACTTGTAATGTGGTGTTCATTGATGACATTTTCATATATTCGAAGACTGATGCTGAGCATGCCGAACATCTTCGTTTGATACTTGGGATTCTGGGCCGGCAGAAGTGGTTTGCGAAGTTTTCTAAGTGTGAGTTTTGGTTGTCTCAGGTTGCATTTCTTGGACATGTTATATCTAGCGAGGGAGTTATGGTTGATCACGCTAAGATTGAGGCTGTGATTGATTGGGAGAGTCCCAAAGATGTGGGAGAGATTCGTAGTTTCCTCGGATTGGCTGGATACTACCGACGGTTCATTGAGGACTTTTCTAGCTTGGCTCGTCCGATGACTCAGTTACTGAAGAAAGAGGCCAAATTTGTATGGACAAATAAGTTTGAGAGCTCATTTCAGGAATTGAAGAGTAGATTGACTTCTGCTCCAGTGCTTACTCTTCTAGAGATTGGTGTGGATTTTGATGTCTACTGCGATGCTTCTATGCTTGGACTTGGTTGTGTGCTGATGCAGAGTGGGAAGGTGATTTCTTATTCCTCTAAACAGCTGCGAGTTCATGAGGTGAACTATCCTACGCATGATCTTGAGTTGGCCGCTGTTGTTCATGCCTTGAAGATGTGGCGTCGTTATTTGATTGGATCTCATTGCCGCATTTTCACTGATCACAAGAGCCTGAACTACATTTTCACACAGAAGGACCTTAATATGCGACAGCGCCGTTGGTTGGAATTGGTCAAAGACTATGACATTGAGTTATTGTATCATGAGGGCAAGGCCAATGTTGTTGTTGATGCGCTTAGTCGCAAAACTTCTCATTCGTTGAGTGCCATTCGTGTATTGTCAGAGGAGCTTTGTTCTGAGTTCAGGAAGTTGAGGTTAGAGATGGTTGGTAGTGGGTTTGATTGGTTATCTGCTATGACTGCTGAGCCGATATTTAATTGGAAGATTCGTAAGAGTTTACCTACAGATGCTACCTTTAGGAAGATCGAGGCCAAGATTGCAAGTGGCGAGGCTAGAGATTTCGTGGTTGATGCTGGCAGTTTTCTTCGTTTCCGAGGCCGGATGTACGTTCCTGATGCTCCTAGCTTGAGGAAGAGAGTATTGGATGAGGCTCATTTGACTCCTAACACCCGTCGTTGAGGGGTGCAAAAGATAAGATTTATAAAAACCTCAGCTTAAACTAGATAGGATAAGTCAAGGGTCGAACCACAGAGAGACAAGGTTAATAATGTTTGTGAATTTAAAGTCTATTGAAAGTAACCAAAAAAGGGGGGTTTTGATTGATGATTGAGACTAACAACTAAGATAGCAAAATAAACAAGAATACTAAAACAGGGTAAAAAGGAGATTAGGAACTTCGGTTTCCCATGGCTATGACAAGTCAATAAAGGGTAAAATAACCAAATAACACAATCCCAAGGAACAAAGAATAAACCTTTAGGTCAATAT
This sequence comes from Silene conica, assembly GCA_029255685.2. Taxonomy (NCBI): domain Eukaryota; kingdom Viridiplantae; phylum Streptophyta; class Magnoliopsida; order Caryophyllales; family Caryophyllaceae; genus Silene; species Silene conica. The sequence goes on from CM055314.2 coordinate 73,420,061, forward strand.
TCTACCCAATCCTTACGGTCTTAGGGTTCCTAGAAAAGCACTAAACTTTCGTTCATAGGGCAATCCCAAAGTTGTTGTTAAACTAATCCTAACAATCTTTCAATCTTAAAGAATTAGTTCACCAACAACAATGGGGATTGGTAGATTAATCAAAGAACCATTAAAATCTAATCTTGGCTATGGTTCCCCTAATTCCTAATCACAAGAATTATCTATGCATAATCATAATCATAAAACTATTACTAACAATATTGAAGAACATTAAGAAAGATAACATAATTAAAGATGAAGATTCAAAAGATGGAAACATGGATTAAATAACAATAATAAGATGAACAATGGAATTGAATAACAAAGAAAGCTTAAATTGCATAAAACTTACAAAATCAATTGGAAATTAAGAACAAAGCTAAGAACTTGGAAATTTGTCTCTCTAAACTATGGAGTTTCTGCTAATGTGGACTGCTTAACCTAATTATGAAGCTTAGGCATTCTTAAATAGTCTCCTAATTACAATATTAAAAGAATAAAAACCGAAATAAAAGTCGCGGAACCCGTCGCCAGGCCAGGTCGGTCGACCTCTTAAGTAGGTCGGTCGACCTTGAGTGCTGTAATCAGGGGTTTCTGAAACTGTGCGCTGGTCGGTCGACCTGTTGGGTAGGTCGGTCGACCGATTCCTGTACATTCCAGCCTTGAATTTGTTTGTACGCACCACTTGGCCTAAGAGTCCGGATCCTTGCTTCGCGTAAACACTCAAAATAGCTTCCGGAGGACGGTTAAAGTTCGGTTTTGCTCACTTCCGCGTATTCCTACATTTAAAACATAGAAATGCCAAAGTAAACCGTTTCGGGAGCAATAGCAACTAAAAGTTACGAAAATGCATAGAAATACGTGCCGAAAGTATAAATAAAATGCATAGTATAGGCACGTATCAAACTCCCTTAACCAAACCTTGCTTGTCCTCAAGCAAGCACTAAGACTCAAAAGAAAAGAAAAACTTCTACTTGGAACGGATTTCTAGCTCAAACCCAAACACAACGCCATGCCTAACCATTTTAATGCGGTTTCCAAAGAAAATCAAGCTTATTGCCAAATGCAAACGAATTAAACATATTGGAATAAAATGCTAAACTTTCAACCTTGCAAGACTCATATTCCAACACTAAATGACCAGACACATGTCGAGGTGATTTGGGATTGTGAGGCTAAAGGAAAGAAAGGTAAAAAAAATTTATGGAAAGAGGGGTTAAACCGAGCTAACAACCATCAAACCACACTATAGAATTACTTCCACTTTCTTCATGAATCAAGCCCATGCTCAAGATTGTGAGCAAATTTTCACAACTCTTTTTCTCCTCTTTTTTTTCTTTCTTTTTTTCTAGAATAAAATTCATGTTCAGTGGTCGTGGTCGACCGACCATGTATGGCAGTCGGCCGACCACCCCTGAAAACAGGTAGCTCCAATTTTTTTTCATTGAGTTCCTTAATTTCTTTGTTTCTTTTCTTTTCTTTTTCCTTTTTCTGAACTCAAAGATTTTTTTTTTCTTTTTTCACTTTCTTTTCTTTTCTCCTTTTCACCATTCCCACAAAATAAAAAATCTTCTATGAAGCACAAAACGAAAAGATGATCAAAACAGTCCCAATATACCATGTTACTAGCTCGGCTAGGGTAGGCAATTTAAAGGATGTAGTATATGGGACAAAAGGTAATTTGGCTATGTGAGGGTTATGGGTAAAATAAGAAAAGGAAACCTCGACCACATGTGTCAACAAACCACAAACCCGAATGCATATAGGTATTAAGTAGACAAAATTCATGCTTATGCAAGTTGATGTGACATGCCTCAAGAGGAGAAACTACTCTCAATCCTACATGAAATCGGTCATGAATGTCACCGATTTATTAAACTCTAAACCTTAGAATATGTAGTAGCTTGCCAAGAAGAGAGTCAAGTCTAATAATTAGCATAAAATCAACAAAAACTCGTAGACTATGCAAAAGACTAGCTTGAAAAAATTTGAAAAATGCAAGGCAATAGGCGACATGTGAGGCATAATTATCATAGTATCCGTCCGTTCCGACTCGACCTATATGCTAAAGGAAATGAGCATTTTTTTGAATTTTGAATTTTTGGTATGCAAACTGAAAGGAGAAAAAGTAACGGAAATGCAGTAAACGTGCGACAGAAAAAGATGAAATACAGATGCAAACACAACAAAAGGAAAAAGACAAAAGATACCTAAACAAATGTAGACTCAACAGAAGTATGCATATACCCTCCCCAAACCAAAACGCACAATGCCCCCATTGTGCTCATCAGCATAAATCCACAACATAGGGATGGGGATAGGCAAAGACAAACAAAAGAACGAAAAGGAAAAAGACTAAAGCTTGCAGAAAGAGGCTAAAAGGGAGCAAAAAGAGGCTAAAGGAAATAAAAAGAAAAAACAAAAGGTTACTTACAAGACAAAGGAACCTCCCCAAACCGAACATCGAAGAGGGGAGGTTTGGGCTCAACAATAATACTATGACTCAAATTCCGAGCCACTAGTTTTCGCTTCCTCCTCCTCTTCATCATCGGAACCTACGCTTGTTCCTGAGGCAGATCCCGAAGCTTCCCCATACCCTTGACCGCCCGCCTGAGGTGTGTACCAGGAGGGGTGAGTCCATGGGCCGCTGGGGAGCCTACCCTGAGTAACATACTCCGAGTAGCCCGGGTACTGGTAGAGAAAATCGTCCAACTGTTTCCGGTTGAACTGCTTGCAAAGGTCCGCCATCATGTGCGGGAAAGATCTGCTATCAACAACGGGAGGAATACCAACATTAGGAGGAGCAGTAAAATCAGTGGGATACCGCGTCCCAGGTGAAGCAAAGTGGGCACCAGGGGCGGGAACCCTATGACCTCTAGAAGTGCCTTCCCTAAGTGGGAGGCGGTAGGATGGAAGGAGCGGTCTAGGCTCCCGCTGAAAAGTGTCAAGGGGTAGCATGGGATGAGCCATGGTGATAGGGATGCGATCACTGAGGTAAGTATCAACCTTCCAATAATCCTTCCTATCCACCCAATGCACAGACTTGATATAAGCCATGTCCATGTACCGGGAGAGAGGGTGAAGCGCATCCTCAAAGCGGGGGAACCGAAAAACAAGTGAGCAAGCCAAACGAGTGACTAGCCCACCACAAACAATAGTGGTCAAAGAAGTTCCCTCGCCCACCGCCACAAAGTGAGAGCCGACCAAATAAGCGGTGTTATAAAACCGCTGACCCAAAAGTCTGACATTTAGATAGCCAGACAAAATAGAGAGCTCAATGTTTTTAACATTTTGAGACGCCTTACGGCCAAAAACAGTGTTGGCCAAAAGACGCAAATAATAACGGGGAGCGGGTAAGTGAACGGTAATGCTCTTCTTCCTCCTATCGCTGGAGTCAGAAAGGCAAGACCACATGATAGTGTACTACTCAGAAGAGTCACCCGTACGACCCATAGAAGATAAGCCTAAGTACTCGGCAAATTCACTTAAAGTTGAAGAATATGTAACATTAAACAGCCTAAAAGATATGCACTTATTATTATAGCCTGGGTCGTAATCTTGAACATCAAAAATAAAAGAGGAAAAGAACTCAAGAGTAAGAAGAGGATAAGTGAACTCATCCATCGTGACGAGTCCCGAGAAACCCGTCCCGTTGAGCAAGCCCACCACGTCATCATAGCAACCCAAGGCCCTCAATGCCGGCTCGCACAAGAACCGGGTGACCACCACTAGGCAATAGGTCGAAAGGTGGAGGAACCGGGCCTTTTGAGTCGGAGTGTGAAAGATGACTTGACTATCCGTATCCAGCGCTGTCAATCCTCCGGACCCGCTAGCACGGCCTCTTGAAGTGCTTGCTCCGGAAGTGCGAGATCTCTTTCATCCTTGTCCTCGACTAGACATGATGAATCTGCAAAATTACAATAAGTGCTATCAATACTTAGACTCCTTGCAACATTAGAACATTTATTTATCAAAATAAAAGAGCTAAGTTGCGAAATTAAAAGCTCCTGTAACAGTAACGAGGTCGACCGACCTCACCTGGAGGTCGACCGACCTTCTGCCAGTAAAATCAGACTTCCTGTAACAGTACCAAGGTCGATTATCACAGTATCGTTGCGCGGTTCAAATGTCGACTGAACTTAAGCATAGAAATATTAGGGGGAAATTCAAACTAACCCTAACAGCACAAAAACCACACAAGAACATAGTTCTGAAACTATAGAAGCTAATGAAGAAGTAAAATCAAAAGGAAAACACAAACATAAGAAAAACATAAGGGGCATAAACTCTAAGAACAAAATCAAACTGAAAATAAAAGCAAGATTCTACCTAGAAACGGAAATAAGAGTCTATAAAATGAAAAAAAAAAGGAAAGGAAAAATTAAAGAACACATACCTTTGATGGGAAATTGAGAGAAAGCAAAAAATGAGTGAAGGATGAAGGAAGGAGGCAGTTAGGGTTTTTTGGAGAGAGGGGGGTGTTCAAAAGTGTGAGGAAAATGACTTGTTTTCAAACAAAAATAAACTTAAAACCCCTACTCTAAAAAACCGGTAGTCTGCCTCGAGGTCGGTCGACCTTAGGGTCTGGTCGACCGACCTGGCTCCTGCGTACCTGTTTGTCAGACGTTATTTATTGCTGTCAGAAGGTCGGTCCACCTCACTAGTGGGTCGGTCGACATAGGTACCTGAAAGTGCGGCCTTTTTTTTCTGCAAAAGCTCAAAATTCCATCAAAAAGTGTAAAAATATGACAGAAAGCGTGTACCTATAAAAGGGAAATTACAAAAAAAACAAAATTAAGCTACAACACGGGTTGCCTCCCGGTTAGCGCTGGTTTAAGAGGCCCCGCACGACCTTTTTACCTATTATGAAGCATCTGAAAAAGGGTCAAAGTATGAAACTTCAACCTTCCCAATGAATTCATTTTCTCCACGGAAGTGCTTCACATATTGGCCATTAACTTTAAACCTCTCACCGGATGAGCTTTCTAACTCAATTGACCCAAACTTTGAGACAGCTGTGATAGTGTAAGGTCCGCTCCACCTGGATTTCAGCTTACCAGGAAAAAGACGAATACGAGCATTAAAAAGCAACACCTTATCACCTACCTGAAAACCACGCCTTATGATTCTCTTGTCATGCCAGCGCTTGGTTTTCTCTTTGTAAATCCTGGCATTGTCATAGGCTAGCAACCTGAATTCCTCTAACTCGTTGAGCTGCGATAAACGTTTCTCACGGGAAAGGTTAGGGTCTAAATTAAGATCACAAATAGCCCACCAAGACTTGCGTTCTAACTCAACTGGTAAGTGACAAGTCTTACTATAAATCAACCGGAATGGTGACATTCCGATTGAGGTTTTGAACGCAGTTCTATAGGCCCATAAAACATCATCAAGCTTTAGACTCCAATCTTTCCTAGATTTAGAAACAACTTTGGCTAGGGTCTCCTTGAGCTCTCTATTAGAGATCTCAACTTGACCACTAGTTTGAGGGTGATATGCTGGACCCCTACGATGTTGGACACCGAATTTATTTAGTAAGGCACCTAATTGTTTCTCTTTAAAATGCATACCTCCATCACTAATGACAACCCTAGGGACACCAAAACGAGGAAATTTGATTTTCTTGAATAATTTAATAACAGCTTTTGCATCGCAATGGGGAATGACAATAACTTCTACCCACTTAGATACATAATCAACAGCTACAAGAATATACTTGTTACCTTGACTACTGGGGAAAGGTCCTTGATAATCAATGCCCCAAACATCAAAAATCTCTACCTCTAAAATACCAAACTGCGGCATCTCATGTCTTTTTGAGACATTCCTAGATCTTTGACAAGCATCACAACTACCTAAAAAATTTCTACAGTCAGCATGCAAAGTAGGTCAATAAAAACCAGACTGTAATACCTTGGCCACTGTCCTAGAGGGACCGTGGTGACCACCATATGCAGAATAATGGCATGCTTCCAGAATGTCCTTCACCTCCCACTGGGGGACGCATCTCCGGATAAGTCCATCTCCGCATTCTTTGAAAACATAAGGGTCATCCCAAAAATACTGTTTTGCATCAAACATGAATCTCTTCTTTTGTTGTCATGACAACTCTGGAGAAATTTTACCTGTGACAGCAAAATTAGCAAAATCAGCATACCAAGGAGGGGGATAAGAACCTGAACTATTAATGATAAATAAACTCTCATCAGGAAATGAATCATCAATAGGTAAATAATCTTCCCCATCAGTCAACTGAAGGCGAGATAGGTGATCAGCTACCACATTCTCTGCGCCTTTCTTGTCCCTAATCTCAATGTCAAACTCTTGTAGAAGGAGTATCCACCTCAACAGCCTCGGCTTTGAATCTTTCTTCTGGAAGAGGCCTTAGCTTTCAAAGCTGCATGGTCAGTGTAAACAATTACCTTATTACCTACCAAATAGGACCTGAATTTCTCTAAGGCACAGATCACAGCTAGCATCTCCTTCTCAGTGGTGAAGTAGTTGACTTGAGTCTCATCTAGGGTACGCCTTCGCATAGTATATAGCATTAAGAGCCTTATTCTTCCTTTGGCCAAGCACAGCACCCAAAGCATAGTCACTAGCATCGCACATGATCTCAAATGGGAGATCCCAATCTGGTGGCTAGATGATTGGTGCTGAGACCAAAGCTTCCTTCAACCTGTTAAAAGCTGAAAGACACTCATCAGTAAAATTAATGACAACATCCTTAAGAAGCAATTGTGTAAGTGGTTTAGCAATCTTAGAAAAGTCCTTAATGAAACGCCGGTAAAAACCTGCATGTTCTAAGAAACTTCTCACCCCCTTAACATTAACAGGAGGGGGTAATTGCTCAATCACTTGCATCTTTGCTTTATCTACATGTATACCCTTATCAGATATAAGATGCCCTAACACAACCCCCTCAGTAACCATAAACTGACACTTTTCCCAGTTTAAGACAAGGTTTACATCAATACAGCGCTGCAAGACTTTATCAAGGTTAGCTAAGCATTGATCAAACTCACTACCATAAACAGAAAAATCATCCATAAATACCTCCATAATGTTTTCTATAAAATCAGAAAAGATACCCATCATACACCTTTGAAAGGTAGCAGGAGCATTACACAACCCAAAAGGCATCCTGCGATATGCAAATACACCTTGTGGGCATGTAAAAGTAGTCTTACTCTGATCATCCGGATGGATGGGAATCTGGAAAAAACCTGAATAACCAACTACAAAACAGAAGAATTTATTAGAAGCAAGTCTCTCAGTCATTTGGTCAAAAAAAGGAAGGGGGAAATGGTCTTTCTTGGTGGCGGCATTTAATTGCCTATAATCAATGCACATCCGCCACCCTGTTACTACTCTAGTAGGTATTAATACATTTTTCTCATTTTTAACCACTGTGGTTCCTCCTTTCTTAGGAACCACCTGAACTGGGCTAACCCACTTGGAGTTGCCAACTGAATAAATAATACTTGCATCAAGAAGTTTCATTACCTCAGCCATAACTACCTCCTGCATCTTAGGATTCAACTTACGTTGACCCTGTCTATAGGGCTTATGCCCTTCCTCTAACTCTATCCTACGCATGCAAACATCAGGACTGATGCCCTTAATGTCATCCAAAGAATAACCTAAAGCTTTCCTATTCTTTTTGAGAACAGTCATTAAGGCATAAAGTTGGTTAGGATCAAGTTTAGAACTAACAATTGCAGGATATTGTTCAGTATCATCTAGGAAAACATACTTAAGATTAGGAGGAAGTGGTGTAATACCTCGATTTTTATCACGTTTAGTTATGAGATTTATTTTGTTACAAAGTTAAATACGGTTTTAATACTCTCTTTGCATATAAGTTTTAGGCTACGTTTATGTGCTTGAGGGGGGTTCGATCAAGGGTTCTCAAGAAAGTGACTTGGGTCCTCTTGGGTTTCGAACTCAGGACCTCTAAGAGGTGGTGTTGGGCCTCGGTATCTGTGCACAAACACCACAGCCCGCGATGGCAACATAACCCTAATCTACCTCTTACACTCATCCTCACCTCAAACCGTGTTCAAGCCGCCTTATAAGAGAGTGTGTGCTCTCATTTTCAGAGCTTTCATATCTAAACAAAACCCTAGATCTTACAGCCACCACCACACGGAAGAGAGAGAGTGCCTTCAGTCTTTTTGGCCGTGTCTAACTCCATCGTTTAGGTCAGGGAAACAGGTACGTGGGTCATGTCTCGTTATTTGTTTATAATCATGTTGGTCTGCTCACCTTCGTTTAGATCTCTGTTGTTGCTGGGTTGTTATTTCGAGTTTTTGTTTCTATAATTTTGTTCACGGTGGTCAGGAGAGTAGAGGGTGGTCGGTCTCGGAGGTGACAAGGTCAGGGGATGGTGTAGAGAGTGGTGCTCGATAGGGCTGTTGCAGGGGTTAGAGTCTGGGAATGGTTGGGTGTTCACGAGGAGGTGTGTAAGGGGGTGGTACCACTGTTGACTCGGGGGAGGTCGACACAGTGGCACCACCAGTGTCTGTCAGTCAGGTGTCAAAGGGGTCGTGGAAGGTGGTGGAGTGTGGTGGAAGTCCTGGTGGTTGTGTCGACAGGGGGTTGTTCAGGGGGTAGCAGCGTGGTGTAGGGGAGGAACCAGGGTTGGGTTCGTGTCTGGTCGGCCTTGTTGGAGGGAGTCGACGGTGATGGTGGGTGCCAGTGAAGGAGTCGGTGGTCTGGGTGATACGTAGGGTGGTTGTCGGCGGGCAGTGAGGCGGTCGTGAGGTGGTTTGCGGGGCTGTAAGAGTCGGGTTGGAGTCTTTGAGGAAGGGGGCTGTTTGGGTTGTTTACTACGTTTTATTATTTTTACTATCTTTATTTTATTACCATTATTATTATTATAATTATTAGTATTTTTATTATTATTTTGTCATTATGGGTATGTTGGTATTTATAGTAAAGATATTATTTGATATGATTTTTAATGAGTGTATTTATAGTTCGAATTTCAAATCGAATTATTATTTTTAGAAGTTACTATTTTTGGAAGGTTGCTATTTTGGGTAACCTCGTTGTTAGGAAGCTTTCTATTTATAGGGGGTTTCTATAAATAGAGTATGCATATGTATTTCGAGAATTAGGGTGTTTATTAATTATATAATATTTGTTTAGGTAGCGGATTTCGTGTGGAACATTTCTAGGCAAGCTTTGGTTTGATCTGCGTTCCTGCTATTTCAGGTAGGGGAAAGTACTGGTTATAATAATGTGATCCATTCTCAGTTGGCATTAAGCATGTTTGTTATTTAATATCATGTGATCATTGTGTTGAGTTGTTATCTTATTCTGTGTTAATTTATGATGTGAATATATATATATATATTGGGCCTTGTGATATGGAGTTGGATCGGTGCGGAGTATATATATGGAGTTGGATCGGTGCGGAGTATATATGAAATTGGATCGGTGCGGAGTATATATATGGTGTTGGATCGGTGCGGAGTTTATTGGCGTTGGATCGGTGCGGAGTTTATTAATTATATTTGTTATGTTATTCTTTACCTACTCAACCTCGTGGTTGACCCTGTGTATTCGTGATCACCTGTGATGAACCAATTATTGGGGAGCAGAATGACAGGTGCTGAGACTAAGGGGGAGCTATGGGAGAAAGAGCTTGGATCCGGACCAGTTTAGATGTCTAGATCGCCTTAGTCAGTTAATTGAGTTGTACTTTATTTACGTTGTTAAGACCTTTTGGATCTGATGTAAGAACACGTCTTGAGTTTAATTCTAATTAAAGTACTGTTTTTCTTTCCTTTGTATCTACTGCCTCGGGAAACCGAGATGGTAACACCCTTACTTATCTGAGGAGTCCTAGTACAGGCCCTTAAATAAATGGGGGTGTTACAAAGTGGTATCAGAGCGAACGATCCTCAGGCCTAACCTAATGAACCTAATGAATGTAGGAGAGTCTAAATAAAATGAACCCCCGGGATAGGACTGTTAGGAGCACACTAAAGGGGAAGTATGAGTCTGGGGCCCCCTCACACCGAACCATAGGCCCTATCAGTTTTATCCGGGAACCCAGAGTGCATATACGAGAGAAAAAGGGTAGAATAAGAGGTGGTGAAAGTAATAGCATACAGTGATAAGTATGAGAATTTTGAGTATAAGTGACTGTTGAAAAGCCGGAAGGGGCATGAGCATGAATGAATCTTTAATGGTTGGAAAAGGTGTATATTGATGTGATATGTTAAGTGATTTGAAACATGTTAGAAATCTTTCTTGCATCATGTCTAGTGATATGCGGTTATGTGATCCCTGAGCCATGTTATAAAAGCAAACCACTCGATATGATAAGTGTTTATAGATTTTGCTGCTTAGGGGACATAGCCCTAAACCAAATGGGTACCCATGTACGTCGGGACTCATTCTTTTCTTGTTTTATAGTATGCCTCCGCGAAGAGATAATGCCGTTAACATCACACAAGAGGAGTTAGACCAACTACGAGCTGAGAATGCGGCTCTAAAGGCCAAACGTATGGACTCCGCAAAGATGAGCACAATCATCGCAAGACATCACCCTACCCAATTCACTGGGGAGGGGGAACCTCATCTGTTAGGAGCTTGGTGCCGGGAATTCGATAACGTGTTCGAGTTGGTGGACTGCCCTGAAGAATTGAGGGTAGACCAGGCTGCCCACTATCTGAGGGGTATGGCTGGAGACTGGTGGACCACGAATAAGGGAGAGCTCCGGGAAGCAGCTATAGAGGGTGGATCCGCGTTTGTTCCGTGGGATGCATTCACGGGGGTTCTGAACAAGGCGTTTCTACCAGAATTCCAAAAGAGCAAGCTGAGGGAGGAGTTCGACTCATTCCAGATGTCGGAGGACATGACTGTAGAGGTTTACTACCGGAAATTCATCCAGCTGGTACACTATGTGGGAGATATGGGATTTGACGATGCTATGCTAGCCATGAAATTTGAGAGGGGATTATCAATTGCCATCAAAAAGAGACTGATTGTTGCTCCGCCCACCACAATCCGTGATATCTATTTAAGGGCTGGGGCGGCGGAGAGGCTTTCGGATATGATCAAAAAGGACAAGCAGTCCAAGACAGAAAAGAGGAAAGCTGAAACAGTAGCTGAGGGTTCAGGATCGAAAAAGCAAAGTAATAACAAGTACAGTGGGTATTTCGGGAGTAGTGCCTCTGGTGGTGCAAGGAATCAGAGTGGGAGCAATCACATGAGTGGGATTTCTGGCAGTGGTACGGCAGGCATAGTGTGTTTTGGCTGCGGGAAGAGGGGACATAAGCAGGCGGTGTGTCGTTCTTCTGGAGGAAATCAGTCCGGGGGTTATCGCACACCTACATCCGGATACCAGGGATCCCGCACCCAGTCCTACGGCAGCAGTGGCTATCGCACACCCATGGCAAACTATGGTGGGGGTGCGAAGTCCGGAGGTAGCAGCAACTACCAGAGGAACTACAACAACAACAATCAGAACCGTTCATATCAAAATCAGTACAATGGAGGTGGGAACAGCAACAAGACGGGGACGGCAGGAAATCAGCAGGCTGGGACATCTGGTGCCAGCCAGAGTGGGGTCAAGTCCAGTGGCAACCTCTTTGCCATGGGAAAGCAGGCCGCTCAAGAGGACGCTCATGTGGTTACTGGTACTTTTCTTGTGAACTCTAAACCTACTTTCGTACTTTTCGATTCCGGTGCCACCCATTCTTTTGTGTCTAGAGACCATGTTAGAGTTTTGGGGCTTGAGAGGTTCGACTGGGTCGCGGACTCAGTGACCATACCTTCAGGAGAGTCAATAGCTTGTAATAGAGTCTATGGAAGTGTACCCATCAGAATCGGGGAAGCAATGTTCTATTGTGACCTCATAGAATTTCCGCTGGGAGGTTTTGAGGTGATCCTAGGGATGGATTGGCTGGGGAAGTATAGGGCTTTTATCGACTGTCATCAAAAGAAAATTTCCTTGAAGGGACCCAAGGGAGTGAGGGTATCCTACAAGGGGTATAGAGTCAAACCAAAGATCAAATTTATATCTGTCAATACCCTGAAATCTAGCTTGCGGAAAGGAGAAAGCCTAATTTTGTGCCAAATGTGGGATTGTGAGGCTGAGACCCCCAAGACTAGTGAGATACCTGTGGTACGGGAATTTGAGGGAGTTTTTCGAGACGACGTTCCAGGGTTACCGCCGAGGAGGGAAGTGGAATTTTCCATTGACCTCAAACCAGGAGCGGGACCAATATCTAAATCACCGTACCGTATGGGACCGAAAGAAATGGAGGAGTTGAAGAAGCAATTGGATGAGCTAGCTGAGAAAGGGTTCATCCGACCCAGTGTGTCGCCCTGGGGAGCACCTGTTTTATTTGTGAAAAAGAAGGATGGGAGTTTGAGGTTGTGTGTTGACTACCGAGAACTGAATAATGTAACCATCAAGAATCGTTATCCGTTGCCGAGAATTGACGACTTGTTCGATCAGTTAAGTGGGGCTGGGGTTTTCTCCAAGATTGATTTGAGATCCGGGTATCATCAATTGAGGATAAAGGATGAAGATATTCCGATGACCGCTTTCCGAACGAGGTATGGCCACTATGAATTTGTGGTTATGCCCTTTGGATTGACTAATGCTCCAGCTGTATTTATGGACTTGATGAATCGAGTCTTCAGCCCGTATCTCGACAAGTTCGTGGTGGTATTTATCGATGATATCCTGGTATATTCCAAGGATGCGGAGGAGCACGAAGATCATTTGAGGAAGGTACTTCAGACTTTGGAAGAACATAAACTCAATGCTAAGTTGAGTAAGTGTGAATTCTGGTTGGAGAAAGTGGCGTTCTTAGGGCATGTCATTTCCAAAGAGGGGGTATCTGTTGACCCTAGTAAAATTGAAGCTGTGACTAAGTGGCAGAGTCCGAAGAATGTGAGTGAGATCCGAAGTTTTCTGGGGTTAGCAGGTTATTACCGGAGATTCGTCAAAGACTTTTCGAAGATAGCAAAACCGTTGACGTCGTTAATGAGGAAGGAGAACCGTTTTGTTTGGGATGAGAGTTGTGAGAAGGCATTCCTAACCCTTAAGGAACGCCTGACAACAGCTCCTATCCTTGCTTTGCCAGTAGGGAGTGATAACTTCGAAGTTTATACTGACGCTTCCAAGCATGGGTTGGGTTGTGTGCTAATGCAGAATGGGAGAGTGATCGCGTATGCTTCTCGCCAGTTGAAGACTTATGAAGAGAATTATCCGACTCATGATTTGGAATTGGGCGCTGTGGTCTTTGCACTGAAATTGTGGCGTCATTACCTTTATGGGGCCACTTTTAAGGTGTTTTCTGACCATAAGAGCCTGAAATATATCTACACCCAGAAGGAGTTGAACATGAGGCAGAGGAGGTGGATAGAGTTGATCGGAGATTATGATATGCAGATTGTCTACCACGAAGGCAAGGCAAATGTGGTAGCTGACGCTCTCAGTAGGAAGTCAATACATGCTTTGGATTGTGCCAGATCGAGGGGGAGGTTGTATGGTGAACTAAGGGAGATGGGAATATTCATGATCCGGAAAGGGGACACTCTTGGTGACTTGACAGTGGAGCCTGAATTGTTTGGGGAGATTCGGGAGTTACAGCAGAACGATGAGAGAATCCAGAAGTGGCGTTTGATGGTGGAAAATGGGAATGGTGATGGAGTATCCAAGTTCAGTATTCATACCGATGGTAGCTTGAGGTTCAGTGGGCGATGGTGTGTACCAAATGTTGAGGAGCTAAAGAAGAAGATCCTGACTGAAGCTCATGCTACTCCTTATTCTGTTCACCCAGGGGGTGATAAGCTGTATAAGGACCTTAAGAAGACGTTTTGGTGGCCGAATATGAAGAAGGAGGTCGCAGAGTTTGTCTCAAGATGTTTGACTTGTCAGAGGGTGAAAGGGGAGCATAAGAGACCTCAAGGGAAAGTTCAACCGTTAGATGTGCCAGAGTGGAAGTGGGAGAACATTTCAATGGACTTTATCGTGGGGTTGCCTCGAACTCAGAGGGGCAACAACATGATTTGGGTGATCGTGGATCGTTTGACCAAGTCAGCTCACTTTATTCCCATGAAAGATACCTGGAGTAAAGCCGAGTTGGCTAAGTCATATGTTCAGAATGTAGTCAAACTACATGGCGTACCCAAAGATATTGTTTCTGATCGAGACTCGAGGTTTATATCCAGATTTTGGCATGAGTTGCAGACTGCTTTGGGTACCCAGTTGAAGATGAGTACAGCTTCCCATCCGGCTACAGATGGTCAGACTGAGAGGACGATTCAGACTCTTGAGGATATGTTGAGGGCTTGTGTACTTGAGTTCGGAGGATCTTGGGAGGATCGACTGGGGTTGATCGAGTTTTCTTATAATAACAGTTACCATGCAAGCATAGGCATGGCCCCTTTCGAGGCTCTATACGGGAGGAAGTGTCGGAGCCCTGTGTGTTGGGATGATCGAGTTGATGTTGTGACATTGGGGCCAGATATGATTCAGGAGATGGTGGAGCAGGTTCAGATTATTCGTCAGAGGATGCGGGCCGCTCAAGATAGACAGAAGAGTTATGCCGATCTGAAGAGGAGCGATATTTCATTTGAGGTCGGAGAGAAGGTACTACTGAAAGTCTCTCCGATGAAGGGTGTGATGAGATTCGGCAAGCGTGGTAAATTGAGTCAGAAATTTATTGGGCCATTTGAGATCTTGGACAGAGTTGGAGAGGTGGCATATCGCTTAGCTTTGCCTCCAACCCTATCCAAGGTCCATAATGTGTTCCATGTGTCTCAGTTGAGGAAATACGTGAGTGATCCATCACATGTGCTTCAGCATGAGGTGATTGAGGTAGATGAACAGTTGGCATACATTGAGACCCCGAAGGAAATTCTGGATAGGAAGGTACGGAAGACTCGCAATGGGGAGACGTCCTTGGTGAAGGTCTTGTGGACCAATCATAATCAAGAAGAGGCTACGTGGGAGCCGGAGGTATCCATGCGTGAGCGTTATCCACACTTGTTCGATTGAGGTAAGTTACGCGGACGTAACTTTTCTTTAAGGGGGGTGGAATGTAACATTCTGTGATTTAAGTGGATCTTTTGTTTGTTTTCTTTTTCATATGCGTTTGAGGTGACTGTGTTGCCGTTTGAGCGGTGTTGAACTTCGGGACGAAGTTCATTTTAAGGGGGGAAGACTGTAATACCTCGATTTTTATCACGTTTAGTTATGAGATTTATTTTGTTACAAAGTTAAATACGGTTTTAATACTCTCTTTGCATATAAGTTTTAGGCTACGTTTATGTGCTTGAGGGGGGTTCGATCAAGGGTTCTCAAGAAAGTTACTTGGGTCCTCTTGGGTTTCGAACTCAGGACCTCTAAGAGGTGGTGTTGGGCCTCGGTATCTGTGCACAAACACCACAGCCCGCGATGGCAACATAACCCTAATCTACCTCTTACACTCATCCTCACCTCAAACCGTGTTCAAGCCGCCTTATAAGAGAGTGTGTGCTCTCATTTTCAGAGCTTTCATATCTAAACAAAACCCTAGATCTTACAGCCACCACCACACGGAAGAGAGAGAGAGTGCCTTCAGTCTTTTTGGCCGTGTCTAACTCCATCGTTTAGGTCAGGGAAACAGGTACGTGGGTCATGTCTCGTTATTTGTTTATAATCATGTTGGTCTGCTCACCTTCGTTTAGATCTCTGTTGTTGCTGGGTTGTTATTTCGAGTTTTTGTTTCTATAATTTTGTTCACGGTGGTCAGGAGAGTAGAGGGTGGTCGGTCTCGGAGGTGACAAGGTCAGGGGATGGTGTAGAGAGTGGTGCTCGATAGGGCTGTTGCAGGGGTTAGAGTCTGGGAATGGTTGGGTGTTCACGAGGAGGTGTGTAAGGGGGTGGTACCACTGTTGACTCGGGGGAGGTCGACACAGTGGCACCACCAGTGTCTGTCAGTCAGGTGTCAAAGGGGTCGTGGAAGGTGGTGGAGTGTGGTGGAAGTCCTGGTGGTTGTGTCGACAGGGGGTTGTTCAGGGGGTAGCAGCGTGGTGTAGGGGAGGAACCAGGGTTGGGTTCGTGTCTGGTCGGCCTTGTTGGAGGGAGTCGACGGTGATGGTGGGTGCCAGTGAAGGAGTCGGTGGTCTGGGTGATACGTAGGGTGGTTGTCGGCGGGCAGTGAGGCGGTCGTGAGGTGGTTTGCGGGGCTGTAAGAGTCGGGTTGGAGTCTTTGAGGAAGGGGGCTGTTTGGGTTGTTTACTACGTTTTATTATTTTTACTATCTTTATTTTATTACCATTATTATTATTATTATTATTATTAGTATTTTTATTATTATTTTGTCATTATGGGTATGTTGGTATTTATAGTAAAGATATTATTTGATATGATTTTTAATGAGTGTATTTATAGTTCGAATTTCAAATCGAATTATTATTTTTAGAAGTTACTATTTTTGGAAGGTTGCTATTTTGGGTAACCTCGTTGTTAGGAAGCTTTCTATTTATAGGGAGGTTTCTATAAATAGAGTATGCATACGTATTTCGAGAATTAGGGTGTTTATTAATTATATAATATTTGTTTAGGTAGCGGATTTCGTGTGGAACATTTCTAGGCAAGCTTTGGTTTGATCTGCGTTCCTGCTATTTCAGGTAGGGGAAAGTACTGGTTATAATAATGTGATCCATTCTCAGTTGGCATTAAGCATGTTTGTTATTTAATATCATGTGATCATTGTGTTGAGTTGTTATCTTATTCTGTGTTAATTTATGATGTGAATATATATATATATATATATTGGGCCTTGTGATATGGAGTTGGATCGGTGCGGAGTATATATATGGAGTTGGATCGGTGCGGAGTATATATGGCGTTGGATCGGTGCGGAGTATATATATGGTGTTGGATCGGTGCGGAGTTTATTGGCGTTGGATCGGTGCGGAGTTTATTAATTATATTTGTTATGTTATTCTTTACCTACTCAACCTCGTGGTTGACCCTGTGTATTCGTGATCACCTGTGATGAACCAATTATTGGGGAGCAGAATGACAGGTGCTGAGACTAAGGGGGAGCTATGGGAGAAAGAGCTTGGATCCGGACCAGTTTAGATGTCTAGATCGCCTTAGTCAGTTAATTGAGTTGTACTTTATTTACGTTGTTAAGACCTTTTGGATCTGATGTAAGAACACGTCTTGAGTTTAATTCTAATTAAAGTACTGTTTTTCTTTCCTTTGTATCTACTGCCTCGGGAAACCGAGATGGTAACACCCTTACTTATCTGAGGAGTCCTAGTACAGGCCCTTAAATAAATGGGGGTGTTACAAGTGGCTTACGCTCTGGTACCTTTACTTCTATGGCCTGAACAGAACCAGTACTAATAGAATAGCACATGTTTACCAGATTAGCATTAGCCAAGCTTATGAGCTTCTCATCCTCTTCCTCAGTCAGCTCATATTCCTCTATCTCTTCTTCCAGAACATCCAGCTCTTCAGCATTCTCAGCTGGATTATCTGCACACTTATCCAAAACTGTTAAATCTTCTAAGGGATCCTTGGTCAAGGATTCCCTCCAATTATGGATAACATTCCTGTCAATAATATCAATGGAGCAACAAGTATCATCAGTAGAAGTAGTTGCCTTATGGGCAAGACTAAACTCGATAGTGTCATCTCCAACCTCTAAAGTTAGGATCCCGCGTTTGACATCTATCACAGCCCCAGCTGTGTGTAAAAATGGTCTACCTAAAATAATAGGTATCTGACTATCCTCGGCAATGTCTAAAACAACGAAATCAACAGGAATAAAGAACTTTCCCACTCTAACTGGGACATCCTCTAAGACCCCTAATGGTCTTTGGGTTGTTCTATCAGCCATCTGTAAGGTAATATTGGTGACTTTAAGTCTACCTATGTTGAGTCTTTCACAAACAGAATAAGGCATAACACTGACACTAGCCCCTAGATCACAAAGGGTTTTCCCTATAACATGATTACCTATAGTACATGGGATGGAAAAACTACCTGGGTCTTTCAACTTAGGTGCTATATTATTTTGTGAAAGAACATAACATTCCTCCACAAAGGCAATAACACCTTCGTCCTGAAATTTCCTCTTACGACTTAAAATATCTTTCATAAATTTAGCATAAGAAGGTACCTGGGTAATTAAGTCAGTGAAAGGGATGGTTACCTCAAGATTCTTCACCATCTCCAAGAACTTACCAAATTTCCGATCCTCTTTTGAATTCTTCAATCGTTCGGGATACGGAATGGTAACACTAGCCGTAGGATCAGCTACCTTCGGCTTCTTCAGCTGTAAAATCTCAGTGAGGTCTTGAATGAGGGAACGGTCCAACGATTCAGGATTAGAAATTGCAATCTGCTCAGGTACTTTGGTCGGTCAACCTGGTGTAGTTGTCGGTCGACCAGACGCTATATTATCAGAATTTTTCTGATTTCCAGAAACTGGTCGCACGTCAGGTACTTCGGTCAGTCGACCTGATATAGAGGTCGGTCGACCTCCTGACCTGTGCACGGGATCAGGTTTTTCGTTTCGAACTTCAGCAGAATCCTCCTTGGTAGTTGGTCCATCATAAGCACGACCACTTCTGAGATTAATAGCATTCAATGTTTCTATGGAACTCTCACAACCGATCGGAGAGCTAGCAATCTGATTAGCAGCTAAGATTGCTAATTGGTCTTCAAAAGTCTTCAAAGAAGCCACTTGAGCCTTTTCCATTTCCATCATTTGTTTCATTAGAGCATGAACAAGCTCTCTCAACTCCGCAGTCTCACCCGTGTTGTCAACCGTAGTAACTAGGTTCGCACTTTCTAGCTTCAGCTGGGCTACCTCAAGCTTTTCAAAACGGGCTTCAACGGTTGTCTCAAGAGCTAAAAGTCTATTCATCTCTACATTCAACCTACGTGAATTCCCACGTGAACTCCCAAATTCGGCCTTATGCACCGCCATGTCTTCAATAGTGTTCCAACCCTTCATATGGTTGGTATGATTTTTGAAATCTACCATTGGCAGCCGTATCAAGAATCACCTTATAATCATCGTAGAGAGCGTTGTAAAATTGGTTGCACAAGTACCATTGAGGAAAACCATGGTGAGGAATAGAACGGACCAATTTCTTGAACCGACCCCATGCTTCACAAAATTCTTCATCCGAACCTTGTTGAAAGTTAGTGATTTGGCTCCTCCAGTCATCGACCTTCGCAAGAGGGAAGTATTTTTTTATAGAAAGCCAACGCCAAGGAAGCCCAATCCGTAACCTTCTTAGCTACCCTATCAAGGTAACGGTACCAATCTCTCGCGGCATCCTTCAATGAATAAAGGAACATCATTGCCTTCACCTCATCCTGAGTCACCCCGGCAGGTATATGTATGGAACATCAGTAATCCGTGAATGTCTCAACATGCCTCAACGGATCCTCGTCGGGTAGACCAGAAAATTGATTCCGCTCCACCAGAATGATGTAGTTCAGGTGGAGCTCAAAAGAACCAGTGGTAGGAGTAGGCAAGGTGAACCCCTTCGGTAAATCTTGCACCTTTGGTTGGATGTGGTCATAAATAGTAGCCATGTCTAAGAATGAGAGTACTCAAGCCTTCCTCTCAAAAACATGTCTTCTAAAACAAACAACACTAGAAGAGAGGGTAAGTAACGGTCTTAAGGAAACTAGGTTCCTTAAGACAAGAAAAATAAACTAGAAATCTACAAACAAAATTATACCGTCTCCCCGCCAACGGCGCCAAAATTTGACACCCGTCGTTGAGGGGTGCCAAAGATAAGATTTATAAAACCTCAGCTTAAACTAGATAGGATAAGTCAAGGGTCGAACCACAGAGAGACAAGGTTAATAATGTTTGTGAATTTAAAGTCTATTGAAAGTAACCAAAAAATGGGGGTTTTGATTGATGATTGGGACTAACAACTAAGATAGAAAAATAAACAAGAATACTAAAACAGGGTAAAAAGGAGATTAGGAACTTCGGTTTCCCATGGCTAGGACAAGTCAATAAAGGGTAAAATAACCAAATAACACAATCCCAAGGAACAAAGAATAAACCTTTAGGTCAATATTCTACCCAATCCTTGCGGTCTTAGGGTTCCTAGAAAAGCACTAAACTTTCGTTCATAGGGCAATCCCAAAGTTGTTGTTAAACTAATCCTAACAATCTTTCAATCTTAAAGAATTAATTCACCAACAACAATGGGGATTGGTAGATTAATCAAATAACCATTAAAATCTAATCTTGGCCGTGGTTCCCCTAATTCCTAATCACAAGAATTAGCTATGCATAGTCATAATCATAAAACTAGTACTAACAATATTGAAGAACATTAAGAAAGATAACATAATTAAAGATGAAGATTCAAAACAGGGAAACATGGATTGAATAACAATAATAAGATGAACAATGGAATTGAATAACAAAGAAACCTTAAATTGCATAAAACTTACAAAATCAATTGGAAATTAAGAACAAAGCTAAGAACTTGGAAATTTGTCTCTCTAAACTATGAGTTTCTGCTAATGTGGACTGCTTAACCTAATTATGAAGCTTAGGCGTTCTTAAATAGTCTCCTAATTACAAGATTAAAAGAATAAAAACCGAAATAAAAGACGCGGAACCCGTCGCCAGGTCGGTCGACCTCTTAAGTAGGTCGGTCGACCTCGAGTGCTGTAATCAGGGGTTTCTAAAACTGTGCGCTGGTCGGTCGACCTGTTGGGTAGGTCGGTCGACCTGTTTGGTAGGTCGGTCGACCGATTCCTGTACATTCCAGCCTTGAATTTGCTTGTACGCACCACTTGGCCTAAGAGTCCGGATCCTTGCTTCGCGTAAACACTCAAAATTGCTTCTGGAGGACGGTTAAAGTTCGGTTTTTCTCACTTTCGTGTATTCCTACATTTAAAACATAGAAATGCCAAAGTAAACCGTTTTGGGAGCAATAGCAACTAAAAGTTACGAAAATGCATAGAAATACGTGCCGAAAGTATAAATAAAATGCATAGTATAGGCACGTATCAACTCCATATTCTATTCATCCTGGTGGTGAAAAGATGCATAAGGACCTTAGACTTTTATTTTGGTGGCCAGGGATGAAGAAGGAGATTTTGGGTTATGTGAGTAGGTGTTTGACTTGTCAGTAGGTGAAGATTGAGCATAAGAGACCTGGTGGTCTGCTACAGCCGCTCCATGTTCCTCAGTGGAAGTGGGAGTGCATTTCGATGGACTTTGTGACCACTTTACCTAAGACCGTTGGCGGTAAGGATGTTATATGGGTAGTGGTCGACAGGTTGACCAAGTGTGCTAGGTTTATACCTATTCGTGAGACTTGGGATATGGATCGCCTAACTAAGGCTTATATTGCAGAGATAGTTACCATGGAGTTCCGAGGGAGATTGTTTCAGATAGGGATCCGCGTTTCTGTTCGAGATTCTGGAAAGCTCTTCAGGAGGCCATTGGTAGCCGACTTTTGATGAGTACAGCGTTCCATTCAGACTTTAGAGGACCTATTGAGAGCTTGTGCACTTGACTTTCAGACTTCGTGGGAACAGAGTCTACCACTGGTTGAGTTCTCTTACAACAACAGTTATCACTCGTCGATTCAGATGGCTCCATATGAGGCACTTTATGGCAGGAAGTATCGTAGCCCTATCTGTTGGGATCAGTCGAGCGACGTTCATGATTTGGGACCGGACCAGTTGGCTGTGACTATTGATCAGGTTCAGCTTATCAGAAGTACGATGAAGGCCGCACAGGATCGGCAGAAATCCTATGCTGACGTTCGTCGAAGACCGCTTCAGTTTGAGGCTGGCGACAGAGTGTTCCTTTGAGTTTATCCGATGAAGGGTGTCAAGAGATTCGGTGTCAAGGGCAAGTTGAGTCCTAAGTATATTGGGCCGTTCGAGATTCTGAAGAGGATTGGTGCTGCTGCTTACAGCTTGGAATTGCCTCCTAGTTTGGGCAAGGTTCATAGTGTCTTTCATGTTTCACAGCTCCACAAGTACGTCAGTGACCCTAGTCACGTGCTTGAGAGAGAGGTCGACAACCTAGAGCCGAACCTTGCGTTCGAAGAGCGTCCAGTGAAGATTTTGGATCGTCAAGACCGGAAGTTGAGGAGCAAGGTGGTGCCCCTAGTGAAGATCCTATGGCGTTGTGGCGACGTTGAGGAGCAGACTTGGGAGACAGAGGCTTCGATGCGCGCTTCGCATCCTTCTCTTTTCGATTGAGGTATAGTTTACTTAGATTTAGCTTCGTTCAAGTTTCGAGGACGGAACTTTTTGAAAGTTGGGGTGATTGTAACATCCCGTATTTTCGTAAATAATATTTTAAGGATTTTAAATTATTTTACGGAATATAATAATATTTTAATAATAAATCGTAAACTTATTTTTATGTCTTTCCGTTGCGATCCGTCTTAAGAATATCCTTAAGTTCTTAAGATGTTTACTTGGCATATTTAATCCCGACTTGAATCCGTTTCACAAAACAAGTAACCCGACTCACATGAAAAGAAAGGACAATATAAACCCCACCTAAACCCTATTCCATCGACACTTCATCATTTCACAAAACCATTTCACTGATACTCTCCAAACCTCCATTGTTCTTCATTTCTCAAGCTCAAAATAGACATTTCGACCCCATCCCGAACTCGAATCGCGGTAAGTCTTACATTTTCGAAATCCTTGCGAGATTTTCAAGCTTTCTATCTTTTTCAATTT
The DNA here is from genome assembly GCA_029255685.2 of Silene conica. Classification (NCBI taxonomy): domain Eukaryota; kingdom Viridiplantae; phylum Streptophyta; class Magnoliopsida; order Caryophyllales; family Caryophyllaceae; genus Silene; species Silene conica. Next base: position 73,442,823 of record CM055314.2, read on the forward strand.
CAGTTTTATCAAACTCGAAAAAGACGCAGTTTTGGCTAAATTCCGTTTTAGGCTTGTAAATTCCGTTTCTTTTGTTGAAGGGGTTGGATTGCAGGATCCTGAAGTTGATAGCTATGTCATTGAGGAGGATTTTGGAGCATAAACGCTTTTAAGGTGACAATTAAAAGTAACTCGGCCTTTTTGTTAAAATAGCACTTTTTGTGTTGTTTCTTGCTTGAAGTTTTTGATTTTGAGTTGTTGATGATGTTTGAGTATAGGATTATCTTAGGAATGTGTTTTATATGTTCTTCACATGGTTTGATTGGAGTTTTAGATGTTCATAAGCTAGTATTGATCATTTTTCAGATTTTGAGTTGTTAAGACGAATACGATGTTTGATTCTAATACGTGTTTTATTGTTCAAAAATCGTGTTTGAGACATACTTGGGATTGTTATGGGTTAATATGTGCTGGTAGAATAGATTCGAGGCTTGAAATCATAGTGTAAAAGTGTTTGTCGAAAGTTTGAAGGAAATGGCGAGTTGCAGGAAATCGCGAAAACAAACCTGTGCGTGTAGGTGCGCAGGCTTCGCAATGTTGAGCGCGGGCTGTGCAATGGAGGCGCAGCTGCGCAACGCGCAAGCCCAGACTGCGCAAAAACCGCTGTAGCCTTTTGTTGTTTGATTGTTTCGTGATTGTTTTGGGGATATGTTTCCCAAGTGTTTAAGTAATGTTTAAGTGATGTTTATGAATATAATTACTTGGTTTTAAATGTATGTTTGAGCTGAGTAAGGTTTAGCCATGTGGTTAGTTAATTGCCTAATGTTGATCTTTTCTCAATTGTTTTGTGGTAAAGTTTCTTTACAAGTTTATTAGCATGTTTAAACATCATTTGTTGTTAAGTTTATACTTAATGGTAATGGGTAGTTAGTAAACAATATTTTAGAATGTTGTTTCTTATCTAAAGTTAGTTACCTCTTAATGGTAATGGGTAGTTAGTAAGCAATGTTTTAGAATGTCGTTTCTTATCTTAAGTTAATATTTATCTTAGGTTGTTGATGAGACCTAGTGGACTTAGTTGGTTGTATAGGAACCCTTAGACTTGTAGAAGGAAGTCTTAGGTTGTTCATGGTTTTTATTCAACTTGGTCATCTCTTATATGCTTATGTGTGTTTGAGGTCCCCGACGTTCGGGCGGCACTCTAATGGGTTCGGGAATGGAGAGAGGATAGAGACCCCCCGGTCGGGTAACCGAAAGGGAAACCAGCTCTCCCTCAACTTAGTTCCCGGGGTCAATTAGGTTTTGTTAGAATTCTAGAAAGACTAGGACAAAGGATTTAGTGGAGTTCATATTGGAATATGTCTTGGCAGGGACCGCTATAGTACGATATGTACTGATGGTTGTGTGCGTGTCAAGTTATGGTCTAAGCAGGGATCCTCTAACTTGACATGTGAGTGTTTGTGGCGTGTCGGCTACATCTTAGCAGGGACCTCTCGACCGATACGTGTATGTTTGATGCGGTAGGATATGTCTGAGCAGGGACCGCTAGTCTACCGTGAGTTTGTGTGACCGTAGTGGGTTGGGTCTGAGCCGGGATCCCAATTTCATTACGAAGGGTAATGGTCACGACTGAGCAGGGTCGGTGGATCATTATCAGCTGATTATTGGAAATCAAATTCCATATTTTATACTCATATCTAATGTGAGTTGTGTTTCTTTACGTTTAGGTTTAAAACTTAATAAGATCTTATGCATGCATGATGATTACATAAGATGAATGAATGTCCTTACATTGGTTTTAGAAGGTTTATACTCAATAATCACCTATTATGTGAGTCTTCAAAAACCGAAATACTCTTATAACGATCTAACACAAAATCGTCTCCAAAAGATGCGTATCAAGGACCCTATCTCAAACCAACACAATTTTTGTTACTAGAAAAATTGTATTAGTAAACTAGAAATATTAACAATAATATTACCCTTAATATTACTAGTATTGGAAAAAATTAATTTCCTAGAAAAATATTTTACTAGAAATATAGATAGAATAAGTTGTAGTAGGTATGTGTGTTAGCACCAACTAAAAAAATAGCTTAACTTGTGCATGCATTGAGTAGTATATATAGAGCAAATGAGGGTCATATGCTTGAGCATATGGCCGGCTATACCAAGCCATCGAAGGCCAATGCATGGTCTCTTACTTCTTACACAAAAGCAAGTAAGATTCCTTACATTATTCCATTTGCATAACACTCAATCTACTTATTCACTTACAGACACAATCTCACATACATACTCCATTTACACGGTTTAAATGGGTCTTATTATAGACCCATTTTATCTTTGTCAATTGTGTTAATTTGTAACATGTCACACATGTCCCATAACACATGAACCAACCAATTTGTCAATTATGCAATTTTAACTCTTTAAAATTCATAATTCACAATTTCATAACATTTAAATAATACTACTAGTAATTCGAAATTACTACCTTATAGAAATGTAATATCATAATTTTAATTACAACTCTTTGTAATTTTATGATCAACCGTGTTAATTCTCAATTTAATGGTTTCCTAAATGAGTAAATAAAAACCGAGTAATACAAACGATTTTATTACTTTGACCGTTATTATTATAATCCCATTATAAAAATATTCGTCATGTAAAAATTATTTCCAAATTTCCAGTTATTAATTTTTCGTATCCAATACGATATTAATTAATTATTCCATTGAGACGGAATTTCCTAAAGATATGACCTTAAGGGATCAACTGATCACCACCATCATATGACGATAATGTCAAACTCTAGACAGCCAATCATTATTGGTAAATGTTGATCAGTTGACTTTAAAAGAGTAACACTCCCAGTTGTGTTTCATTCAAATGAGTTTTAATTATGTGAACACACTATTGTCGAGGACACTTCCTCCAACAATCTCCCACTTGTCCGAGACAAGTGTGTGTTAACAATTCTCTTGCCCTATTACTATCTCCCACTCAATGCATGGCGTCCTCTCAGGTCGTGCCCGCAATTGATTTTAATCTAGAGTGATTTTTCTCGATCTGGAGTTATAACTACTGACTGGAATTATCTACCATAGATACGTTCCGAGCGTGGCCACGCATTTCTAGTTATTATTCTTCTCGAGTGGCCTAGAGATATTTCTCAACCCTGACAAGGGGTGGACAATTCCTAATCGACCTATTCCTTCCGGCTGGCCACAGCCCATCATAACCCAAAATATGTCCTTATAAACCCAAGTTACGAAGGTGTTAGGACATAAATCAAAGTTAATCTGAAAACTATGCCACCTCAGAGAACAGTCATTAGTCCAAGAACTGACTCATGCGAAACACGATAGATGCTCCCACCACGACCAGGTAGTCTTTTAATAAGAGTACGCCAGAGCTCTATCAGCGGTCATTAGCCCGGCAAATGTATCTTAACATGTCTATGCCTAGGTGATCGATTAGTCATCCTGTATGACTCTATGGCAATTGAACTCGCCATCCATCGCATCACACATCTAGTTGCATTGAGACGTCACCTCACTTAAGCAACCAGGGGCGAGGTCATGATAATTCAATTCACTCTAATGGGGTTCAACATGGTGTTACCATCCCATTTGAATTTTACTTGACCTTTGGTGAGTTATGAATAACTCAAACGATTAGTGGATTACTTCATCCAAGTGGTCAACCTTTGATCACCATTTAATTTACAATAAGCTTTAGGGTCTCATGTTTATTTCCTCTAAAATTGTAATTATCTTCATTTCGAGTAAACCAAGTTTACCACGTGCGAGCGTTCACTTTGCGGATCATATCCATACATGCTCTTTTATCTGAAAGAGATGAGTCATCTCATGACCAGCAAATAAGATTATGGGCATTGTATAACTCCCAGCTACAACAATGCTTTTACATAATTTGTGAACTTTATACATTTTGTAGAATCTTGTGATGACCATGTAGTTAAAATACAAGTCATTGAGATGCATAGTCAACGAATGTAAGCCAAAGATTGTCATAAATCTTTGCCTGATATCTTGGAACTTAAGTTGTAAAACTCCTCGCGAAGCGAAAATAAATAAACACACAAAGTACTAAAAATGCAGCGGAATTTAAACTTTTTAAACATAAACATCAAGCGAGGTGAATTAAAACTGAAAATGGAAACTGAAACTGATATAAACAAAATAGATAAGTATAAAAGTTCTAAGTACGGAAAACCAAATATATACAAAGCCTGGGATGGAACATCCCTACAGGCACCAAAAGATAACAAATGTATCGACTAGAGTCTAGCTACTCGTAAGTGTAAGTCATATGATGACAAGTGGATCATCACTCGCTAGCTCTCATCCAACCCTGTCCAACCTGCATGTACCTACATACATGAAAACATATACGCCACAATCAGCGGGGAGTGACTAGAGTTCTCCTAGCCACCTTTTGTAACGACACGTAACAAGCAATACAAACAGAACACTCCAACATATATAAACATGTGAAGTATAACAATATCTCAAAACTGATCTCAACTATCATGCAATCACTAATGCACGGCTCTCAACCAACTTCGGAAACTATTTGGAAGGAGAGCCGGTTTTCCTACCGGTTACCCGGTCGGGGGGTCTTTCAATCCAAACCATTTACGAAACTGACTAAAGAGTCATCCAATGCCTTGGATGAACAATAACAAAGTCAAGTATCAAACTCATCAACGTCAACAGTTATCTTATAAACATCAACATCTATATCTGACACTATACCAACTCTAGGCAAGCAGATAAACTCAGCAAGTATAAGGTTCAGCGGTCAACTTAAGACATAACCTACATACCAATCACATTCAGCAAGTATAAGGTTCACCGATCAACTTAAGACATGACCTATATACCAAACATTCAGCAAGCAAGGACTCAGAGGCCAACTTAAGGCATAGACCTGCCAATCAGCAAGACACTAGACTCAGAGGCGATATCACAACGCATGGACTAGCATCCAAAAGTAAAGGACTCAGAGGCCAGCTTAAGGCATGTCCCTTCACTACATCACAAGATACTAGACTCAGAGGCCAGCTTAAGGCATGTCCTAGCATCAAACATCTGCACTTCCGGCAAGGTGTCAGTTCCTTAGCTACCCCGTTGTGCAGCTGCTCTACTCGTCAGACTCAGAGGCCAACATAAGGCATGTTCCAACGCGATCACAATCAAACATGTCTGGACTCAGAGGCCAGCTTAAGGCATGTCCCAGACACGACAAACATACACATATAGGGCTCAGAGGCCAACTTAAGGCATATCCCCATATATGACAAACAACTCACGTATTAAGTTCAGACGCCAGCTTAAGGCATAACTTAATACGCATCAATACAATATCATCCAAAGTCTATGAACTAATCTATAGTTCTACTTTCTTAACTTTTAATCAACACTTAATTGATCCCGGGAACTAAGTTGAAGGAGAGCCGGTTTGCCTTTCGGTTACCCGACCGGGGGGTCTCTATCCTCTCTCCATTCCCGAACCCAATATAGTGTCGCCCATCCTTCGGGGACCTCTTACACACATCAAAGGTACAAGGAACGAGTTTCAAACAAAACCGAATAAGCCTTTGAAAGTTACAAACAAAACAATGGGAACAAGGGCTCTCAGCCGGTCCCAGACCGTCTGCCGGTCCACCGGCTGGGAGTCCCTTCCCATGCCTATTAACCGTCTGAAAACAAGAGAAAAGGCTCTCAGCCGGTGGACCGTCCGCCGGCCAGCCGGCTGGGAGTCCCTTCCCCAATGCCAAAACTTTGAAAACTTAAATGAGAGGAGTGACTCTCAGCCGATGTACCGGCTGCCGGCCTGCCGGCTGGGAGTCACTTCCCATGCCTTTGCAACATTGAAAACACCAAGAAGGATCTTGAGCCGGTCGACCGGCGGCCGACTGACCGGCTCAGAAACCTTTCTCTGATTTCAGAACAAACAAAAGAAGACACCCTGACTCTGAGCCGGCCGACCGGCTGCCGGTCAGCCTACCGGCTCAGAGTCCGCTGTACGCAAAATCGTGATTTCTCAAAAACAATCAAAACTTCACAAACCGATTCAAGACTTCTAAATTAGCAATAACAAATGTTTACCTATCACATAAAATCATCATATACACTAACTACCAACAATTAATCCCACAAACAATCCTCAATAAGCCAATGATTTGTATCCGTCTTAAGCACTAATTTCTGAAAATTGAACAATAAACATATGGAACATCATCTAAGCATGAAATCATCAAGTAAGAACATTCCTATCATGTTACTAAGTTCAAACAACAACAATAACATTAAAAATCAGAAACTTAAACCAATTCAAACAAGAAAAATGCTAATTTATACAATAAGGCCGAGTTTCTCATTATCGTCACCTTAAAGCAAATTCCGCTCAAAGCTCTTCCTCTATAATGAAGCTATCCACGTCCGGGTCTTCTAAGCCCTCACCTACATCACGAAAACGGATTTTAAGGACTCATAGACGAATTCCATGAAAACAGCCCAATTTTCGAAATGAAGGAAATGAAAAACGGAAGTGACAGATGGCTTGCAAATTCGATGAGGATTCCGAAAATGTATTTATTACCTTGATTCGGTGAACGGATGATGAAGAAAAATGGATTAAGAGATGAGGATTTATGGAGGTTTTGAGGAATAAGTTTACAGTGTTCTATTATTTTGAGATGTGAAATGTGTCGACATACATGGGTCTTAGGAGGGTTTTAGTTGTCATTTCCCGTTTCATGGAAAACGGGTTTTGATGAACGGGTTTTAAGTTAAGAATTCAAGTTGCCAAGTTTGTATTCGTCTTAAGGACTTAAGGTTCTTAAGACGGATCTTACTATTTATTTAAAACACTTTCCCAATAAATTATTAAAATATTATTTTATTACTTAAAATAATTAAAAACCCTTAAAATATATTTTATGAAAATACGGGATGTTACAATCACCCCAACTTCAAAAAGTTTCGTCCTCGAAACTCGAACGAGGATAAATTCTAACTAACTACACCTCAATCGAAAAGAGAAGGATGCGCAGCATGCATCAATGCCTCGGTCTCCCACGTCTGCTCCTCAACATCACCGCAACGCCAAAGGATCTTCACTAAAGGCACCACCTTGCTCCTAAGCTTCATATCCTGTCGGTCAAGAATCTTCACGGGACGCTCCTCGAAAGCAAGACTCGGCTCTAAGTTCTCGATCTCTCTAGGAAGAACATGACTCGGGTCACTAACATACTTACGGAGCTGGGAAACGTGAAAGACACTATGAACCTTGCCCAAACTAGGAGGCAAGTCCAAACGGTAAGCAGCGGCACCAATCCTCTTCACGATCTCAAATGGCCCAATATAATTAGGACTCAACTTGCCCTTAACTCCAAACCTCTTAATGCCCTTCATCGGTGAAACTCTCAAAAAGACTATGTCACCCACCTCAAACTCGAGAGGTCTACGGCGAACATCTGCATAGGATTTCTGCCGATCCTGTGCGGCCTTCATCCTACCTCTGATAAGCTGAACCAGGTCAATCGTAACAACTAACTGGTCCGGTCCTAGGTCGTGCACGTCACTCGCCTGATCCCAACAGATCGGACTACGGCACTTTCTACCATAGAGTGCCTCATACGGAGCCATACCAAAAGATGAATGGTAACTGTTGTTGTAGGAAAACTCAACTAACGGTAAACACTGCTCCCAAGAACTCTGGAAATCAAGTGCACAAGCACGGAGCAAGTCCTCTAATGTCTGAATAGTCCTCTTGGACTGTCCATCAGTCGCGGCATGAAATGCGGTACTCATCAGCAAACGGCTACCCATAGTCTCCTGTAAAGCCTTCCAAAATCTGGAACAGAAACGAGGATCACGATCAGAAACGATCTCTCTCGGGACACCATGGTAACGGACTATCTCTGCAATATAAGCCCTGGCTAAACGGTCCATATCCCATGTCTCTCTGATAGGCACAAATCTGGCACACTCAGTTAACCTATCAACCACAACCCAAATCGCATCCTTGCCTCCTACTGTCTTAGGCAATGCCGTCACAAAGTCCATCGATATGCACTCCGACTTCCACTGAGGAACGTGGAGCAGCTGTAACAAACCACCTGGCCTCCTATGCTCTATCTTGACTTGTTGGCAAGTCAAGCACCTACTCACGTAATCCAATATGTCTTTCTTCATCCCGGGCCACCAAAATATAAGTCTCAAGTCCTTGTGCATCTTCTCTCCGCCCGGATGAACTGAATACGGTGACAAGTGAGCCCCATCAAGGACCCTCTTCCTCAAATCTGGCACATCTGGAACATACATCCTACCACGGAATCTAAGGAAACCATCAGAATCAATCACTAAATTTGGTGCAACACCACTTGAAATCTTAGCCTCGAACTTCCGGAAAGCAGCATCTGTAGGCAAACTCTGGCGAATCTCCCAATACAATGTCGGCTCCACAGTCATAGCAGATAACCAATCAAAACCACTACCAACCATCTCTAATCTCAACTTCCGGAACTCGGAACATAACTCATCGGGCAATACACGCATAACACTCATCGAATGAGAAGTCTTGCGGCTAAGTGCATCAGCAACTACATTGGCCTTTGCCACATGATATAACAACTCAATGTCGTAATCCTTAACCAACTCCAACCAACGACGCTGTCGCATATTGAGGTCTTTCTGGGTGAAAATGTACTTCAGACTCTTATGATCCGTGAAAATGCGACAATGAGATCCAATCAAGTAATGACGCCGCATCTTCAGGGCGTGAACAACTGCAGCTAACTCAAGATCATGTGTCGGATAGTTCACCTCGTGAACTCGCAACTGTCTAGATGAGTAAGCTATCACCTTACCACTCTGCATCAACACACATCCTGTGGGGAATATAACATGTATTCGCCCTAAAACGTGAAGGATTATAATGAATTTTATAGTTGTGAATATAGTCATAAGATAATTAAAAACATGAAAAGGAATACAACCTTGGGTCCTTGCTTGAATAAGCCTAAGAACAGGAATTAAAGTAAATTCCCTCCTATAACTTGCACCCAAGACTTGATTGAGATGATGCCGCGTGTGCTAGAAATACTCTCCAATTGCCTTGCAATATGGGGAGAGCTTTTGTGAGGTTTTAGATGTGAGATCTGAGTTTTGGGAACATAATGTTCTCAAAACCCTAATTCTTGAGATTGTGATTAACCAGTGTGACAAGAGTCCCTGACAAAAGGAGAAGGACTCTCCTTATGTAGCCTCTCGGTCGGTCGAACAGGTTTTAGGGCAAGAGTGGGCTTTTTCCACTCTTGCGTTATTCCTTTGCGTGATTCGACCCGTTTTGCTAAAAATATAATTTGCGGGTTTTATTTATAAATCGCATACATGTTATCAGATATTAATGCAGTCGCTGTATTAATAATGGTCTGATAAAATTACGATATTGTATAATTACCTAAATTAATATAACTGTTTATATTAATACGCGAATACAATATTTAATTAAATATAACCGTTTTATATTTAATTTACGAATTAATCATGTAATCCGTATTAGCTAAAATTATTTAATCCGTATTAAATAATAATCTCAACATCTTATTGACTAATTTAATAGTCAATACCTCTAACTAACTGTTTAGTCATATCCGGCATAAATGTGACTGTATTTTCAAACCTTCACATCTCTCAAACGTGTCCTATAGGTGTGATGTATAGAGACCAGTTGATCACCGTCATCCGTATGACAATAACGTCAAACTTATCTAGCAAGTCAACCGTTATTGATAAACGTGGATCAACTGATAATAATACTGAAGTATGCCCTTGTGATCCTTAAAGAGATTAAGTAAGTCATTGTACTAATTGTCAAGGACACTAGCCCCAACAATCTCCCACTTGTCCGTACCAGGGTATGTGCAATGACATTATCACACTACATGTGGAGGACACAAGCTCCAACAAACTCCCACTTGTCCGTACAAGTGTAGGTGCGATAATCGATTCTCATATCCTTTTAAAATTTCTCCCACTCAATGTAAGACAATTTGCAAATCCGCATTCGCAAAGGTCGTATCTCACAAGCGATCTGTATCAAGAGTGGTTTCCCCGACTAGAGAGTAACTTAACTGATAAAACGAATCTGTATTCGAGCATGGCCATGCATTTCAGTTCCTACTCCTCGAGTGGCCCTGAGAAATGATAAAATCCTGATAGGGGTTTGGATATTTCCCTCAACTCGAATCCTGCCGATGTTCGCGCAGCATGAAATAACCCAGAAAAAATCCTCTTGGCCCCTGTTACGGTGACCGTGGGAAAGAAACCAAAGTTACCCAAAATCTGCCTTAATCTCAAGAGATAGTTGAAAGTCAAAAAACTCGACTCTAAGGAACACTATGGAGGTCCTATCCACGACCTGGCACCCAATGTTATAAATCATTTAGGACTCCATAACGTTGTCAAGGGGTGTCCTACGAGATATCCGTATAACTCGCCTTTGTGATTGGTCAGTCAGCCGTTTGACTTATGGCTCGTTGAACCCACCATCAACCAACGTCACAAAATGATTACCTGAGTTATCAGCTCAAGTGGGTAATCAAGGACTAAAACGATGTAATGTTATTCAATTCACTTTGTGGTGTTCAAAATTGGCGTACAATTCCACATGAAAAACAAAACATTATATATCATAACAATGAGGTTGAATAGAGTACACGAGAAAATGAATTATGACATGAACTCATAAAAGAGTACTACAACTTAGGAACACATCTAATTCCCATAGAATGAATGTGCCCTTCATGCTTATCTCGTGGTAATGCTTTAGTGAGAGGATCAGCTATGTTGTCATCCGTAGCGATCTTATCAATGAAAATCTCATTTTGCTCCACGTAATCTCTGATTAGATGAGCTTTCCGTTGTACATGTCTAGCCTTGTTGCTAGACTTATGCTCCTTAGCTTGGAAGATGGCACCTTTATTGTCACAATAAACGGTGATCGGGTCATTCGAACTAGGCACTACTGATAGTCCTTGTACGAATTGACGCATCCATATTGCTTCCTTAGCTGCTTCCGAAGTGGCATAGTACTCGGACTCAGTTGTAGAATCTGCTGTAACACTCTGTTTAGAACTTTTCCAGCTAACAGCAGCGCCATTAAGAGTAAAAACGAATCCAGACTGAGATTTCGAGTCGTCTCGATCCGTTTGGAAGCTAGCATCTGCGTAACCCGTGGCGCAGAGCGTCGAGTCGCCTCCATAAGTCAATCCCCAATCTTTAGTCCTCCGTAGGTACTTAAGAATGTTTTTCACGGCCATCCAGTGTTGTTCACCTGGATGAGCTTGGAATCGACTGGTCATACTCAATGCATATGCAACGTCTGGACGTGTGCATATCATGGCATACATGATCGATCCTATTGCCGAAGCATAAGGAATCCGACTCATGCGCTCTTTCTCTTCCAGTGACTTAGCTTCTTGAGTCTTGCTCAAGTGAAGCCCAGGAGTCATAGGAAGGAACCCCTTCTTGGAGTTCGTCATGCTGAATCTCTCCAGGATCTTCTCTATATAAGATTCCTGACTGAGAGACAACATCCGTCGTGATCTATCCCTGTAGATACGGATGCCCAAAATTCTTTGTGCCTCTCCCAGATCTTTCATCTGGAAATGGTTTTTCAACCATGCTTTAACCGAAGATAAGAGAGGTATGTCATTCCCAATCAAGAGTATGTCGTCGACATACAGTACTAGGAATACAATTTTACTCCCACTCGACTTGATATAGAGACATGGTTCCTCGACTGATCGAATGAAACCATTCTCTTTTATCACTTGGTCGAAGCGATGATTCCAACTCCACGATGCTTGCTTAAGTCCATAGATGGAACGCTTAAGCTTGCAAACCTTCTTAGGATTTTCTGAATCAATAAAACCCTCGGGTTGTACCATGTACAACTCTTCCTCCAAATAACCGTTTAAGAAGGCGGTTTTAACGTCCATTTGCCATATTTCATAATCGTGAAATGCGGCGATCGCTAAGATAATCCGAATGGAACGTAGCATGACTACGGGTGCAAAGATCTCATCGTAGTACAAGCCTGGCACTTGGGTGAAACCTTTAGCAACTAGTCTTGCCTTATGGATATCTTGTTTACCTTCCACGGCATGCTTTATTTTGTAAAGCCATTTGCATTGAAGGGGACGTACCTTTGCAGGTAGGTCCACAAGATCCCACACGTTGTTCTCATACATGGAGTCCATCTCGGATTGCATGGCTTCTAGCCATAGCTTTGAGTCAGAACTGGTCATGGCACCTTTATAGGTTGAGGGTTCATTACCCTCTAGAAGTAAGACGTCATCCATATCATGTTCCTCGACCATACCAATGTATCTGTCCGGAGGAATGGAGACTCTTCCCGACCTCCTTGGTTCCTCAGGAATATCTACCGCAGCCTCGGTTGGAGGAACTGTTTCCTCCAATGGTTGCTCGGTAGTTGGTTCTTGAACCTCCGATAAGTCGAAGGTTCTATTACTCGACTTGTTCTCGAGAAATTCTTTCTCTAAGAACGTCGCACTAGCCGCAACAAAAACACGTTGTTCGGTTGGCGAGTAGAAGTAATGACCAAAAGTTCCCTTTGGATAACCTATAAAGTATGTCTTGACCGATCGCGGGTCGAGCTTATCCTCGTGTCTCCACTTGACATAAGCCTCGCAGCCCCAAACCCGAATAAAGGACAAGTTGGGGACCGTTCCCTTCCATAATTCGTATGGAGACTTGTCAACAGCTTTAGACGGACTTCGGTTAAGAATTAGAGTGGCCGACAAAAGAGCATAGCCCCACAATGAATCAGGCACAACGGTGTGACTCATCATGGATCGAACCATATCAAGTAAAGTCCGATTTCTCCGTTCGGACACACCATTTAATTGTGGTGTTCCAGGTGGAGTTAACTGTAGCACGATGCCACAGTCTTTAAGGTGTTGATCAAACTCGTGTGAAAGATACTCACCACCACGATCAGAATGTAGTGCTTTAATCTTTCTACCCAGCTGGTTCTGTACCCGATTCTCGTATTCTTTGAACTTGTCAAAGGATTCACTTTTATGCTTCATTAAATAGACATAGCCATATCTACTTAAATCGTCCGTGAAAGTGATGAAATACCTATAGCCTTCTCGTGCGTTGATCGACATAGGGCCACATACGTCCGTATGTATGACTCCTAATAGGTCGGCAGCGCGCATTCCAACACCTTTGAAGGAAATACGAGTCATCTTACCGATGAGACATGATTCACACGTGCCATATGATTCGAAATCAAAGGCCGAGATAGCTCCATTATGTATGAGCTGTTTTACGCGTTTCTCATTTATGTGTCCCGTACGACAATGCCATAGGTAAGTTTGATCTTTGTCACCTACCTTTAATCTCTTATTATTCACATGTAATATTTCGGTGGTTTGATCTAAAACATAAATTCCATTCATGGAAACTGCCTTGCCATAAATCATATTGCGTAAGGAGAAAATACAGCTATTATTCTCTATTACAAATGAAAAACCGAGTTTGTCAAGCGCAGAAACTGAAATAATGTTTTTGGACAAACAAGGAACATAATAACAGTTATATAAAGATAACTCGAATCCACTTGGAAGCTGGATCACGTATGTTCCCCTCGAGACTGTTGCAACACGTGCTCCATTCCCGACACGCAGGTCAACCTCACCCTTGATGAGGGGTTCTTGGTTTCGGAGGCCCTCCACATGATTACATAGATGAGAACCACAACCAGTATCTAGTACCCAAGTTCCGAAACTTGCATGGTTAATCTCAATCATGTGAATAAAAGAAGAAGAAGACATACCAACAGGAGTAACGCGGCCTGCCTTAATGTCCTCACGATACACGGGGCATGAGCTGTGGGGAATAAAGCATGTATTCGCCCTAAACTTGCAGGATTATAATGAAAATTACAGTTGTGATTATTGTCATAAGATAAATAAAAACATGAAAAGAATACAACCTTGGGTCCTTGCTTGAATAGGCCTAAGAACAGGAATTAAAGTAAATTCCCTCCTATAACTTGCACCCAAGACTTTGTTTGAGATGATGCCGCGTGTGCTAGAAAATACTCTCCAATTGCCTTGCAATATGGGAGAGCCTTTTGAGGTTTTAGATGTGAGATCTGAGTTTTGGGAAAAAGATGTTCTCAAAACCCTAATTATTCTTGAGATCTGTTTTTAATCAGTAAAACAATCAATAGTCTCACAAAAGGAGAAGTTCTCTCCTTTTGTAATACTTGGCCGGCCGAGATTGGTCTTGGGTAGGAGTGGGCTTTCCACTCTTACCTTATTCCAATGCATGATTCGACCCATTTTGCTAAAATATAATTTGCGGGTATTTATTATAAATCGCACACATGTTATCAGATATTAATACAGTCGATATATATTAATAATGGTCTGATAAAATACGATATTGTATAATTGGCCAAATTAATATAACTCTTTATATTAATACGCAAATTCAATATTTAATTAAATATAACTGCTTGTATTTAATTTTACGAATTAATCATGTAATCCGCATTAGCTAAAATTATTTAATCCGTATTAAGTAATAATCTCAACATCTCATTGACTAATTTAATAGTCAATACCTCTGACTAACTGTTTAGTCATATCCGGCATAAATGTGACTGTATTTTCATACCTTCACATCTCTCAAACGTGTCCTATAGGTGTGACGTATAGGGACCAGTTGATCACCGCCATCCGTATGACAATAACGTCAAACTTATCTAGCAAGCCAACCGTTATTGATAAACGTGGATCAACTGATAATAATACAAAAGTATGCCCTTGTGATCCTTTAAGAGATTTAGTAAGTCATTGTACTAACTGTCAAGGCCGGACACCAGCCCCAACAATCTCCCACTTGTCCGTACAAGGGTATGTGCAATGACGTTATCACACTACATGTGGAGGCACTACAACAAACACCGTGCAAATGTGACGCTTTTTGAAGCGTTTAGTGACGCTTTTAAATGTCATATTTATTCTTACCGACGCTTTAGAAAAGCGTCAGTTTATGAGCCGTCGTTATTTATTGACGCTTTTTAATGTCAACATATGTGACGCTTAAAAGTGTCTTCAATGACTATTGACAGTTTTGTTCGTCAACAAATGTGACGTATTAGAGCGTCTTTAATAACTAGTGACGCTTTTATGTGTCAGCAATTGTGACGCTTAAAAGTGTCTAGAGTGCGTATTGACACTCTTATTTGTCAACAAAGGTGACGCTTAAAAGTGTCTCAAGTGCGTATTGACGTTCTTAATTGTCAACAAATGTGATGCTTTGAAGCGTCTTTACCAACTATTGACGCTTTTATGTGTCGATTAATGAGACATAATTAAGCGTCAATTTTCTATATTATGACTCTTTAAACTGTAAATCTCAGTGATGCTTTTGATTGGCAACGTACCACACTATTAAGTATTACCGTCTCTGGGTATTAGAAATTCAGAAATGTGATTTCCAAATAAAATCATACAGATTAAATAAATCGTAGTAGTACTCAATTAAATCATGAATAGAATAACAAAGTACCCACGTACTTTTATAAATAATCGTCATATGTCTAAAATACATCGTATTCATCACAGACACTAGAATTAAAAAATTAACTATTATTAACACTAGTACTCTACGATATGACAAAATCAAAATATCAATAAGGATCCGAATGATAGTAAAATCCAACATAATGTTGTATTAAAAAAATCGTAAATAATTAGAGACCGGGACACTTAGTCGCTAGCTAGGTAGTACTTTGAACGTTGTGGAGCTTCAATAATATGTAGTTGGCGTTATGTCAAATGGGCTTCAATCAACATATCAAGGCGCATCGTCATCAACATCTGACAAATTTGAAACCTATAACATAATAAAAAAATATAATACAAATTAATTTTAATTTCAAAAAAAGAGCACATCTTATACGAGTTATCAAAACCATGAGATGAAGGCAATATTTTAACAAAGACGAAAAAGATAGCTAAAGTAAACTATTCATTATCAATTGTTTATTCAATCACAAGCTACATTTCCGAGGACTGCAAAGGGATGCAAGGGTAGTAAACGCACAAGTAGTAAAGGTAAATCACAGCTGCAAGGAAAGATATAGATCCAAAACTAAAGCAAGAATGTCCACTCAATCACTCTTATCTTAACTTAAATGGAAAAACAAATGAAATCCATACAAATCAGCATAACACCAGAAGGGTAAATATTATCATCGAATCTTTTAAGTAATCTACCAAAGCTTTTTTGTAGTATACGACTGCTGAGAATAAAATTTTCTGTGGAACAAATATTCAGCTATTCTATATAAGCTTGTCGAAGGACAGCATCCTCACACATGCAGCACAATTATTCTACGAATACATCTGCTCTAGACCATACAGATCGTACTACACCAGATACAACTATTCTATATAAAAAGTAGATCTCCCATTTTACTTCTATTGGCTTTGCTGGCAAAGCAGGGTGTGGTCTCCGCCTCACACTATGTGATACAAGGACTTGACAAAAAACAGAAAGCAATTTCGAAAGACAAATGGAAAAGCTACTCAATCAGCCACCACCATATCAAACAGTTACACAAACAAGATGAGAAGACCCCTGAAGCATAGATCAATTCAAATGAATGCAAATACTATTGAAATGTTTCATAGCTTTAACTAGTACAAGCAACAATGTGGCATGCATACATCATACAGTAGATCAGTCCAAGTACCAACTTAGGCAAATTCACTATGAATTCATCTTTAAGACCATCGGTTGCCATCAAATTACCATATAACATGAAATATGTAATCGCATCATAAGCGGAAAAGAAAAGGAGAAGGTGAGCTATTAACGAGACATACCCAGGTAGTTGTGTAATCGAAAATGAAGAAATAATTTTGTGAGCAGCAGTTTTGCAAACTACTTTGAACAGACATACCGAACATTTCCGGCATTTGGATTTTTCTTTGGCTTTATTTCTAGTTTAGTGTTTCCTTGGCTAATCTCGATGTTCCTTGCAGTTCATTTCTGGTGCTGTGGTTTTGATTGCAGTGCCCTGGCCTTTGTGAACTTTAATGAAGTATAGAGACAAGCAAGGCAGGCAGCAAAACAAAGTAGGGAGTAAGAGACGAACCTTAAATGTTGGGGTGAGGAGATCGTTTTCCAAGGTAAATGGTTCATGCACCAATGTTACAGCTTTGACAAATTCAAATCCTCTCAACTGGCCATTAAGAGAAGTTAGAAAAACATCTGAATCCTCCATATTGAGCAGATAAGTACAATAAAGAAACTTACCCCATCCTCTCTTCCCACAAGCAAACTTATGTGTACTACAGTACGCACATTTACTTACATACTTAGATTAGAGGCCTATCTCCTGAGAAATGTGCCACGTACTGCAGTACACTGTACATACATTTAGTTACATACTTAGATTAGAGATCTATCTCCTGAGAAATGTGCCATGTACTACAGTACACACATTTTGTTACATACTTAGATCAGAGCTCTATATCCTAAGAAATGCATGAAAATGACAAGTCTGATCTTGTAGTACTTACATTTTCTTCTGAAAAATTCTTCAGTTTGAGCTTTGTGTATAAGTATCCCTGGTCAGAGTGGGGCTATTCACATCAGCAATCAGATCATCTTGAAAACATAAGCATACATCAATTACACAAAAGCAGAATGAATAGCATTTGGCAAATGTATCATCTGCCACATATGGAGACTGAATAGCGTACACAAAGGCAGACTGAATATAATTTGACAAAAGCAGACTAAATAGCATTACACAAAAGCAAACTGAATAGCATTTGGCAAATGTATCATCTTTCCGTATATGTCCGTAGCCAAACCGGTGGCTATGGTGCTCGACATACAAAGAGCCACAACATCAATACTATACATGGCCGCAAAGCTAAAAATAACGAAAATAATATTTGTCGTGGCTCCAGCAAGCTACAACGAAGCACGACTTTATCAGTTTGTCGGAAAATACTTGTCAGAAATTGAATAAACTACAGTTCTATTTTTCACATTAATACATGTATGCATTGTTATTGTAGTTTTACATCATAAATTCAATGATGAGCTAAGACCATAAGGCAATGGCAACACTAAGAACAATTTTCTATCAGACGAGCAGTTTATCATGCCTCGTATCATACAAAACCCAGGATATACAAGTTAATACACTAGTATTGAACTTTCTATTGCATCAAATGAAGGCAGACCTTTCAGCAAGATCACAAATTCTTAAGAATGCTAACAACAGTACACAAATAGCGTTACACAGGATTTAGAACTAAGGGGTTCAGTCAAGACCTAAACAGACTCAAGTGATCAAATCTACACTCCCCAACAATTCTGAAATTTAGCCATCATGCCTATCAGGCTGGCTTAAAAAGTGCAATATGTCCATAAAATACAGATCATGCAATTTTTACTTATCATAAGAACAACACGCAAAACAGCAAAGCAACGCAACATCAACAGTATGATAACAATGCAGTAATAGACCCACAACACAACAGCAATAGCAACAACAACAACAACGTAAGGACAGTAATAGTGATCACAACAGGTAGCGACAACAGCAGCAAAACAACAATGGCAGTAAAACACAACAACCAACAACAACAATAAACAGCAAGCAACGAAGTAGCAGCCCTTACAATACACCCAACACTAATTACATTGGTGCAGCGTTACAGCAGATACATGGGTAGACATTTTCTTCTCTAGCCCAGCCATACGATAAGAGACAAGACTAAAGGCCCATTTTATTCCAGTTGTTCTATCTATAGGAAAAGGCAATGTGACTTGGGCATTGAAATTCATAAGATCAAGTTCATAATAAGAGCTCACTACGTAATGAGTTATAGAAATTAGCTCTAGTGAATGTTAAGGACTTAATTAAATTAAATGACTAAAGTTTTCATTTTGGTGCCCAGAGTTTGAGTTAACTCTAGTTTACTGGCTCGAGGTTTCATAAATAAAGCGAAAAGTGCTAATTCATTAACAACCTTGTAACCATTCAGGCTCTTCATACTGCTTGCGGGTAAGGACGAAGCGAACCATTTTCCTTTCAGGTCTCCAATCAATGGCCACATTATTCTCCAAGACAGAACTCCAGAAGAACACCAAACATTTTCCCTTCAGGTCTCCAATCAATGGCCACATTATTCTCCAGGAAAGAACAACACCAAAAAGCAATGACAGGTAGTGAGGCTGCAGTTTCATAGCAATCCAAAATCAAATAATGGTAGTGAGGCTTCGGTTTCATTCGAAATAGGAACAACAGAACAACATAAGAACGAAATATGCATCAGATAATGTGTCTCTTACCAGAAACTGAAAAGGTTTAGTCCAGGCAGCTCCTGAAGTTTTTCATTTTCCTCCATGGCTGTGTACATAAAATCCTTGGAAAGAGTATATGGTAAAGCATCTTTCAAAAGCCTATACATTTCCTTCAAGCCAGGCAATCTCACTTCAGTCCCTCCGTACCAATCATTTGTCTACCTTTTTTATTTTTTGTGGGGTATTTTAATCAAAGGAAAACACATGATTGGGGACGACAGACACTTAGATGTGAGTAATTATAAGTACTTTCCTATAACAAAGAAGTCTTGCTTGTGACGGATATTCTAAAACGGATAGAATCCTCACTTTTCCTACTTATTTTATAAAACTTGTTAATCACCCGGATTCTGTTAAAAATCTCAGGAAAGTTAGATTGATCATTCCTTGTGAAGTCACACACAACAAACCAATCTAACAGCCTTACTAGCTCCTTATTTTTCAAGTTTACATTGATCAACCAAATAATTCAACTATCAATCCTTATCATTGAAAATATTCAAATATAACAAGTTGTTAATTGTTAATAAAAATATATAGAACTCGGCTAGCAACAAATACACTACATATCATAGGAAACTTGTTTGCTTATTATGTTTTTCCAATATTACCAGCATTAACACAAATTAGAGACGGAACACCCGAACGAAGGGTCCCTAGTAATTGAAGAAATTAAACCCAGAATATGAAGCAATTAAAATACAATCAATAACATACAATTAATTGGAAAATTGTACCTATAAATATGAAGCAATTAAAATACTATCAATAACATACAAGTAATTGAAAAATCGTACCTATTATATGCAACAAACGGCAGATTGTATTGTTCTGTGTCGAAGAATTAGAATAGATTGGCGGATTGAATCGTGTTCGCTGATGGTTGAACGGAAAATTGATGTGATTGAGCGAAAATTTGGAAGGTTAGGGTAAAGAGATGAAGAAGACGATTATGCTAGGTATTCATTGAATAGTGCAGGTAGGCGGTGGGATTTTTTCATATCGTGGGTTTTATTTATTAATTAACAATTATTATTATATGAGTACAAGCTGAGTGACGGTTTTCCAAGCAAAAAAGTGGAGGGTTATTAATTTATGATCGACGCTTTATAGAAGCGTTAATAAGGAAGTGTCATTAATGTAAGGGATGTGTTGTAGTGAGAACACAAGTCTCCAACAAACTCCCACTTGTCCGTACAAGTGTAGGTGCGATAACCGAATCTCATATCCTTTTAAAATTTCTCCCACTCAATGTAAGACAATTTGCAAATCCGCATTCGCAAAGGTCGTATCTCACAAGCGATCTGTATCAAGAGTGGTTTCCCCGACTAGAGAGTAACTTAACTGATAAAACGAATCTGTATTCGAGCATGGCCATGCATTTCAGTTACTACTCCTCGAGTGGCCCTGAGAAATGATAAAATCCTGATAAGGGTTTGGATATTTCCCTCAACTCGAATCCTGCCGATATCGCGCAGCATGAAATAACCCAGAAAAAATCCTCTTGGCCCCTGTTACGGTGACCGTGGGAAAGAAACCAAAGTTACCCAAAATCTGCCTTAATCTCAAGAGACAGTTGAAAGTCAAAAGACTCGACTCTAAGGAACACTATGGAGGTCCTATCCACGACCCGGCACCCAATGTTATAAAACATTTAGGACTCCATAACGTTGTCATGGGGTGTCCTACGAGATATCCGTATAACTCGCCTTTGTGATTGGTCAGTCATCCACGTGACTTATGGCTCATTGAACCCACCATCAACCAACGTCACAAAATGATTACCTGAGTTATCAGCTCAAGTGGGTAATCAAGGACCAAAACGATGTAATGTTAATCAGTTCACTTTGTGGTGTTCAAAATTGGCGTACAATTCCACATGAAAAACAAAACATTTTATATCATAACAATAAGGTTGAATAGAGTACACGAGAAAATGAATTATTACATGAATTCATAAAAGAGTACTACAACTTAGGAACACATCTAATTCCCATGGAATGAATGTGTCCTTCATGCTTATCACGTGGTAATGCTTTAGTGAGAGGATCAGCTATGTTGTCATCCGTAGCGATCTTATCAATGAAAATCTCCTTTTGCTCCACGTAATCTCTGATTAGATGAGCTTTCCGTTGTACATGCCTAGCCTTGTTGCTAGACTTATGCTCCTTAGCTTGGAAGATGACACCTTTATTATCACAATAAACGGTGATTGGGTTGACACCCGTCGTTGAGGGGTGCCAAAGATAAGATTTATAAAACCTCAGCTTAAACTCAGTTAGGATAAGTCAAGGGTCGAACCACAGAGAGACAGGGTAAATTGTGTTTGTAAATTTAAAGTCTATTGCAAGTAACCAAAAAGGGGGGTTTGAATTGGGATTTTTACTAACAACTAAAGTAACAAAATAAACAAGAGAAATTTAAAATAAGATAAAGAGGGGATTAGGAACTTTGGTTCCCCATGGTCAAGACAAGTCAATGAAAGGTAAGAATAACCAAATAACACAATCCTAAGGAACAAAGAATAAACCTTTAGGTCAATATTCTACCCAATCCTTACGGTCTTAGGGTTCCTACAAAAGCACTAAACTTTCGTTCAAGGGCAATCCCAAAGTTGTTGTTAAACTAATCCTAATAATCTTTCAATCCCAAGGATTAGTTCACCAACAACAATGGGGGATTGGTGATTTAATCATCAAACCTATCAAAGTCAAGTTTTTACATAGTTCCCCTAATTCCTAATCACAAGAATTAGTTATGCATGCTTCTAATTATAAAACTATCAATTACCAAGAATATTAAAGATGTGAACATAATCAAAGATGATAGTAAAAGAGTAAACATGAAATAAGAAAATAACAACAAGATGAATAACAAGATTAGATTAAAGGAAAGATTAATTTGGACAAACTTACAACTTGAATGGAAATCCTAAGAAGAAAGATGAAAGCTTGATAAAAATCCTCTAACAATGGAGGCTTCAAACATAGAGTACTTGGTAAAATTCCTAAGGTAGAAAATTGCTGAAAACTACTTAACCTAATAGAAGAGTTTTGATCTCCTTAAATAAGAAATATTACAAGATTAGGAAATCAGAAAACAAAACGGAAATCCCCGAAACAGGGTCTGGTCGGTCGACCAGTTTTCTCGGTCGGTCGACCGGTTCTGCTGAAACGAACTTATTTTCTGCGAATTTGGGCTTCCGTGGAGAATTGGGCCTGATTACATATTCGACTTCAGTCGGTCGACCTGATATCTCGGTCGGTCGACCGCCTCTCTTATTCTCAGTTTTGATCCAGCCCGATGATTGTACTTGAATGCACCATCCGAATTTATTGCTCCAAAAACAGCTTCCTAAAGGCAAATAAAGCTTGGTTTTGCTTACCTACGCGTATTCCTGCATACAAAACACAGAAATACCAAAGTAGACAAAATGGGAGAGAAAGCAACTAAAAAGTCACGAAAGTGTAAGAAAATACGTGCCAAAAGAGTAAATAAAATGCATAAAATAGGCACGTATCAAATTCCCCAAACCAAACCTTGCTTGTCCTCAAGCAAGCACTAAGACTCAAAAGAAAATAAAACTCCTAATGGAACGGACCTCATACTTTTCATAACCAAACACAACACTACGCTTAACCAATTTAATGCATCCTTCAACTATGATCAAACACAATGTCAAGAGCAAAACGAATTAAACATGTTGGAAAAGCATGCTAAAATTTTGACCTTGCAAGACCCATTCTAATTGGACTCTCGCGGTACGCTCGAGACACTCATGAAAGCAAAGGGTTAAATGTATATGTGAAAGATAAGAAGATAAACAAAAGTAAGGACTCTCACCTATCTACGACCCGTAAGAACATGCCTGCAATCTAACATGAATAAAATCTCTACAACCGTACATATGCATTCCCACACTAAATAACCATGACACATGCCGAGGTAAATTTGGGATTGTGAGGCTAAAGGTAAGAAGGGGTAAAGATAAGTTATGGGAAGAGGGGTTAAACCGAGCTAACATCCGTCTATCCATACTATAAGATCACTTCTTTTTGTTTGCTTTTTTTTTTCATATATGCCAATATTCCACAATTTCTTCCAAATTCTTTTTCTCCTTTTTTTTTTTTTTGAAAAATCGGCCCATTCAATGGTCCTGGTCGACCGACCGAGGGAACTGGTCGACCGACCAGCCTTGAAAACAGGCTGCTCTGTTTTTTTTTTTCGTTTTCTGCGTTTTTCTTTTTTTTTTTTTTTTTTTTTTTTTATCATTCTCCCAAAATCAAAATTTATCAATGAAGCATTCACCAAAGGATGGCAAGAAAACAGTCCCATCACTAATTTACTAGCTCGGCTAGGGTAGGCAAGTTTTAGAATGTAGCAAATGGGTAAAAGAGTTCAATTTGGCTATGTGAGGATAATGGGAATAAAGAGAAAGGGGGACCTCTACCACATGTGTCAACAAACCACAAAACCGAATGCATACAGGTATTAAGAAGACAAAATTCATGTTTATGCAAATTGATGTAACATGCCTCAAGAGGAGAAACTACTCACAACCTAGATGAAATCGGTCATGGATGTCACCGATTTATTAAGCTCTAATCCTTAGAATATGTAGTAGTTTGCCAAAAAGAGAGTCAAGTCTAATAATTTAGCATGAAATCAACAAAAACTCGTAGATAATGCAAAAGACTAGCTTGAAAATTTTTGAAAAATGCAAGGCAAAGCAATATGTGATATGTGAGGCATAACTAGTATTTATCCGTTCCGACTCGACCTAAGAACTTAAGACAGAGAAGAACGCCCGACAGGGAAAGACACGCGACAAGAGAGTATGAAAACAAGAAAAATACCTAAAGGAATGAAAAACAAGAGACACAAAAACAATTGCATACTCACAGAGGAGTATGCAAACACCCTCCCCAAACCAAAACGCACAATGCCCCCATTGTGCTCATCAGCATACAACCACAGCATAGGGATGGGGGTAGGCGGAAAAGAAGCAAACAAAGAAAAGAAAAGGAAAAAGACTAAAAATTACAAACAGAGTCTATGGAGGAAGAAGGGGAAAACTGGAAATCGAAAGGGGAAAATTGGAAATCTAAGGAGGGAAAACACTTACAAAGTAAATGTGGACCTCCCCAAACCGAACCAATCAATAGGGGCCTCCCCAAACCGAACCCCAAAGAGGGTAAGGTTAAGCATGTCCCTATCCCGCTGAGTCGTAGAATGGCTCAGCGTTCTCCTCACCATCTCCCTCATCGCCATCCTCCTCAGACCCTACTCCTGTTCCTGAGGCAGAGCCTGAAGCTTCACCATGGTCACGACCGCCTGCGAGAGGTGTGTACCAGGTGGGGTGAGTCCACGGGCCGGTTGGGAGCCTACCTTGTGTGGCATACTCCTTGTAAACCGGGTATTGGAAGAGACTATCGTCCAACCGCTTTTGGCTGAACTGCGTGCAAAGACTCGCCAGCATTTGTGGCATAGATCTGTCATCAACAAAAGGAGGAACATAAGCATTAGGAGGAGCAGTAAAATCAGATGGGTACCCTGTCCCAGGTGTGGCATGGTGGCCACCGGGAGCAGGAGCCCTGGAACCTCTAGAAGTGCCTCCCCTAAGTGGGAGGCGGTAAGACGGGAGTAGTGGTCGGGGTTCCCCTATAACAATAGAAAGGGGGTACATAGGGGGAGCCATAGTGATGGGGATGCGGTCAGTGAGATAGGTGTCTATTTTCCAAACACCTCTACTGTTTACCCAACGCACAGACCTGACATAATCCATGTCCATGTATCGGGATAGAGGGGTGACCGCATCCTCATAGCGAGGGAACTGGGGTACAAAATAGCGGGCTAATCGAGTGACTAGCCCACCACAGACAATAGTGGTCAAAGAAGTTCCCTCACCGACTGACACAAAATGAGAAGCGACCAAATGAGCAGTGTTATAAGACTGCTGACCCGTACGTCCGATGTTAAGATAACCGGACAAAATAGAGAGCTCAATGTTGTTAACATTTTGAGACTCTTTGCGGCCGAAAACAGTGTTGGCCAACAGACGCAAAAAATAACGGGGGGTGGGAAGGTGGACGGTACTGTTTTTCTTCTTCACATCGTTGGAGTCAGAAATACAGGACCACATATCAGAATACGACCCCGTGGGGTCATCAGTAAGACCCTCAGAAGACAGACCCAAAATTTGAGCAAATTGGGTTAAAGTTAAAGCATAAGTTTCATTGAACATGCGAAAAGAAATACAAAAACTATCATAGCCGGGGTGAAGAGCCCCTAAATCAAAGGTAAAGGAGGAGAAAAACTCAAGAGTAAGAAGGCGGTAGGTGATCTCGTCCATAGAGACAAGGCCTGCAAACCCGGTCCCAATGAGCATAGCAACCACCTCATCATGGCACCCCAATGCATGCAGAGCTGAAATACAAAGGAAACGGGTCGCCACTACCGCGCAATGAGCGCTCAGATGGAGGAATCGGGCCTTCTGGGCCGGAGAAATGAAAGTGATCTGCGGATAGTCCGGTAGACTATCCGTGTCCTGAACTGCTAGTCCCCGAGACCTAGAGACACGTCCTCTAGAAGTGCTTGCACCCGTGGTGCGTGCGCGTTTCCCTCCTTGATCGCGGCTAGACATCGTAAAGCTGCAAAGTTCAATTAAAAATATGAGTCTTATGAGCATAAGAAGACATTGCTTAAACAAAATAAGCCACGAAAAATTGCAAAACAGAAAAAATTATATTTTTTTTTTTTTCACAGATCTGGTCGGCCGACCAGAGTAGCCAGTCGGTCGACCATTTTTTCAAAACGGTCTGTATTTTTCTGCTGCAATGGGAAATCAGAAACTGAGAAAATCATGAACAATACAGGTATGGTCGGTCGACCGTGATTACAGGTCGGTCGACCAGATTACGAGAAAAATCAGAAACTGTTCAACAATTAAACTCAGGAAAACGCGACTTAGGTCGGCCGACCTCATTTTCTGGTCGGTCGACCGGCCTTTGTCAGAGACGAAACCCAGATCTGCAAAATTTAAAAACCCAGAAATTCAAATTTTGGTCGGCCGACCTCAGATTCCGGTCGACCGACCGCAACAGTGATGGCGTCGGGTTTGAATTTCGCGCGGAAAAAAGGCATAGAAATTGTAAGGCAGAATTAAACTATCCTAATTAGCATAAAATCACCCAAAATTTTCAGATCTAAGCATATAAACTCAAGAAGAAGAAAAAACTAACATAAAAACACATAAACAAGCATGAAACGGAATGAAGAGCAAAATTAAACTTTAAGAAGATAAACTCATACTACTTAAAACGAAAATAAGAAGGTAAAAACTAAAAAGAAAGAAAGAAAATGGAGGAAACACATACCTTGAAGATGGAAGTTAAAAAGAAAGTAAGTAAAATGGTGGAGGAGGAAGAAGGGTGAATAGTTTTTTTAGGGTTTTATGGGAGAGAGGGAATGCTGGTGGAAAGAATAGGTCAAAGCAATAATATTAAGTTCAAAACACAACAAACCCATGACATTGATTCTGAAAAAAAAAATAAAACCGTAAAAATCGTGGTCGGTCGACCAGAATATCTGGTCGGTCGACCACTGCACTTTTACCTGCTTTGCGATTTTACTTACTGTGTCAGAAAAAATTCAAAAAGTTGTCAGTCTGGTCGGTCGACCAGAAAAGCTGGTCGGTCGACCACTGGACCGATTAATACCGATTTTTTCTTTTTCTGTAGTGATTTCAATTTCCATCTGAGGATAAAACGAAAAATAAAAGGGAAAAACGTAAATTTAAGATTAAAGCACGGGTTGCCTCCCGTGTAGCGCTGGTTTAAGAGGTCCCGCACGACCTTTTACCTTCTAAGGAGCATCCTAAAAAGGGTCAAAGTAAGAAACTTCGACTTTTCCGACGTACTCATTTTCTCCTCGGAAGTGCTTCACATATTGGCCATTGACTTTGAACCTCTCACCAGATGAGGTTTCTAATTCGATTGACCCGAATTTTGAGACAGCTGTGATGGCGTAGGGTCCGCTCCACCTGGATTTCAGTTTACCAGGAAAAAGACGAATACGAGCATTAAAAAGCAGTACCCTATCACCTACCTGAAAATCACGTCTAATGATTCTCTTGTCATGCCAGCGCTTTGTTTTCTCCTTATAAATCCTGGCATTGTCATAGGATAACAACCTGAATTCTTCTAACTCGTTGAGCTGCAATAAGCGTTTCTCACGGGAAAGATTAGGGTCTAAATTAAGATCACATATAGCCCACCAAGACTTACGTTCTAACTCAACTGGTAAATGACAAGTTTTACCATAAATCAATCTGAATGGTGACATTCCTATTGGAGTTTTGAACGCGGTTCTATAGGCCCATAAAACATCATCAAGTTTTAGGCTCCAATCTTTCCTAGACTTAGAAACTACCTTGGCTAGGGTCTCCTTGAGTTCTCTATTAGAGATCTCAACTTGACCACTAGTCTGAGGGTGATAAGCTAAACCCCTACGATGTTGGACACCGAATTTGTTTAACAAGTCACCTAAGCGTTTCTCCTTAAAATGCATACCTCCATCACTTATGACAACCCTAGGGACACCAAAACGAGGAAATATGATTTTTTTAAACATCTTAATGACAGCTTTTGCATCACAATGGGGAGTAGCAATGGCTTCTACCCACTTAGACACATAATCAACAGCTACAAGAATATACCTGTTACCTTGACTACTGGGAAAAGGTCCTTGATAATCAATGCCCCAAACATCAAAAATTTCTACCTCTAAAATACCTACTTGTGGCATCTCATGTCTTTTTGAGACATTCCCAGTCCTTTGACAGGCATCACAATTACCTACAAAATTTCTACAGTCAGCATGTAAAGTAGGCCAATAGAAACCAGACTGCAATACCTTGGCCACGGTCCTAGATGGACCGTGGTGACCACCATATGCGGAAGAGTGACATGCTTCCAGAATGTCCTTCACCTCCCATTGGGGGACGCATCTCCGGATAAGTCCATCTCCACATTCTTTAAAAACATAAGGGTCATCCCAAAAATACTGTTTCGCATCGAACATAAATCTCTTCTTTTGTTGCCAGGACAACTCAGGAGGGATTTTACCTGTAACAGCAAAATTAGCAAAATCAGCATACCAAGGAGGGGGATAAGAACCTGAACTATTAATGATAAATAAACTTTCATCAGGAAACGAATCATCAATAGGTAAAGAATCTTCCCCATCAGTCAGCTGCAGGCGAGATAAATGGTCAGCTACCACGTTTTCTGCGCCTTTCTTGTCCCTGATCTCAATGTCAAACTCTTGGAGAAGGAGGATCCACCTTAAAAGTCTTGGCTTTGAATCCTTCTTTTGAAAAAGACTTTTTAAAGCTGCATGGTCAGTATAAACAATTACCTTATTACCTAATAAATATGATCTAAATTTTTCTAAGGCAAAAATGACGGCTAGCATCTCCTTCTCTGTGGTGAAATAGTTGACTTGAGTCTCATCCAGGGTGCGGCTCGCATAGTATATAGCATTGAGGGCCTTGTTCTTCCTTTGACCAAGCACAGCACCCAGAGCATAATCACTAGCATCGCACATGATCTCGAATGGGAGATCCCAATCTGGTGGCTGGATGATTGGTGCTGAGATCAAAGCTTCCTTCAACCTGTTAAAAGCTGAAAGGCACTCATCAGAAAAATCAAAAATGGCATCTTTAAGAAGCAATTGTGTAAGTGGTTTAGCAATTTTAGAGAAGTCCTTAATGAAACGCCTGTAAAAACCTGCGTGCCCCAAGAAACTTCTCACCCCTTTGACATTAATAGGAGGGGGTAATTGCTCAATCACTTGCACCTTTGCTTTATCAACATGTATACCTTTATCTGAAATTAGATGCCCTAAAACTACCCCTTCAGTAACCATAAAATGACACTTCTCCCAATTTAAGACAAGTTTTACATCAATACATCGCTGCAAAACTTTATCAAGATTAGCTAAGCATTGATCAAAAGCATTACCATAAACAGAGAAATCATCCATAAACACTTCCATAATGTTTTCTATAAAGTCTGAAAAAATACCCATCATACACCTTTGAAAAGTAGCAGGAGCATTGCATAACCCAAAAGGCATCCTGCGGTAAGCAAAAACACCCTGTGGACATGTAAAAGTAGTCTTACTCTGATCATCAGGATGGATGAGAATCTGGAAGAAACCTGAATAACCGTCTAGAAAACAGAAGAATTTATTAGAAGCTAATCTTTCAGTCATTTGGTCAACAAAAGGAAGGGGGAAATGGTCTTTCTTGGTGGCGGCATTCAACTGTCTATAATCAATGCACATCCGCCACCCAGTCACAACTCTAGTTGGTATTAACTCATTTTTATCATTTTTAACCACTGTGGTCCCTCCTTTCTTAGGAACTACCTGAACTGGGCTAACCCACTTAGAGTTGCCAACTGGATAAATAATACCTGCATCAAGAAGCTTCATAACCTCAGCCATAACTACATCCTGCATCTTAGGGTTCAGTTTACGCTGTCCCTGTCTGTAGGGCTTATGCCCTTCTTCTAAATCTATTCTGTGCATACAAACATCAGGGCTTATGCCCTTAATATCATCCAAAGAATAACCTAGAGCTTTTCTATTCTTTTTAAGAACAGTCATTAAGGCAGAAAGTTGGTCAGGGCTAAGTTTAGAGCTAACAATTGCAGGGTATTGCTCAGTATCATCTAGAAAAACATACTTAAGATTAGGAGGAAGTGGCTTACGCTCTGGTGCTTTTACCTCGACTGCTTGAACAGAATTAGCATTTACAGAATAGCATATGTTTACCAGGCTTGTATTGGCTAGGCTTATGAGCTTCTCATTCTCTTCTTTAGTGAGCTCATATTCCTCTTCCTCTTCTTCTATCAAATCCAGCTTTTCAGCATCCTCAGCTGGAGTACCTGCATACTTATCCAAAACCGTCAGATCATCTAAGGGATCCTTGGTCAAGGATTCCCTCCAATTAAGGATAACATTCCTGTCTACAATATCGATGGAACAACAAGTATCATCAGTAGGAATAGTTGCCTTATGGGCAAGACTAAACTCGATAGTGTCATCCCCAATCTCTAAAGTAATGGTCCCGCGTTTGACATCTATCACAGCCCCAGCTGTGTGCAAAAAAGGTCTACCTAAAATAATAGGTATTCGACTATCTTCAGCAATGTCTAAAACAACGAAATCCACAGGAATAAAGAACTTTCCCACTTTTACTGGGACATCCTCCAAGACCCCTAGTGGTCTTTGGGTTGATCTATCAGCCATCTGTACAGTAATATTGGTGACCTTAAGTCTACCTAAACCAAGTCTTTCACATACAGAATAAGGTATGACACTGACACTAGCCCCTAGATCACAGAGGGCTTTCCCTATTAAATGATTACCTATGGTACAAGGGATGGAAAAACTACCTGGGTCTTTCAACTTGGGTGCTATATTATTTTGTGAAAGAACATAACATTCTTCCACAAAAGCAACAACACCGTCGTCCTGAAAATTCCTCTTACGACTTAAAATATCTTTCATGAATTTAGCATATGAAGGTACCTGGGTAATTAAGTCAGTGAAAGGGATGGTTACCTCAAGGTTCTTCACCATCTCTAAGAACTTACCAAATTTCTTATCTTCCTTTGAATTTTTCAGTCTTTCAGGATAAGGAATGGTGACTTTAGCCGTAGGATCAGTAACCTTTGGCTTTTTCAGCTGTAAAATTTCAGCAAGGCTTTGAACGAGGGAAGGGTCCAGCGATTCCGGAGTCGAAACGGCACTTTGCTCAGAAGCGTCGGTCGGTCGACCAGTAAAGTCGGTCGGTCGACCAGAGTCTGCAAAATCCGATTTTTTTTCTTTTTCAGAATCTGATCTCGCGTCAGGAACAGTGGTCGGTCGACTGACAGAAGTGGTCGGTCGACCTCCTGTTCTTTTGACGGGATCGGATTCTTGACTTGGAATTTCGGCTGGATCATCCTCTTTAGTTGAATCTTCACAAACACGGCCACTCCTTAGATTTATGGCATTCAGCGTCTCCATGGGTCCCTCAGAACAAGGTGGAGAGCTTTTTCTTTGGTTGGCTATGTTTATCAAGTGTTCCTCAAAAATCTTCGTGGAAGTGCAGTGAGCCTCATTTATCTTAAAAACTGCCTTGGTTAAGGCATTAACAAGGGCTCTTAATTCCTCAATTTCTCCCGTGTTGTCGACCGTAGTAACTAGGTTCGCACTTTCAAGCTTTAGCTGGGTTGCTTCAAGCTTTTCAAAACGGGCTTCAACTGTTGTCTCAAGAGCCATCACTCTATTCATCTCTACATTCAGCCTTCTTGAATTCCCACGTGAACCTTTAAAAGTAGCCTTATGCGCCGCCATGTCTTCAATGGTTTGCCAACCCTTCATATGATCGGTGTTGTTCTGGAATCTTCCATTGGCGGCCACATCAAGAATCATCTTATAGTCATCGTAAAGAGAGTTGTAAAAGCAGTTACACAGGTCCCATTGCGGAAGGTTATGGTGAGGGATGGAACGGACCAATTTCTTGAATCGATCCCATGCTTCACAAAATCCTTCATCAGGCTCCTGCTGAAAGTTACGGATTTGGTTTCTCAAGTCCTCAGCTTTTGCAAGAGGGAAATATTTCTTGTAAAAAGCCAAGGCTAAGGTGGTCCAATCTGTAATTCCTTCACTTGTCTTTTTAAGGTCCCGGTACCATTCTTGCGCGTCTCCTTTTAAGGAGAATAAGAACAGAGTTGCCAGCACCTCATCTCTAGTTACCCCTTCAGGTAGGGGTATAAAACAACAATAATCTGTGAAGGTTGTAACGTGCTTTATTGGATCTTCATCAGGTAGACCAGAGAATCGACTCTGCTCCACCAAGTTAATATGAGTCGGGCGGAGTTCAAAGGAGCCAGTGGTGGGTTTAGGCAAGGCGAATCCTTTCGGTAAATCTTTAGGCTTCGGCTGTAGGTAGCTATAAATGGAGTCCATAAAGAGAGTACTCAAGCCTTCCTCTCAAAAACCTGTCTTCTAAATAGCACTAGAAGAAAAGGTAAGAACGGTCTTAAGGAACCTAAGCTCCTTAAGACAAGAAAAATAAACTAAAAATTAACAAACAGAATTATACCGTCTCCCCGGCAACGGCGCCAAAATTTGACACCCGTCGTTGAGGGGTGCCAAAGATAAGATTTATAAAACCTCAGCTTAAACTCAGTTAGGATAAGTCAAGGGTCGAACCACAGAGAGACAGGGTAAATTGTGTTTGTAAATTTAAAGTCTATTGCAAGTAACCAAAAAGGGGGGTTTGAATTGGGATTTTTACTAACAACTAAAGTAACAAAATAAACAAGAGAAATTTAAAATAAGATAAAGAGGGGATTAGGAACTTTGGTTCCCCATGGTCAAGACAAGTCAATGAAAGGTAAGAATAACCAAATAACACAATCCTAAGGAACAAAGAATAAACCTTTAGGTCAATATTCTACCCAATCCTTACGGTCTTAGGGTTCCTACAAAAGCACTAAACTTTCGTTCAAGGGCAATCCCAAAGTTGTTGTTAAACTAATCCTAATAATCTTTCAATCCCAAGGATTAGTTCACCAACAACAATGGGGGATTGGTGATTTAATCATCAAACCTATCAAAGTCAAGTTTTTACATAGTTCCCCTAATTCCTAATCACAAGAATTAGTTATGCATGCTTCTAATTATAAAACTATCAATTACCAAGAATATTAAAGATGTGAACATAATCAAAGATGATAGTAAAAGAGTAAACATGAAATAAGAAAATAACAACAAGATGAATAACAAGATTAGATTAAAGGAAAGATTAATTTGGACAAACTTACAACTTGAATGGAAATCCTAAGAAGAAAGATGAAAGCTTGATAAAAATCCTCTAACAATGGAGGCTTCAAACATAGAGTACTTGGTAAAATTCCTAAGGTAGAAAATTGCTGAAAACTACTTAACCTAATAGAAGAGTTTTGATCTCCTTAAATAAGAAATATTACAAGATTAGGAAATCAGAAAACAAAACGGAAATCCCCGAAACAGGGTCTGGTCGGTCGACCAGTTTTCTCGGTCGGTCGACCGGTTCTGCTGAAACGAACTTATTTTCTGCGAATTTGGGCTTCCGTGGAGAATTGGGCCTGATTACATATTCGACTTCAGTCGGTCGACCTGATATCTCGGTCGGTCGACCGCCTCTCTTATTCTCAGTTTTGATCCAGCCCGATGATTGTACTTGAATGCACCATCCGAATTTATTGCTCCAAAAACAGCTTCCTAAAGGCAAATAAAGCTTGGTTTTGCTTACCTACGCGTATTCCTGCATACAAAACACAGAAATACCAAAGTAGACAAAATGGGAGAGAAAGCAACTAAAAAGTCACGAAAGTGTAAGAAAATACGTGCCAAAAGAGTAAATAAAATGCATAAAATAGGCACGTATCATGGGTCATTCGAACTAGGCACTACTGATAGTCCTTGTAAGAATTGACGCATCCATATTGCTTCCTTAGCTGCTTCCGAGGCGGCATAGTACTCGGACTCAGTCGTAGAATCTGCTATAACACTTTGTTTAGAACTTTTCCAGCTGACAGCAGCGCCATTAAGAGTAAAAACGAATCCAGACTGAGATTTCGAGTCATCTCGATCCGTTTGGAAGCTAGCATCTGCGTAACCCGTGGCGCAGAGCGTCGAGTCCCCTCCGTAAGTCAATCCCCAATCTTTAGTCCTCCGTAGGTACTTAAGAATGTTTTTCACGGCCATCCAGTGTTGTTCACCTGGATGAGCTTGGAATCGACTTGTCATACTCAATGCATATGCAACGTCAGGACGTGTGCATATCATGGCATATATGATCGATCCTATTGCCGAGGCATAAGGAATCCGACTCATGCGCTCTTTCTCTTCCAATGTCTTAGCTTCTTGAGACTTGCTCAAGTGAAGCCCAGTAGTCATATGAAGGAACCCTTTCTTGGAGTTCGTCATGCTGAATCTCTCTAGAATCTTATCTATGTAAGACTCCTGACTGAGAGACAACATCCGTCGTAATCTATCCCTGTAGATACGGATGCCCAAAATTCTTTGTGCCTCTCCCAGATCTTTCATCTGGAAATGCTTTTTCAACCATGCTTTAACCGAAGATAAGAGAGGTCTGTCATTCCCAATCAAGAGTATGTCGTCGACATACAGTACTAGGAAGACAATCTTGCTCCCACTCGACTTGATATAGAGACATGGTTCCTCGACTGATCGAACGAATCCATTCTCTTTTATCACTTGGTCGAAGCGATGATTCCAACTCCGCGATGCTTGCTTAAGTCCATAGATGGAACGCTTAAGCTTGCAAACTTTCTTAGGATGTTCTGGATCAATAAAACCCTCGGGTTGTACCATGTACAACTCTTCCTCCAAATAACCGTTTAAGAAGGCGGTTTTAACGTCCATTTGCCATATTTCATAGTCATGAAATGCGGCTATCGCTAAGATAATCCGAATGGAACGTAGCATGACTACGGGTGCAAAGATCTCATCGTAGTGCAAGCCTAGCACTTGGGTGAAACCTTTAGCAACTAGTCTTGCCTTATGGATATCTTGTTTACCTTCCACGGCATGCTTTATTTTGTAAAGCCATTTGCATTGAAGGGGACGTACCTTTGCAGGTAGGTCCACAAGATCCCACACGTTGTTCTCATACATGGAGTCCATCTCGGATTGCATGGCTTCTAGCCATAGCTTTGAGTCAGAACTGGTCATGGCACCTTTATAGGTTGAGGGTTCATTACCCTCTAGAAGTAAGACGTCATCCATATCATGTTCCTCGACCATACCAATGTATCTGTCCGGAGGAATGGAGACTCTTCCCGACCTCCTTGGTTCCTCAGGAATATCTACCGCAGCCTCGGTTGGAGGAACTGTTTCCTCCAATGGTTGCTCGGTAGTTGGTTCTTGAACCTCCGATAAGTCGAAGGTTCTATTACTCGACTTGTTCTCGAGAAATTCTTTCTCTAAGAACGTCGCACTAGCCGCAACAAAAACACGTTGTTCGGTTGGCGAGTAGAAGTAATGACCAAAAGTTCCCTTTGGATAACCTATAAAGTATGTCTTGACCGATCGCGGGTCGAGCTTATCCTCGTGTCTCCACTTGACATAAGCCTCGCAGCCCCAAACCCGAATAAAGGACAAGTTGGGGACCGTTCCCTTCCATAATTCGTATGGAGACTTGTCAACAGCTTTAGACGGACTTCGGTTAAGAATTAGAGTGGCCGACAAAAGAGCATAGCCCCACAATGAATCAGGCACAACGGTGTGACTCATCATGGATCGAACCATATCAAGTAAAGTCCGATTTCTCCGTTCGGACACACCATTTAATTGTGGTGTTCCAGGTGGAGTTAACTGTAGCACGATGCCACAGTCTTTAAGGTGTTGATCAAACTCGTGTGAAAGATACTCACCACCACGATCAGAACGTAGTGCTTTAATCTTTCTACCCAGCTGGTTCTGTACCCGATTCTCGTATTCTTTGAACTTGTCAAAGGATTCACTTTTATGCTTCATTAAATAGACATAGCCATATCTACTTAAATCGTCCGTGAAAGTGATGAAATACCTATAGCCTTCTCGTGCGTTGATCGACATAGGGCCACATACGTCCGTATGTATGACTCCTAATAGGTCGGCAGCGCGCATTCCAACACCTTTGAAGGAAATACGAGTCATCTTACCGATGAGACATGATTCACACGTGCCATATGATTCGAAATCAAAGGCCGAGATAGCTCCATTCTGTATGAGCTGTTTTACGCGTTTCTCATTTATGTGTCCCATACGACAATGCCATAGATAAGTTTAATCTTTGTCACCTACCTTTAATTTCTTATTATTCACATGTAATATTTCGGTGGTTTGATCTAAAACATAAATTCCATTCATGGAAACTGCCTTGCCATAAATCATATTGTGTAAGGAGAAAATACAGCTATTATTCTCTATTACAAATGAAAAACCGAGTTTGTCAAGCGCAGAAACTGAAATAATGTTTTTGGACAAACAAGGAACATAATAACAGTTATATAAAGACAACTCGAATCCACTTGGAAGCTGGATCACGTATGTTCCCCTCGAGATTGCAGCAACACGTGCTCCATTCCCGACACGCAGGTCAACCTCACCCTTGATTAGGGGTTCTTGGTTTCGGAGGCCCTGCACATGATTACATAGATGAGAACCACAACCAGTATCTAGTACCCAAGTTCCGTAACTTGCATGGTTAATCTCAATCATGTGAATAAAAGAAGAAGAAGACATACCAACAGGAGTAACGCGGCCTGCCTTAATGTCCTCACGATACACGGGGCATAAGCGCCTCCAATGCCCAGTCTTGCGGCAATGGTGACATTCCATGCTAGTATCCTTGCTCTTTGTTTTGCCCTGTGAGTTGCTTGACTCACCTGGCCCACTCTTAGTAAATCCTGACTTCTTAAACTTGGGCTTGCCTACTGTTAGGTCGCCCTGAGCTTTAGCTTTACCCTTACCCTTACCCTTACCCTTACTGGAGATCATGAGAACATCTTGCTTCACGCTCCCACTTAATTTCAGATCCTTCTCGGTCTGTACGAGAATGGAGTGGAGCTCATGAGGAGTCTTCTTCATGTCATTCATGTAATAGTTGGCCCTAAAGAGGGCGAACCCATCATGAAGTGAATGAAGCATTCGATCAACGATTATGTTCTCACTGATCTTGCAGTTTAGGGCCTCCAGTTTCTCGATATTCTCAATCATGTGAAGAATATGTGGGCTAACAGCTTGGCCCTTCTGGAGTTTCGCCTCAAAGAAGCGACAGGTATGCTCATAAGAAACGATTCTCGGAGCCTTTGAGAATTCGTTAGTGAGCGTGGTGAAAATCTTGTTTGCACCATGGGTTATGAAGCGTCTTTGCAAATTGGATTCCATTGCAAAGATGAGTACGTTCTTTATCACACCCGCTTCCATGACGAAGTCGCTATGAGCGCGAACTTCGTTAGCTCTAGCTCCAGTTCCTGGGTGTGGCGGAATAGGCTTTGTTAAGTACTTGAGCTTTCCGTCAGCAATGGCAGCATTCCGTAGTGCTGCCGCCCAGTCAGAGAAGTTTGACCCATCATTCCTCAGTCTTGTGGACTGATTCATGGAGTCCATGAAGGCTTTTAGCCAGGATTCACGTGCTAGCTTGGCACTTGGCATTGGGTCTTCACCAGCCATTTAGTTATACAACAGTTTAATTGAACGTGTTCTAGACTGAAAAGAAGATAAAACAAAACCATATAAGCAACTCATTGTTGTGATTTAAGTCTATATTAAATTGAATTTAAACTCGTAGACTCATGCATTTATATAATTGATCTCCCTCAAGAATTATATAAATGATCCCAAGACTCAATTTCCC
This sequence comes from Silene conica, assembly GCA_029255685.2. Classification (NCBI taxonomy): domain Eukaryota; kingdom Viridiplantae; phylum Streptophyta; class Magnoliopsida; order Caryophyllales; family Caryophyllaceae; genus Silene; species Silene conica. The sequence goes on from CM055314.2 coordinate 73,480,743, forward strand.
TATATTGATAAGCCCACAGTTTGGCTAATTCCACCGTTGGAACTCTTGGTCGATAGATTTCCGTAAATCCTATCTATTAGTCAATCTCAGTCACTGGATATTATCGAGTGACCATGATGTTGAGATAAAATAAATCATCTGTTCCCACTTACCCGACGTAGAAGGGGTCATATTATGCCTACCGACGAAGAAGGGATTCATGGGAGGCTGATTTATAAAGACTATTCTCAGTTTTTGGTTATACGAGGAAGACCCCATCGACTTATATTTATCCATATTAAGTGAACTAATATCTAGCATATGCGTGAATGAAAGAAATAAAGTGATGGCTTAGCAATTGACATGTGACATCTGTGATGTCACAGAAAACTAACACGTAACCTCTACATGAGTCAGTTTTCAGGCATGTTATAGGTGGTTTGGTTTTAGGCGGAATATGATGCAAGCTATTATCGATGAAAGCATAAAATAAATGCGATAAACGTAAATAAAAGTCCTAGTGTGGCCTATCCTACCAAAATAAACATAAAACAACTTGGAATCCACTGTTGGACCCTTGAAGCTTGTCTTGATGTTCCATCTTGGTCCTTGCAGTGGGAGTGAGCATCCGGTCTCCGTCTTCGGTCTTCACAAAATTACCAATTTAAATTAAAAAAGTAGTCCTAGATACATTCTAATTTAAATACAAAAGTAATTACATGGCAAAAACCCAAAACGGAGATTCAAGATCTCAAAATTACAAGCAAGATTGTGTTCCATCATTACGGTGACACAATCTTCTAAGGCCACACTAAGTTACAACCGTTTGCAAAAATTAAATACGTTATTGAAAGCATTCACAAGGCATTCAACAAGACGATAAATAAAATGAATCAACTAAAACAAAATTCATTCATGACATAATACTGTTATTATGATTGACAAATTTTTACCAAACCACCTTTTAGGATTAAAATTATGTGATTATACCGTTTTAACCACTTTAATTTTAATAACTTTATAATCCTATTATTTTAAACCGTTTTAAAATAATATGTATCAAACGAGGGTGAATCGTTTCACAAAATTAATAATATACTATTTCCGTATATAGTATATTACTAAAGGCCATGTGAAAATAAAACATGTTATTTTCGGAAAATAAAAAAACGAGTCTGTTACAGGGGTGGTCTACCGACCCAATAAACAGGTCTACCGACCACCTGACGAAAAAAAAAAAATTTTTTTTTTTAAAGCAGAACGGTCGACCGACCCGAAAAACAGGTCGACCGACCACAAAACACGAAACCGAGTTTCTGAACACGATTTCTCACAAAAGATAAACTGTCGAAACAGAAAAACACGCAGGAGGCGGTCGACCGACCGCAACGGGGGGTCGATCGACCGACTTAGCGGCAGAAGACGATTTTTCAGGTTTTAAAACTTACGAAAAACACAAAGGTAAAATTTTCATGGCCTGGCTCTGATACCACTTGTGGGGAATAAAGCATGTATTCGCCCTAAACTTGCAGGATTATAATGAAAATTACAGTTGTGATTATTGTCATAAGATAAATAAAAACATGAAAAGAATACAACCTTGGGTCCTTGCTTGAATAGGCCTAAGAACAGGAATTAAAGTAAATTCCCTCCTATAACTTGCACCCAAGACTTTTTTTGAGATGATGCCTCGTGTGCTAGAAAATACTCTCCAATTGCCTTGCAATATGGGGAGAGCCTTTTGAGGTTTTAGATGTGAGATCTGAGTTTTGGGAAAAAGATGTTCTCAAAACCCTAATTATTCTTGAGATCTGTTTTTAATCAGTAAAACAATCAATAGTCTCACAAAAGGAGAAGTTCTCTCCTTTTGTAATACTTGGTCGGCCGAGATTGGTCTTGGGTAGGAGTGGGCTTTCCACTCTTACCTTATTCCAATGCATGATTCGACCCATTTTGCTAAAATATAATTTGCGGGTATTTATTATAAATCGCACACATGTTATCAGATATTAATACAGTCGATATATATTAATAATGGTCTGATAAAATACGATATTGTACAATTGGCCAAATTAATATAACTGTTTATATTAATACGCAAATTCAATATTTAATTAAATATAACTGCTTGTATTTAATTTTACGAATTAATCATGTAATCCGCATTAGCTAAAATTATTTAATCCGTATTAAATAATAATCTCAACATCTCATTGACTAATTTAATAGTCAATACCTCTGACTAACTGTTTAGTCATATCCGGCATCAATGTGACTGTATTTTCATACCTTCACATCTCTCAAACGTGTCCTATAGGTGTGACGTATAGGGACCAGTTGATCACCGCCATCCGTATGACAATAACGTCAAACTTATCTAGCAAGCCAACCGTTATTGATAAACGTGGATCAACTGATAATAATACTAAAGTATGCACTTGTGATCCTTTAAGAGATTTAGTAAGTCATTGTACTAACTGTCAAGGACACCAGACCCAACATGAGCGCCTCCAATGCCCAGTCTTGTGGCAATGGTGACATTCCATGCTAGTATCCTTGCTCTTTGTCTTGCCGTGTGTGTTGCTCGACTCACCTGGCCCACTCTTAGTAAATCCTGGTTTCTTGAACCTGGGCTTACATATCGCTAGGTCGCCCTGAGCTTTAGCCTTTCCCTTACCCTTACCCTTGCTGGAGATCATGAGAACATCCTGCTTCACGCTCCCACTTAATTTCAGATCCTTCTCGGTCTGTACGAGAAGGGAGTGGAGCTCATGAGAAGTCTTCTTCATGTCGTTCATGTAATAGTTAGCCCTAAAGAGGGTGAACCCATCATGAAGCGAATGAAGCATTCGATCAACGATTATGTTCTCACTGATCTTGCAGTTTAGGGCCTCCAGTTTCTCGATATTCTCAATCATGTTGAGAATATGTGGGCTAACCGCTTGGCCCTTCTGGAGTTCCGCCTCAAAGAAGCGACAGGTATGCTCATAAGAAACGATTCTTGGAGCTTTTGAGAATTCGTTAGTGAGCGTGGTGAAAATCTTGTTTGCGCCATGGGTTATGAAGCGTCTTTGCAAATTTGATTCCATTGCATAGATGAGTACGTTCTTTATCGCACCCGCTTCCATGACGAAGTCGCTATGAGCGCGAACTTCGTTAGCTCTAGCTCCAGTTCCTGGGTGTGCCGGAATGGGATCAATTAAGTACTTCAGCTTTCCGTCAGCAATGGCAGCATTCCGTAGTGCTGCCTCCCAGTCAGAGAAGTTTGACCCATCATTCCTCAGTCTAGTAGACTGATTCATGGAGTCCATGAAGGCTTTTAGCCAGGATTCACGTGCTAGCTTGGCACTTGGCATTGGGTCTTCACCAGCCATTAGTTATACAGCAGTTTAATTGAACGTGTTCTACACTGAAAAGAAGATAAAACAAAACCATATAAGCAACTCATCGTTGTGATTTAAGTCTATTTAAATTGAATTTAAACTCGTAGACTCATGCATTTATATAATTGATCTCCCTCAAGAATTATATAAACGATCCCAAGACTCAATTTCCGTATATTGATAAGCCCACAGCTTGGCTAATTCCACCATTGGAACTCTTGGTCGATAGATTTCCGTAAATCTTATCTATTAGTTCATCATAGTCACTAGATAGTATCGAGTGACCAGGATGTTGGAATAAAATAAATCATCTGTTCCCACTTACCCGACGTAGAAGGGGTCATATTATGCCTACCGACGAAGAAGCAAGGGATTCATGGGAGTCTGATTTATAACGACTAGTCTCAATTTTTGGTTATACGAGGAAGACCCCATCAACTTATATTTATCCATTTTAAGTGAACTAATATCTAGCATAGGCGTGAATGAATGAAATAAAGTGATGGCTTTGCATGTGACACGTGACATCTGTGTGTCATAGAAAACTAACGCGTATACCTCTACATGAGTCAGTTTTCAGGCATGTTATAGGTGGTTTGGTTTTAGGCGGAATATGATGCAAGCTATTATCGATGAAAGCATAAAATAAATGCAATAAACGTAAATAAAAGTCCTAGTGTGGCCTATCCTACCAAAATAAACATAAAAACAACTTTGGAATCCACCGTTGGACCCTAGAAGCTTGTCTTGATGTTCCATCTTGGTCCTTGCAGCGGGAGTGAGCATCCGGTCTCCGTCTTTGGTCTTCACAAAATTACTAATTTAAATTACAAATATAATCCTATTTACATTCTAATTTAAATACAAAAGTAATTACATGGCAAAAACCCAAAACGGAGATACAAGATCTCAAATTTATAAACAAGACTGTGTTCCATCATTACGGTAACACAATCTTCTAAGGCCACACTAAGTTACAACCGTTTGCAAAATTAAATACGTTATAGAGAGCATTCAAAAGGCATTCAACAAGACGATAAATAAAATGCATCAACTAAAATTAAAATTCATTCATGACATAATACTGTTATTATGAATAACAAATTTTACCAAACCACCTTTACGGGATTAAAATTATGTGATTATACCGTTTTAACCACTTTAATTTTAACAAGTTTATAATCCATTATCTTAAACCGTTTTAAAATAATATGTATCATGCGAGAGTGAACCGTTTCACAAAAATAATATACTATTTCCGTATCCATCATATTAGTTTGGCCAAGGGAAATAAAAACAAGTTATTTTCGGGAAAAATAACACGACTGTTACAGGGAAGTGGTCGACCGACCTCAACATGGGGTCGACCGACCTACTGTCAACAAAAAAAAAAATTCCTGTAACAGCAGAATGGTCGACCGACCCAATAAACAGGTCCACCGACCACAAAACACGAAAACGAGATTCTGAAAACGCGAAATTGCTGCACTTGAAAACAAAACAAGTTTTTACCTTTGATTCAAAACGTGTAAATCAAAATAAACAGCAACAAGGGTTCACATATTATCAAGAATATCGATTAATTAACAATATGTAAACAGGAATCGAAAACAAGATCGATTAGACAAAAGAGAAACTGCCGAAAAACAGAAACCCTACGCGGGAGGTGGTCGACCGACCACAATAATGGGTCGACCGACCCACACGCCGACAGAAATCAATTTTCAAAATTGTTAAATTAAAACTTATGAAAAACACAAAAGGAAAATCTCGTGGCCTTGGCTCTGATACCACTTGTGGGGAATATAGCATGTATTCGCCCTAAAACGTGAAGGATTATAACGAATTTTACAGTTGTGAATATAGTCAAAAGATAATTAAAAACATGAAAAGGAATACAACCTTGGGTCCTTGCTTCAATAGGCCTAAGAACAGGAATTAAAGTAAATTCCCTCCTATAACTTGCACCCAAGACTTGATTGAGATGATGCCGCGTGTGCTATAAATACTCTCCAATTGCCTTGCAATATGGGGAGAGCTTTTGTGAGGTTTTAGATGTGAGATCTGAGTTTTGGGAAAATAATGTTCTCAAAACCCTAATTCTTGAGATTGTGATTAACTAGTGTGACAAGAGTCCCTGACAAAAGGAGAAGGACTCTCCTTATGTAGCCTCTCGGTCGGTCGAACGGGTTTTAGGGCAAGAGTGGGCTTTTGTAATACCTCGTATTTTGATTACAATATTTCGTATTTATATAGTCACGTGTTGATAATATTTGAATGATGTCTACCTCGTATTTTAGTATGACATTTATTGTTTATTTTGACGTTTTGATCGTATTTAAACATTAGTATTCGATAAGTATTTTATCGAATAATAATGCTTTTTTTTAAGACTCGGGTTTTGATATTATAAGTTGACTCGAGACCTAATAATATAAGTCTTATATTATGTTAACGTATGATATTAATCGTTATCGTAAGTATGTCAATTAAGTTAATAATAACTTTACGTGTTATACGTGTATCGGGTTGGACTCTGGTTTGAATTATTTTATCGGAGGTTGTGTGAGTATAGGGGTCAAGTAATCACGCTACCCTTTACCCGACCCACTTACTTTTTCCCATAAACCCTAACACTAATGTAACTCACGCGTAAAACTCCCGCCCTAAACCTAGATGATTTTATCATTTTCTCCTTCAAAACCCTAAACGAGTCTATCACCCTTTCATCAACCTGCGGCGGCTGCGTGAGAACGGAAGAGGGAGGGAGTCACGGTGGTGGTCAAAGGCGGTGTTAGGGACACGTTACGCTATCTCAGGCAAGGTCAAGGTGAGCCTCTCGTTTCGTTTCCGTTTCGATTGTTTTCTTTTCTACCCTGTCATGGTGGGGTTAGGGTTGTCGCCGTGAGGGTGGGTGTTGGGATATAGGTGTGTGTCGGAGTGGTAGTGGTTGTCAGAGGAAGGTGTCGGCGGTGGGTTTTATGGTGGTATCTTCGGTAGTGCTAGGTTAGTAGTGGTGACGACAGGGAGTAGGGTGGTCGGGTTACGGTGGTTGGGTGTGGAACCAGACCGGTAGGGACCGTGGTTCACCTCGCCGGAGGTTGTCGGTAGGTGGCTGGGTGTCGGTGGTAGTGAGGGCGTTACACGGTGGTAGTCGGGGCTGTTTCACGTTTTGTCGAGTCGTGGGTTGCGTGGGTTGCTGGGTATGGTGGCTGCCGGAGGATGTGGAGTAGGTTATTGGTGGCTGAGTATGGGTGCTGGGTATTGTCGGGTCGTGGGTTGATGTACGATGTTGCGGGTTTGCGTGGTACGTAAGTAGGGGATAGTAGGTTGCGTGTTACTACAATTATTATTATTATTATTATATTATTTACATTATAATATTATTGTTAGTATGTGGTACTAGTAGATGTGTTTTTAATTTTGTTAATATAATTTTCTTTAGTATTTAGTAAGCTATTAGTTGTTGTAATTAAAGGCGTTACGAGTCGGGAAGGTTTTCTTTTTTTTAAGAAAGGTTCTATTTTGGGAAAGTTTCCATTTTTGGAAACTTTCCACTTTTAGAAGGTTGCCTTTATAATAAGTGTAACTTGAGTTATGGGGATTCGGGAAGTTTATTAATTCGTTACATAATACTTGTTTAGGTAACAGTTTTCGCGTGGAACATTTCTAGCGAGATTGTGTTTGACTACGCTTCTGCAATTCGAGGTAGGGGAATACTGTATATATGATGATGAGTGATCTGTTATTATTATTATGTTAACTATTTATATATCTCATTGGATGAATGGTATTATATTGTGATTAATTGTCTTGTATATTTCTGTGATACAATACGATGTGAAAATATTGGGTCTTGTGATACGGTGCGGTGATATTTGGTGTTGGATCGGTGCGGAGTATATATGGCGTTGGATCGGTGCGGAGTTTATATGGTGTTGGATCGGTACGGAGTATATATGGCGTTGGATCGGTGCGGAGTTTATATGGTGTTGGATCGGTGCGGAGTTTATATGGTGTTGGATCGATGCGGAGTATATTATATTGTTGGTACTTTATTTCTTTTTCCCTACTCAACCTCGTGGTTGACCCTGTGTATTCGTGATCACCTGTGATGAACCAAATTATTGGGGAGCAGATTGACAGGTGGCTGAGGCTAAGGGGAGCTATGGGAGAGAGAGCTTCGATCCGGACCAGACCAAAGTGTAGATCACCTTAGTCAGTTTAGCATGAGTTGTACTTTTTTTTTTTGGTTAAGACTTTTGGATACAGTTGTAAGAACATGTTACGCGTTAAATTTTAATTAAGTACTGATTGTCTTTCCTTTGTATCTACTGCCTCGGGAAACCGAGATGGTAACACTCTTATTTATTTGAGGAGTCCTAGTACAGGCCCTTGAATAAATGGAGGTGTTACAAAGTGGTATCAGAGCGAACGATCCTCAGGCCTAACCAAATGAATAACAATGAACGTAGGAAGAGTCTAATAAAATGAACCCCGCGATGAAACTGATAGGAGCCCCAAAAAGGAACGGGATGAGTTAGGGGCCCCCTCATACCAAACCTGGGCCCTTTCTGTTCTGTCTCGGGAACCCAATGAGAGCAATTGAAAAGTGGGGTAGATTATATAGTGACCTAGTTCTCTTGTACTAACGTTCTTGCAGGAGAAGGGATGAGGTAAGTTATGATGTGAAATATGGTTGGTAATATATACACTGCGAATCATGAGATTGATGTTGAATGTTAATTTAGATATACTATTTCTTGTATTTAGAACAAGAGCTTTTGAATATGAGCTTTACTTGTATATATATGGTGATATGCATGCGGCTATATGATCCCTGAACCGTTAGGTAGAGATATAGTATAAAGATATGGGTAATAAGTTTATGAGCTATAGCTACCTAAAAGGATAGATGTGGGAGAGATATGATCATGATTGACTGGAATGGTTAGTAGAGTCAACTATGCTATGACGTTATAGGATGTGGAACCAAGTTAAGTCTTATGTGTAAAGCTAGTAGACCGAACCGGATGTCTTGCCCGCTGATAATTGTCTGTTACTATTCTATGTATGTATACACTTCCTATTTGCATGCCTCATACTTTGCAAGAGTTTACTGATGGGCTTACTAGGCAAATGTGATCGGAACTTGAAATTTATAATTGTTATTAGTTTTACTAATTGCTTTAGCAATCCATGTCTAGTGAAATGTGGAATGTGTTACCCCAAACCAAGAATACTATATAGTTATGTGTTGCATGGATCATACTTAAAGTTTACATGGCAATTTCTATTTACACACAATTCGTTTAATCATAGAGTCATGTTTCAATAAGTGGCACCTTGGCGATTTCTGGTATACATATTTACGTACTATTATGTTGTGATTGTTACGATGGTAGGAACTAATGCATTGTTCGTACATGTATAACTATCGAATTATTTTGTTGATGCTACTTTTAATTTCGAAATCTCTACCGTTTTGTAGATGACAATTTCGGTTCGAAATAGTGAATACCTGTTAAGTTGGTACAATGTAATCTCAATACCTCAAATAACATGTCAACATGTTTTGGAAAAATGATGGTGATATTTAAATGTGATAGTGTGATCTGAAGTTATATTAAGGAACAAAATGTTGATAAATTTTCAAAATGTTACCTTGCTTGTGAGAGCTGACATTAAAAATGTGTTCTCTATATGTGAATAAAAATTTTTATGTATGAAACCTTCTGGGTTGGTTTTACAATGCTTTTGGGTTCATGTTAATAGGAGTTATTTTTTTTTGGGAGAAACAAATCTTTAGTTGACAGTGGTCAGATTGTACTGTACAATCCCGTTTTGACCCATGTTTTTGTAAAGGAAGTCATTTAAAACGTGTTTTCTTTTTATGTATAATTCCAACTCCACTGTTAGAATATTCGTTCACGTTTTCAAATGATAAGCCAAGTAAAATCTTATCGAGTCGTTATTTAATTGTGATTTTTGCAAGTTACATAAATTTTGTTGAAATGCTGTAAAGTTGTTGATCAGACCGTTTGAGTTGTAAAAATTGTGATAAATAATTTCCTTGAAGTATGCATTCGATTCTTTTTCCCTGTTTAGCTAATCCATTATATTTTCTAAAAGATTATAATCGTTCGCCCGTTAGCCAAGTTGTTATTTGTTTACGATATTTTTTTTTTGTAAGTTGTTGCATAACGTTTAATTGGTGAAATTTTGAGATATGTAAGCTTGTATAAAAGTTTAATCAGAGGTGAATTATGTGAGGTGACCACATGATATCTTGATATGGCTTTAGTAACATGAATAGTAAGCATAGGGTCTGAGTATGAACCCCACTATATGATAGTGTAACCTTGTTTATTTCGTCAAGTTTAATATAGAAACATTTCCATTACATGTCTAATTTTAATTATGTGCTACTCGTATGTGATGTCAAAGGCATGTTTATCTAAGAAGAGTCTTGCCAAGTGGCAAAGTGAAGTGTAACTGTAAGCTTATCAGCATGATATAGTAATCTAATGGCTATATGTAATTGTGATTATTCGAACAATATGAATCTTGTTGATGTTCTTTCGTATATTGATGGTTTATCTCTGCCTAGTTCCCTGTGATTATAATATTTATAACTTTTCTAGTATATTGTTGTACCATACAGTGAATTGCATATTGTAATATTAGGACCTGATCACGATGTGTTGAATTATCAATTGTTGACATATGATTTATGGAAGTACTAGTCTGGTGAATTCGTTTACTTTTATCGTTAATTTTGTTTTCATAATTCATGAACTACAAGGACAATGTTTTTGTAATACCTCGCTTTTTGATTTATTTTATTTAAGCTTTTGATTCATTTTATCTAAATCGTTCGTTTTATAAGCTACTTGTATGCGTTTTATAAGAGGTGTTGTGATCTTATTTGGGCTCGAAAAGGGACTTGGCTACTTTAAATAAAATAGTTGTAACATGAGGTTGTTGGGGTTCGAACCTAGGACCCATGGCAGCACGGCCATGGGCCTCGAAATGCGTGCATACAAGCAGCCCACGTTGAGAAGTTTTCAAAACTCAGCCAACACTCATCCCAGCCGCCTTATTTAAGCTGGAATCTACCCTAACCCTACACACCCAACATCAGATCTCAAAACACCAAAACTTAGCCGTCACTACAGGGAAGAAAGGGAGCCTCTCACGGTGGTCACAACCTAGCCCACGGTGGTTCGAATTGGGTCAGAAACTAGGCAGACACACACACACGTTGTTATATTCTTGTCGGTCTGCTTGTTTGCTTACGATATCAGTCAGGTATAATGCGATGAATCTTTGATGTTTTTATATAATTTTGTGACGGATCATGTAATGAACGTATAAAGAGCATGGTTTGGTGGTCGTGGTCAGTTAAAAGGGTGTCGTGAGGGGTGTTTTTACTCGTTGCAGGGATGGGTTTTTGAGTACTGCTATTCGTTTCTTATCACATGTTTTTGGGTGTCTGTTTTAGTGTATGTATGGGTCGTGTGTAGTTTATATTTTTATGGGTCTGTGGTCAGAAGATAAGTGGTGTATGGGGGTGTCAGTTGGAAGTGGTTGAGGTGGTCCGTGGTGTCTGTCTATGGTGGTTTTCGGGTGGTCGACAGGGGTGGTGACAGACAGGCTGCTGTGAAGTTGTTTAGTGTTGTGAGTCGGTGTGTAGGGAGGTAATCTTGGGAGTGGTAACACCGTTGACTCGGGGGAGGTCGACGCGGTGTCACCACTGTGTCGTGTAGGTCTGGTGTCTCAGGGGGTTGTGGTGGTGGATGTTGGTCGTCGTGGTGGCTGCGCGTGGTTCTAGGGGTTGGTTGTTTGGGGTCTGTTCAGGGAATCAACGTGGGAACCAGGCCTGATTAAGGCACTGATTCACCACGGCAGAGGGAGTCGACAGGCTGGCGGTGGTTGTGGGGGTACATGGTGGTGCTGGGTACGCGGGGTGCTGGTTGTCGAAGGGGTAAGGGGCGTGTCTCGGTTGTTTGAGGGCGGTTAGTGTCGTGTGTCGGGTTGTTGTGGTGTCGGGTGGAGTGGTGTTGTTTGTTGTTTTTGTTACCTTATTATTATTATTATTATTATTATTATTATTATTATTATTATTATTATTATTATTATTATTATTATGATTATTATTAATATGTATATTGGTATATTATGGGTATACTTTCTATTTTGATATTGATTTTATTTATGGATATTATATTTAGTAGTTATGGTGGAATATTTTATTTATGGTAATATCAATTTGAGTCTTAAATGATGATTTGAATAATTTGAAATTCAAAACTAAAGTATCTTTTCTTAGAAGCTATTTATTTTTAGAAGTTACTATTTATAGAAAGTTACTATAATGGGAATGTGTATACGTATTATGTGAGTAGGAAGTTTATTAATTAAGTAATATACTTTTAGGTGGAAGTTTTCGTGTGGAGCACTTTTGAGAACGGTTGTGCGTTTTGCCATTTGTTTCTGCAACTACAGGTAGGGGAATTACGGTTCATATCATAATGATTACTCAGTTGCTATTGATAATTACCATGAATGCTTGATAATAATACTTGATTGGAATTTCATGATGTTGATTATGTATTCTGTGATACGATATGAGATGAGGAGATAAAGGGTCTGTGTGGTGCGGAGATAAAGGGTCTGTGTTTGGTGCGGAGATAAAGGGTCTGTGTGGCGCGGAGATAAAGGGTCTGTGTTTGGTGCGGAGAAAAAGGGTATGTGATTCGGAGTGGAGATATTCAGCTTTCTATTTATAGTAATGTTTTCTATTTATGGTTTACCTACTCAACCTTGTGGTTGACCCTGTGTATTCGTGATCACCTGTGATGAACCAATGATTGGGGAGCAGATTGACAGGTGGCTAAGACTAAGGGGGAGCTATGGGAGAAAGAGCTGGATCCGGACCAGATTAGATGTTAGATCATCTTAGTCAGTTTTAGTTTGAGTTGTATTTTATTTACGTTGTTAAGACTTTTGATACAGTTGTAAGGATCATGACTTGAGTTAACTTTAATTTAAAGTACTGTTTATCTTCCTTTGTATCTACTGCCTCGGGAAACCGAGATGGTAACACCTGTATTTATCTGAGGAGTCCTAGTTCAGGCCCTTAAATAAATGGGGGTGTTACAAAGTGGTATCAGAGCGAACGATCCTCAGGCCTAAACTAATGAACCCAATGAATGTAGGAGAGTCTAAATAAAATGAACCCCGGGAGATGACTGTTAGGAGCACACAAAAGGGGAAGTATGAGTCTGGGGCCCCCTCACACCAAACCATAGGCCCTATCAGTCTTACCCGGGAACCCAGAGTGCATATACGAGAGAAAAGGGTAGAATAGGAGGTGGTGAAAGTGATAGCATACTGTGAAAAGTATATTATGAGAATTCTGAGCATAAGAAACTTTTGGAAAAGCCGGAAGGGGCATGAGCATGAATGAACCTTTATTTGTTCGGATAAAAAGTATATCTCGTTGTGGTATGTTAAGTGATATGAAACATGCTAGTAATTTCCTTTCATCATGTCTAGCGATATGCAGTTATGTGAACCCTGAGCCATGTTATATAAGAAAAACTAATCTATATGATAAGTGTTTATAATTTTGAATGCTTAGGGAGCTTAGCCCTAAACCCAATGGGTACCCATGTACGTCGGGACTCATTCTTTTCTTGTTTTATAGTATGCCTCCGCGAAGAGAGAATGCAGTTAACATCACCCAAGAAGAGGTGGATCGTTTGATAGCTGAAAATGAGGCCCTAAAGGCCAAACGAATGGACTCCGCGAAAATGAGCACAATTATCGCAAGACACCACCCTACCCAATTCACTGGGGAGGGGGAACCTCATCTGTTAGGAGCTTGGTGCCGGGAATTCGATAACCTGTTCGAGTTGTTGGATTGCCCTGAAGAATTGAAGGTGGACCAGGCTACCCACTATCTGAGGGGTATGGCTGGAGATTGGTGGACCGCGAATAAGGGAGAGCTTCGGGAAGCAGCTATAGAGGGTGGATCCGCGTTTGTTCCGTGGGATGCATTCCAGGGAGTTCTGAACGAGGCGTTTCTACCAGAATTCCAAAAGAGCAAGCTGAGGGAGGAGTTCGACTCATTCACGATGTCGGAGGACATGACCGTAGAGGTTTACTACAGGAGATTCATCCAGCTGGTACACTATGTGAGAGATATGGGATTTGACGATGCTATGCTAGCCATGAAATTTGAGAGGGGACTATCAATCGCCATCAAAAAGAGACTGATTGCAGCTCCGCCCACCACAATCCGTGACATCTATTTACGGGCTGGGGCGGCGGAGAGGCTTTCGGATATGATCAAAAAGGACAAACAGTCCAAGTCAGAAAAGAGGAAAGCTGAAACAGTAGCTGAGGGTTCAGGATCGAAAAAGCAAAGTAATAACAAGTACAGTGGGTATTTCGGGAGTAGTGCCTCTGGGGGTGGAAGGAATCAGAGTGGGGGCAACTTCAGGAGTGGGGGTTCAGGCAGTGGCTCAGTGGGAGTGGTCTGTTTTGGCTGCGGGAAGATTGGGCACAAACAGGCAGTATGTCGTTCTTCTGGAGGGAATCAGTCCGGGGGTTATCGCACACCTACATCCGGATATCAGGGATCTCGCACGCAGTCCTATGGCAGCAGTGGCTATCGCACACCCATGACAAACTATGGTGGGGGTGCGAAGTCTGGAGGCAGCAGTAACTACCAGAGGAACTACAACAACAACAATCAGAACCGTTCATATCAGAATCAGTACAATGGAGGTGGGAACAGCAACAAGACGGGGACGGCAGGAAATCAGCAGGCTGGGACATCTTCTGCCAACCAGAGTGGGGTCAAGTCCAGTGGCAAACTCTTTGCCATGGGAAAGCAGGCCGCTCAAGATGACGCTCATGTGGTTACTGGTACTTTTCTTGTGAACTCTAAACCTACTTTCGTACTTTTCGATTCCGGTGCCACCCATTCTTTTGTGTCTAGAGACCATGTTAGAATTTTGGGGCTTGAGAGGTTCGACTGGGTCGCGGACTCAGTGACCATACCTTCAGGAGAGTCAATAGCTTGTAATAGAGTCTATGGAAGTGTACCCATCAAAATCGGGGAAGCAATGTTCTATTGTGATCTCATAGAATTCCCGCTGGGAGGTTTTGAGGTGATCCTAGGGATGGATTGGCTGGGGAAGTATAGGGCTTTTATCGACTGTCACCAAAAGAAAATTTCCTTGAAGGGACCCAAGGGAGTGAGGGTATCCTACAAGGGGTATAGAGTCAAACCAAAGATCAAATTTATATCTGTCAATACCCTGAAGTCTAGCTTGCGGAAAGGAGAAAGCCTAATTTTGTGCCAAATGTGGAATTGTGAGGCTGAGACCCCCGAGACTAGTGAGATACCTGTGGTACGGGAGTTTGAGGGTGTTTTTCGGGACGACGTTCCAGGGTTACCGCCGAGGAGGGAAGTGGAATTTTCCATTGACCTCAAACCAGGAGCGGGACCAATATCTAAATCACCGTACCGTATGGGACCGAAAGAAATGGAGGAGTTGAAGAAGCAATTGGATGAGCTAGCTGAGAAAGGGTTCATCCGACCCAGTGTGTCGCCTTGGGGAGCACCTGTGTTATTTGTGAAAAAGAAGGATGGCAGTTTGAGGTTGTGTGTTGACTACCGAGAACTGAATAATGTAACCATCAAGAATCGTTACCCGTTGCCGAGAATTGACGACTTGTTCGATCAGTTAAGTGGGGCTGGGGTTTTCTCCAAGATTGATTTGAGATCCGGGTATCATCAATTGAGGATAAAAGATGAAGATATTCCGAAGACCGCTTTCCGAACGAGGTATGGCCACTATGAATTTGTGGTTATGCCCTTTGGATTGACTAATGCTCCAGCTGTGTTTATGGACTTGATGAATCGAGTCTTCAGCCCGTATCTCGACAAGTTCGTGGTGGTATTTATCGATGATATCCTGGTATATTCCAAGAATGCGGAGGAGCACGAAGATCATTTGAGGAAGGTACTTCAGACTTTGGAAGAACATAAACTCAATGCTAAGTTGAGTAAGTGTGAATTCTGGTTGGAGAAAGTGGCGTTCTTGGGGCATGTCATTTCCAAAGAGGGGGTATCTGTTGACCCTAGTAAGATTGAAGCTGTGACAAAGTGGCAAAGTCCGAAGAATGTGAGTGAGATCCGAAGTTTTCTGGGGTTAGCAGGTTATTACCGAAGATTCGTCAAAGACTTTTCGAAGATAGTAAAGCCGCTGACGTCGTTAATGAGGAAGGAGAACCGTTTTGTCTGGGATGAGGGTTGTGAGAAGGCATTCCTGACTCTTAAGGAACGCCTGACAACAGCTCCTATCCTGGCCTTGCCAGTTGGAAGTGATAATTTCGAAGTATACACCGACGCTTCCAAACATGGGTTGGGTTGTGTGCTAATGCAGAATGGGAGAGTGATCGCGTATGCTTCTCGCCAGTTGAAGACTTATGAAGAGAATTATCCGACTCATGATTTGGAGTTGGGCGCTGTGGTCTTTGCACTAAAATTGTGGTGTCATTACCTTTATGGAGCCACTTTTAAGGTGTTTTCTGACCATAAGAGCCTGAAATATATCTACACCCAGAAGGAGTTGAACATGAGGCAGAGGAGGTGGATAGAATTGATCGGAGATTATGATATGCAGATTGTCTACCACGAAGGCAAGGCAAATGTGGTAGCTGACGCTCTCAGTAGGAAGTCAATACATGCCTTGGATTGTGCCAGATCGAGAGGGAGGTTGTATGGTGAACTAAGAGAGATGGGGATATTCATGATCCGGAAAGGGGACACTCTTGGTGATTTGACAGTGGAGCCTGAGTTGTATGGGGAGATTCGGGAGTTACAGCAGAACGATGAGAAAATCCAGAAGTGGCGTTTGATGGTGGAGAATGGAAATGGTGATGAGGCATCCAAGTTCAGTATTCATACCGATGGTAGTTTGAGGTTCAGTGGGCGATGGTGTGTACCGAGTGTTGAGGAGCTAAAGAAGAAGATCCTGACTGAAGCTTATGCTACTCCTTATTCTGTTCACCCAGGGGGTGATAAGTTGTATAAGGATCTTAAGAAGACGTTTTGGTGGCCTAATATGAAGAAGGAAGTCGCAGAGTTCGTGTCAAGATGTTTGACTTGTCAGCGAGTGAAAGGGGAGCATAAGAGACCGCAAGGGAAAGTTCAACCGTTGGATGTGCCAGAGTGGAAGTGGGAGAATATTTCGATGGACTTTATCGTGGGGTTGCCTCGGACTCAGAGAGGCAACAACATGATTTGGGTGATTGTGGATCGTCTAACTAAGTCAGCTCACTTTATTCCTATGAAAGATACCTGGAGTAAAGCTGAATTGGCTAAGTCATATGTTCAGAATGTAGTCAAACTACATGGTGTACCCAAAGACATTGATTCTGATCGAGACTCGAGGTTTATATCCAGATTTTGGCAGGAGTTGCAGGCTGCTTTGGGTACCCAGCTGAAGATGAGTACAGCTTTCCATCCGGCTACCGATGGTTAGACTGAGAGGACAATTCAGACCCTCGAAGATATGTTGAGAGCTTGTGTACTTGAGTTCGGAGGATCTTGGGAGGATCGACTGGGGTTGATCGAGTTTTCTTATAATAACAGCTATCATGCAAGCATAGGCATGGCCCCTTTCGAGGCGTTATACGGGAGGAAATGTCGAAGCCCTGTGTGTTGGGATGATCGAGCCGATGTTGTGACATTGGGGCCAGATATGATTCAGGAGATGGTGGAGCAGGTTCAGATTATTCGTCAGAGGATGAGGGCCGCTCAGGATCGACAGAAGAGCTATGCAGATCTGAAAAGGAGTGATATTTCATTTGGGGTCGGAGAGAAAGTATTACTGAAAGTCTCTCCGATGAAGGGAGTAATGATATTCGGCAAGCGTGGCAAGCTGAGTCAGAAATTTATTGGACCATTTGAGATTTTGGACAGAGTTGGAGAGGTGGCATATCGCTTAGCTTTACCTCCAACCCTATCCAAGGTCCATAATGTGTTCCATGTGTCTCAGTTGAGGAAATACGTGAGTGATCCGTCGCATGTACTTCAGCATGAGGTGATTGAGGTAGATGAGCAGTTGGCATACATTGAGACTCCGAGAGAGATTTTGGACAGGAAGGTACGGAAGACTCGTAATGGGGAAACATCCTTGGTGAAAGTCTTGTGGTCAAATCATAATCAGGAGGAGGCTACGTGGGAGCCCGAGGCATCTATGAGGGAACGTTACCCACATTTGTTTGATTGAGGTAAGTTACGCGGACGTAACTTTTCTTTAAGGGGGGTGGAATGTGACATTATGCGATTTAATTAAGTTTATGCAAATTGTATTGAGTTCTTTGTGCTTCGAGCTTGTTTGAGTTGATAGTTTGGTTACCTAAGGGTGGTAGAACTTCGGGACGAAGTTCGTTTTAAGGAGGGAAGACTGTAATACCTCGCTTTTTGATTTATTTTATTTAAGCTTTTGATTCATTTTATCTAAATCGTTCGTTTTATAAGCTACTTGTATGCGTTTTATAAGAGGTGTTGTGATCTTATTTGGGCTCGAAAAGGGACTTGGCTACTTTAAATAAAATAGTTGTAACATGAGGTTGTTGGGGTTCGAACCTAGGACCCATGGCAGCACGGCCATGGGCCTCGAAATGCGTGCATACAAGCATCCCACGTTGAGAAGTTTTCAAAACTCAGCCAACACTCATCCCAGCCGCCTTATTTAAGCTGGAATCTACCCTAACCCTACACACCCAACATCAGATCTCAAAACACCAAAACTTAGCCGTCACTACAGGGAAGAAAGGGAGCCTCTCACGGTGGTCACAACCTAGCCCACGGTGGTTCGAATTGGGTCAGAAACTAGGCAGACACACACACACGTTGTTATATTCTTGTCGGTCTGCTTGTTTGCTTACGATATCAGTCAGGTATAATGCGATGAATCTTTGATGTTTTTATATAATTTTGTGACGGATCATGTAATGAACGTATAAAGAGCATGGTTTGGTGGTCGTGGTCAGTTAAAAGGGTGTCGTGAGGGGTGTTTTTACTCGTTGCAGGGATGGGTTTTTGAGTACTGCTATTCGTTTCTTATCACATGTTTTTGGGTGTCTGTTTTAGTGTATGTATGGGTCGTGTGTAGTTTATATTTTTATGGGTCTGTGGTCAGAAGATAAGTGGTGTATGGGGGTGTCAGTTGGAAGTGGTTGAGGTGGTCCGTGGTGTCTGTCTATGGTGGTTTTCGGGTGGTCGACAGGGGTGGTGACAGACAGGCTGCTGTGAAGTTGTTTAGTGTTGTGAGTCGGTGTGTAGGGAGGTAATCTTGGGAGTGGTAACACCGTTGACTCGGGGGAGGTCGACGCGGTGTCACCACTGTGTCGTGTAGGTCTGGTGTCTCAGGGGGTTGTGGTGGTGGATGTTGGTCGTCGTGGTGGCTGCGCGTGGTTCTAGGGGTTGGTTGTTTGGGGTCTGTTCAGGGAATCAACGTGGGAACCAGGCCTGATTAAGGCACTGATTCACCACGGCAGAGGGAGTCGACAGGCTGGCGGTGGTTGTGGGGGTACATGGTGGTGCTGGGTACGCGGGGTGCTGGTTGTCGAAGGGGTAAGGGGCGTGTCTCGGTTGTTTGAGGGCGGTTAGTGTCGTGTGTCGGGTTGTTGTGGTGTCGGGTGGAGTGGTGTTGTTTGTTGTTTTTGTTACCTTATTATTATTATTATTATTATTATTATTATTATTATTATTATTATTATTATTATTATTATTATTATGATTATTATTAATATGTATATTGGTATATTATGGGTATACTTTCTATTTTGATATTGATTTTATTTATGGATATTATATTTAGTAGTTATGGTGGAATATTTTATTTATGGTAATATCAATTTGAGTCTTAAATGATGATTTGAATAATTTGAAATTCAAAACTAAAGTATCTTTTCTTAGAAGCTATTTATTTTTAGAAGTTACTATTTATAGAAAGTTACTATAATGGGAATGTGTATACGTATTATGTGAGTAGGAAGTTTATTAATTAAGTAATATACTTTTAGGTGGAAGTTTTCGTGTGGAGCACTTTTGAGAACGGTTGTGCGTTTTGCCATTTGTTTCTGCAACTACAGGTAGGGGAATTACGGTTCATATCATAATGATTACTCAGTTGCTATTGATAATTACCATGAATGCTTGATAATAATACTTGATTGGAATTTCATGATGTTGATTATGTATTCTGTGATACGATATGAGATGAGGAGATAAAGGGTCTGTGTGGTGCGGAGATAAAGGGTCTGTGTTTGGTGCGGAGATAAAGGGTCTGTGTGGCGCGGAGATAAAGGGTCTGTGTTTGGTGCGGAGAAAAAGGGTCTGTGATTCGGAGTGGAGATATTCAGCTTTCTATTTATAGTAATGTTTTCTATTTATGGTTTACCTACTCAACCTTGTGGTTGACCCTGTGTATTCGTGATCACCTGTGATGAACCAATGATTGGGGAGCAGATTGACAGGTGGCTAAGACTAAGGGGGAGCTATGGGAGAAAGAGCTGGATCCGGACCAGATTAGATGTTAGATCACCTTAGTCAGTTTTAGTTTGAGTTGTATTTTATTTACGTTGTTAAGACTTTTGATACAGTTGTAAGGATCATGACTTGAGTTAACTTTAATTTAAAGTACTGTTTATCTTCCTTTGTATCTACTGCCTCGGGAAACCGAGATGGTAACACCTGTATTTATCCGAGGAGTCCTAGTTCAGGCCCTTAAATAAATGGGGGTGTTACAGTTTTAGTAAAGGAGAGTCAGAATGTCTCCGTGTAGTCTTGATTCGATCTATAACTTGTGAAATTGTCTTTGATTCGTGTTTATAAATTGTCACAAGCTACCCTTTTAATGTTTCAAACATTTCAAAATATTTCAAAGTGATAAATCAGGATAAAGCTTGATGTTTGATAATTATGGTGATTGTTTGCAATATGACTATTCTGTAGCTAGGTGTCGATGAAATCCAGTTTGAATGTTAATTGTTGCACATTGTATAACACCCTTCTTTTGCAAGTCGTATATAGTAATAGTTTCATGCTAAATGATGTAATGTGAGTGGACGAGAGATGTACCTAAGTGATTTTGTTAACTTATTGATAACTGAGAATGTTAAACGGTCATGTAAGTCTATGATTTGCGTATACCTTGTGAAATATGTCAATGTTCCATGTTTCATTGCGTTAATTAATTTTGCTCTATGTCTTTTCTAAAATATGATTCTACTTCTATAGTGTGACTAAGAGCATGAAACATTCCAATTTGTCGAGTATAAACTATGAGCTTCTTGATTGTTTACATTGTTGTAAATATATTAAATTTGTGGTAAAATTTCAAAGGTATGTGAATGTTAGCTACCCTGATTCTGCTTTACTGCGTAACACGGTTTCTACCGATCCTAGTACTCTTGTTATCGCTCGAGGTAATATATGTTTGCATGACAATTGCTATAGATTTCTTATGTGTACTTCTTTGAGTTGAAATTTGTAATTGTTCCTTTATTTTGATAGTTAATTTCTCCTATTGATAAAATAATCCTTTTGTTTGTAAGACGGGTTGAGTTGTGAAATGAGTAAACTTGTGGTAATTGATTAGTTGTTTATGTATAATGGTTTTGTATTAGGTGGGTTGGTATAGCGTCCAGATCCTTATTTTATGAACTGTGGAATTGTAAGTATACATACAAGTATGTCAATGAACTTGGAAGGTAAGTGCTATTGAGATTGAGTGGATGAGATTGAGTTACTCGTGAGCTTGGAACAAAGGCCATGGTTGGTTTTTTTTGAGTTTGAGTTTGCAGCTCAGTATTTTATCGAGTTGTCGTATTCTTGACCTTGGCTCGTGGGTGAGTAGCTTAGAGTTGTACGCTCTAATTAAGTGTTGAGCAGTTCCTTTAATGGAATATGTGATAACATTGATATTGAATTGGGCGGAAAATTGGTTACTGGCATTGAGTTATGAGTTGTTAGGTCGTTGTGCCATACTGTGTTTACGGTCCCGTGTGACCTGGGTTATTGAGTTATATTCGGAGTTGAAATCGAAAGCGAAATGGAAGTATTGAATTGCGGCTTATTTCCGCCAGCTCACTCACCCCCTTGTCTATGGTCTTAGTTGAGACGATGAGTGCGATACTTGTTTGCTTGGAGTAGGATTTTATGAGATAGAGTAATGAGTAAGACGGGGTGATGAGCTGGAAATTTTATAGTGAGGTTACGGGGACGTAACCATGTTTTAAGGAGGGTAGGATTGTAAAATCTTAATGATTCATGGTATTGCAAATTTATATGTCGTGATTGTCTGACGAAGATTGACTATACTTGGAAATCCTGGTTTCTTCTGTGATGCACTATATGGCTAATTGGTATGTCTTGTGTTTCTGTTATGTGCTTAGTAACCAGGTTGTCGGTCATGAGATAGTGAACTTCGGGACGAAGTTCATTTTAAGAAGGAAAGATTATAATACCCTGTATTCTCATAGTCCATAATAATGAGTTGTTTATTTATGTTTTATCAAGATGACATATAATTATATATTATTTGTTAAGCATTTGCAAGTTATTATTATTGTTATAAGTACTTGTTAAATTATAAGTTGTGACTTATGAACAGGCATTAGTGTTATTATGTTTCGAGTCTATATTGGGTACGTGGTATGTGTTGGCGTATGATTTATGCCTGAGTTTTGAGTACGGTGATACATGTGTGTGGTTGAACTTCGGGACGAAGTTCATTTTAAGGAGGGAAGACTGTAATACCTCGTATTTTGATTAAAATATTTCGTATTTATATAGTCACGTGTTGATAATATTTGAATGATGTCTACCTCGTATTTTAGTATGACATTTATTGTTTATTTTGACGTTTTGATCGTATTTAAACATTAGTATTCGATAAGTATTTTATCGAATAATAATGCTTTTTTTTAAGACTCGGGTTTTGATATTATAAGTTGACTCGAGACCTAATAATATAAGTCTTATATTATGTTAGCGTATGATATTAATCGTTATCGTAAGTATGTCAATTAAGTTAATAATAACTTTACGTGTTATACGTGTATCGGGTTGGACTCTGGTTTGAATTATTTTATCGGAGGTTGTGTGAGTATAGGGGTCAAGTAATCACGCTACCCTTTACCCGACCCACTTACTTTTTCCCATAAACCCTAACACTAATGTAACTCACGCGTAAAACTCCCGCCCTAAACCTAGATGATTTTATCATTTTCTCCTTCAAAACCCTAAACGAGTCTATCACCCTTTCATCAACCTGCGGCGGCTGCGTGAGAACGGAAGAGGGAGGGAGTCACGGTGGTGGTCAAAGGCGGTGTCAGGGACACGTTACGCTATCTCAGGCAAGGTCAAGGTGAGCCTCTCGTTTCGTTTTCGTTTCGATTGTTTTCTTTTCTACGCTGTCATGGTGGGGTTAGGGTTGTCGCCGTGAGGGTGGGTGTTGGGATATAGGTGTGTGTCGGAGTGGTAGTGGTTGTCAGAGGAAGGTGTCGGCGGTGGGTTTTATATATGGTGGTATCTTCGGTAGTGCTAGGTTAGTAGTGGTGACGACAGGGAGTAGGGTGGTCGGGTTACGGTGGTTGGGTGTGGAACCAGACCGGTAGGGGTCGTGGTTCACCTTGCCGGAGGTTGTCGGTAGGTGGCTGGGTGTCGGTTGTAGTGAGGGCGTTACACGGTGGTAGTCGGGGATGTTTCACGTTTTGTCGAGTCGTGGGTTGCGTGGGTTGCTGGGTATGGTGGCTGCCGGAGGACGTGCAGTAGGTTATTGGTGGCTGAGTATGGGTGCTGGGTATTGTCGGGTCGTGGGTTGATGTACGATGTTGCGGGTTTGCGTGGTACGTAAGTAGGGGATAGTAGGTTGCGTGTTACTACAATTATTATTATTATTATTATATTATTTACATTATAATATTATTGTTAGTATGTGGTACTAGTAGATGTGTTTTTAATTTTGTTAATATAATTTTTGTTAGTATTTAGTAAGCTATTAGTTGCTGTAATTAAAGGCGTTACGAGTCGGGAAGGTTTTCTTTTTTTTAAGAAAGTTTCTATTTTGGGAAAGTTTTCATTTTTGGAAACTTTCCACTTTTAGAAAGTTGCCTTTATAATAAGTGTAACTTGAGTTATGGGGATTCGGGAAGTTTATTAATTCGTTACATAATACTTGTTTAGGTAACAGTTTTCGCGTGGAACATTTCTGGCGAGATTGTGTTTGACTACGCTTCTGCAATTCGAGGTAGGGGAATACTGTATATATGATGATGAGTGATCTGTTATTATTATTATGTTAACTATTTATATATCTCATTGGATGAATGGTATTATATTGTGATTAATTGTCTTGTATATTTCTGTGATACAATACGATGTGAAAATATTGGGTCTTGTGATACGGTGCGGTGATATTTGGTGTTGGATCGGTGCGGAGTATATTTGGTGTTGGATCGGTGCGGAGTTTATATGGTGTTGGATCGGTGCGGAGTATATATGGCGTTGGATCGGTGCGGAGTTTATATGGTGTTGGATCGGTGCGGAGTTTATATGGTGTTGGATCGGTGCGGAGTATATTATATTGTTGGTACTTTATTTCTTTTTCCCTACTCAACCTCGTGGTTGACCCTGTGTATTCGTGATCACCTGTGATGAACCAAATTATTGGGGAGCAGATTGACAGGTGGCTGAGGCTAAGGGGAGCTATGGGAGAGAGAGCTTCGATCCGGACCAGACCAAAGTCTAGATCACCTTAGTCAGTTTAGCATGAGTTGTTCTTTTTTTTTTGGTTAAGACTTTTGGATACAGTTGTAAGAACATGTTACGCGTTAAATTTTAATTAAGTACTGATTGTCTTTCCTTTGTATCTACTGCCTCGGGAAACCGAGATGGTAACACTCTTATTTATTTGAGGAGTCCTAGTACAGGCCCTTGAATAAATGGGGGTGTTACAGCTTTTTCCACTCTTGCCTTATTCCTTTGCGTGATTCGACCCGTTTTGCTAAAAATATAATTTGCGGGTTTTATTTATAAATCGCATACATGTTATCAGATATTAATGCAGTCGCTGTATTAATAATGGTCTGATAAAATTACGATATTGTATAATTACCTAAATTAATATAACTGTTTATATTAATACGCGAATACAATATTTAATTAAATATAACCGTTTTATATTTAATTTACGAATTAATCATGTAATCCGTATTAAATAATAATCTCAACATCTTATTGACTAATTTAATAGTCAATACCTCTGACTAACTGTTTAGTCATATCCGGCATAAATGTGACTGTATTTTCATACCTTCACATCTCTCAAACGTGTCCTATAGGTGTGACGTATAGGGACCAGTTAATCACCGTCATCCGTATGACAATAACGTCAAACTTATCTAGCAAGCCAACCGTTATTGATAAACGTGGATCAACTGATAATAATACTGAAGTATATCCTTGTTATCCTTAAAGAGATTTAGTAAGTCATTGTACTAACTGTCAAGGACACTAGCCCCAACACATCCAAGCCCTAACATCGAAGCATCGTAGTAAACATCAAAGTCAACTCCGATCTCTGGCAAAGCAAGTATAGGAGCGGAAGTCAACCTAGTCTTCAATTCCTGGAAAGAGCTCTCACACTTGTCGGTCCAAACAAACTTAGCTTCCTTCTTCAATAACTGGGTCATCGGACGAGCCAATCTAGGGAAATCCTCAACAAATCGACGGTAGTAACCCGCTAAACCAAGGAAACTACGGATCTCTCCCACATCTTTGGGACTCTCCCAATCAACAACAGCCTCAATCTTCGCGGGATCAACCATAACTCCCTCACTAGATATCACATGTCCAAGAAATGCAACCTTAGAAAGCCAAGACTCACACTTAGAGAACTTCGCGAACCACTTCTGTCGACGTAAAATCCCAAGTATCAATCGAAGATGCTCGGCATGCTCCTCATCGGTCTTCGAGTAAATGAGAATTTCATCAATAAACACCACAACACAAGTGTCAAGAAACTCACTAAAGGTGCGGTTCATCTGGTCCATAAAGATAGCAAGTGCATTAGTCAACCCAAAAGGCATAACCACGAACTCAAAATGTCCATATCTGGTACGAAAAGCAGTCTTCGCAATATCAGCCTCTCTCACTGGGATCTGATGATAACCCGATCGAAGATCAATCTTAGAAAACCTAGAAGCACCCCTCAACTGATCAAACAAATCATCTATCCTAGGCAAAGGATATTTGTTCTTCACAGTCACTCTGTTCAACTCTCTATAATCAATGCAAAGTCTCATGGAACCATCTTTCTTCTTAACAAATAAAACTG
This sequence comes from Silene conica, assembly GCA_029255685.2. NCBI lineage: Eukaryota > Viridiplantae > Streptophyta > Magnoliopsida > Caryophyllales > Caryophyllaceae > Silene > Silene conica. The sequence continues at coordinate 73,506,538 of CM055314.2, forward strand.
GAGCACCCCACGGAGAAGCACTCGGTCTAATGAACCCTTTCTCGATCATCTCTTCTAACTGTTGCTTCAATTCTTTCAACTCTGGTGGAGCCATACGGTAGGGAGCCTTAGATATCGGTCCGGTACCTGGAACAAGCTCAAAAGTAAACTCCACATCTCTCTCTGGCGGTATCCCTGGCAAGTCATCTGGGAAAACATCTGGAAACTCACGAACAATGGCTACATCCTCAAGCTTCGGTAGCGATGGCTTTGCAGCTGAAACAACACACAGGAAGGCTTGGCAACCCTTCCTAAGAAGATGAGATGCTTTCATCGAAGAAATAACACGAACACCCTTTTTAGGGCGAGTTCCCCCATAGGAAACACGAACTCCTGAAGAACTCCTCAAGCAGATTTTCTGGTCCCGACACTCGAAGCGAGCATGGTATCGCGATAACCAATCCATACCGAGGATAATGTCAAATTCCTCGAGAGGAAATCTCAGTAAGTCCGCTGGAAATGTGGCTTGACCAATAATAATCGGAACATCCCTATGAGACAAAGAGCAGGAAAACACGTCTCCCGAAGGTAAGGAAATGGAAGTCTCCTCAACCAACGAAGACTCAAGAGCTAAACGATGTGCGAACTGAGTCGATATAAATGATAAGGAAGCTCCAGTGTCAAACAAAATAAGACACTCAGCACCAAGAACAGAAAAGATACCATCCACAATATCTGGATGAGCCTCAGCCTCAGCCCTAGTCATCATGAAGATCTTCCCCTTCGGCTTTCCTCCTTTAGTTGCTGCAGCAGCAGTGTCAGCCTTGCCAAGTGCGGTGTTCTTCTCGGGACACTCAAAGGACTTATGCCCAAATCCATTGCAGGTATAACACTTAAAAGCATACTTGAAACAGTCAAAACCCGGATGATATGGTTTACCACAACGGTGGCAAACACTAGAAGCAGTATCAGTGTGGAAAATGGTCTTAGCAACCGGAGCAAAAAACCTCTCAAATCGCTTCTTCTGAGAAGAAGGCGAAGAAGTAGATGGAACAAACGGTCTCTTCCCCTGGTAAACTGATCTCTGGTGAGAAGTAACACTGGAAGTAGCAGCTCGGGTCTCAGCATCTATGGCACGAATGGAACTCTCGGCCCAAATAGCATCATCATAAATCTCCACAAAAGAAGTCGAGTCACGGCGAACCATACTCTCGATGCGCGGCCCTAACTTCCCACGGTAGAAGTAAACTCTCTCAGCCTCATCTCTGACAAACTTCGAAGCGAAATGTGCAAGCTGGTTAAATTTGTCGGTGTACTCCTGAACGGACATCTTACCCTGCTTCAAGTCCATGAACTCCTTAAGTCTCTGTGATCTAAGATCCTTAGGATAAAACCTCGTCTCGAGCTTATCCTTAAAAGCCTCCCAATCAAATAAAGGATCAAGAATGAAAGTCGGTTCGGTCAATGCCCACCATCTATCGGCCTCTAGGGTCAAAAAGTGAGTGGCTAGCCGCACTCTATCCTCTCTGCCAACCGAATACATGGTGCAGCTCTTTTCCATCTCACGGAACCACTCAGTAAGAGCTACCGGATCAACCTCGCCTCCATAAGTCTTCACGTGGCTCCTGGACATCTGGGATGCTATCCAAGAGAAGCTACCAGGACGATTGGCCTCATTGCCTGGCGGTGGAGGAGGTAGAACAGTCTCTGCTTGCTATCTCTGGTTCTCAAGCAACTGATGAAGTGCTTGCATTATAGTGTTCTCAGCAGCCGTGGTTCTCACCATCCTTCAAAAGAAAACAAGTGTTAACTTAGCAATTAGCATTCACAAATAGACTACAATATAAATCCTTAGTTCTACCCATCTCTCATTCATTATTTGTTTATTTGGTCAAGTTAAGGTTGGGGGTCACATGAGTGCGTCGGGAGCAATAATGCTCTGATACCAACTGTAAAACCCCTCGCAAAGCGGAAATAAATAAACACACAAAGTACTAAAAATGGAGCGGAATTTAAACTTTTTAAACATAAACATCAAGCGAGGTGAATTAAAACTGAAAATGGAAACTGAAACTGATATAAACAAAAGATAAGTATAGCAGTTCTAAGTACGGAAAAACAAATATATACAAAGCCTGGGATGGAACATCCCTACAGGCACCAAAAGATAACAATTGTATCGACTAGAGTCTAGCTACTCGTAAGTGTAAGTCATATGATGACAAGTGGATCATCACTCGCTAGCTCTCATCCAACCCTGTCCAACCTGCACGTACCTACATACATGAAAACATGTATGCCACAATCAGTGGGGAGTGACTAGAGTTCTCCTAGCCACCTTTTGTAACGACACGTAACAAGCAATACAAATAGAACACTCCAACATATATAAACATGTGAAGTATAACAATATCTCAAAACTGATCTCAACTATCATGCAATCACTAATGCACGGCTCTCAACCAACTTCGGAAACTATTTGGAAAGAGAGCCGGTTTCTCTACCGGTTACCCGGTCGGGGGGTCTTTCAATCCAAACCATTTACGAAACTGACTAAAGAGTCATCCAATGCCTTGGATGAACAATAACAAAGTCAAGTATCAAACTCATCAACGTCAACAGTTATCTTATAAACATCAACATCTATATCTGACACTATACCAACTCTAGGCAAGCAGATAAACTCAGCAAGTATAAGGTTCAGCGGTCAACTTAAGACATAACCTACATACCAATCACATTCAGCAAGTATAAGGTTCAGCGGTCAACTTAAGACATGACCTATATACCAAACATTCAGCAAGCAAGGACTCAGAGGTCAACTTAAGGCATAGACCTGTCAATCAGCAAGACATTAGACTCAGAGGCGACATCACAACGCATGGACTAGCATCCAAAAGTAAAGGACTCAGAGGCCAGCTTAAGGCATGTCCCTTCACTACATCACAAGATACTAGACTCAGAGGCCAGCTTAAGGCATGTCCTAGTATCAAACATCTGCACTCCGGGCAAGGTGTCCGTTCCTTAGCTACCCCGTTGTGCAGCTCCTCTACTTGTCAAACTCAGAGGCCAACTTACGGCATGTTCCAACGCGATCACAATCAAACATGTCTGGACTCAGAGGCCAGCTTAAGGCATGTCCCAGACACGACAAACATACACATATAGGGCTCAGAGGCCAACTTAAGGCATATCCCCATATATGACAAACAACTCACGTATTAAGTTCAGAGGTCAGCTTAAGGCATAACTTAATACGCATCAATACAATATCATCCAAAGTCTATGAACTAATCTATAGTTCTACTTTCTTAACTTCTAATCAACACTTAATTGATCCCGGAAACTAAGTTGAGGGAGAGCCGGTTTCCCTTTCGGTTACCCGATCGGGGGGTCTCTATCCTCTCTCCATTCCCGAACCCAATATAGTGTCGCCCATCCTCCGGGGACCTCAAACACACATCAAAGGTACAAGGAACGAGTTTCAAACAAAACCGAATAAGCCTTTGAAAGTTACAAACAAAACAATGGGAACAGGGGCTCTCAGCCGGTCCCAGACCGTCTGCCGGTCCACCGGCTGGGAGTCCCTTCCCATGCCTATTAACCGTCTGAAAACAAGAGAAAAGGCTCTCAGCCGGTGGACCGTCCACCGGCCAGCCGGCTGGGAGTCCCTTCCCCAATGCCAAAACTTTGAAAACTTAAATGTGAGGAGTGACTCTCAGCCGGTGTACCGGCTGCCGGCCTGCCGGCTGGGAGTCACTTCCCATACCTTTGCAACATTGAAAACACCAAGAAGGATCCTGAGCCGGTCGACCGGCGGCCGACTGACCGGCTCAGAAACCGTTTTCTGATTTCTGAACAAACAAAAGAAGACACCCTGACTCTGAGTCGGCCGACCGGCTGCCGGTCAGCCTACCGGCTCAGAGTCCGCTGTACGCAAAATCGTGATTTTCAAAAACAATCAAAACTTCACAAACCGATTCAAGACTTCTAAATTAGCAATAACAAATGTTTACCCATCACATAAAATCATCATATACACTAACTACCAACAATTAATCCCACAAACAATCCTCAATAAGCCAATGATTTGTATCCGTCTTAAGCACTAATTTCTGAAAATTGAACAATAATCATATGGAACATCATCTAAGTATGAAATCATCAAGTAAGAACATTCCTATCATGTTACTAAGTTCAACAACAACAATAACATTAAAATCAGAAACTTAAACCAATTCAAACAAGAAAAATGCTAATTTATACAATAAGACCGAGTTTCTCATTATCGTCACCTTAAAGCAAATTCCGCTCAAAGCTCTTCCTCTATAATGAAGCTATCCACGTCCGGGTCTTCTAAGCCCTCACCTACATCACGAAAACGGATTTTAAGGACTCAAAGACGAATTCCATGAAAACAGCCCAATTTTCGAAATGAAGGAAATGAAAAACGGAAGTGACAGATGGCTTGCAAATTCGATGAGGATTCCGAAAATGTATTTATTACCTTGATTCGGTGAAAGGATGATGAAGAAAAATGGATTAAGAGATGGGGATTTATGGAGGTTTTGAGGAATAAGTTTACAGTGTTCTATTATTTTGAGATGTGAAATGTGTCGACATACATGGGTCTTAGGAGGGTTTTAGTTGTCCTTTCCCGTTTCAAGGAAAACGGGTTTGGATGAACGGGTTTTAAGTTAAGAATTAAAGTTGCCAAGTTTGTATTCGTCATAAGGACTTAAGGTTCTTAAAACGGATCTTACTATTTATTTAAAACACTTTCCCAATAAATTATTAAAATAGTATTTTATTACTTAAAATATTTAAAAACCCTTAAAATATATTTTATGAAAATACGGGATGTTACATAAGTCGTGTCGTGGTGAACCTTTTACCACATGACTAAGTTGTCATCCAAAATCTTTAATTTGTCTATCATCTCTATTGGAGAATATTTTGACAATTCATTACTGTTTAATCATTGATTTAACACCTACTCAATAGGTTATCCTGCAAGCGGTGTGCATCCAGCTTTACACGATTATACTAATGGCGGAAACATTAGCAGTTTAAAACGTGTAAAGACATTACTTTAAGGTTCGATAAATTTCCATGATCTCATCACGGAAATTCTATCTCCATCTCTATGAACAACCTTAACATTTTATAAACAAGATGTCTTTTATAATCGTAATCAAACATCCCCATGTTTATTTAGATTTTAAATCATATCAATAGGTCATCTAGAATTAAAAACTCGTATACTTTTCATAAGTATCAATGCTTCATTCCAAATGAGCAATGAGTTGTTTTAGATAACGTTTACTCCCACTAAACTCTTGTTCTTACCTGATTCTGAAAATCCCGAAGTCATCCTAATGACTCAATAGGTTCAAATCCTGGTGCGAGAACTCCCACTAAACTTTATATTTAACGGTAAATCATAAAGCTCCCACTCAATTCAATGTTCCTTAACATTTAATGAATTAAAATGGTTGGGACCAAACCATATGTGCTAATAGTCACATCCCTTTTCAAATACCCTTTTGAAAAGCGGTCTTTGAGTTTACTGAATTCATTCTCAATGAATCATTTCACTACTTTCAACAAAGTTACCCTTAACTTTGAAGACTGCAGACATCCATATGTCAACCTATGCTTCTCTCAATAAATCTCAATCATTAGCATGTATATCTTATAAATTTCATGGGTCTCAGGATTTGCATTGGCACATTTAGATCACCATCTAAATCCAAGAACCCTTTCTTGAGCCTTTGCAAAATCTTTTGAATAATTTTCTTCGAGTGTCCTCGCTCCCGTAGTTTCTATAAGAGTCTTTTCTTATGGTATATAACTTTTGTGTGTGGGAACTTTCAGTTCCCCACATTTATCTTATCTTATACTGTACGAGGACTCTATCATGGATCTTATCCATGTATAGAATTTTTCCTTTAAGAATTTATTCTTAAAGTATCTTCCAGGGCCGGGGCCGTTGGGATCATAAGGCGTAGATTTTTATTAAATCGTAGATCTTATCCACAACTTAATCTACCTTTTAAAATTGTAAGGCGTAGATTTTCTCAAGTCGTAGATCCCATCCACAACTTAATCTACCTTCTAAATCTTTTACACAACCAAAACACAATAAATCCTACTATTCACTAATAGATCATATCTATTGTGCTACTCAAAATCATATGCTATTTGTGGCTTTTTCAAATTTCTCCCACACTATCTTTGTAATAATAATCTCATTTCATTATCAAAGATAGCCACTAAGGCCACAAACAATGACTTTGATGTTGGTTTGTGTACCCTTATGATTTATTACAGAACATATTCGATTTAAAGCTTAGATTGTTTTGGATGGTTGATAACTTTTCCTCTTAATTGAGTTCTAAACTCAATAATTTCGAAATAAGTATCCCATACTTATTCGATTTTTAATGATCATACTTTGAAGCATGACAATCAATTTTATTCTATGTTTGTAATTTGCAAGTGTTTAAACTAATTAAGAACATAATTATAAAACCGATAGTGACTTCGGTTGAAAACCAAGTCACTACATCATCCAAATTACAACAAATTGTTCAAGGATTACCCTTCCTTGTCCTACAAGGAAATGAATCATAGGTTCTCAATTTTTTTTACAACACTTTGAAATACTAGCAAAATAAGCGAAAAACAAAGCTCCTTGATCATCCCGAGGGGATCTACCCTTAGTTCCCATTGATCCATCAAGCTTGTTTTTCTTTTCCCTTTATCTTTGCTTTCATGCCTAATTCAAATAAGAAGAGCATCCATATCACAACTTTGTATCATAATACATTAGTTGAGATTAACATAAAATAGGGATAGTTATTGTACCAACTGGAAGAATTTTCCCAGCTTTGAGATCGCTGAGGTATTTGGAACAGTTCTTCTTCCAATGTCCTTTGTCATTGCAATAAAAGCACTTAGATCCTTGATGAGGGCTCTTGTTGGGATTTGAGGTGCTTGCCTCAGAAGACACTTTCTTTGAACCTTTAGAAGGTTGCTTCCCCTTTGCCTTACCCTTCCTTTTGAACTTCTCTTTGCTCTTAACATTAATGTTGAGCACATCCTTAGGGGCACTAATATTTAGGCCCATGTCCTTTTATGCTTGCACAATCATATTGTGCAATTCATCAAGGGAGATGTCTTGGTTCCTCATGTTGAAATTCACTCGGAATTGCACATAAGTTTTCACCTTAGACAAGGAGTGGAGGATTCTGTCAATCACAAGTTCCTTAGGAATGTCCACTTGGTTCAACCTTAGGGTTTCTACATGCTCAATTAACTTGAGCACATGTGGGCTATCCTTTTGCCCCTCCTTAAGGCTGAGATCAAAGAAGGCCGATGCCACCTCGTATTAGACAATTCTCGAAGCCTTCGAGAACATTGTCACAACCCTGGAGTAGATCTCATAGGCCGTGCCAATCTTTATGGCACTCCTTTGGAATTCTGGCTCCATCGAGAAGATCAAAACATTTTTTATTGCCGCAGACTCCTTTTGATAAGTATCATAGGGTCGCCTTGCTACGGCGGTGGCACTATCTACAGGTTCAGGAGGTGATTCTTCGATGAAGTATTCGGTCTTACCGTCACCTTGTGCGGCCAACAAAAGTTGGGCGTCCCAATCGGCAAAGTTTGCCCCATTATTTTCTAACTTACAACGATCCATGAAGGAACGTAACCATGAAGTGTTTGTAGTAGTGGAAGCGGTCATGATGGATATTGATTTGAAGACTTAACTACAAAATTTTAAACATATGAAGAAATTAAATGCTAATCGTTTTAATTTGAACTTCTAAACATTTTTATCAAGTTGATGCATCTATAAAATGACCTCTATCCAATTTTATAAATGACTCCAAGACCCAAACCCATACCACCGAAATCGTGAACCACTGGAACTCCGACCCAATAATATGGTTTGGTGGGTTAAAATAAACCGGTTCTACCATAGAACTCTTGGTTGATGACAAATCATTATTTATTCATCTTAGCCCGGAACACATTGACCACTGGTCCTCTACACTTCCGTTGAGTACAAACCAAATTTCAATTGCATCGAGATGCGATCCGCCCACTGGACTGAGTCCACCTCATCGCCCCACTTATCCTACGTAATGGGGTTCGTACTGCCCACTGGACTAGCACCACCCCACAAAATAGAAGCTCATGGGTTCTACTATTTGGTAAGGCTAATTCTCAATTGTTTTGTTTAATATAGAGGTCTTGTTAATTTATTATCTATCTCCTTTAAGCGAATTAAATCGGTGAACTCGATAATTATAATTGACACGGTCGTGTTTAACGATCTAAACTAATGTGCATGTTTATGGCGATTTGGCTATGCATGCAAACATATAAATAATGCAAAAATAAAAGCAATAAAGCAATAAAATCCTAGTATGGCCTCCCTAGTAATAGAAAAACTAATTAATTATTACAAATTCGGAAATCAACTTCATGGTCCCTTGAACTTCATAGGCACGCCATCCAAGAAAACACCGTCTTGTCGGAACTCCTTTCCGTATGGCACCGTCTTTTGGATCTCCGGAATTATAATAAAATAATGCAACTATTCTATTGTAAACCTGAAATTTAAATTAAATTACAAACCCGTGATACGAGATCACATAAATTACAACCGAATCAATATTCCTTTTCATTACGGGTAATATTGATTAAAACTAAGGTCATACTAAGAAAAATTACATAATTCCAAATTATATAAATAACATTCAAATATGACATTCATATTAAATAAAATGCAATAAAATATGTATGCACATGCTCAATTTTTAATGCCAAATCGCCTTATGGGAGCAAATATCTCATATTTGTTTACGGTTTTTACGGATATGCGTGATTTTAACCATTAAAATCATCTAAATTACATAAATCCCATTTATGTCCAAGTTAATCATCCTAACATACTTTAGGAATCAATGTTTAGTCTCTACTAATGTTTTATCATGATTCAACTTGATTTTGCATTATTGTTCATAAATTACTTGTATTTACGGGAAAATAAACGGAATATGGCCACATGAGTCAATAAAATTCAAAATATAAAATTCAAAATTTTTAAACTTTCTGGAAATTTCTAAAATTTCAGAAATTAATAAAATGGTCTTATGGAAAAGGATATAGTTTATTTCTTAAATAAATCATATAAAAGGCGTTTTTATGGTTAAAAATCCGATTTAAATTATAAAAACTTGCAATAAATTGCTATAAATTTTTAGCCATCCTTAAATACATATTGGAATCTGGAAATGACCAAAAATTACAGACCATTCTCGAAATTTTATTTTTTTACGACTCAAGGATTACGATTATTAACTATTTAACTCATAAAAATTAATAATCATAAAACAAGAAAATTTTTGACATCCAACTTTTAGATCTGATGTTCCTATTATATAAGACATCTATGGGTAAAATTTTATGCCATAATCTTAAGGTTAACTATTTTTAACACAATAAGTCATTTTATAGCCGATTTTAACCATTAAAATCATAAATCATGCACCATTCGAGAACAAATTCCCAAAAATTTTATACATTAATTCTGTAAATATTGCATGTGACATTGTGTAAAAATTTTATGGCAAAATTCCAACTATAACTGTTACAGTCGAATTTGAGCCAGTATTAATGTGATTTTTACTATAAAAATCATTAATCATGCAAAATTAGTCCAATAAGTCCGAATATTTATATAGGTACTGTATATATTGCATGCGACTTCTCATAAAATTTTCAAGGTCAGATTCGAAATATAACCTCCTATACCCATTTTAACTCATATTATGACTATTTATCTCATAAAACTCATAATCCATGCATAATAACTTCATTTGTTACGAAAATTTATATACAATATATAAAATATTCATGTGAGAACATATCAAAAAATCTCGGCCAGAAACTATGTTTAACTATTTTTCCCATTAATTGTTGTTTAAAACCGATTTAAACATCAAAAATGTACAAATAAATATTAAAATGAACAATAAAAATCCATAAAATTGTTTTTATGTCCTAAAACCATTTTAGAAATAGAAACTTTAACATGCAAAATTATTTTGTGATTTATCATAATAAACACGTACAATAATTTCGAAATATGTATGTTAATCCGTTTAACATAAAACATGAATCCGATCATGCATGCAACAACCGTAATACTCTGATACCACTTGTTGGAAATCAAATTCCAGATTTTATTCTCATATCTAATGTGAGTTTTGTTTCTTTAAGTTTAGGTTTAAAACTTAATAAGATCTTATGCCATGCATGATGATTACATAAGATGAATGAATGTCCTTACATTGGCTTTAGAAGGTTTATACTCAATAATCACCTCTTATGTGAGTCTTCAAAAACCGAAATACTCTTCTAACGATCTAACACAAAATCGTCTCCAAAAGATGTGTATTAGTAAACTAGAAAAATTGTATTAGTAAACTAGAAATATGAACAATAATATTACCCTTCATATTATTAGTATTGGAAATAATTAATTTCCTAGAAAACTATTTTACTAGAAATATAGAGAGAATAAGTTGTAGTAGGTATGTGTGTTAGCACCAACTAAAAACTAGCTTAACTTGTGCATGCATTGAGTAGTATATATACAACAAATGAGGCTCATATACTTGAGCATATGGTCGGCTATACCAAGCCATCCAATGCCAGTGCATGGTCTCTTACTTCTTACACAAAAGCAAGTAAGATTCCTTACATTATTCCATTTGCATAACACTCAATCTACTTATTCACTTACACACACAATCTCACATACATACTCCATTTACACGGTTTAAATGGGTCTTATTATAGACCCATTTTATCTTTGTCAATTGTGTTAATTTGTAACATATCACACATGTCCCATAACACATGAACCAATTTGTCAATTATGCAATTTTAACTCTTTAAAATTCATAATTCACAATTTCATAACATTTAAATAATACTACTAGTAATTCGAAATTACTACCTTATAAAAATGTAATATCATAATTTTAATTACAACTCTTTGTAATTTTATGATCAACCGTGTTAATTCTCAATTTAATCGTTTCCTAAACGAGTAAATAAAAACCGAGTAATAAAAACGATTTTATTACTTTGACCGTTATTATTATCATCCCATTATAAAAATATTCGTCATGTAAAAATTATTTCCAAATTTCCAGTTATTAATTAATTCGTATCCAATACGATATTAATTAATTATTCCATTGAGACGGAATTTCCTAAAGATATGACCTTAGGGGATCAACGGATCACCACCATCATATGACGATCATGTCAAACTCTAGACAGCCAATCATTATCGGTAAATGTTGATCAGTCGACTTTAAAAGAGTAACACTCCAAGTTGTGTTTCATTCAAATGAGTTTTAATTATGTCAACACACTATTGTCGAGGACACTTCCTCCAACACTGATTGGTATCCACTCGTGCCTGAACAGGGGTCATCAGTGTATTCTTGCTGATTTGTGTACCAAGTCTAACCTGAGCAGGGGTGTGACTTGGGCACTGCTGATTGTATCTAGTTCTTGCCTGATGAGCAGGGGTAGGTCCTAGACATTGCTGATTGCATCTGCTTGCCTGAGTAGGGGTACAGTGTCAGATGTTGCTGATTGATTGTGATAGATAGAGTGTTAATGATTTTAGAATTGTTCATCCAAGGCATTGGATGACTCTTTGGCTAGTTTCGTAAATGGTTTGGATTGAAAGACCCCCCGGCCGGGCAACCGGAAGGGAAACTGGCTCTCCTTCCAAATAGTTTCCGAAGTTGGTTGAGAGCCTTGCACGTTATTGCATGATGATATGAGATTGAAATTTATATACTTCACATGTTATATATATATGCTGGAGTATGTTGGATGTTTATGTGTTACGTGTTGTTACAAAAGGTGGATAGGAGAACTCTAGTCACACCCCACTGATTGTGGCGTACATGTTTACATGTATGTAGGTACATGACAGGTTGGATAGCTGTTGGGTTGCATGGAGCTAGCGAGCGATGATCCTTCATCGATTGACTTTACACTATTACGTTAGCTAGACTCTAGTTTTACATTTCAGTTTTTGGGTGCCTGTAGGGATGTGTCATTCCAGGCTGTTTGTATTTATGTTTTTCATACTTAGACTGTTATACTTATCTATGTTTTTATTTATATCAGTTTGTACAGTTTTGGTTTTAATTCACCACGTTTTCTTGCATGTTAAAATTTAATTCCGCGTAAATTTTGGCATGTTTGTATGTTTTATTTTCCGCTGCGACGAGGGGTTTTACATTGATAAAGTTACATTACAAACTAAGGGATAAATGACGAAATATCTCCATGATCGGATCGGATGGGAACCGCCTTGCTACTTCTACAGTTACGCCTAGACTAGACTTTGCATGCTAAGGTCCTAAGATAGAACTATGTTTTTTGAATGTTTGATTTGATGTTCGGTCCTTTACTCGCTGCAAAGAAGTCTCCTTATATAGGCACTTCATTCCATAACCGCTAACTTAGTGGGGAGCGGTTGAATAATCTCTCAAGGTTGCCTTTTTGAAGAGCTAGGCTTTTATCCTCCCAGACTCCGCTTGGGCTTAACCTACGTGTGATGACCTCTGCACTCTTCTGGGCCTGACTTCTACTTTATGCGCCTAGTCTTATGTTGGCCCAATTAATGATCCCTCTCTTATAAGCATTTTAACCCTTAAGATAACAAATGCTAAGGACTGTCAATTTTCGGTGCTAACAATAAACTAAGATAAATCGACAAGCAACCATTTGGAAAATTTCCAGGAATGCCTAAGTGAGTACCACCGAAATTGATAATTTCTTGCATATATATAATACAAGCTTAGTAATATGTGACAACACCGTGTATTATTAGAATATTAATTAACCCAAGAAAAACAACTCGACACAATTTGTAAAATAAAAATATCCACAATTAAATATGTACCTCAACCGTAGTTCTAATTGCTTATATTACATAAGGCACCATTTTATAGACATTGGACAATTTTTTCAATTGAAAAAATGCGTAGTTTTATCATTGCTTCTGATTTTACCCATCAAGACAAGCCTTTTTGCAAGTTTTCTTTTCCTCTCTACATTAAAATAATTATATGTCATTTTATAATTTTTAACTTATACAAGAGTTGTAATTTTTAATTGTTACCTTATTTAACCATGCGTGTGTACTTAGGAGTAAAAAATTTAAATAGATTTACAAGTATAACAAAGATGAGGACACGATACTCGTCCTAAGTCTATAAGAATATGCTCGGTACCTAGACATCAGAGTAAAGTGAGTGGAGATGTGATTTAAATCATGCAAGTTGAAGAGATAACGAAAGTTGGCACAAATTTTTCATTCGAGAAGGCACTATTCGTTATCAGCTGGAGTATAATGTCCCTCTTACACAATGCAAGTGACATGATCCATAAAATGATTCATTTTCTTCCACTTGTTTTCTCACTTGCCTTATTTTGAAAGGATTACTATCCGTTTTCATCTTGTGACGGATAGTATCCGTCACAAGCAATATCCTTTGAAAAGTTGGAGGTTACTGTTGCCTAAAGTTGCCATCTTTGTTAAGGTATGCATCAAGCAACGACATATTTAGCAACTTTGCTGCATTTATGTCCACAAAGTGTTTAATCAGTACAAGATCATAGTCACTTCATATAGGCTACTGTAGCACGCAAGGAATTATGTTGTGCGTCACGACATCACATTTGCCTTAACAAAGTCACAAAATTGTACACCTTTTATTTTCATACTTCAAATCAAGTCACATACGATGTTTTAAAGTTATTGTATTCAATTCAATTCGAATACGTAAATGTTTGAGAACTTTGTTGTTGTTGTTGTAAGAATTATAAAAATGATTATACATTCGGATGTATATGAGTATGATACATCTAATACTTCGTACAAATTTAATTAAGTTTATAATACCATTTTTCTGAAATTTTAAAAATTTTGGTTTGCATTTTAATCTCTTAGGTATAAAATCAAAGACGTTCAGATTCTTTTCAAAAAAGCTCGTAAAATTTACATATAAGCTCAAATTCTTTGTCATAAAGCCCCACATCTAAACTACCAAATGTATACATCAAGTTATATAGTCCACTAATTGTGTAAGAATTATCCCTTTTTTAGGCCTATAAGTTTTATTTGGAGCAATCAAAACCCTCAAGTCTCATCAAAAGGGAAATTCAACCCCATTTTTAAAATTTTCACGAGAACTTTAATTAGAGATATTTTATATTAGTATTAAAAAATTTAATAAATACTAAAAATTACTAATTGCAACTTTACGAATTTTTACATAATATATTAATCATGAACATTTTACTTACATATTTAGTAAATTGTTTATAATTTATATAATATTTATGCATATATATAATAAATTGTCTATATACTATAAAACTAAAAAAGCAATTCTAAATATTTTATAAAAGTTAAAATTTCTAAAATTACAAAACTTATTATTTTATATTTGATAAATTATATTAAGGTTATTTTAATATAAGAATTTGGTGAAAATTAAGAAAAAGGGTTGATGTAACACCCCCATTTATTTAAGAGCCTTTAGCAAGACATTCTCAAATAAATGAAGCTGTTACCATCTCGGAATATCCGAGATAGTGAATAACAAAGTACAACAACCAAAGTACTTTATAAAAACTGATAAAATTTAAACTTGGTTATTACAGTTACTACATAACAGAAAAGAAAATACAACTGATGACTTCTCTAGATGTGATATAATTCTAAGTCGGTCCAAAGTACGCATCTCACATTCCTGCCCCAGCTCCTAGCTCATCTGTCTCTGACCTGCAGAATCTACTCCCCATCCCGGATCATCGTAGGTGTACACGAATACACTGTCAACCGCGCCCGGATCATCGTAGGTGTACACGAATACACTGTCAACCTCGCGGTTGAGTAGGATAACACAATAATGAATAATGCAACAAAGATGATATGCAAATGTCATGATATGCTCGAGCTCAATCTCATTCTCAATCTCAAACCCGTAACACCCAGCCATACCGAACCTCCCGGCAGACTATAATCGGCCGTCGCCGAACACCAGCATAACAGCTGAGGTCACCAGGTCTAGTCCTACAGAACTAGCCTGGGCCCAATAATATTTCATCATCTCAAATCCGTATCCGATGCATATGTCATGCTCATGAATGCAACAATAATAGTAACCATACTTATGAATGCAACAGTAATAATAATTACTATAATCATATACCATCCTCATATCATTCATGTTATCATCCATATCATACACCCAACATCCATTCATAACACATAACAGTAGTATAGTGACAGTGTAACCTACCTGGATAGCAGTATCATCCAATAGCAAGCCAGTAAGTCAACAGAATCATGTCACTTCAAAACCGTCACCTAGCAAATATAAATTATCTGATTACTAACTATCATACAGTTCTTTCCTCATCATTATAATTCACAATACCCACGAATTACTTATAATTATCATTAATATTAACCGAGACTACTCATAAATTTTACTTATATTAACTCATACGAAAGTCAAGTAACTAATTTAATCAACTTAGATATTCAGTTAATAAATACCGTCACAAAAATAAACGAACTAGCTAATAAAATATTAAATACACCGATTGACTAAAACCAATTAACTATAAATAATTAAATCAACTAGTACGTAGTACTAATCCAATAATCCACTACGTACTCTCCTTAACCAAAGTCACGAATTGAAATACGTTATCAAGCAGCAGCAACAATCCCATAACAACGAACCTACCACCCTACTTCAACAGACCACCACCACTAACCTAGACCCTCACACCCGCCGCCGCTGACCCCAACCTCAAGTATGTACTACCCGCTACAAACTCCACCCTTGAGCCACCACCAGAAGCTACCTCAGTCACCACAACATCCCCCTCAACGTTGTCTACACACCGCAAGGCCAGAATAGCGTGTGCTCTGCCTTTCGTAGCGGCGACCACCACGCAACCACCAGCAATCTCCACTAAAACACCTACCCACGACCGCCCCTTGCCTGCAAAACCAACCCCTATAACCACCGTCCTCCTCGTGGACCCTACAACGAGAAACACTCCCTAAATCGCACGTCCTCACCCCTTCCGTTAGGCCCTGTTTACGCCAAACTCGCTGCACCTGTCGTGGTGGTGTCTTCCACCATCAACGGCCGCCAATACAGTCTCTATGGTCACTATTAACTGCTACTATCGAAAGACTTATCCGAATATAAACTCTGACACGATCGAAGCGCGAACAACTTTCATCCTTAGCCTTGCTTCAACCAAACACAGTCACCGAAAAGGACACTATATACCCAGAAATTCGAGTTCAAGACATTATAAAAATAAACACCCAGAAAATGAAACTAGACTAACCTGAAATACGATCTCATTCATGGAAATAGGAGAGTTAAAAGCGGGATTGAGTTTTGTTCTTGAGACCGTCGCATAAACATCATTCCTGATCGTGAATAATTAACGAGAATGGGTTGCGTATGAATTTATGGGTTTTCTGAATTGAAGATGATGATGATGATGTTGTTTTATTGGTAGGTTTTATTACGCTATTAGTTTTGCAGATTTGTGTCAGGAATGGAGGCTGGATAAGGCAAGCATTAGAAGGGTGGGGTAGGGTTAAACAGATATGCATCACTTATCTCGGTTCCTATATTCTAAATCGGAGCACCACTCTTATCCTACTCGGCCCATTACCATTCAATCATAATACGAGACTAATAGTCCATCACGCCATTCGAGGAATTATATGTCTACCCGTAACTTAAAATAAACGAGTACGTATAAATTATTTATACCAAATAAATTATGTAATTCAGTATTACTAAATATTAATTAAATAAATTATACGAGTATAAAATTATTAGCACTTATAAAAGAATATATAAAAAAATTTAGAATTTAAATATAATTACGTCTTAAATAATAAAACAAGTATAGATGAGAAATAAATATAAAGTAAGAAATATATTTAATTATAAATATATTTTCAAAATAAAGAAATACGAAATAATCGTAGAAATACGATTTATAAAAATAATAACAGTTTACGTAAAATACTTTATAAACATTCCATTTGAAATACTTGTATAAAACATGGTTTGACTGCCGTTGACCGAGGCTAAAATACGGGGTATTACAGTCTTCCCTCCTTAAAATGAACTTCGTCCCGAAGTTCGCCACCCCGTAACGATTACCAAACATCCACAAGCATAAGACAAACACAAGTATGTAGTACATATACATAAAAGTTCGAAAACGCGAAGTGTTATATTCTATCTCCCTTAATAAACTTTGTCCCCAAAGTTGAACATACGACAGGAGTATGTGACACTTAAAGAACCACAACATTGACCGAATAATAACAAATTAAAACAGCAGACTACATTCATGGTCAACTCTCAGTCAGCCAATCATAACATACCACTTTGCCAGATCGTAAACCATCAAGATTTTACAATCCTATCCTTCTTAAAACATGGTTACGTCCCCGTAACCCCATTATAGAATTCCACATCCAACGTTCAAGAAGATTACCAAAACAATAGACACAAATCATTTGATAAGCTAATTACTCTATACTGGCAACTAGCGTCCGACTTTTCAAGCAACAAAACACTCAGTTGTCAATTTCATGTTACGCATTAAACAAAAAAAAAATCAAGTTAACAAATACTTGGAAGCTTTGACACCAAATAAACATATTTACATCAATGTAGACAATCAACTAACTCATAGTTCATACTTGAGGAATTAAAATATTTCATATCAATAATCATATCATAGAAGTAGAATTCATATTTCTGCAATTCAGGTTTAGAGAAAGACACTAGGCAAAATTCAAGCAGTGTAATAGCGTTTGTATAATTGAGACTACTTTATATAAAACTCACCGTAACAAATAAGATTATATTATCATATAACAGGTTCATACTCATATCATATGTCTACCGTTCATGCTACAGAACTCATATCAAAGTATTACATGGTTACATCACATAATTCCTATTTGATTTAACTTTTATATGAAACTCACATCACTTACAATTTCAACAATCATACATCATGCAACAACTTTCAAAATTCATAAATTTAAAGACCCGCTTATCAATTTTGCGAGCTATTATCATTTTTAGAAAATATAATGAATTAACTAAACATAGGAGAAGAATCAATTGCAAAGCTTAAGGAATTTATTTATAACAAATTTTACAACTCAGTTGGTCGGAACAAAAACTTTACAACAATTAGACAGAAAATTGGGCAACTTGCAAAAATCACTATTAAGTAACGACTCGTTAAGATTTTATGTGGCTTATCATTTTGAAAACGTGAATGAATATTCTAAACAGCGGAGTTGGAATTATGCATAAACAATAGATACGTTTTAAATGGTTTCTTTTACAAAAAAAAAAAAAAAAAAAAAAAAAAAACTTGGGTCAAAACCGAACTGTGCAGTAACAATCTGACCACTATCGACTAAAATATTTATTTCTTACTAAATATAACTCGTATACACATGAAACCAAAGCATTGAAAAGCTAAATCAGGAGGTTATCACATACATTTTTTTTTTTTTACATTCATATAGAAAACACATTATAAATGGCAGTCCGTACAACAAGGTAACATTCTGAAAATTATCAAAATTTTAGTTCCTTGAAATTTACTTCATATCATCTCATTTAGATACAACCATTCTTCTTCCAAAACATGTTGACATATCATTTGACGCATTGAGATCACATTACCCGACATTAACATGTATTCATTATCTCAAACCGAAAATGCCATCCAGAACACAGTAAAGATTGCGAAACCGAAAATAACATCAACTAAATAACTCAATAATCATGTATGTATCGACAGTGCATTAGTTTCTACCATCGTAACAATCACAGCTTATTAATTACGAGGATATATCCTTGAAATCATTAAAGTGCCACTTATTGAACACTAACATTATAACCAAATTAGATGTATATAATTAGACGTAAAATCAGCATGTAATTTTCAACACATAACTATATAACATTTATGACTTAGGGCAATACATTTCGCATATCACTAGACATGGATTGCCAAGGTAATTAGTAAAATAATAACAATCTTAAATCTCAAAATCCGATCTATTTTGCCTAGTAAGCCAACCAGTAAATTCTTGCAAAGAATAAAACATTCAGATAAGAAGTATATACACACTCAGATAGCAACAAAACTATTATCCACAGACACGACATCCGTTTCGGTCTACTAGCTTTACACACAGGGCTTGACTTGATTTCGCACCCTGTAAAGACATTGTCTGGCTGGCTCTATTAACTATTCTAGTCATCGTTGTCATATCTCTCCCACATCTAACCTCTTAGGTAGCTATAGCTTATGGTGCCTCTATCGTCAAATCATTACCCATATTTTTATACTATATCTCTACCTAAGGGTTCAGGGATCAGAAAGCCGAATGCATATCATCATATAATTCATAATTCACATCTCATGCCATTCATACACTAAAATTTCACTCAATTATTCAAATAAGTCAGCATGCCAATATCAACCATATTCTTTCATTGCACATCATTAACCATGTATCACATCATTATTAACCTCATTTCGCTCCTGCAAAACTGTTAGTACAATATAGGCAAGGTCTGATCCTTTATTTTGTTACTACCCACTCTCTGCATCACTCACGGTTACCAAGTTAGACTGAAAGGGCCAGTGGCTTGGTTTGAGGGGGCCCCTAACTCATCCCAATCCGGGGGCTCCTAACAGTTACTAACCTGGGGTTCATTTTATTAGACTCTTCCTACGTTTATTATTATTCATTTGGTTTAGGCCTGAGGATCGTTCGCTCTGATACCACTTTGTAACACCCCCATTTATTTAAGAGCCTTTAGCAAGACATTCTCAAATAAATGAAGCTGTTACCATCTCGGAATATCCGAGATAGTGAATAACAAAGTACAACAACCAAAGTACTTTATAAAAACTGATAAAATTTAAACTTGGTTATTACAGTTACTACATAACAGAAAAGAAAATACAACTGATGACTTCTCTAGATGTGATATAATTCTAAGTCGGTCCAAAGTACGCATCTCACATTCCTGCCCCAGCTCCTAGCTCATCTGTCTCTGACCTGCAGAATCTACTCCCCATCCCGGATCATCGTAGGTGTACACGAATACACTGTCAACCGCGCCCGGATCATCGTAGGTGTACACGAATACACTGTCAACCTCGCGGTTGAGTAGGATAACACAATAATGAATAATGCAACAAAGATGATATGCAAATGTCATGATATGCTCGAGCTCAATCTCATTCTCAATCTCAAACCCGTAACACCCAGCCATACCGAACCTCCCGGCAGACTATAATCGGCCGTCGCCGAACACCAGCATAACAGCTGAGGTCACCAGGTCTAGTCCTACAGAACTAGCCTGGGCCCAATAATATTTCATCATCTCAAATCCGTATCCGATGCATATGTCATGCTCATGAATGCAACAATAATAGTAACCATACTTATGAATGCAACAGTAATAATAATTACTATAATCATATACCATCCTCATATCATTCATGTTATCATCCATATCATACACCCAACATCCATTCATAACACATAACAGTAGTATAGTGACAGTGTAACCTACCTGGATAGCAGTATCATCCAATAGCAAGCCAGTAAGTCAACAGAATCATGTCACTTCAAAACCGTCACCTAGCAAATATAAATTATCTGATTACTAACTATCATACAGTTCTTTCCTCATCATTATAATTCACAATACCCACGAATTACTTATAATTATCATTAATATTAACCGAGACTACTCATAAATTTTACTTATATTAACTCATACGAAAGTCAAGTAACTAATTTAATCAACTTAGATATTCAGTTAATAAATACCGTCACAAAAATAAACGAACTAGCTAATAAAATATTAAATACACCGATTGACTAAAACCAATTAACTATAAATAATTAAATCAACTAGTACGTAGTACTAATCCAATAATCCACTACGTACTCTCCTTAACCAAAGTCACGAATTGAAATACGTTATCAAGCAGCAGCAACAATCCCATAACAACGAACCTACCACCCTACTTCAACAGACCACCACCACTAACCTAGACCCTCACACCCGCCGCCGCTGACCCCAACCTCAAGTATGTACTACCCGCTACAAACTCCACCCTTGAGCCACCACCAGAAGCTACCTCAGTCACCACAACATCCCCCTCAACGTTGTCTACACACCGCAAGGCCAGAATAGCGTGTGCTCTGCCTTTCGTAGCGGCGACCACCACGCAACCACCAGCAATCTCCACTAAAACACCTACCCACGACCGCCCCTTGCCTGCAAAACCAACCCCTATAACCACCGTCCTCCTCGTGGACCCTACAACGAGAAACACTCCCTAAATCGCACGTCCTCACCCCTTCCGTTAGGCCCTGTTTACGCCAAACTCGCTGCACCTGTCGTGGTGGTGTCTTCCACCATCAACGGCCGCCAATACAGTCTCTATGGTCACTATTAACTGCTACTATCGAAAGACTTATCCGAATATAAACTCTGACACGATCGAAGCGCGAACAACTTTCATCCTTAGCCTTGCTTCAACCAAACACAGTCACCGAAAAGGACACTATATACCCAGAAATTCGAGTTCAAGACATTATAAAAATAAACACCCAGAAAATGAAACTAGACTAACCTGAAATACGATCTCATTCATGGAAATAGGAGAGTTAAAAGCGGGATTGAGTTTTGTTCTTGAGACCGTCGCATAAACATCATTCCTGATCGTGAATAATTAACGAGAATGGGTTGCGTATGAATTTATGGGTTTTCTGAATTGAAGATGATGATGATGATGTTGTTTTATTGGTAGGTTATTACGCTATTAGTTTTGCAGATTTGTGTCAGGAATGGAGGCTGGATAAGGCAAGCATTAGAAGGGTGGGGTAGGGTTAAACAGATATGCATCACTTATCTCGGTTCCTATATTCTAAATCGGAGCACCACTCTTATCCTACTCGGCCCATTACCATTCAATCATAATACGAGACTAATAGTCCATCACGCCATTCGAGGAATTATATGTCTACCCGTAACTTAAAATAAACGAGTACGTATAAATTATTTATACCAAATAAATTATGTAATTCAGTATTACTAAATATTAATTAAATAAATTATACGAGTATAAAATTATTAGCACTTATAAAAGAATATATAAAAAAATTTAGAATTTAAATATAATTACGTCTTAAATAATAAAACAAGTATAGATGAGAAATAAATATAAAGTAAGAAATATATTTAATTATAAATATATTTTCAAAATAAAGAAATACGAAATAATCGTAGAAATACGATTTATAAAAATAATAACAGTTTACGTAAAATACTTTATAAACATTCCATTTGAAATACTTGTATAAAACATGGTTTGACTGCCGTTGACCGAGGCTAAAATACGGGGTATTACAGTCTTCCCTCCTTAAAATGAACTTCGTCCCGAAGTTCGCCACCCCGTAACGATTACCAAACATCCACAAGCATAAGACAAACACAAGTATGTAGTACATATACATAAAAGTTCGAAAACGCGAAGTGTTATAGTTGAATTTCACTTTTGATAAAATTTAAGGGGCTCGATTGCTCCAATAAACTCATGGGGCCTAATTTCATAATTAAGCAAAGTTAAGGGGCTTAATTACCACTTTCGCGCATTTTAATTCGTCAAAATAGTAATCAAGCCCCACAATTTTTAGCCGAAATTCGAAAGTGAAATTAAATAACATTGTTTGATTTTTCAAGAGTATATTTTACCAAAATTCATTACTTGATACTTCCTCTGTTTCATTAGTATAAGTTTACTGTTTGGACCAGTAATCACAGGTGAGGAGAATCTTCAATAAAACTTCTAATATATAACCCAAAAGAGGGTCATGTGAAAGTTTGCTTAACACATGTAAGAATATGTGTACCTTATAAGCATAATAGGTACCGAAGATCGACGTGCCGACTTTCTGCCCTCGAGACCCAATTTCGACGACTAATAGAGTCTCGGTGATGGTTCACACCCCAAGTTCCAAAAGCTCTCTAACAATGGTGGCTTTTATGTGATTGTATGTTACTATGTTCTGTATATTGATGTTTGTTTTTATTCTCACAAAACACTCAATGTTTATAAGGCTCCAAAAAATTTGTTACGGGGAGAAGAATATGGATAAAACTGATTTAATGACACGTTATTTCACCTTAATTGTAGTCATTATGTGAGTCATTATTAATAAAATATTCCTTTTAATTTGGCCGTTTAAATTACAATACTCTCACTCGTCCACATAACCGAGTCAATCCTCCCACTAGGTCACACAACTAAGCTTATCACAAAATTATCAATCATATTCATACAGGAAAATGGGGTGTGCGACCAGTATGTAACAAGTAGCGTTATATAAAGCCACCATCAAACTAACATACCATTTTCATAATAAAAATTCCCAAGATCATTCAAACAACATCGCGGCATACACTATCCCTTTATGCTATAACATGTTATGTAGTTATATACACAATATAACGGCCGGTTGGGCTTAACATGACGTAGTTGAATTGACCATTCCTAAGACATTAATGAAAATCTATCTTAACTTGACTGCTTTCCTAACATAACCCGTTGAACCAACTGCCTTATGATTCTCCGAAATCATGTTAAAGTAGCAACATGAAATCTCAATTTTATCTCACAACTCAAAGTCGAAGGGCTTCGTACCAAAATACGGTTCACACAGCAACAAATTAGGGATTCATTTGTCACTCCTTAAGGTCGACAAAACACACATAGTATGATTTATGTTTCACAACATAGCTCCTAATACGGTGGGCATGACACTCTTCTATGATGTACAAATAAAAAACTAGATACTACACAAGTATCTAACCCCAGTCGCCTGTTTAGCATACTCAATGCTCAATCCTCCACTCTAGATTCGGTTTCAAAAGCTTTAGTATGAAAGACGTATTCCATACTTAACTCTTTTAGAGTCTCATCTTAGACATACTAAGGCGAATATAAAACGAGTTAATAAACTACTTATACTACACTAGTATAAATCTCATCCTTCTTACACACAAAGTGTCAATATGACTCATCTTGACGACTCATCTTGATGTATGATCCACTAGCATTAAGGCAATTGCATGTGTGACTAGGCATCATGTTTCTTGGTGACATCTCTAATATGCCTTAACATGCAACATATGCTTATAAACATTTTGTAGAAGAAAAACAAATTTTATTCCATAATGCTTAATATAAGTCCATTATCTAATATATGCCAAAAAAACATTAAATATGATTACAAGCTAAAAAACTAAAAGCTTTGAAAACCTAAGCTCCTTACATGAGCTCGGAACACATCTCTCGCAATAGGTTTAGTTAAAGGACTAGCTATCATCTTATTAGTCCATATATACTTAATGACTATCTCTTTATTCTTTATGGCGTCTCGAACAAAATTATAACGCCTCTTAATATGTTTTGTCTTTCAATGAAATTTTGGATCTGTGAAAATTGGATAGCAGTGGTAGTGTCACAAAACATATCGACCGCTTCATCAACTTTATGAGCAAGTTTAATATCCAGAAGAAAACACCTCAACCAGATTGCCTCTTGAACAACAAGGCTAACAACGACATACTTTGCTTCCATATTTGACAAAGCAATACAATCTTGCTTCTTACTGCACTAGGATATTGCACCTCCACCAAGGATAAAGGCATATCCTAAGGTCGATTTAGACTCATCTAAACCGTCACCCTAATCGACATCCGAATTACACTTTAGCCTCAAATCTCCACCATGAAAACAGATGACCAAATCACTTGTACCACGAAGATAACGCATGATTCTCGTTATTCCTTGCCAGTGAGTGGGTCCTGGGTTGCTTTGGAAACGGCTCACCAAGCTAACCGCATAGCAAATGTCCGACCGTGTACGCAACATGGCGTACATCAAACTAGCAATCGCATTGGTATATGGAACATTGGTCATTTGCTTCTTTTCTGAATGTATTTTAGGACATTGATCAAGGCTTAGAGTTTTACCCTTTTCAACTAGAGTGTCAATGGGTTTCGAATTGTGCTTATTAAATCGTTCTAAAACTTTTTTAATATATGACTCTTGAGACAAACCAAGAAGTTTCTTAGAACGATCTCTCATAATTTCCACGCTTCGAACATACCTAGCTTCTCCCATATCCTTCATCTCAAAGACAGAGGATAAACACTACTTAGCGGCATTAATCATCTCCATGTTGTCACCAGCTAGTAGTATATCGTCGACATACAATGAGAGAAGCTTTGTTGACATAAACACAATAATATTCATCTACCATATAGAAACCACACTCAGTTATAGCCTCATTTAATCTGAAAAAACCATTGCCTAGAAGATTGCTTAAGACCATATATAGAACTTTTAAGTCAACACACATTGTCATCTTCACCTTTTGAGTCAAACCCAATAGGTTGATCCATATAGATCTCTTCCTCAAGCGTCCCATTGAGGAAAATGGTCTTTCCGTCAATTTGGAACAACTCCAAGTCCAAATGGGCAACTAGAGCTAGAAGTAGGAGGCGAATAGAGGCAAGTCTCACCACATGAGAAAATGTCTCATCATAGTCTATACTCTCAATTTCGGTAAAAACGTTTGTCACCAATCGGGCTTTGAACTTATCAATTGAGCCATCCACTTTACATTTGACTTTGAAAACCCATTTGTTCTCAATTGACATACGTATAGGCGGAAGGTCAACAAGTTCCCAAACTCTATTCCTTGTCATAGAGTCAATCGTATCCTTCATAGCATCCATCAATTCTTGACTATTTTGTGAATCCATAGCTTCTCTAAAAGAAGTACGTTCATCAATCTCTATAATAGCATAAACGAGAGCTTATTCTACTCGTTTTTTGATATTGAAATATCGTGGAGGAACTCTCCCTCATTCACTCTTCGTTTCATACTGTTAAGTGAAGAATCAATCCCACTATCTTCTAAATAAATGGGATCTTGAATTTGAGAACTAATCTCATGTTCTATACTTGATGGTTGAGGACTTACATCAATTTTAAGTGGATCTTCACTAGAAGGTAAATTCACTACTAAAAATAGACTTTTTCCGACCGTTCTTTTCCGACCGATTGCAGAGTAGTTGGGAAAAAAACTTTGCGACCGATTTCATACTATTTGCGACCGATACCAGTTATTTATTTGGCGGGTTCAAAATTTTGTTTGCGCGGGTTGTTTCCAACTATATTTCCGACTGACTTGTGGTTGCAAAATTAAAATAGTGACTGATTTTCCTACCACTATTTTGTCAGTCGCTAATGTCGATTTTCCTACCACCACTACGACTACATATCAGTAGCAAATAGAATTATACCAAACAAAAACACTGAACCCCTGATTCAATTACGACTATAATCCTTAAACCCCTATAATTCTGAAACGACTATTATAAAAAATCCTCTCCCAAATTCTGAAATCCCTAAAAACCAACCCTCCATCCGACGACTGTCCAACCGCCGCATCAACATCTCCCTCCGGCGTCCTCCCACGAACGTTGGCCTCCGGCGTCCACCACAACACGCGCTTACCGTCGTTAATCACCGCTAGCAGGTATTTCTTTTCCACCTTTTTCCCTAATTTCTAACTGCTAATTGCATTCTTATTGTTTGTTTTTGGGTTAAATCTAACTGCTAATTTTATTCTTATTGTTTGTTTTTGGGTTAAATTAATGTTTGTTGTTTATAATCTTAATTAAATTTGTTGTTACCATGAGGAATAAGAATAGGATTTGCTGATATTAATTAGTTGATCATCATAAGGTTTGATGATAATAATAATTGGTTGATCATAAGGGTTTTGGGTACAATCCTCGAACACCAGTCACCATTGTAGCCTCGTAGGATCGTTCTATGTACGGCTAGTAGAGTGAAAACAAAGACTATAGTAAACAAATTAATAAGATCAATATAAACCGGTTCAAGTAAAATCTAGGGCGGAGCATTGGTGCAGAATAATATGTTAAGACTCATCCCCGGTCGGGAATAAAGATAGAGCAATGTTCCCGTTAACTACAAAGCAGGTTCAGGCAAACTAGTTTGTGTGGTCCTATCAAATTAAGTACTTTAGGCATCTATGAAGAGTTGAGAATTTAAGAGCATATCCCATATAGGAAGGTTCCACGGTAGTATGCTGGGATCACTCACAACACAAAGAGCTTCATCTGTACTTGGATAAGGTAGGGCTCTTAGGTTCATTTTTTTCACTTCCTGCAATTTTGGTGCCTTATTTGTTTATGCACAAATGGTTGATTTCACAATGTACCAGGATTGTATGGTTGTATAATTGTATATTACTGTTTACTTACCATGTATCATAGTATGTTTTATTATGTTTTGCATATTATGTTTTCTATAGTTTGTAATCCTAGGCGTGTATTGTGTATAAATAGTGGTTCTCATCGTCAATAAAACCAAGTCTTGTTGATACAATAATTTCTATAATACGTAGCCACAAAACAATTAGGATATATGTATACACACTAGCTAGTAACTAGCATAACATATATTTAGTTTGTTTCTGAAAATCGATAACATGATGACGATTTATAATAACATATAATTTGCATCCTGATTGCATTAGTAATATGGACGTTGCTGCTACAATTTTACAAAATAAGTAAAACCATAAGAGATATAAGTTTGCTTCTGCATCATAAATACTTTAGCTATTTGTTGACCATCTTTTCTTTGTCTTGTGATGTAAGTTTGCTTTGCTTGCGTTTTGGTTCTAATACTTATCTATAGTAGTAGCAATCAAGTTGTAATACTATACCATAAAAAGGAAAAGCAAAGGCTCTGATCGTTATTCCTACGCAAATAAACATGAGACTTTGTAAGTCAAAGCAATCTATATGTAAACCAGAAGGTTATATGTCATACTATGCATTAAAAATCATCCTGAGATGTCAATTTACAAGGATATTCATACAGCTTGTAGCTTGTAATCTATCACTTCCCCCAAAACATAGATGTCCACTTAGGCAAGCTTCTGCAAAAACCAGAATAGACTAAGTATCCGTGCCTCTTTGCCTATCCAAGCCACTTCAAATCTCATGTCCTTGTTCCCCATATTACTTTTGATGCGTTGGATCAGTTGTCATGTATCATTTTTGCCAACTGAGAGGGTTTAAGTACCCAGTAGTACTGCATTCTAGCATAGATTCTCTGCTGCCAGAGATGATAATAACAAGCAGTTCCTGCCACTTTTTTATTATGCTGCTGCTCACAGATGCAGCAAGTATGTTCTTGACAGTAGCCAAAAGAGAACGACTTAGCTTTGATTTTATGAGTAGCCTAAAAGAGAGAGTCTGAGAACGTGGAAGGGAAAAGCAGAAAAATAGTAGGACTAATAATTAAATTAAATCTGGCTATACTTAAGGTAGCGTGGTCCTAATTAGCAAGGAATATCTCATAAGTGAAAAAAGAATAAGGCTGGCTAGTTGGGTTTGCATCTGCATCATAAATACTTTAGCTATTTGTTGACATGCTTTTATAAATTGTCTTTGTTAGTTAGTTTAATTCATTGAAATGCTTTTTATATGCCTGTTAGATTTATAATGAAAAGAGTTGAGCGGACATGGATGTATGAAAGATTGGATGCAAGTAAAAAACTGAAGATCGATTTTGTGCTTGGAGTTAATGAATTCATTGAACATGTTAAAGAGCAAGATGGTTATGTTTCTAATAAACAATTTAGGTGTCCATGCCAAAAATGCAAGAATCAAAAGTATAAGAATGAATTTGATGTAAAAGAACATCTTCTTAAAAATGGTTTTTGTCTACACTACTATGATTGGGTTTGTCATGGGGAGAACTACCCAACTGATGAAGGCGAACCAAGTGCAATTTTAGATCCCTATCGAAATATGGTGGTAGATGCATTAGGGGAGACTGTGATGGATATTTTAGAAGAACCCCCTATAGATGAAGAACCACCACACCCACTAGCAAAAACATTTTTTGATATGTTAAATGCGGCTGCTAAGCCTTTGTATGAGGGTAGCAGCGTGTCATTGCTAAAAGCGGCTGCAAGGGTGATAAATTTAAAATGCGAGTATAATTTACCCCATAGATGTGTAGATGGTGTTACATCCTTTATCGAAGAAGTGATTCCCAAAAATAATAGCATGACCACAACCTTTTACAACACCAAAAAGGTCCTAAAAGGCCTTCAACTTCCACATGAGAAGATTGACGCTTGTCCATACGGATGTATGTTGTATTGGGAGGAAAATGCGGTACTTGTGAAGTGTAAGAAATGTGGTGAAGATAGATATAAAGAAAATACAACTGGGAAACAAGTAGGAAAACAGGTGTTAACTTATTTCCCTTTAACCCCGAGGTTACAAAGACTATACGCAACAAAACACATAGCTAAGGAAATGAGATGGCATTCAGAAAACCCTCGTGTTAGAGGGATGATGGCTCATCCAAGTGACGGAGAGGCTTGGAAACATTTTGATGCATCTTACCCAGACTTTGCCGAGGAACCCCGTAATGTGCGACTTGGTTTATGCACAGATGGGTTTGCACCGTTTGGACAGTTTGGCAAGTCGTATTCTTGCTGGCCAGTAATGATCACGCCTTACAACCTTCCGCCAGGGTTGTGCATGAAACGACCATTCATCTTCTTATCAATGATTATCCCAGGCCCTAAGAATCCGAAAGGAAACCTAGACATATACTTGCATCCTTTGATTTCTGAACTTAAAAAGTTATGGGAAACTGGTGTACTCACTTACGACATTTCCAGAAAGCAAAATTTTCAAATGAGAGCTTCACTCATGTGGACAATAAATGATTTTCCGGCCTATGGAATGTTGTCTGGATGGTCAACCGCTGGTTATTTTGCATGCCCTTATTGTATGGAGAAAAGCAAGTCCTTTCATCTTCCGAATGGAAATAAGGTATGTTGGTTTGATTGTCATCGGCAATTCTTACCTATTGATCATGCCTTTAGACAAAATAAGAGTGCTTTTACCAAAAATAGGGTTGAAAATGGTCTCCCTCTTCCAAGACTAACTGGTCAGGAATTGTGGAGACGTGTAGAGCAATTTCCAACAGTAGTCAATGGTACTGATACCGAATTCAAAGAGTTAAAAAAGTTGGGGACTGGGTGGTTCAAAAGAAGCATATTTTGGGAGCTTCCTTATTGGAAATCATTGCTCATTCGACATAACCTCGATGTGATGCACATAGAGAAAAAATTTTTCGAGCAATTGATTAATACAATTATGAATGTCAAGGGTAAATCAGCAGATGGTCCACGATCACGATCAGACCTGGCAACATTTTGTAATCGCCCGAAACTACATATTACGAGACCTGGGCAGATGCCAAAAGCTCCTTACACCCTTGATAAGGCACAAAAAAAGGTTTTATGTGATTGGATTTGCAATTTGAGGTTCCCGGATGGATATGCATCTGATCTGAGTAGGTGTGTGGATTATAAAGAGCTAAAGTTACATGGATTAAAGAGTCATGATTGCCATGTTTTCATGGAGCGATTATTACCAGTTGCAACAAAGAATTTATTGCCAAAGAATGTGTGGAATGCAATAACTGAAATCAGTTTGTTTTTTCGAGATTTGTGCTCTTCAACTATAACGACTACTGATATGTCACGTTTAGAGAGTAATATTGCCGAGATCATTTGCAAGTTGGAAAGAATTTTTCCTCCTTCCTTTTTCAACTCAATGGAGCATTTACCGGTTCATTTACCTTATGAGGCGAAAGTTGGTGGTCCTGTTCAATATAGGTGGATGTATCCCTTTGAAAGGTAATTGAATTTTTTTAAAAAACTAAGCATTATACCTTAAAAAATAATTATGATTCTTATACTAAGTAAATATATATTCTAGGTTCCTTAACCACTTGAAGCGAAAAGTGGGTAACAAAGCCAGAGTTGAAGGTTCTATATGCAATGCTTATCTTACGGAAGAGATTTCAAACTTTTGTTCTCTTTATTTTGAAGAGCATATAGACACAAAATCAAAAGATTTAGGTTTGGGTATCAAAAACCACATCGATCCTAATGGTTCTAAGATACCTGAACTATTTCAATATCATGAGGGTTATACATCTGGTAAATGTCGTACAAGGTATCTCGAGGATAAAGAACTTCAACGTGCACATATCTATATCCTCAATAATTGTGAATTGTTAAATGATTATGAAGGGTAAGTGAAGTATTTTTTTTATAAATAACAGTGTAACTTAAATCTTTCTCAAACTACTGTCCTCCTTACTTCCAGTCCATACGTGTTTCCTTTTTAGGGAATTTGAGAGTTTTATCATTGAACAACATTCACATGTATCGGCGAATGAGGTTTGGGATAAATTTGAAGTAGAATTCCCGGGATGGCTTCGAGAACGCGTAAGCTTGTATTTCACAAAAATTAATATGTTTCTTGCTATGTTAACAGAGAAATGAGTAATACTAAAATTATCCCCTTCTTGAAATAGGTGCTAAAGAAGAATGAATCCAATGATTTTTTGTATGCTTTGGCCATGGGTCCTTCTAGATTGGTACGAACTTGGAAGCGTTACTCAGTTAATGGATTCAACTTTCAAAGTTATAGTATTGGCAGATTAAGAAACACCATGAATTATGGCGTTTGTGTTAGTTCTGTCGAAGAAACCAATTACTACGGCCTGTTAGATGAGGTGATTGAAATTAGTTATAACGGTAGACTGGACGCTTATAATACAATATTGTTCAAGTGCAATTGGATGGATAGTTCTGGGAATGGTATGAATATACATCCAGAATATAAACTTGTTGAAGTTAATTCCACGAAGAAGTTTCCAAAGTACGACCCATTTGTGTTAGCTTATCAGGTTCAACAAGTTTATTTTTCTTCTATCCCAAGCACGAAGAAAGATAGGAATCAATGGTGGGCAGTATTTAGGACAAAAGCAAGATCCCAGATTGATGCCCCTACTGATGAAGTAACTATTTTTCAAGAGGAAGTTGTTCTTGATACTCCAATTTTGTCTACAATATATGACGATGAAGTGAGAGATGAAAGTGAATATGTGATAGAGGAAGTAGATGACGAATTTGTGCAAGAAGGGATAGAAGAAGAAGAAGAACAACAACAAGAAGAAGAAGAAGAAGAAGAAGAAGAAGAAGAAGAAGATCTTTCTAGTGATGATGACGATGATGCTCAGTCAGTTGGTCATGATGATTCTAGTGACGATGATTTTGAATAGTTGTAGTTATCAGCTTTTGCCTGTTTTATTTTATACCAACACTTTTATAACTATTCTGTTTTTGTTATTCAATGATTAATGACTATTGTCTTTTTGTTATTCAATGCTTGTTTTGTGCTATTTGTTATTTGCTTAATATTAATTGGGTGTTAGTGTTATCTGTTGTGTTAGTGTTATCTTCTATCTGTTATTTGCTTGTTTTATACTTTCTGTTGGTTGATTATTAACTATTAGTACACTAATAAATAAATTCAAAGTTTTTGTTTATAGTTACGATGGTAGGATGTGGCAAAAGAAGAGGCAGCCTTAATAATCAAAGAATTAGAGGATCGGCAAATACGGAGAATGAGAATCGTCAGACACCAGATTCAGGGCAACCAAAGACACTTATATCACCTTCAGGCATATGGTACGGTTCATTTACATTGCATAATAATTGATCTCTACCTTTTTGGACTAGCCTTAATCTCTTTCGCCTACAACTAACCAAGTCTAGTAGTTTGGATTGGCTTGCTTCTCTGACTTGTATGAGAAGAAAGGGTAGCTGTTAGTGCATTTCTTATCTTTGACAGAATACTAACGTACTGACAACTACTAACCTACTGACAGATGCACCTCAATTTCACAGATGCAGGGATGTCTAATAAATGGATTCCCTGATTATGGACCCTTTCCCCACCTGCTGAATTCTGATATTCATAGCAGCCCTTCATTGAGATCACTGATCCTAGCATCACCAATCAAATGATTACAATTAAATTAACACAAATGATTTATATATAGCTACTTTATAGGAGGAACCTTGTGTATGTCTACGTGGGATATTAGGTTCAAATTTCCCCTGATTTTATGCGGTATCTTAGATGTTAGAAAAGATTATGTGTATACAGTACGACACAGATGAACCTTAGCATATTTTAGTATTTGGTTTTGAGCAAGGAGAAAACTGAGTTTGTACATCCGTTTTTCATTCTGTTTGAGGTTGGATTGATGGTTTATCAGAATTCAGAAAGATATGTTTTTATGGTTAATATGTTTTGATTTGTTTTAAGGATGGCAATGAGGTTTTCTTCAAAATTAAGAGGTCGACCCAACTGAAGAAGTTGATGAATGCTTACTGTGACCGACAGCCTGTAAGTAGTGTGTCTTGTGCTGGGCAGTTGTTTGGCACGAGCTGGTAGGCTATCGGTCAGTAGGTAGCGACTGACTGGGTCTGAGTGTCTGAAGTTGCTGGCTTGGGTTTCTGAATGTGGCTGTGAAGTGGTTGCATTAGGCTATGGCATAGCAGCGTGAGCACTAGGCTGTACAGGGGCAGGCCTGGCGTCTGTCAGCAATTGCTGGTTGCTGGCTGAAGCACGACAGAGCTGTTGCGGGGCAAATGGGGTTGGGTCTGGTCTGCGTGCAAGAGGCTGGCAGGTTCTTGCTGGGTCTGCGTGCAGGAGTCGGGCAGGCTGAATATGTTGGTAACAACGCAGATCAGCGTATCTGACTACAGCCGATTTTCGTATGTGGGAGTTTAGAACGGAAGTCTACAAGGATCTGAGTAATGAATTAGTGTGTGTATTGTGTAGTAACTACTAATTGTACCTACTGACAGATGCACCTCAATTCAGAACCTTAATTCTCTTCCATGTCTTTATATGTACAATTTTAAATCCACACCAACGTTCAGAATCTGCATACTATTGTCTTGACAGTACCCAATCTCTTGTCTTGACAGCACCTCATAATTTTCTTGGTTTCTTATTTCAACTTACTAGTATGTTATAATAACAGGTTCACAAGTAAGGTGGTGAAAGATGCAGTGTCCGGTGCGATTAAGTCGAAGACTAATGTTTGTTGTCCTAATTGGAGAGAGACTCCAGCCGACGTAAAAGAGGATTACTGGAATCATTTTAAGGTTATTTTTTTGCAAATACTTATAGTTAGATTTTTTTCTCTAATATATCTAAAAATAGAATAATTCTACTTTATTTTATGTAATTGCAGAATAATTTTGAATATGATCCAGCGCATGAGGCTCAGCTCAGGATGACATTCAACAAGAAGGCTGGATCACGACTCAAGGACTTAGTTTGGCATGTCAAGACGAAAGAGGATGGCACATGGATGTCAGAAGCTGCCCGTGACGCTTTGTTGCTGAGAAAAGCGTCAGATGCATTTAAGAAAAAATCAGCGATTAGTAGCGGGAATAGGACAAAGCACAAGGAAAATGGGAAAGTGTTGGGAACCCATAATATGGGTAGAAAATCTGCTATTGAGATAGCAGCTGAGATGGTAAATATTATTCACTAGGGAATCTGATTTTGTAATTCACCTTTCGAATCTTGCTTTAGTGCTTTTTTTTGCAGGCTAAGAATGCTGGTGGCAAGATGCCTACGGCTTTTGAATTGTTTAAGCATGTCCATACACCAAAGGGGAAGGATACAGTGGAAGCGGGTAGGCCGAAGAGCGTCATGGTATGTACTTCCATTATTTAGCTTATCAAAGAATTTTTTTTAGCCTTAGTGTGTATGTCATATCCTCCTAAATCATTGGTGTGGGAGATTGTAGTTTAGTATTCCACAATGCACCCCTATGAACTGAAGGAACGTCAACCAACCGGACATCTCTGTAGGACTAAACTTGCATCATCCAGCTCAGTTTACACTTTAGACCTTTCCTAGGCATTGATATCAAAAATCTGTTTGCCAGTACTTGTATCATGGTGGTTGCCTAAAATATATGCATCAAACATAATAGAGTTTATCGCATATGGGATGTTGAGTTACGCATACGGGGTAGGAGCGCTGGTATAATACTAGTGAATAGGCTGATTAAGTAAAATAACCAATGCGTTCTTACATAGCCATGAAAACCCAGGTGTTTACAGTAAATAGGCTGATTAAGGGAGCTGAGCGGATTGGATTTTAAGGCCACCACCTAAACCGCCGGTACTAGTAGGATCCCATGTGGGGCACGTTGAACTTTCTTAGGCCTACTTATGTCGTCTAAAGTCAAGTAAAAGGTTTCAAAAATGGCTGCTATTCCGTTAGCCTCCTAGGCTGCTGCTCTACATGGGGTTTGGCATATAATGAAATAGAGGGGAGAGCATTCTCTTTTTAAAGATTCGCCTTGGTTCAGCTATTCTGAAGTTTGGTTAGTCCGCTTTCTCCTTAATAGGGAATTCCAGAACCACAGCCTGTAACGCAGTCTGTAAAGAAAAAAGCAAGAGAGCCTTAAGTTTTGTTTTGAGTGCACATGGAAAGACTTGTATTAACGAATGGCATTACTTAACACGATTCACCAACCAAAGTAGTCTTCTTAAAATCGGATCAAGTCAATAAAAATATAAAATGTAGTAATCAGTTTATTAACAAATCAAATAAATGTGAATATAAAAAGTAATGATTGCAGAATTAACATATAATTGCTCAGAATCTCAATCCTTGTTGTTCAACGTAATCTAGATGACCGAATCATTATGCTAAGACTAATCAGTGTTACTGACGCATAATTCCCAGCCTCATACCCTGTATGGCTGTATCTTTCTGTAACTCCGATCCATTTATTTTTAGGATTTTATATATGTGATAAGTTCGATTTAAAACAAGTTTCCCTTTGTTTTATTTGCAGGAATCGTTCACTAATGACGTAGTTGCACTTGAGATGCAAGGAACTTCATACAAGGAAGATGAAGTTTATTACAAATCCGTTGGTGGAAGAAAGAAGGGACAAGTATATGGTCTTGGTAATGCTCAGTCTTTATTCTTTGGTCCGAGTGTCACCTCTACTGGTGCATCTACCCAATGCTACACCCCTGGAGTACTTACTCAACTCCAAACTCATCACGAGCTACTATTGAAGGAAGCGATGGATAAGGCGAACCAAGAGAACGAGGAACGGTTGCAAAAAATGAATCAAGAGAATGAGGAAAGGTTGAGCCAAATGCAATCACAAATAGAGCTTGAAGTGATGCGTAAGTTTGAAGAAAAGTTTGCATTGTTAACCTCTACTTGTCAAAATGACTCTACTACTCCCTCAAGAGACCCACATGGAGATGGTAGTGGAACTTCGGCTTCATTTCAATCACTTGCTTAGTTTGTTTTAAAGTTTCTGAGACTTTTTCTTATCTTTTGGACTTGGATTATGTAGAATTGAACTAGTTCTTTTTGGAGTTGTAATGAATTTCTCTTGTTACATTTAACTTTTTCTATGAAAATCGTATGTTCGCATCATTGCGATTGACAAATTGTGTTGGGACCCAATATTGTTTGGTGTTGAAAAATTGTGTAAATGTGCAGGTTATAATACTAGTGAGCGGCTTATGGGGGCATGTATCACGCATGCATGTTAGTACTTATTTTTTTTTTCTTCCGACCGATTTTCAGTTGGAATACGAGGAAAAAGTCAATTTTTTGTTGACCTATTTTTTTTTCTTCCGACCGTTTTTCAGTTGGAATACGAGGAAAAAGTCAAATTTTTGTTGACCTAATTTTTTTTTCCGACCGTTTTGTCAGTTGGAATACGACAAAAAAGTCAAATTTCTGTTGACATAAATTAGTCAATTCCGACCGTTTTTCAGTTGGAGTAGGGGAAAAGTCAAACTTTTGCCTGCTCGCTTTGCGACTGCTTTGTGGTAGGAAACTCAGTCGGAACAGTTTGCGACTGAAAAGTGGTCGCTATAGGTGTTAGTTTGCTACCAAAAAATGCGACTGACACATGTCGGTCGGAAATATC
The DNA here is from genome assembly GCA_029255685.2 of Silene conica. Classification (NCBI taxonomy): domain Eukaryota; kingdom Viridiplantae; phylum Streptophyta; class Magnoliopsida; order Caryophyllales; family Caryophyllaceae; genus Silene; species Silene conica. The sequence goes on from CM055314.2 coordinate 73,543,744, forward strand.
AAAAATCGGTCGCAAATTAACGTTTCCGACCGTTTTCCTTGTGTTTGCGACCAATATTTTCGGTCGGAAAACACCTTTATTTTCGTAGTGATTCCTAACTTCTTGAATTGCGGCACTATTCCCATCATTCACACTAGACGAAATTTCACCATCTCCGGTGATTTCGAGAGTTCTAAATTCCCCCTCTTCACGTAGAGATGGTTGTTGTAACTCATACAACTCGAGATCTTTGTTAATTTCACCAATACTTGGGAAGTGAGAACTCATCTTCAAGGAAAACGACATTTCGAGAATCAATCTCGGTCATGCCACCATTTGGGTGCTCATCATACATCACATATCCCTTAAAATGCTAAGGATATCTAATGAACATAATTTTGGTGGCTTTTGGACCAAGCTTGCCATGTTTATGGGTGCGGTTATGCATATAGCTTGAAGAACCCCATAGACGTAAATGATCCACAAAGGGATTTCTCTCATACCATAACTCATGTAGTGTGAGGGGTACACTTTTAATTGATACACGGTTGAGAATGTGTGTTGCCGTAAGCAACACATCTCCTCAACATCTAATTGGTAGGTTAGCTTGAGCCATCATCAACCTAACCATGTCAAGTAACGTACGATTCCTTCTCTCCGCAACACTATTTTATTGTGTATTATGAGGAATAGTGAGTTGTCTACGTATACCCTTTTCCTCAAAAACCCTATGAACATATCAGAAAGGTATTCACGACCACAATCGGTTTCAAGAGTATTTATTTTTCGATCTAATTAGTTCTCAACTTCCGCTACAAAATGCTTGAACATATATCAAGTGTTTCATAATGACGAAACAACAGATACACGTAACCAGAACGTGTATAGTCATCAAAAAAGGTGAGGAAATATATCGCGCCATGACGAGCCCTTACATTTAAAGGCCCACAAATGTTAGAATGGATTAGCTCTAAAGGACATAGAGCTCTTGAAGCCTTGATAAAAGGATTCTTGGTTGCTTTACCAGTTACATAAGACTCACATATAGGCAACTTAACCCTAGTAAGCCGGTCTAAAAGACCATTTTTAGCCACTCTAGTAATTCTTTCTTGGCCAATATGACCAAGTCTAGCATGCGATTTATCTAATTTAGATTCTATATCAAAATAAGAAACAAAAGTATAAGATGAATTGTTATAAATATCATCCAAGTCTAGTACAAAGAAACCATTCTTTGAAATACCATGGCCAAACACATCGCTATGATAAAAAATTTACAAACTAATGTCTTAAAATTGAAAATAAATCCTAATTTCAATAAACTACTTACTGAAACTAAGCATCACATCCCAGGTGCATAGAGGGCATCGTGTAGAAGTAGCATATTGCCTCCATGAAACTTTATTTGATAGGTATCATTTCCAAGGACATCTTCCTCACTACCTTTCCCAAGCATAACGTTTTGTGAACCCACGTAAATCGATGATAGTCCATAAACCCTTCATGATCACGAATTATGTGCTTGCTCGCTCCCGTATCTAAAATCCAATTAGGAAGAGAATTAGAAACTAATGTATAGGAACATACAAGCAAATCATGATCATTAGAAGTAAAAAGTACCTACTTTGGCTCTTAACACTTATTACCAAAGTGATCTCTCTTCTCACAATTATAGCCCTTTACACGCGCTAAATTGACCTCTTAAGGCTCTTTACCTTTTGTTGCTTTTGGATTCCACCATGTGGTCCAGGAGTAGGAGTATTAGTTCGGCATCTGCCTTTCTTACCCATCTTGCCCTTGTTATTCTTAAACTTATTATGAACAACAAGTACAACAACTGGAGTAGGAGGTTTGAGCGCCTTTTGACGCTCCACCTCCATCTCCACATGATTAGCAAATTTAGTAAAAGTCTTGATATTTTCACTCTGAGACATGAGGAGCTTAAAATTCTTCCACTACTCAATATCGGAAGGAAGAGAGCGAAGCACATTCACTATTTGTTCCTCATCGGGCATGTCTCGCTCAATAGATTTTAGATCACGTATCACGGCACTCATTGTAACACCCCAAGAGTATGAGAGGAAATTTGTCCCACATGGGAAAAATATGAGTTTGTGTGGAGATTTGTCCCACATCGGTAGAATGTGAGGGTTGTGATATGTTTATAATAGCTCCCACCCACCACTTAGTAACAAGGCCTTGTGCTTTTGGGTTTAAGTGAGGACAAATACCTTGCCCAAAAGTGCACACCCATCATACTTGGTTTGTGTTACGATGGTGGCGGGTCGGGTTGTTATAAATGGTATCAGAGCAACCCTGTGACAGTGTGGTGAGCCCGTGGTCAGGAGTACCCGGGTCACCCACCTAGCGGGGGAGCATTTTGGGCTTGGCTACGGTCATGTTTGAGGCACAACGAGGACGTTGTGTTCTTTAAGTCGGGAGTTTGTAACACCCCAAGAGTATGAGAGGAAAATTGTCCCACATGGGGAAAATGTGTGATGATCCATGTAAGGGTGAGCAGAGTCTCAGGTTCGACGATGCTGATGTTTTCTGGCTTGGGAAGGATAAGACTTGGTGAGTGGTTATTTTACCCCCTATTTTAGCTCATTTTATATTGCATTTTTACACTTTAATTAGTGATTTTTTGAGCTAATATTACTTTATAGTTATTTTGCAGGTATTTGTTTTATTTTATAGGAATCTAAGGTTTAGAGACTTTTTCCTAAGATATTTTCAATATGGCTAGAAGAAAAGGCTAAATGGACTAGAAGATGTTACATGGGTTTGCGTGAAAAAATAAGAAATGAAAAGTGCAAAATTAATCCAAAGGATGAAGCCCAAATGAAAATGCCATCATTAGTTTACATTTCAAGTTGTAGCATTTTACATTTCCTTATATTCAAGTAATCTTTTATTGTTCTTCCCTTTCAAGTTATAGTTCTTCATTTCGGTATTGTATTTTCTTCTTCCTTAATTTTATTTTCGTTATGTTTATTTCATCATTTTATTCTAGTTTTTATATAATTATAAATAGTTGGTTTTTTCAGTCTAGGGATTAGGCAAGTCATGCATTAATATAAATATGTAATTTGATAAATTAAGATATTAGTAATTTTGTTTATATTGTTATCTCATATTTTTGTACTTAATTATTAATCTTTGGTTTATGTATACTAATCCTAGATTAAACCTTGTAATCCGATCCGAATGTTGAGAGGCAAGGAATCGAATAGACCAAACATGAGAAGTTGGATGACCTAGTTATAACGTTAGTGACTCTAGGATGCGGTCTAAGGGTGATAACAATGTCGTAAGGTTGGTATCTTTAATAAATCTATAACAATTAAACAATATCTACTAATTTCCGAGTTTATCTATTTATACGTCTTTATATTTGCATGTGTGACCCGAATTCCCTAGACTATCTTTTCATATTATTGTTTTTACTTTCAAACCAACCAACACAATTGATAAATCTACCGAGATAAAATTCTTCTCATAACAACTATTGACAACCACCGAGCTCTCTGTGGAATTCGACCCCTATATACTACATTAATTTGTTGTACCATTAGGGTATTTTTGTTGGAGCTTGTGTCCTCCACATGTAGTGTGATAACGTCATTGCACATACCCTTGTACGGACAAGTGGGAGATTGTTGGGGCTGGTGTCCTTGACAATTAAGTACAATGACTTATTAAATCTCTTTAAGGATCACAAGGGCATACTTTTGTATTATTACCAGTTGATCCACGTTTATCAATAACGGTTGGCTTGCTAGATAAGTTTGACGTTATTGTCATACGGATGGCGGTGATCAACTGGTCCCTATACGTCACACCTATAGGACACGTTTGAGAGATGTGAAGGTATGAAAATACAGTCACATTTATGCCGGATATGACTAAACAGTTAGTCAGAGGTATTGACTATTAAATTAGTCAATAAGATGTTGAGATTATTATTTAATACAGATTAAATAATTTTAGCTAATACGGATTGCATGATTAATTCGTAAAACTAAATATAAACGGTTATATTTAATTAAATATTGTATTCGCGTATTAATATAAACAGTTATATTAATTTGGGTAATTATACAATATCGTAATTTTATCAGACCATTATTAATACATCGACTGCATTAATATCTGATAACATGCATACGATTTATAAACAAAACCCGCGAATAAAGTTTAGCTAAATGGGTCGAATCACAAATTAGAATAAGGTAAGAGTGGAAAGCCCACTCTTACCCTATTGGAAATTTCGGCCAAAAGAGCTACATAAGGAGGAGGACTCTCCTTATGTCAGGAACTCTTGTTTGACTGTTTAAACAAATCTCAAGGAAAAATTAGGGTTTTGAGAGCTTTCTTCTCCCAAAACCTCAGATCTCACATCTAAAACCTAAATAGCTCTCCCAATATTGCAAGGCCGTTGGAGAGGATTTCTAGCACACGCGGCCACGTCTCATTCTAAGTCTTGGGTGCAAGTTATAGGAGGGAATTTGTGTTATTTCCTGTTCTTAGGCCTTTCGCACAAGGACCAAAGGTTGATTTCTTTTTCATGCTTTTAATTAACTTATAACTATAATCACAATTGTATGTTTCATTATAATCCTGCAAGTTTGGGGCGAATACATGCTTTATTCCCCACAATTTTTGCATAGGTGTGCGACATCCTATCAGACTTCACTCAGTTTTGTAGCGTCATGATAGTAATTAGCTTCCGCAGACATTTCGTTTATTTTGGATTTTTTTGTCAGGCGGTTGTAAACTTATAAAGTATTCTTTACTTTAATAAAAGTTGCTTTTCGGTTTGTTTATCTTGATATTATACCTCATGAAACTGAGATGGCAATGCTTTCATAGTCTCATGCTCATTACTAAAGGCCTTGGGTTATGAGAGTGTTACAAATGGCATCAGAGCGACCATATTGGCACCTAAACAAATGAACCCAATGAACCTAGGTGTGTCTTAAATAAAATGAACCTCAATAGAAGGATGTAAGCCTACTGCGAAGGTTTGGGAGACGTCCCGGAATCGCGAAATCGTTTACATTATTGTATTTGGTCACTAAACGGTAGACTAGGAGGTGTTGTGTGTGTGTGTCCTATAGTGTGGTAACATTGTGATTTGGTGCAAAGTGAATTGTGCATGTATGTTGATTATTGGAAACTGATAACGGGAAAGGCATGCGATATATATAATGTGAATAATGGCATGAATTACGTGGTATAAATCTTATCTTGGTGTTTATTTTTTAGCTTTTGGTATTAGTACACATATAGGATGTTTGATGCGTAGAATTGGTGAAGGGCAATTTCTCCTTCACGAAGCCTAACTGACGTAATGACTTGGCCGAGTAGGGTGAACTCAACCGACTGGGAGTAATTCGGTTGAGTTGGGTGAACTCAACCGAGTAAGAGTAATTCGGCCGAGTAGGTTGGAGTCGACCTAGTTAGTGCAATTCGACCGAATTAGGGCAGCTCGACCGAGTCGGGGTAACTCGAATGAGCCGGGGTTACTCGACCGAGTTGGGTTTATTATAACGAGTTTGTATATAACAGCTGCCATTTTCTTTGAGCCACAGGTTGTACGCTTACGTGTACGTTTTCTTTCTTATAATTGCGATAACCCCAAAGAGAACCAACCCTCCTAATCAGACCTCTGTCATGATTCAGGCCGCGTACATGTCCATAGAGGAGATAGCCCGCTTGATTGAGACCATTGAGTCCCTAAATATTGTCATCCGGGATTCAGAGAGGGTTCAAGCACCACCTATGAGTGCTCATGATATCAGCAACGCCATGTCGCATCACCGTCCCACAGTGTTTGAGGGTACGAGTAATCCCGGGTTGTTAGAGGACTGTTTGATAGAGACGGAGAGTGTGTTCGAGGTGGTCAGTTGTCCCAACAACCTCAAGGTGTACCAGGCTGCATTCTAATTACGCAGCTTGGCTAAGGGCTGGTGGGGAATAGAGAGAGAGAGAGAGAGAGAGAGAGAGATATGCGGGGGGGGGGGGGGGGGGGGGGGTTCGTGACTAGTTATTAAACATAGGACAAGAGTATTTACTTTGGGAGGCCTTTAAGGCGGCTATTTGGCGTGAGTTTGTACCAGAGCACGCCCGTAGTCAGTTGAGAGATAATTTCGATAGGTTCCGAATGTCGGATAACATTACGGTTTCAGAGTACTATGTCAAGTTTAAAGACTTGTCTTGTTAGGTAGAGGATATGGGGATGACCCAACAGGCGCTGGCTCTGGGGTATGAGAAGGGATTGAGTCGCCGCATCACGGAGAAGTTACCTTCAGGAGTGTTGACTTACGTCAAGAAGGTCTATGAGAGAGTTGGGCAGGCTGAGAGGCTAATTAATCTAGCCATATATACGAGAGGAAAGAGTGGGGAAAAGAGGAAGGTCGAGGGTGAGATTACTGGGGGAGGCTACAAGAAGGGGAGTTATAGCCAGGGTCCTTCTTATTCTGGGGGAGCTTGTAATGCAGGACGAGGGGGTCGCTGTCTTAGTGACACCCATGTCGCGAGTTGCTTTAACTGTGGTATAGTTGGGCACAAGAGGCTGAAGTGTAGGATGTTCGGGGAACGTAGTTATCAGGGACCTTCCCAGGGGACTCAAAGTTATGGGAGCAACCGTCTTGTGAGCACGTGGAGAAACTAGGAGAAGCCGAGCTACGATAACTATAACCTTCAGGGAGGATATCAGAGGCCCAATGAGGAAGGCAGCCAGGCATCAGCGGCTAAGCCTACCTCATCTGAGACGACTGTTCAGGGAGAGGACCAGAAGAGTAGCGGCAAGCTATTCACCATGGGGAAGCAGGCTGCAGCGGAGGATGCACATGTCGTGACCGATACTTTTCTTGTTAATGGTTGTCCTATTTGATTATAGGGCAACCCATTAGTTTGTGTCTGTAAGCCATCCAAGGACTTTAGGGCTGGAGACTTATGTGGTGTCCACTGATGAGGTATTCATACCTTCAGGGGAGTCGGTAGTGTGGCGAAGGGTGTATAGAGGTGTTTATTTTGTCAGGTTGACTTTTCTATAGAATTGTTTGAGTTTCCCTTAGATGGTTTTGAGCTAATAGTCGGGATGGATTGGTTGGGTCGGTATAAGGCGACGATTTAATGATTTTAGAAAAAGGTGACTATGAGGGGACCGAAGGGAGTTACAGAGTCCTATAAGGGTTTTGTAGTTATACCTAAGGTCAAGATCTTATCAGTCTTGACTCTGATGTCTTACTTGAGGAAGAGGTGTCCGTTGGTCTTGTGTCATGTGAGGTATACCTGAGTTGAGGAGGTTTTGGTGGAGATTATTCCGGTTGTGAGGGAGTTTATACATGTTTTTCCTGAGGAGATTCATGGGTTACCGCCAAAGAGGGACATCGGTTTTAGTGTTGAGCTGAAATCGGGAACGAGGCCAATTTCTATGGCCCCTTACCGGATGGGACCGAGAGAGTTAGAGGAGCTAAAGAAGCAGCTTAGTGAGCTGCTGATAAGTCCCATTTTAGTCATTATTTTCCTTGTTTTTCGCTTCATTTTGATCCCGTTTTGACCTCATTTTATTGCTTGATTTTATTGCTCGTTGCCGCTATTCTGCATATTTGGTTTCCATGTTGCAACATGATGTGTGCATTTGTTATGGACTTCTTAGTCCCTTTTTGGCACACATTTCTATGCAATTGAGTGATTTTATATCGCTTTATGCCCCGAATAGGCTACTTTTTGTTTGTATTGCTATTTTGCAGATATGAACCGGTTTGTAGCGGAAATCAAGCCTTTCTACCTCAAGTTTTGCATTTCGTTAGAAGATATATAGAAGAATAGAAGATGGATACTTTTGCATGGAGAAGCGTGAGGGCTGCCGTTGACCACAAAGGAAGAAAAGTCATTTATTTGGAGGCCAATTGAAGACCCATCGAGGAGTAAAAGCCTCGATCGAGTTGTCATGTGCTCGATCGAGAGGAATTAAGCGTCAAGAAGGCTCGATCGACGTCGGTCGAGTAAGTTGAACTGTGAAGAAGTCGATCGAGAGGTTATATCTCTCGATCGAGCAATTTGATGAAGCTTTTCTCTCGATCGAGAAATTATTTCTCTCGAGCGAGAGCTTTCTTGGATGGTTGTTCATTTTACCCGTATGTTTTATTTTGGTTTCTCGTGTCTTACTATAAGAACACTTGAGAGAGTTCATTTTAGGTGATCTCTTCTTTATCATCTTTTTTTATCTATGTCTTTCCTTTTATCAGTCACTTTTCATCAAAAATAAATATTGTAAGATACTTCCTCCATTCATATCCATTGTGTATTTATGCTTTATGCACAAATTTTAAGACTTTATTAGAATATGATTGAAAGTACAATGGAAAGTGTGTATGTTACTTATTTTATTGTTTGTGGTGGAATAATGGTGGGCCATTTGATGGCATTTTGTGTAAATAATTGATGTTTATAAGGGTACTTTAGTAACTTTGTTGGCTTTATTAGGAAAGGTGTAGTTTGGATATGAATGGATTAAAATGGAATAAGTGTAGTTTGGATATGAATGGAGGAAGTACTTGCTACTTTGCTTTTCAAGGATTAATAATCGGGTTTTGATACCGTTCTTTACGTCGGATTTTGCTTGATTGTAATCTTCTCTTTTCCTCTTAATCTTACTCCTTCTTTCCTTGTTGTTTACTGTTTTGTTTGCACTGTTTTCGTTCTGCCATAATCTTTCTCATTTTCTGCCTCGGTTTCCGTGCCCATATCTCGCGTTTTACTCTCGGTTTCCGTGCCCATTGTTTCGTTTGTTTCGGTTTCTGGTTCCCTTCTTATCACTGTTTTTATCATATTTTCATACCATGTCGTTCATTAACACGATTAGTGTAATTGTTATCGTTAATGAATACGTTATGAGTAGCTAAATCTTTTATATGCCGGGATGAGGGAAACTGTGTCATATGCATGATAGGTCATAACCGGGTTGGGTAGTTTTGCGGTAGGAATTGTTGTTGAGCAATTTATATGTTGTTTAGTTGAATGAGTTTCTGTGAGGGCGGAAGCTTGGAAGGGTAAGGCTTGCTTAGCGATAATAATTACTTTCTGTGAGGGCGGAAGTCAAGCAGAAATGACTTTAGAGCGACTTAAGACCGGAAGGTATAGTCGGGTTAGAGACGTGACTGTAATAACCTAGCTTTTCCTACCAATAAACTGACCAACCTAGTTTATACCGATAGTGCTGACGACACAGTAACCCGAAATCCTAGCATACTCCATTTCTCTGGTTTATTTCATATCCATCTTGTTTTTGTTATTTTCTTATCTTTTCTCTCTTGCCTTTTAATCTCCGTAGTTTAGATACAACAGCTTAAAACCCTCAGTTTTGTGACCGACAGTTAAAACCGCTAGATGATATTTAGCCTCCCTGTGGGATCGACCCTATTTACCACTAACTTCTGTTAGTAGTTTATTAGGTTTATTTTTGGTGTGTAAACGACAGACATCATAGGACATGAGGCGGGATTGAAGAAACGAGAGAAAACGAAGCGGTTTTGATGCAAATAAGGGAGAAAAAGTGAAGAAATGACCAAGGGGGGTCCTTAGCCGGTTGGTCGGCAACCGGTCTGCTTGCTGGGTGTGGGAAATATCGGTATACTTCCTTAATTTAATTTTAGGATTATAAAGAATTAAACTTATATGATTTATAGTCATAAATTAAGAACAAGATACAAAGGTAAAGAGATTAGAACCAACCTTTGGTCCTAGCAATATGGCCTAAGAACAAATATCGAAGTCGATATTCTCCAAATCGTTGCACCCAAGATGCTCCAAGATATGCCTTTCTTGTGCTAGAATTGGGAAAAATTACTAAGTAATTTTTATGTATGATGATTGAAAGAGAGCTCGTGCGAGATAGAGTGTTTAGCCGTGAGTTTTCTTCTTTTTGGCCGAGTTGGTTGTATTGAATTCAGTAGTATATGGCATGAGAATGGGGGTCATTATAAGCAAGAATTCCTCTTATTCTATACTACTAACAACCAACTAAAACCTAGTTAGGATAGGATTTGTCAAATCAGTATTTGACTCCTACTCAAACTCCCTCCCTTAACCGGTGTAACAACCGAGTAGCACACTCCAACCGAGCATGTATACTACTCTAACCGTGTGAGCATAGGTTATTATCTCCTCATTGTATATAATGTTTATCTGTATAATTTAAATATAAAATTTTATATTTAATTATTTAATCGTATTAAATAATTACATTATATACATCAATTAGATGTAACATTTTATATCCAAATTACGAATTAAAATTTAATTCGTCTCAGCTAATATTATTTAATCATTATTAAATAATTGTATCATCATTACATTGACTAACCTTTTAGTCGTATAAGACATCAATATGATTATATTTTCATTTAATCATATCTCTCAGAACACATCCTTTAGGTGTGACTTTTAGGGACCAGTTGATCACCGCCATCTGTATGACAATAACGTCAAACTTTTAGCAAGCCAACCGTTATCGATAAACGTTAATCAATTGATTATAATACTTAAGTACACCCTGTGAACCTGTAAGAAATTTATACACGTTATCACACTAACTGTGGAGGACACTAGCTCCAACAATCTCCCACTTGTCCTTACAAGTGTATGTGCGATAACCGATTCTCAATATACATATATTTCTCCCACTTAATGTAAAACAATTTGCAAATCCGTATTCACAAAGGTCGTATTTTACAAGCGCCAAAATCAAGAGTGGTTTTCCCGACTAGAGAGTAACTCAACTGATAAACGAATCATTATTCGAGCATGACCATGCATTTCAGTTACAACTCCTCGAGTGGCCCTGAGAAATCTCAAAACCTGATAAATGTTGGATATTTTGCTAAACTCGAATCTTGCAGATACAAGCGCAGTATGAAATGACCCAGAAAAAATCTGCTTAGCCCCTGTTACGGTCGACCATGAGAAAGAAACCAAAGCCACCCAAAAACTGCCTTTATCTCAAGAGACAGTCGATAGTCTAAAGAATCGACACTAGGAACACTATGGACGTACAATCCACGACCTGGCACTGAATGTTCTAAAACATTTAGGACTCCATTGCGTTGTCACGAATTGTCCTACGAGGTATCTTTATAACTCGTATCTGTGATCGATCAGTCAACTGTTTGACTTATGGCTCGTTGAACCAACCATCAATCGATGTCAAAATATAATTGCCAGAGTTATCAGCTCATGTAGGCGATTACGGACCAAAACAAATATAATGTAATTCAGTTCACTTTGTGGTGTTCAATGTTGTCGTACAATGCACATGAAAAACAAAATATGAAACAAACGATGATGTTATAAATAGTATATGAAAAAGATACAATTGTCCAATCCATAAAAGAACTACTACAACTCAGGAACACGTTTAATTCCCAAGGAAATAACGTGCCCTTCATGCTTATCATATCTTAACGGTTTAGTGAGAGGCGCGATGTTGTCATCCGAAGCAATCTTCTCTACCACTATCTCCTTTTGCTCCACGTAATCTCGGATCATGTGACCCTTCCGAAGTACATATCAAGATTTGTTGCTAGACTTAGGCTCCTTAGCCTGGAAGATGGCATCTCTATTATCACAATAGATGGTGATCGGGTCATTCGAACTAGGAACTACCCTTAGTCCTTGTAGGAATTGACGCATCCATATAGCTTCCTTTGCAGCTTCCGAAGCGGCATAGTAATCAGATTCAGTTGTAGAATCTGCTATAACACTTTGCGTGGAACTTTTCCAACTGACTGCAGCTCCATTAAGAGTAAAAACGAATCCAGACTGAGATTTCGAGTCATCTCGATCCATATGGAAGCTAGCATCTGCGTAACTGATTGCGCATAGCTCAGTATCTCCTCCATAAGTCAATACCCTATCCTTAGTCCTTTATAAGTACTTAACGATGTTTTTAACAGTCATCCAGTGTGTTTCAACTGGATTGCCTTGGTACCGACTCGTCATACTCAATGCATATGCCACGTCTAGACGTTTGCATATCATGGCATACATGATCGATCCTACAGATGATGTATATGGAATGCGACTCATGTGCTCGACCTCTTCCGATGTCTTTGGTGCCCGAGTCTTACTCAAATGCACCCCCGAGATCATTGGAAGTAACCCCCTTTTAAAGTTGGTCATGATGAACCTCTCAAGAATCTTATCTATATAAGACTCTTGACTCAGTGATAACATCCGTCGTGATCTATCTCTATAGATACGGATTCCCAATATGCATTGTGCCTCACCAAGATCTTTCATCTGGAAATGGTTCTTTAACGATACTTTTACCGAAGATAAAAGAGGAATGTCATTCCCTATTAAGAGTATACCATCAAAATATAATACCAGGAAGACAATCTTACTCGCACACGACTTGATATAAAAGCATGGTTCCTCGACCGATCGAGTGAAACCATTCTCTTTTATCACCTGGTCGAAACGATTATTCCAACTCCAAGATGCTTGTTTAAGTTCATAAATTGAACGCTTAAGCTTGCACACTTTCTTAGGAGTTTTAGGATCAGTGAAACCTTCGGGTTGTACCATGTACAAGTCCTCCTCCAAATAACCGTTTAAGAGGCGGTTTTCACATCCATTTGCCAAATTTCATAGTCATGAAAGGCGGCAATCGCTAAGATTATCCGAATGGAACGCAACATAATTACGGGTACAAAATTTTCATCATAGTGCAACCCTTGCACTTGAGTGAAGCCTTTTGCCACTAGTCGTGCCTTATAAGTGTCTAGTTGTCCTTCTACAAAATGCTTTATCTTATAAAGTCATTTGTACTGAAGAGGTCGCACCTTATCAGGTAAGTCAACCAGATCCCATACATTATTTTCATACATGGAGTCCATTATCTCAGATTGCATGGCTTCAAGCCATAGCTTAGAGTCGGAACAAGTCATGACACCTTTATAGGTCGCGGGTTCGTTACTCTCTAGGAGCAAAACTGTTGGAGGAAGTGTCCTCGACAATAGTGTGTTGACATAATTAAAACTCATTTGAAAGAAACACAATTGGGTGTGTTACTCTTTTAAAGTCGACTGATCAACATTTACCGATAATGATTGACTGTCTAGAGTTTGACATTATTGTCATATGATGGTGGTGATCAGTTGATCGCTCAAGTTCATATCATTAGGGAATTCTGTCTCAATGGAATGATTAATTAATATCATATTGGATACGAATTAATTAATAACTAGAAATTTGGAAATGAATTTGCGTGACGAATATTATATAATGGGATTATAATAATAATAGTCAAAGTAATAAAATCGTTTTATTACTCGGAATTTATTCATTCGTTTAGGAAACGATTAAATTGAGAATAAACACGGTTGATCATAAAATTATAAAGAGTTGTAATTGAAATTATGATATTACATTTTTATACAATAATAATTTCGAATTGTTGGTATAATTGTTTAAATGTAATAAATTTGTAAATTATGGATTTTAATAGTTAAAATTGCATAATTAACAAGTTGGGTCATGTGTTGTGGGACATGTGTGACATGTTACAAATTACCACAATTGACAAAGATAAAATGGGTCCATAATAAGACCCACATAAACCGTGTAAGTGGAGTGTGTATGATGGTTGTGTGTCTAAGTGTATAAGAGGGTTGAGTGTGTAAGGCAAAGGGAATATTGTAAGGAATATTGCTCACTTTTTGTAAGAGTATGAAAGGCATGCATAGGCCATATTTGGCTCATGATAGCCGGCCAGAGTGAGCCAGAAAGCTCACTTTGGCTCCTTAAATTCACTCTACACACCCCATACTTGCACTACTAGTGTTGCAATTTGAGAGTTGTTCATCTCATGCAAAATCCCACCACAACATCATTCTCTCTATTTTTCTAGCAAAATAGTTTTTCCTAGAAAATTTAATTATTTCCTATACTAATAATATTAAGGGTAATATTATTATTAATTCTAGTATTCTAATTCTATTTTTCTAGTAACAAAAATAGTCTTGGTTTGAGATAGGGTCCTTGATACGCATCTTTTGAAGACGATTTTGTGTTAGATCGTTATAAGGGTATTCGGTTTTGAAGACTCAAATTAATAGGTGATTAGTTGAGTATAAACCTTCTAAAACCAATGTAAGGACATTCATTCATCTTATGATATCACCATGCATGCATAAGATCTTGTTAAGTTTTATAACCTAAACTTAAAGAAACAAAATTCACATTAGATATAAGTATAAAATCAGGAATTACTTTTCCAACAAGTGGTATCAGAGCATTTCGGTTGTTGCATGCATGATCGGATTCATGTTCTATGTTAAACGGATTAACATAAATATTTCGACATTTTGTATTTATTATGATAAATCACGAAATATTTTTTGCATGTTAAAGTTTCTGTTTCTAAAATGGTTTTAGGACATAAAAATAATTTTATGGATTTTTATTGTTCATTTATATATTTATTTGTATTTTATTGAAGTTTAAATCGGTTTAAACAAACAATTAATGGGAAAAATAGTTAAACATAGTTTCTGGCCGAGATTATTTGATATGTTCTCACATGCATATTTTATATATTGTATATAAATTTTCGTAACAAATGAAGTTCTTATGCATGGATTATGGATTTTATGAGATAAATAGTCATAATATGAGTTAAAATGGGTATAGAAGGTTATATTTCGAATCTGAGCTTGAAACTTTTATGAGAACTCACATGCAATATAAACAGTACCTATATAAATTTTCGGACTTATTGGACTTATTTTGCATGATTAATGTTTTTTATAGTAAAAATCGCATTAATAGTGACTCAAATTCGACTTTAATAGTTATAGTTGAAATTTTGCCATAAAAATTTTACAAATGTCACATGCAATATTTACAGAATGTATAAAAAGTTTGGGAATTTATTCTCGAATGATGCATGATTTATGATTTTAATAGTTAAAATCGGCTATATAATGACTTATTGTGTTAAAAATAGTTAATCTTAAGATTATGGCATAAAATTTTACCCATAGATGTCTTATATATTAGGAACATCAGATCTAAAAGTTGGATATCAAAAGGTTTCTGTTTTTATGATTATTAATATTTAGGAGTTAAATAGTTAATAATCGTAATCCATGAGTCGTAAAAATAAAATTTCGAGTATGGTCTGTAATTTTTGGTCATTTCCAGATTCTAATATATATTTTAAGATGACTAAAAAATTATAACAATTTATTGCCAGTTTTTATAATTTAAATCGGATTTTTAACCATAAAAACGTCTATTATACGATTTATTTAAGAAATAAACTATATATATTTTTGCATAAGACCATTTTATTAATTTCCGAAATTTTAGAAATTTCCAGAAAGTTTAAAATTTTTGAATTTTAAATTTCGAATTTTATTGACTCATGTGGCCATATTCCGTTTATTTTCCCGTAAATACAAGTAATTTGTGAACAATAATGCAAAATCAAGTTGAATCATGATCAAACATTAGTAGAGACTAAACATTAATTCCTAAAGTATGTTAGGATGATTAAGTTGGACATAAATAAGATTTATGTAATTTTGATGATTTTAATAGTTAAAGTCACGCATATCCGTAAAAACCGTAAACAAATATGAGATATTTGCTCCCATAAGGCGATTTGGCATTAAAAATTGAGCATGTGCATACATATTTTATTCTTGCATTTTATTTAATATGAATGTCATATTTGAATGTTATTTATATAATTTGGAATTATGTAATTTTCTTAGTATGGCCTTAGTTTTAATCAATATTACCCGTAATGAAAGGGAATATTGATTCAGTTGTAATTTATATGATCTCGCATCACGGGTTTGTAATTTAAATTTAATTTTCAGTTTTACAATAGAGTAGTTGTATTATTTTATTGTAATTCCGGAGATCCAAAAGACGATGCCATACGGAAAGGAGTTCCGACAAGACGGTGTTTTCTTGGATGGCGTGCCAATGAAGTTCAAGGGACCATGGAGTTGGTTTCCGAATTTGTAATAGTTAATTAGTTTTTAGTATTACTAGGAAGGTCATACTAGGATTTTATTGTTTTATTGCTTTTATTTTTTTGCATTATTTATATGTTTGCATGCATAGCCAAATCGCCATAAACATGCATATTAGTTTAAATCGTTAAAAACGACCGTGACAATTATAATTATCGAGTTCACCGATTTAATTCGCTTAAAGGAGATAGATAATAAATTGACAAGACCTCTATATTAAGCAAAACAATTGAGAATTAGCCTTACCAAATAGTAGAACCCATGAGCTTCTATTTCGTGGGGCGGTGCTAGTCCAGTGGGCAGTACGAACCTAATTACGTAGGATAAGTGGGGCGATGAGGTGGATTAAGTCTAGTGGGCGGATCGCATCTCGATGCAATTCAAATTTGGTTTGTACTCAACGGAAGTGTAGAGGACTAGTGGTCAATGTGTTCCGGGCTAAGATGAATAAATAATGATTTGTCATCAACCAAGAGTTCTATGGTAGAACCCGTTTATTTTAACCCACCAAACCATATCATTGAATCGGAGTTCCAGTGGTTCACGATTTCGATAGTATGGGTTTGGGTCTTGGAATCATTTATAAAATTGGATAGAGGTCATTTTATAGATGCATTAACTTAGTAAAAATGTTTACAAGTTAAAATTAAAACGATTAGCATTTAATTTCTTCATATGTTTAAATTTTGTAGTTAAGTCTTCAAATCTATATCTATCATGACCGCTTCCACTACTACAAACACTTCATGGTTATGTTCCTTCATGGATCGTTGTAAGTTAGAAAAGAATGGGGCAAACTTTGCCGATTGGGACGCCCAACTTTTGTTGGCGGCACAAGGTGACGGTAAGACCGAATACCTTATCGAAAAATCACCTCCTGAACCTGCAGCTAATGCCACCGCCGCAGCAAGGCAACCCTATGATACCTATCAAAAGGAGTCTGCGGTGATAAAAAATGTTTTGATCTTCTCGATGGAGCCAGAACTCTAAAGGACTGCCATATATAAAGATTGGCACGGCCTATGAGATCTACTCCAGGCTTGTGACAATGTTCTCGAAGGCTTCGAGAATTGTACAATAAGAGGCGGCTTCGGCCTTCTTTGATCTCAACCTTAAGGAGGGGCAAAAGGTTAGCCCACATGTGCTTAAGTTAATTGAGCATGTAGAAACCCTAAGGTTGAATCAAGTGGACATTCCTAAGGAACTTGTGATTGACA
This sequence comes from Silene conica, assembly GCA_029255685.2. Classification (NCBI taxonomy): domain Eukaryota; kingdom Viridiplantae; phylum Streptophyta; class Magnoliopsida; order Caryophyllales; family Caryophyllaceae; genus Silene; species Silene conica. The sequence continues at coordinate 73,560,998 of CM055314.2, forward strand.
TAATCCTCCACTCCTTGTCTAGGGTGAAAACTTATGTGCAATTCCGGGTGAATTTCAACATGAGGAACCAAGACATCTTTCTTGATGAATTGCACAATATGATTGTGCAAGCTGAAAGGGATATGGGCCTAAATGTTAGTGCCCCTAAGGATGTGCTCAACATTAATGTTAAGAGCAAAGGGAAGGGGAAGGTCAAAAGGAAGGGTAAGGCAAAGGGGAAGCAACCTTCCAAAGGTTCAAAGAAAGTGTCTTCTGAGGCAAGCACCTCAAATCCCAACAAGAGCCCTCATCAAGGAGCTAAGTGTTTTTATTGCAATGGGAAAGGACATTGGAAGAGGAACTGTTCCAAATACCTGGAGGATATTTTAAGAATAAATTCTTAAAGTTTGTAAGGAAAAATTCTATACATGGATAAGATCCATGATAGAGTCGTCGTACAGTATAAGATAAGATAAATGTGGGGAACTAAAAGTTCCCACACACAAAAATTATATACCATAAGAAAAGACTCTTATAGAAACTACGGGAGGACACTCGAAGAAAATTATTCAAAAGATTTTGCAAAGGCTCAAGAAAGGGTTCTTGGATTTAGATGGTGATCTAAATGTGCCAAATGCAAATTCTAAGACCCATGAAATTTATAAGATATACATGCTAATAAATGAGATTTATTGAGAGAAGCATAGGTTGATATGTGGATGTCTGCAGTATGCAAAGTTAAGGGTAACTTTGTTGAAAGTAGTAAAGTAATTCATTGAGAATGAATTCAGTAAACTCAATAACCGCTTTTCAAAAGGGTATTTGAAAAGGATTCGAGTATTAGCACATATGGTTTGGTCCCCACCATTTTAATTCATTAAATGTTAAGGAACATTGAATTGAGTGGGAGCTTTATGATTTACCGTTAAATATAAAGTTCAATGGGAGTTCTCGCACCAGGATTTGAACCTATTGAGTCATAGGGATGACTTCGGGATTTTCAGAATCAGGCAAGAGCAAGAGTTTAGTGGGAGTAAACGTTATCTAAAACAACCCATTGCTCGTTTGGAATGAAGCATTGATACTTACGAAAAGTATACGAGTTTTTTAATCCTAGATGACAGATTGAAATGATCAATTTAAATCTAGTTAAACATGGGATGTTTAATTGAGATTGTAAAAGACGTCTTGATTATAAAGTATTAAGGTTGTTCATAGAGATGAAAATAGTATTACCATAATGAGATCATGGAAATTTATCGAACCTTAAGTACTATAGTTTACACGTTTAAATTTACTAATGTTTCCGCCATTAGTATAATCGTGTAAAGCTGGATGCGCGCTGCTTGCAGGATAACCTGTTGAGCAGGTGTTAAACCAATGATTAAACCTTGATGAATTGTCAAAGTATTCTCCAATGGAGATGATAGACAAATTCAAGATTTTGGAAGATAACTTAGTCGTATGGTAAAAGGTTTACAACGACTCAAGTTCCAAGATATCAACCAAAGATTTATGATAATCTTTGGCTTACATTCATTGACTATGCATCTCAATGACTTGTATTTTAACTACATTGTCATCAAAAGATTCTACAAAATGTATAAGTTCACAAATTATGTAATAGCATTGATGTAGCTGGGAGTTGTATAATGCACATAATATTTGTTAGTCATGAAATGACTTATCTCCTTCAAATGAAAGAGCATGTGTGGATATGGTCCGCAAAGTGAACGCATGCTCGCACGTGGTAAACCTAATTTACTCGAAATGAAGATAATTACAATTTTAAAGGAAATAAACGAGAAATCCTTAAGCTGATTGTAAATTAAATGGTGATCAAAGGTTGACCACTTGGATGGTGTAATCCACTAATCATTTGAGTTATTTATAACTCACGAAAGGTCAAGTAAAATCAAATGGGATGGTAAGACCATATTGAACCCCATTAAAGTGAATTGAATTATCATGACCTCGCCCCTAGTTGCTTAAGTGAGGTGACGTCTCAATGCAACCAGATGTGTGATGTGATTGATGGCGAGTTCTATTGCCATAGAGTCATACGAGATGACTAATCGATCACCTAGGCATAGACATGTTAAGATACATTTGCCTGGCTAATGACCGCTGATAGAGCTCTGGCGTACTCTTATTAAAAGAATGCCTGGTCGTGGCGGGAGCATCTATCGTGTTTCACATGAGTTAGTTCTTGGACTAATGACTGTTCTCTGAGGTGGCATAGTTTTCAGATTAACTTTGATTTATGTCATAACATCTTCGTAACCGGGGTTTATAAGGACATATTTTGGGTTATGATGAACTATGGCCAGCCGGAAGGAATAGGTCGATTAGGAATTGTCCACCCCTTGTCAGGGTTGAGAAATATCTCTAGGCCACTCGAGGAGAATAATAACTAAAAAATGCGTGGCCACGCTCGGAAGGTACCTATGGTAGATAATTCCGGTCAGTAGTTATAACTCCAGATCGAGAAAAACCACTCTAGATTTAAATCAATTGCGGGCACGACCTGAGAGGACGTCATGCATTGAGTAGGAGATTGTAATAGGGCAAGCGAATTGGTAACACACACTTGTCTCGGACAAGTGGGAGATTGTTGGAGGAAGTGTCCTCGCCAATAGTGTGTTGACATAATTAAAACTCATTTGAATGAAACACAACTGGGAGTGTTACTCTTTTAAAGTCGACTGATCAACATTTACCGATAATGATTGCCTGTCTAGAGTTTGACATTATCGTCATATGATGGTGGTGATCAGTTGATCCCTTAAGGTCACATCTTTAGGGAATTCCGTGTCAATGGAATGATTAATTAATATCGTATTGGATACGAATTAATTAATAACTAGAAATTTGGAAATGATTTTGCGTGACGAATATTTTATAATGGGATTATAATAATAATAGTCAAAGTAATAAAATAGTTTTATTACTCGGATTTTATTTATTCGTTTAGGAAACGATTGAATTGATCGAGAATGAACACGGTTGATCATAAAATTACAAAGAGTTGTAATTGAAATTATGATATTACATTTTTATACAATAATAATTTCGAACTGTTGGTATAATTGTTTAAATGTAATAAATTTGTAAATTATGAATTTTAATAGTTAAAATTGCATAATTAACAAGTTGGGTCATGTGTTATGGGACATGTGTGACATGTTACAAATTAACACAATTGAAAAAGATAAAATGGGTCCATAATAAGACCCACATAAACCGTGTTAGTGGAGTGTGTATGATGGTTGTGTGTGGAAGTGTATAAGAGGGTTGAGTGTGTAAGGCAAAGGGAATATTGTAAGGAATATTGCTCACTTTTTGTAAGAGTATGAGAGGCATGCATAAGCCATATTTGGCTCATGATAGCCGGCCAAGAGTGAGCAAGCAAGCTCACTTTGGCTCCTTAAATACACTCTACACACCCCATACTTGCACTACTAGTGTTGCAATTTGAGAGTTGTTCATCTCATGCAAAATCCCACCACAACATCATTCTCTCTATTTTTCTAGCAAAATAGTTTTTCCTAGAAAATTTAATTATTTCCTATACTAATAATATTAAGGGTAATATTATTATTAATTCTAGTATACTAATTCTATTTTTCTAGTAACAAAAATAGTCTTGGTTTGAGATAGGGTCCTTGATACGCATCTTTTGGAGACGATTTTGTGTTAGATCGTTATAAGGGTATTCGGTTTTGAAGACTCAAATTAATAGGTGATTAGTTGAGTATAAACCTTCTAAAACCAATGTAAGGACATTCATTCATCTTATGATATCATCATGCATGCATAAGATCTTGTTAAGTTTTATAACCTAAACTTAAAGAAACAAAACTCACATTAGATATGAGTATAAAATCAAGAATTAGTTTTCCAACAAAAACCTCATCTCCATCATTTTCCTCGACCATACTAAGGTATCTGTCTGAAGGAATGGAGACTCTACCTGACCTTCTAGGTTCCTAAGGAATATTAACCGCAACAGAAGCTGAAGGAACATATTTCTCCATTGGTTGCTCGGTTGTTGGTTCTAGAATCTCTGACAGTTCGAAGGTTCTATTACTTGTCTTGTTCTCGAGAAACTTTTTCTCTAAGAACTTCGCATCACTAGCCGCAACAAAAACGCAGTGTTCGGTAGGCGAATAGAATTAATGACCAAACATTCCTTTTGGATAACCAATAAAGTATGTCTTGACCGATCGCGGGCCGAGATTATCCTCGTGTCTCCACTTGACATAAGCCTCACAACCCCAAACCCGAATAAAGGACAAGTTAGGGATCGTTCCCTTCCATATCTCATATGGAGTCTTGTCTACAGTTGTAGACGGACTTTAGTTAAGTATAAGAGCAGCTGACAAAAGAGCAAAACCCCATAAAGAATCAGGTACTACCGTGTGACTCATCATGGATCGAACCATATCAAGTAATGTTCGATTTCTCCGTTCGGACACACCATTTAATTGTGGTGTTCCAGGTGGAGTTAACTGTAGTACTATACCACAGTCTTTAAGGTGTTGATCAAACTCATTTGAAAGATATTCACCACCACGATCTGATCGAAGTGCTTTAATCTTTCTATCCAGTTGGTTCTCAACTTTATTCTGGAATCCCTTGAACTTTTCAAAGGACTCACTTTTATGCTTCATTAAGTAGACATATCTGTATCTACACAAATCATCTGTGAAAGTGATAAAATATCTATAGTCGTCTCTTGCGTTGATTGACATAGGTCCACATACATCTGTATGTATGAGTCCTTATAGGTCACTAGCACGCATTCCAACACCTTTGAAGGAAATTCGATTCATTTTGCCGATAAGACATGATTCACACGTGTCAAATGATTCGTAATCAAATGGGGAGATATCACCATTCTCAATGATCTTCTTTACACGTTTCTCATTTATGTGTCCCATACGATAGTGCCATAGATACGTTTGATCTTTGTCACCAACCTTTACTTTCTTATTATTCGTGTGTAATACGTCTGTGGTTTGATCTAAGATATAAATGCCATTCATGGAAACTGCTTTACCATAAATCATTTCATTCAAAGAGAAAATACAACTATTGTCTTTTATTGAGAATGAAAAGCCGTCTTTATCGAGTACAGAAACAAAAATAATATTCTTAGATAAACTGGGTACATAGTAATAGTTATATAAATACAACTCAAATCCACTCGGTAGTTGGATTACATATGTTCCCATTGAGACTGCAGCAACTTTTGCTCCATTCCCGACTCGCAGGTCCACATCACCCTTTGCGAGAGGTGTCATATTTTTTAGGCCCTGCAAATGATTACACAGATGAGAACCACAACCATTATCAAGTACCCAAGTTCCGAAACTTGCATGGTTAATCTCAATCATATGAATATAAGATGACATACCAACAGGAGTGACGCGGCTTGTTTTTATGTCCTCACGATACACAGGACAGTTCCTCCTCCAATGCCCAGTCTTGTGGCAATGGTGGCATTCAATGTCATTGTCCATGCTCTTTGTCTTGCCTTGTGATGTATGCATATGTTATAGGCTTTTTAGTCCCTTTTTGGCACACATTTTCATGGAACTTAGTGATTTTATATCGCTTTATGCCCCAAATAGGCTACTTTGTGTTTGTATTGCTATTTTGCAGATATGAACCAGATTGTAGCGGAAACCGAGCTTTCCTACCTCAAGTTTTGCATTTTGATAGAAGATGGAAGAAATAATGAAGACGAATATTGTGCATGGAGAAGCGTGAGGGATGCCATTGACCACAAAAGAAGAAAGTCAACTACTATGAGGCCAATCGAAGACCCCATCGAGGAGAAAAGCCTCGATCGAGCTGTCTTGTGCTCGATCGAGAGGATTTGAAGGTCAGAAGTTCTCGATCGATAGCTTATTAAGTCGATCGAGCAGTTTTGCAGTGAAGAATTCGATCGAGAAGTTTAAGTCTCTCGATCGACCATTTTGAAGAGGATTTCTCTCGATCGAGCTAGGAATTATTTCTTTCGATCGAGAGCCATGTCGGGTGTCTGTTCAGATTTCCCGAGAGTTTTATGTCAGTTTTATCGCGTGTCTTCTATAAGAACAGATGAGAGCTCATAGCAACATGCAATATCATTCAAAGTCTCTCAACTAACTTCGGAAACTATTTGAAAGGAGAGTCGGTTTCCTTTCCGGTTGCCCGGCCGGGGGGTCTTTCAATCCAAACCGTTTACGAAACAAGACTAAGAGTCGTCCAATGCCTTGGACGAACAGTTCTAGGATAGCCAATACTCTATAACAAACAACACAATTAATCAGCAACATTTGACACTGTACCCCTACTCAGGCAAGCAGATGCAAATCAACAACGTCTAGAACCTACCCCTGCTCAGGCAAGAACTAGACACAAACAACAGTGCCCAAGTCACACCTCAACTCAGGTAAACTTGGTACACAATCAGCAAGCATACACTCGTGAACCCCTGCTCAGGCACGAGTGGATACCAATCAGCTAATAATGGTTCATAGACCCTGCTCAGTCGTGACCATTACTCTTCGTAATGAAATTGGGATCCTAACTCAGACCCAACCCACTACTGTCATACAAACTCACGGTAGAATAGCGGTCCCTGCTCAGACATATTCCTACCGCATCAACCATACATGTGACGGTCCAGCGGTCCCTGCTCAGACATGTCCGTCACGCCAAAAACACTCACATGTCAAGCTAGAGGATCCCTGCTCAGACCATAACTTGACATGCATACAAACATTAGCACATATCGTACTCTAGCGTTCCCTGCTCAGACATATTCCGATATGTACTTCAACCAAACCTTAGTCCTAATTTTCTAGACCTCTAAACAACACTTAATTGATCCCGAGAACTAAGTTGAGGGAGAGCCGGTTTCCCTTTCGGTTACCCGACTGGGGGGTCTCTATCCTCTCTCCATTCCCGAACCCAATATAGTGCCGCCCGAACCTCGGGGACTTCAAACACACATACACATGTAAGAGAAGACCAAGTTCGATAAAACCATGAACAACCTAAGACTCCCTTCTACAAGTCTAAGGGTTCCTATTCAACTAATTAAAACCACTAGGTCTCATAAGCAACCTAAGACAAGGATTAGCCTAAGATAAAAAACAACATGCTAAAACATTGCTTATTAAATTACCCATTACCATTAAGAAGAAACTAACTTTAGATAAGAAATAAACTTGCTAACTTATTACTTGCTACATTACCCATTACGATTCAAGTATAAATATAACAATATATGATACTTAAACATACTAAAAGACTAGTATAGAAACCTTACAACCAACAATTAAGAAATGACTAACATTAGGCAAATAGCTAACCACTTTGCTAAACCTTACTTAGCTAAAACATACATTTAAAACCAAGTAAATATATCAATAAACATCACTTAAACATCCTTAAAAAAATGGGGAAAGAAGCCCCTAAAACAACACGAAAACAATTAAACAATCAAAAGCTACAGCGGTTTTTGCACAGCCTGCGCAATGGGGCGCGCAGCTGCGCCTGAATTGCGCAGCCTGCGCCCAAACACGGCAGGCATGTTTTGTGAAATTCCTGCAATTCACCATTTCCTTTAAACTTTCGACAAACACTTCTACATCATGATTTCAAGCATCAAACTTATACTATCAGCACATATCAACCCATAACAATCCCAAGTACGTCTCATATACGATTTTTGAACAATTAGAACACGTATTAGGATCAAACATTGTATTCGTCTTAACTTTGCAAAAACTGAAAAATGAATGTAAGAAGCATAAGAACATCATAAACTTCAATTAAACCATATGGAGAACATTTAAAACACATTCCTATCATGCCTCTATGTTCATACATCAATATAACTCATAAAAAATCAGAATCAAAATATTTAATCAAGAACAAACACAAATTGTGCTACTTTAACAAAAAGGCCGAGTTACTCATTAATGTCACCTTATAAGCGGGTTAAGCTCCAATCTCTTCTTCAATAACTTAACTATCAACCTCCGGGTCCTCTAATCCAACTCCTACAACAAAAGAAACGAAGATTATAAGCTTAAAACGGATTTGGGTGAAAACAGCGTCTTTTTCGAGTTCACCAAAACTGAAATTGAAAGAGATAGAAAGCTTGCAAATCTCGAGAGGACTCCGAAAATGTAAAACTTACCTTGATACGAGTTCGGGAAGGGGTCGAGATGATGATTTTAAGCTTGAAGAAAAAGAGAGAAATGGAGGTTTTCTAGTTACTGTGAAATGAAATAAGATGTCGATGGAGAGCTAGGAAGGCTTAAGTAGGGTTTTGTTGTCCTTTTTACCTTTTTCTTGAGTCGGGTTTTATTTGTGTTGAGTAATATATTCTATATAAGTAATATATTGTTTTATGTTTTAATAATGACAAGTCTAAGATAATTATGGTTTATATGCATATACGTGTAATCGTGCGTTTAAGTGTACAGTTAATTATAGAGCAAAGATCGTAGTTTAGTAAAGTATAATTCAATCGAAGATTGCAAGAACGATCAAGCTCATGTCAAGTGTCAAGTCTTTTTGAAGATTTACAAGATAAAAGCTTCATTACAATATCAAGAGTTTTTAAGTTATGGATCATTCCTATAACTATCGAAGAAATGAGATTTGCGTGAAGTAAATCAAAGCGTAAAGATTTATGCGTGCTATTAATATATTATTATATATTAATTTAGTAATCTTATAAACGGTTTTAAAATAGAAATATTCTTTAGTTAACAAGAATTAAAGTATTTATCTTATGAGGTAAATATTAATTCTAAAATGCTAAGGATTTTATTTTAACCGTTATTGTCAAAGTTCAATTCCTAGAGAAACGCACTTCGAGAAATATGTCTCGAAGAACGTGTTATGTACGTTGGGAATCGTGCATAGAGAGGCGTGCTACACGTTTCTTTTTACGAACCCTAATACGTTTCATATTATCTTTATGGTTAATTAAATAAATAAACTTGTTTATTTAATTTACTTAAAGATTGACTAGGATTTGATTAAGAATATAATTTATTATATTATTGACAAGAATTAGGATTTGATTCAAAGTAGGATTCTATATTTTATGGTATAAGGATGTTTCCTAAATCAAATAAGATTATGGAAATATTATCTTATGTCTTAAATTAATATTATTCTATTAGAGTCCTTTCCTAATTCATATAAGATTAAGTTTTAGATATTACCTAGAATTAGTATTCTAGATAAAGTAATATTCCTAAACTATCTAGGGTTTAACCTAGATCTAAATTAGTATATAAAGCTCTCAATATCACACGCCTAATCTATCGAATCACACGCCTCACGCTCAAAGAAGAAGAACGAACGATACCTCACGTACGTCTCGATATTCGTGCTAATCATTGTCAAATTCTCGTAATCAAGACTACAAGCATTGAGGAATATTTTCATACATTCAAGATCATCAAATATAAGAAGTTGTTAAAAGTTTATCTTACTTACTTAAGATAGATTCGAGTATTTAGCGGTACTCATTGTAAGCAAGTATTTAACGGTACTTGTCGTAGCTAGATATTTAACGGTATCTAGATTGAGTTGTGACTAACATCAAAGTCGCACGAGTGGGTTGATAAAATTGTAATCCGGAGAAGGTACTAATTTTATTAATCGAGAATAGTGGACGTAGGTTTCGATTTGTGAAACTGAACCACTTCAAAAGATCGTGTCTCCTTTATTTTATTGCTTTTACTCTTTACTCGCTATTATATCATCTCGGCAATCATCATCGAAGAAGAAAAGAAAAATTTGGCATACTCAATTCAACCCCCCCCCCCCCCCCTTCTTGAGTATATCTAGGTCAATAGACTCTTCAATTGGTATCAGAGCCTCGTGCTCTTGAAAGCCTTACAGCTTGAGATTGATCCCTCTATTGATTTCCAATGGATTCAAAACACCTTAAGTGTCCTATCTTCGATGGAAAGAACTATAGCATATGGAAGAACATGATGACCCACTACGTCAAAGGATGTGACTGGGAATGCTGGAAAATAATTCAAACTGGACCAAAGAAGATATTGGTTGCATCTGCAAATGGAACCACATATGAGAAACCAGAAAGTGACTATGTGGAAGCTGATTACAAGATTGCTGAGAAAAATTCAAAAGCCATGAGTCTACTCCAAAATGGTATGATTACTTCTGAATTTGATCGCTTCTCCTCCTGTAACTCAGCCAAAGAAATATGGGATGGCCTAGAACTTGCCTACGAAGGTACTTCTGTAGTCAAGAAACATCGCATAGACTTGCTCATTCAACGATATGAACTTTTCACTATGGAAAAGAATGAATCGATTGATAGCATGTCTGCGCGATTCTCTTGCATACTTAATGAACTACGAAACCTTGGTAGGAAGTATGATTCTGAGGACATAGTTAGAAAAGTCCTTAGAAGCCTAACCAAAAAGTGGCAACCAAAAGTCACTGCAATTGAAGAAGCTCGTGATCTCACGACCTTAACTTATCAAGAACTCATTGGATCTCTAATGGCTCATGAGATCATGCTAAATAGAGACGACAATGATCATTCTACAAATAAAAACATTGCTCTACAAGCCTCTACAAGTGGAGAATGCGAACCTGAACTCGAAGATGAAACAGTTCTCTTCGCAAGACGCTTTAAAAAGGCAGTCTTCAAAGGAAGATTTACCAAATCCAACAATAAAGCAAACGACAAGAAAAAGAGTGACTCTAAGCAAACCTTCTTCAAACGAGGATGCTTTAAATGTGGTGATCAAGGACATATGATCAAGGATTGTCCAAGCTGGGACAAAATAAAAGACAAATCCAAACGAGATAAAACCAAAACTGAATTTAAAAAGGTTATGCTTGCATCTTGCTGGGGAGAATTGGATTCCGACGATGACAGTGACTCAGAAGAAGAGGAAGTTGCTAACCTGTGCCTAAGCAACATCAGTTTGGATCTAATCTCCGACGATCATGACTCATCACAATTCTGCCTCTATGGAGAATCTGATTCAGAAGATGAAGACCAAGAGATAATCGCTAAAGAGAATAATCTATGGTACCTCGACAGTGGATGCTCTCGACACATGACAGGTGACGCCAACCTATTCACCACCTTGGAACCATTCGACGGAGGAAAGGTCACCTTCGGTGACAACAAAAAGGGAAAGGTAATAGGTGTCGGTAAGATAGGCATCTCATCTTCTCACTCTATTAGCGATGTATATCTGGTAAGTGGTCTTAAACATAACTTAATTAGTATATCCCAATTATGCGACAAAGGAAACAAAGTTGTTTTTCATACAGATGTGTGTCGTATAATTATGGAAGGTACAAGTAAAGTTATTCTTGAAGGTCATAGAAAGAAAAATGTTTATATGATTGATTTAAACGTTGTGCCTACTGACTCTCTCTCATGCATGAAAGTTACGTTAGATGATCCATGTCTCTGGCATAAGAGATTTGGACATATTAGTTCTCCTATTCTTAGCAAATTGAAGAGATGGGACTTGGTCGAAGGTCTTCCCAAGATCAGATTTGATCAAGAAAAGATGTGTGACACTTGTGCACGATGTAAACACGTCAGATCATCCTTCAAACCAAAAAGAATAGTAAATACTAACCAAGCTCTTGATCTAGTACATATGGATCTCTGTGGCCCTATGAAGGTAAGAAGCAGAGGCGGTTCCAGGACGAAGAGGAAAACCTAGACGAACCTGACTTTAGGTTGTCAAGGGAAGATCCTCCTGAAATAGAACATAACGATGAAGGCGAAATTCAAGGAAACAATAATGAACTTGATTTGGAAGGAAATGGTGCGAGAGATGAAACTACAGTTGATGATACTGTGGATAACTCTCAAACCAATGACTTAGAACCCAGAGTTATAGCTAATGAAGCTACAACTTTGAATCAAAACCAAAGGGAAGAGAGCATAGTTATACCTGACTCTCCTACAAACCCTGGTTTGGATTCAGGGGGAACAAGTCAAAATCCCGAGTCAAGCAGTAGCAATGAAAACAATCAATCAAGAAACTGGAGATATAAAGGCTCTCACCCTCTGGATAATATCATAGGAAGCCTTACAGAAGGAGTTCAAACTCGAAGAAGCTTAAACAACTTATGTTCCTTCTACTCCTTTCTCTCCACAATTGAACCTACAAATATAAAAGAAGCACTTGCAGAACCTGACTGGATAGTCGCCATGCAAGAAGAACTACAACAATTCGAAAGGAATAAAGTATGGCATCTTGTTCCTCGTCCTAAAGATAGATCAGTAATTGGAACAAGATGGGTATTCAGAAATAAATTAGATGACTCTGGAGTCATCGTTCGTAATAAAGCAAGATTGGTCGTTCAAGGATACAACCAACAGGAAGGGATCGATTATGACGAAACTTTTGCTCCTGTTGCTCGCCTTGAAGCGATTCGCTTGCTCATAGCATTTGCTGCACATAAAGGAATGAAATTATTTCAAATGGATGTTAAAACTGCATTCCTTAACGGATATCTTCAGGAGGAAGTCTATGTCGAACAACCTCCTGGATTTCCTGACAGCAAACTCAAGGATCATGTGTACAGATTGGACAAAGCTCTCTACGGGCTGAAACAGGCCCCTCGAGCATGGTACGACAGACTATCAAAATTTCTATTGGAAAGCGGATTCAAGAGAGGATCAGTAGATAAAACACTATTTCTAAAAAGTGAAAACTCCGATCTACTAGTTGTCCAGATCTACGTTGACGATATTATATTTGGCTCAACCAACAAAAAGTTGTGCCAATATTTCTCAGAATTGATGACATCCGAATTTGAGATGAGCATGATGGGAGAATTAAAATTCTTCCTTGGTCTACAAATTCAACAATCGAACGAGGGTATTAAAGTTCATCAACAAAAATACATCAAAGAGTTGATAAAGAAGTTCGGAATGGAATCCTCTCATCCTATGCCTACTCCAATGGTAACAGATAAGAAACTCACCAAAGACGAAGACGGTAAGTCAGTAGATGAAACTACTTATAGAGGTATGATCGGCTCACTTCTTTATCTTACTGCAAGTCGTCCAGATATAATGTTTAGTGTCTGCGTCTGTGCTCGGTTCCAATCTGCACCAAAAGAATCACATATGATTGCAGTTAAGAGAATTTTAAGATACCTAATCGGAACATCAAAATTATATCTATGGTATCCTATGGACTGTAATTTTAACTTATTAGGATACTCAGATGCGGATTATGCAGGCTGTTCTTTAGACAGGAAAAGTACTCTGGACTTGCGACTTTCGTTGGACCATGTATTATATCTTGGGCGTCAAAGAAACAAAATTCAGTCGCCTTGTCAACCGCAGAAGCAGAATATATTGCAGCCGCACTGGTATGTTCCCAACTATTATGGTTAAAACAGCAGTTACTTGATTATGGTATTGACGTGGGATGTGTACCTATATTATGTGACAATACGAGTGCTATTATAATATCTAAAAACCCGGCTCAGCACTCGAGAACAAAACACATAGAGATTAGACATCACTTCTTACGTGACCATGTAGAAAAGAAAAACATTAAGTTGGAATTTTGTAGTACGGAAAAACAATGGGCGGATATTTTTACTAAACCTTTGGCTAGGGAACGATTTGAGACTTTACGATTGGAAATTGGTTTAATCGGTGGCACCTAATCAATCTTAAGAGCTGAAAATAACCCAATGATTGACTATGAAAAGACTGAATTATATGACTGTGTCCGTATATTCCGCTGCATGCCTATGTATGTTATTTTTTATTAGATGCTCAAATTTTGATTATTTCATGCTACGTGTTATACGAACGTACACAACCAATTTCTCAGATCAAAATAATAATATTCACATATTAATAATTTATGCCCACAATATTATATTCATAATATATATATAAATATATAAGCATAGTTACGTATCTCAAATACGTAACTTATAATAAACCCGTACCAATCAAGTTACCAAACTTACGTAACCGACAAAATCAAAATAAGCTACGGTTTTACCTAATATTACTTACCTCCTACTTACTCCACGTGACACCTCACCCTTTACCATACAAATCACACCATAAACCGTTTTCCTCTAAAACCAAGAATCCAAGAAAACAAAATCACCATTAAAGCTTTCTAAAACCGTCAACCAAGCTAAAATACATTCATCTACTCAAACACCATACTCCGACACCAACACCCTCGCCTCCACCGTCCCCTGAACCTGTTTCCGTCACCGTTCCGAAATCAGAAGCAAGCAAGAGACGAAATTAGAAAAAGGGAAATCGTTAATGGAAGAGGAATTTCAAGATTACGATCAAATACCTCGTCCTCTGTTCCGTGCTTTTCCGGGGATGTTGCAAAAGAAGGGTTGAAAAAGTTCGAATGAAAAAAAAAAAAAATTAATAATAAAGGCGAAGGGGTGGTAGACGTTGGCTATTACGGAGTTGTGCCCCAAGATTGAATGAATGACAAATTAATGAAATTAATGGGATTTCTAAGAAAAAGACACGACTTATAATTTGGTCGTGAGTTGTTGATGCAAAGATGAATGGTAATTTGGATGGCTTAGAAGGAAAGGTTGATAAGTTGTTTTTATTGGTGTCTGGGTTGGGTAATGTCAAGGCTAACAATGGACATAGGTCAAGAGTGGATAAGGAGTTGCGAAGTTGGATACAACGGATTGATGGGAGTCTTGAGAAGCTTAGTCGTGATCTTAAGGAGGAAAAATAAGAAGTGCTTATAATTAGTGGCCGTCACCAATTCCTCACGACTTAAGGACTTCTCGTCCGTGATAATCGGATTGTCCGTGAGGATGGTGGTCAATGTTTGGCCTCGGTTAGAGCGCTTTATCTTCAGGTTCTCAACTTTGAACGTACGGTGGATGCTCAACTAAGAAACATCGAAAGTTGTTTTGATCGGTTATCTACTTTGAAGTACTGTGTGTTGCTCTGTTTTGGCAGAGGTGCGGAAATTGGTTTTGGGCTCTCTCGGTGGATATCGTATTTCTATCCTATTACCCTATCTCTCTCCTTAAAACCGTTTAAGACATTAGCCCTATTTTGCTTTTTGGCCGTGATACTTGGCCCAGAATATGTTTGGTTACCTTGCCTCTTTTGGCCCATGACCTTTCTACCTACAAACTATTCGGCCCATTAGGCTCTTATTCGACACATTCGGCCCATGTGGTTTTATTCGGCCCTTTGGCATTGTAGTATATGGTTGTGTGTCGTTTTCCCGTTTGTATTTCATAGTTGCTTGATTTTAATTACGTTTGTGTGTTTAATTTAGAATTGCATACTTAGGTTTGTTTCGTATTATATCATTCTAGTCGTTTTATGTCTTTGTTTCCGTCTTTTCAATGATGTCAAGAGGGGGAAAAGAATGCGACCTAGATTACGAATTTGCCTAAGATTGCTCCTTGTCGTAACGTATTGTCTCTCATAGTTCTTTAAGAAATTGGTTTTATTTAAAGATAGAAACCCTAGTTGATCTATATTATAAAAGACCAATATTATGTTGAGGGGGAACGTTATTACGTTACACTTAGACACGATTCTAGGAAAGACTTGCCATCATTAAAAAGGGGGAATTTGTTGAGTAATATATTCTATATAAGTAATATATTGTTTTATGTTTTAATAATGACAAGTCTAAGATAATTATGGTTTATATGCATATACGTGTAATCGTGCGTTTAAGTGTACAGTTAATTATAGAGCAAAGATCGTAGTTTAGTAAAGTATAATTCAATCGAAGATTGCAAGAACGATCAAGCTCATGTCAAGTGTCAAGTCTTTTTGAAGATTTACAAGATAAAAGCTTCATTACAATATCAAGAGTTTTTAAGTTATGGATCATTCCTATAACTATCGAAGAAATGAGATTTGCGTGAAGTAAATCAAAGCGTAAAGATTTATGCGTGCTATTAATATATTATTATATATTAATTTAGTAATCTTATAAACGGTTTTAAAATAGAAATATTCTTTAGTTAACAAGAATTAAAGTATTTATCTTATGAGGTAAATATTAATTCTAAAATGCTAAGGATTTTATTTTAACCGTTATTGTCAAAGTTCAATTCCTAGAGAAACGCACTTCGAGAAATATGTCTCGAAGAACGTGTTATGTACGTTGGGAATCGTGCATAGAGAGGCGTGCTACACGTTTCTTTTTACGAACCCTAATACGTTTCATATTATCTTTATGGTTAATTAAATAAATAAACTTGTTTATTTAATTTACTTAAAGATTGACTAGGATTTGATTAAGAATATAATTTATTATATTATTGACAAGAATTAGGATTTGATTCAAAGTAGGATTCTATATTTTATGGTATAAGGATGTTTCCTAAATCAAATAAGATTATGGAAATATTATCTTATGTCTTAAATTAATATTATTCTATTAGAGTCCTTTCCTAATTCATATAAGATTAAGTTTTAGATATTACCTAGAATTAGTATTCTAGATAAAGTAATATTCCTAAACTATCTAGGGTTTAACCTAGATCTAAATTAGTATATAAAGCTCTCAATATCACACGCCTAATCTATCGAATCACACGCCTCACGCTCAAAGAAGAAGAACGAACGATACCTCACGTACGTCTCGATATTCGTGCTAATCATTGTCAAATTCTCGTAATCAAGACTACAAGCATTGAGGAATATTTTCATACATTCAAGATCATCAAATATAAGAAGTTGTTAAAAGTTTATCTTACTTACTTAAGATAGATTCGAGTATTTAGCGGTACTCATTGTAAGCAAGTATTTAACGGTACTTGTCGTAGCTAGATATTTAACGGTATCTAGATTGAGTTGTGACTAACATCAAAGTCGCACGAGTGGGTTGATAAAATTGTAATCCGGAGAAGGTACTAATTTTATTAATCGAGAATAGTGGACGTAGGTTTCGATTTGTGAAACTGAACCACTTCAAAAGATCGTGTCTCCTTTATTTTATTGCTTTTACTCTTTACTCGCTATTATATCATCTCGGCAATCATCATCGAAGAAGAAAAGAAAAAGTTGGCATACTCAATTCAACCCCCCCCTTCTTGAGTATATCTAGGTCAATAGACTCTTCAATTTGATTTGTGAAACGGACTCAAGTCGGAAAATGAGATGCCAAGTGAACATCATCTTAAGAATTAAAATATTCTTAAAACGGAAAACTTAACGAAAACTTAAAATAAGATTTATGATTTATTATTAAAATAATATTATATTTCGGAGAATGTTTTAAAATCATTAAAATATTATTTATGAAAATACGGGATGTTACAATCACCCCATCTTTCAAAAAGTTTTGTCCTCGAAACTTGAAGACAGAAATAAGTACGAAAACAAATCTAGTTATCAAAACGTACTACCCGGGTTATGGTAACCCAAAACTTTATTTTTCGAAAAGGTTTCAAGAAGAAAAATATTACAGGGCACTAGTCTTTTTCAATGGACATTGGGATTCTCGTTACGTGTTCAAGAGTCCGACATTCCAAATCTGAGACAAGTCCCAAAATTAAACCAGTAAGGTTCAAAATTTAGATTGATTCGGTGTTGATAAGCATAGCACAGGTTATCAGACGTCTCCAATAACAAGTTCCAGTGGCAATCAACGCTGAAATCCATCAAAGTTGTAAAACATTCGGCTCTTTAAAACCAGGTTTCTCTCAAATTAACCTTTAATCTCAAATTCTTGAAAGAGTAAAATTGTAACAATGACAAAAGGTTATTTCCAACGGAAGAGGACGTAGTTTCAAATTTGAAAACAAACAAGATTTCCAAAAACTGCAAACTTTCAAAGTGAACAATAGGGAACAATTTGAAAAACGGTCATTGGGAGCGTAGAAACGATCATAGAGATTACTTTCGACACGAAAGATTGTGAGTTTCTAGTTTCACAGCTGACAGAACATACAAGGAGGATCGAAGGAACGGAACAACCAGATTGAGAGTCAAGGAAGATGGTAACTCCTGCCAAACATGGGGTCACTAACCACTCAATTCATAAACAAAGCATCGTTACAACGATTCCTAATATTATAACATCCCGTAATTCAGGAGACCTTTAGAATAGTACAAGCAAGTGACATTTTAATTTAGTATTAATTTATTCTAGGCTATTTTAATTTATTTCGAATTAATTGGAATTAATGTAATTCAATAAAATATAATTTTATAAAGATTTCAGATTAAAGTCGTAAACTCGTAAAGTTGTAAAGCCGTAACTTTACATTTTTAATCAAGTCGTCCACTTAATAAGTTTATTATATAGTCGTATGTATATTTAATATTTTAATAATAACAGTTTTAGTATCGGAATCGGTTTCGAAATTCGTGTCTTGTCGTGTCGTGTCGTAACTTGAGCAACGCCCAAGCCACGACTAATCAGGCCGAGCAACACGCCCAACACTGCCGAGCACACTACCGTGCTGCCCAAGCACATCAGCCGTGCTCCCCTTCCCCAATTCATTCATTCTACTTCAACTTCAACCTCTAAACAACCTAAGATTTCAATCACAAAAACCCACATAAACCCTTCATCACTCGACCAAATGCAATAAAAATTATAGTTTCGGAATCCTCTCTTCATTCCTCACCTTCTAGTAAGTTTAGCTTTCATTTCCCCAAATTATTTTAAGACAACTTTTTTTAGGGTTTCGATTTTAAGGCTAATGTAAGTGGTTTAATTGTTGTTTTAGGTGAAGAATACAAGGATGAACATGGAGACTCATTAATGATTGAAGAAGAGCCCGTTTATGGCCCTTAAAGATCTCGGTTTTCACTAGTTAGGATTTCTTCTCTTTTTCTAATTCAAGCTAACATTTCCGAGTGCCTCGACGAAATTATGCTACAATAGTTATGTGTTTGTTGTTTGTATGTGATTTGGATGAGGAATATGATGTATAATTGTGGGTTAATGTATACGATGAAAGGCTTAGTAGGATTTGGGTTTTTGGGTCTTGACATTCTGAATTGGTATGTCATTACATACTTCTGTTTGCTGCTACAATATTTTGCACCATTGCATATATACTACATACCACTGCTGTTATTACTCTACTGTTTCCGCATCACGACATTCCTGAAACTGCTACTTCCTGCAATAAATGCTAATTCCTGCCCCTGCGTGTCTGGTTACCCTACTGCTCTATACTTGCTACTGCCCAGACCCCCTTCCCGCACTCTATTTCTGTTCCTGTGCTACTCTTTTCTGTACATCTTTTTCTGTACACTGCCATACGTCTACCTCTACATCTTTTTCTGTACGTCTACCTCTACACACACTCACTATGTCCCACTGTCCTCTACACTTACTGCTACTGCTATGCAACTACTACTTACTTACTAGTGCTGTACATCCTACTCTACCATCTACTACCTGCATTCATTACTTACTTACTGCCACTTCTGACGGGCACTCACGGCTGACTTACACCACTGCCCATCTACTGCGTCTGCTTTGTACCCACTGCACTACTCCACTACTATAAACTACATTCTGCACCTCTACTGTCCTCTGCCCATCGTTGTTATCGCATCTGCACACTACTGTTGTTCTTCTGTTCTGCATATTACTACACCATGCCATTTCTGCTACTGCACTATACTGCTACTGTTACTACAACATGCTTTTACTACTGCCGCAACTGCATTGCAGGCCTTGCACTTACTGCCCTTACACCAGACTACCCCCCCACTTCTATTTAGTCTATCGCAGTGTGCATACGTCTTAAACTGCTGCGTGTTCATGCTGATAGACATGTAGTGGTTAGTTCAGAAACCTAGTATAGGACTGGTTGGATAATCAGGAGGTATTCAGCCCATTGCTTTGAGCTTTGCATAACCTTAAGCATGATAGTTACATATTGAGTGCTATACATTATTGTCTTACAGTCGGCTAAATGGCTGTTTAGTTGCTACACCATTATTCTTCTTCTTCTTCTGGTCGTTTCGTGTTTGCATTTAGATAATGCTTAGTTCAAATTTAGTTATGGGCTGGCTGTTTCTCATCAATTCGTTTGGTTGATTCAAGATCAAGTTGCTAATTGTTGACCACTATAAGTATAGTGGAACCTAGTCAATTAATCGTTTTGCACATTAGTTGTATTCGGTAAATAGAAATGATAAATCGATGGCAATCCAGTTCAAGTAATAAGAAGGTCGAATATCTTATATAAGTTTCAACGTAAAATTCGAGCAATCATAACAATCGTTTAGTTGTGTTAGATATAAGCCGTAGGAGGCTAGTGAACTTAATTGAAATGGGTCATTTCCCTTTATAAGTGTAAAGTAGAACAGTCATAAAATAGCTTCTTTAAGTTGATATTTCCACATGATAGCTCAGTAATGGCAGAAAATTGGTATAGAAATGATTAGAAAAGATTCATAATGAGATATATATTGTTTGGATGTTTTGTGCCGAAAACTGAGCTGGGCCAGATGACTGAACTACTGGTTTGACCAGTCAGCCTCGATTTAACCGATGACCCGTCGCGGGACTTGGGTCGAGGGTAAACATTCGGATGCCTGAAGTAAGTATGTTGCTTTAATGTTAGTTATGTTGATATTTTAGCTATTGAACATGTTATGCACTTCCATATTAAAGGTTGGTTGAATTGGATGACTTCACATATTGGATGTTTACCCTTACTAATATAAGATATTGGTTAATACTTGTTGATGATTGATAGTGATAGATATTGGCTGATAAGTCATGATAATGGATAATGTTAGTTGGTTACGTGAATATATATTGGTGGTTCGTTATCATTAATATTGAGGATTTTGTTGTTGGCCAGTTGAAAATACTTATGTATAGACTGTCACATGCTAGGATGGTGTCCTAGAGTCTTGTTAGGGACTTGGTGTTGTATCCAAGTGTCCTCATGTGTGTATCAGGAGTCTTAGACACGGTGTTGTATCCGTGTGTCAATAGGAACGTAGCTAGTCTTGGTGTTGTATCCAAGGGTACTCATGTGTTGTATCATGAGTCTTGGCACGGTGTCGTATCCGTGTGTCAATAGGAACGTAGCTAGCCTTGGTGTTGTATCCAAGGGTACTCATGTGTTGTATCATGAGTCTTGGCGCGGTGTCGTATCCGTGTGTCAATAGGAACATAGCTAGCCTTGGTGTTGTATCCAAGGGTACTCATGTGTTGTATCATGAGTCTTGGCGCGATGTTGTATCCGTGTGTCAGTCGAAACTTAGCTAGACTTGGTGTTGTATCCAAGGTTACTTATGTGTGGTATCATGAGTCGTAGACTTGGTGTTGTATCCAAGGTTACTTATGTGCGGTATCATGAGTCTTAGACTTGGTGTCGTATCCAGGATTACTTATGTGTGGTATCATGAGATTTAGACATGGTGTTGTATCCGTGTATCAATGGTTAGATAACCATGTTCTCTCTGGTATGTTGATTCTATGAATTATGCACGGTGAGATGCAAGCCGTTATAGTTGATAGAGTTAGGATTTATGCCTGTTACCTGGATTCACATGATAGCATAGTATGAGTCAGTCTAGAACTCACATGTTAGGTTATATGCGGTATTTTGTTGTTGAATCACATGATAGACCTATTGGTTTGGTACTTGTGTGCCTAGGCTATGTGTTGATCATATACATTTTCTTATGTTGTTCATGTTATATTAATATGCTGGCATTTCGAGGCTGGGAGAACTCGGAGTTACTCCCCACTGACTGTGGCATCGTGTTTGTTTAAAACGCGAATGACAGGTTTGTGAAGCATATGTTGGGTACATGACGAGCTAGCGAGCGGATGATAACCTGGGGACCATCTAGGTAGCACGGACACTTCTCCTAATGAGCCGTACCGTGTCCGACACCGACACTCCACGGACACACACCGAAACGTGTCCAACACCTAAACAGTCGTGTCTAACTTTCTACATTTATTTGGGCACGTGTCCGACGCGTGTCCATGGTATTTGAGCCGTGTCCGTCGCGTGTCCACGATATTTGGTTATCATTTACGGTGAAGGATGTTCTTGAGATAAGTAACGCGTTATCGAAAGAGATCAAGTAGAATACTGATTCGGATGAGGAATGAAAATAAATTTATTATCAAGGACAAGTTTTACATTCACTTATTTAAAATTAATATCAAATACTTTTACAAAAATAAAATCAAAAATTTATAACTATAAAATGTATATTTTATTAAATTTAAATGTCGTGTCTCGTGTATTAAATTTCATGGCATACCGTGTCCCGTGTCCGTGTCGTGTCTGTGTCCGTGTCCGTGTCCGTTTTGGTGCTACCTAGGGGACCATTATACGATTTCGACTTTGTAGAGACTTGATACTTTAGTTATATACTTATTTATTTTAGGGACATATGTCTCCCTTACATATTGGTTGTATTTATTTTGGGACTTTACATGTTTGACACCTTTACTTGGATATCTTTATAACAGGTTCAGGTTTTGAAAATCCCGTATTTTCCTCCAAATGAACTTATTACAAACATATCTTTGCAGTTTATACTTAGAATTTTATGTTTACTCTTCCGCTAAATATGAGGGTGTCACAAATATATCCCAAGAAGGACAATTCAAGTCATCTCTAGACTCTCATTGGGTTCACGATCCCTCTTATCAATATCTCCTCCACGGAACAAGGTATTCCTCAACAAGAAGGGCTTCCAAAACTCTCATTCAGCTCATACTAAATCTCATTCATCAACAGTTAAAGATTTCTCACTCAAGGGGAAAAGCTTAAGCCTATATTCCAGATCAAGGTTGCGCACTTCCGAAATTCTAAACCAAAATTCCATCATAACATCAATCCCAAAATTTAGGATACAATATACTCTACACTGTACTCTCCTCAGTCAAACAGGTCATAACAGAAACATCTATAACCTTTAGTCCTGCATAGCTCAATTCCATCAAACTCATTCCACGGAAGCACTTTGAAGTCCTAAGTCCCCAAATTCATTACCATAAAGTGAACATCCAAAGATACGGCATTACTAAAGCAACAACTCCCAAATTAAGTAAGTCGATGATCGGTTCTCACAACCATTTCCTCAAAACGATCGATATACCAAAGTTCCTCAAATCTAAAATAACATCATCCTTCCAGTTACCTATTCCCAAAAGTTTTAGATATCTCATCCTTGCCAGTTCCTCAAATGACAATTCGATAACGCTCTCAGGCTATCAAACCCATAAGCTATATCCACCACACTTGCATTACTGCTCGGTAGATAACCATACTTAAATCAATACGTTTCCGAACTTACATCTCCTAATGAATTACTTTACTCCATGCGAAAATTGGTGGTGTATCCTCAAATTTCCTTTAAGTTCCTCAATAGATAAACGCTAAGATCTATTAAGTAACCTAAGGTCAAACACTCAGCCAATTCCACAAGTCCTATCGTAAATGTCTCGACATTCTCACACCGTTACCAATAAGTCTCGTTCCTCAAGTTTAAGTAGGAGTAGCTTACCTCATTCACTTAATTGACAATGTTAGTACCTTAAACATATTCCTCGAATTCCCTTAGTACTCTAAGTACCTCTAAATCCTCAAATAGTATTTCCCAAACTTATAAATACCTATGACTTAGCAAGATTCTCATATCTAAGTTCCACAGAAATCACGTAAAAGCTCCATTCAGCTTAAGCATTCCATCAAGTGCTTTCACCCTTCCAACTGGTGAACATATAGCCACTAGGATCCAAAAACACGTCCCACGATACCTCATAGGTTTTCCTCAAATAACAACATCCTCTGGAACACGGTCACGAGTATCCTCAAGAAATTGCTCCAAGTTTATCTAAGGTAGGTTACCCCATAAGGTGTTTCAGGAAAAGCATGCTACCAAGTTGAGTTGAAAGGAACCGAAGGTAGTTTCCAAGGAAGGTTCACAGAAGTCTTAGGAAGGAGACTAAGAACTTAAAGGTTACAAGTACATTAGATTACGAATAAAACAGTAAACATGTACATACCCGTAGATGGGTGGGGGTGAACTCCAGTCTCAGCCCGACTCTGAACAGCTATGGCTCCACTGATCTCGGCCTCTGGTTCCGTAGTGACAGCTCTATCAATGACGACATTCTCGGGGCACTCGAAAGAACGATGTCCCCATTCCCTGCAGGCGAAACATCGATGAGGGTTGCCATGGCAGTCAACTCCAAGATGAAGATCCTTGGGGCATCTAAAACACTTCAGGGGAGCGTTAGATGAGAGATCCATGTCTCGATCCTGGGAAGTCTTAGCTTCCCTGGATTCTTCCCTCCTTTGGGTACACTAATCAGAGAGGTGTACTCGCTCCCTGCAACGATAACAAACACGTGGCCTACCACGGCGGTTGTTGTTCGGCTTAGCTATAGCAGGTTGCTCAGTGGATCGTGGGCGCTTTCTTTTTCTATGTGGAGAGGAGGACGAAGGAGGACTAAGAGGTCTCCCGCTTCGACAGTTATGCAAAGGTGGTCGGGAAGGAGATAAGGCTCTAGCTCTTTCACAATAGATCTGGTAGGGGTCCTCCGCTCCTAAGACACTATAATAACTCTGGAAGTAAGAAGTCGGGTAACCACTGGCTACACTCCTAGTCTCAGCATTAAGCTTGCTCCGAAATAGGTAAGCTTTGTCTTCTTCTTTCTTGACTAGTTGTGGGACAAAGTGGATTAGCTCCTCAAATCGATTGGTGAAGGCTTGAACAGAAAGGGTTCCTTGGCGAAGGTTCGTGAACTCGGTCATCTTATGTTGGCGTGTATGCTTATGGTAAAACTTCATGCCAAGAAGAGTCTTGAAACGACTCCATGTGAAAGTAGGGTCACGAGTAGCAGGAGAGCTGATCGTCATCCACCAACGTCCAGCCTCACGAACCAAGGACTGAGATGCTACTCGGATCTGATCCTCAGGACGAACACCATATATCATGAAATTCCTTTCCATGTCAAAGAACCTTGCGGTGAGAACTGCAGAACTGGTCTATCCGTCGAAGGTCTGAGCTGCATTCCTCCACATCTGAGTGATAATCCAAGTCAACCCTCCAGGTTGGTTACTTCCCGATGTTTGCGATGAAGAAGAGGGTACACCCGCCGGAGTTATACAACCCAGGAGAGTTTGAATGCGGGCTTGCGTCACAGCATTCTCGGCATCGGTTGGCTCTGTCATTCTTCAGTCACAAAAGAGTATACCGTTAGACGTAATCCTAACAAGGCACAAACAGACTACAATTGTAAAACCCCTCGTCGTAGCGAAAAATAAAACATACAAACATGCCAAAATTTCCGCGGAATTTAAACATTAACATGCAATAAAACGAGGTGAATTAAAACAAACTGAACAAACTGATATAAACAAAAACATAGATAAGTATAACTGTCTAAGTATGAAAACATAAATACAAACAGCCTGGGATGGCACATCTGAAGAGTCTATTGATATGATATACTCAAGAACGGGGGGTTGAATTGAGTATGCCTTCTTTTTCAAATCTTCTTCGATGTGTGCTTTTATATGGTGATCGTTTGAGTAGAGCAAATAATAAATAAAGACACGATATTTTTGAAGTGGTTCACTTTCACAATTTGAAACCTACGTCCACTATTCTCGATTAATAAAATTAGTACCGACTCCGGATTACAATTTTATCAACCCTACTCGTACAACTTTGATGTTAGTTGTAACTCAATCTAGATACCGTTAAATATCTAGCTACGTCAAGTACCCCTTAAATACCTGATTACAATGAGTACCGTTAAATACTCGATCCATCTTACGCTAATAAGATAAGTCTTCAATGTTCTTCAAAGTCACCATCTTGAATGAATAAGATCAATGCTGGAGCACTTGAATCTTGAAACGAATATGACAATTAAAGCTCGAATCTTGAAGAATTATGATCGGCGGTTTTTCCTCGATTTGCGTGAATGTTTGTGTATGATTTCGTGTTTTTTTTAATGTGTCACAAGTAATCTATTTATATAGAATTATGTCTAGGTTATTAAACCCTAGATGATTTAGGAATATTACTTAAACTAGAATTCTAGTCTTTAGGTAATACTACCATAAATCTAATCTTAATTTATTTAGGAAAGATTTAATAAGATACTTTAGGTATTATACAAGGAATCAATTATTTCCTGATCCATATTTAGGAAAGATCTTATATAATAAATAAATAGTAACCTTATTAAAACCAACTTCCTAAACTTTGTCAAAATATAATAAATTATATTCAATAATATAATCTAGATTGTTTTAAGGATATCTAAATAAATACATATCTATTTATTTAATCTATCCTTCACGTTTTATGGAACGTGTCATAGTACACGTTTTCCAAAATCGTTTCAAACAATATTTAGATTCTATTATTTTGACAATTATGGTTATATAAAAATCCTTAGTTTGTTAGTAATAAATAATTAACTCATAAGAAAATTATTTATTCCTATTTGACTAAAAGATATTTTATATTACTACCTTATTAAGATTAATAATTCTATATTCTAAAAATAGAATACTTGTTGAACATTATTTAATCACGACGATTTTGGAAATCAAAATCGTTTCAACCATCACAAATCTTTCGACCATTTCTTCTTCCTGGAGTTATAGCTACAAGCTATAACTTGATATCATCATATACTAATGTTATCGTTGAGACGTATAACATTAGTTCTTCTATATAATTGCGATCTTCCCTTAATCTTTGATTAGTCAAATCTTTTGACTAACGATCTTGAATCTTTTATACTTGTTTGATGAGATCTCTTAATCCAATATTCTGTACACTTAGCACACGATTTAAACGCACGAGTATATAATATATTAAGCTAGACTTGTCATTATCAAAACATAACCATATAAACTTAATATATACATTTGACTATATGGTTCAACAACATCCCTACAGGCACTCAGTATAAAAGCAAAACTACAAGGTTTAGCTACACGATGTAATAGGTGAGTCATCGATGAACAACAGATCATCGCTCGCTAGCCCTCCATGCAACTCTCAGTTATCCAACCTGTCATGTACCTATATACATGTAAACATGTACGCCACAATCAGTGGGGAGTGACTAGAGTTCTCCTAGCCACCTATTGTCAACGACACGTAACACACAAACAACCAACATACTCCAGCATTTATAACATGTGAAGCATATATATATCAATATCTCAAACTCATATCAATCATGCAATAACGTGCAAAGACTCTCAACCAACTTCGGAAAATATTTGGAAGGAGAGCCGGGTTCCCTTCCGGTTGCCCGGCCGGGGGGTCTTTCAATTCAAACCATTTACGAAACTAGACTAAGAGTCGTCTAATGCCTTGGACGAATAGTTCTAAAATAAATACACACTATCTAACACAATCAATCAGCAACATCTGACACTGTACCCATACTCAAGCAAGCAGATGCAAATCAGTAGTGTCCAAGTCACACCCCAACTCAGGTTAGACTTGGTACACAAATCAGCAAGCATACACCCGTGAACCCCAACTCAGGCACGGATGGATACCAATCAGCTAATAATGGTTCATTGACCCAACTCAGTCGTGACCATTACTCTTCGTAATGAAATCGGATCCCTACTCAGACCCAACCCACTACGGTCAAACAAACTCACAGTAGTCCCAACTCAGACACCTCCTACCGCATCAACCATACACGAGACGGTCCAGTGGTCCCAACTCAGACATGGTCGTTGATGAGCTCCATTTTGGTCGTTATTTTCATTATATATTCTTCATTTTTGGTCCCGATTCGACCTCGTTTTGCGTACATTTGATTGTTTTTATGCCCGTTACCTCGACTATTCCTATTTGATTCACATTTTGTAGGTATTGCGGCGGGGGCGAAGAAACGGAGGAAATCGAGACGACTTTGGGCAGATTATTACAAAAGGGCTCCCAGCCGGTGGTCGACCGGCGGCCGGTCCACCGGCTGAGGGTACCTGTACACTCAAGAAAAAAGAGGAAAAATTAGATTGAGGAAATCAGCCTCCCAGCCGGTGCCAGACCGGCAGCCGACCGGTCGGCTGAGGAGCAAGGCTATTTGAAGAATTAATCAGAAGTTAGCATTTGGACTCCCAGCCGGTCTCCCACCGGCAGCCGGTTGACCGGCTGAGAGGCCTATTTCAGATTTCCGCGCTCTATATAAACCCGCACTTGTGTCATTTATTTTTACGTTACTTTTTACGCAATTTTCAGGGTTTTCTACTGTTTCATTCACTCATACTTAGTCACAAAAACTCTCTAAAAATACTTATTCCTTCTTAGATTTTAGTTTAATCTTTTAATCTAGTTAATCCTTCTTTAGTAATCTCCTTAGTTTTGTTCTTGGGCATTGTTAGAAGATATTTTTGGGTTGTAATTTGAAGGGTTTGAAAGAATTCTTCATCTTGTTATCCAAGTTCTTTCCTTTTCCTTAGTTAATGGTATAATCTTCATAATCCTTACTTTGTTTTTACATTACTTTGAGTTTTGCTTAAATCAATTGTTTACCTTTGTTTGTTCATGATGTTTACCACTTGTTTATCTCTCTTTCACATGCTTTTCCTTACCATGAGTGAGTAATTTTATACCTAGGGTTAGGGGGGAACTTGGGTGGTGATTAGATGATAAATCCATGCTAGTTTGTTGATTAGTTGTTCTTGATAAGGTAGTTTTCCATTTGTTGCATGCTAGGTGTTTGATGATTCGCCTCAACAAAAGTTGGGCTTTGATTTTAGCGTGACTTGCCTTTAGCGACGGTTGAGGGTTTGTCTTAGCATGTTTAATGGTTGGTTGTGGGTATTTGTAGCGAAAGCTAGGGTATTCCGACCTAGGTTTAGTCGACTCGAGAGAAGAGACTTACCGAGACTACTTACTTGAGACCTACTAGTTTGCTTTCTCGTATCTTCATCTACCCACCTTAGTGACCCCCGACACCCTAGTTTTCCCTTCCATCGATTTTATCTTAACTTATTTGCTTTCATTTGTGTTTAGTTGTTCGCCATTTCAATCACAAACTTATTACCCCGACTCTAGCTTCAATTAGAACGTAACTATACAACTTTCCCACCATCTTCGTGTTCGACCCCGAACTAAGTACTACTTTTATTCGGGTTTATAAATTTGTTTGAAGGCCGGTAGTGACGGCAAAAATCGGCCATCAAAATGGCGCCGTTGCCGGGGATGGTGCTAGAAGTTGTTTAGTTTAGTTTTAGTTTTAGCTTTAGTTAGTTGTGTTTATTTTGTTTTGATCAAAGCTTTGGTAGTTAATTGTAGAGTGGTTGTTATATTGCTCACCCTAGTGCCTAAAAAACACTAGGACGACTAATTGTGTGCTAAGTTTTATGCCTAGGGGTGACTCTAATTCTTTGTTGTCAACTTCCGAACCGGAGAGGCTTTTTCGAGCCTTGAGGAGAAGAACTATAGCGAGAGTAAGAATTGCTTCCCAAGCATCTACTAGCCACAACAACCCCTCTTCACCCGATCCACAAAGCCCGAATCAAAGCATTCCTAGCCCAACATCCGAAAACTTCGACAACCCATTCTACCAATCACCACCACCTTAACCTCACATTCCAAATGTAACACCCCAATTTATTAAGGAGCCTTTAGCAAGACATCCTCAGTAAATTGAGCTGTTACCATCTCGGTTTCCCGAGGCAGTAGATACAAAGGAAAGATAAACAGTACTTTAATTAAAATTAAACTCATAACATGTTCTTACAACTGTATTCGAAAGTCTTAACAAAATAAAGAAGTACAACTCATGCTAAACAGACTAAGGTGATCTAGACTTTAGTCTGGTCCGGATCCAAGCTCTCTCTCCCATAGCTCCCCCTTAGTCTCAGCCACGTGTCAATCTGCTCCCCAATAATTTGGTTCATCACAGGTGATCACGAATACACAGGGTCAACCACGAGGTTGAGTAGGGAAAAAGAAATAAATATACCAACAATATAATATACTCCGCACCGATCCAACGCCAATTAAACTCCGCACCGATCCAACACCATATAAACTCCGCACCGATCCAACACCATATAAACTCCGCACCGATCCAACACCATATAAACTCCGCACCGATCCAACGCCAAATATACGCCGCACCGATCCAACACCATATAAACTCCCCACCGTATCACAAGACCCAATATTTTCACATTGTATTTTATCACAGAAATATACAAGACAATTAAACACAATATAATACCAATCATCCAATGAGATATATAAATAGTCAACATAAAAATAACAGATCACTCGTCATCATGTATACAGTATTCCCCTACCTGAATTAGTAGGAAAGCAGATAGATCCAAGGCTTGCTAGAAATGTTCCACGCGAAACTCGCTACCTAAACAGATATACGTAACGAATTAACAAACTTCCCGAACCCCTTAACGAAAACACTTACTATAAATAGCAACCTTCCATAAGTGGAAAGTTTCCAAAAATAGAAACTTTCCCGAAATAGTAACTTTCTTAAAATGGAAATTTCTCGACTTATAAACACCTTCCACTAACACGATTAAATAAATTACCAACTATTACTATTACCACCAACACAATAATAATAGTAGTAGTAAAATAATTATAAAGACAAAGATAATTAATATTAATAATAATATTAATGACACTAAAAGGAATAACAATAAAATAAAACCTATAATAATAATAATAATAATAATAATAATAATAATAATAATAATAATAATAATAATAAAACTACAACACGCACCCTATGAACCAAAACAGACCCCCCCCCCCCCCCCCCCCCGGACATCAACACCCAAAACAGCCCCAAAACACAACCCCTTCGACAACTTCCCGACATCTTCCCGACACCTGAACCCCTACTCCGGCACGGTGGTTGCCACCACTGGTCCCCAGTGAATCCCTGGACGCTCCCTCGACAACTCCCTTGCCCAAACCTGCCGTTGAAAACCCCTTCAACAGTCGGTAGTCACAGCATCAACACCCGAAATCCACTTATGGAAGGTTGCTATTTATAGTAAGTGTGTTCGTTAAGGGGTTCGGGAAGTTTGTTAATTCGTTACGTATATCTGTTTAGGAAGCGAGTTTCGCGTGGAACATTTCTAGCAAGCCTTGGATCTATCTGCTTTCCTACTAATTCAGGTAGGGGAATACTGTATACATGATGACGAGTGATCTGTTATTTTTATGTTGACTATTTATATATCTCATTGGATGATTGGTATTATATTGTGTTTAATTGTCTTGTATATTTCTGTGATACAATACAATGTGAAAATATTGGGTCTTGTGATACGGTGCTGAGTTTATATGGTGTTGGATCGGTGCGGAGTATATTTGGCGTTGGATCGGTGCGGAGTTTATATGGTGTTGGATCGGTGCGGAGTTTATACGGTGTTGGATCGGTGTGGAGTTTATATGGTATTGGATCGGTGCGGAGTTTAATTGGCGTTGGATCGGTGCAGAGTATATTATATTGTTGGTATATTTATTTCTTTTTCCCTACCCAGTGCCTCGTGTCTCTGAAAATCCTATTCCAGCCACCACTACCACCACTGTAACCACCACCTGACCCCACTCTTGACACCACTCACCGCCCATGACTCCCCTGGTGGTGACCACGTACCCTCGACACCATTCTAACCACTCGAAAAGCATCGCCAAACACCCTCCCTTCGTAACCCCCTGTTCTCCCCTGCTTCTGGTCGAAACTCGTGACCCACTTTGTGGTGGTGCTCCGACCACCATACACCCCCTTCCACCACCAAAACCACTTATAAACCTTCTACCACCATTACCCATAACTCACGATGAGAACTAACCCAAACACAAACGACTGAGCACCCATTAACGAGATGTAACAACACGCAGGAATTCCTGTACAAACCTTATGTTTATAAGTGTCGACTTTCCTAACCCTTGGTATAACAGCAATGGCGGTCTTATGACGGTTTTAAAACGATAAACATGCTATTCATAGTACATGGAACACTCACAACAACACAACTCTAGTCGAAAAACTGATAAAAGTTTGTGAACACTTACTAACTTCCTATTGCGCAGCTCTGAAGAAGACGATGATGATGATGGAATGGTGATGGTGTTCTCATTTGTTTTTCCTTCTCATGGTCCATAGTAGAGTTAGGTTTGTTGATGAAAGGAGGCAGGAGGAAATAGAAGGCGGGTTTCGTGAAGAGAAATAGGGTTTTTATTTTTTTCATTTTTTTTTTTTTTTATTTTTTTTTTTATTTGTCGATGGATGAAGGACTAGGATATGCATTCGGGTTTTGTTTTTGGTTTTCATGTTTCGATGCATCGCACACTTACACCACCCATCAGGCATAAATCGTAAGCCCAAGTCCATCGCGTATCCCGAGAACGTAAAATACTAATTCACATACACGACCCTTTACTAACACATATAAAAAAAATAAAAACACTTATTCGATAAATAAATTATCGAGTATAATGTTAAATAACCAACAACACGTCAAAATAAATAATAAACTTAATAATAAAATAGGAGGTATTACAGTCTTCCCTCCTTAAAATGAACTTCGTCCCGAAGTTCACCATCCCATGGTCAACAAACATGGTTCCTAGGCACATAAAATGTGACACCACATAACATCCAAAACTAATAAGAGAACTTTAAAACCCGAAATGTTACATTCTACCCTTGCTAAAAAAACTTTGTCCCCAAAGTTGAACATATAACTAAATTATAGGACACTTCACGAAACAAAATAAAATGCACAACAGAAGAAGTCAGGAGTATCAAATGTATTCAACAATCACGACATATCTATTAGCCATGCCATAACGACTAGTCATATCATACATCAATAAGATTTTACAATCGTATCCTCCTTAAAACATGGTTACGTCCCCGTAACCCCATTATAAGAATTCCAGCACATTACTCCGTCTTAACCATTACTCTATCTCATAAAATCTTACTCTAAGAAGCCAAGTTTGTACTACCATTGTCAAACCTAAGACCAAGGACAAGGGGTGAGTGAACTGGCGGGATAAGACCGCGAATCAATACTTCATCTCGATATCTTTTTCAAACTCATAATACAACTCAATAACCAAGGTCGCACTGGACCGTAAACACAATATGGCACAACGGCCAAATAATTCATAACCCAGTACCAGTAACCAATTCTCATCTCCATTTCGATATCAATATTGTCAGATATTCCATTAAAGGAACTGCTCCACATTTAGAGAGTAAAACTCTAAGCTACTCATCCACAAGTCAAGGTCAAAGAATACGACAACTCGATAAAATACTGAACTGCAACCTCAATCTCAATACAAAATCAACCATGGCCTTTATTCTAGACTCACGAGCCACTCAATCTCATCAACTCAATCGCATCAGTACTTACCTTCCAAGTTCATTGGCATACTTGTATGTATACTTACCATTCCACAGTTCATAAAATAAGGATCTGGACGATATACCAAACCAACCTAATACAAAACCATTATACATAAACAACTAATCAATTACCAAAAGTTTACCCATCTCATAAACAAACGAATTATCTTATCAATAGGAAATGTTAACTATCAAAATAAAGGAACAATTACTAATTTCAACGCAAAGAAGTACTCGTAAGAAACCCATAGCAATTATTATTATGCAAACATATATCACCTCGAGCAAGACAAGGGTACTAGGATCGGTAGAAACCATGTTACGCAGTAAAGCAGAATCAGGGTAGCTAACACTCACATACCTTCGAAATTTTATCACAAATTTAATATATTTACAACAATGTAAAGGATTAAGAAGCTCATAGTTCATACTTTACAAATTAAAATGTTTCATGCTCATAATCATATTATAGAAGCAAAATCATATTTAGGAAAAGAAATAGTGCAAATTAATTAACGTAATTAAACATGGAACATTGACATATTTCACAAGATATACACAAATCATAGACTCACAAGACCGTTTAACATTCCCAGATATCAACAAGATAACAAAATCACTTAGGTACATTTCCCGTCCACTCACATTACATCATTTATCATAAAACTATTACTATATACGACTTGCACAATAAGGGTTTTATACAATGCGCAACAATTAAACATTCAAGCAGGATTTCATCGACACATAGCTATATAATTGTCATATTGCAAACAATCACCATAATTATCAAACATGAAGCTTTATCCTGGTTTATCACTTTTAAAATATTTTGAAATGTTTGAAACATTGAAAGAGTAGTTTATGACAATTTATAAACACGAATCAAAAACATTTTTTTTTTTTTTCAAGTTATAGATCGAAACAAGATTACACTGAGGCATTCTGACTCCCTTTACTAAAACATTGTTTCTGTAGTTCATGAATTATGAAAACAAAATTTAACAATAAAAGTAAACGAATTCACCCGACTAGTACTTCCATAAATCATATGTCAATAATTAATAATTCAACACATCGTGATCAGATTCTAAATATAACAATATGCAATTCACTGTATGGTTTAACAATATACTTGAAAAAGTAGTAAGATTATATTCACAGGGAACTAAACAGAGATAACCCATCAATATACGAAAGAACATCATCAAGATTCACATTGTTCACATAAACACATTTACGTATAACCATTAGATTGCTCTATCATGCTATAAGCTTACCGGTTAAATTTCATTCTGCCACTGGGCAAGACTCTTCTCAGAAAACATGCTTTTGACATCACATACGAGCAGTACATAATTATTTTGAGGTCGTAATATTTTAAACATATAATTGAAACGATTCTATATTAAACTTAACGAAATAAACAAGGTTACGCTATCATATAGTGAGGTTCATATTCATGTTACTAATGCCATATCAAGATATCACGTGGTCACATCGCATAATTCACATTTGATTAAACTGTTATATGAAACTTACATAACTCGCAATTCCATCAAATAAACATTATGCAGCAATTTACAAAGATCATAATTAAATAACCGATTAGCTATCTTGCGGCCTATTGTAGCTTTTAGAAAATATAATGAATTAGATAACCATAGGAAAAGAGTAGAATGCATATCTCAAGGGAATTATTTAATACCATTTCCATAACTCAGTCGGTCTGAACAAGAATTTTACAGCAATTCAACAGAAAATTAGGCAACTTGCAAGAATCACAACTAAATAACGACTCATTAAGATTTTACATACCCTATCATCTTGAAAACGTAAACGCATATTCTGAACAGTAGAGGTGAAATTATGCATAAACAATAACCAAGTCTTAAATGATTTCTTTTACAAAAAGGTGGGTCAAAACGGAACTGTGCAGCAACAATCTAACCACGGTCAACTAAAACATTTATTTCACTCAAAATATAATTCCTATTAACATGAAACCAACAGCATTGTAACACCAACTCAGGAGGTTGTCATACATAAAATTCTCATACCCAAATTTGGAACACATTTAAAATGACAGTCCGTACAACAAGGAAAAAGAATTTTGGAAGTTTAGTCAAAATCTGGGTTCTGTTACGAGTTCACATTACTACATTGCAACTCAACCATTCATCTTCCGAAACATGTTAGCATATCATTTGAAGCACGAACATTGTACCAGATTAACACTCATTACCCATTCCAACTTAATCGTCATCCAGAACACAGTAAAGATTTCGAGAACCCAACCAAGTAGCTCAATACTTGTACACATATATACGAATGTAACTCATAGCTACATGTCATTTATGGCTTGGGGCAACACGTTCCGCATATCACTAGACAGGGGTTACTAATTTATAAAAGTCTGATCATTCATGTTCAGATACCAACAATATATTACATAGATACGATAGTCATTCAATTCCAGTTAATCGTATGAACACTTCAAATATCAAAATCATATGATCACGTCCTTCTAACCATGGTTCAACAAATACAACTCCCAAACTCTGATAATTTCAATTCAATCGTCATATCAATCTACAGTTCATATTGCACATATCCTCAATCAGAACTCACATATGACTTACCTCGTTCTTCTCCTGCAAGAACGTTAGCATAACTTAACCAGGTCACTATATAGTCTACCCCACTCTTCAATTACTCTCTTTGGGTTCCCGAGACAGAACAGAAAGGGCCCAGGTTTGGTGTGAGGGGGCCCCTAACTCATCCCGTTCCTTTTTGGGGCTCCTATCAGTTTCATCTCGGGGTTCATTTTATTAGACTCTTCCTATATTCATTGTTATTCATTTGGTTTAGGCCTGAGGATCGTTCTCTCTGATACCACTTGTAACACCCCGATTTATTAAGGAGCCTTTAGTAAGACATCCTCAGTAAATTGAGCTGTTACCATCTCGGTTTCCCGAGGCAGTAGATACAAAGGAAAGATAAACAGTACTTTAATTAAAATTAAACTCATAACATGTTCTTACAACTGTATTCGAAAGTCTTAACAAAATAAAGAAGTACAACTCATGCTAAACAGACTAAGGTGATCTAGACTTTAGTCTGGTCCGGATCCAAGCTCTCTCTCCCATAGCTCCCCCTTAGTCTCAGCCACGTGTCAATCTGCTCCCCAATAATTTGGTTCATCACAGGTGATCACGAATACACAGGGTCAACCACGAGGTTGAGTAGGGAAAAAGAAATAAATATACCAACAATATAATATACTCCGCACCGATCCAACGCCAATTAAACTCCGCACCGATCCAACACCATATAAACTCCGCAACGATCCAACACCATATAAACTCCGCACCGATCCAACACCATATAAACTCCGCACCGATCCAACGCCAAATATACTCCGCAGCGATCCAACACCATATAAACTCCGCACCGTATCACAAGACCCAATATTTTCACATTGTAGTGTATCACAGAAATATACAAGACAATTAAACACAATATAATACCAATCATCCAATGAGATATATAAATAGTAAACATAAAAATAACAGATCACTCGTCATCATGTATACAGTATTCCCCTACCTGAATTAGTAGGAAAGCAGATAGATCCAAGGCTTGCTAGAAATGTTCCACGCGAAACTCGCTACCTAAACAGATATACGTAACAAATTAACAAACTTCCCGAACCCCTTAACGAACACACTTACTATAAATAGCAACCTTCCATAAGTGGAAAGTTTCCAAAAATAGAAACTTTCCCGAAATAGTAACTTTTTTAAAATGGAAACTTCTCGACTTATAAACACCTTCCACTAACACGATTAAATAAATTACCAACTATTACTATTACCACTAACACAATAATAATAGTAGTAGTAAAATAATTATAAAGACAAAGATAATTAATAATAATAATAATATTAATAACACTAAAAGGAATAACAATAAAATAAAACCTATAATAATAATACTAATAATAATAATAATAATAATACTACAACACGCAGCCTATGAACCAAAACAGACCCCCCCCCCCCCCCCCCCGATATCAACACCCAAAACAGCCCCAAAACACAACCCCTTCGACATCTTCCCGACACCTGAACCCCTACTCCGGCACGGTGGTTGCCACCACTGGTCCCCAGTGAATCCCTGGACGCTCCCTCGACAACTCCCTTGCCCAAACCTGCCGTTGAAAACCCCTTCAACAGTCGGTCAGTCGGTAGTCACAGCATCAACACCCGAAACCCGACACTACCCAGTGCCTCGTGTCTCTGAAAATCCTATTCCAGCCACCACTACCACCACTGTAACCACCACCTGACCCCACTCTTGACACCACTCACCGCCCATGACTCCCCTGGTGGTGACCACGTACCCTCGACACCATTCTAACCACTCGAAAAGCATCGCCAAACACCCTCCCTTCGTAACCCCCTGTTCTCCCCTGCTTCTGGTCGAAACTCGTGACCCACTTTGTGGTGGTGCTCCGACCACCATACACCCCCTTCCACCTCCAAAACCACCTATAAACCTTCTACCACCATTACCCATAACTCACGACGAGAACTAACCCAAACACAAATGACTGAGCACCCATTAACGAGATGTAACAACACGCAGGAATTCCTGTACAAACCTTATGTTTATAAGTGTCGACTTTCCTAACCCTTGGTATAACAGCAATGGCGGTCTTATGACGGTTTTAAAACGATAAACATGCTATTCATAGTACATGGATTACTCACAACAACACAACTCTAGTCGAAAAACTGATAAAAGTTTGTGAACACTTACTAGCTTCCTATTGCGCAGCTCTAAAGAAGACGATGATGATGATGGAATAGTGATGATGTTCTCATTTGTTTTTCCTTCTCATGGTCCATAGTAGAGTTAAGTTTGTTGATGAAAGGAGGCAGGAGGAAATAGAAGGCAGGTTTCGTGAAGAGAAATAGGGTTTTTATTTTTTTCATTTTATTTTTTTTTTTTATTTTTTTTTTGATTTGTCGATGGATGAAGGACTAGAATATGCATTAGGGTTTTGTTTTTGGTTTTCATGTTTCGATGCATCGCACACTTATACCACCCATCAGGCATAAATCGTAAGCCCAAGTCCATCGCGTATCCCGAGAACGTAAAATACTAATTCACATACACGACCCTTTACTAACACATATAAAAAAATTAAAAACACTTATTCGATAAATAAATTATCGAGTATAACGTTAAATAACCAACAACACGTCAAAATAAATAATAAACTTAATAATAAAATACGAGGTATTACACCAAATCACCCACAAATCCACATAATGGCCGCCCTTCGAGATCATAACCGGCCCAACCACAATGATACCACAAATCCAATCAACTTTGGCACTCTTGTTCCTCAAAATTTCGAAATACACCCTTCACAAATGAGCTCTATCGAGAAAAACGCTTTTAGTGGAGCTTCTCATGAGGATGCTCATGGACACTTGAGAAAGTTCAAGGGTAAAGTAGCAATGATTAAGAAAACGGGAGTGCCCGAGGAAACCTTAAGGCTAATGCTCTTCCCCTACTCCTTGACCGACAAGGCGGATAGGTGGTTGAATGTTCATGCACCAAACACTTTCACCACTTGGGACGACTTGGCAACGGCCTTCCTTGCTAAGTACTACCCGTCCTCTAAAACCGCCATGCTCCGGAATGAGATAACTCAATTTCAGCAAGACGAGGGAGAATCCTTGGGAGAGGCTTGGGATAGATACCAAGATTTGCTTGCTAAGTGTCCTCACCACGGGATACCCACTTGGTACACGACCCAAACCTTTTTTCAGACTCTTCTCCCACGCACGAAAGAGATGGTTAATGCATCGGCGGGGGGTAGTTTTGACCACTTGCCGCATGAGGAGGGAACGGAGCTTATCAAAAAAATCGTTGATTCCGAGGAGAACTATGGTACTCGGGGAAATGTCTTGAGAAAGAGTAGCAAGTACCCTAGTGAGCACCTTTCCAACTCAAAGGCAAATGAGGAAACCAATGCCAAGTTAGACATGTTAACCAAGAAGTTGGAGGAATTGACTAAGGGGTCTACAAGTAAAGAGACCAAGAGCAACGTCCCGGGAATGTACCAAGTGAATAGTGTAGCTTCATGTGATTTGTGTGAAGGAAATGGGCACACATTCGAAGTATGTGCAAATAACTCTATTGAGGGAAGTGGAAGTGAGGAGGAATTGTATGCTTTCCAAGCATTCAATAACTCTAGAGGGCAAAACACTTTCAACCCCAATTCAAACTATTACCATCAAGGGATTCGAGGGAGCCCTTACATGAGTTACAAGAGTACTAATGTGTTGAATCCACACCAAATTCAACAACCTCAAGTGCAAAATCCACCTGGTTTTCAGCCAAGGGGTGGAAACTTCAACCCGAGAAACAATTTCTACCAAGGTAACCAATCCAATCAAGCCAATCAAGGCTTTCAACAAAATTTCAATGACCCAAACTTTAATCCCAATTTCCCAAACAACCAAAACCCACTGATGCGTGTCTATTTTATGATGTTTTTCATCTATTTTTGCACGCATTTGGTCGCTCATTTACTATGTTTTAGCCTTTATTTCCCAACAATCGTGTACTTTCGTATTTTTATGCACTTTTGCAGATTTATGTGGAAAATGGACGATTTAGCACCAAATTCATGTCCTCAAGTCTTGCATAATTAAGGAACAATTGAAAGTCAACTAGAGTCTTTATTTAAGTACCAAAAGTCAAAGCGAGAAGAAAACCGAAGAATTCCTTGCGGAAGCGGTCGACCGACCAACTAAACGGTTCGGCCGACCAGGCCTAATTTTTATAAAGTCCAAAATCTCAAAGAAAGGTCTAGAATTCAACTAAGTCCGTAAAAGAGGTCGACCGACCCACCAAAGTGGTCGACCAACCTCAGCGAAGCCCAGGAACAGTTTCGGAAATAAATTACAAGTAGGAGTCTTTTAGGAAACTCTAATCTTTGGCCCTATATAAGCTAATCTTGTAATTAGGGTTTAGCATGGAAGTATTCAGTATCGAGAGATATTGAAGTATTCAGTATCGAGAGTTATTGAAGTATTCAGTATCGAGAGATATTCAAGTATTCAGTTTTGATAGATTCAATCATTCAGTTTTTATTCAGTTCTTTAGTTTATTTATAATCTTTCAATAATTCCCAAGCATTCAATAAAGTTTGTTCCTTTCTGCCCTAATTCCGACTTTGGTAATTACTCTTTTAATCTAGCTTTATTATTGTTCTTATTACTATTATTCAATTAAGATAGAATTCTCAAGCTTTATTGAATCTCGCATGTTTAGATTATTTACTATGTTTACCATGTTTATTCCCGTTTTCATAATCGTCTTAATAACCATGAGTAGCTAAATTTCATATGTTAGGATGCAGGGGATGAATATGCGTAGGTAGTAGAAATTCCGACACCGACTTGTAGCAGAGCCGCGGTCGGCCGACTCAAATAGTGGGTCGGTCGACCGAGGCTGTGGTCGGCCGACTGGAATAGCTGGTCGGTCGACCACCCGCGCATGAATCCTGTTTCGTCTTTTTCTTGTTGACTATAATATCCTACAATGAGACGGAAAGGAGACTTGTAGGACGTTAGTAATGACCTACCCAAGATTGAGAGATACGGGAAGGGCATTGGTTTACACCTTAAGACGGTTAGGTTACTCAAGACTGAAAGGTATGTGACCTAGGATTTAGGAATCACCCTTATTGTTGACACCCAATAATTGTGAGACCTAGGGACTAATAGCATAGGCCGGAAGGAGCTATTAGGTACCATAGACCGAAAGGATATGTTACACCCCTTACGCGACTGCAATACATGTTGACCTTAGGATTTATATTACCTTAGCTATTTATTACCCCAAACATCCTAGCATCCCTTTTATTATATTTTATTCTCATCTTTATTTCTTGTTTTACCTTTTTCTTAGATTTAGTAACAACCAATCAAAACACCCCTCTTTTTATTATTATTTTATAGATTAAAAATTAGCAAACGGAATTAACCTTGTCTCTTTGTGGTTCGACCCTTACTATCACTATCTATAGTTTTAGTTTGGTTTATAAATTTTATCTTTGACACCCACAACGACGGGTATCAAATTTTGGCGCCGTTGCCGGGGAGGTGACGCTAGTGTTTATTGTTTTTGTTGTTGTTTCTCTTTGTTTAAGGAACTTTTTGTTCCTTAAACCTTCTCACCATTTTCTTGTAGTTTCCATCTTATGCGCAGGTCAGTTCAAGGAGAACTCCTACCACTTGACCACGAGCTTGAGAGGACTCTTAGAGAAAGGAGAAAGCAACTTCTAGCAAATCAGAAAGGAGGTTCACCATCTTCCTTATTTCAAGAAGACTTTTTCGAACAACCATCTTTACCATCTTCACCAAAAACACCACCTTCACAACCAAATTCACCCAACAATCCACTTTCACCAAGAACACCACCTTTTACCTACTTTCCAGTTTTTCCTAAAGAAGAAGAAAACATGACAGAGGAAGCTACTATTGCCAGTCACTCCATGCCTCAAGCAAATGACCTATACAAAGGGTTTACTTTACCTGCAGGTACTGGGAAGCCAGTCGAGGCCAAGCCTGCCTACATTACTATGGTTGAAAGAAACCAATTTGGAGGCTCGGCCAATGAGGATGCTGCAAAGCATATTGAAATCTTCACAGATTACATATGCTCTATTGCACCCCCAGAAGGAGTGACGCAGGACTAGATTAAGCAGACCATGTTTATCTTCTCTCTTAGGGACGCTGCGAGGGAGTGGTACAGAGATTTAGACCGCACTGCTGCGAGGGAGTCACGGATTGGAATACCCTAGCCTTAGCATTCTACAGGAAATACTATTCTGCATCAAAGACTAATGCTTTAAGGGCGCAAATCACAAATTTCAAGTAAGGCCCCAATGAGGAATTTAGTGAGGCGTGGGACAGGTTCAAGAGACTTGTTCGATCCATACCACATCACGGATTCGAACAATGGTTTCTTTGCAACCAGTTCTACAATGGCCTCTATGATGACAACAGGGCCTATCTAGATGCTGCAGCTAATGGGAGATTCCAAGATAATTCAGGAGAGACTAAGGGTCTCAAATTGATAGAAGATGTTGCTGTACACCGTGCTGAACATGGAACTTCCAGAGGTAATCAAAGGAAGTTTGAGTATAACCTAGCAGCTATTGAGGCCTTGACAGCCAAGTTGGAAAAATTAGAGGCTGGAGGGAAGTTCGATCTAGGAAGTGGAAGCAAGGGAGGAATTTACCAGGTGAACGCCGTTCAAGACGGACCCTTTGCTTGTGAGAGGTGCGGTGGAGAAGGGCACGTGCCAAAATTCTGTACTTCATCCAATGAAACATGTGCCGCTTTTCAACATTATCGTGGGAACAATTTATATGACCCGAATAATAATAATGTCCATCCCAACCTGAGGTGGACAAGCCAGAATGTTCTTAACCCACAACATATGCAACCTCAGCAAAATTCCACATATATCCCCCCACATAAGCAAGGTTTTCAAAAACCACCCTTCAACCCTCAACCACCTTCTAATCCACCACCCAACACAGACACTCTTATCCACAATCTTATTGGGTTGGTTCAGAAGGACTCACAGGCTAGAGAGGCAGGGATGAAGATGTTAGAGTCTCGGATTGCTCAAATCGCGGGCAAGAATGATACTAGGGCTCTGGGTCAACTTCCGACCAAAACGGACCAGAAAAAAGAGA
Organism: Silene conica; assembly: GCA_029255685.2. Taxonomy (NCBI): domain Eukaryota; kingdom Viridiplantae; phylum Streptophyta; class Magnoliopsida; order Caryophyllales; family Caryophyllaceae; genus Silene; species Silene conica. Next base: position 73,604,201 of record CM055314.2, read on the forward strand.
CTCTAAACGTCATATCCTTACGAAGTGGAGCTAAAGTGGGGAGCGAGAAAGAAAAACAGCCGAATAGCAGCGAGGAAGGTCGACCGACCGAAGATCCAGGTCGACCGACCACAGATCAGAATCCGAAAATTTTCGCTGAACAAGAGAGCGGTCGACCGACCGAGGAAGATGGTCGACCGACCGCAGAGGCAGAACCAGAAGTTCCTTTTCGTCCCGAATTACCGAATAACTTAAGGGATTTTCTTTTCCGGGGTGACAAGACCCCTAGGTTTCTGAAAAGGGCTTCAAATACTGAGTCCTCAGCCCCTCCTTTCCCAGAAAGACTCGTACCTTCGAAGGATCAGGTATCTTTTGACAAATTTAAGGATGTGATTCGTTCATTAAATGTTCAGGTCTCGTTTCTAGAATTAGTCCAACAAGTTCCTTCCTATCTTAAATTTATGAGACAGCTTTTGTCAAGAAAGAGGTCTCTAAAAAAGGTTGAGTCGGTGGCCCTCACTGAAGAGTCATCTAGTTTTTTAACACATGTCATTGCCCCTCACAAATTAGAGGACCCTGGTAGTTTTTCTGTCCCCTGCAATATAGGAACCTTCCCAGTTAAGAAGGTTTTATGCGACTTAGGTGCTAGTATCAGTGTCATGCCCTAAGCGTTGCCTTGAAATTAGGAATGACCGAATTTGCAGTGACCAGCATGACAGTCCAGATGGCAGATCGAACATCTATGGAACCTATAGGGGTGTTGGAAAACATCCCTGTGCGTATTGACAGGTTTTTCTTCCCAGTTGACTTCGTAGTTTTGGACATCCCAGAGGATGCCCATATACCTATAATTCTAGGAAGACCTTTCCTCCACACTGCAGGTGCCATTATAGATGTAGGCACTGGGACTTTGACCTTCAAAGTAGGAAAGCATTCTATTATATATGGCCTATCTTATAGGAAAAAGGATGCTATGACCCCCATCACTTGTAATGCTCACTTCTGAAAAGAAGTATGAGGTCATCACTATTTCTCCTACTTTATTACCTGTTCCTGTATCTGTTTTTACACCTCCGCCCCAGATTGGGAGCAATATGGAGGACACTTCTATTGTGGCTAATGCAGGAATTGGTTTGGGGAGACCCAAAGTGAAGGAAGTCATAGTCCAGAGAGGCGGAATGGGATGTCTAAGCTATAAAGAAGATGAAGATCCAGATGTCGTGGATCGGGAAGAGAAGAAGAAAAGGAGGCAAGCTCAAGAGGAAAGGTCGTCGCATATGCTTTGCGACGGCGGGAAGAAGATGTGTTTTGCTACACAAGCAAACACTGTGGAGACTACGGCGTGTCGTCAAAAGCCGTGGTCGGATATTTTCCGCATCTTTAGCGGATAGCTGTTTCAAATTCCAGTTTTGAGACAATTTATTTTTGTTGTGTGAGACTTTTTAATTTGGTTTGCTCGTAGTTTTAGAACTTTTTCTTTATGCTTGCGTAGTTAAGACTTTAGACTTGTTTCTGGAATCTCGCGCATTTGCGGGCGCATATATTTTTCTTGCTTTTTCAGGCTTTTACGAAGAAACGAAGACCGCTGGGACGCAGAGGGTCGACCGACCAGATACACCAGTCGGTCGACCTAGTCGCCGTATCGCTCAATTCCTGTATTCTGCAGGAAGGTCGGTCGACCTGTTCTCTTGGTCGGTCGACCTACCTATCTGTCGCAGTCAGTTCGTTTCTTCCTCGGGAACCGTGCAACCGTTCTTTGGTACTTGAGTGGCACTGCTAGTCACCAAAACCTCCCAGCTTACGCTGGTTTGGGGAGGTTTTTCTCATACGCTTAACAATCCAGTGAGTTCTTTCCAGTTTTTCTTAGTTTTTATTTATTCGCATCTTTTCTTTAATTTTCTGAAACCTTTACTTAGGCTAATGCACAATGGGGACATTGTGCGGGTTGGTTCGGGGAATGGCTTCGTGTTACATACATTGCATTTTGTCACACGTTTAATGCATTTCTGTCTTGCATTATTCTTTTCTTTATTTTCCTTATATATACAAAAATCCAAAAAAAAATGAAAAAATTTAAAAATTTCCAAAAAAAATGCACGTTTATTTTAGCATATAGGTCGAGTCGGAACGAAAGTATTTCAAGGATGATTTAGCTATCTTATATGTCTATGCCTTTACATTGCCTTGTCAACTTGTTTTATTATAAGAGTCTTTTTGCATATCTACGAGTTTTTGTTAACTTGCATATCTTGAGACTTGACGTATATCTTGGCAAGCTACTATACATTCTGAGTTTTAGAGCCTTATTCCTGGTTTCATTCTTAAACCAGTTGTCTAGGATGTGAGTAGTACTCCCCTTGGAACATGTTACATCAATATGCATAAACATGAACTTGAATTGCTATATACTTGTTTTACTTTCTCGTTTTGTGAGTCTTGATACGTGCATTTGGGATCCCTTTTCTCATATTTACCCATAAGCTTCACATAGCCAAAATTGCCTTTTTATTTCCCCAAAAACTACATCTTATACTTAGCCTACCCTTCCAAGCTAGTATTTGTAGTCCTTGGTCTATCTTGAGGTATCTTGGTTTGTAAGCTATCTTAAGCACAAAGAGAAAAGAAAAGAAAAAAAAAAAAGAACCGAAAAATTCAGAAAAAGAAAGAAAGGAAAAGAAAGACAAAAAAAAAGTCAAAAACGTACAAAAGTCAGTCGACCGACCGCCTTCATGGGTCGGCCGACCACCCGATCATCAGAATCAAAATTCGTTCCAAAACAGTCCCTTTCTTTTATATGTTATCACTCCCGTACTTCATTCAAAGTATTTTGGGAGTCCTTTCTTAAATTCAATGTGAGAGTTGTGCTACAAAAGAGCACTTTCTTAATATCAAAAAGTTGAGAAATATGTTGTTGGGAACCGGTTTTTACTAGCTTGGCTACTAACCCCACAAATCCAAAAACATCTTAACCACTTTTTACCTTTACCTCACATATCTTTCTTACCTCAATTGCATGTATCCGAGTCACTTAATGGGATTGTTCTACAAAGTTGTGGAATTCTTGTTCATGTTAGATTGCAGGCATGTTTTCATGGGTCGCAGTTAAGTGAGTGTCATTACAAAATTACTTCTTTCTATCTTTTACATATACTCACCCTTTGCTTCATGAGTGTCTCGAGCGTACCGTGAGAGTCCATGGTATAAGTCTCTATAGTTTTTATGTTTGCAAGTTTGACGACATCATAACTCGTTTGCATGATTTGAATACTTTCTCATTTTGTACTTGGCATTGGTATGGGCTTACATGTAAATTTCGCTCTGAGATTGAAATCGTTCCATTAGTTAAGATCGAGTCTATTTCTTGCTTGAGGGCAAGCAAGGGTTTGGTTTGGGGAATTTGATGCGTGTCTATTTTATGAGGTTTTTCATCTATTTTTACACGCATTTGGTCGCTCATTTACTATGTTTTAGCCTTTATTTCCCAACAATCGTGTACTTTCATATTTTTATGTACTTTTGCAGATTTATGCGGAAAATGGACGATTTAGCACCAAATTCATGTCCTCAAGTCTTTTGCATAATTAAGGAACAGTGGAAAGTCAACTGGAGTCTTTATTTAAGTACCAAAAGTCAAAGCGAGAAGAAAACCGAAGAATTCCTTGCGGAAGCGGTCGACCGACCAACTAAACGGGTCGGCCGACCAGGCCTAATTTTTATAAAGTCCAAAATCTCAAAGAAAGGCCCAGAATTCAACTAAGTCCGTAAAAGAGGTCGACCGACCCACCAAAGTGGTCGACCGACCTCAGCGAAGCCCAGGAACAGTTTCTGAAATAAATTAGAAGTAAGAGTCTTTTAGGAAACTCTAATCTTTGGCCCTATATAAGCTAATCTTGTAATTAGGGTTTAGCATGGAAGTATTCAGTATCGACAGATATTGAAGTATTCAGTATCGACAGATATTGAAGTATTCAGTATCGAGAGATATTCAAGTATTCAGTTTTGATAGATTCAATCATTCAGTTTTTATTCAGTTCTTTAGTTTATTTATAATCTTTCAATAATTCCCAAGCATTCAATAAAGTTTGTTCCTTTCTGCCCTAATTCCGACTTTGGTAATTACTCTTTTAATCTAGCTTTATTATTGTTCTTATTACTATGGCATTCAATTAAAATAGAATTCTCAAGCTTTATTGAATCTCGCATGTTTAGATTATCTATGTTTACCATGTTTATTCCCGTTTTCATAATCGTCTTAATAACCATGAGTAGCTAAATTTCATATGTTAGGATGCAGGGGATGAATATGCGTAAGTAGTAGAAATTCCGAGACCGACTTGTAGCAGAGCCGCGGTCGGCCGACTCAAATAGTGGGTCGGTCGACCGAGGCTGTGGTCGGCCGACTGGAATAGCTGGTCGGTCGCCCACCCGCGCATGAATCCTGTTTCGTCTTTTTCTTGTTGACTATAATATCCTACAATGAGACTGAAAGGAGACTTGTAGGACGTTAGTAATGACCTACCCAAGATTGAGAGATACGGGAAGGGCATTGGTTTACACCTTAAGACGGCTAGGTTACTCAAGACTGAAAGGTATGTGACCTAGGATTTAGGAATCACCCTTATTGTTGACACCCAATAATTGTGAGACCTAGGGACTAATAGCATAGGCCGGAAGGAGCTATTAGGTACCATAGACCGAAAGGATATGTTACACCCCTTACGCGACTGCAATACATGTTGACCTTAGGATTTATATTACCTTAGCTATTTATTACCCCAAACATCCTAGCATCCCTTTTATTATATTTTATTCTCATCTTTATTTCTTGTTTTACCTTTTTCTTAGATTTAGTAACAACCAATCAAAACACCCCTCTTTTTATTATTATTTTATAGATTAAAAATTAGGAAACGGAATTAACCTTGTCTCTCTGTGGTTCGACCCTTACTATCACTATCTATAGTTTTAGTTTGGTTTATAAATTTTATCTTTGACACCCACAACGACGGGTATCAAATTTTGGCGCCGTTGCCGGGGAGGTGACGCCAGTGTTTATTGTTTTTGTTGTTGTTTCTCTTTGTTTAAGGAACTTTTTGTTCCTTAAACCTTCTCACCATTTTCTTGTAGTTTCCATCTTATGCGCAGGTCAGTTCAAGGAGAACTCCTACCACTTGACCACGAGCTTGAGAGGACTCTTAGAGAAAGGAGAAAGCAACTTCTAGCAAATCAGAAAGGAGGTTCACCATCTTCCTTATTTCAAGAAGACTTTTTCGAACAACCATCTTTACCATCTTCACCAAAAACACCACCTTCACAACCAAATTCACCCAACAATCCACTTTCACCAAGAACACCACCTTTTACCTACTTTCCAGTTTTTCCTAAAGAAGAAGAAAACATGACAGAGGAAGCTACTATTGCCAGTCACTCCATGCCTCAGGCAAAGGACCTATACAAAGGGTTTACTTTACCTGCAGGTACTAGGAAGCCATTCGAGGCTAAGCCTGCCTACATTACTATGGTTGAAAGAAACCAATTTGGAGGCTCGGCCAATGAGGATACTGCAAAGCATATTGAAATCTTCACAGATTACATATGCTCTATTGCACCCCCAGAAGGAGTGACGCAGGACCAGATTAAGCAGACCATGTTTATCTTCTCTCTTAGGGACGCTGCGAGGGAGTGGTACAGAGATTTAGACCGCACTGCCGCGGGAGTCACGGATTGGATTACCCTAGCCTTAGCATTCTACAGGAAATACTATTCTGCATCAAAGACTAATGCTTTAAGGGCGCAGATCACAAATTTCAAGCAAGGCCCCAATGAGGACTTTAGTGAGGCGTGAGACAAGTTCAAGAGACTTGTTCGATCCATACGACATCACGGATTCGAACAATGGTTTCTTTGCAACCAGTTCTACAATGGCCTCTATGATGACAACAGGGCCTATCTAGATGCTGCAGCTAATGGGAGATTCCAAGATAATTCAGGAGAGACTAAGGGTCTCAAATTGATAGAAGATGTTGCTGTACACCGTGCTGAACATGGAACTTCCAGAGGTAATCAAAGGAAGTCTGAGTATAACCTAGCAGCTATTGAGGCCTTGACAGCCAAGTTGGAAAAATTAGAGGCTGGAGGGAAGTTCGATCTAGGAAGTGGAAGCAAGGGAGGAATTTACCAGGTGAACGCCGTTCAAGACGGACCCTTCGCTTGTGAGAGGTGCGGTGGAGAAGGGCACGTGTCAAAATTCTGTAATTCATCCAATGAAACATGTGCCGCTTTTCAACATTATCGTGGGAACAATTTATATGACCCGAATAATAATAATGTCCATCCCAACCTGAGGTGGACAAGCCAGAATGTTCTTAACCCACAACATATGCAACCTCAGCAAAATTCCACATATATCCCCCCACATAAGCAAGGTTTTCAAAAACCACCCTTCAACCCTCAACCACCTTCTAATCCACCACCCAACACAGACACTCTTATCCACAATCTTATTGGGTTGGTTCAGAAGGACTCACAGGCTAGAGAGGCAGGGATGAAGATGTTAGAGTCTCGGATTGCTCAAATCGCGGGCAAGAATGATACTAGGGCTCTGGGTCAACTTCCGACCAAAACGGACCAGAAAAAAGAGACTCTAAACGTCATATCCTTACGAAGTGGAGCTAAAGTGGGGAGCGAGAAAGAAAAACAGCCGAATAGCAGCGAGGAAGGTCGACCGACCGAAGATCCAGGTCGACCGACCACAGATCAGAATCCGAAAATTTTCGCTGAACAAGAGAGCGGTCGACCGACCGAGGAAGATGGTCGACCGACCGCAGAGGCAGAACCAGAAGTTCCTTTTCGTCCCGAATTACCGAATAACTTAAGGGATTTTCTTTTCCGGGGTGACAAGACCCCTAGGTTTCTGAAAAGGGCTGCAAATACTGAGTCCTCAGCCCCTCCTTTCCCAGAAAGACTCGTACCTTCGAAGGATCAGGTATCTTTTGACAAATTTAAGGATGTGATTCGTTCATTAAATGTTCAGGTCTCGTTTCTAGAATTAGTCCAACAAGTTCCTTCCTATCTTAAATTTATGAGACAGCTTTTTTCAAGAAAGAGGTCTCTAGAAAAGGTTGAGTCGGTGGCCCTCACTGAAGAGTCATCTAGTTTTTTAACACATGTCATTGCCCCTCACAAATTAGAGGACCCTGGTAGTTTTTCTGTCCCCTGCAATATAGGAACCTTCCCAGTTAAGAAGGCTTTATGCCACTTAGGTGCTAGTATCAGTGTCATGCCCTAAGCGTTGCCTTGAAATTAGGAATGACCAAATTTGCAGTGACCAGTATGACAGTCCAGATGGCAGATCGAACATCTATGGAACCTATAGGGGTGTTGGAAAACATCCCTGTGCGTATTGACAGATTTTTCTTCCCAGTTGACTTCGTAGTTTTGGACATCCCAGAGGATGCCCATATACCTATAATTCTAGGAAGACCTTTCCTCCACACTGCAGGTGCCATTATAGATGTAGGCACTAGGACTTTGACCTTCAAAGTAGGAAAACATTCTATTATATATGGCCTATCTTATAAGAAAAATGATGCTATGACCCCCATCACTTGTAATGCTATCACTTCTGAAAACAAGTATGAGGTCATCACTACTACTCCTACTTTATTACCTGTTCCTGTATCTGTTTTTACACCTCCGCCCCAGATTGGGAGCAATATGGAGGACACTTCTATTGTGGCTAATGCAGGAATTGGTTTGGGGAAACCCAAAGTGAAGGAAGTCATAGTCCAGAGAGGCGGAATGGGATGTCTAAGCTATAAAGAAGATGAAGATCCAGATGTCGTGGATCGGGAAGAGAAGAAGAAAAGGAGGCAAGCTCAAGAGGAAAGGTCGTCGCATATGCTTTGCGACGGCGGGAAGAAGATGTGTTTTGCTACACAAGCAAACACTGTGGAGACTACGGCGTGTCGTCAAAAGCCGTGATCAGATATTTTCCGCATCTTTAGCGGATAGCTGTTTCAAATTCCAGTTTTGAGACAATTTATTTTTGTTGTGTGAGACTTTTTAATTTGGTTTGCTCGTAGTTTTAGAACTTTTTCTTTATGCTTGCGTAGTTAAGACTTTAGACTTGTTTCTGGAATCTCGCGCATTTGCGGGCGCATATATTTTTCTTGTTTTTTCAGGCTTTTACGAAGAAACGAAGACCGCTGGGACGCAGAGGGTCGACCGACCAGATACACCAGTCGGTCGACCTAGTCGCCGTATCACTCAATTCCTGTATTCTGCAGGAAGGTCGGTTGACCTGTTCTGTTGGTCGGTCGACCTACCTATCTGTCGCAGTCAGTTCGTTTCTTCCTCGGGAACCGTGCAACCGTTCTTTGGTACTTGAGTGGCACTGCTAGCCACCAAAACCTCCCAGCTTATGCTAGTTTGGGGAGGTTTTTCTCATACGCTTAACAATCCAGTGAGTTCTTTCCAGTTTTTCTTAGTTTTTATTTATTCGCATCTTTTCTTTAATTTTCTGAAACCTTTACTTAGGCTAATGCACAATGGGGACATTGTGCGGGTTGGTTTGGGGAATGGTTTCGTGTTACATACATTGCATTTTGTCACACGTTTAATGCATTTCTGTCTTGCATTATTCTTTTCTTTATTTTCCTTATATATACAAAAATCCAAAAAAAAATGAAAAAATTTAAAAATTTCCAAAAAAAATGCACGTTTATTTTAGCATATAGGTCGAGTCGGAACGAAAGTATTTCAAGGATGATTTAGCTATCTTATATGTCTATGCCTTTACATTGCCTTGTCAACTTGTTTTAGTATAAGAGTCTTTTTGCATATCTACGAGTTTTTGTTAACTTGCATATCTTGAGACTTGACCTATATCTTGGCAAGCTATTATACATTCTGAGTTCTAGAGCCTTATTCCTGGTTTCATTCTTAAACCAGTTGTCTAGGATGTGAGTAGTTCTCCCCTTGGAACATGTTACATCAATATGCATAAACATGAACTTGAATTGCTATATACTTGTTTTACTTTCTCGTTTTGTGAGTCTTGATACGTGCATTTGGGATCCCTTTTCTCATATTTACCCATAAGCTTCACATAGCCAAAATTGCCTTTTTATTTCCCCAAAAACTACATCCCATACTTAGCCTACCCTTCCAAGCTAGTATTTGTAGTCCTTGGTCTATCTTGAGGTATCTTGGTTTGTAAGCTATCTTAAGCACAAAGAGAAAAGAAAAGAAAAAAAAAAGAAAGAAAAGAAAAAGAACAGAAAAATTCAGAAAAAGAAAGAAAGGAAAAGAAAGACAAAAAAAAGTCAAAAACGTACAAAAGTCAGTCGACCGACCGCCTTCATGGGTCGGCCGACCACCCGATCATCAGAATCGAAATTCGTTCCAAAACAGTCCCTTTTCTTTTATATGTTATCACTCCCGTACTTCATTCAAAGTATTTTGGGAGTCCTTTCTTAAATTCAATGTGAGAGTTGTGCTACAAAAGAGCACTTTCTTAATATCAAAAAGTTGAGAAATATGTTGTTGGGAACCGGTTTTACTAGCTTGGCTACTAACCCCACAAATCCAAAAACATCTTAACCACTTTTTACCTTTTACCTCACATATCTTTCTTACCTCAATTGCATGTATCCGAGTCACTTAATGGGATTGTTATACAAAGTTGTGGAATTCTTGTTCATGTTAGATTGCAGGCATGTTTTCATGGGTCGCAGTTAGGTGAGTGTCATTACAAAATTACTTCTTTCTATCTTTTACATATACTCACCCTTTGCTTCATGAGTGTCTCGAGCGTACCGTGAGAGTCCATGGTATAAGTCTCTATAGTTTTTTTGTTTGCAAGTTTGACGACATCATAACTCGTTTGCATGATTTGAATACTTTCTCATTTTGTACTTGGCATTGGTATGGGCTTACATGTAAATTTCGCTCTGAGATTGAAATCGTTCCATTAGTTAAGATCGAGTTTATTTCTTGCTTGAGGGCAAGCAAGGGTTTGGTTTGGGGAATTTGATGCGTGTCTAGTTTATGATGTTTTTCATCTATTTTTACACGCATTTGGTCGCTCATTTACTATGTTTTAGCCTTTATTTCCCAACAATCGTGTACTTTCGTATTTTTATGCACTTTTGCAGATTTATGCGGAAAATGGACGATTTAGCACCAAATTCATGTCCTCAAGTCTTTTGCATAATTAAGGAACAATGGAAAGTCAACTGGAGTCTTTATTTAAGTACCAAAAGTCAAAGCGAGAAAAAAACCGAAGAATTCCTTGCGGAAGCGGTCGACCGACCAACTAAACGGGTCGGCCGACCAGGCCTAATTTTTATAAAGTCCAAAATCTCAAAGAAAGGCCCAGAATTCAACTAAGTCCGTAAAAGAGGTCGACCGACCCACCAAAGTGGTCGACCGACCTCAGCGAAGCCCAGGAACAGTTTCTGAAATAAATTAGAAGTAAGAGTCTTTTAGGAAACTCTAATCTTTGGCCCTATATAAGCTAATCTTGTAATTAGGGTTTAGCATGGAAGTATTCAGTATCGACAGATATTGAAGTATTCAGTATCGAGAGATATTGAAGTATTCAGTATCGAGAGATATTCAAGTATTCAGTTTTGATAGATTCAATCATTCAGTTTTTATTCAGTTCTTTAGTTTATTTATAATCTTTCAATAATTCCCAAGCATTCAATAAAGTTTGTTCCTTTCTGCCCTAATTCCGACTTTGGTAATTACTCTTTTAATCTAGCTTTATTATTGTTCTTATTACTATTGCATTCAATTAAGATAGAATTCTCAAGCTTTATTGAATCTCGCATGTTTAGATTATTTACTATGTTTACCATGTTTATTCCCGTTTTCATAATCGTCTTAATAACCATGAGTAGCTAAATTTCATATGTTAGGATGCAGGGGATGAATATGCGTAGGTAGTAGAAATTCCGAGACCGACTTGTAGCAGAGCCGCGGTCGGCCGACTCAAATAGTGGGTCGGTCGACCGAGGCTGTGGTCGGCCGACTGGAATAGCTGGTCGGTCGACCACCCGCGCATGAATCCTGTTTCGTCTTTTTCTTGTTGACTATAATATCCTACAATGAGACTGAAAGGAGACTTGTAGGACGTTAGTAATGACCTACCCAAGATTGAGAGATACGGGAAGGGCATTGGTTTACACCTTAAGACGGCTAGGTTACTCAAGACTGAAAGGTATGTGACCTAGGATTTAGGAATCACCCTTATTGTTGACACCCAATAATTGTGAGACCTAGGGACTAATAGCATAGGCCGGAAGGAGCTATTAGGTACCATAGACCGAAAGGATATGTTACACCCCTTACGCGACTGCAATACATGTTGACCTTAGGATTTATATTACCTTAGCTATTTATTACCCAAACATCCTAGCATCCCTTTTATTATATTTTATTCTCATCTTTATTTCTTGTTTTATTTTAATTCTTTGCTTAGACTTAGTAATCAACAATCAAAACCCCCAAATTTGTTACCTTTAAACATTAACACCAAACAATAAACATTCCCCACCTCTCTGTGGTTCAACCCTGACTTTCACTATCTATTGTTAAAGTTAGGAATTATAAATTTTATCTTTGGTACCCTCAACGACGGGCATCACCCACAAAACTTCAATCCATCAAATCAAAACAACCACAACCAACAAAGTTTCAACAACCAACCACCATTCCAAAACAACCCCAATCAAAATCAAAACAACTACAACCACAATCTACAAAATTTCAATCAAAATCCCAACAACCCAAACTACAACCCAAATTTCAACCAAAACTTTCCATCAAACAACCAAGGCCAAAACTTCAACAACCAAGCTATGAAAGGAAACTCCCAAGGTGGGGGTGCAAGGAACGATTATGGGTTCCCCTTGCCCCTCACAAATGCACCTCATCAAGACTCGACAAGTGATTCCCAAGTGGGGGAGTTGTTGAAACTTGTCAAGAACATGCAAGCAACTCACACCCAAGAAATGGCGAATTTGAAGAGTGCCAATCAAAGGGAGATACGGGAAATGGAGGCTCGAGTTGCCTCTCAAGCTCTAGCAAATCCACAAAGGCCACCGGGCGGCTTCCTTGCCCAAGGCCAAAGTTCCAAAGATGCCTCACATAATCACCAAGCACATGCGGTGATCTTGAGAAGTGGAACGGAGCTAGAAGACCCGTACAAAGACTACAATTTTGGTGAAGAGGAGCCGATTTTGGAGCTTGTGAGGGAGAAGGAAACGGGAGTTGATGCAAGCACTTCAAGGGATGATGAGTTTTATGTAGAGGACCTCCCTTATGAGGAGAAAGAAGAAGAAGCTATCTTGGAGGAAATGAATGCTAGACAAGAGGAGTTGGTTGCACAACCAACTACTAAGGTAACAAGCAAACCAACATCCACCAAGGTACTATCTAACCCTCAACCAACTAGCTTGCCTTATCCTTCAAGGGCCTTGAAGGAAAAAGAAAACTTCAAGTTCACTAACTTTTGTAAAATGCTTGAACAACTTGAAGTGACTCTTCCCTTCACGGATGTGATTTTGAATATGCCGACTTACTCCAAATTTTTGAAAGAAATATTGTCGGGAAAGAGAACCTTGGGTAACCAAGAAGTAATGGCTATGAAGGAGGAGTGTAGTGCACTTCTCCTCCAAAAGGTGCCAAAGAAACTTGGTGACCCGGGGAGCTTCTCTATCCCTTGCATAGTCGGTGGTATTCCTATCTCTCGTGCCCTTTGTGATTTAGGAGCTAGTGTAAGTGTGCTCCCTTTGAAAGTTGCAAAAAGAATTGTTTTAAATGATTTGGTTCCAACAAGTATCACTCTCCAATTGGCGGATAGGTCCGTCAAGCGCCCTTTGGGGATGCTTGAGGACGTACCCGTCAAGGTGGGTAAGCATTTAACCCCCGCCGATTTTGTTGTCCTTGACATCCCGGAGGATAGCCACACCCTCATCATCTTCGGTAGGCCTTTCTTGGCTACCGGAGGTGTCTTGATAGACGTGAAGAATGGGCGGCTCACCTTTAGGGTTGGGGATGACAAAATTGAGTTTAATCTTCCTACCATGATGAAAGGTCCAAAGCATGATGAGGTATTCACATTGGACATTGTGGATCAAGTGGTGAGAGAGATGGAAGAAGTGGAAGAAGACAAGGAGAGTCACATGGAGCAATTGTGTGGCATCTCAACATGTGAGAACAAAAAAATGGATGAAAGCCTAGAGCTTGAGGATGCGGAGGTAGAAAAAGTGGAGGGAATGCTCCCTCCAAAGGTACAACTCAAACCCTTTCCTCCCTCCCTAAAGTATGCCTTTCTTGGGGAGGGAGAGACTTACCCGATGATCATCAATGCTAACCTTAATGAGCACCAAGAATCCAAACTTATTTCAACTTTGAAGGATCATAGGAGCTCATTAGGGTATAGCCTTGACGACTTCAAGGGGCTAAGCCCGAGCCTTTGCATGCATAGAATAATTCTTGAGGAAAGGAGTCGACCTAGAGTGGAAGGTCAAAGGAGATTGAATCCCAAAATGGCGGAGGTAGTGAAGGGTGAAGTTCTTAAGTTGCTTGAGGCCGGCATCATCTACGAGATCACGGATAGCCGGTGGGTGAGCCCCGTCCATGTTGTCCCCAAGAAGGGGGGTGTAACATTGGTTGCACAAGAGGATGGGACTCTCCTACCGAATCGTCCGGTGACGGGTTGGAGGATGTGTATTGATTATCGCAAGTTGAATGCGGCCACTCTCAAAGACCATTTCCCAATCCCCTTCATTGATCAAATGTTAGAGAGACTAGCGGGGCATTCGTACTATTGTTTTCTTGACGGTTATTCCGGGTTTTTTCAAATCCCTATTCACCCGAAAGACCAAGAGAAAACAACTTTTACATGCCCCCAAGGAGTGTATGCTTATCGAAGGATGCCATTCGGGTTGTGTAATGCACCCGACACCTTTCAAAGGTGCATGATGGCCATCTTTGCCGATTTTCTAGAGAAGAGTATGGAGGTTTTCATGGATGATTTTAGTGTCCATGGTGATTCTTTTGACCTAGGGCTTACTAATCTTGAAAATGTGTTGAAAAGATGTGAGGAGCACAACCTTGTCCTCAATTGGGAAAAGTGCCATTTTATGGTAGAGGAGGGGATTGTGCTTGGTCACATAGTGTCCAAGAGGGGGATAGAGGTCGATGGTGCAAAAGTGGCGGTCATTGAGAATTTGTCACCCCCCACCAATGTGAAAGGGGTGAGGAGTTTTCTTGGACATGCCGGTTTTTACCGGCGTTTTATTAAAGTTTTTGCAAAATTGCCAAACCATTGACTTCTCTCCTTCTCAAGGATGCACCATTTTTGTTCACTAATGATTGTCTTGAAGCCTTTTCTAGGATCAAAGAGGCACTTGTGACGGCTCCTATCATCCGTGCTCCGGATTGGGATTTGCCTTTTGAGGTGATGTGTGATGCGTCAGATTTCGCGGTTGGAGCGTCCTAGGGCAAGTTGTGGATAAGAAACACCATGTGATATATTATTCAAGCAAGACCCTTGACCAAACCCAAGCTCATTATTCCACGACCGAGAAGGAGATGTTGGCGATTGTCCATGCCATTGAGAAGTTTAGACAATACCTTGTGGGATCTAGAGTGGTGGTGTACTCCGATCACACCGCTCTAAGGCAATTAATGTTGAAGAAAGATGCCAAGCCTAGGCTCTTGAGGTGGGTCCTTTTGCTCCAAGAATTTGATCTAGAGATTAGGGACAAGTCGGGGTCGGAAAATGTTGTTGCGGACCACTTGTCTAGATTAACTATTGAAGATCGTGGTTTGCAAGATAGGGAAGGGCCGATCAATGAATGGTTGCGTGAGGATAGCTTGATGGCAATAGGCAATAAGTTGCCTTGGTTTGCGGATCTTGCCAATTATCTTGTTAATGGCTTTATCCCGGAAGAGTTGGAGGCAAGGGATAAGAGAACGTTGAAAGTGGATGCTAAAAGATATTTTTGGGATGATCCTTACCTTTTCAAAAAGTGTGGGGATGGACTCTTGAGGAGATGCGTGTCCAAGGAAGAGGGGCTTGAAATTATGGATCGGCTTCATAACTCCGCCTATGGAGGGCACTTGGCGGCTTCACGGACTATAGCCAAGGTTCTCCAAGGAGGGTTCTTTTGGCCTTCTATGTTTAAAGACATTCACGATGTAGTTAGATCTTGTGACGCTTGTCAAAGGTCGGGCAACATCGGTAAAAGGAATGAGATGCCCCTCAAAACCATCTTGGAGATTGAGTTGTTTGATTGTTGGGGGTTTGACTTTATGGGACCTTTCCCCAATTCATGCGGGAATGAATACATCTTGGTAGCCGTGGACTATGTCTCGAAATGGATAGAAGCGGTTGCCTCCCCCACCAATGACTCCAAGGTAGTGGTAAAGCTCTTCAAGACCATAATCTTTCCCCGTTTCGGTGTACCCCGAATTGTGATTAGTGATGGAGGTTCTCACTTCCGGAAACATACATTCAAAGCCCTTCTAGCCTCTTATGGAGTGACCCACAAGATAGCACTTGCCTACCACCCTCAAACTAGTGGGCAAGTGGAGGTTTCAAATCGTCAAATCAAGGCTATCTTGGAGAAGGTGGTACAAAAGAACCGGAAAGATTGGTCCCAAAAGTTGAATGATGTGCTATGGGCTTTGAGGATGGCTTACAAGACGCCTATAGGAATGACTCCCTACAAGCCTGTGTACGGGAAAGCATGCCACCTACCGGTGGAGCTTGAGCACAAGGCTTGGTGGGCCTTGAAGAAGATGAATTTCGACTTAGATATGGCCGGGGAGAAAAGATTCTTGCAAATGAGTGAGCTTGAGGAGCTTAGATATGAGGCATATGAGAGTTCAAAACTCTATAAGGAGCAAACGAAGAAGTGGCATGATGCCAAGTTAATGAAGAAGAATGTGAGCATAGGAGACCTTGTTCTTCTTTTCAATTCAAGAGTCAAGAATTTTCCGAGAAAACTTAGATCACGATGGTCCGGGCCCTTCAAAGTAATGGATATTTCACCTCATGGGGCCTTTGAACTTTGGAGTGAAGGCGGTGGCACCTTCAAAGTCAACGGACATCGGATAAAGCGTTACTACCAAGGAGATTCCAAAGGTACCGTAGAAGTGATTGACCTCGGGGACCCACTCCCCGAGGAGGATTGATTTCAAAAGAAGATTGTTCATGGAAGGTTTGGTGGAGTCACTTAATAACCACCGGTTGTAAGTATTAGTTTTCTCTCTTTCATGTAGTTTGCATATTAGTTTAATTGTTAGTTCGATTCTTATTTTCATTTTTAGCTTGCATGAGAGATTTGGATGTGTTGGTTGCTTGTTTGTGGTTATTTCTTGAGTATAGTCGGAGGATAGTAGGCAAAACCGTTGTTGGCAAAGTCGATTTTTATGTTCAAGTAAATTATTTCTCGAAATTGTGTACAGGTACTCCCAGCCGGCCTACCGGCTGACGGTCTCATACCGGCTGAGAGTACCTGGACACATTTCAGATTTTGCACTCCCAGCCTGCACCATACCGGCAGCCGGTCAACCGGCTGAGAAGACGTGTTACTTGTTCAAAAAGGCGAAAAAATCAAAGGGAATTGATTCCCAGCCGGTAGGCCGGCAGCCGGCCCACCGGCTGAGAATCATGGAGTTTGAACCAAATTCGAAGAAAAAGAGAAGAAGAAGAATCCCCAGCCGGTCGGCCGGCAGCCGGTCCGCCGGCTGGGAGTTTTTGAAGTGGAGTTTGAAGAAGAAGAGAAGGCGAAGGAAGTAATGAAGAAGGATTGTGAGCCGGTCGGCCGGCTCAGAATCAATTCACATAGAAATTTCGCAAAAATCCTAACCCTAACTCTCAGCCGGTAGACCGGCGGCCGGTTCCTGACCGGCTGAGAGTCGTCTGTCCGTGAATTAAAACCCGCGACATCCCTCCTTCATTTCTCATTTCCACTTCATTTTTCCTTCTTTCTTCCTTATTTCCTCTTCTCCCTCACATCCCTTACCTTCAAAAACCAATCAAAACTCTCCCAAATCAAAACCCCCTTCATTCCCTCATCAAATCCCCTCAAAATAACCATGTCAGGAAGAACGAAAAGGAGATCGAAATCAAGGCATGACCCGATTGTAGAGCAAGAAGTGCAAACCGTCCTTGATAGTAGCAACATTGGTCCGGATCCTAGCTTTCCCGGCCTCCAATTTGCTTCCATTCAACAAAAAAGGTAATTTCACTTACTTTAAGCATCGCCCCCTTTATGCGACTAGGTTCATTGATAGAGCCGGTTTGACAGAGCTTGGAATTGAGAAAATCACTGAGAGTCTTTTTGATGGTTTGGGGATGAAGACATTGTATGAAACTAGACCGGTTCACACTTCCCCTAGGTTGACTTGGGAGTTTTTGAGCTCCCTTGTAGTTACTAAAAACCGGTCTTTGGGGAAAGTGGTCTTTTTGGAATTTCGCTTGATGAATAAGGAGCACCGTCTTACCTTAGAAAATTTTGCATTAATCTTTGGGCTCAACGGAAAATTGCCTATTAAGCCTCCGGAGGGATTTGATATGGAGGCTATTTGGACCGCCATAACCGGTTTAGTAAGTGATAGGACTAAGAAGAAACCGGCTAATAGGGTGCATTTGGCACCGATTAGGATTTGGCATAGGTTCATGGGGTGGACCGTCTTTTCTAGGGATGAGCCTCACAACTTTACTACTACGGAGCTCGAGATTCTAGGGTGTTATTTGATTGATGGGCCGAAGCTCAATATTGCTCACCACATGGCGCTTCACTTGAGTAGGTTGGCAACCCAACCTCAGCTTACCACCCCTATATGTGTTAGGGGGATAGTCACCTTGATAGCCAACGACCTTTGTCATCGGCACTTTACGGTGGACTACATTCAGGGGGAGAACGTGTTATCTTGCCGGTAGTTACAGAAGGCTTTGGGGTGGATAAAGTATAAACCCAACGATCGTAATGAGTATTGGCAGATTCGCGTGGATAATAAATTCAGAAATTCGGTGCCCTTGCCTAACACCGAGAGGATGAGAGTTGTGCCAGGGAAGACCTCCTACCTCCTTGATATTGAGGTGGACCCCGAGGATCTCCCTCCCGATCAGCGTGCTCCGAGAGTATATGCCCGAGATAGGACGGGTACCACCGCATCTGACCTCCAGTTTGAGCAGTTTCAGCAGCCCTCCGTTACCATGCCCCCTTTCCAGAGTGGTCCATCATACTTCCAGGGATCTACCTCCAGCTCCGGTCCATCTACTCAGTCTTTCACTGTGCCTCAGGACCTCGTTGACTTCATGGCCCGGGTTGATTTAGGTATGAAGAAGACGGCAGACCTTGCAGACGAGCGCCAAGCATTGGCAGATGAGCGACATAGGGACTTGACCTATAGGCTTGATTACATATACCACGATCAAGCCTATGGGCAATTCCCCAGCTATGACCAGTCTGTCCGCCAGGGACTTCATCATGAGGACGGTGGTCGCCCGTCTTACTACATGCCTCCCGAGATGGGATATGTGCCTCCAGAGGGGCGTTTTTTCGGGGAGATCAATGTTGCCCCGGGTTATTTCTCTAACCCGATCTTTCCCCCCAATTTCCGTGGGAACGTGGACTCGGCACCCCGCCCTCAAGGGCACCCTTCTCCCCATGGCATGGTTGGTGATCCGGGAGCTAGTGGCTCGCATGTGTCGCCCTTTCGAGATGTAATGCTAAACCCGGGCGACTACATGGTAGTAGATGAGGGCAATGGCGAAGGCGATGTGAGCGGTAATGTTGGTGAGGATGAAGAAGATGATGATTGGCCACCTTTGGAGGTGGTAGGTGATGGCTATGCTCCCCCTTGAAAAATCCAAAGCAAGTAACTCCCTCAATCCAAATTTCACTTTAGTTTGCATTTGACTTTCTAGCATGCATTTAGAGTAGTTAGTTAGTTTAGTTATCTTGTTTTAGTTTCCATTTCATTACTTCATATCTAATTTAGTTGCATATAGTTGCATTTATCTAGATGCATTAGATTTACATTTTGTATCATATTGTCACATATAGTTTGCATACATATAGATTAGAGCATTTAGTTTGCATTTAGTTTAGTTTTTAGTTTTTCATTTCTTTTGTTTCTTTTTGTTTTTATTGTTTTCATAAAAATCAAAAATCCAAAAAATAAAAATTGAAAAACCAAAAACCTTCAAAAACATGTTCTTTATTTTCCGGTTTTCCTCCTCACATTATGTACATAAATAAGTGTGGGGAGGAATAACCGCTTATTTCAAAAATACAAAAACAAGTTTTTATTTTCTCAAAAATTTCAAAAAAGCCAAAAACATGTTGTTTTCGTTCTTTTTCTTCATTTCCCCTTTGCACTTTGTTCCATTGAGGACAATGTAAATCTTAAGTGGGGGGAGGGAAAATATCCACTTTGTGAATATTTATTTGCTTTTGTAAATATGAAAAAACTTCAAAAATACCAAAAAAAAAAAATCGAAAAATTTCAAAAATTTCAAAAAAATATGTTCTTCCTTTCCTTTGTTTTTGTTGTTTGCTTGTTTTGTATATATATGTTTGTTGGACTAACAAGTGGCAGATGCGACGGCAACCCGAGGTATTAGGAGAATGAAGATGCTTGGTATACTCTTTCCTACTTCTTTCTCCCCCTCCCGATTTCTTTTTATGTTGATATCATGAAGGAGAACGGGATTTTTGTGCCTTGGATATTCCTTTGGGGAACTTTTGGTTGTTGTGGTTGATGTGCTGTTAGTTTAGCCTTCTTGTTGTTGCATGTTTGTTGTGTTTAGTATTAGTTTGCTTTTGTTTCACATGCCTTTTCATTTTCATAGTTTTGTGAATATGTGTTAGTCGGTTTTTCCGTTTTGCTTTTGTTTGTAAATATGCATAGGAGGTTGAATAGTGGAGGATATATGCCGTCAATGATGATATTTGTCTTGCTTGTGTCTTACCCTTCCTAATAGCTTGCACCGTTTGATGTCACCTTGTTAGGGTTCTTGCTTGCAAGGACCCGGAAGTCTAGGCTTAATGACCAAGTTTCGACCACCTTGTGAGACCGTGTTAGGCCTTGACTCGACCTAAGACCGACATTAGCTACTCAATTGTGAGGATAGAGCCTCTTTTATAGTCGGTCCATCAAACCGACTCAGTTTAGGATTGTGAGCAGTCCTCCTTATGCGGTGTGTTATGTCTATACGCATAAGTATGGCGCTCATTCCTTATTTCCTTGATTAATGTTCATGTGCATGTGAGACAACTTTTGTTCCAAATAAATCAACTTCACATTTGCCAAATTAGCCTTGTTTTGACCCTTGCATCTTATTTCCCTTTTGTTTAACCACTTTGAGCCTTAACCTTTTCATTTGGCCTAAACTACTAGATGAGCTACATCCCAAAAACACCCTTCCTTGATCAAGAATGGTTGCTTTTGTGGTTCTTTGTTAGTGGTAGAGTCGGGAATTTAGATGTTGGTTGGTGCACTCTTCCGTTGTGGTCACTACTTGTTGTTTGTTTGGTGTTTGGAAGTTTGAAAAAGAAAAGAAAAGAAAAAAATGAAAAAAGAAAGAAAATAGAAGATCAAAGAAAAAGTTGAAAAAGTTTTGAAAAATCCAAAAAGAAAAATGTACATATGTGTTTTGAAAGAAAAAAAGGCTAGCAACAAGTCCCTTCCATCAAGGGGACATAGAAAAAGCCGTTGCTACAATAATGTGGTCTTTTGATGTTTTTGCACGCGTGCCGGGTTTACACAATTTTTGCATTTGATTTGATTTTCTAGTCGTATGTTAGGGTGTAGACGTTGTTCGGTGTTCTTAATAATGACCACTTTGTTTAAGGTTGTGATGGGTCCGATTTTTCCAAAGTAAGTTGGGGTTTATGCAATTTTTGCTTGGTTTTGTTAAAACCAAAGTTAGGGCATAGACGTTGCTTAGTTGTTGTAATAAGGAGTTGTGTTGATTATGGCAATCATTCTTGTTTTTGAGCCTCAAATCCTAGAACGGTGCTTGCACCAAATCATTTTCACCCAACCCAAGCCCCGTTGCATCCTTGTTGTTGTTCTCATCATGTGCATTTGCATTTTTCATGGATTTTTGGATGGAGTACCATTCTAGATTGCGGGCACGCTGCGCAAGTTGAGGTAGGTGAGTGATTTTGGTTACTTTCTGTCACAAAAATCACCCCCTTTCTTTCCTTGTGTGTTGAGTGTCACCCGTGAGAGTCGGTACTTAGGGTCCTTTTACCGGTTATGGGTCTTGCATTGAGTCGAATCATGTGTGTGTCGTGTCATTCTTGGAAGTATAGCTTAGTACTTCCGTTTGCCCGCCTTGAATTAGTTTCTTGGTCTTTGGTGATGTCATTTCTTGGTTGCTTGAGCTTGATTTAGGGGTTTGACACCGTGGTTAGACTTGAGTCGGCATCCTCCGCTTTAGACCTCTCTTGTTTAGTTTTTCAAAATCCCGCTTGAATGAGGCAAGCGGTTGTCTTTTCCTTTTTCCGATGCATGTTGCTTGTCATTGTTGGGAAATGTGTCCTCAACAATAGTGCGATCACGTAATTAAATCTCATGACGAGAATGCGCAAGGGATGATACGATTTATATTAGTCAACTGACCAACATTTATCGGTAATGATTGGCTAGCTAGAGTTTGACATTACTGTCGTATGACGGTGGTGGTCAGTTGATCCCTTTAGGTCACACCTTTAGGACAATTCCCTTAATTGATAAAATGATCAAATGTATAGTGATACGATTTGATCATATTCCTTAAACTCGTATATCGAGAAATTAGAGGTTAAATCTTATTGTAAGATTTATGTTTAAAATTGAAGCGTGTCAATTATTAAACATTGAACGATATTTTATTATATCGTAATTAGAATGAATTGGGTTGAAATTAATACAAAGGTTGTAAATCGTATTGACGATAAATTATCATTTTATATTTGTAATTTCGAATTACTTGTCAATTGATAAATATGATTTATTTAATTATATATATATATATAATATTTATATGATAAATATTTATATTAAGATAATTTTATTACTATGTGACATATAAGATGTCACATTATAGAATTGACAAACTTGTAAAATGGAATCCATTTTATGGATTAACTGGCCGGCTAGTGGAGGTGGTTGTGTGGGTGATTAGTGCATTAAACACATTATAATCATTATGTTGAGACATTATCCTTGAGACACCAACCTAGAGCCACCCTAGCCACATAGAAAAGAGGAGATGTTCCCTCTTGTTCTTCCCCATACCCGGCCCCCTTAAACCCTAAGCCACACTTACATAAATATGTAAGTTGTGCATAATTCACACTAATGCTCATGCTTGAAATTTTCTAAGGGTGAGAAAATTAATCAACATCAAATCCTCTTAGTAACATTATAAGATAATATTCATACTAATTATATTAAGAGATATAAATTAGTATACTAAGTTCATATTATTAGAACTTATATTGTTTAAGGAAATTCCGTTTTCTTGTGCTAGCCTACTCGAGATTTCGGATCTTTCAAGGTGTAATACTTCGTATTTTATGTCGTTTATTTATTTATTTTGGTTAACTTGTTTAGTTGACGATATCGATATGTTATAATAAAAGCGATATAATATTGTTGAGCAAGGTACTTTATGAGCTATGTTTTCGGGTCGTATTTGTGAGTGTTTAACAAAACCGGGCCATAGATACATTATTTGGGTATGGGAGTGCGTGATGGGGCTTGATCCATGGTCGTAAAGCCACGTAGTGGGCCTAGGGTTGCGTGCAAAACCCTAGCTCCACACGTTTTTCTTAATTCTGAAAAACAGAATTTCTAACCCACCCTTTCAGCCGTCTTATTTATAGCACAAGATAAACCTCTTTGACCTAGCTATCACGCACACCCACACATCTCATACACTGCCGCCACTACTGGGTTTGCAAAGAAGGGTTTCTCACAGTGGTTCTAAGGGTCATAGGGTGGTCTTTGGCAAGGGCAAA
The DNA here is from genome assembly GCA_029255685.2 of Silene conica. NCBI lineage: Eukaryota > Viridiplantae > Streptophyta > Magnoliopsida > Caryophyllales > Caryophyllaceae > Silene > Silene conica. The sequence goes on from CM055314.2 coordinate 73,627,225, forward strand.
GAGGTAAGACCACCATACTTGTCTCGTTTTTGTTGTATTTGTGTTCTCTGCCGCATGTTTCGATTTAAATTATGTTTACATCAAGCGTTTATAATCATGCCTCTTTGTAAATTTGTAATCTTTGCGATGTATTCTTCATGCTTTGGTCATCAACGAGTCAACTTTTATGTTCTAAGTCGTTTGTTTTGGGTGTCTCGTTTCTGGGTTTGGGAGTATCGGGTTTTATCAGAAAACAGAGTCTGTGGGTTGGTGGTTCGCATATGGGTTTCGATCTCTGCGTGGTGGTTATAATTCCTGCGTCTTGGTGATTGTGGTAGGGTCGTAGTCCAGGGTGTCAATGGGTGGTGGCTGTGAAGGGTCGTGGTGTTCCACGGTGGTGAATGAGAGTGGTCACGGAACCAGGTCAGTGAGGCTATCGAGTTGTCTGGGTTTGATTTCAGCAAGTCAGGGCGTTAGACTCGGTGGCTGCGACAATCACCCTCACCACTGGAACCACCAGGGCTCAGTGGCGAGTCCGGTGGTGCCAGGGATGAAGGTGGTGGTCGTGGCTGGCGATACTGGCAGGTGTTGACACGTTGGCTAGCAAAGAAACGAGAGGTTAGGAGGCCTGCTGCTGCTGTTACGTTTGCGAAGGGTTGCTGGGTTTTGGCTGTCGTGTTTTCTTTGTTAAGGGTCCAAAAATTAGGAAGTATATTTTAGCAACAGTAGGTGATAATAGGTTTGGTAACTTTGACATGCTTACATTGTATACATACGGTATTTTGAGTAAATGGGTATGGTTGTATTATTATTTGTATTGCTTCTTTTAATGATAAAAACTTGGTAAACGATATGATAGATAGTTTTATAAACGGAATTAATCATGCGTTCGTATATGTTGAAATGACTACTATAGTAAGGTTATATTGTGGTTAATGATAATTATCGTTATTGCGAGATATAATGATTGTTTGGTTGTGTCATGCTATTTATAGTAAGTCTAAAAATAGTAATTCTAAAAATAGTAAGTTAATTTTAGTAAGTGGCAATTGTATGTTATGAGCATGCCTTATGTGGATATCTTCACCAAGTGTTTTAAGTAAGCTTGTTAGGCTCATGGTTAAGTAAGTGGTAGTGGTAAATGTTTGATTGGATAGAGGTTGATATTAAGTAATTTTATAGGAACGGAATTTGAAGTGGAGTATTTCTAGACGGTGATTTTCTGGTCCAGATTTGCTATTCCAGGTAGGTTACACTGGTGCTTACTCTGTATTAAATTATGTGTGATTGTGCTTTGCCTATTGGATGCAAGTATGAATTCTGAGCATGATAGTCTTTATTTAATTATTTGGCATTGCATTCATAATCACGGCATCTGCATTAAGTATTGAGAAAGATATGGATCAGATTTTGTTCTGATGTAAAGCCCAGGGTGGTTCTGCAGACCAGGCCTGGTGTCTTATCAGCTGTTGAGCTGGTGTTCGGTGACGACCGAGTATACTCTGCCGGGAGGTTCGGTATGGCTTGGTGCAAGGGTATGAGAATGAGATTTTGTTTGAGCTCGAGCATGTCATAAGCATCTGCATATCATTATAAGTTGCATTATTATTTATTATTGTGTTATCCTACTCAACCGCGAGGTTGACAGTGTATTCGTATTCACCTACAATGATCCGGAATGGGGAGTAGATCTTTCAGGTCAGAGACAGGTGGAGTAGGACTGGGCATGGTGGAAAGACATGGACTGGACCTACCTAGTCACTAGATCACTTAGCCTTACTTCATAGTCGAACATTTGTTTTAATTCAGTTGTTGGAAGTTTTGGACTAAGTTTTGTAATAGTTCAGTTTATCTATTTATTTTAAAGTACTGCGCTTCTTTCACTATGTATATCTACTACCCTGGTCTAACCAGGATGGTAACAGTCTTATTTACCCTGGAAGTCCTAGTTCAGGCTCCTAGGTAAATGGGGGTGTTACACAAGGGTTTGTCTTGGTGCATCCAAAGGAGGTATTCTTATTTGGGTACTAGGAGGATCATCCTTGCTTTATATTCGGACCGTGTGTAAGGGTTCGAAAACTCTCTCATTTCCGCATTTTCATGGCATGCATAAGATCGTTAACAAGTATATTAAAATGTTAATTAAAGGGTTAATTAAAGGTTTATGTTAGTATGACTAAAAGATTAGTTTATGAGTAACTAATAAACCTAACAATTGGTATCAGAGCAATAGGTTGTTTGCATGCTTTCCGTTTACGTTTTTACGGAGTTATAGTGATAACAAAATAAAATTGAAATTTTCGTTTGATATAAGATATGCACGAAATAATTTAAGCATGATTACCTACTGTTTTCTAAAATGTTTTAGAATATTTGGAATATATTTTGCATGAATATTGATTAATGGTATCACTACTACAGAAAGCCTTAAGGACATCGGACTTTTATGGACAAGGACATCGGATTAGCAACCGATGTAGAGTTCGCTGATGTCCATTATGGGTGTAAAGGACATCGGTTGTGCAACCGATGTCCATTTGGTAATGCACATCGGATGTTTCAAAAGTCTGATGTCCATCATCCTTATGCACATCAGACTTTAGCTAACATCTGATGTCCATTTGGTAATGCACATCGGGGGTTTAATAAATCTGATGTCCTTCATTCTTATGCATATCATTCTGTAGCTCACATCTGATGTCCTTCATATGTATGCACATCGGAGGTGTAATATGTCTGATGTCCTTAATATGTATGCACATCATTTTTTTTCTGTAATCTGATGTCCATTTATGTTTTGTACATCGGAGGTTTAATATGTCTGATGTCCTTCATATGTATGCACATCATTTTTTTGCTGTAATCTGATGTCCATTTATGTTAATATACATCATACTATTGAATAAACCGATGTCCTTGATGTTGCCGTTTTTTTAAAAAAAAAAGCTGATATTGATGGTAATTTGTACCACCAGTATACATTATTCAGATGCCAGCCAGACTGCCATACCATCAACCAAACAAACACAAATTCAAAGCGAAGCACGACAAAGTCGTTCGTCTTTCATTAAACATGGACAAAGCAAATCACGACAAAGGTCGGTCGGCTTTCATATACATTATCCAAAATCATCAACTAACCAAATATATAGGGTTATCTGTCATTTTAGACGACATCCAAAATAGTCTAGAGATCACAAGTTTAACAACTAACCAAACATCGGCTTAGTTTGCAAAATCAAAGTACGTACTACGTTACTAGCTAGAGAAAGACTATGCATTTAGAAAATAGTCCGCCCACAAGTCCCTGACCTCGTCGATTTCTTCTTAGGAATATGGCAGTCGGTGTTTGAAAACCTGTAAATAATACACAAAATTTCTCAGAAAGTGGAAGAAAATCACGAGGCAACAATACAGAGAACATAGATAACTCAGTACAGGAACCTGCAATAGCGAGAAGCGGAATAACCACAAGACTCTGTAATGAGGATACCTATGACATGACCATTTATAAAGCAATTCATGTAACGGACAAGAAAATTGTATACAATTTTGTTTGAATAGGTAGAGGATAGCAGACTCACCACATCGACGATTTTAGAGGACAGACTCAACTGTCCATCACTTGGCCAATTGATTCTATGCAGTGAACTTGTAGCACAATGTGCTCCTTGACCAATTAAAACAAATTCTGAACCAAATTCTCTCAAATCCTTGACCATACAATGTTTCAAATTAATCAAATTTCTTCAATTTACAATTTTGAAATTTGTTGATCCAATTAATATTTTTCTGGTCGGCATTATATTTTAGGGTTTCTGAGTTTTTTAAGAGGTTGGTGGGGGGATTGGTAGGGCTGGCGGTGTGGGTTGACAACAAGCAGAAAGGGCCGTGCGGAGTAGGCGAAGGTGCGACATCATGATGTAGGGGTTGTAAGGGGGAGGGAACGGTTCCTCATTGGTGATACAGGGTGAGGGGGCAGTGGTATGATGGGTGGGGTTCATATAAGAAGCAAATTAGGTAGTAAATAATAATTATGGAGCATGAGCAAATTTTGTCTCATGAAGGCGAGGATGAGCTGAACAGCACATACAAAACTTGGAGCAGACAATCTCAAGTCCCGCTGAAACCTCATGCAAAAACATACCTGAACTTTGGAGAGAAAGCACTATTGATTCCCTGAGTACAAATCTAATAACGCCATCTCAGCTTTATGTAATTTCGGGCTAGAAAAGTTCCAGAAATTAGGACTGAGACAATCTTCCTGAATTTTTTTAATGCTATCACACGATGATAAGCCAACTCCATCTGCAACCAACCATTTAACATAATCAGACACTGATACTTGACAATGCAATAGGCACTTAAATGATAAATATTGATAAGCCAAATCTTAGTCATTCTACTTTAATGTTCCAAATATTCTACTGCAAACAGTAGAATAATCATAATCAAGGAAGAATTTTCAGAGTGTACTGTGATAACAGTAGCTCATAGAGTTCCAACCGTGATACCGTAGAAAAGATAAAGGGATTTGGCAACTATTAATACCGTATTTCTTATCAATTTAGGGATCTGAGAAGAAATATGTGTGCAGGGAGTCTAGTGGAGTATGATGAGCCATCAATGCTCATGGAGACTTATTCCTCTTTTTCAAAACTCGTTGCTGAGTATTGGTCTACTTGCAGAGGAATCTCCTCTTGAAACTTCAAGCAATTGTCGAGAATCAAACCAATTAAATTCAAATTGAAAACAAATTATTAGTGTTAATCACCTTATCTATTAATCTACTTGCTATATTATTAGTGTTAATCACCTTATCTATTAATCTACTTGCTAGATATGTTAATTTATCGCTATCAATGCTTAAGCTAAGATTATTTTGGTAAGCTGAGAAGTGTAGTGCCTCAGAGAACCCTGTTTGTGGCGAGGCTAAGGATCGGACCTAGCAGAGAGATTACATAGAAGTAGATTCCTGATAAGTGAAACATTAAAAACTGTATTTTAATGAGTCATCAATATCATATCATAAAAATCTGAAACGATGATTAAAATAAATTTAGTAAAGTCTGAACGATGTTATTAATCTAGGGGAAACACGACCTGCTAAAGTGGCAACTGACTAAAAAGTGTCGACAGTATACATGTGTACTGTTCTAATAGTTACAGAAACACCTGCAGGAAAAATTTCCCAACATATTTCATGTCACAGTTGAGCTTCCCAACATACCATCAATAACTGTAGAAAAAGTTGTATAATCGACCAAGTATTTCATGTCATAGTAGAAGTCAAAGCCGGAAAGAGATTTTGATTTTAAGTCTACCTGAAAAAGCTCAAAGGCAGAAAGCAGACATCAGAAGTCCGGGTGTTTGTCAAACACAAGAAGAAAGTGTAGACAAACAAATAAATTTAGTAATGCAATCTATTAAGTATTCAATGTCATACACTAGCAGGTACTTTTATGATCTTGACTTTTGACACAAGGCAATCTATGGGGTTATCGTTCATAACATCCGAAAGGAACAATCGTTTTTCGTCATGAGGCTTTGCTTCATCTCCTATAACCTGAAATAGAGCAAAAGCAAATCAAAGTCTACCAACCTTTGTTTCTTAGCTCTCTGCCTTTATTTTTTTTAGCTCACTGCCTTTAATGATTTCACTCTAATCCATTAAAACAAGCAAGTTAAGACGATTGAATCAAACCACTGAGAAGATCTTGTCCTTACAGTATCTTCAGCTCTATAAAACCATTGAACACGAAAGTAATCTTCATCATCCATGGTTTTAAAGAACTCTATAATTTTGCCAACAAAGTTCTTCTTCCTCGATTCACCCTACATGACATAAATAACCATTGGCCACATAATGGAGGAGTTATAGAAATAGAACTGGAAACTTACAATTTGTCAGGTAGTCATCAAGCATATATAAATGGTATTGATAGAAAGCGGCACCAAGGCGTACACCTCCGGTTTGGTTAACCCCTACTAGAAGCATAATACCCAAAGTCAAGATTAAGATTACAGTTGCAGAAACAAATTCACCTCTCCCTTACTTGAAGACCATTACATAGAAACATCATTTCAATCATTTTTGTTGGGAGTAGTCTTGAGAAGGAGTGACCTCAGAAAGTTTTCAATATAGTACACGTGATGACAGGAAGCATTAGTACACGTGATGACAGGAAGCATTGCAATGTCATGTGTAAGTCGGTGTCTATAGAGCTTGGATAGCTAAGTTTAACAGCTACTTCAGCAAGCATGTAAGAAGAGAAAGGGAGGGGAGCGGAGAAGGAATGGAGTAAGGTAGATTTTTTTTCCAGATCTTTCATATGTTGTTATAATAAACCCCCAATTTAAACCCTAAACCCCCAACCATCTGATAACTCAAGAACATCAATTTAAACCCTCAAAATAAATTCTGACAACTCAAGAACATCAGCAATAGTTGTTATAATAATTCACTTAAACAAACACTTCACTAAGTAATAACAAAACAGAAGCAATGGTTGCCACAATCGTCTGATAACAAAACCCCCAATTTAAACCCTAAACCCTAAACCACAATCAATTTACTTCTTGAATCAAAATATAAACAAGCCGGAACAAAACAAAACAAATATTAGTACACAATACAGAAAAATAATCAATTTAAGTAAGAAAATTACCTAATAAATGAAAGAAGAAGGTATGAAGGAATGAACTGAATGACGAACTGAATGAAGGAATGACCTGAATGACGAACGACGACAGCGGCGGTGGTTGCGCGAATTTGAGGTTGATGATGGTGCTTGATGATCGATGGGGATGAAGGGATGGAAGCAAGGGTACGGTTTTGATGAAGAAGAGTAGAAGTCGACGAACGAATTTGAGGTTAATTTCATAAACTGAGATATAATAGAATAATAATACACAGATGCAGGAAGAGGGTTTTATTTTTTGCGCGTAATTTTACAATAATAATTAACATCGGTTTATTTAAATAACTGATGTCCTTGACCAAATAATGTACATGGGTTGTTATTTAGTCTGATGTGCATTAAAATCAATCCTTATGGACATGGGTTTGAAATAAAAACCGATGTCCTTTACTTTATAAGGACATCAGATTTTTGTAATAAACTGATGTGCAAATTAATTACATCAGATTTTTCAAAAATCTGATGTCCATTAACCGATGTCCTTAAGGGTTTCTGTAGTAGTGTATATTAAATCTCGGTTTTTATAAAGTTTTAATGGTTAAAGTCGTTTATTATGGGAAAAATAGCTAAAATTATCTTTTGGCCGAGATTTTTTTCATTATGTGATCACATGTATTTTCTATAATTTGAATATGAATTTTCGTAAATTATGGACTTATAAAACGTGTGATATGAATTTTAAGGGTTAAAATGCAATAAGATGGATAAAATGGGTTAAAATAGTTATATTATGAATTTGACTATAAAAATTTATGAGGATGTCACATGCAATATTTAAAAGTTATGTTGAATTTTCCAGAAATTTATCTCATATATTGCAATATTATAGATTTTTAATGTAAAAATCGGGTAATTAGTGACATTATTTCGACTTTAATAGTTTAAGTTGGAATTTGGCCATAAAAATTTAACACGATGTCATATACATTATTTCCAGCATGTATAAAATTTTCGAGAATTTTATCTTATTTTATGCTTGAGAAATAATTTTAAAGGTTAAAATCGTACGATATATGACGTAAATCGTTAAAATTTGCAATAGTTGTTAAAATGGCCGAAAATTTTAACCCATATTAGTCATATATGATATGTTCATCATGAAAATTTTCTTGGGAGCCAAAAGTTTCAGATTTGTTTTAATTTTAATTTGTTAAAAGTAGCATTTAAAATTGAATATTTAGAGTCATCTATTTAAAATTTCGGCTATGGGGCTATGTGCCATTTAATTTTCTGTCCATTTTGTGTTCTTAAAATGTTTTGGAAGGTATAAAAATATTATTAGTATTTAATTTGCATTTATGAAGTTAATTATTGAATTTTCCGACTTAAAATGCTCGTTTTACGACTTATTTACGAAATAATGTTAAAACCGTATAAATACTAATATTTTAAGACTCTGAAAATTTTAAGAACATTCTGGAATTTTCAAAATTTGAATTTTGAATTTTCGAAATTTTTATGACTCTTTTGGATTTTTATATTATTTTTCCCGTAAAACCGAGTAATACCGATCAATATTGAAATATATTAAGTTAAGTCATGTTCAAAGTTTGAGTAAGACTAAATTTTGAATCCTATGTGAGTTAGGATGATTAACTTAAGGATGAAAACCGTTTCATATAATGCAGAGTGTTGTTAACCGTTAAAACACGCGATTCCATAAACTGAGGTTTGCGATAACTATTTAAATAAGTGTTTTAAATAGGACGATTTGGCTTAGGGTTTGCATGTTAATTCATATTTTATAAGCATTGCATATTTTTATTATGAATGTCATGATTTATTTTACGTAATTTTGGGAATTATGTAATTTACTTAGTATGGCCTTAGTTTTAAATCGGTATTTCCCGTAACGTAAGGGGTTACCGATTCGGTTGTAATTTTGTGATCTCGTATCACCCAATTGTAATTTATTTCTATTTTATAATGTATAAAGTAGACTAGAAAAGTTGTAATTTTTGTAAAATCCGGAGTTCCTTGAAGACGGTGCCATTCGGAAAGGAGTTCCGACAAGACGGTGTTTACCTCGAAGTGCGTGCCTCGTGTAGTTCAAGGGACCAAAGGAGTTGGTTTCCGAATTTGTACTTTATTTTTTCTTTTCTAGGAAAGGCCATACTAGGGTTTATTTTATGCTTTTATTTTGCTTTTATATGTTTGCATGCATAGCCAAATCGTCATATATCGTCTCATGCATTTTCGATTTAGTCGACCTAGTCTTTTATTTTATCGATAATTCACCGACTTAGTTCACTTAAACGGAGATAGATAATAAATTGACTAGATCTCTTACATATAAATATTGAGACTTAGCCTTACCAAAAAGTACGGACCCATGAATCCCTTCTTCACAAGAACGTAGGCTCGGCTACACCGGGGTACTAAAATTGTCACGTTGGGTAAGTGGGGTAATAAGATTACACCTTGAAATTTGGTTGATCTCAACGAAAGTATTCGTAACCGTAGTTGCAATAAGTTCGGGCTAAAGACGATTTTTAGAAAATTGTCGACCGAGAGTTCTAAGGTAGAACCGATTAAAGGGTTAATCCACCAAATTATACCGATACGGGTTGAATCGGCTACACCGTGCCCGGATTAGTATGGGTTTGGGTCTCGGGATTGTTTACTTAATTGGGTAAGAGATCATTAAGTAAATATACTTAACATGTTTAAGTTTCTTAAATTTAAATTATGAATTTTAAAATGATGTTGTTTTTCCTTTTATTATTGTAGTTTAATTTTCAACAACATCAATGGCAACCAACGCTCCACCTCTCACTAATATCATGGCTTCGATCCTTTATGGATCGTTGTAAACTCGATAAGCATGGTTCCAACTTTAAGGATTGGGATGCGCAATTACTTTTGGCCGCTCAAGGTGACGATAAGAGTTGTTACCTATCCGAAGCCGCTCCTCCCGCTCCGACCACTCGTTCATCGGTCCAAACTCGTGAGGCCTATGAAGCCTACATGAAAGAGTCATCTGCTCTTAAAAATGTGCTCATCTTCTCCATGGAGCCGGATCTCCAAAGGAGTATGATTAAGTTGACCACATCATATGAGATATACACCAAGCTTGCGACCATGTTTTCGCAAACTCCAAGGGTGATTCAATATGAGGCGGCTTCCGCCTTCTTTGACATTACATTCAAGGAAGGGCAAAAGATAAGCCCTCATGTGCTCAAACTCGTTGAGCTCGCGGAGACACTAAAAGCTCAAGATGTTGATGTTCCCGACTCTCTTATTATTGACCGAGTTCTTCACTCACTCAATAAGGTTAAAGCGTATGCTCGATTCCGGGTGGATTTTAACATGCGAAACCAAGAGACCACGTTGGATGAGTTGCATGCATAAGATGCTAGTCCAAGCCGAAAGGGACATGGGACTTCATGAAAGTTTCACCAAAGATGTTTTGAACATCGAAAAGAAAGGGAAAACGAGCTTCAAAAGGAATGCCTCTAAAGGCAAGGGCAAGAAAACGTTCAAGCCCAAGGCGACCAAAGAAAAGACCTTTTCGAAAGGCGCTTCCACCTCGTCTTCGAAATCGGAAGACAAGTGCCATTATTGCACGAGGATCGGTCATTGGAAGCGAAATTGCCCCAAATACTTAAGTGACCTCAAAAATGGAAAGGCAACCGCCATAGGTAATAATTCTCGTTTAAATTCATGTCATTTATCAAATTATGTATAATGATACAAATGTGTTGATATTTACCCTTTTTAATTATTTTAAAGGGGCGCCTCCTACTAATGATAAGGGCAAGGAGAAGGAAGCATGAAGTTCCTTACTTGGATGGCTATGGTAGCATCCAAATTGATCGAAGACTTGAAGAGCTAGCCTCTAATTTTCATATCGTCTTCTTTCATATTTTGCATTTTATTTTGGAACAATTTACTTTCTTGTAAGACAAGGATTAAAATCCTAAAACAATGGTTGTAATTTTGGATATTAGTGACTTGGTTTTCAACCCGAGTCACTACTTTTGTTCTTAATCAATGTTTTTATTTATCAAATAAATTGCATGCCTTGTTAAAACATGAATAATGGTGATTTTATCACGAAATAAACATTGATACGATCAATATAATATAATCAAAGTGTTGATTAAAACGGAGAACTACACCCCATGAGATACTTTCAATCAAAATGAGACAATATTAGTTCATTATAAGATTTTCATTTTAAGTGAAAATGAGAATGTATTCATCATACCAGAAACTTATATACATTGGTTCGATCGAAATAAGCTATCCTTGTACAAATAAGGGTTATTTTAAAGGATAGAGTGGGAGAAAATATTCGACCTACAAACCAATGATATAACTATGGGATCTTAGAGAAGATTCCTGAAAGGGTTCTTAAGAAGAAACCTAAATAAGATAACAAAAGAAACTACGGGAGGACACTCGAAGAAAGGTACACTGAAGAAACTACGGGAGGACATTCGAAGAAAGGTTCTTTATGTTCATTGTTTCAGTGGGAAACCCCGTATGAATTCGGAAGGAAGATCGGCTCCATGAGATAGTGATTTTTCAAAGATTATGAGATAATAGAGGAGAAATCATCTATCTATTCGGAGGCAAGACCGATTCCTTGAAATAATGATTTTTCTATGATTATAAGATAATAGAGGAGAAATCATCTCAGTCCCCTCGAAAGTAATTTATGTTGTGTCAGAAGGTTTGATCTGAAAAGATGGATCACTATAGAGATAGTGATAATAATTCGAGTAATAGTTTAACATGCGAGAAATGAAATGTTCATTTAAGATATCGAGAGATATTGTTTTCAGTGGGAGCAATATTCATTAAAGAATTAAAACCTACCATTTAGAGAGAATGGGTGATTCTTTAAGAGTAAAGAATAAGAGGTACTCAATTTAGATGAATAAAATAATTTGTATCATATGATGATGGAGTTTTAATGGGAAGGTTTATTATATTGATAATAAAAGGTCGCCCATTAGAAATCAAAATGGTTAGATATGAATAACCTTGATGAAATAGCCAAGATGTTTGAAAATAGTAAGAGTGATGAAATCACTAATAACTACAATATAGATTTCAGCACATAAGTGACTAGATAATTTCGAGTGATTCTTTAATCTCTCTAGTATATCAATACGTCACGAGTTATAAGATAACAGTGGGAGCTTCCCTCAAGAAAGGAAACTCAAGATCTAGAATGAGTTCTAGATACGTGCTCAAATAAGATCATATTATGTGAGATAATATGAGTCGGAAGGAGACCAAAATTTGTAGGTTTTGCAATCATGAATAAAAGGTTTATTCGCAAAACATTATTACAAATAGATGATTGTGCATCAAATGCAATGAAATAGTATTGACTGTTTTTGCATGACAATGTCATTTGAGTTATAATTAACTCAAGATGAAAGATACTTTGTCAAAATCCAAATGGGTTGTAAGAGACAATATTGAACCCCATAAGTGAACTGGATTAACTTAGTATAGCCCCTAGCCGCTTGCATGAGGTGACATCTCAAAGCGACTAGAATGTGAGGCGACTGATGACAAGTTCAAGTGCCATTGAGTCATAAGTGATGACTAGTCGATCACATAGGCAGACTGTAAGAGACACTCTGTCGGGCAATGTGACCGCTTATAGAGTTCTGGAAATTTTATAGCCGGGTCGTGGCGAGAGCTGCTATAGTATTCTTGTGGGTCAATTCTTAGACTAAAGACTACTCTCCCAAGATGGTACAGTTTAGGCATAGCCTTGATCCGTTCTCTACGACTTTTCGTAACTGGAGTCAAATGGGACTGCTTCAGGCTGTGACTGACTGTGACTAGTCAAAGGAAGTAGTGCGATAGAAATTGTCCACCCCTTGTCAGGGTTGTTCAAATCTCAAGGCCACTCGAGGAGAAGTTAACTGGAAATGCGTGGCCACGCTCGGAAGGTATCTATGGTAGATAATTCCGGTCAAACAGTTATTCTCCAGATCGAGGAAACCACTCATGATATGATCGAATGCAAGTACGACCTCAGAGAGACATCTTGCATTGAGTGGGAGATTGTAATAGGACAAGAGAATTGGTGACGCACACTTGTCGAGGACAAGTGGGAGATTGTTGGGAAATGTGTCCTCAACAATAGTGTGATCACGTAATTAAATCTCATGACGAGAATGCGCAAGGGATGATACGATTTATATTAGTCAACTGACCAACATTAATCGGTAATGATTGGCTAGCTAGAGTTTGACACTACTGTCGTATGACGGTGGTGGTCAGTTGATCCCTTTAGGTCACACCTTTAGGACAATTCCCTTAATTGATAAAATGATCAAATGTATAGTGATACGATTTGATCATATTCCTTAAACTCGTATATCGAGAAATTAGAGGTTAAATCTTATTGTAAGATTTATGTTTAAAATTGAAGCGTGTCAATTATTAAACATTGAACGATATTTTATTATATCGTAATTAGAATGAATTGGGTTGAAATTAATACAAAGGTTGTAAATCGTATTGACGATAAATTATCATTTTATATTTGTAATTTCGAATTACTTGTCAATTGATAAATATGATTTATTTAATTATATATATATATATATATATATATATATATATATATATATAATATTTATATGATAAATATTTATATTAAGATAATTTTATTACTATGTGACATATAAGATGTCACATTATACAATTGACAAACTTGTAAAATGGAATCCATTTTATGGATTAACTGGCCGGCTAGTGGAGGTGGTTGTGTGGGTGATTAGTGCATTAAACACACTATAATCATTATGTTGAGACATTATCCTTGAGACACCAACCTAGAGCCACCCTAGCCACATAGAAAAGAGGAGATGTTCCCTCTTGTTCTTCCCCATACCCGGCCCTCTTAAACCCTAAGCCACACTTACATAAATATGTAAGTTGTGCATAATTCACACTAATGCTCATGCTTGAAATTTTCTAAGGGTGAGAAAATTAATCAACATCAAATCCTCTTAGTAACATTTTAAGATAATATTCATACTAATTATATTAAGAGATATAAATTAGTATACTAAGTTCATATTATTAGAACTTATATTGTTTAAGGAAATTCTGTTTTCTTGTGCTAGCCTACTCGAGATTTCAGATCTTTCAAGGGGTTGTCTTGGTGCATCCAAAGGAGGTATTCTTATTTGGGTACTAGGAGGATCATCCTTGCTCTATATTCGGACCGTGTGTAAGGGTTCGAAAACTCTCTCATTTCCGCATTTTCATAGCTTGCGTTAGATCGTTAACAAGTATATTATAATGTTAATTAAAGGGTTAATTAAAGGTTTATGTTAGTATGACTAAAAGATTAGTTTATGAGTAACTAATAAACCTAACAGTCTATACGTGTTATGTTTTTACTTGTTGGCATCAAAAGTTTTGTAGCAAGACCTTACTTGTCTTGCAATAGGGCATTCTTCCTCATGAATATCAAATTGTGAGTTGAAAGGGCTACGGGTGTAGCTAAACCCGATTCGGCTTCTAGTTAGCTTAATTAGTTTGTTTCTTTGTTTCTAATAAGGGTTATGTAGTTGCTTGATCTCTTACTCGAGGACGAGTAAGGTTTAAGTGTGGGGAATTCTGATGAGCTCCATTTTGGTCGTTATTTTCATTATATATTCTTCATTTTCGGTCCCGATTCGACCTCGTTTTGCGTAACTTTGATTGTTTTTATGCCCGTTACCTCGACTATTCCTATTTGATTCACATTTTGTAGGTATTGCGGCGGGGGCGAAGAAACGGAGGAAATCGAGACGAATTTGGAGCGATATTTGAAGAAATTGAGGAGAAGTAGCAAGATAACCTCCCAGGGCCTCCCAGCCGGTTCCCAGCCAGCGGCTGGTAGGCCGGCTGGGGACCTTGACTTGACCTTTTGTGAAAAATACGAAGAAAGTTGCAGATTCAAGGAGCAGGGCTCCCAGCCGGTGGCCAACCGGCAACCGGTCAACCGGCTGTAGATGCTTTCCCATACTTAGCCAATTTTTCAAAGAATGAAGAAATACGACTTTGGGCAGATTATTACAAAAGGGCTGTCAGCCGGTGGTCGACCGGCGGCCGGTCCACCGGCTGAGGGTACCTATACACTCAAGAAAAAAGAGGAAAAATCAGATTGAGGAAACCTCCAGCCGGTGCCAGACCGGCAGCCGGTCGGTCGGCTGAGAAGGAAGGCCATTTGAAGAATTAATCAGAAGTTAGCATTTGGACTCCCAGCCGGTCTCCCACCGGCAGCCGGTTGACCGGCTGAGAGGCCTATTTCAGATTTCCGCGCTCTATATAAACCCGCACTTGTGTCATTTCTTTTTATGTTACTTTTTACGCAATTCTCAGGGTTTTCTACTGTTTCATTCACTCATACTTAGTCACAAAAACTCTCTAAAAATACTTAATCCTTCTTAGATTTTAGTTTAATCTTTTAATCTAGTTAATCCTTCTTTAGTAATCTCCTTAGTTTTGTTCTTGGGCATTGTTAGAAGATATTTTTGGGTTGTAATTTGAAGGGTTTGAAAGAATTCTTCATCTTGTTATCCAAGTTCTTTCCTTTTCCTTAGTTAATGGTATAATCTTCCTAATCCTTACTTTGTTTTTACATTACTTTGAGTTTTGCTTAAATCAATTGTTTACCTTTGTTTATTCATGATGTTTACCACTTGTTTATTTCTCTTTCACATGCTTTTCCTTACCATGAGTGAGTAGTTTTATACCTACGGTTAGCGGGAACTTGGGTGGTGATTAGATGATAAATCCATGCTAGTTTGTTGATTAGTTGTTCTTGATAAGGTAGTTTTCCATTTGTTGCATGCTAGGTGTTTGATGATTCGCCTCAACGAAAGTTAGGCTTTGATTTTAGCGTGACTTGCCTTTAGCGACGGTTGAGGGTTTGTCTTAGCATGTTTAAGGGTTGGTTGTGGGTATTTGTAGCGAAAGCTAGGGTATTCCGACCTAGTTTTAGTCGACTCGAGAGAAGAGACTTACCGAGACTACTTACTTGAGACCTACTAGTTTGCTTTCTCGTATCTTCATCTACCCACCTTAGTGACCCCCGACACTCTAGTTTTCCCTTCCATCGATTTATCTTAACTTATTTGCTTTCATTTGTCTTTAGTTGTTAGTCATTTCAATCACAAACCTATTACCCCGACTCTAGCTTCAATTAGAACGTAACTATACAACTTTCCCACCATCTTCGTGTTC
Organism: Silene conica; assembly: GCA_029255685.2. Classification (NCBI taxonomy): domain Eukaryota; kingdom Viridiplantae; phylum Streptophyta; class Magnoliopsida; order Caryophyllales; family Caryophyllaceae; genus Silene; species Silene conica. Next base: position 73,643,118 of record CM055314.2, read on the forward strand.
GACCCCGAACTAAGTACTACTTTTATTCGGGTTTATAAATTTGTTTGAAGGCCGGTAGTGATGGCAAAAATCGGCCATCAGCCGTCACGCCAGAAACACTCACATGTCAAGTTAACGGATCCCAACTCAGATCATAACTTGACACACATCAATCATCAATACATATCGTACTCTAGCGGTCCCAACTCAGACATATTCCGATATGTACTAATCAAATCCTTAGTCCGAACTTTACTGACCTCTAATCAACACTTAATTGACCCCAGGAACTAAGTTGAGGGTGAGCCGGTTTCCCTTTTGGTTGCCCGACCGGGGGGTCCCTATCCTCTCTCCATTCCCGAACCCAATAAAGTGCCGCCCGAACCTCGGGGACCTCAAACACACATACAAGTATAAGAGAAAGGCCAATTCCGATTAAGTTATATCTAAACGACTACTATATAATAAAATATCTTAGTCCGATGAGAATTATTAACGGACACATAAGAACTAACTAATTTTAGACAAGTCACTATATACTTACTAAATCTTACTTAGCTAAAATATATTTACTAAGTATTATCTTACGCATATTTAAAACGGGAAACTCGACTAACTAATTAAATTATTTCGACAAGCTTCAATTGATAAAATCGTAGCCCCCTAGTAAGTTCTTAGATGATTTCGAGTGAATTACATATATGTTTTGATCATATGAGCACAAACTTAGAAAACATAAGTAGTAGTACGTAGTAGCTCATCCACAATGATAATAACAATCTTATGGCAACAACATTACAAATAGCAATTAACAATAACTTGGGTAAAAGTAACTAACAATAACTAATTTAACAACCAACATCAACTAATCTAAACAACCAACAATAACTAATTTAACAACAAGAAAATAACTAACTTAGACAACGAGGAATAACTAATTTAAACAACTCGTATTACGCTAACGACATTGGCAACTAGCGGCCATAGCCGCACCTAGCAGCCACGGCAGCAGCCAAAACAGACACGCAACAGTACATGTATGCAGGAAAGACGCAGTAACAGACATGGGAGGGGGTGTGTTACAAAAGCAGTACAGAAACAGAGACGGATGTGCAGGGACTGATTGCGCAGATACAGAAATGGCTGTACAGGAACAGCATTTCAGAGACAGATGGGGAAGGGGAATGCAGACCAGAACTGTAATCATGCCAGCAGGTATACTGGTCTGAATAGACCAATGTAGGGAGGTAAGTGGTTGTGCTGCAGTCACGAAGTCTGGTGCAGTGGTGTGCTGCAGTCACGAAGTCTGGTGCAGTGGATGTGCTGCAGTCACGAGGTCTGGTGCAGTGGCTGTGCTGCAGTCACGAGTGCACATCAGGGGTAGCAGTATGTGCAGTAGGAGAGGGGGAAATAACGTAGTTCTTAAATGCAGAAATGAAGAATGGCAGTGGTATGCAGAGGTAAGTAGCATCAGCATTGTAGTATCAGCGTAAGGTTAAGAGTATATAGCAGCAAGTAATTAGTGTGGAGTACATCAGGAAATGGCGAATGTAGTGCAGTAAGTAAAATTCAGAAGACGGGGAGCAGTAGCATCTATGGGTGTAGGAGTAAGAGCACTGGGTTGACATTTAACAATCAGAAAATAGTAAATAGGTGATGAATGCAGTAGACAGTAAAACGTAACAACATAAGGTCTCAGAATTTGTCAACAAAAATAACCCAAAACCAACTAAGCCATTCAACATATATTCTAACCCATAAGTTATACATCATAAATTCACCATTTAAAACCACATAAACACTCATATAACATAAATGTCGAGTTAATTAAAGACAAGGGTCGAGTTGCTCATTATCGTCACCTCAAAAGCGGCTATGCTCCAAATTCTTCTTCAATCACGTTGTTATCAACCTCCGGGTCCTCTAGTCCAACCCCTACAACAAAAGAAACGGAATTTATAAGCTTAAAACAGAATTTACCCAAAACAGCGTCTTTTTCGAGTTCGATAAAACCGAAATTGAAAGAGATAGAAAGCTTGCAAATCTCGCGAGGATTCCGAAAATGTAAGACTTACCGCGATTCGAGTTCGGGAAGAGGTCGAGATGATGATTTTAAGCTTTAGAAATGGAGAACAATGAGGGTATTTTGTGTAACAGTGAAATGAATGAAGATGTCGATGAATAGGGTTTATGTAGGGTTTTGAGTTGTCCTTTTGTAACACCCCCATTTATTTAAGGGCCTGAACTAGGACTCCTCAGATAAATAAAGGTGTTACCATCTCGGTTTCCCGAGGCAGTAGATACAAAGGAAGATAAACAGTACTTTATATAAGATTTAAACTCAAACATGTTCTTACATAACCAAAAGATAAAACTGTTCGGATCAAAAAGAAAGTACAACTCATAGACTATTCTCAAGTGATCTATGCTCTAATCAGGTCCGGGTCCAAGCTTCTCACTTCCCTAAGCTCCCATAGTCTTTAACCTGTCAATCTGCTCCCCAATAGTTGGTTCATCACAGGTGATCACGAATACACAGGGTCAACCACGAGGTTGAGTAGGGAAAACCATAAATAGAAACATTACTATAAATAGAAAGTTTAATATCTCCACTCCGAATCACAGACCCTTTTTCTCCACGCCACACAGACCCTTTATCTCCGCACCAAACACAGACCCTTTATCTCCGCACCAAACACAGACCCTTTATCTCCGCACCAAACACAGACCCTTTATCTCCGCACCAAACACAGACCCTTCATCTCCTCTTCTCATAACGTATCACAGAATGTATAATCAATATCATAACAAATCATTCAAGTATAAATATAAAACATTCATGGTAAACATCAATAGCAACTGAGTAATCTTTATAATATTCACTGTATTTCCCCTACCTGTAGTTGCAGAAACAAATGGCAAAACGCACAACCGTTCTCAAAAGTGCTCCACACGAAAACTTCCACCTAAAAGTATATTACTTAATTAATAAACTTCCTACTCACATAATACGTATACACATTCCAATTATAGTAACTTTCTATAAATAGCAGCTTCCAAAAATAGTAACTTGGTTTGAAATTCAAATTATTAAGATGTGCATAAATACTAAATCTTACATTAAATGCCCAAAATCATCTCCTTAATAAATAATATACTTTACCATAAATATTAATATACTTGCCATAAAAGATATTCATTTTAAAGAAAATCAAATAATAAAGATAATAATATCTCTAATAATAATAATAGTAATAATAAAAATAATAATAATACTAATTAAAAAAAAACGTGAAACAGCCCAGCCAACTCGTGGTGACACTCGTGTACAAACACCCCCAAAACCACCTCGTCACACACCCATCCACCATCGACAGCCACCACAACCTGACCCCAGAACCGCCTTCCACCGACACGACCACCAGCAGCAGCCTCGTCGGCCGCCGGTGACCTGAAACAGACTCCCAAACCCAACACGACTCTTGCCCCTCCTTCTGACCAGACCTTCTTTGACACCCAAACGACACCACACCAACCACCGCCATCAACCCCTCTGACCACCAGCACCTTCCCTGGACACCAGACTCGAGACATGGTGGTAGCAAAGCACTGACCTCCCCCGAGTCCTCAATGCTACCACCCCCAAACACCCATGCGCTCACCTGAACAACCTCTGCCCCTGACTTCGACAGAAACAACCCATAAACACCCCTGACAACCAACCCTTTAACACCGTGACTACGCACCACCATAACCTGAGACTACCACCACAAACAACCCCTATGACCCACCAGTTTCAGCACCCAAAGACCCAGAACAGACGACCAACGACCAACACAAAAAAACTGATTTAGAAAAGACGCAACAACCACGACCAAATTGAAACGTACAACCCCTTTCCCTGACCCCGTGTTTGACAGCCTCGAAAAGCGTGTAAAAACAACCACGACGCCACAACTATTACCAACATGTAAACTTTGTACATACTAGCATAAGATTATGTAAAAACAACCAGAATATAAAGTGTAAATCTACTCTAAAACAAACGACAAAAAGATGCATACAGTAACGTTACAGGAATCGTGGTGATCAGCCCTGCTGCTTGGCCAAAACGAGATGTCTTAGGGACGCTTACAACCACCGTGCCCTGGTGCTTTCCCTTCTCTAAGGTGGCGGCTAGGTTTTTGGGTTTTGAGATCTTGAGATTCGTGCCTAGGGTTAGGGTAGAAAGGAGCTTAAATAAGGCGGCTGGGGTGGGGATATATGCTGAGTTGCAGAATTCCCACCGTGGGCTGTACTTTGCACGCATGTCGAGGCCCATGGCCGTGTTGCCATGGGTCCTAGGTTCGAATCCCAACAAGCACCTACTACAAGTGTCAACCTAGGGTGGATAGATCCCCCTTATCAAGCCTCACCGATCACCAAAACACGCCATAAAACGAGTACTCGTGCACTAACATAACCAATTTATTAACCCATCGCTACGCTAATCGCTTCATCGTACGACCACTATATAAGAGCAAGGTAAAAAATCGTAACTAAAAATTCGAGGTATTACAGTCTTTCCCCCTTAAAAGAACTTCGTCCCGAAGTTCTAACATATCTAAGTGACAAACAAACAATTCAAACAAGCTCGAAACACAAATATCACAACTCAAATTGCATAAACTTAATTAAATCGCAAAATGTCACATTCCACCCCCCTTAAAGAAAAGTTACGTCCGCGTAACTTACCTCAATCAAACAGATGTGGGTAACGTTCCCGCATAGATGCCTCAGGCTCCCACGTAGCCTCCTCCTGATTATGATTTGTCCACAAGACTTTCACCAAAGATGTCTCCCCATTACGAGTCTTTCGTACCTTCCTGTCCAGAATTTCCTTCGGGGTCTCAATGTATGCCAATTGCTCATCGACCTCAATTACCTCATGCTGAAGCACATGTGACGGATCACTCACGTATTTCCTCAACTGAGACACATGGAACACATTATGGACCTTGGATAGGGTTGGAGGTAAAGCTAAGCGATATGCCACCTCCCCAACTCTGTCCAAAATCTCAAATGGTCCAATAAATTTCTGACTCAGTTTGCCACGCTTGCCGAATCTCATCACTCCCTTCATCGGAGAGACTTTCAGTAATACTTTCTCTCCGACCTCAAATGAAATATCGCTCCTCTTCAAATCGGCATAACTCTTCTGTCTATCTTGAGCGGCCCTCATCCTCTGTCGAATAATCTGAACCTGCTCCACCATCTCCTGAATCATATCTGGCCCTAATGTCACAACATCAGCTCGATCATCCCAACATACTGGGCTCCGACACTTCCTCCCGTATAGAGCCTCGAAAGGGGCCATGCCTATGCTTGCATGATAGCTGTTATTATAAGAAAACTCGATCAACCCCAGTCGATCCTCCCAAGATCCTCCGAACTCAAGTACACAAGCTCTCAACATATCCTCGAGAGTCTGAATCGTCCGCTCAGTCTGACCATCTGTTGCCGGATGAAAAGCTGTACTCATCTTCAATTGGGTACCCAAAGCAGCCTGCAACTCCTGCCAAAACCTGGATATAAATCTCGAGTCTCGATCTGAAACAATGTCCTTGGGTACACCATGTAGTTTGACCACATTCTGAACATACGACTTAGCCAATTCAGCTTTACTCCAGGTATCCTTCATGGGAATAAAGTGAGCTGACTTCGTTAAACGATCCACAATCACCCAAATCATGTTGTTGCCCCGCTGAGTTCGAGGCAACCCCACGATAAAGTCCATTGAAATGTTCTCCCACTTCCACTCTGGCACATCTAACGGTTGGACTTTCCCTTGAGGTCTCTTATGCTCCCCTTTCACTCGCTGACAAGTCAAACACCTCGACACAAACTCTGCGACCTCCTTCTTCATATTCGGCCACCAAAACGTCTTCTTAAGATCCTTATACAACTTATCACCCCCTGGGTGAACAGAATAAGGAGTAGCATGAGCTTCAGTCAGGATCTTCTTCTTTAGCTCTTCAACATTCGGTACACACCATCGTCCACTGAACCTCAAACTACCGTCGGTATGAATACTGAACTTGGATGCCTCAGCACCATTGCCATTCTCCACCATCAACCGCCACTTCTGGATTCTCTCATCGCTCTGCTGTAACTCCCGAATCTCCCCATACAACTCAGGCTCCACTGTTAAATCACCAAGAGTGTCCCCTTTCCGGATCATGAATATTCCCATCTCTCTTAGTTCACCATACAACCTCCCTCTCGATCTGGCACAATCCAAAGCATGTATTGACTTCCTACTGAGGGCGTCAGCTACCACATTTGCCTTGCCTTCGTGATAGACAATCTGCATATCATAATCTCCGATCAACTCTATCCACCTCCTCTGCCTCATGTTCAACTCCTTCTGGGTATAGATATATTTCAGGCTCTTATGGTCAGAAAACACCTTAAAAGTGGCCCCATAAAGGTAATGACGCCACAATTTCAGTGCAAAGACCACAGCGCCCAATTCCAAATCATGAGTCGGATAATTCTCTTCATAGGTCTTCAACTGGCGAGAAGCATACGCGATCACTCTCCCATTCTGCATTAGCACACAACCCAACCCATGCTTGGAAGCGTCAGTATAAACTTCGAAGTTATCACTCCCTACTGGCAAAGCAAGGATAGGAGCTGTTGTCAGGCGTTCCTTAAGGGTTAGGAATGCCTTCTCACAACTCTCATCCCAAACAAAACGGTTCTCCTTCCTCATTAGCGACGTCAACGGTTTTGCTATCTTCGAAAAGTCTTTGACGAATCTCCGGTAATAACCTGCTAACCCCAGAAAACTTCGGATCTCACTCACATTCTTCGGACTTTGCCACTTAGTCACAGCTTCAATTTTACTAGGGTCAACAGATACCCCCTCTTTGGAAATGACATGCCCCAAGAACGCCACTTTCTCCAACCAGAATTCACACTTACTCAATTTAGCATTGAGTTTATGTTCTTCCAAAGTCTGAAGTACCTTCCTCAAATGATCTTCGTGCTCCTCCGCATTCTTGGAATATACCAGGATGTCATCGATAAATACCACCACGAACTTGTCGAGATACGGGCTGAAGACTCGATTCATCAAGTCCATAAACACAGCTGGAGCATTAGTCAATCCAAAGGGCATAACCACAAATTCATAGTGGCCATACCTCGTTCGGAAAGCGGTCTTCGGAATATCTTCATCCTTTATCCTCAATTGATGATACCCGGATCTCAAATCAATCTTGGAGAAAACCCCAGCCCCACTTAACTGATCAAACAAGTCGTCAATTCTCGGCAACGGATAACGATTCTTGATGGTTACATTATTCAGTTCTCGGTAGTCAACACACAACCTCAAACTCCCATCCTTCTTCTTCACAAACAGAACAGGTGCACCCCAGGGCGACACACTAGGTCGAATGAACCCTTTTTCAGCTAGTTCATCCAACTGCTTCTTCAATTCCTCCATCTCTTTAGGTCCCATGCGGTAGGGTGATTTAGATATCGGCCCCGCCCCTGGTTTGAGGTCAATGGAAAATTCCACCTCCCTCCTCGGCGGTAACCCTGGAACGTCGTCTCGAAAAACTCCCTCAAACTCCCGTACCACAGGTATCTCACTAGTCTTGGGGTTCTCAGCCTCACAATCCCACATTTGGCACAAAATTAGGCTTTCACCTTTCCGCAAACTAGACTTCAGGGTATTGACAGATATAAACTTGATCTTTGGTTTGACTCTATACCCCTTGTAGGATACCCTCACTCCCTTGGGTCCCTTCAAGGAGATTTTCTTTTGATGACAGTCGATAAAAGCCCTATACTTCCCCAGCCAATCCATCCCTAGGATCACCTCAAAACCTCCCAGCGGAAATTCTATGAGATCACAATAGAACACTGCTTCCCCGATTTTGATGGGTACACTTCCATAGACTCTATTACAAGCTATTGACTCTCCTGAAGGTATGGTCACTGAGTCTGCGACCCAGTCGAACCTCTCAAGCCCCAAAACTCTAACATGGTCTCTAGACACAAAAGAATGGGTGGCACCGGAATCGAAAAGTACGAAAGTAGGTTTAGAGTTCACAAGAAAAGTACCAGTAACCACATGAGCGTCCTCTTGAGCGGCCTGCTTTCCCATGGCAAAGAGTTTGCCACTGGACTTGACCCCACTCTGATTGGCAGAAGATGTCCCAGCCTGCTGATTTCCTGCCGTCCCCGTCTTGTTGCTGTTCCCACCTCCATTATACTGATTCTGATATGAACGGTTCTGATTGTTGTTGTTGTAGTTCCTCTGGTAGTTGCTGCTGCCTCCAGACTTCGCACCCCCACCATAGTTTGTCATGGGTGTGCGATAGCCACTGCTGCCATAGGACTGCGTGCGAGATCCCTGATATCCGGATGTAGGTGTGCGATAACCCCCGGACTGATTCCCTCCAGAAGAACGACATACTGCCTGTTTGTGCCCAATCTTCCCGCAGCCGAAACAGACCACTCCCACTGAGCCACTGCCTGAACCCCCACTCCTGAAGTTGCCCCCACTCTGATTCCTCCCACCACCAGAGGCACTACTCCCGAAATACCCACTGAACTTGTTATTACTTGGCTTTTTCGATCCTGAACCCTCAGCTACTGGTTCAGCCTTCCTCTTTTCTGACCTGGACTTCTTGTCCGCCTTAATCATATCCGAAAGCCTCTCCGCTGCCCCAGCCCTTAAATAGATGTCACGGACTGTGGTGGGCGGAGCTGCAATCAGTCTCTTCTTAACGGCGATTGATAACCCCCTCTCAAACTTCATGGCTAGCATAGCATCGTCCAATCCCATATCCCTCACATAGTGTACCAGCTGGATGAACTTCCTGTAGTAAACCTCTACGGTCATGTCCTCCGACATCGTGAATGAGTCAAACTCCTCCCTCAGCTTGCTCTTTTGAAATTCTGGTAGAAACGCCTCGTTCAGGACCCCCTGGAATGCGTCCCACGGAACAAACGCGGATCCACCCTCTGTAGCTGCTTCTCGGAGCTCTCCCTTATTCGCGGTCCACCAATCTCCAGCCATACCCCTAAGATAGTGGGCAGCCTGGTCTACCTTCAATTCTTCAGGGCAATCCAGCAACTCGAACAGGTTATCAAATTCCCGGCACCAAGCTCCTAACAGGTGAGGTTCCCCCTCCCCAGTGAATTGGGTAGGGTGATGCCTTGCGATGATTGTGCTCATTTTCGCGGAGTCCATTCGTTTGGCCTTTAGGGCCTCATTTTCAGCTATCAAACGGTCCACCTCCTCTTGGGTGATGTTAACGGCATTCTCTCTTCGCGGAGGCATACTATAAAATAAGAAAGGATGAGTCCCGACGTACATGGGTACCCATTGGGTTTAGGGCTAAGTCCCCTAAGCAGCAAAATCTATAAACACTTATCATATTGAGTAGTTTGCTTTTATAACATGGCTCAGGGATCACATAACCGCATATCACTAGACATGATGAAAGAAAGATTTCTAACGTGTTTCAAATCACTTAACATATCACATCAATATACACCTTTTCCAACCATTTAAGATTCATTCTTGCTCTTGCCCCTTCCGGCTTTTCAAAAGTCACTTATACACAAAATTCTCATGCTTATCACTGTATGCTATTACTTTCACCACCTCTTATTCTACCCCTTTTTCTCTCGTATATGCACTCTGGGTTCCCGGGTAAAACTGATAGGGCCAATGGTTCGGTGTGAGGGGGCCCCAGACTCATACTTCCCCTTTAGTGTGCTCCTAACAGTCCTATCCCGGGGGTTCATTTTATTTAGACTCTCCTACATTCATTGGGTTCATTAGGTTAGGCCTGAGGATCGTTCGCTCTGATACCACTTTGTAACACCCCCATTTATTTAAGGGCCTGAACTAGGACTCCTCAGATAAATAAAGGTGTTACCATCTCGGTTTCCCGAGGCAGTAGATACAAAGGAAGATAAACAGTACTTTATATAAGATTTAAACTCAAACATGTTCTTACATAACCAAAAGATAAAACTGTTCGGATCAAAAAGAAAGTACAACTCATAGACTATTCTCAAGTGATCTATGCTCTAATCAGGTCCGGGTCCAAGCTTCTCACTTCCCTAAGCTCCCATAGTCTTTAACCTGTCAATCTGCTCCCCAATAGTTGGTTCATCACAGGTGATCACGAATACACAGGGTCAACCACGAGGTTGAGTAGGGAAAACCATAAATAGAAACATTACTATAAATAGAAAGTTTAATATCTCCACTCCGAATCACAGACCCTTTTTCTCCACGCCACACAGACCCTTTATCTCCGCACCAAACACAGACCCTTTATCTCCGCACCAAACACAGACCCTTTATCTCCGCACCAAACACAGACCCTTCATCTCCTCTTCTCATAACGTATCACAGAATGTATAATCAATATCATAACAAATCATTCAAGTATAAATATAAAACATTCATGGTAAACATCAATAGCAACTGAGTAATCTTTATAATATTCACTGTATTTCCCCTACCTGTAGTTGCAGAAACAAATGGCAAAACGCACAACCGTTCTCAAAAGTGCTCCACACGAAAACTTCCACCTAAAAGTATATTACTTAATTAATAAACTTCCTACTCACATAATACGTATACACATTCCAATTATAGTAACTTTCTATAAATAGCAGCTTCCAAAAATAGTAACTTGGTTTGAAATTCAAATTATTAAGATGTGCATAAATACTAAATCTTACATTAAATGCCCAAAATCATCTCCTTAATAAATAATATACTTTACCATAAATATTAATATACTTGCCATAAAAGATATTCATTTTAAAGAAAATCAAATAATAAAGATAATAATATCTCTAATAATAATAATAGTAATAATAAAAATAATAATAATACTAATTAAAAAAAAACGTGAAACAGCCCAGCCAACTCGTGGTGACACTCGTGTACAAACACCCCCAAAACCACCTCGTCACACACCCATCCACCATCGACAGCCACCACAACCTGACCCCAGAACCGCCTTCCACCGACACGACCACCAGCAGCAGCCTCGTCGGCCGCCGGTGACCTGAAACAGACTCCCAAACCCAACACGACTCTTGCCCCTCCTTCTGACCAGACCTTCTTTGACACCCAAACGACACCACACCAACCACCGCCATCAACCCCTCTGACCACCAGCACCTTCCCTGGACACCAGACTCGAGACATGGTGGTAGCAAAGCACTGACCTCCCCCGAGTCCTCAATGCTACCACCCCCAAACACCCATGCGCTCACCTGAACAACCTCTGCCCCTGACTTCGACAGAAACAACCCATAAACACCCCTGACAACCAACCCTTTAACACCGTGACTACGCACCACCATAACCTGAGACTACCACCACAAACAACCCCTATGACCCACCAGTTTCAGCACCCAAAGACCCAGAACAGACGACCAACGACCAACACAAAAAAACTGATTTAGAAAAGACGCAACAACCACGACCAAATTGAAACGTACAACCCCTTTCCCTGACCCCGTGTTTGACAGCCTCGAAAAGCGTGTAAAAACAACCACGACGCCACAACTATTACCAACATGTAAACTTTGTACATACTAGCATAAGATTATGTAAAAACAACCAGAATATAAAGTGTAAATCTACTCTAAAACAAACGACAAAAAGATGCATACAGTAACGTTACAGGAATCGTGGTGATCAGCCCTGCTGCTTGGCCAAAACGAGATGTCTTAGGGACGCTTACAACCACCGTGCCCTGGTGCTTTCCCTTCTCTAAGGTGGCGGCTAGGTTTTTGGGTTTTGAGATCTTGAGATTCGTGCCTAGGGTTAGGGTAGAAAGGAGCTTAAATAAGGCGGCTGGGGTGGGGATATATGCTGAGTTGCAGAATTCCCACCGTGGGCTGTACTTTGCACGCATGTCGAGGCCCATGGCCGTGTTGCCATGGGTCCTAGGTTCGAATCCCAACAAGCACCTACTACAAGTGTCAACCTAGGGTGGATAGATCCCCCTTATCAAGCCCCACCGATCACCAAAACACGCCATAAAACGAGTACTCGTGCACTAACATAACCAATTTATTAACCCATCGCTACGCTAATCGCTTCATCGTACGACCACTATATAAGAGCAAGGTAAAAAATCGTAACTAAAAATTCGAGGTATTACAGTCTTTCCCCCTTAAAAGAACTTCGTCCCGAAGTTCTAACATATCTAAGTGACAAACAAACAATTCAAACAAGCTCGAAACACAAATATCACAACTCAAATTGCATAAACTTAATTAAATCGCAAAATGTCACACCTTTCTTGTTATTTGAGTCAGGTTATTTGTTTAAGGTACGGACTCAAGTCGGAATGAGAATATGCCAAGTGAAAGACATCTTAAGAATTAAATATTCTTAAGACGGAACTTAACGGAAAACATAAATTAAATTTACGATTTATAATTAAAATATTATTATATTCCGGAAAATATTTTAAAATCATTAAAATATTATTTACGAAAAGACGGGATGTTATAATCACCCCAACTTTCAAAACGTTTCGTCCTCGAAACTTGAACGAAGATAAATCTAAGTAGACTATACCTCAATCGAAAAGAGAAGGATGCTTAGCGCGCATCGAAGCCTCTGTCTCCCACGTGTGCTCCTCAACGTCGCTGCAACGCCATATGATCTTCACCAGGGGCACCACCTTGCTCCTAAGCTTCCTGTCCTGACGATCCAAAATTTTCACTGGACGCTCTTCGAACGCAAGGTTCGGCTCTAAGTTGGCGATATCTCTTTGAAGCACGTGACTAGGGTAACTGACGTACTTGCGGAGCTAAGAAACATGAAAGACACTGTGAACCTTGCCCAAACTAGGAGGCAAGTCCAATCTGTAAGCAGAAGCACCAATCCTCTTCAAGATCTCGAGCGGCCCAATATACTTAGGACTCAGCTTGCCCTTGACACCAAATCTCTTGACGCCCTTCATCCGAGAAAATCGAAGGAACACTCTGTCACCGGCCTCAAACTCAAGTGGTCTTCGACGAACGTCTGCATAGGATTTCTGCCGATCCTGTGCGGTCTTCATCCTAGCTCTGATAAGTTGAACGTGAACAATCATCGCAGCCAATTGGTCAGTTCCTAAATCATGCACGTCAATCGACTGATCCTAACAGATCGGGCTACGACACTTCCTACCATATAGCGCCTCATAAGGAGCCATCCCAATAGACGAGTGATAGCTGTTGTTGTACGAAAACTCAACTAACGGTAGACTCTGCTCCCATGAACCCTGGAAATCAAGTGCACAAGCACGAAGAGTCTGAATCGTCCTCTCGGACTGTCCATCAGTCGCAGCATGGAACGCTGTACTCATCAAAAGTCGGCTACCCATAGCCTCCTGAAGAGCCTTCCAAAACCTAGAACAGAAACGCGGATCTCTGTCGGAAACAATCTCTCTCGGGACACCATGGTAGCGAACTATCTCAGCAATGTAAGACTTAGCTAGGCGATCCATATCCCAAGTCTCACGGATAGGTATAAACCTAGCACACTTGGTCAATTTGTCGACAACTACCCAAATGGCATCCTTGCCACCAACGGTCTTAGGCAAAGCAGTCACGATGTCCATCGAAATGCACTCCGATTTCCACTGAGGAACATGGAGCGGCTGTACCAGACCACCAGGTCTCTTGTGCTCTATCTTCACCTGCTGACAAGTCAGGCACCTACTCACATAGTCCAAAATGTTCTTCTTCATCCCTGGCCACCAAAATAAAAGTCAAAGGTCCTTATGCATCTTCTCGCCACCGGGATGAACAAAATAAGGCGTCAAATGAGCCTCATCTAACACCCTCTTCCTCAAATCAGGTACATCCGGAACATACATCCGGCCTCGAAAACGGAGAAAACCATCAGAACCAACCACAAAATCCTGAGCCTCACCACTAGCAATCATAGCCTCGAACTTCCTAAAAGTAGCATCTGTAGGTAAACCATTGCGAATCTCCCAATACAATGTCAACTTCCTGAACTCAGAACAAAGCTCCTCTGGCAGTACACGAATGACACTCAACGAATGTGAAGTCTTGCGACTAAGCGCATCAGCAACAACGTTAGCCTTGCCCTCATGATACAACAACTCAATATCATAGTCCTTAACCAACTCTAACCATCGATGCTGTCGCATATTAAGGTCCTTCTGTAAAAATGCGGCAATGTGAACCAATAAGATAGTGACGCCACATCTTCAAAGCATGAACAATCGCGGCCAACTCAAGATCATGCGTGGGATAGTTCACCTCGTGAACTCGCAGCTGTCTGGAAGAATAAGCAATCACGTTACCACTCTGCATCAACACACACCCAAGTCCGAGCATAGAAGCATCGCAGTAGACGTCGAAATACACATCAATCTCTGGAAGAGTAAGCACTAGAGCTTTAGTCAACCTAGTCTTCAATTCCTGAAATGAGCTCTCACACTTATCTGCCCATACAAACTTGGCTTATTTCTTCAGTAACTGGGTCATCGGACGAGCCAATCTCGAAAAGTCCTCAACGAACCGACGGTATTATCCAGGCAAACCGAGGAAACTACGAATCTTCCCACATCCTTGGGACTCTCCCAATCAATCACAACCTCAATCTTAGCGGGATCAACCATAACTCCCTCACTAGATATAACATGACCCAAAAAGGCAACCTGTGAAAGCCAAAACTCACGCTTCGAAAATTTGGCGAACCACTTCTGTCTGCGCAGAATCCCAAGTATCAAACGAAGATGTTTGGCATGCTCAGCACCAGTCTTCGAATAGATAAGGAGATCATCAATAAACACCACAACGCAAGTGTCTAAGTACTCACTGAACATCATGTTCATCTGATTCATGAATATCGCAGGAGCATTTGTCAAACCAAAAGGCATGACAGCAAACTCAAAGTGTCCATATCTGGTACGGAAAGCAGTCTTCGCAATGTCAGCCTCTCTAACTGGAATCTGGTGATAACCGGAACGAAGGTCAATCTTCGAAAACCTGGAAGCACCTCTAAGATGATCAAACAAGTCATCGATCCTAGGTAAAGGATACCTGTTCTTTACCGTAACTTTGTTCAATTCCCTGTAGTCGATACACAGTCTCATCGAACCATCCTTCTTCTTGACGAAAAGCACAGGAGCACCCCAAGGAGAGGCACTCGGTCAAATAAATCCCTTCTTGATCATCTCCTCTAATTGGTGCTTCAACTCTTTCAACTCAGGCGGAGCCATATGATATGGAGCCTTAGATATAGGTCCGGTACCCGGTACAAGCTCGATAGTGAACTCATCAACATCTCTCTCAGGAGGTATACACGGAAACTCCTCTGGAAAGACATCTGGAAACTCACGAACAAAAGCTACATCCTCAAGCTTCGGTAGCGATGACTTTGCAGCTGAAACAACACACAATAAGGTTTGGCAAACCTTCCTTAAAAGATGTGAAGCTTTCATCGATGAGATAACACGAACACCCTTTTTGGGGCGAGTTCCCTTATAGGAAACACGAACTTTTGAAGAACTCCTCAAGCAAATTTTCTGGTCGCGACACTCGAAGCGAGCATGGTATTGCGACAACCAATCCATACCGAGGATAATGTCAAATTCCTCGAGAGGAAATCTCAGTAAGTCCGCTGGAAATGTGGCACAACCAATCACAATGGGAACATCCCTATGGGAAGAAGAGCAGGAGAAAACGTCTCCCGAAGGCAATGAGATAGAAGTCTCCTCAACAACAGAAGACTCTAGAGCTAGTCTGTCGGCAAACTGGGTCGATATGAACGACAGAGAAGCACCAGTATCAAATAAAAGCAGGCACTCAGCGCCAAGAACAGAAAAGATACCAGCAATGATGTCATGATGAGGCTCAGCCTCTGCTCTGGTCAAAACAAAGATCTTCCCCTTTGCCTTACCTCCTCTATTAGCTGCAGCAGTAGTGGCAGCCTTGCCAAGAGCAGTGTTCTTGTTAGGACACTCAAACGACCTATGCCCAAATCCATTACAAGTGTAACACTTGTAGGCATTCTTGAAGCAATCAAAACCCGGATGAGATGGTTTACCACAACGGTGGAAAACACTCGAAGTAGTATATGTGTGAACAGTGGTCTTAGCGACCGGTGCAGAAAACCTCTCAAACCTTTTCTTCTGAGATGTGGCAGGAGCAGTAGTCGGAAGGAAAGGTCTCTTCGCCTGGTAGATAGACCTCTGATGTGAAGAAGCACTAGCAGTAGCAGCCCGGGTCTCAGCATCAATAGCTCGAATGGAACTCTCAGCCCAAATAGCATCATCATAAACGTCAACAAAGGAAGTCGAGTCTTGGCGGACCATACTCTCAATACGGGGTCCCAACTTCCCTTTGTAGAAGTACTGATGCCCGTCGTTGAGGGTACCAAAGATAAAATTTATAATTCCTAACTTTAACAATAGATAGTGAAAGTCAGGGTCGAACCACAGAGAGGTGGGGAATGTTTATTGTTTGGTGTTAATGTTTAAAGGTAACAAATTTGGGGGTTTGATTGTTGATTACTAAGTCTAAGCAAAGAATTAAAATAAAATAAGAAATAAAGATGAGAATTAAATATATAAAAAGGGATGATAGGATGTTTGGGGTAATAAATAGCTAAGGTAATATAAATCCTAAGGTCAACATGTATTGCAGTCGCGTAAGGGGGTGTAACATATCTTTTTAGGTCTATGCTACCTAATAGCTCTTTTCGGCTTATGCTATTAGTTCCTAGGTCTCACAATTATTGGGTGTCAACAATAAGGGTGATTCCTAAATCCTAGGTCACATACCTTTCAGTCTTAAGTAACCTAGCCGTCTTAAGTTGTAAACCAATGCCCTTCCCGTATCTCTCAATCTTGGGTAGGTCATTACTAACATCCTACAAGTCTCCTTTCAGTTTCATTGTAAGGTATTATAGTAAACAAAGAAAGACGAAACAGGATACAAACGCGAGTGGTCGACCGACCAGCTATTCAAGTCGGCCGACCACAGCCTCGGTCGACCGACCCACTATTTGAGTCGGCCGACCGCGGCTCTGCTACAAGTCGGTTTCGGAATTTATTCTACCTATGCATATTATCCCCTACATCCTAACATATGAAATTTAGCTACTCATGATTGTTAAGATGATTATGAAAACGGGATTAAACATGGTAAACATAGTGAATAATCTAAACATGCAAGAATTAATAAAGCTTGAGATTCTGACTTAAACGAATGTAATAAAAATAAGAACAATAATAAAGCTAAATTAAAAGAGTAATTACCACAGTCGGAATTTAGGGCAGAAAAGAACGAACTTTATTGAATGCTTGAGAATTGTTGAAAGATTACAAATAAACTAAGAGGGAATTATAGAACTTGATATATAACTTTCCTATGCGAAGATTCAAAGAAAACTAGATACTAATCGATGCAAAACCCTAACTACAAGATTAGCTTATATAGGGCAAGAGATTTGAGTTTCCTAAAGACTCTACTTCTAATTTATTTCCGAAAAAGAATTGTTCTGGGCTTCGCTGAGGTCGGTCGACCACTTTGGTGGGTCGGTCGACCTCCTTTACGGACTTAGTTGAATTCTTGGGCTTTTCTTCAGATTTGGACTTTTATGAAGATCAGGCCTGGTCGGCCGACCCGTTTAGTTGGTCGGTCGACCGCTTCCGTATAGGATTCTTCGATTTTCTTCTTGTTTTGACTTTTGGTATTTAAGTAAATATTCCAGTTGACTTTTCATTATTCCTTAATTATGCAAAAGACTCGAGGATAAGAATTTGGTGCTAAATCGTCCCTTTTCCGCATAAATCTGCAAAAGTGCATAAAAATACGAAAGTACACGATTGTCGGGAAATAAAGGCTAAAACATAATAAATGAACGACCAAATGCGTGTAAAAATAGATGAAAAACATCATAAAATAGACACGCATCAAGTACACCCTCTCAGCCTCGTCTCTCACGAACCTCGAAGTAAAATGTGCAAGCTGGTTGAATTTATCTGTGAACTCCTGTACCGTCATCTTCCCTTGCTTAAGGTCCATGAATTCCTTAAGTCTTTGTGATCGAAGCTCCTTAGGATAGAATCTAGTCTCCACCTTCTCCTTGAAAGCCTTCTAGTCAAAAAGTGGGTCCAGTAGAAAAGTCGGACCAGTCAAAGTCCACCATCTATCAGCCTTCAAGGTCAGAAAGTGAGTGGCTAACCGCACCCTATCCTCTATGACTGTTGAATACATGGCAAAACTCTTCTCCATCTCTCGAAACCACTCAGAAAGAGCAATAGGGTCAACTTCGCCTCCGTAGTGTGGGGAATAAAGCATGTATTCACCCTAAACTTGCAGGATTATAATGAAAAATACAGTTGTGTTTATAGTCATAAGATTAAAAAGGATAAGAAAAAGAATTCAACCTTTGGTCCTTTGTGCTTATGGCCTAAGAACAGGAATTAAAGTAAATTCCCTCCTATAACTTGCACCCAAGACTTGATTGAGATGATGCCGCGTGTGCTAGAAAATACTCTCCAATTGCCTTGCAATATGGGGAGAGCTTTTAGATGTGAGATCTGAGTTTTGGGAAAAAGATGTTCTCAAAACCCTAATTGTGAGAATTATGAATTACCAGTCAGTGACAAAAGGAGAAAGACTCTCCTTTTGTATTACTTAGGTCGGCCGAATGGGTCTTGGGTAAGGGTGGGCTTTTTCCACTCTTACCTTATACCTTTGCGTGATTCGACCCGTTTAGCTTTAAGTTGTTCGCGGGTTTTATTTATAAATCGTAACATGTTATCAGATATTAATACAGTCGATATATTAATAATGGTCTGACAAAATACGATATTGTATAATTACCCAAATTAATATAACTGTTTATATTAATACGCGAATACTATATTTAATTAAATATAACCGTTTATATTTAATTTACGAATTAATCTTGTAATCCGTATTAGCTAAAATTATTTAATCCGTATTAAATAATAATCTCAACATCTTATTGACTAATTTATTAGTCAACACCTCTGACTAACTGTTTAGTCATATCCGGCATAAATGTGACTGTATTTTCATACCTTCACATCTCTCAAACGTGTCCTATAGGTGTGACGTATAGGGACCAGTTGATCACCGCCATCCGTATGACAATAACGTCAAACTTATCTAGCAAGCCAACCGTTATTGATAAACGTGGATCAACTGGTAATAATACAAAAGTATGCCCTTGTGATCCTTAAAGAGATTTAATAAGTCATTGTACTTAATTGTCAAGGACACCAGCCCCAACAATCTCCCACTTGTCCGTACAAGGGTATGTGCAATGACGTTATCACACTACATGTGGAGGACACAATCTCCAACAAACTCCCACTTGTCCGTACAAGTGTAGGTGCGATAACCGAATCTCATATCCTTTTAAAATTTCTCCCACTCAATGTAAGACAATTTGCAAATCCGCATTCGCAAAGGTCGTATCTCACAAGCGATCTATATCAAGAGTGGTTTCCCCGACTAGAGAGTAACTTAACTGATAAAACGAATCTGTATTCGAGCATGGCCATGCATTTCAGTCACTACTCCCCGAGTGGCCCTGAGAAATGATAAAATCCTGATAAGGGTTTGGATATTTCCCTCAACTCGAATCCTGCCGATATCGCCCAGCATGAAATAACCCAGAAAAAATCCTCTTGGCCCCTGTTACGGTGACCGTGGGAAAGAAACCAAAGTTACCCAAAATCTGTCTTAATCTCAAGAGACAGTTGAAGGTCAAAAGACTCGACTCTAAGGAACACTATGGAGGTCCTATCCACGACCAGGCACCCAATGTTATAAAACATTTAGGACTCCATAACGTTGTCACGGGGTGTCCTACGAGATATCCGTATAACTCGCCTTTGTGATTGGTCAGTCATCCACGTGACTTATGGCTCGTTGAACCCATCATCAACCAACGTCACAAAATGATTACCTGAGTTATCAGCTCAAGTGGGTAATCAAGGACCAAAACGATGTAATGTTAATCAGTTCACTTTGTGGTGTTCAAAATTGGCGTACAATTCCACATGAGAAACAAAACATTTTATATCATAACAATAAGGTTGAATAGAGTACACGAGAAAATGAATTATTACATGAATTCATAAAAGAGTACTACAACTTAGGAACACATCCAATTCCCATGGAATGAATGTGCCCTTCATGCTTATCACGTGGTAATGCTTTTGTGAGAGGATCGGCTATGTTGTCATCCGTAGCGATCTTTTCAATAAAAATCTCCTTTTGCTCCACGTAATCTCTGATTAGATGAGCTTTCCGTTGTACATGCCTAGCCTTGCTGCTAGACTTATGCTCCTTAGCTTGGAAGATGGCACCGCTATTGTCACAATAGACGGTGATTGGGTCATTCGAACTAGGCACTACTGATAGTCCTTGTAAGAATTGACGCATCCATATTGCTTCCTTAGCTGCTTCTGAGGCGGCATAGTACTCGGACTCAGTCGTAGAATCTGCTGTAACACTCTGTTTAGAACTTTTCCAGCTGACAGCAGCGCCATTAAGAGTAAAAACGAATCCAGACTGAGATTTCGAGTCATCTCGATCCGTTTGGAAGCTAGCATCTGCGTAACCCGTGGCGTAGAGCGTCGAGTCGCCTCCGTAAGTCAATCCCCAATCTTTAGTCCTCCGTAGGTACTTAAGAATGTTTTTAACGGCCATCCAGTGTTGTTCACCTGGATGAGCTTGGAATCGACTTGTCATACTCAATGCATATGCAACGTCAGGACGTGTGCATATCATGGCATACATGATCGATCCTATTGCCGAAGCATAAGGAATCCGACTCATGCGCTCTTTCTCTTCCACTGACTTAGCTTCTTGAGTCTTGCTCAAGTGAAGCCCAGGAGTCATAGGAAGGAACCCTTTCTTGGAGTTCGTCATGCTGAATCTCTCTAGAATCTTATCTATATAAGACTCCTGACTGAGAGACAACATCCGTCGTGATCTATCCCTGTAGATACGGATGCCCAAAATTCTTTGTGCCTCTCCCAGATCTTTCATCTGGAAATGGTTTTTCAACCATGCTTTAACCGAAGATAAGAGAGGTATGTCATTCCCAATCAAGAGTATGTCATCGACATACAGTACTAGGAATACAATCTTACTCCCACTCGACTTGATATAGAGACATGGTTCCTCGACTGATCGAATGAACCCATTCTCTTTTATCACTTGGTCGAAGCGATGATTCCAACTCCGCGATGCTTGCTTAAGTCCATAGATGGAACGCTTAAGCTTGCAAACCTTCTTAGGATGTTCTGGATCAACAAAACCCTCGGGTTGTACCATGTACAACTCTTCCTCCAAATAACCGTTTAAGAAGGCGGTTTTAACGTCCATTTGCCATATTTCATAGTCATGAAATGCGGCGATCGCTAAGATAATCCGAATGGAACGTAGCATGACTACGGGTGCAAAGATCTCATCATAGTGCAAGCCTGGCACTTGAGTGAAACCTTTAGCAACTAGTCTAGCCTTGTGGATATCTTGTTGTCCTTCCACGGCATGCTTTATCTTGTAAAGCCATTTGCATTGAAGGGGACGTACCTTTGCAGGTAGGTCCACAAGATCCCACACGTTGTTCTCATACATGGAGTCCATCTCGGATTGCATGGCTTCTAGCCATAGCTTTGAGTCAGAACTGGTCATGGCACCTTTATAGGTTGTGGGTTCATTACCCTCTAGGAGTAAGACGTCATCTGTATCGTGTTCCTCGACCATACCAATGTATCTGTCCGGTGGAATAGAGACTCTTCCCGACCTCCTAGGTTCCTCAGGGATATCTACCGCAGCCTCGGGTGAAGGAACTGTTTCCTCCAATGGTTGCTCGATAGTTGGTTCTTGAACCTCCGATAACTCGAAGGTTCTATTACTCGACTTGTTCTCGAGAAATTCTTTCTCTAAGAACGTCGCACTAGCCGCAACAAAAACACGTTGTTCGGTAGGCGAGTAGAAGTAATGACCAAACGTTCCCTTTGGATAGCCTATAAAGTATGTCTTGACCGATCGCGGGCCGAGCTTATCCTCGTGTCTCCACTTGACATAAGCCTCGCAGCCCCAAACCCGAATAAAGGACAAGTTGGGGACCGTTCCCTTCCATAACTCGAATGGAGTCTTGTCAACAGCTTTAGACGGACTTCGGTTAAGTATTGGAGCGGCTGACAAAAGAGCATATCCCCACAATGAATCAGGCACAACGGTGTGACTCATCATGGATCGAACCATATCGAGTAAAGTTCGATTTCTCCGTTCGGACACACCATTTAATTGTGGTGTTCCAGGTGGAGTCAACTGTAGCACGATCCCACAGTCTTTAAGGTGTTGATCAAACTCGCGTGAAAGATACTCACCACCACGATCCGAGCGTAGTGCTTTAATCTTTCTACCCAGCTGGTTCTGTACCCGATTCTGGTATTCTTTGAACTTGTCAAAGGATTCACTTTTGTGCTTCATTAAGTAGACATAGCCATATCTACTCAAATCATCCGTGAAAGTGATGAAATACCTATAGCCATCTCGTGCGTTGATCGACATAGGGCCACATACGTCCGTATGTATGAGTCCTAATAGGTCGGCAGCGCGCATTCCAACACCTTTGAAGGAAATACGAGTCATTTTGCCGATGAGACATGATTCACACGTGCCATATGATTCGAAATCAAAGGGCGAAATAGCTCCATTCTGTATGAGCTGTTTAACGCGTTTCTCATTTATGTGTCCCATACGACAATGCCATAGGTAAGTTTGATCTTTGTCACCTACCTTTATTCTTTTATTATTCACATGTAATATCTCGGTAGTTTGATCTAAAACATAAATTCCATTCATGGAAACTGCCTTGCCATAAATCACATTGTGTAAGGAGAAAATACAGCTATTATTCTCTATTACAAATGAAAAACCAAGTTTGTCAAGTGCAGAAACTGAAAATAATGTTTTTGGATAAACTAGGAACATAATAACAGTTATATAAAAATAACTCGAATCCACTTGGAAGCTGGATTACGTATGTTCCCTTCGAGACTGCAGCCACACGTGCTCCATTCCCGACACGCAGGTCCACCTCACCCTTGGTTAGGGGTTCTTGGTTTCGGAGGCCCTGCACATGATTACATAGATGAGAACCACAACCAGTATCAAGTACCCAAGTTCCGCAACTTGCATGGTTAATCTCAATCATGTGAATAAAAGAAGAAGAAGACATACCAACAGGAGTAACACGGCCTGCCTTAATGTCCTCGCGATACACGGGGCATGAGCGCCTCCAATGCCCAGTCTTGTGGCAATGGTGACATTCCATGCTTGTATCCTTGCTCTTTGTCTTGCCTTATGAGTTACTCGACTCACCTGGCTCACTCTTAGCAAATCCTGGTTTCTTGAACCTGGGCTTACCTACTGCTAGGTCGCCCTGAGCTTTAGCCTTCCCTTTACCTTTTCCCTTACTGGAGATCATGAGAACATCCTGCTTCAGACTCCCACTCAACTTTAGATCCTTCTCAGTCTGTACGAGAAGGGAGTGGAGCTCATGAGGAGTCTTCTTCATGTCGTTCATGTAGTAGTTGGCCCTAAAGAGGGCAAACCCATCATGAAGCGAATGAAGCATGCGATCAACGATGATGTTCTCACTGATCTTGCAGTTTAGGGACTCCAGTTTCTCGATATTCTCAATCATGTTGAGAATATGTGGGCTAACAGCTTGGCCCTTCTGGAGTTTCGCCTCAAAGAAGCGACATGTATGCTCATAAGAAACGATTCTTAGAGCCTTGGAGAATTCGTTAGTGAGCGTGGTGAAAATCTTGTTTGCACCATGGGTTATGAAGCGTCTTTGCAAATTAGATTCCATTGCATAGATGAGTACGTTCTTTATCGCACCCGCTTCCATGACCAAGTCGCTATGAGCGCGAACATCGTTGGCTCTAGCTCCAGTTCCTGGGTGTGCCGGAATGGGCTCAGTTAAAAACTTAAGCTTTCCGTCAGCAATGGCAGCATTCCGTAGTGCTGCCTCCCAGTCAGAGAAGTTTGACCCATCATTCCTCAGTCTAGTTGACTGATTCATGGAGTCCATGAAGGCTTTTAGCCAGGATTCACGTGCTAGCTTGGCACTTGGCATTGGGTCTTCACCAGCCATTTTAGTTTTACAGCAGTTTTAAAGAACGTGTTCTACACTGAAAAGAAGATAAAACAAAACCATATAAGCAACTTATTGTTGTGATTTAGGTCTATATTAAATTGAATTTAAACTCGTAGACTCATGCATTTATATAATTGATCTCCCTCAAGAATTATATAAACGATCCCAAGACTCAATTTCCGTATATTGATAAGCCCACAGTTTGGCTAATTCCAATCGTTGGAACTCTTGGTCGATAGATTTCCGTATATCTATCTATTAGTCCATCTCAGTCACTGGAATATTATCGAGTGACCATGATGTTGAGATAAAATAAATCATCTGTTCCCACTTACCCGACGTAGAAGGGGTCATATTATGCCTACCGACGAAGAAGGGATTCATGGGAGGCTGATTTATAAAGACTAATCTCAATTTTTGGTTATACGAGGAAGACCCCATCAACTTTTATTTATCCATATTTAAGTGAACTAAAAACTAGCATTTGCGTGAATGAATTAAATAAAGTGATGGCTTTTAAATGACATGTGACATCTGTATTGTCACAGAAAACTAACGCGAGACCTCTACATGAGTCAGTTTTCAGGCATGATATAGGTGGTTTGGTTTTTAGGCGGAATATGATGCAAGCTATTATCGAAGAAAGCATAAAGGTAAATGCAATAAACGTAAATAAAAGTCCTAGTGTGGCCTATCCTACCAAAATAAACATAAAACAACTTGGAATCCACCGTTGGACCCTAGAAGCTTGTCTTGATGTTCCATCTTGGTCCTTGCAGCGGGAGTAAGCATCCGGTCTCCGTCTTGTCTTTGGTCTTCACAAAATTACTAATTTAAATTACAAAAGTAATCCTAGATACATTCTAATTTAAATACAAAAGTAATTACATGGCAAAAACCCAAAACGGAGATTCAAGATCTCAAAATTACAAGCAAGATCGTGTCCCTTCATTACGGTGACACAATCTTCTAAGGCCACACTAAGTTACAACCGTTTGCAAAAAAATTAAATACGTTATTGAAAGCATTCAAGGCATTCACAAGACGATAAATAAAATGCATCAACTAAAAACAATTTATACATGACATAATACTGTTATTATGATTAATAAATTTATACCAAACCACCTTTTAAGATTAAAATTAAGTGACTATACCGTTTTAATCACCAATTTTAACAAACATATAATCCATTATTTTAAACTGTTTTAAAACAATATGTATCAAACGAGGGTGAACCGTTTCACTAAATAATACACTATTTCCGTATATAGTATATTATTTTAAGCCATGTGAAAATAAAACATGTTATTTTCGAAAATAAAAAAAAAACGAGTCTGTTACAGGGGGGAGGTCGACCGACCTAAACTAGTGGTCGACCGACCTCCTGCCGAAAAACGGAAAAATCTGCAACAGTAAAATCGGTCGACCGACCTATTAATTAGGTCGACCGACCAACAAGTAGTAAAAACGAATTTCAGAAAACGCAAAACGCTGCACTTTTTGAAATTAAAACAAGTTTTTACCTTTTAAACTTTGATTAAAACAAGTAAATCAAAATTAACATCAACAAGGGTTCACATATTGTTAAGAATATCCATTAATTAACAATATGTAAACAGGAATCGAAAAACAAGATCGAAAACTCATAAAGGAAACTGTTTTTTTTTAAAAAAAAAAAAACAGAAAACTCACACAGGGGCGGTCGACCGACCGCTAATACTGGTCGACCGACCGACGCAGCGGCAGAAACGGGATTTTTCAAAATCTTTAAAAAAAAACTTATGAAACACAAAAGTAAAATTTTCATGGCCTAAGGCTCTGATACCACTTGTGGGGAATAAAGCATGTATTCACCCTAAACTTGCAGGATTATAATGAAAAATACAGTTGTGTTTATAGTCATAAGATTAAAAAGGATAAGAAAAAGAATTCAACCTTTGGTCCTTTGTGCTTATGGCCTAAGAACAGGAATTAAAGTAAATTCCCTCCTATAACTTGCACCCAAGACTTGATTGAGATGATGCCGCGTGTGCTAGAAAATACTCTCCAATTGCCTTGCAATATGGGGAGAGCTTTTAGATGTGAGATCTGAGTTTTGGGAAAAAGATGTTCTCAAAACCCTAATTGTGAGAATTATGAATTACCAGTCAGTGACAAAAGGAGAAAGACTCTCCTTTTGTATTACTTAGGTCGGCCGAATGGGTCTTGGGTAAGGGTGGGCTTTTTCCACTCTTACCTTATACCTTTGCGTGATTCGACCCGTTTAGCTTTAAGTTGTTCGCGGGTTTTATTTATAAATCGTAACATGTTATCAGATATTAATACAGTCGATATATTAATAATGGTCTGACAAAATACGATATTGTATAATTACCCAAATTAATATAACTGTTTATATTAATACGCGAATACTATATTTAATTAAATATAACCGTTTATATTTAATTTACGAATTAATCTTGTAATCCGCATTAGCTAAAATTATTTAATCCGTATTAAATAATAATCTCAACATCTTATTGACTAATTTATTAGTCAACACCTCTGACTAACTGTTTAGTCATATCCGGCATAAATGTGACTGTATTTTCATACCTTCACATCTCTCAAACGTGTCCTATAGGTGTGACGTATAGGGACCAGTTGATCACCGCCATCCGTATGACAATAACGTCAAACTTATCTAGCAAGCCAACCGTTATTGATAAACGTGGATCAACTGGTAATAATACAAAAGTATGCCCTTGTGATCCTTAAAGAGATTTAATAAGTCATTGTACTTAATTGTCAAGGACACCAGCCCCAACACGTAGGTCTTCACGTGACTCCTGGACATCTGTGATGCGATCCATGAAAAGCAACCAGGTCTGTTGGCATCATTGCCCGGAGAAGGAGGTGGAGGAACATTCTTAGCTTGATGTCTCTGGTTCTCAAGCACTTGAAGGAGCGCTTGCATAATCGTATTCTCTGCAGCTGTAGTCCTCACCATCCTTCAAAAGAAAAGCAAGTGTTAACTTAGCAAATAACAATCACAAACAGACTACAAATATAAGTCCTTAAATCTACCCCATCTCTCATTCATTATTAGATTATGGTCAAGTTAAGGTTGGGGGTTACATGAGTGTGTCGGGAGCGATAATGCTCTGATACCAACTGTGAAACCCCTCGTCGCAGCGGAAAATAAAACATACAAACATGCCAAAATTTACGCGGAATTTAAACTTTAACATGCACGAAAACGAGGTGAATTAAAACAAACTGAACAAACTGATATAAACAAAAACATAGATAAGTATAATTGTCTAAGTATGAAAACATAAATACAAACAACCTGGGATGGCACATTCCTACAGGCACTCAGTATAAAAGCAAAACTACAAGGTCTAGCTACACGATGTAATAGGTGAGTCATCGATGAACAACGGATCATCGCTCGCTAGCCCTCCATGCAACCCTCAGCTATCCAACCTATCATGTACCTACATACATGTAAACATGTACGCCACAATCAGTGGGGAGTGTCTAGAGTTCTCCTAGCCACCTATTGTCAACGACACGTAACACATAAACAACCAACATACTCCAGCATTTATAACATGTGAAGCATATATATATAAATATCTCAAACTCATATCAATCATGCAATAACGTGCAAAGGCTCTCAACCAACTTCGGAAACTAATTGGAAGGAGAGCCAGTTTCCCTTCCGGTTGCCCGGCCGGGGGCTCTTTCAATCCAAACCATTTATGAAACTAGACTAAGAGTCGTCCAATGCCTTGGACGAACAGTTCTAAAATCAATACACTCTATCTAACACACTCAATCAGCAACATCTGACACTGTACCCTTACTCAGGCAAGCAGATGCAAATCAGCAGTGTCCAAGTCACACCCCAACTCAAGTTACACTTGGTACACAAATCAGCAAGCATACACCCGTGAACCCCAACTCAAGCACGGATGGATACCAATCAGCCAATAATGGTATATTGACCCAACTCAGTCGTGACCATTACTCTTCGTAATGAAATTGGATCCCTACTCAGACCCAACCCACTACGGTCAAAACAACTCACGGTAGAACAGTAGTCCCAACTCAGACACCTCCTACCGCATCAACCATACACGAGACGGTCCAGTGATCCCAACTCAGACATGGCCGTCACGCCACAAACACTCACATGTCAAGTTAGAGGATCCCAACTCAGATCATAATTTGACACGCATCAATCAGCAGTAAATATCGTACTCTAGCGGTCCTAACTCAGACATATTCCGATATGTACTAACCAAATCCTTAGTCCTAACTTTAATGACCTCTAATCAACACTTAATTGACCCCAGGAACTAAGTTGAGGGTGAGCCGGTTTCCCTTTCGGTTGCCCGACCGGGGGTCTCTATCCTCTCTCCATTCCCGAACCCAATATAGTGTCGCCCGAACCTCGGGGACCTCAAACACACATACAAGTATAAGAGAAAGGCCAATTCCGATTAAGTTATATCTAAACGACTACTATATAATAAAATATCTTAGTCCGATGAGAATTATTAACGGACACATAAGAACTAACTAATTTTAGATAAGTCACTAATTACTTACTAAATCTTACTTTGCTAAAATATATTTTACTAAGTATTATCTTACCCATATTTAAAACGGGAAACTCGACTAACCAATTAAATTAATTCGACAAGCTTCAATTGATAAAATCGTAGCCCACGAGTAAGTTCTTAGATGATTTCGAGTGAATTACATATATGTTTGATCATATGAGCAAAAGCTTAGAAAACATAACTAGTAGTACGTAGTAGCTCATCCACAATGGCAATAACAATCTTATGGCAACAACATTACAAATAGTAATTAACAATAACTTGGGTAAAAGTAGCTAACAATAACTAATTTAACAACCAACATCAACTAATCTAAACAACCAACAATAACTAATTTAACAACAAGAAAATAACTAATTTAGACAAGGAGGAATAACTAATTTAAACAACTCGTATTATGCTAACAACATTGGCAACTAGCGGCCATAGCCGCGCCTAGCAGCCACGGCAGCAGCCAAAACAGACACGCAACAGTACATGTATGCGGGAAAGACGCAGTAACAGACATGGGAGAGGGTGTATTACAGCAGCAGTACAGAAACAGAGACGGATGTGCAGGGACAGATTGCGCAGATATAGAAATGGTTGTACAGGAACAACATTTCAGAGACAGACGCGGGAAGGGGAATGCGGACCAGAACTGTAATCATGCCAGCAGGTTGATGAGCTCCATTTTGGTCATCATTTCCTTTGCATTTTCTTTGTTTTCGGTCACGATTCGGCTTCGATTTGCGTGTCTTGCGGTGTTTTTACGTCCGTTGCCTCGTATATTCCTATTCTGTCCAATTTTTGTAGGCATTACGGCGGGGGCAAAGAAACGAGAGAAATCGAGGTGAATTTGGGGCGATTTATGGAGAATTGTGAAGGAATTTGCAAAGATCATGCCAGGCCTTCTCAGCCGGTCCCCAACCGGCGGCCGGCAGGCCGGCTGGGGAGCCATGCCTTGGGTTTTTGGCGAAAATAGAGAAAAAGTTTCAGATTCAATGAACAAGGCCCCCAGCCGGTGGCCAACCGGCAGCCGGTCAGCCGGCTGGGAAGGCTTTCCTATACTTAGCCAAATTCGAAGAATGAAGAAAATGAATTGTTGGGCAGACCTCTGAAAAAGGACTCCCAGCCGGTGGACAACCGGCAGCCGGTCCACCGGCTGAGGGTACCTGTGCAATCAAGAACTGAAGAGGAAAGTCAGATTGGCCAAATAGGCCTCCCAGCCGGTGCCTTACCGGCGGCCGGTCTGTCGGCTAAGAAGCAAGGCCAAGTTGAAAAATTGTTCAGAAGTCCATATTTGGACTCTCAGCCGGTCCCAGACCGGCAGCCGGTCGACCGGCTGAGAGTCGCTTTTCAGAATTTCGCGCACTATATAAACCCGCACTTAGTCTATTATTTCGGACGTTACTTTGCACACTTTTCTAGGGTTTTTACTGTTTTGAATACTTAGTACTTAGACACAAAAACACTCTTAAACATTCAATCTTCCTTAGATCTTTATTTAATCTTTCAATGTTAGTTAATCCTTTCTTAGTAATTCTCTTAGCTTTGTTCTTGGGCAATTTTAGAAGATTCTTATTGGGTTGTAATTTGAGGGTTTGAGAAAATCCTCCAAGTTGTAATCCAAGTTCCTTGCTTTTTCCTTATTATTGGTATAATCTTCCTAATCTCTACTTTGTCTTTGCATTTTGTTCTAGTTTTGCTTGTTCAATTATTTACTCTCATTAATTTCCACCATGTTTAGCATTAATACTTTATTTGTTCAAGTTTATTTCTTAACCATGTGTGAGTAGTCTTATTCTAGGGTTAGGGGGTTTGCTTGGGTAGTTAGTAGCCATGAAAAATGCCTAGAGTTAGTCTTGTTTGCTTCTTTGGTTAAGTTTTCGCATCTTGCATGTTATGTGTTCGATGAAATGCCTCAACGACGGTTGGGTGTTAGTCTTCACTTTGTTTGCTTTAGACGAAAGTCTTGGGATTTCATGAGCATGCTTGTGTGTTAGGTTAGCTTGGTTTGTAGCGAAAGCTAGGACTAGACTCGACCTAAGGGTTTGTCAACTCGAGAGAAGAGACAACCCTAGACCTACCATAGAAGTGATACAAGACCGTTATCTTACGTTTGGCTACCGACTTACCTAGGTGACCCCCGACACCCTAGTCCTCTTTATCATCAACTTCATCTAGATTTACTTGCTTTAGTAGTTAATTAGTTTTTCCAAACCAAAACCTTTTACTCCGACTCATACTTAAATTAAAACATAACTATACAACTATCCCCACCGTCTTCGCGAACGATAACCCGATTATACTACTTAATTTGGGTTCTTTATAAATGTGTTTGATGCCGGTATCGACGACAAAAACCGACCATCAAAATGGCGCCGTTGCCGGGGACGGTGTTTAGAAGTTGTGTAGTTTAGTTTTAGTTTTAGTCTTGAGTTAGTTGAGCTTGCTTTTGTTTTGATAAAAGATTTGGTAGTTATTTGTAGAGTGCTTGTTTTATTGCTCACCCTAGTGTTTAATAAACACTAGGACGACTAATTGGTTTGCTAAGTTTTATGCCTAGGGGTGACTCTAACTCTTTGTTGTCATCTTCCGAACCGGAGAGGCTCTTTCGGGCCCTAAGGAGGAAGACTATTGCAAGGGTGAGAATTGCGTCCCAAGCTTCTACTAGCCAAAACAACCCCTCTTCATCCGAACCACCAAGTCCCAATCAAAGCAATCCTAGCCCAACATCCGACAATTTTGATAATCCATTTTACCAATCGCCACCACAATCACCACACTTTCCAAACAACCATCAAATTCACATAATGGCCTCTCTTCGTGATCATAACCGGCCCAATCACAATGACACCACCAATCCAATCAACTTCGGAGTTCTTGTTCCTCAAAATTTCGAAATACATCCTTCCCAAATGAGTTCAATCGAAAAGAATGCCTTTAGCGGGGCTTCCCACGAAGATGCTCATGGGCACCTAAGAAAATTCAAGGGTAAAGTCGCGATGATAAAGAAGACCGAAGTACCCGAGGAGACATTAAGGCTTATGCTTTTCCCCTATTCCTTAACCGACAAGGCCGATAGGTGGCTAAATGTCCATGCTCCGAATACATTCACCACATGGGACGACTTGGCAACGGCTTTCCTTGCCAAGTACTACCCATCCTCCAAGACCGCGATGCTCCGGAATGAGATAACACAGTTTCAACAAGACGAGGGAGAGTCTTTGGGAGAAGCTTGGGATAGATACCAAGATTTGCTAGCCAAGTGCCCACACCACGGGATACCACCTTGGTACACAACTCAAACTTTTTTCCAAACCCTTCTCTCCCGGACTAAGGAAATGGTTAATGCATCGGCGGGTGGTAGTTTTGACCACTTGCCACATGAGGAAGGAACGGAACTCATCAAGAAGATTGTTGATTCGGAGGAAAACTATGGTACTAGGGGGAATGTCTTGAGGAAGAGTAGTAAGTACCCTAGTGAGCACCTTTCCAATGCTAAGGCAAACGAAGAAACCAACGCCAAGTTGGACATGTTAACCAAGAAATTGGAAGAGTTGACTAAGGGCTCCACTAGCAAAGAAACCAAGAACAATGTCCCGGGGATGTACCAAGTAAATAGTGTTGCCACATGTGATTTATGCGGAGGAAGTGGGCACACATTTGAAGTTTGTGCAAACAACTCAATTGAGGGAAGTGGAAGTGAGGAAGAATTGTATGCTTTTCAAGCATTCAACAATCCTAGAAACCAAAATACTTTCAACCCCAATTCAAAATACTATCACCAAGGGATTAGAGGTAGTCCTTATATGAGTTACAAGAGCACCAATGTGTTGAATCCTCATCAAATTCAACAACCTCAAGTGCAAAACCCCCCCGGTTTTCAACCAAGGGGTGGAAACTTCAATCCAAGGAACAATTTCAACAACAACAATTTCTACCAAGGCAACCAATCCAATCAAGCCAATCAAGGCTTTCAACAAGGTTTCAATGATCCAAACTTCAACCCCAATTTCCAAAACAACCAAAATCCACAAAATTTCAATCCAAATTTCAACAACAACCCAAACTACAACCAACACCAAAACCAAAGCTTCAATCCACCACCATTTCAAAACAACCCCAATCAAAATCAAACCAACTACAACCACAACCCACAAAATCCCAACAACCCAAATTACAATCAAAATTTCAACCAAAACTTTCCACCAAACAATCAAGGCCAAAACTTCAACAATCAAGTTCCGAAGGGCAACTCTCAAGGTGGGGGTGCAAGGAATGATTATGGATTCCCCTTGCCCCTCACCAATGCACCTCACCAAGATACTAGTGATTCCCAAGTGGGTGAGTTATTGAAGCTTGTCAAGAACATGCAAGCAACTCATACCCAAGAGATGGCTAATTTGAAGAGTGCCAACCAAAGGGAGATACGGGAAATGGAGGCTCGAGTTGCCTCTCAAGCTCTAGCCAATCCACAAAGGCCACCGGGCGGCTTCCTTGCCCAAGGTCAAAGTTCCAAAGATGCATCACACAATCACCAAGCACATGCGGTGATTTTGAGAAGTGGAACGGAGCTAGAAGACCCGTACAAAGACTACAACTATGGTGAAGAGGAGCCTATCTTGGAGCTTGTGAAAGACAAAGGAAAAGAAGTTGATGGTGGCAATTCAAGGGATGATGACTTTTATGTGGAGGACCTCCCTTATGAGGAGAAAGAAGATGAAGTTATCTTGGAGGAGGTGGATGCTAGACAAGAGGAGTTGGTTTCACAACCAACTACTAAGGTAACAAGCAAACCAACACCCACCAAGGTACTATCTAACCCTCAACCAACTAGCTTGCCTTATCCTTCAAGGGCTTTGAAGGGAAAGGAAAACCTCAAGTTCATAAATTTTTGTAAAATGATTGAAAAACTTGAAGTGACTCTTCCCTTTACGGAGGTGATATTGAATATGCCAACTTATTCCAAATTCTTAAAAGAAAATTTGTCGGGCAAGAGAACCTTGGGTGACCAAGAAGTAATGGCTATGATGGAGGAGTGTAGTGCACTTCTCCTCCAAAAGGAGCCAAAGAAACTTGGTGATCCGGGGAGTTTCTCTATCCCTTGCATAGTTGGTGGCATTCCAATCTCTCGTGCCCTTTGTGATTTGGGAGCTAGTGTAAGTGTACTTCCTTTGAAAGTTGCAAAAAGAATTGGTTTGAATGATTTAGTTCCTACAAGTATCACCCTCCAATTGGCGGATAGGTCCGTCAAGCGCCCTTTGGGAGTGCTTGAGGATGTACCCGTCAAAGTGGGTAAGCATTTGATTCCCGCCGATTTTGTTGTCCTTGATATTCCGGAGGATAGCCACACTCCCATCATCCTTGGTAGGCCTTTCTTGGCTACCGGAGGCGTCTTGATAGACGTTAAGAATGGGCGGCTCACCTTTAGAGTTGGGGATGACAAAATTGAGTTTAATCTACCTACTATGATGAAAGGTCCAAAGCATGATGAGGCATTTACATTGGACATTGTGGAGCAAGTGGTAAGGGAGATGGTAGAGATGGAAGAAGAGGAGGAAGGCCACATGGAACAATTATGTGGCATCACAACTAGTGAAGATAAAGAAATGGATGAAGACATTGAGCTTGAAGATGAAGAAGTTGAGAAAGTGGAGGGAATGCTCCCTCCAAGGGTACAACTCAA
Organism: Silene conica; assembly: GCA_029255685.2. NCBI lineage: Eukaryota > Viridiplantae > Streptophyta > Magnoliopsida > Caryophyllales > Caryophyllaceae > Silene > Silene conica. The sequence continues at coordinate 73,677,613 of CM055314.2, forward strand.
AACCCTTCCTCCCTCCCTCAAGTATGCCTTTCTTGGGGAGGGAGAGGCTTACCCGGTGATCATCAATGCCAACCTCGATGAGCAACAAGAATCCAAACTCATTTCAACTTTAAAGGATCATAGGAGCTCATTGGGGTATAGCCTTGATGACATCAAGGGGCTAAGCCCGAACCTTTGCATGCATAGAATAATCCTAGAGGAAGGGAGTCGACCTAGAGTGGAAGGTCAAAGGAGATTGAATCCGAAAATGGCGGATGTAGTGAAGAGTGAAGTCCTTAAATTGCTTGAGGCCGGAATCATATATGAGATCACGGATAGTCGGTGGGTGAGCCCCGTCCATGTTGTCCCCAAGAAGGGGGGTGTAACATTGGTTACACAAGAGAATGGGACCCTCTTACCGACTCGTCCGGTGACCGGTTGGAGGATGTGCATCGATTACCGTAAGTTGAATGCGGCAACTCTCAAAGACCATTTCCCAATCCCCTTCATTGATCAAATGCTAGAGAGGCTTGCGGGGCATTCGTACTATTGTTTTCTTGACGGTTATTCCGGGTTTTTTCAAATACCTATTCACCCGGAAGACCAAGAGAAAACAACTTTTACATGCCCCCAAGGTGTGTATGCTTATCGGCGGATGCCATTCGGGTTGTGTAATGCACCCGGCACCTTTCAAAGGTGCATGATGGCCATCTTTGCCGATTTCCTTGAGAAATCTATGGAGGTTTTTATGGACGATTTTAGTGTTCATGGTGATTCATTTGACCTAGGGCTTTCTAATCTTGTAAATGTATTGAAAAGATGTGAGGAGCACAATCTTGTCCTAAATTGGGAGAAATGCCATTTCATGGTAGAGGAGGGGATTGTGCTCGGTCACATAGTGTCCAAGAGGGGCATAGAAGTTGATGGTGCAAAAGTGGCGGTCATTGAGAACTTGTCACCCCCCACAAATGTGAAAGGGGTGAGGAGTTTTCTTGGACATGCCGGCTTTTACCGGCGTTCTATCAAAGATTTTTCCAAAATTGCCAAGCCATTGACTTCTCTTCTTCTCAAGGATGCTCCCTTTTTGTTTACTAATGATTGTCTTGAAGCCTTTGCTAGGATCAAAGAAGCACTTGTGACGGCTCCTATTATTCGTGCTCCGGATTGGGGATTGCCTTTTGAGATTATGTGTGACGCATCCGACTACGCGGTAGGAGCGGTCCTAGGTCAAGTTGTGGATAGGAAACACCACGTGATATACTATTCAAGCAAGACTCTTGATTCAACTCAAGCTAAGTATTCCACGACCGAAAAGGAGATGTTGGCAATCGTGCATGCCATTGAGAAGTTTCGGCAATATCTCATGGGATCTAAAGTGGTGGTGTACTCCGATCACACCGCTTTGAGGCAATTAATGTTGAAGAAAGATGCCAAGCCAAGACTCTTGAGATGGGTTCTTTTACTCCAAGAATTTGATCTAGAGATAAGAGACAAGTCGGGGTCGGAGAATGTGGTTGCGGACCACTTATCTAGATTGACTTTTGAGGATCATGGTTTGCATGATAGAGATGGCCCAATCAATGAATGGTTGCGTGAGGATAGTTTGATGGCAATAGGCAATAAGTTGCCTTGGTTTGCGGATATTGCCAATTATCTTGTTAATGGCTTTATCCCGGAGGAGTTGGAAGCAAGAGAAAGGAGAAAGTTGAAGGTTGATGCTAAGAGATATTTTTGGGATGATCCCTACCTTTTCAAGAAGTGTGGGGATGGGCTCTTGAGGAGATGTGTATCAAAGGAAGAGGGGCTCGAAATTGTTGATAGGCTTCACAACTCCGCCTATGGAGGGCACTTGGCGGCTTCACGGACTATAGCCAAGGTTCTTCAAGGAGGGTTCTTTTGGCCTTCAATGTTCAAAGACATTCACGATGTTGTTAGATCTTGTGATGCTTGTCAAAGATCGGGCAACATCGGTAAAAGGAATGAGATGCCCCTAAAAACCATCTTGGAGATTGAGTTGTTCGATTGTTGGGGGATTGACTTCATGGGACCTTTCCCCAATTCATGCGGGAATGAATACATCTTAGTAGCCGTGGATTATGTCTCGAAATGGATTGAGGCGGTTGCCTCCCCCACCAATGACTCCAAGGTAGTGGTAAAGCTCTTCAAGACCATCATCTTTCCCCGTTTTGGTGTACCCTGAATAGTGATAAGTGACGGAGGTTCTCACTTCCGGAAACATACATTCAAAGCCCTCCTAGCCTCCTATGGAGTGACCCACAAGGTAGCACTTGCCTACCATCCTCAAACTAGTGGGCAAGTGGAGGTTTCAAATCGTCAAGTCAAAGCTATTCTAGAGAAGGTGGTGCAAAAGAACCGGAAAGATTGGTCCCAAAATTTGAACGATGTGCTATGGGCTTTGAGGACGGCCTACAAAACTCCTATAGGAATGACTCCCTACAAGCTTGTGTACGGGAAAGCATGCCACCTCCCGGTGGAGCTTGAGCACAAGGCTTGGTGGGCCTTGAAGGAGATGAACTTCAATTTAGACATGGCCGGGGAGAAAAGGTTCTTTCAAATGAGTGAGCTCGAGGAGCTTAGATATGAAGCTTATGAGAGTTCAAAACTCTATAAGGAGCAAACGAAGAAGTGGCATGATGCCAAGCTAGTGAAGAAAAATGTGAGCGTAGGAGACCTTGTTCTCCTCTTCAATTCTAGAGTCAAGAACTTTCCCGGGAAGCTTAGATCACGGTGGTCCGGGCCCTTCAAAGTGATGGATATTTCTCCTCATGGGGCCTTTGAGCTTTGGAGTGAAGGCGGTGGCACCTTCAAAGTCAACGGGCATCGGATTAAGCGCTATTATGAAGGAGACTCCAAAGGCACCGTCGAAGTTGTTGACCTCGGGGACCCACTCCCCGAGGAGGATTAATTTCAAGGAAGTTTGATCATGAAAGGTTTGGTGGAGTCACTCAACAACCACCGGTTGTAAGTATTAGTTCTCTTTAGTTCATCTAGTTTTCATGTTAGTTTCTTTGTTAGTTCGGTTTTTAGTTTAATTTTTAGGTTGCATGAGATGTTTGGATATGTTTGTTGCTTGTTTGTGGAAGATTCATGGGTATAGTCGGAGGATTATTGGCATAACCGTTGTAGGCAAAGTTGATTTTTATGTTCAAATTAAATTATTTCTCGAAATAGTGTACAGGTACTCCCAGCCGGCCAACCGGCCGACGGTACCATACCGGCTGGGAGGCCCTGTACACATTTCTGTTTTTGATAGTTTATTTGGGCAGATTTCAGATTTTGCATCCCCAGCCTGTACACAACCGGCAGCCGGTCCACCGGCTGAGAAGACGAGTACTTGTTCAAAACTGGAAAATTTCAAGAGGAAGTGATTCCCAGCCGGTAGGCCGGCAGCCGGTCCACCGGCTGAGAATCATGTGATGTGTGAACTTATTTGAAGAAAAATCAAGGAAAAGGAATCCCCAGCCGGTCGGCCGGCAGCCGGTCCACCGGCTGGGAGTTTTTGTAAGTTAACCAAGTTGAAGAAAAAGAAGATGATGAAGAAGACCCCAGCCGGTCGGCCGGCAGCCGGTCCGCCGGCTGGGAGTGTTTGTGAGTTGAAAGAGAAGAAGAGGAGAGGACGAGGATTATGAAGACCGATTTTGAGCCGGTCGGCCGGCAGCCGGTCCACCGGCTCAGAATCAAGCCCCCTTAAAAAAATTTTTCGAAAAAAATTGAAAAATCCAAACCCTCACTCTCAGCCGGTGTGCCGGCCGCCGGTCCAAGACCGGCTGGGAGTGTTCTGTCGGGTTTTTTAAAACGCATAACCCCCCTTTCTTCTTCATTTCTACCTCATTTTTCCTCATTTCTTCTTCATTTCTTCACCCCTCTTACTTATTTCCTTCACCCCTCTTCATCCCTAACCTTCAAAAACCCCAACAAACTTCACCAAACTCTCTCAAATCAAAACCCCCTTTATTCCCTCATCACCTTATCCTTCAATTAACCATGTCGGGAAGAACAGAAAGGCGATCCAAATCAAGGCACGACCCAAGGGTGGAGCAAGAATATGAAAATGTAATGGGAAGTGGCAACATTGGCCCGGATCCTTGCTTCCCCGGTCTCACATTTGCCTCAATCCAACAAAAAGGTAATTTCACTTACTTTAAGAATCGCCCCCTTCACCCAACTAGGTTCATTGATAGAGCCGGATTGAGAGAATTAGGGATTGAGAAAATAACGGCGGCTCTTTTTGAGGGTTTAGGAATGAAAACCTTGTATGAGACAAAACCGGTTCACACATCTCCCCGGTTAACTTGGGAATTTTTGAGCTCTTTGGTTGTGACTAAGAACCGAACTTTGGGGAAAGTTGCATTTCTTGAGTTCCGATTGATGAATAGGGAACATCGTCTCACCTTAGATGAATTTGCTTTGATTTTTGGGCTAGACGGAAAATTAGCCATTAAGCCTCCGGAGGGCTTTGATACTGAGCTTATTTGGACAGCCATAACCGGTCTTGTAAGTGATAGAAGCCGAAAGAAACCGGCTAATAGGGTGCATTTGGCACCGATTAGAATTTGGCATAGGTTCATGGGGTGGACCGTTTTCTCTAGGGACGAGCCTCACAACTTCACTACTACTGAGCTTGAAATAATTGGTTCTTACTTGGTTGGTGGCCCGAAATTGAACATTGCTCACCATATGGCCCTTCACTTGAGTAGGTTGGCATCCCAACCTCAGCTTACTACCCCCATTTGTGTTGGGGGGATGGTCACCTTGATTGCCAACAACCGTTGTCAGAGGCACTTCACGGTCGACTTCATTCAGGGCGAGAATGTGCTATCTAGCCGATACTTGCAGGATGCTTTGGGGTGGGTGCGTTATAACCCCAGTGATCGCAAGGAGTATTGGCAGATTCGGGTTGACAACAAGTTCAAGAATTCAGTTCCTTTGCCAAACACCGAGTTGATGAAAGTTGTGCCGGGGAAGACCTCTTACCTCCTTGATATTGAGGCGGACCCCGAGGACCTCCCACCAGACCAGCGTGCCCCTAGAGTCTACACCAGAGATAGAGTCGGTGCCACTCCTACCGACCTCCAGTTTGAGGCTTTTCAGCAGCCCTCCATTTCCATGTCCCAGTTTCAGAGTGGTCCCTCATACTTCCAGGGATCCACCTCCGCCTCCGGTCCATCTTCTTCTTCATGCCCCCCAGAGCTTATTGATTTCATGGCACGAGTTGACTTGGGCATGAAGACTGCAGCAGATCTAGCGGACCAGCGCCAAGCCATAGCCGATGAGCGGCATAGGGATTTGACTTATAGGCTTGATTACCTCTACTATGATCAAGCCTATGGTACATTTCCGAGTTATGATCGGTCCGTCCGCGAGGGTTACCATCATCCCGATGGTGGTCACCCATCATACTACATGCCTCCTGATAGGGGTTATGTGCCTCCTGAGGGTCGTTTTTACGGGGAGATTAACGTCACCCCGGGTTATTTTTCAAACCCGATCTTTCCCCCCAACTTTCGGGGAAATGAGGATTCGGGCCCTCCGAGGCATTCATCCTTCCATGGCGGGTATGGTGATGCGGGAGCTAGTGGATCTCATGCCTCCCCCTTCCGCGATTTCGTGAACAACCCTAGCGACTTCATGGTCGTTGATGGAGGCAATGGGAATGATGAAGATGATGGTAATGAAGGTGATGGTAATGAAGTTGGCGGTGATGACGATGATGGTGATGAGTGACCACCTTTGGAGGTGGTTGGTGATGATTATGCTCCCCTTGCAAAATCCAAAACAAGTCAAGTAACCCCCTTAATCCAAATTTCTCTTTTAGTTTGCATTTTACTTTCTAGCATGCATTTAGAGTAGTTAGTTTAGTTTACTTAGTTAGTTTTAGTTTCATTTTCATGTTTTCACATCATTAGTTTAGATGCATATAGTTGCATTCATTTAGATGCATTAGATTTATATTTTTGTATCATATTGTCACATATAGATTGCATACATGTAGTTTAGAGCATTTAGTTTGCATTTAGTCTAGTTTTTAGTTTTTCTCTTCTTTTGTTTACCTTTGTTTTTAATGTCTTCTTAAAAACCAAAAAACCAAAAAAAATTGAAAAACCAAAAACTTTCAAAAATATGTTCTTTATTTTCCGGTTTTCCTCCTCACATTATGCATATAAATAAGTGTGGGGAGGAAGAACCGTTTATTTCAAAAAATACAAAAACAAGTTTTTATTTTCTCAAAAATTTCAAAAAAGCCAAAAACATGTTGTTTTCGTTCTTTTACTTCATTTCCCCCTTTGCACTTTATTACATTGAGGACAATGTAAATCTTAAGTGTGGGGAGGGAAAATATCCACCTTGTGAATATTTGATCGCTTTTGTAAGTATGAAAAACCTCAAAAATACCAAAAAAATCGAAAAATTTGAAAATTTCAAAAACATGTTTTTACCTTATTAGTGTAGAATTGTATATACTTGTGTTTGCTTTCTCTCCTTTCGCATAGGTAACACTTGCTTGAGCACCGCTTTGGACCTTGAAGACACCACGGTATGATCGTTCCAACCTCTATTTCACTCTCATTTTCTTCCTTTTGTTGCAAATGAGGAGGATGGGCTTGTATTTGGAGGATGTGGAGTACATTGTGGAGATTGTGTGTGGCTTGTGTGCTTTTGTGCTGTTAGGAGATGCATTAGCTTTGTTTGGCATGTAGTTTGATAGTCTCACTTGCATTAAAACATGTCTATATTAGTTGCATTCATGGCATATAGTTGCATTTAGGATAATGTTTTGAAAATGCCTAATTGAGAACTTTGACAAAATCGTTTAAGCATTTACAAATAATTCTTCTACTTGGGACTTTGTCTTTTAGAATGATTTTTGAAACACCCTAGGTTAAGCTTTTCTAGTATCTTTCTGACCATGGTCCAATACCGAGTCAAGGGTTTGCATGTGAGTCACCTTGTCCAACCCCGTAATGCGAAATGGTTTTGATTATCTTGTCTTGGTGACCTTGTTCGACTCGGCGGTTTGGCAACCCAAAAATAACTTTCATGAATAAATTTGGAATGCTTTTGTCAATGATCATAAGAAGTGGAATCGATTTGAAAGAAAAAAAAAAGGGGGAAACTTAAGTGAAAAAGAAAAGAAAAAAATGGTTAATGAAAAAGAATAAGAACATTTTGTTTTGGTGGAGGCGTACCACTTCGATGTGCTTTGGAGGGTAGCCATTGAGTTGGCTTCCCACTTGGTTGTGAATTCGACCGCCCAAAGACAGAGTGATTGTCACCCCGATAAGCTATTGTCTAGAGGTTAACCGGTTGCCTAATAAGCGATTGGCGAAAGCAAAGGACATTAGCACGCGTGGGACAAACCCCATCCTAACTCATGGCATGAAAAAAAGAGATGAAAAAAAAAATAATAAATTGAATGAGGTCAAGTTTTGATCGTCATCCACCATTTTGTGTTGATTTGAGCATTTCATTCCAAAAAAATCAAATTTTGCCTTGCCGTTTTGTCGATCTCGGGACGACCCATGACCTTTACTTTGTGAAGAATCTAGACTTGTTGTATCTTTTGCCTTTAGCATTGCGGGGATCATCATTCCATTCCATCCGATCGCCTTTGACAAAAGTATTTGGATAACGGTTATGAAAGTAGCCTAGTTTAGCATGATTTGGCGGTGTTTTGTTGTCATCCTTCTTGCCTTAGTGACTTGTAGAATTAATATTTGTGAGGGAGTTTACGATTTTGAATTTGTTCCCTTTTAGTTGTTTTCCGCCGCTTGAATGAGGCAAGCGGTTTTCTTTCTTTTCCGATGCATGTTGCTTGTCTATACGTGTTTTGTTTTTACTGGTTGGCATCAAAAGTTTTGTAGCAAGACCTTACTTGCCTTGCAATAGGGCATTCTCCCTCATGAATGTCAAATTGTGAGTTGAAAGGGCTACGGGTGTAGCTAAACCCGATTCGGCTTATAGTTAGCTTAGTTAGTTGTTTCTTTGTTTTTAATAAGGGTTATATAGTTACTTGATCTCTTACTCGAGGACGAGTAAGGTTTAAGTGTGGGGAATTCTGATGAGCTCCATTTTGGTCATCATTTCCTTTGCATTTTCTTTGTTTTCGGTCACGATTCGGCTTCGATTTGCGTGTCTTGCGGTGTTTTTACGTCCGTTGCCTCGTATATTCCTATTCTGTCCAATTTTTGTAGGCATTACGGCGGGGGCAAAGAAACGAGAGAAATCGAGGTGAATTTGGGGCGATTTATGGAGAATTGTGAAGGAATTTGCAAAGATCATGCCAGGCCTTCTCAGCCGGTCCCCAACCGGCGGCCGGCAGGCCGGCTGGGGAGCCATGCCTTGGGTTTTTGGCGAAAATAGAGAAAAAGTTTCAGATTCAATGAACAAGGCCCCCAGCCGGTGGCCAACCGGCAGCCGGTCAGCCGGCTGGGAAGGCTTTCCTATACTTAGCCAAATTCGAAGAATGAAGAAAATGAATTGTTGGGCAGACCTCTGAAAAAGGACTCCCAGCCGGTGGACAACCGGCAGCCGGTCCACCGGCTGAGGGTACCTGTGCAATCAAGAACTGAAGAGGAAAGTCAGATTGGCCAAATAGGCCTCCCAGCCGGTGCCTTACCGGCGGCCGGTCTGTCGGCTAAGAAGCAAGGCCAAGTTGAAAAATTGTTCAGAAGTCCATATTTGGACTCTCAGCCGGTCCCAGACCGGCAGCCGGTCGACCGGCTGAGAGTCGCTTTTCAGAATTTCGCGCACTATATAAACCCGCACTTAGTCTATTATTTCGGACGTTACTTTGCACACTTTTCTAGGGTTTTTACTGTTTTGAATACTTAGTACTTAGACACAAAAACACTCTTAAACATTCAATCTTCCTTAGATCTTTATTTAATCTTTCAATGTTAGTTAATCCTTTCTTAGTAATTCTCTTAGCTTTGTTCTTGGGCAATTTTAGAAGATTCTTATTGGGTTGTAATTTGAGGGTTTGAGAAAATCCTCCAAGTTGTAATCCAAGTTCCTTGCTTTTTCCTTATTATTGGTATAATCTTCCTAATCTCTACTTTGTCTTTGCATTTTGTTCTAGTTTTGCTTGTTCAATTATTTACTCTCATTAATTTCCACCATGTTTAGCATTAATACTTTATTTGTTCAAGTTTATTTCTTAACCATGTGTGAGTAGTCTTATTCTAGGGTTAGGGGGTTTGCTTGGGTAGTTAGTAGCCATGAAAAATGCCTAGAGTTAGTCTTGTTTGCTTCTTTGGTTAAGTTTTCGCATCTTGCATGTTATGTGTTCGATGAAATGCCTCAACGACGGTTGGGTGTTAGTCTTCACTTTGTTTGCTTTAGACGAAAGTCTTGGGATTTCATGAGCATGCTTGTGTGTTAGGTTAGCTTGGTTTGTAGCGAAAGCTAGGACTAGACTCGACCTAAGGGTTTGTCAACTCGAGAGAAGAGACAACCCTAGACCTACCATAGAAGTGATACAAGACCGTTATCTTACGTTTGGCTACCGACTTACCTAGGTGACCCCCGACACCCTAGTCCTCTTTATCATCAACTTCATCTAGATTTACTTGCTTTAGTAGTTAATTAGTTTTTCCAAACCAAAACCTTTTACTCCGACTCATACTTAAATTAAAACATAACTATACAACTATCCCCACCGTCTTCGCGAACGATAACCCGATTATACTACTTAATTTGGGTTCTTTATAAATGTGTTTGATGCCGGTATCGACGACAAAAACCGACCATCACAGGTATACCGGTCTGAACAAACCGGTGCAGGGAGGTAAGTGGTGGTGCTGCAGTCACGAAGTCTGGTGCAGTGGCTGTGCTGCAGTCACGAGGTCTGGTGCAGTGGCTGTGCTATAGTCACGAGTACACAATAAGGGTAGCAGTATGTGCAGTAGGAGAGGGGGAAATAACGTAGTTCAGAAATGCAGAAATGAAGAATGGCAGTGGTATGCAGAGGTAAGTAGCATCAGCATTGTAATATCATCGTAAGGTTAAGAGTTGAACAGTCTATTGACCTAGATATACTCAAGAGAGGGGGGGGGGGTTAATTGTGTATGCCATGTAAAACCCCTCGCGAAAGCGAAAATAAATAAACATACAAAGTACTAAAAATGCGGCGGAATTAAAACTTTTTAGCATAAACACGCAAGGTGAATTAAAACTGAAAACTGATGCTGATATAAACAAAATAGATAAGTATAACAGTCTAAGTACTGAAATGAAATATGCACAACAGCCTGGGATGGAACATCCCTACAGGCACTCAAAACAACTGTATCAAAACTAGAGTCTAGCTAACGTAATGGGTAAGTCATATCGATGAATAGGATCATCGCTCGCTAGCTCCATGTGAACCCTCCATCAACCATCCTGCATGTACCTACATACATGTAAAGATGTACGCCACAATCAGTAGGGAGTGACTAGAGTTCTCCTAGCCACCTTTTGTAATGACACGTAACACATAAATACAAACATAATACTCCAGCATATATAAACATGTGAAGTATAATCTCATCAACTGAATCTCGTACTATCATGCAATCATTAATGCACGGCTCTCAACCAAGTTTGGAAACCATTTGGAAGGAGAGCCGGTTTCCCTACCGGTTGCCCAGTCGGGGGGTCTTTCAGTCCAAACTATTTACGAAACTGACTAAAGAGTTATCCAATGCCTTGGATGAACAAAACATAAACAAGGTAATATAATCATCAATATCATCATGCATATCTGACACTGTACCAATCTCAAGGCAAGCAGATATAAAACAGCAAGTAAAAAGTTTCAGCGGTCAACTTAAGACATAACCTAGATACTTAAACACTTTCACAATCAAGGACTCAGAGGCCAACTTAAGGCATAGACCTTGATATCAACAAACACAAGTAATGGGTCCAGAGGTGAACTTAACACATATCCCACTACCAAAACAATGTCGGGTCCAGAGGTGAACTTAACACATATCCCAACATACAATCCAAGTAAAGGGTCCAGAGGTGAACTTAACATATATCCATATACATAACACAGTAATGGGTCCAGAGGTGAACTTAACACATATCCCACTACAAACAAATGTCGGGTCCAGAGGTGAACTTAACACATATCCCAATATACATCCACAAGCAAAGGGTCCAGAGGTGAACTTAACACATATCCCGATGCTACAAACAAGTATTGGGTCCAGAGGTGAACTTAACACATATCCCAATACACAACTATCGCACACCGGGTCCAGGGGTGAACTTAACACATATCCCGTGTACGACAACCGATCACGTGTCAGGTCCAGAGGTGAACTTAACACATATCCTGACACGCCACAAGCAAAACACGTAATGGGTCCAGACGTGAACTTAACACAAATCCCATCATGCGACATACACCTCACGTGTTAAGCTCAGAGGTCAGCTTAAGGCATACCTTAACACGCATCAACCAATAACATCCAAAGATAGAAACTAACCTATAGTTCTAACTTCTTAAACCACTAAACGACACTTAATTGATCCCGGGAACTAAGATGAGGGAGAGCCGGTTTCCCTTTCGGTTACCCGACCGGGGGGTCTCTATCCTCTCTCCATTCCCGAACCCAATATAGTGTCGCCCATCCTCCGGGGACCTCAAACACACTTAAAAGGTACGCGGAACGAATCTCAAACAAAACCGATAAACCGTTTGAAAGTTATAAACAAAACAATGAGAACAGGGGCTCTCAGCCGGTCCGGGACAGGCTGCCGGTCAGCCGGCTGGGAGTCCCTTCCCATGCCATTGCAAAATCTGAAAAACAATGAGAAAGGGCTCTCAGCCGGTGGACCGTCCGCCGGCCAGCCGGCTGGGAGTCCCTTCCCATAAATCCGACTTCAAAACTTAACAATTGGAAGAGACTCTCAGCCGGTGGGCCGGCTGCCGGTCTGCCGGCTGGGAGTCCTTTCCCAAGCCTCTGAAAAATTTCCACAAGACACCAAGTAGGATTCTGAGCCGGTCGACCGGTGGCCGACCTACCGGCTCAGAACCCTTTTTCCCTAAATTCAGACATTCAAAATTTTAACACACCGACTCTGAGCCGGCCGACCGGCTGCCGGTCAGCCTACCGGCTCAGAGTCATCTGTACGCAAAATCGTAATTCTCTACAATACACAAAATTCCTCAAATCGATTCAAGACTTCTAAAATCACAACATACAAAGATTACCCAGCATATATAATCATTAAATACACTAACTACCGGCAATTAATTCCACAAACAATCCTCAACAAGAATATTATTTGTATCCGTCTTAAGCACAAATTTCTGAAAATCAACAACTAAGCATGTGAAACACCATCAAAGCAAATGAACATCATACACATGTATTCCTAGCATGATTTCTAAGTCCATTGAACATAAATAACATGTAAAATCAGAAACTTAAACACCCAAACCAAGAAAAGTGCTAATATTAAAAATAAGGCCGAGTTTCTCTAAATTGTCACCTTTACTTAGCAAAACCTTCGAGATCTCGCTCAATAATCACCAAGCCCTCTTCCGGGTTAACACAAACACCGCCTAAAACAACACAAACATCGAAGAAAATCACGAATTTCGAAATTAAGTGAACAGGCCAAAAACCCAACTGTCACAAATTGCAAGATTGATTACCTTCAAACGACGGGCTCGAGAAGAGGAATCCGTGGCCGCGAAAATCGTCTCAATCGGATAAGAAACGAAGATTCTATGAGCATTTTAAGATTGAAGGAGAAATTCATAAGAATGGTGTTTGTGGTTATGTTTGCAAATCTGAAAAATGAAATAAAGGAGTGAGGTAGAGGATGGTGGGGTTAGGGTTTTGTGAGGAAAAAGAGGGAAAATGGGTCCATTAGCAAGTTAGGCCCATGAGACAAGCTTTAAGACCGTTTAAGCTAAGAACACCGACTTAACGTCACTATAAACTTAAGACGATATAAATATTTTCGGACTATGAAATTAAATTGCTAAGACGTAAATTACGCAATTAGATGAAGTCTTATTTAAATCCTTTAAAATATTTTCACATAAATTAATCAGTTATTTAAATGAAATACCAAGAATTACGAAATATAATTTATTTCTCGAACTTGAACTTAAAATCTTTAAACTTCCAAGTCCCGAAATATTGGGATGTTACATGCCAACTTTTTCGATTCTTCTTCGATGTATGTTGATGAGGCGTGATAGTAGCAAGTAACGAGTAAGAACAACAAACCAAAAGGAGACACGATCTTTTGAAGTGGTTCAGTTTCACAAATCGAAACCTACGTCCACTATTCTCGATTAATGAAATTTGTACCTTCTCGGATTACAATTTTATCAACCCAACTCGTACAACTTTGATGTTAGTTGTAACTCAATCTAGATACCGTAAAATACCTAGCTATGTCAAGTACCGTTAAATACTTGACTACAAAGAGTACCGCTAAATACTCGAATCTATCTTAAATAATTAAGATGAAATCTTCAACAACCTCTTGTGTTCAACGATCTTGAACGTATGAGAATAATCTTCAAAGCTTGTAGTCTTAATTACGAGATTTGACAATGATTGGCACGGAAAAAGGAGACGCATGTGAGGTATCGTTCGTTGCTTTCTTGTAATGCGTTAGGCGTGTATCTTGTTATTTTTCAACGTGTGATATAGTGTCCCTTATATAGTAATTTAGATCTAGGTTGAATCTTAGATAGTTTAGAAATACTACTTCATTTAGAATTCTTATTTCTAGGTAATATTCTAAAACTAATCTTATTTGAATTAGGAAAGGACTTTAATAAGATATTACTAATTTAAGACATAAGGTCTTATTTCCAAAACCTATTTGATTTAGGAAACAACTTATATCATAAAATATAGTATCCTACTTTAAATCAATTCCTAATTCTTGTCAAGATATAATAAAATATATCTTTTAACCAAATTCTAATTAATCTTTAAGTAAATTAAATAAATACATTTTATTTATTTAATCATACCATAAGGCTAATTGTAACATCCCGTATTTTCGTAAACTATATTTTAAAGGTTTTAAATTATTTTACGGAATAAAATAATATTTTAAGATAAATTGTTAAGTTATTGTTAAACTTCCGTTAAGATCCGTCTTAAGAAACCTTAAGTCCTTAAGACGTAATAACTTGGCAAAGTCTTAAACCCGATTCACAAAACTCATTCACAACGATTAACCCGTTTAATTTAACGGAAAAGGACTACTTAAAACCCTAAACTCCATTGCTTATGTCGACATCTTCATTTCCTCCAAAAACAAACACTGTTATATTCATTTTCTCATTTCTCCTTCCCTTTTCAATATAAAAATTAACTTTCCAAGCTCTTCCCAAATCCGAATCAAGGTATGTTATACATTTTCGGAATCCTTGCGAAATTTCCTAGACATCCGTCTCTTTCGATTTTGATTTCGTGCAACTTGAAAAGGCGGCTGTTTTTGGTAGATTCCGTTTTTAGCTTCTAAAAACCGTTTTCCTTGTTGTAGGAGAGGATTTAGAGGATCTTGGGGTGGATAATTACGTTGTTGAAGAGGAGCTAGGAGCATAACCGCTTTTGAGGTGACAATAATGAGAAACTCGGCCTTTATTGTTATAATAACATGTTTTCTTGATTTTGATTGTGGACGTTTCTGATTTTGGGTATTGTTGTTGTTGTTGGAACTTAGAAACATGCTAGGATTACTCATATATGATGTTCATATGCTTAGTGTAAAACCCCTCGTCGCAACGGAAAAATAAAACATACAACATGCCAAAATTTACGCGGAATTTAAATTTTAACATGCATAAAAACGAAGTGAATTAAAACTGAAACTGGAAGTAAAATATATATACAAACAGCCTGGGATGGCACATCCTTACAGGCACTCAAAAACTGAAATGTAAACTAAAGTCTAGCTAACGTAAACGTGTAAGTCAATCGATGAATAAGATCATCGCTCGCTAGCTCCAAACAACCCTCTGCCAACCACCTGTCATGTACCTGCATACATGTAAACATGTACGCCACAAACAGTGGGGAGTGACTAGAGTTCTCCTAGCCACCTTTTGTAACGACATTTAACACATAAACATACAATATACTCCAACACATATGAAACATGTGAAGCATACAAATCTCAATATCTGAATCTCAATCATCATGCAAATACTATGCAAGGCTCTCAACCAACTTCGGAAACTATTTGGAAGGAGAGCCGATTTCCCTTCCAGTTGCCCGGTCGGGGGTCTTTCAGTCCAAACCATTTACGAAACCAATTAAAGAGTCATCCAATGCCTTGGATGAACAATACTATAGTCAATAATCTATACTCATCAATATCAACAACTACACCTGACACTGTACCAAAACTAGGCAAGCAGATGTAATTCAACAGGTATAAAGGTTCAGCGGTCAACTTAAGACATAACCTAGATACCAAACAATCAGCAAGTATAAAGGTTCAGAGGCGACATCTTAACCTAGATACCAAATTCACAATCTCAAGCAAGGACTCAGAGGCCAACTTAAGGCATAGACCTGCTAATCAACAAGACACTAGACTCAGAGGCCAACTTAAGGTATAGACTAGCATCAACACCTGTACTCCGGGCAAGGCATCAACACCCTAGCTACCCCGTTGCACGTCTGCTCTACTCGGATACAACACCGCGCCAAGACTCACGATACAACACATGAGTACCCTTGGATACAACACCAAGGCTAGCTACGATCCTAAGGACACACGAATACAACACCGCGCCAAGACTCATGATACAATACATGAGTACCCTTGGATACAACACCAAGGCTAGCTACGATCCTAAGGACACACGGATACAACACCGCGGCAAGACTCATGATACAACACATGAGTTCCCTTGGATACAACACCAAGGCTAAGACTCAGGATACCACACCTACATACACAAGCAATGGGTCCAGAGGTGAACTTAACACATGTCCCAATATGCAACAACCAGTCACGTACCGGGTACAGAGGTGAACTTAACACATATCCCGATACGCCACAACAAAACACGTAATGGGTACAGAGGTGAACTTAACACATATCCCGATACGCCACAATAAAACACGTAATGGGTACAGAGGTGAACTTAACACATATCCCGCTACGCGACAACTAGCTCACGTATTAAGCTCAGAGGCCAGCTTAAGGCATACCTTAATACGCATCAATACAATAGAATCCAAACATAGTAACTAAGTCTATAGTTCAAATCTCTTATACTTCTAAACAACACTTAATTGATCCCGGGAACTAAGTTGAGGGAGAGCCGGTTTCCCTTTCGGTTACCCGACTGGGGGGTATCTATCCTCTCTCCATTCCCGAACCCAATATAGTGTCGTCCATCTTCCGGGGACCTCAAACACGCATACAAGGTACACGGAACGAATCTCAAACAAAACCGATCAACCGATCAAAAGATAAACCAATTTAAAGTGCACAGGGTCTTCCAGCCGGTCAGGGGCAGGCGGCCGGCTGACCGTCTGGCAACCCAGCTCCTTACGATTCCTTAAAAAAATTTTACATAAACTATTCAGTTATTTAAATAAAATTACGAAATTCCGAAATATAAATTATTCTCGAAATAGAACTTAAAATCTTTAAATTTCAAAGTCCCGAAATATTGGGATGTTACACTTAGGTTGTTATTCACATGCTTATATGTTGATTTGCAGAATTTTCATCCTTAAGACGAATACTAAGTATGAACCTAATGTGGCTTTATTGTGGGAATTTATGCTTGTTATTGATTCATATAAGTCCTACATATGCTGGGTAATGTTTGTTGGTTGCAATTTTGGAAGTTTGATATCGATTTAGGGAGTTTAGTAACATATGCGATTTTGCGAATTTTGCGTACAGGGACTCTGAGCCGGTAGGCTGACCGGCAGCCGGTCGGCCGGCTCAGAGTCAGGCCTAGTTGTTTTTTAATGTTCAGATTTTGTGAGAGAACTCTGAGCCGGGTGGTCGGCCGCCGGTCGACCGGCTCAAAGTCTCTCTTTGTTGTTCGTTTTTGAAAACAAGAGGCTGGGACATTATTCCTAGTCGGTTGGCCGCCGGCCGGTCGACCTGCTAAGAATTAGTCCTCTTTTTCGAAAAAGTGTAGAAAGAAGATGGGAGAGGGTTCCCAGCCGGGTGGCCGGCAGACGGTCCACCGGCTGAGAATCACTCTTCCTTATTTTTGAAAGTTAAGTCTGCAATTGGGAAGGGACTCCCGGCCGGCAGACCGGCAGACGGTCCACCACCGGCTGAGAGCCCCTGTTCTCATTAAATAATTTATATCTTTTGATCGGTTGGTCCGATTTGTTTGAGATTCGTTCCGTGTACCTTGTATGTGTGTTTGAGGTCCCCGGAGGATGGGCGACACTATATTGGGTTCAGGAATGGAGAGAGGATAGAGACCCCCCGGTCGGGTAACCGAAAGGGAAACCATCTCTCCCTCAACTTAGTTCCCGGGATCATTTAAGTGATTATAACTAAGGATCTAGTTACTATATTTGGATGCTGTTGTAGTGATGCGTATCGAGGTATGCCTTAAGCTGGCCTCTGAGCTTGATACGTGAGCTTTGTGTCATATATAGGGGTATACGTTGAGATGTCGCCTCTGAGCCCTATATGTGTATGTTTGTCCTGTTTGGGGTATGCGTTGAGATGTCGCCTCTGAGCCCAGACATGTTTATTTGTGATCGCGTCGGAACATGCCTTAAGTTGGCCTCTGAGTCTGACGAGTAGAGCAGCTGCACAACGGGGTAGCTAGGGTGTTAATGCCTTGCCCGGAGTGCAGATGTTGATGCTAGAACATGCCTTAAGCTGGCCTCTGAGTCTTGTGTCTTGTGATGTAGTAAAGGGACATGCCTTAAGTTGGCCTCTGAGTTCTTTACTTATTGGATGCTAGTCCATGCGTTGAGATGTCGCCTTTCAGTCTAGTGTCTTGTTGAGTAGCAGGTCTATGCCTTAAGTTGGCCTCTGAGTCCTTGCTTGTGAATGTGAATTTGGTATCTAGGTTATTCATTAAGATGTTGCCTCTGAACCTTTATACTTGCTGAATATTTAGTATCTAGGTTATGTCTTAAGTTGACCGCTGAACCTTTATACTTGCTGAATTGCATCTTCTTGCCTAGTTTTGGTACAGTGTCAGGTGTAGTTGTTGATATTAATGGATATAGTGTATTGATTTATAGAATTGTTCATCCAAGGCATTGGATGACTTTTTGACTAGTTTCGTAAATGGTTTGGACTGAAAGACCCCCCCCGTCCGGGCAACCGGAAGGGAAACCGGCACTCCTTCCAAATAGTTTCCGAAGTTGGTTGAGAGCCTTGCATAGTAATTGCATGATAACATGAGATTCAGATATTGAGATTTGTATGCTTCACATGTTTTATATATGTTGGAGTATATTGTATATTTATGTGTTACGTGTCATTACAAAAGGAGGCTAGGAGAACTCTAGTCACTCCCCACTAATTGTGGTGTACATGTTTACATGTATGTAGGTACATGACAGGTGGTTGGCAGAGGGTTGCATGGAGCTAGTGAGCGATGATCCTATTCATCGATTTTGACTTACACATATGGGTTAGCTAGACTCTAGACATTTATTACAGTTTTGAGTGCCTGTAGGGATGTGCCATCCCAGGCTGTTTGCTAGACCTCGTTTTTATGCATGTTAAAGTTTAAATTCCGCTTAAATTTTGGCATGTTTTGTATGTTTTATTTCCGTTGCGACGAGAGGTTTTACACTAATAGAAAACGTGTAGGACCATGTAGAACAATGCGATGCACACTTCCCAATGCACGTTTCTCAAGATACGCTTCCCGAGACATACTTCCGGGACACGTTTTTCTAGAGATTCGGATTTTGACAATAACGGTTAGAATAAAATCCTTAGTATAATAGGATAAATAATTACCTCATAAGGTAATTATTTTAATCCTAATAAACCAAAGAATATTTCTATTCTAAAAACCGTTTTAAGATTACTAAATTAATATATGACAATATAACAATAATACACATATATTTTCACGCTTTTATTTATTCCACGCAAATCTCATTTCTTCAATAGTTATAGATACGACCTATAACTTAGGAACTCTTTGATTTCGTAATAAGACTTTTATCTTGTAAGTCTTAAAAAAGACTTGATACGAGCTTGACCTTTTTCTTCAATCTACGATTGTATCTATACTTTGCTAAACTATGATCTTCGCTCTATAATTAACTGTACACTTAAACGCATGATTACACGCATATGTATATAAAACATAATTATCTAGACTTGTCATTATTAAAACATAAAACAATATATTAAACATATAGAATATATTACTCAACAAATTCCCCCTTTTTAATGATGGCAAGTCTTTATCTAGAATCGTGTCTAAGTGTAATATTGTAATGTTCCCCCTCAACATAATATTGGTCATTCATAATATAGATCAACTAGGGTTTCTATTTTTAATTTAAACCAATTACTTAAAGAACTATGAGAGACAATACGTTACGACAAGGAGCAATCTTAGGCAAATTCGTAATCTAGGTTGCATTCTTTTCCCCCTCTTGACATCATTGAAAAGACGGAAACAAAGACATAAAACGACTAGAATGATATAATACGAAACAAACCTAAGCATGCGATTCTAAATCAAACACAAAAACATGATTAAAATCAAGCAAATACGAAACACGAACGGGAAATCGACACACAACCAAATACTAGAAAGCCTATGGGCCGAATATACAAAATAAAGCCATACGGGCCGAATGTGTCAGATTATGGCCTAATGGCCCGAATGGTTTGTAGGTAGCAAAATCATGGGGCCAAAAGAGCTAAAGTAATCAAACACATTCAATTACATGCCAATTGGGCCGAATAGGGATAGGGAAAATTGGGCCAAATTCTGAAGTTTGTAGAACAGGGATTAACGAGAGGGGAAGGGAATTGGGCCAGATATCAACAACCACCAAGGGAGCCCAAAACCAAAATCCGCACCATTACCAAAAGAAGATTCCTGCCAAAACGGAGCAAAACACAACCAATCTTTACTCGGGGAGATGAATAATATGAGTATTAACGAACTCGGGGCGGGTACGATACTCCAATTTATCCAGACGATCGAGGCAACTCACAACGTTACGACCTTGGGCATCAATTGCACGCTCGAAGTTAAGCACCTTTAGGGACAAGGCTTTGACCGCGGCTAAGCATTGTCCACCATCCTCACATAAAAGTCGAGTATCACGAACAAGAGCCCCTCCTTGGGTTGTAAGAAATTGGTGACGGTCAATTACCAAGATGACTTCCTCTTTAACCGTCTTAAGTTCACGGCATATGTGAGTAAGATGCCCTTCAATCTTTCGCATCCACTCACGTAACTCATCAACCTCATTCATCTTGTTTCCATTCTCGGCCTTAGGACCTTTTAACCCGGATATCAATGTGAATATCTTATCCACCTTACCCTCCAAATCAACCAAGTTTCCATTCACCTTTGCTTCCTCACTCTCACGCCCAAACAACAAGTCACCATTCTTAACAAGAATCCCCATCAACTTCATAATTTTGTCATTCATACGGTCTCGGGGCACCACGCCATAACTACTTATATCAACAACTCCTACATGAAAAAGCAACTCCGAGACCCACATCCCATACGGAATATCCAACGTAGTACAAAATCGTTCTTTAACTAAAATCTTGGATACATGAACGATTTTAGCACAAACTAAAGGTGCCAAGTTAATCTTTTCTCCGACTAACCACTTATAAAGGATAATTGCCTCACAGCAGCTCAACTTATCTCGACCACCACGGCGAGGCAAGATGGAATTCCAAAGGAAATTTACAAAGAACTTAAGTTTAGGATTAAATGAGTCTGTCAAAAGAGGACTAACTTTCGTCGCAACTTCATCAAAGTATTTCTTAATTTCCATCTTTTCATCTTTTGACACATTTTTTAGCTTGAATACACGACACATATCGTCAATGGAAATTTCGACATCCCTGCCATTAACTACTGCCTTCACCCCATTCTCCATTAATTTCACAGTGGCATAAAATTGTACGACTTCAATAGGGAATATGAGACCCGAAAAATTACTACCATATAACCAATCTTGAAAGATCAAGAAGTCCTTCAAAAATTGTAAAGACGGAGACCCATTAACCCAAGACGTCGGATAAAACCGGCCTGCATGTATAGAATACGGTAAGAGACGTTCAATCAACATACCTTCGTGCTTAGTTACGCGGACCTTCTTCAAACAACTCATCCTCCATAACTGTTTTACCTTTGTCTATATTACGCCTCTTGCTTCCCTTGGATTTTGGCATGGTCACGGTAATCGGTTCTGGGGACGGTGGTGGTGATGGCGTCGGAGTCGGTGATGGGAGTTTGTGGCGAGAAGAACGACGAGCAGAGATGGGAGGAATTCTATGTATAAGGATTTGACGGAAGTTTCGGTTGTTTTAATGGTGAATTTCTTGGTTGTTTTGGTTTTAAAGTAATTTGGGGTAAGTAGATTTGGGGTAATTGGGATTTGACAGAGGAGGGTGAATATGGAGTTAGTGTAAGTTGTGAGATGACGATTACAGTGTTATGGGAAGAGTGTGTAAGTTGAGAAGGTGGAGTAGTCACGTGGGGTAGGTAGGGTAGTAAATAGGTTTAGGTAATACGTAAATAATTGTTACGTTTTTAGTTGTTACGTAAATTTTGGTACGTAATTATGTGTAGATACGGTTTTAATATTTTACGTACTTGAGGTACGTATTTTATTAGGTAAAGGTTATAATTTATATGATTTGTATATATTTGAATATTATTTTATTGATCGAGAAATTGATTGTGTACGTTCGTATAACATATAGCATGATATAATCAAAATTCGAGCATTTAATAAAAAAATAACATATAAAGGCATGCAGCGGAGTATACGGACACAGTCATATAATTCCGTCTTTTCATAGTCAGTCATTGGGTTATTTTCAGCTCTTAAGATCGATTAGGTGCCACCGATTAAACCAATTTCCAATCGCAAGGTCTCAAATCGTTCCCTAGCCAAAGGTTTAGTAAAAATATCTGCCCATTGTTTTTCCGTACTACAAAATTTCAACTTAATGCTTTTCTTTTCTACATGGTCACGTAAGAAGTGATGTCTAATTTCTATGTGTTTTGTTCTCGAGAGCTGAGCCGGATTTTTAGATATTATTATAGCACCCGTATTATCACATAATATAGGTACACATCCCACGTCAATACCATAATCAAGTAGTTGCTGTTTTAACCATAGGAGTTGAGAACATACGAGTGCGGCTGCAATATATTATGCTTCTGCGGTTGACAAGGCGACAGAGTTTTGTTTCTTGGATGCCCATGATATAATACATGGTCCAACGAAGGTCGCAAGTCCAGAAGTACTTTTCCTGTCTAAAGAACAACCTGCATAATCCGCATCTGAATATCCTAGTAGGTTAAAATTACAGTCTAGGGGATACCATAAGTATAATTTTAATGTTCCAATTAAGTATCGTAGAATTCTCTTAACCGCTATCATATGCGATTCTTTTGGTGCAAATTGGAACCGAGCACATACGCAGACACTAAACATTATATCTGGACGACTTGCAGTAAGATAAAGAAGTGAGCCGATCATACCTCTATAAGTAGTTTCATCTACTAACTTACCGTCTTCGTCTTTGGTGAGCTTCTTATATGTTACCATTGGAGTAGGCATGGGATGAGAGGATTCCATTCCGAATTTCTTTATTAATTCTTTGACGTATTTTTTTTGATGCACTTTGATACCCTCGTTCGTTTGTTGAATTTGAAGTCCAAGGAAGAATTTTAATTCTCCCATCATACTCATCTCGAACTCGGATGTCATCAACTCTGAGAAATATTTGCACAACTTTTTGTTGGTTGAGCCAAATATAATATCATCAACGTAGATCTGGACAACTAAAAGATTGGAATTTTCACTTTTCAGATATAATGTTTCGTCCACTGATCCTCTCTTGAACCCGCTTTCCAATAGAAACTTTGATAGTCTGTCACACCATGCTCGAGGGGCCTATTCAGCCCGTAGAGAGCTTTGTCCAATCTGTATACGTGATCCTTAGTTTGCTGTCAGGAAATCCAGGAGGTTGTTCGACATAGACTTCCTCCTGAAGATATCCGTTAAGGAATGTCGTCTTAACGTCCATCTGAAATAGTTTCATTCCTTTACGTGCAGCAAATGCTATAAGCAAGCGAATAGCCTCAAGGCGAGCAACTGGAGCGAAGGTTTCGTCATAATCGATCCGTTCTTGCTGATTGTATCCTTGAACGACCAGTCTTGCTTTGTTACGTACGACGACTCCTGAGTCATCCAATTTTTTTCTGAATACAAATCTCGTTCCAATTACTGATCTATCTTTTGGACGAGGAACGAGATGCCATACTTTATTTCTTTCGAATTGTTGAAGTTCTTCTTGCATGGCGACTATCCAGTCAGGTTCTGCAAGAGCCTCTTTTATATTGGTGGGTTCAATTGTGGAGAGAAAGGAGTAGAAGGAGCAGAAGTTGATTAAGCTTCTTCGAGTTTGAACTCCTTCTGTAAGGCTTCCTATGATATTATCCAGAGGGTGAGAGCCTTTATATCTCCAGTTTCTTGATTGATTGTCTTCATTGCAACTGCTTGACTCGGGATTTTGACTTGTTCCCCCTGAATCTAAACCAGGGTTTATAGGAGAGTCAGGTATAACTATGACTTCTTCCCTTTGGTTTTGATTCAAAGTTGTAGTTTCATTAACTACAACTCTGGGTTCCAAGTCATTGGTTTGAGAGTTATCTACAGTATCATCAAATGTAATTTCAGCTCTCGCACCGTTTCCTCCCAAGTTAAGTTCATCGTTGATTCCTTGAATTTCGCTTTCATCATTATTTTCTATTTCTGAGGATCTTCCCTTGACAAATGAAAGTCTGGTTCGTCTAGGTTTTCCTCTTCGTCCTGTAAAGGCTTGTCAAAGGCATTATTCTCATCAAAGATAACATGTATACTCTCTTCTATGCATAAGGTACGTTTATTAAAAACTTTATAGGCTTTACTATGTTCAGAATATCCTATGAAAATTGCCTCATCACTTCTAGTGTCAAATTTGCTTAAACGATTTTTACCATTGTTATGAACGAAACATTTACTCCCAAAACATCTTAGATGTGATATGTTAGGTTTACGACCACGTAAAAGTTCGTAAGGTGTCTTTTTAAGGATAGGTCTAATCATAGCACGATTATGAATATAGCAAGCTGTACTAATAGCCTCAACCGAAAAGTTTCTAGCTAGGCCACTACAAAGAAGCATTGTTCTAGCCATGTCTTCTAGAGTTCTGTTCAAGCGTTCTACTACTCCGTTTTGTTGTGGTGTTCTAGGTGCAGAGAAGTTATGTCCAACCCGTTGGATTTACAGAACTCAATAAAAGCATGGTTATCAAACTCAGTTCCATGGTCAGTTCGAATTGTTACTAGGTTAGATTTTAATTTGTTTTGGACAAGTTTCATGAGACTAACAAATTCATCAAATGTTTCATCTTTAGAATGAAGAAATATTGGCCAAACAAATCTAGAGTAATCATCAACTAGAACGAAAACGTACCTGGAACCTCCTCTGCTTCTTACCTTCAGAGGGCCACATAGATCCATATGTACCATTTCAAGAGCTTGGTTAGTACTTACTATTCTTTTTGGTTTGAAGGATGATCTGACGTTTTTACATCGTGCACATGTATCGCACATCTTTTCTTGATCAAACTTGATCTTGGGAAGACCTTCGACCAAGTCCCATCTCTTCAATTTGCTAAGAATAGGAGAACTAATATGACCAAATCTCTTATGCCAGAGACATGGATCATCTAACGTAACTTTCATGCATGAGAGAGAGTCAGTAGGCACAACGTTTAAATCAATCATATAAACATTTTTCTTTCTATGTCCTTCAAGAATTACTTTACTTGTACCTTCCATAATTATACGACAAATATCTGCATGAAAGACAACTTTGTTTCCTTTGTCGCATAACTGGGATATACTAATTAAATTATGCTTGGGGCCACTTACCAGATATACATCGCTAATAGTGTGAGATGATGAGATGCCTATCTTACCGACACCTATTACCTTTCCCTTTTTATTGTCTCCGAAGGTGACCTTTCCTCCGTCAAATGGTTTCAAAGTTGTGAATAGGTTGGCGTCGCCTGTCATGTGTCGGGAGCATCCACTGTCGAGGTACCATAGGTTATTCTCTTTAGCGATTATCTGCACAGAATAATTTAAAGACAGGTTTTAGGTACCCAAGCATACTTGGGTCCTTTAGAGTTTGTGACAATAAAAACATTTTTTTTCTTAACCCAGACTTGTCTCACTAAAAGTCTCTTGGATCTGTGGTAGTTAGATTTTGTCGATCTAGTGTAAGTCCGTGGGTTTTGTTTCTTATAGGTTGTAGTTTTAGGAATTTGGTTGGTTCTATTTTTCTTTTCTGCGTAATCGAAAGACATGTCATAGAACCATCTATGGTCATTATTCCCTTCCTCAGCTTTTTCATTACTTTCCTCACTGTCGATGATAGAGATAGAATCATTTGGTATACTTAGAGATTTTACAAATTTGACTCCAGTTTTGAAGTCTAGTGCGTATTTTACACAATTTTCTCGTAGGTGTCCAGTATGACCACAATAAGTACAAACTAAATATTCAGGCAAGTCTACATACTTTCTTTTTCTAAAGTCACGGTCAGTAGGTTTTTGTTGACATTTAGAATGGTCTCTCCTGCCATAGCACTCATGGCCTAGACCCATCTTCATGTTATTATCGGATTGTTCAGTTAGGAAGTTTAGTACGTTAGTACTTCCTTCCCATTTCTCATGAACCTTACGCACATAAAGAAGAAGGTCTTTTAAAGAATCTATTTCTTTTATGCAGGAGGAGTGGTCAACGTTATTTGACTCTTTCAAGTCTTGAATATCTTTATTAAAATTGAACATGATTTGAGCATGTTCTTTTTTAACTTTGGTCAAGTTAAATTGTAGATCCATGATTTTTTGCTCGAGAATTTCAATTTCTTCTTGATGTGTTTCATCTACAACGACTGGTGTAGGTTTGCTCTTTAGAAGTTCGTTGGCCCTTTTTAAATCTGAAGTTATAGCTTCATTGGCTATAATCTTAGATTCAAGCTCTTTAATTTTGAGATTAAAATGTTGAGTTTTAATTTTGAGATTACGGCTTCATTAGCTGTAACTTTAGACTCAAGAATTTTTTTCTCAGACATTACTGTTTCCAGTTTAACATTTGTATCAATGTTAACTTTGGATTTCAGTTTCTTAGCTTTGGCCTTTAGAAGTTGATTTTCTTCTGCAATGTCAAGGATCTGTTCCTTTAACTCGTCCAATTCAAGACTTTGTTAGTAAGATTGGTCCAGGGTTTGTTCAAAATATTTAATTAATGCAGACTTAGATAAATTTTTAAATTGACTCTTAAGCTGTAAAAAATATACCTCTTGGTCTTCATCTTCTGAATCAGATTCTCCGTAGAGGCCAAATTGTGATGATTCATGATCGTCGGAAATTAGATCCAGACTGATATTGCTTAGGCACAGGTTAGCAACTTCTTCTTCCTCTGAGTCTTCGTCATCTTCGGAATCTAATTCTCCCCAGCAAGATGCGAGCATAACCTTCTTGAATTCAGTCTTGGTCTTATCTCGTTTAGTTTGGTCTTTGATTTTGTCCCAGCTTGGACAATCTTTGATCATATGGCCTTGATCACCACATTTGAAGCAACCTCGTTTGAAGAAGCTTTTGTTAGAGTCATTCTTTTTCTTGTCATTGGTTTTATTGTTGGATTTGGTAAATCTCCCTTTGAAGACTGCCCTTTTAAAGCGTCTTGCGAATAGAACTGTTTCATCTTCCAGTTCAGGTTCGCATTCTTCACTTGTAGATGCTTGTAAGGCAACGTTTTTGCCTTTAGGATGATCATCATCATCTTTGTTTAGCATGATCTCATGAGTCATTAGAGATCCAATAAGTTCTTGATAAGTCATGAACGAGAGATCACGAGCTTCTTTAATTGCAGTGACTTTAGGTTGCCACTTTTTAGTAAGGCTTCTAAGGACTTTTCTGACTATGTCCTCAGAATCATACTTCCTACCAAGGTTCCGTAGTTCATTTAGTATGCAAGAGAATCGTGCAGACATGCTATCAATCGATTCATTCTTTTCCAAAGTGAAAAGTTCATATCGTTGAATAAGCAAGTCTATGCGATGTTTCTTGACTGCGGAAGTACCTTCGTAGGCAAGTTCTAGGCCATCCCATATTTCTTTAGCTGAATTACAAGAAGACAAGCGATCAAATTCAGAAGTAATCATACCGTTTTGAAGTAGACTCATGGCTTTTGAATTTTTCTCAGCAATATTGTAATCTGCTTCCATATAATCACTTTCTGATTTCTCGTATGTTGTTCCGTTTGCAGAGGCGACCAAGATCTTCTTTGGTCTAGTTTGAATTATCTTCCAGCATTCCCAGTCACATCCTTTAACGTAGTGGGTCATCATGTTCTTCCACAAGCTATTGTTCTTTCCATCGAAGATAGGACACTTAAGGTGTTTAGAATCCATTAAGAATCAGTAGAAGGATCAATCTCAAGCTGTAAGGCTTTCAAGAGCATACACGACGCTCTGATACCAATTGAAGAGTCTATTGACCTAGATATACACAAGAAGGGGGGGTTGAATTGAGTATGCCAACTTTTTCGATTCTTCTTCGATGTATGTTGATGAGGCGTGATAGTAGCAAGTAACGAGTAAGAACAACAAACCAAAAGGAGACACTATCTTTTGAAGTGGTTCAGTTTCACAAATCGAAACCTACGTCCACTATTCTCGATTAATAAAATTTGTACCTTCTCCGGATTACAATTTTATCAACCCAACTCGTAATACTTTGATGTTAGTTGTAACTCAATCTAGATACCGTAAAATACCTAGCTATGTCAAGTACCGTTAAATACTTGACTACAAAGAGTACCGCTAAATACTCGAATCTATCTTGAATAATTAAGATGAAATCTTCAACAACCTCTTGTGTTCAACGATCTTGAACGTATGAGAATAATCTTCTAATCTTGTAGTCTTAATTACGAGATTTGACAATGATTGGCACGGAAAAACGAGACGCACGTGAGGTATCGTTCGTTGCTTTCTTGTAATGCGTGAGGCGTGTATTCTTGTTATTTTTCAACGTGTGATATATTGTCCCTTATATAGTAATTTAGATCTAGGTTGAATCCTAGATAGTTTAGGAATATTATTTCATCTAGAATTCTTATTTCTAGGTAATATTTTAAAACTAATCTTATTTGAATTAGGAAATGACTTTAATAAGATATTACTAATTTAAGACATAAGATCTTATTTCCAAAACCTATTTGATTTAGGAAACAACTTATATCATAAAATATAGTATCCTACTTTAAATCAATTCCTAATTCTTGTCAAGATATAATAAAATATATCTTTTAACCAAATTCTAATTAATCTTTAAGTAAATTAAATAAATACATTTTATTTATTTAATCATACCATAAGGCTAATAGAAAACGTGTAGGACCGTGTAGAACAATGCGATGCACACTTCCCTATGCACGTTTCTCAAGATACGCTTCCCGAGACATAATTCCGGGACACGTTTTTCTAGAGATTCGGATTTTGACAATAACGGTTAGAATAAAATCCTTAGTATAATAGGATAAATAATTTCCTCATAAGTTAATTATTTCAATCCTAATTAACCAAAGAATATTTCTATTCTAAAAACCGTTTTAAGATTACTAAATTAATATATGACAATATAACAATAATACACATATATCTTCACGCTTTTATTTATTCCACGCAAATCTCATTTCTTCAATAGTTATAGATACGACCTATAACTTAGGAACTCTTTGATTTCGTAATAAGACTTTTATCTTGTAACTCTTCAAAAGACTTGACACGAGCTTGACCTTTTTCCTCAATCTACCATTGTATCTATACTTTGCTAAACTATGATCTTCTCTCTATAATTAATTGTACACTTAAACGCACGATTACATGCATATATATATAAAACATAATTATCTAGACGTACTTGTCATTATTAAAACATAAAACAATATATTAAACATATAGAATATATTACTCAACAAGAGTATATAACAAGTAATTAGTGTGGAGTACATCAGAAAATGGCGAATGTAGTGCAGTAAGTAAAATTCAGAAAAAGGGGAGCAGTAGCATGTATGGGTGTAGGAGTAAGAGCACTGGGTTGACATTTAACAATCAGAAAATAGTAAATAGGTGATGAATGCAGTAGACAGTAAAACGTAACAACATAAGGTCTCAGAATTTGTCAACAATAATAACCCAAAACCAACTAAGCCATTCATCATATATTCTAACCTATAAGTTATATACATCATAAATTCACCATTTAAAACCACATAACACTCATATAACATAAATGTCGAGTTAATTAAAGACAAGGGTCGAGTTGCTCAATATCGTCACCTCAAAAGCGGTTATGCTCCGAATTCTTCTTCAATCACGTAGCTATCAACCTCCAGGTCCTCTAGTCCAACCCCTAAAACAAAAGAAACGTAGTTTATAAGCTCAAAACGAAATTTACCCAAAACAGCGTCTTTTTCGAGTTCGATAAAACCGAAATTGAAAGAGATAGAAAGCTTGCAAATCTCGCGAGGATTCTGAAAATGTAAGACTTACCGCGATTCGAGTTCGGGAAGAGGTCGAGATGATGATTTTAAGCTTTAGAAATGGAGAACAATGGGTGTTTTTTGTGTAACAGTGAAATGAATGAAGATGTCGATGAATAGGGTTTATGTAGGGTTTTGAGTTGTCCTTTCTTGTTACTTGAGTCGGGTTTTTGTTTAAGATACGGACTCAAGTCGGAATGAGAATATGCCTAGTGAAAGACATCTTAAGAATTAAATATTCTTAAGACGGAACTTAACGGAAAACTTAAATTAAATTTACCATTTATAATTAAAATATTATTATATTCAGGAAAATATTTTAAAATCATTAAAATATTATTTACGAAAATACGGGATGTTACAACAATAATAAGTCCTTAAATCTATCCCATCTCCCATTCATTATTCAATTATATGGTCAAGTTAAGGTTAGGAGTTACATGAGTGCGTCGGGAGCGATAATGCTCTGATACCAACTGTAAAACCCCTCGTCGCAGCGGAAAATAAAACATTCAAACATGCCAAAATTTACGCGGAATTTAAATTTAACTTGCATGATAAACGAGGTGAATTGAAACTAAACTGTACAAACTGATGTAAACCAAAACATAGATATGTATAACAGTCTAAGTATGAAAACCATAAATAGAAACAGTCTGGAATGGCACTTCCCTACAGGCACTCAAGTATGCAATCCAAAACTAGGTCTAGCTACACGATAAGATAGGTAAGTCAATGATGAAAGGATCATCGCTCGCTAGCCTCCAATGTAACGCAACAGCTACCAAACTGTCATGTACCTACATACATGAAAACATGTATGCCACAATCAGTGGGGAGTGACTAGGGTTCTTCTAGCCACCTATTGTTAACGACACGTAACACATAAAGCATCCAACATACTCCAGCATTTATAATATGTGAAGCATATATATATATATATATATATATATATATATATATATATATATATATATATATATATATATATATATATATATATATATATATATCAATATCTCAATCTCATATCAACATGCAATATCATTCAAAGGTTCTCAACTAACTTCGGAAACTATTTGAAAGGAGAGTCGGTTTCCCTTCCGGTTGCCCGGCCGGGGGGTCTTTCAATCCAAACCGTTTACGAAACCAGACTAAGAGTCGTCCAATGCCTTGGACGAACAGTTCTCAGATAGCCAATACTGTATAACAAACAACACAATCAATCATCAACATTTGACACTATACCCTTACTCATGCAAGCAAATGCAAATCAACAACGTTTATAACCTAACCCTGCTCAGGCAAGAACTAGACACAAAAAACAGTGCCCAAGTCACACCTCAACTCGGGTAAACTTGGTACACAATCAGCAAGCATACACTCGTGAACCCCTACTCAAGCACGAGTGGATACCAATCAGCTAATAATGGTTCATAGACCCTGCTCAGTCGTGACCATTACTCTTCGTAATGAAATTGGGATCCCAACTCAGACCCAACCCACTACGGTCATACAAACTCACGGTAGAATAGCGGTCCCTGCTCAGACATATTCCTACCGCATCAACCATACACGTGACAGTCCAGCGGTCCCTGCTCAGACATGTCCGTCACGCCACAAACACTCACATGTCAAGCTAGAGGATCCCTGCTCAGACCATAACTTAACATGCATACAAACATCAGCACATATCGTACTCTAGCGGTCCTTGCTCAGACATATTCCGATATGTACTTCAACGAAACCTTAGTCCTAATCTTCTAGACATCTAAGCAACACTTAATTGACCCCGGGAACTAAGTTGAGGGAGAGCCGTTTTCCCTTTCGGTTACCCGGCCGGGGGGTCTTTATCCTCTGTCCATTCCCGAACCAAATAAAGTGCCGCCCGAACCTCGGAGACTTCAATCACACATACACATGTAAGAGAAGACCAAGTTCGATAAAACCATGAACAACCTAAGACTCCCTTCTACAAGTCTAAGGGTTCCTATTCAACTAACTAAAACCACTAGGTCTCATAAGCAACCTAAGACAAGGATTAGCCTAAGATAAGAAACAACATGCTAAAACATTGCTTACTAAATTACCCATTACCATTAAGAAGAAACTAAATTTAGATAAGAAATAAACTTGCTAACTTATTACTTGCTACTACCCATTATGATTCAAGTATAAATATAACAATATATGATACTTAAACATACTAAAAGACTAGTATAGAAACCTTACAACCAACAATTGAGAAATGACTAACATTAGGCAAATAGCTAACCAATTTGCTAAACCTTACTTGGCTCAAACATACATTTAAAACCAAGTAAATATATCAATAAACATCACTTAAACATCCTTAAAACAATGGGGAAACAAGCCCCTAAAACAACACGAAAATAATTAAACAATCAAAAGCTACAGCGGTTTTTGCGCAGCCTGCGCAATGGGGTGCGCAGGTGCGCTTGAAATGCACAGCCTGCGCCTAAACACGGGCAGGCCTGTTTCGTGAAATTCCTGCAATTCGCCATTTCCTTTAAACTTTCAACAAACACTTCTACATCATGATTTCAAGCATCAAACTTATACTATCAGCACATATCAACCCATAACAATCCCAAGTACGTCTCATATACGATTTTTGAACAATTAGAACACGTATTAGGTCGTATCAAACATTTTATTCGTCTTAACTTTGCAAAAACTGAAAAATGAATGTAAGAAGCATAAAAACATCATAAACTTCAATTAAACCATATGGAAAACATGTAAAACACATTCCTATCATGCATCTATGTTCATACATCAATACTCCCTCCGTTCGATTCCACTTCGTGGGTTTGCTTTATGCACAAATATCAAGGAGGTTATAAAGGATTAATAAAAGGACACTTGGGAAAGGTGAATATGCTTTATTAGGGAATATATTGTGTCATAATGTGGGATACCCAATGACATTTGTTGTAAATATGAAAAGTGCACAAGGATTAAATGGGCAATTACATAGACTAAAAGGGAAACATGTAAAGTGGAGTCGAACAGAGCGATAAGGAATACATGCGAAGTGGAGTCGAACGGAGGGAGTATAACTCATAAAAAATCAAAATCAAAATCAAGAACAAACACAAATTGTGCTACTTTAACAAAAAGGCCGAGTTACTCATCAATGTCACCTTATAAGCGGGTTAAGCTCCAATCTCTTCTTCAATACGTAATTATCAACCTCCGGGTCCTCTAATCCAACTCCTACACCAAAAGAAACAAAGATTATAAGCTTAAACCGGATTTGGGTGAAAACAACGTCTTTTTCGAGTTCACCAAAACTCAAAATTGAAAGAGATAGAAAGCTTGCAAATCTCGAGAGGATTCCGAAAATGTAAAACTTACCTTGATACGAGTTCGGGAAGGGGTCGAGATGATGATTTTATGCTTGAAGAAAAAGAGAGAAATTGAGGTTTTCTAGTTACTGTGGAAGGAAATAAGATGTCGATGGAGAGGAAGGCTTACGTAGGGTTTGTTCTCCTTTTTACCTTTTTCTTGAGTCGGGTTTTATTTCATTTGTGAAACGGACTCAAGTCGGGAAATGAGATGCCAAATGAAAATCTTAAGAATTAAAATATTCTTAAGACGGAAGTTAACGGAAAACTTAAAATAAGATTTACGATTTATTATTAAAATAATATTATATTCTGGAGAATGTTTTAAAATCATGAAAATATTATTTATGAAAATACGGGATGTTACAGCTCGTGTAGGCGATTACGGACTAAAACAAATATAATGTAATTCAGTTCACTTTGTGGTGTTCAAGGTTGTCATTACAATAATCCACATGAAAAACAATATATAAAACAAAATCGATGGTGTTACAAATAGTAAATGAAATAGATACAATATCCAATTCACAAAATAGTACTAATACAACTCAGGAACACGTTTAATTCCCATTGAAATAACGTGCCCTTCATAATTATCATGTCTTAATGGTTTAGTGAGAGGATCTGCGATGTTGTCATCCGTCGCAATCTTGTCTATCACTATTTCCTTTTACTCAGTAGTAGAATCCGCGTAACCGTTTACGCAAAGCTCAGTGCCTCCACCATAAGTCAATACCCAATCTTTAGTCCTCCGTAGGTACTTAAGAATGTTTTTAATAGCCATCCAGTATGGTTCACCTTGATTACCTTGGTACCGACTCGTCATACTTAAAGCATATGCCACGTCTGGACGTGTGCATATTATGGGATACATGATCGATCCTATAGCTGACGCATAAGGAATGCGACTCATGCGCTTGACCTCTTCCGGTGTCTTAGGTGCCTGAGTCTTACTCAAATGCACCCCCGAGATCATCGGAAGTAACCCCTTTTTAGAGTTGGTCATGCTGAATCTGTCAAGAATCTTATCCATATAAGACTCCTAACTCAGTGATAACATCCGTCGTGATCTATCTCTATTGATACGGATCCCCAATATACATTGTGCCTCACCCAGATCTTTCATCTGGAAATGGTTCTTTAACCATACTTTAACCGAAGATAAGAGAGGGATGTCATTTTCGAACAAAAGTATATCATCGACAAACAACACCAGAAAGATGATCTTGCTCCCACTCAACTTGATATATAAGCATGGTTCTTCGAATGATTGAATAAAACCATTCTTTTTTTATCACTTGGTCGAAACGATGATTCCAACTCCAAGATGCTTGTTTAAGTTCATAAATGGAACGCTTAAACTTGCACACTGAAGAGTCTATCGATATAATATACTCAAGAAGGGGGGATTGAATTGAGTATGCCTTCTTTTTAAATCTTCTTCGATGTGTGTATGGTTGTATGATGATCTTTGAGTAAAACAAATAATAAAGAGAAACGCAATATTTTTGAAGTGGTTCAGTCTCACACTTTGAGACCTACGTCCACTATTCTCGATTAATAAAATTACTACCAACTCTGGATTACAATTTTATCAACCCTACTCGTGCAACTTTGATGTTAGTCGCAACTCTATCTAGATACCGTTAAATATCTAGCTATGACAAATACCGTTAAATATTTGCCTTACAATGAGTACCGCTAAATACTCGTTCTATCTTACGTTAATAAGATAAAGTCTTCAATGTTTCTTGATGTCACAATCTTGAATGAATAAGATCAATTCTTGAGCACTAGAATCGTGAATCGGATATGACAATGACAAGCTCGAATATTGAAGTAGATGATCGGCGGTTTTCTCTCTCGATTTTCGTGAATATGTGTATGTGTATTTCGTGTGTATTAATGTGTCATAGGTAGTCTATTTATATAGAATATATATCTAGGTAATTCAAACCCTAGATGATTTAGGAATATTACTTAAACTAGAATACTAGTCTTTTAGTAATACTACCTTAAATCTAATCTTAATATATTTAGGAAAGATTTAATAATATACTACAAGTGTTATATAAGGAATCAATTTCCTAATTCATATTTAGGAAAGATCTTTATATAATAAACAAATAGTATCCTTATTAAAACGACTTCCTAAACTATGTTAAAGATAATAAAATATATTATCATAATATAATCTTAGTTTGTTTAGGATATTAAATAAATACATAATATTTACTTAAATTAATCCTATACGAATTATGGAATCGTAACATGATACACGTTTCCAAAGTCGTACCAAACCATATTTAAATTATATTATTTTGACAATTATGGTTATATAAAAATCCTTAGTTTATTTAGTAATAAATAATTATCTCATAAGAAAATTATTTATTTCTATTTAACCAAAAGATATTTTATATAATTTTATTAAGATTAATAATTACATATTAAGAATAGAATACCAATTAAACATTAATTGTACATGACTATATTTGGAAACTAAAATCGTTTCAACCAAACACATATATTCCGACCATTTCTTCATAATATAAGGTTATAGCTATGAGCTATAACTTGAATCAATCTTGTACTAAAGCTATAGTTGATATGTATAACTTTAGTTCATTAGGCGCGCTTGTGATCTTCTATCAATCTTCGATTTAGTCAGTTCATTGACTAACAACTTGAATCTTTTATACTTGATTCATTAGATCTTGTTACTAATATTCTGTACACTTAGCACACGATTATACGCACGAGTATATAATATATAAATAGCTAGACTTGTCATTATCAAAACATAAACATATGTACTTAATATATATATTTGAATATATGGTTCAACACACACTTTCTTAGGATTTTTAGGATCAGTGAAACCTTCGGGTTGTACCATGTACAAGTCCTCCTACAAATAACCGTTTAAGACGGCAGTTTTCACATCCATTTGCCATATTTCATAGTCATGAAATGCAGCAATCGCTAAGATAATCCGAATGGAATGCAGCATGACTACGGGTGCAAAAATCTCATCATAGTGCAACCCTTGCACTTGAGTGAACCCTTTTGCCACTAGTCGTGCCTTATAGGTGTCTGGTTGTCCCTCGATGGAGCGCTTTATCTTATAAAGCCATTTGCACTGAAGAGGTCGTACCTTATCAGGCAAATCAACCAACTCCCATACGTCATTCTCGTACATGGAGTCCATTTCGGATTGCATGGCAGTAAGCCATAGCTTTGAGTCGGAACAGGTCCTTGCACCTTTATAGGTTACGGGGTTCATTACTCCCTAAGATAAAAATGTCAACTCCGTCAAGTTCCTCGATCAGACCGATGTATCTATCTGGAGGAATGAAGTGTCTACCCGACCTTCTGGGTTCCTCAGGAATAATGACTGCAACAGAAGATGAAGGAACGGTTTCCTCCATTGGTTGCTCAGTAGTTGGTTCTTGAACCTCCGACAGATCGAATGTTCTATTACTTATCTTATTCTCGAGAAACTCTTTCTCTAAGAACTTCGCACTAGCCGCAACAAAAACGCAGTGTTCGGTAGGCGAATAGAAGTAATGACCAAACATTCCTTTTGGATAACCAATAAAGTATGTCTTGACCGATCGCGGGCCGAGCTTATCCTCGTGTCTCCACTTGACATAAGCCTCGCAGCCCCAAACCCGAATAAAGGACAAGTTAGGGACGGTTCTCATCCATATCTCATATGGAGTCTTGTCAACAGCTTTAGACGGACTTCGGTTAAGTATAAGAGCAGCTGACAATAGAGCAAAGCCCCATAATGAATCCGGCACAACTGTGTGACTCATCATGGATCGAACCATATCTAATAGTGTTCGATTTCTCCGTCCGGACAAACCATTTAATTGTGGTGTTCCAAGTGGAGTTAAATGTAGTACTATACCACAGTTTTTAAGGTGTTGATCAAACTCATGCGAAAGATACTCACCACCACGATCTGATCGTAGTACCTTAATCTTTCTATCCAGTTGGTTTTCAACCTTCGCCTGGAATTCCTTGAACTTTTCAAAGGATTCACTTTTAAGCTTCATTAAGTAGACAAATCCGTATCTACTTAAATCGTCCGTGAAAGTGATGAAATATCTATTGCCGTCTCGTGCGGTGATTGACATAGGTCCACATACATCTGTATGTAAGAGGCCTAATAGGTCAGCAGCGCACATTCCAAAACCTTTGAAGGAAATACGAGTCATTTTGCCTATGAGACATGATTCACATGTGCCAAATGATTCATAATCAAATGGAGATATAGCGCCATTCTGTATTAGCTGCTTTACACGTTTCTCATTTATGTGTCCCATACGGGAGTGCCATAGATATGTTTGATCTTTGTCATCAACCTTTATTTTATTATTATTCACGTGTAATATTTCAGTCGATTGATCTAAGACATATATACCATTCATGGAAACCGCTTTACCATAAACCATCCCATTTAAAGAGAAAATACAGCTATTATCCTTTATTAAGAATGAAAATCCGTCTTTATCGAGTACGGAAACTGAAATAATGTTCATAGATAAACTGGGTACATAATAACAGTTATACAGATATAAATCGAATCCGATCCGCTCGGTAGCTGGATCACATATGTTCCCATGGAAGCAGCAGCAACTTTTACTCCATTCCCGACTCGTAGGTCCACATCACCCTTTGCAAGAGGTGTGATGTTTTTAAGGCCCTGCAAATGATTACACAGATGAGAACCACAACCGGTATCAAGTACCCTAGTTGCGAAACTTGCATGGTTAATCTCAATTGATACCCGTCGTTGTGGGTGTCAAAGATAAAATTTATAAACCAAACTAAAACTATAGATAGTGATAGTAAGGGTCGAACCACAGAGAGACAAGGTTAATTATGTTTGCTAATTTTTAATCTATTAAGTAACAATAGAGAGGGGGTTTGATTGATTGTTGCTAGGTCAAAAACAAATATAAAATAAAACAAGTAAATAAAGATGAGACTAAACTATGATAAAAGAGATGCTAGGATGTTTGGGTAATAAATAGCTAAGATAATATAAATCCTAAGTCAACATGTATTGCAGTCGCGTAAGGGGTGTAACATATCCTTTAGGTCTATGCTACCTAATAGCTTCTTTCGGTCTATGCTATTAGTTCCTAGGTCTCACAATTATTGGGTGTCAACAATAAGGGTGATTCCTAAATTCTAGGTCACATACCTTTCAGTCTTGGGTAACCTAGCCGTCTTAAGATGTAAACCAATGCCCTTCCCATATCTCTCAATCTTGGGTAGGTCATTACTAACATCCTACAAGTCTCCTTTTGGTCTCATTGTAGGTTATTATAGTCTACAAATAAAAGCGGAACAGAATTCAAACACGAGTCGGTCGGCCGACCTATAATGGTGGTCGGTCGACCTCCTGCCTGCGACATGTTGATTCGGGAATTATACTACCTATGCATATTTACTCACTACATCCTAACATATGAAATTAGCTACTCATAACTATTGAAACAATAATAAAAATAGGAATAAACATGGGAATTATAAAGAACATCAATCTAAACATGCAATAATAATAAAGGCTTGGGATTCTAACTTAACCGTATGCAATGATTATAAACTAATAATAATAAAACATAAATTAAGAGAGGAATTACCGGAAATAAGGATTAAGGCGGAAAAGAACAAGCTTTATTGATTAATGTTGAAAGATTGATGATGAACAATATATAAAACTAAAGAAAAGTGTTTGATGATTATGGAAAGATTAAAACTAAACTAGATGTAACTCTATGATAGAAAACTAGGTAGAAAACTTGATATATAACTGAATGAATAACCCTAATCCCGTAATTTAGCTTAAATAGGCGAATTAAAGAATTTCCTAATGACCTAAACACTTTAATGGGCTTCGCGGAAACTTCAGGGTCAGCGCTGAGGTCGGTCGACCCAATTAGTAGGTCGACCGACCCAATTGTCGGGACTGCAGCGCGCGTCGACCTTAAAACAGCTGCCATTTCTCCGTTACCTATCGTAATCAAGCGATTCTTGCGGCGTTGGAAAGCGAAGAGGATAAGCTTTCACCTCCAACTGGAATCACTCCATTATCAGCTCTAGAACTCGAGATATAGCCATTTGAAACAGGCTGCAACATCGTGGATCGATTCTTTGCTTGTTAAAGCTATCTACAGGCCTTGAAATGTGCGCTAGGCTTCGTTCCTTCTTGTCCTTAGTCATGAAAAATCCCTAGGGCATAAATTTGGTATAAAATCATCCATTTTCCGCATAAATCTGCAAAAGAGCATAAAAATACGAAAGTAGACAATTGTTGGGAAATAAATGCTAAAACATAGTAAATGAGCGACAAAATGCGTGTAGAAATAGATGTAAAACATCATAAAATAGGCACGCATCAAATTCCCCAAACCAAACCTTGCTTGCCCTCAAGCAAGAAATAGACTCGATCTTAACTAATGGAACGATTTCAATCTCAGAGCGAAATTTACATGTAAGCCTAAACCAATGCCAAGTACAAAATGAGAAAGTATTTAAATCATGCAAACGAGTTATGGTGTCGTCAAACTTTGCAAGACTAGAGACTATAGAGACTTAATACCATGGACTCTCGCGGTACGCTCGAGACACTCATGAAACAAATGTTGAGTATATGTAAAAGATAGAAAGAAGTAATTTTGTCATGACACTCACCTAACTGCGACCCATGAAAGCATGCCTGCAATCTAACATGAACAAGAATTCTACATTTCGTATAACAAACTCATTAAGTGGCCCAGATTCATGCAATTGAGGTAATGAAAGATATGTGAGGTAAAAGGTAAAAAGTGGTTAAGATGTTTTTTGGACTTGTGGGGTTAGTAGCCAAGCTAGTAGAACCGATTTCCAACAACATAATTCACAACTTTTGATATTAAGGAAGTGCTCTTTTGTAGCACAACTCTCATCCATTATATATAAGAAAGGACTCCCAATTATTTTTGAATGAAGTACGTGAGTGATAACACAATAAAGAAAGGGAACTTGGAACGAATTTTTCATTCTGATGTTGTCAGTTGGTCGACCGACCTATTAAGGGGGTCGGTCGACTGACTTTGCTGTATATTTTGATTTTTTCGTTTTTCTTTTCTTTTCTTTCTTTCTTTTTCTGAATTTTTCTGTTCTTTTTTTCTTTTCTTGCTTTCTTTCCTTCTTTCCTCTTTTTGCTCAAGATATCATACAAACCAAGATGCCTCAAAAAAATAAATCAAAGACCACAAATACTAGCTTGGAAGGGTAGGCTAAGTATAGGATGTAGTTTTGGGGGAATAAAAAGGCGATTTTGGCTATGTAAGGCTTTATGGGTAAATAAGAGAAAAGGGATTCCAAATGCACGTATCAAGATTCACAAAACGAGATAGTAAAACAAGTATATAGCAATTCAAGGTCATGTTTATGCATATTGATGTAACATGTTCCAAGGGGAGTACTACTCACATCCTAGACAACTGGTTTAAAGATGAAACCAGGAAATAAAGCTCTAAAAACTCAGAATGTACAGTAAGTTGCCAATGTATAAGTCAAGTCTCAAGATATACAAATTGACAAAAGACTCTCATACTAAAATGAGTTGACAAGGCAAGGTAAAGGCATAAACATGTAAGATAGCAAAGATCATCCTTGAAATACTCTCGTTCCGACTCGACCTATATGCTAAAATAAACGTGAATTTTTTGGAATTTTTGAAATTTTTTCATTTTTTTGTATTTTTCTTTGTATATATAAGGAAAATAAAGAAAAGAAATGCAAGACAGAAATGCAATAAACGTGTGGCAGAATGCAATGCATGTGACACGAAACCATTCCCCACAAACCAACCCGCACAATGTCCCCATTGTGCATTAGCCTAAGTAAAGGTTTTGGAAAATTAAAGAGAAGATGCAAGGAAAATAAAAACCAAGGAAAAACTAGAAAGAACTCACTGTATTATGAAGCGCATGAGAAAAACCTCCCCAAACCAGCGTAAGCTGGGAGGTTTTGGTGGCTAGCAGTGCCACTCAAGTACCCAAGATGGTTGCACGATTTCAAGGAAGAAACGAACAGGCTGTGACGGATGGTTGGGTCGACCGACCCATATTTTAGGTCAACCGACCCCTCTGCTGCACCGCGGTCTTCGTTTCTTCGGAAATAACTTGTATTAACCAAGTCATTCTTCTTTAAACCTGAAAAATCATCATATATGCGCCCAACAAATGCGCAAGATCCCAGAACCAAGTCTAAAAAGTCTCAAAACAAAGCAACAAAAACAAAGAGAGTCTAAGTCTAAAAACAAGAATAAAAAAAATAGTCCAACAAAAAAAATTGAAATAAAACGCTTGACTAGCACTATAACTCAGCAGCAAGATACCCCAAAGTAAGGCACTTGGCTAAAATAGGTCCTTTCAGCAGTATGGACCGCTACTCTGGGCTTCCAGACAACAGGCCTAGATGGAGGAAGGGTATCTGGTGTCGGATAGGCTATGACACGCTTCTTTACTTTGCCTGGCCTATCTTCTACAGCAACTTGCTCCAATTTTGTCTCCCCAGTATCACCAGGATCTCCTATGCCCTCTTTACCATGACCTGCAACAACAGAAATAACAGGATGGTCCTCCAATTTTGTTTTAAGCTCAAGGCCTTTAACGATCTCCAAGATTTTTCCGAGCTGACGTTCCAACTCTACTTTCTCCACACGATCCGGATATGGGACTGCAATGCTTGTCGCAGAATCAGCAATCTTTGGCTCTTTAAACTTCAGAATCTCCGTCGAGTCATTGATGAGAGACGAGTGAGGTAGCTCAGGAGGCGACTCCATAGTCTGTTCAGGTATCATGGTCGGTCGACCTGGTATAGCGGTCGATCGACCAGGTGCTGTATTATCGAGAATTTTCTGTTCTGCAGAAACTAATCTCACGTCAGGTGTCGAGGTCGGTCGACCTGATGTTGTGGTCGTTCGACCTTCTGGCCTGTGCACGGGATCAATTTCTTCGTTCTGAACTACGGCAGAATCATCCTTTGGGGTTGGTTCCTCATAAGCTTTCTCAATTTCTTCGGAACGGCTGTTATTGGATGTTTCAAGTGCGGCAACATGACTTATTTCAACACTTGTTTTCATTGAATTCCCATGTGAATTTCCATTTTCAGTTCTATGAACCGCAAACTCCTCAATAAAATCCCAACCCTTGTCATAAGCTACATTATGAAATCCACCTTTTGTAAGGATGGCTCTGTAGTCATCACACAAAGAGTTATAGAATTGTTCGCAAAGGTACCACTCCTCAAAGCCGTGGTGAGGAACGGATCGAACCAACTTCTTAAAACGAGCCCACACTTCATGAAATTCCTTATCAGGTCCTTGCCGGAACATAAAAATTTGAACTCATATAGCGTCGGTTTTCGCTGGCGAAATATACTGTTTGCAGAAAGCCAATGCCAGAGATGTCCAATCTGTAACTCTAGCCGCTACCCTATCAAGATACCGAATCCATTGACGCGCAGAATCTTTCAAGGAGAAAAGAAACAACGTCTCCTTAACCTCATCTTGAGCCACTCCAGCCGGTACGGGTAGGGAACAACAATAATCTGTAAATAGCTCCAAATGCTTTAGAGGATCTTCATCCGGTAGACCTGCAAACTGTTTTTGCTCCACCAATTTGATTTGGGAAAGTTGAATTTCAAAGGGGAGAGTAAATTCCTGGGGAAGGTGGTGTGCTGCTGGCTGAAGATTATCAGAAATAGTAGACATGATCGCAATAGCACTGAGAGTACTCAAGTCTTCCTCTCAAAAACCTGTCTTCTAAAACAAAACTAGAAGAAAAGGTAAGTAACGGTCTTAAGGAACCGAAGTTCCTTAAGACAAGGAAAATAAACTAAAAACTAACAAACAAAATTATACCTTCTCCCCGGCAACGGCGCCAAAATTTGATACCCGTCGTTGTGGGTGTCAAAGATAAAATTTATAAACCAAACTAAAACTATAGATAGTGATAGTAAGGGTCGAACCACAGAGAGACAAGGTTAAATATGTTTGCTAATTTTTAATCTATTAAGTAACAATAGAGAGGGGGTTTGATTGATTGTTGTTAGGTCTAAAACAAATATAAAATAAAACAAGTAAATAAAGATGAGACTAAACTATGATAAAAAGAGATGCTAGGATGTTTGGGTAATAAATAGCTAAGATAATATAAATCCTAAGTCAACATGTATTGCAGTCGCGTAAGGGGTGTAACATATCCTTTAGGTCTATGCTACCTAATAGCTCCTTTCGGTCTATGTTATTAGTTCCTAGGTCTCACAATTATTGGGTGTCAACAATAAGGGTGATTCCTAAATTCTAGGTCACATACCTTTCAGTCTTGGGTAACCTAGCCGTCTTAAGATGTAAACCAATGCCCTTCCCATATCTCTCAATCTTGGGTAGGTCATTACTAACATCCTACAAATCTCCTTTTGGTCTCATTGTAGGTTATTATAGTCTACAAATAAAAGCGGAACAGAATTCAAACACTAGTCGGTCGGCCGACCTA
Source organism: Silene conica (assembly GCA_029255685.2). NCBI lineage: Eukaryota > Viridiplantae > Streptophyta > Magnoliopsida > Caryophyllales > Caryophyllaceae > Silene > Silene conica. Next base: position 73,721,367 of record CM055314.2, read on the forward strand.
TAATGGTGGTCGGTCGACCTCCTGCCTGCGACATGTTGATTCGGGAATTATACTACCTATGCATATTTACTCACTACATCCTAACATATGAAATTAGCTACTTATAACTATTGAAACAATAATAAAAATAGGAATAAACATGGGAATTATAAAGAACATCAATCTAAACATGCAATAATAATAAAGGCTTGAGATTCTAACTTAACCGTATGCAATAATTATAAACTAATAATAATAAAACATAAATTAAGAGAGGAATTACCGGAAATAAGGATTAAGGCGGAAAAGAACAAGTTTTATAGATTAATGTTGAAAGATTGATGATGAACAATATATAAAACTAAAGAAAAGTGTTTGATGATTATGGAAAGATTAAAACTAAACTAGATGTAACTCTATGATAGAAAACTAGGTAGAAAACTTGATATATAACTGAATGAATAACCCTAATCCCGTAATTTAGCTTAAATAGGCAAATTAAAGAGTTTTCTAATGACCTAAACACTTTAATGGGCTTCGCGGAAACTTCAGGGTCAGCGCTGAGGTCGGTCGACCCAATTAGTAGGTCGACCGACCCAATTGTCGGGACTGCAGCGCGCGTCGATCTTAAAACAGCTGCCATTTCTTCGTTACTTATCGTAATCAAGCGATTTATACGGCGTTGGAAAGCTAAGAGGATAAGCTTTCACCTACAACTGGAATCAATCCATTATCAGCTATAGAACGCGAGATATAGCCATTTGAAAAAGGCTGCAACATCGTGGATCGATTCTTTGCTTGTTAAAGCTATCTACAGGCCTTGAAATGTGCGCTAGGCTTCGTTCCTTCTTGTCCTTAGTCATGAAAAATCCCTAGGGCATAAATTTGGTATAAAATCATCCATTTTCCGCATAAATCTGCAAAAGAGCATAAAAATACGAAAGTAGACAATTGTTGGGAAATAAATACTAAAACATAGTAAATGAGCAACAAAATGCGTGTAGAAATAGATGTAAAACATCATAAAATAGGCACGCATCATCAATCATATGAATATAAGATGACATACCAACAGGAGTGACGCGGCCTGCTTTTATGTCCTTACAATACACTGGACAGTTCCGCCTCCAATGCCCAATCTTGTGGCAATGGTGGCACTCAATGCCACCTTCTTTGCTCTTTGTCTTGCATTGTGAGCTACTTGTCTCACCAGGCCCACACTTAAATCCGGCCCTTTTGAATTTAGGAGGCTTAGCTACTGTTAGCTCTGCTTGAGCTTTTCCCTTACCCTTTTCCTTCTTTGCAATCATGAGAACGTCTTGCTTAATGCTCCCACTCAAATTATGATCCTTCTCGGTTTGTACGTGAAGGGAGTGTAGCTCATGAGGACTTTTATTCATGTCATTCATGTAATAGTTTGCCCTGAATAACGAAAAACCATGAAGTGAATGAAGCATTCGATCAATGATTACGTTCTCACTGATCTTGCAGTTCAGGGACTCCAATTTCTCGACATTCTCAATCATATTGAGAATGTGTGGGCTAACTGGTTGGCCCTTTTGGAGTTTCGCATCGAAGAAGCGACAGGTGTGCTCATATGAAACGATTTTCAGTGATTTTGAGAATTCGTTTGCGAGCGTGGTGAAAATCATATTTGCGCCATGGGAAATGAAGCGTCTTTGGAAACTGGGTTCCATTGCAAAAATGAGTACGTTCTTTATCGCACCCGCTTCCATAACGAAATCACTATAAGCTTGTGATACGTTAGCTCTAATAGTGGGGCCTGGGTTAGGTGGTAATGGCTCAGTTAAATACTTGAGCTTACCATAAGCTACAGCTGCATTCCGTAATGCAGCCTCCCACTCCGCAAATATGGACCCATCATTTTTTAGTCGCGTTGACTGATTCATGTGGTCCATAAAAGCCTTAAGTCAGGATTCTTTTCTTAGTGTGGCACTAGGCATAGGGGCATCATTCTGACCAGCCATAGTATTTGCAGTATTATTTTTTTGTTTAGGTGAATTCTACACAGTAAACAAGAAATTAAAACATAATATGCATACAATCGTTTTGTAAATAGTCTAGCAAAAACAGTTTACTGCGATGACTTTAGCATTTATATAATTGATCTTCCTCAAAGAACTATATAAACGATCCCAAGACTCAATTTCAGTAAATTGATAAGCCAACCTCTTGGCTAATTCTACATTTAGAATTCTTGGTCGATAAATTTCTGTAAATTCTATCTTAAGTCCACCATAACCACAGGATCGTACGAGGATCATGATGTTGAGGTAAAATAAGTCAACAGCAACTACTTACCCAACGTAGAAGGGGTCATATGGAGAGTAAGGTCCTATATGCCTGGCGACGAAGAAGGGATTCATAGTAATTTGACTTATAAAAGACTAATCTCAATTTTAGGTTATAGAGGAAGATCCCATCATCTTTAATTTTAATTTATTTAAGTGAACAAATATCTAGCATGCGAGAATGAATAAACTAAGGTGATGGCTTTAAGAAAAACGTGTGACATCTTTATGTCGACACTGACTAGCATACATACTATATGAGTCAATTTTCATGCAATCTCAGGTGGTTTGGTTTAGGCGGAACAATGATGCAAAACAAACATGTGAATGAAAAACAAAACGGAAATAAAACAAGTCCTAGAGTGGCTGATGGCCGGTTTTTGTCGTCAATTCCGGCATAAAAAACAATTTGTAAACTCCTAAATTAAGTAGTATAATTTAGGGTCGAACCCAAAGGATGGTGGGGTTAGGGTATAAGTCTCGTTTAAGTTTTAGTTTAGTCAGGGGTAATGGGGTTTTTGTGAAGTCATTAATAACTAAGTAAGAAATAAACAAGATATAAAGACTAAGTCGATAGTTAGAAGAAACTAGGGTGTCGGGGCTACCTAGGTAAGTCGGTAACTTAAACATGTGAGAGAGGTCTAGGGTCGCTCCTATTGTAGGTCTAGGGTCGTCTCGTCTTTCGATTTGACTAACCTAAGGTCGAGTCCTATTCTAGCTTTCGCTACAAACAAGGTCAACCTAACACATACACATGCCTATGAAAGTCCTAGACCGTCGTCAAAGACAAACAAAGAGAAGACTCGTGTCCAACCGTCGTTGAGGCAATTCATCGAACATATAACATGCATGAAGTGGAAACCCAACCAAAGAGAGAACACAAGACTAACCCTAAACAAGATTCATAGTTACCAACCACCCAAACACACCCCTAACCCTAGAAATGAACTACTCACACATAATCAAAACAAGCAACACAAGTAACACACTAACCACAATAATAAACATGATTAGAATTATAAAGAAGATAACTTGAATTGGTGAGACAATAAACTAATAAAGATATGAACTACACTAATTAGACTAACAAATAACAATAACATATAATTAAACATAAAAAATTTACAAAGATGAAAACTTTAATTAAACCAAACATAAACACTATTTAAACTATAAACTTGAAATAAAAAGCAATAAAAATGAGAGATAAGAGAAATTATACCAAACTTGAATGGAGATGAGCATTAAAGGATGGATCTAGAAAATGAATTACCAAAGATTTGAACTTGAACACAAATTAATTGAGTAATTGAAAATAATTAAAAGAAGAAAAATAAGATAATAAGCTAAACTACTCTCTGTATACTACTCCTACTGTTTTCATTTCTATTCCTCTAAAGCTGCGTGTGTCTCCCTTCCGAGTCTTCGTGTTTCGAAAACCCAAAAATCAAAATACTGCATTCTCATAATTGTTGTCTCCCCCTATTGGTTCAGCCCATTTTCCTCATTTTTTTGGTAACCAACGTACCAAATGCCATGCTCAATTCAAATGGCCCACATTTCCAAACCAAAGCGGCCCAATTCGTCATGTTGTTCCTCAATCCATCTTGAATCGGTTTTTATACCCGAACTTGGTACCTTTTGACTTTGATCAATTCTTCTTTCTTCTTGACCCGGTCTTATTTTCGTGTTGAACCGATTTGCTTCTCACTTTTCGTGTTTGTTCACGAAATAGTTCCTAAACAACACTAAAACGACCGAAATAGAACCAAATTTCACAAATCTAACAATTATTCGCAATACATAAAATAAAACTAATTATTATCAATTAAATAGTAAAATGAGTTATTTAATCAATTAAACACGCAAAATCGAGTCGGAATAAGTTATAAATGAGGGGTAAAATGGTACCAAAATACTACTCATCAAATATCCCCACACTTAAACCTTACTCGTCATCGAGTAAGCTCAAAAATTAAACTAAGACACTTATTATAAAAGACTAGCTACACTAATAAAATCCGATGGTAGGCAATTAACGGACCTCCTCCGTCCCTTCAACTCACACCGAAATGCAATGAGGTATGCATTCCTTGTAAGGCAAGTGGGGGCTTGCGAGAAATTTTTTGACACATCAAACAATTAAGCACAAGTCAACACATAAGATGCACCACAAAAGAGAAAAGTCGATTTCCTCATCTAAGCGACGGAAATCAACTAAAAGAGAACAAATTCAAAATCATAAACTCCCTCACAAATACTAATTCAACAAGTCACTAAGACAAAAAAGATGGCAACAAAACACCACCAAATAATGCTAAACTAGGCTACTTTCATAACCACTATCCAAATACTTTCGTCAAGGGCGATCGGATGGAATGGAATGATAATCCCCGCGATGCTAGAGGCAAAAGATACGACAAGTCTAGATTCTTCACATAGTAAAGGTCATGGGTCGTCCCAAGATCGACAAGACGGCATGACAAAATTAGTTTTTTTTTGAGTGAAATGCTCAAATCAATGCAAAATGGTGGATTTCATTCAAAATTTGAACTCATTCGATTTTTCATTTCTTTTTCATTTCATGAGTTAAGATGGGGTTTGTCCCTTGCGTGCTAATGTCCTTTGCTTTCGCCAATCGCTTACTAGGCAACCGGTTAACCTCTAGACAATAGCATATCGGGGTGACAATCACTCTGTCTTTGGGCGGTCGAATTCACAACCAAGTGGGAAGCCAATTCAATGGCTACCCTCCAAAGCACATCGAAGTGGTACGCCTCCATCAAAACAACATGTTTTTATTCTTTTTCAACAACTTTTTTTTTCGAGGTTTCTTTTTCATTCAAAACATTTCCACATCTCAAAATCATTGAAAAGAGCATTCCAAATTTATTCATGAAAGTTATTGTAACACCCCGATTTATTAAGGAGCCTTTAGCAAGACATCCTCAGTAAATTGAGATGTTACCATCTCGGAATATCCGAGGTAGTGAATAACAAAGTAAATCAAACCAAAGTACTTTATATAAAGTACTGATAAAATTTAAGCTTTGGTGTTACAGATACTACATAGCGGAAAAAAAGTACAACTGATAACTACAAAGTAGGTGATCTACATCTAAGTCGGTCCATTCCAAGTGCTCACGCCATCCCATGCTCCCACAGCACCATCTTTCCTGTCAAAACTGCTCCCCATTACGGATCATCACAGGTGTCACACGAATACACAGGGTCAACCACGAGGTTGAGTAGAGGAAAAATAAATAACAAACACTATCATATATATTGGGATCAACATCCCTTCTCCGCACCGATCCAACTCCAAATAAACTCCGCACCGATCCAACGCCAAATAAACTCCGCACCGATCCAACGCCAAATAACTCCGCACCGATCCAACACCAAATAACTCCGCACCGATCCATCACCAATATACTCCGCACCGATCCACCTCCGTATCACAAAACAATACAATATATATGCACATCGTAATAATGTCTCAGAATGATAAAAATAGCACAAAATGACGAACTCACGATATTATATCGTAAACATGCTTAACACCAAAGATAAACAGATCACACATTAATATAACCAATATCTTCCCCTACCTGAAGTTGAAGAATGACAACCGAACATCTGCTAGAATTGTTCCACCTCGAACTCATTTCCTATAAATAGTACTTAACATCAATTTCTAATCATACCACCACCACTATTAAATTTATACGATCATATTTATAATTGACACACTTATCCCACACTGTAAATATACATATCAACATACTTATATACACACCAATTAATATGTTCTCCTTACTCCTATAAATCCTCATTAGTCAATATAAACTCACTATACACAAACTTACTAAATATAGCATGATTTCAAATAACCAAATATTACTAAATCAAGACAACAACAATATAGGTAATTAATAATAATCACCATGCTCATTGACAATAATATTAACCATAAGTAACAACAACAACAATAATAATATCAAAACATTCTTATCATGCCATTAAAATCATAACAACACCAACAACAATAACTAGTTTTAATAAAAAAAAAACACTAATTACCACATTAGTAATAATAATAATAATAATAATAATAATAATAATAATAACATAATGATACTATTAACAATGATGAACACATCACACATTAAACGCATAACAAGACAGCCCCGGAAACGACACCGCCAGCCAGCACCCGCCTGTTTTCCAGCCCCACTTCGACACCCTTCTAGCGCCTTAACCACCACCACTCCATCGTGACTACCTTCCCTGGACTATGGTGCATCAACCGACACCTACCACCACCCTAGACTCCACCCCAGCAGCCATCGACACAGCCCTAGAAACCCCCTGGTCACAACAGCAACCCTCTATTTCCCGTACTCACCCGTGTGTCAACCCACTATAATCAGCCCCCGAACCACCAACTAGCACCACCATTACTACCACCAGTCACCACCTTCAACGCCCTATACTACCCCTGACACCTTGGTGATAACCCCCAGGCGTCGACACCCACGTAACGCCTGAAACAAACGACTACAAGTACCAGCCCACCACCGTGACTCCCCTGTTTCACGGTTTGAACAGGCTGTTTAAACAGCCTGTTACGACCACTACACGTCTTTCCCACCACCATTAACACCACATACCATCACCCCTCTACCACTACTCAAGACCCATAACAAGTAACACACCAAAACACGAGCGAAATAACAACTACAACAAACACAATATAACGCCATAAAACAGAGCATTTTATTTCGTGTTCACTGCCGTCATCCACGGCTGCTTTACTGCCACCCACGGTGGTCCTATGGCGGTCTAATGACGACAAACGTGTTACTCATATTACAAGGATTATATAACACTATAGCACTCAGGTATAACGATGTAAAACGATACAATAACTACTTACGAAGGAGGCCTGCGCGCAAGGTTAAGAACGACAATGGTGACGATTGTTGCGGCCTGTTTCTTCCTTTCTTCTTCCCAAATTCGCACTAGGGTTTGAGATTGTAAAAGGGTAAGGAGGTAGAAGAGAGTTTTGTGTTCTGATTAGTTGATGGAGGCAGAAGATTATGAGGGATTAGGGTTTTATGTCGATGTATAAAGTATGTCGATGGTTGCTATGTTGGTGGGGTGTGTTCTGATTTCCGAATATGGGTTTGTCGATGGGTAGATGAGGGTTAGGGTTTTGATCACCCGGTTCCACTAAATTACTCGAGCCCAAGTTCATCGCGTTTTCGAAAGATTTAAACTCGACTCGTAACTTAAAATAACGAGTACGTGAAAATTATTTATACTAATTAAATTGCGTAATTAAACTAGTAAATATAATTTAAATTAATTTTAAGAATAAGCAAAGAATATAGAATTTAAATAGAATTACGACTTAAATAAAAAAAATAGAAATTAAGTATAGATGGGAGCTAAATATAAAATATAAAATATGTTAAATTATAAATGTATTATCAAATCAAAGAAATACAAAATAATCGTAGGAATACGATTTATAAAATAATAACAGTTGACGTAAAATACTTTATAAACATTTCATTTGAAATACTTGTATAAAACAGAGTTTGACTGCCGTTGACCGAGACTAAAGTACGGGTATTACAGTCTCCCCTTCTTAAAAATAAACTTCGTCCCGAAGTTCACCACCCCGTAACGGTAACGAAACATCTAACAAGCACGAAACAACACAAACAACACTTATATCGGCTTCAAGACGCGAATTGTTATATTCTACCCTCGTTAAGAAAACTTTGTCCCCAAAGTTTAACGCATAAATACTTTAACAAGTACCGAACGAATCACAAATAACATACACAACAGAAGTAATCACGATTATCAAGTATATTCGAACAATCACGACATACCAATTAGCCATGTCATAACAACTTAACCACAACATAAATCAAACAGATTTTACAATCCTATCCTCCTTAAAACATGGTTACGTCCCCGTAACCCCATTACAAAATCCCGGCTTATTACTCCGTCTTACTCATTACCCTATCCCAAAAAAAAAAATCTTACTCCAAGCAACCAAGTTTCGTATTCTCATCATCGAACCTAAGACCAAGACCAGGGGTGGGTGAACCGGCGGAATAAGCGCAATCAGTACTTCCATTTCAAAACCGATTCCAAACCCAGAATATGGCTCGGTAATCAAGGTCACACTTGACCGAAAACACAATGGGGCACAACGGCTTAATAACTCATAACTCAAACCAGTAACCAATTCACATTTCCATTTCGATGTCCGTATAGTCAAATATCCCATTAAAGAAATTGTTCCTCATATAGAGAGTAAATTCTAAGCTACTCACCCACGAGCCAAGGTCAAAGAATACGACAACTCGATAAAATATTGAACTGCCATTCCAATCTCAATACAAAATCAACCATGACCTCGTTCTAGACTCACGAACAACTCAATCTCATCTACTCAAACTCATCAGTACTTACCTTCCAAGTTAATTGACATAATTGTATGTATATAAACCATTCCACAGTTCATAATTTAAGGATCTATACCAACCAACCTAATACCACACCATTATGCATAAACAACTTAAACAATTACCGAAAGGTTTCCATCTCACAACGCAACCCGTTTCACAACAAAAACATTACTTTATCACTAGGAAATATTTACTATCAAAATAAGGGAACGATTACTAATTCCAACGCAAGAAGTACCCGTAAGAAACCCATAGCAATTACTATGCAAACCTATATAACCCATAGCAATTACTTTTGAAATTTCAACACAAAATCAATATATTCTCAACAATGCAACCAATCAAGAGACTCATAGTTCATAATTGACAAATTAAAACATTTCATGTTCGTAAACATATTATAGAAAAGACATAGAACAAAATTTATTAACGTAATTCAACATGAAGCATTGACATATCTCCCAAGATATACACAATTCATAGACTCACAAGACCGTTTAACAATTCCGGGTATTAAATAGTTAACAAGATCACTTAGGTATAACTAAACTGACATCATTTATCATGAGACTAATAAAATACATGTCTTGCAACGTAAAGGTTTATATAATGTGCAACAATTAAGCATATCGGGTAGGCTTTCATCAACATGTAAGTACAGAATTTTTCATATTGCAAATTATTATAATTATTAAAAGATCAAGTGTCATCATGGATAACCATCACTTTGAAATACAACTTTAAAACTTTTGAAACCTTGAAGCGGTAATTTGTGACAATTTACAATCTCAAGTCAACAGACAATTTTACAAGCTGAAATTCGAAACAAGGCTACACGGGAACATTTTGACTTTTCTTTACTAAAACGTTGTCCATGTGGTTCATGAATTATGAAAGTTTTAACGATAAAAGGAAATGAATTCACACGACTAATACTCCCGTGATTCACATGTCAACCAACTAATAATTCAATATATTATAACCAGGTTTTACAATATAGCAATATACAATTCTCTTTATGGCATACTAGTATACTTGAAGAGATTATGAAAATTAGAAAATCGCAGGGAACTAGACAAATATAAACCATTAATATACGAAAGAACATCGACAAGATTCACATTGTTCAAAATGATCAAAATTTCGTATAACACTTAGGTTGTTATATCAGGTTAATAAGTTTACCAGTCAAATTTCTCTACTACTTGTCACGACTCTTTTATGATAAATATGATTTTAACATCATGTACGAACATCACGTCTTTTAATTTGAGGTTATTTCCCAAAAAAAAACGTCACTATTATTGAAAACATTTTGTATAGAAGTAAGCAAAATTTACGTTATTATGTAATAAGGTGCATATTCATGTTACTAATGCTATATCAGGATATCACGGAACCACATCACCTAATCCACATTTGACTAAACTTTTATATGAACTTACATATCTCACAATTCACCAATTAAACATTATGCAACAACTTACAAAAATCACAGTCAAATAACAGCTTAACTAACGTGCGCGCGATTATAGTTTTTACAAAAAGTGGGGATTAAGTTAAACAGAGGAAATCACAGTCAGAACATGTTGACATATCATTTGAAGTATTGAAATCACTTTGCACCAATATAACATGTAATTGCCATCTAGAAGACGGTAAAGATTGCGAAGCCAAAATAAAATCAACCAGACAACTCAATCTTCATTGGGGTATAGACAATGCATTAGTATCTACCATCGTATCAATCACAACCTTATTAAATACGAAAACATATCTTAGAAATCACTAGGGTGGCATATATGAAATACACACCTTATAACTAAATTAAATGTATGTAACTAGACGTACAAATTGACATGAAATTTGCAACACCTAACTATATAATATTCGTGGCTTAGGGCAACACATTCCACATATCACTAGACATGGATTGCTAAGGCAATGAGTAGAATCATAGCAATCATAAATCTAAAAATCCGATCTCATTTGTATAGTAACCAAACAGTACTCTTGCAAGGAATAAGGAATTCAGCTCAGAAATGAATACACACTTAGAACAACACAAAACAATTATCAACGAGCACGACACCAGTTTCAGTCTACTAGCTTTACACATAGGCCTCAACTTGGTCCCACATCCTATAACGACATAGCATATATAGTTGGCTGTACTAACCATTCCAGGCAATCATGATCACATCTCTCCTACGTCTATCCTTTTTGGTAACTACAGCTCATCAACTCATTACACATATCATTATACTATGCCTCTACCTAACGGTTCAGGGATCATATAGCCGCATGCATATCATCATATACAAGTAAAGCTCACATTCAAAACTCTTGTTCTCAATACCAGAAATAGTATATCTCAATCAACATTCAACATTAATCTCATGATTCGCAGTATATATTACCAACCATATTTCACATCATAACTTACCTCATTCCTTCTCCTGCAAGAACGTTAGTATAAGATAACTAGGTCACTATATAGTCTACCCCACTCTTCAATTACTCTCATTGGGTTCCCGAGACAGAACAAAAAGGGCCCAGGTTTGGTGTGAGGGGGCCCCTAACTCATCCCGTTCCTTTTTGGGGCTCCTATCCGTTTCATCTCGGGGTTCATTTTATTAGACTCTTCCTACGTTCATTATTATTCATTTAGTTTGGGCCTGAGGATCGTTCGCTCTGATACCACTTTGTAACACCCCGATTTATTAAGGAGCCTTTAGCAAGACATCCTCAGTAAATTGAGCTGTTACCATCTCGGAATATCCGAGGTAGTGAATAACAAAGTAAATCAAACCAAAGTACTTTATATAAAGTACTGATAAAATTTAAGCTTTGGTGTTACAGATACTACATAGCGGAAAAAAAGTACAACTGATAACTACAAAGTAGGTGATCTACATCTAAGTCGGTCCATTCCAAGTGCTCACGCCATCCCATGCTCCCACAGCACCATCTTTCCTGTCAAAACTGCTCCCCATTACGGATCATCACAGGTGTCACACGAATACACAGGGTCAACCACGAGGTTGAGTAGAGGAAAAATAAATAACAAACACTATCATATATATTGGGATCAACATCCCTTCTCCGCACCGATCCAACTCCAAATAAACTCCGCACCGATCCAACGCCAAATAAACTCCGCACCGATCCAACGCCAAATAACTCCGCACCGATCCAACACCAAATAACTCCGCACCGATCCATCACCAATATACTCCGCACCGATCCACCTCCGTATCACAAAACAATACAATATATATGCACATCGTAATAATGTCTCAGAATGATAAAAATAGCACAAAATGACGAACTCACGATATTATATCGTAAACATGCTTAACACCAAAGATAAACAGATCACACATTAATATAACCAATATCTTCCCCTACCTGAAGTTGAAGAATGACAACCGAACATCTGCTAGAATTGTTCCACCTCGAACTCATTTCCTATAAATAGTACTTAACATCAATTTCTAATCATACCACCACCACTATTAAATTTATACGATCATATTTATAATTGACACACTTATCCCACACTGTAAATATACATATCAACATACTTATATACACACCAATTAATATGTTCTCCTTACTCCTATAAATCCTCATTAGTCAATATAAACTCACTATACACAAACTTACTAAATATAGCATGATTTCAAATAACCAAATATTACTAAATCAAGACAACAACAATATAGGTAATTAATAATAATCACCATGCTCATTGACAATAATATTAACCATAAGTAACAACAACAACAATAATAATATCAAAACATTCTTATCATGCCATTAAAATCATAACAACACCAACAACAATAACTAGTTTTAATAAAAAAAAAACACTAATTACCACATTAGTAATAATAATAATAATAATAATAATAATAATAATAATAACATAATGATACTATTAACAATGATGAACACATCACACATTAAACGCATAACAAGACAGCCCCGGAAACGACACCGCCAGCCAGCACCCGCCTGTTTTCCAGCCCCACTTCGACACCCTTCTAGCGCCTTAACCACCACCACTCCATCGTGACTACCTTCCCTGGACTATGGTGCATCAACCGACACCTACCACCACCCTAGACTCCACCCCAGCAGCCATCGACACAGCCCTAGAAACCCCCTGGTCACAACAGCAACCCTCTATTTCCCGTACTCACCCGTGTGTCAACCCACTATAATCAGCCCCCGAACCACCAACTAGCACCACCATTACTACCACCAGTCACCACCTTCAACGCCCTATACTACCCCTGACACCTTGGTGATAACCCCCAGGCGTCGACACCCACGTAACGCCTGAAACAAACGACTACAAGTACCAGCCCACCACCGTGACTCCCCTGTTTCACGGTTTGAACAGGCTGTTTAAACAGCCTGTTACGACCACTACACGTCTTTCCCACCACCATTAACACCACATACCATCACCCCTCTACCACTACTCAAGACCCATAACAAGTAACACACCAAAACACGAGCGAAATAACAACTACAACAAACACAATATAACGCCATAAAACAGAGCATTTTATTTCGTGTTCACTGCCGTCATCCACGGCTGCTTTACTGCCACCCACGGTGGTCCTATGGCGGTCTAATGACGACAAACGTGTTACTCATATTACAAGGATTATATAACACTATAGCACTCAGGTATAACGATGTAAAACGATACAATAACTACTTACGAAGGAGGCCTGCGCGCAAGGTTAAGAACGACAATGGTGACGATTGTTGCGGCCTGTTTCTTCCTTTCTTCTTCCCAAATTCGCACTAGGGTTTGAGATTGTAAAAGGGTAAGGAGGTAGAAGAGAGTTTTGTGTTCTGATTAGTTGATGGAGGCAGAAGATTATGAGGGATTAGGGTTTTATGTCGATGTATAAAGTATGTCGATGGTTGCTATGTTGGTGGGGTGCGTTCTGATTTCCGAATATGGGTTTGTCGATGGGTAGATGAGGGTTAGGGTTTTGATCACCCGGTTCCACTAAATTACTCGAGCCCAAGTTCATCGCGTTTTCGAAAGATTTAAACTCGACTCGTAACTTAAAATAACGAGTACGTGAAAATTATTTATACTAATTAAATTGCGTAATTAAACTAGTAAATATAATTTAAATTAATTTTAAGAATAAGCAAAGAATATAGAATTTAAATAGAATTACGACTTAAATAAAAAAAATAGAAATTAAGTATAGATGGGAGCTAAATATAAAATATAAAATATGTTAAATTATAAATGTATTATCAAATCAAAGAAATACAAAATAATCGTAGGAATACGATTTATAAAATAATAACAGTTGACGTAAAATACTTTATAAACATTTCATTTGAAATACTTGTATAAAACAGAGTTTGACTGCCGTTGACCGAGACTAAAGTACGGGTATTACAGTCTCCCCTTCTTAAAAATAAACTTCGTCCCGAAGTTCACCACCCCGTAACGGTAACGAAACATCTAACAAGCACGAAACAACACAAACAACACTTATATCGGCTTCAAGACGCGAATTGTTATATTCTACCCTCGTTAAGAAAACTTTGTCCCCAAAGTTTAACGCATAAATACTTTAACAAGTACCGAACGAATCACAAATAACATACACAACAGAAGTAATCACGATTATCAAGTATATTCGAACAATCACGACATACCAATTAGCCATGTCATAACAACTTAACCACAACATAAATCAAACAGATTTTACAATCCTATCCTCCTTAAAACATGGTTACGTCCCCGTAACCCCATTACAAAATCCCGGCTTATTACTCCGTCTTACTCATTACCCTATCCCAAAAAAAAAAATCTTACTCCAAGCAACCAAGTTTCGTATTCTCATCATCGAACCTAAGACCAAGACCAGGGGTGGGTGAACCGGCGGAATAAGCGCAATCAGTACTTCCATTTCAAAACCGATTCCAAACCCAGAATATGGCTCGGTAATCAAGGTCACACTTGACCGAAAACACAATGGGGCACAACGGCTTAATAACTCATAACTCAAACCAGTAACCAATTCACATTTCCATTTCGATGTCCGTATAGTCAAATATCCCATTAAAGAAATTGTTCCTCATATAGAGAGTAAATTCTAAGCTACTCACCCACGAGCCAAGGTCAAAGAATACGACAACTCGATAAAATATTGAACTGCCATTCCAATCTCAATACAAAATCAACCATGACCTCGTTCTAGACTCACGAACAACTCAATCTCATCTACTCAAACTCATCAGTACTTACCTTCCAAGTTAATTGACATAATTGTATGTATATAAACCATTCCACAGTTCATAATTTAAGGATCTATACCAACCAACCTAATACCACACCATTATGCATAAACAACTTAAACAATTACCGAAAGGTTTCCATCTCACAACGCAACCCGTTTCACAACAAAAACATTACTTTATCACTAGGAAATATTTACTATCAAAATAAGGGAACGATTACTAATTCCAACGCAAGAAGTACCCGTAAGAAACCCATAGCAATTACTATGCAAACCTATATAACCCATAGCAATTACTTTTGAAATTTCAACACAAAATCAATATATTCTCAACAATGCAACCAATCAAGAGACTCATAGTTCATAATTGACAAATTAAAACATTTCATGTTCGTAAACATATTATAGAAAAGACATAGAACAAAATTTATTAACGTAATTCAACATGAAGCATTGACATATCTCCCAAGATATACACAATTCATAGACTCACAAGACCGTTTAACAATTCCGGGTATTAAATAGTTAACAAGATCACTTAGGTATAACTAAACTGACATCATTTATCATGAGACTAATAAAATACATGTCTTGCAACGTAAAGGTTTATATAATGTGCAACAATTAAGCATATCGGGTAGGCTTTCATCAACATGTAAGTACAGAATTTTTCATATTGCAAATTATTATAATTATTAAAAGATCAAGTGTCATCATGGATAACCATCACTTTGAAATACAACTTTAAAACTTTTGAAACCTTGAAGCGGTAATTTGTGACAATTTACAATCTCAAGTCAACAGACAATTTTACAAGCTGAAATTCGAAACAAGGCTACACGGGAACATTTTGACTTTTCTTTACTAAAACGTTGTCCATGTGGTTCATGAATTATGAAAGTTTTAACGATAAAAGGAAATGAATTCACACGACTAATACTCCCGTGATTCACATGTCAACCAACTAATAATTCAATATATTATAACCAGGTTTTACAATATAGCAATATACAATTCTCTTTATGGCATACTAGTATACTTGAAGAGATTATGAAAATTAGAAAATCGCAGGGAACTAGACAAATATAAACCATTAATATACGAAAGAACATCGACAAGATTCACATTGTTCAAAATGATCAAAATTTCGTATAACACTTAGGTTGTTATATCAGGTTAATAAGTTTACCAGTCAAATTTCTCTACTACTTGTCACGACTCTTTTATGATAAATATGATTTTAACATCATGTACGAACATCACGTCTTTTAATTTGAGGTTATTTCCCAAAAAAAAACGTCACTATTATTGAAAACATTTTGTATAGAAGTAAGCAAAATTTACGTTATTATGTAATAAGGTGCATATTCATGTTACTAATGCTATATCAGGATATCACGGAACCACATCACCTAATCCACATTTGACTAAACTTTTATATGAACTTACATATCTCACAATTCACCAATTAAACATTATGCAACAACTTACAAAAATCACAGTCAAATAACAGCTTAACTAACGTGCGCGCGATTATAGTTTTTACAAAAAGTGGGGATTAAGTTAAACAGAGGAAATCACAGTCAGAACATGTTGACATATCATTTGAAGTATTGAAATCACTTTGCACCAATATAACATGTAATTGCCATCTAGAAGACGGTAAAGATTGCGAAGCCAAAATAAAATCAACCAGACAACTCAATCTTCATTGGGGTATAGACAATGCATTAGTATCTACCATCGTATCAATCACAACCTTATTAAATACGAAAACATATCTTAGAAATCACTAGGGTGGCATATATGAAATACACACCTTATAACTAAATTAAATGTATGTAACTAGACGTACAAATTGACATGAAATTTGCAACACCTAACTATATAATATTCGTGGCTTAGGGCAACACATTCCACATATCACTAGACATGGATTGCTAAGGCAATGAGTAGAATCATAGCAATCATAAATCTAAAAATCCGATCTCATTTGTATAGTAACCAAACAGTACTCTTGCAAGGAATAAGGAATTCAGCTCAGAAATGAATACACACTTAGAACAACACAAAACAATTATCAACGAGCACGACACCAGTTTCAGTCTACTAGCTTTACACATAGGCCTCAACTTGGTCCCACATCCTATAACGACATAGCATATATAGTTGGCTGTACTAACCATTCCAGGCAATCATGATCACATCTCTCCTACGTCTATCCTTTTTGGTAACTACAGCTCATCAACTCATTACACATATCATTATACTATGCCTCTACCTAACGGTTCAGGGATCATATAGCCGCATGCATATCATCATATACAAGTAAAGCTCACATTCAAAACTCTTGTTCTCAATACCAGAAATAGTATATCTCAATCAACATTCAACATTAATCTCATGATTCGCAGTATATATTACCAACCATATTTCACATCATAACTTACCTCATTCCTTCTCCTGCAAGAACGTTAGTATAAGATAACTAGGTCACTATATAGTCTACCCCACTCTTCAATTACTCTCATTGGGTTCCCGAGACAGAACAAAAAGGGCCCAGGTTTGGTGTGAGGGGGCCCCTAACTCATCCCGTTCCTTTTTGGGGCTCCTATCCGTTTCATCTCGGGGTTCATTTTATTAGACTCTTCCTACGTTCATTATTATTCATTTAGTTTGGGCCTGAGGATCGTTCGCTCTGATACCACTTTGTAACACCCCGATTTATTAAGGAGCCTTTAGCAAGACATCCTCAGTAAATTGAGCTGTTACCATCTCGGAATATCCGAGGTAGTGAATAACAAAGTAAATCAAACCAAAGTACTTTATATAAAGTACTGATAAAATTTAAGCTTTGGTGTTACAGATACTACATAGCGGAAAAAAAGTACAAC
This sequence comes from Silene conica, assembly GCA_029255685.2. Classification (NCBI taxonomy): domain Eukaryota; kingdom Viridiplantae; phylum Streptophyta; class Magnoliopsida; order Caryophyllales; family Caryophyllaceae; genus Silene; species Silene conica. The sequence goes on from CM055314.2 coordinate 73,739,336, forward strand.
TGATAACTACAAAGTAGGTGATCTACATCTAAGTCGGTCCATTCCAAGTGCTCACGCCATCCCATGCTCCCACAGCACCATCTTTCCTGTCAAAACTGCTCCCCATTACGGATCATCACAGGTGTCACACGAATACACAGGGTCAACCACGAGGTTGAGTAGAGGAAAAATAAATAACAAACACTATCATATATATTGGGATCAACATCCCTTCTCCGCACCGATCCAACTCCAAATAAACTCCGCACCGATCCAACGCCAAATAAACTCCGCACCGATCCAACGCCAAATAACTCCGCACCGATCCAACACCAAATAACTCCGCACCGATCCATCACCAATATACTCCGCACCGATCCACCTCCGTATCACAAAACAATACAATATATATGCACATCGTAATAATGTCTCAGAATGATAAAAATAGCACAAAATGACGAACTCACGATATTATATCGTAAACATGCTTAACACCAAAGATAAACAGATCACACATTAATATAACCAATATCTTCCCCTACCTGAAGTTGAAGAATGACAACCGAACATCTGCTAGAATTGTTCCACCTCGAACTCATTTCCTATAAATAGTACTTAACATCAATTTCTAATCATACCACCACCACTATTAAATTTATACGATCATATTTATAATTGACACACTTATCCCACACTGTAAATATACATATCAACATACTTATATACACACCAATTAATATGTTCTCCTTACTCCTATAAATCCTCATTAGTCAATATAAACTCACTATACACAAACTTACTAAATATAGCATGATTTCAAATAACCAAATATTACTAAATCAAGACAACAACAATATAGGTAATTAATAATAATCACCATGCTCATTGACAATAATATTAACCATAAGTAACAACAACAACAATAATAATATCAAAACATTCTTATCATGCCATTAAAATCATAACAACACCAACAACAATAACTAGTTTTAATAAAAAAAAAACACTAATTACCACATTAGTAATAATAATAATAATAATAATAATAATAACATAATGATACTATTAACAATGATGAACACATCACACATTAAACGCATAACAAGACAGCCCCGGAAACGACACCGCCAGCCAGCACCCGCCTGTTTTCCAGCCCCACTTCGACACCCTTCTAGCGCCTTAACCACCACCACTCCATCGTGACTACCTTCCCTGGACTATGGTGCATCAACCGACACCTACCACCACCCTAGACTCCACCCCAGCAGCCATCGACACAGCCCCAGAAACCCCCTGGTCACAACAGCAACCCTCTATTTCCCGTACTCACCCGTGTGTCAACCCACTATAATCAGCCCCCGAACCACCAACTAGCACCACCATTACTACCACCAGTCACCACCTTCAACGCCCTATACTACCCCTGACACCTTGGTGATAACCCCCAGGCGTCGACACCCACGTAACGCCTGAAACAAACGACTACAAGTACCAGCCCACCACCGTGACTCCCCTGTTTCACGGTTTGAACAGGCTGTTTAAACAGCCTGTTACGACCACTACACGTCTTTCCCACCACCATTAACACCACATACCATCACCCCTCTACCACTACTCAAGACCCATAACAAGTAACACACCAAAACACGAGCGAAATAACAACTACAACAAACACAATATAACGCCATAAAACAGAGCATTTTATTTCGTGTTCACTGCCGTCATCCACGGCTGCTTTACTGCCACCCACGGTGGTCCTATGGCGGTCTAATGACGACAAACGTGTTACTCATATTACAAGGATTATATAACACTATAGCACTCAGGTATAACGATGTAAAACGATACAATAACTACTTACGAAGGAGGCCTGCGCGCAAGGTTAAGAACGACAATGGTGACGATTGTTGCGGCCTGTTTCTTCCTTTCTTCTTCCCAAATTCGCACTAGGGTTTGAGATTGTAAAAGGGTAAGGAGGTAGAAGAGAGTTTTGTGTTCTGATTAGTTGATGGAGGCAGAAGATTATGAGGGATTAGGGTTTTATGTCGATGTATAAAGTATGTCGATGGTTGCTATGTTGGTGGGGTGTGTTCTGATTTCCGAATATGGGTTTGTCGATGGGTAGATGAGGGTTAGGGTTTTGATCACCCGGTTCCACTAAATTACTCGAGCCCAAGTTCATCGCGTTTTCGAAAGATTTAAACTCGACTCGTAACTTAAAATAACGAGTACGTGAAAATTATTTATACTAATTAAATTGCGTAATTAAACTAGTAAATATAATTTAAATTAGTTTTAGGAATAAGCAAAGAATATAGAATTTAAATAGAATTACGACTTAAATAAAAAAAATAGAAATTAAGTATAGATGGGAGCTAAATATAAAATATAAAATATGTTAAATTATAAATGTATTATCAAATCAAAGAAATACAAAATAATCGTAGGAATACGATTTATAAAATAATAACAGTTGACGTAAAATACTTTATAAACATTTCATTTGAAATACTTGTATAAAACAGAGTTTGACTGCCGTTGACCGAGACTAAAGTACGGGTATTACAGTCTCCCCTTCTTAAAAATGAACTTCGTCCCGAAGTTCACCACCCCGTAACGGTAACGAAACATCTAACAAGCACGAAACAACACAAACAACACTTATATCGGCTTCAAGACGCGAATTGTTATAGTTATTTTTGGGTTGTCAAACCGCCAAGTCTAACAAGGTCACCAAGACAAGCTAATCAAAACCATTTCGCATCTCGAGGTTGGATAAGGTGACTCACATGCAAACCCTTGACTCGGTATTGGATCATGGTTCAAAAGATACTAGAAAAGCATAACCTAGGGTGTTTTAAAACCATTCTAAAAGGCAAAGTCACAAGTAGAAGAATTATTTGCAATGGCCTAAAGAATTTTGTTAATGTTCCCAATTAGGCATTTTCAAAACATAATCTTAAATGCAACTATATGCCATGAATGCAACTAATATAAACATGTTATAATGCAAATGAGACTATCAAACTACATGTCAAGCAAAACTAATGCATCTCCTAACAACACAAAAGCACACAAACCACACACAATCTCCACAATATACTCCACATCCTCCATATACAAGCCCATCCTCCTCAATTGTAGCAAAAGAATGAAAATGAGAGTGAAATAGGGGTTGGAGCGATCATACCGTGGCATCTTCACAATCCAAAGCGATGCTCAAGTAAGGTAGTGCCTATGCAAAAGGAGAGAAAACAAGCAAAAATATATACAATTCTTCACTAATAAGATAAAGACATGTTTTTGAATTTTTCAAATTTTTTGAAATTTACAAGAATATATACAAGTATGTGCAAAAATGAGCAATATATACAAAAAGGATATTTCTCCTCCCCACACTTAAGATTCACATCGTCCTCGATGTGACCTAAGTAGGAAGAAGAATAGAAAAATGAAATAACATGTTTTTGTGTTTTAGCTTTTGAAGAATAAAATGGACATATTTTTGGAATTTTGATTTTTGAAAATTAAAATACATGTTTTTGGGTTTTTGAATAATGCAATTTCCTCCCCACACTTATTTATTTACATGATTTCCAAATGGAAATAAATGTGTGGAGGAAATTGAGAAAATAAAATACATGTTTTTGTATTTTTGGAAAAAAATTCAAAAAGAAAAAGAGCATTAAAAAAAAAACTTGGGTTGCCTCCCAAGAAGCGCGGTTTTAAGAAAACCGCCAAAACTACAATCAAAAACATCGACTAACCGGGATCCCACAACCTATGTACAAGGTCACCCATATCCTTCTCATTAGAAAACAAGCTCACATCTTTGAGTTTCCTCACATTGTTTAGGGCTAGATCATTCTCCACCTCACTTTCAAATTTAATGATGTAAAACATATCCTCTCTTGTGAGAAGAGGATTATCAAACCTCAAACAACCATCAAATTTATAAGGGAGGGGGATTTCCACCGACTCACACATGCAAGCTATATCAAATAAAGGAGCATCATACTCCTCATCAACATACATGATTTGAAGTAAGGGGGCATAAGAAATGAGGTCAATGTCATCGGTGGGTATAAGGTACTCATCCTCACCGCAAAAAGGTACCTCAAATTTCTCCAAGTGAGGTTCAAGTAAAAGCATCTCACCGCCCCCCTCACTCTCAAAGCTTACAATCTTCTCCTCAACATACATCACCTCCAATAAGGGGTCAAGAGAAATGATATCAAGGTCATAGGTGGGTACAAGGAGCTCATCCTCACCAAGAAAGGGATCCTCAAATTTCTCTAAAAGGGGCTCATAAACATCACGAAGAATGTCCCCTCCCTCATGAAGGTTATCCAAGGTGGTGTCCACAATCTCATAATTGTCACATGAACTCTCAAAACATTCATCTACTAATTCATTAACCAAGCTAGGAATACAAACATCCTCAAGACAAGGGGTGAGTAATTCGATTTCCTCAAGCACATAATTCTCGTTCCAATTTGTATCAAGAGAATCACAAGTTATAGTTACACACTCCTTATCATAAGGTTCATCAACAACCTCATATTGCTCACGAGAACTCCCCTCTAGGACAACAGCCTCAACATCCCCCACATTCCCGGGATTTACATCAAATGTAACACTCTCCAACTCAATCAAATACATGTCATTTTGAGAACAATTCGAATCATGTATGCCATAGTAATCATCAAACCTCATGAATTCGAACTCACTACCATTGTTAGTGGTTTCAAAATTCTCATTTTGCGGTGTAAATTCGTATTCAAGAGGTGAAGTTGGAGAGGAAGAGTATTGTGGCCATTCTTCCCTAGGTGGAGGCATGGTGTTCAAATCATTCACATTCAATGGAAAACAAGTATATGAAGTACAAACACGAGATGTATGTCCTACTCCTCCACATGTCGCACAAGTAAAATAGAAATCATTTACACCATGCACATTCATAGAAAGTGGGGAAGAGTGATAAGGAAGGGCATCATGCATATCATCATTCCTAGCCAAACTCTGTTTATAGAACAACTCACATTCAAAGGCCATGATTTCTATAAAATTCCAAAATTCTCTGCAATTCATGTAAAAGACTCGATCACAACTCATATAATTTGCTAAATTGCGGGTCTCAAAATTCATGCCTTCACATAAAATACAAAGGGCCCCGAAAGTAGTAGGAGATCGAATAGCCACAAGAGTTAGCATGACAGACACAACCATCGAACCTATAAAGATAATCATGGAATTGTTCACATAGATTTTGACAAATATTGAAAGAAGACATGTTTTTTTTTTTTTTTTGAAAGAAAATAAAAGACTAGACCTAAAACTCAACGAAAACTTATATCTAACAAAGCACCATCCCCGGCAACGGCGCCATTTTGATGGCCGGTTTTTGTCGTCAATTCCGGCATCAAAAACAATTTGTAAACTCCTAAATTAAGTAGTATAATTTAGGGTCGAACCCAAAGGATGGTGGGGTTAGGCTATAAGTCTCGTTTAAGTTTTAGTTTAGTCAGGGGTAATGGGGTTTTTGTGAAGTCATTAATAACTAAGTAAGAAATAAACAAGATGTAAAGACTAAGTCGATAGTTAGAAGAAACTAGGGTGTCGGGGCTACCTAGGTAAGTCGGTAACTTAAACATGTGAAAGAGGTCTAGGGTCGCTCCTATTGTAGGTCTAGGATCGTCTCGTCTTTCGATTTGACTAACCTAAGGTCGAGTCCTATTCTAGCTTTCGCTACAAACAAGGTCAACCTAACACATACACATGCCTATGAAAGTCCTAGACCATCGTCAAAGACAAACAAAGAGAAGACTCATGCCCAACCGTCGTTGAGGCAATTCATCGAACATATAACATGCATGAAGTGGAAACCCAACCAAAGAGAGAACACAAGACTAACCCTAAACAAGATTCATAGTTACCAACCACCCAAACACACCCCTAACCCTAGAAATGAACTACTCACACATAATCAAAACAAGCAACACAAGTAACACACTAACCACAATAATAAACATGATTAGAATTATAAAGAAGATAACTTGAATTGGTGAGACAATAAACTAATAAAGATATGAACTACACTAATTAGACTAACAAATAACAATAACATATAATTAAACATAAAAAATTTACAAAGATGAAAACTTTAATTAAACCAAACATAAACAATATTTAAACTATAAACTTGAAATAAAATGCAATAAAAATGAGAGATAAGAGAAATTATACCAAACTTGAATGGAGATGAGCATTAAAGGATGGATCTAGAAAAAGAATTACCAAAGATTTGAACTTGAACACAAATTAATTGAGTAATTGAAAATAATTAAAAGAAGAAAAATAAGATAATAAGCTAAACTACTCTCTGTATACTACTCCTACTGCTTTCATTTCTATTCCTCTAAAGCTGCGTGTGTCTCCCTTCCGAGTCTTCGTGTTTCGAAAACCCAAAAATCAAAATATTGCATTCTCATAATTGTTGTCTCCCCCTATTGGTTCAGCCCATTTTCCTCATTTTGTTGGTAACCAACGTACCAAATGCCATGCTCAATTCAGTTGGCCCACATTTCCAAACCAAAATGGCCCAATTCTTCATGTTGTTCCTCAATCCATCTTGAATCGGTTTTTATACCCGAACTTGGTACCTTTTGACTTTGATCAATGCTTCTTTCTTCTTGACCCGGTCTTATTTTCGTGTTGAACCGATTTGCTTCTCACTTTTCGTCTTTGTTCACGAAATAGTTCCTAAACAACACTAAAACGACCGAAATAGAACCAAATATCACAAATCTAACAATTATTCGCAATACATAAAATAAAACTAATTATTATCAATTAAATAGTAAAATGAGCTATTTAATCAATTAAACACGCAAAATCGAGTCGGAATAAGTTATAAATGAGGGGTAAAATGGTACCAAAATACTACTCATCAATGGCCTATCCTACTAAAAAGAACAAAAGTACAACTTGGAATCCATTCAAAAATGGACCTTAGAAGCTTGTCTTGTCTTGTCTTGATATTCGTTCTTGGTGATGTAGTGGGAGTGAGCAATCCGATCTCCCTCTTGGTCTTCTTATTACATTTGATGAATTACATAATAAAATCCTATTATTACATTCTAATTCCAAAAAACGTAAAAAAATATTACACAAGGGAGATTCGAGATCTCATAAATACATCACAAATTATGTTTCCTTCATTACGAAAACATAATTTACTAAGGCCACACTAAGTATTACAAACTGATTGCAAAAACGTAAATAAAACCATTCATTCATTTAACAATAATAGATAATATATAAAGACATAATGCATCATAATAATTAAATTAATCTTTCAAGACATAATTCCGTAATTATGTAGAGTAATTTACCCAAACCACCATTTAATGACTTAAATTATGTGATAATTCCGTAATTAATCACATAATATTAATCAAACAAAACATATTCATATTATCGTATAATATGAATTAATCCAACATTATTTTAAACCTTTTTAAAATAATTTGGTATCAAAACTTGTGAACTTTTTCACAACAACATGTATACATTATCCTTATAATGCAAAACAAGAAAAAAAAACAAGACGAAAACAACTCGTAAAAATCAGCCGAAAAAAAATAATAAAAAAACATTTTGCTCGGAATTTTTTTTTATTTTTTTTTGTTCGCGTGAACAGTGCCGCCGGACGTGAACACTACCGTTTTTTTTTTTTTTTTTTATTAAAAGAAAAAACATATGAACTTGAAAAATAATGTCGGGTTGCTAAAATACAATATCGATAACATTCAAAATCTAATCCTTATTTGACATTGATATAATCTGAATAATTCAAATTAACCTCTTAAGACGAATATCAAGATTATCATGGGATCGATTATTTAACAAATTATTTCGTTCAAGAACATTCAAAACGATTCCCTTTTACGTTTTAACTCAATCCTTATTAAATTAAAACATCTACAAATTTATTATTTTGTCATTTTAACTGATTAATACAACAACAATAATAAATCAAAAAGAAAAACGAAAAACACAAAAAAAAAAATGTGTCTCGGCTAAGAAAATTGCGACGACTGTTTTTTTTTTCTCTCAAAACGTTTATGAAAATCATACAAAAATAAAATTCGTAAGCCTTATGCTCTGATACCACTTGTAACACCCCGACCCATACCTAGGACAGGAAATGTTGGTCACGGTAGCTCTCCAGGCTATGTACTGGCCCCATAGAACAACGCGAGACCTTTCCAGCGCATTTTGTCCTCACTCGTGCGCATCCCGGGAACCTTCCCAGGTGGTCACCCATCCTAAGACTACTCCCAGCCAAGCACGCTTAACTTTGGAGTTATTTCGCATGGATAATCAGAAAAAGAAAGTGCACTTTGTTAATATGAGTAGTACTTTCAATCCCTTTAAGCACTAGTCATATGTAACACCCCCATTTATTCAAGGGCCTGTACTAGGACTCCTCAGATAAATACGGGTGTTACCATCTCGATTTCCCGAGGCAGTAGATACAAAGGAAAGATAAACAGTACTTTAATTAAAAGTTAAACTCCATAACATGTTCTTACAACTGTAATAAAACAGTCTTATGAAAAGTAAGTACAACTCATGCTAAACTGACTATGGTAATCTAGACTCTAGTTTGGTCCGGATCCAAGCTCTCTCCTCCCACAGCTTCGCATAGTCTCAGCCACCTGTCAATCTGCTCCCCAATAATTTGGTTCATCACAGGTGATCACGAATACACAGGGTCAACCACGAGGTTGAGTAGAGGAAAATAAATAACAACAATATAATATACTCCGCACCGATCCAACGCCAAATAAACTCCGCACCGATCCAACACCAAATAAACTCCGCACTGATCCAACACCATATAAACTCCGCACCGATCCAACACCATATAAACTCCGCACCGATCCAACACCATATAAACTCCGCACCGATCCAACGCCATATATACTCCGCACCGTATCACAAGACCCAATATTTTCACATCGAATTGTATCACAAAATGATATAAATAACACAATATAATGATCACATGATAATATATAACAACCATGGTCAATACCGAATAAGAACAGTTTACACATCATCATATACCAGTATTTTCCCCTACCTCGAAACTGCGGAAGAAAACAGCAAGTGCGCAACAGCTACTAAAAGTGTTCCACGCGAAAACCTCCACCTAGACATATATTATATAATTAATAAAACACCCTAAATCTCGTAATATACGTATACATTCTATTTATAGGAACCTCCTATATTTAGAAAGTTCCCAACAAACGAGGTTACCCAAAATAGCAACCTTCTAAATATAGTAACTTCCAAAAATAGTAACTTCCTAAAATCTTTCCGTAAACATAACACTTCTAACCCGCCATAAATATTAAATTTACTAATCATTAACAATAAGATAAAAAATAATAATGATAATAATAATAGTAATATAGTATAAACAATATAATAATAATATAATAATATACTAATAATTAATGGTTTTGTAGTAACCACACGTTAAACACGGAAGCCTTCCCTAACCTATTTCCTTTACGTTAAAACGCACCGCGCAACCAGCCCATATCAACCACCACACTCCTCCTCTACTCCCTGCCGACAACCACCAAGCCCAGCCACTCCTCGACCCGGAGTTGAACCATGGCTCGCTCACAACCAACACTAAGACTCGACAACCTGCCCAAACCAACCCGACTACCACCGACACCTAACCACCCTACCGGTAACCACCGCAACTAACACTCACCACACCCTGCCTCACCACCGACGTCAGCCCCGGTGTCGACTCCAGCCGGCGGTTTGAACCGAGACCACAACCAGGTCTGGTTCCTCACGTAAACCCACCATTGTTCCTGAATTCAACCCGTCGCCACCGCTCACAATACTAGTGCTCAGTTCCGACGCCCTCTCATTTGACATCATCGTGGTGGTATTTGCCACCACCACAACCACAAAACAGCCTGCTCTCGGGCTCACCATAACGCCAGCAACCAATATCCCTCAACCCCGCGCTCATGATTCGCAAATTGCCGTCAACCAGACGCAAGCTCCCCGGGTATACCGTCCTCACCACCGTAACCCACCCTAATCACCACGGCGACTCGACCTTGGAGATAACACAACAACGACAGCAACAACGTAAAACCGAAACGGAAGATAAAAGCTTACCTAACTCGCCTGAGATGGCTCGCAACGCCCATGACCGCTCCTAACAACCGCCTCTCCCTCTCTCTCTCTCTCTTTTTTGAACTATGCGGCCGTCGCCAGGTTGAGGGTACGGGATTGTAAAATCCTTTTTGGTTTAGATGGGAAGTCACGGTTTTTTTTTTAGGGTTTCAATAGGGTTTGTAGTAGTTTTGTATAGTTTGTATAGTTTTTATAGTTTGGGTCGGTTGTACAAACGTGGGATTTGGGACTTGGCCCAACACTACTATTAACTTACCTACTCGACTTCCCGTACAACCTTCGTCTTAAATACTACGAACCAACCTCAACGCGATGTATAAATATAATATAACACGTAAAAAAAAACTTATAATATATGTCTCGGGTTAACTTATAATATCACAACCCGAGTCTAATTTAAAAAAAAATGAAATATATAACATATTCGATAAATTAATTATCGAATATTAATATTCAAATACGATCAATACATCAATATAACATATAACCATAAATATTATAATGGAGTATTACCCCAATAATATATAATATATAATATAAAAGATATATAATACGCATTCGATAACTTAATCATCGAATATAAATAATCAAATATTATCAACACCTTAATAACCATATAAATATTAATTACCGATAAAGTGCGGGGTATCACAATCTTCCCTCCTTAAAATGAACTTCGTCCCGAAGTTCACCAACCCGTAACAGTAAAGAAACACGTAGCAAGCATGAACAATCACGAGTAACACTTAAGAACCGTGAGATGTTACAGGCATGTAACGAATACAAAACGTGATACCACATAACCTCAAGGCTAAAGAAAAAAAAAAATACTCTACAACACGGAGTATTACATTCTCCCCTCGTCAAGAAAACTTTGTCCCCAAAGTTTAACGTATCACAAAATTAAGGATCTATGACGGAACACAATAAAATGATGCATAAAAGAAGTAACAGGGTTATCATGTTGTTTCAAACAATCACGACATACCAATTAGCCATGTCATAACAATTTAGCCATATCATAAAATCAAAAAGGTTTTACAACCCTATCCTCCTTAAAACACGGTTACGTCCCCGTAACCTCATTATCCAAAACTCAGCTCATTAATTCGTCTTACTCATACTTTATCTCATAACATCTTACTCCAAGTAACCAAGTATCGCACTCATCGTCAAATCTAAGACCAAAGACAAGGGGTGAGTGAACTGGTGGAAAGAACCGCAACACAATATATCCATCTCAACATCGATTCCAAACTAAAAAAAAAAATATAACTCAATAACTGCATGGTCGCTCCAGACCATAACCACAACTCAGCACCAAGGCCCCATAACTCAATACTAATACCCAATCTCGATCTCCATCGCAATATCAGAATCAATTATTGTCAAAGGTTCACAGAACCGTGCTCAACACTTAAAATATGGACTTCAAACTACTCACCCACAGGTTGAGGTCAAAGAGGACAGTTATACATAAAAAGGCAATTGAATTACCCACAATCCAATATATCAATACCCTGAAAACCGTATACCCCAAACTCAGTCATAGACAAGCAATACACGGACTCGCAAATAGAAATAACTGGAGTCCGCTCGTAGCATAACTAAACTGATCTCAATATTTGTATGTCGTAAAAGCCAACTCCATCTGCATCCTAGCCGAATGCTTTCATTCCCGCACAAATGTTAATGAAATGAACATTAGCATTCAACATTAATGTCAACTTTAAAACTGATTGCTTGGGTACCCCAAACCTATACTCTCTATCTTATACCTCTTTGTCCTCCCTATAGCACAACCCAACTCTCAAGGTAAAGGATCAGACAGCGACTCATAACATATGGGTACTAAAATGAACTCCTCAATAATTACCAACATATAATAGTCATCAAGGCATCTCAGCTTGAATAGATATTGAAGCACATAATCTCTGACAAAACAAATAGCACATACACTTACCTCCTTGAACCATAGTAACATAGGAAGCTTGGTAGGGTCATGATACGCAGTAAGACAGGATCAGAGAAATTTGAAATTTTGACTCAACTTAACATATTCATCAATGTAGACAATCCGCAAACTCGTAGTTCGTAATTGGCGACGTACCAAATCTCATGATCATAACCATATTATAAGAGAAGAGTCATACCTTAGAAGAGCCATAGGATAAAATTTACTTAACGAAATTAAACATGGAGTATTGACAAACTACACAAGATACCCCAACCATAGCCTAACAAGACCATTTAACATTCCTAGATATCAATAAGTTAAAAAAAATCGATTAAGCACACTTTCCACCCACTCACATTACGTCATGCATCATAAAACTGTTATTACATATGATTTACAAAATTAAGGGTCACGTAGCTACAGAATTTGTCATGTTGCAACAATTATTACAGTTATCAAAACATCCAACATTATCATGGATAATCATCACTTTGAAACATTGAAGTGGTGTTTGTGGCCATTTTTAAACACGAATCAAAAGAATTTCACGCAAACATTCTTACTCTTCATCACTAAAACATGGTTCTTGTAGCTCATGAATTATGAAAATTTTAATGATAAAAGTGAACAGGTTCTTTACACTAATACTTTCATAAATTCCATGCCAACTAATTAATAACTCAATACGTCATGATCAGATTTTAAAAAAAAAAAAAATATAACAATATGCAACCCACTGTATGGTATAATGATATACTTGAAAATGTTATAAAGGTCATAATAGGATATCACGTGGTCACATCACATAATTCACATTTGATTAAACTCTTATTTGAAACTTTCATATCTCAAAATTTCAACAACTAAACATTATGCAGCAACTTACCAACTCATAGTTATATAACAGCTTAGCTACGCTAATCATAGGTAGAGAATCGAATGCATATCGCAAGGAAATCATTTATAACTCAGCTGATCTGAACAAAACTTCACAGTAATACGACAGAAAATTAGATAACTTGCAAAAATCACCATTAGATAACGACTCGTTAAGATTTTACATGGTGTATCATTTTGTAAACGTGAACGAATATTCTGAAAAATAGGGTTGGGAATGGTGCGCAATCAACAACCATGTTGCAAATGGTTTACTTCACGAAAACATGGGTCAAAACGGAACTATGCAGTAACAATTTGACCATTGTCAACAAAATATTTATTTTTCTCGAATTATAGCTCCTATTAACACGAACCAAGGACATTGAAAAGCTAACTCAGAAGTTGTCATACATAAAATTTTCATATACACATATGGAACACATTTAAGACGGCAGCCCATACAAACAAGGTAACATCCAGGAAACTTATTAAAACAATTTGGTTCTTCTACATTGATGAGTCATAATTATATACATCGTTATGCCTTCCCTTATATACTTTTGTTACGGTTTTGTGCACTAATCCATGTCGTATATGCCGTTTTTGTCATAAATGTCGATACTCCCGCATTTTGTTGTTTCTAATGTAGATGGATGCATTCCGGTGATTTATGGAGGATCATACGAGTATCGCGGAGTCGGCAAGGCAAAGATATATAGGAAGATAAGCAAGAATCAAGGGAGATTGCCAAAAAGAAGTAGAGAAACGAAGAATTGTGCTGACAAAGTGGAGCACTCGATCGAGTGCCACCAACACTCGATCGAGTGCACTGGACACTCGGTCGAGTGCTTCTTCTGTCCGGATTTTCATGAGTTTTTAGCAAGTGTTTCCATAAATCGTTTAAATAGTTTTTAGCAAGTATTTCCATATATTGTTTAGTAGTTTGTTATAAGTAGAGACTTCCTAGCCTATTGTGAGACACACTTTTTATTACTCTAAAAACCCTAATTATTACTAGTAGCTCTCTAGATTATTATTTAGCAATTGCCTTCGGATCTTGTTCTCCTATTTACGGTATTTAATCATAATCTCTACTTTTTTGTTCTTTAATTATTCTTGTTCTTAGTTTATTGCTTTATTAATTATGTTTTCAATCAATATTGTTGTAGTTAGATCCCAAGCCATGCATAGCTAATTTATTTGTCTAGGGTGAAAAGGGATCTAGGTGATTAGAAGGGGGATCAAACTTTAATGATGTTTAATTGTTAAACTGCTTATTATTATTGTTCTATTGTTGTTTTAAACCTGATTAATTAATTACTGGCCAGGATTAGTTAATTAGTCTCGCAAATTAGTCTTAGATCCGACCGTAGACTAAGACTAAGATAGGCCATAACAATTTAATAGACTGACCTAATTATAGCGACCGCATGTTAGGTTTAGATCTAAAGATTATATGAATACCGACCGGACATATGATCTTAAATAATAATTTTGCCCAATTAAATTAGTTAAATCCCATTCCCCTGGATAATTGCCTATGTGAACTTGATCCCTAGATCTTTCCTAATACTTGTTTACCTCTTTATTTACTTATTTTGCAATTAGTTTGTTAGACAACAAAAACAACCAAAAACAACCCAATTGTTACTTTAAGACTTATTTACTTTGGCAAACAATTTATTACCGCCTCCCTGTGGATTCGATACCTTTCTTACCGCTAGCTATTAGTTAGTAGTATCCTAAGGATTACTTTGATTTAGGGTGACGACTTTACCCTTATCAAATTTGGCGCCGTTGCCGGGGAGGCAACAATTTATTTGTTTGTTATTTGTTTAATTTGTCTTTTGTCTCAAGGAACGAAAGTTCCTTGTGACGGCTCTCACCCTTTTCTTTTTAAGTTCCTTGTATGCCCAGGTCAACTCGGTCCGAGATTACTGCTTTTGATCCTGAACCAGAGAAGACTTTTCGCTACAGAAGGAATTTTAATAGAGAAGTAGGTCAAGTAGAAGACTTGAGTATACTTGACGAGGTTGAGCCTTTCATTACTTCAGAAAACTCATCCTCTGACGAGGACGATACCGTTTCTGAAACCTTTGTAGCTACACCAAAGATGGCTACACCCACCTTGGCAAGCCACAACGAGCCTACTTTGGCTTCTATTCCAAAAGGATTTATTCCTCCTCCTACCGATGCTGCAGAAAAGCCTTTTGATATCAAGCCATCTTATCTCGCGTTGGTAGAACGGAATATGTTTGGAGGTCGAGCTGGGGAAGATCCTGCTAAGCATATGGATAAGTTTGTCACTTATTGCAGTTCCATCCCTCTGCAGACAGGAGTAACTTATGATCAAGTCAAATACCGACTTTTTCCTTTTTCTCTCCAGGATGATGCTAGAGAATGGCTGCGCGAGTTGGATTTAACTGCTCACGCCATTACTGATTGGAATTCCCTTGCTCTTGCATTCTACAAGAAATATTTTCCTCCACAAAAGACAAACAATCTCCGGAATCAGATTACTAACTTTAAACAAGGAGGTACTGAAGATTTCAATGAGGCATGGGTACGTTTCAAAAGATTAGTTCGTGCAGTCCCTCATCATGGGTTTGAGAAGTGGTTTCTTTGTAACCAGTTTTACAACGGGTTATTCGATGATCATAGAGCTCTTTTGGATTCTTCTGCTAACGGAAGATTTCAGAATAACACCACTGATGATACAGCTTACAAATTGATTGATGATATGGCTACTCATACTGCCGAATATGGAAATCCAAGAGGCTCTGCAAGGGGAAGTGGTACAGATAGTGCCGTCGCAGCCCAGTTAGAAGCCTTGAATGCTAAGATTGCACAAATGCAAACAACACAAGCTTTGGGTGGCCAACACCAAGCGGTTAATATGGTTCAACAAGGGGAAGTACTTTTCTGCGGGAGATGTGGTGTAGACGGTCATATTGCGGAGGAATGCATAAGTCCTATGGAACAAGTACTCGCTTTCCAATCCTACAAGCAAGCTAATCCCTTTTCCAACACTTATAATGAGAGGACAAGGGAACATCCCTTTCTACAGTGGTCAAGCCAGAATGTTCAAAATCCTACCCCACCTCAACAACAACCAAATTCAAATTATGTGATTCCTCAGAACCGCGGCCAACAAGGAAACTATAGACAGAATCAAGGAGGTCCTCACTTTAACAATCAGCGCCAACAACAGTTTCAACCTTTGGTGCCACCTCCTCCACCACCTACTGCCAATAATGATATGTCAGAGATTAAAGCTATGTTGCAGCAAAGCCTTAAAGCTCAGATGGAGCAAAAGGCACAGATTACTCAGATACTAGCTCACAATAAAATATTAGATACTCAAGTTGCCCAACTAGCAGGCCAAAATACAAATAGGCAACCTGGAAACCTCCTTCCCAAGGACAACAAGCTCATGAACAAGCACATGCCATCCACTTGAGGAGTGGTACTTCTTATAAAGAGCCGGAGATGCCCAAAGATGATAGCGAAGTGCCTTATGTTTCTCGTAAGGGTTTAGGGCATCTCTCTTTCAGCGATGATGAAGAAGAAGCAAAGGAGCTAGAGAAAGATCGTATACATGAGAATAACGAAAAAGAAAAACGAAAAGAAGCATTACGAGCTAAAGCACTCGATCGAGCTCCTGAAGCACTCGATCGAGTGCAAGTCCCACTCGATCGAGTGCCTTCCCCACTCGATCGAGTGCCTTGTCCGCATACTTCTAATCCTTCTTTTTCGCCTAATGCACAGGTACCGGATACTACTATTCCAAGCCAGAGTTCCCCACAGGTCTCTAAAGATGCAAAGGAAGCTGAACCAATAAAGATCATTCTACCATTCCCAACCCGACAACAGAAATCAAAACTTGATCAACAGTTCGGGAGATTCATGGAAGTTGTGAAAAATCTTCAAGTAAGCGTTCCTTTCACCGAATTGATTACTCAGGTGCCAGCTTATGCAAAGTTTATGAAGGACATATTGACAAGGAAGAGATCCTTCAAAGAGGTGGAGACGGTAGCATTCACTGAGGAATGCAGCGCTGTTTTACAATCCCGTTCACGACCTAAGCTTAAGGATCCAGGGAGTTTCTCTATCCCTTGCACTATTGGTCCTTTGTTTATTAATAGAGCTCTTTGTGATTTAGGAGCTAGCGTTAGTGTCATGCCCTACTCTATATGCAAGAAATTAAATATGGGTCATCTAAGCATCACTAATATGACTCTACAAATGGCCGACAGATCCGTCAAACACCCCCTTGGTGTCTTGGAAGACGTGCCTGTAAAAGTGGGAAAATTCTTCATCCCTGTTGATTTTGTTGTACTAGACATGGCCGAAGACACTCACACTCCTATTATATTAGGCAGACCATTCTTACACACCGCAGGAGCGGTCATTGATGTTAAAAATGGGAGCCTTACTTTGGTTGTCGGAGATGATACTATCACTTTCAATCTCAAAACTACCTTAAAACATCCCATGGTAGATGAAAGTTGTCATCGTATTGATATTGTGGACGCCACTATTGATGAAACCCTTGCTCTTTCTTTGAACAGGGACCCCTTAGAGATCGTCTTGATGTCCGATGAGAATGATGCAAAAACACTTTCCGAATACCCCGAAGTAGTTGCTATGGAAAAACTTTTGACGGGAGAGGAACGTAAAGAGCAAACGGTCTATAGCTTAGGTAACCCCCCTAAGGTTACCGAGGTAAAGAAACCTGAACTTAAACCCCTTCCCTCTCATCTTAAGTACGTGTTTCTTGATGATAAAGAGTTGAAACCTGTAATTGTCAATGCTAATCTTAATGCGAGCCAACTTTCTGCTTTGTTGGTTATTTTGCGGAAACATGAAAAAGCCATTGGATATAGCATTGATGATTTACGAGGTATTAGTCCTGACTTTTGCATGCACCGTATTCACTTAGAGGAAGGTCATAGACCCAGTGCACAGGGTCAACGTCGTCTCAACCCCCCTATGTAGGACGTTGTTCGAAAGGAAATTCAAAAACTCTTAGATGCAGGTATTATCTACCCCATCTCCGACTCTCGATGGGTGAGTCCAGTTCAGGTAGTCCCTAAGAAGGGAGGGACTACGGTTGTGACGAATGATAAGAATGAATTAATCGCTACCAGGCTTGTAACAGGGTGGAGGATGTGTATTGACTACAGGAAGCTAAATGTTGCTACCAAGGAGAAAGCACTACATGGGATCTATTATGCTAGCAAGACCTTAGATGATGCTCAGATTAACTACGCTACTACCGAAAAGGAGTTACTTGCAGTTGTCTATGCTTTAGACAAATTTCGCTCTTATTTGGTAGGATCTAAGGTTATTGTCTATACTGACCATGCTGCTTTAAAATATTTGTTGGCTAAACAGGAGGCCAAACCACGACTCATTCGCTGGATCTTGCTGCTACAAGAATTTGATCTAGAAATCAGGGACAAATCCGGAGCTGAGAATGTAGTTGCCGATCACCTATCCAGACTGAGATTTCATGGAGGGGATTTAGTCCCCATTGATGATTCTTTCCCAGATGATCATCTTCTTGCTATTACTACAGGTGTTCCTTGGTTTGCTGACTATGCTAATTTCATAGTAGGAGGCATACTTCCTCCGGACATGTCTTATCAGCAAAAGAAGAGATTTCTACATGACGCAAAGAGATATTTCTGGGACGATCCCTACCTCTTCCGCGAATGCCCTGACGGTATTTACAGACGATGTATACCAGATAATGAGGTACATGCTATCTTGTCCCATTGTCACTCTTCTTCTTATGGTGGTCATCACGGTCCCTCACGGACTTTTGCCAAAGTAATGCAATCTGGATTCTTTTGGCCTACTATTTTGAAAGATGCTACTGCTTTTGTGCGTTCATGTGATGCTTGTCAGAGAACAGGAAATATTTCGCAGAGACATGAGATGCCTCAAACCGGGATCTTAGAAGTGGAAATCTTTGATGTTTGGGGTGTTGACTACCAAGGACCTTTCCCTTCTTCTCATGGGAATCTCTACATCTTGGTGGTCGTTGACTATGTTTCCAAGTGGGTAGAAGCCGTTGCTACTCCTACATGTGATGCCAAGTCCGTTGTCAAACTATTCCAAAAGACCATCTTTCCACGATTTGGAGTCCCTCGCGCCGTCATAAGTGACGGAGGAAAGCATTTCAATGAACGTCATCTCAACTCCTTGTTATCAAAATATGGCGTTACACACCGTAGAGGATTGGGATATCATCCTCAGACAAGTGGGCAAGTAGAGATTTCTAACCGAGAATTGAAGTCTATCTTGGAAAAGGTAGTTAGCAAAAATATGAAGGATTGGAGCCTTAAGCTTGATGACACCCTTTGGGCCTACCGTACTGCGTTTAAAACCCCAATTGGCTCATCACCCTACAGATTAGTTTATGGCAAATCTTGTCATCTCCCAGTCGAACTCGAATATAAGGCTATGTGGGCCATCAAAGACCTAAATATGGACCCCTCACTGGCGGGCGAGAAAAGATCGATGCAATTGAACGAGCTAGATGAATTTCGACTGCATGCCTACGATAGTGCTCGAGTGTACAAGGAGCGAACCAAGAAGTGGCATGACAAGCATATTGTGCAAAGGGAACTTCGAGTTGGTGACAAGGTATTGTTATTTAACTCACGTTTGCATCTCTTTCCAGGTAAGCTCAAGTCAAGATGGAGTGGACCATTCACCATTATCGAGGTAAATAAATTTGGGTCAGTCACTCTAAAATCTGACGAAGGTGAGACATTCAAGGTAAATGGGCAACGCGTAAAGTTCTATCATAAAGGTGCCTATGTTGGGAAGATAGCGGCCCTAAACCTCTTCCCCTCAGATTCTTCTTAGTTTTGAGGAAATACGGTCGTGCGGGACCGCATAAACCAGCGCTACTGGGAGGCAGCCCAGATTCTTGTCATTTTTTTGCGTAGAACTACTTTCCTCTAGTATATGTCTTTCTAAGTGAGTGAGCAAATTTAATGAATTGTGTGAAGTACTTTCAGGAGAAAGGAGCATGGTACTAAAGCGGCTTTGATGATAGACGCCGTCTCATCTCGAGTTCCCGATCAAGGGTCTTTTCGTTGAAATATAGCTAAGCCGTTTTAATTCTTAATTCGTAAATTTATTGCTTGACCTAGAACACTCGATCGAGTACCATCAACACTCGATCGAGTGCTCTGGAGTAATTGTTTTTTTAAAAAGCCGTAGCAAGCAAAGCCAAAAGTTTCGAAAATTCTGGAGCACTCGATCGAGTGCCACCAACACTCGATCGAGTGCCTGTCCTCTTCAGCCCGTGTCTTGCTTTTCAACGAACATAAGGCAAATAATTTCTATTTTTCCCCAAATTTTCGACAGCCCCTTTCCCTTCCACCCCAAATTTTCGACCCCCCTTTCCTTCAATCTCCATTATTACTCACTCAAATCACTTAGTTTTTGTTGCTATCATCAATTGCTTCATCTTACATCATTCCATTGTTCCTCTTTTGCATTAATTCATCCAATTTGCTCATCTTTGAGGTAATTTTCGAGATTTCTAGGGTTTCATTCGTTTTTGCTCAAATTATGCTTAAATCTTGTGTTAATTGCTTGAATTCTTCCCTATGTTGTCTACTCACATGATTCCCATGCTTTTTATGCCATTATTTACTGTGTTTAGTGTAGACAAACGGATTTTTGACCCCTAAGCCCTAGAAATTCGAGTTCACTAAGTATGGAATAGAGTTTTTTTTTTTGATTTCTTTTGTCTTCTACTTTACTTCCAGGCTATGGCAAGTTCTTCAAGTAGTAACAAGAGAGATAGGACTACGCGCAACATCCCAACCCCGGTGATTCCAGGTTGTGAACCCTTTCCGGAATTCCCTTGGATTACATTTCGGGATAAACATCAAAGGGAGCGTTTTGTGGCGCTCGCTCAGCGGAAAATGATCCCCACTCGGGTCGTTTGCAAGAAGACCCTGGATACCTTCAAAATCTTAGAACCAATGAAAGAGATCTTCCAAGAGCTTGGATTATTCGGGCTCCTAACTCTTAGTGAGCTTTCCTATCGAGCTCTCACTCTGGAGTTCTTCAGTTCTTTCTCCTATGATACGGGACTTCATTCCATCAGCTTCCAATTGTTGAACCAAGAAAAGACTCTAACAATGGATGAAGTCTCCCGGCATCTAGGATTGCAAAAGCACTCCGACTACAATCTACTTGCCATGCCGCCTAAAGAGCTAACTGCTACAAGGTACTTTCCATTGTTTACAGGCTTTCCCAATCCTATCCCAAGTGCTCTCGCTCTCAGTGATGTACAACATATAGTCATCAAGCTATTCATGAGAATCATGTCCCACTTAATCTATAGCCGCGCAGACATGAGCAAAGTTTACAAGATGGAGGTTCTGTTAATTGCCTCCTACCTTAACCCATTCCGAGAGACAGTATTCAAGTTCAGCCCGCCTGGGGTTATTTGCCACGCTTTGGCAAAGATGGCCCTCGCTTCCGGTGTCCTTGGTTGTGGTGCCATTGTTACTCGCCTAGCCAGGCGGACTTGCGGTTTTGATGGACACAAGAACTATGTACCCATGACTGAGTTCAACCCTGACCTACTTGATGAACAATATTTCTGGTACGGTGTCAAATGGCTACAAATTCTGAATGGCAAAGATCTCTATTGGCTGGTGATACCAGCCCTTTACATGAGAATCCCAGATGAGGAGAACTTGCCTCCCCTTGAGGCCCTTGAGCCGGATTATTCTGAGGAGCGACCCGACCCTCCAACCTACCTTATCCTGGATGAGCTTTTGATGCCCCTTCCTAGGGAAACCACTACAAATGCCACCCGTCCTGATGCTCGTCGCCAGCCACCTTACCACCCACCCGTAGGCAGTATGCCTCCTTTCACCCCACAACCTCCTTTCTACCCCTCTTATACTATTGATTATGCAGTTGAGAGAGAGATGCGGATTCATCAAGGTGTGAACAATGACCTTGTTCATAGGAGGATGTGGGAGCAGATGTCTAGGATGGACCTTTCTGCTGGTTTGGCCTACACGGGTACTACTCCTAGCTATTACACCGAGGTTGGAGATGACAGCGCTGTTTTCAGCAACTATGGGATCACCAGAGAGCAGTTCACCACCGAGTTCAGCCACGAGCCCGGATGTCTTGGGAGGCCTATCTATGCACCCATTCGCCCCGACATGCCTGTTGGAGGTTTTTCTGACCCATTTGGGGCTGGTCCCTCCAGCCATGGTGGTCAGTCCGTTGCTCCCTCTTCTGGTGTCGCCCCCGGACGTGGTAGAGGTCGTAGGAGTCGGCGTGATCACACTAGAGGCCGCGGTGGAGAGCCGGATCCCGAGCTTGAGGCCATTTTCCGCCAAATAGATGAATTTCAATACAGTGATGCCGAGGGTGATAACGAAGATGATCCTTAGTGATGGTTGGTCACTCCTTCCCCCACTTTCCAGCTGGTTTGGGGGAGTCCTATACATATAGCTGGTATTATCTTTCTTTGTTTTCCCTTTACTTATTTTATCTTTTAGTTAGCATGCTCCTTTTCCTTTTTTTTTTTTTTTTTATTTTAGGTGTGTCCTCTTAGGTTGTTTTGGCTGTTGTTGTTGATTTTTGCTGTGACTTCTATGATGTTAGGATCACACTGAGGACACTGTGATAATTAGTTTGGGGGAGGAGTCTTTTATCTACTTTCGTATGCCTTAAAAAAAAAAAAAAAAAAAAACAAAACAAAAACATGTCTTATTTTCTTATTTTTTTTCTTTCAAGCTTGGTGATTTAAGATAACAATGATGATAATTTGCAGTGTTTTTGCATTTGAATCCCAAATAGTTATCCATGTACATTGTTTTGACCCGTTAGCCTATGAAAACAAAGCTCAATGATCAAGTCTTGACCGTAATTGACATACCTTATATTGATTAGACTTGACAAATTAAGTTGGTAAACCACTTAAATTCTGAGGTCTATAGAGCTTCCTAGGCCAGGAACATTAATAAACTGGTCTCATTGTCAATTAGGCTTGAGTGTGATTTCTCCTCGTGGAATATGTAATATCAAACTGCATAAGTGTGAAATTGATTGCTTGATACTTTTATGTGAATGTATGACAAGTACATGAGGATAGGCGGTCCTTACCCTTCAAATAAGTTTCACATAGCCAAAAATTTGCCTTTCTACCTTTGAAACCAAATTCCCTATGAAAAACCCGTTTGAAGCCTTGTGGCATGTTTTGAGTTTGATTATTTATAAGCCACAATCCTAGAATTTGCCTACCTTTTTCGGGACAGTCGCAGTTGCTTGGTTTATCACGATATTCATTACTATGGTTGGGAAGGGACTATTTTTGTCCAAATGGGTGTAGTGAAATCTTATAAGTAATTGTGTCAATCTCTTATGTTTGAAAAGAAAGAAAAAAAAATATGAAGCACAAGAAAAAGAAAAACAAAAACAGAAAAAAAGAAAAAAAAATAAAATAAAAAAAAATAAAGAAAGGATATTTGTGATACGAAAAAAAAAAGAGAAGAAGAATGTTTCATTGGATCTTGTTAAGAGATTTAAGGAGATTATCTAGAGTCTAATGCATATTTGGAGAGTAATGTTATAAACTCTCATGTTCTTTCAAGTTAAGATAATTTCTCTAGTCTTGGGTTGGTTTATCTTTCATTAAAAAAGTGGTTTTGGTTTTGTTTCGCGCTGCGACTACCGTCTTAGCTCCACATATCCAGAACGTGCTTTGACACAAACCATTTCTTTACCCTTACCCACTAGCCTCCTTGCCGTCTTGATACATGTACTTTGTCCATCTATACATGCATAATTGTTGGGAAAATCTCTATCACATTAGATTGCATGCATGTTCCATTGAGTTGAGTGAGTGTTTTTACTTCTTTCTATCTTCACATATAACTCACCTTTACATATATTTATGAGCTTGAGTGAATCCGCGAGAATCCGACTAAAATTTGTCTTGCAAGGTCAAAAGATGTTTGGTCTTTGTCTATATTACACCGTCATATCAACCTTGTGACTTGAGCTGCGTTTTCTATTACCCGTACCTTTGAATTTGTTTTATTGGTACATTTGGTCGTTACTTTGTTACGGATATGGATGACTTGGGATTTGTATGTGCATTTACATTAGCTCTGAGTTGTCTAAAATCACCGTTTGTATGATTGCTTTCGCTTCAAGTTCTTTGCTTTGTTTGAGGACAACCAAAGAGTTAGTTTGGGGGAGTTTGATGAGTCATAATTATATACATCTTTATGCCTTCCCTTATATACTTTTGTTACGGTTTTGTGCACTAATCCATGTCGTATATGCCGTTTTTGTCATAAATGTCGATACTCCCGCATTTTGTTGTTTCTAATGTAGATGGATGCATTCCGGTGATTTATGGAGGATCATACGAGTATCGCGGAGTCGGCAAGGCAAAGATATATAGGAAGATAAGCAAGAATTAAGGGAGATTGCCAAAAAGAAGTAGAGAAACGAAGAATTGTGCTGACAAAGTGGAGCACTCGTCGAGTGCCACCAACACTCGATCGAGTGCACTGGACACTCGGTCGAGTGCTTCTTCTGTCCGGATTTTCATGAGTTTTTAGCAAGTGTTTCCATAAATCGTTTAAATAGTTTTTAGCAAGTATTTCCATATATTGTTTAGTAGTTTGTTATAAGTAGAGACTTCCTAGCCTATTGTGAGACACACTTTTTATTACTCTAAAAACCCTAATTATTACTAGTAGCTCTCTAGATTATTATTTAGCAATTGCCTTCGGATCTTGTTCTCCTATTTACGGTATTTAATCATAATCTCTACTTTTTTGTTCTTTAATTATTCTTGTTCTTAGTTTATTGCTTTATTAATTATGTTTTCAATCAATATTGTTGTAGTTAGATCCCAAGCCATGCATAGCTAATTTATTTGTCTAGGGTGAAAAGGGATCTAGGTGATTAGAAGGGGGATCAAACTTTAATGATGTTTAATTGTTAAACTGCTTATTATTATTGTTCTATTGTTGTTTTAAACCTGATTAATTAATTACTGGCCAGGATTAGTTAATTAGTCTCGCAAATTAGTCTTAGATCCGACCGTAGACTAAGACTAAGATAGGCCACAACAATTTAATAGACTGACCTAATTATAGCGACCGCATGTTAGGTTTAGATCTAAAGATTATATGAATACCGACCGGACATATGATCTTAAATAATAATTTTGCCCAATTAAATTAGTTAAATCCCATTCCCCTGGATAATTGCCTATGTGAACTTGATCCCTAGATCTTTCCTAATACTTGTTTACATCTTTATTTACTTATTTTTCAATTAGTTTGTTAGACAACAAAAACAACCAAAAACAACCCAATTGTTACTTTAAGACTTATTTACTTTAGGAAACAATTTATTACCGCCTCCCTGTGGATTCGATACCTTTCTTACCGCTAGCTATTAGTTAGTAGTATTCTAAGGATTACTTTGATTTAGGGTGACGACTTTACCCATCCTTCTCTCGAACACGTTGACACATCATTTGAAGCAATGAAATTACTTTGCAACATATTAACATGTAATTGCCTACTAGAAAGCGGTAAGGATCGTGAAGCCAAAATAAAATCAATCAGGCAACTCAATAATTATAGGTGTATAGACCATGCATTAGTTTCTACCATCGTATCAAACACAACTTTATTAAATACGAAAACATATCCTAGAAATCACTAGAGTGACATATATTGAATACACCCCTTGTAACCAAATAAATGCATGTAACTAGACGTATAAATTGTCATCAAATTTTCAACACATAACTATATAACATTTATGGCTTAGGGCAACACATTCCACATATCACTAGACATGGATTACTAAGGCAATTGGTAGAATAAAAACAATCATAAATCTCAAAATCCGATCCCATTTGTTTAGTAAACTAAATAGTAATTCTTGCAAGGAGTAAGGAATTCAGTTCACCAGTTTCAGTCTACTAGCTTTACATATAGGACTCAACTTGATTCTTTGTCCTGTAACAACATAGCCTGGTTGGCTCTTCTAACCCTTCCTGTCAATCATTGCCATATCCCTCCTACCTCTACCCTTTTAGATAGCTATAGCTTATGGTGCCTCTATCGTCAACTCATTACACATACCTTCATGCTATATCTCTAACTAAGGGTTCAGGGATCAGAAAACCTCATGCATATCATCATATAATTCATAAATCACAACTCATGCTATTCATACACTAAAATTCCACTCAAATATTCAAATAAGTCAGCATACCAATATCAACCATATTCTTTCATTGCACATCATTAACCATATACCACATCATTGCAATACTCATTCCGCTCCTGTCAAACTGTTAGCGCGACATACATAGGTTACCGTATAATCTACCCCACTCTTCCATTACTCTCATTGGGTTCCCGAGACAGAACCGAAAGGGCCCAGGTTTGGTGTGAGGGGGCCCCTAACTCACCCCGTTCCTTTTTGGGGCTCCTATCAGTTTCATCTCGGGGTTCATTTTATTAGACTCTTCCTACGGTCATTATTATTCATTTGGTTTAGGCCTGAGGATCGTTCTCTCTGATACCACTTTGTAACACCCCCATTTATTCAAGGGCCTGTACTAGGACTCCTCAAATAAATACGGGTGTTACCATCTCGATTTCCCGAGGCAGTAGATACAAAGGAAAGATAAACAGTACTTTAATTAAAAGTTAAACTCCATAACATGTTCTTACAACTGTAATAAAACAGTCTTATGAAAAGTAAGTACAACTCATGCTAAACTGACTATGGTGATCTAGACTTTAGTCTGGTCCGGATCCAAGCTCTCTCCTCCCACAGCTTCGCATAGTCTCAGCCACCTGTCAATCTGCTCCCCAATAATTTGGTTCATCACAGGTGATCACGAATACACAGGGTCAACCACGAGGTTGAGTAGAGGAAAATAAATAACAACAATATAATATACTCCGCACCGATCCAACGCCAAATAAACTCCGCACCGATCCAACACCAAATAAACTCCGCACCGATCCAACACCATATAAACTCCGCACCGATCCAACACCATATAAACTCCGCACCGATCCAACACCATATAAACTCCGCACCGATCCAACGCCATATATACTCCGCACCGTATCACAAGACCCAATATTTTCACATCGAATTGTATCACAAAATGATATAAATAACACAATATAATGATCACATGATAATATATAACAACCATGGTTAATACCGAATAAGAACAGTTTACACATCATCATATACCAGTATTTTCCCCTACCTCGAAACTGCGGAAGAAAACAGCAAGTGCGCAACAGCTACTAAAAGTGTTCCACGCGAAAACCTCCACCTAGACATATATTATATAATTAATAAAACACCCTAAATCTCGTAATATACGTATACATTCTATTTATAAGAACCTCCTATATTTAGAAAGTTCCCAACAAACGAGGTTACCCAAAATAGCAACCTTCTAAATATAGTAACTTCCAAAAATAGTAACTTCCTAAAATCTTTCCGTAAACATAACACTCACCCGCCATAAATATTAAATTTACTAATCATTAACAATAAGATAAAAAATAATAATGATAACAATAATAGTAATATAGTATAAACAATATAATAATAATATAATAATATACTAATAATTAATGGTTTTGTAGTAACCACACGTTAAACACGGAAGCCTTCCCTAACCTATTTCCTTTACGTTAAAACGCACCGCGCAACCAGCCCATATCAACCACCACACTCCTCCTCTACTCCCTGCCGACAACCACCAAGCCCAGCCACTCCTCGACCCGGAGTTGAACCATGGCTCGCTCACAACCAACACTAAGACTCGACAACCTGCCCAAACCAACCCGACTACCACCGACACCTAACCACCCTACCGGTAACCACCGCAACTAACACTCACCACACCCTGCCTCACCACCGACGTCAGCCCCGGTGTCGACTCCAGCCGGCGGTTTGAACCGAGACCACAACCAGGTCTGGTTCCTCACGTAAACCCACCATTGTTCCTGAATTCAACCCGTCGCCACCGCTCACAATACTAGTGCTCAGTTCCGACGCCCTCTCATTTGACATCATCGTGGTGGTATTTGCCACCACCACAACCACAAAACAGCCTGCTCTCGGGCTCACCATAACGCCAGCAACCAACATCCCTCAACCCCGCGCTCATGATTCGCAAATTGCCGTCAACCAGACGCAAGCTCCCCCGGTATACCGTCCTCACCACCGTAACCCACCCTAATCACCACGGCGACTCGACCTTGGAGATAACACAACAACGACAGCAACAACGTAAAACCGAAACGGAAGATAAAAGCTTACCTTACTCGCCTGAGATGGCTCGCAACGCCCATGACCGCTCCTAACCACCGCCTCTCCCTCTCTCTCTCTCTCTCTTTTTCGAACTATGCGGCCGTCGCCAGGTTGAGGGTACGGGATTGTAAAATCCTTTTTGGTTTAGATGGGAAGTCACGGTTTTTTTTTAGGGTTTCAATAGGGTTTGTAGTAGTTTTGTATAGTTTGTATAGTTTGTATAGTTTGGGTCGGTTGTACAAACGTGGGATTTGGGACTTGGCCCAACACTACTATTAACTTACCTACTCGACTTCCCGTACAACCTTCGTCTTAAATACTACGAACCAACCTCAACGCGATGTATAAATATAATATAACACGTAAAAAAAAACTTATAATATAAGTCTCGGGTTAACTTATAATATCACAACCCGAGTCTAATTTAAAAAAAAATGAAATATATAACATATTCGATAAATTAATTATCGAATATTAATATTCAAATACGATCAATACATCAATATAACATATAACCATAAATATTATAATGGAGTATTACCCCAATAATATATAATATATAATATAAAAGATATATAATACGCATTCGATAACTTAATCATCGAATATAAATAATCAAATATTATCAACACCTTAATAACCATATAAATATTAATTACCGATAAAGTGCGGGGTATCACATCATATAAGTCTATCAAGGGACCTCTTCAAGGGGTTACCCCACCCGAATATCCTATTCGGTTCAATGGAGTATTACACAGCCCTACTTGACGAACTCTGTCCTCTATTTTTCGTCCCTATTTGCTTCATGTTGTCTCGTTTTGTTTCTCCTTCTCTTCGCTGTTTTCATCTATTTTGCCTACATAATTCATACTTCTTGCATACTTGTTTACTGCCTCGTAAACCGTATCCTATATCTCGCATGTTATCTCAGTTTTCGAGCCTTGTACATCGCTTGTCTCGGTCTATTTTCTCTGCTTTCATCACTATTGTTATTATCATTCTTACCATGTCCTTTCTTAGTATGATTATCGTAGTTGTATTCGTTTATAATTACGTTATGAGTAGCTAATTTCCTTATATGCCGGGATGAGGGAAACTGCGTCTTATGCATGATAGGTCATAACCGGGATGAGTAGTTTTGCTGTAGGAATTGTTGTTAAGCAATTTGTATTTCGTTTGGTTGAATGAGTGCACGCAGGAGACTATTCGTTTAGTTAAACCCCGACCTAGACCAGAAGGTTGGAAGGGTAAGACTTGCTTAATAATAATAAATAGTTTCTATGAGGGGGGAAGTCAAGCAGAAATGATCTTAGGGCGACTTAAGCCAGAACGTATAGTCTGGTTAGAGACATGACTGTAATAACCTAGCTCTTCTTACCAATAAACTGACCATCCTAGTTTACACTGATAATGCAGACGACACAGTGACCGGAATTCCTAGCATATTCCCTTTCTCTTATCTCTTTTATCTCGTAGTTTAGTTAAAACTATTTTAAAACCCCCAGTTTTGTGACCGACAGTTAAAGACCAACATATGACAATTAGCCTCCCTGTGGGATCGACCCTATTTACCGCTAGCTTCTGTTAGTTGTTATCTAGGTTTATTTTGGTGTTAGACGACCGGCATCAAATTTGGCGTCGTTGCCGGGGAGACAATTCAATTTTTTGTTTAAGTTTTTTTCCTGTCTTGTCTTAAGGAATTTTAATTCCTTAAGACCGATCTTACTTGTTTTCTTTTAGCTGTGTATGCGCAGGTCTTTAAGGGGAGAACTGTTTGAGGCCGATCCTGAACCTGAGAGACCTTCTTAGGCAGAAGAAGAGAGCTTGCAAGAGTTCGTCAGGAGGAAGTCTTGAGTACTTCTGACAGTGAGAGTATTAATTCTTTTGAGGAGATTTTCACTACTGCGACCAATCTACCGATCAAGATGCCTAACATTGCAAGCCATTCCGAACCTACTACTGAGTTTATTCCTAACGGGTTCAGCTTAGCCACTAATGAAGATGGTGAAACGTTTGACTTCTACCCATCTTATATCAACATGGTTGAGAGGATGGTCCTTTCTGTCTGACCATCTGTAGCAGGATGAAAAGCGGTGCTCATCTTTAATTGCAGTTGATGGAACAGTAGCCGGGTTTTCAACCCCCGAACTCCAGTACACACGCTCTCAACATATCTTCCAAAGTCTGGATGGTCCTTTCTGTCTGACCATCTGTAGCAGGATGAAAAGCGGTGCTCATCTTTAATTGCGTGCCCAACGCGGTCTGCAACTCTTGCCAGAATCGAGAAATAAACCTCGAGTCGCGATCAGAAACGATATCCTTAGGGACTCCATGCAACTTGACCACGTTCTGCACGTAGGACCTAGCCAACTCAGCCTTACTCCAAGTATCCTTCATTGGTATAAAGTGCGCGGACTTGATCAGTCGATCCACTATCACCCAGATCATATTGTTGCCCCTCTGAGTCCGAGGCAACCCCACGATAAAGTCCATAGAGATATTCTCCCACTTACACTCAGGTACATCCAGCGGTTGGATCTTTCCTTGGGGTCTCTTGTGCTCACCTTTTACCCTCTGACATGTCAAACATCGCGACACGAACTCGGCAACTTCCTTTTTCATATTGGGCCACCAAAAGGTCTTCTTGAGGTCTTTGTAAAGTTTATCGCCCCCTGGGTGAACAGAATAAGGCGTAGCATAAGCTTTAGTTAAGATTTTCTTTTTCAATACGTCATCATCTGGAATACACCACCTCCCACTGAATCTCAGGCCACCATCCTCATGGACACTGAATTTGGATTCGATCCCTCTATCTCTGCCTTCGATCATCCCTCGCCACTTTTGAATCCTCAAATCTCCTTTCTGCAATTCCCTGATTTCACCATACAATTCTGGTTCCACCGTCAGGTCGCTAAGAGTATCCCCTTTTTGAATCATGTAAATTCCCATTTCTCCCAACTCACTGAGTAGCCTTACCCTTGATCTGGCACTAATCAAGGCATGGACAGATTTCCTACTCAAAGCGTCAGCAACCACATTAGCCTTGCCCTCATGATAGACAATCTGCATATCGTAGTCGCCAATCAGTTCGATCCACCTCCTTTGCCTCATATTTAATTCCCGCTGAGTGTAGATGTACTTCAAGCTTTTGTGATCGGAAAAGACTTTAAATGTGGCCCCGTACAGGTAATGACGCCACAGTTTTAGTGCAAAGACCACCGCCCCTAATTCCAAGTCGTGAGTAGGATAATTCTCTTCATAAGTCTTCAGTTGACGGGAAGCATAAGCTATCACTCTCCCATTCTGCATTAGCACACATCCTAGCCCATGCTTCGAAGCGTCGGTATACACCTCAAAGTTATCACTCCCGTCTGGCAATGCAAGGATCGGAGCCGATGTGAGACGTTCCTTAAGAGTCAAGAACGCCTTCTCACAGCTCTCATCCCAAATGAAACGATTCTCCTTTCTCATTAATGACGTCAGTGGCTTAGCTAGTTTCGAGAAATCTTTGACAAATCTTCTGTAGTACCCAGCTAACCCCAAGAAACTCCAAATCTCGCCCACATTCTTTGGACTTTGCCATCTTGTCACAGCCTCGATCTTGCTGGGGTCCACAGACACCCCCTCCTTGGAAATTACGTGCCCCAAGAAAGCAACTTTCTCTAACCAGAATTCGCATTTGCTCAACTTAGCATATAACCCATTCTCCTCAAGAGTCTTCAACACTGTTCTCAGATGTTCCTCATGCTCTTCTTTGGTCTTGGAATACAGTAAGATGTCGTCGATAAACACTACCACGAACTTATCCAGGTACGGGCTGAATACCCGATTCATCAAATCCATGAATACTGCTGGTGCATTAGTCAACCCGAACGGCATAACCACAAATTCATAGTGGCCATACCTTGTCCTGAAAGCGGTCTTGGGAATGTCCTGATCTTTTATCCTCAGTTGGTGATAACCCGACCTTAGATCAATTTTTGAAAAGACCCCGGCTCCACTCAACTGATCGAATAGGTCATCAATTCTTGGCAAAGGATAACGGTTCTTGACAGTCACATTGTTCAACTCCCGATAGTCAACGCAGAGTCTCAGACTCCCGTCCTTCTTCTTTACAAATAGTACTGGTGCTCCCCACGGCGACACACTAGGCCGGATGAATCCCTTCTCAGCCAATTCATCCAGTTGCTTTTTCAATTCTTCCATCTCCTTAGGTCCCATACGGTAGGGTGATTTTGATATCGGTCCTGCACCAGGCTTGAGGTCGATAGAGAAGTCAACCTCCCTCCTAGGTGGTAATCCTGACACATCGTCCCGGAAAACACCCTCAAACTCCCTTACCACAGGTATTTCACTCACACCTGGAGTCTCCGCCTCACAGTTCCACATCTGGCACAAGATTAAACTTTCCCCCTTCCGTAGGCTCGACTTAAGGGTATTGACTGATATGAACTTGACCTTAGGTTTAACTACAAATCCCCTATAGGTCACTCTCACCCCTCTAGGTCCTCTCAGAGAAATCTTCTTTTGGTAACAATCAATAAAAGCTCGGTATTTCCCCAGCCAATCCATTCCCAGGATTACTTCAAAACCTCCTAATGGAAACTCGATAAGGTCGCAATGGAAAGCCACTTCCCCAATGTTAATGGGTACGCTCCTAAAGACTCTATTACATGACACCGACTCCCTGGATGGTATTGTTACATAATCCTCAACCCAATCATAGATAACAAGCCCTAACTCTCTAGCATGCTCTTTAGACACAAAAGAATGGGTTGCACCGGAATCAAAGAGTACAAAAGTAGGTTTAAGATTCACAAGAAATGTACCAGTCACGACATGGGCGTCATCCTGGGCAGCCTGTTTCTCCATGGCAAAGAGCTTGCCATTAGTCTTCACTCCACTCTGGCTAGTAGAAGCTACACCAGTCTGCTGATTGCCGTCAGTTATGGTCTTCTGGTTGCTGCCACTCCCATTGTACTGGTTATGCTGGGAACGGTTCTGATAATTATTGAAACTCTTCTGGTAGTTACTGTTAGTACCAGACCTCGAATTCCCTCCGTAGCTCGACATAGGGATACGATAACCTCCACTCCCTGAGGTGTTCATGCGGGACCCATTGTACCCCGGAGTTGGGGTACGGTAACCCCCAGATTGGTATCCTCCTGAGGATCGACATACCGCCTGCTTATGCCCCGTCTTTCCACACCCATAACATACGATCCCCACAGAACTGGTTCCGGAACTCCCACTCCTGTAATTTCCTCCACTCAAGTTCCTGGTACCAGCCGACACATTGTTATTGAAATATCCACTGTACTTGTTAGAATTCTGCTTCTTCGACCCTGCATTGTCACTCAAGGTCTCAGTCTTCCTCTTGTCACTTCTTGTCTTCTTCTCTTCTTTGATCATATCTGCGAGCCTCTCTGCTGCCCCAGCCCGCAAATAGATGTCACGAACTGTGGTGGGTGGAGCAGCAATGAGCCTCTTCTTGACAGCAATGGTGAGCCCCCTTTCAAACTTCATGGCAAGCATCGGCTCATCCATCCCCATCTCTCCCACATGGCCCAGCAGCTGAAGAAACTTCCTGTAGTACACCTCCACCGTCATCTCATCAGTCATTCTGAATAGCTCAAATTCCTCTCTTAGTTTGCTTTTTTGAAATTCAGGTAGGAAAACCTCGAACAAGATTCTCTTGAATGCGACCCACTCCACATGATTGATTCCATCCCCGACAGCAGCTTCTCGTATCTCCCCCTTGTTTCCAGTCCACCAATCGCCAGCCATACCCCTCAAGTAGTGGGCAGCTTGATCCACTCTCAGTTCTTCTGGACAGTCTATCAGCTCAAACAGCTTGCTGAACTCCCGACACCATTCACCAAGAAGGTGAGGTTCCCCCTCCCCGGTGAATTGGGTAAGGTTGTGCCTTGCAATGATGGTACTCATCTTGGCAGAATCCAAGCGTTTGGCCCGAAGAGCCTCATTCTCGGCTAGTATTCGATCTAGTTCCTCTTGCGTGATGTCGACAGCGTTATTCCTTCTCGGAGGCATTCTATAATATACAAGAAAACAATGAGCCCTGATTAATGTAAGGGTACTCACTTAGACTCACATTGATATCACTGAAGTACCATTATTCTCATGCCTTACAGTATTAAAGCTTTTCATCGTATCGTATCTATCATGGAGGCTTAGGGATCACGTACCCGCATATCATTAGGCATGCATAACTATGAATATAACACTGATTATCGCATATATCCACATCATCATGTACTCTATGTAAAACATTCATATAATCCATGCCAGTCACATAACAGAAAGATTCACATAACCCTTATCATGCTTGACCACAACTTCTCATCACTTCCTATTCTACCCTTTTCGCTCGTATTCACTCAAGTTATCCGGGTAAAACCGAGAGGGCCTATGGTTCAGTGTGAGGGGGCCCCAGACTCATACTTCCCCTTTAGCGTGCTCCTAACAGTTCTATCCCGGGGTTCATTTTATTTAGACTCTTCCTACTTTCATTGGGTTCATTAGGTTAGGCCTGAGGATCGTTCGCTCTGATACCACTTTGTAACACCCCCAATTATTCAGAGGCCTGAACTAGAGCTCTCCAAATAATTAAGGATGTTACCATCTCGGTTACCCGAGGTAGTAGATAACAAAGGAAGGAACACAGTACTTTATTATGTATTTAAAGTGAAAATAAGTCTCAAAAGATTACAACTGCTTAAGAAAACAAGACTAAAGTTCAACAAGTCGGAATCTATAAAACTGATCTATAACTAGATGGTCTGGTCCATATCCTCTCCGCCCTTCCAGCATCCACATGTCTAAACCTGTCATTCTGCTCCCCAATAAATTGGATCAACACAGACACAATCAAACAAACAAAACAGGGTCAACACGAAGTTGAGTAGGTAATATAATCACAACATGAATAGCAATCACCATAGCTCCTCCAACTCCTCCACAACCACCACATCTCCATCACACCACATCTCCAACACACACCGCACCTCCCATGGCCATATCACAAGTCCCATATCACAAGACCCATATCACAAGACCCGATTTTGCAACACCCGTTCTCCACAATAATCAGTCCTCATCCAATCATGTTAATTCATACAATAAACATATATATATATATTTCAACCAAATACCATGTTCTCATGTCAACTTACAATTACAACTCAGATATTCCCCTACCTCAATACCAGAAGACAAAGGCAAGCGATCAACGGCCACTAAAAATGTTCCACGCGGAAACCACAACCTAAACATAATTTATATAAATAATAAGGTTCCCGAAACTTGTAACATACACACATTCCATTAATAGAACTCCCTAACACACGTTATCCAAATATGACCACTATAAATAGAACTTTCCTAAAAAGGCACCTTCCAAAAATAGTAACTTCTATATTCGGTAACTTTCCAAAAATAGTAACTTCGGTTTGAAATTCAAATTATTTAAAATATGCATTAATACCATATCTTACCATAAATGCCAAATCATTTCCTTTAAAAACATGATATCTTTACTACTAATAAAAATATCATTACCATAAATAAATAATAATAATAATAATAATAATAATAATAATAGTAATAAAGCAAATGAAATAAATTAAACAATTAAAATAACTAAGTAAACAAATAACCCATCACCCTATTGCTACCCGCGGCCCCCAAACACCCAACCACCGCCATTTGACCAACCCAAACCCCACCGGCAACCAACCGGCACGACACCCACAACGCCCTCTACACCCCTGACCAACGCCACCGGCGCCGACTAGCTCCGGCGAGGTGAACCAGACCGGTTTCCAGGCCTGGTTCACGACCCACTGATCAACACCTCTTCAACAGCCCCCACAAAAACGCCTGAAACCGACAATGACACGGCTGACTCCGACCACCCTCACCACAGACACCACCACTGGCAACCGACAACCACAACCACCATGGTACCACCGCATAGACCTCCCCCTAGTCGGCGGTGATACCATCCCACAACCCCTTCAACAGCCAGTCACAACCCGACTCCTCTGACACCCCTTTCAGAACCACCCACGACACTGCCTGTTTACACCACAACCAACCCTTACCAACCCCGTGACTACCACCACACGCACAACCTGACAACCCACCACCTAAAGACGCAAACACCCAGAATAACCATTAACAGAGTTATCATCGAAATCCCACACAAAATACACGGTCTAAACTCTGTTCTGAAATGATAAAAAAAAATGGTCTGACACAGGCGACAAAACCACCACGACTGGTGGTCCTTGGTGGCCAAAGGTGACTCTACTTTAGTCAAGACGTAACTACAGACATCATAGGTTAAAATTATATAAAAAATAAGAACTCGAAAACGTCATTATATGCTTGAATTAGACAGACAAAAAGGGAAGAAAACCACGAAGTCAGAAACAGTGATGAACGTATTCAGAAACGGTGATGAACATACCAGGTTCTTGATCAATTCGAGGTGTCCTAAGTCAGTCTATAACCACCGTGAGCACGCTCTTCCCCTTCCCTACAGCGACGGCTAGGTTGATGTGAGATCTGGTTTGTGTTTTAGTGGTGTTTAGGGTATAGAAAACCTCCCTATATATGGCGGCAGGCATAGTTCTAAAACAGAGTTCTGAAAAACGTGTGTGGGCTAGGTCTTTGTCACGCTTTTCGAGGCCCAAAACGAGGCACCAGCAGGTCCCAAGTTCGACCCCTACTAACACCATACTACCACTATTATCATCAAAGTCCTTGTTTCCCATTTCGAAACCCACTGAAGGCTAAAACACTTATCAAAACGTGAGTGTATGCAAGCTTATAAAAACGATCATTTTAATAAATAACCCATCGCTTAACTATAAATCACCCACAAGTCTATATTTTAAAAGTAAAATTCGGGTTATTACAGTTGTTCTAAGAAAACTCCACCAACGACAAACACTGCTCCCAAGAACTCTGAAAATCGAGGGCACAAGCGCGGAGCAAATCCTCTAGTGTCTGTATGGTTCTCTCGGATTGCCCATCGGTCGCAGCATGAAAAGCAGTACTCATCAACAAACGGCTACCCATAGCCTCCTGTAAAGCCTTCCAGAATCTGGAACAAAAACGAGGATCACGATCCGAAACGATCTCTCTCGGCACACCATGATAGCGGACTATCTCAGCAATATAAGCCCTGGCTAAACGGTCCATATCCATGTCTCTCTGATAGGCACAAATCTGGCACACTTAGTTAGCCTATCCACTATAACCCAAATCGCATCCTTTCCTCCCACAGTCTTAGGCAATGCCGTCACAAAGTCCATCGAAATGCACTCCCACTTCCACTGAGGAACAGGAAGCGGCTGTAGCAAACCACCCGGCCTCCTATGCTCTATCTTGACTTGTTGACAAGTCAAGCACCTACTCACATAATCTAAGATCTCTTTCTTCATACCAGGCCACCAAAACATAAGCCTCAAATCCTTGTACATCTTCTCTCCGCCCGGATGAACTGAATACGGTGACAAGTGAGCCTCATCAAGAACCCTCTTCCTCAAATCTGGCACATCAGGAACATACATCCTACCACGGAACCTAAGGAAACCCTCAGCATCAATCACTAAGTCAGGTGCAGCACCACTCGAAATCTTAGCTTCGAACTTCTTGAAATCAGCATCTGTAGGCAAACCCTTACGAATCTCCCAATATAAAGACGGCTCGGTAGACATAGCAGCTAACCAATCGTAACCCCTACCAACCATCTCTAATCTCAACTTCCGGAACTCGGAACACAACTCATCGGGCAACACTCGCATAGCACTCATCGAATGAGAAGTCTTGCGGCTAAGCGCATCTGCAACCACATTGGCCTTACCCTCATGATATAACAAGTCAATGTCGTAATCCTTAACCAACTCTAGCCAACGTCTCTGTCGCATATTCAGGTCTTTCTGTGTGAAAATGTACTTAAGGCTCTTATGATCCGTGAAAATGCGACAATGAGATCCAATCAAGTAATGACGCCACATCTTCAAGGCATGAACAACTGCGGCTAACTCAAGATCATGAGTAGGATATATCACCTCGTGAACTCTCAACTGTCTGGATGAGTAAGCTATCACCTTACCACTCTGAATCAACACACAACCAAGTCCTAACATCGAAGCATCACAATAAACATCAAAGTCAACTCCAATCTCTGGCAAAGCAAGTACGGGAGCGTAAGTCAACCTAGTCTTCAATTCCTGGAAAGAGCTCTCACACTTGTCGGTCCACACAAACTTAGCTTCCTTCTTCAGTAACTGAGTCATCGGACGAGCTAATCTAGAGAAATCCTCAACAAATCTACGATAATAACCAGCCAATCCAAGGAAACTACGGATCTCTCCAACATCTTTGGGACTCTCCCAATAAACAACAGCCTCAATCTTCGCGGAATCAACCATAACTCCCTCACTAGATATCACATGTCCAAGAAATGCAACCTTAGATAGCCAAAACTCACACTTAGAGAACTTCGGGAACCACTTCTGTCGAAGTAAAATCCCAAGAATCAATCTAAGATGCTCAGCATGTTCCTCATCGGTCTTCGAGTAAATGAGAATATCATCAATAAACACCACAACACAAGTGTCAAGATACTCACTAAAGGTGAGGTTCATCTGATCCATGAAAATAGCAGGCGCATTAGTCAACCCAAAAGGCATAACCACGAACTCAAAAAGCCCATATCTGGTACGAAAAGCAGTCTTCGCAATATCAGCCTCTCTCACTGGAATCTGATGATAACCCGATCGAAGATCAATCTTAGAAAACCTAGAAGCACCTCTCAACTGATCAAACAAATCATCTATCCTAGGCAAAGGATATATGTTCTTCACGGTCACTCGGTTCAAATCTCTATAATCAATGCAAAGTCTCATGGAACCATCTTTCTTCTTAACGAACAAAACTGGAGCACCCCACGGAGAAGCACTCGGTCTAATGAAACCTTTCTCGATCATTTCTTCCAACTGTTGCTTCAACTCTTTCAACTCTGGCGGAGCTATAAGGTAAGGAGCTTTGGATATCGGTCCGGTACCTGGAACAAGCTCAATAGTAAACTCCACATCTCTCTCTGGCGGTATCCCTGGCAAGTCATCTGGAAAAACATCTGGATACTCACGAACAATGGCTACATCCTCAAGCTTCGGTAGCGATGGCTTTGCAGCTGAAACAACACACAGGAAGGCTTTGGCAACCCTTCCTAAGAAGATGAGATGCTTTCATCGAAGAGATAACACGAACACCCTTTTTAGGGCGAGTTTCCCTATAGGAAACATGAACTCCTGAAGAACTCCTCAAGCAGATTTTCTGGTCGCGACACTCGAAGCGAGCATGGTATCGCGATAACCAATCCATACCGAGGATAATATCAAACTCCTCGAGAGGAAATCTCAGTAAGTCCGCTGGAAATGTGGCTTGACCAATAATAATCGGAACATCCCTATGGGACGAAGAGCAGGAAAACACGTCTCCAGAAGGTAAGGAAATGGAAGTCTCCTCAACCAATGAAGACTCAAGAGCTAAACGGTCTGCGAACTGAGTCGATATAAATGATAAAGAAGCTCCAGTATCGAACAAAATAAGGCACTCAGCGCCAAGGACATAAAAGATACCGGCAACAATGTCTGGATGAGCCTCAGCCTCAGCCCTAGTCATCACAAAAATCTTCCCTTTCGGCTTTCCTCCTCT
This sequence comes from Silene conica, assembly GCA_029255685.2. Classification (NCBI taxonomy): domain Eukaryota; kingdom Viridiplantae; phylum Streptophyta; class Magnoliopsida; order Caryophyllales; family Caryophyllaceae; genus Silene; species Silene conica. The sequence goes on from CM055314.2 coordinate 73,779,528, forward strand.
AGTCGCTGCAGCAGCAGTGGCAGCCTTGCCAAGTGCGGTGTTCCTCTCAGGACACTCATAAGACTTATGCCCAAATCCATTGCAGGTGTAGCACTTGAAAGCATTCTTGAAACAGTCAAAACCCGGATGAGATGGTTTACCACAATGGTGGCAAACACTAGGAGATGTGTCGGTGTGAACAATGGTCTTAGAAACCGGAGTAGAGAACCTCTCAAACCACTTCTTCTGAGAAGAAGGCGAAGAAGTAGAAGGAACAAACGGTCTCTTCCCCTGGTACACTGATCTCTGGTGAGGAGTCACACTGGAAGTAGCAGCTCGGGTCTCAGCATCTATGGCACGAATAGAACTCTCGACCCAAATAGCATCATCATATACCTCCACAAAAGAAGTCGAGTCACGACGAACCATACTCTCGATGCGCGGTCCTAACTTCCCACGGTAAAAGTAGACTCTCTCAGCCTCATCTCTGACAAACCTCGATGCAAAATGAGCAAGTTGGTTGAAACGGTCGGTAAACTCCTGAACTGACATCTTGCCTTGCTTCAAATCCATGAATTCTTCGAGTCGCTGTGATCTGAGCTCCTTAGGATAAAACCTCGTCTCGAGCTTATCCTTAAAAGCCACCCAATCGAACAAAGGATCAAGAGTGAAAGTCGGTCCGGTCAATGCCCACCATCTATCGGCCTCAAGGGTCAGAAAGTGAGTGGCTAGCCGCACTCTATCCTCTCTACCCACCGAATACATGGTAAAGCTCTTTTCCATCTCCCTGAACCACTCGGTAAGAGCTACCGGATCAACCTCGCCTCCATAAGTTTTCACATGGCTCCTGGACATTTGGGATGTTATCCAAGAGAAGCTACCGAGACGATTAGCCTCATTGGCTGGCGGTGGAGGAGGTGGAACATTCCCTGCTTGCTGTCTTTGGTTCTCAAGCAACTGATGAAGTGCTTGCATTATAGTGTTCTCAGCTGCCGTGGTTCTCACCATCCTTCAAAAGAGAAAACAAAGGTTAGCTTAGCAATTAGCATTCACAAATAGACTACAATATAAATCCTTAGATCTACCCATCTCTCATTCATTATTTGTTTATTTGGTCAAGTTAAGGTTGGGGGTCACATGAGTGCGTCGGGAGCAATAATGCTCTGATACCAACTGTAAAACCCCTCGCGAAAACGGAAATATAAACATACAAAAGTACTAAAAATGCAGCGGAATTAAAACTTTTTAAAGATAAACAACATGCGAGAAGAATTAAACTGGAACGGAAACTGAAACTAAAAATAAAACAAAATAGATAAGTAACAGTTCTAAGTATCAAAACCAAATATGTACAACAGCCTGGGATGGAACATCCCTACAGGCACCAACCAAAAACTGTATCAAAACTAAGAGTCCAGCTAAACGATGTAAGTGTAAGTCATATGATGACAACAGGATCATCACTCGCTGGCTCTCTCGTGAACCCCGCCAACCTGCATGTACCTACATACATGAAAACATGTACGCCACAATCAGTGGGGAGTGACTAGGGTTCTCCTAGCCACCTTTTGTGACAACACGAAACACATAAAGCAATACAGAATACTCCAACATATATAAACATGTGAAGCATAAACAACTCATCAACTGCTCTCATACTATCATGCAAACCCTAGTGCACGGCTCTCAACCAACTTCATAAACCGTTAGGAAGGAGAGCCGGTTTCCCTACTGGTTACCCAGTCGGGGGGTCTTTCAATCCAACTATTTATGAAACCGATCATAGAGTCATCCAATGCCTTGGATGAATAACCACAAAAATCAAATCTCAAAATCGACATACATATCTGACTCTATACCAACTCTAGGCAAGCAGATAAAACTCAGCAAGTATAAGGTTCAGCGGTCAACTTAAGACATAACCTATATACTAAAACATTCAGCAAGTGTAAAGGTTCAGTGGTCAACTTAAGACATAACCTAAACACCAAAACTTTCAGCAAGCAAGGACTCAGAGGCCAACTTAAGACATGGACCCGCCAATCAGCAAGACACTAGACTCAGCGGCCAACTTAAGGCATAGACTAGCATCAAAAAGTAAAGGACTCAGAGGCCAGCTTAATGCATGTCCCTTCACCACATCACAAGATACTAAACTCAGAGGCCAGCTTAAGGCATGTTCTAGCATCAAACATCTGCACTCCGGGTGAGGTGTTACGACCTAATTGCCCCGTTGTGCAGCTGCTCTACTTGTCAGACTCAGAGGCCAACTTAAGGCATGTTCCAACGCGATCATCACAAATATGTCTGGACTCAGAGGCCAGCTTAAGGCATGTCCCAGACACGACAAACATACACATATGGAGCTAAGAGGCCAGCTTAAGGCATATCCCCATATATGACAAACAACTCACGTATTAAGTTCAGAGGCCAGCTTAAGGCATAACTTAATACGCATCAATACAACATCATCAATGTCTATGAACTAATCTATAGTTCTACTTTCTTAACCTCTAATCAACACTTAATTGACCCCGGGAACTAAGTTGAGGGAGAGTCGGTTTCACTTTCGGTTACCCGACCGGGGGGTCTCTATCCTTTCTCCATTCCCGAACCCAATATAGTGTCGCCCATCCTCCGGGGACCTCAAACACATATCAAAGGTACACAAAACGAGTTTCAATCAAAACCGATCAACCGTTTAAAAGTTACGAATGAATCACAATCAAAAATAGCCTACATGGGCCCCCAGCCGGTCGGAAGGCAGCCGGTCGGCCGGCTGGTGGTCCTCTCAGCCTTTCTTTCTTTGTTAAAAACTACACAACACAAAGGGACTCCCAACCGGTCGGCCGGCTGGGAACCCAAATTCTAGGTTCTCAACATTCGCAACCCACACCCAAATGCACTCCCAGCCGGCTGGCAGGCGGCCGGTCTGCCGGCTGGGCTCCCCTATCCTTATGTTCTCGCAAAACACAAAAACAACACAAAGAGACCATCAGCCGGTCGGCAGGCAGCCGGTCGGCCGGCTGGCAGTCCCAAGCCTATTTTCCTCAAAATTTCGCGAAACACAAGAAGACGCTCCCAGCAGGTCGACCGGCGGCCGGTCGGTCGACCGGCTCAGAGAGCCTGATCACCAAAAACGTGATTTCCAGATTAATCAAAAACTCAACAATCGACACCAACCCTTATGAATCGTTACCAATGAAGTTTACCCATCATTATAAATCATCTATTATCATTATCTAACAGCAAACAAAACCCATAACAATCCTCAAACGATTATATCAAGTATCCGTCTTAACTTTGTGCAAAACTGAAAATAAGCATTTGAACAAGTAAAAACATCACCAAGCATGAATTCTTCACATAAGAACAATCCTAAGCATTTTTCTAAGTCCATTAAACATAACTCTTTAAACAAAATCAGAAACAATAAGAAGAACACAACAAAAGTGCTAATATTCACAATAAGTGTAATACCCCGTATTTTAGCCTCGGTCAACGACAGTAAACCGTGTTTTATACAAGTATTTCAAAGGGAATGTTATAAAGTATTTTACATAAACTGTTATTATTTTATAAATCGTGTTTCTACGATTATTTCGTATTTCATAATCATTTTTTTTTTATATTTGACGATTATTTCATAAAATGACGTTTCAGTCGTATTTCTTTAATTCTTAAGGGTGAATTTATAATTAAATGTATTTCTTGTTTTTATATTTATTTCTTGTCTATACTCAAATCCATTATTTATTTATTTATTTATTTATTTATTTATTTATTTATTTATTTATTTATTTATTTATTTATTTATTTATTTATTTATTTATTTATTTAGTTATTTATTCAAGTCGTAATCATATTGAATCATCATTTTATATATCTTTATGCTATTTTATTTTAATATTTATTATTGATATTTGATATGTTATTACTATTTAATTGTTTAAGATATCGGTTAAGTGTTTATACGTTAGGAATGAAGCTTTGAGTGCGGGTATTTAGTTGTCGAGTCTCGTTCTAATCATGCTATAAGGTCTAGGAATGCGTGCTAGAGTATCACTTGGGCCTCGAGATGCGTGTCAAGATTTTACTAGCCCAACTCGACACAATAGTCCACACGCACAACCTCAACAAATTCTATCTGCCCCTCTACATAAAAGGGTCTCGAAACCCTAACCCTAACCCTACAATGCCTCACACCTCCACATAAACTCACTGCCGCCACATCATAGAACAGGGAAGAGGGGTTACACGGTGGTTTAAGGTGGCCGTTGGTGGCTCGTTTTACGTCTGAAATAGGGTACACAACCTTTCTCTGTCTCGTTTTCCAGTTTTTGTTCAACTTCAATTGATAATCTCTTGTGTTTAATCATGCTTATAGATTATGAACGCTGTGTAGTTTTAATCTGTGAAGTTCAGTGGTCATATTGGAACCAGATTTATGTCACCGTTAGCCTCTGTGACCACCGTACGTGGTGGTTAAACCACCCTGTCAGAGTCGGTTTATAATAATTCTTTTATCGTGATTGTATGAGGACTGTTTATGTTCTAATTCATCTGGTGATGCGTTTACATTCTGTATGTTTGTAAGGGTCGTTTGAAAGGTGGTAGTTGGAGGGTTTGTATGGTGGTTTTTGTGGTGGCTATCGGTGTATCACGGTGGTGATAAAGCAGGGTTCGAACAGGGGGTACTAATAGTGGGTCGTGGCTGTTTCTGCACAGTTTCTGAACTCGGTCCTTTACGCTGTATTTCATTCCAGTTTTGTTTACAATTGCCTTAGGTGTAATGGTAGATTATTAGAGGGTAGTATGAAGTCGGTGATGGTGGTTCTCATGGTGGTTCTTAGTCGTGCGTTAGGGTTTTAGAGGGGGTTTCGTTTTGATGGCTGCAACATAGATCGGGGGTTGTTTTGGGTAGGCTGAGTTTGTTGTCGTCTAGAGGGTGGTGTCTGCGGTGTTAGCAACCACTGGCTTCGCCCCTGGAACCACCGTGGCTCAGGGGTGAGCCTGGTGGTGTCATGGGTAAGGGTGGTGGTTGCGTTTGGTGGAAAAAGGCGCGTGAGTGAGGGCTGGTCACAGTAGTGTTTTGGCTATCGTTTTCGAGATTTCGCGATTTGCTGTTGTTGCGTATATAAGGCTGTTATGTTTTGGGTACTACAATTGTTTATTCAATTTGAGGTTTCAATACTAAAACTACTATAATTAAATAGTAAGACAAATATTATTAGAACTTGTGACTTATATTATTGAATGTTATAATTTATATTAATGTTGGTATTGGTTTTGAGTATGTCAATAGTTAACAATATGTGATTATTGTCTTTGTATGTTATAATTAGTAAATCTAAACTTAGTAAGTTCTAATTAGTTTGTAACAATTGTTTAAATTTGAATGCTATTTTTGGTAAGTTCTATTTTTTAGTAAGTCCATAAATAGTAAGTCTAAAAATAGTAAGTCGTACTTGGTTAATGATAATTGTATGTTACGAGCATGCTTTTATGTGATATTTTCACCATGTGTTATAAGTAAGTCTAATAGGGACATGACCAAGTATGTAGTAAAGGTGATTGTTTGTTTGGATAGAAGTTGATATTAAGTATTTTTATAGGAACGGAGTTTGAAGTGGAGTATTATTGGACGGTGATTTTCTTGTCCATATTTGCTTATCCAGGTAGGATACACTGACACCATACTCTATGAAGCGTTATGAATGAAGGTTTACTCTGTGTTGTGACATGAATGGTTGTTGCCTTGCCTATTATGGATGCAAATATGAGTTATATGAGCATGGTATTTAATGGTTATTTATAATTGTGCATTCATAAGTATATTTACTATTACTGTTGCAATCATGAGCATGGCATATGCATTGGATACGGATTTGAGATGATGAGATATTATTGGGCCCAGGCTAGTTCTGCAAGACTAGACCTGGTGACCTCAGCTGTGATGCTGGTGTTCGGTGACGACCGATTATAGTCTGCCGGGAGGTTCGGTATGGCTTGGTGCACGGGTATGAGATTGAGATTGAGATTGAGCTCGAGCATGTCATAACATTTGCATATCATTTAACTGTTGCATTATAATTATTGTGTTACCCTACTCAACCGCGAGGTTGACAGTGTATTCGTGTACACCTACGATGATCCGGAATGGGGAGTAGATTCTACAGGTCAGAGACAGATGAGCTAGGAGCTGGGGCAGGAATGTGAGATGCATACATTGGACCGACTTAGTACTATATCACTTCTAGAGGAGTCATCAGTTGTATTTTGTTTTTCCACTATGTAATATCTGTAATAATCAAACTTTAAAATTTATCAGTTTTTATAAAGTACTTTGGTTGTTTTACTTTGTTATTCACTACCTCGGATATTCCGAGATGGTAACAGCTTCATTTATTTGAGAATGTCTTGCTAAAGGCTCTTAAATAAATGGGGGTGTTACAAAGTGGTATCAGAGCGAACGATCCTCAGGCCTAAACACAATGAATAATAATGAACGTAGGAAGAGTCTAATGAATGAACCCCAGGTTAGTAACTGTTAGGAGCCCCAGGATTGGAATGAGTTAGGGGCCCCCTCAAACCAAGCCACCGACTCTTTCAGTCTAACCTGGTAACCTTTAGTGGTGCAGAGAGTTGGTAGTAACAAGATAAAAGTTTGGACCTTGCCTATTTTGCCTATATTGTACTAACTGTTTTGCAGGTGCGGAATGAGGTAAGTTAAGATGTGAAACATGGTTTGAGGTTGTAGTGTGAAGCATGATAATGATATTGAATGTTGGTTGAAATATATGACTTCCAAGTTTTGGAGAATATGAGTATGAGTATATGAGTTTGACTTGGATGCATGCGGCTATATGATCCCTGAACCCTTAGGTAGAGATATAGTATAATGATGTGTGTAATGAGAAGATGATAGAAGCACCATAATCTATAGCTACCTAGGAGGATAGATGTAGGAGAGATATGACTATGATTGACTAGAACGGTTAATAGAGCCAGCCAGGCAATGTTGTTACAGGATACGGAATCAATTTATGTCCTGTGTATAAAGGTAGTAGACCGAAACGGATGTCGTGTCAGTTGATAATTGCTTTGTTGTTATTATGAGTGAATATATACTTCTTATTTGAATTCCTTAACCTTTGCAAGAGTTTACTGTTGGCTTACTAAGCAAATGCGATCGAATTTTGAGATTTATGATTGTTATTATTTTTACTAATTGCCTTAGCAATTCATGTCTAGGGATATGCGGAATGTGTTGCCTCAAGTCATGAATGTCTTGTGTACATTTGTATATACATGTATAAATGTTGATTTATTTAGTTGATCCTATCGTTCAGTTTCGCAATCGTTACCGCTTTCTTGATGGCAAGTACAAATCGTAATAATGAATAAATATTAATATGGTGCAATGTCATTTCTATGCTTCAATATATGCGTTAACATGTTTTTGAGAATAGTTGTGTTTTAATATGACGATGTAAAGTAACAATGTGAAATATAAAAGTAACCAACGTTGTAATAAGTTTCCAGAATGTTACCTATTTGTACGAACTGCCATTTAAAATGTGTTCTCTATATGAATGTGTAAATTTTATGTAAATTGACCATATGAGTTAGCTTTCTAATGATTTTGATTTCATATTAAAACCATGAGTCAGAACAGAACTGTGCAGTAACAATCTGACCACTGTAACCATTTATAACGTGACTACTGTTAATGCACAATCTTAATGAGTCGTTATTTAATAGTGATTTTTGCAAATTGGTCAAATTTCGGTCTAAGTGTTGTAAAGTTTTTGTTCAGACCAACTAAGTTGTAAAATTTTTATAAATAATTTCCTTAAGCTTTGCAATTGATTCTTTTTACTATGATCAGTTAATTCCTTATATTTTCTAAAAACTATAATAGCTCACAATTAGCTAAGCGGATATTTAACTATGGTTTTGGAAGTTGCAACATGATGTTTGTTGTTGAAATTGTAAGTTATGTGAGGTTTCAATATAAAGTCTAATCACACATGAATTATGTGATGCAACTATGTAATATCTGTAATAATCAAACTTTAAAATTTATCAGTTTTTATAAAGTACTTTGGTTGTTTTACTTTGTTATTCACTACCTCGGATATTCCGAGATGGTAACAGCTTCATTTATTTGAGAATGTCTTGCTAAAGGCTCTTAAATAAATGGGGGTGTTACTGATATGACATTTGTGGCATGAACCGTAGGCATATGATATGAACATGAACTTTGTTATATGATAATAAACCTCTTATTTTGCAAGTTATATTTATTACCGGTTTCATGATAAATGATGTAATGTGAGTAGGTGGGAAATATACCTATGTGATTTTAACTTAATTGTACCTAGAAATGCTGAGCTGACTTGCTAATCTATGACTCCGTGCTTAATTACATTAATTAAATAATTGCATAATGACTTTCACAAAACTTGTGTGCATAAATATGATTTTGCTTCTATAATATGAGTATGAACCCTGATTTAGCTGCTTGTCTACATTAGTGTAAATATGTTATGTTGTGTTACCTTGATATTGTTTTACTGCATAATATGAAATTGACGAGTATGTTTTGTTGCTTTAAAAGTCGAATAATAGTTGCCCTTATAGTGTAATTAACTTATCTGATGTTTTGTGCCTGTTGTCGATGATCTTCTTGAGCTTTGGATGTGAAATTTGGTAATGGGGTTACGGGGACGTAACCATGTCTTAAGGAGGATAGGATTGTAAAATCTTAATGATCTTGATTTGGCTAATTGATATGTCGTGCTTGTTTGAATATACGTGATAATCATGTTTACTTTTGTTATGCATTATATTGTAATTCGTGAATTATCTTTTAATTTAGTTATGCGTTAAACTTTGGGGACAAAGTTTCTTAAGGGAGATAGAATGTAACACTTCGCGTTTTAGAGCTTATGTATATATGTACTACTTGCGTTTGTCTTATGCTTATGGGGTATTTTGTTGTCGTCACGGGGTTTACGGGGTGGCGAACTTCGGGACGAAGTTCATTTTAAGGAGGGAAGACTGTAATACCCCGTATTTTAGCCTCGTTCAACGACAGTAAACCGTGTTTTATACAAGTATTTCAAAGGGAATGTTATAAAGTATTTTACATAAACTGTTATTATTTTATAAATCGTGTTTCTACGATTATTTCGTATTTCATAATCATTTTTTTTTTTTTATATTTGACGATTATTTCATAAAATGACGTTTCAGTCGTATTTCTTTAATTCTTAAGGGTGAATTTATAATTAAATATATTTCTTGTTTTTATATTTATTTCTTGTCTATACTCAAATCCATTATTTATTTATTTATTTATTTATTTATTTATTTATTTCTTTAGTTATTTATTCAAGTCGTAATCATATTGAATCATCATTTTATATATCTTTATGCTATTTTATTTTAATATTTATTATTGATATTTGATATGTTATTACTATTTAATTGTTTAAGATATCGGTTAAGTGTTTATACGTTAGGAATGAAGCTTTGAGTGCGGGTATTTAGTTGTCGAGTCTCGTTCTAATCATGCTATTAGGTCTAGGAATGCGTGCTAGAGTATCACTTGGGCCTCGAGATGCGTGTCAAGATTTTACTAGCCCAACTCGACACAATAGTCCACACGCACAACCTCAACAAATTCTATCTGCCCCTCTACATAAAAGGGTCTCGAAACCCTAACCCTAACCCTACAATGCCTCACACCTCCACATAAACTCACTGCCGCCACATCATAGAACAGGGAAGAGGGGTTACACGGTGGTTTAAGGTGGCCGTTGGTGGCTCGTTTTACGTCTGAAATAGGGTACACAACCTTTCTTTGTCTCGTTTTCCAGTTTTTGTTCAACTTCAATTGATAATCTCTTGTGTTTAATCATGCTTATAGATTATGAACGCTGTGTAGTTTTAATCTGTGAAGTTCAGTGGTCATATTGGAACCAGATTTATGTCACTGTTAGCCTCTGTGACCACCGTACGTGGTGGTTAAACCACCCTGTCAGAGTCGGTTTATAATAATTCTTTTATCGTGATTGTATGAGGACTGTTTATGTTCTAATTCATCTGGTGATGCGTTTACATTCTGTATGTTTGTAAGGGTCGTTTGAAAGGTGGTAGTTGGAGGGTTTGTATGGTGGTTTTTGTGGTGGCTATCGGTGTATCACGGTGGTGATAAAGCAGGGTTCGAACAGGGGGTACTAATAGTGGGTCGTGGCTGTTTCTGCACAGTTTCTGAACTCGGTCCTTTACGCTGTATTTCATTCCAGTTTTGTTTACAATTGCCTTAGGTGTAATGGTAGATTATTAGAGGGTAGTATGAAGTCGGTGATGGTGGTTCTCATGGTGGTTCTTAGTCGTGCGTTAGGGTTTTAGAGGGGGTTTCGTTTTGATGGCTGCAACATAGATCGGGGGTTGTTTTGGGTAGGCTGAGTTTGTTGTCGTCTAGAGGGTGGTGTCTGCGGTGTTAGCAACCACTGGCTTCGCCCCTGGAACCACCGTGGCTCAGGGGTGAGCCTGGTGGTGTCATGGGTAAGGGTGGTGGTTGCGTTTGGTGGAAAAAGGGGCGTGAGTGAGGGCTGGTCACAGTAGTGTTTTGGCTATCGTTTTCGAGATTTCGCGATTTGCTGTTGTTGCGTATATAAGGCTGTTATGTTTTGGGTACTACAATTGTTTATTCAATTTGAGGTTTCAATACTAAAACTACTATAATTAAATAGTAAGACAAATATTATTAGCACTTGTGACTTATATTATTGAATGTTATAATTTATATTAATGTTGGTATTGGTTTTGAGTATGTCAATAGTTAACAATATGTGATTATTGTCTTTGTATGTTATAATTAGTAAATCTAAACTTAGTAAGTTCTAATTAGTTTGTAACAATTGTTTAAATTTGAATGCTATTTTTGGTAAGTTCTATTTTTTAGTAAGTCCATAAATAGTAAGTCTAAAAATAGTAAGTCGTACTTGGTTAATGATAATTGTATGTTACGAGCATGCTTTTATGTGATATTTTCACCATGTGTTATAAGTAAGTCTAATAGGGACATGACCAAGTATGTAGTAAAGGTGATTGTTTGTTTGGATAGAAGTTGATATTAAGTGTTTTTATAGGAACGGAGTTTGAAGTGGAGTATTACTGGACGGTGATTTTCTTGTCCATATTTGCTTATCCATGTAGGATACACTGACACCATACTCTATGAAGCATTATGAATGAAGGTTTACTCTGTGTTGTGACATGAATGGTTGTTGCCTTGCCTATTATGGATGCAAATATGAGTTATATGAGCATGGTATTTAATGGTTATTTATAATTGTGCATTCATAAGTATATTTACTATTACAGTTGCAATCATGAGCATGGCATATGCATTGGATACGGATTTGAGATGATGAGATATTATTGGGCCCAGGCTAGTTCTGCAGGACTAGACCTGGTGACCTCAGCTGTGATGCTGGTGTTCGGTGACGACCGATTATAGTCTGCCGGGAGGTTCGGTATGGCTTGGTGCACGGGTATGAGATTGAGATTGAGATTGAGATTGAGCTCGAGCATGTCATAATATTTGCATATCATTTAACTGTTGCATTATAATTATTGTGTTACCCTACTCAACCGCGAGGTTGACAGTGTATTCGTGTACACCTACGATGATCCGGAATGGGGAGTAGATTCTACAGGTCAGAGACAGATGAGCTAGGAGCTGGGGCAGGAATGTGAGATGCATACATTGGACCGACTTAGTACTATATCACTTCTAGAGGAGTCATCAGTTGTATTTTGTTTTCTCACTATGTAATATCTGTAATAATCAAACTTTAAAATTTATCAGTTTTTATAAAGTACTTTGGTTGTTTTACTTTGTTATTCACTACCTCGGATATTCCGAGATGGTAACAGCTTCATTTATTTGAGAATGTCTTGCTAAAGGCTCATAAATAAATGGGGGTGTTACAATAAGGCCGAGTTTTCTCATTATCGTCACCTTAAAGCAATCCGGCTTAAAGATCCTCCTCTACAACAAAGCTATCAACCTCCGGGTCGTCCAAGCCCACGCCTACAAGCACGAAAAACGATGTTAACGGTCCGAAAAACGGAATTAGGCAAAACAGCCCAATTTTCGAAGTCGATGAAATGCAAAACGAAAGTGATAGATGACTTGGAAATTAAATGAGGATTCCGAAAATGTTATTATTACCTTAAATCGGTAGACGGATGATGGAGAAAATTGGAGAAGAAGGAGAGTTTTTATGGAGGTTTATGAAGAAATATGTTTACAGTGTAAATGTTTGAAGAAGATGAATGGGTGTCGACATATGTGATTTTAGGGGTTTAAGTAATTGTCCTTTCCGTATTAATGAAACGGGTTAGGATACTTGAACGGATATTTAAGATGTGAACTTAACCTTACCAAGTTTGTATTCGTCTTAAGGACTTAAGGTTCTTAAGACGGATCTTACTAATTAAATTAAAATCTTTCACAATAAATTATTAAAATATTATTTTATTACTTAAAATAATTTAAAACGCTTAAAATAGATTTTACGAAAATACGGGATGTTACAAGCTCCATGCTGCCGCTACTGTAGTTGAGACGGTGTCTACCGACACCGTCATTGCTCCTAAGGTTGGGTTAGCTGCTAGTTCCCAAGCTAATGTTGGTATTGTTGCTACTGGAACAACTTCTGGTGCCTCTGTTTTAGTAGAGGATGAGGAGTCGGAATCAGAGGATGATTCCGAGGAGGATGAGACCGATACTGATGATGATTAGGATTTGGCTATGTAACAACCCGACCCGCCACCGTCGTAACACAAACCCAATAAGATGGGTGTGCACTTTTGGGCCCGTTAATTGTCCTCACTTAAGCCCAAAAGCACAAGGCTTTGTTACTAAGTGGTGGGTGGAAGTTATTATAAACATATCACAAGCCTCACATTCTACCGATGTGGGACAACTTTCCTCTCATACTCTTGGGGTGTTACAAACTCCCCCACTTCAAGAACACAACGTCCTCGTTGTGCCTCAAACTTGACCACAACCAGGGCCAGAATCTTCCCCCGCTAGGTGTGTGACCCGGGCACTCCCGACCACAGGCTCACCACACGGTCGCAGGGTCGCTCTGATACCATTTGTAACAACCCGACCCGCCACCGTCGTAACACAAACCCAATAAGATGGGTGTGCACTTTTGGGCCCGTTAATTGTCCTCACTTAAGCCCAAAAGCACAAGGCTTTGTTACTAAGTGGTGGGTGGAAGTTATTATAAACATATCACAAGCCTCACATTCTACCGATGTGGGACAACTTTCCTCTCATACTCTTGGGGTGTTACAAAGGAGTTTGTAACACCCCAAGAGTATGAGAGGAATGTTGTCCCACATCGGTAGAATGTGAGGCTTGTGATATGTTTATAATAGCTTCCACCCACCACTTAGTAACAAAGCCTTGTGCTTTTGGGCTTAAGTGAGGACAATTAACGGGCCCAAAAGTGCACACCCATCTTATTGGGTTTGTGTTACGACGGTGGCGGGTCGGGTTGTTACAAATGGTATTAGAGCGAACCTGCGACCGTGTGGTGAGCCTGTGGTCAGGAGTACCCGGGTCACCCACCTAGCGGGGGAGGATTCTGGGTTTGGCTGCAGTCAAGTTTGGCGCACAACGAGGACGTTGTGTTCTTTAAGTGGGGAAGTTTGTAACACCCCAAGAGTATGAGAGGAATGTTGTCCCACATCGGTAGAATGTGAGGGTTGTGATATGTCTATAATAGCTTCCACCCACCACTTAGTAACAAAGCCTTGTGCTTTTGGGCTTAAGTGAGGACAATTAACGGGCCCAAAAGTGCACACCCATCTTATTGGGTTTGTGTTACGACGGTGGCGGGTCGGGTTGTTACAGGCTAGACCTAGGCGAACCGTGTTTTCCTTGCGTGCTATGGGCAAGACCCCAGGTATCCTAACCCTAGACTAGGACAAATTGTTCCTCGTCCTAGGCCACCGACTCCTTCCACCCAGATCACTACCATTCCGTCTACTGAGATTACTACTACTTCTAGGGCTATTACTGCTGTGCCCCGTATTTCTGAGGTTGTTTCTACTGAGCCTCGTGTAGATGAGCCCACTACTTTTGGGGTTATTGTTACTGTTAGAGCGACATACCTCGCCCCTTTACGAGGGCCACCTGAGGTACGCTTCATTTCTGCAGATCACCGTACTAGGTTATCTGCTCTTTTTTCTGTTCCTCTCACCCCCACTCGTTTCCTTGCACGTACTGACCTAGAGACTTTGGGTATATATGAGGATGTTTATAGTTTGTTGAACGGGACGGGGATGTCAGGCCTCATTGGGATGGGGGAGCTTACCTGAGATCGCTTTACTTATGAGTTTTTTAGCTCCTTCACCTTCGACCCTGACCGTTATAGGCAAGACTACCGCAGCCCCTGCATTTCATTTAGGCTCCTAAACGAGTCGCATGACTGGACTTTGGGAAGGTTTAGGGAGGTCTTAGGCCTCGTTAATGATGGACCCATAGAGCCTCCTAGGAAGCTTGTTCCTCAGCTTTGGGCCTCTCTTTCTCACACTGAGTACCCTGTTCGGAAGGGGGCCCATGTCCATGTCCCTGCTGCCTGTTACTTTTTCAGACTCATAGGAGAGACGCTTTTTGGGTGACCTAAGCCCAATAACATCACCAACACTGAGCTAGCGATTTTAGCCGGGTACCAGAACATTGATTCACGTACCTCATTTGTTCTTAACATTTCATACCGAGTAGCTCAGTATTGGGGTAGTATTGGGAGAAAGGTAAAGACTGTTGTGGTCTATGGCAGACTAGTCACTAGGATTCTCTGCCACCTCTACCCTGCTTACCTTGAGACTACCAGATTGGTAGGAGAGATTGGCTATCTCGATATTGAGGCCATGACTGTTTTTAGGTGGTTAGACGACATGACGTGGAAGATTTGTGGCTTCCCGTCAGTTACCTTACATACCTTGCTCCACTTTTGATGCCCGTCGTTGAGGGTACCAAAGATAAAATTTATAATTCCTAACTTTAACAATAGATAGTGAAAGTCAGGGTCGAACCACAAGGAGGTGGGGAATGTTTATTGTTTGGTGTTAATGTTTAAAGGTAACGAATTGGGGGTTTGATTGTTGGTTTCTAAGTCTAAAGCAAAGATTTAAATAAAACAAGAATTAAAAGATGAGAATAAAATATAATAAAAAGGGATGCTAGGATGTTTGGGTAACAAATAGCTAAGGTAAAATAAATCCTAAGGTCAACATGTATTGCAGTCGCGTAAGGGGGTGTAACATATCTTTTTAGGTCTATGCTACCTAATAGCTCCTTTCGGCCTATGCTATTAGTTCCTAGGTCTCACAATTATTGGGTGTCAACAATAAGGGTGATTCCTAAATCCCAGGTCACATACCTTTCAGCCTTGAGTAACCTGTCCATCTTAAGGTGTAAACCAATGCCCTTCCCGTATCTTTCAATCTTGGGTAGGTCATTACTAACATCCTACAAGTCTCCTTATGGTCTCATTGCAGGATATTATAATTGACAAGAAAAGACGAAATAAGAATACATACGCGGGTGGTCGACCGACCGGCTACTCCAGTCGGCCGACCACGGCCTCGGTCGACCGACCAGTTATTCCAGTCGGCCGACCGTGGTCCTGCTACAAGTCGGTCTTTCGAATTTTATTTACCTACGCATATTCATCCCCTACATCCTAACATATGAAATTTAGCTACTCATAATACTTAAGATGATTATAAAATTTGGAATGAACATGGTAAACATGGTAAACAATCTAAACATGCGAGATTTAATAAAGCTTGAGATTCTAACTTAACAATTGTAATAAAAATAAGAACTTATAATAAAAAGCTAGATTAAAAGAATAATTACCACAATTGGAATTAGGCAGAAAGAAACAAACTTTATTGAATGCTTGGGAATTGTTGAAAGATTAAAAGATGAACTAGATGGTAAAAGATTGAATAAAAGATCCTAAGGTATGATAATAGATATCCAGCCTTTATAACCCTAATTACAAGATTTGTTTATATAGGGTAAAAACTAAGAGTTTCCTAAAAGCTCTAATTCTACTTTATTTCCGAAAAAGAATCGTCTGGCTTCCGCTGTGGTCGGTCGACCTACTATGTGGGTCGGTCGACCGCTTCTTGCTGGGCTTCTTTTTATTTCCGGCCCTCCTTGAGATTTGGGCTTTATTAAAGTTCAGGCCTGGTCGGCCGACCCGTTTAGGTCGGTCGACCGCCTCCGTAGGGAAATCTTCGGATTTCTTCTTGTTTTGACTTTTGGGCTCTTGACTTTGACTCCAGTTGACTTTCCATTTATTCCTTAATTAAGCAAAAGACTTGAGGATACGGATTTGGTGCTAAATCGTCTCTTTTCCGCATAAATCTGCAAAAGTGCATAAAAATACGAAAGTACACGATTTGTGGGAAATAGAGGCTAAAACATAGTAAATGAGCGACCAAATACGTGTAAAAATAGATGTAAAACATCATAAAATAGACACGTATCAACTTTTCCCCGTCTCCTGCCGCTCCCTACTGTTAAGGGAGCAAGACCGACTCCACTCACCTACCACCTCACCTTCACCACCGCACCCCCTCCTCTTCTAACAAGAAGAGGAAGCGAGAGATTGGGCAGTCTTCCCAGTCTCAGACCTAGACACAGACTCAGGCTGGACACTGTCCGCATCCACGTCCGCGCCCACGTCCACGCCGGCGTCCACCTTCATGCCCACACCATCACCCACTCCCACTCCTAAACCTACCCCTACCCCTACTCCTTCTGGGACGGTTTATCCTCCCAATTTTATTTTACCTCCTGCCCTTGAGGCGTCTGCGGTCCTAGACCAAAGGGCGTCGTGATCCTGTGTTTGATGTGATTTGCAGGTACCTTACTGAGATGCGCCGGGAACAGGCTCTAGCCATGTTCCCTGTCTATGAGGACTACATCAGAGCAGGACGTCCCATTTCTGAGGGTTGGCCGCATCCCCGTTTCTACCGTTACCCACAGGGTGGGTACCCTTATCTTCTTCGTCCGATGAAGAGGTGGAGGAGACATCGGTAGAGAGAGATATCCAGTTACGCGTTGAGGTAGAGGCAAGAAGAGCCCAGAGAGAGTAGGAGTAGGATCCCACGTACCATGAGGAGGAGGCGCCAGGAGACGATGATTCGATGCTGGTTTGGGGAGGCCATTTTGTGAGTACCGTTCTTTTTTCTTCCATCTTTTTAGTTTTTATTTTCTGCTTTTTAGGATTATGTATTAGGTTGCTCATCCCATCTCCTTTACTTGTTGTTGGTTACTTGTGAGGACAACGAGGGCGTTGTCTGGTTTGGTTTGGGGAGGGTATGCATCCTTTTGCGTCTGCATTTGCATTTTGTTTGCATTCACGTTTATTATTTTCATGTAAATTTGGAAAAATAAAAAAAATATCACGTTTCTTTTTGCATTTAGTCGAGTCGGATTGGAGTTTTCGATGATGATATAACACTTTATAGTCAATTATATGCTATGCCTTGCCATTTTAATCTCTGTTTAGCGAGTTTTGAGCGTTATCTCGAACTTTGTTGTGGAATTTGTGTTAGACCATTAAACTTGACTCGTAGTTTTGGCAACCTAATACACTTTCTGAGCTTTAGAGCCTTAAACTGGTGACATCCATGACCCGTTATCTTAGGATTGTGAGTAGTACTTCGTGCATTTTATGTTTTGCATGTGTATGAGTTTTAATTTCTTATTTCCTATACGCACCGGTTAGAGGTCGGAATTACACGTTTGGAGGACTATTGCATCACCCCCTTTCTCGTTTTGCCCATTTAGCTCCACTTTAAGCCATAATCGCCCTTTTGTCCTTAACTACATCCCATACTTTGCTTACCATTGTGCGGAGCTAGGAAGTAGAAAGGATTAATTTATCATTTCGTATCAGTTTTGGCTCATTTTCAGTTGTCTTGGAATGCGTGCAAATGAGAAGTGAAGGAATTAAGGTTGTGTTGTGCTCGATCGAGAGCTTTATTGCTCGATCGAGAGGTTTTTGGGTGTTAATATGCTCGATCGAAAAGTATTTGCTCGATCGAGAATTTTGGAAAGAAAAAGTCCTCGACCGATGATATTATTGGTCGATCGAGGGATTGGTGTTTTGTTTAAACAACCGAAAAGAAAAAAAAGAAAAGAATGAAAAAGAAAAATGAAAAATCAAATGAAAAGGAAAAAAAAGAGTAATTCGGTTGGAAAAATAATTGGGATTTGTGACGTGTTTGCCTAATCAAAAGAGGCAATGAGCTCATTTTTGAGTAGGAAGATCAGGATACGTTTTATGATGGTTTGTTAGGTTCTAAGCTTGGCTTTAACCTCTACATTCCCATACCTGTCTTGCCCCTTTTGTCCTACTTAGCCTCACATTCCCAATTTGCAATAGTTCGGCGTGTAATTAACATTGACGGTGGTTGTGCGTGTGTACGGTGCTTGAAATCATTATTCATACTAGTCTAGCATGCATGATTTGTTGGTCGCAGTTTAGGCGAGTGTCTACATTTTCTTCTCCTCTTTTATACGTATATTCTCACCATTTGCTTTGCTGAGAGAAGAGAGATTCCGGGAGAGTCCGAAATTATACGAGTCTTGCAAGGTCGAAACTCTAACATGTTTTCTATGATATGCGTAAATTCGTTCGCTCTTTTCTAAGCTTGGCATTGGTTGATTTTGTGCATTAAAGTGTTTGGCATTGACTATTCGTAGCTTTGAGTTTTACTCACTAGTACAAAAATCATCTAATGCGTCAACATACTTACGTCGGTTATAAGTAAACTGACGCAAAAAGGTCTTTATTTTGGCGGGAGTACAATTTTGGCCTATAGCTTAGTTATTTGCGTCAGTTCTTTATTTAGAACTGATGTATAATTAACGTCGGTTATTCGAAAACTGACGTATTTAAGTAAAAACATCAGTTATTTTAAAAACTGACGCATTTTTTTTACACCTTTTGCGTCAGTTTCGTGTTAAACTGACATTTATGGTAACTAATTAGAAGACCTAAACTGCAAACAGGTCTTTCGTTCTTCAATTCCAACTTCAAAATAATATAACACTTTGGTTCTTCATATTGCTAAACCTCACGCATCTTCATAAACTCTTCGAAATTTGTTCATCAAATCCGTTATCTTGAACTCCAATTTCGAGTTCAAATACCTTATTCAATTCATCAATTGCAATATTAACGCTAAACAACTGCCATTCGCTCAAACCCTAGGTTTTTCGCCAATTACATGTAAGTTTTATCTTCGAATCTTCATCTAGTTCAATTGACTGTTGCTAAATTGTTGTTAATCTTAATGTTTCTGTTTACGTTTCACACTGTTACTGTGAATTATATGTAGTTCTCTAACTTAGCCTTAACAGTCTTTACTTTCTTTAAATCCATATCGTCTGAATTATATGAATTATATGTAGTTTCACACTGTTACTGTGAATTATATGTCTTTACTTTCTTAGCCTTAACTGTGTTTGGTGATGGTTATATGAGTCGTAACACCAGATGTAGTCGTAACACCAGATGAATATGATTTAGAGAGTGGTTTATGACTGATTTGGGGAGGAGGAGAGACAAACCTGAGGTGAACGTTGGTTGGGCTTCGGTCGCGCTTAGGACGTGCTGATGTGCGCATATCAGCTACTCGATACAATACCAGAACCAACATTGAAAACACTCCCAGTAAGGTGCTGAAACGCAGATTGTCAAGGCTAAATATGCAAATTATCACCCCACAATCAAGTTACGCGTAATAACTAATATCAAGAGAGTTTGTTTACTGAGTAATTGTAAGACTGGAGAGACTTATTTGGATTTCAATGTTCTTTGTATTGCATTCAATTTCGACAAAAACTAATAAATATTGATTGGAAATAGAAGTTCATGAGCAGTTTTAAACTTACGATGCTATACACATGTACCCCGTTCTAATGAAATAGTTTTGGCAGCCAAAAAGCCTATCATAAAATGTTTGCTGGTAGTAAATGCGGAGTAGTATATATAAAGAGCGAACATCGAATTTTACCATGCATGAATGTAACATTTTACCTTGAAAAGCTAAACCTTGATCTTTAGGTGTGGTGCTATGGTACGCATAGGGTTGTTCAACCGTGTTGGTGTTGAAATGTACTTGCTTAGTTGATTATTCCTCAAAATCCAGCCTATGTACTAGCTACCCTAGGTTCATTGTTAGGACAACTCTAATAAAAGTTATTATTTTTTTAGCGGTTTATTGTGCTGGCTATGGATAGGAGTTGGATGTATGGAAAGCGAAATTTCCATTTTCTAGAACGGGTTGATGAATTTATCACGCATGCTATTGCACACCAAAAACTACTTGGGGATGAGAAGTCACTCATGTGTCCGTGTAGCGTATGTAAGAACCGGGTAAAGGTAAACTCTGAAACTATGCGGGAACATTTGCTAATGAAGGGGTTTAAACCTAATTATCATGTATGGATATGGCATGGAGAGAAAGACAATGACATGGAAGGTACCTCAAATACTATAAATGAGAAGAACAAGTTTGATAATGTGGATGAATTTGAGATGCATGGTTTGGAGTTCAATAATATTCCGATTAATGTGGACAATGATAACGATGATAGTCATGATGAGAAAAACAACGTAGAGGGTGAGAATATTGATAGAATGATGGATGATTTAGAAAAAGATTTCATACAATGTCCAGAAATGTTCCAAACGCTAGTTGATGATTCTAAAACGCCATTATATTCGGGCTCCAAATTCTCCCGTTTATCAGCTGTGTTGAAATTGTATACCTTAAAAGCGGCGAATGGATGGAGTGATAAGAGTTTTACCGCTTTAGTGCAACTTTTATCAGAAATGTTGCCAGAGGGTAATGAGCTTCCATCTAATACTTATCGATGTAAGAAAGTATTGTGTCCATTGGCTACGAGTTACAAAAAAATTCATGCATGCCCAAATGACTGCATTTTGTTCTGGAAAGATTATAGTGACTTAGACGAGTGTCCACGATGTAAAGCAGCGAGGTACAAGAAGAAAGGGAGCCCAATCAAGGTCTTATGGTATTTGCCAATTATACCAAGGCTTATGAGGTTTTTTTCAAATCCAAAGGATGCAGACTATATGGTGTGGCATCATCAAGAGAGAAATAAAGATGGTAAACTACGACATGTGGCAGATGCACCCCAATGGAGAACAATTGATAGAACCTTTCCTGATTTTGGTGGAGAGCCTAGGAATTTAAGACTGGGGCTTTGTACTGATGGAATAAATCCTTTTGGGACTCTTAGTACCCAACATAGCAGTTGGCCAGTAATGCTAATAATTTACAATCTGCCTCCTTGGCTTACAACAAAGAGTAAGTATATTTTACTTACGCTCCTAATATCGGGTCCTAAACAACCTGGTAATGACATAGACGTATATTTGGCGCCACTAATAGAAGACTTGAAGTTGTTATGGAATGTTGGTGTGAGGGTGTTTGATGCAGCTACTGGCTCACACTTTCAAATGCGTGCTATGCTATATTGTACAATTAATGATTTCCCGGCTTATGGAAACCTCTCTGGTTATAGGCTAAAGACTGCGAAGGGGTGCCCCGTTTGTTGTGATGACACTGAATCTGAATGGTTGGAGAATTGCGGGAAATATGTGTACACGGGTAGTCGTCGATTTCTTCCCCAAAATCATCAATATCGTAAGAGAAAGAAGGCATTCTCTGGGAAAACTGAGCACCGACCGCCTCCATTATTTTTAAGCGGGGTAGAGTATCACAAACGAGTTATGAATATCAAAACAACATTTGGAAAACCGTACAAACCTCCACCAGATGGGGTGTACCACACAAAGAGGTCCATCTTTTGGGACCTACCATATTGGGAGCACTTGTCGGTTAGACATTGTATTGATGTCATGCACGTAGAGAAGATGTGTTTGATAGTATCATAGGCACTTTGTTGAACATGCCTAATAAGACCAAGGATGGGGTCAAAGCTAGATATGACATGGTTGTTAGGGGGCGTGTCGAGGTAGAACCAGTTCAGAAGGGGCAATGTACTTACTTACCCCCGACTTCCACTACTTTATCTAAGAAGGAGAAGGTGGCATTATGTGAGTCTTTAAAGGGCATGAAGGTACCGCATGGATATTCCTCCAACATAAGTCGTCTTGTGTCATTAAAAGATTTGAAGTTAGTGGGACTAAAATCTCATGATTGTCATGTTCTGTTGACACAGCTTCTCCCTGTGGCTATTCGGTCCGTTTTACCTAAGCATGTTAGACAAGTGATCACTAAGCTTTGCATATTCTTTAGTGCAATTAATGCTAAGGACATTGATCCGGAGACTTTAGATGAGCTACAAGCTGATGTTATTGTGACACTTTGCGAACTTGAAATGTACTTTCCCATCAGTTTTTTTGACATTATGGTTCACTTAATCATTCATTTGGTTAGAGAAATTAAACTTTGTGGCCCGGTGTTCCTCAGAAACATGTGGGCTATGGAGCGAGAGATGGGGACGTATAAGAGGCGAGTGAGGAATCGGTATCGACCTGAAGCTAGTATTGTTGAAGCGACTGTTGCTTGTGAGACACTTGGATTCTGCCAAGATTACTTGACCACTGTGGAATATATCGGACTCCCTACCTCTAGGCATGAGGGACGACTTCAAGGGAAGGGTACTTTGGGGAAAAAGTTTATTACAGTTGACCGTGCTTGTTTTGATAAGGTGCATATGTATGTTTTGCAACACATGACTGAAGTTCATCCATATTTAGTTGATCATTTTGCCTTCATAAAAAGACAAAATCCAAATAAACGTGAAGGTTGGTTGGTAAGTGAACAGAATCGGACATTTGTACCCTGGTTTAAAGAGAAGGTGATGAGAGAGTTGTCAAACACAACACATAGCCTAAGTGAGAACTTAAGATGGTTAGCATATGGTCCTAAGCTCACCATCAAATCTTATGAAGGGTATGATATTAACGGGTATTGCTTTTACACAAGTCGTCAGGATGCAAAAAGTACGATGCAAAATAGTGGTGTAACAGTTATGGCATCGTCAGTTGAATATGTAGGAAAGGGTAAACAACCTGTAGATATAACAAAGCCTTACTATGGGGTAATTGAAGATATATGGGAGCTTGATTATCATGATTTTTCAGTACCCTTATTTCGATGTAAGTGGGTCGATTGTGTCAAGGGAGTTAATGTTGATGATATGGGTTTCACTTTAGTAGATTTCAATTGTTTAGGTCACAAAGACGACCTCTATATTCTAGCATCTCAAGCAAAGCAAATTTTCTATATTGAGGATCCTTTAGACAAGAAACAGTCAGTTGTCCGTAACGGTAAAAGACGCATTCTTGGTGTAGATGGTGTTGTTGATGAAGAAGATTATGATCAAGTTGATGAACTTTCTCCTTTTTCGACCACTTGCCAACAAGCGCAAGTACTACGTGACGAAGTCTATATGCGAGATGACCATAATGAGGGAATTATGGTTTGATTAATTCAAATAATAGATAATATCCTTGGCTGATTTTTGAAGTAGTTTGTAGACGATTATGTCATTCATTGGGAACTTTAAACTTTCAATAGAAACATTTTACTTTTAATTTAATCTATCTATTGCACCGTTGCGATGGTTTTATTTGTAACTTCATCTACTCTAAATACCCATGCTGCGTCAATATGAATTTCAGCTTACTGCTCACTTGACTCGTAGACATGTCCCTTATTTGGATAATATCCTTGACTCGTAGAGATGGAGGTAAAAAAATGCATTTCCTCTGGGCAGGTTGCATACACGTTAGTGACTTTTTTGCTTCATTCCATCTATTCAAAGTCAAACAATAGTGAATGTTTGACTTCAATGAAAATGGAAATCTTTGAAAGCAAACAGAATCCTGCTTATTTGTTTGCCTCCTCTTCTGTCCCCGTTCAGCTTTCTAGGTTAACAGAAAGTACATGTATCTTGATTCTTGGCTTGAGATTTCGCTTAAAGTAGCATTTTCCATACTTGTTATCTTTTAGTGCTTCATATTTCCCTTTATGTAGTTTAGTGTCATGCATGTTACGACAGCTTTTCTGAGACTAATGATTTCATCATGCAGGCAATCGCTGTTGAAGGGCTTAAGAGTTCCCTTCAGACGGACTACATATTGAAAGTAACTCTTTGAACATCGCCCCTTGCATATCATTTCTGCGGTGAACCAGCCACTCTATCAGTCAGTTATTTACCTCTCGTCAATTTTCCTACAGTTATTTACCTCTCGTCAATTTTCCTACAGCTTCGTGGGTTTCCTTATTGAGCCAACTTAAGGATTTCAGTGTTTGTGCTGATGTTTATTTCTGATCTTCTCTTTGGATTTCAGATGGAGAGACAACTATAGCAGAGAGACTTCTTACAGAACTGCCGACACAATTTTTGACTTACATGCGAAACAGAGGAATTCACGTCTGATTTAGGCGTCTTTTTAGGCCTGATTGTAGGCGTCTTTCAGGTCAGTTCCCACGTCACTTTAAGGTCTGTTTTGAAGTTTGAATTCACGCCTATAGTGGGTCTGTTCGGGTCTGTGTTCAACGCCATTTTCAGGTCCGTTTCAAGTCTGTTTAAGGGTCTGTTCAGGTCTGGATTTCTGGTCTGTTCTGCACGTTATTATGGGTCTGTTGCAGTCCGTTTTATGCATCTGTTTCAGGCCAGTTTCACGCCCTTTTTCAGGTCTGATTTCACGTTATTTCTGGTCCATTTCGAGTCTGTTCAACGTCATTTTCAGGTCCATTTTCTGGGCTGTTTGAGTTAGTAGAATGCAAGTCGGTTCAAACATAAAAGAACACCGCAACCTCAAACCATGCATACATATCTTGGGTACTTTAGCAGTTTAGTTCTATTGCCAAATCATGTTCTGCAATGTTGCTGCATTGGTTGATATCATGCATACATATCTTACTTTATTCAGTTTAGGTAGATTGGGAAGGCAAGGTTGCTCTTATTCAGTTTCAGGTCTGATTTCATTTACTTTTTGTGTTCAGTGGTTCTGCCTAGGCCTGCTCTACAGTAGTTCTTATGCGTTGGTGAAAGCATTAGGGAAACCGGAGCACAATGGTAGGACGAGAGGAGTTGGTGGCTCAGTTGGTCTCCAAAGTTATTTTGGAAAATCACGGTGTCGAGATAATATTGGAAAGCGGTATACGGATGATGAAATCAACTTGCTTATTGAGAAGGCGAAGCATGAAGCTGTGGAGCAAATGTATGCACTGGTTGAAAAGAAGGTAGCTGAAGCTATGAGAAATGGTGGTAAATTGTTAGCATCTAAGGCTACTTTTGAGAATTTGCCAAAGAACCACTCTCCTAATGAACATGGTCATAGTAGTTGCCATTCAGCCCATCTAAGTGACCCATTCATCGAATTAAAGGTAAGTTATCGTCAAAAACATTTTATACAAAAATATTTCTGACATTTTTGCACAACACACCATTGATCCTGACAATGTCTTAGGAGAGAGTTCCTTGTCGACTTGCTACCAATGAAGACGGAGAACTGATTATTGTTGCACACGGGATGGTTGCACCATGGGTTGAAGGCAGAAAGGTACACAACACACCATTGATCAAGGAGAACGCCCATGTGTCCATCGATAAAGTTATTAAAGCTGGCGCACAACTTCCATGTCCATGGAATGGATTTAGTACGGTTGGAGAAGTGGAAGGGAGTTTTGCACAATGGCCGAAAACCTTGATTTTTTTAGGTGACGACGAGGTAACAGTTTGTTAATTCTCGCTCCTATTGTCACTATAATGCTATTGTTGTACTTATGCTATTATTTTTATTATTAGGTCAATAAAGAAGAAAAGACTCGAAAGAGAAAAGCCAAGTCGAAAGATACTAAAGAATCCGGCAATAAGCTTCAAAAGAAGGTAGTTTAGTTCAATTATATTTATTTTATCCTTAGTTGCCACTAATGTTGCATTTTGGTTGTTTTATCTACTCTCATTATGTTATAATAGGCAGTAGAACTTGGAAAGGACAAGGGGAAACCAAGGACATGTGAAGAAGATGACGAAGAAGTGGCCCCTCTTAGTGAAGAAGAAGTTAAAACCTTGAGTCATCACTGCAAGATCTTAGAAGAGAAGTTGTGCTCCCTGTCAACCACTACATGCCCCAAAATTGTTATTAATGCCTCGGTATTTAATTACACAGAGAATAATGATGTTGAATGTCATTTGACCGTCGTTGAAATTAGGCAGATGTTCCGATATCAATGGCTAAATGTTGTTATGCTTCAAGCTTTGGAAAGGTATACGTACGAACCTATTTAATTTAGTGGTGTTTTTTGTTCACTGATAGTTTGGTTACTAATTTCCTCACTTTTTAATGATGGAAATTGTAGTTTCTTGTATCAGTGTGCAACTACAATCGAAAACACTGATTTAGTTGCATACTTGTGCCCCGTGAAACTCGTGGAGTATATGTATTGTCCAAAACAATGTGAAGCGTATATTGCCCATGCTATGAAAATTCAAGAAGATAAGAAATATATCATGGGAGCATTTTTCCAAGGGTGAGTGTTGATGACTTTAAATCAAAGTTTTGAGTTTATTTTCACTTAGCTTGCTTCATGTGGATATCTGACATATGTGTTTTGATTACAGTAATCATTGGATGTTGGTCGTGGTTTGCGTGGCATTGAACACGATGTATATTTTGGACTCACGACAACGGGATCAAAAGAAGATTGACATAAAAGAGGTTCTTGAAGGTGGTTGGCTACTATATTGTGCGTATGGAGGACGACGCAGCTATAGTATTAAAAGTACTAAACTACATATCAAACACATCCGGGTACGTAACTAAAGCTTGAACTATTTAGAACGTACATAAGCAATTCCCTCTAGCAATGAAATCAACATCAAGCTGTTGTGTGGTGATTTTCGTACCCAGCAATTGTTTATAGAATTCCACAAATGCTTTATTTACATTAGCTACCCCTTCCACCAAATGCCCCTCATTATTTCTGATGCTTCCAACAATACTTTGATGTCTTCTCTGAGCAATTTTTGCATAGAAATAGCTGGTAGAACAGTCAATGTTCAATAAGTCAGTTATTTTTGCTCTTTGATGAAGCTCTGCTAGTTCAACAGTTTGGAGAGTTTTATACTCCTGAATAATCAAAATAGTCTTTTGCTTCAATTTTTCCATGTCTAAAGGAGATTTCAGAATATGTAAATGAAAACCACTAATACTTTTTTTTTTTTTTTTTAACTTTAGTGTCCGCAACAACCAGAAGATTATGAGTGTGGTTATTATGTTATGAAATGGATGTATGACATAACATTCTACCATTGTAAACTTGCGGAGATCGACTTTGAAAAGGTAATTCAATCTTGCTTTTAGCTTTTCATTGTCAATTTTCGTTCTTCATTTACATTTATTTTTAATATAATATTTATTTTGATCGATAAAATGCAGAAAATTGCAGATTCACAGGTGTCAATGACGGATTTGAATGTGATGAGAGAAGTTTGGGCTAGTAAATGTTTAGATAATTTACGTTTACAATAGATTAACTTAGTAATAACTATGACTTTTGGTGGATTGTTACTAGCTTAGCTAGGTTAGATTGTATTATGAACGTTTTTAAAACGTTGGTTGTTATGTTGGATTGGAGTTTGGAACGAATGAACGTTGTTGGTGCAAAGGAAATGTATATTGTCCTTTGGTTGAATATCTTAATGCAGGTGGTTTTAAATTTTTGGCGTTTTAGTTTTACAGGGAGGTGCTGCCGAAATTTCGGTAGCGGATTTTTTTTTTAAAAAATATAAAAATAATTTGCATCGGTTCATAAAACAAATGACGCAAATGATAAACAGTAATTGCATCGTTTTTTAACAGAACTGACGCAAAAAGTGAGAGCAAAAGCGTCAGTTCCAGTCAAAGTTGACGCAAATAACGTATCATGTGGCGCTAAAAAAGCTTACCAAATACATCAGTTGTCCTATAAATGACGCAAAAAGTTACGAAAAAGCGTCAGTTCTATTTCTAACCGACGTATATACTATTGTATATGGCGCTGAAAAAAGGTATCAAATACATCAGTTCAACAGAAACTGACGCAAAAAAGGGGTTATTTGCGTCAGTTCTAGTACCTTTTGCGTCGGTTCTTGTAATAGAACTGATGTATTTGACTGACTATTTGCGTCAGTTTTGGCTAAGAACCGACGCAAATAGCAACCTTTTGCGTCAGTTCTGGAACTGATGTTTCATGATACGTCCCCTCTTTATACGTCACTACAAGAACCGACGCAATACCTCTCCTAGAACTGACGCAATAGAGGATTTTTGTAGTAGTGACTCCATCCATTAGGTCCATTAGTTGTATTTAGGTTGCATGTAGTTTGCTTAAGGACAAGCAAAGGTTCGGTTTGGGGAAGTTTGATGTGTGCATATGTTATAGGCTTTTTAGTCCCTTTTTTGCACGCATTTCCATACAACTTAGTGATTTTTTATCGCTTTATCCCCCGAATAGGCTACTTTGTGTTTGTACTGCTATTTTGGAGATATGAACCGGATTGTAGCGGAAACCGAGCTTTTTTACCTCAAGTTTTGCATTACGATAGAAGAGGGAAGAAATGAAGACAGATATTTGTGCATGGAGAAGCGTGAGGGATGCCATTGACCACAAAAGAAGAAATTCAACTACTATGAGGCCAATCGAAGACCCCATCAAGGAGAAAAGCCTCGATCGATCTGTCCCGTGCTCGATCGAGAGGATTTGAGGGTCAGAAGTATAAATAGAAGATTTAATCAACACTTTTTGACTAAAATCACTTCTATTTAAGTTTCTTTATAAGAAATCATAATGGTTTAATAGGAATTTTAAGATGTTAATCTTATATTTGCATATGACATTCCTATCAAATTATATGGAATAGAATAATTCCTATGGACCTCGTCCATAACCAATGACACGGTTCAAGTGGGGAGAAAGAGATTCTATTGTCGATATAGCATAAGATGTTTAGCGGAGAAATAGGTAATTACAATCGAATTTTATTATATAGGAGTGAGAATGAACAATTATAAAAAAAAATAAAGTAGGGAAAAACAAACATTCATCATTTTGATTCAAGTTGTAAATATTTCAACAAGTTAAAGCATCTATAAAATGACCTATATCCAATTTTATAAATTATTCAAAGACCCAAATCCTATACCACCAAAATCGTGAACCACTGGAACTCGGCCTCAATGATATGGTTTGGTGGGTTAACTTTTAACCGGTTCTACCCTATAACTCTCGGTCGATGAAAAATCATTATTTTTTCATCTTAGCCCGGAACACATTGACCACTGGTCCTCTACACTTCCGTTAAGTACAAACCAAATTTCGAGTGCATTGAGATGCGATCCGCCCACTGGACTGAATCCACCTCATCGCCCCACTTATCCTACGTAATGGGGTTCGTACTGCCCACTGGACTAGCAGCACCCCACGAAATAGAAGTTTATGGGTTCTACTATTTGGTAAGGCTGATCTCAATTGTTTTAATAATATAGAAGTCTTGTCCATTTATTATCTATCGCCTTTAAAGGAATTAAATTGGTGAACTCGATAATTATAATTGACACGGTCGTTTTTAACGATTATTCTAAAATGCATGTTTATGGCTATTTGGCTATGCATGCAAACATATAAATAAAGCAAATTAAAGCAATAAAGTCCTAGTATGGCCTTCCTAATAATAGAAAATCCCATTAACTATTACAAATTCGGAAACCAACTCCTTGGTCCCTTGAACTTCAAAAGCACGCTATCCAAGAAAACACCGTCTTGTCGGAACTCCTTTACGTATGGCACCGTCTTTTGGATTCGCCGGAATTACAATAAAATAATACAACTTTTCTATTGTAAAACTTAAATTTAAATCTATTAAATTACAAACCCGTGATTCGAGATCACATAAATTACAACCGGATCAATATTCCCTTACATTACGGGTAATATTGATTAAAAACTAAGGTCATACTAAGAAAAATTACATAATTCCAAATTATAAAACAATCCAAATATGACATTCATATTAAATAAAATACAGTATTAAAATATGTATGCACATGCCAATTTTTAATGCGAAATCGCGTTACTCGAGCAAATATCTCATCTTTGTTTTCGATTTTTACGGATATGCGTGATTTTAACTTTTAAAATCACCAAAATTACATAAATCTCATATATGTCAAAGTTAATCATCCTAACACACTTTAGGCATCAGAATATAGTCCCTACAAATTTTGATCATGATTCAACTCAATTTTGCTTTATTGTTCATAAATTATTCGTATTTACGGAAAAATAAAGGAAAATGGCTAAATGAGTCAATAAAAGATCGAAAATTCAAAATTTAAAGTTTTTGAACATTCTGGAAATTTCTAAAGTTTCAGAATTTAATTAATAAAATGGCGTCATGCAAAATAATTAAATTATTTCTCAAATAAATCGAACAATATATGTTATGTCTAAAAAAATCCAATTTAATAATAAAAACTTGCAATAAAATCGCTATAAATTTTTAGTCATCCTAAAATACTTTTAGAATCTGTAAATGACCAAAAATTTCAGGCCAAACTCGAATTTTTAATTTTCATGACTCAAAATTACAATTATTAACAATTACCTCATAAAAATTAATAATCATAAAACCAGAAACTTTTTGATATTCAACTTTTAGATCTGATGTACCTATCATATAAGACATTTATGGGTAAAAGTTTATGCCATAATTTTAAGATTATCTATTTTTAAAACAATTAGTCACTATTTATTAGTCGATTGTAACCATTAAAATCATAAATCATCCATCACAAGAGAATAAATTCTCAAAATTTAGATACATTCTGTAAATATTGCATGTGACATTGTGTAAAATATTTATGGCAAAATTCCAAATCTAACTATTAAACTCGAATTTAGTCACTATTAATACGATTTTTACTCTAAAAATCATTAATCATGCAAAAGTACTCCGAAAACTCTGAAAATTGTTGTAGGTACTGTACATATTGCATGTGACATCTCATAAACTTTTGAAGGTCAGATTCGAAATATAATCTTATGTACCCATTTTTACTCATATTATGACATTTTATCTCATAAAATTCATAATCCATGCATAATACCTTAAGTTGTTACGAAAATTTTTAACAATATATAAAATATGCATGTGAGAACATATCAAAAAATCTCGGCCAGAAACAAAGATTAACCCCATTAATTGATATTTAAAACCGATTTAAACTTCAAAAATATACAAATAAATATAAAATGAACAATAAATATCCATAAAATTATTTTTATATCCTAAAACCATTTTAGGATCAGAATCTTTAACATGCAAAATTATTTCGTGATTTATCATAATAAGTCACAAATTTTCGAATTATTGGTGTTAATCTCATTAACAGAAAAACCATGATTCCGATCATGCATGCAACAACCGCAATGCTCTGATACCACTTGTTAGAAATCTAATTTTAGATTATAAGCTCATATCTCATATGAGTTTAGTGTTTTTTAAAGTTTAGTCATTAAAACATAACTAGATCTTATGCATGCATGATGATTGCATAAGATTGAAAGAAATGTCCTTACATTGCTTTAGAAGGTTTATACTCAATTAATCACCTATTAATCGAGTCTTCAAAAACCGTTTTACCCTTACCAACGGTTTATGATGAAACCGTCTCCAAAAGCTCATATCAAGGACCCGATCTCAAAACCAAAATCAATTTTGTTACTAGAAAATTGAAATTAGTATACTAGAAACTATGTTAATAATATTACTCTTAATATTATTAATTTTGTGAAATGATTTTATTAATCTCTAAAGCAATTTTAGAGAGATGAGCTTACAACCAGAGGAAAGAAAAAGGCTCGAGTGCAAAGAGGGGCTATATAAAGACGAGACTGAAAAGTAGAGTAGAGATAGACGAACAATACATTAGGAGCTCTCTTTCTTTAACGTTAAATCCTGTGCAATAGGTTTCATTCTTATATACATATATGCATTAGCTCTCCTGAAAAGAGAGGACTCCCTTGATTGAGGTACGAGTGGGAGGAGCGGCTGAGGCACGCGGCTGGGGAGAAGGCATAGGCTGCTTAAGGGTCGTGTGGAGAGCGGGGTGGGCTCGAGCGAGAGGGTCTGGATGGAAGAAGCTCGGCTGAGGAAGGAGAGGAGATCGAGTGGATATGAGATAAACCTAGGAACAAAGGGACAAGTAAAGGCAGAATGTAAGAAATGCCCGGACCGAGGGGAGGGCTCCCATCAACAACTTAAGCTTCGTCTTCCTCTTCTTAGTCTTCGTATTATGAAGCTTTTTCTTCACCTACGTCTGCCTTTCTTGCTTCTTTTCTTGATGTTTCTTCACCTTCGGCTTACGAAAGGTCCCCATCTTCTCCGTATTCTTCTTCCGAACGGGACTCGGCTTCTTAGCAGTCTCCCTAAGCGATGGATCCCATCATCTTAGTCTGATGCCCCTTCTTTTCTTGCTTCCTCTGCGCCTGTGTCTTATTCTTCGTATTCTTATTCTTCCGAGGGCTCCCCAGCTTATTCTTACGCAGAGTGCCCAACATCTTTTTCGTATTCTGGAAGTTCAGAAGCTTCTTATTTTGTGTATTCTTCGACTCCGTCTTTTGCAGGGAAATCGCCTCCGTCTCATTGGGAAGGTTCCCCATCATATCATTGCATTTTTCTCTTATAAGAAAAATCAACAACAAATGAAGTAGTGTAGTGTCTAAATAAGAGGAAAAATCCTCTTATTTGCTTCATGAAGGTCGGCCAAGCCTCATAGGAAGGCCAATGCATGACTCTTACAATATGCCAAATGCATAAAAAAGGTCTTACACCTAAGTCTTACACAAAGACTAGGTTTGTAAGCTTTGTCATACTAGTGCATTATTTTATACACAATGACTCCACACATACACATATATACACGGTCCATGTGATGATAAAATGGACTCCATTTTATCTTTGTCAATTGTGTTAATTTGTAACATGTCACACATGTCTCATAACAAATGAACCAATTTGTTAATCATCCAATTTTAACTCCTTAAAATCCATAATTTACAAATTCATTACAATTAAATAATCCCTCTAGTAATTTGAAATTACTATCTAATAAAAATGTAATATCATAATTTTATTACAACTATTTGTAATTTTATGATCGACCGTATTCATTCTCGATTTAATCGTTTCCCAAACGATTAAATAATACCGAGTAATAAAACAATTTTTATTGCTTTGACAATTATTATTATAATCCCATTATAATAATACACGTCACGTAAAATCATTTCCAATTTCTAGTTGTTAATTAATCCGTATCCTATACGATTAATTAAATATTCCATTGAGACGGAATTCCTTAAAGATATGACCTTAAGGGATCAACTGATCACCACCATCATATGACGATAATGTATGTCAAACTCTAGACAGCCAATCATTATCGGTAAATGTTGATAAGTCGACTTCAAAAGAGTAACATTCCCAATTGTGTTTCATTCAAATGAGATTTAATTATGTCAACGCATTATTGTCGAGGACACAACCTCCAACACTTAGGGTTTTAGAATTATTTTTCAGGTCTTAGAGTTTTAGAGTTTTAGAATATCTGCATGCATGACTCTTTATGTGTTTCGTCTTTATGCTTCAGTTACTATTTTTTTCCTTTTGAAGGTTTTAGGGTTTTAGGATTATCATGGGTGAAAAACGAAAAAGAGATGAAAATAATTATAAACCAGGTGAGAGGGGTGCTACGCAGGGAAGAGTAGCCCTTGCAGCTATAGCGGCTAAACAGTCGCTTAGTATAACATGGAGTGATAAGGGTTTTCCTACCTGTTCAAATGCTGCCCATTTATCGACTTGGATTGGTGTTACAACAAGACAGCATGTGCCTCTTGATTTAGATAATTTCAGGAATTTAAATCTTGTATTGCAGAAGTTACTCTTGAAGTGTATAAAGGTATGATAATTTCTTTAGCTAAACAACATTTTATTTTGGAGGTACCCTTATAGAAGCCGCTTATTAGTATATATAACATGTAATTTAATGTTATGATGATGCAGGAAGCCTTCGATATCCCGGCTTCTATGATAAATATCTATTACGTAAGGCAGCGGGAGTCTTAAGGCAGTGGAAGTGTGACCTTGCCAACAACCACTTGTATGTAGACAAGGAGACGGGGAAATGGAGAAGAACCCACCGATAAATAAGTACCCCCGTCATCACTCAGCAACAATGGGATAATTTCAAGGCTGTTCGAGCTAGTGACGAGTATAAGGTTAAGGATCCTCGTCATATGTTTACATTCTTCTGCAATTAGTCCCTTTGTTTAGGTAATGAGTTTTCTATAATTTTTTAATTATCTGACTTACTTGTGATTTTATATGATTTGAAGTCCGTTAACGCAAGAAATCGTGCTAACATTTCAAACAGGAAAGGCGTATTTTTTGGTTCTCAAGGCGGTTACAGATTGATAAAAGACCAACTTCTAAGTATTAGCATCGACATATTTCATTTCTTTAATCATACTTGGACTTGATGATACACATGTATACACATATATTAGTTTTGAGTTAATGTGTAGTTGGCAAAGAGAGTGACCGACTTGGAGCGACACGTTACATATAAAGAAGGGCACATGCCTAAAGGCGCCAAGACCTCTAAACAATATGATCAGGACGTCTTGGCCAACATAGTAAGTTATGACGATATACATTGTGTTTATTGTTTATTAGTCCTTATGCGTGTGTTTATTCTTTATTAATTCTGGTTTTAACACTGCTCTTTCTATTCTGCTTTGGTTTCTCTGCCTCTAAATGTGTTATATTGCTGCATTGATCATCCCATTTCTGACTGTCTTTGAAGTTGTCCCTTTCAGTCTCAATCTTCAATGGTTGTCTAAAGTATTATGGGTTTTGAATTTGCCCCACTTAGCTATACCTTGCAGTATCATTTGACTATATTTCCACAGACAAAACAGATGGTCCGTATGTCTGAAGTTTATTTAATATATTACAGGAGAATGTACTTAAGGAGGTTGCCGAAGGGAAATTCACCCCGAGTGGTCGTGATGACATTCTTGCTAGAGCGATCAACCGAGACGAGCATCCAGATCGATTGAGGGGCGTCCCATTACATGTCGGAGTCACCAAATATTATGGGGCAACTACCCCAAAAAAGAAGAAGAAAAATAAGGGGAAGGCTGACATGATACCATTTTATATTGTCATTTAAAATTCACATGTTATTGTTTTAAACAAATTGCTTAAATAATACATTTTTTGCACGCAGGTTCAGTTATTGGCATCCGTGATACAAAAAATTAATTCTGAAGGCAAGTCTTCCGAAGAAGAATTGAAGATAATGGAGGATGTCATTAAAGAGGGTAAGGTGCAACTTAATGGGGAAGAAGTATCGATCAACGGGAGTTAGAAAGAGGTTGTGAGTGTTGCTGAAGTTATAATACCTAAAGCCGATAAGGTAATTGCAGCCTTACTCGGGATACACCATGTTTCCCAAACATTCTTACTGATAGCCTTTGGTTAATTTTATTAGGTAAATAAGTCTGAAATGGGGTGCATGTTGAGAAGACCGAGGATGAGAAGACGACCGAGAAGATGGCTGACACAACAGATGAGGAGACGGCCGACAAATCATCTCCAATGGAGGTCAACCAAAGGAAGGAATATATTCTAACTGACCCTTCATGCAAGGATGCTCGTATTGTTGGAACTGGTTTTTACATAGAGCCCAAATCAGCGGCAAAGATCCTCGTTCATGGCGAACCGTTTTTGCTGGATCATAGAAAAATGGAGATAGCAACAGTCTTTGTGGAGACCTTCAACTGTCCGTCCCAGTTCGTGACAAACTTAAAGTTCTGTCAGATGCGGTTCACAGTTTTGTCCAATGGCCTATTCGTAACATGTTCGGGTCTCGTCGTTCGCCTCCGAATAACCGAAAGCAGACAAGGTTAGAAAAATACATCTATATATGTATATCCAGCCTTTTTTCTTTTTTTAACGTGTCCTAATTAGTGAAATTTATCTTTGTTTTGTAGGGAAAAAATATACAGACGGGTCAGCCAAGGCCGAAAGACATTCCTACTACTGCCTCATCTAAAGACAATAATCCTACAACTACCTCATTTAATGATCAAGTTGCTGAGGTATTTTCTTATTAAGTACTTAATCTTTTTAAATAGCACCATCTGGGATATGTTTCGTTTGGATTAGTTTATTTAATATATAAGTACTGAATTTTAGTTTTCCACGCATCTAGGATGTTGTGATGACAAGTAGCATGAAAGAAATCTCTGTTAGGAGTCTATCCAATACAAAGTATGTTGGGAACACTTACATGAAATATGTAAGAACGATGACGATGAGTGATCTTTACAAGGAGGCTGAATCTCGCATAAGGAGCGTAGAATTGATCATTATTCTGCTCGAGGCTGATATTTTAGGGGTGGTACGTACAACACTCATATCATGGCATTTTTTAGCCATTTGGGCTGGCCTTGACGAGATTGATGTCGCACACCTACTTGTTTGGATGAAGTAAGTTTCTTGATAAATCATGCAATATTCTAATACTCTGACTAAGACAGTGTTTTAATACCGGATTAAAACCGTAATGTAAGTACTTGAAATTGGTTGTGATCCCCGAGAACAAGATTGCATATAAGAATTACGGATTCCTGTGCCCTAGTATTTTATCTATGCATACCAAGATGATTTCGTACGAAGAGCGGATAGATTATGTTGCTCAGGAATTGGCGAAAAACAAAAAGCTCATTTTTGCCCCTTATAATGAAAGAGGGTAATATATAATTAATATCACGATTTCATACACAATTGCATTTTTATATTTAATATATGTTCGTGCTTAATAATAATGATGTCTCTCGATATATAGGAGCCATTGGGTGCTAGCAGCGATCATGCCGAACAAGAATATAGTCTTTTGGTTGGACTCTATGCATGGACAACCAACCGAGACCTTTAAGGACTTGATTATTAAGTAAGTTTAGAATACTGATTTGGCAGATAATATTAAGTTTCAATTATTATTTTCACTACGACACATATATTTATGTGAGTTTCTGCCTCTTTTTTAAAGTGACTTTGAGAAAAGAGCTAATAACGGTGATCAACCCAGGAAAGATTCTGATGCTGGCATTACATTTTCTACGATAACAGGGGTACGTGCGCAAATACAATACCTTAATTAAGTGCAGGACATCTGTCTTTTTAAATTACACATTAAACTAATTGGTAATTGTCTTCTCGTCTATTCTTTTTTTATGTAATATCATAGGTCCCTAGGCAGCCGGACAACATACAATGTGAATATTACATCTGTCGTTTCATGTTGGAGATAATTAAGCGAAGATTTCTCATTATTCCAGTAAAGGTTAGTAGTTTTTTGAAGTTAAATATACTTTTTTTTCATTAGAGCTGCTGTCTTTGTTGCTATAATGTGATGTTCCTATGCTACTGCTATTGTTACTCTAAGTCAACGCATGTCTTGTATGTATTTGTTTTATCCGCAGTATCTATTCAACGACTAGTACAAAAAACCCCTATCGTGTCGCAGCTATCGTGACGGTTCTAATAGAAACGACATAAAAGGGCCAAAAAAATTGGCGGGAAGGATTTTTTTAGGCTATAGGGAGTTTATTGTGACGGTTTTAATAAAGAACTGTCACGATAAAATAAATTATTTGTGTCAGTTGTAAGTCAGAACCGCCACTATAAATTATTTGTGACGGTTTTAAGTATAACCGACATTAATAACGACATTAAAAGTAGTGAAAAAAAACAACGGTTTTTTACCAAAAACCGTCACCGTATGAATTTTGTGACGGTTTTAATTAGAATAGACGTATATCAAGCTAGGACGTGTTTCTGTTGAAGTTAACTGCTGCTACTAATACGCGCGCCTTCTTCTAAAACAAATTCAATTCAACTACAACACGATTCTTCTTCAAAACAAATTCAATTCAACTGCTCCTCAATCCTAATTGAATTCAACTAAAAAAAACCCACTTTATATATCAATTCATTCCCAAATCATCAATTCGTTCCCAAATGAGCAATTCGTTAGCAATTCGTTCACAAATCAGCAGTTCATTCACAATTTGTTCATAATTCGTTTTGAATTCGCAATCAGGCGTTCACAGTTTGTTCACAATTGGCAATCATAATTCGTTCATAGTTAGTTCACAATTCGCAATCAGCAGTTCGAAAGCAGATAGCAGTTCTTTCATATTTCGCAAACAACAATTCGCAATCACCAATTCGTTCGCAATTCGTCAATCAAAGGTGTGTCATAATACTATTGCTTTTTCTATAATCAATTTCAGTAATATGTTGTTTAATTTGATATTTATCTCATATCTATACTGCTTACGTAATTTAGCTTACTACGGAACAGTAGAAATAGAATTATGTGAATACCAATTGCTGCCCCATTTAGCTATCCTTAATCTAGCTCTTTTATGGATTATGTGAACACTAGAAATATAATTTGAAATTGGGTGGTAGTATATGCAGTAGCAAGTAGCTAGTACAATGTGGTTGAAATTATTCAAATAACTTTCAAATTTTATAACCGTGTTAAATAAAAATTTATGTTATACTAGTAGTGTCACAATATGTCGAGTTAAAAGGGCAATGTTAGTACTTCTATGGGTTTAATTAAGGGTCACCTATCAAGTGGTAAAAATATCGAATAAGTTACCTATTGGTAGTTGGTTGTGTTTTTTACCGATTTGCGAGGTTCCAAATGATCCATGGCTGTGAAAACCAAGTTCAGTCTAACAATCAAGCTCCTATAGGTGGCCAAGCTAGCTAGGAGTAAGGCGACTATTCCAAGAAACCCATTTCAATAGCATGCATCATCCATTCTGAAAGTACTATGAAGTCATGCATAAATTACCAATTACATCTATACCATGTTTTGTATTCTTAGTTTTACAATGTGGGTGTCTCTCCAAAGTAGATTTTGAACCACTAAACTGTTTTCTAGTATCGCGAACTTCACATCAGTCTGTAGGTTTATATCTATGTAATGAAATTTTGTATGATCTAGGCGCTGTTTCGGAGTGTGGCTCAGGTAGAATTTGACCATAAAAATTCTATATGCTTACGATTGGGTTTGAATTGTCTACTCTGGTGAAACTAGCTGAAACAGTAACCTGCAAGTTAGCAGCCCGTCTGTAAATTTTTTTAGCCAAAATTCTACTGCTGTACTATGAATTGAAGTTGGAAATATATTGTGCTGTATTCGTGTGTCTTACGGGTTGGTTTCAGTCAAAACTCATACCATTCTCACTAAACATCCCCAGGTGACTTCTATAGCTTTTGTTTTAATCAGGGCTCCTTGGCTACTAGTCTAAAAAATTTGAATAATTTGAAGCAAGTACAACATCAGTTTCTTGGAATAGTCAAAATTTTATATGCAGTAGCTAGTACAACAGCAGTAGAGCTGCAGCAGTTGC
Source organism: Silene conica (assembly GCA_029255685.2). Taxonomy (NCBI): domain Eukaryota; kingdom Viridiplantae; phylum Streptophyta; class Magnoliopsida; order Caryophyllales; family Caryophyllaceae; genus Silene; species Silene conica. The sequence continues at coordinate 73,819,188 of CM055314.2, forward strand.
AGCGTATATGTGCAGACGTAGTACAGCAGTGACAGGAGTATCGCAGTAGTAGTAAGTGTAGTGACAGTTCCAAGTAGAAGGGGATGAGAGGGTCTGGTATAGCCAGAGCATTAGATGTGCAGTCAGTAATAGGAGGAAATCAGACCTGTAGTGTCTGATAGAGGGTAGCAACAGAGTACAGACTTTATAGTCTAACAGTGGCAGCAGCAGTAAATAGTGACAACAGTACAACAGTAACTACTAGTAAAGTGGTAGGCTTTGACATTCAGTCCCTGATTCATAACTATCCAAGTAAGTAGATGGAACGAGGTCTTGTTGAGTCAGTTGCTCTTCCCACCTCTTGTTTTAGAATGCACTTAAGTATTGCATACCCTATTCTTTCCAGTTCCTACCCTATATAATATCTTCTCATATACAGTTTGTTGAGTAAGGAAACTGCTACTCAATTTCGACAAGCTTGGCCAATATTTTAATTGTCTCTAGCCACCTAAAAAGGACTCAAACATAAACATTGACCCAACCAAAGTAATAATTTGAATTTTTAAATAATTATATCAGGAACAAGTTGCTAATAACTTCATGTTTAATTTGATAAATAGAGTATGGATCGAAGTTGGATGTATGGAAAGCGGGATTTTGAGTTTATGTCAAGGCTTGATGAATTTATTAGTCATGCTATTGAACATCAAAGACTATGTGGGGACGGCGAACAACTTTTATGCCCGTGTAGCGTCTGTAAGAATCGGATCAAAATAAGTTCTGCAAGAGAAATGCGAAACCACTTGATAATGAAGTGTTTTAAACCAGATTATAGTGTGTGGATATGGCATGGAGAGAAATGTAATGACAGTCATGGTAGTACGAGGGCCAAAAATCTTGGGATCAATGTTGATAATGTGGATGAGTTGGAGATCGATGATGTGGCTTATAGTAACAAAGAGGTTAATGAGGATGGTGATGATATGGATAAAAATGTAGAAGATGAGAATATTGATAGAATGATGGATGAACTAGAAAACGATTTTATAGAGTGTCCTGAACTTTTTCAGGGGCTAGTTAGTGATTCTAAGAAGCCTTTATATCCTGGGTGTTCTAAATATTCTCGTTTGTCGACTGTCTTAAAATTGTACACCCTTAAAGCTGGAAATGGGTGGAGTGATAAGAGTTTTACTGCTTTAGTAAAACTCTTGTCAGATATATTGCCGGAAGGTAATGAGCTTCCTACCAACACTTATCGATGTAAGAAAATTCTGTGCCCACTAGCCACGAATTACCAAAAAATACATGCTTGCCCAAAGGATTGCATATTGTACCGGAAAAACTATAGTGACTTAGAAGAGTGTCCACGATGTAAATCGCCAAGGTATAAGCTCAATGGAAATGAAAATAGGCACATTCGTAAGAAAGGTGGTCCGGCAAAGACCTTATGGTACTTGCCAATTATACCGAAATTCGAGCGTATATTTGCAAATCCAAAGGATGCTGAATATATGTTGTGGCATCAGAATGGGAGGAAAAAAGACGGAAAATTGCGATATGTGGCTGATGCTTCTCAGTGGAGGAATATTGACAAAGATTTTCCAGATTTTGGTTGAGAACCCAGGAATTTAAGACTAGGTCTATGCACTGATGGAATTAATCCCTTTGGGACGTTAAGTACCCAACATAGTACCTGGCCAATAATGTTAGTGATTTATAATCTCCCTCCTTGGCTTACCACAAAAAGTAAATACATTTTATTCACGTTGCTAATATCGGGTCCTAAACAACCTGGTAATGACATTGATGTGTACCTAGCACCATTAATAGATGACTTGAAATTATTGTGGGATGTTGGAGTACAAGTGTTTGATGCAGCTAGCGGTTCAAGATTCCAGATGCATGTTATGCTGTATTGCACAATTAATGATTTCCCTGCTTATGGAAACCTGTCGGGCTATAGGTTGAAAACTGATAAAGGGTGTCCGGTATGTGGCGATGACACAGAGTCTGAATGGTTGGAGAATAGTGGAAAATATGCATACATGGGAGGTCGCCGATTTCTAGAACCTAGTCATCCTTATCGTAAGAAGAGGAAGGCATTCTATGGTAAAACCGAGCGTCGATCAGCCCCCCACTTTCTAAGTGGAAAAGAGTATCACGAACAAGTTAAGAATATCACTAAAGTGTTTGGAAAACCGTATATACCACCACCGGAAGGGGTTTACCACACAAAAAAGTCCATTTTTGGGACCTACCTTATTGGAAACATTTGTCTGTTAGGCATTGTATTGATGTCGTGCATGTTGAGAAGAACGTATTTGATAGTATCATAGGCACTTTCTTGAACATTCCTAATAAGACTAAAGATGGTGTCAAAGCGAGACATGATATGGTTGCTAGGGGGCGTTTTGAGGTAGGTCCAGAGGAGAAGGGGAAAGGTACCTACTTACCTCCAACTTGCACAACTCTGTCGAAGAATGAGAAGATGACGGTGTGTGAGTCTTTAAAGGGCGTGAAAGTTCCGTATGGATATTCCTCCAACATAAGTCGGCTTGTTTCAATGCATGATTTGAAATTGGTGGGCTTGAAATCCCATGATTGCCATGTTTTGTTAACCCAACTATTACCGGTGGCTATCCGATCTGTTTTACCTAAGCATGTTAGACAAGTGATCACAAAGCTATGCAAATTCTTTAACGCAATTAATTCAAAAGACATTGATCCGGAGAATTTGGATGAACTACAAGCTGACGTTGTGGTCACGCTTTGTGAACTTGAAATGTATTTTCCTATCAGTTTCTTTGATATTATGGTCCACTTGATTGTTCACTTGGTGAGAGAAATAAAGCTATGTGGCCCGGTGTTTCAGAGAAACATGTGGGCGATGGAACGGGAGATGGGGACCTATAAAAGACGAATGAAGAATCGGTACCGTCCCGAAGGTAGTATTGTTGAAGCAACAATTGCTTGTGAGACAATTGGTTTCTGCCAAGATTATTTGACGAGTATCCAACCTATTGGACTTCCTAAATCTCGGCATGAGGGAAGACTTGAAGGTAAGGGTACTTTGGGAAAGAAGCTTATTAGTGGCGATCATGAATCCTTTAAGATGGCACATTTGTATGTTTTACAACACATGACAGAAGTTCACCCGTATTTAAATGCTCACATTGAGTTAATAAAGAGAGAAAATCCGCATAAACATGAAGCTTGGTTAATGAGTGAACATAATAGAAGTTTTGCTGTTTGGTTCAAAGAAAAGGTCATGAATGAGTTGTCAAACAAATCACATAATGTGAGTGAGATTGTACGATGGTTAGCATATGGCCCGAAACCTAACATCTCATCTTATGAAGGGTATGATATCAATGGATTTTGCTTTTACACAAGTCGTCAGGATGAGAAGAGTACAATGCAGAATAGTGGTGTTACGATTGTTGCGTCATCTATGGAATATGTTGGAAAGGGGAAAAAACTAGTGCATATAACACAACCGTATTATGGGATAGTGGAGGACATATGGGAGCTAGACTATGTGGAATATTCAATACCCTTGTTTCGCTGTAGATGGGTCGACTGTGACAAAGGTGTCAACATCGATGATATGGGATTTATTTTGGTTGATTTCAACGTTGTCGAACATATAAATGACGTTTTATACTTGCATCTCAAGCTAAACAAGTGTTCTACATGAAGGGTCCTTTGGATAATAGGCGCTCAGTTGTCCTTTATGGTAAAAGGCGCATTCTCGGGGTAGATGGTGTAGTTGATGAAGAAGAGTACGATCAAGTTGATGAACCTTCTCCTAATTCTTCACATTGTCAAGATATGCAAGTAATACGAGACGAAGTTTATTTGCGTGTAGATCATAACGAGGGATTATGGTTTGACTAAACTCACATTTGTAGAACAGATGAGCATAGTCTTCTGAATTCAGATGATGTTGCTGCTTGTGATTCTCTATTCTGCATAACCATTTCATTAATAAAATAAGTTATTTTTTCTGAATTTTGATGCTACTGCTGATTCTCTATTTTGATGTTGTTGCTGCTGATTATATATGTATTCTGCTTTATTAATGAACTGCTGCTGATTCTGTATTCTGGTTTGACTATGTGGCTGTTTTTTAGTAGTCACTCACTCACTCTATACCATATTATCCCTGGTTAATTAAGGACTAATAATACTTCATCCATTTTATCCCTCTTTATGATCTAGCTTAACCAGTAGTGTGCACTCCCCATACCCCTACAGTATAGCCCCCCATCAATCTGTCTTTCACCCTACAGACCCTCCTCCACACCCAATTGGAGTTAGCTGTAGGTTGATGGAGATGGAGATGAGGGTAGGCATACATGACCCAATGACCTGATGGGAGGCTTTTATATATGTACCAGATAAACTTCAGTATCATGACAAGAAAAATAGAAGTGCATTAAAGATGCCTCTGATGTAGGTTGCTAAATAAAATGACATTTTTTCAGACTTGTAAAGCTTATTACAATCCACGAAAATTGAGATAGTGTCAATGATTGTCTAACTCCACATATTAATATTAATGCCAACGGGTGAACTTTTCTATTTCTTCGCTCTTTATATTGCAGGTCCGAGATGAATATCGTACCGATTATGATCCTGATATACTTACGTGTTTCAGGTGTTTAATATGTGTGCAAATATGGCCGGGGTTGAAGATTCTGGTCAGAAACAAAAAGTGAGAGGTGTGACAACTGGGCAGAACTTGAAAAACGAAGATTTAGAGAAATTACATATTGAATTTGACGAGTTCGGACAACCAACTGGTATCTACCAGAGTAATTTTGCAACCGACATGGGTGTTTTAGCACGAAATATCAAAATCACGTACCGAAGTTGGAAACAGGTCCCATGGGGAGAAAAAGAAACACTTTGGCAAGATGCAAAGGTAACCACAACAACTATATATGATTCATTTTTATTTTATTTCTGCAAGAGTACTAGTCTGCCTTCTGGATCTCAGGCCAACTCTTACATTCCTTTCCATGATGATCAACAATCTGAATTATAGTATTAGAACAATTTTTCTTCCTTAATAATCCATGAAGGTAAGCTATATTTGAGTTGCCATCATCAATCCATTTATCACTGTCTTTTGGGCTAGAAATGAATTCCTAGCTGTTGTGAGGGTTTTGAGAGTATTGGCAGTACTTATGTCTTGCTAAAAACTTCGCTTAGAACAGATGGTAGATGCTCCCACTTTCTGAAAACAAAATAAAATGTCAGGTATCAGCACCATAAGCAGTAACTATGATATGAAAGGGGAAAATGGTGCTTGTTGCATCTTGTTGTGTGTGTTTGTTGATGCAGGATTCGAGTGTGAAAATGACTCGGTATTAGTAGTTAACAAGTATTACTTTCTGGGGTTCTATCTAGTACATGTAAGAATTACCAGTTAGATAATGTCAAGGTAATCTTTGAAACCTAATACTACTATAGTGTTAACCATCTAGTGTTTCGGCTTGGATTCTCAGGTGCTGAAACTTGAATGTGAAATTGTATATGCTCGATTTTTAGACCAATTAATTTGTTATTTATCTACTGATGATGCACTTTCCAGTAAACAAAGTGTTGAGTAATTGTTGTTGTCAATGTTGTTATTGTTTTTGCGTCTGTTCTGCACTGCTATTGACTGTTGTTTCTCGCAAAGTCTCTGTCTCCCTTGCTGCTATTATCCTACGTTGTTGTCCACATACTGCTAGTTGTTACTGCTGTTCTGTACTACTTCATCGTGTGTATGGCTGCTGTTAATGTTATTGTTATTGCTGTTAGGTTTGTTATAGCTGTTGCGTCTGCTATGTTACTGCCCTCTTACTGGTACTGGTTTGTCGCTGGTTGCTGCTCTATTTTTGTCGCTGTTGTATTGTTCTGCTCACTGCTGTTACTGTACTGCGTGTACAGGTTGTTGCTGTTTTGCTACACAGAATTCATGCTCACTGTGTACTAGCTGAACAATAAAGACCCCTTTAGTAATACATACGCCTTCTGATTCTCAGAGATTGCCCTGTATTCCAGTTTTAGCTTTTCACTAGAATTGCCCCATTTCCATTTTGAGCATTGAAGCATCAAAGTAACATAGGCTGTTATACAGGACCAATTAAAAACACATCATAGAGATAACTGAAAAATCATTGTAACATATATACTACCTCTTCAAGAAAGTATTTCCGCTGCAAAATTCATTATCAATCAATTCTTCTGATGCTGCATCTAATTTGTTGTCTAGAAAATTAGATCCCTTTGTAGCATCATCGACTGCAGGAGCTTCATACTGGATTTTACAAGGTGGTTTCTTGTCCCCAATGGGATTCATGTCACCCTATACAGACAAATATATTATGCAAATCTAAGTTAGGCAACTACTTTAAGTAAATCACAGAAAATTGCTTAAAAGCTTAAGCAACCATAATAACTACTACGTGGTACATCCTCCATCCACTTTACAGAGATGCATATGATTTATTCCCTCTAGCAATAAAATCGACATCAAGCTGTTGTGTTGTGATTTATTATGATTTGTTATTTACCAACACAATCTTTTATTTTCTTTTAAAGAAAACATGGAAGCTTGACGATGATAAACAAAAGATTGTTCTCAAGATATTATCAGGTGCATTAAAGGATTTCAGGTCGAGATTAACACGGACTTATATTACCAAGACTATAAAACCCAAGGAAGGAGAAATAATTGGCGATAGTCCAGTGGGTAAGTACATCGCTATAACAAAAGAGATTTGGGAAGAGTTTAAAAAGCAACGCATGGACAAGTCTTTTATGGTGAGTACTGACCAATAATATTTACAGCAATTCATTCGGGAGTCCTTTATTCTATCTTTCTCGTCATTTCTTGTTGATGCATCGTAACAATGTAAAATTGCATACTGACATTGTAGGAAATAAGTGCAAAAGCTCAAGCCTCCCAAAAAAAGAACTTGCACCCTCATTATTTGGGAAGAGTGGGGTATGCCGGTAAAAGGGAAAAGTGGTACAAAGAAGAAGTTGCCGAAGCCCTTACACAAGACAAATCTCAGAATAGTGAGTGTGATCCTTCTCTTTCACAAGAATCACTTGCTTTGGTTGATGAACGCTTTAGTGATCGCGGTTATTTATGGTTAAAAGCAAATACCCCGTCATCCACCTGTGCGCCTTCACCACGGATACAAGAAGTAACCGAAAAATTCGTAAGTGACTTTTTAATTTCTGAAACATTTGTAAGGGACTTTTTAGTTTCTTATATCAATTGAACTGAATTTCATATGCTAACTAAGCATCAGATATATAAAAGGAGCGTGATAATTAAATTTATTAATCTTCTCAATGCAAACATAAGCTTAGCCATAGGCGTGAACAAAGTTGATGAATTTCATTGGGTTTTATATATGGCTGACAGAAGTTGTTTGTTCGATTGAGAATTCAGTAGTTTGGGACTTTAGGCCTTAAGATGATAGGTTAAAGATCTCATCGTGCATTGAATTTTGAAGGGATGTTGATCGATATATTTAAAAATGCTAGGATAATGCTAGATCAGTAGATGGTGATTTGATGGTTGGTGTTCTTAGGGGATTATCGAATTATACTGGATTTGGAGAGTTGAGATATCTGAGCTTCACTGGAAAATGAGAAGTAGTTGTTAGTTTTGTTGTTCGTGGGATTTATCAAGTGTTTAAATTATTTACCTTTTTGTTCTGGAGAAATACTAAGAAAAATGTCCGTAACTTAAGACAAGATTGTTGAACTTGCATGCTCCAGACTTTATCAGTAACCAGTCCATTATTCATGTTGATTTTCACAAAACTTGATGAGTGATTCAATTGTTGGTCAGCTAGTGAAGCAACTGATTCATTTGTACTTTTGTTGATAAAACTGTGTTGTGATTAATAAATGGTACTTATCCTCAATGAGGCACTCACTGTCTCAAAAGCAAAGTTTGATTGTGATGGAAATAGCGCTATATTCCTCTATTGATGAACCTATATTAGTTTAAATTAAGGGTCTTAGGCTATGAACTGTTCTACGGGCTGTTATGCTACAAACAATTTTTCAGGAGGTTATGCTACATACTGATAGCTTATCAGTATCACGCTGTATCTTTCATCCCCAAATCGCTAGGATAAGCAAGATGCAGTTACAACTCATTCGAACTCTGTGTAGGACTTTCACGGTTTATTCTTTCTATCATTCTATTGAGCTCGGTAAATTTTTATGACCTCAATTTGCTGGTGTATTTCTTTTTTATGCTCTTAATGACTAGCAGCTAAATCATCCATCATGCCTTTGTAATAAAAGGTGCGTGCGCATAAGTAAGCAGGTGTAAAAATGGTAATCAAAATTTTGTCTTGGTTCATGAAATCATGCTGTTTAGTTGCATAATTTTGATGCACTGATTGCTGAATACTCTTTACGTGCTGCACAAACTACCATTTTGTATTATTATAGACTACTTATTCTGCACATTTTGGATTATTTGAGATTAGCCTATAATATGCATTCCTTAGTTTAATCACTCTTGTGTTTTTATCCCAATAAGAACAGTGGGTTTGGAAGGAAAAGCAGCAAAAAGGAGAGTTTGTTCCTACAAGATTCGAAGATGCGTTGGTAAAAGCATTAGGGAAACCGGAACATAATGGAAGAACAAGGGGAGTTGGTAGAAATGTTGGTCTGCAAACATATTTCGGAAAACCGATAAGTCGAGGTTCAAATGGAAAGATTTATACCGAGGATGACGTGAGGTTGCTAATGGAGAAGGTGAAAAGAGAAGCTATGGACGAGATGAAGGTCATGATGGAGAAGCAATGGGCAGAATTTATGGGTAAAGGACCATCTCTTAACGAAGATCCGGTAGCTTCCACCGAGTCGCATCGGCCAGAGCATAGTAGTTGTCATTCAACACATCATAATGACCCTTTTGTTAAATTAAAGGTAATATCATTATTATATATATACCTTGTTACAAAATATTGAACCATGGCTGAGAAACCATGGTTGTTGTGTAGATGATACTAGTTCAGAGAGTAGCTGAAGTGCAGATCTTTTGATCTTGCGACTCTGAGTATGCTGAATGGACATAGCGTACTTAATACTACCCCTATTCGACTTTTTATGAACTCTAATCATAGTTGTTCCACAATGAACATTAACTTCATTTTGTTTATTTATTTATCGTTTTATCATTATATAATGCGATTATAGGAGGCTGTTCAGTGTCGACTTGCTGTGCATATGAATGGGGAATTGATCCTTGTTGCTGAAGGGATGGTTTTACCATGGGTAGAAGGAAAAATGGTACACAACAAACCATTAACCATGGAAAATGCCCATGTTTCCATTGACCGTGTTATTCGAGCAGACGCACCACTTCCATTACCATGGAATGGATTCACAAATGTTGGTGATGCAGAAGGAAGCTTTGCTCAGTGGCCTAAATCTTTGATTTTAATGAAAAGCGAGGTAAATGTGTACACTCTTTAATCGTTTTTTGTATTAACATATTAACTAGCCTTCTCTTTTTGTGTTTGAATTACTATTTGTATTCAATTTGTTTTAAGGTTAAATCTAGTAATGAAAAGAAGAGAAAAGACAAGGCCAAAGACATGACGGAGTCCGCTAATAAAGTTCAGAAGCTTGTAAGTTATATCCATTTTTGTGTTAATACTGATTATGTTCAACTCGATCATCAATTACTTTATGAATATATTACAATTGTTTTATTTAAAGGTCAAGTCTGTTGAACATATAAAAGGAAAAGACAAATGTCAAGGCGAGGAGCACGACAGGAGACCTCTAAATCTGATAGAGGTTCATGAATTGGATCATTATTGTCGGGCCGTAGAAAATAAGTTATGTTCCTTGCCTAAAGATGAAGTAATTAAGATGGTGATCAGTGAGCCAGTTTATAATTATAGAGAAGGTGACTTGGAAATCCACTTGACCATTGTTGAAATTAGGCAAATGTTCAGAACGCAATGGTTAAATATTCACGTGCTTCAAATTTGGGGGAGGTATGTAAAATTTTATATTACTCATTATATATAATTTAACCCAAATTACTACTTATTAAACTCTTATTAAACCTATATTATGTTCAAATTTTAGCTTCTTATATCAATGTGCGGCTGAAATCAAAGCAGCGGAAGTAGTTGGATTCATGTGTCCCGTAAGACTCTTGGATTATATGCATAAAGCTCGAGAGTGTGAAGATTATATACTGCATGTCCTGAAGATTCAAGAGGAGAAGAAGTATATCATGGGTGCATTTTATGAAGGGTAAGTTGTGATTGTTGTGCTAGGTTCTGTTTTCTTTGTTTTCCTTTTTTTGGATCTTATATATGTTTAGGTCTGTTGCAACTTATTTTGTTAGATTTAGTGTTCTGTCTGGTCCAGTTTGGTCGTGGACCAAGGCTCGCCCCTGGGCCCTGACCCCTCATAGCTGCTGATATTAGCTATCAGGAAACTTTGATTTTTCTGAGAAGCGTAAGTATGCAGTTTTCAAGTTTTACAAGGAACATTTTCTTTATGTAAATTTGCATGTTGTTAGGGCAGTGATGAATGTACTTGTTCTGTCTAAGCAATTCTATATCACTACGCTCCCATTCTGCTGCACACTCCACGTTAATGTGTCATGAATAGGCAGTTGCAATTTAGCTATTCTGTTCACTTCCATTACCACCCGTGAACTCTAAGCACAACCAAAAAATATATGCGCTGATGACTCATTGTCCTGCCCACACAAATGGCACTCAACATTAATGTTTATTCCATAACTAATCAATTTGTCATTGGTTCTAAATGCATTGTGCATAAAAGCCAACCAACAAATTGATGCTTAGGCAATCCAATCCCATTCCATATTGTTGACGCCCAATTCACAGTAGCCCTCTTCTGCCTTAACCAATCGTAACAACTCGAAGTAGTATACCCAGAAGCACTTCCCAGCCATTCTCCATTGACAAAACCAGACCCATTCAGGTCCTTAACATTAAAAATCCTACGCCATGCCCAACTTGAGGACAGGAAGTCTGGAGCTGCGTTCTGGCAGTTCAGTTACTTTTACTAAAGATGTTGATGTTCACTTATCTTTCATCAAAATAATAAATGCTTGAAATCTTGTATAGGTCAAAAGTATACACGATTACATGTTGTTGATGCTCTACCACATCTTTATGCTGCTTGAAATCTTGTTCTTTTTATTATATATTAACTCTAAGTATGAATTCAAATGCATAGAAATCATTGGATGTTGATGGTTTTTTGCTTGGGGCTGAACACTGTGTACATTTTGGATTCACAACAAAGGGTGGCAAAGAAGCTCAGCATAAAAGGAAGGCTAAAAGCTGCTTGGATTTTACATTGCGTTAATGGAGGAAGGCGTAATTTTGCTAAAAAGAATCAACTTCAGATCAAAGTGATTAAGAAGGTAAGTGAACATTAGCTACTTTTTTTTTCAATTATCTAATATCATAATCCAATATAGTTTAAATATAATAACAGTATCCTTTTATATATTTAGTGCCCCCAACAACCCGGAGATTACGAATGTGGTTATTATGTCATGAAGTGGATGTATAACATAACATTTTATTACTCAAAGGGCAGTGAGGAACAATTTGAGCAGGTATTTCTTATTTTTAAGTAAAAGTATATATAGTTTACTTATTTTCTTTTTAAACAAAAGCATCTGATCATTGATTTTCTTAAATGTAGATTATTGAAGATTCAACCATGTCAGTTGAAGATATGAATGAAGTTAAAGAGGTGTGGGCGACAAGATGTTTCGAGAACATGTAGTTTAGATTAATTGTTGGATTTTTACTTGTTGCTTAGTTGAGGTTATTGCTGAGGATACTTGTTGCTTGTTTTCTCGGATTATACGTCGTTGGGAAACGTAATATTGTTATTGTATTGTTGGATGAGAATATGAGATGTATGGTTATTCCGAAGCTATTGAATGAAGCATTATTTTGTTGGTAATTGATTAAAATTCTTTGCAGGTATTCTTCCATCAATATTTATATTCGGCTAGCATCGAATTAGGGGAGGTGCTGTCGAAATTAGCTAGTTATTTTTTTTTAAAATCTATATATATGGCGACGGTTCTTATATTGGAACCGACACCATAGCTTACCCTATGGTGACGGTTTTAGACGCAAAACCGACACCATAACTTGCCTTATGGTGACAGTTTTAAACGCAAAACCGACACCATAACTAGCCTTATGGTGACAGTTTTAGACGCAAAACCGACACCATAATTTACCCTATGGTGACGGTTTTAAACGCAAAACCGACACCATAACTTGCCTTATGGTGACGGTTTTAGACGCAAAACCGACACCATAATTTACCCTATGGTGACGGTTTTAAACGCAAAACCGACACCATACCTTACCCTATGGTGACGGTTTTAGACGTAAAACTGACATCATACGTTACCCTATTGCGGCGGTTTATACCCCTATGGTGGTGGTTTGGGACTCACAACCGACACCATAGCTTACACTATGGTGACGGTTTTTGACGCAAAACCGACACCATAGCTTACCCTATTGTGACGATTGTAGACGCAAAACCGACACCATAACTTACCCTATGGTGACGGTTTAGACCCTTATGGTGGCGGTTTGGAACGCACGACCGACACCATAGCGTACCCTATGGTGACGGTTTTAACGCACAACCGACACCGTAGGGTAAGCTACGGTGGCGGTTTTACAACCGACACAAACCTTATGTGACCCCAGCAATCACGTCGCTTCAAAACCGTCACTAATGGTCTTTTAGAACCGACACTGTAGGGCATAATTCTACTAGCGCGCGCGAGCCAACTGTCCTTGAGTACCAAAAGAGCCAAATAGAGGAGGTAATGGACTTGTGGGGCAAATACGCCCTTAAAAACAGACCTTCAATTGAGAAGTGATTAGCTAGCCAGCTTAGGGATGCACAAAATATAATTAGGAATTTTGGTTGTACAACTGATGCACAAAATATAAGTAAGAATTTTGGTTGTATATATATATCATTTTGGTTGAATGATGCTGCTGCTGCTGGTTTATACTGCTACTGGTTTATGCTGCTGATGCTTGCTGGTTTATGCTGCTGCTGGTTTATGCAGGATTTTCACTGGCTGCAGGGGAACAAATACAGTGTTTTAAAAATCAATTATAAACTAAATTACAACGGTTATGACACACAAACCGTTGTTAAACACTTTCCCACCAAAACTACTTACAACGGGGTTGAAACACATAACCGTTGTCATAACCTTCCAATCATAAATCAACAACACTTTCAACAACGCATAAACAGTAATAACAACGGCTTTTAACCGGTGTTAATACCTTTAACAACAGTTTCACTACACCTAGCCGTTGTTAAATCTTTACCACCAAAACAACGTCCACTTTTTGATATAACAACGGTTATTAACTGTTGTTTAACCGTTGTTAAAGCCCATATCTGTAGTAGTGCCATTCTAACACTTAGCCATTTTTCATGAGTTGCAAATTCCAGAAGTGGAGTAGAACCTGAAGAAGGGATCCTCAGCTGGTGCCTGACCGGCAGTCGACTGACCGGCCCATGGTACCTGGCAACTTTGGAAAATAAATTCAAAATCAAAACTTTGTAAAAGGATATTTAGCGGGTCCCGAACCGACAGCTGGTTGGCCGGCTGAGAGACAAGATTATTGAAGACAAAGTTCAGAATCCAGGTTTAGGGTTCTCAGCCGGTCACTGACTGGCAGCCAGTTGACTGGGAGCCGGTTGACCGGCTGAGAGACCTTTTTCATAATTTTCCGCATTTTCAAGATACTATAAATACCCATACTTAGAACATATTTTCATGACGCAATTAGACAATTCCGCACTGTTTTATTCTTTCACGCATTTCTAGGGTTTTAGATTACAAAACTTACTTTCACACATAATCTTTCCTTAATTTTTATAATCTCTTAGTTAATCATAATTAGTTGTTCTTAGTCTCAACTTTTACCTAGTCAATAATATACACTTTGGACTTTGGTTGTATTTTGAAGACTTTGAGAGAATTTTTCATTTTGTATCCAAGTTTCATCCTTTAATACAAGTTTTGGTATTATCTGTCTTCCCTTTACATTGTTCTCTCAATTGTTTACATTTACTTTAGTGTTTGTGTTGAATTGTTTACATTTCCCATGTTCACCATGTTAACCTACTTTTTCTCAATAGTTTACATGTTTTTCTTAAGTATGACTGGGTAGACTTCTTGCTAGGGTACCTTAGGGGTGATCTATGTTGGGGTATTAGTGATGTTGCTTGCTTAATATTAGGTTGGTTGCTCTTTTGGTAATGTTATTCATAGTATGCAAGCTAGGGGTTTGATGAAATGCCTCAACGATGGTTGGGCTTGATTTGGCACTTTGTTTGTCTTTAGCGATGGTTTGAGATTTTCATATGCGTGTTTCTATGTTGGTTGAGCATGTTCATAGCGATAGCTAGGATAAGTTTGACCTAAGGCGAATCGAGTCGAAAGACGAGACAAGCCGAGGCCGACCATAAGAGTAGCCTTGTCTACCTTTTCGCATGTTTCGTTATCACCCCTCCGTAGTAACCCCAACACCCTAGTTTTCTTAATCTTGATAATTTGAATCTTTAGTTTTCGTCATTCTTAGCTCGTTAACCAAACCAAAACCTTTTTACACCACTAGACTTTGACTTGAATATAATTTTAGAAGAATCCCCACCATCCTTGTGTTCGACACCCGATTAAAATAATAGTTTTTACTTGGGTTTTATAATTTATTTTAATTGCGGGTAGCGACGGCAAAAGCCTCGCATCAAAATGGCGCCGTTGTCAGGGGCTAGATTTTGTGTAGTTTAGTTTTAGTATTAGCTTTAGTTAGTTGTGTTTGTTTGTTTTTGCTTAAGTTTTGCTAGTTTCTTGTAGAGTGCGTGTGTTGATTACTCTCCCTAGTGTGTAAAAAACACTAGGACGACTAACCGTTTGCCTTGAGTTTATGCCTAGGGGTGATAATACTTCTCTTCTTTCTAGTTTCGAACCGAAAAGGCTCTTTCGGGCCTTAAGTAGTAGAACTCTAGCAAGGGTGAGGACCGCTTCCCAAGCATCTTCTAGTCAAACCAACTTAACAACCTCTCCGGAAATTCAAAGCCCAACCCACCAAAAAAAATCACAACCATTGATAACTTCGATAATCCAATCTACAACCTTGATGATAACTCACCACCAAACACCCCACCCATTCAAATCCCATTACACCTAAACATTATGGCGGCTTGGAGAGATCATAACTGTCCCAACCACAATGATACCTCTAATCCCATCAACTTTGGACACATAGTCCCAAATAACTTTGAGATTCACCCATCCCAAATGAGTTGGATCGAAAAACATACGTTTGGAGGGGCTCCCCACGAGGATGCTCATGGTCATTTGTGGAAGTTTAAAGGAAAGGTGTCTATGATAAATAAGACCGGAGTACCGGAGGAAACATTAAGGCATATGCTTTTTCCCTATTCTTTGACCGACAAGGCGGATAGGTGGATCAACGTCCACCCCTCTCGATAACTTCACCACTTAGGACCAACTCGCCAAGGCATTCTTTGCCAAGTACTACCCATCGTCTAAAATGGCCATGATCTTAAATGAGATAACCCAATTTCAACAAGATGATGGAGAGTCCTTGGGAGAGGCATGAGATCGGTACCAAGACTTACTAGCTCGATGCCCCCACCACGGCATCCCGACATGGTATATCACGCAAACATTCTTCCAAACACTCTTGCCGAGAACAAAGGCGATGGTTTATGCCTCAGCTGGAGATGGTTTTGACTACCTTAGAGATAAGGAGGGGACCGAGTTGATCAAGAAGATGGTGGATTCAGAACAAAATTATGGGACAAGGGGAAATGTCTTAAGGAAAAGCAACAAATACCCCAATGAGAACCTCTACAATGCAGATACCAATGCCATGGCTAATAAGGAGACAAACGCCAAGATCGATTTGTTAACAAAGAAGCTTGAGGAGTTGACAAAAGGGCAAGCTAACCAAGCTAGTGGATCCCGAGGACCGGGGATGTATCAATTGATAATCAAAATCAAGGGCCAAGAGGAAATGCTCAAGCGGTGTGTTGAGTAATATATATTATATGTTTAATATATTGTTTTATATTTTAATAATGACAAGTCTAAGTAAATATATTTTATGTACATATACGTGCAATCGTGCACTTAAGTGTACAGTTAATTATAGAGAAAAAATCGTATTTTAGTCAAGTATAGATTCAATCTGGATTGAAGAAAGATTAAGCTCGTGTCAAGTCTTTTTGAAGACTTACAAGAATAAAGTCTTAATGCGGAACCAAATAGCTCATAGTTATAGTTCGTATCTATAACTCTATGAAGAAATGAGAAATGCGTAAAATAAGTAAAGTGTGGAAATAGTTGTGTGTGGTTGTTATATTTTTATATATTAAATTAGTAATCTTAAAACGGTTTTTGGAATAAAAATATTCTTTGATTAAAAGGATTAGAATAATTATCTTATGAGTTAATTATTTATCCTAATATACTAAGAATTTTATTCTAACCGTTTACTGTCAAAATCCGAATGCCTTAGAAAGTCGTGTGCCTCGGGAAACGTGCACCACGTTTCTACTCGGTCGTTAACACGTTTCTTTTAATTGTCTTTTTTGGTTTAATTAAATAAATATTATGTGTATATTTAATTTACCTTAAAGTCAAATTAGGATTTGGTTAAAGATATAATTTATGATATCTTGACAAGTATTAGGAATTGATTCAAAATAGGATGTTATATTTTATGGTATAAGTTGTTTCCTAAATCGGTTAGGTTTGGGAAATTCAATCTTATGTCTTAATTTAATAATATCTTATATAAAGTCTTTCCTAACTCAAATAAGATTAGTTTTAGAATATTACCTAGAAATAAGAATTCTAGATAAAGTAATATTCCTAAAACATCTAGGACTTAACCTAGATCTAATTTACTATATATAGAACATCAAACCACACGTTAAAAAAAACAAAAGAATACACGATACACCCCACGAGGTGGCGCAAGTAGGCAGTAGCAGCAGTGGTGGTCGACCGACCACAGGGCTTGGTCGACCGACCATTGATCGAGAAACAGTAGCTACTGGGTTGCAGACACTGGTCGACCGACTGGTGTATCTGGTCGGTCGACCACTCTTCCTGTAACAGAGCTCGTCTTTCTTCTTCTAATTAACTCAACGGATTGAGTTGATCATTTCTCAAACCTGTATGACACAATTAACGCGCCCAAACTCGCGCAATACCCACAAGTACAAAGTCTATTGTCTAAAACAAAACAACGAAAGCAAAAAAGTCTAAGTCTTAAGCACAAAACAAAAATAGTCTCAAGAACAGAAATAAAAAGTCTTAAAAAAACTGAGCAAAAAGGGAAGTTTATTCGCGGGAGGTGCGGAAAATTTCCGACCACGGCTTCTGACTACAGGCAACTCCTTCAGCGGCACTGATCTGGTTAAATGGGCTCCACTCCACTTTGTCATACATGTAAATGGATGGGTCATCGTCTGTAGCTCTAGCCTTCCACATTCTGGGGTCGTCTGACTCATCAAATCCCAAGTCAAAGGCCGACACCCTTCTTGACTTCTTTTTCCTCGGCCTCTTTTCTTCAGCCATAGAATCACTCGATCGAGTGATTTCGTTCTCTGCATTATTTGATCGAGTAAGTGGTACTACTCGATCGAGAACACTTCTCTTTTCAGCAAGTTCCTTGGCAATCTGTGATAGTAAATGCTCCTTCTGGTTCGCGACTTGCATCAATTACTAAAGCTCGGAAAATGGGGCTCCAATCTTATACCTCTCATAGACAAAAGCTCTCTCGCTCACAGCCAAGCAATAAACATGTGTATGACCCTCGTCACCACACCTTTCACAGATTACCTCCTGTTGCCGAAGCATTGTCAATAAGACCTGTAGATCTATCAAAAGAACACTAGGAAAGAAGATAAGCACGGCCTTAAGGAGTTGAAAATTCCTTAAGACTAAAACAAACAAAACAATCAAATAACACAAATAAAATAATTGCCTCCCCGGCAACGGCGCTAAAATTTGATACCCGTCGTTGTGGGTATCAAAGATAAGATTTATATTACCGAAGTATACTAACAAAAGCTAGTAGAAGTACGGGTCGAACCACAAGGAGGCAATGTCTATTTGCGTTTTTAATTGTTCAGTCACAAAAATGGGGGGATTTTTGTTGGGGATTGAGAATTATGCTAGCGACGAAAATAATAAAAATAAAATCAATGACTAAAATAAAGATGCAAAAAAATGAGAAAGAATGCTAAGATGTTCGGTTCACTATAGTTACGCTGGCATAAAACTTAAGGTAAGTCCGTATTGCAGTCGCGTAAGGGGTATAACAAATCCTCTCGGTCTATGTTATCTAATAGCTCCTTTCGGCCTATGCTATTAGTTCCTAGGTCTCACCAATATTGGGTGTCAACAATAAGGGTGATTCCTAAAGTCTACGTCACATACCTTTCAATCTTAGTAACCTAGTTGTCTTAAAACGTTAACCAATGCCCTTCCCGTATCTTTCAATCTTGGGTTAGTCATTACTAGCATCCTACAAGTCTCCTTTCGGTCTCGTCATAGGATATTATAATTAACGAAGCAAAACAGGTCTGAACATACGCGAGGTTGGTCGACCGACCAGCTATTCCAGTCGGTCGACTAACTACCCCAGTCGGCCGACCAGTTAAACCAGTCGGTCGACCAGGGTCTGCTACGGGTTGCCCTAAATTATGCCAACTACGCTATAGGTCGCCTACATCCTAGCATATGGGGTCTAGCTACTCATAATGATAATGAAAACAGAAACTAAAATAATCAAAACAACGGAAAACATGATTACGATGAATGAAATTGCAAATAAGAACAATAATGGCATGGGGATTCTAACTACCGGAATTTATCTATGGGAAATGTAAACAATTGAATTTAAGATGAAGAATTACCGTAAACAAGGCAGAAATAAGAATGGAACGGTTGAACTTTATTGAATAAGAACTAAATGATTATAAGAACTACACAACCAAAACCCTAAACTAAGAAACATAGAGTGTTTTCTAAAGCTAGGTAAAAACCTAGATGCCTAAAACTGAAGAAGGGTTTCATGTTATATAGCAAATTACAAAACCCTTTCTTAAAACCCTAACACGATTATGGGCTTTGAACACGTCTTTTAAACTCTCCGTCACAGGTGATGTGGTCGACCGACCATAATAGGTGGTCTATCGACCAACTGTCGGGCCCAGAGAAGCTTCTGATCTTTAAATTTGATTTCTGAAATCTCGCTGTTCAGGTGCCTCGGTCGACCGACCATAGTAGGTGGTCGATCGACCAAATATCAGGTACAGTAATGCATTCTGACAAATTCTACAGCGCGCGTCGATCTTAAAACAGCTGTCATTTCTTCGTTGCTTATCGTAATAAAGCGATTCTTGTGGCGTTGGAAAGCTAAGAGGATAAGCTTTCACCTCCAATTAGAATCACTCGATTATCAGCTGTAGAACACGATATATATCCATTTGAAACAGGCTGCAATATCGCGAAGCGAATCTTTGCTTGTTGAAGCTTGTAAACTGTACGCACCCTTGCTCGTGCTATCTTCAGGCCTTGAAATGTGCGCTAGGCTTTGTTCCTTCTTCATTCCTTCGTATCCTTAGTCATGCAAATCACTCGAGGATGGGTTTGACTCGAAATCGCCTCATTTCCGCAAAAATCTGCAATAATGCATAAAAATACGAAAGTAGACGAAATAGGAGAAATAATAACCAAAAACTCATAAATGAGCTCTGAAATGCGTGTGAAATGAGGTGTAAAACATCATATAATAGACACGCATCAGTAGCGAATGTTGGACATGCTCCAATGCAATTGACTGGACAGTAGCGAAGGTTGGGCAGGCCTTCTTGGTTAGATCTGCATAGATATCACTGTTAGGCTGGACACCTTGCCTGAATGCCTCGACTGCGGTCTCCTCATCACACCTCGGTATGGCCATCATTTCCTTGACAAATCTGCCGAGGTATTCCTTGACAGTCTCATCTGGAAGTTGCTTTACCCTAAACAGGTTACTTGGCCTTTTAGCCATGTCCCTGCTGCTGGCAAACTGCTGGTTGAAGGCATTGACCAAGTCTGCAAAGCTCTTGATGCTTCCAAGAGGAAGATTGATGAAGCACTACATTGTTGCTCCTGTCAGTGTTGTGCCAAAGCCTTTGCACATACAAACTTGCCTGAGCTCACTAGGAATCGAGGCAGCCAGCATCTTTTGTTTGAATACGACAATATGATTTTGTGGATCAGTATTCCCGTCATAGGTTCTCATTGACGGAACAGAGAATTTCTTTGGGAGATCCACCTTGGCTATCTCTTCAACAAAAGGTGAGTTAACAAAGCTGTCAATTTTCACCTCTTGAACGGGATCAGGTACCCCAGGAATGTTCTCTATTTTGCTGTGGAGTTTCTGAATTTCCTGGAGCATGGCCATCATTATGGCTGCATTGCTCTGATCCGTTGTATCTGCCTCAGCCTCCTTACCAGGTTAGGGTTTTTCTCCGGGGTTGCATAACAGGAGAAGTCAATCTTCTTGATGATAGAGGAGAAGGGGATTCCAGGCTCGAATCTGGGTTTGGAGATTGATCATTCCACCTCTAATTGCTTCTTCAATAAGGCCTCAAACACCTTGACTCTGTCAAGTTCAGCCTGTGTCTGTGCTGCTCTTTCTCTAATCTCTTCTAATTCTCTGATCTGAGCTAAGGCAGCCTCTAGTTGCTGTTCTCGGGTAGGAGTTACCATTTTTCAGTGAGTATTTTTTGTGAGATGTTGTGAAGGTTTTTCTGAGATTATTGAACTAGATGCCCCACGGTAGGCGTCAATTGTTTTAGCAAGATTTATCCTGATAGGACCAAGCTAAATAATATAAGAATTGTAGGGTATCTAGCTCAAGTATTATCAATGTGAATATGATAGAATAACTAAGAAAGGAAAGATGAACGAACGTAGACTGAATAAGTATTGCTGGAGAGAATAGAAGAGAGAATTATGATTATTGTATATTACTTGTAAAATATCACACTGATTACATATGTTTTGTACAAATGATTACATTGCTTATATACTAATTGTGAATTGAATGTTGGATGCTCTAACGTTCTTCTTCCTCAGCTTGTAGTCGTTCCGGATTAATAGGGCACCTTCCTATAAACTCGGGTTGACTCTTCTTCCCTCAACGTTTATGGAATCTCCCATGATCATACGGTTCTTCAATGTTCCTTTAAGGTTTTGACTTGCTCTCCCTTGAAAATAGGAGCTTTAGTATCTTTTGCAGGCTGGCTTGTTGTACTACTAACCAGGACAAATCATTCAGGTATGATTTTACTTGATTCTGTTCAGCTGTCACTCCATGTCTGGCAGGCATATAATATTTTCACGATGTAATTCCCTGATACGTCTTGATTGTTTAGGGTTGTACGGGATTTCCTTTAAAAGGCCTGCAATGAGTACTCAGACTACATCGAAATATGATCAGCCTAATTATGGCTCAACAAAGCCCATTGTAAAAAGGTTGAAATATACACATCATTTCACAGTTCATACATTACACGCAAATTATTATCTTCAACTCTTCTCCTTTTTATTAAAAACAAATCAAAAAAGTAGAACTCATTTTCCCTACAACTCTATTTCCCTTGTCCTCCTTTTTATTTTAAAAAACAAATCGGCTTTAATACCACAAATTCAATTTACACAAAAAAACGAATCAGAACAGTAACTATTATTTATTCAACATATGAACAATGTAAACATTATTTAGTGAAATTAACTTATGAGTCATTTGTTTACAGAAATTATTAGCCATACGGATAACATGATAAATAAAAAATGGAACTTTGTTTTATTTTAATCATGTTATTTAGTGTCGGGATAGTAGCCGTAACACGATCGGCTCTAATACCAATGTAAGAATATGCGTACCTTATAAGCGGAATAGATACGGAAGATCGACGTGCCGAATTTTTGCCCTCAAGACGCGGTTCCGACGACTACTAGAGTCTCGGACATTCGGTGATAGTTTACACCCAAAGTTCCAAAAGCCCTCTAACAATGGTCGCTTTTATGTGATTGGATGTTACTGTATTTTGCATATTTGTGTGTCTTTATTCTCACAAAACACTCACTATTTATAAGCCTCCAAAAGAGTTGTTCCGGGAGAAAAATAAGGAGAAATAATCGTCATTAAAGCTGATTTAGTGACACATTATTCACATTAAATGCAGCCATTATGTAAGTCATTATTCACAAAATTTTCCTTTCGATTTGGCGGTATAAATTACAATAAATTGTATTATCATGTACATTATAAATATCAAATTTAGTAAGCTTGTTATCTTTTGTTTCTTTTTGAATCAAGTGTGTAAAACTATCATGGAAACAAAACAAATGAAGAAGCAATATACACAATTGTGTATTAGTTTTGGAAAGAGTAAGGCTTCTGAAAACCCCACTTTGTCAAAATCATCTCAGCCATTAGATCTACTCATATAATGGCGTTCTGTGAGCTATCATGAGCACCCTTTGTAACACCCCCATCATCCTATTCATTAATAAATAGGGTTTTCCAGTGTAATTCGGATAATGGGTGTGTCACAATTAAACCAAATGTGGTAGTAGTACCTAACCATGAAATAAAATAGGTAATTGTCTAATGCAATTTAAAATCCAAATGATAAAATACGATACAACCAAATTTTAAAGTTTGCGGAAGCGAAATTAAAGTTCATTGATCCAAAAGAAGATAAAGAGTCAAAGCATTTGTCTTTGATTGAAACATTAAGCGCGCTCTCTTGTGCATCCCACGACTAATTCCCACGGGTACCTGTCACACGATCTGCTCACACATTTTGTGATCACCGCAAGTCCAAGCAAGGACAAAACAAATAAAAGGGGTCAACAATATTGTTGAGTAAGGTAAACGATTTGAAAAGAATGTAAATGGATTAAGAAAGAATAACTTGGAAGGTATTTTATAAAATAATAATACATATCGAAATACTTCGAATAATTGAAGCAAGATATAAGATTTGCCAACATTAAATCAAAGGAAACAATAATTTTAAACGGTAAGATTAACATAAGTATTCCAAAGTATTCAAACTCAAACAATCCTTCAAGATAGTTCTATTTCAAGAAAACCTTTCTTTTCCAATTATTTCAACATCGGTATAACTTTGGATAGAGGCCGTATGAAATGGATATACTCGCCCCAAACCGGATAAGACGAGAGTCACCAAATCATGTACTAAACTGTCCTAACATCCCGAGTGTGCACACCCCTCTAAGGGCCAACCCCAAAGAGGAAGATAAGAGGACGGGGTCTCGATCAACTAACCCCCATCAAAAGCTCTGTATAGGAAATCCCTTTCACTAGGGACAACCTACCCCTCTACCAAAACCGTTTCAACCAATATGAAATTCCATTTCCAAAACAAAACCATTTCCTTAATCATTTGATAAGTCCTTATAAACTTGTAGAAAGCAAAACGGTTTTGGATTTCCGAAAATCATAAATACTTATTTCTTATCAAATACAATATCCTTTCCAGAGATTAAAACAAATAAATCCTTATCCATAAACATTTGTAAGGTAAGTTCAAATAATATAGATACTTAATATAACAAATATATCAATATACAAGATAGACAATAATTCAAACGGGTTATCAACAGGGTACGCAAAAAGTGTTTTCCCTTACCTTGCAAGCGGTTAAAGGTTAGAGAGCCTCTTCTACGAATCCCGACTCTACATAATGTTTAAAATAATAGTCACTTATATGAACGACCATTATTAAGCTACTTGTAGTAAATTACGCGATAGCTATACTTTCTCGGTTTTTACAGATTCAAAACAGAAACTTTAAACTGTCATATCTCCTTCGTTACTAAATATTTTGAGGCTAGACTAGTGGGGTTTGGTTCCTTAGTGAGTCGTCCATCTTTAATGTCTCTGTGGTCAGAGACTAAAAACGTGTTCAAGGGGTCCAAAGTTACAGTCTACCAAAGTTGGTCAAAAAGTGAGTCTTAAAAAGTTACGGGGTGGTAAACACTCTTAACATGTCGAAACTCGTAGAAACGAAAGCCTACTACACTTTGCATTCATTAAACTTTAACATGTGAAGAGATGAGTCACTGATTATATTTATATGTATGACTAAATTACCCTTTTATGAAAAAGTAAGCTTTTAACAAGTATGACTAAATTGAACATTTTCCAGAACACAACCGAAACCTGTAAAAATCATATAAAATCCAAAACATCATATTTTCGTGCATGGTTGGTTTTAATGGATTCCTTTATGTGTCTAAAACATATTGTTAGCCATGCATGTTGTCTCAAAAATGGGTTTTTCAGATCTAAAAACACGTTTTAAAAACAGTGGTCAGAAAATGAGTCATGAAAAGTTTTACATCATAAAACCCTCTTAACAAAACGAAACAAGTTGATTCAAAAGCCTATTATCATCTCGACTCAATGTAGTTTAACATATTGAGAGATGAGACACTGATTCCTTTTTTAAATATGGTTTGATGACTCTTTAAGTGAGATCTAGTGATTCGGTTAAGCAGAAAACAGGCTGTAGTATATGATTTTTCATTTCTAAACGGTTCATGCAAACGTCCTAATTTTGGTGAGTGTTTTTAGGAAGGATGGAGAAGGTGTTGTATAAATGGTGTGTTGAAAATTGGAAAAGAGAGGATATGGGGAAGGGGGAAGGGGGGTGGCGGCACAAATGGGGGACAAAGGGGAAAGGGAATCTTCCCATGCATTGGCCAAATCTTTTAGCATGCATTGGTCCATTTGTCTAGAGTGTACGATTAACGATTACGTGACGGAAAAGATGCATGCGACGGTTTTACGTACGAAATTCTCGGTTTTAATTAAACCATACCCGGATTTAATTAGTACTCGAGCTTAAATAAAAAATTATCCGTTAAAAATTATTACGGATATTGCGGGTATTATAATCTACCCACCTTAAAACGAACTTCGTCCTCGAAGTTTAAAACTACCCTTTACGCGCAAGCTAACACCATTATTAAAACGATCCCAAATCAAACAAAGAAAAGAATAAGGAAATGCAAAATATGTGGGTATTACATCCTACCTCGCTTAAGGATTGTTACGTCCTCGTAACTAGGTAATTACCTCGAAAAGTTGTGGATATTTAAGTCTCATGGCCTCCTCGGCTTCCCAAGTGGCCTCCTCGGTGTCGTGGTTTGACCATAACACTTTGATAATACGAGTCTCTTTATTCCGAGTCCTTCGAACTTTACTATCCAAGATCTTAACGGGTTGCTCCTCATAAGATAGTGAGTCATCGAGTTCTAGCACCTCGGGTTGTATGATGTGCGATGGGTCACTCAAATACTTGCGGAGTTGAGAAACATGGAAAACGTTATGGACGCGATCCAAGGATGGCGGTAACGCTAGGCGGTAGGCTACCTCTCCAACACGTTCTAAAATCTCATACGGGCCTATGTACTTGGGGCTTAGCTTCCCTTTCTTACCGAATCGCATTACTCCTTTCATTGGTGACACTCGCAACAAGACTTTATCCCCAACTTCGAATTCAACACTTCTTCTGTGAAGGTCGGCATAGCTCTTTTGTCTATCTTGGGCTGCTTTCATCTTTTGCCGGATCACATGGATTTGTTGGATCATTTCTTGAATCATCTGTGGTCCAAGCACAACGCTATCTGTGAGATCATCCCAACAGACAGGGCTTCTACATTTTCTCCCGTAAAGGGCTTCGAAAGGTGCCATCTTGATGCTAGCGTGATAACTGTTGTTATATGAGAATTCGATGAGGTCAAGCATGTCCTCCCATGAACCTTTGAATTCCAGAGCGCAAGCTCTAAGCATGTCTTCTAAAGTCTGGATTGTTCTCTCGGTTTGACCATCGGTTGCAGGATGGAAAGCGGTACTCATCTTCAACTTGGTTCCTAAGGACTCTTGCAATTCTTGCCAAAATCGGGAAATGAATCTTGAGTCTCTATCCGAAATGATGCTCTTCGGAACACCGTGTAATCTCAGCACATGCTTCCTATAAGCTATGGCGAGTTCTCTCTTGTTCCAAGTATCCTTCATTGGTATGAAGTGTGCAGCCTTTGTCAAACGGTCCACAATTACCCAAATCATGTTATTTCCCTTTCTGGTCCTTGGTAAGGCAGTAATGAAATCCATGGAAATTGAATCCCATTTCCATTCTGGAATGTCCAAGGGTTGTAGTAGCCCTTGCGGTCTTCTATGTTCGATCTTTACCTTTTGACAGGTTAGGCATCGTGATACGAATTCTGCTACTTCTCTCTTCATGTTTGGCCACCAGAAGGTCTTTTTCAAGTCCTTATATAGTTTGTCTCCTCCTGGATGTACTGAATAGGGTGTATTGTGTGCTTCCTCCATGATTCTCCTTTTCAGCTCGGAATTTTGGGGTACACACCATCTTTCCTTGTAGTGAAGGCTCCCGTCATTCCCGATAGCGAAACCTTCTCCACTCGGGGTTCCAATCTTTGCTTTCCTTGTCTTAATCATTTCATGTTCAGCTTGTTCCTTTCGGATCTCCTCATATAGGTCGGGCGATAGGGTGAAATCGTTCATGCTCCCACCATGAGAGATTACGTTGATACCCATGTTCTGTATCTCCTCCCTTAGCTTTCTTTGTGAGATAGCTCCACATAGTGAATGCACACATTTCCGACTGAGTGCGTCGGCCACCACATTTGCTTTTCCTTCGTGGTATTGGATCTCCATGTCATAGTCTATAATTAACTCCAACCATCTCCTTTGTCTCATGTTCAGCTCCTTTTGAGTGAAAATGTACTTTAGGCTCTTGTGATCGGAAAAGATCTTGAAGGTTATACCGTAAAGGTAATGACGCCATATCTTGAGGGCAAAGACAACGGCAGCTAATTCCAAATCATGGGTTGGGTAGTTGACTTCATGTGTCTTCAGTTGTCTGGATGCGTAAGCGATTACTCGACGATTCTGCATTAGTACGCATCCTAGGCCATTTTTCGATGCGTCCGTATACACCTCAAAATTTTCATTCCCACTTGGCAACGCTAGGACTGGGGCGGTTGTTAATCGCTCCTTGAGAGTTTGGAATGCTTTCTCACAGTTGTCATCCCAATGGAACTTGTTAGCCTTTTTCATAAGCGAAGTCATCGGTCGGACAATCTTGGAGAAATCCTTTACAAAGCACCTATAGTAACCGGCCAAGCCTAGAAAGCTACGGATCTCGGTCACATTCTTCGGAGTTGACCAATTTGAGACGGCTTCTACCTTGCTGGGGTCAACTGAAACTCCCTCTCTCGAGATAACATGACCCAGAAATGATACTTTTTTCTAGCCAAAACTCGCATTTCGACATCTTAGCATATAGTTGATTGTCTCTCAGTGTTTGGAGAATTAGTCTCAGGTGTTCCTTGTGATCTTGTTGGTTCTTTGAGTATACCAAGATATCATCGATGAAGACGACTACGAACTTATCCAAGAATGGTCGGAATACTCGGTTCATTAGGTCCATGAACACAGTAGGTGCGTTTGTAAGACCAAATGGCATTACGGTGAACTCATAGTGACCATATCTGGTTCGGAAGGCAGTCTTTGGTATATCTTCTCCAGCTATTCTTAATTGATGGTATCCAGATCTGAGGTCTATCTTTGAGAAAACTCCTGCTCCGCGCAATTGGTCGAAGAGGTCGTCGATTTGGGGTAAAGGATATCGATTCTTCACCGTCACATTGTTCAGCTCACGATAGTCTATGCACAACCTTAGACTTCCATCTTTCTTTCTCACAAACAAGACGGGTGCTCCCCATGGCGACACACTTGGGCGGATGTAGCAATTTTCAAGTACCTCTTCTAATTGAGTCTTTAACTCAGCTAATTCCTTCAGTGCCATCCTATAGGGTGCTTTCGAGATTGGGCCTGATCCCGGAACTAGGTCAATTCGAAATTCAACTTCCCTTTGCGGAGGCATGCCGGGAATCTCGTCAGGAAAGACATCCGCAAATTCCCGAACAATCTCCACATCTTCAACTTTCGGGCCTTCAATAGATACGTCATGGACATGACACAAAACGAAGGGACACCCTTTCCCTAGGTATGATTTTACGGTAAGGACAGAAATAAGTTTTACTTTGGGTTTGACTATGACACCTTTGTATGATACTCGGACTCCTTTGGGTCCTCTCATCGAAACTTTTTGTTGCCAACAATCAATCTTAGCCTTATGTCTATTTAACCAATCCATCCCTAGTATTACATCAAAATTTCCTAGTGGAAACTCGATGAGGTCAGCAAGAAAATCGGTCCCCATGATGGTTATAGATACATCCTTATAGATTCGTGTGCATCTCACCACCTCTCCTGATGGTTGCACAAAATTGCTTTCTATAACTTCATATTGCCTAAGGTCGAGATTGGGTGCAAAAGAACTGGCTATGAAAGAATGAGATGCTCCTGAATCAAATAGAACATAAGAGAGTTTAGAATTGATTAGGAAAGTACCAGTGACGACATTCCCAGTCTTTTCAGCTTCATCTCGGCCAATGGCAAAGAGTCTCCCAGTTCGGTTTCCGTTTCCTCCTTGAACGGTGCTGGTTGAAGCAGCTTGGGTATTGCCTCCATTGGTTGGCGCTCTGCTGGTGCCTTGGTTATTGGGGTTCCCTTGGGGTCGAGTGGCAGGTTGAGCACGATTAGAATTGGCATAGCTCCCAGTAGTCCTAACAGGCATTCCTCCTTGGCGAGCTTGGTTCCCTTGATGAGACTGTCGCTCCTTGGAATAGCACTCATAAGCCTGGTGCCCCATTTTGTTGCAGGAGTTGCAGCGAACAGGGTTGCCATTGCAATCCTTCCCAGGGTGATCTTGACGACATTGTTTACAGAAGTAGTGCCTCACGAACTGCTTCCCTTGAAAATTTGTGACTAGGCTTTTTCCATGGTTCCCAAAAGATTTCGGTCTGGGCGGCAGATTGGCAAAGTTTCCTTTCTTGTGGGACCCTTGGCCCACATCAGATTGTGTGCCCTTTCGTTTTTCTCCGGCAGCGGCTTTCTTTTCTTCCAAGACTTTCTCAATGTTGCTGGCTCGACAGTAAACTGCGGCTAGAGTGGCGAACTCTTGTCCTCCTAGACGGTCTCTAATGCCGAGCTCGAGGTTTCGCTCGAACTTATCTGCTTTGGAAGCTTCGTCGGGAACTAAGTTTGACGCGAAACGAGACAGCTCTTGAAACTTTTGATAGTATTCCTGAACAGTCATTGATCCTTGCTTGAGGTTATCAAACTCTCTCCTTTTTGCCCTTCGATGGTGTTCGGGAAAGAACTCAGCTCTCAACGCTTTTTTAAAAGCCTCCCACGAAAAAGGTTCAGCAACTTCTTCTCCTTCATCATTAAGATAATACACGGGTTCTAAGAACCGGTCCTTGTTATTGCCCCACCAAATGTCAGCAGTTTCGGTGAGGTAGTAGGTGGCTTGATCCACCATGTACTCCTCAGGACATCGCAAGGTTTGAAATATTTTCTCAAACTCACGGATCCAGTTTTCAAGCTTTACTGGGTCTCCACCCTTGCCATCATATTGCGGAGGGCGTTGCTGACTTACGGCCTTAGTCAGGCTGGCCGCGAGGTTTGAAACATTGCCTTGAGCCATTCGTTCCATTGATTCAGCTAATCGGGTGTTGATCTGGACTAATTGTTGAACAACCTCATTCATTCTTTGGTTGTTCTGGTTGTTGTCGTCATCGCGGTTGTGGTTGTTGCTTGAACGGGCCATCGTTACTACGCAACGAAATAAACATACTCAGGCTCCTAATATAAATATACGTACGTGATTGGCATCTATCCTACATCCGATCATATTACGTTTATCCCATAGCGTGCTATGATATGAACATAAGAAACTGATTAGGCATATAAACATAGCGCAACAAAACATATTCAATACTTGAAAGAAAAGTTCACTACATCATGAAAGAAATTCTAGAGTTCAAAGCACCATAGAAAAATCTAGGCTCCTCCTATAAGAGTTGAGGAAACTAATTATCACCACTAGGACTAGGAGGGTTAACGACTTCCTCCATTGACACATCGGTTTTATATTCTAACTCCTCATAGCGCTCCTCCTCATAGCACCTCTGGATCACTGAATCGAGGTCGTGAAGGAGTGGGTACTCAGGTAACGTGGGGTCTAAAACCCTCTCTTCATTATGGAACTCTACTTCATCTAACAGCTCCTGCTTGAGCTCCGCGTAAACTCCACTAGTTGGAAGGAACTCAATGAGAGTCCTCCCTTGAAGGAAGGTACAATCACTGAAAGTATAACTATCTAGCTCTGCATAAAACTTCATGTAAGCTTTATAACGCCAAAAATGCTCCATAATACAGCTATCCGGATGCATTTTGATATCGGACGGGTGAACACGAGGAAAATCCATCCTAATAATATGTACATATCAAGGTATACTTAATCAGATAATTGCTATTAAAATAAAAACAACGCATTAAGGTCCGTCCCAAGTATCCCCCTCACACAATCTCACCACGAATTAAATAAAGTTTTTTTTTTTTTTTGAAAACATTTTAACAAGATCGGTCAACTTACGGGTGGTGAAGAGATATGAAGATCTAGTCACCCATTCCAAGAAGGAAACCCGCTCTGATACCACTTTTGTAACACCCCCATCATCCTATTCATTAATAAATAGGGTTTTCCAGTGTAATTCGGATAATGGGTGTGTCACAATTAAACCAAATGTGGTAGTAGTACCTAACCATGAAATAAAATAGGTAATTGTCTAATGCAATTTAAAATCCAAATGATAAAATACGATACAACCAAATTTTAAAGTTTGCGGAAGCGAAATTAAAGTTCATTGATCCAAAAGAAGATAAAGAGTCAAAGCATTTGTCTTTGATTGAAACATTAAGCGCGCTCTCTTGTGCATCCCACGACTAATTCCCACGGGTACCTGTCACACGATCTGCTCACACATTTTGTGATCACCGCAGGTCCAAGCAAGGACAAAACAAATAAAAGGGGTCAACAATATTGTTGAGTAAGGTAAACGATTTGAAAAGAATGTAAATGGATTAAGAAAGAATAACTTGGAAGGTATTTTATAAAATAATAATACATATCGAAATACTTCGAATAATTGAAGCAAGATATAAGATTTGCCAACATTAAATCAAAGGAAACAATAATTTTAAACGGTAAGATTAACATAAGTATTCCAAAGTATTCAAACTCAAACAATCCTTCAAGATAGTTCTATTTCAAGAAAACCTTTCTTTTCCAATTATTTCAACATCGGTATAACTTTGGATAGAGGCCGTATGAAATGGATATACTCGCCCCAAACCGGATAAGACGAGAGTCACCAAATCATGTACTAAACTGTCCTAACATCCCGAGTGTGCACACCCCTCTAAGGGCCAACCCCAAAGAGGAAGATAAGAGGACGGGGTCTCGATCAACTAACCCCCATCAAAAGCTCTGTATAGGAAATCCCTTTCACTAGGGACAACCTACCCCTCTACCAAAACCGTTTCAACCAATATGAAATTCCATTTCCAAAACAAAACCATTTCCTTAATCATTTGATAAGTCCTTATAAACTTGTAGAAAGCAAAACGGTTTTGGATTTCCGAAAATCATAAATACTTATTTCTTATCAAATACAATATCCTTTCCAGAGATTAAAACAAATAAATCCTTATCCATAAACATTTGTAAGGTAAGTTCAAATAATATAGATACTTAATATAACAAAGATATCAATATACAAGATAGACAATAATTCAAACGGGTTATCAACAGGGTACGCAAAAAGTGTTTTCCCTTACCTTGCAAGCGGTTAAAGGTTAGAGAGCCTCTTCTACGAATCCCGACTCTACATAATGTTTAAAATAATAGTCACTTATATGAACGACCATTATTAAGCTACTTGTAGTAAATTACGCGATAGCTATACTTTCTCGGTTTTTACAGATTCAAAACAGAAACTTTAAACTGTCATATCTCCTTCGTTACTAAATATTTTGAGGCTAGACTAGTGGGGTTTGGTTCCTTAGTGAGTCGTCCATCTTTAATGTCTCTGTGGTCAGAGACTAAAAACGTGTTCAAGGGGTCCAAAGTTACAGTCTACCAAAGTTGGTCAAAAAGTGAGTCTTAAAAAGTTACGGGGTGGTAAACACTCTTAACATGTCGAAACTCGTAGAAACGAAAGCCTACTACACTTTGCATTCATTAAACTTTAACATTTGAAGAGATGAGTCACTGATTATATTTATATGTATGACTAAATTACCCTTTTATGAAAAAGTAAGCTTTTAACAAGTATGACTAAATTGAACATTTTCCAGAACACAACCGAAACCTGTAAAACTCATATAAAATCCAAAAAATCATATTTTCGTGCATGGTTGGTTTTATTGGATTCCTTTATGTGTCTAAAACATATTGTTAGCCATGCATATTGTCTCAAAAATGGGTTTTTCAGATCTAAAAACACGTTTTAAAAACAGTGGTCAGAAAATGAGTCATGAAAAGTTTTACATCATAAAACCCTCTTAACAAAACGAAACGAGTTGATTCAAAAGCCTATTATCATCTCGACTCAATGTCGTTTAACATATTGAGAGATGAGACACTGATTCCTTTTTTAAATATGGTTTGATGACTCTTTAAGTGAGATCTAGTGATTCGGTTAAGCAGAAAACAGGCTGTAGTATATGATTTTTCATTTCTAAACGGTTCATGCAAACGTCCTAATTTTTGGTGAGTGATTTTATAACAACTTAAGGAAAGTCCCAAATTTTTGTTTTCTGAAAATACTCATTTTAACATGTGTTTTCAGATCTACTACATGCATGCTACGTTTTTGACAAAATAACGGTTTTTACTATGTTCAATCCTTTGCATGCATGGTTGTAGATTCTTAAGTTCATGTTTAGATGTTAAGTGATATGTGAATGCATGTTAAAAGGTTATAAAATCAGATTTGAAGAGAAATGTAAGCTTACTTAGTGTAGAAATCAAGTATTATGCAAGATCCTCCTCTTGTTCTTTCTTCTTCTTCCTCACGTCTCCCTCTTCCTTACTCTATCCTCTCACTAAGTTTTGTGTAAATTATGGTTTGAAATCTGAATATTTGTTTTTAGGAAGGATGGAGAAGGTGTTGTATAAATGGTGTGTTGAAAATTGGAAAAGAGAGGATATGGGGAAGGGGGAAGGGGGGTGGCGGCACAAATGGGGGACAAAGGGGAAAGGGAATCTTCCCATGCATTGGCCAAATCTTTTAGCATGCATTGGTCCATTTGTCTAGAGTGTACGATTAACGATTACGTGACGGAAAAGATGCATGCGACGGTTTTACTTTCGAAATTCTCGGTTTTAATTAAACCATACCCGGATTTAATTAGTACTCGAGCTTAAATAAAAAATTATCCGTTAAAAATTATTACGGATATTGCGGGTATTATAATCTACCCACCTTAAAACGAACTTCGTCCTCGAAGTTTAAAACTACCCTCTACGCGCAAGCTAACACCATTATTAAAACGATCCCAAATCAAACAAAGAAAAGAATAAGGAAATGCAAAATATGTGGGTATTACACCCTTATAGGGCCACGTAAGTTTGGAAAAAGCGAACAATGACAAGTAGCACCTTTCAAGCATACCGTACTTTTTCTTCCTAACGGCTATGTTGTAGTAGGTCATTTATGTAAATTGCAAGCAGATCCAAAAATAGTACAAAAGAGTGTTGAAGTCCTTAAAACACCAAAATCTAATAGTTTTGGTTTACATGGCTAAATTATGTCACCCTAATTAAAATAAAATCTAACATTTCATAACTAGGTAGTCAAGAGTTAGGAGTCAGGCAAGGTTGATTATTTATCAATTCTTTAACTTTTGAAATAAATATAGAAACATAATTAACCAAAAAATAAACAATCTTATTCAAACCATCATAGTTATATCACATAAAAATATTGTATGTTGTAAAACCAGCAAAATTACATATCGTAACCCTCATTTCTCATCTTACCCTCGAACTTAAAAACCCCATATGATAAAAAGACAAATCCCAACAAATTTTAAATTCTCCCAAACTTTAGTATTTTTTACTCCATTATTTGATTTCATCAACTGTTTTGCAATGCCATGATAAGCTTGTTGTGTTAAGTGTGTTCCATCCCAACTAATATATTCTTGAGGATTTTCACAGACGGGGACTCCTTCAGTTCCGCAATTTACACCCACTTTAACGTTATATTCATTATCGTCCACCCCACAGCACGCCTTCTGTACAGTTTTCTTATCGAATCCTGTACGTCGAGATATATATGTTACAACAAAAATAATATTACTCCATCCGTTCAGGCCATTTCACTATATTATGGTTATAAGATAGGTCGAATAATGAAAAAGGATTCAAAAATGAATATTAACTCACCGAAGTCAGTTGGATGGTGAATCATTTCTCTAAATGCTCCATAGTAGTCCATGTATTCAAATGAAACATCTGGATAAGTCTCCTCAAGGTCTTCAATAGCATCTTTCAGTTTTTCATTGTGAAATTTTGCGAGCTTATTATATTCTTTTAGACAATCTCGTTTATCATACTTATCTGAATCATTTGTTTTGAACAAACTAAGTATTCT
Source organism: Silene conica (assembly GCA_029255685.2). Classification (NCBI taxonomy): domain Eukaryota; kingdom Viridiplantae; phylum Streptophyta; class Magnoliopsida; order Caryophyllales; family Caryophyllaceae; genus Silene; species Silene conica. The sequence continues at coordinate 73,853,995 of CM055314.2, forward strand.
TGGCACGCAACCAAACGGAAAATTTCCAGGAATCGCTATTTGAGTAGCACCAATATCAATAATTTTCTGCATGTACATATATATCAAAAGTGCGCAAAATTAACAAATATGATAATATTAATTATTTTCAAAATCTATTATTTATTTATTTTGGTAAAAAAAGGGACGTGAAATTAAGATACCTTGACAGCATTTGTTATTGCTTTAATAATATCAGGCACCATTTTATGTGCATCTGATAATGTTTTCCCTTGGACGAGAGCAAAATTATAGTCGTTACCACCAATTTCACCCATGATAAAAAGCGATTTCTCAAGTTTCCTTCTCCTTTCTGTATAGAAATAGATAAATAAATAGTCAATAAACTAGTAATTTAGTTATTGATCATTTCCAAATGTAAAAAAAATGAAATAACCAATAATATAATGGAGATCAGAGAGAATGACGATTAGTGATACCGAGTACTAATATAGTAACACAAATTCTCATTGAAGACGGACACTATCCGTCACAAGCTGAAAACGGATAGTGACCTCTCACATAATGTAAGACTCTTTAAAATAGTAAAAATTGCAATTAGATTACTCGGATTGGTTGTAGGTTGACTGTAGCCAAGTCGAGTCATACCAGCTTTAGATTTCATTGTGTCAATAATGGGTTTACAGTTTGTGTTTTGGTCACAGTTGGATTAGGTCGTCAACATATACTTTATGTTACGACTTTACTTTAATTATCATCGGATACTCGTTGAATTAATACACTAAGAATTTTAGATCATCATGGCGTCACAAAAGTATTAGGTATGCAGGTCGGCTATACGGAGTATAATTCAAGTCGAATTATCATTGAACTAGGTCATCATTAGATGACAACTTTGGTCGAGACCGCCTTAGTTAACAATGTATATTTTCTTATGTCATTTAAATAGACAACATCTATAACTCAAACCAACTACCATAATTAACAATGTGGCCTTATTTGTAAACCTGAAAAAACCGACACAACTCGATTAGCCGAATAATCCAATCTACTCGACCCACAACCCAACAAATAACCTAAGTTTAACCCGCAACCCCAATTTTCGCGACCCTGTACGACAGGTGAATTTGTACTGTGGCATTCTGACCTTATTCCTATATAACTTGATCAATAACACCACACTCATAAATGACTCAAACTTGAAATCACCCAGCTGAAACGATTCGAGTACCGACCAAAACTCTACCAAACTCGAAATGACATGACCGATATAGCGAAAAGCAAGGTCATCCAAATTATGAACTGATCAAACTCACACATTAGATTGAGGAATGGAACTGGGCCTCAAATTTTTTGGGCCTAAAAAATGTTGTTATACGATATAAATAAAAGAAACTTTATAGTTCAATCAACACACAAACTCTAGTATAATGGTACCAAGTTTGGTTATTTGCAAAAAAAGCTGGAGTTCAACTCCCATTTTAATCATTTTTATTTGAGACATGCATGCCTATTCCTGTTAAACCCGTTTACTAGTTGCACTTATTTTCATCATAATTAAGTTATTTTTTCACTTATACATCGGGCTTAATCAACATCAAGTCACGCGTGTTTCTGTCGAGTTTGGTCAAGTTGGGGTTAAGACAAATAATTACTATAGGTTATGAGAGTTACCAAGACAGTGAATTTTGGTTCAACCTATTTTCGTTTTTTCTTTGCTGGTTGGGTCTGATTTCGTGGGTCGGTCAATTGTGTAGAGGTATATATGTACTGCTACAAAACAATTGTACATCGAGAAATGATAAATTGAAGAAAATACCTGATGCGCCAGGGTAAAATGAATGAATGTGCGATTTGAACCAAGAAAGTTGAACAGACAAAGTATTATTGTTGTCCGTTGATACATCGTACTTGTCTTTTAATACAGAAACATTCAGAGCCGTAGCTCCCCCAACAGCAAAGTTCACTCCATGCTCAAACTTACCATCTTTCTTAAGGTATTCATCAATAAACGGCAGGTTTAAGAATTTTGCTGCATTCATAAAGGTAACAGTCAGGATTTATAATGGAAACATTCTTGTGTTCTCCGGAGTCCGGAGGACCGTACTCCTCACACCTAAAGAAAATCCACCAAAATATAATATTGTAATCGCTTGGGTATAAGGGGTACAACCCTCCCGAAAAACACAAGATTTTTTCTTTATAATGAGTGAAAAATTATCGCGCCAAAAAGTGAGTAATGTTATATGAATAAAATATTTAAGGAGTATTTTTTTTTTTTTGCTTTTTTGCATTTACGGAGTAAAATTTTAATTATCAATTCAAACATTTCATTTATGAGCGCCGCTCGCTAATAAGAATTAACCTCCTAAATTCACCATTAATTAGCGTAGATAGTAAGAAGGGATCTTTGATTTTTTTAGGGTCCGATTTCTAAATGTAGCTTATATTACTTGGTTTGTTTTTTCTTAAAAGAATGATTTTACAATTCCTTTTTGCTTACTGTGATTCTAATGTCCGGGCAAACCTAATTAAACAGTAGCGAAAACAAGATTGAAATTTACATAATGAAATTAAGAAAAGATACTACAAGAATTTTGTTGTCGCGCAACTGAACTAATAATAGTAGATATGATAAAGCAGTTGCCGATTTTCGCGACTTAATCCAGTCGCCCGAATCGAAATAGGCGACTAGAGCTTGCGACTAGGCTCTGACGACCATTTCCAGTCGTTAATTTAGTTTTAGTGCTGCTTTGAGTCACCCAATATAGTCACTTAAGTCTTGTTTTCTTGTAATGAGACTCGGAAAAGTAGTAGATTTTTAAATTTGACACAAAAGGATAAATTAAAGTGGTTTCTCACAAAAAAAATATTTATAACAAGAAAAAGGAATTAAAGAGTTATATCTCACCGAAAAAATCGATCATAAGAAGACCGTCGGAACAACGACCAGTGGGCCTGTCAAAGTAACTCTCTCCATATGGCCAGTTAGCACAATAGATGGATGAGTTAAGCCGCATTATATTTCCGGTGTCCGCAAGTGAATCTCCAAATTGATAGATAGCATTCACCGGAAATCTTTTTCAACAAATTTATGAATGAATATTAGAAAAATTCAACAAGAAAAATGAAGAAAAAATCAATCTCATTATGTACATTGATACAAATTAGACCAACTCACATAATCACACAAAATACTGAAATAGGGTTGAAAAAATAATACAAATTTCCTATATATCGATTCATTGATCTTAAATGACAATTTTATTTGCAACTTCGACTCATTTTTAGATTTTTTTGAATTGTGATTTAATTTAAACTTAGTATTGTAAATTACCGAATTTTGTAAGAATACGAAAAGATTAAAAAAAAAAAAAAAAAAAAAAAAAAGCGGAGCGATCAAAGAGAAACAAGTAAGAGAACAAGAGTTAGCTCAAGTGGTAAGAGCTCTCTTACCCCAACCATGAAGTTGGGGGTTCGATTCTCATCCGCGACATAGTGCGCTCATTTGAACCAAAAAAAAAAAGAGAAACAAGTAAAGATTGAAACTTCACAACAAAAGCCGACGAGATAGAGTTAAACATGAACGAGTGAATCCTTTTGTCACGAACCCTAATACACTTTATCTCTACCACTTTCATAATTTTCATCTTTACCTTTGTCCTAATTAATTATATACCCTTTTATATTTTTCTTAAGCGACATTTAATCAAAATTTTAAAAAAAAGGTAAATTGATAATATACCTATTATAATATGAATTTTGAAACTTATGCCTAGAATGAAAAAATTTCAAAAGTTATACCTAACATCTTAGTTTTTTTCCTATACTTAATATCATATCTCAAAAGAAATATGGGATTGGCGACGTGGAGTACGGATCGGCGAAATATGGTGAAAGTGATGGTGTGTGATACTTTGAGGTGGTGGTGTGGCATGTGGTTTGAGGTGATGAGGTGACATATCGCATATAAACTTATTTTTGTTGAAATATTTATAAGGCCATACCTATTTGACATTGTGTATTTTAAGAAAGATATATTCTTTTGACCCCACAATTAGCCCGTTACGGGTCGGGTTTTTGGCCCACTATTTACGGGTCAAAATGGGTTTAGGTTAAAAAAACGGGTTATTTGTGGCTTATTTAATGGTCGGGTTATGTTCGTTTTTGGGTCGGGTCATGTTTCGACGGGTATACTCTCACCTCATTAACTCTCACATTCGCCATAACCAATAACAATCACTACCGTCTACCATACCTCATTTCTTCTCCTACCACCAGTGCCACCACTGCGTGCCACCCAAACGCATTAATTATAAACACTCACATGTCACAACCCCATTTGATCGAAACCCTCTGCTCATTCTTCTCCTCCCAAAAGAAGTCAATCCACCACTCCATGACCACATGTCATCATCAATGTTTTGTATCTATATATTAATTTAAATTTCAGGTAATTACTAGTTAAATCCAACTAATCTCTTATTTTGTGAAGAAATTATATTATCTGATCTAATTTCATAGCATTTGAGCACCATGAGCAAACGTGTGGCTTTTAGAGGTGTTTTCAGTAAAAGAGTAAAGAATTCTATGATCTACAAATTGCGTACTCTCGCCCTTTCTTCAGTCAAAAGAGCCATTGAGTTTACCTCTTACTATTATCAAGATTTGGAGTGGCGCAAGTACGGCTTGTTGATAGGATATCACGTGGAGCAACGACAGCAGGAGCGGTGATGGGGCTAGTGGGGCCGGGAAGAGGTAATTTGCGGTGAAGGTGGTGGGATGTATAAGGTATATTTGGAGATCATTAGGTTAATTTGCTGGAAGAAGAATTGGTTCATAATTAATAAGGGATATATATATATATACTCCCTACGATCCAGACAAAAGGTAACAGTTGCTTTTTAGCACTATTCATCAACGTAGGAAATCTTTGATATTACCGTTAATCTATAAGATAAAATATAGTCATGTGAGATCTTGTTTGATTTATCGTCATGAATTTTGTAAGAATATCAATTTTTTAAAATTTTTAAAAATGTGTAACTAAAGATATTCACGTTGCAAAACGTGTCTCGACAACTGTGATAAAGCTACCGTTACCTTTTGTCTGGATTGGAGGGAGTATATATATATATGTGTGTGTGTGTGTGTGTGTGTGTGTGACTAAAAATATTCACGTTGCAAAACGTGCCTCGACAACTGTGATACAACAACTGTTACCTTTTGTCTGGATCAGAGGGAGTGTGTGTGTGTGTGCGCGCGCGCGCGTGCGTGCGAGCGAGCGCTTTTTGCACAAGTATTAAGAAAAATATTTAAAGTATAATTAGAAGTGTGTAATATACTTTTTGGTTGATTTAGATGCCTTATAAGGTTGATTAAAGGTGAGTCATTCATTGATATTTTTTGTTAATAAAGGATTTCTATTAGGATACTTTAGTTTTTATTTTTTTGCTTTATTTCGAAAGTGGTAGATTGGATATTAATAAGTTATAGAGGAAAATTTGTAGCTTGCTTTGATATAAATGGAGGAAGTACTAGTTAAATATGTCAACTAAATCTGCTATTAAAAATCTATTTGGCCAATATATTTCTATTAATTATAATCTCTTCATTACCAAGCAAAATTTATACCCCGTAACTCCATAGAATATAATCCGCCTATAATGAGAACCATGAGAACCCTCACTAAATCTCCACCATATCTCGCTTCGAGAGTTTCGATGGATCATTTACCATTATTTTAACTTATTCAAATACACATTTTAGTATCATTAAACAAAAAATTTTGATTTTATTAACAAAATATATATTTAGTGTACCAAAATATAATTAGGCATACCAAAACGGCTATAAATGCACGAAAACAACCACTGCGTTACGTGCATGAAATTTTTTACATGCATGAAAATGATTACTAGTTGCATGAAATAATAGGCTCTACGTGCATTAAAACGAGTTCTAGGCGCATGAAAAATGATAGTTACGTAAAAATCGGTAGTAGGTGCATGAAAATTAATAAAACATATCTCCCCTTGATTTCCGTCCCTAGTATATATTTTCTAAACCAAGCAATATGTTCTCTAGCCATAAAATTCCATGCCGAATCCAAATATGTCCTTAATTTTTTTTTAAAAAGTCCGTAAGGTAGAGTTATATATATATATATATATATATATATATATATATATATATATATATATATATATATATATATGGTCGAGATCCGGTGAGAACCATGAGAACCCTCACTAAATCTCCACCATATCTCGCTTCGAATGTTTCGTTGGATCATTTACCATTACTTTAACTTATTTAAATACACACTTTAGTATCAATAAACAAAAAAATTTGATTTAATTAACAAAATATATACTTAGTGTACGAAAATACAATTAGGCATACTAAAAACGCTATAAATGCCCGAAAACGACCACTACGTGCATGAAATTTTTTACATGCATGAAAATGATTACTAGGTGCATGAAATAAGAGGTCGTACATGCATTAAAACGAGTTCTAGGTGCATGAAAAATGATAGATGCGTAAAAATCGCTAGTAGGTGCATGAAAATTAATAAAACATATCTCACCTTAATTTCCGTCCCTAGTATATATTTTCTAGACCAAGAAATATGTTCTCTAGCCTTAAAATCCCATGCCAAATCCAAATATTTCATTATTTTTTTTTTAAAAGTCCGTAAGGTAGAGTTCTCATGGTTCTCATTATATTGGTGGTTCTCATTATATTGGTGGTTCTCATAGGATCCCAATTCTATATAGTGTCGGGATCCGGTGAGAACCACCCTTATAATGAGAACCGTGAGAACCCTCACTAAATCTCCACCAAATCTCACTTCGTAAGTTTTGAGGGATCATTTACCATTAGTTTAACTTATTCAAATACACACTTTATTATCATTAAACAAAATTTATTGATTTTATTAACAAAATATATATTTAGTGTACGAAAATACAATTAGGCGTACTAAAATGGCTATAAATGCACGAAAACCACCACTACGTGCATGAAATTTTTTACATGCATGAAAATGATTACTAGGTGCATGAAATAAGAGGTTCTATGTGCATTAAAACGAGTTCTAGGTGCATGAAAAATGATAGATACGTAAAAATCGGTAGTAAGTGCATGAAAATTAATAAAACGTATCTCACCTTGATTTCCGTCACTAGAATATATTTTCTAAACCAAGAAATATGTTCTCTAGCCATAAAATTCCATGCCGAATCCAAATATGTCCTTAATTTTTTTTTAAAAAGTCCGTAAGGTAGAGTTCTATATATATATATATATATATATATATGTATATATATATATATGTATATATATATATGTATATATATATATATATATGTATATATATATATATATGTATATATATATATGTATATATATATATATGTATATATATATATGTATATATATATATATATATGTGTGTATATATATATGTGTGTATATATATATGTGTGTATATATATATGTGTATATATATATATGTGTATATATATATATGTGTATATATATATATATATATATATATATATAGAATTGGGATCCTGTGAGAACCACCAATATAATGAGAACCACCAATATAATGAGAACCATGAGAACTCTACCTTACGGACTTTTTAAAAAAAAATTAATTACATATTTGGATTCGGCATGGAATTTTGTGGCTAGAGAACATATTTCTTGGTCTAGAAAATATATTCTAGTGACGGAAATCAAGGTGAGATACGTTTTATTAATTTTCATGCACTTACTACCGATTTTTACGTATCTATCATTTTTCATGCACCTAGAACTCGTTTTAATGCACATAGAACTTCTTATTTCATGCACCTAGTAATCATTTTCATGCATGTAAAAAATTTCATGCACGTAGTGGTGGTTTTCGTGCATTTATAGCCATTTTAGTACGCCTAATTGTATTTTCGTACACTAAATATATATTTTGTTAATAAAATCAATAAATTTTGTTTAATGATACTAAAGTGTGTATTTGAATAAGTTAAACTAATGGTAAATGATCCCTCAAAACTTACGAAGTGAGATTTGGTGGAGATTTAGTGAGGGTTATCACGGTTCTCATTATAAGGGTGGTTCTCACCGGATCCCGACCCTATATATATATATATATATATATATATATATATATAGAGTTGGGATTACATGAGTCCACCCTAAATATTTGAGTCCATGAGTCTAACAATGATATCAAGTTATATAAAAAAGTATCACGTTTTTTCAATATCAAATTTTTTTCTTTTTTTTGTTTTTTGTTTTTTGTTTTTGTTTTTCCATATTACTTTTTTCTTCTTTTTTTTGCCTTTTTCTTTTAAAATGACATTTTCTTTATTAAAAAAATTCTCTTTTTCAGTATGCATCTCTTTTAAACAAACACGTTTGTTTTAATAAGGCGTTTTTTCTCGATTTTTTTCATTACAATATCACAAGTTACTCAATACAATATCACCGGTTTTTCAAAATAATATCACAAAAAAAATATTTCGGAAAAAAATTTCGAGAGAAAAAATTGAAAAAAAAAATTTGAAAAAAAATATTTCCGGGAAAAAAAGTTGTTGAAAAAATTTCGTGATATTGTTTAATATAGTGCGTGATATTATTTAACAAAAGGCGTTTTTTCTCGAAATTTTTTTCGATTTTTTTTCATTACAATATCACAAGTCACTCAATACAATATCTCCAGTTCTTCAAAATAATATCACAAAAAAAATTCGAGAAAAAGATATTTCGGAAAATAAATTGAGAGAAAAAATTGAAAAAAAAAATTTGGAAAAAATTATTTTTGAGAAAAAAAGTTCTTGAAAAAATTTTGTGATATTGTTTAATATAGTGCGTGATATTGTTTAACAAAAGGCGTTTTTTCTCGAAATTTTTTTTCGATTTTTTTCCTTACAATATCACAAGTTACTCAATACAATATCACCGGTTCTTCAAAATAATATCACAAAAAAAAATTATGTAAAAAAAATCGAGAAAAAAATTTGAGAAAAAAAATTGAAAAAAATAAAATTTGAAAAAAAAAGTTCGGGAAAAAAAGTTTTGGAAAAATTCCGTGATATTGTTTTATATAGTGCGTGATATTGTTTCATGTGATATTGTATTGAAAAGATTATGATATTGTAGAGTTTGTAGTGTAAAAAAAAAAGTGATATTTTTTTAATACAACTTGTGATACTCTAAATGGACTCATGGACTCAAATATTTAGGTAGACTCACCGGATCCCGCCTCTACATATATATAATATATATATATATATATATATATTAAAAAAAGGGTTTTTTTTAGAAACTATCTTTGATTAGGGTCATTTGTGAATAACTACCTTTTATTTTATTTTTGGTTTTCTAGTACCTTCTATTTTTTTCTTTTTGTAAAAGACTATCCAAAATCCATGTTTCGGCAAAAAAAGTCAATTTTTTGGCATTGACTTGCTCTTTTCTCCCATTTTTCACTCATACAACCCATATTTCGTCTTTTATCCATCCAATAAAAATCTGAAAATGCTCATCTTCATACTCGGTGTCAAATCAACAGTCTCTTCCAAACTTTTGTGCGGAAGCGTGAATACCTCCTGTTGGGCCTCTGCTGCGCCGGTGTCCAATGTCCACGGATTTACTCTTGGGCTTCTGCCCAAAAGGCCTTGTACTATTATATTTTCAGGACACTTATAAAGATGATACTTCACCTTTAAACTATCGACGTGGGACATGGATTTGCATCCTAACAATCCTCCTCTCAAACCAAGGACCATCATCATAACTCGGACCTTGACCTCCATGGAGAACTCTCACACTCTATAACCCCAACTTTTAGACCCCGAAACATCACCGAGTCTTGATAACCTCCCCTTAGCCGACACATCATGCTATCACGAGTCATGTCTTGCACCACATGTCACCGTCTGGTCAAGTGAGTTCCCCCACATGCTCCTATATCAACATGTGCATATGCCCTTCTTGGGGATTTGATACACATGCATATCGAACATCCTCTGCATCCAATATACCTTGGACCGAGTCCGTCACTTCAGAAGTTCTAGAACACAAATGGTCTTTGGTATCCAACTTGGAAATGACCCACCAGACCTGTGGCACCCAATCTGATAAGGGTCCACCTAATCAACATTTCTAGTACACAAATGGTCTTTGTCCCACAAGACCTATGACGCCTTTCATCCATTTAGGCCTGGACGGGTGTTGCTCAAAGACTCACTTCGAGCTAGGCATTCCATGCCTTACATTGTACAACTTCAAGTCTTGTGCCTGCAGATGCATCCTCGTGTCCAGCCCAAGTCAAACTTTGAGCTCTGATACCACTTGTTGTGCGGAAGCGTGAATACCTCGTGTTGGCCCTCTATTGCGCCGGTGTCCAATGTCCATAATAGTACGATATTGTCCGCTTTGGGCCAAGCCCTCACGAATTTACTCTTGGGCTCCTTCCCAAAAGGCCTCGTACTATTATATTTTCTAGACACTTATAAAGATGATATTTAACCTTTAAACTACCAATGTGGGATATGGGTTTTCATCCTAACACAAACAATATCATGCACCAACCATCTCAATCTCCCCCTCCATCTCCGTCATCACCTTTATTGTCATCTTTACCTTCGCCCTTATATTTTAATACCCCTATGTGTTATTCATAATTAATCAACCTAATCTCTATCACAGTTAGATAGCCCAAAAGTGATAATAAAAGTGAGTCCATAATGATTTTCGAATAGTTAATAGTAGGCTTTGATTTTGCCGATAATTGATCAAAATTATTGTCGAAGAAAAATATATGTCGATAACGATTTTTTTTTTTGGTGAATTAAAGTTTGATTTGGAGAAGTGATGCACAAATTGAGGTGATCAATACTGGGTTTAATCGATCTTTATCGTCAATTATTATGATTATGAAGTAAAGAGTTAGATTCAACATGATAATGGCAAGTCAACGCCGTATAGTTAACTTTTTTCGTCGGAAATGAAGTTTTGGTATTCTTTCGCAAAAAGAAAAAAAATAAAAGATAATAGAAAGCCAAAAATAAAATAAAAGATAGTTGTTCACAAGCGATCCTAAATAAAAGATAGTTTCTAACAAAAAAATCTTAAAAAATCAGTAAGTCTCATTGAAGACGAACATATCCGTCACAAGCTGAAGACGGGTCAAATAATACCCAAGTTGGTAGATAAGACAAAAGCAAATTGATAACCAGAAATTTTATTTATTGAACACCCGTACTGTTTTAAAAAAAAAAAATATAATATATAATATATATATATATATATATAAGGACATCTCCAAAAATTGATGATAACATAGAATAAGATAACATATGATAATGTTAATAGGAGTAATAATTGTAAGACGGGATAAAAATGAAACTATTAACACATAATTAAAAAAGGAAAAGAAAATTATAAAATTAATATTTGAGAAGTTTACGTAAACAATAATTAGCAACGGATTAATTCACAACAGTAATCCCAACTAAAAAACATCTTCTCATATTAATCCATACTACATTTTAACTCAGAATAAACCCAACTATCAAATCTTCTGCTCAAAATAGTCTAAGGCCAATTAAAAAATCTCATTTGTATTAAATGACGGGCAAAAATATATGAGAGACTGATCATTTTGAAAAGAGTAAATTGAGTAGTTATTATTAAATATATTTTTCGTAACAAAATAACAAGTTAAAATATCTATCGTTTTCTATTTTGACAATACGAGGTCAATAGTTACGATTATTGTAAGTTAAAATGTAGTATGGATTAGTATGAGAAGATCGTTCATAGTTGGGATTATTGCTGTGAATGTAACATCCCGTATTTTTATAAAAGTGATTTTAATAAGTTAAAAGTAGTTTACGGAATTTAATAATATTTTAATAATAAATCGTAAATTTATTTTAAGTTTCTCCGTTAAGATCCGTCTTAAGAATGTTTTAGTTCTTAAGATGTTAACTTGGCAAAATCAAACCCCGACTTGAACCCGTTTCACAAAACAAATAAACCCGACTCAAGTAAAGGTGAAAGGACAACTTAAAACCCTACCTAAACCTCATCCATCGACATATTCATGTTCTTCATTTTATTTCACTGTAAACCCAACTTTCACCATTTTCACTTTTCTTCAAAGCTTTAAACTACGATCTCGACCCCTTCCCGAACTCCGATTGAGGTAAATTTTATATTTTCGGAATCCCCTCGAGATTTGCAACCTTTCTATCTCTTTCAATTTCCATTTCATCAACTCTCATTTCTGGGCTGTTTTGAGAAGAACTCGAGATTTGCCTCTTACAACCCGTCTTGTTGTTTGTAGGTGTCGACATTGACGACCCGGACAAGGATTCTTATATTATTCAAGATTAGGCGGGAAGAAATCGCTCTTTAAGGTGACGATAATGAGAAACTCGGCCTTTTGTCTATATTAGCACTTTTGGTGTTTTGATTATGTGTTTCACGTGAGATTATGATTATTGATGTCGATAGGAACTTAGTAATATGTTAATGACTGATTTATGTGTTCCTTGTATGAGATACTTGATGAAATTGGTGTTTCACATGCTCAAACATGTTCATCTTGTGTTGCTTGAAATTGTGACGGATATGGATGATTAATCGTATGTTGGGTGTTTGAGAAGTCGTTAGTCATTGCATATGTATGAGAATGCTGTATAATTACTGGGTAATGTATGTTTGGAGTAGAAATCATGTTGTAGGAACGATCCCATGAGATTTGGATGAATTTTGATATGTCGAAATGCGTTTTCTGGGAACAGGGACTCCCAGCCGGTTGGTTGACCGGCGGCCGGTCAACCGGCTGAGAGTCTCGTATGTTGATTTTTGAAGAAAGCTGAGGAAGGACCCTCAGCCGGTCGGCCGGCAGCCGGTCAGCCGGCTGGGAGCCCTTCTTTGTGTTTTGAAGTATGTAATTGAGAGTAATGGACTCTCAGCCGGCCAACCGGCAGCCTGTGGCTGACCGGCTGAGAGCCCCTTTTGTATTTTGAAGGTTGTTTTGAGAGTTAAGGACTCTCAGCCGGCCCACCGGCAGCCTGTGGCCAACCGGCTGGGAGCCCTTTTGGTATTTTGAAGTTGTTTTTGAGTGTCAATGACTCTCAGCCGGCCCACCGGCAGCCTGTGGCCAACCGGCTGAGAGCCCCTCTTGGTTTTTGAAGTCATTTTTAAGAGTCTTGCACTCTCAGCCGGCCAACCGGCAGCCTGTGGCTGACCGGCTGGGAGCCCCTGTTGCATAATAAATTGTTTATAACTTTTGATACACATGTCGGATTTGATTGATTCTTTTTCCGGATGTTTCGTATGCTTGTTTGAAGTCCCAAGAAATTGGGCGGCGCTTATGTCGGGTTCGGTAATGGATTTGAGGATGAAAGACCCCCCGGCCGGGCAACCGGAAGGGAGACCGGCTCTCGCCTCAAATTAGTTCCCGAAGTTGGCTAGGTGTTTCTTGGATGTTTAATGATGAGATATTTAAGAAATGATTGTCATTCGAGTTTGAGTTGTTGTACATCTTTGAGATGACATATTGTGATTTGTGTAAACCTGCTGTGCGCTGCTATAGTACTCGAGTTCTCACCTGACTCCATTGTGTAGCTGGTTGGCCGTAGTGGCTTGGTCCTCACGGTCAGGTCTTAGATTGTCTGCCCGCCTTCGGGCGTATCTCGTTCCTAGCTAGTTCGGGTCTTGGGGGTGCCTCGTGCACTTGTCGAATCGGGGATCGTGATTCGTTCCGCTCCGAGAGTCTGGCCAGGTTTAGACTAGGACAGTCTTTTGATGTCGTCCTACCAGGGGGTTGTATAGTCTGAGATTGGGGATGTCGTGGTATATAGTCGAGTCGATTGTCGGCCTGCTCATAGTAGTCTAGTAGAGTCACTTGGCTGACCAATCTAGTTAGAGTCGAGTCACTTGGATGGCCTATCTCTTGTTTGTAGAGTCACTTGGATGACCTATCTCTTGTTTGCAGAGTCACTTGGCTGACCTATAGTTGTGGGAGTCGAGTCACTAGGTGACCTATCTCTTGTTGATATAATTGGATGTTGAGCATGCTTTAGTTGTGATTGTGATTGTATGATACTTGGCTATCTTAGTATTGTTCGTCCAAGGCATTGGACGACTCTTAGTCTGGTTTCGTAAATGGTTTGGATTGAAAGACCCCCCGGCCGGGCAACCGGAAGGGAAACCGGCTCTCCTTCCAAATAGTTTCCGAAGTTGGTTGAGAGCCTTTGCATAGTATTGCATGATGTTATAAAAGTTGAGGCATTGAGATTTGTATGCTTCACATGTTTTATATATGTTGGAGTATATTGTATGCTTATGTGTTATGTGTCACTGACAATAGGTGGCTAGGAGCACTCTAGTCACTCCCCACTGACTGTGGCGCACATGTTGTATGTGTGTAGGTACATGAGGGCTGATGCAGGGGGTTACGTTGAGGCTAGCGAGCGATGATCCTTCATCGTTGACTCTTACCTTATCGTGTAGCTAGACCTTAGACTTTGCTTTCAGTATTTTGTGCCTGTAGGGATATGCTATCCCGGGCTGCTTGTATCGTACTTAATACTTAATTATGTTTTGTCTTTCGCATGTTTAGATTCTAAAGCACCTCGCATGTTTAGTTTTGTTAAAAAGTTTTAATTCCGCTGCATTTTTGGTACTTTGTATGTTTTACTTTTACGTTTTCGCGAGGGGTTTTACAGTTGGTATCAGAGCATTATTGCTCCCGACGCACTCATGTAATCCCCAAACTTAACTTGACCAAAGACTTGAATAATGAATGAGAGATTTGGGTAGACTTAAGGACAAGTGGTAGACTGTTTGTGATTGTTAATTGTTAGGGTAACACTGTTTTCTTTTTTTAAAGGATGGTGAGACCTAGGGCTGCTGATAACATTGTGCTGCAAGCAATTCAGCATTTGCTTGAGACCCAGAGACAGCAAGCAGGGAATGTTCCACCTCCTCCACCGCCAGGCAACGAGGCTAATCGTCCTGGTAGTTTCTCATGGATAGCTTCGCAGATGTCCCGTAGCCATGTGAAGACTTATGGAGGTGAGGTTGATCCGGTAGCTCTTACCGAGTGGTTCAGGGAGATGGAAAAGAGCTTTACCCTGTATGCGGTGGGTAGAGAGGATAGAGTGCGGCTAGCCACTCACTTTCTGACCCTTGAGGCCGACAGGTGGTGGGCATTGACTGGACCTACTTTCACTCTTGATCCTCTGTTCGATTGGGAGGCTTTTAAGGATAAGCTCGAGACGAGGTTTTATCCTAAAGAGCTCAGATCACAGCGACTCAAAGAATTCATGGATTTGAAGCAAGGCAAGATGTCAGTTCAGGAGTTTACCGACCGATTCAACCAACTTGCTCATTTCGCATCTAGGTTTGTCAGAGATGAGGCGGAGAGAGTCTACTTTTACCGTGGGAAGCTAGGGCCGCGTATCGAGAGCATGGTTCGTCGTGACTCGACTTCTTTCGTCGAGGTTTACGATGATGCTATTTGGGCAGAGAGTTCCATCCGAGCCATAGATGCTGAGATTAGAGCTTCTTCTTCTTCTGCTCCCTCTTCCTTACAGACTTCCTCCTTTGAGAAGAGATCCTTTGATCCTTCACCTGATTCTCCGGTACCTCAGTTTAAGAAGTTCAAGAGGTTCGACCCATCTAAGGTCAAGGACCCGGTACCTGTACCTAATACTCCTCTGAAATGTTTCAAGTGTCATAAGGATCTTCACCTTGGAGTTGACTGCAACGGCGACCCCTACACCTGCTTTGCCTGCAACAAGACCGGACATCGCTCCTTCGAGTGTCCCGAGAGGAAGATTGTCGCTGGTAGAGCTGCTACCGCTGCTGGTGCAGTTCAGAGGCCGAAGCCCAAGGGTACCGTGTACGTGATGAGTCGTGCTGCAGCCGAGGCTTACCCTCACCTGGTCACCGGTATGTCTCCATTGATGTGTCCATTTAGCCTATAAGGCGTTGTCTTAAGCTCAACCTTGTTCTTCTTTCGTGTCTTGCACCGAAGTTTTCTCCCTTTTTAACCGCTTCCTTTTTCTGCTCATGGTGACTTCTTTGGGAATTTCCTTCCTTTTTGGCGGTTGTAGACCTCTATTGTTTTTGCAAATTTTATTGGTTCAACATTTGAAAGATCTAAAAAGTTGATTTTTAGAAGACTTGGTTTTAAGAAGTTGGATAATTTTACCGCTTTGATGGATTTCAGCGTTGATTTGCCATTTGAACTCGTTATTGGAGACGTCTGATAACCTGTACTATGCCTATCAACATCGGATCGATCTAAATTTTAAAATTTTCATTGATTTTCACCTGGGTTTTGCCTTCGGATTGGAATGTCAGGTTCTTGAATGCGCAACGAGAACCCCAACGTTCCTTAATGGAGGCTCGACTACGGGTTTTGCTTTTGAAATTTTTGGAAAGAAGCCTAAGCTTTTGTATATCAAGGTTTCTGTGAAAGTTTTAATTGTTAATGTTGTCCTTGTAACTGCTTTCAAGTTTCGAGGACGAAACTTTTTAAAAGATGGGGTGATTGTAACATCCCGTATTTTTATAAAAGTGATTTTAATAAGTTAAAAGTAGTTTACGGAATTTAATAATATTTTAATAATAAATCGTAAATTTATTTTAAGTTTCTCCGTTAAGATCCGTCTTAAGAATGTTTTAGTTCTTAAGATGTTAACTTGGCAAAATCAAACCCCGACTTGAACCCGTTTCACAAAACAAATAAACCCGACTCAAGTAAAGGTGAAAGGACAACTTAAAACCCTACCTAAACCTCATCCATCGACATATTCATGTTCTTCATTTTATTTCACTGTAAACCCAACTTTCACCATTTTCACTTTTCTTCAAAGCTTTAAACTACGATCTCGACCCCTTCCCGAACTCCGATTGAGGTAAATTTTATATTTTCGGAATCCCCTCGAGATTTGCAACCTTTCTATCTCTTTCAATTTCCATTTCATCAACTCTCATTTCTGGGCTGTTTTGAGAAGAACTCGAGATTTGCCTCTTACAACCCGTCTTGTTGTTTGTAGGTGTCGACATTGACGACCCGGACAAGGATTCTTATATTATTCAAGATTAGGCGGGAAGAAATCGCTCTTTAAGGTGACGATAATGAGAAACTCGGCCTTTTGTCTATATTAGCACTTTTGGTGTTTTGATTATGTGTTTCACGTGAGATTATGATTATTGATGTCGATAGGAACTTAGTAATATGTTAATGACTGATTTATGTGTTCCTTGTATGAGATACTTGATGAAATTGGTGTTTCACATGCTCAAACATGTTCATCTTGTGTTGCTTGAAATTGTGACGGATATGGATGATTAATCGTATGTTGGGTGTTTGAGAAGTCGTTAGTCATTGCATATGTATGAGAATGGTGTATAATTACTGGGTAATGTATGTTTGGAGTAGAAATCATGTTGTAGGAACGATCCCATGAGATTTGGATGAATTTTGATATGTCGAAATGCGTTTTCTGGGAACAGGGACTCCCAGCCGGTTGGTTGACCGGCGGCCGGTCAACCGGCTGAGAGTCTCGTATGTTGATTTTTGAAGAAAGCTGAGGAAGGACCCTCAGCCGGTCGGCCGGCAGCCGGTCAGCCGGCTGGGAGCCCTTCTTTGTGTTTTGAAGTATGTAATTGAGAGTAATGGACTCTCAGCCGGCCAACCGGCAGCCTGTGGCTGACCGGCTGAGAGCCCCTTTTGTATTTTGAAGGTTGTTTTGAGAGTTAAGGACTCTCAGCCGGCCCACCGGCAGCCTGTGGCCAACCGGCTGGGAGCCCTTTTGGTATTTTGAAGTTGTTTTTGAGTGTCAATGACTCTCAGCCGGCCCACCGGCAGCCTGTGGCCAACCGGCTGAGAGCCCCTCTTGGTTTTTGAAGTCATTTTTAAGAGTCTTGCACTCTCAGCCGGCCAACCGGCAGCCTGTGGCTGACCGGCTGGGAGCCCCTGTTGCATAATAAATTGTTTATAACTTTTGATACACATGTCGGATTTGATTGATTCTTTTTCCGGATGTTTCGTATGCTTGTTTGAAGTCCCAAGAAATTGGGCGGCGCTTATGTCGGGTTCGGTAATGGATTTGAGGATGAAAGACCCCCCGGCCGGGCAACCGGAAGGGAGACCGGCTCTCGCCTCAAATTAGTTCCCGAAGTTGGCTAGGTGTTTCTTGGATGTTTAATGATGAGATATTTAAGAAATGATTGTCATTCGAGTTTGAGTTGTTGTACATCTTTGAGATGACATATTGTGATTTGTGTAAACCTGCTGTGCGCTGCTATAGTACTCGAGTTCTCACCTGACTCCATTGTGTAGCTGGTTGGCCGTAGTGGCTTGGTCCTCACGGTCAGGTCTTAGATTGTCTGCCCGCCTTCGGGCGTATCTCGTTCCTAGCTAGTTCGGGTCTTGGGGGTGCCTCGTGCACTTGTCGAATCGGGGATCGTGATTCGTTCCGCTCCGAGAGTCTGGCCAGGTTTAGACTAGGACAGTCTTTTGATGTCGTCCTACCAGGGGGTTGTATAGTCTGAGATTGGGGATGTCGTGGTATATAGTCGAGTCGATTGTCGGCCTGCTCATAGTAGTCTAGTAGAGTCACTTGGCTGACCAATCTAGTTAGAGTCGAGTCACTTGGATGGCCTATCTCTTGTTTGTAGAGTCACTTGGATGACCTATCTCTTGTTTGCAGAGTCACTTGGTTGACCTATAGTTGTGGGAGTCGAGTCACTAGGTGACCTATCTCTTGTTGATATAATTGGATGTTGAGCATGCTTTAGTTGTGATTGTGATTGTATGATACTTGGCTATCTTAGTATTGTTCGTCCAAGGCATTGGACGACTCTTAGTCTGGTTTCGTAAATGGTTTGGATTGAAAGACCCCCCGGCCGGGCAACCGGAAGGGAAACCGGCTCTCCTTCCAAATAGTTTCCGAAGTTGGTTGAGAGCCTTTGCATAGTATTGCATGATGTTATAAAAGTTGAGGCATTGAGATTTGTATGCTTCACATGTTTTATATATGTTGGAGTATATTGTATGCTTATGTGTTATGTGTCACTGACAATAGGTGGCTAGGAGCACTCTAGTCACTCCCCACTGACTGTGGCGCACATGTTGTATGTGTGTAGGTACATGAGGGCTGATGCAGGGGGTTACGTTGAGGCTAGCGAGCGATGATCCTTCATCGTTGACTCTTACCTTATCGTGTAGCTAGACCTTAGACTTTGCTTTCAGTATTTTGTGCCTGTAGGGATATGCTATCCCGGGCTGCTTGTATCGTACTTAATACTTAATTATGTTTTGTCTTTCGCATGTTTAGATTCTAAAGCACCTCGCATGTTTAGTTTTGTTAAAAAGTTTTAATTCCGCTGCATTTTTGGTACTTTGTATGTTTTACTTTTACGTTTTCGCGAGGGATTTTACAGTGAATTTCTTGGGTCTATGCCTTGAATCTGTTAGTCGCCACTTCGAACGACTATGCCTTATTAGGTCAAATCTGTCTGTGCCTTATTAGGTCAAATCTGTATTAGGTTAAGAGTACTATATAAACTCTTAACCTCTATCCTAGCAGTTATCATATCATATCGTTCTGAATCTGTAATCTGAAAAACTCCTCACATTAATAAAACTTTTTCCCTTCTGCCCTGTGGACGTAGCTAACACACCGTTAGTGAACCACGTAAATCTGTGCGTATTATTCTTTATGGTTTGTTTTTATCTTTCTTTGTGCTTCCGTTATAATAAACTGGTATCAGAGCCTTGGGGTTCCTGAATCAGAAAGATGACGGCGATGAACATAAAGATTGATCGTTTTACTAGGAGAAATAGTTTCAGTTTGTAGCAGATCAAGATGCGGGCTTTGTTAAAGCAACAAGGGTTATGGACGCCGCTTCAAAAGAAGCAGGAAGGCGCAGCTGCCGTTGCAGTCATCACTGAGATGACCAGTCTGGAGGAGAAGGCACATTCAACAATTATGTTGTGTCTTGCTGATGATATCATCACTGAAATTGCGGAGGAAGATACCGTCGCAGGTCTGTAGGCAAAGCTTGAGAGTCTTTATATGACGAAGTCTTTGACCAATAAGTTGTTTCTGAAGCAACGTCTGTTCAGTCTGAGAATGCAGGAAGGTATGCCTCTCCGGGTCATTTAGATCAGTTAAATACATACTAGAACTGCGTAATATTGATGTTCAGGTAGAAGATGAGGATGCCGCATTAATTCTGCAAGTTTATTTACCAATATCGTATGAGAATTTTGTACAGTCTTTTATTGTGCGTAAAGATACTGTGTCTTTAGAAGAGGTTAGATCGTGTCTTCATACTAGAGAATTGCGCCATAAGGCGGCTGATACAGTCATAGATAATCAAGCCGCAAGGTTAGTAGCTAGCGCGGGTTATGGACAGGGAAATTCTGGGAAGAAAAAGCATAAGAAGCTGTCTTATGTTGGTTCTTCTAATTCTGTTGGTACCTCTAGTACATCCAGTTCCAAGGGTGGTCCTAAACCTACTGATGTCTGTAATTACTGTAAAGGCAAGGGACATTGGAAATTCACGTGTCCCAAGAAAGATGAACAGAGTCAATCTGCTACTGCTGGTGTAGCTAGTGTAGATTCGGAGGAAGATGATTATGCTCTTGTTAGTAATAAGGTCACGGATCATACTGATGTGTGGATCTTTGATTCTGGAGCATCTTACCATATATGTCCACGCAGAGAATGGTTTACAACTTATGAACAGATAGATGGAGGCAATATTTCTATGGCCAACAGTGCTGTTTGCAGAATAGTTAGAATTGGCTCAGTTAAGATAAGGACACATGATGGTAGATTCTGCACATTGAACGAAGTTAGACATGTTCCATTGATGACGAAGAATCTAATTTCCTTAAGTACTCTTGATCAGAAGGGTTTCATTTTCAAGGTGAAGGTGGAGTTCTGAATATCTGCAAAGGTTCAAATGTGATTCTGAGAGGTATCAAGCACGATACTTTATTTTATCTTCAGGGATCGACACTGTCAGATTCTGTTTCTGTTGCATCCTCGGATGTTGATAAAGAAGATATGACTAGGCTGTGGCATATGAGGCTTGGTCATATGAGTGAAAGGGGGATGCAGACTCTGTCAAAAGAAGATCTTATGTGTGGTCACAAGGTGAAGAATCTGGATTTCTGTGATCATTGTGTATTCGAGAAGCTACATCGCAGCAAGTTTCTTAAAGCAGTGCATAGGACCAAGGGCACACTTGATTACATCCATTTAGATTATTGGGGTCCTTCTAAGGTGGAATCTTTGGGAGAACACAAATATTTTGTCAATTATTGATGATTATTCAAGGAAGACTTGGATTTTTATGATGAAGCACAAATCTGAAGCCTTTACTCATTTCAAGCAGTGGAAGGCATTAGTGAAGAACCAAACTGGGAAGAAGATCAAGAGGCTGCGAACTGATAACGGTCTAGAATTTATCTGATCTGATTTCGATGAGTTCTGTAGAAATGAAGGGATTGCTAGACATCGTACAGTCCGAGATACACCTCAGCAGAATGGTGTAGTAGAGCGAATGAATCAGACACTTCTGGAGAGGGCAAGGTGCATGCTCTCTAATGCTGGACTAACTAGAAGATTCTGGGCAAAAGCAGTTAGTACAGCATGCTATCTGATAATTTGGGGACCTCACACGAGTCTGAATCTCAAAACTCCTTTTGAGATGTGGTCTGGTAAGCCTGCTGACTATTCTATTCTAAGGGCTTTTGGTAGTACTGCTTATTATCATGTGAGTGAGGGTAAGCTTGAGCCTCGAACCAAAAAGGGAGTATTTATGGGTTATGGAGATGGTGTCAAGGTCATCTGGTCTCCGTCTGAAGGTAGGGTTATTTTAAGCAGGAATGTCGTTTTTGATGAAAATTCTATGATTAATCCTACTGTGAAGTCCGTTGTTATGTCATATAGTAGTGGTAGTGTTGATAAGCAGGTGGAGCAGAAAGACACTCTTGAAGAGAGTGAACCACAAGAAGAAAGTCAACCACTACAGCCTGAATCCGAATACTATACCATCAGTCTCTTCAATGCCAATTCCGAATCAACAGAGTTTGGCCCGTGATCAGTCAATCAGTCCCAATTTTGGTAAGCCTCCGAATAGAGTGGGTTTTGAAGATATGGTGGGTTATGCACTTGAAGTTGTTGAGGAGGTGGATCCTGGCCTATCTGAGCCATCCACCTATAAAGAAGCAGTTACATGTTCTGAATCTGCCCAATGGCTTGCTGCCATGGGAGATGAGATGGAGTCGGTTCAGAAGAATCAGACCTGAGAATTATCCAAGAAACCTCAAGGCAGAAAGATTGTTACTTGTAAGTGGGTCTTCAAGAAGAAAGAAGGAGAAACTGTTGCTGACGGTATAAGGTATAAAGCTCGTTTGGTAGCTCATGGGTTCAGTCAGAAAGAGGGGGTAGACTACAATGAAATTTTTTCACCAGTCGTCAGACATACTTCCATCAGAGTGTTACTAGCGATAGTTGCACATCAGAATTTAGAACTCGAACAGCTAGATGTGAAGACAACTTTTTTACGTGGAGAATTGGAAGAAGAGATATACATGACTCAGCCAGATGGTTTTCAAGTTCCGGGTAAGGAAGACTATGTTTGCCAGCTGAAGAAGTCCTTATACGGGCTTAAACAGTCGCCGAGGCAGTGGTATAAAAGATTTGACAGCTATATGTTGCATATTAGCTACAATAGGAGTCCGTATGATTGTTGTGTTTATCACACAAAGGTGGAGAATGGTTCTTTTATTTATCTTGTCCTATATGTGGATGACATGTTGATAGCTGCAGAGAGTAAGTCTGATGTTCAGAAGTTGAAGGGTCTCCTCAGTGCTGAGTTTGATATGAAAGATTTGGGTGCAGCGAGAAAGATTCTGGGAATGGAGATTTATAGAGATGGAAGTAAGACGAAGCTTTTCTTATCTCAGAAGAGCTAAATTCAGAAGGTTCTATCCAGATTTAGTATGGCTACTGCAAAGCCTATAGATACTCCTAGTGCTGCTAATGTACATTTGTCTGTTGCTTTCTCACCCAAGTCAGCTGAAGAAAGGGATTACATGTCCCAAGTTCAGTACTCTAGTGTAGTGGGTAGCTTGATGTATGTTATGGTTTGCACTAGACCTGATTTAGCACAGTCGGTCAGTGTTGTTAGTAGGTTTATGGTTGATCCTGGAAAGGAACATTGGCAAGCTGTGAAGAGAATATCCCGGTATCTTAAGGGTACATCTAATGTTGGTCTCGTTTATGGAGGTGATAAGGAGTGCCTTGTGTCAGCGTACTCAGATTCTGATTCTGCAGGAGATGTTGATAAAAGAAGATCAATGAGTGGTTATGTTTTCACTCTTGGTGGTCCAGTCGTCAGTTGGAAGGTTACATTGCAGCCTACAGTTACTTTGTCTACTACTGAAGTAGAGTACATGGCCTTGACTGCAGCAGCTAAAAAGGGAATCTGGTTGAAAGGGTTGATCAGTGATTTGGGTTTACATCAGGAGCAAGCGATTGTATTTTGTGACAGTCTTAGTGCAATTTGCTTGGCTAAAGATCAAGTCCATCATGAGAGGACTAAGCATATACATGTGAGATATCACTTTCTGAGAAATGAGAAGAGAATTAAGGTGAACAAAGTGGGTACTGCTGATAACCCAACTGATATGCTCACTAAGCCAGTGCTTGATAATAAGTTCCAACACTGTTTGGACTTGCTAAATATTTGAAGCAACTGATTCCCCAGCTAAGGGCAATATCTGAGGGGGAAGGGAGAAGAGTTTCTGGTACTTCTGGCATCTATGGGGTGCATCCGGTACATCTGTCTGTTTGTGAGAGAATTCAAGTCAAGATGGAGATTTGTTGGGTCTATCCCTTGAATCTGTTAGTCGCCGCTTCGAACGACTATGCATTATTAGGTCAAATCTGTCTGGGCCTTATTAGGTCAAATCTGTATTAGGTTAAGAGTACTATATAAACTTTTAACCTCTACCCTATCAGTTATCATATCATACCGTTCTGAATCTATAATCCGAAAAACTCCTCACATTAACAAAACTTTCTCCCTTTTGCCCTGTAAACGCAGCTAACTCCGTTAGTGAACCACATAAATCTGTGCGTATTGTTCTTTATTGTTTGTTTTTATCTTTCTTTGTGCTTCCGTTATAACAGAATTAATTAGCAACCTATTACATAGTTTACCTAAAAGCCCACAAAAACACAACAAACCAGATAGGAATCATTCCTTGTACCGACAACAAAAACCAAAAAGCTAAATAAACTAAATACAACAACCTAACATCATTACAACCACCATTTTTCAGAACCTTCAAGCTCAACAAATTGTTTCCTTCTCCATAATTCACAAAGCATCCATACATCATCAGTTCTACCAAAAATAGTAATGATTTTGTTAATTACAACAGGTTGTAATTTCTTACATTTTCCGATCAACAGTTAATCTTTCTAATACTGTTTATTTTTTTAAAAATAATTTTAATTATATCCGAAATTTATAATATAATCATTTTTTATTGCATGGTGTTGCTAATAGAGCAGCTTTTAGAAATTGTTTTAAAGGTTGAAAGATGGAGGATGCATGAATGAAAATGGAGTGAAAGGGATTAAAGAGGCGGAAGCTAAGACAACTGATTTTCGAGAAATTTATGGAGAATACAAAAAATTATGGAAGAAATAAATGAACTGGAAGATGGCTGGTTATGTTGTTGATTAGTTGTTATTGGTATGATATTGGTATTTTATGGAAAAAAATTCGAAAAGTTTTATTGATGATTATTAGTTGTTATTACTATTTTATAATCAATGTTGCTTGAGATTTTCGAGAACATTGAAAAAGTAAAGCAGTTTTTTAATAGGTTTTGAGAAAATAAAAAGGTTTTAGAAGACAATTTGATTTTCGAGAAGCTGGTTCTCAATGTTGTTTGAGATTTTCGAGAACATTGAGAAAGTAAAGTAATTTTTATTAGGGAGGAGAGAGATACCTACTATAGAGAATGAAATGAATTGGAATAATAGGGTGGATGGTTTTGTTTATGATTAGTTATTGGTATTGGTATTTTATAGAAATTTTTTCGAGAAGTTTTGTTGATGATTTTCGAGAACATTAATTAGGTGATTTTATAATTAATTTTCAAGAAAATAAAGCATCTTTTTATTAGGTTTTTATAATTGATACTCATATTAATTAACACGATTATATTAATTAACACGGTTAATTAGATGGTTCTATAATTTATTTCAGCTTTTTATTTGTTTTGGTTTGCTGATATGGAAAGATGGTTAACACAGTTTTGCATGATTGACTAAAATAAAACATAATTTTTGAGGTTGAATGAGATAGCTTGAATACCCTCATTCTTGAACCACATTGTGCCACTTATGCAATTTTACAAAATTCTTTTATATATATAATGATTGCATTTTAACTTATTATTTCCTTCTACTAACTATACTTCTATAACTACATATCCCTATAGAAATAGCTTTCGAGTTTCGTTCAAGCATTGAGCTCGCTGCTGCATATTTTTACGTTGGTCTTTCCAAAAAAAAAGGTTGTTGACTAATGAACAATGCAAATACATATACATAGTATAGCTGGACAACGTAGCGGGCCAACCCGGCCTAACCCTGTTACTTGGGCCAATTTTTTTCTAGCTCATACAGGGCCCGGGTTGGGCTAGTCCAGCCCAGTAGCGATTAGGGCTAGGGCAGTATTTTGTCAGCCCAGTCCGATCAGCAATCCTGTGCGAAATTCAACCCAACCCATACCGGCCCAGCCCACTAACACAACTAACATAAATTCAGCCCACTAACACAACTGATAGTCCCACGGTGCTGGGCGAGGGCTGACTTTTCCTGGCCCAGCCCAACCCAACATTGTTTTAGGGTCGTGTCAAGGCTGCGCTTTCTTGACCCAGCGCACCTCCAACCCGGCTGGGCCCGCCCCAGTGTACATCTCTACATATATAGTACATTTAATTGTCCTAGAGCTATAGAAGTACTACTATCAATTACCTAAAATATTCCACACTATTTCGTTCCATTCCATGCATTATTTTAAGTAACATGGGTAAAATTTTAAGGGACTTGCTATATAACATGCCCCTTTTTTTTCCTTGTTACGCCTTCTATTTTTTAATTTATTCCAGATTTGCCGTTATATTAACTTTAGTAAAAAAAATATTTGGTTTTATCGTAAAGTGTTTTTGAGACAATTTTTATAATAATTGTTTTATTTTTGTGACGGTTTATATTATACGGTATATCGTTATTTATATATTTGGTTTGGCGATTTGTATTATATGTAATTTATGGTTTATTGTTATTAAAATTTTAAGACGGTCTAAAAAGTAATTAATTTCTCAAACATTCACTCATATTTTATTTTTATCTCACAAATAAAAAAAAAAGTAAAAATAAAGAGAAAAAAGAGAAAAAATAAAGAGAAAAAGAGAACAAACATACCAACTGGTGGTGTCTTGTAAATTATACGGCCGTAGCATGGTGGTGCCGTGTAAATTACACGGTTTGCACGGCACGACCATGGTACTGCCGTGTAAATTACACGACACCACCATGGTACTGTCGTGTAATTTACACGGCACTACCATGGTATTGCCGTGTAATTTACACGACACCAACATTTGGTGTGTTTTTTTTTTCCTTTTTTTTATGTTTTTTTATTTTTTTTATTTGTGAGATAAAAACAAAATATGAGTGAATGTTTGTGAAATTAATTACTTTTTAGACCCTCTTAAAAATGTAATAAAAATAAACCGCAAATTACATATAATACAAATCGTCGAACCAAATAAATCAATAACGATATACCGTATAACATAAACCGTCACCAAAATAAAACAATTATTATAAAGATCGTCTCAAAAACACTTTACGATAATGTTGATTCGCATTAAATTCGTTGTTAAATTGCGAACCTTGCTCGTTATCGTGAGTAAATAAATATTTATAAAATACATTGGCGGGATCGCCGTGGTGATTCATTTTTAATTAAACGGTTTCAAAAACACATTCATTCATATTTTGTTTTCATCTAAATAAAGAAATAAAAAATAAAGAGAAAAAAAGAAAAACAGGAAGAGAAAAAACACACCAAATTATAGTGCCGTGTAAATTACACGGCAGTACCATGGTGGTGTCGTGTAAATTACACGACATCACCATGGTACTGCCGTGTAAATTACACGACACCACCATGGTACCGCCGTGTTATTTACACGGCACCACCATTTTGTGTGTTTTTTCTCTTTTTTTTATTTTTTTTATTTGTGAGATAAGAACAAAATATGAGTGAATGTTTGTGAAATTAACTAATTTTTAGACCGTCTTAAAATTTTAATAATAATAAACCGTAAATTACATATAATACAAATCGCTAAATCAAATAAATCAATAACGATATACCGTATAATATAAACCGTCGCCAAAATAAAACAATTATTATAAAGATCGTTTCAAAAACATTTTACGATAATGTTGACTAGCATTAAATTCGTTGTTAATTTGCGAACCTTGTCCGTTATCCCGAGTAAATAAACATTTATAAAATATATCGGCGTGATTGTCGTCGTGATTCATTTTTAATTAAACGGTTTCAAAAACACATTTACAATTGAACAATATTAAAATTTACAAAATCTAACTTTTAGAGGTTCAGAGGTAGGTTTAAAATAAATTGAAAAATAGGGGGCGTAACAAGTAAAAAAGGGGACGTCATATAGCAATTCTGTTTTAAACTTACTCAAGAATCCAAATATTGTAAAATAACGAGCAATATTAATATTTAAAGACTCAACAAGGGGTAAATGACCCGCCAATCTTTTGAACTCACCTTAATTAAAATAATACTCCATTCTTGCTTCTTCGCAAATCAGATCCGATCCATCGACTGATATTAAAGAGTGAAACCATTTTTTTCACATCATTAAGTCGTATCTAGGTTGGTGTTAAGCTTGCAACATACATAGTTATTACAATTCATATTAAATAAAATATATATCATAAAAGTAGGTCGTCTCAAATGAGATTTTTTCAGCTAAAGAGGAATAATGATACGGATTAAGTAAAGTAAATGCAGTGACAATATATACTTACACTCTTAATATAATAGAAGTATTTTCAATTTTATCTACATGGTCTCTAAGAGAAGAATAATGGGATAATAGGAAGTTCATGCACAACCTCATGCAAATTACAAACTCTCATACTTCCTCCATTCATATCCAAACTACACCTATTCCATTTTAATCCATTCATATCCAAACTACACCTTTCCTAATAAAGCCAACAAAATTACTAAAATATCCTTATGAATATCAATTATTTACCCAAAATGCCATCAAATGACCCACCATTACTCCACCACAAACAATAAAAAAATAACATACACACTTCCCATTGTACTTTCAATCATATATTTAATAAACTCTTAAAATTTGTGCATAAAGCATAAATACAATTTGGATTTGAATGGAGGAAGTATATTATTTCGAAGCATAATTATATATTTATGTGAAAACAATAAAGAAGTGGGCGACTCGCAACGGCTATTTATAAATGATTAAGTGATTAACTTATATCTCATCCGTTCCAATCATTTATTTATACGTTAATTTAAAGAACGCTTTGAAAAAAAACCTAAGACGTAAAAAGATGGTTGGAAAGGAGCAATATCCGAAAAGTCTATTATCATTTGACTTTTTTTCACTAATTAAGTCATTAGGTCACATCAATCATGCTCAAGACTCACTACATCATTTTTGGATTAAATGAATAGCTAGAGCGATAATGTAGCGTTTTGTCGTCCAACCATATAATGGCAAAAAGGATTAAATAAAACACAAATTCGAAAATCACAAATAAAGACATTATTACACGTGTATAAGATCTCATAATAACTTATGGATGTTTATTATTGAACAAGGTGTATAAGCTATTACGAGTTAAATTACAAAGTCAACCAAAAAGGAGAAGAAAAACACCTGGGAAAATGGTGGTGATCATGTAGACCGGCGTCGGACGATACCGATCTGATGAGATTGTCATCAGCAAAGGAAGAGGATAAGCATTGAGCAGCAAAGCAGGAAATTAAGATTGGTATTATCAAGGATGAAGTAAACAAGAATGGTGTTGACATTATTGCCACCTTAACTAAAAGAAGGTGATTATGATTGGGAGTTATTTGAATGCACATATAACTCCATGTTTAATTTATATACTACTAGCTGTCACCTGTCGGCTCTCAGCCAATCCAAATTATTATTTTTTAGATCTAAGGCAACGTTTTCTTATGTTAAATTATGTTGATAATACACCCTATGCACGCAAATTAGAAGTTTTTGCCAAAATGGTGCTCAAAATGAAACTATTTAACAAACTGGTGCTCATTTGAAACTATTTACCAAAAATGGTTCCACATCACCATTTTTTGTTTTTGCTTTTTTTTTTTAATTCTTTGAACATATCGCTGTCTGAAATAGCGACCAGATAAAGGGCAAAATATTTGAAATTGGGCAGAAAATGACAGAAATTTTGTATGCATGTTGAAGGGAAGGGTTTTTTCCAAAATCAGAATATCAACTTTCCTAACTGTACTTTAGAACTTCTCGCTGTATGGGACAGCGATTAGTTACTGCATTTTTTTTCCAAAGCAACCCATTTTCCTAATTTTCTCAAACTAAGCATCATTTGCTTATGTTTGCAGCTTTTTCCAAAGCAACCCATCTCACATCTCACATATCCACCCTTTTTCCTCATTCATGTGGTTGTGTGCTACAACACCTCAAATTAGTTTTGAAGTAAACTAGTAGAGAGATGAGGAAAATAAAACAATACCTGGAGTAAGTTTTTGCAAAGATTGACCCATTTTTGTGTGTTGAAATGTAGTTTGACGAAGTTTGCAGTAAATGGAAACAATAGCTTAGAAATTAAATGTAATACAAAGTAGGCATTGATAAAGATTATAAGAATATAAAACTTGTGGGTGTGGGTGAGGAAGAGTATAATTCATTACTTGCAAATGAAGTATAACAAAAGGCTATAGGTTAGTGAAGCCAACTCTTTAATTCAAGGCGCTGATGTGAAATTAAAGGGAAAATGGTGGAATTTTTAATGGAGTTTGTGGAGAAGAAGATAAGAAATAAAGGAGAAAAAAAGAAAGGAGATTAAAGATGTGAGTGTAGGCGCAAGAGGGCTTTGGGGAGACAAAAGCTGCAAAAACAAGTAGCCAAGTACATACACATACCTCCACTATGTTGTTAAAAATGGTTCAGTAACTAGTCGCTGTTTCACACAGCGACAGGTTACAAAATTTGTGAAAAAATAAAAAAGGGTGATGTGGAACCATTTCTTGTAATTAGTTTGAGATGAACGCCATTTTCGTAAATACTTTCATTTTCAACACCATTTTCTTAAAAAGTTCCCGCAAATTACATAAATCTGGGGTCATACACTTCGTCGCACTATTCTTTTAACTTATTATTAGTATACTATATATGTCTATTTGTCTTATCGTGTAAGGTTGTTGAGTAAGATGTTTAACATGTAGTTGGCCGGTTTTGATCACAAAATATGATAATCCGATTTATCGTTTGTGTTTTTCATAACTATATCTATTTTAATACTATGTTTCTTTAAGTTGGTTGTTGAGATAACGTTGAACCCTACATATTTGAAGTGAACACGATTTACATTGTACTATTGTCCCTAGTCACTTAATGGAATGACATGTCAGAGTGACTAGATTGTAAGTCGATTGATGGCGGTTCGATAATCATTAGGTCTGTAATACTCCTCTTTTAGACGAGTGGGTGTACTCGGTCGAGTACACCTTTAATTTGGCAGGAGTTAAGATTGAGTCTGTTCATTTGTACTCGGTCGAGAACGGCGGTTCCATGTCGGTTTTTGCAGGTTATGAGGGTGTTACAAGGTCATTAAAATGACTAGTCGATTACATAATTAGACTCTTAATTATAACACTTTGTGGGACAATGACCATTTTTATATAGAGTCCTCATGTTGTTTGATCATGGCAAGGACTTCTAAATATATTTAACTAGTCTTTGTACATGGTAAATAATGAAATTATTTAAAGGAATATAATCTCTTGTAATATACTTGATATAAGCACTGTATATACACAAGTACAATTTCAATGCTTATGAAAAACTACCTAGGTTAGGAAAGCTAACAATATAATTATAAGATTTACAAAATATAACCTAAAAAGAATATTTACATAATCTATTATATTGTACCTGGGCAATCGAAACGGGAGGAGGTCGGACTTTCAGACCGGACCTGAAGTCATCGAAAAGAATGCGACCCTTCGTAAAAATGGTAGCGTATTGATAGCATGAGCAAACGTGAAGGACCTAGATGTAACCAAGAGCGACTTTTTCACAAACAAAATAGATATTCGTTTCAATGTGTTTGGTGCGTTGATGATTAACCGATATGCCAGCAAGATAAATGGCACTAACATTGTCATAATACGCAGTAGTGGACTTGCTTAAGGGACAATGAAGCTCCAAAATAAGATTGCGCAGTCGCCTAGTTTCAGACACGACATTTGCTACATCTTTATACTCTGGTTCAGCACTAGAACCGGACATAGTAGATTGGCGTTTAGAAGACCAAGAAACTTAATTATCGCTGAAATACACATGGTAACCAGAGGTAGAACGGGGTGTGTGTCAGGACAATCACCCCAATCAACATGAGTGTAAGCCATGAGAGCGCATGATCTGCAAGGAGAAAGGTGTAACCCGAGGGAGATGGTGCCCTTAACGTAACACAGAACCCGTTTAAGAGTAGAGAAATGAGCTTCTCGAGGATCGTGCATGTAACAACAAAGTTGTTGCACGATATAAGATATGTCAGGACGGGTTATATAATAAGTGAGTTGCTGAAGAGCGCCATCGAGACTATGGTAAAGAGAAGCATCATTAACGCCAGGGCCAGATGAGGCATTGAGCTTAGCTTTTGTGTCAACAAGCGTTTGAGTGGGCTTCCAACCAGTCATATTGGCGCGGTCCAAGATTTCTGTAGCAAACTTGGATTGAGAAAGAAAAAGACTAGTCGCATGACGAGTAACAAAGATACTCAGACATAAACTTGATGATCAAAATATAACATATTGATCCCAAATCAGTCACAACGAACTCAGATCAAAGCTGTGAGATAATAGAGTGACAAAGGGCATCTGTAGACGTGACAAGCACGATGTCATGAACATACAGTAACACAAAAGCAAGCAGTATCGGTACCACAACAACAGATAAAAAGAGAGTGATTCCAGGAGCTATGCAAAAACCCGAGCTTAGAGACATAGCCTGAGAACCGATAGTACCAATTGAAGTACGAGGGGACTAGTTCAGCCCATACAATGAATTCCGAAGCAGACATACATGATTGGGATGCTAACAGACCTTATAGCCAAGGGATAGGTACAAATAAACGGTTTCAGCTAAATGCCCATAAAGAAATGAATTTTTGACATCGAGCTGATAGATGTGACACTTATTGGAAATAAAAAGGCTAATAATCGTTCAAATAGTGTTGGGTTTGACCACTTTACTGGAAGTTTCATCACATTCGAAGCCAACCTATTGAGACTTGCAAATAACAACTAGACGAGCTTTGTGTCGCTCTTGCTCAGCGTTAGACTTATATTTATGCTTACGAACTATGTGTTTGCTCGCTCTCGTATCTACAATCTAATTAGGAAAAGAATTAGCAACTAATGCATGGGTACATACAAGCAAATCTTGATCATTAGAAGAGAAAAGTACCTACTTTGGCTCTAAACACTTATTACCAAAGCAAATCATGATCATTAGAACGAAGCCTTGTCGCTGATGTTTGACCAAACGAGATCTTAAGCTTGTCCCACATGTCCTTAGCAGTAAGACACATTTTGAGCTCAACAATTAGATCGTTGTGCATGCATACATGGTGAAGCGTGCAAACGATCCTTTTTTAACCACTCATCATGCGCTTTCAAGTTTTCAATATAGTTGGCCAAATCTTCAGTTTTCTCAATTTCTTGAGGCTTAGCCACAATAGTTATCAAAGTTTCAAGTGCCTCGCATTCATCAAGAAGATACTGAATCTTCCTAAGCCAAATATCGCAATTTGTACCATCTAGCTTTTCACTCGTTGACAAGTCACCAGTCATATTTTTAGCCATTTACAAGTATATATTAACATAATGGGCATTGGCATGGACACGTTTGAAAAATTTAAACTACCCTATGATTTTTATTTATTCATATCATATGTTCGAAAATTCGCTATGTTAGTAATCATCGGTTCATCACAAAATGACATAAACAGTAAAACTCTATAAACTTAGTTTTACATTTTTTAAATAAAACTAACGAAACATATTCGTAGTACAGACATATTGTTAAGATTGTGAATTGTATGCTTATCTTATTACTTAGCCTTCAACTGGCTTATATCGTTATACAGACGGACTGATGGTATTGGGCTTATAACATAATACGATACTATAACGATACATATTCCTAATACCCCCCCTCAAGCTGGAGCATGAAGATTAAGAATGCCCAGCTTGTGGATGAGATAAGAAAATTGAGGAAGACCTAAAGCCTTTGTAAAAATATCAGCCAACTGCTCGGAAGTGGAGACATATTCCGGAAGTACAAGACCGTCGATAATAGCATCTCGAATGAAATGACAGTCAATTTCAATGTGCTTGGTCCGCTCATGAAAAACTGGGTTCCGAGCAAGATCCAAGGCAGACTTACTATCGGAGAAAACAGGTATAGGCCCAAGAAGAGGCACGTCAAGGCTGGTCAAAAGACTTCGTAGCCACTTTAATTCGCAAACCAATTAGGCCATTGAGCGATATTCCGCTTCAGCAGAGGAAAGAGAGATCGTCTGTTGTTTTTTAGTTTTCCAAGAAATAGGGGAATCCCCAAGGGTCACAAACCACCCTGTAACCGAGCGCCGTGAGGTAGGACACCCACCCCAGTCAGAATCACACCAACCACGAAGAGAAAGTGCACTATTGGAGCGAAGCAAAATTCCTTGGCCCGGGCTTCCTTTTAGATAACGAACAACCCGGTGAGCGGCTTTCATGTGTTCCTCACGTGGGTTGCTGAGGAAACGAGAGAGGATATGCACTGCATAGGATAAATCAGGGCGAGTGACAGCAAGATAAACAAGACGGCCCACAAAACGTCGATAAGACTCAGCATTAGCGCACAGTGGTCCAGAAGCTAAACCAAGACCGTGATTTTGCTCAAGTGGAGTCGCGGCAGGCTTTGAACCGAGAAGTCCTGTTTCTAGAATAATATCAAGCGCGTATTTTCTCTGATTAAGATAAATACCATCTTTGCTGCGGGACACTTCCAAACCGAGAAAATATTTAAGTTTACCAAGGTCCTTCATATGAAAGCATTGACCCAAGTAAGACTTAAATTTGGCGATTTCAGCGGTATTGTTACCCGCGATGACAAGGTCATCCACATAGATAAGAACAAATAACCTCACACTACCACGAGAAAAAGAGAATAATGAGTAGTCAGAATAGGATTGAACAAACCCAAAATTCTTCAATGACGTGGTTAATTTAGCAAACCAGCACCGTGGTGCTTGACGAAGACCGTAAAGTGATTTTTTTAGTCGACAAACCTTTCCTTCGTGACCTTGATTGAAACCCGGGGGCAACCTCATATAAACTTCCTCATCGAGATCCCCGTGTAAAAACGCGTTATGTACGTCCATCTGATGTAACTCCCAATTGTTGACAGCAGCGACAGATAAGAAAGTTCGCACGGTAACCATTTTTATTACCGGCGCAAAAGTTTCTCCATAATCAAGCCCTTCAACCTGATGATTACCAAAGACGACGAGACGTGCTTTGAGCCGTTCAATAGTACCATTAGACTTGTATTTTATTTTTTACACCCATCTACATCCGAGAGCCTTTTTTCCATTAGGTAGATCAGTGAGCTCCCATGTAGCATTTCGTTCAAGGGCATCAATTTCTGCTTTCATAGCTGCACACCAACTGTTATCACGTATAGCTTCCTTAAAAGAAGGTGGTTCAATCCCAGAAGTTATAGCTGCAATGAAATTACGATGGGACTCCGAGAAAGAATGACAGTCAATGAAATTTGCTAAATTATATGGCGTACCTGAGGACGATGTAGAGGAAGTCGATGAGCGAGAGGATGGATTGGCAGTTTGGAGTACGTAACCTTGAAGACGAGAATTTGGATACTTGATCCTATGACCCTTACCCACTGCAGTCTCGGTATTGGGCTTATAACATAATACGATACTATAACGATACATATTCCTAATACATATACACAAAACTCATCTGTGTACAAATAATCACATGCTACAAAAAAATGCACTTGTATGAAGTACAAAAAAAAAGTACTGATAAAGAAAAAAATGTCATTTCTACTTTTATCAGTCTAGTTCGATACAATATAAACATAGGTACATATACCATTACTCCGCAGACTACAGTCTACAACTGTAAAACCCATGTAGAAAGGTTTGAATATACACATCATTTCATGGTTCATACATTACACGCAAGTTATTGTCTTCAATAACTCTTCTCCTTTTTATTAAAAACAAATCAAAAAAGCATAACTCATTTTCCTTGCAACTCTATTTCCCCTCTTCTCCTTTTTATTTTAAAAAACAAATATCCATCTTTTAATCATTAAACATTCGTAAAAACAGGAACAAATATGAATCTACAAACGAAAATGATTCATATGCCATTCACATTCCGACCAGAACACCGTCACTTATCGGTGCGAGACAAATAATTAAGCTGACTCACTTGTTCAAGGCATCGTGACCGGTGTCAGTGCATGACACACACGCCTTTTGTCAGCGTCGAAAAATGGTTCGCGACATTAGATGGTGTTCATGACACACACGAAGTTTATAATATATTCGACAGCTACGAAGACGGAAAACAGAGTACGGGTAAAAATTCAATTTACACAAAAATAGCGGATCAATAATTATTATTTATTCAACATATGAACAATGTTAACATTATTTAGTGAAATCAACTTATGAGTAATTTATTTACAGAAATTATTAGGCATACGGATAACATGATAAATAAAAAATGATTTTTTAATTTTAGTCATGTTATTTAGTGTCGGGACAGTACCGTAACACGATCGGCTCTGATCCCACTGTAAGAATATATGTACCTTATAATTGGAATATGTACGGAAGATCGACGTGCCGAATTTTTTCCCTTGAGACGCAGTTCCGACGACTACTAGAGTCTCGGTGATAGTTTCCACCCCAAGTTCCAAAAGCTATCTAACAATGGTCGCTTTTATGTGATTGTATGTTACTGTATTTTGTGTATTGTTGTGTGTTTTTATTCTCGCGAAACACTCACTATTTATAAGCCTCCAAAAGAGCTATTCCGGGAGAAGAATATGGAGAAATAACTGAAGTTGATTTAGTGACACATTATTTCACCTTAATTGCGACGATTATGTGAGTCATTATTCACAAAATAGTCCTTTCAATTAGGGTCGTTTAAATTACAATTAATTGTACTATCGAGTATATTATAAATATCAAATTTAGTAAGCTTGTTATATTTTGTTTCTTTTTGAATCAAGTGTGTAAAACAATTAGAGAAATAAAACAAATGAGGAAGCAATATACACAACTGTGTATTAATTTCCCAAACATTCACTCATATTTTATTTTTATCTCACAAATAAAAAAAAGTAAAAATAAAGACAAAAAAGACCGAACTGTGTATTAGTGTTGATCTACTCATCTAATGGAGTTGTGTGAGCTATCATAAGCATCCTGATCGGGCCACGTAAGTTTGAAAAGACCGAACAGTGACAAGGGCTCATTTCAAGCATACCATACTTTTTCTTCCCAACGGCTATGTTGTAGTAGGTCATTTATGTAATTTGCAAGCAAATCCAAAAATAGTACTAAAGAGAGTTGAAGTCCTTAAACCACCAAAATTTAATAGTTTGGCTTTAGAAGGCTAAATTATGTCACCCTAACCAAAATAAAATCTAACATTGCATAACTAGGTAGTCAAGAATCAGGAGTTGGGACAGGTTGATTATTTATCAATTCTTCAACCTTTTGAAATAAATATAGGAATATAATTAACCAAAAAATATACAATCTTACTCAAACTATCATAGTTATATCACATAAAATCATTGTATGTTGTAAAACCACCAAAATTACATATCGTAACCCTCATTTCTCATCTTACCCTCAAACTTAAAAAACCCATATGAAAAAAAGACAAATCCCAACAAATTTGAAACTCTCCCAAACTTTAGTATTTTTGACTCCATCATTTGATTTCATCAACTGTTTTGCAATGCCATGATAAGCTTGTTGTGTTAAGTGTAATCCATCCCAACTAATATGTTCTTGAGGATTTTCACAGACGGGAACTCCTTCAGTTCCGCAATTTATACCCACTTTAGCGTTATATTCATTATCGTCCACCCCACAGCACGCCTTCCGCACAGTTTTCTTATCAAATCCTGTACGTCGATATATATGTTACAACAAAAATAATATTACTCCATCCGTTCAGGCCATTTCACTATAATATCGTTATAAGATAGGCCGAATAATGAAAAAGGATTCGAAAATGAATATTAACTCACCAAAGTCAGTTGGATGGTGAATCATTTCTCTGAATGCTTCATAGTTGTCCATGTATTCAAATGAAACATCTGGATAAGTCTCCT
Source organism: Silene conica (assembly GCA_029255685.2). Classification (NCBI taxonomy): domain Eukaryota; kingdom Viridiplantae; phylum Streptophyta; class Magnoliopsida; order Caryophyllales; family Caryophyllaceae; genus Silene; species Silene conica. The sequence goes on from CM055314.2 coordinate 73,891,865, forward strand.
CAAGGTCTTCAATAGCATCTTTCAGTTTTTCATTGTGAAATTTTGCGAGCTTATTAAATTCTTTTAGACAATCTCGTTTATCATACTTATCTGAATCATTTGTTTTGAACAAACTAAGATAACTTGGCATGCAACCAATCGGAAAATTTCCAGGAATCGCTATTTGAGTAGCACCAATATCAATAATTTTCTGCATGTATATATCAAAACTTCGTAAAATTAATAAATATGATAATATTAATTATTTTCAAATTGTTATTATTTATTTATTTTTGTAAAAAAATGACTTGAAATTAAGATACCTTGACAGCATTTGTTATTGCTTTAATAATATCAGGCACCATTCTATGTGCATCTGATAATGTTTTCCCTTGCATGAGAGCAAAATTATAGTCGTTGCCACCAATTTCACCCATGATAAAAAGAGATTTCTCAAGTTTCCTTCTCCTTTCTGTATAGAAATACATAAATAAATAGTCGATAAAGTAGTAATTTAGTTATTGATCGTTTCCAAATGGTAAAAGATCAGAAATAACCAATAATATAATAGAGATCGGAGAGAGTGACGATTAGTGATAGCGAGTACTAATATAGTAACACAAATTCTAATTGAAGACGGACACTATCCGTCACAAGCTGAAAACGGATAGTACCCTCTCACATAATGCAAGTTGCAGTACCCATATGATGCTCCATTTTCTCCCACTTGCATATCCACTTGCATTTTTATGAGAGTAAAGTATTTGTCTTCAGCTAGTGACGGATATAATCTGTCACAAGCTACACTATTTGAGTAAGTAAAGGTAGCAATCAGATTACTCGGAATGGTTATAGGTTGACTATAGCCAAGTCGAGTCATACCAGCTTTAGATTTCACTCTGTCAATAATGGGTTTACGGTTTGTGTTTTGGTCAAAGTTAGATTAGGACGTCAACATTTACTTTAATTTATCTTATGACTTTAATTCAATTATTATCGGATATTCGTTGAATTAATGCATTAAGAATTTTAGATCATCATGGGTGTCACAAATGTATTAGGTATGCAGGTCGGTTATAGTTCAAGTCGAATCATCATTGAAGTAGGTCATCATTATAACACCCCTCTATTTCACGTGTTTGTCAAGGCATGAATGCATAGTGTTGTTTTGATGGTAATGGGCATGTGTCCGAGTTAGTCTGTGACATGTCATGACATGTTACTTGTGGGTCTTTCATTTCAAGTCAGTAGTTGTGAACTTCGAGGACGAAGTTTGTTTTAAGGGAGAAAGATTGTAACACCCCTACTTTGTATATGTTGAGTTCTGACTCAACTCGGTCGAGTTAGAGTGACTCGGCCGAGTAGGTCGAACTCGTCTGAGTAAGCGTAACTCGGCCGAGTAAGTGCAACTCGGCCGAGTAAGTGTAACTCGACCGAGTTGCTCCAATTCAGTCGAGTAGGTCTTTCAGAGAGTTGGGCCGCGGTTAAGTATATAAGCAAATCCGAGAATTATAATTACTTTTACCCTAGATCAGAAACAATAAAACCATAATCCCTTCTTCCCATTCCTCTCAAATTCCTTCAGAGGTCTTTAGCAAGAGTCTTGAAGCGCAGATCATCTAGCCTAGTTCGTGTTTATCAAGTAAGTGTTATCTTATCGTGTAATTATCATAGATTTTGGTAATGATTAGTGAGTAATATATATGTATATAATTCTTAACAGGTGGATTCATAGAAGAAGAGCGTTGGTAGAACGATTTTGGAATTTGCATCTTGCTGTGATTGTTTGAGGTAGGGTTTCCCTACTCAGTTGTAACAACCCGACCCACCACGGTCGTAACACACCCCCAATAAGATGGGTGCACACTTTTAGGCCCATTATTTGTCCTCACTTAAGCCCAAAAGCACAAGGCCTTGTTACTAAGTGGTGGGTGGAAGCTATTATAAACATATCACAAGCCTCACATTCTACCGATGTGGAACAACTTTCCTCTCATACTCTTGGGGTGTTACAAACTCCCCCACTTAAAGAACACAACGTCCTCGTTGTACCTCAAACTTGACCACAATCAGGGCCAGAATCCTCCCCCGCTAGGTGTGTGACCCGGGTACTCCCAACCACAGGCTCACCACACGGTCGCAGGGTCGCTCTGATACCATTTGTAAACTGTAATACCCCGTATTTTAGCCTTGGTCAACAACTGTCAAACCATGTTTTATACACGTATTTCAAACGGAATGTTCATAAGGTGTTTTACGTAAACTATTATTATTTTATAAATCGGATTTCTACGATTATGTCGTATTTCTTAATCATTTTTATATTTAATGGTTATTTCATAAAACGACATTTCATTGGTATTTCGTTAATTTTGATAATATGTTTATTACTAAATATATTTCTTATTTAATATTTATTTATTGATAATATATACTCCGTATTTTACGGAGTAATATTTTAATAGTAATTTATAATTTTTAATTACTTTGGCGTGTGGGTATGTTGGGTCGTTGATATTCGATAATTAAGTTATCGAATGCGTGTTTTTTTATGTATTATATGCAGTTAGTAAGGGGCCGAGTATAAGTTAGTAATAAGACCGTGTTGTATATCGCTGTGTGGGCCTTGAATTGCGGGCCAACTATATCCTTTGTACAACCCATCTCGTTGTAAGTTAGAAAAATCTGACAACACCACCTTCAGCCACTCTGCCGCCTTCCAAAACAAACCCTAAACCTTATTCTAACCTAATCACACGCCACACTTACCGACATACACTAGTTGCCGCCACATCAAGGAGTAAGAGGGAGGTTCTCACGGTGAGTTTTGGGTGGTTAAGGGTTGTTCGAACACGCACAAAAAGGAGGTATGTCAACACGATTTTACTTTTCTCTGTTTTGAACACCCTGTTTCAAATCCGCAAATCTTCATGGTAGTTTTACGTTTTCATTCTGATTTTTACATATATCTAGTCTAGGATGTTAGTTGTTACGTTTCGACCATATTTGAGTCACCATGGACCATCAGAGACCACCTAGTCACGGTTGTTTTATGGCGTGTTGGAGAACCGTGTTCTGTTAACTTTCTGATTACGTATGTTTAATTAGTGATTCATATAGCCTCTGGTCGGTGGTTGCTGTCGGTGATGGGGTTTTAGAAAGGCCGTGTATAGGGTGGTTGTATGGTGGGTGTCACGACGGGTCGTCTCGATTATGGTGGTTTTTACAGTAGGAATCGTTGGGCAGTTGTAAAACAGGAAAACCGAGTCGGGTTGCGGTGATGGGTTTATAAGTCGACAGTTTGGTCTCGGTGGTGGTGGTCGACGGCTGATGACTCCTCCACTGGAACCACCGTGGCTCAGAGGCGAGCCTGGTGGTGCCAGTGGGGAAGCCGGGGGTTGACAGCGGTGTAGGGACTGGCGTGAACAAGGGGTAGTCACGACTGGACTGGGTTGTTGAATTGGCTGTTGTACGCGTGTTTTACCGAAGTTGAAGTTGAATTGTTTCCTTTCCTTAATTATTTCACCAATCATGATCTTAATTATCATTATTTGGGTTATGTTAATAATTTTAGTCATGTAATTATGGTCTATGCTACTAAGGATATTAGGTTAACATTAGTATTATATTCTTATTATTATTGTTTTGTTTTGTTTTATTACAATCAATATGCTTTGATTATATTATGATATCATTATATTATTATTATCATTATTGTTAGTCTTGTTAATATTAGTAATTATTCCTCCTTCACATTGGATTGTTGTTTGTGTATTATTATCATTATTTCGATAACCGACATCAATGGCTGTATGATTATTATTATTAATAATATTATTGTTGTCGAAAATGTTGTTAGTATCACATTGTTATTATTAAAAGTTATTAATAGTTTTTATAATACTTATTGGTTAGTTTATGCTATAAGGTTGTTAATAATTGTTTTGTTTAGTTCATGTTATTTACTTGTGGTCAATGAGTTAAGTAGTTGAACTAGCTGGTTTCATTAATTTGTTAAATGACTTTGTGACGCGAACTTGTTTAATTAACGAATTTAGTTAATCGACTAGTTATGTTTAGTATCATCTCGTTATGTTTAATATTTTAAGGTGTTAATTATATTAGTAGCGTAATTGTTTTGACTATTTAATTAGTGTAATTAATTGATTTAAGTGGACAGATAATAATCGTTCACGTAATTATATTAGTGAGTAATTATGTATATTATATTGATTAGGTGACGGTTTTGAAGTGGCATAACTCTGTTTACTTGATGGCTTGCTATTGGATTATATTGCTCTTCAGGTAGGATACACTGACCTTATACTCTATGATGTGTTATGAATGGATGTGGTATTGTGTGTTATGGATGCTGAGCATGCTTGATGTGAGATTGATATTGGTTGGAGTAATTGTGAATTATCGGTAATGTCATGAGCATTTCATTATTTGATAGCATGATTGAATAATTATATCGTTGCATTCATGAGCATAGCATATGCATTGGTTACTGAGAAAGTTATGGATCAGATATTGTTCTGATATAAAGCCCAGGGTGGTTCTGCAGACCAGGCCTGGTGTCTTATCAGCTATTGAGCTGGTGTTCGGTGACGACCGATTATAGTATGCCGGGAGGTTCGGTATGGCTTGGTGCACGGGTATGAGATTGAGATAGAGATTGAGATTGTGACTGAGCTCGAGCATATCATGGCATTTGCATATCATTATTGTTGCATTATTTATTATTGTGTTACCCTACTCAACCGCGAGGTTGACAGTGTATTCGTGTACACCTACGATGATCCGGAATGGGGAGTAGATTCTACAGGTCAGTGACAGATGAGCTAGGAGCTGGGGCAGGAATGTGAGATGCATACATTGGACCGACTTAGTACTATATCACTTCTAGAGGAGTTATCAGTTGTATTTTGTTTTTCCACAATGTAATATCTGTATAATCAAAGCTTAAATTTTATCAGTTTTATATAAAGTACTGTGGTTGTTTTACTTGTTATTCACTACCTCGGACTTTCCGGGATGGTAACAGCTCTATTTATTTGAGAATGTCTTGCTAAAGGCTCTTAAATAAATGGGGGTATTACATCAGTTCTGGTAGATTTTGATTGTGACGATACTGTTGTATTATTTGATATCACTGTATTGGTGAGTTATTGATTGAGATTGGAAACATATGTGTGAGACCGTTGCGGAAAACGACTCTTACTCCTACGATATTGCTTTTCGGGGGACCCGCCACGGAGAGGATGTACACATTAAGGATCTAGGTACCCCTTGTCGCGAGCAAGTGGGGGATTGATGTGGCGCTTGAGGCCGCCACCTGTATTGTTGTGACAGTGGATAACGGTTGTGGTGACTTATCAGATTGTCGCGTTGTTTTTTTATTGTGTTGTTACCGTCTTATTTATCAGTTCGGGCGCTTGTTGTTTATACGGTGATGATCCATGTAATGGTGAGCAGAGTCTCAGGTACAACGATGTTGATGTTTGCTAGCTTGGGAAGGAGGGATCGTCACATTATATTTTTGCCTTATAGATTTGTCTAGCTTCCGCGACTCGTTGTTTTGGTTTGTATTGTCAGACAGTTGTATTCCTTAAACTTATTATAATAAAGGTTGCTTTCTAGTTTGTTTACTTTGATATTGTGCCTCAAGAAACTGAGATGGTAGCACCTTTCATAGTTTTACGGTCCTACCTAAAGGCCTTAGATTATGAGGATATTACAAATGGTATCAGAGCGACGATCTTGGCACCTAAACCAATGAACCAAATGAACTTAGGATGTTTTTTAAATAAAATGAACCCCAAGTAGAAGTTTGTAAGGCTATTGCAAAGGTTTAGGAGACGTCCCGAAACCGCGAAATTGCTTATAACCTTATACTTAGCTACTAAGGGTAGATTAGGATGTGAATACTCGCGTGATATAATGTCTGGTGTGATGTGTGATGTTTTGCATATGATACACGTTTGATAAGCATGTGAAAGATGGGAATGTGTGGTATAAAGTTGCATGATTATATGGAAGTTGGTGAAAGTTGGAATTAGTTTACGTGGTTACAATTACATCTGAGTGTTTATTGGACGGCTTTTATGCTAGTGCGCATATAAAATTATTTGATGCGTAGGATAGGTGAAGGGCAATTTTCCCTTCCCGAAGCCTGACTGACGCTATAACTCGGCCGAGTAGGGTGGACTCGACCGATCAGTGGGAGTAACTCGCCCGAGTAGATGTTACTCGACCGTGTAGGGACAATTCGACAGAATTGGTTAGATTCGACCGAGTTAGTGCGATTCGACCGAATGTGAGTTACTTGACCGAGTGAGGGTAACTCGGCTGAGCTGATGGTACTCGACCGAGTTGGTTTTATTCGACCGAGTACGCATGTATACTTGTTGTTTTATGCTAAGTCATATGTTATAAGCGTAGGTTTATCCTGGTGTGTTACCTATATAATTGTTGTATTACATAAGTTAACCGGTTTTCAAATCGGTATGGTATCATGAGGAAATCTAGTGGTCGGAGGTGTTTAAGAGGAAAGAGTGGTGAACGCAAGTGAAGTGTATGACCTTTTGAGTTAGAGAGCGAGCCATGTGAGGAAAGGTGGGCGAGATTTTCGTGAGCTTAGGTGTGGTGTTGATGTTTACATGGTTAAGTGGTAAGGTAAGTCAAAAGTAAGTGAGGATGAAAGATAGGTATATCGATACCAATTGCGAATGATAAAGGATAAAGATGAGGTATGTATATAGTTAGGTTGGTTGAGGAAGTGCGTAATGGAATTTTGTTAAGATAATTGGAGGAGAATTTTGTGCTTGGTAGGTTACTTAATTATGGTGACATATATGTGGATTTGTATATATTTGTGCCGATCAAAAACTTAGGTTTATGAAGGGTGGTTATAGGTATATAAAAGTTTGGGGATGTTAACGGTATAAAAAGACTTACGAGATATGTGTGATATCAAGTATAAATGATGAATTAAGTAATCGGAAAATAATTAGTTAGTGCTTGGGCTTGTTAGTGGTTTTTTGATCAAAGGTGAATGCTAGGGGAGTTTATGGCTATAAGGGAATAAAGAGTGATGATTCGAATGAAGATGATGTGGCAATGAAAGCGATGAGAAGATATTTTATTGACTAAGGAGTTAGAGAGAATGTGTTTATACATGAGTGATTGAGTGATGTGATCGGATGCCATGAGAATAGAATAATGGGGGGGTGAGTCGAGTGTATATGACAGAAGTTACGAGGCATGGAAATAGGTGATAATAGTGGTGTAGAGTACTATAACAAGGATGTGACTTAAGGTATACATATGAGATAAGTAAGACGACATTTTAGTCGTGAGTTTCAAGGAATTAAAGAATGAGTACTTGAGAGAGTTTTTATACGGTGTGTAAGTTTAGTGGAAAGTTAAGGGGTGGAAATGATCGAGGCTATGTTGGTATTGATTTTGAGGTAACTTAGATAACGTAATTATTGGTGTGTGCTAATGGAATTTGGGCTAATGGCAACAAGGGAGCCTATAAGGCCGAATGAAAAGGCGTTTATTAGTTGTTGAGTATTAGATTTACAGTCCCAATGGTCGAGTAATAGTGATTGTTTGGGTTGGGTAATGTGTATGTGTGATGTACGTAAGTGATTATGTGAAGTGAAAATATCTCAAGTAGTGGTATGGAATGATGCACACAAGGTCGTTGTCTGAATCTTCCTCATAGCATGTTGTATATAATGAATTGGTAAGATTATATTAAGGCGTCATAATCGATGTGGTTGTTGCGCTTCGGAATGAAAGTCGAGCTTGATACTCCGTGCTGCAATGCGGGTACCTTCGCGTTGAAACGCAGTTGTCGGTAACGGTGTTGTGAAGCCATCACCAAGAGTTATGGTGGAAATGATATGATTGTTTCGAGATATTTTTCCCTTTTTCTAATGCTATATGTCTTATTATCGTGTTTTAATGATATGAGGTGTGGATATTTGTGGCGTGTGGATAAAATTTCGAATGTGGCTGTTTTATTGTCTTGTTATCATATGTTTTGCGCTCATGAGATCTAATTGTTGGTTTACGTACGAAGTTGATGTACATGGGGTATTTCTTAACATAGGCGTATACTTGAGAGACGAGGTTGAAAGGATACGTCATTTGGGGAATAGACATATATATCGTTGTCATGGTCCATTTTGTTTATCGATAGCTTGGACTCGTGGGAGAGAGTAGAGTATGATATAGCCGAGAGTCGCATGTGCTTGTTGTTGTTGTTGTCATAGTTATAGTGGTACCTTTGATAAGTGGAAACAAAGTTGTAGGAGATGATTGAAGTACTTTCGATCACATGGGAAGTGTGGCGCTTGTTGTCATGATTTTAGAAAATAATTTGTAGAATGTGTGTACAAAGCTAGAAGTTACAGACAGAATAGGAACCTTGGGATTAGTATTAAGTTATTAACTGATGGACGAACCGGGTAGAAGAAGAAAATTTGAGGATTAAGGAAAGATGTACAATCTTGAGTTGGGAGTGATGTTTTAGAGATTAGATGCTGGAATTGAAAGGAACGTGGACGTGCGGTAATGTAGAAGAGTTAAGATAATGGTTATGTCTAGTGCTTATTGGTGGTATATGGAGGAGGGAGTACGAAATGGGAAGGTATAATTGCTAGTGAGCGAGAGCCTTAGGTATATGTATGGTGATGAAGGTTATGGTTGTAGTTAGCTACCGGAGATAGAAGATGATGATAATGAGAGAGAATCGTTAAGAATATAATATTAAGTAAGAAAGGACGTTTATCTTAAGAGGGGTCAGATGCGGCGAACAAAGTTTGATGATTTTTGCATATGGGGGTATACGTGGAAGTTTGAGTTTAGTGTAGCATAACGGATGAAACTGTAGCTGGTAAACGTGGTGTGATGGTAGTATGTAGTTTATATGTATGTTTATGAAGGGAGGTTGTGGAGGTGTATGGTTGCGATAGTATGGACAGCTTTGTGTGGCAACATTGATGAGCGTCAGTAGGTTTCGAGGACAAAGTTCCCTATTAGGGTCATAGAATGTAACAGTTGCATTTTAGGCTTACGTGGTTGGTGGATTGTGTTAGTAGTGGATTTGGCTGTGTGATATAAAAATAATTTAGAGTTGACAAAACTTATAGGATTCCAGTCGATGGTAGCATGGCGTTAGGTGAACTATATTATAGTTTGTGCTGGCATTGCTTAGTGAGTTAGTGTTGAGGAGGGAGGGTGAGCGTTGAGTGGTGTAGTTAGCTTAATGCTATACGTGTATGATGTAAGGTTACGAGGATGTAACATGTTTCTTTTAGGGGGATAGAAGATGATTGCGTTGTGTTCTAAGCCTTTCAGTCAGTTATATAAATTTTATATATGTTTCATTCCTGTGGTGTCTTGCACATCTTAGAGATACGGTGTCTCAAGTTTGTAAGAGTCGGGTGCGGTTTGCACATCCATAGGACGTGGTGTTTGGTTTGTGCTAGATGTCATTAGAGTTTTGTGGTAGTTTTAGATAATCGCGCGTCAAGTTCTAAGTTTTGTGAGTCAGTGGTAAGAGTCAATATATAAAATTTATACATAGGTCATATTGTGTTTTGCACATTTTCCGGATGTAATGAATTCCTCTTGTCTTATGTGTTCATTGGCATTGCGGAGTAGGAAGTAAAAGTAGGTGTTATCGTACCGCAGTTTTGGGGTGTTGTAAGTCGTGTCTTTTCAGGTGGATTGTGAACTTCAAATACGAAGTTCGTTCTAAGGGAGGACGATTATAACACCCCTCTATTTCGTGTGGTTGTCACAGCATGAATGCATAATGTTGTTTTGAAGGTAATGGGCATGTGTCTGAAATTGCCTGTGACATGTCATGACATGTTACTTGTGGGTCTTTCATTTCAAGTCAGTAGTTGTGAACTTTGAGGACGATGTTTGTTTTAATGGGGAAAGATTGTAACACCCCTCCTTTGTATATGCTAAGTTGTGATTCAACTCGGCCGAGTTAGATTAACTCGGCCGAGTAAGAGCAACTCGGCCGAGTAGGTTTGACTCAACCGAGTTGCTCCAATTTGGTCGAGTAGATCTTTTCGAGAGTTGGGCCGCGGTTAAGTATATAAGTAAATCCTAGAATTATAATTACTTCTACCCAAGATTAGAAACAATAAAACCATAATCCCTTCATCCTCTTCCTCTCAAATTCCTTCGGAGCTCTTTAGCAAGAGTCTAGAAGCGCCGATAATCTAGCCTAGTTCGTGTTTATCAAGTAAGTGTTATCTTTTCGTGTAATTATCATAGATTTTGGTGATGATTAGTGAGTAATATACATGTATATAATTCTTAGGAGGTGGATTCATTAAAGAGCGTTGGTAGAACGATTTTGTGATTTGCATTTTGCCGAGATTGTTAGAGGTAGGGTTTCCCTACTCAGTTATGGTAGATTTTGATTGTGACCATACTGTTGTATTATCTGATATCACTGTATTGCTGAGTTATTAATTGAGATTGGGAACGTATGTGTGGGTCCGTTGCGGGAAACGACTCTCACTCCTACGATCGCTCTTCGTGGGACCCGTTACGGAGAGGATGTGCATATGAAGGATCTAGGTACCCCTTGCCGCGAGCAACTGGGGTATTCATGTGGGACTTGAGGCCACCACATGTATTGTTGTGATAGTGGATATAAGTTGTGGTGATTTATCAGATTCTGGCATTGTTGTTAATTGTGTCGTTACCGTCTTATTTATCAGTTTGGGCGCTTGTTGTTTATACTGTGATGATTCATGTAATGGTGAGTAGAGTCCCAAGTACGACGATGTTGATGTTTGCTATCTTTGGAAAGAGGGATCGTCACATTATCATTTTGCCTTATAGTTTTGTCTAGCTTCCGCCACTCGTTGTTTTGGTTTGTATTGTCAAACGGTTGTATTCCTTAAACTTATTATAATAAAGGTTGTTTTCTAGTTTGTTTACTTATATATTGTGCCTCGGGAAATTGAGATGGTAACACTTTTACAGTTTCATGGTCCTACCTAAAGGCCTTGAATTATAAGGGTGTTACAATCATTAGATGACAACTCTGGTCGAGGTCGGGTTAGTTAACAACATATATTTTCTTATGTCATTTAAATAGACAAATCTATAAATCAAACCAACTACGATAATTAACAATGTGGCCTTATTTGTAAACCAGAAAAAATCGACACAGCCCGATTACCCGAATAATCCAATCTTCTACTCGACCCACAACCCAACACATAACCTAAGTTTGATCCGCAAACCCAATTTCCTGACCCTGTACGACAGGGTCCGAATTTGTATTGTGGCATTCTGACCTTATTCCTATATAACTTGATCAATAACAACACACTCATAAATGACTCAAACTCGAAATGATCCAGTTGAAGTGATTCAACTGCTGACCAAAACTTTACCAAACTCAAAATGACATGACCTGACATAGTAGAAAGCAAGGTCAGGCAAATTATGAACTGATCAAACTCACACATGTTACCAGGGGTGGCTTTGGGTCGTTTTAGGCTGAGCAAAGGAACTAGATCTCAAACATTTTTTTGGCCTAAAAAGGTTGTTATATGGTATAAATAAAATAAACCATATAGCTCAATCAACACACAAAGGCTTGTATAGTGGTACCAAGTTTGGTTATGTGCAAAAAAAAGTTGGAGTTCAACTCTCAATTAATAAGTTTCTTAAATTTGCTTTTATTTTAAATGTTCTTAGCGGCCACTGAATTATTTGACACTCCTACTTGTTCCTGTTAACCCGTTTATCTGTTATCCTTATTTTATCATAATTAAGTTATTTTTTTACTTATGCATCGGGTTTCGTCAACATCAAGTCACGAGCATTTGTGTTGAGTTTGGTCAAGTTGGGGTTGAGACAAATAAGGTTACTATAGGTTATGAGAGTTATCAAGACAGTGAATTTTGGTTCAACCTATTTTAGTTTTTTTATTTGCTGGTTGGGTCTGATTTCGCGGGCCGGTCAATTGTGTAGAGGTATATATCTATTGCTACAAAACAATTGTACAACAAAAAATGATAAATTGAAGAAAATACCTGATGTGTCATGGTAAAATGAATGAATGTGCGATTTGAACCAAGAAAGTTGAACAGACAGAGCATTATTGTTGTCCGGTGTTACATCGTACTTCTCTTCTAATACAGAAAAATTCAGAGCCGTAGCTCCCCCAATAGCAAAGTTCACTCCATGCTCAAACTTACCATCTTTCTTAAGGTATTCATCAATAAACGGCAGGTTTAAGAACTTTGCTGCATTCATAAAGGTAACACTAGTCGAGTCAGGATTTATAATGGAAAATTTTTTGTGTCCTCCGGGGGACCGTACTCCTCACACCTAAAGAACATCCACCAAAATAGAATATTGTAATGGCTTGGGGTGTAAGGAGTACGCTCCTCTCGAAGGACACAAGATTTTTTTCCTTTATAATGAGTGAAAAATTACAGCGCCCATAAATGAGTAATGTATTTAGGAAGTAAATTCTTTTTTTTTGTTTTTTTACAGTTACGGAGTAAAATTTTAATTATCAATTCAAACATTTCATTTACGAGCGCCGCTGCTAATAAATACGAACCTCCTAAGTCCACCATTAATTACCGTAGATGGTAAGAGTAATTGCAATGGAATAACATTTTATAAAGTTTTTCATTTGCTATGTCATACTTTGTCAATCTCAAAAATTAAGAATTTTTTAACCCAATACAAAAAACTTTAAATAAAGTTCTTTAATGTGGCCCACATTATTTAATTATCAACTTTAATTTAGTATTTTGTGGTTTATTTTACAATTAATGTGGCCCCACTTAGAATTTGTTTATTTTATATTTCCGCAAAACAATAAAGCAAGTGGGCCCCATCCTGAATTTATTTGATTTCAATTTGTTTGTGTAACACACAATATGGTAATTGGTAGGTGTATTGCTCACACCTTATTTTTTTGTGCTAGTCATTTATTCTACTTTTTGGAAGAACCCTGTTTGTTACTCCCTCCATTTATATCCACTTTGCATGTATTTCATTTCGGTCCATTCAAATCCACTTTGCATGTTTTCTTATTTGGTTGTACTTTTAATACTATAATATTATAATAACACTATTAAGCCTCACTTCTTCAACACAAATTACACACAATACTAACACTTTACACCTATTTGTTGTACTTTTAATACTATAATATAAGTTTCTTATTATTTGTGCATAAAGTATAAGTGCAATGTTGATTTGAATGGAGGGAGTATTTCAAACTGAGTTTGTTTGTTTTATGAGAAACTTTATGTTGCAATGGGAAAAAAATTATTACATGGTTCTTATTTACAATCTCAAGGCAAAAAACTTCCCATTGTAATTGCTCTAAGGGATCTTTATTTCTCTAGGGTCTGATTTTTAAATGTAGCTTATATTACTTGTTTTGTTTTTTCTTAAAAGAATGATTTTACCATTCCTCTTAGTTGACTGGGATTCTAATGTTGGGCAACCCTAATGAAACAATAGCGAAAAAAGATATAAAATTTACATAATTAAATTAATCGTAGGTACTACAAGAATTCTGTTTTCGGGCAACTGCACTAATAATAGTAGATACTATAAAACAGTTGCCAATTTTCGCGGCTTAATTCAGTTGCCTGAATCGAAATAGGTGACTAGAGCTTGCGACTAAGCTCAGACGACCATTTTCAGTCGTTAATTTAGTTTTAGTGACTGTTTTGAGTCACCCAATATAGTCACTCAAGTCTTGTTTTCTTGTAATGAGACTCGGAAAAGTAGTAGATTTTTCAATTTGACACAAAAGGATAAATTAAAGTGGTTTCTCACAAATAATATTTATAACAAGAAAAAGGAATTAAAGAGTTATATCTCACCGAAAAAATCGATCATAAGAAGACCGTCGGAACAACGACCAGTGGGCTTGTCAAAGTAACTCTCTCCATATGGCCAGTTAGCGCAATACATGGTTGAGTTAAGCCGCATTTGATTTCCGGTGTCCGCAAGTGAATCTCCAAATTGATAGATGGCATTCACTGGACGTCTTTTTCAACAAATTTATGAATGAATATTAGAAAAATTCAACAAGAAAAATTAAGAAAAAATCATTTTCAGTACGTACATTGATACAAATTAAACCAACGCACATAGGCACATGAAATACTGAAATATGGTTGAAAAATAGTACAAATTTCCTATATATCGATTCATTGATCTTAAATGACTTTTTTATTTGCAACCTCAACTCATTCTTAGTTTTTTTTGAATTGTGATTGAATTTAAATTTAGTATTGTAAATTACCGCATTTGTATGAATACGAAGAAAAAAAAGCAAAAGCAGCGGAGGGATAGAAGAGAAACAAGTAAAGATTAAAACTTCACAACAACAGCCGACGAGATAGAGTTAAAGATGAACGATTGTGAATCCTTTTGTCACGAACCCTAATACACTTTATCTCTACCACTTTCATAATTGTCATCTTTACCTTTGTCTTAATTATTTATGTACCTTTTTTTGTATTTTTCTTAAGTGACATTTAATCAAGATTAAAAAAAAGGATAAACTGTTAATTTATACCTATTATAATATGAGTTTTTGAAACTTACGCTTAGAATATTTTTTCTTCAAAAGTTATACCTAACATCTTTTTTTTTCTATACTTCATATCATATCTAAATAAAATGGTTTAAATGAGAGGGTTACAGGTCGAATAGTCTCGAGTTCGGGTAAAATCCGGGACGAGTGTATTTCGGGTCGTGTAAAATACGGGTCAAATCTAGATGGTTTCGGCCGGGTTCGGGTAGAAGTACGTTAACATCTCTTTTTAACATTTTTGAAAACTTCGTTTGCACGTAATTTCTACCATTTATATGTTTTGTCTCATCTCCTCATCTTCGTCAACTTAATTGTCAGCATACATTCTCACTATCACCATCGTCATTATCATGATTACCCTCCCTAACTTGTTAAGTACGACGGTGAGACTCAAATAACATGACAATGATGACGTGGTATGTGAGATGGGGTGATGGGGTGACAGTGGTGACGTGGAATGCGGTTTGACGTAATAAGATGTGACACGCTTCGAGGGATGGTGTGCCATCATGTGATCTGAGGTGATGACGTAGCTTGAGATATGAGGTGCTGACGTAGAGTATGGTTCGAGGTAATACGGTGAAAGTGATAGTGTTGTTGGAGGAAGTGTCCTCGACAATAGTGTGTTGACATAATTAAAACTCATTTGAATGAAACACAACTGGGAGTGTTACTCTTTTAAAGTCGACTGATCAACATTTACCGGTAATGATTGGCTGTCTAGAGTTTGACATTATCGTCATATGATGGTGGTGATCAGTTGATCCCTTAAGGTCATATCTTTAGGGAATTCCGTCTCAATGGAATAATTAATTAATATTGTATTGGATACAAATTAATTAATAACTAGAAATTTGGAAATAATTGTATATGACGAATATTTTTATAATGGGATTATAATAATAATAGTCATGGTAATAAAATCGTTTTTATTACTCGGTTTTATTTATTCGTTTGGGAAACGATTAAATTGAGAATGAACACGGTTGATCATAAAATTACAAAGAGTTGTAATTAAATTATGACATTACATTTTTATACAATAATAATTTCGAAATTATTAGTGCAAATATTTAAATGTAATAAATTTGTGAATTATGAATTTTAATAGTTAAAATTGCACAATTAACAAATTGGGTCATGTGTTATGGGACATGTATGACATGTTACAAATTAACACAATTGACAAAGATAAAATGGGTCCATATTAGACCACATTTCAGCCGTGTACAATGGGAAAAATTGAGGTTGTGTGTGTGCATTGTGATGGAGTGTGTAAGTGGATGTGTAAGAGTGTAAGAGTGTGTAAGGCATCTTATGAGCTTTATGTAAGAGCACAAGAGGCATGCATAGGCCATCTTGGCTTATGTTGGCCGGCCAAGAGTGAGCAAGTGAGCTCACATTTGCTCTTTAAATACACCAACACACACCTCATATCAAAAAAAAGGTTTTGGCCAAGTCTTTAGTTGATGGTTGTTCATCCAACACACTACAAACCTCATTCTCAATAATTCCTTAGCTAAAATAGTTTTTACTAAGGAAATAATTATTTCCATACTAATAATATTAAGAGTAATATTATTATTATTATTTCTAGTATACTTATACTAATTTTCTAGTAACAAAATTAGTATTAGTTTGAGATCGGGTCCTTGATACGCATCTTTTGGAGACGATTTTTCTTAGATCGTTTAAGGGTATTTCGGTGGTTTGAAGACTCATATAATAGGTGATTATTGAGTATAAACCTTCTAAAACCAATGTAAGGACTATCACATCTTATGATATCATCATGCATGCATAAGATCCATTTAAGTTTTTATGTCTAAACTTAAAGAAACAAAACTCACATTAGATTTGAGTATAAATTAAGGAAATTAGTTTCCAACAAGTGTGGCACAAATGACTTGTGATCCGAGTTGATGACGTGGCAATGCTGACATGCAGTTCAATGTAATACACCCCGAAAGTAATGGTGTGGCACATACACACTTCAAAGCTAGCGATGATATGACATGTGGCCGAGGTGATGACGTGGTGACGTGGAGTACGGGTCGGCGAAATATGGTGAAAGTGACTACGTGTGATACTTTGAGGTGATGATGTGGCATATGGTTTGAGTTGAGGTGACATACCGCATATATACTTATTTTTCTTGAAAAATTTAAAAGGCCATTGTTATTTGGCATTGTGTATTTTAAGGAAGATATATTCTCTTGACCCCACAATTAGCCCGTTACGGATCGGGTTTTGGCCCACTATTTACGGGTCAAATGGGTTTGGGTATCTTTCGGGTTTGAGCTTAAAACTGGGTTATTTTCGGCTTATTTACTGGTCGGGTTATGTTTATTTTTGGGTCGGGTCAGGTTTTGACAGGTATACTCTCACCTCATTAACTCTCGCAATAGCCATAACCAATAACAATCACTACCAGACATCACTTCTTCTCCCACCACCAGTGCCACCACTGCGTGTCACCCAAACCTATTAATTATAAACACTCACACGTCACAGCCCCATTTGATCCAAACCCTCTCCTCCTATAGAAACCTTGTCATATATTTGTATGAATAACAAGATATGATATGGTGTTATACTCAACATATTAGCGATATCGTGTTGAATAATTGGATGATTGTATAAATTAATTACTTGCTAATAATTAGAAGATATGGTAGGAGATAGTTTTTGTATATATATTGGATGTTAACCAAAGGATGAATAACACAGAACCATTCATTCCCTTCTCCGCTTCTTACAATTTCTCATGGTATCGTGAGCAAGGTTTCACATAATTTTTTTTCATTATGATAGGAGACAATAAAACAAAAAAAATTCTACCCAATTCCCCTATATACCTTCATCCGTCAGATATTAACTCTTACCCAAATCAGTTTTAATTGTGATAACTACGATTTATGGGCCGCCGCTGTCAAAAATGGGTTAGATGTCAAAAATAAATTGGGGTTTATCGAAGGAAAAGTTAAGAAGCCATCGAATCCTGACGGAGAAGACGATGAAGCTGTAGCATGGAGATCGTTCAATCCTATGTTGAAAGCATGGTTATGAAATGTAATTGACCCGAAATTAAATCCGAGCATTGCATTTGAATCAACCGTTGCTGAAGTCTGCACAGAATTGAAAGACCGTTAATCTGCTGGGAATGCACCAAGGGTGCACCAATTGAAAATTGAGTTACAAGAATGCAAGCAAGGAAGGCTGACACTCGTTGAGTATTACACAAAACTCAAGACGATTTGGGATGAACTTGCTAATAATAGCAAGATATCGTCATGTACTTGCGGCGCTGCTAGTGAAATTGCGAAAGAAAAGGAGGAAGAAAGGGTACATCAATTCTTGATGGGTCTCGATAAAAATCTATACAGTTATGTTCGCAGCAATTTATTACTAATGGAAGGCCCCATCATTACTTTACCCCGAGCATACGCTTTGGTGTTGCGTGAAGAAAGACATTCGAACATGACAAAGGTGAAAGAAGAGAATAGTGCAGCGGTCATGGTTGTTCGATATTTCGGAGCAGTTAAAAGCAAAGGAAACCATTCGAAGCAAGATGGAGAGGAAGAAGGAGAACCCCCGCAATGCAACTATTGTGGTCAATATTACCACATAGAAGAGAATTCCAACTCCAAACATGGGTATGAGGTCGTGAAAGGGAGAGAAAGAGGAAGAGGCAGACACGGGGGATATGGCAGAGGACGTGGTCGAGGAAGGTCGCAAGGACGAGGACAAAATGAGACCCACCAGGCGAACAATGTGAACAACTCGTCAGGACCAAGAGAAGTAGAGACGTCGACCAAAAATTACTCATTCACCAACGATGAAATCGAAAGGCTTCGGTTTTTGCTCAATGTTAGCCCGGAAGGTAGTGAAAAACTAACAGGTATGCATGCCAAAATTAATTGCGAATGGTTGATTGATAGCGGTGCTTCGCATCATATGACAGGAAGAAGAAATTGCCTCCAAAATATCTGGATTGGAGAGGCATCCCATATCGGGTTACTTGATGGTCGACAGATTGCAGCGAAGGAGCATGGAGAGGTCATGTTAAACGATAATTTTGTTCTACAAGATGTGTTATACGTACCAAACTTGACATGTGATTTGATATCGGTACAACAGTTAATTTCTGAAAATAATTGCGTGGTAAATTCTTTCCCGACTATTGTGTAATGCAAGATCGGGTTTTGAGGACGGAGATTGGTAGAGGCGAGCAACACGATGGGGTTCACACGTTCAAGTCGAGCATGGTGGAGAAAGTTAGAAAGGTATCAGTGTCGAAGGAGGGAGAGCTTTGACACAAACGACTTGGACATCCGTCAAGGAGTAAATCACTTCCTTTTTTTCTACGTTAGTTAATTCCAATTTGAATTGGAACTCTAGCCAAATGATTCTTTCTGTAGGGCTAAACAAACTAGTAATTCGTTTAGCTTGAATAATAATCGTTGTGACGAACCTTTTGGATTGATACATGTAGACATTTGGGGAAAATATCCCGTTGCTAGTTTGTCTCGAGCTCATTACTTTTTTACTATTGTTGACGACCATAGTCGGGGTGTCTGACTTTACTTAATGAAAGACAAAAGTGAAGCGAGTCGTTACATGATTTTTTTTGTCAAATGACGAAAACCAATTCAATAAAGTTGTTAAGGTTATTCAAAGCGATAACAGTAGTGAGCTTTTATCCGGAGCTATGAAAAATTACTACGAGGATAATGGCATAATTTTCCAAACTAAAAATGTCGATGCCCCCAACAAAACGGGAGAGTTGAGAGAAAATATCGTTAGATCGTAGAGAAGGCTAGAGCTTTACATTTTACAAGTTATTTATCGATCGAATTTTGGGGGAGTGCGTTTTGACCGCCGCTTATCTAATTAATCGAACTCCAACCCCATTACTCAAAAACAAAACTCCATACGAAATACTCTATCACAAGAAACCAAACCTCACCAATCTTAAGGTCCTTGGATGTTTTTGTTATGCCCCCAACAAAGATAAACCTCGTGACAAATTTGGGGAGCAAGGTAAACGGTGTCTAATCCTAGGCTACCCACATGGTAAAAAGGGATAAAAAGTTTATGACTTAAATACTCAACAAATTTTCGTTTCTCGTGATGTCATATTCTTTGAACACATGTTTCATTTTTACATCCCACCTGATTCGCCCAAACAAAACACCACACCCAATGAAATTTTTAACCATTTTGAGGAACATAACGAAACTGTCCAAGAAGAAGAAGTAGTCAGTACTGAACTTATATATGAGAGACAATGAGGGTGAAACAGCGAGAGAAGGTGAGGTCGTAACAATGGAACAGAATGAAACAGAAGCACGCACAGTGTTGACTCACGGGAAAATGCAGAAATAGAGCAGATTGGTCAAGGGGCACGAGAACGCCGAGAACCGTATTGGAGAAAAGATTACATTTGCAAGTCGACCCGAATTTTAAAACTCATCGTTCATGCTAAACTTGATCAATCGAAGTCCTAGAAATAAGGTACTCGTTATCCTCTAATTAATCATGTTAACACACAATTTATTTCAAGTACACATAAAGCTTTTCTCACAAAAATTGATCAGGAGAAAGAACCTATCCATTACTATGAAGCAGCGGGAAATGAGAATTGGAGAG
Organism: Silene conica; assembly: GCA_029255685.2. Lineage (NCBI taxonomy): Eukaryota > Viridiplantae > Streptophyta > Magnoliopsida > Caryophyllales > Caryophyllaceae > Silene > Silene conica. The sequence continues at coordinate 73,912,125 of CM055314.2, forward strand.
CAGCCATGAACAGAGAAATCAAAGCATTAGAGAACAATGGCACATCGAAAATCGTGTCATTACCAAGTGGAAAGAAACCCGCCATTGGTTGTAAATGGGTATAAAAAATAAAATACAAGGCTGATGGGTCGATTGAAAGGTACAAAGCACGCTTGCTAGCTCAAGGCTTCACTCAAGAAGGAATTGATTATCACAAGATATACGCTCCGGTGGTCAAAATGACAAGCGTTCATTGCTTGTTAACGGTGGCATTAGCAAAAAAAATGGAGCATTGAACAACTTGATGTCAACAATGCTTTCTTACATGGGGATTTGGAAGAAGAGTTATACATGAAAATTCCGCAAGGGTTTGAACGAAAGGGGGAGAATCGAGTTTGCAAGTTACTGAAGTCGATTTATGGTCCAAAACAAGCACCACGTAATTGGTTCGCAAACTCGCACAATTTCTAGTAAGGTATGGTTTCGTTCAATCCTTGGCCGATTACTCACTGTTTACCAATAATAATGGAATAGTCTTCATTGGAATATTGGTATATGTTGATGATATGATAATGTTTAGCAACAACAATGGTGAGAGTAAGAACTTTAAGACTTGTCTCGTTAAAAATTTCGGGATTAAAGATTTGGGTCGTCTCAAGTATTTTTTGGGTATTGAAGTGGCGCATGGGACGAAAGGTCTATTTCTAAATCAACGAAAGTATGCTTTGGGAATTATAGAGGAAGCCGGAATGAGTGGTCCGAAACCAGTCTACACACCCATGTTGCAACACCACTAACTAGAACTAGCCAATGGTGATTTGTTGAAGGATGCCATGAAATATCGAAGACTAGTTGGGAGGTTGGTTTATTTAACTATCACACGGCTAGATTTAGTATATTCGATTCACATGCTATCTCGGTTTGTTAGTGAGCCACAAAAGGAGCATTGAGATGCGGCTCTAAGAGTGGTATGATATGTCAAGATGAATCCGAATAAAGGCATTACTCTAAATAAGGATTCGAATTTAAAGTTGAAGGGATATTGCGATTCGGATTATGGCCGATGTCCATTGACTAGACGAGCGCTCAACGGGTATTTTGTGTCACTCGGATCATCACCCGTATCATGGTGAGCCAAAAAGTAGGCCACGGTATCAAGATCGACTGTGAAAGCCGAGTACAGGGAAATGGGGAGTGCAACGAGTGAGATGATTTGGTTTCTTGACTTCTTTGGGCGTATTCCATACGAAACCAATGGAGTTGTATTGCGACAATCAAGTTGTTATTCACATTATAAAAAATCCGGTGTTCCATGATTGAAAGAAACACATCGAAATAGATTACCATTTTTGTTCGGCACCATCTTGTGGAAAAGACGATCAAAATGGTACACGTCGAAGCAAGGAGCAAGTAGCGGATTTGTTCACCAAAGCTTCAGGAGGGGATACATTCGATTACTTGCAAGGCAAGGTGGGTCTCGGTTTGCCCGGAGCACCAACTTGGGGGAGTATAGAAACCGTATCATATATTTGTATGAATAGCAAGATATGATATGGATATTATACTCAGCATATTAGCGATATCGTGTAAAATAATTGGATGATTGTATAGAATAATTACTTGCTAATAATTAGAAGATATGGTAGGAGATAGTTTTTGTATATATATATTGGATGTTAACCTAAGGATGAATAACACTTCATTCCCTTTTGCTCCTTACAATTTCTCACCTCCCCATCCTCCTCTCAAAAGAAGTCAATCCACCACTCCATGACCACCATCGAGCTGCCACACCCCTCTCGCATATCCTTTCAATCATGTCACCGTCAATGCTTTGCTTCTATATATTAATTTAAATTTCAGGTAATCAAGACCAACTAATCTCTTCTATTTTATGAAGAAATTACGCTATTTGATCTAATTTCATGGCATTTGAGCAGCATGAGCAAGCACATGGCTTTTAGATGTGTTTTCAGTAAAAGAGTAAAGAATTCTATGATCTACAAATTGCGTACTCTCACAATTTCCCTCGCCCTTTCTTCAGTCAAAAGAGCTATTGAGTTTAGCTCCTATTATTATCAAGATTTGGAGTTGGGCAAGTAGGGCTTGTTGATAGAATGTCACGTGGAGCAGCGGCACTGGTGATTGGGCTAGTGGGGCCGGGAGGAGGTAGTTTGCGATGAAGGTGGTGCAATGTATAAGGTAGATATGGAGATCATTAGGTTAAGTTGCTGGAAGGAGGATGCATGGGTTAATAATTAGTAAGGGCTATTTATAATATACTTCCTACATTTATATATATTTTTGCACAAGTATTAAAAAATATGTTAAAAAACTATTAAAAATATAATTCAAAGTGTGTAATATGTTTTTTGATTAATTTAGATGCCTTAAGGTTGATTAAAGGTGGGTCAATGACTTTTTTTTTGTAAATAAATGATTTCTATAAGGACACTTTAGTCATTTTATTTTGCTTTGTTTAGAAAGGGGTAGATTGGATATGAGTAAGGATGTCAATGGGGCAGGGCGGGTACGGAGGGGGGTCAACCCGCGCCCGCCCCGCGACCCACGGCGGGTTGAACTATCCAAAACCATCCCCGCCCCGCGGGGACCCGTTGACCCGTCTATCTCTTCAACAAATGTAAATCGTAAATCTAAAATACCTGTCGTACTACTTATTCAAATAGATTTTCGCAAAATGCCTTAACATTCAATTAACTAGAGTCCGTGGGCCATAAAACGGTTTTACATACAAATATATCAACAAAAACATGCACAAACAGCAGCCCAAATCCCAAATTCTGACAGAGTACTAGAAGAGTAAATAAAACTACACAATAAATACTCTTCAATTCTTCATCTTCAGTTCTTCAGCTCCGTTTGTTTTATCAGTTTGGGAAAATGGGGATTTGGGGGGATTTGGGTAGTTAGTGAAAGACCTGAACGATTTACGAATGATTATTGTTTATTGCCTTATTGGACTGGGGAAGTGGGTAGTCTGGGTTAGTGAGTAATTTTACTTATTTACTTGTTTGGGCATGGGCAAGTAGGTAGCGGTAGAATAGATTTAATTTATTAAAAGTTTTTTTTATTATTTCAAGTTTTATTTATTTGATCTTATTATTCTTATATACTGTTAGATATTATTATTTATTAGTGGGTATAAGCGGGGCAGGGACATGTGGGGCGGGGCGAGCGGGGTGGGTGTGGGGCGGGGTGGGTATGGGCGGGTCTCATGTGAAACCCACACCCGCCCCGCGACCCGCGACGAATGATGCTTTTGAAACCCATCCCTGCCCCACGACCCGCCAAATTATTAGCCACACCCGTCCCACGTGGGGCGGGTGCGGGGCGAGACCCGCCAACACCCGCCCCATTGACATCCCTAGATATGAGTGAATTAAAGAAGAAAATGTGTAGTTTGGATATAAATAAAGGGTCAAGTATCCGTCACAATATAAATAAAATCTGTCATGTGACGGGTATATCCGTCACAACCTTGCGATGGGTCAAGTATCATCACTTGAGAAGATAAAACAAAAATAAAAGCGTTTAGGGAATAACAAATATATATATACACATAGAATTGGGATCCTATGAGAACCACCAATATAATGAGAACCGTGAGAACTCTACCATACAGACTTTTTTTAAAAAAATTAATGACATATTTGGATTCGGCATGGAATTTTATGGCTAGAGAACATATTTCTTGGTCTAGAAAATATATACTAGTGACGGAAATCGAGGCGAGATACGTTTTATTAATTTTCATGCACCTACTACCAATTTTGACGTATCTATCATTTTTCATGCACCTAGAACTCGTTTTAATGCACGTAGAGCCTATTATTTCATGCACCTAGTAATCATTTTCATGCATGTAAAAAATTTCATGCACGTAGTGGTTGTTTTCGTGCATTTATAGCCGTTTTAGTATGCCTAATTGTATTTTGGTACACTAAGTATATATTTTGTTAATAAAATCAAATTTTTTTGTTTAATGATACTAAAATGTGTATTTTAATAAGTTAAACTAATGGTAAATGATCCATCGAAACTCTGGAAACGAGATATGGTGGAGATGTAGTGAGGGTTCTCATGGTTCTCATTATAAGGGTGGTTCTCATATACATATATATATATATATATATATATATATATATATATATATATATATATATATATATATATATATATATATATATATATATATATATATATATATATATATATATATATATATATAGATCCGGTGAGAACGATCATTCGGTGAGAACAGTGAGAACGAGTATCCACCCTTAAATCAAATAGTATTCAACGTTTTAGATTAAATCATTACAACAATTTGCCAAACTTATAAACCAATTCAGTAGCAGCCCGAGTCCCGACAAACTCCTTCCTCATCAATTCAACAATACCACGACAACGACAGCCAACCACCACCGGCAACCACCATAACCGACGCCGGCAATATCACCATTTATCACATTAAACGACGGTGATATCGCCAATCATCACGAACGGCTAGAAGTTTTAGATCGCTCGAAAAAAATGTAGAAATCAGGCACACAATTCATTCAACAAATATCATTAACATCGACATTTATGGATTCATTATAAGAGAAGAGAATGTTGGAATGCGATCGATCACATCGAGAAATGCAGAACCATGACGATTACGAGTACGATTTTAGTTGAAAAGCGATTGATGGTTAACGGAGAAGTGAAGATGGAGATGTCGACAGTGAATTTGTTCCTTGTATTTCAGCGTACATTCACGGTTACAAAGCAATGTCGTCGAAATGTTACTGTGTTCGTCGAGGATCTCGTCGGAGTTCCGACGATAGAAGTTATGGGATGTGTATTATTTTATTATTTTGGTTACAATGGGTGCGTTTCTGAACACAGTAACATAGTAATATATATATATATATAATCAATAGTGTGGGGGTCATGATTAATGTTTATTTATTATTAATTAGTACTTTAGTTATATGTTTGGTTAATTAAAATGTGTATTTAGTTACATTTTGTAAAAAGTCTATTTGTAATATATTTTGATGTAAGTAGTAGCTTATATTTGTGTGTATATATTAATATATATGTAGGGAAAAAATGTACCTACATTGTTATAAAATGTATCAAGATACGTAAAAAGTGTACCTATGATAGTATAAAATGTATCTATTCCGTAAAAAAATGTATCTAGGTTTAAGTAAAAAATGTATCTACTCCGTAAAAAAATGTAACTAGGTTTATGTAAAAAAATAAAAAAATGTATCTAATCCGTCAAAAAATGTATCTACGTTTAAGTAAAAAAAAAAATATACCTAGTGCGTCAAAAAATGTATCTAGGGTTATGAAAAAAAAATGTATCTACTCCTTCAAAAAATGTATCTAGGTTTATGTAAAAAAAGTAAAAAAATGTACTCCTTCAAAAAATGTATCTAGGTTTATGTAAAAAAAAAGTAAAAAAAATGTATCTACTCCTTCAAAAAATGTATCTAGGTTTATGTAAAAAAAGTAAAAATAAAATGTATCTACTTCGTCAAAAAATGTATCCAGGTTTACGTAAAAAAGTAAAAAAAAATGTATCTACTACTTCAAAAAATGTATCTAGGTTTATGTAAAAAAGTAAAAAAAATGTATCTACTCCAAAAAAATGTATCTAGGTTTATGTAAAAAAGTAAAAAAAAAATGTATCTACTCCGTCAAAAAATGTATCTAGGTTTACGTAAAAAAGTAAAAAAATGTATCTACTCCGTCAAAAAAATGTATATAGGTTTACGTAAAAAGGTAAAAAAAAAGGATTTACTCCGTAAAAAATTGTATCTCAGTTTGTGTAAAAAGGTAAAAAAAAATTATCTACTCCGTCAAAAAATCTATCTAGAATGTGGGTTGTGGGTATTTCTTGATTGTGTTTTAATCTAACGGATGTGACTCGTTCTCACCGTATGCACCGTATAATCGTTCTCACCCGATCCTAAATATATATATATATATATATATATATATATATATATATATATATATATATATATATATATATATATATATATATATATATATATATATATATATATATATATATATATATATATACTCCCCCCTACCCATAATAAATGTCCCATTTGATTAAAATACTCCACTCATATATTCAACAAATGGGACATTTGTTATGGGTAGGAGGGAGTATTAAATAAGAAATGAAATGGCATCACCTCGTGATTTGATTATGGTGATTAATCAATGTCAGTACCATAATGATTATTTACATTGCATTTTTAAGTCTTATTTGGATGGGAATATAAGTTTTCGGCGGGTCAAATATTATCCATGTAGGTAGATAAAATAAACATTTGTTACTCTCAAATCCCAATGCATTCTCTTTTGTGTTATCTACCGCACAGGGATATGCCCGTCACAAATAAGAATTTGTGTTTTAACTTATTTCCCTTTAGTACCTAAACGTCTATAACTAATTAACTAGTGCTTCCTCACTTTCAATCGATTATATATATTTTACTTTTTGGACACTATTAATCTTCGATAAAATTTGTCTTACCGAATACATTGTGAATATCAAAGTTTTATAATTTTTTATCTTTTAAGTTATATTTTTTCTCTTTATATATATATATTATATAGTTATTAGGTATTACTAGTATTATTTACTAGGTGGGTATAAGCGGGGCGGGGACATATGGGACGGGGTAGGTGTGGGGCGGGGTGGGTAAGGGGCGAGGTGGGTAAGGGGCGGGTTTCATGTGGCACCTGCACCCGTCCCACGACCCGCGACGAATGATACTTTTGAAAACCATCCCCGCCCCACGACCCATCAAATCCTTACCCACACCCGTTTCAATTGGGGTGGGTGCGAGGCAAAATCCGCTAAGACCCGCCCCATTAACATCCCTAAATTGAGCTTGTTGTTGCATATTTTTACGTTGGTCTTTCCAAAAAAAGGTTGTTGACTAATGAACAATGCAAATACATATACACTACATTTAATTGTCCTAGAGCCATAGAAGTACTACTATCAATCACAAATTCTTGTTTCAGACTGTCACTTTTTGTCTGAAATAATAAAACCGGATTTTGGAACCACTTTACAGCCAAATGTAACCACAATAGTATGATTAATGTTACAGCTTATAATAACTTGTTTGTAAATAATGGTTACATTTGGCTGTAAAATGATTACAAAATTTCGTCTTATTATTTCAGACCAAAATTGTGGTCTGAAGCAAGACCTCCTGACTATCAATTGCCTAAAATATTCCACACTATTTCGTTCCATTCCATGCATTATTGTAAGTAACAATTTTTAAGACTCAACAACCTTTTTTGGAAATGACTCGAGAATTTTTAAAGACAATTATAAACTTCCTCAAGAATCCAAATATTGTAGAATAACGAGCAATATTAATATTTAAAGACTCAAGGGGTAAATGACCCGCCTCTCTTTTCAACTCATCTTAATTAAAATATAACTCCATTCTTGCTCCTTCGCAGATCAGGTCCATCCACTAATATTAAAGAGTTAACAATTTTTCTTTTCACATCATTATTAAGTCGTATTTAGGTTGGTGTTAAGCTTACCACATGCCTAGCGTGATCGAAGGTCACGGGTTCGAATCCTGGCAATCTCGAAATCGCTTAAAAAATCACGAAGTGAAAACCAGCACACGGTATGGGTGGGTCTGTGCAAACTAACCACTCTTCAAGCCCAATGAACATTTGAATGAGGAAGTGTATTAGGAATAATATCCTTAATAGTTATTACAATTCATATTAAATGAATTATATATCATAAAAATAGGTCGTCTCAAATAAGATTTTTTCTTCTAACCAAGAACAGTAACTCTTGAGTGAGACCGTCTTACGCGTATAACTGGTTTATTTATTTATATTTGAGAAAATTTATTATAAAAGCAGATGGTCTCATAGTATAAAACCGTCTTATTCTAAAATTTGTGAACCGGAAATAATGATACGGATTAAGTAGTTCTTTATTGTTTACACTTAATCATCTATAATTAAGTGATTAAGTGAAAACAATAAAGAAGAGGGCGACTCACAAGGGCTAATTATAGATGATTAAGAGGTTGTTTGGTTCGCTAGAGGAATTGAAGTTTCAAGGAAATAACAATTCCTATAATTTTCTAAATCACGTAAATTGGAAAAAAAAGTGTTTGGTTGGGATGTGGGAAGTGAATTCCACATAAATTCTCACTTACCTAGGGGTCTCGATAAAGAACTTCCCCATTATGGAGGAAAGAAAGGGAGAATGAGGAGGGGTTGTTTGGATAGCAAAAACAAAGTAGAAGGAAAGACAGGAGGATGGAGAAAGAAGGTGATTTTAGTGAGTTGAAGGATAAAGGAGTTAAGTCATATTAGAGAAATATATATTCATATCACTCTTTAATAAGAGTCGAAAGAAAATTTTGCTTCCAAGTCTTGCCAACAATGGAGATATTATATATAGTTTGATCTAATGGAGAGAAATTGAATCCTTCCATTTCCCCTTTCTATTTCATTCTTTCCATATATTGTAACCAAACAATGGAAATTGAATCCCTCCCTTTCCCTCCCCTCCCCTTCCCTCCAATTCTCTCCATCCAAACACACTCTAAGTGATTAACTTATAGTTCATCCGTACCAATCATTTATTTATACGTTAATTTAAAATACTCCTTTAAAAAAGATAAAGAGGTAAAAAATGATTGGAAATGAGCAATATCGGAAAAGTTCATTGTCGTTTGACTCTTTTTAACTCACTAATTAAGTCATTAGGTTACATCCATCATGCTCAAGACTCACTAAATCATTTTTGGACTAAACGAAGAAATAGAGCGATAATGTAACATTTTGTCGTCCAACCAAATAATGGCAAAAAGGATTGAATAAAACACAAATTCTAAAATAAAGATGTTACCGTGTATAAGATCCCATAATAACTTATGGATGTTTATCATTGAACGAGGTGTGTCTATAAAATCTCATAATAACTTGTGGATGTTTATCATTGAACATTGAATGAGATGTATAAGCTATTACGAGTTAAATTTCAAAGTCAATCGAAAGCGAGAAGAAAAACACCTGGGAAAATGGTGGTGATCATGTAGACCAGCGTCGGACGATACTGATCTGATGAGATTATCATCAGCAAAGGAAGAGGATAAGCATTGAGCAGCAAAGCAGGAGATTAAGATTGATATTATCAAAGATGAAGTAAATAAAAATGGTGTTGACATTATTATTATCACTTTAACTTAAAGAAGGTGATTATGATTGGGAGTTAATTGAATGAACATATAACTCCATCTTTATATACTACTAGCTGTCAGCTGTCAGCTCTCAACCGATCCAAATTATTAATTTTTAAATCTAATCAAACGTTTTCTTTTGTTAAATTATGTTGATAATACACCCTATGCACGCAAATTACTACATAAATCTGGGGTCATACACTTCGTCGCACTATTCCTTTCACTTATTATTATTAGTATATATACTATATATGTCTATTTGTCTTATCGTGTACTGTCATTGAGTAAGATGTTTAACATGTAATTGGCCGGTTTTGATCACAAAATATGATAATCAGATTTATCGTTTGTGTTCTTTATAATTATACTAGTGGCGTTGCCCGTGTGTTGTACGGATTCTAAAATGATTGGCTATATGTAAAATGTTTATGAGCGTTTTGGTCTTTATTGTGTAATGAGAATTGTAGGACAATTATAGAGCTAACATAACTTCATTAACGGTCATTATTAACCCATCTTGTGATTTAATTAGCTATGCTAATTGACACTTGAATGACACATTTTTTTCTTTAGATAACAGTTGTGAAAGATTTTAATTCGTAAAACAAAACATACATAACAACTCATTTACTTAAGATACAATATATATGTATGAATAAATCTTTCTTTTGATACTTATTATATCTAGAGTATAATAAATGACCGATATAAATGTCATACACCCTTAGTCCTCCTAGATCTCTTTTTTTCGGATCTCTCCTCCCCGTCTGAAACATGTGTTTGATGTCTTGTTATTGTCAATGACCCTTGGAATATTTATAGCAATAAGGTTATAATTTGTTCTCATGGCATTTTTCAGCGTTCCTTTAAAAGTTTCTCCTATTTTAAAAAGTGTTCTTACCTGTTCCTTTTCCTAACCTTAAATGATTTTTTTTCTCCTTGATCATTTGGTAACTTAGGTCAACTCATTATTAGAATTCTTCCACTGCGATCTACAATGGTATACTTCTACAAATTTTCATTGCTCGTGAACCTTACTGTCTAATATTATCTACATCTCTAAAATTGTATTTTTCCTTCTCTCCTAATATTTAGATGTGAGATATATTGTTAATCTTAATTAAAAGCTAAAAAACTTTCTTTGTTCTCCTAATTCTTATATGTGGGATATATTGTTAATCCTAATTAAAATATAAAAAATATTTAATTAGGTAGTTTAAAAAAGTTGAAGACTACCACGTCGCTAGAAAAAAGACTCAAATACTGTAAAACCCCTCGCGAAAGCGGAAAATAAAATCATACAAAGTACCAAAAATGCAGCGGAATTAAAATTTTTTAACATAACTAACATGCGAGGTGAATTAAAACTGAAAACTGAAACTGATATAAACAGAAATAGATAGGTATAACTATCTAAGTACTAAAGCAAAATATATAGAACAGCCTGGGATGGAACATCCCTACAGGCACTCAAAAGTAACAACTGTATCAAAATCTAGAGTCTAGCTATCGTAATGTGTAAGTCATATCGATGATAAGCGGATCATCACTCGCTAGCGCTCAGCAACCCCTGCCAACCTCCTGCATGTACCTACATACATGTAAACATGTACACCACAATCAGTGGGGAGTGACTAGAGTTCTCCTAGCCACCTTTTGTAACGACACGTAACACAGAAATACAAACAGAATACTCCAGCATATATAAACCTGTGAAGTATAAAATCTCAATAACTGAATCTCATATCATCATCCAATCACTAATGCACGGCTCTCAACCAACTTTGGAAATCATTTGGAAGGAGAGTCGGTTTCCCTACCGATTGCCCGGTCGGGGGGTCTTTCAGTCCAAACTATTTACGAAACTGACTAAAGAGTCATCCAATGCCTTGGATGAACAAAACTATAAACAAGGTACTGTACTCATCAATATCAACATACATATCTGACACTGTACCAACTCTAGGCAAGCAGATATAAAACAACAAGTATAAAGGTTCAGAGGCGACATCTTAACGCATAATCTAGATACTAAATCAATCAGCAAGTATAAAGGTTCAGAGGCGACATCTTAACGCATAACTTAGATACCAAGTTCACAATCTCAAGCAAGGACTCAGAGGCGACAACTCAACGCATGGACCTGCTATCAACAAGACACTAAACTCAGAGGCGAAAACTGAACGCATGGACTAGCACCCAATTCACAATCAAAATTAAAGTAAGGAACTCAGAGGCGAAAACTCAACGCCAGTTCCCCTACTACATCATAAGACACTAGACTCAGAGGCGAAAACTCACCGCATGGACTAGCATCAATACCTGCACTCTGGGTAAGGTATGACAACCTGACTGCCCCGTTGTGCAGTTGCTCTACTCGTCAGACTCAGAGGCCAGCTTAAGGCATGTCCTGACGCGATCACTCAAACATGTCTAGGCTCAGAGGCGACATCTCAACGCATACCCCAGACACGACAACCAAACATGTATAGAGCTAAGAGGCGACATCTCAACGCATACCTCCATACACGACAAACAAACACATATAGGGCTCAGAGGCGACATCTCAACGCATACCCCTATATATGACAAACAACCTACGTATTAAGTTCAGAGGCGACATCTTAACGCATAACTTAATACGCAACACTAGAATAGCATTCAATTCAATAACTAACTCTTTAGTTCTTATCTCTTATATTTCTAATCAACACTTAATTGACCCCGGGAACTAAGTTGAGGGAGAGCCGGTTTTCCTTTTGGTTACCCGACCGGGGGGTCTCTATCCTCTCTCCATTCCCGAACCCAATATAGTGTCGCCCATCCTCCGGGGACCTCAAACAAACATACAAGGTACACGGAACGAATCTCAAACAAAACCGATTAACCGTTTAAAAGTTATGAACCATTTAATGAGAACAGGGGCTCTCAGCCGGTCCGGGACCGTCTGCCGGTCAACCGGCAGGGAGTCCCTTCCCATGCCATTACGAAATCTGAAAAACAATGAGAAGAGGCTCTCAGCCGGTGGACCGTCTGCCGGCCAGCCAACTGGGAGTCCGTTCCCATAAGCCTTCTTCAAAACTCAAAACAAAGGGGAGAGGCTCTCAGCCGGTGGATCGTCTGCCGGTCAGCCGACTGGGAGTCCCTTCCCATAGCCTTTCTCAAAATTTGCAAAATCCTAAGGAGGGATTCTGAGCCGGTCGACCGGCGGCCGACCTGCCGGCTCAGAATTCCTTCTTACGAACTCAGCATTTCAAAAACTCAACAATGACTCTGAGCCGGCCGACCGGCTGCCGGTCAGCCTACCGGCTCAGAGTCCCTGCACGAAAAACGCAACATTTTCCTACAAGACTCAAATCTTCTCAAATCGATTCTAGACTTCCAAAATTGCAACATCCATATATTACCCAGCATCTATAAGTCTTAGATACATCAAAAGCAAGTATCAATTGCCACAATAAAGCCTCAACAAGTTCATACATTTTATTCGTCTTAAGCATATAATTTCTGAAATTTCATCATCTAGGCATGTAAAACACAATCAAAGCATGTGAAAGTCATTCTCATGTACTCCTAGCATGATACTAAGTCTCAACAACAATCCCAAACATGAAAATCAGAAACTAATATCATCTAAACCAAGAAAAGTGCTAATATCACAAATAAGGCCGAGTTTCTCTTAATTTTCACCTCTAATGCGATTTTGCACCAAGATCCTCTTCAATGATGAAGCTATCCACGTCCGGATCCTCTAATTCCTCACCTACAACAAGAAAAACGACTTTAAGAAGCTAAAAACGGATTCTACTCAAAACAGGCCATTTTTCAAGTTGGATGAAATGGAAATTGAAAGTGATAGATGTGTTGCAAATTTCAAGAGGATTTCAGAAATGTATAACTTGCCTTGGTTTGGAAATTGGATGATGATTGAAAATCGAATTTAAGATTGAAAGATTGAGAGGAAATGAGAAGAATGAAAGAGCAGTGTTATGTTTTTGGTGATGAAGAATGTGTCGACATATGCTAAAGAATTGTAGGGTTTTATTGTGCTTTTCCGTTTAAATGAAAACGGGCTTTGAAATGTGAACGGGTTTTTATGATACGAACTTAACTTGCCAAGTTATATTCGTCTTAAGGACTTAAGGTTCTTAAGACGGATCTTAACGATTTATTTAAAAATACTTTCTCAATAAATATTAAAATATTATTTTATTCCGTAAAAATAATTTAAAACCTTTAAAATATATTTTACGAAAATACGGGATGTTATAAATATATACTCCCTCATATTCTGTATAACTGTCCCGTTTCGACAATGGCACAAAAATTAAGGAATGTAGTTAAATAATGAAAATTATTGTGTGTGGTAAGAAGGGAAGGTATTATTGAATATTATTGTGGGTAGAGTGATTAAAATAAGTAATGTTGTGGGGTAAGGTTGTAACACCCCTCATTTGTGGTTGCTGAGTTGTGACTCAACTCGGCCGAGTTTGAGTAACTCGGCCGAGTAAGTTTAACTCGACCGAGTAAGTGCAACTCGGCCGAGTAAGTGTTACTTGGCCGAGTAGGTCTTTCCGAGAGTTGGGCCGCGGTTAAGTATATAAGGAAATCCGAGAATTTTAATTACTTTTACTCTAAATCAGTTTTACGCAGCATTTCTCCTCCCTTTCACTTTTCTCTCCCAAGTCTCCCTTGAGGTTCATAGCAAGTTTAGATGAGTCGATCATCTAGCCTAGATTGTGTCTACAAGTAAGTATCATTCTTATCGTTAGTTTGTCATCAAAATTTAGTATGTTTCAGTAAGTAATTCATATATATGTTTCATAGGAGGAATATTAGTTGAGAAACATTGGTAGAACATATTTGGTTTGCATCTTCTTGTTGATTGCTTGAGGTAGGGTTTCCCTACTCATTTTCTGTGTAATTCGATTGTGACAGTATGATTGTTGTTGTTATCTAATATTAAGGGTGTTCATTCGCGGTTCGGTTCACCGAACCTCATATCTAATTCGGTTCGCACACGGTTCGGTTTGGCAAAACACCGAACCTAAACCGCACCGTTCCTAACGGTTATTTACGGTTCGGTTAACCACTTTAAACGGTTATTTGCGGTTCGGTTACCGGTTATCCTATAAACATGCTAAATTAACTTTTTCTTTAGTTTTCGAGATTTTTATCTAGTAGTTTAATTAAATTTTTAATATTTAATTATACTCAACAATAAAGTTAATAAGTGAAACTTTAATATTAATAATTTTAACCATTTTTGAATCTGAAAACACTTTTTAATTAAACAAAAAAACAATTTTTTTTATAATATTTTAATTTTTTGCTTATTTTTTGTGAACGGTACGGTTCGCGGTTAACCTCTTTTCTAAAATTGCGAACCTCAACCGAACCTTCTCCATGATAAATTTAACGGTTTGGTTCACCGAACCGATTTTTCAAAACGGTTCGGTTAATCGAACCTTAAAAATGTACGGTTTTTCGGTTCGGTTATTGCGGTTCGGTTTATTATGAACACCCATATGACTAATATCACTATACTGTTAATGAGATTTGTATTTGGAACATATGTGTGGCACCGTTGCGGGAAACGACTCTCACTCCTACGATCGCTCTTCGTGGGACCCGCCACGGAGAGGATGTGCACATTAAGGATCTAGGTAACCCTTGCCGTGAGCAAGTGGGGGATTGATGTGGGGCTTGAGGCTGCCACCTGTATTGTTGTGACAGTTGTGACAATGGGATATCAGTAGTAGTGATTTATCATATTATGGCATTGTATTTGATTGTGTTGTTACCGTCTTCTTTCTCAGTTCTGACACTTGTGGTTTTTACTGCGATGATCCATGTAATGGTGAGTAAAGTCTCAGGTACGACCATGTTGATGATTGCTAACCATGGGAGGAGGGATCGTCATATTATCACTTGTCTTACCATTTTGTTTAGCTTCCACGACTCTTCAATTTTGGTTGTAATGTCAGACATTGTAATTATTTAAACTCAAGATAATAAAGGTTGTTTTGGTTGGTTTACTTTGATATTATACCTCAGGAAAATGAGATGGTAATGCTCTCATAGTCTGATAGACCTTCCTAAAGGCCTTGGATTATGACGGTGTTACAAATAGTATCAGAGCGACAATCTTGGCACCTAAAACCAATGAAAAAAATGAACATAGGATGCGTCTTAAATAATATGAACCCCAAGTATGAGTTTGTAAGGTTACTTCAAAAGTTTGGTAAGATGTTCGGGAACCGCGAAATTGCTTACAACCTTGTGCTTGGCCAATAAGGGTAGATTATGATGTGTATACGTGTGTGGTATAATGTGTGATGATCTTACATATGATTTACGTTGACAAACATGTGAAGGATGGAATGTGTGTTATAAGTTTCACGCTTTTATGGAAATTGGTGAAGTTAGGATTTATTATGTGATTACAAACGTATTTGAGTGTTTATTGGATGACCTTTATGCTAGTGCGCATGTAGGATTACTTGATGCGTAGGATAGGTGAAAGGCGATTTCCCCTTCACGAAGCCTGACTGATGTATATGACTAGGCCGAGTAGGGTGGACTCGACCGAGTGGGATTAACTCGACCGAGTATGTATTACTTGACCGAGTAGATGTAATTCGGCCGAGTTAGTTGGACTCGACCAAGCTAGGGTGATTCGGCTGAGTAAGTATCACTCGACCGAGTAGGAGTCACTCGGCCGAGTTAGGAATACTCGACTGAATGGGTGTGACTCGTCCGAGTAGGGATTACTCGACCGAGTTGGTTGTACCACTTACTGTTTTCTTTTGAGTCGTAGGCTGTGAGCTTACCTGGTAGACATGTACTTTGAACAAGTACCCGACTTAAAAGCTACGTTATGATCTTATGATTAGCTTTTGACACTTTGCATGTCATATGGATTTCAAGACATTTCTTTTACAGTTCAATGTTTGATTCTACGTATATATCTTGTTGTAATGCATGAGTCAACCAGTTTTCGAATCGGTATGGCTTCGTGAGAGAGACTAGTGGTCTAAGGTGTTTGTTAGGAAAGAGTTGTGAACACAAAGTGAGGTTATGACCGTATGGAGTAATAGAGCGAGTCATGTGATGTAAGGTGGACGATTTTACCGTAAGGTTGAGCGTGGTGGTTATGTCCTATGTGGTCAAGTAGTAATGTGAGTCACATAAATGTAAGAATAAAGGGTTGAAAGGGATATGTGTGTCGATACTATTGGGATTAGCAAGGGATAAATAAGGGAGATGGATATAGTTATGTTAGCTTAAGAAGTGCATAAAATGATTTCGATACGGTAATTGGAAGAAAATTTTATGCCCGGGGAGTTTATGAGTTATGGTGATGATACCCGTCGTTGTGGGTGTCAAAGATAAAATTTATAAACCAAACTAAAACTATAGATAGTGATAGTAAGGGTCGAACCACAGAGAGACAAGGTTAATTCCGTTTGCTAATTTTTAATCTATAAAATAATAAAAAGAGGGGTGTTTTGATTGTTGCTAAGTCTAAAACAAATATAAAATAAAACAAGTAAATAAAGATGAAAATAAACTATGATAAAAGAGATGGTAGGATGTTTGGGTAATAAATAGCTAAGATAATATAAATCCTAAGTCAACATGTATTGCAGTCGCGTAAGGGGTGTAACATATCTTTTAGGTCTATGCTACCTAATAGCTCCTTTCGGCCTATGCTATTAGTTCCTAGGTCTCACAATTACTGGGTGTCAACAATAAAGGTGATTCCTAAATTCTAGGTCACAAACCTTTCAGTCTTAAGTAACCTATCCGTCTTAAGGTGTAAACCAATGCCCTTCCCATATCTCTCAATCTTGGGTAGGTCATTACTAACATCCTACAAGTGTCCTTTTGGTCTCATTGTAGGTTATTATAGTCTACAAATTAAAGCGAAACAGAATTCATACGCGTGTCGGTCGACCGACCAACTAATCCGGTCGGCCGACCTCCACCCTGCAACATGTCGATTCGAGATTTATACTACCTATGCATATTTACTCCCTATATCCTAACATATGAAATTTAGCTACTCATAACTATTGAAACAATAATAAAAAGAGGAATAAACATGGAAATTATAAAGAACATCAATCTTAACATGCAATAATAATAAAGGATTGGGATTCTAACTTAACCGTATGCAATAATTATAAACTAACAATAATAAAACATAAATTAAGAGAGGAATTACCGGAAATAAGGATTAAGGCGGAAAAGAACAAGCTTTATTGATTAATGTTGAAAGATTGATGATGAACAATGTATAAAACTAAAGAAAAGTGTTTGATGATTATGGAAAGATTAAAACTAAAACTAGATGTAACTCTATGATAGAAAACTAGGTAGAAAACTTGATGGAAAATCTGAATGAATAATCCTAATCACGAAAATCGGCTTAAATAGGCGGAAATAAAGAGTTTCCCAATGACCTAAACACTTTAATGGGCTTCGCGGAAACTTCTGGGTCTGTGCTGTGGTCGGTCGACCCAATTAGTAGGTCGGTCGACCTGATTGTCAGGATTGCAGCGCGCGTCGATCTTAAAACAGCTGCCATTTCTTCGTTACTTATCGTAATCAAGCGATTCTTGCGGCGTTTGAAAGCTAAGAGGATAAGCTTTCACCTCCAACTGGAATCGCTCCATTATCAGCTCTATAACTCGAGATATAGCCATTTGAAACAGGCTGCAATGTCGTGGATCGATTCTTTGCTTGTTAAAGCTATCTTCAGGCCTTGAAATATGCGCTAGGCTTCGTTCCTTCTTGTCCTTAGTCATAAAAAATCCCGAGGGCATAAATTTGGTATAAAATCGTCCCTTTTCCGCATAAATCTGCAAAAGAGCATAAAAATACGAAAGTAGACAATTGTTGGGAAATAAATGCTAAAACATCGTAAATGAGCTCTAAAATGCGTGTGAAAATAGATGTAAAACATCATAAAATAGACACGCATCAAATTCCCCAAACCAAACCTTGCTTGCCCTCAAGCAAGAAATAGACTCGATCTTAACTAATGGAACGATTTCAATCTCAGAGCGAAATTTACATGTAAGCCCAAACCAATGCCAAGTACAAAATGAGAAAGTATTTAAATCATGCAAACGAGTTATGGTGTTGTCAAACTTGCAAAAATAAAGACTATAGAGACTTTATACCATGGACTCTCGCGGTACGCTCGAGACACTCATGAAGCAAAGGGTGAGTATATGTAAAAGATAGGAAGAAGTAATTTTGTAGAGACACTCACCTAACTGCGACCCATAAAAACATGCCTGCAATTTAACATGAACAAAAATTCTACAACTTCGTATAACAATCTCATTAAGTGACCCAGATACATGCAATTGGGGTAATAAAAGATATGTGAGGTAAAAGTTAAAAAGTGGTTAAGATGTTTTTGATTCGTGGGGTTAGTAGCCAAGCTAGTAAAACCGGTTCCCAACAACATATTTCACAACTTTTGATATTAAGAAAGTGCTCCTTTTGTAGCACAACTCTCACATTAAATATAAGAAAGGACTCCCAAATATTTTGAATGAAGTACGGGAGTGATAATATATAAAAGAAAGGGATTTTCGGAACGAAATTTTGAATCTGATATTGTCAGTTGGTCGACCGACCCAATAAGGTGGTCGGTCGACTGACTTTTGTACGTTTTTGACTTTTTTCGTTTTTCTTTTCTTTCTTTCTTTTTCTTTCTTTTTCTGTTCTTTTTTTTTCTTTCCTTTCTTGCTTTCTTTCTTTCTTTTCTCTTTTTGCTCATGATAGCATACAAACCAAGATGCCTCAAAAAATAAACCAAAGACCACAGATACTAGCTTGGAAAGGTAGGCTAAGTATGTGATGTAGTTTTGGGGGAATAAAAAAACAATTTTGGCTATGTGAAGCTTATGGGTAAATACGAGAAAAGGGATCCCAAATGCACGTATCAAGACTCACAAAACGAGAAAGTAAGACAAGTATATAGCAATTTCAAGTTCATGTTTATGCATATTGATATAACATGTTCCAAGGGGAGTACTACTCACATCCTAGACAACTGGTTTAAGAATGAAACCAGGAAATAAGCTCTAAAAACTCAGAATGTATAGTAAGTTGCCAAGGTATAAGTCAAGTCTCAAGATATACAAATTGACAAAAACTTGTAGATATGCAAAAGACTCTTATACTAAAACAAGTTGACAAGGCAAGGTAAAGGCATAAACATGTAAGATAGCAAAGATCATCCTTGAAATACTCTCGTTCCGACTCGACCTATATGCTAAAATAAACGTGCATTTTTTGGAATTTTTGAGTTTTTTTTTCATTTTTTTGGATTTTTTTGTATATCTACAACCCCTATAAATGTATGAACTTGGGAAAATGGAACAATAGGCCAGTAGAAACCGTGCTTATCATGCACTGAATAGTGCACTGTTTGTCCTATCCTCTGTCCTTTTACTCTGTTATCTTCTCTGCCATCCTCCCATACTTCCATAATTCTTCCCATACTTCCTCCTCCCATACTTTTTCCTATTCACTTGTAAATGTTTGTTTTCTTTTATGAAAACATTCCAATTTAGGGAGTTAAATTTAGGGTTCTTAGATTTTAGCATCAGAAGAGGGATACTTTCTTGGGTAATTACAATTTTTTGATGAAAACATTCCTATTCACTTGTAAAGATCTGGTTATATCACGCAGTATTGTTGATTTTGATTTTGTTGTGATTCTTAGAAAGTTTAGTGAGTTTAGATTGAATGGATGCATGTGTTGATGGAATTTTCAGAAGAGTAGTTATATAACCTGAGGTTGCTTGTATATTGGGTTAAACTATTTCAGAACTCAACAAATCCGAGTTATGCTGGCCAGTTTGTCTTGATGACTAACCCTCATATTGACAACACTGGTGTTAACTTTGGTGAGTATGTAGTTATGTTTTCCATTAGCAATTTCATTCATCCGTTAGAGATAAGAAAATAAGAATGGGGATTCTTTCATTCAGATGATGAAGAATCAAGGCAGTGTTTTCTTGGCGGGATTATGATCAAAAGCTTAAGCATCAGGTTTGATACTTTTATCGATCATCGGGGAAGTAGCAAATAACATGGTGATTTTCTGATTTTCATCGATTTAGTTTCCTGATTATCGATTATGCTTACATATTATGTGATTAACACTATTTATTTAATTTATCGTATGAATTTTGAAAAATCTAACAATTCTGAAAGTTCTGGAAATTGTATCTATAGCTTTTTATGGGTTTGTTCTGATTGTATTCTGATTATTGATTATGCTTGGATGTAATAGGGATATGCGATTTGCTCAAAATAGAGCTTAGTTCGGTGTAATTATTGTGTTGTGTGGTTTTATCTGAGTGTGTTTATAAGGTAATTTTGATCGTAATCATGTTAATTTTGCTAAATTTTTGTTGGTTTTGGGTTTTGATGGAATATAGCAAAATGACTGGTTAAAGTGGACTCTTTAGCGAATTTACAGGATACATTGTGTTGTATGGTGTTATTGAGTGTGTTTATAAGGTAATTTTGATTGTAATGATGTTGAAGTTACTAATCTGTTGTTGTTTTTAGCAGTGTGATTGATTGTTTTGTAATTGTTGTGTTGTGGAGGTGCATAAATAATTCATCTGTTTCGGGTTATGATGATGTAATGGTGGAATAGAGCAAAATATATGGTTAAAGCGGAATCTGTTGCGAATATGCAGGATATATTGTGTGATTTGTGTCGTCTTGTTTATTGTAATGATGCTAAAGTTACTAAATTGTTGTCAAATTTACCAGTGTGCTTGGTTGCTTGTGATTATTGTGGTGTTGTGCTGGAAAAATGTCGATTTTTTCCATTTTCAATGAGACGATGAAACAATTATTCTTCCCCACTCAAATATTTGCATTTTTTCGTTATTGTGAATTGATAGTCATTTGATGCATTTTTCGGCAAAATATTGACTATGGGTGATCCACAAATGTCTTTGTGCATTAACTATAGGGCATGACTATGCACACCCGAATGTGTTATCTCGTCTTTGACACAAGCCCGTGAGGCATTGGAGTAACATTGTTGTTGTATGATAGTATGGAAGCGTAACATGGTTAACTATTTGCATTGAGTTGATAATACACCTGCTGACTAAGTTCTTCAGAAAGGTTTGCCTAACAATGTGTTTATATTTGGTAATAGTATGCTAAAGATGGAACCTTTTTCAGCTGGGAGATGCTAAAATGCACTTCTTTTTCTGTGATAGAAAGTTGAAATTGTGATTTTCGCCGATGTGACCATTTTTATTAAAAGGTGGCTCAAGTCCATTTGTTTTAGGAATGTATTAATGCATCAGCTGTTTGAATTAGCTTTACTTTAGTTACATATTTGTCACCTTTCTTGTTACTCTGTAAATGCGTCGAAGAAGCTGATTGCTTGTTGATATAATCGATAACAGAGGCCTGCAGCAGAGCTAATTCGATCTGTTAACAAGTTCAAAGCTGATTTCGGGGGACAAGTCCTTTGCTAGGAGCGAGTTCAGCACTATGTTCCTCACAGGTTCAGTATTCTTGCTATATTGATGGCGTCCTATGAGTCCTCCTATGATTCCTCCTATGGTTGTGAATTTTATCTTATGTTCTCGTGTTTGTTTTTTGTTTCAATGTAGATATTTGTTAGCTGAAGCAGGCGATACCTTGTTTGCTTCCTTTGTTGGGACAAAACAATACAAGTATGTGCTGTAGACACTTCTTTGCTTGACCATCTTGCCTTTCTTTGTATACAGTTTGATATTTACTTTCTATTTTTTAAATTAGGGATATGATGGCTGATGCTAATATATTTCAAGAAGCATTATTTCATGAGGATGAGATGGAAAATGTGGAAGAAGCAGAAGTTTCTGACTTGGACATAACCAATGGCCGAAAGGGAAATGTAGAAACTCGCTCGAAGACACCTGAAATAAAAGCTAAGCAGATGAAGCATAAACTGAAGCCTGCAGCTCACAGAGTAAGATGAAACATGTGTATGTTTGATTGATTTAATAGTGCAAAGAATTCCTTCTATAATGTAGCTGCATTGACAAATGGTGATTAGTCTTTCCTTTGGACTCTCTGGTGACAAACATTGATAATTGATTACAGGGATTCATGGCTCGTGCAAAAGGAATACCAGCATTGGAGCTGTATAAGCTTGCTCAGATGAAGAAACGGAAACTCGTTTTATGTGGACATTCACTCGGTGGAGCGGTGAGGCTAACTGAATCTATTTTTTGATACTGGATTTTGATTCATACCTTTGTTGGTAGATGAAAGTATGTCTGCCTTGTGTGTTCTTGATGATAGGTAGCAGCACTAGCCACACTTGCCATATTAAGAGTCATTGTTGCATCTTCAATCATTAATTAGATACAAAAACGCCCCCAATATACAAATTAAGCATATAATAATTAAATTATTAGTGTTTATTCCTTGAATTTGGCCCTTCAATCATCTGGGTTCCCTTTCATTTTTTATTTTTTCATCTAATTTTCTGGGATTTTGAGTTGATTTTGTGAGTTTTAATTAGTATTTTGGTAATAAGTTGTAAATTTTGTAATTAAGGTGTTGGGTTTAAGATGATGTGGAGGGATCATGGACAATCTGCAGATTCATATTATGAAGTTAAGCCTGGAATTACTGATGCTCCTAAGTGATGAAGGCACGATGAATAGTTCTTGCTTTGTCCTACAATTGGCGCTGTAGGTTTAGCATATTTCAGCTACGGGTTTCCTCAAGCTGTGTCATAGGCATTCCAGATGACAAATCTAAAGCTGCGTATTTTGATACTTCACTGGTTTAATAGGTTCTCAACACACAATAGGTTAGGAATGTACTTTTCTTGTGTGTGTTTTTAAAAGGTGAGTGGCATTTGGCTCACAAGCAATGGCTAGAGTCTAGATAGTATTTATTTATGATGTCACTGGTTGTGGTATTGTTGAAATGCCTGGCAAGCTTTGTCCGATGATTGTGTGTTAGTAATTAATGATTAATTCCTTTGTACTACGGGATAAGTTGCGACGATAAGACATCATTTAGCAAGGTTGCTAAGACGCTAAACTTTCGCAAAAAAAAAATGAATAGCATGCGGGATGAGCTTGGAATGGAAACGGTTAGAACATTTAACCAACTCTTTCTTTTGAAATTTGTACTGTAGTAGTGTAGTGGCTTTTGCTCACAAAAATGTGCTGGCCTGCAGTAGACCTGTCACACCAGAACTTAAAGCTGATCAGGGGTGCGAGGGGCAGGGTCATAGGTTTTTTGACTTTTGAATAAAAAAGATTTGACTGTCAAAATTATAATGATTATCAGATATCGTTTTTTGCCCGCCAGAAAGTTCATGGTTCTCTGGGTAGGAGATATGGAATGTTTCTAAATGTGAATAATCCTGATTATTGGAGCTGTAGCATGTTTGTTCTTTCATTAGTTGTAAATAGAATGGCTGGATCAGAAAATACTCCGTACAATGTGCTTCATGATGTTTATACGTTACTGAAGAAGCTTGCAGCTGTTATGTCTTAGGTGATACCAAACTCTAATACTTGCTTAATATTTGAAAATTTGAGGGGATTAGATAAGATTGATTCAAGTTTTATTTCCTGGCCTTCCTGTGATCTACTATAATGAGATAACCAGGAAATTATGAAGTCATGGGGCACAAAAATGTAAGCAAACCTAGACCTGACAAACCGGTCATTTAGGTTGGGTACAGGTGATGTTGGCTTGGGTCTTCGGAATTTCAGGTATGTTTATCGTCGGATCTGGACATTTTGGGATCGAATATATTTCAGCTATTCAATTAGCGAGTCACTGCTTTTGTAACTAACTTGCTTCTCTGTCTGAACAGTGACTACTACTGATATTCTTAGAAAACTTCCTATATTTCTTTTCTTATTGTTGTTAATAAATTTCGCACTTCCTATTATCTCGTTGATAATAGCAATTGTATAAAGGCAAAGACGGTAATCAATTCCCTGCAGCTTCTTAAGGGAATGGCCGAACATCCTTGCCCTCCTAGGTGGCTTAATTGCTATTAAGACGATGATAATAGCAGCTATAGGGCCTTGTGTCGGATTATCCCTAAAAGAAAGCATAAGAATAGGATTCCTTTTGTCCCAAGGGGGTGAATTTGCATTTGTAGTTTTATCTCTTGCAAATAGGTGAGTTGTTCAGTACTGATAACATAACAAGAAACCTTTTATGCATACTGATACTCGTTTTGTTTTCTGTCTGAAAATCGTTGGACCAGGCTTGGAGTTTTACCACTGGAGCTGAATAAACTACTCATAATTGTTGTTGTGCTGTCAATGCCACTGACACCGCTGCTAAATGAGCTTGGAAGAAAAGCTGCTGACGTCATTGCTTCAAAATTTGATCCAGACACGTTAAGTATCTGAAGAAATATCTGGTTATTTGGGAGAAGTGGGTTTGTGACTTTGTGTTCCTGGCCGTCATGATTCATCTTGAGTTTTAACCTACTCCCAACATGATCCAGTTCAACCGTCTTTGCTACAAAGTAAGGAGTATATGCTATAAGCATAACACAAGCCCTGCCATAATATCCGCGTGTAGATATCTGACTCTCTCTGAATAGGAATATAGGATCCCTTTCAATCCTTTCATTCCTATATAGTAAAACCTCCATCCCGTTTTTATTGTCCCAATGGTCGAGATTGAGATGTGTTTGACCATCGAAGTCCAATGGGGGCATATTATGGTATGGAGGGGCAACCATTTGCTCTTATTTACACTTCTCAAAATCTCTCATTTTTAAGCACCACATCTCAAATCTTGCCATGACCATGGGTTGGCGCAAATGCTCTTTCAGAAAAAACTGATACTTGATAGCGAATAAAGTACACGATGTAATTATGTATGATAGAAAGTTTTGGGTTTCGGCAGGCGTGCCTTTTTCTTTCAAGTCCAGTACTTCAGTCTATGTTTAGGCAGAGACCATCGCTGCATCTCAAGTTTAAACATTTTATTTGCAGAAAGTGGTAGATAGCATGAATTACGAAGCAAGTGACCCTGTAGTTATTCTCGGATTTGGTCAGATGGGTCAGGTACGGTATCAAATTCATAAGTTGTAAAAGTTGTATCAAATCATCACGCATAAGCTGAAATCTATTAGCTATAACAACATATTTAGCATTCGGATTTATTGGTCTGTCTATTTTTAAATTGGAGGTTCTTGCAATTTTTTTGTCTGCACCATTGGCATCTGGCATAGATGGCAATTCCGTGGGATGGCCGTATGTTGCTTTTGACCAAAATCCTGTTGTTGTCAAGGTTTCCCTAAACATATTTTACTTTCCGAGTTTAAGCTCAAATCGTGCAACATAAAACAGCATAATATGACTCGACAGTACTTTTTGTAAAATCTATGCAGTTTATATATCTTAATATATTCTGATCAACTATATTATCTATGGTGCTATGCTTTAGTAGTTCTTAAAAATGGTTTCGTCTTTTTAAACAGGCAGCAAAAGATCAGGAATTTCCCGTCTTATACGGTGACGGACCAAGGCCATTAGTATTGCAGTCTGCTGGCATATCTTCTCCAAAAGCCGTCTTAGTCATGTACACTGACAATAAGAAGACATCTGAAGCTGTCAAAAGCATTCGACTTACCTACCCATCGGTAATTAATATGTTTGATTCAATCATTGTCGTGTTCTTATCCTTGAGGTCCAGACCATATCAAAGTATGTAGTGAGAATGTCCTTGGACCAGTACTTAGGTTGTGGCTGTTTGTAGTCCCGGAGCTCTAAAGACGGGATAAGAGTGAAAATGATATCCCCGGACTGACGCCAGGTCTGGTGAGAGTTACTACTAGGCGTTTGCCTCATTCTCGCTCTCACTGTCTAGCCGTTAGGCACTTAGGCCTGTGGTCTCCAGATGGTGCATGTGTCTTTACTTGAACTCCTAGATTTGTGTTATAAATGTGATTCTGTCAGTTAGACCACGTTTTTTTACGCATAAAAGTTTCTGCTAATTACGAAAGTTTTATTTATGTCACACATTATCACGAATTTCGGGTATTTGCAAGCGCTTTTTAAGAGCCTGATTTTTATATCTTGAATTGTCAAAAAACAGAAATTGGACTCGGATAAACTGGATTTGGCATTTTCTTCACCTTTTTGGGGGTTATGCTATTCTTCGACAAAGGGTTACTTGCAATGGGAAATGTAAGTGTATAGCTAATGGGAAATACCCTAAATAAGGGGGTTTAGTGAGGAACTATTCTCCACGTGGGTTCATAGATAATGAAGAAACTAGAAGCAAAAGAAATTGGCAAGATATAATTTAAAGAATTTGTAGTTTTCTTATAAATGTGCATTAATTTCCCAGTTTGAGGAACTTCATTTTTGATGCTTTCGGCATGTGATTTCAGTCAACTGGGCATGTGATTTCATAAATGGGGATTATCATGCCAGTCATGTGATTTCAGTCAACTGGGCATGATCTATATAGTAACTTACAGATAATTTCTACTATGATGACACTGATAATATGGCGACTTCCGCCATTTCTACTATCGCCATACCTGCCGGAGACTTTAAGCTTAGAACATCCATGTCCGATGCCACTTTTACCAAATCCCCTTCATTCTCTGGCCGTTTCCTGTTTCCTGTATGACCTGGGACTGATACATCTGCTTGTTTATTGCAGTGAAGTATGAAGCTCATCTTGAAGACGAAACTTTAGTTGGAAAGTCCGATGGTGTGGAGATCACCGTGTGCGACGGTAGGTCTATCTCATAGATTATTTTAGGCCACTTGTTACTTGTTCAATCCATTGAAGGGCTTGGGTCACATCCATCTTCAGAATCCCTAAAACTGTTAGGGATAAAACTCAAAGCTCATTGATCAACTCCATCTTTTTCCTAAGCTCTTCTGTGACATTTGTAGGGCATGGAGTAATTACTCATAGTTCAGCATTTGCTGTTTTTGATGTTCATTTTTGGTGGGTGCCGGTCACTTTTGCTATGTGTTACCAAAAGCTGTGAAGACTCTGAAGAAGGGAGAAAAGGTTTTATTAACAGTGAAGCCGTAGTGTAAGATTCAGTGAAATATGTAGAATATTTTCATGGAGATTATAATAATGTCTCTCTAAACTTTAGCTGGAATTATCTGTTGCAGATGGGTTTGGGCCACAGGGGAGACCAGTCTGTGCTGATGGAGTTGTTGTTTCTCCAAATGCAACTCCTTTGATCACTCTTGAGCTGGTATCTTGGAAGATCGTGTCCAATGTAACTGATGCTAAGAAGATTGTAAAGAAGATTCTAAAGGGAGGAGAAAGATATGACTGTCCTAATGAGGGAGTTGTCGTCAAATGTGATTGGCGTAGTATTGTAGTTCTGAGTTCTCCACTGAATATACCTGTTGTTTGTGCAATTTCTCACATCATATGAATGTGTTCTGGCGGTAAAATTGATTGGAAAGCTTCAGGATGGAACCTTTTTTGTTAACAAGGGTCATAGTGATGATGATGAGCTTTTTGAATTTGAGACAGACGAAGGTATGACATACAGGGCATCCTTGTTTTCCTTCTTTTCTTTTGCCTGATGGAAATGGGATTTTGCGCATCTGATAAGTTTTTTCTGCGCAGAACAAGTCATTGAGGGGCTCGATAGAGCTGTGGTGACTATGACGAAGGGCGAGGTTGCTCTCTTGACACTTGCTCCTGAGTATGGTTTCAGCTTGTCATAGTCAAAGCAGGAATTGGCCGTGGTTCCTCCAAGCTCTACGTTGACTTACGAAGTAGCATTGGTTTCATTTAAGAAAGTATGTCATCATCGTCTTTCTTAGTACAGCTCCATTCTATTTATTTGTACATTTACTGTGAAGAAGAGTGGTGTTGCTTTCGTAAATGGTGTTGGTTTCGCTGTATAGTATGGTCAGTTTACCCATGATCTTCAATCTGAGAATGTCCATGACATCATATGTTGTGACTCTTATGCAACCTATGCCTATGATTTTGATTATGCTAAGGTTCAGGGATAATTCATGGACAGATTTAGGCCTTGTTTGATACCAAGAATAAAGAAAAGAAAAAAAAGAGGGAGAAGTGGCAAGGCAAAAGGATAATACGTAGACAGATTTTGATCATGGTAATATTTTGAATGCTTCTTTTTGCACCTGATATCGATTTATCCCAGAACAACTCTCTTTGTGTTGATTATTGTTATTTCATTATATTTTTGTCTTAAAAAGTCGTTTAAAAATGTTGTGTTGAAAAAATTGAGCAAGTTTAGGCAGTAAGACAATGATATACCTTCAGTAGAGCGCTAATTTTTAAAATAAATATCAGAATTTGGGGAGGGTTGTCTACAATTTCCTTGAACAGACCTTGGTAGCATTTATGATACCATTGGAACTTAGTAAATACAATATCGAGCTTAAAAGATACGGAGTACTATGCTTTAGAATCTTGTAAATCTATTTGTATTTTATAACTACAGAGAAATATACTATTATCTGGCGTGGTCTTGCCATAAGAAATAATCAGATTATCTTAATAGTAATTGGTGTTGGAGGCTAGGATTAGTAGTTGTAGTATATATATTAATGAGGAGGCGTGAATGGTGGTGGTAAATGGAGGGAAGGAAAGGTATTTTTTACGGCTAAGGGTTTGGAATGGGAGAAGAAAGATTCCAATCTCAAAGCTAAGGTTAGTGCAAGCTGGGAGTAGGCCTACCATCAGTTTGCAGAGAAGTCGTTGGTCATTTGTATTTCACTTCAAGCACCAACCAGTCCCCTCCGACGGCTCTTGCAAGTAGTATCGGACTTGCAACAAGGTTCTTGTATGCCTGTCTTAACAATGCATTCCAGATTTTTAACATTCCAAATTTTTAACAGCGTGCTTGTTTATGTAGATTTTTTGACGAGACACAAAAAGGCAATAATTGATAATACGGGGGAAAATATCGTTTTGCCATATTCGTTTATTTACATATATTTCTAGAGGTAAAATTTGGGCC
This sequence comes from Silene conica, assembly GCA_029255685.2. Taxonomy (NCBI): domain Eukaryota; kingdom Viridiplantae; phylum Streptophyta; class Magnoliopsida; order Caryophyllales; family Caryophyllaceae; genus Silene; species Silene conica. The sequence goes on from CM055314.2 coordinate 73,941,408, forward strand.
TGCTCTCTAGAAAGTAGTGGCTGAGAGTCTGAGACGGCTTCGCTAAAATTTGATGAAGAGTGATATGTCCGCAAAATGAAAAAAGGAGCGACTTAGGTATGTGTCATCTTGACAACATTAACATAGCCTGTTATTACACTTGCATTTGCTTACTAAATCAAAATTCACATTGCATTTACAGTAGACTGGGTATCTCAAATAATATGCAGATACATTGGTATAGATAATTAGTTGGTGCCAAATTACGTAGGCATTTCTTAACATTATCATATGTGGTGCATTTTAGAGATTTTGAAATAAATCAAGTAATGCTCGTTTGACTGTTTTTAAGAAAACTGATAGTGTAGGGGTATGAAATCTAGCTCCTTGTGTCCTTCTATTCAATTGTAAATTTAATGATTCATAATTTCAATTTGTAAGTGACGGGTTATATACTACTCTACTCATTACTATGGAACGTGAGCATACGAAATCTCCCAAATATATGACAGTAGCTCACCCTTTTGGGTTTTTAGTTGGTTCTTTCATTTTGTTCTTCTTTAGATGGTGTATAATTTAGTCACTCTCAAATACTCGGTAATTATAAATAATGGCAGTGAATAAAACATGTCGTTTATTCTGAATTGGCCCTCGTCAGAAGATATTGAAGTCCTCTTTAAAAAGGTTTTTTTCCCTTTTTCACTTGTAGGGATTTTGTTCTTCCTTCTAGAGGCTATTTAGTCATAGCTTTGGGTCATCTTGACACTTTTCAGATTGAGATGTGACCTGAGGGTGCCAAGCAGTCTAGCACAAGGGTAATTCGTTCTGTCTCATCACTTCTTTCAATTTTGTAACCCTAACTTTTGATACATTTCTACAAAATGCAATAGCACTTCAGAGAGGTCAAATTGTCTGCTTCTTGTTTGCTGAATTTTTTGGTTGATAATAACATATAGACAGATGAAGTTGTCCTATGTATTGAAAAATTTGCACGTAATGGTTATTTTGATATAATTTCTTTTAATTATTTGATTCTTGTTTGTTAATTTGGCTTTATAAGTTTGATATTAGCAATAGGTATTGCTTAATTTCATGTGGGGATTACCGGTGAACCTATTCTTTGACCTAAGAATCAATTAAGGCTTGTTCAAGGACGAGGATGGTAGCAATTACCCCATAGCTGCAATAAATCGGATAAGTTCCTTTGATTTCGCCTTGTATAATATTAGAAAAGTTTGAACTAGAATTGAGAGAAGAGGCAGAGGCCTTGTGGTTAAAAGTTTTGATGAGTTTGTGTCCTACGTAAAGTAAAACTGTAAGGTTCTTAATAGACTCCCTGTCCTCAAACGAAATTTAACTAGGCAATTAGCTGCTTATGGTGGGTTTATTTCACCTTTTGGTAGATTTGAAATGGGTAGAAAACTGGGTATTTAGTTGAACAATGAAAAATTGGTTATAATGTCTAACAATACGAGACGGAAGATTAATATGACATGATAATCACAATCATAGAAATAACCGTGAAATAATTTGATGATAGGTGTATCAAATTAATCATGACATCTTTAATCGTGGTTAATTAATATCCGCTACGTAATAAAATAATTTAATACTTTCAAGATTATCAGATAATATTTTATTATCAAAGATTTTCTTTAACTATTCGATCTTCTATAATATTGTGATTTGTTGAGTAACCCTCAAAGTCGGACGTAAGAATCAGAGTTATCATTGAAGCAGATTACAAGACGGAAGAGAATGGACCAAGAGAAATGTACATGGACTGAGTAATTAACGAACAAGAAATGCAAGCCGAACCAAAACGAATGAAAAGCCCAGCTAATGTTGTTTGTGGACCTCGAAGTGTACGTGCGTGCCTTTGGTTTACACTGACAACTCAACAACAATATTAATTACTCCGTATTAACTAAAAGAAGAGATAAAATAAGGGAATTGGGAAGTTCAGAAGCAGCGAGAAGATGGAATTTCATTCCATCTCAAATTCAATCTCTTATCATATTCTAATCCCAATTTCTATCCTTTATTGCTCTACGATTGATTCCGAATGAATCACCAACACCGACCTTGATCAGTTATAAATACACCGTTCCATCAGAATAATAAGAAGCAGTGAGATTCGGAGGCAGAATACCCATATATATTTTTATCAAAAATTGAGCAAAACAGAGTGACGATTTGAGACCTATAGAGTCATGAGAACAGTAGGAGACCGTACTTGGGATGTCTCCTCTCAGATTGCATGATTTTGATAGTTTTGAAAAAAAATAGCAAAAGTATATGGAAAATATTAGCTTTGATGGTCACAACATTGATCTTTTTCTGTTTTGAATATGGATGTTGTTAGCTAATTTTTTTGAATATGGATGTTGGTAGACATTTGAGACTTTAGAACTTAGAGTGGCAGACAACATTTTAGGAATCGTAGTACTTTTATGCCTTTATGGCAACATTCATTTGTCTTTGCAAGTATACTCAATTACTAATCATCTTTGGCTGACAATTCTCTCTTTATGGCAGCATTGCTTTCTAGAACCCGTTCAAGATGGAGGTCTCTGGAATTCGAGACGGGCTATCATTGCTGCCAGTTCCTCGCCCCATGGAGTTCAACTCAAGCTTTGATGTTCCTAAGGCCGTTTCAGATGGATACTCTGATATGTTCCTGCCACCCGCCTTAACCCAGCCCGAATGGCTATCTCCATTGCCAGGTCTAGGAAGCCACCCTTCAATCAAAGAATGCCCTAAAAATCCTAAATCCCTAATTGAAGACTAGCCAAAAAAACCCTTGCAAAGATAAGCACACACTTCAAACTCCAAATCCAAAACTCTGCTACAAATTGAGCACAAATCGCAGCACAAGAAGAAGCGGCAGCAACAAAGACACAGATAGAGTAACAATGGAGGGTGGAGATGAAGGAATTGAGATATTGACAGATTCTAAGGATATGCAACAACAAAGTAAAGCTTTCGATAAATTTACTGATTGTGTTGAAGATCGTCATCTCGATTCTTCTCGTGTTCAAACTTATATCTTCTTTATTTCATGTTTAATCTTTCTTCCGATTTTTGTTATGCTCAAGTTTGAAGCTTTTGATTAATTATCACTTGGGTTTTTGTTGATTATTGATTTGTTAGGTTAATTATGTTGATTATGTCACATTATTAATGATATGGGGTTAAATTTTAAGTTCTTTGGGTAATTATGACACGGGTTTTTGATGATTATTGATTTGTTATGCTGATTATGTGTATGTTCCCTTGTCTCGATCAATTGTTTACTCTTTTATTCAATGTGAGGGGAATTTTAGTCAAAGTTAAACAAATGATTGAGACGGAGCAACTATAATTTTTGTTATTCTCGAATATGATTGTTTTCTGGACCGAGTACGAAGCTTTTGATTTATTATGACATGGGTTTTTGATGATTATTGGTTTGTTAGGTTGATTATGTGTGAATATTTTTTTGTTATTCTTTCTTATGATTGTTACTATAGTCCAAGTTTGAAGCTTCTGGTTGATTTTGACATGGTTTTTGATGGTTATTGTCCAAATTTGATGTTTTTGATTGATTTCGACATTGTTTTTAAGTTTTTGATGATATTAGTTTGTTATGTGTTTATATTAGATTGCTTGTTATTCTTTCATATGGTTAATATTATTAGTGAATTTGAAGTTTTTTGGTTACTTAATTATGAGATGGATTTTGATTATTGCAAGCTATGGCGTCGAGCCGTCGATTGCTGCTGATGCTGAAGCCGATGCTAATGCTCAGAGAATGAGGTAGAAAACTATAACTTCAATTTGATTTACAGTATTACTTCCATCTTTTGATTTTTCTGGTGTTATGTTCGTTATAAGTTCCAAATTTTGATGTTTGTTGGCTTCCATGTTTCAAATTTAAATGTTGTTTTTGTTTTGAGTTTTACTTGTTCGGGTTTCATCTGTGATTTGAATGAGTGGGAGTGTAGGTTCTGGAGGCAAATGATTTGAATGATTTTATTGGGATTCTCTTTTGCTGAATTTTGTTGTAAAATTTGTAGCTAGGTATAAGATTTGAAGCATATGGACCTTCTGTATCACTTGGGAACACATGAAAAATTTGTTGTGTGATTGATATCGACCTGATGGAAATGATTTTTCGTCTTAGATGTCTCTTTTTGTTTTTTTATATTGACCTGTGACCGAGTTAAAAGTGTCAAGCTAATCTTTTCCCTAACATCAATGTACTGGGTATAACCATAATAGCTCTCTATTTATAACCATAATCTTCTCCAAGTTAGATAGGTATATATATTTTTTGATGCATGGATGTGTGTGATTGCGCATGTTCAATAGTGTGTAATGATATTATGAAGGTGCTTCTCCGATTGAGAGTTTAAATATATAGTTTTCATACGGACTATATCTGCTACTTTACTCAGTTACTTTTTTTAATAAACTGGGAACTCTGTCTTTGGTGTTCAGTTGTTTACTATTGCAAGTAGTTAACTTTAATAGGCTGCTTGTGATACCAGTGTCGAGTATTAGTGATCCTCGACAAGCTCAGGCCCCGTACTTTGAGATCGGGGGCAATCTTACTCTATCCTGAATGTCATTTTATGCTTTAGAAAGTTCTTGCTTGTCCTATGCTTGAATCGAGTACATGATTGGGGGATGATTCTTAAATTTAAACCCTATTATTTAATTAAGGAAACAAAAATAGTTGGGAGTTATATAGCCATTCCCCTCCCAAAAAAATCCTACATTCTGTTATAGCCGCTGCCGCCGTCTATCGCATCTCCCACCATTCTCTGTCGTGTCTCCGTCGCCGCCGTGTCGTATTCGTTCAATGCTTTTTCTTTGATGTCTAATTACATTTACTTCGATTGTACCTGTTAATTAAATTCATTTATTAAAGTATATGTAATTAAGTAATAGTCGATTATTGTGTTTGATTTTATGTGCAGTGCAGGTAGGTTAATAATGGCGGCCAAGGATGTTGGTTATGTTCCTGCTCCTGAATTTAAGAAAGATACTTATCATTCAACCTCCGAAAGAGATCTCTCTGATCAAGTATAGCATGAATTCCCAGCCGAAGACAGGATTAATCTTTGAATACTCTGCTAACTAAGCTGTAAAAGGTGGACTGGATTATGCATAATCAGTAGAAGCAGGGGGTTGAGACCACTATAGTTTAGATAGGATGTCTCGGTCAGTATAAGAGCCCTTATAATAGAGAAGAAATGATCTCTCAGCTTTCTCATATATAATAAAGAGACCTTAGGCCGAAAGGCTGTTATCGAGACAAGCCTGAGTAAGAATGACCACTTTTCTGAAACTGGTTACAAATTAGGTTGGTTGATAACAGTCCGATGGCATGCTACGGTTACAGCTCCAATTAAGAAAGCGGGGAAGAAAGTCAATGAGACGAGGGCATCGGTACCGCTTTTGTGTCCAATTTTAGCAAATTTAACCGTCAAAAGACGAGATTGTTGAAAACTGGATCTCTCTGATTTGGGCAATTTAGTAGTAAAATCCATGAATGAGGAAAGAAGTCTGTTTAGTCTCGAGTCCTCTTTGCTAAGCTGCTTTTGCACGCTAAGCACATGAACCCATCTTTGGACGAAAATTCAATCACAACACTGAGTTTGGCTGTTTCAGTTGCCTGATGACCAGGTTTATTACTAAGGCTCTCGTGCAGTGGTTGTTGTTTCGTTAGTGTATCCTTATTTCTGTTAGCCAACCCCAAATTTGATTTTACGATATTCACTGAAACGGTTTTGGATTAGTGGACAATAGATATTAGATGCCAATCCTTACTTTCTCTTTTTATTGTACTCGTCTTCTACATTATCTTACTTCAACCTGTAAAACTCTCTTTTTTCGTTAATAATCTTGGTAGGACTTGATATTCCTCTATCCTTGCAAAACATCTTCGTTAATTGAACGTCACCGAGTATTGAATGTTGCATTAGTGGCTTTCTGTTGTCCTAGCATTACTTTGATTGGTAGGTATAGTTTTATCATTGTGATCACTGTCATTCCAAGACATTCTATGTCAATCCAACTCAGATTGTGACCTGCGTTTTATCATTGTGATCATTTTAGTTTGATTGGTAGGTATAATTTTGTGTTCTAACTGATAGGTTAGTATTTGTTTTAAGTTTTATGAGATCAAAATGATATTGAGGCGAGTTTCTCTTTTTGTTTCTATGTTATTTGTTTTTGTTCCCTTTCTCTTCTTTTCCTCTTTGGTTGAACAACACTGGAAAAGGTTTTGCATGTGATACATCCAACCCCTTATCCTGTAGGAAGGTGTAGGATTGTGTATTTGATACGATGTGGTCATGATATTGAGGTTAGTCTCGTATCAGTTCGTTTTCTAACAATCTAGAGGCAAGAGTTGTTTTAACCATAAACCTACTATGAATATTTAAATATAAAGTAAAGAATGGGTTATAATCACCACATTTGGTAGATGATACCTATTATTTGGTGATTTTGGGAGTAAGGTGTTCTTTCTGAGTCGAAGAGGAGACTTGCTTGTATCTTAGGGATTAGTAACAGGTGCAAGTTGGAATAGCCTTAATATAAATGCTTGTCTTACTTGGATTTGACAAATTGTTACTTGATCTCAATTAACATGGTTAACAACTTAACATTGGCTGATTGGCAGTATATAGATAATGGTCCTTTTTTCCCTTTGATTCATGTAGCTGTTTGGAAATGATAGTTTTTATCTACCAACCACTTAGGATCATGAATGGTGCTCTAGAGATGTCTAGAGTTGTTGACATCTATTTATTTTGTAGTTGTATTTTCATTTTATCTTTGAGCTTTACTTGCTTGATCAGGTGGTTTAGGTTGGAAAGAGGAGGCGAGTGGGGCAATTATCACCAATTGGGAAGGTGTTCTTTTTGTAAGCTATATTGATGTGCAAATCTGGAGTTATATTGATTATTAGTACTTATGTACAATAAGACTATTACACTTTCGGGATGACGTGTTTCCGTGTGTTTGTAAGACGTATAACGTGTCGTATCAGGAAAGCTTTCGGGATGCGGATATTATCTACTAAATTTTGCATATTGTATTTATTTACACCGCGTAGACGCCCTATCTTATTTAAATAAGATATGCTTATTAAGGCACCTCCACTCCCTCCAACCCCAAAGGAGTCTCCTGAAAAGCAAATACGAAAACATGATGATTGTTTAGCGATTTGATTTTGTGCATTCATGCCTCAGAATTATTGAAGTAGATTGTTCTACTTTATTATAAATGTCATGCTTTTGTTACTGATATGTTTTTTCTCTGTTAATAAGATAATGAATGTGTGATGTATAACGCTGTCTTATACTTTTACAGAAAAGGTTCAAATGCAAGCATCTAAAAATTAGTGAGAACTTCTATGTTAGAGGCGATGGTACTGTAAGTACCCTTTATATGTTCGACTTTGTAAATTATAGAACAGGGACTTTAAATTGAAGTTTACGGGTTGAGAAGAGGTGAATTAATGAGAAAATTGTGATGGTATGTTTGTCACCTCAAGAGGTCATCAGCTCAACAAACAAAGAGAAAATTTGTCTACGAAGGATCAAAACCTGTGATGCAACAAACATGGGGCAATAGAGATATTCAAAATCAAAAACAAATTTCTTCTTGCAAACCTTCCTCCATGGGCCAGATTTGGCGTTCGTCAGATGGGTTTGCCTATCTATTTGCAATGCCAAAAAATTAATTGAGAAAAATGAAATAATGGCAACTCCTCTCTAGATATAAAAGAAATTGAAGTATAAACTTACAAACCTCGTCAGATGGGTTTTTTATTGACAATTTGACAGTGGTGTTGAACTGGTTTTGTTGTGGTCTGATGAATAAAATTTTAATGGATTTTGGCGAGATTAAGTTAATTTATGAATGTCTAAATTATTCGATTTTAAGTATTCAATATGATTTGATTGATTGAATTTGATTGAATTTCGTTAAATTGAAATTTATGGGTTAAGATGAGGTGAATTAGTGAGAAAAATGTGATGGTAAAGACGGGTTTTTGGATTATTGACAATTTGACAGTGGTGTTGAACTGGTTTGGTTGTGGTTTGATGAATACAATTTTAATGGATTTCGGTGAGATTAAGTTAATTTGATTAAGTTGTAAATTTATATGTTTAGATTAGGTGAATTAGTGAAAAAATGTGATTATGAGGACAATATTTTTTAACCATTGGCATTAGTCGCGGGTTGATGAATGAAAGTTGAATGGACTATTTTTTTACGATTGACATTATAAAGATAATGCATAGAAACAATGGTTTAGGTATCTGACTTCAGTAGTATGACCACGCTAATCCTTTAGTATACAACGATCAAATGGGCTAATGAGGTTGAAAAGGTAACATTCATTAAAATGTCACCTTTTAAACAAATAACCACTCTGCATGTTTGCTTTTGCACATCACATTTCTGGCAGTCGATATCTGTCACAAGCTTGTGATGGGTCAAATATCACTTATGAGAATAAATAAGTAAATAAGTAGGATAAATAGGGAGACCTATTGTTTGCACATTTGCCAACGGACATTTTACATAGTAAATATATCTAGCTTCGTATTTGCAATATATACACAAGTTAGATTGAATATTTACTTCTGAACAATGTATAAGCTAAAGACATAGTGTATTATTCATGATATTTAAAATTAAATTGATATCTCACAATATTAAGATAAGTGTATCAAAAGAAGGATGAGAAAGTATTCTAATTTTATTTTTAACAAGTTTATTCCTCGTATAAAATATAATAGGTTTGATCATAAGTGTAACACAAGTACTCCGTATTAGTTATCCACGTGCTGATTACGGTGTGAAACATTCTTTATCTTCCTAAATTTATTTATATACTTCCTCCTTATTATTTTCTGATTATCTTCATTTCCTTCTACATATCCTCGTTCACCTCCTGATTTATTGTATCTAAAAAAGGCATTCAAACCACCTGATTTTGGGCAAACGAAAAATAGAAGTGTCATGGGATATATTCAGTCACACCCAAAGTTACATGTCGTATCAAAGTTGTAGCTTTCACATTTAACGTCTGTATGATAGAAAAAGTTGTGGCTTTCATGTATAATTATTCTGAAATTTGTGTTTTTACTTGCAGATTTACGGAAATGAATCGGCATCATCGAAGGACTCCTTCAGAATGTTTAACCCAACAGGTTAACACACTTTTAAGGTACAGTCAGTTCAATCGCACTCCCTACATCCCATTTGTTTTCATTAGTTGAACTATGTCTACGTTGACTGTTGTACCATATACTGTTTCACTTTCACAAACCAACTAATACCTTGTTGTTCATCCACAGAGAGTTCGTAATGACTGGTCAGTTGCATTCTTCACAATTTTCAAGTTGGTGCCACGACAATTGGGTGAAGCCAGTCCGGGGAGAGAATTCGCGAAATGGGTTTCCGTTGACGACTACTTAGATGTATATCTAATGGGGAGACGCAATCGATATGGGAAGCAGCCGCGACTAAACGTACATAAAGAGCAAATTCACTCCGTTTTAGACATAGTAAAGTTGAGTACATACAATTTTCTTAACCCGCCACAGACTCGCCTGTGGGGATTTATTCTCTATCTAACAAGAAAAATAGATAGAAAAAATATAAGTTGAGTACTTTCAATTTAATGTGTGTTAGACGCACGTAAATCAAAGTCGAGTACATTCAGTTCTCTTACTATTCCTGAAGATAGGTTGCAATTAAATTGAAAGTACTCAACGTAAATTAAAGTCGAGTACATTCAGTTCTCTTACTTCCAACTTTGTACTATCATATCCCTAACATATGTAAGAGTCTTCAAAGTTTAAGTATTTTCTCACATAACTAAGTTATTATACATATTGATAATTATCAGGTTAAACCGGTTGTTATGCATGTATAAATTTGGGTAAATGAGATTCGTAGGCCAATGTTTACATACCTCACACGTGATGAACAGTTTAAATGATTATGATTAGAGATGTTTGTTATTCAATATATGATTATTCTTCCGTCAATATCATTTAAAACAATCGACAAGTCACGTAAATATGATACACAAAACTCAATACACCATGTCAGAATTATGAACATCTACTTACTAACAAATTACTTCCCTTGGAATTCGATAATAAAAAGACTCAAATCCTCTTTATCTCTCTTCTTTTCCAGATTTTCCTCTCATCTCTATTCTCTTTGTAACGAAATATCCCGTCTGGATGAAGCTCGAGAGCGGAGGTCATGAGGTCGAACGAATGTGAGATAGATAAGCCCTCACCACCGTGCACCATCACACAGAACCACGCTCACCACCAAAACACCGCAGCACCCCTCTTACCTCCATCTGCCACCCTTAAAGTATGTTTTAAATATTTTTATGTACTCAATCCTAAATAGTATATGAATTGATTAAATGAATTGTACATTAATTTACATTTGTTATATTGATACGATTAGATGTTCAGTAATGTGATTTGTAGTAGAAATTATTTGTTAGAATGGTTTTGTTGTGAAATTTGAATCAGGTTGATTAGTTTGATTGATTTTAGTGGTAATTGGTTATGTTCTTTATGAATCAAATGGTTAGGTGTTGTGGACTTGCTTAGCTCTTGCATTACAATGTTGTTAATCGTTGAAAGACACATTCAATTTTGCAAAAAATTGGGAGATTGAATAAGTATGTCTGGGTTATGAATGGGGGACGATGTAGGTATGCGTGTAACCTGAGGTTGAACGTTTAATACTCACACATAACCTGGGCTGAGACGTTGAGAATCAACGTGTGTCGTAGGCTCCGATGTTGGGATTCAACGTGTTACCTATGCTGCACCACACGTTGATTCAACAGGTGTGCAAACAGGCTCCGTGTGTCATAGGCTCCGTGTTTACCCTGTTAGTCTTGCTAACATTATGGTGGATGTGCAAATAATTATATACCCATGATACGCCATCAATATGCACAATTATATCCAGATTTAAGATGATCTGGTCCATCTTGTTGCTATCCCATAGACAATTAGGTACTGGAGTAATAGGGTTACAAAAGCAAGAGCTTATGCCATGTGGTTATATGTTATGCAGCGATAAAAAAAAATGAACCATTATAATCAATGTTCCTCCAATCAATAGTAATCAAGTACCAGTAAATAAACTCAATACAATACCCTTCATAATTCCATCATGTATCCAAACCATAACCGTTTTCTTCTATTTAAAGTTTTAGCTTCAATGTCTAATTTCTGCACTACACAAGTATGCCCCCCTCTGCTAGTGTTGTCTACTTCAACAAAGAAGACAGGCTTGATTTTGAGCATGACTACATACGATGGAAAAAGGAGCAATTCAGATCAAGATCAATGTTTAAGACACAGTATGTGCTGAAAGAGACAAAAGAAAGTAGTAGAATTCACCATCTATTGCTCAGTTCTAATGAGTTGATGACCAGCATTTTCAAGAGACTTAATCATCAAGATAGACGTAGCATGGCTGAAGTATGCAAAAGGTGGGCTTCTTTATTTGCAATTGGCAAAGATACATCTAAAATGGCGGTTGATTATAGAAGTCAGGTGAAGAGCGAACGAAGTGACGGGGTAATCATCAGGACAAGGTGGGGTCGCGTGTTTTCTATCCAATGTAGCTGTCTTGATCTACAAGCAAAAGAAGCAAGATATATCTACCATGATTGGATAGAGGGAAATAGAGACTTGGATGATTTAAGTGTCTATGAAGAAGGCACTGTTACTATATTGTCAGAGAGCGAGGGGTACTACGATTCAGACTGATAAGCCCATCGCAGTAAGTTTGATGCAACGCTGTTTAATCCTAAGCTGAACTATTGTATTCTTGTAACTTTTATTTGAAGTTGTTCTTGAATAAGAGCGAATACCTGTGGGTATAAACATATTATATATTCTCGTATATTAGACTATGTCACGATTTAGTACATTCGGATATGCTGGAATCGTGTTAAATTTATACTCTACATTTATGCTTAACTTCTGAATTCCTTGCATGTACTTCATTACCTGTTCAAATCAGCTGTGTGAAGTTGGGTTGTTGTCTATAGTCATTCTTTGTATTGATAAGTTCGAAGTAATTGATTGGGTCATCAGAAGTACTAACTTATTGCCAATTTTGTCTACTTCCATCCCACAATATATTTTTTAATTGAGTATATCATGTTTCAAGGTTGAAGAAGTATTTGCTACAGTTGGTGACAAAATGCGTACAAGCTTCACCTGATAGAGTGCAACATTTTAAGAATAGAAATCGACATTTATTATAAATTTGATTTTGTTTAGACTATTTCTACATTACATAGTTTTCAATAGTCGAGCTCATTCACGTTCCAATTTTCATGAGGATTCAATTGAAAACATGCTCAATTAGCACACAAGTAAAAAACTATGTACATGTAGCACAAAATCATGCGTAAGATTAGAAGGATCAGAAAGGGTAATAAGAGGATTAGAGGTGGTATAATGATTTTGTTCTTGATATAAAATTTGTTTTTGATAAACATAAACTCCGTAAGAACAAAAGATAGCATCGCAAGGTGTTTCCCCTTTTTCAATTTAGAGTAAAGGAAGAAGAATACGAATAACTAAAGAGAATAAGGAACTAGAGGAGGAAAAGTGACATGCACAAAGTAAAAGGACATTAGCTCTATTCCTATTAATTTTATCTTGTTTTGATAGTAACTATCGGGTTAGAAAGTTTGTTGTGTATGTATAAAATCATGAAAACGATTCCCGTGAGCCAATGTTTACGTAACTTAAACGTGATAGATAGACTATATGATTATAATCAAATATGTTAGTCATTCAGTATATAATTATTCTTCCATCAAAATCATTCTACAACAGATCAACACCCCACATGAATATGATATGATAAAAAAAGTGTACTATGTTAAAATTACGAATATTTACTTAATTATGAATTACGTTCTTTGGAATTCCGCGCGCATCGCGCGCGGAGTAACAACTAGTATAAGGAAAATAAAGAAAAGCAATGCAAGACAGAAATGCAATAAACGTGGACAAAATGCAATGTATGTAACACGAAACCAAAATGCAATGTAAGTGACACGAAACCATTCCCCAAACCAACCCGCACAATGTCCCCATTGTGCATTAGCCTAAGTAAAGGTTTCGGAAAATTAAAAGAAAGAAGCAAGGAAATAAAAACTAAGGAAAAACTGGAAAGAACTCACTGGGTTATGAAGCGCATGAGAAAAACCTCCCCAAACCAGCGTAAGCTGGGAGGTTTTGGTGGCCAGCAGTGCCACTTAAGTACCCAAGATGGTTGCACGATTCCCTAGGAAGAAACGAACAGGTTGTGACGGACGGGTAGGTCGACCGACCTATGTTTTGGGTCGATCGACCCCTCTGCTGCACAGCGGCCCTCTTTTCTTCGGAACCACTTGTGTTTACCAAGTCATTCTTCCTCAAACCTGAAAAAGCATTATATATGCGCCCAACAAATGCGCAAGATCCAAGAACCAAGTCTAAAATGTCTCAAAACAAAGCAACAAAAGCAAAAAGAGTCTAAGTCTAAAAACAAAAACAAAACAAAACAAAAGATAGTCCAACAAAAACTGAAATAGAACACTTGACTAGCACTACGACTCAGCAACAAGATACCCCAAAGTAGGGCACTTGGCTAAAAGAGGTTCTTTCAGCAGTATGGACCGCTACTCTGGGCTTCCAGACAACAGGCCTAGATGGAGGAAGGGTTTCTGGTGTCGCGTAAGCTATGGCACGCTTCTTTACTTTGCCCGGCATATCTTCTTCAGCAACTTGCTCCAATTTTGTCTCACCAGTATCACCAGGATCTCCTATGCCCTCTTTACCATGACCTGCAGCAACATAAGTAATAGGATGGCCCTCCAATTTTTTCTTAAGCTCAAGGCCTTTGATGACCTCCAAGATTTTACCGAACTGAAGTTCCAACTTTACTTTCTCTAAATGATCCGGATACGGGACCGCAATGCTTGTCGCAGAATCAACGATCTTTAGCTCTTTTAACTTCGGAATCTCCGTCGAGTCATTGATGAGAGGAGAGTTAGGTAGCTCAGGAGGCGAATCCACAATTTGCTCAGGAACACTGGTCGGTCGACCTGGTATAGGGGTCGGTCGACCAGACGCTGTATCATCGCATTTTTTCTGTTTTGCAGAAACTGATCTCACGTCAGATGTCGAGGTCGGTCGACCTGATGTTGTGGTCGGTCGACCTTCTGACCTGTGCACGGGATCAATTTCTTCGTCCTAAACTACGACAGCATCATCCTTTGGGGTTGGTCCCTCTAAGCTCTCTCCTTTGGGGCGTTATTGGATGTTTCAAGTGCGGAAACATGACTTATTTCAATATTTGTTTTCAGTGAATCCCCACATGAATTTCCATTTTCAGCTCTATGAACCGCCAACTCCTCAATAGTAACCCAACCCTTGTCAGAAGCTACATTATAAAATCTACCAATTGTAGTTGAATCAAGGATGGCTCTGTAGTCATCATACAAAGAGCTATAGAATCGGTGGCAAAGGTACCACTCCTCAAAGCCGTGGTGAGGAACGGATCGAACCAACTTCTTAAAACGGGCCCACGCTTCAGGAAATTTCTCATCGGGTCCTTGCTGGAAATTTGAGATTTGAATTCTCAAAGCATTGGTTTTCGCTGGCGAAAAGTACTGTTTGTAGAAAGCCAATGCCAGAGATGTCCAATCTGTAACTCTAGCCGCTTCCATATCAAGGTAACGAATCCATTCACGCGCAGAATCTTTCAAGGAGAAACGAAACAACATCTCCTTAACCTTATCTCGCTCTCCCGCCGATACGGGTGCGAAACAAAAATAATCTGTAAATAGCTCCAAATGCTTCAAAGGATCTTCATCTGGTAGACCTGCAAACTGTTTTTGCTCCAATAATTCGATATAGGAGAGATGAATTTCAAAGGGAAGAATGAATCCCCCTGGAAGGTGGTGTGCTGCTGGCTGAAGATTATCAGAAATAGTAGACATGATCGCAATAGCACTGAGAGTACTCAAGTCTTCCTCTCAAAAACCTGTCTTCGGAAACAAAACTAGAAGAAAAAGATAAGTAACGGTCTTAAGGAACCGAAGTTCCTTAAGACAAGGAAAATAAACTAAAAACTAACAAACAAAATTATACCGTCTCCCCGGCAACGGCGCCAAAATTTGATACCCGTCGTTGTGGGTGTCAAAGATAAAATTTATAAACCAAACTAAAACTATAGATAGTGATAGTAAGGGTCGAACCACAGAGAGACAAGGTTAATTCCGTTTGCTAATTTTTAATCTATAAAATAATAAAAAGAGGGGTGTTTTGATTGTTGCTAAGTCTAAAACAAATATAAAATAAAACAAGTAAATAAAGATGAAAATAAACTATGATAAAAGAGATGCTAGGATGTTTGGGTAATAAATAGCTAAGATAATATAAATCCTAAGTCAACATGTATTGCAGTCGCGTAAGGGGTGTAACATATCTTTTAGGTCTATGCTACCTAATAGCTCCTTTCGGCCTATGCTATTAGTTCCTAGGTCTCACAATTATTGGGTGTCAACAATAAAGGTGATTCCTAAATTCTAGGTCACAAACCTTTCAGTCTTAAGTAACCTATCCGTCTTAAGGTGTAAACCAATGCCCTTCCCATATCTCTCAATCTTGGGTAGGTCATTACTAACATCCTACAAGTCTCCTTTTGGTCTCATTGTAGGTTATTATAGTCTACAAATTAAAGCGAAACAGAATACGCGTATCGGTCGACCGACCAACTAACCCGGTCGGCCGACCTCCACCCTGCAACATGTCGATTCGAGATTTATACTACCTATGCATATTTACTCCCTACATCCTAACAAATGAAATTTAGCTACTCATAACTATTGAAACAATAATAAAAAGAGGAATAAACATGGAAATTATAAAGAACATCAATCTTAACATGCAATAATAATAAAGGATTGGGATTCTAACTTAACCGTATGCAATAATTATAAACTAACAATAATAAAACATAAATTAAGAGAGGAATTACCGGAAATAAGGATTAAGGCGGAAAAGAACAAGCTTTATTGATTAATGTTGAAAGATTGATGATGAACAATGTATAAAACTAAAGAAAAGTGTTTGATGATTATGGAAAGATTAAAACTAAAACTAGATGTAACTCTATGATAGAAAACTAGGTAGAAAACTTGATGGAAAATCTGAATGAATAATCCTAATCACGAAAATCGGCTTAAATAGGCGGAAATAAAGAGTTTCCCAATGACCTAAACACTTTAATGGGCTTCGCGGAAACTTCTGGGTCTGTGCTGTGGTCGGTCGACCCAATTAGTAGGTCGGTCGACCTGATTGTCAGGACTGCAGCGCGCGTCGATCTTAAAACAGCTGCCATTTCTTCGTTACTTATCGTAATCAAGCGATTCTTACGGCGTTTGAAAGCTAAGAGGATAAGCTTTCACCTCCAACTGGAATCGCTCCATTATCAGCTCTATAACTCGAGATATAGCCATTTGAAACAGGCTGCAATGTCGTGGATCGATTCTTTGCTTGTTAAAGCAATCTTCAGGCCTTGAAATATGCGCTAGGCTTCGTTCCTTCTTGTCCTTAGTCATAAAAAATCCCGAGGGCATAAATTTGGTATAAAATCGTCCCTTTTCCGCATAAATCTGCAAAAGAGCATAAAAATACGAAAGTAGACAATTGTTGGGAAATAAATGCTAAAACATCGTAAATGAGCTCTAAAATGCGTGTGAAAATAGATGTAAAACATCATAAAATAGACACGCATCAGGTGACATGCATGCTGATGTGTAAATAATTGTGTTGATCGGAAAACTTGGATTTCAGCGAAATAACATAGTTATAGAAAGGTGTGAAGATGTTAACAGGGTGAGGAGGTTTACAAGATTAGCGTGATATCATGTATAAAGGATGAGGTAATTCATTGGAAGATAATTAGTGAGTGCTTTGGCTTGTTAGTAGTGTGTGGAGATGAGTCAAATGCTGAGAGGGTTTGTTAATAAAAGGGAACGAAAAGTAGGGATTTGAGTAAAGGGAATATGATATGTGAATAATAAGAAGATATTTCCTTTACTAAAGAGTTTTGTAGAATGTGTAAAGGCATGAGTGGTTGAGTGATGTGATCGGATGTCAAGGGAATGGAATACTGGAGGTGAGTCAAGTGGATGTGACAAGAGTTATGAGACATTGGATTGGGTCGTTATAGTGGTGTAGAATACTATAATAAGGAAGTGAATCGAAGTATACGTATGAATAAGTGAGACAACATGCTAGTCGTAGGTGTGGAGGAATTAAAAGATGAGTACTTGATAAAGCCTTTTGATTCCCGTCGTTGTGGGTACCAAAGATAAAATTTATAATTCCTAACTTTAACAATAGATAGTGAAAGTCAGGGTCGAACCACAAGGAGGTGGGGAATGTTTATTGTTTGATGTGAATGTTTAAAGTAACAATTTTGGGGGTTTGAATGGTTGTTACTAAGTCTAGAAACAAAGATAAAAATAAACAAGTAATTAAAGCTGAGAATAAATCTATATTAAAAGAGATGCTAGGATGTTTGGGTAAAAAATAGCTAAGGTAATATAAATCCTAAGGTCAACATGTATTGCAGTCGCGTAAGGGGTGTAACATATCCTTTCGGTCTATGGTACCTAATAGCTCCTTTCGGCCTATGCTATTAGTTCCTAGGTCTCACAATTATTGGGTGTCAACAATAAGGGTGATTCCTAAATTCTAGGTCACATACCTTTCAGTCTTAAGTAACCTAGCCATCTTAAGGTGTAAACCAATGCCCTCCCCGTATCTCTCAATCTTGGGTAAGTCATTACTAACATCCTACAAGTCTCCTTTAAGTCACATTGTAGGGTATTATAATTTACGAATTAAAACGAACGGAATACGAACGCGAGTGGGTCGACCGACCGGCTAGTCCAGTCGGCCGACCACAGCCTTGGTCGACCGACCCATTATGTGGGTCGACCGACCACAGCTCTGCTACAGGTGGTCTCGGAACTTATACTACCTACGCATATTCATCCCCTACATCCTAACATATGAATTTAGCTACTCATGATCATTAAAACAACAATGAAAACGGGAATAAACATGGAAAACATAATGAATGATAATCTAAACACGCAATAAAGGCTTTGGGATTCTAACTTAACCGAATACAAGTAATTATAAGAACAATAATAAAACTTAAATTGAGAGAGTAATTACCGGAAATATGATTAAGGCAGAAAAAGGAACAAACTTTATTGATGAATGTTGAAAGATTGAAGAACAAACTAAAAGTATTGAGAATTATTGAAAGGTTACAAACTAAAGATGAAAACTAGAATTCTCCGACTTAATGATGGTAGGTAGAAGATTATAAACTGAATATATGACTGAATGAATAACCCTAATTACGTAGTTTAGCTTAAATAGGCGGAAATAAAGAGTTTCCTAATAAACACTTTAATGGGCTTTGCGGAAACTTCTGGGTCTGCGCAGAGGTCGGTCGACCTACTTTGTGGGTCGGTCGACCTTATGTCCAGACTGCAGAACGTGCGATCTTAAAACAGCTGCCATTTCTTCGTTACTCATCGTAATTAAGCGATTCTTGCGGCGTTGGAAAGCTAAGAGGATAAGCTTTCACCTCTAACTGAAATCACTCCATTATCAGCTCTAGAACTCGAGATATAGCCATTTGAAACAGGCTGCAATATCGTGGATCGATTCTTTGCTATATGCACCTTTGCTTATGCTATCTTCAGGCCTTGAAATGTGCGCTAGGCTTGTTCTTTCGTGTCCTTAGCCATAAAAATCACTTGAGGACGGATTTGGTTTGAAATCGCCCCTTTTCCGCATAATTCTGCAAAATAGCATAAAAATACGAAAGTAGATAAAAGTTAGGAAATAAAGGCTAAAACATCGTAAATGAGCTCTAAAATGCGTGTGAAAATAGATGTAAAACATCATAAAATAGACACGCATCAAATTTCCCAAACCAAACCCTTGCTTGTCCTCAAGCAAGAACTAGACTCGATCTTAACTAATGGAACGATTTCAATCTCAAAGCGAAATTTACATGTAACCTTATACCAATACCAAGTACAAAATGAGAAAGTACTCAAATCATGTAAACGAGTTATGGTGTCGTCAAACTTGCAAAACTAGAGACTATAGAGACTTTATACCATGGACTCTCGCGGTACGCTCGAGACACTCATGAAAAAGGTGAGTATATGTAAAAGATAGAAAGAAGTATATTGTCATGACACTCACCTAACTGCGACCCATGAAAACATGCCTGCAATCTAACATGAACAAGAATTCTACAACTATGTATAAACATACTCATTAAGTGACTCGGATACATGCAATTGAGGTAAAAAGATATGTGAGGTGAAAGGTAAAAAGAGGTTAAGATGTTTTTGGACATGTGGGGTTAATAGCCAAGCTAGTAAAACCGGTTTCCAATGACATATTTCACAACTTTTTGATATTAAGAACGTGCTCTTTTGTAGCACAACTCTTCACATTATAAGAAAGGACTCCCAAATATTTTTAAATGAAGTACGAGAGTGATAACATGTAAAAGAAAGAGATTTTTGGAACAAAATTTTCAATCTGATGCTGTCAGTTGGTCGGCCGACCTATGATGGTGGTCGGTCGACTGACTTCTGTACGTTTTTGACTTTTTTTTCGTTTTTCTTTTCTTTCTTTCATTTTCTTTTTCTTTCTTTTTCTGTTCTTTTCTTTCTCTTGATTCTTTCTTTCTTTTCTCCTTTTGCTCAAGATAGCATACAAACCAAGATGCCTCAAAATAATCCAATGACCACAAGTACTAGCTTGGAAAGGTAGGCTAAGTATGGGATGTAGTTTTGGGGGAATAAAAAGGCAATTTTGGCTATGTAAGGCTTATGGGTAAAAATGAGAAAAGGGATCCCAAATGCACGTACCAAGACCCAAAACGAGATAGTAAACAAGTATATAGCAATTCATGTTCATGTTTATGAATATTGATATAACATGTTCCAAGGGGAGTACTACTCACATCCTAGACAACTGGTTTAAAAATGAAACCAGGAATAAGGCTCTAAAACTCAGAATGTAAAGTAGGTTGCCAAGGTATAAGTCAAGTTTCAAGATATACAAATTGACAAAAACTCGTAGATATGCAAAAGACTGTCATACTAAAACAAGTTGACAAGGCAGGGTAAAGGCATAAACATGTAAGAAAGCAAAATCATCCTTGAAATACTCTCGTTCCGACTCGACCTATATGCTAAAATAAACGTGCAGTTTTTGGAATTTTGGAATTTTTTCATTTTTTTGTATTTTTCTTTTGTATAGGTAAGGAAAATAAAGAAAAGAACAATGCAAGACAGAAATGCAATAAACGTGTGACAAAAATGCAATGGAACAATGCATGTGACGCGAAACCATTCCCCAAACCAACCCGCACAATGTCCCCATTGTGCATTAGCCTAAGTAAAGGTTTCAGAAAAACAAAAAGTAAAAACCAAGGAAAAAGGAAAGAACTCACTGGATTTTTAAGCGCATGAGAAACCTCCCCAAACCAGCGTAAGCTGGGAGGTTTCGGTGGCTAGCAGTGCCACTCCAAGTACCTGAAAAAAAAAAATCAAACAAAGAAAAGACATTTTTCGGGGTTAAATGCGTTTTGGGTGATATATAATGTATTGAAGGTTTGAAGTGAAGAAAGAAAGGGGAAAAATCAAAAGAAAGAACAAGGAAGAGACTCCCTTATCACGCTGCATACTTCCCGAGGCGTCTGTACAGGAGAGCAGGTCGGTCGACTCCTCCCCCTGGTCGACCGACCATCTGCCAGAACCAAAAAGTTTCTGGAAAACAGGGGGATTGGTCGACCGACCGAGGATCAAGGTTTGCCGACCAGAGTCCTGTACAACGATTTTCTTCTCTTCGGAGGTAACTTGTATCAACCAAGTTAATCTTCCCCAAACCTGAAATACAGTATATATGCGCCCAAAACATGCGCGAAAACCAGAACCAAGCCTAGTTGTCTCTACTACGCAACAAAAGCAAAAATTGTTCTAAAAACCTAAAGTAAAACAAACTAAAAAGTCTTAACAAAACATAAAAAAAAAGTCTTAAGCATAAAACAGAAATGAGTAAAAAGAAGAAGTCATCCGCGAAGGATGCAGGGTTTCTTTGACCAAGGGCTCTGACTACAAGCTACCCCTTCAGCTATGGTGATTTGGGTAGACGAGTTTCTCTCCACCGTGTAGATAGGTGGGTCATCATCCACAGCTCTAGCCATCCATCTCCCGGATTCGTCGACTCCCAAGTCGTGGGCCGACACCTTCCTGGGTTTCTTCTTCTTAGGGCTCTTTTCTTCAGCCAAACGATCACTTTGAGTGATCTCGTTCTCTACATCATTTGATCGAGTAAGTGGTACTACTCGATCGAGAACATCTCTCTTCCTATCGCCTAGAGACTCTATCACTAGAGTTGCAATTTCCGGAGCATCTAAATCAGCCTCCTGAGCAAGAGATTCACCTGCACATGCCTCAAAACACATCAAAGCCTCCGAATGATCCTTTGTAAAGGGTCCTTGCATAGAACATTCACTAATATTATAAAAAACATCAGAAATGTCAACAAATGAATCCTGCACAAAACAAGGTTCATTAACCGAAGGTTCAAACATGTCAGGAACATGTTCATTACTAACACCTACAAAAATAGGTTGGTCAGTCAAGGGGTGAATTCCTAGCTCATCAGTGGTATCTAAGTCCAAGTCAGTGTCATCAACGGGGAGGGAGAGGGAATCAAGTAACCTATCATTCTCATCCTTAAGAATGAGCGACTCTTCAGTAGTGGGTGTGATAGGATCACACTCGACAGAAATATCCGGGTTACTAATATCAACGCCCTCATACCTCTCCGTATCTCCACTGGCTTGGATTAGGTGTTTGAGAAGCTCCCATTGCTTCTCATAGGGTAGGTCGAGAAAATCCCATCCGCAATTTCTCTCAATCTCGATCAAGGTCTTACCAGTAACTCCATCATAAAAGATACGACAAACCTCCCCAATACTAATAGGATAGTCAGATTGAGAAAGGAAAGAGATTAATCTATCACAATAGATATACAAAGGTTCATGCTCGAGTTGTGGGAAAGGGGCGATGGTCATGACGGCGAAAGAAAAAGGGAAAACATAAACAAAAAACAATAAACACTGGCGTCACCTCCCCGGCAACGGCGCCAAAATTTGATGCCCGTCGTTGTGGGTAACAAAGATAAAATTTATAATTCCTAACTTTTACAATAGATGGTGAAAGTCAGGGTCGAACCACAAGGAGGTGGGGAATGTTTATTGTTTGATGTGAATGTTTAAAGTAACAATTTTGGGGGTTTGAATGGTTGTTACTAAGTCCAGAAACAAAGATAAAAATAAACAAGTAATTAAAGCTGAGAATAAAGCTATATTAAAAGAGATGCTAGGATGTTTGGGTAAAAAATAGCTAAGGTAATATAAATCCTAAGGTCAACATGTATTGCAGTCGCGTAAGGGGTGTAACATATCCTTTCGGTCTATGGTACCTAATAGCTCCTTTCGGCCTATGCTATTAGTTCCTAGGTCTCACAATTATTGGGTGTCAACAATAAGGGTGATTCCTAAATCCTAGGTCACATACCTTTCAGTCTTAAGTAACCTAGCCGTCTTAAGGTGTAAACCAATGCCCTCCCCGTATCTTTCAATCTTGGGTAAGTCATTACTAACATCCTACAAGTCTCCTTTCAGTCTCATTGTAGGGTATTATAATTTACGAATTAAAACGAACGGAATACGAACGCGAGTGGGTCGACCGACCGGCTAGTCCAGTCGGCCGACCACAACCTTGGTCGACCGACCCATTATGTGGGTCGACCGACCACGGCTCTGCTACAGGTGGTCTCGGAACTTATACTACCTACGCATATTCATCCCCTACATCATAACATATGAATTTAGCTACTCATGATCATTAAAACAACAATGAAAACGGGAATAAACATGGAAAACATAATGAATGATAATCTAAACACGCAATAAAGGCTTTGGGATTCTAACTTAACCGAATACAAGTAATTATAAGAACAATAATAAAACTTAAATTGAGAGAGTAATTACCGGAAATATGATTAAGGCAGAAAAAGGAACAAACTTTATTGATGAATGTTGAAAGATTGAAGAACAAACTAAAAGTATTGAGAATTATTGAAAGGTTACAAACTAAAGATGAAAACTAGAATTCTCCGACTTGATGATGGTAGGTAGAAGATTATAAACTGAATATATGACTGAATGAATAACCCTAATTACGTAATTTAGCTTAAATAGGCAGAAATAAAGAGTTTCCTAATGACTTAAACACTTTAATGGGCTTTGCGGAAACTTCTGGGTCTGCGCAGAGGTCGGTCGACCTACTTTGTGGGTCGGTCGACCTTATGTCGGGACTGCAGCATGCGTCGATCTTAAAACAGCTGCCATTTCTTCGTTACTTATCGTAATCAAGCGATTCTTGCGGTGTTGGAAAGCTAAGAGGATAAGATTTCACCTCCAACTGAAATCACTCCATTATCAGCTCTAGAACTCAAGATATAGCCATTTGAAACAGGCTGCAATATCGTGGATCGATTCTTTGCTATATGCACCTTTGCTTATGCTATCTTCAGGCCTTGAAATGTGCGCTAGGCTTGTTCTTTCGTGTCCTTAGCCATAAAAATCACTTGAGGACGGATTTGGTTTGAAATCGCCCCTTTTCCGCATAATTCTGCAAAATAGCATAAAAATACGAAAGTAGACAAAAGTTGGGAAATAAAGGCTAAAACATCGTAAATGAGCTCTAAAATGCGTGTGAAAATAGATGTAAAACATCATAAAATAGACACGCATCACCTTTGTACGCCGAATGTGTAAGATCCCTTATTTTCATAAACCATATTTTAAATAAATTAAAGTAATTTTCGGAAAGATAATACATTTATTTAAAATTGGTAAGCTTAGATTATAAAAATAGCGTATAAGTTCCGTCTTGAGATTATATCGTCTTA
Organism: Silene conica; assembly: GCA_029255685.2. Lineage (NCBI taxonomy): Eukaryota > Viridiplantae > Streptophyta > Magnoliopsida > Caryophyllales > Caryophyllaceae > Silene > Silene conica. The sequence goes on from CM055314.2 coordinate 73,965,548, forward strand.
CGATGTAAAAAGACCCCTTGGCATTTCCGTTTACTAAAACACCCGAACCACTTACTAAACACCCGACTCATTAAGTAAGCATAAAGGAAATTGTGAAGGAAGCTTCCTTCATTTCCTCATAACTCATTTGTTACTACCTTCTTCCTCAAGGCAAAATAGAAATCAGATTTCCCCAAATTCCTCCATTGTTACATTTCTCATCTTCAATAATTTCCTCACTTCGATCTCATTTCAACTCCGTTTAAGGTAAGATTTTCTCCTACGCATTCCTTGCCTCATTCTCGTCGCATCTACCTCTTTCAATTTGGGAATCGTTAAACTCGAATTTCTGGGCTGTTTTGGGGCAAATTCGAGATTAAGCTTTAATCCTCTTTTATTTTATTTTAAGGTGTTGATTTAGAAGACTTGGAAAAGGATTCCTTTGTGATTGAAGAAGCTAGCGGAGAAGACGCTTGATAAGGTGAGCGTGATGAGATTACTCGGCTTTGTTGTTATAATAATGTGACATGTGTTTATGTGTTGATTTATGGTATTTTGAGGATGATTATAATTTTTTGATTTTTAAGGAGTAAAATCAGAAAGTATTGGAGTATTGTGGTTGAGTTTATGATGATTATTGATGAACTTTGTATATCCGTCACAATTTTGAGTTCTTGCTTAATTGATGGTTTAATGACTTGAGATTCATGCTTATTATTTTTAAGATTAATGAGGATAAACCACTTGGGATTTGTTGGGACTTATGTGCTGTACAATATTAGAAATCACGCTCAAAATCGTTGCTTAGGAATGCTAGACGAAGTATAGAATGAACTATTGAATTGCAGGAAAAACGCGAGGAAGAAACTGAGCCCGTGCCCATTCGCAGGCTGTGCCCAACCTGCGTAGGCTGCACCATGGCCATGCACAGGTTACGCCTATGGGTGCGCAGGCTGCGCCCGTGGGCGTTGTGCGGGTGTTGCTTGCTCGTTTGCGGGCTGTTTTAGGTAATTGTTATTCGTTTGTTTTAGCATGTTTCGAGTGATGTTACATGATAAAAATGCTTAATTTCAGATGTATATTTATTTAATATTAGATTCGTTAATCGAATCTACGTTCGTCTTATGTTAATTAATCGCATGATTGATAATAATAGATATCTGTTGTTTTATCGCGAAATAAAATATCACTTGAGTAGTAACATATCTAATATGTATATTGGGAAGTTATAAGCTTGTTGTCATGAATCTAATCGATAGTAATTGATGTAAGGCTTCTTATTGAGTTTCCGATACTATTTCACATTGTTAATGTATGGGCTTGAATTATAGAAGTCTCAAGTGTTTCTTATTACTCGTTTCCTTGAATCACATGCTAAGAATCATATTTGATATTGAATGCTTAGTTGTGTGTTCATATGAATGATATGCTTGTTTGAAGTCTAAGAAGTTTGGACGACTCTTACACCGGGTTCGGAAATTGGATTGACGAGAAAGACCCCCTGGCAGGGAAACCGGAAGGGAAACTGGCTCTCACCTCAAATAGTTTCCGAAGTTGGCTAAAAGTTAAGTGGAGTCTTAGAAATGGAATAGTAGAACTGTTGAATGAGTTTTAAGTTATTGTTTCATTGTAACTCGTATGAGAACATCTTTGAGATATGATTGTGTGATTTATGTGAAACCTTCTATGAGCTGCTATATGACTCGAGTTCTCACCTGACTGCATAATGCTGCTGGTTGGCCGTAGGGGCTTGGTCCTCACGGTCAGGTTTCATGTTGTCCGCCTGCCTTTGGGCGTACCTCATTCCATTGTGGTTCGAGTCTTGGGAGTGTCTTGGGCACTTGTCGAATCGGGGACGTGGATTGTCTACGCCCTGAGAGTCTGGCCAGGTTTAGACTAGGACAGTCGATTGTCGTCGTCCTGCCTAGGGGTTGTATAGTCTGAGATTGTGGACATCTATAGTTACATAGTCTAGTCGATTGTCGGCCTGCTTATAGTGGTCTAGTCGAGTCTATTGTCGACCTATCTAGTTGGAGTAGAGTCACTTGGTTGACCTATCTCAGTTGCTGACCGTTACTTGGTCACGCGAATAGTTATACTGCGGTTGCCGCAATTGTATGTTGCATTTAGTGTTGAGCACGTTAGAGTGCAAGATGGTAGAAGTATTGTGGAATGTTTAATGCTACTCTTAATTATTGTTTATGTTGGAGCATGCTTATATGTTTATATGTTATGTGTTATTGATAACAAGTGACTAGGAGAACCTCTATTCACTCCCCACTGACTGTGGCGTACATGTTTTCATGTATGTAGGTTGATGCTGTTTGCAGAGGGTTACGTAGGGGCTAGCGAGCGATGATGTTTCATCGTGTTGATTATTACCGTGTCGTTTAGCTAGACCTATTTTGATATTACAGTTTTGGTGCCTGTAGGGATATGCTATCTCGGGTTGTGTTTGTATGTAATACTTAGTACTTATTTATGTTTCATTTCTTTTCCGCATTTCAGTTGTTTAGTATTACACCTCGCATGTTAGTTCTATTTCATTAAAAGTTTTAATTCCACGCAAATTTCATGCATTTTGGATGTTTTATATTTCCGCTGCCGCGAGGGGTTTTACAGAGTGAGCCTTGTGGTAAGTTAAGGAGTTGAATGATCAGGGATACGTTTGGTATGGATATTGAGGTAACTTTGATTACAGAATTACTAGTGCATGCTAGTGGAGTTGTTATTCATGGGTACGACGGAGCAGGATGCGGGAAAATAAACTGTTTAGTATTTTTCAAGCAGTGGATACATGGTCACATCGGTCAGTTAGTCGTGATTGTCTGGGTTAGGGAAGGTGTGTGTGTGATGTACGTAAGTGATTATGTAAGGTGTCAATCTCATGAGTAGTGGTATAGAATAGTGTTCATACGATCGTTATCTGTATATTTCTCGTAGCATATTGCATATAATGATTATAAATTGGGTAAAGCTATATTAATGCTACATAATCGATGTGGTTGTTGTGTGTCAGAATGAAAGTTGAGCTTGGTACTACATGATTGTGATACGGGTATCTTCGCGCTGTGATGCGATTGTCGGTAATAGTGTTGCGATGCTATCACCTAGAGTGACGGTGGAAGAGATCACTAGTACAAAAATCCCCTATTGCGTCAATTCTAGGTGACCTATTGCGTCACTTTTGGGTTGACGTATATCAAGGGGACGTTTATTGAAACGTCAGATTTAAAACTGACGCAAAAAGTTAGCATTTGCGCCAGTTCTTAGTCTAAAACTTACGCAAATAGTTTATCAAATACTTCAGTTCTTTAAAAAGAACCGACGCAAATATGGGTAGAACTGACGCAAATACTCCTCCTTTTGCGTCATTTGTTCAACAACTGATGTATTTGCTAACTTATTTTAGCGCTAAGTAGAGTGGTATATGCATCGGTTATTGCTAGAACTGACGCTTTTGCACATATTTTTGTGTCAGTTTTTCTATAACTGATGTATTTGATAAGCTATTTTAGTGTCATTTAGAGTGGTATATGCATCAGTTATGACTGGAACCGACTCTTTTGCTCTTATTTTTTGCGTCATTTCTTTTAAAAAACGCTGCAATTACTGTTTACTATTTGCATCATTTGCTGTAAGAACTGATGCAGATTATTTGTATGTTTTTTAAAAATATTCTCTACCGAATTTTCGGCAGCACCTCCCATATAAAACCGATACCCAAAAAGCCAAAAATTTCAAAACACCTGCATTAAGATATCCAAACAAAGGACACGACATTTCACTCGATCAACGTTCCAAATACAATCCAAAGTACAAAAAATCCCACAAACATCTTAGTTACTAAGCTAATCTATACTAAATGTTCTCTAAACATCTATTAAAGTTACATAAAACTATCTATCAATCCAAACTCGATGCCACAAACCTAAAACAACTCAACGTCTCAACCGGACATATCAAGCTTTTCGGAATCTTTTGCATCCATCGCAACTGCTTTCTTCTCCTGATCTAAAGCCCCTCTCCTCATGGTAAGAAAAGGATGGCATTAGGTACACGATTTTCATATTCCATATAAGAACAATAGCATGTAACAATGAACAACCAGAAAATTATGCAATTGCAAGGAAGTAATATGAGAGTAATATTACCAATTGCAGGTGTGTAATATGAGTATGAGGACTGTAACAAAACTTCTGGGCCAGATACCTGGAAATAAAAATCATAATGAGTGTAATAAAGAGCTTAAACTCAGTACATTATGCAATTGAAGGTGCAACGATGACAAAGTACGAGACATAGCATAATTCAAGCATAATTCAAACAGTGCAATTGAAGGTGGAACAGAGAAGCCGAAGGAAATAGAAACAAAATTTATCATATTGCCATTGTTGTATGCAGTGCAGTATGTACTGCGATTTTAGACTAATAGGGATTTTAGGTCACAGTTTACAAATATAGCAGCTCATGGGTGAAACCACAGATAGTCTTGAGAGAGGCAAAATGTAATACCTCGTATTTTTGTTCGTTTATCTTGATTTTTTGGATGGCGATGTCGATGAGTAGCAATAAAAAAAACGATATTATATTTGTGGACAAGGTGTGTTCGTGTCGTATTTAAAGTCGCGTGGGAGAATATTTAACCAAAACCGTATTTGATTTAAGTTGTCTACGTATGGGGTTGTGTATAGGGCCGAACCATATTCGAAGTATACCTGTCTATGGGCCTAGGGTTGCGTGCCAAGAAGACCCATCACTTGTTTCACAATTCTGAAATTAGAATTTCAGAACTCGACTCCTTGCCGCCCTATATATTGCTAGACCTAGACCTATCCTTACCCTAAAAACGACGCACAATACACACTTCAACACAACAGCCGCCACATCAGAGGGAAGAAGGGAGTGGTTCACACGGTGGTTAGGGTGGTCAAGGGCTCATCGATCTCGCTGCCAATAGGGTAAGTGCAAACCAAATTCTGTTCTTTTCTTATTGCCGTGATATTGTTCCATTTTTCTAATCCTGTTAGTAATTATATCACATGTTAATAAAGTCGTGTTTTTGTATTTTTACGATCTGTGACATTCGAAATATGTGTTTCAAGCATCACCATTCAATCTTTTAATTTTAAGATCTTCGTAGAGGGTGTTTCGATGCTAGAGTCAGAATGTTGTTTTCGTTTTTCCAGAATAGAGTGTTGGGCACGAGTAGTATACTGTGTCTTCGATGGATTTTCTGTTTACAAGTGTCTTGGGTGTAATGGTAGTTAACTTGGTGGTAGTCAGGTGGTCCAGTTAGGGGTTGTCACGGCGGATCTCGGTCGCGGGTGTCGTCTGTAGGTGGGTGTCCAGGCGTGTGTGTCAGAGTCTTCATAAGAGTCGTTTCTGATAAGTGTTGGGAACGTATGTTTTGTGTTGGATTCGAAGGAGTTATGAGTCGGGGTTATCTGGGTAAATTGGGTTAATGGTTTAAGTGCGGATTGGTGTTTGTGGGGTGGTGTTCACGGTGGTTGGTCTGTCGGGTATGGGGTTTAAACCAGTGTCCTGTTGTGGTTGAACACCTAAGCGGCAAAAACAGAGTCGAGTATGGGTACGGTTGCTGGAGGTGTTGGGCACGTCATCGGCAAACGACACTTCCCCTGGAACCACCGTGGCTCAGAGGCGAGCCTGGTGGTGCCAGAGGGGAGGTCAGCAGCTGGGGGCAGGTGTTGGTCTTTGGGTTGCGCGGGGCGGTGCGTAAAGGTTAGGGTGTTTCGCGGGTACGGGTTTCGTTATTGAGCTGCGTTTTGGGCCTGGGAGTATCTCACGTGTTTGGGCAATTTTAGTAGTATGCTAATAATAATAATATTATATACTCATAATAATAATATTATATGCTAATAATAATATTATATGTTAACAATATTTTAATTGTAGCAATATTAGTATTGATTGAATGTTTATTATTAAAGTCATGGTAAGAAATAATACTAGTAATGTATAAGGATATGTTAGTAATACTTTACCTTGTTAACAAATCTATTTTTGGTAAGTCTATGTTTAGTAATGACGTTTGATTAGTAATGTTGACGGTGTGAGTAGAATTTAATATTTAGTAATATGTATAGGAACGGAATTTGAGGTGGAATATTACTAAGACGGTGGTTCTTATTCCAGACTTGCTATCCCAGGTAGGATACACGATACTATATCTATGATGTGAATTAAATGGGTGTTTATAATATGTGTTATGAGTACAAGCATGATTTATATGAGTACAATGCCAAGTGTTAGTTGTTTACTATTGCATTCATAAGCATGTCTTTTGCATTATTGAGCGGGAGGTGACATATATTATTTTGATATAAAGCCCAGGGTGGTCTGCAGGCCAGGCCTGGTGTCTTCAGCTTTATGCTGGTATTCGACGACGGTCGATTATAGTCTGCCGGGAGGTTCGGTATGGCTTGGTGTTTTGGGTTATGATTGGTGTTTCGGGTTGTGAGTGAGCTCAGTATTATCATGGCATTTACTTATTACATTGTTGTATTTTATATTACTGTGTTATCCTACTCAACCGCGAGGTTGACAGTGTATTCGTGTTCACCTACAATGATCCGGAATGGGGAATAGATCTTTCAGGTCAGAGACAGATGGACTAGGACTTGGGCATGGAGGAGAGACATGGATTGGACCGACCTAGTTTAGATCACTTAGTCTCTTTTATAGTCTTCACCTGTTTTATTCCAGTTGTATTGAACTTATGTTGGACTTTGTTTTGTAACCGTTTAAAGTTTAGTCTTTCATATTTTAAAGTACTGTTTATCTTTCACTATGATTATCTAGTACCCTGGTTTAACCAGGATGGTAACAGTCCTATTTACCCTGGAAGGCCTAGTTCAGGCTCCTAGGTAAATGGGGGTGTTACAAAGTGGTATCAGAGCGAACGATCCTCAGGCCTAAACTAAAATGAAAATAATGAACATAGGAGTGTCTAAATAAAATGAACCCCAGGCTAGTAACTGTTAGGAGCCCCATAGGAGTTGGGATGAGTTAGGGGCCCCCTCAAACCAAGCCACTGGCTCTCTCAGTCTAACCTGGTAACCTTAAGAGATGAAGAGCGTGGGTAGTTTGGAAAGAACCAAGGCAGATATATAATATATGTATGTTGTACTAACGTTTCAGCGCCAAGGGAATGAGGTAAGTTATAATGTGAAAGATGGATGAGTATATAGGTATATTGTAAACAATAAAAGTGATGTTACATGATGAGTGCCATATATACGTTATTATTTCCAAGTTTTGAGAACATGAGTTTATATCTTAATTTTGCCTGTGAGTGAAATTTGTATTAATATATGCATGCGGTTATGTGATCCCTAAGCCTTTAGGTAGACCCTTAATAATGTCTAGGGTGCTTGATGCCCGTCGTTGAGGGTACCAAAGATAAATTTATAATTCCTAAACTTAAACTATAGATAGTGAAAGTCAGGGTCGAACCACAGAGAGGTGGGGAATGTTTATTGTTTGAATGTTAATGTTTAAAGGTAATAAAATTGGGGGTTGATTGGTTGATTTCTATATCTAAGGCAAAGATTAAAATAAAACAAGAATTTAGAGATGAGAATAAAATATAATAAAAGGGGATGCTAGGATGTTTGGGTAATAAATAGCTAAGGTAAGATAAATCCTAAGGTCAACATGTATTGCAGTCGCGTAAGGGGGTGTAACATATCTTTTTAGGTCTATGCTACCTAATAGCTCCTTTCGGCCTATGCTATTAGTTCCTAGGTCTCACAATTATTGGGTGTCAACAATAAGGGTGATTCCTAAATCCTAGGTCACATACCTTTCAGTCTTGAGTAACCTAGCCGTCTTAAGGTGTAAACCAATGCCCTTCCCGTATCTCTCAATCTTGGGTAGGTCATTACTAACATCCTACAAGTCTCTTTTCAGTTTTATTGTAGGGTATTATAGTCAACAAGGAAAGACGAAACAGGATACAAACGCGAGTGGTCGACCGACCAGCTATTCCAGTCGGCCGACCACAGCCTCGGTCGACCGACCCACTATTTGAGTCGGCCGACCGCGGCTATGCTACAAGTCGGTTTCGGAATTTATTCTACCTATGCATATTATCCCCTACATCCTAACATATGAAAATTAGCTACTCATGGTTGTTAAGATGATTACGAAAACGGGATTAAACATGGTAAACATAGTAAATAATCTAAACATGCAAGAATTAATAAAGCTTGAGATTCTGACTTAGATGAATGTAATAAAATTAAGAATAATATTAAAGCTAGATTAAAAGAGTAATTACCAAAATCGGAATTTGGGCAGAAAGGAACAAACTTTATTGAATGCTTGAAAATTGTTGAAAGATTACAAACTCTAATAATAACTGAATTATTGAATCTCTCTAGAACTGAATGTATGAATAAAACTTGATTCAAAACCCTAACTACAAGATTAGCTTATATAGGGCACAACTTTTAGTTTCCTAAAGACTCTACTCCTAATTTATTTCCGAAAACTAGTTCTGGGCTTCGCTGAGGTCGGTCGACCACTCTGGTGGGTCGGTCGACCTCCTTTACGGACTTAGTTGAATTCTTGGGCTTTCTTCAGATTTGGATTTTTTTATGAAGATCAGGCCTGGTCGGCCGACCCGTTTAGCTGGTCGGTCGACCGCCTCCGTATGGAGTTCTTCGGATTTCTTCGGATTTCTTCTTGTTTTGACTTTTGGCACTTAAATAAAGATTCCAGTTAACCTTTCGTTATTCCTTAATTATGCAAAAGAGTCGAGGATATGAATTTGGTGCTAAATCGTCCATTTTCCGCATAAATCTGCAAAAGTGCATAAAAATACGAAAGTACACGATTGTTGGGAAATAAAGGCTAAAACATAGTAAATGAGCGACCAAATGCGTGTAAAAATAGATGAAAAACATCATAAAATAGACACGCATCAAATTCCCCAAACCAAACCCTTGCTTGCCCTCAAGCAAGAAATAGACTCGATCCTAACTAATGGAACAATTTCAATCTCAGAGCGAAATTTACATGTTAGCCTAAACCAATGCCAAGTACAAAATGAGAAAGTATTTAAATCATGCAAACGAGTTATGGTGTTGTCAAACTTGCAACACTAGAGACTATAGAGGCTTCATACTATGGACTCTCGCGGTACGCTCGAGACACTCATGAAGCAAAGGGTGAGTATATGTAAAAGATAGAAAGAAGTATATTTGTAATGACACTCACCTAACTGCGACCCATGGAAACATGCCTGCAATCTAACATGAACAAGAATTCTACAATTTTGTATAACAATCTCATTTAAGTGACCTAGATACATGCAAATGAGGTACGAAAGATATGTGAGGTAAAAGGTAAAAAGTGGTTAAGATGTTTTTGGATTTTTGGGGTTAGTAGCCAAGCTAGTAAAACCGGTTCCTAAGAACATATTTCACAACTTTTTGATATTAAGAAAGTGCTCTTTTGCAGCACAACTCTCACATTAAAAAATAAGAAAGGACTCCCAAATATTTTGAATGAGGTACGGGAGTGATAACATATAAAAGAAAGGGATTTTGGAACGAATTTTTGATTTTTAGTGCTGACAGGCGGTCGGCCGACCCATGAAAGTGGTCGGTCGACTGATTTTTATATGTTTCTGACCTTTTTTTGTTTTTTTTTCTTTTCTTTGTTTCTTTTCTTTCCTTTTTCTTTTCTTCTTTTGCTCAAGATAGCATACAAACCAAGATGCCTCAAAATAAACCAAGGACCACAAATACTAGCTTGGAAGGGTAGGCTAAGTATGGGATGTAGTTTTTGGGGAAATAAAAAGGCAATTTTGGCTATGTGAAGCTTACGGGTAATAATGAGAAAAGGGATCCCAAATGCACGTATCAAGACTCACAAAACGAGAAAGTAAAACAAGTATATAGCAATTCAAGTTCATGTTTATGCATATTGATGTAACATGTTCCAAGGGGAGTACTACTCACATCCTAGACAACTGGTTTACGAATGAAACCAGGAATAAGGCTCTAAAACTTAGAATGTATAGTAGGTTGCCAAGGTATAAGTCAAGTCTCAAGATATGCAAGTTAACAAAAACTCGTAGATATGCAAAAGACTCTCATACTAAAACAAGTTGACAAGGCAAGGTAAAGGCATAAACAAGTAAGATAGCTAAATCATCCTTGAAATACTCTCGTTCCGACTCGACCTATATGCTAAAATAAACGTGCATTTTTTTGAATTTTTTGAAATTTTTCTATTTTTTTGGATTTTTGTATATATAAGGAAAATAAAGAAAAGAACAATGCAATACGGAAATGCAATAAACGTGTGACAGAATCCAATGCATGTGACACGAAACCATTCCCCAAACCAACCCGCACAATGTCCCCATTGTGCATTAGCCTAAGTAAAGGTTTCAGAAAATTAAAGTAAAGATGCGAATAACTAAATAAAGACGAAGGAAAAACTGGAAAGAACTCACTGGGTAAATAGATGTATGAGAAAAACCTCCCCAAACCAGCGTAAGCTGGGAGGTTTTGGTGGCTAGCAGTGCCACTCAAGTACCCGAGATGGTTGTACGGCTCCCGAGGAAGGAAACGAAAGACTGCGACGGACAGAAGGTCGACCGACCAAGAGAACAGGTCGACCGACCTTCCTGTAAAGTACAGAAAGTTTCAGCAATACGGCGACTAGGTCGACCGACTGGTGTGTCTGGTCGGTCGATCGTGCTGTGTCCCAGCGGTCTTCGTTTCTTCGTTGAACCTGAAAAAGTAAGAAAGAAAAAAAAATATATGCGCCCGCAAATGCGCGAGATACCAGAAACAAGTCTAAAGTTTTCAACTACGCGAGCATAAAGTTCTAAAACTATGAGCACACAAAAATAAAAAGTCTCACACAACAAAAGTAAATTGTCTTAAAAACTGAAACTTAAAACTATCCGCTGAAGATGCGGAAAATACCTGACCACGGCCTTTGACGACATGCCGTAGTCTCCACAGTGTTTGTTTGAGTAACAAAACACTTCTTCTTTCCGCCGTCGCAAAGCATATGCGACGGTCTCTCCTCTTGAGCTTGCCTCCTCTTCTTCTTCTCCTCTCGATCCACGACGTCTGGGTCCTCATCTTCTTTATAGCTTAGATATCCCATTCCTCCTCTTTGGACTATGACTTTATCTACTTTGGGTTTCCCCAAACCAATTCCTGCATTATCCACAATAGAAGCGTCCTCCATATTGCTCCCAATCTGGGGCGGAGGTGTAAAAACAGATACAGGAACAGGTACTAAAGTAGGAGAAGTAGTGATGACCTCATACTTCTTTTCAGAAGTGATAGCATTACATGTAATGGGGGTCATAGCATCCTTTTTCCTATAAGATAGGCCATAAATAATAGAATCCTTTCCTACTTTAAAGGTCAAAGTTCCAGTGCCTACATCTATAATGGCACCTGCGGTGTGAAGGAAAGGTCTTCCTAGAATTATAGGTATATGGGCATCCTCTGGAATGTCCAAAACTACGAAGTCAACTGGGAAGAAAAACCTGTCAATACGCACAGGGATGTTTTCCAACACTCCTATAGGTTCCATAGATGTACGATCCGCCATCTGGACTGTCATACTGGTCACTGCAAATTCGGTCATTCCTAGTTTTAAGGCAACACTTAGGGGCATGACACTTATACTAGCACCTAAGTCGCATAGAGCCTTCTTAACTGGGAAGGTTCCTATATTGCAGGGGACAGAAAAACTACCAGGGTCCTCTAATTTGTGAGGGGCAATGACATGTGATAAAAAACTAGATGACTCTTCAGTGAGGGCCACCGACTCAACCTTTTCTAGAGACCTCTTTCTTGACAAAAGTTGTCTCATAAATTTAAGATAAGAAGGAACTTGTTGAACTAATTCTAGAAAAGGGACTTGAACATTTAATGAACGAATCACATCCTTAAATTTGTCAAAAGATACCTGATCCTTCGAAGGTACAAGTCTTTCTGGGAAAGGAGCGGCCGAAGACTCAGTATTTGCAGCTCTCTTCAGAAACCTAGGGGTATTATCACCCCTGAAAAGAAAATCCCTTAAGTTATCTGGCAATTCTGGACGAAAAGGAGTCTCTGGCTCTGCCTCGGCGGTCGGTCGACCATCAGCTTCGGTCGGTCAACCGCTCTCCTGTTCAGCGGTAATTTTCGGATTCTGCTCTGTGGTCGGTCGACCTGGATCTTCGGTCGGTCGACCGCTCTTTCTGCTATTCTTCTGTTTTTCTTTCTCAACCCCCACTTTGGCTCCACTTCTTAAGGATACGACGTTTAGAGTCTCTTTTTTCTGGTCCGGTTTGGTCGGAAGTTGACCCGGAGCCCTAGTATCATTCTTGTTCGCGATTTGAGCAATCTGAGATTCTAACATCTTCATCCCTGCCTCTCTAGCCTGTGACTCCTTCTGAACCAACCCAATAAGATTTTGGATAAGGGTTTCTGTGTTGGGTGGTGGATTAGAAGGTGGTTGAGGGTTGAATGGTGGTTTTTGAAAACCTTGCTTATGTGGGGGGATATATGTGGAATTTTGCTGAGGTTGCATATGTTGTGGGTTAAGAACATTCTGGCTTGTCCACCTTAGGTTGGGATGGACATTATTATTATTCGGGTCATAGAAATTGTTCCCACGATAATGCTGAAAAGCGGCACATGTTTCATTGGATGAAGTACAGAATTTTGACACGTGCCCTTCTCCACCGCACCTCTCACAAGCAAAGGGTCCTTCTTGAACGGCGTTCACCTGATAAATACCGCCCTTGCTTCCACTCCCTAGATCGAATCTTCCTCCAGCCTCAAATTTTTCCAACTTGGCTGTCAAGGCCTCAATTGCTGATAGGTTGTATTCAGATTTCCTTTGATTTCCTCTAGAAGTGCCATGCTCAGCACGGTGTACAGCAACATCTTCTATCAATTTGAGACCCTTAGTCTCTCCTGAATTATCTTGGAATCTCCCATTAGCTGCAGCATCTAGATAGGCCCTATTGTCATCGTAGAGCCCATTGTAGAACTGGTTGCAAAGAAACCATTGTTCGAATCCGTGATGTGGTATGGATCGAACAAGTCTCTTGAACCTGTCCCACGCCTCACTAAAATCTTCATTGGGGCCTTGCTTGAAATTTGTAATCTGCGCTCTTAAAGCATTAGTCTTTGATGCAGAATAGTATTTCCTGTAGAATGCTAAGGCTAAGGTATTCCAATCTGTGACTCCCGCAGCAGTGCGGTCTAGATCTCTGTACCACTCTCTCGCAGAGTCCCTAAGAGAGAAGATAAACATGGTCTGTTTAATCTGGTCTTGCGTCACTCCTTCTGGGGGTGCAATAGAGCATATGTAATCCGTGAAGATTTCAATATGCTTTGCAGCATCCTCATTGGCCGAGCCTCCAAATTGGTTTCTTTCAACCATAGTAATATAGGCAGGCTTGGCCTCGAATGGCTTCCCAGTACCTGCAGGTAAAGTGAACCCTTTGTATAGGTCCTTTGCCTGGGGCATGGAGTGACTGGCAATAGTAGCTTCTTCTGCCATATTCTCTTCTTCTTTAGGAAAAACTGGAAAGTAGGTAAAAGGTGGTGTTTTTGGTGAAGGTGGATTGTTGGGTGAATTTGGTTGTGAAGGTGGTGTTTTTGGTGAAGATGGTAAAGATGGTTGTTCGAAAAGGTCTTCTTGAAACAAGGAAGATGGTGAACCTCCTTCCTGATTTGCTAGAAGTTGCTTTCTCCTTTCTCTAAGAGTCCTCTAAAGCTCGTGGTCCAGTGGTAGGAGTTCCCCTTGAACTGACCTGCGCATAAGATGGAAACTACAAGAAAACGGTGAGAAGGTTTAAGGAACGAAAAGTTCCTTAAACAAAGAGAAACAAAAACAAAAACAATAAACACTGGCGTCACCTCCCCGGCAACGGCGCCAAAATTTGATGCCCGTCGTTGAGGGTACCAAAGATAAATTTATAATTCCTAAACTTAAACTATAGATAGTGAAAGTCAGGGTCGAACCACAGAGAGGTGGGGAATGTTTATTGTTTGAATGTTAATGTTTAAAGGTAATAAAATTGGGGGTTGATTGGTTGATTTCTATATCTAAGGCAAAGATTAAAATAAAACAAGAATTTAGAGATGAGAATAAAATATAATAAAAGGGGATGCTAGGATGTTTGGGTAATAAATAGCTAAGGTAAGATAAATCCTAAGGTCAACATGTATTGCAGTCGCGTAAGGGGGTGTAACATATCTTTTTAGGTCTATGCTACCTAATAGCTCCTTTCGGCCTATGCTATTAGTTCCTAGGTCTCACAATTATTGGGTGTCAACAATAAGGGTGATTCCTAAATCCTAGGTCACATACCTTTCAGTCTTGAGTAACCTAGCCGTCTTAAGGTGTAAACCAATGCCCTTCCCGTATCTCTCAATCTTGGGTAGGTCATTACTAACATCCTACAAGTCTCCTTTCAGTTTTATTGTAGGGTATTATAGTCAACAAGGAAAGACGAAACAGGATACAAACGCGAGTGGTCGACCGACCAGCTATTCCAGTCGGCCGACCACAGCCTCGGTCGACCGACTTACTATTTGAGTCGGCCGACCGCGGCTATGCTACAAGTCGGTTTCGGAATTTATTCTACCTATGCATATTATCCCCTACATCCTAACATATGAAAATTAGCTACTCATGGTTGTTAAGATGATTACGAAAACGGGATTAAACATGGTAAACATAGTAAATAATCTAAACATGCAAGAATTAATAAAGCTTGAGATTCTGACTTAGATGAATGTAATAAAATTAAGAATAATATTAAAGCTAGATTAAAAGAGTAATTACCAAAATCGGAATTTGGGCAGAAAGGAACAAACTTTATTGAATGCTTGAAAATTGTTGAAAGATTACAAACTCTAATAATAACTGAATAATAACTGAATTATTGAATCTCTCTAGAACTGAATGTATGAATAAAACTTGATTCAAAACCCTAACTACAAGATTAGCTTATATAGGGCACAACTTTTAGTTTCCTAAAGACTCTACTCCTAATTTATTTCCGAAAACTAGTTCTGGGCTTCGCTGAGGTCGGTCGACCACTCTGGTGGGTCGGTCGACCTCCTTTACGGACTTAGTTGAATTCTTGGGCTTTCTTCAGATTTGGATTTTTTTATGAAGATCAGGCCTGGTCGGCCGACCCGTTTAGCTGGTCGGTCGACCGCCTCCGTATGGAATTCTTCGGATTTCTTCTTGTTTTGACTTTTGGCACTTAAATAAAGATTCCAGTTGACCTTTCGTTATTCCTTAATTATGCAAAAGACTCGAGGATATGAATTTGGTGCTAAATCGTCCATTTTCCGCATAAATCTGCAAAAGTGCATAAAAATACGAAAGTACACGATTGTTGGGAAATAAAGGCTAAAACATAGTAAATGAGCGACCAAATGCGTGTAAAAATAGATGAAAAACATCATAAAATAGACACGCATCAGTGCTCATAAGATTTAACTGTATGGAAAAGTTACATGCTAAGTATGTATGTTACCAAGACCAAGTCAGAGTAGGAGTTGACCTCGGGTACTCATAAATTTTGTCACTTGTGTAGCAAAATGCCTCCCAGGAGAGAACCCAACATTGCTAATGTATCACAAGAGGAATTGGATCGCCTACTAGCTATGAACGCTGCTCTTCTAGCTAGGATTGGGGCAAACACTCAATCAGATGCAATCCAAATGAGCAATAACATCTCTAGGCATAACCCCACCAAGTACGATGGGGAAGGAGCACCGAGTCTACTTGTGGAGTGGTGCCGAGAGTTCGAGAGTATCTTCGAACTACTGTCTGTACCAGAATCGATGAAGGTGGACCAAGCTGTATTCTATCTGAAGGGTACGGCTAGGTTTTGGTGGAATAACAACAAAGAGGAAATCAAGGCAGCTGCAGAGGAGATCGGTTCAGAATATGTACGCTGGGAGGAGTTCAAGGGGATTTTATCCTCTAAGTTCGTGCCGGAGCATGTAAAAGGGAAGCTGAGAGCGGAGTTCGATTCATTCCAAATGGCTGAAGGGATGACTGTGGAGGCATACCACAGTAAGTTTTTGCAACTGGCAGAGAATGTAGCTGACTTAGGCTACACACAGGAGATGTTAGCATCTAGGTTTGAGAAGGGGCTGACCCTCAATATCAAGAGAAGCATGTTGGCGACTAAGCCCACGACCGTGGAAGACATATATGAGAGGGCTGGTCAGGCAGAAAGGCTCGCTGACATGATCAAGGAGGAGGAGAAGACAAAGGGCGAGAAGAGAAAGGCTGAGTCAGCAACTGAGGGCTCAGGGAATAAGAAACCAAACAACCAGTATCGGTCCTTCTTCTCTAACAATGGATCAGGGGGCAACGGTAATCGAGGCGGAAGTCGTTCCCTGTCTGGGACAAACTTTGCAAAACCTACCTGTTTTAAATGTGGAAAGTATGGGCATAAGATATCCAATTGATGGGTTGGGACTCAGATCGCCGGAAACAGTTATAACCAGGGCAATCAAAGTGGTGGTTTCAAAACACCAAATGCGAGCTACTCGGGCAACAACAAATCTGGGGGTAACAGCTACCAGCGGAGTTACGGCAACTACAATAACCAGAACCGCTACCATGGACACCAGGGTAGTGGGAACAGCAACTTCCAGAAGAGTCTTGCCGAGGCTAGTAACCAAAGCGGAGCTGCATCCGTCAATCAGACTACAACCAAGAAGAGTGGAGCTCTATTCATGATGGGCAAGGAGGCTGCAGAGGAGGATGCTCACGTTGTTACGGGTACATTTCTAGTACAATCCTTTCCTACTTACGTTTTATTTGATTTTGGTGCCTTGCATTCTTTTATATCTGCGGAGCATGCTAGGGCTATATGACTCGATTTATATAATAGTATAGCTGATTCTGTAACCATACCTTCTGGGGAGTCCATAGCTTGTAATAAAATCTATAACAATGTAATGATCCAAGTAGGGGCTGTAAGTTTTGAGTCGGACTTGATAGAATTTCCCTTCGGAGGCTTTGAGGTGATACTGGGTATGGATTGGCTGAAAAAGTATAAGGCCTATATTGATTGCTACCAAGGAAAGATCACTTTGAGGGGACCCAAGGGAGTTTGGGTATCCTACAAAGGATATTCTGTGAGACCTAAACTGAAGCTGATATCTATCAATGCGCTGAAGACCTGCCTAAAGAGGGGTGATGAGATGCTATTGTGCCATGTGAGAGATCTGACTGTAGAGAAACCCCAAGCCAGGGAGATCGATGTTGTAAGGGATTTTGAAGACGTATTTCCAGAAGAAATTCCTGGGTTACCACCAAAGAGGGACTTGGACTTTGGCATTGACCTGAAACCTGGGGCTGAGCCAATTTCTAAAGCACCTTATCGCATGGGACCTAAGGAATTGGAAGAACTGAGGAAGCAATTGGATGAGCTAGCCAGCAAGGGGTATGTAAGACCGAGTGTGTCACCTTGGGGAGCGCCGGTGTTGTTCGTTAAAAAGAAGGATCAGACCATAAGGCTGTGTGTAGACTACAGGGAGCTGAATAATGTGACGATCAAGAATAGGTATCATTTACCTCGCATCGATGATCTTTTTGACCAGTTGAGTGGGGCTGGTGTATTTTCCAAGATTGATTTGAGGTCAGGGTACCATCATGTAACACCCCCATTTATTTAAGAGCCTTTAGCAAGACATTCTCAATAAATAGGACTGTTACCATCTCGGAATATCCGAGGTAGTGAATAACAAAGTAACAAACCAAAGTACTTTTTATAAATCTGATTAAATTTAAACTTAATATTACAACAACTAAGAAGTCCAAACTTGATAAAAATAAAAGTACAACTGATGATGTCTAAATGTGATCTAACTCTAAGTAGGTCCATGCCATGTCTCTCTCCATGCCCAAGCTCCTAATCCATCTGTCACTGACCTGTCAAATCTACTCCCCATTCCGGATCATCGTAGGTGTCACACGAATACACAGGGTCAACCGCGAGGTTGAGTAGGTAAAAAAAACAGATAAGACATAATTAACAATAGAACAGTATCATCCTCCACCTCCACATCCTCCAATCAACCACTTCACCTCCAACCCACCACACCTCCATCACACCACACCACATCACACCGCACCTCCCATGGCCATATCACAAGTCCCATATCACAAGACCCAATATCACAAGACCCATATCACAAGACCCAATTCACACCTCCCGATCTCCACAGTGATTAATAATAATACGATCCATAGTACAGTAATAATCAATTATAACAAACTCGTAATAAGCATCATTTACACATTCATGTCATAACATGAATCATAGTATATTTCCCCTACCTCAATTGCGGATTGACAACCGAACAGCTGCTAGAAATGTTCCACCCGAACTCAGTTCCTATAAATAGTACTTACTATTAAATTCTATTCATATACTAACAACACTATTAGGTACTCGCATGCTCATAGTTGATACACTTATCACACACTATAGGTATACATACTCATTTAACATTAACCCATTGTCCATATCAAACATCATTAAACAATTATAAGCTTACTACATATAAACTTACCAAATATAGTAAGAATTCAAATAACTCATGACCATAAAAAAAATAAGGCAACCTATACCAACAATATTAATAATAAAGATAATCTACCCATGATAAAATAATAACAACAACTTATTAAATAACTAATCATAACTTAGCATAGAAACTCGTAACACGTTAGCAACGAGGACGAGACGTTGTTAAACAATATACATGATAATACTAAACCTAATATACTTAGTATTATTAATCATCATTACCATACTAACAAAATGCTAACATCAAAACAAACAACAACCAAAAAAATTACTTAAGGGCCAAAAACCGTATGTATAGGGTGACCAACAAAACAGCCCCAACAGCTCACTAAACCCGTACCTACAGCCCTAGCAACCAGCCTAGTTCCCGACCCCTTCAACTCCCTTTTACCCATCAGAACCGCCGCAACTTCACCACGGCTGTTATCCGTGCAACACGGTGAACCACCTGACACTAACCCCTGACCCTAGCTTGACCCCAACAGCCACCAACACCAATACTAAACACCCTGGTCACAAACATACATTCTCGTTCCTGTACTCAACCGAGCTCTGCCTCCCTTGCACCCACGCCTCTAACCACCGGCTAGCACCACATCTCTCTCAAGTAACCACTAGACTCGACACCCCACACCCGAGACTAACCCCTGGTGCCACACACCCACCTTCGACCCCACTCAACTCTTCGAAACAACCACCAACAACCCTCGCGTACACCAGCTTGTATTCCCCTGTTTCTGTACCCAAACTGACCCGACTGCTCTCTGTACATAAACTGACCCGACTAACTCTCCCCTCACACCACCACGTTAACTTCGACCACCAACAGACATGAAAACTTTAAATACTCGCCATATCATGAACGAAACGTTACACAATTTAAACAACATAAACCCCTGTTCCGAACTCTTTAACGCAACAGCCCAGGAGAACCACCCTCACACGGTGGCCATGGGTGGTCAAAGGCAACTAACAAAGGTCCATACACGACTACAGTATGTCAACGATTATCAACATGTGAAAATCAGTACGTATAGATGATGGTAAGATAGTGATAGCAAAACGAATTAAGGAACGCAGAAAGAAGGAAAAACCGTCGTGATGAACGTACCTTGCTCACAGCGAAATCGAGCCACCATAGGCTGCCCTAAACCCACCGTATGAACCTCCCTTAAACTCTCTGTTGTGTCGGCATAAGGTGAGTGGTGATAGAATGCTGATTAGGGTAAATTTAGGTTTTGTATTTTAGGGTTGAACAAAGAAGGAAGGAGGCTGTAAGTGTTGTTTGTGGTTACTTTACATACGTGGTGTAGTGTGGGCTGAATTATGGGGCACGCATACCAAGGCCCAAACCGTGCCAAAGGTCCCTGGTTCGAGTCTCACCAACCCCACGACTTCTATTATTATGTTTGATAAATAGGTTCCCAAATCGAATCTCACCGAGGTCCAAAATCGCTTAAAACATACAAGATATATAAGTTTATAAACGAAGAGTATATATATATATATTATTATACGGTTTAGTATAGTAAGGAAAAATATGAATGAAAAGTCACTTATGAAAAAAAAAACATCAAATATATAAAACGATTACGAAATACGAATTAATCGTAGAAATACGGTTTATAAAATAATAACAATAAATACTTTATAAACATTCTCTTTAAAATACTTGTATTGTCCTTCCTTTGATAATTATAGACTGAGGCTAAAAACACGGGGTATTACAGTCTTCCCTTCTTAAAAATGCACTTCGTCCCGAAGTTCGTCACCCCATAACAGTAAAAAACTTATAACAAGCATGAAACAATCATCCATAGCACTTATATAGACTTCGAAACACGAATGTTACATTCTACCCTCGTTAAGAGAACTTTTTCCCCAAAGTTCAACGCATAACTAAGTTAAAATATACTTCACGAATCACATTATAAAGCATAACAGAAGTAACCCGGATTATCAGTATATTCGAACCATCACGACATATCGATTTTACATGCTATAACGACTAGCCATAACGTAAAATCACCAAGACTTTACAATCCTATCCTCCTTAAAACATGGTTACGTCCTCGTAACCCCATTATAAGAATTCCCAGCACATTACTCCGTCTTACCCAAAACTCACTCTAAGTAACCAAGTATTGTATTATCATTGTCGAATCTAAGACCAAGGACAAGGGTGAGTGAACTGGCGGAATAAAACCGCGAATCAGTGCCTCACCTTAATATCGATTTCAAACTCATACTACAACTCAATCATCAAGGTCACACTGGACCATAAACACCATATGGCACTACGGCCAGGTAACTTATAACTCGGTACCAAAAACCAATTCTCATCTCGATTTCAATATCAATACTATCAAATATTTCCTTAGAGGAACTGCTCAACATTTAAGGAAATAACTCTAAGTTACTCACCCACAAGTCAAGGTCAAAGAATGCGACCACTCCAAAAAGACACCAAACTGCAACCTCAATCTTAGTACAAAATCAACCATGGTCTTCGTTCCAAGATCACAAGTAACTCTATCCCACCAAACTCTAGCCCAACAGCTAATTAACATGACAATGTACGTATGTTAACCAATTCATCGACACGTTTGTATGTACACTTATAATTCCACAACTCATGAAACAAGAGCTTGTACACTATACTAGACGAGTCTAATACAAAATTATTACACATAACATAAAATAATATAACCTTGAGCAATAACGAGAATATTAGGGTCTGTAGAAATCGAGTTACGCAGCAAAACAGGATCAAAATAGGTATCACTTGCATACCCTTGAATTTTCTCACAAATTTAATATATTAACAACAATGTAAACAACAAGAAGCTTAGAGTTCATAATCATATTTTAGAAGCAAAACCATATTTTAGGAAAAGACATAGAACAAAATTTTATTGAACGTAATTAAACATGGGCATTGACATGTTTCACAAAATATGCACAAATCATGGGCTAACGAGGCCGTTTAGCATACCTAGGTATTAATAAGTTAACCAGATCACTTAGGTATAACCCAACTTAAGTCATCTATCATGAGACTAATAAAATACATGTTTTGTAATATAAGAGTTCATATAACGCGCAACAATAAGCATCCGGGCAGGCTTTCATCAACACGTAAGTACAGAATTTGTCATATTGCAAACAATTACTACAATTATTAAAAGATCAAGCGTCATCATGGTTATTCATCATCTCGAAATACAATTTAAAACTTTTGAAACCTTTGGAAAAACTTTTGGAACGCTGAAATGGTAGTTTGTGACAATTATAAACACAAGCAAAGGGCTATTTTTCAACTACAGATCGGACTCGAAACTGCACGGAGACATTCTGACTCTCCTTTACTAAAAGATTGTTCTTGTAGTTCATGAATTATGAAAGTTTTATCGATAAAATAAATAAATAAATAAATAAATAAATAAACGAATTCACAAGACTAGTACTTTCATAAATCATATGTCAAACAAGTTATAATTCGACACGTCGCAAACAGATTCTAAGTATAACAATATGCTATTCACTATATGGTATAACAATATACTTCAAAAAGTTAAAGAGATTATAATCATAGGAAACTAGACAGAGATGAACCATTAATATCCAAAAGAACATCAACAAGTTTCACATTGTTCAAATAAACACAATTATGTATAACCCTTAAACTACTATATCATGTTAGTAAGTTTACCAGTTAAATTTCATTCTGCCACTTGGCAAGCCTCTTCTTTGATAAACACGATTTTGACAGCCAATACGGACAACACATCATTTTTTTTGAGATCATAACACTAGACGGAAAGAGCGTTGGCATAATTGAAACGGTTCCATATTAAACTTGACGAAATAAACAAGGTTACGCTATCTTATAGTAAGGTTCATATTGATATCATATGCATAATTCACATATCAGAATATCACGTGGGCACATCACATAATTCACATTTGATTAATCTGTCATATGAAACTTACATAACTCGCAATTCCACCTACTACACATTACACAGCAACTTAGAACAATCATAATTAAATAACTGCTTAGCTATCTTGCGGCCCATTATAGTTTGTAGAAAAATATGAAGAATTAGCTGACCATAGGAAAAAGAATCGAAGGAATATCTCAAGAGAATTATTTATAACACAACTCAATTGGTCTGGACATGAACTTTACAATCATTCAACAGAAATTTGGGCAACTTGCACAAAGCAAAATTAAATAACGACTTGTTAAGGTTTCACACAGTTTATCAGAGGCATGTGAGCGAATATACTAAATATAGGAGTTTGAATTATGCATAAACAATAAACATGTTTTACATGATCCACATTTCAAATGCATGAGTAAAAACAGAACTGTGCAAGAACAATTTGACCACCGTCGATTAACACATTTATTTCTCTCAAAATATATCTCCTCTTGACATGAAACCAAAAACATTGTAAAGTTATCTCAGAAGATTATCATACATAAAAATTTCATACACATAGAGAGAACACATTTTAAATGGCAGCTCTCGCAAGCAAGGTAACATTCCGAAAATTTATCAAAATTTGTGTTCCTTTAAATCACCTCACACTATCATATTTAAATATAACCATTATTTTTCCAAAACATGTCGACACGTCATTTGAAGCGTTGGGATCACGTCGTACCAAATTAACATCATTATTTTAACCGAAATCGTCATCCACAAGACGGTAAGATTGCGAAGTTGGGAGGTAACATAACGAAATAATTAATTAGTTATACATGTATGAACAATGCATTAGTTCCTACCAACGCAACAACCACAACATAATGGTATGTAAATATGTATACCAGAAATCACCAAGGTGCCACTTATTGAAACATGACTCTCTAACTAAACTAAGTACGATCTATGCAACACATAACCCTATAGCATTCATGGCTTGGGGTAGCACATTCCGCATATCACTAGACATGGATTACTATAACATCTGAATATATTGCATAGCTACGATAGTCATTTACTAACCATATGCCATATGAACATTCCAAACACCAACATACTATGATCACGCTACTCTAACCATTGTTCACAGTACACCTTTAAACTCTTAAAATTTCAATTCCATCATCCAGATTGATACACATTTCATATTACACATATCTTTCCAACTGACATCATTAATCATAACTCAAATATTACTTACCTCATTCCTCTCCTGCAAGAACGTTAGTACAAGATAACTAGGTCACTATATAATCTACCCCACTCTTCAATTACTCTCATTGGGTTCCCGAGACAGAACCGAAAGGGCCCAGGTCTGGTGTGAGGGGGCCCCTAACTCATCCCGTTCCTTTTTGGGGCTCCTATCAGTTTCATCTCGGGGTTCATTTTATTAGACTCTTTCTACGTTCATTATTATTCGTTTGGTTTAGGCCTGAGGATCGTTCGCTCTGATACCACTTTGTAACACCCCCATTTATTTAAGAGCCTTTAGCAAGACATTCTCAATAAATAGGACTGTTACCATCTCGGAATATCCGAGGTAGTGAATAACAAAGTAACAAACCAAAGTACTTTTTATAAATCTGATTAAATTTAAACTTAATATTACAACAACTAAGAAGTCCAAACTTGATAAAAATAAAAGTACAACTGATGATGTCTAAATGTGATCTAACTCTAAGTAGGTCCATGCCATGTCTCTCTCCATGCCCAAGCTCCTAATCCATCTGTCATTGACCTGTCAAATCTACTCCCCATTCCGGATCATCGTAGGTGTCACACGAATACACAGGGTCAACCGCGAGGTTGAGTAGGTAAAAAAAACAGATAAGACATAATTAACAATAGAACAGTATCATCCTCCACCTCCACATCCTCCAATCAACCACTTCACCTCCAACCCACCACACCTCCATCACACCACACCACATCACACCGCACCTCCCATGGCCATATCACAAGTCCCATATCACAAGACCCAATATCACAAGACCCATATCACAAGACCCAATTCACACCTCCCGATCTCCACAGTGATTAATAATAATACGATCCATAGTACAGTAATAATCAATTATAACAAACTCGTAATAAGCATCATTTACACATTTCATGTCATAACATGAATCATAGTATATTTCCCCTACCTCAATTGCGGATTGACAACCGAACAGCTGCTAGAAATGTTCCACCCGAACTCAGTTCCTATAAATAGTACTTACTATTAAATTCTATTCATATACTAACAACACTATTAGGTACTCGCATGCTCATAGTTGATACACTTATCACACACTATAGGTATACATACTCATTTAACATTAACCCATTGTCCATATCAAACATCATTAAACAATTATAAGCTTACTACATATAAACTTACCAAATATAGTAAGAATTCAAATAACTCATGACCATAAAAAAAATAAGGCAACCTATACCAACAATATTAATAATAAAGATAATCTACCCATGATAAAATAATAACAACAACTTATTAAATAACTAATCATAACTTAGCATAGAAACTCGTAACACGTTAGCAACGAGGACGAGACGTTGTTAAACAATATACATGATAATACTAAACCTAATATACTTAGTATTATTAATCATCATTACCATACTAACAAAATGCTAACATCAAAACAAACAACAACCAAAAAAATTACTTAAGGGCCAAAAACCGTATGTATAGGGTGACCAACAAAACAGCCCCAACAGCTCACTAAACCCGTACCTACAGCCCTAGCAACCAGCCTAGTTCCCGACCCCTTCAACTCCCTTTTACCCATCAGAACCGCCGCAACTTCACCACGGCTGTTATCCGTGCAACACGGTGAACCACCTGACACTAACCCCTGACCCTAGCTTGACCCCAACAGCCACCAACACCAATACTAAACACCCTGGTCACAAACATACATTCTCGTTCCTGTACTCAACCGAGCTCTGCCTCCCTTGCACCCACGCCTCTAACCACCGGCTAGCACCACATCTCTCTCAAGTAACCACTAGACTCGACACCCCACACCCGAGACTAACCCCTGGTGCCACACACCCACCTTCGACCCCACTCAACTCTTCGAAACAACCACCAACAACCCTCGCGTACACCAGCTTGTATTCCCCTGTTTCTGTACCCAAACTGACCCGACTGCTCTCTGTACATAAACTGACCCGACTAACTCTCCCCTCACACCACCACGTTAACTTCGACCACCAACAGACATGAAAACTTTAAATACTCGCCATATCATGAACGAAACGTTACACAATTTAAACAACATAAACCCCTGTTCCGAACTCTTTAACGCAACAGCCCAGGAGAACCACCCTCACACGGTGGCCATGGGTGGTCAAAGGCAACTAACAAAGGTCCATACACGACTACAGTATGTCAACGATTATCAACATGTGAAAATCAGTACGTATAGATGATGGTAAGATAGTGATAGCAAAACGAATTAAGGAACGCAGAAAGAAGGAAAAACCGTCGTGATGAACGTACCTTGCTCACAGCGAAATCGAGCCACCATAGGCTGCCCTAAACCCACCGTATGAACCTCCCTTAAACTCTCTGTTGTGTCGGCATAAGGTGAGTGGTGATAGAATGCTGATTAGGGTAAATTTAGGTTTTGTATTTTAGGGTTGAACAAAGAAGGAAGGAGGCTGTAAGTGTTGTTTGTGGTTACTTTACATACGTGGTGTAGTGTGGGCTGAATTATGGGGCACGCATACCAAGGCCCAAACCGTGCCAAAGGTCCCTGGTTCGAGTCTCACCAACCCCACGACTTCTATTATTATGTTTGATCAATAGGTTCCCAAATCGAATCTCACCGAGGTCCAAAATCGCTTAAAACATACAAGATATATAAGTTTATAAACGAAGAGTATATATATATATATATATATATATATATATATATATATATATATTATTATACGGTTTAGTATAGTAAGGAAAAATATGAATGAAAAGTCACTTATGAAAAAAAAAACATCAAATATATAAAACGATTACGAAATACGAATTAATCGTAGAAATACGGTTTATAAAATAATAACAATAAATACTTTATAAACATTCTCTTTAAAATACTTGTATTGTCCTTCCTTTGATAATTATAGACTGAGGCTAAAAACACGGGGTATTACACATCAGCTGAGAATCAAGGATGCAGATATTCACAAGACTGTGTTCAGATCGAGGTATGGGCATTATGAATTCGTAGTGATGCCATTTGGTTTGACTAATGCACCTGCTGTTTTCATGGACTTGATGAACAGAGTGTTTAGTCCGTACCTGGACCAGTTTGTGGTGGTGTTTATCGATGACATTTTGGTGTATTCGAAGAATAGAGAAGAACATGCTAAGCATTTGAGCTTAGTGCTGCAGACTTTGAGGGATCATCAACTGTATGCCAAGTTAAGTAAGTGCGAATTTTGGCTCGAGAAAGTTGCTTTTCTGGGCCATGTGGTGTCTAAGGAGGGTGTTTCTGTTGATCCTAGCAAGATTGAAGCCGTTTCGAAGTGGGAACGACCGAAAAATGTGGCTGACATTCGAAGTTTCTTGGGTTTGGCCGGTTACTACAGGAGATTTGTGAAATATTTTTCAAAGATAGCCAAACCAATGACTTCGTTGATGCGGAAAGAGAACAGATTCGTCTGGGATGAGAGCTGTGAGAAGGCATTTCTAGACCTGAAGGAGCGTCTCACCACAGCTCATATACTTGCATTGTCAGAGGGAAGTGAGAATTTTGAAGTGTATACTGATGCTTCTAAGAAGGGACTGGGATGTGTGCTGATGCAGAACGGGAGAGTAATCGCTTATGCTTCTAGGCAACTGAAACCTTACGAGGAGAATTATCCGACGCATGATGTGGAGTTGGGCGCGGTAGTTTTTGCACTTAAACGGTGGCGGCATTATCTCTATGGAGCCACATTTAAGGTGTACTTGGATCACAAGAGTTTGAAATATATCTATACTCAGAGAGAGCTGAATATGCGCCAGAGGAGATGGATCGAGCTTATTGGAGATTATGACATGGAAATTTTGTAGAAGGAGGGAAAGGCCAACGTTGTGGCTGATGCATTGAGTAGGAAGTCCGTTCACGCTCTGTGCACAGCTATGTCCAGATTGAGCATGTATCATGAGTTGGGGCAGATGGGAATCGCAGTGATAAGGAAGGGTGAGACCATGGGGGATATGACGATCGAACCTGAGTTATACGCTGAGATTCGGGAAAAACAGAAGAGTGATCCTAGAATTCAGAAGTGGCGTGAGGCAGTGAGCAAAGCTAGTGATGCAGAGCCATATTCTAAGTTCAAGGTTCACAGCGATGATAGTTTGAGGTTCGATGGGAGATGGTGTGTGCCTGAAGCTGGGGAGTTGAAGAGAAAGATTTTGGTCGAAGCTCATTCTACACCTTATTCTGTTCATCCTGGAGGGGATAAGCTGTACAAAGACCTGAAGAAAGCATTTTGGTAGCCAAGAATGAAGCAGGAGGTGGCTGAGTTTGTCTCTCGATGTTTGGTATGTCAAAGAGTGAAGGGAGAACATAAGAGGCCGCAAGGGAAATTACAACCCCTTGATGTACCTGAGTGGAAGTGGGAAAGCATATCAATGGATTTCATCGTGCGTTTGCCTAGGACTTCGAAGGGGAATGACATGATCTGGGTGATAGTTGACAGGTTGACTAAGTCGGCCCATTTCATACCGATGAAGGAGACTTGGAGTAAGGCTGAATTGGCCAAGGCTTACGTTAAGCATGTGGTAAAACTTCATGGTGTCCCTAAGGACATTGTTTCTGATCGTGATTCCAGATTCATCTCTAAGTTCTGGCAAGAGTTACAGACATTGATGGGAACTACTTTGAAGATGAGTACTGCATTCCATCCAGCAACTGATGGCCAGACAGAGAGGACCATCCAGACACTGAAGGATATGTTGCGGGCTTGTGTACTAGAGTTTGGAGGATCTTGGGAGGACCGACTTGACTTGATCGAGTTTTCGTACAACAATAGCTATCATACTAGCATTGGGATGGCTCCTTTTGAGGCATTGTATGGAAGGAAGTGTAGGAGTCCAGTCTGCTGGGATGATCGAGCTGATACAGTGACTTTGGGACCTGAGATGATTCAGGAGATGATAAAACAGGTCCAGGTGATCCGTCAAAAGATGAGAGCTGCCCAAGATAGACAGAAGAGTTATGCCGATTTAAGGAGAAGTGACATCACATTTGAGGCAGGAGAGAAAGTGTTACTGAAGGTGTCACCTATGAGAGGAGTAATGAGGTTTGGCAAGAAGGGAAAGTTGAGCCAGAAGTTTATTGGGCCATTCGAGATCCTGGAGAGAGTTGGAGAGGTAGCATATCGATTAGCTCTACCTCCAGCTTTAGCCAGAGTACATAATGTGTTTCATGTGTCTCGGCTGAGAAGATATATCAGTGATCCTTCGCATATCCTTGATCATGAGGTCATCGAGGTCGATGAACAGTTGACCTATGAGGAGAAACCCAAGGAGATCCTTGACAGGAAGGTGAGAAAAACCAGGAATAGAGAGACCACGCTCGTGAAAGTTCTGTGGACAAATCATAATGTCGAGGAAGCTACTTGGGAGACTGAGTTTTCGATGCGGGAAAAGTATCCTGAACTGTTCCCTTGAGGTATGTTACGAGGACATAACCTTCTTTTTAGAAGGGTAGAATGTGACAATTCGTGTTTTAAAGTGCTTTATTAAGTGTTAATGTCGCCATCTGTGTTCGTTACATGCCTTATTGATCGATCTGTTGTGTTGACCTTCGGATGGTGAACTTCGGGACGAAGTTCATTTTAAGGGGGGAAGACTGTAATACCTCATATTTTTGTTCGTTTATCTTGATTTTTTGGATGGCGATGTCGATGAGTAGTAATAAAAAAAACGATATTATATTTGTGGACAAGGTGTCACTAGTACAAAACACCCCTACGGTGGCGGTCATAAATGACCTTTTGTGGCGGTTTTGAGAGGTTTAGGGTGCGTCGTATATCGCGGTGTCGTATAAAGTTTACAACCGTCGTATAAAGTTTCTACAACCGTCGTTTTAGCTATCTTATTGTGGCGGTTGTTTATTTTACAACCGTCGTTAAATGTTCTAAAAACCGCCATTATAGCTACAGAACTGTCGGGAAAGGTATTTATCATGTCAGTTTCCTTGACAAAAACCGCCACTAAAGATAATTAAAACGTCGATTCTTTGGTGTTAAACCGTCGTTAAAAGTTCCATTGTAGCTACGGAACCGTCGGAAAAAGGTATTTATCATGTCAGTTTTCTTTACAAAAACCGCCACTAAAGATAATTAAAACGTCGATTCGTTGGTGTTAAACCGTCGTTAGAAGTTCTAAAAACCGCCATTATAGCTACGGAACCGTCATAAAAGGTATTTATCATGTCAGTTTCATTTACAAAAACCGCCACTAAAGATAATTAAAACGTCGATTCTTTGATGTTAAACCGTCGTTAAAAGTTCTAAAAACCGTCATTAAAAATGATTACAACGTCGGTTGTTTTGTGAAAAACCGTCATTAAAAGCAAATTTATTTTACCTTATTACGTCGGTTTTAAAGAATACGCCGTAACAATTATACGAAAATTTGATAATGCCAAATGGTATATGCTATAAATAGAAAGATAACCACATAAATAGTATTCCAAACAATATTTGTCCAACAAACGTACACCAATCTTGCATCACTATGAGTCTATGACTAAGAATACATCCGAATTGTATGAAAAACATATCATACACGCTCTAGTTGATAAACTAATCTACAAGTTCGCTAAGCATTTGGTCGCCCACTCTTCCTTGATCTCATAAAAATCGGTTGTTGACATGGTTGATTCCTCCATAAGCTATAATTAACAAATTTGTCAATTAGTAAGAATATAAATCTACAACTAGATAAATAAAACTTACCAAGAACGGAAAGAAGATATACCTTCTCAAATTGTTCTTCTTTACTCCTCGAATAGTAAAAAGTTATGTTATACATCCATTTCATGACATAATAGCCACACTCGTACTCCTTTGGTTGCTGAGGACACTAATATTTATAGAAAAAATATGATATTAATTATGTAACATATATAATATAATAATAATTTAAAGTTACTCGATCGTTATAATATAAAATGAGTTCATATTTTACTTACCAGGATGTCAACTTTTATGATTAGTCTATTATTTTTTCTAGCAAAGTTACGTCTTCCACCTTGAGCGCAATGTAAGAACCAAGCATTTCTGAGTCTTGCTTTTATGTCCAATCTCTTTGAACTTTTTCGGTCCGAATCCAAAATATAAATAGTGTTTAGCCCCAAGCATGTAACGATCAACATCCAATGATTGCTACACATAAAAACAATTCATATTATTATATTAAAATATAAATAGTGACCTGCCTTTACTTATCTGGGAATTCCTATCACGGCTAGGAAATACCATAGCAGGAATGTTCAAAGGTGGCCGATAGTAATACAATGAGTAGCTAATTAATGTGCTAATAAAGTTTTAAAAAAAAAGACAAAACAAATAATATTATTACCCCTCATGAAATGCACCCATGATAAAAAATTTCTCATCTTGAATCTTCCAGATATGTGCAATATAATCTTCACATTGTCTCGCTCTATGCATATATTCACAAAGTCTCACCGGACACATGTACCCGACTAAATTTGCTACTTCACTTTCAGTAGCACATTGATATAGAAAGCTGCATCCATTAAATTAGTAAACAAACAATGAGTGAACGAAAAATGATGCATAACGAACAAGTAGAAAAAGTCTGAGCCAACTAAATAATATAAGATTTTACATATAATACATACATACCTTCCCCAAATTTGAAGCATTACCAAATTTAGCCATTTATTTCTCAACATCTGCCTTATCTCGACAACGGTTAAGAAACTCCTTACGCTACCTTCTTTGTAATTATACACTGACTCATCTATCACCATCTCGATTGTAGCATTTTCGGACAAGGAGCGCAACTTTTCTTCTAAAGAACGACAAAAATAACCTAATTCCTCAACCTCTTCCACACTTAGAGATTTAGCATCTTCTTGTTCTTTATCACATGAAGCCTTATTATTACCTTTTACAGAGGCCTTTTCAACAGACTTGGTATTCATAATAAAAAACAAGTTAAATTGAGCTCATCCACAATATTATATATATAATTATTATAAAATTAAGAAATGATGGTACTTACTTGCTTTCAAACTTTATTAGCGGACTCCCCCGTGTCTTTCAATTTGTCTTTTCTCTTTGGATTTCGAGTCTTAGAATTGACCTTAATAACAAAAAAAATCAAACAAAATATTACATTGAATGAAAAACAGAAGCAAAAAACTAGCTATACTTCCCCAATCAAACTGTACAGATGTAGTATATGACAGATGCATAGAAGGCAGTGTAAATAGCATGGTGCAGTAAGTACATCAACAGTAAGCAGGAGAACTACTGTAAAAATGAAGGGAAGCGATAAACCATAAACCATTATGCAATGGATTAGATATGTTTCTGAGGAAGTAGAGAGCATTGTCTTTGGTGTTTTTTATTTTTCCTTTATGAAACAAAAAAAAACTGCAAATTCATCAAAGTATTATATGGTTCTGGATCAGAAATAAAGCCACAATGATTATCAAAGACGTTTCTGGATCAGAAAGAAAGCCACAATGATTAACACATTTACAGCTCCCTCCGACAAAGCGCTTGCTAAGAGCTTTCTTTCATATAAAGAAAAAAATAATAACTCCATATTCTTGCAGAAATGCAGAGCAAATGCTGCATGCATTAGAGCCCCAGAATTTATCTGCTTGCACATGTAGGTGGAGAAAATGCCATTACCCTGACTCTCTGCGCTTCAAGAAAACATTTAGAAACTGGACCTGAACAAACTAAAATAGACGACAAGGTGCTACTACATAATATCAAAAGAAGTGAGCAAAAAATAATTGTTCGTTCCAGAAACACTGAAATCTGTGCCAAAGGGCACAAGCAGAAAAAACAGATTAAGAAATAACAAAGCAGGCAGCAACCAGACACAAATAACCATTCGTAAGACAAAAGCAAAAAACAAGATCATGTAATAAAAACAAAGTTGTAAGACAGTAGAATTTTGTTAGCTCACTTTAAATGATCGCAAGTACTATACAGATCTGAGCGGATGTAGTCTTCTTTTTCATATAGGTAAGAAGTTAAGGGATGGGAGCACATCTCCGCTATAAGAAGTAGAAGAAAGAAACTAACTTCCTGAATGAGCGCTAAGTGAAAGGAGGGGGGCTAATTTTCATAGAATCGAAATTCTATTGCAGGGGATTCTCTTCTTTTTTGTAAATTGTAACTTCTTTTTTGTAAATTTTCACTGCAAACAATTCCGAACATTATGCACTAACATTCCGTCAAATATTATGGGTCTCCTATCTTGGAAATCATCATTTACAAATTCTGGAATGACCATAAATCTGAAATGACCATAAATCTGTAATGAGCCACAAATTCTGGAAATCATCAGTAATGAATGGAAGGCCAATTTGAACAAAAACATCCGTCTGCGACTACAGATCAGCCAGATGTACCTTATTACCTTACTATGAATCTATAAAGTAGATGTTTTAAATACTCTATTGGATAATGTTAAATCATTCCCAAGCAAGGTCGATAGGGAGGTACTCAAGACTCAAAGGAGGGGTGATGGACAGTATTATTAATGCTATAGTCTATCATGTATGGCAACAAAGGAATACCAGTAGATTGGAAGGAATTATAGCAACGCCGGCAAAATGTACTCAACTCATTAAGCAAGACATACTGATAAGGATTAACTACAAGCTTAAAGGGAAACTTACAGAGAGAGATGACAAATGGATTCAACACCTAAGAAGGCAAGCTCATAGAGAAGGACAAGGCATGGATTGAGATTTTGATGTAATTGTTGTATGTCGGTTTTTGAGTTGTAAGGCTTAATAGCTTATGACAGTAGTAACAGTAGTAATAGCCAATTCCTGTTCTGTAATTGTGATTACATCAGCCAACTGGTGCAGCACATGAAAGTAGTAACAGCAGTAAACAACAACAGCAATGACAGTAGTAACATCAGTAAACAACAACAGCAATGACAGTAGTAACAACAACAATGACAGTAGTAACAGAAATATCACAGGGGCAGTAAAGATTTTTCTGTAATTACCTCGTTTTCTTCTAATAAAATCAAGGATTTGGGCCATTGGGCAAAGCTACCTTGTGCATCAGAAACCATTGTGAATCCAATCCATGGCAACGGAAGTGGTACATCACCACGTATGACATTGTCGATGGAAACATGAGCATTCTCCATGGTTAATGGTTTGTTGTGTACCATTTTACCTTCCGCCCATGGAAATACCATTCCATCAGCAACAACGGTGAATTCTTTGTTCAAATATACAGCTAGCCGACAACGAACAGATTCCTACATATTACAACATGTTTAAAGGTCATTGTAGCTTACAACGATGAGTACAATGACAAAATAATTAAATATATATGGTGGCGATATTACCTTTAGTTCAACAAAAGGGTCAATTTGATGAGTAGAATGACAACTGCTTTGATCTCTTCGACGCGGCGATGGATCCTTAGTACAAACATCTAGATTAGAGCTTCTCGCCATCATTTTTGCCACTTTCTTCTCCATTTAGATTCACCTCCTCCATCAAATCTTCCTTTGCTTCTTCCCTTGCTTCCGACTTCACCTGCTTAATAAGCATTTCAATTTCATCTTCGGAATATGTCTTTCTATTAGTCCTTCGGCTTGCTGGCTTGCCAAAATATTTTTGGAGACCTACAAAACCACCAACTCCTCTAGTTCTCCCATTGTGTTCCGGATTTCCTAATGCTTTGACTAGTGCATCCTCGAGTCTGGTCGGAACAAACTCGCCTGTTTGCTCCTTTTCCTTCCATATTTTCTAATAAATTAGATGTAAGGTTATTAGTACTATGAAACACAAATTTAAATGTAGCATTAGAACTACAATAAAAGATTACACAGGTGCTGCATATGACTTTCCAGTACCGCTACTGTTCTACCCTTTTTCCAACAGCGAAAACAACCACAGAACAGTAGTAAAATAGCTGTAAAGTTTACTTACGTATTGTGCTATCACATTCTCTGTTTCAGGTAAAGGAACATTAGATGATGGGGTATGGGCTTTAATCCATAAAAAGGCCCGATTATTCATGCGTTGAGCTACTGAAGTAATCACTTGTTTGACAAGATCGGGGTCAGCATCATCGTGATCCAATTTCTTTTGCGCAAGTTCTTTCGCAAGTTCTTCTTTAGACCATTTTTCTCTCTTAACAGAATATCCGGCTCTTCCCAAAAAATGTGGATGCTTGTTATTTCTCTGGGAAGCTTAAGCTTTTGCACTTTTTTCCTACAATTTGGTGACATATAGACAGAGTTTCACCATAACGCAAATGACATGTTAATTTATGCAATAATGAGGAAGCATACTCACCAAGAAGATCTTATCCATGCGTTGCTTTTTAAATTCTTCCCAGTCATGTGCCTTGATTTGACCATATTTACCAATAGGAGTATCGCCTGCTACTTTTCCATCCGGAAGTTTCATGGTCTTGGTAATGTAAGTGCGTGTTAAAGTACTCATGAATTCCCTAAATGCCCTTGACAAAATATGTAGAACATCCTTTTTATTCCTATCATCTACAATATTCCACGTAAACTGCAGAAGAAAAACAAACAATATACAAATGATAATTTATGCAATACAAAACCAAGTTAAAGAAGAAATAAACATTTAAGTTGTCAGGAGCTGCTGAATGTTGCTAGTAGTATTGCTGGTTCTATTGGACCAGGCTCTAGAATGCTATTTTCAGGGTTGGGTATGTTCAGAGTGTGGGGTTGATAGATTATGCTGATAGATGTACAGCGCTGTGCAGGCTGGCAGTACTTAGTATTAGTGCGTACTTGGGACAGCTGATGTCTGGGCTGTGTTTGCAAAATGGAAGTGTATGTTTTGGTTCAGAATAGGCGCTTTTTGCTGGGCCAGGCGTGTTGCTGCAACTGATAGCTTCTGGTTGCAGCAGTTTATGCGGGCAACAAATTGATAATGGGTCTGCAAGTGAGGTTCAGTGGGGCAAGAGTGGTTCAGTGGGGCAATTGCAGTGATATCTCGTTTAGTGCATTCAAGGAATTAGAATAAGAAATGCTAGAGTTAGCAAAATTGTTTGGTGCGATATTTGGTCGTGTTCAACGAAAAAAAAAAACATTTAAGTTGTCAAATTTGCTCTTTATACCTTTGCTTCTTTCCAAATGGTTTCTTTTTCGCCCTCTGGTACCTTTCTCCAATCACTATATGTGATCTTGATATTTCGGACTAAAACTCCCATGTCACTGACAAATATTGCCTTGTACTCTCCCACTGGTTGGCCAAGCTCATTAAATTCAATATGCAACTTTTCATGATGTTGTTCTTTTTCTTCTTTTAAGTTCTTCCCAGTTGTCACACCTCTAGTGTTTTGCTTTGGACGAGAATTATAGACCTCATTTTCACTCATGTCGGGGACTTGAAATAAATGCAAAATTGTTAAGAACATATAACAAATATATATATATATATATATATATATATATATATATATATATATATATATATATATATATATATATATATATATATATATATATATATATATATATATATATATATATATATATATATATATATAGGGTCGGGATCCGGTGAGAACCACCCTTATAATGAGAACCATGAGAACCCTCACTAAATCTCCACCATATCTCGCTTCGAATGTTTCGTTGGATCATTTACCATTAGTTTAACTTATTCAAATACACACTTTATTATCAATAAACAAAAAAAATTGATTTAATTAACAAAATATATATACTTAGTGTACGAAAATACAATTAGGCGTACTAAAATGGCTATAAATGCACGAAAACAACCACTACGTGCATGAAATTTTTTACATGCATGAAAATGATTACTAGGTGCATGAAATAAGAGGTTGTACGTGCATTAAAACGAGTTCTAGGTGCATGAAAAATGATAGATGCGTAAAAATCGGTAGTAGGTGCATGAAAATTAATAAAACGTATCTCACCTTGATTTCCGTCACTAGTATATATTTTCTAGATCAAGAAATATGTTTTCTAGCCTTAAAATTCCATGCCGGATCCAAATATGTCATTAATTTTTTTTAAAAAAGTTCGTAAGGTTGAGTTCTCACGGTTCTCATTATATTGGTGGTTCTCATAGGATCCCAATTCTATATATATATAGTGCCTACATATTCCAAAGCCATGTTCAGTTGAAATGTTCAAGGATGCAATCTTTCATCCTTGAACTCATGATTGATAGAGCAGACTGTATGAGCCACACACAAAAGCAAAAGGCATAAAAGCACTGGACAACTGTTAATTTAAAGAAACCATAGCCTTTTGTCTGCAAAGGAGCACACACTCCACATCAACATTCAAAGTATTTTGCTTTCAAGCTTTTCAATCATCAATGCTCCAAACTTCTACATTTCTTACTATTACTTGATTCATTCTTACTTTCTGTCCTACTAACTAAATTAACACATACTATTACACTACTAATTACCAACACTTAACTCATCAAATCTTAAGATTCTTCATTTCTAGACAAAACATTTCTTAATCCCATTACCATAACTACAACTAAAAGACTAAACGCGCTACCTCGAATCAACTCACAGTGAATCTGCACTGCTGAAAACCTGCCGACACCATAAACCAACATACAATAATTGGAACAAAAAATCAATATGAGACGTAACCCGTTTTAAGTTTAAGATATATATGTTCGTCTTAGACAGTAATTTGTGAACAAAATTAGTACTGCAGTACTGGTGATAAAAAAAGGTGAAAATTGAGAGGAAAAGTAAGTACTTGGGTCAGAATTGATGACCATAGCAGTACCACCAAAACTGCAACTACCAGCACTCATCTTATTTTTCTGCCAGTAACTGTTGAATGCATAAGAAGCATGAGGTTAAAGGGTTCGAAAATGAAGAGATCAGTGTGTAGGGACAGTTCTGGTGCAGGTGCAGGTGTATGATATCAATATGGGCTGGTTGTAGGGACAGTTCTGGTGCAGGTGTATGATATCAGTGTGTAGGGACTGGTTGCATCAGCGGATATGTGGCTGGGACAGCAGAATATTTGCAGCAGAATAGCTATGGCAACAACACGTAATAGAAGTCGTATGGAGAATACTCTGATAAGACCAGAACAGGTTGGATCACTTATGAGGAAGGAACTTACTATGTATTAGGAAGGAACTTACTATCTGCAATACTTGTAATTAAACAGTTTTGTTTGATTTAATACAATACTTACCTTTCAACCAAAATAAAATATATAATGAATGACAAGTGAAAAGCAATACATGTGCATCTTAAATAGTCCCAAGTAAAATAAACAACATAATCTCATTTGAATGAAATGCCCTTACTTAAGATAAAACTATTTCGGGATATCAAACCATATTCCCTCACGGTGATCTTCACGAAGATAAGTTTCATCACGTATTACTTGTACATTTTGAAAACTTGAAGAAATATGTGAGGATTCATCAACTTGGTCGAACTCTTCTTCATCAACAACACCATCCACCCTGAGAATGCGCCTTTTACCATAACGGACAACTGAATGCTTATCTTCCAAAGGATCCTTAATATAAAAAACTTGTTTCGCTTGAGATGCTAGTATAAAAGGATCATTATTATGTCCAATAACACTGAAATCAACCAAAATAAATCCCATATCATCAACCTTTACGCCTTTATCACAATCAGCCCATTCACATCGAAATAAGGGTACACAAAAATCTACATAATCAAGCTCCCATATATCAGAAATTACCCCATAATACGATTGTGTTATATCCACTGGTTGTTTACCTCTTCCAACATATCCTAGAGATGATGCAACAATTGTAACTCCGCTGTTTTGCATTGTACTTTGTTTTATCTTGACGGCTTGTGTAAAAATAGAACCCATTGATATCGTATCCTTCATAAGATAAGATGTTGAACTTTGGTCCGTATGCTAACCATCTCAAATTATCACTTATCTCATGTGCTGTGTTTGATAACTCTGTCATTATCTTTTCTTTAAACCACTGTGCAAAACATCGATTGTGTTCACTTATTAACCAAGCTTCCCGTTTACTTGGATATTGTTTTTTCAATATGGCAAAGTGATTACTTAAATATGGATGACCCTCCGTCATGTGTTGCAAAACATACATATGAGTCTTGTCAAATAAAGCACAATCAACAGTAATGACCTTTTTTCCCAAAGTACCCTTCCCTTGAAGTCTTCCTTCATGTCGAGATGTAGGAAGTCCAAGAGGTTGGGCTTTCATCAAATAGTCTTGGCAGAATCCAAGCGTCTCAGAAGCAATTGTTGCTTCAATAATACTTCCTTCGGGACGATATCGATTCTTCATTCGTCTCTTATAAGTACCCATCTCTCGCTCCATCGCCCACATGCTTCTCTGAAATACCGGTCCACAAAGTTTTATCTCCCTCACCAGGTGAACTATTAAGTGAACCATGATGTAAAAAAAACTAATTGGAAAGTACATTTCAAGCTCACAAAGTATCACAACAACATCGGCTTGTAAATCATCCAAAGAATCTGGATCAATGTCTTTCGTGTTTATTGCACTAAAGAATTTACAGAGCTTTGTGATCACTTGTCTGACATGCTTAGGCAAAACAGATCGAATAGCTACAGGCAGTAGTTGGGTCAACAAAACATGGCAATCATGAGATTTCAATCCTACTAACTTCAAATCTTTCATTGAAACAAGGTTACTTATGTTAAAGGAATATCCATACGGCACCTTCAATCCCTTTAAGGATTCACACACCATCTTCTTCTCATCCGTTGACAATGTCGTTCAAGTTGGGGGTAAGTAGAGACGCTTCCCCTTCTGAACTGGATTTACCTCTAACCGACCCCTAGCAACCATGTCATGTCTAGCTTTGACACCATCTTTGGTTTTATTAGGCATATTCAACAAAGTGCCAATAATACTATCAAACACATTCTTCTCTACGTGCATTACATCAATACAATGCCTAACAAACAAATGTTCCCAATAAGGTAGTTCCCAAAAGATAGACTTCTTTGTGTGATATACCCCAGTTGGTGGAGGTTTGTACGGTTTTCCAAACTCGGTAGTGATATTTTTAACCTGTGCATGATACTCTTTCCCACTTAGAATTAAGGGGGATGAACGGTGCTCCGACTTACCATAGAATGCCCTCTTCCTTTTACGATATGGATGGCCCGGGTCAAGACATCGACGATGACCCATGTATGCATATTTCCCAGAGTGCTCCAACCAATCAGACTCAGTGTCATCACCACATACAGGACATCCCTTATCAGTCTTCAACCTATAACCTGAGAGGTTACCATACGCGGGAAAATCATTGATTGTGCAGTACAACATAGCATGCATTTGAAAACTTGAACCGCTCGCTGCATCAAACACCTTAACTCCAACATCCCACAACATTTTCAAATCCTCTATGAGTGGCGCTAGATAAACGTCAATGTCATTACCCGGTTGTTTAGGACCTGATATTAACATCGTCAATAAAATGTATTTGCTTTTTGTAGAAAGCCAAGGAGGGAGATTGTAAATTATCAACATTATTGG
The DNA here is from genome assembly GCA_029255685.2 of Silene conica. Lineage (NCBI taxonomy): Eukaryota > Viridiplantae > Streptophyta > Magnoliopsida > Caryophyllales > Caryophyllaceae > Silene > Silene conica. The sequence continues at coordinate 74,005,921 of CM055314.2, forward strand.
CCAACTACTATGTTGGGTACTTTGAGTTCCAAAGGGATTAATTCCGTCGGTGCAAAGTCCTAATCTTAAATTTCTAGGTTCTCTACCAAACTCTGGGAAGGTTCTATCAATTGTTCTCCACTGGGGAGCATCAGCGACATGCCGTAGCTTGCCATCTTTTCTCCTCTCTTTGTCGTGCCATAACATATACGCCGCATCCTTCGGATTTGCAAACAAACGCTTAAACCATGGAATTATTGACAAATACCATAAGGTCTTGGCCGGACCCCCTTTTTTGCTATCTTCAGCCGAATCTCTAAGCTTATACCTTGACTTCTGGCATCGTGGGCACGCATCTAAGTCCATGTACTCTTTACGGTACAAAATGCAGTCACTCGGGCATGCATGGATTTTTTGGTAATTCGTAGCAAGTGGACACAACACTTTCTTAGATCGATAAGTACTAGTGGGAAGCTCATTACCTTGCGGCAACATATCGGACAAGAGTTCCAATAAAGCAGTAAAACTCTTATCGCTCCACCCATTCCCAGCTTTTAAGGTGTACAACTTCAACACTGCTGATAGACGGTTATATTTGGAGCACCCCGGATATAACGGCTTCTTTGAATCACTAACCAGCATTTGAAAAATTTCCGGACAATCAACAAAATCTTTTTCTAGATCATCCATCATCTGATCAATATTATCAGCCTCTAACTCATTAACCTTAATGTTATTACAATCATCTCCAACTCCCTCAAAATAATCCATATTATTATCAACTTGTTTATCATGATTTACGGCGTTAGTACCATAAGTAGGAATGTCATTCTCTTTCCCTCCGTGCCATGTCCACACGGTATAATTAGGTTTAAAGCCTTTTAACATCAAATGGTCTCGCATTTCACTTCCAGAATTCACCTTCTTTCGATTCTTACATATGTTACATGGGCACGTGAGTTGCTCATTATCCCCATGTAGTCTTTGGTGTTCAACAGCATGAGTAATAAATTCATCGAGCCTTCGAAGATACTCAAAATCACGCTTTCCATACATCCAACTTCGGTCCATGCTATAATTAATTCAAGCATATATGTTATCAAATTAGTAAAAGATAATAAAACATATATATTTGTTTATTAATTAGGTTGTTTATTAGTAATACCATATAAATATAAAACATATATACTTGTTTATTAGGTTGTCGGCAAAGCTATAAAACAGCCTTCCACCAAAATCTATCGCAAGAAGAGATGGGGTCATTGCTAATAAAAAGCAAGGAGGAAGAAAGGAAGTAGGCAAAGCTAACAAACTTGTTGCGAAAGCTTGGAAACCTGAAACTAATCTGATTGTAGATGTTCCTAAGGACGGTGCTATGAAGGCTTCTAAAATTGGGACTGAACAAGATGGAGTTGGTACTGTTCTTAGTGTTGAGGTAAATTCTGAACTGCGTTTGGGCAGTTGAGCCGTTTGGGCAGTTGGCTCAGTCTGAGTGCACCTGGGCTGGCTGGCAGAGCAGGGTAGTAGTATGAATGCTACTGGATAGGGTGCGTAAATTAGCATAAGGTTCGTTGAGTGAGCGTTGGTAGTTCTGCAGTTCAGGAAGTGTACAGAGCTTCCTGACTGCTACTGAAACATTGTTTTTGTGATAGGTCTTTGCAGCGTGAAGGCTGGGTTTGCTGCAGGAATAAATGGATAATGAAAATGATGATTACCTATCAAGTTTGAGAGTCAGGTCCAAGGCAGCAGCGGGAATAGTGAGCGGATGAAGATCCAAAAGATTTTCCAAAGAAGGTTTCCTGATTTACACTTAATATAAGTGGTAAAAGTAGCAACACCCATAAGCCATAATCTTAACTCTACTGGAACATCTCCTCTCTCAACTCTTTCCTTAACACCTCTAACAACATCTTCACAACTTTCCAAACACTCTCCTACTACCACAACACTACTCTTCTCCCTTCTCTTCATCCATGACTCCACCACACCCGACACATCGTCGCGTCTTGTTTGGCTTATTGGCTTGGTAAATGCTACCTCAAATTGACCTAATGATGGTATTATTTGAGTTTGATAATTTTGGACTGAACGAAATATCAGCGGATTCACTACATTATTTATTTTCCTTTTTAATACTCGAAATATTACTATTACTATTATTATTATTATTATTAGCAGTAATAGTAGGATTAGTATGAGTGGAGGCCTCCAATAAGCACAATAAAGCGACATTGGGATGTTTTACATGATCATCTTCACAATTGCCATGTTCTTAGGTGTCGGGTTAATAATGGAGTTTTGACTCTTTTGAGCAATGATCGGAAGTAAAAACATGTTTTGGAAACTACCATGTACAAAACATCTACAATTAAGAAAGAAGACTAACAAAGACATGAAGAACTATCCCTACACTCTTACTGGTCCTCCATGTTTATACTTCCTAAAGGAGTCATAAAAAAGATTGAGGATACATGTCGAAATTTCTTATGGGATAGCAGCCCAGATTATAGAAGGCCACCTATGGTGGCATGGGAGACTATTTGCCAACCAAAGGAAGAAGGAGGACTGGGGATAAAGAACTTGGATTGCTGAATGTGGCAATGGTTGGAAGGTTGGTGAACTGGGTTGCCACAAAGAGGGACTCCATATGGACTGCTTGGGTGTACGCTAACTACTTGAAGGGGCAGAATTGGATGGTGTATCAACCCAGTAGTCATTCCAGCTGGGTCTGGCGCAAGATCTGCAAGGTAAGAGACAGGCTACAAGCTGGGTATAGCAATGGGACATGGGATGTAGAACCGCAGGGATACACGGTAACTGGAGCTTATGAATGGCTAAGAACCACAAAGCCTACGGTCCCCTAGAGCAAAATTATTTGGCAACAATTGGGTATACCTAAGCATCAATTTATAGGATGGCTGGTAGCCCAAGGGGCCTTGAGAACAAATGACAAGCAGCTGAAATGTGGTTTAGAGGTTGACAGTACATGTTACCTATGTGGGATACAGGATGAAACAACAGACCATGTGTTCTTTGCTTGCCATTATAGTAGAGCTGTCCTGAGGGAGGTATCAGACCTGGTGGGGATTAACATACCAGAGCAGAATCCCATTGACTGGTGTGGGACTGTAACTGGGATCCAGGCTACGGTACATGCTGCTTTTCTTCTAAGTACCATTTACCACATGTGGTCTCAGAGGAATTGTAGTAAACATGAGCAAATCCTAACCATCCCTAGCTAGCCAAAGAAATTGTGATGGAAATGAAAGCAAGGATCAAACGGACAGGATCAAGGAGGAAAGTGCTATTGAATGCTGCTGGACTGTTTCATTGTAGCAGGTCTGGTCTGGTGCAGCAAACAGATGCGTCTGTAGTGCAGGGATTTTGGGACAGCGCTTTGCTGTAACTGGCAGAGCAGTAGTAAACAGCGTGGTGCTGGGTTGCTGGCAGAGCAGTAGTAAACAGATACTCCTTTCATTCACACCCATGTACTCCTTTCATTCACACTCGTTCACACCCCTGCACTTCGTTGACTGACACACACGTAAAGCTTTGCTACTCTCGTTTTAGATTATATAAAACTATAAGCTTTCTACAGTTTAAATTATTTACTCTATTCCCCCAAAAAACATTACTAAGGCTAATAACTAAGTGAGGCTATTTGTGACGATGTTTTCGAATAAGCAAGCTCGGAACTGTATTAAGCTGTAATTCGATAAAACAGTAATATTAAACTCGATTAAGAACTGTATAATAGAATGAAAAAATAGAATGAAAAAACAACAACAACAATATTCAAGCAATTTGATAAAACAGTAAATTCAACAACAACAGTAATATTAAGCTGTAATTCGTGTAAAACAGTAAATTCAAGCAATTTGATAAAATTATCAGAAATTGAACTTGATTAAGAACTGTATAATAGAATGAAAAAATATAATTAGGATTATAATTCAGCAACAACCGCAACAGTAATTCAATTAAACTGTAATTCATTAAAACAGTAATTCAATGAAACAGTAAATTTAATCAATTTGATAAAATTACCAGAAATTAAACTCGATTAACAACTGTTAATTGTATAACTGAATGAACAACTATATTTAGAATTATATAAGGGTAAAATAAAATACCTGTTCGAAAAACCGTAGTTGCAGCCGTGTAGAAGGAGACCGAAAATCGTAATAGAAGATCCTTTGGATTGACGAATAGTACAATAGGGACAACGGTGATTAATAATTGAGGATTTTGTGGTGATTATTGATGGCTGCCTTGACGAAAACGCGTGCGCACAGAGGTTGAGGGTTGAGCAGAGGGGCGGGAAAGATGAAGATGATTCCTGGGTTATTCTACAGTATTTATACGAAGTATTTTGTTTTTAAAAGATAATAAGGTAATTTACCTTATTCCAAATCAAATTTAATAAGGTAAACTTGCTTTATTTCAATTCCAATTTATTATGTCGGTTTTGGTAAACTTGCCTTATTTCAATTCCAATTAATTATGTCGTTTTTTAATAATAACCGTCTTAAAAACATATGACGACTGTTTTTATTAAAAGTATTGTCAGATATTATTAGTTTTTAGCGTCGTTATTAACGACGGTTGTATTTACAACCGTCGTAATTTACTTATGGTGGCGTTTTTTTATATGAAACCGTCGTAAATAGCTACTACTAATACGTCGGTTCTTCATTTAAACCGTCGTAATAGTCTTTTTAACATATGAAAAACTCAATCCCGCCAATTTTCCAGGCCTTTTACGACGTTTCTAAAAGAACCGCCACGATTAAGGCGTCGTAATAGGGGTTTTTCTACTAGTGTGTGTTCGTGTCGTATTTAAAGTCGTGTGGGAGAATATTTAACCAAAACCGTATTTGATTTAAGTTGTCTACGTATGGGGTTGTGTATAGGGCCGAACCATATTCGAAGTATACCTGTCTATGGGCCTAGGGTTGCGTGCCAAGAAGACCCATCACTTGTTTCACAATTCTGAAATTAGAATTTCAGAACTCGACTCCTTGCCGCCCTATATATTGCTAGAAACGAAGACCGCTGGGACACAGAGGGGTCGACCGACCAGATACACAAGTCGGTCGACCTAGTCGCTGTATCGCTGAAATTCCTGTAGTCTACAGGAAGGTCGGTCGACCTACTATATGGGTCGGTCGACCTACCTGTTCGTCGCAGTCGGTTCGTTTCTTCCTCGGAGATCGTGCAACCGTTCTTTGGTACTTCGGTGGCATTGCTAGCCACCAAAACCTCCCAGCTTACGCTGGTTTGGGGAGGTTTTTCTCATACGTCTATTTACCCAGTGAGTTTTTTCCAGTTTTTCTTTAGTTTTTATTTACCTGCATCTTTTCTTTAATTTTGTGAAACCTTTACTTAGGCTAATGCACAATGGGGACATTGTGCGGGTTGGTTTGGGGAATGGTTTCGTGCTACATGCATTGCATTTTGTCACACGTTTATTGCATTTCCGTATTGCATTGTTCTTTTCTTTATTTTCCTTGCATATACAAAAATCCAAAAAAAATAGAAAAAATTCAAAAATTCAAAAAAATGCACGTTTATTTTAGCATATAGGTCGAGTCGGAACGATATTATTTCAAGGATGATTTTGCTTTCTTACATATTTATGCCTTTACCTTGCCTTGTCAACTTGTTTTAGTATAAAAGTCTTTTGCATATCTACGAGTTTTCATCAATTTGTATATCTTGAGACTTGACTTATGCCTTGGCAACCTACTATACATTCTTAGTTTTAGAGCCGTATTCCTGGTTTCATTCTTAAACCAGTTGTCTAGGATGTGAGTAGTACTACCCTTGAAACATGTTACATCAATATGCATAAACATGAACTTGAATTGCTATATACTTGTTTTACCATCTCGTTTTGTGAGTCTTGATACGTGCATTTGGGATCCCTTTTCTCATATTTACCCATAAGCTTCACATAGCCAAAATTGCCTTTTTATTCCCCCAAAACTACATCCCATACTTAGCCTACCCTTCCAAGCTAGTATTTGTAGCTCTTGGTCCATCTTGAGGCATCTTGGTTTATATGCTATTTTGAGCAAAAAGAGAAAAGAAAGAAAGAAAGCAAGAAAAGACAAAAAGAACAGAAAAATTCAGAAAAAGAAAGAAAGAAAAGAAAAATGAAAAAAATCAATATTTACAACAAAGTCAGTCGACCGACCACCTTCATAGGTCGGTCGACCAACTGACAGCATTAGAAATTCAAAATTTCGTTCTGAAATCCCTTTCTTTTACATGTTATCACTCTCATACTTCATTCAAAATATTTGGGAGTCCTTTCTTATATATAATGTGAGGGTTGTGCTACAAAAGAGCACTTCCTTAATATCAAAAGTTGTGAAATATGTCATTGGAAATCGGTTTTACTAGCTTGGCTACTAACCCCACATAACCGAAAACATCTTAACCACTTTTTACCTTTTACCTCACATATCTTTCATTACCTCAATTGCATGTATCCAAGTCACTTAATGAGATTGTTATACAAAGTTGTAGAATTCTTGTTCATGTTAGATTGCAGGCATGTTTTCATGGGTCGCAGTTAGGTGAGTGTCATGACAATATACTTCTTCCTATCTTTTACATATATTCACCCTTTGCTTCATGAGTGTCTCAAGCGTACCGCGAGAGTCCATGGTATAAAGTCTCTATAGTCTTTATGTTTGCAATTTTGACGACACCATAACTCGTTTGCAGGACTTGAATACTTTCTCATTTTGTACTTGGCATTGGTTTAGGCTTACATGTAAATTTCGCTCTGAGATTGAAATCGTTCCATTAGTTAAGATCGAGTCTATTTCTTGCTTGAGGGCAAGCAAGGGTTTGGTTTGGGGAATTTGATGCGTGTCTATTTTATGATGTTTTTCATCTATTTTTACACGCATTTGGTCGCTCATTTAGTATATTTTAGCCCTTATTTCCCAACAATCGTGTACTTTCGTATTTTTATGCACTTTTGCAAATTTATGCGGAAAAGGGACGATTTAGCACCAAATTCATGTCCTCGAGTCTTCTGCATAATTAAGGAACGAAGGAAAGTCAACTGGAGTCCTTATTTAAGTACCAAGAGTCAAATCAAGAAGAAAACCGGAGATTTTCTATGCGGATACGGTCGACCGACCTACTATATGGGTCGGCCGACCAGGCCTGATTTTTATGAAGTCCAAAATCTTGAAGAAAGCCCAGAATTCGCTCAAGTCCGTAAAAGAGGTCGACCGACCCACCAAACTGGTCGACCGACCTCAGCGAAGCCCAGGAACAGTTTTCGGAAATAGTTTAGAAGTAGGAGTCTTTAGGAAACTCTAATTTTCTGCCCTATATAAGCTAATCTTGTAATTAGGGTTTGGCATTCAGTTTTAGATTCAGTTTTATAGCCAGTTTTAGATAATCGAAGTTTATTATCAAGTTTACTATCAAGCCACAATTCAGTTTTCTATCTAGTTCTTAATTCTAGTTTCCATTTTTAGTTTGTAATCTTTCAATAACTCTCAAGCAATCAATAAAGTTTGTTCTTTTCTGCCTTAATTCCGATTTCTGGTAATTATTCCCTAATCTAGTTTAATTATTGTTCTTATTATTGTTGCATCCGGTTTAAGTTAGAATCTCAAGCTTTATTATTTCTTGCATGTTTAGATTATCGTTCATCATGTTTTCCATATCAAATCTTGTTCTTATTATTGTTCCGGTAATTATGAGTAGCTAAATTTCATATGTTAGGATGTAGGGGATGAATATGCATAGGTAGTATAGATTCCGAGACCGACTTGTAGCAGAGCCGTGGTCGGCCGACTCAAATAATGGGTCGGTCGACCAAGGCGGTGGTCGGCCGACTGGAGTAGCCGGTCGGTCGACCCACTCGCGTATGAATTCTGTTTCGTCTTTCTTTGTTGACTATAATACCCTACAATGAGACTGAAAGGAGACTTGTAGGATGTTAGTAATGACCTACCCAAGATTGAGAGATACGGGAACGGCATTGGTTTACACCTTAAGACGGCTAGGTTACTCAAGACTGAAAGGTATGTGACCTAGGATTTAGGAATCACCCTTATTGTTGACACCCAATAATTGTGAGACCTAGGAACTAATAGCATAGGCCGAAAGGAGCTATTAGGTACCATAGACCGAAAGGATATGTTACACCCCTTACGCGACTGCAATACATGTTGACCTTAGGATTTATATTGCCTTAGCTATTTATTACCCAAACATCCTAGCATCTCTTTTAATATAGTTTTTATCTCATCTTTATTTTCTTGTTTTATTTTTATCTTTGCCTTAGACTTAGTACACAGTCAATCAATCCCCCAAAAATTGTTACTTTAGACATTAACATCAAACAATAAACATTCCCCACCTCCTTGTGGTTCGACCCTGACTTTCACTATCTATTGTTAAAGTTAGGAATTATAAATTTTATCTTTGATACCCTCAACGACGGGCATAAGTGGTTAGGGTGGTCAAGGGCTCATCGATCTCGCTGCCAATAGGGTAAGTGCAAACCAAATTCTGTTCTTTTCTTATTGCCGTGATATTGTTCCATTTTTCTAATCCTGTTAGTAATTATATCACATGTTAATAAAGTCGTGTTTTTGTATTTTTACGATCTGTGACATTCGAAATATGTGTTTCAAGCATCACCATTCAATCTTTTAATTTTAAGATCTTCGTAGAGGGTGTTTCGATGCTAGAGTCAGAATGTTGTTTTCGTTTTTCCAGAATAGAGTGTTGGGCATGAGTAGTATACTGTGTCTTCGATGGATCTTCTGTTTACAAGTGTCTTGGGTGTAATGGTAGTTAACTTGGTGGTAGTCAGGTGGTCCAGTTAGGGGTTGTCACGGCGGATCTCGGTCGCGGGTGTCGTCTGTAGGTGGGTGTCCAGGCGTGTGTGTCAGAGTCTTAATAAGAGTCGTTTCTGATAAGTGTTGGGAACGTATGTTTTGTGTTGGATTCGAAGGAGTTATGAGTCGGGGTTATCTGGGTAAATTGGGTTAATGGTTTAAGTGCGGATTGGTGTTTGTGGGGTGGTGTTCACGGTGGTTGGTCTGTCGGGTATGGGGTTTATACCAGTGTCCTGTTGTGGTTGAACACCTAAGCGGCAGAAACAGAGTCGAGTATGGGTACGGTTGTTGGAGGTGTTGGGCACGTCATCGGCAAACGACACTTCCCCTGGAACCACCGTGGCTCAGAGGCGAGCCTGGTGGTGCCAGGGGCGAGGTCAGCAGCTGGGGGCAGGTGTTGGTCTTTGGGTTGCGCGGGGCGGTGAGTAAAGGTTAGGGTGTTTCGCGGGTACGGGTTTCGTTATTGAGCTGCGTTTTGGGCCTGGGAGTATCTCACGTGTTTGGGCAATTTTAGTAGTATGCTAATAATAATAATATTATATACTCATAATAATAATATTATATGCTAATAATAATTTTATATGTTAACAATATTTTAATTGTAGCAATATTAGTATTGATTGAATGTTTATTATTAAAGTCATGGTAAGAAATAATACTAGTAATGTATAAGGATATGTTAGTAATACTTTACCTTGTTAACAAATCTATTTTTGGTAAGTCTATGTTTAGTAATGACGTTTGATTAGTAATGTTGACGGTGTGAGTAGAATTTAATATTTATTAATACGTATAGGAACGGAATTTGAGGTGGAATATTACTAAGACGGTGGTTCTTATTCCAGACTTGCTATCCCAGATAGGATACACGATACTATATCTATGATGTGAATTAAATGGGTGTTTATAATATGTGTTATGAGTACAAGCATGATTTATATGAGTACAATAATGCCAAGTGTTAGTTGTTTAATATTGCATTCATAAGCATGTCTTTTGCATTATTAAGCGGGAGGTGACATATATTATTTTGATATAAAGCCCAGGTTGGTCTGCAGGCCAGGCCTGGTGTCTTCAGCTTTATGCTGGTATTCGACGACGGTCGATTATAGTCTGCCGGGAGGTTCGGTATGGCTTGGTGTTTCGGGTTATGATTGGTGTTTCGGGTTGTGAGTGAGCTCAGTATTATCATGGCATTTACTTATTACATTGTTATATTTTATATTACTGTGTTATCCTACTCAACCGCGAGGTTGACAGTGTATTCGTGTTCACCTACAATGATCCGTAATGGGGAGTAGATCTTTCAGGTCAGAGACAGATGGACTAGGACTTGGGCATGGAGGAGAGACATGGATTGGACCGACCTAATTTAGATCACTTAGTCTCTTTTATAGTCTTCACCTGTTTTATTCCAGTTGTATTGAACTTATGTTGGACTTTGTTTTGTAACCGTTTAAAGTTTAGTCTTTCATATTTTAAAGTACTGTTTATCTTTCACTATGATTATCTACTACCCTGGTTTAACCAGGATGGTAACAGTCCTATTTACCCTGGAAGGCCTAGTTCAGGCTCCTAGGTAAATGGGGGGTGTTACACAAAAAAAATGCATGAAGTGTAGTAGTTGTAAATAACATACCCTGGAAACCAGCTGCTTTCTGTAGAAGGTCGACCAATCAGTGCCAACTCATTGGTTTTGTGAAGTGTCACAATCTCATGTACACAACCATATGGGTTTACATATGTACCAAGAGGGCCCTTGTTAGACATTACCAACAAATCACTTCGTCAGGCAATTACAGTCTGAATAAAACAGGATGAAAAAGATGTGCATTAGCGAGAGGTGGAATATTAGTGAGAGGTGGAATATTAAAAAGATAAAGTGGATAAAATTAGAGCCAACTCGGTCTTTCTCCAAGTGTCCTTTATAGGGACGAAATGAGCATCCTTAGTTAACATGTCTACGATCACCCAGATCATGTTGTTACCCCTCTGTGATCGAGGTAGCTCCACAATGAAATCCATCGAGATCGACTCCCACTTCCACTCTGGAACTTCCAAGGACTAAAGCTTACCTTGCGGTCAATGATGTTCCACTTTCACACTCTGGCAGGTTAAACACCGAGCCACAAACTCTGCCACATATTTCTTTATACTTGGCCACCAGAAAGTCTGCTTCAAGTCCCTATATAGTTTATCCCCATCAGGATGTACTAAATAAGGTACACAATGAGCTTCAGTCAGAACCCTCTTCCTCAACTCCGCACAATCCGGAACGTACCACCTTCCATCAAACTGAAGACTCTCATCCCATTCACGGAAAACCTCGACGATCCACCCGATTCCAGCTTTGCTTTCCATTCGGCGAACCTAGCATCTGTCAATTGGCTCTCCCTGATCTCACTATAAATTAAAGCTTCGACTCCACTGTCAAATCACCGCGCGCATCACCCTTCCTGATCACATGCATACCCATCCAACCCATTTCATCTCTCAACCTCATCAAAGACATCGTTGTGCACAGGGAGTGCACACTCTTCCTACTCAATGCATCGACAACCACGTTTGATTTCCCCTCATGGTACACTATCTCCATATCATACAGCTCTATCCACCTCCTTTGTCTCATGTTAAGCTCCTTCTGAGTAAAGATGTGCTTCAGACTTTTATGGTCTGAGAATACCTTGAACGTCGCGCCGTACAGATAATGTCTCCAGATCTTAAATGCAAAGACTACTCCACCCAACTCCAAGTCATGCGTGGGGTAGTTCTCCTCATACTGGTTCAGCTGCCTCAACGCATACATGATTACCTTCCCATTCTGCATCAGCACACAACCCAAGCCATTCTTTGAGGCATCGGTATACACCTCAAAGTCATCCATTCCCTCTGGCAAAGCTAAGACCGGGGCTGTGGTCAAACGTTCCTTTAGGGTTTGGAACGCTTTCTCACATTCCCCATCTCAGCGGAATATGTTATCCTTCTTCATAAGCGCAGTCATTGGCATGGCAATCTTAGAGAAGTCCTTCACGAAACGCTGGTAATATCCTGCCAAGCCCAGCTACGTACCTCAGCCACATTCTTAGGTGCCTCCCAGTTAGACACTGCCTCTATCTTACTAGGATCTACTGAAACACCCTCTTTGAGATCACATGACCCAAAAACGCCACCTTCTCCAACCAGAACTCGCACTTCGATAATTTAGCAGACAACTGGTTATCCCTCAGAGTCTGCAGAATAATCCTCAAATGCTCCTCATGCCCCTTCTTAGTCTTAGAGTAAACCAAGATATCATCAATGAAAAGTACCACGAATTTGTCCAGGTAGGGACTAAACACGTGGTTCATCAAATCCATGAACAGAGCAGGTGCGTTAGTCAACCCGAACGACATCACTAAGTACTCATAATGACCATACCTAGACCTGAAGGCGGTCTTTGGTATATCATTATCCCTGATCCTTAGCTGATGATAACCCGACCTCAAATCAATCATCGAGAACACCACGGCTCCGGTCAACTGGTCAAATAGATCATCTATCCTCGGCAAAGGGTAACGGTTCGTCACCGTCACATGCTTCAGCTCTCGATAGTCTATACACAACCTTATACTCCCATCCTTCTTCTTTACGAACAACATTGGAGCTCCCCAAGGTGATACACTAGGTCGGATGTACCCCTTGTCTAACAAATCATTGAGTTGCTTCTTCAGTTCCTCTAACTCTCTCGGACCCATCCGATAAGGGGCCTTTGAAATAGGTCTCGTACTCGGCTTCAGCTCCACACTGAAATCAATATCTCTCTTGGGTGGTAACCCATGAATCACCTCCGGAAAAACATCACGGAGCTTCCACACAACTGGAATGCTCTCTACGACCATCTTCTCAGCTCGGGTATCCCTCACATGGTAAAGAATCAAATAACATCCCTTCCTTCCTCAAGTGATCTCAAAAGGGGGGGGGGGGGAGGGGGGTTGAATTGAGTATGCCTTGTTTTTCAAAACTTCTTCGATGTGTGCTTTTGTATGGTGATTGTCGAGTAGAGTAAGTAATAAAGAGAGACACGATATTTTTGAAGTGGTTCCGTTTCACAATTTGAAACCTACGTCCACTATTCTCGATTAATAAAATTAGTACCTACTCCGGATTACAATTTTATCAACCCTACTCGAACAACTTTGATGGTAGTTGTAACTCAATCTAGATACCGTTAAATATCTAGCTACGACAAGTACCGTTAAATACTTGTTTACAATGAGTACCGTGAAATACTCGATCTATCTTACGCTAATAAGATAAGTCTTCAAAGTTTCTTCAAAGTCACAATCTTGAATAAGATCAATGCTGGAGCACTTGAATCTTGAAACGAATATGACAATTTAAGCTCGAATATTGAAGAATTATGACCGGCGGTTTGTCTCCATTTGCGTGAATATATGTGTATGATTTCGTATTGATCAATTTGTCATAAGTAATCTATTTATATGGAATTGTATCTAGGTTATTAAACCCTAGATGATTTAGGAATATTACTTAAACTAGAATTCTAGTCTTTAGGTAATACTACCATAAATATAATCTTAATTGATTTAGGAAAGATTTAAATAAGATACTTTAGGTATTATATAAGGAATCAATTTCTCTAATTCATATTTAGGAAAGATCTTATATAATAAATAAATAGTAACCTTATTAAAAGCAACTTCCTAAACCTTGTCAAAATATAATAAATTATATTCCATAATATAATCTAGTTTGTTTTTAGGATATCTAAATAAATACATATTTATTTATTTAATCTAATCCCACACGTTTTATGGAACATGTCATAGTACACGTTTTCCAAAACCGTTTCAAACAATATTTAGATTATATTATTTTGACAATTATGGTTATATAAAAATCCTTAGTTCATTAGCAATAAATAATTAACTCATAAGAAAATTATTTATTCCTATTTGACTTAAAGATATTTTATATTAATATATTAAGATTAATATTTCCATAATATTAGAATACCAATTATTTATTAATTAAACACGACGATTTTAGGAGACAAAAATCGTTTCAACCACCACAAATATTTCGATCATTTCTTCTATATGGAGTTATAGCCCCAAGCTATAACTTGAACCAATCTCATACTAAAGTCATAGTTGATAAGTATAACTTTAGTTCATTATGCACTTGTGATCTACTTTCAATCTTCGACTTTAGTCAATCCGTTGACTAATATTCTTGAATCTTTTGTACTTGATTGATGAGATCCTTTAACTTAATATTCTGTACACTTAACACACGATTATACGCACGAGTATATAATATATATGGCTAGACTTGTCATTATCAAAACATAAACATATATACTTAATATATATATATTTGAATATATGGTTCAACAAATTCCCCCTTTTTAATGATGGCAAGTCTTTCTTAGATTTATGTCTAAGTGTATGTTCCCCCTCAATATAATAATGGTCATTCATAGCAAAGATTAACTTAGGGTTTCTATCTTCTTATCTAACCCATATCCTTTAAGAACCCTAAGAGACAATGAATTACGACAAAGAGCAAACTTAGGCAAATTCTAATCTAAGTCGCATTTTTCCCCCTCTTGACATCATCGAAAAGATGAGAACAAAGACATGAAACGACTAGAATAATACACTACGAAACATAATCAAGCATGCAATACGAGTCAAAATATACGAACACACACAATATTATACAAACACATACGAATGTTAAAAATATACACAGCGAACCGAAAGTAATAAGCCAATGGGCCGAATATTAACAAAGTGTAGAAAATTGGGCCGGTTTAGGGTAAAGAGTTAATGGGCCAAGCAAAAGAAATAGTAATGTAATTGGGCCAAAAGCAAAAGAAAGCTAGGGAATCCGAGGGAAGGCAAAACGAATCAGGGGCCTCGGACTTCAATGGGCATAGTAGGTTAGTTGGGCCACAACCAAAATAAGAGTTTTATAAGTCCAATCCCGGACTTAAACACCAACAACCACCAAAAAAATGAGTTGAATAACAACCGAAACAGGGGATCAAGAACGAGAGCTAGAAGCAGGAGCCTTGGCATACAGACTGACATATTCGGGTCGGGTACGGAATTCGAGAGTGTCCAGGCGGTCCAAACAGCTACTCATGTTGCGACCTTGAGCATTAAGAGCGAGCTCGAAATTGAGAACCTTCAACGAAAGTGTCTTTACGGTCTCAAGTGCTTGACTAGCATCCTTTCGTAGCAACCCGTGGTCTCTAACCATTGCCCCTCCTTGAGTAGTCAAGAAGGAGAGACGGTGACTAATGACCAACAATTCATTACATATCACCGAGACCTCCGAACCAACCTTGTCGAGTTGTTTATAGACCTTTGCCATCCACGCCCTCAAGTCCTCTTCAAACCCACGACTCCTCTTAGCACCACTACCCCCTGCCTCTTCTTTTTCCTTCTTTACCTCGCACATGCCAAGAAGCTTATCCACCTTGGCTTCAAGGCCTTCGAAAGATGGCGAGGGGCAAGGCATGGGCTCCGTACCTACATTCTTGCAAAAAGTAAGATCAACCCCTTCAAAGCAAATTCCCATTAACTTTAACAACTTGTCACACATCCGATCACGTGGAACCACTCCGAAACTCGAATCATCCACAACACCCTTTTTAAACAGAAGCTCGGACACCCATATTCCATATGGAATGTCGAGTGTTGAGCACGACTTCTCCTTCACAAGAACACTTGAAACATGAATAATCTTGTTACATACAAGAGACGCCAAGTCGATTTTAATTCCCTCTAACCAACTATAAACCGTCACTGCCTCGATACTAGATAACTTGTCACGACCTCCTCTCCTCGGCAACACAGTGTTCCACAGGAAATTTACAAACAATTTTAATTTCGGACTAAATGACATGGTTAACAGGGGGCTATTATCAGTTGCAGACTCGTCAAAATATTTCTTGATCACCATTTTTTGATCTTTCGACACCACGCTCCATTCCTTCTTAGGATCAAGAACAAGACCGTCTTGATCGAGTTTAAAGATTTCACAAATATCAGATTTTGACACCAACACATCCTTTCCGTTTACGACTGCACGCAACCCTTCCTCACAACCCTTGACAGACGCAAAGAACTGAACTAGTTCAATCGGAAAAATCAACCCAGAAAATTTACTAATATACTCCCATCCCTGAAACTTCAAGAACTCCTCGAAAAATCCTAAAGACTTCGAATTTTCGACCCAAGATGACGGATAATATCGACCCGCATGAATAGAGTAAGGAAGGACACGATCAATTAACATACCTTCATTTTTGGTCATTCGGACTTTCTCAAGACCCTCTCTAGTAGCTTCAATGGAGTATTCACAAAACAGAGGACGAGGATTTTTTGAACTGGACCTAAGTTCTTGCATGTCTTCAGAGACGGATGAAGAGCTTCGGTTGAGTTTTCTCGTTTTCCGTTGTCTGGTGTTGGAGCAGCGGTGGAGATGGGTGTCGGAGATGGTGGAGGTGATGGGGTTGGTGAAGGTGGAGATGGTTTTTTGTGTTGAGATCGGGTTGCTCGGGAGGGTGGCATTGTCGTTGTGTTGAATAATGGTGGTGTTTATTCGGATTTTTATGGAGGTTTGACGGAATTAATGGAGGTTTTTGAGTTTTGGGTTTTGTGGAATTAAAGGTGATGGAAGTTGGGTATGGTAATAATGGTGGTAGTGAGGTAAGTAGAGGGAGTTGGGTTAATTAGTTGGGGTAATAATGGTGGGGTAGGTTGTAGGGACACGTGTACAGGAAATGGTTGGTTGTAGTGGGGTAAGTTGTCGGGACATGGGCATGTAGGTGAGGGGCTCAAGAGTTCACGGTTTTGGTGAGGTGAGTTTGTTTTTCCTCTTTTTTTTATTTGTATAATACGTATATGTATATTATTATGTATAAAGTGTAATATTAATATGTATGTAAGGTGAATTATAATATGTGACATATTATTATTTTGAGATTCGGTTGTGCATACACGCATATATTGTTGGAGCTTGTGTCCTCCACATGTAGTGTGATAACGTCATTGCACATACCCTTGTACGGACAAGTGGGAGATTGTTGGGGCTGGTGTCCTTGACAATTAAGTACAATGACTTACTAAATCTTTTTAAGGATCACAAGGGCATACTTCAGTATTATTATCAGTTGATCCACGTTTATCAATAACGGTTGGCTTGCTAGATAAGTTTGACGTTATTGTCATACGGATGGCGGTGATCAACTGGTCCCTATACGTCACACCTATAGGACACGTTTGAGAGATGTGAAGGTATGAAAATACAGTCACATTTATGCCGGATACGACTAAACAGTTAGTCAGAGGTATTGACTATTAAATTAGTCAATAAGATGTTGAGATTATTATTTATACGGATTAAAAAAATTTAGCTAATACGGATTACATGATTAATTCGTAAAATTAAATATAAGCAGTTATATTTAATTAAATATTGATTTCGCGTATTAATATAAACAGTTATATTAATTTGGGTAATTATACAATATCGTAATTTTATCAGACCATTATTAATACATCGACTGCATTAATATCTGATAACACGTATGCGATTTATAATAAAAATCCCGCAAATAATATTTAGCAAAACGGGTCAAATCACGCAAAGGAATAAGGTAAGAGTGGAGAAAACCCACTCTCACCCCAATTCGGTCAAGTCACTCCTTATGTCAGTGACTGGTAATTCATAAATCTGACAATTAGGGTTTTTGAGAGCATTCTTCTCCCAAAAAAACTCAGATCTCACATCTAAAACCTCAAAAAAACTCTCCCCATATTGCAAGGCAATTGGAGAGTATTTTCTAGCACACGCGGCATCATCTCAATCAAGTCTTGGGTGCAAGTTATAGGAGGGAATTTACTTTAATTCCTGTTCTTAGGCCAATTCAAGCAAGGACCCAAGGTTGTATTCTTTTCATGTTTTTATTTATCTTATGACCATATTCACAACTGTAAATTTCATTATAATCCTTCAAGTTTAGGGCGAATACATGCTATATTCCCCATAAGTGGTATCAGAGCCAAGGCCATGAAATTTTTACTTTTGTGTTTTTCATAAGTTTTATTTAAAATTTTGAAAAATCGTTTCTGTCGCTGTGTCGGTCGGTCGACCCCTAGATGCGGTCGGTCGACCGCCTCCCGCATAGGTTTTCAGTTTTTCGGCAGTTTCTCTTTTGCATAATCGATCTTGTTTTCGATTCCTGTTTACATATTGTTAATTAATAGATATTCTTGACAATATGTGAACCCTAATTGCTGTTAATTTTGATTTACTCGTTTTAATCAAAGATAAAAAGTAAAAACTTGTTTTAATTTCAAAAGTGCAGCGTTTTGCGTTTCAAGAAACTCGTTTTTACTGTTTAGTGGTCGGTCGACCTGGTTTATGGGTCGGTCGACCTATTCTGCTGTTGCAGAAAATTTTGTTTTCGTCTGGAGGTCGGTCGACCCCGTGTTGAGGTCGGTCGACCTCGCCCATGTAACAGACGTCGTTTTATTTTTTTTCGAAAATAACCTGTTTTATTTTCCCATGGCGTTTAGTAATATACTATATACGGAAATAGTATATTATTAATTTTGTGAAACGGTTCACCCTCGTTTGATACATATTATTTTAAAACGGTTTAACATAATGGATTATAAATTTATTAAAATTGGGTGATTAAAACGGTATAATCGCATAATTTTAATCCCGTAAGGTGGTTTGGTAAAATTTTTTAAATCATAATAACAGTATTATGTCATGAATGAATTTTAATTTTAGTTGATTCATTTTATTTATCGTCTTGTTGAATGCCTTGTGAATGCTTTCTATAACGTATTTAATTTTGCAAGCGGTTGTAACTTAGTGTGGCCTTAGAAGATTGTGTCACCGTAATGATGAGACACAGTCTTGTTTGTAATTTTGAGATCTTGAATCTCCGTTTTGGGTTTTGCCATGTAATTACTTTTGTATTTAAATTAGAATGTAAATAGGATTATATTTGTAATTTAAATTAGTAGTTTTGTGAAGACCAAGATGGAACATCAAGACAAGCTTCTAGCGTCCAACGGTGGATTCCAAGTTGTATTTTTGTTCGTTTTGGTAGGATAGGCCACACTAGGATTTTTATTTACGTTTATCGCATTTATTTTATGCTTTCATCGATAATAGCTTGCATCATATTCCGCCTAAAACCAAACCACCTATAACTTGCCTGAAAACTGAGTCATGTAGAGGTTACGCGTTAGTTTTCTGTGACTATACAGATGTCACATGTCAACTGCAAAGCCATCACTTTATTTCATTCATTCACGCATATGCTAGATATTAGTTCACTTAAAATGGATAAATAGGAGCTGATGGGGTCTTCCTCGTATAACCTAAAATTGAGAATAGTCTTTATAAATGAGACTCCCATGAATCCCTTCTTCGTCGGTAGGCATAATATGACCCCTTCTACGTCGGGTAAGTGGGAACAGATGATTTATTTTATCTCAACATCATGTTTACTCGATACTATCTAGCGACTGAGATGGACTAATAGATAGAATTTACGGAAATCTATCGACCAAGAGTTCCAACGGTGGAATTAGCCAAACTGTGGGCTTATCAATATACGGAAATTGAATCTTGGGATCGTTTATATAATTCTTGAGGGAGATCAATTATATAAATGCATGAGTCTACGAGTTTAAATACAATTTAAAATAGAGTTAAATCACAACAATGAGTTGCTTATATGGTTTTGTTTTATCTTCTTTTCAGTGCAGAACACGTTCAAATTAAACCGCTGTATAACTAATGGCTGGTGAAGACCAAATGCCAAGTGCCAAGCTAGCACGTGAATCCTGGCTAAAAGCCTTCATGGACTCCATGAATCAGTCTACTAGACTGAGGAATGATGGGTCAAACTTCTCTGACTGGGAGGCAGCACTACGGAATGCTGCCATTGCTGACGGAAAGCTTAAGTACTTAACTGAGCCCATTCCGGCACACCCAGGAACTGGAGCTAGAGCTAACGAAGTTCGCGCTCATAGCGACTTCGTCATGGAAGCGGGTGCGATA
Organism: Silene conica; assembly: GCA_029255685.2. Lineage (NCBI taxonomy): Eukaryota > Viridiplantae > Streptophyta > Magnoliopsida > Caryophyllales > Caryophyllaceae > Silene > Silene conica. Next base: position 74,025,882 of record CM055314.2, read on the forward strand.
AAGAACGTACTCATCTATGCAATGGAATCCAATTTGCAAAGACGCTTCATAGCCCATGGTGCAAACAAGATTTTCACCACGCTCACTAACGAATTCTCAAAAGCTCCGAGGATCGTTTCTTATGAGCATACCTGTCGCTTCTTTGAGGCGAAACTCCAGAAGGGCCAAGCTGTTAGCCCACATATTCTTCACATGATTGAGAATATCGAGAAACTAGAGGCCCTAAACTGCAAGATCAGTGAGAACATAATCGTTGATCGAATGCTTCATTCGCTTCATGATGGGTTCGCCCTATTCAGGGCAAAATATTATATGAACAACATGAAGAAGACTCCTCATGAGCTCCACTCCCTTCTCGTACAGACCGAGAAGGATCTGAAATTAAGTGGGAGCGTGAAGCAGGATGTTCTCATGATCTCTAGCAAGGGTAAGAGTAAGGGAAAAGCTAAAGCTCAAGGCGACCTAACAGTAGGCAAGCCCAAGTTTAAGAAGTCGGGATTTACTAAGAGTGGGCCAGGTGAGTCGAGCAACTCACAGGGCAAGACAAAGAGCAAGGATACTAGCATGGAATGTCACCATTGCCACAAGACTGGGCATTGGAGGCGCTCATGCCTCGTGTATCGAGAGGACATCAAAGCAGGCCGTGTTACTCCTGTTGGTATGTCTTCTTCTTCTTCTTTTATTCACATGATTGAGATTAACCATGCAAGTTACGAAACTTGGGTACTAGATACTGGTTGTGGTTCTCATCTATGTAATCATGTACAGGGCCTCCGAAATCAAAAACCCCTAATCAAGGGTGAGGTTGACCTGCGTGTCGGGAATGGAGCACGTGTTGCTGCAGTCTCGAGGGGAACATACGTGATCCAGCTTCCAAGTGGACTCGAGTTATCTTTATATAACTGCTATTATGTTCCTTATTTGTCCAAAAACATTATTTCAGTTTCTGCGCTTGACAAACTTGGTTTTTCATTTGTAATAGAAAATAACAGTTGTGTTTTCTCATTACACAATATGATTTATGGCAAGGCAGTTTCCATGAATGGAATTTATGTTTTAGATCAAACCACCGAGATATTACATGTGAATAATAAGAGATTAAAGGTAGGTGATAGAGATCAAACTTATATATGGCATTGTCGTATGGGACACATAAATGAGAAACGCGTAAAACAGCTCATACAGAATGGAGCTATCTCGGCCTTTGATTTCGAATCATATGGCACGTGTGAATCATGTCTCATCGGTAAGATGACTCGTATTTCCTTCAAAGGTGTTGGAATGCGCGCTGCCGACCTATTAGGACTCATACATACGGACGTATGTGGCCCTATGTCGATCAACGCACGAGAAGGCTATAGGTATTTCATCACTTTCACGGATGATTTGAGTAGATATGGCTATGTCTACTTGATGAAACATAAAAGTGAATCCTTTGACAAGTTCAAAGAATACCAGAATCGGGTACAGAACCAGCTTGGAAAAAAGATTAAAGCACTACGTTCTGATCGTGGTGGTGAGTATCTTTCACACGAGTTTGATCAACACCTTAAAGACTGTGGCATCGTGCTACAGTTGACTCCACCTGGAACACCACAATTAAATGGTGTGTCCGAACGGAGAAATCGAACTCTACTCGATATGGTTCGATCCATGATGAGTCACACCGTTGTGCCTGATTCATTGTGGGGCTATGCTCTTTTGTCGGCCGCTCTAATACTTAACCGAAGTCCGTCTAAAGCTGTTGACAAGACTCCATACGAATTATGGAAGGGAACAGTCCCTAACTTGTCCTTTATTCGGGTTTGGGGCTGCGAGGCTTATGTCAAGTGGAGACACGAGGATAAGCTCGGCCCGCGATCGGTCAAGACATACTTTATAGACTATCCAAAGGGAACTTTTGGTCATTACTTCTACTCGCCAACCGAACATCGTGTTTTTGTTGCGGCTAGTGCGACGTTCTTAGAGAAAGAATTTCTCGAGAACAAGTCGAGTAATAGAACCTTTGATTTATCGGAGGTTCAATAACCAACTACCGAGCAACCATTGGAGGAAACAGTTCCTTCAAGCGAGGCTGCGGTAGATATTCCTGAGGAACCTAGGAGGTCGGGAAGAGTCTCCATTCTTCCGGACAGATACATTGGTATGGTTGAGAAACATGATATGGATGACGTCTTACTCCTAGAGGGTAATGAACCCACAACCTATAAAGGTGCCATGACCAGTTCTGACTCAAAGCTATGGCTAGAAGCCATGCAATCCGAGATGGACTCCATGTTTGAGAACAACGTGTGGGATCTTTTGGACCTACCTGCAAAGGTACGTCCCCTTCAATGCAAATGGCTTTACGAAATAAAGCATGACGTGGAAGGTAAACAAGATATCCATAAGGCAAGACTAGTTGCTAAAGGTTTCACCCAAGTGCCAGGCTTGCACTACGATGAGATCTTTGCACCCGTAGTCATGCTACGTTCCATTCGGATTATCTCAGCGATCGCCGCATTTCACGATTATGAAATATGGCAAATGGACGTTAAAAACGCCTTCTTAAACGGTTATTTGGAGGAAGAGTTGTACATGGTACAACCCGAGGGTTTTATTGATCCAGAAAATCCTAAGAAGGTTTACAAGCTTAAGCGTTCCATCTATGGACTTAAGCAAGCATCACGGAGTTGGAATCATCGCTTCGACCAAGTGATAAAAGAGAATGGGTTTATTCGATCAGTCGAGGAACCATGTCTCTATATCAAGTCGAGTGGGAGCAAGATTGTCTTCCTAGTACTGTATGTCGATGACATACTCTTAATTGGGAACGACATACCTCGCCTTTCTTCGGTTAAAGCATGGTTGAAAAACCATTTCCAGATGAAAGATCTGGGAGAGGCACAAAGAATTTTGGGCATCCGTATCTACAGGGATAGATCACGACGGATGTTGTCTCTCAGTCAGGAGTCTTACATAGATAAGATTCTGGAGAGATTCAGCATGACGAACTCCAAGAAAGGGTTCCTTCCTATGACTGATGGGTTTCACTTGAGCAAGACTCAAGAAGCTAAGACATTGGAAGAGAAGGAGCGCATGAGTCGGATTCCTTATGCTTCGTCAATAGGATCGATCATGTATGCCATGATATGCACACGTCCAGACGTTGCATATGCATTGAATATGACAAGCCGATTCCAAGCTCATCCAGGTGAACAACACTGGATGACCGTGAAAAACATTCTTAAGTACCTACGGAGGACTAAAGATTGGGGATTGACTTACGGAGGCGACTCGACGCTCTGCGCCACGGGTTACGCAGATGCTAGCTTCCAAACGGATCGAGACGACTCAAAATCTCAGTCTGGATTCGTTTTTACTCTTAATGGCGCTGCTGTCAGCTGGAAAAGTTCTAAACAGAGTGTTACAGTAGTTTCTACTACTGAGTCCGAGTACTATGCCGCCTCGGAAGCAGCTAAGGAAGCAATATGGATGCGTCAATTCTTACAAGGACTCTCAGTAGTGCCTAGTTCGAATGACCCAATCACCGTTTATTGTGATAATAAAGGTGCCATCTTCCAAGCTAAGGAGCATAAGTCTAGCAACAAGGCTAGACATGTACAACGGAAAGCTCATCTAATCAGAGATTACGTGGAGCAAAAGGAGATATTTATTGATAAGATCGCTATGGATGACCACAAAGTGAACTAGATTACATGTGGAATTGTACGCCAATTTTGAACACCACAAAGTGAACTGAATTACATTACATCGTTTTAGTCCTTGATTACCCACTTCAACGAGCCATAAGTCACACGGATGACTGACCAATCACAAAGGCGAGTTATACGGATATCTCGTAGGACACCCCGTGACAACGTTATGGAGTCCTAAATGTTTTATAACATTGGGTGCCAGGTCGTGGATAGGACCTCCATAGTGTTCCTTAGAGTCGAGTCTTTTGACTTTCAACTGTCTCTTGAGATTAAGGCAGATTTTGGGTAAATTTGGTTTCTTTCCCACGGTCATCGTAACAGGGGCCAAGAGGATTTTTTTCTGGGTTATTTCATGCTGCGCGAACATCGGCAGGATTCGAGTTGAGGGAAATATCCAAACCCATATCAGGATTTTATCATTTCTCAGGGCCACTCGAGGAGTAGTAACTGAAATGCATGGCCATGCTCGAATACAGATTCGTTTTATCAGTTAAGTTACTCTCTAGTCGGGGAAACCACTCTTGATACAAATCGCTTGTGAGATACGACCTTTGCGAATGCGGATTTGCAAATTGTCTTACATTGAGTGGGAGAAATTTTAAAAGGATATGAGAATCGGTTATCGCACCTATACTTGTACGGACAAGTGGGAGTTTGTTGGAGCTTGTGTCCTCCACATGTAGTGTGATAACGTCATTGCACATACCCTTGTACGGACAAGTGGGAGATTGTTGGGGCTGGTGTCCTTGACAATTAAGTACAATGACTTACTAAATCTCTTTAAGGATAACAAGGGCATACTTCAGTATTATTATCAGTTGATCCACGTTTATCAATAACGGTTGGCTTGCTAGATAAGTTTGACGTTATTGTCATACGGATGGCGGTGATCAACTGGTCCCTATACGTCACACCTATAGGACACGTTTGAGAGATGTGAAGGTATGAAAATACAGTCACATTTATGCCGGATACGACTAAACAGTTAGTCAAAGGTATTGACTATTAAATTAGACAATAAGATGTTGAGATTATTATTTATACGGATTAAATAATTTTAGCTAATACGGATTACATGATTAATTCGTAAAATTAAATATAAGGAGTTATATGTAATTAAATATTGATTTCGCGTATTAATATAAACAGTTATATTAATTTGGGTAATTATACAATATCGTAATTTTATCAGACCATTATTAATACATCGACTGCATTAATATCTGATAACACGTATGTGATTTATAATAAAAATCCCGCAAATAATATTTAGCAAAACGGGTCAAATCACGCAAAGGAATAAGGTAAGAGTGGAGAAAACCCACTCTCACCCCAATTCGGCCGACCCACCCGAGTACTACATAAGGAGAGTCCTTCTCCTTATGTCAGTGACTGGTAATTCATAAATCTGACAATTAGGGTTTTTGAGAGCATTCTTCTCCCAAAAAAACTCAGATCTCACATCTAAAACCTCAAAAAAACTCTCCCCATATTGCAAGGCAATTGGAGAGTATTTTCTAACACACGCGGCATCATCTCAATCAAGTCTTGGGTGCAAGTTATAGGAGGGAATTTATTTTAATTCCTGTTCTTAGGCCAATTCAAGCAAGGACCCAAGGTTGTATTCTTTTCATGTTTTTATTTATCTTATGACCATATTCACAACTGTAAATTTCATTATAATCCTTCAAGTTTAGGGCGAATACATGCTATATTCCCCACATATATGAGTTGCATAACATAAATATGTTCACATAATTTTTCATCGAATGCACACATACACATGCAGCGGAGTATACGGACACAGTCATATAATCTCATCTTAACCGTAGTCAGTCATTGGGTTATTTTTGCTTTTAAGATTTGATTAGGTGCCACCGATTAAACCAATTTCCAATCGCAAAGTCTCAAAACGTTCTCTAGCCAATGGTTTAGTGAAGATATCTGCCCATTGTTTTTCCGTACTACAAAATTCCAATTTTATATTTTTCTTTTCAACATGGTCTCGTAGAAAGTGGTGTCTATTTTCAATATGTTTGGTTCTCGAGTGTTGGGCTGGTTTTTTAGATATAATTATAGCACTCGTATTATCACATAAAATAGGCACACATCCAACATCAATACCATAATCATGTAACTGTTGCTTTAACCATAAGAGTTGAGAACATACCAGTGCGGCTGCAATATATTCTGCTTCGGCAGTTGAGAGAGCGACAAAATTTTGTTTCTTGGATCCCCAAGATATTATGCATGGACCTACAAAGGTAGCAAGTCTCGAGGTACTTTTTCTGTCTAAAGAACATCCTGCATAATCCGCATCTGAATACCCTACTAGGTTAAAGTTACAGTCCATAGGATACCATAGGTATAAGTTTGATGTTCCGATTAGGTATCTTAGTATTCTCTTAACCGCAATCATGTGCGATTCTTTTGGTGCGGATTGAAATCTTGCACAAACACGGACACTAAACATAATATCTGGACGACTTGCTGTAAGATAAAGAAGTGAGCCAATCATACCTCGGTAAGTTGTTTCATCTACAGACTTACCATCTTCGTCTTTGGTTAAGTTCTTATCTGTGACCATTGGAGTAGGCATTGCATGAGAGGTTTCCATGCCGAATTTCTTTAGCAACTCTTTGACGTATTTTTGTTGATGAACTTTGATTCCTTCTTCAGTTTGTTGTATTTGAAGTCCAAGGAAGAACTTTAGTTCTCCCATCATACTCATCTCGAATTCAGAAGTCATCAACTCAGAGAAGTACTTGCACAAATTTTTATTAGTTGAGCCAAAAATAATATCGTCAACATAGATCTGAACGACTAGTAGATCTGAGTTCTCGCTTTTAAGAAATAAGGTTTTATCCACAGAACCTCTCTTGAATCCACTCTCCAATAGGAACTTTGATAACCTGTCGTACCATGCTCTTGGTGCTTGTTTCAGGCCATAAAGAGCTTTTTCCAATTTGAATACATGATCCTTGAGTTTGCTGTCAGGAAATCCAGGAGGTTGTTCAAAAAATACTTCCTCTTAGAGATAGCCATTAAGAAAGGCAGTCTTAACGTCCATCTGAAAAAGCTTCATTCCCTTGTGTGCTACAAATGCAATAAGTAGTCTTATTGCCTCAAGACGAGCAACAGGAGCAAAGGTTTTGTCATAATCGATCCCTTCCTGTTGGTTGTATCCTTGAACAACTAGTCTGGCCTTATTTCACACAATGACTCCAGTGTCATCCAATTTGTTTCTGAATACCCATCTAGTTCCAATGACAGATCTGTCTTTAGGTCGAGGAACAAGATGCCAAACTTTGTTTCTTTCAAATTGCTCGAGTTCTTCCTGCATGGCGACTATCCAGTCTGGTTCTGCGAGAGGTTCCTTGATATTTGAAGGTTCAATGGTGGAGAGAAAGGAGTAGAATGAGCAAAAGTTGTTTAAACTCCTTCGAGTTTGAACTCCATCTGTCAAGCTACCTATGACATTGTCCAAAGGATGAGAGCCCTTGTATCTCCAGTTCCTTGATTGATTATTTGCATTCCCTGAACTTGACTCGGGATTTTGGCTTATTCCCCCCGAATCTAAACCTGGGGTTATAGTAGGATCAAGTATAACTCTGACCTCTTCCCTTTGGTTTTGATTCAAAGTTATAGCTTCATTAACTGTAACTCTGGGTTCCAAGTTATTGGCTTGAGAGTTATCTACAGTATCATCAACTGTAGCTTCATCTCTCGCACCGTTTTCTCCCAAGTTAAGTTCATCATGAATTCCTTGAGGTTCACCTTCTTCATTTTCCATTTCAGGAGGATCTTCCCTTGACAACCTGAAGTTAGGTTCGTCTAGATTTTCCTCTACGTCCTGTAACGGCTTATCGAAGGCATTATTTTCATTAAAGATAACATGAATACTATCTTCTATGCATAAGGTACGTTTGTTAAAAACTTTGTAGGCTTTACTATGATCCGAATATCCTATAAAAATTGTTTCGTCACTTCTAGGGTATAATTTGCTTAATCTGTTTTTACCATTTTTATGCACAAAGCATTTACTCCCAAAATATATTAGGTGAGATATATTAGGTTTACGACCACGAAGAAGTTCATAAGGTGTATTTTTAATGATAGGTCTAATCATACCACGGTTATGAATATAGCAAGCTGTACTTATAGCCTCAGCCCAAATGTTTCTAGGTAAGCCACTACAAAGAAGCATTGTTCTAGCCATGTCTTCTAAGGTTCTGTTCACTCGTTCTACGACTCCGTTTTGCTGTGGGGTTCTAGGGGCCGAGAAGTTATGTGTAAAACCCCTCGCGAAAGCGGAAGTACAACCACACAAAAGTACCAAAATTTGCAGCGGAATTAAAACTTTTTAGCAGACTAAACTAACATGCGAGAAGCTTTAAACTGAAACTGGAAACAGAACTGATATAGACATCAATAGATAAGTAGCAGTTCTAAGTATCAAACTGAAACATAAAATAAATACATCAGCCGGGGATGGCACATCCCTACCGGCACCAAAACAAAAACAACAAAAGTCTAAGAGTCTAGCTAAGCGTAAACGGGTAAGTCAACTGATGAATGGATCATCACTCGCTAGCTCTCCTGTAACCCCGATCTCCAACCCTGCATGTACCTACATACATGAAAACATGTACGCCACAATCAGTGGGGAGTGACTAGAGTTCTCCTAGCCACCTTTTGTGACAACACGTAACATATAAACAATACAGAACACTCCAACATATATCAACATGTGAAGCATAAACATCTCATCATCATATCTCTTACTAACATGCGATTACAGTGCACGGCTCTTAACCAACTTCATAAACAAATAGGAAGGAGAGCCGGTTTCCCTACTGGTTACCCAGTCGGGGGGTCTTTCAATCCCACTATTTATGAAACCGAACAAGAGTCATCCAATGCCTTGGATGATTAAACCACAACTCAATAAACATTTTTATCAATAACCATCTCTGATACAAACCAACTCAAGATAAGAAGACAACATCAGCAAGTAAAGGTTCAGCGGTCAACTCAAGACATAACCTATACCAAATCGTTCAGCAAGTGTAAAGGTTCAGCGGTCAACTTAAGACATAACCTAAACACCAAATATCAGCAAGCAAGGACTCAGAGGCCAACTTAAGGCATAGACCCGCCAATCAGCAAGATACTAGACTCAGCGGCCAACTTAAGGCATAGACTAGCATCCAAAAGCAAAGGACTCAGAGGCCAACTTAAGGCATGTCCCTTCACCACATCACAAGGTACTAAACTCAGAGGCCAGCTTAAGGCATGTTCTAGCACCAAACATCTGCACTCCGGGCAAGGTGTCAGTTCCTTAGCTACCCCGTTGTGCAGCTGCTCCACTCGTCAGACTCAGAGGCCAACTTAAGGCATGTTCCAACGCGATCACAATCAAACATGTCTGGACTCAGAGGCCAACTTAAGGCATGTTCCAGACACGACAAACATACACATATAGGGCTCAGAGGCCAACTTAAGGCATATCCCCATATATGACAAACAACTCACGTATTAAGTTCAGAGGCCAGCTTAAGGCATAACTTAATACGCATCAAAACAATATCATTCAAGTCTATGAACTACACTATAGTTCTACCTTTAACTTTTAATCAACACTTAATTGACCTTGAGAACTAAAGTGAGGGAGAGCCGGTTTCCCTTTCGGTTGCCCGACCGGGGGGTCTCTATCCTCACTATATTCCCGAACCCAATATAATGTTGCCCATCCTCCGGGGACCTCAAATACATGTCAAAGGTACACAAAACAAGTTTCAATCAAAACCGATTAACCGTTTAAAAGTTATGAACGAAAAACTAGTAAACAACATTCAGGGGTCCCCAGCCGGTCGGCAGGCAGCCGGTCGGCCGGCTGGTGACCTCTCCCCTTTCACTTTCCTTCAAAACCGAGAAATAACAAGAAAGGGTTCCCAGCCGGTCGGCAGGCAGCCGGTCGGCCGGCTGGGAAGACCTTCCCAAAGCCCACAAAACAACTCGCATCCAATCCCATATGTACCCTCAGCCGGCTGGCAGGCGGCCGGTCTGCCGGCTGAGGTCCCCTTCTACTTAGGTCTTCGCAAAGTTACTCAAGACAAAACGACTACCAGCCGGTCGGCAGGCAGCCGGTCGGCCGGCTGGCAGTCCTAGGCCAATTTCCACAAAAACTCGAAAATTCACCAGATGCTCTCCCAGCCGGTCGACCGGCGGCCGGTCGGTCGACCGGCTCAGAGAGCCTGACACGCAAAAACGCATTTTCCAAATACTTCTAAATCTCCACAAATCGATACCCAAACTTCACAATTGCTACAATATAAGTTTACCCATCATTATTAAACATTCAATACTACTTCCTAGCAGCACGAGATTCCCATAACAATCCTTAAGACGGTCAAAACAAGTATCCGTCGCAAACATGAGATTTTCCATCAAAACAACATATGAGCATATAAGCCTTAACAAGCATAAATTCATCAAAGTAAAGCATTCCTAAGCATGTTACTACAACTCTTGATCATCAAACATTAACAAAAACAGAAATCAAGTCAAGAATCACATCAATATGCTAATATACACATAAAGGCCGAGTTTCTCATTATCGTCACCTTAAAGCTTATTCCGGCAAGTGATCCTCCTCTACCACGTAAGAGTCCACGTCGGGATCGTCAAGACCAACCCCTACAATAAAGAAAACGGTTTAAGAACACCAAAAACGAATTATAGGAGAACAGGCCGAATTTTAAAGGTTGACGAAACGAAAATTGAAAGTGATGGATGTCTTGGAAATCGAACGAGGATTCCGAAAATGTACTTACTTTCGCGATTCGATGAACGGATGATGGCGAAAACTCGAAAAGAAGGAAGGGTTTTATGGAGGTTTTGAGAGATTTAAAGTTACAGTGAAATGAAACTTGAGGGAGAAGAAGATGTCGACATATGGGGTTTATAAGGTACAAGTGGGTCCTTTCCGAATAATTAAATGGGACGGACTTTTAAACGGATATGGAACGAGTACTTGAGTCGGATATTTAATTATGCCAAGTTGTATTCGTCTTAAGAACTGGAGGTTCTTAAGGCGGATTTTATCTATTTATAAAAATTTCCGAATTAAATTATTAAAATGTTATTTTATTATTTAAAATAATTAAAATCGCTTAAATTAGGTTTTACGAAAATACGGGATGTTACAATCACCCCAACTTCAAAAAGTTTCGTCCTCGAAACTCGAACGGACATAAATCTATATACTATACCTCAATCAAATAAGAAAGGATGCGCAGCACGCATCGATGCCTCAGTCTCCCAAGTCTGCTCCTCGACCTCGCCGCAACGCCATAGGATCTTCACCAAGGGCACCACCTTGCTCCTAAGCTTCCTCTCCTGTCGGTCAAGGATCTTCACGGGACGCTCCTCGAAAGCAAGACTCGGCTCCAGGTTCTCAATCTCTCTAGGCAAAACGTGACTCGGGTCACTAATGTATCTGCGGAGCTGGGAAACGTGAAAAACGTTATGAACCTTGCCCAAGCTAGGAGGCAAGTCCCAACGATAAGCTACGGCACCAATCTTCTTTGCGATCACAAAAGGTCCAATGTACTTAGGGCTTAGCTTGCCCTTAACGCCAAACCTTTTGACACCTTTCAACGGAGACACCTTCAAAAAGACACTGTCGCCCTCCTCGAACTCTAAGGGCCTACGACGGACATCTGCATAGGACTTCTGCCGGTCCTGAGCGGCTTTCATCCTATTCCTAATGAGCTGTACACGGTCAATGGTCTCAGCTAGCTGATCAGGTCCAAGGTCACGAACATCACTAGCCTGATCCCAACAAATAGGGCTACGGCACTTCCTGCCATAAAGAGCCTCGTACGGAGCCATACCAATGGAAGCATGATAACTGTTGTTGTAAGAAAACTCTACCAACGGCAAACTCTGCTCCCAAGAACTCTGAAAATCGAGGGCACAAGCGCGGAGCAAATCCTCAAGTGTCTGTATCGTCCTCTCGGTCTGACCATCGGTCGCAGCATGAAAAGCTGTGCTCATCAACAAACGGCTACCCAAAGCCTCCTGCAAGGCCTTCCAGAACCTGGAACAAAACCTCGGATCACGATCTGAAACTATCTCTCTCGGCACACCGTGATATCGGACTATCTCAGCAATATAAGCCCTGGCTAAACGATCCATGTCCCACGTCTCTCTGATCGGCACGAATCTGGCACACTTAGTTAGACGATCAACAATAACCCAAATCGCATCTTTGCCTCCCACGGTCTTAGGCAAAGCGGTGACGAAATCCATAGATATGCACTCCCACTTCCACTGAGGAATGGGAAGCGGCTGTAGCAAACCACCAGGTCTCCTGTGCTCTATCTTGACTTGTTGACAAGTCAAGCACCTACTAACATAATCCAAGATCTCCTTCTTCATACCAGGCCACCAAAACATAAGCCTCAAATCCTTGTGCATCTTCTCTCCACCCGGATGAACGGAATATGGGGACAAATGAGCCTCATCAAGAATCCTCTTCCTCAAATTTGGCACCACAGGAACATACATCCTACCTCGGAACCTAAGGAAACCATCAGCATCAATCACCAAGTCAGGTGCAACACCACTCGAAATCTTAGCCTCGAACTTCTTAAAATCGGCATCTAAAGGCAAACTCTGGCGAATCTCCCAATATAAAGACGGCTCGGCAGTCATAGCAGACAACCAATCAAAACCACTACCCACCATCTCTAATCTCAGCTTCCGGAACTCGGAACACAACTCATCGGGCAATACTCTCATGGCACTCATCGAGTGAGAAGTCTTGCGGCTAAGCGCATCAGCAACTACATTGGCCTTTCCCTCATGATATAGCAACTCGATGTCGTAATCTTTCACCAACTCTAGCCAACGTCTCTGTCTCATGTTAAGGTCTTTCTGAGTAAAAATGTACTTAAGACTCTTGTGATCTGTGAAAATACGGCAATGAGATCCAATCAGGTAATGACGCCACATCTTCAAAGCATGAACGACTGCGGCCAACTCCAAGTCATGTGTCGGATAGTTCACCTCATGAACTCTCAACTGTCTAGATGAATAGGCTATCACCCTACCACTCTGCATCAGTACGCATCCAAGTCCTAACATCGAAGCATCACAATACACATCGAAGTCCACTCCGATCTCTGGCAAAGCTAACACAGGGGCGGAAGTCAATCTGGTCTTCAACTCCTGGAAGGAACTCTCACACTTGTCGGTCCACACAAACTTGGCTTCTTTCTTCAGCAACTGAGTCATCGGACGAGCCAATCTCGAAAAATCCTCAACAAATCTACGATAGTAACCAGCCAAACCCAAAAAGCTACGGATCTCTCCAACATCCTTGGGACTCTCCCAATCAACTACAGCCTCTATCTTTGCGGGATCTACCATCACACCCTCGCTGGATATCACATGTCCTAAAAAGGCAACCTTCGAGAGCCAAAATTCACACTTTGAAAACTTTGCGAACCACTTCTGTCTGCGCAGAATCCCTAGAATCAATCGAAGATGCTCAGCATGTTCCTCATCGGTCTTCGAATATATCAAGATGTCATCAATGAAAACCACAACACATGTGTCCAAATACTCGCTGAAGGTACGGTTCATCTGATCCATGAAAATAGCCGGTGCATTAGTCAACCCAAAAGGCATGACTACAAACTCAAAATGCCCATATCTGGTACGAAAAGCAGTCTTTGCAATATCAGCCTCTCTCACTGGAATCTGATGATAACCCGTTCGAAGATCAATCTTAGAAAACCTCGAAGCACCTCTCAACTGATCGAACAAATCATCTATTCTAGGCAAAGGATATCGATTCTTCACGGTCACTCTGTTCAACTCTCTATAGTCGATACACAATCTCATGGAACCATCTTTCTTCTTGACGAACAACACAGGAGCACCCCACGGAGAAGCACTAGGTCTAATGAAACCTTTCTCGATCATCTCTTCCAATTGTTGCTTCAACTCTTTCAACTCTGGCGGAGCCATACGGTAAGGAGCTTTAGAAATCGGTCCGGTACCTGGAACAAGCTCAATGGTAAACTCCACATCTCTCTCTGGCGGTATCCCTGGCAAGTCATCTGGGAACACATCTGGATACTCACAAACAATGGCTACATCTTCAAGCTTCGGTAGCGATGGTTTAGCAGCTGTAACAACACACAGGAAGGCTTGGCAACCCTTCCTAAGAAGATGAGATGCTTTCATCGAGGAAATCACTCGGACACCCTTTTGAGGGCGAGTTCCCCTATAGGAAACACGAACTCCTGAAGAACTCCTCAAGCAGATTTTCTGGTCGCGACACTCGAAGCGAGCATGGTATCGCGATAACCAATCCATACCGAGGATAATGTCAAACTCCTCGAGAGGGAATCTCAGTAAGTTCGCTGGAAATGTGGCTTGACCAATAACAATAGGAACATCCCTATGGGACGAAGAGCAGGAAAACACGTCTCCAGAAGGTAAGGAAATAGAAGTCTCCTCTACCAATGAAGACTCAAGAGCTAGACGATCGGCGAACTGAGTCGATATAAATGATAAAGAAGCTCCAGTATCGAATAAAATAAGGCACTCAGCGCCAAGAACAGAAAATATACCAGCAACAATATCTGGATGAGCCTCTGCCTCAGCCCTAGTCATCACAAAGATCTTCCCTTTCGGCTTTCCTCCCTTAGTTGCTGCAGCAGCAGTGGCAGCCTTGCCAAGTGCAGTGTTCCTCTCAGGACACTCATAAGACTTGTGCCCAAATCCATTGCAAGTATAGCACTTGAAAGCATTCTTGAAACAATCAAAACCCGGATGAGAAGGTTTACCACAACGGTGGCAAACACTAGGAGATGTGTCGGTGTGAACAAAGGTCTTAGCAACCGGAGCAGAGAACCTCTCAAAACGCTTCTTCTGAGAAGAAGGCGAAGAAGTAGAAGGAACAAATGGTCTCTTCCCCTGGTACACGGATCTCTGGTGAGAAGTCACACTAGAAGCAGCGGCACGAGTCTCAGCATCAATGGCACGAATAGAACTCTCGGCCCAAATAGCATCGTCATAAACCTCCACAAAAGAAGTAGAGTCACGACGAACCATACTCTCAATCCTCGGCCCTAGCTTCCCTCGGTAGAAATACACCCTCTCCGCCTCATCACGAACAAATCTCGATGCAAAGTGAGCTAACTAGTTGAACTTGTCAGTGAATTCTTGAACGGTCATCTTCCCTTGTTTCAAATCCATAAATTCTTTCAACCTCTGCGATCTCAACTCCTTGGGGTAGAACCTCGCCTCAAGCCTGTCTTTGAAAGCCTCCCAATCGAACATCGGATCAAGAACAGCGGTAGGTCCAGTCAACGCCCACCAACGATCAGCCTCCAACGTCAGGAAGTGAGCGGCTAAACGCACTCTATCCTCCCTAACGACTGAGTATAAGGTGAAGCTCTTTTCCATCTCTCTAAACCACTCTGTGAGGGCTACAGGGTCAGCCTCGCCTCCATAGGTCCTAACATGGCTTCGGGACATCTGAGAGGCAATCCAGGAAAAGCTACCCGGATGATTAGTCTCGCCACCCGGCGGTGGAGGAGGTGGAACATTCCCCGCTTGCTGTCTCTGAGTCTCAAGCAAATGCTGAATTGCTTGCAGCACAATGTTATCAACAGCTCTGGGTCTCACCATCCTTTAAAAGAGAAAACAAGGATTAGCTTAGCAATTAGCAATCACAAATAGACTACAAAATAAGTCCTTAGATCTACCCATCTCTCATTCATTATTCATTTACTTGGTCAAGTTAAGGTTGGGGGTCACATGAGTGCGTCGGGAGCAATAATGCTCTGATACCAACTGTAAAACCCCTCGCGAAAGCGGAAGTACAACCACACAAAAGTACCAAAATTTGCAGCGGAATTAAAACTTTTTAGCAGACTAAACTAACATGCGAGAAGCTTTAAACTGAAACTGGAAACAGAACTGATATAGACATCAATAGATAAGTAGCAGTTCTAAGTATCAAACTGAAACATAAAATAAATACATCAGCCGGGGATGGCACATCCCTACCGGCACCAAAACAAAAACAACAAAAGTCTAAGAGTCTAGCTAAGCGTAAACGGGTAAGTCAACTGATGAATGGATCATCACTCGCTAGCTCTCCTGTAACCCCGATCTCCAACCCTGCATGTACCTACATACATGAAAACATGTACGCCACAATCAGTGGGGAGTGACTAGAGTTCTCCTAGCCACCTTTTGTGACAACACGTAACATATAAACAATACAGAACACTCCAACATATATCAACATGTGAAGCATAAACATCTGATCATCATATCTCTTACTAACATGCGATTACAGTGCACGGCTCTTAACCAACTTCATAAACAAATAGGAAGGAGAGTCGGTTTCCCTACTGGTTACCCAGTCGGGGGGTCTTTCAATCCCACTATTTATGAAACCGAACAAGAGTCATCCAATGCCTTGGATGATTAAACCACAACTCAATAAACATTTTTATCAATAACCATCTCTGATACAAACCAACTCAAGATAAGAAGACAACATCAGCAAGTAAAGGTTCAGCGGTCAACTCAAGACATAACCTATACCAAATCGTTCAGCAAGTGTAAAGGTTCAGCGGTCAACTTAAGACATAACCTAAACACCAAATATCAGCAAGCAAGGACTCAGAGGCCAACTTAAGGCATAGACCCGCCAATCAGCAAGATACTAGACTCAGCGGCCAACTTAAGGCATAGACTAGCATCCAAAAGCAAAGGACTCAGAGGCCAACTTAAGGCATGTCCCTTCACCACATCACAAGGTACTAAACTCAGAGGCCAGCTTAAGGCATGTTCTAGCACCAAACATCTGCACTCCGGGCAAGGTGTCAGTTCCTTAGCTACCCCGTTGTGCAGCTGCTCCACTCGTCAGACTCAGAGGCCAACTTAAGGCATGTTCCAACGCGATCACAATCAAACATGTCTGGACTCAGAGGCCAACTTAAGGCATGTTCCAGACACGACAAACATACACATATAGGGCTCAGAGGCCAACTTAAGGCATATCCCCATATATGACAAACAACTCACGTATTAAGTTCAGAGGCCAGCTTAAGGCATAACTTAATACGCATCAAAACAATATCATTCAAGTCTATGAACTACACTATAGTTCTACCTTTAACTTTTAATCAACACTTAATTGACCTTGAGAACTAAAGTGAGGGAGAGCCGGTTTCCCTTTCGGTTGCCCGACCGGGGGGTCTCTATCCTCACTATATTCCCGAACCCAATATAATGTTGCCCATCCTCCGGGGACCTCAAATACATGTCAAAGGTACACAAAACAAGTTTCAATCAAAACCGATTAACCGTTTAAAAGTTATGAACGAAAAACTAGTAAACAACATTCAGGGGTCCCCAGCCGGTCGGCAGGCAGCCGGTCGGCCGGCTGGTGACCTCTCCCCTTTCACTTTCCTTCAAAACCGAGAAATAACAAGAAAGGGTTCCCAGCCGGTCGGCAGGCAGCCGGTCGGCCGGCTGGGAAGACCTTCCCAAAGCCCACAAAACAACTCGCATCCAATCCCATATGTACCCTCAGCCGGCTGGCAGGCGGCCGGTCTGCCGGCTGAGGTCCCCTTCTACTTAGGTCTTCGCAAAGTTACTCAAGACAAAACGACTACCAGCCGGTCGGCAGGCAGCCGGTCGGCCGGCTGGCAGTCCTAGGCCAATTTCCACAAAAACTCGAAAATTCACCAGATGCTCTCCCAGCCGGTCGACCGGCGGCCGGTCGGTCGACCGGCTCAGAGAGTCTGACACGCAAAAACGCATTTTCCAAATACTTCTAAATCTCCACAAATCGATACCCAAACTTCACAATTGCTACAATATAAGTTTACCCATCATTATTAAACATTCAATACTACTTCCTAGCAGCACGAGATTCCCATAACAATCCTTAAGACGGTCAAAACAAGTATCCGTCGCAAACATGAGATTTTCCATCAAAACAACATATGAGCATATAAGCCTTAACAAGCATAAATTCATCAAAGTAAAGCATTCCTAAGCATGTTACTACAACTCTTGATCATCAAACATTAACAAAAACAGAAATCAAGTCAAGAATCACATCAATATGCTAATATACACATAAAGGCCGAGTTTCTCATTATCGTCACCTTAAAGCTTATTCCGGCAAGTGATCCTCCTCTACCACGTAAGAGTCCACGTCGGGATCGTCAAGACCAACCCCTACAATAAAGAAAACGGTTTAAGAACACCAAAAACGAATTATAGGAGAACAGGCCGAATTTTAAAGGTTGACGAAACAAAAATTGAAAGTGATGGATGTCTTGGAAATCGAACGAGGATTCCGAAAATGTACTTACTTTCGCGATTCGATGAACGGATGATGGCGAAAACTCGAAAAGAAGGAAGGGTTTTATGGAGGTTTTGAGAGATTTAAAGTTACAGTGAAATGAAACTTGAGGGAGAAGAAGATGTCGACATATGGGGTTTATAAGGTACAAGTGGGTCCTTTCCGAATAATTAAATGGGACGGACTTTTAAACGGATATGGAACGAGTACTTGAGTCGGATATTTAATTATGCCAAGTTGTATTCGTCTTAAGAACTGGAGGTTCTTAAGGCGGATTTTATCTATTTATAAAAATTTCCGAATTAAATTATTAAAATGTTATTTTATTATTTAAAATAATTAAAATCGCTTAAATTAGGTTTTACGAAAATACGGGATGTTACATTATGTCCAACACAGTTGGTCTTACAGAACTCAATAAAAGCATGATTGTCAAACTCAGTTCCATGGTCAGTACGAATAGTTACTAGGTTAGATTCATATTTGTTTTGGACAAGTTTCATGAGACTAACAAATTCATCGAATGTTTCGTCTTTAGAATGGAGAAAGATTGGCCAAACAAATCTAGAGTAATCATCAACTAGAACGAAGACGTACTTGGAACCTCCTCTGCTTCTTACCTTCATAGGGCCACATAGATCCATGTGTACTAGTTCAAGAGCTTTTTCTGTACTTACCACTCTTTTCGGCTTAAAAGATGATCTGACGTGTTTACATCGTGCACATGTGTCACAGATATTTTCTTGATCAAACTTGATCTTTGGGAGACCTTCGACCAAGTCCCATCTCTTCAGCTTACTTAGAATAGGTGAGCTAATATGACCAAATCTCTTGTGCCATAAACATGGATCGTCTAACGTAACTTTCATGCAAGAGAGAGAGTTAGTAGGTACTGCATTTAAATCAATCATATAAACGTTTTTCCTTCTATGACCTTCAAGGATTACTTTGCTAGTACCTTCCATAATTATACGACATATATCTGCATGAAAAACTACTTTGTTTCCTTTGTCGCATAATTGAGATATACTTATTAAATTGTGTTTAAGTCCACTTACCAGATATACATCATTTATAGCATGAGATAATGAAATACCAATCTTACCAATCCCTATAATTTTTCCTTTCTTATTATCACCGAAGGTAACCTTTCCTCCGTCAAAGGGTTCTAGGGATAAAAATAGGTTTACGTTGCCTGTCATATGTCTTGAGCATCCACTATCGAGATATCATAAGTTATTTTCCTTAGCGACAAACTGCAAATTCAAAGACAGGATTTAGGTACCCAAGCATACTTGGGTCCTTTGTTGTTAGTAATCACAAATACATCTTCCTTTTTCACCCAGACTTGTCTTATGTGAGATTTTCTATAATGGTAGTAGTTGGGTTTTGATTATTTTGTGTATGTCTTAGTTTGAACTTTTGGTGACCATTTTTTGTGTGTCGTTGGTTGAGGAGTTTGTCTGGTTCTATTTTTCTTTTCTTCGTAGTCAAATGTCATGTCATAGAACCATATGTGGTCAATATTTCTTTCCTCAACTTTGTCGCCATCACTATCAGAGACGGAAATAGTGTCGTTTGGTATACCTAAGGATTTAACAAACATAACTCCGGTTTTAAAATCTTGTGCGTGTTTTACATAGTTTTCTCGGAGGTGACCAGTGTGACCACAATAAGTACATATTAAATACTCAGGTAGGTCAACATATTTGCTTCTTCTAAAGTCTCGGTCTGTTGGGCTTTGTTTACACTTTGAGTGATCCCTTCTTCCATAACACTCGTGACCTAATCCCATCTTCATGTTATTGTTGGATTTTTCAGTCAGGAAGTTTAGAACGTTAGTGCTTCCTTCCCATTTTTCATACTTTCCGGGCATGAAGAAGGAGGTCTTTTTGAAGGAGTCTATTTCCTTTTTTACATTCACTATGGTCGGTGTTACTAGATTCCTTTAGTTTTTGAATGTCTTTATGAAAGTCCGAAACAATTTTAGCATGTTTTTTCTTGACGTTAGACAAGTTGAATTCTAGATCCATGATCTTGCTTTCGAGAATCTCAACTTCTTCTAGATGAGTCTCATCTTCAACCATTGTCGAAGATTTGGACTTTAGAAGTTCATTTGCCTTTCTCAATTCTGAAGTTATAGCTTCATTGGCTATAACTTTATATTGAAGCTCTTTAATGTTGAGTTTCAGTTTTGAGGTTATAGCTTCATTGGCTATAACTTTGGACTCAAGAACCTTTTTCTCAGACATAACTGTTTCCAACTTAACATTGGTTTCAATGTTCATTTTGGATTTCAGTTTCTTAGCTTTGGCTTTCAGAAGTTGATTTTCTTCAGGAATATCGAGGATCTGTTCTTTCAAGTCATCTAACTAAAGACTTTGTTCATAACATTGGTCTAGGGTTTTCTCAAAGTATTTAATCAACATAGCCTTAGACAAATTTTTAACTTGACTTTTGAGTTGTAGAAAATTTACCTCTTCGTCGTCGTCGTCTGAGTCGGATTCTCCAAGGAGACACATATGAGATGCATCATCTCCGTCATGGTCGTTTGAGATTAGATCTAGGCTGACGTTACTTAAGCACAAGTTAGCCACCTCATCTTCTTCTGAGTCCTCGTCGTCCTCATATTCTAGTTCTCCCCAGCATGACGCGAGCATTACCTTTTTGAATTCTGTTTTGGTCTTTTCCCTCTTTGATTCGTCTTTGATTTTGTCCCAACTTGGACAATCCTTGATCATGTGATCTTGTTGACCACACTTGAAACATCCTCTTTTGAAGAATGTTTGTTTGGAATCAGTTTTCTTTTTGTCGACAGTTTTGTTATTAGGGTTTTTGTATCTACCTTTGAAAACTGCTTTCTTAAATCGTCGTCAAGTTATTCTTCGCATGCTTCGCTTGTGGAGGCTTGTAGAGCGACGCCCTTTCCTTTAGAGTCATCGTCATCTTTGTTCAGCATGATCTCATGAGCCATCAGAGATCCTATAAGTTCTTGATAAGTTATCTGAGATAGATCACGTGCTTCTTCTATGGCTGTGACCTTTGGTTGCCACTTCTTGGTGAGACTCCTAAGAATATTTCGAATGATATCCTCGGAATCGATCTTCCTACCAAGGTTCCGTAGTTCATTAATAATACAAGAAAATCGTGCAGACATGCTATCAACAGATTCATTCTTTTCCATAGTGAAAAGTTCATATCTTTGAATAAGCAAATCTATACGATGTTTCTTGACTACGGATGTTCCTTCGTAGGCAAGTTCAAGACCATCCCATATTTCCTTAGCGGAATTACAAGATGAGAATCTATCAAATTCTGAGGTTATCATACCGTTTTGTAGGAGGCTCATGGCCTTAGAATTTTTTCTCTGCAATTTTGTAGTCGGCTTCTACATAATCACTTTCCATCTTTTCATAGGTTGTTCCATTGGCAGCGGCGACCAAGATTTTCTTTGGTCCGGTTTGAATGATCTTCCAACATTCCCTATCACATCCCTTGATGTAGTGAGTCATCATATTCTTCCATAGACTGTAGTTCTTACCATCGAAGACAGGACACTTGAGATGCTTGGAATCCATTGTTGATAGAGTATATAATATAGAATCAATAGTAGGATCAAAACTCACCCGGTTAGACGATCAAGAGCACGAGGTTCTAATACCAATTGAAGAGTCTATTGATATGATATACTCAAGAAGAGGGGGTTGAATTGAGTATGCCTTCTTTTTCAAAACTTCGTCGATGTGTGCTTTTGTATGGTGATTGTCGAGTAGAGTAAGTAATAAAGAGAGACACGATATTTTTGAAGTGGTTCAGTTTCACAATTTGAAACCTACGTCCACTATTCTCGATTAATAAAATTAGTACCTACTCCGGATTACAATTTTATCAACCCTACTCGTACAACTTTGATGTTAGTTGTAACTCAATCTAGATACCGTTAAATATCTAGCTACGATAAGTACCGTTGAATACTTGTTTACAATGAGTACCGTGAAATACTCGATCTAACTTACGCTAATAAGATAAGTCTTCAAAGTTTCTTCAAAGTCACAATCTTGAATAAGATCAATGCTGGAGCACTTGAATCTTGAAACGAATATGACAATTTAAGCTCGAATATTGAAGAATTATGACCGGCGGTTTGTCTCCATTTGCGTGAATATATGTGTATGATTTCGTATTGATAAATGTGTCATAAGTAATCTATTTATATGGAATTGTATCTAGGTTATTAAACTCTAAATGATTTAGGAATATTACTTAAACTAGAATTCTAGTCTTTAGGTAATACTACCATAAATCTAATCTTAATTGATTTAGGAAAGATTTAAATATTAAGATACTTTAGATATTATATAAGGAATCAATTTCCTAATTCATATTTAGGAAAGATCTTAAATAATAAATAAATAGTAACCTTATTAAAAGCAACTTCCTAAACTTTGTCAAAATATAATAAAGTATATTCCATAATATAATCTAGTTCGTTTTTAGGATATCTAAATAAATACATATTTATTTATTTAATCCAATCCCACACGTTTTATTGAACGTGTCATAGTACACGTTTTCCAAAACCGTTTCAAACAATATTTAGATTATATTATTTTGACAATTATGGTTATATAAAAATCCTTAGTTCATTAGCAATAAATAATTAACTCATAAGAAAATTATTTATTCCTATTTGACGAAAAGATATTTTATATTAACCTATTAAGATTAATAATTCCATAATATTAGAATTCCAATTATTCATTAATTAAACACGACGATTTTAGGAGACAAAAATCGTTTCAACCACCACAAATATTTCGATCATTTCTTCTATATGGAGTTATAGCCCCAAGCTATAACTTGAACCAATCTCATACTAAAGTCATAGTTGATAAGTATAACTTTAGTTCATTATGCACTTGTGATCTACTTTCAATCTTCGACCTTAGTCAATCCATTGACTAATATTCTTGAATCTTTTGTACTTGATTGATGAGATCCTTTAACTTAATATTCTGTACACTTAACACACGATTATACGCACGAGTATATAATATATATGGCTAGACTTGTCATTATCAAAACATAAACATATATACATAATATATATATTTGAATATATGGTTCAACATCAAGTATGACTTCAAAGTCAAAACAGATATAATCTTGACCTTGGGCCTGACGACAAAACCCTTATACGACACTCTCACCCCTTTGGCACCCATCATCGTCACCTTCTTTTGATAACAGCCGATGGTAGCCTTATACTGACCTAAGCAATCCATCCCTAAAATTACCTCAAAACCATCTAACGGAAACTCGAAAAGGTCAATAGGAAAGTCTACTTGACCTATTACAAACGATACCCCCTATACACTTTCTGACACATTACAGATTCTCCAGAAGGTATGAATACCTCATCATTAGCTAATTCAAACGACTCTAGCCCTAAACTCCTATCATGGCTTACAGACACAAAATAATGGATTGCCCTAGAATCAAACAAAGCGAAACTAGGACATCCATGTATAAGAAAAGTACCGGTCACAACATGCGAGTCCTCTGCTGCATCCTGCTTGCCCATAGCGAATAGCTTACCGCCATTCTTCTGGCCCTCTCCTTGTATTGTCCTCGCAGATGAGGTATGCTTCGCTGCTGATGCCTGATTAGCCCCCTCGTAAGGTCTCTCATAGCCTCTCTGACGGTTGTAGCCACCGTAGTTCGGTTTGCCCTGGTTACCCCCACGAACTCGCTGGACGACTGTTCCCATAATTTTGAGAAGCCTGAGAAGGTCCCTGGTAGCTGCCTCCCCCAAACTTCTTGCACTCAAACCTCTTATGCCCTGAACTACCACAGTAGAAGCATTTGGTCGTAGGGGTGTCACTATAACTGCGACCCCCTTTTCCCCCAGCACCAGCACCAGCCCCAGCCCAGTAGAGTAAGAACGACTCTAAGTAAAGTTTCCCTTCTTCTGCCCAGCGCCAGCACTCTCGCCGTCCGATATTTCTTCTTCTCTCCGCTCCTCTCCTTAGCCTCCTTGGCCAGATCAGCCAACCTCTCTGCATGAAGTCGTGCCAGCAGGCAGTCTCTCCATGATACGGATAGTCAAACCCTTCTCGAACCGAAGCGCAAGGGCCTGAGGGGTCATTCTCATCTCCTCCACCTGTCGAGCCAAGTCATTAAATTTGATGTAGTATTTTGAGACAGTCATCTCCTCAGACATGCGGAGGTCGTCGAACTCAGCCCTCAACCTACTACGGACGTGCTCTAGGACAAACTCACGCCGTATAGCAGCCTTGAAGGCTTCCTACGACACATGGTCTTGCCCCATCTCCTCAAAGTAGTCACGAGCTTTACCCTTCTCGCGACCCCACCAGCCTCCTGCCAGACTACGAAGATAGAATGCAGCCTGGTACATCTTGAGGTCGTCAGGACAGTTGACCACCTCGAACACACTCTTCATCTCTCTCAGCCAATCCTCTAGCAGGCTCAGTGTCCCCCCACCGTCGAACATTGTAGGCTGATGACGAGCCATCGCATTGCTGATGTCATGGGCATTCACTTGGGGTGCCTGAGCTCTCTTAAAATTTCTGACTGCAATAGTCAGAGTCTCATGGCCTTTGATTATTCAAGCCATCTCTTCGATCGACATAGAAGCGGACTGAATCATGGCCGGGGTCGCATTTGGTGGTAGGTTCGGAGTATTCGCTCTTTTGAGGGACATCGCAAACTATTAAGAAGGAAGGAGGTAAACGTAAGCACACAGCCTACGGCTCATGAAACAGAAAATTGAAAAGAGAAACAGTTTCTGGCTTCATCCACTCGGTCGAGTAAACAACACTCCGTCGAGTCCCAAATACTTGGTCGAGTACACTCCACTCGGTCGAGTGTTCCCCACTTGGTGGATTGCTTCTAACTCGGCCGATTAACAAATACTGTGTCCAAGTATTATACGCTCGGTCGAGTATCTTTTACTCGGTCGAGTATCGCCCGCTCGGACGAGTATTACCCACTCGACCGAGTCACACATCGCAGTAAGGTTTCATGGATGGAATTTCATCCTTCACCGATTCTACACATCACATGGCCTTAGATACTACTAACCATACACACACATACATACATCCTATCCTACCCTTACTGGCCAAGTACTAGGGTGTAAGCAATTTCGCGGTTCCGGGACGTCTCATAAACCTTTGCGGTAGCCTTACAACCTAACACCTGGTGTTCATTTTATTTAAGACACATCCTAGGTTCATTGGGTTCATTGGTTTTAGGTGCCAAGATCGTCGCTCGGATACCATTTGTAACACCCTCACTACCTAGGGCCTTTAAAACAGGACCATCAGACTATGAGGACATTACCATCTCAGTTTCCTGAGGTACAATATAAGATAAACAATCACAACCACTTTATTATAGGTAAAGTATAACTGTATAAAAGAAATTACAACCGTCTGTCAAAACATGTACAACCAAAAGAAGATACTAAAGTTCATGCGGAAGCTACGACTCAGGACTCTACAAAACTGGTGATCCCTCCTCCCAAGCCAGCAATCAAAACTCATCTGCGATCCTGAGACTCTGTTCACCATTACATGGATCATTACAGTAAAACAACAACAAGCGTCAGCAACTGAATAATAAGACAGATACAATGCTAAGGTATAACACATACACTGTTCACAATATCACTGCTATCACTGATACACAACATCCGTGGTGGCCTTTAGCCCCACACCAATTTCGCTACTTACCGCAGCAAGGGGTACCTAAACCATTAATGTGCACATCCTCTCTGTGGCAGGTCCCACGAAGAGCGATCGTAGGAGAGAGATCTGTTCCCCGCAACGGTCCCACACATTACCTTTTCAATCTCAATAATCATACATTATACACTGATCCAATAATAATACGGTATCGTCACAATCACTATCATACAGAAACTGAGTAAGGAAACCCTACCTCAACAATACAGCTGAAATGACAAGCACCACCTTCCTACCAACGTTCCTCTATGAATCTTCCTCCTAAGGATTATACAAATACAGATTACTCACTATACCATCATAATATATGACATGGAAACGATGAGGGAACACTTACTTGGTAGAATGCGGATTAGGTAGATGATCGGCGCAACTAGACCTTGCTAACAACCTTGAAAGACTTGGAATGGAGAAAGGGGGATTAGGGTTTTTACTTCTTTTCTAATTTGGGTACAATGAGGTTTTTAACCTCGGTTGACTTTATATAATAACTGCGGTCTGATGTCTGGAAAAGACACACTCGACCGAGTGCGACATACTCGGTCGAGTGCGACTTACTCGGCCGAGTGCGACCTACTCGGCCGAGTATCACTTACTCGGTCAAGTTGGCTCGCAACTCAGCTTCTACCTAATGGAGCTCGGCCGATGTTGAACCATATATTGAAATATATATATTAAGTATATATGTTTATGTTTTGATAATGACAAGTTTAGCTAAATATATTATATACTCGTGCGTATAATCGTGTGCCAAGTGTACAAAATATTAGATTAAAAGATCTCGTCAATCAATATAAAAGATTCAAGATTATTAGTCAAAGGGTTGACTAATCAAAGATTGATAGAAGATCGTAAGCTCCTTCCAAGTCTTGGTAAAGATTGGTTAGGATAGATATCGAGAAACGGAAGTTGACTAAAGTTATACTTATCAACCATAACTTTAGTATAACATTGCTTCAAGTTATAGCTCGTAGCTATAACTCTATGAGAACAAATGTTCGGAAGAATAGTGGTGGTTGAAGCGATTTTGGATTACAAAGTCGACGTGAACAATTAATGTTTAATTGGTAGTCTATTTTTAGAATATGGAATTATTAATCTTAAATTGGTTAATATAGAATATCCAATAGTTAAAAAAGAATAAATAATTTTCTTATGAGTTAATTATTTATTTCTATTAAACTAAGAATTGTTTATTTAATCATAATTGTCAAATAAAATAATCTAGGGAATCATGTGTAACGGTTTTGGAAATCGTGCCCTAGTCACACGTTCCATACTTGTGAAGGATTAAATTAAATAAATATAATGTTTTTATTTAATATCCAAACAAACTAGATTATGTTATGGAAATATAATTTATTATATTTTGACAAGATTTAGGAAGTAGAGTTTATCTTAAATATCTAAATATCTTATTATAATCTTTCCTAAATATATTAAGATTAGATTTAAGGATATGTTATTAAAAGACTAGAAGTCTTGACATAGTAATATTCCTAAAGTCATCTAGGGTTTGAATACCTAGATATAATTCCTTATATATATAGAATGCTCATAACACAGTGATATAGACGAAACCACGCTTGCACGCAAATCAAGAAAAAACCGCCGCCGCTTATTCTCTTCAAGATTCGCGCTTTAATTGTCATATTCCGTTTCAAGACTTAAGTGCTCAAAAGTCGTTCTTACTCGTTCAAAATTGTGAACACGAAGAACTCATTAAAGGCTTATCTTATTTACGTAAGATAGATTGAGTATTTTACGGTACTCGTTGTAATCAAGTATGTAAAACCCCTCGCGAATGCGGAAATTTAAATCATACAAAGTACTAAAAATGCAGCGGAATTAAAACTTTTTAAACATAAACAACATGCGAGGTGAATTAAAACTGAAACTGGAAACTGATATAAACAAAATAGATAAGTATAACAGTTCTAAGTACTGAAACCAAATATATACAAAGCCTGGGATGGAACATCCCTACAGGCACCAAAAGATAAACACTATCAAAACTAGAGTCTAGCTAGTCGAAAGGTGTAAGTCATAAGATGACAAGTGGATCATCACTCGCTAGCTCTCAGCAACCCCGGCCAACCTGCATGTACCTACATACACGTAAACATGTACGCCACAATCAGTGGGGAGTGACTAGAGTTCTCCTAGCCACCTTTTGTAACGACACGTAACATAACAAAGCAAACAGAATACTCCAGCATATATAAACATGTGAAGCATACAATATCTCAATGACTGAATCTCATATCATCATGCAATTACTAATGCACGGCTCTCAACCAACTTCGGAAACTATTTGGAAGGAGAGCCGGTTTCCCTACCGGTTGTCCGGTCTGGGGGTCTTTCAATCCAAACCATTTACGAAACTGACTAAAGAGTCACCCAATGCCTTGGGTGAACAATAACAAAGTCAAGGTTGTGGGGAATAAAACGCGTATTCACCCCAAAATTACAGGATTATAATGAAATATGCAATTGTGAATATCGTCATAAGATTAAAAACAGGAGAAAAGAAGTACAACCTTTAGTCCTCGCGCAAAAGGCCTAAGAACAGGAATTAATGCAAATTCCCTCCTATAACTTGCACCCAAGACTTAGTTTGAGACGTGGCCGCGTGTGCTAGAAATCCTCTCCAATTGCCTTGCAATATAGGGAGAGCTATTGAGTTTTAGATGTGAGATCTGAGGTATTTGAGAAAAGAATGTCTCAAAAACCCTAATATTCTTTTGAGAATAATTTAACAGTGCACCAAGAGTAGTCGATATAAGGAGAAGGACTCTCCTTATATACTACATGAGGCCGGCCGAATATAGGGTTTGGGTAGGAGTGGGCTTTCCACTCTTACCTTATCCTAATGCGTGATTCGACCCAATTAGCTATTATTTATTCACGGGTTTAATTTATAAATCGTAACATGTTATCAGATATTAATACAGTCGATATATTAATAACGGTCTGATAAAATACGATATTGTATAATTACTTAAATTAATATAACTGTTTATATTAATTCGCGAATACAATATTTAATTAAATATAACCGTTTATATTTAATTTACGAATTAATCTTGTAATCCGTATTAGCTAAAATTATTTAATCCGTATTAAATAATAATTCTCAACATCTTATTGACTAATTTAATAGTCAATACCTCTGACTAACCGTTTAGTCATATCCGGCAAAATGTGACTGTATTTTCATACCTTCACATCTCTCAAACGTGTCCTATAGGTGTGACGTATAGGGACCAGTTGATCACCGCCATCCGTATGACAATAACGTCAAACTTATCTAGCAAGCCAACCGTTATTGATAAACGTGGATCAACTGGTAATAATACAGAAGTATGCCCTTGTGATCCTTAAAGAGATTTAATAAGTCATTGTACTTAATTGTCAAGGACACCAGCCCCAACAATCTCCCACTTGTCCGTACAAGGGTATGTGCAATGACGTTATCACACTACATGTGGAGGACACAAGCTCCAACAAACTCCCACTTGTCCGTACAAGTGTAGGTGCGATAACCGATTCTCATATCCTTTTAAAATTTCTCCCACTCAATGTAAGACAATTTGCAAATCCGCATTCGCAAAGGTCGTATCTCACAAGCGATCTGTATCAAGAGTGGTTTCCCCGACTAGAGAGTAACTTAACTGATAAAACGAATCTGTATTCGAGCATGGCCATGCATTTCAGTTACTACTCCTCGAGTGGCCCTGAGAAATGATAAAATCCTGATAAGGGTTTGGATATTTCCCTCAACTCGAATCCTGCCGATATCGCCCAGCATGAAATAACCCAGAAAAAATCCTCTTGGCCCTTGTTACGGTGACCGTGGGAAAGAAACCAAAGTTACCCAAAATCTGTCTTAATCTCAAGAAACAGTTGAAAGTCAAAAGACTCGACTCTAAGGAACACTATGGAGGTCCTATCCACGACCTGGCACCCAATGTTATAAAACATTTAGGACTCCATAACGTTGTCACGGGGTGTCCTACGAGATATCCGTATAACTCGCCTTTGTGATTGGTCAGTCATCCACGTGACTTATGGCTCGTTGAACCCACCATCAACCAACGTCACAAAATGATTACCTGAGTTATCAGCTCAAGTGGGTAATCAAGGACCAAAACGATGTAATGTTAATCAGTTCACTTTGTGGTGTTCAAAATTGGCGTACAATTCCACATGAAAAACAAAACATTTTATATCATAACAATAAGGTTGAATAGAGTACACGAGAAAATGAATTATTACATGAATTCATAAAAGAGTACTACAACTTAGGAACACATCCAATTCCCATGGAATGAATGTGCCCTTCATGCTTATCACGTGGTAATGCTTTAGTGAGAGGATCAGCTATGTTGTCATCCGTAGCGATCTTTTCAATAAAAATCTCCTTTTGCTCCACGTAATCCCGGATTAGATGAGCTTTCCGTTGTACATGCCTAGCCTTGCTGCTAGACTTATGCTCCTTAGCTTGGAAGATGGCACCGCTATTGTACTGTCACAATAGACGGTGATTGGGTCATTCGAACTAGGCACTACTGATAGTCCTTGTAAGAATTGACGCATCCATATTGCTTCCTTAGCTGCTTCTGAGGCGGCATAGTACTCGGACTCAGTCGTAGAATCTGCTGTAACACTCTGTTTAGAACTTTTCCAGCTGACAGCAGCGCCATTAAGAGTAAAGACAAAACCAGACTGAGATTTCGAGTCATCTCGATCTGTTTGGAAGCTAGCATCTGCGTAACCCGTGGCGCAGAGCGTCGAGTCACCTCCATAAGTCAATCCCCAATCTTTAGTCCTCCGTAGGTACTTAAGAATGTTTTTCACGGCCATCCAGTGTGGTTCACCTGGATGAGCTTGGAATCGACTGGTCATACTCAATGCATATGCAACGTCTGGACGTGTGCATATCATGGCATACATGATCGATCCTATTGCCGAAGCATAAGGAATCCGACTCATGCGCTCGTTCTCTTCCACTGACTTAGCTTCTTGAGTTTTGCTCAAGTGAAGCCCAGGAGTCATAGGAAGGAACCCCTTCTTGGAGTTCGTCATGCTGAATCTCTCCAGAATCTTCTCTATATAAGATTCCTGACTGAGAGACAACATCCGTCGTGATCTATCCCTGTAGATACGGATGCCCAAAATTCTTTGTGCCTCTCCCAGATCTTTCATCTGGAAGTGGTTTTTCAACCATGCTTTAACCGAAGATAAGAGAGGTATGTCATTCCCAATAAAGAGTATGTCATCGACATACAGTACTAGGAATACAATCTTGCTCCCACTCGACTTGATATAGAGACATGGTTCCTCGACTGATCGAATGAACCCATTCTCTTTTATCACTTGGTCGAAGCGATGATTCCAACTCCGCGATGCTTGCTTAAGTCCATAGATGGAACGCTTAAGCTTGCAAACTTTCTTAGGATGTGCTGGATCGATAAAACCCTCGGGTTGTACCATGTACAACTCTTCCTCCAAATAACCGTTTAAGAAGGCGGTTTTAACGTCCATTTGCCATATTTCATAATCGTGAAATGCGGCCATCGCTAAGATAATCCGAATGGAACGTAGCATGACTACGGGTGCAAAGATCTCATCGTAGTGCAAGCCTGGCACTTGGGTGAAACCTTTAGCAACTAGTCTTGCCTTATGGATATCTTGTTTACCTTCCACGGCATGCTTTATTTTGTAAAGCCATTTGCATTGAAGGGGACGTACCTTTGCAGGTAGGTCCACAAGATCCCACACGTTGTTCTCATACATGGAGTCCATCTCGGATTGCATGGCTTCTAGCCATAGCTTTGAGTCAGAACTAGTCATGGCACCTTTATAGGTTGTGGGTTCATTACCCTCTAGGAGTAAGACGTCATCTGTATCGTGTTCCTCGACCATACCAATGTATCTGTCCGGTGGAATAGAGACTCTTCCTGACCTCCTAGGTTCCTCAGGGATATCTACCGCAGCCTCGGTTGGAGGTACTGTTTCCTCCAATGGTTGCTCGGTAGTTGGTTCTTGAACCTCCGATAACTCGAAGGTTCTATTACTCGACTTGTTCTCGAGAAATTCTTTCTCTAAGAACGTCGCACTAGCCGCAACAAAAACACGTTGTTCGGTAGGCGAGTAGAAGTAATGACCAAACGTTCCCTTTGGATAGCCTATAAAGTATGTCTTGACCGATCGCGGGCCGAGCTTATCCTCGTGTCTCCACTTGACATAAGCCTCGCAGCCCCAAACCCGAATAAAGGACAAGTTAGGGACCGTTCCCTTCCATAACTCGAATGGAGTCTTGTCAACAGCTTTAGACGGACTTCGGTTAAGTATTAGAGCGGCCGACAAAAGAGCATAGCCCCACAATGAATCAGGCACAACGGTGTGACTCATCATGGATCGAACCATATCAAGTAAAGTTCGATTTCTCCGTTCGGACACACCATTTAATTGTGGTGTTCCAGGTGGAGTCAACTGTAGCACGATCCCACAGTCTTTTAGGTGTTGATCAAACTCGTGTGAAAGATACTCACCACCACGATCCGAACGTAGTACTTTAATCTTTCCACCCAGCTGGTTCTGTACCCGATTCTGGTATTCTTTGAATTTGTCAAAGGATTCACTTTTATGTTTCATCAAATAGACATAGCCATATCTACTCAAATCATCCGTGAAAGTGATGAAATACCTATAGCCTTCTCGTGCGTAGATCGACATAGGGCCACATACGTCCGTATGTATGAGTCCTAATAGGTCGGCAGCGCGCATTCCAACACCTTTGAAGGAAATACGAGTCATTTTGCCGATGAGACATGATTCACACGTGCCATATGATTCGAAATCAAAGGGCGAAATAGCTCCATTCTGTATGAGCTGTTTTACGCGTTTCTCATTTATGTGTCCCATACGACAATGCCATAAGTAAGTTTGATCTTTGTCACCTACCTTTATTCTTTTATTATTCACATGTAATGTCTCGGTAGTTTGATCTAAAACATAAATTCCATTCATGGAAACTGCCTTGCCATAAATCATATTGTGCAAAGAGAAAATACAACTATTATTCTCTATTACAAATGAAAATCCGAGTTTGTCAAGTGCAGAAACTGAAATAATGTTTTTGGATAAACTAGGAACATAATAACAGTTATACAAAAATAACTCGAATCCACTTGGAAGCTGGATTACATATGTTCCCTTCGAGACTGCAGCCACACGTGCTCCATTCCCGACACGCAGGTCCACCTCACCCTTGGTTAGGGGTTCTTGGTTTCGGAGGCCCTGCACATGATTACATAGATGAGAACCACAACCAGTATCAAGTACCCAAGTTCCGCAACTTGCATGGTTAATCTCAATCATGTGAATAAAAGAAGAAGAAGACATACCAACAGGAGTAACACGGCCTGCCTTAATGTCCTCGCGATACACGGGGCATGAGCGCCTCCAATGCCCAGTCTTGTGGCAATGGTGACATTCCATGCTTGTATCCTTGCTCTTTGTCTTGCCCTGTGAGTTGCTCGACTCACCTGGCCCACTCTTAGCAAATCCTGGTTTCTTGAACTTGGGCTTACCTACTGCTAGGTCGCCCTGAGCTTTAGCCTTCCCTTTACCTTTTCCCTTACTTGAGATCATGAGAACATCCTGCTTTAGACTCCCACTCAACTTTAGATCCTTCTCAGTCTGTACGAGAAGGGAGTGGAGCTCATGAGGAGTCTTCTTCATGTCGTTCATGTAGTAGTTGGCCCTAAAGAGGGCGAACCCATCATGAAGCGAATGAAGCATGCGATCAACGATGATGTTCTCACTGATCTTGCAGTTTAGGGACTCCAGTTTCTCGATATTCTCAATCATGTTGAGAATATGTGGGCTAACAGCTTGGCCCTTCTGGAGTTTCGCCTCAAAGAAGCGACAGGTATGCTCATAAGAAACGATTCTCGGAGCCTTGGAGAATTCGTTAGTGAGCGTGGTGAAAATCTTGTTTGCACCATGGGTTATGAAGCGTCTTTGCAAATTGGATTCCATTGCATAGATGAGTACGTTCTTTATCGCACCCGATTCCATAACGAAATCGCTATGAGCGCGAATTTCGTTGGCTCTTGCTCCAGTTCCTGGGTGTGGCGGAATGGGCTCAGTTAAGAACTTGAGCTTTCCGTCAGCAATGGCAGCATTCCGTAGTGCTGCCTCCCAGTCAGAGAAGTTTGACCCATCATTCCTCAGTCTAGTTGACTGATTCATGGAGTCCATGAAGGCTTTAAGCCAGGATTCACGTGCTAGCTTGGCACTTGGCATTGGGTCTTCACCAGCCATTTTAGATTTACAGCAGTTTTAATGAACGTGTTCTACACTGAAAGAAGATAAAACAAAACCATATAAGCAACTTATTGTTGTGATTTAAGTCTATATTAAATTGGATTTAAACTCGTAGACTCATGCATTTATATAATTGATCTCCCTCAAGAATTATATAAACGATCCCAAGACTCAATTTCCGTATATTGATAAGCCCACAGTTTGGCTAATTCCAATCGTTGGAACTCTTGGTCGATAGATTTCCGTATATCCTATCTATTAGTCCATCTCAGTCACTGGAATATTATCGAGTGACCATGATGTTGAGATAAAATAAATCATCTGTTCCCACTTACCCGACGTAGAAGGGGTCATATTATGCCTACCGACGAAGAAGGGATTCATGGGAGGCTGATTTATAAAGACTAGTCTCAATTTTTGGTTATACGAGGAAGACCCCATCAACTTATATTTATTCATATTAAGTGAACTAATATCTAGCATATGCGTGAATGAATTAAATAAAGTGATGGCTTTATAATGACATGTGACATCTGTATTGTCACAGAAAACTAACGCGTGACCTCTACATGAGTCAGTTTTCAGGCATGATATAGGTGGTTTGGTTTTTAGGCGGAATATGATGCAAGCTATTATCGATGAAAGCGTAAAGATAAATGCAATAAACGTAAATAAAAGTCCTAGTGTGGCCTATCCTACCAAAATAAACATAAAACAACTTGGAATCCACTGTTGGACCCTAGAAGCTTGTCTTGATGTTCCATCTTGGTCCTTGCAGCGGGAGTGAGCATCCGGTCTCCGTCTTGTCTTTGGTCTTCACAAAATTACTAATTTAAATTACAAAAGTAATCCTAGATACATTCTAATTTAAATACAAAAGTAATTACATGGCAAAAACCCAAAACGGAGATTCAAGATCTCAAAATTACAAGCAAGATCGTGTCCCATCATTACGGTAACACAATCTTCTAAGGCCACACTAAGTTACAACCGTTTGCAAAAATTAAATACGTTATTGAAAGCATTCAAGGCATTCACAAGACGATAAATAAAATGCATCAACTAAAAACAATTTATACATGACATAATACCGTTATTATGATTAATAAATTTATACCAAACCACCTTTTAAAATTAAAATTAAGTGACTATACCGTTTTAATCACCAATTTTAACAAACATATAATCCATTGTTTTAAACTGTTTTAAAAACAATATGTATCATACGAGGGTGAACCGTTTCACTAAATAATATACTATTTCCATATACAGTATATTATTTTAAGCCATGTGAAAATAAGAAAACAAGTTATATTCGAAAATAAACACCCCGAAACGAGAGCACTCGATCGAGTAACAGGGGCACTCGATCGAGTGTCAGGGTCACTCGATCGAGTGCAGCATGGTTCGATCGAGTGGCTCGTAAAATTGCAAATCGCTGCACTTTTAAATTAAAACGAGTTTATAACTTGGATTTAAAACTTGTAAATCATATATAAACAACAACAAAAGATTTACATATTGCTAAAAATATCGATTAATTAACAATATGCAAATTATAATTGAAAAACAAGATCGATTTCTCACAAAAATCACACGCACAAGCCTGGTACGAGGGCACTCGATCGAGTGCAACAGGGACTCGATCGAGTGCCTAGGCAGATTGCACGGTTTTCAACAATTTTAAAACTTATGAAAGACACAATTGTAAAATTTTCATGGCCTAAGGCTCTGATACCACTTGTGGGGAATAAAACGCGTATTCACCCCAAAATTACAGGATTATAA
The DNA here is from genome assembly GCA_029255685.2 of Silene conica. Taxonomy (NCBI): domain Eukaryota; kingdom Viridiplantae; phylum Streptophyta; class Magnoliopsida; order Caryophyllales; family Caryophyllaceae; genus Silene; species Silene conica. The sequence continues at coordinate 74,061,887 of CM055314.2, forward strand.
TGAAATATGCAATTGTGAATATCGTCATAAGATTAAAAACAGGAGAAAAGAAGTACAACCTTTAGTCCTCGCGCAAAAGGCCTAAGAACAGGAATTAATGCAAATTCCCTCCTATAACTTGCACCCAAGACTTAGTTTGAGACGTGGCCGCGTGTGCTAGAAATCCTCTCCAATTGCCTTGCAATATAGGGAGAGCTATTGAGTTTTAGATGTGAGATCTGAGGTATTTGAGAAAAGAATGTCTCAAAAACCCTAATATTCTTTTGAGAATAATTTAACAGTGCACCAAGAGTAGTCGATATAAGGAGAAGGACTCTCCTTATATACTACATGAGGCCGGCCGAATATAGGGTTTGGGTAGGAGTGGGCTTTCCACTCTTACCTTATCCTAATGCGTGATTCGACCCAATTAGCTATTATTTATTCACGGGTTTAATTTATAAATCGTAACATGTTATCAGATATTAATACAGTCGATATATTAATAACGGTCTGATAAAATACGATATTGTATAATTACTTAAATTAATATAACTGTTTATATTAATTCGCGAATACAATATTTAATTAAATATAACCGTTTATATTTAATTTACGAATTAATCTTGTAATCCGTATTAGCTAAAATTATTTAATCCGTATTAAATAATAATTCTCAACATCTTATTGACTAATTTAATAGTCAATACCTCTGACTAACCGTTTAGTCATATCCGGCAAAATGTGACTGTATTTTCATACCTTCACATCTCTCAAACGTGTCCTATAGGTGTGACGTATAGGGACCAGTTGATCACCGCCATCCGTATGACAATAACGTCAAACTTATCTAGCAAGCCAACCGTTATTGATAAATGTGGATCAACTGGTAATAATACAGAAGTATGCCCTTGTGATCCTTAAAGAGATTTAATAAGTCATTGTACTTAATTGTCAAGGACACCAGCCCCAACAAAGGTACTGTAAACATCACTATCATCATGCATATCTGACACTGTACCAACTCAAGGCAAGCAAATAAACTCAGCAAGTATAAGGTTCAGCGGTCAACTTAAGACATAACCTAAATACCAATCATTCAGCAAGTATAAGGTTCAGAGGTCAACTTAAGACATAACCTAAATACCAATCATTCAGCAAGCAAGGACTCAGAGGCCAACTTAAGGCATAGACCTGCCAATCAGCAAGACACTAGACTAAGAGGCGAAATCACAACGCATGGACTAGCATCCAAAAGTAAAGGACTCAGAGGCCAGCTTAAGGCATGTCCCTTCACTACATCACAAGACACTAGACTCAGAGGCCAGCTTAAGGCATGTCCTAGCATCAAACATCTGCACTCCGGGCAAGGTGTCAGTTCCTTAGCTACCCCGTTGTGCAGCTGCTCTACTCCTCAGACTCGGAGGCCAACTTAAGGCATGTTCCAACGCGATCACAATCAAACATGTCTGGGCTCAGAGGCCAGCTTAAGGCATATCCCAGACACGACAACCATACACATATAGGGCTCAGAGGCCAACTTAAGGCATATCCCCATATATGACAACAAGCTCACGTATTAAGTTCAGAGGCCAGCTTAAGGCATAACTTAATACGCATCAATACAATATCATCCAAGTCTAGGAACTAATCTATAGTTCTAACTTCTTAAACCACTAAACAACACTTAATTGATCCCGGGAACTAAGTTGAGGGAGATCCGGTTTCCCTTTCGGTTACCCGACCGGGGGGTCTCTATCCTCTCTCCATTCCCGAACCCAATATAGTGTCGCCCATCCTCCGGGGACCTCAAACTCACATAAGCAAGAGATGACCAAGTTCAACAACAATTATGACTAACTCAAGACTTTCATTCCACAAGTCTAAGGGTCATTAAACACTTGACTAGGTCTACTAGGTCTCTTTACAAGCTTAGGATAAGTTTAACTTAAGAGAAGAACAACATTCTAAACTTGATTACCCACTACCCATTACTACTAAATGATAACTAATGTTGGCTAGATAAACAACATCCCTAAATGTTGCTTGCTAACTACCCAATAACCATGACCTTAAACATCACAACTTATAAACTTAAGCATACTAAACAACTTAAGAAGGAACTTTACAATGAACGATTGAAAAGGATTAACATGAGGCAATTAGCTAATCACTTGGTCACACTTTACTTAGCCTAAACATGCATTCTAAACCAAGTAAATATATTCATAAACATAGCCTAAACATCACTTAAACAATTGGGAAACAAACACCCAAAACAATCACGAAACAATAAAAACAACACGAAGTTACAGGCCAATTGCGCAGCCTGCGCATTGGGGTTGCGCAGCTGCGCCTCACTTGCGCGGCTTGCGCTCAGACCTGCGCAGCCTGCGCACCAGCACGAACAAGCTGATTCACGCGATTTTCCTCCACTTTCACAATTCATCCAAACTTTCGATAAATGCTTCTACACTTTGATTTCAAGCTATAAATCATTCCTACCAGCACATATAATCCCATAACAATCCCAAGTATACATCAATATGATTATTGAACAATCAAAACACAAATTATGAACAATCTTTGTATTCGTCTTAAGAGCATGAAATTCTGAAAAATGAGTAAACAACATATGAATGCCAAATTAAACATGTGAATGTCACTAAAATCAAAACCTAACATGCTTCTAAGTTCTAAACAACAACCAACATCATCAAAATCAAAACTTAACCCATATTAAACAAGTAAAGTGCTAATATCACAAATAAAGGCCGAGTTTCTCATCATCGTCACCTTAAAAGCGATCTTGATCAAAGCTCCTCCTCAACAACGTAGCTATCCACACTAGGGTCGTCTAAGCCTTCACCTACAACAAGAAAAACGGGTTTTAGGAACTAAAAGACGGATTCTACAAAATCAATCACTTTTTCGAGTTGAAGGAAACGAAAATTGGAAGTGATAGATGACTTGCAAATTTCATGAAGATTCCAATAATGTATACATTACCTTGATTTGGAGTCCGGATGATGAAGAAAAATGGATTATAAGATGGAGTTTTAAGGAGGAAATGAGAAAGAAGATGATGGTGTTCTTATTTTTTTTGAGGATGAATTGTGTCGACAAACACACAAGGGTTTAGGGGTTTTATGTGTCCTTTCCGTTTCAAAGGAAAACGGGTTTGGAAATAAACGGGTTATTTGACACGGACTTAAGTTTGCCAAGTTGAGTTCGTCTTAAGGACTTAACGTTCTTAAGACGGATCTTACGATTTATTAAAATACTTTCTCAATAAATTATTAAAATATTATTTTATTACTTAAAATAATTTAAAACCTTTAAAATATATTTTACGAAAATACGGGATTTTACAATCACCCCAACTTCAAAAAGTTTCGTTCTCGAAACTCGAACGGAGATAAATTCTAAATAACTATACCTCAATCAAAAAGATAAGGATGCGCAGCACGCATCGAAGCCTCGGTCTCCCACGTCTGCTCCTCAACATCACCGCAACGCCAAAGGATCTTCACTAATGGCACCACCTTGCTCCTAAGCTTCCTGTCCTGACGGTCTAGGATCTTCACGGGACGCTCCTCGAAAGCAAGACTCGACTCTAAGTTCTCGATCTCTCTAGGAAGAACATGACTCGGGTCACTAACATACTTACGGAGCTGAGAAACATGAAAGACGCTATGAACCTTGCCCAAACTAGAAGGCAAGTCCAAACGGTAAGCAGCAGCACCAATCCTCTTCACGATCTCAAAAGGCCCAATATACTTAGGGCTCAACTTGCCCTTAACGCCAAATCTCTTGACGCCCTTCATCGGCAAAACTCTAAGGAAAACTCTGTCACCCACCTTAAACTCGAGAGGTCTACGACGGACATCTGCATAGGATTTCTGCCGATCCTGTGCGGCCTTCATCCTACCTCTGATAAGCTGAACCTGGTCAATCGTCGCAGCTAACTGGTCTGGTCCTAGGTTGTGCACGTCGCTCGCCTGATCCCAACAGATCGGACTACGGCACTTCCTACCATAGAGCGCCTCATACGGAGCCATACCAATAGATGAATGTAAGCTGTTGTTGTAGGAAAAATCAACTAACGGTAGACACTGCTCCAAAGAACTTTGGAAATCAAGTGCACAAGCACGAAGCAAGTCCTGTAATGTCTGAATAGTCCTCTCGGACTGTCCATCAGTCGCCGCATGAAATGCGGTACTCATCAGTAGACGGCTACCCATAGCCTCCTATAGAGCCTTCCAAAACCTGGAACAGAAACGAGGATCACGATCAGAAACGATCTCTCTCAGGACACCATGGTAACGGACTATCTCTGCAACATAAGCTCGGGCTAAGCGGTCCATATCCCACGTCTCGCGGATAGGCACAAATCTGGCACACTTAGTTAACCTATCAACCACAACCCAAATCGCATCCTTGCCTCCCACTGTCTTAGGCAATGCAGTCACGAAGTCCATCGACATGCACTCCACTTCCACTGAGGAATGTGGAGCGGCTGTAGCAAACCACCTGGCCTCCTATGCTCTATCTTGACTTCTTGACAAGTCAAGCACCTACTCACGTAATCCAATATCTCTTTCTTCATCCCGGGCCACCAAAATATAAGTCTCAAGTCCTTGTGCATCTTCTCTCCGCCCGGATGAACTGAGTAAGGCGTCAGGTGAGCCTCATCTAAAACCCTCTTCCTCAAATCTGGCACATCTGGAACATACATCCTACCTCGGAACCGAAGGACACCATCAGAATCAATCACTAAATTTGGTGCATCACCACTCGAAATCTTAGCCTCGAACTTCCGGAAAACAGCATCTGTAGGCAAACTCTGGCGAATCTCCCAATACAATGTCGGCTCGGCAGTCATAGCAGATAACCAACCAAAACGACTACCAACCATCTCTAATCTCAACTTCCGGAACTCAGAACACAACTCATCGGGCAACACACGCATAACACTCATCGAATAAGAAGTCTTGCGGCTAAGCGCATCAGCAACCACATTGGCCTTACCCTCATGATACAATAACTCAATGTCATAATCCTTAACCAACTCTAGCCAACGGCGCTGTCGCATATTGAGGTCCTTCTGGGTGAAAATGTACTTTAGACTCTTATGATCCGTGAAAATGCAACAATGAGATCCAATCAAGTAATGACGCCACATCTTCAGGCATGAACGACCGCAGCCAACTCAAGATCATGTGTCGGATAGTTCACCTCGTGAACTCGCAACTGTCTAGATGAGTAAGCTATCACCTTACCACTCTGCATCAACACACATCCAAGCCCTAACATCGAAGCATCGCAATAAACATCAAAGTCAATTCCAATCTCTAGCAAAGCAAGTATGGGAGCGGAATTCAACCTAGTCTTCAATTCCTGGAAAGAGCTCTCACACTTGTCGGTCCAAACAAATTTAGCTTCCTTCTTCAATAACTGAGTCATCGGACGAGCCAATCTAGAGAAATCCTCAACAAATCGACGGTAGTAACCAGCCAAACCAAGGAAACTACGAATCTCTCCCAAATCTTTGGGACTCTCCCAATCAACAACGGCCTCAATTTTCGTGGGATCAACCATAAATCCCTCACTAGATATCACATGTCCAAGAAATGCAACCTTAGAAAGCCAAAATTCACACTTAGAGAACTTCGCGAACCACTTCTCTCGACGTAAAATCCCAAGTATCAATCGGAGATGCTCGGCATGCTCCTCATCGGTCTTCGAGTAAATGAGAATATCATCAATAAACACCACAACACAAGTGTCTAAAAACTCACTGAACGTCCTGTTCATCTGATCCATGAAGATAGCAGGTGCATTAGTCAGCCCAAAAGGCATGACCACGAACTCGAAATGCCCATATCTGGTACGGAAGACGGTCTTCGCGATATCGGCCTCTCTCACTGGGATCTGATGATAACCCGATCTAAGATCAATCTTAGAAAACCTAGAAGCACCTCTCAATTGATCGAAAAAATCATCAATTCTCGGCAAAGGGTATCTGTTCTTCACAGTCACTCTGTTCAACTCTCTGTAATCAATGCAAAGTCTCATGGAACCATCTTTCTTCTTGACAAATAAAACTGGAGCACCCCACGGAGAAGCACTCGGTCTAATGAATCCTTTCTCGATCATCTCTTCCAGCTGTTGCTTCAATTCTTTCAACTCGGGTGGAGCCATACGGTAGGGAGCCTTAGATATCGGCCCGGTACCTGGAACTAGCTCAATGGTAAACTCCACATCTCTCTCTGGCGGTATCCCTGGCAAGTCGTCTGGGAAAACATCTGGAAACTCACGAACAATAGCTACATCCTCAAGCTTCGGTAGCGATGACTTTGCAGCTGAAACAACACACAGGAAGGCTTGGCAACCCTTCCTAAGAAGATGAGAAGCTTTCATCGAAGAAATAACACGAACACCCTTTTTAGGGTGAGTTCCCCTATAGGAAACACGAACTCCTGAAGAACTCCTCAAGCAGATTTTCTGGTCGCGACACTCGAAGCGAGCATGGTATCGCGATAACTAATCCATACCGAGGATAATGTCAAATTCCTCGAGAGGAAATCTCAGTAAGTCCGCTAGAAATGTGGCTTGACCAATAATAATCGGAACATCCCTATGGGACAAAGAGCAAGAAAACACGTCTCCCGAAGGTAAGGAAATGGAAGTCTCCTCAACCAAGGAAGACTCATGAACTAAACGGTCTGCGAACTGAGTCGATATAAATGATAAAGAAGCTCCAGTATCAAACAGAATAAGGCACTCAGCGCCAAGAACAGAAAAGATACCAGTCACCATATCTGGATGAGCCTCAGCCTCAGCTCTAGTCATCACGAAGATCTTCCCCTTCGGCTTTCCTCCTTTAGTCGCTGCAGCAGCTGTGGCAGCCTTGCCAAGTGCGGTGTTCTTCTCGGGACACTCAAATGACTTATGCCCAAATCCATTGCAGGTAAAACACTTGAAAGCATTCTTGAAACAGTCAAAACCCGGATGAGATGGTTTACCACAACGGTGGCAAACACTAGAAGCAGTATTAGTGTGGAAAGTGGTCTTAGCAACCGGAGCAGAAAACCTCTCAAATCTCTTCTTCTGGGAAGAAGGAGAAGAAGTAGATGCAACAAACGGTCTCTTCCCCTGGTAAACGGATCTCTGGTGCGAAGAAACACCGGAAGTAGCAGCTCGGGTCTCAGCATCTATGGCACGAATGGAACTCTCGGCCCAAATAGCATCATCGTAAATCTCCACAAAAGAAGTCGAGTCCCGGTGAACCATGCTCTCGATGCGCGGCCCTAGCTTCCCACGATAGAAGTAAACTCTCTCAGCCTCATCCCTGACAAACTTCGAAGCGAAATGTGCAAGCTGGTTAAATTTGTCGGTGTACTCCTGAACGGACATCTTTCCCTGCTTCAAATCCATGAACTCCTTAAGTCTCTGTGATCTAAGCTCCTTAGGATAAAATCTCGTCTCGAGCTTATCCTTAAAAGCCTCCCAATCAAATAAAGGATCAAGAATGAAAGTTGGTCCGGTCAATGCCCACCATCTATCGGCCTCTAGGGTCAAAAAGTGAGTGGCTAGCCGCACTTTATCCTCTCTGCCAACCGAGTACATGGTGAAGCTCCTCTCCCTCTCAAGGAACCACTCAGTAAGAGCTACCGGATCAACCTCGCCTCCATAAGTCTTCACGTGGCTCCTGGACATCTGTGATGCTATCCAAGAGAAGCTACCAGGCCTATTGGCCTCATTGCCTGGCGGTGGAGGATGTGGAACAGTCTCTGCCTACTGTCTCTGGTTCTGAAGCAACTGATGAAGTCTTTGCATTATAGTGTTCTCAGGAGCCGTGGTTCTCACCATCCTTCAAAAGAAGACACGTGTTAACTTAACAATTAGCATTCACAAGTAGACTACAATATAAATCCTTAGATCTACCCCATCTCTCATTCATTATTTATTTATTTGGTCAAGTTAAGGTTGGGGGTCACATGAGTGCGTCGGGAGCAATAATGCTCTTACACCAACTGTAAAACCCCTCGCGAATGCGGAAATTTAAATCATACAAACTACTAAAAATGCAGCGGAATTAAAACTTTTTAAACATAAACAACATGCGAGGTGAATTAAAACTGAAACTGGAAACTGATATAAACAAAATAGATAAGTATAACAGTTCTAAGTACTGAAACCAAATATATACAAAGCCTGGGATAGAACATCCCTACAGGCACCAAAAGATAAACAGTATCAAAACTAGAGTCTAGCTAGTCGAAAGGTGTAAGTCATAAGATGACAAGTGGATCATCACTCGCTAGCTCTCAGCAACCCCGGCCAACCTGCATGTACCTACATACACGTAAACATGTACGCCACAATCAGTGGGGAGTGACTAGAGTTCTCCTAGCCACCTTTTGTAACGACACGTAACACAACAAAACAAACAGAATACTCCAGCATATATATAAACATGTGAAACATACAATATCTCAATGACTGAATCTCATATCATCATGCAATTACTAATGCACGGCTCTCAACCAACTTCGAAAACTATTTGGAAGGAGAGCCGATTTCCCTACCGGTTGTCCGGTCGGGGGGTCTTTCAGTCGAAACCATTTACGAAACTGACTAAAGAGTCACCCAATGCCTTGGGTGAACAATAACAAAGTCAAGGTACTGTAAACATCACTATCATAATGCATATCTGACATTGTACCAACTCAAGGCAAGCAAATAAACTCAGCAAGTATAAGGTTCAGCGGTCAACTTAAGACATAACCTAAATACCAATCATTCAGCAAGTATAAGGTTCAGAGGTCAACTTAAGACATAACCTAAATACCAATCATTCAGCAAGCAAGGACTCAGAGGCCAACTTAAGGCATGGACCTGCCAATCAGCAAGACACTAGACTCAGAGGCGACATCACAACGCATGGACTAGCATCCAAAAGTAAAGGACTCAAGGCCAGCTTAAGGCATGTCCCTTCACTACATCACAAGACACTAGACTCAGAGGCCAGCTTAAGGCATGTCCTAGCATCAAACATCTGCACTCCGGGCAAGGTGTCAGTTCCTTAGCTACCCCGTTGTACAGCTGCGCTACTCCTCAGACTCAGAGCCCAACTTAAGGCATGTTCCAACGCGATCACAATCAAACATGTCTGGGCTCAGAGGCCAGCTTAAGGCATATCCCAGACACGACAACCATACACCTATAGGGCTCAGAGGCGAACTTAAGGCATATCCCCATATATGACAACAAGCTCACGTATTAAGTTCAAAGGTCAGCTTAAGGCATAACTTAATACGCATCAATACAATATCATCCAAGTCTAGGAACTAATCTATAGTTCTAACTTCTTAAACCACTAAACAACACTTAATTGATCCCGGGAACTAAGTTGAGGGAGAGTCGGTTTCCCTTTCGGTTACCCGACCGGGGGTCTCTATCCTCTCTCCATTCCCAAACCCAATATAGTGTCGCCCATCCTCCGGGGACCTCAAACTCACATAAGCAAGATGTAACACCCCCATTTACCTAGGAGCCTGAACTAGGACTTCCATAGTAAATAGAACTGTTACCATCCTGGATGACCAGGGTAGTAGATATACATAGTGAAAGAAACACAGTACTTTAGATGTAAAAGGTTAAACTGAAAGGTGATACAAGTCAAGTTTATAAAAAGGTCCAAACCGTACAACTGATAACATCCTCAACTAAAACATGTGAAACTAAATGATCTAGAACTAGGTCGGTCCATGCCATTTCTCTCATTCCATACCCAGCTCCTAATCCTGTTGTCTCTGACCTGAAATATCTACTCCCCATTCCGGATCATTGTAGGTGAACACGAATACACTGTCAACCTCGCGGTTGAGTAGGATAGCACAAAATATAAAATGCAACAAGTAATAATATGCAAATGCATGCTTATAACATGCTCGAGCTCCATCTCATTCTCAATACTCATACCCTTGCACCAAGCCATACCGAACCTCCCGGCAGACTATAGTCGGCCGTCGCCGAACACCAGCATAACAGCTGAGGTCACCAGGTCTAGTCCTGCAGAACTAGCCTGGGCCCAATAATATCTCATAATCCCAGTTCCGTACACTACAACAAAATGACACTTGCACCACGATTTATGTCACGGGAATTCATAATTCGTGACCTAAATTTGCTTAGTCACGGGAAAAAAAGTCCTCTTCCTTCAAAATTAATTGGTAAAATAATTTATGTCATGGGAAAATATATCCGTGACAAATAATTGTTTTTAGTCATGAATTAAGCCATGACCGTGGCTAACAAATGCGTTTAGTCACGCATCAAGTCACAAATGTGGCTAATAATTATTTTTAGCCACAATGTCGTGACTAATTATGATTTATTGTCACATGTAAGTTAACCGTGACTAATTAGTGTGCTTAGCCACACTTAATTCTTAACGTGGCTAATTATGATTTATTGACAGCTAAATTATTCGTGACTATATTGCTCTTAGCCACACACTGAATTCTTACCGTTGCTAATTGTGATTTATTGTCACAAGTAAATTATCCGTGACTAGTTATTGCTCTTAGCTACGCACTTGAATTTTACCGTGACTAATATTTTTGATATGATAACAAATAATAGTACAAAATTATTAGTGCAACATGGTGTGTACTGTGACATCAAGATGATTGCGCCGTATTATTGCGAGATGTGAACAATATTCGTACTTAATGTTCTTCACTATTGACGTAAATGATCTTATTATGATTATTCTTATTATTGGATTTAGTCTGTCATAAGTGAGAATTTGTGCAATTTATTATGATTATTCTTATTAACACTACTGACTTGAAAATGAATATGATTATTTGAATAAATGATTGTTGTTTAACAATTTATTTTGCTTTATTTTCGTTGAATGCTGCTTTACTTTAAGTATACGTTTAACAGTAATTCTCCTATACGACCGTCTCACCCGTGCTTTTTTACAAAATGTGACCATTTTGTGGTAAAATGTGACCACTTTTTGATAAAAAGTGACCACTTTTGAAAAATAGGTCATTTTTTTCTTAAAAAATGTGGTCACTATTTACTCAAAAGTGATCACTACTTATCACAATATGGTCACTATTCAACTGGTCGCACGTGCAACGGTCTTATACAAGTTTTTGTGTACGTTTAATTATGTAATGACAATTTTGTAATTTCAAAGCTACTTACCTAGTTACTCAATTTATTAAATTGCGCAACAAGCCCAACAAAAAACACTACAACAAATTTACACTTGCACCACGATTTTATGCCAAGGGAAATTTTTTCCCGTGGCAAAAAGTCAATTGCGTCACAATTTAGGTTACAGTCGTGGCTAATAATTGCGTCACACCCATGGCAAATATATATTTATAATTCTTTTTTTGTTAAATTTATAATATTGAATAACATTATTTAGAGACCGCATCACATTTAATGAGAAAGTATGTCCAATTAAATAATTAACTTATTAACACCTATCATTGAGAAGTCTTAAACTAATATATTGTTAAATAAGCTTTTCATTAGAAAATTGATTTACAACTTTATTTGTAAAATATTTCTACAAGAACTTGAATTCGAGATGTTAATTTGGAAAAAAAAATTGGGGAAGTTTTTAAGGAGAAAAAAAAAAGAAAAGACGATTAGATTTAAAATATGCTTAAGTAAAAAAAAAAAAGTAGTCCAAAAAATTAAATTCAAGATGATTTCCAACAAATCATTGAATAAAATGGAAAAAAAACATATTGATAAAATAACTGATATAAAAAAAATCAATATAGAAAAACATTTTAATTATTGAAAATGAGCGTATCACACCAAAAAGTAAAATGGAAATTAAAATTATAAATTTACATGTGTAAATAATGTGAAATTTTGTTGACAAAAAGAAATATCAAGAATAATGAAAAGAAATCAATTTAGAAAAAACAAAAATTTATACGATATTTTCTGTGTTTTTTGGCAAAAACTGATTATGTTCGAGTTAATAATGTCTTGGTCATTTATTTTAGTAATAAAACTCGGTCATTGATACCCATATGTAATCATTATTCAAAAGTGATCATTATTTAGTAAAAAGTGATTAAACATTTTTTCGTTACAAATACGACGATCTTACAAATAGTATTTGAGTGGAAAAATATATGAAAAAATGGATAAAAGAAAAATAAAATAAAAAAGCCGACAAATGAAAAAAAATGTATTAGGGAAAAAAATATAAGGAAAATGTGATTAAATAGTTTGGAGAAAATGGTTTTGTTGACTCGGGCAAAAAATGACCCGAGCATCATTAGTCGGGAGGTCAACATTGAAAACTCGAGTAATTTGAGAAAAATAATATTTTTTTCGCAAAAATATGTAAATCATTTAATATTTTTTCGCAAACATAATAGTGAAGGTAATTTAGAAAAAAAGGAATATAATTTAAAAATGTTTCAAAGTGTTAACTATATCAACAAGCTTAAGTTTCATTTTCGGTAGCTCATCATAAGAACTCCACAGTTAAGCGTGATCAGGTGAGAGTAGTCTTGGGATGAGTGACCTCCTGGGGAGGATATACGATTCGCAAAAGTGAATGACTTGTGATTGTAAGTAACAAGTTGAGATAACTAACCAAGCAAGGATTAAAGCTTGACAAAATTCCATATGTAACCAAATGTGTTTGGTAGTGTGGTGGTTGCTCACCTCATCACTTAACCCTGAGGTCAGGGGTTCGATTCCTACCCATGGGAATGGAGCAACTATTTGGCACGCTGTTGAGCCCGCGGCGAGGGGATTAAACACCGTTGTCGACACGGTGGACACCTCGGTTTAGACCAAAAAAAAGATTCCAATATGTGAAAATATTTTCATTATAAGTAAAAAATAATATATTGCATTTTGTTTATTTATTTTTTATTTTTTTGTTTGTGACGGGAATAATTTTGGCCACGAGAATTAATTTTTGGTCACGGGAATTATTAGCCACGTGAGAATCTGTGGCTAAAAATATAATTTTAGCCACGTTCTTGTTTTTCCCGTGGCTATCTGTTAGCCACGGCCACTTGGGCCACGGAAGGTATTTCCGTGACAAAGAGCTTTAGCCACGGGAAATTAGTACTTGCGCCACGAATTTAGTCGTGGCCCAAGTGCTTAATTGTAGTAGTGGTTCCAATGCATATGCCATGCTAATGAATGCAATATGAAATGCTCAAACAATATATATAAATCTCATATTAAATACACTTGCATCCACAACATACAATAAACACATCCATCCATACACGTTCTAGAATATGGTACAGTGTATCCTACCTGGAACAACAAGCTGAAGACAAGCAAACACCGTCTAGTAATACTCCGCTTCGAAGTCCGTTCCTATAATATTACTTAATATTAAATTATACTCTTACAGCCAACCAATTATGAACTTATTAACCATTGACTTACTAAATATAGTAATTACTAAAAATAGTATTCCAACATTAACCATTGTTACTAATATTACTAATTATTTAGAAGGCACTGATTATAGTTTTGACAACTTTAACATACGATACAATGATCAAACATTACTAAATAAAGTGCACACTTAACATAACTGATTATCATAGCTATACTTGTATCATTAGTAGCAAATATATATATATATATATATATATATATATATATATATATATATATATATATATATATATATATATATATATCCTACAACCGATTATTTAGCAATAACAATAACAATATCCATATTACCAATATATCATATCATAAAAGATATTCATGCATACAATAACATAGTTAATACTAGTAAGGACCATATTATGCCTCAATTACCATAATCAAAGTGTTAATAAAATAAAATAAGAATGCTAATTAAGGTAGATTAATATCCTCTTCTAATCATGCTAGACATACGTAAAACGAAATAAAAAATTAACAAACCCACAACCCAAACATTCCGTGAACCACAGCCCCTCAGTTGCCCATTTCGTTACCAACCACCGCAACAAACACTAGTATACCCACCGTGTGCAACCGCTGACTTCACCTCTGGCACCACCAGGCTCGTCTCTGAGCCACGGTGGTTCCAGGGACGAGGTCAGTGGCCGCCGACTTCCTCCACCATCACCAAACAACCGCAACCAAAACCCCTGACAACTCGATATGAACCCAGAAACCCAGATTATCCCCTGACCACCGTGACAAAACCCTTCCCTCGACAACAGTCCAGACCCACACTCTCACCCACGACACCAGCAGGTCCACCACTGGCCTACAGTGGTTCCGTTGGTGCAAGAGACAAACGCATACACTGTAACCACCAGTCGTTTAACGACGACTTATACCCGCAACCCACATACTTTCTGTTTAACCCTACTGACTGACTGAACTCTAACCACCACACCACCACTGTGAGACCCCACGACTGGTCACAGACACAACCTATCGACACTCCACTCTACGGTCCTGCCACATACACCAAAACCCAGAAAACTAACTGACACTAAAGGGATCGAAAACACATACAAAACCCCCATTCCCATGCTCTATTTTTCGATGAAACAGGGAGTTAACAACCCAGAAAAGAATAACGCATCACCAGAAACGAAAACTAGAAAACGAAGATCTTAAATTACAAAAGATGTCTCGACAATGGTTGATGTATATTATTGGCATAACACAGATTACAAACATACAAAAATACGAGATTATGAGCATGTGGATTAATAACAAATGAGATCCAAACCTAGCGCAGTAACACGAAAATCAGAAAGTAACGGAATGGTATTTGTCTCATACCTGTTTGCCCTTGTCAACGATTACCCTACAGCCCTATAACCACCGTGATAAGAGCTCCTTTGCAGAACCAGTAGTGGCGGCGAGAGGTGGAGTGTGTGTGTGTGTGTATAGATTAGGTCAAGAAAGTCTCAAATCCGAGCTATAAATAGGACGGCTGAGCCTTGACTTCAGAATTTCTGAAATCAAGGAGGGTTAATCGTGTATGGGCTAGGGTTTGGGGCACGCAACCCTAGGCCCAGCGATGGTAACAGTCCACGTAAGATTAGCCCAGCACGCACTCCAACACACACATAACGTGAATCAAGTACGGGTTTGTCAAATATATACTTATACGATTCTAAAAACGACGCGTAAAAACCCTTGCCCACAACACTATATCGCTTTTGTTATAATCCCTCGACATCGAAAACTAATAAAATTAGCATAAATAACTAAATAAAACGTCATAAAAATACGAGGTATTACAGTCTTCCCCTCTTATAATGAACTTCGCCCCGAAGTTCACTATCCCAGGGTCGACACAACTGATTACTAAAGCATATAACGACCACAGAAAGCGACATCATATAACCTTTAAAGTTAATCAAAACACTTAAAACACGAATTGTCACATTCTACCCCCCTAAAAAAAAAATTACGTCCTCGTAACATACCTCAATTAAACAGATCAGGATATTTTTCCCTCATCGACACTTCAGTCTCCCAAGTAGCTTCCTCAACATTATGATTTGTCCATAATACTTTGACAAGCGCGGTCTCTCCATTCCTGGTCTTCCGCACCTTCCTGTCTAGTATTTCCTTGGGTCTCTCCTCGTAGGTCAACTGCTCATTGATCTCGATGACCTCATGGTCAAGGATATGCGAGGGGTCACTGATATATCTCTGCAGTTGCGATACATGAAACACATTGTGCACCCTGGCTAAAGCTGGAGGTAGAGCTAACCGATAAGCCACCTCACCAACCCGTTCTAAAATCTCGAATGGTCCAATGAATTTCTGGCTCAACTTGCCCCTCTTGCCAAACCTCATCACTCCCCTCATAGGTGACACTTTCAGTAGAACTTTCTCTCCTGCCTCAAAGGTGATGTCACTCCTCTTTAGGTCCGCATAACTCTTTTGTCTATCTTGGGCAGCTCTCATCTTTTGACGGATCACTTGGACCTGTGCTATCATCTCCTGAATCATCTCAGGTCCCAAAGTTACTGTATCAGCTCGATCATCCCAGCAAACTGGACTCCTACACTTCTTCCCATACAATGCCTCAAAAGGAGCCATTCCAATGCTAGCATGATAGCTGTTGTTATATGAAAACTCTATCAGGTCAAGTCTGTCTTCCCAAGATCCCCCGAACTCTAGCACACAAGCCCTCAACATATCCTCCAGTGTCTGGATAGTCCTCTCAGTCTGACCATCTGTCGCTGGATGAAACGCGGTACTCATCTTCAAAGTAGTTCCCATCAACGTCTGTAACTCTTGCCAAAACTTAGAGATGAACCTTGAATCACGATCAGAAACAATGTCCTTAGGGACACCATGAAGCTTCACCACATGCTTAACATAAGCCTTGCCCAATTCAGCCTTACTCCAAGTCTCCTTCATTGGTATGAAATGAGCTGATTTAGTTAATCTATCCACGATCACCCATATCATATCATTCCCCTTTGAAGTCCTAGGTAAGCGCATAATGAAATCCATGGAAATGCTTTCCCACTTCCATTCATGTACATCCAGAGGTTGCAACTTCCCTTGCGGCCTCTTATGCTCCCCTTTGACCCTCTGACACACCAAGCAACGAGAGACAAACTCAGCTACCTCTTGCTTCATCTTTGGCCACCAAAAAGCTTTCTTTAGATCTTTGTACAACTTATCTCCTCCAGGATGAACAGAATAAGGTGTAGAATGAGCTTCGACCAGTATCTTTCTCTTCAATTCTTCGTCATCTGGCACACACCATCGTCCATCAAATCTCAAGCTATCATCACTGTTAATCTCGAATTTAGAATATGGCTCGTCATCACTAGCTTTGCTCACTGCCTCACGCCACTTCTGAATCCTAAGGTCATTTTTCTGTCTTTCTCTAATCTCAGCATATAACTCAGGCTCGATCGTCAAATCCCCTGATACGTGCCTATTTTATGCATTTTATTCACTCTTTTGGCACGTATTTTCTTACACTTTCGTGACTTTTTAGTTGCTTTTTCTCCCATATTGTCTACTTTGGTATTTCTGTGTTTTGTATGTAGGAATACGCGGAAGTAAGCAAAACCAAGCCTTATTTGCCTTTAGGAAGCTGTTTTTGGAGCGGTAATTCAGATGGTGTATTCAAGTATAATTATCGGGCTGGATCGAAACTGAAAATAAAGAGGATCGGTCGACCGACCGAGAAAACAGGTCGGCCGACCGATGTCAACTACGTAATCGGGCCCAATTCTTCACGGAAGCCCAAATTCGCAGAAATTAAGTCCGCATTGGCAGAATCGGTCGACCGACCGAGAAAACAGGTCGACCGACCAGACCCTGTTTCGAGACTTCCGTTTTGTTTTCTGATTTCCTAATCTTGTAATATTTCTTATTTAAGGAGAACAAAACTCTTCTATTAGGGAAAGTTTTTCTTAAGTAGTTTTTCAGCAACTTTCTACCCTAGGAATTTTACCAAGTACTCTATGTTTGAAGGCTCCATTGTTAGAATGTTGTTACAAAGCTCTCATCTTTATTCTTAGAATTTCCATTCAAATTGTAAGTTTGTTTTGATTAATCTTTCCTTTAATCCAATCTTGTTGTTCATCTTATTGTTATTTCTTATTTCATGTTTTCCCTTTTATTGTCTTCTTCAATTATGTTTATCTCTTTGATATTCTTAGTAATTGTTAGTTTCATAATCAGAAGTATGCATAACTAATTCTTGTGATTAGGAATTAGGGGAACCATGTAAAAACTTGACTTTGATAAGTTTGATGATTAAATTACCAATCCCCCATTGTTGTTGGTGAACTAATCCTTAGGATTGAAAGATTATTAGGATTAGTTTAACAACAACTTTGGGATAGCCCTTGAACGAAAGTTTAGTGCTTTTCTAGGAACCCTAAGACCGTAAGGATTGGGTAGAATTTTGACCTAAAGGTTTATTCTTTGTTCCTTGGGATTGTGTTATTTGGTTATTTTACCCTTCATTGACTTGTTTTGACCATGGGGAACCTAAGTTCCTAATCTCCTTTCTATCTTATCTTAATTTTCTTGTTATTTTGTTACTTTAGTTGTTAGTTAAAATCCCAATTCAAACCCCCCTTTTTGGTTACTTGTAATAGACTTTAAATTCACAAACATAATTAACCTTGTCTCTCTGTGGTTCGACCCTTGACTTATCCTATCTGAGTTTAAGCTGAGGTTTTATAAATCTTATCTTTGGCACCCCTCAACGACGGGTGTCAAATTTTGGCGCCGTTGCCGGGGAGACGGTATAATTCTGTTTGTTAATTTTTAGTTTATTTTTCTTGTCTTAAGGAACTTAGGTTCCTTAAGACCGTTCTTACCTTTTCTTCTAGTGCTATTTAGAAGACAGGTTTTTGAGAGGAAGGCTTGAGTACTCTCTTTATGGACTCCATTTATAGCTACCTACAGCCGAAGCCTAAAGATTTACCGAAAGGATTCGCCTTGCCTAAACCAACCACTGGCTCCTTTGAACTCCGCCCGACTCATATTAACTTGGTGGAGCAGAGTCAATTTTCTGGTCTACCTGATGAAGATCCAATAAAGCACGTTACAACCTTCACAGATTATTGTTGTTTCATACCCCTACCTGAAGGGGTAACTAGAGATGAGGTGCTGGCAACTCTGTTCTTATTCTCCTTAAAAGGAGACGCGCAAGAATGGTACCGGGACCTTAAAAAGACAAGTGAAGGGATTACAGATTGGACCACTTTAGCCTTGGCTTTTTACAAGAAATATTTCCCTCTTGCAAAAGCTGAGGACTTGAGAAACCAAATCCGTAACTTTCAGCAGGGGCCTGATGAAGGATTTTGTGAAGCATGGGATCGATTCAAGAAATTGGTCCGTTCCATCCCTCACCATAACCTTCCACAATGGGACCTGTGTAACTGCTTTTACAACTCTCTTTACGATGACTATAAGATGATTCTTGATGTGGCCGCCAATGGAAGATTCCAGAACAACACCGATCATATGAAGGGTTGGCAAACCATCGAAGACATGGCGGCGCATAAGGCTACTTTTAAAGGTTCACGTGGGAATTCAAGAAGGCTGAATGTAGAGATGAATAGAGTGATGGCTCTTGAGACAACAGTTGAAGCCCGTTTTGAAAAGCTTGAGGCAACTCAGCTAAAGCTTGAAAGTGCGAACCTAGTTACTACGGTCGACAACACGGGAGAAATTGAGAGATTAAGAGCCCTTGTTGATGCCTTAACCACGGCAGTTTTTAAGATGAATGAGGCTCACTGCACTTCCACGAAGATTTTTGAGGAACACTTGATAAACATAGCCAACCAAAGAAAAAGCTCTCCACCTAGTTCTGAGGGACCCATGGAGACGCTGAATGCCATAAATCTAAGGAGTGGCCGTGTTTGTGAAGATTCAACTCAAGAGGATGATCCAGCCGAAATTCCAAGTCAAGAATCCGATCCCGTCAAAAGAACAGGAGGTCGACCGACCACTTCTGTAAGTCGACCGACCACTGTTCCTGATGTGAGATCAGATTCTGAAAAAGAAAAAAAATCGGATTTTGCAAACTCTGGTCGACCGACCACTAATACTGGTCGACCGACCGACGCTTCTGAGCAGAGTGCCGTTTTGACTCCGGAATCGCTGGACCCTTCCCTCATTCAAGGCCTTACTGAAATTTTACAGCTGAAAAAGCCAAAGGTTGCTGATCCTATGGCTAAAGTCACCATTCCTTATCCTGAAAGACTGAAAAATTCAAAGGAAGATAAGAAATTTGGTAAGTTCTTAGAGATGGTGAAGAACCTTGAGGTAACCATCCCTTTCACTGACTTAATTACCCAGGTACCTTCTTATGCTAAATTCATGAAAGATATTTTAAGTCGTAAGAGGAATTTTCAGGACGACGGTGCTGTTGCTTTTGTGGAAGAATGTTATGTTCTTTCACAAAATAATATAGCACCCAAGTTGAAAGACCCAGGTAGTTTTTCCATCCCTTGTACCATAGGTAATCATTTAATAGGGAAAGCCCTTTGTGATCTAGGGGCTAGTGTCAGTGTCATACCTTATTCTGTATGTGAAAGACTTGGTTTAGGTAGACTTAAGGTCACCAATATTACTGTACAGATGGCTGATAGATCAACCCAAAGACCACTAGGGGTCTTGGAGGATATCCCAGTAAAAGTGGGAAAGTTCTTTATTCCTGTAGATTTCGTCGTTTTAGACATTGCTGAGGATAGTCGAATACCTATTATTTTAGGTAGACCTTTTTTACACACAGCTGGGGCTGTGATAGATGTCAAACGCGGGACCATTACTTTAGAGATTGGGGATGACTCTATCGAGTTTAGTCTTGCCCATAAGGCAACTGTTCCTACTGATGATACTTGTTGTTCCATCGATATTGTAGACAGGAATGTTATCCTTAATTGGAGGGAATCCTTGACCAAGGATCCCTTAGATGATCTGACGGTTTTGGATAAGTATGCAGGTACTCCAGCTGAGGATGCTGAAAAGCTGGATTTGATAGAAGAAGAGGAAGAGGAATGTGAGCTCACTGAAGAAGAGAATGAGAAGCTCATAAGCCTAGCTAATGCAAGTCTGGTAAACATGTGCTATTCTATAGATACTAACTCTGTTCAGGCAGTTGAGGTAAAAGCACCAGAGCGTAAGCCACTTCCTCCTAATCTTAAATATGTTTTCTTAGATGATACTGAGCAGTACCCTGCGATTGTTAGCTCTAAACTTAGTCCTGACCAACTTTCTGCCTTATTGACTATTCTTAAAAAGAATAGAAAAGCTCTAGGTTATTCTTTGGATGATATTAAGGGCATAAGCCCTGATGTTTGTATGCACAGAATAGATTTAGAGGAAGGGCATAAGCCTTATAGACAGGGACAGCGTAAATTGAATCCTAAGATGCAGGATGTAGTTATGGCTGAGGTTATGAAGCTTCTTGATGCAGGTATTATTTATCCAGTTGGCAACTCTAAGTGGGTTAGCCCAGTTCAGGTGGTTCCTAAGAAAGGAGGGACCACAGTGGTTAAAAATGATAAAGATGAGTTAATACCAACTAGAGTTGTGACTGGGTGGCGGATGTGCATTGATTATAGACAGTTAAATGCCGCCACCAAGAAAGACCATTTCCCCCTTCCTTTTGTTGACCAAATGACTGAAAGATTGGCTTCTAATAAATTCTTCTGTTTTCTAGACGGTTATTCAGGTTTCTTCTAGATTCCCATCCATCCTGATGATCAGAGTAAGACTACTTTTACATGTCCACAGGGTGTTTTTGCTTATCGCAGGATGCCTTTTGGGTTATGCAATGCTCCTGCTACTTTTCAAAGGTGTATGATGGGTATTTTTTCAGACTTTATAGAAAACATTATGGAAGTATTTATGGATGATTTCTCTGTTTATGGTAATGCTTTTGATCAATGCTTAGCTAATCTTGATAAAGTCTTGCAGCGATGTATTGATGTAAACCTTGTCTTAAATTGGGAGAAGTGTCATTTTATGGTTACTGAAGGGGTAGTTTTAGGGCATCTAATTTCAGATAAAGGTATACATGTTGATAAAGCAAAGGTGCAAGTGATTGAGCAATTACCCCCACCTATTAATGTCAAAGGGGTGAGAAGTTTCTTAGGGCACGCAGGTTTTTACAGGCGTTTCATTAAGGACTTCTCTAAAATTGTTAAACCACTTACACAATTGCTTCTTAAGGACGCCATCTTTGAGTTTTCTGATGAATGCCTTTCAGCTTTTAACAGGTTGAAGGAAGCTTTGGTCTCAGCACCAATCATCCAGCCACCAGATTGGGATCTCCCATTCGAGATCATGTGCGATGCTAGTGATTATGCTCTGGGTGCTGTGCTTGGTCAAAGGAAGAACAAGGCTCTTAATGCTATTTATTATGCGAGCCGCACCCTGGATGAGACTCAAGTCAACTATTTCACCACAGAGAAAGAGATGCTAGCTGTCATATTTGCCTTAGAAAAATTTAGATCATATTTAGTAGGTAATAAGGTAATTGTTTATACTGACCATGCAGCTTTAAAAAGTCTTTTTCAAAAGAAGGATTCAAAGCCAAGACTTTTAAGGTGGATCCTCTTTCTCCAAGAGTTTGACATTGAGATCAGGGACAAGAAAGGCGCGGAAAACGTGGTAGCTGACCATTTATCTCGCCTGCAGCTGACTGATGGGGAAGATTCTTTACCTATTGATGATTCGTTTCCTGATGAAAGTTTATTTATCATTAATAGTTCAGGTTCTTATCCCCCTCCTTGGTATGCTGATTTTGCTAATTTTGCTGTTACAGGTAAAATCCCTCCTGAGTTGTCTTGGCAACAAAAGAAGAGATTTATGTTTGATGCGAAACAGTATTTTTGGGATGACCCTTATGTTTTTAAAGAATGCGGAGATGGACTTATCCGGAGATGCGTCCCCCAATGGGAGGTGAAGGACATTCTGGAAGCATGTCACTCTTCTGCATATGGTGGTCACCACGGTCCATCTAGGACCGTGGCCAAGGTATTACAGTCTGGTTTTTATTGGCCTACTTTACATGCTGATTGTAGAAATTTTGTAGGTAACTGTTATGCCTGTCAAAGGACTGGGAATGTCTCAAAAAGACATGAGATGCCACAAGTAGGTATTTTAGAGGTAGAGATTTTTGATGTTTGGGGCATTGATTATCAAGGACCTTTTCCCAGTAGTCAAGGTAACAGGTATATTCTTGTAGCTGTCGATTATGTGTCTAAGTGGGTAGAAGCTATTGCTACTCCCCATTGTGATGCAAAAGCTGTTATTAAGATGTTTAAAAAAATCATATTTCCTCGTTTTGGTGTCCCTAGGGTTGTCATAAGTGATGGAGGTATGCATTTTAAGGAGAAACGATTAGGTGACTTGTTAAATAAATTCGGTGTCCAACATCGTAGGGGTTTAGCTTATCACCCTTAGACCAGTGGTCAAGTTGAGATCTCTAATAGAGAACTCAAGGAGACCCTAGCCAAGGTAGTTTCTAAGTCTAGGAAAGATTGGAGCCTAAAACTTGATGATGTTTTATGGGCCTATAGAACCGCGTTCAAAACTCCAATAGGAATGTCACCATTCAGATTGATTTATGGTAAAACTTGTCATTTACCAGTTGAGTTAGAACGTAAGTCTTGGTGGGCTATATGTGATCTTAATTTAGACCCTAATCTTTCCCGCGAGAAACGTTTATTGCAGCTAAATGAGCTAGAAGAATTCAGGTTGTTATCCTATGACAATGCCAGGATCTACAAAGAAAAAACAAAGCGCTGGCATGACAAGAAAATCATTAGACGTGACTTTCAGGTAGGTGATAGGGTACTGCTTTTTAATGCTCGTATTCGTCTTTTTCCTGGTAAACTGAAATCCAGGTGGAGCGGACCCTACACCGTCACAGCTGTCTCAAAATTCGGGTCAATCGAATTAGAAACCTCATCTGGTGAGAGGTTCAAAGTCAATGGCCAATATGTGAAGCACTTCCGAGGAGAAAATGAGTATGTCGGAAAAGTCGAAGTTTCTTACTTTGACCCTTTTTAGTATGCTCCTTAGAAGGTAAAAGGTCGTGCGGGACCTCTTAAACCAGCGCTACACGGGAGGCAACCCGTGCTTTAGTTTTAAATTTACGTTTTTTCCTTCCTATTTTTCGTTTTATCCTCAGATGGAAATTGAAATCACTGCAGAAAAAGAAAAAAAAATCGGTATTAATCAGTACAGTGGTCGACCGACCGACTTTTCTGGTCGACCGACCAGACTGACAGCTTTTTGAATTTTTTCTGACATAGTAAGTAAAATCGCAGAGCAGGTAAAAGTACAGCTGGTCGACCGACCAGCTTTTCTGGTCGACCGACCATGATTTTTTTTACGGTTTTTTCTTTTCAGAATCAACGTCATGGGTTTGTTGTGTTTTGAACATAAAATTATTGCTTTGACCTATTCATTCTACCATCACTCCCTCTCTCTCATAAAACCCTAAAAACTTTTCACCCTTCTTCCTCCTCCACCATTCTACTTACTCTCTTTTTAGCTTCCATCCTCAAGGTATGTGTTTCCTCCATTTTCTTTCTTTTCTTTTTTAGTTTTTACCTTCTTATTTTCGTTTTAGGTAGTATGAGTTTATTTTTTTAAAGTTTAATTTTGCTCTTAATTCCGTTTTCATGCTTGTTTATGTGTTTTTATGTTAGTTTTTTTCCTTCTTCTTGAGTTTATATGCTTAGATCTGAAAATTTTGGGTGATTTTGTGCTAATTAGGATAGTTTAATTCTCCCTTACAATTTTTATGCCTTTTTCCGCGCGAAATTCAAACCCGACGCCATCACTGTTACGGTCGGTCGACCGGAATCGGAGGTCGGCCGACCGAAATTTGAATTTCTGGGTTTTTAAATTTTGCAGATCTGGGTTTCTTTTCTGACAAAGGTCGGTCGACCGACCGGAAATTGAGGTCGGCCGACCAGAGTCGCGTTTTCCTGAGTTTAATTGTTGAACAGTTTCTGATTTTTCTCGTAATTTGGTCGACCGACCTGTTTTTACGGTCGACCGACCATACCTGCGTTTTTCATGATTTTTTTCAGTTTCTGATTTCTCCGAACAGCAGAAAAATACGGACCATCTTGAGAAATCTGGTCGACCGACTGGCTCCTGTAGTCGGCCGACCAGAGCTGTGACAAAATTTCTGTTTTTGCAATTTCTCGTGCCTAATTTTGTTAAAGCAATGTTTTCTTATGCTCATAAGACTTATATTTTTAATTGAACTTTGCAGCTTTACGATGTCTAGCCGTGATCAAGGTGGGAAACGCGCACGCACTTCGGGTGCAAGCACTTCTAGAGGACGTGTCTCTAGGTCTAGAGGTCTAGCAGTTCAGGACACGGATAGTCTACCGGACTATCCGCAGATCACTTTCATCTCTCCGGCCCAGAAGGCCCGATTCCTCCATCTGAGCGCTCATTGCGCGGTAGTGGCGACCCGTTTCCTTTGTGTTTCAGCTTTGCATGCATTGGGATGCCATGATGAGGTGGTTGCTATGCTCATTGGGACCGGGTTTGCAGGCCTTGTCACTATGGACGAGATCACCTACCGCCTTCTTACTCTTGAGTTCTTCTCTTCCTTTACCTTTGATTTAGGGGCTCTTCACCCCGGCTATGATAGTTTTTGTATCTCTTTTCGCATGTTCAATGAAACTTATGCTTTAACTTTAACCCAATTTGCTCAAATTTTGGGTCTGTCTTCTGAGGGTCTTACTGATGACCCCACGGGGTCGTATTCTGATATGTGGTCCTGTATTTCTGACTCCAACGATGTGAAGAAGAAAAACAGTACCGTCCACCTTCCCACCCCCCGTTATTTTTTGCGTCTGTTGGCCAACACTGTTTTCGGCCGCAAAGAGTCTCAAAATGTTAACAACATTGAGCTCTCTATTTTGTCCGGTTATCTTCACATCGGACGTACGGGTCAGCAGTCTTATAACACTGCTCATTTGGTCGCTTCTCATTTTGTGTCAGTCGGTGAGGGAACTTCTTTGACCACTATTGTCTGTGGTGGGCTAGTCACCCGATTAGCCCGCTATTTTGTACCCCAGTTCCCTCGCTATGAGGATGCGGTCACCCCTCTATCCCGATACATGGACATGGATTATGTCAGGTCTGTGCGTTGGGTAAACAGTAGAGGTGTTTGGAAAATAGACACCTATCTCACTAACCGCATCCCCATCACCACGGCTCCCCCTATGTACCCCCTTTCTATTGTTATAGGGGAGCCCCGACCACTACTCCCGTCTTACCGCCTCCCGCTTAGGGGAGGCGCTTCTAGAGGTTTCAGGGCCCCTGCTCCCGGTGGCCACCATGCCACACCTGGGACAGGGTACCCATCTGATTTTACTGCTCCTCCTAATGTTTATGTTCCTCCTTTTGTTGATGACAGATCTATGCCACAAATGCTGGCGAGTCTTTGCACGCAGTTCAGCCAAAAACGGTTGGACGATAGTCTCTTCCAATACCCGGTTTACAGGGAGTATGCCACACAAGGTAGGCTCCCAACCGGCCCGTGGACTCACCCCACCTGGTACACACCTCTCGCAGGCGGTCGTGACCATGGTGAAGCTTCAGGCTCTGCCTCAGGAACAGGAGTAGGGTCTGAGGAGGAAGGCGATGAGGGAGAAGGTGAGGAGAACGCTGAGCCATTCTACGACTCAGCGGGATAGGGACATGCTTAACCTTACCCTCTTTGGGGTTCGGTTTGGGGAGGCCCCTATTGATTGGTTTGGTTTGGAGAGGTCCACATTTACTTTGTAAGTGTTTTCCCTCCTTAGATTTCCAATTTTCCCCCTTAGATTTCCAGTTTTTCCCTCCTTCCTCCATAGACCCTGTTTGTAATTTTTAGTCTTTTTCCTTTTCTTTTCTTTGTTTGCTTCTTTTCCGCCTACCCCCCATCCCTATGCTGTGGTTGTATGCTGATGAGCACAATGGGGGCATTGTGCGTTTTGGTTTGGGGAGGGTGTTTGCATACTCCTTTGTGAGTATGCAATTGTTTTTGTGTCTTTTGTTTTTCCTTCCTTTAGGTGTTTTTCTTGTTTTCATCCTCTCTTGTCGCGCGTCCTTCCCTGTCGGGCGTTCTTCTCTGTCTTAAGTCTTTAGGTCGAGTCGGAACGGATAAATACATTTCATGCCTAACATATCACATGTTGCTTTACCTTGCATTTTTCAAAAATTTTCAAGCTAGTCTTTTGCATTATCTACGAATTTTTGTTGATTTCATGCTAAATTATTAGACTTGACTCTCTTTTTGGCAAGCTACTACATATTCTAAGGATTAGAGCTTAATAAATCGGTGACATCCATGACCGGTTTCATGTAGGTTGTGAGTAGTTTCTCCTCTTGAGGCATGTTACATCAATTTGCATAAACATGAATTTTGTCTTCTTAATACCTGTATGCATTCGGTTTTGTGGTTTGTTGACACATGTGGTAGAGGTCCCCCTTTCTCTTTATTCCCATTACCCTCACATAGCCAAATTGAACTCTTTTACCTATTTGCTACATTCTAAAACTTGCTTACCCTAGCCGAGCTAGTAATTTAGTAATGGGACTGTTTTCCTTGCCATCCTTTGGTTTATGCTTCATCGGTGAATTTTGATTTTGGGAGAATGATGAAAGAGAGGGAAAAAAAAAAAAAAAAAAAAAAAAAAAAGAAAAAGAAAGACACAGAAAGAAAAAAAAAAAAAGGAGAAACGGGAATGATAGAAAAAAAAAAAAACGGAGCAGCCTGTTTTCAAGGCTGGTCGGTCGACCAGTTTCCCTGGTCGGTCGACCAGGACCATTGAATGGGCCGATTTTTCAAAGAAAGAAAAAAAAAATAATAATAAAAAGAAAAAAATTTTGAAGTATTGTGGAACATTGGCATTTATGAAAAAAAAAGGGAAGCAAACAATAAGAAGTAATCTTATAGTGTGGATAGACGGATGTTAGCTCGGTTTAACCCCTCTTCCCATAACTTATTTTTACCCCTTCTTACCTTTAGCCTCACAATCCCAAATTTACCTCGGCATGTGTCATGGTTATTTAGTGTGGGAATGCATATGTACGGTTGTAGAGATTTTATTCATGTTAGATTGCAGGCATGTTCTTACGGGTCGTAGATAGGCGAGAGTCCTTACTTTTATTTATCTTCTTATCTTTCACATATACATTTGACCCTTTGCTTTCATGAGTGTCTCGAGCGTACCGCGAGAGTCCAATTAGAATGGGTCTTGCAAGGTCGAAATTTTAGCATGCTTTTCCAACATGTTTAATTCGTTTTGCTCTTGACATTGTGTTTGATCATAGTTGAAGGATGCATTAAATTGGTTAAGCATAGTGTTGTGTTTGGTTATGAAAAGTATGAGGTCCGTTCCATTAGGAGTTTTATTTTCTTTTGAGTCTTAGTGCTTGCTTGAGGACAAGCAAGGTTTGGTTTGGGGAGTTTGATACGTGCCTATTTTATGCATTTTATTCACTCTTTTGGCACGTATTTTCTTACACTTTCGTGACTTTTTAGTTGCTTTTTCTCCCATATTGTCTACTTTGGTATTTCTGTGTTTTGTATGTAGGAATACGCGGAAGTAAGCAAAACCAAGCCTTATTTGCCTTTAGGAAGCTGTTTTTGGAGCGGTAATTCAGATGGTGTATTCAAGTATAATTATCGGGCTGGATCGAAACTGAAAATAAAGAGGATCGGTCGACCGACCGAGAAAACAGGTCGGCCGACCGATGTCAACTACGTAATCGGGCCCAATTCTTCACGGAAGCCCAAATTCGCAGAAATTAAGTCCGCATTGGCAGAATCGGTCGACCGACCGAGAAAACAGGTCGACCGACCAGACCCTGTTTCGAGACTTCCGTTTTGTTTTCTGATTTCCTAATCTTGTAATATTTCTTATTTAAGGAGAACAAAACTCTTCTATTAGGGAAAGTTTTTCTTAAGTAGTTTTTCAGCAACTTTCTACCCTAGGAATTTTACCAAGTACTCTATGTTTGAAGGCTCCATTGTTAGAATGTTGTTACAAAGCTCTCATCTTTATTCTTAGAATTTCCATTCAAATTGTAAGTTTGTTTTGATTAATCTTTCCTTTAATCCAATCTTGCTGTTCATCTTATTGTTATTTCTTATTTCATGTTTTCCCTTTTATTGTCTTCAATTATGTTTATCTCTTTGATATTCTTAGTAATTGTTAGTTTCATAATCAGAAGTATGCATAACTAATTCTTGTGATTAGGAATTAGGGGAACCATGTAAAAACTTGACTTTGATAAGTTTGATGATTAAATTACCAATCCCCCATTGTTGTTGGTGAACTAATCCTTAGGATTGAAAGATTATTAGGATTAGTTTAACAACAACTTTGGGATAGCCCTTGAACGAAAGTTTAGTGCTTTTCTAGGAACCCTAAGACCGTAAGGATTGGGTAGAATTTTGACCTAAAGGTTTATTCTTTGTTCCTTGGGATTGTGTTATTTGGTTATTTTACCCTTCATTGACTTGTTTTGACCATGGGGAACCTAAGTTCCTAATCTCCTTTCTATCTTATCTTAATTTTCTTGTTATTTTGTTACTTTAGTTGTTAGTTAAAATCCCAATTCAAACCCCCCTTTTTGGTTACTTGCAATAGACTTTAAATTCACAAACATAATTAACCTTGTCTCTCTGTGGTTCGACCCTTGACTTATCCTATCTGAGTTTAAGATGAGGTTTTATAAATCTTATCTTTGGCACCCCTCAACGACGGGTGTCATCCCCCATGGTCTCACCTTTCCTTATCACTGCAATGCCCATCTGTCCCAACTCACGATACATACTTAATCTGGACATAGCTGTGCACAGAGCGTGAACGGACTTTCTACTCAATGCATCAGCCACGACATTAGCCTTTCCCTCCTTGTACAAAATCTCCATGTCATAGTCTCCAATAAGCTCTATCCACCTCCTCTGACGCATATTTAGCTCTCTCTGAGTATAGATATATTTCAAACTCGTGTGATCAGAGTACACCTTAAATGTGGCTCCATAAAGGTAATGTCGCCACAACTTAAGTGCAAAAACTACCGCTCCAAGCTCCAGGTCATGCGTCGGATAATTCTCCTCATAAGGTTTCAGCTGCCTAGAAGCATAAGCAATTACTCTCCCATTCTGCATCAGCACACATCCCAATCCCTTCTTAGAAGCATCGGTGTATACTTCAAAATTCTCACTTCCCTCTGGTAAAGCAAGGATAGGAGCTGTGGTGAGGCGCTCCTTCAGGTTTAGAAATGCCCTCTCACAGTTCTCATCCCAGACGAATCTGTTTTCTTTCCGCATCAACGAAGTCATTGGTTTGGCTATCTTTGAAAAGTCTTTCACGAACCTCCTGTAATAACCGGCCAAACCCAAGAAGCTACGGATGTCAGCTACATTCCTTGGTCGTTCCCATTTCGAAACGGCCTCAATTTTGCTAGGGTCAACAGACACACCCTCCTTAGACACTACATGCCCCAGAAAGGCAACCTTCTCGAGCCAAAACTTGCACTTACTCAGCTTGGCATATAATTGATGTTCTCTCAAAGTCTGTAACACCAAGCTCAAATGCCTAGCGTGCTCTTCTCTGTTCTTTGAATACACCAAGATATCGTTGATAAACACCACCACAAACTGGTCCAGGAAAGGACTAAACACCCTGTTCATTAAGTCCATGAAGACAGCAGGGGCATTAGTCAGGCCAAATGGCATTACTACGATCTTGGAAAACACACCAGCCCCACTCAACTGGTCAAAAAGATCATCGATGCGAGGTAAAGGATATCGATTCTTGATCGTCACATTGTTAAGCTCTCTGTAATCTACGCACAATCTCATGGTCCCATCCTTCTTTTTAACGAACAACACCGGAGCTCCCCAAGGTGACACACTCGGTCTCACATACCCCTTGATGGCTACCTCATCCAGCTGCTTCCTCAATTCCTCCAATTCCTTAGGTCCCATGCGATAAGGTGCTTTAGAAATTGGCTCAGCCCGAGGTTTTAGATCAATGCCAAAATCCAAGTCCCTCTTTGGCGGTAACCCCGGAATTTCGTCTAGAAACACGTCTTCAAAATCTCTTACAATCTCGATCTCACTGGCTTGGGGTTTCTCCGCAGTCAAGTCTCTCACATGACACAACAACATCTCATCACCCTCTTCAGGCAAGTCTTCAGCGCATTGATGGTTATCAGCTTCAGTTTAGGCTTCACAGAATATCCTTTGTAGGATACCCTCACTCCCTTGGGTCCCCTTAACGTAATCTTCCCTTCATAGCAGTCAATGTAGGCCTTATACTTTTTCAGCCAATCCATACCCAGTATCACTTCAAAACCTCCCAAAGGAAACTCTATCAAGTTCGACTCAAAACTCACTCCCCCTACCTGGATCATTAAATTGGTGTAAATTATATTACAAGCTATGGACTCCCCAGACGGTATGGTTACAGAATCAGCTATACTTCTATATACATTGAGTCCTATAGCCCTAGCATGCTCTACAGATATGAAGGAGTGCGATGCGCCAGAATCAAATAAAACGAAAGTAGGAAAAGAGTGTACTAGAAATGTACCAGTAACTACATGAGCATCCTCCTCTGCAGCCTCCTTGCCCATCATAAACAGGGTCCCACTTTTCTTCACCCCGCTCTGGTTCACAGATCCCGCGCCGCTCTGGTTACTAGCTTCCGCTAACGTCTTCTGGAAGTTACCATTGCCACTACCCTGATTTCCCTGATAGCGGTTCTGGTTGTTGTAATTATTGTAGTTCCGTTGATAGTTGTTCCCTCCAGAGCGATTATTCCCAGAATAACTCGCATTCGGAGTTCTGAATCCAGTGTTTTGATTACTCCTTTGATAACTGCTTCCCGCACTCTGAGTTCTCAACCAGCAGTCTGCCCTTTTGTGCCCAATCTTCCCACACTTGAAACATGTAGGATTAGCACCGCCCGTCCCGGACATGGATCGGTTCCCACTTCTACTGCCCCCAGGTGCACTATTAGAGAAGAAAGAACGGTACTGGTTGTTTGGTTTCTTGTTCCCCGAGCTCTCAGTTGCAGACTCGGTCTTTCTCTTTTCTCCCTTTGTTTTCTCCTTCTCCTTGATCATATCCGCGAGCCTTTCTGCTTGACCAGCCCTCTCATATATATCTTCCACCGTCGTGGACTTAGTCGCCAGCATGCTTCTCTTGACATTAAGGGTCAACCCCTTCTCAAACCTTGCTGCCAACATCTCCTGTGTGTAGCCTAAGTCAGCTACATTCTCTGCCAATTGCAAGAACCTACTGTGATATTCCTCCACCGTCATCCCTTCTGCCATTTGGAACGAATCAAACTCTGCTCGCAGCTTCCCCTTTACATGTTCTGGCACAAACTTAGAGGATAAAATCCCCTTAAACTCCCCCCAGCGTACATACTCTAAACCGATTTCCTCTGCAGCTGCTTTGATTTCTTCCTTATTGTTATTCCACCATAACCTAGCCGTACCCTTCAGATAGAACACAGCTTGGTCCACCTTCATCGATTCCGGTACAGACAGTAGTTCGAATATCCTCTCGAACTCTCGGCACCACTCCGCAAGTAGACTCGGTGCTCCCTCCCCATCGTACTTGGTGGGGTTATGCCGGGAAATATTATTACTCATCTTGATGGCGTCAGACTGAGTGTTTGGCCCAATCCTAGCTAGGAGAGCAGCGTTCATAGCTAGTAGGCGATCCAACTCCTCTTGTGATATGTTAGCGGTGTTGGGTTCTCTCCTGGGAGGCATTTTGCTACACAAGTGACAAAATTTTATGAGCATCCTAGGTCAACTCCTACTCTGACTTGGTCTTGCTGACATACACACTTAGCATGTAACTTTTCCATATGGTTAAATCCTTATTAAGATCTACCTAAGGGCTTAGGGACCACATAACCGCATGCATATATTCATACAAATCTCACTTATAGACAAAATTTAAGATATAAACTCATGTTCTCAATGATTGATAATAACACATATACATGCCAATCATCATGTAACATCACTTTCATGCCTTACAGTATACATGTATAGACTCATCCATTTTTCACATCACAACTTACCTCATTCCTTGGCGCTGAAATGTTAGTACAGTATATATATATTCGTTTCTACCTTGGGTCCTTCTTTACGCTACCCACGCTCTTCATCTCTCAAGGTTACCAGGTTAGACTGAAAGGGCCAGTGGCTTGGTTTGAGGGGGCCCCTAACTCAACCCAATCCTATGGGGCTCCTAGCAGTTACTAGCCTGGGGTTCGTTTTATTTAGACACTCCTATGTTCATTAATTTCATTTTAGTTTAGGCCTGAGGATCGTTCGCTTTGATACCACTTTGTAACACCCCCATTTACCTAGGAGCCTGAACTAGGACTTCCACAGTAAATAGAACTGTTACCATCCTGGATGACCAGGGTAGTAGATATACATAGTGAAAGAAACACAGTACTTTAGATGTAAAAGGTTAAACTGAAAGGTGATATAAGTCAAGTTTATAAAAAGGTCCAAACCGTACAACTGATAACATCCTCAACTAAAACATGTGAAACTAAATGATCTAGAACTAGGTCAGTCCATGCCATTTCTCTCATTCCATGCCCAGCTCCTAATCCTGTTGTCTCTGACCTGAAATATCTACTCCCCATTCCGGATCATTGTAGGTGAACACGAATACACTGTCAACCTCGCGGTTGAGTAGGATAGCACAAAATATAAAATGCAACAAGTAATAATATGCAAATGCTTATAACATGCTCGAGCTCCATCTCATTCTCAATACTCATACCCTTGCACCAAGCCATACCGAACCTCCCGGCAGACTATAGTCGGCCGTCGCCGAACACCAACATAACAGCTGAGGTCACCAGGTCTAGTCCTGCAGAACTAGCCTGGGCCCAATAATATCTCATAATCCCAGTTCCGTATCCAATGCATATGCCATGCTAATGAATGCAATATGAAATGCTCAAACAATATATATAAATCTCATATTAAATACACTTGCATCCACAACATACAATAAACACATCCATCCATACACGTTCTAGAATATGGTACAGTGTATCCTACCTGGAACAACAAGCTGAAGACAAGCAAACACCGTCTAGTAATACTCCGCTTCGAAGTCCGTTCCTATAATATTACTTAATATTAAATTATACTCTTACAGCCAACCAATTATGAACTTATTAACCATTGACTTACTAAATATAGTAATTACTAAAAATAGTATTCCAACATTAACCATTGTTACTAATATTACTAATTATTTAGAAGGCACTGATTATAGTTTTGACAACTTTAACATACGATACAATGATCAAACATTGCTAAATAAAGTGCACACTTAACATAACTGATTATCATAGCTATACTTGTATCATTAGTAGCAAATATATATATATATCCTACAACCGATAATTTATCAATAACAATAACAATATCCATATTACCAATATATCATATCATAAAAGATATTCATGCATACAATAACATAGTTAATACTAGTAAGGACCATATTATGCCTCAATTACCATAATCAAAGTGTTAATAAAATAAAATAAGAATGCTAATTAAGGTAGATTAATATCCTCTTCTAATCATGCTAGACATACGTAAAACGAAATACAAAATTAACAAACCCACAACCCAAACATTCCGTGAACCACAGCCCCTTCGTTGTCCATTTCGTTACCAACCACCGCAACAAACACTAGTATACCCACCGTGTGCAACCGCTGACTTCACCTCTGGCACCACCAGGCTCGTCTCTGAGCCACGGTGGTTCCAGGGACGAGGTCAGTGGCCGCCGACTTCCTCCACCGTCACCAAACAACCGCAACCAAAACCCCTGACCACTCGACATTAACCCAGAAACCCAGATTATCCCTTGACCACCGTGACAAAACCCTTCCCTCGACACCAGTCCAGACCCACACTCTCACCCACGACACCAGCAGGTCCACCACTGGCCTACAGTGGTTCCGTTGGTGCAAGAGACAAACGCATACACTGTAACCACGAGTCGTTTAACGACGACTTATACCCGCAACCCACATACTTTCTGTTTAACCCTACTGACTGACTGAACTCTAACCACCACACCACCACCGTGAGACCCCACGACTGGTCACAGACACCACCTATCGACACTCCACTCTACGGTCCTGCCACATACACCAAAACCCAGAAAACTAACTGACACTAAAGGGATCGAAAACACATACAAAACCCCCATTCCCATGCTCTGCTTTTCGATGAAACAAGGAGTTAACAACCCAGAAAAGAATAACGCATCACCAGAAATGAAAACTAGAAAACGAAGATCTTAAATTACTAAAGATGTCTCGACAATGGTTGATGTATATTATTGGCATAACACAGATTACAAACATACAAAAATACGAGATTATGAGCATGTGGATTAATAACAAATGAGATCCAAACCTAGCGCAGTAACACGAAAATCAGAAAGTAACGGAACGGTATGTGTCTCATACATGTTTGCCCTTGTCAACGATTACCCTACAGCCCTATAACCACCGTGATAAGAGCTCCCTTGCAGAACCAGTAGTGGCGGCGAGAGGTGGAGTGTGTGTGTGTGTGTATAGATTAGGTCAAGAAAGTCTCAAATCCGAGCTATAAATAGGACGGCTGAGCCTTGATTTCAGAATTTCTGAAATCAAGGAGGGTTAATCGTGTATGGGCTAGGGTTTGGGGCACGCAACCCTAGGCCCAGCGATGGTAACAGTTCACGTAAGATTAGCCCAGCACGCACTCCAACACACACATAACGTGAATCAAGTACGGCTTTGTTAAATATATACTTATACGATTCTAAAAACGACGCGTAAAAACCCTTGCCCACAACACTATATCGCTTTTGTTATAATCCCTCGACATCGAAAACTAATAAAATTAGCATAAATAACTAAATAAAACGTCATAAAAATACGAGGTATTACACAAGAGATGAACAAGTTCAACAACAATTATGACTAACTCAAGACTTTCATTCCACAAGTCTAAGGGTCATTAAACACTTGACTAGGTCCACTAGGTCTCTTTACAAGCTTAGGATAAGTTTAACTTAAGAGAAGAACAACATTCTAAACTTGATTACCCACTACCCATTACTACTAAATGATAACTAATGTTGGCTAGATAAACAACATCCCTAAATGTTGCTTGCTAACTACCCAATAACCATGACCTTAAACATCACAACTTATAAACTTAAGCATACTAAACAACTTAAGAAGGAACTTTACAATGAACGATTGAAAAGGATTAACATGAGGCAATTAGCTAATCACTTGGTCACACTTTACTTAGCCTAAACATGCATTCTAAACCAAGTAAATATATTCATAAACATAGCCTAAACATCACTTAAACAATTGGGAAACAAACACCCAAAACAATCACGAAACATTAAAAACAACACGAAGTTACAGGCCAATTGCGCAGCCTGCGCATTGGGGTTGCGCAGCTGCGCCTCACTTGCGCGGCCTGCGCTCAGACCTGTGCAGCCTGCGCACCAGCACGAACAGGCTGATTCACGCGATTTTCCTGCACTTTCACAATTCATCCAAACTTTCGATAAATGCTTCTACACTTTGATTTCAAGCTATAAATCATTCCTACATATAATCCCATAACAATCCAAAGTATACATCAATATGATTATTGAACAATCAAAACATAAATTATGAACAATCTTTGTATTCGTCTTAAGAGCATGAAATTCTGAAAAATGAGTAAACAACATATGAATGCCAAATTAAACATGTGAATGTCACTAAAATCAAAACCTAACATGCTTCTAAGTTCTAAACAACAACCAACATCATCAAAATCAGAAACTTAACCCATATTAAACAAGTAAAGTGCTAATATCACAAATAAAGACTATTTGGTAATGGGCTTGGACTTAGGTAGGATGACAAATGTGTTAACAATTGACCTAACATAAAACAAGACCTATGACATACAACAAACCCTAATTACATTTGTACCTCCATCGTCACACAAACCTCATCCATCAACATACTACACGAACCCTATTTAATATTTCGTTTTTTTAGTTTATTTTATTTTAATATTTATTATTGATATTTGATATGTTGTTAGTATTTAAATGTTTAGATATCGGTTAAGTGTTTATACGTTATGAATGAGGCGTTGAGTGCGGGTAATTAGTTATCGAGTCTCGTTCTAATAGTGCTATAAGGTCTAGGAATGCATGCTAGAGTGTCACTTGGGCCTCGAGATGCGTGTCAAGGTTGTACTAGCCCAACTCGACACAGCAGTCCACACGCACAACCTCAACAATTTTATATCTGCCACTCTATATAAAAGGGTCTCGAAAACCTAACCCTAACCCTACAACGCCTCACACCTTCACATAAACTTACTGCCGCCACATCAGAGAACAGGGAAGAGGGGTTACACAGTGGTTTAGGGTTGTCGTTGGTGGTTCGTTTTACGTCTGAAAGTGAGTACACGCAACCTTCTCTCTGTTTTTCCAGTTTTCTGTCTAGTTTCAATTCGTAATTTTCAATTCGTAATCATAGTGTTGGTTTTGATTTCCCGTATATTAGTGATCTATGATGTTAGTAGGTTATATATTGACCATAGTCGTGCCACCTTTGACTGCCTAGGGCCACTAGTCACGGCCTTTTTTATCGCCTGCTCAGATCGCGTTTTTTTTATTGTTTCGAAACAGAGTCACGAGCAGGTGTGTTTAAGCCTTAATTCGATGTAGTTTCTGTTAATGGCTGTTCTGGGTGTTAAGGTACTTGTATTGGTGGTAGTCAGGGTGTTTGGGTGGTGGTTGTTATGGTGGTTTATGGTGTGTCGTGGTGGTGTTATAGTGAGAGTCGTTTTGGGGGTCTGAAACGTTAAAACTGAACAGTTTCGTGAGTTGGGTTTTCACACGACTGATGGCGCTGGTGGTGGTAAGCGGCGTCAACTGACCTCTCCCCAGGAACCACCGCGGCTCAGAGGCGAGCCTGGTGGTGCCCATGGTGAGGTCAGAGGCTGCAAATGGTGTTGGGTGTGGGGTTTGTCAAGACAGTTGCTTGCGGTTTCGGGGTTGTTGGGTTCGTAAAGTCGCTGTTTGTCTATTTTGTTTAGTTTGGTCTTTGCGTTGGTTTTGCTCACGTTGTTGTTTTATCTTTTGCTTATTTTGCTTATTAGCATTATTATTATTATCATTGTATTATTATTTGTGTATTGTTGATATTAATATCTTCCTTATTGTTTATTTGTTGTTTTTAACATTAGTGATATTACTACTATTAGTACTATTATTATTGCTATTAGTATTATTATTGTTAATAATTGTATTACGAATTTAATAATTGTTTTGATTTGTAATGTATGGTAATAATATCATGGTTATGAAAATTGTTAGTGAACATGTTTTACAATTATTGTTGCTATCGACTATGTTAATGTTATAGTCATAATCTATTAATATTGGTAATGGTTTCGAGGCTACTAATAAGTATATTGGTTATTGTGTCGTATGCTAAAGTTGTCAAGTCTATAATTAGTAACTTCGAATTAATTAGTAATAATTGTTTAATGTTTGAATGCTATTTTTAGTAAGTACTATGTTTAGTAAGTACTATATTTAGTAAGTTTATAATTGGCATGAAAATGAGCATGTTCAAGTAATCGAGTTAGTGATGTTAATTGTATGAATAGCTTTTGATTTAAGTAATATTTATAGGAACTGAGTTCGAGGTGGAATACTTCTAGATGGTGATTGCTTGTTTGCATATTTGGTACTCCAGGTAGGATACACTGCCACTATACTATTGTTATATGTTATGAATGGACGCTGAGTGTATGAGTGTATAATGTGGATTTTGAGCATGAATGATATGAGGATCATATTGGTTATGATGAGTTATTATTATTTTTGCATTCATAAGTATGATTATTATTATTGGTGCATTCATAAGCATGGCATATGCATTGGATACGGATTCGAGATGATGATATATTTTTGGGCCCATGCTGTGGGGAATAAAGCATGTATTTGCCCTAAACTTGCAGGATTATAATGAAAAATACAGTTGTGATTATTGTCATAAGATAAATAAAAACATGAATAAAGTACAACCTTTAGTCCTTGTGCGAAAGGCCTAAGAACAGGAATTAACACAAATTCCCTCCTATAACTTGCACCCAAGACTTAGATTGAGACGATGCCGCGAGTGCTAGAAATCCTCTCCAACTGCCTTGCAATATAGGGAAAGCTATTGAGGTTTTAGATGTGAGATCTGAGGTTTTGGGAGAAGAGTGCTCTCAAAACCCTAATTTTCTTTGAGATTTGTTTTACAGTGAAACAAGAGTATCTGACATAAGGAGAAGTCTTCTCCTTCTGTACTACATTCGGCCGAAATTTCGAATAGGGTAGGAGTGGGCTTTCCACTCTTACCTTATTCTAATTCGTGATTCGACCCATTTAGCTAAAATTTATTCGCGGGTTTTATTTATAAATCGTAACATGTTATCAGATATTAATACAGTCGATATATTAATAATGGTCTGATAAAAACGATATTGTATAATTACCCAAATTAATATAACAGTTTATATTAATTCGCGAATACAATATTTAATTAAATATAACCGTTTATATTTAATTTACGAATTAATCATGTAATCCGTATTAGCTAAAATTATTTAATCCGTATTAAATAATAATCTCAACATCTTATTGACTAATTTAATAGTCAATATCTCTGACTAACTGTTTAGTCATATTCGGCATAAATGTGACTGTATTTTCATACCTTCACATCTCTCAAACGTGTCCTATAGGTGTGACGTATAGAGACCAGTTGATCACCGCCATCCGTATGACAATAACGTCAAACTTATCTAGCAAGCCAACCGTTATTGATAAACGTGGATCAACTGGTAATAATACTGAAGTATGCCCTTGTGATCCTTAAAGAGTTTTAATAAGTCATTGTACTTAATTGTCAAGGACACCAGCCCCAACAATCTCTCACTTGTCCGTACAAGGGTATGTGCAATGACGTTATTACACTACATGTGGAGGACACAAGGCTCCAACACAGGCTAGTTCTGCAGGACTAGACCTGGTGACCTCAGCTGTTATACTGGTGTTCGGTGACGGCCGATTATAGTCTGCCGGGAGGTTCGGTATGGCTGGGTGTTACGGGTTTGAGAATGAGATTGAGATTGAGCTCGAGCATATCATGGCATTGCATATCATCTTTGTTGTGTTTATGATTATTGTGTTATCCTACTCAATCGCGAGGTTGAAAGTGTATTCGTGTGCACCTACGATGATCCGGAATGGGGAGTAGATTCTACAGGTCAGAGACAGATGGACTAGAAGCTTGGGCATGGTGAAAGACATGGCTTTGACCTACATAGAATTAGATCACTTACGTAGATGTTATCAGTTGTACTTTTATTCTATGCGTAGTACTTGTAATGTCATAAGTTTAAATTTAATCATTTTTATACAAAGTACTTTGGTTTGTTTTACTATGTTATTCACTACCTCGGACATTCCGAGATGGTAACAGTTCTATTTATTTGAGAATGTCTTGCTAAAGGCTCTTAAATAAATGGGGGTGTTACAGTGTTACATAAGGTGTATGTGTGATGTACGTAAGTGATTATGTGAAGTGACAATCTCTCTAGTAGTGGTATGTAATGATGCACACAAGGTTGTTGTTTGAGTCTTCCTCGTAGCATGTTGTATATAATGAATTGGCAGGTAAGAATATATTAAGGCGTCATAATCGATGTGGTGGTTGTGCTTCAGAATGAAAGTCGAGCTTGGTACTCTGTGCTGCGATGCGGGTACCTTCGCGTTGCGATGCAGTTGACGGTAACAGTGTTGTGATGTCATCATCAAGAGTTACGGTGGAAACGATATGGTTTTTTCGAGATGTTTTACCCTTTTTATAATGGTACATGTCTTACTATCGCGTTTTAATGATGTGAGGTGTGGACACCGTGGTGTGTGGATAAAATTTCGGATGTGGTTGTTTTATCGTCTTGTTATCATATGTTTTGCATTCATGAGATCTAATTATAGGTTTACGTATGAACTTGAGGTGCGTGGGGTATTTCTTGACGTAGGTGTATACTTGAGAGACGGGGTTTGAAAGGATACGTCAATTGGGAGTACATATATATCGTCGTCATGGCCCCTTTTCTTTGTCGATAGCTTGGACTCGTGGGCGAGAGTAGAGTATGATATAGACGAGAGTCGCATGTAGTTGTTGTTGTCATAGTTATTGTGGTACCTTTGATAAGTGGAAACAAAGTCGTGGGAGATTATTGGAGTACTCTCGATCACATGTGAAGTGAGGCGCTTGTTGTAATGGTTTTAGAAAATAATTAGTAGAATGTGTGTACAAAGCTAGAAGTTGCAGGCGGAATAGGAACCTTGGGATTAGTATTATGTTAGCTGATGAGCGAACTGGGCCGAAGAAGAAAACTTGAGGATTAAGGAAAGATGTACAATCTTGAGTTAAGAGTGATGTTTTGGAGATTAGATGCCGTAATAGAAAGGAATGGGGACGTGCGGTAATGTAGAAGAGTTAAGATAATGGTTATGTCTAGCGCTTGGTGGTATATGGAAAAGGGATTACGAAATTAGTGAAGGTATAATTGTTAGTGAGCGAGAGCCTTAGGTATATGTATGGTGATAAAGGTTATGATTGTAGTTAGCTACCAGAGATAGAAGACGATGATAATGAGAGAGAATCATTAAGAAGCTAGTATTAATAAGGAAGAGACGTTCATCTTAGGAAGGGTCGGATGCATGCGGCGAATGGAGTTTGCATACGGGGGTATACATGGAAGTTTGAGTTTAGTGTAGCATAACGGATGAGATTATGGCTGGTAGAGGTGGTGTGATGGTAGTATGTAGTTTATATGTATGTTTTTGATGAGAGGTTGTGGAGGCATATGGTTGCGATGGTATTGACAGCTTTGTGTGGCAATACTTATGAGCGTGAGTAGGTTTTGATGACAAAGTCATATTAGGGTGATAGAATGTAACTGTTCCTGGTAAGACATGTTTGAGTTAAGTTGTTATGTTCATATTTCAGATTAAATTTCTGAATGGTGGTTTCATGAGGGTGGTATGATTAGTTTAGTTGTTCGACTACATGATAATAATATTTGTAAGACTAGGACGAGAGAGACCAAGCTTCTTAAGACATTGTGGTCAAATCACGATGTTAAGGAGGCTACTTTGGAGCCTGAGACTGCTATGAGAGAGCGTTATCCTTAATTGTTTGATCATTCATGTGAGGTTACGGGGACGTAGCCTGTTTCTTTTAGAGGGATAAGAGATGATCGCGTTGGGTTTTAGGTCTTTCTAGTCAGTTTTATATAAGTTTCATATATGTTTTAGCAGCTTTGTTGTGTTTTATTTCCACATCTTCGGGATGTGGTGAATTTTTGTTGTCTTATGTCTTGGTTGGCCTTGATGAGTAAGAATTGAAAGTAGGTGTTGACATATAGTAGTGGTGGTATTGTAAGTCGTGTGTTTTCAAGTTGGTTGTGAACTTCGAGGACGAAGTTCGTTCTACGGAGGGGAGATTGTAACAACCCTCTATATCGTGTCTTTTCAAGTTGGTTGTGAACTTCGAGGACGAAGTTCGATCTAAGGAGGGAAGATTGTAACACTCCACTATTTGTCATATGAGTTACTTGACATGGTTGTCGCAACCATATCAAAGATAAAACCTAACTGGTCTCAACTAAATGTAGCAAAGGTAGTCGGGTATCGTATCCACAAAGAGATGGACATTCTATAGTCTACAAAGTCTGTCTGAAGTAACCGGTTCTGGGGGTTTGTTTAATTGAATTCAAAAAACTAATGGGAGAAGGGAAAGAGAAACAGATAAAGAAGCACTAGGATTGTCGGTTCACAATGGCTACTAAAGTCTGAACTATCAGTCACAAAACACCCTGAATTCGGTTTATGGGTAGTGAAAAGGTCCTTCCGGTCCGCTATTCTCCCTAAGACTATACTAACTTAGCTTCCGCCCTAATTAGTACGGTCCTAATAATCGTCGCAAAACTACCCCTATCCCAATCTTTCGATCCAGGTCAAGGGGATTTCTAAACAGTCAATTGAGTGCGTCGACTCAAACAATTAACAGCTATTATATGCGACGGATACAGACAAACCAAATTACGGGTACCTCAAACTAACAATTCATCCTACGCCATGGCTACCCTAAATCCAGGCAGAGGGATTAGCTACGCATAATCAATAATAAAATAAGCATAGCGAAGGAATGAATAAACTATAACATCTCAGTAAGAGAAATAAAGGAATTGAATTAAAGATTGAAAAACAAAGTTACTGAATCTAAGAAAGGGAACGAGAGGATGAACAATAATCCGACTCCAAAAGCAAAGGGAAAAGATGCAGACACTATTCTAAAAACTAGGTTTTTGAAGTGATAATAAGTGGTGAAAAGTAGTAGTCTATTGTTCTCTCCTCCTTGTTTAAATAGAAAAACAATTCTCAAAACAAAGCTGACGGATAAGTGCAGCCCAACAGTCGATACCTTCTCGATCGAGCTCCACAGTTGCTCGATCGAGACATTTCTTCTGGGTATTTCACTCGTCTCGATCGAGAATGCGATGCTCTCGATCGAGGTCTTCAGGTAGATATCTTCTCGATCGAGAATGTAATGTTCTTGATCGAGATCCTCAAGTTGGCTTCTACTCGATCGAGCACAGGACAGCTCGATCGAAGACTTCTTCATGTAGGAACCACTTCGATCGAGACAAAAGCTCTCGAACGAATGGATTTGGCTTCTTCGAAAGTTCTTCCATCCTTAAGGATTCCTCCCACGCATCTCGAGACAGTAAGTTTCTACCACGACTCTCTCATGCAAACTCGGAGGACTATAAAAAGGCTGATTTGCATCCGCTCCGGCTCGTACCTGCAAATAATGCAAAACAAACAAAAGTAGACTATTCGGGGGATATTTGTAGTAAAATACTACGGAACAAGCATAGAAATGTGTGCCACCAAGGCCTAAAAGGTCTATAAGAAATGCACACATCAAACTTCCCCAAACCAAACCTTTGCTTGCCCTCAAGCAAACAAAATGCAAAACTAATGGAACAAATAAACTTACAGCCCCTACAACTATCCACCGAACCAATTTAATGCAATAGTTAAACTTAGTAGTGGTGTCAAATGTAAACGAGTTATCAAGATGTCTGAAAAATACCTGAACCGTCGACTTTGCTAGACCTTAAATGTCGGACTCTCACGGGCCACTCTTCTCTCATCAAAGCAAATGGTAAGCATATATATAAACAAGAGAGAAAGAGAACAAGAGTCACTCACCTAACTTCGACCTACATGAACATGCATGCATAGGAGTATGAAAAACAATTCTGATCACCGTGCATAAACATTCCAACCAAACGAGGTCCAGTCACATGTTGAGTGCTTACGAAATTTGGGAAAGTGAGATAAAGGGTAAGAAGGGGCAAATCATTATTGGGAATATGGACGTAAAAGCCAAGCTAGCACCGAAACATAACCAAATTACACATCCGCTTCAAAGCCCATTTGACAAGGATAGCATAAATTACCGAACTGGTAAACCACTCACCTTACCAAAAGAACAACTCCTGAAAGAATAAAAATGCGAAGTATAGGAGTAAACTGTCGAATCATAGCACATTATTTTCTTTTTCTTT
This sequence comes from Silene conica, assembly GCA_029255685.2. Taxonomy (NCBI): domain Eukaryota; kingdom Viridiplantae; phylum Streptophyta; class Magnoliopsida; order Caryophyllales; family Caryophyllaceae; genus Silene; species Silene conica. The sequence goes on from CM055314.2 coordinate 74,106,173, forward strand.
CTTCTTTATTTTCCATTTTTTTCTTTTTTTTTCGTTTCTTTTTCAATTTTTTTCATTTTTCAACTTGGGTCCTTTTTCTCACGGAAACGCACTCCAATCAATGGAATATGGGCCAAACCAACACAAGGGATGATATACCCTTCCAAGGCAACTCGTAAAGCTAGCTTGACAGGGCAGGCTAAATTTTGGGTGTAGCTGGAGGGTAAAAAAGGCAAGATTTGGCAAAAGTGGAGTTAACTGGTAAACTGAGAAAAAGGTATCATAAGCACTCTCCGACATGTGACACCGGCCACTAACCCGAATCTTTACAGGCACAAAAGCAATTGAAATTCATACAATTGCAGGTTGATGATACATGTCACGCAAGGAGTACTACTCACAATCCTAAAAGAAACTAGTCATGGATGTCACCAGTTTAAAATAAGCTCTATAACCTCAGAATATATGAGTAGGTTGCCAAACATGTCAGGTCAAGTGTAACACCCCCATTTATTTAAGAGCCTTTAGCAAGACATTCTCAAATAAATAGGACTGTTACCATCCCGGAATATCCGAGGTAGTGAATAACAAGGTAAGCAAACCAAAGGTAATTTATATAAATACTGATTAAATTTGAACTTGGTATTACAACCATTACGAGTTCCAAACTTGATAAAATGAAAGTACAACTCACGATATCTAAATGTGATCTAACTCTAAGTAGGTCCATGCCATGTCTCTCTCCATGCCCAAGCTCCTAGTCCATCTGTCACTGGCCTGTAAAATCTACTCCCCATTCCGGATCATCGTAGGTGTCACACGAATACACAGGGTCAACCACGAGGTTGAGTAGAAAGATAAATAAGACAACAATATAATATACTCCGCACCGATCCAACACCAAATAAACTCCGCACCGATCCAACACCAAATAAACTCCGCACCGATCCAACACCAAATAAACTCCGCACCAATCCAACACCAAATAAACTCCGCACCGATCACAAGACCCAATATACTCCACACCATATCACAGACCCTTTATCTCCGCACCAAACACAGACCCTTTATCTCCGCACCAATCACAGACCCTTTATCTCCGCACCAAACACAGACCCTTTATCTCCGCACCAATCACAGACCCTTTATATTCACATCATATTATATCACAGAATAATATAGATAACTCTATATACGGTCACATGGTATTATATCATAAAAATGCTTAATAATAAATAAGAACAGTTTACATATCGTCATATACCCGTACTTTCCCCTACCTCAATCTGCCGAAGGACAGTCAACAGCTCCTAAAGATGTTCCACGCGGAAACCGTCACCTAAACATATATTATGTAACAATTAATAAGTCTTCCCAAACCCCCATGTTATAAGGTACATATACTAAACATGGCAACTTTCTAAAAGTGGTAAGTTTCCTAAAATGGAAACTTTCCCAAAACAGAAACCTTCTAAAAATAGTAACTTCCAGCTCGTAAAGTTCATACTAAAACTCTAGTTCCCGCCATTGAATATCTAAAACAATGTTCCCTTTGAATGTATCTAAGTACTAAAATTGATAAGTAGTAACAATAACATTATCAATGTTTTTATATTTTACTAACAATAAATAACATAATAACAATAAGATTAATAATAATAATAATAATAACAATAATAATGATGAGTACAAAATTGTAAAAATAACACTAGCAAGCAATATTAACATGCAGCTACAACACGACTCCAAAACGCAACAGCCCAGCACTACCCTAACAACCCGTATGACCAACTACCACTGACAGCCCCACATTCCAGCCCTCACCAACGCCATCCAGGCCACCCAAGGCTACCACCCGTGGTCCCAACTCTCCTCTGCACCACCTACTACAACACTAGTATAATAACCACCACCGTAAATCCCCCAGGTCGTCACAAAGAACTGCCCTAACGACCTACGCGCAACCGCAAGAGAACAGAGTATTTGGTCTGACAACCTCCACCCCCAAACACCAGTCACAGCCCTCGTGCTTACCTACAGTGGAACGCCCTGACACGACACCTCATACAACCACCACCATCTCAAGATTTCCCTAACACCCATATTAAAACGTGAACACGCTGTGACTCAACTACTCACGAGCATCATATACCCGCCCCTGTTTCTGAAACTACCCATGTTCCGCAACCAGTGACAATCACGACCACTAATGGTGGTCCTAGGTGGTCGACGACAACTCCACAAGGGACAACATACGACTACCATACATCATAGACTACATTTGTGCAACAATTAGTAAGAATAACATGTATATACCATTGATTAACAATGAATTAGAATTGGAATGTCAAACCGGAAAAATGCGAACAGTGATGACCATACCTTATTCGCGGCGTATTCGAACCACCCTAGGCTGCTCTAATCCCACCTTGCGAACCTCCCCTGTGTACCTTGAAGTGGCGGCAGCAGGTTGTGATGGTGGGATGTTGATTAGGGTAACCAAAATTAGGTTAAAGGTTGGGGTTGATATCAGATGTATGCGAGGTATGAGTGTGTGTGTATTACGTAAAAAAAAAAAAGAAAAGAAGTGTGGGCTGTGTTCTCGGTATTCTTACTTTCAAGGCCCAAACCAGTGTGAGCCCGAGGTCCCTAGTTCGAATTCCACTGACCACATACAATACAAGACTTATTCGATACGTTCCTTATTTGATAAAATAATTATCGAACACTAACGCCGAAATATTATCCATACGTCGATTATACTCATAAAATATTTTAATGAAAATACGAGGTATTACAGTCTTCCCCCCTTAAAATGAACTTCGTCCCGAAGTTCAACCATATGCATATATCACCAAAATGTTACATTCTACGAAACAACCATAGAAATACAATTTATAGAATAATAACGGTTTACGTGAAATACGGGGTATTACATTCTTCTCTCCTTAAAATGAACTTCGTCCCGAAGTTCACCACTCCATAACAGTAAGGAAACACTTAGCAAGCATGAACAAACACAAGTAACGCGAGATGTTACATTCCATCCCCCTTAAGAAAACTTTGTCCCCAAAGTTTGACACACAACTGAAACACATGACACCTCAACAACCACAATATAATGCATAACATAAGCAACAAGGTTATCAAGTTTATTCAAATAGTCACGGCATATCAATTAGCCATGTCTAAACTAGCCATATCATAAATCATTAAGATTTTACAATCCGATCCTCCTTAAAACATGGTTACGTCCCCGTAACCCCGTAAAATCCTAGCTCAATACTCCGACTTATTCATTACTTTACTTCATAATCTTACACCAAGTAACCAAGTATCGCACTCATCGTCGAATCTAAGACCAAAGACAAGGGGTGAGTGAATTGGCGGATAAACCGCTAAACAATACCTCCATCTCATATCGATTCCAAACCAAATAATATAACTCAAGAACCTTGGTCACTCTGGACCGTAAATATATAACTCGGCACGCATGCCCCATAACTCATTGCTAGTAACCAAACTCAATTCAATATCGTTATTGTCAAAGGTTCAAAGAACCGTGCTCAACACTTAGAGTAAAACTCTAAGCTACTCACCCACGAGTCGAGGTCACAGAAATCGACAAATCAAATAGAATAACACTTAACAATCTTACTGTCAAAATAATCAACTTAAGCTTACCAACAAAATATCATGGTTCAAGCTCTAGTGCTAAAAACAATGGATTTTCACTCTTCAAAGGATATTAACAAAGGTACTCTTGTTCCCGACTAAACAGTTCAATGTTGTCTTTATACCTCAAATCAATCAATTACACAGGACAACCCATCTCAAAATTAAACCCATCTCACAAAAAAGAAATTAACTTAATAATATAAAATGTTAATGGATACGAATCACTTACTAATAACTCAACAGAGATAAAATTATCACATAAAACTGTCATAAATAAATAACAGTTAACAAGTAATTCATACAACCTCGAACAATGATATTAATATTAGGATCGGTAAAATCGTGTTACACAGTAAAATAGAATCGGAATAGATAACACTTACATACCCTTGAAATTCATCACAAATTTACTATATTAACAACAATGTAAACAAACAAGAAGCTTAGAGTTCATAATCATATTTTAAAAGCAAAACCATATTTTAGGAAAGGACATGGAGCAAAAATTTTAATGAACGTAATTAAACATGGGGCATTGACATGTTTCACAAAATATTCACAAATCATGGACTAACGAGACCGTTTAGCATATCTAGGTATTAATAAGTTAACCAGATCACTTAGGTATAACTCAACTTACATCATCTATCACGAGACTAATAAAATACATGTCTTGTAATATAAGAGTTCATATAACGCGCTACAAATAAGCATCCGGACAGGCTTTCATCAACACGTAAGTACAGAATTTGTCATATAGCAAACAATTACTACAATTATTAAAAGATCAAGCGTCATCGTGGTTATTCATCATCTTGAAATACAAATTTAAAACTTTTGAAACCTTTGGAAAAAAAACTTTTGAAACGCTGAAATGGTAGTTTGTGACAATTGTAAACACAAGCAAAGGGCTATTTTTCAACTACAGATCGGACTCAAAACTGCACGGAGACATTCTGACTCTCCTTTACTAAAACGTTGTTCTCACAAATTGTAGCTCACGGATCATGAAATTTAACGATAAAGCAAATGGATGCACAACACTAAATCACATGCCAAACTAACTAATAACTCAATACATCGTGATCAGATTTCGAACATGGTAATATGCAATTCATTTTATAGCGCAACAGTATACATGACGGAGTCATAGGCTATTACATCAGGAAACTAGACAAAGATGTACCTTTAATATACGAAAGAATAGCAACAAGGTTCACGTTGTTCAAAATAACCACCATTAATTATAACAATTAAATTGCTATATAACTTTTACTCATGACATCATGCTAATTATCTTACTAGTTAAATTCCATTCTACCACTTGTCAAGACTCCTCTCTGATGAACATGATTTTAACATCACATAGGAACATCACATAATTATTTTGAGGTCATACCATAGAAAGTAGGAACGTCCGTATAATTGAAACTATTTTATATAAAACCCAATGAAATAAACAAGGTTACATTACCATGTAGTAAGGTCCATATTCTTATCATATGACTATTGTTCATGTTACTAAAGCCATAACAGGGTGTGACGTGGTTCATCACATAATCCACAATTGATTGAACTTTTATATAAAACTTATCTGACCCATAATTTCACCAATAAGCATGCTGCAGCACTTGTAAACAAATCACAATTAAATAACGACTCGTTAAGATCAACATGGGTTATCATACATAAAATTTTCATACTCATATAGAGGACACATTTTAGATGGCAGCTTTTGCAAGCGAGGTAACATTTTGAAAACTTATCAAAAATTTTAGTTCTTTTACAACTTCACATTCTACTACGAAGCTCAACCATTTTTCTTCCATAACACGTTGACATATTATTGATGCACAAACACTACCATATTAACATGTATTCATCACTCAAACTGTAACTGTCATCTAGAACAGGTTAAGATTTCTAAACTGGAAGTAGAACCAACTAATTACTCAAAATTTATACATTGCATGTATATATCATCGTATCACATATTTATATATGAGGCAACACATTCCGCATATCACTAGACATGGAATACTAATATATATATAAGTCTGGTCATTCATATCCAAATACCAACAATATACGACTTAGTTACGGTAATCATTTAATAATTAAATAATCACATGTACGCTTCAAACACCAAAATCATATGATCACATCCCTCTTAGCTATTGCTCAACAATTACACATCCATACTCTTCAAATTTTAATTCAATCATCCTGGTCGATCCACATTTTAATATCAATCATAACTTTCAACCCACATTATTAACCGTAAATCATGTATCACTTACCTCATTCTTCTCCTGTAAGGGCGTTAGTACAGTATAACAAGGTCACTATATAGTCTACCCCACTCTTCAATTACTCTCACAGGGTTCCCGAGACAGAACCGAAAGGGCCCAGGTTTGGTGTGAGGGGGCCCCTAACTCATCCCGTTCCTTTTTGGGGCTCCTATCAGTTTCATCTCGGGGTTCATTTTATTAGACTCTTCCTACGATCATTATGATTCATTTAGTTTAGGCCTGAGGATCGTTCTCTCTGATACCACTTTGTAACACCCCCATTTATTTAAGAGCCTTTAGCAAGACATTCTCAAATAAATAGGACTGTTACCATCCCGGAATATCCGAGGTAGTGAATAACAAGGTAAGCAAACCAAAGGTAATTTATATAGATACTGATTAAATTTGAACTTGGTATTACAACCATTACGAGTTCCAAACTTGATAAAATTAAAGTACAACTGACGATATCTAAATGGGATCTAACTCTAAGTAGGTCCATGCCATGTCTCTCTCCATGCCCAAGCTCCTAGTCCATCTGTCACTGACCTGTAAAATCTACTCCCCATTCCGGATCATCGTAGGTGTCACACGAATACACAGGGTCAACCACGAGGTTGAGTAGAAAGATAAATAAGACAACAATATAATATACTCCGCACCGATCCAACACCAAATAAACTCCGCACCGATCCAACACCAAATAAACTCCTCACCGATCCAACACCAAATAAACTCCGCACCGATCCAACACCAAATAAACTCCGCACCGATCACAAGACCCAATATACTCCACACCATATCACAGACACTTTATCTCCGCACCAAACACAGACCCTTTATCTCCGCACCAATCACAGACCCTTTATCTCCGCACCAAACACAGACCCTTTATCTCCGCACCAATCACAGACCCTTTATATTCACATCATATTATATCACAGAATAATATAGATAACTCTATATACGGTCACATGGTATTACATCATAAACATGCTTAATAATAAATAAGAACAGTTTACACATCGTCATATACCCGTACTTTCCCCTACCTCAATCTGCCGAAGGACAGTCAACAGCTCCTAAAGATGTTCCACGCGGAAACCGTCACCTAAACATATATTATGTAACAATTAAAAAGTATTCCTAAACCCCCATGTTATAAGGTACATATACTAAACATGGCAACTTTCTAAAAGTGGTAAGTTTCCTAAAATGGAAACTTTCCCAAAATAGAAACCTTCTAAAAATAGTAACTTCCAGCTCGTAAAGTTCATACTAAAACTCTAGTTCCCGCCATTGAATATCTAAAACAATGTTCCCTTTGAATGTATCTAAGTACTAAAATTGATAAGTAGTAAGAATAACATTATCAATGTTTTTATATTTTACTAACAATAAATAACATAATAACAATAAGATTAATAATAATAATAATAACAATAATAATAATGATGAGTACAAAATTGTAAAAATAACACTAGCAAGCAATATTAACATGCAGCTACAACACGACTCCAAAACGCAACAGCCCAGCACTACCCTAACAACCCGTATGACCAACTACCACTGACAGCCCCACATTCCAGCCCTCACCAACGCCATCCAGGCCACCCAAGGCTACCACCCGTGGTCCCAACTCTCCTCTGCACCACCTACTACAACACTAGTATAAGAACCACCACCGTAGATCCCCAAGGTCGTCACAAAGAACTGCCCTAACGACCTACGCGCAACCGCAAGAGAACAGAGTATTTGGTCTGACAACCTCCACCCCCAAACACCAGTCACAGCCCTCGTGCTTACCTACAGTGGAACACCCTGACACGACACCCCATACAACCACCACCATCTCAAGATTTCCCTAACACCCATATTAAAACGTGAACACGCTGTGACTCAACTACTCACGAGCATCATATACCCGCCCCTGTTTCAGAAACTACCCCTGTTCCGCAACCAGTGACAATCACGACCACTAATGGTGGTCCTAGGTGGTCGACGACAACTCCACAAGGGACAACATACGACTACCATACGTCATAGACTACATTTGTGCAACAATTAGTAAGTATAACATGTATATACCATTGATTAACAATGAATTAGAATTGGAATGTCAAACCGGAAAAATGCGAACAGTGATGACCATACCTTATTCGCGGCGTATTCGAGCCACCCTAGGCTGCTCTAATCCCACCTTGCGAACCTCCCCTGTGTACCTTGAAGTGGCGGCAGCAGGTTGTGATGGTGGGATGTTGATTAGGGTAACCAAAATTAGGTTAAAGGTTGGGGTTGATATCAGATGTATGTGAGGTATGAGTGTGTGTGTATTACGTAAAAAAAAAAAGAAAAGAAGTGTGGGATGTGTTCACGGTATTCTTACTTTCAAGGCCCAAACCAGTGTGAGCCCGAGGTCCCTAGTTCGAATTCCACTGACCACATACAATACAAGACTTATTCGATACGTTCCTTTTTTGATAAAATAATTATCGAACACTAACGCCGAAGTATTATCCATACGTCGATTATACTCATAAAATATTATAATGAAAATACGAGGTATTACATCAAGTCAATTCGTTCAGCATCAAATTCAGACATAAAACTGGTAAGAACATGCAAAAGACTATGCTAAAGTAACAACTGTGCAGGGCTCAGATGATAAGCAGAAATTAAAGCAAGTTATTGTTCCGACTCAACCTAAAGTGCAAAAATAAACATGAATTTTTATGAAAATTTTGTGATTTTTTTAAATGCAAGAAATGAAAAGCAAATGCATGCAAAATTGAAACGTGATAAGAAAAATGCAGTAAAACAAAATGCAGACACAAAATGGATGCAAAACCTCCCCAAACCAAATTGTACAATGCCCTCATTGTACAAAGGAAAGAAAAGAAGATGCAAACGAGAGAGAGTGAGTCGAAAAACTTACAAAAGAGCGCGTAACGAGGGGTTTCCCCAAACTGAACTGGAAAGTGAGGTTTTGGCGGATATGGAACGAACGTCCCCTGAGGCAGCAGCGAAGAGCTCGATCGAACAGAAAACGGTCGATCGAATGCCTAGGCAGGTCGATCGAACAGATTTAACCAACTCGATCGAACAGAAATTTCTCTCGATCGAGCAGAATGCAATGGAAAGCTAACTCGATCGAGAGATTGCTCTACTCGATCGAGGATTCTGCATTTCGATCTCCTCTTGCTTTTGCGTATGATCGTCCTTACCCGCAATACCAACATAAACGCATCCCCAACAGGGCACAAACCATAGTATCACAGTCCAAAAGTTATTCTGGTTCACGAATTGTCTCCTACGCTAATTACGATAGTCCAAAAGAAGTCTAGAACACGAGAAAAAAAAGAGTCTAAAAACAGTGTCTATTACAAATTGCACGGGGTTGCAAACCCGGCCTATTGAATGAGGACGCTTAACAGACCACGACAGGGCCTCTGACTGAGCGCACTCACTTCGGCTATTAACAACGTCAACATTAGCCTCCATAGCATGACAACAGAAAAACAGTAATGCATCACGGCGTAAATCACGCCACCTTCTACCCTCTTTCGCACTTCCTCCTTAGACAAGATAAAATTTGCATTTGCTCCTCCCGGATCTTCTAACTTATCAAGATTAGTGTAGGAAGAAACAAACCGATGTTCCTCTCCCTTCGGACTCGACTTGAGAAAAGACATGGACCTCTTCATAAAGACATCAGGGACAGTGCCCATAATGTCATCCAGTGGATTGTCTATCAGGTTCCTATCTTTCCTAAGAGCAAGCATCAAAGAAGTTAACTGTTTCTCATCCAGCTTAGGGCTAGCAACGATAGAAAGTTGACTAGAAAAATCAAGAAGAGCATTTTGAAAAACAGAAGGAAGGGGCTTATGCTTGTGAATCATTACCTCGACAGAACGCAAGGTGATTACCAACTGTCGTACCTTTCTTCCTTCGGCAATGGTCAGTTCTCACTCATCTAAAGCAGCTTCAACCAAATCCAACACCATCTCACAGCTACTTGGGTCATTTGCAAACTCGTCCAACAATGTTAAAGCCTCAAACGGATCTTTTATTAGTGAACCTTCATCCGTGCATGGTACCCCCACAACAGAGGAGGGTACTTCCTTAATTAACTCGCCAAAACAATTAGCTGCACTCTGTTCTTCACTCGATCGAGTGAGAATTTCACTCGATCGTGTGATTTCTTCAGCATAGTTACTCGATCGAGAAGATATTTCACTCAATCGAGAGATGTCTTCATTATAATTGCTCGATCGAGAGGATAAGTTACTCGATCGAGGGGAGAAGTTACTCAATCGAACAGAAATTTCATTCGATCGAGTAGTTGGCTTGTCAGCTTTGATCGAGTAATATGTTTCAGACTCGTGCTGATCTTGGAATCAGCGCGTACTGGAGTAAAAATGGGTCGGTCGTGAACGTGGTAGAGCTCACTCACATTCCCAGAATCAACCATAGAAATTTCCTCTTTTGTCAAACAACCGTACTCAGCTACATGAGCAGCCATATTCTTAATCAACCACCAACCTTTATCATCTTCAATGTTATTTAGGAATCGCCCTTGCGTGGCAAAATCCAAAATAACTCTTGCCTCATATAATAGCCCGTTGTAAAATTGATAACACAAAAACCCCTCTTGGAAACCGTGGTGAGGGACTGAACGCACCAATTTTTTAAATCTGGCCCAGGCAGTACTCAAGTTCTTTATGACAGATTGAGCAAATTTGATGATCTAGCCACGCAAGGAATGAGTTCGTTGGCTAGGGAATTACCGAATGTAAAAAGCCAAGGCGAGGGAATTCCAATCCGTCGCTCTAACAACCCATCTATCCTTATACCAGTCCCTAGAATCCTCCGCCAATGAAAAATGAAAGAGGAATTCTTTCACCATGTCGTGTGTCACACCGGATGCTAAAGGGATGATTGAACAATATTTACAAACAACTCTATATGCCTTGGTGGGTCTTCATCTACCAAGCCTTTAAATTGGTTCCGCTCCACCAAATAAATGAAGGAGGGATGAATCATAAAAATTCCCTTGTCAGCAACAGGGAGTAATGGTACCTTGGGTAGGTTCTCCGCATTGGGTTCAGAATGACTAGCAATATTGGGCATACCTGCAAGCACTAAACACTAGAACAAAAACGTAAGAACTGCCTCAAGGAATAAATTCCTTGAGAAAAAAGACAAACAAAAATAAACTATAAAATGTCACCGTTTCCTCGGCAACGGCACCTAAATTTGACACGGCTGTCGCAACCCTAACAAAGATAAAACCTAACTTGCCTCAACTAAATGTAGCAGAGGTAGTCGGGTATCGTATCCACATAGAGATGGGCATTCTATAGTCTACAAAGTCTGTCTGAAGTAACCGATTCTAGGGGTTTGTTTAATTGAATTCTAAAAACTAATGGGAGAAGGGAAAGAGAAAACAAATAAAGAAGCACTAGGATTGTCGATTCACCATGGCTACTAAAGTCTGAACTATCAGCCACAAAACACCCTGAATTCGGTCTGTGGGTAGTGAAAAGGTCCTTCCGGTCCGCTATTCTCCCTGAGACTATACTAACTTAGCTTCCGCCATAATTAGTACGGTCCTAATAATCGTCGCAGAACTACCCCTATCCCAATCTTTCGATCCAGGTCAAGGGGATTTCTAAACAGTCAATTGAGTGCGCCGACTCAAACAATTAACAACTATTATATGCGAGGGATACATACAAACCAAATTACGGGTACCTCAAACTAACAATTCATCCTACACCATGGCTACCCTAAATCCTAGCGGAGGGATTAGCTACGCATAATCAATAATAAAATAATCATAGCGAAGGATCGAATAAACAATAACATCTCAGTAAGAGAAATAAAGGAATTGAATTAAAGATTGAGAAACAAAGTTACCGAATCCAACAAAGGGAAAGAAAGGATGAACAATAATCCGACTGCAAAAGCAAAGGGAAAAGATGCAGACACTATTCTAAAAACTAGGTTTTTGAAGTGATAAGAAGTGGTGAAAAGTAGTAGTCTATTGTTCTCTCCTCCTTGTTTAAATAGAAAAACAATTCTCAAAACAAAGCTGGCGGATTAGTGCAGCCCAACAGTCGATACCTTCTCGATCGAGCTCCACAGTTGCTCGATCGAGACATTTCTTCCAGGCATTTCACTCGTCTTGATCGAGAACTGTAAAACCCCTCGTCGCAGCGGAAAAATAAAACATACAACATGCCAAAATTTACGCGGAATTTAAACTTTAACATGTATAAAAACGAGGTGAACTAAAACTGAAACTAAAACAAAGGATATAAACAGAAATAGATAAGTATAACTGTCTAAGTACTGAAAGTAAATATATACAAACAGCCTGGGATGATACATCCCTACAGGCACTCAAAAACCGAATCAAAAGTCTAGAGTCTAGCTAACGCAAATGTGTAAGTCAATCGATGAATAGGATCACCGCTCGCTAGCTCCATGTAAACCCCTCTGCCAACCTGTCATGTACCTACATACATGTAAACATGTACGCCGCAATCAGTGGGGAGTGACTAGAGTTCTCCTAGCCACCTTTTGTAATGACACGTAACACTTAAACATACAATATACTCCAACATATATAAACATGTGAAGCATATAAGTCTCGATAACTGAATCTCATATCATCATGCAATTACTATGCAAGGCTCTCAACCAACTTCGAAAACTATTTGGAAGGAAAGTCGGTTTCCCTTCCGGTTGCCCGGCCGGGGGTCTTTCAGTCCAAACCATTTACGAAACTAGCTAAATAGTCATCCAATGCCTTGGATGAACAATTCTATAATCAGAACACTATAACCATCACAATCAACAACAAGTATAAAGGTTTAGCGGTCAACTTAAGACATAACCTAAATACCAAGTAATCAACAAGTAATGGGTCCAGAGGTGAACTTAACACATATCCCACTACAATACAAGTAAAGGGTCCAGAGGTGAAGTTAACACATATCCCGATACACAACTCAGTAATGGGTCCAGAGGTGAACTTAACACATATTCCACTACCATACAAATGTCGGGTCCAGAGGTGAACTTAACACATATCCCAACATACATACACAAGCAATGGGTCCAGAGGTGAACTTAACACATATCCCACTGCTACACACAAGTATTGGGTCCAGAGGTGAACTTAACACATATCCCAATACATAGCTATCGCACACTAGGTCCAAAGGTAAACTTAACACATATTCCAACATGCAACAACCGATCACGTGTCAGGTCCAGAGGTGAACTTAACACATATCCTGACACGCCACAAATAAAACACGTAATGGGTCCAGAGGTAAACTTAACACATATCCAATCACGCGACAAGTAGGTCACGTATTAAGCTCAGAGGCCAGCTTAAGTCATACCTTAATACGCATCAATACAATAGCATACAAATACGGTAAATAGATCCTTAGTTCTAATCTCTTATGCTTCTAAACAACACTTAATTGATCCCGGGAACTAAGTTGAGGGAGAGTCGGTTTCTCTTTCGGTTACCCGACCGGGGGGTCTCTATCCTCTCTCCATTCCCGAACTCAATATAGTGTCGCCCATCCTCCGGGGACGTCAAACACACATACAAGGTACACGGAACGAATCTCAAACAAAACCGACTAACTGATCAAAAGATAAAACCGTTTTAAGGTAAACAGGGCTCTCAGCCGGTCAGTGGCAGGCAGCCGGCTGACCGTCTGGCAACTCTTTCCTCTTCACAATTTGTAAAACAAAAACAACATGGAAGGGGCTCCCAGCCGGTCAGCAGGCAGTCGGCCTACCGGCTGGGGAGCCATTCACTACCTTTGTCTTTCTTTTACGCAAAACACTAGAAAAGGGCTCCCAGCCGTCAGCAGGCAGCCGGCCTACCGGCTGGGGAACCAATCAGCCTATTTTCCAAAACAACACAAAAACATCACAATGCACTCCCAACCGGTCGACCGGCTCAGAGTTCCTGAGCCAGAAATCACGTTTTACAGTAAACCTCAAATCCAACAAAATCGATACCAATACTCCAAATTCTCCACAAGTATACACTACCCAGCATATATACCACATATAGGATGTAAAAGCAAGCCATAAACACAACAACAAAGTCATATTACGATTATACTTAATATTCGTCTTAAGGATGAAATTTCTGAAAATCAACATATAAGCATGTGAATCACAACCTAAGCATATGAACATCATATATGAGAAATCCTAGTATGTTTCTAAGTCCAAACAACAACAACATGACTCAAAATCAGAAACTTTCACATTAAACATCCAGAAAAATGCTATTTTAACAATAAAGGCCGAGTTTCTCATTATCGTCACCTCAAAAGCGGTTATGCTCCTAGCTCCTCTTCAACAACGTAACTATCCACCCCAAGATCCTCTAAATCCTCTCCTACAACAAAGAAAACGGTTTTTAGAAGCTAAAAACGGAATCTACCAAAAACAGCCTCTTTTTCAAGTTGCACGAAATCAAAATTGAAAGAGACGGATGTCCAGGAAATTTCGCAAGGATTCCGAAAATGTATAACATGCCTTGATTCGGATTTGGGAAGAGCTTGGAAAGTTGATTTTTAGATTGAAAAGGGGAAGGAGAAATGAGAAGATGAAGTATCAGTGTTCTTATTTTGGAGGAAAGAATTATGTCGACATAAGCAATGGGGTTTAGGGTTTCAAGTAGTCCATTTCCGTTAAATGAAACGGGTTAAACATTGCGAACGGGTTTTATGAATCGGGTTTAAGACTTTGCCAAGTTATTACGTCTTAAGGACTTAAGGTTTCTTAAGACGGATCTTAACGGAAATTTTAAAAGTAACTTAACAATTTATCTTAAAATATTATTTTATTCCGTAAAATAATTTAAACCTTTAAAATATAATTTACGAAAATACGGGATGTTACAATCACCCTATCTTTCAAAAAGTTTCGTCCTCGAAACTTGAAGACAGAAGAAGCACGAAAACAACTCTTACTTTTCAAAACGTATTGCCCGGGTTATGGTAACCCAAATCTTTATCCTTCCAAAGGTTTCACGAGAAAAGATTTCAAGGAACAAGTCTTGGTCAATGGACATTGGGATTCTCGTTACGTATTCAAGAGTCCGACATTCCAAATCTGAGACAAGTCTCAAAAATTAAATCATTAAAAGTTCAAAATCTCGATCGATCC
The DNA here is from genome assembly GCA_029255685.2 of Silene conica. NCBI lineage: Eukaryota > Viridiplantae > Streptophyta > Magnoliopsida > Caryophyllales > Caryophyllaceae > Silene > Silene conica. The sequence goes on from CM055314.2 coordinate 74,121,334, forward strand.
GGTGTCGATAAGCACTGTACGGGTTATCAGACGTCTCCAAAAACAAGTTCAAATGACAAATCGACACTGAGGTCAATCATATTGCAAATAAATCAGTTCTTTTAAAACTAAATTTCCCAAAATAAACCTTTATTTTCGATTCCTCAAAAGAGTAAAATTGCAACACGACAAAATGTTACTTTCAACAAAAGAGGGAGCAGTTTCTAATTCTCGAAGCAATTAAGATTTTCCGAAAACTGCAAACTTTCAGGGTTAACAATGGGAGCAAATTTCGAAAACAGCCACCGAGAGCGTAAAAACAATCACAATGATTACTTTCTACACGAAGGATCAGAAATTACTAGTTTCACAGCTGACAGAACGTACAAGGAAGGATCAAAGGAACGAAACGACCAGGTTAAAGGTCAAGGAAGATGGTAACTTTTGCTAAACATGGGTACACTAACCGCTCAGTCCATACTCAAAACATCGTTACAACGATTCCTAGTGTAACCCAAGAAGGCGATTTCAGTGATTTCTAGACTCACAATGGTTTCACTACCCCTCTTACTATCACTTTATCCACAGAACCAGGTATTCCTCAACAAGAAAAACTCTCACTCAGTTTACACTAGAATCGTTCAACCACGGTCGAGGATCTCTTACTTAAGGTGGAAGCCTAAACACATACCTCAGTCCAAGGTTCACGCATTTTCAACACTTTAAACCAGAATTCTATTACCGTGACATCGAATTCCAAAATCTAGGATACCAAACTTTCTACACCAGGACTCTTCCCAATCGGACAGGCCCTAACCGAAATCACCTATATCCTTTAGTCCTACGTAGTTCAATTCTATCAAACTCATTCTACGGGAGTACTTCGAATCCTAAGTTCTTCAAAATCATCTATTACCATAATGAACATTCCAAGTTAAGGCCTCACTAAAGCAACAACTTCCAAGTTAAGCAAGCCTACGATCGGTTCTCATGACTATTTCCTCACAACGATCCAGATCTCAAAGTTCCTCAAAGTCTAAAGCAGTATCATTCTTCCAATGACCTATTCCCAAAAGTTTTAGATAACTCATCTCAGATAGTTCCTTAATGACCATTCAACCAAGTTCTCAGGCTATTAAACCCATATGATATATCCACCATACTTGCATTACAGTTCACAAAATAACCATACTTAAATCCATGCATTTCCGAACTTACATCTCCCAATGAATTACTCTATTCCATTCTCAAACTGGTGATGAAATCTCAAATTTCTCTTAGTTCCATCGATAGAAAGAGGCTAAGATTCATTATGTAACCTAAGGTCCAACACTCAGTCAATTCCACAAGTCCTTTGTAAAAGTTTGAATGTTCTCACACCTTTACCAACAAATCTCGTTCTTCAAGTTTAATCAGCATTAGCTTACCTCATTCACTTATCTGACAATATTAGTACTTTAAACATATTCATCGAAATCACTTGGCAATCTAAGTATTTCTAAGTCCTCAAATAGCATCCTCAATCCACACACACTCACGATTCAGCAGTATCCTCACGTCCTAATTCCACAGAAAGCTATGCATAAAATCTCCACTTAGCATCAGTATCCCATCATTCTCTTTCACTCTTCCAACTAGTAAACATATAGACACTAGGGTCACCAGAACATATCTCATAAAGCTTCCTAGGTTTTCCTCAAGTAACAACACACTCCAAAACACGGTCTACAGTTGACCTCAAGAAATTCCCCAAGTCTGTCTATGGTAGGTTACCGCACAAGGTGTTTCAGGATAAGCAAGCTACTAGGTGAAGTCAAGAGAACATGAAGGTAGTTCTCAAGGAAGGTCGGGAATACTCTAAGGGAGGAGACTAAGATCTTAACGGTTATTAGTACATCGGATTACAAATAGAACAGTAGACAAGTACGTACCAGTAGATGGATTGGGGTGAACTCCAGTCTCAGCTTGATTCTGAACAGCTCTGACTCCACTAGTCTCGGCCTCTAGGTCAGTAGTGACAGCTCTGTTAAAGGCAACAATCCCCACGGGGCACTCGAAAGAGTGATGTCCGAATTTCTCGCAGGTGAAGCACTGGCGAGGGTCGCCATGGCAGTAAAATCCAAGATGAAGATCCTTGCGACACTTGAAACATTTCCGGGGAGCGTCTGTCGAGGGTTCCATGACACGATCCTGGGAAGCCTCAGCCCCGTTGGATTCTTCCTTCCCTTGGATACACTGATCGGAGAGGTGTCCAGGTTTCCTGCAACGGTAGCAAATGCGCGGTCTACCACGGCGGTTCTTGCCTGGCCTAACTGTAGCAGGTTGCTCAAGGGACAGTGGGCGCTTTCCTCTTCCAGGAAAAATAAAACATACAACATGCCAAAATTTACGCGGAATTTAAACTTTAACATGTATAAAAACGAGGTGAACTAAAACTGAAACTAAAACAACGGATATAAACAGAAATAGATAAGTATAACTGTCTAAGTACTGAAAGTAAATATATACAAACAGCCTGGGATGATACATCCCTACAGGCACTCAAAAACCGAATCAAAAGTCTAGAGTCTAGCTAACGCAAATGTGTAAGTCAATCAATGAATAGGATCACCGCTCGCTAGCTCCATGTAAACCCCTCTGCCAACCTGTCATGTACCTACATACATGTAAACATGTACGCCACAATCAGTGGGGAATGACTAGAGTTCTCCTAGCCACCTTTTGTAACGACACGTAACACTTAAACATACAATATACTCCAACATATATAAACATGTGAAGCATATAAGTCTCGATAATTGAATCTCATATCATCATGCAATTACTATGCAAGGCTCTCAACCAACTTCGGAAACTATTTGGAAGGAGAGCCGGTTTCCCTTCCGGTTGCCCGGCCGGGGGGTCTTTCAGTCCAAACCATTTACGAAACTAGCTAAAGAGTCATCCAATGCCTTGGATGAACAATTCTATAATCAGAACACTATAACCATCACAATCAACAACAAGTATAAAGGTTCAGCGGTCAACTTAAGACATAACCTAAATACCAAGTAATCAACAAGGAATGGGTCCAGAGGTGAACTTAATACATATCCCGATACACAACTCAGTAATGGGTCCAGAGGTGAACTTAACACATATCCCACTACCATACAAATGTCGGGTCCAGAGGTGAACTTAACACATATCCCAACATACATACACAAGAAATTGGTCCAGAGGTGAACTTAACACATATCCCACTGCTACACACAAGTATTGGGTCCAGAGGTAAACTTAACACATATCCCAATACACAGCTATCGCACATTGGGTCCAGAGGTGAACTTAACACATATCCCAACATGCAACAACCGATCGCGTGTCAGGTCCAGAGGTGAACTTAACACATATCCTGACACGCCACAAATAAAACACATAATGGGTCCAGAGGTGAACTTAACACATATCCCATCACGCGACAAGTAGCTCACGTATTAAGCTCAGAGGCCAGCTTAAGGCATACCTTAATACGCATCGATACAATAGCATCAAAATACGGTAACTAGATCCTTAGTTCTAATCTCTTATGCTTCTAAACAACACTTAATTGATCCCGGGAACTAAGTTGAGGGAGAGCCGGTTTCCTTTTCGGTTACCCGACCGGGGGGTCCCTATCCTCTCTCCATTCCCGAACTCAATATAGTGTCGCCCATCCTCCGGGGACCTCAAACACACATACAAGGTACACGGAACGAATCTCAAACAAAACCGACTAACTGATCAAAAGATAAAACCGTTTTAAGGTAAACAGGTCTCTCAGCCAGTCAGTGGCAGGTAGGGATGGCAACGAGCCGGATCTGGATCGGGTCCAATAGGATCCAGATCCAGATCCGTTTTTGGCAATAGGATCCAAATCCGACCCGGATCCGACGGGTCCAAAAAAGTCAGATCCAGAACCGGACCCTGCGGATCCGGGTAGGATCCGGGTTTTACGCGGGTCCCATGGAAAAAAAAAGAAAAAGAAAAAGAAGAAAAAAACTTGAATTGGCATTTTAGTTACGCGGGTTTTACGAGACATTCATAAGAAAATAATGAAAGCACTTTAGTTAGTAGTCGTCAAATCCCGAAACATCAACGAAACATCAACGAAACAACAGTTTACGGGAATAACTTGGTCAGGCCCTAAACTAAGACGAAAAATCGAGAAACAACGACCCAAATCATAAACTAAGACGAAAAATCGAGAATGGTTCCTACACGAATTTTGATAATTGAATTCACACCTACACAAAATTTTAATAAATGGGTGAGCAGCGACAGCGGCAGGCGGCCGAAAGGGATGGTTCCTTATTCGAGTTCATCACTCGTTTTGGATTGCCATTACTGTAACAACCCGACCCACCACGGTCGTAACACACCCCCAATAAGATGGGAAGTATGCCTTTGGGCCCATTATTTGTCTTCACTTAAGCCCAAAAGCACAAGGCCTTGTTACTAAGTGGTGGGTGGAAGCTATTATAAACATATCACAAGCCTCTCAATCTACCGATGTGGGACAAATCTCCACACATCTCAATTTCGACCTCATAATCGGATGGAGTGTTACAATCTCCCCCACTTAAGAACACAACGTCCTCGTTGTGCCTCAAACTTGACCGCAGCCAAGCCCAGAATCCTCCCCCGCTAGGTGTGTGACCCGGGTACTCCCGACCACAGGCTCACCACACGGTCGCAGGGTCCCTCTGATACCATTTGTAACAACCCGACCCACCACGGTCGTAACACACCCCCAATAAGATGGGAAATATCCTTTGGGCCCATTATTTGTCCTCACTTAAGCCCAAAAGCACAAGGCCTTGTTACTAAGTGGTGGGTGGAAGCTATTATAAACATATCACAAGCCTCTCAACCTACCGATGTGGGACAAATCTCCACACATCTCAATTCCAACCTCATAATCGGATGGAGTGTTACAATTACGTCTTAAAATGTAATATAACATATGTATAGAATCTTGTTTATCCATACCATAAGGAGAGTTGGGTGGCTTACTTAAGACTTCACTTAAGCTTGTATTCCGAAGAATGAGAATCGAGGTAAAAGACCAACAACGGGTTCTTTGACTGAGGGAATGAATCTATAAGAACGCTCGTGTCTCTCTAATACTACCACCGCTGTAGTACTGTCGAGCAATGTCTTAGGGCTTCATTCTGATGCTGGGAGGTTAGTAAATAAACGCATCTTCCCCTTGCGCTTTTACAGACATCGTCAGCGGCAACGATAGGAGGCAGAGGCAGCGGCAGGATCGCAGGAGGCGGGGGTTTTGATTTAGGGTTTGGGAATTGGGAACAATTAGAGAGAAACTGAATAAGGTAGTCGGGTAGGAAAATATAAATGAATGACGCCCAGACTTCAAAACCCCTGCCTTCATCGGAAATTAAAATTTTTTTTAATATTAAAAACGGGTCTTAGGGTCGGATCCGGGTCTTGCCAACAAGATCCAGATCTAGATCCATTTTTAAACTCGTGGATCCAGATCGGATCCAGATCCGACGGTTCCAAATTTTAAGGATCCAGATCCGGTCCAGCAGGGTCGGGTACAACGAATTTGGACCGGATCCAGGATCCGTTGCCATCCCTAGTGGCAGGCAGCCGGCTGACCGTCTGGCAACTCTTTCCTCTTCACAATTTGTAAAACAAAAACAACATGGAAGGGGCTCCCAGCCAGTCAGCAGGCAGCCGGCCTACCGGCTGGGGAGCCATTCACTACCTTTCTCTTTCTTTTACGCAAAACACTAGAAAAGGGCTCCCAGCCGGTCAGCAGGCAGCCGTCCTACCGTCTGGGGAACCAATCAACCTATTTTCCAAAACAACGTAAAAACATCACAATGCACTCCCAGCCGGTCGACCGGCGGCCGGCCGGTCGACCGGCTCAGAGTTCCTGATCCTGAAATCGCGTTTTAGAGTAAACCTCAAATCCAACAAAATCGATACCAATACTCCAAATTCTCCACAAGTATACACTACCCAGCATATATACCACATATAGGATGTAAAAGCAAGTCATAAACACAACAACAAAGTCATATTACGATTATACTTAGTATTCGTCTTAAGGATGAAATTTCTGAAAAATCAACATATAAGAATGTCAATCCTAACCTAAGCATATGAACATCATATATGAGAAATCCTAGTATGTTTCTAAGTCCAAACAACAACAACAACAACATTACTCAAAATCAGAAACTTTCACATTAAACATCTAGAAAAATGTTATTTTAACAATAAAGGTCGAGTTTCTCATTATCGTCACCTCAAAAGCGGTTATGCTCCTAGCTCCTCTTCAACAACGTAACTATCAACCCCAAGATCCTCTAAATCCTCTCCTAAAACAAAGAAAACGGTTTTTAGAAGCTAAAAACGGAATCTACCAAAAACAACCTCTTTTTCAAGTTGCACGAAATCAAAACTGAAAGAGACGGATGTCCAGGAAATTTCGCAAGGATTCCGAAAATGTATAACATACCTTGATTCGGATTTGGGAAGAGCTTGGAAACTTGATTTTTAGATTGAAAAGGGGAAGGAGAAATGAGAAGATGAAGTATCAGTGTTCTTATTTTGGAGGAAAGAATTATGTCGACATAAGTAGTGGAGTTTAGGGTTTCAAGTAGATCTTTTCCGTTAAATGAAACGGGTTAAACATTGTGAACGGGTTTTATGAATCGGGTTTAAGACTTTGCCAAGTTATTACGTCTTAAGGACTTAAGGTTTCTTAAGACGGATCTTAACGGAAATTTTAAAAGTAACTTAACAATTTATCTTAAAATATTATTTTTTTCCGTAAAATAATTTAAACCTTTAAAATATAATTTACGAAAATACGGGATGTTACAATGCGATGCTCTCGATCGAGGTCTTCAGGTAGACATCTTCTCGATAGAGAATGTAATGTTCTTGATCGAGATCCTCGAGTTGGCTTCTACTCGATCGAGCACAGGACAGCTCGATCGAAGACTTCTTCATGCAGGAACCACTTGGATCGAGACAAAAGCTCTCGAACGAATGGATTTGGCTTCTTCGAAAGTTCTCCCATCCTTAAGGATTCCTCCCACGCATCTCGAGACAGTAAGTTTCCACCACGACACTCTCATGCAAACTCGGAGGACTATAAAAAGGTTGATTTCCATCTGCTCCGGCTCGTACCTGCAAATAATGCAAAACAAACCAAAGTAGACTATTCGGGGGATATTTGTAATAAAATACTAAGGAACAAGCATAGAACTGTGTGCCTACCAAGGCCTAAAAGGTCTATAAGAAATGCACACATTATTACTCGATGGAATTGGTTGGACTCGGTCGCATTGTTGATATATAAGTTATTGGATAAAGAAAATGGTATAGTTATGTTGCCCGATTATAGATAGGTTGTCTTAAAACTGTTATAAATTGAGATGTACATATGATATCGATGTGATTCCAATTGGAGGTGATAGCTTATCTTTTTACGATTCCAACGGTAGGTAACACGCCCAAAAATACCAAGTATTGATGGAGTTATAACTGTGTTATGAAAACTGATCAGTGTTAAGAACTACGAGATAACTCGACCTAGTTGAGGCTAGTCGGCCGAGTTGAGCCTACTCGACCGAGTTGAGGCTACTCGACCGAGTTGGTCCGACTCGGGCGAGTTACTAGTTCCGTGTTCAGCGTCGGGTTTCTTATAAAATATAAATCGTAAGTTAAAATCACTTTTAACCTAAAACCTTATGCCGCCTATCACCTTTTCTCTCAAATGTCTCACACTAAAACCTTTAAGAGTTCACACCAGAGTCTATTCGTGCCAATCATCATAGCATAGCGTTGTTGTCATCAAGTAACTGTCGTATTCGTGGTTACCATACTTTAAGATAAATCTGATTGTGATGCTTGTTAGTAATACCATATATGTTCTTAGGGGAACACTTCATGGAAGATTGTTGGTAGGAAAATGTAACACCCCTATTTATTTAAGAGCCTCTAGCAAGACATTCTCAAATAAATAGAATTTTTACCATCTCGGAATGTCCGAGGTAGTGAATAACAAAGTAAAACAAACCAAAGTACTTTAAATAAAACTGATTAAATTTAACCTTTTGATATAACAACTACTCCCTACATTCAAGTCCACACTACCACTTTCTTTTTACACGTTTGCCAACGCGTATTTTATGCGGTAAATTTTGTTAGCTACGTATTTTCAAAAATTATAAAAGTTAGATATTAATAATATACTCGTAAAGACGAATCAAACAAGATCCCACATGGATATAATTTCATTTACGTATCGAGAGAAAATCGGATTGAATGATCGTTTGTGAATAGTGTGTAAAATGCATAGTGGTAGTGTAGTCTTGAATGGAGGGAGTACTACGCAGCAGAATAAAGTACAACAGATAACATCTAAGTATGTGAGCTAATTCTAAGTAGGTCCAAGCCATGTCTCTCTCCGTGCCCAAGCTCTTAATCCATCTGTCTCTGACTTGTACAATCTACTCCCCAATCCGGATCATCGTAGGTGTCACACGAATACACTGTCAACCTCGCGGTCGAGTAGGATAACACAAAATCATAATGCAACAATAATGATATGCAAATTCCATGATATGCTCGAGTTCAATCTCAATCTCATTCTCAAACTCAACCCGTAACTCCCACCCTTACTAAACCTCCCAGTAGAGTATAATCGGTCGTCGCCGAACACCAGCATAACAGCTGAGGTCACCAGGTCTAGTCCTGCAGAACTAGCCTGGGCCCAATAATATATCATCATCTCGAATCCGTATCCAATGCATATGTCATGCTCGTGAATGCAACAATAATAATAATCATACTTATGAACGCAATAGTAATAATAATCCATCATAACCATATATCATCCTCATACCATTCATGTTCATCATCCATATCATAAACTCAACATCCATTCATAACATATAACAGTAGTATAGTGGCCGTGTATCCTACCTAAATAGCAATATAACCTCATCACGCAGCTAACATCCAATCAGCAGAATCACTTCATCACATACTTAACACCTAACAAAATAATGTACTTAATTACTAACTAATACAATTACACAACTAATACAATATATCAATTATTCAAATTAATTATTTAAATAATATATTACGCATAACGAGACCGTATCAAACATGACTACCTCAATTAACTTAACCAACCCGACCTTATTACTTTTATAACTAACTTCAATTAAATACTCGAACATAGAAGTATAAACGAACTATTGATAACCGTCACATTCTTGTATAAAATATACAAGACAACTCATATAATTAAATATTATAAACAACATTTACAGATAATAATAATTAACTAACCATACCATGACAATAATAATAATATTAATAACACTAATAATAATAATAACATATACTAATAATGATAATATTCAACAATAACAATACACGCACATGACTAATAAAAAGACAACAACACAGACCATGACTACCACAACACACGAATAACGCTCATCAACCAAAACAGCCCTGTGACCAACAGCCTTCTGACAGCCTACTTTGCAGTCCCATTGAATACTCTCTAGCCGCTTGGACTGCCACCTTTTATGGTGATTACCACCTCTGCCCCACAACGCACCCACTGGTACCCACCACAACCCGTAACGTGACCATATCAGCTCTCGAAACCAGTGCTAAAACACCCTGGTCGCAATATCACTCTGATGTACCGTGTCTGACTACCACTACAAATCCGGCTACCACCACCCTGGCCACCACTTATCACCACCCACGACTCCACTCACCACCTACGACTCCCTAGTGACAAACACTAGGCTTTGACGCTAGTCACGACCCCCCTAAAACAGCCCCACAAAACCCCTGATCACCCATGCCCCTGTTCCAGCAACCTGTTTCTACACCCCTAAATGACTGACGATAGTGGTTTTCCCGACCACCACACAACACCCTTCAACCACCAATTTACCCTACTCACACCCCACCACCAGTACCAAGGACTCGCGAGAATAATTAAACCCGAAACATAGTGAACAAGCAACCAAAAATGAAATAGAAACAACACGCGCAGAACAAAGTATTGAATCCGCCATTACAACCGACTTTCATGGTGGTTTTGGTGACGGTAATGGTGGTCCTATGGTGGTTTAGAAAAGATAAACATGTTATATATACTACAAAGATTACATACATATATTACCCAGATTTGAAGATACGAAAAAGCACGATAAACTACTTACGAATTCACTTGCTGCGCAAAGAATGAGAACGATGGTGATGGGGTTGTTACTGTTTCTCCTTCGTTCTTCTCTAACCCACGACAGTCATGCTAGGTTTTTCTGATGTAGACGGAGTGAGGATGATTATGGTTTTGTGAGATGTGGAAGCAGACATAGGTGGTAGGCTTGATTAGGGTTGAAATGTCGATATGTAAGTTGTGTGTGTATGTCGATGGAGTAAAAGGAGTATGTGGGCTAGGGTTGTACTACACGGCTTCACACCCAACACGCATAAATTATAATCCGAGTCCAAAAGCCCATCACGCATCTCGAGGTGATATCCCGCTCTAAACTCGTAACTTAAAATAAACGAGTACGTATAAATTATTTATACTAACTAAATTATGTAATTTAGTATTAATACATATTAATTAAATTAATTATAAAAATATAAAATTATTAGCACTTATGTAAGAATATAACAAAATTTAGGATTTAAAAATATAATTACGGCTTAAATAATAACTAACTATAGATAAGAATAAATATAAGATAGGATATATATTTAATTATAAATATATTATCAAAATTAAAGAAATACGAATGAAATGCCATTATATGAAATAATCGTCAAATATAAAATGATTATAAAATACGAAATAATCGTAGAAATACGATTTATAAAATAACAACAGCTTATATAAAATACTTTATAAACATTCCATTTGAAATACTTGTATAAAACACGGTTTGACTGCTGTTGACCGAGGCTAATATACGGGATATTACAGTCTTCCCTCCTTAAAATGAATTTCGTCCCGAAGTTCGGTACCCCGTAACGATAGCAATATACCCCACAAGCATATGACAAACACAAGTAGTATATATACATAAGCTCTAAAACGCGAAATGTAACATTTTATCCCCCTTAAGAAACTTTGTCCCTAAAGTTTAACATACGACATAAGTATATGACACTTAAAGAACCACAACATTGACCAAAACATGACAAATTAAAACAACAGACTCCATGCATGGTCAATCTCAGTCAGCCAAACATAACATACCACTTAGCCAGATCGCAAACCATCAATATTTTACAATCCTATCCTCCTTAAAACATGGTTACGTCCCCGTAACCCCATTATAAAATTCCACATCACATCATTTATCTTAAAACTAGTAATGAACATAACTTGCAAAATAAGAGGTTAATATCATGCGGAACAATTTCGTATTCAGACAAAATTTCATCATCACGTAGCTACAGATTCTATCATGTTGCAAAATAATTACTATAATTTTTCAAACATCGGGTTTTATCATCGATCACTACAAAAAAACGCTTCATTTGCGACGGATATTTTGCGACGGACAGCAAATCCGTCGCAAAAATAGATTTGGGACGGAATTTTTTTTTGCGACGGACCCCAAATTCCCATACCCGCGAAGTGAAAGTCAAATGGCGGGAAAGTTTGCGACGGAAAATCCGTCGCAAAAGTCAATATTTGCGACGGAAATTCCGTCGCAAAATATTGACCAGGCTTGACCAAAAGTTGGTCCAGGGTCAAAGTTTGACCTGATTCCGTCGCAAAAGTCAAAATTTGCGACGGAAATTCCGTCGCAAATCTAGTCAAAGTTTGACCTGGACCATATTTGCGACGGAAAATCCGTCGCAAATTTCCGTCGCAAAATTTTTTTATACAGACCCCGCGGATCTGATATTTCCCCAAATCAATTTCAATTTCATTCATAAACCTAAAACGCGATTTTTCGACGACAACAACCAAGCCCCACCCCACCCCACCACCCCCGACGCCGCCGCCCCCTGACACCACCGGCCACCTCACCGGCGCCTCACCGGAGCACTCCCTCTTTCTCCTTCCTTCCTTCCTTCCTCCTCCTCCTTCCTCTCCTTCTCCTTTCTTCTCCCTGCCACCTCACCGCCGCCACCACCTCACCGCTGCCACCTTGCCGCCGCCACTTCCTTCTTCATTCTCCATTTCTCTTTATGTATGTATACTAACTTTCGTTATTTATGTACCGTCTTAATAAGTTATGTTTAGTCCGTCGCAAAATTCCGTCGCAAATTCCGTATTATTGTTTTTTATTGTTATTAAGAATAGTTAGTTTAGTTTAATTGTTATTTGATTAGTTTAGTTAGTATTGTTAGGTGATTAGTGATATTAGGTTAGTAGCTAATTTCGTCCCAAATCCGTCGTATATTGTTGTTAAGATGTTTAGGACGAATGATTTTTGATATAAAATTTGCATTATTGTTGCTTGTTAGTGTTGTTGATTTGTTTAGAATATTTTTGAATAGTATCTGTTCGATAATTACACATTAGGTGTAATTGTTGAATAGTCCCCGTTTTGGACTGTCTTTGAATCTTTCATGCCATTTAGGTAGTAAACACTCTTATATTTTCTTGATTGTAATGAAACAAAAATTGGGCAACACTTCCTTATTGTTCTCCAAATACATTCTATATAATGTATTTGGAGAACAATAGGGAAGTGCTGCCCAATTTTTGTCTCATTACAATCAAGAAAATATAAGAGTGTTTATTAATGGTATGAAGGATTCAAATATGGGTTTAGGTTGGAGAGATAAGGACCCCAGACCAATATATCAAATTATTTTTTTTTTGCAGGTTGGTGTTGGTGTTGGTGTTGGTGTTGGTGTTGGTGTTGGTGTTGGTGTTGATGTTGTTGTTAGTTGATGTTGTTGTTTTTGTTGTTGTTTTTGTTGTTGTTGTTGTTGTTAGTTGATGTTGTTGTTGTTGTTAGTTAAATTGATGTTGTTAATAAGTTGTTAATTAGCTAGATAGTTGTTAACTAGTTGTTGTTGTTAGTTGTTGTTATATATGTAGTTGTTGTTATTTAGTTGTTGTTAATTAGTTGTTGTTATTGTTTGTTAAAATATGTAGATTTACTATGAAGAGATTAGAAAGAAAATGGATCTATGAAAGGTTGGATTCTAGGAAAAAAAATAAGGCAGGATTTCGTAATTGGTGTTAATGAATTCATTAACTATGTTAAGCAACAAGACGAATTCATTAGAAATAGAGAAATTAGGTGTCCATGTTCTAAGTGCAAGAATACAAAGTATTTAGTTGAACAAGAAGTACGGAAACACCTTGGTTTGAGAGGGTTTTGTGATAACTATTACGATTGGGTGTGTCACGGAGAGAAATTCTCCGTTGAGGAAGAGGGAAGCTCATCAATGCACTCCGACAATCCTTATAGGGATATGGTAGAAGATGCGTTACGCGATAGCATTGATCAAATTAGGGAAGATGCTCTTAACGCCGAGGTGGTCGATGAATCTCTAAATCCTAATGTATTAGCTTTTTTCCAAATGCTAAAACATGCCGAACAACCTCTTTATGTAGGAAGTCGTATGACATTGCTACAGTCGGCTTCAAGGTTGATCACTTTAAAATGTGAATTCAACTTAGCTGAAAAATGCGTAGATGGTTTTGCGTCATATATCGGACATATGATTCCTGAAAATAATATTATGACGCGTAACTACTACGAAACCAAAAAAGTTCTTAAAGCTCTTCAACTTCCCCATGAAAAGATAGATGCCTGTTCGGGAGGATGTATGCTTTTCTGGATGGACGACGCTCACCTTGATAAGTGCAGAAAATGTGGTACGAATAGGTACAAATTAGAGAAAAATGCAAATGGTAAAAGAGTTCCCGAAAAGTTCTTAACTTATTTTCTATTAGGACCACGGTTGCAACGCTTTTATGCCACAAAGCACATCGCGGGCGAAATGCGTTGGCATTATGAAAACCCTCGTGTTAGTGGAACAATGTCTCATCCAAGTGACGGGGAGGCTTGGAAACAGTTTGATCGGCTGCATCCTGATTTTGCATCTGAGCCTAGGAATGTCCGTCTTGGACTTTGCACTGATGGTTTCGCACCGTTTAGTCAATTCGGGAAGCAATATTCATGTTGGACGGTGATACTTATTCCATACAATTTACCACCCTGGCTCTGTATGAAAAGACAATTTATGCTCTTAACATTACTCATTCCCGATCCTCACAATCCAAAGAAAAACCTTGACGTCTATTTGCAGCCTCTTATTCACGAGTTGAAGCAATTATGGGAGATGGGGATCATAACCTATGACGTCTCGTTGAAGCAAAACTTTGATCTTAGAGCCGCACTCCTATGGACGATCAACGACTTTCCTGCATATGGCATGTTATCTGGTTGGACAACTGCTAGTGAGCATGCATGTCCATATTGTATGAAAAATGAGACTAAGTCAGTTTGGCTACAACATGGCAAAAAATGGAGTTGGTTTGATTGTCATAGACAGTTTTTAGAAAGTAATCATGTTTTTCGTAAGGATAAAGTGCATTTTAGGAAAGGGAAAGTTGAGAACGATGTTGCTGCGAAGAGGTTAACAGGCAATGAAGTCTGGGATTGTGTCAAACATCTACCGAAAATTGTGGATGGATCTGAACGTGAACTCAATTTGCTTAAAGGGAAACGGATTGGGTGGTGGAAACAAAGCATTTTTTGGGAGCTTCCCTATTGGAGCACGCTACTAATTCGACATAACCTTGATGTCATGCATATTGAGAAAAAAAATTTCGAGCAAATAATTCACACTGTCATGGACGTGAAAGGAAAAACAAAATTAGACTCAAATGCAGAGAAAGACATGTTACTACTTTGTTCAAGTAAAAGAAAAGGGGATTCGGTCATTTTGAAAAAGGAACAAAAGAAGGTCCTATGTGAATGGGTATACAAACTGAAGTTTCCCGACGGTTATGCTTCAGATTTGAGAAGGTGTGTCGATATGAATGAACTGAAGATACACGGTTTGAAAAGTCATGATTGTCACGTCTTCATGGAGCGATTACTCCCAGTTGCTTTGAGACATCTTCTCCCAAAAAATGAGTGGAATGCCATAACTGAAATTAGTCAGTTTTTCAGAGATTTGTGTACTTCATCAGTACAAATTGAAAAAATTACAAGTCTCGAAAATAACATTGCGGAGATCATCTGCAAATTAGAGAAAATCCTTCCACCTTTTTTTTTCAACTCAATGGAAGACCTACCTCTTCATTTGCCATATGAAGTAAAAGTGGGTGGTCCTGTGCAATATAGGTGGATGTATCCTTTCGAGAGGTAATGTCATCATCCTTATTTAATACTTTATATTACATAATACATATATATCATCATATTTTTCATTCTAAATTAATTAATTTGTTTGTAGGTTTTTGAAAAAGAAAATCAAAAATAAAGCTCATGTTGAAGGGTCTATATGTAATGCATATTTAATTGAGGAAATAGCAAATTTCTGTTTCCTATATTTCGAAGATCACATAGACACCAAGGCAAAGGACCTTGACGTTGGTTCAAAAAAACCGACACAATCTAACTTGCCTGAGATATTTCAAGATCATGATGGCACTACCACTGGAAAGTGTCGTGAAAGGTTTTTGGAGGATAATGAATATGAGCGTGCACACCTGTACGTTTTATCTAACTGCGATTCTGATGAATTGAAACGCAACGAAGTGTAAGTGCTGAATCTAAATTCTGATATTTGAAACGTACTTTATTAGTTGTTCAAAAATTAATAATTCCCCTAATTTGAATATAGGTTGTTTGAAAATTTTATCATGAGAGAACATCCTGAATGTGTCGTAGGCAATGATGTTTGGGAAAAATATGAAACAAGATTTCCCACATGGTTTAGATCTCAGGTTATTAATATAGAAGATCCAGTTCTAATTGCCTTAGCAAATGGTCCCTCAAGAAGAGTCAGAACATGGAAACGCTATTCCATCAATGGCTACAAATTTCGAGCTTTCATTCAAGGAAAAGATGTGGAAAAGTGCACAATTAACAATGGAGTTTGTGTGAGTTCCACTGAAGGAGATGACTACTATGGGACCCTTGACGAAATTGTTGAGATGACTTATACAGGCCCAGAAAACACTTACAAAGTCATTTTGTTCAAATGTAGTTGGCTAGATAACTCCGAAAGAGGCATGCAAGTACATAAGGAATATAAGCTTGTGGATGTTAACCGGAGTAGAAAATTTGCAAAGTACGACCCATTTGTGTTGGCATATCAAGTGGAACAAGTTTACAATAGTCCTTATCCAGGTATAAAAAAGGATCAAAGTCAATGGTCAGCGGTATTCAAAACCAAGGCTAGATTACATGTCGATGCCCCCGTTGATGAATGTTTCTTTCAAGAAAATGTTACTAATGGTGAAACAATACTGTCACCAATTGAAGTAGAAGAAGAAGATGAAGATGAAATTGTGGAGGAACCACAATACATACAAATTGTGGCAGAGGAGCAACATGAGGATGAGGATGAGGATGAGGATGAGTATGAGGATGAGTATGAGGATGAGGATGAAGATGAAGATATTATAGATTCTCTTTGTAAGGATGTAGGAATAAATTGTTCAAGTGATGATGATGATTAGGACTGCTATCTATTAGATTTGATAATCTTGTATTTGTTGAAATTATTGTAGATGCCGTATGGCTTAATGTCAATGAAATCATCTTATTTCATTTATTATTCAAGTTTTTAATTACGTAAAGCATTTCTTTCTAATTGTTGCTATATTAGTTTGATAATATGCCGGCCGGAAGACGACGAGGTAGTGGTAGTCGTCAGCTTGAGGGACGACGATCGGGAGCTAGTGACGAGGACGTGATTGTTCCTCCTCAGCCTCAGCCGCCTACACATCGAGTACACCTCGATCCGACTGATTACGATGGCGGCAAGTGGTAAGTATCTCATTTGTTTACCTATTGATTGTATATATATATATATATATATATATATATATATATATATATATATATATATATATATATATATATATATATATATATATATATATATTGATTATAATATGATTACTTGTTGACTATTTTATTTTCAAATTTAACTCCTTTTCAGGTTCGGTGACAAAGACGTTTCCGATCTCGTAACCTTGACCATTATTTCGAACTACAAGGAATTTGCACCCAACTGGTCACTTGCGTCGGATGCGATGAAGAAAGAATGGTGGGATTGGTTTGAGGTATTTATTAACTGTTAGCTATTTCTATTTTATTATTTATTACCTATTTTTCGTTTCATTATTTTTTAACTATATTTTTTTTTTGAAACAGCAACATGTTACCTTTCATGCTCGTGACAGAGATGCGGTTAAGGCGGCTTGGACGGACATGATGAAAGACCGCCTACGCAAAAAGATCCACTACGCTGCCAAGAAAAATGCGGAGGAAAGGCCGTCTTGGATACCGGACGATATATTCGAAAAGATTCTGGCTAGAAAGAATGATCCAAAGTTTCAAGACACATCCGGGAAAAACAAAGCCAATAGGATGTCTGGAAGTACCGAAAAAGGCAAGGCCTTAGGTACTCACATTATGGGTCGTAAAAACACCCTACAGATGATGGATGAAATGGTAATTTCTTAGTTTTACTTCACTTTTTCTCGTCTTGAGTAATTTTTAAACAATTGGCAAACTTTAACAATCTTGAGTGTTTTTTTTAACAAGTACCGTTCGATTTAAATTGCAGGCTGGAGAAGATGGGAGGGATGTACCATCCGCCTTGAAGTTGCTGGAGAAGACGAAGAAGCATGCTAAGAAGGGATGGCTTTCAACGAAACCCAAAGAACTCTTTGTAATTTATCAGAAACTTTTCTTTATGTTTTAGTAATTTGCTTTAGTAATTAATTAACGTATACTAATCAAACTTTATTTTTGTTTTGTAGGAAAAAGTTTTTTCAAGAAAGTCAAAAATGATAAGTGAAGGGATACCGGAGCAGGATATCGACGACAACGAGATCTACTTCGAAGAACACGGCGGTTTTAACAAGAAAAGGTTGATACTTGGTATGGGAAATGCAGCACCAGTTATTTACGAACGTCGTCGTCACTCGAGTGCTGGGAACCCATCATCATACACCCCAGGTTTGTATTTTATAGTATATTAAAGATTAAGACTAACCAATTATTTTACCGTTTACTTAATGAATATAATACCATGTTTGACTATTAATTGCAGGTATCGTCAGCAGAGTTCTTCGAGAGAATGCTCAGCTAAGAGAACGTGATCTCGAGACATCTCAAAGGTTAAAGGCAATTGAAGAGTTCTTAAGTCAACGGGGGGAGTTCACTACTCAAAGCTGCAACCCGGGAGGCTTTTCTCAGCCGAGACGCGACTTCGATGATGACGGCGGCGACAATGCTAGGGCGGCCAGCCATTTTGCCACCCCACAGCCCACTTACACCACCGTTAGATAGGTTTTATTAGGTTGGTTAGTTGGTCTACCGCGGATTATGTTTAGTTTTTTAGTTGGATGAACATATGTAAAACCTTCATTTTAGTTATGAAAAGACCTTTTAAAAACCTTGTCTCGGACAAGTTCTTTGTTGCTGGGTTGTTTTTGCTGAAATATGCAGGTTTGGAGAGCTTACAAAAGGGTGAAATGAGCCATTTAATTGAAATGGGGAGCTGAAAAAACAGCTGAAACCGGAAAATACTACAGGAATTTGCGACGGAAATGTCTCGATTTGCGACGAAATTCCGTCGCAAATGTTGACCATAAGTCAAAGTCAGTCAACATTTGCGACGGAAATTCCGTCGCAAATGTCCCCTTTTGCGACGGAATTTCCGTCGCAAATGTTGACTGATGTTGACCAAATGGTCAAGGTCAGTCAACATTTGCGACGGAAATTCCGTCGCAAAAGGGGACATTTGCGACGGAAATTCCGTCGCAAATGTTGACTGACCTTGACCATCTGGTCAACGTCATTCCGTCGCAAAACTTGGTCAATCCGTCGCAAAATTTTTGCGACGGAAAAATCCGTCCCAAATTATCTTTTTGCGACAAAAATAAGGGACAGACACTGTCCGTCGCAAATCCGTCGCAAATGATGTTTTTGCGGCGTATTTCACCTATTTTGCGACGGACCTGTCCGTCGCAAATAGAGCATTGTTTTGTAGTGGATCATCACTTTGAAGATATTTTGAACCTCTTGAAACATTGAAGTGGCAATTTATAGACACGAGTTAAAAGACAACTTTACAAGCTACAGGTCGAAAAACAAGACTGTACAGAGACAGTCTGACTCCTCTTTACTAAAAGATTGTTCTTGTAAATTGTAACTCATGAATTATGAAAATTTAACGATAAAAGTAAACGAGTTCACAAGACTAGCACTTCCATAATTCATATGTCAACCAATTAATAATTCAATACATTGTTACACTATCATATATTAACGTTCATATTCATACCATATGCCTACTATTCATACTACTAATGTCGTATCAGAGTATTACATGGTTATATAACAGAATTCATATCTGATTAAACTTTCATATTAAAACTTTATCATTTCAACAATCACACATCACGCAGCAACTTCCAAAAATCGTAATTAAATAAATAGAATTGTTACCATCTCGGAATGTCCGGGGTAGTGAATAAAAAAGTAAAACAAACCAAAGTACTTTAAATAAAACTGATTAAATTTAAACTTTTGATATAACAACTACTACGCAGCAGAATAAAGTACAACTGATAACATCTAAGTATGTGAGTTAATTCTAAGTAGGTCCAAGCCATGTCTCTCTCCGTGTCCAAGCTCCTAATCCATCTGTCTCTGACCTTTAGAATCTACTCCCCATTCCGGATCATCGTAGGTGTCACACGAATACACTGTCAACCTCGCGGTCGAGTAGGATAACACAAAATCATAATGCAACAATAATGATATGCAAATGCCATGATATGCTCGAGCTCAATCTCAATCTCATTCTCAAACTCAACCCGTAACTCCCACCCTTACCGAACCTCCCGGCAGAGTATAATCGATCGTCGCCGAACACCAGCATAACAGCTGAGGTCACCAGGTCTAGTCCTGCAGAACTAGCTTGGGCCCAATAATATATCATCATCTCGAATCTGTATCCAATGCATGCATATGTCATGCTCGTGAATGCAACAAAAATAGTAATCATACTTATGAACGCAATAGTAATAATAATCCATCATAACCATATATCATCCTCATATCATTAATGCTCATCATCCATATCATACATTCAGCATCCATTCATAACATATAACAGTAGTATAGTGGCAGTGTATCCTACCTGGATAGCAATATAATCTCATCACGCAGCTAACATCCAATCAGCAGAATCACTTCATCACATACTTAACACCAAACAAAATAATGTACTTAATTACTAACTAATACAACTACACAACTAATACAATATATCAATTATTCAAATTAATTATTTAAATAATATATTAGGCATAACGAGACCGTATCAAACATGACTACCTCAATTAACTTAACCAACCCGACCTTATTACTTTTATAACTAACTTCAATTAAATACTCGAACATAGAAGTATAATCGAACCATTGATAACCGTCACATTCTTGTATAAAATATATAAGACAACTTATATAATTAAATATTATAAACAACATTTAATGATAATAATAGTAAACTAACCATACCATGACAATAATAATAATATTAATAACACTAATAATAATAATAACATATACTAATAATGATAATATTCAACAATATCAACACCACACATGACTAATAAAAAGACAACAACACAGACCATGACTACCACAACCCACGAATAACGCTCATCAACCAACACAGGCCCATGACCAACAGCCTTCTGACAGCCTACTTTGTAGTCCCATTAACTGCTCTGATCTCTAGCCGCCTGGACTGCCACCCTTCTATGGTGATTACCACATCTGCCCCACAACGCACCCACTGGTACCAACCACAACCCGTAACGTGACCATATCAGTTCTCGAAACCAGTGCTAAAACACCCTGGTCGCAATATCACTCTGATGTACCGTGTCTGACTACCACTACAAATCCGACTACCACCACGTGTACCACCACCCTGGCCACCACTTATCACCTCCCACGACTCCACTCACCACCCACGACTCCCTAGTGACAAACACTAGGCTTCGACGCTAGTCACGACCCCCCCCCCCCCCCCCCCCCTGAAATAGCCCCACAAAACCCCTGATCATCCATGCCCCTGTTCCTGCAACCTGTTTCTACACCTCTAAACGACTGTCGATAGTGGTTTTCCCGACCACCATACAACACCCTACAACCACCAATATACCCTACTCACACCCCACCACCAGTATCAAGGATTCACGAGAATAATTAAACCCAAAACATAGTGAGCAAGCATCCAAAAAACGAAATAGAAACAACACACGCAGAACAGAGTATTGAATCCGCCATTACCAACGACTTTCATGGTGGTTTTGGTGACGGTAATGGTGGTCCTATGGTGGTTTAGAAAAGATAAACATGTTATATATACTACAAAGATTACATACAACTATATTACCCAGATTCGAAGATACGAAAAAGCACGATAAACTACTTACGAATTCACTTGCTGCGCAAAGAATGAGAACGATGGTGATGGGGTTGTTACTGTTTCTCCTTCGTTTTTCTTTAACCCACGACAGTCATGATAGGTTTTTCTGATTTGTTGAAGATACATAGGGTTTTCTGAAAAACTAAGGGAAGGGGAAACTGGATGATAGGTTTTCTATCACGTGTGTAGAGGATGGGATTCTCCTTACATCGGTTATAAAACAATGTAGTGTAAAAACCACTTAAATAAATCGGTTTAAGAAAACCGATGTCACGTAAATAAATTAACATCGGTTTTTAAATAACCGATGTTAATAAATGATGTAAATAACTGAAATAAAATAAATAACATCGTTTTTTTTTTTCAAAAACCGACGTTAACAATCCAATTATTATAAATTACATTGTTTATATTAAGAAATGATGCTAGTAAGGCGATGTTAATAGCACTTTTTCTACTAGTGGGTGTGAGGATGATTAGGGTTTTGCGAGATGTGGAGGCAGACATAGGTGGTAGGCTTGATTAGGGTTGAAATGTCGATATGTAAGTTGTGTGTGTATGTCGATGGAGTATAAGGAGTATGTGGGCTAGGGTTGTACTACACGGCTTCACACCCAACACGCATAAATTATAATCCGGGTCCAAAAGCACATCACGCATCTCGAGGTGATATCCCGCTCTAAACTCGTAACTTAAAATAAACGAGTACGTATAAATTATTTATACTAATTAAATTATGTAATTTAGTATTAATACATATTAATTAAATTAATTATAAAAATATAAAATTATTAGCACTTATATAAGAATATAACAAAATTTAGGATTTAAAAATATAATTACGACTTAAATAATAACTAAGTATAGATAAGAATAAATATAAGATAGGATATATATTTAATTATAAATATATTATCAAAATTAAAGAAATACAAATGAAATGCCATTTTATGAAATAATAGTCAAATATAAAATGATTATAAAATACGAAATAATCGTAGAAATACGATTTTTAAAATAATAACAGCTTATATAAAATACTTTATAAACATTCCATTTGAAATACTTGTATAAATCACGGGTTGACTGCCGTTGACCGAGGCTAATATACAGGGTATTACAGAAAAGCTTAGATTTGCATTCCGTGATTGATTGCCTTGAGATAGGGTTCTCCCTACTCAATTATCTGTTATGTGATTGTGACGGTATCTCTGATATATTGTAACGATGTTATTGTTGTGTTTTAAGACTGATATCACTTGTGGTTATGAGATGAGATTTGGGAACATATGTGTGGGACCATTGTGGGAAACGACTCTCACTACTACGATCACTCTTCGTGGGACCCGCCTTGGAGGTGATGGCACATTAATGATCTGAGTACCCCTTGCCACGAGCAAATGGGGTTTGATTGTGGGACTACAGGTCGCCACTGTGAGATGATTGGTTATTGGTGATATCAGCACGCGGTGCCTTGAGATTGTTATATTGTTCTTGATTTTGGTAGTGACGATATTGCATATACAGTAACTGACGCTTGTGGTTTGTGCGATGTGATGATCAATTGGTATGGTGAGCAGATTCTTAACAGGTAAGTCGATGCTGATTGTTTGCTTGAGACTGGGAAGGAACGAGTCACCATTGATGAGTCATAGTAATCTTTCCTTATATTTAGTCGCTTAGCTTCCCCTGTTGTTTAATCATCTTTTGAGTTTGAGACACTTGTAAAGTTTTAAATTGTAATTTAATAAAAGTTTCTGATGTCTTTCTTTGATATTATACCACTGGTAACCGAGATGGTAATGCTTTCATAATCTGATGGTCCTTTCTAAAGGCCTTGGATTATGCGGGTGTTACACATAATCTGTTCCTTGTATTAAGTGCATTATACAATTTTTCCACCAGCCATAGCCCGTGCCATAAAGACAGGACATTTGACAATTTTGGAATTCATTGAAAAACAAAAGATAGGATAAATAAACTCAGAAAAGGATCAAACTCTTTATGGTAAAGCAATCAAGAGCACGAGCCTCTGATACCAATTGTTGAGTTTATCGATCCGGTACATAAGCATTTTAAAAAAATTAATTTTAAAATCTCTTAAAGGATCACAGGGTATACTTTGTTGAGTGATTCTGAAACAGAACTTAGGCGAATTAAACAGTCTGGTTGGTTGTTCAAACAATCAGAATTGTGTTGTACTATTTTTGATCGAATGCGTGAGAAAAAGAGAACGAAATTGAAAGAGAACAAAAGTAAACAAAAGAAAGGACACAAGATTTTTAACGTGGTTCGACCGACTATCTAAAGATCTACGTTCATCCTCTCTCTTTTTAATATATTCTGTATAACTCAAGCTCGACTACAAAGACAATCTCCACAATCAACCCCGATCGTGCAACTCGAGTACAACCTCGTACAACCTCGTACCTCAATAACTCTTTCTTACAGACTGAAAAATACAACACAAAATGCCTCTTTGAAATATTCAACAATTTGAACAATGGAGACAAAAATAATCTTATAAGTATACGAACTTGAGTACTCCAACTTAATCCAGAAACACGGCTTACAAATGATTTGCAAATATAGGAGGTTACGTTGGGAAAACCAATTTGCAAAAATTACTTTAAAACACAAAGTGATAAAAAAAATTAATCTCTCAAAAGTTGTTGACATTGTTTTTCTTTTTGTCTCTGCGTGTTTCTCACAATTTGCATGTCAAAATGATTTCAATTATATAGAAGATGTTGGTTGACCAAATCAATCCACTTTGATAGGCAACAAATCCTTTTCAAAAATTTCTTTATTTACGTAAAGATTGTTCTCAATTAAAAGTTACACCCCAAAATTAAAGATATTACCTTGCATAAAAAAGAGAAAGTTTAACCAAGTAGTGTTAGTTCAGTGGTAGTTGGTTAAACCTTGAAATTTGCAGAAATGCAGGAGTTGAGAGGTTTCAGGTTTGACTACCAGTTGGGGCGATGATCAATTGGCCACTGCAGCCCTGAAGGGGTGGCTTACATGGTCCATGTGATGGTGCGGAATGTATGGGTCTGGGGGATTCAACCTCTCGTCATCAAAAAAAGAAAAGAGAAAGTTTTTCACCCGGGTATTTTCAAATCAATTTTGACAAAAAATATTATATCTTTGAAATCCTTTTATCAAATATCATAAGCCGTAATTTATTGGATCAAGTTAAGGAGTGAGACCAAGTTGTATACTCTTACAAAATTACTAGACACGGACCGAGACAAATCCTCATGCTATAACCAAATTCCGAGCAAGCTAAAAGTCTTTGTTACACGTCTAGCAAAAACATTAATTAAGAGGGGACAGAAAATAAGAGACTTGTCATCGTCAACATAATAAGTCCAACAATTATGTAATCCTTTTTGGGATTACTATTAAAAAAAAGTCCTAATTCCCTTTGTAGTTTAGATTTAAACTTCATTTAAACAAAATGCTCCTAGATAGCCCCGCCCTTATTATGTATGGAAAAGTTATTGTGTCCTGCCAGAGTACGTACTCCTCACACCTAAAGAAAATCCACCAAAATATAATATTATAATGACATGGGTGTATGGAGTACGGTACTCCCGGAGGACACAAGAATTTCCCATATGTAAAACGGTGAAACACCCGTAAATATATATATATATATATATATATATATATATATATATATATATATATATATATATATATATATATATATATATATATAAAAGTTAGCTTGTTTACATCTGCATATACATACCTAAATGTTAGGTGTATGATACATAACACTAGGCGTACATATTAGCTCAAGTGTATAACATTCTTGTATTTCCTTGATATGATTATAGCAATAGATTGGAATGTTAAGAAACATATAATTCTTCATACAATCAGGACTGAGAAACAATGTTTTCAGCAACATTTTGCAAGGAACGGAACAGAGACGGCATTAACTTCTTCGCCATGACATAATACGCTTGTTGAGTTAAATGTGTTCCATCCCAACTTACATATTCTTGAGGATCTGTACAAACTGGAACTCCCTTATCTCCGCAATATGCTCCCTTATTAACGTTATATTCATCATCGCCAGCCCCACAACACGCCTTTGTTATGACATTCACATCAAATCCTGTATTATTATTGTGAAGAGGTTAACAGATTATATATTTGTTACGACATTATCTGATCGTGTAACAAAACTTTATCAATCTTAGAAGATTAAACTTACCGTATAAAGTCGCGTGTTGAATGATTTCTTGGAGGGTTCCGAAGTAATCCAAGTATACAATTGCAACATTTGGGTGACTCTTCTGTAGTTCAATAATCATTTGTAGTAATTGATCATTGTGATATATAGCATGGCTATTATATTCCTTTAGGCATTTCAATTCATCATACTTGGAGGAATCATTTGTTTTGAATTGACTAAGATACATTGGCGCGCAACCTATTGGAAAATTTCCGGGAATAGCTATTTGAGTAGCACCAAGATCAATAATTTCCTGCATATTGACAATTAATGATAATACTCGTAATTCGTAAAATTTGGACAATGGTAGGGCGCCTCCAAATGGTAACAAGTAGTCTTGATATCACCCGCTCACATAAAGTGAATGTGTGAGGGTGGTATCAAGTCTAGGTATCACCAGATTGCGCAATCTCATTTTTCCTAAAATTTTTATATAACTTACCTCAACTGCCCTTTTGATTTTTTGAACAACATCCGGTACCATTTCATACACATCTGGCAATGGTTTACCTTGGGTAAAGGCGAAATTATAGTCATTGCCTCCTACTTCACCCATAAGAAAAAGCCCTTTCGCGAGCTTGTTCCTCCTCTCTTAATAGAAAAAGAAAAGAAACAAATATTAACCAGTAAATGTAAAAGGATTAAATGTAAAATAACATGTTAGATTGGTAAATTTACCTGATATATTAGGGTAAAAAGAATGAAGGTGTGACCTGAACCAACCGAGTTGCACAGACAATGTAAGATTGGTAGGAGCCTGTACATTATACTTCTCCCCCAAAACAGATGAATTAAGAGCAGCCGCACTCGCAACAGCAAAGTTCACTCCTTGCGTAAAATTACCGTCTTTGTTAAGATATGCATCGATTAAAGGTAGGTTCAAGAACTTTGCTGCATTAGTCCCCGAAAAAATGATGTTAGGACGTTAGCAGGTGATACCGAGTTTTTTTAAATTGAAGCTGGAATGGGAGAATGATAGCATTACCGAAATAATCAATAACAAGGAGGCCATTGGAACAACGCCCGGTAGGCTTGTTGAAGTAGGAAACGCCATATGGCCAGTTAGCGCAGTTGGTAGACGGGTCGGCTCGAATTAGATTTCCCGTATCTGAAAGTGAGTCTCCAAATTGGTAGATAGCATTGATCGGAGGACTTTTTGAGCTAATTTGTATTGTATTACCATCATTCAACGACAAGAATTTTCGAATAAGTATAGGAATTAGGATATGTAACTACCACCTTTAATTTTGCAATAATTCTATTCAATTAAGAGGAGTAAAACTAAAAATTTCGATCACTGGTTAAATGAATAAGATCTAGATGAACATACACATATTGTTACAACAGTTTTGACAGGATCGAATTTGTGTATGAAGAAAACCGTAGTAATACAGCTAATATTGCGTTGCCTACAACCCTAGTAACGGGCGTTTAAGGCCACATCCCACAGGCTCCGGTTTTGGCCTCGGAACTTACAAGATTTATTGATAAAATTCAATATGAACCGCCATATACACTACACCGTGTACATTCATATTTAGGGTATATATTTTCATGGTGTACGGAGTCACCATTATTTTAAGAGTGCCTGCCTAATAGTCAAGTCATTCATGCAAGTCTTGACTCTAGAGTAGGGTTTGCTCATCGGAAAAGGAAAAAATGAAAATTAAGTGTGTCAGAGTGACATGCCACCCCTATGATCAGGGGCGGATTTAGGCGGTGTCGGCGTGGGCACGTGCCCCCCATGAAATTTTCGAAATAAATGTTTATAAGTCTCCAATATAGACATATAGTTATCATGGCATAATTGATTGATGTGTCAACTTCTAATTTTTTTGGGCCTTAGTCCATATTAATGGAAGTTCTATACCATTAAGCCACTTGTATTTATTGTTAAATTTTGTACCAAAACTTATTATATTCTACAACTTTAAGTTATTATTTTTATATATACTTAAAATATATATTTTGTAGTATTTTAGAGAAAACCTTATTTTTGAAAAAAAAAAGTCCAATTTTTCCCATTTTTTACTTAAATATTATTTAATATAGGAAAAAAAATTTAAATATAATGTTTTTTTCTTAGACACGCGTCAAAATTTTTTTGTGCCCCCCTTGCACGAAAATCTTGGGTTCGCCACTGTCGATGATACTGAGTTTCACACCATTCTTTCACGTGTAATATATTTATGCAATTTTAATATTTTATTTAAATTATTTTTAAACCAATCGTTTTAGGATGGAATCTCACGTGTGTTAGGTTTTTCCACATCGTTGGAGTTGGAGTAGTTTATAAATAAGTGACTTACTCCTCCTATCACCAATTAGTTTTAGGATAAAATCTCTTTTTGTGTTATCAAGTGTTCCGTTTCTCTTCCATTTGGGACTGGCCCGACCCACCCATTTACATGTTCTAACACATGTGTTCTAACAGTTTCTACTTGTTTCAGGAACCCTACATATTTCTGGCACTCAATGTCTCTACTATCAACAAGTCTCCCTTGCGACGGATATATCCGCCGCAAGCAGCTTATAACAGGTCAAGTTTTCTTACTTGTTATAAGACAAAACATCGAAAATCTTAAATGTTTTGTCTTTTCCTACCCAAGTGGGTCATATATTATCCGAGTTTGCGACAGATATTGAAGTAAAAATAGATCTAATAAGGCGGAATGAACAAACTACTTTGTTGTAATTGTTCGGACATTCCCAACAGATATGTCTGTCACAATCGTTTTAGGATGGAACCTCCCGTGTGTTAGGTTCTCCCACATTATTGAAGAAAGAGAGATTGGACTAGTTTAAAAACAAGTTACTTACTCCTCTTATCACCAATTAATTTTATGATGGAACCCTACAAATTTCTCTTTCCATAATTTGATATCATTTGGTGGCATTCAATGTTTCTATCATTGTCCATTCATAGAATTTATGAGGTATCTCATCAATAGGAGTAAACGTGTAAAATACACTCATTTATTTGAAATGAGTAAAATAAAAGTGATGATTATATCTCATCTCATTTTTGGGTTGGTATTCATATCATAGTTGAGCGTGAAAGATGGTTGAAAAGGGTAGACTAAGTATAGTAAGACCATTCCCAAGTATGGTTGATAGGGAATCGAGTCAAGTTAATTGTAATTAAAAAATAGATTAGGATCACTCAAGTCGAATTGAGTCACAAATCGACCCAATTTGAAATAAATTGACTCAACAATTCATCTAATACGTGGCATATTGTAATTGGTTCCAAACGTTTAAGAAAAAGAAAAAAAAACACTTAAAAAGTGGTTGTTTCGGAGGTTTATTGACCCCGATCATGATTTTCTGCTTGGGAGGGCTTATTGACTCAGGTCATGACTTTCTGCTTGGGAGGATTTAAGTGGGTCAATGTCAATAGGGGAGATTAAGACAAATATACAATTGACCCGATTAAATTGACTATTTACTTGAAAATGGTTTAATAAAAAAATAATAAGGGCGTCTACTCAAAAGTAGTCATCTACTAGATATAATTAATAATGACTAATGAGCAATCCAAGATTACGACATCAAGACACTAGTTTTAAAATTTGCTTAAAAAAGGCAGGTTTTTGTATTGTTTGAAAAGAGAAACAATGTCAAAGATAACATTCGTCGCAAGTTTGCGACGGGTCAAGCAATGTATATATAAAGTAGATAAGTCAAAGAAAAAGCTTCTAAGAACTAGTAAAATGTACTTCCTCCATTTTTATCCAAGTGATACATAAGGTTTTTGTACACTATTCACAAGTTATCTTTCAATTTCAATTTTCTCTCAATACGTAAGAAAAAACATATTCATGTGGGATCTTGTTTAATTCGTCTTTACGAGTACATTAAAAGTAGATAATTTTTATAATTTTTACAAATACGTAGGTAAATATATTAAGCACGTAAAACGTACGTTGGCAAACGCGCAAAAAGAAATGTATCACTTGGATAAAAATGGAGGGAGTATTGTTTTATTCACCCACATGATTATACTTATCCCGTAGCAATTTGTGACGGATATCCCCTTTTTTATAAAAGGAAGGACATTTAAAGAAATCTAATTGGTTCCTCAAGAATAGGGAAAAAAAAATGAATCTATTTTTCTAAACACCCACCCCACATTCTCCTTAGAATTAATTTCACAATTTCCTAATTTCACTATTTATTCTCTCACTACTCACCTCTAATGTTCTCTAATTAAATTTCAATTCATATTTTTTTATTTAATTGTTGATAAAATTATTTTATATTTACTCATATTCATACGAGATTAGTATATAATAGTTTAAATTTGACCCGTACATTTTTTTTTTTGCACGAGAATAAAACTAGTATTGGGAGAGTTGTTGCAAAGATAATGGCAATGGATTCACGCCCACCCAATTTAATAAGGAGTACTTACTTTACTTTACTTTACTAATAACTTTACCAAAATTAAACTTCGGCCGACCTGATATACATTATTTATCTACAAGTAAAGCTAATACGTTTTAAATTCAACTAATTTGAATTTGACTCGGTCAACTCTTCTGCGAGGTTTAAAATGGTACTTGCTGCTTCTAATTAAGTAGAGTTTTTTCACGTGATTAATTCTACGTGGTACACTTGTTTTCAAAAATATCAGAAAACTGCTTAATTAACGAAAACATATTAAATTCAAACTTTTTTAATTCGTCTCTTTTAAATTAGTTTATATATTTTTGATTGATTTTTAGACGATAATTTATCATGTCATGTCATTAACATAAACCTGCTTTACTCAATCGTAAACATACTTTTCATTACAAAATTTAACTAATTAAAAAATAATTTTTAATTATTTGGGTATTAGATTTACATAATTCACCTACTGCCGACATAACAAGACATATTAAATCATAACTAGATCGATGGTGAAAGACAACCATAATTACGTGTTAGTGTGTGGTAAGTATACACCGATAGATACTCTCCCTCCATCTCAATTATTAATTATTTGTTTAACTGTTAGATGACAATTGAATTAGTAATTTCAATTAGGAGATTTAGTAAAAATATTTGATAGTTAGCGGATTTTGGTTAATAGATTATTGTATCTGCGTATAAATGGTTAACGAAATCATTTTTCACACAATAATGTGAATATGTTCGGTGAATGAAAAACAATAGTCTAAGCTTTAATCTACTTTTTCATTATATCATTTATTGACGCTCAAATTAGTAAATTGGTAAATTAAATATGCTAAAAACTTTGAATATGCTCAAAATTTGTTAATCCGCATTTACCAAACGTTCAACGAACATTAAAAGTAAATTACACCTAAACAAATCAACCAAAACAGTGAAAGTATTAATAAATCATTTAAAAGTCTCGTAATCTTGTTTCATATTCTGTAGAAGATTTTGTTTTTAAGTTGAAATGAGCTGAATTAAATTTAATAGAGCCGATCAGCTGAATAAAATTTAGTTAAATTGAATAGAGTTGAAATAAGAATTAATTTGTGAATAGATTATTTGAATTAAACTAAACGGAAACTAAATTGAACATTAGAATAACGCTAAGCAGAAATTAAACAAACTGAAATTAAGCAGCCTCGTATATGCGTTACGTAAGAATTGTGAGGGTAACTATATTATTGTATGCATATAGATATAACGGTTTTAATGAACACAATTGATATAAATGAAAGAGAGAAAAAAAAACCTGGGAAAGGAGAGAAAATGAGAGGAGGTGTGAGTCGGACGGTCGTGAGAGGGTAATCTGATGAGGTTGTGATGAACAAAATGGTAGGACGAGAAACATATGGATGGGAAGCAGGAGATAATGAATAGTGTTACTATGAAGAATGTAGAAGAATGTTGCAACAAGTACTGAATAAACATGACTACTATTTACGGAAAATTAAGAAATACGGAGTAGGCGTGAGTATAACAAGGAGGTAAGATTCGATGAAGAAACAAGTGTGAAATGAATAAGTCTCCCTTACTTTTGATCTAGGGTAATACGGACACTTTTCCTAATGAGCCGTACCGTGTCCGACACCGACACTCCACAGACACACGCCGAAACGTGTCCAACACCTAACCAGCCGTGTCTAACTTTCTACATTTATTTGGGCACGTGTCCGACGCGTGCCCATGGTATTTGAGCCGTGTTCGTCGCGTCTCCACGATATTTGGTTATCATTTGCGGTGAATGATGTTCTTGAGACGAGAAATGCGTTATCGACAGAGATCAATTCGAATATTGGTTCGGATGATGAATGAAAATAAATTTATTATCAAGGACAAGTTTTACATTCACTTATTTAAAATTAATATCAAATACTTTTTAAAAAAATAAAATAAAAAATTTATAACTATAAAATGTATATTTTATTAAATTTAAATGACGTGTCTCGTGTCCTAAATTTCATGGCATGCCGTGTCCTGTGTCCGTGTCGTGTCCGTGTCCGTGTCCGTGTTCGTGACCGTTTTGGTGCTACCTAGCTTGTGATTAGGGATGTCATTGAACAGGTACAAGTGGGTACCGCTCTGTACCCGTTCCAGTTGAGGTGGGGATGGGTAGAACTTTGACGGGTGGTTGGGCGGGGAGGGGTACAAAAATTATACCCGCCATGGATAATGGGGCAGGACGGTTCTTGTGTGTTACCCACTTCATACCCGTGTACCCGCTAATTATTACACAAATCAATACTATTATTACGATAATTTTACAAATATTATTTTATTATAATTAAGACGTGATGTTAAAAACAACTATTTTATAAAATATTTTACCAATTTCTTTGATAAATAACTAAAATTATATAAAAAAAATTCCTAAAAATAGAAATTAATAGCGATTAAACCAACTTAGACGAAAAAAAATCAAAAAAATTTATGGTATAGCGGGTTAACGGGTAGATGGGGCAGGAATGGTTTTGAAAACTTGTACCCGCCATAAGTGTACGGACGGGATGAGTACGAAGTTTTCTTAATGGGTACGGCCTACGGGTACGTGGGAGTCTATATCCAGCACTGCCCTGCCCAGTGACATCCCTACTTGTGACCGATAAATCTGTCATAAGTTTATGACGGATATATGTGTCACAGGGTTATGAAGGGTCGAGTAGCTCCCACTTATTTAGATAAGATAAATCTAGAAAATTACAAACAATTTGTCTTTTTTACTCACATGGATAATATTTAATCGTCAAAATCTTGTGATGGATATACGGTTCAGAATCGATTCAGAATTGAAAATTTGTGGTGTGAAATAAAAATGAACAAATGATTAAGAAGGTGGTGGATGTTTGAGTGAAATTCTCCAATCTCCACTATCATACATTATTATTATTTATTATTAATGGACTGTGGACCCTTTTATATCTTATTTCTTCCTCCGACAATAATAATACACAAATACAATTATACAAATACGGAATATACTTAATATAGCACAAATCTGACGATATTTTCCAATTATAGTAAGTCTTGTTTGTAACGGCTTATCATTTGTGACGGATATTTTATGAGATAAAATGAATACAAAATGAGTTAGTGGAGAAAGGGGACCACATAAATAGTATCAGAGAGAGAAAAAGTGGATATTTTGTGAGAGGAAATAGTATCCATCACAAACTTGTGACGAATACCGCCGTCAAATGAGAATTTGTGTTGCAAGTATACTCATTTTCACCAAATTGACCAAATATTGCTTCATTCCTTGACAAACATGAAAAGGCCACGCCGATTTCATGCGATATACCCGAATAGCCTCTTTTTCACTTTTTGGTTTTATCGTCAACTACTTCCTCGTTATTTTACGTTAGTGTATTATCCATTTATCCGTCCGTTGGCAAAGTCGATCCGACCCGATGAACCCGATCATAGTTGTTCCGATATAATTTGAAAACTGGGTGAACCGAAATCGAACAGACTCGATAACTGATAGCTGCCTTATGTTGTCCAACCCAAACCTAACCCGACTCGTGACCCTGACCCGATATTTTCTTAACCTGATAGATGACCTGATAATGAACTGATTTAATAATGGTTTAAATGACACCAAATTGTCATTTATCTTAATTATTTTCACTTAACTCCAATTAATACATTTATCAATTATTTAAACATAAAATTATCATCTAAAACTAAATATATAAGATAAAATATACGTCAATAAGCTGACCCGACACTGACCTGCACCTGAATTGTCACCCGTTGATGACCCGACATGAACCGAACCGACCAAAACCCGTGACTTGCCCGAAATAACCCGAACACGATATTACCCAACCCCTTTGACCCGATCCAGGTGACCCGATTACCACCTCTAAATTCATTACATTCGTTTTTAAAAATTGTTCTTCTTACGATATATCAAGAGAAGTTTACCCGTAGCTTTTTTCACTATGTTATGAACAGTTTTATTGAGATTTCTATAACAATCATTAATAGAAATTAGACCTGTCAAAACCTGACCCGACCCGAAACCGTAATCCAACCCATAAATAACCCAAATTTTTTCAATTCGAACCCAAAAGATACTAGAACCCGTTTTGAATTTTTAAGATTTACTAGTTGTTGTACGGCGCGCTCCGCGCGCCGTACCCCAAGTTAGTGGGCTCGCCTATTAGAATTAAGATCGCTTCATATAATTCGTATTGTTGTTTATTGTACCTTAACATTTAATATTATCTTTGCTATTGTCGTGGCCTATAAGGACACAATAAATAGGAACGATCCATATTTTTTTTTCGCTACGGAGGCATAACATACAATTGATTTTGGTTCTGTGAAAGTTCACTTGATCATTGTTCAATATAAATCCATGCATCGTGTGAAATAGAAAAGAGTTGGAGGCTATGCCATTGAAGTAAAATAGAATGAGGCCTAATAAAATTAACAGCATATTCAGAACACAAACATAAATATCATAACACATTATTTTACAACACATTACAGAGATTACCAACATACGTTCTTTAATACAGACCCTTACCACACCTGAAAAGACTATCAACGGGTGTAGTTACACACATGTGTTTATGTACAGACTCGCTACAGACCCTAAGTGCACTGCACACGGAATAGACTACTAACACACATGTTTATCTACAGACCCTTTATTTGCCCCTTCTGGATTTTAACACATGGAGAAGCGAGTATACGCACACTTGCCCGGTTACCTGAAGTTCGACTTTTTCCTGGAACATCATATGGTTACATTGCCTGGATAACGGTCATGACATGGTTATACGCATTGTTAGCTTCTACATTAGCTAGGAGTTGTGCATTAAATCTGGATGAATATGAAACCTAGACCTAGTTTACCGCATTTCTTAAGTAGGTTGCAACGTCATTTCCTACCTCATTTCTTAAGTAACTATCTGCTCATCAAAATGGTAACAGGAACCGTAAATCCTACACGACTAAGTATTTGAGGATCTTCCTACAAAGACATGGAAAATAAACTTTATCTTATTATGGTTTTCTCCCTTTTTGTGTTAAAACTTCTCTATATCCTAGTCATTTGTTGTCTTATTCCATTTACTAAGCATGAACCTTGAATCACAATCCTAGATAAAATATTTATTATCATCCCGAGCAGACAGAATCTAGATAAAGACGCACTAACCATGAGATGAGCCTCAGACCTCTTTCATGGCTAAAGTTGGAACATTTGTCGTGATCGTCATGTCTTTCATAACATGTCAAGGTCATCTTGATTAAAAACACAAACCACAAACAAACGAGTTCACTTTTATATGCAGAATTGATGAAAGGTAGGAATAAAACGAAAGCCTATTGGCTTGGGAGCAAAATGGAAGTGAGAAAGTGCATCCAGTTTCAAATACAGCCTTTTAAAATGTTAAACCGACTTCAATCTCAGCATAATTTAAATACCCAGTCCTTGACTAACCGAAAACATTAAACAAACTCGCAATCCTCTCTTACCTTTCCTCCTTATTCTCCTTCAATGCCAACAAAACATGTTCTATTGATATTGGCCATGGCTTCTTCACTGGAATACACCGTCTACACTCTACATTTCCTAATTTCGCCCTTCGTTTTTCATATTTCTCTCCATTTTTTTACTGTGAAAATCCCAATTTAATCCTTGTAGGCAAAAACAAGCTCCTAGACTACGTACAACATTCCAATTGAATTCCGTTAGACCTAGCTTTATAATCATGATAGGGAAATGGAGGGTGAATGGAGAGATGTTCTTCCTCCAAATTTTTTTATAGTATAAGGATTTTGATTAGGCCTGAAGTATGGAAAATGGATTACTCCAAATATTTCCCCTACATTTTCCTATTAGCTTACTTGTTATTAAAACAAAGGAATTTGCATTCCTTCCCTCCATTTCCCTCCCTTTACCTTCATCCAAACACACCCTAATGTTCTCATAGTCCCTACGATAAATCAAGTACTTAGTTAATTATTGGAAACTTAACCATATTTTTACAAAATGTTGTTGGCTATTGCTTTCTTTCATTAGTGAATAATTTACTTACAAGTAACAATAAAGGGGTTAGTTAGAGTTATTCCATAATTCAGATTCCAAGTTATGCAAATCTCTAATACCTTACTTGTATTTCTCCATGCAAGAAACACCACAGTTGTAAGTTCTCTTATAATATACAAATTTTCTAACCTTTCAAGAATGTTTCCTACTTTTCATATTATGTACTTAATTCAATTCCCGATTCACTTATGATTACGGGACACTCGGAAACCTCTTTTGTACATGTCTACCTCTTTACCCAGTCAAAGGTGGCCTATGAGGCATTACGGTAATGTTGGTATCACCTTTCAAATGGTATTGTACATGGTTATTTTGTCTTACTTTCTTTGTACCTTAAAATATATAGCGTTTTGTAAAGCCTTATCTAGACTGGTTGTAAGACACTGAATTGATATTCTCGTTTACTTTGAGTGAAACTGGGGAAAATATTATATAGCTAGAATGAATATAGGATAGAAAAATAAGTTGCTATACACATTTAGAATTTAAGAAGGCGGTGATAAATATAGAAATATAACAAAAATTATGGTCAAACTATTTCAAGCTCAACACAATTGTATCGGAAACTCTACTTATTTTCAGGCAACTTGGGAATTAACTTTGTAAGATTTGTTTGCACAAGGCATTAACCCCTGCCTTATTTTTCCTTTCCAGCCTTGTAAGATGAAATTACTGAATCCTACCACTCGGCTTGTTGAGCCTCTGAAAAGTAAAAAAAACTCGTAAAGTTTTCATGGTCATATATTCAAAAAGAAGAAAAGTCAGATGAATGTTTTTGTAGAACATGTTCAAAATTTATATAAGGTGTCTGCTAGTTATATAGACATATAGAACTGTACTGTAAACTTGCTGAGTTGGCAGATAAAATTGTGCTTAAGTTTCAAAGTAGTGTGATAAAGTTGGAAATTTTCTACTATTGATCAATTAAGCAGATGTTTCGTGGTTGTTTTTGAAAACTGTGATTTTCTTAAAAAATTGCAGATTGTTGTTAGTTAAGGGAAAGTCTTGATTTAGTTTTATTGGTCTGTGGCATCTTTTCTCATTCTTGTTAGTGAGAGTGAAGGATGACCTTCATAGTAAAGTATTATCTGATCTATTTTGATGAAGCTAGCAAATAATCAACCTAGATATATTTATCTGTCCTTTAGGATTGTCTCTGTAAGAGAGTTTTATGTCATGTGAATCTGTGACTTGGTGAACACTACGTGGGGAAAGTTTTTTTTTTTTTTTTTTGACAACCTACGTGGGGAAAGTTGTCGAGGGGATTAGTTGCCATTTTCCATGGTTAATAAAGAATTTGTGGTTTCTTAATACCTACGGAGTACGATTTAAAAAGTACATAGTGTGGGAAAGCAATGTGCTAAGTATATAAGTTATAACACAGTGCTACATAAGGGAGAAGCTGTGTTTTCAATTGCTTTGAGATTTCAGCCCAAATAGAAGTACTTAAAACAAAAGTAATTACTGCAACAGGAATTGCTACTTGTGTGCTAGTGTGATGCTTTTTAGGCTAATCAATTGTGACTGAATAACTTTATAAGTATGTGTAAGTAGCTTGACTAAAATATTAAGAACTATTCAGACATTCGACATAGACACGTACCCTCCAGTTATGGAACATGTTTGATATTTGCGGGTTTTGTTTAACGCTAGGTATTCAATCTAGTTGGACAGCAAATAAATTGCGCCTTCAACAAGAGCCCCTTTTTTGTTATTGAAGAACTTCTTATGGCATAAGGGACATGAATATGCAATATCCAGCAATCACTATGATCGTCATTGTGTTTAGAAAGAAGTTGAGCGTAACAAGAAGCTTAATAAATTCAACCACACAATGATAGACCAACAAATTCAGTTTTATCAGGTCGATACTGGGAGCAGAAGTCAAGATTCCTATTTCTAGTGGAACCGCAGTCGATCCCCCTCCGGGCAATCTCGCTTTGCTCGCTCCGGCCAACAAGGTCGAGTTTCAACCCCTTACTTTGCATCTAATCCCCTCAACTACAAAAGAGAGGCTCGGGCGCTTATTGTGGGGTTTGGTTTCCAAGAAACCTCTATTAGCCTCTTTATTCTGTAAGCAGGTGATTTATGCTGCTAAATGCACAGTTAATCACTAAAGAGGTTCAATGCTTCTGATCCTAATTTAAGATGCGTCCAAGCAGTATGTACTTCTTTGTCCCCTTTTCTGCTTGTTCGTTTTTGTATTAAGGAACAAATATAGGGTCGTCTCAAGAAACTTTGGACATAATTACTGATTATTGTGAAACTCATATTTAACATATTTCTCACAACTAATATAAAGGTAAACAAATGACTAAGACCGTAATCAATTTCAATGAAATGCACCACTATCATGCAAATTATTGACACATTCAAATTCAATCATAAACCACTAAATACTCAAATTTACATTAATTTTAACATTGAATCCACAAAAAACCATCAATTAAATCCAAAATTATATACTGCCCGTGTAATTAATTTCAATATGATGCACCATCATCATGCAAATTTCTGTCACAATCAAACACAAACCAACATGAACTCAAAAAATCAAAATCAACCACTTCTATCTATAAACCGAAAAATTACCTCTTTCACCTAAAATTAAAATTAACCAACATCTAAAATCCAAAAAAATACCTTTTTCACCAGCATTACTATCTTGACGCTTGAGAATCTTCCTGACATTCTTGCTAAGAATCGAAACTAAACCCAAATTGAGTTGGGTATCATTTGTTTCACTTGAAAATCTTTTAAGGAGTGATTCAATGTAGTAATTGTTGTTATATGTCTATGTAACAAACGGATGGAAATAATTGTTGTTATATGTCTATTGAAAATAGAGGCAAGAGTTTCAGAGATGATATGGAGATGTAGGGAAAAGGAGAATTAATGACGAGATAAAGTGTTAATTGAGGTGAGAGGCATTGCAGAGTAAGGAAGACTGTGGATTGAAATAATTGTAGTGAGCAATACGCTGCGTTTTTAGGTAAAAAAGAACAAAGTGTTGTTCTTTATTACTGTTCATTATGAACAGTAACATTCCTTGCTCACTTTTTTTGTAAAGAGGTAGATTATTTTCTTCAACCAGGATATCGCTGAACCATAAATAGGATTATACGTCCAGATGTATATGAGTATCGTACATCTAATACTCCCTCCATTTTTTTTCATTCAATACATTTGTTTTTCACGTTGACAACGCACGTTTTACGTGTTTAATATCTTTAGATACGGATTTGTAAAAATTACATATTTTCAATGTACTCGTAAAGACGAATTAAACAAGATCTCACATGAATATATTTTTTTCTTACGTATTGAGAGCAAATTGAAATTGAATGTTCACTTGTGAATAGTGCACAAAAAACTAATGTATTGAATGGAGAAAAATGGAGGGACTACAAATCTAATTGAGCTTATATGCAATTTTTTTAGCTTTTAACAATTTTTTCTTACACTTTAAGTTTTCGGAATTACTCTTTCACATACGGATTTTACTCTTTCACATACACTTTTTCATTATTTTTCCATAGCATACCCTTATGACCTTATATGCACCTTTTTCTCTCTAACGAATCTAATAATTCAACAACTTGAATAAATAGATTATAGTTCTCCAATTAGTAAAGTAATTTATTTTTAGCTATTACTCCCATTAATTTGCATTGTTAAAATTATTAGGATTTATCAATTATTGAAACGAATTGTTTACTGGTTTATCGATTAGTATAAATTAGGGTTTTTCAATCCCCTAACCATAAACCATAAACCCCAATTGCTTTGTATTACAGGCATAGCTTGATTTTAGCCATAATAATTGATAATTTCTCAAATCACAATAACCTTCAAACTATTTATTGCACGCACAATGAAAGTTTGATGTTAGCCATTTGATAGAGTAGTTTCAGGAATAATCGAGAAACTAATGAAATACACAAGGATTTCTCAGAATAGGAAGAAAATCGATTATGTATTTCTGTTGAATGATTGAATGATTACAAGATTGAGAGGATTCTAGAAAGAGAGAGAAAATTACAGAAATGATCAAAAGCTAACTGATTCTCCAAACAGGGTACTACTTATAGAAGTCCCTAACTAACTAGTCTAACAGAATTGGTGAGCTGGCGCCAGTTTGTTATTCTGTTATTTGTTGGCAGTTAGTTGTTATGTGCTGGCACATATCAATCCACCCTCCTTAACAAAAAGCTTGTCCTCAAGCTGCATCCAAAACAAAACCAGGGAACCTTCTTTGCATTTCATCATAAGATTCCCAAGTGGCATCATTTTCAGAAGAATTTGACCACTGTATTAGAACATATACCACTCCAGAAATGCCCTTCTTAACTAGTTTCCTGTCTAGGGCAGCCACTGGTTCCGCCCTGATCTGTTGATGTTCATCCATTTCTGGAAGGAAACTAGTTGTAGGTATTGGACCTTCATGTCTTCTAAGTAATGAGATATGAAAAACTGGATGTACCTTGGCTTGGGCAGGTAATTCCAATTTGTACGCCACCTGCCCCACTTTAGCTAGGACAGGAAATGGTCCATAATATCTTGGAGCTAGCTTAGCACATGTCCTGTGCACAACAGATTGTTGTCTATATGGCTGAAGCTTGACATAAGCTAGATCTCCCACTGCTAACTCTCTTTCAACCCTTCCTCTGTCCGCTTGCTTCTTCATCCTGTCCTGTGCCCTCTTTAAATGAAATTTAAGCATTCCAAGGCACTCCTCCCTAGCAGCCAAGCTTCTGTCAATAGCTTCCACCTTGCTATCTCCTAACACGTAAGGAACATGGAGAGCTGGAGACTGACCATAAACAATCTCATATGGAGTCTTTTGCGCTGATGAATGAAAGGAGGTGTTGTACCACCATTCTGCTAGAGGGATCCATTTAGCCCACTCCTTAGGTCTCTCACCAATCATGCACCTTAGGTAGGTCTCCAAGCATCTGTTAACTACCTCAGTTTGACCATCAGTCTGAGGGTGATATGCAGATGACATAAGGAGGTCAACATGTTGCAACTTGAACAACTCCTGCCAGAAGTTGCTTAAAAACACCTTATCCCTATCACTCACGATTGACTTAGGCATTCCATGAAGCCTAAAAATCTGGTCTAGGAACACTTGGGCCACTGAAGTTGCAGTAAATGGGTGGTTAAGCAGTAAAAAATGAGCATACTTGCTTAACATATCCACTACCACTAAGATTGTATCCTTGCCTTGAGACTTTGGTAGTCCCTCTATGAAATCCATTGAAATATCCACCCAAATAGCCTCTGGTATGGGCAAAGGCTGTAGCAAGCCTGCTGGATGCTGTAGAATAGGCTTGCACCTCTGACATATCTCACATTGCCTCACATAATTCCTGACATCCTTTTGCATATGTTTCCAATAGAAGAGGCTTTTAATCCTTTTGATTGTTGCATGTACACCAGAATGTCCTCCTACCGCTGAATCATGTAGAAGAGTAATTATTTTTTTCTTTAGTGTATCATCAGACCCCACAACCAGACTCTCCTTTCTTCTTAATTCCTCATTAATCCATTTATATTTCCCTTGTGAATTGCCCTCTTTTAACTGTTGAATCATTGGTTGTAATTGAGTGTCCTGCTCCCAACTTTTATGAACCAAATCCACCAGGTCTGTGTGAATATGAGACACCAACATTGTCATAAGTTGTTGGCCAGTCACCCTTGACAGAGCATCAGCAGCATCATTTTCCACCCCTTTCCTGTATTTTATCTCATAGTCAAGTCCTAACAACTTAGGGAGACATTTACTCTGGAAATTTGTAGTGACTTTCTGCTCCATGAGATACTTTAGACTGAAATGATCAGTTTTGATCACAAAATGCCTTCCAATCAGATATGGTTTCCATTTTTCCACAGCAAAAATAACAGCTAAAAGCTCCTTTTCATAAGTTGAGAAAGCTGAGGATCTTGGTGAAAAAGCCCTGCTGATATAGGCAATAGGATGCCCCTCCTGAGATAGTATGGCCCCCATTCCAGTATCGCAAGCATCTGTTTCTACGGTGAACTCCTTAGAAAAGTCAGGGAGGGTTAAAACAGGAGCATTGACCATAGCTTGCTTCAGGGTTTGAAAAGATTTTGAAGCTTCATGATTCCAATTGAATGCATTCTTTTTAAGTAAATTTGTTAAAGGTTTACTTAAAATGCCATACCATCTTATAAACTTCCTGTAATAACCCGTAAGACCTAGAAATCCTCTCAATTCTTTAATAGTAGTAGGTTCTGGCCAGTTCACCATGTTGGAGGAAGTGTCCTCGACAATAGTGTGTTGACATAATTAAAACTCATTTAAATGAAACACAACTGGGAGTGTTACTCTTTTAAAGTCGACTGATCAACATTTACCGATAATGATTGGCTGTCTAGAGTTTGACATTATCGTCATATGATGGTGGTGATCAGTTGATCCCTTAAGGTCATATCTTTAGGGAATTCCGTCTCAA
This sequence comes from Silene conica, assembly GCA_029255685.2. Classification (NCBI taxonomy): domain Eukaryota; kingdom Viridiplantae; phylum Streptophyta; class Magnoliopsida; order Caryophyllales; family Caryophyllaceae; genus Silene; species Silene conica. The sequence continues at coordinate 74,164,268 of CM055314.2, forward strand.
TGGAATAATTAATTAATATTGTATTGGATACGAATTAATTAATAACTAGAAATTTGGAAATGATTTTACGTGACGAATATTATTATAATGGGATTATAATAGTAAAGGTCAAAGTAATAAAATAGTTTTATTACACGGTTTTATTTATTCGTTCAGGAAACGATTAAATTAAGAATGAACACGGTTGATCATAAAATTACAAAGAGTTGTAATTAAAATTATGATATTACATTTTTATAAGATAGTAATTTCGAATTATTAGAGGAATTATTTAAATGTTATAAAATTGTGAATTATGAATTTTAAAGAGTTAAAATTGCATAAATTAACAAATTGGTTCATGTGTTGTGGGACATGTGTGACATGTTACAAATTAACACAATTGACAAAGATAAAATGGAGTCCATTTTACTCCATTTTGACCGTGTGTTTGTGTGTAATTGTGGTAGTGTTAATTATCTTATTATAAGCTAGTCTTACACTACATGCATTAGCTTACACACCTAGCACTAGGTGTAAGAGATGTGTAAGAACTTATGCTTGTAAGAAAAGTAATAAGAATGAGCATGCATTGGTGCCTTAGCCAAGAGATGGCCGGCTATTGCATGTCTAAGTGAGCATATATTTGCTCCTTATATACACTACATTATACAACATGAATGTAGAGGATGCTAATTCATTAATACACAAAGTTCATTCCATACTATTCTTATTCTCTTTAGAAAATAGTTTTTCTAGAGAAATAAAATCATTTTCTCATACTAATAATATTAAGAGCAATATTATTATTAATTCTAGTATACTAATTCTATTTTTTTTAGTAACAAAAATAATAGTGTTAGTTTGAGATCGGGTCCTTGATACGTATCTTTTGGAGACAATTTTTGTTAGATCGTTTAAGGGTATTTCGGTGGCTTGAAGACTCAAATAATAGGTGATTATTGAGTATAAACCTTCTAAAACCAATGTAAGGACTATCACATCTTATGATATCATCATGCATGCATAAGATCCATTTAAGTTTTTATGTCTAAACTTAAAGAAACAAAACTCACATTAGATTTGAGTATAAATTAAGGAAATTAGTTTTCAACAATTGGTATCAGAGCATTACGGTTGTTGCATGCATGATCGGATTCATGATTTATGTTAAAATCGGTTTAACATATATATTTCGAATTTTCGAAATATTTTGTGTTTATTATGATAAATCACAAAATAATTTTGCATGTTAAAGTTTCTGTTTCTAAAATGGTTTTAGGACATAAAAATAATTTTATGGATTTTTATTGTTCATTTTTATATTTATTTGTATATTTTGTAGTTTAAATCGGTTTTAAACAACAATTAATGGGAAAAATAGCTAAAAATAGTTTCTGGCCGAGATTGTTTGATATGTTCTCACATGCATATTTAATATATTGTATATGATGTTTCGTAAGAAATGGAGTTAATATGCATGGATTATGAATTTTATGAGATAAATAGTCATAATATGAGCAAAAATGGGTATATATGGTTATATTTCGAATTTAACCTTAAAAATTTTATGAGAAGTCACATGCAATATATAAAGTGCCTGTATGAATTTTCGAAATTATTGGACTTATTTTGCATGATTAATGATTGTTATAGTAAAAATCGTGTTAATAGTGACTTAAATTCGACTTTAATAGTTATAGTTGGAATTTTGCCATAAAAACTTTACACAATGTCACATGCAATATTTACAGTATGTACGTAAGTTTTGGGAATTTATTCTCAAGTGATGCATGATTTATGATTTTGATGGTTAAAATCGGATAAATAGTGACTTATTGTGTTAAAAATAGTTAATCTTAATATTATGGCATGAAATTTTACCCATAGATGTCTTATATGATAGGAACATCAGATCTAAAAGTTGGATATCAAAAAGTTTCTGTTTTTATGATTATTAATTTTAATGAGTTAACTAGTTAATAATCGTAATTTATGAGTCGCAAAAATAAAATTTCGAGCATGGTCTAAAATTTTTGGTCATTTTCAGGTTCTAATATATATTTTAGCATGACTAAAAATTTATGGCATATTATTGCAAGTTTTTATAATTTAAATCGGATTTTAAACCATAAAAACGACTTTTATACGATTTATCTAAGAAATAAACCATAAACATATGCAAAAGACCATTTTATTAATTTCTGAATTTTTAGAAAATTTCCAGAAAGTTCAAAATTTTGAATTTTAAATTTTGAATTTTATTGACTCATTTGGCTGTATTTTGTTTATTTTTCCCGAAAATACGAGTAATTTATGAACAATAATGCAAAATCAAGTTAGATCATGATCAAATATTAGTGGAGACTAAACATTGAATCCTAAAGAAATTTAGGATGATTAATTTGGACATAAATGAGATTTATGAAATTTTGATGATTTTAATAGTTAAAATCGCACATATCCGTAAAAACCGTAAACAAATATGAGATATTTGCTCCCATAAGGCGATTTGGCATTAAAAATTGAGCATGTGCACACATATTTTATTTAATGCAATTTATTTAATATGAATGTCATATTTTGAATGTTATTTATATAATTTGGAATTATGTAATTTTTCTTAGTATGACCTTAGTTTTAGTCAATATTACCCGTAATGAAAGGGAATATTGATTCGGTTGTAATTTATGTGATCTCGTATCACGGGTTTGTAATTTAAATTTTCAGTTTTACAAATAGAATAGTTGTATTATTTTATTGTAATTCCGGAGATCCGAAAGACGGTGCCATACGGAAAGGAGTTCCGACAAGACGGTGTTTTCTTGGATGGCGTGCCAATAAAGTTCAAGGGACCATGGAGTTGGTTTCCGAATTTGTAATAGTTAATTAGTTTTTACTATTACTAGGAAGGCCATACTAGGATTTTATTGCTTTATTGCTTTTATTTTGGCATTTTAATATGTTTGCATGCATAGCCAAATCGCCATAAACATGCATATTAGTTTAGATCGTTTATAACGACCGTGTCAATTATAATTATCGAGTTCACCGATTTAATTCGCTTAAAGGAGATGGCTAATAAATTGACAAGACCTCTACATTAAACAAAAACAATTGAGCATTAGCCTTACCAAATAGTAGAACCCATGAGCTTCTATTTCGTGGGGTGGTGCTAGTCCAGTGGGCAGTACGAACGCCATTACGTAGGATAAGTGGGGCGATGGGGTGGATTCAGTCCAGTGGGCGGATCGCATCCCGATGCATTTGAAATTTGGTTTGTACTCAACGGAAGTGTAGAGGACCAGTGGTCAATGTGTTCCGGGCTAAGATGAACAAATTATGATTTGTCATCAACCAAGAGTTCTAGGGTAGAACCGGTTTATTATAACCCACCAAACCATATCATTGGGTCGGAGTTCCAGTGGTTCACGATTTCGATAGTATGGGTTTGGGTCTTGGAATCATTTATAAAATTGGATAGAGGTCATTTTATAGATGCATCAACTTAGTAAATATGTTTACAAGTTAAAATGAAAATTAAAACGATTAGCATTTAATTTCTTCATATGTTTAAAATTTTGTAGTCTTCATATCAATATTAATCATGACTACTTCCACTACTACAAACACTTCATGGTTACGTTCCTTCATGGATCGTTGTAAGCTAGAAAAGAATGGGGCGAACTTTGCCGATTGGGATGCCCAACTATTGTTAGCGGCAGAGGGAGACGGTAAGACCGAATTCCTCATTGAAGAATCACCCCCTGAACCTGCAGAAAATGCCACCGCCGCAGCAAGACGGCCCTATGATACTTATCAGAAGGAGTCTGCGGCAATCAAAAATGTTTTGATCTTCTCGATGGAGCCGGAACTCCAAAGGAGTGCCATAAAGATTGGCACGGCCTATGAGATCTACTCCAGGCTTGTGACAATGTTCTCAAAGGCTTCGAGAATTGTCCAATACGAGGCGGCATCGGCTTTCTTTGATCTCAACCTTAAGGAGGGGCAAAAGGCTAGCCCACATGTACTCAAGATAATTGAGCATGTAGTAACCCTAAGGATGAATCAAGTGGACATTCCTGAGGAACTTGTGATTGACAGAATCCTCCATTCCTTGTCTAAGGTGAAGACTTATGTACAATTCCGGGTGAATTTCAACATAATGAACCAAGACGTCTCTCTCGATGAATTGCACAATATGATCGTGCAAGTAGAAAGGGATATGGACCTAAATGTTAGTTCCCCTAAGGATGAGCTCTATATAAATGTTAAGGGCAAAGGAAAGTTCGATAGGAAGGGTAGGGCTAAGGGGAGGCAACCTTCCAAAGGTTCAAAGAATGTGTCTTCAAAGGCAAGTACATCAGATCCCAACAAGAGCTCTCCTCAAGGAGCCAGGTGCTTTTATTGTAATAATAAAGGACATAAGAAGAGGAATTGTTCCAAGTATCTCAGCGATCTCAAAGCTGGGAAAATTCTTCCAGTTGGTACGATAACTATCCCAATTTTATGTTAATCTCAACTTATGTATTATGATACAAGTTGTGATGAGAATGCTCTTCTTACTTGAATTAGGGCATGAAAGCAAAGATAAGGGAAAAGAGAAACAAGCTTGATGGATCAAGGGAACTAAGAGTAGCTCCACTCGGGATGATCAAGGAGCTTTGTTTTTCCACTTATTTTGCTAATATTTCAAGTGTTGTATGAACAATTAAAACCTATGTTTTATTTCCTTGTTGGACAAGAAAAGGGGAAATCCTTGAACAATATGTTGTATTTTGGATAATGTAGTGACTTGGTTTTCAACCCGAGTCACTATCGGTTTCTAATTATGTTCTTGTTTAGTTTAACATACACTTGCAAATCTTAAACATAAAATAGAATTGATTATGAAATTTCAATGTATGACCATTGAAGCCAAATTGGTATAGGATACCCAATTCAAATTAAATCAAAATCAAATTAAGTTTAGAACTCAATTAAGAGGAAAAGTTGTCAACCATCCAAAACTATCTAAGCTTTAAGTCGAATAATTTCTGTGATAAATCATAAGGGCACAAAAACCAACATCAAAGTCATTGCTTGTGGCATTAGTGGCTATCTTTGGTAATAAAATGAGATTATTATTACAAAGATAGAGTGGGAGAAATTTGAAAAGTCCACAAATAGCAAATGATTTTGATTAGCACAATGGATATGATCTATTAGTGAATAGTAGGATTAATTGTGTTTTGGTTGTGTAAGAGATTTAGAAGGTAGATAAAGTCGTGGATGGGATCTACGTATATACGATTTAGAAAATCTACACCTTATGGTTGTAAAAGGTAGATTAGGCTGTGGATAAGATTCTACGCCTTATCATCCCAAAAGTTGTGGATAAGCCCAAAGGTTGTAGATAAGATCTACGGTTTGGTAAAAATCTACGCCTTATATCCCAACGGCCCCGGCCCTGGGGATACTTCAAGAATAAATTCTTGAAGATTGTAAGGAAAAATTCTATACATGGATAAGATCCATGATAGAGTCCTCGTACAGTACAAGATAAGATAAATGTGGGGAACTGAAAGTTCCCACACACAGAAATTGTACACCATAAGAAAAGACTCTTATAGAAACTACGGGAGGACACTCGAAGAAAATTATTCGAAAGATTTTGCAAAGACTCAAGAAAGGGTTCTTGGATTTAGATGGTGATCTAAATGTGTCAATGCAAATTCTAAAGACCATGAAATTTATAAGACATACATGCTAATAAATGAGATTTATTGGGAGAAGCATATGTTGACATGTGGATGTCAGCAGTCTGCAAAGTTAAGGGTAACTTTGTTGAAAGTAGTAAGGTAATTCATTGAGAATGAATTCAGTAAACTCAGTAACCGTTTTTCAAAAGGGTATTTGAAAAGGATGTGACTATTAGCACATATGGTTAAGTCCCAACCATTTCAATTCATTAAATGTTAAGGAACATTGAATTAAGTGGGAGCTTTATGATTTACGGATAAATGTAAAGTTCAGTGGGAGTTCTCGCTCCAGGATTTGAAGCTATTGAGTCATGGGTATGACTTCGGGATCTTCAGAATCAGGCAAGAACAAGAGTTTAGTGGGAGTAAACGTTATCTAAAACAACTCATTGCTCGTTTGGAATGAAGCATTGATACTTATATAAGGTATACGAGTTTTTGGTTCTAGATGACATATTGATATGAATTAAATCTAGTTGAACATGGGATGTTTAGTTGAGATTATAAGAGACATCTTGATGTTAGTATTAAGGTTGTTCATGGGGATGAAGATAGTATAATCATGATGGGATCAAGGAACTTTATCGAACCTTAAGTACTATTGTTTGCACGTTTGAATCACTAATGTTTCCGCCATTAGTATAATCGTGTAAAGTGGATGCGCACCGCTTACAGGACAACCCCTTGGAGCAGGTGTTAAACCAATGATTAAACCTTAGAAAATTGTCAAAGTATTCTCCAATGAAGATGAAAGACAAATTCAAGATTTTGGAAGATAACTTAGTCATGTGGTAAAAGGTTTGCAACGACTCAAGTTCCAAGATACCAAGCAAAGATTTGTGATAATATTTGGCTTACATTCATTGACTATGCATCTCAATGACTTGTATTTTAACTACATGGTCATCACAAGATTCTACAAAATGTGTAAGTTCACAAATTATGTAAAGGCGTTGCTGTGGCTGGGAGTTACACAATGCACATAATCTTATTCGCTAGTCATGAGAATGACTTGTCTCTTTCAGAGGAAAGATCAATGTATGGATATGATCCGCAAAGTGAACGCTCGCACGAACCGTGGTAAACCTGGTTTACTCAAAATGAAGATAATTACAATTTTAAGAGATGTAAACGAGAGACCCTAAAGCTGATTGTAAATTAAATGGTGTTCAAAGGTTGACCACTTGGATGGTAGAATCCACTAATTGTTTGAGTTATTTATAACTCACGAAAGGTCAAGTAAAATTCAAATGGGATGGTAAGACCATATTGAATCCCATTAAAGTGAATTGAATTATCATGACCTCGCCCCTAGTTGCTTAAGTGAGGTGACATCTCAATGCAACCGGATGTGTGATGCGATTGATGGCGAGTTCAATTGCCATAGAGTCATACGGGATGACTAATCGATCACCTAGGCATAGACATGTTAAGACACATTTGCCGGGCTAATGACCGCTGATAGAGCTCTGGCGTACTCTTATTAAAAGACTGCCTGGTCGTGGCGGGAGCATCTATCGTGTTTCACGTGAGTCAGTTCTTGGACTAATGACTGTTCTCTGAGGTGGCACAGTTTTCAGATTAACTTTGATCTATGTCCTAACACCTTCGTAACTGGGGTTTATAAGGACATATTTTGGGTTATGATGGACTATGGCCAGCCGGAAGGAATAAGTCGATTAGGAATTGTCCACCCCTTGTCAGGGTTGAGAAATATCTCTAGGCCACTCGAGGAGAATAATAACTAGAAATGCGTGGCCACGCTCGAAAGGTATCTATGGTAGATAATTCCGGTCAGTAGTTATAAACTCCAGATCGAGATAAACCACTCTAGATTTTAATCATTTGCCGGCACGACCTGAGAGGACGCCATGCATTGAGTGGGAGATAGTAATAGGGCAAGAGAATTGGTAACACACACTTGTCTCGGACAAGTGGGAGATTGTTGGAGGAAGTGTCCTCGACAATAGTGTGTTGACATAATTAAAACTCATTTGAATGAAACACAACTGGGAGTGTTACTTTTTTAAAGTCGACTGATCAACATTTACCGATAATGATTGGCTGTCTAGAGTTTGACATTATCGTCATATGATGGTGGTGATCAGTTGATCCCTTAAGGTCATATCTTTAGGGAATTCCGTCTCAATGGAATAATTAATTAATATTGTATTGGATACGAATTAATTAATAACTAGAAATTTGGAAATGATTTTACGTGACGAATATTATTATAATGGGATTATAATAGTAAAGGTCAAAGTAATAAAATAGTTTTATTAAACGGTTTTATTTATTCGTTCAGGAAACGATTAAATTAAGAATGAACACGGTTGATCATAAAATTACAAAGAGTTGTAATTAAAATTATGATATTACATTTTTATAAGATAGTAATTTCGAATTATTAGAGGAATTATTTAAATGTTATAAAATTGTGAATTATGAATTTTAAAGAGTTAAAATTGCATAAATTAACAAATTGGTTCATGTGTTGTGGGACATGTGTGACATGTTACAAATTAACACAATTGACAAAGATAAAATGGAGTCCATTTTACTCCATTTTGACCGTGTGTTTGTGTGTAATTGTGGTAGTGTTAATTATCTTATTATAAGCTAGTCTTACACTACATGCATTAGCTTACACACCTAGCAAAAGGTGTAAGAGATGTGTAAGAACTTATGCTTGTAAGAAAAGTAATAAGAATGAACATGCATTGGTGCCTTAGCCAAGAGATGGCCGGCTATTGCATGTCTAAGTGAGCATATATTTGCTCCTTATATACACTACATTATACAACATGAATGTAGAGGATGCTAATTCATTAATACACAAAGTTCATTCCATACTATTCTTATTCTCTTTAGAAAATAGTTTTTCTAGAGAAATAAAATCATTTTCTCATACTAATAATATTAAGAGCAATATTATTATTAATTCTAGTATACTAATTCTATTTTTTTTAGTAACAAAAATAGTGTTAGTTTGAGATCGGGTCCTTGATACGTATCTTTTGGAGACGATTTTTGTTAGATCGTTTAAGGGTATTTCGGTGGCTTGAAGACTCAAATAATAGGTGATTATTGAGTATAAACCTTCTAAAACCAATGTAAGGACTATCACATCTTATGATATCATCATGCATGCATAAGATCCATTTAAGTTTTTATGTCTAAACTTAAAGAAACAAAAATCACATTAGATTTGAGTATAAATTAAGGAAATTAGTTTTCAACACACCATTGCTTCAATCTTGGCTGGGTCAGTTGCCACTCCTTTTTCAGATATTATATGCCCTAAATACTCCACCTCTGAGGTGCCAAATGTGCACTTTGACATCTTAGCAAATAAGGTATGCTTCCTTAGTAATTCAAAAGTCAGTTGAAGATGCTCACGATGTTCTTCAAAGGTCTTGCTGTATATTAAGATATCATCAAAGAATACTAGAATAAACTTTCTTAAGTGAGCTTTGAAGATGGTGTTCATCAGGTGCTGAAAAGTGGAAGGAGCATTGGTAAGCCCAAATGGCATTACCAAAAACTCATGGTGGCCCTCATGGGTCCTAAAAGCAGTTTTTTCAACATCAGGGGAGTGCATTCTGATTTGCCAGTAACCAGATCTGAGATCAATTTTGGAAAAAATGGTGGCTCCATGCAACTCATCTAGCAATTCCTCAATAACTGGAATGGGAAATTTATCCTTGACAGTATTTGTATTCAACTCCCTATAATCCACACATAACCTCCAAGTCCCATCTTTCTTTTTAACTAGCACAATAGGAGATGAATAAGGGCTTTGGCTTGGCCTAACTACCCCATTCCTTAGCATTTCCTGAACAATTTGCTCTATGGCATCCTTTTGAATCACTGGATACCTATATGGCCTAACATTTATAGGAGACACCCCTTCCTTCAAATGGATTTTATGGTCATGTTCCCTGTGAGGAGGTAATGCAGTTGGTTCCTCAAAGATATCCCCATACTCCAACAACAGCTCCTGGATTTCAGATGGAATGATGTTGTGAGCCTCTTCTTTCTCATCCATTGCATTTAATGAGTATGCTCTGATGGCAAAACATTGAGCATGTCCCTCTTCCCCATTTATCTTACTTAGTGTACTTTGTAATGTGAGTTTTGTTTCTTTAAGTTTAGTCATAAAAACTTAAATGGATCTTATGCATGCAAGATGATATCATAAGATGAGATAGTCCTTACATTGGTTTTAGAAGGTTTATACTCAATAATCACCTATTACTTGAGTCTTCAAGCCACCGAAATTACCCTTGAACGATCTAACAAAAATCGTCTCCTAAAGGTGCGTATCAAGGACCCGATCTCAAACTATTACTAATTTTGTTACTAGAAAATTAGTATAAGTATACTAGAAATAATAACAATAATATTACTCTTAATATTATTAGTATAGGAAATAATAATCTCCTTTGTAAAACTATTTTACTAGAAAACTAGTGAGAATGATGCTTTAGTTTGTGATGAGAATAAGCATACACATGATGCTTATCAAAAACTAGTGACAATATGAGGTATGTGTTGGTGTATATAAAGAGCAAAGGTGAGCTCTTCTTTGATGTTTTGGCCGGCCAAAGGCCTTCAAAATGAAGCCAATGCATGCCTCTTACTCTTACACAAAAGCATACAATATGCCTTACACCTAAGGCTAGGCATGTAAGCTTTTGCATAATGTGTAAGAGTAGCTTATCACAACAACACACTACCTCACTAACACACTTCACACGGTCAAATGTGGTCTAATATGGACCCATTTTATCTTTGTCAATTGTGTTAATTTGTAACATGTCACACATGTCTCATAACACATGACCCAATTTGTTAATTGTGCAATTTTAACTATTAAAATTCATAATTTACAAATTTTATTACATTTAAATAAATATACTAATAATTCGAAATTATTTTCGTAAAAATGTAATGTCATAATTTAATTACAACTCTTTGTAATTTTATGATCAACCGTGTTCATTCTCAATTTAATCGTTTCCTAAACGAATAAATAAAACCGAGTAATAAAACAATTTTATTACCTTGACTTTTATTATTATTATAATCCCATTATAAAAATATTCGTCATATAAAATTATTTCCAAAATTTCCAGTTATTAATTAATTTGTATCCAATACAATAATAATTAATTATTCCATTGAGACGGAATTCCCTAAAGATATGACCTTAAGGGATCAACTGATCACCACCATCATATGACGATAATGTCAAACTCTAGACAGCCAATCATTATCGATAAATGTTGATCAGTCGACTTTAAAAGAGTAACACTCCCAGTTGTGTTTCATTCAAATGAGTTTTAATTTCGTCAACACACTATTGTCGAGGACACTTCCTCCAACAGGTAGTGTTTCCTGTAATGGCATTCAGGGAAATAAAAGGAGGTTGTTCCTCACTTTCCTGATTTGGTTGTCATTCCTCTTCTGTCCCTACATCTACATCCCCTGAAATATATATATAGTATATATGTTTATGTTTTGATAATGACAAGTCTAGCTATTTATATATTATATACTCGTATGTATAATCGTGTGCTAAGTGTACAGAAATTTAGTAACAAGATCTAATCAATCAAGTACAAACGATTCAAGCATATTAGTCAATGAATTGACTAAGTCGAAGATTGATAGAAGATCACAAGCATGCATAATGAACTAAAGTTATATTCATCAACTATAGCTTTAGTACAAGATTGGTTCTAGTTATAGCCAGTAGCTATAACTCTATATCATGAAGAAATGATCAAGACTTATGTGTGTTTTAGTTGAAACAATTGTTTCCTAATTTGTGTCGTGTAGGTATTAGTGTTTAAATGGTATTCTATTTAAATATAGAATTGTTAATCTTAATAGGATTATATAAAATATCTTTTAGTTAAATAAGAAATAAATAATTGTCTTATGAGATAATTATTTATTACTAAAATAAACTAAAGATTTTTTATATGATTTTAATTGTCAAAATATATAATCTAAGATTTAGTTTGTTTCGATTTTGGTAATTGTGTGATATGTCACATTACCATAAATCGTGTAGGACTTACTTAAATAAATATTATGTATTTATTTAATGTCCTAAATAAACTAAGATTATATTATGGTAATATATTTTATTATCTTTGACATGATTTAGGAAGTTGATTTAATAAGGATACTAATTATTTATTATATAAAGATCTTTCCTAAATATGAATTAGGAAATTAATTCCTTATATAATACATATAGTATATTATTAAATCTTTCCTAAATATATTAAGATTAGATTTAAGGTAGTATTACTAAAAGACTAGTATTCTAGTTTAAGTAATATTCCTAAATCATCTAGGGTTTGAATTACCTAGATACATATTCTATATAAATAGACTACCATGATACATTAATCTACACGAAATACACAACACACATACACGCAAATCAAGAGAAAGTCGTCGGTCATATACTTCAATATTCGAGCTTTTCATTGTCAAATCCGATTCAAGATTCAAGTGCTCAAGCATTGATCTTATTTATTCAAGATAGTGACACCAAGAAAACATTGAAGACTTTATCTTATTTACGTAAGATAGATTGAGTATTTAGCGGTACTCATTGTAAGACAAATATTTAACGGTATTTGTCGTAGCTAGATATTTAACGGTATCTAGATTGAGTTGTGACTAACATCAAAGTCGCACGAGTAGGGTTGATAAAATTGTAATCCAGAGTTGGTACTAATTTTATTAATCGAGAATAGTGGACGTAGGTCTCAGAGTGTGAGACTGAACCACTTCAAAAATATCGTGTCTCTACTTTATTATTGCTCTACTCAAAGATCATCATACAACTACACACACATCGAAGAAGATTCCGAAAAGAAGGCATACTCAATTCAACCCCCCCTTCTTGAGTATATCATATCAATAGACTCTTCAATTGGTATCAGAGCCTCGTGCTCTTGATCGCCTAGCCGCGTGAGTTTTGATCCTTCTATTGATTCTATATTATATACTCTTTCATCAATGGATTCCAAGCATCTCAAGTGCCCCATCTTCGATGGCAAAAACTATAGTTTATGGAAAAATATGATGACTCATTACATCAAGGGTTGTGATTGGGAATGTTGGAAGATCATCCAAACTGGACCAAAGAAGATCTTGGTCGCCGCCGCCAATGGAACAACCTGTGAAAAAATGGAAAGCGATTATGTGGAAAGTGACTACAAAATTGCAGAGAAAAACTCTAAGGCCATGAGCCTCCTACAGAACGGTATGATAACCTCAGAATTCGATAGATTCTCATCCTGTAGTTCCGCTAAGGAAATATGGGATAGTCTCGAACTTGCTTATGAAGGAACATCCGCAGTCAGGAAACATCGTATAGACTTGCTCGTTCAAAGATATGAACTTTTCAATATGGAAAAGAATGAATCTATTGATAGCATGTCTGCACGATTTTCTTGTATTATTAATGAACTGCGGAACCTTGGCAAAAAGATCGATTCTGAGGATATCATTCGTAAGATTCTTAGGAGTCTCACCAAAAAGTGGCAACCTAAAGTCACGGCCATAGAGGAAGCACGTGATTTATCTAAAATCACTTACCAAGAATTGATTGGATCCTTAATGGCTCACGAGATCATACTAAATAAAAACGATGATGATCCCAAAGGAAAGGGAGTCGCTTTACAAGCCTCCACAAGCGAAGTAAGCGAAGAAGAACTTGAGGATGAAACAGTTCTATTCGCTAGACGATTTAAGAAAGCAGTTTTCAAAGGTAGATACAAAAACTCTAACAACAAAACGTTCGACAAAAAGAAAACTGACTCCAAGCAAACATTCTTCAAAAGAGGATGTTTCAAGTGTGGACAACAAGACCACATGATCAAATATTGTCCAAGTTGGGACAAAATCAAAGACAAGTCAAAAAGAGAAAAGACCAAAACAGAGTTTAAGAAAGTAATGCTTGCGTCATGCTGGGGAGAATTAGAATCTGAAGATGACGAGGACTCTGAAGAAGAAGAGGTAGCAAACCTATGCCTAAGCAACGTCAGCCTAGATCTAATCTCAAACGACAATGATGAAGATGACGCATCGAATATGTGTCTCCTTGGAGAATCAGACTCAGACGACGACGACGAAGAGGTAAATTTTCTTCAACTCAAAAGTCAAGTTAAAAACTTATCTAAGGCTATGCTAATTAAATATTTTGAGAAAACCCTAGACCAATGTCATGAACAAAATCTTGAGTTAGATGACTTGAAAGAGCAGATCCTCGATATTGCTGAGGAAAATCAACTTCTGAAAGCCAAAGCTAAGAAACTGAAATCCAAAATAAGCATTGAAGCTAATGCTAAGTTGGAAACAGTTATGTCTGAGAAAAAGGTTCTTGAGTCTAAAGTTATAGCTAATGAAGCTATAACCTCAAAACTAAAACTCAACATTAAAGAGCTTCAATCTAAAGTTATAGCTAATGAAGCTATAACTTCAGAATTAAGAAAGGTTAATGAACGGCTTAAGTCAGAATCTTCGACTATGGTCGAAGATGAGACTCATCAAGAAGAAGTTGAGATTCTCGAAAGCAAAATCATGGATCTAGAATTCAGTATATCTAAAATCAAGAAAGAACATGCCAAAATTGTGTCTGACTTCCATAAAGACATTCAAAACCTAAAAGAGTCTAGCAACACTGACCATAGTGAATGTAAGAAAGAAATAGACTCCTTGAAAGACCTCCTTCTTCATGCTCGGAAAGTTCACGATAAGTGGGAAGGAAGCACTAACGTTCTAAACTTCCTAACTGAACAATCCGACAACAACATGAAGATGGGGTTAGGTCACGAATGTTATGGAAGAAGGGATCACTCAAAGTGTAAACAAAGTCCAACAGATAGAGACTTTAGAAGAAGAAAATATGCCGACCTTCCTGAGTATTTAATATGCACTTATTGTGGCCATACTGGACACCTCCGAGAAAACTGTGTGAAACACGCACAAGATTTTAAAACCGGAGTTAAGTTTGTTAAATCCTTAGGAATTCCAAGCGACACTAATTCTGTCTCTGATAGTGATGGTGACAAAACTGAGGAAAGAAACATTGACCACAGATGGTTCTATGACATGACATTTGACTACGAAGAAAAGAAAAACAGAACCAAACAGACTCCTCAAACATCACACAAAAAATGGTCACCAAGAGTCCAAACTAAAACCTACACAAGAACATCAAAACCCAACCACTACCGATATAGAAAGACCTATGTAAGACAAGTCTGGGTTAAAAAGGAAGATGTATTTGTGATTACTAACAACAAAGGACCCAAGTATGCTTGGGTACCTAAATCCTGTCTTTAAAATTATTTGTGCAGTTTGTCACCAAGGAAAATAACTTATGGTATCTCGACAGTGGATGCTCAAGACATATGACAGGCGACGTAAACCTATTCCAAACCCTAAAACCTTTTGACGGAGGTAAAGTCACATTCGGTGATAACAAAAAGGGAAAGATCATCGGAATTGGTAAGATAGGTATTTCATCCTCTCATGCTATAAATGATGTATACCTTGTAAATGGTCTCAAACACAATCTTATCAGTATATCTCAATTATGTGACAAAGGAAATAAAGTGGTTTTTCATTCAGATATATGTCGTATAATCTTAGAAGGCACCAGTAAAGTGATACTTGAAGGTCACAGGATGAAAAATGTTTATATGATTGATTTAAATGTTGTACCTACTGATTCTCTATCATGCATGAA
Source organism: Silene conica (assembly GCA_029255685.2). Classification (NCBI taxonomy): domain Eukaryota; kingdom Viridiplantae; phylum Streptophyta; class Magnoliopsida; order Caryophyllales; family Caryophyllaceae; genus Silene; species Silene conica. The sequence continues at coordinate 74,179,769 of CM055314.2, forward strand.
AGTTACGTTAGATGATCCATGTCTATGACACAAGAGATTTGGTCATATTAGCTCACCTATTCTAAGTAAGCTGAAAAGATGGGACTTGGTCGAAGGTCTTCCAAAGATCAAATTTGATCAAGAAAAGATGTGTGACACATGTGCACGATGTAAACACGTCAGATCATCCTTTAAGCCAAAAAGAGTGGTAAGCACAGAACAAGCTCTTGAACTAGTACACATGGATCTATGTGGCCCTATGAAGGTAAGAAGCAGAGGTGGTTCCAGGTACGTTTTCGTTCTAGTTGATGATTACTCTAGATTTGTTTGGCCAATCTTTCTTCACTCCAAAGACGAAACCTTCGATGAATTTGTTAGTCTCATGAAGCTTGTCCAAAACAAATATAAATCAAACCTAGTAACAATCCGTACTGATCATGGAACTGAGTTCGACAATCATGCTTTTATTGAGTTCTGTAAAACCAATGGTGTTGGTCATAACTTCTCGGCCCCTAGAACCCCACAACAAAATGGAGTTGTAGAACGAATGAACAGAACGCTAGAAGACATGGCTAGAACAATGCTTCTTTGTAGTGGCCTACCTAGAAACTTTTGGGCTGAGGCTATTAGTACAGCTTGCTATATTCATAACCGTGCTATGATTAGACCTATCCTTAAAAAGACTCCTTATGAACTTCTTCGTGGTCGTAAACCAAACATATCTCATTTAAGATGCTTTGGTAGTAAATGCTTTGTTCACAACAATGGTAAAAACAGATTAAGCAATTTCGACCCTAGAAGTGATGAAGCAATCTTTATAGGATATTCAGATCATAGTAAAGCCTACAAAGTTTTTAACAAACGAACTTTATGCATAGAGGAAAGTAGTCATGTTATCTTTGATGAGAATAATGTCTTCGATAAGCCATTACAGGATATAGAGGAAAACCTAGACGAACCTGATTTCAGGTTATCAAGGGAAGATCCTCCTGAAATGGAAATTGAAGAAGGAGAACCTCAAGGAATACATGATGAACTCAACTTGGGAGAAAATGGTGCGAGAGATGAAACTACAGTTGATGATACTGTAGATAACTCTCAAACCAATGACTTGGAACCTAGAGTTACAGCTAATGAAGCAGTAACTTTAAATCAAAACCAAAGGGAAGAGGCCAGAGTTATACCTGACCCTACTATAAACCCAGGTTTGGATTCAGGGGGAACAAGTCAAGATCCCGAGTCAAGTTCAGGGAATGCAAATGATCAATCAAGGAATTGGAGATACAAAGGCTCTCACCCTTTGGACAATATCATAGGAAGCCTGACAGATGGAGTTCAAACTCGAAGGAGCTTAAACAACTTTTGCTCATTCTACTCCTTTCTCTCCACCATTGAACCTTCAAATATCAAGGAAGCTCTCGCAGAACCAGACTGGATAGTTGCCATGCAAGAAGAACTCCAGCAATTTAAAAGAAACAAAGTTTGGCATCTTGTTCCTCGACCTAAGGACAGAACTGTCATTGGAACTAGATGGGTATTTAGAAACAAATTGGATGACACTGGAGTCATTGTGCGAAATAAGGCCAGACTAGTAGTTCAAGGATACAACCAACAGGAAGGGATCGATTATGACGAAACCTTTGCTCCTGTTGCTCGTCTTGAGGCAATAAGACTACTCATTGCATTTGCAGCACACAAGGGAATGAAGCTTTTTCAGATGGACGTTAAGACTGCATTTCTTAATGGCTATCTCCAAGAGGAAGTATTTGTTGAACAACCTCCTGGATTTCTTGACAGCAAACTCAAGGATCATGTATTCAAATTGGACAAAGCTCTCTATGGCCTGAAACAAGCACCTAGAGCATGGTACGACAGATTATCAAAGTTCCTATTGGAGAGTGGATTCAAGAGAGGATCTGTGGATAAAACCCTATTTCTTAAAAGCGAAAACTCAGATCTACTAGTCGTTCAGATCTACGTTGACGATATTATTTTTGGCTCAACTAATAAAAGGTTGTGCAAGTACTTCTCTGAGTTGATGACTTCTGAGTTCGAGATGAGTATGATGGGAGAACTAAAGTTCTTCCTTGGACTTCAAATACAACAAACTGAAGAAGGAATCAAAGTTCATCAACAAAAATACGTCAAGGAGTTACTAAAGAAATTTGGAATGGAAACCTCTCATGCAATGCCTACTCCAATGGTCACAGATAAGAAGTTAACCAAAGACGAAGATGGTAAGTCTGTAGATGAAACAACTTACAGAGGTATGATTGGCTCACTTCTTTATCTTACAGCAAGTCGTCCAGATATAATGTTTAGTGTCTGTGTTTGTGCGAGATTCCAATCTGCACCAAAAGAATCACACATGATTGCAGTTAAGAGAATTTTAAGATACCTAATTGGAACCTCAAAATTATATCTATGGTATCCCATGGACTGTAACTTTAACTTAGTAGGATATTCAGATGCGGATTATGCAGGATGTTCTTTAGACAGAAAAAGTACCTCCGGACTTGCTACCTTTGTAGGTCCTTGTATTATATCTTGGGGATCCAAGAAACAAAATTCTGTCGTTCTCTCAACTGCTGAAGCAGAATATATTGCAGCCGCTCTGGTATGTTCTCAACTTTTATGGTTAAAGCAACAGTTACATGATTATGGTGTTGATGTTGGATGTGTGCCTATACTGTGTGATAATACGAGTGCTATAATTATATCTAAAAACCCAGCCCAGCACTCGAGGACCAAACATATTGAAATTAGACACCACTTTCTATGAGACCATGTTGAAAAGAAAAATATAAAATTGAAATTTTGTAGTACGGAAAAACAGTGGGCAGATATCTTCACTAAACCATTGGCTAGAGAACGCTTTGAGACTTTGCGATTGGAAATTGGTTTAATCGGTGGCACCTAATCAAATCTTAAAAGCAAAAATAACCCAATGATTGACTACGGTTTAGATGAGATTATATGACTGTGTCCGTATACTCCGCTGCATGTGTATGTATATATTCGATGATAAATTTTGTGATTATAGTTATATTATAGTATTTACATATGAATGTGTACACAATCAATCTCACAATAATATTACGTCACATATTATAATTTACCTACATATACGTTTTACATATTATACAAATTCTAATACACAAATATTACAAAATAAATTAAAACTTACCAATTTATCACACAAATTCCGTGTGATGGTCCCCCTTTAGCCACGTTACACCCAAACAACCCCACACTCACCTGACACGTGCCCCCCCTACTACCCGTAGACCTTGACTTACCCCAACTCCCTCAACTCACATTAACCATCCTCCATTATTACCTTACACTTACCATTTAACCCCCTTTACTCCACTATTACCACCCTCCACCCAAAACTCCATAAAACTCCTAAAAAAAAAACCCAAACCTCCATAAAACCTCCGTAAACCTCCATCACAAAACCACCTAATCAAAACCCAACACCACCATTCCAACCAAAAATGCCTCCATCTCGTGCAACCCGATCTCAACAAAAGAAGCCTTCACCCCCTTCACCAACTTCGTCACCCCCACCATCTCCAACACCGATAGCCACCTCCGCACCACCATCTGACAAAGGCAAACGACGAAAACTCAACCGCTCATCTCCTTCCATTCCTGATGACATGCATGAAATGAGTTCTCCCTCTCGACATTCGCGTCCCCTGTTTTCCGAATATTCAATTGAAGCTACTAGGGAGGGTCTTGAGAAAGTGCGTATGACCAAACAAGAAGGTACGTTCATTAATCGAGTTTTACCTTACGCCATTCATGCGGGTCGGTTTTATCCTCAATCGTGGGTCAGTGAGTCAAAATCTTTGCGCTTCTTTAAAGATTTTCTCACGTATCAAGGATGGGAATATATAAGTGAATTCTCGGGTTTGTTGTTTCCTATAGAATTGGTTCAATTCTTTGCTTCTGTTAAACCTTGTGATGATGGTATTAAGGGTGTTGTGAATGGTCGAGATGTTGTTGTGACTAAGTCGGATATTTGTGAAATCTTTAAGCTTGATCAAGACGGGTTAGTTCTTGACCCAAGAAAGGAATGGAGTGTAGTTACTAAAGATCAAAAATTGGTGATTAAAAAATATTTCGATGACGATGCTACTGAGGTTTCTCCTCTGCTCACTGTCAATTTTAACCCAAAATTGAAGTTCTTCTTGAACTTTTTATGGAATACTGTTTTACCTCGTCGGGGTGGTCGGGATAAGCTCGCTAGTGTTGAGGCCGTAGTATTGTATAGCTGGTTGGAGGGACAGAAAGTTGATTTGGCATCTCTTATTTGCCATAAAATCTGTCAAGTTTCGAATGTTCTTGTTAAAGAAAAATTTTGCTCTACCATCGACATCCCATATGGAATGTGGGTATCCGAATTAATGCTTAAAAAGGGTGTTGTTGATAATGCCAGTTTCGGAATTAAGTCAAAAGATGCTATGTGTGATCGTTTGTTGAAGTTGATGGGTATTTGCTTTGATGGTACCGATCTTTCGTTTGGTAAGGTTGTTGGTCAGGAAGCTGCTTCGACTCCATCCCTACTCTTTGCCAATCTTGAGGCAAAAATGGATAAGGTCATTGATTTGTGTGAAGGGCAGAAGTGTTCTGGTGAGGCAGGGGGTAGTAGTAAGAAGAGAGGGCGTGATTTTGAGGATGATGTTCACGAATGGATGAACAAGGTTGATAAACACTTAGTTAAAATTGGTTCAGAGGTGTCAGTTGTGTGCTCGGAGTTGCTAAGCATTAGTGATCGACTTTCTTTCATTACGACTCAGGGAGGAGCCATGGTTAGGGATCATGGGTTATTAAGGGAAGATGCGTCTCAAGCACTCGAGGTCGTCAAAGCACTATCCCTCAAAGTGCTCAACTTTGAAATTGCACTCAATGCTCAAGGGAGAAACGTATCAAGTTGTTTGGACAGGCTGGAGTCACTTGAGTATCGTACCAGACCCGATTATGTGAACCCTTATGCAAAGACTCCGGGTTCAAGCTCTCGCTCTTGATGATCCATATCCGTCCCTGTTCGTGTTGGTTTACGGTTGTGATGTTGTTGTTTTTTGCTCTAAGTCAGGTGGACTTATAAACACTTCTCTATTGAGGCCCAATCTAATTACCTAGCCCATTAAGGAATCCGAAGCTTATCCTCTTTTGCTTCTTCGGCTCTCCTAAAATCTGACTTGGCCCAAACATTATCCTAACCGGCCTTGTTATTGTTTTGCTGTGGCCCATCTAACATTACCTCATTTTGGCCCATCTTCTATTCATATCTTTTACAGGCCTACTTATCCGATTACACTAGACGGCCCAATTTTCTTTAAACACTTCTTCATTCGGCCCATTGGCTTAGTATTTTGGACTGATTGTGTATATTTTTAACATTCCGTATGTAGTTATGTGATATTTTCTATGTTCATATTATTTCGACTCGTTTATATGCTTGCTTATGCTTCGTACGTATATTATTCTAGTCGTTTCATGTCTTTGTTCTCATCTTTTCGATGATGTCAAGAGGGGGAAAAATGCGACTTAGATTAGAATTTGCCTAAGCTTGCTCCTTGTCGTAATTCATTGTCTCTTAGGGTCCTTAAAGGATATGGGATAGATAGAAGATAAAAACCCTAAGTGACTCTTTGCTATGAATGACCATTATTATATTGAGGGGGAACATACACTTAGACACGAAATCTAAGAAAGACTTGCCATCATCAAAAAGGGGGAATTTGTTGAACCATATATTCAAATATATATATAGTATATATGTTTATGTTTTGATAATGACAAGTCTAGCTATTTATATATTATATACTCGTATGTATAATCGTGTGCTAAGTGTACAGAAATTTAGTAACAAGATCTAATCAATCAAGTACAAACGATTCAAGCATATTAGTCAATGAATTGACTAAGTCGAAGATTGATAGAAGATCACAAGCACGCATAATGAACTAAAGTTATATTCATCAACTATAGCTTTAGTACAAGATTGGTTCTAGTTATAGCCAGTAGCTATAACTCTATATCATGAAGAAATGATCAAGACTTATGTGTGTTTTAGTTGAAACAATTGTTTCCTAATTTGTGTCGTGTAGGTATTAGTGTTTAAATGGTATTCTATTTAAATATAGAATTGTTAATCTTAATAGGATTATATAAAATATCTTTTAGTTAAATAAGAAATAAATAATTGTCTTATGAGATAATTATTTATTTCTAAAATAAACTAAAGATTTTTTATATGATTTTAATTGTCAAAATATATAATCTAAGATTTAGTTTGTTTCGATTTTGGTAATTGTGTGATATGTCACATTACCATAAATCGTGTAGGACTTACTTAAATAAATATTATGTATTTATTTAATGTCCTAAATAAACTAAGATTATATTATGGTAATATATTTTATTATCTTTGACATGATTTAGGAAGTTGATTTAATAAGGATACTAATTATTTATTATATAAAGATCTTTCCTAAATATGAATTAGGAAATTAATTCCTTATATAATACATATAGTATATTATTAAATCTTTCCTAAATATATTAAGATTAGATTTAAGGTAGTATTACTAAAAGACTAGTATTCTAGTTTAAGTAATATTCCTAAATCATCTAGGGTTTGAATTACCTAGATACATATTCTATATAAATAGACTACCATGATACATTAATCTACACGAAATACACAACACACATACACGCAAATCAAGAGAAAGCCGTCGGTCATATACTTCAATATTCGAGCTTTTCATTGTCAAATCCGATTCAAGATTCAAGTGCTCAAGCATTGATCTTATTTATTCAAGATAGTGACACCAAGAAAACATTGAAGACTTTATCTTATTTACGTAAGATAGATTGAGTATTTAGCGGTACTCATTGTAAGACAAATATTTAACGGTATTTGTCGTAGCTAGATATTTAACGGTATCTAGATTGAGTTGTGACTAACATCAAAGTCGCACGAGTAGGGTTGATAAAATTGTAATCCAGAGTTGGTACTAATTTTATTAATCGAGAATAGTGGACGTAGGTCTCAGAGTGTGAGACTGAACCACTTCAAAAATATCGTGTCTCTACTTTATTATTGCTCTACTCAAAGATCATCATACAACTACACACACATCGAAGAAGATTCCGAAAAGAAGGCATACTCAATTCAACCCCCCCTTCTTGAGTATATCATATCAATAGACTCTTCAATTGGTATCAGAGCCTCGTGCTCTTGATCGCCTAGCCGCGTGAGTTTTGATCCTTCTATTGATTCTATATTATATACTCTTTCATCAATGGATTCCAAGCATCTCAAGTGCCCCATCTTCGATGGCAAAAACTATAGTTTATGGAAAAATATGATGACTCATTACATCAAGGGTTGTGATTGGGAATGTTGGAAGATCATCCAAACTGGACCAAAGAAGATCTTGGTCGCCGCCGCCAATGGAACAACCTGTGAAAAAATGGAAAGCGATTATGTGGAAAGTGACTACAAAATTGCAGAGAAAAACTCTAAGGCCATGAGCCTCCTACAGAACGGTATGATAACCTCAGAATTCGATAGATTCTCATCCTGTAGTTCCGCTAAGGAAATATGGGATAGTCTCGAACTTGCTTATGAAGGAACATCCGCAGTCAGGAAACATCGTATAGACTTGCTCGTTCAAAGATATGAACTTTTCAATATGGAAAAGAATGAATCTATTGATAGCATGTCTGCACGATTTTCTTGTATTATTAATGAACTGCGGAACCTTGGCAAAAAGATCGATTCTGAGGATATCATTCGTAAGATTCTTAGGAGTCTCACCAAAAAGTGGCAACCTAAAGTCACGGCCATAGAGGAAGCACGTGATTTATCTAAAATCACTTACCAAGAATTGATTGGATCCTTAATGGCTCACGAGATCATACTAAATAAAAACGATGATGATCCCAAAGGAAAGGGAGTCGCTTTACAAGCCTCCACAAGCGAAGTAAGCGAAGAAGAACTTGAGGATGAAACAGTTCTATTCGCTAGACGATTTAAGAAAGCAGTTTTCAAAGGTAGATACAAAAACTCTAACAACAAAACGTTCGACAAAAAGAAAACTGACTCCAAGCAAACATTCTTCAAAAGAGGATGTTTCAAGTGTGGACAACAAGACCACATGATCAAAGATTGTCCAAGTTGGGACAAAATCAAAGACAAGTCAAAAAGAGAAAAGACCAAAACAGAGTTTAAGAAAGTAATGCTTGCGTCATGCTGGGGAGAATTAGAATCTGAAGATGACGAGGACTCTGAAGAAAAAGAGGTAGCAAACCTATGCCTAAGCAACGTCAGCCTAGATCTAATCTCAAACGACAATGATGAAGATGACGCATCGAATATGTGTCTCCTTGGAGAATCAGACTCAGACGACGACGACGAAGAGGTAAATTTTCTTCAACTCAAAAGTCAAGTTAAAAACTTATCTAAGGCTATGCTAATTAAATATTTTGAGAAAACCCTAGACCAATGTCATGAACAAAATCTTGAGTTAGATGACTTGAAAGAGCAGATCCTCGATATTGCTGAGGAAAATCAACTTCTGAAAGCCAAAGCTAAGAAACTGAAATCCAAAATAAGCATTGAAGCTAATGCTAAGTTGGAAACAGTTATGTCTGAGAAAAAGGTTCTTGAGTCTAAAGTTATAGCTAATGAAGCTATAACCTCAAAACTAAAACTCAACATTAAAGAGCTTCAATCTAAAGTTATAGCTAATGAAGCTATAACTTCAGAATTAAGAAAGGTTAATGAACGGCTTAAGTCAGAATCTTCGACTATGGTCGAAGATGAGACTCATCAAGAAGAAGTTGAGATTCTCGAAAGCAAAATCATGGATCTAGAATATGCCAAAATTGTGTCTGACTTCCATAAAGACATTCAAAACCTAAAAGAGTCTAGCAACACTGACCATAGTGAATGTAAGAAAGAAATAGACTCCTTGAAAGACCTCCTTCTTCATGCTCGGAAAGTTCACGATAAGTGGGAAGGAAGCACTAACGTTCTAAACTTCCTAACTGAACAATCCGACAACAACATGAAGATGGGGTTAGGTCACGAATGTTATGGAAGAAGGGATCACTCAAAGTGTAAACAAAGTCCAACAGATAGAGACTTTAGAAGAAGAAAATATGCCGACCTTCCTGAGTATTTAATATGCACTTATTGTGGCCATACTGGACACCTCCGAGAAAACTGTGTGAAACACGCACAAGATTTTAAAACCGGAGTTAAGTTTGTTAAATCCTTAGGAATTCCAAGCGACACTAATTCTGTCTCTGATAGTGATGGTGACAAAACTGAGGAAAGAAACATTGACCACAGATGGTTCTATGACATGACATTTGACTACGAAGAAAAGAAAAACAGAACCAAACAGACTCCTCAAACATCACACAAAAAATGGTCACCAAGAGTCCAAACTAAAACCTACACAAGAACATCAAAACCCAACCACTACCGATATAGAAAGACCTATGTAAGACAAGTCTGGGTTAAAAAGGAAGATGTATTTGTGATTACTAACAACAAAGGACCCAAGTATGCTTGGGTACCTAAATCCTGTCTTTAAAATTATTTGTGCAGTTTGTCGCCAAGGAAAATAACTTATGGTATCTCGACAGTGGATGCTCAAGACATATGACAGGCGACGTAAACCTATTCCAAACCCTAAAACCTTTTGACGGAGGTAAAGTCACATTCGGTGATAACAAAAAGGGAAAGATCATCGGAATTGGTAAGATAGGTATTTCATCCTCTCATGCTATAAATGATGTATACCTTGTAAATGGTCTCAAACACAATCTTATCAGTATATCTCAATTATGTGACAAAGGAAATAAAGTGGTTTTTCATTCAGATATATGTCGTATAATCTTAGAAGGCACCAGTAAAGTGATACTTGAAGGTCACAGGATGAAAAATGTTTATATGATTGATTTAAATGTTGTACCTACTGATTCTCTATCATGCATGAAAGTTACGTTAGATGATCCATGTCTATGGCACAAGAGATTTGGTCATATTAGCTCACCTATTCTAAGTAAGCTGAAAAGATGGGACTTGGTCGAAGGTCTTCCAAAGATCAAATTTGATCAAGAAAAGATGTGTGACACATGTGCACGATGTAAACACGTCAGATCATCCTTTAAGCCAAAAAGAGTGGTAAGCACAGAACAAGCTCTTGAACTAGTACACATGGATCTATGTGGCCCTATGAAGGTAAGAAGCAGAGGTGGTTCCAGGTACGTTTTCGTTCTAGTTGATGATTACTCTAGATTTGTTTGGCCAATCTTTCTTCACTCCAAAGACGAAACCTTCGATGAATTTGTTAGTCTCATGAAGCTTGTCCAAAACAAATATAAATCAAACCTAGTAACAATCCGTACTGATCATGGAACTGAGTTCGACAATCATGCTTTTATTGAGTTCTGTAAAACCAATGGTGTTGGTCATAACTTCTCGGCCCCTAGAACCCCACAACAAAATGGAGTTGTAGAACGAATGAACAGAACGCTAGAAGACATGGCTAGAACAATGCTTCTTTGTAGTGGCCTACCTAGAAACTTTTGGGCTGAGGCTATTAGTACAGCTTGCTATATTCATAACCGTGCTATGATTAGACCTATCCTTAAAAAGACTCCTTATGAACTTCTTCGTGGTCGTAAACCAAACATATCTCATTTAAGATGCTTTGGTAGTAAATGCTTTGTTCACAACAATGGTAAAAACAGATTAAGCAATTTCGACCCTAGAAGTGATGAAGCAATCTTTATAGGATATTCAGATCATAGTAAAGCCTACAAAGTTTTTAACAAACGAACTTTATGCATAGAGGAAAGTATTCATGTTATCTTTGATGAGAATAATGTCTTCGATAAGCCATTACAGGATATAGAGGAAAACCTAGACGAACCTGATTTCAGGTTATCAAGGGAAGATCCTCCTGAAATGGAAATTGAAGAAGGAGAACCTCAAGGAATACATGATGAACTCAACTTGGGAGAAAATGGTGCGAGAGATGAAACTACAGTTGATGATACTGTAGATAACTCTCAAACCAATGACTTGGAACCTAGAGTTACAGCTAATGAAGCAGTAACTTTAAATCAAAACCAAAGGGAAGAGGCCAGAGTTATACCTGACCCTACTATAAACCCAGGTTTGGATTCAGGGGGAACAAGTCAAGATCCCGAGTCAAGTTCAGGGAATGCAAATGATCAATCAAGGAATTGGAGATACAAAGGCTCTCACCCTTTGGACAATATCATAGGAAGCCTGACAGATGGAGTTCAAACTCGAAGGAGCTTAAACAACTTTTGCTCATTCTACTCCTTTCTCTCCACCATTGAACCTTCAAATATCAAGGAAGCTCTCGCAGAACCAGACTGGATAGTTGCCATGCAAGAAGAACTCCAGCAATTTGAAAGAAACAAAGTTTGGCATCTTGTTCCTCGACCTAAGGACAGAACTGTCATTGGAACTAGATGGGTATTGTAACACCCCCATTTATTTAAGGGCCTGAACTAGGACTCCTCAGATAAATGATGGTGTTACCATCTCGGTTTCCCAAGGCAGTAGTTACAAAGGAAGATAAACAGTACTTTATATTTAATTTAAACTCAAAACATGTTCTTACAAAACCAAAAAGAAACTGTTCCGACAAAAGTAAAAGTACAACTCATGAACTCCTATCAAGTGGTCTAAACTCTAACAGGTCCGGGTCCATGCTTCTCCCTTCCCAGATGCTCCCATTGTCTTATACCTGTCAGTCTGCTCCCCAATAATTGGTTCATCACAGGTGATCACGAATACACAGGGTCAACCACGAGGTTGAGTAGAGTAAAACTGTAAACAGACCATATTACTAAAAATAGAAAGTCGATCATCTCCACTCCGAATCACAAGACCCAATACCTCCGCACCAATCACAAGACCCATTATCTCCACGCCAATCACAAGACCCATTATCTCCACACCAATCACAAGACCCAATATCTCCGCACCAATCACAAGACCCATCATCTCATCGCCTCATCGTTAACACAGTATTATATGAATGCACAATATAAAGATCACATGGAAATATATAACAACATGTTTGATATCAAATATGAACGGTTTACACATCATCGAGCATTAGTAGTTTCCCCTACCTCAAAGCTGTAGAAGAAAGATAACTGTGCGATTGCTTCTAAAAATGCTCCACACGGAAACTTCCACCTAGATAAGTATTACTTTAATTAATACTTTCCTAACTCTCGTATAACAAGCACACATTCTATTTATAGATACTTCCTATATTTAGAAAGTTCCCAACAACCGGGTTACCCAAAATAGTAACTTTCTAAATATAGTAGCTTCTAAAAATAGTAACTTTCTAAATATAGTTAAACACTTTGGGTTTTGAAATTCAAATTTAAACTTCTAAAACTTTACCACAAATAAAATACTACCCCATAAATATCAATATTCCATACTAACAACAAAATCATCTCCTTAAATACAATAATATCAATACTACTAATAATAATAATATTACCATAATTAACTAAATATTCAAATGTATAGAATATAATACCATAAATAAGATAAAATGAAATAAAAACCAAAATAATAAAGAAACCCCAAAACAGCCCTACCTCCAACCCGTGGCTCCCCAAAACCCTCCTTGACAACCGCGTGAACAGCCCCAGACCCTGCCGACAACAACCAGACATGACCCCCACACAACCCCCTACACCTCTGACCACCACCAAAGACGGCGACTCCCTCCGACAGGGTGAACCAGAGTCATTAACAGACCTGGTTCACGACTCCCTGAACAACAGCCCTCTAGCAACCTCCCGTGAAAACCCCTGCAACCACCAACGACAAGGCTGACACTGACCACAGTAACTACCACCACCACCACTGACACTTGACGCCTTCGACCACCATGGTACCACCGCATAGACCTCCCCCTAGTCGGCGGTGGTACCAACCCAAACAACCCCCTTTTCGACACACTGTACCAAAACACATACTGACTGCCCTATCGAAACCCCCTAAACCACCACAGCCAAACACCTCTAACCACCGTGACTGACACCATACGTACCACCCAACCTCCACCTGACATTCTAACCCACGACCCATAATAAAATATATACAGACTCCCTTAAAACGTTTGACACAAAGACAATTAAATCAGTATAAAAGAGATAACACGAAACAGAGACTCTCTGCCACCGCCTAAACCACCCCTCACGACACCTTTTAACCACCAACGACCCACCACAGAAGACATATATATATATATTGCATGACCCAGAACGAAATTATACAAAAACAACCAAGAGTAGTCGAGTATACTGAATTCCTTATGCGATGCAAACCATGAACACAACAGGAATTAACAACGTATAGGTGGACATACCAGATTCCTGACAAAAACGAACCACCCTACGCAAGTCTACGACCACCGTGGTTAACTTCCTCTTCTTCCCTGACGTGGTGGCTAGGTCTCTGTGGTTTTAGATCTGATTTTGTGACTAAGGTTTGAGGGTAACCTTACCTTAAATAAGGCGGCTGGAAGAAGAGAATCTGAGTTTTGAATTAAGTTGACCTATCTCGACCATGGGCTGCTGTTTAGCACGCCAATTGAGGCCCATGGCCGTGTTGCTACAGGTCCTGGGTTCGAGTCACACTAACACCATACTACTACTATTAACATAAGATGCCTAGATTCCCATTTCGAAACCCACCGAAGTCCAAAACGCTTACTAAAATACGAGTATACCCGTGCTTGTTAAACTACAAATTCTAAGTCATCATCGCTTACCCATAAATTATTAATAACAAAACAATAAAAATCCGGGTTATTACAGTCTTGCCCCCTAAAAAGGAACTTCGTCCCGAAGTTCATCCACGCCCTAACATAAACACACACCTTAATCATGTTAAAATCATGGAATGTTACATTCTGCCCCACTAAAAAAAAGAGTTACGTCCTCGTAACTTACCTCAAACGAATAACTGCGGATAACGCTCCTTCATGGACGCCTCAGGCTCCCAAGTAGCTTCCTCCGTGTTATGATTGGTCCATAAGACCTTTACTAACACCGTCTCGCCATTTCGCGTCTTTCGAACCTTCCTATCCAGAATCTCCTTCGGAAGCTCAACATAAGTAAGTTGCTCATCTAACTCAATCACCTCATGGCTCAACACATGTGAAGGATCACTCACATACTTCCTTAACTGGGAGACATGGAACACATTATGGACCCTGGAGAGAGCTGGTGGCAAAGCTAATCGATATGCCACCTCACCAACCCTGTCCAGAACCTCAAATGGTCCAATAAACTTTTGACTCAGTTTCCCTCGCTTTCCGAACCTCATTACACCCTTCATGGGAGATACCTTAAGTAATACCTTCTCGCCTACCTCAAAGGAAACGTCACTCCTCTTGAGATCCGCATAACTCTTCTGTCTGTCCTGGGCAGCCCTCATTTTCTGTCGAATTACCTGTACTTGCTCAACCATTTCTTGAATCATTTCCGGACCCAAAACCACAGTGTCAGCTCGATCATCCCAGCATACTGGACTGCGGCACTTCCTCCCGTACAATGCCTCAAATGGAGCCATACCAATACTGGCATGGTAGCTATTATTATAAGAGAACTCTATCAATCCCAGTCGGTCTTCCCATGATCCCCCGAATTCCAACACGCAAGCTCGTAACATATCCTCCAAGGTTTGAATAGTCCTCTCTGTCTGCCCATCTGTAGCCGGATGAAAAGCAGTGCTCATCTTTAGCCGTGTACCCAACGCGGATTGCAGCTCTTGCCAAAATCTGGAGATAAATCTCGAGTCGCGATCGGAAACAATATCCTTAGGAACTCCATGTAACTTGACTACGTTCTGCACATACGACTTTGCCAACTCAGCCTTACTCCAGGTATCCTTCATGGGAATGAAGTGAGCGGACTTGGTCAATCTATCTACGATTACCCAGATCATGTTGTTGCCCTTCTGAGTTCGAGGCAACCCCACAATGAAATCCATAGAAATATTCTCCCACTTCCATTCAGGTACCTCCAGTGACTGGATCTTCCCTTGAGGTCTCTTGTGTTCACCTTTTACTCTCTGACACGTCAAACACCTCGAAATAAACTCTGCGACTTCCTTCTTCATACTCGGCCACCAAAACGTCTTCTTAAGGTCCTTACAGCTTATCACCCCCTGGGTGAACAGAATAAGGAGTAGCATGCGCTTCAGTCAAGATCTTCTTCTTTAGCTCCTCAACACTCGGTACACACCATCGCCCACTGAACCTCAAACTACCGTCGGTATGAATACTGAACTTGGATGCCCCATCACCATTCCCATTTTCCACCATCAAACGCCACTTCTGGATTCTCTCATCGCTCTTTTGTAACTCCCGAATCTCCCCATACAACTCCGGCTCCACGGTCAAATCACCAAGAGCATCCCCTTTCCGGATCATGAAAATTCCCATCTCCCTTAACTCGCCATGCAACCTCACTCTCGATCTGGCACAATCCAAAGCATGTATTGATTTCCTACTTAGAGCGTCAGCTACCACATTTGCCTTGCCTTCGTGGTAGACAATCTGCATATCATAATCTCCGATCAACTCTATCCACCTCCTCTGCCTCATGTTCAACTCCTTCTGGGTGTAGATATATTTCAGGCTCTTATGGTCAGAAAACACCTTAAAAGTGGCCCCATAAAGGTAGTGACGCCACAATTTCAGTGCAAAGACCACAGCACCCAATTCCAAATCATGAGTCGGATAATTCTCTTCATAAGTCTTCAACTGGCGAGAAGCATACGCGATCACTCTCCCATTCTGCATTAGCACACAACCCAACCCATGCTTGGAAGCGTCAGTATAAACTTCGAAGTTATCACTACCTACTGGGAAAGCAAGGATAGGAGCTGTTGTCAGGCGTTCCTTAAGAGTTAGGAATGCCTTCTCACAACTCTCATCCCAAACAAAGCGGTTCTCCTTCCTCATTAGCGACGTCAACGGTTTTGCTATCTTCGAAAAGTCTTTGACGAATCTTCGGTAATAACCTGCTAACCCCAGAAAACTTCGGATCTCACTCACATTCTTCGGACTTTGCCACTTAGTCACAGCTTCAATTTTACTAGGGTCAACAGATACCCCCTCTTTGGAGATAACATGCCCCAGAAACGCCACTTTCTCCAACCAGAACTCGCATTTACTTAACTTGGCATTGAGCTTATGCTCCTCCAAAGTCTGAAGTACCTTCCTCAAATGATCCTCGTGCTCCTCTGCATTCTTAGAGTATACCAGGATATCATCGATGAATACCACCACGAACTTATCCAGATACGGGCTGAAGACTCGATTCATCAAGTCCATGAACACAGCTGGAGCATTAGTCAATCCAAAGGGCATAACCACAAATTCATAGTGGCCATACCTCGTTCGGAAAGCGGTCTTCGGAATGTCTTCATCCTTTATTCTCAACTGATGATACCCGGATCTCAAGTCAATCTTGGAGAAAACCCCTGCTCCACTCAACTGATCGAACAAGTCGTCAATTCTCGGCAAAGGATATCGGTTCTTGATGGTCACATTATTCAGCTCTCGGTAATCAACACACAACCTCAAACTCCCATCCTTCTTCTTCACAAATAAGACAGGAGCTCCCCAGGGCGACACACTGGGTCGGATGAACCCTTTCTCGGCTAGTTCATCCAATTGCTTCTTCAACTCCTCCATCTCTTTCGGCCCCATACGGTACGGTGATTTAGATATCGGTCCAGCCCCTGGTTTTAGGTCAATGGAAAACTCCACTTCCCTCCTTGGTGGTAACCCCGGAACGTCGTCACGAAAAACTCCCTCAAACTCCCGTACCACAGGTATCTCACTAGTCTTGGGGGTCTCAGCCTCACAATCCCACATTTGACACAAGATCAGGCTTTCTCCTTTCCTCAAGCTAGATTTTAAGGTGTTGACAGAAATGAATTTGAGTTTTGGTTTGATTCGATATCCCTTGTAAGACACCCTCACTCCCTTAGGTCCCTTCAAGGAAATCTTCTTCTGATGACAGTCGATGAAAGCTCGATACTTCCCTAGCCAGTCCATCCCCAAAATCACCTCAAAGCCCCCCAGAGGAAACTCTATGAGGTCACAATAGAAAATTGATTCCCCGATTTTGATGGGTACACTTCTATAGACTCTATTACAAGCTACTGACTCTCCCGAAGGTATGGTCACTGAGTCTGCGACCCAGTCGAACCTCTCAAGCCCCAAAATCCTAACATGGTCTCTAGATACAAAAGAGTGGGTGGCACCGGAATCGAAAAGTACAAAAGTAGGTCTAGAGTTTACAAGAAAAGTACCAGTAACCACATGAGCATCCTCCTGAGCAGCCTGCTTTCCCATGGCAAAGAGTTTGCCACTGGACTTGACCCCACTCTGGCTGGCAGAAGATGTCCCAGCCTGCTGATTTCCTGTCGTCCCCGTCTTGTTGTTGTTCCCACCTCCATTGTACTGATTATGATAAGAACGGTTCTGATTGTTGTTGTTGCTGTAGTTCCTCTGGTAGTTGCTGCTGCCTCCAGACTTCGCACCCCCACCATAGTTTGTCATGGGTGTGCGATAGCCACTGCTGCCATAGGACTGAGTGCGAGGTCCCTGGTATCCAGCTGTAGGCGTACGATAGCCCCCGGACTGATTTCCCCCAGATGAACGACACACCGCCTGCTTGTGTCCCGTCTTTCCACAGCCGAAACAAACTATTCCTACAGAACCACTGCCGGAACCTCCACTCCTGAAGCTGCCCCCACTCTGATTCCTTCCACCACCAGAGGCACTACCCCCGAAATACCCACTGTACTTGTTATTACTTTGCTTTTTCGATCCTGAACCCTCAGCTACTGTTTCAGCTTTCCTCTTTTCCGACTTGGACTGTTTGTCCTTCCTGATCATATCTGAAAGTCTCTCCGCCGCCCCAGCCCTTAAATAGATATCACGGATGGTGGTGGGCGGAGCTGCAATCAGTCTCTTTTTGATGGCGATCGATAATCCTCTCTCAAATTTCATGGCTAGCATAGCATCGTCAAATCCCATATCTCCTACATAGTGTACCAGCTGGATGAATTTCCTGTAGTAAACCTCTACAGTCATGTCCTCCGACATCTGGAATGAGTCGAACTCCTCCCTCAGCTTGCTCTTTTGGAATTCTGGTAGGAACGCCTCGTTCAGAACCCCCGTGAACGCATCCCACGGAACAAACGCGGATCCACCCTCTATAGCTGCCTCCCGGAGTTCTCCCTTATTCGTGGTCCACCAGTCTCCAGCCATACCCCTCAGATAGTGGGCAGCCTGGTCTACTCTCAACTCTTCAGGGCAGTCCACCAACTCGAACAGGTTATCGAACTCCCGGCACCAAGCTCCTAACAGATGAGGTTCCCCCTCCCCAGTGAATTGGGTAGGGTGATGTCTTGCGATGATTGTGCTCATTTTCGCGGAGTCCATACGTTTGGCCTTTAGGGCCGCATTCTCAGCTCGTAGTTGGTCTAACTCCTCTTGTGTGATGTTAACGGCATTATCTCTTCGTGGAGGCATACTATAAAACAAGCAAAGAAATGAGTCCCGACGTACATGGGTACCCATTTGGTTTAGGGCTATGTCCCCTTAAGCAGCAAAATCTATAAACACTTATCATATCGAGTAGTTTACTTTTATACATGGCTCAGGGATCACATCACCGCATATCTCTAGACATGATGAAAGAAAGATTTCTAACATGTTTCAAATCACTTAACATATCTCAACAATATACACCTTTTATTCAAACAGATAAAGATTCATTCATGCTCATGCCCCTTCCGGCTTTTCTAAAATCACTTATACTCTGAATTCTCATACTTATCACGGTATGCTATTACTTTCACCACCACCTATTCTACCCTTTTTCTCTCGTATAAGCACTCTGGGTTCCCGGGTAAAACTGATAGGGCCAATGGTTCGGTGTGAGGGGGCCCCAGACTCATACTTCCCCTTTAGTGTGCTCCTAACAGTCCTATCCCGGGGTTCATTTTATTTAGACTCTCCTACATTCATTGGGTTAATTAGTTTAGGCCTGAGGATCGTTCGCTCTGATACCACTTTGTAACACCCCCATTTATTTAAGGGCCTGAACTAGGACTCCTCAGATAAATGATGGTGTTACCATCTCGGTTTCCCAAGGCAGTAGTTACAAAGGAAGATAAACAGTACTTTATATTTAATTTAAACTCAAAACATGTTCTTACAAAACCAAAAAGAAACTGTTCCGACAAAAGTAAAAGTACAACTCATGAACTCCTATCAAGTGGTCTAAACTCTAACAGGTCCGGGTCCATGCTTCTCCCTTCCCAGATGCTCCCATTGTCTTATACCTGTCAGTCTGCTCCCCAATAATTGGTTCATCACAGGTGATCACGAATACACAGGGTCAACCACGAGGTTGAGTAGAGTAAAACTGTAAACAGACCATATTACTAAAAATAGAAAGTCGATCATCTCCACTCCGAATCACAAGACCCAATACCTCCGCACCAATCACAAGACCCATTATCTCCACGCCAATCACAAGACCCATTATCTCCACACCAATCACAAGACCCAATATCTCCGCACCAATCACAAGACCCATCATCTCATCGCCTCATCGTTAACACAGTATTATATGAATGCACAATATAAAGATCACATGGAAATATATAACAACATGTTTGATATCAAATATGAACGGTTTACACATCATCGAGCATTAGTAGTTTCCCCTACCTCAAAGCTGTAGAAGAAAGATAACTGTGCGATTGCTTCTAAAAATGCTCCACACGGAAACTTCCACCTAGATAAGTATTACTTTAATTAATACTTTCCTAACTCTCGTATAACAAGCACACATTCTATTTATAGATACTTCCTATATTTAGAAAGTTCCCAACAACCGGGTTACCCAAAATAGTAACTTTCTAAATATAGTAGCTTCTAAAAATAGTAACTTTCTAAATATAGTTAAACACTTTGGGTTTTGAAATTCAAATTTAAACTTCTAAAACTTTACCACAAATAAAATACTACCCCATAAATATCAATATTCCATACTAACAACAAAATCATCTCCTTAAATACAATAATATCAATACTACTAATAATAATAATATTACCATAATTAACTAAATATTCAAATGTATAGAATATAATACCATAAATAAGATAAAATGAAATAAAAACCAAAATAATAAAGAAACCCCAAAACAGCCCTACCTCCAACCCGTGGCTCCCCAAAACCCTCCTTGACAACCGCGTGAACAGCCCCAGACCCTGCCGACAACAACCAGACATGACCCCCACACAACCCCCTACACCTCTGACCACCACCAAAGACGGCGACTCCCTCCGACAGGGTGAACCAGAGTCATTAACAGACCTGGTTCACGACTCCCTGAACAACAGCCCTCTAGCAACCTCCCGTGAAAACCCCTGCAACCACCAACGACAAGGCTGACACTGACCACAGTAACTACCACCACCACCACTGACACTTGACGCCTTCGACCACCATGGTACCACCGCATAGACCTCCCCCTAGTCGGCGGTGGTACCAACCCAAACAACCCCCTTTTCGACACACTGTACCAAAACACATACTGACTGCCCTATCGAAACCCCCTAAACCACCACAGCCAAACACATGATTAAGGTGTGTGTTTATGTTAGGGCGTGGATGAACTTCGGGACGAAGTTCCTTTTTAGGGGGGAAGACTGTAATAACCCGGATTTTTATTGTTTTGTTATTAATAATTTATGGGTAAGCGATGATGACTTAGAATTTTTAGTTTAACAAGCACGGGTATACTCGTATTTTAGTAAGCGTTTTGGACTTCGGTGGGTTTCGAAATGGGAATCTAGGCATCTTATGTTAATAGTAGTAGTATGGTGTTAGTGTGACTCGAACCCAGGACCTGTAGCAACACGGCCATGGGCCTCGATTGGCGTGCTAAACAGCAGCCCATGGTCGAGATAGGTCAACTTAATTCAAAACTCAGATTCTCTTCTTCCAGCCGCCTTATTTAAGGTAAGGTTACCCTCAAACCTTAGTCACAAAATCAGATCTAAAACCACAGAGACCTAGCCACCACGTCAGGGAAGAAGAGGAAGTTAACCACGGTGGTCGTAGACTTGCGTAGGGTGGTTCGTTTTTGTCAGGAATCTGGTATGTCCACCTATACGTTGTTAATTCCTGTTGTGTTCATGGTTTGCATCGCATAAGGAATTCAGTATACTCGACTACTCTTGGTTGTTTTTGTATAATTTCGTTCTGGGTCATGCAATATATATATATATGTCTTCTGTGGTGGGTCGTTGGTGGTTAAAAGGTGTCGTGAGGGGTGGTTTAGGCGGTGGCAGAGAGTCTCTGTTTCGTGTTATCTCTTTTATACTGATTTAATTGTCTTTGTGTCAAACGTTTTAAGGGAGTCTGTATATATTTTATTATGGGTCGTGGGTTAGAATGTCAGGTGGAGGTTGGGTGGTACGTATGGTGTCAGTCACGGTGGTTAGAGGTGTTTGGCTGTGGTGGTTTAGGGGGTTTCGATAGGGCAGTCAGTATGTGTTTTGGTACAGTGTGTCGAAAAGGGGGTTGTTTGGGTTGGTACCACCGCCGACTAGGGGGAGGTCTATGCGGTGGTACCATGGTGGTCGAAGGCGTCAAGTGTCAGTGGTGGTGGTGGTAGTTACTGTGGTCAGTGTCAGCCTTGTCGTTGGTGGTTGCAGGGGTTTTCACGGGAGGTTGCTAGAGGGCTGTTGTTCAGGGAGTCGTGAACCAGGTCTGTTAATGACTCTGGTTCACCCTGTCGGAGGGAGTCGCCGTCTTTGGTGGTGGTCAGAGGTGTAGGGGGTTGTGTGGGGGTCATGTCTGGTTGTTGTCGGCAGGGTCTGGGGCTGTTCACGCGGTTGTCAAGGAGGGTTTTGGGGAGCCACGGGTTGGAGGTAGGGCTGTTTTGGGGTTTCTTTATTATTTTGGTTTTTATTTCATTTTATCTTATTTATGGTATTATATTCTATACATTTGAATATTTAGTTAATTATGGTAATATTATTATTATTAGTAGTATTGATATTATTGTATTTAAGGAGATGATTTTGTTGTTAGTATGGAATATTGATATTTATGGGGTAGTATTTTATTTGTGGTAAAGTTTTAGAAGTTTAAATTTGAATTTCAAAACCCAAAGTGTTTAACTATATTTAGAAAGTTACTATTTTTAGAAGCTACTATATTTAGAAAGTTACTATTTTGGGTAACCCGGTTGTTGGGAACTTTCTAAATATAGGAAGTATCTATAAATAGAATGTGTGCTTGTTATACGAGAGTTAGGAAAGTATTAATTAAAGTAATACTTATCTAGGTGGAAGTTTCCGTGTGGAGCATTTTTAGAAGCAATCGCACAGTTATCTTTCTTCTACAGCTTTGAGGTAGGGGAAACTACTAATGCTCGATGATGTGTAAACCGTTCATATTTGATATCAAACATGTTGTTATATATTTCCATGTGATCTTTATATTGTGCATTCATATAATACTGTGTTAACGATGAGGCGATGAGATGATGGGTCTTGTGATTGGTGCGGAGATATTGGGTCTTGTGATTGGTGTGGAGATAATGGGTCTTGTGATTGGCGTGGAGATAATGGGTCTTGTGATTGGTGCGGAGGTATTGGGTCTTGTGATTCGGAGTGGAGATGATCGACTTTCTATTTTTAGTAATATGGTCTGTTTACAGTTTTACTCTACTCAACCTCGTGGTTGACCCTGTGTATTCGTGATCACCTGTGATGAACCAATTATTGGGGAGCAGACTGACAGGTATAAGACAATGGGAGCATCTGGGAAGGGAGAAGCATGGACCCGGACCTGTTAGAGTTTAGACCACTTGATAGGAGTTCATGAGTTGTACTTTTACTTTTGTCGGAACAGTTTCTTTT
Source organism: Silene conica (assembly GCA_029255685.2). Taxonomy (NCBI): domain Eukaryota; kingdom Viridiplantae; phylum Streptophyta; class Magnoliopsida; order Caryophyllales; family Caryophyllaceae; genus Silene; species Silene conica. The sequence continues at coordinate 74,202,823 of CM055314.2, forward strand.
TGGTTTTGTAAGAACATGTTTTGAGTTTAAATTAAATATAAAGTACTGTTTATCTTCCTTTGTAACTACTGCCTTGGGAAACCGAGATGGTAACACCATCATTTATCTGAGGAGTCCTAGTTCAGGCCCTTAAATAAATGGGGGTGTTACAGGTATTTAGAAACAAATTGGATGACACTGGAGTCATTGTGCGAAATAAGGCCAGACTAGTAGTTCAAGGATACAACCAACAGGAAGGGATCGATTATGACGAAACCTTTGCTCCTGTTGCTCGTCTTGAGGCAATAAGACTACTCATTGCATTTGCAGCACACAAGGGAATGAAGCTTTTTCAGATGGACGTTAAGACTGCATTTCTTAATGGCTATCTCCAAGAGGAAGTATTTGTTGAACAACCTCCTGGATTTCCTGACAGCAAACTCAAGGAACATGTATTCAAATTGGACAAAGCTCTCTATGGCCTGAAACAAGCACCTAGAGCATGGTACGACAGATTATCAAAGTTCCTATTGGAGAGTGGATTCAAGAGAGGATCTGTGGATAAAACCCTATTTCTTAAAAGCGAAAACTCAGATCTACTAGTCGTTCAGATCTACGTTGACGATATTATTTTTGGCTCAACTAATAAAAGGTTGTGCAAGTACTTCTCTGAGTTGATGACTTCTGAGTTCGAGATGAGTATGATGGGAGAACTAAAGTTCTTCCTTGGACTTCAAATACAACAAACTGAAGAAGGAATCAAAGTTCATCAACAAAAATACGTCAAGGAGTTACTAAAGAAATTTGGAATGGAAACCTCTCATGCAATGCCTACTCCAATGGTCACAGATAAGAAGTTAACCAAAGACGAAGATGGTAAGTCTGTAGATGAAACAACTTACAGAGGTATGATTGGCTCACTTCTTTATCTTACAGCAAGTCGTCCAGATATAATGTTTAGTGTCTGTGTTTGTGCGAGATTCCAATCTGCACCAAAAGAATCACACATGATTGCAGTTAAGAGAATTTTAAGATACCTAATTGGAACCTCAAAATTATATCTATGGTATCCCATGGACTGTAACTTTAACTTAGTAGGATATTCAGATGCGGATTATGCAGGATGTTCTTTAGACAGAAAAAGTACCTCCGGACTTGCTACCTTTGTAGGTCCTTGTATTATATCTTGGGGATCCAAGAAACAAAATTCTGTCGTTCTCTCAACTGCTGAAGCAGAATATATTGCAGCCGCTCTGGTATGTTCTCAACTTTTATGGTTAAAGCAACAGTTACATGATTATGGTGTTGATGTTGGATGTGTGCCTATACTGTGTGATAATACGAGTGCTATAATTATATCTAAAAACCCAGCCCAGCACTCGAGGACCAAACATATTGAAATTAGACACCACTTTCTATGAGACCATGTTGAAAAGAAAAATATAAAATTGAAATTTTGTAGTACGGAAAAACAGTGGGCAGATATCTTCACTAAACCATTGGCTAGAGAACGCTTTGAGACTTTGCGATTGGAAATTGGTTTAATCGGTGGCACCTAATCAAATCTTAAAAGCAAAAATAACCCAATGATTGACTACGGTTTAGATGAGATTATATGACTGTGTCCGTATACTCCGCTGCATGTGTATATATATATTCGATGATAAATTTTGTGATTATAGTTATATTATAGTATTTACATATGAATGTGTACACAATCAATCTCACAATAATATTACGTCACATATTATAATTTACCTACATATACGTTTTACATATTATACAAATTCTAATACACAAATATTACAAAATAAATTAAAACTTACCAATTTATCACACAAATTCCGTGTGATGGTCCCCCTTTAGCCACGTTACACACAAACAACCCCACACTCACCTGACACGTGCCCCCCCTACTACCCGTAGACCTTGACTTACCCCAACTCCCTCAACTCACATTAACCATCCTCTATTATTACCTTACACTTACCATTTAACCCCCTTTACTCCACTATTACCACCCTCCACCCAAAACTCCATAAAACTCCTAAAAAAAAAAAACCCAAACCTCCATAAAACCTCCGTAAACCTCCATCACAAAACCACCTAATCAAAACCCAACACCACCATTCCAACCAAAAATGCCTCCATCTCGTGCAACCCGATCTCAACAAAAGAAGCCTTCACCCCCTTCACCAACTTCGTCACCCCCACCATCTCCAACACCGATAGCCACCTCCGCACCACCATCTGACAAAGGCAAACGACGAAAACTCAACCGCTCATCTCCTTCCATTCCTGATGACATGCATGAAATGAGTTCTCCCTCTCGACATTCGCGTCCCCTGTTTTCCGAATATTCAATTGAAGCTACTAGGGAGGGTCTTGAGAAAGTGCGTATGACCAAACAAGAAGGTACGTTCATTAATCGAGTTTTACCTTACGCCATTCATGCGGGTCGGTTTTATCCTCAATCGTGGGTCAGTGGGTCAAAATCTTTGCGCTTCTTTAAAGATTTTCTCACGTATCAAGGATGGGAATATATAAGTGAATTCTCGGGTTTGTTGTTTCCTATAGAATTGGTTCAATTCTTTGCTTCTGTTAAACCTTGTGATGATGGTATTAAGGGTGTTGTGAATGGTCGAGATGTTGTTGTGACTAAGTCGGATATTTGTGAAATCTTTAAGCTTGATCAAGACGGGTTAGTTCTTGACCCAAGAAAGGAATGGAGTGTAGTTACTAAAGATCAAAAATTGGTGATTAAAAAATATTTCGATGACGATGCTACTGAGGTTTCTCCTCTGCTCACTGTCAATTTTAACCCAAAATTGAAGTTCTTCTTGAACTTTTTATGGAATACTGTTTTACCTCGTCGGGGTGGTCGGGATAAGCTCGCTAGTGTTGAGGCCTTAGTATTGTATAGCTGGTTGGAGGGACAGAAAGTTGATTTGGCATCTCTTATTTGCCATAAAATCTGTCAAGTTTCGAATGTTCTTGTTAAAGAAAAATTTTGCTCTACCATCGACATCCCATATGGAATGTGGGTATCCGAATTAATGCTTAAAAAGGGTGTTGTTGATAATGCCAGTTTCGGAATTAAGTCAAAAGATGCTATGTGTGATCGTTTGTTGAAGTTGATGGGTATTTGCTTTGATGGTACCGATCTTTCGTTTGGTAAGGTTGTTGGTCAGGAAGCTGCTTCGACTCCATCCCTACTCTTTGCCAATCTTGAGGCAAAAATGGATAAGGTCATTGATTTGTGTGAAGGGCAGAAGTGTTCTGGTGAGGCAGGGGGTAGTAGTAAGAAGAGAGGGCGTGATTTTGAGGATGATGTTCACGAATGGATGAACAAGGTTGATAAACACTTAGTTAAAATTGGTTCAGAGGTGTCAGTTGTGTGCTCGGAGTTGCTAAGCATTAGTGATCGACTTTCTTTCATTACGACTCAGGGAGGAGCCATGGTTAGGGATCATGGGTTATTAAGGGAAGATGCGTCTCAAGCACTCGAGGCCGTCAAAGCACTATCCCTCAAAGTGCTCAACTTTGAAATTGCACTCAATGCTCAAGGGAGAAACGTATCAAGTTGTTTGGACAGGCTGGAGTCACTTGAGTATCGTACCAGACCCGATTATGTGAACCCTTATGCAAAGACTCCGGGTTCAAGCTCTCGCTCTTGATGATCCATATCCGTCCCTGTTCGTGTTGGTTTACGGTTGTGATGTTGTTGTTTTTTGCTCTAAGTCAGGTGGACTTATAAACACTTCTCTATTGAGGCCCAATCTAATTACCTAGCCCATTAAGGAATCCGAAGCTTATCCTCTTTTGCTTCTTCGGCTCTCCTAAAATCTGACTTGGCCCAAACATTATCCTAACCGGCCTTGTTATTGTTTTGCTGTGGCCCATCTAACATTACCTCATTTTGGCCCATCTTCTATTCATATCTTTTACAGGCCTACTTATCCGATTACACTAGACGGCCCAATTTTCTTTAAACACTTCTTCATTCGGCCCATTGGCTTAGTATTTTGGACTGATTGTGTATATTTTTAACATTCCGTATGTAGTTATGTGATATTTTCTATGTTCATATTATTTCGACTCGTTTATATGCTTGCTTATGCTTCGTACGTATATTATTCTAGTCGTTTCATGTCTTTGTTCTCATCTTTTCGATGATGTCAAGAGGGGGAAAAATGCGACTTAGATTAGAATTTGCCTAAGCTTGCTCCTTGTCGTAATTCATTGTCTCTTAGGGTCCTTAAAGGATATGGGATAGATAGAAGATAAAAACCCTAAGTGACTCTTTGCTATGAATGACCATTATTATATTGAGGGGGAACATACACTTAGACACGAAATCTAAGAAAGACTTGCCATCATCAAAAAGGGGGAATTTGTTGAACCATATATTCAAATATATATATAGTATATATGTTTATGTTTTGATAATGACAAGTCTAGCTATTTATATATTATATACTCGTATGTATAATCGTGTGCTAAGTGTACAGAAATTTAGTAACAAGATCTAATCAATCAAGTACAAACGATTCAAGCATATTAGTCAATGAATTGACTAAGTCGAAGATTGATAGAAGATCACAAGCACGCATAATGAACTAAAGTTATATTCATCAACTATAGCTTTAGTACAAGATTGGTTCTAGTTATAGCCAGTAGCTATAACTCTATATCATGAAGAAATGATCAAGACTTATGTGTGTTTTAGTTGAAACAATTGTTTCCTAATTTGTGTCGTGTAGGTATTAGTGTTTAAATGGTATTCTATTTAAATATAGAATTGTTAATCTTAATAGGATTATATAAAATATCTTTTAGTTAAATAAGAAATAAATAATTGTCTTATGAGATAATTATTTATTACTAAAATAAACTAAAGATTTTTTATATGATTTTAATTGTCAAAATATATAATCTAAGATTTAGTTTGTTTCGATTTTGGTAATTGTGTGATATGTCACATTACCATAAATCGTGTAGGACTTACTTAAATAAATATTATGTATTTATTTAATGTCCTAAATAAACTAAGATTATATTATGGTAATATATTTTAATATCTTTGACATGATTTAGGAAGTTGATTTAATAAGGATACTAATTATTTATTATATAAAGATCTTTCCTAAATATGAATTAGGAAATTAATTCCTTATATAATACATATAGTATATTATTAAATTTTTCCTAAATATATTAAGATTAGATTTAAGGTAGTATTACTAAAAGACTAGTATTCTAGTTTAAGTAATATTCCTAAATCATCTAGGGTTTGAATTACCTAGATACATATTCTATATAAATAGACTACCATGATACATTAATCTACACGAAATACACAACACACATACACGCAAATCAAGAGAAAGTCGTCGGTCATATACTTCAATATTCGAGCTTTTCATTGTCAAATCTGATTCAAGATTCAAGTGCTCAAGCATTGATCTTATTTATTCAAGATAGTGACACCAAGAAAACATTGAAGACTTTATCTTATTTACGTAAGATAGATTGAGTATTTAGCGGTACTCATTGTAAGACAAATATTTAACGGTATTTGTCGTAGCTAGATATTTAACGGTATCTAGATTGAGTTGTGACTAACATCAAAGTCGCACGAGTAGGGTTGATAAAATTGTAATCCAGAGTTGGTACTAATTTTATTAATCGAGAATAGTGGACGTAGGTCTCAGAGTGTGAGACTGAACCACTTCAAAAATATCGTGTCTCTACTTTATTATTGCTCTACTCAACGATCATCATACAACTACACACACATCGAAGAAGATTCCGAAAAGAAGGCATACTCAATTCAACCCCCCCTTCTTGAGTATATCATATCAATAGACTCTTCAATAGACTCCTCTACCATTGTTACAAACTCAATGCTGTGTAGTTGAGCCTTACATTTATGTGTAGGAGACCACTTTTCATTACAAGTAAAACATAAATTCTTAGCTCTCCTCTCAGCTACTTCCTTCTCACTCAACCTAGCAGTGGTTAGTTTCTGGTTTGTCGTGGGTCTATGACTTTGGAAGTTCAAAGAAGATTGATGAGATTTGTTTTGTAGGGGTGTAACAAACGGTTTAGTACTTGGTGTGTCTAAAATGGGTTTATTTCTTCTGGCCATTGAGGATACAGTAGCTTCTTGTAATTTGGCTAAGGCAAAAGCATCCATTAAAGACTGAGGTTTATGCATCCTCACTGTGTTTTGGATATCAGCATTCAAACCCTTAAGGAAACAACTCAAAGCCTGTTTCTCAGACAGGTCAGTTCTGTTTAATAAGCCATCAAACTGTTCTTGATAGTTTTCTACTGTTCCCGTTTGTCTAAGGTTCATGATTTCAGCCATAGGATCATCAAAAGAGTTAGCTCCAAATCTAGCTATTATTGCTTTTTTATATTCATTCCAATTAGGCCAATTACCAAACTCTCTAGTTTTCATTAGAGATTGATGCCAAAGTAAAGCTTTACCCTCCAAATGAATTGAAACCATTTTGACTTTAATGTTTTCTGAAGTAGAATCAACCTCAAAAAATTAATCACATCTATATACCCAACCCATTACATTATCACCATTGAATTTAGGGAATTCTACTTTAGCAAATCTACCAAAGTTAGACTGAGGGTTCATGAAATTACCATTATTAGGCATTCTCTGATTATTGACAGGAATTGCAGGTTCCCTTTCCAACCCAGAAACCCTAGTGCTGACTGCCATTAATTGACCCAAAATTTGCTCCATTCTTGCATTCATTTGGTCAAATTTCCCATTCAATTCCTGCTGTTGAATCTGAATTGCAGCGTGCATCTCCGCTTTTTCTTGATTTTGAACTCTAATGAATTCCCCCAAATTTGCTTCCATGTTGATCATGGATTCTCCTAGAGTCTTAACCTTGTCTTCCATGATTCGTGCAGCTTCTTCACTTGGAATATCAGAACTTCTCGCGTTTTTTGGTGCCATTAAAAGAGTCCAGGAAGGATCTCTGATACCACTGATAGAGTAGTTTCAGGAATAATCGAGAAACTAATGAAATACACAAGGATTTCTCAGAATAGGAAGAAAATCGATTATGTATTTCTGTTGAATGATTACAAGATTGAGAGGATTCTAGAAAGAGAGAGAAAATTACAGAAATGATCAAAAGCTAACTGATTCTCCAAACAGGGTACTACTTATAGAAGTCCCTAACTAACTAGTCTAACAGAATTGGTGAGCTGGCGCCAGTTTGTTATTCTGTTATTTGTTGGCAGTTAGTTGTTATGTGCTGGCACATATCACCATTGTATTGGAAGCACATCATGTAATATGCGGTTCCTACTACAACATCGGCCGGATTACGGTGTCGTTGGAGTAAGGTTGGACGGGCGAAGTTGTTAGAGGGAGTAGAAGAGGAGAGGGAGGCAGTTGAAAAATAAATTAATTGGGGGGAGAGTTTGAAAATATGACAAGGGTATAATTGTAAAAAACGTATGTGAAAGATTATAATTCGTATGTGAAAAAGTACATGGTTCAAATTAAAATCTTTGGGTTTTATATGTATTATTTTTGAATTTCAATATAATGTTTTATTTGATTTACATTTTTTTTTTATAAAGACGCCCATAATCTTTTCAATAAAGCCCATAAAATATATGTATGAGCTCAAATTCTTTGTTATAAAAATCGAAATCTATACTACCAGATGTATACATCTGGTTGTATAATCCTCTAAATTGTCGCTAAACTAGTGAATTTGATAGCAATTTTGTCATAAGGTAATTTAACAGATTTAATCACATACTCTGCACTTGAATGTGTGTATATTTAATATTTAAGTAATTATTCAAGCGGTTATAACTTTATTATTAAGTGAACGTGTTTGAATCATCAAATTTAATACTGAACATTTGAATAATTGAGAAACCAAGTACTACCAAATAAGGCAATTAATTAGTATGGACATCATGCGTGCTAAGAATAAGGAACAAAAACTACACTTTGACCTATTGATTTTTAACCACATATTTTCATATCATAAATTCTCATTTATGACCAGACTATTCCGTCACAAGTCTGTGACCTCTCAGAAAAAGCAAGTATTTGTTATTATCATATAAGCTCTGTGATTGTTTTTCTAATTTATAAAGTTACTTTGGTGGCTGTGCTTAAAAACGAGATTATTTGTGGAATTATGGTAGCCGTTATTAAAATCCCTATTATTTACTACTTCATTTGAAGTATTATTTTTTATTAACTATTATTTCTTTCCATCTCATTATATTGGAGTACTACTTACTATTTTGGAATATATTTTGAGAGAACATGGGACATTAAATTAAAATAATAGGAGTATTCTTATACTGTGGTGGTTTAGGGCATACCTGACCAAACTAACTCGACCCGTAAAGTTGACCCAAGACCTAAAATTAACCCGAAACACAACCCTCGACCTCAAGTATGTCTCGAAATTCGAATTGAGCTGACCCAACCCAAACATGATCCGAGCTTTGTTAATCCAAAACTGACCCGACCGAAAATAATCCGACAAAACATTTTTATCCTATAAAAGGAGTAGAATTCAAAGAGATTTGATTGGTTCTTAATTTATTAAAATGAAAAAAATAATTTTCTTTATCTTTTGTAGTAGGGCGTCCACTTTTCTCCTTATTGATTTAATTACCCTCTCTCCCATTAACTAAGTAGGTCTAAATTTAATAAAAATTATACAACGAAAATTATTTAATTCATTATTATTACATTTTAATTTAATTGAAAGTCGGTGCAATTATCTAATTTAATTTTAGCTCATATATCCTTTTAATTTAATTGCCGATAAAATGAAAATTATGTTATAAACTCAGTATATCATAGTTGTAAAACCAATCCATGTATTTTTTTTTGCACGAGAGTAAAACTAGTAATTCTAATAGAAAAAAAACTTCAAAGAACCAACTTAAGAGAAAAAATCACATTATTTACTTTAAAATAAAGGGCCAATTATCATCTATACTAGCCCCGTTTGGTTGCCATACGGGAATTAATTTCCCATGATTTTGCAAAACACGTGAATTGGCCAATTCATGTGAATTGCCTAAAATTCGTTTGGTTGACATCCTGGAATTGAATTGACACGGGAATTTGCAATTACCTAGGGGGCCCTAGGTAATCAAATTCCTCCATAATGGAGGAAGTGAGAATTCCTGGGAAAAAGAAAATCCCATGATTTGGAGTAACCAAACATCTTCATTTTTTCTAAATCATGGGATTTTCCAATTCACCCATTTTTATTGGGGCAACCAAACGAGTCTTAAATCTTGGTAATAATGGTAAATTACTCTTAATCATTGACTCGAAAATGACTCAAACCCGAAATAACTTGTCCCGCTTGACCCAAAAATGACCCGACCAACATACCCGTAAAACACCCGTGAACTCAAAACAACCTGAACTAAGCCGAAAGATAATATGATAGACCTAAACTGACCCAATCCATAATCCTGAGTATAGAAGCACATATTTAAATTGATTACACTCAGAAATAGAACAGAAATGGAACCAAATCTCATTTACTGCAAAATCTTGAATTCATATAGGTAATATTTCCTCAATACAGCAAGCAATATAGCCTCGAAACTTATCTGAACTAATACATAACGTTGTATAACCTAATCAAAATCAATCCAATCAACCTCACATTACCCTAACTTGCAATGCTGCAATCTAAACGAACCCAAAACCATTTTAAATATGCACCCTTTCTTTTTTAGAGGGTGTGACTTTTATACTCGATAGAGTATATGGACATCCTGTGTTACAAAAAATACCCATCATGCTAAAATGAGATGACGGAGAAAGAATTGTGAGAACGGATATGAATATGTATTCACAATATGTACGAGGGGGAAATGGCGTGTGTAGTTTGTACCACTAGCTCTTCAAGACTTGGGATTCAGGACCGGGAGATTCTCCTTCTTCTACCCTATTTTTGTCGGATTAAGAATGAAAATCCTTTGTGATCTCGCAATAGTACGGGAGGCTCAATATCACTAGCGCCTTGCTGTTGCATTGAGCTGGACATATCGTCCAATGAGAAGGGGATGCTGCAATGGTTGCGATGAAGTTTGTGATTGATAAATGACGGTCGTTGATAGGTTGAATTAAACAGAAAAAGTAAAACTATTTGATGGCATGGAAATGTTTACCTTGAATCGTCATCAAGTAAGAATGAATTGCTCGCTGCAGTGTTAGATTCCTCGGCCATCTGAACTCTCATAAACGAGATTACCTGCATAGCTTACACTGTTAGGTTGATCTTATTAAAAAAAACCTTTGAACTGGTTTCTAAACGTAAACACTTGTTTGATACCCAGTGCAAAAGGCTCGTATTAGTTTTTTGAACCCCTGATGGACAGAGTACTAAATGTAGGTATCGGGCATGGTAATGATCACTAATTGTTGCAATGGCATGTAAATGTCTCAGTTTATTATGACTTGTTTTTGTGTTGGTTATATCAGCCACATTGATCTAGTATAAGAGCCAACTCTGACCAATATCAGCCATGTGATCATGTGTCAGCCAATGTTGCCAAATACGAAGTCTATCACTCGGTAGTTTAACCCCTAAATAAATGGTAAACACCACTCGCAAAACGGTTGTGTCACTCTATTCCTTATGGTACATATATTAAGGAAGTACAGGAAACTATAAAAATGGAGACTTACATCAGAAGATACAGATTGAGTCCCATATTTGTCATCCCAATACATGCTGCTGATTCTATATAACTGTTGTATGCTGAGGGACTGCAGATATTTCAGACAGTTAGAAGTGAATAACAAGGTGAAAAAGGTTCAGTAGACAGCAAATATAAAAGGTGTATAGAATAACATACTGGGCAGAGGTCCCTTGTAATCTCATTTAAGGTTTTCTGGGGCTTTTGATGGATGACCTGATCACGATGACATTATAAGATGGCCAGTGCGTCAGCATTCGATTATTAAGCCACAGACTCTAAAAATGACATGGCGTCACCAAGTAATACTTAGTTTTAGTACCACCATATTCACATGGAATATTATTATATTATGGTGTGTTTGGGAACCAATATTGTATTTTGAAATTTGGATTTGGACCAATTTACTTGTTTGGTAAACTTACTAGATTTGGATTTGGAAATCCAACCAAATCCAAGTAAGCCTAAAATAACCACATTTGAAATCCACCCTCCAACCTCCCTCATTTTCAAATCCTTATTTTACTTTGCTATATTTCAAGTGACACATTTCAAACTAAATTCATGTAGCCAAACACTCTCTTAACGTAATCTGAGTGTTGCATTACATTAACATAATATCCGATGAGAATATGGTGGTAGTGAGTCAAATTATTTAACAGGTAGCAAAACAACCTTGAAACATACCAGGAAACCAACTGCTTGTCTAATATGCCTCAATTCATCCCAAGCAGATTCCGAATACTGAAGAACAAGGATTTCCATTAACGAGTGATATACAACCCACTCTCTATAACCTTACGTAGTAACATGGAATCCAAGAAAACACTTTGACCAAATTTCATACTCCCTAGTCCCTAACATTTAGATATCGAGTACTACTTATTGGTTGAAAATGTAACTTTTGTAACGGTTTTCAAGGATGATTCAGCTTAGCGGACCCCAAATCATTTTGAGACTAAGACTTTAATTTCAGAGGACTCATAGGGAGTATTAAATTTAAAGCTAATGAACAGAATATCAGAGATGCAATGCGAGCTGACCTCCTCGGACGCCTGATAACACCACTGTTCTAGCTCAGCCAAACCTGCTTTTACAAATTCGCCATTGCTAAAGGAGCAGCATTCCCGTCGTAGAAGGAGACTGAAAAATTCAGTCAAAAGTGTCATTTTTAAGAACATTATTGGCAAAATGAAAGGTTTGGGAGTTTTTCTTAACGGCCATTGGAACCAGAATCAGTAAAATACCTGTTGAATAATTGAACATTGACAAACGAGAATATCTGGAAGAATACTTTCTGTACTAAGAAAGATGGCACCTGTATATTTCAAGACATTAGTGATTGAATAAGACTCGCAGAGAAAAATGACGGGTCTAATAGAAAGATGTTATCTTACATTGTTTGTTTTCATCATCGTCAAGTAATTATTGAAAATTTTGACAATACTTTGCCAGTGAGCTATTAGAGCTTGTTGGCCACCTGAGTTAACCTGAGTTCGTCCTTGCATCGAACTAGCTTGTGAAGTCCGAGGTGCCTGCACATTATTAAAATACTTGAGTTCCCTAATGTCTCGTGTAATCACATAACCATAAAAAAGATATGAATGTGGCCCTGACAGACAACTTAGCTGGTGAAGTCATCGATATAGGAGTTTTAGACTTTCAGCATACTCGTGAAATTTACCTGGATACATAACCCCAATAATGGAGATATCTCTTTCTTAAGATTGTCTCTAATCATGCCATATATCTTCTCAAGGAAAGCACTAAGCTGCTGCTTAAACAGCAACGCTGGATATTTGGCGTCTACGTGGTGAACATCATCTTGCTTGTTGACCTGGCTAGCAAGAAATGATAAACCTGGGTTTTGGGATGATGATCTCAACTACAAACCCAGATAGAAGAACGGTGTAAGTGACTTGAAAAAGGAAAAATCCCCATGAACCCCCAACCATCTATAACAAGTATAAAAACTTATATGAGACCGTCTTACATATGAGACCAACCCCAGCAACATACAACTGAATGTGCAATACATAAGTATTTAGGTTGGTTTTATATGTGAGGCCGCCTCAAATAAGACTCGCTGCAAAGTTTATCCGTCAAAATCATCAGTCATCACTGAAAAACTATCAGCTCATACCGAAGTCATCCTTTGGAATAAAGAAGTAGATGCAGTCAGTCGACGCTGTGGAGGAATCCCAGGCTTCGCAGCTGTTCCAGTGGCTTTTAGTGTTTTTTGAAGAAGCAACAACAAAGATGATGTATTTGATAACCAGTAGGCTAACACGTCATTGTTATCCTGGACCTAAAATTTAGAGAAACCAGACATGAATGAGGTGATGTCTAGAAGAGGACAAATGCACATATCTAAATCCAACATTGTCTATAAATTACTACCTCTGTCCACAGAGTAAATTGATAGGTGTATTTTGCACAAGGATTAAGAGCACAAAGATGGACAGGAATGGAACTTAATGAAATACCTAGATCATAAACCATTACGATTACACATAACATACTAAAAAGCTATGTTACTCCGACACTTCACTTAGTTCCCGTGTCGCGTGCCCAACACGTATCTTGTCCGACGCAACACGACACTTTGACACTTCACTTTAGACCCAAAAAAAATCGCAAGAAATAGCCGTATCCTACACTCTGACACGTGTTAGACATGACACCATGTCGGCGAATCAAAGTAACACGGCTAAAAAGAGATGTTTCCAAATAGTAAGTTTATTCATGGATAACCCACATAGGAGAGCATGAAGTTTATTCGGACAAAGCAAAGACAGTACCTCTATAGCAGCACTTATCGTCTGTATAATACGGTCAAAAATGCCAGTTTTTTCATCTTCAAAGGACCTCCAGTGAAGAAGACATTTGTATATGACAGAAGCAGCAACTGGTTTTCCCTTGGAATATCCAAGGTTCTGTGATATACACCTGATGAGCAAGTCCTGGAACTCCTGATATTTGGAAAAGACATTGTTTTAGTGATTAGCTAAACAGATATCAGAAAGTGAACCAATAGAATGTGATTCATTCAGAAAGATATCAGAAACATTTTATGCATTAAGTAGACGCCTACCTGCTGTTTCTCGTAAAGGGAACTCTGTGGTCCTTCCTCTTGTGAGTCTTCATCAATGGTTGTGACCTAGAGATAAATAACCAGTATAAGAGAAATAATATTACATTACATCAACTCAGTAATACAAGAAACTTCAAGGAGATAGAAAAAAAAATATTCCCTTGTTCCACCAATTTGTAAATTGGATCAGTTTTTTTTATGCAAGCACACACAACCATGGTAGTATCTATAATGGGTAGTCAACAGGAGAATTATGGTAGGATCCACCAATCACACAAATACACCTCCGAAAACAAATAAGGGTAAAACAGTGGTTCTACCACCAAAAAACTGCCTAAATAGGAGACGTAAACAAATGGCCAAAGCGATAAAAAGAAATACGTAAACAAATGGTGATACAGAGGGAATAATAATTAACGGAGCTAGTAGCTTTTTTACCTCACCATTCTGCGCATGACCATTTTCTGGTTTCCTCTGTAATGCAAAAAAAAAGACTCATGTAAATGCAAAATTGATTGTATATCCAACTAACAAGAGGAAGAAAATATTATCGGGATGGACATACATGTACAACCATAGTCCTGGATCGGAGTGGTGCAGACTTTCCCATAGGCGTCATAGTAAGGGCTCGTTGACGAAGAGTTTTGATTTCTGACAAAGCCTTCTTCAGTTTCTCAGTCAACTCTTGTATCTCTGACTCTGCTGAAGAAAGTTTTCGAGTCATCTCCGCTCCCTTTTGGCGAAGTGCTTCAGAGTCGGACTCAGCGTTAGAAAGTTTCTCTTCCATCCTGATGGAAATAACAGTATGAACAAAATATATAAGGGGTTCAAAAAAGATAAAAGAAAAAAGTTACTAGATTTTTTTTTTCGAAATGAAATTACTTGAAAAACAACGAAAAGGTAAATGGTTCAAAACTAAAATAAACAAAAATTATGTGTCACATTTCCTTGTATTTTTTAAAATTGTTTTACATGGAGTACGAGACAAAATATCCCGCTAATTGGCATTATGCGTTTACAAATAAAACTCACTTTCTTTAATATTCCCTTTGTTCTTTTTGTATCATCAAATTCAAACATGCAAGTGAGATAAGCATAAAAGCCATTAAAAATGTTTTAACGTGAAAATATTTCGAACTAAGAAACAATTCAAATTAGCCTTGGATAGACAAGAAAATTTGATATTTTTGACAA
The DNA here is from genome assembly GCA_029255685.2 of Silene conica. Lineage (NCBI taxonomy): Eukaryota > Viridiplantae > Streptophyta > Magnoliopsida > Caryophyllales > Caryophyllaceae > Silene > Silene conica. The sequence goes on from CM055314.2 coordinate 74,217,827, forward strand.
TGCAACATGATGCTTGAATGATTAAAACCATGGACGGACCTTTGAACAGATACTTTGAGTTCATTTATTTCGTCATTTGAATCTTCTAGTTTTTTAAGCAGCTCTGAATTCTTTTCTTCAGTGTCCAAGAAAGCCTCTCTCACCTTCTCCGGCGCCTCTTTCTCTCGTTGTAACAGTTCCTGTAATTTAGAAGTTAGAATATTATTCTACTCTAGATTATTCTTTGAGATAATTCAGGGCCACACATACTTTGAGTTGATCTATCTGCTCATCTGAATCTTCTAGTTTCTTAAGGAGCTCTAAATTCTTTTCCTCAATGTCCAAGAATGCCTTCCTCAATTGTTCTGACTTCTCTTTCTCTCGTTGTAACAGTTCCTGCAAATATAGAGAAGTTAAACGATTATTCAACTATTAATTATGCTTATTGCCAATATGTCAGGCTCACACATACTTTGAGTTGATCTATCTCGTCATCTGAACATTCTAGTTTTGTAAGCAGCTCTGACTTCTTTTCTTCGGTGTCCACCAAAGCGTTTCTCGCCTTTCCGGACGCCTCTTTCTCTTGTTGCAACAGCTCCTGTAAATTCAAGGAAGTTAGACGTTTATTCAACTCTATTTTTTTAAGCGAGAAGCCAAGGCCACACATACTTTGAGTTGATCTATCTCGTCATCTGAAGCTTCTAGTTTTTTAAGCAGCTCTGAATTCTTTCCTTCGGTGTCCAAGAAAGCATTTCGCACCTTCTCAGATGCCTCTTTCTCTTGTTGCAACAGTTCCTGTAAATTCAAACAAGTTAGATGATTATACAACTCTAGGTTATTCTTTATGCAATAAGTCAGCACCACACATACTTTGAGTTGATCCATCTCGTCATCTGAGCCTTCTAGCTTTTTAAGCAGCTCGGAATTCTTTTCTTCAGTGTCCAAGAAAGCCTTACTGATCTTTTCTGACGCCTGCTTCTCTTGTTCTAGCAGTTCCTGCAAATTCAGAGAAGTTAGACGATTATTCAACTCTAATTATTCGTTATGCAATAATGTAGAGTCACACATACTTTTAGTTGATCTATCTCATCATCTGAACCTTCTAGTTTTTTAAGCAGCTCCGAATTCTTTTCTTCAGTTTCCAAGAAAGCCTTTCTCACCTTTTCTGACGTCTCCTCCTCTCGTTGTAACAGTCCCTGCACATTCAGAGAAGTTAGACAATTATCGCCTCTAGATTATTCTTTATGCGGTAACCGATAAGTGAGGCTCACACATACTTTGAGTTGATCTATCTCGTCATCTGAACCTTCTAGTTTTTTAAGCAGCTCTGAATTCTTTTCTTCGGTGTCCAAGAAATCCTTTCTCACCTTTTCTAACACCTCTTTCTCTTGTTGTAACAGTTCCTGCAAATTTAGAGAAGTTAGACGATTATTCAACTCTACATTATTCTTAATGCGTTAATACATAAAATTGTTTTGCTCCTTGCACAAAGACACAGGTGACTGTTTACGTACGTTGGTAAATGATAGATTAATTTCATGTCAAAACAATGAACATGTTGTCCCCATGACAATTTAATTTGACGATTATCAAAGTAAGTTTCTGGTAATTGAATGTCAAACATAAAACAAAGAGGCACAAGAAAACAGAGGAATATTGTGGTACCTTTAGGTTATTTATGTCAGCTGTTAATGACTCAACCTTCTCCGTATCTTCAACCATAAAAGGAACCTCTTTAATAACTGGGGGAGCTTCCGCTATAGCCTTCTTAGCTGCCTCTCGTTCCTTAATTATGCAATCGTTTAATTCTTCGACATGCAATTTCATGGCTTGCAAAGCTTCCTGTAACTTGACAACTTCTTGAGATTTTTCTTCTACAAACTTTTTCTGTTCACAATTGATTCACATTAGCGATCTATGATGAGTATGAATATATGATCCATGCCGATCATATTCTTAACAAGTTCTACAATTAAAAAAATTATATAATCAGGTCCTTAGAAAATGTAAAGTATACCCGTAATTGATCCTCATTTTGCAAGCGCAATGTAAGCTCTTGCACACGCAACTCCAGTTTCTCTTTTGCTTCTTTGAGGGCACCAGTTTCTCTGGCAGCCTGAAACCAGAAAGTGCAAAAATGTGGTTCAGGTGATCACTCATATATCATTCTCCTATAAATCAAACGATATAGCAAGGCAAAGTTGATATCAAACCATTTTGAGATTTCTGAGCTCTTTCCTTGCCACTTTTTGTCTCCAACCACACTGGGTCACTAGAGCAGCCTTTTGAAGACTATTGTAGTAAGAATGAGCCATGTGGCAACGTACACGAGCCTGCAATGCAAGGGAAAGGATTCAAAATAATAACTATTTCAAGCATGGCAAGGAAAATACTTCCGTTAAGTTAACTAACTCCAGGTTGCCATGCCCCAGAGAATAATGTCAAAACATTGCTGTCACTTATTTGAAATTTCTGCGTTTTAGTCTATACCAACAATTATATTTCGTTAATGATATAGAGAAACATGTGTGGTAAACCTGGATAATAATTGCAGCCTTTGTTTGCTTTTTGTATCTGAATATGTTTCTAGCATGCATTGCTCTTAATCCAGTCTGCAGTGAGATTGCAGCCAACCTCAGTCTCCAATAAGACTTTCTAGCAACATAACGACGGAAGTATTTCTGGATCTTAATGGCTGATGCTTGTCTTCTTAACTCCAGGTGAACCTTGCTAGCCAGAACAGCTGAATGACATCCAACAAGACAATAATTAAGCTTAAATTGTACCTAGAATGACATTGTCAAGTGAAGATGAGACGAACTCTTATTAATTTAAGAGAATTTCAGGTAAAAATAAAGATAGGTAGCACTGTAGAGCTTTGGAACCATCCAAAAATAATAATTCAGTGCAACTACATCCAAATAGCCAACATGAGAAAGGCTTATCTGTGAGCCCAACCCATAATCAATGAAACTATAAAATAAATATTTAGGCTGGTCCGACATGTGACAATGTGAGACCGTCTCATACAAGACTTAGGGAGGAGATATACGTAGCCTTAACAATGTGGTGGTTTACCACAAAGAGAATAATGGCAATACTGCAAAAGCGGTACCTCTACAGCAGGATTGAATTTGAATTGCTGCATTTCGCAGAGTAATAAATTTTCTGCGAGCAATGTATGTACGGACACATCTTTGTATTTTCTTGGCAGCAGTTCCTAATTTTTCTATTCTCTTTGTGTCTAGCTCTGCCATCTGGCCAGCCCGGAGGAAAACCTTCGTCTTTCCTATCTGACATATCAAATAGCACAAGTAAAATGTAAGATTACGACCATACAAACGTCTGACTTGACCAGAGTAATTACTGATTTCAGGAGTCTTTGAAAATGGAAAAGGTTGAAAATGTGTGAACGTAAGCAAGAGTACACATTTACCATGTATTATGTCTTATATGGACTAGATTCTCGAGTAGATGTTATTAAACAATAGAATAATATTACTATGCAAAGTATCTTCGTAGGTGTCATCATACATCAGAATATTATCAGTAAATGCCAGTATCTTACTATAACTGAAACATGAACAATGTAAATCACCTGGTAGCCTTTTAACCCCATCTTGTCTAACATCTTCTGGCATGCAACTTTCTGATCACATCTGCAAATGAGGAAGTCACACTACGTTACCACAAAAAAAGGGGCAGTGTGGTTGTTTTAGAAGCAGAACAGTCAATGGCGGAAAAGTTACTTTTTGTCCGAAAATTCAGGAGCAAGGACAGCAAATCGCTGAAGAAATTCAGTAAATGTTCGTCTAGTAGGATATCCAGCGCAACTGATCCTAATTGCTTCAAGAACACCCTGAGGAAAACAGAAGAAAAAAAAAGCAGTGAACCCATAAATAATGCATTTCGGAGCATATACAGTAACTGAACATAAAGATCCATCTTCCAACTGAAACAAAAGAAATTAAGTCCTTTGCCAATAGACTTACACCACAACGTAGCTGGTTAAGGATGTTAACATTCTCGAAAATCGCAGGCTTCAGTACATTGTTTGGCTTCACACATCTGATGTAATGAGGTTCTGTTGAACTTAGAGTTTCCATCAATTGTTGCAGTTGTAGCTGAAAAACGGAAAGTTTTAATTATGATTAAATCTTATAGATGAAATAAAGTAAAAAGGCTCTGTAAACTGTATGAGCTAAAGACATGCATACTCAACGCAATTTTTATAATGGTTCAACCTCACACATCCTCTCGAGTATTTTCAACATATGGACAAGGTTGCTCCCCCCTTACATTGCCATAGGTGAGACCCTTAGGGACCTTGAATAATGTTGTTGCATTGCATAGGGGTAAAGGTTAAAATTGGATACCTTAAAACCTGCCCCTATAGAAGAAAATTTAGATGACTTGGAAGTTTCCTGTGGAAGAGGAGGAAATAGGGCAGCTACAAATGAACATTCTGAGGCTTGCAAAAGATCTTGGTGCTCGGCTATAACGTAATCTTTATTTTTGTCCAGGAATTGATCAGTTTGATAAGTCACCTGAATCAAATGGGAAACTATGAGATTCGAATGGCGGTGCAGTGCAAAAGATGAGAAATTTGGTACTTGCTTCTTACATCTCCGGCATAGTGACAGATCGTAAAACTGGTTTGAGAAAGCTTCGGTTTCTGAAAACGTTTATTTTTGGGAAATGTCTGATACAACTTCTGGGAAAAGGTTTCATGCGTTGATCTAGGAAACATGCTGCATTTTCACATGAAATCGAACATTCATCCAACAATTTGAGATTTAGATTTATGATATGTTCTACGCACACAGAAGCAATGAAATTTAGCATAACTGAAAAGAGCCACATACCATGCTTCATCAAGAAGAGCAATAATTCCTCCGGGTTTCTGCATTAGGTCACACAAAAAGGTAAGGCTTTCCCTTGTCGTAGGTTTGCCGAACATAAAAACAGAAAGACAATATGGAATCAACTTTCATGGATAGTAGGTTGGTAATATAATGCTAAACAAACCAGCAATTATCAAAAAATATACCTTCTCAATCATTTCTAAAATATCCTGGTTATCCACAAATTCTATGTAGCTCCAATTTATTTCTTCTTTCGTGTACTCCTCCTGCTCCATCTTAAAGACGTGCTACAGGTAGAAATAATAGAAGCACATATAATCAGTAGGTTAACATCAGATACTGGTTTTGCAGCGAAAAGTAATGATCCTGTAAGCTTACCTGATTAAAATGTTGTTGCAGCTTTTCATTGGTGAAGTTGATACAAAACTGCTCGAAACTAGAAAAAGCAAGCATTCAAGATTGATAAATTGAAAACCAGAAACATGAATAATGAAACTAGTTACTCAAGTGTAGAACAGGATAGAGCTATGTAGGTGGACGAACCTATTGAGTTTAAAGCTTTCAAAACCATAAATATCAAGAACCCCGATAATACACTTTGATGTAGGATCCTGCCCAATCGAATTGTTGATTGTCTTCACAAGCCTGTGAAAAAAATCAGAAAGATGTTGATATTAATGAAAAGGAGAACTTGAGTCCAAGAACAGAACATAGTATAGTATAGTAACATGTTCATGAGAGCATAATCGAATAAGATTCCTAGAAAGTTATTTCACGAGCAAATACAGAAACACGGAGTTTAGTTTATGACAAGTTTAGCTGGTCAAACTACATTACAAAAACTGAAAGAAAGGAATCCCATACGATAACCCTACCATCTCAGCTTCTTAATTTGTGCAACAAATTACCCGAATCCAGGCTAAAAGAACGTTACACTATATTAAGACCTAGTACAAGTCTTCAATGATCACGACATAGATACTTTATGTTAATAATTCATGTAGACTCATACGCAAAACAAGCAAATAATTCCAGGTGTAAGAAGAAAATTTTACCACTCAAACAAACGTGAATAAATGGTTTTAGCTAATGCATCTCTGCTACCAAGTGCAGAATCAGGATCAAGCGTTCGACTAATTACTTCTTCAGGAGTCACAATTACACGTTTAATAAGTGCATCTTCCAAACTTTTGGCGTCACACCTACCAGAAAATAGAGTTAATAAATTATAGAATTACACACAAGAATGGTAAACCAGCAACAAGAATGGCAAGAGAGCTTTACCTAAGAAGCTCCGCAGTCATATCCAAATGAAATCTTGACTTTTTATCTTTAAGAACAGAAGAGTCAACGTCCTCGCCTCTAGAAAAGTTAACGTTACCAAGATGAAGAATTGCCGCTACAGTTCGGAATATTGCATCCTGATAGTCTGAATTTATCCCAACAACATCCATAGCCTTTCTGGTGGCTAGGTATTCCTCACCGTCGTCAACCCCATCCAACTTGTAGCAATTGGTTTGATTTAAGTAATGGTATTTATCAGGGCTCTCTAACTTGTATTTATCTCTAACCTGCATGAATTGGCTGAAGTTACAGTTGTCTCTCATACATGCACATAAATTTAGTTATCCACGTTCTTTCAGAATAAAAATAGTTACCACATTACGAGGTCTTAGAAACAAAGAATCAATTTAACATAGCAATTTGATAGCCTTGATTATGCGAACAAAATTGTAGCAATATACCTTTTTTTGGATTGAAGTGAGTTAACACTTACGGAAATAGAAGCTAGGTATGACGGGGCAAAGAATAAAGCATAATTGAAGAACTAGAATGAATATATGTAAATTGCAGTAATAGTAATCCAAGTTTATAGTTCTTCCAAGATTGTACCTCTTGAGGAGCCGCACACAGAAGATAAAAACAGTGATAATTTCTTTCAGGATCTGAAACCTGGCAGACACGAGACCTCTCTAGTAAGTATGTACGGATAGCAGCGCCAGAAATCTTCCCATGCTTGTCAAATTGGATCTCAACAAACTTTCCGAAACGACTACATTGTATAACAAAATGAACAACAGATAAGCAATAAGTCCCTCAGAAGAATAGCAGGACTATGAGCCTTCAGGTATTTTAAAAATACAACTTGGGAGCTGATTTTACGCTAACCTTGAATTGTTGTTTCTTAAAGTCTTGGCATTCCCAAACGCTTCAAGAACTGGGTTTGACTGTCAGAACACCAAGCGAAATTCAGAAGGCAAATTTTCTCTTTCATGTCTATTTACAAGACTAAAAGCCAAATCAACAATGAATAGAAATTGACAGATTGACGGAGTTATATTGAAGGACTCGGGATCCGGAATACTGATAAACTACTTTTTTTTTGCATTTAACTATATTTTATGCTGAAAAAATAAAGATTTATAATTTTTGCCAGGACAGTGGATTCAACTGTTTTCAAATCCGCCCCTAAGAGCAGTGATCAATGTTTTCCTTATATTTCAAGACAGTCCAGCATTTATTTCAATCCCCTTAACCGACCATAGACATAGACAAGAGTCATTGATGCACTGGGTAATGATGTGGTTGTCGTCAAATACAACCCATCAGTTATTCCGTAAATCAACAAGCTTAACATGCAGAACATTACTCAAACCATAATTTAATAAGAAATCAAAGAGACTAGAGTCCTTACTTCTAGAACTTGTTGCTCAACTGAACGCCCTTCCACACCAGTCCGACCCCCCAAGTATGCAAGATATCTCATAAGCATCTTCGTTGTCTCGGTCTTACCAGCACCACTTTCTCCACTAACAAGAATTGCATTGCTCTTTCCCTCGTTAATCATTGCTCTTTGTTTCAACAAATACATCAGTTAGTTGAAGGATTAGGTTTAAATAGAGGTAACAAATAAAATATTGACAGTAAATGTCACCTATATGAAGAATCTGCTATTGCAAAAACATGAGGACTAAGCTCCCCAAATTCTGCTCCCTTATATTGCTCCATCATCTGAATATCATACAGTTGAGGTAGTCTTTGAAATGGATTAACTGCAATAAGAATATTTCCTGTGTATGTCTGCAAAAAGAAGTACAATCAGCATTATCCAAGAACATGGGCACACCTTTATGATCAAGATTTGTTTTATGAACTACATTACTTTGACTGTTTCACTTGTTGAGGTATACCCATGTCTGACATGCCGCTCAAGGCTATAGGTATTGGACCCGTACCCAAAGTTCCCAATCCAATACTTCTAGTAGCGACAAAATTGGAGTCCCGCATGGCCAAAATAGAGGAGGAGACTGGGTACGAAGCTTTAGTATGGATTTTAATGATTTTTAATTCACTTCTAGAATGCATAGTATTTTACTATCTTTTGTTAAATTGTTTTCAAGACACACTCCCGTCCAGTGTTGTCATTTTTGGACAGACTCTTCAAGTTGAAAATTTTGAATCATAGTGAGTCCGGCCCTCACATATGTACCCGTATTCAACATGGGTAATCTTGTCAGTGTAATATAAATCATAAATAGGTATGTCAGCTTACATAGATCTCATTTAATGAATATCTAGTGGCCAAGTTAGAGAGGACTCCTGGTTCATGCAAGTATGCAAGCTTTGTCATGTCGTCAACACCTCCATCAGGAGTTTCCTCATCCTTTGGATAGACTTTTGAAACATCTGTGACAACCTGCAGACCGATAAATTTCTCAGAGGTATTAGAAAATAATAGAACTTCAATTAAGTTGTCTGGAATCAGAGATACAAACCCACCCTGAAACCCACAGTTGATTAACAGCCTAAACTATTGAGCTTTTGGGTAAAATTAAAATACTGTACATTAAAAAAAATATGTAAAGAAGACAAATTTATGAGGTATAAACAATTTAGATTTACGATAATAACTCTTATTAAACTCTAGCTCTCTTCAATTGAAACTTTTGGAACTTAACCAAACTGATCTGATTTAACTAAAAGTACATAACTCAACTAAGCTGAAATACTGATACTGTATTACGCCTGCATTCAAACCCTTCCGTATTAGGCTATTTTGGTTGAAGGATGGGGAGAATACGTCTGAACTAAATACATCGTACTGTACAATGATGTTTACATTAGTTGAAGTTAAACAACTGTTACACGAAGCAATGCATTTAAATACATCTGCCCACTTGTCACTTCGCTTCACTTCTCAACTTATCTTAACTTGAAGTGACTAATGAGTATTACACCAACCAAACTTAACCTTAGACTTGTATAAGAAGTTACTTTTTTGTATCTTTTAATGGCTCCTGCAATACAAAATTACAATGGTTCCTCCACCAATAAATTAAGTAATGATACTCACCGATTTTCCATTTGTTGTTTGGACTTGAATTTCAGTACCGTTTACCCGTGAGACTTCTCCGTCAACCCATGCTAATTCTGGATCTTCAAGCCAAACTTTAGAACCTACTATAACATTTTCTGGAGTTGCCTGTTAGAAGAGAAGGCCAAATTCATCAAAACATGGACATGCATGAGATTAGAGGTTCACAGTTTACACTGATAAATAAACAAGTGCTTGTAGAACTTCCCGAAGTTTAGCACCCTAGACGATCAGACATATATTTTCACATTTGCAGCGAGAAATAACATTGTGAATTAGAGGATGTAACATATACATGATATATAGTCTCAAGATGCACCCAGCAATAAACTGTAGTGAAATTGTTGGGTATTCTGTGAAAGTACTAGTAGCAACCAACTTTCATTGTTGGTGAAATCAACAGCATCGTAAAGACCTAAACAGAAACGAACATGGTTTTCAGGAAACATCTTCCAAGGTTCCAACACTTCATCCCTTGGTTCCTACACGGTGTCTAGCACTTCACCAGGAATACTAAAGCCTCGTCACTCGTGATGGCCAACTAACCCAGCTGAAATTTTTAAATTTGTTGTCTATTTAGCTATACATGACGTAATCTTAGTTCAACATCCAATCCCCGCTAACATCCTATTCCTAAACGCCAATTCATACCAGAACTCGTCTTTTGTCATCAATCAGATAATCTATGCAACTCAAACGCACTTAGAAGTATCCGAATGTCCATGTCCCAAGTGTCACAGGTCAGCTCTTTAATAAAGACAACCTCATGATTTTCGTTTAAATTAAAGTGTTAGGGTGTCATACCCATGTAGGAGTGTCGAGTATTGAACATTAGTAGGCGAGATAATATTAAGAGCCGAATAACATAGGAAATAATCCTATACCCCCAACCATTAATCAACCATCAACTGATTGTGACATTTAAACAATCAAGTCAACCCATTCAATAATCCACAAGATCCATCTACAAGCAATCCTCCCCTTTTTCAATTATGCCTAAATTGCTAATTACAACTGCAATTGTTATTAATAGTAAATTCGTATATATCTTCAAAATGTTCGATGTTCTTAGTAATTCTCAATGTAATTCTCTATACATTGACTCGGCAATCGGCACTCGAATAATTATTCAGTTCATATCCTACAACCTGTTCAACAACAAACACCCACGAACCAAATCTCCAAAAATCTCAAAGTTTTCATATTTGTTTACAATCCCCCATTTAATCTTAATCATATTGATCTAAATCAAAATTCAGCACTAAAACCTAACAATTTAAAGTCAATAAATAATCAAATTAAAAATACCCAAAAATAGTTAACAAGCAAATATGAATTTATCTGACACATGAAACCAGTCAAACATATGATCATCATTGACTTCAACCCACAAACATACTCCTTTCGTCTCAATCGTCTGTTCGGTTATTTTAATCAAGAGTAAACAATACTCAAATGTCCGCCACAAAGGAAATAATCAGAATACAACCAAAAAACAAACAATAATTAAGACTAAAGTAAAAGACTAAAACATGAATAATGATACTTACCATAATATACACAAAAAAATGGGATTAAATAGCAAAATTTGGATTAAATTAGAACAACCCAATTCAAAAAAAAGCTCCAAAAAGCTTAAACAAACAAAACCCAACTCAAAAATGGAAGCTTTTTGGAAGAATGGAGAAAGAAAGTTTGTAAAGAATGGTCTTTTTGTTGAAGGTATGAATGAAAAAATGAGGGGGAAATGTAAGAATGATATGATGTTATACAAAATCAATATAAAAACAATAAATAATTGAAATGAAACTGATATAAATATATAAAATAAAATGAGGTTGAATAAGTAGGAATAAAAATAAGAATAAAAAAGAGGTGATGAAGAAGTTTTAAGCATAAAGGCGGGAGGTGTAACGGTAAATGGTAGAAGAAATGAAGAAATGGAGAAGTAGTCATGTTTGTTAGTTGGTCAAAATGTTACCTATCATCAAAGTGTAAGAACGAGTTTTAGGTTCGTGCTCTCCCGCTTTCTTTCCTACATCGTCTTTGCTTGGTTGTACCCCACGTTTTATTGAGTATATTCTATTAAGGATATTGTCTCATTCCTTCCGATTAGTGTATTATCCAACCAGTTGTATATATTTTTGAAGTACGATTTTTACTCATTTTAATACATTTTGGACCGTATTTTTTTTTTTTTATTTACATACCCTAACTAAGAATACTCTAAACCAAATTCTATGGATTAGTAATAGGGAGTCTCAAATTAATTAACTATATGACATCTCAAATCAATCAATCATTAATCACAAATTATTGATCAATTTAATTTTGTAGGATATTTTGTTTTATTATTGCCCGTTCTGGTTAAAAGTTATTTATTTCCATTTTAGGTGTATCATTGAATTGCTATTTATTTTCATTTTTGGCCAATTACGTGGATCACATTTTATTTCATGTGTGGTCATGTGATTTGTGTGATCCAAATTCATTCATACCTTTTTTGTTTCAAAAGCAATAGATAACAATTTATCGAGAGTTCGAGATGAAGGGAGTAATTAATTAGGGTTTATCAATTTATGTTTAATTGAAAATTATAAATCAAGTATGGTGAACGGAAGTTTGATGGTGGGTTGGTGGCATCGGGGAGAGATACGGTGGCATCGCCAGCGATAGGAGGGGATGGGTAATCGGTGGAGGGAGAGAGGACTGTTTGCTTGTGGGATAATGGGGTCCGGTGATAGCGAGTGGATAGGCGGGGTATGCATTGGTCGGAAATAGGTGACGAGCTGTCGTCGCTGGAGCGCTACTAAGAGAGGGTAGATTGACGGTAAAATGACGGCGATGGTAGGAAAGGTTTTTGGTAAGGTGGTTGTCGTCACCAAACAAATTACACTTTTTTTTGTTTTTTTTATATCGTAGTACGGTGTTGTGTGCTAAAGACTTTGGCTAACAAAGTAACAATGGTGGCGGCGACAACGGATAGTGGTGGGCGTGGTCCAATAGTGGTATACATCTGTGGCCTGTGGGAGGGAGAAGATGAAAAAACACTACATTGATGTACTAAAAATAAGCATTCATGCGAAAAATTAACATAACATAATGACAGTTTAAGGAGAGAAAAAAAAAGAGACGAGAGGATGAAAAATGTGGGGAGATTGAAATGAGAGGCGTATTTTCGACAAAGATGTACGGTAACAACGAAAATGTGTATTGCGAAAATCAGCCCCCATTTATTAGTAAAGGATTTGAGCTTATATGTAACATTCTAAAAAATTTATTGAAAATAATATAAGCGCCTTTATTAAAAAAAAATTAACTCAAACTATTATATTTAATCTCAAAAATAAGACATATAAACTCAATAAGATTTTAATTTTAAGACTAAAAAATTAAAATCCAAGTCAAAACTTTTAAAAGTTAAAAAAATTTGCATATAAACTCAATTAGATTTGTATTGGACATACGATACTCATATATATCTGAATGCATAATCCTATTTGTGCATTTACTTTGTTTGACTGATTTTGAGTCGAACACAGGATACTGTAAACATGAATTTGGGGAAAAATTAGCGACAATATTGGAATTTAACTTTTAAAGGTCATGGATGATCTAAAGATAATTGGGGAAGAATTTTGTGATCTGACTTCAATTCAATTCGTTATTTAGTGGATGAGATGAGTATTTATTTACATATTGCTCTTTTATGGACACGTTGTACTTTTTTGTGGACTTTTTTTCATTAATTTTTCATTGCATACCCTTTTGTAAAACAGGATAACAAATCTCTCCTCTTTTTTATATTTCTCTTCCTCTAACAAATTAATTCATATTTTACCAAGTTCATCAATGATTCACTTAATTCATACATTAAACAAATAATTATGGTAATTTCGTCAACAATACATCAAATTTTTGCACCAAAGTGAACTAATTACAAATACAATTAGCCAAATTTTACAATTAGGGTTTCACTCAATAGGCGGTGGTTGGTGTGGCTATGTTGGGAGCGGTGGTTGGGGCGTCTGGAATCGGCGTCGGTGGTAAAAGGTGGCGACGCGCCAAGAAAGGGGGGGTCGGGAGGAAGAGGTGGTGGCCGGACCGGGAATGGGTTGGATGAGAGTGAAAGGGTGGGGCTTTGTGGTCCGGTTTAATGTGCGACTCCGACGAGAAAGAGGCGGGTGTGATGACTGCGATGATAGTGAGTCTCAGACTCACAAGTGAGACGGGTGAGGTGGCGGCGGCAGCGGCATCGACAGCTACGCTGGAAGGCGGCGGTGGTGGTGGTGGTGAATGTTGGGGCTGTGATTTATTTTGCTTAAAGGGAGAGGAAAAAGAGGGAGGGTGGATGAATAAATAAGAAGGGTAATTATGTAAAATATGTCTATGAATGAGTAAAAGATATCCATGAATGAGCATAACTTTTTATTTATCTCAAATATGGTCAGTAACGAAGCCTAAATTCAAGTGTAAGGGAGCAAAGTGGTCATCACAAAAAATTCAAAAAAAAGGTAAAATTCCGAAAATCTTATCTATATAACTATTGAATCATTTCAGAAGCCCTCGACGCGCCACGTCATCAATGCAATTGTGATTTTTTTTTTTTATTTTTTTTTTAATTCTCTCAGGTGGGTCCCGTAATATTTTTATGAATTTCCAAGGAAATAACCGCCTGAAATTCTAAATATATACCTGATATCGTAGTTTAAGAAATATTACGTAACATTTTTTTATATAAATTTGTAAACATGAAATTTTACGAAAAACTCGTGTAAAATTGAATAATTCATTTGCACAACTATTTTGATTTTACAAAAATAAACCGTAAATTTTACGTAATGATTAATAGCGGGATTGAATATACCTTTGGATAATTAATAATTTGCACAATTGTAACATTAAAACGGTTTATGGTATTAAAATTTTAGAGTAAACCGCAATTTCATTTATGAATTTTATGAGAAATAACCGTCTGAAATTCTAAATAAATACCTGATAACGTAATTTAAGAAATATTACATAACATTTTTTATATAAATTCATAAACATGAAATTTTAATTTCTGGCAAGAGTATACCCGTTAAATATAGCGGTGCATTTTTGCAATCGAAAAAAAGCGACAATACTAAATTTAAAAACAAAATTGAGTAAAGTTAAAAAATTACAATAAATAATTACAATACACAATATATCGATATATTATGTCGATGTTCTTAAAAGTATACCGGTTAAATATACCCGTGCATTTTTGCAATCGAAAAAAAGCGACAATACTAAATTAAAAAACAATAAAAATATCATAATATTAATATAACAACCAATAATAGTGTACAAATCTATATATTTTGCGAAATCAAATCATAAACATAACGGTACAAAATAAACTTTGAAATAACATCTATATCGATTTAAAAAAAACAATAAAAGAATGGATATATAAATACCATTATTATTATCATGTGCATTTTAACGTATTATCAATGTAATAGAAATTGAATGCACAATATTCACATATTATTGACACTATTCGGTAATATTAATTATCCACCATATTTTGTCTGAAAATATACCTGTGCAATTTTGCACGGGTTTAACACTAGTTTAATTAAAATTCCGAAAATTTGATCCACCTAGATGTTGTCATCACAAGTGACTCATATTTATAGTAGTTATAAAGTAAGTTATGGGTGCTAAAAACATAAGGGTTTTTTGTCTAATACCACCTTTAAAAAACTTTTTCTTCCAAACATCACCTTTAAAAAAATAATTTGTCAAACACCACATTTTGGCTAAAGTTTCAGCGTTTGTGATAGGGTGACTTTCAGTCGATGTTTGAGTTAGCAAATGAGGTCGGTTTAAAGTGTTCTTGAACTCGCTGGAAAGGTGGGAGTACATGCATGCTTTCCAATGGTTGTCAACACGGTGGTCAAAGGTGTCCTTATGTGGGGTAGATTGATGTGTAAAGTAAGGTTGGTTAGAGAAATAGCTAAAAATTTGGGTTTACAACGAGTTGTTAGAGGGGTTTTCAAGGGTCTTTAAATGGGGTTATGATGTTTGGTTTGGTTTGAAATTTAATTTGGTATGTAGGTTGAGGGGAGAATAAGGTATGTCACAGTTGTGTTCACTGTGGTGGTCGTTGGTGCAAGTGGTGGTTCAACGAGAGTGAATTGACCCACGAAAAATCCTACTTCAACTTACATTAACCATATGTGACTAGCCTTACTGTACACATCAATCAACCCCACATAAGGTCACCTTTGACCATCGTGTTGACAGCCGTTGGAAAGCCTGTACTCCCACCTTTCCAACGAGTTTAAGAACACTCTAAACCGACCTCGTTTGCTATCTCAAACATCGACTGAAAGTCACGCCATCACAAACGCTGAAACTCAAAATGTGGTGTTTGACAAAAAAAATTTTATTAAAGGTGGTGTTTGACAAATTATTTTTTTAAAGGTGGTGTTTGGAAGAAAAAGTTTTTAAAGGTGGTGTTAAACAAAAATTCCAAAACATAATAAGGCCCTGTTCTTTTGGACTTCAAGTCACTTAATTTAAGTTCACTTCAGATCCTATAAGTTCAGTTCAGTTCAGTTCAGTTCCTATAAGTTCAGTTCAGTTCCTATAAGTTCAGTTCAGTTCAGATCCTATAAGTTCAGTTCAGTTCAGTTCAGTTCCTATAAGTTCAGTTCAGTTCCTATAAGTTCAGTTCAGTTCAGTTCAGTTCCTATAAGTTCAGTTCATATAAACCCAATTAAGAAAACTTATATACGGAGTATTATTTTTAACAACCGATACAAACATTTCGTTTTAATTAGTCGATACACGTCATCTATAAAAAAACAATTCATTAATAATTTACCCGTCTTTTACTCTCTAATTAATGACAAACTATCATCCTCATCAATGCCAAAAAACAACAACTCATCATACGACGCCCTCACCTCACCAATTGTCACTCTCCCATTAATCAGTTTCTTCATCACCATTGTTAGAGAAAATAAATGGTTAGAGAAAATTGTAATAGTGAATTATTTTTATCGTAATGTAATTGTAGTATAATGTATGAGCTATTAACAAGTCATTATATATAAAGTTGAAAATATTTTAAACTACCTTGTGTTTTAGACTAATTTTTTATCAATGTCATCTATTGGATAATAATAATAATAATAATAACAATATCCCTAGACCTCCGGCTCCGTCTCCGTCTGTTCCCGTGTCTGATGTTGGGGTGGAGTTTGATCAGTGGTCTATAGCTTCGCTTGATCGTTTGTTTTCTTTGGGCCTTCGTTCGGGGAAATCCATACCTCCTAAGTGTCGGCTTGGTTTTGCTCGGGTTTTGAAGGGGGTTTTAGATGAGGTGGTTGACTCTCCTGATAACCTCTCCTGTTGGGTTCGGTTGTTCGTTCTGCCCCTTTGCCTTCTCAAGACCTTCACTCCTCGGAGTAATGTTGAGAGTCGGTCGGCTGTCAGGCGGCAGCGTCAGGAGGCGAGTATTGCTGGGGCTATCATTGCTTGGGGGGCACCTGGAGGGTTGCAGCTGTTACGGGAGTGTTTGGCAGAGGGTTCTCCTCCGTTTCACGTGGATGAGGAGGTTGATTTGAGAGAGCTTAACCTGCGCCAATGTCGGCGGAAGATTAGCGATGGCCATTATACTGCTGCCGTTCGGGTGCTCTCTTCTTCTGGTGTCGCACCTTACTCTGTTGCCACTTTTGAGGCTTTGCAGGAGAAGCATCCAGTCGTAACCCCCCCATCTTTACCTCCTTTACCTGAGGATCATCCTCCACTTGTTGCTTCTTCAGCTGTGGTGTTGGATATGATTCGTAGTTTCCCACGCGGCACTTCTTGTGGGAGGGATGGGTTTCGCGCGCAGCACCTCATGGATTGTTTGAGTGGGGCTGCGGTGGCTATCTCTGATGATTTGCTCACTTCTATTACTAGGTTGGTTAATCTATTTTTAGATGGTCGATGCCCGCCGGCTCTTGGCGAGTACCTTGCTAGTGCCCCGCTCACCCCCCTGGTTAAGCCTGGGGGTGGTCTTCGTCCTATTGCTGTTGGCACTGTCTGGAGACGGCTGGTCTCTAAGGTTGGTGCTTTTTTGGTTGGCCCTTTTTTGGCTTCTTATTTTGCTGATCTTCAGTTTGGGGTTGGGGTGTCCGGTGGAGGAGAGGCTATCTTGCATGCCTTGAACCGGCTCGTGGAAGCTCGTGGCGGCGAGGTAGGGCTTTCTATGTTGCTGGTTGATTTCCGGAATGCCTTCAACCTTGTTGACCGCTCAGTCATGCTTCAGGAGGTCCGCCGTCGTTGCCCGGGTCTTTCCCGTTGGGTGGAGTTCTGTTATTCTCGCCCCGCCCGGCTGTATTATGGGGAACATTGTTTGCGGTCTTGTCAGGGAGTTCAGCAGGGTGATCCTTTGGGGCCGTTGCTTTTCGCGTTGGTTTTGCATCCTCTGGTGTGCAAAATTCGGGATTCCTTTGACCTTACTATGCAGGCATGGTACTTGCATTGGATGATGGTACTATTGTTGGGGATACGTTGGAGGTGGGAAGGGTGTTGGATTTGATTTTGGCTGATGGCCCCGGTTTTGGTCTTCATCTTAATGTTGGTAAGACAGAGCTCTTTTGGCCTATTGAGGACCCCCGGAGTCGGCTTCCCGGTGTTTTCCCCACTTCTATCGCCCGTCCCTTACGGGGTGTCTCGGTTTTGGGCGGACCAGTCAGTACTTGCCCTATTTTTAGCGGTGAGCTTGTGGAGAGGAGAGTGACTAAGACTATTGAGCTTATGGACTTAGTCGCGAGGATCGAGGACCCGCAGTGTGAGTTGCTTTTGCTTCGTGCCTGTACTGGTATCTCTAAGCTCTATTTCTCTCTTCGTACTTGTTCCCCGGTTGCTTTTGGGTCGGCTCATCTCCGTTTTGATGCTGCGCTTCGTTCTAGCTTGGAGCGTATTGTCACCGCGTCTGGGCCGGGGTTTGGGGAGTGGCAGTGGCGCCTTGCTACTTTCCCCTTTCATTTAGGCGGACTTGGTGTTTATGCAGCGAGCGATGTGTTACATTATGCGTTCTTGGCCTCCCGTTTGCAGTCTGCTGAATTGCAGGCCAGGCTCCTGCGGCCTTCTAGTATCATTGACCATGGCCCTACTTTTGCCGATGCCTTGCGGGTGTTCTCGGAGACTACAGGTTCTGATTTTCTTGGTAACCCTAGTGAAATTGCTGCCCCCAAACTTATGAAGAAATTGGCAGATATTTATTTCTCGACGGTTGCTGCTTCTTCGGAGTCGGTTTTCTCCTTGTCCCCGCGTCAGGTTGCGTTGTGGAAATCTCAGCAGGGAGCTCACTCTTCTGATTGGTTGAGAGCGGTTCCTGTCTCTGGGTTGGGTCAGACTATGAACAGGAGGACCTACCGTTGTGTGCTTGGGTATAGGCTAGGTGTTCCACTTTTCTTGGTCCCTAGGCCTTGCTCTGCTTGCTCTCGGGTGTTTACTGAGGATGTTTTTGGGGATCACGCTGTCTCTTGTGCTGGTACTGTTGGGGTCAAGCATCGCCATAACCTTGTCAGGGACACTCTATTGGACATCTGCTACAGGTCTGGGATTTCGGCGGGTAAGGAGGTTGACATTGGTCTGGTTGATGGACATGGCGGATCTCTTCGCCCTGCGGATTTGTTACTTTATTCGTGGGACAGGGGGCGGGATGTGTGTATTGATTTGACTGGGTCCTCCCCTCTGACTCAGACTGGGATGACCGATTTTGTACCTGGTCGGGTTGTTGCTGATGCTGCTCAGCGTAAGTGTGCTAAGTACAGGGATCGCTGTGAGGCTGCAGGTTACGGTTTCCTTCCTTTCTCTTTCTCTTCGCTCGGGGAGCTGGGTTCGGATGCTGTAGCCTTGCTGAAGCGGATTCAGCAATACTCGGTATCTCAGGATGCAGGGGCGCGGATGGCTGCGTACATTTTTACTAGGCTTAGCTTTGCTGTAGCTAAGGGGGTGGGAGCTCAGATTGTATCTCGGCTGCCCACCAATTTTATGTAAACTCTTATTTTGTTCTTTTTATATAATAGCCGCGCGCATCCTTATAATAAAAAAAAAAATAAATAAATAAATAATAATAATAATAATAATAATAATAACAACAACAACAACAGCAACAACAACAATAATAATAATAATAACAACAATAACAACAATAATAACAATAATAATAATAATAATAATAGTTAACTTAAATTAAAATAAAGTTAATTAAGTTCGGCTTTTATAAGTTTAGTTCAGTTCAGATTCTATAAGTTCAGTTCAGTTCAGTTCAGTTCCTATAAGTTCAGTTCAGTTCCTATAAGTTCAGTTCAGTTCCTATAAGTTCAGTTCAGTTCAGTTCCTATAAGTTCAGTTCAGTTCAGTTCCTATAAGTTCAGTTCAGTTCCTATAAGTTCAGTTCAGTTCAGTTCAGATCCTATAAGTTCAGTTCAGTTCAGTTCAGTTCAGTTTCAGTCCAAAAGAACAGAGCCTAATACGCATACAAATGGGTCGAGTCTCGATATAAGGCAATGGACCAATGGTAGACTCACCAATGGAGCATTACCCCTACTAATACTATTAAGAGATATCACGCATCAAATCTTACAATGTGAAAAAAGAAAAGAAAACAAATGAGTGTGAAACAAAATGAAGATTGAGATTTTTTTTAAAAATTTGCTTTCTTGTTTTTTATGCAAGGTTTAATTTGAAGGAATCTACTCATACCAATTCATCAATATATCAACATCAAAGCCAAATCTTCAAATATTCAAGTTTTGTTTTTTGGACATTTAAACTATGTTGAAAATGATGATTATTGATGTATTTAAATGATTCCACTTGGCTTGTCATTGTTCCCGCTAATGAGAATATCGGTAATTAACTTAATTACGCAAGTATATAAGGGTACTTTTTTTGTAAAACGGAATGTTGGGGGTATACGAAGTCTTATGCCTACCATAGTCCTTTATATGCCTTACTAGTTTTACGCTCATGTAAAAAATGCATGAGTCTACTTTTATTAAAGTTAAATAAATCAATAAAAAGGTGAATATAATTAATAAAAATATGATTTTAGTATTGCAGTTATATCATGTAAAAAGTAAGAAAAATTTATATGCTAATTTAGACGTAAGTAAAAACAACGGATGTATAAGAGAAAAAAAAGCATTATGAATGGCGAAAATAAAATATTTGTCCTATAAGTTATGTGAAGTGATACTGACCCGTTTTAAACTTAAGATAGATAGTAACCGATAAAAAATTTATATAGATTTTAAAATTATATTTACGGTTTAAATCTTAATTAAGTTCCTAACCATCGTATGAACCAAATTATTATGAGTCCGACCCTCTAACTATCCAAAAAACTCCGACCATATAATAATATAAACTCTATCTTTTGTATGTACATTTAAGACGGAGTTGCATATTTTGATTGATTTTCAACTCTCAGCAATTTTAATTTGTTGATTTATAGTATTTGAATGCTTTAATTTTTGCCCATTTATGTATCTATATGAAATAATAAAACAACAATCACAGGATGTTTTTTTCCCTCCAGAATTTCATTATCACATTAAACAAAGTTTTATGATCCCTTAAAAATAAACTCTCTTTTATTGCATTTATTTTGGTAGCATAAGATTTATACCACCATAATTTTGCGGATTTTTTAAAATAATTTTTATATCCTATATAGTATACTTAGTATATACAATTGTTTAGCATGAATTTAATTTTTTCAATCATCGCTTTGTTTACTTGATTAGACAATATTGTTCAATCATACAATTTTGATCATCGTTAGTCTCAAAATCATTCTTTTTACGTATTTTACTTGTAAAAATAATATTTATTAATAAAAAGGTCAATTAATATGTTGAAATGTTCAAAATTTTCTATCTATCTATACTAACTTATAAAAAATAGCAATTGTCATACTATTTTCTTAATTTATTATTTTTTACAATTAAATTAACAATGTTTTGTTGTCGATCTTCGATTATCATGTTATTATAGCATCTCTCCTTTTCCTATACACGTAAATTGAATATTTTAACAACTAACAAATTATATTATAGACGCATTGGGTAAATGTCTTTAGCGACGGTTTCACAGAATTTATAATGAGATTATTTAATAATATAATTCAAAACGGATAATAAAACAAGTGAAAAAACGCTTAAAAATAAAATGAGTACAAGTCTTATGTATATACGTGTAAGTATAATAAAGAAACAACTTGACACTTGCAATCTCACATTAAATTATTTACCGCCTAACATTCTTTTAAAATTATTTTATTTTTGCAGATCCACACATATTTGCATAGTGGAAAAAATATTTTTTTAAATATTTCATTTGAATATTAATTAATTAGTAATAGAAAATGCTTGGGATGAGATGATACTAAAAGACCGAAGATTGTACATATTTTTAACAATAATGGAAAGGTTTTATAACAATCATCAATATTACTATAAAAGAGGAATGTAATTCCGCTGACGTGGCGCAATCAGGTTTCAGCGTTTAGTGTTTCGAGCTCTCACATTCACCCTCAGGAATTTCAGTTTTGTAGACCAATCAGAATTACTCATTTATACCACATCATAATAATTTAATAATTTAATAATAATTTAAAGTAATCGACCGCTGTCTTACCATAGGAATAAAGAGCCTTGTCTGTTGACCGAGGCAAACACAAGTAACGCTCATGTTTCGTCCCCCTACACCAATCATAAGTACCAACTGTCTCCCGATGTTGCAACATATCCATGCCCACCAAACAATTCACATCCATAAGAAAATGATCTCCCAAAAGAGTTAAGACCCGTATAAAGCTCCCTATCCTTCTTCTCAACACCAAAAGCATCTCTCAATTGATCCATATTCATCTCACATACTCTCCCTTTAAACTTAAACTTGATGCTTGACACCACCCCCCTCTCTCGTTCCATCATTAAAGTAGACAAAAATTCCAAAGTGTATCGACGATAGGTGGGTACTTCTTTAGTCATGAACCCCTCCAACCCAACATTCTTCAACAAAGCCACCATCACTTCAAGTAAATCCAACTTCTCCAATGTCGAAATACTAAGAAACTTAGTCTCCATTACCAACCTCTCATGCAAATCATCCCATATAACCCCTTGGGCATCGGTTGAATGAGCGGGTTTAGAAACGGGGAATCAGGTGGTAGTTTTAGTTGGCTTTTTGGTTGTGGATGTGGTGATTTTTCTAGTTTTGCGGGAGTTTTGGAGGCAGAAGTGGAAGTAGTATTTCTTTTGGTTCCTTTGGTGCGAGCCATGATTAAAAAAAACAACAAAACGACAAAAGAAACTCCTCAAAATTCACAACCTCACAAGAATTACAATTTTCCCTCAACAACAATTGTACCACGAAAGACTCTCCTTGGGAATGCAATAAAACGCAGAGATCGACAGAAAGCGACGAATTGTCAAAAATTTTGGTTTATCAAATCAAAAATTCGCCTTAGAACTACATTGAAAACACATTATCAATTTTCGAAAACTCAAAAGGCTCGGCTGTGAAATTTTTTCGAAAACTCGGATTATCAAGTCGAAAAACTCACCTCCTAGCAATGAGAAAAATTGGTTGTAATCTCTTCCTTGTTGAGTGAAAACCAATTTTCGACTATAACCAAACCCAGAAATTGCTAGAAACACACCAGAAATCGAAAAAATTCAAAAACCCCAAGTGCTAGGGTTTATCAAGTCGAAAATCCCAATTGCTAATATGCCATAAATCGTAAATTGTTATTGTTTGATCAAATTCAAAATCCCAAATGTCAGAATTCGCCCAAAATGCCAGAAATCGAAAGTTTTTGAAATCCCAATTTCTAGGGTTCGAAAATCGCGAATGGGGATGAGGCGAAATAGGATTGGATTCGAATTTTTGATGGAGGGGATTGAAAATTTGATATGTGAACTGTGAACGAGAAGAGGAATCTGTATTTTGGTTTTATCGTTTGTGTTTTTTTTTTTTGTAAACTAAGAAAGGATTGAAGAAGGAAGAAGGATGTACCTGGTTGTTGGGCCGCGTGATGTTTTTGTGGCCGCACGTAAGCGTGAGGGAGGCCTGACTTCGTCGCGTCATGCAGCTATGGCCGCACCAACCTTTTGCTTGGGGACTGTTTTGGCTGCATCAAGCAGCTGGGGCTGCGCAAAATTCATCTCGTGTTGCCTTCATCTCATGCTTGCGTTTTCAGCTGGTTGTTTTGGTTTTATCTCTTTTTTAATTTTTTTCAAATTACTTATAAAACAAAAGCAAATGTTAGAGTAAGCTAAATAAATCAAAAAAAGGGAAATTGAAATTAACTACCTAAAATTAAAAAGAAAATAAATCGGGTTGCCTCCCGTAAAGCGCCTTAGTTAATGTCGTGGCTCGACATGAAAATGAGAAGGTCAAACTTCATATATTGGGTTGATAAGATCAATTCCCTCGATCGATTCTTTTTGAAAACCTTCATAATATGGCTTAAGACAGTGCCCATTCACTTTAAAAATCTTTTTCGTAGAAGGACTACGACTCTCTACCGCTCCATGGGGAAATACTTGAGTAACTATAAATGGACCAACCCATCTCGACCTTAGCTTACCTGGAAATAACCGAAGACGAGAGATATAGAGCAAAATCTTTTGACCAATGGTAAATATTTTCCGAGAAAGCATCTTATCATGTCATGCTTTCGTTCGCTCCTAAAAAATCGCCGCATTTTCATACGACTCATTCCGAATCTCCTCAATCTCTTGTAATAGCAATTTGCGGTACTCACCCGACTAATTCATTCTCATGTTAAAGGTTTTCACAGCCCAAAAAGCTTTATGCTCAAGCTCAACCGGAAGATGACAAGACTCACCGAACACCAACCGATATGGTGACATACCAATTGGAGTTTTATAGGTCGTTCGATAGGCTCATAGCGTGTCTTCTAACCTCAAGCTCCAATCTTTCCGGCTGGGATTCACTGTTTTCCCAAGATGGACTTCACTTCTCTATTGGACACTTCAGCTTGACCATTCGTTTGAGGATGGTAAGTGGTAGTGACTTTATAAGTGACACAATATTTCTTTAAAAGCGCTTCAACCGTCCGATTGCAAAAGTGAGTGCCTCTATCACTTATCAATGCCATTGGAATTCCGAACCTAGAAAAGATGTTAGACTTGATAAAATCTGTAATAACTTTAGAATCGTTAGTCCTAGTGGGTTTAGCTTCCACCCACTTCGACACATAATCAACGGCAAGAGCTATATATAATAAACCATGAGACATGGGAAATGGACCCATAAAATCTATACCCCATACATCAAAAAATTCATAATAAAGCATAGGAGTTTGAGGCATCTCGTTACGACGAGAAATGTTACCACTTCGTTGACAATTGTCACAAGTTTTGACGAATCCATGAGTGTTCGATCGAGGAAAAGTCAGTCGAGGAGCCACAAGTGCTGAGAATTTGCTCGATCGAGTAGAACCCAGTATTCGATCGAGAAAATTTCCCCTAAGTGACTTACTCGATCGAGCAATTTAGACTACTCGATCGAGTGAAATTCAGCCTATATAATGGGAAGTCCTCGATGCTCACTTCATTTTACTCCATTTCAATTTTTCGAACTTCCTTTCATTTAATTCCTCTTGTTTTCTTTGATTTATTACAATCTATCCACTTAATCTCACTTACTATCAACTTAATTTCATTATTTGAGTGGAATCCCCATCGATTTGGAGCTAAATTTCGTGTAATTTGAACTTTCCGAACCTAGGGTTTATTCGTTCGAATAATTTCGAATTTGGGTTGTTAATTTGTGCTACTTTGCTTTAATCATCATCCTACTCATCAAGTAAGTCGATTTTATGTTCAAATTCAATTTTAATTCATGTTTTTTCCCTAAAAATCGGATTTAGGGTTCTGAAATTGGGTTTGCACGGTGTTTTTCGATTTTATGTATGATTATGGTTATGTTTAGGCTTGATTGTATGTTTTCTATGCAAAAATGGACGGGAAATCCACTACCACAGCTACCACCATTACCACGGCAGCAGCTGCGGTGGTTGGCCGTACCCCATCCACTACTGTCGCGGCAACCACCACTACTATGGTGGTTGTTCATCCACAAGCCCCTGCTGTTGCACGCTCCACTTCGCCAGGCACCACGACGTACTATCCCACAACCGTCACGACAATGGCACCCGTAGCTTCTTCCTGAACTGATAAGGGGAAGGAGAAAGTCCAAGTATTGAGCCAAAAGGGTCGGAAATCAGTCATCGGCATGCCACCACGCCGTGTACCTCGTCCACCAGCTACGCCAATGATTCCCTCACTCGAGGATATCCCTGAGGTAACTTTTGCTTATGTCCATCAGAGAGATCAGATGGAAGCTTTAGTTGATAGTTACATTCATTGTAGTAGGTTTTTGCTCCGTCCTGATTTAGACCAACTAGGCTTGACTAGACCTTTAGTTGACCTCTTGACTGGGACGGGGATGGCTGGGTTAGTGGATATGGTTGAGTTGACCTACCGAGTGCTTACCTTGAAGTTTTTCAGCTCCTATTCTTTTTCGGCCGACACCTTCCTTGCTCACCCAAACAAGCCCTACATTCACTTTCGACTCCGAAATGAGTCGTATGCCTGGACCCTTGCTAGGTTTGGGCAGGTTTTGGAGATTACTAGTGATGGATCTTTTATACCCCCGAGAAACCTAGTTCCTCAGATGTGGGAGGCCCTTTCACACGTACCTTTCGCTAGCCGAAGGATCGCCCACGTGCACAGCCCTGTAGTTCGCATTTTCCTCCGCCTGCTAGGAGAGACCATTTTTGCGTGACCTGAACCCAACAACATCCGTAACACTGAGTTGGCCATCGTCGCAGGGCACCTCAGCATTGACAGTGGTACCCCTTTTTTCCTTAACATAGCCTATCTTGTGGCTACACACCTTGGCGATATAGGTCACAGAGTCATCGGCGCTGTCGTAGACGGCGGACTCGTCACCAGGATTTACCGTTACATTTTTGGCACTAGGCCTGGCGGTGATCCCGTCTCCCGCGACATTTACCTTTCTGTAGGCTCCATGGTCCAGTTGACCTGGTTCGCCCATGTTGATCGCCGGACATGGAGAATTGCTAGGGCACCCACAGTAGTCCTTCCATCTGACTCTTTACCTGCACTCATCCCTCTCACTACCGTCGAGGGACCTAAACCATCACCACCATCATACCGCATCTCCTTCACCGCTTCCTCTTTCCTCTGCGAAGAGGAAGCGTACTTCACCTGAGAGAGAAGTTGGACTCAATTGGAGGCACTTCTAGTTCTCAACCTTCCTCATCCTCTCAGCCGACCACCTCCCATGCCACTACACACACCACCACCACCCAGATACGTACACCTTCAACTTCATCTACCCCTTTCACCACCCCTTCTTCATCATCATCATCCACCCCAGGCTTTCGTCCCCATTTTATTTTGCCTCGACTTTTTTAGGTACCACCGGTCGCAGACCGAGGGTTCCGTGTTCCTCTTATTTTTGAGCTTCTCAGGGCCCACTGCGTACTTCAGAGGGACCTAGCCTTGGTCAGCTTTCCCGATTACGATGCGAGGATGCGCACTAGCACATTCCGTCCTCCTAGTGGCCCTCACCCCTCTTTCTACCGATACCCAGATGGCGGGTACCCACAGACCTCACCTGAGGAACTTGTGGAGACACTGGTACAGAGGGAGGTGAGGCAACGTGCGGAGGAGGCCGCTCAGAGTGCCAGTGCTAGAGGCGAGGCCGAGGCAGAGGAGAGCTCAGTTGATGAGGATGGGAGTGAGAGTGGGAGCGAGGAGAGTGGCAGTGGCGACGAGGAGAGCTCGGAGGAGGAGGCCGCTGAGTGATGCCTCGAGCTGGTTTGGGGATGTTATGTATTCCTTGTTCCTTGTTTCCATCTTTAGCTTTATTTTGTTTTGCTTTTATAGTTTTGTAAATATTGTACCCCTAAGGAACATGTATTAGGTTGTGTACCCCCTCTCCCTTTTGCTGTAGTCAATGAGGACATTGTCTACATGGGCGAAACTACTAAGTAGCAAGGGGTAGCGGCCGCTACCCCAAATTTTAAAAAATTGGTTGAGAAGACGTATTTTTGCTACCCCAAATATTGCTGAATATTAAATAAGTAAAGATAATCTCATTAAATTATCAATAAACATCATTAGATTCAATGGTAAAGGTTTCAAAATCCCACCTAGTGTTCATGGGTTCGATTCCCACCAATATGCATATTTATTTTTTAATTCTTTTTGCTACCCCATACATTAAATTCTGGGTTCGCTCCTGATTGTCTAGTTTGATTTGGGGAGGAGTTTCCATCTTTTTGCGTCTGCATTTTTCATTTTCTCGCATGCATTCATGTTTTTTCTATGCATTTGTAGTTTCCTTTTCATTTTTGCATTTATTTTTTAAAAATATAAAAAATGCACGTTTATTTTGCATATAGTCGAGTCGGAATGGAGTTTAAAATGATGATATTGCCTTCTAGGATTTTTGTGTTGATTGTTATTTACAGTTTCTCACCATCATGTTGTAAAAGACCATTTAGCATGTCCCGAATTCTGTTCTAAAAAATTTACTTGGACATTCTGGACTTGAATTGACTTGTATTTTGCAAACTACTTATATATTCTGAGTTTTAGAGCCCATAACTGGTGACATTCATGACCAGTTCATCTAGGATTGAGAGTAGTACTCCTTTCGTATCATCACATTTCACATGTATGACTTTTGATTGCTTTTTGCTTGCACGCATGGTTTTGTGGTTGGTATCACATGTTAGGAGAATACTTGCATATCCCTTTTTCTCATTTTTCCCTTAACTTCACATTTAGCTAAAAACTGACAGTTGACCCATAAACTACGCCCAAATTTTAGCCTACCTTGTGTCGAGCTAGCTTAGTGTGGTTTTGTGGTACATTTTCATTGTTTCAGTTTTGGTTTGGATTTCACATTGGAGTTGGTGAATTGAGTATGGCGGAACTTGAACTCGGAGTTGGTAGTTTCCATGCTTAGCAAAAGAAATGAAGAAAAGGAAAAAAGAATGAAAAAAGAAAAATAGAAAGAAAAATGAATTCTCGTGCTCAATTTTGTATCTTTGGGGAATAGAAAAAAAAAGAAAAAAAATAATAAGCTAAGCATGTGTTTTTGACCAATTGAAGTTTCGTGGTTGTTTGAGTGATATGCCGAGCATGGCATTGTTTTCGAGTAATTTAGAAGGTTCTACTTTTGGTTGAGCCGTGGTAGCTAGCTCGAGCCATTACCTCCTCTTATCCATATCGTTTTTTGTCTTTTTTTACCCATTTCACCTCACATAACCATAATTTGCAAGTATTCGACATGTGATAGACTTTGACAGGTTGATATGCGTATGTATGGTAATTAGAATCATATGTCATACTAGTTGCATTGCACGATATGTCGGTAGCAGTTAGGAGAGTGTCTTCATTTTCTTATCCTTCTCTCTTGCACATATATGTTTGCCCTATTGATTGAGAGAAGAGTGACCCGGGAGAGTCCAAAGTACACAAGTCATTCAAGATCAGTTGTCCAGGTTGTTCTTCATTGCACATATGAATTCGTTGCTTTTGGTTTTGAACTTCATGGTTGTTAAATTCTGCATTTACATGGTTAACAAAGTGATCCATGGTTGGTTCTAAGGCGATTCTATTCCATTAGGTAGTTAGTCAGTTGTTTTCATTCTTGTAGTTGTATTAGTTTGCTTGAGCACAGTCAAAGGTTTGGTTTGGGGATATTTGATGCGTGCCTATTTTATACACCTTTTTGGCATTATCTAGCACGCATTTCTATGCATTTTCACGCACTTTACGTGTCATTCTACCCCTTTTATGCTCTTGGTGTATCTCTTGTTGTTTTGCAGGAATTATGCCAAAGTTGAGGAAACCGAGCCTTTCTCGTGCAAAGTAGACCGCTTTTAGAAGATGGAACAAAGTCAAGGAGTCCCATGACCTCAGATGTGGAGTTTTGAGCTGATAAGAACGCTAACCGAGGTAAAAACAAAGGACAGAAGCAAAAGAACCACAAAAGTAGCAACCTGGTCTGACAGGAGCTCGACCGAGCTCTGGCTTTTGCTCGATCGAGTGGATGCAGGAGAATAAACACTCGATCGAGGAGTCTGCAGGAGGAACTAAGGTTTCGAGGATTTTGAAGCTACTCGATCGAGTGGATGCTGGAACATTGTCACTCGATCGAGCAACTCACTTGTTGCACCGGATTCAGCATTTTTGCATTTTTAGGTTGAGGATTAAGCAGTTAACCTAATCCCTATATAAAGATTAGTTTAACACTAATCACTCACTCACTCACTCACCTACTATCCATCTCTTTCATTAGTCACTAATCCACTTTTCATTTTTAGCTTTTCACATTAGTAGTTTTGTAATTTCAATTTTTTTGGTTCATTCCGGATTCCGTTCATCATTTCCTACAACTATTGTAATCTCTTTACCTTTTCTCTTAATTTTATTATCAGTTTCATTATTCATCTTTTATGCTTTTTAGTCATTTTCCGTTAATTGTTATGTTGTATTTTATTGTTATCATCATTGTTAGTGTAGATCACATAGCCATGCGTAGGTAATTAATTTTCATAATATGTTAGTATGAGGGAACTCGCGGTAGCAATATCGTAGGAATCAGATGTTAGTCGTCTTTGTGACGAAGTTCGTCTATAAGCAATTTAATCATAAAACTAGTCAAATGAGTGCACGCAAGAGACCGGTTTATTTAGTAAATTTGAACCTAGATCGAAAGATTGGTAAGGTAGACTTGCTTAGGATGATCGATATAACCTTCCTAGATCGAAAGATTGGTTGGGGAGTCTAGGGCGATTTGAGACCGAAAGTAGAGCTGTTCAAATGCGGGCTTGGGCCGGGCCCGTGAAGAAAAAAGTTACCCGTTAAGACTTAGTGGGCGGACCGGGCGATAGTTATGGGCCAATTATCCTTGCCCTTACCCGCCCTATATACAAAAGTCGGGCGGCCCATGAGCCAATGGGCCATAATATAAAACTTTAACTGTTAATGAAGTATTCGGTATAAAATGACTTATATTAATCTAGTTTTTTTATATTCTATACCTTGATGTGAAATTTGAAGCGAGATACATAAATTTATGTTTAGTAAAGAAATACATGTAAGGTTAGACACAAAGATTAGACGTAATCATTACTGTTTGAACATTTATCTAATTTGGACTTTATATTAATTAAAATATATAAACATTTTCGTTACATATTAATTGTTTTAGTTTACATATTATATCTTCCATATTATTATTTTAATGTTCCATATCCCTATAAAATTCATAGAATTTTCTTAAAAAAATGTTTTTTAAGAGTAAAAGTAAATCATTTAAATTGTTAACGGGCCTAATGGGCCGGCCCACGGGCTTTTCTTGTTGTCCCATACCCGCCCATTTAACTTGGCGGGCTGGGTTTGGCCCGCCCTCATAATTTTTCGGGTAAAAAATACTTGTCCAAGCCCACGAAATATTCGGGCTGGACGGGAGGGCCTAATGGACGGGACGGCCCGTGGACAGCTATAACCGAAAGAAGATAATCACTACCCACTTCGTTAATAATTCGACTGACCTAGTTATCTCACGTGACATATATTACCATGACAACCCGATTCTTGACATATTCCCCTTTTATTTACTGAATTTATCGTTGTTTTCCTTGTTTTATTTTTATATCCGTCTGAATTTTAGTTTATCAACATCAACAACAACAACCCCCCATTTGTGACCAATAAACTGACCCTTTCTTAAGACTTTGTCTCCCTGTGGATTCGACCCTACTTCCGCTAGCCTCTAGTTAGTAGACTTAGGTATTTATCTTTGACCGTGTATATGACGACCCGTGTCAATTATTCTTTACATTTAAAACAAGTCGTATAAGACATAAACCAACTCAAATAAAGATGGTTATACCATACATGATGTTGGATAAGGAGACCCAAGTCGCTCTAGGGGTCGTAAGATATAAGCCAACTAGACTTTGGAGACCCAAAGTCGGCCTAGGAACCGTAAGGCATAAACCAACGGCATTTTAATTTAACCCAACATTAATCTTCTATTTGACTCGTTTATGTAATCCATCATGATTTTTCCTATGACCCAATGACACCCTAGTGCCTTTAATCATGTGTTTACATCTCCTACTTTCTATTTTGCATTAGTATTCGTTTCATTAGTTTAGCATTATAACATAAAAACCGAATCAATTAATTATGACAACCGCACGACTTAGAATATATAAGCTTAGGACCCAAAACACATAGTCTCGTGGATCGATTTTGACTTACCGCTTGCTAATTGTTTGTTGGATTTATAAATATTGTTTGATAAGGTGTGACAAATGAGCCCGCATCAGTAGATTACATGTTGCGATGAGCAATGTAACTAGCAGGATTACTCACAACGGTGCGTAGTCATGTCCAGGTTGCAGTTCGAACACTAGCTCGCGGAGTTGGAGATTGATGATTGTTACCGGCCAATGTAATTGACCAACCTTGTGTGGTGTGTCTGTTGTGTTTCTCTTTGTGTTTGTGTTTGCGGCAATCCATTTAATATTGTCGGCAAATGGCGAGCATTGAGCCCTTTTAGGTGGTTTATAGTTGTTGTCTTATCTTAGCTACTGGGTTGAAGGGGTTGCATGACATAGATTTTTGGTTGTTGTAGATGTAGTAGCTTTTCACCAGTTGTATCTTAGTTTGAATAGTTGAGTTGTATATCTTGTTTCCATTGTAAGTTTATAAAAGTTATTTAAATATTTTTTATTGCCATCTTGATATGCTTACATCGGGCGATTGAAATGGTAATGCCCTTATTTATTAGGGGGTCTTGCTAAAGATTCATTAGTAAATGAGGACGCTATAGACTATGCCTTCTATTATACTTCGCTCCTGACACTCTGTAAAAAGAGTTATTAAAATGTAGGGGCTAGGAGTTACCTTGTCATCCAAAAAACAATAAACATCATGAAACTACATCTCTTTGCACAAAAAAAATTCAAATAAATTTTACTCAATAAGAAAAAAAACCATTTTTTTATTTTAGTATTTCAATAAAAATCTTGCTTTTTATACCCAAAACTTATAACCAAGTGAAAGCGTCATGAATCATCAAACTATCGATAAAGCCTAATCCTGGGTTTAAACTTCTAACCACTTTCTCAATTTTCCGCTATAGATTCTGATTAATGTGTGTGCGCGTGTGTTTGCCTTGTGGTGATGCTATTATAAGCTTTTTGTGTTGGTGGTAGTGGTGCGTTGACGATGACAATGGTTGTTCTTAATTCTTACCGTGTCCTTTCGTTATTTTAGCGCGTTTATGCTTTATTAATTTTTAAATAAGGTTTTTTACACCGATCTTCGACGTTAAATGCTATACTGGCCTTTGTGAGCCAGTAATGGTAACTATACGTCCGATTTGGGTTGACTTCGCTATAAGATGGTCTTCATTTTTTTTGGTGGCTTTGGCCAATTGATCGAGTTTCTTGCTTTTTCTTCTATCTACTGGGTTTCTTTCGATGACCAATATCTAGACTTATTCAATAGTTTGGATATAACCTTTTTTTAAAGTCTTATAACATAAGTACATTTTATTTTTATCATTCCACAATCTCTCAAATGATACTTGACAATTGTTAGTTTCATAGAAGAGTGGATGAACGCTTTGGGCTAATTCTTGTACTCCCCCAACTTGCTCCTTATCCAACCATGTTATCTTCTTTTTATAAATACTAGTAATATGTAGCCATGTTATCTTTTTCCGATGAAGATGTTCATGCCTAATTACATGTTCTACTGTTGTGTTAATTAGTTAACATGCAAGATAACCAATAAAACAACAATATAATTAACATTTATTTACCTCCTTAAAAAAACAAATTATTTTCACCCAAATCCAAAACAAACAAAATTATCTATTAGTGAGCATCATTTGAAAAAACAAAGATCTTGCTAGCGATGGATATTATCTGTCAAAAGCGGAAGATGTATATACTTCTCTCACATTAAAACAAGTGGGTGGGAAAGTGGGTGAGCAAGTGGGGGAAAATGGATCATCTTGTGATTAACGCCACTTGCATAATATAGGGACTAATTATCCGTTTTTAAATCATGATGAATAAGATCGGTGTTTCTAAAAATTTGTATTTGGAAAAAAGGGAATTCTTAATTTTATTCCATAAATAACTTAAAAAACCAAGTGGAACAAATCAATGAATCAGCACCAAATGTCCAAATGCATCAATTAGTCAATTAGTCAATTAGATGAATAAAACCTAATCCAAGGTCCTTCACTTCTAATTCCTAAACCCCCCTTTCATTTCTCAACCCTCTTCCTCTTTCCCTCTCCCACAACCAACAATCAACAACAATGTCACCCTCCTCACTCCTCCACCCCACCACCATCACCACCACCACCACCACCCCACTTTTCCCAACCGCCAAACCCCATTTCACCCACTACCATCACCACAATTATCGCCGCAACCTCACCATCACCGCCACCGCCACCCCATCCACCCCAACACCACCACGCGCAACCCAACACCAGAACATTCGCGAAGCAGCACACTTCCACCCAGAATCCCCAAACAACTTCACAGCTAAGTACATCCCTTTCAACGCACCACCCACCTCAACAGAATCCTACTCTCTCGACGAAATCGTCTATCGCTCTCGCTCCGGCGGACTCCTCGATGTCCACCATGACATGTCCGCTTTAGCCAAATTCGACGGTGCTTACTGGCGCAATCTCTTCGATTCCCGTGTTGGTAAAACCACTTGGCCGTACGGTTCCGGTGTCTGGTCTAAAAAAGAATGGGTTCTTCCCGAAATCGACTCCGACGACATCGTTTCGGCTTTCGAGGGCAATTCGAATCTCTTCTGGGCCGAAAGGTATGGGAAACAGTTTTTTTCAATGTCCGATCTTTGGGTTAAACATTGCGGAATATCGCATACTGGGTCGTTTAAGGATTTGGGAATGACGGTTTTGGTTAGTCAGGTGAACCGATTGAGGAAAATGAACCGGCCGGTTGTTGGGGTTGGTTGTGCTTCAACTGGGGATACGTCTGCGGCTTTGTCTGCGTATTGTGCATCGGCTGGGATTCCGTCTATTGTGTTTTTACCGGCTAATAAGATATCAATGGCGCAATTGGTTCAACCGATTGCGAATGGGGCGTTTGTTTTGAGTATTGATACGGATTTTGATGGGTGTATGCAGTTAATCAGGGAGGTTACTGCTGAGTTACCAATTTACCTTGCGAATTCGCTTAATAGTTTGAGGTTAGAAGGGCAGAAGACGGCGGCTATTGAGATATTGCAGCAGTTTGATTGGGAGGTGCCGGATTGGGTGATTGTACCCGGTGGTAATTTAGGGAACATTTACGCTTTTTATAAGGGTTTTAAGATGTGTTATGAGTTAGGTTTGGTTAACAAGATGCCTAGGTTGGTGTGTGCACAAGCTGCGAATGCGAATCCGTTGTATTTGTATTATAAGAATGGGTGGAAGGATTTTAAGTCTGTTAAGGCAGAGACTACGTTTGCTTCTGCTATTCAGATTGGTGATCCGGTCAGTATTGATAGGGCGGTGTTTGCTTTGAAGAATTGTAATGGCATTGTCGAGGAAGCGACTGAAGAGGAGTTGATGGATGCTATGGCAAAGGCTGATTCTACTGGGATGTTTATTTGTCCTCATACCGGTGTTGCGTTGACAGCTTTGGAAAAGTTGAGGAATAAGGGTGTTATTGGACCCAATGATAGGACTGTTGTCGTTAGTACGGCTCATGGGTTGAAGTTTACTCAGTCTAAGATTGATTATCACTCTAAGGCTATACCTGATATGTCCTGCAAGTTTGCTAACCCGCCTGTCGAAGTTAAGGCGGATTTTGGAGCTGTCATGGATGTGCTTAAAGGGTATTTGAATAAGTCTAAAAGGGTTTGATTTAAGCTGAGGTGGTGAACAAACCAACAAACTATGGCGGTTGTTATTGTTGTTGCTTTTTTTAATGTACTTTCCTTGGCTAGGTTGAGCAAATTATGGTGCTTTTATCGGAGCTAGAGGTGTTATACTTACCACAAGTTTTGAGTTGTTATATGTTAGTTGCTTTTGAACTTCACTGGGTTCGACTATGTCTGTTTTGCTGTTTTCGGATGTTACTTGGGTTCTGAACTATGCTGCAGTAGTTTTTGCTCTAGATAACTTATTTTGATTATCCGTTCATCCTATTCGTCTATGATAATGTCTGCTGCATTGGCTGTTTTAGAGAAGCTCGCTGGCAAGTTTCAAAGTTAGCCCTTTAAGCATGAAATTCTATTATGTTGTGCATTGTGATTGCGAGTTTCAATTGCTGTATGCATTGTGATCGTGAGTTTGTGATTACTATGTTTTGATGACATGGATAATTGTGTGTTCCATTATGGCTTGTTTTGTAATCAATTGTACTAGTTGTGGCCAGCGGTATTTGGTCAAATATCAGCCTCATACTCCCTTACTACTGAAAATCGAGTTTTTTTATGGCCTTGCCCATATCGAAGAACAGCACTATAAATGCCACAGTTGCTAGTTTTGGAAGAAGTAGGAATATCAGCCTCATACTTAACGTATTTGTGTAGTGTGTACAAGTTGCATATGGATGAATTTTTCTAAATTCTAATCCCACACGTGCTGGTTTGGAAGAAGTAGAAATGGCAACTTGGGTTTTGTGTCATAAATCGAGTTTAGAGTGTGGCTAAAATATGCAGTTAGTACGCCCTTTTTTTATATAGTGAGGCTTGGTTGATCCTAATGTAGGTCTATAATTTACTTGTTGGTTTGGAACAGCCTAGTGATTCTGCAAATCTTCAGATTATGTTGACACATTGGCAGTATCTTTAGGTATAAGCAGAATGGGATGTTACTGACTTGTTGGCAAGTAAAAGAGGATCAGCAATTAAATATGATTTTGGATTTTGGGTACTAAAAACCATCCTGCTATAGCTGATTCTTAGTTAAGCTCATAGTTTCTGGCTTTTGACTCGGCGCTTACTCTTTATCTGAAATTGAAAGGAAGACTTAGTCATGGTCAAGAAGTGTGCAGGCAGGTTACCAGTACAGATTAGAAGTTGAAACTTGAAAGCGATACTGCAGTCAGTAATATACCTGTGCTCCGTATACAATTAACTGATTAGGAAGTATTGATTTTTCTGATGATAGGAAGTTACAGAGAGGTATAGAAGTGGTGCATTCTGGTCGGTCTGGAATGAACTGATCTTAAAAGTGAAACCAGCCCAAGTAGCTGAGTTCCGCATTAGTTATATGGCTAAAGGGTTGATTTCACGTGTAAGACTATTTCATATGACAAAATTATTTAGGGTCAAAATAAGGTTGATTGACTTTGTAACTTGAGTTGAGCTTATCAGTTATCTACACAGATGGTGGGGTTGTTTTACTGGTTTTATTGGCTTAGCAGCTGTTGTCCCCTGTTTTATAGTTCCCTACCCACTGATAATAACACTATTGTTAGATAGATGAAGCATATTACATGGTTTATTCCTTAGTATTCTGCACAATGTTTTTAATATAAAGAAAATTCTTGGACCTATGTCATCCACTTTCTGATTTAGAATCAGATGCAAAGTTTTGTAGAATGGCTCTCAGATTTCGTGTGTAATATTTGATTTATGTCGCTTTGGTTGCTGGTTGCTGGTTGCTGGTTGCTGGTTGCAGCATGGCTTGTGTGAAACAAGGCTATTCCTGTGAATAGGTTTGGTGTTAGTATCGAAATGTGATGCCGATTGCAAGTCGTTTTATTTGACGGATGTTGGTCATTGAGGGAAAAGTGTTTTGACATATCTCAAAACATCCACAAAGCTTCAAGGGAGTCATGATTCATTCATACTACTAGTACTTGATACAAGGATATCTTAATTCTGTCATTTTCCCCTTTTTAATTCACCAAAATTTGGGTATGATGGGGTCTTGCTAGTTTTAGCCATAGAAGTGGATAAGAGTCGTAAGATATGCCAAAACCTGACAAATTGTGTTTTCCGCGTCACACTCATACTCATTGCCCACTCTCCTACCCAACAACTATGTTTTGCTCAATTAATAGCTCCTTGTGGCGGACATATCTGTTCCAAACTTGCGATGAGTTAAATATATTCACTTGTTTAGATAAGACAAAATAAAAATGCATAGAAAATCACAAATGAGTTTTATTTGACCCGTCACAAATGAAAATTTGTGTTCCTCAATCACAATAGGAGGTTTAAGACGGATACTTTCCACTTTACTTAATTATGTGCGTTTATGGTCATTGTTTTTGGACAATGATAATATTGGAAGGAACTCACGTTAATTTTATCGCAATAAAATCGGGTTTTAGATTGTAGGTCTAAATATTTATCCTCCATCATAATTATTTCTCATTTGATTCACGTGTCTTTCTAATTTATATCTCTAAGGGCTTGTTTGAGATGAAAGTAATAATTAAGGGAGTAATGAGAGCTAAAATAATAAAAAATGGTAGGAGATTGGTGCTTTGTGGTGGTTGTGGAGGGTGCAAAAAGCTAGTTAGGGATGAATTATCACCTCTAGATGGAGGTAATAATTACTTGATGTGGGAGGAGGGGAACAATTACTCCCTTGATGGAGGATTGGAGGGACAATCACACTATATTTTCTCATTTTTATCCATTTCTATCTTCAACCCCATCCATTTTCTCCATTTTTTTTAGTTCATTTTAGCTCTATCACTCCTCTAATAATTATTCCTATCCCAAACAAACCCTAAATATTAAGTCTTCAAATTCCTCTCTCCAGGTATTATAGTGCATTAATAGTTGTGGGTCGTTGATTACCGTCTTGTAATTAATAAGACCGGGAGCAAGACTTTAGACCCTTGCAAGAGTTGCAACGTTGAAAATTAAATCAAAATCATAAAAGGGGCATTCCGAGAATCGAACTCGGGACCTCTCGCACCCAAAGCGAGAATCATACCACTAGACCAAATGCCCTTTTATTTATTATCTTCTGACTAATACATTAAATACGGTTTTTCAAATTACTTCAGTACAAGGAATTAGTTTTTCTAAATGCCTTTCTTACTTCTTAACACCCAATCGATTGACTTTCATGGAGGTAATTCCTGCCAAACTGCCAATACATGAAAATATTTTTGTATTATATTTCTTAATTATCAAAATGATAGAGTCACAATATGACGGGTTAATAGGTGAATTTTATCGCTATAAACATGCTTGATACTGGATTTAGCTGATAGGTCATGTATGCTGCTACGTATTTTTGGTTGTATTTTGGGGTTTAACTTGCTTTACCAGGGCGAACCCAGGATTTAGATTATGGGTAGCGAAAATTTTATAACTTTTGCACCGATTAAATAAGCGCAAACATGAGAATAACATATATATAACAACGGATTTTCGTAAAATTACATAAGATAAAATGATTTCACAATTAGTGTTATACGTTGTAAACAATTGTGCCTCATATAATCATTTCTTAGAAGATTAACACTTCTAACGAGTAACTAATTTATGTGGAAATCTTGTTTGCTTATAAACCGTAACTAACAAACATATTACGAGATGTAGTAATTTATGATAAAAACTTGCAATATACTCCCTCCTACCCAACTTAAATGTCCCATTGTACATTTCCGTCAATTCAGCAAAGTGTCCCGTTGTCCATTTTTAGTAAGTTTTTTACCAATGTTTTACCATTCTACCCTTATTAATTTTCATTTATTACTCACCCACCCACCCATTTCTCTACTTACTTTATACAAATCATAACACTCTCTCCAAATATTAAACAACTAATATCTCATAAATTTTGTCCTTTATGAAAGATGTACGAAAAAATAGGTATTAAGTATTCCCTCCGTTTCGGTCAGTCAATAATTTATAGTTGTATTATTTTTTCCTCACAAATAAAACAAATGTAATTATTTATTGGGCAGGGAAGTAGTAGAGAATAAAAATAATATTTAAAACCGATAATTAAATGCAAACAAGTTCTCAATTAAATAAAAATAAGGTACACACAAAAACTCCATTTAGGGGAAGTCAAACTCGAGCAACCAGATAGTTGGACTATAGATTTACCACTGGTGCATTGATATTCTACTGATAACTTTCTCGGTTAGTTTTATTTGTTCCTTTCCATAAGTCAGTTTTATTTTGGGTAGCAAAGATTCGTCTTCTTCATTAAATTTTTTGGGGCTTGGGGGCTACTCCTTGCTACCAACTGGTTTCGCCACTATGCTTTACAATTGCAACTTTGTAGACTCTTGTAATTTCGATTTTTGGTTGTATTTTTTAGGATTCCATTTTTCCTACACCATGACAAAAAAGGATAGATAAATGCACGACAAGGAACCAAGTGCAAAATTAATAAAATCAAGTAAAAAGAAGATTTGAAGCCTTGGAATGCAACAAATAAGAGAAAATGAAAAATTGAAAACTTGGTATCATAAGGGTCAATTTTAAATGGTTATATCTCGAGTTCTAGAGCTCTTATCGATGCAAGACAAATTGGAGGTGAAAGTTTACGTTCTTAGCTTTCCAACGGTCAGCATCATGCCTTATTTGGCCCAGAAACAAGGAAAATATGATTTTCCCGGATCTTTACAACGAATTTTCCTTTGTTCTTAATTCGAAAACCCATATGTTTTGAGATTTAAATCTCACCTCCTTACTTACCTGTCTTTTCAACATTTTAAAAAGTGTTACTAAGTAATAAAAAATCTAACTAGCTTTCCATTTTCATGTTAATATTTCCACAAGAATTGAATTGTATTTGAATAAGGGTAACTAACTTCCCAATCTGGGTGTGATTTATCTTTACTTCCATTTCTAAGCATTGTAAGAACTTTAATCTAATAAATTAGTTCAACAGATACTTTTACGTAGCCATTACCGCTATCGGGGGTATGATAGTGCATTTTTTCTACCGCTATCGGGATTCGGGGGTATGATAGTGCATTTTTTCTAACCTCAAAGGTATGTGATGCAAGTAATAGTTAGTTGTACAACTTCAAAAATTAAGATCCTACCTAGAATCTAGATCGGTCACTAATTTTTGGATCTCTACGATCCGGTTCCGGAGTTTAACACCCATGACTAGTTGGTGGTGACTGCCTGACTGGTGAGCCATAATTTTTGGACAAGAATATATGAGGTTTGTGTTTGAAGAGAGGTGGGAGAAGGGAGACAAAAAATTCAATTGGATAATGGAAAAAAAAAATGAAAAGGCTAAGGATGTAAAAAACGGATATGAAAGAGTAAAATTTGTATGTGAAAAAATACGAACCTTTATTTATTGTATCGGAACACCAAAAGAAAAAAAAGGTAACAATCCATTTGGCATGTAGACATAAAAGCTCTTGAAAATGAAATACAGAGCATCTCAGTCTTCTTTACATTCCACTTATTGCATCCCCAGAAAACAAGGCGTTCTGTACAATCTGCACAACTATTTTCTTTTGAAAAGAAAACCAGAAAGTTTTACTGCATTAACGATAAATCAAAGCTTACAGCAGCACTGTTCACAGTTATCGCAGTCTGCAGAACTATTTAAGTAAAGGACATATATTTTATCAAACTGGCGTATTATCTACACAAACGTATGCATCTATACTCTCTTCACCACCCGTTTTGCTTCTGCTTTCTTGAGAAAGCTTCGTAATTTTGTACGCCCTTGGTATCGAATCTTTGATGACCAAAACTAGAATACCCGGCAGAGCAGTATGACTAGTATTACAACTAAACAGCCCAACGCCTGCAACAAGCAGTACATTATTATCAGTACAAACATTTTTTTAGAGCCTAAAGATGACAATGACAGGCGATAGAAAAAACACACACTAACGGAATCTGAAGGTAAAAACATACTGCAATGGCAGAAGCAGCGAGACCAGCCCGTTCTCTTGGGTCTTTACGATAGTAGCTTCCCAGATATAGAAATGCAGCATAAAACCACATCATAGGACACACAAAACCTAAAAGAAAACTGTAGAGAGCGGAATTATTAGAAGGATTCACTCAAGATGATAGATACTTAATAGCAAAAAACCTGCGAAAAATTACAAAACTTACGAGAACCACCCCAACCCACAGCCAAAGCAAGGGAGAGGCTTATCGTAGATTCCCTCTTGGTAGTCCTCTACGTCTTTGATCAAAGAATATTTGACTTTTCCATGTCCTGTAACGTCCTTTATCTGCCCTACAAAAACATA
This sequence comes from Silene conica, assembly GCA_029255685.2. Taxonomy (NCBI): domain Eukaryota; kingdom Viridiplantae; phylum Streptophyta; class Magnoliopsida; order Caryophyllales; family Caryophyllaceae; genus Silene; species Silene conica. The sequence goes on from CM055314.2 coordinate 74,259,375, forward strand.
AATTTGACTCTCACAGTCTCAGAGAGATATCGATAACATTTCCTTTGCATACACAAAGCTAAATAATTGAAACAAAATCTAGGTGAGTGCAAAATCACCCAAAGTCTTACAGTACAAAATGGTGGGAGTTGCAACGTATTTTATGATTGAAAGCTAAAAAGCTATCTGCTACTGTTTTCTAGGCAACATAAATTATTTGTTCCCAAGTCCTAAGATGGATCGGGGTTGAATGCCTGACATTGAGTGTGAGACATTCGGCACTCAACTAACAAGTCAGCAGGGGCAATGTGCTACTTCATGCACTGAATTGCATATGAACTTACAAAGGTTGATCCCTACCCAAACTGGGAAGAGGGTGGCAGTCTTGTAAGGGCTCTCATCCACTGTCATACCGTAAATAAGTAAACTACAAAAATAGCTTGGCTCAGCTGTGTAAGCCAGGAGGAACATTTTAACGACCTATCAGTATAGCCAATTCTTTGTACGGGCAGTTGCTTTCTTGAGGAGACGAGACTTATCGTGGACTTGAACTAGGATAGACAATATTCAGACCTCTGCAATATTTACATTTTTCCCCCCTTCCTCTTGTTTCCTAAATTTTCCACACCATGCCAAAATACACCAACCATTCTTAAGTCCAACCATAAGTCCAACGAGAATTTAGGCTATGCCCAACCATACAGGAAAGCAGTGGCGGATCTAGGATTTCGGGTGATTTGAACCTCTAACCTCACCAAACTTCTAACATATAACCACTTTTAACCACTAAGCCCAACCCATTTTTGTGAAATTTATATACAAAAATTACTCTTATTTTTATGTTGGGGGTGGCACTTGCCTACCCTATCCACCCCAAATCCGCCCCTACAGGAAATCATAAATTTTGGCGGGGTGTGGGAAACAAGAGAATTTAGACTTGAACTAGGATGGACAAAATACCCAAATTCTCTTGTTTGCCATACCACGCCAAAATTTAAGGCTCCGCCACTATGCCCAACCATACATGAAAGCATATCTTAAAACTTCTGTTGAGTACAAAACCTACAACAGGAAGCTCGACAATATGATGACAAAACCCATTTTGAATTTGGATGGTTACCTTTAAATACTTGGAAATATTGAGACGTTGGTCTCAAAATATCTAAATGTGTATTTGACACCGATTTCTTCAAGGAAGCATCTGCCTTTAAGGACTCTAGATCTTCAATATTAGTACCTGCTGAGCCAACCAAATACACCATCATTATCTTAGGGCAGGGAAAAAAATCGTACGCTCAACAATTTCAATTAGCATTTGAGCCAGGCACATTCCCGATATTTTACTTTTGTCAAAAAGCAGAAACAGAAAAATTGCACGCCAGTCGCCAATGTGACCGGTGACGGAATTATTACGATTATAATGGGAGGGGGACGGTGTACACCCCATTCTGACTTTATTTTCACCAGTGACCTCTTGTTTGATTATTCACCACCTACTTTCAAACTTTAATCCTTCTATATTTTGCTCAAAGCTCCACCTTTGAGTGAGCATCCTTCCCATATCAGTTATCATATACATGTCTATAATTTACGTATATGAGTCTGTACTCTAGCAAAGCAGGCAAACCTAATTAATGCATGCTTAACTTGGCACAAAAATCAGTTGCTGATGTTTTATTTTCAGTAAAATCTAAGTGTAAACCGTAAAAAACGCTATTGTCATACTAACTTGGCACATTTTTAACTTTCGTAGTCAAAACATTTGGTAACAGCCTCTTTGTGTTGCAAACGCGGGGGTAAGGGCAGTGTAGGACTACAAGCCCCCACAGTTCGCAGAAGCTATTGAGGCCTGAGGTAATGTTGTTGTAGTAATCGGACATTGGGTCTAGAATTGATTGAAGAAAAAAGAACAAATACAAGGGAGAATTAGTACTCTTGTCCATTATCAACGGCGACATTCAGTAACTTGGCTGAGAAAAACACAGTGCACCACAATAGCCTGATCTCTACCTGAAGAAAAAAAAATCGCATAAACTAGGCGCATATCATCTATATCACAGTACATATCACAATTCAAGATGCAGAATCCAAAATTCACACTTTTAGGAGGTTGCTAAACATATGTAGATGTAACAATGACATCCTCACGGTAATTTTAATACAAAATACCGAAAGACATATCCATAAACTATAAAGGGATTCAAATTTTCCAGATACTGTTAATAAATGCACACAACAATGTCCTTCACAGGGCATTTGCAAATCCATATCCTAGTTATTAGGAAATTACAGGTTATACTCTCATACGACTTGGAGTCTAGACTCCACTCCTAAATCTATTAGGATTAGCCTCATGCCAAATGTAGCAAAATGAACAGCAAAATAGTCTGATAAAAACGAACTTCAGACGTTCAGACCTGCACTGGTTCATGTCCTAATAAGACAGCCAAATGACTCATGACTCAAAGGCGAACGTCACACTGACTTTAATACCATGTCAAGAAACCATCTCAACCAAAAGCGTAAGCTTATGGTTGGAGTCCCGAGATGGGTTTTATACTCTAACACTCTCTTTTTGTTCAAAATATCAGTTTATAATCTTCTTCTTTATCAAATTAAGTAGAGATTGCCGCTTGAAAAACATTTGTTCTACGTAAATGGCAAACGTCATGGCTTAAACCAGGAGTTACCGGTGGACCTATGACAATTTGTTTACGTAATTGCTCATTCATATACGAGTTTTACTCATTCATACCCATTTTTTCATTAGTTTTCCATTCTATGCCCTCTGCCTAAGAAAAGTTCTCCTCTCTAATTCTCTCCCCCACAAAAAAAAAAACCCTAAACCACACAACTGCACCTCTGAAGATCGCCTCTCCGGCGGTCACTTCTGATCGGCAACTGCACCTCTGAAGATCGCCTGCAGAAACTTTCCCGTTACAGAGAGAAGAAATCAAGGAGAAACTTTGGCAGGAAAATTAATGTAATTTTATCTCTACACATTCATCATTGATTTTTACTTCTACTCTCGAAAGTTCAAATCTTTTTAGTTTTAAGGCGATTAATTACCTAAATATGCTACTACAAGAAAACAATAACCAGTCATTAACTTCATGGAAGCAATGTCTCTTAACTCTTAACCTATTTATTAAAAAAGAGGGTTTCTCAATGAAAAGGGGCCGTGGTAGCAACAAACACAAATTCAGCAGAATTGTTATGAATTATTGAATCATTCATCAATTAATTCTTCAACAAACATGCTACAAACTACAAATTATCAATAAAGTTTCAACCTTTAATCAATCAAGAAGTCCAATTCAATTCAGTCTTTTTTTTTATACTATCACTTGTTTGAATGGGGTTACATTAAGTAGAAACGAAATTGTAAATGTTGTGAAAATATAGGGGTATAATAGTCAATTATGTGTACGATTGAGTAAAACTCGTTTATGATTGAGCAACGCCCTTTGTTTATGGGTTCTGTTGAAATTCATCATCATCATCATCATCAAAAGATATTTCCTTCCCATTTCCCTATTCCTTTTCTCTCATTTTATTTTGTGTATGCAACGGCTTATTGACAGTTTCAATGAAATGGAAGAATTCAAATCTTAGATCAAAACAAGATGTATCATGTATGTGTGATATGAACTATCAAGTCTATAAACTGCCTAAACAAGATAGATTCATATCAGCCGACCTAAATCATGTACAGAATACGGATTAAGTGGTGTAAGCTTGTAAAGCGAAAATAGAAACAAAAGGAGACTGGAACTGATGATCTTCTACGAAAACTAATGACAAAGCTAAACACTTACTCCGTAAATCATGGTAAATTCAAATAACTAGGAGTATCTACGTAGTAAATAATTGAAGTAGAATTATCCGACATAAATAATCACCATATATCAAGATTAAAAATCAATTGAAAAATTCATCAAGATCAATTCTTTATCATAATTTCTCCATAGCTTGCCAAATTTCCATAATTCAACAAACAGCTCATAATCAGCAAACCCTTAAAACTAACAGATTATCAGTTAACTACGTAAATGGTTTTATTAACATGCGTACTTTTTGATATGAAAAGTTAGAACAATAAATTCATATTCTCAAATTAACATGATCGACTGTCACAGACTTTGGGACACACGTTAGGAAATCCGATGTATAAAACACGTAAATGGGGAGAAGAATTACCTTGAAAGATTAGATTAGATTAGATTAGATTAGAATAGAATGGGGTAAAATGAGTAATGAAGAAAAATCAACGAGGGTTTTGGAGAAGTCTACGGGGAAAGCAAAGTGATTAAAACTTAAAAGTGAGGAAATAAACAAGGAAGCGGGAAGGTGGGAATGCAAGTAGCAACAAACATTGACATTTTCTTAAGGGTTAAGCACAAGGCACAAGCTAATGCCTATCACACTGTATTTACTCTGACTCTTTCTCTTTTCTTCTCTCTTTCGTCTTCTTTACTTTTCTAATTATCACATCATCATTTTGGCCAAGACCTAGTCGTTTTCGGGTTGTTCTTGGACGAGACAATTTAGCCGATCCATTAGTAAAAGAAAATATGATCGTGTAAGAAGCTCTCATTTCGTAGACACGATTCTTTTGGTACATAAAAAGTTGAACACATTTCGTTTCGCCAAAATAAGCGCTTGAGTTTAAAATATCCACACATGTTACCCCAAAACCAAATGTAAACAAATGACCAAGTAGCTAACCGTCACTAAAACAAGGAAAAAGCAACTGGTTAATGCCATTTCAATCCAGTCAGATTTATTAGATAAATCGCTGCAAATGGTTTACACAATCTCCATCAAAAGCCAGGGTCAAAAACTTGCAGTGCTATTAATAATTACAAAAAAAATCATCTCTTTTCCTCCTCATATTTGAACTTGGAGATGTGTCAAAAAAACACAAAAAACCACAAGAATCGCTATTATCGTGGATTTGTTTTAACGTTTTCAACCTAATTAACAGTGTATGATGACTCGACGACTGAGACATCAATCCTAATCTAACTGTTGCTTGCTTTTACTTTTCTTCATCTTCGCCTTAAATCGTGATTTGACCATTAAGGTTTGCACTGTATTTGCGAAATTCCCTACCGCCATCAGGAGGAGGAGAAACCCACAAAAGACAACCTGCCAATAAAATGCACTGATTGTTATTCTTCTGATGGTGCAAGGACCAGTTAGGCCAAAGCTCCCTGTTAAAGCAAGTCATCTTACATCCAGAAGAAAAAGAAAATGAAATAAATAACACTGCACTCACCTGCCATTCAGATACGACACCAGTAAATGCTGTTCGGATCAACAACAATCCCACATATGCCTCAAAACCCTGAAAAGGTCGCAAGAATGCACACATTAAGTATTACCCAATAATCATAATTTTCATAAGCTTTACTGCAACAACCAATATTCACCCCTCGCGATGCTGCCTTCTAAATCCAACAGAACTCCACTACCTAACAAAAGTCCAGCATCTAAAAGGAGCTACAGAAAATGGGAAAAGAGAAAGAAACATAAAAAATAAAAACAAAACTCGAATAAATCTACCGAAAAAGAATAACTATTTATACTCCTAGGTAAGTCAGCCTGTTTTAGTGATCTACTGATCTCACCATATCACCTTAGCCCTAAAATTAAAGAAAAAAAAAAGGAAAGAGAGTGTGCCTCGAGCACACTTATTAAACTCAAGGTTCAGACTTCAGCTAGACACTAGCCAAAACACCTTCGGGTGCACCACATAAGGTGGAGCGAGCGATGAGCACCAATATGCAAATTCAATATTTTGTATCTCCTAGTTCTGTTATTTTGCCCTTCCTATTCCCCATCATCAATATCTTACATAATGCACAATTACTATTTTAAAATACAAATTTTTTTTTCACAAAAACGGTGCACAATGTTTGCATAATGCACGCTTTTTCTTCGAGTATTGTGCCTTGTTGCCATGGGCACTCTTGGCATGAGGCACTTTGCGCCCTTTAATTAAGCCCAACCCATATGGAGGAAGGCCCCTCACTCGCAACTTCCATACATTGATCTCCAAAACCTGGAAAATGGCACAGCCTATAATTTGGGTGAGAGTGCAAGGCATACAAAGGCATTATGCTCTTTTTTCCTCACCTACTTTCCACTGACATTCCCTTTCTCCCTCTTCCAAGTATCTCTTTCCCCCTCTCCTTCCTTCCAACCACTTTCCCTCCTATTTGTAAATCCAAATAACTCATCCGCCTCCACATATGGTCGAAATCTCTGTAATATTAGTCTCACCACGCGATCATCTGTGTTTGTAAGATAACAGGGTGAGGTTCAACAAGTTAGGTACTGATTTTTTTTATCCTAAAAAGCTTTAGAGGTCTCAAAGCGCAAACCCAGGATCACTCTATATGATATACAGCAACTTGTAAAGCAGGTAAAAATGGTGCAAAATTATCTCCATGAAAGTTGTAGCGCGTAGAGCAACCACATATACCTGCAAAATGAAAAGTATAGGCAAGAGCAGCCGAAGCTGGCCATGCACTCCAGCTGTTTCTCCCCAGACAACATCCATTCTTTTTGCCTGAAATGAATCAGAAGTAGAAAAAATGAGTTTGCCGCAATTGGAAAGATATATAGGAATAACTAATTACGAGCTATCTTTTCTCTCCCTTCATTTTCACCCTTGATTTGTATGAAATTAGAACATTTATTTAGGGCTTGGAAAAGGAGGGAAGCAGCTTATTTAGAGAAACTGGATATAAGAGTGTAGAGTGTAATCACATTTTTTCACCATAGGCACAATAATTCTGGTACTAAAGGCAATAGTGACAAGATGTCAGAAGTCAGAAAGACACTGTTAGGTGGCGCTAAAACAATATTAATAATTAATACAAAGTACTAAAGATCAAGAAAAATGGCGATCCTTTGGATTCTAATAGTTCTCCAGATTCTGACAAGAAAATTATACTCTGTGACCCCGGGTAAATGTAAAGATGAGACCCCTAGGAACATTCTACCCCCTTACATCTTGCTTGTTCATTTGATGAGACCCCTAGGAACATTCTACCCCCTTACATCTTACTAGATCATTTGATCTATGTATATAATACAGATAAAATCAAGAGCCACACTTTTTAACTTGATTGTAACACATACCATTCATATGGATTCTATTTTTCTCTCTAATATTTATTCCACACATTTACTTAGGCACACTCTTTGAATTTAACCTGAAGTAGAGATCTCCATTAGACATTAATGAAACCACGACAAAATCCAAGAGCAGCATTAGAGATGTAATACATGGCTATGTTTTATGCCAACTAACCAACCATCCTGGAACCAAGGAGAACAATTACATGTTCCCACAATTAACATGGATCCACTACATTTTCGTTTTTGAATGTGCAAATAAATTAGCTGAATTTCACCATTTGGCTAAGAATAACCAAAAAAACAGAGCTTTCTAGTATGGACCCCAAAACTTTTCTTACATATTTTCATCTCATGAGTTGTTTTAAAAGCAAATGTAGTGAATTAACGTGAATGAAGAAAATATCTCCATAATCTTGCTTAACAGCCACATTTTCTTTAAAAGCTCCCAGCAAATCTATTTTGGTTAGAGCATATTATTCAGAAAGAAACATAGACCTTTCCAAGTGCGATGCGTGTGTATAATCTCTGCCGTTGATATCGATTTTGTAATAGCATCGCGAATCCTTGCATTGCTGCCCATATAAGAAATAGTTTCACCCCTTTCTGCACAGCATTGCAGCAAGAGTTACAACACATAAGAAGCAAGTCTAGAGATCTCTAATAAAAGAAAAAAAATAATAATAAAACCAGACAGCCTTGTGATTAAATCTGTACGTCATCAACTCATCATTATGTTCAGCTTCTACTTAGCTTGTGCTTTATACTTCCTATCTTCAAGCCCTTTCACATTTTCACTCCACGACTCAATCCTCACCATACATTGAGAAATGTAGTAAAGTAGGGCACACGGAGGAAGTACGTTATTTTTGCAATTCACATTTATGGCTCTGTTTGGTAATACTTTTCAGATAGCTTCTTTGACCAAAGTAGCTTATCTGAGGCAAGTTTTTGATAAGTAACTTATTTAACCAAATAAACTTCCTGAAATAAAATGCTACCTAATTTTATCATCCTTTTTTTACTCCTTCAATCTATAATACTCCGTATAAAATAATAATTATATCCTTTAACGTCATTTCATCAAAAATCAACTACCTTTTCAGCTAGTTTGCCACACATTTTATATATAATCAATTACCTTATCAGCTCCTAGTTTTCGGCTACCTTTTCAGGTTTCAGCTCTATAAACATATTTATGTATACGCCAAGTTGACATCATTCTCTTTATTTTTATCTGTACTACTAAGACACTAGTTGCATATCAGCATATGTTGTGTAAGGCTACAGTTGTCGACCCTAGTTGGATAAGGTTTGCCAAGTTCATAATGAGCAAGTTTCTAACTAATACTCCTTTATTGAAATATGCATGACCATAAAGGTGAAAGCCTCTTTTGTTAATAATTACAACGATTCAATAGAAGACACTAATGAGTTTAGTTTTCTGCAGATATGTTAAATTAAAACCTTAAATTTGGATACAGATTATTAAAGTTGTAACTGCAATGGTCGAGCTCAATGATGACATTTTTCAATTAATTATTTTTTGAGTTCTTTCTTGGTCATCTATACTAGTCTCAATTCCCAAAGATCGATATCGTAACTATCTCAACTTTTCTATCTTATCCTCTATGTTAGAACTTCTTTGGTAACATACAAACTATCTAGTATACTTCCTTGGACAGTCGTGTAGGATCGCATAGGGTGGCAACCTCTTTCTCACTCTCACGGTGATAATGATTTCCAGAAGGTAATAACTCTACTAAGTAATTTATGTACAAATACATTTGTATCATTTCGACCCATCATATTATTTTATTACTGCCAAGTAATGAAAATATGTGAAAAGAAGAAAAACTACTGCGCTGAACAACACAAAGACCTATGACTGACCCTTTACGAATCTCACATTCCCTGACAATCTTCACCGGATAAGAGTGCTTTTGATGAGCTGTTTTACAAAGACAAGCAACGTGGTACCAGTACGTAATAGTCTCCTGTTTATTAATACAAAGCCTATGTCAAGAGCTCAATCACTCGTCATATGAATCAAATTATGCTTACCAACTCATGTCCTATTGGCAACATATATATTGCATCTAATATTTCCTTCCTTGGTAGTTGGTACTCTAAGTGAAATTGTAGTTTATTGTCCCCATTTGACTTTGGTGATCAACTGCTGTCAGCTTTGAACACCAATTCCTCCAATATGTGTAGAGATAAGAGAATGTAATCATTTGAATTATCGGAACTGCTATTTTCATATTATTAATTTTAGAAAATAGTAACTATTGTTTATAGTAATAAATGTAGTCGAACTCAAAATAGTTTGACCCAAAGTTTTATGGAACAATATACTAGTAATATTTATCTCTACAGTTTAACCTAATTTCTACCATGAGGCTTGAACAAAGTTGTGCTAACTTGTCATTCTCCAAAGCCAACTGATTTCCGACAAACTAAGGGTAGGCGATCAAGTGATCTACTTATGCTAATTGGGATATAATTGTTTCAAGAAACTTGGTGCAAATAGAAAAAAGCTACATATACAGAAGCAACATAAGACCTAGGCCCTGTTCTTTTGGAATTAACGGTCACAACAGAACTAAACTGAACTTACAGAACCTAACCTAACCTGTACTAAACTGAAGAGTAAGGCAAGTGAAAGTATGTAGACCGGACAAGGCCTTCATTCTTTTTCCACTATCTGGCAAAGACCACTGTCATAAATCTATGCCACACATAGATCATTGCAAAAAGTTACCTGCTTCTGAGAACAATCAGGTTGGCCCCTTATTTCCCATGTTAGGCTCACAATGGCCATCACCATAGCACAATAGTGATGATATATCCACCTGCAGAAATTAAACAAGGTCATTATTACTCATTCAAATTGCATTAGATATTGACCAATGACTAACTATTAAACTATCTGACTGAACAGGAAAACTAGTTGAAATCTGTCAATATGTGGTGCGACGCCATAATATATCCGATCTGTAGGCATTTTCCTCCTTTACTGTCTTCAATGTAGGGCAAGATTCAACTTATAATGTCTCTGATTTTTGCCTAGGACTTGTGCACTTTATATAGTACAAGCGCTTAGATCCAAGTGGGGCTTGTTTCAAGTAATCTCATCGTCATCTTGAAAATCAAATAGCAAAATTTTAAGAACAAAAATGCCATGCAGATCAGGCAAGATTTTTTTCTCTCCATAGTGGTAGCAACACATCCACAACCAATCTAACCTTACACACATGCCTCTATGTGAGACGAGGGGAATAGGTGTACAAATCAAAGGCAGCCTAGCTCATAGCAAAAGCAATGGTGAACTATTCTGGAAATTCAAGTTCCATGTTACAACCTTATGGCTAGCACATAGCAAAATCAAGTGAAGAAATGGTGAAACATTCTGGAAACTAAAACTCCAATATTACATCCCAAATAACAAGACTGAGAGTAAGCACCAGCGGGAGAAAAAGCAATCTCTTGTTTGATACTCAAAGATAGTTCTCAAACAGAAAGACCGTTAATAACGATGAAACACGTGATGCTCAACAAAATGATATGGCATATAAGGAGCAAAAAAATTACCAAGGACGGATATCGCTGCCATTCACTCTCAAGATATTCTCTCTCAAAGCTAAGCCTGTGTAAAGGAACAATAGCCAAGCCTGACAAAGACAGATACAAGTTTATTCATTGGCTGACAGAAGAACTGCAATTAAGTCACAAGGGTATAGCAATATATAGCACAAACCTCGTATAGCTGTACGGGAAATGCTGGCATGCAGCCATTCCATATCCAAACCCTCATAAGCAATAGCATCGAAGGAAAGAGAAGAAACAACAAAGCAGTTCTGTCCTGTACAAAAGTAAGCAGAACAAATTCAAAGGCCGGCATATAGAGAATAAACCTTAAAACAAAAAAGTAGAAGATGATTTCCTAGCATCAATAGAAGGAGAAGAAACAATCAGGCAGCTCTATTCTGCTTAAAAATCAAAATCAAGTAGAACAAGTTCGAAGCATACCAACCCAACATAAAAGTGAAATCAATATTCCGTCTTAGTAAGCAAGTGATTAACCAATTACTAATACAAGAAGACAAGTTAACAAAAAGATCTTCAACAGAATAGGCACGAAGGAACAAAAAATGAATCGGCAAAATATGAAATGCAAGTTCCTTGGTATTCATTGCCCAAACAGAAATTTTTTTCTTTCAAGTCAATGGGTTGATGAATCAACTACTAAATATGGCATCCGCATTGTCAAAAAAAAAGCAACAGTACAACATGACAACTGAAAGCAAAAGCTTTGACATGTCACTTGTGAAAAAATGGTAAAAGGCTTTATCCACAACAAAAGGGAAATATACAGACATAACTTATCTTCTTTTCTAATTGCACTCTTTGTGAATCATGGCACCCATTGCACCAAAGTTCATGTATGGCACTGTAGACGACTCCATTCATACATCTTTAGTGAGCTAATTTTCAAACCCCCTCTCTTCCTTTCTCAGGATGAGCTAAGTTTCTATAATTTAAATACATATGAAAGTGAGTAATGTACTAAAATTACAGAAATGTTATTGCACGTTAAACTGTTTGTATCACAACTGTAGACTCTCAACTGAGTACAGTCGTACGGTCGCCAAATTAGGCGAGATACATTGGCAAAAAAATCCTCCCAACGACTCCTAATTTCATATTGTAGTCACACATGGAGATAAGCTCTCCACTTTCAAACAATATTCAGTGACAAATCCTCCCAACGACCATAATTGCATGTTTGGACATCACATGACGGCCATTTAAAATCGAGTTCTAGCAATCAATTAACAGAACGAAAAGGGTGAAACAAAACAAAACAAACAAAGAAACATAAAAGTCATCATACTCTGTAACTGTTGTATTCCTCTTTAACCTTCAACTGCACATCTTTCCTCGTAGCTCTCACATTAATAGGACCCAAAAACATCCTTAAAAAACGACCTGTACCATCATCATCAATTCGCCGAAAAATACAATTAATCATCAATCTTAATCATACAATTAACGAAAGATTAAAATTTTATCGCAAAGACCGCATACTCTCAGATTTTCCTGGAAGAAACGACGACGCATCACCATCAACTAGTATACATTTAGCTCTATTCAATTCATCTTCCAACTGCAAAACAAAAAAACAGAAACCCTAATTACAATAAATCCCCAAAAATCAATTGAATTGAACAAATGCCAATAACGCAACCTTTTCGGCGAGCTTAGGATCGATGGTATGATCGGAAATAATGGACAAACGAAGCTTTTTAATGGCAGAATCAATCGAAAATGCGCGTTGTTTGATAATTTGTTCATCTTTAGAAGAAGTCGAAATCAATGAGGCCGCTTTTTCCTGCAAATCTTTGGCTTGTTCAACTAAATTCCCAACTTCTTCCTCGATTCTGGATTCCTGGTGTTGATCCCCCATGAATACCTCGCGAATTATAAGCAGCTGACGAAATTAAATTAGGGTTAGCAGTGTTGAATTGCATGAACTGAAATAGAGAAAAACAGAAATTGGAGCTAAATCAATTGTAATGCGGAGAAATGGAGGAATTAAATAAAATAAAATTGGATTTGTGGTGTGTGATTTGGGGAAAAGAGATTAGAGATTAGAGATTAGGGATTTGTGATTTGTGATTTGTGATTGGTGATGGAAGTTAGGGAGTAGAACAGGGAAGCAAAGATGGTTGGTTGGTTCGATAGGTCCAAAAACGGGTAGCTAGTAAGCAAGGATGCAATTCTTGTACTCCTAGTCTCCTACTATCGTACACTTGTACACTTGTACACTTTGTACAGTTGTACACTTCTACGCTTGTACTCCGTATCAGTGTATAACTCTACCTTATAGTTTGTGTTTTTCGCCCTTTCGGTGGAGGAAGATGATAGAGTTACGCTCAGTGTCCAGAGTGTTAACGGTCTCTTTTTATCATGTTAAATACAAAATTTACCAAATCTTCTCGCTCTAAAAAAAAGATGGGGATTGCTATATCACGCCTCCTGTTTTACTTGTTACGCCCCCTATTTTTATATTTATTCCCATTTTGCCCTTGCGACTTCTATTTCGGTTATGGATTTCTGACGTTTGTTACGGATAATTTATGAGACGGTTTTTGAGACGGTTTTTATAATAAACAATTGTAATCGGTTTTTGGGAATAATAAACATTTTTGAGACGGTTTTTATAATAAACAATTGTAATCGGTTTTTAGGAATAATAAACAATTTTTGAGACGGTTTTTATAATAAACAATTTTAATCGGTTTTTAGGAATATAAACAATTTTTGAGACGGTTTTATAATAAACAATTGTAATCGGTTTTTACGAATAATAAACAATTTTTGAGACGGTTTTTATAATAAACAATTGAATCGGTTTTTACGAATAATAAACAATTTTTGAGACGGTTTTTTTAATAAACAATTTTTTAGACGGTTTTTACAATAAACAATTGAATCGGTTTTTACGAATAATAAACAATATAAACAATTGTAATCGGTTTTTACGAATAATAAACAATTGAATCGGTTTTTACGAAAATTGCTCGTCTTGTGGATCACACGACATGGCCATGGCTGTGTCGTGTGGATCACACGACATGGCCATGGCCGTGTCGTGTCATCCACATGACATGGCCATGGTCGTGTCCTGTAATCCACAAGACAAGGCCATTTTCGTGTAAAAACCGTCTCAAAAATTGTTTATTAAAAAAACCGTCTCAAAAATTGTTTATTATTCGTAAAAACCGATTCAATTGTTTATTATAAAAACCGTCTCAAAAATTGTTTATTATTCGTAAAACCGATTACAATTGTTTATTATAAAAACCGTCTCAAAAATTGTTTATTATTCGTAAAAACCGATTACAATTGTTTATTATAAAAACCGTCACAACATTTAACCGTAAAAACCGTCACCGAAAATCATGTTACAATTAACCGTCTCAAAAATCGTGTCAAAAACCGTCTCAAAAACCGTCTCAAAAATTATCCATAACAAACGTCAGAAATCCATCACCGAAATAGAAGTCGCAAGGGCAAAATGGGAATAAATATAAAAATAGGGGGCGTAACAAGTAAAACAGGGGGCGTGATATCGCAATTTTGAAAAAAATTGGGTGAAAGTCACAGGAGACTCGGGTTCAAGTCTCCCCAAGAGCAAAATCTTGTGGAGCACTCTTGGCCCGAGTTCATGCCTAAATAGACTCCGAGCCTGTCACCTCGGGTGATTTGCCTGGTGTATGTGGTTTGCAGGCTATCACATATACCCGCGGGTTTACCCAGTGCGCACCGAAGGTAGCGGTTGCGGGTTCCCTCGTCAAAAAAAAAAAAAAAAAAACTTACTGTGCCAATTGATTCAAAACTTAAAAAGAAAATTATTTTATCTCAAAATAGTAGAAAAAGTTTTCACCTAACCAATTATATTATTTCTTTCATATTCTACTTTTCCTGCTTCAACTTTGGATGATTTTTCTCTTCTCTTTATTTTACATGTCATTCAAATTTTAATCATTTATAAACGATATATAAATATATTTTAACACTCGGTTAATTGAAAAAAAAAACTTAATTCTTAAATGATCGAAATAATAAATTTGATGATACCTTCTTTTAAAGACATTAAAGCATTTCATGATTAATACTCTCAATTTAAAATAATATTATCAAAATACAAGTAAAACAATTAATTTAATAACAGTAATATTTAAAAAAGATAAAAAAACAAATTTCACGCCTACCTTATTTTTATGATAATTAGGACGGGGATAAAATGATGCGTGCTTTGAGTTGATTCTTGTTTATGTTTGAAATTTATTAATATATTTTGGAAACAACAAAATAAAAAGAGGACATTATATAGGATAAATTGTAATTATGAAAGTCATTAAAATTGTGAAAGAGTGTTGTTTGACTTTTGATTTTTTCTTGGGAAGATTAAAGGGTGGGTAGCTGACTATTGATTCATTTAGATTTATGTGTATTTATTCTGTATTATTAACTGAAAATTTATTACTATTTTTTTTTACACAGAATTTATTATTATTCTTGGAGTAATAGTATGAATATGCATGCTAGGTGACAAAAATATATAGCGTGACATGTGGCGCTTCAAAAGAGGCTCAATATGCCTTTTTATAGTATTATATAGATAGATGGGTTATATCCTATTTATTGTTCATGACTTACTGAAATGATGTGTGAACCCACTTATTTCTCTCTCATTTTACCATGAATATGAATTATTTTTTAATGGGGTATGTCTATTCTCATTATTTCCACAATATACACTTTCTTTAAAAAAAAGTTATTTAACATGGGGGTTGCGAAAGGTCGTCGACGTTTTGCGAAAAATTGTCGACGTTTTTTTGAGAAAAGACAACTCTTGCCCTTTTCTCTCTCTCTCTCTACCTTTTATTCTCTGAAACAAAAACAACAAAAATAACGTAAATTCCAAAAAAACGGTTTCAACATCGAACATCAACATCATATAACGACAACGATTTAATGTCAAACGACGACAACGATTCATCGATAATAACTTAAATCTTAAATTTTTTTTTTCAATTATTTTTTGTTGAATTACATGTTTAAGCCTTATACTTGAAATTAGGTTGAATTAATCGTAGAAGGCATAGAATAGACGATTTGAACTCAATCGAAATTTTGAATTAGACTTGAAAACTGGTCGTCCTAGCGTGGAATGGACGGCAAAACTGGCCGTCCATGCATGGTATGGACGTGAATAGTACACGTCCAAACCATGCATGGACGTGTACTATTCACGTCCACACATGGTGTGGACGTGTACTATTCACGTCCATACAATGCATGGACGTTAATCCTGGACGTCCATGCATGGTATGGACGTGAATAGTACACGTCCATGCATGGTTTGGACGTATACTATTCACGTCCATACCATGCATGGACGACCAGTTTTCAAGTTATTGATTTGCATTGTAACCGTTGTGATTTCAAATTTCAAAATGTTACCGTTACAATTTCAAAATGTTACCGTTGTACTACGACTTCTTATAAATACTGCTTTTCATGTTGATTGTAATCGCAAAAACCACAATCTCATTCACTACTAAAATCAATACTTTTAAAATGACTCTCACAAACGTGTTAAAAAACAGAGTCTATCAGCTAAGGATCGATCTTATAACTACGCAGTTCCCAGTGCTAGTTTCTCGCCTTGAACTAGTCATTCCGAGTGACACTGTCTGGGACCTGGTAGAACATCCTCCAATTGCCAACCTTTTTGGCATCCTACACGGTAACCCCCTCTGCAGCCCGGTTATTCCAGACGATGAAGTTACTGATGAGATTGTAACTGAGAAGATGTGGGAGTTCCGCAAGTTAAGAAGCGATTTCCTTGTCTACATTGAGCGTATACTAAACTTGATAGACTACGCAACACTATCTGATTTGTGTGCCGGTAGAGTGTTCAATCTAGGTAATGTCCGTCTGCGCATTTTAATGTTTTATGATCATTACGTGGCTAGTCAACCTGAAGTAATTGAAGCTGGAGATTACGAAGGAGATCTGGATTGTTCATCTTCGTCATCCGAAGATAATTAAGTATTGTAAACTTGTATTTAATGTTTGATTTGTTTTCGTTAATGTCTAATGTATTCTATGTTTTCATCAAATTTTAGTTACGATTTATGTTTTATGTGCTTTTGTTCATGTCCGATGTAAGCTATGAGTTCTAATAAATAATAAAATATGCATAAAAAACTAATAAACTAACAAAGAAGTCACAAGAAAAATAAAATAGTCCGTACATAAGACAACAAATAAAGTCCAAGCATAAAAAAACTAGTAAACTACATCATCATCATCATCGTCCTCATCATCATCATCATCATCATCATCAGCAGGAGCATCCTCAACGTCATCCTTCGTTATGTAGAACCGCTCCATATCATCGACCAAGCGTCGCACGCACGACCATTTCTGGTCGGGGTCCTGAGTATAAATCTGCGAGAAATAACGGCTAAGAGCCCGGCCAACCTCCGGCTCCTCGGGGAAAGGGGGTGAGAGCATCTCAACACGGCGTGCAGGGGGTAGAAGTATGGGTGAGAAATCTTCTTGTACCAACTCATGTAACGTGGATCACACTGAAACGACATCAGAGCCCGGTCATGACGCTGTCTCAACGGAATCTCAGCCTCTCTCAAACCCCAATCCAAATCAGCAGCATCACCGTACGACAGCTTGTAACCCTGAGCCGGCTTCGCTGGACGACTCTCGGCAGCTGGGACCCGCATAGGGTTCGGGTGATCCTGAACATAGCCAAACTGACGGAGACACTTATCAGGCTGGTACGGCTCCACTATGGCCCTGTTTTTTTGGACTGAAACTTAACTGAACTGAACTGAACTGAACTTATAGGAACTGAACTGAACTGAACTGAACTTATAGGATCTGAACTGAACTTATAGGAACTGAACTGAACTGAACTTATTGGAACTGAACTGAACTGAACTTATAGGAACTGAACTGAACTTATAGGAACTGAACTGAACTTATATGAACTGAACTGAACTTATAGGATCTGAACTGAACTGAACTTATAGGATCTGAACTGAACTGAATTTATAAAATCCGAACTTAATTAACTTAATTTAATTTAAGTTAACTATTATTATTATTATTATTATTATTATTATTATTATTATTATTATTATTATTATTATTATTATTATTATTATTATTATTATTATCCAAGAAAAGACATTAATAAAAAATAACCTAAAACACAAGGTAATATAAAATATTTTCTACTTTACATACAATGGTTTGTTCATAATTCATACATTATACTACGATTACATTACGATAAAAAATAATCAACATATTACAATTTTCTCTAACTATTTATTTCCATATTATCACATTCCTCATCTACTTCATCTTCATTATCAATATCGACAAAGAATCCATAGCCTCGTCAAATATTTTTGACTAAGTTGCTTCGTACGTACACGTCCGTCTTCCGCTTTTATCAAACATGCCCGAATCTAATGTTCACATCATGTTGTATAATTCCAAGAGCGTGGATTCTTATAAAATTATGGAGGGTGAATGTAGAAACAATGACCGATATTTGATGCTTATATGATATTTGGGGCATGATTTTTAACACCTTCCACCTTTTCTTTAATTGACCAAACGTCATTTCAACTTTCCTTCTCGATGATGAATGTCGATAGTTGAAGTATTCTACCATTCATTCAGGCGGTCTATGCTTGTATTCGGGCATATGGCATTAGGGTGAGTATATGTAAGATCGTTTGATATTAATGAGATAGTAAAAACGGGTACAATTATTAATAATATGTTGTTTTTTTTTTAAAAAAAAAAAGTGTATCGAATAATTAAAGCGAATGTTTTTTTATCGGTTGTTAAAATAATACTTCGTATATAGCTTTTTGAATTGAGTTTATATGAGCTGAACTGAACTGAACTTATAGGAACTGAACTGAACTTATAGGAACTGAACTTAACTGAACTGAACTTATAGGAACTGAACTGAACTTATAGGAACTGAACTGAACTGAATTTATAGGATCTGAACTGAACTGAACTTATAGGAACTGAACTGAACTTATAGGAACTGAACTGAACTGAACTGAACTTATAGGATCTGAAGTGACTTAAATTAAGTGACTTGAAGTCCAAAAGAACAGGGCCTATATCCATAAACCTGATCACCCCCGAGTAGAGCGTACTCCGACAACCCTTGTGTGGGCTAACACCGTAAGGGAGCCACGTCACCTGCTCCGCCCTCAGCCCGTCCAACCTCTGCCTGTGCTGCTCCAACAACCCCTCATCTCCCTTAAACCTAGGAACCCGTGACCAAACCTCGACAAGTGGTCGTCCCTTAACATAATATCCCGAGTGAGGCCTGAACGTTGGGAAATACTCGTATATCCAAGCCTGAAGCAACGGCAAACAACCGCTAACCCCAGCTGCCTCCCTACGCGAAGCCATCCCCAACTGTCAGTACAGGTACGCCAATGTCGCGGCCCCCCAAGCATAACCGCCTATATCATCTAAATCATCAAACAGCGGCAACATACGAGCGACAACCCGATCGCTGGACTTGTCGGTGAACAAAGTCTGTCCAACCAACAACATCATGTACGCCCGTAGGGAGTCCTGCTGGCTCCCCTTCTCCACAACATCCATCAACTTCCTCACCAAAATCCCCCCACCCCTGTAAAGGGGTGCAGTCACGGCCGCCACGTCGATGCCAAACAAGGCCGCGAACTTCCCCTTCAGACCACTGTCCCCCCTCGTACCCTCGTCCATAACCCTAGCGCCATCCACCCGTATGCCGAGGATCCTGTGAACGTCGTGCAACAGTATCGTAATCTCACCAAACGGCATGTGGAAAGTGTTGGTGTCCGGCTGCCACCTCTCGACGAACGCACTAATAAGGTTCTCATCCAACCCGGTGGTCAAACAGGTCCTAAGATGATCAAGCCCGCTCTCGGCAACTCTATCCATAACCGCAGAGCGGACCCTCAACTTACTCATCTTCTCCATAGCGCCCGGCCTCTCGTAACACGTGATCCACTGTCTCGCGCTCCCCTCATCCGTCCAACTACTGCGAGCTACGTGGCCACCGAAGCTACGTAAGACAGTAAGTACAGACGGCCCCCTACAACCGGACCCTGTAGACGGCAGGAAAGATCCGGAGTCTTCCTCCTCCCGCCCGTGCTACTAGAGGCACCACTCTCCATAAATGGCCTATATCGGCCGCTACCATCACGTACGATCACCTTAGCTGGTCGATCGGCTGCCTCCTCGTCCAAAAACTGGGAGTCGTGCTCCTCCTCCTCCTCAACCTCGACATCATCATCATCATCCTGCTCCACCTCCTCGTCCTCCGAACTACTAACTCGGGGGTCCCTGAAAAAAGCTCTCGGTAGCTGTAGCTAGTGCTCGGGAGTAGGGTCGGGAGACCTTATTAGGAGACCCTTTCCCCTACCCCTACCCCTACCCCTAACTCCCCTACCAGCCCGTGGCGCTGCTGCTGGTTGTGATGCTATCGGGACACGACGCTTAGATCCCATCACTCTTCGCCCTGCGGTACGGCCAATCGCAGGCATGATATTATCCTCATTGTAAGACATCTGCATTTACGAGATTACAATAACGTTAAATTAATATAATTAAACAAATTGTCATAAAAAACTAAAATAATAAAAACTAAAAACGTAAAAATTGAAAATATACGGCCTAAACGTAAAAACAAACCCGAGGAAACCCCCTAAACCCTAAAAACCCTAAACCCTAAACCCTAAACCCACCCTAGCCACCCCAACCCTAAACCCTAAACCCTAAACCCTACCTATACCCTAAACCCTAAACCCTTAACCCACGTCCCAATCCACCCCAACCCTAAACCCTAAACCCTACCTATACCCTAAACCCTAAACCCTAAACCCTTAACCCACGTCCCAACCCACCCTAGCCACCCAATCCCACGTCCACACCCCCAACCAACGCCCCAAGCCCACGTCCAAACCCACCCTAGCCACCCAAACCCCACGTCCCATCCCCCCACCAACGCCCCTATCCCACGTCCATACCCCCCACCAACGTACCCACCCCACGTCCCACCCTACCCTAAACGTGCCCCCCTCACGTCCATCCCAACCTCAGACGTGAACTACCCACGTCCCTCCTTACCTTAGACGTGAACTACCCACGTCCACCACCCTCCTTTCGGATCTTGTCTAACCTAACCCCCACATTCGGCTTTTGATTCAAAATTCAACTTAGAACAAATCTAATTCTAACAACAATCTAACTAACATCAACAACAACAACAACAAACAACAATAGCACAAAAATTGAATCAAAATCCCTAAAATTAACAAAAACAACAAAAACACCAAAAACAGTAACAATTAACACTACAACTAACAAATCTAACATAATTAACCTCAAAAATAACAAGAATAACAACTACAACAACATTAATTAAAACTAACAAGAGTAATTAAAAAAAAAGGAAAACTAACCGTGCGTGTGGTGGTGCGGTGGTGGTGGGTCGTCGACGTTGGTGGTGCTGCGGTGTTGGTGGTGCTGCTGCGGTGGTGGTACGGTGGGTGGTGGTACGGTGGGTATGTGGTGGGTGAGGGGTTTGGGTGAGGGTTTTTGAATTTATGAGGTTTTGTGAGCTATAGGGTAGTGTGAGTCTTTTTTTTAAATTACGTCGACGATTTGTTATAAAACGTCGACGACCTTTCGCGATTCGGTTTAACCTCAATACTCTAAACTATAATAGCTCTTCTCAAAATACTATATACTTTGAATTAACTCGGAATACTATCAACTAATATACTATCTCCCATATAATAGAAGAGGTGAAATGGCTACCTGTTCTACCGGTCACTCTTGCTTAAAATTTAGCGTTTTAGTTTTTCGTTACTTCTTTTTACCTTCAATTTACCTTTTCTTCTTCATTTTCTTTTTTCCCTCCTTAAACCTCTTAATCAGTTTATTTATTTATTTATTTTTATTTTTCCTTTTTCTGCTTTCCAGATTAAAGTAATTTATTTATTTATTTTCTTTAGTTTCATTTTTCCCAAGTTACTATTTCTTTAAATCTGAAAATTTTAAAACCTTGTTCAATTTAATTGGATTTTGGTTGTGATTTTCGTATTAAATTTTCAACTATTTGTTAAATTAATTATGTTTTAAGGTTTGTGCCCTCTTTTATACATGAGTTTGATGAATCTGAAAAATTTAATTTCATATTACCCTTGATCTTAAATTTTCTTTTTGCTGGAAAATCAATCAAGTAACACTCAACTCAAACCCCCAGAAAACTCAAGTGCCCATATGATGAAAATCGATCAAAAACATGATTAGAGGCAGGGAGATAAGTCTTGAAAGATGAATTTGGTTTTCTGGAAATGGGTAAAGGAGAAACAATGGGAGGGGATGATGTGAATTTTGAAGTTTAGTGGTATGTAAGTATGTAACAATTACATCAAATTACCATAACCAATCATATAATAATAATAATAGTGATAATATAATCATAATAATAAGTATTAGTCGTATATACTACAATAGTTTGTAAGCAATGGTAAAGTTTAGAGTGCTTGAAAATTTTATGATCGCAACTTTTACATATTGAATTATTCTAGAAATAAATAGATTCGTAATTGTGCTGATGTAACTTAGATCTGTTTGTATTCAAGCTTGTGAAGATAATAATATAGGTTTTCAGATTGAGTATTCGTAATGAATTGGGTGAATTGCAACGTGGGTGTATTGAAAATTCAATAAGTCTCTTTTCAGACGGACATAACCGTTTTAAGACTAAAACGGGTTAAATATACCCTACGTGCATAGATAATACAAGTTGGTTGCTAATATCTAGGCATTTTTTTGTCATATATATAAAGTGGTAGGTATTTGACCCGTCTTATTGCTTCAAACGGATATGTTTGGTTTAAAACAAGAATTTATGTTGAAAATTCGAGAGAGAATTTATTATCAAGAATTTTTGCAGTATTTACTAGAAATGTGAGAGGGAGAGATGACGTTCTAATAATAATAAAGAAAAAGTATGTATAACACATTATTACCTGCTGCTTCAGGTAACAAAGATAGCAATTCTATTCGAAGAGAGGGAGTGTATTAGTAGGTAGTATTCTTAGTTAATTTAAAGTATATAGTATTTTGAGAAGGGGTGTGATATTATACAGTATTCTCATTAAATAACCCTAAAAAAACTCTTTCTTTTCTCTTTTACTCTTCCACTCAAAAGTTAATCAAATATTAGCAAATTTGTCAATTATGCATATTCATTGTCAATTGAACAACTAATAATTCTAATTCTACTTATAAAAAAACTTATTTGTATCAAATCAGTTAAAATACGATTCAATTAGAATTGTATTTAAAGTTAGGATTTGTGGGGAATAGGTGGTTAAGTAGTGGTGGTTGGCTGCGAATAGGGAGGGGGAGGGGACAATGGGCAGGGGTCAGTTAGGGGTAGTAGGACAGCGACAACCAATGAGGTTGAGGACAACCGAGGGAGGTGGTGGGAGACATGAGTGACAAAGATAGGGAAAGGATGGTAGAGGTAGGGTTAGGGGTGGGACAACGACCATCAATGAGGTTGAGAACGGCTGAAGGAGATGGTGGCGACGTGGCTGGTAAAGATAGGGAATGACATGACAGAGGTAGGGGTGCAACGGAAAGGGTTAGGGACATTAGTAGTGGCGGCAGTTGTGGTGGTGTGGGATTGTGGGTAAGATGGTGGCTAGTGGCAGTAGAGCGGTGGGTGGCATGGATGGTGGACTTGTGAATATATTAAGAAGAAATGAATGCAACACTCTCATTTACCAAAAAGTCTTATCAATGTCTTCCTATATTTTATATATGAGAGTTATATTATGAGAATTTAATTAGGATTTTAGTTAATTGAGTGGGTTAATTAATGGTTAATTAGTATTATTAATGTTGTATGATGAATTTGTGATCATTATATCATTACGGGGTCATTTGGTTCAACAAGTTGAAATGGAATATGATGGAGTTTGATAGTATGGTGGTATAGGGTTCCAAATTCATACTTGCCTAATCTTGTTTGGTTCATCATAAGTTATAGAAGGGTGAGAATGGTGTTTGAATCGAAGGGGGGAAGGTGGGTACGTGATTCAAGGGATTAGGGTTGAGTTAGAATCCAATGGGTATCTGCTAGCTCTATTCCGATCCAAATCACCTTAACCAAACAATACAATAGACCAAATCCATTCTATTTAATTCCAATATACCCAACCAAACACTCCTTAATTGTTGTAGGAGGAGACTTACTAGAGGAGCCCTTCAAGTGTGCTTGCTTTGTTGCTTGAAGATTTGCAAGAGGTAGTGTTTCCCAACTCGGTCTTAGTAATATGGTTGTTTACATTTGTGTTAATTACCGTGAATATCATATTACATGTCATAATTGTATTATAACATGATTACTTGGGAAATTAATGTTATTGGTTGCACATTAATAGTGCACATTCACCATGTTATGATGTTAGGTAAGTAATATTAACTTCACATATTTACTTGAATTGCATTCTAACATGAATTGGCAGAATTGGTGGTTAATAGATTGATTTAAATAGTGAACATGTGCATCCATGTCATATAGTGGTTTATGGTTATGTGGAAAGGTATAATTAACATTTATTGTATGCATTGCTTACTCGTGGATGTTAGAGGAGATTATTGGTGGAGTATTGATGTGTTGTGTTAGGTTGTTGAGGAGACGTAAGACGTAACGGAATATTGTCTTACGCTTGGGTTGCCTCTTGGCGTTCCCACTCCAAGAAGGGCGTGCACGTTAATGACTTGAGTAAGGAGGGATTTGTGTGGTTTCACGACATCTGGTAGGGGTTCGATTAGCGTCCGGGCTCGACACCATGGGTGCGTCCCTAGTGTCTTGTTACAGACTGTGGTCCGACTGTTGGTGGCGGTATTACAATACCGTCACCGGTTTTGTTTTAGAGGAGTGGTGATTTGAGGTCACATGTATTATTCATAATTCAAGTTTGTATTTCATATTGTATACTCTTGTCATATTATAGGCAATCGTATTATTGAGATTGACTATAAATGTTTTCAAATACCTATGGTGGACCATATAATATTTTCGATCATATGGGGTGCAGATCGAGCAGTGGTTTGACAGGTAGCATATGCATATGGATTAGTTCGAGGCTTAGAGAGGTCCTCTGTACAACCCCCGATTTCCAAGGAGCCTTACCTAGACCTTCCTTAGCAATAAGGGATGCTACCATCTCGGTTTCCCGAATAAAGTAAACATCAAGTAGACCATTACAGAACCATAATCTATTACAAATACTGAGAACTATAACCGTTATAAAATCTACAACACAAGTGTGAGACCTAGATAGTAACATCCGATAACAACTATGATACTGATCTTCTATAGTCTCGACCCATCCCACGACAACGCAAGCACGCAAGCAAACAAGCACCAGCACCTGAAACTATCTCACTGCTCACCATTTACCATAAGTCAATGGATCACCACACGAACAGATAGTAAAGATAGCACACACACAAAAGAACACTAAGTCAGTACATGTACGTGAATGAATCCAAGTAAAAGACAATCCAAAAGTAGAGACTATCACAATACAGATCATACCAACATCCTCAACAATAAGTTACAAAAGTCAAACCACAACCTACAGTATCGTTACCATGCATACAACACCCATACCATTACTATCATCTCAGCATATAATCCCCCCCCACTTGCTCGCGACAAGGGATACCCAGATCCTTAATGTGCACATCCCTTCTATGGCGGGATCGAAGACTGAACTGAGTAGGATCACCTACCTGGCGCACGCATCCAAGAATCTCCCTCACGCATCTCTAAGACATCATCGTTGGTCTCCTATAACAATTTCTACCCATTACTACTACGAGAGATAACTGTAAGATCGGGCTCAAGGAAAAAGGTAACTGTTGGAACGTTATAAGGTGGGTGACGTTAAGTCTCAACTCCGATCGCTCTGTATATACTAGTCAGCTAGCCTCCATGGTGATTAGGGATAAGAGAGAAAAGGGAAAGGGAAAGGTTTGTGTTAGGTTTATATGCGATAACTAACAGATTTCTTGAAAGCAAGTTTTTA
Organism: Silene conica; assembly: GCA_029255685.2. Classification (NCBI taxonomy): domain Eukaryota; kingdom Viridiplantae; phylum Streptophyta; class Magnoliopsida; order Caryophyllales; family Caryophyllaceae; genus Silene; species Silene conica. Next base: position 74,285,246 of record CM055314.2, read on the forward strand.
TTTAAATCCTGACGCTAAAATTAAACCCGCTAGAACAACCGCACTCAACCGAGTACCAAGTTGACTCGACCGAGTTGGCTTAACTCGACTGAATTGCCTCCGCTCGGCCGAGTATGTAGTACTAGGCCGACTTCTTCCTTAGGGAAAGCCAAACTCACTTCCTTCCTTCCTACCCGATCTCTAGTCAGGCGGTCTACGTTCTAAGGTATAACAAATGGTCTAAAAAACTCAGGTGTTAAAATCTTCCTCCCTTAAAAGAAACTTCGTCCTCGAAGTTTGCTACTCCCATTCGGAAAAAAGAACTGTACGCTACTTACTATCCTTTTTAAGTCACAACTCGTGTAGGTTCATTTAATTCTTCTCAATACTGTAACCTCCCTCCCCAACTCCTATGGTCTTCTAGGTCGTAACCACTCTTCGGTTGCTCTTTACCTTCTCAAGCTCCTCTCCACAAGACAATCTTTACATTTCACAATCACACTCAGTTACCATCTTGTACACTTTACACACAACCATTCCTCGATTCGATCCAACCACTACCACACGGTCATTTATACGTACATACCACACAGTCAAGATTTTCTTCTTATAATACGGCACACAATCAAAACATACAATACTATCAAAACTTATTATACATTACACCCAATTAAAACATACAACATCATCAAGACTCCTTATACACTTCCTGTAGCAATAGTGTTAATACTCATAGTTGCATCAACACATATCAGTATACTCAAACACCTCAAACAAAAAATTGTCTACGTAACACACATGAGAACATGACTTATATAATACGATAATCTATCTATCCCTCTTAAAAGAACTTTGTCCCCGAAGTTCACTTACTGAAACTGTAACCCGATATTACAGCATATCCACATAGACGCACATACACACACACACACATTATTCACACAGTTTATCACGTAACTCGGTCGAATTGAGACTACTCGGCCGAGTTTGACCCACTCGGTCAAGTTACCCTAACTCGGCCGAGTTAATGCTACTCGGTCGAGTTACCTCTACTTGGCCGAGTAGCTTTAATCTTGGTCGAATTCCGCCGTAAAACACCCGTAGAAAGTCTAACAAATTGTACTCGACATGTGGGGAATAAAGCATGTATTCGCCCCAAACTTGCAGGATTATAATGAAACATACAATTGTGATTATAGTCATAAGTTAATAAAAGCATGAAAAGAAATACAACCTTTAGTCCTTGTGCGAATGGCCTAAGAACAGGAATTAACACAAATTCCCTCCTATAACTTGCACCCAAGACTTAGAATGAGACGTGGCCGCGTGTGCTAGAAATCCTCTCCAACTGCCTTGCAATATTGGGAGAGCTATTAAGGTTTTAGATGTGAGATCTGAGGTTTTGGGAGAAGAATGCTCTCAAAACCCTAATTTTTCCTTGAGATTTGTTTAAACAGTGAAACAAGAGTCCCTGACATAAGGAGAGTCCTCCTCCTTATGTAGCTCTTTTGGCCGAAATTTCCAATAGGGTAGGAGTGGGCTTTCCACTCTTACCTTATTCTAATTTGTGATTCGACCCATTTAGCTAAACTTTATTCGCGGGTTTTGTTTATAAATCGTATGCATGTTATCAGATATTAATGCAGTCGATGTATTAATAATGGTCTGATAAAATTACGATATTGTATAATTACCCAAATTAATATAACTGTTTATATTAATACGCGAATACAATATTTAATTAAATATAACCGTTTATATTTAATTTTACGAATTAATCATGCAATCCGTATTAGCTAAAATTATTTAATCCGTATTAAATAATAATCTCAACATCTTATTGACTAATTTAATAGTCAATACCTCTGACTAACTATTTAGTCATATCCGGCATAAATGTGATTGTATTTTCATACCTTCACATCTCTCAAACGTGTCCTATAGGTGTGACGTATAGGGACCAGTTGATCACCGCCATCCGTATGACAATAACGTCAAACTTATCTAGCAAGCCAACCGTTATTGATAAACGTGGATCAACTGGTAATAATACAAAAGTATGCCCTTGTGATCCTTAAAGAGATTTAATAAGTCATTGTACTTAATTGTCAAGGACACCAGCCCCAACAATCTCCCACTTGTCCGTACAAGGGTATGTGCAATGACGTTATCACACTACATGTGGAGGACACAAGCTCCAACAAACTCCCACTTGTCCGTACAAGTGTAGGTGCGATAACCGAATCTCATATCCTTTTAAAATTTCTCCCACTCAATGTAAGACAATTTGCAAATCCGCATTCGCAAAGGTCGTATCTCACAAGCGATCTGTATCAAGAGTGGTTTCCCCGACTAGAGAGTAACTTAACTGATAAAACGAATCTGTATTCGAGCATGGCCATGCATTTCAGTTACTACTCCTCGAGTGGCCCTGAGAAATGATAAAATCCTGATAAGGGTTTGGATATTTCCCTCAACTCGAATCCTGCCGATATCGCCCAGCATGAAATAACCCAGAAAAAATCCTCTTGGCCCCTGTTACGGTGACCGTGGGAAAGAAACCAAAGTTACCCAAAATCTGTCTTAATCTCAAGAGACAGTTGAAGGTCAAAAGACTCGACTCTAAGGAACACTATGGAGGTCCTATCCACGACCAGGCACCCAATGTTATAAAACATTTAGGACTCCATAACGTTGTCACGGGGTGTCCTACGAGATATCCGTATAACTCGCCTTTGTGATTGGTCAGTCATCCACGTGACTTATGGCTCGTTGAACCCACCATCAACCAACGTCACAAAATGATTACCTGAGTTATCAGCTCAAGTGGGTAATCAAGGACCAAAACGATGTAATGTTAATCAGTTCACTTTGTGGTGTTCAAAATTGGCGTACAATTCCACATGAAAAACAAAACATTTTATATCATAACAATAAGGTTGAATAGAGTACACGAGAAAATGAATTATTACATGAATTCATAAAAGAGTACTACAACTTGGGAACACATCCAATTCCCATGGAATGAATGTGCCCTTCATGCTTATCACGTGGTAATGCTTTTGTGAGAGGATCAGCTATGTTGTCATCCGTAGCGATCTTATCAATGAAAATCTCCTTTTGCTCCACGTAATCTCTGATTAGATGAGCTTTCCGTTGTACATGCCTAGCCTTGTTGCTAGACTTATGCTCCTTAGCTTGGAAGATGGCACCTTTATTATCACAATAAACGGTGATTGGGTCATTCGAACTAGGCACTACTGATAGTCCTTGTAAGAATTGACGCATCCATATTGCTTCCTTAGCTGCTTCTGAGGCGGCATAGTACTCGGACTCAGTCGTAGAATCTGCTGTAACACTCTGTTTAGAACTTTTCCAGCTGACAGCAGCACCATTAAGAGTAAAAACGAATCCAGATTGAGATTTCGAGTCATCTCGATCCGTTTGGAAGCTAGCATCTGCGTAACCCGTGGCGCAGAGCGTTGAGTCGCCTCCATAAGTCAATCCCCAATCTTTAGTCCTCCGTAGGTACTTAAGAATGTTTTTCACGGCCATCCAGTGTTGTTCACCTGGATGAGCTTGGAATCGACTAGTCATACTCAATGCATATGCAACGTCTGGACGTGTGCATATCATGGCATACATGATTGATCCTATTGCCGAAGCATAAGGAATCCGACTCATGCGCTCTTTCTCTTCCAATGACTTAGCTTCTTGGGTTTTGCTCAAGTGAAGCCCAGGAGTCATAGGAAGGAACCCCTTCTTGGAGTTCGTCATGCTGAATCTCTCCAGAATCTTATCTATATAAGACTCCTGACTGAGAGACAACATCCGTCGTGATCTATCCCTGTAGATACGGATGCCCAAAATTCTTTGTGCCTCTCCCAGATCTTTCATCTGGAAATGGTTTTTCAACCATGCTTTAACCGAAGATATTAAGAGAGGTATGTCATTCCCAATCAAGAGTATGTCATCGACATACAGTACTAGGAATACAATCTTGCTTCCACTCGACTTGATATAGAGACATGGTTCCTCGACTGATCGAATGAATCCATTCTCTTTTATCACTTGGTCGAAGCGATGATTCCAACTCCGCGATGCTTGCTTAAGTCCATAGATGGAACGCTTAAGCTTGCAAACTTTCTTAGGATGTGCTGGATCGATGAAACCCTCGGGTTGTACCATGTACAACTCTTCCTCCAAATAACCGTTTAAGAAGGCGGTTTTAACGTCCATTTGCCATATTTCATAATCATGAAATGCGGCGATCGCTAAGATAATCCGAATGGAACGTAGCATGACTACGGGTGCAAAGATCTCATCATAATGCAAGCCTGGCACTTGAGTGAAACCTTTAGCAACTAGTCTAGCCTTGTGGATATCTTGTTGTCCTTCCACGACATGCTTTATCTTGTAAAGCCATTTGCATTGAAGGGGACGTACCTTTGCAGGTAGGTCCACAAGATCCCACACGTTGTTCTCATACATGGAGTCCATCTCGGATTGCATGGCTTCTAGCCATAGCTTTGAGTCAGAACTGGTCATGGCACCTTTATAGTTTGTGGGTTCATTACCCTCTAGGAGTAAGACGTCATCTGTATCATGTTCCTCGACCATACCAATGTATCTGTCCGGAGGAATAGAGACTCTTCCCGACCTCCTAGGTTCCTCAGGAATATCTACCGCAGCCTCGGTTGAAGGAACTGTTTCCTCCAATGGTTGCTCGGCAGTTGAATCTTGAACCTCCGATAACTCAAAGGTTCTATTACTCGACTTGTTCGCGAGAAATTCTTTCTCTAAGAACGTCGCACTAGCCGCAACAAAAACACGTTGTTCGGTTGGCGAGTAGAAGTAATGACCAAAAGTTCCCTTTGGATAACCTATAAAGTATGTCTTGACCGATCGCGGGCCGAGCTTATCCTCGTGTCTCCACTTAACATAAGCCTCGCAGCCCCAAACCCGAATAAAGGACAAGTTAGGGACCGTTCCCTTCCATAATTCGTATGGAGTCTTGTCAATAGCTTTAGACGGACTTCGGTTAAGTATTAGAGCGGCCGACAAAAGAGCATAGCCCCACAATGAATCAGGCACGACGGTGTGACTCATCATGGATCGAACCATATCGAGTAGAGTTCGATTTCTCCGTTCGGACACACCATTTAATTGTGGTGTTCCAGGTGGAGTCAACTGTAGCACGATGCCACAGTCTTTAAGGTGTTGATCAAACTCGTGTGAAAGATACTCACCACCACAATCCGAACGTAGTGCTTTAATCTTTCTACCCAGCTGGTTCTGTACCCGATTCTGGTATTCTTTGAACTTGTCAAAGGATTCACTTTTGTGCTTCATTAAGTAGACATAGCCATATCTACTCAAATCATCCGTGAAAGTGATGAAATACCTATAGCCTTCTCGTGCGTTGATCGACATAGGGCCACATACGTCCGTATGTATGAGTCCTAATAGGTCGGCAGCGCGCATTCCAACACCTTTGAAGGAAATACGAGTCATTTTGCCGATGAGACATGATTCACACGTGCCATATGATTCGAAATCAAAGGGCGATATAGCTCCATTCTGTATGAGCTGTTTTACGCGTTTCTCATTTATATGTCCCATACGACAATGCCATAAGTAAGTTTGATCTTTGTCACCTACCTTTAATCTTTTATTATTCACATGTAATATCTCGGTGGTTTGATCTAAAACATAAATTCCATTCATGGAAACTGCCTTGCCATAAATCATATTGTGTAAGGAGAAAATACAGCTATTATTCTCTATTACAAATGAAAAGCCGAGTTTGTCAAGCGCAGAAACTGAAATAATGTTTTTGGTCAAACTAGGAACATAATAACAGTTATATAAAAATAACTCGAATCCACTTGGAAGCTGGATCACGTATGTTCCCTTCGAGACTGCAGCAACACGTGCTCCATTCCCGACACGCAGGTCCACCTCACCCTTGATTAGGGGTTCTTGGTTTCGGAGGCCCTGCACATGATTACATAGATGAGAACCACAACCAGTATCAAGTACCCAAGTTCCGCAACTTGCGTGGTTAATCTCAATCATGTGAATAAAAGAAGAAGAAGACATACCAACAGGAGTAACGCGGCCTGCCTTAATGTCCTCGCGATACACGGGGCATGAGCGCCTCCAATGCCCAGTCTTGTGGCAATGGTGACATTCCATGCTAGTATCCTTGCTCTTAGTCTTGCCCTGTGAGTTGCTCGACTCACCTGGCCCACTCTTAGTAAATCCTGGTTTCTTGAACCTGGGCTTACCTACTGCTAGGTCGCCCTGAGCTTTAGCCTTCCCTTTACCCTTTCCCTTACTGGAGATCATGAGAACATCCTGCTTCATGCTCCCACTTAATTTCAGATCCTTCTCAGTCTGTACGAGAAGGGAGTGGAGCTCATGAGGAGTCTTCTTCATGTCATTCATGTAATAGTTGGCCCTAAAGAGGGCGAACCCATCATGAAGTGAATGAAGCATTCGATCAACGATTATGTTCTCACTGATCTTGCAGTTTAGGGCCTCCAGTTTCTCGATATTCTCAATCATGTGAAGAATATGTGGGCTAATAGCTTGGCCCTTCTGGAGTTTCGCCTCAAAGAAGCGACAGGTATGCTCATAAGAAACGATTCTCGGAGCCTTTGAGAATTCGTTAGTGAGCGTGGTGAAAATCTTGTTTGCACCATGGGTTATGAAGCGTCTTTGCAAATTGGATTCCATTGCATAGATGAGTACGTTCTTTATCGCACCCGCTTCCATGACGAAGTCGCTATGAGCGCGAACATCGTTAGCTCTAGCTCCAGTTCCTGGGTGTGGCGGAATGGGCTCAGTTAAGTACTTGAGCTTTCCGTCAGCAATGGCAGCATTCCGTAGTGCTGCCTCCCAGTCAGAGAAGTTTGACCCATCATTCCTCAGTCTTGTGGACTGATTCATGGAGTCCATGAAGGCTTTTAGCCAGGATTCACGTGCTAGCTTGGCACTTGGCATTGGGTCTTCACCAGCCATTTAGTTATACAACAGTTTAATTAAACGTGTTCTAGACTGAAAAGAAGATAAAACAAAACCATATAAGCAACTCATTGTTGTGATTTAAGTCTATATTAAATTGATTTTAAACTCGTAGACTTATGCATTTATATAATTGATCTCCCTCAAGAATTATATAAATGATCCCAAGACTCAATTTCCGTATATTGATAAGCCCACAGTTTGGCTAATTCCACCGTTGGAACTCTTGGTCGATAGATTTCTGTATATCCTATCTATTAGTCCATCTCAGTCACTAGATAGTATCGAGTGACCATGATGTTGAGATAAAATAAATCATCTGTTCCCACTTACCCGACGTAGAAGGGGTCATATTATGCCTACCGACGAAGAAGGGATTCATGGGAGGCTGATTTATAAAGACTAGTCTCAATTTTTGGTTATACGAGGAAGACCCCATCAACTTTTATTTATTCATATTAAGTGAACTAATATCTAGCAAATGCGTGAATGAATTAAATAAAGTGATGGCTTTGCAATTGACATGTGACATCTGTATTGTCACAGAAAACTAACGCGTAACCTCTACATGAGTCAGTTTTCAGGCATGATATAGGTGGTTTGGTTTTAGGCGGAATATGATGCAAGCTATTATCGATGAAAGCATAAAGTGAAAGCAATAAACGTAAATAAAAGGTCCTAGTGTGGCCTATCCTACCAAAATAAACATAAAACAACTTGGAATCCACCGTTGGACCCTAGAAGCTTGTCTTGATGTTCCATCTTGGTCCTTGCAGCGGGAGTGAGCATCCGGTCTCCGTCTTGTCTTTGGTCTTCACAAAATTACTAATTTAAATTACAAAAGTAGTCCTAGATACATTCTAATTTAAATACAAAAGTAATTACATGGCAAAAACCCAAAACGGAGATTCAAGATCTCAAAATTACAAGCAAGATCGTGTCCCATCATTACGGTGACACAATCTTCTAAGGCCACACTAAGTTACAACCGTTTGCAAAAATTAAATAAGTTATTGAAAGCATTCAAGGCATTCACAAGACGATAAATAAAATGCATCAACTAAATAAAATTCATACATGACATAATACTGTTATTATGATTAATAAATTTTTACCAAACCACCTTTTAAGATTAAAATTATGTGACTATACCGCTTTAATCACCAATTTTGATAAACATATAATCCATTATTTTAAACTGTTTTAAAACAATATGTATCAAACGAGGGTGAACCGATTCACTAAATAATATACTATTTCCGTATACAGTATATTATTTTAAGCCATGTGAAAATAAAACATGTTATTTTCGAAAATAAAAAAAAAAACGAGTCTGTTACAGGGGTGGTCCACCGACCCAAAAAACAGGTCTACCGACCACCTGACGAAAAAAAAAAAAATTATTTTTTTTTTTTTTTTTTTTTAAAGCAGAATGGTCGACCGACCCGAAAAACAGGTCGACCGACCACAAAACACGAAACCGAGTTTCTGAACACGATTTCTCACAAAAGATAAACTGTCGAAACAGAAAAACACGCAGGTGGCGGTCGACCGACCGCAACGGGGGGTCGATCGACCGACTTAGCGGCAGAAGACGATTTTTCAGGTTTTAAAACTTACGAAAAACACAAAGGTAAAATTTTCATGGCCTGGCTCTGATACCACTTGTGGGGAATAAAGCATGTATTCGCCCCAAACTTGCAGGATTATAATGAAACATACAATTGTGATTATAGTCATAAGTTAATAAAAGCATGAAAAGAAATACAACCTTTAGTCCTTGTGCGAATGACCTAAGAACAGGAATTAACACAAATTCCCTCCTATAACTTGCACCCAAGACTTAGAATGAGACGTGGCCGCGTGTGCTAGAAATCCTCTCCAACTGCCTTGCAATATTGGGAGAGCTATTAAGGTTTTAGATGTGAGATCTGAGGTTTTGGGAGAAGAATGCTCTCAAAACCCTAATTTTTCCTTGAGATTTGTTTAAACAGTGAAACAAGAGTCCCTGACATAAGGAGAGTCCTCCTCCTTATGTAGCTCTTTTGGCCGAAATTTCCAATAGGGTAGGAGTGGGCTTTCCACTCTTACCTTATTCTAATTTGTGATTCGACCCATTTAGCTAAACTTTATTCGCGGGTTTTGTTTATAAATCGTATGCATGTTATCAGATATTAATGCAGTCGATGTATTAATAATTGTCTGATAAAATTACGATATTGTATAATTACCCAAATTAATATAATTGTTTATATTAATACGCGAATACAATATTTAATTAAATATAACCGTTTATATTTAATTTTACGAATTAATCATGCAATCCGTATTAGCTAAAATTATTTAATCCGTATTAAATAATAATCTCAACATCTTATTGACTAATTTAATAGTCAATACCTCTGACTAACTGTTTAGTCATATCCGGCATAAATGTGATTGTATTTTCATACCTTCACATCTCTCAAACGTGTCCTATAGGTGTGACGTATAGGGACCAGTTGATCACCGCCATCCGTATGACAATAACGTCAAACTTATCTAGCAAGCCAACCGTTATTGATAAACGTGGATCAACTGGTAATAATACAAAAGTATGCCCTTGTGATCCTTAAAGAGATTTAATAAGTCATTGTACTTAATTGTCAAGGACACCAGCCCCAACACGACATACTTAAAACATTAAAAGCAACCCTCGGCCTTAAGGTCTCACGTACATTAAATCAAAAATAAGTCTATTACCAACCATTCCGAAAACAATCCAAAGAAAACAAGTCTGAATACCAACAATAAAACAATCTGAAAACAACGAATTATATAAGTCTCAATAAAAAACATGCATCATCAAATAAACGGGCTCAAACGTCACCCTCAGCATCATCATCATCCATCTGTCCATTCTGCTTCCCTACTGCTTCGGAAGTACTAATTGTTCCCCCACCTCCAGGCACCTCGCCGTAGTCCCACCTGCCCTGATCATCCAGCTGACTATCGTAATTGGCTCCCCACGGCCCTGCCAACCAATGGGTAGTTAGAGGATCCTAGCCATATAGAGCGACCAACACCGTAAGCACGGAAGACTCCCTCGTCGCTAGTCGCTACCAACCCCACTCCGCCAGGCTGCCTGAGCTATATGCATTCCCACCCCTTGGATCTCGGTCGACTCGTGCACATTCTTCAGCACGAAGGTGGTGGATAGGTGGTATGCTAAATCATGAGGCTAAAGCCTCGGTTCCTCCATGGTCGGGTAAGAGGGATACGGGTCAAAAGTCTCAAGTGCTCTCTAGGAGGCCTCTTCTCGCTCAGCTCTGTCTGGTCGACATCTACGGCCAACATACTTACGTATATCTCTCCCCCGCAACGTCCTGGAAAGGAAGGGTTCGGTATCTTCATCCATGCCTCCCGGGGTATGGTATAGTACCTAGCTGCTGATAAGTCAGGCCCAGATGTCTCTACATTGGACTTCTCATGGTTAAGGGGTGGCAGCCTGGCAGGTACTCTGGGTTAGGGATCTTACTCTAGGCCTCTCACCTTAAAAGCCCATCCCCCGTCATCTAACCTCCTAATCACTTGACCCTAACCAAGTGGTCCTCATTGATGGTTGGCACAGTGTCCTGTAAAGCCCGCAGGTCACCGTCGGGCTGAAATTCTACCAACCTCTGAGTTAAACGAGTCACGATAGCCCGACACCCAACATGGTGAACCCTGCTAAAGGCTATGTATGCCAGACTGGCGCACACGATAGCGGGGGTACTGTAGTAAACACGCTCCTCTTGGCAGGGGTTAATATATAACACAATCAACATTACCTCATGTGATTTTAGTTTACTCACATCATCTCTGGGGTATAACAGGTAAGTCAAGATCCAAAGAAAGATCTGAAAGGTGATGTGCAGGATACCGTTACCAAGCATGGCACAAGAGTTATAGCAGTCGTACCCGGTGAACAAGGAGAAGTTCCAAGGGGCCTCTAAATCAATAGTCACCACATCTCTCAAGTAACCCTCATCATCGTGGTCTAAGCACAAATGCTCCGCAAACTGGTCTAAGTAAGGTTAGAGTGATAGGGGTGTTCAAAAATCGAAAGCTAACCACACCCCCAACGACATCGTACATGTAAGAGCAAAGGAACTCTAGGGTCAAGAAAGCATAGAACTTCTTGCGAAGTCAGAAAAGGCCTAGCAGTCCTAAGATCTTGAATATATGGTACATGTCATCGGTTATCTCTAACTCCTCTAAGGTGGTGTGGTTGACACACCAGGTGGGTTTGATATGGCGGCTCATCAAACCTACAAAACAGTTACGTTAATTAAAATCAACGAACGCTACCTGAGGATACTCGTCCACAGTTGGTACCACTGATCCCCTAGAAGTCTCACCAGCCTCACTCGTCGACTCGTTCCTCCTTGATCATTTGGTTGTCACGTTCCCGAACCTCGACATCTGAAATATAAGTTCAAAACAATTCTCGGGTTCTGGAATGTTTCATTCAAAATCTCAGATTTATACTCTTCTCAAGACACTTTTTAGACAAAGTTTTCTGATATAAAATTTTGTCATAAACATCATCTATACGCATATTCTACTATCCTTTCAATGCTTCTTTGGGAAAAACTTCAGTTTGAGTGTAAAACAAAAGTGATTCAAAGACGGTTCCGAGTATCAAATTTGGCGATTTTCAGAATTTCGAAGCTTGAAACGGTGTTTCTTGGGGCATAAATCAATACAACAATGTAACTCTACTATCTAGCATCATCAAATTGAAGTTCTAAGACTAATTTGGGGCATAATTTTATTATCAAGAGGTAATCCTAAAACTGAAATTGAATTCATAAAAGCTTACCATGTGAATTAGTTTGAAAGACTCGGTATGAACAAGGAAAGGCAAAAGGAAATCAATGCAACAGCTAAGACTCACTTGTTAAAGAAAATTTTGAAAGGATTTATGAATAAGAAGAAGAGGTATGACGGCGGAAAAGTGAAGAAATTGAAAGGGGAAAACTGTTTTTATCGTGTTTTAATAAGACACGGAACCCAGTTTTTTACCTTAACTCGGATGAGTTGACTTGAATCGGTCGAGTTACCTCTACTTGGCCGAGTTGTTTCTACTCGGTCGAGTGGTGTCTACTCGGTCGAGTGGTGTCTATTCGGTCGAGTAACATGTACTCGGTCGAGTTCACTCTACTCGACCGAGTTACTTTGTACCTGAGCTCGTCTAAGCTATTCGATCGAATATGACCTCAAATCGCATACTTTTTAAACGGAGTAATAACAATGAGTCTGCAACCATCATAAACTTGCTCGGAGGTGACAAGAAACGTCACCCTGTCACGATTAGTTCAACATTCCTTATTACGCATAAAAAAAATCCATCTCAATCGTGTCACAACCACACACGATACGCAAAAGTACAAGTATTTAGACATATTTTACCGTTGTAACTCCAACTCATGTTATCACTAAAATTAACCATGTTCTCCTAATTGGCACTCCATCCATATTCATATATGTACAATCATCTTTCTAACTAAAACATCTTATACATAGTAACTTTTATCTTGGCACTTACCTTGCAAGTATAACACACGACACACCATATCATGTAACAGCACAACACACTACGTATAGCTATAATAGCACATTGCCCGCATATTAACAATCACTTTATTCAACATTCTGGCATACACCCAACACACTATATTCAATCACTTAGCTCACAATCACACATTCAAGCACACACATGACAAAATATAACAGTGTTCCCCTACTTGTACCCATTACGCGGTGGTTGGCTTAAGTGCGTTAAGGTCGTATTTCTTAAATGAGGGTGTCTTCTCATCCGAAACCAAACCAGAGGGTCCTAACACACATACATCAAGTTCATTTTTTTAGACCCACTACTTTCATTATATTCATTGGTTTAGGTTCCAAAATCGTCGCTCTGATACCACTTGTAACACCCCGATTTCAAATGAGCCTTAACTAAACCTTCCTTAGCAATAAGGGATGCTACCATCTCGGTTGCCCGAGGAAAGTAAATATCAAATAGACCATTATAGAACCATTATTAAACTATTACAAATACTAAGAACTATAACCTTTATTAACCTTTATTAAATCTACAACACAAGTGTGAGACCTAGATAGTAACATCCGATAACAACTATGATACTGATCTCATGCCGTCTCGACCCATCCCACGACAACGCAAGCAAGTAAGCAAACAAGCACTAGCACCAGCACCAACACCTGGAACTATCTCACTGCTCACCATTTACCATAAGTTAATGGATCACCACACGAACAGATAGTAAAGATAGCACACACACAAGAACACCAAGTCAGTACACGTACGTGAATGAATCCAAGTAAAAGACAATGCAAAAGTAGAGACTCAGATCATACCAACATCCTCAGCAATAAGTCACAAGAGTTAAACCACAACCTGCAGTACCGTCACCATGCATACAACACCCATACCATTACTATTATCTCAGCATATAATCCCCCCAGTTTCTCGCGGCAAGGGGTACCCTGATCCTTAATGTGCACATCCCTTCTACGGCGGGTCCCACGAAGGGTGATCGTTGGATTGAGAGCCATTTACCGCAATGGTCGCAAACATTAATTCCACATCTCAACATTGTCCATACCGTCACCAACTTCTTGTAGTCACCAATACCGTCTTCAGCATCATACAGAGAAAAAACAACAACACAACCGAAATAAATACACAGTATACAATCACAAAATCGAAGACGGAACTGAGTAGGATCACCTACCTGGTGCACGCATCTAAGGATCTCTCTCACGCATCTGTAAGACAGCAGCATTGGTCTCCTATAACAGTTACTACCCATTACTACTATGAGATATAAATGTAAGAACGGACTCAAGGAATAAGGTAACTTATTACCGGAACGTTATAGGGTGGGGGACGTTAAGTCTCAACTCCGATTGCTCCGTATATACCGGTCAACTAGCCTTCATGATGATTAGTGATGAGAGGGAAAAGGGAAAGGGAGAGGTCTGTGTTAGGGTTATATGCGATTAAACAGATTTCTAAAAAATAGTACAAGTTTTTGTTTAAATCCCGACGCTGAAATTAAACCAGATCAACCACCTAAGAACGATATACTCGAAGTCTTGAAGACATAGTCTCAAGCAAATAACCTCCTTAAAATTGCTATTGAAAAAGCTTGAATCTAAATGGTGTTAAAAATTCATCCAAATTTTACCATTAGACGCCACCTATTAGTAGGGGTCAATCCAGCATTTCAAATATAGGATACGAAGTTATAGTAAATAAAATTTTCAGTTAAAATAAGCGTAAAATTAAGAAAATAATTTTTTTATAAATGAGCTATTTTTTTTCTTATCCATGTTTATCGTAGATTTCATTTTGAGGCTACGATAAAAAAATTCTCAGCTATGACTCTGATATGTTATTGATTATATCTTAGGTTCTAGGAGGTTATCACTTCAAACCAAATATTTTGTGTGATTTAATCGTTTGAGCATCAAGTGTAACTAACATATGAGTTTCATTTAACATGATTGCGTACTATCATTATCAAATTTTATATGTTTATGTATATAATTAACAAATTAAATTGTTTTTTGCCAAATTTCAGTTTAAAATTTAAGAAAAAGAAAGAATCATTATGATAATGGAAAAGAAATGAACTAGGAATAAAATTATAGAACAAGCACGATGATTTTATCCTTTTTTTCTTTCTCTAATTTTGACACCTCAGCTTTTCGTCTTACTCATTTTTCATTATCTTTATCCTCTTCATATTAGAGCACCCACAATGGACTCTTCAATCATTTTCATGAAGTTGGTCTAAAAAGAAAAATTGATGATGTGGACAAAATAGTGGAAAATGTAGGTGTGAAATTGGTGAAAATTTTCACTGGGTGAAAATGGTTGAAGAGGAGCAAAACACTCACTATCAATTCATTGTCTAGCTCTTTGTACTCTTTTAACAATAAATTAATGGTAGCATTCAATATGACGCACCATCAATTCAATTGAAATCCAACAGAAACAGTTTACAAGTTTCCAACGGATACATTTTACAATAATTTACTATTTTGCACAGGTTTTTTCGAAACAAAAATATCAAAATTCATATGTTTTTCCTCTTCTACAAAAGAAGCCCAATAACAATATATTTTATCACACTTCTTCTTCTATTTTTTCTCTACTTATTTATCAAATTACATATAATTATTAATTATTTACACAAATATGAATCATAGTAATATGAATCAAAATATAAATAATAATTTGAATCCTTTTAATGTAAATCGAAATGAAATAAATCCTAATGATATGAATTATATGAATCATAATAATAATTGTGAAAATTATCAATTTATCATCATTCTCAAGATCCTTATGAAATGCAACCATCTTATCCATTCTCATATAATTATACTAATTATAATCCTAATCATACTTATTCCCAACCAATTAGGCCATTTGCTACTTCATTTTTCCCATATACGCAACCCATTAATCAAACATTAGATTCCTCATAAACTCCGCCAAGTAACCACAATTCAAATGATATTGAAGTGGAAGTTGATACTGGTAATGAAAAAACACCCACTTTAAATACCGGTATATTACTCCATGACACGTAGTAGAAGATGAAGCTCTTATTTCACCATTCATGGGAGTTTCAGAAGATAGTATAGTTGGCACCGACCAGGCAAAAAAATACTTTGGATTAAGGTTAAATCGTTTTACGATGAGACCCAAAAAGCCAATCTCGGTGTCTTGAAAAAACGAGGCTCGTGTTATGCTTGATGGCCGATTTTGAAGAAAATCTCAACATTTGTCATAAAATGGAGTGCATGCATATAAGCGACCACTAGGAGGTAGAAGAGTGACATGAGTGGAGATGATGTAATCGCCGAGGCTAGGGAATTGTATAAACCCGCTAAATTTGCTTTGGAGCATGCTTGGAACATGATGAAAAATTTCAAAAATGAAAAATTTGTGTTGCTTCATACGCTAATGAGAGTTACGAAATCGCTCAAAGTCGAGTTGTTGGTGACGATGAAAGTTATACTAGTGGGAAAAGAGTATGCAATGAAGGTGAAAAATATGCAATGAAGGTGAAAAATACTCTCCACCCATCTCTCTTGATGGTGAAAGTATAGGTACAATACGACCCGAAGGTGTTAAAGTTGCAAAGAAAAATAGAGGGAAGAAGAAGGTTGATGTCAGTACTTCTGGAGTTGATTCGAATAATCAAGCTGAAGTTAATAAAAGATTGGACATGGTTAATCTAAACGCCGCTAGAGAGCTTGACATTCAACAACGTAGGCTGCAAATTGAGGAAGCGAGGATTCAGTAATATCGAGAAAGGATGGAGTTTACTCAACAAAGAGAAGTAACAATGAAAAAGGAAAGTGATTTTAATACGCTTTAACAATTATTTAAGTAGACTAATTTACCCCTGAACTTGAAGATTATAAGCAAGAGTTGCTACAATAATTTAAGCGTCATTAATTATGTAATATTTTGTTTATTTCTGAGTCAGTTTTAGTTATGTTAAGTTTATTTTTAATTATTTAATGTTTTAGTTAAGTTTTGATTTAATTGTTGTATGTTTTAATTGTTGTAAGTTTTTTATTTGTTATTTGTTACTATTAATGAAAGAAAGTTATCTATTTAATCTAGGGTATTGCTCTTTCATGTACATGATTTGCTCAATCATGTACATGATTTCCCACTTTACCCCCCATTTCAACAACCACAATTTTCAAGTTTTTTCACATTTCAATTCTCCCTTTCAAATTTCTCCTTCCACATCTCAACCACCACCCCTACCGCCACCACCCAACGACCACCACATTTTTCAAGTTTTTTCACATTTCAATTCTCCCTTTCAATTTTCTCCCTCAGTGGAAGTGGGAGTGCATTTCGATGGACTTCGTGACTGCATTGCCTAAGACAGTGGGAGGCAAGGATGCGATTTGGGTTGTGGTCGATAGGTTAACTAAGTGTGTCAGATTTGTGCCTATCCGCGAGACGTGGGATATGGACCGCTTAGCCCGAGCTTATATTGCCGAGATCGTCCGTTACCATGGTGTCCCGAGAGAGATAGTTTCCGATCGTGATCCTCGTTTCTGTTCCAGATTTTGGAAGGCTCTACAGGAGGCTACGGCTAGCCGCCTACTGATGAGTACAACATTTCATGCCGCGACTGATGGACAGTCCGAGAGGACTATTCAGACATTAGAGGACTTGCTCCGTACTTGTGCACTTGATTTTCAGGGTTCTTGGGAACAATGTCTACCGTTAGTTGAGTTTTCCTACAACAACAGCTTTCACTCATCTATTGGTATGGCTCCGTATGAGGCGCTCTATGGTAGGAAGTGCCGTAGCCCGATCTGTTGGGATCAGGCGAGCGACGTGCACGACCTAGGACCAGACTAGTTAGCTGCGACGATTGATCACGTCCAACTTATTAGAGGTAGGATGAAGGCTGATACGTGCCTATTTTATGCATTTTATTTATTCTTTTGGCACGTATTTTCTTAAATTTTCGTGACTTTTAGTTGCTATTTCTCCCGAAACGGTTTACTTTGGCATTTCTATGTTTTATATGTAGGAATACGCGGAAGTGAGCAAAACTGAACCTTAATTGCCTTTCGGAAGCTGTTTTGAGTACTAATGCGGAGCAAGGATCCAGATTGCATGTCCGAGTGTTGTTATTGGGCCTGATTAAAGCTGGAACGGACAAGAAGCGGTCGACCGACCCGCATCATAGGTCGACCGACCGAAGCCCAATTCCTGACCAAAGCCAATTTCGCATAAAGGCCCAGCAGCACTTAAAGCGGTCGACCGACCCGCTTCAGAGGTCGACCGACCAGAGGCTGACCCGAGGACTTTTGTTTCGTGTTTCTACTTTCCTAATCTTGTAATTATTCTTATTTAAGGAGACCTAAACTCTTCAATTAGGTCAAGCAATTCAGATCTAACTAATTTTCTATTAACAAGTAAACTTTATGTTAGAAGAACTCGATAGTTTAGAAAGAGATTTTTATTCCAAGTTTTCATCTTTTGTTCTTAGTTCCATTAAAGTTGTAAGTTTGCTACAATTAATCTTTCTTTTCAATTTAATCTTGTTGTTCATCTTATTGTTGTTCTTTAATTCATGTTTTCTCTTTTATTATCATCTTTATTTATGTTGGTTCCTTTAATGTTCTTAGTTCTCGTTATTGTTAGTTTCATAATTAAGAGTATGCATAGCTAATTCTTGCGATTAGGAATTAGGGGAACCATGGTACAGACTCGATTTTGATAAGTTTAATGATTGAATTGCCAATCCCCCATTGTCGTTGGTGAACTAATCCTTAAGATTGAAAGATTATTAGGATTAGTTTAACAACAACTTTGGGATTGCCCTTGAACGAAAGTTTAGTGCTTTTCTAGGAACCTTAAGACCGTAAGGATTGGGTAGAATATTGACCTAAAGGTTTATTCTTTGTTCCTTGGGATTGTGTTATTTGATTATTTTACCTTTCATTGACTTGTTTTGACCATGGGGAACCAAAGTTCCTAATCTCCTTTTACCTTATTTTATTTCTCTTGTTTATTTTGTCCTTTTAGTTATTAGTTTAAATCACAAATCAAACCCCTTTTTTTGGTTACTTGCAATAGACTTTAAATTCTCAAACATAATTAACCTTGTCTCTCTGTGGTTCGACCCTTGACTTATCCTATCTAAGTTTAAGCCGAGGTTTTATAAATCTTATCTTTGGCACCCCTCAACGACGGGTGTCAAATTTTGGCGCCGTTGCCGGGGAGACGGTATAATTTTGTTTGTTAATTTTTAGTTTATTTTTCTTGTCTTAAGGAACTTAGGTTCCTTAAGACCGTTTCTTACCTTTTCTTCTAGTTTTGTTTAGAAGACAGGTTTTTGAGAGGAAGGCTTGAGTACTCTCTTGTTTAGATATGGATTCTATTTATGACCACCTACAACCAAAGGCTCAAGATTTACCGAAGGGATTCGCCTTGCCTACCCCCACCACTGGCTCCTTTGTACTCCACCCAAATAATATTTTTTTGGTGGAACGGAGTCAATTTTCTGGTCTACCCGACGAAGATCCAATGAAGCATGTTACAACCTTCACGGATTATTGTTGTGCCATACCCCTACCTGACGGGGTGACTAGAGACGAGGTGCTGGCAACGATGTTCCTGTTCTCATTAAAAGATGCCGCGCGAGATTGGTACCGCTACCTTGATAGGACAGCTGAGAAGGTTACGGATTGGACTTCCTTGGCATTGGCTTTTTACAAGAAATACTTCCCTCTTGCAAAAGCCGAGGACTTGAGAAGCCAAATCCGTAACTTTCAACAGGGACCTGATGAAGGATTTTGTGAAGCATGGGATCGGTTCAAGAATTTGGTCCGTTCTATCCCTCACCATAACTTTCAACAATGGGACCTGTGTAACCGATTTTACAACGCCCTTTACGATGATTATAAGATGATTCTTGATGCGGCCGCCTATGGAAGATTCCAGAATAACACCAGCCATATGAAGGGTTGGAAAACTATTGAAGACATGGCAGTGCATAGGGCTGCCTTTAAGAGTTCACGTGGGAATTCAAGGAGGCTGAATGTGGAGATGAATAGAGTGATGGCTCTTGAGACAACATTTGAAGCCCGTTTTGAAAAGCTTGAGGCAACTCAGCTGAAGCTTGAAAGTGCGAACCTAGTTACTACGGTTGACAACACGGGTGAGATTGAGAACTTGAGAGCTCTTGTTGATGTTTTAACAAGGAAGGTTATGGAGATGAGTAAGGCTCAATTTGCCTCCTCAAAAGTTTTTGAAGAACACTTGATAAACATAGCTAACCGAATAACCAGCCCTCCAACTAGTTGTGAGGGACCCATGGAGACGTTAAACGCCATAAATCTTAGGAGTGGCCGTGTTTGTGAAGAATCGACCCAAAAAGAAGATTCTGCCGAGGTTCAAACCAAGGAATCTGATCCCGTCAACAGATCAGGAGGTCGACCGACCGCTACAGTAGGTCGACCGACCTTGGTTCCTGACGAGAGATCAGATTCTGGAGAAAAGAAAATTTCGGATGTTGCAGATTCTGGTCGACCGACCGCTTCTGTTGGTCGGCCGACCGACGTTCCTGAGCAGAGTGCTGTTTTGACTCCGGAATGACTGGATTCCTCCTTCATTCAAGGTCTCACCGAAATTTTACAGCTGAAAAAGCCAAAGGTTGCTGATCCTATGGCTAAAGTCACCGTTCCTTATCCCGAAAGACTGAAAAACTCAAAAGAGGATCGGAAATTTGGTAAGTTTTTGGAGATGGTGAAGAATCTTGAGGTAACCATCCCGTTCACTGATTTAATTACCCAGGTACCTTCTTATGCTAAATTCATGAAAGATATTTTGAGTCGTAAGAGGAATTTTCAGGACGACGGTGCTGTTGCTTTTGTGGAAGAATGTTATGTTCTTTCACAAAATAATATAGCACCCAAGTTAAAAGACCCAGGTAGTTTTTCCATCCCTTGTACCATAGGTAATCATGTTATAGGGAAAGCCCTTTGTGATCTAGGGGCTAGTGTCAGTGTTATACCTTATTCTGTATGTGAAAGACTTGGTTTAGGTAGACTTAAAGTCACCAATATTACCCTACAGATGGCTGATAGATCAACCCAAAGACCATTAGGGGTCTTGGAGGATGTCCCAGTAAGAGTGGGAAAGTTCTTTATTCCCGTGGATTTCGTTGTTTTAGACATTGCTGAGGATAGTCAAATACCTATTATTTTAGGTAGACCATTTTTACACACAGCTGGGGCTGTAATAGATGTCAAACGCGGGACCATTACTTTAGAAATTGGGGATGACACTATCGAGTTTAGTCTTGCCCATAAGGCAACTATTCCTACTGACGATACTTGTTGTTCCATTGATATTATAGACAGGAATGTTATCCTTAATTGGAGGGAATCCTTGACCAAGGATCCCTTAGATGATCAGACAGTTTTGGATAAGTGTGCAGGTAATCCAGCTGAAGATGCTGAAGAGCTGGAAATGATAGAAGAAGAGGAAGAGGAATATGAGCTCGCTGAAGAAGAGAATGAGAAGCTCATAAGCCTAGCTAATGCAAGTCTGGTAAACATGTGCTATTCTATTAATACTGATTCTGTTCAGGCAGTTGAGGTAAAAGCACCAGAGCGTAAGCCACTTCCTCCTAATCTTAAGTATGTTTTCTTAGATGATACTGAACAGTACCCTGCGATTGTTAGCTCTAAACTTAGTCCTGACCAACTTTCTGCCTTAATGACTGTTCTTAAAAAGAATAGAAAAGCTCTAGGTTATTCTTTGGATGATATTAAGGGCATAAGCCCTGATGTTTGTATGCACAGAATAGAGTTAGAGGAAGGGCATAAGCCTTATAGACAGGGACAGCGTAAGTTGAATCCTAAGATGCAGGATGTGGTTATGGCTGAGGTAATGAAACTTCTTGATGCAGGTATTATCTATTCAGTTGGCAACTCTAAGTGGGTTAGCCCAGTTCAGGTGGTTCCTAAGAAAGGAGGAACCACAGTAGTTAAGAATGATAAAAATGAGTTAATACCAACTAGAGTTGTAACTGGGTGGCGGATGTGCATTGATTATAGACAGTTAAATGCCGCCACCAAGAAAGACCATTTCCCCCTTCCTTTTGTTGACCAAATGACTGAAAGACTGGCTTCTAATAAATTCTTCTGTTTTCTAGATGGTTATTCAGGTTTTTTTCAGATTCCCATCCATCCTGATGATCAGAGTAAGACTACTTTTACATGTCCACAGGGTGTTTTTGCTTATCGCAGGATGCCTTTTGGGTTATGCAATGCTCCTGCTACCTTTCAAAGGTGTATGATGGGTATCTTTTCTGACTTTATAGAAAACATTATGGAGGTATTTATGGATGATTTCTCTGTTTACGGAAATGCTTTTGATCAATGCTTAGCTAATCTTGATAAAGTCTTGCAACGATGTATTGATGTAAACCTTGTCTTAAATTAGGAAAAGTGTCATTTTATGGTTACTGAAGGGGTAGTGTTAGGGCATCTAATTTCAGATAAAGGTATACATGTAGATAAAGCAAAGGTGCAGGTGATTGAGCAATTACCCCCTCCTGTTAATGTTAAGGGGGTCAGAAGTTTCTTAGGACACGCAGGTTTCTACAGGCGTTTCATTAAGGACTTCTCTAAAATTGCTAAACCACTTACACAATTGCTTCTTAAAGATGCCATCTTTGATTTTACTGATGAGTGCCTTTCAGCTTTTAACAGGTTGAAGGAAGCTTTGATCTCAGCACCAATCATCCAGCCACCAGATTGGGATCTCCCATTTGAGATCATGTGCGATGCTAGTGACTATGCTGTAGGCGCTGTGCTAGGTCAAAGGAAGAACAAGGCTCTTAATGCTATATACTATGCGAGCCGCACCCTAGATGAGACTCAAGTCAACTATTTCACTACTGAGAAGGAGATGCTAGCTGTCATATTTGCCTTAGAAAAATTCAGGTCATATTTAGTAGGTAATAAGGTAATTGTTTACACTGACCATGCAGCTTTAAAGGGTCTTTTTCAAAAGAAGGATTCAAAGCCAAGGCTTTTAAGGTGGATACTCCTTCTCCAAGAGTTTGACATTGAGATTAGGGACAAGAAAGGCGCGGAAAACGTGGTAGCTGATCACCTCTCTCGCCTACAGTTGACTGATGGGGAAGATTCTTTACCTATTGATGATTCATTTCCTGATGAGAGTTTATTTATCATTAATAATTCAGGTTCTTATCCCCCTCCTTGGTATGCTGATTTTGCTAATTTTGCTGTTACAGGTAAAATCCCTCCTGAGTTGTCTTGGCAACAAAAGAAGAGATTTATGTTTGATGCAAAACAGTATTTTTGGGATGACCCTTATGTTTTTAAAGAATGCGGAGATGGACTCATCCGGAGATGCGTCCCCCAATGGGAGGTGAAGGACATTCTGGAAGCATGTCACTCTTCTGCAAATGGTGGTCACCACGGTCCATCTAGGACCGTGGCCAAGGTATTGCAGTCTGGTTTTTATTGGCCTACTTTACATGTTGACTGTAGAAATTTTGTAGGTAACTGTGATGCCTGTCAAAGAACTGGGAATGTCTCAAAAAGACATGAGATGCCACAAGTTGGTATTTTAGAGGTAGAAATTTTTGATGTCTGGGGCATTGATTATCAAGGACCTTTTCCTAGTAGTCAAGGTAACAGGTATATTCTTGTGGCTGTTGATTATGTGTCTAAGTGGGTAGAAGCTATTGCTACTCCCCATTGTGATGCAAAGGCTGTTATAAAGATGTTTAAAAAAAATCATATTTCCTCGTTTTGGTGTCCCTAGGGTTGTCATAAGTGACGGAGGTATGCATTTTAAGGAGAAACGCTTAGGTGACTTGTTAAATAAATTCGGT
This sequence comes from Silene conica, assembly GCA_029255685.2. Classification (NCBI taxonomy): domain Eukaryota; kingdom Viridiplantae; phylum Streptophyta; class Magnoliopsida; order Caryophyllales; family Caryophyllaceae; genus Silene; species Silene conica. Next base: position 74,308,735 of record CM055314.2, read on the forward strand.
GTCCAACACCGTAGAGGTTTAGCTTATCACCCTTAGACTAGTGGTCAAGTTGAGATCTCTAATAGGGAACTCAAGGAGACCCTAGCCAAGGTAGTTTCTAAGTCTAGGAAAGATTGGAGCCTAAAACTTGATGATGTTTTATGGACCTATAGAACCGCGTTCAAGACCCCCATAGGAATGTCACCATTCCGATTGATTTATGGTAAGACTTGTCATTTACCAGTAGAGTTAGAACGTAAGTCTTGGTGGGCTATATGTAATCTTAATTTCGACCCTAATCTTTCCCGTGAGAAACGTTTGTTGCAGCTCAATGAGTTAGAAGAATTCAGGTTGTTAGCTTATGACAATGCCAGGATTTAGAAAGAAAAAACAAAGCGCTGGCATGACAAGAGAATCATTAGACGTGATTTTCAGATAGGTGATAGGGTGTTGCTTTTTAATGCTCGTATTCGTCTTTTTCCTGGTAAGCTGAAATCCAGGTGGAGCGGACCCTACACCATCACAGCTGTCTCAAAATTCGGGTCAATCGAATTAGAAACCTCATCTGGTGAGAGGTTCAAAGTCAATGGCCAATATGTGAAGCACTTTAGAGGAGAAAATGAATTTGTCGGAAAGGTCGAAGTTTCTTACTTTGACCCTTTTTAGGATGCTTCACGACAGGTAAAAAGGTCGTGCGGGACCTCTTAAACCAGCGCTACACGGGAGGCAACCCGTGCTCTATTTTAAGTTTGCGTTTTTTTATTTTCGTTTTATCCTTGATGAAAATTTGAAATCTCTGCAGAAAAAGTAAAATAAAAGGGATCCGTCAGTACAAGCGGTCGACCGACCGAGCTACTAGGTCGATCGACCAACTGGCAGCTTTAATTATTTTTCCTGACAGATTAAGTAAAAATTTGCAGAGCAGGTAAAAGGACGGAGGTCGACCGACCGAGTATTCTGGTCGACCGACCGCGTGTTTTTTCCGGTTTTTTCTTTTGAGTCAAAGGTCACGGGTCTTTTTTGTTTTTGAAAACACAATAATTGCTTCATCTCCTCACTTTCCCTGCATTCCCTTTCTCTCTTAAAACCCTAAAAAAAACACCCTCTTTGGGGTTCGGTTTGGGGAGGTCCCCTTTCTTTAGTTCGGTTTGGGGAGGTCCCCATTTCTTTTGTAAGTTTTTTTTCCCCTTAGATTTCCAGTTTTTCCCTCTAGATTTCCAGTTTTCCTCTCCTTCCTCCATAGACTCTTTTTTGTAGTTTCTAGTCTTTTTCCTTTTCCTTTCTTTGCTTGTTTCTTTTTTGCCTACCCCCATCCCTATGCTGTGGTTGTATGCTGATGAGCACAATGGGGGCATTGTGCGTTTTGGTTTGGGGAGGGTGTTTGCATACTCCTTTGTGAGTATGCAATTATCTTTGTGTCTTTTGTTTTTCATTCCTTTAGGTGTTTTTCTTGTTTTCATCCTCTCTTGCCGCGTGCTCTTCCCTGTCGCGCGTTCTTCTCTGTCTTAAGTTTTTAGGTCGAGTCGGAACGGACGAATACAATTTATGCCTCACATATCACATATTGCCCTGCCTTGCATTTTTCAAAAATTTTCAAGCTAGTCTTTTGCATCATCTACGAGTTTTTGTTGATTTCATGCTAAATTATTAAACTTGACTCTCTTCTTGGCAAGCTACATCATATTCTAAGGATTAGAGCTTAATAAATCGGTGACATCTATGACCGATTTCATGTAGGTTTGTGAGTAGTTTCTCCTCTTGAGGCATGTCACATCAATATGCATAAACATGAATTTTGTCTACTTAATACCTGTATGCATTCGGATTTGTGGTTTGTCGACACATGTGGTAGAGGTCCCCCTTTCTCATTATTCCCATAATCCTCACATAGCCAAATTGAATCATTTTACCCAATTGCTACATCCTAAAAAAATTGCCTACCCTAGCCGAGCTAGTAATATAGTGATGGGTCTGTTTTGGCCATCCTTTGGTTTGTGCTTTATTGTTAAATATTGATTTTGTGAGAATGGTAGAAGGAGAAAAATAAAAGAGAAGGATTCGAAAAAAAATAATGAAAAAAAAGAGATACGAAAAAAAATAAATGAAAATGATAAGAAAAGAAGAAAAAAAAATAATTCGAATCAGCCTGTTTTCAAGGCTGGTCGGTCGACCTGCATCCTTGGTCGGTCGACCAGGACCATTGAACAGGTTATTTTCTGAAGGAAAGAAAGAAAAAAAAAAAGAAAAGGGGAAAATTGGAGGAATTGTGATTTTTGCTCCAAAACTTCGAGCATTAGCATGTATGGAAAAATAAAAAGAAGTGATCTTATAGTATGGATAGACGGTTGTTAGCTCGGTTTAACCCCTCTTCCCATAACTTATTTTAACCCCTTTTTACCTTTAGCCTCACAATTCCAAATTTGCCTCGGCATGTGTCATGGGTATCTAGTGTGGGAATGCATATGTACGGTTGTAGAGATTCTATTCATGTTAGATTGCAGGCATGTTCTTACGGGTCGCAGATAGGTGAGAGTCTTTACTTTTATTTATCTTCTTATCTTTCACATATACATTTGACCCTTTGCTTTCATGAGTGTCTCGAGCGTACCGCGAGAGTCCAATTAGAATGAGTCTTGCAAGGTTGAAATTTTAGCATGCTATTCCAACATGTCCAATTGTTTTGCTCTTGACATTATGCTTGTTTATATTTGAAGGTCGCATTAAATTGGTTGGGCATAGTGTTGTGTTTGGTTGTAAAAAGTATGAAATCTGTTCCATTAGAAGTTTTTCTTTTCTTTTGAGTCTTAGTGCTTGCTTGAGGACAAGCAAGGTTTGGTTTGGGGAGTTTGATACGTGCCTATTTTATGCATTTTATTTATTCTTTTGGCACGTATTTTCTAACATTTTCGTGACTTTTAGTTGCTATTTCTCCCGAAACGGTTTACTTTGGCATTTCATGTTTTATATGTAGGAATACGCGGAAGTGAGCAAAACTGAACCTTAATTGCCTTTCGGAAGCTGTTTTGAGTACTAATGCGGAGCAAGGATCCGGATTGCATGTCCGAGTGTTGTTATTGGGCCTGATTAAAGCTGGAACGGACAAGAAGCGGTCGACCGACCCGCATCATAGGTCGACCGACCGAAGCCCAATTCCTGACCAAAGCCAATTTCGCATAAAGGCCCAGCAGCACTTAAAGCGGTCGACCGACCCGCTTCAGAGGTCGACCGACCAGAGGCTGACCCGAGGACTTTTGTTTCGTGTTTCTAATTTCCTAATCTTGTAATTATTCTTATTTAAGGAGACCTAAACTCTTCAATTAGGTCAAGCAATTCAGATCTAACTAATTTTCTATTAACAAGTAAACTTTATGTTAGAAGAACTCGATAGTTTAGAAAGAGATTTTTATTCCAAGTTTTCATCTTTTGTTCTTAGTTCCATTAAAGTTGTAAGTTTGCTACAATTAATCTTTCTTTTCAATTTAATCTTGTTGTTCATCTTATTGTTGTTCTTTAATTCATGTTTTCTCTTTTATTATCATCTTTATTTATGTTGGTTCCTTTAATGTTCTTAGTTCTCGTTATTGTTAGTTTCATAATTAAGAGTATGCATAGCTAATTCTTGTGATTAGGAATTAGGGGAACCATGGTACAGACTCGATTTTGATAAGTTTAATGATTGAATTACCAATCCCCCATTGTCGTTGGTGAACTAATCCTTAAGATTGAAAGATTATTAGGATTAGTTTAACAACAACTTTGGGATTGCCCTTGAACGAAAGTTTAGTGCTTTTCTAGGAACCCTAAGACCGTAAGGATTGGGTAGAATATTGACCTAAAGGTTTATTCTTTGTTCCTTGGGATTGTGTTATTTGATTATTTTACCTTTCATTGACTTGTTTTGACCATGGGGAACCAAAGTTCCTAATCTCCTTTTACCTTATTTTATTTCTCTTGTTTATTTTGTCCTTTTAGTTATTAGTTTAAATCACAAATCAAACCCCTTTTTTTGGTTACTTGCAATAGACTTTAAATTCTCAAACATAATTAACCTTGTCTCTCTGTGGTTCGACCCTTGACTTATCCTATCTAAGTTTAAGCTGAGGTTTTATAAATCTTATCTTTGGCACCCCTCAACGACGGGTGTCAAAGGCCGCACAGGATCGGCAAAAATCCTATGCAGATGTCCGTCGTAGACCTTTCGAGTTTGAGGTGGGCGACAGAGTTTTCCTGAGAGTTTCACCGATGAAGGGCGTCAAGAGGTTTGGCTATAAGGGCAAGCTGAGCCCTAAGTATATTGGGCCATTTGAGATCGTGAAGAGGATTGGTGCTGTTGCTTACCGTTTGGACTTGCCTCCTAGTTTGGGCAAGGTTCATAGTGTCTTTCATGTTTCTCAGCTCCGCAAGTATGTTAGTGACCCGAGTCATGTGCTTCATAGAGAGATCGAGAATCTAGAGCTGAGTCTTGCTTTCGAGGAGCGTCCCGTGAAGATTCTTGACCGTCAGGATAGGAAGCTTAGGAGCAAGGTGGTGCCGTTAGTGAAGATCCTTTGGCGTTGCGGTGATGTTGAGGAGCAGACATGGGAGACCGAGGCATCGATGCGTGCTACGCATCCTTCTCTTTTCGATTGAGGTATAGTTATCTAGAATTTATCTTCGTTCGAGTTTCGAGGACGAAACTTTTTGAAGTTGGGGTGATTTTAACATCCCGTATTTTCATAAAATATATTTTTAAGGTTTTAAATTATTTTTAAGGAATAAAATAATATTTTAATATTTGTGGAGAAAGTATTTTAAATAAATCGTTAAGATTCGTCTTAAGAACCTTAAGTCCTTAAGACGAATACAACTTGGCAAACTTAAATCCGTATCACAAAACCCGTTCATTTCCAAACCCGTTTTCATTTAAACGGGAAAGGACACATAAAACCCCTAAACCCTTATGTGGATGTCGACACATTCATCTCACAAAAACAAATCACTGCTTCTTCATTGTTCTTCATTTCTCCTTAAACCTCCATCTTAAAATCCAATTTCAGTCATCATCCGATTTCCGAATCAAGGTAATTTATACATTTCTGGAATCCTCATGAAATTTGCAAGTCATCTATCACTTCCAATTTCCATTTCCTTTAGTTCGAAAATTGGCCTGTTTTTGTAGAATCCGACTTTTGGTCTCTTAAATCCGTTTTTCTTGTTATAGGTGAAGGCTTAGAAGACCCAAACGTTAATAGCTTCATTGTTGAGGAGGAGCTTTGATCAAAATCGCTTAAAAGGTGACAACTAAGAGAAACTCGGCCTTATTTGTGATATTAGCACTTTTCTTGTTTAAGATGGTTATAGTTTCTGATTTTTCATGTTGTGATGGTTGTTGGGACTTAGTATCATGCTAGGATTCCATAATAAAGACTTTCACATGCCTTGTTTGTGTTATATATGCCTTGTTGAATTTCAGAAATTATGTGCTTAAGACGGATACAAAGAATAGTTTTGTTGAGACTTATTTGTGGGATTTGATGCTTGTATTTGATGTATATGATGTTTATATATGCTGGGTAATCTTTGTATGTTGCGATTTTAGAAGTCTTGAATCGATTTGAGGAGTTTTGTGTATTGTAGAGAATTGCGATTTTGCGTACAGGTGACTCTGAGCCGGTAGGCTGACCGGCAGCCGGTCGGCCGGCTCAGAGTCGGTGTAATACCCCGTATGTTAGCCTCGGTCGACGGCGGTCAAACCATGTTTTATACGCGTATTTCAAACAGAATGTTTATAAAATATTTTATTTAAACTGTTATTGTTTTATAAATCGTATTGCTACGATTATTTCGTATTTAATAATCATTTTATATTTGATGATTACTTCATAAAAATTGCATTTCATTTGTATTTCTTAATTTTAATAATATATTTTTAATTAAATATATTTTCTATTTTATGTTTATTTCTCGTCTATACTTGATTTCTATTTTATTTTTATTTGAGTAGTAATTGTATTTAAATCCTATTTTTTTATGTATATTCTTATGTAATGGTTATTGGTTAACGTTTTAATATTAGTAATACTATATAAATTAATATCATAATATGGATTAATGCTCAAACGTTCACACCCATATCCATGATTCTAAACCCTAACACCACACAACCCGACATCCCGGTGTACAATCAGCGACATTTCACCTACCCAAAACGCTAGAAACAACGCATAATTCAATCCGTTTCAACGCATGATTCATTCATCTTATTCAATCAAAAAGAAAACCCATTGATTAATGCTGGAATTAACAGCAGTGACAGTGTTTATGCTGATGCCCGTCGTTGAGGGTACCAAAGATAAATTTATATTCCTAACTTAAACAATAGATAGTGAAAGTCAGGGTCGAACCACAAGGAGGTGGGGAATGTTTATTGTCTTAATGTTAATGTTTAAGGGTAACAAATTTGGGGGTTTGATTGGTTGATGCTATATCTAAGGCAAAGATAAAAATAAAACAAGAATTAAAAGATGAGAATAAAAATATAAATAAAGGGGATGCTAGGATGTTTGGGTAATAAATAGCTAAGGTAAAATAAATCCTAAGGTCAACATGTATTGCAGTCGCGTAGGGGGGTGTAACATATCTTTTTAGGTCTATGCTACCTAATAGCTCCTTTCGGCCTATGCTATTAGTTCCTAGGTCTCACAATTATTGGGTGTCAACAATAAGGGTGATTCCTAAATCCCAGGTTACATACCTTTCAGCCTTGAGTAACCTATCCGTCTTAAGGTGTAAACCAATGCCCTTCCCGTATCTTTCAATCTTGGGTAGGTCATTACTAACATCCTACAAGTCTCCTATTGGTCTCATTGCAGGATATTATAATTTATAAGAAAAGACGAAATAAGAAAACAGACGCGAGTGGTCGACCGACCGGCTACTCCAGTCGGCCGACCACGGCCTCGGTCGACCGACCGGCTATTCCAGTCGGCCGACCGGGGTCCTGCTACAGGTCGGGTTTTTCGGATTTTATTCACCTATGCATATTATTCCCTACATCCTAACATATGAAAATTAGCTACTCATAACTGTTAAGACGAATATAAAATTGGGAATAAACATGGAGAACACAGTAAGTAATCTAAACATGCAAGATTCAAATAAAGCTTGGGATTCTAACTTAACAATTGTAATAAAAGCAATAAGAACAATAATAAAGCAAGGTTAAAAGAGCAATTACCACAATTTGGAATTAGGGCAGAAAGAAACTAACTTTATTGATGAATGCTTGAGAACTATTGAAGGATTATAATTGAACTAAAAACTAAATAGAATTCTCTAAATAAGACTTGATTATAATTCTATGATAGAAAACTAGATTAAGAACTTCCTACTAAACCCTAGCTACAAGATTAGCTTATATAGGGTAAAAACTAAGAGTTTCCTTAAGATTCTAATTCTACTTTATTTCCGAAAACGAATCGTACGGGCCTCGTTCTGGTCGGCCGACCCGTATAACTGGTCGGTCGACCACTTCTTGCTGGGCTTCTCTTATTTCCGGCCCCTTTTATGAAAATTGGACTTTATGAAAATCGGGCCTGGTCGGCCGACCCGTATAACTGGTCGGTCGACCGCTTCTTCTGGGAAGTCTTCGGATTTCTTCTTGTTTTGACCTTTGGGCGCTTTGATTTTGACTTCAGTTGACTTTCCTTTTATTCCTTAATTAAGCTAAAGACTTGAGGATACGAATTTGGTGCTAAATCGTCTCTTTTCCGCATAAATCTGCAAAAGTGCATAAAAATACGAAAGTACACAATTTGTGGGAAATAGAGGCTAAAACATAGTAAATGAGCGACCAAATACGTGTAAAAATAGATGTAAAACATCATAGAATAGACACGTATCAAATTCCCCAAACCAAACCCTTGCTTGCCCTCAAGCAAGAAATAGACTCGATCTTAACTAATGGAACGATTTCAATCTCAGAGCGAAATTTACATGTAAACCTAAACCAATGCCAAGAACAAAATGAGATAATATTCAAATCATGCAAACGAGTTATAGGGTTGTCAAACTTGAAAACATAAAGACTATAGAGACTTATACCATGGACTCTCGCGGTACGCTCGAGACACTCATGAAGCAAAGGGTGAGTATATGTAAAAGATAGAAAGAAGTAATTTTGTAGAGACACTCACCTAACTGCGACCCATGAAAAACATGCCTGCAATCTAACATGAACAAGAATTCTACAACCTTGTATAACAATCTCATTAAATGACCCAGATACATGCAATTGGGGTAATGAAAGATATGTGAGATAAAAGGTAAAAGTGGTTAAGATGCTTTTGGATATGTGGGGCTAGTAGCCAAGCTAGTAAAACCGATTCCCAACAACATACTTCACGACTTTTTGATATTAAGAAAGTGCTCTTTTGTAGCACAACTCTCACATTAAATATAAGAAAGGACTCCCCAATATTTTTGAATGAGGTACGGGAGTTATAACATATAAAAGAAAGGGATTTTGGAACGGAAATTTTGAATCTGATCCTGCCAGTTGGTCGGCCGACTTATAGAGGTGGTCGGTCGACTGGCTCTGTATTTTCCGGATTTTTTTCTTTTTCTTTTTTTTTTTTTTTTTTCTTTTCTTGAATTTTTCTGTTCTTTTTCTTTTCTTGCTTTCTTTCTTTCTTTTCTCTTTTTGCTCATGATAGCACACAAACCAAGATGCCTCAAAAAATAATCCAATGACTACAAATACTAGCTTGGAAGGGTAGGCTAAGTATGGGATGTAGTTTTAGGGGAATAAAAAGGCAATTTTGGCTATGTGAAGCTTATGGGTAAATATGAGAGAAGGGATCCCAAATGCACGTATCAAGACTCACAAAAACGAGAAAGTAAAACAAGTATATAGCAATTCAAGTTCATGTTTATGCATATTGATGTAACATGTTCCAAGGGGAGTACTACTCACATCCTAGACAACTGGTTTAAGAATGAAACCAGGAATAAGGCTCTAAAACTTAGAATGTATAAGTAGGTCGCCAAGGTATAAGTCAAGTCTCAAGATATGCAAGTTGACAAAAACTCGTAGATATGCAAAAGACTCTCATACTAAAACAAGTTGACAAGGCAAGGTAAAGGCATAAACATGTAAGATAGCTAAATCATCCTTGAAATACTTTCGTTCCGACTCGACCTATATGCTAAAATAAACGTGCATTTTTTTTTGATTTTTTTAAAATTTTTTAATTTTTTTGGATTTTTTTTTTTTTTTTTTTTTTTGTATATATAAGGAAAATAAAGAAAAGAACGATGCAAGACAGAAATGCAATAAACGTGTGACAAAATGCAATGCATGTAACACGAAACCATTCCCCAAACCAACCCGCACAATGTCCCCATTGTGCATTAGCCTAAGTAAAGGTTTCAGAAAATTAAAAGACAAATGTAAGTAAAATAAAATAAAGAAAAAACTGGAAAGAACTCACTGGGTTAAAAGATGTATGAGAAAAACCTCCCCAAACCAGCGCAAGCTGGGAGGTTTTGGTGGCCAGCAGTGCCACTCAAGTACCCAAGACGGTTGCACGATTCCCGAGGAAGAGAAACGAAAGACTGCGACGGACAGTAGGTCGACCGACCGGTGTTTCTGGTCGATCGACCTCCTGTGAACAGCGGAAAAATCGGCGATACAGCGCGTCTGGTCGACCGACTGATGTTTCTGGTCGGTCGACCAGCTGAGTCCTGGAGGTCTTCGTTTTTTCTCGGAAATCCTGAAAAAGCAAGAAAATATGCGCGCCCAACAATGCACGAAATGCCCGGAACGATTCTAAAAGTCTTAACTACTAGCAAATCAAACTAAAAAGTTTCACACAACATAAAATAAATTGTCTTAAAACTGCAATTTAAAAACAACTATCCGCTGAAGATGCGGAGAATATCTGACCACGGCTTCTGACGGCACGCCGTAGTCTCCACTGTTTTTGCTTCAGTAGCAAAACACATCTTCTTTCCTCCATCGCAAAGCATATGCGACGGTCTCTCTGCTTGAGCCTGCCTCCTCTTCTTTTTCTCCTCTCGATCCACGACGTCTGGATCCTCATCTTCTCCATAGCTTAGGCATCCCATTCCTCCTCTCTGGATGATGACTTCCTTCTCCTTGGGTTTTCCCAAACCAATTCCTGCAATAGTCATAATAGAGGTGTCCTCCCTATTGCTCCCAATCTGGGGCGGAGGTGTAAAAACAGATACAGGAACAGGCAGTAAAGGTGGAGAAGTAGTGATGACTTCATACTTCTTTTCAGAAGTTATAGCATTACATGTAATGGGGGTCATAGCATCCTTCTTCCTATAGGATAGGCCATAGATAATAGAATGTTTGCCTACTTTGAAGGTTAGAGTTCCAGTGCCTACATCTATAATGGCTCCTGCAGTGTGAAGAAAGGGTCTTCCTAGAATGATGGGTATATGGGCATCCTCTGGGATGTCCAAAACAACAAAGTCTACTGGGAAGAAAAACCTGTCAATACGCACAGGGATGTTTTCTAACACCCCTATAGGTTCCATAGATGTGCGATCAGCCATCTGGACTGTCATACTGGTCACTGCAAATTCGGTCATTCCTAGTTTTAAGGCGACGCTTAGGGGCATGACACTTATACTAGCACCTAGGTCGCATAAAGCCTTTTTGACTGGGAAGGTTCCTATATTACAGGGGACAGAAAAACTTCCAGGGTCTTCTAATTTATGGGGGGCAATGACATGTGTTAAAAAGCTAGATGACTCTTCAGTGAGAGCCACAGACTCAACCTTTTCTAGAGACCTCTTCCTTGACAAAAGCTGTCTCATGAATTTTAGATAAGAAGGAACTTGTTGAACTAGTTCTAAAAATGGAACTTGAACATTTAATGAACGAATTACATCTTTGAATTTATCAAAAGATACCTGATCCTTCGAAGGCACGAGTCTCTCTGGAAAGGGAGCAGCTGAGGATTCCGTATTTGTAGCCCTTTTTAAAAACCTAGGGGTCTTATCACCCCTGAAAAGGAAATCCCTTAAGTTATTTGGCAATTCTGGACGAAAGGGAACTTCGGGCTCTGCTTCTGTGGTCGGTCGACCAGTATCCTCGGTCGGTCGACCAGTCTCCTGTTCAGGCGAAATCTTTGGATCCTGCTCTGTGGTCGGTCGACCAGAATTTTCAGTCGGTCGACCGACTTCGCTGCTACTCGCTGTTTTTTCTTTCTCAGCCCCCACTTTAGTACCACTCCGCAGGGTTACGACGTTTAGAGTCTCCTTCTTCTGGTCCGGTTTGGTCGGAAGTTGACCCGGAGCTCTAGTATCATTCTTGCTCGCGATCTGAGCAATCTGGGACTCCAACATCTTCATTCCTGCCTCTCTAGCCTGTGACTCCTTCTGAACCAACCCAATAAGATTTTGGATAAGAGCATCTGTGTTGGGTGGTGGATTAGAAGGTGGTTGAGGGTTGAAAGGTGGTCTTTGGAAATTCTGTTTATGTGGGGGTACATATGTGGAATTTTGCTGAGGTTGCATGTGCTGTGGGTTTTGAACATTCTGGCTTGTCCACCTTAAGTTGGGATGGACATTGTTATTATTTGGATCATAGAAATTGTTCCCACGATAATGCTGAAAAGCGGCACATGTTTCATTAGATGAAGTGCAGAACTTTGACACATGCCCTTCTCCACCGCACCTCTCACAAGCAAAGGGTCCGTCCTGAACGGCGTTCACCTGGTAAATTCCTCCCTTGCTTCCACTCCCTAGATCGAGCTTTTCTGCAGCCTCAAATTTTTCTAGCTTGGCCGTTAAGGCCTCAATTGCTGCCAGGTTGTACTCTGATTTTCTCTGATTTCCTCTGGAAGTACCATGCTCAGCGCGGTGCACAGCAACATCTTCTATTAACTTGAGACCCTTAGTCTCTCCTGAATTATCCTGGAATCTTCCATTAGCTGCAGCATCTAAGTAGGCCCTGTTGTCATCATAGAGGCCATTGTAGAACTGGTTGCAAAGAAACCATTGTTCGAATCCGTGATGTGGTATGGATCGAACAAGTCTCTTGAACCTGTCCCACGCCTCGCTGAAATCTTCATTGGGTCCTTGCTTGAAATTAGTAATCTGCGCTCTTAAGGCATTAGTCTTTGATGCAGAATAGTATTTCCTGTAGAAAGCTAGGGCTAAGGTGTTCCAATCTGTAACTCCCGCAGCAGTGCGGTCAAGGTCTCTGTACCACTCTCTTGCAGAGTCCCTAAGGGAGAAGATAAACATGGTCTGTTTAATCTGATCTTGCGTTACTCCTTCTGGGGGTGCTATAGAGCATATGTAATCTGTGAAGATTTCAATATGCTTAGCTGCATCCTCATTGGCTGAGCCTCCAAATTGGTTTCTTTCAACCATAGTAATATAGGCAGGCTTGGCCTCGAATGGCTTCCCAGTACCTGCAGGTAAAGTGAACCCTTTGTATAGGTCCTTTGCCTGAGGCATAGAGTGACTGGCAATAGTAGCTTCTTCTGTCATGTTATCTTCTTCTTTAGGAAAAACTGGAAAGTGGGTAAAAGGTGGTGTTTTTGGTGAAAGTGGATTGATGGGTGAATTTGGTTGTGAAGGTGGTGTTTTTGGTGAAGATGGTGGTAACTCGAAAAGGTCTTCTTGAAATAAAGAGGATGGTGACCCTCCCTCTTGATTTGCTAGAAGTTGCTTTCTTCTTTCTCTAAGAGTCCTCTCAATTTCGAGATCAAGTGGTAGGAGTTCTCCTTGAACTGACCTGCGCATAAGAGGAAACTACAAGAAAAAGGTGAGAAGGTTTAAGGAACAAAAAGTTCCTTAAACAAAGAGAAACAAAAACAAAAAACAATAAACACTGGCGTCACCTCCCCGGCAACGGCGCCAAAATTTGATGCCCGTCGTTGAGGGTACCAAAGATAAATTTATATTCCTAACTTAAACAATAGATAGTGAAAGTCAGGGTCGAACCACAAGGAGGTGGGGAATGTTTATTGTCTTAATGTTAATGTTTAAGGGTAACAAATTTGGGGGTTTGATTGGTTGATGCTATATCTAAGGCAAAGATAAAAATAAAACAAGAATTAAAAGATGAGAATAAAAATATAAATAAAGGGGATGCTAGGATGTTTGGGTAATAAATAGCTAAGGTAAAATAAATCCTAAGGTCAACATGTATTGCAGTCGCGTAGGGGGGTGTAACATATCGTTTTAGGTCTATGCTACCTAATAGCTCCTTTCGGCCTATGCTATTAGTTCCTAGGTCTCACAATTATTGGGTGTCAACAATAAGGGTGATTCCTAAATCCCAGGTTACATACCTTTCAGCCTTGAGTAACCTATCCGTCTTAAGGTGTAAACCAATGCCCTTCCCGTATCTTTCAATCTTGGGTAGGTCATTACTAACATCCTACAAGTCTCCTATTGGTCTCATTGCAGGATATTATAATTTATAAGAAAAGACGAAATAAGAAAACAGACGCGAGTGGTCGACCGACCGGCTACTCCAGTCGGCCGACCACGGCCTCGGTCGACCGACCGGCTATTCCAGTCGGCCGACCGGGGTCCTGCTACAGGTCGGGTTTTTCGGATTTTATTCACCTATGCATATTATTCCCTACATCCTAACATATGAAAATTAGCTACTCATAACTGTTAAGACGAATATAAAATTGGGAATAAACATGGAGAACACAGTAAGTAATCTAAACATGCAAGATTCAAATAAAGCTTGGGATTCTAACTTAACAATTGTAATAAAAGCAATAAGAACAATAATAAAGCAAGGTTAAAAGAGCAATTACCACAATTTGGAATTAGGGCAGAAAGAAACTAACTTTATTGATGAATGCTTGAGAACTATTGAAGGATTATAATTGAACTAAAAACTAAATAGAATTCTCTAAATAAGACTTGATTATAATTCTATGATAGAAAACTAGATTAAGAACTTCCTACTAAACCCTAGCTACAAGATTAGCTTATATAGGGTAAAAACTAAGAGTTTCCTTAAGATTCTAATTCTACTTTATTTCCGAAAACGAATCGTACGGGCCTCGTTCTGGTCGGCCGACCCGTATAACTGGTCGGTCGACCACTTCTTGCTGGGCTTCTCTTATTTCCGGCCCCTTTTATGAAAATTGGACTTTATGAAAATCGGGCCTGGTCGGCCGACCCGTATAACTGGTCGGTCGACCGCTTCTTCTGGGAAGTCTTCGGATTTCTTCTTGTTTTGACCTTTGGGCGCTTTGATTTTGACTTCAGTTGACTTTCCTTTTATTCCTTAATTAAGCTAAAGACTTGAGGATACGAATTTGGTGCTAAATCGTCTCTTTTCCGCATAAATCTGCAAAAGTGCATAAAAATACGAAAGTACACAATTTGTGGGAAATAGAGGCTAAAACATAGTAAATGAGCGACCAAATACGTGTAAAAATAGATGTAAAACATCATAGAATAGACACGTATCATATGCGACGGTCTTAATGAAGAGTTCTTTCACGCGTTCGATTCCTCTATTTCGCTGGATAATGACGATTTTCAGGTGATGATTTTGGTTGACGGATACTTTGCATTTGGTTGCTCGGATTGCTTTTGGACTTGCTAGCTGAAAGGTAGGATATACCTACTCAATCTCAATTTAATATGATTATCTTGGTTGACATTTTACATGTGATGTGATGATATTGGTTGGATTGAGTAATGATTATTGTTATTGGCATGTGCATTTCATTATTTAATAGCATGATTGATTAAGAGTATTGTTGCATTCATGAGCACGGCATATGCATTGGTTACTGAGAAAGATGTGAATCAGATATTGTTCTGATATAAAGCCCAGGGTGGTTCTGCAGACCAAGCCTGGTGTCTTATCAGCTATTGAGCTGGTGTTCGGTGACGACCGATTATAGTCTGCCGGGAGGTTCGGTATGGCTTGGTGTTTCGGGTTATGATTGGTGTTTCGGGTTTGAGATTGAGATTGTGATTGAGCTCGAGCATATCATGGCATTTGCATATCATAATTTTTGCATTATTTATTATTGTGTTATCCTACTCAACCGCGAGGTTGACAGTGTATTCGTGTACACCTACGATGATCCGGAATGGGGAGTAGATTTTGACAGGTCTCGAGTTAGCTGTTTTGGGAGCTCATGGGGAAGCATGAGGATGTTGACTTGCCTACCTAGTTGATTAGCCCACTTAGTCAGACTATCACGATGTAGCTTTGTAATTTAATGTTTCCGCTGTAGTAGTTTGTATTTTGGTACTTCGGTTTGAGTTACGTAAGTTGTAATAATAAAAGTTTAAACTTAACCAGTTTTTATATAAAGTGCTTTGGTTTGGTTACTTTGCTATTCACTACCTCGGACATTCCGAGATGGTAACAACTCTATTTATTTGAGAATGTCTTGCTAAAGGCTCTTAAATAAATGGGGGTGTTACAAAGTGGTATCAGAGCGAACGATCCTTAGGCCTGGACCAATTAATTTAATTTACGTAGGATGTGTCTAAACAAATGAACCCCAGGTAGAAACTGTTAGGAGCCCCTTAGTACGGTTAGGAAAGCGCGCCTAATTCGTACCCTGGCCCTTTCAGATTTGAACTGGGAATACCTTGGGAAGGAAAACAGAGAGGTGAGGATTTAAATGAACTAGATCTCATAGGAATTTGTTATTGTATGTAGTTAGAAACCGTGTATGTCTGTAATTTGGAATGTATTCTAAACTTGTTGCAGGATGCGGAATCAAGGTAAGTCTTTTGTGTTAAGGCCAATAGGCCGAGATGTGTGATGTATGACGTCGACAATTGTGTTTGTTATTCTATTCGTGCATACACTTCTTAATTGAATGCCTCATTCTTTGCAATAATTTGATGTTTCGCTTACTATGCAAATGTAGTCGAATTTTGAGATTTATGCTTGCTATTGTTTTACTATTTGCCTTATTAATCTATGTTTAGTGATATGCGGAATGTGTTGCCTAAGCCATGAATGTTATATAGTTATATATGAAATTTTAAAGGAACCAAAATTGTAATAAATTTCCAGAATGTTACCTTGTTTGTACGCGCTGCCATTTAAAATGTGTTCCATATATGAGTATGAAAATTTTATGTATGATAACCTTCTGAGTTATCTTCCCAATGCTTTTGGTTTCATGTTAATACGAGTTATATTTTGAGAGAAAGAAATATATTAGTCGACAATGGTCAGATTGTTACTGCACAATTCTGTTCTGACTCATATTTTTTGGAAAAAAAAAAAAATCATTTAAAACGTATTTATTGTTTATGCATAATTCCAACTCCACTGTTTAGAATATTCAGTCACGTTTTCAAAATGATAAGTCATGTAAAATCTTGACGAGTCGTTATTTAATAGAATTTTTTTTTTTTTTTTTTGTTTTTTTTTTTTTTTTTTTTGTTTTTTTTTTGCAAGGTGCCCCAAGTTTCTGTCTAATTGTTGTAAAGTCTCTGTTCAGACTAATTGAATTGTAAAATTCGCTATTAATAATTCTCTTAAGATTTGTGTTTGATTCTTTTTCCTATGATTAGTTAATTCATTATATTTTCTAAAAACTAAAATAGCTCACAAAATAGCTAAGCGGTTATTTAATTATGATTTTCGAAAGTTGCAGCATAATGTGTGATTCTTGAAATGGTAAGTCATGAAAGTTTAACCAAATATGAATTTGGTAATGTGACCATGTAATATCCTGATATGACATAATTAGCATGAGTAGTAGAAATATGGAATGAATATAGAGATGTTATATGATAATATAGCCTTGTTGTTACAATAATGTGAATGAATTTCATGACTTTATATGACTGTTATTATTGAAGTTGAAACGAAATATACAAATCTAAGTGTGACAATATGATGGTTGTTATTTTACAATATTTTGTGTGATTACCAAGTATTTAAATGACTGGATAAGTGCCTTTGTATGCTTATAGTCGTATTTATTTATAACTGTTAGTTGTTAACTTTGACCAATTCTTGTATAAAGAGATTAGCAATAGGTGTATCTATGTATGTTTTATGACGTGTTACCACATTTATTTTATCACGGAAGTAGCACATGTTATGCAATATCGTAAGAAGTTCGGAATTTTATACTGGTGAAGGGAAATTGTCAAAATGTTTTGTGACCCCGTGAATATCTATATGATAATTCGGGCGCAAATGTTCACATGTTGTTTGTTTTGGTAACTTAATGCCTTTAGCGAGTATATGTACTTTGTAAGTCATGATTGCTACTTAGTTGTGCTGAGATGAGAAATGAGTAGTATGTTGTGCTTAATTATCTTCTAGCATGTCACTTCGCCTTTAAATATGGTGATGATCTGTGCTTAGTTATATATATATGTGATGGAGGTTACGGGGACGTAACCATGCTTAAGGAGGATAGGATTGGAAAATCTTGAAAATTTGGCTGTTAATTATTACATGCGTTGATTAATAGTTATATGCATGAAAGTATTGCATAGTGTTGTACCTTTTGAGTTGGTGCAATGTTGCGAGTTATGTATGTATATATATTTTTGCATTTACTTGTTGGTCTGTTTCTTTAAGGAGGATAGACCGTAATAGAATGTCTTCATAGAAGATTTAGGGAGTCAGTGCAGAAGAGAGGAGGAGTGTCGTGTTTGGTTGTATGGTTGAGATCGTGTTTAGACAGCTGTTAAACTTCGGGACGAAGTTTGGTTTAAGGGAGGTGGAATGTAACACATGCCATTTCTGAGGGGAGTGATCTAGGGTAGAGGGCGTTAGTTGACTTTTGATTTGGTGATGGGTAATGTGGTGAACTTCGGGGACGAAGTTCCTTTTAAGGACGGAAGACTGTAATACCCCGTATGTTAGCCACGGTCGACGGCGGTCAAACCATGTTTTATACGCGTATTTCAAACAGAATGTTTATAAAATATTTTATTTAAACTGTTATTGTTTTATAAATCGTATTGCTACGATTATTTCGTATTTAATAATCATTTTATATTTGATGATTACTTCATAAAAATTGCATTTCATTTGTATTTCTTAATTTTAATAATATATTTTTAATTAAATATATTTTCTATTTTATGTTTATTTCTCGTCTATACTTGATTTCTATTTTATTTTTATTTGAGTAGTAATTGTATTTAAATCCTATTATTTTATGTATATTCTTATGTAATGGTTATTGGTTAACGTTTTAATATTAGTAATACTATATAAATTAATATCATAATATGGATTAATGCTCAAACGTTCACACCCATATCCATGATTCTAAACCCTAACACCACACAACCCGACATCCCGGTGTACAATCAGCGACATTTCACCTACCCAAAACGCTAGAAACAACGCATAATTCAATCCGTTTCAACGCATGATTCATTCATCTTATTCAATCAAAAAGAAAACCCATTGATTAATGCTGGAATTAACAGCAGTGACAGTGTTTATGCGACGGTCTTAATGAAGAGTTCTTTCACGCGTTCGATTCCTCTATTTCGCTGGATAATGACGATTTTCAGGTGATGATTTTGGTTGACGGATACTTTGCATTTGGTTGCTCGGATTGCTTTTGGACTTGCTAGCTGAAAGGTAGGATATACCTACTCAATCTCAATTTAATATGATTATCTTGGTTGACATTTTACATGTGATGTGATGATATTGGTTGGATTGAGTAATGATTATTGTTATTGGCATGTGCATTTCATTATTTAATAGCATGATTGATTAAGAGTATTGTTGCATTCATGAGCACGGCATATGCATTGGTTACTGAGAAAGATGTGAATCAGATATTGTTCTGATATAAAGCCCAGGGTGGTTCTGCAGACCAGGCCTGGTGTCTTATCAGCTATTGAGCTGGTGTTCGGTGACGACCGATTATAGTCTGCCGGGAGGTTCGGTATGGCTTGGTGTTTCGGGTTATGATTGGTGTTTCGGGTTTGAGATTGAGATTGTGATTGAGCTCGAGCATATCATGGCATTTGCATATCATAATTTTTGCATTATTTATTATTGTGTTATCCTACTCAACCGCGAGGTTGACAGTGTATTCGTGTACACCTACGATGATCCGGAATGGGGAGTAGATTTTGACAGGTCTCGAGTTAGCTGTTTTGGGAGCTCATGGGGAAGCATGAGGATGTTGACTTGCCTACCTAGTTGATTAGCCCACTTAGTCAGACTATCACGATGTAGCTTTGTAATTTAATGTTTCCGCTGTAGTAGTTTGTATTTTGGTACTTCGGTTTGAGTTACGTAAGTTGTAATAATAAAAGTTTAAACTTAACCAGTTTTTATATAAAGTGCTTTGGTTTGGTTACTTTGCTATTCACTACCTCGGACATTCCGAGATGGTAACAACTCTATTTATTTGAGAATGTCTTGCTAAAGGCTCTTAAATAAATGGGGGTGTTACAGTCGGGGTGTGTTCTTGAATGTTCTGAAATATAGGGAAAGGGTTCTGAGCCGGTAGGTCGGCCGCCGGTCGACTGGCTCAGAATCCCTCTTAGGATTTGGTGAAATTTTGCAAAGGCTTGGGAAAGGACTCCCAGCCGGCAGACCGGCAGCCGGTCCACCGGCTGAGAGTCTCTCCTTATTTTTCTGAATTTTGAAGGATGGCTTATGGGAAGGGACTCCCAGCCGGCTGGCTGGCAGACGGTCCACCGGCTGAGAGCCTCTTCTCATTTTTTTCAGATTTGTAAAGGCTTAAGGGAAGGGACTCCCAGCCGGCCGACCGGCAGACTGTTCCGGACCGGCTGAGCGCCCCTGTTCTCATTGTTTTGTTTATAACTTGCAAACGGTTAATCGATTTTGTTTGAGATTCATTCCGTGTACCTTTCATGTGTGTTTGAGGTCCCCGGAGGATGGGCGACACTATATTGGGTTCGGAAATGGAGAGAGGATAGAGACCCCCCGGGCGGGTAACCGAAAGGGAAACCGGCTCTCCCTCAACTTAGTTCCCGGGATCAATTAAGTGTTGATTAGAAGTATAAGATGTTGGGGCTGGTGTCTTTGACAATTAAGTACAATGACTTATTAAATCTCTTTAAGGATCACAAGGGCATACTTCAGTATTATTACCAGTTGATCCACGTTTATCAATAACGGTTGGCTTGCTAGATAAGTTTGACGTTATTGTCATACGGATGGCGGTGGTCAACTGGTCCCTATACGTCACACCTATAGGACACTGATGGCCGGATTTTGTCGTCGATACCGGCACCAAACACATTTATAAAGAACCCAAATTAAGTAGTATAATTTAGGGTCGAACCCAAAAGACGGTGGGGAAGTTGTATAGTTATGCTTTAATTTTAGTATGAGTCGGAGTAAAAGGTTTTGGTTTGGAAAAAACTAATTAACTACTAAGGCAAGTAAATCTAGATGAAGTTGATGATAAAGGGGACTAGGGTGTCGGGGGTCACCTAGGTAAGTCGGGAGCCAAACGTAAGATAACGGTCTTGTATCACTTCTATGGTAGGTCTAGGGTTGTCTCTTCTCTCGAGTTGACAAACCCTTAGGTCGAGTCTAGTCCTAGCTTTCGCTACAAACCAAGCTAACCTAACACACAAGCATGCTCATGAAACCCCAAGACTTTCGTCTAAAGCAAACAAAGTGAAGACTAACACCCAACCGTCGTTGAGGCATTTCATCAAACACATAACATGCAAGATGCGAAAACTTAACCAAAGAAGCAAACAAGACTAACTCTAGGCATTTTTCATGGCTACTAACTACCCAAGCAAACCCCCTAACCCTAGAATAAGACTACTCACACATGGCTAAGGAATAAACTTGAACAAATAAGGTATTAATGCTAAACATGGTGGAAATTAATGAGAGTAAATAATTGAACAAGCAAAACTAAAACAAAATGCAAAGACAAAGTAGAGATTAGGAAGATTATACCAATAATAAGGAAAAAGCAAGGAACTTGGATTACAACTTGGAGGATTCTCTCAAACCCTCAAATTACAACCCAATAAGAATCTTCTAAAATTGCCCAAGAACAAAGCTAAGAGAATCACTAAGAAAGGATTAACTAATATTGAAAGATTAAACTAAGATCTAAAGAGGATTAAAATATTAAGAGAGTTTTTTGAGTCTAAGTATAGAACAATGGAACAGTGCAAAACCCTAGAAAAGTGTGTAAAAGTGCGTAATAATGCGTAAAAAATAAGTCTACACAAGTGCGGGTTTATATAGAGTGCGGAAATACGAAAAAGGCCTCTCAGCCGGTCGACCGGCTGCCGGTGGTGGACCGGCTGAGAGCCCAAAATCCGACTTCTGACTTTTCTTCGATTTTTCTCCAATGCACATGCATCCCCAGCCGACCGGCCGGCTGCCGGTCGGGCACCGGCTGGGAGGCCAAAAACTCAATTCTGATTTTTTTTCTTTTTCACTTGGCTACAGGTACCCTCAGCCGGTGGACCGGCTGCCGGTTGGCCACCGGCTGGGGACCCTTTATGAGTAATCTGCCCAATAATTCATTTTCTTCAATCTTCGAATTTGGCTAAGTATAGGAAAGTCATCCCAGCCGGCCGACCGGCTGCCGGTAGGCCACCGGCTGGGAGGCTTTTCTTAAGGGGCTGGAAAATTCTTCACAATTTGTTGAAATCTTGAGTCAAGGCTACCAGCCGGCCGACCGGCCGCCGGTTGGAGACCGGCTGGGAGGGCCTGGGAGGCCTCCTTCACAATTCTTCCACATTTCTTCATAAATCGTTCTAAATCCGGCTCGATTTCACCCGTTTATTCGCCCACGCCGTAATACCTACAAAAATTGGATCGAATAGGAATATACGAGGCAACGGACGTAAAAACACCTAAAGATACGCAAATCGAGGTCGAATCGTGACCGAAAACAAAGAAAATGTAAAGGAAATGATGACCAAAATGGAGCTCATCAGAATTCCCCACACTTAAACCTTACTCGTCCTCGAGTAAGAGATCAACGAACTATATAACCCTTATTAAAAACAAAGAAACAACTAAGTAAGCTAACTATAAGCCGAATCGGGTTTAGCTACACCCGTAGCCCTTTCAACTCACAATTTGACATTCATGAGGGAGAATGCCCTATTGTAAGGCAAGTAAGGTCTTGCTACAAAACTTTTGATGCAAACAAGTAAAAACAAAACACGTATAGACAAACAACATGCATCGGAAAAGAAAGAAAACCGCTTGCCTCATTTAAGCGGTGGAAAACAACTAAAAGAGAACAAATTCAAAGTCGTAAACTCCTTCACAAATATTAATTCTACAAGTCACTAAGGCAAGAAGGATGACAACAAAACACCGCCAAATCATGCTAAACTAGGCTACTTTCATAACCGTTATCCAAAAACTTTTGTCAAGGGCGATCGGATGGAATGGAATGATAATCCCCGCAATGCTAAAGGCAAATGATGCAACAAGTCTAGATTCTTCACAAAGTAAAGGTCATGGGTCGTCCCGAGATCGACAAAACGGCAAGGCAAAATTGATTTTTTTGGAATGAAATGCTCAAATCAATACAAAATGGTGGATTACAATCAAAATTTGACCTCATTCAATTTTTTTTCATTTCTTTTTCATGCCATGAGTTAGGATGGGGTTTGTCCCACGCGTGCTAATGTCCTTTGCTTTCGCCAATCGCTTATTAGGCAACCGGTTAACCTCTAGACAATAGCTTATCGGGGTGACAATCACTCTGTCTTTGGGCGGTCGAATTCACAACCAGGTGGGAAGCCAACTCAATGGCTACCCTCCAAAGCACATCGAAGTGGTACGCCTCCACCAAAACAACATGTTCTTATTCCTTTTTTCATTAACCATTTTTTTTCTTTTCTTTTTCACTTGAGGCTTCTTTTTTTCTTCTTTCAAAACATTTCCACTTCTTATGATCATTGACAAGAGCATTCCAAATTTATTCATGAAAGTTATTTTTGGGTTGCCAAACCGTCAAGTCGAACAAGGTCACCAAGACAAGATAATCAAAACCACTTCACATCACGGGGGTGGACAAGGTGACTCACATGCAAACCCTTGACTTGGTATTGGACCATGGTCAGAAAGATACTAGAAAAGCATGACCTAGGGTGTTTTAAAAATCATTCTAAAAGACAAAGTCCCAAGTAGAAGAATTATTTGCAAATGCTTAAACGATTTTGTCAAAGTTCTCAATTAGGCATTTTCAAAACATTAACCTAAATGCAACTATATGCCATGAATGCAACTAATATAGACATGTTATAATGCAAATGAGACTATCAAACTAAATGCCAAACAAAGCTAATGCAACTCCTAACAGCACAAAAGCACACAAGCCACACACAATTCTCCACAATGTACTCCACATCCTCCAAATACAAGCCCATCCTCCTCAATTGTAACAAAAGGAAGAAAATGAGAGTGAAATAGAGGTTGGAACGATCATACCGTGGTATCTTCAAGATCCAAAGCGGTGCTCAAGCGAGTGTTACCTATGCGAAAGGAGGGGAAGCAAACACAAGTATATACAATTCTACACTAATAAGGTAAAAACATGTTTTTGAATTTTTCAAATTTTTCGATTTTTTTGGTATTTTTGAGGTTTTTCATACTTACAAAAGCAATCAAATATTTACAAGGGGGATATTTTCCCTCCCCACACTTAAGGTTTACATTGTCCTCAATGTAATAAAGTGCAAAGGGGGAAATGAAGCAAAAGAACGAAAACAACATGTTTTTGGCTTTTTTGAAATTTTTGAGAAAATAAAAACTTGTTTTTGTATTTTTTTGAAATAAACGGCTCTTCCTCCCCACACTTATTTATGTGCATAATGTGAGGAGGAAAACCGGAAAATAAAGAACATGTTTTTGAAAGTTTTTGGTTTTTCAATTTTTTTTGGTTTTTTTGGTTTTTAAGAAGGCATTAAAAACAAAGATAAACAAAAGAAGAGAAAAACTAAAAACTAGACTAAATGCAAACTAAATGCTCTAATCTACATGTATGCAATCTATATGTGACAATATGATACAAAAATATAAATCTAATGCATCTAAATGAATGCAACTATATGCATCTAAACTAATGATATGCAAAGATGAATTAAAAACTTAAAACAAGCTAAAAGAAACTAACTAATATAAACGAAACTAACTAAATGCATGCTAGAAAGTAAAATGCAAACTAAAAGAGAAATTTGGATTAAGGGAGTTACTTGACTTGTTTTGGATTTTGCAAGGGGAGCATAATCATCACCAACTACCACCTCCAAAGGTGGTCACTCATCAAAGCTATCATCAAAATGATCCTCGGACTCATATCTTTCATCACCGCCACCATCATCATCATTCCCATTGCCGCCATCAACGACCATGAAGTCGTTCGGGTTGCTCACGAAATCGCGGAAGGGGGAGGCTTGCGATCCACTAGCTCCCGCATCACCATATCCGCCATGAAAGGATGAATGCCTCGGAGGGCCCGCATCCTCATTACCCCGAAAGTTGGGGGGAAAGATCGGGTTTGAAAAATAACCCGGGGCGACGTTAATCTCCCCGTAAAAACGACCCTCAGGAGGCACATAACCCCTATCCGGAGGCATGTAGTATGATGGGTGACCACCATCGGGATGATGATAACCCTCGCGGACGGACCGATCATAATCCGGAAATGACCCATAAGCTTGATCGTGGTAAAGGTAATCAAGCCTATAAGTCAAATCCCTATGCCGCTCATCGGCTATGGCTTGGCGCTGGTCCGCTAGATCTGCTGCAGTCTTCATGCCCAAGTCAACTCTTGCCATGAAATCAATAAGCTCTGGGGGGCATGAAGAAGAAGATGGACCGGAGGCGGAGGTGGATCCCTGGAAGTATGAGGGACCACTCTGAAACTGGGACATGGAAATGGGGGGCTGCTGAAACTGCTCAAAAGGAAGGTCAGAAGGAGTGGCACCGACTCTGTCTCTGGTGTAGACTCTAGGGGCACGCTGGTCTGGAGGGAGGTCCTCGGGGTCCGCCTCAATATCAAGGAGGTAAGAGGTCTTTCCCGGCACAACTCTCATCAACTCGGTGTTTGGCAAAGGAATTGAATTCTTGAACTTGTTGTCAACCCGAATCTGCCAATACTCCTTGCGATCACTGGGGTTATACCGAACCCACCCCAAAGCATCCTGCAAGTATCGGCTAGATAGCACATTCTCGCCCTGAATGAAGTCAACCGTGAAGTGCCTCTGACAACGGTTGTTGGCAATCAAGGTGACCATCCCCCCAACACAAATGGGGGTAGTAAGCTGAGGTTGGGATGCCAACCTACTCAAGTGAAGGGCCATATGGTGAGCAATGTTCAATTTCGGGCCACCAACCAAGTAAGAACCAATTATTTCAAGCTCAGTAGTAGTGAAGTTGTGAGGCTCGTCCCTAGAGAAAACGGTCCACCCCATGAACCTATGCCAAATTCTAATCGGTGCCAAATGCACCCTATTAGCCGGTTTCTTTCGGCTTCTATCACTTACAAGACCGGTTATGGCTGTCCAAATAAGCTCAGTATCAAAGCCCTCCGGAGGCTTAATGGCTAATTTTCCGTCTAGCCCAAAAATCAAAGCAAATTCATCTAAGGTGAGACGATGTTCCCTATTCATCAATCGGAACTCAAGAAATGCAACTTTCCCCAAAGTTCGGTTCTTAGTTACAACCAAAGAACTCAAAAATTCCCAAGTTAACCGGGGAGATGTGTGAACCGGTTTTGTCTCATACAAGGCTTTCATTCCTAAACCCTCAAAAAGAGCCGCCGTTATTTTCTCAATCCCTAATTCTCTTAATCCGGCTCTATCAATGAACCTAGTTGGGTGAAGGGGGCGATTCTTAAAGTAAGTGAAATTACCTTTTTGTTGGATTGAGGCAAATGTGAGACCGGGGAAGCAAGGATCCGGGCCAATGTTGCCACTTCCCATTACATTTTCATATTCTTGCTCCACCCTTGGGTCGTGCCTTGATTTGGATCGCCTTTCTGTTCTTCCCGACATGGTTAATTGAAGGATAAGGTGATGAGGGAACAAAGGGGGTTTTGATTTGAGAGAGTTTGGTGAAGTTTGAGGGAGTATTTGAGGGTAAAGGATGAATGGAGAGGAGGAAATAAGGAAGGATGAAGAAGAAATGAAGGGAAATGGTTAAGAAATGAGGTAGAAATGAGAAAGAAAAGAGGGGTATCGAGTGCTTTAAATCGCGGCAGAGGACTTTCAGCCGGTCTGGGACCGGCCGCCGGCCTACCGGCTGAGGGTGAGGGTTTCGATTTTTTTGCATTTTTTCGAATTTTTTTCAAAGGGCTTTGATTCTGAGCCGGCGGACCGGCTGCCGGCCGACCGGCTCAAAATCAGGTCTTCAATTTCCACTTCTCCTCTTCTTCTTTTCCCACTCACAAAAACACTCCTAGCCGGCGGACCGGCTGCCGGCCGACCGGCTGAGAGTCCAACTCCTTCTTCTTTTCTTCGAATCCTTCACATACAAAAACACTCCCAGCCGGCGGACCGGCTGCCGGCCGACCGGCTGGGTTTCCCTTCTCCTTGCTTTTTTTCTTCAAGTATGCTCACACATTCCTGATTCTCAGCCGGTGGACCGGCTGCCGTCCTACCGGCTGGGAATCATTTCTCCTTGAAATTTGATTTTTGAATAAGGAACTCGCCTTCTTAGCCGGTGGACCGGCTGCCGGTTAGGTACAGGCTGGGGATGCAAAATCTGAAATCTGTCCAAATAAACTATCAAAAACAGAAATGTGTCCAGGGCCTCCCAGCCGGTATGGTACCGTCGGCCGGTGGGCCGGCTGGGAGTACCTGTACACTATTTCGAGAAATAATTTAATTTGAACATAAAAATCAACTTTGCCTACAACGGTTATGCCAATAATCCTCCGACTATACCCATGAA
Organism: Silene conica; assembly: GCA_029255685.2. Classification (NCBI taxonomy): domain Eukaryota; kingdom Viridiplantae; phylum Streptophyta; class Magnoliopsida; order Caryophyllales; family Caryophyllaceae; genus Silene; species Silene conica. The sequence goes on from CM055314.2 coordinate 74,335,601, forward strand.
TCTTCCACAAACAAGCAACAAACATATCCAAACATCTCATGCAACCTAAAAATTAAACTAAAACCGAACTAACCAAGAAACTAACATGCAAACTAGATGAAAGAAAGAAATCTAATACTTACAACCGGTGGTTATTAAGTGACTCCACCAAACCTTTCATGATCATCTTTCAATCTTTGTGGGTCAAAACCTCGTCCATGCTAACTAGTGACCTCAAGAAAAGGTCAAAAGCCGCGGACGGGGCTTCAACTTTGCTCTCTCTTCGAGTTTCCATCTTGCTCATTATCAACTTTCGAGCTTTGACATCTTTTCCGGCAATTAGCTCCTCTAGGTCCCCTTTTTCAACCAAAGGGTCTTTAAAAGAACTAGCACAACTTGGTCTTCCTTGCTCTTTGTCATGGTCTCTCTTCTCCGGACTCAACAACTTCTCGCTAGTAAAACTAGCATCCTCAATTTTCAAGATCATATTTTCCATGATTCCCTTCTCATCAAACATCTTAGGGACATCATTCACCAACAAACTTGCAACCATGCCAACTTTCTTCTCCTTGGAACTTGTATCGGGAGCTTCCGGAAGTTCAAACTCCGCCACTTGCTCTCCCACTTCGAATGATAACTTTCCTCTCTTCACATCAATAGTCGCTCCTCCGGTGGCCAAGAATGGCCTACCGAGTATCACGAAGGAGCTACTACCGACGGGGACGTCTAATATCACGAAGTCGGTGGGAATGGATAGATTCCCCACCTTGACGATGGCATCTTCAAGCACCCCTAGAGGAAGTTTTTCGGTACCATCCGCAAGAGTGATAGGAGTTGTAGCGGGAGACAAACTCTTGACATCCAATTTCTTGGCCATAGCTAGAGGCATAACACTCACGCCGGCTCCCAAGTCACATAATGCATTATCAATCTTCTTCCCTCCAACATGGCAACTTATCGAAAAGCTACCCGGATCTCCGAGTTTGATGGGGAGGGTGCATGGGACTTTCTTGGCGGACATGATTGCATTCACTTCTCTTTTCTTTCCTCGGGAGGGGATTGTTGCCTCCACCTCCTCTACAAGCTTCATCAATTCCTCACAACGAGGATCTCCTCTTGTAATTTTTCGGAAGAACTCACAAACTCTCCTCTCAAAGAGGCCTTCTCCATGCTCGGACTCTTCTTCGACAACACTTTTTCCTTTCTCCATGTTCTCTTTCCCTTCATCTATTTTCTTCTTTGGAATGTTCAAGACTTGTTGCATCACAAAGTCTAAGTCATCAATGTCGACTTCATTACAATCATCCGGAGGAGTGTTGGACACCATCACCATCACCTCCTCCTCAACACATTTCTCACTTCCTCTCCCTAATACCGTCATAACTTGCTCTACCTTCGATCCTCCTTCATCATCTCTCCTCTCAAGCATTGGTTGCTCATTCTTGCTTGTCGTAATAGCATTGACACCATGTGGTTTTGAAGCATCCCGGGAGCTTTGACCTTGGGCAAGAAAGCCGCCCGGTGGCCTTTGTGGGTTGGCTAAGGCTTGTGAAGCAACTCTAGCCTCCATCTCCCGGATCTCTTTTTGATTTGCCGTCTTCAAATTCATCATTTCTTGATTATGTGTCGCTTGCATGCCTTTCACAAGTTTAAGCAACTCTCCAACTTGGGAGTCACTTGAGAGATCTTGATGAGGTGTGTTGGTAAGGGGCAAGGGAAACCCGTAGTCATTCCTTGCACCCCCACTTTGTTGATTTGCTTTGGGACCTTGGTTGTTGAAGTTTGGGTTTTGGTGGTGGTTAGGAAATGGTTGGTTGAAATTTTGGTCATTGAGACTTTGATTGTTGAAATTGTTGTTGTGGAAGTTTTGTTGGTGGTTTGGGTTGTGGAAATTTTGTTGGTTATGGAATTGGTTGTTGTTTTGGTTGTTGAAGTTTGGGTTGTTATTGAAATTTGCATTGAAATTTTGTGGGTTTTGGTTGTTTTGGAAATTTGGATTAAAGTTCGGGTCATTGAAACTTTGTTGAAAGCCTTGATTGGCTTGGTTGGTTTGATTCCCTTGGTAAAAGTTGTTGTTGTAATTGTTTCTCGGGTTGAAGTTTCCTCCCCTTGGTTGAAAACCGGGGGGATTTTGCCCTTGAGGTTGTTGGATTTGATGAGGATTCAACACATTGGTACTTTTGTAGCTCATATAGGGACTTCCTCGGATACCTTGATGGTAATAGTTCGAATTTGGGTTGAAAGTATTTGGGTTTTTTGGGTTGTTAAAGGCTTGGAAAGCATATACCTCCTCCATACTCTCACTTCCCTCATAGGAATTGTTGTTTGCACACACATCAAAAGTATGCCCGCATCCCCCACATAAGTCACATGAAACAACACTATTAACTTGGTACATTCCCGGGACTTTGCTCTTGGTTTCTTTGGTAGCGGAGCCCTTAGTCAACTCTTCCAATTTCTTGGTTAACAAGTCCAACTTGGCATTGGTTTCTTCGTTTGCCTTAGCATTGGAAAGGTGCTCACTAGGGTACTTACTACTCTTCCTCAAGACATTCCCCCTAGTACCATAGTTTTCCTCCGAATCAACAATCTTCTTGATGAGTTCCGTTCCTTCCTCATGTGGCAAGTGGTCAAAGCTACCTCCCGCCGATGCATTAACCATTTCCTTAGTCCGGGAGAGAAGGGTTTGGAAAAAAGTTTGAGTTGTGTACCAAGGTGGTATCCCGTGGTGTGGGCACTTGGCTAGCAAATCTTGGTATCTATCCCAAGCTTCTCCCAAAGATTCTCCCTCGTCTTGTTGAAACTGAGTTATCTCATTCCGGAGCATCGCGGTCTTGGAGGATGGGTAGTACTTGGCAAGGAAAGTCGTTGCCAAGTCGTCCCATGTGGTGAATGTATTCGGAGCATGGACATTTAGCCACCTATCGGCCTTGTCGGTTAAGGAATAGGGGAAAAGCATAAGCCTTAATGTCTCCTCGGGTACTCCGGTCTTCTTTATCATCGCGACTTTACCCTTGAATTTTCTTAGGTGCCCATGAGCATCTTCGTGGGAAGCCCCGCTAAAGGCATTCTTTTCGATTGAACTCATTTGGGAAGGATGTATTTCGAAATTTTGAGGAACAAGAACCCCGAAGTTGATTGGATTGGTGGTGTCATTGTGATTGGGCCGGTTATGATCACGAAGAGCGGCCATTATACGAATTGGATGGTTGTTTGGAAAGTGTGGTGATTGTGGTGGTGATTGATAAAACGGATTGTCAAAACTTTCGGATGTTGGGCTAGGATTGCTTTGATTGGGACTTGGTGGTTCGGATGAAGAGGGGTTGTTTTGGCTAGTAGAAGCTTGGGACGCAATTCTCACCCTTGCAATAGTCTTCCTCCTTAGGGCCCGAAAGAGCCTCTCCGGTTCGGAAGATGACAACAAAGAGTTAGAGTCACCCCTAGGCATAAAACTTAGCAAACCAATTAGTCGTCCTAGTGTTTATTAAACACTAGGGTGAGCAATAAAACAAGCACTCTACAAATAACTACCAAATCTTTTATCAAAACAAAAGCAAGCTCAACTAACTCAAGACTAAAACTAAAACTAAACTACACAACTTCTAAACACCGTCCCCGGCAACGGCGCCATTTTGATGGCCGGATTTTGTCGTCGATACCGGCACCAAACACATTTATAAAGAACCCAAATTAAGTAGTATAATTTAGGGTCGAACCCAAAAGACGGTGGGGAAGTTGTATAGTTATGCTTTAATTTTAGTATGAGTCGGAGTAAAAGGTTTTGGTTTGGAAAAAACTAATTAACTACTAAGGCAAGTAAATCTAGATGAAGTTGATGATAAAGGGGACTAGGGTGTCGGGGGTCACCTAGGTAAGTCGGGAGCCAAACGTAAGATAACGGTCTTGTATCACTTCTATGGTAGGTCTAGGGTTGTCTCTTCTCTCGAGTTGACAAACCCTTAGGTCGAGTCTAGTCCTAGCTTTCGCTACAAACCAAGCTAACCTAACACACAAGCATGCTCATGAAACCCCAAGACTTTCGTCTAAAGCAAACAAAGTGAAGACTAACACCCAACCGTCGTTGAGGCATTTCATCAAACACATAACATGCAAGATGCGAAAACTTAACCAAAGAAGCAAACAAGACTAACTCTAGGCATTTTTCATGGCTACTAACTACCCAAGCAAACCCCCTAACCCTAGAATAAGACTACTCACACATGGCTAAGGAATAAACTTGAACAAATAAGGTATTAATGCTAAACATGGTGGAAATTAATGAGAGTAAATAATTGAACAAGCAAAACTAAAACAAAATGCAAAGACAAAGTAGAGATTAGGAAGATTATACCAATAATAAGGAAAAAGCAAGGAACTTGGATTACAACTTGGAGGATTCTCTCAAACCCTCAAATTACAACCCAATAAGAATCTTCTAAAATTGCCCAAGAACAAAGCTAAGAGAATCACTAAGAAAGGATTAACTAATATTGAAAGATTAAACTAAGATCTAAAGAGGATTAAAATATTAAGAGAGTTTTTTGAGTCTAAGTATAGAACAATGGAACAGTGCAAAACCCTAGAAAAGTGTGTAAAAGTGCGTAATAATGCGTAAAAAATAAGTCTACACAAGTGCGGGTTTATATAGAGTGCGGAAATACGAAAAAGGCCTCTCAGCCGGTCGACCGGCTGCCGGTGGTGGACCGGCTGAGAGCCCAAAATCCGACTTCTGACTTTTCTTCGATTTTTCTCCAATGCACATGCATCCCCAGCCGACCGGCCGGCTGCCGGTCGGGCACCGGCTGGGAGGCCAAAAACTCAATTCTGATTTTTTTTCTTTTTCACTTGGCTACAGGTACCCTCAGCCGGTGGACCGGCTGCCGGTTGGCCACCGGCTGGGGACCCTTTATGAGTAATCTGCCCAATAATTCATTTTCTTCAATCTTCGAATTTGGCTAAGTATAGGAAAGTCATCCCAGCCGGCCGACCGGCTGCCGGTAGGCCACCGGCTGGGAGGCTTTTCTTAAGGGGCTGGAAAATTCTTCACAATTTGTTGAAATCTTGAGTCAAGGCTACCAGCCGGCCGACCGGCCGCCGGTTGGAGACCGGCTGGGAGGGCCTGGGAGGCCTCCTTCACAATTCTTCCACATTTCTTCATAAATCGTTCTAAATCCGGCTCGATTTCACCCGTTTATTCGCCCACGCCGTAATACCTACAAAAATTGGATCGAATAGGAATATACGAGGCAACGGACGTAAAAACACCTAAAGATACGCAAATCGAGGTCGAATCGTGACCGAAAACAAAGAAAATGTAAAGGAAATGATGACCAAAATGGAGCTCATCAGAATTCCCCACACTTAAACCTTACTCGTCCTCGAGTAAGAGATCAACGAACTATATAACCCTTATTAAAAACAAAGAAACAACTAAGTAAGCTAACTATAAGCCGAATCGGGTTTAGCTACACCCGTAGCCCTTTCAACTCACAATTTGACATTCATGAGGGAGAATGCCCTATTGTAAGGCAAGTAAGGTCTTGCTACAAAACTTTTGATGCAAACAAGTAAAAACAAAACACGTATAGACAAACAACATGCATCGGAAAAGAAAGAAAACCGCTTGCCTCATTTAAGCGGTGGAAAACAACTAAAAGAGAACAAATTCAAAGTCGTAAACTCCTTCACAAATATTAATTCTACAAGTCACTAAGGCAAGAAGGATGACAACAAAACACCGCCAAATCATGCTAAACTAGGCTACTTTCATAACCGTTATCCAAAAACTTTTGTCAAGGGCGATCGGATGGAATGGAATGATAATCCCCGCAATGCTAAAGGCAAATGATGCAACAAGTCTAGATTCTTCACAAAGTAAAGGTCATGGGTCGTCCCGAGATCGACAAAACGGCAAGGCAAAATTGATTTTTTTGGAATGAAATGCTCAAATCAATACAAAATGGTGGATTACAATCAAAATTTGACCTCATTCAATTTTTTTTCATTTCTTTTTCATGCCATGAGTTAGGATGGGGTTTGTCCCACGCGTGCTAATGTCCTTTGCTTTCGCCAATCGCTTATTAGGCAACCGGTTAACCTCTAGACAATAGCTTATCGGGGTGACAATCACTCTGTCTTTGGGCGGTCGAATTCACAACCAGGTGGGAAGCCAACTCAATGGCTACCCTCCAAAGCACATCGAAGTGGTACGCCTCCACCAAAACAACATGTTCTTATTCCTTTTTTCATTAACCATTTTTTTTCTTTTCTTTTTCACTTGAGGCTTCTTTTTTTCTTCTTTCAAAACATTTCCACTTCTTATGATCATTGACAAGAGCATTCCAAATTTATTCATGAAAGTTATTTTTGGGTTGCCAAACCGTCAAGTCGAACAAGGTCACCAAGACAAGATAATCAAAACCACTTCACATCACGGGGGTGGACAAGGTGACTCACATGCAAACCCTTGACTTGGTATTGGACCATGGTCAGAAAGATACTAGAAAAGCATGACCTAGGGTGTTTTAAAAATCATTCTAAAAGACAAAGTCCCAAGTAGAAGAATTATTTGCAAATGCTTAAACGATTTTGTCAAAGTTCTCAATTAGGCATTTTCAAAACATTAACCTAAATGCAACTATATGCCATGAATGCAACTAATATAGACATGTTATAATGCAAATGAGACTATCAAACTAAATGCCAAACAAAGCTAATGCAACTCCTAACAGCACAAAAGCACACAAGCCACACACAATTCTCCACAATGTACTCCACATCCTCCAAATACAAGCCCATCCTCCTCAATTGTAACAAAAGGAAGAAAATGAGAGTGAAATAGAGGTTGGAACGATCATACCGTGGTATCTTCAAGATCCAAAGCGGTGCTCAAGCGAGTGTTACCTATGCGAAAGGAGGGGAAGCAAACACAAGTATATACAATTCTACACTAATAAGGTAAAAACATGTTTTTGAATTTTTCAAATTTTTCGATTTTTTTGGTATTTTTGAGGTTTTTCATACTTACAAAAGCAATCAAATATTTACAAGGGGGATATTTTCCCTCCCCACACTTAAGGTTTACATTGTCCTCAATGTAATAAAGTGCAAAGGGGGAAATGAAGCAAAAGAACGAAAACAACATGTTTTTGGCTTTTTTGAAATTTTTGAGAAAATAAAAACTTGTTTTTGTATTTTTTTGAAATAAACGGCTCTTCCTCCCCACACTTATTTATGTGCATAATGTGAGGAGGAAAACCGGAAAATAAAGAACATGTTTTTGAAAGTTTTTGGTTTTTCAATTTTTTTTGGTTTTTTTGGTTTTTAAGAAGGCATTAAAAACAAAGATAAACAAAAGAAGAGAAAAACTAAAAACTAGACTAAATGCAAACTAAATGCTCTAATCTACATGTATGCAATCTATATGTGACAATATGATACAAAAATATAAATCTAATGCATCTAAATGAATGCAACTATATGCATCTAAACTAATGATATGCAAAGATGAATTAAAAACTTAAAACAAGCTAAAAGAAACTAACTAATATAAACGAAACTAACTAAATGCATGCTAGAAAGTAAAATGCAAACTAAAAGAGAAATTTGGATTAAGGGAGTTACTTGACTTGTTTTGGATTTTGCAAGGGGAGCATAATCATCACCAACTACCACCTCCAAAGGTGGTCACTCATCAAAGCTATCATCAAAATGATCCTCGGACTCATATCTTTCATCACCGCCACCATCATCATCATTCCCATTGCCGCCATCAACGACCATGAAGTCGTTCGGGTTGCTCACGAAATCGCGGAAGGGGGAGGCTTGCGATCCACTAGCTCCCGCATCACCATATCCGCCATGAAAGGATGAATGCCTCGGAGGGCCCGCATCCTCATTACCCCGAAAGTTGGGGGGAAAGATCGGGTTTGAAAAATAACCCGGGGCGACGTTAATCTCCCCGTAAAAACGACCCTCAGGAGGCACATAACCCCTATCCGGAGGCATGTAGTATGATGGGTGACCACCATCGGGATGATGATAACCCTCGCGGACGGACCGATCATAATCCGGAAATGACCCATAAGCTTGATCGTGGTAAAGGTAATCAAGCCTATAAGTCAAATCCCTATGCCGCTCATCGGCTATGGCTTGGCGCTGGTCCGCTAGATCTGCTGCAGTCTTCATGCCCAAGTCAACTCTTGCCATGAAATCAATAAGCTCTGGGGGGCATGAAGAAGAAGATGGACCGGAGGCGGAGGTGGATCCTTGGAAGTATGAGGGACCACTCTGAAACTGGGACATGGAAATGGGGGGCTGCTGAAACTGCTCAAAAGGAAGGTCAGAAGGAGTGGCACCGACTCTGTCTCTGGTGTAGACTCTAGGGGCACGCTGGTCTGGAGGGAGGTCCTCGGGGTCCGCCTCAATATCAAGGAGGTAAGAGGTCTTTCCCGGCACAACTCTCATCAACTCGGTGTTTGGCAAAGGAATTGAATTCTTGAACTTGTTGTCAACCCGAATCTGCCAATACTCCTTGCGATCACTGGGGTTATACCGAACCCACCCCAAAGCATCCTGCAAGTATCGGCTAGATAGCACATTCTCGCCCTGAATGAAGTCAACCGTGAAGTGCCTCTGACAACGGTTGTTGGCAATCAAGGTGACCATCCCCCCAACACAAATGGGGGTAGTAAGCTGAGGTTGGGATGCCAACCTACTCAAGTGAAGGGCCATATGGTGAGCAATGTTCAATTTCGGGCCACCAACCAAGTAAGAACCAATTATTTCAAGCTCAGTAGTAGTGAAGTTGTGAGGCTCGTCCCTAGAGAAAACGGTCCACCCCATGAACCTATGCCAAATTCTAATCGGTGCCAAATGCACCCTATTAGCCGGTTTCTTTCGGCTTCTATCACTTACAAGACCGGTTATGGCTGTCCAAATAAGCTCAGTATCAAAGCCCTCCGGAGGCTTAATGGCTAATTTTCCGTCTAGCCCAAAAATCAAAGCAAATTCATCTAAGGTGAGACGATGTTCCCTATTCATCAATCGGAACTCAAGAAATGCAACTTTCCCCAAAGTTCGGTTCTTAGTTACAACCAAAGAACTCAAAAATTCCCAAGTTAACCGGGGAGATGTGTGAACCGGTTTTGTCTCATACAAGGCTTTCATTCCTAAACCCTCAAAAAGAGCCGCCGTTATTTTCTCAATCCCTAATTCTCTTAATCCGGCTCTATCAATGAACCTAGTTGGGTGAAGGGGGCGATTCTTAAAGTAAGTGAAATTACCTTTTTGTTGGATTGAGGCAAATGTGAGACCGGGGAAGCAAGGATCCGGGCCAATGTTGCCACTTCCCATTACATTTTCATATTCTTGCTCCACCCTTGGGTCGTGCCTTGATTTGGATCGCCTTTCTGTTCTTCCCGACATGGTTAATTGAAGGATAAGGTGATGAGGGAACAAAGGGGGTTTTGATTTGAGAGAGTTTGGTGAAGTTTGAGGGAGTATTTGAGGGTAAAGGATGAATGGAGAGGAGGAAATAAGGAAGGATGAAGAAGAAATGAAGGGAAATGGTTAAGAAATGAGGTAGAAATGAGAAAGAAAAGAGGGGTATCGAGTGCTTTAAATCGCGGCAGAGGACTCTCAGCCGGTCTGGGACCGGCCGCCGGCCTACCGGCTGAGGGTGAGGGTTTCGATTTTTTTGCATTTTTTCGAATTTTTTTCAAAGGGCTTTGATTCTGAGCCGGCGGACCGGCTGCCGGCCGACCGGCTCAAAATCAGGTCTTCAATTTCCACTTCTCCTCTTCTTCTTTTCCCACTCACAAAAACACTCCTAGCCGGCGGACCGGCTGCCGGCCGACCGGCTGAGAGTCCAACTCCTTCTTCTTTTCTTCGAATCCTTCACATACAAAAACACTCCCAGCCGGCGGACCGGCTGCCGGCCGACCGGCTGGGTTTCCCTTCTCCTTGCTTTTTTTCTTCAAGTATGCTCACACATTCCTGATTCTCAGCCGGTGGACCGGCTGCCGTCCTACCGGCTGGGAATCATTTCTCCTTGAAATTTGATTTTTGAATAAGGAACTCGCCTTCTTAGCCGGTGGACCGGCTGCCGGTTAGGTACAGGCTGGGGATGCAAAATCTGAAATCTGTCCAAATAAACTATCAAAAACAGAAATGTGTCCAGGGCCTCCCAGCCGGTATGGTACCGTCGGCCGGTGGGCCGGCTGGGAGTACCTGTACACTATTTCGAGAAATAATTTAATTTGAACATAAAAATCAACTTTGCCTACAACGGTTATGCCAATAATCCTCCGACTATACCCATGAATCTTCCACAAACAAGCAACAAACATATCCAAACATCTCATGCAACCTAAAAATTAAACTAAAACCGAACTAACCAAGAAACTAACATGCAAACTAGATGAAAGAAAGAAATCTAATACTTACAACCGGTGGTTATTAAGTGACTCCACCAAACCTTTCATGATCATCTTTCAATCTTTGTGGGTCAAAACCTCGTCCATGCTAACTAGTGACCTCAAGAAAAGGTCAAAAGCCGCGGACGGGGCTTCAACTTTGCTCTCTCTTCGAGTTTCCATCTTGCTCATTATCAACTTTCGAGCTTTGACATCTTTTCCGGCAATTAGCTCCTCTAGGTCCCCTTTTTCAACCAAAGGGTCTTTAAAAGAACTAGCACAACTTGGTCTTCCTTGCTCTTTGTCATGGTCTCTCTTCTCCGGACTCAACAACTTCTCGCTAGTAAAACTAGCATCCTCAATTTTCAAGATCATATTTTCCATGATTCCCTTCTCATCAAACATCTTAGGGACATCATTCACCAACAAACTTGCAACCATGCCAACTTTCTTCTCCTTGGAACTTGTATCGGGAGCTTCCGGAAGTTCAAACTCCGCCACTTGCTCTCCCACTTCGAATGATAACTTTCCTCTCTTCACATCAATAGTCGCTCCTCCGGTGGCCAAGAATGGCCTACCGAGTATCACGAAGGAGCTACTACCGACGGGGACGTCTAATATCACGAAGTCGGTGGGAATGGATAGATTCCCCACCTTGACGATGGCATCTTCAAGCACCCCTAGAGGAAGTTTTTCGGTACCATCCGCAAGAGTGATAGGAGTTGTAGCGGGAGACAAACTCTTGACATCCAATTTCTTGGCCATAGCTAGAGGCATAACACTCACGCCGGCTCCCAAGTCACATAATGCATTATCAATCTTCTTCCCTCCAACATGGCAACTTATCGAAAAGCTACCCGGATCTCCGAGTTTGATGGGGAGGGTGCATGGGACTTTCTTGGCGGACATGATTGCATTCACTTCTCTTTTCTTTCCTCGGGAGGGGATTGTTGCCTCCACCTCCTCTACAAGCTTCATCAATTCCTCACAACGAGGATCTCCTCTTGTAATTTTTCGGAAGAACTCACAAACTCTCCTCTCAAAGAGGCCTTCTCCATGCTCGGACTCTTCTTCGACAACACTTTTTCCTTTCTCCATGTTCTCTTTCCCTTCATCTATTTTCTTCTTTGGAATGTTCAAGACTTGTTGCATCACAAAGTCTAAGTCATCAATGTCGACTTCATTACAATCATCCGGAGGAGTGTTGGACACCATCACCATCACCTCCTCCTCAACACATTTCTCACTTCCTCTCCCTAATACCGTCATAACTTGCTCTACCTTCGATCCTCCTTCATCATCTCTCCTCTCAAGCATTGGTTGCTCATTCTTGCTTGTCGTAATAGCATTGACACCATGTGGTTTTGAAGCATCCCGGGAGCTTTGACCTTGGGCAAGAAAGCCGCCCGGTGGCCTTTGTGGGTTGGCTAAGGCTTGTGAAGCAACTCTAGCCTCCATCTCCCGGATCTCTTTTTGATTTGCCGTCTTCAAATTCATCATTTCTTGATTATGTGTCGCTTGCATGCCTTTCACAAGTTTAAGCAACTCTCCAACTTGGGAGTCACTTGAGAGATCTTGATGAGGTGTGTTGGTAAGGGGCAAGGGAAACCCGTAGTCATTCCTTGCACCCCCACTTTGTTGATTTGCTTTGGGACCTTGGTTGTTGAAGTTTGGGTTTTGGTGGTGGTTAGGAAATGGTTGGTTGAAATTTTGGTCATTGAGACTTTGATTGTTGAAATTGTTGTTGTGGAAGTTTTGTTGGTGGTTTGGGTTGTGGAAATTTTGTTGGTTATGGAATTGGTTGTTGTTTTGGTTGTTGAAGTTTGGGTTGTTATTGAAATTTGCATTGAAATTTTGTGGGTTTTGGTTGTTTTGGAAATTTGGATTAAAGTTCGGGTCATTGAAACTTTGTTGAAAGCCTTGATTGGCTTGGTTGGTTTGATTCCCTTGGTAAAAGTTGTTGTTGTAATTGTTTCTCGGGTTGAAGTTTCCTCCCCTTGGTTGAAAACCGGGGGGATTTTGCCCTTGAGGTTGTTGGATTTGATGAGGATTCAACACATTGGTACTTTTGTAGCTCATATAGGGACTTCCTCGGATACCTTGATGGTAATAGTTCGAATTTGGGTTGAAAGTATTTGGGTTTTTTGGGTTGTTAAAGGCTTGGAAAGCATATACCTCCTCCATACTCTCACTTCCCTCATAGGAATTGTTGTTTGCACACACATCAAAAGTATGCCCGCATCCCCCACATAAGTCACATGAAACAACACTATTAACTTGGTACATTCCCGGGACTTTGCTCTTGGTTTCTTTGGTAGCGGAGCCCTTAGTCAACTCTTCCAATTTCTTGGTTAACAAGTCCAACTTGGCATTGGTTTCTTCGTTTGCCTTAGCATTGGAAAGGTGCTCACTAGGGTACTTACTACTCTTCCTCAAGACATTCCCCCTAGTACCATAGTTTTCCTCCGAATCAACAATCTTCTTGATGAGTTCCGTTCCTTCCTCATGTGGCAAGTGGTCAAAGCTACCTCCCGCCGATGCATTAACCATTTCCTTAGTCCGGGAGAGAAGGGTTTGGAAAAAAGTTTGAGTTGTGTACCAAGGTGGTATCCCGTGGTGTGGGCACTTGGCTAGCAAATCTTGGTATCTATCCCAAGCTTCTCCCAAAGATTCTCCCTCGTCTTGTTGAAACTGAGTTATCTCATTCCGGAGCATCGCGGTCTTGGAGGATGGGTAGTACTTGGCAAGGAAAGCCGTTGCCAAGTCGTCCCATGTGGTGAATGTATTCGGAGCATGGACATTTAGCCACCTATCGGCCTTGTCGGTTAAGGAATAGGGGAAAAGCATAAGCCTTAATGTCTCCTCGGGTACTCCGGTCTTCTTTATCATCGCGACTTTACCCTTGAATTTTCTTAGGTGCCCATGAGCATCTTCGTGGGAAGCCCCGCTAAAGGCATTCTTTTCGATTGAACTCATTTGGGAAGGATGTATTTCGAAATTTTGAGGAACAAGAACCCCGAAGTTGATTGGATTGGTGGTGTCATTGTGATTGGGCCGGTTATGATCACGAAGAGCGGCCATTATACGAATTGGATGGTTGTTTGGAAAGTGTGGTGATTGTGGTGGTGATTGATAAAACGGATTGTCAAAACTTTCGGATGTTGGGCTAGGATTGCTTTGATTGGGACTTGGTGGTTCGGATGAAGAGGGGTTGTTTTGGCTAGTAGAAGCTTGGGACGCAATTCTCACCCTTGCAATAGTCTTCCTCCTTAGGGCCCGAAAGAGCCTCTCCGGTTCGGAAGATGACAACAAAGAGTTAGAGTCACCCCTAGGCATAAAACTTAGCAAACCAATTAGTCGTCCTAGTGTTTATTAAACACTAGGGTGAGCAATAAAACAAGCACTCTACAAATAACTACCAAATCTTTTATCAAAACAAAAGCAAGCTCAACTAACTCAAGACTAAAACTAAAACTAAACTACACAACTTCTAAACACCGTCCCCGGCAACGGCGCCATTTTGATGGCCGGATTTTGTCGTCGATACCGGCACCAAACACATTTATAAAGAACCCAAATTAAGTAGTATAATTTAGGGTCGAACCCAAAAGACGGTGGGGAAGTTGTATAGTTATGCTTTAATTTTAGTATGAGTCGGAGTAAAAGGTTTTGGTTTGGAAAAAACTAATTAACTACTAAGGCAAGTAAATCTAGATGAAGTTGATGATAAAGGGGACTAGGGTGTCGGGGGTCACCTAGGTAAGTCGGGAGCCAAACGTAAGATAACGGTCTTGTATCACTTCTATGGTAGGTCTAGGGTTGTCTCTTCTCTCGAGTTGACAAACCCTTAGGTCGAGTCTAGTCCTAGCTTTCGCTACAAACCAAGCTAACCTAACACACAAGCATGCTCATGAAACCCCAAGACTTTCGTCTAAAGCAAACAAAGTGAAGACTAACACCCAACCGTCGTTGAGGCATTTCATCAAACACATAACATGCAAGATGCGAAAACTTAACCAAAGAAGCAAACAAGACTAACTCTAGGCATTTTTCATGGCTACTAACTACCCAAGCAAACCCCCTAACCCTAGAATAAGACTACTCACACATGGCTAAGGAATAAACTTGAACAAATAAGGTATTAATGCTAAACATGGTGGAAATTAATGAGAGTAAATAATTGAACAAGCAAAACTAAAACAAAATGCAAAGACAAAGTAGAGATTAGGAAGATTATACCAATAATAAGGAAAAAGCAAGGAACTTGGATTACAACTTGGAGGATTCTCTCAAACCCTCAAATTACAACCCAATAAGAATCTTCTAAAATTGCCCAAGAACAAAGCTAAGAGAATCACTAAGAAAGGATTAACTAATATTGAAAGATTAAACTAAGATCTAAAGAGGATTAAAATATTAAGAGAGTTTTTTGAGTCTAAGTATAGAACAATGGAACAGTGCAAAACCCTAGAAAAGTGTGTAAAAGTGCGTAATAATGCGTAAAAAATAAGTCTACACAAGTGCGGGTTTATATAGAGTGCGGAAATACGAAAAAGGCCTCTCAGCCGGTCGACCGGCTGCCGGTGGTGGACCGGCTGAGAGCCCAAAATCCGACTTCTGACTTTTCTTCGATTTTTCTCCAATGCACATGCATCCCCAGCCGACCGGCCGGCTGCCGGTCGGGCACCGGCTGGGAGGCCAAAAACTCAATTCTGATTTTTTTTCTTTTTCACTTGGCTACAGGTACCCTCAGCCGGTGGACCGGCTGCCGGTTGGCCACCGGCTGGGGACCCTTTATGAGTAATCTGCCCAATAATTCATTTTCTTCAATCTTCGAATTTGGCTAAGTATAGGAAAGTCATCCCAGCCGGCCGACCGGCTGCCGGTAGGCCACCGGCTGGGAGGCTTTTCTTAAGGGGCTGGAAAATTCTTCACAATTTGTTGAAATCTTGAGTCAAGGCTACCAGCCGGCCGACCGGCCGCCGGTTGGAGACCGGCTGGGAGGGCCTGGGAGGCCTCCTTCACAATTCTTCCACATTTCTTCATAAATCGTTCTAAATCCGGCTCGATTTCACCCGTTTATTCGCCCACGCCGTAATACCTACAAAAATTGGATCGAATAGGAATATACGAGGCAACGGACGTAAAAACACCTAAAGATACGCAAATCGAGGTCGAATCGTGACCGAAAACAAAGAAAATGTAAAGGAAATGATGACCAAAATGGAGCTCATCAGACACGTTTGAGAGATGTGAAGGTATGAAAATACAGTCACATTTTGCCGGATACGACTAAACAGTTAGTCAGAGGTATTGACTAATAAATTAGTCAATAAGATGTTGAGATTATTATTTAATACGGATTAAATAATTTTAGCTAATACGGATTACAAGATTAATTCGTAAATTAAATATAAACGGTTATATTTAATTATATATTGTATTCGCGTATTAATATAAACAGTTATATTAATTTGGGCAATTATACAATATCGTATTTTGTCAGACCATTATTAATATATCGACTGTATTAATATCTGATAACATGTTACGATTTATAATTAAAATACCGCGAACAACTTAAAGCTAAATGGGTCGAATCACGCATTGGAATAAGGTAAGAGTGGAAAGCCCAATCCTACCCTATGTCCAATTCGGCCGGCCAAGTGTAGTATATAAGGAGATGACTTCTCCTTATGTCAGTTACACTTGTTGCACTGTTTAACAAATCTCAAAAAGAAAATTAGGGTTTGAGAGCATTCTTCTCCCATAACCCAGATCTCACATCTAAAACTCAAAAGGCTCTCCCAATATTGCAAGGCAGTTGGAGAGGATTTCTAGCACACGCGGCCACGTCTCATTCTAAGTCTTGGGTGCAAGTTATAGGAGGGAATTTGTGTTAATTCCTGTTCTTAGGCCTTTTGCGCGAGGACTAAAGGTTGTACTTCTTTTCTTATGCTTTTTAATCTTATGACGATATTCACGACTGTAATTTTCATTATAATCCTGCAATTAAAGGGCGAATACACGTTTTATTCCCCACAAGTGGTATCAGAGCCTTAGGCCATGAAAATTTTACAATTGTGTCTTTCATAGGATTTAAAATTTTTAAAAACCGTACAATCTGCCTAGGCACTCGATCGAGTACCTGTTGCACTCGATCGAGTGCCCTCGTACCAGGCCCCGTGCGTGAGTTTTTTTGTGAGAAATCGATTTTGTTTTCGATTATAATTTGCATATTGTTAATTAATCGATATTTTTAGCAATATGTGAATCTTTTGTTGTTGTTTATTTATGATTTACACGTTTTAAATCCAAGTTATAAACTCGTTTTAGATTTAAAAGTGCAGCGATTGCGTTTTAAAGAGTCACTCGATCGAGCCCCTGCTGCACTCGATCGAGTGACACTGGCACTCGATCGAGTGCCTCTGCTGCTCGGTCAAGTGCTCTTGTTTCGGGCTCCCTTTTCGAAAATAACTTGTTTTCTTACTTTCACATGGCTTAAAATAATATACTGTATACGGAAATAGTATATTATTTAGTGAAACGGTTCACCCTCGTTTGATACATATTGTTTTAAAACAGTTTAAAATAATGGATTATATGTCTATTAAAATTGGTGATTAAAGCGGTATAATCACATGATTTTAATCTTAAAAGGTGGTTTGGTATAAATTTATTAATCATAATAACAGTATTATGTCATGTATAAATTTTATTTAGTTGATGCATTTTATTTATCGTCTTGTGAATGCCTTGAATGCTTTCAATAACGTATTTAATTTTTGCAAACGGTTGTAACTTAGTGTGGCCTTAGAAGATTGTGTCACCGTAATGATGGGACACGATCTTGCTTGTAATTTTGAGATCTTGAATCTCCGTTTTGGGTTTTTGCCATGTAATTACTTTTGTATTTAAATTAGAATGTATCTAGGATTACTTTTGTAATTTAAATTAGTAATTTTGTGAAGACCAAAGACAAGACGGAGACCGGATGCTCACTCCCGCTGCAAGGACCAAGATGGAACATCAAGACAAGCTTCTAGGGTCCAACGGTGGATTCCAAGTTGTTTTATGTTTATTTTGGTAGGATAGGCCACACTAGGACTTTTATTTACGTTTATTGCATTTATCTTTATGCTTTCATCGATAATAGCTTGCATCATATTCCGCCTAAAAACCAAACCACCTATATCATGCCTGAAAACTGACTCATGTAGAGGTTACGCGTTAGTTTTCTGTGACAATACAGATGTCACATGTCAATTGCTAAGCCATCACTTTATTTAATTCATTCACGCATATGCTAGTTTTTAGTTCACTTAAATATGGTTAAATAAAAGTTGATGGGGTCTTCCTCGTATAACCAAAAATTGAGATTAGTCTTTATAAATCAGCCTCCCATGAATCCCTTCTTCGTCGGTAGGCATAATATGACCCCTTCTACGTCGGGTAAGTGGGAACAGATGATTTGTTTTATCTCAACATCATGGTCACTCGATAATATCTAGTGACTGAGATGGACTAATAGATAGGATATACGGAAATCTATCGACCAAGAGTTCCAACGATTGGAATTAGCCAAACTGTGGGCTTATCAATATACGGAAATTGAGTCTTGGGATCGTTTATATAATTCTTGAGGGAGATCAATTATATAAATGCTTGAGTCTACGTGTTTAAATTCAATTTAATATAGACTTAAATCACAACAATAAGTTGCTTATATGGTTTTGTTTTATCTTCTTTTTCAGTGTAGAACACGTTCATTAAAACTGCTGTATAACTAAAATGGCTGGTGAAGACCCAATGCCAAGTGTCAAGCTAGCACGTGAATCCTGGCTAAAAGCCTTCATGGACTCCATGAATCAGTCAACTAGACTGAGAAATGATGGGTCAAACTTCTCTGACTGGGAGGCAGCACTACGGAATGCTGCCATTGCTGACGGAAAGCTTAAGTACTTAACTGAGCCCATTCCGGCACACCCAGGAACTGGAGCTAGAGCCAACGATGTTCGCGCTCATAGCGACTTCGTCATGGAAGCGGGTGCGATAAAGAACGTACTCATCTATGCAATGGAATCCAATTTGCAAAGACGCTTCATAACCCATTGTGCAAACAAGATTTTCACCACGCTCACTAACGAATTCTCCAAGGCTCCGAGAATCGTTTCTTATGAGCATACCTGTCGCTTCTTTGAGGCGAAACTCCAGAAGGGCCAAGCTGTTAGCCCACATATTCTTCACATGATTGAGAATATCGAGAAACTGGAGGCCCTAAACTGCAAGATCAGTGAGAACATAATCGTTGATCGTATGCTTCATTCGCTTCATGATGGGTTCGCCCTCTTTAGGGCCAACTACTATATGAACGACATGAAGAAGACTCCTCATGAGCTCCACTCCCTTCTCGTACAGACTGAGAAGGATCTGAAATTGAGTGGGAGCATGAAGCAGGATGTTCTCGTGATCTCCAGTAAGGGAAAGGGTAAAGGGAAGGCTAAAGCTCAGGGCGACCTAGCAGTAGGTAAGCCCAGGTTCAAGAAACCAGGATTTGCTAAGAGTGGGCCAGGTGAGTCGAGCAACTCACAGGGCAAGACAAAGAGCAAGGATACAAGCATGGAATGTCACCATTGCCACAAGACTGGGCATTGGAGGCGCTCATGCCCCGTGTATCGCGAGGACATTAAGGCAGGCCGTGTTACTCCTGTTGGTATGTCTTCTTCTTCTTTTATTCACATGATTGAGATTAAACACGCAAGTTGCGGAACTTGGGTACTTGATACTGGTTGTGGTTCTCATCTTTGTAATCATGTGCAGGGCCTCCGAAACCAAGAACCCCTAACCAAGGGTGAGGTGGACCTGCGAGTCGGGAATGGAGCACGTGTTGCTGCAGTCTCGAAGGGAACATACGTGATCCAGCTTCCAAGTGGATTCGAGTTATTTTTATATAACTGTTATTATGTTCCTAGTTTATCCAAAAACATTATTTCAGTTTCTGCACTTGACAAACTCGGCTTTTCATTTGTAATAGAGAATAATAGCTGTATTTTCTCCTTACACAATATGATTTATGGCAAGGCAGTTTCCATGAATGGAATTTATGTTTTAGATCAAACTACCGAGATATTACATGTGAATAATAAGAGATTAAAGGTAGGTGACAAAGATCAAACTTACCTATGACATTGTCGTATGGGACACATAAATGAGAAACGCGTAAAACAGCTCATACAGAATGGAGCTATATCGCCCTTTGATTTCGAATCATATGGCACGTGTGAATCATGTCTCATCGGTAAGATGACTCGTATTTCCTTCAAAGGTGTTGGAATGCGCGCTGCCGACCTATTAGGACTCATACATACGGACGTATGTGGCCCTATGTCGATCAACGCACGAGAAGGCTATAGGTATTTCATCACTTTCACGGATGATTTGAGTAGATATGGCTATGTCTACTTGATGAAACATAAAAGTGAATCCTTTGACAAGTTCAAAGAATACCAGAATCGGGTACAGAACCAACTGGGCAGAAAGATTAAAGCACTACGTTCAGATCGTGGTGGTGAGTATATTTCACACGAGTTTGATCAACACCTTAAAGACTGTGGGATCGTGCTACAGTTGACTCCACCTGGAACACCACAATTAAATGGTGTGTCCGAACGGAGAAATCAAACTTTACTTGATATGGTTCGATCCATGATGAGTCACACCGTTGTGCCTGATTTATTATGGGGCTATGCTCTTTTGTCGGCCGCTCTAATACTTAACCGAAGTCCGTCTAAAGCTGTTGACAAAACTCCATACGAATTATGGAAGGGAACGGTCCCTAACTTGTCCTTTATTCGGGTTTGGGGCTGCGAGGCTTATGTCAAGTGGAGACACGAGGATAAGCTCGGCCCGCGATCAGTCAAGACATACTTTATAGGCTATCCAAAGGGAATTTTTGGTCATTACTTCTACTCGCCTACCGAACAACGTGTTTTTGTTGCGGCTAGTGCGACGTTCTTAGAGAAAGAATTTCTCGAGAACAAGTCGAGTAATAGAACCTTCGAGTTATCGGAGGTTCAAGAACCAACTACCGAGCAACCATTGGAGGAAACAGTTCCTTCAACCGAGGCTGCGGTAGATATTCCTGAGGAACCTAGGAGGTCGGGAAGAGTCTCTATTCCACCGGACAGATACATTGGTATGGTCGAGGAACACGATACAGATGACTAGTTCTGACTCAAAGCTATGGCTAGAAGCCATGCAATCCGAGATGGACTCCATGTATGAGAACAACGTGTGGGATCTTGTGGACCTACCTGCAAAGGTACGTCCCCTTCAATGCAAATGGCTTTACAAGATAAAGCATGCCGTGGAAGGACAACAAGATATCCACAAGGCTAGACTAGTTGCTAAAGGTTTCACTCAAGTGCCAGGCTTGCACTATGATGAGATCTTTGCACCCGTAGTCATGCTACGTTCCATTCGGATTATCTTAGCGATCGTCGCATTTCATGATTATGAAATATGGCAAATGGACGTTAAAACCGCCTTCTTAAGCGGTTATTTGGAGGAAGAGTTGTACATGGTACAACCCGAGGGTTTTATTGATCCAGCACATCCTAAGAAAGTTTGCAAGCTTAAGCGTTCCATCTATGGACTTAAGCAAGCATCGCGGAGTTGGAATCATCGCTTAGACCAAGTGATAAAAGAGAATGGGTTCATTCGATCAGTCGAGGAACCATGTCTCTATATCAAGTCGAGTGGGAGCAAGATTGTATTCCTAGTACTGTATGTCGACGACATACTCTTGATTGGGAATGACATACCTCTCTTATCTTCGGTTAAAGCATGGTTGAAAAACCATTTCCAGATGAAAGATCTGGGAGAGGCACAAAGAATTTTGGGCATCCGTATCTACAGGGATAGATCACGACGGATGTTGTCTCTCAGTCAGGAGTCTTATATAGAGAAGATTCTGGAGAGATTCAGCATGACGAACTCCAAGAAGGGGTTCCTTCCTATGACTCCTGGGCTTCACTTGAGCAAGACTCAAGAAGCTAAGTCACTGGAAGAGAAAGAGCGCATGAGTCGGATTCCTTATGCTTCGGCAATAGGATCGATCATGTATGCCATGATATGCACACGTCCTGACGTTGCATATGCATTGAGTATGACAAGTCGATTCCAAGCTCATCCAGGTGAACAACACTGGATGGCCATGAAAAACATTCTTAAGTACCTACGGAGGACTAAAGATTGGGGATTGACTTACGGAGGCGACTCGACGCTCTGCGCCACGGGTTACGCAGATGCTAGCTTCCAAACGGATCGAGATGACTCGAAATCTCAATCTGGATTCGTTTTTACTCTTAATGGCGCTGCTGTCAGCTGGAAAAGTTCTAAACAGAGTGTTACAGCAGATTCTACGACTGAGTCCGAGTACTATGCCGCCTCAGAAGCAGCTAAGGAAGCAATATGGATGCGTCAATTCTTACAAGGACTCTCGGTAGTGCCTAGTTCGAATGACCCAATCACCGTTTATTGTGACAATAGCGGTGCCATCTTCCAAGCTAAGGAGCATAAGTCTAGCAGCAAGGCTAGACATGTACAACGGAAAGCTCATCTAATCAGAGATTACGTGGAGCAAAAGGAGATATTCATTGATAAGATAGCTACGGATGACAACATAGCTGATCCTCTCACAAAAGCATTACCACGTGATAAGCATGAAGGGCACATTCATTCCATGGGAATTGGATGTGTTCCTAAGTTGTAGTACTCTTTTATGAATTCATGTAATAATTCATTTTCTCGTGTACTCTATTCAACCTTATTGTTATGATATACAATGTTTTGTTTCTCATGTGGAATTGTACGCCAATTTTGAACACCACAAAGTGAACTGATTAACATTACATCGTTTTGGTCCTTGATTACCCACTTGAGCTGATAACTCAGGTAATCATTTTGTGACGTTGGTTGATGGTGGGTTCAACGAGCCATAAGTCACGTGGATGACTGACCAATCACAAAGGCGAGTTATACGGATATCTCGTAGGACACCCCGTGACATCGTTATGGAGTCCTAAATGTTTTATAACATTGGGTGCCAGGTCGTGGATAGGACCTCCATAGTGTTCCTTAGAGCCGAGTCTTTTGACTTTCAACTGTCTCTTGAGATTAAGACAGATTTTGGGTAACTTTGGTTTCTTTCCCACGGTCACCGTAACAGGGGCCAAGAGGATTTTTTCTGGGTTATTTCATGCTGGGCGATATCGGCAGGATTCGAATTGAGGGAAATATCCAAACCCTTATCAGGATTTTATCATTTCTCAGGGCCACTCGAGGAGTAGTAACTGAAATGCATGGCCATGCTCGAATACAGATTCGTTTTATCAGTTAAGTTACTCTCTAGTCGGGGAAACCACTCTCGATACAGATCGCTTGTGAGATACGACCTTTGCGAATGCGGATTTGCAAATTGTCTTACATTGAGTGGGAGAAATTTTAAAAGGATATGAGAATCGGTTATCGGACCTACACTTGTACGGACAAGTGGGAGTTTGTTGGAGCTTGTGTCCTCCACATGTAGTGTGATAACGTCATTGAACATACCCTTGTACGGACAAGTGGGAGATTGTTGGGGCTGGTGTCCTTGACAATTAAGTACAATGACTTATTAAATCTCTTTAAGGATCACAAGGGCATACTTCAGTATTATTACCAGTTGATCCACGTTTATCAATAACGGTTGGCTTTGTTAGGTTTATATACCTATATAGTCATACTAGTTTTTATTTATCATATAAATTATAGATCTTTAGCATGCTTAACTAGTGATTATGTCGAGATTAAGGAGTAAGAATAAGCTCCCTTACATTGATACTCTCGGCAAAATTAGGGCACAAGTGAAGTCACCTACTTCACTTGTTCTTGAGCTAATTCACACGGATGATCCTCCTTGAACCTTCAAAGAGATGATGGCCTCCAAAGATGAACACCAAGACACACTAACTCTCAATGTTTGTATGTTATTGTGCTAGAATCAACAAACAAACTAGCTAGATTGAAGGAGGTACACGGCTAGGGTTTGAGAAAAATGAACCTTATTTTTCTTTCTTTTCTTTCTCTCTCAAAGACAAAACCCTAGTGTGAATTGTGTATGAATGAATTGGATTAGTGAACCAAAGAACAAAACTTGTTTTGTTCCTCCATTTGGTTCGGCCGAGACTAGGGTTAGAGTGCCCAATAGATTGGCACTCAATCCTCTCAAATGTCTCAAGCATGCTCCAACATATTAAATGCATGTCATCCTCATGTTCCTATTACATAATGTATTATGTAAAATGTGTATGTCTAAGTGTGACATATCACACGGTCACCATGACCAAAACGGATCCCATCCGTGACTTAACATTAGGATTATATTATTTACGTAGTTTAACATTTTAAACCTTTTATCGTAAATTAGTAATTAAATAATTTTATATAATTATTTAATCGCATTCTATAACTACAACAATTGTAGTTTATTTGATTCATTCATTTTAATTATTATGTTTCATTAAACAAATAATTGATAGTGATGACACTTCGATCACTAAAATAATTTATAACCTTATTATAAATTATCTCCTCTTTTATTTACAATCTAGAAATGTATCAACTCGTATCAATATACAGTTGTTACATTTAATATTGAGATAGCTGTCCTAAAGGTGTGACCTAAAGGGATCAACTGGCCACCACCGTCATTACGACAGTAATGTCAAACTCTAGCAAGCCAATCATTACCGATTAATGTTGACCAGTTGACTTATGATAAGAATCATCCCATGAATATTCTTTTATAGAGTTTTGTCAATATAATTAATATAATTGACGTGATCTCACTATTGTCGAGGACACTCACTCCAACAATCTCCCACTTGTCCTCACAAGTGTGGATCACCGATTCTCTTGTTCTATTGCATCATCTCCCACTCAATGCAAGGTGTCTTTCAGGTCGTACTTGCACGTGATCAAATCAATAGTGGTTTTTCTCGACATGGAGTGTAACTGTTTGACCGGAATTATCTACCATAGACAGTCTCCGAGCGTGGCCACGCATTTTCAGTTCACTACTCCTCGAGTGGCCTTGAGATTTAAGATAACCCTGACAAGGGGCAGAACAATTTCTTTCCAACTGTTCTCCTTGGTCAACATCATCCATTGTGACCCAAAATATATCCATTTGACCCCTTTTACGGAAGATCGTAGAATATAAATCAAAGTCATTCTGAATAACGTCACCTCTAGAGCAACCAGTCTCTAGTCTAAGAATCGACTCATAAGAATATATATAGCAGCTCTTGCCACGACCAGGCTCCATTGAATTCTAAAGAACTCTATAAGCGGTCACTGCCCGACACAAGTGTACTTTACAGTTGTCTATATGATCGACTAGTCATCCCTTATGACTCTATGGTGTAAGAACTCACCATCAATCGCATCATAATCTAGTCACTTCGAGACGTCACCTCATATAAGTGACTAGGGGCGATACTAAGTTAATCCAGTTCACTTGAACAGGGTTCAACAATTGTCCTACAATCCTGTTGGATTTAACAAAGTATATAAAATAAACAAGTTGTATAAAACTTTAAATGATGAACGAGATTATCTTATATGAACGTAAAAACAACATTTTTCATTTCATATCGCATAATCGGTTACACATTGGGTAAACTCTTAAGACCCATAGAACGAGCATGAGAATCATGCTTAGTCTGCGACAAGGGTTTGGTTAAAGGATCAGCCACATTATCGTCTGTCCCAACCTTACATATCGCTATTTCCTTCCTATCAATGAAATCCCGTATTACATGATATTTTCTTGGTACATGTCTAGACTTATTACTAGACTTCGGCTCCTTAGCCTGAAAGACAGCACCACTGTTATCACAGTACAGGGTGATAGGATCTTCAGCATTTGGAACTACCCTTAGTCCCTCGATAAATTGCCTTATCCATACTGCCTCTTTAGCAGCTTCTGATGCTGCGATGTACTCTGCTTCCGTTGTAGAATCCGCAACGACTGGTTCTTTGAAGCTCTTCCAACTAATGGCACCACCATTCAAGATAAAGACAAATCCAGCCTGGGATTTAAAATCGTCTTTATCTGTTTGGAAGCTTGCATCTGTGTAACCCTTTACACATAAATCTTCTTCCCCTCCAAACACTAAGTATGAATCCTTAGTTCTTCTTAAGTACTTAAGGATGTTCTTGACAGCAATCCAGTGACTTTCACCTGGATTTGCTTGATATCTACTAGTCATGCTCAAGGCATACGAGACATCAGGACGAGTGCATATCATGGCGTACATGATAGATCCCACGGCGGAAGCATAAGGGATCGTTTTCATGCGTTCAACATCCTTGGGCTCTGTGGGTGATTGAGACTTTCTCAATATAATGCCACTTCCCATGGGGATAAACCCTCTCTTGGAATTTCCCATGCTGAATCGTCGAAGAATCTTATCGATGTAAGGTTCTTGATTTAGTGCCAATATCCTCTTGGATCTATCTCTATAGATCCGGATACCTAATATGCATTGTGCATTTCCTAGATCTTTCATCTGAAAATGGTTACCTAACCATCCTTTCACTGATGAAAGCATTGGAACATCATTTCCAATGAGCAGTATGTCATCCACATACAAGATCAGGAATACAACATTGCTCCCACTGAACTTCATATATAGACAAGGTTCCTCGACACTTCGAGTGAAACCATTTTCTTTTATGACTTCATTGAAGCGATGATTCCAACTCCTTGATGCTTGCTTAAGACCATAGATGGACTTCTTAAGCTTGCATACCTTGTTAGGATTTTTAGGATCTTCAAAACCTTCGGGTTGTATCATATACACATCCTCCTTTAAATGCCCATTTAAGAAGGCGGTTTTGACATCCATTTGCCATACTTCATAGTCATGAAATGCGGCAATCGCTAACATTATCCTAATGGATCTTAGCATGGCTACCGGAGCAAAGGTTTCATCATAATGAAGACCTTGGACTTGGGAGAAACCCTTAGCTACTAGCCTAGCTTTATAGACATCATCATGTCCTTCTATGCCATTCTTCACCTTGAAGATCCACTTGCATTGGAGAGGTCTCATCTCCTTAGTCAAGTCTACCAAGTCCCATACTTGGTTTTGATGCATAGAATCCATTTCAGATACCATGGCCTCATGCCATTTTATGGAGTCGGGACTAGAGATTGCAGCTTTGTAAGTGGTAGGCTCGTCACTTTCCAAAAGTAAAACGTCCAGGCTACCATCTTCCTCAATAAGTCCAACATACCTATCAGGTTGATGTGGGACCCTACTCGACCTCCTAGGTGGAATAGGTACCAAAGTGGATGAAGAAGGAACATCTTCTTCAGTCTCAGCTTCAGTTTGTGGCTCTTGAACTTCTCGAACTTCATTAAGTTCAAAATTTCTCCCACTCTGTCTCTTAGAAATAAACTCCTTTTCTAAGAAGACAGCCTCAGAAGACACAAACACTTTGTTTTCTTGAGGTTTGTAAAAGTGGTAGCCACGAGAGGTGGTTGGATAACCAACAAATATGCATTTTTCGGATCTTGGTGCGAGTTTGTCATCGTTTTTCGACTTGACATAAGCATCGCACCCCCATATCTTCATATAGGATAAGTTGGGAACCTTTCCTTTCCACATCTCATATGGAGTCTTATCGGTCGCTTTCGTTGGACTATTGTTCAACGATTTGATGGCGGTGAGGATCGCAAATCCCCAAAATGAATTGGGTAAATTAGTTTGGCTCATCATTGATCGGACCATATCCAATAAGGTTCGATTCCTCCTTTCAGCCACACCATTAAGTTGTGGTGTTCCTGGAGGTGAAAGTTGTGACACAATGCCACATTCCTTGAGATGTGAATCAAATTCATTACTAAGATATTCTCCACCACGATCGGATCGTAATGTTTTAATCTTCTTATCGAGTTGGTTCTCTACTTCATTCTGAAATTCTTTGAATTTCGTGAAGGCTTCACTCTTATGCTTCATTAAGTAGATATACCCATACCTACTTAAATCATCGGTGAAGGTGATGAAATAGTCATAGTTGCCTCTAGCGGTGATAGATAATGGTCCGCACACATCCGTATGTATAAGTCCCAATAACTCACTTGCTCGTGTCCCTTTACCATTAAAGGGGTTACGAGTCATTTTACCTAGAAGGCAAGCCTCGCATGTTCCATAAGATTCATATTCGAATGGTTTGATTATGTTGGTCTTTACCAATCTTTTAATGCGATTTTCATTTATGTGACCAAGTCGACAATGCCAAACATATGATTCATTTGGATCATTTGTTTTAATTCTTTTGTTATTGACGTTGTAGACATTATTAGACGAGTCGGAAGTTTCCAAAACATAGATTCCATTAATAGAATTGGCACGGCCAACTACCATGTCATTCTTTGAAATTACACAACAATTGTTTTTAATGGAAAAATCATATCCTTCAATGTCTAACATTGCGACAGAAATAATGTTTTTGGAAAGAGACGGTACAAAATAACAATTATTTAGTTTGAGCTCATATCCACTCGTCAAGGCAAGAGTGCAAGTTCCTTTTGAAGTGGCCGCTACCCGAGCTCCATTTCCAAGTCGGAGATCCATATCACCCTTGTCTACCTTCTCCACTTCTCTTAAACCCTGCAAACGATTACAAAGGTGAGAACCACATCCGGTATCCAATACCCATGATGTGTTGGATGTAAAATTTATGTCAATAACAAAAATTTCAGATTTAGAATTACCTAACGGAATCACAAGACCTTCTTGGATATGACGTAAGTACTTGGGGCAATTCCTCCTCCAAAGGCCCATGACACTACAATAGTGGCATCGCCCTTTCTCTAACTTTCTCTTCTTCCTTTTATTCTTTGCAAGACCTTTCTTGCTAGAACTCCCACTAGCTTCATCATAAGCTCTTTCCTTCAAGTATAAGGCGTCCATTTCTTCATTTAGCTCATCTATATAAGCCGTGTCAAGAAATGAACCTTTGGGAGGTGGGAGAGAAGAAATGAAGTTAATACTGCCATCCGGACCCGTTCCGAAATGAACTTCTCTAGTAGTATCAATGTTGTTTTGGTTGCAAATATCGTCGAAAACATTATGACAAGAATCAATAGTGATAGGGTTGAATGAATCCATTGCGATAAAATAACTACAAAAACGGAAATGAAGGAAAATTAACGTTCATCATTAAAAACTTGTTAAACGTTTTAAACAAGTTAAGTATTTACTTAACGATCTCTTACACAATTAAGTAAATAAACCCGAGACCCAAACCCATACTAATCCGGGCACGGTGTAGCCGATTCAACCCGTATTGGTATAATTTGGTGGATTAACCCTTTAATCGGTTCTACTCTTAGAACTCTCGGTCGACAATTTTCTCAAAATTATCTATAGCCCGAACTTATTGCAACTACGGTTACGAATACCTTCGTTGAGATCGACCAAATTTCAAGGTGTAATCGTCATTACCCCACTTACCCAACGTGACAATTTTAGTACCCCGGTTTAGCCGAGCCTACATATTTGTGAAGAAGGGATTCATGGGTCCATACTCTTTGGTAAGGCTAAGTCTCAATATTTTAAACGTAAGAGATCTTATCAATTATTATCTATCTCCTTTTAAGTGAACTAATTTAGGTGAATTATCGATAATAAAATTGATACGTTGAAGACCCGATACTCGATATGCATGACATGTTAATGGCGATTTGGCTATGCATGCAACATATTAAAACAAAATAAAGCAAACGATAAATTCCTAGTATGGCCTTATCCTAGAAAAGAAATAACAAGAGTACAAATTCGGAAACCAACTCCTTTGGTCCCTTGATCTTAACGAGGCACGCAAATCGAGGCAAACACCGTCTTGATCGGAACTCCTTTCCGAATGGCACCGTCTTCAAGGAACTCCGGATTTTACAAATATTACAACTTTTCTAGTCTACTTTATACATTATAAAATAGAAATAAATTACAATTGGGTGATACGAGATCACAAAATTACAACCGAATTGGTAACCCCTTACATTACGGGAAATACCAATTTAAAACTAAGGCCATACTAGAATAATTACATGATTCAAAATTATGCAATATAAAATGACATTCATAAGGAAAACGCAGCAATATAACATGTTATAAATATGTTCATTTTAATGCCAAATCGCCCTAATAACTTTTTATGTCGAAATTAACCCGGTTTTATGAGATTTTAGCATTTTTAACTCTTTTAAAAAGCATAAATTTAAAACATACACAACTTATGTTCTAAATAATATCCTAACACATTTTAGGATTCAAAATTAGTCATAAATAATTTTGATAATAATTAACATTTTAATTATATTAACATCGTTCATAAAGCCTTTAAAATGTATAACATTTACGAATTAAATCCAAACAATTATAAAATTCGAAATTTTGGATTTTCATTTTCACTAACATTCTGAAAATATTACTTGAATATTTATAATGTAAAAATTTGGTCATTTTAACCGAAATAAATTTCGAAATATCGTATATAAATGGCCAAATTACCTCTTTTTACGGTTTTAACAATTAAATCGTAAAACATGCTATACAAAGTCATATTGTACCAAAATTTTACATACATTAAGTAAAATTAGCATGTGAGGTCGTGTGAAAATTACAAGGCTAGAAACGTTTTCTTTCTATTTTAATCATTTAACTCGATTTTGTCATAAAAATGCAATTAAACGATTAAAATCTTAATTATGAACAATATATTAAATCTCATAAATTATCATATAACCTAAAAACATTTTAGGACCAGATTTAATTTACATGCCAAAAATTCGAGTGATAGATATAAGGGTCTTGAAATATTAGTTTTGTTTTAAGTCTCAAAAACTCGGAAAAACTATAAACCGATTAAGCATGCAACAACAAGTTCTCTGATACCAATTGTTAGGTTTATATACCTATATAGTCATACTAGTTTTTATTTATCATATAAATTATAGATCTTTAGCATGCTTAACTAGTGATTATGTCGAGATTAAGGAGTAAGAATAAGCTCCCTTACATTGATACTCTCGGCAAAATTAGGGCACAAGTGAAGTCACCTACTTCACTTGTTCTTGAGCTAATTCACACGGATGATCCTCCTTGAACCTTCAAAGAGATGATGGCCTCCAAAGATGAACACCAAGACACACTAACTCTCAATGTTTGTATGTTATTGTGCTAGAATCAACAAACAAACTAGCTAGATTGAAGGAGGTACACGGCTAGGGTTTGAGAAAAATGAACCTTATTTTTCTTTCTTTTCTTTCTCTCTCAAAGACAAAACCCTAGTGTGAATTGTGTATGAATGAATTGGATTAGTGAACCAAAGAACAAAACTTGTTTTGTTCCTCCATTTGGTTCGGCCGAGACTAGGGTTAGAGTGCCCAATAGATTGGCACTCAATCCTCTCAAATGTCTCAAGCATGCTCCAACATATTAAATGCATGTCATCCTCATGTTCCTATTACATAATGTATTATGTAAAATGTGTATGTCTAAGTGTGACATATCACACGGTCACCATGACCAAAACGGATCCCATCCGTGACTTAACATTAGGATTATATTATTTACGTAGTTTAACATTTTAAACCTTTTATCGTAAAT
Organism: Silene conica; assembly: GCA_029255685.2. Taxonomy (NCBI): domain Eukaryota; kingdom Viridiplantae; phylum Streptophyta; class Magnoliopsida; order Caryophyllales; family Caryophyllaceae; genus Silene; species Silene conica. The sequence continues at coordinate 74,366,721 of CM055314.2, forward strand.
TAGTAATTAAATAATTTTATATAATTATTTAATCGCATTCTATAACTACAACAATTGTAGTTTATTTGATTCATTCATTTTAATTATTATGTTTCATTAAACAAATAATTGATAGTGATGACACTTCGATCACTAAAATAATTTATAACCTTATTATAAATTATCTCCTCTTTTATTTACAATCTAGAAATGTATCAACTCGTATCAATATACAGTTGTTACATTTAATATTGAGATAGCTGTCCTAAAGGTGTGACCTAAAGGGATCAACTGGTCACCACCGTCATTACGACAGTAATGTCAAACTCTAGCAAGCCAATCATTACCGATTAATGTTGACCAGTTGACTTATGATAAGAATCATCCCATGAATATTCTTTTATAGAGTTTTGTCAATATAATTAATATAATTGACGTGATCTCACTATTGTCGAGGACACTCACTCCAACAGGCTTGCTAGATAAGTTTGACGTTATTGTCATACGGATGGCGGTGGTCAACTGGTCCCTATACGTCACACCTATAGGACACGTTTGAGAGATGTGAAGGTATGAAAATACAGTCACATTTTGCCGGATACGACTAAACAGTTAGTCAGAGGTATTGACTAATAAATTAGTCAATAAGATGTTGAGATTATTATTTAATACGGATTAAATAATTTTAGCTAATACGGATTACAAGATTAATTCGTAAATTAAATATAAACGGTTATATTTAATTATATATTGTATTCGCGTATTAATATAAACAGTTATATTAATTTGGGCAATTATACAATATCGTATTTTGTCAGACCATTATTAATATATCGACTGTATTAATATCTGATAACATGTTACGATTTATAATTAAAATACCGCGAACAACTTAAAGCTAAATGGGTCGAATCACGCATTGGAATAAGGTAAGAGTGGAAAGCCCAATCCTACCCTATGTCCAATTCGGCCGGCCAAGTGTAGTATATAAGGAGATGACTTCTCCTTATGTCAGTTACACTTGTTGCACTATTTAACAAATCTCAAAAAGAAAATTAGGGTTTGAGAGCATTCTTCTCCCATAACCCAGATCTCACATCTAAAACTCAAAAGGCTCTCCCAATATTGCAAGGCAGTTGGAGAGGATTTCTAGCACACGCGGCCACGTCTCATTCTAAGTCTTGGGTGCAAGTTATAGGAGGGAATTTGTGTTAATTCCTGTTCTTAGGCCTTTTGCGCGAGGACTAAAGGTTGTACTTCTTTTCTTATGCTTTTTAATCTTATGACGATATTCACGACTGTAATTTTCATTATAATCCTGCAATTAAAGGGCGAATACACGTTTTATTCCCCCCATAAGAGATTAGAGCTATAGATTAGTTTCTAAATTTGGATGATATTGTATTGATGTGTATTAAGGTATGCCTTAAGCTGGCCTCTGAGCCTAATACGTGAGCTTGTTGTCATATATGGGGATATGCCTTAAGTTGGCCTCTGAGCCCTATATGTGTATGGTTGTCGTGTCTGGGATATGCCTTAAGCTGGCCTCTGAGCCCAGACATGTTTGATTGTGATCACGTTGGAACATGCCTTAAGTTGGCCTCTGAGTCTGACGAGTAGAGCAGCTGCACAACAGGGTAGCTAAGGTACTGACACCTTGCCCGGAGTGCAGATGTTGATGCTAGGACATGCCTTAAGCTGGCCTCTGAGTCTAGTGTCTTGTGATGCAGTGAAGGGACATGCCTTAAGTTGGCCTCTGAGTCCTTTACTTTTGGATGCTAGTCCATGCGTTGTGATGTCGCCTTTGAGTCTAGTGTCTTGTTGATTGGCAGGTCTATGCCTTAAGTTGGCCTCTGAGTCCTTGCTTGTGACTTTGGTATTTAGGTTATGTCTTAAGTTGACCGCTGAACCTTATACTTGCTGATACTTGGACTTTGATATTGTTCATCCAAGGCATTGGGTGACTCTTTAGTCAGTTTCGTAAATAGTTTGGACTGAAAGACCCCCCGACCGGGTAACCGGTAGGGAAACCGGCTCTCCTTCCAAATAGTTTCCGAAGTTGGTTGAAAGCCTTGCGTTAGTAATTGCATGATGATATGTGTTTCAGTCATTGAGACATTGTATGCTTCACATTATTATATATGTTGGAGTATTCTGTTTGTATTTCGGTGTTACGTGTCGTTACAAAAGGTGGCTAGGAGAACTCTAGTCACTCACCACTGATTGTGGCGTATATGTTTACATGTATGTAGGTACATGCAGGTTGGCAGGGGTTGCTGAGAGCTAGCGAGTGATGATCCGCTTGTTATCTTATGTCTTACACATTACGATAGCTAGACTCTAGTTTTGATACAGTTGTTTCTTTTGAGTGCCTGTAGGGATGTTCCATCCCAGGTTGTGGTTTATATTTTGCTTCAGTACTTAGAACTGTTATACTTATCTATTTTTGTTTATATCAGTTTCAGTTTTCAGTTTTAATTCACCTCGCATGTTTATGTTAAAAAGTTTTAATTCCGCTGCATTTTTAGTACTTTGTATGATTTTATTTTCCGCTTTTGCGAGGGGTTTTACAATTGGTATCAGAGCATTGTTGCTCCCGACGCACTCATGTGACACCCAACCTTAACTTGACCATATAAACAAATAATGAATGAGAGATGGGGTAGATCTAAGGATTTATATTGTAGTCTATTTGTGATTGCTAATTGCTAAGTTAACACTTGCTTGTCTTTTGAAGGATGGTGAGGACTACGGCTGCTGAGAACACTATAATGCAAGCACTTCATCAGTTGCTTGAGAACCAGAGACAGCAGGCAGAGATTGTTCCACCTCCTCCACCGCCAGGCAATGAGGCCAATCGGCCTGGTAGCTTCTCTTGGATAGCATCACAGATGTCCAGGAGCCACGTGAAGACTTATGGAGGCGAGGTTGATCCGGTAGCTCTTACTGAGTGGTTCCGTGAGATGGAAAAGAGCTTCACCATGTACTCGGTTGGCAGAGAGGATAGAGTGCAGCTAGCCACTCACTTTTTGACCTTAGAGGCCGATAGATGGTGGGCATTAACTGGACCGACTTTCATTCTTGATCCTTTATTTGATTGGGAGGCTTTTAAGGATAAGCTCGAGACGAGATTTTATCCTAAAGAGCTTAGATCGCAGAGGCTTAAGGAGTTCATGGACTTGAAGCAGGGAAAGATGTCCGTTCAGGAGTACACCGACAAATTTAACCAGCTTGCACATTTCGCTTCGAAGTTTGTCAGGGATGAGGCTGAGAGAGTTTATTTCTATCGGGGGAAGTTGGGGCCGCGCATTGAGAGCATGGTCTGTCGTGACTCGACTTCTTTCGTTGAGGTTTATGATGATGCTATTCGGGCCGAGAGTTCCATTCGTGCCATAGATGCCGAGACCAGAGCTGCTACTTCCAGTGTTTCTTCTCACCAGAGGTCTGTCTATCAGGGGAAGAGACCATTTGTTCCATCCACTTCTTCTCCTTCTTCTCAGAAGAAGCGATTTGAGAGGTTTTTTGCTCCGGTTGCTAAGACCACTTTCCACACTGATACTGCTTCCAGTGTTTGCCACCGTTGTGGTAAACCATCTCATCCGGGTTTTGACTGTTTCAAGAATGCTTTCAAGTGTTATACCTGCAATGGATTTGGGCATAAGTCGTATGAGTGTCTCGAGAAGAACACCGCACTTGGCAAGGCTGCCACTGCTGCTGCAGCGACTAGGGGAGGAAAGGCTAAGGGGAAGATCTTCGTGATGACTAGAGCTGAGGCTGAGGCTCATCCGGACATTATTGCCGGTATCTTTTCTGTTCTTGGCGCTGAGTGCCTTATTCTATTTGATACTGGTGCTTCTCTATCATTTATATCGACTCTGTTCGCAGAACGTTTAGCTCTTGAGTCTTCCTTGGTTGAGGAGACTTCCATTTCCTTACCTTCGGGAGACGTGTTTTCTTGCTCTTCGTCCCATAGGGATGTTCCGATTATTATTGGTCAAGCCACATTTCCAGCGGACTTACTGAGATTTCCTCTCGAGGAATTTGACATTATCCTCGGTGTGGATTGGTTATCGCGATACCATGCTCGCTTCGAGTGTCGCGACCAGAAAATCTGCTTGAGGAGTTCTTCAGGAGTTCGTGTTTCCTATAGGGGAACTCGCCCTAAAAAGGGTGATCGTGTTATTTCTTCGATGAAAGCTTCTCATCTTCTTAGGAAGGGTTGACAAGCCTTCCTGTGTGTTGTTTTAGCTGCAAAGCCATAGCTACCGAAGCTTGAGGATGTAGCTATTGTTCGTGAGTTTCCAGATGTTTTCCCAGAGGAATTGCCAGGGATACCGCCAGAGAGAGATGTGGAGTTTCCTATTGAGCTTGTTCCAGGTACCAGACCTATATCTAAGGCTCCCTACCGTATGGCTCCACCTGAGTTGAAAAAGTTAAAGCAACAATTAGAGGAGATGGTCGAGAAAGGATTCATTAGACCGAGGGCTTCTCCGTGGGGTGCTCCAGTTTTTGTGGGGAATTAAACATGTATTCGCCCTAAACATGAAGGATTATAACGAAATTTACAGTTGCGAATATAGTCATAAGATAATTAAAAACATGAAAAGGAATACAACCTTGGGTCCTTGCTTGAATTGGCCTAAGAACATGAATTAAAGTAAATTCCCTCCTATAACTTGCACCCAAGACTTTGTTTAAGACGATGCCGCGTGTGCTAGAAAGGCTCTCCAATTGCCTTGCAATATGGGGAGAGTTTTGTGAGGTTTTGATGTGAGATCTGAGTTTTGGGAGAAGAATGCTCTCAAAACCCTAATACTGTGAATTATGAATTACCAGTAGTTGACAAAAGGAGAAATACTCTCCTTTTGTAACCTACACGGTCGGCCGAACGGGTTTAGGGTAAGGGTGGGCTTTTTCAACTCTTACCTTATTCCCTTGCGTGATTCGACCCGTTTTGCTAAATATTATTCGCGGGTATTTATTATAAATTGTATGCATGTTATCAGATATTAATGTATTTGATAACATCAATAATGGTCTGACAAAATACGATATTGTATAATTGGCCAAATTAATATAACTGTTTATATTAATACGCAAATTCAATATTTAATTAAATATAACCGTTTATATTTAACTTTACGAATTAATCATGTAATCCGTATTAGCTAAAATTATTTAATCCGTATTAAATAATAATCTCAACATCTCATTGACTAATTTAATAGTCAATACCTCTGACTAACTGTTTAGTCGTATCCGGCATAAATGTGACTGTATTTTCATACCTTCACATCTCTCAAACGTGTCCTATAGGTGTGACGTATAGGGACCAGTTGATCACCGCCATCCGTATAACAATAACGTCAAACTTATCTAGCAAGCCAACCGTTATTGATAAACGTGGATCAAGTGGTAATAATACTGAAGTATGCCCTTGTGATCCTTAAAGAGATTTAATAAGTCATTGTACTAACTGTCAAGGACACCAGCCCCAACAATCTCCCACTTGTCCGTACAAGGGTATGTGCAATGACGTTATCGCACTACATGTGGAGGACACAAGCTCCAACAAACTCCCACTGTACTTGTCCGTACAAGTGTAGGTGCGATAACTGATTCTCATATCCTTTTAAAATTTCACCCACTCAATGTAAGACAATTTGCAAATCCGCATTCGCAAAGGTCGTATCTCACAAGCGATCTGTATCAAGAGTGGTTTCCCCAACTAGAGAGTAACTTAACTGATAAAACGAATCTGTATTCGAGCATGGCCATGCATTTCAGTTACTACTCCTCGAGTGGCCCTGAGAAATGATAAAATCCTGATAAGGGTTTGGATATTTCCCTCAACTCGAATCCTGCCGATGTAAGCGCAGCATGAAATAACCCAGAAAAAATCCTCTTGGCCCCTGTTACGGAAGACTGTGGGAAAGAAACCAAAGTTACCCAAAATCTGCCTTAATCTCAAGAGACAGTTGAAAGTCAAAAGACTCGACTCTAAGGAACACTATGGAGGTCCTATCCACGACCTGGCACCCAATGTTATAAAACATTTAGGACTCCATAACGTTGTCACGGGGTGTCCTACGAGATATCCGTATAACTCGCCTTTGTGATTGGTCAGTCAACCGTTTGAATTATGGCTCGTTGAACCCACCATCAACCAACGTCACAAAATGATTACCTGAGTTATCAGCTCAAGTGGGTAATCAAGGACCAAAACGATGTAATGTTAATCAGTTCACTTTGTGGTGTTCAAAATTGGCGTACAATTCCACATGAAAAACAAAACATTAAATATCATAACAATGAGGTTGAATAGAGTACACAAGAAAATGAATTATTACATGAATTCATAAAAGAGTACTACAACTTAGGAACACATGTGATTCCCATGGAATTAATGTGCCCTTCATGCTTATCACGTGGTAATGCTTTTGTGAGAGGATCAGCTATGTTGTCATCCGTAGCTATCTTATCAATGAATATCTCCTTTTGCTCCACGTAATCTCTGATTAGATGAGCTTTCCGTTGTACATGTCTAGCCTTGCTGCTAGACTTATGCTCCTTAGCTTGGAAGATGGCACCGCTATTGTCACAATAAACGGTGATTGGGTCATTCGAACTAGGCACTACCGAGAGTCCTTGTAAGAATTGACGCATCCATATTGCTTCCTTAGCTGCTTCTGAGGCGGCATAGTACTCGGACTCAGTCGTAGAATCTGCTGTAACACTCTGTTTAGAACTTTTCCAGCTGACAGCAGCGCCATTAAGAGTAAAAACGAATCCATACTGAGATTTCGAGTCGTCTCGATCCGTTTGGAAGCTAGCATCTGCGTAACCCGTGGCGCAGAGCGTCGAGTTGCCTCCATAAGTCAATCCCCAATCTTTAGTCCTCCGTAGGTACTTAAGAATGTTTTTCACGGCCATCCAGTGTTTTTCACCTGGATGAGCTTGGAATCGACTTGTCATACTCAATGTATATGCAACGTCTGGACGTGTGCATATCATGGCATACATGATCGATCCTATAGCCGAAGCATAAGGAATCCGACTCATGCGCTCTTTCTCTTCCAATGTCTTAGCTTCTTGAGTCTTGCTCAAGTGAAGCCCAGTAGTCATAGGAAGGAACCCCTTTTTGGAGTTCGTCATGCTGAATCTCTCTAGAATCTTATCCATATAAGACTCATGACTGAGAGACAACATCCGTCGTGATCTGTCCCTGTAGATACGGATGCCCAAAATTCTTTGTGCCTCTCCCAGATCTTTCATCTGGAAATGGTTTTTCAACCATGCTTTAACCGAAGAAATGAGAGGTATGTCATTCCCAATCAAGAGTATGTCATCGACATACAGTAGTAGGAAGACAATCTTGCTCCCACTCGACTTGATATAGAGACATGGTTCCTCGACCGATCGAATGAAACCATTCTCTTTTATCACTTGGTCAAAGCGATGATTCCAACTCCACGATGCTTGCTTAAGTCCATAGATGGAACGCTTAAGCTTGCAGACCTTCTTAGGATGTTCCGGATCAATAAAACCCTCGGGTTGTACCATGTACAACTCTTCCTCCAAATAACCGTTTAAGAAGGCGGTTTTAACGTCCATTTGCCAGATTTCATAGTCATGAAATGCGGCGATCGCTAAGATAATCCGAATGGAACGTAGCATGACTACGGGTGCAAAGATCTCATCGTAGTGCAAGCCTGGCACTTGGGTGAAACCTTTAGCAAATAGTCTTGCCTTGTGGATATCTTGTTGTCCTTCCACGGCATGCTTTATCTTGTAAAGCCATTTGCATTGAAGGGGGCGTACCTTTGCAGGTAGGTCCACAAGATCCTACACGTTGTTCTCATACATGGAGTCCATCTCGGATTGCATGGCTTCTAGCCATAGCTTTGAGTCAGAACTAGTCATGGCACCTTTATAGGTTGAGGGTTCATTACCCTCTAGGAGTAAGACGTCATCTATGTCATGTTCCTCGACCATACCAATGTATCTGTCCGGAGGAATAGAGACTCTTCCCGACCTCCTAGGTTCCTCAGGAATATCTACCGCAGCCTCGGTTGAAGGAACTGTTTCCTCCAACGGTTGCTGGGTAGTTGGTTCTTGAATCTCTGATAGATCGAAGGTTCTATTACTCGACTTGTTCTCGAGAAATTCTTTCTCTAAGAATGTCGCACTGGCCGCAACAAAAACACGTTGTTCGGTTGGCGAGTAGAAGTAATGACCAAAAGTTCCCTTCGGATAGCCTATAAAGTATATCTTGACCGATCGCGGGCCGAGCTTATCCTCGTGTCTCCACTTGACATAAGCCTCGCATCCCCAAACCCGAATAAAGGACAAGTTAGGGACCGTTCCCTTCCATAATTCGTATGGAGTCTTGTCAACAGCTTTAGACGGACTTCGGTTAAGTATTAGAGCGGCTGACAAAAGAGCATAGCCCCACAATGAATCAGGCACAACGGTGTGACTCATCATGGATCGAACCATATCAAGTAGAGTTCGATTTCTCCGTTCGGACGCACCATTTAATTGTGGTGTTCCAGGTGGAGTCAACTGTAGAACGATGCCACAGTCTTTAAGGTGTTGATCAAACTCGTGAGAAAGATATTCGCCACCACGATCAGACCGAAGTGTTTTAATCTTTCTGCCCAGTTGGTTCTGTACCCGATTCTGGTATTCTTTGAACTTGTCAAAGGATTCACTTTTATGTTTCATTAAGTAGACATAGCCATATCTACTCAAATCATCCGTGAAAGTGATGAAATACCTATAGCCTTCTCGTGCGTTGATCGACATAGGGCCACATACATCCGTATGTGTGAGTCCTAATAGGTCGGCAGCGCGCATTCCAACACCTTTGAAGGAAATACGAGTCATCTTTCCGATGAGACATGATTCACACGTGCCATATGATTCGAAATCAAAGGCCGAGATAGCTCCATTCCGTATGAGCTGTTTTACGCGTTTCTCATTTATGTGTCCCATACGACAATGCGATAGATAAGTTTGATCTTTGTCACCAACCTTTAATTTCTTGTTATTCACATATAATATTTCGGTGGTTTGATCTAAAACATAAATTCCATTCATGGAAACTGCCTTGCCATAAATCATATTGTGTAACGAGAAAATACAACTATTATTCTCTATTACAAATGAAAAACCAAGTTTGTCAAGTGCAGAAACTGAAATAATGTTTTTGGACAAACAAGGAACATAATAACAGTTATATAAAGATAACTCGAATCCACTTGGAAGCTAGATCACGTATGTTCCCCTCGAGACTGCAGCAACACGTGCTCCATTCTCGACACGCAGGTCAACCTCACCCTTGATGAGGGGTTCTTGGTTTCGGAGGCCCAACACATGATTACATAGATGAGAACCACAACCAGTATCTAATACCCAAGTTCCGTAACTTGCATGGTTAATCTCAATCATGTGAATAAAAGAAGGAGAAGACATACCAACAGGAATAACGCGACCTGCCTTAATGTCTCACGATACACGGGGCATGTGCGCCTCCAATGCCCAATCTTGTGGCAATGGTGGCATTCCATGTTTGTATCCTTACTCTTTGTCTTGCCCTGTGAGTTGCTCGACTCACCTGGCCCACTCTTGGCGAATCCTGACTTCTTTAACTTGGGCTTACCTACCGCTAGGTCGCCCTGAGCTTTAGCTTTTCCCTTACCCTTACACTTACCCTTACTGGAGATGATGAGAACATCCTGCTTCACGCTCCCACTTAATTTCAGACCCTTCTCGGTCTGTACGAGAAGGGAGTGGAGCTCATGAGGAGACTTCTTCATGTCGTTCATGTAATAGTTGGCCCTAAAGAGGGAGAACCCATCATGAAGCGAATGAAGCATTCGATCAACGATTATGTTCTCACTGATCTTGCAGTTTAGGGCCTCCAGTTTCTCGATATTCTTAATCTTGTTGAGAATATGTGGGCTAACAGCTTGGCCCTTATGGAGTTTCGCCTCAAAGAAGCGACAGGTATGCTCATAAGAAACGATTCTCAGAGCTTTCCAGAATTCGTTAGTGAGCGTGGTGAAAATCTTGTTTGCACCATGGGAGATGAAGCGTCTTTGCAAATTTGATTCCATTTCATAGATGAGTACGTTCTTTATCCCACCCGCTTCCATGACGAAGTCGCTATGAGCGCGAACTTCGTTAGCTCTAGCTCCAGTTCCTGGGTGTGCTGGAATGGGCTCAGTTAAGTACTTGAGCTTTTCGTCAGCAATAGCAACATTCCGTAACGCTGCCTCCCAGTCAGAGAAGTTTGACCCATCATTCCTCAGTCTAGTAGACTGATTCATGGAGTCCATGAAGGCTTTTAGCCAGGATTCACGTGCTAGCTTGGCACTTGGCATTGGGTCTTCACCAGCCATTTGTTATACATCAGTTTAAATAATCGTGTTCTACACTGAAAAGAAGATAAAAACAAAATCATATAAGCAACTCATCGTTGTGATTTAAGTCTATTTTAATTGTATTTAAACTCGTAGACTCATGCATTTATATAATTGATCTCCCTCAAGAATTATATAAACGATCCCAAGACTCAATTTCCGTATATTGATAAGCCCACAGCTTGGCTAATTCCACCGTTGGAACTCTTGGTCGATAGATTTCCGTAAATCCTATCTATTAGTCCATCACAGTCGCTAGATAGTATCGAGTGACCACGATGTTGAGATAAAATAAATCATCTGTTCCCACTTACCCGACGTAGAAGGGGTCATATTATGCCTACCGACGAAGAAGGGATTCATGGGAGTCTGATTTATAAAGACTAGTCTCAATTTTTGGTTATACGAGGAAGACCCCATCAACTTATATTTACCCGTTTTAAGTGAACTAATATCTAGCATATACGAGAATGAATGAAATAAAGTGATGGATTTCCATGTGACATGTGACATTTGTATTGTCACAGAAAACTAACGCGTAACCGCTACATGAGTCAGTTTTCAAGCATGTTATAGGTGGTTTGGTTTTAGGCGGAATATGATGCAAGCTATTATCGATGAAAGCATAAAATAAATGCGATAAACGTAAATAAAAGTCCTAGTGTGGCCTATCCTACCAAAATAAACATAAAAACAACTTTGGAATCCACCATTGGACCCTAGAAGCTTGTCTTGATGTTCCATCTTGGTCTTTGCAGCGGGAGTGAGCATCCGGTCTCCGTCTTTGGTCTTCACAAAATTACTAATTTAAATTACAAATATAATCCTATTTACATTCTAATTTAAATACAAAAGTAATTACATGGCAAAAACCCAAAACGGAGATACAAGATCTCAAAATTACAAACAAGATTGTGTTCCATCATTACGGTAACACAATCTACTAAGGCCACACTAAGTTACAACCGTTTGCAAAAATTAAATACGTTATAGAAAGCATTCAAAAGCATTCAACAAGACGATAAATAAAATGCATCAACTAAAATTAAAATTCATTCATGACATAATACTGTTATTATGATTAACAAATTTTACCAAACCACCTTACGGGATTAAAATCATATGATTATACCGTTTTAATCACTTTAATTTTAATAAATTTATAATCCATTATCTTAAACCGTTTTAAAATAATATGTATCATGCGAGAGTGAACCGTTTCACAAAAATAATATACTATTTCCGTATACAGTATATTACTAAAGGCCAAGGGAAAATAAAAACAAGTTATTTTCGGAAAAATAAAACGTTTGTTACAGAGACGAGGTCGACCGACCTTAACATGGGGTCGACCGACCATCTGTCAGTCAAAAAAAAATTCCTGTAACAGCAACAAGGTCGACCGACCTATCAACCAGGTCAACCGACCACAAAACAGGAAAAACGAGTTTCTGAAAACGCAAATCGCTGCACTTTAAAATCAAAACAAGTTTTTTAACATTTGATTTAAAACGTGTAAATAAAATTAAACAACAAGGATTCACATATTGCTAAAAATATCGATTAATTAACAATATGTAAACAAGAATCGAAAACAAGATCGATTACTCACAAAAGAAAACTGTCGAAACAGAAAACTTACGCAGGAGTCGGTCGACCGACCGCAACAAGAGGTCGATCGACCCACACGGCAACAGAAAACGGTTTTTTAAATTTTTAATTAAAACTTATGAAAAACACAAAAGTAAAAATTTCGTGGCCTTGGCTCTGATACCACTTGTGGGGAATTAAACATGTATTCGCCCTAAACATGAAGGATTATAACGAAATTTACAGTTGCGAATATAATCATAAGATAATTAAAAACATGAAAAGGAATACAACCTTGGGTCCTTGCTTGAAATGGCCTAAGAACATGAATTAAAGTAAATTCCCTCCTATAACTTGCACCCAAGACTTTGTTTAAGACGATGTCGCGTGTGCTAGAAAGGCTCTCCAATTGCCTTGCAATATGGGGAGAGTTTTGTGAGGTTTTGATGTGAGATCTGAGTTTTGGGAGAAGAATGCTCTCAAAACCCTAATACTGTGAATTATGAATTACCAGTAGTTGACAAAAGGAGAAATACTCTCCTTTTGTAACCTACACGGTCGGCCGAACGGGTTTAGGGTAAGGGTGGGCTTTTTCAACTCTTACCTTATTCCCTTGCGTGATTCGACCCGTTTTGCTAAATATTATTCGCGGGTATTTATTATAAATTGTATGCATGTTATCAGATATTAATGTATTTGATAACATCAATAATGGTCTGACAAAATACGATATTGTATAATTGGCCAAATTAATATAACTGTTTATATTAATACGCAAATTCAATATTTAATTAAATATAACCGTTTATATTTAACTTTACGAATTAATCATGTAATCCGTATTAGCTAAAATTATTTAATCCGTATTAAATAATAATCTCAACATCTCATTGACTAATTTAATAGTCAATACCTCTGACTAACTGTTTAGTCGTATCCGGCATAAATGTGACTGTATTTTCATACCTTCACATCTCCCAAACGTGTCCTATCGGTGTGACTTATAGGGACCAGTTGATCACCTCCATCCGTATGACAATAACGTCAAACTTATCTAGCAAGCCAACCGTTATTGATAAACGTGGATCAACTGGCAATAATACTGAAGTATGCCCTTGTGATCCTTAAAGAGATTTAATAAGTCATTGTACTAACTGTCAAGGACACCAGCCCCAACAGTTTTATTTGTCAAGAAGAAAGATGGTTCCATGAGACTTTGCATTGATTACAGAGAGTTGAACAGAGTCACCGTGAAGAACAGATATCCTTTGCCTAGGATTGATGACTTGTTCGATCAGTTGAGGGGTGCTTCCAGATTTTCGAAGATTGATCTTCGTTTCGGTTATCATCAGATTCCAGTGAGAGAGGTTGATATTGCGAAGACCGCTTTCCGTACTAGATATGGACACTTTGAGTTTGTTGTCATGCCTTTTGGTTTGAAGAATGCTCCTGCTATCTTCATGGATCAGATGAACAGGACGTTCAGTGAGTTCTTAGACACTTGTGTTGTGGTGTTTATTGATGATATCCTCATTTATTCGAAGACTGATGTTGAGCATGCCGACCATCTTCGATTGATTCTTGGGATTTTACGTCGTCAGAAGTGGTTCGCGAAGTTCTCTAAGTGTGAGTTTTGGCTATCTAAGGTTGCATTTCTTGGACATGTGATATCTAGTGAGGGAATTATGGTTGATCCCGCGAAGATTGAGGCCGTTGTTGATTGGGAGAGTCCCAAAGATGTGGGAGAGATTCGTAGTTTCCTTGTTTTGGCTGGTTACTATCGTAGATTTGTTGAGGATTTCTCTAGATTGGCTCGTCCGATGACTCAGTTATTGAAGAAAGAGGCTAAGTTTGTTTGGACCGATAAGTGTGAGAGCTCATTTCAGGAATTGAAGACCAGGTTGACTTCTGCTCCAGTACTTGCTTTGCTAGAGATTGGGGTTGACTTTGATGTTTACTGCGATGCTTCGATGTTAGGGCTTGGGTGTGTGTTGATGCAGAGTGGTAAGGTGATTGCTTATTCTTCGAGATAGCTGCGAGTTCACGAGGTGAACTATCCGACGCATGATCTTGAGTTAGCTGCGGTCGTTCATGCCCTGAAGATGTGGCGTCATTACTTGATTGGATCTCATTGTCGCATTTTCACGGATCACAAGAGTCTAAAGTACATTTTCACCCAGAAAGACCTCTATATGCGACAACGTCGATGGCTAGAGTTGGTTAAGGATTATGACATTGAATTATTGTACCATGAGGGTAAGGCCAATGTGGTTGCTGCTGCGCTTAGCCGCAAGACTTCTCATTCGATGAGTGCTATGCGTGTTCTACCTGAGGAGCTTTGTTCTGAGTTCCGGAAGTTGAGATTAGAGATGGTTGTTAGTGGTTTTGAATGGTTATCTGCTATGACTGCCGAGCCGACATTGTATTGGGAGATTCGCCAGAGTTTACCTACAGATGCTGCTTTCCGGAAGTTCGAGGCCAAGATTGTGAGTGGTGATGCACGGGATTTAGTGATTGATTCTGATGGTTTCCTTCGGTTCCGAGGTAGAATGTATGTTCCAGATGTGCCAGATTTGAGGAAGAGGGTTTTAGATGAGGCTCATCTGACGCCTTATTCAGTTCATCCGGGCGGAGAGAAGATGCACAAGGACTTGAGACTTATCTTTTGGTGGCCCGGGATGAAGAAGAACATTTTGGATTACGTGAGTAGGTGCTTGACTTGTCAACAAGTCAAGATAGAGCATAGGAGGCCAGGTGGTCTGTTACAGCCGCTCCACGTCCCTCAGTGGAAGTGGGAGTGCATTTCGATGGACTTCGTGACTGCATTGCCTAAGACAGTGGGAGGCAAGGATGCGATTTGGGTTGTGGTCGATAGGTTAACTAAGTGTGCCAGATTTGTGCCTATCCGCGAGACGTGGGATATGGACCGCTTAGCCCGAGCTTATATTGCCGAGATCGTCCGTTACCATGGTGTCCTGAGAGAGATAGTTTCCGATCGTGATCCTCGTTTCTGTTCCAGATTTTGGAAGGCTCTACAGGAGGCTATGGCTAGCCGCCTACTGATGAGTACAACATTTCATGCCGCGACTGATGGACAGTCCGAGAGGACTATTCAGACATTAGAGGACTTGCTCCGTGCTTGTGCACTTGATTTTCAGGGTTCTTGGGAACATTGTCTACAGTTAGTTGAGTTTTCCTACAACAACAACTTTCACTCACCTATTGGTATGGCTCCGTATGAGGCGCTCTATGGTAGGAAGTGTCGTAGCCCGATATGTTGGGATCAGGCGAGCGACGTGCACGACCTAGGACCAGACCAGTTAGCTGCGACGATTGATCACGTCCAGCTTATTAGAGGTAGGATGAAGGCCGCACAGGAACGGTATAAATCCTATGCAGATGTCCGTCATAGACCTCTCGAGTTTGAGGTGGGTGACAGAGTTTTCCTGAGAGTTTCACCGATGAAGGGCGTCAAAAGGTTTGGCGTTAAGGGCAAGTTGAGCCCTAAATATATTAGGCCATTTGAGATCGTGAAGAGGATTGGTGCTGCTGCTTACCGTTTGGACTTGCCTCCTAGTTTGGGCAAGGTTCATAGTGTCTTTCATGTTTCTCAGCTCCGCAAGTATGTTAGTGACCCGAGTCATGTGCTTCATAAAGAGATCGAGAATCTAGAGCCGAGTCTTGCTTTCGAGGAGCGTCCCGTGAAGATTCTTGACCGTCAGGATAGGAAGCTTAGGAGCAAGGTGGTGCCCTTAGTGAAGATCCTTTGGCGTTGCGGTGATGTTGAGGAGCAGACATGGGAGACCGAGGCATCGATGCGTGCTACGCATCCTTCTCTTTTCGATTGAGGTATAGTTATCTAGAATTTATCTTCGTTCGAGTTTCGAGGACGAAACTTTTTGAAGTTGGGGTGATTGTAACATCCCGTATTTTCATAAAATATATTTTTAAGGTTTTAAATTATTTTTAAGGAATAAAATAATATTTTAATATTTGTGGAGAAAGTATTTTAAATAAATCGTTAAGATCCGTCTTAAGAACCTTAAGTCCTTAAGACGAATACAACTTGGCAAACTTAAATCCGTATCACAAAACCCGTTCATTTCCAAACCCGTTTTCATTTAAATGGGAAAGGACAAATAAAACCCCTAAACCCTTATGTGGATGTCGACACATTCATCTCATAAAAACAAATCACTGCTTCTTCATTGTTCTTCATTTCTCCTTAAACCTCCATCTTAAAATCCAATTTCAGTCATCATCCGGTTTCCGAATCAAGGTAATTTATACATTTTGGAATCCTCATGAAATTTTCAAGTCATCTATCACTTCCAATTTCCATTTCCTTTAGTTCGAAAATTGGCCTGTTTTTGTAGAATCCGACTTTTGGTCTCTTAAATCCGTTTTTCTTGTAATCGGTGAAGGCTTAGAAGACCCAAACGTTGATAGCTTCATTGTTGAGGAGGAGCTTTGATCAAAATCGCTTAAAAGGTGACAACTAAGAGAAACTCGGCCTTATTTGTGATATTAGCACTTTTCTTGTTTAAGATGGTTATAGTTTCTGATTTTTCATGTTGTGATGGTGGTTGGGACTTAGTATCATGCTAGGATTCCATAAGAAAGACTTTCACATGCCTTGTTTGTGTTATATATGCCTTGTTGTTGAATTTCAGAAATTATGTGCTTAAGACGGATACAAAGAATAGTTTTGTTGAGGCTTATTTGTGGGATTTGATGCTTGTATTTGATGTATATGATGTTTATATATGCTGGGTAATCTTTGTATGTTGCGATTTTAGAAGTCTTGAATCGATTTGAGGAGTTTTGTGTATTGTAGAGAATTGCGATTTTGCGTACAGGTGACTCTGAGCCGGTTGGCTGACCGGCAGCCGGTCGGCCGGCTCAGAGTCGGGGTGTGTTCTTGAATGTTCTGAAATATAGGGAAAGGGTTCTGAGCCGGTAGGTCGGCCGCCGGTCGACCGGCTCAGAATCCCTCTTAGGATTTGGTGAAATTTTGCAAAGGCTTGGGAAAGGACTCCCAGCCGGCAGACCGGCAGCCGGTCCACCGGCTGAGAGTCTCTCCTTGGTTTTCTGAATTTTGAAGGATGGCTTATGGGAAGGGACTCCCAGCCGGCTGGCCGGCGGACGGTCCACCGGCTGAGAGCCTCTTCTCATTGTTTTCGGATTTGTAAAGGCTTAGGGGAAGGGACTCCCAGCCGGCCGACCGGCAGACTGTTCCGGACCGGCTGAGAGCCCCTGTTCTCATTGTTTTGTTTATAACTTTCAAACGGTTAATCAGTTTTGTTTGAGATTCGTTCCGTATACCTTTCATGTGTGTTTGAGGTCCCCGGAGGATGGGCGACACTATATTGGGTTCGGGAATTGAGAGAGGATAGAGACCCCCCGGTCGGGTAACCGAAAGGGAAACCGGCTCTCCCTCAACTTAGTTCCCGGGATCAATTAAGTGTTGATTAAAAGTATAAGAGATTAGAGCTATAGATTAGTTTCTATATTTGGATGATATTGTATTGATGCGTATTAAGGTATGCCTTAAGCTGGCCTCTGAGCTTAATACGTGAGCTTGTTGTCATATATGGGGATATGCCTTAAGTTGGCCTCTGAGCCCTATATGTGTACGGTTGTCATGTCTGGGATATGCCTTAAGCTGGCCTCTGAGCCCAGACATGTTTGATTGTGATCGCGTTGGAACATGCCTTAAGTTGGCCTCTGAGTCTGACGAGTAGAGCAGCTGCACAACGGGGTAGCTAAGGTACTGACACCTTGCCCGGAGTGCAGATGTTGATGCTAGGACATGCCTTAAGCTAGCCTCTGAGTCTAGTGTCTTGTGATGCAGTGAAGGGACATGCCTTAAGTTGGCCTCTGAGTCCTTTACTTTTGGATGCTAGTCCATGCGTTGTGATGTCGCCTCTGAGTCTAGTGTCTTGTTGATTGGCAGGTCTATGCCTTAAGTTGGCCTCTGAGTCCTTGCTTGTGACTTTGGTATTTAGATTATATCTTAAGTTGACCGCCGAACCTTTATACTTGCTGAATGATTGGTATTTAGGTTATGTCTTAAGTTGACCGCTGAACCTTATACTTGCTGAGTTTTATCTGCTTGCCTAGAGCTGGTACAATGTCAGATATAGATGTTGATATTGATGAGTATGATACTTGGACTTTGATATTGTTCATCCAAGGCATTGGGTGACTCTTTAGTCAGTTTCGTAAATAGTTTGGACTGAAAGACCCCCCGACTGGGTAACCGGTAGGAAAACCGGCTCTCCTTCCAAATAGTTTCCGAAGTTGGTTGAGAGCCTTGCGTTAGTAATTGCATGATGATATGGGTTTCAGTCATTGAGACATTGTATGCTTCACATGTTTATATATATTGGAGTATTCTGTTTGTATTTCTGTGTTACGTGTCGTTACAAAAAGGTGGCTAGGAGAACTCTAGTCACTCCCCACTGATTGTGGCGTACATGTTTACATGTATGTAGGTACATGCAGGTGGCAGGGGTTGCTGAGAGCTAGCGAGTGATGATCCGCTTGTCATCTTATGACTTACACATTACGATAGCTAGACTCTAGTTTTGATACAGTTGTTTCTTTTGAGTGCCTGTATGGATGTTCCATCCCAGGCTGTTGTTTATATTTTGCTTTAGTACTTAGAACTGTTATACTTATCTATTTCTGTTTATATCAGTTTCAGTTTTCAGTTTTAATTCACCTCGCATGTTTATGTTAAAAAGTTTTAATTCCGCTGCATTTTTAGTACTTTGTATGATTTTATTTTCCGCTTTCGCGAGGGGTTTTACAAAGACTGTAAAACCCCTCGCGAAAGCGGAAATATAAACACACAAAAGTACCAAAAATGCAGCGGAATTGAAACTTTTTAACAAACTAAACATGCGAGACGCTTTAACAACTAAACATGCGAAAGATAAAACATAGATAAGTATAAGTAAACTATACAAAAGCAGCCCGGGACAGCATATCCCTACAGGCACAAATACTGAAATCATAAAACTATGGTCTAGCTAACGAATGGGTAAAGTCATCGACGAAGGATCATCGCTCGCTAGCCTCAACGTAACCCCCTGAAGAACAGCATCAAGTACCTACACACATACAACATGTGCGCCACAGTCAGTGGGGAGTGACTAGAGTTATCATAGCCACCTAATGTCATACAACACAGAACATGAAATTACAAGTATCATACTTCAACATAAACAATCATGTGAAGCATTTATCTCAACATCTCGATCGCCTATCATCATGCGAATACTATGCAAAGGCTCTCAACCAACTTCGGAAACTATTTGGAAGGAGAGCCGGTTTCCCTTCCGGTTGCCCGGCCGGGGGGTCTTTCAATCCAAACCATTTACGAAACTGAATAAAGAGTCATCCAATGCCTTGGATGAACAATACTATAAGCAAGGTACTAAATTCATCAATATCAACATACATATCTGACACCGTACCAACTCTAGGCAAGTAGATAACAACAGCAAGTATATAACACTGTACCCCATCCTAGGCAAGTATATACCATATCAGCAATTAGTATCCATATGCATAAATACACTTTATAAAACAAAGGCAACCAAAAGCTGTGACCTAATCCTAATCACAGTCTCACAACATTACACCTCAAATACAAAGGCAAACAAGACTGTAACCTAATCCAAATTACAGTCCCACCACAATACATACCCCATAATCCAAAGGCAAGCACAGAACTGTAACCTAATCCAAATTACAGTCCTAACACAACATACCCCATAATCCAAAGGCAACACAGAACTGTAACCTAATCCAAATTACAGTCCTAACACAACATACCCCATAATCCAAAGGCAACACAGAACTGTAACCTAATCCAAATTACAGTCCTAACACAACATACCCCATAATCCAAAGGCAACACAAAACAGTAACCTAATCCAAATTACAGTCCTAACACAACATACCCCATAATCCAAAGGCAACACAGAACTGTAACCTAATCCAAATTACAGTCCTAACACAACATACCCCATAATCCAAAGGCAACACAGAACTGTAACCTAATCCAAATTACAGTCCTAACACAACATAATACATTCCAAACTGTGACCTAATCCAAATCACAGTTCTACAACACATTTCACGTCAAAACTATGACCTAATCCAAATCATAGTCCTACAATTTCAGTACCAAACAACCTCAATTCATAACTAGCTATGCCACGATGTATACTTAAACCAACACTTAATTGACCCCGGGAATTAAGCCGAGGGAGAGCCGGTTTCCCTTTCGGTTGCCCGACCGGGGGGTCTCTATCCTCACTCTATTCCTGAACCCAATCTAGTGCCGCCCGAACCTCGGGGACTTCAAACAAGCATACGAAGCATACGGAAAAGAATCAATACAATCCGACTTGAAATTCATAAGTTACGAAGCAAATACTACGATCAGGGGCTCTCAGCCGGTTGGCCACAGGCGGCCGGTCAACCGGCTGAGAGTCCTTCACTCTTAGCCGACAACAACAAATAGACAACATAATGGGTCCCCCAGCCGGCCGGCCGGCTGCCGGTCCACCGGCTGGGGACTCATCCTCCTTCTCGCAAAACAACACACATTACACTTGAGGGACTCCTAGCCGGCCGGCCGGCCGGCTGCCGGTCCACCGGCTGGGGACCCCTTTTCTCAAAATTTTACAAAAACAAACATCACAATGAGGGACTCTGAGCCGGCTGGTCGGCCGCCGGTCGGTCGATCGGCTCAGAGCCTCTGATCGCGTTTTTGCCAATTTCGCCATTTCCAGTTCATTCAATACTTTACTAATCCGTCTTAAACATGTTTTTACGCTACAACACAACATTTCCCACATGTATACAAAATCAATTACACATAAGAACATGTATTCAAACAACCAATTCGAGAGTTAACAAGAAAATCCCAAATAAACCGGTCTTAACATGTATACTCCTAAATTCACTTTCTCATCAAATTCTTCCTCAAATCTTCACCAAAATCAGTTTTATAAGACATTATAAGAACATTAAAGAACTTAATGATTAACTAACATTCATCAAAACATAACAAAATCACATAAAGTGCTAATTTAGACGAAAGGCCGAGTTTTCTCATTATCGTCACCTTTACTCCGCGAATGCTCCGGTTTACTCTTCAAGGATCACAAGCTCTTCCTCTGGGTTGTTATTAGCTCCACCTTCAAGCACAAAAACACGGATTAAAGTGCTAATTTCGTGATTAAGGCAAAAAAGCCCCGAAATGAAGTTTCACGAAATTGAAAACGAAAGTGTTAGAAAGATCAGAAATGAAGAGAGGAATGCGATGGTGAAAACCTTGAGTCAAACCGAGTTGAAACGAGAAAATGGATGATGATTTAGTGAAGATGAAAAGAGTGGAAATGGAGGAAAACAAGTTACTGTTTTATTATTTGGTGAAGGGTTTCAACGTGATAAAGAAGAAGGAGGGTGTCCTTTATGGACTTGAGTCGGGTTTGTAAAATGTAAGGAGCGGACAACTTAAAACGGAATTTACCAAATAACTGTGACCTCTTAAATAAACAACTTAAGACGGAACCTTAACGTTATATCTTAAAATAAAACTTACGGTTATTATTAAATTATTATTAAACTCCGTAAATAACTTTATTTTATTAAAATATTCCTTTACGAAAAATACGGGCTGTTACAAAGACAATTTCAAAAATATAAAAGACACAACATTTAAAACATGTAATTAATTTTACGGGTTACGAAATTTAAAACGTTCTAGTAGTACTTTTAATAAGCAAATTATTGAATAACGACCTAAACAAAACACTAAGTACGACCGTTACAATAAACGGAAACATTAGTACACAACAACGATAGGTTACATAAACATATTACTGCCGGTGAGAACCATCGTCATCAAATGTCATAATTGGGATCATCATAAGATGAAACATTATCGTTAGGAGAGTAATTAAGGCGGTCTGCTGGGAAATCTTGGTCGCGTAAATATTCGAGTTTTTCCTCCATGGTAACCTCATTGTATGCGTCATAATAATGGACACGATCACGTGGAATAAAAAAATCTTCCATCTCCCGCTAGTAGATCATATAGAATTTCTGGATTCATGACGTTGAATAATTTCGACGACTTCTTTCCTTAATTTGCGATGTTCTTCGCCTTTCGAAAGATAAGTATCTGAAAAACGCAATACAAAATATGTTGGATTTTATGAAAAATACAATTTAAATTTCTTGGTATAATTAATTAAAATAGCAATATAACATTACCTATTAAAGCATTGTTGAAAACAGGTGGACTCAGCACAGTCTCTGCGTTTCCAGATATGATTGAGATCAACATTGCTAATGGTGGCGAACAATGTAACATATTCATGTATACCGTTTCTGGCATGACTAGATTCAAGCGAGCAACAAAGTTAGGAGCATGATCTTTTATCATGTCCATGTCTCTTTGATACTCCCTAACTTTATCATCCCAGAAAGTCATTTTCGGGTAATTTGAATTTGATACACCAGAAATTAATAAAAGAGTGAGAAGGCAAAAAATTATTTGATGTGAGAAATTGTGAATTGAATATATCAATTTAAATTGAGAGGTGAGGACAATATAGTCGTTGGTAATAATGACAATAAAGCCGTTAGTAATCTAAATAGATAAATTGTGAATTCAAAATACAACAAAATAATGACTCAGTCAATTTAATCAAACGGCTACATTCGAATATTACATAAATTTAATTAAATACAAAAATATATAAAACGATAAAGGAAATACAATAAATTAAAAAACCGTTGTAAAAAAAATAATATAACACTAATTGAGGTCGCCAAATATTTGCCCAATGTTTTCAATTAGATCTGCTCTTAACACTTGATGTGCCCTTGCATTTCTTATACGATTTCTATTTTGAATATAGGTTGTTATAGGAGTTGTATATCCTACTTGATACTCGGGATCATCAACATTAAGATGACCTTCTTCATTCCTATTATTGTCGAACCCAGTAGGGTCAAAGTAGTTAGCATATGTGATATGTATCTCTTTCATCTTCCACAATCATGCTATGTATTATTATGCAACATTTTAAAATTTTGCGCATCAATTGCTCGCTCGAAGTAAGTGCTAGTTTACGAACGACTGCAAACCTATCTTGTAGTACGCCGAATGCCCACTTAACATCTTTACGAGCCGCTTTGGCGCTCTGCAAATAATCTATCTTTAGGTGTTTGTGAGAGTGGAATTGATTGTATTAAAGTCATCCATTGTGGATAGATCCCATCAGTTAGATAATACCCTGTGTTATAAAGATTTACATTAACCACATAGCTAACACGAGGTGCTTAGCTATTCATCATATCATCAAAAATAGGAGAACGATGAAGGACAATCAAGTCATTACAAGACCCTGGAATCCCAAAAGAAGAATGCCATATCCACAGGTCTTGTGAGGCAACGACTTCAAGAATGACAGTTGCTCTACCACTTCGCCCCTGGTACATCTCACTCCAACCAACCGGACAATTCTTCTATTGCCAATGCATGCAATCAATACTTCTCATCATTCCAGAAAACCCTCGCTGAGCACCGATTTGTTGGAGCCTGAAGATCATTTGCATTAGGTGATCGTAAGTACTCCGCTCCAAATGCATTGATAACACCTTCAGTAAATTTTTCTAATGCAACAAATGTTGTTGATGTTGGAGCTAGTGTCCTCAACAGTTAGTGCGACAACACGTATAAATCTCTTAAAGGAACACAAGGTATACTTTGTATTTTAGCCAGTTGATTCACGTTTATCAATAACGGTTGGCTTGCTAGAAAGTTTGACGTTATTGTCATACAGATGGCGGTAATCAACTGGTCCCTAAGAGTCACACCTAAAGGATGGAATCTGAGAGATATGATTAGATGAAAATGTAATCATATTGATACCCTATATGACTAAACGGTTAGTCAATGTAATGATGACATAATTATTTAATACTGATTAAATAATATTAGCTAAGACGAGTTAAAATGTTAATTCGTAATTAAATATAAAATGTTATATTTAATTATGTGTAATGAAATTATTTAATAAAGATTAAATGATTCAATTAAATATAAAAGGTTATATTTAATTAGTGGATTATAAATATAAGATATTTATAGGATAAAACATTACACAAGAGAACCGATTCTATAAAGATAGAATTTCGGTCTGAGCAATTATTAAGTTGTTCAGTTGTTATGAAGTGCTGTAGGTAGAACCAAATACTGATTTGGGGAATCCTAGTTGATGTCTAATAGCAAGGTTGTGTGCAGCTATAAATAAGACATTCACTATGCACTTAAAGTACACGAGTTACACGACATACATACTCCCTTTCTCTCTAGCTTTCATCTTACACAAAATTAAAGGTAATTTTGCAGTTTCTAGCTCTAGAAGGGGTATTTCTTGGAACATCTTGAGTGCAATGATTAGGAGGATATCTGTTTTGATATCTGATCTTAGGCCTTTGCAAGGACAGAAGGTTAATTCTTGATCCCAATCTTTGTATCTTGTTCTTCGTTTATGACTATAAATCATACATTATAAATTTGTTATAATCCTACATATAAAGAATTGGGTTTATATACAGATATTTTTCCACAAGTGGTATCAGAGCCTAAGGCTTACAAATTTTATTTTTGTATGATTTTCATAAACGTTTTGAGAAAATTGAAGAAATTTTTTTTTTGTCGTGTATTTTAATTTTAGCCGAGACAATTTGTTGTTCGTTGTCTGCCTTCTTTATTTATTGTTGTTGTTGTCTTAAACAGTTAAAATAACAAAATAATAAATTTGTAGATGTTTTAAATTAATAAGGATTGATTTAAAACGTAAAAGGAAATCGTCTCACATGTTCTTGAATGATATAATTTGCTAAGTAAATCGAACCCACTATAATCTTGATATTCGTCTTAAAAGGTTAATTTGAATGATTAAGATTACAACTATATCTAATAAAGATTAGAATTTTGAAGGTTATCGATCACGTATTTAGCAACCCGACATTAGTTATTCAAGTTCATGAGAAAAAAAAAAAAAAAAGTTGAAAACAGGCTGTTTGGCATTTTTTTACAGCGTTTTGCCAGTTTCGACGCTTTTGCTCAGCGCTTTTCTTGCTATTCCGACGCTTTTCTGCATTTATTCACCTTCCAGCAACTTTTTAAAAAGTGTCGTTTCTGTTTTCCGCGCTTTTCGGGAATTTTGCGGCAGTTTATAAAGCGCTGGAAGTATTTCAGCCGTGGGTTTCCTCTGTTTTCGACGCTTTGCTCAGTTTTCAGAGCTTTTAGAAGCGCCGGAAATCAGTTTCCAGCCTGCTTTCTCGTGTTCGACGTTTTCTTTAGCAGCGCTTTCCTGGGTTTTAGCGACGCTTTGTGTGTTTTTTTCCAAAGCGCTGGAAAGCCTTTTTGTGTTGTTTTTGTTCTCCTTTTTCTTCTTTTGTCTCGGCTATCTCTAAAATCTTATGGGCTGTTTTTCTTTTAATTTTTTTTATACATTATAAAGATAATGTGTAATTTTTTTTGGGTGAAAAAGTTCACTAAGTTTTGATACCTAAATTATTTTAAAACGGTTTAAAATAATGTTGGATTAATCATATTATACGATAATATGAATATGTTTGTTTGATTAAATTATGAAAATAAGTACGGAATTATCACATAATTTTAATTAATAAATGGTGGTTTGGGTAAATTACTCTACATAATTACGGAATTATGTCTTGAAAGATTAATTTAATTAGTATGATGCATTATATATATTATATTGTTGAATGAATGAATGGTTTTGTATACAATTTCGCAATCAGTTGTATTTTGTAATACTTAGTGTGGCCTTAGTAAATTATGTTTTCGTAATGAAGGAAGCATAATTTGTGATGTATTTTTGAGATCTCGAATCTCCCTTGTGTAATATTTTTTTTTACGTTTTTGGGAATTAGAATGTAATAATAGGATTTTATTATGTAATTCTTCAAATGTAAATAAGAAGACCAAGACGGAGATCGGATTGCTCACTCCCACTACATCACCAAGAAGGAACATCAAGACAAGACAAGCTTCCAGGGTCCATTGCTGAATGAATTCCAAGTTGTATTTTTGTTCTTTTTGGTAGGATAGGTCACACTAGGACTTGCTTTATTTCCGTTTTGTTTTTCATTCACATGTTTGTTTTGCATCATTTTTCCGCCTAAACCAAACCACCTGAATTGCATGAAAATTGACTCATATAGTATGTATGCTAGTCTGTGTCGACATAAAGATGTCACACGTTTTTCCATTAAAGCCATCACCTTAGTTTATTCATTCTCGCATGCTAGATATTTGTTCACTTAAATGAATTAAAATTAAAGATGATGGGATCTTCCTCTATAACCTAAAATTGAGATTAGTCTTTTATAAGTCAAATTACTATGAATCCCTTCTTCGTCGCCAGGCATATAGGACCTTACTCTCCATATGACCCCTTCTACGTTGGGTAAGTAGTAGTTGTTGACTTATTTTACCTCAACATCATGACCCTCGTACGATCCTGTGGTTATGGTGGACTAAAGATAGAATTTACAGAAATTTATCGACAAAGAATTCTAAATGTAGAATTAGCCAAGAGGTTGGCTTATCAATTTACTGAAATTGAGTCTTGGGATCGTTTATATAGTTCTTGAGTAAGATCAATTATATAAATGCTAAAGTCCTCGCATTAAACTGTTTTTGCTAGACTATTTACAAAACGATGGTATGCTTATTATGTTTTAATTTCTTATTTACAGTGTAGAATTCACCTAAAAAAAAACAATAATGCTGCAAATACTATGGCTGGTCATAATGATGCCCCTATGCCTAGTGCCACACTAAGAAAAGAATCCTGGCTTAAGGCTTTCATAGACCACATGAATCAGTCCACGCGACTGAAAAATGATGGGTCCAACTTTGCGGACTGGGAGGCTGCATTACGGAATGCAGTTGTAGCTGATGGTAAACTCAAGTATTTAACTGAGCCTTTACCACCTAACCCAGGCCCCACTGCTAGAGCTAACGTATCACAAGCTTATAGTGATTTCGTTATGGAAGCGGGTGCGATAAAGAACGTACTCATTTCTGCAATGGAACCCAATTTGCAAAGACGCTTCATTTCCCATGGTGCAAATAAAATTTTCACCACGCTCACAAACGAATTCTCAAAAGCACCGAGAATCGTTTCATATGAGCACACCTGTCGCTTCTTCGATGCGAAACTCCAAAAGGGCCAACCAGTTAGCCCACACATTCTCAATATGATTGAGAATGTCGAGAAATTGGAGTCCCTGAACTGCAAGATCAGTGAGAACGTAATCATTGATTGAATGCTTCATTCACTTCATGATGGTTTTTCCTTATTCAGGGCAAACTATTACATGAATGACATGAAGAAAAGTCCTCATGAGCTACACTCCCTTCTCGTACAGAACGAGAAGGATCTTAATTTGAGTGGGAGCATGAAGCAAGACGTTCTCAAGATTGCAAAGAAGGGAAAGGGTAAGGGAAAAGCTCAAACAGAGCTAACAGTAGCTAAGCCTCCTAAATTCAAAAGGGCCGGATTTAAGAGTGGGCCTGGTAGGACAAGTAGCTCACAAGGCAAGACAAAGAGCAAAGACGGTAACATTGAGTGCCACCATTGCCACAAGACTGGGCATTGGAGGCGGAACTGTCCAGTGTACCGTGAGAACATAAAAACAGGCCGCGTCACTCCTGTTGGTTTGTCATCTTATATTCATATGATTGAGATTAACCATGCAAGTTTCGGAACTTGGGTACTTGATACCGGTTGTGGTTCTCATCTGTGTAATCATTTGCATGGCCTAAAAAACATCACACCTCTCGCAAAGGGTGATGTGGACCTGCGAGTCGGGAATGGAGCAAAAGTTGCTGCTGCTTCCATGGGAACATATGTGATCCAGCTACCGAGCGGATTCGAGTTATATCTGTATAACTGTTATTATGTACCCAGTTTATCTAAGAACATTATTTCAGTTTCCGTACTCGATAAAGACGGATTTTCATTCTTAATAAAGGATAATAGCTGTATTTTCTCTTTAAATGGAATGGTTTATGGTAAAGCGGTTTCCATGAATGGTATATATGTCTTAGATCAATCGACTGAAATATTACACATGAATAATAAGAAACTAAAGGTTGGTGACAAAGATCAAACATATCTATGGCACTGTCGTATGGGACACATAAATGAGAAACGTGTAAAGCAGCTAATACAGAATGACGCTATATCTCCATTTGATTATGAATCATTTGGCACATGTGAATCATGTCTTATAGGCAAAATGACTCGTATTTCCTTCAAAGGTGTTGGAATGCGCGCTGCTGACCTATTAGGCCTCGTACATACAGATGCATGTGGACCTATGTCAATCACCGCACGAGACGGCTATAGATATTTCATCACTTTCACGGACGATTTAAGTAGATACGGATATGTCTACTTAATGAAGCATAAAAGTGAATCCTTTGAAAAGTTCAAGGAATTCCAGGCGAAGGTTGAAAACCAACTGGATAGAAAGATTAAAGCACTACGATCAGATCGTGGTGGTGAATATCTTCCGCATGAGTTTGATCAACACCTTAAAGACTGTGGTATAGTACTACAGTTAACTCCACCTGGAACACCACAATTAAATGGTGTGTCCGAACGGAGAAATCGAACACTATTAGATATGGTTCGATCCATGATGAGTCACACAGTTGTGCCGGATTCATTATGGGGCTTTGCTCTATTATTAGCTGCTCTTATACTTAACCGAAGTCCGTCTAAAGCTGTTGACAAGACTCCATATGAGATATGGAAGGGAACCGTCCCTAACTTGTCCTTTATTCGGGTTTGGGCCTGCGAGGCTTAGGTCAAGTGGAGACACGAGGATAAGCTCGGCCCGCGATCGGTCAAGACATACTTTATTGGAGAATTTCTCGAGAATAAGACAAGTAATAGAACCTTCGATCTGTCGGAGATTCAAGAACCAACTACTGAGCAACCAATGGAGGAAATTGTTCCTTCATCTTCTGTTGCGGTCAGTATTCCTGAGGAACCCAGAAGGTCGGGTAGACACTCCATTCCTCCAGATAGATACATCGGTATGATCGAGGAACTTGACGGAGTTGACGTTTTTCTCTTAGAGAGTAACGAACCCGTGACCTATAAAGGTGCCATGACCTGTTCCGACTCAAAGCTATAGCTTAATGCCATGCAATCCGAAATGGACTCCATGTATGAGAATGACGTATGGGAGTTGGTTGATTTGCCTGATAAGGTACGACCTCTTCAGTGCAAATGGCTTTATAAGATAAACCGCTCCATCAAGGGACAACCAGACACCTATAAGGCACGACTAGTGGCAAAAGGTTTCACTCAAGTGCAAGGGTTGCACTATGATGAGATTTTTGCACCCGTAGTCATGTTGCGTTCCATTCGGATTATCTTAGCGATTGCTGCATTTCATGACTACGAAATATGGCAAATGGATGTGAAAACCGCCTTCTTAAACGTTTATTTGGAGGAGGACTTGTACATGGTACAACCCGAAGGTTTCACAGATCCTAAAAATCCTAAGAAAGTGTGCAAGCTTAAGCGTTCCATTTATCGACTTAAGCAAACATCTAGGAGTTGGAATCATCGCTTCGACCAAGTGATAAAAAAGAATGGTTTTATTCGATCAGTCGAAGAACCATGCTTATATATCAAGTCGACTGGGAGTAATATCGTCTTTCTGGTGTTGTATGTCGACGAAATACTCTTGATCGGAAATGACATCCCTCTCTTATCTTCGGTTAAAGTATGGTTAAAGAACCATTTCCAGATGAAAGATTTGGGTGAGGCACAATGTATATTGGGGATCCGTATCTATAGAGATATATCACGACGGATGTTATCAGTGAGTCAGGAGTCTTATATAGATAAGATTGTTGACAGATCAAATTCAGCATGGCCAACTCCAAAAGGGGGTTACTTCCGATGATCTCGGGGGTGTATTTGAGTAAGACTCAGGCACCTAAGACACCGAAAGAGGTCGAGCGCATGAGTCACATTCCTTATGCTTCAGTTATAGGATCGATCATATATGCCATGATATGCACACGTCCAAACGTGGCATATACTTTGAGTATGACGAGTCGGTACCAAGGCAATCCAGGTGAACCACACTGGATGGCTATGAAAAATATTCTTAAGTACCTACGGAGGACTAAAGATTGGGTATTGAATTATGGTGGAGGCACTGAGCTTTGCGCAAACGGTTACGCAGATGCTAGCTTCCAAACGGATCGAGATGACTCGAAATCTCAGTCTGGATTCGTTTTTACTCTTAATGGCGTTGCTGTCAGTTGGAAAAGCTCCAAGCAAAGTGTTATTGCAGATTCTACTACTGAGTAAAAGGAGATAGTGATAGACAAGATTGCGACGGATGACAACATCGCAGATCCTCTCACTAAACCATTAAGACATGATAAACATGAAGGACACGTTATTTCAATGGGAATTAAACGTGTTCCTGAGTTGTATTAGTACTTTTTGTGAATTGGATATTGTATCTATTTCATATACTATTTATAACACCATCGATTTTGTTTTATATATTGTTTTTCATGTGGATTGTACTGACAACATTGAACACCACAAAAGTGAACTGAATTACATTATATTTGTTTTAGTCCGTAATCGCCTACACGAGCTGATAACTCTGGCAATTATTTTGTGACATCGATTGATGGTGGGTTCAATAAACCATAAGTCAAACCGTTGACTGATCGATCACAGATACGAGATTATAACGATAATTCGTAGGACAATTTTCGTGACGACGCAATGGAGTCCTAAATGTTATTGAACATTCGGTGCCGGGTCGTGGATAGGACGTCCATCGTGTTCCTTGAGTCGATTCTTTTGACTGTCGACTATTTCTTGAGATAAAGGGCAGTTTTGGGTGACTTTGATTTCTTTCTCACTAGCTGACCGTAACTGGGGCTAAGCATATTTTTTTTGGGTCATTTCATACTGTGCTTACATCTGCAAGATTCGAGTTGAAGGAAATATCCACCCCTCATCAGGTTTTAATATTTCTCAGGGCCACTCGAGGAGTAGTAACTGAAATGCTTGGCCAAGCTCGAATAATGATTCGTTATCAGTTGAGTTACTCTCTAGTCGGGAAAACCACTCTTGATACAGATCGCTTGTAAAATACGACCTTTGTAAATACAGATTTGCAAATTGTTTTACATTGAGTGGGAGAAATTTAATTGGATATGAGAATCGGTTATCGTGCGACAACACGTATAAATCTTTTAAAGGAACACAGGGTATACTTTGTATTTTAGCCAGTTGATTCACGTTTATCAATAACGGTTGGCTTGCTAGAAAGTTTGACGTTATTGTCATACAGATGACGGTAATCAACTGGTCCCTAAGAGTCACACCTAAAGGATGGAATCTGAGAGATATGATTAGATGAAAATGTAATCATATTGATACCCTATATGACTAAACGGTTAGTCAATGTAATGATGACATAATTATTTAATACTGATTAAATAATATTAGCTAAGACGAGTTAAAATGTTAATTCGTAATTAAATATAAAATGTTATATTTAATTATGTGTAATGAAATTATTTAATAAAGATTAAATGATTCAATTAAATATAAAAGGTTATATTTAATTAGTGGATTATAAATATAAGATATTTATAAGATAAAACATTACACAAGAGAGATATAACCGATTCTATAAAGATAGAATTTCGGTCTGAGCAATTATTAAGTTGTTCAGTTGTTATGAAGTGCTGTAGGTAGAACCAAATACTGATTTGGGGAATCCTAGTTGATGTCTAATAGCAAGGTTGTGTGCAGCTATAAATAAGACATTCACTCTGCACTTAAAGTACACGAGTTACACGACATACATACTCCCTCTCTCTCTCTCTCTATCTTTCATATTACACAAAATTAAAGGTAATTTTGCAGTTTCTAGCTCTAGAAGGGGTATTTCTTGGAACATCTTGGGTGCAACGATTAGGAGGATATCTGTTTTGATATCTGATCTTAGGCCTTTGCAAGGACATAAGGTTAATTCTTGATCCCAATCTTTGTATCTTGTTCTTCGTTTATGACTATAAATCATACATTATAAATTTGTTATAATCCTACATATAAAGAATTGGGTTTATATAGAGATATTTTCCCACAGTTGATTCACCAATACAACAATACTCATCCGTTCTATCTGCTCCTTCTCCACATGCTAACATGCGTAAGGCTGCAGTACACTTCTGTAAAGATGATATTGGTACTCTACCACTTCTATCAGGCCCTGGATTAAAAAAATGTATCATAAGCTTCCGCTTCTTGAACTAAACGAAGGAATACATGTCTATGCATTCGAAATCTACGCCGAAACAAATTTGGAAGATAGACAAGATTAGGAGAGAAGTAGTCATGTAGAGGTTCTCGTGACCAGTTTCATGATTCCTCTCAATGTACCTTCTTTGATAAGGGCGTTTTCGAGGGTTACGATTGATAATTCGAGATACTTGAGATATAACAAGAATAATAACTTCTTCTATTATTTCGTTTACATTTTCATTATTGTTATCACTAGTGGATGAAGATGATGAGAATTCAAATAAAAAATTCATTTAAGGTGAAAAAGGAATATAAGTGTGATGAATAATACAGCTAAGAAAATGAGTATATATCTATATATAGACAAGATATTTCATTTAAGTAATGGATTTTATCCAATCTTATATGTAATCTAGATAGACCCAACCATGATCAAACAACTACGATTTCACTTATCCAATCGATATCATCAATCTTATCTGTAATCTGGATAGAACCAACCATGATCAAACAGCTGACTTATCATTAAAACATTATTTTACAAGGTTACATCAAACAACCGACATATCATTAATACACTTTGAAAACGAAAAGACAACACTCTGAAAAGGAAAACACAACACTCTAAAAAAAGAAAAGACAACACTCTGAAAATGAAAAGATAATACTCTGAAAAAAGAAAAGACAACACTCTGGAAAAAGAAACGACAACACTCTGAAAAAAGAAAAAAGAACACTGATAACGAAAAGACAACACTCTAGAAAAAGATAGACTATCTAGCTGTTTTGCAAGTCTTGAAACAATGATAATTTCCATTGTTTTTCTTCCGGAGTTAAATCATTCCTTGATTGTAAAGATTGATATGCATTCCATTTGAACAACCTTTCACCTTGTTGAAGTTTCTTATTGGCGAGCGCTAATTGCTCAGCCCTCATTTCCATTTTCTTTTTTTGATAATTTACTTTCTCCCATTGTAATTCCGCATTGCTAGACTTTTTTCACCAAAACGGTCAATGCTTTCAGCCAAATAGGCAACCTTGCCTACTATCATTTTTCCTTTATTTTTTTAGCCGCCTTTATACCTTCGAGCCGTTGGCTACCCATACCGTCTCCTTTGTCTCCGCTATTTGGTGTAGAAAATCCGCCTTCATTAAACCTAGATCTGTTACCACTACCAGCCGAGTCTGGGTCACTAACTAATGTAGGGGTATCTGGATCAGGATATTCATCAACATCAACAGACATAGTCTTTTGAGACTTATTATTGCTGACACTCTTACCAATATTTTTTTTCAACATATCGCCCAACAATTTCTTTCCATTTATTGTATTTTTTTAACAAAATCCATGCACGCACGTTCAAATTGAAACTTACCACCCTCCGTTTCAGTAAGAATTGCGTGAGCTTCTTGAATTACATCTTCCATATTCATTCCACTAGACTTTATCCTTAAAGCTTCTTCGTAACAAGCAACCCATTTCATAACACCGGCAGATATTCTGCGAAAACGACCACCCAACATGTCTGAATTTCTATCTTTAGGCATGAGAATTGAGTTAGCTTCACGTGCTTCATCAAATAAGTTTTTGACTTTAACCCAAAGTGCATTTTTCTTCCGATTTGTGCCGATCACATTATCAGTTGAATGTGTCATAAAAGATGAAATGAGTGCTTCATTTTCTTGAATAGTCCACCTTGATGGTTGTCTTGATTTTTGAATTACCCTTTGAGGTACTTGATTTCGCTCAATCACATGATCCCAATCACTCATAGAAGTTTGAGATAAGTTAATTGAGGGTGTTTGAGATGAAATTTGCGGATAACTTTGTTCTTAATTTGAATAATTGTGGTCAGTTTGTGGAGAAGGATTATAACTCTGATTAAGGTTATATTGTGGAGTAACTGAGATGTTTTGCCCATATTCTCCAAGATTATGGACATTTTGAGGATTTTGAGGATTCAAATTTTTATCTTTCATTTTCGTTAAAATTTCTAACATTTGCATCTGAAAAGGATCCATGAAAAATAACTAGATAAAATTAAAAGATTTTTTTAGGCTAAAAAGGTAAAACAAGTTAGAAAGAAAATGGATGGTGTGTTGAAATATGTTAATATTATTACTTATTTATAGAGAAAAAATAAGAATTGTAAATATTTCTTATCTTATACAATCTTATTCGTAATCTGAATAGACCAACCATAATCAAGCAGTTGAGATATCACTTATTCAATCTTATCCAATGTTATGTAATTTTAACCGAGAAAATTATTGAGCTTATCCAATGTCGTTGTAATGAGTTGTAAGCTTTATTTATGTGTTAGATTTATTTTCGTAAGCTTTATTTACGTGTTCACATTATTTTTTCGTTGTTTTAATTTAAATGTTATCAATTCTCAGTTATCAATGTACTCATTTTTTTCAAGTTTATTAAATTACGAATCTTAAACGTCCGTTAGAAAACGATATCTAATAGAGTAAATAAAATTAGAAACGGAAAAGAAGGAAAAATATGTCAAATATCACTACCTATTTATAGAGAAAAAAAGATAAAAATTATGGTGTAATTATTTTTTTCGAAAAAATTAATTATTTTTTTCAAAAAAAATTATTATTTTTTTCGAAAAAAATACTTATATTTCAATCATTAAAAGAAAAAAAATTTACACAACAAAATAATAAACAAAAAATCCATCACTCCACAATATGATGATGTCAAATGACATCATGATGAGTACTATTTTGGTACTGTTTTACCCCTCATTTATACTTTATTCTGACTCGATTTTGTGTGCTTAGTTGTTTAATAAGCTTATTTATTTATTAATTTATAATATTTAGTCATATTAGTTTATATATAATATTTATTTGTATTTATGCGTAATATTAGTATTATTATTATTATTTTATTAATTTAATGCACAGGTGAGATGGAAATGTGAGACAGGAATGTGAGAAGGGAAAGTGAGGCAGAAGTGCAAGACAATATTATGAGATGAAATGGCTAAGTCTTGAAAAATAAGCCAAGTGTGGAATGTAGACGCATATATTAGGCTATCAGCCAAATATGCGACGGTCTTTGCTGAGTATCTGATATGACTTCCGGCCACCGTAACAACAACCGCTTACCACCATTGGCTACCCCATACTTCTACCTTCACAACCATATCACCCATGACCACCACAAACCACCATGGCAGCCACCACGAGCCCCTCAACCTTCCTTGTCCACAAACATTCAAATCACAACCCTTTTCGCGCGACCAACTTTGAGCCACCATTACAGCCACCTCCGACCACCATATAAGCCACCCAAAACCGCCACCTACATCCCCTAACATCCAGCTCCTCATAAATACCATCTACGAGCAACGCCGACCCGACCATCGAGGTAGCAGCCACGGCTAAGTCTTCTTGCCCCATGCGCTCTGCACTTCCCCTGTTTTTGCTCTGAGATGGGTACCCGGCTGCCGCTCTTCTCGCCGGCTACCACTACCATCAATTTAGTCCCTTTTGTTCCAGGAGTTTGCCAGCCGGTGCTCCACCGGCCGCCGGCGAGTCGGCGAGGTCATACTTGCTGCTTTGTGTCGTTTGTAGCGTGATGCTCTTGTTTGTTTTACTTTTATTAGTCTTATTATTAGTAGTATGATTAGTAGTAAGTAGGATTATTACTATTATTATTATTATTAGAATTACTTTTGTTACTTGTAATTAGCCCCTTCAATCTTGTAATTAGAGGGAGCTATATATAAAACTCTTCTCTCATTTGTAAAAAAGAGGAAGTATTCACAATTTAGGACTATCTTAGATTAGACTACCATTAAACTAGAAAATTATCCTCTCAAATATGTAAGAACCCTAGTTCAAGTAATTTTCCTTCTTTCATTTCCTCCAATCTTTCTTAAATAATTAGTTTAATTACACTACAACAAAATGGCACTTGCGCCACGTCTGAAAACGTGGCGCAAGTGCTAAATTCCCGTGACTATACAGTTTTGCCACGGGAAATCAGTCATGACCCAAGTGGCCGTGGCAAAATTTTAGCCACGGGAAAAACTGCAACGTGGCTAAAATTAGCAACTTTGCCACGATACTCCCCGTGGCTAAAATAGCGTGGCTAAATAATTTTCCCGTGGCTAAATTTTTTTTAGTCACAAGTTAATATTGTGGCCAAATTAAAAAAAATCGTGGCTAAATATTATTGGCCCCGAAAAAATATTGTGACAAAAGAGAGACTCTCGTGGCTAAATATTGACAGCCACAAAATTTATTGTGACTAAAGATAGTAGTCACGAAACAGTACCGTGGCAAAAATGAGTCACGTGACTAAATATTTTTGGCCACAAATATTATTGTGTCTGAATAATAAAATTTCCGTGACTAAACATTACTAGTCACGAAACAATAACGTGGCAAAATACTCTTGTGACTGAAAAATAATTGTCACAAATATTATTGTGGCAAATTTTATAGTTTTCGTGGCTAACACATTATTAATTAAGTGGTAGATGACGCATATGCTCGTAAAAATGGAATAAAACGTTTTTGTCGATTACATAAAATGTGGCATCCTTGTCTTTTATAACAGCTAAGAAAACACTAAAAATAAGTAATATAAAATACATGTCCGCAAAAAGAAAAAAAAAATAATCCAAGCTTGTGCATTTAATGCTCGTAAAAATTATAAATCTAATGCCATATTCTTCGGATGTAAACTTGTTTGCTCCATATTTGTACACCCAAGCCCAAAGAAAAGCAACTGAAACACCTATACCAAAAAACAGCAACAGAAAGTGCACGACATGCATCAGCAACAACAATAGGCATTTGTTTCCCTTTTCTATATGAAAGCCGCCTGAAATATCACCATTCACAACATTAGCACTAGACAAGGAAAAAAATGTACTAGCAAGTATAACTAAGAACAAAAGAACATTATTTGATGCTTCTTTACCATCAGGCAACAATGCAGCAGCAATACTGTGACACGACTATAGGAACACTACCTATCTGACAACAGCAATTTCAGAAACAATGCCCAACAGACACACTATATATGTGTTTACATACAGAAACACAGGTGAGACAATTTCAGTATAATGTCAACCAGTGATCAAGTACTGGAGTCATCCCATTGTGGAACAACCTGACCAACTGACCTACAGTACCAATATTTACAGAAAATAACAAGCAAATAGACTTTTACCCTACTTCACCAAGTAATCATCAATTTCGGCAGGAATAAGTATCGTACAATTGCGAGAAAACATAGTTCAGGCAAAAGTAAATAATCTGTATTCTAACCACAGCCAAGACAAGATTTGTGAATCAGGTGGATTCGTCAGAAGGAAAACATTTAAAACTCTATACAGATTAGGATACCGGTATAAAGATAGCAGGTAAATACTTCGAATATTTTCAGAAATAGTCAAGGGAGTCACGTGAGTGGAATAAACTGATCAATTTGGTGAGCTCCATCAACTTTAAACCATTTTTAGGGAACAAATCGGGTACCTTTGCCGGTACCATTCTCGATGGTGGAACGTCCATGAACTTGGAGCCGAGTTCTAATAACATCTAAAGGACATACAAATGTCGCCACAATTACACCTGCAAAACAAATAAACCAATAAAATCAAAACATCTCCCAATTTTACATCACTGATCACAATAATTACTCAGATATATGAATAAAAATGACCAGTTGCAGCACCAGCACCGGCGTTACAAAGGATGGTGACTAATGTTACACCAGTTGTAACTTACTAGGACATTCAAATACATAGTACAGCCTTTATACGTATCAGTTAGTAGCCTGTAAGTTCCACAATCGGTACGTATGGATGGTAACTATAATGGTAGCAAACTCGTTACGTATAGCAGCACAAAAACCGCAACAATAGACAGCACAACAGTGGCATAGTAACGGCATAAGGCAACAACAATAACAGCGTTAAAAACAGTAGCAATCAATTATCTCAAAAAGACGGTCTTGTACGTTGAACAAATGAAAAGTTCTTTATAGCTGCCATAGGGTGAACAAAGGTTTTTAGCGTGGAAAGGTTTTTCAAGAAGTTTCCGGCCGCCAATGCGGTTGTGAACGATGCCAATTAAAGCAGTTACTGCTGATCCAGTATAAAGAGACAGGAGGATCTTTTCTGCGCCTTTCCTTATAGGATGGGCCAGATAAACATAGGGAGGAAGGAAGAGGAAAGACAAAACAAGACACGGAAATTGTAACGAGACAAGCTTACTGACTTTCTTTTCACTTTACGTAACCAGACTCCGCAGCTAATACGCGTCTTTCATTTGAGAAGGCGGACTGGGAAAGTTTACTAAGACCCTACTGACTCATTGTGGTTGGCATATGAAATATGAGATATTGATTACGTATGTATGACTATTCCACTCTGATGGGTTGCTTTCCCCTGCTCACTCCACTCTTTCCTATCAATAAGGCCTATCAATTTAAAAATCAATTATCTCAATTTTAATCAATTAATTATCAAATATCTCAAAAAGACGGTCTTGTACGTTGAACAAATGAAAATAATTCATAGTTAAAAAAGAGACCTTCGCAGCTCTGGTGAGACGATCTCCAGATTCACCAACAGAGATATTGAGCACCAACTTCGGTACCTTGAGTTCCCTCATTGGGTTTGTTAGCTTCTTCTCCAACGCCTGCACATTTATTTTATTTACATTTTCAATTAAACTCATACAATTTGACGATTTAATTGATTAAAACATATGAAAGAAGGTGGATCGATTCAAGAGAGACAGACAATTTACCATTTCTGAGAGACTGGAAGTTATCGGCGATTGGGGATGGAGAAGGAGAAAGAGAGGAAAGATGAAGAATAAAAACCGTAATTAAGGGAGGTGGGAGTGAAGTAGGGTTTTATTTCGCAGCAGCTTGGACATGAATTCAATATCATCCTGGATTCCATGAAACGCGAGCTCGCTCAGTGGAAAAAAAACCAAACCCTTCTGCTGTTGTTTGCTTTCAAATTTGTTGTTTGGGACAATTCTGCAATTTTCTGATATGCATACATGTTCAAGTGACACACTGCATATCTGAACATTCATCGCTTAGACTAAAATGATTAATGAAGGACGTGTTCCTACCTATGTCCGAATATCCGATGTCCAACATAGATGGTTGCAGAAATTTTGAAGAGCTAAAACAAGATAATTAAACAGGCCTTCAGCTAACCTTTCAGGAGGACACACACCTGCAAAGCTGCAAGGCATAGTATTCTTCAATCCCAATGTATGGTTCAAACTTAAAAGTAGTTATATAAAGGAGCATGAGCAAAGTTCATCCGACACAGGGGAAGCAGAATAAGCATAATTAATATTAATATGGTAAGAAAGAAGATGGAAAAAGGCCAAAGAGGATTTAATAATTCAATGCCTTACTACAGTTATAACACTGATCTTTCTCAATTTCTAAAATCAGGGGTCATTCACTTATTTTCTGGGTTTTGTTTCATGCTATACGACTTAGCCAATATCAAATGCAGAGGGTAAAATGGATGAGCTAGGCCCCCTCTGAGAGGTGAATTCCAAGCGTATAAGACAGTGTTTTCATTCGATTTCCTTGTCTCTGGCGTATAATACACCTGCAAGGCATAGTATTCTTCGCAGCAACTATAAAGATATGCTATTTCATTGCTTTAAATATAAGAATGAATATTGTCATCATCAGACCTTCTGCATACATCAATTCAAGTTTCCAAAGTACACATGAAATTGTATTACTAAATTATACTCTACTAAACCCCGAGTTTGAAGAATGAGGCACAGTCGCACAGTAATAACTAAAACAAATCCGATAATTGGACAAGGTTAAAAATACAGAAACCTTGAACATAGAAGCATTCCATGTCAAAATGAGCAATCACCCTTGCATTCTCCGGCTACTCAGTTTCGCTCCAATTACCAAATTATATAAGAGTGCCCAAATTATAAAATGATCACCAACAATATCAAACGGTTCACGAACAAATATGGCAACCTATTCCCCATTGAAACCTAATTTCAATTTATCTAAAATAGAGAACGACAAATTAGACAAGAATAACCAACTTACCATTGAAGCGGATGAAAGAGATGACAAGTGCAGGGAAATTGAAGAGGGTGAAGGAGATGACGAATGCATCAAAATTGAAGGAGACGAAGTCGCGCCTGAGAAATTTTGGGTTAGACGCAGGAAGCAAGGAGGTATAAAGTATAAATCGTCTGATTGTGTTTTGCATATATATTTTGTATAACAATATAACAGTTTAATAATTAGTAATTAATAATTTTTTTGGGTGCGGAATTAGTAATTAATAACTAATAATTAATAAATTAATATGGCAACGGTTTCTGAATGGACCGCTGCCGTATGAGTTTTTTCTCTATATTTGGCAACAGTTGTTAACAACCGTTGACTTTTCTAATAGGCAACGGTTATTTTTAATGATTGTTGCCATTGGTTCATGCCTAAAGTCATTTCTGTACTAGTGTGAAAAGTTTTCATTGTATGGATTCCTCAGATGTCGAGTTTTATTGAACGATAGCTCGCATAACTGCATAATGGAGAACTTGTATAAGCTTAATTAACTCCTGAAACAAAACTTTCTAGCAATAATATTCAGGAAAAATGAAGGTAAACACTATGGCAGAAGCGTAGTATCTGTTAATAGGACAAGTGGCTGGCCAAACAACAAGGCCACAAAGGTTAAAGTTTACAGAATATTCCTAAGCAAGAATAGATAGCCACATGATCAGTTCTAAGTGCTTAGCCTGTCAACCATACAAAATAGATCAAGCAAATATTCAGTCAGTCATCAGTACAGAATCTATAGATTATAGATGTGTTCAACAACATTAAACCCGTGCCTCTAAGACTCTAAACGTATGGAGCTATGATTTTTCCTTAATTATGTACGAAAAATATATATGGCAACGGTTTTTGAGTTAACCATTGCCGTATGAGTGTTTTTTCTATATTTGGCAACGGTCGTTGTTAACAACCGTTGCCTTTTCTAATAGGCAACGGTTATATTTAATGACCGTTGCCACTTGTCCATGCCTAAAGTCATTTTTGTACTAGTGTAATCATAATAAGATCATTTACGTCCAATAATAAGAATAATCATAATAAGATCATTTACGTCAATAGTGAAGAACATTAAGTACGAATATTGTTCACATCTCGCAATAATACGGCGCAATCATCTTGATGTCACAGTACACACCATGTTGCACTAATAATTTTGTACTATTATTTGTTATCATATCAAAAATATTAGTCACGGTAAAAATCCAGTGCGTAGCTAAGAGCAATAATTAGTCACAGGTAATTTACTTGTGACAATAAATCACAATTAGCCACGGTAAGAATTCAGTGGGTGCTAAGAGCAATATAGCCACGGATAATTTAGTTGTGACAATAAATCATAATTAGCCACGTTAAGAATTCAGTGTGGCCAAGCACACTAATTAGTCACGGTTAACTTATCTGTGACAATAAATCATAATTAGCCACGACATTGTGACAAAAAATAATTATTAGGCACGTTCGTGACTTGATGCGTGACTAAACGCATTTGTTAGCCACGGTCATGGCTTAATTCGTGACTAAAAGCAATTATTTGTCACGGATATATTTTCCCGTGACATAAATTTTTTCACCAATTAATTTTGAAGGAATGTGACTTTTTTTCCCGTGACTAAGCAAATTTAGGTCACAAATTATGAATTCCCGTGACATAAATCGTGGCGCAAGTGCCATTTTGTTGTAGTGTTAGTCTTTAGTTTATTCAAATTAGACAATTATTTGGGTTGTAATTTTGGAAGACAAGAAGACATTCATCCTCCATATTTCAATCCAAGTTTCCTCTTTTAATTTAAGTTGGTATATTTATTACCTTAATTTCATCTTATTTCAATTGTTTATATGTTTTCTATTTCATCTTACATTGTTTGTTTAATCTTGTTACTAACTATGTTTTACATAGTTAGTATTGTGTTATTTTTGTTTATCATGTGTGAGTAGATTAATCTAGGGTTAAGGGGAACCTCTTGTGGGATTAGTGGGTCGGATTTGACTCGTGTTTTGAATGCTAATTGTTATAGGTAATTCGTCTTTAATCTTTTGCACACAAGGTGCTTGTGGAAATGTCCAAGTGAGAGCTTGAGTAATTCCACTCTTATTATTAACTATTCTTCGAAACGAGATTTTAAGACTAGTTAGTAGAGTGCTTATGCTTTGCCTGGACAAAATACCCATGTTCATAGCTTCAATTGTTTACATATTTCGTTGGATGTTGGTCTCTTATCTTGTGCTTTGAACATGCTGTTGTCGGATTGCTTGGACGAGAGTTCGGCTCTCCTTGTGATTGGTTAGACTTGCTTGCAGCGAGAGCCGGGCTTAGTTGGACCGTACTAGATAAGTGGGTGGGATTAGTTAGGACGAGAGTTCAACTAGACTTGACCCAAGGACCGTTTCATATCGAGAGATAGGGACACACCTAGCCTTCACCCTCTGTTATTCCTTCTATATCGACTTAGACTAGACCCCTCCTACTTGAGTGACCCCGAGACCCTAGCCTTTTCTCTCATTGTGTTTACTTAGTTATTCATTTAATTTATGTTGTTAGTTTAGAATTTAGAATACAAATCAATCTTGTTGACCGACTAAACTAGAACTAAAACGAGATTTATAGCCTAACCCCACCATCCTTTGGGTTCGACCCTAAATTATACTACTTAATTTGGGATTTTACAAATTATTTTTGGTGCCGGAATTGACGACAAAAACTCGACCATCACATCATCCTAATTAAAAAATCAAATTTTAAAGCTTCTCTCCCCTCTCGCGCACAGCGTTCTCTTCCTCTATTTGTTGCCGTGTATTTTCTTCCTCAAACTTCTGCGTATTCATACTCATTGTTGGACATATTTTTTTCTCTTCCTCAATTTTCCAATGAGTCTCTTACTCATGGATAGGCATGCTCTTATAGTAAAGTATGAAAGAGAAAAAAAAGTTGAGTATTTGTTAATGTGAGTGTTTTTTTGAAGTATTTTAGTGAGTGGAAAAGCGAGGTAGATGATGAACTGGAGAGAGAGAGAGAGAGAGAGAGAGAGAGAGAGAAAGTGAAAAAGTGTAGGGTGAAAATCGGTAAAAATTTACTGATGCGGATGGTCTACATAGTAAATATTACTCATGTGGGTGAATAAGGCGAAACAATTTGATTTTCCCTAGACACTCTGATTTTGTCTTATATACCCCACATGTTATTTTATCCGTTGCAAACTTGTGACAGATATGTTCGTCACAAATAAGAATTTGTGAGTGGGCAAAAGGTCAATATTTTTGTACATCCTCTAAAAATAAAGTAAGTGTTTGTCTTTCTCTTTCAGAAGCTTTATAACCTTAGAGCAAACACATTAGTGATTTTCACCAATTCTCACTAAAAGGGTGAAAAAGATAATAATAATATATAAAATTGAAAAAGCTAGTCCACTGCATTAATTCAATTACAGAAACACGCGAAAAGTTTCCCCTGTGCGAAAATGTTGTGAGCAAACCAAATAGGCCCCACTTGAAGCTTTTTCTAATATTTTAATATTTTGCACAGGTTTTGCAGCAACAAGTAATTTGAAAATCCAACGAAATTATTTACAATTTAACAAAGGATATATTTTGCACAAATTATTATTTTAAAAAAAACATAATCCATATTTTTTCCAAAAGGAGTTCAATTTCAATATATTTCATCACAATTCTTCTTTTATTTTCTCTCTACTTATTTATCAAATTACATATAATAATTAATTATTTACACAAATATGAATCATAATAATATGAATCCAAATATAAATAATAATTTGAATCTTTCTAATGTGAATCGAAATGAAATAAATCCTAATGTTATGAATTATATGAATTATATGAATCATAATATTAATTATGGTAATTATCATCGATCCTTTTTAAGATCTTTATTAAATGCAACCGTCTTATCCATTCTCATATAATTATACTAATTATAATCCTAATCATACTTATTCTCAACCAATTAGGCCTATTGATACTTTATTTTTCCCATATACGCAACCCGTTCGTC
This sequence comes from Silene conica, assembly GCA_029255685.2. NCBI lineage: Eukaryota > Viridiplantae > Streptophyta > Magnoliopsida > Caryophyllales > Caryophyllaceae > Silene > Silene conica. The sequence goes on from CM055314.2 coordinate 74,411,280, forward strand.
AAACAATAGATTTCTCGCAAACTACACCAAGTAACCATAATTGAAATGATATTGAACTGGAAGTTGATATTGGTAATGAAAGAGCACCCACTTCAAATACCGGTAGATCTACTGCATGACACGTAGTTGAAGATGAAGCCCTTATTTCATCATTCATGAGGGTTTTAGAAGATAGTATAGTTGCCACCGACCAAGCGAAAGAAACACTTTGGATTAAAGTTTAATCGTTTTACGATGAGGCCCAACAAACTAATCCCGTTGTCTTGAAAAAACGAATTCGGGTTATGCTTGATGACTGATTTTGAAGAAAATCTCAACATCTATCATAAAATGGAGTGCATGCATGGAAGCGACCACTTGGATGAAGAAGAGTGACATTAGTGAAGATGATGTAATTGCTGAGGCTAGGGAATTGTACAAACCAACTAAATTTTCTTTGGACATGATGAAAATTTTTCAAAAATGGAAAATTTGTGTTGCTCTATACGCTAATGAGAGTTACAAAATCACTCAAAGTCGAGTTGCTGGTTAGGATAGAAGTTATACTAGCAGGAAAAGAATATGCAATGAGGGTGAAGAGTACTCTACACCCATTTCTCTTGATGTTGAAAGTATAGGTACTATACAACCTGAAGGTGTTAAAGCTGCAAAGAAAAATAGAGGGAAAAAGAAGGTTAATGGCAGTACTTCTGGAGTTGATTCAAATAATAAAACTGAAGTTAATAAGAGATTTGATATGGTTAATCCAAATGCCGCCAAATAGCTTGACATTCAACAACGTAGGCTGTAATTTGAGGAAGCGAGGATTCAGTTATTGTTGGTAATTTAAGTGTAATTACCGGTTCATTTTCCGTAATTTGGGTTTGGTTCAGAGACGGGAGAACTTATAAATAATAAAGCTAGTTCGGGAAGTACGGAGTGTACACTAGTCTATTATATTATAAGTTCACGGTATAGTTGCCTTACAAACGACTATGCGGGCGCCAAATAATTTACCCGAATAAAACGGAATTTGGCGGTTGATTTCGAAGAGTTGCGACCCTTCAAAAATCTGACTCAAAACCCTAGCCTTTCCCTTTCATTCTCCTACATATATAGGACAGAATGGATCAGTAATAACCCCAAGTAGAATTACTGATAATATAACATCTTGAACAGAAAAACAAATTACATATCAATACTTCGAAATTATATCTCTGTTTTCTTGCCAAAAACCGAGGAACTCCGTCTTATCTCTGTAGAAAATTCGGAACATCCCAGGCATAAATATACGGGACGAATTGTTCTATAAGGAAAGCCTCGCGATTCGGTGTTGTTTCATTGTCTTATTTTCTTTGACAGTATATTACTAACAATCTTATAGAACAATTTTTATATACTGAAAGATGTCGGCAGTGAAGGGTATGACAGATAAAATTAGTAAGTTAGAGAAATTCGAAGGTGTGAATTTTAGGAGATGGCAGAAAAAGATGCATTTTCTTCTTACGACTCTGAAAGTGGTGTACGTTCTGAGCATTCCTGCCCCAGAAATGGAGGATAACAGTACCATAGAGGATTTAAGGAGAAGGAACAAATGGGATAATGACGATTATATATGCAGAGGCTACATCCTAAATGGTATGTCTGATTACTTGTTTGATATTTATCAGAATATAGGAAGTGCAAAAGAATTATGGGATATGTTAGAGTCTAACTATATTGATGAAGATGCTTCGAGCAAAAAGTTTCTGGTCGGTAATTTTATGAATTATAAGATGCTTGATAGTAGACCTGTCATAGAACAATACAATGAACTTTTACGTATTTTGGGCCAATTCGCTCAACATAATATGGAGATGCCAGAGTCTATTTCTGTGTCAAGTATTATTGATAAACTTCGACCAAAGTGGAAGGACTTTAAGTATTCTTTAAAGCATAAGAAAGAGGAGATGACTCTTATCGATCTCGGTAAAACTTTGCGTATTGAGGAATCCTTAAGGGATCGGGAATCTTGGAGAAGTGATACAGGAAAGGCGTCTGTTAATATGATGGAGCATGGTCAAAGTTCCAATTCCGAGAAGAAGGGTACTAAACGCCCTAATCCCAACAATGACAAATCTAACAATTCGAACAAAAAGTCGAAGATGGAATGTTGAATTTGTGGTAAAAGTGGTCACTTCAAACGTGATTGTCGATATGGGAAAAAGGGAGGAGCAGTAAAGGCAAACAAAGGAAAGTGGCATAAGGATCAGGGGTCTAAGGACCAAGGTCCTTCCCAAAAGCAAGGTACGAATTTTGTTCGTGATTTCCTTTTTGATGGAAATTATATTCCATATATTCCTGAAGCATTCTTTATGCAGGATGATGCCGTAGCATGGTGGATTGACTCGGGAGCCACAAAGCACGTGTGCAAAAATAGTGGATGGTTCACAAAGTATGTTCCTGCTGAAGATGGGGATATAATCTATATGGGGAACGAGTCAACCTGTAATACCTCGTAATTTTATTATAATAGTTGGTAATTATATTGATATGTTGATAGTTATTCGAGCGTTTATATTCGATAATAAACTTATCAATTAAGTATTGTTATATTTTATACGTTGTTAATAATGGACGAGTATGCGAAGTAGGAGGATATCGTGTCTAAGTTAAACACAGAGTTGGGGGAATTGGGCCTCGTAGGGCGTGCCTTAGTGCAGCCCAATGAGACATGACACTAATCTCACTAACACCTCACAAAACTCCCTCTACCGTCTAACTTTAAAAGACTCAAAACCCTAACCCTAATCTAGAAAAACGCCTCTCACTCACCTACACTGGTTGTCGCCGCCTCAGAGGGTAAGAAGGGGAGATTTTCACGGTGGGTCAGGGTGGTTATGGGTGGTCGTTTTCTTCAGGAAAGAGGTATGCTCACTATTGTTCTCCTTTTCGCTGTTTTTCTTCCCTTTTAGTCGTATATGTAGCAACTACGTATACATGTTGTAGTCAATGGTCTTCTCATATCACGAGTCTATGAAGTTAGTATTTGGGTTCTGACCATAGTTATGACGTCGTGGACCACCTAGGACCACCGTGTGTGGTGGTTTTGCCGCCTATGCCAGTCGTGTGTTTTCGTTTCCAGAGCAGGCTGTTGAACGCAGGGTTTTGGGTAGGGTTTCGAGTTAGTGTTTGTTCACAGTTGTTACGAGTGTTGGAGTAATTAGCAAGGTGGTAGTCAGGGTGTGGGTATGGTGGTTGTCACGCTGAATCTTGGTGGCGTGGGTCGGGTTTATGGTGAAGTTCGTTTGGGTGGTCGGGTGAAAACGAGTTAGCAGTAGTTGGTACAGGGGTTTTGTACACGGTCGTTTGGTGGAGTTTGGGGATGTCTACGGTCAACAGCACCTCCCCTGGAACCACCATGGTGTAGGGGTGAGTGTGGTGGTGTCAGGGGTAAGGTTGGTAGCTGCTTTGGGTGTCGAACGTGGTGTTGTTTAGGGGTGTTAGTCTCGATTCAAGGGTGTCGGGTATGGGGGTTGTTCGTTGTTTATGCGCGTATGAGTGTTGTTCATATCCTTGATTTGTGTTCTAAGGTGTTCACTCGTATGTTTTTGTTTTTTTTTTTTATATTATTATTATTATTATTATTGGTTTTATTAGTAGTTTTATTATTATTATTATTTGTGTTATTTTATGATAATTCCTTTTTGTATTATTAATAGTATAATTCATATTGTTTATCATTGTCCTTATAATTATTTTACTACTATTATTTTTATTGTGTTGGTGGTAATAGTAATAGTTGGTAATCTAGTAAGTCGTGTTAGTTGAAGGTGTTTATGAGTCGGGGAGTTTCCATTTTAAGAAAATTACTATTTTGGGAAAGTTTCCATTTTAGGAATCTTTCCACTTATAGAAGGTTACTATTTGTAGTAAGGGTAAGTTGATTTATGGGGGTTCGGGAAGTTTATTAATTCGTTACGTATACGTGTTTAGGTAACGGTTTTTGCGTGGAACACTTCTAGCAAGCTTGTGATTGACTGTGCTTCTACAATTTGAGGTAGGGGAAACTACTGGTGTAAGATATTGTGTAAACTGTTCTTATTTGATATCAAGCATGTTGGTTATTTAATACCTGTGTTCCTTATATTGTGTTATCTATATCATTCTGTGATATTATATTGGCTATATACGCTTATGATGCTGGAATTGATATAAAGGGTCTGTGTTTGGTGCGGAGATAAAGGGTCTGTGTTTGGTGCGGAGATAAAGGGTCTGTGTTTGGTGCGGAGATAAAGGGTCTGTGTTTGGTGCGGAGATAAAGGGTCTGTGATTGGTGCGGAGATAAAGGGTCTGTGATTGGTGCGGAGATAAAAGGGTCTGTGATTCGGAGAGGAGAAGTTTGACTTTCTATTTATAGTAATGTGGTTTATTTACAGTTTTTCTCTACTCAACCTCGTGGTTGACCCTGTGTATTCGTGTGACACCTGTGATGAACCAATTATTGGGGAGCAGATTGACAGGTGTTGAGACTATGGGAGCTAGGGGAAGAGAGAAGCTTGGATGCGGACCTGCCTAGAGCCTAGATCACCATAGTAGTTACTTATGAGTTGTACTTTTGTTTTATCAAGACAGTTTGTTTTAATTCAGTTGTATAAACCTGTTCTTTGAGATAACTTATAAATTTAAAGTACTGTTTATCTTCCTTTGTATCTACTGCCTCGGGAAACCGAGATGGTAACATCCTTATTTATCTAGGGAGTCCTAGTACAGGCCCTTAAATAAATGGGGGTGTTACAAAGTGGTATCAGAGCGAACGATCCTCAGGCCTAAACCAAATGAATAATGAACCCCGAGATGAAACTGTTAGGAGCCCCAAAAAGGAACGGGATGAGTTAGGGGCCCCCTCACACCAGTCCTGGGCCCTTTATGTTCTGTCTCGGGAACCCAATGAGAGAAATTGAAAAGTGGGGTAGATTATATAGTGACCTAGTTATTTGGTACTAACGTTCTTGCAGGAGAAGGAATGAGAGGTAAGTTATGATGTGAGATATAATTGGTGATATATACTGCGAATCATAAGATTGATGTTGAATGTTGGTTGAGATCTACTATTTCTGGTATTGAGAAGAAGAGATTTGGAATATTAGCTTTACTTGTATATGTATGGTGATATGCATGCGGCTGTATGATCCCTGAACCGTTAGGTAGTGATATAGTATAATGATATGTGTAATAAGTTGATGAGCTATAGCCACCCAAAAAGGATAGATGTAGGAGAGATATGATCATGATTGACCGGAATGGTTAGTGGAGCCAGCTATGCTATGTCGTTATAGGATGTGAAGCCAAGTTAAGTCTTACGGGTAAAGCTAGTAGACCGAACCGTAGGTCGTGCCCGTTGACAATTGCCTGTACTATTCTATGTGCGTATACACTTCTTATTTACATGCCTTATACTTTGCAAGAGTTTACTGATGGGGCGTAATAGGCAAACGTGATCGGAAATTGAGATTTATGATTTTATTATTTTATTAATTGCTTTAGCAACCCATGTTTAGTAATATGCAGAACGTGTGTCCTAAGCTATGAATGTATATAGTCATGTGTCGCGTATATCGTATTTAAAATTTTATGCCTGTTATATACATTTAGATTCGTTATGAAGTTTCGCACCAATAAGGGATACGTAGTAGTCCCTAAGTTATATTTCCGTACTTGGATACACATGTATAACTGTCAAGTTATGTAATTGATTTTATTCCCAGTTTCGAAACCTTTACCGTATTCTGATGCCAACTACAGCTGAAATGAGGAATGTATGTCAATATGGTGCAGAGTGATGTCTATGCTCCAAATGTTTGCCAATGTGTTTGAATGAGAAGGGTTGAGTATGGATGTAGTAATGTGTAGTTGCAAAGGGACCAAAATTTTAATGAATTTTCAGAATGTAACTTGGTTTGTCCGAGCTGTCACTTAATACGTGTTTCATAATTGAGGATGAAAATTTTGTATGATAAGCTTCTGAGTGGATTTTACAATGCTAGTGTTTTATCTTGATACGAGTTATGTCTTTGGGAGAAATAATTCTTTTATTCGACAGTAGTCAGACTGTTATTGCATAACCCCATTTTGGCCTATCTCTTGTAACAGAAATTGTTTAAAACTCGGTTATTGCTTGCGCATAGTTTCAACTCTACTGTTCAAAATGTTCGTTCACGTTTTCAAAATTTTACGCCATGTGAAATCTTAACGAGTTGTTATTCAATTGTGGTTTTTGCAAGATGCCTAAAATTCTGTTGAAATGCTGTAAAGTTATTGTTCAAATTGTTCGAGTTGTAAATATTGTATTAGATAATTTCCTTGAGGTATGCATACGATACTTTTCCTCTGTTTAACTAATTCCTTATATTTACTAAAAGTTTATGTTTGCTCACACGTTGGCTACGTTGTTACTATTTTTGTAAGTTGTTGCATAACGTTTAATTGGAGAAGTTGCAAGGTGTGTAAGTTTCGTATCAAAAAGGTTTAATCAAATGTGAATTACGTGATGTGACCACGTGATATCCTGATATGATCTTGGTAACATGAATAGTAGGCATAGGGTATGAGTATGAACCCCACTATATGATAGCAAAACCTTGTTTATCTCGTCAAGTTTAATATAAAATCATTTCCAGTACATGTCTAATTTTAATGATGTGCTGCTCGTATGTGATGTCAAAGGCATGTTTGACTAAGAAACGTCTTGCCATATGGCAAAATGAAAGATAACTGGAGAGCTTATTAGCACGTCGTAGCAATCTAACGGTTATATGTAATTGTGATTGTGATTATTTGAACAGTGTGAATCTGTTGATGTTCTTTCGTCTATTGAGAGTCATCTCTGTCTAGTTCCCTGTGAATATAATTTTTTATAACTATTTTCAAGTGTATTGTTATACCATGTTGTGACTTACATTTGTTATATTAGGAATTTGATCAAGATATGTGGGATTATTAATTGGTTAACATGTGAAATATGAAGTACTAACCTTGTGAATTCGTTTACTTTTATTGTTAAAATTTTCATAATTCAAGAGCGACAAGAACAATATCCTAGTAAAGAAGAATCAGAATGTCTCTGTGTAGTCTTGTTATGATCTGTAGTTGTGAAATTGCCTTTTTGTTCGTTTTTATAAGTTGTCACAAATTACCGCGTCAATGTTTCAAACGTTTCAAGATATTTCTGAAGTGATAAACCATGATAAAGCTTGATGTTTGGTAATTATGCTGAATGTTTACAATTTGACAGTTTATGTAGCTATGTGTTGATGAAATCCTGCTTGAATATTTAATTGCTGAGCATTGTATAAACCCTTATTGTGCAAGTCAAATATAATAATAACTTCATGATAAATGATGCATTATGAGTGGACGGGAAATGTACCTAAGTGATTTTGTTAACTAATTGGTATCTGGAAATGTTAAACGTTCTTGTGAGTCTATGAGTTATGTATGTCTTGTGAACTATGTCAATGTTCCCTGTTTAATTACGTTAATTAATTTTGCACTATGTTTTTTCCTAATTATGTTTTGCTTCTATAATATGTTTATGAGCATGAAACATTTTAAGTTGGCAAGTATGAACTATAAGCTTCTTGGTTGTTTACATTATTGTTAATATATTAAACTTGTGATAAATTTCAAGAGTATGTAAGTATTATCTTTTCCGAATCTGTTCTACTGCGTAGCACGATCCTACCGACCCTAATATTTTATTATTGTCCGAGGTTATATGTTACATGATAATTGATATGACTATCTTACGAGTGCTTATTTGAGTTGAATATTAACAATTATTATTCTACTTTTGATAGTTAATAATTTCTTTTGATAAGATAATCCTTTGTTCGTGAGTCGGGTGGAGTTGTGAAAACGGCGAACTTTTGGTAATTGAATAGTTGTTTATGCATACGGGTTTTGTATTGGGTTGGCTTGGTATAGCGTCCCGATTCTTATCTTATGAGTTGTGGAATGATAAGTATACATACAGATGTGTCAATGAACTTGGAAGGTAGGTACTGAGGAGATTGAATTGCTCGTGAGTCTAGAACAAGACCATGAATGTTGTTGTGTTAAGATTATAGTTTAGTGTCCTGTCGGGTTGTCTCATTCTTTGACCTTAACTTGTGGGTGAGTAGCTTAGAGTCTGACTCTCTAAATGTTGAGCAGTTCCTTTCGTAGGACATTTGACGGTATTGATATTGGAATCGAGATGGGAAGTGGTTACTGGAATTGAGATATGAGTTCTTAGGCCGTTGTGCCATGTTATGTTACGGCCCAGTGTGACCTTGGTTATTGTTTTGCGGTTTTAGTCCGCCAGTTCACTCACCCCTTGTCTTTGGTCTTAGGTTCGACGATGATAATACAATACTTGGCTACTTGGAGTAAGTTCTTATGTGGTAAAGTCATGGGTAAACCGGGGTAATGTACTGGAATTCTTATAATGGGGTTACGGGGACGTAACCATGTTTTAAGGAGGATAGGATTGTAAAATCTTTTGATTTATGCGTCGTGATTGTTTGAATATACTTGATAATCTTCATTAATTCTGTGATACATTTTATTTCGTTCCATGAAGTGCCCTTTTACTTAAGTATACGTCGAACTTTGGGGACAAAGTTTTTTTTTTACGAGGGTAGAATGTAATATTTGGTGTTTAAGAGTACTTGAGATGTGGTATGGTACTATATTTTGTGTTCGTTATGTGCTTAGTAACCAGCTTGTTAGTCATGGGATGGTGAACTTCGGGACGAAGTTCATTTTAAGGGGGGAAGAATGTAATACCTCGTAATTTTATTATAATAGTTGGTAATTATATTGATATGTTGATAGTTATTCGAGCGTTTATATTCGATAATAAACTTATCAATTAAGTATTGTTATATTTTATACGTTGTTAATAATGGACGAGTATGCGAAGTAGGAGGATATCGTGTCTAAGTTAAACACGGAGTTGAGGGAATTGGGCCTCATAGGGCGTGCCTTAGTGCAGCCCAATGAGACATGACACTAATCTCACTAACACCTCACAAAACTCCCTCTACCGTCTAACTTTAAAAGACTCAAAACCCTAACCCTAATCTAGAAAAACGCCTCTCACTCACCTACACTGGTTGTCGCCGCCTCAGAGGGTAAGAAGGGGAGATTTTCACGGTGGGTCAGGGTGGTTATGGGTGGTCGTTTTCTTCAGGAAAGAGGTATGCTCACTATTGTTCTCCTTTTCGCTGTTTTTCTTCCCTTTTAGTCGTATATGTAGCAACTACGTATACATGTTGTAGTCAATGGTCTTCTCATATCACGAGTCTATGAAGTTAGTATTTGGGTTCTGACCATAGTTATGACGTCGTGGACCACCTAGGACCACCGTGTGTGGTGGTTTTGCCGCCTATGCCAGTCGTGTGTTTTCGTTTCCAGAGCAGGCTGTTGAACGCAGGGTTTTGGGTAGGGTTTCGAGTTAGTGTTTGTTCACAGTTGTTACGAGTGTTGGAGTAATTAGCAAGGTGGTAGTCAGGGTGTGGGTATGGTGGTTGTCACGCTGAATCTTGGTGGCGTGGGTCGGGTTTATGGTGAAGTTCGTTTGGGTGGTCGGGTGAAAACGAGTTAGCAGTAGTTGGTACAGGGGTTTTGTACACGGTCGTTTGGTGGAGTTTGGGGATGTCTACGGTCAACAGCACCTCCCCTGGAACCACCATGGTGTAGGGGTGAGTGTGGTGGTGTCAGGGGTAAGGTTGGTAGCTGCTTTGGGTGTCGAACGTGGTGTTGTTTAGGGGTGTTAGTCTCGATTCAAGGGTGTCGGGTATGGGGGTTGTTCGTTGTTTATGCGCGTATGAGTGTTGTTCATATCCTTGGTTTGTGTTCTAAGGTGTTCACTCGTATGTTTTTGTTTTTTTTTTTATATTATTATTATTATTATTGGTTTTATTAGTAGTTTTATTATTATTATTATTTGTGTTATTTTATGATAATTCCTTTTTGTATTATTAATAGTATAATTCATATTGTTTATCATTGTCCTTATAATTATTTTACTACTATTATTTTTATTGTGTTGGTGGTAATAGTAATAGTTGGTAATCTAGTAAGTCGTGTTAGTTGAAGGTGTTTATGAGTCGGGGAGTTTCCATTTTAAGAAAATTACTATTTTGGGAAAGTTTCCATTTTAGGAAACTTTCCACTTATAGAAGGTTACTATTTGTAGTAAGGGTAAGTTGATTTATGGGGGTTCGGGAAGTTTATTAATTCGTTACGTATACGTGTTTAGGTAACGGTTTTTGCGTGGAACACTTCTAGCAAGCTTGTGATTGATTGTGCTTCTACAATTTGAGGTAGGGGAAACTACTGGTGTAAGATATTGTGTAAACTGTTCTTATTTGATATCAAGCATGTTGGTTATTTAATACCTGTGTTCCTTATATTGTGTTATCTATATCATTCTGTGATATTATATTGGCTATATACGCTTATGATGCTGGAATTGATATAAAGGGTCTGTGTTTGGTGCGGAGATAAAGGGTCTGTGTTTGGTGCGGAGATAAAGGGTCTGTGTTTGGTGCGGAGATAAAGGGTCTGTGTTTGGTGCGGAGATAAAGGGTCTGTGATTGGTGCGGAGATAAAGGGTCTGTGATTGGTGCGGAGATAAAAGGGTCTGTGATTCGGAGAGGAGAAGTTTGACTTTCTATTTATAGTAATGTGGTTTATTTACAGTTTTTCTCTACTCAACCTCGTGGTTGACCCTGTGTATTCGTGTGACACCTGTGATGAACCAATTATTGGGGAGCAGATTGACAGGTGTTGAGACTATGGGAGCTAGGGGAAGAGAGAAGCTTGGATGCGGACCTGCCTAGAACCTAGATCACCATAGTAGTTACTTATGAGTTGTACTTTTGTTTTATCAAGACAGTTTGTTTTAATTCAGTTGTATAAACCTGTTCTTTGAGATAACTTATAAATTTAAAGTACTGTTAATCTTCCTTTGTATCTACTGGCTCGGGAAACCGAGATGGTAACATCCTTATTTATCTAGGGAGTCCTAGTACAGGCCCTTAAATAAATGGGGGTGTTACACAACCGCTCCAATTCTCGGAAGAGGCGAAGTTGTATTGTTGTTTAGTTCTGGAAAAACTATTTGTCTTAAGAATGTATTACATGTACCTTCTGTTCGTAAAAACTTAGTATCTAGTGGACAATTATCTAAGTGCGGATATAAACAAGTTATGGAATCCGATAGATATGTATTATCTAAGTGTGGTTTGTTTATAGGTTTCGGTTATTTGAATATTGGTATGTTTATGTTAAACCTTAAGTATGATCATGTAAATATTTTGAATAATGATTGTATGAAATTGAATAATGCTTTGATTTGTTCCAATGTTGATTCATCTTCTTTATGGCATGCTCGTTTAGGCCATGTTCATTATAAATGTTTATTGCTAATGTCTAAGTATGATTTGATTCCGCCTTTTGATATGACTACAAAGAAATGTAATTTTTGTATGTTAAACAAAATTACAAGGAAACCTTTTCCGGGTGTAAAACGAACTTCTACGTTGTTTGAACTTATTCATACTGACTAATGTGATTATCATTCTACTCCATCTTTAGGAAATAAACTTTACTTAGTAACATTCGTTGATGATTGTACTCGGTTTTGCTATTTGTATTTGTTACATACTAAAGATGAGGCTATGAGTAAGTTTATTCTTTTTAAGATTGAAGTAGAGTTACAAAAATCTTCTTTAATAAAGAAGATGCGATCAGATAGGGGAGGAGGATACTATGACCCTGCCTATTTCGGTTCATGTGGGATAATACATGAGGTAACCGCTCCGTATACACCACAACAAAATGGTATAGCGGAAGGGAAACACAGAACTCTTAAAGAAATGGTTAATACCATGTTATCTTACACGGGTCTAAGTAAAGGATTTTGGGGAGAAGCCATGTTAACGGCTTGCTATTTATTAAATAGGGCCCCAAATAAACAAAATAAAATTACTCCTTATGAACTATGATATAAGAAGAAACCAAACTTGAATTATCTTCGAGTTTGGGGATGTCGGGCTATCGTTAGATTACCCGATCCCAAGATTAAAAACTTGGGAGAAAGAGGCATTGACTGCATTTTTATTGGATATGCTATGCATTCCAAGGCCTATCGATTCTATGTAATAAAACCAAATGATGCAGTGTCAATACACACTGTTATAGAATCTCGAGATGCTATCTTTGATGAAACACGATTTTTTTCTATACCTAGGCCGAGTAGGTTAACTCCAACTAATGCTGAAGTGGAAGGTAACAAAGTTGTTGAATCTAATCTGGTTGTAGAAACTCACAAAACTACCCCTGAACTTCGTAGAGGAAAAAGGATAAGGAAAAAGAAATCATTTGGAGACGATTTTCAACTTTACTTGGTTGAAGGCTCTAGGGATGAAATGGGATTCCAATATTCTTATTGCTATCATGTAGATGAGGATCCTAGAACATTCGATGAGGCTATGAAATCTCATGATGCTTCCTTTTGGAAAGAAGCAATAAATGATGAAATGGACTCAATTGTCGGAAATAATACTTGGGTTTTAGATGATCTCCCTCGTGGTTGCAAACCTTTGGGAATGGATTTTCAAAAGAAAAATGGAGGTGGATGACACAATTGACAAATATAAAGCTCGATTAGTCATCCAAGGCTTTCGGCAAAAACAAGGTATTGATTATTTTGATACCTATACGCCAGTCGCTCGTATCTCCACTATATTAGGCTGTTAATTGCATTAGCTGCTATTAACAATCTAGTGATCCATCAAATGGATGTTAAGACTGCATTCTTAAATGGGGATTTAGACGAAGAAATTTATAGGCTTTGTTATGCCGGGTAATGAGCATAAGGTATGAAAATTAATTAAATCATTGTATGGACTTAAACAAGCTCCTAAACAATGACATCATAAATTTGATGAAACAGTTTTGTCTAACGGTTTTCAGCTTAACCAGTCAGACAAATATGTATATAGCAAATTTGATAATGCTGGTAATGGCGTAATCATATGTCTATATGTCGATGATATCTTGATTTTTGGTACTAGCCAAAATCAAGTAGATATTTGCAAACAATTTCTGTCTTCTAAATTTGCAATGAAGGATATGGGGATAGATGATGTGATTCTTGGAATCAAAGTAAAGCGGAGTGACAAAGAAATTTCGTTGACTCAATCTCACTATATTGAGAAAGTATTGAACAAGTTTAATTGTCATAATAGTACTCCAGCTTTAACTCCCATGGAACCTGGTTTGAAACTTGTACCAAATACAGGTTTACCTGTTTCTTAGCTCGAGTACTCTCGGGTAATTGGATGTCTAATGTATGCTATGACATGCGCTAGACCGGATATAGCTTTTGCAGCAGACAAGCTTAGTCGATACACGAAAAATCCTGGTACACTTCACTGGCAAGCAATAAATCGTGTATTGAGGTATCTTAAACCTACCCAAAGCTTTGGATTAACATATGTGGGTAATCCTTCGGTTCTAGAAGGATATTCTGATGCTAGCTGGATTAGTAATATTGAGGATCATTCTTCAACAAGTGGTTGGGTGTTTTTGCTTGGGGGAGGTGCCATATCTTGGGCATCTAAAAAGCAAACATGCATTTTAGGTTCAACCATGGAGTTAGAATTTATTGCCTTGGCATCAGCCGGAAAAGAGGCAGAGTGGCTAAGAAATTAAATAACTGAGGTATCGATCCAACGGCTAAAAATGAAAATATCATCAATAAATAGAACATGAGTTCAACACTTACTATTATTTGAATATGAATTCTAATAATTTTAATAATATGAATTTAAATAATTTTTATTATATGAATTCAAATTAATATAATAATGTAGATCCTAGTATGGATATTAACAATTTAAATAACATAAATTTAGATAATGATGATGATTTTAATTCCTCCCTGTCTTCAAATTATTCCTCGGACGAGCGTATTAATAGACGTTCGGACGAAAGAAGACAACAAAGAAATATTATAGTTAATCAACCACCTCAAATTTTTTAAAGACGACCTCGACGAAGAAGAAGGTATATTGAGAGGAATAGGGAAGATGGTCATCAACGATTATACAACGACTACTTCGCTTCTAACTCAGTGTACATAGATAAGATGTTTCGACGCAGATTTTGGATGCGTATAAATTTATTTCTGAGAGTGGTTAATGATGTTAAAGCCGCTAATGATTACTTTGAAGATGACCCTCATGCAACTGGTAGGGACAGTTTCACTTCATTGCAGAAATGCACTATGGCAACTAGAATGCTTGCTTATGGAAACTCCGTGAACAGGTGACAAGTACATAAAAGTTGGTGAATCAACCGCACGAGAGTGTTTCCAATATTTTACTGATGCAATCATTTATCATTTTGGAAATGAATATTTAAGGATTCCAACCGTAGAAGACACTCAAAGGTTACTTCTAATCGGGGTATATAGAAGTTTTCCAGGAATGTTGGGGAGCATAGACTGTATGTATTGGAAATAGAACAACTGCCCAAAAGGTTGGCAATTACACTTTTAAGGGGGTAACTTAAGTCCGACTGTAATTCTGGAAGCCATTACCTCTCAAGATCTATGGATTTGGCATTCCTACTTTGGTATTCCTGGTTCGGCAAATGATTTAAATGTTTTACATCGTTCTCCAGTTTTCGATGCCTTATAAAACGGATATGTGGGACACGTTAATTATATGGTAAATGACAATTAATATGATTGTGGTTATTACTTAACGGATGATATTTACCCAAAATAGGCTACGTTCATTCAATCGGTAAGACTTTCTCAAACACCCAAAGATAAGTTATTTACAACTAAACAATAAAGTGTTAGAAATGATGTTGGACGTGCTTTTGGCGTATTACAAGCTTGATTTGCAGTTATACGTAACCCAACACGTTACTAGAGTAAATAATTTTTCATAAAGTAATGACCTCTTGCATCATATTGCATAATATGATTGTACTGTTGAAGATGAGCGGGAGTCATACATTGGTTATGACAATATAGAAGAGTACATTAATAATCACAACGAAGACGAAGAACTTAGTGTTGATGCTCACACTTATTAAACAGGATATATCGAAGATATACCAGTTTGTGGCAAATAAGAATGTTATGCAAGACCCAAGAATGCATCAAGCTCTTAAAAAAGACTTAATTGAACATATTTGGCAACAATTTGGTTAATTAAGTTATCAATTTGTAGGTGATGTACTTTGATCGTATTATTAGGTTAAATAATTGTTTTATGATTTGATCAAGTTATTTTTTAATTGTTGTATGTTTTTGTGGTGACGATGGAACCCGCAGCCGCTACTTTTGGTGCGCACTAGGTAAACCCTCGGGTTTATGTGATAGCTTGCAAACCACGTATATCAGGTAAGCCACTCGAGGGTGACAGACTCGAAGTTTATTTAGGCATGGACTCGAGTTAAGTGCTCCACAAGATTTTGCTCTTGTGGAGGCTTGAAGCGGGTCTCCTATTATTTGTTCTTTTATCCTTATTATTATCTACACCACAAAATTTTATCCTTATCTTTTATCACGTACACACAATCTTATCCAACGACCAACATCAAAGAAATGAAATAAAAAAATCACTCGAGATTAATGACATTAGGATAAACCGTAAAAATGTGTGAAAATTACAATGTATCTTAATTTATATGCAAAAGAATCGTCAAAAATAAATAAATTCGAATTTACAATAATATCAATAAAAATAATAAATTACAAAACCCAATAATTTATATGATTACTAATAATTATAATGAAATAAAAATAAAGACAAATACTCCGTATGAGATAGTGAAATGTTATATGAATATTGTAGGGTATAGTAAAGTATGAAAGAAAAGAAAAGTTGAGTATTTGTTTATGTGAGTATTTTTTTTGAATTATTTTAGTGAATTTTGGTGGTGAGGGGAAAGATGAGGTGTATGGTGAGTTGAAGAAAGTAAAGGTGAAAAAGTATAGGTTGAAAATTTACTAATGCGGATGGTCTTAGTTTCATATTAAAGAGAATATTCTCTTAGAGATGAGGGAGTTCTAAGAGTTTAATCCTTTTTCTTTGGTATAAATGGTCTTAGGTCTGCTCATACCTATGATGACCAACTTATTAATTATAGACAAAAACATACTCCCTCTTATCCAAAACTTTGGAGTCGGTTGAATCTATAAGACAAAGAGTGAATGATTATGAAAAGTTGTATTTACTTATGATGAGAGTTTACATATATATAGGTAGAGAGTTTGAACTAGGTTAGAAAGAAACTAATTCTATATTAAATTACAAGAATATACTTTCTATATTTCAAGATAATAAGATACTAGGTTATTTGATATTATCTTTTGAGAGAGATATTTTGCTTGGATGATTGGAGACTTGTTGTGGGCTTGGATCATGGTTAATACGCCCCCTCAAGTTGGACGTTCTGGTGATAAGGCCAAGCTTGTCGCGGAGTTCATGAAACTGTTGCTTGTGGAGTGGCTTTGTGAGAGTGTCAGCCAGTTGATCTTTGCTTGCAATGTGAGAGATGCGGATATGTCCATGTTGCAGTTGTTCTTTGACGTAGTGAAAGGAGAGCGCCATGTGTTTCATTCGTGAGTGAAAGACTGGATTCTTGGCGTAGAGTGTGGCGGATATGTTGTCACAGAAGATGATTGGTGGATCACGTGGCTTGAGCTGGAGTTCAGTGAGAAGATTGCGAAGCCAAATTATTTCAGTTGTGACGGATGCAATTGCTCGAAATTCAGCTTCGGTGGTGGAGAGAGCAATTCCCTTTTGTTTCTTGGAGGACCATGCTATTGGATTGCGACCAAGATAGGCTATGTAACCAGTGGTGGAGAGATAGGAGTCTTTATCACCTCCGAAGTCTGCATCGCAATAGGCATGAAGACTTAGGGGTGTGGTTTTATAGAGTTGTATACCATGTTGCTGAGTGCCTTGAAGGTATCTTAATAGGCGTTTAAGGGCAACCCAGTGGTTGCATGTAGGGTGGTGCAGAAATTGCGCAAGGCGGTTGACTGGGAAGGCAATGTCTGGTCTTGTTAAAGAGAGATATTGCAGACTGCCAACGATGCCTCGATAGTCGGTTTGGTTGTGTATGGGAAGGTGGTCTTCGCGAAGAAAAGGCGGCGAGGTGGCCATGGGAGTGGTGTTGGGTTTTGCATCGGCCATGTTGTATTTGACGAGTAGATCATGTATGTATTTAGATTGACTTAGGTGAAGGCCTTGAGTGTTTGGTGTTACTTCGATACCTAGGAAGTAAGAGAGCGGTCCTAGGTCTTTGAGAGAGAATCGAGTGGCAAGTTTGGTGATGAAGTCTTGGATATGCGTGGGGTTGGAACCTGTAATGATGATGTCGTCTACATAGACAAGGGTATAGATAGTGGTGTTGTTGGTATGTCGAAGGAAGAGTGAGGAGTCGGAGACGGATTGGTGAAAGCCAAGAGTGATGAGATACGATTTAAGTTCCGTATACCATGCACGTGGCGCTTGTTTGAGGCCATAGATGGCTTTATTGAGCTTGCAGACATAGTCGGGAGTTTGTTGATTGACAAAGCCCGGGGGTTGAGTCATGAATATATTCTCATTGAGTGTGCCTTGTAGGAAGGCGTTATTAACATCTAGTTGCCTTAGGGACCATTGGTTGGAGACGGCAATAGAGAGAATGGTGCGAATGGTTGTTGGTTTTATTACTGGGCTAAATGTCTCAGTGTAGTCTATTCCAGGGCGTTGATGGAAACCTTTTGCAACGAGCCTGGCTTTGTGTTGTTTGTGTGTCCCATCTTGATTGAACTTGTTGCGGAAAACCCATTTGCAACCCACTATATTTCGTGCACAAGAAGGTGGGACTAAGGACCATGTATTATTGCGCGTGAGAGCATCGTGTTCATCTTGCATTGCTTGTCGCCAATGGGGTAAGACAAGTGCTTGCTTTGTGGTGTTTGGTAGGGTTGTAGTGATCATTGATTTTTGTGCTAGATTGGCGTAGCGCGGGTTTGGTTTTCGAATGTTATTTGCGAGACGAGTGGTGACCTTGTGTTGCGGTGGGGCTTGTCGAGGAGGGCTGGGAGGGGGAGAAGAGTGAGGAGAAGTGGGGGAAGGGGGTGGCAGGGGGGAGTGTGGTGTGAGAGGAGGTGGCTGGTCACGGTCAGCAGGTGTCGAGGTGGCTGGGGTGGGGTCGATGGGGGGGGAGGTCGGTGGCTGAGGTGGGTTGGGGAGCAGGGAGTTGTTTTCAGGGGCTTGGGCAGGGGGTTCCTGGGAATTCGAAGGGAAGGGGTCGGGTGGTATGGCGAGGCGTCGTGCGTAGGTTCGAGTGATGGGTGGTCGGGGTGGTGGGGTGGGTAATGGGGAGGTTGTCGAGAGTGGTGTTGGGGCAGGGTCGAGAGGGAGAGTGTGAAGCGTGAGGGAGGTCCATTCTTCGAGTGGAGGAGGAGGCGGTGATGAAGTGTTGGAGGTAGCAAAGGGATAGATATCATCGTAGAATTTTACGTGTCGAGATGTGTAGATTTTATTGGTTTTGGGATCGAGGCAATGATAGGCACTTTGGGTAGTGGAATACCCAATGAATACACAAGAAACGGATCGGTCCTCAAGCTTGTGATGCGTATAGGGTCGTAACCATGGGTAGCATAGGCACCCAAAGTTATGAAGTTTGGTGTAGTCGGGTTGTTTATTGTTTATTGTGAATGGTGAAGTAGGGAGTGTTATTCTTAAGAGAGCGGGTGGGCATGCGATTAATTAAATAAACGGCGGTACTAAAGGCAAAAGTCCAAAACTTGGTTGGAAGTTTGGCGTGTTTGAGGAGGGCTAAGCCCGTTTCTACGATGTGACGATGTCGGCGTTCGGCGTATCCATTGTGTTCGGGTGTGTGAGGTGGGGATGTCGAATGCGATATGCCTTGGTTTAGGAGTGTTGGGTTGAGCTTAATGTATTCTCCTCCATTGTCAGAAAATAATTGTTTGATTGGTTTGTTGAAAAATTTTTCAACAATTGCTTTGTATTGATTAAAAACTTGTGTAGTATCGGATTTTCGTTTTAATGGATATAGCCAAGTATATTTGCTATAATGATCGACAAATATTACGTAGTATTTAAAATTATCGAATGAATGTATGGGACTAGTCCATAGGTCGGAAAACAATAATTGTAAAGGTTCGGTCGTGTGAAAAGATGATAACGAAAATGGTAACTTCTTGCTTTTGGTAAGATTGCAAGATTCACAATGTTGATAATCGGAAAAAGAAATAGGCATGCTTTTATTAATAATTCTAATTACATCATAAGACGGATGCCCTAGTCTATGATGTATGGATAGCGGAGTAGGTCCTTTGTTGACGGTGTTAGCACACGGTTTTGTAGGACTCCACTCGTAGACACCGTTGTTAGTTCGACCTTGGAGTAGCGTTTTCTCCGTTCTCAATTCCTTAACAAAGAAACAATTTTGTGAGAAAGTAACATAGGCATTGTTATCTTGACATAACTTTGATATTGAAATTATTTTTCTTGAGATTTTAGGAACATGTAAAACATTTGTTAAATTAATGCCATGTAATTGAATGTTACCTGTGTTTTCAATGTTGAGTCCGGAGCCATCACCAATGAGGAGTTCATCGATGCCATCATAGGGTGAGTGGTATGTTAGGGTGTCAAGATCATTCGTCACATGGTGACTAGCACCGCTATCAAGAAGGAAGGAGTTGTGGGGGCCGGAGGAGTCGCCAGCAAAGGCGGCGGCATGGGCCTGTGGTGCGGCCTGATTGACGCGGGTGGGGGGTGCTGGAAACGTGATGTTCGGGAATAGCTTGCGAAAGAGAGGGCAATTCGCGATCACATGTCCGGTCTCACGACACCACTGGCAACGGCCTTTGAACGGACGCGGAGCGGCTTGAGTTTGGTTGGAGGTGCCGTGTTGATTGGTGTTATTGTAGGTGTTGTTGGAGCGGTTTTGGTAACGATTATAGGTGTTGGTTTTGAAGGCGGCATTGGCCGCGGGTTGGTAGTGGGTGGCCGAGTTATTTTGTTGGAGCAAGAGCTCTTGTTGAAGCAATTTTTCGTGGAGAGCCTCGAATTGAATTGGTGTGTCACGAGCTCTCACTTGGTCTATAACGGGTTTATAAAGGTCATAGTCAAGACCGTTAAGGACGCGAGAAACTACGTCCTCCGGGTCTAATATTTTGCCCATTAGGGCTAGTTGGTCGACACACGCTTTTAGAGCGTGAATGTATTCGGTTATGGTTTGAGTCGAAGTTTTGGTGATCGAGTCAAAGCGGTTTTTAATTTGTTGGATATGAATCCGAGAAGGATTAGCATATGTTTGGGCTAAGATGTCTCATGCTTCCTTTGGCGACTTTGCTCTTACAATAAGGGTTTGAAGAGCGGATGTGATGGTGCCCATGAGAGCACCAAGGATTAGGCCGTCTTGCTTGAGCCATGACATGTAGGCCGGGTTGGGAACATCTTGAACATCGGGTCCTGGCACGGTGGCGGGTGGGGCGGGTAGGCTCCCGTCGAGGAAGCCGAGAAGGCTAAACCCGAAAAGTACGTGGGTTAGCTGAAAACGCCAGGAGGTGTAGTTGAGCGAGGTGAGTTTCACGACATGTTGGAGATTTGGAGCGGTGAGGGGTGTTTGGGCGTCGTGGGGGTTGGGGATTTGGAGGTCTTGTTGGTGATTCATGGTGGCGGGTAAGGGTGAGTGGCGGTTTGTGCGTTTGAAGTGGGTGCGATTAGGTCGTAATAGGTTGGATCGTTTGTGGCTTGCGGATACCATATAAGACAAAGAGTGAATGATTATGAAAAGTTGTATTTACTTATGATGAGAGTTTACATATATATAGGTAGAGAGTTTGAACTAGGTTAGGAAAGAAACTAATTCTATATTTTTTTTTTTTTTTTTTTTTTTGAAGGGAAAAATCGTTTCATTAATCAAAAGTCTCATGGTAGTTACAACATATGTCAAGAATAACAGGATACAAAACGATTAAAATCAAATAAACTAAATTCTCGATCAACAGAAAATTTCTAAACTTGATGGGCTCATGAGACGCTTCTGCACATCCTCTAACATATCGCCTTCTGCGGCTTTTCACAAGAGGGTCTCCAAATTTTCTAGGGCATTGACAAGAATCAAGTTTTTTTGACCAAAAGGTTTGTAACGAGCAATCTGACAGCAGTTTTATCTCCATAGGATCAACAATGAAAGCACCGATCTTCCACTTAATTCTTGAACCTCTCAAATAGAGGGGAAAATCTCACCAAAAGATGAGGACAAAACTCACCAAAAGGTGAGAACAAAACTCACACAAAGGTGAGAACAAAACTCACACAAAGGTGAGAACAATTCTCCAATAAAGGAGAGGCAAGAGGTTATTAGCATAAAAAAATTAAAGAAGAACGAAAACGGAAAATTTGGGGCTTACCTCCACCAAAAAAGGTAGACGACAGCCCCCAAAAGGTTGAATTAGGGTTTAGGTTTTGTTTTTTAGAGAGAGAATCTGGAGAGAGAATATAAGCAACCTTTTATTTAATTCTATATTAAATTACGAGAATATACTTTCTATATTTCAAGATAATAAGATACTAGCTTATTTGATATTATCTTTTGAGAGAGATATTTTGGTTGGATGATTGGAGACTTGTTGTGGGCTTGGATCATGGTTAATAGAATCACACTATTCGAATGACTTCAAATCTGGAGTCACTCTTAACGGGTGAGGGAATTGAGTAAAGCTAACGTTGTCGACCGACCGCACTATGGTACACTCCCAAGTCCCAAAGACAAAGATGCATGGAGGGTGGAGCCACCGAGCCATGATAAGTTACAAAGTATTGTACCTTTTTCCTCCTTGAATATTCAATTCAATACTTGCAACGACTTTGCAACGACTTTTTCCCGATCTTCTCTCAAATTTAACCAAACTTGTTTAATTTCAAACTTGAAACCATACATAATTTTATCACAGTTAACAAGTAACAACAATGGCGAAACGAGGCCCTCTCAATATTATCTCACTCGATGTTCCTCCTCAACAAGATTCTCTTTCTAAATTCCTGTTATTTTACTTCTTTCTCTTTTTTCTCATTTCTCAATCTTCATTCTAGTATTACTTTTACTCCAATGTCAATGTCAATGTGAATTACTTGGTCTTTACTACTCGCTCCGTCCCATTTATATGTCCCTTTCGACTGGGACTAAAAGTATCATTTAACAAAATGTGATGTAATACAGATTACAGTAACTGTTATTAACATGTACTCCGTACTTGTTATTATAATCTAGGAGTTCATTATTTTTACTTATTCTATTAGGATCGGAACAATTGAGACTTATATTTGCAACGTCTCAGTCATTTATTTCCAATTTTAAAAGGTAGCCGATGATTGGTTGATTAATGTTTAATTTTGGATGCAGAACTCAAAGTGGTACGTTTCGAGAAGGTGATCTCTTTGTGAATAAAGATGGAATTCGAATTGTTGGCAACTCTGAGGTTGATGCTGTGAGTTTCAACTACTTTACGTCTTCTAAATTGCGTTTATTTATGTTATAATTTCATTCAGGAGTTGTTTTGCATTGCTGCTGATTTGCTGAAATTTTGATTTTTGCCTGATTTCAAGCTCCTGGTTTCGGTTTCAGTTGATTGATTGTCATCTTGAAATTGGTAGTATGCATGTTCTTTTTAAAAACAAAATTGGATAACATGGAACCCGCAGGCCGCAGCCACCATCTTAGGTGTACACTTGGTAAACCCCGAACATATGGTACAGTCTCCAAACAAGGCACACCACTTTTTTACTGCCTCGAGTTTTTTGGTTACTCTCACGAGATTACTCTTGGAAAGGTTTGAAACTTAGACCAAGGCGATATTAACCCTTCTTTTAAGCGGAGGTCAGATGTTCGAAGGTTTATGTTAGCAACGCAAAAAGTCGAGCATGCATTTGTCTGCCTCGTTTATTTTTTGTGAGAGGTATTGTTGTGCGGAATTTGCACCCTAACAGGTACTTTAATCAAAAGTAACAAATGATTGGAACGAAGGGAGTAATCTAATTCACGCCCAGCAAATAACTGCTTACTTTTGTTGGTTTACTCTTTTTTTTTTTTTTTTTTTTGCATTTGCTTCATAGCCTCCTCCTCCCGTCAAGCCATTGGATGACCAGATAAGCTTAGCTGATGTGGATGTAATCAAGGTTATCGGTAAAGGAAATAATGTAATCGTACAATTGGTGCAGCACAAATGGACTAACCAATTCTTTGCTTTGAAGGTGAGGTTTTAATAGAATGTACTCATATTAAATTAGTTGGAATGTAGTTTATGTATTATCTTTGGTGTGAATATCGAACAAGACTGAACTGAAATAAGCTATGGGAATTGATAGCTTGAGAAGTCTTGGTAAGGTGTTGAGTTTGTCAAGAGTGGAAACTTCAGGTTTCGTGCATACATCTGCTAAAGACGGAGCAAAAATGTAACGTAGTTGGTTATTGTATGAACTTGTTGCTATTCATACAAGCTTAGTATATGAGGGGGTGTCTTGACAAGGTATTGGTGTCAGGTTATTCACATGAACATCCAAGAGTCTGATCGTAAGCGGACTGCAAAAGAACTGGAAATTAACCGAGCAGTGGAATGCCTCTATGTTGTTGCCTGCTACCAGTGTTTCTACCAAAATAATGCCTTCTACCTAATATTGGAGTACATGGATGGTGGATCTCTTTTAGATTTCTTGAGAAATGTTCGCACAATCCCTGAAGATCATCTTGCTGCAATTTGTAAGCAGGTTGGCTGATAAATTTCAGTGTCCTTCCAATTTTTATTACATTTTTGCAATCTTCAAGTCCTCCTAATTTTAAGTGTTCTGCACGGGTAAATGTGTAATAGGTTGTAAAAGGTTTGTACTATCTTCATCACCAGAAGCATGTAATTCACAGAGATTTAAAGCCTTCCAATTTGCTGATAAATCATTTAGGAGAAGTGAAGATTACTGATTTTGGTGTTAGTGCAATAGTTGCGAGTTCCTCTGCCCAAGCTAATACAAATGTCGGGACGTACTACTATATGGGTGTAAGTTTCTTTTCTGCTTAAGGACATGTAATTTACTTCTGTGGATTGGGATTCGCAGATACTGACGGTTGCTTGTGATTGGTATAGCTGATATTTTGTGGTCAATGCAACTCTGCAGCCCGAGAGATTCAGTGAAGAGTCCTATGGAGCTAGAAGTGACATTTGGAGTTTGGGTATGGTCATGCTTGAATGTGCAACTGGAAAATTTCCTTATGCAATATCAGATGACGGTTGGGAGGCAACCTATTTTTCAGTTATGCAAACTATTATTGAACAGCCCCCACCTCGTGCTTCTCCTGATCAGTTTTCCCCAGAGTTCTGCTCATTTATCTCATCATGGTAAGTTCCTCTCTCTGTCGATCTGGTTTGGATTACTGTCATTTAGCATACAACCCCTCTGAGAGAATGTCAAGGGTTAAAAACTTGAATAAAAATACACTTCACTTACAGTCCACATTCGCTGCACCCAAACCCTCTTCACCCACTGCTATCAATATGACAGGAAACACAGAAACAAACATTCCCAACCCTCATGAAACCACTCAACCCCTCACATCATTGAATCTCAACCACTGCGTCAAACTCAGCACACTCAACTATACCGCTTGGCAGTTTCAATTGACTAACATCTTTTTGGGTTTAGTCTTCTCGGGTTTGTCACTGGCACCGAGACCCCACGTGCTCAAACCATCACTGACGACAAAAATGTCGAACAACCGAACCCCTCCTATTTGACTTGGCTCAAACAGGATTGGCTTATACTTGGTGCCCTTATGGGTACTCTCACCGCCGCCCTACAACCATTAATCGTAAGGGCAAAAAGTTTGGTTCAGGAAAAATTATAGACGGAAATAGCTTCCTGAATAGCGGGCAATTGGCAATTACATGTCCCGTTTCCCTACACCATTGGCATCTACCCTTGAAAGGGCGAGGGGCAGGGGGGTTGGGCACGGGTTGTGGGTTGGTATTCTGGTTGTAGGTGTTGGCTGCTTGGTGACGGTAGGAGCCACGGTTTTGATAGGAGCCGCGATGAGCAGCGTTTGCAGAAGGTGCAAACTGGTTACTGGTTGTTTTGGTGTCGTGTTGGATGAGAAGTTCGTGTTGTAACAACTTCACATGTAATGCTTCAAAAGTAATTGCTGTGTCTCTTGCACGTACGGTGTTTATGACAGGTTTAAAGGCTTCAGCCTTTGAGAACCTTGGCTATGATGTCTTCCGGGTCGAGTATCTTGCCCATGAGTGCGAGTTTATCAACACAAACTTTGATTGAGTTTATGTAGTCAGATACAAATCTTTGAGGTGTGAACGATTGAGTTGCATAATGTGGGCTCGTGAGGGGTTTGCATAGGTGTGGGCAAGGATGTCCCATGCCTCTTTTGCACTTTTTGCCCTTACGATTAATGGTTGTAAGGCGGCGGTGAGAGTACCCATAAGGGCACCAAGTATAAGCCCATCCTGTTTGAGCCAAGTCAAATAGGAGGGGTTCGGTTGTTCGACATTTTTGTCGTCAGTGATGGTTTGAGCAGGTGGGGCCTCGGTGCCAGTGACAAACCCGAGAAGACTAAACCCAAAAAGGATGTTAGTCAATTGAAACCGTCAAGCGGTATAGTTGAGTGCGCTGAGTTTGACGTAGTGGTTGAGATTCAATGATGTGAGGGGTTGAGTGGTTTCATGAGGGTTGGGAATGTTTGTTTCTGTGTTTCCTGTCATATTGATAGCAGTGGGTTTGGGTGCAGCGAAGGTGAGGCGTGGAGTTTGATTTAGGGTTGGATCTTTTTTGTCTTCTTGATACCATATGAGAATTGAGAGGATGGGAAATATTGATTGTATTAACATAACTGAAGGATGGAGTATATATAGCTTTACAGGATGCTAAAACTATGGTAAGTAAGATAATTACAAAAGATTACAAAAGATAGTTTTCTTATTTGACAAGGTGAATGTATATGCTCTAGGATATTTCCTTATTTTAGGAAATATGGTTAATAGTTTTCACTCTTCACAGCACCAACACATGATCCTCAATTTTTCGTACTTGTTTACTCCCTCGATATCAGCTGACTCTTTACTTTTTTCTTCTATGGGGCATTGCAATTGGTTGTTTTCATTTCTCCTTGATAAGTTATCTTTTTCCCATTCCTCTTTTGTCCCCTTCCCTATCGAGCCGACTACCTCATACCCGCACCAATCACAGCAACTGCTGTCCGGTACCACTACTTGTACTGTCAACCCACGACCACCGACCTTACCTTGAATTGAGGCTCTTTCTGATATATGTCGTTTCAGTTATGAATTTATGATTGTTCCATGTTGCATAGCTGCACTGCATTGGTTGTCGCAAAAAATGTTCTGTCAACAGAACACTTGTTGGGATATATCATGGCTTGTTTACCAGAGACGCGACACACATTTATCCAAAATTTCTTTGGTGCAAGTCCTCAATTTGGTGGTAAAACAAAGTCAGTTTTGACCGTCATTTTGTTACAATATATGAAAATTGCAGTTTAGTAAAAATAATGATATTCGTATATGTACTGATAAATCAACTCTGACAAATTTTACATCGTAACTACACGTCTACACGACTACAGTAGATATTTACAGAAACTAATGGTCAAAGTTGACATTGTTTAATTTGTCCCTTTACATCACACTTCAAAATTGTCTGCTGCTCTGTACTGGAGTATGGTACCAAAAATTAGATTAAATTTATGCTAGCTAATTTGCTTACTTTTATTTTTTCGGGGTCCAAATTGTTTTATGGCTATACTCAATCTGTTATTCGCTCAGTTTGCAGAAAGACCCAAAGGCTAGACTCTCGGCTCAACAACTACTGGTATGCATCATTAGTTTCTCTCTTTGTTCCATGGCCGCTTGTATATTATTCTCAGTCTTCCATTTTGTCTGTAAAGCACTCTGTAATGCTATTCTGTGTTTGCAGGAACATCCTTTCTTGAGTATGTATGATGACTTGGCCATCGATCTTGCATCATACTTCACCAATGATGGATCTCCGCTAACAACCTTGTAGAATCATTTGAGGTAAATTTTGATTTGGATACTGCTTATGCAAAACTAGTAATATACTTCGAATTAACATCCACTGACATCTGATAGGACTGACACGGTTAAATGAATTGCTAATCAATTTATGCATCAGTCGTTGCAGCCTGATTCCGATCATTGTTCTCACAAATGCAGTTAATCTAGCGTAAAGTACGGTCATAATATGTTGAATACTGTCGCTAATACAAAAGTTATCATCCGACCATTAATCTAATGACAAACTGTATGTGTATGGTATTCCCTTATGAATCAAATGACTGGAAGTTTCTTTTTGGTGGACCTTTGATATGATTTCGACTCAATAAATCATTAGGTGAAAGATGTGGAAACACGAATGAGTATGACAGTATCATTTATGGCACAATTTCGTGGCCGTATGGAAGGAACTTGACATGGAACTCCAACTCAAAGCCTTGACTGACTTGCAGACTGCAGAGGGCGCTAATGCAAATACGAGTTAAAGAAGTTGCGTTGTTTGCCTACTACTGAAGCTTTTACTTGCTGCATTTTAAAAGTATATGAACTTTATTCTCAGATTTTCGTGTATCTATTCAATCCATCTACCTTAAATCAATGCACCGAACAATTAGGTTGACCCCTTGTGTTTCCCATGTTAGGCTCAGAATGACCATCACCATTGGCCATAGAACAGTAGTGACAATATATCCCAGCTGCAGAAGTTAAGGTAAATGATTATGACCGACAGTCCAACTATCTGACTGAAAGGCGTTGAAATCTACCAGTAGATGGTATGACGCTATAATCTACCCGAATTGTAGGCGTTTTTGGGTGGCGGTATTATATGGGATGAGGGATACAATTCATACAAACATTTCAGTCTGTGATTGATTTCATTCCATTTGCACTTTTGTGTCCTCTTACTGTCTTCAATGTAGTACAGAGTAGTTGATAGTTGATACGGAGTTTAGTACAAGGCTGAAGGCTTCCGGTCTCCAGCCTATCCAAGTATCCAACTGAGGCTTGTTCCCCAAAATTTCTGCACTTCATCATATCTTGGTCTATTGTTTACTGCACATTATGAAACCATTAAATGGTTCGACAACAAAAAAAGTGACAATTTACTGATCGCTCACAGCTAACAATTTGCGAACATGTAGACAGTACATAACACACCCATGGCACTTTGAGCATACCAAGACTATCACAGTATCACATTAATAAGATATCTTTCTCGCTAATTTTTTTTTATTCGGTGCCTCCTACGGGCTAGGCCCCTATTGCCTACGGTTTTTCGCAACAAAAAGCCCTCTATTAAAATGATTGCCAACTAACTTAGTTGATAAACTCATAACAGCCATTACTCATGACCTGGCCTAAACACAGTTGATATCAAAATCGCTCTTTACAACAAAAAGAAAGAAAACAAGTGAATTTGTGTTATGGCAGCAGATCTTGCTTGTGACGGGCTAATCCGTCACAAGCTTGTGATCTCTCACAAAAAGGAGAGGGGATAAGGTGGGGCACCCTTCATATGCTTTCCCACTCCCCTTTCATGAGTATTTTGTGAGAAGAAACGGCCGTCACAAGATACTGCCATCACAAATGAGAATTTGTGTCATGGCACTATCCCCTTTCTGCTCCTTTTATCTTTTCCATAATTTTACGAGAAATAGGAACATACCTCGGACGTACTACATTTTTCTTAGTTTTGAGCATATGAATATTTTTTTGAGCTTATGAATATTTTTTTTTGAGCATATGAAATTTTTTTTGAGCTTATTACCTTAAACTTTATTTGTTTTTGAATATGAGTTTTTTTAAGCTTATTATGTCAAATTTTATTTGTTTTTGAGCATAGGTGTATTTTTCCTGAGCTTATAAAAATTTATAAGTTAGATTTTAACTTGTTTGCGCTAAAACTAAAATGTAACTAAGTTAATATGTGATGTATTTGAGTTTTATTGTTTGTTTTTTAGTTTAATGTTTTAATAACTTAACTCAAAAACTTTATACCAATACTCATAATTTTTAAAACAAAACTCAAAAATATTATTATAAATGCTCAAAAAGTATAAAATTTGTTGTAATACCTCGGATGTATGATCGTCCTACTGTAATTTTACCCCTTCCCAACCGAGAAAAAAAGGAATTTACATCCGATGTAAGATCGTAAACTTGATTTGTCTTTGATCATATGTGTATTTATTTATTTATTTATTTATTTATTTTTGAGCATGTGTATTTTTTAAAACTTATTAAAATTTATATGTTAGATTTCAGTTTTTTTCCGTTAAAACTTAAATTTAACTAAGTTTATATATAATGTTTTTGAGTTTTATTGTAATTTATTGCGCTTAATGTGTAAGTGAATCAACTAAGAAACTTTATAGTAAAATTCATAGTTTTTAAAATAAAACTCATTTCTTTTGGCAACAATAAAAACAAGTAACATTACACTAATAATAAAGCCTCCCTAGCCCGATTATGAGCATTCTTATTTAGCTTCCTCGGGAGATAACTAATACTTAGACAATGAGAAAAAGGAAGCAACTCCATAGAACTTCTCAATGATGTCCTCCACATGGAAGTGTGGTTGTTCCACCCCGTAACTTGAAAAATATAGGAAAGACAATCAGTAAAAAGAACTATATGCGTCAAGCCTGCCTCTTTAGCTCACTGAAGCGCTTTTAGAAGACCAAACGCCTCCGCTTGAATAAAATTCAAA
This sequence comes from Silene conica, assembly GCA_029255685.2. NCBI lineage: Eukaryota > Viridiplantae > Streptophyta > Magnoliopsida > Caryophyllales > Caryophyllaceae > Silene > Silene conica. The sequence continues at coordinate 74,441,144 of CM055314.2, forward strand.
AACTATAAAATAAAACTCAAAAAGAGAAAATTATTGGTATTATATCGAATGTATAATCTATTTACTGTTTACAACGTACCTTTTAATAATGATGAATTGATGATATCATTTATTTCGTATAAAACAAATAAAATTGACAAAATTCACATCTTTTACTCCGTATAAAACAAACATAATTGACATAACTCCAATTAGATATCACTTGCATCAAACACTTTAAAGATAAAGATGTATAATAAAAGCATGTCTAAAAAAATGTTGTCCACTATCACATTTCACTCAAAAGATATGTCTCAAACTTTTAATAATTGGAAAGTGATACTAAAACTTACTTTAATTTAAATATTTAAAGCTTCATTTAATTAATTTTTTTTATTTTCATATCTTTTGCAATTTAATTTAATTTCGCATAAATAATTTCGGTGCAAAAAAACAGTGTAGGACACCGCCAGACGCACTAACCCACTCCCTCTTTCGTGGACATTGAAAATTAAATAATGCTTCGTACCAAAAAAAACCAAAAAAATTAAATAATGCTTGGACGACTTTGCAACGACTCCTCTGTCTTCTCTCTCAAAATTTAACTAAATATTTAAACCAGAATCCTTAATTTCCTGAATAAATCTAAGCTCAACAATGGCGAACCGAGGTCGATTCAACCTCAAACTCGATGTTCCTCCTGAACAAGATTCCCTTGCCAAATTCCTGTTATTCTCCTTTCTCTCCTTTTCATTTTTCATTGTATTTTACAATTTATGCGCATAATTTGATTTAGATGTTGATTCTTAGATTGATTAATGTTGCGTTTTTTTTAAATGGACGCAGAACGCAAAGCGGTACGTTTCGAGATGGCGATCTCTTGGTGAACAGCGTTGGAGTTCGAATTTTAGCTAACTCTGATGTTGATGCTGTTAGTTTCAATTCTTCTATATTTTCCAAATCGCGATTTTTGATTTGCTTATGCTGTAATTCAATTCGCGAGTTATTGTGCCTTGTTGCTGAATATTGATCTTTCTTGAGTCGGTTTTCGGCTTCATTTGATTGAGTGCGTAACTCCGTATGCATTCTTGCTTTTGATAAAGTTTATCAAGCTTAGTATTGGACTATTAGCTATATAAGTTGTCTTTTAACTGATGTCGTAATTTGTTTTTATTTTCGCTTGATAAACTATGTTTATTGTGTAAATGTGTGGGATTACTAAAATTTAGTGTGATTTGGATGGAGACACGAAATAAAATGAATATGGATTTTGAAACGAACAAGTGTGTGATGGGACTAATGGGAGTAAAGTGAATTTGGAACGAGCTAGTATGTTTTTGTAGTGTTTTGTGTGATTGAGAAGTGGATATTAAGGGAATAAGGTAAACTAGAAAAAAGTTCGAAACATCTAACTAAAATTCTCAAAACTTCATTGTCTCCTCTATCTACCATTGGATCCAGGAAAGTATGTCTTTCATGTGCAGGAGTTAAGTTCAGGACATTAAAGTAACTCTCGTGTAAGGCGATTTAACACTATTATAATTGTAAAACTGATCCAAATACAAGCCTATTAGTGAGTAAAAGGTGGCTACTAAAAGATCCCGTTTTACAATAAATTTGTGTAAAACCGCCTTACACAAGTATTTTTGAGGACATTAATGCCGAATGTATTTATGATTTGGAAGGATGCTATAGAGAATTACTAAGGGAGTAAGGTAAACTAGAAAAAAGTTCAAAAATAGTACTAAAACTTTCAAAATTTTCATTGTCGCCTCTAGCTCCACCATTGGGTCGAAGGAAGTATAGCTGCCATATGCAAGAGTTAAGTTTAGGACACTAATGCCGGATGTATTTTTGGTTTGTAAAATTGCTGATAGAGAATTCCTGACAATCTGGCATGCATCCCTTTTCTTTCATGATGAATTTATGTAATTAAGTGATCCATTTTAGGGGCTTAGTTGTGTCGTTTACTCTTTTCTATTCGTATTTGCTTTGTAGCCTCCACCTCCCATCAAGCCATTGGACGACCAGATAAGCTTAGCTGATGTGGACATAATCAAAGTCATTGGTAAAGGAAGCGGCGGGATCGTGCAACTTGTGCAACACAAATGGACTAACCAGTTCTTTGCTTTGAAGGTACGATAAAAATGATACTCTCTCGATCCCAAATTCATCGTCTGGATATGACTTTGATGGTCGATTGATATTGACTTTCACCATATAAAATATCATATGCAGAAATACCATGTTCAATTTGTCTTATATTTTTGACGTATCAATGTATCATAAATTATAACTATTTTGATAGCATCATTTTCACAAATTTGCAGCTGTTATATAGTGTGAGAAAGTTTCGCCAACACAGTTTGATCACCAAAGTCAATAGGGCAATAAATTTAGGATGTACCGATGAAGGGATTATAATTGCCGAGGGCCTTGAGGCTGTTAAATTAGGAAACAGTAGTATAACGGTATCTAACGGAATGGACTGTATGTGTCTTCTACCTTTCTGTTTAGTCCAAGTGTTTAACCTTAACGCATTAAGTTAGCTAATTCAAATATTGCATAAAAATGCTATCTAGGAACTATCTTTATGAGCCCATTTGTAAAACCTGTGCTAGTTGCTTATCTGTTTTCCCCCGAGATGGGAGGTACCAGGAAACATGTGGGGAGTTGAATAACAGCGATTACCAGTGTGTTGTTCCTTACCCACGAAAAAGTGAAAATAAATTTGATCTTAAAAGATAACTGAAATTGGAGGTGGTTCAATTCTACTATATTTGTCGTTTATAACTTCCACTTCCAATCTTACTTGCATAAGAGAGAAGTGGAAGAGATAAAAAAATGGATCAAAATGAAAGGAATCAAAGTAAAAAGGAGAATACAATGCTATGGGAAGTTGAGAATCATGTAATGTATATTAAAAGAGAGCATCTTCGAAGGCGATCTCTAATTCAAAATTTCAAAACAGAAAAAAATTTCACCTTGGTGCCTTGAGGGTAAAATTTTATTCCACTTTGATGCCTTGAGGGTTCGCATATCTCATTTTGATGAGCTATAGTTTGAGTTATTTCCTAATTTACTCACATCGCCAAGCTGTACGATATAGGAAGGCTCCAGTCGTTGTGAACTTTGTAATTGCAGCATCTTTTTTTGGTTATGCATCTTGTCTTAGTTTCAACTCACTACCTATTGCCATTACTGAGGGAGTCCTGTTTATTAGTCTGACATTCTAAGCATATTGACGAGATAAATAACATACGAATCCCCTGCACATATCGTATGTGGAAGGTTACCATTTTCGATATATATCCTCTGATGTATTTGCTGGAGTTTATCAGTCATGAATGACCTAAAATGTGTTTCAAAAATGATTTTGAAAATGTAACTAGACATGACGACTATGTTTTATGTTCAAGGGTAAAACAACACTTTTGGTTCTAATTGATGGGATAAGTTTATTTAGTATTACGACCTCTATCCCACTTAGATTGTCCTGTTTTGACTTTGAGGATCAACTTTGACAATTAATCTCTCTAGATACATGAGACACATTCTTTTCCTTTTTCTTGATCCTTGGGTCTATAAACGTCTTCCTTATCTAATTTATTTTTCCATTTACAGTAAGAAATAGAATCACCTGTGATAAATGATAGGAATTTGATATTGCCCGAGAAGCTCTAGTTGAAGTGTAGAGTTTGTGCAAATCAGCCTGATTAATATGTATGGGAAGAGTGGAAACTTCAATTTTAATGTATTCATCCGCTAAAGATGGAGCAAAAACGTAGTCGATTATTGTATGAACCTGTTCCTATTTCATACAAGCTTATTATATGATGGGAGTGTCCGAATTAATTAAGAGCAAAGTTGTGAGTTGTGGTCAAGTGGTGATTATTTCGCAGGAGATTCAGTTATTTCTAGTTCTTTTGGGTGTAATTTAGCTTGGCCATGAAAACCCAGGTGGAGGTTGTATGATGATATCAATCCACTAATATACTTGTACAACATACTTACGACAAAAAGTCTCACACCTGTTTAATTTGCTCAATGTCTATATTTAAGATTCTATTACGTTGAATTTCAGCTTGTTTTTATGACGTGGTCTTACCTTCAGGTTATTCAGATGAGCATTGAGGAGTCCGCTCGTAAGCAGACTGCAAAAGAACTGAAAATTAACCAATCACTGGAATGCCCCTATGTTGTTGCTTGCTACCAGTGTTTCTTCCAAAATGATGCCTTTTCAATAATATTGGAGTACATGGATGGTGGGTCTCTTTTAGATTTCTTGAGAAAAGTTCACACAATCCCAGAAGATCATCTTTCTGCAATTTGTAAGCAGGTCAGGTGATGAATTTCAAAGTCCCAATTTTTTTATTATTTTTGAGATCGTCAAGTCCTTTTAATTTGATATGTGCTGATAAGTCCATTATTTGTAAATGTTTTGCACGTGTAATAGGTTGTAAAAGGTTTGCATTATCTTCATCACCAGAAGCATATCATTCACAGAGATTTAAAGCCTTCAAATTTGCTGATAAATCATTTAGGAGAAGTGAAGATTACGGATTTTGGTGTTAGTGCAATTGTTGCTAGTACCTCTGCCCAAGCTAATACTAAAATTGGGACTTACTATTATATGGCTGTAAGTTTTTTTTAGGAACATGTGATTTTTTGTTCTGTAGATAGTGGTTTACAATGTTAATTCATTTTGTTTATTTGAGATGCGGGTTATTGTTTCTGATTATTATACCTTAACTTTTGTGGTCATTGCAATCTGCAGCCCGAGAGATTCAGTGAAGAGACTTATGGTGCTAAAAGCGACATTTGGAGTTTGGGCTTGGTCATGCTTGAGTGTGCAACTGGAAAATTTCCTTATGCAATACCAGAAGAGGACGATTGGGTGAACTATTTTTCAATCATGCAAACTATTATTGAACAGCCTCCACCTTGTGCTTCTTCTGATCACTTTTCTCCTGAGTTCTGCTCATTTATTGCATCATGGTAACTTCCTCTCTCTGTTGATCGGACTTGGTGTCAATTAACATACTACCCCTCTGAGAGATTGTCAGCCGGTAAATACTTGAATACAAATACTCTTCATTCATAGACCACATTAGTTTCACAGCACCAATAGATGATGCTCAAAATTTCAGCTGGTTTGCATTTTTTTCCTATGGCCCGTTCGAGTTTGTTGTTTATATTTGTAACAAGTCCGGAGCACCTTTACTTGAGCCAAGCTAATGGAATTGTCAAGGGTCTCTGATAAATCAACATCCTATGGTGTCGTAAGTAAAATTATGAACAGTATAGCTGAACTAATTGCACCCCTTAAGAAATTACCCATTTCCACCACCCATCTCTTCCCATCCCTATCCAACCAGCTACATCATCCCTGCACTAGTCACTGTTACTGCTGCCCTTGACCACTACTTATGCCGTCATACTATGTTACTCGGACACGGGAATGGAGTATCTATCCAATAGGATTATCGGACACGTGATATTGAATTTTAATAGATACAGGAATACAAAGGAGTGTCTTGACTATTTTAGACACAGATACGATACGTCTCATATAAATATTTTTATCATATTTGAGAAATAAATAAAAATATATGCTTTCAATTTTATTTTTTCCATTTTGTATAAGTAAAGGTGAGGATTGAGAGATAAAATATTACAATTCATCTTTCCAGCTCTCATCCACCAACCTATCCACCAACCTTTTATCCAGACAGCCAGACTCCTTTCTTAGAAAAATACAAACCCTAATCTATTCACTAATAAAACCGTCGCATCCTAAACGATTCACATTTGCAATAGATGCCGTCATCAGCCGGATTTGAATCTTTTGTTCACTTGCAAGTAAGGGGGAATTTGCACAAGCGTTTCTACAGTTCACTAATAAAACCGTCACATCATTCCCATTTGATGAGAGAGGGGGCATTTGGGGAGGTAAGTTTCCACCATTGCAGATGCTCCCACCCCACTTTCTAGCCACCTATGTTCGTCTACCACTCTACCCACTATTGACAGCCACTTCAGCCATAGAACACCCCACCCACGGCGTTCCACGCTATCTGCATACCCAACTCCACTTTCTCTTCCCTCCACCAAGGGGACCTGTTTCGTCTCAACATTTATGGCGACAATAAAAGATGAGCTACACTCTTTGCACAATAAAAAACACTTCGAATGCATCATGAAACAGAAACTAGATTGTTTCTTCCTGTTACCCCTGCATATTCTCTCTATTATTACTTGCAATGTATGTGAGTGGACAAGAAGATTGACTGTCAGGGGAAGGGGAAGAGTGGTGTTTGGTGGTGTGGGGGAGGAGACATAGTTGCTTTTGGGATTTGTTGCCAAATTTGTTGTACGCTTCATTATGAAAATGAAATACGCATAAATGGTACACATTTTTACAACATAATACATATATTTTAAAGCAAAAATCATAATACGTCGTATACGAAATAAGTAGGAATTGATTCGCCATTGGGTGGAATTTGGGGAATTTGGTAACCATGCTTTGAGGCAAAGGAAGTGTTGATGTCTACTGGAATGATTGTGGGGGCAAAAGTGGGAAATTGGGCTCTCAATGCCACCTTTTATGCTTTCCTAAAACTCGGAAAGCAAATGCAACCTATTTCTTAGAGGGAAATAGTACTACACAATTGATGTTCTCAATTTGGTTGAGATTGATTGTGGCCCTGCGGCATCCTAATAGTTGTCAAAGTGGCCTTGCATTTAGATGCTCTTTTCCGATATATGAGTTCTATGTGTTGTTTAATTATGAATTTATGGTGGTTCCATGTTTTATAATTGAACTATTGCAATGAGGATCATCTATCCCACTTTTGTCTCCCATTGTGTCTACCACTCCATATCATTTATGGCAATATAAAATATTGCAACAAATATATAAATTTGCTGATATGTTAAAATGTAAGTGGTGTGGCACATACAATGGGACAGAGGATCCTCACTGGAACTATTGGTTATGGCGAAGATGTTTTCTGTCGAGACTAGTTTCACACTTTCTGTCGAAGTTTCTAACTTAATATTGCAAGTTTCATTTTAAGTCTCCCACCATTGTATTGTCCGAGTTTGACTTTGGTGGTCAAACAAAGTTAACTATGACCGCCATTATATATGTTGTGGATTCTGATAAATATTACTCCGTTCGAATCCACACTGCATGTTTCTATTTTGTACACTATTCACAAGTGAACATCTAATCTCAATTTTCTCCTAATACATAAGAGAAAATATATTCATGTGGGGTCGTGTTTGATTCGTCTTTACGAGTACATTGAAAATATCTAACTTTTATAATTTTTGTAAATACGTAGCTAAAGATATTTACCACGTAAAACGTGAAAAAGCAAACATGCAGTGTGGATTCGAACGGAGGAAATACATTATAAGTTTAGGAATTTAGAGAAATTAATAGTCGAAGTTCACCTCAATTAATTGTCCCTTTACATCAAATTTCACTTTTGTCTGCAGTTCCGTACTGCAATATCATACCAAAAATTAGATTGGATTTTCAGCTTCCAACTAATTTTTTTTATTGTTGTACTACTAAAAAAATCTGTTAATTCATTCAGCTTGCAGAAAGACCCAAAGGCTAGACTCTCGGCTCAACAACTATTGGTATGCATCATTGGTTTCTCTCTTTTGTTCCATGGCAACTTGTATATTATTCTCAGTCTTCCATTTTACGCATAAAGCAGCACCCTGAAATATTATTCTGTGTTCGCAGGAACATCCTTTCCTGAGTATGTATGATGACTTGGCCATCGATCTTGCATCATACTTCACCAATGATGGATCTCCGCTAACAACCTTGTAGAATCATTTGAGGTAAATTTTGATTTGGATACTGCTTAAGCAAAACTAGTAGTATGCCTAGATATAACAACTGAAAATATGAAATTAAATATTGGGTTGATGTGGCCTGATCTTGGTTGTTACAGCATAAATGCGGTTGATCTTGCCTCAAAATACTATCGCTGTAATATTCAGTAAGTGGTGCTATGTCACAGCCCATGTTTATACTTATATATAGTTACTTAATTTTTCTTGGTCGTAAGGTCGTTATGGCATAAATGTGGTTGATCTCTCTTCAAAATGCTGTCACAGTAACACTCAATAAGTGGTGCTATGTCACGGACTCACGGCCCAAGTTTATCACTATGGCTAACACATAAGCACCATCCTATTATTTATTTATCAAATCAAACCTGCTCAACTGTATATAGTGTTTCCTTTATGCATCGTATTACTTGCATTTCTTATGCTAGACTTTTGATATGATTTCTGGACTCCATTAGGTATGAAAAGTATGAAAATATGTCTGACTCACGGGACAACAATATTGTGCTGTATGAGAGGAATTAGATATGGAACTCGAACTGGAAGTGTTGATCGATTGATTGCAGAGGATGCTAATGCAATTAGAAAGTTGAAGAAGTTGCGTTGTTTGTCTACCACGGAAGTTTTTAGTTTCTGTATTAGAAGTATCGGTACTTTATTCTAATATTTTCTTGTATGTGTTGCCATGTTAAATTTGTACCTAAGGGAGGATGAATTTTGATGTAGCCAAGACAAGGGTGATTTTGTACTGAAAGGCTGAAGGCCGGCCTACTTTCGACAAGTTTACTACAACTACTACTTCGTATTTGCTTTTGCCCCGCCAATGACGAATAAGAATTGTAGATATTGACTTGCATAGTTTGTTAATACTTAGATGTTAGTGAAGAGGAGTACCGCGATCCGTGTATAATACACGCTTGAACAGAGTATAAAATCCAAGCCCTCCCCATAGAGGGTGGAATCAAGAATTGATTAAATTTGAATTTAAAGAGAAGTTTCGTATGCAATCCGTGATTCCTGATGATATGGAGGGTACTCTTTTAATACGAAATCATTTTCGTTATTGCTTGACTCGTACAACCATCTGCTCTGATCATATTCAAATTGAATGTGACGCTTCATTGGAATCAAACTTTAGAGCATCTGTTGCATGGCTACAATACAATACCTTGTTCTACAAAGGCGATGAAATTTTCTGGGCAAAATCAGTTCTTCAAGCTGAAGCAATGGCGTTGCATTTTGCGCGTTGCGTCTCTCTCCCCCCCCCCCCCTCTCTCTCTCTCTCTCTCTCTCTCTCTCTCTCTCTCTCTCTCTCTCTCCCTCCCTCCCTCCCTCCCTCCCTCCCTCCCTCCCTCCCAGGAATCACGAGGCTGCACCTTCCTACGTGCTATTACTTCAATTGGCTTCTTCAGGCTATTGTTTGTATCTTAGTCACTGTGTTTGTATCTTAGTCACTGTCCAAGAAATGTTTATTTTGATTTCTTAAAACGAACGTATTCATCTTAACATTAAAACGGGTAAAAAATAATCTTATTTATGCATATACTAAAACAAATATATTAAAATAAATATACTCATCTTAAAAAGGAAGGAAAAAACGTGAAAAAACAAAAAAATTAACTACAATCTAATCCCTTTACCCCCAAGGCCCCAATGATTTGTTTGTCTTTTTTTATTCTTTGTGAGAGAGATTTTAATTAAAGACAAATAAACGATTGAAATTTGAAAGGAAGGAGCATGAGAGAAGTCTCAAAATAAGCTTATTGTTGCACCAAAAAGTACAAAGTCTATAGGGCATATGCTGCAGCAAAACTGAACAAGAACAATCACAAAGAGAGGATACAAGTCCCTTGAAATGAAGGATTTCACTTTCCTTTTTATATCTACTACATTCATTACATTTACGAGACTTATAGAGCTATAAGAAAAAAGAAAAAGAAAAAAATTGAAAACAAAAGCGAAAAAGAAAAGAAATGAAAAGGAAAAAGTCTTCTAAAGACAGGATTATTCCCACAAAATCCAAATTTTTTAAAGTGGAAAAAATATGAGAGTATATATACTATACATGTTCAGATGTTGTTGAGCCTAAAATGAACCCACTTTCAAAAAAATATATGGGCTTCCAAATTCCATGTTACAATCTGTTATCTTGTACTATCTTGTAACAAGGAAAGAATTAACATATGCGCCAAAATGAAGTGTATGCTATTTATTACCTTTCATGTTTTCATTTTAAACTTTCTATTTGCTTTTAAGTCGACCACAACCACACTAATGTTGTCTTTGCTTCCCTTCAGGATAGCTCGCTTCGATAGGTAATCTGCAGCAGCTTGTGCTGCTAAATCCACACCTTTCCCTCTGTTTAAAATCGTGTTTGTCCCGTTCTTTTTGTGCCAGGAAAGTATACTCCTTCGCGCTAAATCACAGGCTTCCTCATTTGTCATGACATCCCATAAACCGTCACTTGCAAGAATTAGGCAGTCGTCTTCTTTTGTCCGCTTAACAACCATCACTTCTGGGTCTGGTATTATCCACGGCTTTAGATATCTGTCACCTGAAGGCAAAATTAAAGAGTATGAGCAAAACGCTTGCAAATGAAATGCTGCTTTACATGCACAAAAACAGCTTTACTCAAGTATCTCAGAAACGCCCGTTTAAGCTGAGTGAGAAATGACTTGACGGTTAGCGATTGTGATCATCTCATTCGTAGTGCAATAAATAGGGCAGATAACACATCAATATCTGTCGTGGTAACCTTCAAACCCTTTATAACTTGGAGTCATATGTCATTAAGATTTAATACTGTGCATAGCCATCGTGTTGATTCAACGTGGAGAGGCTGTTTTCCAGAGACTTGGATTTGACTCTGACTGATTGGCTTCTTGCAATATAAGAAACCCAAACAATTTAGTTAGCCATCGAAATCCATAATCTCCCTTTGAATATCTCTACTGAACCACCCAATATCGAACATGATCTGATGAACCTGTCAACTAGGCCATTCAACTAATGACAATAGGAGCCAATATTTGGTAGGTTAATTACTGCATCCTACGGTTTGCAACTTTTAGTTGCATCATTGAATTTGTAACTAATGTGTCAGACGCCCACAGATACTGCGGGAGCCGCGGTAGAGTACTAGAGGGGTCCTAAGTATGCAACTTCACCCTTGTGTTAAGCACAAAGAAACTATTATTATAAGTTGCAAAACGAGAATTTCGTCAAAATTTGGATCAACTGACTATTGACTACATCCCAATATAAGAAGCGTGGACAATTTAGAAAACTATTTCTCTTAATGTGGAACATATATTTCTTAATTTTCGTGCATCTTCACATCCATGGGATTGTCATATCAAGCTATTAAATCTCGACCATGGCGTTGCACCCCAGCGAAATACCAGGGTTTTGAAGGCCATCGCGGACACATTTTAAGGCCTATGGGCCGAGATCAGGCCACAACGTACAAGAGTTTCGGCTGCAATGACCAATTTTGATATCAAGTCTCAACCTGAAATTAATACCAGTCATATTTTCTTTATCTTAGCTTGGGTAATGCCGTTTTGCATATTATGGAGTTTTTAAGATAACATGTGTGAATTTTCTTTCAAAGATCCACCCTATATCTTACAACCTCATATGGTTCCGTCACGAGACTGTCACCCAAGAACTGCATCATATATATAAGGCGACTGAACTTGATCATCAATTCAAAGCTTACCGATTGATCTCGACATTGCAAGAACACCAAAAACACGGTAACCGTTCCACTGGATAACCTTGCCATCTGCAGCTTCTATTCTATCCCATTCATCCTTCCGATCAGGCTAGGGGAAACAGAAAAAAAAATACAGATATTAGCCTCGGAGAATTTCAGCCTCGGTAGCTAACTAGCTATGACCACCTTTCGAAAGATAAAGATATGAAGAAGAGACATGTGACCTACTTTATGATCTACAGACAGTGCCACGGGTGCCTTTGCACGACAAAGGACAGCCCTAGAATCACCACAATTACCAACGATGATATGGGTTGGACAAACAATAGCGACAACAGCGGTTGACCCAACAGTTTCAGGTGCAATAGGTTCTGTACTAGCCTCAGAGACACTGCTGCTTCCTGCAGAATCCCCTTGCCCGACTCCCCCAACCTCAGCGTCCACTTTTAGAAAACAACGAGAAAAAACTCTTTCCCAATGCTGATGCATATTTTCCTCGGAGCTTGGAGTAAGGAAGGCTTCTTTCACCACTTCAATTTCCTCTGCTAGTGCCAGATGCAATCGCTCCCGACAATAGTCAGCAACCTAAATATCAAGTAGCATACTGGATAAGCAATCAACAATATCCTGAATTCAGGATGCCAGTGGCTAGGGAGGATTTATGTATAGCAACATGCGGTCCCAACCCAACACACTGTGCATTCGTAGAACTAAACTTACAATCTACAGTTTAATATGCCACAAGGCACCTATGGACAAGGTGACAACTAAATTCTCGCTTTTGAGCACAGGTTTTAGATTAGCAATTTTCCATGGAATCCTACAGAAAAACATCGTGGGCCCAGCGCAATTCGCAACCTAAGGCAAGCTATGTCTACCTTTCAACAAGAAAGCAAAAGGCAGGTTCTACACATTAATTATTCCATATTACTCCAAAAGTCCAAGGTGATATTGATTTACACAGTAAAAGGAAAAACAAAAAAGAAGCAGCTTATACCTGGCAACCCCCGTGTCCATCATATACACCGTAGAAGTGCATCATCTGACTCAAAATATCACTTGCTCCATTCAAAACATTATCACCCACCAACAGTTTAGCAGGAATTCTCTGAAAGCTTGGCACAGCAGCAACAGCATCTTCCATCTCCGGCCTTCGCCCACAGATTGATGTAAATCCCCAAAGGGAAAGAGAATCCATGTCAAAAGCACATGGGCTGCTCATTGTCCGAACTATTTTTTCATGATTTGCTTCCTCCTTGGCCATCAGTTTCGAATCACGGATTCCATCACCTTCCTCCAGATCAAGATCCTCTGTCACTACCAGCATATTCCTAATAGGATCCAATCCAGGATTTAATTCCAATTTGCCAGATTCAACCAAGATCTCTGATTGTTGAACACTCATTTCCAAAGCAACAGAAGCAGGTGAAAGGAGAACATAACTAGCCTCAATTGCCTGAATTTCCTCGCCATTGATGCTACTTATCTCACTTTCCAAAGATTGACAGCTCGATAAGAAATCCTCTTCTCCACTTCCTAGATCGATATTATCATTAGAAATACAAGTATCATTTTCAGTTAACCCTCCTACAAAAATATGTTCTACACCATCCTCTTTCACATGCAAGGGATCTTTCACAAATACCAGTTTCTCCAATGAACTTTCACAGCATGAGCAATCTTCTCCATCGATCATAGGAGAATCCTCAGTCTTCATGACAATTAACCTAGTCAATAACCTGAAACCAAAAAACCCTGCTTCTATCGCAGTGATCCGCAAAAAGCTATGACTATCGTCATTTCACCAATTAATAGAGTGTCCATTACAAATAAGCGGAGATTCCGTGTCTGTGCTGCTACGTCAACTGAACCCGCAACCATCCACACCTTCCAAAACTCGAGCATGCTCCCCCAATTGCCCACAAGCCCCCAATACACAGATACAACTATACACACACTCTTTCCGATGAACAGAAAGTAATTAATTCTCCTTTGTCAATAATATCCTCAACTGACAAGTTTCTGAAACCCAGAATTGATTGCCAATCACCGTAAACAACACCAGATGACAAATCCGACAATCTCGCTTACACTGAAAACAGCATAAAGTAATTAATTCTCCTGTGACAGTGTATCATTCCTCACTTCTGTTTTCCGTGTTGCCGAAACTACACAGCATAAAACAAAATGTATACACCGGATCAATCATCCAACAGAAAAAAACAATCTTTTTTCCAGAATCACATGAGCAATCAGTGAAAACCATAATCTTGCAATATCAAAATTCACCAACTTGTAATTCAAAATATAATTTTCACAAGAACCTAGAAACTATAACAAATTATAAGCAGAAAAGAAGTAATTCTAAACAAAAAAAAGCACTAAAATGGGTCATGAAAAGGGAACTAATGAATAACACAAAAAGGGAATTTCAGAAATCACAAGATTCTACAGATGTCAATTAGTTGGTAAAATCATGACAGGTTGCGCTTACGACCTGGGTTCAATCCCGTCAGTATCAAAATCGCCCCTTTACAGTATCAAAAAAGAAATCACAAGAATTTCCACTTGAGTAAAAATAAAATAACAAATAAAATAAAAAAGAGAGATTGGTACCCAGATCTGAGGAAATGTTTGTTTGCTTCAGTGACTTGATTTGTTTGTCTCTAAAAAATTGCAGAAAATGGTCTGTTGGGTTAGTTATAAAGTTGAGGAAACAACAGAAATGAATAAAGCAAACAAAAAATGTTGTAATTAAAGGGGGTCAGTTGAAGAAGTAGTTCAACAATAAAATCAACTCCAAAAATAGTGATTGATTGTTTGTTAGTATTATGAAACCCAAAACAAAACAAAACAATACAATACACAGAACAGAGAATGATTGATGGTTGTTTGGTTGGTTACTTGGTCGGTATATACTGTTTCGTTTTGGATACCAAGAGGACCATTTGCCCAATTGGGTAATGTCTTGTGGCCACACTTGTGGTTATGGCCTTATGGGTAGAGAGGTGGTAGGTAACCAAGTCAAGTCATCGGATTAGTTTGTCCTTTTGGATCCAGTCGAGTAGGTTCGGTTTGTTATACGAGAAGGCAAAAGTAATAATGTAGAAAGTTCAGAAAAGAGGTAACCACATTCGTAGTGACGTGGTAACGGAATCACTGCTTTGAAAACTATTTCCGATATGACCATGGTGGCGCTCAACAGATGATCAGTAGTCCCCAAAAGTTTCACACTACTGCACTCAGGAGCGCTCACTCGAGATTGAGAGCATTGGAACGATTTTACTTAACTTTACCCTGAAATTTCAGAGAGAGTAAAGAGGAGAGAAAGAGAGGAAGTGAGTTGATGTTTTTCTAATTGAGTTGATGTTGATTTTGTTAAGTGTAGGTATATGTTATGTTTTTATTAAGTACTCATACTAGTCACCTCTCATCTCCGGTGAGCAGATTGTTAGGGTACAATTCCATGTTCCACATTGGTATTGTAAAAGTGAAATATTATCTTTATAGGTATCTGGAAATATAATGGTAGAGGCCTTTTAGAAAGGAGCTCGAGAGTAAATTCATGAGGGCTTGACCCAAAGCGGACAATATCATACTATTATGGACAGTGGACACCGGCGCAGTAAAGACCCAACACGAGATATTCACGCTTCCGCACAACACAATTATACACAACTTGTTTACCCAAAAATAAAAAAAAGTACTTCTACTAGAGTAATTTGATTGCTCTAAAGAGGAAGTTATGAAATTAGTAAGAGACAATTAGGTGATGAATGAATTAAGCAAAATTGGTCAATTTGGACCCCCAAATGTACAAAGTATTCACACTTATGATTATGATCGACAAACTAAATGAGATGTGAAAGCCTAGACTATACGTTTCTTAAGTTTTTGTTTATGGTTCAAGTCATCTTTAGAGGACTGATGAGATTTCCATTCTTTTATACCAGCAAGCAATGTCATGTTTGGTGTAAGATCAAGATGCTCCAATTTGTGCTTTGTAACCGGTGATTCGTCGCTTTTTTCAAGCCACGCTTCGATTGCTTTACGTTCATACGTGAATCCGTCTGCTGCTATGTGTGGATCTTCCATTATTTCCTGCATTCAAATGCAAGTTAGAAAGTGCATAAAGTTGAATGCTATGTTACTCCGACTTGGTTAAAAGTCTTGACTTGGAATCTTATGAGATTTTCTATGCTATGACTCTATGAGCAGCAGTAACTTTGTTACTTCGCCTTGGTTGGAAGTCTCGACTTGGGTGGGCGTGCAAATGTCTCACTCGGCTAACCTAAACTCGACTAGAGCCCTGAGAAAACCCCGAAGTAGACCGAATTTGAATTAATTTCATCCCAAATAATCCAGCCTTTACAGGCAGTAGAAGAAATGAAGAATACCCACAATGACCCGATTTCTAAAAATTGACCCGAACAGGCCAATCTGTAATTGACCGGTAACAAAAAGAACGGCACTTATAATGATCCTACATGAACCCGACATAGATGACACATTTTTTGGGTCTATTCTACCCATGTCTGAATTTTGATTGTCGGACTCGAGTACTACATTAATAAAAGTCGGAAAAACAAAGAAACTCACATAAAGAATGGGACAGAAGTAGTAGCTGGGAGCAAATTTGCTGTGTTTTTCAATCTTCATATTAGCATCAGCAATGTCTGCAAGTCTCTTAAGTGCAGGCAAAACGACTTCTTCAAGATCCGGTCTATCTCGACATCTTAATTTACAGCATTCCATCGCGATATTGATCAACTCTTCGGACTCTTCTAGTGGCCAATCTTTGATAGAGCTATCTAGCATTTTCCCCAAAGACTTGCTAGCAATGCCATTCTCCATGACTAGCAGAAGCCCATTCGGGTGTCGGCCGGTTAGCAGCTGGAGAAGTATAATCCCGAATGAATATAAATCGGATTTAGGCCGGATAGTACCGGTTCTCTGATACTCTGGGTCCATATAGTAGAGAGCCCCAGCAAGCAAGGATGTCCCAAACATAGTAACTGAGTCAGGTGCTGTTTCTGGTAAAAGGGCGGCTAACCCGACATCACTGATTTTGCCTACATAGTGTCTTCCTAGTAAGATGTTTCCAGGGTTTAGATCTCTGTGAACAATTGGGTTTGGTTTGTTGCTGTGTAAGAATGCTAGGCCACAAGCTATTTCAAAAGCTATTCGAAAGCGTGCAAACCAAGGGAGAGGTTCTCTTCCATTGTGACGGAAAATGTGTTGTTCTAGGCTCCCATTTTCCATGTACTCATATACTAGGCACCCGATTTCAGCGCATACACCTAGGAGTAGCACGATATTTGGATGGTGCAATTGGCTTAAGATCTTGACCTGATTCAAATACATAGCAAAACAAGGAAAGTAACCATTAGTCAACTTCGAAGTTTGAGCATCTATCCAAGATCGGACCTAATTGAACCAGGCTAGTAAAACGCATTGGTCTTGTTTTTGAGTGGAAAAGACCAGTCGGTGTAATAATAGAGCGAGCATATGCTTCAGTCTAATTGGTTTGGACCCAAAAGTTTCGGTCCAATAAAATCATATTCCCTCCGTTCTTTGTAATTGACCCATTTGATTAAAATATTCATCACAAATCTTACAAAGTGAGACAATTCCAAAGAATCGGAGGGAGTACTCGGTACAAGAGGGATGTACATAAGTACATACCTCTTTCAGAAACTCTTCCTTTTTGTCAATAGCATCACTCTGAAGAACCTTAATAGCGACCGGTGTATGATCAAGAAGCCCTTTATAAACTTTCCCATAGCTTCCTTCACCAATAACCTTACTCTCTGAAAAACAATCTGTGGCTTCCCTAATCTCATCCACCGTGTACTGTCGAGTACGTTTATCTTTTGAAATGAGTTCCTCGACAACTCTTTGTCTCCCTTCAGACTCTTTCAGGGCGATGAGCTCTGCCTTTTGCCTTTCATTAGACTCTTTCGCCAGCAAATGTTGCGCTTTCTTAACTTCTCGTTCTGCTTTTAAGTGCTTCCTTTTCTCCTGGTTTGCAATTTTCCTCATTGTTTCTTCTCGTTCAGTAGCTGCATTTACTTTCTCAACTTCTTCTACACATTCTGACGAAAGTATATTAACCTGAAATGTCGAGTTTGTATTCAATCATTCCATTTCCATTACAGTACGCGATTCTTTCGCTTTAAGATATGATGGAATAAACAATTCCGGCATTTACCTCCTCCTGAGCATGAAGAAGATTGTCCCGAGCCAGACTATACATAGCCTTGGTCGTATCTAACTCAACCCGCAGTTGATGTACTTCATTGTCCAAGACAAACTGCCAACATACAAACAATTCCAAACATCAGAAGTTTGTTTATGCTTTCGGCCTAAAGTAACAAAAAATGTCAAGTTTTTTTTGTCAGTCTGCAACAGGGGCGAACCCACCTTAGAGCAAGGGGTAGCAGTCGCTACCCCAAATTTAAAAAGTTGGTTTAAAAGACGGTTTTTTGCTACCCAAATATTGATGAATAATAGATAATTAAATGTTATCCCATTAATTACAGTGTAAATATCTTGTGGCTCAATGGTAAAACCATTAAATTCCAATTTGGTGGTCAAGGGTTTGAATCTTACTATGTGTAATGATTTTTAAAAAAAAAATTTGCTACCCCGGACATTGAATCCTGGGTTCGCTCATGGTCTGCAACATGCAGTCAAAGTGAAAGGATTGTCGAAATAACATAGAACTAAACCCACCGGTTTAACAAGCGTTTGATCCTTGGTTGTTGATGGAATCTTCTTATCAGGAGTACGCTTTTCAGCATTAACATCGTCTTCAACACCAGCGTTGTGATGGGTATCCGACAAAGAGATAGATCGTGTCAATTCGGACCAGGAAGAAACAGGGGTGATAGCACTTGTGTTATCAGTTGAGAAGGAAGAGTAGACAGGTGTCTGACTAGCACTAGTGTGATCAGTTGAGAAGGAAGAGTACAAAGGCGTTTGGCTCAAACTCGACGCTGATGAATAAGTTTCACTTAGTATTGTGTGTTTATCAGTTAACACATCTGCAATTTTCACATTTGGGTAACATGGTTAATTACTCATAGAATGTATGGAAAAACGCCAAGGATTGTGGCAAACGGGAGTTTAAACGCACCGTTTGAGGGCATTGAACTAGCCAGCCTTTTCTTCACTTTTCTTTTGTGCACAACGTATACATCACTAGTGCTGCCTGCACTCTTCAACACCGTTTCTGCTACTCGTTTCGTCTTCCTGACATTCACAACAATAGATCTAATATGAGACGTCATTGACATGTGAGTATAACTAGACTTCACAAGATTGATGTTGACCTGATATAATAAACGTGACACGTTTTAAGGATTATAGAGCTAAACCAATTTGAAATACTAAAATGAATTTGTCTAGATAATAGTGATAAATAACACTACAAATCGACAAGGGCCTGTCCCCACCGGGACTAGGGCTGATCTCGACTAGCTTAACATTAACCATAATAAACTATATCAACTAGCACTCAAGTCTACCTATTAATTGATAAAATATGATATTTCAACCTCGATTCGAAATCTGTCAATAGAAGGCTAGAAGCCACTCCTTTCAAATCAACTAATATGTACGTTAAATCTAAACTGATTTGAATGATTATATTCACCCGTAAAATTTCAAATTTGATATGACCTAACGAACATTAACCTGACTGAAATCGACTGGCTGATCAAATCTAATTACTGGGGCAAACATAATTAGCAAGATATGAACTCATGTTACATAATATTATACATATACCTTATGTTATTGAGGAGGTAATGGTTTTTTTTATACGCATATAATGGTCTCACATAAAACTAACAGGACCAGAAATATAACAGACACCGAGAGAATAAAAAAAGTGAAATGTGATACCTCCAAAATGGCAGTGACGATGAGGAGCCAATGACTAGACTCTTAACACCAGATTGACTAATATATTCTACGAGTGCAGCTGAAACGTCGTCGTTTTCAAGAAGTAAGGTCTCGAACTCCAACTGCATGCATGCAACAAACAATAATGTTGTTAATATGACCGTAACAATAAATTATGCAAATAATTAACAAAGTTATGTTGAGACTTGACACATGTCTTATAGTGAGGGATAATCTCGTGAATTGAGTTTACGTAGTATATATGGTGAGCCCAAACAAATTCTTAAGAAAAAGAATATGAAATAAAGAAATGTTTAAAATAAATACCCTGGGTAGTTTATGAAGAGTTGTATAATGAAGGAATATTTGTTGAGCCCTTTCTCGTACGTCTTTGATGTAGTTTGCCGCCCCGTATGCATCTATGTCTTTGATTGCCACACGATCTCCGGCTGTGAATTCAAACATTAACATACCATTATTTCTTCTAGCTATAAGCCACTTTTATACCGAGTGCAACAAAAGTGTAAAACGGATCTAAATATAATATAACCAGATAATAAAACCGTACAAGTAATTAATATAACAACTGTTTGTCTGTTCTACAATAAACTTATATAAGATCAGCCTATACAATTATTAGCCAAAAAGAGGATTTGATATTTATCACAAACATGTTGGTCAAAAATTTGAATCCATGCAAGTGGGAATTATTCTTTTTGACACTTTTATCTCTTTTAAAAACTTCTAATAAAATGAAAAAATTCCTTATCTTTTACCATTTGTCTTTTCGTATTAGTTTTTGAAAACTATTCGTTGATTGTACCAGATGATCGATTGGTTATCTTTCAATATTATGAATGTGGTTAAAGAATATAAACTTTTATCTCGTAATAAGTATAAACTTAAAAAGTAAAAGGAAACGTTTTTTTGTTTTGGAAAAAAAGTAATGTATTTTTATGACATTATTTCATGCAAATGCTAAGGAATTCAATTTCCCATTTTACATTGTGTAGAAAATTTAATTCCAACATTTTACTATCCACCATAAATTCTCTAAAAAAGTTTTAAAATGTAAAATAAATAATCCCATTCCCATAAAAGATTAATAAATAAAAATAACAATAATAAAGATTAAAATCTTACATGGTGTAGGAATATGAGTTATGGAAGGCATAACATGAACTAAAACAAAGCGACTTGCTTGTGGCAACAGATTCTCAACTGCCCAGCTCAATGCCCTTTTGCTTCCACTCCCTCGTCCGTCTCCACCGATGTTCACGGCCACCGCTATCGTCGTCATCACCTCTCTTTAGCTTCCCACCTATGGTATATTCTATTCTATGTTTTCTCTAATCTTTTTTTAATGCAAAGAGACTTTTATATATAGAACAAATAAATTTAAGAAATGGCAAGAAACATGAAACAACATGAAGATTAGACTATGTAGTTGCCAAATGTTGGTGCTCCAATTTATTTATTATTTTGAGTTCAATTTGTCTTCAAATAAGGTCAAGTTGTAATTATGTTATATACTTCTATCACAATTTTTTTTTTGGTTTATTTAAGAGCCACATATCCAGTCGTAAACAATAATACCGGTTAAATAGATGGTAGTCGAGTCAATAAGGATATCCAAGGAATGAGAGATCTTGTCCTATTTATTTTTAATAGAGTAATATTTAATTTGTAGTGTATTTAATACGAATATGACCGTTTTAAGGGAGATCAATTGGTGCCCGATGCTATATATATATAAGTATATTCGATATTATGTCGCATTAGGCCATTGATTCAGGGTATATTTTTTTTGTTAATTAAGGACAAGTAGCAATTTTCTTATAATTGAGATTTCTGGTGCATTCGGCCTGCGAGCTGTATCAGAAAATAAATTGACTTTGTGCTTTTTTATTTTTTATTTTAATTTATTCATTGATGAATCTCGGTTGACTTTGTTTATTTGGGGCTCATATTGCGTTATTGTCGAATCTTTAATATTATTTTGTGGAAGATTGTTGAATCTATTTGGCTGACTTTGGCTATGAACTTTTTTTTTTAAAAAATAAATAAATAGATAAAGTTAACGTCTTGTTGTGAAACAATAGTTAACCCAATTAGACTTAATAATATTGGATATAGTTATTATGAAAACAAATTATTAGAAGTTAATTAGAATTTTTTTAAGAATATAGCAATAGAAATTGATGTAAAATTAATATTTGCCGTAATTAATGAAATAATCTTGTAAATCTTTCTTTAATTAACTTTTTATCGTATTCCTAAATAGATAAAGTTTTAGGCAAAATTTTTATACAGTCCCGTACATGTATTAACTAGAAATGAAGATGAACCAACCTACAATGGTTCGATTGACACGTTTGCTAGGTAGGATAAGTTTTTTTTTTTTTATATTTGTTGGATAAATAAATGGCTGTAGTAGAAAGAATAATAGATTAATTAAATTTTGGATGAAAAGATTATTTTTATCCATGGTTGTGATTTGAGAAGCATGAAGAAGGTGATATTTCCTACCGGCGGCTGGACTTCCTACCTTGGGATACCGAAGGTAATTTAATGGATTTTTAACCCCTACTAAGTTTGATTTTTTCACTCGTAAAAATCAAAAATTAAATCGCTAAGACGAAATTAAATCGCTGACACCACTTATTTAAAAGATAACTAATTATAACATCACAAATTCTTATTTGCAACGGCACTATCCGTCGCAAACTTGTGACGGATACCGTTTTCTCTCATAAAATACTTATTTTTTCTCTCTCTCCAACACTATTCTTGTGGTCCCCTTTCTCCACTAACTTATTTTATATCCATTTTATCTCATAAAATATCCGTTACAAATGGTAACCCGTTGCAAGCAAGACTTACTATTATAACATATCGAGCTGTGGAAATAAGATACAGAGCATCTAGAATATGTTTAAGTAGTTATAAAGCTGTACTTGTGACATTGTCAACTACTTAAGAATTAGTTTACCATGACTGAATCTTGTTTCGTCGGACTATTCCTCCGCACCAAACGTCATTTATATATGGCCGCATCGCCTAATCTACTTAAGTCGTTATTGTTTATCAAAAATTCTTATTTAAAAAGAGTGTTAATCGTTTTAAACTTTGAAGAGTAAAGTGTTTTAGTCAAAAACACTACAAGTGTTTAATTGAGGCTTATAATGATCTTATAACGAATTAAGGATGTTCGTTTTGATGTTTTATGTGTGGTGAAGCAGCTGGAAGAAACAACAGACACGAGGGGGTTGTTGACGCGGAAAGCCCTAAGGGGAAAAACCGCGGGGGAACGAGGTTCCACCAATTCCACAAGAAAGCTCGGCCTGAATGCCGAGTATGTTACATGTATTTTTACACTAGTTCTAGTGAGATAAGTGTAGTGAGTTGTTGTGTGTTTTACAATGTACATTTCCTCTACATTTATAGACCTAGTATGCTTGTGGACCGTTGGATTGTTGGATTCAAGGTTTGTCCAACGGTCCAATCTCTCCTTTTATGGCTTCTTTCTTCTTCCTTCTTTACTCTGCTCCACCTTCTATGCTTGCCCATTTTAGGCAATCCTCGAGCCTTGTATCAGCCTTTTCCCTCTTCCTTTCTTCTTCCCGCGCTTAAAGATACTTCTTCTATGTTCTTCCTTTCTTGTTGACTTTGACCTCCAAACTATTCATCCACTCATGTGATGCCATGTGTCGAAGAATCAAAATGCTAATTTTGGTGTACAACATTAGCCCCCAGTTCTCGCATAAATGGGTTTGTGCGAGAACTCTTCCTTTTCCTGGATCCAGCTTCTGAGTGAGTTTGCTGGGTGTCTAGGTTTGATGGGACGGTTACCTGCTTTGTCAGTAATCTCATCAAATGCCCTTCGACTGTGCGCCAACTGTCCCCCACTCCTTAGTTTTGAAATATAAATTTCCCTATTTATTTCATTTCTCCCTTTAACTCTTCATTTCTCCTTCCCCAACCCTCACAACTTTAAACCTCCCATCTTCTTCAACAGTCTACTTCTTTGTTTCTTCTTCGCTCAAGGTAACTGCTCTTTCCATCTTCTTTTCGTTGTCTTTTCTAGTTCCGATGGCCCTTAATCTTTTCCCATCTCGTTCGTTGCTCTCTGAAAAACATTCAGTAGACTCTTGTTTTGGCCTTGTCGATAAGGCCGTGGTTAGGGAACTATACCGCTTTGATGAGGACGTCGTATTGCATGTCCCCACGGCGGGTCAGAAAGCTGATTTCGTCCGCCCTGGTTGGACCACCTTTTATCTGTACCCTTTCTCCTTAGGTTTAACATTCCCTTTCCCGACCTAGTACAAGAGTTCCTCCACTTCACCAAACTCTCTCTTTGGCAAATTAACCCTCATATTTGGAGGGTGTTGCTTTCTCTTGACCGCTTGAATGACCTTCATTCTCTTGATATCAACCTTGGTGACCTGGCCCATGCCTATTCCGTTCGTCCTTTGGGTTTCGGACAATACACCATGCGGGCTAGATCGAGTGCAGATCAATGCATCATCTTTCCCCCTAAACCCAAAGATACTGGGTGGTTCACGCAGTTCGTTTTCATGAGGGTGGATTCACTTCCTCCGCCTGCTGATTATATTTACACAGTGCCAGTATCTCTTACAGGTACTTGCAGTTACAATCTTTATATTACTTTTCCTGTCACCGCTTACGTTCTTACTGCTTCTTTTGCGTAGTCTTGCCCGGATTGGTCCCTGCTTCTGACGAGGGGGTTTCGCTTAAGAAGTTATTTGGTTTAGATCTTTCCCAACGCTCCTTCAATCTCTTGTTCAGCCAAAGTAGCGAGGAAGAAATGTCGTCCGGTTCTGCCCAGACCCACATGACTCCGGCAGAGATGTTAGCCGCGCGGAGGAAGAAAGCTTTGACCTCGTCCGTCAAGCCTCAGCAGAAGAGGAGGCTGGAGTCTGCAGAGTCCCAACCCTCCTCCAAGAAAGTCGCCCTGCCTTTTCCTTCCGGCTCTAACCCTTCAACTGCGCCTTCAGTGTCTTTGCCTCCTCCTTCAGCCGTCTTATCTAGGACCCGCAATAAATCTTCTTCCTCCGTAGTTCCTGCCAATAAGCCTGCCTCCTTCGTACTGGAGGATATTTGTAACACCCCCATTTATTTAAGGGCCTGTACTAGGATCCCTCAGATAAATAAAGGTGTTACCATCTCGGTTTCCCGAGATAGTAGATACAAAGGAAAGATAAGCAGTATTTTAATTAAAATTAAACTCATAGCTTGTTCTTACAACTGTATCCGAAAGTCTTAACAGAATAAAGAAAGTACAACTCATGCTAAACTGACTAAGGTGATCTAGACTCTAGTCTGGTCCGGATCCAAGCTCTTTCTCCCATAGCTCCCCCTTAGTCTCAGCCACCTGTCAATCTGCTCCCCAATAAATTGGTTCATCACAGGTGATCACGAATACACAGGGTCAACCAAGAGGTTGAGTAGAGAAAAGAAATAAATACAACAACAATATAATAAACTCCGCACCGATCCAACGCCAAATAAACTCCGCACCGATCCAACAACATATATATACTCCGCACCGATCCAACGCCATATATACTCCGCACCGATCCAACGCCATATCACAAGACCCAATATATATTCACATCGTATGATACCACAGAATAATATAGGTAACACAATATAACAATCACATGAAATTATATCACAAACATGCTTAATACCAAATAAGAGCAGATTACACATCATCATTTACTAGTATTTTCCCCTACCTGAAATAGCAGGAAACGCAGATAATCCGAGGCTTGTTTAGAAATGTTCCACGCGAAACCCGCTACCTATACACATATACGTAACGAATAAATAACCTTCCCGAACCCCTTAGCAACCATACATACTATAATTAGAAACCTTCCCTAAGTGGAAAGTTTCCATAAATAGAAACTTTCCCAATATAGCAACTTTCCAAATATAGACGTCCTCAAGACTTAGATAGTTCCCGACTCGTATATCTAATTAACACGACCCGAATTCGTAAGAAAATACAAATTACTAATAACAACATAATTAATACTAATAATAATAAATAATAAAAAATATAATAAAAGTAAATAATAATAATAATAATACTACACCCTAAACACGACCAAACTCACGACACACCCACATAACCCCCTCCTAACGCCGCCGTTATCCTACCACGACCACCAACCACCACGGACCCGCGTACCCAGAACCACCAACAACTCCGGCGACCACTGACAACCAGGTCGCCGGCCACGGCGGGTTGAACTAACCCCACAACTCGCCTGAAAACCTCACGACACCACCTCGACAGGCCCACATTGATGCCCCTGTCGACGGCCCACCTGACCAGACCACCACGCACGACTGCCACCTACACACTCCCTGAACACCAGACACCTAACCACGGTGGTACCACCGCGTCGACCTCGCCCGAGTCAACGGTGGTACCATCCCCCAAACCACACCTGTACATACATATAACGAAACCAGCACCAAACAGAGGAAACGAATCCCCCTGTCGACACCACCTCCGTCGCCTGAATCCACCGTACCTTCCACCATGACGGACCCCTGACTACTCTCCAACTCCTTGACCCGTGACCCGTACTAATAAGCACGAAACCAGACTCGACACACACACTAAACATACACAGACGCGAACACAATGAAAAACACGAACCCAGAACTTAACCCAGACTCGTAAAAACCACCCTTTTTCCGCCACCCTTACCACCAACGACCACCAGAGACTACTCTATATGCAAACACCACGTGACATACTATAAAATTATACAAAACGAATAAGGATTAGAGGTTTAATAAACGATTACCCAAGTGACTAAAACCACAGACCAAAACAGAAAATGGTGGCGTGTGAGACATACCAGTTTCTCCGTCAAAACGAACCACCGTGCTCTCACCCTAGACCACCGTGTTCAGTCCGATTCTCTCCTATGGTGTGACGGCTATGTGTGTGTGTCGTTTGAATTGAGATTAGGGTAAAGATTAGGTCTGGGAAAGGGGTTAAAATATGACGGCAGATCTTACAACGAAAACACAATCGGGCGACGGACATCAATAAGGCTATTAAACATCCTAATCGACTACTTTAATCTAATTAACCAACATCAATAAGGCTAACAACATCGTCTTATACAAACTTCTTATAAACCCTAACCCACAATAATCTAATTAATATGCTAATTGGCTTCTAATACCTAATTAATCACAACCTAATAAGCTAAGACGGTCTTAATAACCTACTACAATCACTAAATGTACAAAACAAACCAACAATCAATTAAAAAATTGAAATTGAAATTGAATTATGAAGAAGTAAACAAACCTTAAATGAGTTGAATGAAGGGAAGAACAAGTAGGGTTGTGGTGGTGGTGGCCGGAATCCGGTGACAGTGGTGTTGAAGGTGGCCGGAACACGTAGGGTAGGGTGGTGATGGAGGTGTTTTTCGCCGGAGGAGGTGAAGTGTGTCTTTGTGTGTTTGTTGATTTGCGAATGAGGGATACCGTCTGATTTTCGCTGTTTCTGTAAAAAAGATTGGCGACGGACTGGGCAATTTGGCGACGGAAGAGGGGCTGTCGCCAAATTTGGCGACTACTTTCTGTCGCCAAAATGGGATTTCTGTCGCCCGGTTGTGTCGGTGGTGGGAAATTTGGGGAAATGGTTCTGTCGCCAAATTGGCGACTGATTTCAGTCGCCCGAATATTTATTCCGTCGCCAAATTGGCGACTACCCGATGCAGTCGCCAAAAACTGTCGCCCGATCAAGTTATTCTTGTAGTGAGAGAGGCTGCTCATGTAGGGTTTATGTGTTTTGTTTACTTATTTCAGCCGTGGGCTTGGGTGATGGCACACATCCCAAGGCCCATCCAACGTACCAGGTAGTCTAAGGATCGAATCCTCACAACAACATTGCTTAATTAACTTTACTTAAAATATAAATATATGAAACCATAAAAAAACTAAGCTATCGATGCGAAAACCTTAATTATCGAGACTCAATTTTTCGAGGTATTACAGTCTTCCCCCCTTAAAATGAACTTCGTCCCGAAGTTCGTCCTCGCTTAAGTGACAAAACCACTAACTTGTATGAACTTGAGACACAAAACATCACAAAACTTTACTTAAATCACAGAATGTCACATTCAATCCCCCTTAAAGAAAAGTTACGTCCGCGTAACTTACCTCAATCGAATAGATGCGGATAACGCTCTCTCATGGACGCCTCAGGCTCCCATGTAGCCTCTTCCTGATTATGATTGGTCCACAGGACTTTTACCAATGACGTCTCCCCATTGCGAGTTTTTCGTACCTTCCTGTCCAGAATCTCTTTCGGAGTCTCAACGTATGCCAACTGCTCATCTACCTCAATCACCTCGTGCTGAAGCACATGTGATGGGTCACTCACATATTTCCTCAACTGAGACACATGGAACACATTATGGACCTTGGATAGGGTTGGAGTTAAAGCTAAGCGATATGCCACCTCTCCAACTCTGTCCAAGATCTCAAACGGTCCAATAAATTTCTGACTCAGTTTGCCACGCTTGCCGAATCTCATCACACCCTTCATTGGAGAGACTTTCAGTAGTACTTTCTCTCCGGCCTCGAATGAAATATCGCTCCTCTTCAGATCGGCATAGCTCTTCTGTCTATCCTGAGCGGCCCTCATCCTCTGTCGAATAATCTGAACCTGCTCCACCATCTCCTGGATTATATCTGGCCCTAAAGTCACAACATCGGCTCGATCATCCCAACACACAAGGCTCCGACACTTCCTCCCGTACAAAGCCTCGAAAGGGGTCATTCTGATACTGGCATGATAACTGTTGTTATAAGAAAACTCTATCAATCCCAGTCGATCCTCCCAAGATCCTCCGAACTCGAGTACACATGCTCTCAACATATCCTCAAGGGTCTGAATCGTTCTCTCAGTCTGACCATCAGTAGCTGGATGGAAAGCAGTACTCATCTTTAATTGGGTACCCAAAGCTGCCTGTAACTCCTGCCAAAATCTGGAGATGAACCTCGAGTCTCGATCGGAAACAATGTCCTTGGGTACACCATGCAGTTTGACCACATTCTGCACATATGTCTTAGCCAACTCAGCTTTACTCCACGTATCTTTCATCGGAATAAAGTGGGCAGACTTAGTCAAACGATCCACAATTACCCAAATCATGTTGTTGCCCCTCTGAGTCCGAGGCAACCCCACGATAAAATCCATCGAAATGCTCTCCCACTTCCACTCTGGCACATCCAAAGGTTGGACTTTCCCCTGAGGTCTCTTATGCTCCCCTTTCACTCTCTGACATGTCAAGCACCTCGACACAAACTCTGCGACCTCCTTCTTCATATTCGGCCACCAAAACGTCTTCTTAAGATCTTTATACAACTTATCACCCTCTGGATGAACGGAATACGGAGTAGCATGAGCTTCAGTCAGGATTTTCTTCTTTATCTCCTCAACATCCGGAACACACCATCGCCCACTGAACCTCAAACTACCATCGACATGAATACTGAACTTGGTCGTCGACCCTTCACCCTCACTTTCCACCATCTTGCGCCATTTCTGGATTCTCTCATCGTTCTTTTGTAACTCCCGAATCTCCCCATACAACTCGGGCTCCACTGTCAAATCACCAAGAGCATCCCCTTTCCGGATCATAAAAATTCCCATCTCCCTTAATTCATCATACAACCTCACTCTCGATCTGGCACCACTCAAAGCATGAACTGACTTCCTACTTAGGGCATCAGCTACCACATTCGCCTTGCCCTCGTGGTAGACAATCTGCATATCATAGTCTCCGATTAAATCTATCCACCTCCTCTGCCTCATGTTCAACTCCTTCTGGGTGTAGATATACTTCAGGCTCTTATGATCAGAAAACACTTTAAAAGTGGCTCCATAAAGGTAATGGCGCCACAATTTAAGTGCAAACACGACTGCACCCAATTCCAAATCATGAGTCGGATAATTTTCTTCGTAGGTCTTCAACAGGCGAGACGCATACGCTATCACTCTCCCATTCTGCATTAGCACACAACCCAACCCATGCTTTGAAGCGTCAGTATAAACTTCGAAGTTATCACTCCTAACTGGCAAAGCAAGGATAGGAGCTGTTGTCAGGCGTTCCTTAAGGGTTAGGAATGCCTTCTCACAACTCTCATCCCAGACAAAACGGTTCTCTTTCCTCATTAACGACGTCAACGGCTTTGTTATCTTTGAAAAATCTTTGACAAATCTTCGATAATATCCAGCCAATCCCAGAAAGCTTCGAATCTCACTCACATTCTTCGGACTCTGCCACCTAGTCACAACCTCGATTTTACTAGGGTCAACAGACACCCCCTCCTTTGAAATTACATGCCCCAGAAATGCCACTCTCTCCAACCAGAACTCACACTTACTCAACTTAGCATTGAGTTTATGTTCTTCCAGGGTCTGAAGTACTTTCCTCAAATGGTCTTCGTCCTCTTCTGCATTCTTGGAGTACACCAGGATATCGTCTATGAATACCACCACAAACTTGTCCAGATATGGGCTGAAGACTCGGTTCATCAAGTCCATGAACACAGCTGGAGCATTAGTCAATCCAAATGGCATAACCACAAATTCATAGTGGCCGTACCTCGTTCGGAAAGCGGTCTTTGGGATATCTTCATCCTTTATTCTGAACTGATGATACCCGGTTCTCAAATCAATCTTGGAGAAAACCCCAGCTCCACTTAACTGATCGAACAAGTCGTCAATTCTCGGCAAAGGATAACGGTTCTTGATGGTCACATTGTTCAGCTCTCGGTAGTCAACACAAAGTGTCAAACTACCATCCTTCTTCTTCACAAACAAAACGGGTGCTCCCGAGGGCGACACACTGGGTCGGATGAACCCTTTCTCAGCTAGTTCATCCAACTGCTTCTTCAACTCCTCCATCTCCTTCGGTCCCATACGGTACGGTGATTTGGATATTGGTCCCGCCCCAGGTTTTAGGTCAATGAAGAATTCCACTTCCCTCCTAGGCGGTAACCCCGGAACGTCGTCTCGGAATACTCCCTCAAACTCCCGTACCACAGGTATCTCACAAGTCTTTGGAGTCTCAGCCTCACAATTCCACATTTGGCATAAGATCAGACTCTCTCCCTTCCTCAAGCCAGACTTAAGGGTATTGACAGAAATGAATTTGATTTTTGGTTTGATTCGATATCCCTTGTAAGACACCCTCACCCCCTTAGGTCCCTTCAAGGAAATTTTCTTTTGATGACAGTCGATGAAAGCTCGATACTTCCCTAGCCAGTCCATCCCCAGAATCACCTCAAAGCCCCCCAGTGGAAATTCTATGAGGTCACAATAGAAAATTGCTTCCCCGATTTTGATGGGTACACTACCATATACTCTATTACAAACTATCGACTCGCCTGATGGTATGGACACTGAATCCACGACCCAATCAAATCTGTCAAGTCCCAAAGCCTTAACATGATCTCTAGAGACAAACGAATGGGTGGCACCGGAATCGAAAATGTAACACCCCCATTTATTTAAGAGCCTTTAGCAAGACATTCTCAAATAAATAGAGCTGTTACTATCTCGGAATGTCCGAGGTAGTGAATACAAAGTAAAACAAACCAAAGTACTTTATATAAAACTGATTAAATTTTGAACTTTTGATATTACAACTACTATGCAAAGAATAAAGTACAACTGATAACATCTAAATATGCGATCAAATACTAAGTAGGTCCAAGCCATGTCTCTCTCCATGCCCAAGCTCCTAATCCATTTGTCTCTGACCTGTAGAATCTACTCCCCATTCCGGATCATCGTAGGTGTACACGAATACACTGTCAACCTCGCGGTTGAGTAGGATAACACAAAAATAGATAATGCAACAATTATGATATGCAAATGCAATGATATGCTCGAGCTCAATCTCAATCTCAATCACAATCTCAAACCCGTAACACCCAGCCATACCGAACCTCCTGGCAGACTATAATCGGCCGTCGCCGAACACCAGCATAACAGCTGAGGTCACCAGGTCTAGTCCTGCAGAACTAGCCTGGGCCCAATAATATCTCATCATCTCAAATCCGTATCCAATGCATATGTCATGCTCATGAATGCAACAATAATAGTAACCATACTTATGAATGCAACAGTAATAATAATTACTCATAATCATATACCATCCTCATATCATTCATGCTCATCATCCATATCATACACCCAACATCCATTCATAACACATAACAGTAGTATAGTGACAGTGTAACCTACCTGGATAGCAATATAATCCGATAGCAAGCCAACAAGTAAATAGAGTTATTCCACTTCAATATCGTCACCTAACAATTAGCAGAAGTATACAATCACTACTCATTCCAAAACTAATTGTACTCCCGTTTACTTAACTTATTCATGAGCTTAATTAAATAAACGATCACGACACAACGATTATAAATACATAATTACTAATTAATATAGTGATATAAACAAATATAATATCTCAAGTAATCAAATTAACTAATTAAATAATATATTACACATAAGAAGACCGTATTAAACACGACTACTTCAAATAACTTGTCTAACCCGTCTTTATTACTTTTAAAACTTATTTTAATTAAATAAGCGACATAGAAAATATAATTAAACAATTGATAACCGTCATATCGTCCATGTATAAAGATCTTACTTAACTTAATAATTAAAAGTATGAACAACCTTACTAAAATAGTAAACATACAACCAAGTGGTGTTAGTCCAGTGGTAACTGAGTTAAACCTTAAAGCTTGCAGAAATGCAAGAGTTGAGAGGTCTCAGGTTCGATTACCAACTGGAGCGATGACCACTTGGCCACTGCAGCTCCGAAAGGGGTGGCTTACATGGTCCATGTGGTGGTGCGGGAATGCGTGAGCCCGGGGGGATTAAACCCCTCGTTACCAAAAAAAAAAAAAAAATAGTAAACATACTATTAATGACATTATTACTACAATGTTAATAATAATGATAATAATAATAGTCATAATAATACTAGTAATAATAATATCAATTATCATATCATACAATTATAGTAACACTAATAATGCCATAATTAAAATATCATTATCATAAAATACTAATATAATATACTAATACTAATGTTAACCACTAACAATTAACAAAACAACTCAACCACTAAGACCAAAACGCAGCAAATCCCTCGTGTAACAGCCCCGAAAACACACCCGCAAGATAAAACAGAACCCGCTTGACAGCCCCCTTTGACAGCCTCATCGACAACCTATATGCCGCGCCAACCACCACCAATCATGGTGGCTGCCACCCTTGCACCACCGTGCACTACCAGACACCACCCACTGAACCTAACCCAAAAGCCACCACCCTCGATTTCCCTTGCAACAGTCATGGCAACAACAGCTATACACCGATCAGTAGGTACGTTACCAACTTTCCCGACCCATTACCACTTGTTTGGCCACCGACGACCACCACCACTAATCCTAAACTCGAGTATGTACTACTAACTATCACTGACACGTCTTAGA
Source organism: Silene conica (assembly GCA_029255685.2). Classification (NCBI taxonomy): domain Eukaryota; kingdom Viridiplantae; phylum Streptophyta; class Magnoliopsida; order Caryophyllales; family Caryophyllaceae; genus Silene; species Silene conica. The sequence goes on from CM055314.2 coordinate 74,474,217, forward strand.
CAGCACCATGGGCCACCACCGCAACCACCACGGCCACTCAAACCCGCCTGGACACACTAACACGCTCCTCCCCTGTTTCTGTTCTCTTTTACGTCTCTAGTGCTGCGTTTCCCGGCCATCACTGACCTTAGCCACCACCGAAGGCCACCCCTACGGCACCAGGGAAGTCCCCTTTACACTAGAAACCTCCCACCTACAACCTAGACGCAGAACCTATCCCAACAGACCCAAAAAGAAACGACAAACAGCTACACTCACGACCCTTATTCTCCCCTGTTTCTTCACGTTTCTACCGCCTCTAAACCACCAGTTTCTGGTGGTGCTCCGGCCACCCCACGCTACCCTACCACCACCGTTCTAAACTATGGATACCCTACAACGAGAACCCAAGTACTCGTATCAAGACAAAATCAGGAGAGCAGTTCGAAAGACAATTCAAAACAACGAAGCATACTAACATAAAACACGATTGTTAACAAAACAATTGCTTACTGTGGTGATGATGGTGATAGAGGTGCGGTTTCTGGTTCAGTCTATGTCCCGTTCTTCATCAATTTCACGCCCCTAATATGTGAAGTAGGGTTTTAGGTTGTGTAGTCGAAGTTTGGGAGGCACAAGAGTGAAAAAGAGATGATATGTCGATGTATGTCTGAGGTAGGGTTTCTCTTCTTTTCTTTCTATTTTTAACTTTGTATCCGTTTCTTACCCCATAATCCGAATCCAAGCCCATCACGCATCTCGAGGTCATTGACCTCTATTTACCGTTCTCAACTCATAGTATAAAATAAACGAGTACGTATAATTTACTTATACTGAATTAAATTAATTTTGGGAATATAATTTTATTAGAACTAACATAAAATATAAAAAAAATAGGATTTAAATATAATCATGACGTAATTAAGAAAACAAGTATAAATGAGAAATCAAAATAAATTATGAAATATATTTAATTAAAATATATTATCAAAATAAAGAAAATACGAATAAAATGTCATTTTATGAAGTAATCGTCAAATATAAAAATGATTATGAAATACGAATTAATCGTAGAAATACGATTTATAAAATAATAACAGTTCACGTAAAATACTTTACAAACATTCCATTTAAAATACTTGTATAAAACACGGTTTGACTATCGTTGAACGAGGCTAATATACGGGGTATTACAGTCTTCCCTCCTTAAAATGAACTTCGTCCCGAAGTTCGCTACCCCGCAACGATAACAAAATACCCCACCAACATAAGAAAACACAAGTAGTACATATACATAAGCTCGAAAACGCGAAGTGTTACATTCTCTCTTCCTTAAGAAACTTTGTTCCCAAAGTTTAACATACGACCGAAGTATATGACCCTTAAAGAACCACAACATTGACCAAAACTTAACAAATTAAAACAGCAGACTCCATGCATGGGCAAGCTCAGTCGGCCAAACATATTATACCACTTAGCCAGATTGTACATCATCAAGATTTTACAATCCTATCCTCCGTAAAACATGGTTACGTCCCCGTAACCCCATTATAAATTCCACATTCATTGCTCAAGAAGATCACCGAATCGACAGTCACAAATTATTTGATAAGTTAAGTGCTTTATACTGTGCAATTAGCATCCGACTCTTAAAGTCACAAATATACTTGTCAATTTCATGCTACGCAATAAACAAAATCAAGGTAACCAACATCTATACCCTTGGAAATTTTGACACAAAATTAACACTTTTACATCAATGTAGACAATCAGCTAACTCATAGTTCACACTTTGTCAAATTAAAACATTTCATGCTCATACTCAATTTATGGAGGCAAAACTCTTGTTTATGCACATAAGAGAAAGTGACATTAGGCAAAATTTTAGTTACTGTAATTAAACACGGAGCAATGACATATTTCACGGGATAAAGGCTAGTCATAGATTAGCAAGGCAATTTAGCATTTCCAGGTATAAATAAGTTAAAATCACTTAGGTACATTTCTCATCTACTCACATTACATCATTTATCATAAAACTAGTAATAAATATAACTTGCAAGATAAGAGGTTTATATCCTGTGAAGTAATTTCATATTGAGCAAGATTTCATCAACATGTAACTACAGATTCTATCATGTTGTAAAACAATTACCACAATGATCCAACATCAGCTTTATCATGGCTTATCACCTTGAAAACATTTTGAAACTTTCAGACAATGAAGTTGTAATTGATGGCAATTTATAAATACGAATCAACTGACGATTTATAAGCTACAGATCGAAAGTAAGACTAGCACTCCCATAATACACTTGTCAACCAGATTACTAAATCAATACATCGTGATCAGATTTAAACATACATTACAATATGTAGTTCACCTTGTGGCATAACAATAGCGTCGGGATAAATAAAACTAACTTTATATAAAACTCACCAGTAATTAAGGTTATATTATTATATAACATGTCTATTGTTCATGCTACTAAAGTCATATCAGAAAATTACATGGTTACATCACATAATTCATATTTGATTAAACTTTTATATTGAAAACTCACATAACTTACAATTTTAACAGTCAAACATGCATCATGTAGGAACTTTCGAAATCATAATTAAATAACCGCTCTGACATCTTGTGCGATATTATAGTTTTTAGAAAATTTAATGAATTAACTAATCATAGGAAAAGAATCAAATGCAAAGTTTAAGGGAGTTATTTATAACAAAAATTTTTACAACTCGATTGGTCTGAACAAAACTTTACAACACCTAGACAGAAATTTAAACAACTTGCAAAAATCACTATTAAATAACGACTCGTTAAGATTTTACGTGGCTTATCATTTTGAAAACGTGAATGAGAATTCAAAAAAAAATGGAGTTGGAATTATGCATAAACAATAAACACGTTTTAAATGATTTCTTCTCCAAAGCATAGATAAAACGGAACTGTGCAGTAACAATCTGACCATTGTCAACTAAAATATTTATTCCTCTCAAAATATAATTTGTATTAACATGAAACCAAAAGCATTGGAAAGCTAAATCAGAAAGTTATCACACATAAAAATTTTCACATTCATCTAGAGAATACATCTTAAATAGTAGTTCGTACAAATAAGGTAACATTCTTTTTAACATAATCATTCCTTATCTAAGACGTGTAAACATGTCATTTGAAGCATTGAAATCACATTGCACCATATTAGCAGTTATTCATCATTTCCAACTAAAATTGTCATCCAGAAAGCGGTAAGATTGTGAAACTGAAAAGTATAAACAATTAAATAACTTAATAATTATATATGTATAAACAATGAATTAGTTTCTACCATTGCAGTAAACACAACAGATTTAAGTACGTAAATATATCCTAGAAATCACGAAGGTGTTACTTATTATCAATTCATTACACATATCATTATATTATATCTTTACCTAAGGGTTCAGGGATCATATAGCCGCATGCATATCACCAGACATAAATTAATATAACATGTAAATCTGATCATTCTCATTCAATACAAAACAATATATTACATAGTTGTGATAGTCAATTAGTGACCAGATCTAATATAGACATTTCAAAACACCAAAATCATATGATCATATCACTCCAAATTATTGTTCAATAATATACAACCATTCTCTGAAAATTTCAGTTTAAGCGTTCAGATCAACCAACCTTTTAAGATCAGTCGTATTCGTCTAATGCACATCATCATACAAGTCAAGCTTATAATTCAAAAATCACATTCCAATTTTTCAGGTTCTCAATACTTAAAAATCATACATCTCAATCAACACTCAATATAAATCTCATACAACACAGATCTTCATCCATATATCACATCAAACTTACCTCATTCCTTTTCTACGGAAACGTTAGTACAATATATATATTGGGTCCAGTCCTTTATTTCTATACTACCCACGCTCTACATCTCTCAAGGGTAACCAGGTTAGACTGAAAGGGCCAGTGGCTTGGTTTGAGGGGGCCCCTAACTCATCCCAATCCTGGGGCTCCTAACAGTTACTAACCTAGGGTTCATTTTATTAGATTCTTCCTACGTTCATTATTATTCATTTGGTTTAGGCCTGAGGATCGTTTGCTCTGATACCACTTTGTAACACCCCCATTTATTTAAGAGCCTTTAGCAAGACATTCTCAAATAAATAGAGCTGTTACCATCTCGGAATGTCCGAGGTAGTGAATACAAAGTAAAACAAACCAAAGTACTTTATATAAAACTGATTAAATTTTGAACTTTTGATATTACAACTACTATGCAAAGAATAAAGTACAACTGATAACATCTAAATATGCGATCAAATTCTAAGTAGGTCCAAGCCATGTCTCTCTCCATGCCCAAGCTCCTAATCCATTTGTCTCTGACCTGTAGAAACTACTCCCCATTCCGGATCATCGTAGGTGTACACGAATACACTGTCAACCTCGCGGTTGAGTAGGATAACATAAAAATAGATAATGCAACAATTATGATATGCAAATGCAATGATATGCTCGAGCTCAATCTCAATCTCAATCACAATCTCAAACCCGTAACACCCAGCCATACCGAACCTCCCGGCAGACTATAATCGGCCGTCGCCGAACACCAGCATAACAGCTGAGGTCACCAGGTCTAGTCCTGCAGAACTAGCCTGGGCCCAATAATATCTCATCATCTCAAATCCGTATCCAATGCATATGTCATGCTCATGAATGCAACAATAATAGTAACCATACTTATGAATGCAACAGTAATAATAATTACTCATAATCATATACCATCCTCATATCATTCATGCTCATCATCCATATCATACACCCAACATCCATTCATAACACATAACAGTAGTATAGTGACAGTGTAACCTACCTGGATAGCAATATAATCCGATAGCAAGCCAACAAGTAAATAGAGTTATTCCACTTCAATATCGTCACCTAACAATTAGCAGAAGTATACAATCACTACTCATTCCAAAACTAATTGTACTCCCGTTTACTTAACTTATTCATGAGCTTAATTAAATAAACGATCACGACACAACGATTATAAATACATAATTACTATCTAATATAATGATATAAACAAATATAATATATCAAGTAATCAAATTAACTAATTAAATAATATATTACACATAAGGAGACCGTATTAAACACGACTACTTCAAATAACTTGTCTAACCCGTCTTTATTACTTTTAAAACTTATTTTAATTAAATAAGCGACATATAGAAAATATAATTAAACAATTGATAACCGTCACATCGTCCATGTATAAAGATCTTACTTAACTTAATAATTAAAAGTATGAACAACCTTACTAAAATAGTAAACATACTATTAATGACATTATTACTACAATATTAATAATAATGATAATAATAATAATCATAATAATACTAGTAATAATAATATCAATTATCATATCATACAATTATATTAACACTAATAATGCCATAATTAAAATATCATTATCATAAAATACTAATATAATATACTAATACTAATGTTAACCACTAACAATTAACAAAACAACTCAACCACTAAGACCAAAACGCAGCAAATCCCTCGTGTAACAGCCCCGAAAACACACCCGCAAGATAAAACAGAACCCGCTTGACAGCCCCCTTTGACAGCCTCATCGACAACCTATATGCCGCGCCAACCACCACCAATCATGGTGGCTGCCCCCTTGCACCACCGTGCACTAGCAGACACCACCCATTGAACCTAACCCAAAAGCCACCACCCTCGATTTCCCTTGCAACAGTCATGGCAACAACAGCTATACACCGATCAGTAGGTACGTTACCAACTTTCCCGACCCATTACCACTTGTTTGGCCACCGACGACCACCACCACTAATCCTAAACTCGAGTATGTACTACTAACTATCACTGACACGTCTTAGACAACACCATGGGCCACCACCGCAACCACCACGGCCACTCAAACCCGCCTGGACACACTAACACGCTCCTCCCCTGTTTCTGTTCTCTTTTACGTCTCTAGTGCTGCGTTTCCCGGCCATCACTGACCTTAGCCACCACCCAAGGCCACCCCTACGGCACCAGGGAAGTCCCCTCTACACTAGCAACCTCCCACCTACAACCTAGACGCAGAACCTATCCCAACAGACCCAAAAAGAAACGACAAACAACTACACTCACGACCCTTATTCTCCCCTGTTTCTTCACGTTTCTACCGCCTCTAAACCACCAGTTTCTGGTGGTGCTCCGGCCACCCCCACGCTACCCTACCACCACCGTTCTAAACTATGGATACCCTACAACGAGAACCAAAGTACTCGTATCAAGACAAAATCAGGAGAGCAGTTCGAAAGACAATTCAAAACAACGAAGCATACTAACATAAAACACGATTGTTAACAAAACAATTGCTTACTGTGGTGATGATGGTGATAGAGGTGCGGTTTCTGGTTCAGTCTATGTCCCGTTCTTCATCAATTTCACGCCCCTAATATGTGAAGTAGGGTTTTAGGTTGTGTAGTCGAAGTTTGGGAGGCACAAGAGTGAAAAAGAGATGATATGTCGATGTATGTCTGAGGTAGGGTTTCTCTTCTTTTCTTTCTATTTTTAACTTGGTATCCGTTTCTTACCCCATAACCCGAATCCAAGCCCATCACGCATCTCGAGGTCATTGACCTCTATTTACCGTTCTCAACTCATAGTATAAAATAAACGAGTACGTATAATTTACTTATACTAATTAAATTAATTTTGGGAATATAATTTTATTAGAACTAACATAAAATATAAAAAAAATAGGATTTAAATATAATCATGACGTAATTAAGAAAACAAGTATAAATGAGAAATCAAAATAAATTATGAAATATATTTAATTAAAATATATTATCAAAATAAAGAAAATACGAATAAAATGTCATTTTATGAAGTAATCGTCAAATATAAAAATGATTATGAAATACGAATTAATCGTAGAAATACGATTTATAAAATAATAACAGTTCACGTAAAATACTTTACAAACATTCCATTTAAAATACTTGTATAAAACACGGTTTGACTATCGTTGAACGAGGCTAATATACGGGGTATTACAGAAAAGTACGAAGGTAGGTTTAGAGTTTACAAGAAAAGTACCCGTTACCACATGAGCATCATCCTTAGCTGCCTGCTTTCCCATGGCAAAAAGCTTGCCACTGGATTTGACTCCACTCTGACTGGCACTGGATGTCCCAGCCTGCTGATTCCCTTCCGCTCCCGTCTTTTGGTTGCTTCCACCTCCATTGTATTGATTCTGATACGAGCGGTTCTGGTAGTTGTTGTGGCTCCTCTGGTAATTAATGCTCCCTCCAGACTTCGCACCCCCACCATAGTTGGGCATGGGTGTGCGATAGCCACTGTTACCATAAGATTGGGTGCGAGATCCCTGGTATCCGGATGTAGGCGCACGATAACCCCCAGACTGATTCCCTCCAGATGAACGACACACTGCCTGCTTGTGTCCTCTCTTCCCACAGCCAAAACAAACTATTCCCGCTGAACCACCGCCAGAAACTCCACTCATGTGACTGCCCCCACTCTGATTTCTCGCACCCCCGGAAGTGTTGTTACTGAAGTAACCACTATACTTGTTGGTGCTAGGTTTCTTTGACCCAGAACTTTCTGTCACAGCCTCAACCTTCCTCTTCTATGATTTCGACTTCTTTTCTTCCTTGATCATATCTGAGAGCCTCTCCGCCGCCCCAGCCCGTAAATAGATGTCCCGGACTGTGGTAGGCGGAGCCGCAATCAATCTCTTCTTGATGGCGATAGATAACCCTCTCTCGAACTTCATTGCCAGCATGGCATCATCAAACCCCATGTCCCCCACATAACTCACCAACTGGATAAATTTCCTATAGTAGGCCTCCACCGTCATGTCCTCCGTCATCCGGAAAGTGTCAAACTCCTCCCTCAGCTTACTTTTCTGAAACTCCGGTAGGAAAACCTCATATAAAATCCTCTTGAATGCGATCCAAGCAACATACTCGGTCCCATCCTCTCGAGCTGCCTCTCGGATCTCTCCCTTGTTCCCGGTCCACCAGTCTCCAGCCATACCCCTCAGATAGTGGGCTGCTTGGTCAACCCTCAATTCTTCAGGGCAATCCACCAACTCGAATAGGTTACTGAATTCCCGGCACCAAGCTCCCAGCAGATGAGGTTCCCCCTCCCCAGTGAATTGGTTAGGGTGATGCCTCACGATGATTGTGCTCATTTTTGCGGAGTCCATGCGTTTGGCTTTTAAGGCCTCATTCTCAGCTATCAGACGATCCAATTCCTCTTGCGTGATATTAGCGAGATTGTATCTTCGCGGAGGCATACTATAATACAACATAAAAAGAAATGAGTCCCGACTCATGTGGGTACCCATTTGGATTAGGGCTATGTTCCCTAAGCATTAAAGTCTATAAAAACTTATCATATAGAGTAGTACTCTTCTATAACATGGCTCAGGGATCACATAACCGCATATCCCTAGACATGATGAGAGGAAAAAAAATATTACTAACATGTTTCAAATCACTTCACATATCCATATTAATATACACCTCTTTATTCAAACAATTAAGATTCTTTCATGTTCATGCCCCTTCCGGCTTTTCCAAACAGTCACTTATACTCAGAGTTCTCATAAAATACTTATCACAGTATACCATTACTCCCATATTTTCTTAACCTACCCTTTTCTCTCGTATATTCACTCTGGGTTCACGGGTAAAACTGATAGGGCCAATGGTTCGGTGTGAGAGGGCCCCAGACTCATACTTCCCCTTTTGTGTGCTCCTAACAGCCCTATCCCGGGGTTCATTTTATTTAGACTCTCCTACATTCATTAGATTCATTAGGTTAGGCCTGAGGATCGTTCGCTCTGATACCACTTTGTAACACCCCCATTTATTTAAGGGCCTGTACTAGGATCCCTCAGATAAATAAAAGCGTTACCATCTCGGTTTCCCGAGGTAGTAGATACAAAGGAAAGATAAACAGTACTTTAATTAAAATTAAACTCATAGCTTGTTCTTACAACTGTATCCGAAAGTCTTAACAGAATAAAGAAAGTACAACTCATGCTAAACTGACTAAGGTGATCAAGACTCTAGTCTGGTCCGGATCCAAGCTCTTTCTCCCATAGCTTCCCCTTAGTCTCATCCACCTGTCAATCTGCTCCCCAATAAATTGGTTCATCACAGGCGATCACGAATACACAGGGTCAACCACGAGGTTGAGTAGGGAAAAGAAATAAATACAACAACAATATAATAAACTCCGCACCGATCCAACGCCAAATAAACTCCGCACCGATCCAACACCATATATATACTCCGCACCGATCCAACGCCATATATACTCCGCACCGATCCAACGCCATATATACTCCGCACCGATCCAACGCCATATCACAAGACCCAATATATATTCACATCGTATGATACCACAGAATAATATAGGTAACACAATATAACGATCACATGAAATTATATAACAAACATGCTTAATACCAAATAAGAGCAGATTACACATCATCATTTACCAGTATTTTCCCCTACCTGAAATAGCAGGAAACGCAGATAATCCGAGGCTTGTTTAGAAATGTTCCACGCGAAACCCGCTACCTATACACATATACGTAACGAATAAATAACCTTCCCGAACCCCTTAACAACCATACATACTATAATTAGAAACCTTCCCTAAGTGGAAAGTTTCCATAAATAGAAACTTTCCCAATATAGCAACTTTCCAAATATAGACGTCCTCAAGACTTAGATAGTTCCCGACTCGTATATCTAATTAACACAACCCGAATTCGTAAGAAAATACAAATTACTAATAACAACATAATTAATACTAATAATAATAAATATAATAAATATAATAAAAATAAAAAATAATAATAATAATACTACACCCTAAACACGACTAAACTCATGACACACCCACATAACCCCCTCCTAACGCCGCCGTTATCCTACCACGACCACCAACCACCACGGACCCGCGTACCCAGAACCACCAACAACTCCGGCGACCACTGGCAACCAGGTCGCCGGCCACCGGCGGGTTGAACTAACCCCACAATTCGCCTGAAAACCTCACGACACCACCTCGGCAGGCCCACATTGATGCCCCTGTCGACGGCCCACCAGACCAGACCACCACGCACGACTGCCACATACACACTCCCTGAACACCAGACACCTAACCACGGTGGTACCACCGCGTCGACCTCCCCCGAGTCAACGGTGGTACCATCCCCCAAACCACACCTGTACATACATATAACGAAACCAGCACCAAACAGAGGAAACGAATCCCCCTGTCGACACCACCTCCGTCGCCTGAATCCACCTTACCTTCCACCATGACGGACCCCTGACTACTCTCTAACTCCTTGACCCGTGACCCGTACTAATAAGCACGAAACCAGACTCGACACACACACTAAACATACACAGACGTGAACACAATGAAAAACACGAACCCAGAACTTAACCTAGACTCGTAAAAACCACCCTTTTTCCGCCACCCTTACCACCAACGACCACCAGAGACTACTCTATATGCAAACACCACGTGACATACTATAACATTATACAAAACGAATAAGGATTAGAGGTTTAATAAACGATTACCCAGGTGACTAAAACCACAGACCAAAACAGAAAATGGTGGCGTGTGAGACATACCAGTTTCTCCGTCAAAACGAACCACCGTGCTCTCACCCTAGACCACCGTGTTCAGTCTGATTCTCTCCTCTGGTGTGACGGCTATGTGTGTGTGTCGTTTGAATTGAGATTAGGGTAAAGATTAGGTCTGGGAAAGGGGTTAAAATATGACGGCAGAGAGGCTGCTCATGTAGGGTTTATGTGTTTTGTTTACTTATTTCAGCCGTGGGCTTGGGTGATGGCACACATCCCAAGGCCCATCCAACGTACCAGGTAGTCTAAGGATCGAATCCTCACAACATCATTGCTTAATTAACTTTACTTAAAATATAAATATATGAAACCATAAAACAACTAAGCTATCGATGCGAAAACCTTAATTATCGAGACTCAATTTTTCGAGGTATTACAATATTACCGAGGACATGGTAAGGGTACCTAAAGGCTTTGGGGGAAATCCGGAGCAGGACCCTTGGCCTTTCCTGGACCGTCTACTACTCCCGGGTCCTGAGGGGGATGCTGAGCCCCCAGACCACAATGGCCTTGCTACGTCATGCTAATGAGATTGTTTTCTTGGTAAGTTGTTTTGGTTGAATTTTTCTTTAGACAACATTATTGTGATAGTGCTGATCTTATACTGATTACTGATTTGTACATTTCTTCTCTACAGGCGTTTCAGTTGATGCTTCTGGGGTGTCGTAGGACGAATTCAATGGCCCAGGAGTTGTATTCTCTCGAGTAGCTGTTCTTCAAAAAGAGTTCGATCGAGTGACTTCGAGCTGGCAACTGCTTGATCGAGTAACTCTGGAAACCTCGAAGGTTGGGTTCTTCCTGCAGACTCCTCGATTGAGTATCAAACTGCTCGATCGAGGCTTTCTTCTCCTACATCCACTCGATCGAGTTCTAGTGTTTACTCGATCGATTAGATGACAGATACACTGCTTCTTTTCGCTTCTTTCTTGCTTTTGTCCTTCGTCTTTGCCTCGGTTACCGTTCCTTTAAGCCTGGTACTGCAAAATCGGGGCTATGAGACTCCTTGGCTTGCTTCATCTTCAAAAAGAGCTCAAAATGGACAGAAAAGGCATGGTTTCTTGAACTTTCGCATAATTCCTGCAAAATGACAGAAAATACACCAAAGGAAGAAAAATGGGGTAAAATGGCACGTAAAGTGCATGAAAATGTATAGAAATGCGTGCTAAATGATGCCAAAAAGTGTATAAAATAAGCACGCATCATGTTACATGAGTATGGTTAATATGGAAAAATCTTAAGGGTAAGTTGAGATAAATGTGTATGTTGGATCGTTTATGTCAAGTAATGAGCCAAAATTATTTGGATATATAATGCCATGCATTATTACGTCATTGTGTGTTGGCCCGGTTTGAATGACGAAGTATATTGGTTGGTCGTTGTTGATGAGACGGAAGGCGGTTGGGAGACTATGTTCTGCTTGAGTTGCCTCTTGGATAAGAATGTTCACATTAATATCTCGAGTTTGGAGAGGCGTGTGTGGTTGAGACATGTCACCTGGCAGGGGACCACGAGTAGATCTCAGGCCTGGTGTCGCTGACGTGTTTCTGACACCTTTAATTTGTGTTGTGAGTACGGCTGGACGTATTGTGGTACTCGGGATGAAGATGTTGGTTATGGATATGGCTGGACGTGTTCCAATACCGCAAGGTGAGTTGTATTATAGTTGTTAGCATTATACATCACGATCGTATTTATTACATTTCATTATATTTCTTGTATAATGTTTTAATTATATTGGAATTTACGTGTTTTGTGTTGTTTAATTGTCACCTATTTCTAGGGTGACATGTGTTGATCCATATGATAATATTTCCGGTCATATGAGGAGCAAGTTATGTCAGGTGATTTTGGGGGTAGCGCGTGGGAGTTAGACGAGGAACGACGATCACCGAGACGTGTGTGATATTTAGAGGTGTAGTAGAGTCCAACTTGTATTTTTATTCATTTGTGTACACTTGTATAAAATTTAATCTCTAATTATAAATTAAAGTGCTCTTGATTGTATCTCTGACTTCACTACCTCGGGAAACCGAGATGGTAATGCTACGGTTATCTTAGTCAGATAACCGGGGTGTTACAAAGTGGTATCAGAGCGACGATTTTGGAACCTAAACCAATGAACCAATATAAACATAGGCGTGTCTAATAAAAAGGAACCCGACTTGAGTACGATATGAGGTCGGTTTTGAGTGAGAAGGATCCCACATCTCAAAAGTAGATCATATTGTTTCGGTTGGTCACTACGTGGGTGGTTACAAGTCGGGAAACGTGACATGAAATGTTGCATGATTATACGTGTGTTGTGATTTTGTTGAGCCTTTTGAATGAATGGTTGAACCAAATGAAGTGTAGGTGATCATGTATGGGATTTGAATGAAAAGAGTAATGTTTACAATGTGTTTTAGAATGGGAGTTAGCCTCGTTCCTTAGGGTGTTAATATCACATGTATGTTGGAATGTCGATAATACCATGGATAAAGTGTGGTTAGTAATGATTGATTAGTGTATTTGCAGGGCCGACCCAATGGGTCAGCAACCCATGCCAAGGAACAGGGCCCTGAAATGTTTGGGGCCCAACTCATAAGTTAAGTTTATGTTAATTAAATAAAAAAAAATCTCAGAAGTAACCAGAACGTTACTCTGCATCTCTGCCAATAATTCTGCCAAAATCCTCAAAAGTCAAAGATCATACTTTCCTTTTTTCCCATATTTTGTTATCCCAAAATAAAATATTCTTCCATAATTTTATTTTATCACACATCCACACATCTTCCATATTTTCCATTTTTACTTAACAAATTATCATATCCTAAATTAATATTATACTTCCTTCTTATAAAATAAATCTTATTGTGAATTCTGAATATAAATCAATAATATATATAGTGTTTGTGCTAGATCGGATGTTTCTACAGCCACTACAGGTTTACGGTTTACCCTTTACTTTTAATAATTTATTCTCCCTAATTCTCCCTAATTTAGTTTATATTTTAAATTTTAATTCATGTTTACTTTTTTTTTCTGTAGGTTTGATACAAAATTTGAGCTTTGAAGTCTTGAAGATCCATGGTGGTATTAAAATAGGTGTTTTCCTAACAATTTTTTGCTTTATAATCATATTGTGTGATTTGTTGTCTTTTAATTCAGAAATCAGTACTGTGAGTGTGATTTTTGGTTTGATAATTTGAACTTTGAAGATCTATTAGAATTTTAGAATGCATCCCAAAACCAAAAAATATGAATCGGGTTGTGAAAAACGTAAGAAAAAAAAAGAATTGAAGAGTTAACCATGCCTCAAAAAGGTGCACTTCATAAATTTATTGTCAAATCGGTTGAAATTAACACTGCTGTCAATTTAAATGAGAATGAAAATATTGATAACATTGATGATAAACTTGATGAGGTTGTTGATAATAATGTAGCTTCTGAAAGTGAAAGTGCTGAACAAGACTTGAATAATGATCAGGTTAATTCTCATGAAAATGTTAATGTCGATTTTGAAGGTGATACTTTTTATCCACGAAATTGGGATAAATTGGATGTTAAATCATTAGACGATTTAGCAATTAAGGGTCCTAAACGAGATTTGAGTATTGAAGATGGTCCTAAAAACAGATCAAAAAGACATTTTTCGTGAAATTTTTATACTAGAATTTTGCCAAGTGGAGAAAAATGGGATAGAGAATGGCTTGTTTATTCAAAAGAACTCGGTAGAGTGTTTTGTTTTTGTTGTAAATTATTTAGAAAATTGCAAGGAAGGGGTGATTTAGTAACTAAAGGATTTAATGATTGGAATCATCTTAGTGTAAGACTTAAAAAATATGAAATGAGTGTTGAAATGTTAAGAACATGACTACTTGGTATGAATTGCGTTTGAGACTAGGTAAGAATAAAACAATTGATGAGCTGAATCAAAAACAAGTTAATAAAGAAAAGGAACACTGGAAAAATGTCATGGTCAAAATTATTTCAATTGTAAAGTTTCTTGGAAAACATAATCTAGCATTTCGTGGCACTAATGAGAAGTTGTTTGAAGATAGCAATGGTAATTTTTTAGGATTAATTGAGATGTTGGCTGAGTTTGATCCCATTATTCAACAACATGTTAGTCGTATTACAAATACTGATACTCATTGTCATTATCTTGGTCACAATATCCAAAATGAGTTGATAAGTTTGCTTGCTTGTAACTTAAAATCTGATATCATCAAGAACATTAAGAAAGCAAAGTTTTTTTTCTGTTATACTTGATTGTATGCCTGATACTAGTCATAAAGAGCAAATAGCTATTATATTGCGGTATGTAGATATATCTTTGGATGAATTTCGAGTTGAAGAGTCTTTCTTAGGATTTTTAATTGTGAATGATACTAGTGGGTTAGAACTCTTTAATGCTTTGCAAAATGAGTTAAAGTCTCTTGATCTTGAGATAGATAACATTAGAGGTCAAGGTTATGATAACGGTCTAATATGAAAGGAAAACATCAAGGTGTGCAAAAGAGGTTGCTTGATGTGAATCCTAGAGCTTTTTATGTTCCTTGTGGTCGTTATAGTTTGAACCTAACATTATGTGACATAGCTAATACATGTACTAAGGCTAGAGACTTTTTTGGAACCATATAACGCGTTTACACGATATTTGTCCATTCTAACAAAAGGTGGGATATTTTGAAGGCTAATGTACCAGGTATATCTCCTAAACCTTTGTCTGTTACTCGCTGCGAAAGTCGTATTGATAGTGTGAAAGCCATAAGATTTGAAATGTCGGAAATAAGATAAGCGTTGCTTCAAGTTGGAGAACTTGATAATGATTGTAAGATTAGAAGTGAAGCTAAATCTTTAGCAATGAATGAACTTGCCAACTTTGAATTTTTAGTGTCAATAGTTATTTGGTATGAAATATTATATTTTGTTAATGAGGTTAGTAAAAATCTACAATCAAAGAATATGGTAATTGATGTTGCTATACTACAAGTAAAGGCATTAGTTTCTACCTTTGTAAAATATCGAGAATATCGGTTTTGTAAAGCCATAGAAACTGCCAGACATATGGCTGAAGAACTGAACATTGATTGTGCCTTCCCTAAACGACGTGAAATTCGAAGAAAAAAACAATTTGATGGAATGTTGACGATTCACCAAGTTTATCCGAAGAGGAATCATTTAGAGTTAACTATTTTTTATTTCTTATTGATCTAGCAATATCATCTCTTAGAGGAAGATTTGAACAATACCAAGAATTTGAAAGTATATTCGGCTTTATGTTTACGACTGAAAAATTGAGTTCACTAGATGATTCAATGTTAGAGTCTTGTTGTCTTAATCTTCTAAATTACACTTAAAATAATGGTCATTCTGATATTTATGGACATGCATTGTATTTGGATTTGAAATTTTTTCGAGAATTCATGCCTGAAAAAAACATTGGTCCACTTGCTATTTTAAATCATATGAAAAATGTTGGTGGTTGGTTTCCTAATGCAGTGACAACATATAGGATTTTGTTGACAATTCCAGTGACGGGTGCAACTGCGAAACGAAGCTTTTCAAAACTGAAGTTGTTGAAATCATATTTGCGTTCTACTATGTCACAAGATCGTCTTAATGGTTTAGTTATGATTGCTATCGAGAATCAAGTTTTGGATAAATTTATTTTATGAAGAATTAGTTGAGGAGTTCGCCGCAAAGAATGCTAGAAGAGTTTCTTTATTAATCAAGTGAATGTTTGTAATTGTTTAATTAGTTTGGATTGTATCAATATTTTGGTCACGATGTTAAAATATTTCTCTCTATATAAGTATTTTTCATAATGCATTATATTTGGGGCCCCTTTATTTAGATTTTGCACAGGGCCACCGTAATTTCCTAGACGGCCCTGGATGAGTGGGTGTTGTATCTTAGGAGTTGTGAATGTGAAACGCATGTTTTATTTGGATTGAGGTAAGCTTATCTATTTTATGTGGATTTGAACCGAATAAAGAAGTACATGTATAATGTCGTGGGAGTTGTTGAGTGTCGGATGAGAATGTGTTGGTTAAAACCTTGAATGATACCTTAGGAATTTAATTGGGTTGTCTAAGTAGCGGTGTAAAACACGCGTTTTAAAAGTGCTTGAAAAATTCAGAATGAAAGATTGTTCGCCAAGCATAACACCTATTGTGAAAGATGTCCGAGTCAGTTTAGACCAGTGTCCCAGGAATGATTTTGAAAGGGAACAAATGAAAAATGTTCCATATGCTTCAGCTGTTGGTAGCATTATATGTGCTCAAGTTTGTACTAGACCTGTCTGTCAGGTTTATATACCTACTTTAGTCATACTAAGGTTATTATCTTATAATGAGATGAACTTATGCATGCTTAACAATAATTAAACAAGATTCAAAGGGAAGAACAATCTCCCTTACATTGTTTCTCACGGCTAATTAGGGCACAAGTGAAGACAACTTCTTCACTTGTTCTTGAGCTTACATTATGGAATGATCCTCCTTGAGCCTTCAAAGAGACGACTTCCAATAGATGAACACCAAAACACACTACACTCAATGTTTTGTATGTATTTTTGCTAGAAAACTTAATACAAAATTGCTAGTTTACTAAGGAGGGTGCACGGTTTTGAAGCTTGAATTAGAGAGAGTTTTCTTTCTTTTTCTCTCTAATGTAAAACCCTAGCAACTGTTGGGTTTTTAGTTACTCATAAACTAAATATTTAGTCATACTAACATAATCCTTTAATTAACATTTTAATTAACATATTATTATGATCTTATGCATGCTTAATTATGCGGAAATAGAAGAGAAATCGAGTCCTTACACTCGGTCCTAACGCAAGCAAGGATGATCCTCTAATGTTCAACAAGAACACCTCCTCCAAGATGCACCAAGACAATCCCTTAATGAACCGAAATCTTGTAGTTGCTAGACTAGAAATCGATTTCTCCTTAAACAATTCTAATCTCTCTTATTAGAATATAATTTTAATACTACAAATTAGTATGTGCTATTATCTTATAATACTTGGAGGTTTTTGCATATTTCTCTCTAGAAAATATTTTCTTGAACATTAGAATGAATGAATTTTTCTTGTCTAAAAACAAGTTTTATTGTGGTTGTCTTGGTTTAGGTAGCCGGCCATAGGAAGCCTCAAAAGAGAACATTTCTCTTACCCATGCAATCATAGGTGGCCTAGGTCCTATTTACAAGAGCATGCTTCTTAATTATGCTTCAAACAATGTCATTAAGAGACAAAACATACCTTAAAGCATGTCCCTAAACCGTCCCATTTGAGATAAAATGGACATCCATTTTATTTTTTGTCAATTGCAAAATTTGTATATTATGTGACATACAATATGTCACAATGTTATAAAATACAATTGTTTTAATTTAAAACATATATATTTATCGAATAAATATTATTTATAAATTAAATAAATCATATTTATCAGTTTGAGAAGTAATTCGTAATTACTAATATAAAATGATTATTTATGACAATCGTCAATACGATTTACAACCTTTGTATTAATATACAACCCGATTCATTCTAATAACGATATCGTAAAATAGCGTTCAATGTTTAATAATTGACACGTTTCAATTTTAAACATAAATCTTACAATAAGATTTAACCTCTGATTTCTCGATATACGAGTTTAAGGAATATGATCAAATCGTATCAATATACATTTGATCATTTTATCAATTAAGGGAATTGTCCTAAAGGTGTGACCTAAAGGGATCAACTGACCACCACCGTCATACGATAGTAATGTCAAACTCTAGCTAGCCAATCATTACCGATTAATGTTGGTCAGTTGACTAATATAAATCGTATCATCCCTTGCGCATTTTCGTCATGAGATTTAATTACGTGATCGCACTATTGTTGAGGACACATTTCCCAACAATCTCCCACTTGTCCTCGACAAGTGTGCGTCACCAATTCTCTTGTCCTATTACAATCTCCCACTCAATGCAAGGTGTCTCTCTGAGGTCGTACTTGCATTTGATCATATGATGAGTGGTTTCCTCGATCTGGAGATTAACTGTTTGACCGGAATTATCTACCATAGATACCTTCCGAGCGTGGCCACGCATTTCCAGTTAACTTCTCCTCGAGTGGCCTTGAGATTTGAACAACCCTGACAAGGGGTGGCCAATTTCTATCGCACTACTTCCTTCAACTAGTCACAGTCAGTCACAGCCTGAAGCAATCCCATTTGACTCCAGTTACGAAAAGTCGTAGAGAATGGATCAATGCTATGCCTAAACTGTACCATCTTGGGAGAGTAGTCTTTAGTCTAAGAATTGACTCACAAGAATACTATAGCAGCTCTCGCCACGACCCGGCTATTATAAAATTTCCAGAACTCTATAAGCGGTTACCTTGCCCGACAGAGTGTCTCTTGCAGTCTGCCTATGTGATCGACTAGTCATCACATATGACTCTATGGCACTTGAACTTGCCATCAATCGTCTCACATTCTAGTCGCTTTGAGATGTCACCTCATGTAAGCGGCTAGGGGCTATACTAAGTTAATCCAGTTCACTTATGGGGTTCAATATTGTCTCATACAACCCATTTGGATTTTGACAAAGTATCTTTCATCTTGAGTTAATTATAACTCAAATGACATTGTCATGCAAGAAAAGTCAATACTATTTCATTGCATTTGATGCACAATCATCTATTTGTATTAGCGTTTTGTGAATAAACCTTTTATTCATGATTGCAAAACTTACAAACTTTGGCCTCTTTCCGACTCATCTTATCTCACATAATATGATCTTATTTGAGCACATATCTAGAACTCATTCTAGATGTTGAGTTCCCTTTCCTGAGGGAAGCTACCACTGTTATCTTATAACTCGTGACGTAAGGATACACTAGAGGGATTAAAGAATCACTCGAAATTATCTAGTCACTTATGTGCTTAAATCTATATTGTAGTTATTAGTGATTCTATCACTCTTACAATTTTCAAACATCTTGGCTATTAGATCATGATTTTGTTCAACATTATGAATCATATCTAACCACTTTAATTTTCAATCATCACCCTCTTTTCATGTTTTCGTTTCCTCGAGACGAATATGACATGATTATTTTCTTATAACTACATTGAGAGAATTGAGATGATTTCTTCTCTTTTATCTTATAAATTTAGAAAAATCATTTATTAAGGAACCGGTCTTTCCTCCCCGCGTATAGATAGATGATTTCTTCTCTATTATCTTATAATCTTTAAAAATCATTATCTCAAGGAGCCGATATTCTTTCCGAATTCATACGGGGTTTCATGTCTCCTCTCTTTGAAACAATGAACATAAAGAACCTTTCTTCGAGTGTTCTCCCGTAGTTTCTTCAATTCATTTAGGGCTCTTCTTAAGACTCCCAAGTAAGAATCTTCTCTAAGATCCTTTATTTTCATCATTGGTTTGCGAGCGAAATATTTCCTCCCACTCTATCCTTCTAACAATAACCTTTATTCGTATAAGGATAGCTATTTTGATTAACCAATGCTTATGAATGTTTGAATTTTTATAGGTGTGATGTATACATTCTCATTTTCACTTAAAATGATTATCGTATAATGAATTAATGATTTCTTAACTTGATTGAAAGTATCTCATGGGGTGTAGTTCTCCGTTTTAATCAACACTTTGATTATATTATAGTGATCGTATCAATGTTTATTTTGTGACAAGATCACTATTGTTCATGTTTTAACAAGGTATGCAATTTTTTTTAGAAATCAAGACATTGAGTAAGAACAAAAGTAGTGACTCGGGTTGAAAACCAAGTCACCAATATCCAAAATTACAACCATTGTTTTAGGATTTTAATCCTTGTCTTACAAGAAAATAAATTGTTCCATAAATAAAATGCAAAATATGAAAGAAGACGATATGAAAATTAGAGCCTAGCTCTTCAAGTCTTCGATCAATTGGATGCTACCATAGCCATCCAAGTAAGGAACTTTAAGCTTCCTTCTCCTTGCCCTTATCTTTATAAGATGCCCCTTTAAAACAATTTAAAAGGAGTGATAGTCAACAACTTGTATCGCCATACAAAAGTTAACAAAAGAACATGAAAGTAAACGAGAATTATAAACTACGGCGGTTGCCTTTCCATTTTTGAGATCGGTCAAGTATTTGGGGCAATTCCGTTTCCTAAGACTTAACCTCGTGGAATAAAGGCACTTGTCTTCAACCTTTGAAGATGAGGTGGAAACGCCTTTCGAAAAGGTCTTTTCTTTAGTCGCCTTGGGCTTGAACGTTTTCTTGCCCTTGCCTTTAGAGGCATTTCTTTTGAAGCTCGTTTTCCCTTTCCTTTCGATGTTTAAAACATCCTTGGTGGAACTTTCATGAAGTCCCATGTCCCTCTCGGCTTGGACGAGCATCTTATGCAACTCATCCAACGTGGTCTCTTGGTTTCGCATATTGAAATTCACCTGGAATTGAGCATACGCTTTAACCTTATTGAGCGAGTGAAGAACTCGGTCAATAATGAGAGAGTCGGGTACATCAACGTCTTGCGCTTTTAGAGTCTCCGCGAACTCAACGAGTTTGAGCACATGAGGGCTTATCTTTTGCCCTTCCTTGAACGTAATGTCAAAGAAGGCGGAAGCCGCCTCATATTGAATCACCCTTGGAGTTTGTGAAAACATGGTCGCAAGCTTGGTGTATATTTTGTTGGGGCTGGTGTCCTTGACAATTAAGTACAATGACTTATTAAATCTCTTTAAGGATCACAAGGGCATACTTTTGTATTATTACCAGTTGATCCACGTTTATCAATAACGGTTGGCTTGCTAGATAAGTTTGACGTTATTGTCATACGGATGGCGGTGATCAACTGGTCCCTATATGTCACACCTATAGGACACGTTTGAGAGATGTGAAGGTATGAAAATACAATCACATTTATGCCGGATATGACTAAACAGTTAGTCAGAGGTATTGACTATTAAATTAGTCAATAAGATGTTGAGATTATTATTTAATACGGATTAAATAATTTTAGCTAATACGGATTGCATGATTAATTCGTAAAATTAAATATAAACGGTTATATTTAATTAAATATTGTATTTGCGTATTAATATAAACAGTTATATTAATTTGGGTAATTATACAATATCGTAATTTTATCAGACCATTATTAATACATCGACTGCATTAATATCTGATAACATGCATACGATTTATAAACAAAACCCGCGAATAAAGTTTAGCTAAATGGGTCGAATCACAAATTAGAATAAGGTAAGAGTGGAAAGCCCACTCCTACCCTATTGGAAATTTCGGCCAAAAGAGCTACATAAGGAGGAGGACTCTCCTTATGTCAGGGACTCTTGTTTCACTGTTTAAACAAATCTCAAGGAAAAATTAGGGTTTTGAGAGCTTTCTTCTCCCAAAACCTCAGATCTCACATCTAAAACCTAAATAGCTCTCCCAATATTGCAAGGCAGTTGGAGAGGATTTCTAGCACACGCGGCCACGTCTCATTCTAAGTCTTGGGTGCAAGTTATAGGAGGGAATTTGTGTTAATTCCTGTTCTTAGGCCTTTCGCACAAGGACTAAAGGTTGATTTCTTTTTCATGCTTTTAATTAACTTATGACTATAATCACAATTGTATGTTTCATTATAATCCTGCAAGTTTGGGGCGAATACATGCTTTATTCCCCACAAGTGGTATCAGAGACAGGCCATGAAAATTTTACCTTTGTGTTTTTCGTAAGTTTTAAAACCTAAAAAATCGTCTTCTGCCGCTAAGTCGGTCGATCGACCCCCCGTTGCGGTCGGTCGACCGCCTCCTGCGTGTTTTTCAGTTTCGACAGTTTATCTTTTGTGAGAAATCGTGTTCAGAAACTCGGTTTCGTGTTTTGTGGTCGGTCGACCTGTTTTTCGGGTCGGTCGACCATTCTGCTAAAAAAAAAAAAAAAAAAAAAAAAAAAAAAAAAAAAAATTTCTTTTTCGTCAGGTGGTCGGTAGACCTGTTTTCTGGGTCGGTAGACCACCCCTGTAACAGACTCGTTTTTTTTTATTTTCCGAAAATAACATGTTTTATTTTCACATGGCCTTTAGTAATATACTATATACGGAAATAGTATATTATTAATTTTGTGAAACGGTTCACCCTCGTTTGATACATATTATTTTAAAACGGTTTAAAATAATAGGATTATAAACTTATTAAAATTAAAGTGGTTAAAACGGTATAATCACATAATTTTAATCCTAAAAGGTGGTTTGGTAAAATTTGTTAATCATAATAACAGTATTATGTCATGTATGAACTTTAATTTAGTTGATGCATTTTATTTATCGTCTTGTTGAATGCCTAATGAATGCTTTCAATAACGTATTTAATTTTTTGCAAACGGTTGTAACTTAGTGTGGCCTTAGAAGATTGTGTCACCGTAATGATGGGACACGATCTTGCTTGTAATTTTGAGATCTTGAATCTCCGTTTTGGGTTTTTGCCATGTAATTACTTTTGTATTTAAATTAGAATGTATCTAGGATTACTTTTGTAATTTAAATTAGTAATTTTGTGAAGACCAAAGACAAGACGGAGACCTGATGCTCACTCCCGCTGCAAGGACCAAGATAGAACATCAAGACAAGCTTCTAGGGTCCAACGGTGGATTCCAAGTTGTTTTATGTTTATTTTGGTAGGATAGGCCACACTAGGACTTTTATTTACGTTTATTGCTTTCATTTTATGCTTTCATCGATAATAGCTTGCATCATATTCCGCCTAAAACCAAACCACCTATATCATGCCTGAAAACTGACTCATATAGAGGTTACGCGTTAGTTTTCTGTGACAATACAGATGTCACATGTCAATTGCAAAGCCATCACTTTATTTAATTCATTCACGCATTTGCTAGATATTAGTTCACTTAATATGAACAAATAAAAGTTGATGGGGTCTTCCTCGTATAACCAAAAATTGAGACTAGTAGTCTTTATAAATCAGCCTCCCATGAATCCCTTCTTCGTCGGTAGGCATAATATGACCCCTTCTACGTCGGGTAAGTGGGAACAGATGATTTATTTTATCTCAACATCATGGTCACTCGATACTATCTAGTGACTGAGATGGACTAATAGATAGGATTTACGGAAATCTATCGACCAAGAGTTCCAACGATTGGAATTAGCCAAACTGTGGGCTTATCAATATACGGAAATTGAGTCTTGGGATCGTTTATATAATTCTTGAGGGAGATCAATTATATAAATGCATGAGTCTACGAGTTTAAATTCAATTTAATATAGACTTAAATCACAACAATGAGTTGCTTATATGGTTTTGTTTTATCTTCTTTTCAGTCTAGAACACGTTCAATTAAACTGCTGTATAACTAAATGGCTGGTGAAGACCTAATGCCAAGTGCCAAGCTAGCACGTGAATCCTGGCTAAAAGCCTTCATGGACTCCATGAATCAGTCAACTAGACTGAGGAATGATGGGTCAAACTTCTCTGACTGGGAGGCAGCACTACGGAATGCTGCCATTGCTGACGGAAAGCTTAAGTTTTTAACTGAGCCCATTCCGGCACACCCAGGAACTGGAGCTAGAGCCAACGATGTTCGCGCTCATAGCGACTTCGTCATGGAAGCGGGTGCGATAAAGAACGTACTCATCTATGCAATGGAATCTAATTTGCAAAGACGCTTCATAACCCATGGTGCAAACAAGATTTTCACCACGCTCACTAACGAATTCTCCAAGGCTCCGAGAATCGTTTCTTATGAGCATACCTGTCGCTTCTTTGAGGCGAAACTCCAGAAGGGCCAAGCTGTTAGCCCTCATATTCTCAACATGATTGAGAATATCGAGAAACTGGAGACCCTAAACTGCAAGATCAGTGAGAACATCATCGTTGATCGCATGCTTCATTCGCTTCATGATGGGTTCGCCCTCTTTAGGGCCAACTACTACATGAACGACATGAAGAAGACTCCCCATGAGCTCCACTCCCTTCTCGTACAGACTGAGAAGGATCTAAAGTTGAGTGGGAGTCTAAAACAGGATGTTCTCATGATCTCAAGTAAGGGAAAAGGTAAAGGGAAGGCTAAAGCTCAGGGCGACCTAGCGGTAGGTAGGCCCAGGTTCAAGAAACCAGGATTTGCTAAGAGTGGGCCTGGTGAGTCGAGTAACTCACAAGGCAAGACAAAGAGCAAGGATACAAGCATGGAATGTCACCATTGCCACAAGACTGAGCATTGGAGGCGCTCATGCCCCGTGTATCGCGAGGACATTAAAGCAGGCCGTGTTACTCCTGTTGGTATGTCTTCTTCTTCTTTTATTCACATGATTGAGATTAACCATGCAAGTTGCGGAACTTGGGTACTTGATACTGGTTGTGGTTCTCATCTATGTAATCATGTGCAGGGCCTCCGAAACCAAGAACCCCTAATCAAGGGTGAGGTGGACCTGCGTGTCGGGAATGGAGCACGTGTGGCTGCAGTCTCGAAGGGAACATACGTAATCCAGCTTCCAAGTGGATTCGAGTTATTTTTATATAACTGTTATTATGTTCCTAGTTTGTCCAAAAACATTATTTCAGTTTCTGCACTTGACAAACTCGGCTTTTCATTTGTAATAGAGAATAATAGCTGTATTTTCTCCTTACACAATATGATTTATGGCAAGGCAGTTTCCATGAATGGAATTTATGTTTTAGATCAAACCACCGAGATATTACATGTGAATAATAAAAGAATAAAGGTAGGTGACAAAGATCAAACTTACCTATGGCATTGTCGTATGGGACACATAAATGAGAAACGCGTGAAACAGCTCATACAGAATGGAGCTATCTCGCCCTTTGATTTCGAATCATATGGCACGTGTGAATCATGTCTCATCGGCAAAATGACTCGTATTTCCTTCAAAGGTGTTGGAATGCGCGCTGCCGACCTATTAGGACTCATACATACGGACGTATGTGGCCCTATGTCGATCAACGCACGAGAAGGCTATAGGTATTTCATCACTTTCATGGATGATTTGA
The DNA here is from genome assembly GCA_029255685.2 of Silene conica. Lineage (NCBI taxonomy): Eukaryota > Viridiplantae > Streptophyta > Magnoliopsida > Caryophyllales > Caryophyllaceae > Silene > Silene conica. The sequence continues at coordinate 74,499,986 of CM055314.2, forward strand.
GTAGATATGGCTATGTCTACTTGATGAAACATAAAAGTGAATCCTTTGACAAGTTCAAAGAATACCAGAATCGGGTACAGAACCAGCTGGGTAGAAAGATTAAAGCACTACGCTCGGATCGTGGTGGTGAGTATCTTTCACGCGAGTTTGATCAACACCTAAAAGACTGTGGGATCGTGCTATAGTTGACTCCACCTGGAACACCACAATTAAATGGTGTGTCCGAACGGAGAAATCGAACTTTACTTGATATGGTTCGATCCATGATGAGTCACACCGTTGTGCCTGATTCATTGTGGGGCTATGCTCTTTTGTCGGCCGCTCTAATACTTAACCGAAGTCCGTCTAAAGCTGTTGACAAGACTCCATTCGAGTTATGGAAGGGAACGGTCCCTAACTTGTCCTTTATTCGGCTTTGGGGCTGCGAGGCTTATGTCAAGTGGAGACACGAGGATAAGCTCGGCCCGCGATCGGTCAAGACATACTTTATAGGCTATCCAAAGGGAACGTTTGGTCATTACTTCTACTCGCCTACCGAACAACGTGTTTTTGTTGCGGCTAGTGCGACGTTCTTAGAGAAAGAATTTCTCGAGAACAAGTCGAGTAATAGAACCTTCGAGTTATCGGAGGTTCAAGAACCAACTACCGAGCAACCATTGGAGGAAACAGTACCTTCAACCGAGGCTGCGGTAGATATCCCTGAGGAACCTAGGAGGTCAGGAAGAGTCTCCATTCCTCCGGACAGATACATTGATATGGATGACGTCTTACTTCTAGAGGGTAATGAACCCACAACCTATAAAGGTGCCATGACCAGTTCTGACTCAAAGCTATGGCTAGAAGCCATGCAATCCGAGATGGACTCCATGTATGAGAACAACGTGTGGGATCTTGTGGACCTACCTGCAAAGGTGCGTCCCCTTCAATGCAACTGGCTTTACAAAATAAAGCATGCCGTGGAAGGTAAACAAGATATCCATAAGGCAAGACTAGTTGCTAAAGGTTTCACCCAAGTGCCAGGCTTGCACTACGATGAGATTTTTGCACCCGTAGTCATGCTATGTTCCATTCGGATTATCTTAGCGATAGCCGCATTTCATGACTATGAAATATGGCAAATGGACGTTAAAACCGCCTTCTTAAACGGTTATTTGGAGGAAGAGTTGTACATGGTACAACCCGAGGGTTTTATTGATCCAGAACATCCTAAGAAGGTTTGCAAGCTTAAGCGTTCCATCTATGGACTTAAGCAAGCATCGCGGAGTTGGAATCATCGCTTCGACCAAGTGATAAAAGAGAATGGATTCGTTCGATCAGTCGAGGAACCATGTCTCTATATCAAGTCGAGTGGGAGCAAGATTGTCTTCCTAGTACTGTATGTCGATGACATACTCTTGATTGGGAATGACATACCTCTCTTATCTTCGGTTAAAGCATGGTTGAAAAACCACTTCCAGATGAAAGATCTGGGAGAGGCACAAAGAATTTTGGGCATCCGTATCTACAGGGATAGATCACGACGGATGTTGTCTCTCAGTCAGGAGTCTTATATAGATAAGATTCTAGAGAGATTCAGCATGACGAACTCCAAGAAAGGGTTCCTTCCTATGACTACTGGAATTCACTTGAGCAAAACTCAAGAAGCTAAGTCATTGGAAGAGAAAGAGCGCATGAGTCGGATTCCTTATGCTTCGGCAATAGGATCGATCATGTATGCCATGATATGCACACGTCCTGACGTTGCATATGCATTGAGTATGACAAGTCGATTCCAAGCTCATTCAGGTGAACAACACTGGATGGCCGTGAAAAACATTCTTAAGTACCTACGGAGGACTAAAGATTGGGGATTGACTTACGGAGGCGACTCGACGCTCTGCGCCACGGGTTACGCAGATGCTAGCTTCCAAACGGATCGAGATGACTCGAAATCTCAGTCTGGATTCGTTTTTACTCTTAATGGCGCTGCTGTCAGCTGGAAAAGTTCTAAACAGAGTGTTACAGCAGATTCTACGACTGAGTCCGAGTACCATGCCGCCTCAGAAGCAGCTAAGGAAGCAATATGGATGCGTCAATTCTTACAAGGACTATCATTAGTGCCTAGTTCGAATGACCCAATCACCGTTTATTGTGATAATAAAGGTGCCATCTTCCAAGCTAAGGAGCATAAGTCTAGCAACAAGGCTAGGCATGTACAACGGAAAGCTCATCTAATCAGAGATTACGTGGAGCAAAAGAAGATATTTATTGATAAGATCGCTACGGATGACAACATAGCTGATCCTCTCACAAAAGCATTACCACGTGATAAGCATGAAGGGCACATTCATTCCATGGGAATTGGATGTGTTCCTAAGTTGTAGTACTCTTTTATGAATTCATGTAATAATTCATTTTCTCGTGTACTCTATTCAACCTTATTGTTATGATATAAAATGTTTTGTTTTTCATGTGGAATTGTACGCCAATTTTGAACACCACAAAGTGAACTGATTAACATTACATCGTTTTGGTCCTTGATTACCCACTTGAGCTGATAACTCAGGTAATCATTTTGTGACGTTGGTTGATGGTGGGTTCAACGAGCCATAAGTCACGTGGATGACTGACCAATCACAAAGGCGAGTTATACGGATATCTCGTAGGACACCCCGTGACAACGTTATGGAGTCCTAAATGTTTTATAACATTGGGTGCCTGGTCGTGGATAGGACCTCCATAGTGTTCCTTAGAGTCGAGTATTTTGACCTTCAACTGTCTCTTGAGATTAAGACAGATTTTGGGTAACTTTGGTTTCTTTCCCACGGTCACCGTAACAGGGGCCAAGAGGATTTTTTCTGGGTTATTTCATGCTGGGCGATATCGGCAGGATTCGAGTTGAGGGAAATATCCAAACCCTTATCAGGATTTTATCATTTCTCAGGGCCACTCGAGGAGTAGTAACTGAAATGCATGGCCATGCTCGAATACAGATTCGTTTTATCAGTTAAGTTACTCTCTAGTCGGGGAAACCACTCTTGATACAGATCGCTTGTGAGATACGACCTTTGCGAATGCGGATTTGCAAATTGTCTTACATTGAGTGGGAGAAATTTTAAAAGGATATGAGATTCGGTTATCGCACCTACACTTGTACGGACAAGTGGGAGTTTGTTGGAGCTTGTGTCCTCCACATGTAGTGTGATAACGTCATTGCACATACCCTTGTACGGACAAGTGGGAGATTGTTGGGGCTGGTGTCCTTGACAATTAAGTACAATGACTTATTAAATCTCTTTAAGGATCACAAGGGCATACTTTTGTATTATTACCAGTTGATCCACGTTTATCAATAACGGTTGGCTTGCTAGATAAGTTTGACGTTATTGTCATACGGATGGCGGTGATCAACTAGTCCCTATATGTCACACCTATAGGACACGTTTGAGAGATGTGAAGGTATGAAAATACAATCACATTTATGCCGGATATGACTAAACAGTTAGTCAGAGGTATTGACTATTAAATTAGTCAATAAGATGTTGAGATTATTATTTAATACGGATTAAATAATTTTAGCTAATACGGATTGCATGATTAATTCGTAAAATTAAATATAAACGGTTATATTTAATTAAATATTGTATTTGCGTATTAATATAAACAGTTATATTAATTTGGGTAATTATACAATATCGTAATTTTATCACACCATTATTAATACATCGACTGCATTAATATCTGATAACATGCATACGATTTATAAACAAAACCCGCGAATAAAGTTTAGCTAAATGGGTCGAATCACAAATTAGAATAAGGTAAGAGTGGAAAGCCCACTCCTACCCTATTGGAAATTTCGGCCAAAAGAGCTACATAAGGAGGAGGACTCTCCTTATGTCAGGGACTCTTGTTTCACTGTTTAAACAAATCTCAAGGAAAAATTAGGGTTTTGAGAGCTTTCTTCTCCCAAAACCTCAGATCTCACATCTAAAACCTAAATAGCTCTCCCAATATTGCAAGGCAGTTGGAGAGGATTTCTAGCACACGCGGCCACGTCTCATTCTAAGTCTTGGGTGCAAGTTATAGGAGGGAATTTGTGTTAATTCCTGTTCTTAGGCCTTTCGCGCAAGGACTAAAGGTTGATTTCTTTTTCATGCTTTTAATTAACTTATGACTATAATCACAATTGTATGTTTCATTATAATCCTGCAAGTTTGGGGCGAATACATGCTTTATTCCCCACATATTTCATACGATGTGGTCAACTTAATCATACTCCTTTGGAGATCCGGCTCCATGGAGAAGATGAGCACATTTTTAAGAGCGGATGACTCTTTCATGTAGGCTTCATAGGCCTCACGATTTTGGACCGATGAACGAGCGGTCGGAGCGGTCGGAGCGGCTTCGGAAAGGTAACGACTCTTATCGTCACCTTGAGCGGCCAAAAGTAATTGCGCATCCCAATCCCTAAAATTGGAACCATGCTTATCGAGTTTGCAACGGTTCATAAAAGACTGAAGCCATGAAACGTTTAGTGAGAGGTGGAGCGTTGGTTGCCATTGACGATGTTGAAAATTAAACTACAATAAAATGAAGGAAATAAAACAACATCATTTTAAAATTCATAATTTAAACTAAAAACTTAAACAAGTTAATTAGTTATTTACTTAATGATCTCTTACCCAATTAAGTAAACAATCCCGAGATCCAAACCCATACTAATCCGGGCACGGTGTAGCCGATTCAACCCGTATCGGTATAATTTGGTGGATTAACCCTTTAATCGGTTCTACCTTAGAACTCTCGGTCGACAATATTCTAAAAATCGTCTTTAGCCCGAACTTATTGCAACTACGGTTACGAATACTTTCGTTGAGATCGACCAAATTTCAAGGTGTAATCCTATTACCCCACTTACCCAACGTGACAATTTTAGTACCCCGGTATAGCCGAGCCTACGTTCTTGTGAAGAAGGGATTCATGGGTCCGTACTCTTTGGTAAGGCTAAGTGTCAATATTTATATGTAAGAGATCTAGTCAAATTATTATCTATCTCCGTTTAAGTGAACTAAGTATGTGAATTATCGATAAAATAAATGACTAGGTCGACTAAATCGAAAATGCATGAGACGATATATGATGATTTGGCTATGCATGCAAACATATAAAAAGCAAAAATAAAAGCATAAAATAAACCCTAGTATGGCCTTTCCTAGAAAAGAAATAATAAAAGTACAAATTCGGAAACCAACTCCTTTGGTCCCTTGAACTTCACGAGGCACACACTTCGAGGTAAACACCGTCTTTGTCGGAACTCCTTTCCGAATGGCACCGTCTTCAAGGCTCTCCGGAATTTACAAATATTACAACTTTTCTAGTCTACTTTATACATTATAAAATAGAAATAAATTACAATTGGGTGATACGAGATCACAAAATTACAACCGAATCGGTAACCCCTTACATTACGGGAAATACCGATTAAAAACTAAGGCCATACTAAGTAAATTACATAATTCCCAAAATTACGTAAATAAAATCATGACATTCATAATTAAAATATGCAATGCTTATGAATATATGAACTATCATGCAAATCCTAAGCCAAATCGTCCTATTTAAATATCAATAATATAAATAGTTATCGTATACCTCGGTTTATGGAATCACGTGTTTTAACGTTTAACAACACTATGCATTATATGAATCGGTATTCATCCTTAAGTTAATCATCCTAACTCATATAGGTTTCAAAATTTAGTCTTACTCAAACTTTGAACATGACTTAACTTAACATGTTTTTAATATTGTTCGGTATTACTCGGTTTTACGGGAAAAATAATATAAAAAATCCAAAAGAGTAATTAAAATTTCGAAAAATTCAAAATTCAAATTTTGAAAATTCCAGAATGTTCTTAAAATTCCAGAACCTTAAAAATATTAGTATTTATACGGTTTTAATATTATTTCGTAAATAAGACGTAAAACTAGCATTTTAAGTCGGAAAATTCAATAATTAACTCCATAAATGCAAATAAAATACCAATAAAATTTTTACACTTTCCAAAATACTTTAAGAACATAAAATGGACAGAAAATTAAATGGTACACTGCCCAAGAGCCGAAATCTTAATTAGATGACTCTTAAATATTTAATTTTAAATGCAACTTTTAACAAATTAAAATTAAATCAAATCTGAAACTTTTGGCTCCCAAGAATATTTTCATGATGAACATATCATATATGACTAATATGGGTTAAATTTTTCGGCCATTTTAACAACTATAGCAAATTTTAACGATTTTCGTCATATATCGTACGATTTTAACCTTTAAAATTATTTCTCAAGCATAAAATAAGATAAAAATCTCGAAATTTTTATACATGCTGGAAATAATATATATGACATCGTGCTAAAATTTTATGGCCAAATTCCAACTTAAACTATTAAAGTCGAAATTATGTCACTAATTACCCGATTTTTACATTAAAAATCTATAATATTGCAATATTTGAGATAAATTTCTGGAAAATTCAACATATATTTTAAATATTGCATGTGACATACTCATAAATTTTTATAGTCAAATTCATAATATAACTATTTTAACCCATTTTTATTCATCTTATTGCATTTTAACCCTTAAAATTCATATCACATGTTTTATAAGTCCATAATTTACGAAAATTCATATTCATAACATAGGATATACATGTGATAACATACTGAAAAATCTCGTCCAAAGGATGATTTTAACTATTTTTCCCAAAATAAACAATTTTTAACCATTAAAAACTAATAAAACCGAGATTTAATATACCAATAACCAATATTCATGCAAAATATATTCCAAATAATCTAAAACATTTTAGAAAACAGTAGGTATTCATGCTCAAATTATTTCGGTCATATCATATACTAAACGAAATACCAAATTTTATTTTGTTATCTTAATAACTCCATAAAAACGTAAACGGAAAGCATGCAAACAACCTAGTTGCTCTGATACCAATTGTTGGGTTTTTAGTTACTCATAAACTAAATATTTAGTCATACTAACATAATCCTTTAATTAACATTTCAATTAACATATTATTATGATCTTATGCATGCTTAATTATGCGGACATAGAAGAGAAATCGAGTCCTTACACTCGGTCCTAACGCAAGCAAGGATGATCCTCCAATGTTCAACAAGAACACCTCCTCCAAGATGCACCAAGACAATCCCTTAATGAACCGAAATCTTGTAGTTGCTAGACTAGAAATCGATTTCTCCTTAAACAATTCTAATCTCTCTTATTAGAATATAATTTTAATACTACAAATTAGTATGTGCTATTATCTTATAATACTTGGAGGTTTTTGCATATTTCTCTCTAGAAAATATTTTCTTGAACATTAGAATGAATGAATTTTTCTTGTCTAAAAATAAGTTTTCTTGTGGTTGTCTTGGTTTAGGTAGCCGGCCATAGGAAGGCTCAAAAGAGAACATTTCTCTTACCCATGCAATCATAGGTGGCCTAGGTCCTATTTACAAGAGCATGCTTCTTAATTATGCTTCAAACAATGTCAATAAGAGACAAAACATACCTGAAAGCATGTCCCTAAACCGTCCCATTTGAGATAAAATGGACATCCATTTTATTTTTTGTCAATTGCAAAATTTGTATATTATGTGACATACAATATGTCACAATGTTATAAAATACAATTGTTTTAATTTAAAACATATATATTTATCGAATAAATATTATTTATAAATTAAATAAATCATATTTATCAGTTTGACAAGTAATTCGTAATTACTAATATAAAATGATTATTTATGACAATCGTCAATACGATTTACAACGTTTGTATTAATATACAACCCGATTCATTCTAATAACGATATCGTAAAATAGCGTTTAATGTTTAATAATTGACACGTTTCAATTTTAAACATAAATCTTACAATAAGATTTAACCTCTGATTTCTCGATATACGAGTTTAAGGAATATGATCAAATCGTATCAATATACATTTGATCATTTTATCAATTAAGGGAATTGTCCTAAAGGTGTGACCTAAAGGGATCAACTGACCACCACCGTCATACGACAGTAATGTCAAACTCTAGCTAGCCAATTATTACCGATTAATGTTGGTCTGTTGACTAATATAAATAGTATCATCCCTTGCGCATTCTCGTCATGAGATTTAATTACGTGATCGCACTATTGTTGAGGACACATTTCCCAACAGCAACAACATGAATGAATTGAATGAGGGAACAAAACTCTCTTTTGTTCTACTCAAGAGGGTGGCCGGGTGGTGTGTTAAGAGTGCCCAATGAATGGCACCTTAATATCCTACATTGTCTCCCACTAAAACAATGTTATTAATAAGATGTCTCAATACTACATCATCACATAAGGTGTTATTTTTGTAAAATGTCTAGGACAATCACATTGTCACACGGTCCATTATTTCGTAAATGGACTGTCGCATATGTTATATAGAGACGTAAACATTGCTTCGACAATTTTACATTTTATGATTCTCATAATTTAACATTTAAACATTTAATCATAAAATTAGTAATTTATATTTACTAACATCTATTAATCTATTTAATTTCCGGCTACAACAATTGTATAGGTAAAATATTCATTCATATAAATATGTTTCATAAACCAAGTGGTGTTAGTCCAGTGGTAACTGAGTTAAACCTTAAAGCTTGCAGAAATGCTGGAGTTGAGAGGTCTCAATTTCGATTACCAGCTGGGGCGATGACTACTTGGCCACTGCAGCCCCCAAAGGGGTGGCTTACATGGTCCATGTGGTGGTGCGGGAATGCATGGGCCCGGGGGATTAAACCCCTCGTCATCAAAAAAAAAAGTATGTTTCGTAAACATACTTACATTAGTGACAACATTTTAATCACTAAAATAATTATAACTTATAATCTTATTATAATTTATCCCTTCATATAATTTATAAACTAGAAATAAACTGACTCGTATCAATATACATTCATTTCATTTATCGAGAGAGTTGTCCTATAAGTGTGACCTAAAGGGATCAACTGGTCACCACCGTTATTACGACAATAATGTTAAACTCTAGCAAGCCAATCATTACCGATTAATGTTGACCAGTTGACTTATGATTAAGAATCATCCCATGAATATCCTTTTATAGAGTTTTGTTAATTAATTATATTATTGACGTGATCACACTATTGTGGAGGACACTTACTCCAACAATCTCCCACTTGTCCTCACAAGTGTGGATCACCGATTCTCTTGTTCTATTACATCATATCCCACTCAATGCAAGGTGTCTTGCAGGTCGTACTTGCACGTGATCAAATCAATAGTGGTTTTTCTCGATATGGAGTGTATTGATAGACCGTATTATCTACCATAGATAATCTGTGAGCGTGGCCACGCATTTCCAGTTCACTACTCCTCGAGTGGCCTTGAGATTTTAAGATAACCCTGACAAGGGGTAGAACAATTCCTATCCGACTGTTCTCCCTGGCTAACATCGTCCATTGTGACCCAAAAGATGCCTTGACCCCTTTTACGGAAGATCGTAGAGCATAAATTAAAGTCACTTTGAATTATGTCACTTTTAGAGCAACCAGTCTCTAGTCAAAGAATCGACTCATAAGAATATATATAACAGCTCTTGCCACGACCAGGCTCCATTGAATTCTAAAGAACTCTATAAGCGGTCACTGCCCGACACAAGTGTACCTTACAGTTTGTCTATATGACCGACTAGTCATCTCTTATGACTCTATGGTGTTAGAACTCACCATCAATCGCATCATAATCTAGTCATTTTGAGACGTCACTTCATATAAGTGACTAGAGGCATTACTAAGTTAATCCAGTTCACTTAGACAGGGTTCATTAATTGTCATACAATCCTGTTTGGGTTTAACAAAGTATATTAAATAAAACAAGTTATATAAAACTTAAATGATGAACAAGATTATCTTATATGAACGCAAAAACAACATTTTTCATTTCATATCGCATAATCAGTTACACATTGGGTAAACTCTTAAGACCCATAGAACGAGCATGAGAATCATGTTTAACTTGCGACAAGGGTTTGGTTAAGGGATCAGCCACATTATCGTCTATCCCAACCTTACAAATTGTTATTTCCTTCCTATCAATGAAATCCCGAATTACATGATATTTTCTTGGTACATGTCTAGACTTATTACTAGACTTTGGCTCCTTAGCCTGAAAGACAGCACCACTGTTATCACAGTACATGGTGATAGGATCTTCTGCATTTGGAACTACCCTTAGTCTGAATTGCCTTATCCATACTGCTTCCTTAGCAGCTTCTGATGCTGCAATGTACTCTGCTTCCGTTGTAGAATCTGCAACGACTGGTTCTTTGAAGCTCTTCCAACTAATGGCACCACCATTCAAGATAAAGACAAATCCAGCCTGGGATTTAAAATCGTCTTTATCTGTTTGGAAGCTTGCATCTGTGTAACCTTTTACACACAAATATTCTTCCCCTCCAAACACTAAGTATGAATCCTTAGTTCTTCTTAAGTACTTAAGGATATTCTTGACTGCAATCCAGTGACTTTCACCTGGATTTGCTTGATATCTACTAGTCATGCTCAAAGCATACGAGACATCTGGACGAGTGCATATCATGGCGTACATGATAGATCCCACGGCGGAAGCATAAGGGATCATTTTCATGCGTTCAACATCCTTGGGCTCCGTGGGAGATTGAGATTTTCTCAATATAATACCACTTCCCATAGGGATAAACCCTCTCTTGGAATTTCCCATGTTGAACCGTCGTAGAATCTTATCGATATAAGATTCTTGACTTAGTGCCAATATCCTCTTGGATCTATCTCTATAGATCCGGATACCTAATATGCATTGTGCATTTCCTAGATCTTTCATCTGAAAATGGTTACCTAACCATCCTTTCACTGATGAAAGCATTGGAACATCATTTCCAATGAGTAGTATGTCATCCACATACAAGATTAGGAATACAACATTGCTCCCACTGAATTTCATATATAGACAAGGTTCCTCGACACTTCGAGTGAAACCATTTTCTTTTATGACTTCATTGAAGCGATGATTCCAACTCCTGGATGCTTGCTTAAGACCATAGATGGATCTCTTAAGCTTGCATACCTTGTTAGGATTTTTAGGATCTTCAAAACCCTCAGGTTGTATCATATACACATCCTCCTTTAAATGCCCATTTAAGAAGGCGGTTTTGACGTCCATTTGCCACACTTCATAGTCATGAAATGCGGCAATCGCTGACATTATCCTAATGGATCTTAGCATGGCTACCAGAGCAAAGGTTTCATCATAATGAAGACCCTGAACTTGGGAAAACCCTTTAGCTACTAGCCTAGCTTTATAGACATCATCATGTCCTTCTATGCCATTCTTCACTTTGAAGATCCACTTGCATTGGAGAGGTCTCATCTCCTTAGTCAAGTCTACCAAGTCCCGTACTTGGTTTTGGTGCATAGAATCCATCTCGGATGTCATGGTCTCTTGCCATTTGGCGGAGTCGGGACTAGAGATTGCATCTTTGTAAGTGGTAGGCTCATCACTTTCCATAAGTAATACGTCTAGGCTACCATCTTCCTCAATTAGTCCAACATACCTATTAGGTTGATGTGGAACCCTACTCGACCTCCTGGGTTGAATAGGTACCGAAGCGGAAGAAGAAGGAAGATCTTCATCTTTCTCAGCTTCAGTTTTTGGCTCTTGAACTTCTCGAACTTCATTAAGTTCAAAATTTCTCCCACTCTGTTTTTTAGAAATAAACTCCTTTTCTAAGAATACAGCCTCAGAAGACACAAACACTTTGTTTTCATGAGGTTTGTAGAAGTGGTAGCCACGTGAGGTCTTTACCTTACCTTGACATAAGTTTCACATCCCCATATTTTCATATAGGATAAGTTAGGAACCCTTCCGTTCCACATCTCATATGGATTCTTATCGGTCGCTTTCGTTGGACTATTGTTCAACGATTTGATGGCAGTGAGGATCGCAAATCCCCAAAATGAATCAGGTAAGTCAGTTTGGCTCATCATTGATCGGACCATATCCAATAAGGTTCGATTTCTCCTTTCTGCCACACCATTAAGTTGTGGTGTTCCTGGAGGTGAAAGTTGTGACACAATACCACATTCTTTTAGATGTGAATCAAATTCGTTGCTAAGATATTCACCACCACGATCGGATCGTAGTGTATTAATCTTTCTGTCGAGTTGGTTTTCTACTTCATTTTGAAATTCTTTAAATTTCTTGAAGGCTTCACTCTTATACTTCATTAAGTAGATATACCCATACCTACTTAAATCATCGGTGAAGGTAATGAAATAGTCATAGTTGCCTCTAGCGGTGATTGTTAGTGGTCCACATACATCCGTATGTATGAGCCCTAATAACTCACTAGCTCGTGTCCCTTTACCACTAAAAGGATTACGAGTCATATTTCCTAGAAGACAAGCCTCGCAGGTACCATAAGATTCATATTCGAATGGTTTAATTATATTGGTTTTTACCAATCTTTTAATGCGATTTTCATTTATGTGACCAAGTCGACAATGCCAAACATACGATTCATTTGGGCCATTTGTCTTTACCCTTTTGTTATTAATGTTATATAGATTTTTAGACGAGTCCGAGGTTTCCAAAACATAAATTCCATTAATTTAATTAGCATGGCCAACAACCATGTCATTCTTAGAAATTACACAACAATTGTTCTTAATGGAAAAATTATATCCCTCAATGTTTAACATTGCAACAGAAATAATGTTTTGGAAAGAGACGGTATGTACAAAATAACAATTATTTAAATGTAACTCGTATCCACTTGACAAGGCAAGAGTGCAAGTCCCCTTTGAAGTGGCCGCTACCCGAGCTCCATTTCCTAGTCGGAGATCCATATCACCCTTGTCAACTTTCTCCACTTCTCTTAAACCCTGCAAACGATTACAAAGGTGAGAACCACAACCAGTATCCAATACCCATGTTGTGTTGGATGTAAAATTAATATCAATAACAAAAATTTCGGATTTGGAATTACCTAACGGAATCACAAGACCTTCTTGGATATGACGTAAGTACTTAGAGCAATTCCTCTTCCAATGGCCCATGACACTACAATAGTGGCATCGCCCCTTTTGTAACTTTCTTTTCTTCTTCTTTATCTTTGCAAGACTTTTCTTGCTAGAGCTCCCACTAGCTTCATCATATGCCCTTTCTTTCAAGTATAAGGCATCCAATTCTTCATTTAGCTCATCTATATAAGCCGTGTCAAGAACTGGACCTTTGGGAGGTGGGAGAGAAGTAATAAATTTACATTGCCATCCGGACCCGTTCCGAAATGAACTTCTCTAGTAGTATCAATGTTGTTTTGGTTGCAAACATCGTCGAAAACATTGTGACAAGAATCAATAGTGATAGGGTTGAATGAATCCATTGCGATTAAATAACTACAAAAACGGAAATGAAGGAAAAATTAACGTTCATCATTTTAATACTTGTTAAACATTTTTAAACAAGCTTTGTATTTACTTAACGATCTCTTACACAATTAAGTAAACAATCCCGAGACCAAAACCCATACTAATGCGGGCACGGTATAGCCGATTCAACCGGTATAGGTATAATTTGGTGGATTAACCTTTTAATCGGTTCTACCTTAGAACTCCCGGTCGACAATTTTCTAAAAATCGTCTTTAGCCCGAACTTATTGCAACTACGGTTACGAATACTTTCGTTGAGATCGACCAAATTTCAAGGTGTAATCTTTATTACCCCACTTACCCAACGTGACAATTTTAGTACCCCGGTTTAGCCGAGCCTACATTTTGTGAAGAAGGGATTTATGGGTCCATACTTCTTGGTAAGGCTAAGTCTCAATATTTCATACGTAAGAGATCTTATCAAATATTATCTATCTCCTTTTAAGTGAACTAATTAGGTGAATTATCGATAATAAAATGATACGTTGAAGACTCGATACTCGATATGCATGACATGTTAAATGCGATTTGGCTATGCATGCAACATATTAAAACAAAATAAAGCGAATAATAAAATTCCTAGTATGGCCTTTCCTAAAAGAGAATAAATAAAATACAATTCGGAAACCAACTCCTTTGGTCCCTAGGGCTTCTCGACAATCACTTGAGGAACACCGTCTTGGACTCCTCCCGGGAATGCAACGCCTTGGGAACTCCGAATTACAAATATTACATTTTTAATACTATCTACTTTATACAATATAAAATAGAAATAAATTACAATTAGGTGATACGAGATCACAAAATTACATCCGAATCAATAACCCCTTTCATTACGGGAATTACCGATTAAACTAAGCCCATACTAGAATAATGACATAATTCAAAATAATGCAATAAAATATGACATTCATACGGAAAAACGCAGCAATATAGATGTTATGAATATGTTCATTTTTAATGCCAAACCGCCCAAATAACTTATTAGGTCAACAATTACCCGGTTTTATGAGATTTTTGCAACTTTAACTCTTTAAAAAGCTTAAATTAAAACATAAACAAACTTATGTTCTAAATAATATCATAACACATTTTAGGATTCAAAATTAGTCATAAATAATTTTGATTATAATTAACCTTTTAATTATTTTTATATTGTTCAAAATGCCTTAAATTACATAACTCTTTACGAATTAAATCCAAATAACTCACAAAATTTTCGAAATTTGGATTTTATTTTCACAAACATTCTGAAATATTACTTTAATATTTATAATGTCAAAAATTTTGGTCAAGGTTTTCGAAAATCAATTCGAAATATCATATATATATAACCAAAATTACCTCTTAATACGGTTTTGTCAAATAAAATCGTAAAACATGCTATACAACATCATATTGTACCAAATTTTACATACATTAAGTAAAATAAGCATGTGAGGTCTTGTAGAAAATACAAGGCTAGAAACGTTTTCTATCTATTTTAACCATTTTAATCGATTTTCTCATAAAATACATACAAATGATTAAAATTTATATAATGAACAATATTTAAATCTCATAAATTATCTAAATAACCTAAAAACATTTTAGGACCAGATTTATTAACATGCCAAAACTCGAGTGATTTATCATATGAATCTCGAAATTAATAGTTTTATTTTAACTCTCAAAAACTCGGAAAAACTAAAAACCGATTAAGCATGCAACAACCTTTCCTCTAATACCAATTGTCAGGTTTATATACCTACTTTAGTCATACTAAGGTTATTTTCTTATAATGAGATGAACTTATGCATGCTTAACAATAATTAAACAAGATTCAAAGGGAAGAATAATCTCCCTTACATTGTTTGTCACGGTTAATTAGGGCACAAGTGAAGACACCTTCTTCACATGTTCTTGAGCTTACAATATGGAATGATCCTCCTTGAGCCTTCAAAGAGACGACCTCTAATAGATGAACACCAAGCCACACTACACTCAATGTTTTGTATGTATTTTTGTCAGAAAACTTAATACGAAATTGCTAGTTTACTAAGGAGGGTGCACGGTTTTGAAGCTTGAATTAGAAAGAGCTTTCTTTCTTTTTCTCTCTAATGTAAAACCCTAGGAACAACATGAATGAATTGAATGAGGGAACAAAACTCACTTTTGTTCTACTCAAGAGGGTGGCCGGGTTGTGTGTTAAGAGTGCCCAATGAATAGCACCTTAATATCCTACATTGTCTCCCACTAAAACAATGTTATTAATAAGATGTCTCAATACTACATTATAACATAAGGTGTTATTGTTGTAAAATGTCTAGGACAATCACATTGTCACACGGTCCATTATTTCGTAAATGGACTGTCGCATATGTTATATAGAGACGTAAATATTGCTTCGACAATTTTACATTTTATGATTCTCATAATTTAACATTTAAACATTTAATCATAAAATTAGTAATTTATAATTACTAACATCTATTAATCTATTTCCGGCTACAACAATTGTATAGGTAAAATATTCATTCATATAAATATGTTTCATAAACATACTTACATTAGTGACAACATTTTTAATCACTAAAATAATTATAACTTATAATCTTATTATAATTTATCCCTTCATATAATTTATAAACTAGAAATAAACTAACTTGTATCAATATACAGTCATTTCATTTATCATTAAGAGAGTTGTCCTATAGGTGTGACCTAAAGGGATCAACTGGTCACCACCGTCATTAGACAGTAATGTTAAACTCTAGCAAGCCAATCATTACTGATTAATGTTGACTAGTTGACTTATGATTAAGAATCATCCCATGAATATCGTTTTATAGAGTTTTGTCAATTAATTATATTATTGACGTGATCACACTATTGTGGAGGACACTTACTCCAACACTGTCATTGCATATGCTGTAGGAGTATTAGGAAGATATCAGACTAACCCAGGCATTGATCACTAGAAGGCTGCAAAGAAATTGTTGAGGTATCTTCTGGGTACCAAAGATTACATGCTTATGTATAGACAGACTAAAAGTCTTGAAGTGATGGGATACTCCGACTCAGACTTTGCTAGCTACATTGATTCACGAAAATCAACATCAAGATATGTATTTATGCTAGCTGATGGAGCTTTATCCTGGAGGAGTAATAAGTAGACATTGACAGCCACTTCTAATATGGAGGTCGAGTTCGTTTCTTGTTTTCCAGCTTACCTCATATAGTGTATGGCTAGGCCTGTCAAACGGGTCAAACATGTGGGTTGCGGGTCGGGTAGATACAAGTTCAGGTAAAATATGGGTCGAGTGTATTTCGGGTCGGGTAAAATACGGGTAAAGTCTATACAGATTCCGGGTCGGGTTCGTGTAAAAATACGGGTCAATCAACATCTTTTCCTGACATATTTTAAAACTTCTTTTATATCGTAATTCCGACCCTTTATACGTGTGTTCTCTCCTCTTGTTCGTCTTAGTCAACTTAATTGTCACCATTTTCGCCATCACCACCAAGCATCACCATTGTTATCATCATCACCCTTACTTACTCACTAAGTACGATAATGAGACTCAAATAAGATAACATTGATGACGTGACATGTGATATGAGGTGATGAGGTGGAAGTGTTGACGTGAAGTGTGCTGTTCAGTTTGACGTATAATACGGTGAAAGTGACGGTATGACACACACTTCGAGGTGACGATGTGACATGTGGTCTTAGGCGATGAGGTGGCAATTAGGGGTGTTCATTCGCGGTTCGGTTCACCGAACCTCATATTTAATTCGGTTCGCACACGGTTCGGTTTGGCAAAACACCGAACCTAAACCGCACCGTTCCTAACGGTTATTTGCGGTTCGGTTAACCATTTTAAACGGTTATTTGCGGTTCGGTTACCGGTTAACCTATAAACATGCTAAATTTACTTTTTCTTTAGTTTTCGAGATTTTAATCTAGTAGTTTGATTAAATTTTTAATATTTAATTATACTCAACAATAAAGTTAATACGTAAAACTTTAATATTAATCATTTTAACCATTTTTGAATCTAGAAACACTTTTTAGTTAACCAAAAGAACAACTTTTTATATAATATTTTAATTTTTTGCTTAATTTTTTGTGAACGGTTCGGTTCGCGGTTAACCTCTTTTCTAAAATTGCGAACCTCAACCGAACCTTGTCCATGAAAAATTTAACGGTTCGGTTCACCGAACCGCTTTGTCAAAACGGTTCGGTTAATCGAACCTTAAAAATGTACGGTTTTTCGGTTCGGTTATTGCGGTTCGGTTTATTATGAACACCCTTAGTGGCAATGATGATGTGGAATGAGGTGTAAGTGACAATGTGACACACATTTCGATGTAATGATGACGTGACATCTAGTCCATCGAAATAATGAGGTGACAGTGCTAACGTGGAATGTAACTTGATGTACTACATTAAAAGTGACGATGTGACACACTTCGATGTGATGACGTGGCATGTGGTACAAGGTGATGAGCTGGCGATGCTGACGTGGAATACAATTTGACGTACTACGGTGAAAGTGACAGTGTGACACACACTTTGAGGTGATGACGTGGCATGTTGTTCGAGGTGATGACGTGACATACCGCATATATATACATATTTCTCCTAAAAAATTTATAAGTCATCAATATGTATATGACATTGTATATTATAAAAATGATATATTATCTTGACCCAACTGTCAACCCGCTGCGGGTCGGGTTTTGACCCTCTGTTTACGGGTCAAAACGGGTTCGGGTATCATTTGGGTTTGGGTTGAAAAACCCGGATTATTTGTTGGTTATTTACAGGTCGGGCTTGTTAGGTTCTAAGGTCTCACACGCCCTAAAACTTAGTCTTACTAATATTATAGCTAATTAACATTTTAATTAGGTTTTTACAAGATCTTATGCATGCTTATAAAAATGCGGAATAAGGAATCGAAAGCTCACAATTTCGACGGAATATAGGCAAAAGATGATCCTCTAACCCTTAGTACCCAATGTAGGATACCTCCTCCAAGATGCACCCAAGACAATGCCTTAAGAACCGAAACTTCTAGTAGCTAGGATTTAGAATCGGTTTTCCTTAAAATGTTCTAATCTCTAATTAGAACTAATGAAATCTAATACTACAACTATTATAGTATGTTGTTATTATCTTATAATAATTTTAGAGGATTTCTTAAGTTTTTCTACTTACTAGAAAATTTTGCTAAGGGATAGAATGAATAGCTTGTGAAGGATCACAAGTTTTATTAGGGTTGCCTTGGGGTTGGGACGGCCGGACATGGGGAGCATCAAAGGGGAACAATTTCCCTTACCCATGCAATTAGGGTGGCCATAGGTTTGAGTTCTCAAGGTCTTCTTTAATGATTGTGTTTAGGGTGTATTTAACACACAAATCAACCCATAAAACACACCTTATAAAACCGGCACCCTTAAGTAAAATGGACTCCATTTTATATAATGTCATTTGTAAAATTGTACATGTGTGACATACATTACGACACTTGTAATAATATACAACCCGATTCATTCTAATTACGACATTTCATAAATATCGTTTAATGTTTGATAATTGACATGTTCAATTTCAAACATAAATATTACATTAAGATTTAACCTCTGATTTCTCGATATACGAATTTAAGGAATCTGATCAACTCTTATCAATATACATTTGATCAGTTTATCAATTAAGAGAATTGTCCTATAGGTGTGACCTAAAGGGATCAACTGACCACCACCGTCATACGACAGTAATGTCAAACTCTAGATAGCCAATCATTACTGATTAATGTTGGTCAGTTGACTATATAATTTTGTATCATGCCTTGCGCATTCTCGTCAGGAGATTTAATTATGTGATCGCACTATTGTTGAGGACACATATTCCAACAATCTCCCACTTGTCCTCGACAAGTGTGCGTCACCAATTCTCTTGTCCTATTACAATCTCCCACTCAATGCAAGGTGTCTCTCTGGTCGTACTTGCATTTGATCATATCATGAGTGGTTTCCTCGATCTGGAGATTAACTGTTTGACCGGAATTATCTACCATAGATACCTTCCGAGCGTGGCCACGCATTTCCAGTTAACTTCTCCTCGAGTGGCCTTGAGATTTGAACAACCCTGACAAAGGGGTGGACAATTTCTATTGCACTACTCCCTTCAACTAGCCACAGTCAGACACAACCCAAAACAATCTCATTTGACTCCAGTTACGAAAATTCGTAGAGAATGGATCAAGCCTATGCCAAAACTGTGCCATCTTTGGTGAGTAGTCTTTAGTCTAAGAATTGACTCATAAGAATACTATAGCAGTTCTTGCCACGACCGGGCTATAATAAAATTTCCCGAACTCTATAAGTGGTCACTTTGCCCGACAGAGTGTCTCTCACAGTCTGTCTATGTGATCGACTAGTCATCACATATGACTCTATGACATTTGAACTTGCCATCAATCGCCTCACACTCCAGTCGCTTCGAGATGTCACCTCATACAAGCGGCAAGGGGCTATACTAAATCAATCCAGTTCACTTTATGAGGTTCAAAGTTGTCTCTTACAACCCATTTGTATTTGACAAAGTATCTTTCAATTGTGAGTTAATTATAATTCAAACGATATTGTCATGTATGGACAGTCAATACAATATTACTGATCCATAGCATTTGATGAACATTCATCAATTTGTATTAGTTGTTTGAATTTGTGAATAAACCTTTTATTCATGTTTTCAAAACCTACAAATCTTAGTTTTCTTCCATCTCATATTATCTCGTATGATATGATCTTATTTGAGTACATATCTAGAACTCATTCTAGATCTTGAGTTTCCTTTCCTGAAGGAAGCTCCCACTGTTATCTTATAACTCGTGACGTATTGGTATGTCAGAGGGATCAAATTATCGCTCTAAAATACCTAGTCACTTATGTACTGAAATCTATTTTGTAGTTATTTATGTTTTCATCACTCGTTCTCTTAGAGAACCCTAACATTTTCAATTATCTTGGCTACTTAATCAAAAGTTTTAGGTTGTATGAATCACCACGTGATTCTATATTTATCAATATGAATAATGTATCCAACCATTTTGATTTCTAATGGGTGACCTTTTATTATCAATATAATAAACCTTCACGTGAAGCTCCATCATCCTATGATATATTACATTTTATTCATCTAGAATTGAGAACTTCTTATTCTTTACACTCTAAAGAATCACCATTCTCTCTTAATGGTATTCTCAATTCTTTAATGAATGTCGCTCCCACTAAAACCACATGATCAACATTATTTCTTAAATGAACCTTTCATTTCTCGCATGTTATTCTTTTGCTTCTACTTGAACCAGTATCACTATCCCTATAGTGATCTACTTTATCAATCAATTATCATTCCTTAAATGAACTCTTCATTTCTTGTGATATTTCCTAATTACACTTTTCGATACAAAAGAGACTACCATCGAGAGAACTGAGATGATTTCTCCTCTATTATCTTATAATTTTGAGAAACATCATTATTAAGGAATTTCCTTCCGATTTCATACGGGGTTTCTTTTATCCTCTCTAAGAAACAATGACATGAGGAACATTTCCTTTCGTGTCCTCACGTAGTTTCTTCTGTGTCCTCTCGTAGTTTCTTCTATCCATTCATTTAGGGTTCTTCTTAAGAATCCCATGTAGGATTCTTCTCTAAGATCCCACATTTATATCATTGGTTTGCGGGCGAAATATTTTCTCTCACTCTATCTTTTAAAATAACCTTTATTTATATAAGGATAGCAATTTCCCTATAACCAATGTTTATGAATGTTGAAAAAGTTTTTAGGTGTGATAAATTAATTCTCATTTTCAATTAAAATGATCATCTTTTAATGAATTAATTATATCTCATTTTGATTGATAGTTTCTCATGTGGTGTAGTTTTCCGTCTTTAAATTAATCAACACCTTGATTCTTTATATTGATCGTATCAATGTCATTGTACAATGAACGTTTCAGGGTACATGCTTAGTGATTTATTAAGATCACTTTAATTCATGTTTAACAAGGCATGCAATTTATTTTAGGAATCAATAATTTGATTTAGAACAAAAGGAGTGACTTGGGTTGAAAACCAAGTCACTAACATCCAAAATACAACCATTGTTTAGGATTGAAATCCTTGTCTTACAAGAAAAGAAATTGTTCTTGAAAAATAAAATGCATAAATGAAAGAAGACGATAATGAAAATTAGAGCCAAGCTCTTTAAGTCTTCAATCACTTGAATGCTACCATAGCCATCCATGTAAGGAATTTCAAGCTTCATTTTCCTTGCCTTTGTCACTAGGTGGTGCCCCTTTAAAACAATTGAAAAGGGTGATAGTTAACAACTTGTATCACCATACATAAGTTGACAAAATAACATGAATTTTAAACAAGAATTATTACCTACGGCGAGAGCCTTTCCATTTTTGAGATCGGTCAAGTATTTGGGGCAATTACGTTTCCAATGCCCTAACCTCGTGCAATAATGGCATTTGTCTTCAGCCTTTGAAGATGAGGTGGAAGCGCCTTTCGAAAAGGTCTTCTCTTTAGCCGGTTTGGGCTTGAACGTTTTCTTGCCCTTGCCTTTGAAGGCACTCCTCTTGAATTTCCCTTTTCCCTTCTTCTCGATGTTCAAAACATCCTTAGTAGAACTTTCATTAAGTCCCATGTCCCTCTCTGCTTGGACGAGCATCTTATGCAATTCGTCCAATGTGGTTTCTTGATTTCGCATGTTAAATTTCACCCGGAACTGAGCATACGATTTTACCTTATTGAGAGAGTGAAGAACTCGGTCAATGATGATGGAGTCGGGAACTGTTAGGTTTATTTATCTCATAATCTAACTATTTTAGTCATACTAAACAAATTATAATTAACATTTTAATTATCTTACTTGTAGATCTTATGCATGCTAATGAAAAGCGGAAATAACAAGATTTGAACCCTTACTCACGGTCCAAAATAATGCTAGGATGATCCTCCAAAGTATTCAACAAGAACACCTCCTCCAAGATGCACCCAAGACACCCTTAATAAAACCGACACTTTGATGTATGCTAGTACAAGAATCGGTTTTTCCTTAATATAAATTCTAATCTTTATTTAGAATTACTAATACAATACTAGAACAATTATAGTATTACGATATAATCTCTATTATATGAATATTATCTTTTGAATATTAGAGAGGATTTTGTTAGTTTTCTCACACAAAAAAACCTTAAGATTAGAATGAATGATTGTCGTATTGTACACTTAACATTTTTGTTGTGTTTTGGTGTGGCTTTGGTGTGGGTGCCATGAACCCACATGGGGAGCAACCAAATATTGCTTTTTGTCTTACAAAAAAGACATAGGTTGACACAAGGCAATGTTCTCAAGGAACATGTTTTTACATGTTCTTAAAAATTACAAACATCCTTTAATTGCCACCACCAAAACCGGTACCACCATTTCATAAAATGGACTTCCATTTTATAATTGTCATTTTTGTACAATTGTAAACTTATGTGTGAAATGCCAACATCTCACACCATAAAATAATTGTTTTAATTTAAAATGCATATTTATCAAATAAATATCATTTGTAATTTAATAAATCATATTTAACAAATTAACTAGTAATTCATAATCACTAATGTATAAAATGGTCATTTCAATAATCGTCATTACGATTTACAATACTTGTAATAATATACAACCCGATTCATTCTAATTACGATATTTCATAAATATCGTTTAACAATTGACAATTGATACGTGTCAATTTCAAATATAAATCTTACATTAAGATTTTACCTCTAATATTATCGATATATAAGTTTTAAGGAATATGATCAAATCGTATCAATATACATTTGATCACTTTATCAATTAAAGTAATTGTCCTATAGGTGTGACCTAAAGGGATCATCTGACCACCACCGTCATACGACAGTAATGTCAAACTCTAGCTAGCCAATCATTACCGATTAATGTTGGTCAGTTGACTAATATAATTCGTATCATCCCTTGCGTATTCTCGTCATGAGATTTAATTACGTGATCGCACTATTGTTGAGGACACATTTCCCAACAATCTCCCACTTGTCCTCGACAAGTGTGCGTCACCAATTCTCTTGTCCTATTACAATCTCCCACTTAATGCAAGGTGTCTCTCTGAGGTCGTACTTGCATTCGATCATATCATGAGTGGTTTCCTCGATCTGGAGAATAACTGTTTGACCGGAATTATCTACCATAGATACCTTCCGAGCGTGGCCACGCATTTCCAGTTAAATTCTCCTCGAGTGGCCTTGAGATTTGAACAACCCTGACAAGGGGTGGACAATTTCTATCGCACTACTTCCTTCAACTAGTCACAGTCAGTCACAACCCAAAGCAATCTCATTTGACTCCAGTTACGAAAAGTCGTAGAGAATGGATCAAAGTTATGCCAAAACTGTACCATCTTGGGAGAGTAGTCTTTAGTCTAAGAATTGACTCACAAGAATACTATAGCAGCTCTCGCCACGACCCAGCTATTATAAAATTTCCAGAACTCTATAAGCGGTCACTTTGCCCGACAGAGTGCCTCTTGCAGTCTGCCTATGTGATCGACTAGTCATCACATATGACTCTATGGCACTTGAACTTGCCATCAGTCGCCTCACATGTTATAAATATATTCTGTCAGAGATATTAAGATAATGAAACAACACCGAATCGCTATGCTTTCCTTATAGAACAATTCGTCCCGTATATTATGCCTGGGATATTCCGAATTTTCTATAGAGATAAGATGATGTTCCTCGGTTTTTGGCAAGAAAACAGAGATATAATTTTGAAGTATTGATCTGAGATTTGCTTTTCTGTTCAAGAAGAATAATCAGAAGTTTTTCTCGTAAGGAAATTCTGATCTGTTTCGTCCCATATATATAGGGAAATGAAGGGGAAAAAGGGAATGATTTAGTCAGATTTCTGAAGAGTCGCAACTCTTCGAAATCAACCTGCCAAAGTCGTTCATAAGGCAACTATACCGCGAACTTATAATATAATAAACTAGTGTACACTCCGTACTTCCCGAACTAGTTTTATTATTTATAAGTTTGCCCGTCTTTGAACCAAACCCAAATTACGGAAAATAAACCGGTAATTACACTTAAATTACCAACATTCCTCCCCCATTTAAGCGTAATTATAGGTTTAAAATAAACCAAACAAATGTACCAATTTATGCATAAATGAAAATGTCACGAAGATTGAATTTTCACTTAGTGAAATTATACATTCCAAATATTCGAGTATTAGGGTGTGACTAAGCATTGAACCCTTTTACACATATTGAACACATGAAGATAACTGACACATAAATTAATTTTACTCCAAAAGTTACAATAAATCGACACTTATTTACAAGCCTAGTGTCCTATATCTATTCATGAACATTTGAGGAGCCAAACCCAAACTCCCTTGAAGCGGCTTACTTCATGTTCACATAGGTTGATTCTTTTCATCGTGTTCCTGCAAGCACACTTTTTCAAAAGATCAATTAAGAAGTTAAACTCCAACCTTACAACATGCAGGTCCAAACACATACTTTCGGGATATAAATTATGTGTTCCAATCTTTAAGCAATAGGCCTTCCACATTGAATTCTGCCTCTAAAGTCGTTTTAGAGGGGAATTGGGTATCCTAATGCAAAAGATTTATACGGGTTTTAGACCCATCCCGTCAACCGACTTTATTACTAAGTCCTTAGCCAATGCCTTGGTCAAATGATCGGCTAAATTATTTCGAGATCTCACAAAAATAACTGATATTACTCCATCAGTTATCAGCTCACGTACTGAGCTATGTCTGACACCCAAGTGTCTAGATTTACCATTGTAAACTTGACTATATGCTTTAGCTAGTGTAGCTGCACTATCACAATGTATAGCTATGGTTGAGATTGGTTTTGGCCACAATGGAATCTCGTAAACTAAATTTCTTAACCACTCTGCCTCTTTTCCGGCTGATGCCAAGGCAATAAATTCTGATTCCATGGTTGAACCTGAAATGCATGTTTGCTTTTTGGATGCCCAAGATATGGCACCTCCCCCAAGCAAAAACACCCATCCACTTGTTGAAGAATGATCCTCAATATTACTAATCCAGCTAGCATCAGAATATCCTTCCAGAACCGAAGGATTACCCACATATGTCAATCAAAAGCTTTGAGTAGCTTTAAGATATCTCAATACACGATTTATAGCTTGCCAATGAAGAGTACCAGGATTTTTCGTGTATCGACAAAGCTTGCCTACTGCAAAAGCTATATCCGGTCTAGTGCATGTCATAGCATACATTAGACATCCAATTACTCAAGAGTACTCGAGCTGTGAAACAGGTAAACCGGTATTTGGTACAAGTTTCAAACCAGGTTCCATGGGAGTTGAAGCTGGAGTACCATTATGACAATTAAACTTGTTCAATACTTTCTCAATATAGTGAGATTGAGTCAACGAAATTTCTTTGTCACTCCGCTTTATTTTGATTCCAAGAATCACATCAGCTATCCCCATATCCTTCATTGCAAATTTTGAAGACAGAAATTGTTTGCAAATATCTACTTGATTTTGGCTAGTACCAAAAATCAACATATCATCGACATATAGACATATGATCACGCCATTACCAGCATTATCAAATTTGCTATATACTCATCTGTCTGACTGGTTAAGTTGAAAACCGTTGGACAAAACTGTTTCATCAAATTTATGATGCCATTGTTTAGGAGCTTGTTTAAGTCCATACAATGATTTAATTAATTTGCATACCTTATGCTCATTACTCGGCATAACAAAGCCTTCTGGCTGTTTCATATAAATTTCTTCGTCTAAATCCCCATTTAAGAATGCAGTCTTAACATATATTTGATGGATCACTAGATTGTTAATGGCAGCTAATGCAATTAACAGCCTAATAGTGGAGATACGAGCGACTGGCGCATAGGTATCAAAATAATCAATATCTTGTTTTTGTCGAAAGCCTTGGATGACTAATCGAGCTTTATATTTGTCAATTGTGCCATCCACCTTCAATTTCCTTTTGAAAATCCATTTGCAACCCAAAGGTTTGCAACCACGAGGGAGATCTTCTAAAACCCAAGTGTTATTTCCGACAATTGAGTCCATTTCATCATTTATTGCTTCTTTCCAAAAGGAAGCATCATGAGATTTCATAGCCTCATCAAATGTTCTAGGATCCTCATCTACATGATAACAATATGAATATTGGAATCCTATTTCATCCCTGGAGCCTTCAACCAAGTAAAGTTGAAAATCGTCTCCAAATGATTTTTTTTTCCTTATCCTTTTTCCTCTACGAAGTTCAGGGGTAGTTGTGTGAGTTTCTACAACCTGATTAGGTTCAACAACTTTTTCCACTTCAACATTAGTTGGAGTTAACATACTCGGCCTAGGTATAGAAGAAAATCGTATTTCATCAAAGATAGCATCACGAGATTCTATAACAGTGTGTATTGACACTGCATCATTTGGTTCTATTACATAGAATCGGTAAGCCTTGGAATGCATGGCATATCCAATAAAAATGCAGTCAATGCCTCTTTCTCCCAAGTTTTTAATCTTGGGATCGGGTAATCTAACGATAGCCCGACATCCCCAAACTCGAAGATAATTCAAGTTTGGTTTCTTTTTATACCATAGTTCATAAGGAGTAATTTTATTTTGTTTATTTGGGACCCTATTTAATAAATAGCAAGCCGTTAACATGGCTTCTCCCCAAAATCCTTTACTTAGGCCCGAGTAAGATAACATGGTGTTAACCATTTCTTTAAGAGTTCTGTTTTTCCGTTCCGCTATACCATTTTGTTGTGGTGTATACGGAGCGGTTACCTCATGTATTATCCCACATGAACCGAAATAGGCAGGGTCATAGTATTCTCCACCCCTATCTGATCGCATCTTCTTTATTAAAGAAGATTTCTGTAACTCTACTTCATTCTTAAAAAGAATAAACTTACTCATAGCCTCATCTTTAGTATTTAACAAGTACAAATAGCAAAACCGAGTACAATCATCAATGAATGTTACTAAGTAATGTTTATTTCCTAAAGATGGAGTAGAATGATAATCACATAAATCAGTATGAATAAGTTCCAACAACGTAGAAGTTCGTTTTACACCCGGAAAAGGTTGCCTTGTAATTTTGTTTAACATACAAAAATTACATTTCTTTGTAGTCATATCAAAAGGCGGAATCAAATCATACTTAGACATTACCAATAAACGTTTATAATGAACATGGCCTAAACGATCATGCCATAAAGAAGATGAATCAACATCGGAACATATCAAAGCATTATCCACTTTCATATAATCATTATTCAAATTATTTACATGATCATACTTCAGATTTAACATAAACATACCATTATTCAAATAACCGAAACCTATAAACAAACCACACTTAGATAGAACATATCTATCTGATTCTATAACTTGTTTATATCCACACCTAGATAATTGTCAACTAGATACTAAGGTTTTACGAACAGTAGGTACATGCAATACATTCTTGAGACTAATAGATTTTCCAGAACTAAACAACAATACAACTTCGCCTCTTCCGAGAATTGGAGCGGTTGACTCGTTCCCCATATAGATTATATCCCCATCTTCAGCGGGAACATACTTTGTGAACCATCCACGATTTTTGCAAATGTGCTTTGTGGCTCCCGAGTCAATCCACCATACTACGGCATCATCCTGCATAAAGAATAATGCTTCAGGAATATATGGAATATAATTTCCATCAGAAAGTAAATCACGAACAAAATTCGTACCTTGCTTTTGGGAAGGACCTTGGTCCTTAGACCCCTGATCCTTATGCCACTTTCCTTTGTTTGCCTTTACCGCTCCTCCCTTTTTTCCATATCGACAATCACGTTTAAAGTGACCACTTTTACCACAAATCCAACATTCCATCTTCGACTTTTGTTCGAATTGTTAGATTTGTCACTGTTGGGATTAGGGCGTTTAGTACCTTTCTTCTCAGAATTGGAACTTTCACCATGCTCCATCATATTAACAGATGCCTTTCCTGTATCACTTCTCCAAGATTCCTGATCTCTTAAGGATTCCTCAATGCGTAGAGTTTTACCGAGATCGACAAGAGTCATCTCCTCTTTCTTATGCTTTAAAGAATACTTAAAGTCCTTCCACTTTGGTGGAAGTTTGTCAATAATACTTGATACAGAAATAGACTCTGGCATCTCCATATTATGTTGAGCGAATTGGCCCAAAATACGTAAAAGTTCATTGTATTGTTCCATGACAGGTCTACTATCAAGCATCTTATAATTCATAAAATTACCGACCAGAA
The DNA here is from genome assembly GCA_029255685.2 of Silene conica. Classification (NCBI taxonomy): domain Eukaryota; kingdom Viridiplantae; phylum Streptophyta; class Magnoliopsida; order Caryophyllales; family Caryophyllaceae; genus Silene; species Silene conica. The sequence continues at coordinate 74,528,925 of CM055314.2, forward strand.
ACTTTTTACTCGAAACATCTTCATCAATATACTTAGACTCTAACATATCCCATAATTCTTTTGCACTTCCTATATTCTGATAAATATCAAATAAGGAATCAGACATACCATTAAGGATGTAGCCTCTGCATATATAATCGTCATTATCCCACTTGTTCCTTCTCTTTAAATCCTCTATGGTACTGTTATCATCCACGTCTGGGGCAGGAGTGCTCAGAACGTACACCACTTTCAGAGTCGTAAGAAGAAAATGCATCTTTTTCTGCCATCTCCTAAAATTCACACCTTCGAATTTCTCTAACTTACTGATCTTCTCTGTCAAACCCTTCACAGTCGACATCTTTCAGAGAATAAAAATTGTTCTACAAGATTGTTATAAATATATTCTGTCAGAGAAATTAAGATAATGAAACAACACCGAATCGCTATGCTTTCCTTATAGAACAAGTTCGTCCCGTATATTATGCCTGGGATATTCCGAATTTTCTACAGAGATAAGACGATGTTCCTCGGTTTTTGGCAAGAAAACAGAGATATAATTTTGAAGTATTGATCTGAGATTTGCTTTTCTGTTCAAGAAGAATAATCAGAAGTTTTTCTCGTAAGGAAATTCTGATCTGTTTCGTCCCATATATATAGGGAAATGAAGGGGAAAAAGGGAAGGATTTAGTCAGATTTCTGAAGAGTCGCAACTCTTCGAAATCAACCTGCCAAAGTCGTTCGTAAGGCAACTATACCGCGAATTTATAATATAATAAACTAGTGTACACTCCGTACTTCCCGAACTAGTTTTATTATTTATAAGTTTGCCCGTCTTTGAACCAAACCCAAATTACGGAAAATAAACCGGTAATTACACTTAAATTACCAACATCACATTCTAGTCGCTTTGAGATGTCACCTCATGTAAGCGGCTAGGGGCTATACTAAGTCAATCCAGTTCACTTATGGGGTTCAATATTGTCTCTTACAACCCATTTGGATTTTGACAAAGTATCTTTCATTTTGAGTTAATAATAACTCAAATGACATTGTCATGCAAAAACAGTCAATACTATTTCATTGCATTTGATGCACGATCATTTATTTTTATTAGTCTTTTGCGAATAAACCTTTTATTCATGACTGCAAAACTTACAAATTTTGGTCTCCTTCCATCTCATATTATCTCGCATAATATGATCTTATTTGAGTACATATCTAGAATTCTTTCTAGATTTTGAGTTTCCTTTCTTGAGGAATGCTCCCACTGTTATCTTATAACTCGTGACGTATTGATATATTAGAGGGATTAGAGAATCACTCGAAATTATCTAGTCACTTATGTACTGAAAGCTATATTGTAGTTATTAATGATTTTATCACTCTAATAATTTTCAATCATCTTGGCAATTTGATCATGGTTTTATTCATCAATATGAATCATATCTAACCATTTTGATTTCTAATGGGCGACCTTTTAATTATCAATATAATAAACCTTCCCGTAAAGCTCTATCATCTTATGATATAAGGTATTTGTTCATCTAGAATTGAAAACCACTTATTCTTTACACTTTAAAGAATCACCCATCCTCTCTAAATGGTAGGCTTAATTCTTTTAATGAACATTGCTCCCACTAAAAACAATATCACTTGATTTCTTAAATGAACCTTTCATTTCTTGCATGTAAATCTTTATTTATTACTTGAATCATTATCACTATCACTATCCCTATAGTGATCTATTTTCATCCAATTAATCATCACTTCTTTCATTTCCTCGTTTCCTCGAGACGAATATGACATGATAATTGATGAGCTCCATTTTGGTCATTATTTTAATTATATATTCTTCATTTTCGGTCCCGATTCGACCTCGTTTTGCGTGCCTTTGATTGTTTTTATGCCCGTTACCTCGAATATTCCTACTTGATTCACATTTTGTAGGTATTGCGGCGGGGACGAAGAAACGGAGGCAATCGAGACGAATTTGGAGCGATATGTGAAGAAATTGAGGAGAATAAGCAAGAAGACCTCCCAGGCACTCCCAGCCGGTTCCCAGCCGGCGGCCGGTAGGCCGGCTGGGGACCTTGACTTGACTTTTTGGTAAAAATGCGAAATAGTTACAGATCCAAGCAAAAGGGCTCCCAGCCGGTGGCCAACCGGCAGCCGGTCAGCCGGCTGGGGAGCATATCCCACACTTAGTCAATTTTGAAGAATTGAAGAAAATGCGATTTTTGGGTAGATTCATGCAAAAGGAGTCCCAGCCGGTGGCCAACCGGCAGCCGGTCCACCGGCTGAGGATACCTGTACATTGTTGAAAAATCAAGGAAAAACTCAGATTGTTCAAATAGGCCTCCCAGCCGGTGCCCGACCGGCAGCCGGCCGGTCGGCTGAAGATCAAGGTTCAATTGGAAAAAGAGGAAAAAAAGTCAGATGTTTACATTTGGACTCCCAGCCGGTCCACCACCGGCAGCCGGTTGACCGGCTGAGAGTCCTATTTCAGATTTCCGCACTCTATATAAACCCACACTTGTATCATTTTATTTTCACGCATTTCTAGGTTGATTTTTAGGGTTTGTACTGTTACATTCATTCATACTTAGTCACCAAAAACTCTCTTAAAATATTTAATCCTTCTTAGATATTAGTTTAATCCTTTAGTTATTATTAATCTCTCCTTATTCATTTCTTTAGTGATTGTTCCTAGCAATTGTCTTAGGGTTTTTGGTTGTAATTTGGGAGCATTTGAAAGGATCTTCCATTTGTAATCAAAGTTCATTCCTTTATCCAATTGTTTGGTATAATCTTCCTAATCCTTACTTTGTTTTTACATTACTTTGAGTTTTGCTTAAATCAATTGTTTACCTTTGCTTGTTCATGATGTTTAGCACTTGTTTATCTCTCTTTCACATGCTTTTCCTTACCATGAGTGAGTAGTTTTATACCTAGGGTTAGGGGGAAACTTGGGTGGTGATTAGATGATAAATTCATGCTAGTTTGTTGATTAGTTGTTCTTCATAAAGTAGTTTTCCATTTGTTGCATGCTAGGTGTTTGATGATTCGCTTCAACGAAAGTTGGGCTTTGATTTTAGCGTGACTTGCCTTGAGCGACGGTTGAGGGTTTGTCTTAGCATGTTTAATGGTTGGTTGTGGGTATTTGTAGCGAAAGCTAGGGTATTCCGACCTAGGTTTAGTCGACTCGAGAGAAGAGACTCACCGAGACTACTTACTTGAGACCTACTAGTTTGCTTTCTCGTATCTTCATCTACCCATCTTAGTGACCCCCCGACACCCTAGTTTTCCCTTCCATAGTTTTAATCTTAACTTGTTTACTTTAATTGTTCTTTAGTTGTTAATCAATCACAAACCTATTACCCCGACTCTATCTATAATTAGAACGTAACTATACAATTTCCCCACCATCTTTGCGAACGATAACCCTATTATACTACTATTTTGGGTTTATAAATTTGTTTGATCGTGAGAACCGACGACTTAATCTCGCGCTATCAAAATGGCGCCGTTGCCGGGGATGGTGCTAGAAGTTGTTTAGTTTAGTTTTAGTTTTAGCTTTAGTTAGTTGTGCTTATTTTGTTTTAATCAAAGCTTTGTTAGTTGAGTGTAGAGTGGTTGCTATATTGCTCACCCTAGTGCCTAAAAAACACTAGGACGACTCATTGTATGCTAAGTTTTATGCCTAGGGGTGACTCTAATTCTTTGTTGTCAACTTCCGAACCGGAGAGGCTTTTTCGAGCCTTGAGGAGAAGAACTATAGCGAGAGTGAGAATTGCTTCCCAAGCATCTACTAGCCACAACAACCCCCCTTCACCCGAACCACAAAGCCCAAATCAAAGCATTCCTAGCCCAACATCCGAAAACTTCGACAACCCATTCTACCAATCACCACCACCCTCACCTCACATTCCAAATCACCCACAATTCCCCATAATGGCCGCCCTTCGAGATCACAACCGGCCCAACCACAATGATACCACAAATCCAATCAACTTTGGCACTCTTGTTCCTCAAAATTTCGAAATACACCCTTCACAAATGAGATCTATTGAGAAGAACGCCTTTAGTGGAGCTTCTCATGAAGATGCTCATGGACATTTGAGAAAGTTCAAGGGTAAAGTAGCAATGATCAAGAAAACGGGGGTGCCCGAAGAACCCTTAAGGCTAATGCTCTTCCCCTACTCCTTGACCGACAAGGCGGATAGGTGGTTGAATGTTCATGCTCCAAACACTTTCACGACTTGGGACGACCTGGCAACGACCTTCCTTGCTAAGTACTACCCGTCCTCTAAAACCGCCATGCTCCGGAATGAGATAACTCAATTTCAGCAAGACGAGGGAGAATCCTTGGGAGAGGCTTGGGATACCCACTTGGTACACCACCCAAACCTTCTTTCAGACTCTTCTCCCACGCACGAAAGAGATGGTTAATGCATCGGCGAGGGGTAGTTTTGACCACTTGCCGCATGAGGAGGGAAGAGAGCTTATCAAAAAAATCGTTGATTCCGAGGAGAACTATGGTACTCGGGGAAATGTCTTGAGAAAGAGTAGCAAGTACCCTAGTGAGCACCTTTCCAACTCAAAGGCGAATGAGGAAACCAATGCCAAGTTTAGATATGTTGACCAAGAAGTTGGAGGACTTGACTAAGGGCTCTACAAGTAAAGAGACCAAGAACAACACTCCGGGGATGTACCAAGTGAATAGTGTAGCTTCATGTGATTTGTGTGGAGGAAATGGGCACACATTCGAAGTATGTGCAGATAAGTCTATTGAGGGAAGTGGAAGTGAGGAGAAATTGTATGCTTTCCAAGCATTCAATAACTCTAGAGGGCAAAACACTTTCAACCCAATTCAAACTGCTACCATCAAGGGATTCGAGGGAGCCCTTACATGAGTTACAAGAGTACTAATGTGTTGAACCCACACCAAATTCAACAACCTCAAGTGCAAAATCCACCCAGTTTCCAACCAAGGGGTGGAAACTTCAATCCGAGAAACAATTTCAACAACAACAATTTCTACCAAGGTAACCAATCCAATCAAGCCAATCAAGGCTTTCAACAAAATTTCAATGACCCAAACTTTAATCCCACACTAGTAGAAAAAACGTTATTTGAGGCGTCAAAATAGAGGGCTTTTGCGGCGTTTTGGATGCAGCAGCAAATAAAGGGGCCGTAAATAGAAAAAGTCATTTGAGGCGAAAAAAAAAACGCCGCAAATAAGAGGTTATTTGAGGCGTTTTCTAAAAAAACGCCGCAAATAGAAAAGGCTATTTGAGGCGTTTTTTGAAAAAACGCCGCAAATAGGGTTAAAAAAAATATATATATTTTTTTTTTTTTTTAATATGAAAAAATGCAGACAAATTATTTAAATATGATAACTCTCAAATGTATTTTTTTCACAAGAGAATCCTACATGTTTTTTGTAATTATTCTAAAAATATATACAATGCTAAAAATCCTACAATAGAAATCAAGAGCAATTGCTTTGCATTCCAGTAGCTTGATGCAGCACCAGTTGATGCAGGCCAGTAGCATTCCGGTAGCTTGGCCATTTCACATGTTCCTGCACAACAAAATCAAGAGCAATCGCTTTGCTGCCATTCATCAGATCTTTCAAACGAGCAACTGATAGCTCTAAACCCATCTCAAAAGGCTGACCACATAAGCGAAAGAACATCAGGCCATATGAAACAAACATTATGGATCAAGAGTCAAGATAACCTGGGTATAAATGTTTCTTAAAAAAAGAGTTGATGTACAGAGGCACAAAGTTTATGAAATCATGCAGCATGATTCATATAATACAAACCGGAGATGTAACTGTGAATTAAGCAATGCCATCTTTCTGAAAAGTTAAATAGTAACCATAAAATCATGTAACTGTGGGTAGCTTATCTTTGGAGCCAAGTTGGCAAAAATCAGATGTAATGTAGCATCTCATAGGTTTGATAGGTACCTATGTTAGTCCGACTCTTCATATTCCCTCGGGTACCCATGTCGAACACTCATGTCATGGCCTCATGGGTGGGTAACACAGTTTTAGACAATTCATTTTAAGCCATAATATGTTGACAACTACATGTCTACATAGAATGCGTGCATGAAGAAACAAATGCTTCCTAAAATCACAGAAAGCATAGTATGTAGTTTGATTTGGACCATTTTGAAAAGATAAACTTGAACAAATTTAACCCTTAACTCCTTAAGTATACTATGAGGAAATAAAGATACACTTATTACCTTGATCCCATGGTTGATAGTAGTCTTCTTTTACCAGCACTGGTCAGGGGGCAGGGGCTCAGTTAAACACATTGTACTGACCAACTTTAAAGCTTCCTGATACTTCTACTGAAATATTACTTCTCCTCATTTCATCTACTGCTTTTCCCCATTTTATTTCAACTTTAAATCAAATTCTTGATATTCCATTACGCCTAACATAATCATATCTTACCCTTGCTCAGCATTTTCTTTTCCCCATTTCATTTCATCCACAAAACTGGAACAACAAACCAAATTTAGCAGGGGATTCTCCTTAGATATGATTTGAGAAGCTAGTGATCGGTAATAATAAAATTGTTACCAAACTATTGTCATAACAACAAGTAGGAGCAAAATGAGCAAAAAGGGAAAGAGAACTGGATTAGTTGAATCCAGAAAACAGATTTCAACGTCACTAAATTCCAGCTTATGAAACATACCGAGAGTGTCATTTTTGCAGATTCTACAGCCCATCCTTGATATGACCCTTCATACTTCTGCACCTTTTCGGTGCAAGAGCTGAACATATTCTATTACCTGCATAAGATATCAAACAATACAGATTGTGAAAAATTGTGGTGTGGTCATTGATTACCAATGTACCTCTAACAGGAAAGAAGACGTATCTCTTTTCTGTCCGCCATTTGGTATCAGACCTCTCAACATCTGAAACTTGAAAGGGCAAAAATCAAACTGCATTGATTTCTGCATTTTTCTTATTGTCGAAAAAGACACTACTTCTTTTGAAATAAAAAAAAGAATTGACTTCGACCAAAGTCAATGAGGCAAATGTAAAGAAGGGACAACAGTACCTAGTGCATGCACTTGTCGGTCTGTGATCAGGAATAATCCCATCTTCAGCTGAACGAAAATCAGTTGCCTGCCTTTTGCTCAGCTAACAACAATCTTTCGACCTGATAAACCACCAATAGCATACCTGAGACGGGTCAGAAATAGCAGTGATCATGATATTACTCGAAACATAATGTAGGCAGTTAGTCACTCAAGGGTCAAGAGACCGTCTCATATGGGACCAATTGATTCATGGGTCAATACAAACCTTGCTAGTTTGATCAGATTAACTTCTAATCAAAGAGTGTTATGAGAATCAAAGAGTGTTATGAGAATCACAAGTCAATACAAAATGACACTACTTCTTGGTATATAAACCACCAATAGCATGACCGTCAATAGTAACAGAAAATTACCTGAACTGTAAAAGGATCACTAGAAACCATGAAACGTTTACATTCTGATAATCGGGTATTCAGATGTTAACAGAGCACTCTATTTTTTATTTGATTTTATCTTATGCCTGAAAAACATTATCATATTATCATGCCTGAAAACATTATGAAATAAATCAATAAGAGTTAAAGAGTGTATTATAAAAGGGAGGCATTGCATATCGGTGACCCCATATTAGTGTGTGGCGGTAAGTTTTGACACCAGCATTTAACTTTCAGCAAGAACTAGTATTCTAATAGTGACTTTTAAGCCCGACTCTACACCTAACTTGGATGCCAAAACAGTAGCAGCCGCTGCCTTGGCAGCAGGATCTGTGTCATTGATGCGTGCCTATTTTATGATGTTTTACATCTATTTTTACACGCATTTTGTCGCTCATTTACTATGTTTTAGCCTTTATTTCCCAACAATTGTCTACTTTCGTATTTTTATGCTCTTTTGCAGATTTGTGCGGAAAAGGGACGATTTTATACCAAATTTATGCCCTCGGGACTTTTTATGACTAAGGACAAGAAGGAACGAAGCCTAGCGCACATTTCAAGGCCTAAAGATAGCTTTAACAAGCAAAGAATCGATCCACGACATTGCAGCCTGTTTCAAATGGCTATATATAGAGTTCTAGAGCTGATAATGGAGTGATTCCAGTTGGAGGTGAAAGCTTATCCTCTTAGCTTTCCAACGCCGCGAGAATCGCTTGATTTCGATAAGTAACGAAGAAATGGCAGCTGTTTTAAGAACGATGCGCGCTGCAGTCCCGACAGTTGGTCGACCGACCAACAAAGTAGGTCGATCGACCAGGTTCCTATTGGAAAAGCCCAGAATTTGCCTGAAGCCCAGAAATTGCATAAAATCCGTAAAGCGGTCGACCGACCGAAAATATTGGTCGACCGACCACAGCGCCGACCCAGAAGTTTCCGAAAAGCCCATACAAGTGTTTAGGTCATTAGGAAACTCTTTAATTCCGCCTATATAAGCTAATTCAGTCCCTGATCAAGATTTCCATCAAGTTCTTAATCTAGTTTTCTATCATAGAATAATCAAGTCCAAGTTTTCATCTTTGTTCTTAGATTTCCAATTAAGTTGTAAGTTTGCTACAATTCAATCTTTCCTTTTCAATTAATCTTATTGTTCATCTTATTTGTTATTTCTCAATTCATGTTTCCTCTTTATTATCATCTTTAATTATGTTAATTCCTTTGATATTCTTAATTCTTGTTATTGTTAATTTTATGATTAAGATTATGCATAGCTAATTCTTGTGATTAGGAATTAGGGGAACCATGGTAAAGACTTGATTTTGATAGTTTTATGATTAAATTACCAATCCCCCATTGTTGTTGGTAAACTAATTCTTTTAGATTGAAAGATTGTTAGGATTAGTTTAACAACAACTTTGGGATTGCCCTTGAACGAAAGTTTAGTGCTTTTCTAGGAACCCTAAGACCGTAAGGATTGGGTAGAATATTGACCTAAAGGTTTATTCTTTGTTCCTTGGGATTGTGTTATTTGATTATTTTACCTTTCATTAACTTGTTTTAACCATGGGGAACCGAAGTTCCTAATCTCCTTTTCATCTTATTTTAATTTCCTTTATTATTATTGCATGTTTAGATTTATGTTCTTTATAACTTTCATGTTTATTCCTATTTTTATTATTGTTTTAATAACTATGAGTAGCTAATTTCATATGTTAGGATGTAGGGAGTAAATATGCGAAGGTAGTATAAATTCCGAATCGACGTGTTGCAGGGTGGAGGTCGGCCGACCGGGTTAGTTGGTCGGTCGACCGACACGCGTATGAATTCTGTTTCGCTTTTATTTGTAGACTATAATAACCTACAATGAGACCAAAAGGAGACTTGTAGGATGTTAGTATTGACCTACCCAAGATTGAGAGATTTGGGAAGGGCATTGGTTTACATCTTAAGACGGATAGGTTACTTAAGACTGAAAGGTTTATGACCTAGAATTTAGGAATCACCCTTATTGTTGACACCCAATAATTGTGAGACCTAGGAACTAATAGCATAGACCTAAAAGATATGTTACATCCCTTACGCGACTGCAGTACATGTTGACTTAGGATTTATAGTATCTTAGCTGTTTATTACCCGAACATCCTAGCATCTCTTTTATTATATTTTTATTCTCATCTTTATTTACTGGTTGTATTTTATATTTGTTTTAGACTTAGCAACAATCAAACCCCCTCTCTATTGTTACTTTGTAGACTAAAAATTATCAAACATAATTAACCTTGTCTCTCTGTGGTTCGACCCTTACTATCACTATCTATAGTTTTAGTTTGGTTTATAAATCTTATCTTTGGCACCCCTCAACGACGGGTGTCAGTCATAACGCTGCATCAAAGACAAGTGACCATTTAAAACCAACAAGAAATAGGAAGGCTAAAAAATTGTTAGGCTACAAAAGCTTTAATTATGTATCCCATTAGAAGATATGTAATATAGTGTATCATATGATCTCGTGTTAGCAGATGTATTCCATTTATGATAGCTTGTTATGCTAAATAGAGTAGCAAACATCATTAAATGATCAGCCCAGCAAGTATTAACTGGTAGAATTCCCTGTCAGTTCTGTTATTCCCAATTCAAAAGTTCAAGGAACATAGATGACAAATAATTCTTTGTTTTTTGCGGCTGTTTGACAAAAACGCCTCATTCTTCACCGCTAAAACAGACAATGGACCATCACTAACTCCTACACATAAACATCCACACATACAAAACCAATCAATTACAATTTGGCTCTAAAACGTACTTCATCCGTCTCAATCATTTACTTACCCTTTTTAATCACAGGTAAACAAATAATTGCGACTAGTACTACCAAAGCAAGATTAACCAATAAAACGAAATCACTCAAGTTACTCAGATAAAACATAATGGTCAACAAACCTAATTGCTTGAAACATGACATCAATATCAATATATCAGCACAAGTAATCAAGGTGACAAATTATTAGATACAAATGAAAAGTGAAACCAAGAATCTATGTAACAAACCTCTCGTGGATCCTCTTGTGATGTGTCAGGAAGAGCAAAGATCTCCTAAACAAGGAAGAAGAGACAGTAAAAAAGCAAGTCTAAAATAACCAACTGGACTATACCACGAGCAGCACAAAAATCAATTCTGATAGTTCTACAATGTCAAACAAATCCAAGAAAAGTACTTCATATCAAAATAGAAGTTGTAGAGCAACAGTTCTTGGTACCGTATATTGTGTCTTAAATGCCAACAGTTGTGCTAGTGAACCCAGCAACCACGAGTACAGAAGAACTTATGGTAACTGATACCAAACAGATAAAACATGTGAATTGGTTTCACTGTATACCACACGGAATCCAGCATTATATGTAAGTCAGAAAATACAAAACGCTTACCCTAAATCAAAACCCAAATCTATCAAAATTAGGGTTTTACTATTTCCAAAATTTAACAATTTCATCAAAACACAATCAAATAATTAACCAATATGTAACAGTAATGTATAATCAATCAGATTAGTGACGAAATCAACACAGATTTTTAAAAAAATGGAGAAGGAAGAAACCCTTGAAAATCAAGATTATCAGCAAAAGGGAATTAGACCAACCCTAATCATCATATCTAATCAATTTAGATTTGTTTAATACTTCAAACACAACAATAATGTTATATTTATCGATTAAAACAACAACAACATCATACATGACCGTAATGCAATTAAATAAGTAAATAGTCAGATTACCTAAAAATTTTAACTAATTCAAGAGCAATTAGGAAGGAATGGTACCTATTATACTGGAGGCAGATGGCGATGCGACAGAGTCTGATGGTGGGTGATGCATCTGGGCGGAAGAGTGGAGAATGGTGGCGGAGTTGCATTTTTCAGATTGGGTAGGTGAATAATGAGGGAACGAGGGATTTGGGGATTCTTTCTACTTACTTTTTTATTTTTTATTTTTTTTAAACTCTTTCTCATTTGCTGCGTTTATTAGATAAAACGCCTCATATGTGTTATTTGCGGCGTTTTGTTTAAAAAACGCCTCAAATAATTCCTTGCTTTTTTAAAAAAGATAAAATACTTTACTCTATTTGCGGCGGTTTGATAAAAACGCCTCAAATAACCAGCCGCAAATAGCTATTTTTCTACTAGTGCCAATTTCCCAAACAACCAAAACCCACAAAACTTCAATCCATCAAATCAAAACAACTACAACCACAATCCACAAAATTTCAATAACAACCAACATCCCAACAACCCAAACTACAACCCAAATTTCAACCAAAACTTTCCATCAAACAACCAAGGCCAAAACTTCAACAACCAAGCTCCGAAAGGAAACTCCGAAGGTGGGGGTGCAAGGAACGATTATGGGTTACCCTTGCCCCTCACAAATGCACCTCATCAAGACTCGACAAGTGATTCCCAAGTGGGGGAGTTGTTGAAACTTGTCAAGAGCATGCAAGCAACTCACACCCAAGAAATGGCGAATTTGAAGAGTGCCAATCAAAGGGAGATACGGGAAATGGAGGCTCGAGTTGCCTCTCAAGCTCTAGCAAATCCACAAAGGCCACCGGGTGGCTTCCTTGCCCAAGGCCAAAGTTCCAAAGATGCCTCACATAATCACCAAGCACATGCGGTGATCTTGAGAAGTGGAACGGAGCTAGAGGACCCGTACAAAGACTACAATTTTGGTGAAGAGGAGCCGATTTTGGAGCTTGTGAAGGAGAAAGAAAAGGGAGTTGATGCAAGCACTTCAAGGGATGATGAGTTTTATGTAGAGGACCTCCCTTATGAGGAGAAAGAAGAAGAAGTTATCTTGGAGGAAGTGGATGCTAGACAAGAGGAGTTGGTTGCACAACCAACTACTAAGGTAACAAGCAAACCAACATCCACCAAGGTACTATCTAACCCTCAACCAACTAGCTTGCCTTATCCTTCAAGGGCCTTGAAGGGAAAAGAAAACTTCAAGTTCACTAACTTTTGCAAAATGCTTGAACAACTTGAAGTGACTCTTCCCTTCACGGATGTGATTTTCAATATGCCGACTTACTCCAAATTTTTGAAAGAAATCTTGTCGGGAAAGAGAACCTTGGGTAACCAAGAAGTAATGGCTATGAAGGAGGAGTGTAGTGCACTTCTCCTCCAAAAGGTGCCAAAGAAACTTGGTGACCCGGGGAGCTTCTCTATCCCTTGCATAGTCGGTGGTATTCCTATCTCTCGTGCCCTTTGTGATTTAGGAGCTAGTGTAAGTGTGCTCCCTTTGAAAGTTGCAAAAAGAATTGGTTTAACTGATTTGGTTCCAACAAGTATCACCCTCCAATTGGCGGATAGGTCCGTCAAGCGCCCTTTGTGGGTGCTTGAGGACGTACCCGTCAAGGTGGTTAAGAATTTAATCCCCGCTGATTTTGTTGTCCTTGACATCCCGGAGGATAGCCACACCCCCATCATCTTCGGTAGGCCTTTCTTGGCTACCGGAGGCGTCTTTATAGACGTGAAGAATGAGCGGCTCACCTTTAGGGTTGGGGATGACAAAATTGAGTTTAATCTTCCTACCATGATGAAAGGTCCAAAGCATGATGAGGCATTCATATTGGACATTGTGGATCAAGTGGTGAGAGAGATGGAAGAAGTGGAAGAAGACAAGGAGAGTCACATGGAGCAATTGTGTGGCATCTCAACATGTGAGAACAAAGAAATGGATGAAAGCCTAGAGCATGAGGATGAGGAGGTAGAAAAAGTGGAGGGAATGCTCCCTCCAAAGGTACAACTCAAACCCCTTCCTCCCTCCCTAAAGTATGCCTTTCTTGGGGAGGGAGAGGCTTACCCGGTGATTATCAATGCTAACCTCAATGAGCACCAAGAATCCAAACTTATTTCAACTTTGAAGGATCATAAGAGCTCATTAGGGTATAGCCTTGGCGACATCAAGGGGCTAAGCGCGAACCTTTGCATGCATAGAATAATTCTTGAGGAAGGGAGTCGACCTAGAGTGGAAGGTCAAAGGAGATTGAATCCCAAAATGGCGGAGGTAGTGAAGGGTGAAGTTCTTAAGTTGGTTGAGGCCGGTATTATCTACGAGATCACGGATAGCCGGTGGGTGAGCCCCGTCCATGTTGTCCCCAAGAAGGGGGGGTGTAACATTGATTACACAAGAGGATGAGACTCTCCTACCGACTCGTCCGGTGACGGGTTGGAGGATGTGTATTGATTATCGCAAGTTGAATGCGGCCACTCTCAAAGACCATTTCCCAATCCCCTTCATTGATCAAATGTTAGAGAGACTAGCGGGGCATTCGTACTATTGTTTTCTCGACGGTTATTCCGGGTTTTTTCAAATCCCTATTCACCCGGAAGACCAAGAGAAAACAACTTTTACATGCCCCCAAGGAGTGTATGCTTATCGGAGGATGCCATTCGGGTTGTGTAATGCACCCGGCACCTTTCAAAGGTGCATGATGGCCATCTTTGCCGATTTTCTAGAGAAGAGTATGGAGGTTTTCATGGATGATTTTAGTGTCCATGGTGATTCTTTTGACCTAGGGCTTACTAATCTTGAAAATGTGTTGAAAAGATGTGAGGAGCACAACCTTGTCCTCAATTGGGAAAAGTGTTATTTCATGGTAGAGGAGGGGATTGTGCTTGGTCACATAGTGTCCAAGAGGGGGATAGAGGTCGATGGTGCAAAGGTGGCGGTCATTGAGAATTTGTCACCCCCACCAATGTGAAAGGGGTGAGGAGTTTTCTTGGACATGCCGGTTTTTATCGGCGTTTTACTAAAGATTTTTCCAAAACTGCCAAACCATTGACTTCTCTCCTTCTCAAGGATGCCCCATTTTTGTTTACTAATGATTGTCTTGAAGCCTTTTCTAGGATCAAAGAGGCACTTGTGACGGCTCTTATCATCCGTGCTCCAGATTGGGATTTGCCTTTTGAGGTGATGTGTGATGCGTCGGATTTCGCGGTTGGAGCGGTCCTAGGGCAAGTTGTGGATAAGAAGCACCATGTGATATATTATTCAAGCAAGACCCTTGACCAAACCCAAGCTCATTATTCCACGACCGAGAAGGAGATGTTGGCGATTGTCCATGCCATTGAGAAGTTTAGACAATACCTTGTGGGATCTAGAGTGGTGGTGTACTCCGATCACACCGCTCTAAGGCAATTAATGTTGAAAAAATATGCCAAGCCTAGGCTCTTGCGGTGGGTCCTTTTGCTCCAAGAATTTGATCTAGAGATTCGGGACAAGTCGGGGTCGGAAAATGTTATTGTTGCTGACCACTTGTCTAAATTAACTATTGAAGATCATGGTTTGCAAGATAGGGAAGGACCGATCAATGAATGGTTGCGTGAGGATAGCTTGATGGCTATAGCCAATAAGTTGCCTTGGTTTACGGATCTTGCCAATTATCTTGTTAATGGTTTTATCCCGGAGGAGTTGGTGGCAAGAGATAGGAGAAAATTGAAAGTGGATGCTAAAAGATATTTTTGGGATGATCCTTACCTTTTCAAAAAGTGTGGGGATGGACTCTTGAGGAGATGCGTGTCTAAAGAAGAGGGGCTTGAAATTGTGGATCGGCTTCACAACTCCGCCTATGGAGGGCACTTGGCGGCTTCACGGACTATTGCCAAGGTTCTCCAAGGAGGGTTCTTTTGGCCTTCTATGTTTAAAGACATTCACGATGTAGTTAGATCTTGTGACGCTTGTCAAAGGTCGGGCAACATCGGTAAAAGGAATGAGATGCCCCTCAAAACCATCTTGGAGATTGAGTTGTTTGATTTTTGGGGGATTGACTTTATGGGACCTTTCCCCAATTCATGCGGGAATGAATACATCTTGGTAGCCGTGGACTATGTCTCGAAATGGATAGAAGCGGTTGCCTCCCCCACCAATGACTCCAAGGTAGTGGTAAAGCTCTTCAAGACCATAATCTTTCCCCGTTTCGGTGTACCCCGAATTGTGATTAGTGATGGAGGTTCTCACTTCCGGAAACATACATTCAAAGCCCTTCTAGCCTCTTATGGAGTGACCCACAAGGTAGCACTTGCCTACCACCCTCAAACTAGTGGGCAAGTGGAGGTTTCAAATCGTCAAATCAAGGCTATCTTGGAGAAGGTGCTACAAAAGAACCGGAAAAATTGGTCCCAAAAGTTGAATGATGTGCTATGGGCTTTGAGGACGGCTTACAAGACGCCTATAGGAATGACTCCCTACAAGCTTGTGTACGGGAAAGCATGCCACCTACCGGTGGAGCTTGAGCACAAGGCTTGCTGGGCCTTGAAGGAGATGAATTTCGACTTAGATATGGCCGGGGAGAAAAGATTCTTGCAAATGAGTGAGCTTGAGGAGCTTAGATATGAGGCATATGAGAGTTCAAAACTCTATAAGGAGCAAACGAAGAAGTGGCATGATGCCAAGTTAATGAAGAAGAATGTGAGCATAGGAGACCTTGTTCTCCTTTTCAATTCAAGAGTCAAGAATTTTCCGGGAAAACTTAGATCACGATGGTCCGGGCCCTTCAAAGTAATGGATATTTCACCTCATGGGGCCTTTGAACTTTGGAGTGAAGGCGGTGGCACCTTCAAAGTCAACGGACATCGGATAAAGCGTTACTACCAAGGAGATTCCAAAGGTACCGTAGAAGTGATTGACCTCGGGGACCCACTCCCCGAGGAGGATTGATTTCAAAAGACGATTTTTCATGGAAGGTTTGGTGGAGTCACTTAATAACCACCGGTTGTAAGTATTAGTTTTCTCTCTTTCATGTAGTTTGCATATTAGTTTAATTGTTAGTTCGATTCTTAGTTTTATTTTTAGCTTGCATGAAAGATTTGGAAATGTTGTTTGCTTGTTTGTGGGTAATTCTTGAGTATAGTCGGAGGATAGGAGGCAAAACCGTTGTTGGCAAAGTCGATTTTTATGTTCAAGTAAATTATTTCTCGAAATTGTGTACAGGTACTCCCAGCCGGCCCACCGGCTGACGGTCTCATACTGGCTGAGAGCACCTGGACACATTTCTGTTTTTGCTAGTTTATTTGGGCAGATTTCAGATTTTGCACTCCCAGCCTGCACCATACCGGCAGCCGGTCAACCGGCTCAAAAGACGTGCTACTTGTTCAAAAGACGAAAAAATCAAAGGAAAAATGATTCCCAGCCGGTTGGCCGGCAGCCGGTCCACCGGCTGAGAATCACGAGGTGTTGACCATATGCGAAGAAAAAGGAAGGAGACAGATCCCCAGCCGGTCGGCCGGCAGCCGGTCCGTCGGCTGGGAGTTTTTGTGAGTGAAGAATGAAGAAGAAGAGAAGACGAAGGAAGTAGTGAAGAAGGATTGTGAGCCGGTTGGCCGGCAGCCGGTCCGCCGGCTTAGAATCAAGTATCTAAAAAAATTCTCGAAAAATCAAAAAACCAAACCCTAACTCTCAGCCGGTCGGCCGGCGGCCGGTCCCAGACCGGCTGAGAGTCGTCTGTCGCGAGATTTATAACTTCATTTCCCCTTCATTTCTTATCATTTCCACTTCATTTCTTCTTCTTTCTTCCTTATTTCCTCTTCTCCCTCACATCCCCTACCTTCAAAAACCCATCCAACCACTCCAAATCAAAACCCCCCTTCATTCCCTAATCAAATCCCCTCAAAATAACCATGTCAAGAAGAACGAAAAGGAGATCGAAATCAAGGCATGACCCGATTGTAGAGCAAGAAGTGCAAACCGTCCTTGATAGTAGCAACATTGGTCCGGATCCTAGATTTCCCGGCCTCCAATTTGCTCCCATTCAACAAAAAGGTAATTTCACTTACTTTAAGCATCGCCCCCTTCACCCGACTAGGTTCATTGATAGGGCAGGTTTGAGGGAAATTGGGATTGAGAAAATCACTGCGGATTTGTTTGATGGTTTGGGGATGAAGACCTTGTATGAAACTAGACCGGTCCACACTTCCCCTAGATTGACTTGGGAGTTTTTGAGCTCCCTTGTAGTTACTAAAAACCGGAATTTAGGGAAGGTTGCCTTTTTGGAATTTCGCTTGATGAATAAGGAGCACCGTCTTACCTTAGAAAATTTTGCATTAATCTTTGGGCTCAATGGAAAGTTGCCTATTAAGCCTCCGGAGGGTTTTGATACGTAAGCTATTTGGACCGCCATAACCGGTTTAGTAAGTGATAGGACGAAAAAGAAACCGGCTAATAGGGTGCATTTGACACCGATTAGGATTTGGCATAGGTTCATGGGGTGGACCGTCTTTTCTAGGGATGAGCCTCACAACTTTACTACTACGGAGCTCGAGATTCTAGGGTGTTATTTGATTGATGGGCCGAAGCTCAATATTGCTCACCACATGGCGCTTCACTTGAGTAGGTTGGCAACCCAACCTCAGCTTACCACCCCTATATGTGTTGGGGGGATAGTCACCTTGATAGCCAACAACCTTTGTCATCGGCACTTTACGGTGGACTACATTCAGGGTGAGAACGTGTTATCTCGCCGGTACTTACAGGAGGCTTTGGGGTGGATAAAGTATAAACCCAACGATCGTAATGAGTATTGGCAGATTCGCGTGGATAATAAATTCAGAAATTCGGTGCCCTTGCCTAACACCGAGAGGATGAGAGTTGTGCCAGGGAACACCTCCTACCTCCTTGATATTGAGGTGGACCCCGAGGATCTCCCTCCCGATCAGCGTGCTACGAGAGTATATGCCCGAGATAGGACGGGTACCACCGCATCTGACCTCTAGTTTGAGCAGTTTCAGCAGCCCTCCGTTACCATGCCCCCTTTCCAGAGTGATCCATCATAGTTCCAGGGATCTACCTCCGGCTCCGGTCCATCTACTCAGTCTTTCACTATGCCTGAGGACCTCATTGACTTCATGGCCCGGGTTGATTTGGGCATGAAGAAGGCGGCAGACCTTGCAGACGAGCGCCAAGCATTGGCGGATGAGCGACATAGGGATTTGACCTATAGGCTTGATTACATATACCACGATCAGGCCTATGGGCAATTCCCCAGCTATGACCACGTCTTACTACATGCCTCCCGAGATGAGATATGTGCCTCCAGAGGGGCGTTTTTTCGGGGAGATCAATGTTGCCCCGGGTTATTTCTCTAACCCGATCTTTCCCCCCAATTTCCGTGGGAACGTGGACTCGGCACCCCGCCCTCAAGGGCACCCTTATCCCCATGGCATGGTTGGTGATCCGGGAGCTAGTGGCTTGCATGCCCCCCCCCCCCCCCCCCCCCTCCGAGATGTAATGCTCAACCCGGGCGACTACATGGTAGTAGATGAGGGCAATGGAGAAGGCGATGTGAGCGGTAATGTTGGCGAGGATGAAGAATATGATGATTGACCACCTTTGGAGGTGGTAGGTGATGCCTATGCTCCCCCTTGAAAAATCCAAAGCAAGTAACTCCCTTAATCCAAATTTCACTTTAGTTTGCATTTTCCTTTTTAGCATGCATTTAGAATAGTTAGTTAGTTTAGTTAGATTGTTTTAGTTTTCAATTCATCTTTTCACATCATTAGTTTAGTTGCATATAGTTGCATTCATTTAGATGCATTAGATTTACATTTTGTATCATATTGTCACATATAGTTTGCATACATATAGATTAGAGCATTTAGTTTGCATTTAGTTTAGTTTTTAGTTTTTCATTTCTTTCATTTCTTTTTGTTTTTATTGTTTTCATAAAAATCAAAAATCCAAAAAAATTGAAAAACCAAAAACCTTCAAAAACATGTTCTTTATTTTCCGGTTTTCCTCCTCACATTATGCACATAAATAAGTGTGGGGAGGAATAACCGCTTATTTCAAAAATACAAAAACAAGTTCTTATTTTCTCAAAAATTTCAAAAAAGCCAAAAACATGTTGTTTTTCGTTCTTTTTCTTCATTTCCCCCTTGCACTTTGTTCCATTGAGGACAATGTAAATCTTAAGTGTGGGGAGGGAAAATATCCACTTTGTGAATATTTATTTGCTTTTGTAATTATGAAAAAACTTCACATATACCAAAAAAATCGAAAAATTTCAAAAAATTCAAAAAATATGTTCTTCCTTTCTTTTGTTTTTGTTCTTTGCTTGTTTTGTATATATATATATGTTTGTTGGACTAACAAGTGGCAGATGCGACGGCAACCCAAGGTATTAGGAGGATGAAGATGCTTGGTATACTCTTTCCTACTTCTTTCTCCCCCTCCCGATTTCTTTTTATGTTGATATCATCAAGGAGAACGGGATTTTTGTGCCTTGGATGTTCCTTTGGGGAACTTTTGGTTGTTGTGGTTGATGTGCTGTTAGTTTAGCCTTCTTGTTGTTGCATGTTTGTTGTGTTTGTTGTTAGTTTGCTTTTGTTTCACATGCGTTTTCTTTTTCATAGTTTTGTGAATATGTGTTAGTCGGTTTTTACATTTTGCTTTTGTTTGTAAATATGCATAGGAGGTTGAATAGTGGAGGATATATGCCGTCAATGATGATATTTGTCTTGCTTGTGTCTTACCCCTCCTAATAGCTTGCACCGTTTGATGTCACCTTGTTAGGGTTCTTGCTTGCAAGGACCCGGAAGTCTAGGCTTAATGACCAAGTTTCGACCACCTTGTGAGACCGTGTTAGACCTTGACTCGACCTAGGACCGGCATTAGCTACTCAAATGTGAGGATAGAGCCTCCTTTATAGTCGGTCCATCCAACCGACTCAATTTAGGATTGTGAGTAGTCCTCCTTACGTGGTGAATTATGTCTATACGCATAAGTATGGCGCTCGTTCCTTATTTCCTTGATTAATGTTCATGTGCATGTGAGACAACTTTTGTTCCAAATAAATCAACTTCACATTTGCCAAATTAGCCTTGTTTTGACCCTTGCATCTTATTCCCTCTTTTGTTTAACCACTTTGAGCTTTAGCCTATTCATTTGGCCTTAACTACTAGATGAACTACATCCCAAAAACATCCTTCCTTGATCAAGAATGGTTGCTTTTGTGGCACTTTGTTAGTGGTAGAGTCGGGAATTTAGATGTTGGTTGGTGCACTCTTCCGTTGTGGTCACTACTTGTTGTTTGGTTGGTGTTTGGAAGTTTGAAAAAAGAAAAGAAAAGAAAAGAAAAATGAAAAAAAGAAAGAAAATAGAAAATGAAAGAAAAAATTGAAAAAGTTTTGAAAAATCAAAAAAGAAAAGTGTACATATGTGTTTTGAAAGAGAAAAAGGCTAGCAACAAATCCCTTCCATCAAGGGGACATAGAAAAAGCCGTTGCTACAATAATGTGGTCTTTTGATGTTTTTGAACGCGTGCCGGGTTTACACAATTTTTGCATTTGATTTGATTTTCAAGTCGTGTGTTAGGGTGTAGACGTTGTTCGGTGTTTTTAATAATGACCACTTTGTTTAAGGTTGTGATGGGTTCGTTTTTTCCAAAGTAAGTTGGGGTTTATGCAATTTTTGCTTGGTTTTGTAAAAGCCAAAGTTAGGGCATAGACGTTGCTTAGTTGTTGTAATAAGGAGTTGTGTTGATTATGGCAATCATTCTTGTTTTTGAGCCTCAAATCCTAGAACGGTGCTTGCACCAAACCATTTTCACCCAACCCAAGCCCCGTTGCATCCTTGTTGTTGTTCTCATCATGTGCAATTGCATTTTTCATGGATTTTTGGATGGAGTACCATTCTAGATTGCGGGCACGCTTCGCAAGTTGAGGTAGATGAGTGATTTTGGTTACTTTCTGTCACAAATATCACCCCCTTTCTTTCCTTGTGTGTTGAGTGTCACCCGTGAGAGTCGGTACTTAGGGTCCTTTTATCGGTTATGGTTCTTGCATCGAGTCGAATCATGTGTGCGTCGTGTCATTCTTGGAAGTATAGCTTAGTACTTCCGTTTGCCCGCCTTGAATTAGTTTCTTGGTCATTGGTGATGTCAAATCTTGGTCGCTTGAGCTTGATTTAGGGGTTTGACACCATGGTTAGATTTTGAGTCGGCATCCTCCGCTATAGACCTTTCTTGTTTAGTTTTTAAAAACCCCGCTTGAATGAGGGAAGCGGTTGTCTTTTCCTTTTTCCGATGCATGTTGCTTGTCTATACGTGTTATGTTCTTACTTGTTGGCATCAAAAATTTTGTAGCAAGACCTTACTTGCCTTGCAATAGGGCATTCTTCCTCATGAATGTCAAATTGTGAGTTGAAAGGGCTACGGGTGTAGCTAAACCCAATTCGGCTTCTAGTTAGCTTAGTTAGTTTGTTTCTTTGTTTCTAATAAGGGTTATATAGTTACTTGATCTCTTACTCGAGGACGAGTAAGGTTTAAGTGTGGGGAATTCTGATGAGCTCCATTTTGGTCATTATTTTCATTATATATTCTTCATTTTCGGTCCCGATTCGACCTCGTTTTGCGTGCCTTTGATTGTTTTTATGCCCGTTACCTCGACTATTCCTATTTGATTCACATTTTGTAGGTATTGCGGCGGGGACGAAGAAACGGAGGCAATCGAGACGAATTTGGAGCGATATGTGAAGAAATTGAGGAGAATAAGCAAGAAGACCTCCCAGGCACTCCCAGCCGGTTCCCAGCCGGCGGCCGGTAGGCCGGCTGGGGACCTTGACTTGAATTTTTGGTAAAAATGCGAAATAGTTACAGATCCAAGCAAAACGGCTCCCAGCCGGTGGCCAACCGGCAGCCGGTCAGCTGGCTGGGGAGCATATCCCATACTTAGTCAATTTTGAAGAATTGAAGAAAATGCGATTTTTGGGCAGATTAATGCAAAAGGAGTCCCAGCCGGTGGCCAACCGGCAGCTGGTCCACCGGCTGAGGATACCTGTACATTGCTGAAAAATCAAGGAAAAACTCAGATTATTCAAATAGGCCTCCCAGCCGGTGCCCGACCGGCAGCCGGCCGGTCGGCTGAAGATCAAGGTTCAATTGGAAAAAGAAGAAAAAAAGTCAGATGTTTACATTTGGACTCCCAGCCGGTCCACCACCAGCAGCCGGTTGACCGGCTGAGAGTCCTATTTCAGATTTTCGCACTCTATATAAACCCGCACTTGTATCATTTTATTTTCACGCATTTCTAGGTTAATTTTTAGGGTTTCTACTGTTACATTCATTCATACTTAGTCACCAAAAACTCTCTTAAAATATTTAATCCTTCTTAGATATTAGTTTAATCCTTTAGTTATTATTAATATCTCCTTAGTCATTTCTTTAGTGATTGTTCCTAGCAATTGTCTAAGGGTTTTGGTTGTAATTTGGGAGCATTTGAAAGGATCTTCCATTTGTAATCAAAGTTCATTCCTTTATCCAATTGATTGGTATAATCTTCCTAATCCTTACTTTGTTTTTACATTACTTTGAGTTTTGCTTAAATCAATTGTTTACCTTTGCTTGTTCATGATGTTTAGCACTTGTTTATCTCTCTTTCACATGCTTTTCCTTACCATGAGTGAGTAGTTTTATACCTAGGGTTAGGGGGGAACTTGGGTGGTTATTAGATGATAAATTCATGCTAGTTTGTTGATTAGTTGTTCTTGATAAAGTAGTTTTCCATTTGTTGCATGCTAGGTGTTTTGATGATTCGCTTCAACGAAAGTTGGGCTTTGATTTTAGCGTGATTTGCCTTTTGCGACGGTTGAGGGTTTGTCTTAGCATGTTTAATGGTTGGTTGTGGGTATTTGTAGCGAAAGCTAGGGTATTCCGACCTAGGGTTAGTCGACTCGAGAGAAGAGACTCACCGAGACTACTTACTTGAGACCTACTAGTTTGCTTTCTCGTAACTTCATCTACCCATCTTAGTGACCCCCCGGCACCCTAGTTTTCCCTTCCATCGATTTAATCTTAACTTGTTTACTTTAATTGTTCTTTAGTTGTTAATCAATCACAAACCAATTACCCCGACTCTAGCTATAATTAGAACGTAACTATACAATTTCCCCACCATCCTTGCGAACAATAACCCTATTATACTACTATTTTGGGTTTATAAATTTGTTTGATCGTGAGAACCGACGACTTAATCTCGCGCTATCAAAAATTCTCTTATAACTACATTGAAAGAATTGAGATGATTTCTTCTCTTTTATCTTATTAAATTTAGAAAAATCATTTATTAAGGAACCGTTTTCCTTCCGATTTCATACGGGGTTTCATTATATCCTCTCTTTGAAATAATGAACATAAGGAACTTTTCCTTTTGTGTCCTCCCGTAGTTCTTCAGTGTCCTCTCGTAGTTTCTTCAACTCATTCATTTAGGGTTCTTCTTAAGACTCCCATGTAGGAATCTTCTCTAAGATCCTGTATTTATATCATTGGTTTGCAAGCGAAATATTTTCTCCCACTCTATCCTTTTAACAATAACTTTTACTTGTATAAGGATAGCAATTTCGATTTAACCAATGCATATGAATGTTTGAAGTTTTATAGGTGTGATGTATACATTCTCATTTTCACTTAAAATGAAAATCTTATAATGAACTAATGATGTCTTAATTTGATTGAAAGTATCTCATGTGGTGTAGTTCTCCGTTTTTAATCAATACTTTGATTATATTGATCGTATCAATGTTTCTTATTTCGTGATAAAATCACCATTATTCATGTTTTAACAAGGTATACAATTCATTTTAGGAATCAAGGAATTGATTAAGAACAAAAGTAGTGACTTGGGTTGAAAACTAAGTCACTAATATCCAAAATACAACCATTGTTTGGGATTCATATCCTTGTCTTACAAGAAAGTAAATTGTTCTATGAACTAAAATGAAGACATGAAAGAAGACAATAATGAAAAATAGAGCCTAGCTCTTAAGTCTTCAATCAATTGGATGCTACCATAGTCATCCATGCAAGGAACTTCATGCTTCCTTTTCCTTGCCCTTATCTTTATAAGATGCCCCTTTAAATAAAACAATTTAAAAAGGGGTGATAGTCAACAGCTTGTATCGCCATACAAAAGTTAACAAAATAACATGAAAGTAAACGAGAATTATGACCTACTGCAAGAACCTTTCCATCTTTGAGATCGGTCAAGTAATTGGGGCAATTCCGTTTCCAAAGACTTAACCTCGTGCAATAAAGGCACTTGTCTTCAATCTTTGAAGATGAGGTGGAAACGCCTTTCGAAAAGGTCTTTTCTTTGGCCGGGTTGGGCTTGAACGTTTTCTTGCCCTTGCCTTTGAAGGCATTCCTCTTGAAGTTCGTTTTCCCTTTCTTCTCGATGTTTAAAACATCCTTAGTGGAACTTTCATGAAGTCCCATATCTCTCTCGGCTTGGACGAGCATCTTATGCAATTCATCCAATGTGGTCTCTTGATTTCGCATATTAAAATTCACCCGGAATTGAGCATACGATTTCACCTTGTTGAGAGAGTGAAGGACTCGGTCAATGATGAGTGAGTCGGGAATATCAACTCCTTGCATTTTTAAAGTCTCCGCGAGCTCAACTAGCTTGAGCACATGAGGGCTTATCTTTTGCCCTTCCTTCAAGCTAATGTCGAAGAAGGCGGAAGCCGCCTCATATTGAATCACCCTTGGAGTTTGCGAAAACATTGTCGCAAGCTTGGTGTATATCTCATATGATGTGGTCAACTTGATCATACTCCTTTGGAGATCCGACTTCATGGAGAAGATGAGCACATTTTTAAGAGCGGAGGACTCTTTCATGTAGGCTTCATAGGCCTCACGAGTTTGGATCGAGGAACGAGCGGTCGGAGCGGCTTCGGATAGGTAACGAGTCTTATCGTCACCTTGAGCAGCCAAAAGTAATTGCGCATCCCAATCCTTAAAATTGGAACCATGCTTATCGAGTTTGCAACGATCCATAAAGGATCGAAGTGAGAGGTGGAGCGTTGGTTGCCATTGACGATGTTGAAAAATTAAACTACAATATAAGAAGGAATTAAAACAACGTCATTTTCAAAACTTGTAAATAATTTTGAACAAGTTTAGTTTATTTACTTAATGATCTCTTACCCAATTAAGTAAACAGTCCCGAGACCTAAACCCATACTAATTCGGGCACGGTATAGCCGATTCAACCCGTATTGGTATAATTTGGTGGATGAACCTTTTAATCGGTTCTACCTTAGAACTCCCGGTCGACAATTTTCTAAAAATCGTCTCTAGCCCGAACTTATTGCAACTACGGTTACGAATACTTTCGTTGAGATCGACCAAATTTCAAGGTGTAATCTTTACTACCCCACTTACCCAACGTGACAATTTTAGTACCCCGGTATAGCCGAGC
Organism: Silene conica; assembly: GCA_029255685.2. Classification (NCBI taxonomy): domain Eukaryota; kingdom Viridiplantae; phylum Streptophyta; class Magnoliopsida; order Caryophyllales; family Caryophyllaceae; genus Silene; species Silene conica. The sequence continues at coordinate 74,554,660 of CM055314.2, forward strand.
CTACGTTTTTGTGAAGAAGGGATTCATGGGTCCATACTTTTTGGTAAGGCTAAGTCTCAATATTTATTTGTAAGAGATCTAGTCAAATTTTATTATCTATCTCCGTTTAAGTGAACTAAGTCGGTGAATTATTGATAAAATAATGACTAGGTCGACTAAATCGAAAAATGCATGAGACGATATATGACGATTTGGCTATGCATGCAAACATATAAAAAACAAAATAAAAGCATAAAATAAACCCTAGTATGGCCTTTCCTAGAAAAGAAATAATAAAAGTACAAATTCGGAAACCAACTCCTTTGGTCCCTTGACCTTCACGAGGCACGCACTTCGAGGTAAACACCGTCTTGATCGGAACTCCTTTCCGAATGGCACCGTCTTCAAGGATCTCCGGAATTTACAAAAATTACAACTTTTCTAGTCTACTTTATACATTATAAAATAGAAATAAATTACAATTGGGTGATACGAGATCACAAAATTACAACCGAATCGGTAACCTCTTACATTACGGGAAATACCGATTTAAAACTAAGGCCATACTAAGTAAATTACATAATTCCCAAAATTACGTAAATAAAATCATGACATTCATAATTAAAATATGCAATGCTTATGAATATATGAACTATCATGCAAATTCTAAGCCAAATCGTCCTATTAAATATCAATTATTTAAATAGTTATCGTATACCTCGTTTTTTATGGAATTGCGTGTTTTAACGTTTAACAACACTATGCATTATGTGAATCGGAATTCACTCTTAAGTTAATCATCCCAACTCTTTTAGGTTTCAAAATTTAGTTTCACCCAAACTTCGAACATGAATTAACTTAATATATTTCAATATTGTTCGGTATTTAACTCGGTTTTGCGGGAAAAAAATATAAAATCGAAAAGAGTCATAAAATTTTCGAAAATTTCAAATTTCAAATTTTGAAAATTCTAGAATGTTCTTAAAATTTCAGAACTTTAAAATATTAGTATTTATACGGTTTTAACATTTATTTCGAAAATAAGACGTAAAACGAGCATTTTAAGTCGGAAAATTCAATAATTAGATCCATAAATGCAAATAAAATACTAATAAAATTTTTACACTTTCCAAAATACTTTAAGAACCTGAAATGGACATAAAATTAAATGCCACACTGCCCAATAGCCGAAATTTTTAATACATATGACTCTTTTAATTCAATTTTCAATGCAACTTTTTAACAATTAAAATTAAATCAAAACAGAAACTTTTGGCTCCCAAGAATAATTTAGTGATGAACATATCATATATTACTATTATGGGTTAAATTTTCCGGCCATTTTAACAATTATTGCAAATTTTAACGATTTTCTTCATATATCGTACGATTTTAACCTTTAAAATTATTTCTCAAGCATAAAATAAGATAAAAATCTCGAAATTTTTATACATGCTGGAAATAATATATATCACATCGTTTTAAATTTTTATGGCCAAATTCCAACTTAAACTATTAAAGTCGAAATAATGTCACTAATTACCCGATTTTTACATTAAAAATCTATAATGATGCAATATGTGAGATAAATTTCTGGAAAATTTAGCATACATTTTAAATATTGCATGTGACATACTCATAAATTTTTATAGTCAAATTCCAAATATAACTATACAAACCCATTTTTATTCATCTTATTGCATTTTAACATTTAAAATTCATATCCCATGTCTTATAAGTCCATAATTTACGAAAATTCATATTCATAACATAGCATATACATGTGAAAACATTCTGAAAAATCTAGGCCAAAAGACGATTTTAACTATTTTTCCCAAAATAAAGATTTTTAACCATTAAAAACTTAATAAAACCGAAAATATAATACCATTAACCAATATTCATATAAAATATATTCCAAATATTCTAAAACATTTTAGAAAACAGTAGGTATTCATGCTTAATTAATTTCGGCCATATCATATATTAAACGAAATATCAATTTTATTTTTGTTATCCTAATAACTCCGTAAAAACGTAAACGGAAAGCATGCAAACAACCTAGTTGCTCTGATACCAATTGTTAGGTTTATTTATCTCATAATCTAACTATTTTAGTCATACTAAACAAATTATAATTAACATTTTAATTATCTTACTTGTAGATCTTATGCATGCTAATGAAAAGCGGAAATAACAAGATTTGAACCCTTACTCACGGTCCAAAATAATGCTAGGATGATCCTCCAAAGTATTCAACAAGAACACCTCCTCCAAGATGCACCCAAGACACCCTTAATAGAACCGACACTTTGATGTATGCTAGTACAAGAATCGGTTTTTCCTTAATATAAATTCTAATCTTTATTTAGAATTACTAATACAATACTAGAACAATTATAGTATTACTTTATAATCTCTATTATATGAATATTATCTTTTGAATATTAGAGAGGATTTTGTTAGTTTTCTCACACAAAAAAACCTTAAGATTAGAATGAATGATTGTCGTATTGTACACTTTGAAGAGTCTATTGATATAATATACTCAAGAAGGGGGGGTTGAAGTGAGTATGCCTTCTTTTTCAAAATCTTCTTCGATGTGTGTATGGTTGTATGATGATCGTCGAGTAGAACAAATAATGAAGAGAGACACAATATTTTTGAAGTGGTTCAGTCTCACACTTTGAGACCTACGTCCACTATTCTCGATTAATAAAATTAGTACCAACTCTGGATTACAATTTTATCAACCCTACTCGTGCAACTTTGATGTTAGTCGCAACTCTATCTAGATACCGTTAAATATCTAGCTTATGACAAATACCGTTAAATACTTGCCTTACAATGAGTACCGCTAAATACTCGATCTATCTTACGTTAATAAGATAAAGTCTTCGATGTTTCTTGATGTCACAATTTTGAATGAATAAGACCAATGCTGAAGCACTTGAATCTTGAATCGAATATGACAATGATAAGCTCGAATCTGGAAGAGCAATGAACGACGGTTTTGTTCTTTGATATGCGTGAATATATGTGTGTATGTCGTGTCAATTTATGTATCATAGGTAGTCTATTTATATAGAATTATATCTTAGGTAATTAAAACCCTAGATGATTTAGGAACATTACTTAAACTAGAATACTAGTCTTTTAGTAATATTTACTATAAATCTAATCTTAATATATTTAGGAAAGATTTAATAATATACTATAAGTATTATACAAGGAATCAATTTCCTAATTCATGTTTAGGAAAGATCTTTATATAATAAACAAATAGTAACCTTATTAAAACAACTTCCTAAATCATGTCAAAGATAATAAATTATATTATCATAATAGAATCTAGTTTGTTTAGGATATTAAGTAAATACATAATATTTACTTAAACTAATCCTATACGAAATATGGAACGTGACATGCTACACGTTTCCCAAGGTCGTATCAAACCATAATCAAATTATATTATTTGATAATTTAGATTATATAAAAATCCTTAGTTTATTTAGTAATAAATAATTAACTCATAAGAAAAATATTTATTCCTATTTAACCAAAAGATATTTTATATAAACCTATTAAGATTAATAATTCCATATTCTAAAAATAGAATACCAATTAAACATTAATTGTCCATGACGATTTTGGAAACTAAAATCGTTTCAACCAATCACATATATATATATATCGATTATTTCTTCATAATATAGAGTTATATATAGCTACGAGCTATAACTTGAATCAATCTCGTACTAAAGCTATAGTTGATAAGTATAACTTTAGTTCATTAGGCGCGCTTGTGATCTTCTTTCAATCTTCGATTTAATCAATCCTTTGACTAACATACTTGAATCTTTTATACTTGATTGATTAGATCTTGTTACTAATATTCTGTACACTTAGCACACGATTATACGCACGAGTATATAATATATACATAGCTAGACTTGTCATTATCAAAACATATACATATATACTTAATATATATATTTGAATATATGGTTCAACAAATTCCCCCTTTTTGATGATGGCAAGTCTTCTTAGATTTGTGACTAAGTGTTTGTTCCCCCTCAATATAATAATGGTCATTCATAGCAAATATTTACTTTGGGTTTCTATCTTCTATCTATCCCATATCCTTTAAGAACCCTAAGAGACAATGAATTACGACAAGGAGCAAGCTTAGGGAAATTCTAATCTAAGTCGCATTTTTCCCCCTCTTGACATCATCGAAAAGATGAGAACAAAGACATGAAACGACTAGAATAATATACGACGAAACATAAGCAAGCATGTAAAACGAGTCGAAAAGATATGAACATAGAAAATATCATACAAGCACATACGAATGTAAAAATATACACAACAAATCCGAATATACTAAAGCCAATGGGCCGAATATTAACAAGAGTATGAAAATTGGGCCGGCTAGGTTAGTTCATAATGGGCCAAGGCAAAAGGTAATAAGGAAAGTAGTTGGGCCATAGGCAAAATAGGATAAGGGGGAACCCGAGGAAAACAAAAAGAGACCAGGGCCTCGGATTCAATTGGGCCAGGGAAGGGAATTGGGCCCAAAAGCAAATTGTTTATAAGTCCAACCCAGGACTTTAAGAACAACAACAACACCAAATTGTTTACGGATAAAAGGAATCAAGAGCGAGAACTGGATGCGGGTGTCTTGGCATAGGGGCTGACATAATCGGGTCGGGAACGGAACTCAAGAGTGTCCAAGCGGTCTAGGCAACTACTCACGTTACGTCCTTGAGCGTTAAGAGCTAGTTCGAAGTTGAGAACCTTGAGCGAAAGTGCCTTGACGGCCTCAAGTGCTTGTGAAGCATCCTTTCGCAATAGCCCGTGATCCCTTACCATAGCTCCTCCTTGAGTTGTGAGGAACGAGAGACGGTCACTGATGACCAATAATTCTGAGCACATAACCGATACCTCCGAGCTTATTTTATCAAGGCGTTTATCAACCTTGTCCATCCACGCTCTCAACAACGACTCGAAACCCGACGTATCACGACTTCCCGAAGCACCCACATTCTCCTTTTCTTGTTTAACTTGGCATAAACCAAGAATCTGATCCATTTTAGCTTCCAACCCTTCAAACGACGGAGACGGATTCGGATTTGGTCCCTCTTCAACCGTTTTCCCAAAACACAAATCTCCTCCATTGAACATGATACCCATTAATTTGAGCAACTTATCACACATCCGGTCACGTGGCTTAACACCAAAACTACAATCATCCACAGCACCCTTTTTCAACAAGATTTCGGATACCCACATTCCATAAGGAATGTCGAGTGTCGAACTCGTTTTTTCTTTGATTAAAACGGATGAAGTTTGACAAATTTTCGAACACAACAAGAAGGCAAGATTGATTTTGTTTCCTTCTAATCAATGAAATAAGACGATAGCTTTGATACTCGATAACTTGTCACGACCACCTCTCCTAGGTAAAATCGTGTTCCAAAGATAGTTAATAAACAACTTTAATTTGGGCGAAAACGAATTTGTGAGGAGTGGAGAAATTTCAGTGGCATTTGGATCAAAATATTGTTTGATCATCATCTTTTGTTCTTGGGTCACCACCCCCCATTCCTTACGGGTATCGATATCAAGACCTCTTTGATCAAGATGGAAAATTTCACAAATATCACCTAAGGACACCTCGACATCCCAACCATTAACCACGGCTTTCAACCCGGACTCAGTTGGTTTTACAGAGGCAAAGAACTGAAGCAATTCAATCGGAAATATTAACCCCGAAAAGTTACTAATATACTCCCACCCCTGAAATTCTAAAAACTTCTTAAAGAAAAGCAGAGACTTAGATCCGTCTACCCAAGATGTCGGGTAAAACCTACCCGCATGAATGGAATAAGGAAGGAGACGGTTAATAACCATACCTTCGTGCTTGGTCATAAGAACTCGCTCGAGACCATCTGTGGTAGCTTCGACGGAGTATTCTTTAAACAGAGGAAGGGGGTTCTTGGAATTTGATCCCAGTTCATGCATGTCATCGGAAACGGAAGATGCGACGTGGTTTAGCTTTCGACGTTTTCCATTGTCTGGTGTTGGAGCGGCGGTGGCGATGGGTGTCGGAGACGGTGGGGGTGATGGGGTTGGTGAAGGTGGAGAGGGTTTCTTATTTTGGGAACGGGTGGCGCGTGAAGGAGGCATTGTGGTTAAGAATGGTGGTGTTTGATTTGGGTTTGGTGGATTTTGTGACGGAGTTTTAATGGAGGTTTTACGGAGGTTTGGGAAATTTAGGAGTGTTATGGATTGTGGGGTTGAGGACGGTAATAATGGGAGTGTGTTGGAGTAAGTTTGAGGGAGTGGTAATTGGTTGGGGTAATAATGGTAGGTGGGTGAAAGTCAAAGGCTATGGGTTTAGGTAGGGGGTACGTGGCAAATGGTTATGGGGCTAGTTTGGTGTAAAACGTGGCATAGGTGGAGTTGATACACACGGATTATGTGTGTATATAAGGTAAGTTTTTGATTTTTTGTTTTTCTTTTATTTTGATAATATGGTTAATATATATATGTATATTATTATGTATGATATGTAATATGTGTATTGAGGTGAATTATAATATGTGACATAATATTGTTTTGAGATCGGTTGTGTACACATTTATATGTAAATTGCATAACATAAATATGATCACATAATTTTTATCGAATACACACATACATATGCAGCGGAGTATACGGACACAGTCATATAATCTCATCTAAACCGTAGTCAATCATTGGGTTATTTTTGCTTTTAAGATTTGATTAGGTGCCACCGATTAAACCAATTTCCAATCGCAAAGTCTCAAAACGTTCTCTAGTCAATGGTTTAGTGAAGATATCTGCCCATTGTTTTTCCGTACTACAAAATTCCAATTTTATATTTTTCTTTTCAACATGGTCTCGTAGGAAATGGTGTCTAATTTCAATATGTTTAGTTCTCGAGTGCTGGGCTGGGTTTTTAGATATAATTATAGTACTCGTATTATCACATAATATAGGCACACATCCAACATCAACACCATAATCATGTAATTGTTGCTTTAACCATAAGAGTTGAGAACATACCAGTGCGGCTGCAATATATTCTGCTTCAGCAGTTGAGAGAGCGACAGAATTTTGTTTCTTGGATCCCCAAGATATAATACAAGGACCTACAAAGGTAGCAAGTCCGGAGGTACTTTTTCTGTCTAGGGAACATCCTGCATAATCCGCATCTGAATATCCTACTAGGTTAAAGTTACAGTCCATAGGATACGATAGATATAATTTTGAGGTTCCGATTATCTTAATATTCTTTTAACTGCAATCATGTGCAATTCTTTTGGTGGAGATTGGAATCTCGCACAAACACAGACATTAAACATTATATCTGGACGACTTGCTGTAAGATAAAGAAGTGAGCCAATCATACCTCGGTAAGTTGTTTCATCTACAAACTTACCATCTTCGTCTTTGGTTAACTTTTAATCTGTGACCATTGGAGTAGGCATAGCATGAGAGGTTTCCATTCCGAATTTCTTTAGCAACTCCTTGACGTATTTTTGTTGATGAACTTTGATTCCTTCTTCAGTTTGTTGTATTTGAAGTCCAAGGAAGAACTTTAGTTCTCCCATCATACTCATCTCGAACTCAGAAGTCATCAACTCAGAGAAGTACTTGCACAACTTTTTATTAGTTGAGCCAAAAATAATATCGTCAACGTAGATCTGAACGACTAATAGATATGAGTTCTCGCTTTTAAGAAATAGGGTTTTATCCACAGACTCTCTCTTGAATCCACTCTCCAATAGGAACTTTGATAATCTGTCGTACCATGCCCTAGGTGCTTGTTTCAGGCCATAGAGAGCTTTGTCCAATTTGAATACATGATCTTTGAGTTTGCTGTCAGGAAATCCAGGAGGTTGTTCAACAAATACTTCCTCTTGGAGATAGCCATTAAGAAAGGCAGTCTTAACGTCCATCTGAAAAAGCTTCATTCCCTAGTGTGCTGCAAATACAATGAGTAGTCTTATTGCCTCAAGACGAGCAACTGGAGCAAAGGTTTCGTCATAATCGATCCCTTCCTGTTGGTTGTATCCTTGAACCACTAGTCTGGCCTTATTTCGCACAATGACTCCAGTGTCATCCAATTTGTTTCTGAATACCCATCTAGTTCCAATAACAGATCTATCCTTTGGTCGAGGAACCAGATGCCAAACTTTGTTTCTTTCAAATTGTTGGAGTTCTTCTTGCATGGCGACTATCCAGTCTAGATCTGCGAGAGCTTCCTTGATATTTGAAGGTTCAATGGTGGAGAGAAAGGAGTAGAATGAGCAAAAGTTATTTAAGCTCCTTCGAGTTTGAACTCCATCTGTCAGGCTTCCTATGACATTGTCCAAAGGATGAGAGCCTTTGTATCTCCAGTTCCTTGATTGATTATTTGCATTACCTGAACTTGACTCGGGATCTTGACTTGTTCCCCCTGAATCCAAACCTGGGTTTATAGTAGAGTCAGGTATAACTCTGGCCTCATCCCTTTGGTTTTGATTCAAAGTTATAGCTTCATTAGCTGTAACTCTGGGTTCTAAGTCGTTGGTTTGAGAGTTATCTATAGTATCATCAACTGTAGCTTCATCTCTCGCACCATTTTCTCCCAAGTTAAGTTCATCATGAATTCCTTGAGGTTCTCCTTCTTCAATTTCCATTTCAGGAGTATCTTCCCTTGATAACCTGAAATTAGGTTCGTCTAGGTTTTCCTCTATATCCTGTAATGGCTTATCGAATACATTATTTTCATCAAAGATAACATGAATACTTTCCTCTATGCATAAAGTACGTTTGTTGAAAACTTTGTAGGCTTTACTATGATCTGCATATCCTATAAATATTGCTTCATCACTTCTAGGGTCGAATTTGCTTAATCTGTTTTTACCATTGTTATGAACAAAGCATTTACTTCCAAAACATCTTAAATGAGATATGTTTGGCTTACGACCTCGGAGAAGTTGATAAGGAGTCTTTTTAAGGATGGGTCTAATCATAGCACGGTTATGAATATAGCAAGCTGTACTAATAGCCTCAACCCAAAGGTTTCTTGGTAGGCCACTACAAAAAAGCATTGTTCTAGACATGTCTTCTAGGGTCCTGTTCATTCGTTCTATGACTCCATTTTGTTGTGGGGTTCTAGGGGCCGAGAAGTTATGTCCAACACCATTGGTTTTACAGAACTCAATAAAAGCATGATTGTCAAACTCAGTTCCATGGTCAGTACGAATTGTTACTAGGTTTGATTTATATTTGTTTTGGACAAGTTTCATGAGACTAACAAATTCATCGAATGTTTCGTCTTTAGAGTGAAGAAAGATTGGCCAAACAAATCTAGAGTAATCATCAACTAGAACGAAAACGTACCTGGAACCACCTCTGCTTCTTACCTTCATAGGGCCACATAGATCCATGTGTACTAGTTCAAGAGCTTGTTCTGTGCTTACCACTCTTTTTGGCTTAAAGGATGATCTGACGTGTTTACATCGTGCACATGTGTCACACATCTTTTCTTGATCAAATTTGATCTTTGGAAGACCTTCGACCAAGTCCCATCTTTTCAGCTTACTAAGAATAGGTGAGCTAATATGACCAAATCTCTTGTGCCATAGACATGGATCATCTAACGTAACTTTCATGCATGATAGAGAATCAGTAGGCACAACACTTAAATCAATCATATAAACATTTTTCATCCTGTGACCTTCAAGTATTACTTTACTGGTGCCTTTTAAGATTATACGACATATATCTGAATGAAAAACCACTTTGTTTCCTTTGTCGCATAATTGAGATATACTAATGAGATTGTGTTTAAGACCACTTACAAGGTATACATCATTTATAGTATGAGAGGATGAAATACCTATCTTACCAATTCCGATGATCTTTCCCTTTTTGTTATCACCGAATGTGACTTTACCTCCATCAACTGGTTTTAGGGTTTGGAATAGATTTACGTCGCCTGTCATATGTCTTGAGCATCCACTGTCGAGATACCATAGGTTATTTTCCTTGGCGACAAACTGCACGAATAATTTCAAAGACAGGATTTAGGTACCCAAGCATACTTGGGTCCTTTGTTGTTAGTAATCACAAATACATCTTCCTTTTTAACCCAAACTCGTCTAACATGGGTCTTTCTATATTGGTAGTAGTTAGGTTTTGATGTTTTTGTGTAAGTCTTAGTTTGAACTCTTGTAGACCAATTTTTATGTGTTGTTTGTTGAGGAGTTTGTTTGGTTCAATTTTTCTTTTCTTCGTAATCAAATGTCATGTCGTAGAACCATCTGTGGTCAATGTTTCTTTCCTCAATTTTGTCATCATCACTATCAGAGACAGAAATAGTGTCGTTTGGTATTCCTAAGGATTTAACAAATTTTACTCCGGTTTTAAAATCTTGTGCGTGTTTTACACAGTTTTCTCGGAGATGTCCAGTATGGCCACAATAAGTGCATATTAAATACTCAGGAAGGTCGGCATATTTTCTTCTTCTAAAGTCTCTGTCTGTTGGGCTTTGTTTACACTTTGAGTGATCCCTTCTTCCATAACATTCGTGTCCTAATCCCATTTTCATGTTGTTGTCGGATTGTTCAGTTAGGAAGTTTAGAACGTTAGTGCTTCCTTCCCATTTTTCGTGAACTTTCCGAGCATGCAGAAGGAGGTATTTTAAGGAGTCTATTTCTTTCATACATTTACTATGGTCAGTGTTACTAGACTCTTTTAAGTTTTGAATGTCTTTATGGAAGTCGGACACAATTTTGGCATGTTCCTTCTTGACTTTAGATAGATTGAATTCTAGATCCATAATCTTGCTTTCTATGATCTCAACTTCTTCTAGATGAGTCACATCTTCGACCATAATCGAAGATTTGGACTTTAGAAGCTCATTAGCCTTTCTCAAATCTGAAGTTATAGCTTCATTAGCTATAACTTTAGATTGAAGCTCTTTGATGTTGAGTTTTAGTTTTGAGGTTATAGCTTCATTAGCTATAACTTTAGACTCAAGAACCTTTTTCTCAGACATAACTGTTTCCAACTTAGCATTTGCTTCAATGCTTATTTTGGATTTCAGTTTCTTAGCTTTGGCTTTCAGAAGTTGATTTTCCTCAGCAATATCGAGGATCTGTTCCTTCAAGTCATCTAACTCAAGACTTTGTTCATGACATTGGTCTAGGGTTTCCTCAAAATATTTAATTAACATAGCCTTAGATAGATTTTTAACTTGACTTTTGAGTTGAAGAAAATTTACCTCTTCGTCGTCGTCGTCTGAGTCGGATTCTCCAAGGAGACACATATTAAATGCGTCATCTTCATCATTGTCGCTTGAGATTAGATCTAGGCTGACGTTGCTTAGGCAAAAGTGTGATACCTCTTCTTCTTCGGAGTCCTCGTCATCCTCATATTCTAATTCTCCCCAACATGATGCAAGCATTACCTTTTTGAACTCCGTTTTGGTCTTTTCTCTTTTTGACTTGTCTTTGATTTTGTCCCTGCTTGGACAATCCTTGATCATATGATCTTGTTGACCACACTTAAAACATCCCTTTTTAAAGAATGTTTGTTTGGTGTCAGTTTTCTTTTTGTCGACTGTTTTGTTGTTAGGATTTTTGTATCTACCCTTGAACACTGCTTTCTTAAAGCGTCTTGCGAATAGAACTGTTTCATCCTCAAGTTCTTCTTCGCTTACTTTGCTTGTGGAGGCTTGTAAAGTGACGCCCTTCCCTTTGGAATCGTCATCATCCTTATTTAGCATGATCTCATGAGCCATCAGAGATCCAATAAGTTCTTGGTAGGTGATCTGAGATAGATCACTTGCTTCTTCTATAGCTGTGACCTTTGGTTGCCACTTTTTGGTGAGACTCCTGAGAATCTTGCGAATGATATCCTCAGAATCGATCTTTCTACCAAGGTTCCGCTGTTCATTAATAATACAAGAAAATCGTGCAGACATGCTATCAATAGATTCATTCTTTTTCATATTGAAAAGTTCATATTTTTGAATAAGCAAATCTATACGATGTTTCCTGACTGCGGATGTTCCTTCGTAGGCAAGTTCGAGACTATCCCATATTTCCTTAGCGGAACTACAAGATGAGAATCTATCAAATTCTAAGGTTATCATACCGTTTTGTAGGAGGCTCATAGCCTTAGAATTTTTCTCTGCAATTTTGTAGTCACTTTCCACATAATCGCTTTCCATCTTTTCGTAGGTTGTTCCATTGGCGGCGGCAACCAATATTTTCTTTGGTCCGGTTTGGATGATCTTCCAACATTCCCAATCACATCCCTTGATGTAATGGGTCATCATATTCTTCCATAGACTATAGTTTTTGCCATCGAAGATAGGGCACTTGAGATGCTTTGAATCCATTGTTGAAGGCGTATATAATATAGAATCAATAGAAGGATCAAAGCTCACGCGGCTAGGCGATCAAGAGCACGAGGCTCTGATACCAATTGAAGAGTCTATTGATATAATATACTCAAGAAGGGAGGGTTGAAGTGAGTATGCCTTCTTTTTCAAAATCTTCTTCGATGTGTGTATGGTTGTATGATGATCGTCGAGTAGAACAAATAATGAATAGAGACACAATATTTTTGAAGTGGTTCAGTCTCACACTTTGAGACCTACGTCCACTATTCTCGATTAATAAAATTAGTACCAACTCTGGATTACAATTTTATCAACCCTACTCGTGCAACTTTGATGTTAGTCGCAACTCTATCTAGATACCGTTAAATATCTAGCTTATGACAAATACCGTTAAATACTTGCCTTACAATGAGTACCGCTAAATACTCGATCTATCTTACATTAATAAGATAAAGTCTTCGATGTTTCTTGATGTCACAATTTTGAATGAATAAGACCAATGCTGAAGCACTTGAATCTTGAATCGAATATGACAATGATAAGCTCGAATCTGGAAGAGCAATGAACGGCGGTTTTGTTCTTTGATATGCATGAATATATGTGTGTATGTCGTGTTAATTTATGTATCATAGGTAGTCTATTTATATAGAATTATATCTTAGGTAATTAAAACCCTAGATGATTTAGGAACATTATTTAAACTAGTAGAATACTAGTCTTTTAGTAATATTTACCATAAATCTAATCTTAATATATTTAGGAAAGATTTAATAATATACTATAAGTATTATACAAGGAATCGATTTCCTAATTCATGTTTAGGAAAGATCTTTATATAATAAACAAATAGTAACCTTATTAAAACAACTTCCTAAATCATGTCAAAGATAATTAATTATATTATCATAATATAATCTAGTTTGTTTAGGATATTAAGTAAATACATAATATTTACTTAAACTAATCCTACACGAAATATGGAACGTGACATGCTACACGTTTCCCAAGATCGTATCAAACCATAATTAGATTATATTATTTGACAATTTAGATTATATAAAAATCCTTAGTTTATTTAGTAATAAATAATTAACTCATAAGAAAATTATTTATTCCTATTTAACCAAAAGATATTTTATATAAACCTATTAAGATTAATAATTCCATATTCTAAAAATAGAATACCAATTAAACATTAATTGTCCATGACGATTTTGGAAACTAAAATCGTTTCAACCAATCACATATATATCGATTATTTCTTCATAATATAGAGTTATAGCTACGAGCTATAACTTGAATCAATCTCGTACTAAAGCTATAGTTGATAAGTATAACTTTATTTCATTAGGAGCGCTTGTGATCTTCTTTCAATCTTCGATTTAATCAATCCTTTGACTAACATACTTGAATCTTTTATACTTGATTGATTAGATCTTGTTACTAATATTCTGTACACTTAGCACACAATTATACGCACGAGTATATAATATATACATAGCTAGACTTGTCATTATCAAAACATATACATATATACTTAATATATATATTTGAATATATGGTTCAACACACTTACCATTTTTGTTGTGTTTTGGTGTGGCTTTGGTGTGGGTGCCGTGAACCCACATGGGGAGCACCAAATATTGCTTTTTGTCTTACCAAAAAGACATAGGTTGACACAAAGGCAATGTTCTCAAGGAACATGTTTTTACATGTTCTTTAAAAATACAAACATCCTTTAATTGCCACCACCAAAACCGGTACCACCATTTCATAAAATGGACTTCCATTTTATAATTGTCATTTTGTACAATTGTAAACTTATGTGTGAAATGCCAACATCTCACACCATAAAATAATTGTTTTAATTTAAAATGCATATTTATCAAATAAATATCATTTGTAAATTAATAAATCATATTTAACAAATTGACTAGTAATTCATAACCAGTAATGTATAAAATGGTCATTTCAATAATCGTCATTACGATTTACAATACTTGTAATAATATACAACCCGATTCATTCTAATTACGATATTTCATAAATATCATTTAACAATTGACAATTGATACGTTTCAATTTTAAATATAAATCTTACATTAAGATTTTGCCTCTAATATTCTCGATATATAAGTTTTAAGGGATATGATCAAATCGTATCAATATACATTTGATCACTTTATCAATTAAGGGAATTGTCCTATAGGTGTGACCTAAAGGGATCAACTGACCACCACCGTCATACGACAGTAATGTCAAACTCTAGCTAGCCAATCATTACCGATTAATGTTGGTCAGTTGACTAATATAATTCGTATCATCCCTTGCGTATTCTCGTCATGAGATTTAATTACGTGATCGCATTATTGTTGAGGACACATTTCCCAACAGGAACATCAACTCCTTGCAACTTGAGAGTCTCCGCTAACTCAACCAATTTGAGTACATGAGGTGTAACACCCCCATTTACCTAGGAGCCTGAACTAGGACTTCCAGAGTAAATAGGACCGTTACCATCCTGGATAAACCAGGGTAGTAGATATTCACAGTGAAAGAAACACAGTACTTTAAATATAAATGGTTAAACTGATAACTATTACAAAGCATAGTCTAAAAGACTTCCATAACAACCGAAATAAAATAGTGTTCAACTAAGAAAAGCTAAGTGATCTAGAAGCTAGGTAGGTCTAGTCCATGTCTCTCCTCCATGCCCAATCCTAGTCCACCTGTCTCTGACCTGAAAGATCTACTCCCCATTCCGGATCATTGTAGGTGAACACGAATACACTGTCTACCTCGCGGTTGAGTAGGATAACACAATAATAAATAATGCAACAAAACAATAATATGCAAATGCTTATGTCATGCTCGAGCTCAATCACAATCTCAATCTCAAACCCGAAACACCCAGCAATACCGAACCTCCCGGCAGACTATAATCGGCCGTCGCCGAACACTAGCTCAAAAGCTGATAAGACACCAGGCCTGGTCTGCAGAACCACCCTGGGCTTTACATCAGAACAATATCTGATCCATATCTTTCTCAATAACCAATGCATATGCCATGAGTATGAATGCAACACCAAAATAAATAACCATATCTATTATGTTCAGAACTCATACTTGCATTCATAACATACAATGCACATTTACACAGAACTTAACACAGAACAAGCACCAGTGTAACCTACCTGTATTAGCAAGTCCGTAAACGAAATCACCCTCTAGAAGTATTCCACCTCGAATTCCGTTCCTATAATTATTATTTAATATTAAATTCTACTCATACATCACAGGTCGTAAACATTCATAAATTCACTAAATATAGACCTGCTGAAAATAGACTTACTAAATATAGTACTTACTAAAAATAGTATTAAATCATTTAATAATTAGTACAAAACCAATAACTATAACCAATACTAACAAGAATGATATCAATACCCATAATATACTTATCACAAAATCTTAGAGCCATGATCATAAAATAGTCATGAGAATTATTAGACATATGTAAATAAAACAATACACTAATATACATACTTAATTATCATACATTACCTAAAAAAAACTCCTTAAACCAACAATTTGAGTAAGATTAACAATAATAGTCATTATAATAATATTAATACATATATCATATTATGAAATTAAAGTGATGCCAAAATTAAATAACCACCGAGACCAACCAGCTACTACAAAAGACGCCTGAACGTGACCTACAACCCGCGCGAACGCCGCCACCAGCACCAACCACCGCTGTTGTCCTCACCTGCGACACCACCGGGTTCGCCACTGAGCCACGGTGGTTCCGGAGGAAGTCAGCCTCGGCGGTCGATGTCGTAGCAGCCACCATTACCTCCGTTCTCAACTCCCTGCCCCAAACACGTTTCCTGAAAACCGTTAACACGACCCAAACAACACCTACTCTAACTACGGTCTCAACCACCCTAGGCCACCGCAAATACTACCAAACCAACCCCACGACTACAACCTTGGCTGAATCCATAACTCCCAGAATAAACGAACACAGATCATACACCGAAAACACAAACGAAACCACACGTTCAGAACCCCTGTTCTGAAACGGAAGGCGATTTAACCCCTGCTCCCAAACACCCTTCGATGGTGGTTTAAGAAAGATAACGACGATGCTTTAAGGGATTAAAAACGACTAATATACATCTTAGACTCATAACATGTGAAGATCAGAATTAAAACATACGAATTCTGAAAGTATATAAGCGTTAAAGACAAGGCTGTTACAAAGTTCGAACGAAAACAAGCGTGTTTACCTTATTCCCGACGCAAAACGACCACCCTTAGCCTCTGTTTACCACCGTGTTAAACCCTCCGTTGCAAGCTCTAGTATGGCGGCAGTAGGTATTGTGGATGTGTGAGTGTGGATAGGTCAAAAATAGGGTTTGGTAGAGGATTATAAGTGACGATATGAGGAGGGGGGTGCTGACTTTACACGGCTGTTTTAATATTTGTGTTATTATTGTGCATGGGCTTAGGGTTTAACGGAAATCCATGGCCCAAAGTCAAAAGATAAGACAACGGTTTTATTACTAAAACGTAGACTCGACCTCTTACCGAGCATTTACACTTATTCAAAAACCAATTATCGACTGCTAACATCCAATAATTAAACACGTTGTCATAACCACTAGATATTAAAATAAAAAAACGCAATAGGGAACGATAGAAAATACGTGGTATTACAGTCTTCACTCCTTAAATTGAACTTCGTCCTGAAGTTCACCATCCTAAAGTCCACACAACTGATCAATAAAGCATGTAACGAACAGAGAAAGTGACAGCATATAACATTAGAAGCTGATAAAGTACTTTAAAACACGAATTGTCACATTCTACCCTCCTAAAAAAAAGGTTACGTCCTCGTAACATACCTCAAGGGAACAGTTCAGGATATTTTTCCCGCATCGAAATCTCAGTCTCCCAAGTAGCTTCCTCGACATTATGATTTGTCCATAGTACTTTGACAAGCGCGGTCTCCCCATTCCTGGTTTTCCGCACCTTCCTGTCGAGTATTTCCTTGGGTCTCTCCTCGTAGGTCAACTGCTCGTCGACCTCGATGACCTCATGGTCAAGGATATGCGAAGGGTCACTGATATATCTCCTCAGTTGTAAAATGTGAAACACATTATGCACTCTGGATAACGCTGGTGGTAGAGCTAATCGATAGGCTACCTCACCAACTCGCTCCAAAATCTCGAATGGCCCAATGAACTTCTGACTCAACTTGTCCCTCTTGCCGAACCTCATCACTCCCTTCATGGGTGATACTTTCAGCAACACTTTCTCTCCGGCCTCAAAGGAAATGTCACTCCGTTTTAGATCTGCGTAACTCTTTTGCCTATCTTGGGCAGCTCTCATCTTCTGACGAATCACCTGGACCTGTGCTATCATCTCCTGAATCATCTCGGGTCCCAAAGTCACTGTATCAGCTCGATCATCCCAGCAGACTGGACTCCTGCACTTCCTCCCATACAGCGCCTCAAAAGGAGCCATCCCGATGCTAGCATGATAGCTGTTGTTATATGAAAACTCTATCAAGTCAAGTCTGTCTTCCCAAGATCCCTCGAACTCTAGCACACAAGCCCTCAACATATCCTCCAGTGTCTGGATAGTCCTCTCAGTTTGACCATCAGTTGCTGGATGAAATGCAGTACACATCATCAAAGTAGTTCCCATCAATGACTGTAACTCTTGCCAAAACTTAGAGATGAACCTGGAATCTCGATCAGAAATAATGTCCTTAGGGACACCATGAAGTTTCACCACATTCTTTACATAAGCCTTGGCCAATTCAGCCTTACTCCAAGTCTCCTTCATCGGTATGAAATGGGCCGACTTAGTCAGCCTGTCAACTATCACCCAAATCAAGTCGTTCCCTCTCGAAGTCCTAGGTAAGCGCACGATGAAATCCATTGATATACTTTCCCACTTCCACTCAGGTACATCAAGTGGTTGTAATTTCCCTTGCGGCCTCGTATGTTCTCCTTTCACTCTTTGACATACCAAACATCGGGAGACAAACTCAGCTACTTCCTGCTTCATTTTTGGCCACCAGAATGCTTTCTTCATATCTTTGTACAGCTTATCCCCTCCAGGATGAACGGAATAAGGTGTAGAATGAGCTTCGACCAGAATCTTTCTTTTCAGTTCTTCATCATCAGGTACACACCATCTTCCATCAAACCTCAAACTATCATCACTGTAAATCTCGAACTTAGAATATGGATGTGCTTCACTAGCTCTGCTCACTGCCTCACGCCACTTCTGAATTCTAGGATCACTCTTCTGTCTTTCCCGAATCTCGGAATATAACTCAGGCTCTATCGTCAAATCCCCCATAGTCTCACCTTTCCTTATCACTACGATTCCCGTCCGTCCCAACACACGATACATACTCAACCTGGACATAGCTGTGCATAGAGCGTGAAAAGACTTCCTAATCAATGCATCAGCCACAACATTAGCCTTTCCCTCCTTGTACAGAATTTCCATGTCATAATATCCAATAAGCTCGATCCATCTCCTCTGGCGCATGTTTAGTTCCCTCGGAGTATAGATGTACTTCAGGCTCTTATGATCAGAATACACTTTGAATGTAGCTCCATAGAGATAATGTCGCCACAGCTTAAGTGCAAAAACTACTGCTCCCAGTTCCAGATCATGCGTCGGATAATTCTCCTCATAAGGCTTCAGTTGCCCAGAAGCATAAGTGATTACTCTCCCGTTCTGCATCAGCACACATCTCAGCCCCTTCTTAGAAGCATCAGTATACACTTCAAAATTCTCACTTCCCTCTGGCAATGCAAGGATAGGAGCTGTGGTGAGACGCTCCTTCAGGTCTAGAAATGCCTTCTCACAGCTCTCATCCCAGACGAATTTGTTCTCTTTCCGCATCAACGAAGTTATTGGTTTGGCTATCTTTGAAAAATCTTTCACGAATCTCCTGTAATAACCAGCCAAACCCAAGAAACTACGAATGTCGGCCACATTCCTTGGTCGCTCCCATTTTGATACGGCCTCAATCTTGCTAGGGTCGACAGATACACCCTCCTTAGACACCACATGGCCTAGAAAAACAACTTTCTCGAGCCAGAATTCGCACTTACTCAACTTGGCATACAGTTGATGATCCCTCAAGGTCTGTAACACCAAGCTCAAGTGTTTAGCATGCTCTTCTCTATTCTTCAAATACACCAAGATGTCATCGATAAACACCACCACAAACTGGTCCAGATAAAGACTAAACACTATGTTCATCAAATCCATGAAAACAGCAGGTGCATTAGTCAAACCAAATGGCATCACTACAAATTCATAATGCCCATACCTCGATCTGAACGCAGTCTTGTGAATATCTGCATCTTTGATTCTTAGCTGATGATACCCTGACCTCAAATAAACCTTGGAAAACACACCAGCCCCACTCAACTGGTAAAAAAGATCATCGATGCGAGGTAAAGGATACCGATTCTTGATTGTCACATTGTTAAGCTCCCTATAATCCACGCACAGTCTCATGGTTCCGTCCTTCTTCTTTACAAACAATACTGGTGCTCCCCAAGGTGACACACTTGGTCTTACGTATCCCTTGCTTGCTAGCTCATCCAGTTGCTTCCTCAACTCCTCCAATTCCTTAGGTCCCATGCGATAAGGTGCTTTAGAAATTGGCTCCGCCCCAGGTTTCAGATAAATGCCAAAATCTAAGTCCCTCTTTGGCGGTAACCCAGGAATTTCCTCTAGAAAACACGTCTTCAAAATCCCGTACAACATCGATCTCACTGGCTTGGGGTTTCTTTGCAGTCAAATCCCTCGCATGACATAACAGCATCTCATCACCCCTCTTCAGACAAGTCTTCAGCGCATTGATAGATATCAGCTTCAGCTTTGGCTTCACAGAATATCCCTTGTAGGATACTCTCATTCCCTTAGGTCCCCTCAAAGTGATCTTCCCTTGGTAGCAATCAATGTAGGCCTTATACTTTTTCAGCCAATCCATACCCAGTATTACTTCAAAGCCACCCAAAGGAAACTCTATCAAGTTCGACTCAAAACTCACATCTCCTACTCGAATCATTACATTGCTGTAAACTCTATTACAAGCTATGGACTCCCCAGATGGTATGGTTACAGAATCAGCTATACTAATATATACATCGAGTCCTAAGGCCTTAGCATGCTCCGCAGATATGAAAGAATGCGATGCACCAGAATCAAATAAAACGAAAGTAGGAAAAGAATGTACTAGAAATGTACCCTTAACAACATGTGCGTCCTCCTCTGCAGCCTCCTTGCCCATCATGAACAAGGCCCCACTTTTCTTGACCCCACTCTGGTTCACAGATCCTGCTCTACTCTGAGTGCTAGCCTCTGCCAAAGTCTTTTGGAAATTACCATTACCACTGCTTTGATTTCCTTGGTAACGGTTCTGATTATTGTAGTTATTGAAATTCCGTTGGTAGCTGTTACCCCCGGATCTGTTGTTGTTTAAGTAGCTTGCATTTGGCGTTCTGAAACCACCACTTTGGTTGCCCCTATTATAATTGTTCCCAGCACTCTGAGTTCCAACCCAACAAGTTTCTTGCTTGTGTCCGATCTTTCCACACTTAAAACACGCAACACTTGAACCACTTGCCCCAGTTGCAGATCGGTTGCCACCACGATTGCCATTTCCTCCCGGCACACTGTTGGAGAAAAATGACCGATACTGGTTATTTGGCTTCTTATTCCCTGAGCTTTCGGCCCCATATTCTGCTTTCCTCTTGTCACCCTTGGCTTTATCTTCCTCTTTAATCATGACAGCGATTCTTTCTGCCTGGCCAGCCCTCTCGTATACATCTTCCACAGTCGTGGGCTTAGTTGCTAGAAAACTTCTCTTGATTTCAGTGGTTAGCCCTTTCTCAAACCTAGCAGCTAACATCTCCGATGTGTAGCCCAGGTCAGCTACATTCTCTGCCAACTGCATAAACTTACTGTGATATGCTTCCACAGTCATTTCTTCGGTCATCTTGAAAGAATCGAACTCGGCTCTCAGCTTCCCCTTCACATGCTCTGGCACAAACTTAGAGGATAAAATCCCCTTGAACCCTTCCCAACGTACATATTCCGACCCAATCTCTTCCGCAGCAGCCTTGATTTCCTCTTTGTTGTTATTCTACCATAACCTAGCCGTACCCTTCAGATAGAATACAGCTTGGTCCACTTTCATTGATTCTGGTACAGACAGCAGTTCGAAGATACTCTCGAACTCTCGGCACCACTCCGCAAGTAAACTCGGTGCTCCTTCCCCATCGTACTTGGTGGGGTTATGCCTAGAGATATTATTGCTCATCTTGATTGCATCCGATTGCGTGTTTGCCCCAATCCTAGCTAGGAGAGCAGCGTTCATAGCTAGTAGGCGATCGAATTCCTCTTGCGATATATTAGCAGTGTTGGGTTCTCTCCTGGGAGGCATTTTGCTACACAAGTGACAAAATTTATGAGCATCCTAGGTCAACTCCTACTCTGACTTGGTCTTGCTAACATACATAACCTAGCATGTAACTTCTTTCATACGGTTAAGTCCTAGTGAAGAGTCTATTGATGTAATATACTCAAGAAGGGGGGGGGGTTGAATTGAGTATGCCTTCTTCTAATTTTCTTCGATGTGTGTATGATTGTATGATGATCTTCGAGTAGAACAAATAATAAGGAGAGACACAATATTTTTGAAGTGGTTCAGTCTCACACTTTGAGACCTACGTCCACTATTCTCGATTAATAAAATTAGTACCAACTCTGGATTACAATTTTATCAACCCTACTCGTGCGACTTTGATGTTAGTCACAACTCTATCTAGATACCGTTAAATATCTAGCTACGACAAATACCGTTAAATATTTGCCTTACAATGAGTACCGCTAAATACTCGTTCTATCTTACGTTAATAAGATAAAGTCTTCAATGTTTCTTCATGTCACAATCTTGAATGAATAAGATCAATGCTTGAGCACTTGAATCTTGAATCGGATTTGACAATGATAGGCTCGAATATTGAAGTATATGAACGACGGTTTCTCTCTTGATTTGCGTGTATATATGTGTATGTATTTCGTATATTTTAATGTGTCATGGTAGTCTATTTATATAGAATACGTATCTAGGTAATTCAAACCCTAGATGATTTAGGAATATTACTTAAACTAGAATACTAGTCTTTTAGTAATACTTCCTTAAATCTAATCTTAATATGTTTTGGAAAGATTTAATAATATACTTTATGCATTATATAAGGAATCAATTTCCTAATTCATATTTAGGAAAGATCTTTATACAATAAATAATTAGTATCCTTATTAAATCAACTTCCTAAACCATGTCAAAAATAATAAAATATATTACCATAATATAATCTTAGTTTGTTTAGGATTTTAAATAAATACATAATATTTATTTAAATAAACCCTACACGATTTATAGCAACGTGACATGTTACACGTTTCCCAAAATCGAAATAAACCATATCTTAGATTATATATTTTGACAAGAAAAATCATATAAAAATCCTTAGTTTATTTTAGTAATAAATAATTATCTCATAAGACAATTATTTATTCCTTATTCAACTTAAAGATATTTTATATAATCCTATTAAGATTAACAATTCTATTTTATAAATAGAATACCAATTAAACACTAAATCTACACGATACTAATTTGGAAACAAACGTTTCAACCTAAACACATATATATTTCGATCATTTCTTCATAATATAGAGTTATAGCTACGAGCTATAACTTGAATCAATCTTGTACTAAAGCTATAGCTGATAAATATAACCTTAGTTCATTATGCGCGCTTGATCTTCTATCAATCTTCGACTTAGTCAATTCATTGACTAATATGCTTGAATCTTTTACTCTTGATTGATTAGATCTTGTTACTAATATTTTGTACACTTAGCACACGATTATACGTACGAGTATATAATATATAAATAGCCAGACTTGTCATTATCAAAACATAAACATATATACTATATTTATTTGAATATATGGTTCAACAAATTCCCCCTTTTTGATGATGGCAAGTCTTTCTTAGATTTTGTGTCTAAGTGTATGTTCCCCCTCAATATAATAATGGTTATTCATAGCAAAGATCAACTTAGGGTTTTTATCTTCTATCTATCCCATATCCTTTAAGGACCCTAAGAGACAATGGATTACGACAAGGAGCAAGCTTAGGCAAATTCTAAATCTAAGTCGCATTTTTCCCCCTCTTGACATCATCGAAAAGATGAGAACAAAGACATGAAACGACTAGAATAATATACGTACGAAGTATAAGCAAGCATATAAACGAGTCTAAAAATACGAACATAGAAAATATCACACAAGCACATACGGAATGTGAAAATATACACAACCAATCCGAATATACTATGCCAATGAGCCGAATTATGAACAATAGAGTTTTAAGAAAAATGGGCCTGGCTAGGGTTCGGATAAAAGGGCCTGCAAAAGATAACAAAATAAGATGGGCCAGAATAAAGGAATGTCAAGTTGGGCCACATCAAAACAATAACAAGGCCGGTTAGGATTAAGAAATCCGAGGGAGGCAAAAAGAATTAGGGCCTCGGATTCCTAATGGGCCAGGGAAGGGAATTGGGCCACAAAGTTAAAGAGTTTATAAGTCCAACCCAGGACTTAAGCAAAACAACAACAAACCAACTTCAATTCTGAAAAACAGAGACGGAGATGACGGATCACGAACGAGAACTTGAGCCCGGTGTCTTTGCATATGGGTTCACATAATCGGGTCGGGTACGGAATTCTAGGGTCTCCAACCTATCTAGGCAGCTATTGACGTTCCTCCCTTGAGCATTGAGCGCAATCTCGAAGTTAAGCACCTTGAGCGAGAGTGCCTTGACGGCCTCAAGTGCTTTAGAAGCATCCTCTCGCAATAGGCCATGATCAAGCACCATTGCCCCTCCTTGTGTCGTGATAAAAGACAAGCGATCACTTATGGCGAGTAATTCGGAGCATACCACCGAGACCTCTGACCCAATCTTTACCAAATGCTTATCAACTTTTTTCATCCAAACCTTAACATCTTCTTCAAATCCTCGACGACCCTCTGCACGACTTCCTGAGGCACCCAAATTCTCTTTTTCTTGCTTAAATTGGCACAGTATGGAGATGGATTCGGGTTGGGTCCCTCCTCAACCGTCTTCCCAAAAGCCAAATCTACTCCATCACCCATAATACCCATCAACTTAAGCAATTTATCACACATCCGATCACGTGGCTTAACACCAAAACTCAAATCATCGACAACACCCTTTTTGAGCAAGATTTCTGAAACCCACATTCCATAGGGGATGTCTAGTGTAGAACTCGTCTTTTCTTTGATTAAGACGGATGAAATTTGACAAATTTTCGAACACAATAAGAATGCGAGATTGATTTTGTTTCCTTCTAACCAATGAAATAATACGATAGCCTCAATACTTGACAACTTATCACGACCACCTCTCCTAGGTAGAATCGTGTTCCAAAGATAGTTAACAAACAACTTCAATTTTGGTGAGAATGAATTTGTGAGTAGAGGAGAAATTTCAGTGGCATTTGGGTCAAAATACTTTTTGATCATCATTTTTTGTTCTTGGGTCACCACCCCCCACTCCTTACGGGTATCAATTTCAAGACCATTAGGATCAAGGTGAAAAATTTCACAAATATCACCATAAGAAATCTCGACATCTTTTCCATTTACCACAGCTTTTATCCCAGATTCACTTAATTTAACAGAGGCAAAGAACTGTACCAACTCAATAGGAAATGTCAAACCCCAAAAATTACTAATATACTTCCATCCCTGAAACTCCAAAAACTTTTTAAAGAAAAGCAGAGACTTCGACCCTTCGACCCAAGATGTCGGGTAGAACCGACCCGAATGAATGGAGTAAGGAAGAAGACGATCAATAAGCATACCTTCATGTTTTGTCATACGAACTCGCTCGAGTCCTTCCTTGGTGGCTTCGATGGAGTAATCTTTAAACAGAGGACGAGGGTTCTTGAGGTTTGATCCTAGTTCTTGCATGTCATCAGATCGGAGGATGAGACTCGGTTTAGTTTACGACGCTTGCCGTTGTCTGGGGTTGGACTTGCGGTGGCAATGGGTGTTGGGGATGGTGGTGGTGACGGAGTAGGTGAGGGTGGAGAGGGTTTCTTTTGTTGAGAGCGGGTTGCACGAGATGGAGGCATGATGAGAATGGTGTTTTAAGTTGACGGTTTTTGGTGGAGGTTTTTGAGGATGTTTTAATGGAGGTTTGGTGTTTGTGGAGGTTTGAGAGTATTAATGGGTTTTACAAATTTTATGACGGTAATAATGGTGGGAGGGTGAGGTAAGTTGAGGGAGTTTGGGTAATAATGGGAAAGGGGTAAAGGTCAAAGGCTAGGGAATAGAGGGTAAGGCACGTGGCAGGTAGTAGTGGGACAGGTTTGGGGGGAGACGTGGCACGGGGGACCATCACACACACTTTGTTTGTTTAATTTTAGGTAAATTTATTTTTATTTTTGTAATATTTGTATATTATTGTTTTGTATATATTGTAATATGTATGTTGTGGGTAGATTATAATATGTGACGTAATATTATTTTGAGATTTGTTGTGCACACATTCATACGTAAATTGTATAACATAATTATGAACACAGAATTTATCATCGAATACATACATACACATGCAGCGGAGTATACGGACACAGTCATATAATCTCATCTAAACCGTAGTCAATCATTGGGTTATTTTTGCTTTTAAGATTTGATTAGGTGCCACCGATTAAACCAATTTCCAATCGCAAAGTCTCAAAGCGTTCTCTAGCCAATGGTTTAATGAAGATATCTGCCCATTGTTTTTCCGTACTACAAAATTCCAATTTTATATTTTTCTTTTCAACATGGTCTCTTAGAAAGTGGTGTCTAATTTCAATATGTTTGGTCCTCGAGTGTTGGGCTGGGTTTTTAGATATAATAATAGCACTCGTATTATCACATAAAATAGGCACACATCCAACATCAACACAATAATCATGTAACTGTTGCTTTAACCACAAAAGTTGAGAACATACAAGTGCGGCTGCAATATATTCTGCTTCAGCAGTTGAGAGAGCGACAGAATTTTGTTTCTTGGATCCCCAAGATATAATACAGGGACCTACAAAGGTAGCAAGTCCGGAGGTACTTTTTCTGTCTAAATAACATCCTGCATAATCCGCATCTGAATATCCTACTAGATTAAAGTTACAGTCCATAGGATACCATAGATATAATTTTGAGGTTCCGATTAGGTATCTTAAAATTCTTTTAACTGCAATCATGTGTGATTCTTTTGGTGCATATTGGAATCTCGCACAAACACAGACACTAAACATTATATCAGGACGACTTGCTGTGAGATAAAGAAGTGAGCCAATCATACCTCTGTAAGTTGTTTCATCTACAGACTTACCATCTTCGTCTTTGGTTAACTTCTTATCTGTGACCATTGGAGTAGGCATTGCATGAGAGGTTTCCATTCCGAATTTCTTTAGTAACTCCTTGACATATTTTTGTTGATGAACTTTGATTGCTTCTTCAGTTTGTTGTATTTGAAGTCCAAGGAAGAACTTTAGTTCTCCCATCATACTCATCTCAAACTCAGAAGTCATCAACTCAGAGAAGTACTTGCACAACTTTTTATTAGTTGAGCCAAAAATAATATCGTCAACATAGATCTGAACGACTAGTAGATCTGAGTTTTCGCTTTTAAGAAATAGGGTTTTATCCACAGACCCTCTCTTGAATCCACTCTCCAATAGGAACTTTGATAATCTGTCGTACCATGCCCTAGGTGCTTGTTTCAGACCATATAGTGCTTTGTCCAATTTGAATACATGATCCTTGAGTTTGCTGTCAGGAAATCCAGGAGGTTGTTCAACAAATACTTCCTCTTGGAGATAGCCATTAAGAAATGCAGTCTTAACGTCCATCTGAAAAAGTTTCATTCCCTTGTGTGCTGCAAATGCAATGAGTAGTCTTATTGCCTCAAGACGAGCAACAGGAGCAAAGGTTTCGTCATAATCGATCCCTTCCTGTTGGTTGTATCCTTGAACGACTAATCTGGCCTTATTTCGTACAATAACTCCAGTGTCATCCAGTTAATTTCTGAAAACCCATCTAGTTCCAATGACAGTTCTATCCTTAGGTCGAGGAACAAGATGCCACACTTTGTTTCTCTCAAATTGCTGGAGTTCTTCTTGCATGGCAACTATCCAGTCTGGTTCTGCGAGAGCTTCCTTGATATTTGAAGGTTCAATAGTGGAGAGAAAAGAGTAGAATGAGCAAAAGTTATTTAAGCTCGTTCGAGTTTGAACTCCATCTGTCAGGCTTCCTATGACATTGTCCAAAGGATGAGAGCCTTTATATCTCCAGTTCCTTGATTGATCATTTGCATTCCCTGAACTTGACTCGGGATCTTGACTTGTTCCCCCTGAATCCAAACCTGGGTTTATAGTAGGGTCAGGTATAACTCTGGCCTCTTCCCTTTGGTTTTGATTCAAAGTTACAGCTTCATTAGCTGTAACTCTGGGTTCCAAGTCATTGGTTTGAGAGTTATCTACAGTATCATCAACTGTAGTTTCATCTCTCGCACCATCCTTGAGGTTCTCCTTCTTCAATTTCCATTTCAGGAGGATCTTCCCTTGATAACCTGAAATCAGGTTCGTCTAGGTTTTCCTCTATATCCTGTAATGGCTTATCGGAGACATTATTCTCATCAAAGATAACATGAATACTTTCCTCTATGCATAAAGTACGTTTCTTAAAAACTTTGTAGGCTTTACTATGATCTGAATATCCTATAAAGATTGCTTCATCACTTCTAGGGTCGAATTTGCTTAATCTGTTTTTACCATTGTTGTGAACAAAGCATTTACTACCAAAGCATCTTAAATGAGATATGTTTGGTTTACGACCACGAAGAAGTTCATAAGGAGTCTTTTTAAGGATAGGTCTAATCATAGCACGGTTATGAATATAGCAAGCTGTACTAATAGCCTCAGCCCAAAAGTTTCTAGGTAGACCACTACAAAGAAGCATTGTTCGAGCCATGTCTTCTAGGGTTCTGTTCATTCGTTCTACGACTCCATTTTGTTGTGGGGTTCTAGGGGCCGAGAAGTTATGTCCAACACCATTGGTTTTACAGAACTCAATAAAAGCATGATTGTCAAACTCAGTTCCATGGTCAGTACGGATTGTTACTAGGTTTGATTTATATTTGTTTTGGACAAGTTTCATGAGACTAACAAATTCATCGAATGTTTCGTCTTTAGAATGAAGAAAGATTGGCCAAACAAATCTAGAGTAATCATCAACTAGAACGAAAACGTACCTGGAACCACCTCTGCTTCTTACCTTCATAGGGCCACATAGATCCATGTGTAACAGTTCAAGAGCTTGTTTTGTGCTTACCACTCTTTTTGGCTTAAAGGATGATCCGACGTGTTTACATCGTGCACATGTGTCACACATCTTTTCTTGATCAAATTTGATCTTTGGAAGACCTTCGACCAAGTCCCATCTTTTCAGCTTACTTAGAATAGGTGAGCTAATATGACCAAATCTCTTGTGCCATAGACATGGATCATCTAACATAACTTTCATGCATGATAGAGAATCAGTAGGTACAACATTTAAATCAATCATATAAACATTTTTCATCCTGTGACCTTCAAGTATTACTTTACTGGTGCCTTCTAAGATTATACGACATATATCTGAATGAAAAACTACTTTATTTCCTTTGTCACATAATTGAGATATACTGATAAGATTGTGTTTGAGACCACTTACAAGGTATACATCATTTATAGCATGAGAGGATGAAATACCTATCTTACCAATTCCGATGATCTTTCCCTTTTTGTTATCCCCAAATGTGACTTTACCTCCATCAAAGGGTCTAAGGGTTTGGAATAGATTTACGTCGCCTGTCATATGTCTTGAGCATCCACTGTCGAGATACCATAGGTTATTTTCCTTGGCGACAAACTGCACGAATAATTTCAAAGACAGGATTTAGGTACCCAAGCATACTTGGGTCCT
Source organism: Silene conica (assembly GCA_029255685.2). Taxonomy (NCBI): domain Eukaryota; kingdom Viridiplantae; phylum Streptophyta; class Magnoliopsida; order Caryophyllales; family Caryophyllaceae; genus Silene; species Silene conica. Next base: position 74,584,237 of record CM055314.2, read on the forward strand.
TTGTTGTTAGTAATCACAAATATATTTTCCTTTTTAACCCAAACTTGTCTTACATAGGTCTTTCTATATTGGTAGTAGTTGGGTTTTGATGTTCTTGTGTAAGTCTTAGTTTGGACTCTTGGTGACCAATTTTTATGTGTAGTTTGAGGAGTTTGTTTGGTTCTATTTTTCTTTTCTTCGTAATCAAATGTCATATCATAGAACCATCTGTGGTCAATATTTCTTTCCTCAGTTTTATCATCATCACTATCAGAGACAGAAATAGTGTCGCTTGGAATTCCTAAGGATTTAACCAACTTAACTCCGGTTTTAAAATCTTGTGCGTGTTTCACACAGTTTTCTCGGAGGTGTCCAGTATGGCCACAATAAGTGCATATTAAATACTCAGGAAGGTCGGCATATTTTCTTCTTCTAAAGTCTCTGTCTGTTGGGCTTTGCTTACACTTTGAGTGATCCCTTCTTCCATAACACTCGTGTCCTAACCCCATCTTCATGTTGTTGTCGGATTGTTCAGTTAGGAAGTTTAGAACGTTAGTGCTTCCTTCCCATTTGTCGTGAACCTTCCGAGCATGAAGAAGGAGGTCTTTTAGGGAGTCTATTTCTTTCTTACATTCACTATGGTCAGTGTTGCTAGACTCTTTTAGGTTTTGAATGTCTTTATGGAAGTCAGACACAATTTTGGCATGTTCTTTCTTGATTTTAGATATACTGGATTCTAGATCCATGATTTTGCTTTCGAGAATCTCAACTTCTTCCAGATGAGTCTCATCTTCGACCATAATCGAAGATTCTGACTTAAGCCGCTCATTAGCCTTTCTTAATTCTGAAGTTATAGCTTCATTAGCTATAACTTTAGATTGAAGCTCTTTAATGTTGAGTTTTAGTTTTGAGGTTATAGCTTCATTAGCTATAACTTTAGACTCAAGAGCCTTTTTCTCAGACATAACTGTTTCCAACTTAGCATTTGCTTCAATGCTTATTTTGGATTTCAGATTCTTAGCTTTGGCTTTCAGAAGTTGATTTTCCTCAGCAATATCGAGGATCTGTTCTTTCAAGTCATCTAACTCAAGACTTTGTTCATGACATTGGTCTAGTGTTTTCTCAAAATATTTAACCAACATAGCTTTAGATAAATTTTTAACTTGACTTTTTAGTTGAAGAAAATTTACCTCTTCATCGTCGTCGTCGTCTGAGTCGGATTCTCCAAGGAGACACATATGGGATGCGTCGTCTTCGTTGTTGTCGTTTGAGATTAGATCTAGGCTGACGTTGCTTAGGCACAGGTTTGCTACCTCATCTTCTTCTGAGTCCTCGTCATCCTCGGATTCTAATTCTCCCCAACACGACGCAAGCATTACTTTCTTGAACTCCGTTTTGGTCTTTTCTCTTTTTGATTTATCTTTGATTTTGTCCCAACTTGGACAATCTTTGATCATGTGGTCTTGTTGTCCACACTTGAAACATCCTCTTTTGAAGAATGTTTGTTTTGTGTCAGTTTTCTTTTTGTCGATTGTTTTGTTGTTAGAGTTTTTGTATCTTCCCTTGAAGACAGCCTTTTTAAAACGTCTTGCGAATAGAACTGTCTCGTCTTCTAGTTCTTCTTCGCACACTTCACTTGTGGAGGCTTGTAAAGCGACGCCCTTTCCTTTGGGATCATCATCGTTTTTATTTAGTATGATCTCGTGTGCCATTAAGGATCCAATCAACTCTTGGTAAGTAATCTTAGATAGATCACGTGCTTCCTCTATGGCCGTGACCTTAGGTTGCCATTTTTTAGTGAGACTCCTAAAAATCTTACGAATGATATCCTCAGAATCGATCTTTCTGCCAAGGTTCCGCAGTTCATTAATAATACAAGAAAATCGTGCAGACATGTTATCAATAGATTTATTCTTTTCCATATTGAAAAGTTCATATCTTTGAACGAGCAAGTCTATACGATGTTTCCTGACTGCGGATGTTCCTTCATAAGCAAGTTCGAGACTATCCCATATTTCCTTAACGGAACTACAAGATGAGAATCTATCAAATTCTGAGGTTATCATACCGTTCTGTAGGAGGCTCATGGCCTTAGAGTTTTTCTCTGCATTTTTGTAGTCACTTTCCACATAATCGCTTTCCATCTTTTCATAGGTTGTTCCATTGGCGGCGGCGACCAAGATCTTCTTTGGTCCAGTTTGGATGATCTTCCAACATTCCCAATCACAGCCTTTGATGTAATGAGTCATCATATTTTTCCATAAACTGTAGTTTTTGCCATCGAAGATAGGGCACTTGAGATGCTTGGAATCCATTGTTGAAGGAGTATATAATATAGAATCAATAGAAGGATCAAAACTCACGCGGCTAGGCGATCAAGAGCACGAGGCTCTGATACCAATTGAAGAGTCTATTGATGTAATATACTCAAGAAGGGGGGGTTGAATTGAGTATGCCTTCTTCTAATTTTCTTCGATGTGTGTATGATTGTATGATGATCTTCGAGTAGAACAAATAATAAGGAGAGACACAATATTTTTGAAGTGGTTCAGTCTCACACTTTGAGACCTACGTCCACTATTCTCGATTAATAAAATTAGTACCAACTCTGGATTACAATTTTATCAACCCTACTCGTGCGACTTTGATGTTAGTCACAACTCTATCTAGATACCGTTAAATATCTAGCTACGACAAATACCGTTAAATATTTGCCTTACAATGAGTACCGCTAAATACTCGTTCTATCTTACGTTAATAAGATAAAGTCTTCAATGTTTCTTGATGTCACAATCTTGAATGAATAAGATCAATGCTTGAGCACTTGAATCTTGAATCGGATTTGACAATGATAGGCTCGAATATTGAAGTATATGAACGACGGTTTCTCTCTTGATTTGCGTGTATATATGTGTATGTATTTCGTATATTTTAATGTGTCATGGTAGTCTATTTATATAGAATATGTATCTAGGTAATTCAAACCCTAGATGATTTAGGAATATTACTTAAACTAGAATACTAGTCTTTTAGTAATACTTCCTTAAATCTAATCTTAATATGTTTTGGAAAGATTTAATAATATACTTTATGTATTATATAAGGAATCAATTTCCTAATTCATATTTAGGAAAGATTTTTATACAATAAATAATTAGTATCCTTATTAAATCAACTTCCTAAACCATGTCAAAAATAATAAAATATATTACCATAATATAATCTTAGTTTGTTTAGGATTTTAAATAAATACATAATATTTATTTAAATAAACCCTACACGATTTATAGCAACGTGACATGTTACACGTTTCCCAAAATCGAAACAAACCATATCTTAGATTATATATTTTGACAAGAAAAATCATATAAAAATCCTTACTTTATTTTAGTAATAAATAATTATCTCATAAGACAATTATTTATTCCTTATTCAACTTAAAGATATTTTATATAATCCTATTAAGATTAACAATTCTATTTTATAAATAGAATACCAATTAAACACTAAATCTACACGATACTAATCTGGAAACAAACGTTTCAACCTAAACACATATATATTCCGATCATTTCTTCATAATATAGAGTTATAGCTACGAGCTATAACTTGAATCAATCTTGTACTAAAGCTATAGCTGATAAATATAACCTTAGTTCATTATGCGCGCTTGATCTTCTATCAATCTTCGACTTAGTCAATTCATTGACTAATATGCTTGAATCTTTTACTCTTGATTGATTAGATCTTGTTACTAATATTCTGTACACTTAGCACACGATTATACGTACGAGTATATAATATATAAATAGCCAGACTTGTCATTATCAAAACATAAACATATATACTATATATATATTTGAATATATGGTTCAACACCTAGTTAACATCGTATTAGAAGTCTACCTACGGGCTTAGGGATCACATAACCGCATGCATATATATATATATACAAATCACACTCATAGTCAAAATTAAGATATAAACTCATGTTCTCAATGCTTGGAAATAACATCATATACATGTCACTCATCATGCAACATCACTTTCATGCTTCACAGTATACATATATACTCATCCATCTTTCACATCATAACTTACCTCATTCCCTTGGCGCTGAAATGTTAGTACAACATACATATATTATATATCTGCCTTGGATCTTTCTAAACTACCCACACTCTTCAACTCTCAAGGTAACCAGGTTATACTGAAAGGGCCAGTGGCTTGGTTTGAGGGGGCCCCTAACTCATCCCAATCCTATGGGGCTCCTAACAGTTACTAGCCTGGGGTTCATTTTATTTAGACACTCCTATGTTCATTATTTGTATGTTGGTTTAGGCCTGAGGATCGTTTGCTCTGATACCACTTTGTAACACCCTCATTTACCTAGGAGCCTGAACTAGGAATTCCAGAGTAAATAGGACCGTTACCATCCTGGATAAACCAGGGTAGTAGATATTCACAGTGAAAGAAACACAGTACTTTAAATATAAATGGTTAAACTAATAACTATTACAAAGCATAGTCCAAAAGACTTCCATAACAACCGAAATAAAATAGTGTTCAACTAAGAAAAGCTAAGTGATCTAAAAGCTAGGTAGGTCTAGTCCATGTCTCTCCTCCATGCTCAATCCTAGTCCACCTGTCTCTGACCTGAAAGATTTACTCCCCATTCCGGATCATTGTAGGTGAACACGAATATACTGTCAACCTCGCGGTTGAGTAGGATAACGCAATAATCACTACAAAAAAACCGCGACATACTGACGGAATTTTTATTCCGCCAGTTTTTTTCAAAGGACTGACGGATTCCGGACGGAATACTGACGGAAGACATTCCTGACGGAAATTCCATCACAAGCCGTCAGTAAAATCCGGCGCGTTGACCAAAGTCAATGGCGGTAAAAAATACTGACGGAAAATCCGTCAGAATTCGTCAGATTATATTGGCGCGTTGACCAAGTCAATGGTGGTAAAGGTATCTGACGGAAATTCCATCAGATAATTACTTTACTGACGGAAATTCCGTCAGAATATTGCTTTAGTGACGGAATATTAACTGACGGAAATTCCGTCAGAATTGCACTTTAGTGACGGAACTTCCGTCAGAACGTTGTGACGGGAAATCCGTCAGACGTATGCTTTAGTGACGGAATTTCCGTCAGGATTCTCAGTTTTTTTTTTCCAAATATTATAAGTTTATATATAATGAATAAAAAAAGCAAATAAACTTTATATTATTGTATAAGCAAACAATAACTACTATTTACGAGTATAAACAATAACTACAAAAAAAAGATTTATATATATATATTATTTATAAGCAAACAATATTAATAACTACTATTTACGAGTAACTACTATTTACGAGTATATACAATAACTACAAAAAAAGCTTTATATTATTGTATAAGCAAACAATAACTCTACTATTTACGAGCTATATAAACAATAACTACTATTTACGAGTATATATAAACAATAACTACTACAATAACTACAAAAAAAGCAAATAATTAAATTATACAAAGCTATATATATTATATATATTATAAGTTTAATTTATGAAGCAAACAAACAATAACTACGACTATTTACGAGTATCATTTTTCTTTAATGTTAGAATTTGTAATAATAAACACGCGCATGTAGTAATTAGGAGGGTGCTATTTTGTGAAGATTAATGAAGAATTCATTGAGATATGATGAAAAGGACGACATTTATAATAATCATAATTAATTCTCCTCATTATATATATAATATGCTATGAGATTTGATTTTAAATTTAAATAAGAATATGATGGTTATTAAAAGGAGAACGATTATGAAAAATATTACATATGTTGTATACACTATTCATGTATGTGGGGTACGGGCTTTATTAATAATTTGTAATAATCTCTCCATCCGTCTCATTCAATAGTTTACATTTAATGTTGACAACAGTTAAGTTGGAAGCTTATGATTTCATTATAAAATAGGTAAGATAATAAATAAAAATGCACAGGAATATTAGAAAAGTAAGAAACGAAATGACTAAAATGTATTACTGACGGAAATTCCGTCAGTGAGTTATAGTACTGACGGAAATTCCGTCAGATGTATCCTTTTAAATTTTGAATTTTGAACATTTGAAAAGCCACGTAAGTATTTATCTGACGGAAAATCCGTCAGTTAAGTTAAATACTGACGGAAATTCCGTTAGTAATCCGTCAGAATTTTTTTTTAATACCCCTTGATTCAGTCGCGTTATTTTCCCCCAATTCATAAAAACTCCCAATTATTTCCCTAACCCTAAATCGCACCCGACGGAAAACCCTTCACAACCCCCTCCACCACACCCGACACCACCACTCTTGCCACCCTATTTCACTTCCACCACCGTCACCGTCATCTTAAGGTAAACATTCATCCTTCTCTTTCTTTAATTTCTGATTTTATGCTCTTTTCTTAATTTTTGAATCAATTAGTTAGTTTTCTATTGTTATTATATATGTTAATTGACTTAGGATAGAAGCCTTGCTTGATTTAGGATAGATGCCATAATGTTTGATGAGTTATGTGAATATTTGATTAATTATTTTAAGTTTTGATTAATTATGCTAATTTTGGTTTAATTATGCTAATTTTGGTTTAATTATGCTAATCAAAGTTAAAAATATAAAAAGGTAATAGTATAGCTAATTTCTTATGCATATTAAATATAAAAGATTGAATGAGTTAAAAATACAAATGTTTTACTTATATGCTAGAAGTGCCTTTAATTATGATGACTTTATTATTTATATTGACCTAGTAATTTTTGAATAGTCCCCGTTTTGGGACTGTCTTTGTACGTTTCAAGTCACTTAGGTAGTAAACATGTTATTGTGATTTATTAATGAGAAAAGAATTCGGTTACAATTCCTTTAATGTTCTTTGAGTACATATGTGGAAAATTTATTTTTTCTACATTGTGTATTTGAAGAACGGATGGGAATTGCTGCCGAATTTTTTTGTCATTAATAAATCACAAGTGCGTGTTTGCTAGTGACTTGAAATGTACATTGATGGGTTTAGGTTGGAGTGATAAGGACCCATGAAAAACAAATAAAGAAATATTATTATTTGTTAACTGAATTGCTATGCTAATATGTTTAATTAATATGTATTTATTTTGCTTATAACTTTGTTTTTTAATCTTTTAACATATAGATAAATCTGGCCAATATATATGTAGATTCATAATAACATGAAAAGAATAGAGCGACAGTGGATGTATGAAAGATTAGACGATAAAAAGAAACCTAAGCGTGAATTTGCAAATGGGGTGAAGGAGTTTCTTAAATTTGTGGAACAAAGTAGTGTGTACAAGGATTTAGGTGAAACGAGGTGTCCGTGTAAAAAATGCAATAACGGCGCTTTTAAAAAGATAAGGGATGTTCAAAATCATTTGTGGTCGAATGGTTTTACCGAGAATTACTATGTATGGACATATCACGGTGAAAAACGTTCTACGAAAGGAAGTACAAGCAGTACAGTAGTTAATGAAAATCCGTATCGTGAGTTTGTGGAAAATGCATTACGTGATACCGTTGATCAAATAATGGAGGATCAACTCAATCCCGATGGCGTTAGTGATGAAGAAGTGCGTCATGAAACCCCAAACCCTCAGGTTTCTTCCTTCTTTAAAATGTTAGAAAAAGCAGAAAAACCAGTGTACGAGGGAGGTAGTATGAGTTTGTTGGAAGCGGCTGCTAGGTTGGTAACACTCAAATGTGAGAACAACATATCTCTTAGATGCGCCAATGGTTTTGTGTCCTTCGTTGGTGACATTATTCCAAAGGACAATCAAATGGCGCGTAATTTTAATGAGGTAAAAAATCTTTTAAAGGGACTACAACTACCCCATCAGAAGATTGATGCTTGTCCTACTGGATGCATGCTCTTTTGGGAGGCAGATGCTAATCTTGAACAATGTAGAAAGTGTCATGCATCTCGGTATAAAAGTGATAAGAATTCAAGACGTAGGCGAATTCCATGTAAACCATTAATTTATTTTCCGCTTGCGCCAAGGTTTCAACGTCTATATGCAACCAAACACCTAGCAGGTGAGATGACTTGGCACCATAAAAACTCCCGATTAAGAAAAAGGGGGACTATGGCACACCCAAGTGATGGAGAAGCGTGGAAACATTTCGATAGAGAGCATCCAGAGTTTGCAAGTGAGCCTCGCAATGTTCGGTTGGGTTTGTGTACTGATGGCTTTCAACCATATGGACAATTTGGGAAGAAATACTCATGTTGGCCAGTAATTGTCACTCCTTATAACTTACCTCCTTGGCTATGCATGAGGAGACAGTTTATGTTTCTAAGCATGATCGTTCCAGGTCCTAAGAACCCCAAGTCAAATTTGGATGTCTACCTTCAACCGTTGATTAAAGAGTTGAAAGAACTTTGGGAAAATGGCGTTTACACCTACGATGTATCCAAGAAACAGAATTTTCAGTTAAGGGCTGCATTAATGTGGACGATCAATGATTTCCCAGCATATGGCATGCTTTCCGGTTGGGCCACAAGTGGATATCGTGCTTGTCCTTATTGTCATAAAAAAGAACATAAAACGTTTTGGCTTAGAAATAGCAGAAAAATTTCTTGGTTTGATTGTCACCGTGAGTTCTTGAGACCTGATCATCCCTTCCGTGACAATTGCAAGCATTTTTTAAAGAATAAGAAAACCAATGATCGGATAGCTTCAGTTAGATTGACTGGTGATGAAGTCTGGGAATCTGTCAAAGATTTACCAAAAATTGTTGATGCTTCTGATCAAGAATTGAAAAGATTGAAAGACAATGATGAAGGGTGGTGGAAACAAAGTATCTTTTGGGAACTTCCTTATTGGAAAACATTGCTGATTCGACACAACTTAGATGTGATGCACATTGAGAAAAACGTTTTTGAACAAATTATCAACACGGTGATGGATGTACCCGGGAAAACTATGTTTGGCCCTAAGGGTAAAGCTGACTTTAATGAACTTTGTTTTAAACGACCCGTATCATCTAAGTTTGTTTTAGACATGGCAGAGAAGAAGGCTGTATGTGAATGGGTTAATAATTTGAAATTCCCGGATGGTTATGCTTCGGATTTGAGTCGGTGTGTTGACCATAAGAAGATGGTGTTGCATTCCATGAAAAGTCATGATTGTCATGTTTTTATGGAACGGTCACTTCCCGTTGCACTGAAATATTTGCTCCCAACGGGTTCTTGGAATGCAATCACTGAAATAAGTCAATTCTTCAGAGACTTGTGTACTTCAACGATCACAGTTGACTCTATGGATCAACTAGAGTCAAACATTGCGGAGATAATATGCAAGTTAGAGAAGATATTTCCCCCTTCTTTCTTCAATTCTATGGAGCATTTTCCTGTTCACTTACCTTATGAAGCGAAGGTTGGAGGACCTGTTCAATATCGATGGATGTATCCGTTTGAGAGATTTCTGAATCACTTGAAAAAAAAAATTGGCAATAAAGCTCAGGTTGAGGGTTCCATATGCAACGCTTTTTTGTTAGAAGAAATTGCAAACTTCTGTTCCCTATATTTTGAAGATCACATTGACACAAAAGCGAAAGATTTAGATGTTTTGAATTCCGATGACCAGCCAAATTCAAAACTACCTGAGTTATTCAATGATCAAATGGGAACTACAACTGGAAAACGTGTCCAGAGATACTTGAATGAGAAAGAATATGAAGATGCTCATTTTTACGTGTTGAGGAACTTAGGAGAATTTTTAGCTCCATATGAAAAGTAAGTAATCATTTCATCATTATTACTCAAATTATATCATATATATAATGCATAATTAAAACATGTTTTTTAAATCCAACTAGGGAATTTGAGACACATATCAAACTCACATTTCCTGATGTCATATCTTCTGATGATGTTTGGACCAAACATGACAAAAGTTTTCCGCACTGGTTCGAAAATGAAGTAAGTGATACTAATTGAATTTTTTACTAATTATTACTAATTTCATATTAATTAATAATAACACAATTGCATTCTATATTAATAGGCACTTAGATTCAAAGATCTGTTAATAGTAGCTTTAGCATTGGGCCCTAGTAACTCGGTGAGAACATGGAGGCGATATTCTATTAATGGCTACAAATTTCGAGCTTTTAAGGAGGGAGTTGATGTTTCAAAATCTACTATAAGCAACGGGGTTTGTGTGAATTCTACAGATGGGTTAGACTACTATGGAACCCTGAATCAAATAATTGAGCTTCTTTATCATACCGAGCGAAGGGTGTATAAGGTCATATTATTTAAATGTAATTGGTTTGATAATTCTCCACAAGGGCTAAGTATCCATAAGGTATACGGACTTGTTGATGTGAACATAAAGAAGCAACTTCGTGGACATAATCCATTTGTGGCGGCTTTTCAAGTAGATCAAGTTTGTTATGCTCCTTATCCAACTACTAAGAAAAGTAATCAATGGTCCGCAGTTTTCAAAATCAAGGCAAGATCACATGTTGATGCTCCTATTGATGAAACTGTCTTCCAAGAAGATGTGGTTCTCAATGATCACTCAGTTTCACAAGTTGTGGTGGAAGAGACACAAAGTGAAGATGAATATGACGTGGTTGTAGAAAGGGGTGAAGATGAATATGAAGTTGAAGAGGATGAAGATGATTTTGAAGAAAGTATAAGAGAGGAAAATGAGGAAGTCGATGAAGAAGTAGGAGTAATATTTTCAGATAACGAACCTCTTTTGTTGTCTAGTGATAGTGATAGTGAAGATGACTAGTTGTAGAAATGTATGGATTGTTATAACAATTGTAAACATTCAAGAAGTTTGTTCTATTGCTTTTATTTAATCAATTTGTTCTATTGCACTTTTATATATTTAATCAGTTTGTTATGTTGCAATTTGTTTCATATAGCTGGTGTTGTTTTAGTGTTTATCATGGTAGGTGGTTGTTTTGTTAGACGATATTTAGGTGGGAATAGTAATGCCGGAGGACGTCATCGTCAGGAGGAGAACACACAGATTCCTCATGAACCACAACCAGAACAACAATAAAAACAACAACAGGCTGATGAGGAAGACAGCGGCGACGACGACCCGGTTGAGGAACCTTCACACGAGGAAGAGACCGGAACGGTGAACCTGTCACATGATCCTGAACAGGGGTATTGGTAAGTATTTCATTTATTTTATTTTTTATTTTGACTTTACCATAATTCACAATATAATGCTTATGTATATGTTTTATTTTCAGGTGGGATGACCAGCTAATCAAGGACTATGTCACTTGGTCATTCACCCGTAATTTGGGGAAAGAGTTTTTCACCAATTGGAGTCAAGCCAGCCATGGACAACGTAAGAAGATGTACACTTACTTCCAGGTATATAAATTTCCAAATTATCATTTTTTAACTAAGCTTGTTTAATTCAATCATAACACAATTTTTATAATATCCTTTTTTTTTTAACAGAATCGTGTCAAAGTTGTGGAAGCTGGCTATGATCCCAAGACCGAGTGGAAAACTCGTGTTTCGCGGAGGATTACAAGTCTCGTCAATGGCACCAATTATAACCGGAAAAGGCCAAATTGGTGCCCCGAGAGGTGGTGGGTGAAGCTTCAAAAGAGGGCTGAAGATGATCCTGACTATGCCAAAAAATATGCAATTAATAAGGCAAATAGGAGATTCGGTGGTGTAGACGGGAAAGCGTTGGGCACCCATACTCTTGGCCGGAAGAGTTGCTCGGATGCTTTCAAAGAATTGGTAAGTAATATTTATATTTATATATTTTTCACAATTTGGTTAACCAATCCGATTATATTTTCATCAACTTTTGTATTCAAACTTATTTCAGGGTGACGAGGCAACGCCGTATAAGCTGTTTGAGTATACTAAGAAGAATAAGTTTCAACAGTGGGTCAACCCTCGAGCTGCGAAGATCGATGTAAGTCAATCTATCTACTAATTAATTTACAAATTAGTTAATTTTTTCGTTTGAATTTTGATGATAAGTATAACATTTTTTTCTTAATTTTTTTGTTTTCCAGGCTGCTCTCAGCCCACTCCAAAAGGAGAGCCTCGAGACGAGTATGGGGACTTCTACGAGGCTGTTGACGTGTTTGACAAGAAGTCCAGAATGTTCGGCACCGGTTCGATAGGGCCAACAGTTTGGTACGAGCCTCCAGGAAACAAAGGTCGTCGATCCTGCTCCTACGCACCCACTGAGTACACTCGCATTCAACAGGAGTTGGGTAAGGAGCGCGCCGCGAGAGAGGATCTTCAGCAACAAGTCAATAACAACAAGAAGGATATGGAACAGCGCATGGCTGAGATGTGGGCACAAATGCAAGCACATTTGCCCCCGAACACCTGTTCAGGTTTTCCCCCTTCTAACAGTAGAGATCGCCCTCCAGACGATGGATTTGGTTTTGGAGGTGACGGTAGTATAGCCCCCATAGGTTAGATTATGCTTTAGGTTTCATGCTAGCTAGCTAGTTGGTGTTAGTTTATGACTTAAGTTAATTAATATGTAGCTAAAGAATTGATCATGTTGAGCTTTTGTGTGGTAGTTTAAACAAATTATGGACCATTGTATGTTATTTGACTTTATTTATTAAGTACCTTTGGATCCTGATACGCGGCTGATGTGGAAATTGGATTCCCGCTTTGCGGTCGACGAGTGTGTTTGTTTGTTGCAGGTTTTGATAATGAACGCGTGAATATGTAAAACAATGTTTCAATAACATTGTGGCTGGACAGCAGGCTGCTATTCTCAGCCATACTCGCACAAATTACTGACGGAAATTCCGTCGGGAAAGTCAACAAGAATATTGACCATAGTGACGGAATTTCCGTCAGTAATATAGACTACTGACGGAATTTCCGTCAGTAAAGTCAACAAGGAAATTGACCATAGTGACGGAATTTCCGTCAGTAATATAAACTACTGACGGAAATTCCGTCACTATGGTCAAACTTTTTGTTGACTTTCCTGACGGAATTTCCGTCAGTACTTTATATTACTGACGGAAATTCCGTCACTATGGTCAATATTCTTGTTGACCTTATGTGACGGAAATTCCGTCAGTAATATCAAGTACTGACGGAAATTCCGTCAGTACTTGAATTTTAGTGACGAATTTTAGTGACGGAATTTATTGACGGATTTTCCGTCAGGAATGCTGTTTCCTGACGGATTTTAGCTGTTTGTGACGGATTTTTTCCGTCAGTAAAACGCGTGTTTTTTGTAGTGAATAAATAATGCAACAAAACAATAATATGCAAATGCTTATGTCATGCTCGAGCTCAATCACAATCTCAATCTCAAACCCGAAACACCCAGCCATACCGAACCTCCCGGCAGACTATAATCGGCCGTCGCCGAACACCAGCTCAAAAGCTGATAAGACATCAGGCCTGGTCTGCAGAACCACCCTGGGCTTTACATCAGAACAATATCTGATCCATATCTTTCTCAATAACCCATGCATATGCCATAAGTATGAATGCAACACCAAAATAAATAACCATATCTATTATGTTCAGAACACATACTTGCATTCATAACATACAATGCACATTTACACAGAACTTAACACAGAACAAGCACCAGTGTAACCTACCTGTATTAGCAAGTCCGTAAACGAAATCACCCTCTAGAAGTATTCCACCTCGAATTCCGTTCCTATAATTATTATTTAATATTAAATTCTACTCATACATCACAGGTCGTAAACTTTCATAAATTCACTAAATATAGACCTGCTGAAAATAGACTTACTAAATATAGTACTTACTAAAAATAGTATTAAATCATTTAATAATTAGTACTAAACCAATAACTATTACCAATACTAACAAGAATGATATCAATACCCATAATATACTTATCACAAAATCTTAGAGCCATGATCATAAAATAGTCATGAGAATTATTAGACATATGTAAATAAAACAATACACTAATATACATACTTAATTATCATACATTACCTAAAAAAAAACTCCTTAAACCAACAATAATTAAGTAAGATTAACAATAGTAGTCATTATAATAATATTAATACATATATCATATTATGAAATTAAAGTGATGCCAAAAGTAAATAACCACCGAGACCAACCAGCTACTACAAAAGACGCCTGAATGTGACCTACAACCCGCGCGAACGCCGCCACCAGCACCAACCACCGCTGTTGTCCTCACCTGCGACACCACCGGGCTTGCCACTGAGCCACGGTGGTTCCCGAGGAAGTCAGCCTCGGCGGTCGATGTCGTAGCAGCCACCATTACCTCCGTTCTCAACTCCCTGCCCCAAACACGTTTCCTGAAAACCGTTAACACGACCCAAACAACACCTACTCTAACTACGGTCTCAACCACCCTAGGCCACCGCAAATACTACCAAACCAACCCCACGACTACAACCTTGGCTGAATCCATAACTCCCAGAATAAACGAACACAGATCATACTCCGAAAACACAAACGAAACCACACGTTCAGAACCCATGTTCTGAAACGGAAGGCGATTTAACCCCTGCTCCCAAACACCCTTCGATGGTGGTTTAAGAAAGATAACGACGACGCTTTAAGGGATTAAAAACGACTAATATACATCCTAGACTCATAACATGTGAAGATCAGAATTAAAACATACGAATTCTGAAAGTATATAAGTGTTAAAGACAAGGCTGTTACAAAGTTCGAACGAAAACAAGCGTGTTTGCCTTATTCCCGACGCAAAACGACCACCCTTAGCCTCTGTTTACCACCGTGTTAAACCCTCCGTTGCAAGCTCTAGTATGGCGGCAGTAGGTATTGTGGATGTGTGAGTATGGATAGGTCAAAAATAGGGTTTGGTAGAGGATTATAAGTGACGATATGAGGAGGGGGGGGTGCTGACTTTACACGGCTGTTTTAATATTTGTGTTATTATTGTGCATGGGCTTAGGGTTTAACGGAAATCCATGGCCCAAAGTCAAAAGATAAGACAATGGTTTTATTACTAAAACGTAGACTCGACCTCTTACCGAGCATTTACACTTATTCAAAAACCAATTATCGACTGCTAACATCCAATAATTAAACACGTTGTTATAACCACTAGATATTAAAATAAAAAAACGCAATAGGGAACGATAGAAAATACGTGGTATTACATGAGGACTAACCTTTTGCCCTTCCTTCAAAGAAATGTCGAAGAAGGCGGAGGCCGCCTCATATTGAATCACCCTTGCAGTTTGCGAAAACATAGTCGCAAGTTTGGTGTAAATCTCATATGAGGTGCTTAGCTTGATCATACTCCTTTGGAGATCCGGCTCCATAGAGAAGATAAGCACATTCTTGAGAGCGGAGGACTCATTCTTGTAGGCTTCATAAGCCTCACGAGTCGGAGTCGCGGAGCGAGCGGTTGGAGCGGGAGGAGCGGCATCGGTAAGGTAACGAGTCTATCATCACCTTGAGCGGCCAAAACCAATTGCGCATCCCAATCCTTAAAATTTGAACCATGCTTATCGAGTTTGCACAATCCATGAAGGATCGAAACCATGATACGTTAGTGAGAGGTGGAGCGTTGGTTGTCATAGATGATGTTTTGAAAATTAAACTACAAATAAAAATGAAGAAGTTAAAAACAACATCATTTTAAAACTCGTAAATATATTAAACAAGTTTAGCATTTACTTAATGACCTCTTACCAAATTAAGTAAACGATTCCGAGACCCAAATCCATACTAATACGGGCACGGTGTAGCCGATACATCCCTTATTGATATAATTTGGTGGATTAACTCCTTAATCGGTTCTACCTTAGAACTCTCGGTCGACAATTTCCTTTAAATTGTCTTTAGCCCGAACTTATTGCAACTACGGTTACGAATACCTTCGTTGAGATCGACCAAATTTCAAGGTGTAATCATATTGCCCCACTTACCCAACGTAACAAGCTTAGTACCCCGGTGTAGCCGAGCCCACTTTCTTATGAAGAAGGGAGTCATGGGTTTTTACTCTTTGGTAAGGCTAAGTCTCAATATTTATATTGTAAGAGATCTAGTCAATTCATTATCTATCTCCGTTTAAGTTAACTAAGTCGGTGAATTATCGATAAATTTAATTGACTAGGTCGATGTACTCGAATAAAATGCATGACATGATATGACGATTTGGCTATGCATGCAAACACATAAAGCAAAATAAAAGCATAAAACTTAAAGCATAAGTAACCCTAGTATGGCCTTCCTAGAAAAGAAAATAATAAAAAAGTACAAATTCGGAAACCAACTCCTTGGTCCCTTGATCTTCACGAGGCACGCATCCCAAGGCAATCACCATCTTGGTCGGAACTCCTTTCCGAAAGGCACCGTCTTCAAGGCTCTCCGGATTTTACAAAAAATTACAACTTTTATATCTACTTTATACATTATAAAATAGAAAACAATAAATAAAGTGATATGAGATCACATTGATTACATCCGAATCGATAACCCCTTACATTACGGGAAATATCGATTAAAACTAATGCCATACTAAGTAAATTACATAATCCCAAAATTACGTAAATAAAATTATGACAATCATAATAAAATATGCAATGCTTATGTATATGAACTAACATGCAAATCCTAAGCCAAATCGTGCTATTAAATATCATTAAAATATGTATAGTTATTGTATACCTCGGTTTTATGGAATTGCGTGTTCTTAATGTTTAAAATCACTTGGCATCACGTGAATCGATATTCACTCTTAAGTTAATCATCCTAACTCATTTAGGTTTCAAAATTTAGTCTTACTCAAACTTCGAACATGACCTAACTTATTGGTAAAATATTGTTCGGTATTAATCGGTTTTACGGGAAAAATAATAAAAAATTCTAAAAGAGTCATAAAAGTTCGAAAGAATTCAAAATTCAAATCTTGAACATTCTAGAATTTTCTTAAAATTTCAGAACTTAAAAATATTAGTATTTAAACGGTATTCTTATTTATGTCATAAATAAGACGTAAAAACGCGTATTTTGAGTCGGAAATTCAATAATTACCTCCATAAAAGCATTTAAAATACTAATAATATTTTAAAATTTCCAAAACACTTTAAGGAACTGAAATTAAGATAAACGTTAAAGAACACACTGCCCAATATCCGAAATTAACACAAAAATTACTCTTATTATTCAATTTTTAACTTTAACAATTAACAATTAAAAATTAAATATACAGAAACTTTTGGCTCCCAAGAAAAATATGGTGATGAACATATCAAATATGACTTTCATGGGTTAAATTTTTCGGCCATTTTAACAACTTTTGCTATATCTAACAATTTATGTCATATAATGTACAATTTTAACCATTAAAATTATTTCACAAGCAAAACATTAAATAAAAAAACTCGAAATTTTTATACATGCTGGAAATAATATATATGACATTATGTAAAAATTTTATGGCCAAATTCCAACTCAAACTATTAAAGTCGAAATTATGTCACTTATTATCCGATTTTTACACTAAAAATCAATAATCATGCAATATATGATAAAAATTTCTGGAAACTTTAATATACATTTTAAATATTGAATGTGACATACTCAAAAATTTTCATGTTAAATTCGCAATATAACTATATAAACCCATTTATTCTCATTTTATGGCATTTTAACATTTAAAATTCATAAACCATGCATTTTAACTCCAATATTTACGAAAATTCATATTCATAACATAGGAAATACATTTGAGACCATACTAAAAAATCTCGGCCAGAAAGTAAGATTAGCTATTTTTCCCAAAAATAATTCATTTTAACCGATTTAAAATGACAAAAAACGAATTAATTATACATATGAACAATATATATCCAAAAATCATTCCAAATATCCTAAAATACTTTTAGGATCAGTAGGTATTCATGCATTAAAATTTTCGGCCATATCAAATATGATGTTAAAATTTCAATTTTATTTTCGTTATCAAATAACTTCGTAAAAATTATAACGAAAAGCACGCAAACAACCGATTTGCTCTGATACCAATTGTTAGGTTCTAAGGTCTAACACGCCCTAAAACTTAGTCTTACTAATATTATAGCTAATTAACATTTTAATTAGGTTTTTACAAGATCTTATGCATGCTTATAAAAATGCGGAATAAGGAATCGAAAGCTCACAATTTCGACGGAATATAGGCAAAGGATGATCCTCCAACCCTTAGTACCCAATGTAGGATACCTCCTCCAAGATGCACCCAAGAAAATGCCTTAAGAACCGAAACTTATAGTAGCTAGGATTTAGAATCGGTTTTCCTTAAAATGTTCTAATCTCTAATTAGAACTAATGAAATCTAATACTACAACTATTATAGTATGTTGTTATTATCTTATAATAATTTTAGAGGATTTCTTAAGTTTTTCTACTTACTAGAAAATTTTGCTAAGGGATAGAATGAATAGCTTGTGAAGGATCACAAGTTTTATTAGGGTTGCCTTGGGGTTGGGACGGCCGGACATAGGGAGCATCAAAGGGGAACAATTTCCCTTACCCATGCACTTAGGGTGGCCATAGGTTTGAGTTCTCAAGGTCTTCTTTAATGATTGTGTTTAGGGTGTATTTAACACACAAATCAACCCATAAAACACACCTCGTAAAACCGGCACCCTTAAGTAAAATGGACTCCATTTTATATAATGTCATTTGTACAATTGTACATGTGTGACATACATTGTGTCACAATATTATAAGTAACAATTGTTTTAATTTAAAATGCATATTTATCAAATAAATATCATCTATAAATTAAATAAATCATATTTAAACAAGTCAACTAGTAATTCATAATTACTAATATAAAATGGTTAATTTTAATAATCGTCAACACGATTTACGACACTTGTAATAATATACAACTCGATTCATTCTAATTATGACATTTCATAAATATCGTTTAATGGTTGATAATTGACATGTTCTATTTCAAACATAAATCTTACATTAAGATGTAACCTCTTGTAGTACCCTGTATCTTCACAGTCCGTGATAATGAGTTCACTTATGTTAATTGTCTTATCATGGTGCTTTATGTTTCGAGTCTATATGGGTATGTGATATATGTTGGGTTGTAAGCATGGTGATATATGTGTGTGGTTGAACTTCGGGACGAAGTTCATTTTAAGGGGGGGAGACTGTAATAACTCGAAATTTTATTATAATATTTACAATTACATTTGTCGTATCGATAGTGTTTGAACGATGGTTAATATATTCGATAAATTATTTATCGAATGGTATTTTTATTATGTGTTGTTACCGGGGTTTGAACTTGAGACCTTTGGGCACGTAGTTGTGGGCCTTGACAAACATACACATCACGCAGCAACCCACACCTCTTTGTTTTGTGAAAACCTAGATATACACCCTCTTACATGCCGACATAAGGAAGCTTTGTTAACCTAGTTTTACCCTACTACAAACACTAACATCAACCCTTTCTTACAGCTGCCACATCAGAGTCGAGGAAGGAGGTTGTTCACGGTGAGGCTAGGTGGTCTAGGGTGGTTCGAATGCTCAGTAAAACAGGTATATATGTTCATCACGTTAGCATGTTCTCCGTCTATACTTCCTTTTCTCGTTTGCAATCGAGCTTGGTATATCATGTTATAGTTTCTGATTATTTGAGATATAGTAATCTATGATGTGTGGTAATCATGCTTAACCCTAGGGGAGTAGTAGTTGACCACCATAGGACCACCAGCCGTGTCGTTTTTGTCGCCTGTTGTAGTACCGTATGTATAAACTATCTGACTGCGTAACTTTTGTATACCAATTCGTGTGATTCCTGTTTACGATGGCTTTGAATGTTACAATATTGTTAAAGAGTAGTTAGGGGATTGTGACGGTGGTTGTCGTAGTGGGTCGTGGTGTTTCACAGCCACTACAAGGTGGTTATCGTTGGCTAGGTTAATAGCGTAGAATAGAGTGGCAACGTGGCAGATGGGTTTTGGGGACGGTCGTTGTCGATTTTTGCTGCGTGTCGATGACTACTACTACACTCCCTGGAACCACCACAGCCTGGAGGTGAGCCTGGTGGTGTCGCAGGCGAGGGTAGTGGCCACTGTTGATGTCGGGACCGGTGTTTGTGGGGGGTTGTTGGTCACGCTGTAGGCTGGAAATGGGTTGGGGGATGTTCATGCGTGGGTTGTCTTACTTGTTAGGTGTTTTTGTATTGGGAACATTTGCAATATTGTTATTATTATTATCATGGTTAAATTATTAGTGCTAATGGTTTTGTTATTAGTTATATTATTACTATTATTATTATTAATATTATTATTAGTAAGTACTGCTTAACGTTAATATCATTAGTATAATCAATTGTACTATTATTATGGCCATGGGTTTATGATTGTGTGATTATGTATGTTATATTGTTATTTTTATGGTTTTAGTATTAGTTGGTTATTGGGTTATTTTTATAATTGGTAGGTCTATAAATGGTGAGTCCATAATTAATAAGGTTATATTTGGTTTGTGATAATTGATACGTAAATGAGCCTGTTGTAAATGTGTGATTATAATGTTTATGAGTATCGTTTATAAACTTTATCAAGTAATTAACTAGTAGGGTGTGGTTGTACGAATATAAATTGATACTAAGTACTATCTATAGGAATTGAGTTTGAGACGGATACTTCTAGCAGCTGTTCCGGTTGTCTTTCTGCAATTCGAGGTAGGGGAATCGACTGTGAGTTATAACTGTGTTGTGAAATGTGACTGTTCATTATTATGAGATTGATATATGATTATTTATAATTGTTCTTGTTGAGGTGCTATTATCTGACATGTTACTATATAACGCGGAGCTATGTGATAATGGGTCTTGTGATATGGTGTGCAGATAATGGGTCTTGTGATATGGTGTGCAGATAATGGGTCTTGTGATATGGTGTGGAGATATTGGGTCTTGTGATATGGAGTGGAGATAATGGGTCTTGTGATACGGTGTGGCGTGATACTGGGTCTTGTGACATGGCGTGGGGGTGATATTGGGTCTTGTGTTACGGAGGCGGAGATGTGTTGTGCTTGCCCTCAAGCAAGAAATAGACTCGATCCTAACTAATGGAACGATTTCAATCTCAGAGCGAAATTTACATGTCAGCCTAAACCAATACCAAGTACAAAATGAGAAAGTAGTCAAATCATGCAAACGAGTTATGGTGTCGTCAAACTTGCAATACTAGAGACTATAGAGACTTCATACTATGGAATCTCGCGGTACGCTCGAGACACTCATAAGCAAAGGGTGAGTATATGTAAAAGATAGAAAGAAGTAATTTTGTAAAGACACTCACCTAACTGCGACCCATGAAAACATGCCTGCAATCTAACATGAACAAGAATTCTACAACTTTGTATAACAATCTCATTTAGTGACCCAGATACATGCACTTGGGGTAATAAAAGATATGTGAGGTAAAAGGTAAAAAGTGGTTAAGATGTTTTTGGATTCGTGGGGTTAGTAGCCAAGCTAGTAAAACCGGTTCCCAACAACATATTTCACAACTTTTTGATATTAAGAAAGTGCTCTTTTTTGTAGCACAACTCTCACATTAAACATAAGAAAGGACTCCCAAATATTTTGAATGAGGTACGGGAGTGATAATATATAAAAGAAAGGGATTTTCGGAACGAAATTTTGAATCTGATATTGTCAGTTGGTCGACCGACCCAATAAGGTGGTCGGTCGACCGACTTTTGTACGTTTTTGACTTTTTTTCGTTTTTCTTTTCTTTCTTTCTTTTTCTGAATTTTCCTTTCTTGCTTTCTTTCTTTCTTTTCTATTTTTGCTCATGATAGCATACAAACCAAGATGCCTCAAAAAATAAACCAAAGACCATAGATACTAGCTTGGAAAGGTAGGCTAAGTATGGGATGTAGTTTTGGGGAAATAAAAATTAAAGGCAATTTTGGCTATGTGAAGCTTATGGGTAAATATGAGAAAAGGGATCCCAAATGCACGTATCAAGACTCACAAAACGAGAAAGTAAAACAAGTATACAGCAATTCAAGTTCATGTTTATGCATATTGATGTAACATGTTCCAAGGGGAGTACTACTCACATCCTAGACAACTGGTTTAAGAATGAAACCAGGAATAAGGCTCTAAAACTTAGAATGTATAGTAGGTTGCCAAGGTATAAGTCAAGTCTCAAGATATACAAATATTTTGACAAAAACTCGTAGATATGCAAAAGACTCTCATACTAAAACAAGTTGACAAGGCAAGGTAAAGACATAAACATGTAAGATAGCAAAATCATCCTTGAAATACTCTCGTTCCGACTCGACCTATATGCTAAAATAAACGTGCATTTTTTTGGAAATTTTTGAATTTTTTTTCATTTTTTTGTATTTTTCTTTTGTATATATAAGGAAAATAAAGGAAGGAACAATGCAAGACAGAAATGAAATAAACGTGTGGCAAAAATGCAATGTATGTGACACGAAACCATTCCCCAAACCAACCCGCACAATGTCCCCATTGTGCATTAGCCTAAGTAAAGGTTTCAGAAAATTAAAGAAAAGATGCGAATAAATAAATAAAAACTAAGGAAAAACTGGAAAGAACTCACTGGGTAAATAGATGTATGAGAAAAACCTCCCCAAACCAGCGTAAGCTGGGAGGTTTTGGTGGCCAGCAGTGCCACTAAAGTACCAAAGACGGTTGCACGGTTCCCGAGAAAGAAACGAACGGACTGCGACAGATAAGTAGGTCGACCGACCAAGAGAACAGGTCGACCGACCTTCCTGTAAACTACAGGAATTCTGCGATACAGTGACTAGGTCGACCGACTGGTGTATCTGGTCGGTCGACCCTCTTTGTCCCAGCGGTCTTCGTTTTTCTTCGTAGAACCTGAAAAAGCAAGAAAAATATATGCGCCCGCAAATGCGCGAGATTCCAGAAACAAGTCTTAAAGTCTTAACTACGCAAGCATAAAGTTCTAAAACTACGAGCAAACAAAATTAAAAAGTCTCACACAACAAAAAATAAATTGTCTTTAAAACTGAAACTTAAAATAACTATCCGCTAAAGATGCGGAAAATATCCGACCACGGCTTTTGACAACATGCCGTAGTCTCCACAGTGTTTGTTTGAGTAACAAAACACTTCTTCTTTCCGCCGTCGCAAAGCATATGCGACGGTCTCTCCTCTTGAGCCTGCCTCTTTTTTTTCTTTTCTTCCCGATCCACGACGTCCGGGTCTTCATCTTCTTTATAGTTTAGGCTTCCCATTCCTCCTCTTTGGACTATGACTTCCTTTACTTTGGGTTTCCCCAAACCAATTCCTGCATTAGCCACAATAGAAGTGTCCTCCATATTGCTCCCAATCTGGGGCGGAGGTGTAAAAACAGGTACAGGAACAGGTACTAAAGTAGGAGAAGTAGTGATGACCTCATACTTCTTTTCAGAAGTGATAGCATTACATGTGATGGGGGGTCATAGCATCCTTCTTCCTATAAGATAGGCCATATATAATAGAATGCTTTCCTACTTTAAAGGTCAAAGTCCCAGTGCCTACATCTATAATGGCACCTGCGGTGTGAAGGAAAGGTCTTCCTAGAATTATAGGTATATGGGCATCCTCTGGGATGTCCAAAACTACGAAGTCAACTGGGAAGAAAAATCTGTCAATACGCACAGGGATGTTTTCCAACACCCCTATAGGTTCCATAGATGTCCGATCTGCCATCTGGACTGTCATACTGGTCACTGCAAATTCGGTCATTCCTAATTTTATATAAAGCAACGCTTAGGGGCATGACACTTATACTGGCACCTAAGTCGCATAAAGCCTTCTTAACTGGGAAGGTTCCTATATTACAGGGGACAGAAAAACTACCAGGGTCCTCTAATTTATGAGGGGCAATGACATGTGTTAAAAAACTAGATGACTCTTCAGTGAGGGCCACCGACTCAACCTTTTCTAGAGACCTCTTTCTTGACAAAAGCTGTCTCATAAATTTAAGATTAGAAGGAACTTGTTGAACTAATTCTAGAAAACGGACTTGAACATTTAATGAACGAATCACATCCTTAAATTTTTCAAAAGATACCTGATCCTTCGAAGGTACAAGTCTTTCTGGGAAAGGAGCGGCTGAAGACTCAGTATTTGCAGCTCTCTTCAGAAACCTAGGGGTATTATCACCCCTGAAAAGAAAATCCCTTAAGTTATCTGGCAATTCAGGACGAAAAGGAGTCTCTGGCTCTGCCTCGGCGGTCGGTCGACCATCAGCTTCGGTCGGTCGACCGCTCTCCTGTTCAGCGGAAATTTCCGGATTCTATTCCGTAGTCGGTCGACCTGGATCTTCGGCCGATCGACCGTTCTTGCTGCTACTCTTCTGTTTTTCTTTATCAACCCCCACTTTAGCTCCACTTCGTTAGGATATGACGTTTAGAGTCTCTTTTTTCTGGTCCGGTTTGGTCGGAAGTTGACCCGGAGCCCTAGTATCATTCTTGCTCGCGATTTGAGCAATCTGAGACTCTAACATCTTCATCCCTGCCTCTCTAGCCTGTGACTCCTTCTGAACCAACCCAATAAGATTTTGGATAAGAGTTTCTGTGTTGGGTGGTGGATTAGAAGGTGGTTGAGGGTTGAAGGGTGGTTTTTGAAAACCTTGCTTATGTGGGGGGATATATGTGGAATTTTGCTGAGGTTGCATATGTTGTGGGTTAAGAACATTCTGGCTTGTCCACCTTAGGTTGGGATGGACATTATTATTATTCGGGTCATAGAAATTGTTCCCACGATAATGTTGAAAGGCGGCACATGTTTCATTGGATGAAGTACAGAATTTTGACACGTGCCCTTCTCCACCGCACCTCTCACAAGCAAAGGGTCCGTCTTGAACGGCGTTCACCTGATAAATACCGCCCTTGCTTCCACTTCCTAGATCGAATTTTCCTCCAGCCTCTAATTTTTCCAACTTGGTCGTCAAGGCCTCAATTGCTGATAGGTTGTATTCAGATTTCCATTGATTTCCTCTAGAAGTGCCATGCTCGGCACGGTGTACAGCAACATCTTCTATCAACTTGAGACCCTTAGTCTCTCCTGAATTATCTTGGAATCTCCCATTAGCTGCAGCATCTAGATAGGCCCGGTTGTCATCATAGAGGCCATTGTAGAACTGGTTACAAAGAAACCATTGCTCGAATCCATGATGTGGTATGGATCGAACAAGTCTCTTGAACCTGTCCCACGCCTCACTAAAGTCTTCATTGGGGCCTTGTTTGAAATTTGTAATCTGCGCTCTTAAAGCATTGGTCTTTGATGCAGAATAGTATTTCCTGTAGAATGCTAAGGCTAGGGTATTCCAATCTGTGACTCCCGCAGCAGTGCGGTCTAAATCTCTGTACCATTCTCTCGCAGAGTCCCTGAGAGAGAAGATAAACATGGTTTGCTTAATCTGGTCCTGCGTTACTCCTTCTGGGGGTGCAATGGAGCATACGTAATCTGTGAAGATTTCAATATGCTTTGCAGCATCCTCATTGGCCGAGCCTCCAAATTGGTTTCTTTCAACTATAGTAATGTAGGCAGGCTTGGCCTCGAATGGCTTTCCAGTACCTGCAGGTAAAGTGAACCCTTTGTATAGGTCCTTTGCCTGAGGCATGGAGTGACTGGCAATAGTAGCTTCTTCTGCCATATTCTCTTCTTCTTTAGGAAAAACTGGAAAGTAGGTAAAAGGTGGTGTTTTTGGTGAAGGTGGATTGTTGGGTGAATTTGGTTGTGAAGGTGGTGTTTTGGGTGAAGATGGTAAAGATGTTTGTTCGAAAAGGTCTTCTTGAAACAAGGAAGATGGTGAACCTCCTTCCTGATTTGCTAGAAGTTGCTTTCTCCTTTCTCTAAGAGTCCTCTCAAGCTCGTGGTCCAGTGGTAGGAGTTCTCCTTGAACTGACCTGCGCATAAGATGGAAACTACAAGAAAATGGTGAGAAGGTTTAAGGAACAAAAAGTTCCTTAAACAAAGAGAAACAAAAACAAAAACAATAAACACCGGCGTCACCTCCCCGGCAGCGGCGCCAAAATTTGATGCCCGTCGTTGAGGGTACCAAAGATAAATTTATAATTCCTAAACTTAAACTATAGATAGTGAAAGTCAGGGTCGAACCACAGAGAGGTGGGGAATGTTTATTGTTTGATGTTAATGTTTAAAGGTAACAAATTTGGGGGTTTGATTGTTGATTACTAAGTCTAAGCAAAGAATTAAAGTAAAACAAGAAATAAAGATGAGGACAAAAAATAATAAAAGAGGATGCTAGGATGTTTGGGTAATAAATAGCTAAGGTAATATAAATCCTAAGGTCAACATGTATTGCAGTCGCGTAAGGGGGTGTAACATAACTTTTTAGGTCTGTGCTACCTAATAGCTCCTTTCGGCCTATGCTATTAGTTCCTAGGTCTCACAATTATTGGGTGTCAACAATAAGGGTGATTCCTAAATCCTAGGTCACATACCTTTCAGTCTTAAGTAACCTAGCCGTCTTAAGGTGTAAACCAATGCCCTTCCCGTATCTCTCAATCTTGGGTAGGTCATTACTAACATCCTACAAGTCTCCTTTCAGTTTCATTGTAGGGTATTATAGTCAACAAAGAAAGACGAAACAGGATACAAACGCGAGTGGTCGACCGACCAGCTATTCCAGTCGGCCGACCACAGCCTCGGTCGACCGACCCACTATTTGAGTCGGCCGACCGTGGCTCTGCTACAAGTCGGTTTCGGAATTTATTCTACCTATGCATATTATCCCCTACATCCTAACATATGAAAATTAGCTGCTCATGGTTGTTAAGATGATTATAAAAACGGGAATAAACATGGTAAACATAGTGAATAATCTAAACATGCAAGAATTAATAAAGCTTGAGATTCTGACTTAAACGAATGTAATAAAAAAAGGAACAATAATAAAGCTAGATTAAGAGAGTAATTACCAAAGTCGGAATTAGGGCAGAAAGGAACAAACTTTATTGAATGCTTGGGAATTGTTCAAAAGATTACAAAACTAAAATTCTTCTAAATAAAACTGGATGCTAAAACTGAATCTGAAACTCAATTGATAAAAACTAGATACTAATTGATGCCAAACCCTAACTACAAGATTAGCTTATATAGGGCAAAAGATTCGAGTTTCCTAAAGACTCTACTTCTAATTTATTTCCGAAAAAGAATTGTTCTGGGCTTCGCTGAGGTCGGTCGACCACTTTGGTGGGTCGGTCGACCTCCTTTACGGACTTAATTGAATTCTTGGGCTTTTCTTCAGATTTGGACTTTTATGAAGATCAGGCCTGGTCGGCCGACCCGTTTAGCTGGTCGGTCGACCGCTTCCGTATAGGATTCTTCGGTTTTCTTCTTGCTTTGACTTTTGGTACTTAAATAAAGATTCCAGTTGACTTTTCGTTATTCCTTAATTATGCAAAAGACTTGAGGATATGGATTTGGTGCTAAATCGTCCCTTTTCCGCATAAATCTGCAAAAGTGCATAAAAATACGAAAGTACACGATTGTTGGGAAATAAAGGCTAAAACATAGTGAATGAGCGACCAAATGCGTGTAAAAATAGATGAAAAACATCATAAAATAGACACGCATCATGTTGTGAACTATTATAATTTATTTCTTATCCATGTTTTCCTACTCAACTTCGAGGTTGACCATGTGTATTCGTGTGACACCTGTGATGATCCGTAAAGGGGAGCAGTTTTGACAGGAAAGATGGTGCTGTGGGAGCATGGGATGACGTGAGCACTTGGATGGACCGACTTAGATTTAGATCACATACTTTGAAGTTATCAGTTGTACTTTAGTTTCTATTGTATAGTTTTTGTAACATTAAACTTTAAATTTAATCAGTTTTTATATAAAGTACCTTGGTTTGATTTACTTTGTTATGCACTACCTCGGATATTCCGAGATGGTAACACCCTTAATTATCTGGAGAGTCCTAGTCCAGGCCCCTGAATAAATTGGGGTGTTACACCTCTGATTTCTCGATATACGAATTTAAGGAATCTGATCAACTCGTATCAATATACATTTGATCAGTTTATCAATTAAGGGAATTGTCCTATAGGTGTGACCTAAAGGGATCAACTGACCACCACCGTCATACGACAGTATTGTCAAACTCTAGCTAGCCAATCATTATTGATTAATGTTGGTCAGTTGACTATATAATTTTGTATCATCCCTTGCGCATTCTCGTTATGAGATTTAATTATGTGATCGCACTATTGTTGAGGACACATATTCCAACAGGGTTACAGTCAATTTTCGGGTCGGGTCTGGTTTTGACAGGTCTATGTATGGCTGAAAGGTTTCATATCTGGGCTAAGAGTTGTTGACTCTATTAGTCGGCCGATTCAAATGTATTGTGTTAATTCAGTTGCGGTATTTATGACTAAGAATAACAAAAGTGGAAGTCAAAGTAAACACATCGATATTAAGTATTTGACCACAAAAGAGCGTGTTCGGGGAAATAAAGTGATCATAGAATACATTAGCACTGGATTAATGATTGTTGATCCCTTAATTAAAGGCATGCCACCTAAGAATTGCAAGGGTCATGTAATGAATATGGGACTTGGTCCCATAATGTGATAAATTATTTGTTGTATTGAAATTTTTCATTTAGTTAGATATTTTTCTTATTTTGGATTATGTACGTGCAAACTTTGATTATTTATTTTTATTGAGAAATATCATTGTGTTTTGACTTAGAGTAAATATATGGTTTATTCATTAAGTTAAGTGTATCGTAATACATGGAAGATTAATTTCGCTCTAGGGAATTTGTTGCTATGATTTGTTAGTAATTTTGATCACAAGGTCATTTAAGTGTATTCGGGTTTTCGTGTCAAAATTGGTTTGAACTCGGAATCGATATAATGTGAGTCGTAGAGTACGGAGGGTACGCTCATATAATCGTAATTATCGAGTTTGTGGTTAAAGTGGATAGGGGACACTTTTAATAGTGTTGTAGTATATTATATTCTTTATCGGGATTATATATATACTCGGGATTGCGATTCATTTTACACGTAAGTTTGCATGTCATTTGCATGCATATTTTTGGTAGTTTCTAATGTTTGTTTGTTGGTTACATAACAAACAAACAAAATCTTATCCAATCATTGGAAAATCTTTATATTGGTATATAAGGAAAGTGGTTGCCAAAAATATGAAACCGACATTCAGATTTTCCATTCAACGAAAAGAAAGAAACAGAACAAAAGTTCCTGTTTTTCATTTTCTTTCTGGTTTTCGTTTTTTGACAAAACAGAGTAAAACAAAAACTATCTTATTGTTAATTGTTCTTTGTTCTAGCCTTAGACAAAGAAAAATCGTCTTATCCTACAGAGATTTCGTGATACTCAAAGACTAATAGGGTCGAAATACTCTAAGGAAAGTGTGTTCAACACGATTCGATTGGGTGTAATATACCGTCTTATTGCTTTCATTTCTGTTTTTAGTGCCTTTGTTTGTGTTATTTACATATTTTTAATAATTGTAATACAAAAACTACAATATTCTTAGAGTATTTGCCATATTGGAAATGGATTCAATCAAAGAGATGACAAGCAAGTTTGGAAAGTTGGAGAAATTTGAGGGTGTTGATTTCCGTCGTTGGCAAAAGAAGATGCACTTCTTTCTCACCGCTTTGAAGGTTGTGTATGTGTTGAGTACTCCTATGCCGGAAATTGTTGGAGATGAAACTCTTGCGGAAATTCAACGAAAAAGAAACAAGTGGAAAAATGATGACTACATATGTCGGGGTCACATCTTGAACGGTATGTCCGACTCTCTTTTTGACATTTATCAAAATGTAAAGTCCGCTAAAGATTTGTGGAATCAACTTGAGTCTAAATATATGGATGAGGATGCTTCTAGTAAGAAGTTCCTTGTTGGAAATTTCATTAATTATAAGATGGTGGATGCTAGACCTGTAATGGAACAATATAATGAATTGCTCCGGATTTTGGGACAATTTGCTCAACATAAGATGGAAATGGATGAATCTATTTCGGTGTGTAGTATTATAGACAAGTTGCCTCCTTCTTGGAAGGATTTTAAACACATGCTTAAACATAAGAAGGAAGAGTTGAGTCTTATTCAACTTCGTAGCCATTTGCGCATAGAGGAATTTCTAAGGGTGCAAGATGGTGGCAAGGGTAAAGGGAAGGATGTTATGGGATCTTCTTCTGTCAATATGATGGAAAAGGGAGATGGTTCCAATAACAAGTTTAAGGGTAAAAAACGCTCTTTTAACAACACCAATGATGAGTCCAATAAGGCACCAAAAGGTGCTTGTTGGATTTGTGGAAAGACCGGGCATTTGAAAGCAAATTGCAAGGTTAGGAAGCACAAAAAGAATAAGGGTGCAAGTACTAGCCAAAGAGGACAAGGGTCTAATGACCAAGGTCCACCCACTAATCAAGGTCAGATTTTAGACTATGGTTTTAGTTCGGTTGTGAATTATGTACCACTAATTTCTGAAGCATTTTATGTGCAAGATGATGTAGTGGCATGGTGGATAGACTCGGGTGCAACCAATCATGTTTGCAAGGATCGGCATTGGTTCAAGGATTATGAACTAGTGAAGGATGGATCCGTTCTTTATATGGGCAACGAGTCTACCGCTCCTATTGTTGGTCGTGGCACGGTGGTGTTGGAATTTAGTTCCGGAAATGTTGTAAATTTAAATAAAGTATTGCATGTACCCGGAATTAGAAAAAACCTTGTATCTGGTAGTTGTTTATGTAAACTTGGTTATAAGCAAGTGTATGAATCTAATAAATATGTTTTATCTAAGCATGGTGTGTTTATTGGATTTGGTTATTATTGCAATAGCATGTTTATGTTGAATGTTGTTCCAAATGAAAGTTCCATATTTATTGCTTCCTCTATGAATGATACTTCATATCTTTGGCATGTGAGACTAGGACATGTACATTATAAAAGATTGAAAACTATGTCCATCTTTTAACATGAACATTAATAAGTGTAATACTTGTATGTTGACAAAAATCACTAGGCAATCATTTGGTAATGTGTCTAGGATCTCACATGTGCTTGAACTTATTCATAGTGATTTATGTGATTTTCGCAATTATCCGTCTTTAGGTGGTAAACAATATGTAGTGACTTTTATTGATGACTATAGTCGGTTTTGTTACATATATTTACTCCATGCTAAAGATGAGACAATTGATAAGTTTAAGGTCTTTAAAAATGAAGTGGAATTGCAACAATCGGGTTTGATTAAAAGGTTGCGTTCCGATAGAGGTGGTGAATATTATGACCCATTGTATTTTGAGTCAAGTGGTATCATTCATGAAGTGTCTCCTCCCTATACACCACAATTAAATGGTGTAGGGGAAAGAAAGAATAGAGTTTTAAAAGAAATGGTTAATTCCATGTTGTCTTACTCGGGTTTGAGTGACGGATTTTGGGGTGAAGCCATGTTGACGGCTTGCTATTTGTTAAATAGGATTCCTAATAAAAGGAATAAAGACACTCCATATGAACTTTGGTACAAAAAGAAACCAAGCTTGAATTATCTTCGAGTTTGGGGTTGTCGGGCTGTTGTAAGACTACCCGATCCCAAGATTGAAACCTTAGGGGAAAGGGGCATCGATTGCATATTCATTGGATATGCTGCGCATTCAAAAGCTTATAGGTTCTATGTAATTGAACCTAATGATTCTGTTTCGGTTCACACCGTAATTGAGTCAAGGGATGCGATATTTGATGAGAGTCGTTTCTCATCAATGCCGAAGCCAAAGGATCTAGTACCTAGTTCTAGTGGAGCTATTGAGGGAAGTGACAATGTCACAACTCAAGAAGTAACACCTGAAATTCGTAGGAGTACGAGGAAAAGTATTGTTAAATCCTTTGGTCCCGATTTTCATACCTATTTGGTTGAAGGTTCAAGGGATGGATGTGAAAACTATTATCCATATTATTTTCATATTGATGAGGACCCTAAGACATTTGATGAGGCAATGAGGTCTCATCACTCTTCCTTTTGGAAAGAGGCTGTGAATGATGAAATGGATTCCATAATGGGCAATAACACTTGGGTGCTTGCGGATTTACCTCGTGGTTGTAAACCATTGGGTTGCAAGTGGATCTTCAAAAAAAATATGAAAGTTGATGGTTCCATCGACAAGTTTAAAGCTAGATTGGTTATCCAAGGCTTTAGACAAAAGGAAGGGATTGATTATTTCGATACCTATGCTCCCGTAGCTCGCATTATTACTATTAGATATTGATTGCTCTTGTTGCAATTAATAATCTAGTGATCCATCAAATGGATGTCAAGACAGCGTTCTTGAATGGTGAGCTTAAAGAGGAGGTGTATATGAAACAACCGGGAGGATTTATTATGCCAGGTAATGAGCATAAGGTTTGTAAGTTAATCAAATCATTGTATGGACTTAAACAAGCTCCTAAACAATGGCATCACAAGTTTGATGAGGTTGTTCTATCTAATGGGTATAGACTAAATCAGTCGGATAAATGTGTGTATAGCAAATTTGATGACAACGGTAATGGAGTCATTATTTGTCTATATGTGGATGACATGTTGATCTTTGGTACCAACCAAAGTCAAGTAGACCTTACTAAGGCCTTTTTGTCATCAAGTTTTGCCATGAAAGACATGGGTGAGGCGGATGTGATACTTGGTATAAAGATCAAGCGTGAGAACATGGGATTCTCTTTGACACAATCTCACTATATTGAGAAAGTGTTAAAGAAATTTAATCATGGAAATTGTTCTCCGGTTAACACTCCAATTGATCCTAGTGCTAAGCTTATGCCTAATAAAGGTGAAGCTATTTCACAACTTGAGTACTCTCAAGTGATTGGGTGTTTGATGTATGCTATGACAAGCACAAGACCAGATATCGCCTTTGCCGTTGGCAAGTTGAGTAGATACACAAGTAATCCTAGTCTTGAACATTGGATTGCGATAAAACGTGTATTGAGGTATTTGAAACAAACCATGGATTATGGTTTGAACTATGTCGGATTTCCTTCGGTTTTAGAAGGATATTCCGATGCTAGTTGGATCACCAACATGGAGGATCATTCATCTACTAGTGGATGGGTGTTCTTACTTGGTGGAGGAGCTATCTCATGGGCTTCTAAGAAGCAAACTTGTATAACAAGTTCGATTATGGAGTCGGAATTCATTGCTTTAGCTGCGGCCGGTAAAGAGGCGGAATGGTTAAGGAATCTGGTTTATGAAATTCCGGTTTGGCCAAGACCTATTCCTCCTATCTCTATCCATTGTGATAGTTCAGCTACTTTAGCTAAGGCTTATAGTGAACTTTACAACGGAAAGTCTAGACACCTTGGTGTTAGACATAGCGCTGTGCGTGAGCTAATTACTCATGGGATTATTTCCATTGATTTCGTGAGAACACATCATAATTTAGCTGATCACTTGACGAAGGGATTAGCTAAAGACTTGGTTTTAAAGTCGGTAATCGGGATGGGTTTAAAGTCCATCTAGATCTTTATGATAAGATACCCAACTTCCCTCTAACAAATTTTAGAGGCTAAGTTCAATGTGGAAGGCTTATTGTGGAAGATTGAGACACATGTTATAATCCCGAAAGGTATGTGCTTGACCTGCATGACAAGAGGTTGAAGTTTAATACTTCTTAATAAAATCTTTGACAAAGTGCATTTTGCAGGTGCACGATGAAAGATTTACCTATGTGAGCGTGAAGTGTAGCCGCTTCAAGAGGCTTGGACTTGGCTTCATATACTCACATGAAAGGATATGGACACAAGGCGGTCAATAGTGTCAAGTTTGTAACTTTAAGAGTTTATTGAGTCTATGTGTATGTTATCTTCATGTATTCAATATGGGTTGAAAGGTTCAATTCGTGGGACACCTTGATTCTCGAATATTTGGAATGTGTAATATACTAATGTGGAAGTTCAATCCTCGGGACACTTTCATTTATGCATAGATTTGTTTACTTTGTTGTTTTATTTGGAAACAAAGGGTACACTTAAATGGGGGAGGAATGTTAGTGATTTTGATCACAAGGTCATTTAAGTGTATTCGGGTTTTCGTGTCAAAATTGGTTTGACTCGGAATCGATATAATATGAGTCGTAGAGTACGGAGGGTACGCTCATATAATGGTAATTATCGAGTTTGTGGTTAAAGTGGATAAGGGACACTTTTAATAGTGTTGTCGTAGTATATTATATTCTTTATCGGGATTATATATATACTCGGGATTGCGATTCATTTTACACGTAAGTTTGCATGTCATTTGCATGCATATTTTTGGTAGTTTCTAATGTTTGTTTGTTGGTTACATAACAAACAAACAAAATCTTATCCAATCATTGGAAAATCTTTATATTGGTATATAAGGAAAGTGGTTGCCAAAAATATGAAACCGACATTCAGATTTTCCATTCAACGAAAAGAAAGAAACAGAACAAAAGTTCCTATTTTTCATTTTCTTTCTGGTTTTCGTTTTTTGACAAAACAGAGTAAAACAAAAACTATCTTATTGTTAATTGTTCTTTGTTCTAGCCTTAGACAAAGAAAAATTGTCTTATCCTACAGAGATTTCGTGATACTCAAAGACTAATAGGGTCAAGTGGGGGAATGTTGGATTTTCACATTTAATTAAGCAATATTATAAGTCGTAATATTAATTTCAGCAGTAGGTCTCCTGAAAAATCGTCTTTCGCTAGATTAGTGGGAGATATAGTATAAAAAGAAAAGGAAAATAGAATATTATCTTTAACCTGTGAGAGGTCTCTCGTTAACATCTTCGAGATACCGTCTCTCTAACTTTTTTGTGTAATTTCAGTTTGTAAAATCCTAATTATTTTCCCCATTATTTGGCAGTTAAAAGATAGACTTAAAACTGTCCTAAAATATCTCCCCATTAACGGTAACCATTTCCCCACTTTAGTTAGGTTTTTAACAACTCTTTGATGGCCAGAGATGTATATAAGAAAATCTATTTCACCAATAAAGGTCACCAAAGTACCAAACCTACTATTCCTTAAGAAAATTTACACCAACTAAATCAGTGAGAAGGAGGGTTTGAAATCGAAATCAGAAAAGCATACGAAAAGACAGGTTTACGGAAACTGGTTTATTAAAGACGATTATTGGGTAACTGTTAGGAATAGTGGATGTTTATATTCTCGATCTTAATTTATCAATTCAGCGATTTAGTTTATTGTATGTCTATTGTAGAAGTTTTAGAGAAGAGGGGCGAATTATCAAGGAGACCCCGAAATTTGGATGAAAAAATTGCAGCTCTTGTAATCATCGGATGATAGAAACAATTTTTTATGAGCTTGTTTTTGTAAGAGAAGGAATATTTGGTAGAGCCTATGCTATAGTATATAGGTGCCAAAGTGGTTACAATCACGGCCTTAAGTCTTAACTGACAAAGATGGGTGAGTTTCAGATATGGTCGCGAAATCTGTCTTCATGTCTGAACTAAATTTACTTTCAATTCGAGCATCACTTCTATCAGCAAGAACAAATCCTCGCTATTACGAGCAAATTAATTCCCTTTCTCAAAAGGCATAATCATAGTATCTAATTATCTATAGCAGCATTAGCGTTCGATTTCTTATCTTTCCCGTCCTTGCCAAAGGGGTCAAATTGATAAGTACTTGTACCTAGAGCTGAGCAAAATCGGATATCTAATCCAACCGGACTTGTCTATCACACGCTTACCATTTAAGTTAAAAACATGAAGCTTTTTAACTTCATCCAACTAACGAACTTTTTTTTTAGTGTTATCTTCTGTTTTTGGTATAAGAGGGTACGTGGGTAGGGGTGAAGGGAGTTTGGGAGAGAAGTAGGGGGGAGACGAGGGAGAGAAATAAGGAAAAATGATGGGGGCAACATAGTTAAATGTTTACAACAATTAGTTAAATATGTACTCTGAAAACAATACCCTTTTGAAAATGATAAGTTAAGAGGCATCACAAACTAATTTTGACGATCATCGAACATGTAATATGTAGAAGTTTTTGCTTAAAGGGGTCGAAATCCAAACTAATTAACAAAATAGCGTCGGTTTTAAACTATTTACCGAAAATGGTTCCACATCATCCTCTTTAGAATTTTGGTTTTTTTAATAAATTTAAAACTAGTTTTTTTTTTTTTTTTTTTTACAGCAGTACAGACCTTAATTAGAAAGAGCCATCTTGGCCAGGTTGTGAGCAACCTGGTTAAGATTCATAAGAATAAAACAAAAACTAAGACAATGAAAAAAAGTAGCTACAGCTTCAATGTCATGGAGTAAACCCTTAATGGAGTGAAAGGGTTTGACATGACCAAACACCTGGATTAAGCATTGAAGACAGTCAGAGGAAACATTGAGATGTCTAATTCCCGAAGATCTTGCCCATAGAACAACACGCCTGATAGCCCATGTTTCCGCTTGAATAGCCGATTCAGCCAAAAACCTTTCGTGAAAGTGACCAACGATCGAACCACCTGGATCATAAACCACCCAACCTGCCGATGCATTCCTATTCTCAAGCCATCCTGCATCAACCATAACTCTGAAAGAATCACACCCTTCATTATGGCCAATCAAGAAACAAGGAATACAATTCTTAAGGTCTTCAAGTATCTTAAAAGAATCTTCTCTTAAAGCATCTGCTGCAAGCGAGATACTAAGAATATCTTTTCTTTTCACCTCCGAGTCCATAGCAGTTTTAACCGAATCCCAAAAAAGAGTAAAGAAAGCCTTAACAGAAAACTTAGTTCTGTTAAAAACCATATCATTTCTTCCACACCAGATACTCCACAAAGTGGCAATAAAAAGAATTATCCTTTCCTTCGCTTCATCCTTGCAAAGGAAATAGGAAATCCAATTTGAAATCCAATGTGATATGCATATAAAATTGGTCCCTTCAACCCTAATACCCAAAGGTGACGAAGACCAAATACGTGAAGTAACGTGACAATCTCTAAAAATGTGCTCGTCTCGATAGATTCCTGATTTGCACAAAAAGGACAAGAGAAATCCATATCAAAACCTCTTCTTGAAAATTCATAACCAACAGGAAGCGCACCTGTAAATATTCTCCATAAAAAAGTTTTCCATTTATTTGGACCAGGAAGTCGCCACATCCTAGTCTTACAAAAAAAATTTGATTTCTCATCCAACCGAGTAGTATCCTTATTGCTAGCAAAGCACTAGAAGAGTTTAGAGAAGCATAAACCATAACCTGATTTGACCGAGTATAACCCATCAACATTATGCTTCCAGAAAATGGAGTCCTCCTTCATCGACTCACAAATGGGTATTGCACAAATCCTA
This sequence comes from Silene conica, assembly GCA_029255685.2. Lineage (NCBI taxonomy): Eukaryota > Viridiplantae > Streptophyta > Magnoliopsida > Caryophyllales > Caryophyllaceae > Silene > Silene conica. The sequence continues at coordinate 74,621,629 of CM055314.2, forward strand.
GAGGCCCAGTCATCATCAAAAACGTTCAAGATCAAATCATCATTCCACCTCGAGTTATGAAGAATAAGATCAGAAATTGTAAGATTAAGAATCGAAGCCGGCGTGGGAAAACCCTCACACGAAACACGACTCGGAGTCTCTCCATTGACCCATGACACGCTCCAAACGTTTAACCGAGACCCATACCAAACCTTCCAACCTAGACCTGGAACAACGAGTTCCAAACCCCATCTGATGCTTCGCCATCCCCAAGAACCCTGATTACCAAGTTTAAGAGAGTCAAAATGCGGCGGCATATCCCTTCGAAAAAATTTATGATAGAACACCTTACTAAGAAGGGAGCTTCTATCACAAACAATTTTCCAAGCTAGTTTCCCCAAAAGCGCCTGATTCATACAGGAAATATTCTTGATGCCAAGACCTCCCGAAGATTTTGGCAGATTAGTAAACAATCTACTTGTCCAGTGAATTGTCTTCTTAGACTTCAAACCAGCCCACCAGAAATGTGACAATAAGACATCAACCTTCTTTGCCACACTTATCGGAATCTTGAAAACCGATAGAACATAATTAGATAAGGTAGACAGAACAGAAGAAATCAAAGTAAGACGACCTGCAGAGGACAAAAAAAGACCATTCCATGAAGCCAGGCGTTTCTTAACCCTTTCCACCACTTCGTTAAAAATTTCCTTTTTCGAGCCCAGAAAATCAGAATCAATCCCTAAATATTTTCCAATACCTTTATTAGCAACAACTCCTAGAGTTTTCAATCCAACCTGAACATTTCTTAACGTAGTATTAGGGCTAAAGAGAATCCCAGATTTCTGCTTATTCATAGATTGACCCGAAAGTAAACAGAACATGTTAATAATATTCATAAGATTCTTGAAGGCATTCCCTTTATCCTTGAGAAAAAAGATCGAATCGTCTGCAAAAAAAAGTTGAGATATAGGGGGCACCCACGAGACAAGGAGATACCAGAAAGAAGACCATCTTCACACGCAGCCTGAATATTTTGAGAAAGAACCTCCATGCAGAGAATAAAGAGGAACGGAGAAAGCGGATCACCCTGCCGGATCCCTTGTTGAGGAAAGAAACCCTTGAGTGGCACCCCGTTAAATAAAATCTCATAGGAAACTGTCGTAACACACTTCATAATTAAGACCACTAAACTTTCAGGGAATCCAAAAGCATACAAAGTCTGTCTCAGAAAAGGCCATCTATTCTATCATAGGCCTTGCTCATATCTGCCTTAAAAGCAAATTTCCCATACTTTCCTTTCTTATGATTGTTAATGTTATGAAAAAGCTCATGAGCCAGAATGATATTGTCTGTAATCTGTCTTCCTTTCACAAAAGCATTCTGAGTATCACTAACCAAATACCCCAAAACCCTGGAAATCCTATTAGAGATGCATTTTGTGACGATTTTCATAGTAACATTACAAAGACTAATAGGGTGGAAATGTTCAACCTTTTCCGGACAGTCCATTTTTGGTATAAGGGTAATAAAAGTCCGATTGAATTCATCTGGACTAGCTCCTCCATTAAGAATTTCTAACACCGCATGGGTCACGTCCTCCTTGACGACATGCCAATATTTATGGAAGAAAACAGCCAGAAAACCATCCGGTCCAGGCGACTTAAGTGCACTCATCTGGAAGGCCGCACTTCTAACCTCCTTTGTCGTGAAAGGTTTATTCAGAAAATCAAAATCATCATGACTGACCTTTTGTTTAATATTAGCTAAAAATAAATTAGCTACCGGATCAGCTTCAAACATAAGATCATAGCTGGTATCCAGAGAAGTCCCATTACTATTAGGGTCATTAGAGTTAGGACAAAAAATGGAGACAAAAAACTCACGGAATCTGTCAGCAACCATCTTAGTGCCATACTGCCATGCCCCAGACTCCTCCTTGATTCCGAAAATAAAGTTACGACCTGCTCTTCCTTTTACCCAATTAAAAAAGAACTTTGTATATGTATCCCCATCAATAGCCCAACTGATTTTTGCTCGTTGCTTCCAATAAATATTGGCTGCTCTTGCAAATTCCGTAACCTTCCTATTAGCAGAGTCAAACTCATCAAACATCCCATTTTTCAACCCATTATCCATTGCTTCCTCTAAACAGTTATCAAAATCATGCCACTTAACGTTCCATTCTTTCCTTTTATCAAGCACCCACTTTTTGATAATGCCTCTAGTAACATATAATTTCCTTGTAAGTTTAAAACAAAAAGATCCATTAACATTTTTACCCCAAGTGCTATTAATAAGAGTACGACACTCCTGATTGTCCAAGCACCATGCATCTATCTTATATGGTTTAGAAACCTTATTCATAACAAGCCTCATATCCAAAATAATTGGTGCATGATCCGAGATTTGTACAGGGAAATGGAGAATACTCGAATCCGGAAATAAGGAAAACCAATTACTTGAGCCATAACCCCTATCCAATCTTTCAAAAACTCTTCTAAACCCCTTTCTATTATTACTCCAAGTGAACCGCGGTCCTTTGAATGGAAGATCAATCAAATTATGTTGTACTCGCCATTTATAGAAATTTAAAGAACCCGGAATCGTTCCTTTCCTTGTACTATATTTATCGCTTTGGTACTCAATTTGATTAAAATCTCCAAAAATGACAAAAGGATAAGCAAAACCATCAATCCATGCTCCCAAGTCCTTGAACACATCATCACGATATGAAATATCCGGTTCCCCGTAAAAACACACTAAGTACCACGGCAAATTCACATTCATATTATTTAAAAAGATCAAGAAGTTCTTACAAGAGTAGACCAAATCCAACCGAAAATCAGACTTCCAACCACACCATAACCCACCCGAATTGTCGTTTGCATCATGCCCAGCCGACATATTAAACCCCAAGCCCCTAAAGATACTCGAAACATACGATACATTACACTTAGTTTCCGACAAAAAGATACAAGATAAATTATACTCGCAAACCAACGCTCTAATTCTCGGAATAATAGGGGAGAGCGTATCATTAATACCCCTACAATTCCATCCCAATGTCCTCATGGCATTAGAGGAGGTTGCTTTTGGCCAACCTCCGCAACACCATCATAGCCACCACCTTTAACCGAAGCCTCACTTGAACTGCTACACTCCATATCCGCCACATTCATACAGAAGCCTTGTCCAGAATTCTTTACCACATCTTCATCAAACGGGATCAAAGCATATTTCATCTTCTTCGCAATATGATTGAGATATGGCTTAGCATATCCAATCTGCACCATAGCAACAGCCGGAACCTTAGTAGCCATCGTATCAGAAAGGCATTTCTTTTTCTTAATAGGAAGATCAGAATCAAGCAGAGTAGTTCCAGTTTCTCCTTTTAAAGCCCTCTGCTTCTTATCCACAGCAACCTGAAAATCTCCTGGAGCAGAGGCCGCCTTCTCGTGCTGCAACCCTGTCAGATACCTGTTTTCATAGCTAAGATCATTCCCCACCCCCAATCCAGTAGCCAGCACAGCAGTGGCTTCATAAAGACTTGGGTTAATAGACTCTTCCCCTTCTCTGCTTACCATGATACCCTTCACCGATTGTTTAGTACTACAATCCCCAGCATTATCATCAGGTACCTTACTATTCCCGACATGCAATGATAATTCAGTATCAATCTCCTCAGTGGACTCCTTTTTAAACCCACCCTCAAATGAAGACTCATCACTAGATCCCATTTCCCTTAACATAGAAGCATCACTATCAGATGGTTCCTCTGGTGTTGAGTAATTAGATGAAGAGCTACCATCTATATTAATGATAAAATCATTATTAGAGTTACCATTATTATTATCCACATCCATACCTCCACCCATATTACCACCCATGCCAGGATTAGTTTCCACATTAGGATTAGCATAATAATCATAGTAATAAACCACAGGTAAACCTGAAGATGGAGGTTCGAAAATTTGATTATATCCTCTATTTTCATCATCTAACCGTGCCCAGTTGAAATCACTTTCAACACGGTTAAGTATAGTCTCTTGTACGTACTGGTCCTTATTAACTGCCTCAGAACTGACAATCCCATCATAATTAACATACAAAGCATATGGATCATTTGATGCTTGATTAGGGAACTGATGCAATGCACCATGTTGCATGTGATGAACACCACCCAAGTTACTCGAACTACTCCCAAAAATATAACCTCCTCCACCCCCACCAGCCTGCATGCTGTTAATGAGGTCAGTATCTTCCATAGTACCATTAAAACCATGGTCAAAAGGGTGATTGTTTTCAGCAGTACCCATCTGTATATCCCCATCGTTGGGATCCTCAGTAAAACCAGCCTCATTTCCTCCAGACTCGAGCCCATTCCCTTCCCCCTCCTCCTGCATGTTACCCTGAACCCCAGCACCAACATCTTGACCATTCCCAGGAACATTTGTCATATTATGGTCACCAACATTAAACAGAACTGGACCCGCAAAGGGTTGAGCAGTAACACAAAATTTCATACCTGGAAAGACTCGACCCCCAGACGTTGAGCCAATACCAAAGTCCACCATTAATTCTTCCTCAAACGGATTATCAACAGAATCTCCCTCCTCATCATCCCTACCCAATCTTATCTTTGCTGACACAAACTTCGTCGTAGATGGTGTAGCTCTGAGATCAAGGTTGAACATAGTATGGTTACTTGTCGCTTGAAACACGACAAACCCCTTACCTTGAGCCTTGTCCAGCAAACCATTCACGCTTGATACAATAGTCGTGATACTTTCCTTGCAGCAAGATCCAACATGGCCGCCTATTTTCCCACATCTTATACAATATTTAAAAATGTCCTCGTAACGGAACTGAATCCATAAAAGATAACCACCTTCCATTGATAAAAAGAACCCTGAAGCAAGAGGCTCATTAAGCTGTATCCTAGCTTTGACCCTCAAGTAATCCTTTTCAGGACACATATCAAAAGACTCCACCTCATAGTGATTACTCAACAAATGACCAGCTATATTCGCAACCTCATTTGAAAGATATTCAAAAGGCAAACCACAGATACGTACCCAAATATCTACATACGGAAATCGAATGGTTCTTGGGATATTATCAGGAAACCATTTGGTGAACACCATTAGAGCTCCAAAGAAGGTAGCATATGTTTTCTGAAGGAGATCCTCCTGGTCCTCCTTTCTTTCACATAAAAGCGCATATAGATCACCAAGTTTCTTCACAGTAATCTTACCCCTTGTTTTCCATTTAGAAGTGATAACATCCTGGATCTTCTTCACCTTGAATACTCTATAATCAACCAGAAAACCCAATACACAACAGCTCCACGTCTCACGAGACCTCCCCAAAGTGTCTGGATCCAGGCTAAAGACAGGCCCAGACCTCGGAAACCTCCATGCATGAACATGCTCTGGGTTATTTGGAGAAAATTCTGCATTCGGATGAGTTTGATGATATGTATGTCTTGGTACAGCATATTGATAATGATTAAAATCATCGTGACCATTAAAACCTGCATGCACATTCTCTTGACCACTTGAAACGTTATGAAACACCATTTATGTAAAAAACAAAGCTTAAAAAAACTTAAGGAAAGAAAGAGTAAGAAAATAATTGATTGATGATATTGTTGTGTGAACACTGCACCACTTAATACCAGGAGAAAAGGAACTCCAAAGCACCCTAAACGTCTTCAAAAAGGAATAGAATAGATAATGTCAGATACTCAAACCCCTCTAATTGGGTAACAGGCCTCAAACCCTAAAACCATCTGACAGACTAATCATATTCCATGAAAAACCATCATTATAGAACATCAAAAGAGCAAAAACCGCCTAGGAACCAGAAAAAGTAACGTGTGTCAGAGAAAGTTACTGACAAAAGAAAACGTGACCTGGGCATGTGCTCCGCACAATGATTAAGTTGAAAGGTTTTTTTAAATTTTTGAGAATGTTTTAAAGATTAAAAAGGAAAGAAGAGCAGAATGATTGTTGTAGAAAAGGTTGTTTTGATGAAAGAACAAGAAACCAAGCTCTCGCAGGGAGAGTAGAATGCTCTCTAAAAACTAGAGAGAGAAGTCATACGGAGTATTTTTTTATTGTCAATAGTTATGTAATTTAAAACTAGTTAAGTATCCCAAATTTTATAACTCAAGTTCAAAGAACTGTGATATTTTGATTCACCTTCTCGCTGCGTGGGACAGCGAGAGGTTACTGTGCCCCATTTTCTCAGGCTACTTCCTCTTGCCATGTTAATCTCCTTGTCGAGCAACTTTCGTCTTCTCCGTTCTCCTTACTCCGACGGCCCGACCACCAAATAACAAAAAAATCGCTATCATTCTCTACTTCTCACTTCCCTTATTATATTCACATCTTCATTTGAGTTATTAACTTCAAGATTTGCGCAAACAATGACCCGTAATATCGCCGTTTACTAACGATTTCGGTTTCGCAACTATCCGTTTATAAGTTAGGTTAATGATGATTATTTGTATCGTATCAACCCATGACAAGGAGACTGTAGTTACCGTCATTCCTGTTTCTAATACCACAGGACAAGGAAAGAAAAAGAAAGAGTTGTGCGCTTAACAGGGAATAGAACCATTTACAGCAGGGTTGTAGTTGTTGCCAGAGCCAAAACCGAAGGTATGGAGAGGAATGTTACCAAGAGGAATGGTCTCAGCTTTCGGTCCCTCATTCTGCACGCCATCAGACATATCACATAAGCATGATAGCCATGGCTCAACCCTCTTTAAGGCTTCGATCATCAGACATAAGCATGATAGCATACAAATAATCATCATTTACATAACTTATAAACGGATAATTGCGAAATCGAAATCGTTAGTAAACGAAGATATTACGGGTCATCATTTGCGCAAATCATGGAGTTAATAACTCAAACAAAGATGTGAATATAATAAGGGAAGTGAGAAGAATAGAATGGTAGCGGTATTTTGTTATTTGGTGGTCGGGATAAGAAGAACGGAGAAGACGAAAGTAGCTGTACAAGGAGATTAACATGACAAGAGGAAGTAGCTTGAGAAAATGGGGCACAATAACCTATCGCTGTCCCACACAGCGAGAAGGTGAATCAAAATATTACACTTCTTTTAACTTGTGTTATAAAATTTGGGATACATAACTAGTCGTCCCGACTAGTTTTAAATTTATTAAAAAAAAAGAAAATTCTAAAGAGGATGATGTGGAACCATTTTTGGTAAATAGTTTGAAACCGACGATATTTTGTAATTAGTTTGGATTTCGACCCCGTTTAAGCAAAACTTCTAATATGTATAACCTGCCCTTATTTAAGCCGAGCAATATTTATTCGACCCTAGCCTGATACCTGACCTGTCCAACCCCTTTGACACATCTGAGTGCTCAGAAAACGAAATCTATCTAAGCTCATCATAATGCCTTGTTTGGATGGAACATAAGTGAAAAAACCGAAAAAGAAACAGCGATTCCTGAAAAATTATAATGGAAGCCAGAGTAGGTTCTGATAAACTATTCAAGTCTTGTGAGGATTGGCTCTTAACTTTCTGTCATAAGCCCTCGTACTGAGACAATACTAACCCTGCTGACCTTTTAAGGCCCTTGACTTCAAGTCCAACCTCACCGCTTTTGGAAGTTGAAGGTCTTGATTGCGAAGGCGAAAATAAAGGCGAAGAAAACCGAAAAAGAAACAACAATAGCAGCAACTTGCCCTAGGAAATCATAATGGTAGCCGAAATAGGTTTTGATAAAATCTTCTATTGTCTCGTTGTTAGGAGTGTCCCTTAGCTCCTTTTGTATGTCCCCGTACTGAGAAGCGACTAACCCATACAAACTCCACGCCACTGGACATATGTAGTAGTACCATCTCCACCATATTGGAATTTTCTGTTTCATTCACGAGGAATAAAAAAATCATATTCTTGCACAGGACGGACACCTGCTATGAGACAACTAAGAAAACGCTAGTAAATAGTATGGTTTAACCCTAATTGAATTGGAACTGAACCGAGTTTGGTTTACCCGAATAAAACCCCAGACTAAATGAATCTCATAAATTCCAACCAAAATATCAAGTCCTCTTTTAAAGTTCTACCAATCTAAGCAGCCTAAAGTCTCGACTCTCGACTAGTAACAACGCTATAAGATAGACAAACAGAATAAAGCATTCATATCTACTTCAAAAGTACCTTATGAAGCCCCAAAAAAAACTATAGATTATTTTCAAACTTTTGTTTCTGCCTTCAACTAACATAACTGTACCAGAAGTCAGAAGTCTTGTAATGGCAGTGTTGGACAAGAAAAGATTACCGGTCTTGGTATAAGGAATCCAGCGAAAAGGTTCCATATGCCATAGAAGAAGAAAGCAACGATGGCTGCAACATGGTTGTTGGGTGTGATGGCCAGAGTCATCATGCCATAGTAGCTGAAGTAACAAAGGCTGAAGAACATGAAGAAAAAGTACCAAAAGAATTTGGTAGCTGACCATTCAAACCCAACCATGGCATAAACTATAATGCAATAAATTGTTGACTGAACAAAGATGTATGGTATCTCAATCAAAGCCTGAAAAAGAAAGTAATGCAATTTCAGCCACACTTGCGGTGAATATAAAGAAATTACGGTGTCAGGATGTCACCAATTTAACATACTGTAACATGTGAAGACCAATAGGAGTGTAAACTAAAAAGCATTTTCCCAATAGTAATTATCATGTACGACCGTTGTATGGTGTGATAGAGGAAAAGTGACCATTTTATAATTTATAATAATAAAATAGTGACTATTTTATGTTAAAAAATGACCAAGACTTAATTAATATAAAATGACCAGTTTTTAAAAGTGGTCACTATTTATTAATATTTTCTTTTAGACAGTACTATTTATTAATATTAAACGACCAATTTAACATAAAATGTCCCTACTCCCTATTTATCAAAAAAAATGGCCACTTTTTATGTTGTCGCATGGTCGCACCGTATGACTGTCGTATAGTATAATATGCGTTTTAAAAAAAAAAATTCAAGAGTAGGTATTCCTTGTTAGTGATTTATGTTTTCTGCCATAGGCAGCTTTTTCACAAGTACCTAAAGTTGAGAAAATATAGCCAGGTAAGAGTATTGAAAAATCCGAAGTCGCTGAAGAGATATCCATGTGTTGATATCAAAGGGCAGTTTTGGACCATGATCATGGGTTTAAAGCGACGAACTTTCTTTAACAAAAATGTACTCCTCCGTCCTAATGAATAGTTATCTATTCTCTTTTTTGTGAGCGGAAATTTAAACATAGGTAATTATCAACAGGATGGAGAGAGTAGCAATTCTAATTAGAGTGATTGGAATGGAAATAAAAGGGTATGTTACCTGAGCAAAAGCATAAGGCAAAGCTGAGTACATTCCTGCTGCTTTTTCTCTATAGAAGACGATTCTTTCTACACCAACAACTGGTTGAACTGAAGAGGCGTATTGTGTCCCAATAAATTGCACAGCAGCGTACATAAAACCGATTGTATCCAGCAAATCTTGTGTTTTTTCTCTATATGACGATTACAAAAAGTTAAGTGTAGATAATCAGTAATACTTTTCAAGCACTAATCTTGATTACTAATGTGGTCTGATAACGTTTTATGGTGTTGTAACATACATTCTGCCGCCAATTTGCCAGAAAATAGTCCCGAACATGATGGCAGTAATGGTGGTGAAGAGAAATCTGACGGCAGTGTAAAGAGGATTGTGCCAGTAAGACCAGTGTTGTTTCCACAGACAAGCCAGTGCTTGTACTAGGAAAGGCTGGGAGTATTGGGTGGAGAAATGCAGATCTTTTGAACCAGGTCGAGGCATTCCTAGCTCTTGGATTATTTCTTTGTTTCTCCTGTAATCAAAGTTACCATTTATCAGGCATGATCGTCCTGCACGCCTAGTTAATCAATTCTTTACACCTTTCAAAATACGTGACATTGGATGAGGGAAGTGTAAAAATGAAATAATGAGGGCATATAACTTTGTACTTTGTAGACACTACGTCGTGAGTGGATCTGTAATTTCTTCATACTCTCCCATTTTCCTTGTTTCCAGTTACTCCATTCGATTTTTAGAAGACTATCTTTTAAGCTTTTTATTATTCTTTAATTCTTTTCATGGGCTTTAAAGTGACATTCTTGCATTATAAGAGTTTCCTATTGATGCCCTTTCATTTATTCTTCTTACCTGCTAATTTGAAAATCTTTGATTTTCTTTTCCCATTCTCATCCACAGGGTTAATTTTCAATCAATCTAGTTTATTCACCTTATCAAACAAAAAAAAAAAACTACGCCAACAACAACAAAGCCTTAATCCCAAAATAGTTTGCCGTCAGCTAACATGAATAAAAAACGTTTCACATGAAGTCTGTTAGGTTTGAATCCGCCAATACGGTCAAAGTTAAATAAACAAAGTAGAAGAAAATAGAGAAATGATAAACGTAATGAGTGTGTTTGTAGACAATAAAGCAAAGTAAGAAAAATGAGAAAACGAAAACTAAAGCGGCAAAATGGATTTGTAAAACAAAAGGAGTATGTCATTTAAAAATAAATAAATAACTAATTAAGTAAAATGGTAAAATACAAGTAAATATCTAAAACTCAAACTAAATCTTCGACATGAAGTCTAACACAATATTCTCGCTTGCCAGACTCTCACTAATTCCCAAAACGTTCACATTGCTTTCAATCACACTTATCCATGTTTGTTTCAGTCATCCTCTTCCCTTAACAACATTATCCATTCCCCATCTCTCAATTCTTCTCACCGGTGCCTCGAGTGCTCTCCGCCACACATGGACAAACACTATTATTATGGAGAAAAACAATTGGACAAGAATATCATTTTTTTTCAGTGAGTAATGTTTCTTTTTTGTACAACAAAGAAAAAAGGAACAAGCTAAGAGCGTACCCATGTGACCACCAATGTCAAATACAACATTGCAACGGTAAATTTGAGATGGAGTAGCTAGTAATAGAAACATTCCTTACTTAATTATGTGCCTGCTAAATATATATTATCAAATAGTACCATACTAAAGTAGATAGAGATGACATTTATAAGACTCACTTGTAAATATCCGAATTCTTGTACAAATCCGCAAAATCCACACCTAGTGCTAGCTCTTGGCTTGGTGTGGAGACATCCAACATCCATGTTGCAGGATTATAACCATTTGGGATTGTTTGTACTCCTCGAATACTCTGAATCAAGAACATAAATCACATTAATTCAAGAACTAGAGTGCTAATTCAATTACGATTGTAATTACAGTAGCATATTAACCTCAAAGTAATTGATGAGTTCCGAAGAGTTATTCCCCAATGGTCCAACATATATCTCTTGTCCTCCCCTCCTCATAAGAAATAGCTGCAACCACCATGGCAAAACTCATTTGATTGCTTTTCAAAGAATCCAGGAGCTAATCAACAACATTACTCCGATTTAAAAGCTCTTTGGGCCGAAAGCACATAGAGGGTGTTCAGCTCACTTTAATTAATCATTATTCGAGAGCCAAAATGAGCAAACCAAAATATATTCTCAACTATATTTTCACCTCATCAAAAGCCTCAAAGATGTCAATGCTAGGTTGGTGAATGGTACACACAACAGCTCTTCCAGTATCGACTGTGTTTCTAACAGCCCTCATCACAATAGCTGCAGCTCTTGCATCAAGGCCTGAAGTTGGTTCATCCATGAAAATGATTGATGGGTTCGCCACTAACTCAACTGCTATTGTTAGCCTTTTCCTTTGTTCGGTTGACAAACCATTCACACCAGGTAACCCTACTAGTGCCCCCCTCAATGGTGTTAGCTCAACTAGCTCCATCACTTCCTCCACAAACATCTAAACATACAAAAGCAAGTGTAAGAGTAACAATTTGTAGTAGACATAAGAAGATGAAGCAGCTTAAGAAGCACATACAGGAAATAGGAACTTATAAAAATAAAATAAATTCTTGCCTAAGATTGCAAGCAACATTCCCAATATCAAAAGTAACTTTCAATCATATCGTATCTTTACTTTAGTCGTCTACACCGAGGCGATACGGCAACACTAATAACTCAACTGTAAATCGTGGGGTCAGGGGGTGGATTTAGCAGTCATATCTACCGGTGTGTTAAGGTTATTAATTCACAACAATTACAACTGAGTTAAATATTTCATCGACTAACTACTAATTCATTATAGAAAGAAGTGCCTCCAGTTTATTGAGTTAACCTTACTTTATTCACAAAGAGTGAATCTTTGGTAACATTCACGGTAGTACAGTACAATAAGACAGTTCATGTACAAATACTTGTATTCACAAACAGTAGTGGGTATACCAACCTCCCTTGTTTGGGAATTGACATCAGAGGACAAACGCAACCAGGCGGAGTATAGCAAAGATTCATAGACTGTGACACAAGGAGAGTGGATATCATTTTGCTCACAGTATCCTGAAATTCGAGCGAAGGTTTCTTGCTTCTTGGGATAACCCGAAATTTTAATGTCTCCTTCGATGTACCCTCCGGTTTTCCTTCCAGCAAGAACATCCATGAGGGTCGTTTTCCCTGCACCACTGACTCCCATGAGAGCAGTAAGAACTCCTGGTCTAAATGCTCCACTAACACCTTTTAGTAACTCTAACTTATCTGCAATCACCCCCTCTGATTTCATTTCCTGCATTCAGAAGTACACTAACATTACCAAAAGCCTCAATAAAGCTCCTACACATAGTCAGATAGCGGAGTTAGATGTACGCAGTTGTACCAACATTTTTTTCCCCTATGAACCATAATCGAAATTATGTCAAAAACTGCTTCAATTGACGGCTACTTTATAACATAAGAAGCGCACATAGTTTATTGAGTCATGTTGCTTTATTACATAATATTTCAAAACAGAATTCTATCCATTAAATTCAGATGCAAACGATGCGGCAACGGGTAAAACGAGTTTCAATACCACCCTCACACAAGGAAAGCCCTGCAAACTGAAGAATGAATTTGAATTGCATGGGAAAAGTTCATATTAAGTTTCAATATCACCCAATGCTAACTCATTTTCCTATTTTGTATTTTGTTTTTTAAAAAAGAAGGCGAGATTAAAATGTTACAAACTTATTCTATTGTTTAAGCCTCAAATTACCTGTGGCATGTCGACTGAATATCGTATTTGATCAAAGGTTATCGAATGTTGCTCGAAAGGAAGAACCATTCCCTTTTCCTTAACTCCGAGTGTTGCTTCAACAATTTCACCACCATCCCCTACAAGTTATATGCATATTGTCATCTAAGAGACTCCTTTTTCGAGAATTGTCACATATTCACATTAACATTCAGTCTACAACAATCTTGACATTACCCTGTCGTTTAAGGGGATGTCCATGTACACGGTTTTCCCATTTGATTAAAAGTTAAAGCACACACACAAACACACATACACACACAAAAAAAAACTTGTTTAAGGATATGAAGATTGCGTCCTTGTTTCTATCTTAATTTAGTACGCCTTCCAAACATTTGGATCAACCACATTTATATAGGCACGAGTTTAAAGACAGGGGTAAGTATAAGGGTAATTATTATAGGTCGTTAAGTAAACAGTAAAAGCAAGATGATGGGTGCCACAACCTTTTGTGAGGATATTTTTGTCATTTTAAAGTCAAAATTAACCCAAAAATGAAGAATTGGTGAATCGATTTGGATGGCTTGGAAGGAAAATATAGTGAATCCAACTACAATAACAAGTCTTTTTTTCTGCTATAACCGGAGGCACAAATGGAACTTTAGAGCCCAAGTAACCATCACATAATGACTTACATATGTTTAATATAGTACATGATGATCACCTTGAAAAGGTCCCTTTTGCTGCCTCAACTTTATGCCATTGTTAGTCTTGTCATCATCATCTTCTGTAATCGCTTGAGCTCTTTTAAATGCTGCATAAGTGCATAGTACAATATTACAGCAAAATTCATCAAGACAAAAATAATAATGATGATATGAGAATGATTGTACGCAAAAAGTCTCATATAAGACCAACTTATTGTACTACTAACCCAAATGATCATAAATGTGTAATACTCTTCATTTGGTTATTTAATTGTGTTGCAAATTGACAATAACACGGTTTAATTCACGAATGTGCATTTTAAAAGATTTAGAGTTAGAAGGCAACATACGACTCAGAAAAGCAAGAGCGGCAACGAAGATAATGTTGAATATGAAAATGAATCCGAGTAATGCCCCTGCACCTATCCAGTACCAATATGCATTGGTGTAAAAGCCTCGGCTCTTAAGGATTTCCACACCAAGGGTCTCATTTTTGCCTGCAGGAATCTATGACATACAAGAGCGAATGTTATAATAAAAAATCAAGTAGGATTAGCTAACATGGATTGTCATATAATTCTACAACTATAAGGTATGGAAACAAATGGAGAAGTGAAGCGAAGGATAAAACAATTACAAAACGAGTAAATGTGAAGTCTAAAGGGGAAGTGGAAACACCAAAAAAACTTATGTCAACAAGTATAGCCATATGATTTCTACGCCTAGCATTTAACTTTTTATTACACGAGTCTGACACGTTAAAGAGACATATCGTGGCCACACTGTACAACAGTCTTACATTCAAAATGATTTGCGATCAACTGACAACCTAATATGTATAATCCAGACCAATACCCTCGTACGATTCAGTGAAGAGCGAAAATAGTATATAAGTGAAGGCAAGGAAAAATAGGATGCCAAACGAATGAGATGAGACAAAAAAAAATACTTAAAATGCAGAAAACGTACTTTTTTCCAACTATGTCCAAGGAATTCATTGACAACAATGGCATTCTGAGCATACATCATTGGTGATGCCCAATAACCCCATATCCACCATGGCTTTATATTCTCTGTTGCATAAGAAATAATATTTTATTAGAGAATTTTACGAGCAATTGCTGTTGCACTAAACTTGGCTTAAAGAGCATGAAAAATGTTGCAAGACATGCCCAGGTATTTATGCAAGAAAATTTCCTTGCTAAATGAGATGGCACACAGGTAAGTGTGCAGTTTAATGGTGACTTCAGAACTTTACAAAGGTAAATTTGTGGCGTGCACAAATTTGTGGGAGTTGTTCATAGATGTTGATTACCTTTTGAAAGAACGAAACCGCTTAATACAAAGAGTGCCATCAAGGCAAATAATCCAAATGTGTATGCGACAACCATAGTTCTTCCTAGTGCCGCAAGACTCCTGAATAGACTAGAAGCCATTTGGTTGACAAGGACTAGTATCAGGTAAAACTTGAACAGCCTGCAAGAAATAGACTGATACTCATGAAATGAAGCGACTAAAGTTTTAGTTGAAGGAAATGGGCTGTCAATACTCACTACATATCAGCATGGTACAATCTTTCAGAAAAATAATTAGAGAAATATTTTACACAATTTAATCGACCACATTGCTAATCATATTATAGAATATCATAACAGTTGTGATATCTAAATCACTAGACCTGTATGAGATTATACAAAAGATATCATGATAATTGCAAAAGTAACTTATTATAACTCAGAATATTTTGACATTGAAGATCTTGCAACTACCCTCAATGTTAGACAAAAATATCATAACAAAGAAATTAGTTACCTTCCAACATTAGGATCAAACCCAGTAACATAGTATGTTAAGAGAACCCAAACAGCAACTTCAACAAAAGTTATGGGGATTTTAAGGATCCAAATAGGAAGAAAATATGCCCATGAGGGGAAGAAGAAGAGGTCTCGATGCTTATAGAAGACTGGAAGCTTGGCAATGGTCATCGAGAGCTCCGACATTCCATTAAACAAACTCATCACCACCCCAAAAAATAGGGCTCCGCAGAATATTGAACCATCTGTGACAGTGTCCTTATGCATCTTGGTACGGAAAAACACAGTCATTGCTAGAATAGACACGGTTGTGAACTGATACAAACAAAAAGTAAACGTGAACACACTATTAGTGTTTCCACTGGAGCGTGATATTTAAAAAGTTATGTTACTTATATTCTGCTGCAATTATAGATTAGTATGAATACAGGTGAATGTCTAACACGGCTATTATGCATAAAAGTTCACAGTTATGGTCGTGTGGTGTTGGACAGACTCAAGTGTAACGTGTAAATATGTGACACCATGGAAAACAAAATTTCTTTTGAGTATTTTACCCAATTATGTAAGTGATAAAATCCAGTAGTTCTACTCCCACTGATTCAACAATAGTTTCCGTATCCTAAATGTATGGTTCTACTCCAAAATAATTCTCGTACGTATAAGATACAAAAAGTATATCTGAATCGCAGGTGGTACTACACTATTACCAATTGTAAAATAATAAGTGTAGCTTTAAAGTTTCCAATGAACAACCCAAAACAATTTCTTTTTAAAAGTCGTCACTCTGCAACACACACCAAAGTCAAGTTTCACAAGTAAAGAAAGGTTAAGAGATAAACAATAGTCTACATACTTGAATGAGCTTAAAGACGTAGACAAAGGAGTTCCTCTTCATCAACAACAATTCTCTATCAAAGCAAGCTTTGAGATAGTTCAGTGTCCCAACACCATATTTTTCTGTAGTTAGAGCGGCTGGGTGACTTTTGCTCCTGTCAAATGCTGTTGAAAGCTCTTGAGTCAGCTTCATCCCAACATGAAAAGACAAGAATGCTTCCGCAAACTCCTTTGAGGTGATGAAACGGTATGGCACATTTCTGAGACCCCAGTATTGCTCCTGGTCTTTCTTAGATGTCACCTTTTGTTCAAATAAGATTGGTTAGCGCGTTTTAGTTGAGATAATACTACAATAGAAAGTGACGATGTTTTAAGATTTTGACGTGAGAACTATAGTAGCTCAACTCATAAATAGGGCTGGCTCCGTAATTTGGGGCCTTGTGCGAAGTATAATGATCATGCCTCTGCTCACTTAAATGTATGCCAGCCTTCACCGCAATGAAATAATGAAATACTACTTGATTGTCCCACTTGGAAAAGCTGAACATCAAAATGCTGTAATGTACACACAATTGATGGCCTAAAATCTGGGGGGCCTTGTTACGTTGTATACTTAATAATATAAGAAGAGCGTCTAACCCTATCATTGGCCATTATAATATAAGGAAAATGACATGATGAAGAGATGTGGAAGTGCTTTACTACTTACTTCCTGCAAGAAATCGGCTACTCCTTTTCTTGGAGGACAAAGAAACCCCATAGACTCGAAGAACTCGAGCACGTGCTCTCGAGGACCTTGGTACACAATTTGGCCATCAGAAAGAAGAATGATATCGTCAAAGAGGTTGTAGGTCTCTGGTGTTGGTTGAAGAAGAGAAATGACGGCAGTTCCATTAAGGATATGGACTGACTGTCGGATAGAATCCACAATTTGGTATGTTGTGGAACTGTCTAACCCAGTTGATATTTCATCCATGAAGAGAGCCTTGGCTGGTCCAACCAACATCTCACCTATAGTCATCATATAGTGCAAAATTTCAGTGAAGATGAACATCAACATTTGAAAACGTAACCCTGAACTCTGAAGACGTAGTTTGCAGAGTTGATCATGGCCCATTCTATCTACAAAACCCAGCCTGCTTTATAAGCATATGGACAAGTGTTGTGGAAATAAATTCTAAATAGTATGTTAGACTCGAAACAATAAAAATGGTGAGGAAGTAGCAAAATCCCATGATGCGCCTCGTTAGGCGCATTTCATTTCAGTTTACCGTATTGATTCTAAAATATTGTACCTTATGTTTGTATATCAGGCTAATAGAAAAATATTCAAAAGTATTAGGTGATAACAATAAATTGTGAAAACTAAAATCCAATGTAACCATTAATACATTTGACTTCACAAAGTCTGACGCTTTCTCGCATAAATTCTTAGTACATTGCGTCTAATGTGATTTAGAGCAAAATGTCAGGTAAAATATATGTTGATAAATTAAAATGTACTCCAAAATCTATTTATTTTTAAAGAAGTTTTTATCTTAAGATTCTTCAACCTATATTTTGTTTTATTTGAGTTAACAAAAAGTCCAGTTAGCTCGCAAGCAGCCCCATCCTCTATAAGATGGCGAGTAAGTACCCAACATCTAGCTCGAAGGCCCTGAACAAAGTGGATGAGCTTTGATGTACCCGAGCGAAAGGACAGAAAAAGCTATCTTAGCCCAGCCAGGGTCTGACCTGAACCCACAAGCAATCACTTCACGTATTTTGGGTTAATCATCCCAGATAAAACTTTTTCGGTTTTCAAGAACATTTGGATGAATCTCCAATTTAAGCTTTCAAGCCTCACCACTCTATGATTATTGAAAGGATCATGTTATGAATATTTTTGATTAATTGCAAGTACATATACCAGTTGTATGTGTATTTACCAGTTGTGACTCGCTTTCGCTGACCACCTGAAACACCTCTTATCGCCTCATCTCCTACCATGGTATCAGCACAGATTTCAAGCCCCAAAATCTGAATTTTTTTACGGAACTTCAGCTCTGGATTACACAAATTTCGACAAGCAGGTCATAAATGGTAGAAAAGGTCTCGTGATATAATACCTTTAAGATGTAGTCCGTAATAACACTCTCTTTAAGGCCCTGAAGTGCTGAAGCCTAACAATTTTGGAAGTTTGAAACATTAGCCCACCTCTCATTTGACAGAAAACAACTAGCAATATACAAAAGTTCATTTACATTTAGTCTTTTATGAGCTCGGACAAACGAAGAACTAATATATCGTTGACTCCATAAGAAATTGTAGCCAATCGTAGGAAACAATGGTTTTCTTTAAAAAAAAATGAGAGAGATGGATTAGTATTTTCCGAGTCTTTCATGTATCCTGGGTTTTCAAAATCACCTAATTTACCTCTAAATTCAATGAAAGGTTTGTAGACTAACCTAATGTTAAAGTTGGCCTTTCTAAATGTCATGTTTAGCTACTATTAATTGGCTACAAATTAATACAACGCCTTAGAGCCATCGACATTACCCTCATCTACCTACATACAAGCATCTTTTCAGGACAGAAAAGAGTCTTCAAGAAGCCCGAGTGTTTAGATTACATTAGAAACTATTCATTAAGCTTACAGGTACATTTGACGAACTGCGAGTATACATACAAAAATCCTACCAAAAAGAAGAACCCTATTTTTTTATAAAATCACAAGTTACCTTCATGAAAAGATCAACATCAGTATCAGGCTTAATATTAGCAACTTTCTCTCTTCTGCACAACTCAGCTAACATTTCTGTATAAAACAACGACAATAACAACATTATCCGAGTGCCTCAACGACTCCCGCAAATTACTAACACTAGATATAATTTCATAACAATGAATTAACTTAATTGTTACTCAAATTCTTAAAAAATAACTAAGATCAAAGACAAAAAGGCGAACCAGAAGCGTATCCAACACCCTGAAATCTGGCAGAAAACGAAAGGGTTTCTCTAACAGTTAATTCACCAATATGAACATCATTTTGACTGATATAAGCTGCACTTCTTTGTGGTACAAATTCATTCATGTTATGTCCATTGTATGTAAGATTTCCTGAAACCTGATGAATCGCATAATTATTAGTGTGTTAATTGAAAATTTTGATTGAAGAAATTCAACGAAAATGAAATGAATTGCTTACCTTTTTCTATGAAAAGGTAAAATTGGGAGGTTCAAGTGAAAAATGCGTTAGCCGTCGCATTTTAATCGAGGAAAAATTAGGGTTAGAGGAAATTTGGGGAAGCATAGCTGATTGCAGTGAATTAGTGATAGTAGACGTGGCGATAATGAGTGGCGCTGTGACGGCTGAAGGTGCAATGGCGCCATGATCAAATATTCTCCTGCTGCTTGCTAATTTAAGGTCTGAGTTAAAATTTGGGTAAATTTGGTGAATTTTTTTCCTTTAAATCTGGTATCTTTACGAGATACAGTATATGGTAAAAAAGTCGCATTCTTTGAGCACCTGGCTGGACAAGACTCAAGAGTTATGACTTATGACTTATGACTTATAACTTAGTTGCTCGGGAAACCAAAACGTCAACTATTTCATTCGACTATTGATACGTAGTTACTCCCGGTCGAGCTTTTAAACTAGCCATAACTTTGGACTCTGGATACATAGTTGCTCTGGAAAAAAAAAGTTAAGTACTAAATTCATGACTAGAAGTTGTGATCAATCGAATTGTTTTGCTAAAAAGTTATACTTTCTTCATACATTAATATTTTTTTAATTTTTGCCCCTCTTTTACACTCCAAAAAATGTTCTTCCTATTTCTCTATTATATGTGATTCAGTGTCTAGTGTTTTAATAAAATGAGAATAACATAGGTGTATGTGAAGGGAGTATAATTTATACTTTAATCTTCACAAATTCTCCTTTATTATTGTCGCACGTGCGACCAGTAGAAAAATGACCACTTTTTAATAAAAAAATTGTTGTTTTTTAGGGTTAAAAAATGACTTATTTTTTCAAAGTGGTCACTATTTATCAAAAAAATGATTACATTTTACCAAGAATGGTTACATTTTACAAAAAAACACGAGATAAGACCGTCAAACGTGATAACTACGGTTAATCTTTCACATGTACTCTTTCCTTAAGTTTCCATATTATACTCTTTTCCTAAAACTAGACAGATTACTCCATTTTAAAATCCATTTTTTTTCAAATTACTCTCCTATAAATGTTTTTCCTAAGAGTACTCCATTAAAGATGCAACTAGGTTGTAACCCGTGAAATTCACGGGTCTGTTTTTAGAATTTTAGATAAATGTAGTTACTAATATTAAAGATAAATAGACTAATTATTTACAGTTAAATTAATTTCGAATTATTTATCACATATGTCAGTATACATGAGCAATCATATATTTTGTTCGTTGGGATGATCAAGACTTATAATAAAATTAGTACACCTGTAACCCATTGCAATATTGCATCATTTTTAAAATATGTAAAATAGTCATTCAATAAAAGTTGTGTATTACAGCTCGTACAATACAAGTAAACGTAAAGAGTATTTTGAGACGGAAGTAGTAAATGGATAGTTGGGTTAAAAACGTAAATTTTATTATGTTTACTAAAGATGTTCATATAGTGGAACAACAGGTATTGCATGCAACCGTCTTACACTAAAACAATCCAATTTTATTAAACAATCAATAATTAGTTTCTTATTAAAATGAATCCCCCTTAATGTGGAAATTCGTCTTACATTTTAACGAAAAATATACTCTAGTAAATACCAATCACACATTAATGTATAATCCGAGCAAGGCTAATTTAGTCCGACATATGTTTTCTAAGATTAAACCCAAAAAAATAAAAAATAAAAAACCATCTAGGATCTAAAATTACTCGATAACATTTACTTTTCTTGTTTGGTGGAGCTTTTAAATACCTGTAATTATTTTCTTGTGTGGTGGAGCTTTTAAATACCTGTAATTATTTTGTTTAGATCTTTTTTTATAAAATTTATTGGTGTTTTATGTGTTTAAAGAGATTGGTGAAAATTAACTTATAAGAGGGTAATTAGCACGTTAAATAAGTATAAAAATTTTCTACATGATATTTGGAACTTTCCTCGTAAATAGGGAAACAATATCCCATATCCCATATTCCATTTGTTGTTTTAGTTATTTAGTTTTTATTTTATTTTATTTTCTAGGGTCTCTAATTTACCACCACGTCAGCTTGTGAAAAAAACTGAGATGCCATGTCAGCTTTATTGGCTTCTGCATTAAAGAAATATATGATGTTTTCAAAAATTGTTACAAAATTTCAACTTAAATTACTTATTTCATGTATTCATGAACTTATTTCGTTTGTGGTTTAGGGGGTGTTTGTTTCGCGTACGGGTATGACTTTGGAATCAGGAATCATACCTGGGTGGTATGGGTTTGGAACTCCATACTTGATACCTTATGTTTGTTTCAATTGTAATTGGTATAGGTTTGAAACTAAGTTAGGGTTGAAATATGTAAAATCCAATAAAAATCATGAAAATAAAGATTTTATCAAATAATTATATAAAATGATTCGTTTACAATATGTTTTAATATTTATTTTTCACATATTTGTTTATCGTAGTTTGATACCGATGGGTATGAATCTCATACCCACCCCCTCCTAGAGTATGAGAAACCCATACCTCATGGGTTTGAGGTATGGGTATGAAACCCTCAAATTTGTTAAACAAACACATGGTATGGTTTTGACTCATTCCAAACCCATACCTTATACATTTTTTGATTGAACCAAACACCCTCTAAGCCTTTTTACTTTGAAAGGTATAACAATTGATAATAAGTTCAAAAACAGACAAGATAAGTCACCTAATTTGAAATTTTGAAATTTTTTTTAATAAAAGTGCATATTTAGAAGTAATTTTTCTCTAAATTGAAATTAATTGTTCTAAAAACTTGAATAATGAATTATAATTCTTCAACTAGAAGGGGTGGTCAAAGATAAGGGTAGGGTCGACCCACCAGTTGGTTCACTTTTCACCCCGACCCGACCCGCCACCAACTCAAACCGTGTTTGGGTCCAATATTCTTTTACCCAGCTTGGCCTCAGTCCGCCCTAACCCTGGCCCGACCTAGGCCCATCCAAAGCTCGCCCTTTGACCCTACCCCAAGTCGAATATGGACCCATCTCCACAAGGCCCGGCCCCCGCGCTACGTACTCAACCCGATCCGACCTCATCCTTGACCGTCCACCCGTTTGACCACCTTTACCAAGTAGTGAAGTACTACCTACGTTCCGGTAATTTTTTTGCCTATTCTGTTTAAGGGGTCAGAGTCATTGTTTGCTTTTTTTTTTTTTTTTTTATTTTAGCCTTTTGTTTGCCTATTTATTTTAGGAATACTTTTGATGTGCAATTAAATCCTTCACACTCAATTTGGTTCACTTGTCATTTAATAATTAACCCCGCTTCTTTCTTTGGTTTTTGTGCCAAAACTAAAGGCAAACAAATGACCAAAGAGAATAATTATTTCGTTTGACAATAGTTAATAACTTGTTCATCAGTTATTTCGTCCTAAAGTTAGGGTTTATAATTCTTCAAGCTCTTTATTTAGGTTAATGGTTGGCGGAAGACATGGTGGTATATATGGCTGGTGGATGGTGTTATAGCATACATGGTATGGTTGTCGACGATGGTCGTAGAAGGAACATGAGAACGGGGGAGGGGAGTGGTCGACTAGGGATGATGTTCGGCTAATAGTCAGGTGGTGGTAGGGACGGGTACATGGTGTGTGGAGTTGTATACCTATATTGGCTTTTTAAAAAAAATCATAATTAGTTTGTTCTAAAGAATACTTACTTGTTTTTTATTTATTGATTATTTTTAATTTTAGTTTGTTGTTTTTATTAATTACCTAGATTAATTATTATTTTTTGTTTATTTGAGATTGTAGGATGATGACTATTTTGAGCATTTTTCCAACGATATAGTTGACACTTCACATGTTTTCATTGTTGATCATAATCATTCGCTTTACACAAAAACAATAAAAAAGATTTCGGTTTCTAGAAAAGCCTAACAGTTAAATCCTCACTTTATTTCATATATCTTCCAAAGATAACTTGTCATCCATTAACAATTTATATCGGTTGACTTTAACTCCCTCCTGAGTTAATTTTTATATAAAATAAAGGTAAATAAACAATCAAAACAATATGAATGAAGTAAAAGAGCTTTGATTACCTTTAAATCTTTGTCTAATTTTCCTGCCAAAGCTAGAAGTAGAGTAGTCTTTCCAGAACTCGGAGGACCCAAAAGTAAAATTATCCTTCAAACCAAACCGAAAACATCTTCATATATAAGGTTTTTAAATAAAAATTTTAACAAAATTATGTCGAGTAAAACTTAAGTATCAAAATATACGGCGGATTCAGATACTCGTTTTTATTGTCCTTTCTTTGGTCACCTTAAGATTTTTTCTCATTTCTGATCATGTACATTTATTTCTTACCTCTTTGGCTTGATGATACCACTGATATCGTTGAGAATGGTGATTTGCTTCTTTCTATTAGGGAGTACATGCAATAAGTTCAAAATACCCTCCACTATATTGGTCATGAAGTTGAGAAATGTGGGAAGACCTCTACTTCCTGTATATACTTCACCTTTTACGTTCAAATTCTCATATCTCACTTCAATCATAGGAATTTCAATACCGACCCTGAAACAAATTAACAATACAAAAAAATTAAATTAAACTTTATCATTAAAAACCAGCAAATTATTCATAAAATTACTATTCAATTTATTTATTGTATGAAAATTATAATTTTATTCGTTTGATTAAAATATTTTTCACATATATATATATATATATATATATATATATATATATATATATATATATATATATATATATATATATATATATATATATATATATATATATATATATATATATATATTCAATAAACATATAAAAATGTCATAAATGGAGGTATTTCACCATCTATCTTTTAGTTTGTAATTTACCTTTCTCCAACCACAAAAATTACTTGTGAGTACTTTGGTTTTGTGTTGTTATTGATGGTATTTCATGATCTATTGGTATCATTTGAAATTTCCGTGTTTTATATTTGGTTGTTATAATCATTCAACACAAGGGTGTTAAATTACACAAAACTAAGTAATTTAACACTAACTAAATTGCATATTTACAACCGTGACTCGAACCCTTGCAATTAAGGATAGTTCACAAAGTCTACGAAGATATTTACGACTTCCACGGTACTAGAGGTACTTAGCTTGTTTCAAGACAAACAATATATTTAATTAATTAACTTATAGAAATGACATAAATGGAGAAGTATGTACCTTTCAGTACGATCCTTAAGCTTCAACAAAAACTTCTCATTATCCTCTTCAGTATCATTAACCAGCCTTTGTAAGAGATTTTTCTTTTCATGGAACCCAAGATTTTGAACATCCATTTCATTAGCTACACCATGGGACATTGTCAATATACCTTTCCTTAGACGATCATACGTAGGGAGCTTCTCTAAAGCAGCCCATCTTAGAGCTTCTTCATCATTTTCGTCTCGATGGGACGATTTTGAAAACACATCTCCTCCTTGGCTCCTCCATAGTAATGAACCACTTCTCCTTAAACTACTTCCCAAATTGGATATATCAATACCATCCATTACTACAATAACTACCCTCGAAATCTATATTTTTTCTTGGTTGTCTTTAATTTCTAAGCAAAAATAACTTTAAATTTTGTAGCAAGTTGATCAAATATTATTGTATTTGATGAAAAATAACTTTGGTCGATGAAGTTGATATCAAATTCAATAGTGTTGGTAATAGTTTATGTTGTGGTCACTTCAAATGAGTGTGCTTTTTATAAGCACAAATTAATAGGGTAAGGTCATTATTGGTCTTTCACTTGTTTTCTATTTTTGTACTAGGTCCATCTTCCAAAAAAAAACACAAATTTTGTAAAATTGTGGGTCTAAATATAATATACCAAGACAAATTATTTATTTATAAGACAAATTATTTATTTATTCGGTCTATAATTGTACTTATTCGTTAGTTATGTTTAGCCCAAAATAAAGTAATTTGTTACCTACTATAAGTTATGGGAGGTGATAGGGTGACACCTGGTGTTACTAAGTTTCGGTAACATCCTAATATTGAAAAAATAAAAAATAGAAAAGTATATTTCGTTTTTGCGCCAATATCGAAAGGATAGAACTGTAATTCACAAATTTATCATATTAATAATATGAAAGATAAAGATAATAATTAAAATTAAACTATATCTAATATTTACATATCTCAACAAACAAGTTTATTATTATGGTCAGAGGGCTAGGAAAAATCAAGATCCAGATAGATTTTTTTTTATTTATTTTTATTTAAGTATTGATTCTTATTGTTAAATTTCTAAACAACTCTTTTACAATAATAAGTTTGAAATTTGAATTTTAATAAAGAAAAAGCAAAATACATATATAAATTACAATAAAACTCTAGATGTCTCTCAAACATCCAGTATCGCAACTCGCCATCGCATTTTCCATATATTATATAGGTCTATTATTTGTAAGCCTGATAAAGCAAATATAATCAGACATATTTCCCACCATATAGACATATAGTCAATTGAAACTTAATTCTCTCCATATAGTCAAGTTTGGTTTTGATAACCCAAGGTAAAAGTATGAAAAAAAACATGAAAAATCAATTTCCCTTGGGTAAGATTTGATGAATAAGTTATTCTCTACATATATTCTTTAAATGTAGACCCAAATAATGTATATTATATTTATAATTAATTAACATAAAATGTTTTATAATATTATAATAATCTACAACGCGATTATGATCAAAGAATTTAAATTAATTTTAGCTTGACCACTTGACACACATGATCCGACCTGTTTTACAATTGGTTTGACAGGTGAAGTCATGATATGGGAAAAAAATCATGTTTTTTATATAAATTAATTACTTCCTCATTTTTATTATAACGCGACTTATATTTTTACGGTCTTTGAGATGATTTGTTTTACACTACTTTTTTTTTCCATTTGCGTATAATATTTTTATTAGAATATAATTTGGAAATATTATTTAAATTTAGTGATATATTTTATAATCATATTAAAATACGTTACATGTTTCAAGATAGTAAAGCTCAAACCTAAATCATATTTAAATGTAAGGTTAAATTTAATGTAAATATAATCAAATTATTTTCTTATAGAAACTAAACTAAAGTAAAGCAGTAAGCAGGTCCTTTTAATAAAATCAACTAGTTTTGTATCCGCGAATTTGCGGACTTGTTCTATTTGACCCGTGTATTTATTTATTGTTGACGTCCATCTTTGATTTATATATAAAATAATATATTTTTTTATCGCGAGTAAGTTATAAGCAAAACATTTGTAAATGTTTTTTTTTCCTTTTCCATTATTTTTCATGATCATAGTAATATTGATATAAGTTTTAATTTGAATTTTATGGTTATATATTTTAATACATGTTAATATTACTTGAATTTTTTGTAATCAACAATTTAACGTGGCTAATTTTAGAACTATAAATGTTTGTTTATGTTTTTTTACAAGTTTGTTATTTTGCTATATTTATGATGTACATCATAAATTAAGCTAAAAACGGTTACGTCGTTAAATCGATAAACAAAGCACTCCAAGATCGCGGTTACATATCTGATAGGCTTTTTTAAGAAAGTTAAATAGATTCTTTGTAAGCCGACTAAAAGAGTAAAAATATGTTTTTGTTTTTCACATTTAAATCCAAATATGTAGTTTTCTCTTTTAATAGCCTCCTCACAATCAATAATATGCAAATTGAGATAGTTAAAATTAAAATTTAAATAAAATAAAATAAGCATCATCTTAATTACAAAACTAAATATATAATTTATTAAGGGTTAAAAATTTTAAAATTTTAAAATTTTAAAAGATAGAAATATAGAGTATTTTTTTAAAAAGACTATGAATGTTTTAATCACATGCACATATACACCTTGTTTTTCACTTTTTCGCAAGTGTGCTAATCACAATATTTTAAGATGGCTTTGAAAAAATCAAAAGTGTCAATATGTGAAATTGTGAAGGTTTATAATCCAAATTATTGGATTTTTTCATTTACCACGTATAAGACCTTTTAGCTACTATCTTTATTGTTAATGAGCAATTATCACTCGTACAAAAGAGTTAATTTGCGCTATGGATTTGAGGCGTTTTTGTCTAATAGCCGCAAATTAATTTCATTTCTATATAGTACAAAGAAACTATATGAGGCATTTTTTTATTTAACGCCTCAAATAAAACATAAGAGGCGTTTTTATATACCGCCTCAAATAAAAATATAATAAAATATTTCAGAAATGAATCCCTTATCTTTATTCGATCCATCCTCCACCACACATAAACCATAATCGCACTCACGACAAAGAGACACAATCGTCAAACCACAATCGATCTCCGACAAACACTTCGCCAGAAACCAGAATCACCACCAACAAGAACACAAATCACACTCCGACAAACATAATCGACAGAAACCAACCACCGTTCAATTTGACAGAAAGCTTCCGAATGGTAAGTGTCTCTTCTTTAAATTACTTTCAATTAGGGTTATTTTATCAAATCGTTATAAAGTTTTTCTTCAGATTATTGTTGATTTGGGTTACTTATCAGTTCATTAATTTGTGGCCATTCCTGCAGCTTTATTCTTTGGTGAGTCAATTGGCTGATGCTTGGGTTAGTTCAATGTGGTTTTGGGATAGTTCGCATCCAAACTAGGCTCTGATAAACGATTCACTTGAGTCGCATTTGGGGTTAGTTCAATGTGGTTTTGGTTAGTTTGCATACTGGTTATAGGGTACGGGTCATTCTCAGGTTAATAGGTATCTAGTCATTTTTGGCTCGCGTTTATAGTGGGTTGTTTTACAAAGATGAGTAGAGTTCGTTTTAAATGTAAGAAATTGGCCGGATCTTTGAATCACATTTTGTGTTGCAGCCTTGAGTATTGGCCATTTGAAATGGTTGTATTGCTGTCAGGGCTTCTGCCAAATCTGAAACCGGAGACATATGTGCTATCAGCAAGGTTTGTAGGCTCTTTGTATAAAATTCATTTGATTTCTTACGAGATAAATGTTGGCCTTGGTGGTGCTATTAGGTACGGCCTTGGATGATTATATGATATTTGTCTGCTAAAAAATAACAACCTACCCCATATATTTATTCTATCTAGCACTTCCTCACTCTTGATGCGTCTTTCCTTTCCCTCCCACGGACGTATGTCTGCTAACAAGAACAACCCACCCCATATACCTTGTTGATGGTTCACAAATCAACACGAAGGATATCATGCTTATATGTGCTGCATCATTTGTTGACTTATTATGAACATATACACCTAAGCTTTCAGTTGTAAGCTGTCCCATTTAAGCTTTCAGTTGTAAGCTGTCCCATTTAAGCTGTCCCACTTTAATTGTATGTGATAGAATATATACTGTACTTCTACTTCATCTATCACCTCTACATCAGCTCAAAATACTACTACCAAATCTCCTAATTTGCAAGCATTTTGAGCTACAATGTTCCTTTATTAACATGTTTCTTGACGTCTGTTTGTAGCTTTTTGAAAAAAACTATACTTGGCTATATCGTATGTAATATGTAGTGTATCCAACTCTTCAATGTGCTATTGTGTTACTTTAGTAAGTTTTGTGATTGAAAATTAATGCGCTTTAAATAATACCTCTGGCACTTGCTTACTCTACTTTGTGTCTTCATATTTTCTTTGAAATGGACAAGTATTTGTGCTAGCTATTTTTTGTTTGACAAATATTTGCATTGTGATGTGCTATGGCAACCAGACTCTCAAAATATGCCTTGGAATAATTAAAATGCGATAAGGTAGTATTTCTGATTAGAGCGCAGATATATAACCACCATGTTTCTGTAACCGACTGCTGCTTCAAACAAGACTGAATTTGAATCTCCGCCTCTTATCATCAACCATCATATCCCTACCAAACTACTATGTAGTCTTCACAAAACCAGCAGGTAAGATCGATTAGCAGGACTATTTCTTACTATATTAACAAGGGACGTGATAAGTTTTTCTATTTTTGAGCAAGATGTACATATATTCTTATGGCTGACTAAAACGGGTGATTATGAATTATTTAAATTAGGTTTTGTAACTGGCTGATTGGTTATACTACTGGACTCCGTATGATATAAACATAAATACTTATTGGCATTTATTCGTTTGCTTTCTTCTCTTGCTCTAAATCCTATAATGTTACTCCAGCCTCCTTTGTTTTACATTTGGAGGAAAAGGAAGTGGAGGGAAATGTAGGGGATTAGCAAGTTGGTAGGAAGGATATAGAAACTGATGTTCTATTTTCATCCCTCCCAAGATAAGTCAAAGTCCTTCCAAAATCGCAAGAATTTGGAAGTAAAAGATCATTGTTCATCCCCCTCTCCTTTCTCCTCGTCCCTCCTAACATCCTATCCTTGTGGCTCTATCAACAAAAAATAAGTATTTAGAAATACGATGGTGATAACTCTGAGTTACTCTATGAAACTTTGTTTGAGAATGTTGAATGCCTGTAAGTTTGAACATTTGTCCTTTTTTAGTCTACTGACGGTTGGATGTATGTCATCTCTATATAGGTCCCTTGTAATGTAGCATCCTTTGGCATTCCGTGATTCGGAATTGAGAAAATTCCCCCAGATTTTTCTGTGATATTGAGTGGAGTCACTTGAGTGCATGTTATTTCTGTTGGTGATATGTTTCAATTCTAATGTAAATGAGTCTAGTGTGAACCTGGATTTGTCTACTTTACGTTGAGTTTTGACCCTTGTGATTCTTTCCATATTGAGGGATAAGGAGAAGTCGTTGCTGCTGACTGCTGTGTACAGTGTGCAGAAAACTAGAAGGGAGAAGAAGGTTTACAGTTTGCCAGGGCAGATACAGAAGCATGATCCCCTGAGGAGGTACTCTTACCCTATTGGTTGTTCATATATTCATATATCATTCAAGTGCAATTATTTCCAGTATGATAATGTCTCTTTCTTTCCAGTATGATATTATATCATTAATGTTACGTAGTTGGTATCTGTTTTGATAATGATTCATCTATTGATGTTTTATAGAAAATTGTTTCTCATGTTTATTATTGAACATGGGCACCTTTATTTTGTCTGTGTTAACAATTTTGAATGGTTTGTTTCATGAGTTTAAGCATGGATGCGTAGCATATATTGATTCCTCCATTCATATAATATAGTTTGATGAATTGTTTACATTTATTTCTTGTTAGAATGCATTTTGTTTTCAAGGATTTGGTTCAAGGATTTTCACGCTAAATTGCAGGTGAAAATGGGCAAGCTGTTCAAATGCGCATTTTACTACAAGGCATGTTAAGGCGTGTTAGCCGGCTGGGAAGGTGTTGCTGCCAGGCGTCTAGAGCATTTAGTTAAATTCTTATATTAGGTTGTAGATTGCATTTGTATTTATTTTTGCATATATATATGTATTTTATTTCTATGATCCTTATATCAATTTGGTGTATGTATGAATCATTTAAGATTGTATATGGAAAAATATCTTTGAGAGCTAATTTAAAATCATTTTGTTTTGATTATGTTTTTCTACTAGTGTATGTGGATAGATTTTACAATTTAAATGATGAAAGTAAATTCTTAATTTTTTCTTATAATATAGTACATGATGATATGATTTCAACTAAAAAATATTATTAGTAGCTTTATAATTCAAATTATTAGACTTTTTATTAACTCTATGTTGGATCTTTTATGTTTTAACTACTATCTCTACCATAATGAAGAATTAGATGGACAAAATGTACGATTTAAATGATAAGAGTAAAAGCTTAATTTATTTTTATAATGTAAATCATGATCGGTATTATGGTTTCCATCAAAAAATATTAGTAAATTTTAAGGAGAATTTTAATAAATAAGTTTGATTTACCTTAATATTAACCAATATAAAAATGACATGTGGAAAAAATTAGATGTTTTAATAAGCCTTTTAACTATATTATATAGTGTTTTTTTTTAAAATAGAATAATAAAAAATACACAATTTACTAAGATCCTCTGAATTCAAATTAAAAACTAAAATTATATTTAATATATGGCATTTTTCTAAATTTATTTATTGATAAGGATGATGAGATCTCATTCTCTTGAAAACTAATAAATATTTTCCTTCTAATACAATGGAGATCAAAAGAACAATTAAAGTAAACGCAATTTGAAAGATTCAAGCTACGAGTAAATGTTTAACTTAATATAGAAAATAACAAAAACGACTATATAAAGATGCGCGAAAGTGGTGATTAGCCCCCATAACTTTCAGCAATTGTGAAATTAAGCCCCATAAGTTACAAATGTAGCAATTAGGCCTCGTAACTTCGACAAAAAGTGAAATCCAACCCTATTTTTAATTTTAACATAAAATATATCATAAATAACTTTATATTTATATTCATTGTACATTAAATAATTTTTAATATTTTACAAGAATTTAAATAATATATTAACTAACATAGTTTTTATATAGGATATTTTAAATATTTTAACTAGTTTTAATATAATTGATATACATATAAAATTACTTTATAAATTTTAAATTTTATGTAATTTATTCAAATATTAATTTTTCCCCAAAATGTGTAATAAGTTTCATACAATTTATAAATTTATAACAACTTTTATTGTATTGATAAATTGTATAAATGAATGAAATTGGTTTTTTTTGGTGCAATTTTTGTTGGAAACTAAAAAAATTGGATTTAGTTTCACTTTCACTCAAAGTTATGGGGCCTAATCAGTACATTAATCAATAGAGGATGATGAATAAATAACAAAATAGATTTTTCTTTCCAATCTTCAAATTTTGGGTGCGGATAACATGAAAACTAACAAAAAAAATAGATTTCAATGAAAAAATTAACAAATCTGATGAGAATGAAATTTTAGTTTTCATATATATGAGATTAGATGAGCAATTAAATGATAGCATTGATATGAGAAAAGATAAAAAAGGCATGTAACTCCTAAAGTAAGTAGTATGAAATTAAGTAAATAATTTAATTTAGTTACTTGATTACTACTCATGTTAATTAAGTTGAGAATAAATGAGAATTTTTCTAGAGATTTATTGAGTAATACCTTTCATATTTCCAATTGCTTGAAATTTAAAATAATATATTAATATGCAATATGTTATGCATTTGTGAGTCTTTTTCTCATGGACATATGACATATAAAAGATGATCAGGCTAACCTTTTAATATTATTTAATAGATAGATATTAAAATAATATGAATAATTAATATCTTAAATAGTACTTTGTTTTCCTTTATATTCACTTTTATTTTTAATGATTTTTTTCTAAATTATTAAATGTTCATGTGATTTTTGGTATGTTACATTTTTTTGGGGATTTTTTAACTCATCAAATATTTAATATATATATATAAATATTTAATTTAAGATTATTGATGCCCTTTAATTTTCTTTATTTGTATGTTATTACAAAATGTGCAATAACATTTTTATAAGGACCTTTAACAATCATTAAATTATATTTTTTTTAAATAATTATATCAAATAATCTATAATCCATGTCATACTAATTTGTCATGTCACATTAATAGTATGTAAGGTGGCATTGAAGTGACATTGTCTATGTGGTATTTAAGTTTTACCTTTTTAATAGTATTTATAAATAGATGTGAAAATCCATCAAAAAAAAGTCTCAACAATATATCAATCTACATATAATATATGTAATTTCATTTGAAAAAATGAAATATATAAAATAAAAATATTTAAGGAAAACTTAGAATAAGTGGGGTAGAGGAAAAGTCACAATAAAATAAATTGAATGTGACATTATTATTGTAATTAGTATTGTAATTAGTATTATTGATTATTATTTTTATTATTATTAATTATTATTATTATTATTATTACTATTATTATTATTTTTTTTTTTTTTTGGAGAAGGGTGCGCGCAGCTATCATATAAAAAAGAACAAAATAAAAGTTTACATAAAATTGGTGGGCAGCCGAGATACAATCTGAGCTCCCACCCCCTTAGCTACAGCAAAGCTAAGCCTAGTAAAAATGTACGCAGCCATCTGCGCCCCTGCATCCTGAGATACCGAGTATTTCTGAATCCGCTTCAGCAAGGCAACAACATCCGAACCAAGCTCCCCAAGTGAAGAGAAAGAGAAAGGAAGGAAACCGTAGCCTGCAGCCTCACAGCGATCCCTGTACTTAGCACACTTGCGTTGAGCAGCATCAGAAAGAACCCGACCAGGTACAAAACCAGTCATCCCAGTCTGAGTCAGAGGGGAGGACCCAGTCAAATCAATACACACATCACGCCCCCTGTCCCACGAATAAAGAAGCAAATCCGCAGGGCGAAGAGAGCCGCCATGTCCATCGACCAAACCAATGTCAACCTCCCTACCCGCCGAAATCTCAGACCTATAGCAGATGTCCAATAGAGTATCCCTGACAAGGTTATGACGATGCTTAACCCCAACAGTACCAGCACAAGAGACAGCGTGATCCCCAAAAACATCGTCAGCAAACACCCGAGAGCAAGGCCTAGGCACCAAGAAAAGTGGAACACATAGCCTATACCCAAGCACACAACGGTAGGTCCTCCTGTTCATAGTCTGACCCAACCCAGAGATAGGAACCGCTCTCAACCAATCAGAAGAGTGAGGCCCATGCTGAGATTTCCACAAAGCAACCTGACGCGGCGACAAGGAGAAAACCGACTCCGAAGAAGCAACAACCGTCGAGAGATAAATATCTGCCAATTTCTTCATAAGTTTGGGGGCAACAATTTCACTAGGGTTACCAAGAAAATCAGAACCAGTCGTCTCCGAGAACACCCCCAAGGCATCGGTGAAAGAAGGGCCAGGATCAATGATACCAGAACGCCGCAGGAGCCTAGCCTGCAATTTAGCAGACTGCAAACGGGAAGCCAAGAACGCATAATGTAGCACATCCCCCGCTGCATAAACACCAAGTCCGCCTAAGTGAAAGGGGAAAGTAGCGAGACGCCACATGGAATTGACATATGCATGTGTCATTGACTTGGGCTAATTATTCACATATGGAATTGACGTGGAATTATTTGTCTCGAGTGACATTTACGTCGCTAACACATGACATTTAAGTGACATTTTGTGGGTAACCTTTTAATATAGTTTTATAGATATTTGTATTTTTTATAAATAACGTAAAAATTAGAATTATATGGTATTCATTTGTTGCATAAAATATCTATAAAATCTTATTAAAAGGCTAAACTAAAACATCAAATTAATGTGACGTGGCAAAAATTAAATGTGACATGGCAAAAAATAAATATGACATGGCAAAAAATTATTGTGACATGGCAAAAATTATTGTGACATGGCTCTAATCTATATAATGTAAATGTAGTAAACTAACCCTTTCATATACACAGAAAATATACTAAAATGTTTTAAAAAAATGTCATTATTATCATTATTACTCTTAAATTAATTGTGGATATTAAATATTTGATGAGCCAACAAATTGTAAAAGTGATATTACCTCTACAAATTCTCATTGTATAATTAGATTTCAAAGAATTAGGTTAGAGTTTTTGAAGTTTAAGGATGAGTAATAAAAATTACTAAGACAAGAAAAATGCACTACAATATTAAACTCGCTACAATATTACATAAAAAAAAGATTAAGCACCTCACGTGTCATTTAATTCATGTCCAAATATTATGGGTCACATGCTTCCAACTACAAAAAAAATATAAAAATATTAGTTGCAAACAAAAAAAAAAAATTAATACAATGTTTTTAGTTTCCACTCATAAGTTTGGTTATTAATCTATCATAATCTATTTAATATATACTTCTTTTATTTATTATATGTTTGTAATCATCATTATTATAGTTTGTAGTTAAGTTTTCATAATCTTTATGGCTTTTTTTTCCCAACTTTTCTTCTTCCCCTAAATAAATTATTTATATTAATGCGAGAATTAATTACAAAAATAATCTTATATAACTATCACACTACTAATCCTAATTTTTTTTATTTAGAACGAAAGTTGATAGGTAAAGTATACATAAAGAAATAAATCAATTGTTTTATTTTTCAACATTATATTAAAAAAAAAGATTAAGCACCTCATGTGTCATTTAATTCATGTCCAAATATTATGGGTCAAATGCTTACAAGTACAAGAAAATATAAAAATATTAGTTGCAAAAAAAAAAAATTAATACAATTTTTTTGGTTTCCCCTCACAACTTTGGTTATTAATCTATCATAACTATTTAATATATATTTCTTTTATTTATTATATGTTTTTAATCACCATTATTATAGTTTGTAGTTAAGTTATCATAATCTTTATGACTTTTTTCCCCAACTTTTCTTCTTCCCCTAAATAAATTTTTGATATTAATGCGAGAATTAATTACAAAAATAATTTTATATAACTATCACACTACTAATGGTAATTTTTATTTTTATTTAGAAAGTTGATAGGTAGAGTATACATAAAAAAAAATGAATTATTTTATTTTTTGTCGTTTTTATGTTATGGGTTAATAATTAGAATTAGAAACTAATTTAATTAATATTTTGTGTTGACATTCAAATTGCAGGAGGCTAATACTACATATCAATAACATTACAAGAAATTGGAAAATAATGGTAATAGATCTTCTTTTCAATTTTCATTTGGTTTGAATACTCTTTTTTGTCGGGTTTTCCTTTTATTATTATTGTATGTACAATATAAAATCGTAGTATAATTTTTATTATGTGGTGACATGTTATATTATATATTATAATCCTTAATTTATTATTTGATAATTTTTTAAAATTGTATTACACAGTTTTTCATTCTTTCACGCAGTTTTAACTTTTCAAGTAAAACTTTTAATTCTATTTTGTATTTTTCCAAACAGGTTATAAATCAAATATTTTTGTTGAAGTGTTGAAGTATGCTACGAATATGCCAATTTGACCCTTTAACGGTGTCATATGCAGTGTAAATATTATAATGATTGATTCTAGCTAACACGATGCTCATTCTCCTTTGATTTTTATATATTTTCAAAACATTAAATATTTTTTTTCCCACCAAATATATTCTTTTAGCACTCACAATGTATATTTCTTTGAGATTATTATTATTATTTTTATTTTTAATATGTGTATATTTTATTTTATCTTATTATGAATTAAGAAAATTAATAGGTCTTATGAATCATAATAATATTGTTATGATTGTAATATTAGATGGATGAAGAGAATACAACTATGCTTAAATCTTACAAAATATGTTTGAATCATATCATATCATATTACATGTCATATCTCATATATGCTTTAAACTATAATGATAATGTCATTTAAAAAAATATGTAGTTAATTTTGCTAATTTTCTACTAATAATTGACAAATCCACTTTTAGAGTTCTACACCTTACTTTTTTTTCTCACTATTATTATACTTTATATATTATCATAATTTTTGTCTACTTTCACAAAATCTTGTTTCCTCCCTCAAATAAATTGTTGAAATTTATGCAAGCACAAATTAATTATACACATGTGTTTATGTAACTTCGCTACAATATTAACCTTACAAATAGGCAACTCCGCAAAAATATTATAAAAAAAGCAAGAATAAGTATCTTACTTCACGTGTCATTTAAAATTCATTTTAAGTGTTATGAGTCATATGTTTATAAGTACAAAAAATATAAAAAAAATTATTAATTGCAAATACAAAATAAATTAATAACAACATCTAATTTTCCATTCACAACTTTGGTTATTAATCTATCATATATATTTAAAATATATTTCTTTTATTTAATGGTATGTTTCTTAAACACCGTTATTATATATACTTTGTAATTTTATCATCATAATTTATTATCTTTCCTCTCACTCACAAAACTTTTATTCATCCCATAAATACATTGTTGAAATTAATACGAGAATTAGTGGGTACAAATTAGATTATAAATATATTAATGCGAGTCAACATTGAATAGATAAGCTATAATAATACTTCCATCCAAGTAAATGATATATAAAAATCATTACTTTAATTTTCTTAACTATACGTACGTTGAAAATCCATTAAAATGACAAAAGGATGTTGAGACGCTTTTGTACATGTATTTGCTAAAAAAAGTCTACATTGTATTTAAGAAAATAAACATCTAATTTTTAGCCTGATTGTTAAGACGAAAAACGCATCGCTTTCTATGTATTATTCATATTGTCTCTAATAAACTAAAGACAATATGTAAAATTCAGTGATAAATATTATTAATATGCATTCATGTAGAGATTTTACAGGTTTACATTAATTTACATGTTTTTTCTCCCGAATAAGTTATATAATAAGGAATAGACATAGATGTTCACCCTTTTGTTTATTTGCCCGATAAAAATAGTATCAAGACTTTTACAACGCACAAAATGACAACAAAAACAGTAAAATAAGTATCAAAATACCAAAATTATCCGTGCATTTGCACGGGCACAAAAACTAGTTCTAACAATAAACATCGATATTTTAAACCTATTAGAAATTTTGATTTTTAATTGTTATTTTATTTATCTAGAGATTAAAAAACCCATTTAATGTTTGTCATGCTATTTACATTTACTGTTTTAGTTTTTTTTTTAAATAAGCAATAATGACGTGGCTCCATGTCATGTTTAATAAGTGACGTGACTTTTTTTAAATGCTATGTGGCATTGTCTACGTGGCATTTTAGGTTACCCTTTTAATAATATTGTATAGATGTATAGATAATCAAAACCAAAGAAATCAACCAATGGTGTTAGTCCAGTGGTAATTGAGTTAAACCTTAAAACTTGCAGAAATGCAGGAGTTGGGAGGTCTCAGGTTCGATTACTAGTTGGGGCGATGATCACTTGGCCACTGCAGCCCCGAAAGGGGTGGCTTACATGGTCCATGTGGTGGTGCGCGAATGCATGAGCTCGGGGGGATTAAACCCCTCGTCACCAAAAAAAATAAAAAAACCAAAGAAATCCCCCCAAAAATACATACATGTATACTAAGCTACCCCACCACCAAACTTTCCACAACTAGGATACACCCCCAATAGCCGCATCAACGACCACCCTACCCCGGCTGATAAGAGGACCACCAACAACCACCTCCTAAACAATCCAAAATCTCAAATCCCTAATTGTAAAAATTCTTCTTTTTAAAATTAAAAAACATTCATTCAATCAATTAAAAGGCGTGTATTAATAAATTTGAGCTTTTGTTAACAAAGGATAAATTCGAAACAATGTGACAAAAATGTGTGGAATTAAGTAAAATCGTGTGCGAAATTTAACAAATACGTTCAATTTATAATCTAGCCATATGTAGGGAAATCACCCTAGTTTAGATACTCCCATACTCATTAAGGTTATAATATCTATGTGGTACATCATAAGTGTGTCTACTTGAAAACTTGAGCCCAAGTCCGGCCTTTTAGCCAGTTCAACCAAATTTTCGTCATTGATCAAAGTACACTTTTGAAACTTAACAACCGAATAATTTGATATAAAGTTTATGGGAGTCAGTAGATTAGTCAAAACCTGACTCAATCCGACCAGGTTTTTTAGGATTAAGCACCCAAAATCTTGATCTGCGATCCAAAATAATCCGTTATTTTAGGTTTAAAACACGACTCGACGGATCAAAGATAATAAATCAAGAATATATTAAAATATTATTATTTTTTATATTTTATTTGAAATAATAAATAAAAAATAATTATTTTATATTTTAAATAAAATATTAGTTTAAATAACATACGGAATTACTTTTTCACATACGGATTTTACTTTTTCATATACATTTTTTTCATTAACTTTCCCTTTAATAGCCCTCATACTTGAAACTAGAAAAATTAACTCTTACCGATTTTTTCTCTAAAAATCTAATCAAATTTATGCAAAAACTTAAACAATGAATCTCAATCAACCATTGCTTACCATATATCTTCGTGAATCGTATACATGGCCTAGATACGAAGCCATGTATATAATTGCCACTTCGCTATTCTCCATTCTCCATGTTCTTCCCTATTTGAGTTAGGGTTTTCGATAAATTATAGTACAAATAGTGTTACTCAATAATCTTCATTCAAAATTACGAAATACAATTATACAAATCTGATAAATATTGTTATCACAAACCAGAAATTTGGCTTCTAAATCCCAAAAAAATTACAAGTTAAAGGTACTATAATGTCATACAAAATCCCAGAAAATAAAGATTTGTCTATGAAATATTGAATATTCCACTTTTTGCACTATCATGTACGTCATTACGTGTTTATTTCACCAATTTATGCATCTCCTATCTCCTGTGAGTTATGTGCACGCCGAGTAGGAAGGGTACGACGGAGGGAGGGTAAGCGCCAGTGGTTGGCTGGGGGAGGAAATGGGTGAGTAATTGGTCTTGATAAAGGGAGATGGAAAAAATGACGAGGGTAAAATCGTAAAAGTTGTATGTGAATGAGTAAAATCCGTATGTGAAAAAGTACGACCCATTTTATATACTCCCTCCGAGTTATAGTGATTGTTCCTTTACCTTTATACACAAAAAAATAAGAAAATGTTTCTAAAGCACACAAAACACCCTACCCACACTGAATTGATTTTGGACAACAAAAAAGTTACCAAAAAGAGAAAGAGGAACACTCGATAAACTCACATCAAAAGGGAAATAAGAACAATCACTATAACTCGGAGGGAGTAACTTTTATACTCCCTCCATTCATATCCACATTACACATTTGGTTTTTGTACACTATTCACAAATTAACGTTCGGTATCAATTTTCTCCTAATAAGTAAGAGAAAATATATTCATGCGGGATCTTATTTGATTCGTCTTCACGAGTACATTGAAAATATCTAACTTTTATAATTTTTGCAAATACCTAGCTAAAGATATTTAGCACGTAAAACGTGCGTTGGCAAACGTGAAAAAGCAAATGTGTAAAGTGGATATGAATGGAGGGAGTAGTATTTAATATTAAAATATTTTTTGAAATATTTTTGTATACTCTTAGTATAAGGGATGGCGGGAGCGGGAGGCATTCTTCGGAATACGTCAGGACAGATTATTGAAGCTTTTGCTGAAAGGTTGGGGGAAGCAACAGTGACCAGAGCGGAATTGATGGCTTTGAAGAGAGGATTGATGATTGCTTTGGAGCGAGAAATTGGTAAGATTATTATTCAAACGGACTCGAAGACGGTGATGGGATTCATGGAGGATGACTCGAATGTCCCGAAAGCACATACACATATGGTAAAAATATGTCAATCTTTCATTCGAGATTCACCGTGGAGAGTGGAGATGCATCATACTTATCGAGAAGCGAATGGGTGTGCCGACTGGTTAGCTAATCATGGCGTAACACAGATACATCAATTGAAGCGGTTTGATCTTTGAATGTGCCGTGTCAGCTCCTTAAATTAGCACAACAGGATATCAGTGGGGTTGCTTGGCCTCGCCTAATCCCGGATAACAATAGCTAGCTTCGTTTTTTTTTTTTAGTTTGCAGTAGTTAGTAGCTGTTTAGTTTGTTTTTGTTTGCTGTAGTTTACTTTCAAGTTTAATATAACTTCTCCTTTTTACCAAAAAAAAAAAAAACAATACGTAGTATACGTACAATACGTAGTACGTAATGGAGAAAATTATATTAATATTAAATATGATTTAGTTCTAAAAGTATGTTTACAAAATAAGAGACCTTATTAAACTTTTTTTTTAATTCGTATTCTGATTCTAACCCAACCCAAAATTCACCGACATGTCTTCAACATTTCAACCCAACCCGAAATCCAATCCAACTCGTAACTTGACTTGTGATCCAATCCGTCTAACCCATTTGGCAGGACTATCAGTTCGCTTTTGTTTGTTTAAATAATGAATATAAGAAATTGGTAGAAGAAGCGAAAGAGACAGAAAAGAGGGTTAAAGGAAAACGCTAAGTTAATCGTCTAAATTTGCGATTGTATTTCATAAGACCTAACAAGTAACAAGTCCATATGCAAAACGAACACTCCGTAGATATAAGTATAGGTTAAAGTCATCAAGGGCGAAGTTTAGTGGTAAAAATATGGGTGAAAATTTTATGAGTCTCAGGTTTACCCCCTATAAAAGCAACTGCGTGGGACTATAGATTGTTCATTATTACGTATATTGAAGAATTTTCTCAGTGCACACATAATGTAGCGGCTACGGCTTCCTTCGTTACCAAAGAAATAAAATATAGATTGATTTTAAAGAATACATGAAATGTCACGTTACTATTAATTGTTTCATTACTATTAAAGGTTTCATTAGTTTTAGTGAGTCTTGCTTGCGACGGGTCACCATTTGTGACGGATATTTTGTGAGATAAAATGGATAGAAAATGAGTTAGTAGAGAAAGGGGACCACATGAATAGT
This sequence comes from Silene conica, assembly GCA_029255685.2. Classification (NCBI taxonomy): domain Eukaryota; kingdom Viridiplantae; phylum Streptophyta; class Magnoliopsida; order Caryophyllales; family Caryophyllaceae; genus Silene; species Silene conica. The sequence continues at coordinate 74,663,738 of CM055314.2, forward strand.
GTTGGAGAGTGAGAAAAAGTGGGTATTTTATGAGAGAAAACGGTATCCGTCTCAAATTTGCGACGGATAGTGCCGTTGCAAATAAGAATTTGTGCATTAGTTTACTATTGTAGCCTACTTGCTAGGTTGAATGCTTTATTTTAGGGTTCTTTTGTTAAACACCACCTTTAAAAGGTTTTTTTTCCAAACACCACATCTATTAAAATATATTGTCAAATACCACCTTTAATAATTTTTTTTTGTCAAACACCACATTTTGGCCAAAGTTTCAGCGTTTGTAATTGGGTGACTTTCAGTCGATGGTTGAGATAGCAAACGAGGTCAGTTTGAAGTATTCTTGAACTCGTTGGAAATATGGGAGTACATTCTTTCCAACGGTTGTCAACACGGTGGTCAAATGTGTCCTTATGTGGGGTAGATTGATGTGTGAAGTAAGGCTAGTCGCATGAGGTTAATGTAAGTTGAAGTAGGATTTTTCGTGGGTCAACTCACTCCCGTTGAACCACCACTTGCAACCAACGACCACCATAGAGAACACAACTGCAACACACCTTGCCCTCCCCTCAACCGACATACCAAATTTCAAACTAAACCAAACATCGTAACCCCATTTAAAGACCCTTCAAAACCTCTCTAACAACTCGTTGTAAACCAAAACTTCTAGCTCTTTCTCTAACCAACCTTACTTTACACATCAGTGTACCCCACATAAAGACACCTTTGAGTACCGTGTTGACAACTGTTGGAAAGCATGTACTCCCACATTTCCAACGAGTTCAAGAATACTTCAAATCGACCTCGTTTGCTATCTCAACCATCGATTGAAAGTCACCCCATTACAAACACTAAAACTTTTGCCAAAATGTGGTGTTTTACAAAAAAAATTTTATTAAAGGTGGTGTTTGGAAAAAAAAAATTTTAAAGATGGTGTTTGACAAAAAAAACCCCTTTATTTTATGGTTTTGGTTTTGGTTTGATTTGGCTTTTTGTAGAGACATTTAGTTAGGTACTTAATGGAATGGTATACAAAAAAAGAACACAAATGAAATGTCAATTGATTATATTTTTCATTTGTTTGGCTTGTTAGGTTCTCACTTACTTATTTTGATGGGAACCTAAGTATTACATACTTTTGTTGTCCCAAAGCGTATGGTATGGATCTTAATAGGAGTACTATATCTAAGAAGCATCAATATGGATTAAAACATATATTTGACCTCTTCAATAGGCAATTTAGTTTGGAGAGAGTCGCACATGTAAGTGGAAGCATTCATGTGACTCGAGTCTATGACATGACAAAAAAAACGTAATACAAATCCGATTTGGGCAAGAAAGTACATACTATTATTAAAATGGTATAACGACCCAATTTAAAACGACAAATTGTCTTGATATGACTTAAAAGGACTTGAATAAATCGATTAAAACAAAAACAGGTTAATTATATTTGGACCGACTCATAACGACTTAAAGTGACTTGTATTAATCCGACTTGAGTTAATCCTTAGTTAGTAAAAATGATCCAAAATGCTCTAACGTAAATGCTCTGATTTGAATGATCCATTTAATAGGTATATAATTACTCTTACTTTGTTTACATATCTTTTGTTTGTCCAAGCATTTTGCTTGTGACATACATTATCCGTCACAAGTTAAGTATAAAATTTCTCCCACAATAAAACAAGTAAGAAGGCAAGTGTGAGGGTGGTGGTGGGGGTGGGAGTGGAGAAATGAAACACCCCATGGACAGTGTCATTTGCATATTGTGCGAGAGACACTATCCGGTTTTCAGCTTGTGATGGATAGTGTCCGTATTCAATGAGAATTTCTATTTGTTTTTTTAAGGATAAAAGAGGTGATTTCGTGGTTAGGGAGTATTTTAGTAAAGTTGGTGGTAATTTTCGTGGGTGGTGTAAAGAGATTCGACAAGTGGAGGGTGGTTTGTGACACAGAGGGTGACCCTGATGGCGGAGAGTCAGGAAATTATCGGAGACGGGGTACCATGGAGTTGTTGGTGGGTGTAAGGCTCTAGTCTTTCTGGCTTAATTTCAACTCTTTTTAATTTTGCTGGGTGTATACCGTTAAGTTTTATTTACGTTCAATCAATTATATTGAGTTAATCTCTTCACAAAATTGACTTTTAATTCAAATAAATTCACTTCACCTCAGTTTCACTCAATTTAGTTCAATTAAGGTTATAGTTGATGAGCTATAACCTTACCTAGATAAAAGGTTAGTTATTTTATTAATATCATTATAAGATAGAAAAATCTATTCTATCTAAATCTTCCTGAAGATCTTCGAAATAAATTCTTGTCTTGGCTTCACTTGAACTTATCTAAATCAAATCATAGGTTGATCTTGAGCATTTGAACTTGAAGCGTAGCGAAGCTTGTAATCACATCGTCAGAGATATCTCTTCATCCTTTAATTAGTATATCAACTATTTAGACTAAATAAACGATTAAAGGCTAGAGATATAAACAATCATAATTACTAAACTTGTCATTATTAAAACAACATACTATATTGGGAAATACTACTCAATAACGGGTGTCTAATAACCTAAAACATTTGAACAATAATTTATCATCAACAGTTAGTCATTTGTACTTCCACAATAATTTTACATGTTGAACCTATCTCCCTATATTGCCTTTTCATCATATAATTTACATCGCTTTTCATATTGCATTTTTATAGTTTTTATTTATTGTTTTTACAACCTCAACTCAAAATATAATCTTGTTGCAAACCTTAGGAAAGAAGACTACCTAAATAGACTTAGAGAACTTGTACCTTCTCGTGGATTCGACCCCTAGATACTACATTCATTTGTTGTATCTTTAGGTTATTTTTACATAGGTTGCGACATCCTATCAGTTGGAGTGTATGTGTACAATAGCTAGACACATCTATCATGTTATATTGCATTCATGTTTTTGTATGTCATAGTTAAGTGGGTGACTATTTTTCTCTCTCTTACAAAAAATTACTCATCCTATGCTTTAATGAGAGATGAGTGGCTCGTGAGAGTCCAACATGATGGTCTTGCAAGGTCGAGGGTTTGGTAGCTTTTGGTCATTAGTATAACTCGTTGCATTTGACCTCTTGTGCTACAAGGCTTTGGAATTCATTTCTTTGCTTGGTGTTTTGATGCATTAAATCGGTTTGATGAGACTTTTGTATGTTTAGCTCGGAGTTATATGCCGCTCCATTATTTTTTTATTTTGTTTTGTGTCTTTTGCTTGTTTGGGGACAAACAAGTGTTTGGTTAAAGTGCATTAGACCCTTACTTGATTATTGACGATAGTTTGGAATGATATTATGAGGTTCACATTGCCAGTGCCTACTTTTAAGAGCCATAACTCGAGTTCTACAAATTATAATCAAGTCATTCAAATTGGTGGTGAAATCTTATTTTATTAGCTTTTCAACGCCATCAATAACGCTCTATTTGCGCAAGTAACGAATAAATGACGGTCGTTTGAAGTTCAGTGCGCACTGCAGGAATTGCGCGATGACAAAAAAGTCGATCGACATACTTTTTTGGTCGAACAACTTTATCACCTTTTGAGTTTGTCGATTGACAAGAAATTTTGGTCGATCGACTTTATTGTAGTTCCAGCGGGATTTTTAGCTTAGTTTCTTTGACCCATTAAGTGTTTGTTTTAATTTAGGTCTTTTTTTTCCATTTAAGGGAGTCTGAGTAAAAAATTTCTGGAAATCAATAGTTTAGCAGAAACTGCTTTTAGCTTGGAATTCTAGATCTAATCTTTTGGGCAATTTGTAATTTTTTTTTCTCTTAGGTAATTCAATTAACCTTTGTTCTTCATTTATTTCTTCATCTTTATTCCTTTGTTCTTATACTATTCTGTATTGCTTTTTGCTTATTCGTTTATTTTAGTTATCTGTCATGCTTAATTCATTAGTGGATTCCATTGTTGTTGATTGCATTAGAATTAATATGAGTAGCTAATTTCCATGCTAGGATTAATTTAAGGCAACCATGATTTTAATGCGGTTTTAATTTTTTGTTTAGTTCTGACTTATTTTTTTGTATGAATTGTTAATCGCGGCACTTAATCTTGATTATTAGTTAAGTCGACGTAATTGGTTAATTAATTTGGTACACTCCAATCTAGATAGATAGATTGGGGGGAGCTAGACCTGTTGCGAACAATGAAGTATTCTAATTAGAGGGAGTGCATAATTAGTAGTGTTTTAGGGTGAATAGTAGAACGAAAAGAAATGTTCCTTACCCTTCAGACCGAATATTCGTTAGTCTTTGACTTTACTTTTGACTGTTGATTGACCATATCCCAGTTCCTTCTTCTCATATTTAAATCTCTTTTTTTATTATTTGCTTTTGTTATTTAATTGCCTTAGTTTAGATAATCACCAAAACAACAAACCCCCAATTGGTTACTTTAGACAGACTTTAGTTAACAAATAGAGATTCTTGTCTCCCTGTAGATATGATCCCAACTTCTCTAGTTATATTAGTTAGATTAGTTGGTTATCTTGTTGGTATACGATTAGTTTGTCAATATGATTGGTGTACGGTCCATAATGCACAATATCATCTATCCATGTAGTAGCAAGAACACACGTCACACATACCGATGATACGTGCATTTTATATAGCCTTTTTATCCCCATTTTAGCTCGGATTTCATTGTTAGTTCACTATTACTTAGTGAATTTATGAGCTAATTGCGTGTTCTAGGCATTTTGCTTGTATTTAACCTGTTTTGTAGGAAATGAAGCTTTTAGCGTCTTTTTCCCGTCTTTTGAGCTAAAACCAAAGTTCACGAAACAAGTTTGAGCAAAACCCGAGCAAGAATGGGAAAATCTGGATTTTAGTGTGATCACGAGCCCAAATATCAAACAAGGCCAACAAAATGTTGGAAATAAATTGATGCAAGCCCAATTGCAAGCTTAAGATTCCAAATGCTCATCGGATTCCACTCTCAAGCTTTGCAAATGATCACATTACCAGAGTTACTAAGGGCATTAATACAAAAGCATAAGATTCCAATGGATTAACACGGGTCTTAAAGCCAAGGAATGAATAATCACACGTCCTCGATCGGGGATGGGTGACTCCGATCAGGGTTGCACGGCCTTGGATTCTTTACATTTCAGATTCAACCCCTATATAAAAGGTGTTAAATTCGACCTTAGAAGACATCTTAGATATCTCATATCATCTTTGATCATAACTTTAGCATCCCTTTTTATACACTCTTACACATTCTTTTACACTTTTTATAGTACATTTTCATATGCTCTTGTATTTTCTTTCTTAGTTTACACTTCAAGTTTAATACATTCTTTTGGTTCAAGTTATTATTCAAGTTCTTTTGTTTTTCATATTGTTCTTCATTTCAAGATTCGTAATTATTTCAATACGATAATTCAAATTTTAGTTTATGTTATTTCATTTAATATTTTGTTATTCTTATTTTAGTTATTACATTATTAAGCAAATTACAATCATGTCTTACAATTCTTAATTATTCTAGCTTTTTCTTTATTAATATATGAGAGTAGTCCATGGAAAGGGAAGTCATGCATTAGTGTATAATTCATAATATTAATTTAGATATGTTTTAGTATTGGTTCTAATAAGTTCATTTTATCTAGAGATTTACCCTTATTTGTAACTCACATTTACTTGATAATGCACTTATTTTAGTGATTTATGAGCTAATATGTGTATTCTAGTATGTTTGCTTGTTTTTATCATGTTTTGTAGGTATTTGAGCTTTTATGAGCCCAATTCTACTAATATTGCAAAAAAAGACTAGAGTACAAAGTTGATCAAGAGTACAAGTAACGGACTAAATGTGGAATGTTGCATGTAAGTTTGCATGAGATTTTATGGATTAAAGAATTATATCAAATTCAAGCCCAAAAATGCAAAGTCCAAAACATCATAAAAATATCAAGCATAGGATTCCAAAATCTCCATATATGCTAAGGTTGAAGGTCATTAACCGGGTGTTTAATCAAGCCATTAACACCCAACATAAGATCCCATATGCATTGAATAAGAGAATTAAGTCAGAACACCGAGGAAGCTGCATCCCCGATCGGGGATGACAACCCCGATCGGGGATGGACCCATATACCTATTTCTGTTTATCCTACTATTTTTCTCTAAATAGGAGGTGTTGTGAAACCTATTGGACACGATTACACCATCTTTACACCATTTTTTACGATCTTCTACACAACGCCTTTTACATAATTCTCATGTAATTTTCTTAGTTTAGTCTTAGTTTAGATTAGTTTAGCTTATCATTACATTATAGATATTTCCTTTAACAATTTCACATTACAAGTTCCAATTTATATTCAAGTATTATTTTCATTCTCCATTTGCATTTTGTCAAGGTAATTTTATTATGTCTATGTCTTTTGTTTCATTTGTTTACATTTCATTTTATTCCATAATGTTAGAGTAATTTCCTTTGTCTAGCTAGGGATTAGGGAAACCATGCTTAATATAATTATGTAATTTGATAAATTAAGATAATAGTAGTTTTGTTTATATTGTTATATCACAACATATTTGCACTTAATTATTAATCTTTGATTTAAGTATATGTACAAATCCTAGATTAAGTTTGTTAATTCGTTCCTTATGTTGAGAGACGCGGAATCGGATAGACTAAACATAAGTAGTAGAACGACCTAGTTATAACGTGAGTGACTCTAGGACCCGGTCTAAGGGTGCGTGATACCGATATCGTAAGGTTGATCTATTTATACGTCTTTATATTTGCATGTGTGACCCGACTCCCCTAGACATCTTTTAATTATTATTATTTTTGTTATTGCTTTCAAACCAACCAACTCAATCGATAAACCTACCGAGATAAAATTATTCTCATGCATAATAATTACATAGCAACTACCGAGCTCTTTGTGGATTCGACCCCTATGTACTACATTTACTTGTTGTATCTAGGGTATTTTTGTGGGAAAATATCTGTATATATTCTCAATTCTTTATATGCAGGATTATAACGAATTTATAAGGTACGATTTATAGTCATAAACGAAGAACAAGATACAAAGATTGAGAATAAGAATTAACCTTCTGTCCTTGCAAAGGCCTAAGATCAGATATCAAAACAGATATCCTCCTAATCGCTGCACCCAAGATGTCCTGAGAAATACCCTTTCCTGAGCTAGAAACTGCAAAATTACCTCTAATTCTGTGTAAGATGAAAGCTAGAGAGAGAGAAGAGAGAGGCGGTTATGCGTGGGAACTCGTGCCTCTCAACAGCTGTCGTGAGGTGTTATTTATGGGTCGAGGTGTTAAGATCTTAGAATAACTCTTATTCTTTAATCCTTAACCACCTTCCCTAGTTTAGATAGGTTTTCTTAAGTCCGTATTTGAGTCTACCTAAACTATCACTAGAAATTGCAACAACCTCCAACTGGCCAAAATTCTTTAGTGGACCGGATTTTTATCTGTATAAAATCGGTTACACTGCTCTCTTGTGTGTAATGTTTATCTTTATAAATATCGTATATTTATATTTTAACAATTAAATATAACCGTTTATATTTAACTGAATTATTTAATCAATATTAAATAATTTCATTACACACTAATTAAATATAACATTTTACATTTAACATTTTAATTCGTCTTAGCTAATATCATTTAATCAGTATTAAATAATTATATCATCATTACATTAACTAACCGTTTAGTCGTATAGGGTATCAATATGATTACATTTTCATCTAATCATATCTCTAAGATTCCATCCTTTAGGTGTGACTCTTAGGGACTAGTTGATTACTGCCATCTGTATGACAATAACGTCAAACTTTCTAGTAAGTCAACCGTTATTGATAAACGTGAATCAACTGGCTAAAATAAAAAGTATACCCTGTGTTCCTTTAAGATATTTATACGTGTTCTCGTACTAACTGTTGAGGACACTAGCTCCAACAATTTTTGTATAGGTGTGCGATAGCCTATCAGGTTATATGTTTCTAATCACATGTTTGTAATGTACTGTTTTGTCAGTCTTAGTTTACTGATCACAAACTTTGATTAAATGTGTTAATTGATTCTTTAAGTCAAGAGAGATGAATATGAATTAGACTAAACATGTGTTAGTAGGACGATTTAACAAAAGTCGAGAGGCAATTAGAACCTGGTCTATGGTTGACAATAATATCGAGAGGTGGTTGCCTTTAAGCCTAAATATTTACCTTTATAATTCTATGCATGTATGACCTAAACCTCTAGTCTCTCTTTAATTATATTGCTTACGTCGTTAATATTTGCATTCTACAAATCAACCAATGAAAAAAAAAACGACTAGAATAAAAATCTACCCATAGCTAACAAATTTTATGCAACTATGTATTTTTGATGTGAATTCGACCCCTTTATACTACATTCACATGTGCTAGAAAATTTATTTTTGATAGGTGCGTAATAGCCTAGTCAATTATTGATAATGTGGTAGTAGTTAGTTAAGTTGTTAGAGGACTCTAACAAACTACTCCGTATTTTATTTAATCATTCACACATTCACTCTATATATGTTATCTTTTACAATAAACATTCATTCTCTAAAATACTAAGGCTCTGTTTGGTAAAACGAGCTGAAAAGCTACCTGAAACCTGAAAAGCTACCTGAAAACTGAAAAGGTAGCTGAAACTTGAAAAGGTAACTGATAAGGTAGCTGATAAGGTAGCTGGAAATTATGAGCTGATAAACTAACTGATTATATAAAAAACTGTTTGGCAAACTAACTGAAAAGGTAGCTTATTTTGGTAAAATGACCTAAAAGGATACAATAATTATTTACTATATTATAAAGTGAAGGGTAAAAAGGTAATATAACCTTGAATCAGGTACCTGAAATCTAAAATGCTACCTCATGTAGCATTTCATTTCAGGTAGCTTATTTGACCAAATAAGCTACTTGCCAAACACTCCCGAAACAATAAGCTACCTGATTTCTTTGGCAAAAAAGTTACTTCAGGCAAATCAGGTACCTGAAGTACACCGCCAAACAGAGCCTAAGGCTTTGTTTTTTCTGGCTTAATTTCAGCTTCTTTCAGTTTTTCTTAGTTGTATTCCATTAAATTTTATTTATGTTCAATCAATAATTTTCAGTTAATCTCTTCACAAACTTAGCTTTTAATTCAACTAAATCCAGTTCCACTCAATTTAATTCAATTAAACTCTACTCCAATTAATTTAATTTAGCTCGTTTCAGCCGAAAAGAACAGGACCTAAAACTCGTCAATATCATTTGCTTCTATTTAACTTTTGTGCTTTTCCTTTTGATACTGATCTTTGTCTTACATTATAGAATGTTTTTGATTGGGACTATGTATATATAGTTACAAGTATCTATCCTTCTGGTTTTTTTTTTTGGAAAATCATTATTTTCTTGAAAAACCAAAAATTAAAGAATTGTCACGTCTGTCAGCAAAAGTTCTACTGATACAGAATATATGAGTACATATATACCGTAAGAGATATCGCGTGGTTTGTTTGGAAAGCTAGACCGTTTTAGGATTTGGATGTCATTGTTCCTAAACCTATTGAATTAATTGGTTTTGTGATAATAAGGTTGCAGAACACATTATTATGAATTTTGCCTTTCACAAAAGAACAAAACCTTTAAATATTGATTGTCACTATATACGTGAGAGAGAGGGGGGATTCAAGAAGGATTAATGGTGCCTAAACATGCCGCATCAAGTATACAACGCTAATATTATAATCAAGCTCTTAAAATGACACAAAAAAGTCGGAACTGCAATTTTAACGAACTTTAGAATAAAAGGGAAATGTATAAATAATGTTATGGGTCAAGCTATAATGCAACAATAAGAAACACCTATCACACGGTTTGCAAATGTGGCATGTAGTTAGTTAGGTTGTTACAAGGCCCTAACAAACTATTTTATTTATATAATTGCAAGATTATTTAAAAGGCTCTGATTGAGCCACATCATCAACCCATTTTTTTAATTCTTCATAGTGGGACCCGTAAAGTTGTACAATGATTTTAATTCGAAATAACTGTCTGCAATAATAGTTTTACAATTATTATGTAATACTTTTAATATAAGTTCGTAAACACGAATTTCAACGAAAACTGTCAATATTTATAACATGAACTTAAATATTATATAATAAAATATAATAATTAATTTCGAATTTCGTCTGTCTAGAACTATTACATAACAATTTATAACTAATACATAATTACAATAAACAATAATAATTAACAATTTACAGCAATGGAAAAAAAAATTGTGGCGACAATACTAAATTAAAAAACAATAAAAATAACTTAATATTAATACAACAACATGTACAAGTTAATATCATCAATTGAAATATTTTGCGAAAATCAAGTCATAAACAAAAGTGTATAGACGTTAGATATAAAACAAAATCGAATTTTGATAAAAAAATGTGAATAGACGTTAGATATAAAACAAAATTTATGAAAATTTATAATTTAATTCCGATGATACATATTTAGAATAATACAATTTGAAAACAACCCGTGCAATTTTTTGCACGGGGCAAAAACTAGTTGTATATATAAAAAGAAAACACAATCATTCTAAGTAATTTTTTACGTAAAATTCATTCTTTAAAGCAGATTAATAAAACTTCCTTTACCTCTCGTGTTCTTCTAACTCAAGGTTATTTAACTTCATCAATCAAAGTTTAGTGAAGTAAGGTTTTCCTAAGGCCATGTCCTTTCTGATTTATTTTCAACTCGTTTCAGTTCAGCTCAGCTCTGTTCAGTTCAGTTCAGTTCAGCTTAGCTCAGCTCTATTCAGTTCAGTTCAGTTCATATAATTCAGTTTAGTTCAGTTCAGCTCCGCTTTATTAAATTCAGCCCACATTATTATTATTATTATTGTTGTTGTTGTTATTATTTAATATTTTATTATTTTTATAGTTTTATATTTATTTATTTTTCTATTTTTTTTATTACTAATTATTAAGTATTGTCGTTGTTGTTTATTTTTATTATTACTACTGTGTGTATATATATATTAATTATTAATCATTATTATTATTATTATTAGTATTATTATTATTATTATTAGTGAAACATGGGAGAGTAGAGAAAACGGTACTTGACGAGTAAAATTTGATAACATTCAAATAGTAATATTTGTTAACACAATCAAAAATCATAATCTTAAAAATATAGATATCATTAACACAAAAAACATCATCTATGTTGCTTCATTAATAACTTATTTTATTATTATTATTACTTTTATTTTTTTAAACCACAAACTTTTATTCAAACAAAACTTTTATTATTATTATTATTATTATTATTATTATCATTATCATTATCATTATCATTATCATTATTATTTTTATTTTTTTTTGCAGAAAGCAAAAGATCTTATATCATTAAATAAGAGTGAAGATTACAAGACCCCGAGACTAACTACAAAGGAAGCCAATGCGACTCCCTTCTAAAAAAAACCTTAAGAAAGAAAAAAAATCTGACCTATCCGAAGATACAATCAGAAAACCAGAAAAACATTGCATACATAGTATACAATGTGAAAAAACCGGTAACTGTATACCCAGTGTAGGTTACAGCAAATGACTCAATATGGAAGCCTCATCTAGCCCATAAGAGCAATGATACATTCGAGTATTAACATGATAGATAATGTCACGGATCAGAACAACACTTGATTTGGACCGGCCTTCAAACAGTCTGCAATTCCTCTCAGCCCATATAGAGTATATAGTGCACATCAATATGCATCTTCTTCTTCGTTTCAACCAACTTTTACCTCTGTTATGATTTTGAAACCAAAGCAAAACATTAGTCAAATCATTAGTATAGGTGGCAAACGAGTAATATCTTTGGAGTTCAGTCCAGATTGCTGCAGTAAAGTCACAGTTGAAGAAGAGATGCAAATGGTTCTCTTCCGCATGCTCACAAAGAATACAACGATTCACCCACATCAAACCACTAAGTTGGTACTTATCGACAGTAGGCAAAGTATGCTGAGTGGCCATACTACAAAGAAACTTATGCTTAGGAATAACCACAGGATCATGTATAGTTTGCCACCAACTTACAGTAGGACTGGCAGATATGAAAACAGAATATAACTGGCTAGTATCATAGACAGAGACATAGTGCTTTGCTGCATCAATACCAGCCTTGCAAATGAGATCATTGCGAACATGTAACACATTATTCCATCCCCAGGAATCGGTAAGAGTAGGCTCAATGGACCAGAGATCATTCCCCTTTAAGATGTAAGCATTAATCCATTGAACCCAGTTGGAGTGCTGCTGTTGTTCAAGTTTCCAAAGCCACTTCATAGATTGAGCTTTGTTCCAACTTAATATTTCCTTTATGTCAAAGCCACCTTCTTCTCTAGGACGGCAAAGGTTAGCCCAGCTTTGAAACACACGCCTTCGGCCATCATTATCCATGCCCCAGAGAAAGTCTTTATATAACTTAGTAATGCTGTTGGCCACTCCCTTGGGAATGAGAACACAAGCTCCCCAGAAATTATTTATACCAAAAATAACAGCATTGATCAACTGAGCCTTACCTGCATAAGTGAGCTTATGGCTTGTCCAATTTTTCAATTTGGCACTAACTTTCTCCAATAAAGGAGCAAACATGGCATTAGTTAGACGAGAGGTAAAAATAGGAAGACCAAGATAACGAAAGGGGAAGGTACCTTCAGAAAATCCAGTCCCCTGCAGAATAAGCTCTTTAACAGCCATACTCACTCCTCCAAAGTATATAGAGGTTTTCATGGGGTTTGCAGTCAAACCAGAAATATTAGCAAACGTATGTAAGCAATTAACAACAGCCATGACTGAGGGGAGGTCCCCTCTAACAAAAACCAAAAGATCATCCGCGAAAACCAGGTGAGTAAGACGGAGTTTAGAACACTTTGGATGAAAAGAGAAGTCCCTGGCAGTGGGTAGACCTCTTAAAAGCCTAGAAAGCACTTCCATACATAACACAAAAAGATAAGGAGAAAGGGGATCTCCTTGCCTTAAACCACGTTGCCCTTTGAAAAACCCATGAACAGACCCATTAACATTCAGAGAATACTAAGGAGTGGTAACACAAGCCATGATCCACTTAACAAACAAAGGGGGAAGACCATAAAGATGAAGACAATTTTCCAAAAAAATCCAGTTAGCAGAGTCAAAGGCTTTTTTAATGTCGACCTTAACTATGCAACGAGGGGTAAGGTATTTCCTTGAATAATTCTTTGCAAGTTCGTGAGCAAGGAAAGAGTTGTCACAAATATCCCTCCCCTTGATAAAAGCAGCCTGTTCAATCCCAACAACATCACCCAAAACAGCCTTAAGACGATTGACAATCACCTTAGTAACAGTCTTATAAAAAATAGTGCAACAAGCGATGGGTCTAAAGTCTGTAACACTATGAGGTGTAGGACTCTTAGGAATAAGAGTAATAAGAGTATTGTTCGCAGATTTAGGCATTTTGGCTTTCTGAAAAAATTCCTGAATAACAAGAGTGAAGTCATGCCCCACAATATCCCAGGAATTTTTGAAGAACCCTGAACCATACCCATCAATTCCAGGACTGCTATTATGATGAATAGAAAATAAGGCAGATTTAATCTCAGAACAAAGGACAAGAGCAATAAGACTAGTTGTGTTATTGAACTTACCACTATTGAAAAGGTGCTCAGGCAGGGAGGCAATAGGAGTAGAAGAGCCAAGGGAGGTGTAATAATCAATAAACGCACCAGCAACCTTAGTAAATCCAGAGCAGTGCACACCATTAGCATCAGAAATGGAGCCCACAGTACCACTAAGTTTCCTATCTGCAACACGAGCATAGAAAAAATGGGTATTAGAGTCATCAAGCATAGTGGTTTGAACTTTAGCCCTTTGAGTAAGCATAGCCCCTTCAGCTTTTCTAAGAGTAATATAGTCCTGAAGAAGGTCCTTATGAGTGGCCAAGAGATTAGTATTGAGAGGGTCATGTTGAAGATGAGTTTGACAGTCCAGCAAAGCCTTGTGGGCATTATCCACTCTCTTACCAAGCCCCACAAAATCTCTGTGATGAAGCTTCTTTAGACCAAGCTTAAGAAATCTAAGTTTAGAAAACAATTGGCTAATCTTATCTCCATAAAAATGAACAGACCAATTATTAGCTACACAAGCATTGTACCCAGTAGAAAAAAAACCAGCTATTCAAGAACTTAAATTGCAGGGGAGTGATCAGAAACACCAGCATCAGGGAACCAAGCAGGGGAGGAGATCTGCTGAGCCCAAATAGGATTGATGAGGATCCTATCTAATTTAGCCCATTTATTGATAGTATTAACTTGGTGGTTTGTCCAGGTAAAATGACACTCAGTGGCAGGATGATCATTGAGATGACAAGCTTGCAAACATTCACTGAATTCCTTCATAACAGATCTAGGATAGGTAGAACCTCCCAGTCTTTCATCCTCAGAGAGCACACCGTTGAAATCACCAAGACAAACCCAAGGGGAGTTTACTTGGGTAGCTATAATGTCTTTCCAAAGGTCTCGTCTAGCTCCAGAGTTGTTAAATGCATAAATAAAACTATAAGTAATCTGGGTTTGAGTACCCAAATGAGTTATCTGACAGTGCATATGTTGAGCACTGAGACCAACAACAACCACATTAATATGAGCAGCGCCTTCCACAAAATTCAGATGCGACCATTATAGTGAGCACCATAATTGGTAAGAAGAGAGTAACTTGGAGAAAAACAAGCAGAGATAGAACCCATATGATGAGCTTTCACATGAGTTTCTATAATCGCACAACAATCAACTTTATTTCCAAGCAAGAATCGTAAGACCTCTTGCTGTTTAAGAGGGTCATTCAACCCTCTAATGTTCCATGAAGAGATTATCATTAGAGGGTGGCCCCATCAGGATCTCACTCCATATTTTCCACTGACTCAGTGCCATCCATAAGGCCCCCAAGTGACTGAAATCTGTTTCTCAAAGTAGTCATAGTTGGGTCCTTCTGTTGAGACTTTGTTTTGCTTTTACTCTTCCCATCAAGATGTTGTGATGGAGGAGTGGTAGCAAATGTAGACACAACAGCCGGGGGAACCCCAGGAGAAACAACAGGTACAGAATTAGCTGCTGGCAACACAGCTGGTAGACCATCAGCAGTAGAGGGTTTCTCTAATGGTACTTCCTTCGTAGTGTCAGGTTGTTTAACCTTATAGATCTTTTTAGGTTGTCCTGCTCTACATTTATCATTTGTATGTCCAATTTTTCTACACGAATGGCAGTAATAAGGGAGCCATTCGTATTCAATGACTTGCTCAATTACCCCTCTATAAGGTGTTCTGAAACTAATCAGTTTGGGCAATTCTTTAGATAAATCAACTTCAATAAGAACCCTAGCAAAAGAGAGCCTACTTTTCTGCATTGTATATTCATCAGCACAAATAGGTTTCCCTACTAAGCTAGCAACCTTGCTCAGGCCCTTATCCGACCAAAAACATGGATCCAACCTAGGAAATTTTACCCAGACAGGAACCGTAGAAACAATGGTGAGCTCTTCTATAATATTAGGGGACCGATGTTTAAGAAGCAAAGAAAACCCTTGCATATTCCATGAGTCATTAATTATAGTCTCACAATCTGTAGCAGTTGCAAATCTAAAATAAAACCACCCTCTGGAAAAGTATAAAACCTCAGGGGTAGGGACATGGTTCCAGGATTTGGTCACCAGTGAGACCATTTGATCCAACGTAGTTTGGCGACCCATGACTGTGCCAACAAGAGTGGTGACATTCCAATATTCAACTTCCGCAGCAATATCATCTTCCTCAATTGCAACAACTTCATCAGAATTGGATTGAACAAAAGAGAGACTCATACCTTTGTTTCATATATTATTGAATTTCTCATTAAACGCCAATTTGATAGCAGGCTTCTTGACTCCCGGAGCCGAGGAAGTGCCAGCAGTTAGCCCCTTAAACAACCCGGCAAAGGTTGGTTTCTCTGGAACAACAGGGACCGTCTCAGTAGCAACTTTAGATTCAACAGCTTCTACTTCAGGAGTTTCAGTTTCAGTTTCAGATGCACTGTGATCATCACAATCCGGTGACGGAGAACGCGCACGGCCTCTTCCACGGCCTCTCCTGCCCCTGGCCATGGCGAATTTAGGAATGAACCACTCCTAGCGCTTTGGATTTCAGAGAATTAATTTTTAGCCAGAGAAAGAAGAGACAGAGAGAGAGTATTATCATTATTATTATTATTATTATTATTATTATTATTATTATTATTATTATTATTATGGGTTTTTTGTGAGAAACTGCCTTATATTTATGTTCATTTGTGAACAACTACCTTACTTTTTATTTTTTGTTAAAAACTACCTTACATTTTACATTTTTGTTAAAACCTACCAAAAATATGACTCAGGCCAAGTTTCGATGATAATTGTGGTTGGATTGACCACAACAGCAAGTTTACTTCCCTCTATTTGGTAGAGAGGTACATAGATTATTGTAGGCTTCAACTTGAGACAAAGTAAACACTTTTTAGAAGAAGTTGTTAAAAGAGTTGGGGATTGAGGTGTATTATTACAAGGCATATTATGCTAAGAAAAATGCATTAAAATGATTTATGGGGAAACAGATGAACAATGTCAAATATTTTAACAAAAAAATCCAAGTTATCGTCGAAAATTGACCTGAGTCATAATTTTGGTAGGTTTTAACAAAAAAGGTAAAATGTAAGGTAGTGTTTAACAAAAAAATAAAAAGTAAGGTAGTTGTTCACAGATGGACATAAATATAAGGTAGTTTCTCACAAAAAAACTCTATTATTATTATTATTACTAATTTTACTCCCGTGCAAAAAAATGCACGGGTCGGTTTTAAAACTATGATATACTGAGCTTATAACATAATTTTTATTTTATCGGCAATTAAATTAAAAAGATATATGAACTAAAATTAAATTGGATAATTGCACCGACTTTGAATTAAATTAAAAAGTAATAATAATGAATTAAATACATTTTGTTGTATAGTTTTTATTAAATTTAGACTTACCTAATTAATGCGATAGAGTAATTAAATCAATGAGGAAGGTAGAGGTCCCTACCCCAAAGAAAAAGAAATTAATTTTTTCATTTTAATAAATTAAGAACCAATCAAATCTCTTTAAATTCTATTCCTTTTATAGTATAGGGATTATTATTATTATTATTATTATTATTATTATTATTATTATTATTATTATTATTTTTATTATTATCATTATTATTATTATTATTATTTAGTTAGTTCAATTTAATTACACTTCATTCACTTTTATTAATTTCAATTTCATTCAGTTCAGTTCAGTTCAACTTAGTTCAGCTTCATTCAGTTCACCTTCATTCAGTTCAGTTCAGCTCTAAAAAGCCAGAAAGAACAAAACCTAAATATGCTAAGAATGATGGACAATAACGAATTCCAAAGATTTGACTAAGATAATAATAGTGATTGAGTGAACCAAGTGGTGTTAGTTCAGTGGTTTTGAGTTAAACCTTGAAACTTGCCAAAGCCCAAAAGTCAGGAGTTGGGAGGTCACAAGTTCGAATCACGGGGGCGATGATCACTTGGTCATTGTGGCCCCTGAATTGAAAGGGGTGGCTTATATGGTCCATGTGATGAAGCGGGAATGCATTGGCCCGGCGTATTCAACCCCCTCGTCATAAAAAAAAAAGTGAAAGAGTGGTATCAAAATTTGTCACCTTTCACTTGGTTTTATTCGGGGTCCATCATTTTAATGGATCTTATGTGTTGTAGGTAGAATGTGATATTAAAACTCAATACCAACGATTGATGATGATCGATAATGTTTCCAAATTCCAATAAAAAAAATTCTGCTTTTTTTTATTAATTTTTTGTTTGGAGTCACATTCACTTGTTATGCATTCAATTACTCTTGCTATTAAAAAGTTAAAAGCAATAATCAAATCCCGATTTATGGTTATAATAAGACAAATTAAATCCCTCTGACGTTGACACATATTAGTCGTGAATAGACTATTTATTATTGTAAACTGACTAAGTTAAACTTGTATTAATTAATATAAACACTAATTCCAATGATCATAGAGGGGGTACCAAGAATCAAATAATTAGAATGAAGTCTATTTATTTAGATTAATAAAACAATATTCATACCATTCTCTAACTTGTAATACAAAACATTAGACCATATCATGGGCTCACGTCTATGAGTAGCTTTCATATGTATTGATATGTACCACTTGGCGTAATCGTGCCATAAACAAAGACCAATTACACAAAACCATTCAACTTAGTGCCCTACAAGTAACTTCCTTAATTACTTAATACCTTGGCTTAAACAACTTAGTGCCCAACAAGTTTTATTTTATTTTTTCTCTTTTGGGTACGTTACCTATCTCTTCTGCTCTACTACCTTTGCATTTTGAGAGGAAGAAGCACGTACAAGAGCTGCGTACAAAAATGGCTGATGTATCTTTGTCCGCCTCAGGTACGACTTTGTTAAATTATTCTTTTCCGATAAGTAATACAATTGTGTATTTAGAGATAGTCTTTTGTAAAACCGTTGTAATATAGCAAATACACGAGGTACGTGCATAACCTATTAATAGTCTAGTTTGTTCTTTAATTACTTATTATTATCAGCTTATTTGGTAAAGTTATGAAAGATGACGCTTAGCTATGACTTAGGTTCGAATTTCATCGGCATCATAATCGCCCCTCTGACTCCTTTTACACCAAAAACGGATTCTTATTACCATTGTTGTGATCTAATTAGTGTGTAAGGAATTTCTATTCCTTGTTTTGAAAGTCTTGTATTATGCATATGATGATTGTTATTCCAATATTATGATTTGTTCTTTTGTTTTCTTTAGCATTGTCATGCCTTTGGAGTAGTACGTAAGGAATTTCTATTCCATAGTTTGAAAGTCAATGGATATTGTTTACTCATAGTTCGCTTTGAATTCTTCTCCTAATTAGCTCATATGTTACTAATTATACTATCTTCATCTAAATCATTTATTTACCTTTAATTAAAATATATTTCACCGACCTACATACAATCACAATCCATAAATTACCTATGAAATAAACAAACTCCACCCCTACAATAATATTCCCTCCACATTTTACCACGGATGATCAAAAATAAATTGCTGAAAAATGCTTGTGCCTTCTGGAAGGACCGTACTCCTCACACCTAAAGAAAATCAACCGAAATTAAAATTATAACGGCATGGGTATAAGGAGTACGGTCTCAAGACTTTAGATATTTGAAATTTAACTAAAATTACAAAAAATCTAAGGTCCATCGGGTATACAAGAATATCGTACACCCTAACCAATGAGATGTTTTAGTTTTTATTTTAAAAAGATTATGTTCTATTATTAATGGATAATTTATTCGATTCTAATATTCGCATTGGGTAGGATATACGATGACATAGTACATCGGGTACCAAGACTTTCTCCTAGCTAACATTAACACCCCTCCACACCCTCTTTACAATGTTCCTCATGAATTTTTTAATGGTCAACTTTAACTATTAATTTTTCGAAACAGTATAATGTCAACCAATTTTTGCCCCAAATTATTGATCTATTTTCTAACAAAAAGTCAAATTTATTATATACACCCTTCATTTAAATCATTTGTTTACTTCTGATTAAAAATTTTCAAGAACAAATAATTGAGTTGGAGAAAGGAAATATATATGTGAAAAGATAACGGTCAAAGTTACGATACGCCCGCCCGTACATGGAGAGGGAGGATTCAAATATGGTACTAATATTTACTATACCTCCAGCTTAACCATGTTCATAAGACTAAAACATATTCAATATTTTATGGCATACAAATCGAACCATGACAAAACCCTCCCATAAACCCTAGCTAAACTGTTCATTGCTCTTTACAAAAGTTGTGTGTTTAATTTCTCATTAGTCCTTCATCTAAAAATGACTTGGTCCGGGTATTGAATTTTTCCATCTATTATTATAATGTGATTAAATGCGAGTTTTATTAGACAAATAATAAAAATGAGTTGATTTTACTTGTATGGCAGACTTGTTCATCATTAATGTAGAAGATATATGGTGTAATTAATTACGTAGTTGCTTGCAATTCAAAATGCAAAGTGTTATTATTTGTTGAAGATAATATAAAGTTTAATAATAATAGGGAAGGACGAAAAGAAGGTTTCAAGGGTAAACAGCTTTACGAACTTTATACGTAGCCCTTCACGTCCAAAGTCCATGAGAAAGAGTTCTTCAAATCCTTTGAGCAGGCTTCTCTTCCGTCGCAAAAGTTCAAGTACTTATTTCTTCACTGCTATTTTTATTCTCATGCACTTGTCTTTTGAAAATAAATTCATAATTATTGCACTGTAGTACTAATATACTCCATTTATTTACCCCTTTTAGTTGCTGATGAGCTTACATGTATATTCAGGGCCGTCCCTGTGAATTCGGGGGCCCTGTGCGATGTTTTATAATGGGCCCTATGATAGAATGTTTTCGCTATTTAATCGTTCTAAGATTAAAACTGATCAAATATATTAAATAAAATAAATGTGAAATGTTTAGAAAATCACAAATTCTCATTGAGGGGAAGTATCCGTCTTAAGTTTAAGACGGGTCAAATAATAACTCATTTATATAGATAAGACAAATATCTTGTCCTAGATTTTTTCATTTTTGTCTTATTCATACATGTGGTAACTATTTTACCCGTCGTAACTTAAATGGATATATCCGTCTTAAGAGAGACTTATTGTGTATGAGAATTGTACATGCTTGAATGGGTAAAAATTTTAACACTTAACATGTTTGAATAGAAAAACATTAACATGAAACCTTAATTTACAACAAAAAGAAACCAAATGCTGCCAACATGAATCGAGCACGCGACCCCATGGAAAAAAATCATATGACAACCACTGTGCTCCATGTACAATACTGTTTTTAAATGCTTCATTTTATTAATAATCTGTAAAACTGGAAGTAGATTTGGGCCCCAAATTTTTGGGGGCCCTGTGCGCTCGCACAGTTTGCTCACGCCTTGGGCCGGGCCTGTGTATATTTATGGGCTTTAAAGTTTGTAAGTTATTAACAAAATTCATCACAAATAGGACTATACATTCAGATGTATATGACTATCATACATCTAATACAAATCTAATCGAGCTTACCTGCAATTTTTTTTGAGTTTTTAACATTTTTTTTCTTGCACTATAATTTTTTAGTGTTGAAATTAAAATCTTTCGGATTTTTACGTATTCTTTTTTAATTTCAATATAATGTTTTGATTTACAATTTTTTTTATAAAAACGCACATATTATTTTCAATAAAGCTCGTAAAATATATGTATAAGCTCAAATTCTTTGTTATAAAACTCGAAATCTATACTATCTGGTTATATAATTCTCTAATTAAAAATTCATATGCATAATTTTGTGCAATATTGCATTTTTTTAGCCTAATGTTTAACTGCACGAGCTTAAAAACATAAAACTCATAATTTTTAAAATAAAACTCGAAAACTTTATTTTAAAACTTAGAAATTACACACCCTCTTGTATTACATCTGATGTATAATCTATAAAGCGGAAACAAGCCTCTCTATTTTTTTTTACCTATGCTTTGCTAAAAGTGAATATTTGACATGGCAGAAGATAAAGATGTCGATAGAAAAGATGATGATGAGGGTAGCACTGGCGGTGATGGTGGTGATGATGCTGAAGATGAGGATGCTCCGAGTATGATTGAGGAAGTGAAGGAAGTTGTTGGGACCGCCATTGACAATGTACTTCATCATCACCATAAACATCCTTCAACTGAAGAGGGGTAATTAATTAACTTGTTTTATACCATCTATGCTTTCTTGATTGTAATTTGTAAACTAACTATGCTTAATAACGTGCATTAATTTTCTTAACAAACGTGATCATATTGCAGCAAAAATGATGCTGCCGTATCAACTAAATCTAGAGATGGAGATGTTCCTTCCACAGGTATAGAGCTCTACACTATGTAATACGTTAAATTGTTGGGTGCACCCGGTGTACCATGTCATCGTACACCCTGCCCTGAGAATATTAGAATTGAATAATTATCCATTAATAATAAAATATAATCTTTTTAAAATAAAAACTAGAACATTTCATTGGCTACGGTGGACCTTAGAAATTTTGATGCAATACTCTTTCTGTCCGTTTGTTTAGTTTTACTTTTAACACAAAGACGTAGAAATAATATGAGAAGAATTAAACTATTACTATGAGAAATCAAATATGACAAATTTATTAACATTATACTGTACTATTTTAGTACTACCTCTGTCTACTTGTTTACACCTCTTTTATTTTATGAGAGGAAAATAAAAGAAGTGTATGAGGGGAAATAAAAAAAGTGTAAACATATGACTGGAACGGAGGGAGTATATATTTAAAGAGATTAATGATCAATGCAAAAGAGAACAATAATATACATACAAGGGTGAGATGGTAAAATTTATTGGTTAAAATTGGATTATAGTATTATTCTAATTTTCAAATTCATCATAATGTTTAAAATGGAGACTGTTTTTCCCAATTCTAAGGACTCGTTTGATTACCTAATTAAGGCACTTGAATTATAATTTATGGGTTTTAAGTTAATGTGTTGTTTGTTTGTCAAAATCCCATAAATTAGTGTTATAAAAGTAGTCGAATTCTTTTATCTAAACCTTTAGGTAAATGAAAATTTATGTGGAACTCACCTTTTATATTCCAAACAAACAACTTTTTTCCTAATCTATCTCTATAAAAGGGATAGATTTTCTAGGCTTCTCATTGGTTCCTGAAATTAAGGGAATTATGGCCCCACCATTTTCAACTCTGATTTAATTTCTCTGATCAGAAACAGTTCTATTCCATATATATTCCCTCTATTCCGTAATTCCGTATTCTGTTCCGTAATTAATTTTAATCCGTCCATAATTCCGTAATTAATTTTAATCCATCCATAATTCCGTATTCTGTTCCGTGATTAATTTTAATCCGTAATCCGCAATTTCGTATTCTGATATTACCTGAGTACTATTTCTATTTCTATTTACTTAATCGCTTCTGTCCGTAACTAATTTTAATCCGTAATTCCATAAAATACAATAATCCAGAAATAAAATCCAACACACAAAAAATTACAAACTGCACAAATAATCAGTCATAAAATTAAATTACATTTTATAATAAATCTTTTAAAAAAAATTAATTATACAAGCAAATCTATTTTTTGGAGTCAAAATCATCCCGAATTGATAATTTATATATTTCTCACTTAAGTTCATATCGAATTATATTTGCATTAATTAATCAATATATTTACGAAATTTTTAAAAACAGACCCGTACATTTTTTGTACGGGCATAAAACTAGTTTATGTGAAATCAGTACATATCCTATGCGAGAGTTGTATCCCGTATTTTTTGCAAATTGTGACCATTTTTCGACTATGAATACTCATATTTTTTTATTAGATAGTGACTACTTTAAAAAAATAGGTCATTTTTCGATCATGAAAAGTGGTAACTTTTCTATTGATCGCACATACCACCGTCGTAGAAGATAATACATAATTATGTGAATTATTAGTGAAGTGCTAATAATTACCCGGAATTGCCAAATGAACCCTAAAAATGTAAATTTTGATAGATGTTGCAGGGACGAAGGAGCACAAACCTAGCTTGCTTGACAAGTTTAAGGAAGAAGTACACGTTGCTGAGCACAGTGCAGATCATTTGACGGACAAACTTAAGGAGGGATTAGGGAAAGCTAAGGAAAGCTTTAAAGGAGATTATGATAAAGCAAAGGAGGGAGTTGAATCAATTCTACACATAGATCACAAATCATCGTCTGAGAAAAAACCAGTTGACATCATTTCAGATAAGAAGAAGGCAGTAATTGAGGAAGTGAAAGCACCAAGCTTAGCCAAAAGAGTACAAGAAGAAGTTATGGCTGTTGTTAACACAACCAAAGACGATCCGAAAAAAGGCGAAGCGGGTAAACATGAGGAGAGTACAGAGATCAAAGGGGTGATTAAGAAAGAAGATGGTTGTGTTTCATCTTTAGCTCAAGGGTTAGAGAAGATGTGTGCTCCATGGAGTTCAAAAAAACAAGTTTGATATCATATGGATATATGTAATTAATGTATCCTTTTCTGATTGTATTCATGTTTTTCTTATTGATGGTTGGTTGTATTAATACTTATTTCCCTTCAAAGTGTGTTGATGATTGGTTATTATTATGAGGGAAAATTGTGAATACCAATGCAAAGTTTTTAATTGGTTTTTTTTGGGCTGAATTTTTATGTAAAGATTGTAATAATTATACTTCATATATAGTAATGATAAATCATTACTCATTAGTTATATTATTACAATGATGAAAAATCGTTTTGATATTTTTGTTGTGAGTTCAGTTAGTGTTATATATACTCGTGCAAAAATATATGGATTGTTTTGTTTTGATAAGATTTTACCGAATAAAGATTTGTGAGTCAATGCGGCTATTTTAATTAAAATATGTTGTTTAGGACTTAAATGGTACGACTGCAAGAACTGAACGAGAACGCAATGGAAACGAAAGTAAATTGCGAGTACGAACGATAAACGAATGAAAGGAAAAACAAACGAAAGAAATGAAGGAGATGCAAACGACACATGCAAAATGGTGACGCGGAAAATCCAAAATGTGGGAAAAACCGCGGGGGGAATGGTATCCCACCAATGATCCACTAGTAATGATAGTATTCGAGAGTAAACCTAGTAAGAACGGGCTGGAGGACGGAACAAGGGTTTTCGTATGAACTTAAGTACAAATGTTTGCGATTGATGTATCATTTCTAAGTGTATGATGATTTTACGATTGTTTGATGATGCCTTTGAGAGGAGTGATCGAGTGAGTGAATGTTATTGGAATGATGGAATATCTGAGTGACTGTCGACCACCCTTGCAAATGTGAGATGGCTGCTCTTAATAATATATATAACATAATATTATTAGTGTAATAATATTATCACACAATACAAGGTTTAATACTAAATTTACCTAGTTAGTAACTTAGTTGTTTTTTGGGATAATCTTGGGTGTATCCTTAGGAGACCACCTTTTTAGTGGTTAGTAGTCTTGGAGGATCATTCTTATTCCATAGCTCAAGCACAACCACAAGGAAGGAGTCCTTGTGTCGTTGTGCCCATAATCTTGCCTATACAATGTAAGAGTTTTTATGTTAAGATGGTTTAATACCATCTTTTATATTTTTGTATGCATGCATGTAGATATAGACCATTTTAGATTATATTGTAATTTTAAGATCACAATATGAGTATTAATATGGTCTAAATAACTAACAAGAGGTATACCTAGAGAACTAAATTAATTATTCGCTTCTTATTTTTATTAGGTTTTGAATCAATTAGAATCTTATTAGTTTTTTTTGTGGTTATATTAATATTGTAGGATGTTGAATTTTCAACTTTAGTCAAAAAAATTGCTAGGTAAAGTATACGCTGAGAACTAAGTTAATTATTCGTTTTTTTATTATGTTAGAATCTTATTAGTTATTATTTTTGTGTTTACATTAATATTACAGGGGTGACATACTCACATATCAATAAGAATGCACGAGTAAACCCAAAAAAAAAAAAAAAAAAAAGAATGCACGAGATTGAAAGTAATAGTTTTGGATCTTCTTTACAGATTTTTTTTGGGTTTGGATGACTCTTTTATTTTTGCCGATTTTTTTTTGTTTCTGCAAATGGTGTATTTGAAATATCGAAAGGTAACAAAAATATTTAATAAGTTGTTGACATGTTACATTATTGTCTCTCACTCTTTCCTACACGTTACTCTCCTTTGTAACACTTATCTTCTATTTTTAGGGTGTTGCGAAAGGTCGTCGGCGTTTTGCGAAAAATCGTCGGCGTTTTCTATAAAAAAGACAACCTCTACCCTTTTCCCTCTATCTCTCTACCTTCTTTTCTCTGAAAGAAAAACAACAAAAACAACATAAAATCCAAAAAAACGGTTTCAACATCGATCAACAACATTAAACAACGACAACGATTCCATGTCAAACGACGACAACGATTCATCGGTAAGTAATTAAAATCCAAAAATCTTAATTTTTTTTTTCAATTAATTTTTGTTGAATTACATGTTTAAGCCCTTTAGTAGAAATTAGGTTGAATTAGTCGTAGAAGCCATAGAATTATATTACGTAAACTCAATCGTATTTTTGCAATAGACTTGAAAAATGGCCGTCCTCGCGTGGAAAGGACGGCCAAACTAGCCGTCCAAGCATGGTATGGACGTGCATAGTACACGTCCAAACCATGCATGGACGTGTACTATTCACGTCCAAGCATGGTATGGACGTGCACTATTCACGTCCAGACCATGCATGGACGTTAATCCTGGCCGTCCATGCATGGTCTGGACGTGAATAGTGCACGTCCATATATACCATGCTTGGACGTGAATAGTACACGTCCATGCATGGTTTGGACGTGTACTATTCACGTCCATACCATGCTTGGACGGCCAGTTTTGAAGTCCTTTTCTTTCCGTTATTTTTACTCAGTTTTTAACATAAATTAAGTGGTTTTTAATATTTTTTAATATAATCCTTACCAAAATTGCGTATTAACAGGATTCATTTGAGGAGTTTGGTGGAAATGAGGTTAATTACAACCGATTATTTGAGACGGAAACATCATTTGATAGTCGGGATTACGCGTTTGACTGGGCTCAAAAAATAGCTATCGATAATGGTTTTGCCTTAGTGAAAGCAACAAATGGGGCGAAAAATCGCAAACAACCGGAGTTGCTCGGGTCGTACTTCCGTTGTTCAAGGTACGGCCGAACCAGAAAGAAGATCGATCTTAAGAAACCGGAGAATTCTACTAAGAGAGGGTCGGCTAAGTGCGGATGTTTGTTTAGGATTCGAGCGGTGCAGGAGTACGCCAATTTGAATGATGGGAAGCCGACGATTGCTTGGTACATTATTACTTCGACAAACGCCGGTTTTCACAACCACGAGGTAGCGACATATAAAGATGGCGATAGACATTTTGCGGGCTTGGATGCCGAAGAGAAAGAATTTGTGAGGCAACAAGTCCGGGCGTCGATTCCGAGAGATATCAAGAACGCTCTTCATCAAAGGACCCCGGAAAAACCCCAACCGAGTAGCACCCAACTTTATAGTGAGTCGAACAAGGTTCGGCGCGAGATGAGAGGAAGTAGGAATCCCGCTCAACAACTGGTGGCTGTAGCAGTTGATCACAAATATGTGGAGTGGCACGAATCAGACCACGAGACGAAAGAGGTAACTCATGTGTTTATGTGTCATCCGGAATCCGTCAAACTATTCCGTGCTTACCCATATGTTGCTCTTATCGACGCCACCTACTCGACCAATGTTTTGAAGATTGCACTTATTGAGATAGTTGGCGTTACACCGGTCGGATCCTCCTTCTTAATTGCCACCGTTCTCCTTCCGTCTGAAAATGATACATCTTATGGCCGGGTGGATGTTGCGGAGATTAGAGGAGCTACTTTTGGGGGTGTCACCTATGCCTACTCTTGTCACTGACCGAGAGTTGGGCTTGATCCGGGCTATTGAGGACCTCTATCCGGAAACTTCTCACATTTTGTGTCGTTGGCATGTGAACAGAGCCATTGAGACCAGAGTAAAAAATTCAAGAAAGATGATGATGTACAAAGACATGATATTGCATAGTAAAGAAACGGGTTGGTACCGCGTCATCAATGCAAGCACACAAGCTGAGTTTGGGAGAGCATGGGAAGCCTTTTCTGAAACTTGGGTAGATTTGGCTGATTATGTGATGAGAACATGGGCGCATTACAAGAAGAAGTTCGTTGTTTTTTATACGAACGAATACTTTCACCTCGGTAACACGGCCACTTCCCGGGTAGAGTCGTGTCATGCCCTCCTGAAAGCTTGGTTGAAGAGTCAAAACTTGGACCTCGACACTATGTGGACTCGTATTCACTCCATGCTTGAAACTCAACACTCCAAGATTCGACATGAGTTACAGACGTCGTTGACCAACTCTGTAAGTGCTGGACCGTTTTTCTCCTTATTGCGAAATCATGTGTCTATCAAAGCCATTAGGTTACTGGAAGATGAGGTTAGGAGAGGGATGGAGCTGGGGAACGGGCTTGAAGAGAATTGTGGATGTGCGATACAAACTACTCACGGGTTGCCTTGTGCCTGCATTATGTTTCTGATGCAAAGAAACGGTAGGAGGGTCCACGTTGAGGATGTGCACTTGTTTTGGAGGACTTTGGTGTACGACAGTCCCAAATATAGGCCGAAGACCGATGATGATGAGTTTGATGCTCTTATAGAGCAGGCTAGAGGGGTCGATCCGGCGAAGCGACGGGTAATCATTGAGAAACTTCGAGATGGTCTCCGCCCGGCAGATGAAGATATTCGTCCACCTGAGGTTCGAGAAAACCCTAAGGGGAGACCGAGGGGTTCCACTACTCGGAACAAGTCCGCTTTTGAGCATGCTGCCCGTAGATGTGCCAAGTTTTTTTCTAGCCCTTCGACGACACCTTCGGTCAGTATGGTGTCTGATTTCGGAGATGGACCTGTTGGTGCACCATTGGAGGTCGGTTACACAACGGGACCTTTGTGTTCTTGGGCAAAAAAATATGCAGTCCCCCAAGACTTATGGGCACACTTTGATGGTTGGGCTGATGTGGTTGCTGATGGTCATTGTGGTTAAAGGGTGCTATCGCATGCCGCCCGGGGTCGCCAGGAGGACCACTTGGTCATGAGAGCGTGGTGTCTTAGAGAGATTCAGGGAAACGATGTGTACAAGACAGTGTTTGATGAGTCTCCTCGCACGCCTACGCTTTTGAGTAGATGAGATCATACATTGAGGGCTATCGAGTTTACGGGTAGCGGGGGTTGCGGTGAACATCATTGGATGTCTTCCGAGTATTTGAATGTCTTTGCGTCGTTGTTTAACTGGACTATCTGTTGTATCGGGCAGCACATCCACAAAGGAGTCAGGAATTGGAATTGTTATACATTCTTACCGCTGAGGGCCACGAGTCACGAGTCGAGGCCGTACGGTGTCATGTGTATCGTACACTACCATGACCATTGGATGAGATTGCACTACAGTGGCCCACTGAGCGAAGCACGCACCCATGCCACCGATCGATCTTTGTTGGGCGTGGGTAAGAGAAGATGCAGTTGCACATTATGCCGATTTGTACACGTCGAACATCGAAAGATGGCATACTTTGATGGGAACAACACCTCGAACTCGGCGCCGAAGACAGCCTCCCCCGGGTTGAGATTTATTTGTATTCTTTAGGTTGTATTCTTTAGGTTGTG
Organism: Silene conica; assembly: GCA_029255685.2. Taxonomy (NCBI): domain Eukaryota; kingdom Viridiplantae; phylum Streptophyta; class Magnoliopsida; order Caryophyllales; family Caryophyllaceae; genus Silene; species Silene conica. Next base: position 74,693,235 of record CM055314.2, read on the forward strand.
ATATATTTGTATTATTTAGGTTGAGATTTATTTGTATTCTTTAGGTTGTGATATATTTGTATTATTTAGGTTGAGATTTATTTGTATTCTTTAGGTTGTGATATATTTGTATTATTTAGGTTGAGATTTATTTGTATTCTTTAGGTTGTAATATTTAAATGTAACCCTTGTGGTTTCAAATTTCAAAATGTTACCGTTTTTCGAATGGTTTTCATGTGCATTATAATCGCGAATTCATTGTTAACAAATTACAAAGATAAAAGTTATCAAATTAAAAACGTTCAAACAAACAAAGCGATTTCATTGTTAACTAATACATCCCGTCGTTCAGACCTCATTGGCCCAAAACGAAAAATACGGAGGGATAACCCCGGTTATCCGTAAAAAAGTCTTCTCAAACTCCCACAAACCACGTATTTCAGGAGAACCGCTAACGTCGGGGTGATTCTCTTCAAACATTCTAATGACGTCCATAATCTTGCAATACACATGCATTGACTGTTGAGATAAGACCGGGGGTTGAAGACGTATCATGTTTCTCGCTTCAGCAAGGCGGCGAGTGTCAGGACGTCGAGGGTACGAACTTGCAGCTTCGTTAACTAACCGGACAGCGTCACGCCTCTTGATCCAGTAGTCGCGTTGATGTTCAAGAGACTCTTTCACCATCGGGTTTTCCGCTGCAGGGCTTGCGAGATCTGTCTCAGCTTCTGCAATCCGTTGTGAAAGCCAAGTTTCATCGTTCAACGGCATGTTTGCCATTCCTGAAAAAATTTAAAGAATTAAAATTGAAAACATACGGTTAGAACGTAAAAAAAAACCCGAACCATGAGGGACATGTGAACTACACGTCCCAACCCCCCCTAGACGTGTTGTTCACACGTCCCTTCCCCCCTTAGACGTGTGAACTACACGTCCCTACCATCCATAGACGTGTGGTTCACACGTCCCGACCATCCATGGACGTGTGGTTCACACGTCCCGACCATCCATAGACATCCCTTTCCCACGTCCCTACCCACTTAAGTCACCCCATTCCCACGTCCTAACCCCCCCTAGCCGTGTACTTCACACGTCCCACCCCCACTAGCCGTGTAAACCACATCTCCGACACCTACCAATATCGTGTTTCTCCTTTCCATTCATTCTAATCCTACCATTCTAACAACAACAACAGTACTACTAACAACATAACAATAACAACAACAACATCAATGACAATAACAACTAACAAATAACAAAAACAACAACTAACCTTGTTTTTTTCGGTCGTGTAGGTGGCGGCGGTGGAGGTGCTCGACGGTGGCAGTGGTCGGCGTTCACGTGTGGTGGTGGTGTGGTGTGTTCTCGGTTAAGGGAGACTAAGGGAGAGTGTTTTTTAGTTATTGAATTTTGAAAGAGAGAGTGAAGGTAAGGGTAGTCTTGGTCATTTGTCAAAAAACGTCGACGATTTTTTGCAAAACGTCGACGACCTTTCGCGATTCGGTATTTTTATTTTCTCAAATAGGTTAGAAATCAAATTGCTTAGTCAAAGTGTTAGAGAACGGTATAGTGTTATACATATATGCATAATAAAAATATGCACGATAAGTAATTAGTTAGAAATCGATTCTTATTCTCCAATTTGTTGTTCCAATTCCGGTGCTTTAAAGCCTTTAAATCATTTTTTTGCTTTCCATCAAATATATTATTCTATAACTCATAATGCTTTTTGGATAAATGTTCTTTTCTAAATGACCTATTTAAATAGAAACCTTCAATTGAATAAAGGAGAAGAAGAGGAGAGAAGTTGTTGCTGGTGGTGGCCGTGACCTTGGTGGTGGTTGCTGTGGTGGTCGGTGGTGGTGGTGGTGGTGGAGGTGCAAGTAGTGGGTGATGACGGAAAAGGGTTTGGAGAAGTCGGGTTTTTGTCTTTTTTTGGAGAAAAAATTAGACGCGCATAGTGAAGGGAAAGGAGTTTCTGATTTCATATCGCGTTTTTTGGCGACTGACAACTTATATTTGGCGACTGACAAAATTCAGTCGCCAAATTGGCGACTGCACAGCCTGCACACAGTAGATTTTGCGACTGTAACATCAGTCGCCAATTTTGGTGCTAAATTTGGCGACTGTCTTCAGTCCCCAACTATTTGTTTCAGTCGCCATTTTATGTCGGTGGAGAAAAAGTTAAGGAACCCGTGATTTTCACGGGATCCAATACTCTAATTAATTAATATTGGAAAAAATAAGATGTAGCCCATGCCCATCGATCCCTACCCCCGGTACTTAACATGAAGTCGGTGTATTCGGTCTGCTCGTATGGTTTATTGATTTTCCCTAAAACTATTGCAAATCAGATTCTAATTTAAAACGCTACTTAGAAGTTAGAACCCTAAATATTTTCCCCAATTTTATCCAATTCAATTCCTTCCAATCTCTACACCAACAATAACAATGGCGACCAAGGCCAAGAATGATAAAAAGGACGAGGCTCTGAAGAAGCTGGAGTATCTTTCCTTAGTATCCAAGGTATGTTCCGAATTAGATACTCACGTAGGTTCGTCCGATAAAGTTCTCGCCGAATTTATTACGGATTTAGGGCATAGTTGTCAAACTGTAGATGAATTTGATGCCGAATTGAAGAAAAACGGTGCTGAAATGCCTGATTATTTTGTTAAAACTTTGTTAACTATTATTCATGCTATTTTACCGCCTAAACCTAAGGGTGGTGATAGTAATGGAGGTGATAATGAGAAGGATTCGAAGTTTACGGGGTTGTCGATACAGGATGGTAAGGATAGGGTTAGGGAATTGGAAAGGGAGATTGAGGCGGAGGCGGAGGAGCGGCGGCGGAAGAATGCTATGGTGGAGGATGATGATCGGGGCCGTAGTGGTAGTCGACGAGATAGGGATAGGGATAGGGATAGGGAGCGGGAGAGGGATAGAGGAAGGGAGAGTGATAGGGGTGGGAGCTATAAGGATAGGGGAGAAGATAGACATGATGATCGGCGAAACAGGGGGAGAGAAAGGGATAGGCGCGATGGTGGTCATGAGAGAGGTGGTAGAGGTAGGTATGGGGGCGAGGAGGATAGGGAGAGGCATGGTGATAAGAGGAGGAGAGATAGGCATGGGGATGTGGAAGAGGAGGATGTCGAGGATAGGAGGGGAAGGAAGGAAAGGAATGTTGAGTTGGAGATGTATCAGGTTTATAAAGGGAGAGTGTCGAGGATCATGGATTCGGGGTGCTTTGTTCAGTTGTTGGATTTTAGAGGGAAGGAGGGGTTGGTGCACATATCGCAGATGGCAAGCAGGAGGATTGCGAATGCTAAGGATGTGGTAAAGAGGGACCAGGAGGTTTATGTCAAGTTGATATCGGATTTAGCGGGGAAGTTGAGTTTCTCGATGAGGGATGTGGATCAGAATACCGGTAAGGATTTGCTCCCAATGAAGAGGGGACCACAGGATGATGCCTTGATTGCAAATCCTAGTGTTGGGAATGGGTCGGGTACTAGAGTAGGGCTTTCTGGAATTCCGATTATCGAGGAGGAGCATTCTAGGCCATCAAGGCGGCCATTAAAGCGTATGAGTTCACCGGAGAAGTGGGAAACCCAGCAACTGGTCGCATCGGGTGTTTTAAGTATGAAGGAGCTTCCTAGTTTTGACGATGAAGGTGATGGGATGCTTTACCATGAAGAAGGTGCTGAGGAAGAGCTTGAGGTTGAGTTGAATGAAGATGAACCTGCTTTTCTTCACGGTCAGACTCGATACTCTGTTGATATGTCACCTGTTAAGATTTTTAAGAATCCAGAGGGGTCTTTAAGCCGCGCAGCTGCTCTTAGTTCTGCATTGACAAAGGAGAGGAGAGAAGTTCGTGAGCAGCAACAGAGGACAATGCTTGATTCTATTCCTAAGGATCTTAATCGGCCTTGGGAAGATCCGATGCCAGAGACAGGAGAGAGACACCTTGCCCAAGAGTTGAGAGGTGTTGGTTTGTCTGCATACGATATGCCGGAGTGGAAGAAGGAAGCATATGGGAAGGCACTGACTTTTGGACAGAAATCCAAGCTGTCTATACAGGATCAAAGGCAGAGTTTGCCAATCTACAAGTTGAAGAAAGAGCTTATTCAGGCCGTGCATGACAACCAGGTTCTGGTTGTGATAGGTGAGACTGGGTCCGGGAAAACAACACAGGTGACACAGTACCTTGCAGAGGCAGGTTACACCACTAAAGGTAAAATCGGATGTACCCAGCCTCGTAGAGTGGCTGCAATGTCAGTGGCTAAGAGGGTTGCCGAAGAGTTTGGTTGTCGTTTAGGGGAGGAAGTCGGCTATGCTATACGGTTTGAAGATTGCACTGGGCCTGACACTGTGATTAAATATATGACTGATGGTATGCTTCTGAGAGAGATTTTGATTGACGAAAATCTTTCGCAATATTCAGTCATTATGCTTGACGAGGCACACGAGCGAACCATTCACACTGATGTCCTCTTTGGGCTACTAAAAAAGCTTGTTAGCCGGAGACCCGATCTTCGTCTGATTGTCACTTCTGCTACATTGGACGCAGATAAATTTTCTGGGTATTTTTTTAACTGCAATATCTTCACAATCCCTGGGAGAACTTTCCCAGTAGAGATCTTGTATACCAAGCAGCCGGAGACTGATTATTTAGATGCAGCGTTGATCACTGTTCTGCAGATCCACTTGACTGAACCTGAAGGGGACATTCTAGTATTTTTAACTGGGCAAGAGGAAATTGATTTTGCCTGTCAGTGTCTCTATGAGAGGATGAAAGCGCTTGGCAGAAATGTTCCTGAGCTGATTATTCTTCCTGTTTATAGCGCCCTTCCCAGTGAAATGCAATCTAGGATTTTTGACCCAGCCCCTCCTGGGAAGAGAAAAGTCGTCGTCGCAACAAATATCGCCGAAGCTTCCCTCACAATTGATGGGATATTTTATGTGGTTGATCCTGGGTTTGCTAAGCAAAATGTATACAACCCAAAACAGGGGCTTGATTCTCTGGTTATTACCCCTATCTCACAAGCATCTGCAAAACAAAGAGCCGGGCGAGCTGGTCGTACTGGGCCTGGTAAATGCTATCGCCTTTATACAGAGAGTGCCTACCGGAATGAAATGTCTCCTACTTCAATTCCTGAGATTCAGAGGATTAATCTTGGGATGACTACGTTGACTATGAAAGCTATGGGAATTAATGATCTTCTTTCGTTTGATTTTATGGACCCACCACCTCCACAAGCTCTTATTTCTGCTATGGAGCAGCTGTATAGTTTGGGAGCTTTGGACGAGGAAGGTCTTTTGACTAAACTGGGAAGGAAGATGGCAGAATTCCCTTTGGAGCCTCCATTGTCGAAGATGCTTTTGGCTAGTGTGGACCTTGGTTGCAGTGATGAGATTTTGACAATGATTGCAATGATTCAAACAGGGAATGTGTTTTATAGGCCGAGGGAGAAGCAAGCACAAGCTGATCAGAGGAAGGCCAAGTTTTTCCAGCCAGAGGGTGATCACCTAACTTTGCTTGCTGTTTATGAGGCTTGGAAAGCAAAGAATTTTTCTGGGCCATGGTGCTTTGAAAATTTTATTCAGTCTCGATCTTTGCGGAGGGCGCAAGATGTCAGGAAACAACTTCTCAGTATAATGGACAAGTATGTGCTTGTTACTTTGACTTTCCCCCCACTCCACCCCCCTAAAAAAATAGTATAAAATCTTAGTCTTTAATTGGCTTCAAAGTTTGTCCTGTAGACGTAGCTGGATCTTTTACTATCATATGTTTGTTTGGTTTGTGTTTTTATGATGTGATGCAGCCCCGTTTGTCTTAAGCTGTCTATCTTGTGCCCTAATTGTCAGTTATAAATTACTGTGGATTACATACCGTAATAGAACTGACTATTGACTGACATCACTAGTGCTTTTTGGATCGTTTCTATTTATAGTTCCTTTCCTTATTTTCATATGGCTAGTTGTAGACTTGTAGTGTCAGCGTTGAAGTCATTTTCCCCTCCTGGTTTTTCCTTGATTGATCTGGTAACTCATTCAGATAAATAAAAACACTAATGGACTGCAAATGGTAGTCCAAATATTCTGTGGTAGTATATTGCAGTAGGAGTATATTACTACGGTTTCCAGCTATGATGTTGACCCGGTTTGGTAAAAGCATGAGTATATGACTGGATCTATGCATTCTGCTTTAGAATTTTGCTCTTAACCATATTCTGTGGTTCTATTTTCCAACTATGAATAAATAGCGGTTAACTAATTGCTTCAGTCACCAGTTCAGATGTTCCTACTTAAAGCGACTGTTAAATACTCTGACCGTCCCGATCATTTGTTTACCTATTCTATTTTTGGGTGTCTCGGTCAATTGTTTACCTTTCTATTTTGGGAATATTTTTTATGAACAATTTGATCCTCCACGCCCAATTTGGTCCACTTGTTATCAAATAATTTGGTCATCTCCTCTTTCCTTGGTATTTGTGCCAAAAACAAAGGTAAACAAATGATCGGGACGGGAGGAGTACTCCATAATATTGCAGAAGGCTTTTTTCCTCTTCAATTTTGCTTAAGCACTTCTACTTCTTTTTCCAGGTATAAATTGGATGTTGTGAGTGCTGGGAAGAACTTCACAAAAATAAGGAAAGCAATTTGCGCTGGATTTTTCTTTCATGCTGCGAGGAAGGATCCTCAAGAGGGTTACAGAACCCTTGTCGAGAACCAACCTGTTTACATCCACCCTAGCAGTGCTTTGTTTCAGAGACAACCAGACTGGGTCATTTACCATGAACTGGTTATGACTACAAAAGAATATATGCGAGAGGTGACTGTTGTAGACCCAAAATGGCTGGTTGAATTAGCACCTAGATTTTTCAAAGTGTCGGATCCAACGAAAATGAGCAAGCGCAAACGTCAAGAGCGTATTGAGCCACTCTACGATAGATACCATGAGCCGAACTCTTGGCGTCTGAGCAAAAGGCGTGCTTAAATTATCTTTTTATGCTTTTCTTCAACACGCCTTTTTGTGCTCGATTTTTTATTGTGTAAAATATTTGTTCTGTTGCATTCTAGATGCTTATCGATCTTGGAGGATCATATGTACTAACGCATGCTTCAGAACTGGCATTTAAATCTGAGGGTTAATTTCCTGTCTGAGGTTTACAATTATCTTTTTCTCAAGAATTAAGATTATAGCTGAGTACAGTCTTCCTTGGGTCAGTTCTCTGATGATTCCATCTTTCAGCACATTTGCTGCTTCTCTGCTGCAAATTCTTCGGTGTGGAAAAAAATGAATCGTGCTATCGGGACTTGTGGTACTCTCCGTCCATTGAATTACTTTTTGTCTTCTTTTGTATCAGAACTAAGGAACATAATTAGAAATGGATAGTTGAGAAACATGGGAGTAGCGATCTTAGAATTGGTTGTTGCTGACTAGCAGCAATGTTTGTTACGTTAAGACCAATCCTTTATAACTGCTAGATACTCCGTATGTTAGGCCTTGTTGATTACAATTACAAAAGGCTTTTACAGGGAAATGCGGTTGTTCTAGTCGGTTCTTTGTCTTCTGTTTATTACTTGCTCCAAATGCAATGTGTGAAAAAAAAGGATAAAGTTGACCCTTATGTATCATCTTCTACTTTTTAAACAGTAGTATGTGTAAATAATCTTTCGGTAATAATAAAAAATAAAACCATGCTGAAAATGCCGTTATCAGTCTACCCATGCTATGACTGAGATACCTCGATCGACAATACTCGTTTCTTGGAATTGATATTACCCTAATTAATTCTCGTATCAAGCAGCCGATTGTAAATGGTAAGGCAGACTTCAAAGCCTGTCAAGTGTCAATCTGTCATTTTGGCTTCTGTAGTAAGACTGATATTCAAGTTGAAGATGCAAGAGTCGAAAATTGAGAATGAGGTTGAGAAGCCGTCTAAGCGCCTCCTAGGTGTGTGCCTTTTTATCTGACTTATTTCCCCATCGATTCATTTTTCCATGTACTGTATTTTTTTTCTGGCCGTTGTATGCAGATGTCCCATTGCTCAGCAACTATCCATGACTTTGGGTTTGCTGGTCGGCAAGTAAGCAGTTTTGTCTTGCAATTACAATTTAACTTCTGTATAGGACTGGCATGGCTTGCTGACCTCATTCTTCCTTAACAAAAAACCTCTTGTCTCTGCAATGGAGCAGCCGTCTGGCCGATTGGGTTGGGGAGTTTAGTCGAGGAGGGTCTTTTGACTAAATTGGTAAGGAGAATGGCAGAATTCCCTTTGGAGTGTATGATGCTTTTGGCTAGTGCACTGCGGACCCTAGGTACGAGATTTTAATAATGATTGCAGCGATTCAAACAGGTAATGTGTTTTATTGGCCTTCGGAGAAACAGGCACAAAGTGATCAGAAGACCACCAAAAATTTTTAAGTGTCAGATCCGACAAAAAAGAATATATGCAACCTGGTTATATCCTCCGTACCTGTGCATTGTTCAGAAACAATCATTTACGATGAACTGGTTATGGGTAAAAAAGAATAGAATATATGAAAGAGGTGCTGTTGTAGATCCAAAATGGCTGGTCGAATTATCCCTGAGATTGTTTATATTGTCAGATTCGATAAGAAAGAGTAAGCGCAAACGTCAAGAGGCGTATTAACCCACTTTATGTTACCACGAGCCAAATTATTTGCGTTTGAGTAAAAGCCGCGCTTAAATTGTCTATTTGTGCAAGGCTTCTTTAATACATCCTTTTTTTGGCCTCTTGGCTTTGTTAAATATTGTTAGCTCAGTTGTATTCTATTCTATCTCTAGATGATTGTCTGTCTATTACGGCCTTCTCCCATCCCTCCTTTTTCAGTTTATTTCTCTTTAATAGATTATTTGGTTGAATGCATTGGATAGCAGGATGTTCCATAGATGCTGCGAGTTGTAATTGAATCGGTTGTTACAGCCTACTTCAGATGCTGCACCATAAATGCATAACCGATAAGTGGCAAAATGAAGTCTCAAAATTATTACAAAGCTGTCAGCAGTCGCGATGTTTGTCATAAGAAGGTCCATATTTACTACCACACTTAAATAGCCAGATACGAAGTATATTATTGGTGGCGTTTCTCGCTACAACGGCTTCTACTGGGAAAAAGGTGAGTCAGAGCTGGCGAGTACTCTGCAGCTACATCTTATTACTTGCCTCAAATGGAAATCACCACTACCAGGTTATTTACTTCTCCGATATTTATTGTTTGCTGTACTATATTATTTCACATGGGATTAAATTTCTATTGCCGTTAGCTTGCAGTTTTCGCTACCTAATTCAGCTACGAATTTGTGCAAAGGACAATGTGATCACCGCATCTACCTGAATGAAAATTGCCTGGTTTTCTTTGTATCATCAATTGTCGATCTCTGATGCAATAACAGGGTTGCGGTATCTGTACTCTTGTGAGATCCTCTGCATTGTTGTTTGAAATTTGAATGCGAATTTATTCATCAATTTCACTCACTGTAAATTTACAAGCCTATCGTGTACTGCACATCTCAGAAACTCCCACAAATGATAGTGAGGTTGTCTTATAAATGTATTTTTGTTGCAAACAACCTAATAATATAATAAATTACGTATCGTTCGTCACTGAACTAATAAATCCATATCATTATACAAGATCCAAGGCAAATTAAAAAAGCTAGCTACATATATTACTTGTCCTCAATTTGATCACTTTTGCTTATGATGTTCCTCTGATTTCTGTTTCTTTGCAGGAACCGTCCCATCTGTACCCGCAAGAATTGCATACTTCTCCTTCCTTGTCAAATTTGTGCATTCGTATCCCAAAGTAGCAGCAATAGTCCTTTGAATATGGTTTGCGACATCAATAGCCGGCTTTCCACCTTTGCAGGTGAGTTCCACTGGCAGTTGCTCCAAGAATGTGATCTCATATGAGGGCATTGGGTTCATATACACGAAATACGGGTCTAACAGCTTATGTCCCCTCGTTGTAGTACCGTAAAACACACTTTGCTTAGTCTTGATTGCGACGGGCACAATCCTGTCACTTAACTCAGCGAAAAGAGCACTAAACCTTAGTAAAAACGGCTCCCTACAGGTAGTCCCTTCCGGGCAAATAACCAAGTCGCCTTCCTCAAGTAGACGCCTAATATTGGCCGCGTCTTTGTCCCGTTCCCTTGACAATGCCACAGCCTTGATAGGTGAAATCATCTCAGAGAATTTACTAATACTATAAGTGACACAACTGACTTTTCGACCTAAGGCAACCGCTGTGACAACTGGGTCTAGGATAGTCCTATGGTTACAAACCAAGAGGACACCGCCTTTCCCTTCCTTAGGAGACGGAGGGGGTGTGCCCTTAACAACGAGTTTGATTCCGAGGATTTTGTAGTTGTATCGGACAATTCGCTCGGGTAATGGTATGTTGAGGTAGACCCTTAGAAGGGAGAGCACAAATCCAATAGGTAACCATAGAAAGGTTAAGAGTGCAACTAAGGGAGTTGGTCTTTGAGCTAATCTGCCATCATGGAATATAACTGGTTTTAGAAGCTTGTTAGGTGACAATGGCTGACATTTTCTCTTTGGTACCATGTATCCTTCCTGCACAAACCATCCACATTTTTAATTGTAAATGTTCTTTCTGATTCACATATTTTTCATAAACTTAAAACGGGTCAAATACTGTTTATGTAGGTAAATAAGATAAAACAGATTCCTACTTTCTAGACAATGTTTTTATCATATGTATCATACATGAGTAGTACTTGACCTGTAAGGGCGGTAACAAACTTGTGACGGATTAAAATTTGGGTTCTATAAATGTGTTGTGGGTTGTCATGTTGAGTTAAAAGCAATGAGTATAATTTGGTCTGTCATTCACTGACAATTCGAAAGTGTGGAATAAAAGTCGCCAATAGTATTCCAATTATAGGCCACCGGCCACCCAAACTGGTATACTATACAAATTTACTATTCCTGGCTTGTGGCCCCCTACTTCTTTCTCTTATAACCTAACTTCTGGTTTAAAACGGTATACATACTCCTGGCTCAAAACGGGTATTATTCATCTTAATGTTAAGACGGGTCACATACTATCAAGTGAGGATAATAAAGACAAAATAATTGTCATTTTTTAGGTGGCGAGTGGGGTGAGTTGGCCGTATATATTTAACCCGTTCTACGCTTAAAACGAATAATGACGGTTTAAAATGAGAATTTGTAAACGGTATATATGTGAATAAATATGTCCATGTGAATAAAATATGATAAATCTAAAATAATAAACATTTGTCTTATTTATTCATAGGGAATAATATTTGATCCATTTTATTATTAAAATAGATATATATGTCTTAAATTTAATGCCTCTATAGTAGCATTATGTTAATATTTAAATTCATGTTGTTATATATTTTCATGTTAATTTGCAAGACTTCTGTAGACAAATCTATATCTATAAAAACAACCACAAATTATCATTTAAGACATCTATTATCCATCTTAACCTTAAGACGAGTTAAATACAAACACAAACCCGACTTGTTACCAAAGAAATGCCAAAATTTTTATCTTTAGTATTCTTAATTATGTGATAATATTTAACCTGTTTTAAACATAAAATGAATGATATTCGTCTTAAGAATCACAATTCACTATATATGTTTTTTTTTGTTCAAATAAGCGCACTAAATCGCGAATAAAAATCAAACCCCTAATTTCGTTGTTGAGCTAAGAGAGCTTTACGATTTGATTTAAGTCTTTGTTATCACAATTCACTATATATATATATATATATATATATATATATATATATATATATATATATATATATATATATATATATATATATATATATATATATGTAGAATTCACTTTTTTCACTCAAATTTCAGTAGCATGTGTCATGTAGTTAAGCTAACTTAACACCTAACAAATTGCCTTTGTCTTTAATGCAATTCTTGAGATACGACTTTTACAAGTCTCCACATAAGACCACATTCAAAACCTTCGATAAAGACAATTTATAATAAGATTCCAATTTATAAATGTGATGTAAGGAGTTTTGGAATAATAATAAGATCATAATTTATACTATAAACTGGTTTTATAGTGTAAAACGGTCTATTATTTTTCAAAAAAATCCATTTAATACTAATAAATGAATTGTTTTTCTACATAATACGACAATCTCAATTAATAGTTATTGTAAATATGTAATATAATAGTTATTATACTTGGTAGTAATTAAGGACATATCCGATTAGATCCGAGTACTCATTTGGTCATGATTACAATATACTTGAGATTGCCAAAATTATCATACAATCTAACCTACTATAAATAATACGAGTAAAAATTTTATTACGGTTATTTGTTATCCTATTTAATTTGGGGTGTCAGTGTCTCAATTAATTTATTAACCTTTCTATTTTAAGAATAAACTTGATGAACAATTTAATCATTTACAATCAATTTGGAAAACTTGTCATTTAAAAATTGACACTCTCTTTTTCTTTTGGTCTTTGTGTCAAATTTAAAGAACAATGACAATAAACCGAGACGTGAGTATCACAATATGTCATCTTTTTCTTGTTGCTCAATTTATTTTTTCTAAAACCCTTTCTCGCTAAAAGAAAATGCAACTTTTAAAATGGTCTATATATTTTAGACTCGAGTCTTTTACTCTTAAATAATGTATCTCAATCTATCACGTATATTTAGCAAAATAGATAATACGAACCAAAAATTTGTGAAATGTGAATGCCATTGTAACCCAAAAATATAACTTTAATGTTGTTTCCCTATATTCGTTAGTTTATGAAGGCTTGTAGAGTAGAGGAAGTAGGAAGTAAATGTGTCACAGCTCAAAAGCGACATTCATTTATCCCTTGAATGTGACTCACCACATGGCTTCATAATTAGGAACCATCCGTATATTTTTGGATTTTTTTAACTTATATGCCCACTAAATATAAGATAATCAGCTAATTTTCATGATAAATCTATTATAAATTTAGGACGGGTTAAATAATATTCACAAAGATAGATGATACAAAACAAATGGTTATTTTCAAGATATTTTACTTTTATCTTATCTTCTCATGTTGGTAGTATTTGTTGCAAGCTTGTAACGTATTTACCCATCAGAAATAAAAATTTGTGTAAAAATAATAATTAAATAAATATACTTCTTGTAAAAGTAAAAGTAATAGGATATTCCCTTTCTTTTTGGGTTTCTTATCATATGCATAGTGGTATAGGTTTAAAAAACCTATTTTCTATTGTTAATATTTCTTATTTATAATATATTAAGTTTTCTTAAAACAATCTACTTTTTTTTAAGACAAAAAATGTTGATTTTTTCCAATAGAAAGTAACCATTTAATGATAAAATGTTAGAATTAAAATTATTACTTTTTTTAAAAAAAAATCAGTAGTATTTTGTCAAAAAATATTCTCATTTTATCGCCAAATAATTATATTTGATCCACGTCTTAATTATAAACGAAAGTAGTCCTTTTGAAAGAAGAGTTTGCCATTCTAACAAGCTTCAAATGGCATACTTTTGTGTACAAAAAATTTAAAGATGAAATCATCTTCATTTGTCAATCGAGGCAAATTGCATATATTTTTTTGTTTATAAAGTGCCGAATAACTTTTACTCCCTATTTCAAGAACATAAATTTCAAAAACAATTATTTTAGCTATTCCAAATTGACATTTTCTAATAATATGATACTCCACACAGTGAGTTAGGTCCCGGCCTGGTACCGTGTTATAAAAACTCGGTTTGAGTGAGCTTAAATTAAGATTTTTAATTCGCGATACATGCGACTAAAAATATAATGTTCATAAATTACTTAAAATCTAAACTTTTATTATGTTCTTCATACATATTAGATTTAGAAATACCTCAAAAATTTCTTATAAAAATACCTCAACTTCAAACTCTAATTTTACTCGTCTCAAAATTAAGAACTCATCAGTCATCATACAACTTTCCCCAAATTTCCCAACAACCTAACGTCATAAAAATAAAATCAATTTTTATGCTGACGGGTTTTAAGTCCGTCTACACAAACCACAAGTAAAGTGGGCGTTGAATATAAGAGAAAAGAAAATAATAATATAAGATTCACGTAATGTTTGTGTGCTAATATTCGCATGCATTATATTCATGATAATTCTGTAACTAACGCACCAAACCGTGAACAAATCTTATGTATGTTTTCAAACACTAAAACTCGGTTTCTTAGCCATGCAAACAATTCACGTAACTTTATCAACAACAAAATATAATCACGTCATTTCAATCACGCCATGTAAAAAGTATTTTCCCCCATATGAGCATGAGCATCAATTGTTTTATAAATTAATATTTCTACAACTTTCTCCGTTTTTGATTCTCAACTACTTCATGTACGTTAAACTTAATTATCTATTTACTCCCATAATTAAGTAGGAGGGAATACTAATTACTTATCACCCCGTTTACTCTAAATTTACGTAGTTTATTTAGTCTGTAAATTTATTATTGCGAAAGAATAAGATTTATTTAATTCGTATAAATTTTTAAAAATTATTGTCTACAAAATATATTTTCATCACTTCACAAAATATATTTTTATCTATCCGGTTCATAATAACCTTTTCTCTTTTCATTTTCATCACTTCACAATATACTCCCTCCGTTCGACTCCACTTCGCATGTATTCCTTATCGGTCCGTTCGACTCCACTTTACATGTTTCCTTATTTGGTTGTACTTTTATTAATATAATACTACTAAGGCCCACTTTTTCCATACAAATTACACATAATCCAAACACTTTATATCTACTTGTTGTACTTTTAATATTATAATAGGGTTTTCTTAATATTTGTGCATAAAGCATACCCGCAAGGTGGAATCGAACGGAGGGAGTATTTTTTATTTCTTCTTTTTAGTAAATTTTATATTTATTTTAATTAACTGACCACATCTAGCATACTCATACTTTATAATTATTTTAATGGTCTGACTCACAACAATATATACCCCAGAACATCTATCCTCTCTCCAGTCACGTCACACAACAACAATACAATCCATTATTCAATTTCCCTGCATTATTCTTTGTGCCTTATCAAATAGGGAAGGTTATTATGAATAACAAGAGTATGTTTAATTTAAATTTGAATATAAGTGCATGAACTAACCTTGCACAAGGACATGAAGTCATGATCAGTGTCTCGATCCCCAAGACCTAAATCCGGCGTAATATTCTCCCCAAGTTCTTTAACAATGGCAGCTCGTTTATGTTCTCGAACAAGCACACCGGGAGCCTTAACAAACCCGGTGGCTCTTCCCGACTTAGTCACACCTAACTCGGTCCCAAGAACCTTATCGGCCCCTAAATACGTCTTCACAAAATGCTCAACCATAATTCTCGGGTTAGCCGTGACAATATATTTTTTCCCGCAAGAATTAAACACTTGCCATGTCTCAGGGTGTACGTCTTCAGAGTAAAACTTGGGTAAAACGGACCTAGAAACGAGTTCAATGTCTCGGACTTTTAAGCCCGCGAAGGTTATAAATATAAAGGTTTGAATTCCAAATGATTCGGATATGAAAACGTAAATGAAATATACAAACGGTACTGATATTAATAAAAATAAGGCTCGTATAAGGTTGCCTGCCTCTAGGGCAACAAGCAAATAATATGGAAATGCACTCTGTGATATAAGAAGTGTTCCGTCTAGGTCGGCCGCCACGGTTTGTTTCGATCTCCCCTCGGCTCGACACCTCGAAATGGGTGCAAAGATTCGTTGTGACACCATGGTCAATTAATAGTTTTTTTTAATTAATTAATTATAGTTAAATTGTGAGAAGCAAGAAATGGTGTTTAATAATGAGAAATGGTGTGAAATATATAGAGGGGCGGGGTTGTATTTTGTATATAAATATAAAAATGAAAAAAAAAGGTTAAGTAAGTGAAAGGGTGTGTACCTAAAAAATTAAGGCAGTTGAGAAGAGTTAAGAGTAGTTGGAGGTCCGAAAATATAATATCAACGCCTACATTTACATTGAATTAGCCTACTTTTTGGTTTGTTGGAACCGCCTTAGTTGTGCGCATTTATAAATACCGCCTTCGTTTAATTATTATTATTGTAATTTACTTTATTTTGTTGACATTTTTATGATTGTATTCATCCAGCATACAAATATTAGTAATATATCATGCTCAATTGTATGAAAATAAGACAATAACATTTTTATGATTGTTGTATTAATTAATTAAGTATACAAATGTGAGTAATATATAAATCATGAACAAATGACATTATACCTTCAGTGATACAATAATATCGTACAATTAACTCGTACTTAACTGAGCTTATGTGTCATTATTCTGTGATTTCTTAAAGATTTTTTTTTTTATTTAAATAGGTGAGTTCAGAAAATTAATGATACAACTTCTGGAGTTTATAGAACAAAACTCAAAAATGTTGTTATGAAAGCTAGGATTTTATACAACAATTTGTATAGTCTATTAACTAATATCATAGTAATTGTATGAACGAAAATGAGATGGGACACCAGACATTACTCAAAGTGAGCAACACGTGACACCCGGGGTTGTATTGTAATTTATATATGTATTTTGCTTTTTCTATATTAAAATTCAAATTTCAAACTTGGTATTGTAAAATGGAATTTTAGAAATTTAACAACAAGGAATCAATACTTGATTAAAAAAATAAAAGATTTTATGTGGATCATGATTTTTCCTAGCACTTTGAGCATAATTTGTTTGTTGTGATACGTAAATATTAGATATAGTTTAGTTTTAATTATTATTTTTTATCTTTTATATTATTAATATGATAAATTTGCAAACTACAGTTTTATCCTTCGATATTGGCGCAAAAATGAAATTTACTTCTCTATTTTTAATTTTTTTTATTTTTTATTAGGGTGTTACACTGTTACCGAAACTAAGTACCACCTAGTATCGCCCCAACACATTGGTGCGGACCTAGAAAATTGGTGCCGAGGGGGCACTAATTTTTTTTAACGCGCATTTTTATTCACGTCTAAGACTACATTTTTTTAATTTTTTATTTAAATTAGTTATTATTATACACATAAAAGAATAAAAATAATAATAAGTAGTCTTATAGATATTTTTTTTTTAAAAATAATGTCTTCTCTAAAATATTTTAAATTTTGAATATATGTAAAAACAATATTTGTTTTGGTTAATATAACTACACTAATAGTTAATTTAACAATAATAATAAGTGGTTCAATGGTTTAGAATTTGTTAATTCATCCGAAGGTCATGTGTTCGAATCACAGTTCAAGCGATTTTTACATATATATTTGAACAAAGTGGGCCTGGGGCCCAAAAAAAAAAAATTAGTGAAATGTTGCTATCAAGGATTGAACTCAAGACCACCTAGATAATATTCACTACCTTTACCAACTATGCTATGACAACTTCACATACATATAAGATACTTATAAAACATTTATTCCAAAAATGTTACGGGGTCACGTGACCCCGCGGGACCCCTCCTGGGTCCGCCACTGCTCCCAATCACCCAATGTATGAAATAATAAAAATAAGAAAATAATGTGAATGACTAAAATTTAATTTGTTTACATACTCCGTATATATGATTTTGTATTAATATTAATCGAGTTTAAAAATACTAGAAATCTACCATGGTCAAATGTATAAAAATAAGACTAAAGTAGTGTGGATGTTAGTTTTTAGAATATTGTGCATTTAATTAATTTGCAGAAAATAGTATACAATCGTGTTGGATGATCTTAGGTTGTAGAGGTCACGAGGTTAAGCTCAAAGGAACTCAAGTTGTTAAACTCATGAATCAAGCTTGGATATAATCTTGTAAAGGTCATTGTCTACGAGTAGGTTTGGGTGTGTGTCTCATGAGATTTTGGTTCATAATCGAACATTAAATAATATGGGGAGTAATCGTACATTACAAGATGATAAGAATTTCACATGATGACTATGTGACTAGTACCCTACTCTAGAGCCTAGAGGTGGCTAACGGGCGAGGTTGATGTGAATCGGTCCTGATCGGCCACAGGCCGACCCTGCTCACTCCAGCCCCAGATAAGCCAATGCGAGGGAGCGAGTCTAGTTACGCGGAGCTACTAAAGTATGGCCCGGAACCGGCCTAGGAGAGGTGAGCTAGACTAGCCTAAAGGAATCAGGATCGGCCTATGCTAGCATATCTACCGGGTTGATCAACTGGCCATGAGATAAGTTGTTGCCCGGCACAATCGACCTTAATCACATTATTGATTACATTTAGTGGGAATATGATTTCATAATCATGCATAAATTAAATACACCCATCACAATATGATGAGAAATTGATATGGTTGATAATCCTCTAGTCCATAGGCGAAGCTAGACCTGGGTCGGCCGGGTTACTGTATAGGCTAGCTTTTTAAGAATAAGTAATAAATAAGCATGTTAATTACTAGAAAAACTTGTGTGGTGTAGTGGTAACTAGTAAAGTATTAAGTAGTTTCTTTTGCAAGAGATGAGGGGGTTTGAGGACCATAACTTGTATTTTAAGATTTATTTTTGAGTTTTAGCAATTTGATTATTGTTTATGCTTATTATTAGAATATATATTTACCATATGTATCATTATTACTATAAAAGCAAATTGTATTTTAGTTGACGTGGCGCAATATCGTTTCAGCGTTTAATATTTCTCGCCCTCACATTCACCCTCACGAATTTATGTTTCGTAGACCAATCAGGATGTCTGATTTATGCCACATCATATATTCTATGATTTATTTAATAATTAAATGGAATAAAAAACAAAATATTCCATTTTCCATAAAAAACGTGTAGCATCTAATATAGTTATTCAATATACTAAATATGATAAATTGATTTCATATTATCTTAAGGCATATTCCATAAATCATATATTCTATGATTTATTTAATAATTAAATCGAATAAAAAACAAAATATTCCATTTTTCCATAAAAAACGTGTAGCATCTAATATATTTATTCAATATATTAAATACTAGTTTAGAACCCGTGCAAAGTTGCACGGGTATGTATGGATGAAGTTTTACAATTTTATATTATCAATGTAGTAATAAGAGTATATTACATTATGTAAATGATCTACTTTAGATTAAAAAAAAAAATATTGCCTAACTGCGTTAACCATAAACTGATTCAATAATGCCGCAATCGATTGACTAAAAGAATTTATATATAGTCTATGTCAAAACATGACTCTGGGAAACAAAAGAAAGATTAAGAAAACTAATAAAAAAGGTTATGTGTGTTTTAGACCTGTCAAAACATGGCTCGACCAGTAAACTTGGCCTGAGCCGATTTGATCCGATTTTTCATGGTCAAAGACCCGTAAATCTTGACCCGCAACCCAAAATGACCTGAATCCAAAATAACCCGTTATTTTATGGTTGAAATTCGAATCGACCCGTTCAACCCACTTATTTGAAAATAAATTAGGAATATTATTAAAATATTAATATTTTTATATTATATTTGAAATAATAAATATAATCTTAAGTTTATGATTAATACCCGTATGACCTGACCCGTATCTATCTTACCCGTATTCTTACTCGACCCGAGACTCGGCCGGCCTGAACTGTTTCGCAGGCCTAAGTCATCAAGCTTTTACACATATATGAAAAAAATCAAATCAACTTAATCATACATGTATATCCCTTTTTTAGCATTAACATTATCATAGTATTTAAGACCGTCTTAATTTAAGTCGACTCTCACAACAAATTATAATAGAGGGGAAAAGGGAAAGGGTTGTAAAATGTCTTAAGTTAAGACGATATTAAGCAACACATACTATCAAAAAGTAAACTCCATTTTTTTATATTAAAGGTAAAATTTTCATGTCAATTGTCTATCCAATTTAATACAAAATATTTTAAAAAAAAAAAAACACAAAATTGGCCAGAAATATGTAGCAGTTAAAAAAAAGTATGGTACCTAATTGACATATACTATAGTCAATGAATTCAATGAACACCAGAAGAAATTTTATACAGCAAACTATGTGAAATTATATTAGAAAGTATAAAACTAATTAAAAGCTCAACATAAATTAGATTATGCATCTGATGTACTACTATTAGTTGCAGTTGTACAGATTCTGAATTTTATAATAAGATTTTCGAGTTTTGTTTTAAAGATTATGAATTTTATTATAAAGTATCTAAATGTGTTATTTAAACATTATGCTCAAAAAATTACAATATATCTCAAAAACATTACATATAAGCTTAGCTAAATTTGCGTTTTAACGGGATTTTTTTAAAATATAACTTATAAACTTTAAAAAAACTCAAAAAAATACAGATACTCAATTAAAAATTAAAAAGTAAAAAGTAAAAATTAAAAGTTAGGCCTGAAGTAGCATATCTATCTATGTTCCTTTTTTCGAAATAGA
Organism: Silene conica; assembly: GCA_029255685.2. NCBI lineage: Eukaryota > Viridiplantae > Streptophyta > Magnoliopsida > Caryophyllales > Caryophyllaceae > Silene > Silene conica. The sequence goes on from CM055314.2 coordinate 74,713,706, forward strand.
ATTGCAAAATCATATTAAAACCTACAATTGACATTTATATTTTTTATATGAAATTAAATGACAAAAATAAAAATATTAATTAATTTCGTTGATAAAAGTTCTGATGAATAAATTCCTTGAAAAAAATTTATACCTTCTGAAAAGTATAACTTGATATATGGTTAATATATGTATAAATCAACTTAGCGATGCAAAATTTAATGAAAAATTTATAGTGGAAATTGATGTATGACTAACTTAAGATTATGACATTAAAAGTTAAAGAATTTATATTTGGGAAAATATAATCTTCAAGAATAATAAGTTAGTATTTTTTAAGAAGATAATAATCTAAAATGGCAATTTTGAAAATACATATTTGTATCCATCTTTAGGGTTTGGATTAGGCGGGAAAAAAATTAACCATAGCGTGACACGTGTCAAGTTTGATGAATGGTGGTTCTTCTTATATACTTATATATAGATATAGATGCTAAATTGATTCCATATTATCTTAAGGCATATTCCATAAATCATACATTCTATGATTTATGTAATAACAAAATCGAATAAAAAAAATATTCTATAAATGATAAAATCGTGTACTAATTTAATTCTGATAACCGTCAATACAAATCAACCATGTAGGCCGAGTTATTATCTAATTATCTAATGAAGATTCACAATCTGTTTTGAATCGGTTTGTTAATAAGACTAAATCAATTGTAAAAAATATTCTATAAATGATAAAATCGTGTACTTCATATCTATGATTTATTCCATATTAAATATGCTAATTTGATTGTGATATGGCAAGTCAATATTCCAACCGCAGAAAAAACGTGTAGCATATACTAAATATTCTATCAGAATCGTTTACCATATACATACTAATCCTAAATATCCATGCAATATTCCATAAATATTCTACCAATTATGTCTTCTACCATAAAATAAATAGCACATTGAATATATTGCAAATTTTATTCCAAATACACGCCCTGGAGTACATTGCATATCTGGCAGTGTTTTGCATAAAGTACACGGCTGAACAAAATATTCCATAATAAATATTACCTAATTAAACTCCTAATTTAGGCCAAATATGTCATTCCATAAAGTACACGGCAGAACAAAATATTCCATGATAAATATTACCTAATTAAACCCCTAATTTAGGCCAAATATTCCATTCCATAAAGTACACGGCTGATTTAGGATATATACAAAATATTAAGAGTTTGACCCTGACTTTTGTAACTATTTTTATTCTACTTAAAGATAAAACCGTGTAACAAAAAGATTTTATTTTATGGCTAAAGATAATTAGATTTTCTAATTTTATTAATTTTGGAAAGATAATTTAAAAAAATATACGTCCTCGATCTCTATTAAAACCGTATACAAATGATTAGTTTTAGAAAGATATTTTAAAAAATAAGTGTTTTCTATAATAGGAATATATAAAACGATTGGGGTTTTAACAAAAATTTTTATTTTATGGCTAAAGATAATTAGATTTCCTAATTTTATTAATTTTGGAAAGATAATTGAAAAAAATATATCTATAATATATTAATATCTATTAAAACCGTATACACATGATTAGTTTTGAAAAGATATTTTAAAAAATAATTGTTTTCAATAATAGGAATATAAAAAGCGATTAGGGTTGTAACAAAAAGATTTTAAAATACTTCTAAATACGTCTTTTATATAACCTACCTTTATCTCTTCATTCATCCTCCATTCTACCTAACTCTGAAACATCAACTTAACAATTTGTGCAATTATCTCACAAAATTTTCTTTAGTTTATCAAATCAAATGGCTATGACAAATTTTCTTAGTATTGATGACCTTAAGTATGGAGTTCGTGTTACTCAGATCAACATTAGGGTTGTACACAAATGGGACAGGCCGAAGTTAATTTCAAAAACAAAAAAATTGAAAAGAAGTCGGAAACGTTTAGCAAAAACAACAATTGGGACAAGAATCATCCTCAAGTAATGTTCATTACCGTATAATAATGGGTTGGCCTGGATATTCTATAAAAAAAACCAACTTGTTGGGTTGTTATAATTTTCTCGGACCTCTAAGGACGATCAAGAATCTATTATTTTGTTTTATTGTTTTATTGTTTTATGTACATATTCATTATGAAAAGATTTGTTAGAATCGATTTTTATATTATTTTCATTTTTTGTAATATATAAAACTTAATTATCTTAGTTTTGGTTTTTTCATATAATTTAAATATCTTAAATTACTTAAATTTATATGTTATAATTTCCTTTTTTAACCATGTCTTAATTGTTTCATTTTAATATATACAATGATATTATATTATTTCTTTTTTATTTTAAAAAGTACAAATGTTCGAATAAATAGCTTATTTATCTAAATAATAAGTAAAATTTATATATGTTATCTTTAGAAGTAAGTGTACGCAACCCCGTGAAATTTTCACGGGTGTTACACTAGTATCCTTTGTATATTTTGCAAATATCCCGTTAGCTAATCACTGTGATTGCCTCAATCAATATAGGATCAATTAGTGATTGTCATCTCTGATCGTAGGCTAACATTATGCGATTACATCAGTTATATTAGGCAAATACTATTGTATATAATAATGTAATTGTTTTGGTCAAGTAATAGACTATTTTGATGATTTTATTTATTGCTTAAACTAGTATTTAACAGAATTACTTTTTCACATACGAACTTTACTCTTTCACATACATTTTTTCATAAGTTTTTTATATCTTACCCTCTTACCTAAACCTAATCAAAACAATTTTCATATATACATCTTCTTAATAGTGGATCTAATTATTCTAAAAACAAAAACAATAAATTATAATTGATAAAAATCAAATAAGATTACTAATTAATAAAACAAAATTAAAAAAAAAACAACAAATTAATTAAGAAAAGAACAAATTAATTAATAAAAAAAGAAAAAAGACAAAACAATAACAACAACCAATCAACGGTACATTGGACATCTCCCTTCTTCACCATTAATGGTCTACCACCAGCCGACATCCGGAACACCATCATCCAGTACCGCATTGTCCGCAGCGACCGACCACCATCATTGTCAATCAAATTTGGCTATGGGAGTGCGGGAACCGAGGTTGACGGAGAGCTCAGAGCAGGCCAAGGGCAGGGTGTGGGGAGAGGACGCGTGGGGCAGGGATATGAAATCGACCACTTTGGGACTTTCCGACGATAATATTGGCCGGAGTTGGTGAACTGAGTAGGTGGTTAGTTGATGTTAGTGACTTGGTGGTTAAGGGGATGAAGAAAGGGAAAAAAATCAATTGGGTGAGTGATGTGAAAAATGACAAGGGTAATAAGGTAAAATTCGTATGTGAAAGAGTAAAATTCCTATGTGAAAAAGCACGCCCCTTTTATAAATATAGAGTAAATTTGTTAGAAAGAAACAATAAATAACTCAATAATTCTATAAGTATGTTTTTATACTCTCTTAAATTTTTTATTAAATATAAAAAAGCGTTGACATATTGGTGAGCCTTAATAAATAAGTATATATCGATAAAATAAAAATTGGCCTAGATATAATTTTCGTCCTAACTTCATCCCTGCTCTAGTTACATGATTGATTGCTTCAAATTTCAAAGTAGATACCATCCGAGTCCGAACTCAATTTAAAAAGATTCGTGTTCATTTCATACCAACCATATTTGAATTATCACATATATTGGTATAATTTAAAAGATGATGTATGAAGGGGATAGAGAGAGATGTAGTGAAATATGGTACGAGATTATGGCCGGCTAATGAAATAAGGAGTGGAGTTTTAGCTTCAATTATTATATCAACGTCCATACCAATTACAGTAAGAATCTTACGCTTCTCGGAGCTCATCGTTACTAGCTTAACGAATATTGGTTTTTGTGTGCTCCGTTAGACCGGTAAAGAAATAAACGCAAATATATTTTAATATATTTTAGGTGTTGCTATATCAAGTATTAGAAGTTTATTAAAAATGTTGAACTAGAACCCATAAACATTACATCATTTTTATACATTTGGAGGGTGTTTGGATTTGTGTTACTCAGTCGGCGTGTCCGACATAAAATTTCTGAATTAGCCCGACATGCCGACACGGTCAACGGTGTATCTTGACCAACCGACACAACACGACACGTCAATTTTATAAACAAAAACATAATTAAAAGAAAAAACATAAAGTTTCCTTGGGACTGTTTTTAAACTTGTTCAATGAGAACCCTGCCTTGGGACTTGTTAACAAAATTAATTAAAAATAAAGAAATTTTGACTAGTGAACTATCTTTAAGTCATAACTTGTTTTCAACTTTTCAGTTTTCACCCATCCAAACACAATGAAAAATAAAGAATACTTTCTTTTTTCTTCTTCCTCCTTCTTCCTTCTTCCTCCTTCTTCTTCCCTATAACCCAGATCTCCCAACACTGTTTTTCTTATTAAATCCAGTAACATTGAACTAGCCCAAGGCCAAAAATCCATGTAAGTTCCATTGTTCATTTTTGGCTGCCATTTCCGTCACCGCCCTGTCAGCTTCGTTTCCGGAAAGGTCGTGTCAAACACGTGTCACGTGTCGTGTCGGTCACCGTGTTGTGTTTGACACGTGACACACCACCTGGCAACCGTGTCTGAGTAACGCAGGTTTGGATAATAAAAATGGAGGGAAAGGGAGGGTAGGGGGATTGGGGAAAGAGGGAAGAGAAAGGGAGGGCAGGGGAGGGAAGGAGGGAAGAGAAAGGGAGGAGAGTGAAGGGGATGTCAAATGAAATAGGGGCGTTTGCATACAATTTCCTTCCAAAACTTGCCTATTATGGAGAGATTTTGATTTGTCTTGAAGGAGAGAAAATGGATCCCTCCAAATATCTCCCCCTCCATTTCTCTTCCACCCTTATTTACTATCCAAACAAAGGATTCTAAATCCGTTACTCTCCCTCCCTTTCTTTTTCCTCTAAAACCCTCAATCCAATCACACCCTTAATAAAGCCAAATCAAATCCTTCATCTATGTTGCCATTTAGCTCGACCATTTACTCTAATACGACTAATTAAGAAAAATGAAGCTATAACTCAATTATGGATAGTAAAATATATACATAATGTTGGAAATAAGTTACTGCAAAGAGCAAAATAAAAGAACAAAAACAGATTAATAAACTTCACTGTGTCACTGTATGATGGCCGCTGCCTTAGAAGCTTAATCGCTCTCAACATGGTGTTGTCCAACTGAAACCGACGCTCCCCAAGGTATACACATATGTACTCCAAATTGCACCCAAAAAAGAAGGGTAGGAACTCGAATGTAATGCTCATATTTTCATGAGGAACAGAGGAGAGAAAGAGATGATTTTTTAAGAATGAATTAAGTGATTTGGAAACAGAAATTTATCTTATTTATAGCCAGAAATTGAAATCAGAAACAATGAACGAATTAAAGGCGTTGTAATTTTCAATTAGTCTCCGACAGAAAACGCGAGAAGAACAGTGTGAAAACTTTGAAACATCTGAAAACAAAGTTGATGTTTTCCAATGCGTAGACTGTGCAAAAAATAAGACGAGCAAAAAGTTTCAGTAGCGAAACAGACCCCACCCACGGCGCGTGCGAGCCGAGCCGGACAGCAGCGGTGCACGCGTGGGAAGAGTACACACTATCCTCAATATTGGCAAGTACTTAGTTGAGAAGTACTAACTACTAAGTATATAAACACAACCAAAGTTCCTTATTTTTCCAATGTGGGACAAAGCCAAAAATATTTTCTTATTATTTCAATGTGGGATAAAAACACTCTTGTTCTTTCAATGTGAGACTAAGCATTCCTAGCATTTCCAACATTCCCCCACAAATGTGTAGAATAGAAAAAGTTAAAATTTTTTAAACCTGAGCAATATCGAACAAGGGTCAGTGCTTAATTGCTAATATCTTTCGATTTGAATTAACACATAGTGCTAACCAAACGTACTAAACTATTGAAGTGAAACTAGTCTTGAACTTCACAGCTTAAGCCCAATTTGGCAACACACACTTCACTAAAACCAAACGAGTTCCTGCGATAAGAAAAGTGTTGGCCTTCATCACCTTGGATTTCTAAAGAGTGCTCTAGAAAGACTTATATAAGATCTTTTATAGAAGGAGACCAATCATTCACACTCTCGTAGGTGATCCATCAAGTCTATCACATAGACCACCCAATTCAAGGCTATGGATTCATTAAGAGCATTACAAGATCATCCTCACAAGATCAACGGTGGATTCGACAAGTCCTTCTTAATAGGACCACCCAAAGCATGGGCTTCAAATCCATTAAGAGCTTAAGCTCAAACCAGGGGCGGATCCAGGAATTAGAAGTGGGGTGGGCTAGGCTCATGTCCGCGATTGTTAGTCATACAAAACCATGAAAACGTATAATTAAGGTCGCACATATGTGAAAGATGTTAGTCATTTGGGATTGCTCCCTTTGTCACAGACTTACGGTCATTTGGGCAAATTTTTATTATTTATAAATGACAGTATTTTATTGATAAACAAACAAATAATAAAGACAGAAGGATATCTTATAAAAATATACAATATGATTGAATATTAAAAAATGTATAGTTGTATAAATCTATTTTACAATATTATTCAAGGATATAAGTTTCGTTATATACTAGTAAATTCAATCATCATTAAAAAAAACGTTAAAGTCTTATAATCTCCTTCTCTTTAAAATACAATATGTTTGTATTCTCAAATAGACAAGTATATGTATATCTCAACTTTGTTAAAACTAAGGATAACAATAATTGCAATTTACGATTAATATTATTATGATTTATGATAAAATGCTAAACAACTTATTTGGGTAGTAAATAAAAAAATGCTACTAAAGAGATTTGAACCCCTACCCATCATGTAAAAACAAACCCTTTCATTCTACCCTTACCAACTGAGCCACAATACAACACTGAATGAATTTAGATGTATATTTATCTTATTCCTGAAAATAGGTTGGGCTGAAGCCCACCCAGCCCTGTGAGTAGATCCGCCCATGGCTCAAACTCACTGCGCGCGTCATAGGAATGGGTAGTGCGCATAAATATGAGTCTTTCCATGACTTCGTTTGACCATATGGTCCGGTTTGACCCAGACTGGGTTTCCACCATGAACTCCTCACCTAGCCATAGGCTTAAGCGCCATTCCCCTCGACATTTAAATGACCACTTTTCGCTTAAGTCTTTTTGTCAACAGATCTGCCAAGTTCCTCTTAGATCTTACGTACTCCAAGGAGAGTACTCCATTCTCAATCAAGTTTCTCACAAACTTGTGCCTTATACGAATATGTTTTTTCTCGCTATTGTAAGCATTGTTATTCGCAACACTTATCGCGGGTTGAGAATCACAATGTAGAGAGATAGATGGTGTAGGATACCCCCACAGTGGGATATCAGCGAGTAAATTCCTCAGCCACTCAGCTTCTTGTCCTTCAAGATCAAGAGCAATGAATTCTGCTTCTATGGTTGTAAGAGCAATGCAAGTCTGCTTAGTAGACTTCCAAGACACGGCTGCGCCACTTAGCGTGAATATGAATCCACTTGTGGAGCTAATCTCATCATTATCTGTGACCCAGTTTGCATCATAATATCCCTCCAATACAGCAGGGTACCTCACATAACGCAATCACAAATCCATAGTGCCTCTAAGGTATCTCATCAACTTGTTAAGAGCGCTTCAGTGATCATCACTAGGATTGCGAGTATAACGACTGAGTTTATTAACTGCATAAACTATGTCAGGTCGAGTAAAGTTCATTAGAAACATCAAACGTTCAATTATTTTAGCATATTCAGATTGTGAAACAGCTAAACCATTATGTTTCTTCAAATGAACACTAGCATCCTAAGGAGTTCTTACTGGCGATAAGTCGAAATAATTAAACTTCTTTAAAATTTTATCTACTTAGTGTGATTGTGATAAAGTAAAACCATCATTTTATTTATTGACTTTAACACCCAAAATCACATCAACTTCACCAAGATCTTTCATGTCAAAGCGAGAGGATAGAAAATTTTTAGTCTCATTTATGTGATTATATGTGTTCCCATGATTAGCAAATCATCGAGATAGAGACAAATTATTACACAGTCTAAATCAAATAATTTAGTGTAAACACATGCATCAAATCTGTTGACAATAAACCCAAAACTAAGAATAGTCTTATGAAATTTTTTCATACCATTGCTTTGGTGCTTGTTTAAGTACGTACAAGGATTTCTTAAGCTTACATACCTTGTGCTCTTGTCCTGGTACCACAAAACCAGGAGGTTGCTCCATATAAATTTCCTCATCCAATTCACCACAAAACCAAGAGGTTGCTCCATATAGATTTCTTAAGCTTACATACCGTGCTTTTGAGTGAATCCTAAATCACAAGTCTGGCCTTGTATCTTTCAATGGATCCATCTGTTTTAAGCTTCTTCTTAAATATCCATTTGCAACCTATAGGCTTACTACCTTTAGGCAAATCTACAAGTTTCCATGTGTGATTAGATAAAATAGATTCCAGCTCACTGTTAATAGCATCCAACCAAAAACTAGCATTTTCCTTACCTTATCAAAAAAACAAAAAAAACTAGCATCAATGGAACTTATTTCATCCTCATAAGTACAAGGATCCTCATCAATTATATGTAAACATACCACATGTTCATCAATAAATATCTCATCATTAGTTACTAATGATGTTTTCCAATCAAGACCAAAGCTAGTTTGAGTTCGTTTCTGTTTACTTCTTTTAGGTTCATCATTTTCATTTATGCAACTTGGACTAGAAGATGTATTAACGGGTACGAGCACAGAGGAAGATGCACTATCAGATAAGTGAGCATTTTTCTTAAGAGGAAACAAATGTTCAAAGAATTCAGCATCACGAGATTCACAAATAGATCTATCACTTAATCGCATGAATCTATATGCAACACTTGTTTCAGCATCACCAATAAAGACACAATCAAAGGTCTTAGGTCCAATGGTCTCACGTATAAACAAAGGTATACCCACCTTGGTTAGACACCCCCACACTTTCAGAATTTTCAAGTTAGGCACGTATCCCTTTCACAATTCATAAGGGGTCTTATCTAATTTCTTGTGAGGTATTAAGCACATAAGTAGCAGATAGAATTGTATCACCCCACAAATTATCAGATAAACAAGGGGACACTAGCATGGCATTCATCATGTGCTTAAGAGTTATCTTCTTTCTTTCAGCAATCCCATTTGTTGGGGTGTATAAGGGGCAGAAGATTGGTGTATAATACCGTTCTGTTCACATACCTCTTTGAGGAAGGTAGTCCCATATTCTCCACCTCGGTCAGACCTGACTTTCTTAATCTTTCTTTCTAGTTTGTTTCAACTTCGGCTTTAAATATAAGAAACTTGTGTTCGGCCTCATATTTTGTTCTCAAAAGGTATACTCTCGTGTATCTAGAGTAGTCATCGACAAAGGTAATGTAATAATGCTTTGCATCCTTACTCTCTGTTTTCCTAAAGTCAGCTAGGTCAGTATGAATCAATTCAAGCAAAATGGTTGATCTTTCTGTCACTGACTTAAACGGTTTGGTGGAGTGCTTAGTTTCTACACATATTTCGCATTTATGGTCACTTTTAGTCAGATTAGGTAGAATGCCATTAATTTGTAAACGTCTCATTGAACCAGCATTCACATGTCCTAATCTACCATGCCATAAATCAAAGGACTCAACGATGTAAGCAGAAGAAGATGCATTATTATTCATTTCAACAATGGTGTCTAAAACAAACAGTCCACCATAAGAATAGTCTTTCCCAACAAATTCACCATTGCGAGTTAATACAAGTTTGTCACCTTCAAAGACTAACTTAATACCAACCTTATTAAGCAAGAAGCCATAAATTAAATTTCTACGCAAGGATGGTACAAATAAAACATTTTGTAGAGCCAAGGTTTTGCCAGAATTTAACTTGAGTAAAAATTTACCCTTACCAAGCGCCTCAGACGAGCTTTCGTTTCCTATGTAAACATGGTCAGAATTTACCTCAAATTTCGTGAACATCTCACGGTTAGCACAGAACTGGCGAGTGGCACCAGTATCTACCACCCATTCTGTTTTGCTTCCAACTAGATTCACTTCAGTTATCATTGCAACGATGATATCATTGTCCTCGGTCAGATTTGTTTGGGGCCTCTTGTCTTTCTTGAGATCAGCACGTTGATTGCATTGATAAGCCTTGTGACCAGGCTTGCCACAGATGTAGCATGCCCACGAGCTTTTCTCGGACTTGTTGTCTTTTGTCTTCTTAAAGTTGACACTCTTGTTTGGTGCATTAGCCTTTTTCTGGAATTTCTTAGCACCTCCACCATGTCCCTTAGACCTGTCAAATTTAGGAGCAAAAGATTCAACAAGATTAGTTTTGATAAAGCCATCATTAGATAGTTTCTCCTTTTCCTGCAATTTGTTAGCCTCCTCGATTTTGAAATGACCAACAAGCTCTTCAAGAGTGAGATCCTTCTTCTTGTGCTTGAGGTGATTGCGGTATCCATCCCAAGTTTTGGGTAACTTTTCAATTACCACATTGGCCTGCAACACCTCGCACATCTTCATTCCTTCAGATAGAATATCAACTACTGGGTTTTCATACTCATGGACTTGATCCATGATGGAACGATCTTCTACCATATGAAAGTTCATCCATTTACCAACCACGTACTTCTTCTTTCCTGCATCATCACCTTCATATTTCTTTTCCAGAGTTTTCCCAATACTCTTAACAGATTTGTTATTGATAAATAGATCAAATATAGGATTGGACATATGACTAAGTAACTGCCCACGAACCAGTTTATTGTGTTTTTCGTAATTGAGTTTTAAGGTTTCATATTGACTGATATCAGTACTATTGGCAGGAATTTCTGGACAGTAAGAAATCAGAACGTAATCTACTTCAAGTTGTTCGAAAAATATCAGCAACTTTTGGGACCATCTTTTGTAACTGGTTCTATCAAGTTGTTCGAGTTTTGAGAGATCAGGAAGGGTTTTTGATGTTGTAAAATCTATTTTTAGAGTGAATGAAATTGCAGTAACAGATTAAGCTTCTAAATTGTTGGAAATAAGTTATTGCAAAGGGCAAAATAAAAGAACAAAAACAGATTAATTAAACTTCACTGTGTCACGGTATGATGGCCGCTACTTTAGAAGCTTAATCACCCTCGACACGGCGCTGTTGTCCAACTGAAAACGACGCTCCTCAAGGTATACACAACTCTCCTCCGAATTGAACCCAAAAAGGAAGAGTAGGAACTCGAATGTAACACTCAGATTTTTATAAGGAACAGAGGAGAGAAAGAGCGATTTTTTGAAGAATGAATTAAGTGATTTGCAAACAGAAATTCTTCTTATTTATAGCCAGAAATTGAAATCAGAAACAATGAACGAATTAAAGGCGTTGCAATTTTCAATTAGTCTCCGGCAGAAAACGAGAGAAGAATAGTGTGTAAACTTTGAAACATCTGAAAACGAAGTTGCTGTTTTCCAATGCGTAGACAATGCAAAAAATAAGATGAGCAAAAAGTTTCAGTTGCAAAACAGACCCCACCCCGACGCATGCGAGCCGAGCCAGACGGCGGCAGTGCGCGTGGGGAGAGTACACAGTATCCTCAATATTGACAAGTACTTAGTTGAGAAGTACTAAGTATATAAACACAACCAAAGTTCCTTATTTTTCCAATGTGGGAGAAAGCCAAAAATATTTTCTTATTCTTTCAATGTGGGATAAAAAACTCTTATTCTTTCAATGTGGAACTAAGCATTCCTAGCATTTCCAACATATAAAAGTGTTTAGCTTTTGAAAAACGTGTCTTTTTTATGGTGAATGAATCATCTGTGTGAAAATGACCACGGTAAAGCTTCTAAACCATCAATAATGTTAAAATAAAGTATATACTCTGAAATTGTAAGAATAATATTAATTTGTAGGGATGTGAGGGGGCAAAAAGTGGGTACCGCACTACACCCGCTCTCGTTGGATAGATACGGATAGAAATTTTGCGTGTGGGGTGGATACAAGTACAAAAATGTAAGCTGTGTTGGATAGTGGCGGCCTGGGGGTGTATTTTAGGTGATGCTCACTTAATAGTCGCCTATCTACCAATTATTTAAAAAATGTAATATCATTATGACTTTTTATAAAGGCTTTTAGTAAATTACTAAACTGAAATTTAAAATATAAAATGAAAATTTGCAAAAATTCAAAGTGATTAAATCACATTTTATTAAAAATGTATCTATAAATATAATGATATAGGTGTTTGGTGGTTATATGGGACATATACGAGTCTAAATTTTCACCTAATGGGAGAGGGTACGAGTATGAAAACTTGTACCCGCCATGGGTGGTGGGGCAGTATGGGTATGAGATTTGCTTGAGAAGTATGGTTAAGCAAGGGAGATGATGGGCTAATCGTATACCAAAGATAATCATCTGGTCTCCAACTAATAATATAGCTAGGGAAGTCAGAATCATATCCACATGAAGACTAAAATGTGTTCTAGTTGCTGACTAAAGTCTATCTTATAACTAACGAATTAGGTTATTTGTTTGATTATCTTGTTCACCTCTGGACCCATTGCTTGTGTATGTATGTTGGGATATGTGTTAAGCTCACCTCTAGACCCGACATTTGATGGTAGTGGGATATGTGTTAAGTTCACATCTGGACCCATTGCTTGTGAATGTGATTTTGGTATCTTGGTTATGTGTTAAGATGTCGCCTCTGAACCTTTATACTTGCTGATTATTTGGTATCTAGGTTATGTCTTAAGTTGACCGCTGAACCTTTATACTTGCTGATTTGCATCTGCTTGCCTAGTTATGGTACAATGCCAGATGTTGTTGTTGATTATGATGGTTATAGTGTTTTGATTTATAGAATTGTTCATCCAAGGCGTTGGATGACTCTTTGGCTAGTTTCGTAAATGGTTTGGACTGAAAGACCCCCCGGCCGGGCAACCGGAAGGGAAACCGGCTTTCTTCCAAATAGTTTCCGAAGTTGGTTGAGAGCCTTGCATAATAATTGCATGATGATTTGAGATTCAGATATTGAGATTTTATATGCTTCACATGTTATGTATATGTTGGAGTATATTGTATGTTTATGTGTTACGTGTCGTTACAAAAGGTGGCTAGGAGAACTCTAGTCACTCCCCACTGATTGTGGCGTACATGTTTACATTTATGTAGGTACATGACAGGTGGTTGGCAAAGAGTTGCATGGAGCTAGTGAGCGATGATCCTATTCATCGATTTTGACTTACGCATTTGCGTTAGCTAGACTCTAGACTTTCATTTCAGTTTTGAGTGCCTGTAGGGATGTGCCATCCCAGACTGTTGTATATATTTTACTTTCAGTACTTAGACTTATACTTATCTATATTTCTGTTTATATCAGTTGTTTCAGTTTCAGTTTTAATTCACCTCGTTTTATGCATGTTAAAGTTTAAATTTCGCTTAAATTTTGGCATGTTTTGTATGTTTTATTTCCGCTGCGACGAGGGGTTTTTACATCACACACATAAACACACATTACATGAAAATAACAACAAGTCGAGTCTTTCTCATCATTGTCACCTGTTTAAGCGTCTTCCTCCGAGTTTTCTTCAATGATATATGTATCCTTGTCACAATCCTCCAAATGCTCACCTTAAAACAACATAAAAGCATAATTTAGGGACTGTTTTCGAATGAACTCTCAAACAGTCTGAAAATTCCACTAGAACGAAATAAAAATTAAAAGAGATAGAAAGGAAGGGCTTGAGAAGAGGAACGCGATGAAAGAATTATTAACTCAAACGGAGAAGGAACGAAGTCGGGATGAACAAATTAGGGATTTGTGAAAGAGGGAAATGAAGGAGATAAAGTTTCTCTGATTTCTTTTGATTTGGGAACTTGGTGAACAAGTATGAAGGTTGTGAGGAAATGACTAGGAAATTTCCTCACTTAACTTTTATTCCAACTTGTTGAGTGGGGTTTTAAGTAAACGATTCGGGTTTAATGAAACGGTTTACCAAGTGAACATCTTACACCTTAAGTTTATAAATCTTAAGTCGGAACTATGAGATATTTTCATAAAAATATAATTTACGAATTAAATAAAATGTATAAAATTCCGAAATTACTTTATTAAAATAAGGTTTACAAAAATAAGGGATGTTACACTGCCAACCCTTAGACAGATATAATCGTGAACATCAGGGTTCATTGACGTCACGAGAGTCGTTTTAGATATAGAATGCTAAGGGCCGCGAATTTCTTAGTGTCTATGTCATCATTTTGTATCTTGGCATGATACGGGTTCTTGGAACGGATCCAATTATCCACAAAAATTAGTGACAACTCCACAAATGCAAACCTGTTCAAACATTCACCAGTTTCAATGCCTTTCAAACGACCCATAATGTGCTTTGTCAATACAAAGTTCTGTGGTAGAAGTGATGTAGTCTCAAACTATTATAAGAAGAGTTTTTTTATGTTCGAACGTATTCCACGACTTACATAATAAATGTTTGAGAAGTTGATAAAGATGGTTAAACTTAAAACGACGGGAATTTAAGACTAGAATTTGAAAGATAAACAAGAGGGAATGGAACAAGAGGTGGTAACCCTCCAAAAAAATATATGACATGACATATTGACTAATAGTACAACAAGTATTTGTGCACAGAATTGGTGAATATAGGAACCAATTCGAAGAAATGAAATAAATTCCGTTCCTATAATTTTGTGGACATAACAACTTGAGTATAATGCATGGACTAGTATAGTAGTCTCAAATTTCTTTGGTGGTTGTCATACTCGTAATAATAGTGTGTGTCGGCAACTCGGCATTATTATCGGTCAATTTGGTGCAGCAACAATATTGCTTGTCAATGGACCACCTATCTACCATGATTTACCCAAATTATGTGCATGAGCTTCCATAATAGTACTCATTCCCTATCTTTTTAATAGATTTTCAAACGCATATCCTTGTAAATTATATAGAGAATTCACGTCATCTCAACTGTATTCACATCACCTCAACTCTATTTAGTTTAGTTCAATTCAACTCATCTCCGTTCAATTCAATTTAACTCGTTATAGTCAAACAAACAAGGCCCAAGATTTGGTTGAGGCTCAACTATAATATCTATTTCTATTATGGGCTTTTGCCTAAGACCCTCCCCAAATAGAAGGTCACGCTAATCGGGTTACCAATATTTTTACTCTTAATTAATGAATAAAGGTCAATTAATGTTTCTGAATATTTTCGCATATAATTGTTTGGTTAATATATGTTGACCTTATAAAACAACAATAAAAACAGTTTTGTTCTTTCGATTGGTCTTAATTAATCACACTAGTTAAATTAGACAATTTGAATAAATTAATCACAAATTCTAGTCATCCTAGCACAAAATCTGTAAGACAATAAGAAATACTTCGCTATTTGGGAGTTAAGTCCGTGAATAAGTTGAGTTATGGTCAAATATAGTCTATAAAAATATTTTCCTTACCAAATTTCATAACTAAATATTATATTAACCTAGAGTAGTTTGAATATAAATCATACATTTCCTATATAAGAATCTTTATTTAACTTCTAATTATATAATCTGCATTATTTATCTTATACTATCCTCCGTTTTTATATAATGTACCCATTTGTTGAATATATGAGTGTAGTATTTTAATAAAATGGGTACATTATACAAAAATGGAGGAAGTAAGTTTTTGAAATGGGTTGTTTCATGCTCAACCAATGACCCTAGTCATAAATTATACTAAATATTATATTAACCTGGCTTAGAGGTCACAAGCTTGTGATGGGATTAGCCCGTCACAAACAAAATATGTTGTAGTTTAAATTCAAAGCATTTCAATCTACAAATTAAGAGCATGTTTGGCCAAAATTATTAAAAATGAGTTTTTTTGTTTTTAGAGCTTAATTTTTTAAAAGAAGTTTTCAAGAAACAGAAACACCAAATTGTTGCTTCTATTTTTATGGGCAAAAAGAGGGTATTTGAGTTGTTGAGAAATTATTTTTAACTTTTAAATAAATGATCCAGTGTTTTTAATTTCAAAAACACCTTAAAAAGTTAGGCCAAACACACACTAAGATTTGAATAAATCTCTCGTAAAACAATTTTATGGTAAAACACGCATTTTAACCTATTTTTTAAACTTGTCAAAAATTTTAGATATTTTATTAAAATTTCAAACTTTTTACGAGTCCTCTTTTTGGCATTACTTATTTTTTTCCACTGAAAATTTTCGCATCCTAATTACAAATTTTGGGTATATTATTGTACGTTCTTTTTTGCACCTGAATTACAGATTATGGCTATGTTACTCTCTGTTCTTTAATACTTCCTCCATTCCAATCAATTCTATACATTTCAATTTATGGGTACTATTCATATGTCAAGTGAATTTTCGACACAATTTCAAATATATAACATAAAAGATAGTCATGTGAGATCTTGTTTAAATTGTCTTACCGAGTACATTGTGAATATCAAATTTTTATAATTTTTATCTATATGTAACTAAAGATATTAACAGAATAATACAAGTATTGACAAACGTGAATAAAGCAATTGTATAGAATTGATTGGAACATATCCAAACTACACATATTACTTATTAATCCATTCGTATCCAAACTACCACTTTCCTATAAAGCAAAGAAAATTACCAAAATGTTCGTATGGATAACCTTTATTTACATAAAATGTCATTAAATGGTTCCCCATTAATCAACCAACGCACATTTAAATTAATAAAAAAACATCTAACAACTTCCAATTGTATTTTTAAAGTAGTTTTTTAACATCTTTCTTAATATTTGTGCAAAAAACATATACAGTATATACACTTTGGATTTAAATGGGAGAAGTATATGTAAAAGCACAAATTCTTATTTTAGATAGATTTTTTTGAGTCTGAAATAAGAAGACAAAATATTATCATTTTACGATAGAATGTTACTATTTTTTTGATTAAATGTTACAATTATTTTTAGGGTTAAAAATGACAACTTTTATTATAACATTTTGTCATTACAAGCTACAATTTTTTTTAAGAAAATAGTAACATCTAATCCGTCTTATTTTGGATCGTCTGAACGTAAAAAATGGTCATGTGGTATTTGGGTAATTAGGGATGTCAATGAGGCGGGGGTGGGTGCGGAGGGGGGGTCAACCCGCGCCTGCCCCGCGACCCGCGGCGGGTTGAACCTTTCAAAACCGTCCCCTCCCCGTGGGAGACCCATTGACCCGCCTATCTCCTCGAGAAATGTAAATCGTGAATTTAAAATATACTAGTCGTACTACTTATACAAATAAATTTTCGCAAAATGCCTTAACATTCAATTAATTAGAGTCCATTGAGCCATGGAATGGTTTTACATACAAATATACCACGAAACACATGCACAAACCGGGAGAGGATCGAAGTTTGGGGAAATGGGGATTTGGGGATATTTGGGTAGGTAGTGATTAGTCTGATTACAAATACAGAATACTGAGTAGTGAACTACTGATTATTGGCTTATTGCCTTATTGGACTACTGGGTAGGGCTTACTTACTTTTTTGGGCATTATTGGATTACTGGGTAAAGGTTACTTAATTATTTAAAGTTGCTTTTAATCTTGTATGTTATCTTTTTTTATCTATATATATATTACTATTAGATATTATTATTTATTAGGTGGGTATAAGCGGGACGGGGCGAGCGGGGTGGGTGTGGGGCAGGGTGGGTGTGGGGCGGGTCTCATGTAATACCCGCACCCGCCCCGCGACCCGTGACGTATGATGCTTTTGAAACCATCCCCGCCCCACAATTCACCAAATCATTACCCACACCCGTCCCACGTGGGACCAGGGGCGAACCCAGGATATTTTATTAGGGGTAGCGAATATCTTAAAACTATACTATTTGAAAATTGGAAATTGAAAGAACGCACTCCGTACTATGCAACATATAAAAATCCAAATTACAAATTCACAATGTACAATTAAATGGACGCAATGAAATGACTTGGAAGCTTCATTGTATTGTTCAATTCATCAAATCATTCTGTTATTTTCTAAAGATAATATTAATTTTGCATTGTAACTCACAACGAACTAATTTTTTTTTTATACAATGACATAAATTTTTTCTTAGAATTCAACAACTTTTCTTTAGTTTTATTTTTTTTGCAATTTGATTCGTGCTTTATACTCCGTTATTAACAGAAAGTTTAGTCGATTTAGAGTAAAAATAAATCCTTACCCCTTAAATAATGAATATTAACAATTTGGAAATTTGCAAAAAATAACAAATTAATTAAAAAACCAAAGTTAATTACCTATATTAGATAACTTAATAAATTAAAAAAAAAATTAGTGGATTACATATAGGGGCATTGAAAAAGTTAAAAAAACGAAAAATCTGACTATGGCAGGAACCGAACTCAGGAGGCTTTGCAAGGTGTACCACTATCGCTACCACTGATAGACATATAGTTTACTGATAGTGTTTTGCGCATCATCATTTTATATTCTTTCATTGCTTATATTTGGGGTAGCAAAAACACGATTTATCTATTGATTTTTCACTTGGGATAGCGGTCGCTACCCATTGCTACTTAATAATTTCGCCACTGCGTGGGACGGGTACGGGGCGCAACCAGCCAATACTCGCCCCATTGACTTCCCTATGGGTAATGATCCCAAGTGGAAACCGGACAAGTGTGAGGAGGTAGACTGGTGTGGTGTAGAACTGTGGTGGTGGGGGTGGGGTGGGGGGTTAGGTCAACTTGTGAGACTTGAAAAGATGTAAGCTGAGGAGATTAGGGGGGTCTATGTGTCTACAAATTAGTCGCAGACTTGAGAGTTCCGAGTTCAGAGACTTCAGAGTTCAGACATATGAAAAGTATTTATTTGGGCTTTTTATTGTTTACACACACATATGACATATGAATATATGATGATTAATTGGGCGATTAGTGACTTACTGACAGCCTATCAATAAAGTTTCAAGGTTTGCAGTTAATGATTTTGTTGGAGGCCGGTAATAAAACTGTTGGAAACACACTTCTCTTAAATTGTTTACACAATAAAAAAGAGCTTAAAAACGAATCTTAAAAGAAATGAAAAGTCTAATACTTTCTCAACGGATTTATTAAACAGAATTGATTTAGAGGTGTTTATTAATTTACAATTTTGACAAATTTGTAAAATCATGTATATGAAAGCAACTATTATAGTGCTTAGGTGTCGCACTGTGGTTGAAAGTTCATTTTTCATTTTATTTTTAAAAGGCGGCCCACCATGTTCTCGACTCTCTTTTATTTCATGTGCAAGCACTTTTATTTCTATCTACAACTGACAAATTACTCATATATGTGGATTGCATATTAAATAACTAGATTAAAAAAATCATTATAGGAAGAAATACAGAAAAATAAGTCAAATAAAGAGAAAATATTAATTGTTCTAAAAAAAAGATTAGATAGAGTGAGCATTAACATGAAAAATATGCACATATGACATTAAAATTAAATAAGTCACTATATATATGGTGTTAATTTTTTCATGGGTATGATTCACATAAATTATTCACATAAGATGAACTCCGCATGAATATCTAAATAACTAAAAACGATGGATACATTTAATTAAATCGGAAAAAATCAGAAATACTTTGATAAAAAGTAAAAAAAAAAACATAATAATATTGATACCTGGAAATATGGACAAAAAATATTCATATGCATAATTTTTTTTTTATTGAAATCTAAAAATACGGCAAAAAAATTACTCTGAATGAAGGATTGCAACGAGAGAGAGGAATTGGGACATTGCGAGTTCAAATGATCTTGAAATGGCGAGTGTAACAGATTAGGTGAGACGGAGAAGGCGGAAAAGGTGGAAGGTACAAAATACGAAGTAATATGTTATGGAAAGGTAGTTAGATTTAGGGTGAGAGATGAGAGAGCACGGGATTGTCTTCCATTGTAACAACCGAAAAAACCACACACGAGTATTTAAGCATTCTGGTGCAATTTGCAAGGTATTGTTTTACACATGCTTACGTATTATAGTTCTAATACACGGGCCCGTATGTATGTCAAATTCACTCATACACGTATAGTATGTGTAAATTCCATATTTCAAATTTTATAATGTGGGTTTTTACACGGGTTCAGATTACAAATTCTTGATCAATCACGCGCTTTACGCAATAAATTAAATACATAGATCCTAATTAACAGCCAACATGTGAAAACAATCATGTGCAATTTATAGAACACAAATTAATACACGAGCGCTAATTAACATCCTATATCCTATAAATAAAAGCAACAACCACAGTGCTTAGGTGTCGCACTGTGGTTGAAACTTCATTTTTTATTTTATTTTTCAAATATGACCCACCATGTTCTCCACCCCTTTTATTTCTTATGTACCACTTTTATTCCCAACTACAACAATAAAATACAAATTATTCATATATGTAGATTGCATATTAAATAACTAGATTTAAAAAAAGCATTAATAACTTTTATAAATAGGAAAATTATTCAACAATCTTTTTAAAACACATATTATTATAGGAAAAAAAATACAGAAAAATAAGTCAAATAAAGAGAAAATAAAAATTGTTATAAAAAAAGATTAGATATGGTGAGCATTAATATGAAAAATATTCACATATGACATTAAAAATAAATAAGTCACTATATCTATGGTGTTCAATTGCTCAAGGGTATGATTCACATATATTATTCACATAAGATGAGTTACATATGAAATATGGAAATAACTAAGATCGATGGATAAATTTAATTAAAACGAAAAAATCAGAAATACTTTGATAAAAAATAAAAAACATAATAATATTGAAACCCAAAAATTTGGATAAAAAAATAGTCATATGCATAATTTTTTTTATTGAAATCTGAAAAATACGGCAAAAAAATAACTCCGTATGAAGGATTGCAACGAGAGAGAGGAATTGGGACATTGCGAGTTCAAATGATCTTGAAATAGCGAGTGTAACAGATTAGGTGAGTAAGAAATCAAATGAGAAGATGACAAGATGAAAGGTACAAAATACAGAGTAGTATGTTATGGAAAGGTAGTTATATTTAGGGCGAGAGATGAGAGAGCACAAAGTTGTATGTGTGGCTATAGTGGGTTGGTATATGGGACGTTAATAGTAAATCTTTGGACTTGGTCTGTTTTGGATAAACTCGCTCAAAGTAAGTCTAACTTTCGACCATTTGTTTCACAAAATTACCATAATTCAAATGGTTTTACGGGTTATGGTTTTATATATTTTCTTATCTAATCTAATTCATTTATTTACTTCAATTAAATATGTTAAGAAAAAAATTAATGATATGCAACAAACAAGTCTATATTTGTTTAAAATTAAAGTACGTTCTTCCAAATTCACGAATCTGTGTAAATTGGAACAATCATAAAACAAATTTGCACGGGATTGTCTCCAATTGAAACAACCGAAAAAACCACACGCAGTAATTTAAGCATTCTGGTGCAATCCACAAGGTTTTGTTTTACACATGCTTACGTATTATAGTTCTAATACATGGGTCCGTATTTCAAATTCACTCATACACGTATAGTACGTGTAAATTCCATATTTTAAAATTCACAATGTGGGTGTTTACACGGGTTCAGATTACAAATTTTTAATCAATCACGCGCTTTACGCAATAAGTTTAATACATAGGTCATAATTAACAGTCAACATGTGAAAACAATAATGTTTAATTTATAGGACACTATTAATACACGGGAGCTAATTAACAATCAATACATGTAAAACAATTACACGGGTTTATATTGTCTTATATGTTGGCATTTTTGTAATTCACAAAGAATAGTGTCTTCCATTTAAATTTTCTTAATATCTTAATAAGTCAGTATTTACACATGGTCAGTTGACTCAGCTCTATGTGGCCATTTCGAGAGTCACATTCAAAAATGAATAAAGATTCTTATTTGCGATGATGAAAAACGCGCGTCTAATTTCGAGAAGTTATAGTACAAATGTAATTATGATTGTACACCATTACTGCTCATTGTGTTGTTTTTCTTCTTTTTAATTTTTTCTACTTTTGTTATGCTATAATATATGACTAAGGCCCTGTTCTTTTCGGCTGAAACGAACTGAATTGAATAAATTAGAGTCGAGCTTAATTGAACTAAATTGAGTGAAACTGAGGTGGAGTGAATTTAGTTGAATTAAAAGTTACTTTTGTGATAAGATTAATTAAAAATAATTGATTGAACGTAAATAAAACTTAACGGAATACAACCAACCAAAATTGAAAGGAGCTGAAATTAAGCCAGAAAGAACAGAGCCTAAAAACAATTATTTTCACTAACTAGGTAAAATATGACCTTATTTTAAAAAAAACAACTTATATTAACAACATTTTTTTATAATATTTTAAAGTGCAAGCCCATGCAATTTGCACGGGCACAAGACTAGTTCAATACATGTAAAACAATCACAGGTTTATATTGTCTTATGTTGGCGTTTTTGTAATTCACATAGAATATTGTCTTCCATTTGAATTCTTTTAATATTTTCCTAAGTGCGTGTTTACACACGGTCAACTCTATGTGGCCGTTGACCTTATTTAAAAATAACTTATATTAGCGATATTTTTTTACAATATTTTAAAGTGCAAACCCGTACAATTTGCACGGGCATAAGACTAGTGACATATAAGGACATAACCAAAATTATTTATTAAATATATAAAAGAAGGTTAGTATTTTTTTAAAAGCATAAAGAAGACAATTTTTTTTCTTTCGAATATGCTAATCTAATATGTTGGTAGGAGCAACATATTGCAAAATAGTAAATTGGACCTCAATATACTACTTTAGTAAGTCTTGCTTGCGACGGGTCACAATTTATGACGGATATTTTGTGAGATAAAATGGATACAAATGAGTTAATGGAGTAAGGGGACCACATGAATAGTGTTGAAGAGAGAGAAAAAATGGGTATTTTGTGAGAGAAAACGGTATCCGTCGCAAGTTTGCGACGGATAGTGCCGTTGCAAATAAGAATTTGTGATACTACTTTAATATGTCATTAATCAAACACTCTAAATAACATATTCGTAAGTCAACATGTTAAATCTCTACAATATGCTGAAATTTGGTCAATATGTCGTTTACCAAACAGAGCCTAAGTATTAGTAAACAACGGATTAATATTGAAAAAAGCAGATTTAGAAGACATATATATTTGACCAACAGAATGATTTAACATATTTGACTAGCAGATTTATTTAGCAAAATAATTTTAGAGGTATTTGGTAATTGACAGTTTTTATTAAGAGATTGTTTAGTATCTTTGTAAAGTGACAAGTAAAGACATGAACATATTATTTTAAATATATAAAAACAAGGTTAATCTTATTTTTACGAGGGTAAATAAGACATTTTTTTCTTTCTAATTTGGTAATCCAATGTGCTAGTAGAAACAACATATTGCAAAATAACATATTGGACCCCAGTATATTATTTCAATATAACATTAACCAAATGCTCTGAATAGCATATTCGTAAGTCAAAATGTTAAACTTCTCCAATATGCTGAAATTTGGTTGATATATCATTTACCAAACATATCCTAATTCTAGGCCTAATCAGATGCTTATGAATTTACTTGAGAATAAAAAGGTTATATAATGAGTGAGGTCGAAATATAATACGTACAATATAATAATTTACGTGAAAAGAAATGGAGAAAAAAACGAATTGGAGTGGATCCTCTTTCAATAAAAATCTGTCAAAATATCATGGTAACTGTGAAACGAATCCAACAAATTTATTTCTAACATAATTAATTTTCATTATAATTGGGGTATATAAAATGTTGTAGGTTTGTTTTAAATTCATGAACGTCTCAAACAAGCAACTTAGTGAATCATTCCGTCTCTTTATTACTTCTACTTCTCATCAAGTCTCTTCGATAATCTATTGATAACTAGCTCACGCTTAATCGTGCAAATCACATATTTAAGATGTTATATAGAGTTATATCAATAAATAAACACATTCCTTTGCATCAAAATATAGTAAATCAAGACATTCAAACTGACTTGACCACATAACCAATACTCAACTCATTACCAAGCGACTTCAATTTCAACATCTTATATGCCCCCTCGCAACCATGAATACTAATCCCAGTTCTATATAACCGATCTCTTTAAAACGAATGGCTTTACATTTAACGACATTACACCGTTCCACCAAAGGCAACACCCCAACACATTCATCATTCATATCATTACTCTCTCAAAATCCTCATATTGTACTCTATACCTTCATGATCCCTTGCTTTCATGTCTCATTACCCTTGCCAAAATTCACTCAACTTACTTCCATCCTTCTTCCATTACCCTTCGACAACACCAATTAACAACTCAGCCCATTACTCTACTACCTAGCTCTTTAGTAATTAAGTTTTCTTTTATTACTTCCGAAAGTCCAAATCCCTTCTTTTGTATCCATAATTTCCGATGTACTCTTATCCATAAACTCTCTCAACTTTCTACACGCCCTTGCTTCCTACCAGAAGTCCAAGCTATTAGTAATTACTCCTTAATTAGTTACACATTTCCTTAACATTATGAAAGACCAAGACTCACCTCATACGCTTACCTTCCCAAAGAACCTACACAAACTAGGTCCGCCTCTTAGTAATACAAATTACCACTTGTAACACCCCTGATTTCCAAGGAGCCTTATCTGGACCTTCCTTAGTCGACGGTGATGCTACCATCTCGGTTTACCGAGGGGAGTACATATCAAATAGACCATCCAAGAACAAGTTAAAGGTTATTTCGAGTATATACAAGACAAAAAACAAAAGAAGTACAAGGGTTGAACTTTATATATATTACTAACGACAACTGCGATGACTCTTCTCGTCGGCTCCATCCCCCCAATCACATAAGCAAACAACTCATCAAGCACCATCCAAACCTGAAACTATCGCACTGCTCACCATATACATACAACAATGGATCACCGCAGATATAGATAAGGAACGAACATAGAAACACACACGTCATTACAAGCACAATAATAGACTTACGCGAAGATAAAAGAATACAAGTCACGATGATCAATAATAAATACTAGTAAACTGAATCACATATCACATGAGTTAATGACACACAACTGTTCCGTCACACCAACACCATTAAATCATCTCAGCGTATCATGCCCCACTTGCTCGCGACAAGGGGTACCCAAATCCTCAACGTGCACATCCTCTCCGTGACGAATCCCACGAAAAGCGATCGTAGGAGTGAGAGTCGTTTCCCGCAACGGTCCCACACATATTGTTGGGGCTGGTGTCCTTGACAATTAAGTACAATGACTTATTAAATCTCTTTAAGGATCACAAGGGCATACTTTTGTATTATTACCAGTTGATCCACGTTTATCAATAACGGTTGGCTTGCTAGATAAGTTTGACGTTATTGTCATACGGATGGCGGTGATCAACTGGTCCCTATACGTCACACCTATATGACACGTTTGAGAGATGTGAAGGTATGAAAATACAGTCACATTTTGCCGGATATGACTAAACAGTTAGTCAGAGGTATTGACTACTAAATTAGTCAATAAGATGTTGAGATTATTATTTAATACGGATTAAATAATTTTAGCTAATACGGATTACATGATTAATTCGTAAATTAAATATAAACGGTTATATTTAATTAAATATTGTATTCGCAAATTAATATAAACAGTTATATTAATTTGGGTAATTATACAATATCGTATTTTATCAGACCATTATTAATATATCGACTATATTAATATCTGATAACATGCTACGATTTATAAATAAAACCCGCGATTATATTTTAGCAAAAACGGATCGAATCACGCATTAGAATAAGGTAAGAGTGGGAAGCCCACTCTCACCCTAACCCTAATTTCGGTCGACCAAAGCAGTACAAGAGGAGAGGACTTCTCCTTTTGTCAGACTACTGATTTACTGATAATCACATCTCAAGGAAAATTAGGGTTTTGAGAGCATTCTTCTCCCAAAACCTCAGATCTCACATCTAAAACCTTAATAGCTCTCCCAATATTGCAAGGCAGTTGGAGAGGATTTCTAGCACACGCGGCCACGTCTCATTCTAAGTCTTGGGTGCAAGTTATAGGAGGGAATTTGTGTTAATTCCTGTTCTTAGGCCATTCGCACAAGGACTAAAGGTTGTACTTCTTTTCTTATGCTTTTTAATCTTATGACGATATTCACGACTGTAATTTTCATTATAATCCTGCAATTAAAGGGCGAATACACGTTTTATTCCCCACAAGTGGTATCAGAGCCTTAGGCCATGAAATTTTACAATTGTGTCTTTCATAAGATTTAAAATTTTGGAAAAACCGTGCATTCTGCCTTGGCACTCGATCGAGTCTCTGTAGCACTCGATCGAGTGCCCTTGTACCAGGCCTCGTACGTGTGTTTTTAGGGTTGCAATCGATCTTGTTTTCGATTCTTATTTGCATATTGTTATTTAATCGATATTTTTAGCAATATGTGGATCTTTTGTTGTTTTTATTTTTGATTTTCATGTTTTATATCAAAAGATAAAATCTTGTTTAGCTTTAAAGTGCAGCGTTTGCGTTTTAACGAGTCACTCGATCGAGCCCCTGCTGCACTCGATCGAGTGACACTGACACTCGATCGAGTGCCCCTGTTGCTCGGTCGAGTGCTCCTGTTTCAGGCTCTCTTTTTCGAAAATAACTTGTTTCTTATTTTCACATGGCTTAAAATAATATACTGTATACGGAAATAGTATATTATTTAGTGAAACGGTTCACCCTCGTTCGATACATATTATTTTAAAACGATTTAAGATAATAGGATTATATGTTTATTAAAATTGGTGATTAAAGCGGTATAGTCACATAATTTTAATCTTAAAAGGTGGTTTGGTAAAAATTTATTAATCATAATAACAGTATTATGTCATGTATGAATTTTTAATTTAGTTGATGCAGTTTATTTATCGTCTTGTTGAATGCCTAATGAATGCTTTCAATAACGTATTTAATTTTGCAAACAGTTGTAACTTAGTGTGGCCTTAGAAGATTGTGTCACCGTAATGATGGGACACGATCTTGCTTGTAATTTTGAGATCTTGAATCTCCGTTTTGGGTTTTTGCCATGTAATTACTTTTGTATTTAAATTATTAGATTGTATCTAGGATTACTTTTGTAATTTAAATTAGTAATTTTGTGAAGACCAAAGACAAGACGGAGACCGGATGCTCACTCCCGCTGCAAGGACCAAGATGGAACATCAAGACAAGCTTCTAGGGTCCAACGGTGGATTCCAAGTTGTTTTATGTTTATTTTGGTAGGATAGGCCACACTAGGACTTTTTATTTACGTTTATTGCTTTCATTTTATGCTTTCATCGATAATAGCTTGCATCATATTCCGCCTAAAACCAAACCACCTATATCATGCCTGAAAACTGACTCATGTAGAGGTTACGCGTTAGTTTTCTGTGACAATATAGATGTCACATGTCAATTGCAAAGCCATCACTTTATTTAATTCATTCACGCATATGCTAGATATTAGTTCACTTAATATGAATAAATAAAAGTTGATGGGGTCTTCCTCGTATAACCAAAAATTGAGACTAGTCTTTATAAATCAGCCTCCCATGAATCCCTTCTTCGTCGGTAGGCATAATATGACCCCTTCTACGTCGGGTAAGTGGGAACAGATGATTTATTTTATCTCAACATCATGGTCACTCGATACTATCTAGTGACTGAGATGGACTAATAGATAGGATTTACGGAAATCTATCGACCAAGAGTTCCAACGATTGGAATTAGCCAAACTGTGGGCTTATCAATATACGGAAATTGAGTCTTGGGATCGTTTATATAATTCTTGAGGGAGATCAATTATATAAATGCATGAGTCTACGAGTTTAAATTCGATTTAATATAGACTTAAATCACAACAATAAGATACTTATATGGTTTTGTTTTATCTTCTTTTCAGTCTAGAACACGATCATTTAAACTGCTGTATAACTAAATGGCTGGTGAAGACCCAATGCCAAGTGCCAAGCTAGCACGTGAATCCTGGCTAAAAGCCTTCATGGACTCCATGAATCAGTCCACAAGACTGAGGAATGATGGGTCAAACTTCTCTGACTGGGAGGGAGCACTACGGAATGCTGCCATTGCTGACGGAAAGCTCAAGTACTTAACTGAGTCCATTCCGCCACACCCAGGAACTGGAGCTAGAGCTAACGAGGTTCGCACTCATAGCGACTTCGTCATGGAAGCGGGTGCGATAAAGAACGTACTCATCTATGCAATGGAATCCAATTTGCAAAGACGCTTCATAACCCATGGTGCAAACAAGATTTTCACCACGCTCTCTAACGAATTCTCCAAAGCTCCGAGAATCGTTTCTTATGAGCATACCTGTCGCTTCTTTGAGGCGAAACTCCAGAAGGGCCAAGCTGTTAGCCCACATATTCTCAACATGATTGAGAATATCGAGAAACTGGAGACCCTGAACTGCAAGATCAGTGAGAACATAATCGTTGATCGTATGCTTCATTCGCTTCATGATGGGTTCGCCCTCTTTAGGGCCAACTACTACATGAACGACATGAAGAAGACTCCTCATGAGCTCCACTCCCTTCTCGTACAGACTGAGAAGGATCTGAAATTAAGTGGGAGCATGAAGTAGGATGTTCTCATGATCTCCAGTAAGGGAAAGGGTAAAGGGAAGGCTAAAGCTCAGGGCGACCTAGCAGTAGGTAAGCCCAGGTTCAAGAAACCAGGATTTACTAAGAGTGGGCCAGGTGAGTCAAGCAACTCACAGGGCAAGACAAAGAGCAAGGATACTAGCATGGAATGTCACCATTGCCACAAGACTGGGCATTGGAGGCGCTCATGCCCCGTGTATCGCGAGGACATTAAAGCAGGCCGTGTTACTCCTGTTGGTATGTCTTCTTCTTCTTTTATTCACATGATTGAGATTAACCATGCAAGTTGCGAAACTTGGGTACTTGATACTGGTTGTGGTTCTCATCTATGTAATCATGTGCAGGGCCTCCGAAACCAAGAACCCCTAATCAAGGGTGAGGTGGACCTGCGTGTCGGGAATGGAGCACGTGTTGCTGCAGTCTCGAAGGGAACATACGTGATCCAGCTTCCAAGTGGATTCGAGTTATTTTTATATAACTGTTATTATGTTCCTAGTTTGTCCAAAAACATTATTTCAGTTTCTGCGCTTGACAAACTCGGCTTTTCATTTGTAATAGAGAATAATAGCTGTATTTTCTCCTTACACAATATGATTTATGGCAAGGCAGTTTCCATGAATGGAATTTATGTTTTAGATCAAACTACCGAGATATTACATGTGAATAACAAGAGATTAAAGGTAGGTGACAAAGATCAAACTTACCTATGGCATTGTCGGATGGGACACATAAATGAGAAACGCGTAAAACAGCTCATACAGAATGGAGCAATATCGCCCTTTGATTTCGAATCATATGGCACGTGTGAATCATGTCTCATTGGCAAGATGACTCGTATTTCCTTCAAAGGTGTTGGAATGCGCGCTGCCGACCTATTAGGACTCATACATACGGACGTATGTGGCCCTATGTCGATCAACGCACGAGAAGGCTATAGGTATTTCATCACTTTCACGGATGATTTGAGTAGATATGGCTATGTCTACTTGATGAAACATAAAAGTGAATCCTTTGACAAGTTCAAAGAATACCAGAATCGGGTACAGAACCAGCTGGGTAGAAAGATTAAAGCACTACGTTCGGATCGTGGTGGTGAGTATCTTTCACACGAGTTTGATCAACACCTTAAAGACTGTGGCATCGTGCTACAGTTGACTCCACCTGGAACACCACAATTAAATGGTGTGTCCGAACAGAGAAATCGAACTCTACTTGATATGGTTCGATCCATGATGAGTCACACCGTTGTACCTGATTCATTGTGGGGATATGCTCTTTTGTCAGCCGCTCCAATACTTAACCGAAGTCCGTCTAAAGCTGTTAACAAGACTCCATACGAATTGTGGAAGGGAACGGTCCCTAACTTGTCCTTTATTCGGGTTTGGGGCTGCGAGGCTTATGTCAAGTGGAGACACGAGGATAAGCTCGGCCCGCGATCGGTCAAAACATACTTTATAGGCTATCCAAAGGGAACTTTTGGTCATTACTTCTACTCGCTAACCGAACAACGTGTTTTTGTTGCGGCTAGTGCGACGTTCTTAGAGAAAGAATTTCTCGAGAACAAGTCGAGTAATAGAACCTTCGAGTTATCAGAGGTTCAAGAACCAACTGCCGAGCAACCATTGGAGGAAACAGTTCCTTCAACCGAGGCTGCGGTAGATATTCCTGAGGAACCTAGGAGGTCAGGAAGAGTCTCTATTCCTCCGGACAGATACATTGGTATGGTCGAGGAACACGATACAGATGACGTCTTACTCCTAGAGGGTAATGAACCCACAACCTATAAAGGTGCCATGACCAGTTCTGACTCAAAGCTATGGCTAGAAGCCATGCAATCCGAGATGGACTCCATGTATGAGAACAACGTGTGGGATCTTGTGGACCTACCTGCAAAGGTACGTCCCCTTCAATGCAAATGGCTTTACAAGATAAAGCATGCCGTGGAAGGACAACAAGATATCCACAAGGCTAGACTAGTTGCTAAAGGTTTCACCCAAGTGCCAGGCTTGCACTACGATGAGATCTTTGCACCCGTAGTCATGCTACGTTCCATTCGGATTATCTTAGCGATCGCCGCATTTCATGATTATGAAATATGGCAAATGGACGTTAAAACCGCCTTCTTAAACGGTTATTTGGAGGAAGAGTTGTACATGGTACAACCTGAGGGTTTTATTGATCCAGCACATCCTAAGAAAGTTTGCAAGCTTAAGCGTTCCATCTATGGACTTAAGCAAGCATCGCGGAGTTGGAATCATCGCTTCGACCAAGTGATAAAAGAAAATGGATTCATTCGATCAGTCGAGGAACCATGTCTCTATATCAAGTCGAGTGGGAGCAAGATTGTATTCCTAGTACTGTATGTCGACGACATACTCTTGATTGGGAATGACATACCTCTCTTATCTTCGGTTAAAGCATGGTTGAAAAACCACTTCCAGATGAAAGATCTGGGAGAGGCACAAAGAATTTTGGGCATCCGTATCTACAGGGATAGATCACGACGGATGTTGTCTCTCAGTCAGGAGTCTTATATAGATAAGATCCTGGAGAGATTCAGCATGACGAACTCCAAGAAGGGGTTCCTTCCTATGACTCCTGGGCTTCACTTGAGCAAGACTCAAGAAGCTAAGTCATTGGAAGAGAAAGAGCGCATGAGTCGGATTCCTTATGCCTCGGCAATATGATCGATCATGTATGCCATGATATGTACACGTCCTGACGTTGCATATGCATTGAGTATGACAAGTCGATTCCAAGCTCATCCAGGTGAACAACACTGGATGGCCGTGAAAAACATTCTTAAGTACCTACGGAGGACAAAAGATTGGGGATTGACTTACGGAGGCGACTCGACGCTCTGCGCCACGGGTTACGCAGATGCTAGCTTCCAAACGAATCGAGATGACTCGAAATCTCAGTCTGGATTCGTTTTTACTCTTAATGGCGCTGCTGTCAGCTGGAAAATTTCTAAACAGAGTGTTACAGCAGATTCTACGACTGAGTCCGAGTACTATGCCGCCTCAGAAGCAGCTAAGGAAGCAATATGGATGCGTCAATTCTTACAAGGACTCTCGGTAGTACCTAGTTCGAATGACTCAATCACCGTTTATTGTGACAATAACGGTGCCATCTTCCAAGCTAAGGAGCATAAGTCTAGCAGCAATGCTAGACATGTACAACGGAAAGCTCATCTAATCAGAGATTACGTGGAGCAAAAGGAGATATTCATTGATAAGATAGCTACGGATGACAACATAGCTGATCCTCTCACAAAAGCATTACCACGTGATAAGCATGAAGGGCACATTCATTCCATGGGAATTGGATGTGTTCCTAAGTTGTAGTACTCTTTTATGAATTCATGTAATAATTCATTTTCTCGTGTACTCTATTCAACCTTATTGTTATGATATAAAATGTTTTGTTTTTCATGTGGAATTGTACGCCAATTTTGAACACCACAAAGTGAATTGATTAACATTACATCGTTTTGGTCCTTGATTACCCACTTGAGCTGATAACTCAGGTAATCATTTTGTGACGTTGGTTGATGGTGGGTTCAACGAGCCATAAGTCACGTGGATGACTGACCAATCACAAAGGCGAGTTATACGGATATCTTGTAGGACACCCCGTGACAACGTTATGGAGTCCTAAATGTTTTATAACATTGGGTGCCGGGTCGTGGATAGGACCTCCATAGTGTTCCTTAGAGTCGAGTCTTTTGACTTTCAACTGTCTCTTGAGATTAAGGCAGATTTTGGGTAACTTTGGTTTCTTTCCCACGGTCACCGTAACAGGGGCCAAGAGGATTTTTTCTGGGTTATTTCATGTTGCGCGATATCGGCAGGATTCGAGTTGAGGGAAATATCCAAACCCTTATCAGGATTTTATCATTTCTCAGGGCCACTCGAGGAGTAGTAACTAAAATGCATGGCCATGCTCGAATACATATTCGTTTTATCAGTTAAGTTACTCTCTAGTCGGGGAAACCACTCTTGATACAGATCGCTTGTGAGATACGACCTTTGCGAATGCGGATTTGCAAATTGTCTTACATTGAGTGGGAAAAATTTTAAAAGGATATGAGAATCGGTTATCGCACCTACACTTGTACGGACAAGTGGGAGTTTGTTGGAGCTTGTGTCCTCCACATGTAGTGTGATAACATCATTGCACATACCCTTGTACGGACAAGTGGGAGATTGTTGGGGCTGGTGTCCTTGACAATTAAGTACAATGACTTATTAAATCTCTTTAAGGATCACAAGGGCATACTTTTGTATTATTACCAGTTGATCCACGTTTATCAATAGCGGTTGGCTTGCTAGATAAGTTTGACGTTATTGTCATACGGATGGCGGTGATCAACTGGTCCCTATACGTCACACCTATAGGACACGTTTGAGAGATGTGAAGGTATGAAAATACAGTCACATTTTGCCGGATATGACTAAACAGTTAGTCAGAGGTATTGACTACTAAATTAGTCAATAAGATGTTGAGATTATTATTTAATACGGATTAAATAATTTTAGCTAATACGGATTACATGATTAATTCGTAAATTAAATATAAACGGTTATATTTAATTAAATATTGTATTCGCAAATTAATATAAACAGTTATATTAATTTGGGTAATTATACAATATCGTATTTTATCAGACCATTATTAATATATCGACTATATTAATATCTGATAACATGCTACGATTTATAAATAAAACCCGCGATTATATTTTAGCAAAAACGGATCGAATCACGCATTAGAATAAGGTAAGAGTGGGAAGCCCACTCTCACCCTAACCCTAATTTCGGTCGACCAAAGCAGTACAAGAGGAGAGGACTTCTCCTTTTGTCAGACTACTGATTTACTGATAATCACATCTCAAGGAAAATTAGGGTTTTGAGAGCATTCTTCTCCCAAAACCTCAGATCTCACATCTAAAACCTTAATAGCTCTCCCAATATTGCAAGGCAGTTGGAGAGGATTTCTAGCACACGCGGACACGTCTCATTCTAAGTCTTGGGTGCAAGTTATAGGAGGGAATTTGTGTTAATTCCTGTTCTTAGGCCATTCGCACAAGGACTAAAGGTTGTACTTCTTTTCTTATGCTTTTTAATCTTATGACGATATTCACGACTGTAATTTTCATTATAATCCTGCTTTTAAAGGGCGAATACACGTTTTATTCCCCACACATATGTTCCACAATCTCAATAATGTCATCATCACTACAACATCACCAATATCAATACCAGCCGTTTACATAAATCATACAAGGACATAATCACAAAAGGTATGGAAAACAATACAAAAGAAATACTTGACTGAGTAGGATAACCTACTTGACATACGCATCCAAGGACTCCTCACGCAACTTAAGAACAACATGACGGTTCCCTATCATAGATTCTACCCGTCAACATAATTGTAAGAGATACTAGAAAAGTTGGACTTAAGGAAAAAGGTACTTACCGAGACTGCTATTAGGGTGACATATGTTTGGCTTCGAATCAGATAGTCTCGTATGCAAAGGTCGTCTAGTGTCCATGGAAGTTGGGATGAGAGGGGGAAGGGATGAGACGGTTCTTTCTTTTGTTTTAGGGTTACGGGGTATGACAAAACTGATAAACGAATTAGGGTTTTATTAAATACTGGCGCGAAAGCAAGTCCGCTGGAACGAACGCACTCGGCCGAGTTGGACTAACTCGACCGAGTTGGCCTTACTCAACCAAGTTTGACTAATTCGACCGAGTTGGTCTCACTCGGACGAGTTGGTCTTAATTAACCGAGCCTACACAAAACAGTTGGCTTCCTTCCTATGGAAGATCTACTCTCATCCTTCCTAAGTCACTCTCACGTCAGATGGTCCATGGTCTCAAGCCTAGAAATGGTTCTTTAAACTCGGGTGTTACAATCTGCTTCCCCCCTTAAAAGAAATTTCGTCCTCGAAGTTTTGCCTCTCTTGAGAAAAGAAGGTCACAAGCACTACTTGTTATTTCTAAGCCGCGACTCGCGGGGTTGTTCGGTTCATCTTGCCTACCCATCCTTCCT
This sequence comes from Silene conica, assembly GCA_029255685.2. Classification (NCBI taxonomy): domain Eukaryota; kingdom Viridiplantae; phylum Streptophyta; class Magnoliopsida; order Caryophyllales; family Caryophyllaceae; genus Silene; species Silene conica. The sequence goes on from CM055314.2 coordinate 74,748,652, forward strand.
CCCCGACTCTTAAAGTCGCGTAAACTGTCAGGTTCTCATACATACGCATATCTCGATTATGTCTACATACTACCTCAAGTGTATTATAAACACTTACGCGAAACGCTTTGGGAATATCTTTTCCTTATCATACTTTGTCAACATTAACATAACTCGTCCGTCCCGAGTCCAACACGTATTCTCAAAATATCACAACCTGGCAGGTTCTCAAGATCCAACACATTGTCACAATTCTAATGATTTAACACATTAACACATTGTTAACATGTTACCGAACACCATGTACGACGTAATCACCATTCTCAATCACAATCCAACACATTATCTGACATAAAATACTAGCCACTTGCTACACATAATACGTTTTAAACATGATTTATATCCGCGCAATAATCTATCTACCCCTCTAAAAAGAACTTCCTCCTCGAAGTTTCACGGATCCAAACTGTCCCGAGGTCTAATCGTATCCCTTAGAGCATGCACATTAGAACTTTTCACACATTTTCACCAAAACTGTGAAAATGTTAATAATATATAATAATAGAAAATGTGCCCCACTATCTTACAAATCCAACAAGTATTTTCGGACAGGCGAAAACGAGTGAAAATGAGTTGAGCAAAGCAAAGTGCAGCTTTTTCCAAATAATTTGCAGGAGTTGCAGCTTTTCCAATTTTTAGCAAACTATGTACGTAATTACCAACGGTAATATTTGGCTTGCATATTAAACAACGCTGATATTTTGCAACTTTATTTTTTTTTAAAAAAAAAACCATAATTCATATTTTTTCCTCCTCTATAAAAGGAGCCCAATATCAATATATTTCATCACACCTCTTCTTCTATTTTCTCTCTACTTATTTATCAGATTACATATAATTATTAATTATTTACACTAATATGAATCATAATAATATGAATCCAAATATAAATAATAATTTGAATCCTTCTAATGTGAATCAAAATGAAATAAATCTTAATCATATGAATTATGTGAATCATAATATTAATTATGGTAATTATCATCCTTCTCAAGATCCTTATCAAATGCAACCGTCTTATCGATTCTCATATAATTATACTAATTATAATCCTAACCATACTTATTCCCAACCAATCAGGCCTATTGCTACTTCATTTTTCCCATATACGCAGCCCGTTCATCAAACAATAGATCCCTCACAAATTCCACCAAGTAACCATAATTCAAATGATATTGAAGTGGAAGTTGATATTGGTAATGAAAGAACACCCACTTCAAATACCGGTAGATCTACTCCATGGCACGTACTAGAAGATGAAACCCTTATTTCATCATTCATGAGGGTTTCAGAAGATAGTATAGTTGGCACCGACCAATCGAAAGAAACACTTTGGAGTAAGGTTAAATCGTTTTACGATGATGCCCAACAGGCCAATCCCGGTGTCTTGAAGAAGCGAACTCGTGCTATGCTTGATGGCCGATTTCGAAGAATCTCAACATCTGTCATGAAATGGAGTGCATGCATGGAAGCGACCACTAGGAGGAAGAAGAGCGGCATGAGTGAAGATGATGTAAACTGATGCCCGTCGTTGAGGGTACCAAAGATAAAATTTATAATTCCTAACCTTTAACTATAGATAGCGAAAGTCAGGGTCGAACCACAGAGAGGTGGGGAATGTTTATTGTCTTAATGTTAATGTTTAAAGGTAACATATTTGGGGGTTTGATTGTTGATTACTATATCTAAGGCAAAGATTAAAATAAAATAAGAAATAAAGATGAGAATTAAATATATAAAAAGGGATGCTAGGATGTTTGGGTAATAAATAGCTAAGGTAATATAAATCCTAAGGTCAACATGTATTGCAGTCGCGTAAGGGGGTGTAACATATCTTTTTAGGTCTATGCTACCTAATAGCTCCTTTCGGCCTATGCTATTAGTTCCTAGGTCTCACAATTATTGGGTGTCAACAATAAGGGTGATTCCTAAATCCTAGGTCACATACCTTTCAGTCTTGAGTAACCTAGCCGTCTTAAGGTGTAAACCAATGCCCTTCCCGTATCTTTCAATCTTGGGTAGGTCATTACTAACATCCTACAAGTCTCCTTTCAGTTTTATTGTAGGGTATTATAGTCGACAAAGAAAGACGAAACAGGATACAAACGCGAGTGGTCGACCGACCAGCTATTCCAGTCGGCCGACCATAGCCTCGGTCGACCGACCCACTATTTGAGTCGGCCGACCGTGGCTCTGCTACAAGTCGGTTTCGGAATTTATTCTACTCATGCATATTATCCCCTACATCCTAACATATGAAATTTAGCTACTCATGGTTGTTAAGACGATTATAAAATTGGGAATAAACATGGTAAATATAGTAAATAATCTAAACATGCAAGAATTAACAAAGCTTGCGATTCTGACTTGAACAGTTGTAATGAAAATAAGAACGATAATAAAGCTAGATTAAAAGAGTAATTACCACAAACGGAATTAGGGCAGAAAGAAAAAAACTTTATTGGATGCTTGGGAATTGTTGAAAGATTACAAACTCTAATAATAATTGAATAAATAACAGAATTCTTGAATCTTTCTCAAACTAAATATTAATGGATGCAAAACCCTAACTACAAGATTAGCTTATATAGGGCAAGAGATTAGAGTTTCCTAAAGACTCTACTTCTAATTTATTTCCGAAAAAGAGTTATTCTGGGCTTTGCTGAGGTCGGTCGACCACTTTGGTGGGTCGGTCGACCTCCTTTACGGACTTAATTGACTTCTTGGGCTTTTCTTCAGATTTGGATTTTTTATCTTTAGGGTCGGTCGGTCGACCTATATTGTCGGTCGGTCGACCGCTTCCCGAGGAATTTCTTCTATTTTCTTCTTGGTTTGACTTTGGATACTTGAATAAGGACTCCAGTTGACTTTCCATTGTTCCTTAATTACGCAAAAGACTTGAAGACATGAATTCGGTGCTAAATCGCCCCTTTTCCGCATAAATCTGCAAAAGTGCATAAAAATACGAAAGTACACGATTGTTGGGAAATAAAGGCTAAAACATAGTAAATGAGCGACCAAATGCGTGTAAAAATAGATGCAAAACATCATAAAATAGACACGCATCATAAACGCCGAGGTTAGGGAATTGTACAAACCCGCTAAATTTGCTTTGGAGCATGCTTGGAACATGATGAAAAAATTTCAAAAATGGAAAATTTGTGTTGCTCCATACGCTAATGTGAGTTACAAAATCACTCCAAGTCGAGTTGCTGGTAACACTACAACAAAATGGCACTTGCGCCACGATTTATGTCACGGGAATTCATAATTCGTGACCTAAATTTGCTTAGTCACGGGAAAAAAAGTCCCTTCCTTCAAAATCAATTGGTAAAAAAATTTATGTCACGGGAAAATATATCTGTGACAAAAAATTGTTTTTAGTCACGAATTAAGTCATGACCGTGGCTAACAAATGCGTTTAGTCACGCATCAAGTCACGAACGTGGCTAATAATTATTTTTAGCCACAATGTCGTGGCTAATTATGATTTATTGTCACAGGTAAGTTAACCGTGACTAATTAGTGTGCTTAGCCACACTGAATTCTTAACGTGGCTAATTATGATTTATTGTCACAGCTAAATTAAACGTGACTATATTGCTCTTAGCCACCCACTGAATTCTTACCGTGGCTAATTGTGATTTATTGTCACAAGTAAATTACCCGTGACTAATTATTTTTTTTTTGTTTAAACCGGGGTGTCCACCGTCGACAACTGTGTATAATCCCCTCGCCGCGGGTGCTCTCACGAAGAGGTAAACGGCTGGCCAAAGTGTTGCTCAATTCCCATGGGCAGGGATCGAACCCCTGACCTCATGGTTAAGGGATGAGGTGAGCAACCACCACACCAAACACATTTGGTTACCCGTGACTAATTATTGCTCTTAGCTACGCACTGGATTTTTACCGTGACTAATATTTTTGATATGATAACAAATAATAGTACAAAATTATTAGTGCAACATGGTGTGTATTGTGACATCAAGATGATTGCGCCGTATTATTGCGAGATGTGAACAATATCCGTACTTAATGTTCTTCACTATTGACGTAAATGATCTTATTATTGGAAGTAAATGATCTTATTACGATTACACTAGTAGAAAAATGACTTTAGGCATGGACAAGTGACAACGGTCATTAAATATAACCGTGTTAGAAAAGGCAACGGTTGTTAACAACGACCGTTGCCAAATATAGAAAAAACACTCATACGACAATGGTTAACTCAAAAACCGTTGCCATATATATTTTTCGTACATAATTAAGGCAACGGTTTTATATTAACTGTGTTTTATATTAACTGTTGCCATTTAATAAAATAAAATTTACCATCAGCCTAGAAAACTTAATTCGCTGAAACTCTCCCATTTTCATTTCTTACGGTTCTCACAAACATCTTATTTTTTCGCACATCGATTCTCTTCAATACAAGCTCTTCAACTTGTGCGCAAATTCAATGGTTGTTCTGTAATGTCGACAACCCCGTCCTACCCACAGATTAGTCCATAATGTCTTTGAACAAGCTTTTTTTTCATATTCAAATTTAATTTCTAGGGTTTTGCTTTTCCATTAGTTGTTCATATGATCGGGATAAATCTCCCTATCCCCTAGGTAAGCGGCATCCAATTTAATTGATTTACCGGAGAAATTTTACATCTCCGAAAATAGATTCACTACTACAATTTAAGGCTATGAGAACGCCACTTTAAGAACGGTTAAGTGTGGAACCGTCCTGTTTTGTAACTTTACTTTGGGCGCGCATATATGACTCCAAAAGAGAACGGTTATTTGTATGAACCGTTCTTGTAGGTTATCAACGAGAACGGTTATGTTTGACCAACCGTCTTAATATATTAATTATTAATATATTAACAAAGAGAACACCTATTATGTATAACCGTCCTAATAGATTAATATATTAACAGAGATAACGCTTATTATGTAGGACCGTCGTCTTTGTAAAACAAAATTTCGCTAAAACAAGAGAATTATTATTATCTTTAATTACTACTGACCAAAAAAAAACAAGCCGCCAAACATACAACACGATTTCCTTAAATCAATACTTCGCAATATAGAAGGGAAATCTTAAGGAAACAAAGAACATAAATTGAGAACGATTTCCCTAATTCCCTAAAACATACTCGGGTTCGAATGTTAAATGTCTTACTGTGCTAACTGCTAAGTACAAACTACTCATACTATCATACATATACCTTTACTCTATCGCCGGCAAAACTTCACAGTTACAAAATTAAGCCTTTACATTTCCTATTCCCTAATCCACCCTCAACCTCCCTTCACTCCCCTCTTTCATCACCCATCCTCCTCACCTGATGTCGCCATTACCGTCGTCTGTGAGATTCAACGACGCCGGCGCACCACCGTCAATTGATTCCGTTTTCGCCGAACCTACTCTGACAACGATGTCGACATCACACAATCGTTTTATTTGTATATATTAGCTATGAAGCTTTGATAAGCACTTTAATTTTAACTCATCCAAGGTATTCCTGCAATTCATCTTTCTATATTTGTGTTAATTTTTTATTTGTGATTGAAAACTGTTAATTATGTGATGATGTTGTCTGGTGTTGTTTGATTGAATTCGTGTTTATTTTTTGATGATTGTCCATATGCTTAGTTTTAGAATAGCAACACTATACGTTTGTGGATTTGATAGTTTAGTGAATTGAATCCTTTTTTTCGAGTAGTTTTTCCGTTCCGGCATGTGAACTGATTCTTCGGTTTGGTTTGATGTTATTCTGACACTTCACGAAACGATGTTCGTGTTCCATTATTAATTTATTTTTATCTTCCAGATCCCTCAACAAGGCCAGACGCTGAAACTATGCTGATTGAGCTGATCGAGCACTTGCATCTACTGTAGATCATTGAGGTACTGCATTGCATCACAATTTGCAGTGAGCAAAGCAGGATTAGAACACTGATATATGACAAGTTTGCACTTTACAGGCACCAAAAACTTGATTAAGATGGTTGAAAGCAGTCATTGTTGGCACATTTTTTTTAAATGTGTTGATCTCATCCATGCTTCTACTTTGCACAATGGTAGACCAACCCTAGAGCTCATACAGACTCATACAAACACAACATCCCCCTAGTAATAACCAACCTGTAATCATAAACTTATAATCCAACTACGGAGTATATAATTGGTATATAATTTAAAATGCTAGACACATACCTCTAGCTAGCTAGATATACTCTTTTAACTTGCTAGATACATAAATTGTTGAGGTAAGTTTGTTTTAATTTTGATTGTTTTACTTACATTTTGAGTTGATTGTCTACTTTAAAGTGCTAAAAATAAGTTAATTCTTCTATTTTATTTCTAAATGATAAAATGAAATGGATGATGTTGCCTCAGTTTCAGGATGTATATAAATTCGGCGCTGTTTTTGATGTCGCCTAAATTCGGCGCTGTTTTTGAATGACAAAATGGAAAGGATGACTCTGCTTCTGGCCAGACACGAACACGGTATTGTCTGTTATCTTTTTCCATACTAGTTCCAAGAAATGTTAATGCTTAAATAACAAAGATTTTAATACAGTTCAATGGAATTTAATCTGCAGGGATATGATGCGTCATTGTTGTTAGATAACAGTGAGTCTTTCTATCAGAGAAGAGGTCCAACCCAAAGAGGAACTCGGTTCGTGGGTTTGAGGTCCTTGACGGCAACATTTGTCTCAGTGCTCAGTAGTTTGATTATTTATTCTGATATCTCTTTAATTTCACCTCCAAGACGAATATCGTACCGACTATGATCCTGATATCTTTTCGACGATAAGGGTCATCTCCCTTTGTCTGCCTAGTTGCACTAGGTTTAGTATACATCTGCATAAGCCTTTTTATTGCATGTGAATTCTATACACCGTTTGATGGTCCAACAGTTGTCATTTTTTAGCGTTATAGTCATCTGGTGGTCCAACCACCTAATCATATAAATGGAAGTGTAAGTAGTTAACTAAAAAGGAGATGCTTATGACATGGAGAAGATATAACCTAACTGATTGGGTTTGAATGCTGGCAGTTTCTGTAACATTATTTTCACTTATCTGTACAGTTTTTGTTGTGGGATGGATCTTATTATTTGGGTGTTTGAAATTAGGGACTTCTTGCATGGTGTGCTACATATGCCCTTTTGTTTACGGTAGAGATAATTGTGTAAGTTGCTTGAAATTTTTCACAAAGTTAGTGTAAGAAAACCTCTCAAGAAGCTTACTGCAGACTGTAGAGTACCCCAATATGATGTAAGTTTGTAACAGGGCCACAAGGGTGGCCTTGAAATTACCTGCAGCCTTAGCCAATTGGAAAATAATATGCATGAATCTTTTTTATGTTATGATTTTGCTTTCTTATGATCATGGGAGTAGTTGTTTATCTACCTTGCTTTCTAAAGTTAGGTCAATGTGTAAAATGGTCATTACTAGCCATACCAAATCAACAACTTCTGCCTCTGGATAAGGCTTCAATCAAACGCTATTTTTTGCATGTTTCCTACTTAAAACACTAGTTGAATTCTGATATGAAATTTTAACAGAAATCCCAATTCTGATACATCTTGTTCATAAATATAGCATATGATTTATTATGATTTGCTGTAAAGATTTTGAAAGGAGCTTCAAGTAATGATCATCATTTCAACTTTTCCCCGCTTGAGGAAAATCTCCTGGTACCAACTCTGATCTTTATCACCTTAACTTTTGCATGTACCATATTAACTTCTTGAAATTCTTCTTCATAAGAGGAGGCAGTATGATAAAAAGAGTGTTCAGTTGAAGTGGTTCACAAATGTTTTGCCCACGCAGAATAGATTTCTTTTAATATGATTCATGACAGTTGAGCAGTTCTGCTCCCCTCTATCATCCATTTGGTTTACATATTCCGTCATAGCCGAAGAATTATGTACAGAACTCAGTTTTAAATATTATTTTAAACTAATCCTTATATGTATGCAGGTAGGGACTTTCATATAGCCGAAGAAGAGGAAGACATGGGGTATTATGCTGGTTTTGTGGGTGAGTACATCCATTCTCATTTGTCGTTTTGATCTACATTTTCCAGTTGAATTTTAAGTGTAAGAACTTGTCCACCTTATGGTTAGTCCCTTTATGATCTTGCATTTGGAGGAAATTCCAATGATAAAGTCTCATCTTCTAAGTTTTTCATGACATCTTTTTATATATTGTACATTTTGTAATAATACACAATTAAATTGTTGGCATACTTGTATATTATTTGCAGTTGTTGTATCGAAGACCTTCACAATTGCTACTGATCAGACCAAACTGGGCACCACCATCATCTCTAGCTGAATTTCCTCAACTTTCTACATATCTTCAAGGCGGCTATTGAGATCCTCTCAGATCTTCAGAGATTGTCACAGGCATCCTCAGGTGATCTTTCAAACCCAGCTCAATCTCAATTTTTAACGATGATTGCTACTGTTTTTAGCGCTGTTATTGCTGCTGCCTTATGCCGTTACTATGCCACTGTTGTGCTGCCTATTGTTGCGGTTTTGGGGTGCTATACGTAACGAGTTTGCTACCATTATAGTTACCATCCATACGTACCGATTGTGGAACTTACAGGCTACTAACTGATACGTATAAAAGATGTACTATGTATTTGAATGTCCTAGTAAGTTACAACTGTTGTAACATTAGTCACCATCCTTTGTAACGCCAGTGCTGGTGGTGCAACTGGTCATTTTTATTCATATATCTGAGTAATTATTGTGATCAGTGATGTCAAATTGGGAGATGTATTGATTTTATTGGTTTATTTGTTTTGAAGGTGTAATTGTGGCGACATTTGTATGTCCTTTAGATGTTATTAGAACTCGGCTCCAAGTTCATGGACGTTCCACCATCGAGAATGGTACCGGCAAAGGTACCCGATTTGTTCCCTAAAAATGGTTTAAAGTTGATGGAGTTCACCAAATTAATCAGTTTATTCCACTCACGTGACTCGCTTGACTATTTCTGAAAATATCCGAAGTATTTACCTGCTATCTTTATACCGGTATCGTAATTTGTATAGAGTTTTAAATGTTTTCCTTCTGACGAATCCACCCGATTCACAAATCTTGTCTTGACTGTGGTTAGAATACAGATTATTTACTTTTGCCTGAACTATGTTTTATCGCAATTGTACGATACTTACTCCCACCGAAATTGATGATTACTTGGTGAAGTAGAGTAAAAGTCTATTTGCTTGTTATTTTCTGTAAATATTGGTACTACAGTTGGTCAGGTTGTTCCACAATGGGATGACTGCAGTACTTGATCACTGGTTGGCATTATACTGAAATTGTCTGACCTGCGTTTTTGTATGTAAACAAATATCTAGTGTGACTGTTGGACATTGTTCCTGAAATTGCTGTTGTCAGATAGGTAGTGTTCCTATAGTCGTGTCATAGTATTGCTACTGCATTGTTGCCTGATGGTAAAGAAGCATCAAATAATGTTCTTTTGTTCTTAGTTATACTTGCTGGTACATCTTTTTCCTTGTCTAATGCTAATGTTGTGAATGGTGATATTTCAGGTGGCTTTCATATAGAAAAAGGGAAACAAATGCATATTGTTGTTGCTATTGCATGTCGTGCACTTCCTGTTGCTGTTTTTTGGTATAGGTGTTTCAGTTGCTTTTCTTTGGGCTTGGGTGTACAAATATGGAGCAAACAAGTTTACACCCGAAGAATATGCCATTAGATTTATAATTTTTACGAGCATTAAATGCACAAGATTGGATTAATTTTTTTTTCTTTTTGCGGACATGTATTTCATATTACTTATTTTTAGTGTTTTCTTAGCTGTTATAAAAGAAAAGGATGCCAGTTTTATGTAATCGACAAAAAAGTTTTATTCCATTTTTACAAGCATATGCGTTATCTACCACTTAATTAATAATGTGTTAGCCACGAAAACTATAAAATTTGCCACAATAATATTTGTGACAATTATTTTTTAGTCACAAGAGTATTTTGCCACGTTATTATTTCGTGACTAGTAATGTTTAGTCACGGAAATTTTATTATTCAGACGATAATATTTGTGGCCAAAAATATTTAGTCACGTGACTCATTTTTGCCACGGTACTGTTTCCTGATTACTATCTTTAGTCACAATAAATTTTGTGGCTGTCAATATTTAGCCACGGGAGTCTCTCTATTGTCACTATATTATTTGGTGGCCAATAATATTTAGCCACGATTTTTTTTTTAATTTGGCCACAATATTAACTTGTGACTAAAAAAAATTTAGCCACGGGAAAATTATTTAGCCACGCTATTTTAGCCACAGGGAGTATCGTGGCAAAGTTGCTAATTTTAGCCACGTTGCAGTTTTTCCCGTGGCTAAAATTTTGCCACGGTCACTTGGGTCACGACTGATTTCCCGTGGCAAAACTGTATAGTCACGCGAATTTAGCACTTGCGCCACGTTTTTAAACGTGGCGCAAGTGCCATTTTGTTGTAGTGTAATGATGGAAGTAATAGTAGTGGGAAAAGAGTACGCAATGAGGGTGAGGAGTACTCTACACCCATCTCTCTTGATGGTGAAAGTATGGGTACCGTACGACCCGAAGGTGTTAAAGCTGCAAAGGAAAATAAAGGGAAGAAGAAGGTTGATGACAGTACTTCTAGAGGTGATACAAATAATCAAGCTGAAGTTAATAAGAGATTGGATATTTTTAATATAAACGCCGTCAAAGAGCTTGACATTCAACAACGTAGGTTGCAAGTTGATGAAGCGAGGATTCAGTTACATCGAGAAAGGTTTGCGTTTACTAAAGAATGAAAAAAGAAAGTGATTTTAATACGCTTCAACAATTACTTAAGCAGACTAATTTACCCCCCGAACTTGAAGATTATAAGCAAGAATTGCTACAATCATTTAAGCGTCGTTAATTATGTTTAATAATTTATTTATTTGTGAGTCAGTTTTAGTTATGTTAAGTTTTTTTTTATTGTTTTATGATTTAATTGTTGTATGTTCTAATTATTGTAAGTTTTTTATTTGTTATTTGTTACTATTAATGAATGAATCTTATCTATTAACTTATCTTTTATCCTTATCGAGTCTCTTATCCTTATTTCTTATCTCTTACACACAATCTTATCCAATGGCCAAGATTAAATTGTTAAGATATCCTTATCCAATCTCTTATCCATATTTCTTATCTCTTACACACAATCTTATCCAATGGCCAAGATTAAATTATTAAGATATCCTTATCCAGTCTTTTATCCTTATTTCTTATCTCTTACGCACAATCTTATCCAATGGCCACGATTAAATGGTTAAGATATCCTTATCCAATCTCTTATCCTTATCCAATCTCTTATCCTTATCCAATATCTTACCTTATACAATCTTATCCAACGGCCAAGATTAAATAACCGAGATATTGATCCAACGGCTAAAAAAGGATAATATCATCAATAAATAGAACCATACTTTAACACTTACTATTATTTCAATATGAATTCTAATAATTTTAAAAATATGAATTTAGATAATTTTTATTATATGAATTCAAATAACTATAATAATGTAGATCCTACTATGAATCCTAACAATTTTAATAATATAAATCCAGATAATTCTGATGAATTTAATTCCTCGTTGTCTTCAAATTATTCCTCGTACGAGCGTTTTAATAGACGTTCGGACGAAAGAAGACATCAAAGAAATATTATAGTTAATCAAATTTTACAATCACAAAATCAACCACCTCAAATTCCTCAAAGACAACCTCGACGAAAAAGAAGGTATATTGAGAGAAATCGGGAAGACGGTCATCAACGATTATACTACGACTACTTCGCTCCTAACCCAGTGTACACAGATAAGATGTTTCGACGCAGATTTCGGATGCGTAGAAATTTGTTTATGAGAGTGGTTAATGGTGTTAAAACCGCTAATGATTACTTTGAAGATGGCCCCGATGCAAAAGTTTCACTTCGTTGCAGAAATGCACTATGGCAATTAGAATGCTTGCTTATGGAGACTCCGCCGACAAGGTCGACGAGTACTTAAGAGTTGGTGAATCAACCGCATGAGAGTGTTTCCAATATTTTACTGATGCAATCATTTCTCACTTTAGAAATGAATACTTAAGGATTCCAACTGTAGAAGATACTCAAAGGTTACTTCAAATCGAGACATATAGAGGTTTTCCAGAAATGCTGGGGAGCATAGACTGTATGCATTAGAAATGGAAGAACTGCCCAAAAGCTTGGCAAGGACACTTTCAAGGGCGTAATTCAAGTCCGACTGTAATTCTGGAAGCTGTTGCCTCCCAAGATCTATGGATTTGGCATTCCTACTTTGGTACTCCAGGTTCGGCAAATGATTTAAATGTTTTACATCATTCTCCAGTTTTTGATGGCTTATTAAACGGGTATGTGCCACACGTTAATTATATGGTAAATGGCAATCAATATGATTGTGGCTATTATTTAACGGATGGTATTTACCCAAAATGGGCTACGTTCATTCAATCGGTAAAACTACTCAAACACACAAAGATAGGTTATTTGCAACTAAACAAGAAAGTGTTAGACAGGGTGTTGAACGTGCTTTTGGCGTATTACAAGCTCGATTTGCAGTTATACGTAACCCAGCACGTTATTGGAGTAAAGAATTTCTTCATAAAGTAATGACATCTTGCATCATATTGCATAATATGATTGTTGAAGATGAGTGGGAGTCATACATCGGTTATGACAATATAGAAGAGTACATTGATAATCACAACGAAGACGAAGAACTTAGTGTTGATGCTCCCGCATATGAAACATGATATATTGAAGATATACATCAATTTGTTGCAAATAGGAATGTTATGCAAGACCCAAGAAGGCATCAAGCTCTTAAAAAAGACTTAGTTGAACATATTTGGCAACAATTTGGTTAATTAAGTTATTAGTTTGTAGTTAATGTAATTGTCGTATGTTTTAATTGTATTTTTTTATTAGTTGTTTATTGTTAATGAATGCAATCTTTTTTATTTTTTGTTTATTATTTTTTGTTTTTAATTAGTTTTTTTAATTCTTATCTCTTACACGCGATCTTAATCTTATATTTATCTATAAAAATGTGTGAAATTTTTCAAATTTATCTTAATTTATATGCAAAAGAATCGTTAAAAATAGAAAATTTCAAATTTACAATAATATCAATAAAAATAATAAATTACAAAACCCAAAATTATATATGATTAAGAATAATTATAATGAAATAAAAATAAATTGAAGTATGTGACAGTGGAATGTTGATGTGGATATTGTGGGGTATAGTAAAGTAGGAAAGAGAATAAAAGTTGAGTATTTGTTGATGTGAGTTTTTTTTTGAAGTATTTTGGTGAATTTTGGTGGTGAGTGGAAAGGTGAGGTGGATGGTGAATTGGAGAGAGAAACGGTGAAAAAGTGTAGGGTGAAAATTGGTGAGTATTCACAAATGCGGATGGTCTTAGGTTCTCTCACCCACATAGGGCATTCAGTTCCACAATGGCTAAATAAAACATCGTCATAAGGTATAACTCGACCGAATGGAAACAACTCGGTCGAGTCATGCCTACTCGCTCGAATCAACGCTGCTCGGTCGAGTCACCTCTGTTCGGTTGATCTACTGCCACTCGGCCGAATGAGCTTAACTCGGTCGAGTTGTTACTACTCGGCTGAGTTCCACTGCCAGTACCTGTAAAATTTTAAACAATCTAAGTTCAACACGAAATGCGTTCAACAAAGTTTGGCCGTAAAGCCTCTGTCATAACGAGTCCCTGTCATAACGAATCCTTGTGCCTACTATGATTACGCACAAAAGAAAACAGTCTACCAACACAAGTTCAGAATGAAACATCCGAAACAAAGTCTAGAAATAACAAGTATCACGAATCCAGTCACGAAGCTAGCTTTAACATCAACACTCTCACACATCGTCCCCGACATCATCATAATCATTATCATCCATGTGCGCTCTGTTGGAGCATGTGTCCTCCACAAGTTAGTGCGATTACAATTTAAATCTCTTACAGGATCACAAAGGAATACTTTGTATATTTATCAACAAATTAAATTAAATCAGTAACGGTTGGCTTTCCTAGAAGTTTGACGTTACTGTCATATTGATGGCGGTGATTAGTTGGTCCCTATCGGTCACACCTATAAGATGGTTCCAAGAGATGTGATTATATACCGATATATTACATATATGCCTAAATTGACTAAATATTAGTCATGGAAATAATACGAATAATTATTTAATACGATTAAATGATTATTAGGAGAAATGAATTAAAATGTTAATTCTAAATAAATATAAATGTTGTATTTATTAGTAATATAAGTTTTAATATACGATATTAAAATTAATTGATTATACGATAATTAATTATATTCTCCTATCATATTTATAGATGCTAAATTATAATATTGGATAAGTCTCGGAAAAACTGTTTTCCAAGTGCACCGAAATTTCGGTCCATATATTATTAATATATATATAAATATAATAACTTCCAAAATAATATTTTCCAATAATTAATAAAAGGTATTTTTAATTCTTTTTGGAAATTGGGTTGGTTTATGGTAGTTATTATGCCGTGTGGACTCGTGCCAAACAAGAGCCCTACACTTGTTTGGATTCACACATTAGTATTTCCTTCTTATGTAAAGACTTGAGATTAACCCTCATAAAAAAGGGAATTCGTGTGAAATATAAGGGAAAGGAGAGGCGTTCGGTTTTTGTCTAGCATATACAAAATTCGAGCAAGGCATATTCTTGGATCATCTTGGGTGCAATTGGTAGGATGATTTCTGTCTTGAAATCTATTATACTAGGTTGTTCTTAGGTCAAAAGCAAAGGACCAAAGGTTATTTCTTACCTACTTATATCGATTTAATTACTTTTATAGCATTAATATTAAAGTTAATTTTGATATAATCCTTCTTTACGATATTAATACGATTAATCTCATTATGAAATATACGATATTTACTACAAGTGGTATCAGAGCATAAGCTTCAAAATTGTTTTAATATATATCTTCTTAATTTTTCATAGATGATAAATCGTTTCTTGATTTTCTTGATTTAAATCGATACATTCTTGTTTTTTTTCGGCCCCTTAATCAGTTTAAAAGTTAAATTGACTTAGTTAAATTTATTTGTTGATATAATACAGATGGAATCAACACAATATAAGTCTATTTTATTTGATAAAAATCCTCCCTGAAAATTTTGCTTATTACATTTGTTATATGATAATTAATGTATTAATGAAATTTGCTTGTTTTTGTTTATTATACGATAATGAATGGAAATTTTTGGCCGAAAATTATAAGAACGAAAATTTAAAAAAAAGTTTCGGCGTTTTTTTTCTTTCAAACGGTTTTTTATTTGTAAAAGTCAGAGTGTTGGATTTCGTTGAAAAAATAGTGTTTTTCGAGTGTAAACAACAATCTAAACCGGAATGCAAAGCTGGGTTATCGTTTTTAAGCCAAATTCGAACGTTTAGGTTGCTTTCCAGACCGTTTTACATAAAAAATTGTTTTTTGGAAAGTTTTAATTTTTGGAAAGTTTTCCGGAAAGTTGGTTTTGGAAAGTCTTTCTGAAAACCCTATGTTTGGCCGATTTTATTGGTTTCTTTTATCAATTTAATTTAATATCGTAAATTGTTTATGGTATTTCATTTTATTAATTTGACACCTTATTATTTTAAATTGTTTAGAATAATAGTAAATTAATTCACAATATATGATATTTTGAATTTTTCTTGGATTATTATATATGTATGACATATATAGTTGGTTTTGTGAGAATTTATAGAAATTTTCGTATTGTAAATTATTAAAAGGTGGTTTGGATAAATATTTTGCAATATGAATGTTGTATATTTATATTGTTGAATGATTGCAATTTTTTTCGATGAATGGTTTATTTTCAGCTTTGGGAATGTAATGTAATCTAGTATGGCCTTAGTTTTGATTGCTTTTTCGTAATGATGAAAACGTAATCGGTGATGTAATTAATGAGATCTCGTATCTCCTTTTCTCCCATTTTTGTGTACGTTATTCATAGAATGTAATTAATAGGACTTTGGCTATGTTATTTTATGTAATGTAATTTATTTCGCTAGAAGACTTTAAAGTAGAGATTTGAAGACGTTCAAGGGACCTCGTTGGTGCATCACAAGACTGGAGTTTCCACCACGCTTCCCGGGTCCAATGTGATTGGATTCCAAAGTTGTAATCTCTAGGTTGATAGGCCACACTAAGATTTTTTTATTTTGTTTCTTTTTCTTCACTTGTTTATTCATCGCATGTTTAAAATTGTTGCATATCATCATATTCCGCCTAAAGCAAACCACTTGGATCATATAGTATATAAATCGTGATTTCGTGTGACATACGATGTCAATTTAGCCGTCATTTATTCCTATTCACTTAAATTTGAGTTCACTTAAAATGAATCTAAAATAAATGATGAAATCTCTCTCTCAATTAAAAATTGAGGTTAGTTTTTCTAGATCAATTTACTATGAATCCCTTGTTCGTCGGTGGACATATTGGACATATTACTCTTTGTGTGGACCCCTTCTACCTTGGGTAAGTAGTGCATATTGAATTAGTTGAACTCAACATCATAATTTAAAACAGTGTTAGATTATAATTGACTATGAGATAAATTTGAGAAATTTATCGACCGAGAGTTCTAAGGTAGAACTAACTAAGTGTTTAGCTTACCAATTTAGAGAAGTTGGGCCATGAGATCGTTTATGTAATCCAATTGAGAGAGGTTGATTACATAAATGTTTAAGTCATTGTTAAAACCATTTACATTGACTTCAGTTATTCGATGTTTTTTACTTACTATCTTCTTTTCACATTGTAGATAATTATAAACTGTTGTTAAAATGACCGACTGTGACGTTAATACTGGACCTTCTGCTACACTCACCCGTGAATCATGGCTCTAATCATTTATGCACCATATTAATCAATCCACTAGACTTAAAAATGATGGGAGCAACTTAACTGATTGGGAGGCATCATTACGGAATGCTGCCGTCGCAGATGGCAAGCTCAAGTATTTAACTGAGCCAATGCCAGCTGAGCCCACCGCAAGGACTGGAGCCCAACGAACTGCATACGATGAGTTCGCTCATGAGGATGGTGCGATTAAAAACGTTTTGATCTATGCAATGGAATCCAATTTGCAACGCCGCTTCATTTCTCATGGTGCAAATAAGATTTTCACCACCCTAACTAACGAATTCTCGCAAGCTCCGAGAATCGTTAATTATGACTGTGCTGTTCGTTTCTTTGAGGCGAAACTCCAAAAGGGTCGATCTGTTAGCCCACACATTTTCAATATGATTGAGAATGTTGAAATATTGGAGGAATTACAGTGCAAGATTAATGAGGATATCATCATTACCGCATCCTCCACTCTCTTCATGATGGTTTTACCCAATTTAGGGTAAACTAGTATATGAACGACATGAAGAAAACTCTTCATGAGCTCCACTCTCTACTTGTGGAAGCAGAGAAGGATCTTATTTCAAGTGGGAGCCAAAAGCGGGATGTCCTAATGATCAAGTCAAAAGGAAAGGGAAAAGCTCCAGCTGACTTAAATGTTAAGAAGCTATATTTCAAGCGCTCGGGCCAGTTAAAAGCAAAGAGTGGGCCTGGTGTGACCAGTAGCTCAAAGAGCAAGACTAAGAGCAAGGGGAACGATATACAGTGCCACCATTGTCACCCGTTAAGCCATTAGAGAAGGAACTGCCCCAAATACCTTGAGGATATTAAAGCGGGGCGTGTGACGCCCACAAGTATATCTTCATCTATTCACATGATTGAAATCAATCATGCTAATTTTGCAACTTAGGTATTTGATATTGGTTGTGTTTCTCACTTGTGTAATCATTCACAGGGGCTGAGGGACGTGCGACGTTTGGCAAAAACGAGATTGATCTTCAAGTTGGAAATGGAGCAAGAGTTGTTGTTGTTGCCGTTGGAACTTATGCACTTAATCTCCCTAAGTGGATGCATTTTGCAATTAAATAATTGTTATTTTGTTCCATCGTTATCTAAAAACATTTTATCTGTAACCATGTTAGATATGGAAGGTTTCGAATTTAATATTAAGAACAATTGTTGTAGTTTTTCATTAAATAATATGATTTATTGTAACCCGTAAATGGCTTTTATGTTTTAGATCAAACAACTGAAATTCATCACGTGAATAATAAAAGGATCAAGGTAGGTGAAAAAAATCAAGCATATCTAGGGCATTGTTGTATGGGACATATAGATGAGAAACGCGTAAAGAAACTCATTAAGAATGAGACAATCTCATCATTTGAATATGAATCATTTGGTACGTGTGAATCATGTCTCATAGGAAAAATGACTCGTATTTCCTTTAAAGGTATTGGAATGCGAGATAGTGATCTCTTAGGACTTATACATACCGACGTATGTGGGCCTATGTCCATGAAAGCTAGAGACGGCTATAGATACTTCATCACTTTTAGAGATGATTTGAGTAGATACGAGTATGTCTACCTAATGAAACATAAAAGTGAATCCTTCGAAAAGTTCAAGAAATTTCAAAACAAGGTTGAGAACCAATTGGATAGAAAGATAAAAACACTTCGTTCAGACCGTGGTGGCAAATATCTTTCAAATGAGTTTGATCAACACTTAAAAGACTGTGGCATTGTATCACAGTTAACTTCACCTGGAACACCGCAATTGAATGGTGTATCTGTAGGATATTTCTCAAATTTCCATTTAAAGTATTAATCAAATTAATACTGCCAAAGATTATATCAAAAACGAATTGATACAAAAGTTGTAAATTGAATTAAAAAGACATGGATATAGAAATAACATTTAGATCTATGAGATAACGGCCTAAGAACAACCTAGTAAACCCAAGTTTCAATGTAGAAACTCTCTTTAGATTGCACCCAAGATGTCTAAGAAAATTGTCCTTCAAGTTACCACCTTAATTACTATTAATTTTGGAGGCTTTTGTTTTTAGGGTTTTTAGATGATGAACAACTCACACAAAATAAGAGAAAACTGTTCTCTTATATCTTTGTGATTTACACAGCTCAAACTACTACCCTGTGATTTGGTCTATTTATTTCACTTATCCGAACTTCTATTAAACTATCTACATATATTTTAATGCATGTATTTGGAACTAAATATCCCATATTAATTTACGGAGAACATTTTCGAAAATGTAACATAAACACAATTTTAAGGATCTAATTTATATTATTCTAAAATATCATATATTAAAATATATAATTAATAAATGTAACATTTAAATATATTTGCTAGAATTAACATTTAATTCATTTCTCCTAATTATTACTTAATCATATTAAATGTTCATCATCTATTTAACTATATTTAGCTAAGTTTGACATTTACGTAATTATATCAATATATAATCACATTTCTCAGTGCTATCCTATAGGTGTGACCTTTAGGGATTAGCTAATTACCGCCATCATATGACAGTAACGTCAAACTTCTAGTAAGCCAACCGTTATCGATAAACGTTAACCAACTAATTAATATACTAAGTATTCCTGTGTGATCCTGTAAAAGATTTATTCAAATAATCACACATTGTGGAGGACTTTTACTCTAACAATCTCCCACTTGTCCTACAAGTTTGTGTGCGATTACGATTCTCATATCCATAAATTTCTCCCACTCAATGGAAGGCAAATTGCAAAGTCCCACCTTACAAGGTCGTATCTCCCAAGTAATCATATCAAGAGCGGTTTCCTTGACTAGAGAGTAACATAACTGATATACGAATCACATTCGAGCATAGCCATGCATTTAAGTTACTACTCCTCGAGTGGCCTGAGAATATATATATAAAACCTGATAAAGGCTGGATATTTTCCTTGACTTATAACCTGCCAATGGAAGCACAACATGAAATGGCCCAGTAAAAGTCCGATTGGCCTCCTTTTACGGTACGACCTAGGACAGAAACCTAAGCCACCCATAAACTGTCTATATCGCAGGAAATAATCAATGGTCAAAAGAACCGACATTAGGAATTACAATAGACGTCCTATCCACGACCAGACACCTAATGTATCTTAACATTTAAGACTCTATGTAGTGGTCACCATGTCTTATGCAGTATCAGATACCCATATTTGTTATTGATCAGTCAAACGTTTGACTTATGGCATATTGAACCATCCATCCTTCAACTAACAAAATAATCACCTGAGTTATCAGCTCATTGTGGTGTTTACGGACAAAACATAAATATAAAGTAAAACAGTTCACTTTGTGGTGTTCAAAATTGTCATACAATCCACATGAAATACAATATAAAGAAATTCAATGATTTTATTAAGTAGTAATTTTGAGGATCAAATATCAATCAAATAATATCTAATACAACTCTTGGAACACATTTTATCCCCATGGATGTGATGTGCCCTTCATGTTTACTATACGGTAGTGCCTTAGTGAGCGGATCTGCAATGTTGTTATCCGTTCCAATCTTGGACAATGCTATCTCCTTTTGCTCCACGTAATCTCTTATTAGATGAGCTTTTCTGAGTACATCTCTAGATTTGTTACTAGACTTAGGCTCCTTAGCCTGGAAGATAGCACCACTATTATCGCAATAAAGGGTGATTGGATCTTTCACACCAGGTACTACTTTTAATCCTTGTAAGAAATAACGCATCCAAATAGCTTCCTTTGCAGCTTCGGAAGCTGCCATGTACTCAGACTCTTTTGTAGAATCTGCTGTAACACTTTGCTTTGAACTCTTCCAGCTGACTGCTCCACCATTAAGAGTAAAGACAAAACCGACTGAGATTTGGAATCATCACGATCGGTTCGGAAACTAGCATCTGTGTAACCTTTAGCACATAGCTCCGTGTCTCCGCCATATACACTACCACAAATCATCTCTTGCGCCACGAATTATGCCACGGAAATTCGTAATTCGTGGCAAAAAATAGCTTTGCCACGGGAGAAATTTTTTTCTTCCTTGAAAATGAATTGGTATGAAAAAGTATGCGACGGGAAAATATAACCGTGGCAAATAGTTGTTTTTAGCCACGAATTAAGCTACAACCGTGGCTAAAAAGTATCGTTAGCCACAAAATAAGCCACGACCGTGGCTAATAATTATGATTAGCCACGAAATAAGCCACGTCCATGGCTAATAATTATAGTTAGCCACGTAAAAAGCCACGCCCGTGGCTAATAATTGTTTTTAGCCACGACCGTGGCTAATTATTGTTTTTAGCCACGACAGTGGCTAATTGCTGTTTTTTCGCCATAAGTAAAAGTATATAGTGCCTCTTTATTCCTCATAACCACGAATTAAAGTACATCTTGCCTAAGTATTTTTATTTATGTTAAAACTTCACGAGGTAGTTGGTACACTATGTTTTCCTACTTTAAAGTTCATCTTTTTTTTACAAACAATATGTCTCTCTTGTGCCGGGTATATCCGTCACAAACATAAACGGATCCAATTAACTCACCTGTTTAGATAAAATAGAGATAAAACAAAAACAAAAGTGGATAAACAATTTGTAACGGTTCGGCGGTTAGCCTAAGAAACAAAACTCGTGAATTTTAATCAGTCTACCATTTAATCAAGAATTACCCATAAATTCATCACCTACAAATCCAATTTTCACCGTAAAGATTTCAATTTTATTAACCTATATTTAACCTAGTTTGAGGAAGAACAACAATAACCCAAAATTAAACGATGCCATCTTAAGGTGATACCTCTACCATTTCTCCTGGTAATTAATTCCCTTTTTTCCTTCGTTAAATTGTCATTTTTATATGTTTTTTTGATTAATTTCGTTGATTTTAGTGATTAGGGAACTGGGTTTATCAATTATGATGAAAACCTTGATTGAATTTGTTTTGAAATTTGTGAATGTAAAACCATTTTTGTTGTTTATGTAAATTTTGAGTATATGATGAAGTTTATGCTACCAGGAGTTAGGGAAATGGGTTGATTTTTCCGTTCTTCGAACCTCGTTGGGTAAATTGTACTCACTCCGTCCGAATTGGGCTTACAAATTGAGAAATTAACTTACTTGCTTCTTTGAAAAATTGCAGGTAATTATTGCTATATTTCATTCATTATGTAGTTTGCTAAGCGTGGTTGTGTTATTACGCACCCTTCTAGAGTTCTAGGTACAAAAAAACGAGAATCTTCGATTGCTTAATTCCTCTTGATTAATTTTCTAGGGTTTGTTTATTTATTTGATTTTTAATGTGGTTTTTTTTATTGTAATTCAGGAATGCTGATTTGCAAAGCGTTTGTACACCTTGAGCAGCAACTGAGTATATATTATGTGGTTCATGTCAAATTGTCAACTATTTCGGAAAGGTTCCTTTTGATTTTATGAGTTATTATTGTTATTGTAGATTTTATTTTCGAGGTTTTCTTTGCTTATCTTAGAATGAATTGGGAACTTTAGCCAAGTGCACAAAGGCAAGGTTGTGCAAATTTCCCTTATGTCCGTTCAAATTTCCCGATTTCAACCAAAGAGTATAGTACAATCTTCAACTCCATTTCCTCCTACAACTATCTACTTCTGGCGAAAACTTAAACAACCATAAGCGCATCATAGTACAACCAATAAGCATCAGCCTCATCTCGCTCTCCTAAGTTATTCCTCAATTTGGGCATTTTCCTTCTGATGAAGCTTCGTTGTTCTCATCAAACTGACACGCCTCCTACTAATTTCCTCTTCCAGATCTGCAAACTCAGTCAAAGGCGTCCTAAGGTAACCTTCGAAACAAGCTCTATTTCGAATTCTCCAGATAGTATAGGAATAAGCTGCTAGAGCCATAATTCGTATTCTATTTTGCAAATTAATGACTGTGTGTTGAGCATTCCTCGCTGATAAGATGAGTCCCAGCCACTCCTCTATATTCTTGCGAATGAGTCGACTAAAACTGCAGACTTCAGTCAGATGTGTGACATTTTCAGAATCAATCCCACACAGACTGCAATCTATATCAGCAGAATATCCTAATTTCTTCAATTTTTGCTTTGTGTACATTCCTTCAGAATCAATCCCACAAGCTCAGTGTGAATCTCTTCGTTACAAACTTCTTGGCGGTCTTGCTGTTAGAAGGTTATTACTTTTCATTTATTTGGTATTGATTTGTTCTCGTTTTAAGGTATTTTTATTGTTGTAAAGTTGTGTTTAGAGTGACTTTTTGTGTTTCACGATTTGATTATCTTCATTGAGTGCTTTGGTTTTATTTTGTATCTTCCAAGAAAGAGATTTTATTTAATATAATCATCCTATACAGCATTCGGGAATTCGTACTCAAGTTCATTCTGGGTGATTTAATTCTACCGTGTTGTACTTCAGTGTTTCCCATTTGTTTATTGTAGTTTCGTAGGTAAATTGTGTTATTCTTAGTCTCTAATTGTTTGTTGTATTTGTATGTTTGCTCTTACTCCCAAGTTCATTTCTTTTGAAAAAAAAATAGTATCATTATCCTCATAAGATGTAATGTTGTCAGGGTCTTTTTGTCTTGTGGATATCATATTTGTATAATCTTTTGACGATATGTCTTAAGATAAACAATTTTATTATATTTGTATGTTTTCATTTAAAATGTATCCTGTTATTTTTTATTCATCCGCTGTATATTTCTAAATCGTACCATTTTTAAAAAATTAAAGTGTGGTCTGCAAGTTTGATTTTGATAGAATTGTCATCTTTAAAGCAATTTGGTAATCCTGTACCTTTTTTTGTGTCGGAGATAACTAAATTCAAGTTCCTCTATGGTACCATCTTCATGACACATTTATGTATTCGTGTGGTTACTGCACAAATTGTCAATTATTTTTGCTTTGTTGTGTTTTTCAACACTAGTACTTGCTTGTGTTCCGCCTCTCTCTTGCACGAGTTTCTATCTTTATGTCATCTACAAAGAAAATTGGTTATTTGTTACCTACTTGATTCATGTCTAACCGTGGTAGGCAGGTAATTCATTCATTCTCTTTCACTCCTGCAATTCCCAATTATAATATTTGTACCAAGTATAATGTTTACAAACTGAAGGTACATTGTGGATCCTTGTCGATAGATTGTGTGTTCATTTCTAGTTCGGGATATGGAAATTGACTGGAGAATGGGAGCTGAATGGATAGATCGTATCACGAAGGTTTGTACAAACTTTACATTTTCTTAGAAAATATAATAAGTAATCTCATAAATCATAACTAGGTGGAAAACAGAGAAAGAGCAGTTACCTCCGTCTTAATACTAATAAAACGAAAATAGGGTCAGATATTATTCAATATGGTTTTGTAAGATAAAATTTGCGTTTTTTTTCTCTGAGAGTTACATTTGTCTTATTTATCCGATATCAGTATATTTGACCCGTGTTAAACTTAAGAGATATATACTCCCCTTTAGATGATAATCTGGCTAGAAAGAGCAACGTAGAAATTTGTATTTGTAATTTTTTAAAATTTATGGAGTTTTTTTTTGCAGGTTAACATTTTACTCTCATTCGGTTACGCGTTGCATCCATATGATTCAGGCGCCTATAGTAGATTATTTCAAGCTACATTCTTTAGTTATATATCGAGAAATGATATTTTTTTAAACACATATTTGTTATGTTTTATTAAATACTTTGGTAATATAAACGTATTGTTTTCATATATTCCTCTCATTATTATTTGTCATAGGGAGTTTCATAATGTATCGGTCACACCATTATTTGTATTTTAAAATTGTTTAGCCACGGAAAAGCTACATTTCTTAACAACATTTAGCCATGGTAATAAATATTCTGCCACGGAAAAATTAATCTCTTAACAACATTTAGCCACGGAAATAAATATTCTGCCACGGAAAAATTAATCTCTTAATAACATTTAGCCACGACAGTTTTTTTGGCTACCAAGTGTTAGCCACGGGAGTATTTGATTGCCACAAATTTACATGTTGTGGCTAAAAAGTTGTTAGCCACGTGAATATTAGTTTGCCACGAAATTTAACCACGTCAAAATCTGTGGCAAAAAAAAAAAACCATTAGCCACAAGTTAATTTTTCCCGTGGCTATTTGATAGCCACAACCACTTGGGCCAAACTGATATAGCCACGGGAATTTGACACTTGCGCCACGGATTCAAACGTGGCGCAAGTGATCAATTGTTGTAGTGATACTAGAGCCCAATCCTTAGTCCTTCGTAAGTACTTAAGGATGTTCTTCACGGCCATCTAGTGACTTTCACCTGGATTATTTTGGTAACGGCTGAGCATACTCAATGCATATGCCACGTCTGGACGTGTGCACATCACAACATACATGATCGATCCTACTGCCGAAGCATAAGGAATCCGACTCATGCGTTCAGTTTCTTTCGGTGTTGTAGGTGATTGACTCTTACTCAGATGCACCCCATGAACAACAGGAAGGTAACCCCTTTTGGAGTTTGTCATACTGAATCTGTCAAGAATTATATATATATATATATATATATATATATATATATATATATATATATATATATATATATATATATATATATATATATATATATATATATATATATATATATATATATATATATATATATATATATATATATATATATATATATACACACATATATATATATACACACACATATATATATACATATATATATATACATATATTTATATTCTTCTTGACTCAATGCTAACATCCTTTTCGATCTATCTCTATAGATACAGATGCCTAGAATCCTTTGTGCCTCACCCAAATCTTTCATTTTGAAATGGTTCTTTAACCATGTCTTAACCGACGGGAGCATGGGAATGTCGTTTCCAATCAGTAGTATGTCATCTACATACAATACTAGGAATACGATTTTGCTCCCACTTGACTTGATATACAGACATGGTTCTTCGACACTTCGAATGAATCCGTTCTGTTTTATCACGTCATCAAAACGATGATTCCAACTCCATGATGCTTGCTTAAGTCCATAGATGGAACGCTTAAGCTTGCACACTTTCTTAGGATGTTTAGGATCTATAAAACCCTCAGGCTGTATCATATACAGTTCTTCTTCCAAAGACCCGTTTAGGAAGGCGATTTTCACATCCATTTGCCAAATCTCATAATCATGAAATGCGACCATCGCTAAGATAATCTGAATAGATCTAAGCATTACAACTGGAGCAAAAATCTCATCATAGTGCAACCAATGTACTTGAGTGAAACCTTTTTTCTACCAATCGTGCTTTATAAACATCTGGTTGTCCATCTAATGCCTGCTTTATCTTATAAAGCCATTTGCACTGAAGGGGTCTCACCTTTTCAGGCAAATCAACCAAATCCCATACTTGATTCTCGTGCATGGAATCTATTTCGGACTGCATGGCTTCGAGCCATAGCATAGAGTCAGAACATGTCATGGCTCCTTTCTAGGTAGATGGTTCATTACGCTCAAGGAGTAAAAAAATTTCTACACCATCCTCCTCAACCATACCAATGTATCGGTCTGGGGGTGAGAAACTCGAACTGTCCTCCTAGGTTCCTCTGGAATGGATACCATAGCAGATGTGGAAGGAACACTTTCTTCTATCACACTGTTGGTTTCTGGTTCTTGAACCTCTGACAGATCAAAAGTCCTACTACTTTGTTTGTTCGAGAGAAACTCTTTCTCTAAAAACTTTGCACTAGCCGCAACAAAAACTCTTCGTTCGGTAGGTGAATAAAAGTAGTGACCAAAAATTCCTTTTGGATAACCTACAAAGTAAGTGTTGACCAATCGTGGGCCTAGCTTGTCTTCGTGTCTCCACTTGACATAAGCTTCACAGCCCCAAACCCGAATAAAAGACAAGTCAGGAACCTTTCCTTTCCACATCTCATATGGAGTCTTGTCCGCTGCTTTAGTCGGACTTCAGTTAAGTATTAGAGTAGCGGATTGAAGAGCAAATCCCCATAATGAATCAGGCACAACCGTGTGACTCATCATGGATCGAACCATATCTAATAAAGTTCGGTTTCTCCGTTCGGATACACCATTTAATTGTGGTGTTCCAGGTGGAGTCAACTGTGATACAATACCACGGTCTTTTAGGTGTTGATCAAACTCAGTCGAAAGATATTCACCACCACGATCAGATCGAAGTGCTTTAATCTTCCTATCCAATTGGTTCTCAACCTTGTTTTGGAATTCCTTGAACTTGTCGAAGGATTCACTTTTATGTTTCATCACGTAGACATACCCGTATCTACTCAAATCATTCGTAAAAGTGATAAAATATCTATAGCCGTCTCTTGCTGTGATTGTCATAGGACCACACACATCTGTATGTATGAGTCCTAAAAGATCGCTAGCTCGCATCCCAATACCTTTAAAGGACATACGAGTCATCTTTACAATGAGACATGATTCACACGTACCAATTGATTCGTAATGAAATGGTGGTATTGTCCAATTCTTAATGAACTTCTCTACGCGTTTTTCATTGATGTGTCCCATTCGACAGTGCCATAAATACGTTTGTTCTTTATCACCTGTTTTAACCTTTTTATTATTCACATGATAAACCTCGGTGGTTTGGTCTAAAACATATATTCCGTTTATGGAAACAGCTGTGCCATAAATCATATCGTTTAATGAAAAAGTAACAGTTGTGCTTAATATTAAAAAAAATCCTTCCTTATCCAAAACAGAAATAGAAATAATGTTTTTCGACAAACTAGGAACAAAATAACAATTATTCAAAAATAACTCAACACCACTAGGTAGTTTGAGTACATAAGTTTCTATGGAGACAGCTGCAACCTTTGCTCCATTTCCAACGCGAAGGTTTACGTCCCCTTTTTCAAGTTTGCGGACGTCCTTTAAACCATGCAAGTTATTACACAAGTGAGAACCACAACCAGTATCAAATACCCATGTTGCTGAACTTGCATGGTTTATTTCAATCATATGAATAAATGAAGATATGCCTGTGGCTATCACACATCCAGCCTTGATATCATCGAGGTACTCAGGGCAGTTCCTCTTCCAATGCCCAGACTCGTGGCAATGGTGACACTCTCCCTCTTTTCCTTTGCCCTTTGAGTTACTGGTCTCATCAGGTCCACTCTTGGGCTTAGGCTGCTGCTTCTTCTTGAACTGTGGCTTCTTAACATTTAAGGGAGCCTTGCCTTTCCTTTCCCCTTCCAATTAGATTGTATGACGAGGACGTCCTTCTTAACACTCACACTCAAATTGAGATCCTTCTGAGCTTGCACGAGCTGAGAGTGGATTTCATGAAGACTTTTCTTCATGTCATTCATGTTGTAGTTCACCCTGAATTGGCCGAACCCATCATGAAGAGAATGCAAGATACGGTCTACAATGACTGACTCCTCAATCTTGCAACCAAGAGACTCTCGAACTTCCACATTCTCAATCATCTTGAGGATGTGTGGGCTAACAGCTTGGCCCTTCGTCAGTTTTGCCTCAAAGAAGCGAACTGCTGCGTCATACCACATGATTCTCGGAGCTTGCGAGAACTCATTGGTAAGGGTGGTGAAAATCTTATTTGCACCTTGGGAAATGAAGCGGCGCTGCAAATTGCTTTCCATTACATATATAAGTACGTTCTTAATCGCACCTGCTTCACGAACGAACTCATCATATGCAGTTCGTTGGGCTCCAGTCCTAGCAATTGGTTCAGCCGGAATCGGCTCAACCAAATACTTTAGTTTACCATCAGCAATGGCAGCATTCCGTAATGTTACCTCCCAATCGGTAAAGTTACTCCCATCATTCTTAAGGCGGGAGTTTTGATTATAGGAGACGTGGTCCATGAAGGAGCGTAACCACGACTCCCTTGTGAGGGTGGCACTAGGGCCCGGAGTTGCATTTGGATTAGACATTTTAAAGCAGATTTGAAATGATCAATCTACAATTGAGAAAATAAATAAACATGAGTAATCATAGAATTTAAAATCTTTTAATCAAAGATAAATAACATAATATAATCGATCTCACTCAAAGAATGATATAATGTATTTCAAGACCCAAATCCCGATTTGGTGAGTTAACCTTTTAACTGGTTCTACACTAGAACTCTCAGTTGACAAATTTCATAAATTTATCTCTTAGTCCACAATGACTTCAATAACTTGATTGAATCACCGTGTTGAGTTCAACTAGGTCATAACACACTACTTACCCGAGGTAGAAGGGGTCCATATGAGATAACAACGGTTCCTGTATGCCCACCGACGAACAAGGGATTCATAGTAGTTTTGACTTAGAAAGGCTAATTTCTCAATTTTATGTAGAGTGAGATCCCATCATCATTTTAAACTCATTTAAGTGAACTATTTAAGGTGAGTAGGAATGACTGATGGCCAATATAAAACATCATATGTCAAAATGCAAAATAAACTACATGGGTCATTTTACATGCATATAAGTGGTTTGGTTTAGGCGGAATATAATGATATGCAAAAACAAGCAATGGAGAGAATAAAACATAAAATCCTAGTGTGGCCTATCCTATGAAAAACAGTAAATACACCTTGGGAATCCAATCACATGGACCCGAGAAGCTTCGTGGGATCACCGTTCTTCATCTTGTGATGTAAAATGGACTCACCAAAAGCTGGAAATGAATGCTTCAATCTCCTCTTCTTCTTTATTCTAAGCTATTACAATGCAAATCTATTTACATTTAATCTAAAATAAAGAATAAATAAATTACAATGGGGAGATGCGAGATCTCATAAAATACATCACCTGATTACTTTCCACCATTACCGAAAAGTAATCCAAAAACTAAGGCCACACTAGATTACATTATTAAATATAACAAGAATTGCCAAAATAAAGAAAACTTTCATTGTAAAGCAATATCATTAACAACATAATAAAAACATTTATAATGCAATATTATCCAAACCACCATTAAACTAAAATTGTGAAAATTACATGTCATACATGTAAATCATAATCCAATTAAATTCTAAACATATTTAGAATCTAGTGAGTATCATCAAATAAGATGTAATAAACATTTTAAAATAAATAAATGATTAAATAACCGAAAATTATCAAATAACTCTCGGTTTTTTTTTTCTTCTTTTTTTTTCTTTATACCTCACGGCATAAGGCTGGTTTTTTTTCTTTTAAAAAAGACTGATTTATCATAATTATAAATCATCATTTATAAATTAGTTAATACAAATATTATCCTATAATATGAATAAAAACGATAACAAATCAATAAACCCTAAAATCATATTTCATCGTCTAAACACCCCTTTTATTATCTTTATACATTTGTTCTAATTATAAATCTATATTTATAATTTAGTTAATATAAACATTATCATATAATATTAATAATAAAAACAACAAATCACAAAAAGGAAAAAAAACAAGGGCCGAAAAAAAACAACTCACGGTTCCCTTTTTATCAAAAGCTTCGTTTTTTTTTTAATTTAGGCAATTACACATATTATCAAATAATAACGTGTAAATCGACATCTTCATAAGATATTATACCATTTCCTTAAATGGTATAGTCAAGGTAGAAATAGATTTTGACAACTTACCTAATTCATGAAATTTTTCTTAAAATTACTCATGGTATCACAAAAATCATCTCATAATTTATGTGTTATAGTTCTAATCATATTAGATCTGAAAACTTATCAAATATTGTCATTAAGATTAATCTATAAAATCACATGATCAATATTCATTCATCTTAACAATTTAACATAAACAAAACTAATCTTAAACTCATTATGTCGAATGTTTTTTAATAATCATTGATCTATATCAATATTATGTATATCATCACGTGACAATTATTTTAACAATTTAAATATCAAAACCAAAAATTAAAATAACAAACAAAAAAAAAATAACCGAAATAATAAAAAAACGAGAAAACAAAAAATTTGAACCGTGACAAAAAAAAAACGCCGTGAAGAGGAGAAGGAAAAAATTGTCAATTTAATTCTCAATTATTATCAAAAAGATTTTTGAACGTTGGCTCTGATACCACTTGTAGGATATTTCTTAAATTTTCATGTAAATAATTATTAATCAAATTAATACTGCCAAGGATTATATCAAAAACTAACTGATACAAAAGTTGTGAATTGAATTAAAAAGACATGGATATAGAAATAACCTTTAGATCTATGAGATAACAGCCTAAGAACAACCCAGTAAACCCAAGTTTCAATGTAGAAACTCTCTTTAGATTGCACCCAAGATGTCTAAGAAAATTGCCCTTCAAGTTACCATCTTAATTACTATTAATTTTGGAGGCTTTTGTTTTTAGGGTTTTTAGATGATGAACAACTCACACAAAATAAGAGAAAACTGTTCTCTTATATCTTTGTGATTTATACGGCCCAAACTACGTACTACCGGGTTAATAATCTTACACGGCCCAAACTACTACCCTGTAATTTGGTCTATTTATTTCACTTATCCGAACTTCTATTAAAATATCTACATATATTTTAATGCATGTACTCGGAACTAAATATCCCATATTAATTTACGGAGAACATTTTCGGAAATGTAACATAAACACAATTTTAAAGAGAATGTTAATTAATTATCTTATTATTAATTAACCTAATTATATTATTCTAGAATATCATATATTAAAATATATAATTAATAAATGTAACACACACACACACACACACACACACACACACACACACACACACACACACACACACACACACACACACACACACACACACACACACACACACACACACACACACACACACACACACACACACACACACACACACACACACACACACACACACACACACACACATATATATATATATATATATATTTGCTAGAATTAAAATTTAATTCCTTTCTCCTAATTATTATTTAATCATATTAAATGTTCATCATCTATTTAACTACATTTAGCTAAGTTTGGCATTTACGTAATTATATCAATATATAATCACATTTCTCAGTGCTATCCTATAGGTGTGACCTTTAGGGATCAGCTGATTACCGCCATCATATGACAGTAACGTCAAACTTCTAGTAAGCCAACCGTTACCAATAAACGTTAACCAACTGATTAATATACTAAGTATTCCTGTAAAAGATTTATTTAAATAATCACACACTGTGGAAGACATTTACTCCAACAGTATCCGAACGGAGAAATCTAACCTTATTGGATATGGTTCGATCCATGATGAGTCACACGGTTTTACCAGATTCTTTATGGGGATTTGCTCTTCAATCAACAGCTCTAATACTAAACCGAAGTCCGACTAAAGCTGTAAACAGGACCCCGTATGAGATATGGAAAATAAAGGTTTCAGACTTATCCTTTATTCGGGTTTGGGGCTGTGAAGCTTATGTCAAGTAGCGACACGAAGACAAGCTAGGCCCACGATCGGTCAAGACTTACTTTGTAGGTTATCCGAAAGGAATATTTGGTCACTACTTTCATTCGACCACTGAACACCGAGTTTTTGTTGCGGTAAGTGCGAAGTTCTTGGAGAAAGAGTTTCTCTTGAACAAACAAAGTAGTAGAACTTTCGATTTATCTAAAGTCCAAGAACCAATAACCGAGCAAGTGATGGAGGTAGTTGTTCCCTCCAACTCTCTTACGGTTTCTATTCCTCAGGAGCCTAGAAGGACGGGTAGAGCCTCACACCCTCCAGACCGATCCATTGGTATGGTCGAGGAGACAGGTAGAGAAGACATATTACTCTTGGAAAGTAATGAACCCTCTACCTAGAAAAAGGTGCTATGACATGTTCTGACTCAAAGTTATGGCTTAAAGCCATGCAGTCTGAGATAGATTTCATGAATGAGAATGATGTATGGGATTTGGTTGACTTACATGATAAAGTAAGACCTCTTCAGTGCAAGTGGTTTTATAAGATAAAGCATTCAATAGATGGAAAACCCGATACCTACAAAGCGCGGCTTGTTGCCAAAGGTTTCACTCAAGTGAAAGGGTTGCACTATGTGAGATTTTTGCACATGTCGTCATGCTTAGATATATCCGGATTATCTTAGCAATTGCTGCATTTCATGACTATGAGATATGGCAAATGGATGTAAAAACCGCTTTCTTTAACGGTTATTTGGAAGAGGAATTGTATATGATACAACCCGAAGGTTTTATCGATCCTAAAAATTCTATGAAAGATGGCAAGCTTAAGCGTTTCATTTATGGACTTAAGTAAGTTTCAAAGAGTTGGAATCATCGCTTTGACAATGTGATAAAAGAGGTTTCGAACGCAGTATCGAGGAACCATGCTTATATATGAAGTCAAGTGGGAGTAAAATTACGTTCCTAATTTTGTATGTAGATGACATACTCTTGAATAGAAACGACATTCACATGCTCTCTTCGGTTAAAGTATGGTTACAAAACCATTTCCAGATGAAGCATCTGGGTGAGGCACAAAAGATTCTTGGCATTCATATCTATAGAGATAGATCTAAAAGGATGTTAGCATTAAGTCAGGAGTCCTATATTGATAAGATTCTTGAGAGGTTCAGCATTGCTGGTCGACCTCGTTCCTCTCCTCTCCCTCGTACCTCAGTCTTCTCCCCGTCTCACTAACGTTCGCCCTTGTTTCTCTCTCCTCCGGGCCCTCTCCCATTGGTCGAGTCTCTTTTCAATCTCTTCTCATCTATCGTGCGATCTTTACTTTAAACAAGCTTCTTCTCCTAGTCTTCACCTTTATATCCTCATCGCTACGCTCGAGCATGTTCTGCCTTGGCAGTATTCGTACTTCTCGCTGTTGAACAAGCCTTTTAGACCTCTCACACCGCGGGCAACCTTCCCTTGCTAAGATGATTGCTAATTTCCTGCTCTGTGCACAATTCCAAATCTTCCACTATATTTATGAGATACCTCTTTTTTTTTTACATAAAAATCAACGAAAGGCGCATGACAAGGGGGGAAGTTTGGGACCTAGGCTTCATGGAGAAGGAGGCTCCCTTGAGGTACGAGAGGGAGGACCACAAACAAGTGGGGCTCAAACATTAAGGATAGGAGAAAGGTGAGACTAACAGGCTAGGAGATAGCACGAAAGTGGGATCAAACGTTTGTGAGAGGAGAAGAACGAGAGCGACTGGTAACGACCTTAAAAGGGTATTTATAGCTCGACCTGAAGGTCCAGAGGTGAAGAGCGTTAAGGATAAGAGATAGATAAGCCCGTAGGAGAGAGAAAAGAGGTCGAGCATAGCGAAACGGGGGGAAGACTGTAAAGGATCGGAGAGAAGGGCTCGACTAGAAGGAGAGGGAGTTTGCTTTCTTTACGAATACGAGTGACCCGCGTTAAGAATCGAGCATTGAGCGGCTAAGAACGAACCTGTTATCTTTATTTAAAGGCGAGGCGGCCGATTCTTTATTGTGGGCAAGAGGTCGCGTCGGTTGATAACGTACAAAAATAAGACCTTATAGTTCTTGTTGCAGTTCCCATGGCATTATCTTGATAAAAAGGAACCTATCTCTTTCTTTGTTCTTTCTTACTACCTAGGCACGAAAGCGAAGTAAACCGATGAAAAGATTTCCCGGGCACTTGAAAGCTGAGGCTCGCTTTGTAAGTACTAAAAAAAGAAAGTAAGGGAGACTTATATCCCCGGAGAGCCCTCATTTGTATTGAAATACATCGACCTTCGAAGACTACTTACAAGAACACTTTCGCAGTTTTTAATGAGCAGATTAAGAGAAAGTTTGGTATCCTTTTACGACAATCATAGTTTCGGCATGACCGTAGTTTTCTTTTAAACTTTTTTTATCGTCTAGTCGGACAGTGTAGGATCTGAAAAAAGAGCCCCATATCCCGGGAGAACTAAATTCCAAAGCATTTCAGGTGCCGGTCGTTGGTATCGAACCATTTCACAAGAGCGCTTACCCCGCCCCTTGGCTTCCCATTGGAAAAGGCGCACAAAGAATACCTTACTAGGGCTTTGTCTTTTTGAGCGAAAAGGAAGAAGGTCTTTTCTATCAGTCAAAAGCATGTTCTAGAAAACCTAGAGCTCTGATGGTCCATCACTCACTTAGAATGTTTATCGTCTATCTTATTATAATATAAAGTAATATAGTAGATTTTGAGAAGTCTCCTTTCGAGCGGGCATGGCATTCTCTGCTATCAAGGGTCCGGGAACGAAGATTCTAGTACTATCTGTATGCTAAGAACGACAAAGGTAGTTGCAATGGGAAGAATTTGAAGCTTTCCGATCATAGGCCTCTTTCTTTTTTTCAGTTCATGCTCAACCGCCCGCGTGCAGTACAATCGAAATTCTTTCTTCGGATTGCTTTTTCTTGTTATTGTCCAGTTCGAAAGAACCTCGATGCTTTTGGACGAAGAGACTTGATGCCGTAAAGACTTTTTTTCAGAGGTAGATATATAGAGCGAGATGCTACACTTGTTGTGAAAGGCTGGTGGGGAATTTGATTAGCATTCAAGCACTCAAAATAGGGGCGAAAGAGCTCAACCAAACGGGGGAGGATAAAGAAAAAAGGGCGACTGCTAGGCTAAAAAAGAAGTGAAGTGCTCTAGCATAGCGAGAGGAGAACAAGGTCGACTAGAAGGGAGAGGATAAGGGGGTGATGAAAGAGCTCGCATATACAAGTAGAGAGCGAACCCTTACATACCATAAGAAGTACTTACGTGGCGGAATTGCTTCCAATAAAACAAGAAAAGGAGATAACAACAGGTTAAACCAACTAACTCAGTTATATAAAGAAACAGCTGTTGAGATCAGTCTTCTGACCAATAGGCGTAAGATCCGCGGTGTGCCCAAATAAAGGTCCTTATATTTGCAAAATAAGCGTTCGAATGAGTAAAACCTCCTTCTAGTCGAGCTGCCCAAAAACAAAGAGATTTTTGGGGTGTGTTTAGTGGGCCATTTCTGTCTTTGGAAGAGTTATCTAAAAGAGCAATTGGTTGCATATCATTAAATGACTATTCACCTAGCGACGGGAACTTTCTGCCTATGACTGCGTTGAGACTCTGCCTGATGGATGTTGCGGTAAATGAGTCCATTCAGCAGACATTTAGGCCTTTTCTTAATAGGAAAAATCTCTTTCTTCCTATCCCCCCTCTCTTCAATCGAGTCTTTCAGCCCTATCCCGCTTGTTCGTTACGTTGCAGCACCGGGTAGACTGGCTTCTTAATCGCGGGATTACTACATGTGACGACCATCTTCTGTCGCTCATCGTATTGAATACTGTGTAATTGGCGCATTCAATCTATAAGTAAGCTCGGGCACTTGTTCCAACCATTCTACTACCTATTGGTGGCATGCATGCCTTTGCTGCACTAGATGAACTAGATTTTTCACTTTTTCCATGACTACTTTCTAAACTATAATACTTAGAATAGAGGTTTCGCGGGATGACCTAGTGCTAAGTTGTTGAAAAGCTCCTTGCCGGGGTTTTCACTTACTTATAAAAGGTAGTGAGAAGGAAGCTCATTCACAGGACTAGGTTCGCGATTAGTAAGTAAGTAAGGAAGCTCCGTAGGTCTTTACACTGGCGAGGCTGTAGTTGGGCTAAAAGACGGATCAAGACTAGAGTAGCGCCAACATTATGGGGGTAGGTGTCAAATGAGATTCGCGTAACTTGAAAGCTGAAGAAGGCTTGTCTAATAGACTAGAATGAAGAAGAAGTAAGTCGCCTTACTAAAAGAGAAGGTTCGACCCCCGTTGAATACAAAAGAAAGAGGGATTGATTTGACCAATCAGGAGATATGGAAGCTGGTAATGGAAGGAGGGTGTCTGCGTAGATGCCGACACGCAATGTTTAGTCTTACGAACTTTCAATATATAGAACGCTCCCTCTTTTTAGGCATCTAAGTCTAGTGTGTCCAAAATATAGAAAGTGTTGATTCTGCCCTTTATGTCTAATATTGTTGTGATCTTATTCGTTGTGCTTTCCCCAGTGCTCCTATGACTATCAAAAGCAGACATGTTTCCCTGCTTATATCTTATTCTTTCTCCAACCCTCCCCTTATTCTAAGTTCATGAAATTTTATCCCGTGCTCAACGGCCACGTTAACTTTAAGTTTAGAGGGCGCTAGGTTTTAGTTTCACAAAGAAAGACCTAAGCAAGCTTTTACTTCTAAAAAAGAAAGAGGAGTGAAAGTCAAAGGAATTGCCACGAGTTGCACTGCTGTACTCAACTGATTTAATGCTGCCAATACAAAGTCTTTTCGCGGAGGTCTGCGACTAAGTCAGGGCGAGTCCGACCGGTGCCACTAGCCGAGACCCTCTGATATATAACTTGATAATGTCAAATGTCAGAGCTAAACCCTCATGGTTTAAATCTAGTACCATCGTAAAAGAATATGAAGTGAAGTCTTGGTCATATAATATGGGTAGGTGGGAAGCTTGGTCTAACTCCAAGAAAGGGAACCTTCCGTTGGTTCATAGGGTGCATCTAAGTAAGACTCAGTCACCTAAAACACCGGAAGAGATAGAGCGCATGAGTCATATTCCTTATGCATCAGCAGTAGGATCGATCATGTATGCTATGATGTGTACATGTCCAGACGTTGCATATGCACTTAGTATAACGAGTCGATACCAGCGTACTCTAGGTGAAAGTCGCTGGATGGCCGTAATAAACAATCTTAGGGGGCGTTTGTTTCGCGCATGGGTATGAGTTTGGAATCAGGAATCATACCTGAGTGGTATGGGGTTGGAACTCCATACTTGATATCTTATGTTTGTTTCAATTGTAATTGGTATGGGTTTGAAACTAAGTTAGAGTTGAAATATGTAAAATTCAATACTTTAAAAAATATTTTTAACATAGAAAATCATGAAAATAAATATTTTATAAAATAATTATATAAAATGATGTGTTTACAATATGTTTTAATATTTATTTTTCACATTTTTGTTTATTGTAGTTTGATACCGATGGTATCAATCTCATACCCACCCCCCTCCTAGGGTATGAGAAACCCATACCTCATTGGTTTGCGGTATGGGTATGAAACCCTCAAGTTTCCTAAATAAACACATGGTATATGTTTGACTCATTCCAAACACATACCTTATACATTTTATGATTGAACCAAACACCCCTTTAAGTACTTACGAAGGACTAAAGATTGGGTCTTGGTATAAGAAGGAAACGCCTGGCTTTGTGCTAAGGGTTACACAGATGCTAGTTTCCAGACAGATCGGGGTGATTCGAAATCCGAATCTGGATTCGTTTCACTCTAAATGGTGCAGCGGTCAGTTGGAAGAGTTGTAAACAATCAGTAATAGTAGATTAATCTGAGTACATTGCGACTTCTGAAGTTGCAAAGGAAACTATATGGATGTGTCAGTTCTTACAAGGACAAAAAGTAGTTCTTAGTTCGAATGAAGAAATCACCCTTTACTATGATAATAGTGGTGCCATCTTCCAGGCTAAGGAGCCTAAGTCTAGTAACAAATCTAGACACGTACTCAGGAAGGTAAGCATGAAGGGCACATAATCTCAATGGGGATAAAACGTGTTCCTGAGTTGTATTAATT
The DNA here is from genome assembly GCA_029255685.2 of Silene conica. NCBI lineage: Eukaryota > Viridiplantae > Streptophyta > Magnoliopsida > Caryophyllales > Caryophyllaceae > Silene > Silene conica. Next base: position 74,787,303 of record CM055314.2, read on the forward strand.
ATTTATGGATTATACATGTATCTATTTCATTTATATTAATAAAATTCATCGAATTTATATTTTGTGTTTCATTGGATTGTACGACAACATTGAACAACACAAAGTGAACTGAAATACATTATATTTGTTATGTCCAATAATCACCATTTTGAACTGATAACTCAGGTCGTTATATTGCGAGGTGGTTGATGGTAGGTTCAATTAGGCATAAGGTCAAACTGTTGACTTGACTAATCATATATGCGAGCTATATTATACCTCGTGCTACGTCATACCTCGTAGGACACCGTGACCACTAAATGGAGTCCTAAATTTACAAACATTAGAGGCGGGTAGTGGATCGGACGTCCATCGTGTTCCTAGAGTGGATTCTTTTGACTGTCGACTGTTTCTTGAGATAAAGACAGTTTTGGGTGACTTTGGTTTCTGTCTCGTGGTCATTCCGTAACTGGGGCTGAGTAGACTTTTTATGGGTCATTTCATACCGTGCTTTCATCGGCAAGATTCGAGTTAAGAAAAATATCCATCCTTTATCAGGTTTATTTATATCTCAGGGCCACTCGAGGAGTAGTGACTGAAATGCATGGCCATGCTCGAATGCTATCTCTGGTAGATACATTCGTATATCAGTACTGTTACTCTCTAGTCGTGGAAACCACTCTCGATACAGATCACTTGTGAGATACGACCTTGCGAAGCGCGGCTTTGCAAATAGTCTTACATTGTGTGGGAGGTTTTGTGGATATGAGAATCGGTAATCGCACATACACACTTGTCGGACAAGTGGGAGATTGTTGGAGCATGTGTCCTCCACAGTTAGTGCGACTACAATTTAAATCTCTTACAAGATCACAAAGGGATACTTTATATATTTATCAACTAATTAACGTAAATCAGTAACGGTTGGCTTTGCTAGAAGTTTGGCGCTACTGTCATATTGATGGCGGTGATTAGTTGGTCCCTAACGGTCACACCTATAGGATGATTCCAAGAAATGTAATTATATACTGATATATTATATAGATGCCTAAATTGACTAAATATTAGTCATGGAAATAATACGAATAATTATTTAATACGATTAAATGATTATTAGGAGAAATGAATTAAAATGTTAATTCTAAATAAATATAAATGTTATATTTATTAGTAATATAAGTTTTAATATACGATATTAAAATTAATTGATTATATGATAATTAATTATATTCTCCTGCCATATTTATATATGTTCAATTATAATATTGGATAAGTCTCGGAAAAACAGTTTTCCAAGTGCACCGAAATTTCGGTCCATATATTATTAATATATAAATATAATAACTTCCAAAATAATATCTTCCAATAATAAATAAAAAGTAGTTTTTATTCTTTTTGAAAATTGGGTTGGTTTTTGGAAGTTATTATGCCTTCACACATTATTATTTTCCTCCTTATATAAAGACTTGAGATTAACCCTCTTAAAAAAAGGGAATTCGTGTGAAATATAAGGGAAAGGAGAGGCGTTCGGTTTTTGTCTAGCAAATACAAAATTCGAGCAAGGCATATTCTTGGATCATCTTTGGTGCAATTGGTAGGAGGATTTTTGCCTTGAGATCTATTATACTAGGTTGTTATTAGGCCAAAAGCAAAGGACCCAAGGTTATTTCTTACCTTCTTTTATCGATTTAATTACTTTTATAGCATTCATATTAAAATTAATTTCGATATAATCCTTCCTTATGACATTAATACTATTAATCTCATTGTGAAATATACGATATTTCCTACACGCTCCCAGTCAACAGCTACACCTGAAGTACTAGCAACCCCTTCATATCCCCTCTATATCCGAGCACCTCTCCATAGTCCAATCTACCCTGATTATCTAGCTGACTCCCATAGTTAACTTCCCACGGTCCGGTCATCTATCCATCTGGCTGCTAACAAAGCTCTGGCCATCTATTAGAACGATCCACCCTATAAGCACGGAAGACCCCATCATCATTGCCAAGTCCACTCCACCAAGCTAGATCGGCCAGATGTAATCCCACTCCATGATGTACTTGGTTCGCCTCATGAGTGCTCGTCATCACGAGAGTGGCAGAAAGACGTTCTGCCAACTCATGTGGATGGAGCCTCGGGTCCTCTACGGTAGGGTAAAGTGGAAGAGGTAGTGGGTGTGGTGTGTAAGGGTCAAAGGGCGGAGTCTCTCTCCGGGAGCTCTCCCCTTGCTCAACTTGGCTCGGCCTACCTCGACAGCCCACCTGAATCTCCGTCCCCAATGTGAAGTATCTGGCATCTGGGGATAGTGTAGAACTTGGGTGACAAATCGGGTCCTTGGGTGTCAGCATTGTCATCCTCGTGGTATAGGGGCGGTAAGAACTCAAGGTTGGGAATCCTGCACCAGAAGCGATCTGTAACTTTAAAAGCCCATCCTCCATCTGCCAACTTCATAATCCACTTAACTATCACCAGGTAGTCCTCATCAACAGTCGACACTAGATCTTGTAAGGCTCGTAGGTCACCATCAGGCTGAAAGTTAACTATTCTCTTGGTTAGGCGAGTCACGATAGCACCACAGCCGATGTGGCAATTCTTGTTGTAAGCTATGTTTGCTAGGCTTTCACACACAATGTCGGGGGCACTATAGTACACGTGCCCCTATCGGCGGGGGTTAAGGTAAGATGCTAACAACATGACCTTGTGGGAATTATTTTTCTCACATTATCTCTAGGGTACAGTAAATAAGTCTAGATCCTCTGGAAGATACAGAGAGTGATGTGTTGGACATCATTAGCTAACATGAAGCTAGTATTGTGGCACTCATAGCCGGTACAGAAACGGAAGAACTTAGGAGCCTCAGAGTCAGTACCCACTACAACATCCCTCAGGTACTCCTCCTTACCATGCTCCAAACCCAGGTGCTCATCAAAGTGGTTCAAGGCCAAAGATATAGACTGGTTCAACAAGCTAAAGCTAACCACACACCTTGCCACATCATACAGGAAGGACCTGAGAAATTCCATGGTCAAGAAGGCATAGGTCTTCTTGCGAAGACAGAAGAGAACCAGAAGTCCTAACGCTTGAATCATATGATGGAGGTCATCCTCAATGTCCAGCTCCTCCAAGATGGTGTGGTTGACACACCTAGTAGCTCTCAATGTTCGGCTCAGTAGTGCCACAAAATGATTGCGTTGATTATTGAAGCCAGCGAACACGGCATGAGGGTACTCCTCTACTATTGGCACGGTGGATCCCCTTGAAGCATTACCCGACCACTAGCTCTGTCATTGCCTCTTGCCCTCTTCATTGTCGAGCCTCTGAACCTTGTCATCTGAAAGGGGGAATTTTAAACAATATTCGGGTTCCATAAGATTTTCATACAACAAAATTCAGATATGTATCTTGTTCTTAGATATCTTTTGAAGACGCTTTTTGAGACAGAGTTTCTTAACATGGATTTTCTCGGCATAAACACTTTTCTTTCGTCAAATTAGGTCACTCCTAATATTATTTGATGAAAACTTCCAGTCCCATAAAGAGTACAAAAGCTATTCAAAAGTGGTTCTAAGTATCAGATTCAAAATTTCCCAGATGTTTAAGCTTAAAACGACCTTCTTGAGGCGAAAACACAGGTACTACATGCTTCTATCATCCAAAATGGAGCTAATTGAAGTCTATAAATCCAATTTAGGGAAAGAATTTAGTACCAAAAGGTAACCCTAAAACTGACATTGAATTGCAAAACTTACCTTGTGATTTTTGTTTGGAAAAACATAGTATGAACGCGAAAGGAGATCGGAGGAGCTTGGTGACTAGCTTGAACTCAAATACCAGAGGGTTTTGTTTTCTTTTTGAAAGAATATAGGAAGAGGAAGAAGTATGACGGCGGAAAAGTGAAAGAAGTGAAATAGAAATATTGTTTTTAACGCGTTTAAAAATAGCTGTGGAACCCGTTTTTTTAAAGCCAACTTGCTCGAGTTCCTCTGACTCGGATGAATAGTTTTAACTCGGCCGAATAGCTCTTACTCGGTCGAATTGCATCTACTCGATCGAGTTACCTCAGCTTGATCGAGTGGTCCCTACTCGGCCTAGAAGCTTGTATTCGGTCGAGTTACCTGTTACCCGAGCCTATTCAAGCTATTCGATCGAGTATGACGTGCAATTACGAACGTTTTAAAACATAATGGTATTGACAACCTGCAACCAACGCAACTTGTTTGGAGATAACATAAAGGGTCATCTCCTCCTGGTTAGTTCGACAACCACACATGATCATGTCATTACGCTTAAACAACCTATACATACACTAAAAATACAAACACCTTGCACTTTCGTTATCAAAGTTACCACTCCTACCATTACCAAATCTATCAAGGTATCATCAAAGAACATTGCTCTTGCACAATTATCACAGTTCCAACTACAATATTTAACACCATGCAACACTTTGACTCAACATTTCATCACACACTTCGTAAGCATTACTATAGTGAGTACTACACTAAACTTGTACCCACACATTACTTCTAACACATGCTAATTTTATCGCCAAAACTGAGGCATACTTTCAAATTACTACACAACTTTCCGTTTTCACACTCACACATTCACTTGTATCCATACACAAAATAATTTCCCTTATTACCCCAACCCATCACGTGGTGATTGACTTAAGCATGTTTGGGTCGGGATTCTGAAATGAGTGTGCCTTCTCATCCAAAACCAAACTAGGGTCTCCTAACACAGATACACCAAGTTCATTTTATTTTGACTCACTACGTTCATTAGATTCATTGGTTTTAGGTTCCAAAATCGTCGCTCTGATACCACTTGTAAAACCCCCGATTTCCAAGGAGCCTTATCTAGACCTTCTTTAGTCGGCGGGGATGCTACCATCACGGTTTCATGAGGAGAGTACATATGAAATAGACTATCCAAGAAAAACTTAAAGGTTATTACGGGTATATACAAGACCAAAACCAAAAGAAGTATAGGGGTTGAACTCTTTATACATTACTAACGACAACTGCGATGATTTTTCTTGTCGGCTCGCCCCAGTCACATAAGCAAACAACTCAACAAGCATCATCCAAACATCCATACCTGAAACTATCGCACTGCTCACCATATATATACAACAATGGATCACCGCAAACACAGATAGGGAACGAACATACAAACACACACGTTAGTACAAGCACAATAATAGACTTACGCGAAGATAAAAGAATACAAGTCACGATGCTCAATAATCAATACTAGTAACCTGAATCACATATCACATGAGTTAATGACACACAACTGTTCCGTCACACCAATACCATTGAATCAGCTCAGCATATCATCCCCCACTTGCTCGCGACAAGGGGTACCAAGATCGTTATTGTGCACATCCTCTTCATGTCGGGTCCCACGAAGAGCGATCGTAGGAGTGAGAGTCGTATCCCGCAACGGTCCCACACATATGTTCGACAACCTCAATAATGTCATCATCACTACAACATCACCAATATCGATACCAGACGTATACAAAAATCATACAGGGACATAATCACAACATGTATTGAAAATAATCCAAGGCAAATACTTGACTGAGTATGATCATCTACCTCACATACACATCCAAGGACTCCTTACGCGACTCAAGAACGCCATTCGGCATTTACGGTTCCCTATCATAGATTCTACCTGTCAACATAATTATAAGAGATACTAGAAAGGTCAGACTAAAGGAATGAGGTACTTACCGAGACTGCTATTAGGGTGACAAATGTTAGGCCTCGAAACAGATAGTCTCGTGTGCAAAGGTCAGTGTCCGTGGAAGTTAGGATGAGAGGGGGAGGGATGGGAAGGTTCTTTCTTTTGTTTTAAGGTTACGGGGTATGACAAAACTGATAAACGAATTAGGTTTTTATTAAATACTGACGCGGAAGAAAGTATGCTGGAACGAATGCACTCGACCGAGTTGGACTAACTCGACCGAGTTGAACTAACACGACCGAGTTGGTCTCACTCCACCAAGTTGACCTTACTCGCGAACTGGACTAACTCGACCGAGCCTACACAAAACAATCGGCTTCCTTCCTATGGAAGATCTAATCTCGTCCTTCATATGTCGCTCTCACGTAAGATAGTCCAGGGTCTCAGGCCTAGAAATGAGTCTTTAAACCCGGGTGTTACAATAACTATATACAAATCCACATTACGACATAAATCGATCTAAGCTCATTAGACACCATTCCCCCATATTATTATAACGACTTTCCATTACATATATCCTTAGCCATATAGAGATAACCATCGCCTCCACCAATCCCTATATATTCCAAATTGCAATCATTTGTATCCCTCCTTTCAATCCTTTATTTTCACACTCACCATACCCACATGTTAATACTTGATCGTTAATAAACATTATTACCATACTCAAGCTCACGAAAATCTCACTCCCTGTATCTCACAAGACTATATCTTTGACTAAATAAGATCATACATTCACTTACTTTTCACAACTAACTCATCACAAGCATCTCCCGCCACTAGTCTTTCTCACAAAACCATATCAATTCAATCATGAGATGATGTCCCCCCCCCCCCAATTATAGAATTTGACTAAATTATACAATAAAACCAACACATATGTAAAACAACGCACTACGAAGAAAAAAGAACATCCTTAAAATCAATATGATATTCAAAAGGGTCAAAACCTAAGCATAAGACCATAATATTGCTAATAGGTCGAGTACTCAATCTACTCGATGGAGTAAAGAACACTAGATCGAGTGCTCGTGTCAGTCGACTGAGTGCTCACACTCCAATAGTTAACCAGAAATTCACTGAGACTATACTCGGTCGAGTACCAAAGGTACTCATTTTATTAGTCTCCACACGGTCGAGTACAAAGGTGCACTCAGTCGAGCGCCTACGCAGTTTTAAGCATCGTACGTCCAGTTTTCATATCCCGGTCATATCTCCCTCATTTCACACTCATTTTGGCCGTGTGACTTATCTTTGGAATCTTAAAAGAATAAGATATCACCTCCAATTGGAAAAATATCAATATCCATTAGTAGAAAAAACTCCTATTACGACACGGTTTTCGTGGCGGTTCTAATAGAAACGACGCGAAAACACAAAAGCTGGTGGGAAGGAATTTCTCGTGTATGTAGGAGGTCTATAGTGGCAGTTTAAGTAAGAACCGATGTGATAACATAAGCTTTTTATGGCGGTTCCAAATAAAAAACGCCACCATAGGTCAATTGTGGCGGTTCTATATATTAATAATCGACGTTAAAAATGACGCAAAAAGTAAATACAAAGTGACAACTTTTAGGGCTACAAAACCGCCATTATATGTTTTGTTTCAGTTTTTAATTAAAACCGACTATATTTATAATAAAGAGACTCTAAGTAAAAACCCACTACGATTTCCTCACAATTAAAACCTACACTTGCTTCGTCTTCTTCATTCTACGCCGCCAAAATCCACAAGCCTTTACAATCCCCTCACGATTCAACTCCAAAAACCACCGACGTCATGCCTCACCCCACCTGCCCACTACCGCACCCCTTCTACTTGACCACCAACAAAACAATCGTTTAGGTAAATAATCGTTTCTAGTTCGTTCTTGTATTCACTATATTTTTTTTTGCAGCAGTAAAAAGGTGATTATAATACCCCAAAAGTTACAGAACAAGTTAAAGGCTATGCTGCACCAGATGTAATATTACGTATTTTTATCGTATTCTATTGTGTTTTTATTTTTAATATCTAGTTGTTATGTCAACGTGTTTAACTATTTAAACGTTAATAGTCGATAATTGTTTATGGAATAAGTGTTATATGTTCTTTAAGAGGTCGCGTCTACGATTTAGTAGTAAAACCGTCTTAGCATTTTGACTTTGGGCCATGGAAATGCGTGCAAACCCTAAGCCCATGCACGGCTGGAAACAATAGGGTTGAGTAAAAAAACCGATTATCCGAATTATCCGATATCCGATCCGTATCTGATCCAAAATAATGGATATCTGATCCGAAAAGTGGTTCGGTTTGGATACCCGTATCCGAAATATTTGGATATCGGATCAAATACGGATATCAGGTTTAAAAATTTGGATATCCGATATCCGAAAGTTATTGGATCAGATATCAAATATCGGATCGGATACCCGATATCCGTTAATATCGAACCGTATCCAAGATTTGATCCATAAATAGTGCTAGCTAATTTCACAAAATTGTAAATAAACCTATTCACAATTTTTAGTACTAGCTAATTTCAGTTATCCGATATCCAATATCCACAATATTACGCTAGTTTTCCTTGATATGTAGCGGGTTTATGTTTTGTAATATATACCGAATGAAATTAGTATTACGCTAGCTTTCTTTTTTATTACAGTTTGACAATATATAAAATACACAGAGCGGATATCGGATATCGGATAACTGATCTGAAATTTTCGGATATTTTGGGATACTAAATTTCGGATATCCGATCATTTCGGATCAGATCACGGATACTAACATTTGGATTTTCGGATCGGATATCCGATCCGAAGTAGGGTTTCGGATCGGATATCCGATCCATACTCTGCCCTAGAAAACACAAGTGTGTAAACTCAGCCCCCTCTCCTCTTCAAGCCGTCACTTATAACCTCATACCAAACCCTATTTTTGACCTATCCACACTCACACATCCACAATACCTACTGCCGCCATATTGGAGTTTGAAACGGAGGGTCAAGCACGGTGGTAAACAGGGTCTAAGGGTGGTCGTTTTGCTTAGGGAAGAAGGTACACACGCTTACTTTCGTTCGTTCCTTGTAACAGCCTCATTTTTAACGTTTTTACACATTCAGATTCACATGTTTTAATTCTGATCTTCACATGTTATGCGTCTAGGATATGTATTAGTCGTTTATAACTCCTTGTTGTGTCGTCATTGTCTGCCTTGAACCACCGTCGAAGGGTGTTTGGTTGCATATGCCAAATCGTTATTTTCGTTTCGGAACAGGGGTTTGAACGCATGTTTTGTCTGTGTTTTCGATGTATATTTTATGCTCGTTTATTCTGGGAGTTTTGGGTTTTGTCTTGTTGGTAGTCGTGAGGTTTGATTTGTGGTAATTGCGGTGGTCTAGAGTGGTTGAGTCCGCCGATAGAGTAGGTTTTGTTTGGGTTGTTTTAACGGAATTCAGGGAGTGTGTTTGTGGCAGAGAGTTTAGAACGGAGATGGGGGTTGTTGTTGCAGCGTCGACCACCGTGGCTGACGTCCCTGGAAACCACCGTGGCTCAGTGGAGAGCCTGGTGGTGTCGCAGGTGAGGTCAGCAGCGGTGGTTGGTGCTGGTGGCGACTTTCGTGCAGGGTGTTGGTCACGGTCAGAATGGCGTGGGTTTGGGATGATGCGTGAAAGTTGTGTGGTGTCTCTCGTCTTGTGATTTCTATGCATACTTAATCATCCTTAGTGTTATAATAGTCTTATCTTAATATTATTGTTAATCTTAATATTATTGTTAATCTCATTGTTATATTATTATTATTAATATTACATGGTAAATTATAGTGGTTATGACATTGTTGCTTATTATTATTATTTCATAATATTAATTGTTAATGATGTTATTACTATTAAGTTTTAATAATTGTATGATAGTATACTTGGTATTGTTGTTATTTTAAGAGGTATATTGTTAATGTTGTATTTATATTATTATTATGTAGAGTATGGGTAATATTGTTAAAAGAGTCGTATATGATATTAAGTTAATAATAATTATTTGGTTGAGTTTATGCTATTTTTAGTAAGTCTAAAAATAGTAAGTCTAAAAATAGTAAGTAATATTGGGTTAACGATAATTGTATGTTATGGGCATGCTTATATGTGGATATATTCCCAATGTGTTATAAATAGATCAATTAGGGTCATGATCATGTAATTTTAGTAGCGTTTGTTTATATGAGTAGAATTTGATATAAGTAATAATTATAGGAACAAATTTTGAGGAGGAACATTACTAGACGGTGATTGCTTGTCCAGATTTGCTATTCCAGGTAGGATAAACTGGTACCATGTTCTTTGATTGGTTATGAACGTATGTGGTTATTACATGTTATGGATGCAAGCATGAATTGTATGAGCATGATACCATATGGTTAGTTATATTGGTATTGCATTCCTGAGCATGCATACACATTGAATATTGAGAAAGATGTGATTCAGATATTGATTTGATATAAAGCCCAGGGTGGTTGTGCAGACCAGACCTGGTGTCTTATCAGCTATTGAGCTAGTGTTCGGCGACGGACGATTATAGTCTGACGGGAGGTTCGGTATGGCTGGGTGTTACGGGTTTGAGAATGAGATTGAGATTGAGCTCGAGCATGTCATAAGCATTTGCATATTCTTGTTTGTAGCATTACTTATTATTGTGTATCCTACTCGACCGCGAGGTTGACAGTGTATTCGTATTCACCTACGATGATCCGGAACGGGGAGTAGATTTTTCAGGGCAGGGACAGACGGTCTAGGATCTGGGCATGGAGTGAGAGATTTGGAGCAGACTTACTTAGCCATAGATCACCTAGTTATATCTTGTAATAGATCTTATGATACTTTTCAATGGTTGTAGTTTTGGTTTGGATATGGAACAGTTTACCAACTTTTGTTTAATAACTTAAAGTACTGTTTATCTTTCACTATAAATATCTACTACCCTGGTCTATCCAGGATGGTAACAGTCTTATTTACCCTGGAAGTCCTAGTTCAGGCTCCTAGGTAAATGGGGGTGTTACAAAGTGGTATCAGAGCGAACGATCCTCAGGCCTAAACCAAAATGAAAATAATGAACATAGGAGTGTCTAAATAAAATGAACCCCAGGCTAGTAACTGGTAGGAGCCCCATAGGAGTTGGGATGAGTTAGGGGTCCCCTCAAACCAAGCCACTGGCCCTTTCAGTCTAACCTGGTTACCCTTGAGAGTTGAAGAGTGTTGGTAGTTTTGGAATAAGTAAGACCCAAGGCAAATATCTATATATATAAGTATGTTGTACTAACATTCCAACACCAAAGGAATGAGGTAAATTATGATGTGATTGATGAGTATATACATACTGTAAAGCATGAAAGAAATATTACATGATGAGTGGCATGTATATAATGTTATTTGCGAACATTGACAGCATGAGTATTATGTATGAGTTTTGCATATGACACTGAATAATGTGACGAAATGCATGCGGTTATGTGATCCATAAGCCTTTAGGTAGACTTATGATATGATGAGGAGTATGTTTGACAACATGCTATTAGGTATATACTGGAGTTTGCAAGCTAGGGAGACTTAAGTTGGATGGTATAAGACCTAGGATGCTTATAAATTTTGTTAATTTTGTAGTAAAATGCCTCCCAGAAGAGAATCTACCGCAGCCAACATCACTCAAGAAGAGCTAGATCGTTTGCTGGCCATGAATGCTGCACTTTTAGCAAGAATTGGGACAACTGCTCAATCTAATGCAACTAAGATGAACAACAACATCTCTAAGCATAACCCTATCAAGTATGATGGGGATGGGGCACCAAGTCTACTTGCTGAATGGTGCCGGGAATTTGAGAGCATTTTTGAACTGCTGGATGTGCCGGAGTCGATGAAAGTAGACCAAGCCGTATTCTATCTTAAGGGTACGACTAGGCTATGGTGGAACAATAACAAGGAGGAGATTAAGGCAGCTGCTGGTGAGATTGGGGCGGAATTCGTGAGCTGGGAAGGGTTCAAGGGGATCTTGACTTCCAAGTTTGTGCCGGAGCATGTCAAGGGCAACTTGAGGGCTGAATTTGACTCCTTTAGGATGACGGAGGGCATGACCGTGGAAGCTTACCATACCAAATTCATGCAACTAGCGGAAAATGTAGCTGATTTGGGCTACACCTCATAGATGTTAGCTGCAAGGTTTAAAAAAGGGCTGGCAATTGACATCAAAAAGAGTTTATTGGAAACCAAGCCCACAACTGTGGACGACATATATGAGAGGGTTGGCCAGGCTGAGAGGATTGCAGACATGATTAAGGAAGAGGAGAAAGCAAAGGGCGAAAAGAGGAAGGCTGAGTCAGAGACTGAGGGCTCAGGAAATAAGAAACCAAATAATCAGTATCGGTCATTTTTCTCCAACAGTGCACCAGGAGGAAATGGCAACCGAGGTGGAAACCGATCTACATCTGGGCCAAGTGGGGCGGCCCTTACCTGCTTCAAGTGTGGAAAGGCTGGGCATAAGCAAATCAATTGCTGGTCGGGTACTCAGAGCGCTGGAAACAGTTATAATAGGGGCAATCAGAGTGGTGGCTTTAGAACACCGAATGCGAGCTACTCGGACAACAACAGATCCGGAGGTAACAGCTACCAGCGGAATTTCAGTAACTATAATAACTAGAACCGTTATCAGGGGAACTAGGGTAGTGGTAATGCTAACTTCCAAAAGAGTCTTTCTGAGGCTAGTAATCAGAGCGGAGATGCATCTGTCAATCAGAATACAACCAAGAAGAGTGGAGCTCTGTTCATGATGGGGAAAGAAGTTGCTGAGGAGGATGCACATGTTATCACGGGTACTTTTCTTGTCCAATTTTGCCCTACTTTCGTTTTGTTTGATTCTGGTGCATCGCACTCTTTCATATCTGCGGAGCATGCTAGAACTATAGGACTTGAGGTGTATGAAATAATAGCTGATTCTGTGACAATACCGTCAGGAGAGTCTATATCATGTAATAGAGTCTATAGTAATGTAATGATCCAAGTGGGAGCAGTGAGCTTTGAGTCAAATTTAATAGAATTTCCTTTGGGTGGTTTTGAGGTAATTTTGGGGATGGACTGGTTGAAAAAGTACAAGGCGTGCATCGATTGTTACCAAGGAAATATTACCTTGAGAGGACCCAAGGGGGGGGTAAGAGTGTCTTACAAAGGGTACTCCGTGAAGCCTAAGCTGAAGTTGATTACCATCAAATACCTGAAGTCGTGTCTGGAGAGGGGTGATGAGATGCTGTTGTGCCATGTGAGAGATTTGACTGCAGAGAAACCCCAAGCCAGTGAGATCGATGTTGTAAGAGATTTTGAAGAAGTGTTTCAAGCGGAAATTCCTGGGTTACCGCCAAAGAGGAACTTAGATTTTGGCATTGAACTGAACCCCGGGGCTGAGCCAATTTCTAAAGCACCTTATCGCATGGGACCTAAGGAATTGGAGGAATTGAGGAGGCAGTTAGATGAGTTAGCCAGCAAGGGGTATGTGTGACCGAGTGTATCACCTTGGGGAGCGCCAGTGTTGTTTGTGAAGAAGAAGGATGGAACCATGAGACTGTGTGTGGACTACAGGGAGCTCAATAATGTGACGATCAAGAATAGGTATCCTTTACCCCGAATCGACGATCTATTTGACCAGTTGAGTGGGGCTGGTGTGTTTTCCAAGATTGATTTGAGGTCAGGATATCATCAGCTGAGAATCAAAGATGCAGTTATCCACAAGACTGCGCTCAGATCGAGGTATGGGCATTATGAATTCGTGGTGATGCCATTTGGTTTGACTAATGCACCTGCTATTTTCATGGATTTGATGAACAGAGTGTTTAGTCCCTATCTGGACCAGTTTATGGTGGTGTTTATCGATGACATTTTGGTGTATTCGAAGAATAGAGAAGAGCATGATAAGCATTTGAGCTTAGTGCTGCAGACTTTGAGGGATCATCAATTGTATGCGAAGTTGAGTAAGTGCGAATTTTGGCTCGAGAAAGTTGCTTTTCTGGGCCATGTGGTTTCTAAGGAGGGTGTTTCTGTTGATGCTAGCAAGATTGAAGCCGTTTCGAAGTGGGAGCGACCAAAGAATGTGGCAGATATTCGATGTTTCTTGGGTTTGGCTGGTTACTATAGGAGATTTGTGAAAGACTTCTCGAAGATAGCCAAGCCTATGACTTCATTGATGCGGAAGGAGAATAGATTTGTCTGGGATAAGAGTTGTGAGAAGGCATTCCTAGATTTGAAGGAGCGTTTTACTACAGCTCCTATCCTTGCATTGCCAGAGGGAAGTGAGAACTTTGAAGTTTATACGGATGCATCTAAGAAAGGGCAGGGATGTGTGCTGATGCAGAATGGGAGTGTCATCGCCTATGATTCTAGGCAACTGAAGCCATATGAGGAGAATTATCCGACGCATGATTTGGAGCTGGGAGCGGTAGTTTTTGCACTTAAACTGTGGCAACATTATCTCTATGGAGCTACATTTAAAGTGTATTCTGATCACAAGAGTTTAAAATATATCTATACTCAGAGAGAGCTGAATATGCGTCAGAGGATATGGATAGAGCTTATTGGAGACTATGACATGGATATTCTGTACAAGGAAAGAAAGTCTAACGTTGTGGCTGATGCATTGAGTAGGAAGTCCATTCACGCTCTATGCACGACTATGTCCAGATTGAGTATGTATCGTGAGTTGGGGCAGATGGGAATCGCAGTGATAAGGAAGGGTGAGACCATGGGAGACTTGACGATCGAGCCTGAGTTATATTCTGAGATTTGAGAGCGCCAGAGAAGTGATCCTAGAATTCAGAAGTGGCGAGAAGTAGTGAGCAGAGCTAGTGATGCCGAGCCATATTCTAAGTTCGAGGTTCACAGTGACGATAGTTTAAGGTTTGATGGGAGGTGGTGTGTGCCTGATGATGAGGAATTGAAGAAAAAGATTATGGTCGAAGCTCATTCTACACCTTATTCCGTTCATCCTGGAGGGGATAAGTTGTACAAAGACCTGAAGAAAGCATTTTGGTGGCCAAGGATGAAGGAGGAGGTGGCTGAATTTGTTTCTCGATGCTTGGTATGTCAGAGAGTGAAAGGAGAACATAATAGACCGTAAGGGAAGTTACAACCATTGGATGTACCTGAGTGGAAGTGGGAAAGCATCTCAATGGATTTTATTGTGCGCTTACCTTGGACTTCGAAGGGGAATGACATGATTTGGGTGATAGTTGATAGGTTGACTAAGTCAGCCCATTTCATACCTATGAAGGAGACTTGGAGTAAAGCTGAGTTGGCTAAGGCTTATATTAAGCATGTGGTGAAACTTCACGGTGTCCCGAAGGACATCGTTTCTAATCGTGATTCCAGGTTTATCTCTAAGTTCTGGCAAGAGTTATAGATGTTGATGGGAAATACTTTGAACATGAGTACAACATTTCATCCAGCGACAGATGGTCAGACTGAGAGGACTATCCAGACACTGGAGGATATGCTGCGGGCTTGTGTGCTAGAGTTTGGAGGATCTTGGGAGGATATGCTTGATTTGATAGAGTTTTCATACAACAACAGCTATCATACTAGCATTGGGATGGCTCCTTTTGAAGCGTTGTATGGAAGGAAGTGTAGAAGTCCAGTGTGTTGGGATAATAAAGCCGATGTGGTAACCTTGGGACCTGAGATGATTCAGGAGATGATAGCACAGATCCAGGTGATCCGTCAGAAGATGAGAGCTGCCCAAGATAGACAGAAGAGTTATGCTGATTTGAAGAGGAGTGACATCACATTTGAGGCAGGAGAGAAGGTTTTATTGAAAGTGTCACCTATAAGGGAATTGATGAGGTTTGGCAAGAGGGGAAAGTTGAGCCAGAAGTTCATTGGGCCATTTGAGATCTTGGAGAGAGTTGGTGAGGTAGCTTATCGATTAGCTCTACCTCCAGCTTTAGCCAGGGTGCACAATGTGTTCCATATGTCGCAACTGAGGCAGTATATCAGTGATCCTTCGTATATCCTTGACCATGATGCTATTGAGGTTGATGAACAGTTGACCTATGAGGAGAGACCCAAGGAGATCCTTGACAAGAAGGTGAGGAAAACCAGGAATGGGGAGACCGCGCTCGTGAAAGTCCTATGGACCAATCATAACGTCGAGGACGCTACTTGGGAGACTGAGGTTTCGATGAGGGAAAAGTATCCTGATCTGTTTAATTAAGGTATGTTACGAGGACGTAACTTTCTTTTTAGGAAGGTAAAATGTGACATTTCGTGTTTTAAAGCGTCTTTATTAACTTTTAAAGTGTTACATCTTTTGTTCATTATTACGTGCCTAATGACCTATTGTTGACCTCGGGATGGTGAACTTCGGGACGAAGTTCAATTTAAGGAGGGAAGACTGTAATACTACGTATTTTTATCGTATTCTATTGTGTTTTTATTTTTAATATCTAGTGTTATGTCAACGTGTTTAACTATTTAAACGTTAATAGTCGATAATTGTTTATGGAATAAGTGTTATATGTTCTTTAAGAGGTCGAGTCTACGATTTAGTAGTAAAACCGTCTTAGCATTTTGACTTTGGGCCATGGAAATGCGTGCAAACCCTAAGCCCATGCACGACTTAAAACACAAGTGTGTAAACTGAGCCCCCTCTCCTCTTTAAGCCATCATTTATAACCTCATACCAAACCCTACTTTTGACTTATCATCCACACTCACACATCCACAATACCTACTGCCGCCATATTGGAGTTTGCAACGGAGGGTCTAGCACGGTGGTAAACAGGGTCCAAGGGTGGTCGTTTTGCTCAGGGAAGAAGGTACACACGCTTACTTTCGTTCGTTACTTGTAACAGCCTCCTTTTTAACGCTTTTACACTTTCAGATTCACGTGTTTTAATTCTGATCTTCACATGTTATGAGTCTAGGATGTGTATTAGTCGTTTATAACTCCTTGTGGTGTCGTCGTTGTCTGCCTTGAACCACCGTCGAAGGGTGTTTGGTTTGCATATGCCAAATCGTTATTTTCGTTTCTGAACAGGGGTTTTGAACGCGTGTTTTGTCTGTGTTTTCGATGTATATTCTGTGCTCGTTTATTCTGGGAGTTTTGGGTTTTGTCTTGTTGGTAGTCGTGAGGTTTGATTGGTGGTAATTGCGGTGGTCTAGGGTGGTTGAGTCCGCGAAAGAGAGTAGGTTTTGTTTGGGTTGTTTTAACGGAATTCAGGGCGTGTGTTTGTGGCAGGGAGTTTAGAACGGAGATGGGGGTTGTTATTGCGGCGTTGACCGCCATGGCTGACGTCCCTGGAAACCACCGTGGCTCAGTGGCGAGCCTGGTGGTGTCGCAGGTGAGGTCAGCAGCGGTGGTTGGTGATGGTGGCCACTTTCGTGCAGGGTGTTGGTCACGGTCAGAATGGCGTGGGTCTGGGATGATGCGTGAAAGTTGCGTGGTGTCTCTCGTCTTGTGATTCTATGCATACTTAATCATCCTTAGTGTTATAATAGTCTTATCTTAATATTATTGTTAATCTTAATATTATTGTTAATCTCATTGTTTTATTATTATTATTAATATTACATGGTAAATTATAGTGGTTGTGACATTGTTGCTTATTATTATTATTTCATAATATTAATTGTTAATGATGTTATTACTATTAAGTTTTAATAATTGTATGATAGTATACTTGGTACTGATGTTATTTTAAGAGGTATATTGTTAATGTTGTATTTATATTATTATTATGTAGAGTATGGGTAATATCGTTAAAAGAGTCGTACATGATATTAAGTTAATAATACTTATTTGGTTGAGTTTATGCTATTTTTAGTAAGTCTAAAAATAGTAAGTCTAAAAATAGTAAATCATATTGGTCTAAAAATAGTAAATCATATTGGGTTAACGATAATTGTATGTTATGGGCATGCTTATATGTGGATATATTCCCAATGTGTTATAAATAGATCAATTAGGGTCATGATCATGTAATTTTAGTAGCGTTTGTTTATATGAGTAGAATTTGATATGAGTAGTAATTATAGGAACAATTTTTGAGGAGGAACATTACTAGAAGGTGATTGCTTGTCCAGATTTGCTATTCACACTGGTACCATGTTCTTTGATTGGTTATGAATGTATGTGGTTATTACATGTTATGGATGCAAGCATGAATTGTATGAGCATGATATCATATGGTTAGTTATATTGGTATTGCATTCATGAGCATGCAAACGCATTGAATATTGAGAAAGATGTGATTCAGATGTTGATCTGATATAAAGCCCAGGGTGGTTTTGCAGACCAGGCCTGGTGTCTTATCAGCTATTGAGCTGGTGTTCGACGACGGCCAATTATAGTCTGTCGGGGGGTTCGTTATGGCTGGGGTTACGGGTTTGAGAATGAGATTGAGATTGAGCTCGAGCATGTCATAAGCATTTGCATATTCTTGGTTGTTGCATTACTTATTATTGTGTATCCTACTCGACCGCGAGGTTGACAGTGTATTCGTGTTCACCTACGCTGATCCAGAACGGGGAGTAGATTTTTCAGGGCAGGGACAGACGGACTAGGATCTGGGCCTGGAGTGAGAGACTTGGATCAGACTTACTTAGCCATAGATCACCTAGTTATATCTTGTAATAGATCTCATGATACTTTTCAGTGGTTGTAGTTTTGGTTTGGATATGCAACAGTTTACCAACTTTTGTTTAATAACTTAAAGTACTGTTTATCATTCACTATGAATATCTACTACCCTGGTCTATCCAGGATGGTAACAGTCTTATTTACCCTGGAAGTCCTAGTTCAGACTCCGAGGTAAATGGGGGTGTTACACTAGAAGTCTGACTAGCAAACTTAGTGCAACAAAGCTATAATTAAAGATTACATAAAAACTTAGTACATTTAAGAAAACAACGAAGCAACTAAGAACGATAGAAGGCTAATGAAGCGAAGTTTGAAGACGAGCAAAGTAGTCGATTTCAGCAGCTTTACTTTAAAAACCCACAGGCCAACGGGACAGACCTGGTGCACTTACGCTACAAGAGCGTAGAAATAAAAAGGGAAGAACTATCCGAACAAACTTGTCTTCAGCGGAGACGAATCTCTTACACCGTGTCGATCGACCCAAACAATCCAAAGACCAACGATCCAGAGGACCAAGTAAACAAAGAAGAATAACTAAAGAGCGCATCTCAACCAATCTCCCAGCAAGGAACGTCGCACTTGCCCCGAGAATACAATAGGAACTCCAATAAAAGGAGATTATTAATAAAATATAAAAGCAAGAAAGGAATTGAACGATGGAAGATATTAACTTGAGACCACCGCATCCAACCAACCAAATACTTTGTCAAACCCCGACTTCAACCAACCCAACACATCGCAAAGACAAAAAAAAACCCCAACAACCAAAAACCTCCAACTGAACCACAACATCAAAACAGTCAACCCCTACATAAACCCACAAAAGACCGCTCAAACAAAATTAAAACAACCCAGATTCTCCAAACCGAAAAGAAAGACCGGATGACAAAAAAAGGACCCAAAAACGTTAACAACATTCTTGACGCCACATTCTCTCAGTTCATAAAGGAGGATACTGAAGCGCAATTCAAAGTGACAGATGAAATAATCAAGCAGATGCAAGAAAAATTGCACACTCTTGACGCCACATGCTCTCAGTTCACAAATTTTATGCCGAGATCCCCATGAAAATGGAAGTAATTGCGTAGGAAACATCATTTTGGATGATTGAGATGAGTTTTTTTTTTGCTTTAAACGAGATTCTTGATGAATATTTTATGTTTTGTATTTGATGAACTTTTATGTTCGTAGGATAATACTTCACAATTATTTTCTTTTATGAAAAATTTGAAATTAGTTTTATATTACAGTTTTTGTGTGAATTGTGGGCTCCCGCTTTGCTGTTGAGTGACGATAAATTGCTTTTTAATTTATGCAGGAATTTAGACAATTGGGCATGCTATAATACGGGTCGATTATGCATAAATTTTTATATGTTTCCTACGGAATATTCGAAATTTCCTACAACAATTCGTCAGTATAATACTACAACAGTGTCTGACAGATTTTATTTACAGGTTCCTACGGAATTTTTGTAGTATGTTTATCTTCTCCGACGAAATTTTGTAGGAACGTTGTGTTTGTCAAATAACTCGTGAAATTTTAACAGTTGCAGGAACGTCCGTAGGCAAGCGAATATTCCTTCAGAAAATTCGTCGAGTTGACATTTATTTCCTACGATATATTCCTACAACCCCATTCCTACGGATATTCCGTAGGAACGTAATTATTCCTACGGTTAGTAGCTACGTTGTGACGGCAACAGTCCATAGGAATGAAAGCTTTTTCCTGTAGTGAAACGAACCAGGACATCCAAAACTGAACAAACCCAAAGACGGAAACCGGAACTAACTCAAAGCATCAAAGACACATGCATGCAACAAAAAGGGAGAAAGTGACCAAAAAGCACCACAGACGGATCAAAGACTACCGATTTACCTGAAGACACCTCCCAGGACCACCACTTACAAGGAACCAGACCAACATGATAACACAAGAAATGGGACCAATAGGTGGGGGAAATGGGGGGGGGGGGGGGGTTCACCATATTAGACCCAAAACACGGCCTCATAGAATAAAGATGAAGGGATGAATTATACTCAGCAACACAACCACAAACAAACCAGGGTGGAGGAAATGGGGGGATCACCCATGTGCAGGAAACCAAGTAACGGTGACAGGACAAGGTGTCGCAGGAACGGCAAAGATGAGAAAAAAAACCCGAACACAGACAGATGATAGACTTGAACGTCATCACCACCACCAATCCACCGATGTTGCATGCAAGGACACTGACAGGGAGACAACCGGAAAGACAGGTGAAATCATAAAGGAGAGACCCGATCGCGTAAAATCTCAAACAAAACGGGTCAAACAAAACAAAACAGAGGAAAGGAAAATACGAGATCAAGATTTAGGGATTAAAAGTGAGGTGCAAGTCACCAGAAATAGAAAAGTACGATCCCATCTCCGGCAACCGAGCAGCCGGTAATGGAGACAACATGAGAGAAATGAGGAAGGAAGTGGTGGATCTTGGCATTTTCGAGAAAGGGATGTGTCGATTCGCCGGAGATAGGCCATGGGAACAGCCCATCTCCGGCGAAAGGGTAAGGGAAGATGATGGGGTGGAGAAAGTATGGATGGAAGATGCGGTGGAGCAAAGAGATTTTTTGTGTTTTTTTTGTAGAAAGAAGGGAGAGGAAAAGCTAGAGAGAGAAGGGATCATGCTAAATTCACTATATAAACATGTGCAATTCTTGAATTATAATCATCAATAAAGATAATAATGTTTCACACATACTTTACAGTTAATAGCGGTGGTAGACGCAAGATTTTTCTTCAAGGGACACAAATTAACCATTTCAATTATCCATTAAAATTACCCACCTTTGCAAATTATTCATTAACCCACCCTATAATATATAAACCTATCTAGCCATTTATAAAATTTTCATTATCTTTTCGTGCTTTATAGTGAAAGTAATGAGCTTTGCAAATTACAATTTATATTGTAATTTGTACTGATTAAAAGGTTATTTGAGATGCCTTTCATAAAGAAGAGTGATACGACGGTAATGAGTGAGAATGAAGGTTATTGTATAATGGTTGTATGAGGATGGAGAAAGATAGATTTTTTTTAAAATAAGAGATAAAGGAGATCATCTATATATAATAATAAAATAATAATCACTACTACATTTTTTCCCTCCAAACTACTAGTACATCATTTTCATTGAAAATTACTATTTTCTAAGATAACTCCTAAATTGTAGCACTTTATCAAAAAAATCTAAATTCATTTCCGCATTCGCAACAAATATATACTCTCAATGGTTTTTAAACTTTACTTAGGCAATTAGATCATTAAATGGTACTTCTTCCGTTTTCATATGATCTACCAATTTTATTAAAATACTACACTCTTTTTTTTGACAGCAAATGGGTAGATCTTATAGAAAAAGAGGAAGTACTAATTTGTACCTTGCGACTATATATAAATTGTTTTTTATGTTTTAAATGTAACATGGAAACTTTCGAGAAACGGTATCTTAATAGCGTTATTGAGAGACCTCTAAACGGGAGGGTGCTATTTAATTTGTATTTTCAATGTTATGTCTCCTACTAACTTAGAGGAAGATGATCTTTCAAACACATGTGAACTATCTAATTATCTTACATAGTTAAATGTATGTATACCATGTGGTGAGAAAAATAATTAAGTGATAACCTTATCACGAAAATTGTGTTTATTGTAGCATATAAATGAAATTATTTTTTAGCAATATCGTCTATAATATAAACATAATTTTAGAATATCATATAATTATTGTGTTCGCAACATTATTTTGTTAGCTAGGTTGAGTCCCTCCACTAGTAGAAAAATATTTTTCTACTGCTCCATATAAAGGCTTAATTGCTGTTTTTTTAGTGTAGCAGCAAATAAGGGGGCAGTAAATAGAAACTTTATTTGCGGCGGTAGAAAAACGCAGCAAATAAAAGGGCTATTTGTTGCTCCACCTTCAAAAAATGCAGCAAATAAATAGGCTATTTGTTGCGTTTTTTGAAGGTGGAGCAGCAAATAAAAATAAATGTATTTATTTGCTGCTTTTTTTTAAAGTGTAGTAGCAAACAAATACATTTATTTGAGGCACTTTTTTGCAAATGAGCCGCAAATAATGTTTTCTTTTTTAAAAAAATTAATTTTAATGGGCTGTTTTCACCCAAATGCACCTATACACAGAAATTTCCAAAGTAAACCGGAATACCATTATATATAACCATAACTTTCATCCAATACATATGTCGTAAAACTGTAAAACTGTATATATGCAGAGAGCACATAAAATTAGAAAGAAAAAACAAAAGGCAAATGAAAATCTAAACTACGTGGAGAAACAAAATATCCATATTGAATTCAACAACTGAAGGCGAGTCTTCTATATACTCACATACTCCCTTAACTACCAGGCTACATTGATTGTACAGTTCTGGATCAACCAGATGGCACTTCGTTGTTTGGAGACCTTTCTTTCACAATTGCAGATGACACTTTGTTGTTTGCAGACCTTTCAGAAAACTCTGCAGTGCGACTATCATCAAACTTAAATCGCTTCTCCAGTGTCAACCAACACCACACCTAAGAATAGAAGGTGGCATAATTGTTGCACTAGCCGATCTGGAAACTGCAATGAAAGCCCCTAAGTAACCTCAGAAGTTGCCAGAAATTCAACTCCAATGCTCTTAGCCGTTCACCGTCTGGTCAAAGAGAAACATAGAGTTTCAAAGACGCACGTCAAAGAATAACTGCGGTGAGGACCAGCACATTAGAAGACAAGGCAATGAGAATCTCTTATAAATAGTAAGAGCTGCAAAAGCCACACCTTCCACACGCCTTTACATCTAATGCTTCCGGCTCTGGCACACCGGTAACAAAATGACAATACTCGGCCAGATCACCATCCTCTTGAAGCTTCCAGCACCTTATTCTCTGATCAAGACCAACGGAGAAACCCCACATCCCATCAGTCCATACACCTGCAGTAAAGCCAAAATTCAATGTAAAACATTATCAGCCCTTTGAAATGGGAATATGTTTCAGGCCATGTAAGAGTCCATGTCTCTAAATATTGACAATATGACCTTCATAGCATTGTGGTTGGCACCAGTAAGAGTTTCATAAAATAATTGTCATCATCAAGAAATGGGTAACACTTTTAACGGAGAAAGAAAAGAAAAAAAATCCTGAAGCATTTTTGTAAGAGAATAGTTTGTGATATAGTCAATGGTACATTTTGGGATAGCCAGATGTCGTAGATTAGACTTGGAGAGTTATTAAGGGTACCGTGACACGGCTGTCGCAACCCTATCAAAAATAAAACCTAACCGGTCTCAACTAAATGTAATAGAGGAAGTCGGGTATCGTATCCACAGAGAGATGGGCATTTTATAGTCTAATAAGTTTGTCTGAAGTAACCGGTTCAGGGGGTTGTTTGATTTTGAATTCTAAAAACTAATAGGAAAAGGGAGAGAAAACAGATAGAGAAATCACTAGGATTGTCGGTTCACCATGGCTACTGAAGTCTGAACTAACAGTCACAAGACACCCTAAACTTGGTCTGTGGGTAATGAAAAGGTCCTTCCGGTCCGCTATTCGCCCTAAGACTATACTAACTTAGCTTCCGCCCTAATTAACATGGTCCTAATAATCGTCGCAGAACTACCCCTATCCCAATCTTCCGATCCAGGTCAAGAGGATTTCTACACAGTCAATTGGATGCGTCGACTTAAACAATTAACAGCTATAAAATGCGACGGATACATACAAACCAAATTACGGGTAACTTAAACTAATAATTCATCCTAAATCATGGCTACCCTAAATCCTAGCAATAGAAATTAGCTATGCATGATTGTTAAAAGAATGATTATAACGATGAAACAAATTATTGACAACATATCAGAAAAAGAGAAGGAAATGAAATAAGAACAAGAGAACGGAAATACCGAAATTGTGTAGCAAAGCAATGGATGAAAAGAAAGTATCCAATCCGAGTACAAGAGAAAAAGAAGCAAAATTCTAATCTAAAAACGAGAACAAAAAGTAGCAGTAGGTTTCTGTGTTTATGAATGATATATTTTTTCTTCTATCTCTATCTGTTTTATTTATAAAACAACTCAGACAGAAACTGACGCCTTAGTGCAACTCAACAGTCAGAAAACTTCTCGATCGAGAACAAAAGCTCTCGATCGATAAGATTAAGAACCAAAACCTCTCGATCGAGAAGAAAAGCTCTCGATCAAGAAGAATAAGAACCAAAACCTCTTGATCGAGAAGAAAAGCTCTCGATCAAGAAGAATAAGAACCAAAACCTCTCGATCGAGAAGATTAAGAACCAAAACCTCTCGATCGAGAAGAAAAGCTCTCGATCGAGAAGAAAGAGTACTCGATCGAGGACTTCTCAGCGCATGTTTCCTGCACTGCGTACTGAACTTCAAATGGCTGTCATTTGTTCGTTACTCGCTCAAATAAAGCGTTCTTAGTGGCGTTGGAAAGCTAAGAGGAAAAGCTTTCATCTTCAATTGGAATCACTTGATTATCTGTTGTAGAACTCGAGATATTGCTCCTCAAAGTAGGCACTAGCAAATTGAAGCTTTTCCCTTGCTTGATAGACTTTCTTTGCTCCTATGCGCATCTCAAAACGGTAGTAACAAGTTCCAATTCAACTCTTTTCCTAAATGCATGCATAAGGACATGTTTTAGGCTTGATTATGATCTTCTCCGGCTCATCACTGCAATTAGCACAAGACAAACCAAAGTAGACTATTCGGGGGATATTTGTAGCAAAATACTACGGAATAAGCCTAGAAATGTGTGCTGAAAAGGCCTAAAAGGTCTATAAGAAATGCACACATCAAACTTCCCAAACCAAACCTTTGCTTGCCCTCAAGCAAACAACATGCAAAACTAATGGAACAAATAAACTTACAACCCCTACAACTATCGACCGAACCAATTTAATGCAACAGTTAAACTTAGCAATGGTGTCAAATACAAACGAGTTATAAAGATATCTGAAGAATGGCTGAACTGTCGACCTTGCTAGACCTTAATTGTCGGACTCTCACGGACCACTCTTCTCTCATCAAAGCAAAGGGTAAGCATATATATTAACAAGAGAGAAAGAGAGCAAGCCTAACTACGACCCACGTGAACATGCATGCACAAGAGTATGAAAAACAATGCTGATCACCGTGCATAAACATTTCAACCAACCGAGGTCCAATCACATGTTGAGTGCTTACGAAAAATATGGGAAAGTGAGATAATGGGTAAGAAGCAGAAAAACATTATTGGGAATGTGGAGGTAAAAGCCAAGCTAGCACCGAAACATAACCAAATTACACATCCGCTTCAAAGCCCATTTGACAAGGCACTACAAAACATTGCTGTATTAGCGACGGACAGTTCCGTCGCAAACAATGTGACATCCGTCGCAAAAGTCTAATTTGCGACGGATTTGCGATGGACAGTGCATGTCGCATATTTTTGTCGCAAAATGAAATTTAGGGACAGAATTTTCCGTCGCAAAAATTAGCGACGGATTGACCAAGGTTTGCGACGGAATGACTTTGACCCTCTCGTTAAGGTCAGTCAACTTTTGCGACAGAATTTCCGTCGCAGAAGAGGAATTTGCGACGGAATTTCCGTCGCAAACGTTGACTGACTTTGACTCTCTGGTGAAGGTCAGTCAACGTTTGCGAAGGAATTCCGTCGCAAATCAGGACATTTCCGTCGCAAATTCCTGTAGGATTTTCCGGTTTCAGCTGTTTTTTCTGCTCCCCATTTCAGATAAATGGCTGATTTTACACATTTGTAAGCTCTCCAAACCTGCATATTTCAACTAAAACAACCCAGCAACAAAGAACTTGTCCGAGACAAGGTTTTTAAAAGGTCTTTTCATAACTAAAATTAAGGTTTTACATACGTTCATTCAACTTAAAAATAAAACTAAACATAATCCTAGTTTGACCAACTAACCAACCTAATAAAACCTATCTAACGGTGGTGTCAGTGGGCTGTGGGGTGACGAAATGGCTGGCCGACCTAGCATTGTCGCCGCCGTCATCATCAAAGTCGCGACTTGGCTGAGAAAGCCTCCCGGGTTGCAGCTTTGAGTAGTGAACTCCTCCCGTTGACTTAAGAACTCTTCAATTGCCTTTAGCCTTTGAGATGTCTCGAGTTCACGTTCCCTTAGCTGAGCATTCTCGTGAAGGACTCTGCTGACGATACCTGCAATTAATAGTCAAACATGGTATTATATTCATTCAGTAAACGGTAAAATAATTGGTTAGTCTTAATCTTTAATATACTACAAAATACTAACCTGGGGTGTATGATGGATCCCAGCACTTGAGTGACGGCGACGTTCGTAAAGAACTGGTGCTGCATTTCCCATACCAAGTATCAGCCCTTTCTTGTTAAAGCCGCCATGTTCTTCGAAGTAGATCTCGTTATCGTCGATCTCCTCCTCCGGTATCCCTTCACTTATCATTTTAGTCTTCCTTCAAAAAACTTTTGCCTACAAAACAAAAACAAAGTTTGATTAGTATACGTTAATTAATTACTAAAGCAAATTACTAAAACATAAAGAAAAGTTTCTGATAACTTACAAAGAGTTCTTTCGATTTCGTTGAAAGCCATCTCTTCTTGGCATGCTTCTTGGTCTTCTCCAGCAAAACCAAGGCGGATGGTACATCCCTCCCATCTTCTCCAGCCTATAATTTAAATCGAACGGCACTTGTTAAAAAAAACACTCAAGATTGTCAAAGTTTGCCAATTGTTAAAAAATTACTCAAGACGAGAAAAAGTGAAGTAAAAACTATGAAATTACCATTTCATCCATAATCTGGAGGGTGTTTCTACGACCCATAATATGAGTACCTAAGGCCTTGCCTTTTTCGGTACTTCCAGACATCCTATTGGCGGTGTTTTTCTCGGATGTGTCCTTAAACTTTGGATCATTCTTTCTAGCCAGAATTTTTTCGAATATATCCGCCGGTATCCAAGATGGCCTTTCCTCCGCACTTTTCTTGGAAGCGTAGTGGATCTTTCTGTGTAGGCGTTCTTTCATCATGTTGGTCCAAGCCGCCTTAACCGCATCTCTGTCGCAAGGATGAAAGGTAACATGTTGCTGTTTTAAAAAAATAATATAGTTAGAAAATAATGAAACGAAAATAGGTAATAAATAATAATACAGAAATAGGTAATAGTTAATAAATACCTCAAACCAATCCCACCATTCTTTCTTCATCGCATCCGACGCAAGTGACTAGTTCGGCACAAATTCCTTGTAGTTGGAGATAATGGTCAAGCTTACGAGATCGGAAACTTCTTTGTGACTGAACCTGAAAAAGAGTTGAATTTGAAAATAAAATAATCAATAAGTAATCATATTATAATCAATATATATACGATCAATAAGTAAACAAATGAGATACTTACCACATGCCGCCATCATAATCAGTAGGATCGAGGTGTATTCGACGTGTAGGCTGAGGCTGAGGGTGAGGAGGAACAAACTCGTCCTCGTCACTAGCTCCCGCTCGTCCCTCAGGCTGACGACTACCACCACCTCGTCGTATTCAGCCCTGCATATTATCAAACTAATATAGCAACAATTAGAAAGAAATAGTTATCACAAAAACCTCTCAAACCAAGGTGTTTCCGTACTTCTTGTTCAACTAAATACTTTGTATTCTTGCACTTAGAACATGCATGGACACCTAATTTCTCTATTTCTAATGAATTCGTCTTGTTGCTTAACATAGTGAATGAATTCATTAACACCAATTACGAAATCCTGCCTCAATTTTTTCCTAGAATCCAACCTTTCATACATCCATTTTCTTTCTAATCTCTTCATAGTAAATCTACATATTTTAACAAACAATAACAACAACTTATTAACAACAACAACTAAATAACAACAACTAGTTAACAACTATCTAGCTAATTAACAACTAATTAACAACATGACCTAACAACTAACAATTAACAACAACAACAACAACAACAAAAACAACAACTAACAATATTAACATCAACATCAACACCAACACCAACACCAACACCAACACCAACACCAACACCAACACCAACACCAACACCAACACCAATACCAATACCAAAACCAACACCAACACCAACACCAACCTGCAAAAAAAAACAATTTGATATATTGGTCATGGGTCCTTATCTCTCCAACCTAAACCCATCTTTGAATCTTTCATACCATTAGTAAACACTCTTATATTTTCTTGATTGTAATGAGACAAAAATTGGGCAGCACTTCCCTATTGTTCTCCAAATACATTATATAGAATATATTTGGAGAACAATAAGGAAGTGTTGCCCAATTTTTGTTTCATTACAATCAAGAAAATATAAGAGTGTTTACTACCTAAATGGCATGAAAGTTTCAAAGACAGTCCCAAAACGGGGACTATTCAACAATTACACCTAATGTGTAATTATTGAACGGGTACTATTCAAAATATTCTAAACAAATCAACAACACTAACAATCAACATCACTGCAAATTTTATATCAAAAATCATTCGTCATAAACATCTTAACAACAATATGCGATGGATTTGGGACGAAATTACCTACTAACCTAAATCCTAATATTACTAATTACCTAACAATACTAACTAAACTAATCAAATAATCATTAACTAATTAAACTAAACTAACTATTGTTAATAACAATAAACAACAATAATACGGAATTTGCGGCGGAATTAATTATAACTAATTAAGACGGTATATAAAAAAAGAAAGTTAGTATACAAACATAAGGAGAAATGAGAGGAAGGAGAAGGAAGAAGGAAGTGGCGGCGGTGAGGTGGCAGGGAAAAGAAAGGAGAAGGAGAGGAAGGAGGAGGAAGGAAGGAGAAGGAGGGAGGGCTCCGGTGAGGGCGCCGGTGAGGTGGCCGGCGGCGTCGGGGGGTGGTGGGGTGGTGGTGGTGGAGCAACTTAAGGGGTTTGGTTGTTGTCGTCGAAAAATCGCGTATTAGGTTTTAGGAATGAAATTGGTTTGGGGGAAAATGAATCTCGTGGGTCTGTATATAAAAAATTTGGGACGGAAATTTGCGACGGAATTCCGTTGCAAATCTTGACCAAAGTCAAAGTTTGACCATATTTGCGACGGAAATTTCGTCGCAAACATTGACTCTTGCGACGGAAATTCCGTCGCAAATTTGGTCAGACTTTGACCCTTGACCAAATTTTGGTCAAGGATGGTCAATCATTTGCGACGGAATTTCCGTCGCAATAGTCAATATTTGCGACGGATTTTCAGTCGCAAACTTTCCCGCCATTTGACTTTCACTTCGCGAGTTGGGGAATTTTGGATCCGTCGCAAAATCCGTCGCGAACTATATTTCCGTCCCAAACAAATATTTGCGACGGAATTTCTGTCCGGCGCAAATATTCCGTCGCAACTCTGGTATTTTTTGTAGTGAGGATAACATAAATTACCGAACTGGTAAACCACTCACTTTAACCAAACGATCAACTCCTCAAAGAATAATAAAGTGAAGTATCCGAGTAAAATGTCGAATCATAACACTTTTTTTCTTTTTCTCTTTTTTTTCTTTTTTCGATTTTTTTCACAACACATTTTTCTTATTTTTCATATTTTTTCATTTTTCAACTTAACGCACTCCAATCAATGGAATATGGGCCAAACCAACACAAAGAATGATATACCCTTTGGAGACAACACGTAGAACTAGCTTGACGGGGCAGGCTAAATATTGGGTGTAGCTGAAAAGGGTCAAAAAGGCAAGATTTGGCTAATGTGGAGTTAAATGGTAAACTGAGAAAAAGGTATCATAAGCACTATCCGACATGTGACACCGGTCACTAACCCAAATGTTTACAGGCACAAAAGCAATTGAAATTCATACAAATGCAGATTGATGATACATGTCTAGAGATGTCAACGGATCGGTTTCGGATCGGATGGAGGCTCACCCGAATCCACCACCCGAATCCACAATGCCCACCCGACCCACCCGCTACCCGAGTAAATATTCACCCGAACCCGTCTCATCCATCATCCGCGGGTGATTCGGATGGATCGGGTTATTAACGGATGAGAAAGTAGAGTTTACTTAAAAATCATAAAAACCAAGAAAGTAGGGTCTTTCCATATGGTATACATTAACAAATGCATTACCAAAGTGTTTGTACATCTGGAAATGTACTAGCAAAAACAAAATACATGGACCCATTAACCCACTTATGTCTCTTACATATTTACACATACATAATTACATATTCTAAACAAGTACTAATACAAGCAACTAATGGCAACAAAATAGTGCTTGTTTCCAATTTCCACAGCAAAAATCACAAGCCTTCAAGCTCTGATATATACGACGACTTTGCACCTGACGTACGACTTTGGCAGTTGGCACCATGCTCAAACATCCAAATCACCAACTCCATCCTCATCCTATCCATTAAATGTGGAAAAATTATTAGCTTATTAGGAAAAAAATAAGTCATAAATACACCCCTTATAAAAATAACCAGTATATTATATAGAAGTAGTTCGTCAAAATAGTAGCCACAAACATAAAGCCTAAAATTAAATTGTTGTGAGAACATAATTATGAATCTTATGATTTCAATGACGTTATCTTTATACAAAAGAGAGAGTATTGTTGTAAGCGCATATCCTACAATAGCTAAATTTCATATGATATTTCTGAATAGTTTTTCTAAAGGTGAGATGCTTGATCTACACTGTCAAGGAAATGACGGTGATTGGGGGATGCAACACATTCTTGTTAATACCAACTTCACTAGGAATTTCAGGGTAAATCCTTTCAGTAATTATATTAATCAAACAACCAGAGGCATTGTATTAGTAGAGATGGACCAATATAATAATATAACACAAGGAAACTTACCGAATCAATATCCACGACATTGCCCATGCCATTTGCATCCCCTTCCTCGCCTTCCTCTAAAACCGAGGCACAAGAATGTGCATTCACAAGGGAATAAGCTAAAGACATAAACAAGTAAGTTCATTAAAAATTATCTATGATAAAAAATAACAAAATAAAAAGACAAAAACAAGCGTAAATGTTTTAGCTTACACGAATATTGACCAATCATCCAATTTTGCATACACATCAACGCTTCAATTGTGTTTGTATGGAGTCTTGATCGATGAGGACTCACAACTCGGCCACCCATACTAAATGCACTCTCGGATGCCACTGTAGAGGCTGGAATTGCTAAAATGTCTCTAGCAATCCTTTGCAACGTTGGATACTTGAGTTCAATATTCCAAAATTTTAGAATATCAAAATGTGAACTCTCTGGTAATGCATCATCCTCTAAGTAGTGGTCCAACTCAGTCCTGACATTAATTTTTTTCTTCTTGGTTTTTTTGGCTTGGCTCCACTTATCAACGGTTTTCTCCGTACCAACATCTATGGAATCAGCCTTACGTTTTCCAGCTACTAAAGTTTCAGAAATATTAACCTCACTCGAGGATTCTTTCTCTTGGTACTCCACCATAAGATCATACAGTAATGATTTTATCCTCTCAACCTCGAAATCAGCATTAATACCATAAATCTCAGTGAAGTAAAACTCAACACACTCAAGTTTGTTTCTAGGATCTAGGATAGCGGCTATAGCTAGGAGACCATTGATGGTATTCCAGTACTTGTCAAATTTGTGAATCATCTTCAAAGCCATATCACTTATGACTGAAGACTCATCAGACAACCAGGAAGTTAAAGCAAGTTTAATCTCACAAATTTGGCGAAAAAACAAATTGGCAGTGGGATAGTTTCTGCCATAAAACATTTTAGTTGCACAATGAAATATTTCCAGCTTTTCGCAAACCTTTTCAGCTAATTCCCAATCTTTCTCGCTTGGAGTAACAAATTTCAGCTTAGAATTTTGAAGTTTCAAACTCACAAACACATTTTTGTAAGGCATCGCACTTTGAAGCATTAAAAATGTCGAGTTCCAGCGAGTTCTACAATCTAAAATTAACTTTCTTGTGACTTCAAGTTTTATAGATTTAGCTTTATTTTCAAACATTTCAGCCCTTTTTGGAGTTGCTGTCCAAAAAGAGACACACTCGCGTATTGTTTCAATTGCATCTTTAATGATATCCAACCCATCTTGTACAATAAGATTCAAGATGTGAGCACTACATCTCATATGTAAGAAGTCACCATTCACCATAATAAATCTAGAATCAAACTTTGGTTTGAGAATATCCATCATAGCATCATTTGTGGAACAATTATCGACGACAATTGAAGATACCTTCTCAGCAATGTTATACATATTCAGCGTATCCAACAAGACTTGAGCCAGATTCTCTTTGGTATGTGGACAAGGCACATAAGCAAACCTATACACATAGATAAATAAGAAATAAGCAACCAAAATATCTATATAATAAAATAAAATATTAAAAAATAAAACAGAAAACAGAATGTACAGCTTTTGATTTGTGAAAGCATGATTTTACCTTAATGTTTTGTTGTGTAACACCCACCAATCATCGATAAAATGAGCCGTCACTGCCATATAGCCTCTTTTCTGACTTGTAGCTGTCCACATATCAGTAGTTATGGCAATTCTAGATATATTATTTTCCAACCCCTTTTTCAAAAGTGTTTTTTCAGCCTCAAATATCTTCATTATGTCAGACCTTAGGGTATTTCGACCAATAATTTTAAAGTTAGGGTTTAAACTACTCACAAATCTCCTAAAGCCAATGTGATCAACTATAGCTAAAGGGTACTCATGCATTATGACCATGTTTGCTAATTCCTTACTTGAAATATCTTGTTTGAAGTTGTTATTCTCCATTCTTGCCGACCCATCAGCCCTACGATTGATGTTTAAAACCCTTTGCTTGATGTCCACCCTAAAATGTTTTCTAGGACACCTACGGTTTATGTGATCAATAAGGTGTGATGTCCCATTTTTTGTATTTCCCGACATTAATAGACCACAATGAAGACATTTAGCTTTAGCCACGCCTTTAACTTCCAGTTTTTCAAAATGCTGCCAAACCATCGATTTAGTTGGTCGCTTCTGTTTTTTGGGAGGTCCGACATTTTGAGGCTCATGAGTATTGTCATTTGGTGGGGATTCTGGTGAAGGGGTGAAGTTAGGGGTTGGAGGTATTATAGGAGGACAATTTAATGTGAGAGAACTCAAGGTAGGAGTTGGTGATGGATTAGGGGATGGATTGGCAGTGGGAGATAAGAATTGAAATGAAGTTGATTCATTCCCGGTCATTCTTTTGAGAGTCTGTCAAAATGAAACAAAAACTCAACAACTTATCACATTAAAAATAGACAATAACAAACAAACAATCTATATTAGATGTATAACAGATACAAGCTAGCTTTGTCAGCCCACTAAATAAACAGTACTATACACATGTTCAAATTCCGAGTTCAAGAAAAAAAACCATAAACATGTGTTTAAATTCAGTAGCATCACTCTTAGCAAAAAAAAAAGAGTAAACGTGTGTTTAAAATCTCAAATTCAACCACAAACTCAAATCCATAATTAAAAATAAACCTAATAAATCTAATCCACTCATTTCCTCGTGTTTCTTCCAAGATGGATTCCACTGGCCAAGACCAAGCAAGCAAAAATGATTATCAATATATCGGTAACCGACAACTCCGACAAGAGACAAGTGACTGTGGAAGTACTACAACATGCATGAAAATTCATAAACTGTGGAAGTACTGTGGAAGTACTCCTCTCGCTTTTGGTGGAGGAAATACAACCTTTATTCATAAACCATATTCATCGAAAATTCATCTCGCATAATTCTATAGTAAAACCTTGTTCAAAGAATAATTCTACAACATGCATGAAAATAATTCTACAACATATGTCAATTAACAAACTCAAATATAGATCCTACAACATGCAATACATAGTCAATTAAAAATCTCAAATCGATTAATTGTGTGATAAATAATATAATTCACATAATGACGGCAATAAGTATTTGGAGATAAGAAGCATTCACATAATGAGAAGCATTTAGTAGATAGTTCATATAATTCATTGTGTGATAAATAATATAATTCACATAATTCAAGACTCAAATTCAGAAAAAAGAATTTAGTATAGGATAGTTTATACCTTAGCAATGGAGAATGGAGGATGGAATATGGAGAGTGGAGATGAGA
Source organism: Silene conica (assembly GCA_029255685.2). NCBI lineage: Eukaryota > Viridiplantae > Streptophyta > Magnoliopsida > Caryophyllales > Caryophyllaceae > Silene > Silene conica. Next base: position 74,821,906 of record CM055314.2, read on the forward strand.
AGCATTCAAAGAATGACGGCAGTAAGTATTTAGGATATTGTGATTTTTCTCTTTCTAAGTTTTTAGGGTTAATGTTTGCAGTAAGTATTTAAGGGTAAATGAGTGTTTTTATTTTTATTTTTTTTTAAAGAAAAACTTAGTTTTTAGGGTAAGTGAGTGTTTTTAGGTTATTATTTTCGGGTGGATGACAGGTCGGATGATGGATCGGGTGACGGGTTGGATGATGGATCGGGTGACGGGTTGGATGGAGGCCCACCCGAAACCGACCCGAACCCGAACCCGACTCATCCGTCACCCGAGTTTCACCCGCTAGCTTCGGGTTTTCATCCATTTAATTATATCGGGTGGGTCGGATGTTAATCGGTTTCGGTTGATATTGACATCTCTATACATGTCACGCAAGGAGAACTACTCACAATCCTAAAAGAAACCAGCCATGAATGTCACCAGTTTAAAATAAGCTCTATAACCTCAGAATATATGAGTAGGTTGCCAACATGTCAGGTCAAGTCTATTCGTTCATCATCAAATTCAAACATAAAACTCGTAAGATCATGCAAAAGACTATGTTAAAGTAACAACTGTGCAGGGCTCAGATGAAAAGCAGACACGAAAGCAAGTAAATTTGGTCCGACTCAACCTAAAATGCAAAAAAAATAAACGTGAATTTTTGAAATTTATGCAAGAATTGAAAGGCGAAAGCATACAAAATTGAAACGTGATAACAAAAATGCAATAAAACAAAATGCAGACACAACATGGAATCGATGCAAACGAGAGAGAGTGAGTTAGAAAACTTACAAAAGTGCGCGTAACGAGGGGCTTCCCCAAACCAAACTAGAAAGTGAGGTTTTGGCGGATATGGAATAAACGTCCCCCGAGGCAACAGCGAAGAGCTCGATCGAACAGAAATCGGACGATCGAAGGATGAGAACTACGCGATCAAAGTCACATGTTGGTCGATCGAGCAGTTGGCAGCAGGAACCATTTCGATCGAACAGAATTGATACTCGGTCGAGAAGAATGCAGTGGAAAGTTGACTCGATCGAGTAGTTGCTTTACACGATCGAGGATTTTGCATTTCGAACCCCTCTTTCCTGTACATATGACCGTCCTCACCTGCAAAACCAACATGACCGCATCCCCAACAGGGCACAAACCACATTATCACAGTCCAAAAAAATATTATGGTTCACGAATTGTCTCCTACGCTAACTACGATAGTCCAAGATAAGTCTAAACACCAGAAAAAGATAGTCTAAAACAGTGTCTATTACAACTTGCACGGGGTTGCAAACCCGGCCTATTGAATGAGAACGCTTAACAAACCGCGACAGGGCCTCTGATTGAACGCACTCACTTCGGCGATTAACAGCCCCAACACTAACCTCCATAGCATGACAACAGAAAAATAGTAATACATCACGACATAAATCACGCCACCATCTTCCCTTTTTCGCACTTCCTCCTTAAACGAGATAAAATCCTCAAGATTAGTGTAGGAAGAAACAAACCGATGTTCCTCTCCCTTCGGACTCGGCTTGAGAAAACCCACGGACCTCGTCATGAAAACATCAGGGACATCGCCCTTAATCTCATCCAATGCATTTCCTATCAATTTCCTGTCTTTCTCAAGAGCAAACACAAAAGGGGTTAACTGTTTCTCATCTAGCTTAGGGCTAGCAACGATAGAAAGCTGATTAGAAATATCAAGAAGAGCATTTTGAAAAAGAGAAGGAATGGGCTTATGCTTGGGAATCATTACCTCAACAGAATGCAAGGTGCTTACCAACTGTTGTACCTTTCTTCTTTCGGCAATGCCGCAATGGTCAGTTCTTGCTCATCCAAAGCAGCTTCAAGCAAATCCAACATCATCTCACAACCACTTGGGTCATTAGCAAACTCGTCCAACAATGTTAAAGCCTCTAACGGATCTTTTATTACTGAGCCTTCATCAGTGCATGGCACCACCACAGCAGACGAGGTTACTTCCTTAACCAACTCGTCAAAACAATCAGCTGCACTCTGGTTTTCCCTCGATCGAGTAGGCATTTCACTCGATCGAGTGATTTCTTCAGTATAATTACTCGATCGAGAAGAGAGGGTGCTCGATCGATTAATGTCTTCGTTATAGTCGCTCGATCGAGAGGAGAAGTTACTCGATCGAACAGAAACTTCATCCGATCGTGTAATTGGCTTGTCAGCTTTGGGCGAGTAAAATGTTGCAGATTCGTGCTCGTCATCAGAGTCGTTCCAGGCATCATTGATCTCGGAATTGGGCTCAGATGGCTACCAATGCTAGGCATACCTGCAAGTACTAACACTAAAACAAAAAAAAATAAGAACTGCCTCAGGGAATAAATTCCCTGAGACGAAAGACAAACAAATAAAACTATAAAATATCACCGTCTCCCCGGCAGCAGCGCCAAAATTTGACACGGCTATCGCAACCCTATCAAAAATAAAACCTAACTGGTCTCAACTAAATGTAGTAGAGGTAGTCGGGTATCGTATCCACAGAGAGATAGGCATTTTATAGTCTAATAAGTTCGTCTGAAGTAACCGGTTCAAGGGGTTGTTTGATTTTGAATTCTAAAAACTAATAGGAAAAGGGAGAGAAAACAGATAGAGAAATTACTAGGATTGTCAGCTCACCATGGCTACTGAATTCTGAACTAACAGTCACAAGACACCCTAGACTTGGTCTGTGGGTAATAAAAAGGTCCCTCCGGTCCGCTATTCGCTCTAAGACTATACTAACTTAGCTTCCGCCCTAATTAGCATGGCCTTAATAATAATCGTCGCAGAATTACCCCTATCCCAATCTTCCGATCCTAGTCAAGAGGATTTCTACACAGTCAATTGGATGCGTTGACTCAAACAATTAACAGCTATAAAATGCGACAGATACATACAAACCAAATTACGGGTAACTTAATAAACTAATAATTCATCCTACGTCATGGCTACCCTAAATCCTAGCAATAGAAATTAGCAATGCATGATTGTTAAAAGAATGATTATAACGAGGAAACAAATTATTGACAACATATCAGAAAAAGAGAAGGAAATGAATTAAGAACAAGAGAACGGAAATACCGAAATTGTGTAGCAAAGTAATGGATGAAAAGAAAGTATCCAATCCGAGTACAAGAGAAAAAGAAGCAAAATTCTAATCTAAAAACGAGAACAAAAAATAGCAGTAGGTCTCTGTGTTTGTGGATGATATATTTTTCTTCTATCACGATCTGTTTTATTTATAAAACAACTCAGACAGAAACTGACGCCTTAGTGCAACTCAACAGTCAGAAAACTTCTCGATCGAGAACAAAAAGCTCTCGATCGAGAAGATTAAGAACCAAAACCTCTCGATCGAGAAGAAAAGCTCTTGATTGAGAAGAATAAGAACCAAAACCTCTCGATCGAGAAGATTAAGAACCAAAACCTCTCGATCGAGAAGATTAAGAACCAAAACCTCTCGATCGAGAAGAAATAGTACTCGATCAAGGACTTCTCAGCGCATGTTTCCTGCACTGCGCACTGAACTTCAAATGGCTGCCATTTCTTCTTTACTCGCTTAAATAAGAAGTTCTTGGTGGCGTTGGAAGGCTAAGAGGATAAGCTTTCATCTCCAATTGGAATCACTTGACTATCTGTTGTAGAACTCGAGATATTGCTCATCAAAGTAGACACTAGCAAATTGAAGCTCTTCCCTTGCTTGAGAGACTTTCTTTGCTCATCAAAGTAGGCACTAACAAGTTTCAACTCAACTCTTTGCCTAAATGCATGCATAAGGACATGTTTTAGGCTTGATTATGATCTTCTCCGGCTCATATTTGCAATTAGCACAAGACAAACCAAAGTAGACTATTCGGGGGATATTTGTAGTAAAATACTACGGAATAAGCCTAGAAATGTGTGCTGAAAAGGCCTAAAAGGTCTATAAGAAATGCACACATCATACCGTAAAAACATAACGAACTAGTCTACACTAAGAGATGTGCCACTCCTTACCTAACATCAAGAAGGCAAATCAGGAGGGCAAATAATTAGAAGACACAGGCAATGGGACTGAAATTGTTATTTTCTTTGTTTCAAAGAAAGTTTCACACCTCTCTTGACACAAGAAATAAGGAAAAAGTAGAGTAATGGAGTATGCAACTAGCCACAAATTATAAACAAGACAGTAGTAAATTGAGCAGGCATTTCTTGTACAGTAGTGACAACTGACGAGTGGTATGGAGTGGGCATAAATGGCATCACATCTTCAGATGTAAGAATTTAATTGAACAAATAAAAGGAACAGACAGGTAATTCGTACTTTTCACGGCAGAACTATGTTGTGTGTAGCATTGGAGAAGAGTGATCGGTTACCTAAACACGCAACATCAAACCTACAGTACATAACATTTAAGAAATAAATTACAACCTGGCACAACCCTTAGAGTACGTAAAAAATATTATATAGTTTATTGATTGTCGTACCAATATCAATATGGCAGAACAAGAGCCCGTAAAGCCAGAGTTGTGTGAGAGCATGCAACGACAACAAAACAGACAGTTAACCTGAAAGTTGACAAATTAGTGAGTCTAAACTGATATACTAATGGTTAGCATAACATTCAAAGTTTCCTTCTTCTCGGATTGCTGATCAGAGGATACTGGAGCTGCTGGATTACTGATCAAAGGAAACATCTTCAGTCGATGATATATTGACATAACTGGGAGTTTCCTTCTTCTCGGATACTAACACTTCAATCGCACTCCTGATTTACAGAAAAAAAAAAACCAATACTTAGAATCATGCATCATATGTCTCATGGTTGGGTACTTAAGTGATTAAATTATTGAACAAATGGCAGACAAGTTTTTGTGATTGCTTAAGAAACCGGTGGGACACGAAAATAGGACAAAGACTCACAAGTCACACATATACTCACGTTCCCTAAATCAGATGCAGCAGCAACTTTCTGTCATCAAAATGGATTTCAAATAATTTTGTCAGCACTTTCATATGTTTCAATAATATGAGGGTTAAGAGAAATCTTTCGAAAACTGAGTAATGGTTACCTGAATAAGTAGAACTGTATGAAATAGTAAGAGGTGCACTCCATATATGCTAAGACAAAAAAAAATATAAGAAGTCGGAATATTATCTCTAGAGCAAAGCTCTGAGGCTTGAGGTTGAGAGACCTGATTAGGAATTTCCTGCTCAGAAAAAAAAAAGAATGATGTTAAGAGAAATTTGTCTAAGCTTCTCCAAGCTTTTGAACATTTTCCGATGATTAGCATTTGGCGCGCACAAAATAAAGCACTAACCATAAGCCTATCTTGAAGAATCCATTGAATTTGGTCTTTTGTGTAAACATAGATTGTTAACACTGCGGATTTACCTGACACCAGAGTATTAACTAATCAAAAAGACATATGGAGAAAGAAGATAGTTGTATTTTGTTGACATCAAACCAAAGCTCACAATGTCTCAGCTCTTATACCAAAAGTGCACTCCCAAATAGTTACTACTACGTCATACTTTGTAATAGTTACGTACTAGTATTGACACCATTGATAACAAGGATAAGATCAGGATAGCATATTACTCGCATTATTCAAACTATGAATGATTAAAAGGGAAGGGTTTTTATTCTCTTTATAACTTAAACTCTATAAAATCTATTTAAATTATGTAGTGAGATGGGTGAAAGAATGGCTGGGGTCTGAAGTCAAAACAAAAATGACATGCCAAGTCACTGACTTTGGCTTGGTAGATGGGAATGCAGCGTGCACAAAAAAAGAATTGGAATTTACATTACCTTAAGTAAGGCAGTAAGTAACTACAGTAGTAACCTAAGTAAGATGTTTTACAAAGAAGGCCAAAATGACCCTGTGAACAAAATAACCAAGGAAACTAGAAAGCAACCAATAAAACTCATAGTTCCCTATTATGTATATGACAACCTGAAATTTAAGCATTCTAATATATAGCGAAATAGACATGGCAGGCGAGTTTCTGAATAGTACGACAATAACCTTGAAAGATTCGTTGATTTCGCATTAATATCATAATCCAATTTAATAACAAATATTAGAATACAATTGCACGTGAATTAGGGAAAAAGGATACCATTTTGAAAGGGAGACGGTATTCAGCGAGGTAGAAGTGGTAGGAGAAAGATGATGTAGATGATGAGGAAGGGGATTCCCTAAATCCAAACTGATAGAAAATCAAAATTCAGTGATAATAATATTAAAAATAATTGAATCCCTAAACCCAAAACTGATAAAAAAACGAAATTCAGTGACAAACTGTAACATTCCGTATTTTTATAAAATATATTTTAAGTTTTTTAATTATTTTAAGTAATAAAATAATATTTTAATTATTTATCGAAAAGTATTTTAAATAATAGTAAGATCCGTCTTAAGAACCTTAAGTCCTTAAGACGAATACAAACTTGGTAAACTTAAGTTCACATCTAAAAACCCGTTCAAGTTATCCTAACCCGTTTCATTTAACACGGAAAGGACAATCCTTAAACCCCTTAAAATCAATTGTGTCGACATCTTCGATCCCCTCAAAACAAAATAACAGTAAACTCCATTTTCATAAACCTCCATAAATAATCATCTTCTTTTGCTTATTTCTTCATCATCCGTTCATCAAATCAAGGTAATAATAACATTTTCGGAATCCTCATCGAATTTGCAAGCCATCTATTGTAATATCCCGTATTTTCATAATTCGTATTAATGAGTCGTTTTATGCTCTTGTCAATACTTATGTGCTTTCGATAAGTATTTTGCTAAATTGCTATATAATAATATTAAGTTTATATATTCGTTAAGTTTAATATTTATTATTTACATCGACGTGTAAATAATATTACGGCGTTAGTATCCGATAATTAATTAGATGATGAACTTATCAAATATGTGTTAATTTCTATGTGGTCCGTGGGATTCGAACTAGGGACCTTTGACACACCGGGTTGGGCCTTGATATGCGTGCTCATGGATCAGCCCACACCACACCTTGTTATTTATGCAAAAACACAAACAACTACAGCTTTCATGCCGTCATATATCAACCCTCAATCCTTAACCTAAATTTACCCTAATCAACTTCCTATCACCACACATCTAGTGCCGACACTGCAAGGTCTATAAGGGAGGTTCACACGGTGGGTATAGGGCTGGCTAAGGTGGTTCGTTTGGGTCAGGAAAGGGGTAAGTTCACCACCGTTCGTATTTTCGTTGTTGCACCTCTGTTTTGGGTTCGTATAATCAGATCACGTACATGTTCATAGTTCTATTTCTTTGTGTATTAATAATCTATGGTGTGTAATAATCATGTTTTGATCAAGTTAGGGTCGTCTTTGACAGTCTAGGGCCGTCGTGTAGGGTGGTTTATTGGCGGTGTTGGTCTGTTTCTTGTTCCCGTCAGAATCAGAGTATAAACGTGTGTTTTCATGCTAGCTTTCGGTCTTATATCTGTTGATGTTTATTATGGGTCTTAGCGTGGTTAGATGGTGGTAGTCAGGGGGTGTGATTGGTGGTTGTCGCAGTGGGTCGTGGTGTCTCACGGTGGTGGGCTGGTGGTCGGAGTATAGATGGTCTGTGATGTTAACCAGTGTATGCGAGTGGGTTGGGGTTTTGAGTCGAGGATATTGGCGTGTGTTTACAGCGGTTACGGCTGTCACCTGCACCCATGGAACCGCCGTGGCTCAAAGGTGGGTTTGGTGGTGTCGTGGGTAAAGGTGATGGTTACAGTTGGTGTCGGGAGAGGAGTTTTGTCATGGTGGTCGTAGGGTCAGAAGGTGTTTGTTGATTTGCTTTGCACAGTCAGAGTTTGGTTGCGGGTTTGTGGCGGTTGTGGCCGTGGTAGGCAGTCACTGACCTCCTCCCTGGAACCACCGTGGCTCAGTGGCGAGCCTGGTGGTGTCAGTGAGGAGGCCAGTGGTGTCAGGCGGTGTTGGGAGTGGTGGTTGATAGGGATGTCGTAAGGGTTGTTGCGTTTATGGGCTGTTTGTATATTGGTTGCTACGGTTATGTGTTCTACGTGATTAATTTGTAGGTTGTTTGAGTTGTAATCATTTCTTGATAATCATAATCATTACTAAACATGGTTATTATTATTATTATTAATATTATTATTAGTGTTATTATTACTATTATTATTATTTAATTATTGTTATTACTTATTAATACTATTTTTGTTATTTGTCAAAATACTTGTTAATGATGTCACTTTTTATATTTTGTGCTATATTTGGTAGGTTATTAGTTTGGTTGATGTTTTGTGATAATAATATACGAGTCGGGAAATTAACGAGTCAAGGGAGTTTCTATTTTGGGAAAGTTTCTAATTAGGGAAACTTCCCATTTATGGAAGGTTCTACTTATAGTAAGTATGGTTTGATATGGGGTTCGGGAAGGATATTAATTCGTTCCATATACGTGTTTAGGTAGCGAGTTTCGTGTGGAACACTTCTAGCGAGCTTGGACTTATCTACAATTCTGCTATTCGAGGTAGGGGAATACTGTATACATGGTGATGAGTAAATTGTTAATTTCAGATGTTATCTATTTATATCTTATTGTATGAATGGTGTTATATTGTATTCAATTGACTGTATATTTCTGTGATACAATACGATGTGGCAAATATTGGGTCTTGTGATACGGTGCGGAGTTTATTTGGTGTTGGATCGGTGCGGAGTTTATTTGGTGTTGGATCGGTGCGGAGTTTATTTGGCGTTGGATCGGTGCGGAGTTTATTTGGTGTTGGATCGGTGCGGAGTTAAGGGATGACTGATCCCAATATATATATTATAAGTTTGTTTATTTATTTTCCTCTACTCAACCTCGTGGTTGACCCTGTGTATTCGTGATCACCTGTGATGAACCAAATTATTGGGGAGCAGATTGACAGGTGGCTGAGACTATGGGAAGCTGTAGGAGGAGAGAGCTTGGATCCGGACCAAACTAGAGTCTAGATCACCATAGTCAGTTTAGCATGAGTTGTACTTACTTTTCATAAGACAGTTTTACCACAGTTGTAAGAACATGTTATTGAGTTTAACTTTTAATTAAAGTACTGTTTATCATTCCTTTGTATCTACTGCCTCGGGAAACCGAGATGGTAACACCCTTATTTATCTGGGGAGTCCTAGTACAGGCCCTTAAATAAATGGGGGTGTTACAAAGTGGTATCAGAGAGAACGATCCTCAGGCCTAAACCAAATGAATCATAATGAATATAGGAAGAGTCTAATAAAATGAACCTCGAGATGAAATTGATAGGAGCCCCAAAAAGGAACGGGATGAGTTAGGGGCCCCCTCACACCAAACCTGGGCCCTTTCTGTTCTGTCACGGGAACCCAAAGAGAGTAATTGAAGAGTGGGGTAGACTATATAGTGACCTGGTTATATTATGCTAACGTTCTTGCAGGAGAAGAACGAGGTAAGTTGTTTTGGTAAAATTTCTACCGGGTCGTGATATTGTGATGCGGGTCAAAGTGTCAACCAATATAAGGATTTACGTAAAGAATGAATACGAAAATTAAAGAGATAAAACAATGATGCAAGAGATTTTTGGTGACGCGGAAAAACCCGTTGAGGGAAACAACCGCGGGGGGAACGGAATCCCACCAATATTTTTACTATGATCGAAGATTCCCACTGTTGGGGACGGATTACAAGTATTTTGCGAAAGTAGTAGGGTTTTACAACGTACGAATCGAATGAATAAAAAATGCCCTAGTTTCTCTTTTTATAGCTGCGAAGTACTATCCAACTGATTCGGTTTCTGGCACTGGAATGTAGGAGAGAATATAGGGGAATATCCTTTCAGGGTTTTGACCCATTCCCTTTCTCCAACAACTCTTTTTCTGCTCTGGTATGCGTCTGGTCTGCGTCTAGTTTGCCTCTGATCTGCTTCTGTAATAGGCTGCTGTTTCTGGGACTACTTATGGGCCCAACATTGTGATGAGGATTTTTGGGCTAAACAATTTCCCCCAAATTTTAGCTCAACTTGGCTTCAATTGGGCTGGAATTTTACTCTGCTTCCAAGGCGTGCCTCTGGAATTCATACGGGTAGTTGAGGGTTGCTGACGATGCTCACGTGGGCTACCCACTAGGGATTTTCTCAACCACCCATTTATGGTATGTCCCCTCAACCATTTCCCACTTGTATTTACTTTTAACTTTTGAATTCAAACTTACCCTTTGTTTTTAACCGTTCATTTTTTGCTATAAATTGTCTTTCCATCCGGCCTTTTCACTTTTACCATCTTCTCAATTTACTTCTTTCACCTACTTTCTCTTCTTCTCTTACTTTCTTTTTCACAGTAAAATTTATTTACCTCAACCTTCGAAGTTTTATAATGTCTGCCCCTAGTTCGTCTGCTGTTACTCCTGCTGGATGCTCTTCTGGTTCCTCACCTGCGCTGGGGGTCTACTCTGGTCCCTTTCCATCACAGAAACTGTTGGCCCCTAGACATCTCTGTGATTCATCCTTTGATGAGTCCCACGCGGCTCTAATCAAGGTCAGGTTCGGCTTCCTGGACGGGGTTGTCTACCACTTCCCCCTCGCCGGTGAGAAGGCGGACTTCGCGAGGGAAGGGTGGACCTGTTTTTATGAGTACCCCTTCCGCTTGGGTCTGAGATTCCCGTTTCCTGATCTTATTGTTGATTTCCTGAAATTGACTAAGTTAGCCATGTGTCAGGTTGCTCCTCACGCATGGCGTATTTTGCTTAGCATATGTGCTTTGAACCGAGAGCGTGGTTTGAACATTGGGCTGGCGGATCTTGGCCAGTGGTTTAACCCGCGCTCTTTGGGTCATTTCCAGTGTACAATTCGTGGTCATGATAACATGCCTTCTGACACCCGTCGTTGAGGGGTGCCAAAGATAAGATTTATAAAACCTCAGCTTAAACTCAGATAGGATAGGTCAAGGGTCGAACCACAGAGAGACAGGGTAAATTATGTTTGTAAATTTAAAGTCTATTGCAAGTAACCAAAAAAGGGGGGTTTTGATTTGAGATTTAAACTAACAACTAAGGTAGCAAACTAACGAGAAAATTAAAATAAGATAAAAGGAGATTAGGAACTTTGGTTCCCCATGGTCAAAACAAGTCGATGAAGGATAAAATAATCAAATAACACAATCCCTAAGGAACAAAGAATAAACCTTTAGGTCAATATTCTACCCAATCCTTACAGTCTTAGGGTTCCTACAAAAGCACTAAACTTTCGTTCAAGGGCAATCCCAAAGTTGTTGTTAAACTAATCCCAATAATCTTTCAATCCCAAGGATTAGTTCTCCAACAACAATGGGGGATTGGTAATTTAATCATCAAACTTATCAAGGTCAAGTCTTTATCATGGTTCCCCTAATTCCCAATCACAAGAATTAGCTATGCATACTTTTAATTATGGAACTAACAATTACTAAGAAAATTGAAGAGATGAACATAATTAAAGATGACAATAAATGAGTAAACATGAAAATAAGAAATAACAACAAGATGAACAACAAGATTGAATAAAAAGGAAAGATTGAATTGTGCCAAACTTACAACTTGAATGGAAAATCTAAGAATAAAGATGAAAGCTTGGTACCAAAATCTAACAATGGAGTTTTTCTCTAATTGGGGCTGCCCTCCTTTTTCTAATTTTGGAGTTTTGGTCTCCTTAAATAATAATTGTTACAAGATTAGAAAAAATAGAAAAAATAAGAAAACAGAAGTCCCCAAACAGCTCGTGGTCGGTCGACCTCTATTATCGGTCGGTCGACCGATTCTGGCGATACGGGTTTACTTCATGCGAATTTGGGCTTCTGTGAACTGGGCCTCTTTGCGAACTGGACATCGGTCGGTCGACCACTATTGTAGGTCGGTCGACCGCTTCTCGTTATTTTCAGCTTTGATCTGGCCCGATAACAATACTTGAATACACCATCCGGATCCTTGCTCCATATTAGTACTCAAAACAGCTTCCTAAAGGCAAATAAGGCTTGGTTTTGCTCACTTCCGCGTATTCCTACATATAAAACATAGAAATGCCAAAGTAAACCGTTTCGGGAGAAAAAGCAACTAAAAGTCACGAAATTGTAAGAAAATACGTGCCAAAAGAGTAAATAAAATGCATAAAATAGGCACGTATCAAACTCCCCAAACCAAACCTTGCTTGTCCTCAAGCAAGCACTAAGACTCAAAAGAAAATAAAACTTCTAATGGAACGGATTTCATACTTTTCACAACCAAACACAACATTATGCTTAACCAATTTAATGCACCCTTCAACTATAATCAAACATAATGTCAAGAGCAAAACGAATTAAACATGTTGGAAGAGCATGCTAAAATTTCAACCTTGCAAGACTCATCTTAATTGGACTCTCGCGGTACGCTCGAGACACTCATGAGAGCAAAGGGTCAAATGTATATGTGAAAGATAAGAAGATAAATAAAAGTAAAGACTCTCACCTATCTACGACCCGTAAGAACATGCCTGCAATCTAACATGAATAGAATCTCTACAACCGTACATATGCATTCCCACACTAAATAACCATGACACATGCCGAGGCAAATTTGGAATTGTGAGGCTAAAGGTAAGAAGGGGCTTAAAATAAGTTATGGGAAGAGGGGTTAAACCGAGCTAACAACCGTCCGTCCATACTATAAGATCACTTCTTATTGTTTTCTTTTTCTTTCATACATGCCAATGCTCAAAGTTTTGGAGCAAAAATCACAAATCCTCCAATTCTTTTTTCTTTTTTTTTTCTTTCCTTTTTTTTCTCCTCTTTTTTTTTCAGAAAAACTAACCTATCCAACGGGCCTGGTCGACCGACCAGAAAAGCTGGTCGACCGACCAGCCTTGAAAACAGGCTCTTTCGTTTTTTTTTTTTTTCTTTCTGTCCTTTTTTTTTTTTTTTTTTTTATCATTCTCCCAAAATCAAAATTTATCAATGAAGCATAAACCAAAGGATGGCAAGAAAAACGGTCCCATTACTAATTTACTAGCTCGGCTAGGGTAGGCAATTTTTTAGAATGTAGTAAATGGGTAAAAGAATTCAATTTGGCTATGTGAGGATAATGGGAATAATGAGAAAGGGGTACCTCTACCACATGTGTCAACAAACCACAAACTCGAATGCATACAGGTATTAAGAAGACAGAATTCATGTTTATGCATATTGATGTAACATGCCTCAAGAGGAGAAACTACTCACAAACCTATATGAAATCGGTCATGGATGTCACCGATTTATTAAGCTCTAATCCTTAGAATATGTAGTAGCTAGCCAAGAAGAGAGTCAAGTCTAATAATTTAGCATGAAATCAACAACAAACTCGTAGATAATGCAAAAGGCTAGCTTGAAAATTTTTGAAAAATGCAAGGCAAAGCAATATGTGATATGTGAGGCATTAAATTGTATTTATCCGTTCCGACTCGACCTAAAAACTTAAGACAGAGAAGAATGCGCGACAGGGAAGATCACGCGACAAGAGAGGATGAAAACAAGAAAAATACCTAAAGGTATGAAAAACAAAAGACACAAAAACAATTGCATACTCATAAAGGGGTATGCAAACACCCTCCCCAAACCAAAACGCACAATGCCCCCATTGTGCTCATCAGCATATAACCACAACATAGGGATGGGGGTAGGCGAAAAAGAAGCAAACAAAGAAAGGAAAAGGAAAAAGACTAAAAACTACAAAAAGAGTCTAAGGAGGAAGGTGGGTGAATAGTTTTTAGGGTTTTAAGAGAGAAGGGGAATGCTGGGAAGTTGAAGGAGTAAAAGCAAGTATTGCATTTTCAAAACACAACAGACCCGTGACATTTGACTCTGAAAAAAAATAAAACCGTAAAAAAAAACCGTGGTCGGTCGACCAGAAAAGTCGGTCGGTCGACCACCGTCCTTTTACCTGCTCTGCAATTTTACTTACTCTGTCAGAAAAAGTGCATATAGTTGTCAGTTTGGTCGGTCGACCTAATAACTCGGTCGGTCGACCACTGTACTGACGGATTCTCTTTTTCTTTCACTTTTCTGCAGAGATTTCAATTTCCACCAGAGGATAAAACGAAAAATAAGAAAGAAAACGTAAACTTAAACTAAAGCACGGGTTGCCTCCCGTGTAGCGCTGGTTTAAGAGGTCCCGCACGACCTTTTACCTTCTAAGGAGCATCCTAAAAAGGGTCGAAGTAAGAAACTTCGACTTTTCCGACATATTCATTTTCTCCTCGGAAGTGCTTCACATATTGGTCATTGACTTTGAACCTCTCACCAGATGAGGTTTCTAATTCGATTGATCCGAATTTTGAGACAGCTGTGATGGTGTAGGGTCCGCTCCACCTGGATTTCAGCTTACCAGGAAAAAGACGAATACGAGCATTAAAAAGCAATACCCTATCACCTACCTGAAAATCACGTCTAATGATTCTTTTGTCATGCCAGCGCTTTGTTTTCTCCTTGTAAATCCTGGCATTGTCATAGGCTAACAACCTGAATTCTTCTAACTCATTGAGCTGCATTAAACGTTTCTCACGGGAAAGATTAGGGTCTAAATTAAGATCACAAATAGCCCACCAAGACTTACGTTCTAACTTAATTGGTAAATGACAAGTTTTACCATAAATCAATCGGAATGGTGACATTCCTATTGGGGTTTTGAACGCGGTTCTATAGGCCCATAAAACATCATCAAGTTTTAGGCTCCAATCTTTCCTAGACTTAGAAACTACTTTGGCTAGGGTCTCCTTGAGTTCTCTGTTAGAGATCTCAACTTGACCACTAGTCTGAGGGTGATAAGCTAAACCCCTACGGTGTTGGACACCGAATTTATTTAACAAGTCACCTAAGCGTTTCTCCTTAAAATGCATACCTCCATCACTTATGACAACCCTAGGGACACCAAAACGAGGAAATATGATTTTTTTAAACATCTTAATAACAGCTTTTGCATCGCAATGGGGGGTAGCAATAGCTTCTACCCACTTAGACACATAATCAACAGCTACAAGAATATACCTGTTACCTTGACTACTAGGAAAAGGTCCTTGATAATCAATGCCCCAGACATCAAAAATCTCTACCTCTAAAATACCAACTTGTGGCATCTCATGTCTTTTTGAGACATTCCCAGTTCTTTGACAGGCATCACAGTTACCTACAAAATTTCTACAGTCAGCATGTAAAGTAGGCCAATAAAAACCAGACTGTAATACCTTGGCCACGGTCCTAGATGGACCGTGGTGACCACCATATGCAGAAGAGTGACATGCTTCCAGAATGTCCTTCACCTCCCATTGGGGGACGCATCTCCGGATAAGTCCATCTCCGCATTCTTTAAAAACATAAGGGTCATCCCAAAAATACTGTTTTGCATCGAACATAAATCTCTTCTTTTGTTGCCAAGACAACTCAGGAGGGATTTTACCTGTAACAGCAAAATTAGCATAATCAGCATACCAAGGAGGGGGATAAGAACCTGAACTATTAATGATAAATAGACTCTCATCAGGAAACGAATCATCAATAGGTAAAGAATCTTCCCCATCAGTCAGCTGCAGGCGAGATAGGTGGTCAGCTACCATGTTTTCCGCGCCCTTCTTGTCCCTAATCTCAATGTCAAACTCTTGGAGAAGGAGGATCCACCTTAAAAGTCTTGGCTTTGAATCCTTCTTTTGAAAAAGACCTTTTAAGGCTGCATGGTCAGTATAGACAATTACCTTATTACCCACTAAATATGACCTGAATTTTTCTAAGGCAAATATGACAGCTAGCATCTCCTTCTCGGTGGTAAAATAGTTGACTTGAGTCTCATCCAGGGTGCGGCTCGCATAGTATATAGCATTAAGAGCCTTGTTCTTCCTTTGACCAAGCACAGCACCCACAGCGTAGTCACTAGCATCGCACATGATCTCAAAGGGGAGATCCCAATCTGGTGGCTGGATGATTGGTGCTGAGATTAAAGCTTCCTTCAACCTGTTAAAAGCTGAAAGGCACTCATCAGAAAATTCAAAGATGGCATCTTTAAGAAGCAATTGTGTAAGTGGTTTAGCAATTTTAGAGAAGTCCTTAATGAAACGCCTGTAAAAACCTGCGTGTCCTAAGAAACTTCTCACCCCTTTGACGTTAACAGGAGGGGGTAATTGCTCAATCACCTGCACCTTTGCTTTATCTACATGTATACCTTTATCTGAAATTAGATGCCCTAACACTACCCCTTCAGTAACCATAAAATGACACTTCTCCCAGTTTAAGACAAGGTTTACATCAATACATCGCTGCAAGACTTTATCAAGATTAGCTAAGCATTGATCAAAAGCATTACCGTAAACAGAGAAATCATCCATAAATACTTCCATAATGTTTTCTATAAAGTCTGAAAAGATACCCACCATACACCTTTGAAAAGTAGCAGGAGCATTGCATAACCCAAAAGGCATCCTGCGATAAGCAAAAACACCCTGTGGACATGTAAAAGTAGTCTTACTCTGATCATCAGGATGGATGGGAATCTGGAAGAAACCTGAATAACCGTCTAGAAAACAGAAGAATTTATTAGAAGCCAGTCTTTCAGTCATTTGGTCAACAAAAGGATGGGGGAAATGGTCTTTCTTGGTGGCGGCATTTAACTGTCTATAATCAATGCACATCCGCCACCCAGTTACAACTCTAGTTGGTATTAACTCATTTTTATCATTCTTAACAACTGTGGTTCCTCCTTTCTTAGGAACCACCTGAACTGGGCTAACCCACTTAGAGTTTCCAACCGGATAGATAATACCTGCATCAAGAAGCTTCATAATCTCAGCCATAACTACATCCTGCATCTTAGGATTTAACTTACGTTGTCCTTGTCTATAAGGCTTATGCCCTTCCTCTAAATCTATCATGTGCATACAAACATCAGGGCTTATACCCTTAATATCGTCCAAAGAATAACCTAGAGCTTTTCTATTCTTTTTAAGAACAGTCATTAAGGCAGAAAGTTGGTCAGGACTAAGTTTAGAGCTAACAATCGCAGGGTACTGTTCAGTATCATCTAGGAAAACATACTTAAGATTAGGAGGAAGTGGCTTACGCTCTGGTGCTTTTACCTCAACTGCCTGAACAGAATTAGTATCTATAGAATAGCACATGTTTACCAGACTTGCATTAGCTAGGCTCATGAGCTTCTCATTCTCTTCTTCAGTGAGCTCATATTCCTCTTCCTCTTCTTCTATCAAATCCAGCTCTTCAGCATCCTCAGCTGGGGTACCTGCACACTTATCCAAAATCGTCAGATCATCTAAGGGATCCTTGGTCAAGGATTCCCTCCAATTAAGGATAACATTCCTACCTACAATATCGATGGAACAACAAGTATCATCAGTAGGATTAGTTGCCTTATGGGCAAGACTAAATTCGATAGTGTCATCCCCAATCTCTAAAGTAATGGTCCCGCGTTTGACATCTATTACAGCTCCAGCTGTGTGTAAAAATGGTCTACCTAAAATAATAGGTATTTGACTATCCTCAGCAATGTCTAAAACAACGAAATCCACAGGAATAAAGAACTTTCCCACTTTCACTGGGACATCCTCCAAGACCCCTAGTGGTCTTTGGGTTGATCTATCAGCCATCTGTACGGTAATATTGGTGACTTTAAGTCTACCTAAACCAAGTCTTTCACATACAGAATAAGGTATGACACTGACACTAGCCCCTAGATCACAAAGGGCTTTCCCTATTACATGATTACCTATAGTACAAGGGATGGAAAAACTACCTGGGTCTTTTAACTTGGGTGCCATATTATCTTGTGAAAGAACATAACATTCTTCCACAAAAGCAACAGCACCGTCGTCTTGAAAGTTCTTCTTACGACTTAAAATATCTTTCATGAATTTAGCATAAGAAGGTACCTGGGTAATTAAGTCAGTGAAAGGAATGGTTACCTCAAGATTCTTTACCATCTCTAAAAACTTACCAAACTTCCGATCCTCTTTTGAATTTTTCAGTCTTTCAGGATAAGGAATGGTGACTTTAGCCATAGGATCAGCAACCTTTGGCTTTTTCAGCTGTAAAATTTCGGTAAGGCCTTGAATGAAGGAAGAATCCAGCGATTCCGGAGTCAAAACAGCACTCTGCTCAGGAACGTCGGTCGGTCGACCAGTAGCAGTGGTCGGTCGACCAGAGTCTGTAACATCCGAATTTTTCTTTTTTTCAGAATCTGATCTCACGTCAGGAACTGCGGTCGGTCGACCTACAGTAGCGGTCGGTCGACCTCCTGCTCTTTTGACGGGATCAGATTCTTTGGTCGGAATTTCTGCTGGATCATCCTCTTGAGTTGATTCTTTACAAACACGGCCACTCTTTAGATTTATGGCGTTCAGCGTCTCCATGGGTCCCTCACAACTAGCTGGAGAGCTAGTCCTTTGGTTGGCTATATTTATCAAGTGATCTTCAAAAACCTTTGCGGAGGTAAAGTGAGCCTCACTTATCTTCAAAACTGCTGTGGTTAAAGCATCAAAAAGGGCTCTTAAGTTCTCAATTTCACCCGTGTTATCAACCGTAGTAACTAGGTTCGCACTTTCAAGCTTTAGCTGGGTTGCCTCAAGCTTTTCAAAACGGGCTTCAACTGTTGTCTCAAGAGCCATCACTCTATTCATCTCCACATTCAGCCTTCTTGAATTCCCACGTGAACCCTTAAAAGTAGCCCTATGCACCGCCATGTCTTCGATGGTTTTCCAACCCTTCATATGGTCGGTGTTATTCTGGAATCTTCCATTGGCGGCCATATCAAGAACCATCTTATAGTCATCATAAAGAGAGTTGTAAAAACAGTTACATAGGTCCCATTGTTGAAGGTTATGGTGAGGGATAGAACGGACCAATTTCTTGAATCGATCCCATGCTTCACAAAATCCTTCATCAGGTCCCTGTTGAAAGTTACGGATTTGGTTTCTCAAGTCCTCGGCTTTTGCAAGAGGGAAGTATTTCTTGTAAAAGGCCAATGCCAAGGAAGTCCAATCCGTAATCTTCTCACTTGTCCTGTCAAGGTACCGGTACCATTCTTGCGCGTCTTCTTTTAATGAGAATAGGAACATCGTTGCCAGCACCTCGTCTCTAGTTACCCCTTCAGGTAGGGGTATGGAGCAACAATAATCCGTAAAGGTTATGACATGCTTTATTGGATCTTCATCGGGTAGACCCGAAAATTGACTCTGTTGCACCAAAGAGACATGAGTTGGGCGGAGTTCAAAGGAGCCAGTGGTGGGTGTAGGCAAGGTGAATCCCTTCGGTACATCCTTAGGCTTCGGCTGTAGGTAGCTATAAATAGAACCCATAAAGAGAGTACTCAAGCCTTCCTCTCAAAAACCTGTCTTCTAAAACAAAACTAGAAGAAAAGGTAAGAACGGTCTTAAGGAACCTAAGTTCCTTAAGACAAGAAAAATAAACTAAAAATTAGCAAACAAAATTATACCGTCTCCCCGGCAACGGCGCCAAAATTTGACACCCGTCGTTGAGGGGTACCAAAGATAAGATTTATAAAACCTCAGCTTAAACTCAGATAGGATAAGTCAAGGGTCGAACCACAGAGAGACAGGGTAAATTATGTTTGTAAATTTAAAGTCTATTGCAAGTAACCAAAAAAGGGGGGTTTTGATTTGAGATTTAAACTAACAACTAAGGTAGCAAACTAACGAGAAAATTAAAATAAGATAAAAGGAGATTAGGAACTTTGGTTCCCCATGGTCAAAACAAGTCGATGAAGAATAAAATAATCAAATAACACAATCCCTAAGGAACAAAGAATAAACCTTTAGGTCAATATTCTACCCAATCCTTACAGTCTTAGGGTTCCTACAAAAGCACTAAACTTTCGTTCAAGGGCAATCCCAAAGTTGTTGTTAAACTAATCCCAATAATCTTTCAATCCCAAGGATTAGTTCTCCAACAACAATGGGGGATTGGTAATTTAATCATCAAACTTATCAAGGTCAAGTCTTTATCATGGTTCCCCTAATTCCCAATCACAAGAATTAGCTATGCATACTTTTAATTATGGAACTAACAATTACTAAGAAAATTGAAGAGATGAACATAATTAAAGATGACAATAAATGAGTAAACATGAAAATAAGAAATAACAACAAGATGAACAACAAGATTGAATAAAAAGGAAAGATTGAATTGTGCCAAACTTACAACTTGAATGGAAAATCTAAGAATAAAGATGAAAGCTTGGTACCAAAATCTAACAATGGAGTTTTTCTCTAATTGGGGCTGCCCTCCTTTTTCTAATTTTAGTTTTGGTCTCCTTAAATAATAATTGTTACAAGATTAGAAAAAATAGAAAAAATAAGAAAACAGAAGTCCCCAAACAGCTCGTGGTCGGTCGACCTCTATTATCTGTCGGTCGACCGATTCTGGCGATATGGGTTTACTTCATGCGAATTTGGGCTTCTGTGAACTGGGCCTCTTTGCGAACTGGACATCGGTCGGTCGACCACTATTGTAGGTCGGTCGACCGCTTCTCGTTATTTTCAGCTTTGATCTGGCCCGATAACAATACTTGAATACACCATCCGGATCCTTGCTCCATATTAGTACTCAAAACAGCTTCCTAAAGGCAAATAAGGCTTGGTTTTGCTCACTTCCGCATATTCCTACATATAAAACATAGAAATGCCAAAGTAAACCGTTTCGGGAGAAAAAGCAACTAAAAGTCACGAAAGTGTAAGAAAATACGTGCCAAAAGAGCAAATAAAATGCATAAAATTGGCACGTATCACCTTCTGCTATTGTCTTTCCTACTACTCCGGATGACAGTAAATGGTTCACCCGTTTCATCTTTGTCAAAATTGATACGTTGCCTTCCTCTCCTGATTATATTTTCTCTGCATGGCAGCCGATTGAAGGTATAGTTTCTATTCCGGGTTTATTTCTTGCTTTTTGCCTTTGATGTTTTGTCCTTGTTTTGACAGCTGGCGTGTTTTTCCAGGGCATAGCCTGGCAAAACTTCCTGAGTCTGCGGATCCTGCTACTTCGAAGGCCAAGCTCCTGGACCTCCCTGCGGAAGAGAGGTCTTTCCCTAGGCTGGTCCAGGATTCTGCTGCTCCGGCGGAGAAGAAGGAGGGTATGGTGTCTTCTCTGTTTTAGTTATCTTCTTGAGCAGGGTTACACTTAACCTGTTCTGATTTTGCGTTTGTTTGATTTTCCAGGCAAGGCCAGGGTTGATGTGAGCAGAGTTATGCAACTGCGCAGAAAAAGATTTACTCCTGGGGACGCGGGGTCCTCAAAGAAAAAGAAGGTTGAGATTGCTGAGGGGAGCCCTGCTGGAGCTGGGTCCCAGGCTGCCCCGATTGAGGTTGATACTCTTGATCCTGTCCAGGAGTCGGTTCCTGAGACTTCTTTTGTTGATCCATCCCCTCTTGAGATCCCTCCCACCATTCCTACTCCTGGCTTTAAGCCTGTACTAGAGCAGCTGCCTCGGACCTTTTCTGGAGAGTCCTCCTCTCCTCCTCTGCAGCTAGAGATTCCTGGAGGTTTTGGAGGACTTAAGACCAAGCTCTGTGAACTCTTTGCTATTCCCTGCCTCTGCCTCCATTTTGAAGAAGCGTCCTTTTCAGGACTTGACTAGACATGCTGCAGAGGTTTCTTTTGAGGTAGGCTCTTTCTTTGGTTTTTTCTCTTTTTTTTTTTTTTTTTTTTTTGATCTGGTTTGGTATACTCAGGCTTTGGAGCTGGCATTGTGCACCAATAACCAGAGTGAGGCGTTGCTGGCGGATTTTCAGCGTATGAAGGCGGCTCATGATGATGCTGTGGAGAGGATGCAGGAGATGGAGGTGAAACTGAAGTCGGAGGAGATCTTGAGGGCGAATCTAAGGCAGGCTGTTGAGCGCTTTCGTCGGGAGATAAGTATGGGCCAGGAAAAGCTTAAGGCTCAGGAGGAAGCCTCTCAGAATCAGTTGGCCGCAGCTCAGTCTAAACTGGAGCGGGCCTTAGCCTCAGAGGCTAATCTGGTTCTGAAGGTAGAGGCCCTGGAGCACAAAAAGGCTGGTCTGCAGAAAGCTTTGATCGAAGCTATTTCCTATACTGCTGCTGAGACCCGGATTAATTGTGTTAAGGAGTTCCAGGAGGGTAGTCATACTACCTGGGACCTGTCTGCTCTGGAGGAGGCCTTTGCCGCAGATTTCCCTGATGGCCTGAACATGGATCTGCTTTCGGACGATGAAGAAGAGGGTATGGTGGGGTCCCAAGATGCTGGAGAGGAGGTGTCCTCTGGCCCCACCAGTGCTGATGCTGCTGCTGCTGGACCTGCTCCTGATGAGTAGGCTTTTAAAATTTGTTTGCTGGGCCCTGTTATGGGCGTAAATATTTTGTTTTGTGAACTTTCGGTACCCCTGTGTGGGCTTAACTTTGTAACTTTTTGCTGCTGGTCCGGGTGGACCAGTAAAAACAATTCTGCCGCTGGTCCGGGTGGACCAGTGGAAACAATTCCGTTTTGAGCTGCTTTGAGCAGCTTTTAATCGTATGTCCCCGTTGTGTGGGGTTTCCTTATCTTGTTGCTTTCTGCCGTTTTTCTGGCGTTTCTTTTGTACATGCATGTTTCGTTTGTATTTTGGCCATCGCTGTTTTGGTGTGCTGGCCTGGTGTTTTATATACCCATCCCTATACTGGGGTGCCAGGCTTGACTTAGGTTCTCCTGCGATCAGTGCAGATTTCCTCTTTAGGTCAGTCCACTAGGATATGTAAATTCTGGTCCAGAAAATAAGTAATGAAATTTTTCCTTTTAAAAGACTTAAAAAAAAATGCATCAAAGTTTGAAATTAAATGACCTAGACTACTAAACTTAGGTTTAAAGGCAAGATATCATTCTAAACTTAGGTTTATAAAAAACATAAATGCAAGACAAAATTTTAAGCTGAACCAGAGTAAACTTTATACAGAGTAGAACCTGAGTCTAAGGGAGCTGCTCTGGTCTGGTGGAGGCACCTTTAGATGATATACTTTTTTAAGTGAAGTATATTCCAAGATCTGGGTATCATTTCCCCTTCCATTGTCATCAGTCTGTAGGCCCCATTACCAACTATGCTCTCAATTTGGTATGGGCCCTCCCAGTTGTAGGCAAATTTTCCAGCTTGTCGGTTTTTGGTGTTCTGGAACACCTTTCTCAGGACCAGATCTCGTACTTGCAGGGTTCTGATCCTGACATTTTTGTTGTAGCTCTGAGCCACCATCTGCTTGTATGAGGCCATTCTGACGTAGGCACTGGTCCTGAGTTCATCAACAGTGTCCAGGCTACTTGCCATTTCTACTTGATTCTGGCTCTCAGTTATACACCCGTACCTGTGGGTTGGGACTTTGACCTCAGAAGGAATTACCGCTTCTGCTCCGAAGACAAGGCTGAAGGGGGTCTGACCTGTTGCTACTTTTGGAGTAGTTCTGTCAGCCCATAGGACCAGAGGAAGTTCCTCTGCCCATTTCCCTCCCATTTCTTGTAGTTTCTTTTTCATATTCTCAATGATGATCTTATTACTAGACTCAGCTTGTCCATTGGACTGGGGGTTCCTGGGGGTAGATTTCTGGAGTGATACGTTCCACCCAGCACAGAAAGCCTCGGTTTTCTTCCCAATGAATTGGGAACCATTATCACATATTATTTCTGAGGGTATGCCAAATCTAGTGAATATATTGCGCTTAATAAAAGAGATGACCTGTGCTTCGGTGGTCTGGGTGAATGATTCTGCTTCAATCCATTTAGAGAAGTAATCTGTCATGGCCAGCATGTATAGCTTGTTTCCTGGTGCTCTGGGGAGAGGTCCCACAATATCCATCCCCCACTTCATAAAAGGCCATGGGGATATGATCGGGTGCAGAGGCTCTGCTGGTTGGTGATTGACAGATTCGTGCCTTTGACAGGCGTCACATTTCCTCGCATACTCCTTCGCATCCTTGCGCATTGTGGGCCAGAAGTATCCCATTCTGAGGGCTCTATTGGACAGGCTTCTTCCCCCTGCATGATTTCCACAGTCTCCGCTGTGGAGGTCATGCAAGACTGTCTGCGCCTCAGTCTGGTCCAGGCATCGCAGATATGGCCCTGCTAATGATTTCCGGAACAGGATTCCATCAATCAGTAGGAATATGGAGGCCTTCATTCTGAAACTTCGTGCTTCTTTCTTACTGCTGGGCTGGATATCATGCTGCAACCAGTCCAGGTATGGCTTTCGCCAGTCTTGTTCTGACTCCTGGTCTGGGTTGTTGCTGCAGATAGGTAGCTCCTCCTGGTCCGAGTCTGGTCCAGGAATGGCTGGTCTGAGGACATGGGTGATTGGAATACTGACTACGTCGGCTGGTTTGAAGGTTGAGCCTAGAGTTGCCAGTGCATCCGCTTCTGCGTTCTGCTCTCTGGGTACTTGCTGGATGCAGAATTCCACGAATCTGCTGATTAACTCCTTTGCTACACATAAGTAGGCCACCATTGTGGGGTCTCTTGCTTCGTATGTTCCATTGACATGGTTCACAATTAGTTGTGAATCACTGTATACATTGACATGGTCGATTCCCATGTCCAGGGCTAGGTGCAGTCCCAGGACTAGGGCTTCATACTCAGCCACATTATTTGTGGTCTTGAACTCACATCGGACTGGCTGGGTGATTAGATCCCCTTCTGGTGATCGGAGGATCAACCCAACTCCGGACCCTCTGGCGTTTGAAGCTCCATCTACTCGTAACTCCCAGGTGCCTGGTTTGGCACCCTGGTGTAGGTGCAGGATTTTCTGCTCTGCTTGGGTCTGGAGTGGTGGGCTGAAATCGGAGACGAAGTCTGCGAGGGCTTGTGACTTTATGGCTGTGCGTGGTTCAAACTGGAGGTCATATCCACTGAGGTGCACAGACCACTTAGCCATTCGTCCTGATAATTCTGGCTTTCTCATAACCGTCTTGAGTGGATGATTGGTAACCACTGAGATGGTATGAGACTCGAAGTATGGACGCAGCTTATAGGATGCTGTGACCAATGCCAATACTAGTTTCTCCAGTGAGGTATACCTTGCTTCTGCTGGCAGTAATGACTTGCTGACGTAGTACACCGGGTGCTGAGCTCCTTCGTGCTGTCGGACCAGAACTGCACTTACTGCTGCTTCGGTTACTGAGAGATACAGGAGCAGGACCTCCCCCTGCTCTGGCTTGG
Organism: Silene conica; assembly: GCA_029255685.2. NCBI lineage: Eukaryota > Viridiplantae > Streptophyta > Magnoliopsida > Caryophyllales > Caryophyllaceae > Silene > Silene conica. Next base: position 74,847,103 of record CM055314.2, read on the forward strand.
ATAGCAGGGGTGGGCTGCTCAGGTACTGCTTTAGTTCCTGGAATGCTTTTTCGTGCTCTGGTGTCCAATCAAACTTCTGGCTTTTTCTAAGAATATCATAGAATAATCTGCACCGGTCTGAGGATCAGGAGATAAACCTGCTCAGGGCTGCTACTCTTCCCGTCAGACGCTGCACATCTTTTGGCTTCTGGGGTGATTCCAGCTGCAGAACTGCTTTGATCTGTTCTGTGCTGGCTTCTATCCCCCTTTGTGTTACCATATACCCCAGGAATTTCCCACTGGAAACTCCGAAGGTACACTTAGCTGGATTTAACTTCATTTTGTACTTCCGGAGGGTGTTGAATGTTTCCTCCAGGTGCTGGGTGTGGTCTGCTGATTGCTTGGATTTGACCACCATGTCATCTATGTAGACTTCCATATTACGTCCTATCTGGTCTTTGAACATCATATTGACGAGCCGCTGGTACGTGGAACCAGCATTCTTAAGGCCGAAGGGCATTACGTTGTAGCAGTAGATGCCTCTTTCGGACCTGAATGCTGTCTTTTCCTGGTCTGCCGGGTCCATTTTGATCTGGTTATACCCGCTCCAGGCATCTAGGAAAGTCAACATTTCGTGGCCTGCAGTGGCGTCGACCATAGCGTCTATGTGTGGCAAGGGGAATGGGTCCTTGGGGCAGGCCTTATTCAGGTCTGTGAAATCCACGCAGACCCTCCACTTGCCATTCTTTTTTGGTACCACCACTACATTAGATAGCCATTCGGGGTACCTGACTTCCCTGATCTTTCCTGCTTCCAAAAGGTTATCCACCTCCTGGTTTATGATCTGATGTCTTTCTGCTGCGAATTTCCTGCTCCTCTGCTGCACTGGTCTGAATCCTGGATCTATGCTGAGCTTGTGTGTTATGATTTCTGGGTCTATGCCAATCATGTCCTTGTGGGACCAGGCGAAGCAGTCCACGTTCTTTCGGAGCAGCTGGAGGAGCTGCCGGCGTAGATCTCCAGAGCACTCTGAGCCTACGAACACGGTCCTTTCTGGGTGCTGCTCATCTAGGTGGACCTCATCGATTTCTGCCTGCTGGGGCTCGATGTACTCCTCCTGGATGTGCAGTTGCTGTAATTGCTATGCTCTGGCAGCTGGTGGTCTGGTGGTCCTTTTAAGAGCTACTTTGTAACAATCCTTGGCCTCCTCCTGGTCTCCCCGTATCTCCTGAACTCCCCACGGCGTAGGAAACTTCAGGCACTGGTGATACGTTGACGGGATTGCTCGCATTTCGTGGATCCAGGGCCTGCCAAGAATAACATTGTAAGTAGATGGACCATCAATAACTAAGTACCTTACCTGTTTGTTTAGGCCTCCGGCGTAGGTAGGGATGGTGATTTCCCCCAGGGTATGCGCTGTTTCTCCGCTGAACCCGACCAGGGGTATAGCTTTCTTGGTCAGGTCCTTCTCGTCAAACCCCATGCTCTTTAGTGCATCCAGCATCAGTAGGTTGACGGAGCTGCCTGTGTCTACCATGACCTTCCTGACCTCACAATTGCCGATATTTAATGTGATAATCAGGGCATCATGATGCTGCTCTGGTACAGCTTATGCGTCTGTTTCGTGAAAGGTCACTGCTGGGAGGTCCTGCCTTGCTATTCTGCATGATGATTCCGGCTTGTCTCCCTTTGCTGCAGTTACACGTCTTTTGGCTGCTGAGTAGGTGAGCCCACACAGCTCTGATCCTCCAGAAATGACATTGACAATTCTATTGCAGGGAGGAGCTGGTGAAGGCTGCACCTGGCTGGATGCGTTGACTCTGGTGGACTTCTCTGGGAGCAGATGGTCCAAGTTGCCTCGGTCATACTGGAATCGGACCTCCTTTCTGAGGGTGTAACATTCGTCCGTGGTATGACCTATGTCATCATGAAATTCACATTTTTTGCTAGCATCACGGCGGTCATTGAGCCGCTCCTCTCTCTTCTTTGGCCATCTGACTCCTTTGAGCTCTTTCAAGGCCTTTAGCAAGCCAGCCATTCCGGTGGTAAAACCATACTCACTGACCTTCGGAGGTGGATCTGCATCGTTTTTCCCACCGGTGCTCTCGGATACTTTGCTCACTGGCTTGCTGTAGGGCTTTGATCTTTCATTCCTTTTTTCTACTGGTGCTTTCCTAGACACAGGTTCTGTGTCATAGGTACTTCTTCTGGAGGCAGCGTCTTCTTCCAGCCTCATGGCTGCAACTGCCTGGGCCTGTACATCAGCAAAGGCAGTGCATGGGTGCATTGTCAATTGCTTGTACAGGTCTGAATCGTGATGTAGCCCCCTGCGGAAGGCTTCAATGGCAGTGGGTACATCACAATGTGGGATGGCAACCTTTTCCTTGTTGAACCTGGTGAGGTAATCTCGAGTGGTTTCCTCGAATCCTTGAACAATTCTGTATAGATCGCTGGTCTGCTTCTCTGGTTTCATGCTGCTAGCAAACTGCTGATTAAAAGCATTTACCAGATCTGCAAAAGAAGAGATGCTGCGATTGGGCAATCCCACAAACCAGTGCAGGGCTGCTCCGGATAAGGTTGACCCAAATCCTTTGCACATGCAAGCCTCCTTAAGTGCTCCGGTTGCGGTTACCACCATCATTTTCTGCTTATACTGATTTATGTGGTCCAGAGGGTCGGCCGTACCATCATATAGTGTCATGGTTGGTGGCACAAACCCCTTGGGTACATTGATCAGGGCAAGATTGTCGATGAACGGTGAATCTGCATAGCTGTCCTGGGAAGCTTTCTCCATGGGCCTTGGCATGCCAGGTATCTTGGTGATCATGTCTTTCAACTCCTGGTAGCGCTGGTCTGAGAGACTGCCTACTCCAGAGAATGGATTGACTGGCGGAGGTAGGAAGCCTGGAGGGGCTCCTCCCCAGGGACCTGAGGTCGGGTTGATTGGCGGAGGGAAGAAGCCTGAAGGGGCTCCTCCCCAAGGGCCTGCGACTGGTTGATTGGCTGCTACGGATGAACTGAAGCCTGGTCCTGGATGCCAACCAACTGCTGACTGCGCTGGTGCTCCTCCTTGCCACCCTCCAACGCTGGGCTGGTTCACGGGTGCTGCTCCTACTGAGATCTCCGGCGTTCGTCCGATGGTAGGCTGCGGAGGGGTACCTGAAAAAATCAAAGGATCAGTCCCAGGGGGAAAAAAGGTGTAGGATTACCTGCAGGCTGAACTGGTCTGGGCTGCGGTGCTCCAAACACGGATGAGTCCAGATCCAGTATCTCTGGGCCACTGCTCGGGGTGGTGACACCTAGATCCAGCCTGGTGACGATCTCCTGGGGATTTGGCTGGTTCAACCCTGCTCTCCCGAAGGGATTGAAGGTCTGGCCAGGCCCTGGCTGCAACATTCTGAACGGCTGCTCTGGACGTGCGACTGCGGCGATCTGCTCTCTCAGGTCCAGATTGTCCTTCTTCAGGCCCTCTATGGCTTCCTGCAGAGCACTCATTCCCTGGACCACCATCTGCATCGGATCTGTACGGGGAGCCTGCGGCTGCTGGCCTGCTCCTGGCATCTGGGTTTCTCCACTTCTGCTGGGGCTGCTTTCTCTGCTCTGCCTTGGAGAAGCTGACACAGGGGGTGATCTGGGAACCTGAGGAGGTTTGCTGGATGGGGCCACAACCTTGGAGGCTGTGGTCTGACTTGCGACCAGGGATGGTCCTGCGAGACCAGCAGGTACAGTAGGGTTGGTCCCACTGGACTGGGCTGGCATGCTCTGGGAACTGGAAGGGTTAGCTCTGGTCCCAGACATGTTCTTTGTGACGAAATGACGGTTTTATATATTGGAATGCGCACTATGCCCCACGGTGGGCGCCAAATTGTTTTGGTAAAATTTCTACCGGGTCGTGATATTGTGATGCGGGTCAAAGTGTCAACCAATATAAGGATTTACGTAAAGAATGAATACGAAAATTAAAGAGATAAAACGATGACGCAAGAGATTTTTGGTGACGCGGAAAAACCCGTTGAGGGAAACAACCGCGGGGGGAACGGAATCCCACCAATATTTTTACTATGATCGAAGATTCCCACTGTTGGGGACGGATTACAAGTATTTTGCGAAAGTAGTAGGGTTTTACAACGTACGAATCGAATGAATAAAAAATGCCCTAGTTTCTCTTTTTATAGCTGCGAAGTACTATCCAACTGATTCGGTTTCTGGCGCTGGAATGTAGGAGAGAATATAGGGGAATATCCTTTCAGGGTTTTGACCCATTCCCTTTCTCCAACAACTCTTTTTCTGCTCTGGTCTGCGTCTGGTCTGCGTCTAGTTTGCCTCTGATCTGCTTCTGTAATGGGCTTCTGTTTCTGGGACTACTTATGGGCCCAACATTGTGATGAGGATTTTTGGGCTAAACATAAGTCATATGTGAGTTCTGATTAAGGATATGTGCGATATGAACTGTGGATTGATATGGATGATTGAATTGAAATTATCAGAGTTTGGGAGTTGTATTTGTTGAGCCATGGTTAAAGTGATGTGATCATATGATTTTGATATTTGAAGTGTTCATACGATTATCTGGAATTGAATGACTATCGTATCAATGTAATATATTGTTGGTATTTGAACATGAATGATCAGACTTATATAAATTAGTAATCCATGTCTAGTGATATGCGGAATGTGTTTCCCTAAGCCATGAACGTATATAGTTATGTGTTGCATATATCGTACTTAAGATTTTATGCCTTTTATACGCATTTAAAGTTGTTATGAAGTTCGTAATCAATAAGGGATACATAAGTAGTCTCTAGTTTAAGTTTCCGTACTTGGATAAGTTGTGATGATGCAAAGGGAAAAATAAAATTAATTTATTTTGATACACATGTATAACTATCAAGTTATTTAGTTGACCCTATTTTCAGTTTCAAAACCTTTACTGTGTCTTAGATGGCAACTACAATTGAAATGAGGAATGAATGTTAATATGGTACGGAGTGATGTCTATGCTTCAAATGTTTGTCAACGTGTTTTGGAATAAGAAAGGGTGGGTTTGGATGTAGTAGTGTGTATTTGCAAAGGAACCCAAATTTTTAATAAATTTTCAGAATGTTATCTGGTTTGTGTGGGATGTCATTTTACATGTGTTCCAAATATGGGTATGACAATTTTATGTATCATAACCTTCTAAGTTGGTTTTACAATGTTTTGGTTTCATGTTAATATGAGTTATATTTTGAGAGAAATAAATCTGTTAGTTGACAGTGGTCAGATTGTTACTGCACAGTTCTGTTTTGACCCATGTTCTTGTAAAGGAAATAATTTAAAACGTGGTTATTGTTTATGCATAATTCCAACTCTAATGTTCGGAATATTCGTTCACGTTTTCAAGATGATAAGCCATGTAAAATCTGAACGAGTCATAATGTAATTGTGATTTTTGCAAGTTGCTTAAATTTTTCTGTTGAATTGCTGTGAAGTTCTTGATTAAGATCGTTTGAGTTGTAAAAATTGTATTAAATAATTCCCTTGAGATATGCATTCGATTCTTTTTCCTATGATTAGCTAATTCACTATCTTTTCTAAAAACTCTAATATCTCGCAAGATAGCGAAGTAGATATTTAATTATGATCAGTGTAAATAGCTGCATAATGATTAATTGGTGAAATTATGAGTTATGTAAGTTTAACATGAAAGTTTAATCAAATGTGAATTAGGTGATGTGACCATGCGATATCCTGAAATGGCCTTAGTAACATGAATACTATGCATATGATATGAATATGAACCTTACTATATGATAACGTCATCTTGCTTATTTCCATATAAAATAGTCTATTTTATACTGACGCTCTTACTTTCTAGTAGTATGACCTCAAAGTAATGATGTGATGTTCGTATGTGCTGTTAAAATCATGATTAGTGGTAAAATGAAATTTGACTCGTAGACTTATTAGCATGATACCGATTTAATTGTTAAAAGTGATGGTAATCATTTGAACAATGTGAATCGTGTTGATGTTCTTTCATATATTTATGGTATAACGTTGTCTAGTTCACTGAGATAATAATATTTATAACACCTTCATGTATATTGTTAGGTCACAACTGAATTGCATTTGCTATGCTTAAACATCTGATCATGATATATTGAGTTATTAGGTAGTTGGCATGATGAGTTTTATGGAAGTACCGGTGTTGTAGATCCGTTTACTCTTAGCATTAAATCTTCATGATTCATGAGCTACAATTTACGAGAACGACGTTTTAGTAAGGAAGAGTCAGAATGCCTCCGTGTAGTTTTAAGTCCGATCTGTAGTTACAAATAACCTTTGATTGTGTTATTGTTGTCATAAACTACCACTTAAGCGTTTCAAAGTGTTCCAAAGGTTTTCAAAATGGTGATCCATGACAAAGTTTGATGTTTTGATAAGTATGTCAATTGGTTGCTATATGAAGAATTCTGTAGCTACGTTTTGATGAAATCCTGCACGGATATTTAGTTACTGCGCTTTATATAAACCTCTTATTTTGCAAGTCATATGTGTTAACAGTCCCATGATAAATGATGTAGTGTGAAGGAATGGAAAATGCACTTAAGTGATTTTAATCTATTAATATCCAAATCTGTTAAACAGTTTTGTGAGTCTATGATTTGTGTATACCTTGTGAAATATGACAATGTTCCATGTTTAATTACGTTAATTAATTTTGTTCTATGCATGTCTTTTCCTAAAATATGGTTTTGCTTCTATTATGTGATTATGAGCAGGAAACATTTTATTTGGTCAAGTAGGATATATGAGTTTCTTGATTGTTCCATTGTTGTAAATATATTAAAATTGTGAGAAATTTCAAAAGTATGTAGGTGTTAGCTACCCTGATTCTGCTTTGCTACGTAACACAGTTCTACCGATCCTAGTACTCTTGCTGTTGCCCAAGGTTACATATGGTTGCATGATAATTGCTATGAGTTTCTTACGAATACTTCTTTGAGTTGAAATTTGTAAATGCTCCTTTATTTCGATAATTAATATTTCTTTTGATAAGATAATCCTTTTGTTGGGAGACGGGTTGAGTTGTGAGATGGGTAAACTTTTGGTAATTGATTAATTGTGTACGCATCATGGCTTTGTATTGGGTTGGTTTGGTATAGCGTCCAGATCCTTATTTTATGAATTGTGGAATTATAAGTATACATACAAGTATGTCGATGAACTTGGAAGGTAAGTATTGATGGGGTTGAGATTGCGTTTCAGTATTTTATCGCGTCGTCGTATTTCTCTAACCTTTACTCATGGGTGAGTAGCTTAGGGTTTACACCCTAAATGTGGAGCAGTTCCTTTAATAGAAGGTTTGACAATTTTGACATCGAAATTGAGATGACAATTGGGTACTGGTGTTGAATTATGAGTTGTTAGGTCATTGTGCCATCTCGCGTTTTGGTCCAGTGTGACCTTGGTTATCGGGTTATATTCTGGGTTTGATATGTATAGATTTGCGGGTATTCAGCCAGTTCACTCACCTCTTGTCTTTGGTCTTAGATTCGACGACGAGTGCGATACTTGGTCACATGAAGTAAGATGGTAGGAGATAAAGTAATGAGTAAGACGGTGTATGAGCTGAGTTTTGCATAATGAGGTTACAGGGACGTAACCGTGTCTTAAAGAGGATAAGATGGTAAAATCTTTTGATTTATGACATGGTTAAGTTGTTATGACATGGCTAATTTTTGTGTCGTGTTTGTTTGCACGTATCTACCTGATAATTCTGATAACTTCTGTCCTGCATCTGATTGTGTTCGGGAATTTATTTTGGTTATACGTTAAACTTTGGGGACAAAGTTTTCTTAACGTGGGTAGAATGTAACATTTCGGTTTAAAATACCTTTATTAGTTCTTGATGTATTGTGGTGTCACTCTTTTAATTCGTTATGTGCCTAGAGACCGGTTGATGGATCATGGGATGGTGAACTTCGGGACGAAGTTCATTTTAAGGAGGGAAGACTGTAATATCCCGTATTTTCATAATTCGTATTAATGAGTCGTTTTATGCTCTTGTCAATACTTATGTGCTTTCGATAAGTATTTTGCTAAATTGCTATATAATAATATTAAGTTTATATATTCGTTAAGTTTAATATTTATTATTTACATCGACGTGTAAATAATATTACGGCGTTAGTATCCGATAATTAATTAGATGATGAACTTATCAAATATGTGTTAATTTCTATGTGGTCCGTGGGATTCGAACTAGGGACCTTTGACACACCGGGTTGGGCCTTGATATGCGTGCTCATGAATCAGCCCACACCACACCTTGTTATTTATGCAAAAACACAAACAACTACAGCTTTCCTGCCGTCATATATCAACCCTCAATCCTTAACCTAAATTTACCCTAATCAACTTCCTATCACCACACATCTAGTGCCGACACTGCAGGGTCTATAAGGGAGGTTCACACGGTGGGTATAGGGCTGGCTAAGGTGGTTCGTTTGGGTCAGGAAAGGGGTAAGTTCACCACCGTTCGTATTTTCGTTGTTGCACCTCTGTTTTGGGTTCGTATAATCAGATCACGTACATGTTCATAGTTCTATTTCTTTGTGTATTAATAATCTATGGTTTGTAATAATCATGTTTTGATCAAGTTAGGGTCGCCTTTGACAGTCTAGGGCCATCGTGTAGGGTGGTTTATTGGCGGTGTTGGTCTGTTTCTTGTTCCCGTCAGAATCAGAGTATAAACGTGTGTTTTCATGCTAGCTTTCAGTCTTATATCTGTTGATGTTTATTATGGGTCTTAGCGTGGTTAGATGGGTGGTAGTCAGGGGGTGTGATTGGTGGTTGTCGCAGTGGGTCGTGGTGTCTCACGGTGGTGGGCTAGTGGTCGGAGTTTAGATGGTCTGTGATGTTAACCAGTGTATGCGAGTGGGTTGGGGTTTTGAGTCGAGGATATTGGCGTGTGGTTACAGTGGTTACGGCTGTCACCTGCACCCATGGAACCGCGGTGGCTCAAAGGTGGGTTTGGTGGTGTCGTGGGTAAAGGTGATGGTTACAGTTGGTGTCGGGAGAGGAGTTTTGTCATGGTGGTCGTAGGGTCAGAAGGTGTTTGTTGATTTGCTTTGCACGGTCAGAGTTTGGTTGCGGGTTTGTGGCGGTTGTGGCCGTGGTAGGCAGTCCCTGACCTCCTCCCTGGAACCACCGTGGCTCAGTGGCGAGCCTGGTGGTGTCAGTGAGGAGGCCAGTGGTGTCAGGCGGTGTTGGGAGTGGTGGTTGACAGGGATGTCGGAAGGGTTGTTGCGTTTATGGGCTGTTTTTATGTTGGTTGCTACGGTTATGTGTTCTACGTGATTAATTTGTAGGTTGTTTGAGTTGTAATCATTTCTTGATAATCATAATCATTACTAAACATGGTTATTATTATTATTATTATTATTAGTGTTATTATTAAACTCCGCACCGATCCAACACCAAATAAACTCCGCACCGATCCAACACCAAATAAACTCCGCACCGTATCACAAGACCCAATATTTGCCACATCGTATTGTATCACAGAAATATACAGTCAATTGAATACAATATAACACCATTCATACAATAAGATATAAATAGATAACATCTGAAATTAACAATTTACTCATCACCATGTATACAGTATTCCCCTACCTCGAATAGCAGAATTGTAGATAAGTCCAAGCTTGCTAGAAGTGTTCCACACGAAACTCGCTACCTAAACACGTATATGGAACGAATTAATATCCTTCCCGAACCCCATATCAAACCATACTTACTATAAGTAGAACCTTCCATAAATGGAAAGTTTCCCTAATTAGAAACTTTCCCAAAATAGAAACTCCCTTGACTCGTTAATTTCCCGACTCATATATTATTATCACAAAACATCAACCAAACTAATAACCTCCCAAATATAGCACAAAATATAAAAAGCGACATCATTAACAAGTATTTTGACAAATAACAAAAATAGTATTAATAAGTAATAACAATAATTAAATAATAATAATATATTTATATCTTATTAATAAGTAATAATAATAATATATTAACAATAGTAAATTGTTAATTTCAGATGTTATCTATTTATATCTTATTGTATGAATGGTGTTATATTGTATTCAATTGACTGTATATTTCTGTGATACAATATGATGTGGCAAATATTGGGTCTTGTGATACGGTGCGGAGTTTATTTGGTATTGGATCGGTGCGGAGTTTATTTGGTGTTAGATCGGTGCGGAGTTTATTTGGCGTTGGATCGGTGCGGAGTTTATTTGGCGTTGGATCGGTGCGGAGTTTATTTGGTGTTGGATCGGTGCGGAGTTAAGGGATGACTAATCCCAATATATATATTGTAAGTATGTTTATTTATTTTCCTCTACTCAACCTCATGGTTGACCCTGTGTATTCGTGATCACCTGTGATGAACCAAATTATTGGGGAGCAGATTGACAGGTGGCTGAGACTATGGGAAGCTGTGGGAGGAGAGAGCTTGGATCCGGACCAGACTAGAGTCTAGATCACCATAGTCAGTTTAGCATGAGTTGTACTTACTTTTCATAAGACAGTTTTAACACAGTTGTAAGAACATGTTATTGAGTTTAACTTTTAATTAAAGTACTGTTTATCATTCCTTTGTATCTACTGCCTCGGGAAACTGAGATAGTAACACCCTTATTTATCTGGGGAGTCCTAGTACATGCCCTTAAATAAATGGGGGTGTTACATCTATCACTTTCGTTTTTCAAATCCTTCACTTCGAAAATCTGACTGTTTTCCTAAGATTCGATTTTCGGTCCGTTAAACTTGTTTTTCGTGATGTAGGTGTGGGCTTGGACGACCCGGAAGTGGATAGCTTCATCTTAGAGGAGGATCTTTGAGCCAGATTGCATTTGAGGTGACGATTACGAGTAACTCGGCCTTTTTTTTAAATTAGCAAGTTTTGTTGTGTTCTTGTTATTGTTTCTGATTTTTGTTTAAGATTGATGGTTAATGAACTTAGTAACATGTTAGGAATGACCTTACTTGAAGATTTATATGTTTGCTTGTTGTTCATATGAGTAATGGTTGATTTCTGAAATTTCATGTTTTGCGACGGATACATTATATAATCGTATTGGGGATTGTTATGGGTTTGTTTGCTGTTAGATAGTGTTATTGGATGATTTGTAATGTTGGGTAAACTTTACATGTAGCAATTCTTAAGCTTAGTATCGATTTAATGGAGTTTTGGAATAGGCTGGAAATGGTGTTTTTCGCGTACAGGCTCTCTGAGCCGGTCAACCGATCGGCCGTCGGTCGACCGGCTGGGAGTGTCTTTATTGGGTTTTGCGTGTTTTTGAGAAATTGGGTTTTGATCTGCCAGCCGGTAGGCCGGCTGCCTGCCGACCGGCTGGTAGCCTCTTTGGGTTTGTCTTACGTAAAATTGTAGAGGGTAGGGAATGAGGTACCAGCCGGTAGACCGGCCGCCTGCCAGCTGGCTGGGAGCCTCATTGTGAAATAATGCGTATGTTGGGATTGGGTTCCCAGCCGGTAGGCCGGCTGCCTGCCGACCGACTGGGAGTCCTTTTGGGCTGTTTTTGTTTTAAGGAAAAGAGAGGCTGAGATGGGTCACCAGCCGGTAGGCCGGCTGCCTGCCGACCGGCTGGGGACCCCTGTAGCTTGTTTTCATTTTGTAAATCGTTCATAACTTTTAGACGGTTGATCAGTTTTGTTTGAAACTCGATCCTTGTATCTTTGATATGTATTTGAGGTCCCCGGAGGATGGGCGACACTATATTGGGTTCGGGAATGGAGAGAGGATAGAGACCCCCCGGTCGGGTAACCGAAAGGGAAACCGGCTCTCCCTCAACTTAGTTTCCGGGGTCAATTAAGTGTTGATTAGAAGTTAAGAAAGTAGAACTATAGTTTAGTTCATAGACTTTGATGATGTTGTATTGATGCGTATTAAGTTATGCCTTAAGCTGGCCTCTGAACTTAATACGTGAGTTGTTTGTCATATATGGGGATATGTCTTAAGCTGGCCTCTGAGCTCCATATGTGTATGTTTGTCGTGTCTGGGACATGCCTTAAGCTATGGCCTATGAGTCCAGACATGTTTGATTGTGATCGCGTTGGAACATGCCTTAAGTTGGCCTCTGAGTCTGACGAGTAGAGCAGTTGCACAACGGGGTAGCTAAGGAACTGACACCTTGCCCGGAGTGCAGATGTTTGATGTTAGAACATGCCTTTAGCTGACCTCTGAGTTTAGTATCTTGTGATGTAGTGAAGGGACATGCCTTAAGCTGGCCTCTGAGTCCTTTACTTTTGGGTGTTAGTCTATGCCTTAAGTTGGCCTCTGAGTCTAGTGTCTTGCTGATTAGCGGGTCTATGCCTTAAGTTGGCCTCTGAGTCCTTGCTTGCTGAATGTTTTGGTGTTTAGGTTATGTCTTAAGTTGACCGCTGAACCTTTACACTTGCTGATTGTTTAGTATGTAGGTTATGTCTTAAGTTGACCGCTGAACCTTATACTTGCTGAGTTTTATCTGCTTGCCTAGAGTTTGGTACAGTGTCAGATATGCATGTTGAAGTTAATGAATGTATTGCTTCAGTTATAAATTGTTCATCCAAGGCATTGGATGACTCTTTGATCGGTTTCATAAATAGTTGGATTGAAAGACCCCCCGACTGGGTAACCAGTAGGGAAACCGACTCTCCTTCCTAACGGTTTATGAAGTTGGTTGAGAGCCGTGCATTAGAGTTTGCATGATAGTATGAGAGCAGTTGATGAGATGTTTATGCTTCACATGTTTATATATGATGGAGTATTCTGTATTGCTTTATGTGTTGCGTGTCGTTACAAAAGGTGGCTAGGAGAACTCTAGTCACTCCCCACTGATTGTGGCGTACATGTTTTCATGTATGTAGGTATATGCAGGTTGGTAGGGTTCACGCGAGAGCTAGCAAGCGATGATCCTTTCATCATGACTTACACTTATATCGTTTAGCTGGACTCTTAGTTTTGATACAGTTTTTGTTGGTGCCTGTAGGGATGTTCCATCCCAGGCTGTTGTATATATTTCGTTTTGATACTTAGACAATATACTTATCTATTTTCTATTTACGTCAGTTTTAGTTTTCAGGTTTTAATTCACCTCGCATGTTTATGTTAAAAAGTTTTAATTCCGCTGCATTTTTAGTACTTTGTATGTTTTAATTTTCCGCTTTCGCGAGGGGTTTTACAGTTGGTATCAGAGCATTATTGCTCCCGACGCACTCATGTGACCCCCAACCTTAACTTGACCAAATAAACAAATAATGAGTGAGAGATGGGTAGATCTAAGGATTTATATTGTAGTCTATTTGTGAATGCTAATTGCTAAGTTAACTCTTGTTTTCTCTTTTGAAGGATGGTGAGAACCACGGCTGCTGAGAACACTATAATGCAAGCACTTCATCAGTTGCTTGAGAACCAGAGACAGCAAGCAGGGACTGTTCCACCTCCTCCACCGCCAGGCAATGAGGCTAATCGTCCTGGTAGTTTCTCTTGGATAGCATCCCAGATGTCCAGGAGCCACGTGAAGACTTATGGAGGCGAGGTTGATCTGGTAGCTCTTACCGAGTGGTTCCGGGATATGGAAAAGAGCTTTACCATGTATTCGGTGGTTAGAGAGGATAGAGTGTGGCTAGCCACTCACTTTTTGACCCTAGAGGCCGATAGATGGTGGGCATTGACCGGACCGGCTTTCATTCTTGATCCTTTGTTCGATTGGGAGGCTTTTAAGGATAAGCTCGAGACGAGGTTTTATCCTAAGGAGCTTAGATCACAGCGACTCAAAGAATTCATGGATTTGAAGCAGGGTAAGATGTCCGTTCAGGAGTTCACCGACAGATTCAACCAGCTTGCACATTTTGCATCGAGGTTTGTCAGAGACGAGGCTGAGAGAGTCTACTTCTACCGTGGGAAGTTAGGACCGCGCATCGAGAGTATGGTTCGTCGTGACTCGACTTCTTTTGTGGAGGTATATGATGATGTTATTTGGGCCGAGAGTTCTATTCGTGCCATAGATGCTGAGACCCGAGCTGCTACTTCCAGTGTGACTTCTCACCAGAGATCAGTTTACCTGGGGAAGAGATTGTTTGTTCCTTCTACTTCTTCGCCTTCTTCTCAAAAGAAGTGGTTTGAGAGGTTCTCTGCTCCGGTTGCTAAGACCATTGTTCACACCGACACATCTCCTAGTGTTTGCCACCGTTGTGGTAAACCATCTCATCCGGGTTTTGATTGTTTCAAGAATGCTTTCAAGTGCTATACCTGCAATGGATTTGGGCATAAGTCTTACGAGTGTCCTGAGAGGAACACCGCACTTGGCAAGGCTGCCACTGCTGCTGCAGCGACTAAGGGAGGAAAGCCGAAAGGGAAGATTTTTGTGATGACTAGAGCTGAGGCTGAGGCTCATCCAGACATTGTTGCCGGTATCTTTTCTGTTCTTGGCGCTGAGTGCCTTATTCTATTTGATACTGGAGTTTCTTTATCATTTATATCGACCCAGTTCGCAGACCGTTTAGCTCTTGAGTCTTCCTTGGTTGAGGAGACCTCCATTTCCTTGCCTTCGGGAGACGTATTTTCTTGCTCATCTTCTCATAGGGATGTTCCGATTATTATTGGTCAAGCCACATTTCCAGCGGACTTACTGAGATTTCCTCTCGAGGAATTTGACATTATCCTCGGTATGGATTGGTTATCGCGATACCATGCTCGCTTCGAGTGTCGCGACCAGAAAATCTGCTTGAGGAGTTCTTCAGGAGTTCGTGTTTCCTATAGGGGAACTCGCCCTAAAAAGGGTGTTCGTGTTATCTCTTCGATGAAAGCATCTCATCTTCTTAGGAAGGGTTGTCAAGCCTTCCTGTGTGTTGTTTCAGCTGCAAAGCCATCGCTACCGAAGCTTGAGGATGTAGCCATTGTTCGTGAGTTTCCAGATGTTTTCCCAGATGACTTGCCAGGGATACCGCCGGAGAGAGTTGTGGAGTTTACTATTGAGCATGTTTCAGGTACCGGACCGATATCCAAAGCTCTTACCGTATGGCTCCACCAGAGTTGAAGGAATTGAAGCAACAATTGGAAGAGATGATCGAGAAAGGATTCATTAGACCGAGTGCTTCTCCGTGGGGTGCTCCAGTTTTATTTGTTAAGAAGAAAGATGGTTCCATGAGACTTTGCATTGACTATAGAGAGTTGAACAGAGTGACCGTGAAGAACAGATATCCTTTGCCTAGGATAGATGATTTGTTTGATCAGTTGAGAGGTGCTTCTAGATTTTCTAAGATTGATCTTCGATCGGGTTATCATCAGATTCCAGTGAGAGAGGCTGATATTGCGAAGACTGCTTTTCGTACCAGATATGGGCATTTTGAGTTCGTGGTTATGCCTTTTGGGTTGACTAATGCACCTGCTATTTTCATGGATCAGATGAACCGCACCTTTAGTGAGTATCTTGACACTTGTGTTGTGGTGTTTATTGATGATATCCTCATTTACTCTAAGACCGATGAGGAGCATGCCGAGCATCTCAGATTGATTCTTGGGATTTTACGTCGATAGAAGTGGTTCGCGAAGTTCTCTAAGTGTGAGTTTTGGCTTTCTAAGGTTGCATTTCTTGGACATGTGATATCTAGTGAGGGAGTTATGGTTGATCCCGCGAAGATTGAGGCTGTTGTTGATTGGGAGAGTCCCAAAGATGTAGGGGAGATCCGTAGTTTCCTTGGTTTAGCGGGTTACTACCGTCGATTTGTTGAGGATTTCTCTAGATTAGCTCGTCCGATGACTCGGTTATTGAAGAAGGAAGCTAAGTTTGTTTGGACCGACAAGTGTGAGAGCTCTTTTCAGGAATTGAAGACTAGGTTGACTTCCGCTCCCGTACTTGCTTTGCCAGAGATTGGAGTTGACTTCGATGTTTATTGTGATGCTTCAATGTTGGGGCTTGGATGCGTGTTGATGCAGAGTGGTAAGGTGATAGCTTACTCATCTAGACAGTTGCGAGTTCACGAGGTGAACTATCCTACACATGATCTTGAGTTAGCTGCAGTTGTTCATGCCTTGAAGATGTGGCGTCATTACTTGATTGGATCTCATTGTCGCATTTTCACGGATCATAAGAGTCTTAAGTACATTTTCACCCAGAAAGACCTTAATATGCGGCAGCGACGTTGGCTAGAGTTGGTTAAGGATTACGACATCGAGTTATTATATCATGAGGGAAAGGCCAATGTGGTTGCAGATGCGCTTAGCCGCAAGACTTCTCATTCGATGAGTGCTATGCGAGTGTTGCCCGATGAGTTGTGTTCCGAGTTCCGGAAGTTGAGATTAGAGATGGTGGGTAGTGGTTTTGATTGGTTAGCTGCTATGACTGCCGAGCCGTCCTTATATTGGAAGATTCGCCAGAGTTTACCTTCAGATGCTGATTTCAAGAAGTTCGAGGCTAAGATTTCGAGTGGTGTTGCACCAGACTTAGTGATTGATGCTGATGGTTTCCTTAGATTCCGTGGTAGGATGTATGTTCCAGATGTGCCAGATTTGAGGAAGAGGGTTCTTGATGAGGCTCACTTGACACCGTATTCAGTTCATCCGGGCGGAGAGAAGATGCACAAGGACTTGAGACTTATATTTTGGTGGCCCGGGATGAAGAAAGACATTTTGGATTACGTGAGTAGGTGCTTGACTTGCCAACAAGTCAAGATAGAGCATAGGAGGCCAGGTGGTTTGCTACAACCGCTTCCCGTTCCTCAGTGGAAGTGGGAGTGTATATCGATGGACTTCGTGACAGCATTACCTAAGACTGTGGGAGGCAAGGATGCGATTTGGGTTATTGTTGATAGGCTAACTAAGTGTGCCAGATTTGTGCCTATCAGAGAGACATGGGATATGGACCGTTTAGCCAGGGCTTATATTGCAGAGATAGTCCGTTACCATGGTGTCCCGAGAGAGATCGTGTCCGATCGTGATCCGAGGTTCTGTTCCAGATTTTGGAGGGCTTTACAGGAGGCTATGGGTAGCTGTTTGCTGATGAGTACCGCATTTCATGCCGCGACCGATGGTCAGTCCGAGAGGACTATTCAGACATTAGAGGACTTGCTCCGTGCTTGTGCACTTGATTTCCAGAGTTCTTGGGAGCAGTGTCTACCGTTAGTTGAGTTTTCTTACAACAACAGTTACCATTCATCTATTGGTATTGCTCCGTATGAGGCGCTCTATGGTAGGAAGTGTCGTAGTCCGGTCTGTTGGGATTAGGCGAGTGACGTGCACGACCTAGGACCGGACCAGTTAGCTGTTACGATTGATCAGGTTCAGCTTATCAGAGGTAGGATGAAGGCCGCACAGGATCGGCAGAAATCCTATGCTGATGTTCGTCGTAGACCTCTAGAGTTTGAGGTGGGTGACAGAGTCTTCTTGAGAGTTTCACCGATGAAGGGCGTTAAGAGGTTTGGAGTTAAGAGAAAGTTGAGTCCTAAGTATATTGGGCCTTTTGAGATCGTGAAGAGGATTAGTGATGCTGCTTATCGTTTGGACTTGCCTCCTAGTTTGGGCAAGGTTCATAGTGTCTTTCATGTTTCTCAGCTCCGTAAGTATGTTAGTGATCCGAGTCATGTTCTGCCTAGAGAGATCGAGAACTTGGAGCCGAGTCTTGCTTTCGAGGAACGCCCCGTGAAGATCCTAGACCGACAGGATAGGAAGCTTAGGAGCAAGGTGGTGCCTTTAGTGAAGATCCTTTGGCGTTGCGGTGATGTTGAGGAGCAGACGTGGGAGACCGAGGCATCGATGCGTGATGCGCATCCTTCTCTTTTCGATTGAGGTATAGTTAGTTAGAATTTATCTTCGTTCGAGTTTCGAGGACGAAACTTTTTGAAGTTGGGGTGATTGTAACATCCCGTATTTTTATAAAATATATTTTAAGCGTTTTTAATTATTTTAAGTAATAAAATAATATTTTAATTATTTATCGAAAAGTATTTTAAATAATAGTAAGATCCGTCTTAAGAACCTTAAGTCCTTAAGACGAATACAAACTTGGTAAACTTAAGTTCACATCTAAAAACCCGTTCAAGTTATCCTAACCCGTTTCATTTAACACGGAAAGGACAATCCTTAAACCCCTTAAAATCAATTGTGTCGACATCTTCATTCCCTCAAAACAAAATAACAGTAAACTCCATTTTCATAAACCTCCATAAATAATCATCTTCTTTTGCTTATTTCTTCATCATCCGTTCATCAAATCAAGGTAATAATAACATTTTCGGAATCCTCATCGAATTTGCAAGCCATCTATCACTTTCGTTTTTCAAATCCTTCACTTCGAAAATCTGACTGTTTTCCTAAGATTCGATTTTCGGTCCGTTAAACTTGTTTTTCGTGATGTAGGTGTGGGCTTGGACGACCCGGAAGTGGATAGCTTCATCTTAGAGGAGGATCTTTGAGCCGGATTGCATTTGAGGTGACGATTACGAGTAACTCGGCCTTTTTGTTAAAATAGCAAGTTTTGTTGTGTTCTTGTTATTGTTTCTGATTTTTGTTTAAGATTGATGGTTAATGAACTTAGTAACATGTTAGGAATGACCTTACTTGAAGATTTATATGTTTGCTTGTTGTTCATATGAGTAATGGTTGATTTCTGAAATTTCA
Source organism: Silene conica (assembly GCA_029255685.2). Classification (NCBI taxonomy): domain Eukaryota; kingdom Viridiplantae; phylum Streptophyta; class Magnoliopsida; order Caryophyllales; family Caryophyllaceae; genus Silene; species Silene conica. Next base: position 74,865,752 of record CM055314.2, read on the forward strand.
TGTTTTGCGACGGATACATTATGTAATCGTATTGAGGATTGTTATGGGTTTGTTTGCTGTTAGATAGTGTTATTGGATGATTTGTAATGTTGGGTAAATTTTACATGTAGCAATTCTTAAGCTTAGTATCGATTTAATGGAGTTTTGGAATAGGCTGGAAATGGTGTTTTTCGCGTACAGGCTCTCTGAGCCGGTCGACCGATCGGCCGTCGGTCGACCGGCTGGGAGTGTCTTTATTGGGTTTTGCGTGTTTTTGAGAAATTGGGTTTTGAGCTGCCAGCCGGTAGGCCGGCTGCCTGCCGACCGGCTGGTAGCCTCTTTGGGTTTGTCTTACGTAAAATTGTAGAGGGTAGGGAATGAGGTACCAGCCGGTAGACCGGCCGCCTGCCAGCTGGCTGGGAGCCTCATTGTGAAATAATGCGTATGTTGGGATTGGGTTCCCAGCCGGTAGGCCGGCTGCCTGCCGACCGACTGGGAGTCCTTTTGGGCTGTTTTTGTTTTAAGGAAAAAAGAGGCTGAGATGGGTCACCAGCCGGTAGGCCGGCTGTCTGCCGACCGGCTGGGGACCCCTGTAGCTTGTTTTCATTTTGTAAATCGTTCATAACTTTTAGACGGTTGATCAGTTTTGTTTGAAACTCGTTCCTTATATCTTTGATATGTATTCGAGGTCCCCGGAGGATGGGCGACACTATATTGGGTTCGGGAATGGAGAGAGGATAGAGACCCCCCGGTCGGGTAACCGAAAGGGAAACCGACTCTCCCTCAACTTAGTTCCCGGGGTCAATTAAGTATTGATTAGAAGTTAAGAAAGTAGAATTATAGTTTAGTTCATAGACTTTGATGATGTTGTATTGATGCGTATTAAGTTATGCCTTAAGCTGGCCTCTGAACTTAATACGTGAGTTGTTTGTCATATATGGGGATATGCCTTAAGCTGGCCTCTGAGCTCCATATGTGTATGTTTGTCGTGTCTGGGACATGCCTTAAGCTGGCCTCTGAGTCCAGACATGTTTGATTGTGATCGCGTTGGAACATGCCTTAAGTTGGCCTCTGAGTCTGACGAGTAGAGCAGCTGCACAACGGGGTAGCTAAGGAACTGACACCTTGCCCGGAGTGCAGATGTTTGATGCTAGAACATGCCTTAAGCTGGCCTCTAAGTTTAGTATCTTGTGATGTAGTGAAGGGACATGACTTAAGCTGGCCTCTGAGTCCTTTACTTTTGGGTGCTAGTCTATGCCTTAAGTTGGCCTCTGAGTCTAGTGTCTTGCTGATTGGCGGGTCTATGCCTTAAGTTGGCCTCTGAGTCCTTGCTTGCTGAATGTTTTGGTGTTTAGGTTATGTCTTAAGTTGACCGCTGAACCTTTACACTTGTTGATTGTTTAGTATGTAGGTTATGTCTTAAGTTGACCGCTGAACCTTATACTTGCTGAGTTTTATCTGCTTGCATAGAGTTTGGTACAGTGTCAGATATGCATGTTGAAGTTAATGAATGTATTGCTTGAGTTATAAATTGTTCATCCAAGGCATTGGATGACTCTTTGATCGGTTTCATAAATAGTTGGATTGAAAGACCCCCCGACTGGGTAACCAGTAGGGAAACCGACTCTCCTTCCTAACGGTTTATGAAGTTGGTTGAGAGCCGTGCATTAGAGTTTGCATGATAGTATGAGAGCAGTTGATGAGATGTTTATGCTTCACATGTTTATATATGATGGAGTATTCTGTATTGCTTTATGTGTTGCGTGTCGTTACAAAAGGTGGCTAGGAGAACTCTAGTCACTCCCCACTGATTGTGGCGTACATGTTTTCATGTATGTAGGTACATGCAGGTTGTCAGGGTTCAGGCGAGAGCTAGCGAGCGATGATCCTTTCATCATGACTTACACTTATATCGTTTAGCTGGACTCTTAGTTTTGATACAGTTTTTGTTGGTGCCTGTAGGGATGTTCCATCCCAGGTTGTTGTATCTATTTCGTTTTGATACTTAGACAGTATACTTATCTATTTTCTATTTACGTCAGTTTCAGTTTTCAGGTTTTAATTCACCTCGCATGTTTATGTTAAAAAGTTTTAATTCCGCTGCATTTTTAGTACTTTGTATGTTTTAATTTTACGCTTTCGCGAGGGGTTTTACACAAACGAAATTCCTTAACTCAAGACAGTCCTTCACTGCTCAGATAACTAAGGCTTACTCATCCCAACGGAAGGCCTTCTAAATGCTAGCATGCCAACCACTGACTTGTCCCGCTTCAGCAAACAAAAAAGCTTTCTTTGTTACGAAAGGTCTATTTTCACTGCTTTAAATCATATTTCCAACTAAGTAAACTAACTAACTAATGCTTCAAAAAAAATTCGAATAACAGTTTGATAACATAAACAATTGAGTTGAATTAATACTAGATTTACATACCTAATATCCAAATAATAGAAGAGGACGATGGTTCCGGCGAGTTGGATTGAAGGTGGTGAGGCACGCGGTGGATTGAAGGTCAACTTCCAGCGATCTGGCACGGTGGTGATGAGGCATGCGGTGGTGGTGATGGTTTTTCTGATTATAATTGGTAGGATTAATTGATTGTGTTTTTTGGGAGGTAGGGAATATGGTTAATTGATTTGTGTTTTTGTTGAGGACGGTTTTTGCGTGGTAGTATGGGGTAGTATAGGTTTGTGTGTATTTGATGCGTTTATTTTGGTTTTTTATTTTTGTTTTTTGTTTTTTTCCATTAATATTAAGGAGGAGTGAAAATTAGTACATTTATTTGCTGTTATTTGGATAAAACGTAGCAAATAGAGAGTAGCAAATAAATATTTTTCTATTAGTGCTCGACTGGGCCAAACTTAACCCATCCTTTTGGATGAGTGGTGAAAATCAATGACTTATCCGAAGAAAAATAGTGCCCCAAATTTACGATAAAGTCAACTACTTTATTGATCTCTTGAAACACGAAGAATACTCCAATTTCGTAAAAGAAGAAATTTCAACCGTGGTATCAACGATTAAAAAAACAAATTTACTAAGAAACCTTCCACATTATCCCACAAATAGAGCAACATCATTGGCTTCACTTATTCTGCGCCATGTGAGATTGGACTTGGGCAATCTACTACCACTCAGTAGTCTTAATATGAGTCACATTTTCGACCAAAGTTAGAATACGGGTTAAAACATTCTTAGCTTGACGCCTTTTTTTACCATCGTCATTAGAATAAAAATATATTTTCTCCTATTTTCAATAACCCCCTTTCCTTTTCCGTCTATTCACAATACTCTCCCTATTTCTTTTTTGTGTAAAGTTTTATATTTATTTTAATTACCCCGCCCAATAACAAAACTACACCTCGTCCACGGCAATATTTATTTTAATCACCTTGCCCCACAACAATACTTATTTTAATCACCTCACCCACAATACCTTTCATCTCACCAATTACCTTATCCCACCACAATATTTTACCTTATTTAATCTGGTTTCTTTCATTCTCGTGCCATCCTCAAATAGGGAGGGTTACTCAGAATATGTTGGAGTATTTTTTTAGTTAAATCATATTTGATACTACTATTTTAATCATACTACGTATTCGGAACATGAGTTTTTTTATCATGTTTGTGAATTAAAAATCGCAACTTAATAGTAGTTGCAGTATCATTTATTATACAATTTTCTATACAGAAATTAAACATTTTCATAAAATTATTATATAAAATAATTATTAATGTTTTCGTAATATTTGACATACTTTTAATATAAACTTATTTTCAATTATCAGGTCTAACCCTGAAATAACGAGCCATTAAGAGTTTTATATCTTTTGAATTACATGTCATAATTTACAGGACTTGGCCGTAAAATGGATCAAATATTCAGGATTAAGGTTGAGTCGGATTAAATTTGAACATCTTTCATTGTAATGCATGAGTACTGCATTTGAACGGGTTACAATAATCATCATAACTCTGATTTTATTATCTTAAGAATCTTTATTAATGTAATTATCCGTCAAAATCATTGAGTAAACATATGATAAAGTTAGATTCAAAAGCATCGACAAAAATGTTTAAGATATTTTCTAAAGTAAGAAGTTTAAAGTGGATAGAGAAAACATTAGCTTTGCTATAAAATTATAAGTCAAATTTTAAATAATTTTATATATGCCCGCGCAACTTTACACGGTTTTAAACTAATGATGGAGAATATATAAGTAACACGCCAAGGGTACAATTTATAAAATAAAAATGCTAGATAAAAGTACTATTTCTGCTATTTAAAAACCCAAAAAATTCAGGGATACAACACATACAATTTTCAAATCTTTTTTTATGGATATGAAATAATACCCTAGTATTGTCATTATCAAAACTAATAATAATTTAGGGTCGTGCTTTTTCACCTACGACCTTGTCATTTTCTTCCTTCCCTCACCAAATTGATTTTCTTTTTCTCCTTTCACCTTCACCTCCATTAATCCTAGGGGGCAACTCTTTCTTTATTTTAACTTCGTTCTAACCAAATATATGACGAGTTGATAGCAATACACTTCTATTTCCCTGCTTTGCTGAATCTTAAAAGTCGTCCTTCTTTTTGCTGTGTTCACAAAAATAATCTTAAGAAATACGAGACATGTACCACAGCCGACAAAGGTGTCTCCTTCGAGAACGATAAGACGAGAACAAGAAGAATGTGATAGAAGATCAGTTAAACAAGAAGAATGTGGTACAAGTCGCTGACAAACTTAACGACACCACCATCGACACTGCCCCCCTCTTCTCCGACCATCATCAACCACCATACCCGCCGACTGCTTGAGCATTGTCCTTGTTATGAATTAATTGAAGATGGAAAGGGGAGAAGACATAATGTAATTGGGGATACACAATTATAGAATAACAATTAATTTCAATAATTAATAATTAACAAATCGTAATAATTCAACTTTTTTGATTTTAGGGAAAAACTTAACAAGGTTTACGAAAGGGTATTATACGGAAAATTATTGAAAAAGTGTATAATGTTCCTGATTTTCAATAGACAAATTAAAAAGGGAGACACCATGACCACAATAGGCCCAAAAGAAATGGGACTTTAACCTAGATTCTAGAAGTAGAAAAAAAAAACTTTGCTTCGAAAAAATGTATGTTTCTGTAGAAAGAATTACAGCAAATGATTGAAAATAAGCAAATCAAATTGATAAAATTGAAACGCAACATACAATGTATATTAGTTGAGGTCAAAAAAGCATAATGACTATAATTAGTGGTTAATCTTAGTCAATTTTGTGGGTGGCCCAAATCCATAAGGACTATTTCGACTGCTTCCTTGAACTTCGTCTCGTCCCATTCTTTCCCCTACAAACATTTTAAAACTAATTAACAAACTTGTCATTGTATCCAATCAACATTTCTTATAGAACTTTGTTAATTAATTTGAAATTAGCAATCAATTTATGAGTAAATTTCACGTAAAATGATTACAATAAAATATTATACTCTCCATTTCAATTTTTTTTTTTTTTTTTTTTTTTTGGATGTTTCAGTCAGGCTTTTTTTATTTTTCTATTTTATGAATGCTATTGATGTGTAATTTGATTCTCCACACTCGATTTGGTATACTTGTAATCTAATAATTGCCCCATCTCAATTTCTGTGCCAAAACAAAAGGTAACAAATGATCAGAACAGGGAGTAATATCATATAATTGAGAATTTTATGCGTTTATCAGGGGAAGTAGTGGTTGATGAAAGTTGTTTGAGTGGGATTATTTAGGTAAAATATCACTTGATTTTAGAATAAAGCTTATTTAAAACGGTTTTATATAAGAATATTGTTAAATTATAAGTCACCTTCTTCAAAGAATATACCTCATTCATTTCATTTAATTCTATACATTTGTTTTATACACGTTTATTAGTGTTTGTTTTCTTTTGTTCACATTTTTAGTTACATATTAATAAAAATTCTATATATCTTATATTCATAATATACTCGATAAGACAATTTAGACAAACTTTCACATAATTCTTCTTTATATTATATATTTCAAAAATTATATCGAATATTTTCCCACCTATAAAATTGTTCAGAGTAAAACTTACATGCATAATTACTAAATTAGGTAGCACTATAATATCTATATATACGTACATGTCCATGACCTAAAGGAAATTCAAGTTGACGTGAGAAAATCAGACATCATCCTAGTATTAAGAGCATCAATAACAATGAAGAATTACCTCTCCATCCTCTATTATGGAGAAAAAAAACTCTCCACCTCTTTAATAACCATGGAGAAAATCTCCATGTTCATGGAGAAAATGGTGGAGCTCCATGAACATGGAGAAAAAGATGGAGAAAAGGAGAGGGAATGTGGGGTAGTTGTGGGGTATATACATTAAAAAAATTAAACCCAACTCAATTGAACTCAACTCAACACTAATTTGTACATTCAATTGAACTCAACTCAACTCTAATTTGTACACTGAACTCAACTCAACTGAACTGAACTCAACTCAACAATTATATTAGTTATCAAAAATAATAAAAAGTAAAAGATATTTGGATTATGGGTGGGATAGATAGATTAAAAAGTTGAGTAGGAAAAAAGTAGGTCCCATAATGGAGAGAATTATGGAGAAAAAACCATCCATTGTAATTGGAGAAAAATAGATGGAGAGAAAGAGATGGAGAGAAAAGATGGAAAAAAAGCTACCCATTGTTATTGATGCTCTAAGTATTTTTATTCAACATGATCTCTAACTGGATGGAAGAATAAGGATGCTTCCTACGAGGTGACACGAAAATGCGATACAACTTAATTTATATCTACTTTCTTTTCATCTCGAAGATCAATATTTTATTTGTTTATTTGATATGCCTAGATTCAGTTGGTTAAGATACGACTCATACGAGTGACTTGGTTAAGTTTGAGTATTTGGTTTAAAGATTTCTTTATGTTTGCCAATTTGGAATGTGACAATGCAATGTTGAGTCATACTTTATCATATTATTCGTATAACGATTTTTCTAACGTGTATCCTTAAGACACACATTAATAATTGAAATGCGATAAGATTTACAATAAATTTTATTAATTATAGTAAAAATGTGTTTTCTAAGAATCAATAAGAATATATTGTAATTTCATATTTAAATTATTAATGTGTGCCCTAAGGATACACGTTAGAAAAACCGTTCATATAATACTCCGGATATGATTGTCTAGACAGTTATAGTGTGGTTACTAGTAAAATGATGGCAACTTTAGTACAATCATCTCTAAAAATTATATGGTATTAACTGGTTAGTTTCGGGTCTCATTCTTTTTCCATTTTTAAATGCATTACCATAAACCTTGCTACAATGTTATTTTTACATACGGTTAGTATATAATGTCCGAAAGAGAAATTTTTGGGTACACCATGTGTACCACGTCATTGTACACCCTACCCAAAAAGAGTAATAGAATTGCCCACACTCTCCATAAATAATAAAGCAAAATCTAGGTAAAATATGAATAAAGGTTTGTCATCGATTAGGATGTACGATAATCCTTTACCCGGTATAGCTTAAATTTTTTGTATAAAGGAGTAGAGAGGGGATTTGAACTTTGAATAACTATTGTTTACGATACTTTCATCTTAGCCACAAGACAAACGCATACGATCTTTGTTTATCTTAAGAATATTAATCCCTGTACACGTAGATTTACTAAATTTTCAGAATTAACTGACATATATGAAGAAATGTACTCAAAAAATGGGCGAAACTGAGGTTATTACTTATTTTAGATTGTTAGGAAATTAAATACTTACTCACCGTCAATTAATTTTAGGTGAAATAATATCGTTTTACGCACACATAGGCTTGTGTGGCGTCCACTTTTACTCAGACATTGATTAGTAAAAAAGTGATCACATTTTGATAAATAGTGACCACTTTTAATTAAATAGTGATCATCTTTTTTGTTTAAAAAATGACTTCTTATCTAAAGTGGTTACTCTTTACTACAAAATGGTCACATTTAAAAAAAAAGGGGATGAAATTGTCGTACGGAGAACTACCGAAGCAAACTAATTAAACTAACTTAAGACGAAGTCAAGTATTCATACATTCATCCATGCATGCATGGTCATGATTAAAATACAAATCAAGAATTAATCCATTATTTATGCTAAACGAAAATTCCATGAAATTGTATATATCTAGCTAGCTTCAATTCAATATTATTAAAATTATTTGTATTTATGTGACACGTACGAGGACCAATATAAGAATTCGGGATTCAATTCAGAGGATTATTATTTATAAAAATAAAGGGTGTTCATATTAAGATCGAGAATGTATGGTTGAAGAAGCTAAGCAAGACTAGTACATTTGAACTTTTTATATATTGTCAACTTGGTAATGCATGCAAGTTGCAATAATAATGTGAAATAAATTAGCATACGTTTTATTATTTCATACTTGTTCAAACTATATGTAAGCATGTCCATGCAGAATTAGGGTTACATGCAAATCTACGTTGGTGTATTTTGCCAATAATACAATATTCAATTTTTGATGTTCTGTATTTGCGTATTCAAATCTAGAAAGATTCTGATGATGAATTAAATTAGGCGACCCTAATCTATATTGATGATGATACTAAGGCTTTGTTGTTGTTGTATTGTTGTTGACTTCGCTTGTTGTTGTAATGGATTTAGTTTTTTCAATAACGAGTATGTTCAAGCAAACCAATTAAGTTTTAAACTATAAATTAAAAATCTTCTAATCGAAATAAAATAAGTTGATAAATTGTAAGCTGCTAAATCTTTCGTGTAAGTACTGATTAAACCCCTTTACTTTGATAAATTGTGAAACCGAATCCCTTCATTTGTGTAATTTGTTTTAGTTGGAGTAATGGACTCTCTTGCCTTTTTCATAATGTGAAATTAAACCCTCTTATTCTTTCCGGCTAATATTAACATTAATGAGTCTTGCACAAGTTGAAGACGGATACTTTACTCTTACAATAAAGCAGATGGACATGTAAGTGAGATAAAATGGAGCAATTTATAGATAGTGCAACTTGCATTATATATGTGAGAGGGGCACTAACGGTTTTCAGCTTGTAACTGATAGAGTCCATCTTTAATAAGAATTTGTTTGTTAACATCAATGGAATTTCATTTTCTTAAAGTAATTAAGGGGCTTTAATCACAATTCATCAAATTAAGGGAGTTTCAACTCTTTTTTTTCTTAAAGGAAAATACAATGATGAAAAATGCGAATAATTTTTTATGGTACCATTTATATATAATTAATACGAGTAGTATACTTAAAATTAAAATAAGAACTTTACATACTATGTATGCATGCATTGCACGAGGTCTAAACTCGAAACTAGTTAAAATTAACCGAATAAATTCTCCAATATATAGTGAAGTATGGTGTATATTTTTATCATCGTCTTGAAATATCATACTTTTATATGGGATTAAATGTTGCTCCATTATACAAAATAAGTGTTTTTGTTTTTAGGTTATTACAATTTTACTTGTCATTTAGACCGATAACTCCGTCTCAAATCCGACAATTTTCCAATACACCCCATATTTGTATATTATCTATCTCTCTATAATCTATCTTTTGCCTTATATTCAGTAAATGTACATTATCTGCATAACAATACTTTTAAGTTGTAAAAAGACCAATAAAATTTCTTGGATTCGCAACTAACCTTAACCATTAATTTTTCCATTTCAGTCATTTTTTTTATTCGTTATAAGAAATATTTTAATTAAAGATAAAAAAAATAAAAAAAAAATATATTGCATTTAATGAAAACAAACAATTTAATTCAATAAAATAAAATAAAATAAAACAAAAACATGCAATTGTACGTTCATTAGCAAGAATAACATACTTACGTACCTCAATTCTGAGCCTAAAAGTGACCAAGTCAGTAGAAATATAATCTGGTACATCTCTTTGTTGAAGTGTTTGAGCTTCCATGAATACCAAACTTGATTGTTCATTACTTTGCTTTATAAATTCCAATAACCTCATAACCAAATCCGGCATTGATGAATATCCTCTCAATCGTACTCGCAACTCTACTAATCTCTCCCTCGACGTCGGCTCCGATACCGGAATAATTTGGATGGATAGTCCATCATTTGCGGATTCAACTTCTTGAATAGTTGTAATAGCTTCTTTCTTTATTTTGAGTTGTGCTTCCAAGACTTGGTTTCTTTTGCTTAGGTCTGAGAGTTGGGTTTTCAATGTGCTCATATACTCCTTTGTTGCTTTTAGTACTGAGGCTTTGTCTTTCTGTATTGTATAATTCATGAGAAATATTAACAAAAGCGATAAAAGATAAAGAAGAACAATGGAAAAAAAAACCAACACACATAGGGCAGAACTCGCTCATTAATCAAAAGTCTCATGCTAGTTACAACATATTTGAAGAACGACCGGACACAAAACGATTAAAATCAAATAAAGAACATTCTCTATCAACAGACAATTTTTAAACCTGATAGGCTCATGAGACGCTTAATTTTCACAGGTGTCTCCAAATTTTCTAAAGATTGACAAGAATCAACTTCTTTTGAGCAAAAAGTTTGTAGCCAGCAATCTGAGAGCAATTTTATCTCCATAAAATCAACAATTAAGGCGCCAATCAATTAATTCTTGAACCTCTCAAATATAGGGGAAAATCTTATCACGCGATGAGGACGGACTCATCAAAAAGGACAAGTCTCCAATAAAGGAGGGACAAGAAGTTATTAGCGTAAAAATAATTAAAGAAAAACGAAAACAGAAAATTGGGGTTTACTTCCACCACGGTATCCCGAGAATGATGAATTAGGGTTTAGGTTTTTTTAGGGAGAATTAGGGAGTGAGGGGTTCTTGGATAGAGTTTGGTAGAATTCTAGCATTTTCACTAGTTATATATTACGGAGTATCTATTTTAACCATTTTTTTCAAGATTCGTTATTCAACAATGATAAAACATTGATGAACAAAATGTAGAAAAAACGAACATGGCAAAAAAATAAAATCTGTACGGCTTTGATGAACGTACCTTAGTGCCTTGAGGAAGCAAGGATCTCAAAGCTTGAAAGCTATCATTGATTTTCTCTCTTCTCCTCCTCTCCGAGATCATATGGTGCAGTTGAGTACTTGTAGGTCGATTTCCATGGACCGATGAATGCTCTTGTATTCTCCTATAATTAATCCCTCGATAATACGTAATTATTTGTTTAAACGAGGTTTGCCTTCTCGAATTACACCTCATTTCGCGAATCCCTAAACCTTGATGATGATGGTAGCTCTTAAACCCACTTGGCCTTTGGCTAACTTGGCTTCCACAAGTAGAAACCCTACTTTGTTGGGCACTATTTGTTGATGACGACGACAAAATTGCAAGGTATGCCTTTGTTAAGGCGGCATTAGTGGTCTCAGGAGTTGGGAAAGGAATGCCTAGAAGTTGGTTTAGTTCCGGCATTGATGGCATTGTTTGTTGTGCTTTTGACACTGTTGTTGTTGTTGTTGTTGCTGTTGTTGTCGCCGATTCTTGTATTATAGGCCGAGTTTCTTGGAGGTATGGTGTGGTATTAGTTGGTAAGGTGTAGAAGAGTTGGGAGTACTCAGGGCTATTATTTATGGATTGTGGAGAGGAGGAGGATGAAGGCATACTACTTTGGTCTATCAATCTCGACATTTCCATGCCCAATTGATGAGAGGTTTGAAGTCTTGTAAAATCTTGTGAGAATATGTTTTGCATCTTCATCTCCATGTTCTTCAATTACAAATCAACAAAAAAAAATGACTTAGTGTAGCTCAATTTGATTCAAATTTTGAAAACGATATCAACTAATTTAGCTAGTAGATCATCGCTAGAGATCGAGTGATCTTCAACATATAATGTATCATTCTTAGGGTTTAATATGGCCCTTTTGCCTCCTCTGCACCAAACATATCACTTAGACAGAGGGAGTATATAATTAGCAATCAAAAACCTAATTTTACCAGCTAAGCTAACTGATATACGTTGACGTAGTACATACCTGTGGAATGTATGACATGCCTAGTTCAATCTCGCCTCTGTCACATCCTAAGAATACTGCCATCTATACCAAAATCAGCAACAAAATCAGCATGAAATAAATAATGATGAACTAAAGTAAATATCTCAGTTTTGTAGATGCACACCTTTATCCTTGCTTCCTGCCAACAAACACATACACATTAAGCAACATTAGTTAGCATTTATACTTTGTTAATGGAGACTAAAAACTCATAAACTGAGGCCAGAAATGATGGTTACCAGGTAGAAATGACGCTGTACTTGGATCGACGCGAGCCCCTGTAGATCTAACTCCTGCAACTCCAAATAGGGTTTTCTGTTCTTAAATGCTAGTCCTGGAACAAGGCTGCATGATTTTGTAGTAATTAGCACCAGAAAATGTTAATTGTGCATCAAATACATCCAAACGATGCAAATCTGTTAAATTCAACAACGGATCTGGGTCACGCCCGAACGGAAGAGAAAGAGTCCACAGTATTATACTAACCTCTGATCTCCAACAATGAATAAAGCTTGTTTATAATCTTCAAACAGTTTTCTAGCAAGAGTTGTTCCTGATGAAGAACTGGCTAATACTTGGATTGTTGTTTCCGCTTCTTGAAAATGCCCTTCTTCACAATACATTAAACTGCAAATACCCAATTAAAAATGTTACTTATTGTTCGATAATCAAACCGATCTTGAAACTCCAACCATCAGTGTTAGATAATAAAACCGATCCTGAACTTCCAACCAAAAGTTAATAAATGAATAATGTGTATTATTACTTGATATCAGGAGAGTAAGTCCAGAGGCAAATGTAAGAGCAAGCAAAGGAGTGCATTAGGTTAAGGAGGTAGCTAACTCGGTCTCCGTTGCTGAGTCGAAAAACCGAGTCCATTCCACGATTTTCCTTACGTTCCGATCAAAGATTGCATCTTTATTAATTTGATGCAATTTAAGTATTGAACAACAGATCACCTAATTAAGAAAAATTAAGGTAGATAATTAATGTCATCAAAAGTACGTAGTTACTGTATTAAGCAGCATACGTGTGCATCCTTTGAGGGTTTCTTTGTTTGGAGAAGATTCATAGGAAGATAACATTCCTTGAATTTTCTTCAAGTCGAAAAAAGGAAATTAGACTAAGAAATTTGAATTGAATATAATGGACTTCCCACCAAATCTACAGCATATATCGTCGACTGTTTTATGTCTGGGACAAAGGTGTCTTGATAGGGAGTATATATCATCAAGGGGAGAATATTGTATTTTTTACTATTTACTATTTTAAAATTATATGTAAATGAAGCACTTGGGATTTGTTGGGAAAAGGTGAATTTGAAAAGTATAAGATTGTAACGATACGATATTATATTAGGTTATCGAGATCGTGACTCATATTTAGATTGTAACCGTGAATGGGATTTAAAAAGTAGAACTTTTATGAATAGTATGGAAGACCGAAAAAGGTGTTTTAATAAAAGTTAATCAATATACCCTAATAAAAACGCTTCCTCACCAACATATATATGTGTTACGATCGTATTGGTGTAGGAGTTAATAAAAAGGAAACAATTTTTACTATTAGATATTTGGATTTTAAGGATTTGTTGGAAAATATGAGACTTTTATATAGGAGAAGAGAAGTAAGGCAGCCATAAGAAGAGTAGTAAGATGGTGTTCGAAAAGTAAGTGGTCAAAGTCTGCGCCTCTGAAGAATTTGAAAATGGGTCAAGGTAGGAAGGCAACCCATCGCTTTCTTTACATGTTGCCTTTGTTTTTTCACTACTTACTCACTTTTTTTTGTATATATTTTAATTTGTTCATACTTATGACGGGTTAAGTCAAATCTACATGAATAAATAAGATAAATTATTTATGAGTTTTTCGACAATTTATTTTTTGTCTTAACTATCCGTATGAATGATGATACTTAACTTGTGATGTGTTTGAGACGGATATATCCGTTGTAACGAAGCCTCATCGGATATTATGTTCTTTCATTACTTGTGGTTTTCTTTAATTTATCTTCTATCCACTATGTTTTTTTGGTGTGGACTATATACATGGACACAAATAAATGTTTCTTGATAGGGGTTATTACTAGTATTTGTACGATCAACAAAATCATATGACAAAATAAAAAAGTATTAATTTTATCGTTTTATATTATTCCGTATATTGATACGTAATTTTTTATTCATGTACGAGTTTTACTTATTCATGTACTTTTTTACATTACTTTTCCATTTTATATCCTTTGCCTAAAACAAAAAAAAAATCACTTTAATTCTCTCCCCTACAAAATTAATCAAAATTTTCAAATCCGTCAAAACCACACAATTATGGATGTTAGTTCCCGTATCAATCAAGTAATAATTATAATATCTACTTTATCAATTATATTCTATGAAAATAAAAAAATTGATTTATATTAATTAAATTAGGTTTTCTTTAAATCGTTTTCTGTTTTGTTCATTTTCTTCCTTATTCTTATTTTTTCGATTGTTATTTGGATTGAATTCTGTCACAATAATATTACATTTGTAGGATGTTCAATTAAAGAACAAATTGATATCACATAAAGTAAAGTAATCAAGAAATTGCTAGTCCTCGCAGCTTTACATCAATGGGTTTACAGTGGCATTGAAATTCCCACAAAGTGCATACGCAAAAGGAGTTGTACAGACTTCAATGGACTGAATCCTTATTCTTCATTTTCTATCAAGTTAAAAATCATCAACTTCTTGGCGAAGGGAGACCGGAAATAAGGGGAAAATATTCAAGGAATTGTCTTTAAAGATGCTTGAAGAAATCTTGTTAAACTACATCTATACATCACAATCCTCCTACGGATTATGAGACCTATTGTTGACACTGTTTAATGCCTGGATCCATTCATTTCTGTCATGGCTATTTCCATGATGTTTGATTTTTTTTAGAGTGAGAAGTGAAATAAGATTGTAAATGTTGTGAAAAGATAGGGTGTTATGGTCAATCATGTCCATGATTGAATAAAACTTGTCCATGATTGAGCAATACCCTATTGATAATAGGTTATGATAGTTACTCATTTATAATAAAAGTGTAAACTATTTTTATGGATCGGGGAACAATAAGTTTAACATAAGTGTACAGAATTGTTCGACTGTAATACTCCGTGTTTTATTGTGTTTTATCACGTTTTATTTTATTTATTTATTTATTACTTTGACGTTTCGCTAATAATCGATCGTTTATTTGATTTATCGAGTTAATGTTTATATTTTATATGTTATAAGTAAGTGCCGGGAACGGGTAATTAATTATCGATATATGGGTTAATGTTATACGGGCCTCGGGATGCGTGCCCAAGGCTGTAAAGCCCAACTCGACACATTATACACGCTGAAGAAGAGCAACAAATTCTATCAGCCCTATATATGTTTATTCCCTAAAACCCTAACCCTAGATCTACAATGCTTAGCACCTTCACACAATCTCTCAGCCGACACTTCAGGGTACAAGGAGAAGGGATCACACGGTGGTTTAGGGTGGCCGTTGGTGGCTCGTTTTACGTCTGAAATAGGGTACACAGCTTCCTCTGTCTCATTTTTCAGCCTCTGCTCAACTTTAGTTCGTTAATTCATGTATATAATTATGCTCATGTGATCTAATCTTTACTGAGTCTTAATCTATGAAGTTCCATAATCGTTTTTGGGTCAGAGTTGAGTCATCGTTGGCCTTGTTGACCGTCGTATCATGGTGGTTTACACCCCTGTCAGAGGCGTGTTACAACAGGTCTTTATAATCGCTTCGTATGAGGGTGTTTGTGTCGTGTTCAATTTCTTTATCCGTATATGTTTTTGTATGTCGTTGGGGTCTGTTGAGGGGTGGTAGTCCAGGGAGTCGTGAGGTGGATGTCACGGTGGTTGGGGGTGTGTCGTGAGCGTGTTATAGCAGGGTTCGTTTGGGGGGAACAAGGGCTGTTAGGGGTCGTTTTAGAACAACAACTTTGGGCAGGAAACTTTCGTATGTTTTCTGATGCAGTGGTTCGTTCTTTTGTTTTGGGTGTTTGGGTAGGTCGTTAGAGGGTAGTATGGGGAGTCGAAGGTGGTGACTGGTGGTGGTAATGGTGGTGCTAGTTGGTGGTTCGGGGCTGATTATAGTGGGTTGACACACGGGTGAGTACGAGAAATAGAGGGTACTGTTGTGACCAGGGGGTTTCTGGGGCTGTGTCGATGGCTGCTGGGATGGTGTCTAGGGTGGTCGTAGGTGTCGGTTGATGCACCATAGTCCAGGGAAGGTAGTCACGATGGGGTGATGGTGGTTAAGGCGCTAGAAGGGTGTCAGAGTGAGGCTGGAAAGCAGGCGGGTTGCTGGCTGGAAGTGTCGGTTTTGGGGCTGGCTTCGTTATGTGTTTGATGCGTGGTGTTGTTCATCATTGTTAATATTAATATTATTATTATTATTATTATTATTATTATTGTTTTTATGATTATTATTGTTGATTAGTCATTGTTATTACTAATGTTATAATTAGTGTTTTTTTTAAAGACTAGTTATTGTTGTTGGTATTGATATGATTTTAATGGCATGATCATGGTGTATTATTATTATTATTATTATTGTTATTATTATTATAATTATTGTATTGGGTTTATAATTGTATGGTCATATGTTATAAATGTTATCATTGATATTAATCGTATCATTAGCGACTTAGGATTAAACAACATTACTAAGGAAGTTGTGATCGTTAATAGTATTATTGCATGGTACGATTATACTTAATCATGTTATGGTTGTGTATGGTTAATATTAATTTTAGTAGTAATGTTTAAGTATGTTACTAGATTAGTAAGAAATGATGATGAATGGTATGCTATAATTAGTAAGTTGTAATTGGTTAATGATAATAGTAATCGGTATGAACATGAACATGAGCAAGTAAATAGTTAGTAATGATTGATTGTATGAGTAGAAATTGATATTCAATACTAATTATAGGAACTGAGTTCGATTGTTCAAGGTGGAACATTTCTATCAGCTGTTCGGTTGTCAATCCGCAATTGAGGTAGAGGAATATCTATGACCGTGATTGTGATCTGACGTGAGGACACTCAGTATCTGATTGATATATTTAATTGTGATATATTGTGATTGATTGCTTATTACTGCTTATTGTGGAGAACGGAGATGTGAAATGGGTCTTGTGATATGGGTCTTGTGATATGGGACTTGTGATATGGCCATTGGAGGTGTGATGTGATGGGAGGTGTGGTGTGATGGAGGCGTGAAGTGGTGGAGGTGTGGTGAATGATTGAATGATATGGAGATGGAGGAGGATACAGTTCTATTGTTATTTATGTTTTATCTGTTTTACCTACTCAACCTCGCGGTTGACCATGTGTATTCGTGTGACACCTACGATGATCCGGAATGGGGAGTAGATTCTACAGGTCAGTGACAGATGGATTAGGAGCTTGGGCATGGAGAGAGACATGGCTTGGACCTACTTAGACTTAGATCACACTTAGATATCTTCAATTGTTCTTTTATTTTTTATTTTTTATTTTTTATCAAAGTTTCGACCTCGTAGTTGTTGTAATGTCAAAGTTTAAATTTTATCAAATTCATATAAAGTGCTTTGGTTTGTTTTACTTTGTTAGTCACTACCTCGGACATTCCGAGATGGTAACAGTTTTATTTATTTGAGAATGTCTTGCTAAAGGCTCTTAAATAAATGGGGGTGTTACATCGATTTAATCGATTTAATAATCCGCAACCGGGTCGTCTCCGAGATTTCAGGGGCCCTGTGCGAGATTTTAAAAGTCGGCCCCATTACATTATAAATTACTTTGTATACTTATAAAAATTATAATTTGAAATTATTGTTACCCCGTATTTTTATAAATTATTTAGAACTTTATTAGTTAAACTAAAAAACTCTTTAATGTAAAGCACAAAATTCTCATTTGTGACGGACATATCTGTCACAAACTTGTGACAGGTCAAGTATTATCCACTTGAGTAGGAAAAGACAAGTCGTTTGAGATTTTCATTGCTTTGTCTTATATACTCAAGTGGGAGAACTTAACCCGTTATAAGTTTGTGACGGATATATCCGTCGCAAGGGAGACTTACTGAATGTAATTATGTTCGATTTATTTTTCATGACTAACATATAAAAGTAACAAAATCAAGAAATTTATATAAATAATTTTAATTGTAACACCCCGATATTTTCCGTTTTATAAAATTTAAAGATTTAATTTAATTTCGAGAATAATTTAGATGTCATGAAACTTCGTAAATATATTTTAATAATATGAATATTTCATTTCTACGCATTTCGTTTTCAAACCATATGTCGAGTTCATGATTTTTAAGTTTCGACCTTAATTTTCGAAAATGACAAGTATATCGAATAATTTCATGAATTGTAGTTTATTTAAATAATCCATTCTATCTTGAGTAATAATAGTCTTCAAATGTCATTTCCGTCTTAGTTAGCCAAATCTGAGTCATCCCGACTCATTAAATGATCCGAGTCATTTCCGACTCAAAACCTCCTTATAACCCCTTATGTTATGTTTTCCTCATAAAACTGAACTCATTCCTTCATCCTCTACAAAAACACAAAACCCCTTACACCATTGTTGGTGATTCCTCAAGAGCACAAATCCGAACATAGCTCCTTCGTTTCTTGCTCAAATTCCGAGTTCTTTACATGTAAGTTCTCCTCTCCTTCTCCTCCTTCTTTTGATGTAAACAAATTCTTGTCTTGTTGAGTCTTCTGAAAACCCGTCTTTCTAGGGTTACGTTTTTTATTTGTTTTTCTTGTTGTTTGTTGGTGAGAATGGATGCTTGGACTTCATTGAAGAGTTCTTTGAAGATTTGAAGAGCTTTAAAGGTAACTTTGAGAGGTTACTCGACTTTAAGTCAAAAATCGATAGTGTGATTATTGGTTCTTAATTTCTGAAATTTAGAAGTATTGTGTTGTTTAATTCATTATTCAATTGAATGAAATGAGTTTCTTGTTAATTAGTAGTAATGAATGAGGATCTTGGTTATAGTTAATGGGTAGATTGATATCCGTCACATGCTCATTGTGTTCATGGCAATGTTATGATTTCCGATTGATTTTAATTCATGTGTGAGTTGACGAATGCTGCTTGTTATCATTTAGCTACAATTATATGTATATATATATATATATATATATATATATATATATATATATATATATATATATATATATATATATATATATATATACATATATATATATATATCTACATATATATATATATATCTACATATATATATATATATACATATATATATATATATATATGAATGGTTGCCATTACGCGTTGTGTACATCACATAGGACCAGTCTTGCATTGTCGAGTAAGGAAGCATGAGCATTGTCGCATGGCCTAGCAACAGCCCAGCCATTGCCCGAGCATACCGCAGCCTGCAGCCCCAAGCGCAGGCCTGCGGCCAGGCGTGGCAGCCTGCGTTGGGCGCTAGTTATGGCGTGTATGTTGGGTTTTTTGGGGCTGTTTTGGGCTATCGTTTTACCACTTGTTCGGACATTGTTTGATTATGTTAAATCATTATAAACTTGTATTAAAACGTATATAAATGTAATGTATGATTCGGGAATCGAATTCCGTCCATCTTTTATCGTTTAATTTATATGTTTACGACATAAGACTTGTCATTTAATTCTAGTTTATTTTATTTCCCGAATGAAATGTAAACTTGTAGGATGAGACTTGTCAAATGAATTCTCGCTCGTTAATTTTTGCTCATGTGAGTTAAATGCTTGGGTGATTCCGTTGTGGTTGTATGAATGAATGTTTAAGCCGTGTTTAGAAGCTAAGTTGAGGAGGAAGACTCCTCGGTCGGGCAACCGGAAGGGAAACCGGCTCCCGCTTCAAATTAACTTCTAGAAACTAGCTTAAGCGTTGTCTTGATTGAATTGAGGCTCGTATGTGTTAAATGAGTTAGTTAACGGTTATGTTAGCTCGAGTTTAATTGATAACGGTTATGTTGTCACGAGTTAAGTCGGGTAACGGTTATGTTGTCTAACTTGTAATTTGATAACGGTTAGGTTATCTTAAGTTGAGTCGGGTAACGGTTATGTTGCCTTGCTTATGTTTGGGGTGACGGTTATGTCATTCTAAGTTATGTTGGTGACGGTTATGTTACCTTGTTTGTGAATAGATAGCGGTGGTACGATTTGTGTATCATTGTAATGAACTAATGTCACCCAAGTTATGGGATTTATCTATGTTCGGGATTGGTCGGAGGTCGTGCTCATGCGCTCCCGTAGTTGGAGGTCGTGCTCATGCGCTCCCGTAGTTGGAGGTCATGCTTTATGCGCTCCGATCCTCGTGTGTCGTTCGGTGTAGGTTATTACATCGAGAGGTCTAGCCAGGTCTTAGGCATATAGTTTGCGGTTATGCTCTATACATAGAATCGGTGTCGTGGTTATGCGTCCCGATAGCTAGTGTCGTAGTTATGCGATCTAGTGGTCAGTGGTAACGGTTATGTTCCCTGACGGCGTTCATTCTATTCTTGTGTGTTGTTCTGTGATTGGCCATGTCACCTAGTTGTTGGCCGCTGAGTCGATCATTTGGTTGTTGTTTGTGTGAGTGAACATGCCACCTAGTTGTTGGCCGCTAAGTCATTCACTTGGTTGATTATCCGTTTTGACATTGATTCATATATTGACTTTGATTATGTTTCACATGTTGATTCATGCTGTTTTCACATGTTTTGGCTTACCGTTCATGCCTTGATCATGTTAGTCATACTAGGTTATATCATGTATGAATACTTTATAAAGTATATGCATGTTCATATGTATATGTTGTATTGTATTACCGTTACGTGTTTTCTGACAAAAAGTGGCTGGGAGAACCTCGAGTTACTCATCACTGACTGTGGCGTACATGTTTCATGTATATAGGTTGATGCTGTTTGGGGAAGACGTGTGGCTAGCGAGCATTGTTGATTATTCGACAGTTATGTTGGGAAATATGTCCTCAACAATAGTGCGATCACGTAATTAAATCTCATGACGAGAATGCGCAAGGGATGATACGAAATTATATTAGTCAACTGACCAACATTAATCGGTAATGATTGGCTAGCTAGAGTTTGACATTACTGTCGTATGACGGTGGTGGTCAGTTGATCCCTTTAGGTCACACCTATAGGACAATTCCCTTAATCGATAACCTGATCAAATGTATATTGATACAAGTTGATCATATTCCTTAAACTCGTATATCGAGAAATCAGAGGTTAAAACTTATTGTAAGATTTATGTTTAAAATTGAAACGTGACAATTATTAAACATTAAACGATATTTTATAATATCGAAATTAGAATGAATCGGGTTGAAAATTATTACAAAGTTTGGAAATCGTATTGACGATTAATGATAATGACCATTTTATTTTATTGTAATTTCGAATTACTTGTCAAAATAATAAATATGATTTATTTAATTTACAAATGATATTTATTTGATAAATATGCAGTTTTAACAATTGTTCTAATGTGACACTTTAGATGTCACACTTGTACAATTGATTAAATGACAAAAATAAGATCAAGTCCATTTTAGGCATTGAGAGTGCCAGTTATGTGGGTGTGTTTTAGGGTTGTTTTATGTGTTTAAAACACCCTAAACACAATCATTAAAGTGACCTTGGAACTAATACCTATGGCCACCCTAATTACATGGGAAAGGGGAAGTGTTCCCCCTTGTTGCCCCCATGCACGGCCGTCCCAAACCCAAGGCCACCCACAATAAAACTTGTGATTTTACACAAGTTCATTCATTCTAATTCTAAAGCAAAAATTTCTAGTGAGAAAGAGTTGTTAAATCCTCTAATAATATTATAAGATAAATATTATCAAAACTACTAATAATTGTATTATTAGTTTAGAAGTTCTAATTAGTGATTAGAACTTAGTTTAAGGAAACCGATTATTGTACTAGCTCACATCAAATTTTCGGTTAGTATTAAGGGGTGTCTTGGGTGCATCTTGGAGGAGGTGTTCTATTTGAATACTAAGGAGGATCATCCTTGCATTGGTTTCGTCGGATTGTAAGTATTCGAGTCCTATTTCCGCATATATGTATTAGCATGCATAAGATCTAAAATATAATAATTAAAATGTTAATTATCATCTTAATTAGTATGACTAAAATATTAGGTTTTGAGATGTTTAAACCTAACAATTGGTATCAGAGCAAATCGGTTGTTTGCATGCTTTTCGTTTACATTTTTACGAAGTTATTAAGATAACAAAAATAAAATTGAAATTTTAGTTCGTATATGATATGGCCGAAATTATTATGCATGAATACCTACTGATTCTAAATGTATTTTAGGATATTTGGAATATATTTTGCATATATATTGTTCATGAGGTTTATTATTTCGGTTTTTACTAGTCTTATACCCGTGCAAATTGCACGGGCTTGGACTTTAAAATATTTTAAAAAAATATCGTTAATATAAGTTATTTTTTAAAAATAATGTCAAATTTTAGCTACTTAGTGTGGTTCAATATATGGAGATGGTTTTTAAAATAGGGTAACATAAAAAATAATTGTTTTTAGTTATATATTATAGCATAACAAAAGTAGAAAAATTTAAAAAGAATGAAAACAACACAATGAGCAGTAATAGTGTACAATCATAATTACAACTATAACTTCTCGAAATTGGATGCGCGTTATTCATCATCGCAAATAAGAATCTTTAATCCTTTTTGCTTGTGACTCTCGAAATGGCCAGATAGAGCTGACCGTGTGTAAACACTGACTTAGGAAGATATTAAGAAAATTCAAATGAAAGACACTATTCTATGTGAATTACAAAAATGCCAAGATTGCCAACATAAGACAATATAAACACATGTAACTGTTTTACATGGATTGAATGTTAATTAGCGTCCGTGTATTAATAATGTCCTATAAGCACATGATAGTTTTCACATGGTTGTTGTTAATTATGACCTATGTATTAAACTTATTGCGTAAAGCGCGTGATTGATCAAAAATTTGTAATCTGAACCCGTGTAAACACCCACATTGTGAAATTTGAAATATCGAATTTACACATACTATACGCGTATGAGTGAATTTGAAATACGGGCCTGTGTATTAGAACTATAATACGTAAACATGTGTAAAACAAAACCTTGCAAAATGCAACAGAACGCTTAAATTACCGCGTGTGGTTTTTTCGGTTGTTTCAATGGGAGACAATCTCATGCAATTTTTTTTTATGATTGTTCCAATTTACACAGACCTGTGAATATGGAAGAACGTACTTTTAATTTTTAATAAATGTAGACTTATTTGTCGCATGCCTTTATATTTTTTTCTTAACATATTTAATTGAAGTAAATAAATGAATGAGATAAAAAAAATATATAAAATCATAACCCGTAAAACCATTTAAAATTATGGTAATTTTTGTGAAACAAAGAGTCGAAACTTAAACTTACTTTGAGCGAGTTTACCCAAAACAGACCAAGTCCAAAGACATGTTATTAACGTTCCATATACCAACTCACCATAGCCACAATAATTTAGAGCTGACCATTTGCGGGCTTGGGCTGGACATGGGCCGGGCCTAACCTATCAAAAAGTGTCCAACGGGCCTTTTTCTTAAGCCCGTGCCCGCTATGGCGGGCCTACTATAACTGCCCGTACCCGCCCTATATACCTTAGTGGGCCAACCCGTGGGCTTGCGGGCTTTTATTGAAATTAATTCTTGGAAAATCAAACCAACAAAACGGTAAAAAAAAAATCATGATTACCAAGTTTACAAAATAAAACTAATAACATAAGAGTAAAAAACCCCTGAGAATCATGAGATATTATACATATATATGTATATAATAGAAGATATTAATAGCTACCTTACTGATATAACGGAGTAAAAAAAAACATATTTGGGGAGATAATTATTAATTTAATGCTAGAATAAAAATAAGTAAAAAATTACCTAACAATAACCCTTTAGCTCGTAACCAAACTTCATAACACAAATACTATTTTCAATACAAAACTTTTCAGTTTTAATTTATAATTTTTTTTAGGTTAAATAAAAACTATAGTTTACAATTTTTGTAGCGGGCCTAGCGGGTTGTCCGTGGACAATTTCATTTAGTCCAAGCCCGTCCATTAATTATAGTGGGCCTAATTTTTTTATCCGTACCCACTTATTTTAAATTTTTTTTGTGACCAAACCCGCTAACAAAGCGGGCCGAACGGGGCGGGCCGAACGGGTTGGCCCGGATTTGGCCAGCTCTAAGCCACATATACAACTTTGTTCTCTCTCATCTCTCACCCTA
Organism: Silene conica; assembly: GCA_029255685.2. Taxonomy (NCBI): domain Eukaryota; kingdom Viridiplantae; phylum Streptophyta; class Magnoliopsida; order Caryophyllales; family Caryophyllaceae; genus Silene; species Silene conica. The sequence goes on from CM055314.2 coordinate 74,890,181, forward strand.
AATCTAACTACCTTTCCATACCATACTACTCCGTATTTTGTACCTTCCATCTTGCCGCCTTCTCATTTGATTTCCATCTCACCAAATCTTTTACACTCGCCATTTCAAGATCATTTGAACTCACAATGTCTTAATTCATCTCTCTCTCGTTGCAATCCTTCATACAAAGTATTTTTTTTGCCGTATTTTTCAAATTGCAATAAAAAAATTTATGCATATGAATATTTTTTTGTCAATATTTCCGGGTCTGAATATTATTATGTTTTTTACTTTTTTATCAAAGTATTTCTGATTTTTTTCGATTTAATTAAATTTATCCATCGATCTTAGTTATTTTCATATTTCATACGGAGTTCATCTTATGTGAATAATTTATGTGAATCATACCCATGAGCAATTAAACACCATAGATATAGTGACTTATTTAATTTTAATGTCATATGTGAATATTTTTCATGTTAATGCTCACCCTATCTAATCTTTTTTATCACAATTTCCGTTTTCTCTTTATCGGACTTATTTTCTGTATTTTTTTCCTATAATAATAGATGTTTTAAAAAGATTGTTGAATAATTTTCCTATTTATACTATAATTAATTTAACTATAAAAGTTATTAATGATTTTTTTAATTTAGTTATTTAATATGCAATCCACATATATGAGTTTGCCATATTTATTGTTGTAGATTGAAATAAAATTTCTTGTGTAGGAAATAAAAGAGAATAGAGAACATGGTGGGCCACTTTCTAAAAATAAAATAAAAAAATGAACTTTCAACCACAGTGCGACACCTAAGCACTGTGTTGTTGCTTTTATATATAAGATTATTTTTAATGGTTAAAAATGTTTATTTTTGGGAAAAATAGTTAAAATCAAATTCTGGCCGAGATTTTTCAGTATGTTTTCACATGTATTTCCTATGATATGAATATGAATTTTTGTAAATTGTGGAGTTAAAATACATGGTTTATGAATTTTAAATGTTAAAATGCCATAAAATGAATAAAAATGGGTTTATATAGTTATATTTTGAATTTAACTATAAAAATTTTTGAGTATGTAACATGCAATATTTAAAATATATACTAAAGGTTCCAGAAATTTATCTCATATATTGCATGTTTATTGATTTTTAATGTAAAAATCGAATAAAAGTAACACTATTTCGACTTTAATAGTTTAAGTTGGAATTTGGCCATAAAAGTTTCACACGATGTCATATATATTATTTCCAGCATGTATAAAAATTTCGAGATTTTTATTTGATTTTATGCTTGTGAAATAATTTTAATGGTTAAAATTGTACGATATATGACGTAAATCGTTAAAAATAGCAATAGTTGTTAAAATGGCCGAAATATTTAACCCATAAAAGTTGTATTAGATATGTTCATCACCATATTTTTCTTGGGAGCCAAAAGTTTCTGTTTTATTTAATTTTTATTTGTTAAGAAGTTATATTTAAAAATTGAATAATAAGAGTCATGTAATTAAAATTTCTGTCCATTTCAGTTTCTTAAGATGTTTTGGAAAGTGTAAAAATATTATTAGTATTTTATTTGCATTGATGGAGCTAATTATTTATTTTTCCGACTCAAAATGCTCGTTTTACGTATTATTTACGAAATAAATAATAAAACCGTGAAAGTACTAATATTTTTAAGGTTATGAAATTTTAAGAAAGTTTTAAAATATTCAAATTTTGAATTTTGAATTTTTCGAAATTTTATGACTCTTTTTGAATTTTATATTATTTTTCCCGTAAAACCGAGTAATACCGAACAATATTATAATATTAAGTTAAGTCATGTTCAAGTTTGAGTAAAACTAAAGTTTGAAACCTAAATGAGTTGGGATGATTAACTTAAGAGTGAATTCTGATTCACATAATGCCTAGTGTTTTTAATCGTTAAAACACGCAATTCCATAAAGCCGAGGTATACGATAACTATATATATAAATGATATTTATGTTAGGTTTATTAGTTGCTCATAAACTAATTTATAGTCATACTAAACTAACCTTGTAATTAACATTTTAATTTACTTGTTAAAGATCTTATGCATGCTAAAAATGCGGAAATAAGAGAGTTTTCGAACCCTTACTCACGGTCCGAATATATAGCAAGGATGATCCTCCTAGTACCCAACAAGAATACCTCCTTTGGATGCACCAAGACAACCCCTTGACCAACCGAGATCTTGAACAAGCTAGCACAAAAACCGGTTTTCCTTAAATTATTCTAATCTCTCTAATTAGAATATTATCTCAATACTACAAATAGTATGTTATTATTATCTTATAATATTGAATTTGAGGTTGTAAAATCTCTCTTTCACTTAGAATATTTTCGGCTAAGAGAGAGTATGAATGAGGGTTTTGATGTATCTTATATATCATGTATGCCTATCTTAATTAACAATTTAACTTAAGAGCATATGGGGAGTTGTAGTGGCCGGCTAGGGCATGGGGAAGGCTTAAAGGGATGTTTGTTGAGATTACCCATGGCCTAGGTATGCATCCCTAACCATTAGGTGCTAAGCTAGGTAATAATTGTGTCCTTAAAATCAAAACACAATTAAAAACACCCTTAATCCATCCCATGAAACCGACACCACCATATTAAAATGTAGTCCATTTTACAATTGTCTTTAATCAATTGTATAAGTGTGACATGTAAGGTGTTACACTATAATAAAAATTGTTGTAATTTGAAAATGCATATTTATCACATATAAATACCATTTAAAAATTAAATAAATCATATTTATTATTTCGACATGTAATTCGAAATTACGAGCATATAAAATGGTCATTCATAATTTATCGTCAATACGATTTACAACCTTTGTAATAATTATAACTCAATTCATTCTAATTACGATATTATAAAATATCGTTTAATGTTTAACAATTGACACATTTCAATTCTAAACATAAATCTTACAATAAGATTGAACCTCTGATTTCTCGATATACGAGTTTAAGGAGTATGATCAAATCGTATCAATATACATTTGATCATTTTATCAATTAAGGGAATTGTCCTAAAGGTGTGACCTAAAGGGATCAACTGACCACCACCGTCATACGACAGTAATGTCAAACTCTAGCTAGCCAATCATTACCGATTAATGTTGGTCAGTTGACTAATAATTCGTATCATCTCTTGCGCATTCTCGTCATGAGATTTAATTACGTGATCGCACTATTGTTGAGGACACATTTCCCAACAATTTCCCACTTGTCCTCGACAAGTGTGCATCACCAATTCTCTTGTCCTATTACAATCTCCCACTCAATGCAAGATGTCTCTCTGAGGTCGTACTTGCATTTGATCATATCATGAATGGTTTCCTCGATTTGGAGAATAACTATCTGACCGGAATTATCTACCATAGATACCTTCCGAGCGTGGCCACGCATTTCCAGTTAACTTCTCCTCGAGTGGCCTTGAGATTTGAACAACCCTGACAAGGGGTGGACAATTTCTATCACACTACTTCCTTCAACTAGTCACAGTCAGTCACAGCCTGAAGCAATCCCATTTGACTCCAATTACGAAAAGTCGTAGAGAATGGATCAAGGTTATGCCTAAACTGTACCATCTTGGGAGAGTAATCTTTAGTCTAAGAATTGACTCACAAGAATACTATAGCAGCTCTCGCCACGACCCGGCTATAAAATTTCCAGAACTCTATAAGCGGTCACATTGGCCGACAGAGTGTCTCTTACAGTCTGCCTATGTGATCGACTAGTCATCACATATGACTCTATGGCACTTGAACTTGTCATCAATCGCCTCACACTCTAGTTGCTTTGAGACGTCACCTCATGTAAGCGGCTAGGGGCCATACTAAGTCAATCCAGTTCACTTATGGGGTTCAAAATTGTCTCTTACAACCCATTTGGATTCTGACAAAGTATCTTTCACTTTGAGTTGATCATAACTCAAATGATGTTGTCATGCAACAATAGTCAATACTATTACATTGCATTTGATGCACAATCATCTATTTGTATTAGTGTTTTGCGAATAACCTTTATTCATAATTTGCAAAACTTAAAAATTTTGGTCTCCTTCATTCTCATATTATCCCGTATAATATGATTTTATTTGAGTACATATCTAGAACTCTTTCTAGACTTTGAGTTTCCTTTCCGAAGGAAAGCTCCCAGTGTTATCTTATAACTTGTGACGTATCGATATACTGGAGTGATTAAAAAACACTCTCTACAGTCACTTATGTACTGAAAACTATATTGTAGTCTATTTATGATTTCATCATTCTAATAATTTTCACTCATCTTGGCTATTTGATAATGGTTTCATTCATCGTTATGAATAATGTATCCAACCATTTTAACTTCTAGTGGAATAAACCTTCCCATTAAAACTCCATCATCATATGATACAAATTATTTTATTCATCTAAATTGAGTACCTCTTATTCTTTACTCTTAAAGAATCACCCATTCTCTCTAAATGGTAGGGTTCAATTCTTTAATGAATATCGCTCCCACTGAAAAAATATCCCTCGATTTCTTAAATGAACCTTTCATTTCTCGCATGTTACTCGAATCATTATCACTATCTCTGTAGTGATCCATCTTTTCAGATCATACCTTCTGACACAACATAAACAACTGTCGAGGGGACTGAGATGATTTCTCCTCTATTATCTTATAATCATAGAAAATCATTATTTCAAGGAATCGGTTTTGCCTCCGAATAGATAGATGATTTCTCCTCTATTATCTTATAATCTTTGAAAAATCACTATCTCATGGAGCCGATCTTCCTTCCGAATTCATACGGGGTTTCCCACTTAAACAATGAACACAAAGAACTTTTCTACGAGTGTCCTCCCGTAGTTTCTTCAGTGTCCTCTCGTAGTTTCTTTTGTTATCTTATTTAGGTTTCTTCTTAAGAACCCTTTCAGGAATCTTCTCTAAGATCCTATAGTTATATCATTGGTTTGTAGGTCGAATATTTTCTCCCACTCTATCCTTTAAAATAACCCTTATTTGTAGAAGGATAGCTTATTTCGATCGTACCAATGTATATAAGTTTATGGTATGATTAATACATTCTCATTTTCACTTAAAATGAAAATCTTATAATGAACTAATATTGTCTCATTTTGATTGAAAGTATCTCATGGGGTGTAGTTCTCCGTTTTAATCAACACTTTGATTATATTGATCGTATCAATGTTTATTTCGTGACAAAAAATCACCATTATTCATGTTTTAACAAGGTATGCAATTTATTTCGAGAAATCAAGACTTTGATTAAGAACAAAAGTAGTGTCTCGGGTTGAAAACCAAGTCACTAATATCCAAAATTACAACCATTGTTTTAGGATTTTAATCCTTGTCTTACAAGAAAAATTGTTCCAAAATAAAATGCAAAATATGAAAGAAGACGATATGAAAATTAGAGGCTAACTCTTCAAGTCTTCGATCAATTCGGATGCTACCATAGCCATCCAAGTAAGGAACTTCATGCTTCCTTCTCCTTGCCCTTATCATTATTAGAAGGCGCCCCTTTAAAAAAATTAAAAGGGTAAATATCAACACATTTGTCTCACATACATAAGTTGATAAATGACATGAATCATAAACGAGAATTATTACCTACGGCGGTTGCCTTTCCATTTTTGAGATCGCTTAAGTATTTGGGGCAATTTCTCTTCCAATGACCGATCCTCGTGCAATAATGGCACTTGTCTTCCGATTTCGAAGACGAGGTGGAAGCGCCTTTCGAAAAGGTCTTTTCTTTGGTCGCCTTGGGCTTGAACGTTTTCTTGCCCTTGCCTTTAGAGGCATTCCTCTTGAAGCTCGTTTTCCCTTTCTTTTCGATGTTCAAAACATCTTTGGTGGAACTTTCATGAAGTCCCATGTCCCTTTCGCCTTGGATGAGCATCTTATGCAACTCATCCAACGTGGTCTCTTAGTTTCGCATATTAAAATTCACCCGGAATTGAGCATACGCTTTAACCTTATTGAGCGAGTGAAGAACTCGGTCAATAATGAGAGAGTCGGGAACATCAACATCTTCGGCTTTTAGAGTCTCCGCGAGCTCAACGAGTTTGAGCACATGAGGACTTATCTTTTGCCCTTCCTTGAATGTAATGTCAAAGAAGGCGGAAGCCACCTCATATTGAATCACCCTTGGAGTTTGCGAAAACATGGTCGCAAGCTTGGTGTATATCTCATACGATGTGGTCAACTTAATCATACTCCTTTGGAGATCCGGCTCCATGGAGAAGATGAGCACATTTTTAAGAGCGGAGGACTCTTTCATGTAGGCTTTATAGGCCTCACGATTTTGGTCCGATGTACGAGCGGTCGGAGCGGGAGGAGCGGCTTCGGATAGGTAACGACTCTTATCGTCACCTTGAGCGGCCAAAAGTAATTGCGCATCCCAATCCTTAAAATTGGAACCATGCTTATCGAGTTTGCAACGATCCATAAAGGATCGAAGCCATGAAACGTTAGTGAGAGGTGGAGCGTTGGTTGCCATTGTCGATGTTGAAAATTAAACTACAATAAAATGAAGGAAATAAAACAACATCATTTTAAAATTCATAATTTATACTAAAAACTTAAACAAGTTAATTAGTTATTTACTTAATGATCTCTTACCCAATTAAGTAAACAATCCCGAGACCCAAACCCATACTAATCCGGGCACGGTGTAGCCGATTCAACCCGTATCGGTATAATTTGGTGGATTAACCCTTTAATCGGTTCTACCTTAGAACTCTCGGTCGACAATTTTCTAAAAATCGTCTTTAGCCCGAACTTATTGCAACTACGGTTACGAATACTTTCGTTGAGATCAACCAAATTTCAAGGTGTAATATTTATTACCCCACTTACCCAACGTGACAATTTTAGTACCCCGGTGTAGCCGAGCCTACGTTCTTGTGAAGAAGGGATTCATGGGTCCATACTTTTTGGTAAGGCTAAGTCTCAATATTTATATGTAAGAGATCTAGTCAAATTATTATCTATCTCCGTTTAAGTGAACTAAGTCGGTGAATTATCGATAAAATAAATGACTAGGTCGACTAAATCGAAAATGCATGAGACGATATATGACGATTTGGCTATGCATGCAAACATATAAAAGCAAAATAAAAGCATAAAATAAACCCTAGTATGGCCTTTCCTAGAAAAGAAATAATAAAAGTACAAATTCGGAAACTAACTCCTTTGGTCCCTTGAACTTCACGAGGCACGCACTTCGAGGTAAACAGCGTCTTTTCGGAACTCCTTTCCGAATGACACCGTCTTCAAGGAACTCCGGATATTACAAAAATTACAACTTTTCTAGTCTACTTTATACATTATAAAATAGAAATAAATTACAATTGGGTGATACGAGATCACAAAATTACAACTGAATCGGTAACCCCTTACATTACGGGAAATACCGATTAAAAACTAAGGCCATACTAAGTAAATTACATATTTCCCAAAATTACGTAAATAAAATCATGACATTCATAATTAAAATATGCAATGCTTATGAATATATGAACTAACATGCAAATCCTAAGCCAAATCGTCCTATTTAAATAAATAGTTATCGTATACCTCGGTTTATGGAATCACGTGTTTTAACGTTTAACAACACTATGCATAAAATGAATCGGTATTCATTCTTAAGTTAATCATCCTAACTCATATAGGTTTCAAAATTTAGTCTTACTCAAACTTTGAACATGACTTAACTTAACATATTTTAATATTGTTCAGTATTACTCGGTTTTACGGGAAAAATAATATAAAATCCAAAAGATTCATAAAAATTTCGAAAAATTCAAAATTCAAATTTTGAAAATTCCAGAATGTTCTTAAAATTTCAGAACTTTAAAAATATTAGTATTTATATGGTTTTAACATTATTTCGTAAATAAGACGTAAAACGAGCATTTTAAGTCGGAAAATTCAATAATTAACTTCATTAATGCAAATTAAATACTAATAAAATTTTTACACTTTCCAAAACACTTTAAAAACACAAAATGGACAGAATATTAAATGGCACACTGTCCAATAGCCGAAATTTTAAATGCATGACTCCTTTTATTTAATTTTAAATGCAACTTTTAACAATTTAAAATTAAATTAAAACTGAAACTTTTGGCTCCCAAGAATATTTTCGTGATGAACATATCATATATGACTATTATGGGTTAAATATTTCGGCCATTTTAACAACTATTGCAAATTTTAACGATTTTCGTCATATATCGTACGATTTTAACCTTTAAAATTATTTCTCAAGCATAAAATAAGATAAAAATCTCGAAAGTTTTATACATGCTGGAAATAATATATATAACATCGTGTTAAATTTTTATGGCCAAATTCCAACTTAAACTATTAAAGTCGAAATAATGTCACTAATTACCCGATTTTTACATTAAAAATCTATAATATTGCAATATTTGAGATAAATTTCTGGAAAATTCAACATATATTTAAAATATTGCATGTGACATACTCATAAATATTTATAGTCAAATTCATAATATAACTAAAAAACCCATTTTTATTCATCTTATTGCATTTTAACCCTTAAAATTCATATCACACGTTTTATAAGTCCATAATTTACGAAAATTCATATTCATATTATAGAAAATACATGTGATAACATACTGAAAAATCTCGGGCAAAAGATGATTTTAGCTATTTTTCCCAAAATAATTGATTTTAACCATTAAAACTCTATAAAATCCGAGATTTAATATACCATAAGTCAATATTCATGCAAAATATATTCCAAATATTCTGAAAACATTTTAGAAACAGTAGGTATTCATGCTAAATAATTTCGTGCATATCATATATTTAAACGAAAATACCAATTTTATTTTGTTATCACTATAACTCCGTAAAAACGTAAACGGAAAGCATGCAAACAACCTAGTTGCTCTGATACCAATTGTTGGATTTATTGTTGGAGGAAGTGTCCTCGACAATAGTGTGTTGACATAATTAAAACTCATTTGAATGAAACACAACTGGGAGTGTTACTCTTTTAAAGTCGACTGATCAACATTTATCGATAATGATTGGCTGTCTAGAGTTTGACATTATCGTCATATGATGGTGGTGATCAGTTGATCCCTTAAGGTCATATCTTTAGGGAATTCCGTCTCAATGGAATAATTAATTAATATTGTATTGGATACAAATTAATTAATAACTGGAAATTTTGGAAATAATTTTATATGACGAATATTTTATAATGGAATTATAATAATAATAGTCAAAGTAATAAAATAGTTTTATTACTCGGTTTTTATTTATTCGTTTGGGAAACGATTAAATTGAGAATGAACACGGTTGATCATAAAATTACAAAGAGTTGTAATTAAAATTATGATATTACATTTTATAAAATGAATAATTTCGAAATATTGAAATATTTATTTAAATGTAATAAATTTGTAAATTATGAATTCTAATAGTTAAAATTGCATAATTAACAAATTGGGTCATGTGTTATGGGACATGTGTGACATGTTACAAATTAACACAATTGACAAAGATAAAATGGGTCCATTTTAGACCTCATTTCAGCCGTGTAGTATTAAGCATGTGTGAGGGTTGTGTGCTTGAGTGTACAAGCTTGATTGTGTGCATCTTACACAAAAGGAATGTAAGGCATCTTACATGCTTTATGTAAGAAATAGTAAGGCATGCATTGGCCTTGAAAAAGGCTTGTGATGGCCGGCCATCTTGAGTGTATGAGAGCATGTTTGCTCTATTTATACCATACATACACACCTCACAAGTTAGTAGTTTTTGTTAGTTGGTGAATGCTTCATCATTTTCTCTACTAACACATTAATACTATAACTATCATTCTCATCTCCTCTTAGTAAAATAGTTTTCTAAGATAAGTATATTATTTCCATATTAATAATATTATAGAGTAATATTATTATTATTTCTAGTATACTTGTACTAATTTTCTAGTAACAAAATTAGTATTAGTTTGAGATCGGGTCCTTGATACGCACCTTTAGGAGACGATTTTTGTTAGATCGTTTAAGGGTAATTTCGGTGGCTTGAAGACTCAAATAATAGGTGATTATTGAGTATAAACCTTCTAAAACCAATGTAAGGACTATCTCATCTTATGATATCATCTTGCATGCATAAGATCTATTTAAGTTTTTATGTCTAAACTTAAAGAAACAAAACTCACATTAGATATGAGTATAAAATGTGGAACTTAGTTTCCAACAATTGGTATCAGAGCATTACGGTTGTTGCATGCATGATCGGATTCATGTTTTATGTTAAAATCGGTTTAACATACATATTTCGATTTTTCGAAATTATTGTGTTTATTATGATAAATCACAAAAATAATTTTGCATGTTAAAGTTTCTGTTTCTAAAATGGTTTTAGGAAATAAAAATAATTTTATGGTTTTTTATTGTTCATTTTTATATTTATTTGTATATTTTGTAGTTTAAATCGGTTTTAAACAACAATTAATGGGAAAAATAGCTAAAAATAGTTTCTGGCCGAGATTTTTTGATATGTTCTCACATGCATATTTAATATATTGTATATGATTTTTCGTGAGAAATGGAGTTAATATGCATGGATTATGAATTTTATAAGATAAATAGTCATAATATGAGTAAAAATGGGTATATATGGTTATATTTCGAATTTAATCTTAAAAATTTTATGAGAAGTCACATGCAATATATAAAGTTCCTGTATGAATTTTCAAAATTATTGGAATTATTTTGCATGATTAATGATTTTTATAGTAAAAATCGGATTAATAGTGACTTAAATTCGACTTTAATAGTTATAGTTGGAATTTTGCCATAAAACTTTACACAATGTCACATGCAATATCTACAGTATGTATGTAAGTTTTGGGAATTTATTCTCAAGTGATGCATGATTTATGATTTTAATGGTTAAAATCGGATAAATAGTGACTTATTGTGTTAAAAATAGTTAATCTTAATATTATGGCATGAAATTTTACCCATAGATGTCTTATATGATAGGAACATCAGATCTAAAAGTTAGATGTCAAAAAGTTTCTGTTTTTATGATTATTAATTTTAATGAGTTAATTAGTTAATAATCGTAATTTATGAGTCGAAAAATAAAATTTCGAGTATGGTCTGTAATTTTTGGTCATTTTCAGATTCTAATATGTATTTTAGCATGACTAAAAATTTATGGCAAATTATTGCAAGTTTTTATAATTTAAATCGGATTTTAACCATAAAAACGGCTTATTATACGATTTATTTAAGAAATAAGCCATAAATAATTGCAAAAGACCATTTTAATAATTTCTGAAATTTTAGAAAATTTCCAGAAAGTTCAAAATTTTGAATTTTAAATTTCAAATTTTATTGACTCATTTGGCCATATTTTGTTTATTTTTCCCGAAAATACAAGTAATTTATGAACAATAATGCAAAATCAAGTTAGATCATGATCAAATATTAGTAGAGACTAAACATTGATTCCTAAAGTAAGTTAGGATGATTAACTTGGACATAAATGAGATTTATGTAATTTTGGATGATTTTAATGGTTAAAATCGCGCATATCCGTAAAAACCGTAAACAAATATGAGATATTTGCTCCCATAAGGCGATTTGGCATTAAAAATTGAGCATGTGCATACATATTTTATTATTGCAATTTATTTAATATGAATGTCATATTTTGAATGTTATTTATATAATTTGGAATTATGTAATTTTTCTTAGTATGGCCTTAGTTTTAATCAATATTTCCCGTAATGAAAGGGAATATTGATTCGGTTGTAATTTATGTGATCTCGTATCACGGGTTTGTAATTTAAATTTTCAGTTTTACAATAGAATAGTTGTATTATTTTATTGTAATTCCGGAGATCCAAAAGACGGTGCCATACGGAAAGGAGTTCCGACAAGACGGTGTTTTCTTGGAATGGCGTGCCAATGAAGTTCAAGGGACCAAGGAGTTGGTTTCCGAATTTGTAATAGTTAATTAGTTTTTACTATTACTAGGAAGGCCATACTAGGATTTTATTGCTTTATTGTTTTTACTTTTGCATTTTAATATGTTTGCATGCATAGCCAAATCGCCATAAACATGCATACTAGTTTAGATCGTTAAAAACGACCGTGTCAATTATAATTATCGAGTTCACCAATTTAATTCGCTTAAAGGAGATGGATAATAAATTGACAAGACCTCTATATTAAACAAAACAATTGAGGATTAGCCTTACCAAATAGTAGAACCCATGAGCTTCTATTTCGTGGGGTGGTGCTAGTCCAGTGGGCAGTACGAACCCCATTACGTAGGATAAGTGGGGCGATGGGGTGGATTCAGTCCAGTGGGCGGATCGCATCCCGATGCATTTGAAATTTGGTTTGTACTCAACGGAAGTGTAGAGGACCAGTGGTCAATGTGTTCCGGGCTAAGATGAATAAATAATGATTTGTCATCAACCAAGAGTTCTAGGGTAGAACCGGTTTATTTTAACCCACCAAACCATATTGTTGGGTCGGAGTTCCAGTGGTTCACGATTTCGGTAGTATGGGTTTGGGTCTTGGAATCATTTATAAAATTGGATAGAGGTCATTTTATAGATGCATCAACTTAGTAAATATGTTTACAAGTTAAGATGAAAATTAAAACGATTAGCATTTAATTTCTTCATATGTTTAAAATTTTGTAGTCCTCGTATCAATATCAATCATGACTACTTCCACTACTACAAACACTTCATGGTTACAATCCTTCACGGATCGTTGTAAGCTAAAAGAGAATGGGGCAAACTTTGCCGATTGGGATGCCCAACTGTTGTTGGCGGCACAAGGTGACGGTAAGACCGAATTCCTTATTGAAGCATCACCTCCCGAACCTGCTGAAAATGCCACCGCCGTGGCAAGACGACCTTATGATTCTTATCACAAGGAGTCTTGGGAATTGAAAAATGTTTTGATCCTCTCGATGGAGCCGGAACTCCAAAAGATTGCCCTAAAGATTGGCACAGCTTATGAGATCTATTGCAGGCTTCTAACAATGTTCTCAAAGGCTTCGAGAATTGTCCAATATGGGGCAGTATCGGCTTTCTTTGATCTCAACCTTAAGGAGGGGCAAAAGGTTAGCCCACATGTACTCAAGATGATTGAGCATGTAGAAACCCTAAGGATGAATCAAGTGGACATTCCTAAGGAACTTGTGATTGACAGAATCCTCCACTCCTTGTCTAAGGTGAAGACTTATGTACAATTCCGGATGAATTTCAACATAAGGAACCAAGACATCTCTCTCGATGAACTGCACAATATGATCGTGCAAGTAGAAAGGGATATGGACCTAAATGTTAGTTCCCCTAAGGATGAGCTCTATATAAATGTTAAGGGCAAAGGAAAAGTTCAATAGGAAGGGTAGGGCTAAGGGGAGGCAACCTTCCAAAGGTTTAAAGAATGTGTCTTCGGAGGCAAGTACATCAGATCCCAACATGAGCGCTCCTCAAGGAGCCAGGTGCTTTTATTGTAATAATAAAGGACATAAGAAGAGGAATTGTTCCAGATATCTCAGCGATCTCAAAGCTGGGAAGATTCTTCCAAGTTGATATGATAACTATCTCTATTTTGTGTTAATCTCAACTAACGTATTATGATACAAGTTGTGATGTAAATGCTCTTCTTACTTGAATTAGGGCATGGAAACAAAAATAAGGGAAAGAAAAATCAAGCATAATGGATCAATGGAACTAAGAGTAGCTCCACTCAGGATGATCAAGGAGCTTTGTTTTTCCTGCTTATTTTATTTCAAGTGTTGAAAGAACAATTTAAAATCCGTATTTTATTTCCTTGTTGGACGAGGAAATGTTAATCCTTTAAACAATTGGTTGTATTTTGGATAATGAGGTGACTTGGTTTTCAACCCAAGTCACTATTGGTTTTATATTAATGTTCTCAATTAGTTTTAACACTTGCAAATCTTAAACATAGAATAGAATTGATTGTCACATTTCAATGTATGACCATTGAAACCGAATAGGTATAGGATACCCAATTCAAATCAAATCAAAATCAAATTAAGTTAAGAACTTAATTAAAGAGGAAAAGTTATCATAAGGGTACTCAAACCAACTTCAAAGTTATCAACCATTCCAAAATATCTAAAGCTTTAAATTGAATATTTTCTGTAATAAACCATAAGGAAACACAAACCAACATCAAAGTCATTGCTTGTGGCCTTAGTAGCTATCTTTGGTGATAAAATGGGATTATTATTACAAAGATAGAGTGGGAGAAATTTGAAAAGCCACAAATAGCATATGATTTTGACAAGCACAATGGATGTGATCTATTAGTGAATAGTAGGATTTATTGTGTTTTGGTTATGTGAAAGATAAGAAGGAAGATTAAGTTGTGGATGGGATCTACGATTTAAGAAAATCTGGGATCTACGATTTGAGAAAATCTACACCTTATGGTTGTAAAAGGTAGATTAGGCTATAGATAAGATTCTACGGCTTATCATCCCAAAAGTTGTGGATAAGCCCAAAGGTTGTAGATAAGATCTACGGTTTGGTAAAAATCTACGCCTTATATCCCAAGAGCAATCTACACCTTATGGTTGTGAAAGGTAGATTAGGCTGTGGATAAGATTCTACGCCTTATCATCCCAAAAGTTGTGGATAAGCCCAAAGGTTGTAGATAAGATCTACGGTTTGGTAAAAATCTACGCCTTATATACCAACGGCCCCGGCCCTGGAGGATACTTCAAAGATAAATTCTTGAAGTTTGTAAGGAAAAATTCTATACATGGATAAGATCCATGATATAGTCCTCGTACAGTACAAGATAAGATAAATGTGGGGAACTGAAAGTTCCTACACACAGAAATTGTATACCATAAGAAAAGACTCTTATAGAAACTACGGGAGGACACTCGAAGAAAAATTATTCAAAAGATTTTGCATAGGCTCAAGAAAGGGTTCTTGGATTTAGATGGTGATCTAAATGTGCCAATGCAAATTCTAAGAACCATGAAAATTATAAGATATACATGCTGATGAATGAGATTTGTTGAGAGAAGCATAAGCTGACATATGGATGTCTGCATTTATAAGATATACATGCTAATAAATGAGATTTATTGAGAGAAGCATGGGTTGACATGTGGATGCCAACAATCTACAAAGTTAAGGGTAACTTTGTTGAAAGTAGTAAGGCAATTCATTGAGAATGAATTCAGTAAACTCAATAACCATTTTTCAAAAGGGTATTTGAAAAGGATGTGACTATTAGCACATATGGTTGAAGTCCCAACCATTTCAATTCATTAAATGTTAAGGAACATTGAATTGAGTGGGAGCTTTATGATTTACGGCTAAATGTAAAGTTCAGTGGGAGTTCTCGCTCCAGGATTTGAAGCTATTGAGTCATGGGAATGACTTCGGGATCTTCAGAATCAGGCAAGAACAAGAGTTTAGTGGGAGTAAAAGTTATCTAAAACAACTCATTGCTCGTTTGGAATGAAGCATTGATACTCATGAAAGGTACACGAGTTTTTGGTTCTAGATGACATATTGATATGAATTAAATATAATTAAACATGAGATGTTTAGTTGAGATTATAAGAGACATCTTGTTGTTAGTATTAAGGTTGTTCATGGAGATGAAGATAGTATAACCATGATGGGATCATGGAAATTTATCGAACCTTAAGTACTATTGTTTGCACGTTTAAATCACTAATGTTTCCGCCATTAGTATAATCGTGTAAAGTGGATGCGCACCGCTCACAGGACAACCCCTTGGAGCAGGTGTTAAACCAATGATTAAACCTTGGTAGATTGTCAAAGTATTCTCCAATGAAGATGAAAGACAAATTCAAGATTTTGGAAAACAACTTAGTCGTATGGTAAAAGGTTTGCAACGACTCAAGTTCCAAGAAACCAAGCAAAGATTTGAGATAATCTTTGGCTTACATTCATTGACTATGCATCTCAATGACTTGTATTTTAACTACATGGTCATCACAAGATTCTACAAAATGTGTACGTTCACAAATTATGTAAAGGCATTGCTGTGGCTGGGAGTTACACAATGCACATAATCTTATTCGCTAGTCATAAGAATGACTTGTCTCTTTCAGAGGAAAGATCAATGTATGGATATGATCTGCAAAGTGAACGATCGCTCGAACCGTGGTAAACCTGGTTTACTCAAAATGAAGATAATTACAATTTTAAGGGATGTAAACGAGAGACCCTAAAGCTGATTGTAAATTAAATGGTGTTCAAAGGTTGACCACTTGGATGGTGTAATCCACTAATTGTTTGAGTTATTTATAACTCACGAAAGGTCAAGTAAAATTCAAATGGGATGGTAAGACCATATTGAACCCCATTAAAGTGAATTGAATTATCATGACCTCGCCCCTAGTTGCTTAAGTGAAGTGACATCTCAATGCAACCGGATGTGTGATGCGATTGATGGCGAGTTCAATTGCCATAGAGTCATACGAGATGACTAATCGATCACCTAGGCATAGACATGTTAAGATACATTTGCCGGGCAAATGACCGCTGATAGAGCTCTGGCGTACTCTTATTGAAAGACTGCCTGGTCGTGGCGGGAGCATCTATCGTGTTTCACATGAGTCAGTTCTTGGACTAATGACTGTTCTCTGAGGTGGCATAGTTTTCAGATTAACTTTGATTTACGTCCTAACACCTTCGTAACTGGGGTTTATAAGGACATATTTTGGGTTATGATGGACTATGGCCAGCCGGAAGGAATAAGTCGATTAGGAATTGTCCACCCCTTGTCAGGGTTGAGAAATATCTCTAGGCCACTCGAGGAGAATAATAACTGGAAATGCGTGGCCACGCTCGGAAGGTATCTATGGTAGATAATTCCGGTCAGTAGTTATAACTCCAGATCGAGATAAACCACTCTAGATTTTAATCAATTGCCGGCACGACCTGAGAGGACGCCATGCATTGAGTGGGAGATAGTAATAGGGCAAGAGAATTGGTAACACACACTTGTCTCAGACAAGTGGGAGATTGTTGGAGGAAGTGTCCTCGACAATAGTGTGTTGACATAATTAAAACTCATTTGAATGAAACACAACTGGGAGTGTTACTCTTTTAAAGTCGACTGATCAACATTTATCGATAATGATTGGCTGTCTAGAGTTTGACATTATCGTCATATGATGGTGGTGATCAGTTGATCCCTTAAGGTCATATCTTTAGGGAATTCCGTCTCAATGGAATAATTAATTAATATTGTATTGGATACAAATTAATTAATAACTGGAAATTTTGGAAATAATTTTATATGACGAATATTTTATAATGGGATTATAATAATAATAGTCAAAGTAATAAAATAGTTTTATTACTCGGTTTTTATTTATTCGTTTGGGAAACGATTAAATTGAGAATGAACACGGTTGATCATAAAATTACAAAGAGTTGTAATTAAAATTATGATATTACATTTTATAAAATGAATAATTTCGAAATATTGAAATATTTATTTAAATGTAATAAATTTGTAAATTATGAATTCTAATAGTTAAAATTGCATAATTAACAAATTGGGTCATGTGTTATGGGACATGTGTGACATGTTACAAATTAACACAATTGACAAAGATAAAATGGGTCCATTTTAGACCTCATTTCAGCCGTGTAGTATTAAGCATGTGTGAGGGTTGTGTGCTTGAGTGTACAAGCTTGATTGTGTGCATCTTACACAAAAGGAATGTAAGGCATCTTACATGCTTTATGTAAGAAATAGTAAGGCATGCATTGGCCTTGAAAAAGGCTTGTGATGGCCGGCCATCTTGAGTGTATGAGAGCATGTTTGCTCTATTTATACCATACATACACACCTCACAAGTTAGTAGTTTTTGTTAGTTGGTGAATGCTTCATCATTTTCTCTACTAACACATTAATACTATAACTATCATTCTCATCTCCTCTTAGTAAAATAGTTTTCTAAGATAAGTATATTATTTCCATATTAATAATATTATAGAGTAATATTATTATTATTTCTAGTATACTTGTACTAATTTTCTAGTAACAAAATTAGTATTAGTTTGAGATCGGGTCCTTGATACGCACCTTTAGGAGACGATTTTTATAAAACCCCTCGCGAAAGCGGAAATATAAAACATACAAAATACTAAAAATGCAGCGGAATTAAAACTTTTTAACATAACTAACATGCGAGGTGAATTAAAAACTATAACTGAAAGTAAAATACATAAACAAACAGCCTGGGATGGTACATCCCTACAGGCACTCAAACTGAAATGTAAACTAAGTCTAGCTAACGTAAACGTGTGAGTCCATCGATGAATAGGATCATCGCTCGCTAGCTCCATGCAACCCTCTGCCAACCACCTGTCATGTACCTACATACATGTAAACATGTACGCCACAATCAGTGGGGAGTGACTAGAGTTCTCCTAGCCACCTTTTGTGACAACACGTAACACATGATACAATACAGAATACTCCAACATATAACAACATGTGAAGCATAAACAACTCATCATCTGATCTCTTACTATCATGCGATTACCATGCACGGCTCTCAACCAACTTCATAAACAAATAGGAAGGAGAGCCGGTTTCCCTACTGGTTACCCAGTCGGGGGGTCTTTCAATCCAACTATTTATGAAACCGAACAAGAGTCACCCAATGCCTTGGATGATTTAACCACCAATCAAATAAACATCACTAACTCATCATGCATATCTGACACTGTACCATCATTTAGGCAAGGAGATAAACATCCATAACTCATCATGCATATCTGACACTGTACCATCATCTAGGCAAGCAGATAAACAGCAAGTACAAAGGTTCAGAGGCGACATCTTAACGCATAACCCAAGTACTAAATTATTCAGCAAGTATAAAGGTTCAGAGGCGACATCTTAACGCATAACCCAAATACCAAGTTCACAATATCAAGCAAGGACTCAGAGGCGAAAACTCAACGCATGGACCGGCTATCACAGAACACTAGACTCAGAGGCGAAAACTCAACGCATGGACTAGCATTCAATTCACTAACACAAGTAAGGAACTCAGAGGCGAAAACTCAACGCATGTTCCCCTACTACATCACAAGATACTAGACTCAGAGGCGAAAACTCAACGCATGTTCTAGCACCAAACACCTGCACTCTGGGTAAGGTATGACAACCTGACTGCCCCGTCGTGCAGTTGCTCTACTCGTCAGACTCAGAGGCCAGCTTAAGGCATGTCCTGACGCGATCACACATACATGTCTGGACTCAGAGGCGAAAACTCAACGCATGTCCCAGACACGACAAACAGACATGTATGGAACTCAGAGGCGAAAACTCAACGCATGTTCCCATACACGACAAACAATTCACGTATTAAGTTCAGAGGCCAGCTTAAGGCATAACTTAATACGCATCAAAACAATATCATCCAAGTCTATGAACTACTCTATAGTTCTACCTTTAACTTCTAATCAACACTTAATCGACCCCGAGAACTAAGATGAGGGAGAGCCGGTTTCCCTTTCGGTTGCCCGACCGGGGGGTCTCTATCCTTACTTCATTCCCGAACTCAATATAATGTTGCCCATCCTCCGGGGACCTCAAATACATGTCAAGGGTACACAAAACGAGTTTCAATCGAAACCGATTAACCATTTGAAAGTTACGATCAAACTTCAAAACTCAAACAGCCTACAGGGGTCCCCAGCCGGTCGGCAGGCAGCCGGTCGGCCGGCTGGTGACCTCCTCAGCCTTTCTTTCTTTAATACAACACAATGCAAAGAGACTCCCAGCCGGACGGCAGGCAGCCGGTCGGCCGGCTGGGAACTCAGCTTCTCTATACTACAACTTACGCAACCAAACTAGAACGCACTCCCAGCCGGCTGGCAGGCGGCCGGTCTGCCGGCTGGGAGACCTATTTCCTATGGTCTCAATGTTACGCATAAATCACAAAAACCTCAAGAAGTACTCTCAGCCGGTCGACCGGCGGCCGGTCGGTCGACCGGCTCAGAGAGCCTGGTCAGAAAATCGCGTTTCCAGCCTTCATCAAAACTTAATCATTCGACACCAAAACTTATAAATCGATTCAAATGATGTTTACCCAACATTATCAAACACCAAATACTACTAATCTAACAGCACGCAAGCTCCATAACAATCCTCAAACGATTAATTTCATGTATCCGTCTTAACATATGAAAAACTGAAAATAACATATGACACTACTACATTTTGATTCTATAGCAACACTCCACTATTGTTGCATAATGTCATATAAGTGTTGCTATAGAGTTTATGCAACACTTAATGAAGTGTTGTATAAAGTCTCGTTGCATTAGCTCATTGCAACAATTTATGCAACACTTTTTGAACTATTGCAACAATTTTATAAAGTGTTACATATGTTACTTTTATGCAACACTTTTTTCAAATACAATGGCAACATTTTTATTTTCTAATGCAACACTTCTTGTGAAAAATTAGCAACACTTTTCGTAGACAAATGCAATACTTTTTATATTAAAAAGCAACACTTATATCGAACAAATGCGACATTTTTATTTTGAGAACGCAACACTAGTTACGTCCAAAAACAACACTTTTACTAAACAAACGCAATACTAGTTCATCCAAACACAATAGAGAATTACAATTCTTAATAATCGTGTATTATTGCATATCATTCAAAAATTACAATAGAATTATTCAATCTCAAAAATGAATGTCAATTACATTTCCAAAAAGGATTAAAAATAGAACTTCGCAAATGTTTAAGTACAAAAAGTGTACCAAATGTTTAAAATAGAACAAATGATTTAACGATTATTATTAAATAAAAGTATTCATGTCGTTGTAGTACTCCATTATCCCACGAGATATTGATGATGTAAGTTGCTTGCCATCCGAACAAAAAATCATCCGACAACATGCATAATAGTAATACCTCAAATGCAACCTGTTTTGCAAAAGGAAGCACAAAATCAACAAGCCATATATAAAAATGGTGTGAATATTAGTTGTACAATTACGCAGCGAAATTACATGTCACCACCCTAACCAACTCCAAACAGGGATTGAATAACTCTTGGGAAAAATTAATTTAACGAAAAGCATATGAAATCATTCTAATTAAATTGTGCACTGTAATGGCATGCAGATTCAACTACATAACTTCAAAGTACCAAAATTACTAATGTTATATATCGTGGTTCTAAGTGGCACCAAGTGTGTTTTTAATAATTAACATTGCTGTAAGAAATAGACAACCATTTTAATACACTCAGTAACATGAAGGCGGACAATCAGTTCTGCTGAGAACACAAGTAACCAAGTTAGATGTACTCCTTATACTTTGGATGAGCAATCTAACCTTAGTGAGCCAGAATTGTATCCTTTTGTTCAATAAATCAATTGGCACACCGACAGCAGCTGCAAGATCTTTGGATGTCCAACTAACACAAATGAGCATGAATTTGTTATGGTGTCAAAAGGAGCTCATAGCACACAATGAATTAATGAAACTATTCTGACGCATACCGAGTTTGATCCTGAAATTGCATAATTATCGTTGCAAGCAGTGGAGACACGGAAAATTGGACTACTCTATCTTCAAATTGCAAATCCAACTGGAGTAGAATAGAATGAAGATGTACTATTAGTGTAAGAAGGCAGACACAAGAGTTCAAAAAATGGAAAAGTTTAGAAAATATGTTGAATAACGGATAAAGTGACAAACCTTGACAACTGCGAGATTTTTTTTCCATACCAACTTACAAGGTGTTTTAATTTCATGAAATCTCTTTGCGTAATCAGATAAAAGCTCGTCTACTATCCCAGGAACATTAACAGCCTCCTCCTGCCATAATGCATTACAGTGTTAAACGCAGAAGAGTGGATGGGAAAGCTTTAACCACGCCAAAAATTTCACAGTGAAAAAAGAAACACGCGCAGATCAAAAGAAAAGGAAATATATTCTCTCAAGTTTCCAGCAGCTGGAAATACCCCCAATTTGTTGAGCTCCTCCTCAAACGTTAATAAGCAGTATTGCTACTACTCCAAATTCTAACATACACTAGTACAATAATTTGAGACTGCAAGTGACAATATTGAAAGAACTATACAGAAAATACTTCTCACAAGATCAGAATGACCACCCAGTTCTGTGCAAGTGACTCCTTTGCCAATAAGGTCTCAAGCCCAGACAGGTACGCAGAGATTCTTGTTAAAGCAGAAGATGAGCAAAAAAAAGTTGTTTGACCAATTATGACAGCCAAACAATTGGCCATAGAGGCATAGACCATAGTTTCCGTCCATAAACTTTCTTTGTCTACTTCTTAGAAGCTCAACACCATAACTCGCACAAATCAGCTAACTAAATATGGTCATTCGCTCATGATTGACGTTTTCTTTTCTTCTTATGTCAGGGACTTGATCCAAGTTGACGCTTTTAATATACAATAACTTTCCAAGTTAACATAATTGAAATCACACAAACCTGTTACATTTCATTTTATTGCATACGTGACATGTGATAAAAATTACGATATAATCATACAAGGAACCAATTATTCAGTTAAGTATCTGACAACAGCTGTCCACTTCGGCACATCTGTCAACATGATTAACTTAAAAGTCCATATGTGCTAATAGACTATTAATATTGCTGATGGACAGATTTTTTTTGAGTGAAGAAACCCAAAGAGTGTTTGGACTATGAAGTTTCATTTTCATGAACAAAATTTTCCTTAAAAGTCAAACCCCCACTCATATATCACTCCCAACCACCTCACTTAGCCACCCAATTATGATCATGAGAGTGTAGAACAGGAAGGGGGAGCTTGTCTGAACATGACCCAAATGAGAAAGGAGAACAAAAACTACTAATAGTCTACTTCTCTGCAGACCCTTCAAAGCCCCATTGTACCAGAACCGCTGCAGCTAATATAGCAGCATCTGAACAATCTAGCTGTTGTCCAGTCTACTTCTCTGCAGACCCAAAACACCTACATCCACTGCCAGCATTCCGGGTGTAACTGCAGACCTCTCTTCCCTGAGTCCAACCTTGCCCAATACAAACCAATAGCCCACAACTGCCAACCTCAGACCAAACTGGACAGAATTGACTATTGATAACAACAAACAGAAACATATATGTTGCTTGCTCAAAACAGCCACTTACCAACAGCATCCACCCTACTTGCAACCCCCATTCTCACGAGAACTGACCATATAACAAGTCAGCCCCTACACATTCATAACTGCTAATTTTGGTAATATTGTTTATATAGAGTTTATGAATTATGGATTTTGTATATTGATTATTGAGCATAAAGCAAATCATCAGTTATATACTGATTTACAGAGGATAAAAACTAGTGATAAATTATATAATGAAGGAATGACCCTAGTCTTATTAATTATTATTCATCAATCATCTTGCCTTTTAGAATTTTAGTAATACCAATTTATCATTTTACTTAAATGTCACTTGTTGCAGTCTGAAGCGAAGACAAAGGCATTGGGAAACAATAACTAAATGTGGCAGAAATAAGACGACTTCAAAAATACAGTAGTAATTGAACAAGACAGTGTCAAATTCATGATCTTATGGCAGAGTATGATCTTATGTCTAGATTGGCTTGATTCGACCACTCTCAACCATTATCAACAATAACCGTATATTCTCTTACTGCATCAATAAGACAGTCTTACACTCTTATCCAAGAGTTACTAAAACAATATAATAGGCATTAAGGACAATGCAAAAAATTATTACTTCCTGCAAGAGTAATACTCGTATTAGACGCATCTGTGATACTCAACAAGTCAATTGGGCGACCAATAGTAAAAGTACCAAAAGCTAGTTCCAGAAAATATCAACACTAATGACAGGAAATTCGCATGGGATGCAGGTTTAACAAAGGAAAGGAATAAAGAAAACTCAAGAACCAATAAGCATTATGATTTATATCCATGAGAAATGCATCAGAAATGTGTAAACAAGGAAACTTTAAACTTCTGACAGCAATTATGAAACTATAGTTGAAGAAGGTAACTCAATGCAGAGATGAGAGATCTCAGGAAAATTTATGATACAATACCTACCCTTAGGGGCTTCTCTATCTGAGGCGGCAAACCAGCTTCAAGGAACTCTTGCACCAGAAACGTATCAGTATCAGTTTCCCTTCCGAGGACCGCAACAACCACGCCCCTGTCAAATTTATATAGTTAATCAGGAGCAACAGTAATCTCAGATCAGTCGCTGCAACTGATGAAATCTCAGATCACTAGCTGACAATCTCAAATCTCAGTTCAGTAATTGCAGATCAGTAGCATAGAGTAACTACAAACAAACAAATAGATAGACAGTAGCATAGAGTAATCACAGATCAGTACCATAAATAATGTATAAATTAATTATAAAGATCAGATCAATTGTATAATTTCTAAGATCAGATCAATTGTATAATTTCTAACATTATTATGTCTACTGTACTGCACTACTGTGTATAAGTATTGGACTCAATTTCCAAAATATTTATCAAAATCAACTTAGAATAAGAATCATTACCATCCATAAACTATCCACCATTCAAACAAATGTATGCTTTTTTAATGAGAAGGTTCATATCAGATAGAACTTAGACGACTTGTAAAAGAGTTTCACGCTTGTTGTACTGTCCACCAGAACAATACCATAGTCGACTGCTGAAAGCGAAAGTGAGCAGTGGTGTCTTGAATGCTACTGCACTCCTGCAACTCAGTACAATGCCAATAAATCAGTGTAAAACGAACATACAATAGCTCTGTTTATAAAATCATTAAGCTGGTTGCAGTGCATATCTGTCAAATGTTAACAGTAAATCAGTTGTCCGGTAAAATCTTACTACTCCATAGTTCAGAATTCATATTTGTATATGGGCACTAAATTTAAATGACAGATTGTGATAGCTTAAATTCAGTTAATTTCAAGAAGTTAACATACTGAAAATTCGCAAACCAACAATGATAACTCCCTACCCAATAATAAAGAAATAAAATGAGAGGAACTTGGTAGTGATACCAAACAATGTTGTCATGCTGCATTTCCTTGAGAGGAGAGATTTCGGGATGGCGGTACTAGGAACACCTTCATCTTCCTGCTCTAATTGAATTTTTGTAAGAGCGATAGTCTCATTGGCACCACATTATAAGTTCCCTCACCTATCTTCTCCACTTTTTCATATTATCCCATAAAATACACAAGTTTCAACATAAAATACCGTAACAGCTGAATATGCATATAGAAGTAAAAATAATGAAGAAGGTGAATGCGCTCAATGCTCATTCAGAATACCTATCCCAGCATCAAAATTTCTACCACTCGCATTACGCATTGCAGGCACAATGCGCTCAATGCTCTGCGCAGCCTTGAACCTTTTAGAATTTTAGTAATACCAATTTATCAGTTTGCTTAAACGTCACTTGCTACTGTTTCTAGTTGTTCTAGTTTCTAAGGATATCAAGCCTCAAACTTAGAATCTACACCACACTAACCTGCCTAAAGGTTGAATATTTACATCACAAATTTGGCCAAATAATACAACCTGAAACTCGACATCAGAATTATACAAAAGAGAACAGGGTTCTCTACGGGTTACTTGTCTACTTACATATGGACATATGGTTTGACCTACAAAAGAATACTTCACAAATTATAGAAAACCTCAAGGTTGAATCTTTACATCACAAATTTGTGTCCTACAATCCATGATACATGGATCATGTATGCAGATGTTCGACATGACACGATATAATAATCGTAAAATCAGAATAGTACCAGCAGATTAAAACCAACATCAAAAATACGTATATAACACAAGGAAAAGCTATGTTCCGTAACATATGACACGAGTCACACGACACGATACAACAATCATAAGATCAAAAAGAGGTACAAGGGTATAATTTGATTATGCAGGGACGAATAGATGCAGGGACAATACGAATATGATTATATGCAGGGACGAATAGATGAAACAACAATTGAATTGAGATAATAACAAAATGATAACAATAATTGAAATTGAAATATCATACCTATCAGAAATCCCAATCAATTATACTGAATATGAATTTCGCCAACTGAGTAAGAATCAAACGCGTGAATCGTGTTGGTAAAATGCTCCGTTGATTGAGTTTTTTTGAGTTTTTTCTGGGAATTGAATGACGATGAAGGACGCGATGAAGATGGAGTACTGTAGAGTATGTTATTAATTAATCGCGTGTACTGAGTATTGGCTAGGGTTAATTAGACTGATTAGGCGCCTAATTACGTTTTACCCAAAATTTCATTCTTGCGCCTAATTAGTTTTTACCCAAATTTCAATTTTTTTTTAATTGAAAATTTTAATAAGCGCTTAAACAAAATTAATTGGAAAATTTTATGTAAGTGACGAAAGTGTTGCACAAGTGTTGCTAGAAAATGCAACAATTGTATAAGAATGTTGCAATTAAAGTAATATATTGCAACACTTACCTTAAAGTGATGCATTATGTAGGTAATAAGCAACATTTTTAAATAAAGCGTTGCATAATTAAGTAAAAATTGCAACACAACCCGTAAGTGTTGTACACGAAATGTTGCATTAGGTCACTTTTTGTAGTAGTGTGAGCATGTTTCAACATAAAAGGGCATGAATTCCTCACATAGGAACAATCCTAAACATGTTACTAAGTCCGTAAATCATCAACTCAACATAATTCAGAAACCATGACAAGATCAACAACAAAAGTGCTAATATTCACAAATAGGCCGAGTTTCTCATTATCGTCACCTTTACTTAGCGAAACCTTCAAGATCTTGCTCAATAAGCACCAAGTCCTCTTCCGGGCTAACACAAACACCGCCTAAAACAACAAAACATCACAACTATCACGAATTTCGAATTAAATCAAACAGGCCGAAATTTCGACTGTCATAAAATGCAAGATTGGTTACCTTAAAACGACGGGCTCGAGACAAGGAATCCGTGGCCGCGAAAATCGTCTCAATCGGATAAGAAACGAAGATTTTATGAGCATTTTAAGATTGAAGGAGAAATCTATAAAAATGGTGTTTGTTGTTGTTTGCAAGATCTGAAAATTGAAATGAAGGAGAGAGGTGGAGGATGGGGGGTTAGGGTTTTGTGAGGAAAAAGAGGGAAAAAGGGTCCATTAACAAGTTAGGCCCATAAGACAAGTTTTAAGACGGTTTAAGTTAAAAACACCAACTTAAGGTAACTATAAACTTACGACGATATAAATATTTCCGGACTATGAAATTAAATTGCTAAGACGTAAATTAAGCAGTTAAATGAAACCTTATTTAAATCCTTTAAAATATTCTCGTATAAATTAAACAGTTATTTAAATGAAATCCCAAAATTTACGAAATATAAATTATTTCTCGAGCTTGAACTTAAAACCTTTAAATATTGCTTACGAAAATGCGGGATGTTACAATCACCCCATCTTTCAAAAAGTTTCGTCCTCGAAACTTGAAGACAGAAATAAGTACTAAAACAGCTCTAACTTTCGAAATGAACCACACGGGTCATGACAACCCAAAACTTTACTTTTCGAAAAGGTTTCAAGAAGAAAAGATTTCAAGGCACAAGTCTTGTCAATGGATATTGGGATTCTCGTTACGTATTCAAGAGTCCGACATTCCAAATCTGAGACAAGTCCCAAAGTTAAATCATTAAAAGTTCAAAATCACGATCGATCCGGTGTTGATAAGCACAGTACGGGTTATCAGACGTCTCCAATAACAAGTTGCAGTGGCAGTCAACGCTGAAATCCATCAAAGTTGTTAAACGTTCTGCTCTTTAAAATCAAGTTTTCCTCAAAATCAACCTTTATTTACTTTCAACAAAAGAGGGAGCAGTTTCCAAATCCTCAAAACAATTAAGATTTTCCAAAAATTACAACTTTTAGGGTTAACCATAGTGAACAAATTCCAAAAAGAGTCACCGGGAGCGTAGAAACGATCATAGAGGTTACTTTCGACACGAAGGATTGAGAGTTTCTAGTTTCACAGCTGACAGGACACGCGAGGAAGGATCGAAGGAATGAAACAACCAGGTTAGAGGTCAAGGACGACGGTAACTCTTGTCGAATCATGGGTACACTAACCGCTCAATCCGTAATCAAAACATCGTTACAACGATTCCTAGTATATCCCAAGAAGGGCGATTTCAGTAGTCTCTAGACTCACAATGGTTTCACGATCCCTCTTACTATCATCTCATCCACAGAACAAGGTATTCCTCAACAAGAAGGTTTCCAAAACTCTCACTCAGTTCACACTAAAATCCGTTCAACCACGGTTAAGGATCTCTCACTCAAGGTGGAAGCCTAATACACATACTTCAGACCAAGGTCCACGCACTTTCAGCACTTCAACCAGAATTCTATTACCATAACAACGAATACTCAAACCCAAGATATGGTATTCATCATCCTATAACCTTAAATTTTAACGGTTCGATCCTGACAAACCCATTCCACAAAGTTTGACATCCTAAGTTCCCAAATTTTATAATCACAGTGATCAATCAAATCGAGACTTTACTAAGGTAACAACTCTTAAATCCTTTGGTTTCCAACTACTTACCGACAACATGCATCCCAAATGAAGTTCCAAAGAAGTAACAATTTTCACTCTTATAGTTCCCATAAGGTTTAGACATTCATATTCCGAGATTCCTCAATTGATATTTATGAACACTTACAAGTTTCAAATTTCCACTCTATGATTACCCCAAACATCAACGGCTACCCGTAAGTACGTCAATAGGCAAATGCCGAGGTTCTATAAGTAACTCAAGGTCAATACTCAGTCAGCTCCATAAGTCCACTTGTAAATGTCTCAATATTCTCACACAGTTACCAATAACTCTCGTTCCTCAAGTAAGTGATCCCTCCTGCGATTAAACAATTCCTCAAGATCAAGTAGCACTAGCTAACTTACCTCATTCATCCATTTGACCACTTCATCACTATCTAAGGCACATTTCTCAAAATTCATCTATAACTCCAAGCATTTTATTCCAATCCTAAAATGGTGCTTAGAAATCTACAAAGATCACTTACACACAATCCATCTAACATGGACTCTCAAGACGGCACACTGTCCAACTTTGCCCGAACATAATTCTCACCAACTCTCTCAACCAAATCCTGACAACGCAGAACCAAGCATTCCTCAAGGCATGTATCTCTACCCCAAGAACAGGTCGATCTCGCCACTAATCTAAATGAAAAGGAACAAGGCTCACGGAAGAAGAGATGAGATATGAACCTCAGAGACAAACACGATACAGGTTCCGAGAGAGTCATAAGAAAACGACTCGAGGAACAACGAGATGATAAGGTAAAAAAAACTTTAGGCTATGGACTCCAATGAAATTGAAGCCATGATCAGAAGGAGAAGCAAAGGAAACGAAAGGAGAGAAGCGATGTGAAAGAAACGATTACGGACATCTCCCAAGGTGCGGGTCTCTCACTATTCTCACGGGATTCTCACTTCTTACTTTCCACATCAAGTCATTCAATTATCGGTTCTCACGAACAATTCCTCCAATGATTCATATACCCTTATCCTTTAACTCTAAACGGTATCATCATTATAACTACCTATTCCCAAAAGTTTGAGATGTCACATCTCTGCTAGTTCCACTAATGACAATTCAATAACACTTTCAGGTCATCTTCCCTATATGCTATATCCACTCTATTTGTTTACCCTACTGTCCACCAGATAACAATTTTTAAACCATCAAGTTTTTCCGAACTTACATCTCTCAATGAATTACTT
Source organism: Silene conica (assembly GCA_029255685.2). Taxonomy (NCBI): domain Eukaryota; kingdom Viridiplantae; phylum Streptophyta; class Magnoliopsida; order Caryophyllales; family Caryophyllaceae; genus Silene; species Silene conica. Next base: position 74,920,113 of record CM055314.2, read on the forward strand.
CATTCCATCCACATACTGGTGGTGCAACTTCAAATTTCTCTTAAGTTTTTCAATAAATAAACGCTAAGATTTATTAAGCCACCTAGGGTCACATAGTGATTCACTTCCTCTAAGCTTAAGTCAACCTCTTCGAGTATTCCACTATTATAGCAAATGATTCGTATTCCTCAACAATGAGCCTTTCTCAGCTCAATGACTCACCTAAGTCAAGTGATACTAACTCACTTCATCATCATTAGCATCTTAAGCCTATTCTTTCAGGTTGCTCTATAACCTTAAGTATCTTATCTAACTCCTTAAACAGTACTCTTCAATCCACATATTTTCACGATCTAAGCATGGTTCTCAAGGTTAGGTTCCACCGAATACTAAGTATACAACTCAACCTTCAAGCAAGTATCCTATCACTCACTTTTACTCTCCCAATTGGATAGACAACTAGACCCTTGGATCACCAAAACATGTCTCTCGATACCTCTTAAGTTATTCTTCAAATAACAATATTTCTCATAACACAGCTTACGGTTATCCTAAGACTAGTTCCTCCAAATCCAATAAAAGAGAAGGTTACCTAGAGGGCACCTTAAGAAAGCAAGCAACAAGGTTAAGCTGAAAAGATATGAAGATCTGTTCAAGCAAGATAGACAAATATTCTAAAAGAAGGATGTGCATCCAGAGTTATCGAAAAAGGTGATGCACGAAGAAAGAGAAGTATCTTCAAGGCTTAGAAGCATTCTCCAACAGTAGCACGAATCTTCTATCTTCGGTAGGAACTCAGGTCTTCATCGTCAGATGGATTAGTCCACGGTTCGTCGATTGGAAGACAATAAAGTAAAATCAAAGACAATCAACAAACACGTTAGAACCTAATAAAAGCAGTCACAAAACAGACTACAATTTAAGTCCTTAAATCTACCCCATCTCTCATTCATTATTCGATTAAATGGTCAAGTTAAGGTTGGGGGTTACATGAGTGCGTCGGGAGCAATAATGCTCTGATACCAACTATAAAACCCCTCGCGAAAGCGGAAATATAAAACATACAAAATACTAAAAATGCAGCGGAATTAAAACTTTTTAACATAACTAACATGCGAGGTGAATTAAAAACTATAACTGAAAGTAAAATACATAAACAAACAGCCTGGGATGGTACATCCCTACAGGCACTCAAACTGAAATGTAAACTAAGTCTAGCTAACGTAAACGTGTGAGTCCATCGATGAATAGGATCATCGCTCGCTAGCTCCATGCAACCCTCTGCCAACCACCTGTCATGTACCTACATACATGTAAACATGTACGCCACAATCAGTGGGGAGTGACTAGAGTTCTCCTAGCCACCTTTTGTGACAACACGTAACACATGATACAATACAGAATACTCCAACATATAACAACATGTGAAGCATAAACAACTCATCATCTGATCTCTTACTATCATGCGATTACCATGCACGGCTCTCAACCAACTTCATAAACAAATAGGAAGGAGAGCCGGTTTCCCTACTGGTTACCCAGTCGGGGGGTCTTTCAATCCAACTATTTATGAAACCGAACAAGAGTCACCCAATGCCTTGGATGATTTAACCACCAATCAAATAAACATCACTAACTCATCATGCATATCTGACACTGTACCATCATTTAGGCAAGGAGATAAACATCCATAACTCATCATGCATATCTGACACTGTACCATCATCTAGGCAAGCAGATAAACAGCAAGTACAAAGGTTCAGAGGCGACATCTTAACGCATAACCCAAGTACTAAATTATTCAGCAAGTATAAAGGTTCAGAGGCGACATCTTAACGCATAACCCAAATACCAAGTTCACAATATCAAGCAAGGACTCAGAGGCGAAAACTCAACGCATGGACCGGCTATCACAGAACACTAGACTCAGAGGCGAAAACTCAACGCATGGACTAGCATTCAATTCACTAACACAAGTAAGGAACTCAGAGGCGAAAACTCAACGCATGTTCCCCTACTACATCACAAGATACTAGACTCAGAGGCGAAAACTCAACGCATGTTCTAGCACCAAACACCTGCACTCTGGGTAAGGTATGACAACCTGACTGCCCCGTCGTGCAGTTGCTCTACTCGTCAGACTCAGAGGCCAGCTTAAGGCATGTCCTGACGCGATCACACATACATGTCTGGACTCAGAGGCGAAAACTCAACGCATGTCCCAGACACGACAAACAGACATGTATGGAACTCAGAGGCGAAAACTCAACGCATGTTCCCATACACGACAAACAATTCACGTATTAAGTTCAGAGGCCAGCTTAAGGCATAACTTAATACGCATCAAAACAATATCATCCAAGTCTATGAACTACTCTATAGTTCTACCTTTAACTTCTAATCAACACTTAATCGACCCCGAGAACTAAGATGAGGGAGAGCCGGTTTCCCTTTCGGTTGCCCGACCGGGGGGTCTCTATCCTTACTTCATTCCCGAACTCAATATAATGTTGCCCATCCTCCGGGGACCTCAAATACATGTCAAGGGTACACAAAACGAGTTTCAATCGAAACCGATTAACCATTTGAAAGTTACGATCAAACTTCAAAACTCAAACAGCCTACAGGGGTCCCCAGCCGGTCGGCAGGCAGCCGGTCGGCCGGCTGGTGACCTCCTCAGCCTTTCTTTCTTTAATACAACACAATGCAAAGAGACTCCCAGCCGGTCGGCAGGCAGCCGGTCGGCCGGCTGGGAACTCAGCTTCTCTATACTACAACTTACGCAACCAAACTAGAACGCACTCCCAGCCGGCTGGCAGGCGGCCGGTCTGCCGGCTGGGAGACCTATTTCCTATGGTCTCAATGTTACGCATAAATCACAAAAACCTCAAGAAGTACTCTCAGCCGGTCGACCGGCGGCCGGTCGGTCGACCGGCTCAGAGAGCCTGGTCAGAAAATCGCGCTTCCAGCCTTCATCAAAACTTAATCATTCGACACCAAAACTTATAAATCGATTCAAATGATGTTTACCCAACATTATCAAACACCAAATACTACTAATCTAACAGCACGCAAGCTCCATAACAATCCTCAAACGATTAATTTCATGTATCCGTCTTAACATATGAAAAACTGAAAATAACATATGAGCATGTTTCAACATAAAAGGGCATGAATTCCTCACATAGGAACAATCCTAAACATGTTACTAAGTCCGTAAATCATCAACTCAACATAATTCAGAAACCATGACAAGATCAACAACAAAAGTGCTAATATTCACAAATAGGCCGAGTTTCTCATTATCGTCACCTTTACTTAGCGAAACCTTCAAGATCTTGCTCAATAAGCACCAAGTCCTCTTCCGGGCTAACACAAACACCGCCTAAAACAACAAAACATCACAACTATCACGAATTTCGAATTAAATCAAACAGGCCGAAATTTCGACTGTCATAAAATGCAAGATTGGTTACCTTAAAACGACGGGCTCGAGACAAGGAATCCGTGGCCGCGAAAATCGTCTCAATCGGATAAGAAACGAAGATTTTATGAGCATTTTAAGATTGAAGGAGAAATCTATAAAAATGGTGTTTGTTGTTGTTTGCAAGATCTGAAAATTGAAATGAAGGAGAGAGGTGGAGGATGGGGGGTTAGGGTTTTGTGAGGAAAAAGAGGGAAAAAGGGTCCATTAACAAGTTAGGCCCATAAGACAAGTTTTAAGACGGTTTAAGTTAAAAACACCAACTTAAGGTAACTATAAACTTACGACGATATAAATATTTCCGGACTATGAAATTAAATTGCTAAGACGTAAATTAAGCAGTTAAATGAAACCTTATTTAAATCCTTTAAAATATTCTCGTATAAATTAAACAGTTATTTAAATGAAATCCCAAAATTTACGAAATATAAATTATTTCTCGAGCTTGAACTTAAAACCTTTAAATATTGCTTACGAAAATGCGGGATGTTACAATTTTTGTTAGATCGTTTAAGGGTAATTTCGGTGGCTTGAAGACTCAAATAATAGGTGATTATTGAGTATAAACCTTCTAAAACCAATGTAAGGACTATCTCATCTTATGATATCATCTTGCATGCATAAGATCTATTTAAGTTTTTATGTCTAAACTTAAAGAAACAAAACTCACATTAGATATGAGTATAAAATGTGGAACTTAGTTTCCAACATTTATTAGTTGCTCATAAACTAATTTATAGTCATACTAAACTAACCTTGTAATTAACATTTTAATTTACTTGTTAAAGATCTTATGCATGCTAAAAATGCGGAAATAAGAGAGTTTTCGAACCCTTACTCACGGTCCGAATATATAGCAAGGATGATCCTCCTAGTACCCAACAAGAATACCTCCTTTGGATGCACCAAGACAACCCCTTGACCAACCGAGATCTTGAACAAGCTAGCACAAAAACCGGTTTTCCTTAAATTATTCTAATCTCTCTAATTAGAATATTATCTCAATACTACAAATAGTATGTTATTATTATCTTATAATATTGAATTTGAGGTTGTAAAATCTCTCTTTCACTTAGAATATTTTCGGCTAAGAGAGAGTATGAATGAGGGTTTTGATGTATCTTATATATCATGTATGCCTATCTTAATTAACAATTTAACTTAAGAGCATATGGGGAGTTGTAGTAGCCGGCTAGGGCATGGGGAAGGCTTAAAGGGATGTTTGTTGAGATTACCCATGGCCTAGGTATGCATCCCTAACCATTAGGTGCTAAGCTAGGTAATAATTGTGTCCTTAAAATCAAAACACAATTAAAAACACCCTTAATCCATCCCATGAAACCGACACCACCATATTAAAATGTAGTACATTTTACAATTGTCTTTAATCAATTGTATAAGTGTGACATCTATGGTGTTACACTATAATAACAATTGTTGTAATTTGAAAATGCATATTTATCACATATAAATACCATTTAAAAATTAAATAAATCATATTTATTATTTCGACATGTAATTCGAAATTACGAGCATATAAAATGGTCATTCATAATTTATCGTCAGTACGATTTACAACCTTTGTAATAATTATAACCCAATTCATTCTAGTTACGATATTATAAAATATCGTTTAATGTTTAACAATTGACACGTTTCAATTTTAAACATAAATCTTACAATAAGATTTAACCTCTGATTTCTCGATATACGAGTTTAAGGAGTATGATCAAATCGTATCAATATACATTTGATCATTTTATCAATTAAGGGAATTGTCCTAAAGGGGTGTGACGTAAAGGGATCAACTGACCACCACCGTCATACGACAGTAATGTCAAACTCAAGCTAGCCAATCATTACCGATTAATGTTGGTCAGTTGACTAATAATTCGTATCATCACTTGCGCATTCTCGTCATGAGATTTAATTACGTGATCGCACTATTGTTGAGGACACATTTCCCAACAATTTAATAGGACGATTTGGCTTAGGTTTTGCATGTTAGTTCATATTCATAAGCATTGCATATTTTAATTATGATTGTCATGATTTTATTTACGTAATTTTGGATTATGTAATTTTACTTAGTATGGCCTTAGTTTTTAATCGATATTTCCCGTAATGTAAGGGGTTATCGATTCGGATGTAATTAATGTGATCTCCTATCACTTTATTTATTGTTTTCTATTTTATGATGTATAAAGTAGACTAGAAAAGTTGTAATTTTTGTAAATTCCGATGAGCCTTGAAGACGATGCCATTCGGAAAGGAGTTCCGGCCAAGACGGTGTTTACCTTGGAGTGCGTGCCTCGCGAAGTTCAAGGGACCAAAGGAGTTGGTTTCCGAATTTGTACTTTTATTATTTTATTTTCTAGGAAAGGCCATACTAGGGTTTCTTATGCTTTAGGTTTTTATGCTTTTGTTTTGCTTTATATGTTTGCATGCATAGCCAAATCGTCATATCATGCCTTGCATTTTATTCGATTTAGTCGACCTAGTCAATAATTTATCGATAATTCACCGACTTAGTTCACTTAAACGGAGATAGATAATAATTTTGACTAGATCTCTTACAAATGAATATTGAGACTTAGCCTTACCAAAAACTATAGACCCATGAATCCCTTCTTCACAAGAATGTAGGCTCGGCTACACCGGGGTACTAAAATTGTTACGTTGGGTAAGTGGGGTAATAAGATTACACCTTGAAATTTGGTCGATCTCAACGAAGGTATTCGTAACCATAGTTGCAATAAGTTCGGGCTAGAGACAATTTTTAAAAAAAATTGTCGACCAAGAGTTCTAAGGTAGAACCGATTAAAAGGTTAATCCACCAAATTATATCAATAAGGGTTGAATCGGCTACACCGTACCCGGATTAATATGGATTTGGGTCTCGGGATTGTTTACTTAATTGGGTAAGAGATCATTAAGTAAATAACTAAACTTGTTTAAAATTAATTACGAGTTTCAAAAATGATGTTGTTTTAATTCCTTCATTCTTATTGTAGTTTAATTTTCAACATCGTCAATGGCAACCAACGCTCCACCTCTCACTAATGTATCATGGCTTCGATCCTTTATGGATCGTTGCAAACTCGATAAGCATGGTTCAAATTTTAAGGATTGGGATGCGCAATTACTTTTCGCCGCTCAAGGTGACGATAAGACTCGTTACCTCTCCGAAGCCGCTCCGACCGTTCCGACCGGTCGTTCCACGGTTCAAACTCGTGAGGCCTATGAAGCCTACATGAAAGAGTCCTCCGCTCTTAAAAATGTGCTTATCTTCTCCATGGAGCCGGATCTCTAAAGGAGTATGATCAAGTTAACCACATCATATGAGATATACACCAAACTTGCGACAACGTTTTCACAAACTCCAAGGGTGATTCAATATGAGGCGGCTTCCGCCTTCTTCGACATTAGCTTGAAGGAAGGAGAAAAGATAAGCCCTCATGTACTCAAATTAGTTGAGTTCGCGGAGACTTTAAAGTTGCAAGGAGTTGACGTTCCCGACTCTCTCATCATTGACCGAGTCCTTCACTCTCTCAATAAGGTGAAATCGTATGCTCAATTTCGGGTGAATTTCAATATGCGAAATCAAGAGACCACATTGGATGAATTGCATAAGATGCTTGTCCAAGCCGAGAGGGACATGGGACTTCATGAAAGTTCCACTAAGGATGTTTTGAACATCGAGAAGAAAGGGAAAGGTAACTTCAAGAGGAATACCTTCAAAGGCAAGGGAAAGAAAACGTTCAAGCCCAAACCGGCTAATTAAAGAAAAGACCTTTTCGAAAGGTGCTTCAACCTCATCTTCAAAATCTGAAGATAAGTGCCATTATTGCACGAGGTTAGGGCATTGGAAGCGTAATTGCCCCAATACTTGACCGACCTCAAAAATGGAAAGGCAACCGCCGTAGGTAATACTTCTCGTTCAAAATTCATGTTATTTTGTCAACTTATGTATAGTGATACAAATCGTTGATTTTACCCTTTTTAATTGTTTTAAAGGGCCACCTCCTAATGACAAAGGCAAGGAGAAGGAAGCATGAAATTCCTTACATGGATGACTATGGTAGCTTCCATTTGATTGAAGACTTAAGAGCTTGGCTCTAATTTTCATTATTGTCTTCTTTCATATTTTGCATTTTATTTCCTAGAACAATTATTTTCTTGTAAGGACAAGGATTTGAATCCTAAACAATGGTTGTATTTTGGATATTAGTGACTTGGTTTTCAACCCAAGTCGCTACTTTTGTTCTTAATCGAATTATTGATTCCTAAAATAAATTGTATAACTTGTCGAACATGAATCAAAGGGATCTCTATAAATCACTAGATAAAAAACCATGAAACGTTCATAACATTGATACGATCAATATGAAGAATCAAAGCGTTGATTAATTAAAAAAAACGAGAAAATACACCTCTAAGAGAAAAATATTCAATCAAAATGAATATTAGTTCATTATAAGATGATCATTTTAAGTGAAAATGAGAATGTATTCATCACACCTATAAAACTTTTCAAACATTCATATGCATTGGTTATATCGAAAATTGCTATCCTTATACAAATAAAGGTTATTTTTAAAGAGGATAGAGTGGGAGAAAATATTTCGCCCGCAAACCAATGATATAAATGTAGTATCTTAGAGAAGAATCCTACATGGGAGTCTTAAGAAGAACCCTAAATGAATGAATAAAAGAAACTACGAGAGGACACTGAAAAAACTACGGGAGGACACAAGAGGAGATGTTCCTTATGTCATTATTTCTAAAAGAGAGGATAATAGAAACCCCGTATGAAAAAGGGGAAAAACGTTTCCTTAACAAATGATTTTTCTAAAATTATAAGATAAAAGAGAAGAAATCATCTCAATTCTCTCGATGTAGTTATAAGGGAATATCATGTCATATTCATCTCAAGGAAACGAAGACATGAAAGAAGTGATGTTGATTGAATGGAAGTAGACCACTATAGGGATAGTGATACTGGTTCAAGTAGAAGCAAATGAATAACATGCGTGAAGTGAAAAGTTCATTTAAGAAATATCAATCGCTATAAAAGGAGTGATGTTGATTTTAGTGGGAGCGATACTCATTAGAGAAATGAACGTACCATTTAGAGATAATGGTGATTCTTTAAAGTGTAAAGAATAAGAAGTTCTCAATTCTAGATGAACAAAATACCATATATCATAGGATGATGGAGCTTCACGGAAAGGTTTATTATATTGATAATAAAAGGTCGCCCATTAGAAATCTAAATGGCTTGATACATTATTCATATTGATGAATAAAAGCCTTGATCAAATAGCCAAAGATGATTGAAAGAAGTAAGAGTGATGAAATCATAAATAACTACAATATAGATTTCAGTACATAAGTGACTAGGTACTTTCGAGTGATTTTGTAACACCCCCGTCATCCTCTTTATTAGTAAGTAGGGTTTTCAAATAAAATTCGGATAATGAGTGTGTCACAATTAAACCAAATATGGTAGTAGTACCTAGACATGTAATAAAATAGGTAGTTGTCGATGCAATTTAAAATCCAAAGGATAAAATCCGATTACAACCAAGTTTAAAGTTTGCGGAAGCGAAAATAAAGTTCAACAGTCCAAAAAGAAAGATAAAGTCTCAAAAGCATTTGTCTTCGGTTGAAACATTAAGAGCGCTCTCCAGTACATCCCACGACTAATTCCCATGAGTACCTGTCACACGATCTGCTCACACAATTTGTGATCACCGCAGGTCCAAACAAGGACAAAACAAATAAAAGGGTCAACAATAATGTTGAGTAAGGTAAACAATCCGAATAAAGAATAAACGGAATATAAAATCATAACTTAGAAGACATTTTTCAATAATGTGTAACCAAAAGTGTTTCGAAACATTTAAAACAGAGTATCAGAATAGCCACTGTTAATTGAAGGGAAATAAATAATCTAAAATGATTAAGTATGACATAAGTGTTCGAAAAGATTCAAATCCATATCCAATCTTTCAAAATAATTCCAAACCAAAGAAAACATTTCTTTCCAACATTTCCAACGTCGGTATATATTTGGATAGAGGCCGTATGAAGAGGATCCCCTCGCCCTAAACCGGATAAGACGGGGTTCGCCAAATCATGTACTAAACTGTCCTAAAATCCCGAGTGTGCACACCCCTCTAAGGGCCAACCCCAAAGAGGAAGATAAGAGGACGGGGTCTCGATCAACTAACCCCCATCAGAAGCTCTGTATAGGAAGTCCCTTATTATGGAACAACCTACCCCTCTACCAAAACCGTTTCAAACCAACATGAGAATCCATTTCCAAATAACCAAGATATTTCCTTCAAATTTGATAACTCATCATAAGCTTGTAGAAAAGCAAAACGGTTTTGGTTCCCAAAACTTTTAAAATCATAAACCACTTCTTTCCATATTAAACACAATCCCGTTTCAAAAGATCAAAACAAACAAATCTTTATCCATAATCATTTTGTAAAATGAATTCAACCAATATAAATATTTCAATATAACCAAAAGTCTTACCATGCAAGATAGTAACAAATCGTAACGGTTTAATAAGAGTGTACGGATAAACGTTTCCCTTACCTTACGAACGATTAAAGGTTAGAGAGCCTCTTCTATGAATCCCGACTCTACATAATATTAAATATAATAGTTACTTATATGAACGACCATTACTAAGCTACTTGTAGTAAATTATGCGATAACTATACTTTCTCGGTTTTTACAGATTTGAAATAGAAACTTTAAATCGTCATATCTCCTTCGTTACTAAATGTTTTGAGGTGAGACCAGTGGGGTTTGGTTCCTTAGTGAGTTGTCCATCTTTAATGTCTCAGTGGTAAGAGTCTAGAAACGTGTGTAAGGGGTCCAAAGTTACAGTCTACCAAAGTTGGTCCAAAGGTGAGTCTTAAAAAGTTACGGGGTGGTAAATACTCTTAACATGTCGAAACTCGTCGAAACGAAAGCCTACTACACTTCAAATTCATCAAACTTTAACATGTGAAGAGATGGGTCACTGATTATATTTTTATGTATGACTAAATTACCCGTTTATGGAAATGTAAGCTTTTAACAAGTAAGACTAATGAAAACATTTTTCCAGAACACAACAGAAACGTGTAAAAATCATAATAAATCCAAAACGTCATTTTTTTGTGCACGGTTGGCTTTATTGGAGTCCTGTATGTGTCTATTATATATTGTTAGCCATGCATGTTGTCTCAAAAATAGGTTTATCAGATCTAAACTCTCATTTTAATAACAGTGGTCAGAAACTGAGTCATAAAATGTTTTATATCATAAATCCTACTTAATAAATTGAAACGAGTTGATTCCAAGTCCCACTATTATCTGCATTCATATTAGTTTAACATACTAAAAGCTTAGATATTGATTCATCTTGTAGATATGGTTTTATGACTCATTAAGTGAGATCTAGTGTTTTGACTAGACAGAAAACATGCTGTAGTATTTGATTTTTCATTTACAGATGGTGCATGCAATCGTCCTAATTTTTGGTGAGTGTTTTTACAACAACTTAAGGAAAGTCCCAAATTTTTATTTTCTGAAAATACTTATTTTAAAATGTGATTTCAGATCTATTACATGCATGCTACGTTTTTGACAAAATAACGGTTTTTACTAGATTCAATCCTTTGCATGCATGGTTGTAGATTCATATGTTCAAGTTTAGATGTTAAGTGATATGTGAATGCATGTTAAAAGGTTATACAACCAGATTTGAAGGGTTCATAAGCTTACTTAGTGTAGAACTTCAAGTAATGGCAAGATCCTCCTTCCTTACAACCCCTTTCTTCTTCTCCTTCTTATTCTCTCTTCCTTACTCTATTTTATGTGTTGTTTGTGTGGGAAAACGAAGAATGAAATCTGGTGGGAGGTTGAAAGTGGCGTGGGAAAGGGGAAGACAAAGAGGGAAAGTGGACTTCTCATGCATGCCAAGTGTCTTATTGCATAAACCAAATGTTCTCTCCATGCACAAGCCACATGTCTAGGCATGCATTGGTCCACATGTCTAGACATGCATTGGTCAATGATTATGTTACGGAAAACGATGCACGGAAAACGATGCATGCGACTACGTGTCTCTATTAAGCGATACTTGTTTAATCAATAAATTTTTTATTTTATTTTATTGACGGATTTTACGGGTATTACAGATTTTTAATCCCTCTTGCTTACCTATACGTCACAAGTTATAAGATAACAGTGGGAGCTTCCCTCAGAGAAGGAAACTCGAAATCTAGAAGGAGTTCTAGATATGTACTCAAATAAGATCATATTATACGAGATAATATGAGATAGAAGGAGAGCAAGATTTGTAAGTTTTGGAATCATGAATAAAAGGTTTATTCGCAAAACACTAATACAAATTGATGATCGTGCATCAAATGCAATGAAATAATATTGACTATTTTTACATAACAATATCATTTGAGTTATGATTAACTCACAATGAAAGATACTTTGTCAAAATCCAAATGGGTTGTAAGAGACAACTTTGAACCCCATAAAGTGAACTTGATTGACTTAGTATAGCCCCTGGCCGCTTACATGAGGTGACATCTCTAAGCGACTAGAATGTGAGGCGACTGATGGCAAGTTCAAGTGCCATAGAGTCATATGTGATGACTAGTCGATCACATAGGCAGACTGCAAGAGACACTCTGTTGGGCAGAGTGACCGCTTATAGAGTTCTGGAAATTTTATGATAGCCGGGTCGTGGCAAGAGCTGCTATAGTATTCTTATGAGTCAATTCTTAGACTAAAGACTACTCTCCCAAGATGGTACAGTTTTGGCATAACCTTGATCCATTCTCTACGACTTTTCGTAACTGGAGTCAAATGAGATTGCTTTGGGTTGTGACTGACTGTGGCTAGCTAAAGGGAGTAGTGAGTACGATAGAAATTGTCCACCCCTTGTCAGGGTTGTTCAAATCTCAAGGCCACTCGAGGAGAAGTTAACTGAAAATGCGAGGCCACGCTCGAAAGGTATCTATGGTATATAATTGATCCGGTCAAACAGTTATTCTCCAGATCAAGGAAACCACTCGTGATATGATCGAATGCAAGTACGACCTCAGAGAGACATCTTGCATTAAGTGGGAGATTGTAATAGGACAAGAGAATTGGTGACGCACACTTGTCGAGGACAAGTGGGAGATTGTTGGGAAATATGTCCTCAACAATAGTGCGATCACGTAATTAAATCTCATGACGAGAATGCGCAAGGGATAATACGAAATTATATTAGTCAACTGACCAACATTAATCGGTAATGATTGACTAGCTAGAGTTTGACATTACTATCGTATGACGGTGGTGGTCAGTTGATCCCTTTAGGTCACACCTATAGGACAATTCCCTTAATCGATAACCTGATCAAATGTATATTGATACAAGTTGATCATATTCCTTAAACTCGTATATCGAGAAATCAGAGGTTAAAACTTATTGTAAGATTTATATTTATAATTGAAACGTGTCAATTATTAAACATTAAACGATATTTTATAATATCGAAATTAGAATGAATCGGGTTGAAAATTATTACAAAGGTTGTAAATCGTATTGACGATTAATGATAATGACCATTTTATTTTATTGTAATTTCGAATTACTTGTCAAAATAATAAATATGATTTATTTAATTTACAAATGATATTTATATGATAAATATGCATTTTTAACAATTATTATTCTAATGTGACACTTTAGAAGTCACACTTGTACAATTGATTAAATGACAAAAATAAGATCAAGTCCATTTTAGGCATTGAGAGTGCCGGTTATGTGGGTGTGTTTTAGGGTTGTTTTATATGTTTAAAACACCCTAAACACAATCATTAAAGTGACCTTGGAACTAATACCTATGGCCACCCTAATTACATCGGAAAGGGGAAGTGTTCCCCCTTGTTGCCCCCCATGCACGGCCGTCCCAAACCCAAGGCCACCCACAATAAAACTTGTGATTTTACACAAGTTCATTCATTCTAATTCTAAGGCAAAAATTTCTAGTGAGAAAGAGTTGTTAAATCCTCTAATAATATTATAAGATAAATATTATCAAAACTACTAATAATTGTATTATTAGTTTAGAAGTTTTAATTAGTGATTAGAACTTAGTTTAAGGAAACCGATTATTGTACTAGCTCACATCAAATTTTCGGTTAATATTAAGGGGTGTCTTGGGTGCATCTTGGAGGAGGTGTTCTATTTGAATACTAAGGAGGATCATCCTTGCATTGGTTTCGTCGGATTGTAAGTATTCGAGTCCTATTTCCGCATATATGTATTAGCATGCATAAGATCTAAAATATAATAATTAAAATGTTAATTATCATCTTAATTAGTATGACTAAATTATTAGGTTTTGAGATGTTTAAACCTAACAAGTTACCCCTTCACGATTAGACTAGGTTTAATTTATGTTACTATCGAGGGATACCTTATCCCCAATGACGAAGCTACCCCTGGGCCAAGCGGGCCATGGCCCAAGGTGAGCTTTGATGATCAATTAGTAAATGTGTCAGATAATAAGCAGTAAAGTGGTTATGGCATAGTGGTTTATGGAGTGTAAGTACGGATTACCATGTGAAAGGTTGTAAGTTCGACGCTTGATAACCACAATTTAAATGCAATTTTTTTCTACCGCTTTCTTAACTTAATTTTTCTACATAATAATTAATTCCTTATTTATATTTACATAATATTCTTTATTTAGAAAATAGGGATTCGTTTTTTAATTGTTGAAAATTACTTATTGCTTGTTCTTTAATGAATTTATAATTAGTAATCGCCTTTGTCCCATCGTAATAAACTTATTTTAAAACCGTTTTTAACTCTGTGATAAACAAAGTTAAATATTAACTTGTACTCCGTATGTTATATATACTCCATCTGTCCTAGTCAATAATTTATTTATACTTCGTAAGAATGTAATAAATCTAAGAAACGTATGGAGTATTAGTTATCGACAATGTTATTCCAGTGGCGTTACATTTACGATGAGTCGGTAAATTAATTATACACCGTCAAAAAAAAATCGGCCCTGGTCCTTATTTTGTCCTAGCTTAGCCCCTGCTTATCCCTTGTCTTTTTCAATTTCCTTGTATAAATTCTACTTTCGCTTTAGTTTTGGACTTCCGCATGTTGTTTTGATGTTCCGCAATTAGGTTTTATTTAAATATGTCGAAAGTTTTTAAAAGTATCACATTTCTGCTGCAAGTTACTTGTTTATCTTTATGTATTATCGCAGGGTGTCACATTAATAACGGATTTTCTAAAATATTGGTGAAAATATGTCATGATAAAAACTCATATTTACCATAATAAGTGAAATAATCTTGAAAATCTTACTTTATCATTTAATATATTAAAGCAACAGTCGGTAACCGCTATTTTAGAGTAAAAAGGTGAGGTGTCGCGCTCATATCAATCGACCGTATAAAATACGTATTATGTACACAGTAAGGCCTCATTTGGTTGCCTCCATGAAAATGGGTGAATTGACAAATCCCATGATTTGGAAAAATGGAGATGTTTGGTTACTCCCAAATCATGGGGTTTTTTTTTTCCTATGAATTTTCAATTCCTCCATTATGGAGGAGTTTGATTACCTAAGACCCCATAGATAATTGGAAACCTCTGTGTCAATTCAACTCCAGGATGTCAACCAAACGAATTTGAGGCAATTCACATGAATTGGTCAATTCACGTGTTTTGCAAAATCATGGGAAATTAATTCTCGTATGTCAATCAAACGAGGCCTAAATACGTAAAACAAAAACTACCCACTCATCCACTATCCCCTACTCTTTCCTAAAATAACTGCTACGTAATTAATTAAGGTCATCACCCTCTTTAATCTGTAAAAGTTACTCCACACTATTCTCCATTTGTCTCGATTGTCTCGCGCCATTTTAATTCCTTGAATTTTTGCTAAACTGTAAAAGTAGTACTCCGTACTTTTTATCAACTTATACTTTTAATTCCCACATAAATACGGCGCCGCCCTCGATTTGTATCTCGACTTTCCAAAATTCCAAAATTGAAGAAGAAGAAGAAGAAGAAGAAGAAGATGGATACACTTTGGAATTTGAGCAAATATCTGGTGAGTCATTACAGTCAATTACCCCTATCAATTTTTAAGATTTGACTATAGTAATTGATACAGAGTATTAATTTTTTGACTTTTAATTGGATTTAATATGAACTAATTTTCAATTAAGATATTGAGAAAGATTGATTGGTATATTTGAGAAAATACTACAAGGGTTACTCTGAAAAAATATCTCTTTTGTCGTCGACCTTTATCTTTCGCATCTATTCAGTTTTTTGTCTACTACTTTTATTAAAATTTTCAGGTAATTGTTTAATCCATTAATAATTTCTTAGATTCGTTGATATTTACATTGTGTCTGTGGTGTATGTTGCTCTTATTAAAGATCTCAGGTAATTGTTAATCTTAGGATTATTAGTTTTGAATTTTGCAATTTTGTGTGAATTATTGTCAATAGTTTCTTTGATGATAAGTGTTAGACGAAGTGGTAGAAATTTGTGTCCCAAGTGGGGATAGCAACGGATCCTGGATCCGGTCCAGATCCGTTAGACCCGACCCTGCTGGACCGGATCTGGATCCTTCAAATTTGGACCCGTCGGATCTGGATCGGATCTGGATCCACGAGTTTAAAAACGGATCTGGATCTGGATCTTGTTGACAAGACCCGGATCCGACCCTAAGACCCGTTTTTAATATTAAAAAAAATAAAAAAAAATAACATAATTTACAATTCCGCTTGGACTAAGACTTCTTCTGGGCCTCATATTCAATTCTAATTTCCAAATTTCAACCCCTATTCACTGTCTCTCAATTTCTCTTCATTTTGGATGTACATCGTAAATAAGGGGATTAAGAACACATATATTTAGTTTATCAACTTTTAGTTACTTGTTTGTATTTTTTAATTGGTGTATTCTTTTTCACATTATGATGTTGATGATATTGCTAAGGAAGACATGGAGGAAGATGATGATGAAGAAGTTTCAAGTGTTAACTAATTGTAGGATTTTAAGCTTCATTGTTATCTCTAAGTTGTATTCTATTTTGTAAGACTTTAATTGTGGGACTTTCATTTTGTAAGACCTTGATTTGTAAAATTGTAATCTTTTGAATTTGTGGAACTTTCTACCGTATTTATTGGGAAAAGTTAGTTGACAATGAAGATGAAGAACATTGAAGATTTGTGGTTGTGGGCTTGTGGCTGCCAATTCAAGTTTTTTTCTTCTTCTTTATTTGTTTTCATGGCACCCGCGGATAACCCTGATCCTAACCGGATCCGTAAGGTCCGGATCTGGATCTGACCTTTTTGGACCCGACGGATCCGGGTCGGATCTGGATCCTATTGCCAAAAACGGATCTGGATCCTATCCAGATCCGGCCCGTTGTCATCCCTTGTCCCAAGTAGTATGAGAAAACAAATAAATTGTAAGGGTTCTTTATTCTATAGATGAATTAATTAGACGAAAGATAACTTTGTCTAATCCAATAGCAATCCATCAAACTTGAGTTGAACTATAACATTTTAGACGGGTTCTAGATCTATATGGCATGTTAACGTTATGAAATTTACTTGATTATTTGGTACAATTTTATTAAATATTTTGGAATAAGATGGTGTCACCATAATTCTTTTCGAGAAAAAAAAATCGTGATTTTTTAAAAAATGGAGCGTCTTCCACAGTGAAATTGTCTCATATTAGACTTACTGCAATTTTATTAATAATTACATGTTGTCAACGATCACCACTAAGTAGTACGGAGAATGACCATCTAGATTTTTCAAATGTATATCGGTATTGTGACTATCACAAGGTGATTTTCTTATTTGATTGTGGTACATCACCAATTTCTCAACAAAAAAGTAGAGTTGCAATTTTTTTGTAAAAATGATGACAATTCCATTTCCTTATAGTTCCATTTTGTTACATATGCATACCAATTCTACCATTCATTTGCATAACAACTCAAAAACTCAATATGTATCCAGTGTGGATATACATGGCAAGAGTATGCGACCCTAATCGATGGTTTTTGTACAAACTAAGAGTACCGTCATCTCGCCATGTTTACATTAATTTCAAGCGTTTGAGCTTTCAATGCATAACACCACCATAATTTATCGCTCATATATATCCTGATGATCAACTACCAAGACAATTTTCTTATTTTGCTGGGATATCCAGCATGTCTCATGGCATGTTCTTTACTACCAAGGTTAAGAAAATGCTCCTTAAAGAATAGGTAATTTATCATGTTTTTTTTATTTTTACAAATTGTAGTTAATTTTATATAATGACTTTAATGGTTTTCAATGGATTGTTAAAGAACGGTAAATAACATTTTTCTATGTCACCATAACAATTTATGTCGATATGCATGATCGATTGAAATTTGACGTGTATGTACCTTGCTATGACATTGATCGAGTTTATTACAGTATTCCAATATTTTTTTATTAAAATACTCCCTCACATGTATGATTCAATATTATTTCATTCTTTCATTATAATCATTTGTTTATTTTTGATTAAAGTACCCCCTCACAAAGAATATAAAAGTAAAACAAATGATTAACACGGAAGTAGTAATATTGTCATTTTCCATTTCTCGAGCTGAAGAAGTTTATTGGATGGAAGAGCACAAATTTTAACATTTTTTTGGACTGGTTAGTCTTGATTGTCAACTATATTTTGTATTTGCGCGTATAGGTGGTGGGTGACTCTGTTAAGCAGGTTGAAGTTGGTCATTTATTGTATATTAGGAAGGCAATAAAAGAGAGGTTCAGTTCAATTTCAATTAAAAAAAGCACAATTAACCAGGTTGAAAACATTACTGCAAAATAAGTTCTTTATATTATGACTATATGACTCGAAAAACTCTCAATAGTATGGATAATTATAGCAATTTAGAATTGTACTATTAAATTTATTATTGTACTACTCACATTTTCGATAAGATTGTTGATTTTTTCTTCCTTTGATCAATCATGGGCTTTTTGTTATCGTTTTACATTTGTTTTATTTCTTTTATCTTTGTGGTGCATGAATTATTTACCCATTCATATAAAGGGTAGAAATTCGTATTGTTTAAAAAATAATTTGTAATTTATTTTCCATATAATGTACGAATTTCTTCTTTCAAAACATGTCAAATACCAGATTTTTGCAAACCATTTAATATCCAACCATATTTTTTAATCATCGTATAATAGTTTTCTAAACTATTATTAATCACGACATCTTTTTAGACATGACCAATTTTATGAAACTATTTTTGGGGTCATGTGTAAGTAGGGTCCGGAAATTTAAGATGGAAAAAAATAATTTGATGAATGTAATATAACTATCAATGTAGTGGAAGAAAATATTCGATATTTATAATGTTTTTTAGCATATGTGAGATATTATAATTTGCTTTAACACTATACTACGCAAAACAAAGGTCAACATGATAGAAATGTCCGTCGAAAACATGATGCGCGAGATTAAGTCGTCGGTTCTCACGATCAAACAAATTTATAAACCTGATATAAAGTAGTATAATAGGGTTATCGTTCGCAATGATGGTGGGGAAGTTGTAAAGTTACGTTCTAATTAAAGCTTGAGTCGGGGGTAATAGGTTTGTGATTGGTTAACAACTACTAAAGATAAATTAAAGCAAACGCGTTAAGATGAAATTGATTGTAACATCCCGTATTATCGTGATTTATATTTAAAGACTTTTAATTAGTTTTAAGTAATAAAATAATATTTTAATAATTTATCGGAAAGTATGTTAATAAATAGTAGGATCCGTCTTAAGAACCTTAAGTCCTTAAGACGAATACAAACTTGGCAACTTGAATCCTTAACTTAAAACCCGTTCACCCAAACCCGTTTCCCATTGAAACGGGAAAGGACACTTAAAACCCATAACCCTCATTAAATGTGTCGACATTCATCTTCTAAAAATAAGAATACAGTGTTCTCATTTCCTCTCATAAACCTCCATAATCTTCATCTTCTTTTGCTTATTTCATCATCATCCGTTCATCAAATCGAGGTAATAATAACATTTTCGGAATCCTCATCGAATTTGCAAGTCATCCATCACTTCTGTTTCTCGTTTCCTTCAACTCGAAATTTGGGCTGTTTTGAGTATACTTCGAATTTAGCCTCTTAACACCGTTTTGCTTGTTGTAGGGGAAAGCTTAGAGGATCCTAAGGAAGTTAGTGGCAAGATTGAAGAAGAGATTGGAGCTTAAACGCTTGAAAGGTGACGATTACGAGTAACTCGGCCTTTTTGTTAAAATAGCAAGTTTTGATGTGTTCTTGTTATTGTTTCTGATTTTTGTTAAGGTTTGATGATTAATGGACTTAGTAACATGTTTAGGAATGTTCTTATGTGATGAATTCATGCCTTGTTGATCTTTCACATGTTCATAAGCAATTTTCAGAAATTTCATGTTTTGCGACGGATACTTTGTATAATCGTATTGAGGATTGTTATGGGTTTGTTTGCTGTTAGTTAGTGTTATTGAGTGATTTGTGATGTTGGGTAAATCTTACATGTAGCAATTTTTAAGAATTGGTATCGAATTATTGAGTTTTGACATAGGCTGGAAATCGCGTATTTACGAACAGGCTCTCTGAGCCAGTCTTAGTGTTAAGGAAAGAGGAGGCTGAGTTGGGTTGCCAGCCGGTAGGCCGGCTGCTTGCCGACCGGCTGGGAGCCCTTGTAACGTGTTTTCATTTTGTTTTCGTTCATAACTCTTAGATGGTTAATCGGTTTTGATTGAAACTCGTTCCTTGTATCTTTGATATGTATTCGAGGTCCCCGGAGGATGGGCGACACTATATTAGGTTCGGGAATGGAGAGAGGATAGAGACCCCCCGGTCGGGTAACCGAAAGGGAAACCGGCTCTCCCTCAACTTAGTTCCCGGGGTCAATTAAGTGTTGGTTAGAAGTTAAGAAAAGTAGAACTATAGATTAGTTCATAGACTTGGATGATATTGTATTGATGCGTATTAAGTTATGCCTTAAGCTGGCCTCTGAACTTAATACGTGAGTTATTTGTCATATATGGGGATATGCCTTAAGCTGGCCTCTGAGCCCTATATGTGTATGTTTTTCGTGTCTGGGACATGCCTTAAGCTGGCCTCTGAGTCCAGACATGTTTGTTGTGATCGCGTTGGAACATGCCTTAAGTTGGCCTCTGAGTCTGACGAGTAGAGCAGCTGCACAACGGGGCATTTAGGTCGTAACACCTTACCCGGAGTGCAGATGTTTGATGCTAGAACATGCCTTAAGCTGGCCTCTGAGTTTAGTATCTTGTGATGTGGTGAAGGGACATGCCTTAAGCTGGCCTCTGAGTCCTTTGCTTTTGGATGCTAGTCTATGCCTTAAGTTGGCCTCTGAGTCTAGTGTCTTGCTGATTAGCAGGTCCATGCCTTAAGTTGGCCTCTGAGTCCTTGCTTGCTGAATGTTTTGGTGTTTAGGTTATGTCTTAAGTTGACCGCTGAACCTTTACACTTGCTGAATGATTAGTATGTAGGTTATGTCTTAAGTTGACCGCTGAACCTTATACTTGCTGAGTTTTATCCGTTTGCCTTGATACTGGTATAGTGTCAGATATGTATGATGAGGTTAATGATTATAATACTTGAGTTATAGTTTGTTCATCCAAGGCATTGGATGACTCTATGATCGGTTTCATAAATAGTTGGATTGAAAGACCCCCCGACTGGGCAACCAGTAGGGAAACCGGCTCTCCTTCCTAACGGTTTATGAAGTTGGTTGAGAGCCGTGCATTAGTGATTGCATGATAGTTGATGATCAGTTATTGAGATATTGTTATGCTTCACATGTTTATATATGTTGGAGTATTCTGTATTGCCTTACTTGTTACGTGTCGTTACAAAAGGTGGCTAGGAGAACTTTAGTCACTCCCCACTGATTGTGGCGTACATGTTTTCATGTATGTAGGTACATGCAGGTTGGATCGGGGTTCACTTGAGAGCTAGCGAGTGATGATCCTTTCATCATATGACTTACACGTTTATCGTTTAGCTAGACTCTTAGTTTTGGATACAGTTATCTTTTGGTGCCTGTAGGGATGTTCCATCCCAGGCTTTGTATTTATATTTTGGTTTCCGTACTTAGAACTGTTATACTTATCTACCTTGTTTATATTAGTTTTCAGTTCCCGTTTCAGTTTAATTCTTCTCGCATGTTGTTTATGTTTAAAAAGTTTTAATTCCACTGCATTTTTAGTATTTTGTATGTTTTATATTTCCGCTTTCGCGAGGGGTTTTACAGTTGGTATTAGAGCACTATTTCTCCCGACGCACTCATGTGACCCACAACCTTAACTTAACCAAATAAACAAATAATGAATGAGAGATGGGGTAGATTTAAGGACTTATATTGTAGTCTGTTTGTGCCTTGTTAGGGATACGTCTAACGGTTTACTCTCTTATGATTGTAGAATGACGGAGCCAACCGATGCCGAGAATACTGAGACGCAAGCCCTCATTCAAACTCTTCAGGATTGCATAGCTAGGTCTATGCCTTCTTCTTCACCTCAAACCACGGGAAGTAACCAACCTGGAGGATTTGCTTGGATTATCACCCAGATGTGGAGGAATGCAGCTAAGACATTCGACGGAGAGACCAGTGCTGCGACCCTCACCGCTTGGTTCTTTGACATGGAAAGGAATTTCATGATTTATGGTGTTCGTTCTGAGGACCAGATCCGTGTAGCATCTCAGTTCTTAGTCCGTGAGGCTAGAAGTTGGTGGTTGACGATCAGTGCTCCTGCTACTCGTGACCCTACTTTCACTTGGAGTCGTTTCAAGACTCTTCTTGGCATGAGGTTTTACAATAGGGACATCCGCCAAGATAAGATGGCCGAGTTCATGAACCTTCGCCAAGGAACCCTTTCTGTTCAAGCTTTCACCAATCGATTTGAGGAGCTAATCCACTTTGTCCCACAGCTAGTTGAGAAAGAGGAAGACAAAGCCTATCTGTTTCGGAGCAAGCTTAATGCTGAGACTAGGAGTGTAGCCAGTGGTGACCCGACTTCTTACTTCCAGAGTTACTACAGTGTCTTGCGAGCGGAGGACCCTTATGAGATCTATTGTGAGAGAGCTAGAGCTTTCTCTCCTCCTCGACCACCTTTACATAGTTGTCGAAGCAAGAGACCTCTTAGCCCTCCTTCCTCCTCCTCTCCTCCTGGAAGAGGAAAACACCCACAATTCCTTGTGCAACCTGCTACGGTCAGGCCAGACAATAACCGCCGTGGTAGACCACGCATTAGCTACCGTTGCAGAGAGTGAGGACACCTCTCTGAACAGTGCCCCCAAGGGAAGGGAGAACCCAACGGAGCTGAGGCCTCCCAGGATCGTGACATGGAACCCTCGACAGAAGCTCCCCTGAAATGCTTCAAGTGCCGCAAAGATCTTCATCCTAGAGTTGACTGTTACGGTGACCCTTACCCATGCTTTACCTGCGAGGGATTTGGACATCGCTCCTTCGAATGCCCCGTGGGAAAGGTCGCTATTGACAGAGCTGTTACTACTGACCCTGAGGCTGAGACCAGTGGAGCCAGAGCTGTTCGGATTCAAGCTGTGACCGGAGTTCATCCTGACCCACCTACTGGTATGTTCATGCCTACCGTCTTACTTATGGTTTGATGTACTTGTAACCGTTTAGATCCCTATCTCTTCCCTTAGACTTTTCTTGACCTTCCTTGAGAACTGTCATTGTGTTCCCTTGACTTCACCTAATAGCTTGCTTATCCTGAAACACCTTGTGCGGTAACCTACCATAGACAGACTTGGGGAATTTCTTGAGAACAATCGTAGACCATGATTGAGAGAGTGTTGTTACTCGAGGAAAACCTAAGGAGCTGATGGAATGTGTTTGGTTGATCTTAGTGTCTAGGTGTCATCAACTTGAGGAATAAGGTGAATTATGGTGTAATCGCGCTAAATAGAGTGTCATGCAGGGCTATATATATATATATATAAGAAACTTAAGCGTGAGAACCCTGCTGAATAATGAGCAATTATAAGTTTGGGAAATATCCATTTGAGGACTTAGAAGTACTTGGGGTGGTAAGTGACTTCGAGTAATATGCTTGAGGTATTGATGTTGACGGATAAGTAGATGAAGTAAGCTATTGTTATTTATACTTGAGGAACGAGAGTTATTGGTGAATGTGTGAGAGTGTTGAGACACGTACAAAGGACTTGTGGAATCTACGGAGTGTCCGACCTTAGACTACTTAATGGATTTTAACAATTTTCCTAATAATGGATCTAAGAGAAAATCTGAGAGTACATCACCGATTGAGAAGGGAATAGAATGATTTATTTAAGATGCAATTTTGGAAACGCGTTGTTTTAAGTATAGTTGTTTTGCGGACCATAATGCATGTATAGTAGATATATCATATGGTTGATAGCCTGAGAGTTAGTTGAACTATCATTGAGGAACAATCTGAGGTGGGATATCTAGACTTTTGGAAATAGATAATTAGAAGGATGATACGGCTTTAGACCCGGAAGAACTTTGAGATCTGGATCGTTTTGAGGAACTAGTCATAAGAACCAGTCATAGACTTGCTTGACTTGGGAATTGTTACCTTAGTGAGACCTTACCTTGGAATGTTCGCCTTATGGTAATTGATGATTTTGAGGGAACTTAGGATTTCGAAGTACCCCTATGGAGTAAATTTGAGGGAATTGAACTACATAGAATTAAAGGATATAGGTGATTTCGGCTACGGCCTGACTGATTGGGAAGAATTATGGTGATAGAATTCAGATTTAGAATTTGGAAGTGCGTGAACCTTGGTCTGAAGTATGTGTTTTAGGCTTCCACCTTGAGTGAGAGATCCTTAGCCTTAATCGAACAGATTTTTGTGTGAACTGAGTGAGAGTTTCGGAGACCTTCTCGTTGAGGAATGCCTTGTCCTGTGGATGAAATAGGGGTAAGAGGGACCGTGAAACCATTGTGAGCGTCGAAGTTACTGAAATCGCCTTTTTGGGATATACTAGGAATCGCTGTAACGATGTTTTGATCATGGATTGAGCGGTTAGTGTACCCATGTCTGGCAAAGGTTACCGTCTTCTTTAACCTTCGACTTGATTGTTCCGTTCCTTCAACCCTCATTTTTGTGTTCTTGCAGCCGCGAGGCTTGAAACCCCTAATCCTTCGTATCGAAAATAAGCTTTGCGACTGTTTCCGCGCTCTCAAACGTCTGTTTTGGAACTCGTTCCCCAATTGTCGACTTTAAATCCACTGTTTTTGGAAAAAGCTTAGTTGTTTTGAGAATTTGAAATTGCTTCACTTCCGTTGAAGCAACTTTTGGTCGTTGTTACAATTTTACTTTTTCAAGAATTTGGGAGTATTGGTCGATTTGAAGAAAACTTGGTTTTAAAGAGCGTAACGTTTTACGATTTTGTCAGATTTCAGCGTTGACTGCCACTACGACTTGTTATTGGAGACGTCTGATAACCTGTGTTGTGCTTGTCAACACCGAATCAATCTAATTTTGAACTTTATTTGAACAAAATTTTGGGACTTGTCTCAGATTTGGAATGTCGGACTCTTGAATACGTAACGAGAATCCCAATGTCCATTGACAAGACTTGTGCCTTGAAACCTTTTCTTTATTGAAACCTTTTTGAAAGATAAAGTTTTGGGTTATCTTGACCCGTATGGTTCATCTTGAAAGCTAGAGTTGTTTTGGAACTTACTTCTACCTTCGAGTTTCGAGGACGAAACTTTTTGAAGATTGGGTGATTGTAACATCCCGTATTTTCGTGATTTATATTTAAAGACTTTTAATTAGTTTTAAGTAATAAAATAATATTTTAATAATTTATCGGAAAGTATGTTAATAAATAGTAGGATCCGTCTTAAGAACCTTAAGTCGTTAAGACGAATACAAACTTGGCAACTTGAATCCTTAACTTAAAACCCGTTCACCCAAACCCGTTTCCCATTGAAACGGGAAAGGACACTTAAAACCCCTAACCCTCATTGAATGTGTCGACATTCATCTTCTAAAAATAAGAATACAGTGTTCTCATTTCCTCTCATAAACCTTGTAATACCCGTAAAATCCGTCAATAAAATAAAATGAGAAATTTATTGATTAAACAAGTATCGCTTAATAGAGACACGTAAAACCGTCGCATGCATCGTTTTCCGTCACAAAATCGTTGACCAATGCATGCCTAGACATGTGGACCAATGCATGCCTAGACACTTGGCTTATGCATTAGGACACTTGTCTAGACATGCAAAGTCCCATTTTCTCTTTGTTTCCATCCTTTCCCACACCACTTTTCAACTCCCCACCAGATTTCATTCTTCATTTTCCCCACACAAACACACACAAACTACAACAAAAAAATATATAGAGAGAAGGAGAGGAAAACGTGAGGGAGAAGAAGAAAGAACAAGAGGAGATCTTGCCTAGCACTAAGTAAGCTTACTTTTCCCTTCAAATCTGATTTTATAACTTTTTAACATGCATTCACATATAACCTAACATCTAAACATGAACTTAAGAATCTACAACCATGCATGCAAAGGATGGAACATAGTAAAAACCGTTATTTTGTCAAAAACGTAGCATGCATGTAGTAGATCTGAAAACACATGTTAAAATGAGTATTTTTAGAAAACAAAACTTTGGGACTTTCCTTAAGTTGTTATAAAATCACTCACCAAAAATTAGGACGTTTGCATGAACCGTTTAGAAATGACAAATCATATACTACAGCCTGTTTTCTGCTTAACCGAATCACTAGATCTCACTTAAAGAGTCATAACACCATATTTAAAAAAGGAACCAGTGTCTCATCTCTTAATATGTTAAACTAAATTGAGTCTAGATGATAATAGGCTTTTGAATCAACTCGTTTCGATTTGTTAAGAGGGATTTATGATGTAAAACTTTTCATGACTCATTTTCTGACCACTGTTTTTAAAACGCGTTTTTAGATCTGATAAACCCATTTTTGAGACAACATGCATGGTTAACAATATGTTGTAGACACATAAAGGAATCCAATAAAGCCAACCATGCACAAAAATATGATGTTTTGGATTTATTATGATTTTTACAAGTTTCTGTTGTGTTCTGGAAAAATGTTAGAATTAGTCTTACTTGTTAAAAGCTTACATTTCCATAAAAGGGTAATTTAGTCATACATAAAAATATAATCAGTGACCCATCTCTTCACATATTAAAGTTTAATGAATTCAAAGTGTAGTAGGCTTTCGTTTCGACGAGTTTCGACATGTTAAGAGTATTTACCACCCCGTAACGTTTTAAGACTCGCCTTTGGACCAACTTTGGTAGACTGTAACTTCGGACCCCTTAAACACGTTTTTAGACTCTTACCACCTAGACATTAAAGATTGAAAACTAACTAAGGAACCAAACCCCACTGGTCTCACCTCAAAACATTTAGTAACGAAGGAGATATGACGATTTAAAGTTTCTGTTTCAAATCTGTAAAAACCGAGAAAGTATAGTTATCGCATAATTTACTACAAGTAGCTTAGTAATGGTCGTTCATATAAGTAACTATTATTTTAAATATTATGTAGAGTCGGGATTCATAGAAGAGGCTCTCTAACCTTTAATCGCTCGTAAGGTAAGGGAAACGCTTATCCGTACACTCTTATTAAACCGTTACGATTTGTTACTATCTTGCATGGTAAGACTTTTGGTTATATTGAAATATTTATATTGGTTGAATTCATTTTACAAAATGATCATGGATAAAGATTTGTTTGTTTTGATCTTTTGAAACGGGATTGTGTTTAATAGGGAAAGAAGTGGTTTATGATTTTAAAAGTTTTGGGAACCAAAACCGTTTTGCTTTTCTACAAGCTTATGATGAGTTATCAAATTTGAAGGAAATATCTTGGTTATTTTGAAATGGATTCTCATGTTGGTTTGAAACGGTTTTGGTAGAGGGGTTGTTTGTTCCATAATAAGGGACTTCCTATACAGAGCTTCTGATGGGGGTTAGTTGATCGAGACCCCGTCCTCTTATCTTCCTCTTTGGGGTTGGCCCTTAGAGGGGTGTGCACACTTGATCTTTCTTTTGGATCGTTGAACTTATTTTCGCTTCCACAAACTTTAAATTTGGTTGTAATCGTATTTTATTCTTTTGATTTTAATTTTGCATTAGACAACTACCTATTTTATTTCATGGTTAGGTACTACTACCACATTTGGTTTAATTGTGACACACCCATTATCCGAATTTTACTTGAAAACCCTATTTACTAATAAATAGGATGATGGGGGTGTTACAAAGTGGTGTCAGAGCGGGTTTCCTTCTTGGATAGGTGATTAGATCTTCATATCTCTTCACCGTCCGTACATTGACCGACCATAACAAATATTTGCAAAAGTTTTCAAAAAAAAAAAAAAAAAAATATTAAATGACGTCGGTGAGTTGAGTGTGGGATTTATATGGGACGTGTATTGCTATATGTGAATTGTTGGAATAGACTTGGATATTTGAGCACTGTGAATTGAAAGGGGTACGGAATGGAATGCAATAAAGTATGTTAATATGATGCGAAATGCAATTGATTAATTTTTCCTATATTATGGTGTTATAGAATCGAAGTTTAATTGTGATGATATATGAGACACATACCTTATTGAATTCGTTGTGATTCATACATGTGATTTTATAACGTGAGTTATTTTGTAACAATCATTACTACTAGTAATCTATTGAATGACATATATTTTGGTTATATTTGAAGGTAAAGCGTAACGACTATAATTATTTGATGTTGTAGTCTCGCCACTTGGGTTACCGCTGAATTTAAGAATGGTGTTACCAATGATACCGGTAGGAAAAATAGAGAACTTAGAGGATTTTGTATGAATGAATTAACCTATTTATTGTTGCCAATTTAGAGATCTCAAATATAGTGAGTTTTAGAAATGAAAGTTACGTATTGAATTGAGTATTGAAATTGTGAATATGGAAAACTAGAGACGTTATAAAGAGTTAGTCATGCGCATGAAGTTGCGGAATAATAATCTAACTACTTAGTTGAGGTATCAATGAATTCATTAATGTTATTATGGTGATAAGAAAGTATTGAGATACATAAATGGATAATGTTTCTTCGAAGATTAAGACACAAATGATTCGTTTTTAACTTGGAGGGTTATTAAGAACTATTTGGAAAAAAAAAATTAAATAAGGGATTTACTTTTATGCAACGATGTTTGATGAAGATGATGATGTTATGTGGGTATCAGTGGTATAGATAGTATGAGTAGAAACTATTTACTGAAAGGTATAAAAGAAAAGAATTAAGGTACTAGGACTTGATCAATTGGAGTGATAGTTACGAATATGAATATTAGGTGATCATTAGGGTTCAAGTTAGTGCAAGGATATTAAGGTGTAATTTTATCATATTGACTTTGTTTAAGGCATTGAGTGGTATTTATGATGTAGTTATGAATGCGTTATCGGGATGTAAAGTTATATATATAAGTTATCAATGTATTTTGTGGAGAACTGCATAGATATGGCATACACTTCTTTTGCATTAGTTATGACAAAGAGATTTCACAGGTACGACATTGGTAATTTTGGTGGCAACGAGACTTTGAGGAAATGAAAAGCTTAGACCAAACAGTAGTGATTCTTACTTGATGAAATTAGTTGAGGTAATTAGTATCAAGGACTAGATTTGAACATTAGTACATATGAGTGGAAAGGACATTAAACCCTTAAGGTGAGTAGTTTATTTGACCCAGAGTGATGTAAATGAATTTTATTGGGGATACATGAAGGAACTAGTTTACATATGGTAATTTCTCCTTGGATTTAGAGAGGAGGTCAAAGAGATTTGTAATATTTAATGCCTGGATGAGTGATGCACATAATGCTTTAATGGTGATTAATAAGAATGAACAATTTGTCGGGGTAAGAGAAATTGTATTATTATACCTGATTGAGAGACTTGTTTATACCTTATAGGCACATTGGTGAGAAAGATAGTTGTTCACGTGCTTAAGCTAGTTATCAGTCATACTATATATAAGACGAGCTTCATTGGATGTATAAGTAACATATAGAATGAGAAGAGATTATGGATTGGAAAGTAAGATATGTAGTCACAAGGACGTGAGGTGGATAATATGGGAAATTTGAGCTTACGGATTATGAACATGATACCTGTGAGGTATATAGTCTAGTGCACTATAAAGAGATGCTAAGTGATTTTGATTAAAGCATGAGCGATAATATACCTCACTAGGGGGCGTACGAGAAAATGATGAACCCGAGGAAAAGTGCGATCTAGATGTGGATTTCGACTAAAAATTTTAAATGGTGATAATTATGAGGATTTCTGCAATATCTAGGGTTGTTATCCAGGCGTTTATGTAGGTGTAGAATAACAATGTCACGAGTAGTAAATGCGTGGTAAGAATACTAGTTATATTAGGAATACAATAGACATTAGGATAGTAGCCAACTGAGTGTTATGATCTTGCGTAGTAAGATATTAACGATGTGATCTTAGAAATTAAGAAAGTAGGTTACCAATAAACTTGAAGGAATTCTAGTTAGAAGTATTGGACAAGGCAATGTGGATTGATTAGCAAGTCATGTGATTATGATCAATTGTGGACATATAATGTAATAATGAAGAGGACTTAGAGGACTTAAAGATTGGTATATATTGGTTTCACAAAGGACCAAGTGAAATTAATATATGTGATGAAGTTAAGATATGATCTTGGAATACATATATTGGGTTGCAACTAATGGACATAACCAAGGAAAGTACATGGTGAATAAAACCAAAGATTGACCTAGTATGATATGAATTGCGCTTATTGAGGAACACTTATTATTTGAGGTAAAAGTTATAAGAATTTCGGAAGCTTTTGTCGTAAATATTGAATACATACTTGTGGTATGTGGGATATAACAATGTTTAAATAATTTATGCTCGGAAGACTTAGTACCGGTAAAAGTGAATTTGTGGAAAAAGTTTAATGGCTAATTATACATTTAATGTCGATGGATAATGCTAAATTTATTAGAATATATATTGGTTTTAATAGTTATTAAGAGGTTTGACAGATGTAATGGATTCATGGTTAAGAGATGGAGAAATGAATTTTGAAGTTTTCAAATAAGGATCGACTATGGTTGCTAAATTGAATTACTGATGAGAGACACGAAATGTTATGAAATTTTGGGAATGATAGTACGACTGTGTAATATGAGAATTAAGTTAAGGGTGACTATAATTTCATGCATATTCGCATTTAGTGACATACCGACATACCGACGTAGTTAGTAGTTTATGATTATTTGACTATTTGAGGATAAATTTATTCTGACTTGAGGTTATAGAGAAAATTTTAAGATTTTGGCTTTAAGGAGTTGTTAGCAACGCAATTGGTTGATGGATACTAATGAACACGTGTAAAGGGTTTGATGATAGATGAAAATGATTAAGGTAGAAGATATATATAGTTGACTAAAGAGAAACATCTAGAGCTCGCACGTAACTTAGGAACGGATAATGACCGATTATTTAATAACAGGTGGAATAAAAAGTGTTGTGGAGAGTATAACCCATTATGAGGGTAATACGATTTTCTTAGAAGGGAAAGAAGTTGAGCCTCAAATATATAAGTTTGTATGGGATCTTGGAACAAATTAGAGAGGTAGTGCTAGAGCTCGACAATTCGCTATCTTATGAGGAGCGGCCTGTTAAGATCTTAGATAGTAAAGTTCGAAAGACCCGAAACGGAGAGACCCGTATAATCAAGGTGCTATGGTCGAACCATGACACCGAGGAGGCCACTTGGGAAGCCAAGGAGGCCATGAAACTTAAATACCCAGAGCTCTTTGAGGTAATTACCTAGTTACGAGGACGTAACGCTCTTTAAGGTAGGTAGGATGTAATACCTGCAATTTTTACTCTTCTGTTTTATTTGCATTATAAGAGACGGTTATAAATGATATCGTTAGATTTGCCTGTAGGGGAAGTTTTAGAACTTCGAGGACGAAGTTCGTTTTTAAGGAGGGTAGATTGTAATACCCATAAAATCCGTCAATAAAATAAAATGAGAAATTTATTGATTAAACAAGTATCGCTTAATAGAGACACGTAAAACCGTCGCATGCATCGTTTTCCGTCACAAAATCGTTGACCAATGCACGCCTAGACATGTGGACCAATGCATGCCTAGACACTTGGCTTATGCATTAGGACACTTGTCTAGACATGCAAAGTCCCATTTTCTCTTTGTTTCCATCCTTTCCCACACCACTTTTCAACTCCCCACCAGATTTCATTCTTCATTTTCCCCACACAAACACACACAAACTACAACAAAAAAAATATATAAAGAGAAGGAGAGGAAAACGTGAGGGAGAAGAAGAAAGAACAAGAGGAGATCTTGCCTAGCACTAAGTAAGCTTACTTTTCCCTTCAAATCTGATTTTATAACTTTTTAACATGCATTCACATATCACCTAACATCTAAACATGAACTTAAGAATCTACAACCATGCATGCAAAGGATGGAACATAGTAAAAACCGTTATTTTGTCAAAAACGTAGCATGCATGTAGTAGATCTGAAAACACATGTTAAAATGAGTATTTTTAGAAAACAAAACTTTGGGACTTTCCTTAAGTTGTTATAAAATCACTCACCAAAAATTAGGACGTTTGCATGAACCGTTTAGAAATGAAAAATCATATACTACAGCCTGTTTTCTGCTTAACCGAATCACTAGATCTCAGTTAAAGAGTCATAAAACCATATTTACAAAAGGAATCAGTGTCTCATCTCTTAATATGTTAAACTACATTGAGTCTAGATGATAATAGGCTTTTGAATCAACTCGTTTCGATTTGTTAAGAGGGACTTATGATGTAAAACTTTTCATAACTCATTTTCTGACCACTGTTTTTAAAACGCGTTTTTAGATCTGATAAACCCATTTTTGAGACAACATGCATGGCTAACAATATGTTGTAGACACAAAAAGGAATCCAATAAAGCCACCCATGCACAAAAATATGACGTTTTGGATTTATTATGATTTTTACAAGTTTCTGTTGTGTTCTGGCAAAATGTTTTAATTAGTCTTACTTGTTAAAAGCTTACATTTCCATAAAAGGGTAATTTAGTCATACATAAAAATATAATCAGTGACCCATCTCTTCACATATTAAAGTTTAATGAATTCAAAGTGTAGTAGGCTTTCGTCTCGACGAGTTTCGACATGTTAAGAGTATTTACCACCCCGTAACGTTTTAAGACTCGCCTTTGGACCAACTTTGGTAGACTGTAACTTCGGACCCCTTAAACACGTTTTTAGACTCTTACCACCAAGACATTAAAGATTGACAACTAACTAAGGAACCAAACCCCACTGGTCTCACCTCAAAACATTTAGTAACGAAGGAGATATGACGATTTAAAGTTTCTGTTTCAAATCTGTAAAAACCGAGAAAGTATAGTTATCGCATAATTTACTACAAGTATCTTAGTAATGGTCGTTCATATAAGTAACTATTATTTTAAATATTATGTAGAGTCGGGATTCATAGAAGAGGCTCTCTAACCTTTAATCGCTCGTAAGGTAAGGGAAACGCTTATCCGTACACTCTTATTAAACCGTTACGATTTGTTACTATCTTGCATGGTAAGACTTTTGGTTATATTGAAATATTTATATTGGTTGAATTCATTTTAAAAAATGATCATGGATAAAGATTTGTTTATTTTGATCTTTTGAAACGGGATTGTGTTTAATAGGGAAAGAAGTGGTTTATGATTTTAAAAGTTTTGGGAACCAAAACCGTTTTGCTTTTCTACAAGCTTATGATGAGTTATCAAATTTGAAGGAAATATCTTGGTTATTTTGAAATGGATTCTCATGTTGGTTTGAAACGGTTTTGGTAGAGGGGTTGTTTGTTCCATAATAAGGGACTTCCTATACAGAGCTTCTGATGGGGGTTAGTTGATCGAGACCCCGTCCTCTTATCTTCCTCTTTGGGGTTGGCCCTTAGAGGGGTGTGCACACTCGGGATTCTAGGACAATTTAGTACATGATTTGGCGAACCCCGTCTTATCCGGTTTAGGGCGAGGGGATCCTCTTCATACGGCCTCTATCCAAGTATATACCGACGTTGGAAATTGTTGGAAAGAAATGTTTTCTTTGGTTTGGAATTATCTGGAAAGGTTGGATATGGATTTGAATATTTTGGAACACTTATGTTGTTCTTAATCATTTGAAATTATTTGTTCCCCTTCAACTAACAGTGGAAATTGTGATACTCTGTTTTCATTCTTTCGAAACACTTTTGTTACACATTATTTTAAAATGTCTTTTAAGTTATGATTTTATATTCCGTTTATTCTTTATTCAGATTGTTTACCTTACTCAACATTATTGTTGACCCTTTTATTTGTTTTGTCCTTGTTGGGACCTGCGGTGATCGCAAATTGTGTGAGCAGATCGTGTGACAGGTACTCATGGGAATTAGTCGTGGGATGCATAGGAGAGCGCGCTTAATAGTTTCATTCAAAGACCAATGCTTAAATACTTGATCTTTCTTTTGGATCGTTGAACTTATTTTCGCTTCCACAAACTTTAAATTTGGTTGTAATCGTATTTTATTCTTTTGATTTTAATTTTGCATTAGACAACTACCTATTTTATTTCATGGTTAGGTACTACTACCACATTTGGTTTAATTGTGACACACCCATTATCCGAATTTTACTTGAAAACCCTATTTACTAATGAATAGGATGATGGGGGTGTTACAAACCTCCATAATCTTCATCTTCTTTTGCTTATTTCATCATCATCCGTTCATCAAATCGAGGTAATAATAACATTTTCGGAATCCTCATCGAATTTGCAAGCCATCCGTCACTTCCGTTTCTCGTTTCCTTCAACTCGAAGTTTGGGTTGTTTTGAGTATACTTCGAATTTAGCCTCTTAACACCGTTTTGCTTGTTGTAGGGGAAAGCTTAGAGGATCCTAAGGAAGTTAGTGGCAAGATTGAAGAAGAGATTGGAGCTTAAACGCTTGAAAGGTGACGATTACGAGTAACTCGGCCTTTTTGTTAAAATAGCAAGTTTTGATGTGTTCTTGTTATTGTTTCTGATTTTTGTTAAGGTTTGATGATTAATGGACTTAGTAACATGTTTAGGAATGTTCTTATGTGATGAATTCATGCCTTGTTGATCTTTCACATGTTCATAAGCAATTTTCAGAAATTTCATGTTTTGCGACGGATACTTTGTATAATCGTATTGAGGATTGTTATGGGTTTGTTTGCTGTTAGTTAGTGTTATTGAGTGATTTGTGATGTTGGGTAAATCTTACATGTAGCAATTTTTAAGAATTGGTATCGAATTATTGAGTTTTGACATAGGCTGGAAATCGCGTATTTACGAACAGGCTCTCTGAGCCGGTCGACCGACCGGCCGTCGGTCGACCGGCTGGGGATGCGTTTAGTTGTTTTTGCGGGTTTTTGGAGAAATTGGGTTTTGGACTGCCGGCTGCCTGCCGACCGGCTGGTAGTCTCTTTTGATGTCGTCTCGCTTAATTTTAAAGGGTAGGGAATGAGGTACCAGCCGGTAGACCGACCGCCTGCCAACCGGCTGGGAACCTCATTTGTATATAGCGCGTATGTGGGGATTGGGTTCCCAGCCGGTAGGCCGGCTGCCTGCCGACCGGCTGGGAGTCCTTTTGGGCTGTCTTAGTGTTAAGGAAAGAGGAGGCTGAGTTAGGTTGCCAGCCGGTAGGCCGGCTGCCTGCCGACCGGCTGGGAGCCCTTGTAACGTGTTTTCATTTTGTTTTCGTTCATAACTCTTAGATGGTTAATCGTTTTTGATTGAAACTCGTTCCTTGTATCTTTGAAATGTATTCGAGGTCCCCGGAGGATGGGCGACACTATATTGGGTTCGGGAATGGAGAGAGGATAGAGACCCCCCGGTCGGGTAACCGAAAGGGAAACCGGATCTCCCTCAACTTAGTTCCCGGGGTCAATTAAGTGTTGGTTAGAAGTTAAGAAAAGTAGAACTATAGATTAGTTCATAGACTTGGATGATATTGTATTGATGCGTATTAAGTTATGCCTTAAGCTGGCCTCTGAACTTAATACGTGAGTTGTTTGTCATATATGGGGATATGCCTTAAGCTGGCCTCTAAGCCCTATATGTGTATGTTTGTCGTGTCTGGGACATGCCTTAAGCTGGCCTCTGAGTCTAGACATGTTTGTTGTGATCGCGTTGGAACATGCCTTAAGTTGGCCTCTGAGTCTGACGAGTAGAGCAGCTGCACAACGGGGCATTTAGGTCGTAACACCTCACCCGGAGTGCAGATGTTTGATGCTAGAACATGCCTTAAGCTGGCCTCTGAGTTTAGTATCTTGTGATGTGGTGAAGGGACATGCCTTAAGCTGACCTCTGAGTCCTTTGCTTTTGGATGCTAGTCCATGCCTTAAGTTGGCCTCTGAGTCTAGTGTCTTGCTGATTGGCAGGTCTATGCCTTAAGTTGGCCTCTGAGTCCTTGCTTGCTGAATGTTTTGGTGTTTAGGTTATGTCTTAAGTTGACCGCTGAACCTTTACACTTGCTGAATGATTAGTATGTAGGTTATGTCTTAAGTTGACCGCTGAACCTTATACCTGCTGAGTTTTATCCGTTTGCCTTGATACTGGTATAGTGTCAGATATGTACGATGAGGTTAATGATTATAATACTTGAGTTATAGTTTATTCATCCAAGGCATTGGATGACTCTATGATCGGTTTCATAAATAGTTGGATTGAAAGACCCCCCGACTGGGCAACCAGTAGGGAAACCGGCTCTCCTTCCTAACGGTTTATGAAGTTGGTTGAGAGCCGTGCATTAGTGATTGCATGATAGTTGATGATCAGTTATTGAGATATTGTTATGCTTCACATGTTTATATATGTTGGAGTATTCTGTATTGCCTTACTTGTTACGTGTCGTTACAAAAGGTGGCTAGGAGAACTCTAGTCACTCCCCACTGATTGTGGCATACATGTTTTCATGTATGTAGGTACATGCAGGTTGGATCGGGGTTCACTTGAGAGCTAGCGAGTGATGATCCTTTCATCATATGACTTACACGTTTATCGTTTAGCTAGACTCTTAGTTTTGGATACAGTTATCTTTTGGTGCCTGTAGGGATGTTCCATCCCAGGCTTTGTATTTATATTTTGGTTTCTGTACTTAGAACTGTTATACTTATCTACCTTGTTTATATTAGTTTTCAGTTCCCGTTTCAGTTTAATTCTTCTCGCATGTTGTTTATGTTTAAACAGTTTTAATTCCGCTGCATTTTTAGTATTTTGTATGTTTTATATTTCCGCTTTCGCGAGGGGTTTTACATTGATGATAAGGAAAACTAGGGTGACGGGGGTCACTAAGATGGGTAGTCGTACGAAGATACTAGAAAGCGAACTAGTAGGTCTCAAGTAAGTAGTCTCGGTAAGTCTCTTCTCTCGAGTCGACTAAACCTAGGTCGGAATACCCTAGCTTTCGCTACAAATACCCACAACCAACCATTAAACATGCTAAGACAAACCCTCAACCGTCGCTAAAGGCAAGTCACGCTAAAATCAAAGCCCAGCTTTTGTTGAAGCGAATCATCAAACACCTAGCATGCAACAAATGGAAAACTACTTTATCAAGAACAACTAATCAACAAACTAGCATGAATTTATCATCTAATCACCACCCAAGTTCCCCCCTAACCCTAGGTATAAAACTACTCACTCATGGTTTAAAACATGTGAATAAGAGATAAACAAGTACTAAACATCATGAACAAGCAAAGGTAAACAATTGATTTAAGCAAAACTCAAAGAAATGTAAAAACAAAGTAAGGATTAGGAAGATTATACCAAACAATTGGATAAAGGCATGAACTTTGATTACAAATGGAAGATCCTTTCAAATGCTCCCAAAATACAACCAAAAACCGTAATACAATTGCTAGGAACAATAACTAAGGAAATGACTAAGGAAAGATTAACAAGAACTAAAAGATTAAAGTAAAATCTAAGGAAGATTAATGTTTTAAGAGAGTTATTTGTGAGGAAAACCTAAGCAATGGAACAGTGAAAACCCCTAAAATATGCGTAAAAAGTGTCTAGGAATGCATGAAAATAAATGACACAAGTACGGGTTTATATAGAGTGCGGATTTCTGAAATAGGACTCTCAGCCGGTCAACCGGCTGCCGGTGGTGGACCGGCTAGGAGTCCAAATGCAAACATCTGACTTTTTTCTTCATTTTCTTCAAAATGCCAAGATCCTCAGCCGACCGGCCGGCTGCCAGTCGGGAACCGGCTGGGAGGCTGGTTCTCAACTTCTGACTTTTTGCTCTTTTTCTTCATTGTACAGGTATCCTTAGCCGGTGGACCGGCTGCCGGTTGGCCACCGGCTGGGAAGCCTTTTGCTAGGATCTGCCCAAATCAAGTTTTTCTTCAAACTTCGAAAATTGGCTAAGTATGGAATGGGTCACCAGCCGGCTGGCCGGCTACCGGTTGGCTACCGGCTGGGAGCCCTGAACCATGAAACTGTAAACATTCTTCATTTTTTCGCAAAGTCAAGTCAAGGTCCCCCAGCCGGCCTACAGGCCACCGGCTGGGAACCGGCTGGGAATGCCTGGCTTCAATTCTTGCAATTTCTCTTCATTTTGCTCCAAAAATCATCACGTTTGCCTCCGTTTCCTCATTCTCGCCACAATACCTACAACACGGGAACCAAATAGGAATAGTCGAGGTAACGGGCATAAAAACGAGCAAAGGCACGCAAAACGAGGTCAAATTGGGACCGAAAATGAAGAATATATAATGAAAATAATGACCAAAATGGAGCTCATCAAAACATCATTTGGTTTTGTCGCAAAAGTAACGTTGGCCTTAAACATTCGTCGCAGGAGGTACATTGAGACGAGATATTTCCTCCCAAAACAAAGATGACTCCGTCTCAACTCTCAATTGTCATATAAGAGTTTACCCGTAATAAGGGTTTATAAATTTTATATTGGAGAAATACAAATTAATAAATGTAATATATTAACAAATGTAATTTATAAGACATTTTTCAATATTTGTAATGTTGTTGGCTATTGGCAAGACATTATAAATATTTTAAACACAAATTATATGTGGCCCGTCACAAATTTGTATTAATTACAAACAATTTAAATAGTTTTGAACATCATTATTTGGGGATGTTTGGTTGAGACATTTCGAATGGATTCCAGCCATTCAAGTGTTTGGTTGGGCCTTTTTGAAATGGCGTTTGATACCCAAGGGGTTCTAAATCCATTCAAACCCCTTGGAATCTCATACACATGTCTCATCCCAAGATTCCAACTCTATTTCACCCCATCCCAAGTTACTTTTTTGGGTTTTTCCCATTGATACCCCTGTGATTTTCACTTTTCCTACTCGTACCCCTGCGTATAGCACTTTACTAGCCGTACCCTTAAACTTAATTAGTTAATCCCATCCGTAGCCAAACATGTTTATGCCGTCTGTTTTAGACGTTAAGTGCCATGTTGGCACTCTATTTGCCAAATAAGCATCTGACTTGGCAAATAGTTTTTCCCATTGATGCCCCTGTATTTTTTTCTTTTCCCACTCGTATCCCTGCATTTTTGCACTTTCGGTTTCGATGTTGAACCTGATATCTTTAAAACCGCGTTGCTTACTATACCCTTTTAAATTAATAGAAAGTTGTAATATATCATTTATTATATCCCTTTTTATATCGCATTAGATAATACCGTTATATATTACCTTTTATTTTATTAAAAAAAATATTATCTAACATTCACAACTTATTTTATATTAAGTGGACCAAGACGACAAACAAGACGAGTGTCATTACCTTTCAATGCTCATATTGATCCTGCGGCGTCACTTACCTATTTCATCATTGAAGCACCAACTAAATTTTAGATGCTCAACCCCCGTTTGTTTTGATCTATAATAAATTTTTCCCATATTTTTTCGGTCTCGATAAATTTTGGATTTATAGTCTTTTATAGCTAATTTGAGCTCGGGTAAATTTTTAATTTTTTAATCAAAATATTTCTGACACTTTTACTGTTTAAGTAAATTTAACAATTGAATGCTTCGGTAAATCTTCGGTTATCAACAATAAGATATATTTGTTATGCCTTGGATTAATTAAACATCGGAAAATTTGAACTATAAATCGGATATCCGACTCATGTAATTTCAACTCCAACAATTTTTTCATTCCTTTTTATTATTTTTTACGCAGGGGCACAAATGAGAAAAATGAAAATTACAAGGTCAACAATGGGAAAATCATTTGCCAAGTCAGGTGCTTATTTGGCAAATAGAGTGCCAACATGGCACTTAACGCCTAAAACAGACGCAGGGGTACTGATGGGTTTAACTAATTAAGTTTAGGGGTCAGCTAGTAAAGTGTTATACGCAGGGGTACAAGTGGGAAAAGTGAAAACCATAGGGGCATTAATGGGAAAAACCCTTTTTTATAGAACATTTTATGTGGATTTTTTTCATAAAATATTTTATGTGAATTTTTTCATAAAAAAGAGTTACGTATTTTTCATAAAAACATTTTATGTGGATTTTTTTCATAAAATATTTTATGTGGATTTTTTTCATAAAAAAAAGTTGCGTATTGTATATAACTTTGATTAATTTTTGAACATTTAATCTACACAGATTAAAAACAATTATATGTAATATGTTAAAATTTTACTTATAAATAAAATTCGATAATTATGTAATTTTTGAACATTTAATCTTTATCATCAGAAATTCTAACTATAATGAAAAATACTAATTGATAAAAAAGTTATATTAAAAATTTCTAGCTTTAATTAAAGAGTACATTTTAAAAAATATGAAATAATTTTTTTGTAATTTAATTTGGTTTAAAATGAAACTACATACATGATACGGGAGTAAGAAAGTTGACCAATTCATTAAAAATCTTGAAACAAAGTTAGTGGTGGATAGTAGGTGATGCCATTATGACTTCATTTTATTAATGAGGTGGCTTCACTAAAATGCAAGGAGTGTTCTTGCTTTAATAAAATAAAGATACGCTAATGCAATATGCCGCTATTAGCAGCATATTCAAAAACAGTATGTATATTCTGTGACAACCCGCGATATTACATAAAAATAAATAAGAAACTTGCAGTGGAAATACGATATTTTTAAAACTTTTGACATATATAATAAAACATAAATCGCGGAATATCAGAACATTATGCGGACGTCTAAAATTGAAGAGAAAGTAAAACTTATACTCCCTCCGTCCCAGTCATATGTTTACACTTCCTTTATTTCCCCCTCACAAAATAAAGGAAGTGTAAACATATCAACGGGACGGAGGTAGTACAAGTTAAATTGAATAAACAAGGGATAAGGTATCCCTTGATAGCAATACAATTTAAACCTAAGCTAATCGTAAATAGGTAATTGTCAAATAATCAACAATGCTCGCTAGGCACACGTCTTCCCCAAACGGCACCAACCTACATACATGAAACATGTACGCCACAGTCAGTGAGGAGTAACTCGAGGTTCTCCCAGCCACTTTTTGTCAGAAAATACGTAAACGGTAATACAATACAACGTATACATATGACATGCATATACAATGATAAGTAATCAAACATATATATATTCAAATATGACATTCTTGGTCAAGGCATGAACGGTAAGCTAAAACATGTGACAACAGCATAAATCAACATGTGAAACTACTCAAAGCCCTCACATGAACTAATATCCAAAACAGACAATCAACCAAGTGAATGACTCAGCGGCCAACACTTGATGGCATATTCACTCACACAAACAACAACCAAGAATAGAATGAACGCCGTCAGGAAACATAACCGTTACCACTGACCACTAGATTGCATAACCACGACACTAGCTATCGGGACGCATAACCACGACACCGATTCTATGTATAGAGCATAATCGCAAACTATATGCCTAAGACCTGGTCAGACCTCTCGATGTAATAACCTACACCGAACGACACAGGGGGACCGGGCCGCATAACCACGGACACCGACCAATCCCGAACATAGATAAATCCCATAACTTGGGTGGTATTAGTTCATTACAATGATACACAAATCGTACCATCGTTATCTATTCACAAACAAGATGACATAACCGTCACCAACACGACTTGGAATGACATAACCGTCGTCCAAACACAAGCAAGGCAACATAACCGTTACCCGACTCAACGCAAGATAACATAACTGTTATCAAATTACAAGTAAGACAACATAACCGTTATCATTGTCATTCAAGCTAACATAACCATTAACTAACTCATTTAAAATATGTGAGCCTCAATTCAACCAAAACAACACTTAAACTAGTTTATAGAAGTTAACTTGAAGCGGGAGCCGGTTGCCCGGCCGGGGGGGTCTTCCTCCTCAACTTAGCTTCTAAAACGGCTTAAGCATTCAACCACACCGCCACAACGAATCCACTCAAGTATACGACTCACATGAGTATAAAATAACAAGAATTCATATAACAAGTCTCATGTACAAGTTTACATTTCATTCGGAAAAAAAAAACGAGAATTGAAAGACAAGTTCAATGTCGTAAACATGTGAATTAAACAATGAAGGATGAACGTAATTCGACTCATGAATCATACATGATAATTACATACATCCTAACACAAGTTTTATATATATTTAGCATGCTCAAACAACGTCCGAACAAGCGGTAAAACATAAGCCAAAACAGCCCAAGAACACGCCCCATTTCAGTGTCGAGCGCAGGCTGCTACCCACGACCGCAGGCTGCGTGGGACACGGCCGCAGGCCTGTGCCATGGGCCGCAGGCTGCGGTATTCTCGAGAGGGCTAGCTGCTGTGCGCGGCAACAGCTTGTCTCAGCTCTTCTTTGCGTACAACGACTCAAGACATAAAACATACGTATTGTGCGACATATGGGCAGCCTAGCATCATCACAATGACACACATATATCACACACCATGTATACAAGCAATTGTAAGCATGATTAACAATCTCGAACATTGATTAAAATCAATCGTAAGTTACAACATTGATAAGACGATTTATCATTCGTTACTACCAAATAAGTCATGAATTCTATTTCAATCGATTAAATCATGAACTAATTAGCACAATGCCTCAAAATGTCAGAAATTAAATCAACAACAACCACACATGAACGATTTTTGACTTAAAGTCGAGTAACCTCTCAAAGTTACCTTTAAAGCTCTTCAAATCTTCAAAGAATCCTTCATTGAAGTCCAAACATCCATTCTCACCAACAAACAATAAGAAAACGAATTAAAAACGTAACCCTAGAAAGACGGGTTTTCAGAAAACTCAACAAGACTAGGAATTGATTATGTCAAAAGAAGGAGGAGAAGGAAAGGAGAACATACCTATAAAGAACTCGAGATTTGAGCGAGAAACGAGTGAGCTAGGGTCGAATTTGTGCTCATGGAGAAAACACCAACAATGGTGAAAGGGGGGTTTTGTGTTTATGAAAAGGATGAAGGAAATGAATTGGGTTTGATGAGCAAAACCCAACATAAGGAGTATATGGGGGTTTTTGAATCGGGAATGATTCGGGATTCATTTAATGAGTCGGGATATCTTGGATTTGGCTAACTAAGACGGAAATAACATCACAAGTCTATTATGACCCAAGATGGGACAGATTATACAAATAAATTACAATTCATGAAATTACCCGACATACTAGTCATTTTTTTGAGAACTAAAATCGAAACTTAAAAATTATAAAACTCGAAATATGAATTGAAACTAAAATGCTTTAAAATGAAATATTTACATTATTAAAATATATTTACGAAATTTCAT
The DNA here is from genome assembly GCA_029255685.2 of Silene conica. NCBI lineage: Eukaryota > Viridiplantae > Streptophyta > Magnoliopsida > Caryophyllales > Caryophyllaceae > Silene > Silene conica. The sequence goes on from CM055314.2 coordinate 74,963,667, forward strand.
GAAATACAAATTATTCTCGAAATTAGATTAAATCTTTAATATATAAAACGGAAAATATCGGGGTGTTACATATTTTGACCAATATGCTATCAGAATACATCATTTAGCAAATACACGAAAATAGTAGATTGTTTGGTTAAGCGACTAATTAGGTTGGAATCTACTAATAATTTCGCTTAATATGTTGTTTACCAAGCAACGCCTAAGAAAAGTTCTAAAATTTCCCGCGTAAAACCCAATTTCTATTTTGATACTCTTATCTACTTTCCTATTTTGATATAATCATCTTTTAAGATTTGCCTTTAGATTGTTTTGTGATAAAAATTTGATTCTTTGTTGATTTAGTCATAACCAAAAAATATGCTATTAAAAACAAGTTATTAAAAAAATCATTAATTTCTGTAAATAAATATTATAAGGGTAAATTGATTATCACCCCCTTATAAACTCTACATTTTGAAAATTACCCCCTTATAAAACAAAAGTTGAAAATTACTCCCATGAAATCCTAATTTTTTCTAAAATTGCTCCCATTGTGCGATTTTGGCCAAAAAAATAGAATATTTCAGATTTGCCCTTGGCTTTAGTTGCCTGTGTTATGTTACACAATCCTATTTCAAAAACATAATTACAAACACAGTAGAAACTTATCAAACACAATTCTATCTCTTTTACACCATCTCATCTATTCTCATTTAATCAATCACCATCATCATCCATCACGCCATACGCAGATAATGTATTCAATTAATTCATTAATTTAATACTTGATGCTGGTGTTTTTGTATTTATTAGATTGACTAGGTTTTAGGTAAATAATCCTCACATAATATGATATATTTTGGGATAAAAGAAATATATTTGTTATTAATGCTCATATATTGTACGAAGTATGTTCTACGTTAAACCCTAAATTGTAAATTGGGGATATTGTTTGTTGTGTTTTAGGTAAATAATTTTCACACAATAGTATCTTTAGGAATGTCATTGCTTATGGGTTCATTAATATTAATTATATTTAATCCTTATTTATTTACAATAATTTAGGAATGAGTTATGGACTTGGAATTTTAGTTGGATTGAACCTGTATTATGGGGGAAAGTTTGAGTTTAAGAAAGGAAAAACAGATTATATAGATGGAAAATTATTGGTGGAGGTCGGAATTCCTATTCAAAACTTTACTTATGATTTTTCTATGGAGATGGGAAAAAAAAGTAGTTGATGGTAGGAATTTTGTATTGTGGTATGTAATTCCTCAAAGATATATGACAAGTGGAAAAAGGAAACTTAAAAGTGACTTAGATATTGTAGAATTGTTGAAGATAAAGGACATAATTGGGATGTGTATAATGTATTCTATTCTATCTGACACTTCCAGTTGTGCAACTCCAATGGTCCAACTCCAATCTACATCCAAACATCCAATGCCTTCATATAATATATGTGACCCATCACAGAAAATGTCCAATATAAGTGGTCTAGCACAACAAAAAAAACCAATAAAAGTGGCCCAGAAAACAAATCACCACCACAAACCAGTAGCTTTGGCTTAAAAAAAATGTTGATGAATCTTATATGGGAAAATACACTTCTGTATTTAATGATACACCTAATGTAATACCACTTGCAACCATCCAACCACCAAGCCTTAGACAAAAAAATCTTCTTCCAATTCATGGTAGTCGTAGACCTGTGAAGTTAGCAGTAAAGAGGAAAGTTGACTTTGGAGTTGTGAGCACATCTGGTGTTGGGTCTGGTTCAAGGGTTGAATCCGCTGCTGAGGTTGTCAAGAAGAAGATCTGTCTAGTGGTGGTAGGGTTGACGGACATGGTTCAAATATCAGATCTGGTATTGTGTCAGTTGAGGAGCATTATTTGAGTGGTTGTGGAACTTATGTGGGTTTAAATACTGTTAGGAAACAGAGGGCGGCTGCTGGGAAAAATGTAAGAAGTGAAAAAGAAGAGATTATAAGAAAAAAAAAGGGAGAAAAGCTGAAAAAGAATGGGGTTGGAAGCCTAAATAGGAATACAAGTTCGGTCAAAAGAAAGAAAAAAGAAGTTGCAAAGGTTGTTGATTGTGAGGAAGATTTAAATGATGAACATTTCAATGAGGTAGATTTCAATGATGAAGAGTTTAGTGACGATACTGAGCTAAGTGATTTTGAAGAAGAACAAATTGAGGAGCTTTTTAGTGATGGGAAGGAAAAACCCTTTGTAGATGAGGTCAATGAATGTTTAGGAGAGGAAAGAGGTACAACTTACAAGACAGCCAATATATGATGTTGATGATCTGGATGTGCAAGTTAATGAAGATATAGATGAAGAGTCTGATGATCTAAGAAGTTTACAAGGCTCAGATGATGAGGTTGATAATACTCCAACATTCAACCTTGTAACTGATTTCAAGGGGCCTATTAAACTGTCTGCTGGTTTAAAATTTGCAAGCAACATAATTCTAAGGCAAGCACTTATTCAGCATAGCATTGAAAAGGGGTATGATTTTTACTATAGTCACAATGGAAAGGATAGAGTGACTGCCAAGTGTAGATATAAGTGTAAGTGTCCCTAGAATAAAAAGAGATCCAAATTTGCAGGACCGTGTAATTGTCCCAAATCAGTGAGAAAATGTCATTTTAGGTTGCATGTTACTCCTTGGAAAGAAACTGAAGAGGTATTTCCAATAGAAGGTTTAAATCTTCAACATTTATGTGGCATGGCAACACACAATAGAAAGGTAACTTCTGAATACCTAGCTGCAAAATTTCTTGAATTTTGGAGGATAAATATTGATTGGAAGCTGAAAAAATTTCAAGAACATGTGTTTAAAGAATTAAATGTCCATGTTAGCTATGACAAGTGTTGGCTTGCTAGGCAAAGAGCAAAGTTGACCATTTATGGCAATAGTAAGGACCAATATGGGAGGACATGGGATTATGCTGCTGCTGTTACAAAATATAACCCTGGATCAACTGCAATTGTTGTGTGTGACAACATTGAAAGGCCACCACCTATTTTTAGGAGGTTGTACATTTGTTTGTAGGCTTGTAAAGAAGGGTTCTTGAAGGGTTGTAGGCCTATAATAGGTGTTGATGGATGTCACCTTAGGGGGCCTTACAGTGGTATGTGCTTGGTAGCAGTAGGAATGGATGGGGGCAATAATATCTTTCATATTGCTTGGGCAATTGTAGAGGTTGAGAACACAAATAGTTGTAAGTGGTTCTTGGAGTTGTTGGCCACAGAGTTAGGTTCTGATGAGGGCTTTAGGCTAACCTTTACGTCTAACAAACAACATGGTTTAATTGATGCTTTAAAATTTGTGGTTCCAATGGCTGAAGTAAGGTACTGTATAAGACATATATGGGCAAACTTTAAGCTCAATTGGAGTGGACAAGTATACAAAGATACATTCTGGAAAGCAGCAAGGGCATTAACTCGGGTAAGGCCAAATGATGTTATCTGTTTATAATTTGCATTAAGTAACACCATTTGTTTACCTATTAGTGTTTGATAATATCTATCACGCAGGCTGGGTTTGATTCTGAAATGGAACACAAGGCAAGTCTAATATGCCCTTAAACAATTTGTGTGAGTCCTTTAATGTCGTGATTAAAGAAGCAAGAGATACGCCCATACTTATATGGATGCGAAGGTATGTAATGAAGAGGATGTATGAAAAAAGGGAGGGTGTCCAAAAGTATAAAGGCGAGTACATGCCTTATGTTGATAAAACTCTCAAATGGGCAATCGAGGAATCTAGATTCTGCAAGTTCATGGGATCTAGGCCTAATTTGTATGAGGTGGAATTTCATGGGGAACATGTAGTTGTGAACCTTGATGAAAAAACCTGTGGTTGCAATCATTGGCAATTGACTGGCCTGCCATGTGTACATGTAGTAGGTGTTATCAATAAGCACAGAGGCCATGTGGAGGATTATGTGAATGATGCATATAGTAAGGTCAAATATGTCCTTGTCTATGAACCGGTGGTGTTACCAATTCCTGGGACCAAACTATGAGAAAAGACAAGATTGCCTGAACCCTTGCCATCAGTTGAGAGGGTGATGCCAAGCACGCCTAAATTCAAGAAGAGGAGAAAAGAGCGAGGCGAGGGTGATGTAAAGGGAGTTAAGAGGGGGGAAAAGAGCAACAAATGTAGCAATTGTGGACAGTTGGGTCACTACAAGAGGACTTGCAAGAACCCTACAACTGCTCCTGTCCAGCCCAAGGGGAAAGGAGGTAGACCTTTGAAGGACACTGCTTGGGCAGAAGAGACAAGGAAGAAAAGAGAAAGAAGAAAGGCCACAAAAGAATCTTATATAAGATGCACCAGCAGCCATCATTCAGTAGGAGCATCATATGGAGCAGCAAATGGGACTCAACAATCCGTGGTTCAAGATATTTAATTGTTCAGCAAATGGTAGAGAACAATTAGTTAGCTATATTTATTTTGGGACGTAATTCTAGAATATGCCATCAAGTATCAACTATATTTTTTCTTTCTAATAGCAGTGGCATGTAAACATTGTCCCAACAAGACTATATTCCTTTTTGTAATCGCAGGAAACAATGAAAGACTTTATTTTCCTAAACAAACAGCTTTTTTGCTTCATATTCATCCAACAACAAAGTAGTACAACAATGATACATAAACTTGTTCCTTTCTATTGCAGTTAATGGGATCACAAGGATCCAAATTTGATTTGTTCAGTGTTGCTTGGGTTCACAAAAGATTGTAACACCCCAAGAATATGAGATTGTGTGGAGATTTGTCCCACATTGGTAGAATGTGAGGCTTGTAATATGTTTAGAATAGCTTCCACCCACCACTTAGTAACAAGGCCTTGTGCTTTTGGGCTTAAGTGAGGACAAATAATGGGCCCAAAAGTGTGCACCCATCTTATTGGGTTTGTGTTACGACTGTGGTGGGTCGGGTTGTTACAAATGGTATCAGAGCGACCCTGCGACCGTGTGGTGAGCCTGTGGTCGGGAGTACCGGGTCACACACCTAGCGGGGGAGGATTCTGGCCCTGGTTGTGGTCAAGTTTGAGGCACAACGAGGACGTTGTGTTCTTTAAGTGGGGGAGTTTGTAACACCCCAAGAATATGAGATTGTGTGGAGATTTGTCCCACATTGGTAGAATGTGAGGCTTGTAATATGTTTATAATAGCTTCCACCCACCACTTAGTAACAAGGCCTTGTGCTTTTGGGCTTAAGTGAGGACAAATAATGGGCCCAAAAGTGTGCACCCATCTTATTGGGTTTGTGTTACGACTGTGGTGGGTCGGGTTGTTACAAAGATAGCGGTGTTTAAGCCTCTTGATGCTAGTGGGTAAAACTCGTCATTGTTTCTATTTTTGATAATGACCTTTTTTATCTTTCATTATCTGATCTTCTATCATATTCAAAAACTATAACTAATCCCAAATTATTTTGAAGGTGTTCTAGATTTTGTAGATAAAAGTGTTTGTAGCTGATGGATAACAATGTATTTGTACAGAAAATAAAGGCTCCCAATATTGTTTACAAATCATTTTGAAGGCTCTCAATATTGTTCTTAAAGGGAAGTTAGAGAACCAAATGAGAATTGTCGTCAAGCGTTTCAATAACAGTGCTGTTAGGTTTAGTTATCTCATAATCTAACACTTTTAGTCATACTAAACATAAACTTATAATTAACATGATTAAGATCTTATGCATGCTTAAAATATGCGGAAATAGGAGAGATTTCGACCCTTACATACGGTCCAAGTAATAGCAAGGATGATCCTCCAAGTATTCAACAAGAATACCTCCTTTGTGATGCACCAAGACAACCCCTTAAAACAACCGAAACTTTGAACAAGCTAGCACAAAATCGGTTTTTCCTTAATGCTAATTCTAATCTCTTAATTAGAATTATTATCAAAATACTATTACTAATGTAATATGAATATTATTATCTCTATAATAATTTGAGAGGTTTAGTTGGAGTTTTTCTAACTTAGAAAAATTTGCCAAAGGATTGGAATTAGGGTTAAATGAGTATCACATACTATTTAAGTGGGTGGTGCTTGGGGTGTGGTGATGGCCGGGTATAGAGAAGAACAAAGGGGAGACAACTTCTCTTACCCATGCTTCTTAGGGTTGTCTAGGTTGTGTTTCCAAGGCATGCTTTACACACAATGATTAAAGCATGTTAATTAAACACTAATCACCTACAACTACCTCCAGTTAGCCGCCCAAATTAGACTTAAAATGGACTTCATTTTACAAATTTGTCAATTGTTCAATTTGTACAAAATGTGACATCTTATATGTCACTAGGTAATACAATTATCTTAATTTGAAACATATAAATATTTATCATATAAATATTATATATATATATAATTAAATAAATCATATTTATCAATTGACAAGTAATTCGAAATTACAAATATAAAATGATAATTTATCGTCAATACGATTTACAACCTTTGTATTAATTATAACCCGATTCATTCTAATTACGATATTATAAAATATCGCTTATTGTTTAACAATTGACACGATTCAATTTTAAACATAAATCTTACAATAAGATTTAACCTCTGATTTCTCGGTATACGAGTTTAAGGAATATGATCAAATCGTATCAATATACATTTGGTCACTTTATCAATTAAGGGAAATGTCCTAAAGGTGTGACCTAAAGGGATCAACTGACCACCACCGTCATACGATAGTAATGTCAAACTATAGTTAGCCAATCATTACCGATTAATGTTGGTCAGTTGACTAATATAATTCGTATCATCCCTTGCGCATTCTCGTCATGAGATTTAATTATGTGATCGCACTATTGTTGAGGACACATTTCCCAACAAGTGCATGGCCTGATGCTCGACGGTTCTTGGTAAAATTGCTTGTCAGCTACTTATTCTCCTTCGCGTGTTGTTTTTAGTTCTTTATTTCTCTTGTATCATATGTAAAAATATGGTTCCATACAGATCTCAATTTTGAAAAATGGAATTAAGAATATATCTTTTTACCTTAATACGGAATCGTTGAAAGTTTTCACCTTGATAACTGAAGAGATTTAGAAATGGAGGCAAAGATGATTGAGGAAATATTCAATGGGAGAGAAAGGGGAAAACAAATTACAAGCACTAAGAATGGAGAATGAGATTTATGGTGGTGTTATAATAAGGGGTAAGGGCAATATCATCCTACAAAATATAATTAAGTACCAATTTCAAATTATTGTCGGAATATTATCTTTTTATTGGCCGGAATCCTAAAATGGGAGCAATTTTAGAAATATTAGCATTTCCTGGGAGTAATTTTCGAATTTTGTTTTATAAGGGAGTAATTTTCAAAAAGTTGCATTTATAAGGGTGTTATAATCAATTTACCCATATTATGATTAAAATTTACATTTTATGTCATTAATTAAATTTGTTGGTTAATGTTATCAGTTTAGAATATTTCCCTTAAATCAAAATTACAATGACAAATGTTAAAAAGTTACAATGACAAATGTCAATTTACAATCTATAAATAATACACAATATACTAAAAGCTAAAACTATGCAAATATCATCTATATAATGAAAGATATATGAAAGACATAGGAGACAAAAATAAGCATTAGTAAACGTAAAAACAACTAAATAGAGGGAGAAGATCTAAAGGAAGGGAGTAGCTAGTAAATATTTAAATTAAATGAAATTTGGGGCCTATCAAGTACCATCACCAAATTGGTAAAGGGTACTTCTTACATTATTAATTATCACACTATTTCTCCTTTTTGTCCATTTTTTTTAACGTAATTGTTAAATTCCACGCACTTTACTTATTTTTTTGCCTTTAATTTTTTTTTTTTAAAAAAAGTTAGAAACAAACTAATTCTTCCTTACATCCCTGACCACCGTTCCACCACCCATGACCATCCATCCTTCAATACTAATGACCAACCTATGTTATTCTCGACTACCCCAATTTCGTCGACTGGCCACCACCTACGCAACCATTCCCACTACCCTTATCTTCAGTTCTGGCGACTAACCCTGCTCCATCATCATCATTTTATGCGGGTCCGTGGGGCGGCAAGTTGAAGTCTTGTGGTGGTTGATTACTTGTTTTGGGGATTTTTGAGGTTTTAATTAATAAAATGTTTTTTTGGTGTGTGTAAAAATAAGCTGCGTATAATCGGAATAAGGCGTAAAAATGCACGAGATTTGAAAAAGTTGTGCACAGAATTTAGTATATCTCTTTTTAAATTACCATATTCTTTCCATGTTGGGATGTGTCATTTACCAAATGCTCACTTCTCTATACTTACAATAATTGTCGTTGGTTTAAGGGTACAATTTTCACATTGCTCCAATTTATGCCCTTATTTGCAAAAAAAAAATCATTTGTTTTCAATTATTTATTGTCTGTTTTTTATTATTTCGTAAAACTAAATGAGGTGATAATTAAAAATGAAGTAGCTTTTAATTGACGATATTAAAAAGTAGGGTTTTATTTGAGAGAATCCGAAAGAAAGAGGCAGCTTTCCGATACTTTGAAATAGCCTTATTTTCTACCTTAGTTTATTGGATTATTTAACAGAAATACTCCAAACTATTTGGGTACTTCTTAAATTACTCTAAACTTTAATTTAACTAACAATATACTCAACTATAACACCCATCCTCTTTAAATAAAATTGTCCTTTTTTTACCTAAAGTAACAGGTAAATCGAAGCCAGGACCCAAAACTTTATCTTCTTCCACACAATTTTCCTCCATTATTATTCCTCTTTATACTATATACCCAACTTCCTCCGTGATCAATTCTTTTGTACCAAAATTTTCTTCAATATCAAACATAATCTCTATTTCAATTATAGTGTAACCCCAATTTCATCACTTTTCTCCTGTCTTTTCAATTTAAATCATCTCTCTCCCCCCTTTTTCCACCTCTCAACCACCTTCCACACCATCCTCAACCACTCATTATTTACAGCATTGTCAACAATTATTCACCAAGGCCATCCATATTCCACGACCATATTCAGTCACCGACCACCATTCTTCAACTTCTCATCCTCTTCTCTACCATTTCGTCTATAAAACAGAGGTTAGTTTGCCAAATGTGCCTCGCTTTTCTACCATCGACCACCGCAACCTCACTCATGCTTCCTCAAACAGTCATTTGTCTTTGTCGACGTCATGTTCTCCTCCACCAATAATCGATTTAAATTTCTAAAACCCTAGATCCCTAAATCAATTTGGGGAAAATATTAGATAATGGCATATATTGGTGCGGTCCCATGAACTTATCTCTCCGAATATGCTACCGGATATAAATAAAAACTAATTTTCAATTAAATACTTTATGGAAGCTAAGTAATGTTTTCCTGCCATTGAAGCAACTGACAACTTGTATTAATGAAAAGTATCTTGTAATGGAGCATTGACTACTGAGGATTAACGAGAACAGTGTGATAATAAGGAAGAGAGTGACCAGTTAAACAGGTAGCCGGTCACCTGAGTATAATTTGAGAAGAGAGATCTAATACTATAGTGTATTATAAGTTAAACTAAAGTTTAGAGTATTTTGAGAAGGGGGGCAATAGTTTGGAGTATTTTGGTTAAATAACGCTAGTTTATTTGATTAAAATTAATAATTACTCTCTCTTATATACCACTTTTCTAAAATAACTCCCTTTTAAAAACTTTTAATTAAATTACTCCTATAAAAGTTACTCAGGTTATAAGTTACACCCAAATGGCCATTCCAATCACGAAATCCGTCAAAATTCAATTTTTTCGTTTAAAATTCAAATTTTATGAGCAAAATACCCTTTTGTCCTTTTCCTCCTCCTTCCTCCTTGCATCACCATGCGTTTGTCTTCTTCTTCCTCTATTTTCTGCGTTTTCCTCCTTTTTCCTCCTCCTTCTTCTGCGTTTTCCGCGTTTTTTCTTCCTTTCCTTCTGTGTTTTCTTCTTCCTCCTCCTTCTTCGGTTGCGTTTTCTTCGTTTTCTTCGTCGTCTTCTTCCTCCTTCTCCTTCCTTCTTCTTCTTCTTCTTTTGTGTTTTCTTCTTCCTCCTTCTCATTCTCCTTCTTCCTTCTTCTTCTTAAGCTGAGAACATTTTGAGGGGGTAATTTAATAAAAAGTTTTTAAAAGGGAGTTATTTTATAAAAGTGGTATATAGGAGAGAGTAATTATTAATTTACTCTTTGTTTTATTATTATAGAGTAGAAAATATAGGTAAAACATAACATGGTTTTATCATGAACAATTTTTAAATACATTATATGATACTTATATTTTGCAAGTTAAAATACCTACAAATGTATAAGTAGTGTTCAAACTATAAAAATACCAATAAAATATTAGACGTAATTTGTTAAATACTTGACCCGTACTTTCGTGTGTTGTGCGACTGTTTTTTGGATTGAAACTATCTGAACTGAACTAAACTTAATGAAGTTGAACTGAATTGAATTGAATTTAATGCAGTTGAACTGAACTGAAGTAAGAGTTTATTTTTGAAGAGAAGAGCTAAACTGAACTAAACCGAACCGAATGAAGCTGAACTAAACCGAATTTAATAAAATTAAACTGAAATGAGTTGAAATTAAGTACAAAAAACGGAGTGTAAGGGTAGAACTATTGGTAGTTTTGAGACAAGACTTTGGTAAGTACAGTCTTAAGATAAGATTAACTCAAGACTATCAATAATCTACCAAATTCTTGACAAAATCCTAAGTTGAGTTTTGGAAATTCAAGACTTATTAAACTCTAAGTGAGTTTTGACCCCACTTTCAATAGAAATGATCTAATGAGTGACTTTCAATAAAAACTATCCCATGAGTGGATCACGTGTCATTTATTTTTGTAAAAAATAAAAGATGATGTGAAAAGTAAAGTCTGAGATGAGTCAAACAGATAATGTAAAATGTCTGAGATGGTTATGGCGTAACTTTGAACAATAAAAAAACGTAGTCGTTAAATCCCGCACACTAATTTGCTTAATCCAACATTTTTTTACCCCAAATTTTCATAGTTGCCCTTATTAAGACCATCCCCAAGCAAGGTCGATTGGGAAGTCGATATGAGGTTGAGTCAAGTTAATTGTAATTAAGAAATCGATTAGAATTGACTCAAGACGATTTGAGTCACAAATCGACCCAATTTGAGGCAAATTGACTCAACAATCCACCTCATACGTGGCACATTTTTATTGGTTCCAACCATTTAAGAAAGAAAGTTGTTGGTGCACGTCTGTTTGCTTTTCCTCTTTTCCCACATTGTACTTTCAACTCACACCCTCCACCATTCACCTGCCCATTCAATTAATTTTCAACAAAATTCAATACATTTATTAAATTTCACACTATCAAATTGTGTTTAAAGGTGTATATAAACTGTAATTTTTTATGGTAAAAATTACACTATCTTCAATTACAAAAATTTTACTATCATAAAAAAACATTTGTAAAAATTTTATTGTCTAGTTTTTAGTTACAACATGGATTTAAATAATTTCGATTTTTCAACTTATGCGAATGACGATTTGCTATCTACTCAAAATATAGATCTCAATAATAATAATCAAATTCCTACTTTTACAAAATTAGTATCCGGTAATCAAAATTATCAAAATTTCGATGTTTTTGGTAGTCCAATATTGTCCCAACTCCCGACTCAAAAATTTGTAGCGGAAACACCGATTTTTTGTAGCCAAATATCCAAAAAATCATTACCATAAAAAAACAAAGTAATAATAGAATTGGGGAGGGTCGAAATTGGACCGAAAAGAAGGATGAAGCTCTTATGTCCGCTTGTTGTTTACATACAAGCGACCCAATAGCTGGTAAAAACCAAAAATCCATCATTATATGGAGTAAGGTTCACGAGTTGTATGAACAAGCTCGAACGGAAAATAAAAACCAAAATAAAATTGGTATTAGGAGTCTCGACGGAATGAAAGCTCGTGTTAAACGACTCAATTTTCTAGTCAATAAATGGGTTGGTTGCTACGCTAAGGCTTTAAATAGACCACCCGCTAGCGGCACTAACATTGAAGACGATATTGAGTTAGCTCAACAATTATTTCGAAAAGAAAACGATGGTAATAATTTTGTTGATTTTCATTTTTACAATACAATCATGAGTAAAAACCCAAAGTGGAGCTTGGAAAAATTTCAAACGAGTTTAAGCGTAAATAGTAATACGTCGGGTTCAAAAAGGGTAAGGTCGGAAATTGAGTCTAGCCCTATGAGTGTAAATTTTCCTACCTCGTTGGATGTCCCAACCCCGTCTAGTGTCCCAACCCCGTCTAGTCATAATATTGACGGTATCAACCGTCCCGAAGGACGGGAGGTCGCAAAAAAGGAGCGGAATGGAAAAGCACATGTGGTGGACTCCGAGTCTATGTTTTGTGAAGGTGATAGGTCACTTATAAGCGGAAACACAAACAATACAAAAGATCAAATTGAGTTTCGGTAGAGAAGGATTGAAGCTGAAGTGCAAAAATTGAAAACAAAAAACGAGATGGAATGGCTAAATACGTTGCTCTATCAACAAAATTTGAACCAACAAGATCAAGAACTCAAGGACAAGCTATTGAAAAAATACATGGCGGAGATTTAGTTTCTGTTCCTTATGAATCCTTACGAAAAACATAGCGTTGTTTTAGTTAATGTTCTCATGAATCCTTATGAATCATGTCTTACAAGATGTGGCTAATTTTAGTTAATGTTCAGATTATTAATTGATAAACTCGAATTGCTAATTCATGAAAAATTGAAAAACTCGAAATAATAAAACAAAATCAAATGACTAATTTACGAATTACTAATCCACAGAAATCCAATTACTAATTTTTAGTTCAGATTATTAATTGATAAACTCGAATTACTAATTCACGAAAAATTGATAAACTCGAAAAAATACAACAAAATCGAATGACTTATTCACGAATTACTCACAGTAATCGATATCTTACCTTGAATATGTAAATGCACCTTTTGTTCTTTAGGATGGTTAGCATGCATCTGGATAAGGTATTTTTGTTTGTATTTTCCATATGAATGTGTTTTGACATAGCCTTTGGAAGGTTGACATGAACATATTGATCTTAGGATGGTTAGAATGTAAATCATCCTCTCGGTGGGTGAATGATGAAGAATGAAGATGAAATGATGGAGATTGAATGATGAAATGTAGATATGAATTTGAATTAAATATATTCATCCTCTCGGTGGGTGAACATAGTAGAGTAATTAATATGATTAGTGTATATATGAATTAAATATATTCGTTACGTAATTTACAGTCGTTACGTAATTTAAATATCGTGTGTTATTTAAATTTAGTCGGGTACGAACGGGTTTTATAAACATTGCGTGCTATATAAATATAGTCAGGAACGAACGAGTTTTATAAAGTTCGTGTGTTATTTAAATATAGTCGGGAATGAACGGGTTTTATAAAGGTCGCGTGTTATTTAAATATAGTCGGGAACGAACGGGTTTGATAAAGGTCGCGTATTATTTAAATATAGTCGGGAACGAACGGGTTTTATAAAGATCGCGTGTTATTTAAATATAGTCGGGAACGAACGGGTTTTATAAAGATCGCATGTTATTTAAATATATATAGTCGAGTACGAACGGGTTTTACAAATATCGCGTGTTATTTAAATATAGTGGTTACGTAATTTAATTACAAATATAACCGTCATTTGGATTAAAAATATCGTCGTTGGATTAAAAATATAGTTGTTGCATTGATTATAGCCGTTGGATTAGAAATATAGTCGTTGGATTGATTATAGCCGTTGGATTAGAAATATAGCCGATTGATTATAGCCGTTGGATTAGAAATATAGCCGTTGGATTTATTACAACCACTCGATTGAAATATAACCGTTGTCAAAAACTTATATATATATATTCTTATATTGTTGTTCCAATTACCTATTCATTACTTATTCATTATAATCACTCATACTTTCCTTCTTCGATAATTCATTACTTATTCAAACACAAGAAAAAAACACTCATAATTTCGTCCAAAAAAAACAAATTATAATGTCTGAGTCAAGTTCCAATTCAGATAATATTGTCGATTAAAATAGGCTTGACGATTATCACTGGGAAGCCGAAGCCGAACAACAATCTGAAGCTATACAAGACCTTATCAACCAACGAATGAATGAATACGTCAACAGAAGAATCCGCCAACGCCTTCCTCCTCCTAGGCGACGTAGAAGATATATTGTGTAATACTCCGAATTTTCGTATTTCGTAAAGTAAATTGTTTTATAATTTATCGAGACGAGGTATAATAATATTTCATTCGATATGTATGCGCTAATTGTTATAATATTTATATTATATTTTAAGACGAAGTATGATGGTTTGTTTTCCATAATACGTATTTTACTAATCGCTTTAATAATTATATTAATTGTGCGTTCTCGTTTATTCTTAAACAAGTCGAGAACGGTATATGGGTAATACATTTATCGAGATACGTGATGGGCTTGGGTTTGAACGAGGCATGAAGGGTAGGGTGACCCGTGGATACCATAATGAGAATGAAAAAAATAGAAACCCTAATAATGCTAGAACGACATCCAACTTCACAACCCAAAAACCTTAAACACGCTATCATAACCTGCCTCCATCGTCCGTCAAAACCCTACTACCACCACTACTGCCTACACCTCGTCTACCTCTACAACCCATAGTAAACACCACCCAAACCACCGTGTGTATTAGGGAGAGCAAGAGAAGGAACGCTCAAACACAACACATCACCATCATCGTTCATCCTTGCGCGCGGGTATGTTTGTAAGTGGTCTTTTTTGTGCTTTTCCAGGGATTCGAATCAGCATACTATGGTAGAATCTCATGTTTGTAGTATGAATAACATAATTATCGTCTTTAAACTCCTTAGAACCACTGTGATTATTGCTTAAACCGCTAAGAAAGTGGACTGTAATTACACGTTAAATGCTCTGTATTTGTATTGCGTTTGTAATTGTTTAAATGGCGATCTGTTGGGTTGTTTATAAGCTCGAGACCATGAGGGGTGGTAATAGGATGTTGGTAGTTGGTGTGGTGGTTGTGGTGTGCTGAGTGGTTGTCGGAAAACGAAGGGGAGGGCAGTCGGTGGTTCTGGAGTCTCAGAAGGTTGCAGAACACGGGTTGGGGTGCAAGGGTTTTGAGTGGTTGTTCTAGTGGGTTGAGGAGTGTCGAGGGCTAGTGTTTAGCACCAGGGATTTGTGGGTAGTGTGGAGTGTCGAGGGGTCATGAGTGGTGGTGGTAATGGTGGTGTTAGCAGGTGGATAACGGCGTAGTTAGAGGGGGGACTGAAGAACGGGAAACCGGAACAAGGATAGCACTCGTGACCAGGGGTTTTGGGGCTGGTTTCGAAAGCAGTTTGAGGCTAGTCAAGTGTCGGGATTGGTGTCGAGGGTTGCGTCATAGTACAGGGATGCCAACCACCATGGTGAGGTGGTGGTTAAGGCGGCAGGAAGGTGGCTTTTGGGGCTGGAAAGTAGGGGTGTCGTGAGGTCTTGTGGTGATAATTTTGCGAGGGGGCTGTTTTTCTTTCGTCCTTAGCGTGTTTGAATATGTTGCCATGATCCATGATGGTTGATTATTTTATCATTAATATTATTATTGTTTATTTGTATCCTTATTTCTTTTGTTTATTATTATTGTTTATTTGTATCCTTATTTCTTTTGTTTAATATTAATAAAATTATGATTACCATTGTTATTAGTGTTATTATTATCATTATTTTATGGTAAATATTATTAGTATATTATTATTAGTATTATGAATTGTTTTAAAATTTAATGACAATAATTTTATTGTATATTGCGATTATTATTATTGTCTATATTGTTGTTGTTATGGATTTTATAATAATTGATTAATTGATAGTATGTTTTTTTTAGCAAGTCTATATATAGTAAGTCTGTAATTAGTAGGTTGGTATTGAGTAATGATAATGGATATGTATACTTACATTTTGTGACAAGTAAATCGTTATGAACATGATCAAGTAAACAATTTAGTTGTGGTTGGTTGTACGAATAGAATTTGATAGCAAGTACTATTTATAGGAACCAAGCTCGAAGTGGAATATTTCTGGCAGCTGTTCGGTTATCGTTCTACAAGTCGAGGTAGGGGAATACCGTATGCCTGATAATGAGTTATTTGATCGTTGTTAACAATGTTCATATTATTATTGAATGAATGATATATTGCTTTACTTGATGTTATATGCTGTGATACGATTCGAGGTGATGAATAATGGGTCTTGTGATGCGGAGTTAATGGGTCTTGTGATTGGTGCGGAGTTAATGGGTCTTGTGATTGGTGCGGAGATAATGGGTCTTGTGATTGGTGCGGAGTTAATGGGTCTTGTGATTCGGTGCGGAGAATAATGGATCTTGTGATTCGGAGTGGAGATGTTTGACTTTCTATTTATAATATAATGTTTGATTGTTTACTATTCCTCTACTCAACCTCGTGGTTGACCCTGTGTATTCGTGTGACACCTACGATGATCCGGAATGGGGAGTAGATTCTACAGGAAAGATGGCGCTGTGGGAGCATGGGATGGCGTGAGTACTTGGATGGACCGACTTAGAATTAGATCACACTCTTCGAAGTTATCAGTTGTATTTTACTTTCCGCTGTGTAGTATTTGTAACATTAAAGTTTAAATTTTACCAATTTTATATAAAGTACTTTGGGTGTATTACTTTGTTATTCACTACCTCGGTCATCCCGAGATGGTAACAGTTCTATTTACTGAGGATGTCTTGCTAAAGGCTCCTTAAATAAATGGGGGTGTTACATGTTGAGAGGAATCGCAAAGAAGGTCATAACCAATTATACAATGACTATTTCGCCAATGATCCAGTCTATACCCAAGAACTATTTCCCCGCAGATTTCGCATGCAAAAACACTTATTTTTGCGAATAGTGGATACCCTTTCCGCTAGTAGTTTTTTTCAACAAAGTGTCGGCGGTAATAAAAGAGATAGTTTCTCGCCATTGCAGAGATGCACTACTGCGCTAAGAGTTCTAGCATATGGCACGTCTACTGATTCAGTAGTCGAGTATTTGTGTATGAGAGATACATCGGTAAGAGATTCTCTTAAAATATTCGTCAAATGTATAATCAATTGCTTTGGAAACGAGTATCTACGTAGGCCGAACCCTCAAGATTTACAAAAGCTATTTCTTACGCGGCAAGTTCGTGGATTTCCTGGTATGTTAGGTAGCATTGACTACATACACTAGGAGTGGAAAAATTGTCCCTCAGCATGGGCGGGATATTACTCTGGGAGGAGTTCAAAGCCAACAATCGTTTTGGAAGCGGTTGCATCCTATGATTTGTGGATATGACACGCCTTCTTCGGTACACCAGGTTCGTTAAACGATATTAATGCTCTCCAACGTTCTCCACTATTTAATGATGTTTTAGAAGAATCTGATCCTCCAGTTAATTTTGAGGTTAATGGTACGAAGTATAACATGGGATATTATCTTGCCCAATGGTATATATCCAAGTTGGGCAACATTTGTCAAAACAATTAGTGGCCATAAGTTCAAAAGCGTCAGTTATTTGCAGCTCGTCAAGAGAGTCGTCGAAAAGATGTCGAACGGGATTTTGGCGTCCGCCAAGCTCGATTTGCGTTCATCAACCGTCCTTCTCTTCTTTGGGATCCAACTGTGATGGGAGAGGTTCTTATGGCTTGTATTATTATGCATCATATGATAGTTGAAGATGAACGAGAAACCTATCTTAATTATGAAAACATAATCGCTGAGTTCAAAGAAGATAATCCGACTTCAGCTACTGATGATCCATATGAATATCATCGTCTATGAAGATCGCCTCAACAACGTTTCGTAGAAATTCACGGCGATATTCGTGATCGTTCCCGTCATATCGCTTTGAAAAATGATCTCATTGAACATATTTGGCAAAACTTCCGTAATTGAGTTTAGTTACGGCACCGATTAAAAAATTTCGTAGTTAATAATGTTTCTAATATCATGTTTTTTATTCCTAGATCACCGTATTTTTATTATTATTATGTATGCATTTTTTAATTGCGTGTGCGCATCTCTTTTATAAAAACATTAGTTTTTCAATGGTTACAGTTTTAACATTATTATTTAATTTTTTTTCTGTAACGTGCACCATAATATTATTATTTAGTCGTAACGTATCAAAGTAGTGTATATATTTTAAATATTACAAAAAAAAACTTATTATTAATAAGTGTAAGTAAATATTAATTGAAAAAGTAGGAGAGAAATTTTGGTGAGGTGGAAAGATTGGAGTGATTGAGAATGTTTGAAATGATTGAGAAATGTTGGAAAGTGAAAAATGATTGGGTTATTGACCTAAGTTGTGACTTTTTGCTTTGGAGAGTTTAAGTGGGTCAATGTCAATAAGGGGAGATTAAGGTCTAATATGCAATTGACCCGATTAAATTGATTTCTTGTTTGGGAATGGTCTAAGAAAAAAAAGGGAGATTTAATTATTTTTTAAAGAATTCAAAAGAGTTCTTCCCTTTTAAACCTAACCAATCTCTTATTCGTTCGGCTATTATGGATCATAATTCGCACATATTAAACATAATTTCGTCGTTTTTATCGTAATTTACTCATATTAAATTCCAATCAGGGTTCTAATGTAGCACTCTCGCAGGCCAAATCTTCTATAATTAACACTCTTCCTAAAATATATTATGGCTTGCATCAATTTGCTTCATTTTTAATTACTGAACAAGTCGCACAAGCCGCCGAAGTTCTGAAGATGATAGCCTAACATTTAGAATTCAAAAGGTCAGTGTTTTCATAAAAGCAAGTAAGGTGGTAGGACATGTCATTGACAACGTAGGAGGTGGTGGGGACAAGTCGTCGGCGGCGTGGAAGTGTGGTGAGGAAGGTTTGTCGAGTGATGGGTTCTGGGTTGGCACGATGATATGTGTGTGGAAGGAACCAAAGGCGGTCACCGGCGGTGGGAGGGCGGTCACCGGCGCTGAATAAGTGGTGGGGAGGAGGCCAATGATGAGAGTTAATTTTTGAGAATTTTGATTTCTCTTGTTCTCTCTTATTTCTCTTTTGGTGGGAAAAAAATAAGGACGGTATATTCGAAATAAATTTGAAAAGAGTGTGTAATTGAGTAAAATAATATTCGAGATTTTGCATATCCCAAAAAATTAAAAATTAAAAGAAGATATAGTCATATAGCACAATTTAAGGGAAAAGGCTACAGATACACATAGTGTATGAAAAATGTCATACACGACCAATCACGTCGCGCCATATAGATAACCCATCTTAAACCACATTAGTTAGTTTTAGGATAGTTTAGTAATTTTACAAGGCTAGTTAACATGTAGTTAGCATTAATTTAGGAAATTTTGTTATTTTGTTTAAATTTTATTCTCTTAACAAAATTGAATGATTTTATTTGTAAAATAAATATTTTTGTAATATGTAGTAGAATCAATTTATATTTTTGGATTTTTTTTAAAAGAATTTTTGTTTTAGTTAGTAATTAATCAATAATAATAATTTTTTAAGTAATAATAATTTTTATTTTCGATTTTTTTAAAAATAAAATCGGTATTGTTATTAATAAAAATTAATATTCTGGAAATTATTATTTATAAAAAATCATTTTAGTTAGTTATAAAATATTCTTTGTGTTTTTCGAATTAATTAAATTACATGAATTTTTTTTTTCGGTGTATTTTATTAAATTTTGTTTTAGTTAGTAGAATATAAAAAAAGCGTGCAAATTAATTAAATACAAAAAAGCGTGTAAATTAATTAAATACAAAAAAAAATATTTTCTAGAATATTAATTTACAAAAAAAAATTCCAACAATATTATTAATTAATATTTCCTAAAATTTAACTAAATACAAAAAATAACAAAATATTTTTTAAAAATATTAACTTAGTAAAACATAATAAAATCTTAACAAAATAACAAATATTTTCTAAATTGTGCTAACTACATGTGGTTAAAAACTTAACTACAGTTGTATAATTACTAATTTAGCCTAAGACTAACTCATGTAAATTAACTATGATTATAGTTGTGTATGAGTTTTTCCATACACTGTGTATCTCTATGCCTTCCCAATTTAACTTTGAAAGGTGTGAGCCATAAACTTACCCTAACTGGGGTCTTAGATATGATATCGAAACACGGGCACGAACGCTAGATTGCGTAGGGTGCAATAGAGAATCTGTTCTATTGCTACCTAACTAAACAGAGTAGATAGAGTAGTACAAAATGCTAGCAACATCGAGTTTGCCTAGTTTTGAATCATTCGAATTTCTAAGACGTGCATCTTTTCCTAACAACGCCTTCCAATTTCAGCATTCTCGATTCTCTACTTATTCTCCCACCTTTCGCTTCTCTAGTTCTTTAGCAATGGCGCTTAACCCAGGTTTCTTTTCACTTCTTTCCCTTTTTTCATTTTACAATATGATTCATATGATATTAATATGATATGGGTAGATTGTTTTTTTGGTGAGGATGGTATGGGTAGATTGTTATGCTTGTGTGATTTAGATTTAGTATGTTTATGCAATTAAAAGTTTGGCAAAACAATTGGGTTTTTGTAATCTCAACTATTTAGAGAATCACAAATTTCTCATATGTGACGGACAAAATTCATGACTGTGAGAGGTCTCGTTGAGGAGACGTCACAAGCAAAACTCTTTGATAGAGAATATCCGTCCTAAGTTTAAAACGTACTTCGTATCAAATATGATAGATAAAAGACGAAAGCCGAATACCTAAATATTAGCAAAAACCTTGCCTTATCCATGCAGGTGGAATGCTATGTGACCCAATTTAATCATAATCTATTATCCGTCTTAAGAGAGACTAACCGTTGAAAGAGGAGAACTTTGACTTGGGGAGTACTGATATTTGTGATACACACTCACAGTTTGACTAGGCTGCTGCAACTCCTGCAAGTGTGGGACATGACATGGTGTCCCACATTGAACATGGCTATTTTATGCAAATATTTTTAGCCAGGAATTGAATTCAGAGGGTCTAAAATTTCCCATAATATAATAAGGTGAATCCAAAAAAAGATCGGAAATTTTACCTAAAAAACTTCAGATTGTTCCATTATTTAGGGGTGGACAACAGCCCATACCTGACCTCCTATGAGTCCTATCTCCACTGCTGCATGTTTTTGTACTAAAATGAAGTGTGTAAGTAATATGGAATAGATCATTAGCAATGAACAGTTCTGAAATCGATTGAAAATTAGAGTAGCGTACTAAAGTTATCGACGTGTTTCACTTAGATCGGTTTCTGAGTGTAGGATAACTAACTACGCGTTACTGCCAACGTATATAAGGAGTACCTTGCAATGTTTTAGGAATGTCTTGTTTGCGATTTATTGAAAATTAGTGAGTAGTTTATGAGTTGCTGATTGTAATTCTCTTCAGAAATGTTGGGTAAAGATCATGCGGACTTGATGGTTATTTTGATCCTTAGACAGACCACAAGGCACAGATCCTTGTGGTAGCTATCCCGTGTAATCTATAACCTGTTCTATTAGACCTACCTTATTTCTGAAAGTTCTTATACAAACATTTTTGTGTGATTTTCTTTCTTTGTTTTCCTCAAGTTCATATCATTGAACGTTTCGACATAGTCTGTGCTTTCGATTGGAGATAAAGGTAAATTGAGGATGGCTGGTGTAGGATTTTGAGCTCCTTTAAAATCGATTTTAGAATAAAAAGTTCAGTAAAAACATGTGGTCTCGGAGCAGGGATTTACAGACTTAATCCTGAAGAGTTATGTTAGCTTTGGGATGTTTTTTTGAAGTACTATTGCGTTATGGCATCTTTACCTTTGGATTTTGATTATGGTTAAATCTCAATCTCGATCATAGAATCTCACTATTTTCCAATTCAAACCAAAACAATCCAACGGTACGAGATCCTTGTTAGAATTTGTAGGATAACAAAAATCTTGGTTAAAATTTTGTTTACGACCACACTCTCCCCGCTGCACAGCTGCTCATATTCTATAAGTAGTTTTGGACACATTCAACAATTCAAACATGATTATAGCCTATATCTATATCATTGGCATCTGTAGTGACATGAAATACATTACTAATAGCTCAAATAAGCATGTACATGTTGAAGTTCATTTGGGATGTAACTCTGCCTGCTGACTGATGAGTGATGATAAAGAAATCATTCGAAGATGCGTTGATGCAACCGAGCAGTTGCAGCATCCCTCACCCCTCAGAAGTTCTGAAAACAACTCTTAGTGTAGGTGTCTAGCATGGTGTACTTGTGGGAATTCCTTTAGGCCTTTTCTAATGTTAATTACAATGACCAATATTATTATTGGGTCATTTAAAGATCCAACTTGTTCAAGTCTATACGTCTTTGGCATGAATCTATCTTCAAATGCAATTATATTGAAGAGATTTATAATTAGTCTTCGACCAAAACGTCAGTTATTCTTACTCAGCCTATTATTGTACAGCTAGACAGCCACAGAAAATGATTGTACTCAATGATGAAAATGAGAAGCTGGTTGGCCTGTTACATGATACAGGATCCCAAGAAATTGTAATATTATGCCATGGTTTCAGAAGCAGCAAGGTTAGTAAGAAGTATGTGTGGACAAGTAACCGTCTTCGTTATATTGAAGTGGAAAAAAATCATATCCGGCATTCTTGAATGCTTTTTGTAGGCACGTGCGAAGAATGCAGCAGCATTTACTAGTTTTTATTGTTTTGTCATGATGGAAGTTACTTATCAGAGACATTGTGATAATTCTGATATTATATAGATATATCTATTAATTGACTTTGCCTACTTTATAGGTATTGAATTTGCTTCTGTTTAATCTATTCAGGAGCAGCGTGTCATGGTGAGTACTGCTGTAGCATTAGAAAATGAAGGGATAAGTGCCTTTCGCTTTGATTTTTCTGGAAATGGGTAAGTGTCTCTAGTTGTCGAGGGACAATGTTTTATATTTTTCCTCTTCTGCCACAGTTTTAATACGGGAGTTATTAAGTAGAAACTTCTAATGCAAAGATATGACTACTTGGTTAGACATGTGTACACCTCCAGCTCCTATAGTCATGGCGTACTAGTCTACTATGGTAAGCCAAATCCTACAGTCATGGCGTACTAGTCTACTGTGGTAAGACAAGGCATATTTCATCATTCATCTGAGCCAGCTGACTAGCTTATATATGATTGCACGAGGAAAGATTATGTACCCTGTACGCCCGACCCCATTCGTTTTCCACTTGTAGCAAGGGGCCCGTTAAATAAGCATGGTAACTTTGTTGGTAATCGGTATTTTTCTCATTTGCTCCGATGTATTTATGCAGAGAGAGTGATGGCTCATTTGAATATGGCAACTACATGAAAGAGGTGGAAGATTTATGTGCTGTTGTCAAGCACCTCAAGGGTACTAACCGTAGTGTGACTGCAATTTTAGGGCATAGTAAAGGTTAGCTCCTATATGAATATATAATATTATAAACACTGAATTTTTGTGAGACTCGTACCCTCCTAAAAAATGTGAAAAGACAAATATTTATGATTATTTCTAGAAGTCGAGCCAGATTTCACTTGAGTTCCTTTTCTGTCGTCCGTGTTCCATTATCTACAATCTCCACTGCAATTGATTAATCACCATCGTCTATAAAACATGAAAAAAAGTGTGCATCTTTTTGTTTTAGCCTGCATCAATCTTTGTTAACTGATAGTGCTGCACGCCTGCACTTATTTTCTCTCCGTAAAAAGGCTGTTGTTTAGGTCTTTTGGATGAAATAATTGTACATGTTTAGGCTTATGCAATAGTAAGCGTTGTATTAAATATCTGTTTAACACTAATCTCACTTCTCACAGTCTAGTGTCGGTCGTGTTATATGTGTGTCGGTCGTGTTATAAGTGTGTCGGTATGCTTAAAATGTGGTCAGAGGAGTCTTGACTCTTGAAAACCTTGTAAGTCGTCTGGGATGCAGTTTCGCTATCTAGATTTTATGCCATGATGTCGTTTCAACTTTTGTCCAGCTTACCTATGACCCTATGAGGGCTAGGGAAGGGACTTCCTTCATTTTGGAGGGATTTGGAATATCTGTAAAGCTCTAGTTTTTGAGTTATTACCAACCAAAAAATGACAAAGGAATCAACTATCTCATAAGAATTTCTTATCCAAAAAAAATAGTTACATTATACTCCCTCCGTTCGATTCCACATGACATGTTTGCCTTTTGTACACTATTCACAAGTGGACATTTAATCTCAATTTTCTCCTAATACGTAAGAGAAAACATATTCATATGGGGTCTTGTTTGATTCGTCTTTACGAGTACATTAAAAATATCTAACTTTTATAATTTTGCAACTACGTAGCTAAAGATATTTAACATTTAAAACGTGCGTTGGCAAACGTGAAAAAGCAAACTTGTCAAGTGGAATCGAACGGAGGGAGTAACTAAGAACACGACTAAACATGCAGGCGTTTACAAAGAAAAGATATGAAAGCGTTTTAATTTGACATGAGCAAAAATGTATTTCTAAGTGGTAGTTGATGGTAAATATGCATGCCTTTTCAGATGTATCAGCCTAATGTTTTAGTTAATCCTTCAAAAATGTATTTTGATTATCAAGACTCATACTAACAATGGAATCTACATGGTAACCTTGTGTTTTTTCGAATTCTACATGGTAACCCTATTTTTTAGAGAACATGCATGATAACCCTCAACTCTATTAATACGTATTTTCGTGACCTTAACTTTTTTTCCGTCAATTTTGTCTTTTAAGTATGTGATGTGACCAATTGAATTTTGTTTTTTTCAACAAGATAACCCTGTATTTTTAAAAAATTTACAAGATAACCCTAGTTTGCTACAAATGAAAACGTGCATAAAAATATAATCCCTTAATTATCTTCTTTTCACAATTTTACTCGATTCCGCCCAAATTGTCAAAACCACTCTCATTACCCTTCAATTAACTGAGTTTTGAAAGAAAAATCTAATAAGAACTTTGTTCGATATCAAAAAATTCCCAATAAGATATTCCAAATACGGGGAAGTAAAAGTACGTCATACCTAGCATTATAATAATCAATCCCCAATTTGATTCATAGGGTTAATTTAATTAAAAAAAACTTTTGTTTACAAAACCTCATCAAATACCCCAAAACTGAAAATGTTGTAAACATAATTATGACTTACTTCGACAAATTGACACCATAAAATTCGGTGCAATTGGGGAGTGGAGACTCATTGTAAACATTGAGCTTGATAGTGGATTTCTTTGTTATTATTGAATCTGGTTTTTGGAGATTTTTGGAGATTTATGTTTTAATTATTTAACCCAATTTTGTATGATATTGAGAGTTGACATTTTTTGGAGTAATCGAAGGAAAAACGCGCTAAGAATGATAAATTGAGGAACTACAGGAGTATTTATAAGGGTGTTTCTTTTGTGAAAAAAACAAATAGAGTTATCTTGTAGGATTTTAAAAAATAAAGGGTTACCATGTAAAGAATCTCAAAATTCAATTGGGCACGTCATATACTTAATGGATAAAATTGACGGAAAAAAAGTTAAGGGTCACGGCAGCGCGTATTAGTAGAGTTGAGGGTTACCATGTGTGTTCTCTGAAAAGTAGGGTGGGTTACCGTGTGGAATTTGAAAAAATTACAGTGCTACCATATAGAAAAACCCTTAATTTACTAAATTGCGAGTTTGTGACATTTAGTCTTACTAAATTCTGATATGGAAGATGCAATACATGGAAGTTGATTATCGTTAGTCTTACAGTCTTACTAAGTTGCTGCAAGACTTTCCTGAGCTCTCACATCTATGACATTTCTGCTATTCCTATTTCTTCCGTGAAAGTACGAGGCTTAACATCATCATAGGAGTTGTATAGTGATACCTTGGGATTTACATGTGATATTAAGTCAATTTGGTGGTTTTTGTGTTTGGCTTTTGCATAATTTGGCTGTCTATCTAATCATGTTAAGTGTATCAATTTGTATGTTTTTGGTCATTGACATCTGAAAGTGCCCTGTAAGTTGTAAGTACGTGTATCTTATGATTCAAATGAATTTCCTGTTCATGTCTACTATAATGAATTTCATTTAATTATCTCCTATTTGATTTATTTTCACGAAGTAGCAGAAAAGATTGCCTCATTCTCTGTTTAGGATCATTTGGAAGAAGTCTTCCGTTAGTCCGTTACTACAGGGAAAGGTTGCTACATCTATAGATTGTAAACTATCTTATGTGCAAGTTGGGGCAAATTTATTTCTTGACCTAGTTGTATTTTTCACTTGTGGATAAATCTGAAATAACCTTCATCTAAACAGCCTACTCCCTAATGTGTGTGTGTGCGCGCGTGTGCGTGAGAGGGAGGGAGGGTTTCATATAGCGAAATATGGTTGTGCTTCATTGACGTTTATAAACCAACAATGCTATTTTGGATTCCAGGAGGTGGTGTTGTGTTGCTTTATGCTTCTAAGTACCACGACGTTCGTACTATTGTAAATTTGTCTGGGCGTTATGACTTGAAGAAAGGCATATCAGAAAGGATAGGAGAAACCTTTATGGAAAAACTCAAGGCCGATGGATACATTGATGTCAAGTCTAAAACAACAGGTATCACTGCTAACATCATTCTTTGTTTTTGACGTTTAGTGGTTCACTTTGAGTTATCAGTGTTTGCTTGTCCCGTGATTTTTACTGTGGCATTTTGCGTATTTGTGAATAATGCACAAGAAAAATTAGTTGTATGTTAGCAAAAAGATAGGCGTGCTTTTAAGCTTGCTGGGGGAAGATGGTCACGTAATCACATCAGCATAATTCTGTAAAAGCTTTTATCTACAAGGCTTTGTATTCACTTTTCTGAGAATTCAGGTTTTGGACAATCAGTTACAGAGTACAAGATATGGCAACTTAGCTATTTTGATACTTTCCAACTGGATGGCTGTATGCGTCGGATCCTTGTGTAGGTAGAAGTGTCTAATATTATTGCAGGAAAGGTTGCTACATCTAACAAAAATTATTTTGGCTCAAAATCTGTTACGCCGACATTTCATATTACCTCGTGCATCCGCGTGCTATGTCTGATACGGTGATACTTGACACTTACACATGGATATGACACTTACATTAGGAAAAAGAAAAAGAAAAAGAAAAAAACAAGTATATCCTGATAAAATAGCCGAATCCAACTAGTCATTTGTTGTGTCGATAAGCGACACAAAGATACATGTCATACATGGGTAGTTAACAAATAGTGCTTAACTAGATTTCATTCATAGATGTTATTTTGAGTCTTCATAAATTTTCTCTAACAATATGTTGCAGGGACGGTACAGTACCGTGTGACATACGAAAGTTTGATGGAACGCTGGAATACAGACATGCACGAAGCAAGCCTTAAGATTGATAAAGAATGCAGGTTTGAGAAACGGAAACTACAACATTTTCCCATTTGCCTCTATGGCCATATGTGATCTTTATCACAATTTAAATTTGATCATATTCAAAGATCATCATTCTCATAATCCCTTGCATAACTGTTTTCTGCAACCCAAAACAAACTTTTGGAAACTACGACTGAGTTTATAAACCATCAGCATTTATGAATGTGAAGTCTCTTGTCTTGTGGCTATGCGGCTTGCATTTTCTTGGTATATTGGATGCAGTCATATATACAGAAAACAACTTATGCATGATATATATAGTCTCTTGTGGTTATATAGAAGCAGTTGAGCTCAACTTTTTCCAGTGACTGGATACAATCTATTATCGGCCGACTCATAAAATACGCCTAATGAGGGAACATAAACTATTGGATGTGATGCACAGAGATGAAATTTGCAAACTATTGGGCAACAGGATTGTGAAGCATTCATATACATTTTTGCAGCCATTGTTTTTATTGTTGAAGTTGCATTCTCAGGGTGCTGACAGTTCACGGATCTGCTGACGAAATCATCCCAGTTGAGGATGCCTATGAATTTGCCAAAGTAATACCAAATCACAAGCTACACATCATAGAAGATGCTAATCATGGTTACACTGAGCATCAAGACCAATTGGTTCCAGTTGTAGTCGACTTTATCAAAGCTTGTCTGGAGGAGGACAAAGAAACTTGTGCCTAAGATGTATCTTCGGTGAAAGCTTTCTCCCAACGACTTGCATTTCTATGCCTGGGCCTTATTTTATTTACTTTCTGGACAGGGTGGCTTTTGCTAGCTCTCACGAGACGTCCGACATTAATGTCTTCAAGAGCTTCCTGGCAACTTAAGTTATTCTTCCAAGAGCCGAGATCTTCGTTGAAATCCATATCCTGATTATTGTTTCTTTGTATTATTTCCACTTGTAATATAGCCGACAATTATTGATCACAATATAGTAAAGCAAAATGGCTTAATAATATGGTATGCTTGTTTTTACCACGAAATAACAGTCAGATACTCAATGTGTTTTCCTTATGGTTATGGATCATCTCCGAACAAAATTGTCATAATGGATAATATCGAAACACGCAGGCGACCCAGCGTTTGTAACCCTTACCCTGCAAGCTTAGTGTTATGTGCATTGTTACATGCACTATTCAGGACTAATAATTCTCAATTTCTGCAACTGGTTGGTTGATTGACTGATTCCCAAGTTGGTGATTTACCCCCTTGCCGTAATTCTAGGTTTGAAGTTATTAAGAAGATTTGCCTCCCAATATTGCTACACAACGGTACCACAATATCCGAGTTGCTCTAACCCGAGGAACTCGGTCTTGCTAGGCACATCCCTAAATCTTTAGACTGTTGAGCACCACCTACAATTCTGTAGGTTCCTCTTGTTACCTCATTTAATTTTTGAAAATTGTGGTGCAAGCCGTGCAACCACATTTAGAGACATTGAACAACTGATTCCGACATGGGGACATCAAGTATGAAATTGGTGTGTTAAGTAAACATTCTACTTTCATGTTCAAAATATTACCAATACATTCTACTTAAAAGAGCAACACTAAGAGAAACAAATAGGGGAGTCACAAAAGAGAGTGAATGCCCAAATTGTAATCAAGTAACATTAGATTATGTCGATTAAATATGTACAACACCGAAAAAGCGTCAGGACAGGTTCACTCTCACCTGCATAATATACCTACAAATATCGACTCAATATAATGGATTCAACCAAACTACAAATTCTTACACCAATGTAATTTCCCCAAGAGGCTAGATTGTGAACTAATAAACACACAGAATACAGCCAATAAGGCAGCCAAAAATGAGAACAAGAAGAATCCCTTTACCCTGCCTCTTCCACCTACCCTTGCAGACTTGACGGCAACATTTGTAACCGTGACAGTACTTCTAGAATTAATTCTTAAGCGACTCAAACTCGACATCCTCTTAAAAGCCTTATTCACTATAGCACTCTCAGCAGCCGATGCCGGGGCAGCCGGTATTGATTCCACAAACGACCATAGCGCTGATGTTAACCACGGTTGAGTTTCCTGGCCTTGTTTCTCATTCTGGTTTTGACTTGATTCGGTGGTGAGACATTCCGAAACACCAGTATATACAACACCTGAACATGCCCACAAACTCTTGCATTAACAAATATTTTCAAATCCAAAATTGTTGGCATAGCTCTCTAAGAGCTGTCTCCTCCATTTCAGTCACAACAAATCACCTTTTGCCTCCAATTTTAATTTGAACAAAAAAATACAACTATGGAAAGGGGTTTAAGTGTACAGAATCGGAAATTGTGGATCAGAATTTTTTGTCGTACTTTTTTTTGTAAAGGAAAGGCTGTTTTAATGTTGAATGTTTTGAACCCCGATAAGTAGTAACACGACCCAATGATAATCTAGGTACATACTGATTACTAAGCATACCAAAAATAGTTCGAGTCATTATATCTGCTGATTGTAAGAGAGTCTGTTGAAGTGTCATCATGAAAACTGCAAATATATACCTGATGATTGCAAAGGCGGCATAGTGCTCCGGGAATCCTCGGTGGGGTTCCGAAGATAAGAATTAGTAGCATAACTCCATGTCTCATTTCCAAAAGTAGAAACATCATCTGGATAAAAACCATCCTGGTTAAGAAAACCCTCTTCTTGTGATATTGGATACTGAGCTGGAGGCATTGTTTGATTGTTAAGAGCAATATCACCAAGAAAGAGATCAGCATCATAATACAAATTGAATCCATCATCATCTCTCAACTGCCCACCCTCATAATCACTGATAGCGGGTTGGGCTTGAATTGATGGAACCTGACCAGGTTCTGGACTAAGAAGATCATCCATCTCCAGAAAATCATCCACACTTAATTCCCGATCAGCATAATGCGGACGAACCATGGAAGTACCTTCAGGCATAAAATCGGAATTTACAACTGAAGTAACTTCAGTTGCGTCCCACGATTGTCCAACACTGAAATTTGAATTCATATTATTCTGCTGAGGGCCTTGAGTATGTGTCATACAAGGCTCGTCATACAAAGCTTCAGCAACCCTTGCACCTGCGGTGATAAGAGTTTCTTCAGTACCTTGCAACTGCAACGAAATTACAGACATACAGTTAGTATTACAAGCTTAATAATCAGGGCCATCAAACAAAACTCATCCATAAGGTTCTACGAACAGGGACCCCAGATTTAGGAGGCCTCAGTACCTGTGAGGCAGTGACTCTGCGAGTACGTTATATTTAGCTTAAAGTCAAGTATTTTATTATAGCAAACTGGTGAAGGCTGACAGAGAAAATTCTGTTTTAGATTCCATCTTGTTCTAGTGAACGTCAATGCCGTCAGTACATTTCAGTGAGAAGGGATCATTAACATATTTTTTCAATTGACCAATTTTTATACTATCCGATAAGCCTACTTTACATTCAGATACCCCAAATCACTGAGACAGCATTGTGAATACTGGAAAACCCAACAACCACTTTCTAAATGTTTAGCATACAGAAAAACACAGATCTAACTGACTAAGACGTGAGATAATTCCTCACCTGAGATAACGCCTCTTCAAAGTCATCAAGATTTATGGGCCATGGCGCACAATCATCTATTGTATTGTTCAAAATCATATCAAAACCAGTTTCTGAGACATTTACTTGAGCATTTTTACAAGTCTCATCAAGGGAGACATTCTGAATGTCCACCTGTTGATCAACACTTGCAAGGTTAGAATTGCTTCTATTTTTTACGAAATTGTCATCGGCCCAATCTTCCTCCCTAAAAGGAGCTCCATACTGCTCACCATTCTTAGGACCAGGGCCACTCTTCTTGAACATCTTATAAATAGCATAATGATCTTGGACATTTTGACACCTCTTAATCTCATCTTCCTCCAATATGTATTCATGCATTACCCAATCTGTGCGCTGACCTGATGGGGCCCGGCCCTTATAAAAGACCAAAGTTTTCTTAACGCCGACATCACGTGAATTACAAGTAATGGTACGATCCTTTCCTGTTGCCTTCCAGTAGCCTTGTCTAGTAGCCCTGTTAGCCCTTGAACCATTTGGGTACTTCCTATCCCTGGGGCTGAAAAAGAACCACTGTCTGTCCCCATTCTTCAGCGACGATAGCTCTGTATCCAAAATGTCAACAGAAGAATTAGCATTATAAGAAACAACGACTGGTCAATATAAAATCTGATCATTCAAGTTTCAACACCTACAGAGACATAAAAAATGCCATGGTCAACATATCGCATCTTTCAGCAGGAGACCTTATACATTATCAAACTACAGAAATCTAGGTCTATCATCTTATACCAAATACATACAAATTACAAATAAATGACAATAAACTTAACAAACAGCTAGTGTTCATACATTCCTGATAATTTTTTACTCGAAAATTTTCCAAGATACACTCCTTAAGTAGGAGTAACTAGTCTCTCAAAAGTCAAAGACGGTCTTGCACATTGACCCTTGTTTGGATAGGAGAAATTGGAGGGAAAGGGAAGAGAGGGATTTGGAGGGAGACAATTTTCATTTTTTATAGCAAAGTGGGGTACAGGGATTTGGAGGGAAGGAAAATGGATCCCTCCATTTCTCTCCTCCATGACAAAATATTTCCCCTCAAACAAAGGAAATATTTGGACGGAAAGCTCCACCCTCCATTCCCCCTCCCCTTTCTTTCCTTCCTTTTCCCTTCCGTCTTTCCCTGTCCATTTCCTTTCCCTCCCTTCTTGTATCCAAACAAGGCCTAAGAATGAGAGAAACCCATACCTCCCCAACACGTACTTTCACCCCTTAACTCGGAATATGTGAGAATCGTACTTACAGAATCTTCCTATGCAACACGATAATAATTCCTTAGGAATGAGCCATATCACCAGTGAGGATCCTCTGTCCCATTTGGTTCTCATTCCGTGTCCCACTCTATGCCCATTTTGACACATCAAACACATAACCATTTTTTTATTTTGAAAAAGCGTATGTGCCAAGATGTGTATGGAGCAGAATGAGACACGAAAGCGGGACAGATGACCATCACCGCGATATCACAGCTATAATCGAGTGAGAATGCAAACATTCATATCATCAAATCAAAGTAACAAACCCAAATTATCAACTAAATCGACAATAATACAAAGGTTACACCTTTTACAACCCGTCTAAGAAGTCAACGCCAAACAAATCACCATCATGCAAACAATCAATAATCACACAAAAACCCCATTTAAGAAATCCCAAAAAAAAACAATCATGAATCAATAACCCATCATAAACACTAAAATATATTTAGAATAAAAAAATTAGAAGAAGATGAGATGAATACCAGGTAATTCCTCAGGTTCCCATTTATAAACATCAACTTCAGCAATAACATCAAGCTTTAACTTACGACGACAAATCTTTCTTTTAAGATAGTAAAGAATCAATTCTTCATCAGTTGGGTGAAATCGAAAACCAGGTGGCCAAACATCATCATAAAGATCTACAGATGTTGATGTTGTTGTTGTTGTTGAAAACATTGAAAATTGGGGGAAAAATGAAATGTGATTTGGGGATAAAGAAAACCCTTGATTTGAAGTGGAGAGAGAGGTGAGAAGAGGGGATAGAAGTCTTGGAGCACAATAATGAGGAAAAATCCACTAATTAAGTAAAGAATTGAGTTATTAAATTGTGTAATAAAGTGATTTGTTAACTAATTTGATTTAGTTATTGGTCAAACAATTCAACAAAAGACAACTTCCAAGAAGCTACTTGTTTGGATTTCCCAATCTTTTTTCTATTTAAAGATATATACGAGTAATAAAATACAACTAATTTTCAACCCGTACAAAATTGTACTAACACTAGTGTTAAACCCGTGCAAAATTACACGGGTATATTGTTAGGAAAAATATGGTGGATAATTAATATTATCGAATAGTGACAATAATACGTGAATATTGTGCATTCAATTTCTATTATATTGATAATACGTTAAAATGCACATGATAATAATAATGGTATTTATATATCCATTATTTTATTGTTTTTTAAAATCGATATAGATGTTATTTCAAGGTTTATTTTGTACCGTTATGTTTATGATTTGATTTTGTAAAATATATAAATTTGTACACTATTATTGGTTGTTATGTTAATATTATGTTATTTTTATTGTTTTTTAATTTATTATTGTCGCTTTTTTTCGATTGCAAAAATGCACGGGTATATTTAACCGATTTACTTTTAAGAACATCGATATATTAATATATTGTGTATTGTAATTATTTATTGAAATTTATTAACTTTAATCAATTTTGTTTTTAAATTTAGTATTGTCGCTTTTTTTCGATTACAAAAATGCACCGGTATATTTAACGGGTATACATTTGCCAGAAATTAAAATTTCATGTTTATGAATTTATATAAAAAATGTTACGTAATATTTCTTAAACTACGTTATCAGGTATTTATTTAGAATTTCAGACGGTTATTTCTCAGGAAATTCATAAATGAAATTGCGGTTTATTCTTAAATTTTAATACCATAAACCGTTTTAATGTTAAAACAGTTGTGCAAATTATTAATTATCCACAGGTATATTCAATCCCGCTATTAATCATTACGTAAAATTTACGGTTTATTTTTGTAAAATCAAAATAGTTGTGCAAATGAATTACGCAATTTTACACGAGTTTTTCGTAAAATTTCATGTTTACGAATTTATATAAAAAATGTTATGTAACATTTCTTAAACTGCGATATTAGGTATATATTTTGATTTTCAGGCGGTTATTTCCTAGGAAATTCATAAAAGAAATTGCAGGGCTTACCTGAGAGAATTTAAAAAAAATAAAAAAAAATCACAATTGTATTGATGACGTGGCGCATCGAGGGCTTCTGAAATGATTCAGTAATTATATAGATAAGATTTTTAAAAATATTGATATAAAAAATAACAATTAAATTTATTAACCAAAATACAAAAATATTGTATACTATAATGATAATAAGTTAAAACACGTGCAAAAATTACATGACTTACACATGTTTTAAATCCGGGAAAAAAATGTACGCATATAGTGCTAAAACCTGATATATAGTATATTAAATTCAATGTACGGAAAATAATAAATAGATACAAATGTAAATATCCCTATAAAATAAAAACAATTATCAAAATTTTAAAAGGCTGCAACACGATTCAAAAAAACATAATTATAAAATTACTTACGACAGTCTAAACTATTAGAAAATTTCATGATAGAATACATTAGTTGTTATATTTAATATTAATAATGATTTAATGCATACAAAAATTATATCTGATTGAATATATTAAAGACGTACATAATAACCTTATTTTTTTTATTTTTGAAAAAAAAAATTAATATGTTGCATTTACGGTTAATTTATAGTTGTATTTAGTATTTAGTATTTAAATTTCTTAGTAATTGATAATTATTACCTAAAAACTTTAGTAAAATGTTGCTATTTTTGTAACAACATTTATTTTTATCAATTGGTATAATTTTTTGTTTTTATTTTTATTTTGATCGTAATTTATTATTGTAGCTTAAAATTTAGACGGAATTTTAATCAATTGATGTAATTTATTGTAACTTATTATCGTAGTTAAAATTTAGCCTGAATTATTTTTTATTTAAATTATTCATTAATCGTTATTCATTAATATTTAAGTGTAAAGCATAGACATAAATATGTACGTGAAAAACATAAATAAAAAGGTATTCGGTAATTAATTACGTATTATTTGTCGCGGATCCCATATTTTAGTTAAAAAAATCCCCACCCAAAACTTGCCCTACCAATTGTTGTATTGTGGAAGGGACAACATCCGTCTTTCAACTTGTGACGGATAGTGTCCATCACAAGCAATAAACTTTGTAATAGACAAAGAGGTGAAAAGTATTGTCTTTATCCGGGGTAATTGGGGTGTTTACTCTTTAGATGATACTGTCCAAATCTCTCGTCGTATGTGCTCTTACAAAAAGGTATTTGACTGACTAAAAAGTTTTTTTTATTCTCATAAATAGAGATCAAACCGTTTATCACATGGTTAAGGAATAGATGAACAACCACCACAACAAGGCCATCCGGTTAATTAAAAAAATATTGTGAAACTTTATTTGGTAGTTCAACAAACAGTTTATTGAAAGATATTGACATAATTAAACGAATGATAATCTATAGATGACATATAATACAAGAAGAATGCGAAGTATTATAAGGGTATGTTTGAATTGAGGGATTTGGAGGGAAAGAGAGGGGAGAGAATTGGAAGGATGTGAAATCATTGTTTAGTTGGGAAAATGGAGATGGAAGGATTTTGATGGAAGGGAAAATGTATCCCGCCATGTGGGGAAGTGACAAATAAGCCTCATACGTTTAGTCCTATGTGCAAATCGCCCCTAAAACTTTCGATACGTGTAAATTAACCCATGCGCATTTGGTGCAAATTACCCTTCATTTAATTAATTCCTTTTCTTATTTATTCCCCATTTTATTGTCCCTCATTTTTAAAGAAATTTAGACAAGGGACCAATCTACCTCTATCCTACCACACTTTGTTTACTGTTAAAAAATAAAACTCAAATTCATATCTTCATACACTCTGTTTGCTCCACAGCCCCAACACCAAATATGACGGCACCCTTTACGCCGACCTAACACACATGTCATCCGACACTATCTGTAACACCCCCATTTATTTAAGAGCCTTTAGCAAGACATTCTCATTAAATAGAGTTGTTATCATCTCGGAATGCCCGAGGTAGTGAATAACAAAGTAAAACAAACCAAAGTACTTTATATAAAAACTGATTAAATTTAAACTTTTAATATTACAACTACTATGCAAAGAATAAAAGTACAACTGATAACGTCTAAGTAAGTGATCTAATTCTAAGTAGGTCCAAGCTATGTCTCTCTCTGATAAGGGTAAAGTCGTCACCCTAAATCAAAGTAATCCTAGATTACTACTAACAAATAGTTAGAAGTAAGTCGGGTATCGTATCCACAGAGAGGCGGTGATTAATTTCAGTTTGTTAATATTTATATCCGTCTTAAGGGGTCACAAGTTTGGTTGTTTTGATTGTTTTTGTTTTCTAATAAACTAATTGCAAGATAAGTAAATAAGGATGTAAACAAGTATTGCAAGTATTAGGAAAGATCTAGGGATCAAGTTCACATAAGCAATTATCGAGGGGAATGGGATTTTAACTAATTCAATTGGGCAAAATTATTATTTAAGATCATATGTCCGATCGGTATTCATATAATCTTTAGATCTAAACCTAACATGCGTCGCTATAATTAGGTCAGTCTATTCAATTGTTGTGGCCTATCTTAGTCTTAATCTACGGTCGGATTTAAGACTAATTTGTGAGACTAATTAACTAATCCTGGCCAGTAATTAACTAATCAGATTTAAAACAACAATAGAACAATAATAATAAGCAGTTTAACAATTAAAGATCATTAACGTTTAATTCCCCTTTCTAATCACCTAGATCCCTTTTCACCCTAGACAAATAAATTAGCTAAGCATGATAACAACAACGACAACAACAAAGAAAAGAGGGAAAACGATTGATAACATAATTAAAGGTATGAAGGAATAACAAGAACTTAATTGAAAAAAGAAATAAAGAAAGATTAACAATAATACCGTAATTGAAGGCAAGATCCGATGCATAAAACTAAAAAATAATTTAATTTGAGGGTTTGTAAAACTAGACTAAAAGAAAGAAAGAGGACTGAATTAGGGTAGAAAAAAACATAAAAGACTCAAAGGGCACGACTCCTTATATAATATAACATAAAGAGCGACTTTGGAAGGTTTCCGGAAAGAATCCTGGCGCTGAAGGATTCCTCGATCGAGGACAAGATGTAATCGATCGAGGGACCTATTGCCGTAGCTGCGCGTTCCTGAGAAAAGGTTCCTCGATCGAGGATGAGTTGTCCTCGATCGAGGGACCTCTCAGCGCGTAATTCCTGCTTTGCGCACTGAAGTTCAAACGCCCGTCATTTCTTCGTTACTTGTCAGAATCAAGCGATTTTTGCGGCGTTGGAAAGCTAAAAGAATAAGATTTCACCTCCAATTGGAATCTCTTGATTATCAATTTTATAGCCTGAGATATGGCCCTTATAACTAGGTATTAGTTATATGGAGTTGTTCTTTCGCTCGCCTAGCTTCAATTTTTATCCTTTATTCTTCCTTAGTTCTTGGATATCTTCTTGTGCTTTGTCTTGTTGATTCCATGGTGCTATATATCACTCTTGTGTTCGAAAAATGCATCCATTCTGCATTAAAACACAGAAATACAGAAGTATCGCAACTAAAAGTGACATATAAATACCAATTCTAATCACAGAACGTTAACAAAAGATGCTAAGAGGAGGCATTAAAGTATATATAAATATGACTTATCAAACTCCCCCAACCCATCCCTTTGCTTGTCCTCAAGCAAAGCCAAGACTCTAAACAAAAGACACATACAATGGTGAATAAAATAACTCAAAGCTAATGTTAATGCAATAAATCCCAAGCTATAGATATAACAAAGTAATGACCAAATGTACCAATGAAACAGATTCAAAGGTACGGGTAATAGAAAACGCAGCTCAAGTCACATGGTTGATATGACGGTGTAATATAGAAAAAAACCAAATACCTTTCGACCTTGCAAGACAAATTTCAGTCGGATTCTCGC
Source organism: Silene conica (assembly GCA_029255685.2). Taxonomy (NCBI): domain Eukaryota; kingdom Viridiplantae; phylum Streptophyta; class Magnoliopsida; order Caryophyllales; family Caryophyllaceae; genus Silene; species Silene conica. The sequence continues at coordinate 75,001,917 of CM055314.2, forward strand.
GGATTCACTCATGCTCATAAGTATATGTAAGGGTGAGTTATATGTGAAGATAGAAAGAAATAAGAACACTCACTCGATCAACTTAATGAAACATGCATGCAATCTAATGTGATAGAGAATTCCCCAACTAATATGCAATCATAATGTAGACAAAAGTACATGTATCAAGGACAATAAGGATGGCAAATGGGCAAAGGTATAGAAATGGTTTGTGCCAAAGCACGTTATGGATATGTGAGGCTAAGACGGTAATCGCAGCATTAAACCAAAACCAATTCTATACTAAGTATCACAATTCATCCCAATCTAGAGAAATTATCTCAATATTACAACATATGAGAGTCAACAAACTACCCTCCAAAGATGCATTAGACTCTAGTAATCATCCTTTCGATCTCTTAACAAAATCAAATGAAGCGTATATTTTGTTTCTTTTTTTTTCTTTTTTTTTCATTTTTTCATTTTTTTATTTTTTCTTTTTTTTTCTTTTTTTTTTCTTTTTCATTTTCTGCTTCATACATTTTTCTTCTTTTTCCATCATAAGAGATACAACACAATTGCTCAAAATATTTCTACTACACCCACAAGTGACAATATATATAAGTCCCTATCCCAACCATAGTAGTAAGAATAAACATGGTAAACAAGCAACTGCGACTGTCCCGATAAGATAGGCAAATTCTGGATTGTAGCTATTAGATGAGATATGAAATGGCCACAAGGTTCAAACGGGCTAACAAAAGGGTAATCTGTAAGGCTTATTTGAACGGTAAGAACCGCCTATCCACATGTACTTAGTCATATGAAAGCAATAAAAGTATCAAGAAATCAATTTCACATTTATGCAGTTTGATATTACATATTCCACAAGGAGAACCACAGTCAAGCCTAATTGACAATGAGACCAGTTTATTAATGTTCATGGCCTAGGAAGCTCTATAGACCTCAGAATTTAAGTAGTTTACCAACTTAATTTGCCAAGTCTAATCAATATAAAGCATGTCAATTACAGTCAAGACTTGATCATTGAGCTTTGTTTTCATAGGCTAACGGGTCAAAACAATGTATATGGATAGCTATTTGGGATTCAAATGCGAAAAACAAAGGCAAATTATCATCATTGTTAACTAAATTCACCAAGACTCGACCTAAAAATAAAAGAAAAAAATGAAAGAAAAAACAAATTTTTTTTTTCCACCACACAACATAAAGTAAAGACTCTCCCCCAAACCTAAATGTCACGGTGTCCTCATTGTGACCTAAACAACATGTAAGGCACAATATAAAATATAACCAGCACCCTAAAGGACACTACTAACAATCGGAAAGAGGAAAAAAAACCACACGCTAAGTAAAAAAAAAAAAAAAAGATAATACCAGTTGGAAGGCATGAGAGCTCCCCCAAACCAACTGCAAAATGGGGGTCTTGACGATTCATACGTAACCAAGGCAACTTTTTGTGACTTCAAAGCTCCAATGCGGCTGTATCAAGGCAATTCAATGCCCGTAGAAGAAGGTCGAAACTAACTGCATGTGCTACCACAGGCTTAGGTAGCACCACAAAATGATACAAGTGTATAGTATAAGCAAAACGAAATGCTTAAGTTCAGTCTCAAAAGGTACAAAGCTAAATTCGCAAAAACAAAATTGTTCAAAGTCTTTCGAGGTAGGTAGGTCTAAAATGGGATCATCAGTGAGATCCTTTATATCTTCATGCTCCTTAGATGGTTGGTCATCTTTGAGCATTTCAGCTTCCCAAGCATCCATTTCGGCTTGTATGACGTCATCTATTTCAGAATTGTAGATTGGAGGAGGATGAGGCTCATCTCCGTAAAGCAGATGCTCGATTTCATCTACTTCCTTACACCATATGCTCCTGGGATCAGAAGAAAAAACAGTAGGAGCATCAATAACATGAATCATATGACAAGTAGCCGCATGCTTAGCTGGATTAGAAGTTTTAGGAATGCGAAAAGTGATAGAGTCATCTCCTATTATAAAGGTTAGACTACCGGCCCTAACATCAATGAGCGTCCCTGCCGTGTTAAGAAAGGGTCTCCCAAGAATGATAGGAACACGAGAGTCTTCAGCAATATCCATTACTACGAAGTCATTCGGGATAAAATACTTCCTTACTCTGACTGGCACATCTTCTAAGACACCTAAAGGGTGTTTTAAAGATTTGTCAGCCATTTGTAGGGTCATAGTAGTAGCCTTTAATTGACCCATGTTTAACTGCTGAAAAATAGAATAAGGCATGACGCTAACGCTAGCCCCTAGATCACATAATGCTCTATCTATCGCTATACTACCAAGATAACAGGGGATAGAAAAACTCCCTGGATCCTTCAGCTTAGGTAAAAGATTGGCTTGGAAGCTGGAATTGCATTCTTGAGTGAATGCGACGGTCTCTATCTCATTGAAAGATCTCTTCTTTGATAGAATATCCTTCAAGAACTTAGCATAGGCCGGTACTTGAGTGATCAAGTCAGTAAATGGTACACTCACTTGAAGATTCTTGATTACCTTCATAAACTTCCCAAACTGTTGTTCAAGTTTGGATTGCTTCAATCGATGTGGAAAAGGTAGTTGAATTTGAATGGGTTCGGTTGCTTTGGCCTTTTCCGTAGCTTTAGGAACAACGTTGTCACGTACCAGGGTTCCTCGATCGAGTAAGGTATGTCCTCGATCGAGGGACCTCGTATGCCGTGGCTGTGCATTCTCGAGATGGGTTCCTCGATCGAGTACGGGGGACCTCGATCGAGGGACCTCGGTACTAGGCGCAGTTTCCTCGTTCTTCTTCACATTTTGGGACTTATCAACACTTTCTTTTCCAACCTCATCTTCATCATTTAGGGGCATTTTCGGACCTGCATAAGATGTACCACTTCGTAAGGAAATGAAATTCACGTGTTCATGAGATTGCTTACCTTGTGGAGGGAGTTGTCCAGATTGCCGAGATGGGTTCTGAGTTGCCAATTGAGCTACCTGGGTATCCAAAATCTTATTGTGAGCAATAAGTTCAGAAATTTGGGTAGTCTGTTTCTGTTGAATCTGCAAACTCTGCTGCAACATAGCTTTCATCTCTCCGAAGTCGTTGCTCGGAGGTGGAGGAGGGGGTTGCATTGGTTGAAAACCTCCTTGATTCGGCTTTTGAAAGTTCCCTTGTGGTGGTTGATTACCACGAAAGGGAGGAGAAACATAGGTGGATTGTTGATAAGGAGCACCTTGTCGGAAGGACTGGAAGGCATGTACTTGCTCAATGGAGCTCATACATCTGGCTGCAATGTGGCCATCAATACCACATCTCTCACAAGGCACCTCTTGGTGAACCATGGCATGAACCGTCTGTTTATTTCCCAAGGATTGTGTTGTTTGCATCTCAGCAATCTTAGCAGTAAGGGCTTCTAACTGAGCTGCAACTGCACTATCTGAGCCACTTCCTCTAGTAGCTCCCCTCGGGTTTCCATACTCGGCAGTGTGAGTAGCCATTTCCTCAATAAGCTTCCACGCGGCATCATCATTTGTGTTGTTCTGAAACCTCCCATTAGCAGAAGAATCTAGGAGGGCTCTGTGATCGTCAAACAACCCGTTATAAAACTGGTTGCAAAGGAACCACTTCTCAAAGCCATGATGGGGAACAGATCTAATCAACTTCTTGAATCGCACAAATGCCTCGTTCAAGTCCTCAGTAGGAGACTGCTTGAAACTTGTGATCTGGCTTCTCAAGTTATTGGTTTTCTGTGGAGGGAAGTATTTCTTGTAGAATACAAGAGCCAAGGAGTTCCAATCGGTGATATCAGTCATATCCAACTCTCTCAGCCATTCCGCTGCATCATCTTTCAGGGAGAAAGGAAATAAAGTTTGTTTCACCTGATCCTGAGTTACTCCTGTAATCAAAGGGATAGAACAACAGTAAGTAACAAATTTTTCCATGTGATGAGCATGATCTTCACCAGGTCTTCCTCCAAAGAGATTACGCTCCACTAGATTGATGTAGGACGGTTTGATTTCAAATGTTCCTTTATCAGTACTAGGGAGCTTAAACCCCTTTGGAATAGAATCCAAGGTGGGTTCTGAATGACTTGCTAAAGTAAGCATTTTAAGAATTGAAGTAATTTGTTCTGTTTCAAAAAATAAGGTGTCCTCGTCAAAGGACAGATTTTCTGAAGTATTTGAGTGCTCTGCGTCTCCGTCAAGTATACTCAAGTCTTCTACTTGACCAACTTCTCTGTTATGCTTTCGTCTGTTCCGAAATCTCCTCTCAGGTTCTGAATTTGGTGTAAGGAGTTCAGACCTGTTCGACCTGGGCATACACGAAACTAACAAGAAAAGGATGAGAGCGGTCTCAAGGAACTGAAGTCCCTTGAGACAAAAGACAAAATTAACAAAAAACAAACAGAAAATTGTTGCCTCCCCGGCAACGGCGCCAAATTTGATAAGGGTAAAGTCGTCACCCTAAATCAAAGTAATCCTAGATTACTACTAACAAATAGTTAGAGGTAAGTCGGGTATCGTATCCACAGAGAGGCGGTGATTAATTTCAGTTTGTTAATATTTATATCCGTCTTAAGGGGTCACAAGTTTGGTTGTTTTGATTGTTTTTGTTTTCTACTAAACTAATTGCAAGATAAGTAAATAAGGATGTAAACAAGTATTACAAGTATTAGGAAAGATCTAGGGATCAAGTTCACATAAGCAATTATCGAGGGGAATGGGATTTTAACTAATTCAATTGGGCAAAATTATTATTTAAGATCATATGTCCGATCGGTATTCATATAATCTTTAGATCTAAACCTAACATGCGTCGCTATAATTAGGTCAGTCTATTCAATTGTTGTGGCCTATCTTAGTCTTAATCTACGGTCGGATTTAAGACTAATTTGTGAGACTAATTAACTAATCCTGGCCAGTAATTAACTAATCAGATTTAAAACAACAATAGAACAATAATAATAATAAGCAGTTTAACAATTAAAGATCATTAACGTTTAATTCCCCTTTCTAATCACCTAGATCCCTTTTCACCCTAGACAAATAAATTAGCTAAGCATGATAACAACAACGACAACAACAAAGAAAAGAGGGAAAACGATTGATAACATAATTAAAGGTATGAAGGAATAACAAGAACTTAATTGAAAAAAGAAATAAAGAAAGATTAACAATAATACCGTAATTGAAGGCAAGATCCGATGCATAAAACTAAAAAATAATTTAATTTGAGGGTTTGTAAAACTAGACTAAAAGAAAGAAAGAGGACTGAATTAGGGTAGAAAAAAACATAAAAGACTCAAAGGGCACGACTCCTTATATAATATAACATAAAGAGCGACTTTGGAAGGTTTCCGGAAAGAATCCTGGCGCTGAAGGGTTCCTCGATCGAGGACAAGATGTACTCGATCGAGGGACCTATTGCCGTAGCTGCGCGTTCCTGAGAAAAGGTTCCTCGATCGAGGATGAGTTGTCCTCGATCGAGGGACCTCTCAGCGCGTAATTCCTGCTTTGCGCTGTGAAGTTCAAACGCCCGTCATTTCTTCGTTACTTGTCAGAATCAAGCGATTTTTGCGGCGTTGGAAAGCTAAAAGAATAAGATTTCACCTCCAATTAGAATCTCTTGATTATCAATTTTATAGCCTGAGATATGGCCCTTATAACTAGGTATTAGTTATATGGAGTTGTTCTTTCGCTCGCCTAGCTTCAATTTTTATCCTTTATTCTTCCTTAGTTCTTGGATATCTTCTTGTGCTTTGTTTTGTTGATTCCATGGTGATATATATCACTCTTGTGTTCGAAAAATGCATCCATTCTGCATTAAAACACAGAAATACAGAAGTATCGATATTCAACTAAAAGTGACATATAAATACCAATTCTAATCACAGAACGTTAACAAAAGATGCTAAGAGGAGGCATTAAAGTATATATAAATATGACTTATCACTCTCCATGCCCAAGCTCCTGATCCATCCGTCTCTGACCTGTAAAATCTACTCCCCATTCCGGATCATCGTAGGTGTACACGAATACACTGTCAACCTCGCGGTTGAGTATGGTAACACAATAATTATAAAGCAACAATTATGATATGCAAATGCAATGATATGCTCGAGCTCAATCTCAATCTCGTTCTCAATCACAAATCTCAATCTCAAAGCCTTGCACCAAGCCATACCGAACCTCTTGGCAGACTATAATCGGTCGTCACCGAATACCAGCTCAATAGCTGATAAGACACCAAACCTGGTCTGCAGAACCACCCTGGGCTTTATATCAGAACAATGTCTGACCATAACTTTCTCAGTAACCAATATATATGTTATGCTCATGAATGCAACGATATAATTATTCAATCATGATATCAAATACTGAAATGCTCATGCCATTACCAATAATCCACAATCAATCCAGCCAATATCATTCTTATATAATTCATGCTTGCATCCATAACATACAAGGCAACATCCTTTCATAACACATCGCAGAGTAAACATCCATTCATAACACCTCATAAAGTATAGTGTCAGTGTATCCTACATGAATAGCAAAATCATCCAATAGCAAGCCAGCAGGTAAACAGAACTATGCCACCTCCAAATCTTCACCTAACAAATATAATATTCGTAATCACTAACTAATACAATATGCAAACTAATATAACATATCAATTATTCAAATTAATTATTTAACCCATATATTACGCATAACGAGACCGTATTAAACATGACTACTTCAATTAACTTAAACAACTCATCCTTATTACTTTTATAACTAACTTCAACTAAAAACGAACATTGAAAATCTAATCGACTATTGATAACCGTCACATTCTTGTATAATAAATTCACTTAACAAATTTAATAATTAAATATCATCGATAGCATTACTATTAATGCTAATCACACTAAAATAAAATATTAGAACAATTAACAATAATAATAATAATAATAATAATAATAATAATAACATGCGGACAACATGTTAACACAATAACACTAATCATACTAAAATAATAATAATAATAAATATAACAATATTGATAATAACACTGTACAACGCAGCCATACATAACTTAAACAACCCAAAAATACGACTTCAACAGCAACAAACACGACAACAGCAACATCGAAACACGAACAGACCCGACACCAACTTTGCGACACCACCGACACTAGCTTGGTCCCTCACCACCGACACCACTGGCCCCAACCTAAAGTTCATACTACCCACTACAACTTCCACCCATAGGTCACCACCAAAGACCACCACAGCAACCACCACGACAGGTTTAAATAGCATGCCCGTAATAATTCAACACTGTTTTCCAGAAAAAAACCGCATGTACCCCCTCCTTCTCTCGTCTATTTCTCTCACCACCATGCCCGACACCACCTCTGGCCACCACCATTGTCACCACTGACTCACGGTGGTTCTAGGGGTGGTGCCATATCCCTCTTTCCTCACCTCCAGCCACCGCAACAACCGCCACCAGAGTGTTGGGAAATGTGTCCTCAACAATAGTGCGATCACGTAATTAAATCTCATAACGAGAATGCGCAAGGGATGATACGATTTATATTAGTCAACTGACCAACATTAATCGGTAATGATTGACTAGTTAAAGTTTGACATTAATGTTGTATGACGGTGGTGGTCAGTTGATCCCTTTAGGTCACACCTATAGAACAATTCCCTTAGATGATAAGATGATCAAGTGTATATGATATGAGTTGATCATATTCCTTAAACTCGTATATGGAGAAATCAGAGGTTAAATCTTATTGTAAGATTTATGTTTATAATTGAAACGTGTCAATTATTAAACTATGAACGATATTTTATAATATCGTAATTAGAATGAATCGGGTTTTAATTACTACAAAAGTTGTAAATCGTTTTGACGATAATCATGAATGACCATTTTATATATTAGTCATTTCGAATTACTTGTCGAAATGATAAATTTGATTTATTTAATTTACAAATGATATTTATATGATAAATATGCATTTTAATTAATTAAAACAATTGTTATTTCAATGTGACATTTTAGATGTCACACTTATACAATTGTTTATAAGACAATTATAAAATGGACTACATGTTAAATGAGGATGCCGGTTTTGGGGTTGGTTAAGGGTATGATTATGGGTGTTTATTTGATCAATAAACATAATCATTAAAAGGAGTCTTGGAAACTCTACCTATGGCCACCCTAAGGAGCATGGGTAAGGCAAATTGTCTCCCTTTGTAGCTCCCCATACCCGGTCATCCCAAACCCAAGGCAAACACAATAAAACTTGTGAATTCTCTCTTAATTCATTCATTCTAATTTTGTTAGTAAAAATTCTCTAAGTAAAGAATACTACGAAAACCTCTAAATATTATGGGATAATAGATATACTAATACTAAAAGTTGTATTAGTGTTTAAGTTAATTATAAATAAAGATTAGAATTCGTTTAAGGCAAAACCGATTCTTGCTCTAGCATTATCAAGTTTTCGGTTCTTCAAAGGGGTGTCTTGGGTGCATCACAAAGGAGGTGTTCTTGTTGAATACTTGGAGGATCATCCTAGCATAAATATTTGGACCGTGTGTAAGGGTTCATATCCTCTTATTTCCGCATTATCTTATAGCATGCATAAGATCTGAAATATGTTAATTAAAATGTTAATTAAAATCTTATTAGTATGACTAAAAATAGTTAGATTATGAGATAACTAAACCTAACACAGAGTCCCTGTCTACTCGTTCCTGCTCTGTTTTGCTCTTCTCTGTCAACACCCTTACACCCGCGTGAACACCTGCTCCTAACTCTATTCCAACCACTACAACTACCACTCTAACCACCACCTGACACCACTCCTAACATCACTCATCTCCCACGTCTCTCCTGGTGGTAGCTATCTGTTGGGTTTATTTATCTCATAATCTAATACTTTTAATCATACTAAATATACTCTTATAATTAACATTTTAATTAACATGATTTAGATCTTATGCATGCTTAAATTATGCGGAAATAGGAGAGATTTCGAGCCCTTACACACGGTCCGAAATGTAATGCTAGGATGATCCTCCAAGTATTCAACAAGAACACCTCCTTTGGATGCACCAAGACAATCCATTAAAACAACCGAGACTTTGAACAAGCTAGTACCAAAACCGATTTTCCTTAAACAATATAAGTTCTAATATGAACTTAATTTTACTAATATTATATCTTTTATATAACTAGTATTTTATTATCTTATAATAATTATTTATAGGATTTTATGTAAATATTTTCTCAACCTTAGAAAATTTTTAACAACATTAGAATGAATAATGTGAGCATATCATATATTTAAAGAGTGATGCTTGGGTTGAGGTGTGGCCGGGTATGGGAAGACACAAGGGGAGACAAGTTCTCTAACCCATGCAACTTAGGGTGGCCTAGATTGTGTTTCCAAGACATGCCTTTAAACATGATGATTACGGTGTGTTTAATACACAATAATCACCCTCAACCACACCCACTTAGCCGCCCATTTCATCTTAAAATGGATTTCATTTTACAAATTTGTCAATTGTATAATTTGTACAAAATGTGACATCTTATATGTCACAAGGTACTAAATATATAATTATCTTAATTTAAAACATATAAATATTTATCATATAAATATTGTATATAATTAAATAAATCATATTTATCAATTGACAAGTAATTCGAAATTACAAACATAAAATGATTATTTATAATTATCGTCAATACGATTCACAACCTTTGTATTAATTATAACCCGATTCATTCTAATTACGATATCGAAAAATATCGTTTATTGTTTAATAATTGACACGTTTCAATTTTAAACATAAATCTTACAATAAGATTTAACCTCTGATTTCTCGAAATACGAGTTTAAGGAATATAATCAAATCGTATCAATATACATTTGGTCACTTTATCAATTAAGGGAATTGTCCTAAAGGTGTGACCTAAAGGGATCAACTGACCACCACCGTCATACGACAGTAATGTCAAACTGTAATACCCGTATATTTTCGTTACGATAATTGATCTTGTTTCGCGACGAAAAGATAGTTTTAAACTACAACGATTTATTATTTGATAAGTGTACATGTTTATATGATTTAAATTGTGTTGTATGCCTTAGTTGGGGCTCGAGCACGAGACCAAAGGGTAGAGTCTTGGGCCTCGTTAGTTGTGCAAAGCAAACAATCACACGTTTGACAAACCCTAACGCAACCCTAGCCACTCACAAACTCACACCTCACGTTTAAACCCTACCCTGCCGTCATTTTGGACTGCAAAAAGACCTCATCTCTGACCTAGTCTATACACAATTGACACCCTAATCTCACTGCCGCCACCACACAGAAGAGAAGGAGTGTGCTCACGGCCACAACCACCGTCACGTTTTCCCAGAAGTTGGATCTGAAGTCAGGTATGCATCTGACGTTATTTATCACGGTTGTGTTTATTCGTTTTGTCAAGCACTGTCGAAGGGTTGTGTTTAGTCGTGGTGGTCTTGTTAGTGTTGTTATGCGTTACTGGGTGGTTAAGGGGTGTCAAGGGGGTGGTCGTGGTGGTTTTAGTGCGTCGGTGTCGGTGTAGGAGGGGTATTTGTCACCCCTGGTCATAAGGAGTTCAGGTGGTCGTCTGGTTTATGTGTTCAGGTAAGGAGTACGGGGGTGGTACCACCGTTGACTCGGGGGAGGTCGACGCGGTGGTACCACCGTGGTGTCCAGTTTGCGTGTCAGTGGTGAGGTGTGGGTGTTTTCAAGGGTTATGGGTGGTTGTTGCGGGAGTCGTTATGGGTCTGTTTTGCGAACCAGGGAGTACAGGAGGTGGGTCAGGCCTGAATTCGTGGCCTGGTGCATCTCGCCGGTGCTAGTCGACGGCCTGGTGGTGGGTAGACATGATGGCCGGTGTGTGTGGGCGTCTGGGTTGGTGGTCGTTGGGTGTGGGCAGGAGTCTCGTGGAGGTTTAGGCGGCTGTGTTGGGGGTGGTGTTGGAGTCGTGCTAGGGCTGGAGTCGTGGGCTTTGTTTGAGTAGTATGATGTATTATTATTATTATTATTATTATTATTATTATTAGAATTTTGTTATTATTCTTATTATTGTTGTTGTTATCATTTATCATATACTTAACAACATCATTAGTATGTTTTAATTGGTTAAATCTTTATTTTAGTTGTTGTTCCGTGTTAATTAAATATGCGAGTCGAGAATTATTTAAGTCATAGGGGTTCTATTTTTGGAAAGTTACTATGTTGGGAAAGTTTCTATTTATGGAAACTTTCCGCTTATGGAAGGTTACTATTTTTAGTAAGTTTGATAGTTAAGGAGTACGGGAAGATTGTTAATTTGTTACGTATATCTCTTTAGGTAGCGAGTTTCGCGTGGAACATTTTTGACAAGCCTCGGGTGTATCTACGTTTCCTGCTAATTCAGGTAGGGGATAATACTATTATATGATGTGTAATCTACTCTTATTTTTATATGAAGCTTGGTGGTGAAATAATATCATGTGATCGTTATAATGTGTTACTTAAATTATTGTGAGATATTATATGATGTGATTATCTATTGGGTCTTGTGATATGGTGCGGAGTATATTTGGTGTTGGATCGGTGCGGAGTTTATATGGTGTTGGATCGGTGCGGAGTTTATATGGTGTTGGATCGGTGCGGAGTTTATATGGTGTTGGATCGGTGCGGAGTTTATATGGTGTTGGATCGGTGCGGAGTTTATTGGCGTTGGATCGGTGCGGAGTTTACTATATTGTTATATTTATTGTTTTCCCTACTCAACCTCGTGGTTGACCCTGTGTGTTCGTGATCACCTGTGATGAACCAATTATTGGGGAGCAGATTTACAGGTGGCTGAGACTAAGGGGGAGCTATGGGAGGAAGAGCTTGGATCCGGACTAGATTAGATGTCTAGATCACCTTAGTCAGTTTAATACGAGTTGTACTTTATTTATGTTGTTAAGACCTTTGGATATGTAAGAACATGTTTTGAGTTTAAGGTTAATTTAAAGTACTGTTTATCTTCCTTTGTATCTACTGCCTCGGGAGACCGAGATGGTAACACCCTTATTTATCCGAGGAGTCCTAGTACAGGCCCTTAAATAAATGGGGGTGTTACACAAACTCTAGCTAGCCAATCATTACCGATTAATGTTGGTCAGTTGACTAATATAAATCGTATCATCCCTTGCGCATTCTCGTCATGAGATTTAATTACGTGATCGCACTATTGTTGAGGACACATTTTCCAACAATCTCCCACTTGTCCTCGACAAGTGTGCGTCACCAATTCTCTTGTCCTATTACAATCTCCCACTCAATGCAAGATGTCTCTCTGAGGTCGTACTTGCATTTGATCATATCATGAGTGGTTTCCTCGATCTGGAGAATAACTGTTTGACCGGAATTATCTACCATAGATACCTTCCGAGCGTGGCCACACATTTCCAGTTAACTTCTCCTCGAGTGGCCTTGAGATTTGAACAACCCTGACAAGGGGTGGACAATTTCTATCGCACTACTTCCTTCAAGTAGTCACAATCAGTCACAACCCAAAGCAATCCCATTTGACTCCAGTTACGAAAAGTCGTAGAGAATGGATCAAGGTTATGCCTAAATTGTACCATCTTGGGAGAGTAGTCTTTAGTCTAAGAATTGACTCACAAGAATACTATAGCAGCTCGATCTTGCCACGACCCGGCTATTATAAAATTTCTAGAACTCTATAAGCGGTCACTTTGCCCGACAGAGTGTCTCTTGCAGTTTGTCTATGTGATCGACTAGTCATCACATATGACTCTATGGCACTTGAACTTGTCATCAGTCGCCTCGCATTCCAGTCGCCTTGAGATGTCACCTCATCTAAGCGGCTAGGGACTATACTAAGTCAATCCAGTTCACTTATGGGGTTCAATATTGTCTCTTACAACCCATTTGGATTTTGACAAAGTATCTTTCATCTTGAGTTAGTTATAACTCAAATGACATTGTCATGCAAAAACAGTCAATACTATTTCATTGCATTTGATGCACGATCATCTATTTGTATTAATGTTTTGCGAATAAACCTTTTATTCATGATTGCAAAACTTACAAATTTTGGTCTCCTTCCAACTCATATTATGTCACATAATATGATCTTATTTGAGCACATATCTAGAACTCATTCTAGATCTTGAGTTCCCTTTTCTGGGAAGCTCCCACTGTTATCTTATAGCTCGTGACGTATGGATATATTAGAGGGATTAAAGAATCACTCGAAATTATCTAGTCACTTATGTGTTGAAATCTATATTGTAGTTATTAATGATTTCATCACTCCAATAATTTTCAATCATCTTGGCAATTTGATCATGGTTTTATTCATCAATATGAATCATATCTAACTATTTTGATTTATAATGGGCGATCAATATAATAAAATTTCCCGTAAAGCTCCATCATCTTATGATATAAGGTATTTGTTCATCTAGAATTGAAAACCTCTTATTCTTTACACTTTAAAGAATCACTCATCCTCTCTAAATGGTAGGTTCAATTCTTTAATGAATATCGCTCCCACTAAAAACAATATCACTCGAACTCTTAAATGAACCTTTCATTTCTCGCATGTAAATCTTTATTTATTACTTGAATCATTATTACTATCACTATCCCTATAGTGATCTACCTTTATTCAATCGACATCACATGAATTCCAAACATCACTTTTCGATATAACATATACTACTGTCGAGGGAACTGAGATGATTTCTTCTCTTTTATCTTATAAATTTAGAAAAATCATTTATTAAGGAACCGTTTTCCTTCCGATTTCATACGGGGTTTCATGTCTACTCTCTTTGAAACAATGAACATAAGGAACCTTTCCTCTTGTGTCCTCCCGTAGTTTCTTCAGTGTCCTCTCGTAGTTTCTTCAATTCATTCATTTAGGGTTCTTCTTTAAGACTCCCATGTAGGAATTTTCTCTAAGATCCTGTATTTACATCATTGGTTTGCGAGCGAAATATTTTCTCCCACTCTATCCTTTTGACAATAACCTTTATTCGTATAAGGATAGCTATTTCGATTTAACCAATGCATATGAATGTTTGAAGTTTTATAGGTGTGATGTATACATTCTCATTTTCACTTAAAATGATCATCGTATAATGAATTAATGATTTCTTAATTTGATTGAAAGTATCTCATGGGGTGTAGTTCTCCGTTTTAATCAACACTTTGATTATATTATATTGATCGTATCAATGTTTATTTCGTGATAAAATCACCATTATTCATGTTTTAACAAGGTATGCAATTTATTTTAGAAATAAAGAATTTGATTAAGAACAAAAGTAGTGACTCGGGTTGAAAACCAAGTCACTAATATTCAAAATTACAACCATTGTTTTAGGATTGAATCCTTGTCTTACAAGAAAATAAATTGCAAAATATGAAAGAAGGCGATATGAAAATTAGAGCCTAGTTCTTCAAGTCTTCGATCAATTGGATGCTACCGTAGCCATCCAAGTAAGGAACTTCATGCTTCCTTCTCCTTGCCCTTATCATTAGGAGATGGCCCTTTAAAACAATTAAAAAGGGTAAATATCAACAATTTGTATCACTATACATAAGTTGATAAATGACATGAATTTAAACGAGAATTATTACCTACGGCGGTTGCCTTCCCATTTTTGAGATCGCTTAAGTATTTGGGGCAATTACTCTTCTAATGCCCTATCCTTGTGCAATAAGGGCACTTGTCTTCGGATTTCGAAGACGGGGTGGAAGCGCCTTTCGAAAAGGTCTTTTCTTTGGTCGCTTTGGGCTTGAACGTTTTCTTACCCTTGCCTTTGAAGGCATTCTTCTTGAAGCTCGTTTTCCCCTTTTTTTCGATGTTTAAAACATCCTTGGTGGAACTTTCATGAAGTCCCATATCCCTCTCGGCTTGGACGAGCATCTTATGCAATTCGTCCAATGTGGTCTATTGATTTCGCATATTGAAATTCACCCGGAATTGAGCATGCGATTTCACCTTATTGAGCGAGTGAAGAACTCGGTCAATGATGAGAGAGTCGGGAACATCAACCCCTTGCACTTTAAGAGTTTCCGCTAGCTCAACGAGTTTGAGCACATGAGGGCTTATCTTTTGCCCTTCGTTCAAGCTAATGTCGAAGAAGGCGGAAGCCGCCTCATATTGTATCACCCTTGGAGTTTGCGAAAACATTGTCGCAAGCTTGGTGTATATCTCATATGATGTGGTCAACTTGATCATACTCCTTTGCAGATCCGGCTCCATGGAGAAGATGAGCACATTTTTAAGAGCGGAGGACTCTTTCATGTAGGCTTCATAGGCCTCACGAGTTTGGACCGATGAACGAGCGGTCGGAGCGGTCGGAGCGGCTTCGGATAGGTAACGAGTCTTATCGTCACCTTGAGCGGCCAAAAGTAATTGCGCATCCCAATCCTTAAAATTTGAGCCATGCTTATCGAGTTTGCAACGATCCATAGAGGATCGAAGCCATGATACGTTAGTGAGAGGTGGAGCGTTGGTTGCCATTGATGATGTTGAAAATTAAACTACAATAAAATGAAGGAATTAAAACAACGTCATTTTTAAAACTCGTAAATAATTTTTAAACAAGTTAAAATATTTACTTAATGATCTCTTACCCAATTAAGTAAACAATCCCGAGACCCAAACCCATACTAATTCGGGCACGGTATAGCCGATTCAACCCGTATTGGTATAATTTGGTGGATTAACCTTTTAATCGGTTCTACCTTAGAACTCCCGGTCGACAATTTTCTAAAAATCGTCTTTAGCCCGAACTTATTGCAACTACGGTTAGGAATACTTTCGTTGAGATCGACCAAATTTCAAGGTGTAATCTTATTACCCCACTTACCCAACGTGACAATTTTTGTACCCCGGTGTAGCCGAGCCTACGTTCTTGTGAAGAAGGGATTCATGGGTCCGTACTTTTTGGTAAGGCTAAGTCTCAATATTTATATGTAAGAGATCTAGTCAAATTATTATCTATCTCCGTTTAAGTGAACTAAGTCGGTGAATTATTGATAAAATATGACTAGGTCGACTAAATCGAAAAATGCATGAGACTATATATGACGATTTGGCTATGCATGCAAACATATAAAAGCAAAATAAAAGCATAAAAATAAACCCTGGTATGGCCATTCCTAAAAAAGAAATAATAAAAGTACAAATTCGGAAACCAACTACTTTGGTCCCTTGAAATTCACGAGGCACACACTTCGAGGTAAACACCGTCTTGTTCGGAACTCCTTTCCGAATGGCACCGTCTTCAAGGATCTCCGGAATTTACAAAAATTAAAACTTTTCTAGTCTACTTTATACATTATAAAATAGAAATAAATTACAATTGGGTGATACGAGATCACAAAATTACAACCGAATCGGTAACCCCTTACATTACGGGAAATACCGATTTAAAAACTAAGGCCATACTAAGTAAATTACATAATCCAAAATTACGTAAATAAAACCATGACATTCATAATTAAAATATGCAATGCTTATGAATATATGAACTATCATGCAAACCCTAAGCCAAATCGTCCTATTTAAATATCAATTATATAAATAGTTATCGTATAACTCGGTTTATGAAATTGCGTGTTTTAACGTTTAACAACACTATGCATAATGTGAATCGGAATTCACTCTTAAGTTAATCATCCCAAATCTTTTAGGTTTCAAAATTTAGTCTTACTCAAACTTTGAACATGACTTAACTTATTATAATAATATTGTTCGGTATTACTCGGTTTTACGGGAAAAATAATATAAAAATCGAAAAGAGTCATAAAAATTTCGAAAATTTCAAAATTCAAATTTTGAAAATTCTAGAATGTTCTTAAAATTTAAGAACTTTAAAATATTAGAATTTATACGGTTTTAATATTTATTTCGAAAATAATACGTAAAACGAGCATTTTAAGTCGGAAAATTCAATAATTAGTTCCATAAATGCAAATAAAATACTAATAATAATTTTACACTTTCCAAAACACTTCAAGAACATAAAATGGACAGAAAAATAAATTACACACTGCCCAAGTAGCCGAAATATCAATAAATATGACTCTTGTAATTCAATTTTAAATGCAACTTTTTAACAATTAAAACTAGTTTTGTGACCCGTGACATTCACGGGTTTATATGTTTTAGTATTGTTATTTTATCGTATTGTTAAGATTTGTCCGAGCAATTAGTTTATCCATTTAAAATATAAGGTTTTGATTTTTGAAATACTTAAAAGTTATTTAATTAAGGCATAATGTTTGATTATTTTTTTTTTTTAGAATGATAAATTATCTAGTATAAAAAGCTTAAAACATATTTTTTAATTAAATTAGAGGGCTTTTATCTCAATATTTTATTTCTAATAAATCATATTTTCTAGTAATAGCATAGTTATGAAGTTTAATAAATGTTAGTCTTAATATATTATCAATATCAATTTGTCAAAAATCTTAAATTTTAATTGTTGCAAAATGATAAATTAAGTTAAATAGTAACCTACTACAAATGGTGAATGAAACCAAAAAGTCATCCTATTAAATAAAAGAAATAAAAGTTAAATAAATATGTAGTTAATAACCAGATTTAGGGGAGGAAAATAAATAGTTTGTATTAATTTATTTTTGTGTTCGCAACTAACATTTTTTAATTTTTAATTTTTATTTATAAGCATGTGACATATGATTTTAGATATGACTTTAATTTTAATAACACATGACATAGTAAGATACTTAGTATTGTCTTTTTAACATCGATATCGATGCTCAAAAATGATGAACCTTGATTGATATTTATGTCTATCTTAAATTTGATAACAATAATAATAGAAAAAAATGCTCAAAATTCATAAAACGTATCCTCAATTGTTTATAGTTTTTTTATGGAGGCAAAATTTGTAAGGAATAATTTTTCTTATCAATATCGTCAATAGAATTGTATGTTCCACTAATATGTCTTGTTTATCTATTCACATCAAGTTAAGTGGGTTAAGGTTTTAAATTAACTATATAATTTTTTTTTATTTTTTTTATGTAAGTTCCATTGTTGGGTTATGAAATATTCATCACATTTTTCAAACTTCATCGTACGCATTTGTTTTGTTCAAATTTAAGGGCTATCGAAATTTGTGACATTAATAAGATATACTTAATCTTGTCATTTTTTAATAATCAATAGATAACTCAGTTGATATTTTAAAATATTGTATAAATAAATGAAGAATCTAGTAATCAATATAGATGAATATGTATTAACCAATATAAAAATGACATGTGAATTTAAATTAAATGCTTTAAGTAACCTTTTAACTATATTGTAAGCATAAATATTAATAATAATGTACATTTAGCTATTTTTCATATCAATAAGAATTATTTTGTCCAACTTGTTTATACGATTGAGATCTTTATTTGTAACTCCATTTTCATTCTATGAGTGCTATTTTTCAAATGGAAAATGATGAATAAAAAGATAACAGGTACAAAAATAAAACATAAATTTTAAAGTTTATGAAATACTAATTTTTTTCATGAAACTTAAAATAATTAATCATTAACATTCATGTTGTCAATCTTGTAGTTAATTTATGATATAAAATTGAGGAAAATATATGGGAGTATTTGTTTAAGCAATTATAGTATTCACTTCTTCATCTAGTTCTCTTTCTCCAATAAAGCATCCTACAAAAAAAATCCACAGCAATTAACAACAACCAAAACGGTTGAATTTGATTTATTTAATATTACATTATAATTATATTAATTTAAATTTTTTCTTAAAAATTATATAAATATGACATTGAATAATAAGCATGTAAATATATTTACCTTTAAAGAGCACAACTCCACAAATCTTGATAGCCCCTAAATAACAACAAAACAACATATATGTGAAGTTCAAAAATTTCATAGTACTTCACAACCAATAGAACTTAAAAAAACAATGATAAGAATGATTATTTACACATACAATTCTCTCGGTGATGAGGTAAACAAAATATTGGCTTGAATTTTGGCTCACAAATGTTGTCTTACATCAAATATTTATAGCCAATTGATGATGCATTTTATGACTTTTGGACGACTTATATTTATTATTATTATTATTATTATTATTATTATCAAATTTAATATATACATAAATATGAAGCAATGTTTTGTGACTTTTAATCATCCATTTTCATTATTGGCAAATTTAATAGACATAAATATGGAGTAGCGAGAAATTAATGTAAAATGTTTGCTTTAATTATTTTTTCCCTTTTTTTTATATTTTTTTTACAAAATCTAGCTTGCAAAATTGTTGACTCATTCTTTGTCTTGCCTTTTATTTATATATGTATTTAATTTAATAAAATTATATCCAATTAAACGAAATTGAGCAAATATATAATAATACAACTTAAGAGAAAATTGCAGAGTGATTTAAAATATATCGCAAATTAAAATATATTTTATTGAACATCACCACTGCAGCAACAACGACGACGACAACACCACTCAACAATAATTCTCAATATACTCATTATCGTCAAATAAAAAAATTAAACCATGAAATATAATCCACAAGTAGAAACTCATGGGCAATATATTTTAAATAAATAGAGTGAATAGAAACTATTATAACTATTATGGTTTTTATAGACATAAGACAACCATATATTTCCATATTTTAATTTTAATCTTAGTTTATTTTGTGATATTATTAGATTAGATAATTGTTTGCTGAAAAATTCAAGAAATGAATTAAATAGGAAAAAAATATTAGTGCAAATTATTGGTGTTAATTAATATAAAGAGTTTTGATCAATTTATTAACATATTATATTACAAAAATTAATTAAATAAGAAAAACTTTTAATTAATTTGGTGGGGATTAAGTATTATGAGGAGTTTTAATGAATTTATTACCATGTTTAAATATAAAAATGAAAGAAATGAAAGAAATAGGAAAAAATGTTAATAAAAATGGTGGGTGTTAAGTAATATGGGTAGTTTTTATTAATTATTAACATGTTTTATTAAAAAAAATTGTAACTATAATTATAAAATTTATTAACATATTTTATTACATAAATTTCAATTAAAATGTCAATATTAATTATAAATTACGAAATCTGGATTTAAATTTTGAAGGGTTACATAAAATTTGGAAAACAATATATTTAATATACAAAATCAATTTAACACGAAAACTTGATTTAAATTTTGAAGGGTTACATAGATTTTGGAAAACAATATATTTAATATACAAAATTAATTTAAGAATATTGATAATATCCTTTAATATTATAGATAAGTGAATTAAATTAATTTAAAGATAAGTGAAATAAATTAATGTCATGTAATAAAAAATTGATAATTCATCACATAAATACGTCATGTCACATTTAAAATATGCCAAGTCACATTAAAATTTTGCCACGTCACATTAAAATTTGCCATGTCACATTTTTTAGTTACCCTTTTAATAAGATTTTATAGATTAAATCAAAACAGAAACTTTTGGCTCCCAAGAATAATTTAGTGATGAACATATCATATATGACTATTATGGGTTAAATTTTCCGGCCATTTTAACAACTATTGCAAATTTTAACGATTTTCGTCATATATCGTACGATTTTAACCTTTAAAATTATTTCTCAAGCATAAAATAAGATAAAAATCTCGAAATTTTTATACATGCTGGAAATAATATATATGACATCGTGTTAAATTTTTATGGCCAAATTCCAACTTAAACTATTAAAGTCGAAATAATGTCACTAATTACCCAATTTTTACATTAAAAATCTATAATAATGCAATATATGAGATAAATTTCTGAAAAATTTAGCATACATTTTAAATATTGCATGTGACATACTCATAAATTTTTATATTCAAGTTCCAAATATAACTATACAAACCCATTTTTATTCATCTTATTGCATTTTAACATTTAAAATTCATATCCCATGTATTATAAGTCCATAATTTACGAAAATTCATATTCATAACATAGGATTTACATGTGAAAACATACTGAAAAATCTCGGCCAAAGGATGATGTTAACTATTTTTCCCAAAATAAACAATTTTTAACCATTAAAAACTAATAAAACCGAAAATAAATATACCAATGAACAATATATATGAAAAATATATTCCAAATATTCTAAAAACATTTTAGAAACAGTAGGTATTCATGCTTAATTAATTTCGGCCATATCATATATTAAACGAAATACCAAATTTTATTTTGTTATCCTAATAACTCCGTAAAAACGTAAACGGAAAGCATGCAAACAACCTAGTTGCTCTGACACCAATTGTTGGGTTTATTTATCTCATAATCTAATACTTTTAGTCATACTAAATATAATCTTATAATTAACATTTTAATTAACATGATTTAGATCTTATGCATGCTTAAATTATGCGGAAATAGGAGAGATTTCGAGCCCTTACACACGGTCCGAAATGTAATGCTAGGATGATCCTCCAAGTATTCAACAAGAACACCTCCTTTGGATGCACCAAGACAATCCCTTAAAACAACCGAGACTTTGAACAAGCTAGTACCAAAACCGGTTTTCCTTAAACAATATAAGTTCTAATATGAACTTAATTTTACTAATATTATATCTTTTATATAACTAGTATTTTATTATCTTATAATAATTATTTAGAGGATTTTATGTAAATATTTTCTCAACCTTAGAAAATTTTTAACAACATTAGAATGAATAATGTGAGCATATCATATATTTAAAGAGTGATGCTTGGGTTGAGGTGTGACCGGGTATGGGAAGACACAAGGGGAGACAAGTTCTCTAACCCATGAAACTTAGGGTGGCCTAGATTGTGTTTCCAAGACATGCCTTTAAACATGCCTTTAAACATGATGATTAAGGTGTGTTTAATACACAATAATCACCCTCAACCACACCCACTTAGCCGCCCATTTCATCTTAAAATGGATTTCATTTTACAAATTTGTCAATTGTATAATTTGTACAAAATGTGACATCTTATATGTCACAAGGTACTAAATATATAATTATCTTAATTTAAAACATATAAATATTTATCATATAAATATTGTATATAATTAAATAAATCATATTTATCAATTGACAAGTAATTCGAAATTACAATTATAAAATGATTATTTATAATTATCGTCAATACGATTCACAACCTTTGTATTAATTATAACCCGATTCATTCTAATTACGATATCGAAAAATATCGTTTATTGTTTAATAATTGACACGTTTCAATTTTAAACATAAATCTTACAATAAGATTTAACCTCTGATTTCTCGAAATACGAGTTTAAGGAATATGATCAAATCTTATCAATATACATTTGGTCACTTTATCAATTAAGGGAATTGTCCTAAAGGTGTGACCTAAAGGGATCAACTGACCACCACCGTCATACGACAGTAATGTCAAACTCTAGCTAGCCAATCATTACCGATTAATGTTGGTCAGTTGACTAATATAAATCGTATCATCCCTTGCGCATTCTCGTCATGAGATTTAATTACGTGATCGCACTATTGTTGAGGACACATTTTCCAACACTATCAGCCCTCGACACCCCCAAAGCCACCTAAAACAGCCCTATAAAAGACGTTGGCATAAACTCACACACTAATCATGTTTTACTTGTTCCTGCCGCCTCTAAACCACCACGCTCCTGGTGGTGCTCCAGCCACCACACTCCATCACAAAGCAACCAAAAGCATCTATACATATCTTACTTCAACTACCCAAGACTCGTATCCCCAAAACTAAATCAGCAATAACTCGAAACGTAAATAAGAACACGAGCAGAAAAACATGAATATACGATTATCGACAACAAATGCTTACAGTCATGGTCTCGGTGGTTAACGAAGACGACTGGTGTGTTGGGTTTCTCTACCCTTCGGTCCTCCTCTATCCACGGTGGCTGAAGATGAATTAGGTTTTTAATTGGTTTGTCGATGGATGAGATAGTAGGGAGTTGATGTCGATGACAAAGTATAAGGTAGGGTTTGGGTTTGTCGATGAACAAAATTATAAGGTAGGGTTTTGTTTGCTCTCATCCTTAACCCGAGTCCACAACCCATCACGTATCTCGAAGACCCATATGACTATACCCGTTCATAACTCACAACTTAAAAAAAACGAGTACGTACAAATAATTATACTAATAATAAAAATATAAAATTATAGCACTTTCGTCAGAATATATATAAAATTAGGATCTAAATACAATTACGACTTAAATAATAAAACAAGTATAAATGAGAAATAAATATGAAATAACAAATATATTTAATTATAAATATATTATCAAAATAAAGAAATACGAATGAAACGTAATTTAATCAAATAATCATCAAACATAAAATGATTATGAAATACGAAATAATTGTAGAAATACGATTTATAAAATAATACTTCCTCCATTTTTATATAATGTACCCATTTTATTAAAATACTACACTCATATATTCAACAAATGGGTACATTATATAAAAACAGAGGATAGTAATAGTTTACGTAAAATACTTTATAAACATTCCGTTTGAAATACTTGTATAAAACATGGTTTGACTGCCGTTGACCGAGGCTAAAATACGGGGTATTACACTATCGACCTTATATTCGCTGACAAAGGGGAGATTTACGGTTAGATTAAGTGGATTCAAGGGTGAGGGGTGGTGTTTTGTGTGGTTGGGGTTGGTTTTGGAGAGAATGGGATAGGGCCGTAGTGGTGAGGCGATTAGACATAGAGTATGACGAACTTGCTTGGGGGTGAAAGGTGTGATTGTTTACTATACTTAGGTATTAGGTGGTCCGAGGTAGAAGACGGGGTTGGTGTGGTGATAAGAAAAGGGTAATTTGGGTTTTCACAAATTAGTAATATTAGTTTTAATTATGTTAATTCAATTTTTATGTTTTAACTTATAAAAGTTTAATAATAGAATTGAATTGCTGCAAAACATAAAGTTATGGGGTTAATTTGCACGTATTGAAAGTTGTGGTGTGATTTGCACATAGTAGTAAACGTATGGGGTTTATTTACCACTTACCCGTCCCTCCATTTCTCTTCTCCAAGCCAATTTATTTTCTCTCCAACGTAGGCAAAATTTGGAGGAAAATCACATCCTCCATTCTCCCTCCCCTTCTCTCCCTTTCTTTTCCCTCCTTCTCCTTCCCTTCCCTTTCTCTCTTTTGTGCTATACAAATACACCCTAAGTACATATACAATATCAAATTAATCCCATAAAAGACATAAAAATGAACAGTCCCCTTCTCCAATTTTTCAAAGGCTCTAACAACTCTTGATGCGCATACATCACTGCAAAGAATTGATGCTTGGCAATTACACTATACGAGTTTTATTAGGGAGATCTCACATCACATTCAATAATTTGCAAATTACGATCCATATTCAAGTTCTTGGAACAATTAATTACATTTTTGGGAAAAAGTTGAAAGAGAAGTTAATTTGCTTAACTTTTAGTTAAGAAAGGTAGTAGATGAAAAATTATTGTAAAATGTATTTAAAAAAATAAAAAAGTAAATAAAAAAGTAATTCTGATTTGCAATGACGTAACTCCGTGAGGTGTGAATGAGGGAGGGTTCTTCCATTTTTTTTCCACTTAATTTTCTTTATTATTAAGGCTATTATCTGCTACTGAACTCGTCTTACACTATGAGACGGTCTTATATGGAATTAGTTGAAAAAACAATTAACAGTCTCAGCAGTAGCTGGACTCCTTGGACATATGTGTGGGTCAATCTAACCCATATTAACCGGGGCAACTTCTCCGCCACCCACACACCCACCCACCCCCTCCCCAATGCTCTTGCTTAGGGGCATTCATTCAGTGGTTCAGACTAAAGACTAGACCGGATCAAATTTTAGTTGGTCCGGTCCTCGGTCCACCTATTTGCTCTAGTTTGGTCTTTGGTCCGGTCTTGGACCATACCGAATGGACCGTGGACCGGACCATGGATTGAAATTATATGAGACATGAATTTTCTAAATTGTAATATTATTGATTTTATTTCTACTTTGTTTACATGTATTGTAAGATGTATAATTATGTAGTTAAATCTAGTAAAAAGAGAATGTTGTTTATTTTAATCATTAAGAACTTCACGAATTCTAATTTTACATGTTAAGTCATATTAATGACAATTATATTTGGTCCACTTTAGTTCATTTGGTCCGGTCCACAACTTTTTCTGGCCATACCGGATCAGACCAATACCCCTTATTTGGTATTCGATCTAGAGAGTTTAGTCCGGTCCCATCCGATCCCGGACCAATAAACACCCCCTACTCGTGCCCAGAAATTCCCAGCCCACACCGCCTGGCCCACTACCCGTTTTGATCAACTGAGCCGGTTCAGGGCCACCAAAATCCCCAGTCCGGGACTACACAGTACACAGTCTACACACTATCAGCCCGTAGGATGGGTTCGGGCTCCGATAAACACAACACAGCCCGGTTCCAGCCCAGGCGTGCTCCCTAGACCAGTTAGTGCAGTTACCATTCTCGAAAATCAACCGTCCAAAACCCCGCAGGCCGCAACAGAGACTTAAACCCTGCATTGCATCCCAATCCCATTTCCTCCATTTGCTGCTTGCAGTTTACTCCTCTCCATCTCACAGGAATTTCTACACTTGAATACTTTCACAATGAAGATGAGTGTAGCTGCTTTCGGGGGCAACATGAAGGTATAATTCACTTTTACGATTCAATTCAAACTTTTCATCTTTATAATGTACTACTTTATTGCATCTTCTCATAATCATTTTCAATTCTTTTCTGGGTTTATTTTAAGCATACTTGAGTCGTATCGATTTCATTGTTATCAATGCTGTTGATTGGAATCAGTTTCAGTTTCACAAACCCTATAGTCCGATTTCTCTATTGAAATGATGAAAAGGTTCGTAGATTGAGATTTAGGTTGTTAATTTATTGTTTCAACTTTTAAAATTATTGGGTTTGTGCTATAATCTTTGCCCTCGTTGTTGTTGTCGGATATTTGGGGTTTCGGTTGATGCACTCCAGGCGTTTGTGGAAATGCCCGATAGGTGTGCTTTTAAAATAGAGTAGATCATTTTGTTGGGTAAAAAAGCTATGAACCATATTGGTGGATTTTAATTTAGGAATTAGGGTAGATGTGTCTTTGAATGGTAATATTTCTTTGTTGTACCTTAGATTCCAGTTTTACAACCTGAACTAGGTTTTCTTATTCACTTCTGTTTGTTGTTTGTTTGTTATTTCCGTAACTCAAAGCTTATTGATTTCAGCTACAGCCTATAGACATGTAGGTTTCCGAAGTTGCTTCCATCATACATTCGTTTAACTCAAACTTATCTTTGCCATTCTTCATTTTTACTACTTGTGAATTATCAGTGTCATTTTTTCGCATCTTGAAACTTAAGTCAGTCAGTCATTTGGTGTAATTTTTATTTGGGTTATTTGGAAATAACCTCCCTATGTTGCTAACATAAAGGTGAGGTTTCACACGTTGATTGCCTTACATTGCAATTTGCGGGAGCCCTGGGGCAATGGTGTTGTAGTTGTTATGAAACTATTGAAATGGTGGACTGATATAGTTTGTTGGATCTTGTATTTATGGTATGCGATTATTGATGTGTGTCGTTTATAATTTATCGGTTTTTCTTTTACTTTGTTTATTCACCTTTGGTTTCCACTTTTTTATGGAGCCAAAGATTCATTACTCTTTGGTTCCGGATTACAAATGGCACACTAAAGTGACTGCTTCTTTCTATTATGAAGTACCAGTCATTGATGTAGTTTTCGACGCAATTTTCATCTTGGGTGATTTAGAAATAGTCTCTTTATGTTGCTAACACAAGGGTAAGACTGCGTACATTCGACCCCCCACCCCAATTTGCGAGACACTGGGTTAATGTTGTTGTTTGTTTATTCACCTTTGACCGTATTGGTGTCTCCAACCTTGACGGATTCAAATGATGATTCAAGTTAGCCGACCCTGAACTACGTTAAGATTTATGGCTTTTTTGTTGTTGTTGTTGTTGTTGTTGTTGTTGTTGTTGTGCTTGCTGCTGCTTCTTTTTAAGTGTTTGCTCTGAAATGGTGGTTGTTTAGTTAGTGAAGATAATAGTGGTTGTTAGTTATTCTTATACTGCGGTTTAGACTCAATTAGTTTGCCCTATGCTACTTCAATGCTTTACTTTAGAGGTGTGTCATGTGCCTGACTTCCATATCTCAACACAACATTACAACCATTTTTGGCCGAAATCCTGCATTCTTTTTCACAATATTGATATGTGAGATACATTAAATCTCTGTTGCATTTGTTATGTCTGACAGTCTGACACTTGCTGGCGGCTCAGATAACATAAGTTTGGCCAGTAACTACCTTGTTAAATGTTCTTCTCCCTTGTGCAGAGAGCTCTTGCTGGAATAAAGCGTATTAATGTGGAAGGTCTCCGTTGGAAGGTTTTTGATGCCAAGGGGGAGGTTAGATCTTTTCGTTGCATGTCACTTCACTCTTTTTCTTTCCTACAGTGTTCCTGTGGAAACGGTAGAACAGCTGAGATATATTTTCTTAAAGCCTTTTTATTTTTATTTTTTTGTAGTTTTCATAATAGGACTTGAGATATGCAGTCCTGTGTATATTGTGCCGTGCACCACCAAGGTCAAACATTAAATTTATGGTGATGTTTACCTAATACTGTAAGAGGGATTAGTTGAAAGAGTTACAAGTATAATTGTATGAAAGCCAATGTCCAGATTAACTTTCATAGTTACACCGTATGTAGCTACAAGGTAAATCAGCCATTCATATATGCGGATAGCAGTCTGGCAAGTTCGACAATGTCCAACTTGGGAGCTTGTAAACTGAGCAAAAAATTCCAGTTTGCATATAATGCCAATGATCAAGGACATTGTGAAAAATTAAATTATTTCAAGACATGACGAATAATGACAGGCTTCATTGTAAAAACCGTAAATACCTTTGCGCAACTTCTTACCCAATATCAAAACCAGCTTGTTTCCTTTGGCACGACCAAAATCCTACCATTGCATTGATCTCCAAATAGATAGGAAATGATGGAAAAACTTGCTTACTAGCTTAGAAGCCCCATCTTTCTCACTTTTCAAAATTGGTGAAATTTGGTTGGAAAGAAACCTCGCAACATGAATTCACTTTATTTTCTTCCAATTTCTATAGTAGTTAGATAGCCAAAGAAATGAGAATTTCTCAACTCCTAATGCCTAAAAATGCTGAATGTTACTTCCGTTGCTTTTCCTTCCCGCACTTTCTGTCTAATCACCGTTAAACCAACTAACCTACTAGCGCTGACTTGCCAGCATGATACTCTGTGTAAAGTATCTATTGCAGCAGTTAGTACTGGTCAGACAGCGTAATCTGGATGTCGTACCATAGTTGTGGCCGAAACTACTTCTAAATACGGCCAATATGACCATCAAAACCCTTATCTAGTGGTTGAGACTTGAGATGTATTGCGGTCCGGATTCACTACTTTGCTTACCAGTATCTTTTACGATCTGCCTTATTCTTGTTGGATTTACGTTGATCTTACCATGGTCTCCTCTTGTTTTGACTAGATTCTAGGAAGGTTAGCTGCTCAGCTTTCTGTTGTGCTCCAAGGGAAGGATAAACCTACATACGCTCCTAATCGAGATGATGGAGATATGTGCATTGTTCTTAATGCGAAGGATATCTGTGTCACTGGGAGAAAATATACTGACAAACGTTATCACTGGCACACTGGGTAAGTCTTAAGGCAACCCCGGGTTGGATGGATATCCTTTCAATAACAAAGATTGTCTCTATTAAGTTTTGCGGACTATCTATATTTTCCTGCTGTTAATTTCAGGCTTTTTGGACATACATTTCTTTTGTGTTTGCATAACTGAACTGTGCTGCCTGTGGCTATAGGTCTTCCATTTGATGGTTAATTTGAAACACATCATCATATCATTTGGCCAATCTTGTCAAACATGTTCATGTTCTTTTTACTGGTTTTATAGATATGTGGGCCACCTTAAGGAAAGAACTTTTAAGGAACAGATGGCCAAGGATCCTTCTGAAGTTATTCGTAAAGCTGTCCTGCGCATGCTTCCCAAAAACAAGCTACGCGATGTAAGTCTACGATCTACCTGAACATATATCTCAGTTTTTTGGTCTAATTGTTCTCTGGGGTTTTTGGCATTA
The DNA here is from genome assembly GCA_029255685.2 of Silene conica. NCBI lineage: Eukaryota > Viridiplantae > Streptophyta > Magnoliopsida > Caryophyllales > Caryophyllaceae > Silene > Silene conica. The sequence continues at coordinate 75,031,241 of CM055314.2, forward strand.
TATTTGTTCTATTCTTTCAGCTATTTTGTGACATTATACTGCTATTTGGTGAGACTACTAACCTCCACTTCACTTTGGTCTTCCCACTTTATTAAAATACTCCTCACATATTTTAGACAAGTGAGAAAATCAAATTGGAGGGGAGGTTAAGTAATATTTTAAAATTTGAGGGATTGACTGATCTTAACTAATGGCGATCACATAAGTAGGAGACAATTTTTATCAAAACATTACCTTTGTGTCTTCAGTCTTCACTACAAGAGAAGCATCGCTAGTATATTAGATATTTTTGTTGAAAGTGGCCCCAATAGAGGACAAGATGATGGAAAACCGACTAAGATGGTTTGGCCATGTGAGAAGGAGACCTATGGACGCACCGGTTCGGAGGTTGGAGACCTGGGGTGCCGAAACGGTTGCTAGGGGTAGAGGGAGACCTAAACAAACTTGGAGAAGAGTGATTGAGCACGATATGAGATTTCTCGGCTTCAGGAGGGGATGGTGATGGAGAGGGCACTATGGAGGGATATGATACATGTGGACTTCTAGCTTTTGATGTTTTTATTAAGTTTTCTAAAAAAATTCCTGTTTGGATTTGTTATACTTTTTCCCCCAAAACTCTTATTTTAATTTTTTACTTTGTTTCTCAAAATCACTTTAAACTTTATTCTTGATTTTTTTTTTGGTTTTTATACATGTGATAAGTTCGATTTAAAATCTATAAAACCCCTTTGCCTTCTATTTTTTTGTTTCACTCCACTTCCGTTTTTTTTTCTTTTCCTTCTTTTTTCTCTTGTTGAGATGAGAGTTCACTCATGACGGTTCCAAGGAATGATTCATGTCAGCCGACCCCAAAACATTTTGGGACTAAGGCTCTGATGTTGTTGTTGTTGTTGTTGTTTATTTTTGCAGTATACACTTTTTCTCATTGCAGTACATTTTTGATTATTTGTGCGTCCCATGTTCCCCCTCACCTCATATCTCTCTCATCCACGTACTGTGTAGATAAAATTTTTAGGAAAAAAATTGATTTGAAAATTGATTAATCTAATCAAACAATTTCATCAAACCACCATCTCTAATTATACAACATCAGAAGCCTTAATCACCATCTCTAATTATACAGTTTCACAATTTCAAAATTGATAGGGAGTTTGCGACGATATCTAATAGAATGTTGAATTATTAAAATCACATGCCCATTACGAGTCACATTTAGTCAAGCTTACTCGTGGTTGATAATTGTCAAGGCACGCTTGGTACTGTTCTTGTAATTGATCTGTTGGTTCCCTGCAGGGCACAATCATAAAATTAATTAGGGTTTTTTGATAACTTATATCATGATTTACCTACTTTTTCAAATCTTATACCTAAGATAATTTTTTTTAAAAATGTTATACCTGAAATAACATTTTCTTCCAAACTTGATACCAAATCTTACAAAAAGGCCATAAATTGACGATTTTGCCCTTACTAATTTGATGGTTTTTAGTGGTGGTAATGGTGGAGGTGTGAGTTAATAGGTGGGGGAGAGGATGATGTCCTTTAATTAGTAAGGACAAGATCGTCAATTTAGAATTTTTTTAAGATTTGGTATAAGTTTGATAGAAAATGTTGTTTTAGGTATAAGATTTTAAAGAAAGTTATCTTAGGTATGAGATTTGAAAAAGCAAGTTATTCAAGGTTAAGTTATCAAAAAAACCCAATTAATTACTCCATATTTGATTGACTTGAGGATTTCAAATAATGGTATTTATTTCCGTACTAGGTGATAGATTACTCCATACAGTGAAGAAAGATGAGGATTGATAGCATGTAATGAACAAAGATGATAGATTTGATAGTCAGTGGTTAGGATTTGAGAGGAATAAAGTTTTTTTAGGAGTTGTTTAAACTTGTATGCAAATGGAAATCGTGGAGAAAAATGTACTGCGTTGTGAGTTTACCATACTGCAAAAATAAGCTTCGTTTTTGTTTTATTCTACTATAATCGTCTGTGAAAAATTGCTCTACTGTTCTTTTTATTCTTTGTCCTCCTGCAGGATAGAGATCTTAAGCTTAGGATATTCAACGATGATGAACACCCATTTGGGGATAAACCCCTAGAGCCACACGTCATGCCTCCTCGACAAGTTCGGGAAATGCGGCCTCGTGAAAGACGAGCCATGATTCGTGCCCAAAAGAAGTTAGAACTACAGGAACAAGGTGGTGCCGCCATCCCTGTGAGGAAGAATCAAAAGAAGGGCAAAGAAAACAAGGAAGTGAATGTATGAAATTTTTAATCTCTACTCAATGTGAGATGAAAAGTTTCTGTTGCCAGCCATATATGATAGTAGCAAACTCTATTGTTTGAGGCTCAGCAATAGTTTTTAATTGTTTTTCTTCTTTTCGGTTTTTTCCCAATTTCGTGTTGCTACTTCCTGTAGACTGGAGAGTAAGATCATTGAATCAGATTTTGGCTCCAGCATATGATCATAAAAAGCTTATGTTGTACAACTCTCATATTAATGGTTCTGTAATTAAATTACTGCCTTTATATTCCATAGCATTTATGCAAATATGGCATAAACATCTCAAGTGAGGCCACAAGGAAAAAAACAGAATGTTAGCAATTCCAGGGTGGAAGCGTTGATTGATCAGTATCAATGAACAGGCTAAACAGAATGTTAGCAATTCCAGGGTGGAAGCGTTGATTGATCAGTATCAATGAACAGGCTATGTTGACTAATAAAAAGATTTACATTCTAAATTTGGCCAGTTTTGGTATATTAAAGACAGGCTGTGTGATAATATTCCTCGTCTCTGAAAATACATTCACCACCTAGAAGGCTAGAAATAACATCATCTTATCTTTAATTAGAGTTCGGGTGATTTGGTAGATGATAATCACGCTGTAATGAGCTCCAATCCCATATACATCCTGTGCTACTATTGAGAGAAAAAAGCCTTTCATACAATTGAATCCCACAGCAATACTTCTACCCAGCCTCGCTGAGCGATGTCATGTATGTGTCTACGTCACTGAAGAGTTGAGCTGCTTGTCGAACACATCTCAAGACCTCAGCAAATATATTCCCTACTTGGTTTAGACAATTCATTTCTCGTCTTCGCTGTCATATGTAAGTAGGTATGCTTCTTCATCTTCATCCTGGTAATAAATGAAATGCTATCAAGCTTTACAAGAATTGGAGTGAAAACGAGCGACTAATTTAGTTGCTTCATTGGTTAATACGTGAATTATACTCCAGGATTTCATGTTCAACGTCTTCAGAGCAAGTGACCTGACCCATTGACCCGAGATTATGCCTTCCCGAGTGAGATCCTAGTAAAAACTAAAATGGGCCGCTAACTTTGTTGACAATTTAAGAATCCCCTACTAAACAAATCAGGCTATCTTCACCATTTTTCGTCTTATCACGAGCAATTGGACAAATAACCTATGTATTTAGCAAATGGGTTGAACAGTAACCATGTCCGTATACCAAAGTTTTATATGTATGCATGTATCCATCAATGCCTACTTACCTCTTCCATTTCATCATCAGATGGAATGGCAGAATCATCCAATTTATCGTAGAAAGTTTTGTCATCGATCTCTTTTCCGTCTTCCAGATCTTCCTGAAAAATAAATAGATGGAGTGGGTCAACCTTATAATTGTCATTTTAAGTATGCTACAAAATAAACACAGAACACAGAAACAAGAACCCATGCCAGTTCAGATTTCACCAATTCCATCTGTTCCTGTAAACTTGATATATGATGCTTCAGACCCTGCACAAGTTAAAAGGGAATGTAACTTATTCAGTGGATGTAACGATTTCACCTTAATTTTTTTTTAATATGCCATAGTTACAATTTGAATAAATGTAATATGAAAATAGTTGTTTTGATAAACCAGACGTGACAAATGTTGCATTGTATTTTCTACAAATAATTAGAAAAATTGATGGTATAAGGTGACACCAGTTTACCATTCAAAGTCTAATCTGAACAACAAATAAGGGATGCAGCTAATACAGTAAATGTATTCACCTCACGTCGCTGAAGTTCGATAGAGCGAGCTAGTGCCTGCCTTCTTGTCAGAAGATTCTGAGGTCTTATTCGGAGAGGTCTACTGTAGTTCTTTCCTCGAAAGAATATGATTTCATATCCTTTGGTTGATTTATCTATTGATACAAGGACTCCACCACTTTCTGCTTCCAAGGAAATTGCAATATGTTTTACTTGTGGAAAACTTTTCCCCTTCACAACAATTTTTACCAATTCCCTGTATTTCCAGTGCAAATGCATGTTCTCTATGGTACCATCAAAAACTTCTCGCCTTCCTATAAAACAAAATCGTCTTTTGAGAGACCCTCTATGTCCAAGATAATTCACAAAGATCGCTTTGATCTCACTAAAACAGTGTGAGACCATCTATTTTGCGAAATTATAAGGAAAACATTTAACGAATCCTAAATGCACGACAAGAGGTCTTCGATATAAGAATGCAGTGCTTACCCAAAAGCAAAAAGGGCTTCATGCTTAGGCCCATCCTACGAAAGACCAATCTCTCTTCGTCAGTGATAGTTTCTAGATCGGTAGGCAGCTCTTCTGGGTTTAGATATCTTTGAACCTTCGCCAATGCTCTCTCAGCCTTTAGCAGCTTTCTCTTTGCCTGGAGGTATACGAGAATAAAAAATGTGGCGCTAACACAGTAACATACCATTTCCTAAGTCATATTGCCAAGGGCCATGTACACTCTTCCAAAGAATTATTAGTGTATGACCAAAATGGGTACAAAACTTTTTGATGTTCCATTTCATAGTCTCGACTCTGGAATATATAGGCTTTTTCAATCATATAATCATAAAATACCTCGGAAGAGTATCACATACCCATGACATTATGACTGTCCTTAATTTGGCAAGCATTTACATGATTCAGTAGACAGCTTACAATGAATTGTTTGTGCTGAAGATATCTAACCAGCGAAGCACGTCTAGCCACAGCTGAATCTTTAATCATTTTACTTATGTCTTCGCTGTTTGGCTGCTTTGCCCAACGAGAGGTTGCAGCAAGAGTTTCTGCCAGGGTGCCCGCAACCAAAGGGACCTCACTCCTTTTGGAATTTGAATGAACCAAAGTCAATCCATACCTTCGAACTTCTTCTTCCTCATACTGAAGCAATGTCAATTTCTCCCTTTCCTTAAGTGACCGAGCCACTTGGGGTGGCATAAAATCATTTCCTCGGTAGAAGACTATGTACTCTTTATTTCTTGAGAGTAAAGTGCCCCCGGTTAATCTCTACAAAGTAGAAGTAGATTATGATCAAGAAAAGAGAAAAAAAAAGCCAAATAGAACGCTAGCTTATGCGTTTGGGGCACCCTTAATGCAAGGAGTTGGGAGCATTAGGGTCTGTATCATTTTTGGGATAAATTGTCACAGCTCGAGGTTGTTGTCTGTATGGAGTAGGCTCTGTAGGGAAGCTGGCATATTCTCTAGTCTTATAGGCCGTTCTCTCTCTTTGAGACGGCTTATTTCACTAGCAAACAACCCACTAATAATTTAAATCCAATTTTACGTTAACTGTATGCCTCACAATTTCTACATGTGAGACGGTCTCTTAGGAGAGCGTCTCTAATTTGCCTGACCACATCGTTGGCTCATCTGTGTCAATGCTGGCACTCTTGGATACAAGATGCTGTTCCTTGTTAAAAGAAACTCAAATCATTCCATGTATCCAAGTGTGAAGGTTCGTCAAGAGTCATATTTTGAGACACAAGAACTCAGGTACGATTAAATATTTAAAAAGGTAAGATTATTTAGAGGTTGAAAGGCAGATGTACGAGACATCAGATTTAAAATCATAAAACTCTAAAAGGTACAGTATTATATGCTTCATAAACCATAGTATTCCTTTAGTTTTGTCATGGACGCCTTTCTTACACTAGAAAAAGAGTGGAACTGAGACGTGTTGGGTAGGGATTCCAAATTCATAACACGGGGTGTCATGGGGTACACGTGTGTGACGGCTATGACCTTAAAACTGACGAGTCAAAGTAACATAGCCGGTAAGTGCAATGTAACAAACAAGTGAGGGTGCTTACCTTTAGTTCCTCAGCCATTCTCTCGTTGAGTGTATTCAAAACACCACGTTTAATAGCAATCTTAGCAACAGCACTTTTCTCCCATAACTTCACCATAGCAACAGCCAAACCTTGCAAGTCTCTATTCCTCCCTTAAGATAGATGGTTGAAGAAAAATCAATGAGCCACAAGAAAAGTATAAATCTTAACCAGTGCAATACGTCAAACCAAATAATAACATAAACCATTTACTCAATGTCAATGCTTCAAGGTTCAAGGGCTCCTAAAACTTGCGGGGTTGGAAAGTACAGTGTTAAATCCATGTTGTTTCATATAAAGAGACTGATTTCGGAATACGGATCCACATCGAAAATTGTGTCAAGAATTGCATTGAATGACTGCTTCTTCACAATAACTAAAAGCATAGCCACTTTCTTGCACAGGATATTCTGACATACCAAGCGCAAAGTGTGCAGGCATGAGCCTCGCTTCCCTACGAAGGTTTGTTGTTTCCGAGTCTTTCAAACGACTTAGTACACGGTGAGGTAGAAGTCTGAATGGAGTCCTGTATCCTGCAACCACACCTGGAAGCAAATCTGCATCAACCGGCAATGGAGGACGACCTGCCCAGTCTCTAAACCGCGGACCTAATCCATCTAACAATTTATCAACCTCTTTTATCTCCTCCAATTCTTTTGGGGACATATTCTGTGGAAGTCTAGCAAAATCAGGTGACAAATCATCTGCATTTATCCCCTTATCCTTCATATATGTATTAACACAGTCTAATTTGTAGGTCAATCCCCTATACAACACCACCGAACTTCCAGATCTCCATATCACCAAGCCTCCTGTTTTACTCTGGTTTAAAATAGTGCACCCATTAGATATTCGCAAATACAAATAACTGATAACGCATTTGCGCGTCAAACGAAACAAGTAAAGCACTACTTTTTACAATTCAATAAGGTGATTAATCTTTATTAGTCAATGAGGCAGTGTAAAATGGCAAAATAACACAGGCCCTACCTGTTGAAATGTATAACACAAAGCTCTCCAGCAGTTCATTATATAGGGGTTATAATCCAGGGAATGATAATGAACTTGTGCTCATCGCATCCATTGGGAATGAGTACATATCTACTTGATTGGTCCGAGGTTACATATTATGCGCGGTAATGAAACAATATGAAGAAAGCCACTTTTTTTAAATGAGAAATACATTACCAAGAACATCCATTAACAGCATTTCAACTAACACTGCACACAGAATAATTACCATTCATTCCTTCATTTTATAACCTCATATCAAAGTAGTCGGGACGGACGGCAGTTAGGTGGCATAGAGACATTAAGAGAATAGTCTAATGTGCGGGACTGGGGGTTTAGATGTCCGCAACCTATCTACACTGAGAGGCTGTTTCAGAAATGAGCCTTCATGGAAACGATTTGCAGTGACCAATTGCTACTTCCAGTAAAAAGTAGAGCAGCAGACGGTCTAGTGAGTCATTTTGCTATATCCCATCATATTCCGAAACCAAAGAGTTAGTACCTTTGCCTAATGTCATTCTACATAACTACTGAGTAATCTCAGTGTCGAAAGTGGAAACATAACAGTCCAGCAATTACATTTAAGCAACAAAATGCTGACCTCAAGAATTTCATGACTCCTCTTCATACTAAAAGCAGGAGCCCCTTCAAACTTCAACTTGACCACTTCATCAATCTTCCACTTTTCATGAATTTCATCCACAACAGCTTGTGTAATACCGGCATCACCCACTTTTATCCGCTCCTTCATCCTCAATGCAACATTCCTCAGCCTCTTCAACTCGTGTTCAGGGATCATTTTCTCAGCCAGCTCCGTCTTGCTTCTCTCTTGCGTCGCTTCATCTACATCCCTATCATCCCTTTCACTCCTCCATGGCAACCTATCTATACTACTCTCCCTAACATCACTCCCAGAATTAGCCTTATCATTCCATGAATTACCAATTTCAATACTTTCCTCAACATTATCCACAACATAATCATCATTAATTTCATCTCCAATGTAATTATTCAAATTATCAACCAAAGAACTTACTGAATTATTCTTCACCTTTACAGATGGCGCATTATTACTCACTGATTTCACATTCAATGAAACGGTATTTTCCTTATCTTGAAAATTTCCCACCATTTTCAACAAACTGGGTTCTTCAAAATTGCTTCTTTCAACAATCACCTGAGCAGAAAGACTGGAACTTTGAACCAAGGAGACACTCTTCTCCTTACCTTGAACATTTTCCACCGTTTTCGAGGAATTGGGGTCTTCAAATTTGCTTATTTCATCAATCACCTGAGTAAAAAGACTGGAACTTTGAACCACAGAAACAATCTTTTCCTTATCTTTTCCATATTCCACCCTTTTCGACAAACTGGGTTCTTCAATTTTGCTTCTTTCGTCAATCACCTGAGCATTTTCCACCATTTTGGACGAACGGGGTTGTTGTTGTTGTTGTTGTTGTTGAAGTTGCCATGGGAGTTTAGTAGTGCGGGAAACGGGTTTAAGAGACCATTTATCTTGGATTTGTTCATAGAAACTAGGCTTGGGTTTTCTCTTCTTTTTGGGAACATCAGTGTTAATTTGGAGAGTGTTGGGATTATTAGAGTGAGTTTGTTGAGCAGTGTTTTGTGAACATGTAATTGTGAAATGATGGGGTTTAAGGAAGGGAAAGAAGTGAGATTGTGATGGGTTTAGAGGGAGAGAAATGAAGGAAGATGGAGAAGGTTTAAAGAAAGGGTGAGGACTTTGGAGAATTGTTGCCATTACAGACTTACAGTTGCTTCATCTCAGGAATGTGTTGCGACTTCAGGACCAGTGTTAATGTTATGGCTACTAATCACAGATTCGCTCGAGTTTTTATCAAATGGACCTCTTGGAGTTTTATTGAGGAAACATTTAAGCAAACGAGGTTTAGTATTAAATGGACCTCTTGGATTATGGTATGTATAAAAACTGTATCGTTCTCAGTGTTAGTTAATGGAAGATGATAAACGTTTTTACACCCACTCGAGGTATTAGACAGGGAGACCCACTCTCCCCGTATATTTTTATTATGTGCGCAGAGATTTTAGCAAGATCTCTACAAAAGAATAGCGATCTTAGTTCTAGTGATATTGGTATTAGAATTGGATCTGGGATTGAGAAAATCCCTTTTCTTACTTTTGCGGATGATACGATCATTTTCGCTAAAGCCTCTAACCAAAGTTGTAGAACCATTAAGTCTATTTTAGATAAATTTTGCACAATTTCAGGACAATTTGTTAATTTTGACAAATCCACTTTTCAATGCACTAGAAATATTGAGCGACCTCAACGGGAATCCTTTAGAGGTATTCTCCGTATGAATGAGGAAGCTCATTTGGGTAAATATTTAGGATGTCCTATAATAGATAACAAGTAACTAAAAATACTTTCGAAAGTATTATTCAATCTTCTTGCACCCAGCTATCGAAATGGAAAGCAAATTCTTTATCACAACCAGGTAGACTAGTTCTGATCAATGCTAATTTAGCCTCGAAGGGAACTTTTCAAATGCAAAGCTTTCTTCTTCCCTCATCAATTCATAAGAGATTAGATAAGATTAACAAAGACTTTCTTTGGAATAAGAATCCTTCTCAACGCTCCCCTAATTTGATTGGTTGGCATAAAGTTTGCTTACCAAAATCGATTGGTGGATTAGGAATAAAATCTTCTGAAACCGCTAATAAAGCCCTTCAAATGAAACTTCTATTGAAAATCCTTATGGATAAGGAAAGTATATGGGTTAAAGTGATAACTAAAAAATACTTGAGAAATCGTTCACTATTTGATCATAAGCTTAACTCAGTCTCTTCTTGGCAATGGCGTAAGCTTATGAGTCTTCGGACTCTCTTTAGAAAAGGATTGAGATGGCAGGTAGGTAATGGTAGCAACATTAAGTTTTGGTCTGATAATTGGGTTTTCTCGCACCACTTACCAACATTACGAGTGATGATAATAGTAGCCGTGATCTTAATCTTTTAGTTAAAGATTTCATAACCTCTGACAAACAATGGGATGTGTGTAAATTAGCCAATTTGGTAAATAACGATATTGTGAATCAGATTACTAACATTCCATTGCCACATAATGATATTCCGGATACTCTCATATGGGAGTTGTCTGTGGATGGAAATTTCTCTACAAAACAGCAACTTGGCTAGCGCAAGGTTTATTAGATCACGCTCGTGACAAATGTAATTTTCAGTGGGTTTGGAAATTGATTATTCCACCAAAATTGAAATTTTTTTCTTTGGAAAGCATGTGTTGATGGCCTCCCAACGAAAGATAGACTTCTCAAAAGTCATATTAATGTCCCACCTCACTGCATTTTGTGTAACTATCATAGTGAAAATAAAGACCATTTTTTTTTCGAATGTCCTTTGATTGTGTCTATTATACAAGAAGTGAATATTACTAGTTACAACAATTTTTTGTCAAATTACGAAAATTTTGCAAGTCAAAATTTTCTAATGAAGCTTAATTATCTCAAAGAATTAATTCCACAAGATGATTTCGTTAAGATCATTTTTATTTGGTGGAATGCATGGTTTTATAGAAATGATATTATCTTTAATAATGTTAATTTCAACATAAACAAGCTTATTACTTTATGTAATAATAGTATTAAGGCCTGAAACGAAACTAGACATAAAGATCTCAACAATCCCGAGAAAGAAAAGTCTGCCAGAAACACTTCTAGTAAGAAGGAAATCTGGTGGGAGAAACCTAGAAATGGTTTCCTAAAGCTAAATTTAGACGGATCGAGAATAAATGGCAATAAAGCTGCTTTAGGATTTTGTATAAGAGATCATAATGGTGAAATCGTGTTGCTAGGAGCAAAAAAGTGCGGATCTAATAGTATTCTTATCGCAGAAGCACTCGCTTTAAAAGAAGGTATTTTAGCCGCTAAACGTTTAGGAATCTCTAAGTTAATTGTGGAGGGTGATAATTTATGTGTTATCAATTCACCCCGTAGCACTTGGCAGATCCCGTGGGAAATCTCTAGTATTATCAAGGATGTGAAATTTGATCTCCATCTTTTCAATGAAGTGATAACTAAACATTGCTTCCGTGAAGCTAACGAGGTTGCTGACTTCATGGCTTCTGTTGGACATTCATGTCCAACCCTTTCGAGGTGGGTTGAAAACCGGTGGCTTCAACTTACCTTACTCATTCGAAAGGATGAGATAGGTTGGTTCTATCCAAGATGATCAACCTAGTTTCCTTACCTTATCCAAAGAAATAAAAAAAATCACAAATTCGCTGGAATTGAGCTACTCCTGGTTTTCGGATTAAACGGCTCGGATTTATCGACTTTTTTTGGTTTTTATCCGTAGCGATTGCAGGTTCTCTTGTCACCCAAAGAAAAAAGATGAATATATCCATCTTAAACAATAAAACGGGTCTAGAAAAGTAGAACTCTGATCTCATCCATCTATATACAATTAATTTGCACTCAAGAAGTCAATACAAATGTGACCATCTCAAGAGAGACCAACTTTTTTTATATCGGTGTTATATATTTGTATCAGGATAATTACGGTTTAAATCGCATTTTTGGGTTACGTCAAGTTTAGTTTAGGTTGACGATTTTATGATTAAATTTTTTTCATTTACGATAGTTTAATAATCATTGTACTGACAATGGATGGCAGGAGGGAAATAGAGAAATAAGAACATACATCGGAGTTACTACCTCACACTTGAGAAATTTTTTTTGAGCTTATTACGTCAAACTTTAATTATAATTTTTTTTGAGCTTATAAAAATTTATAAGTTAGATTTTAATTTTTTTCTCGTTAAAACTAAAATATAACCAAGTTTATATGTAATGTTTTTTGAGGTTTATTGTATGTTTTCGAGCTTAATGTTTTAATAACTTAACTCAAAAAATTTATACCAATACTTGTAATTTTTAGAATAAAATCAAAAAATATTACTATAAATGCTCAAAAAGTATAAAATTGGTGGTAATACATAGGACCTCCTACTGAAGGGAAATATCCTACTCGTAGTAATATGTATCAGCCATATCGATCAAATGTGCTATCTTTAGCAATTCTCCCCGCATCGGAAAATAACCAAAAACACCCTTCACATGAATCATAGCAGGAATTAAATACCATGCTTTTGAGTTTTGACGAATCATCAAGTATACTCTCCAGGAATATGAAAACCAAAGATCTCATTCTCATAGCAAAATATGTATCATCGAAATATTTAGATATTCCATCTACAAGAATTCATCTTCGAGTATGACAATATCTTGCTAAATATAGTTGAACCCAGAAAAAAAGGCTTAAACTTCAATCAACCTGGGATGGCAGAAACTGTTATATCAGAACAGAAGAAATAAAACCTTTTGTGCAAATCATATTTGCACAGATGGGTCTTTAAATGCTCATTTGCAGTAATACCCCTCTGAACTTCTCAGTTTCTTATATCCCCGACTTTGGAATCAAGCAGCCGGGACCTTCCTTCCATCCTCAATGAAGAATATCGCGTTTTCTGGGACCTGATGCAATATATGTTTTGATATTGTAAATAAATCCAATGGATGAACAAGGCCAGCAAGATACACAGTTAAATGGAAAGACGAACTACCTTCATCCTGTTCATGTTATCCATATACTTTTTATGGTCAATTCGATGTCAACATTTCTAAATATATGAAGAGTTACCATGTTAAATATGCTACGTTTGAATTATGTAAACATACTTTTAATACTAGAAGCTTATTTCACATTGACGGTAAGAAACACTGTTAAATGAAAATAGGAACGGAAAGACGAACTACCCTTATCAGTTGCCTGTTTAATTTTAATCGTCGATAATTTTTATAAATGTATCAAAATGGCTCACTAATGTGGTTGTACTTCTTTCTGTTGTGAAATAGTGGTCCTTTGATGTAGTTCTCGGCACAACTTTCATCTTGGGTCATTTGGGAACAACCTCTTTGTGTTGCTAACATAATTTTCATATTGGTTGACTAGTATCGTCAGATGGGGATTGGGGACGACATAAATGAAACGGAGGAAGTAATATAGAAAAGCAGAATCATGAAATGAATATTTACATCAGGCCAGGTATCTGTAAGAAACTCCACAATGTCATATGCTATATCCCCTTGAACATCAATCTGCTCCTTTTCAGTCGGTCCCTGAAACAAATCAACACAAGCTTTTTATGAAAATTGGGAACGTGTGGAAATCTTTATACAACACTACCACCAAAAACATCCAACAGTATCCTAGTACTTTAACAGTTCTCTCACACGACGAGGTAAGGGGGTCGGATGTATGCAACATTATTTATGCGTTAAAATCGCTCACATGTTTCTATTCAACTTTACTTGTGTGTTAACAATCGCTTAAATGTTTCTGCAGGACTCTTAGCAACATTGCATAGAGAATTGCATAAAATGACAGTCGTTACTCAACTTTAAAAAAAAGCGCAATCAATTTAATGAGCTACTCAGTTTTGTTCTATTCCAATCCTCAACCAAAATAAAAGAAGTTTTTACTGAAAATGAAACAACTGTTAATGTGCAACTAAAATCATATCTTCTACCTTGACAACAGAGGCCCCAGTTGCAAACTTTTTCCCGAGCTTCTTTGAAGCATCAGCTAGTTTAACACCTGAAGAAAGAAATAAAGAAACAAATATTAGCATGAAGATACCCTACTGCACGATAAATGCAGGTTAAACTGCCAAGTAGACTGAATAGACATGCAAGAGCAAGAAACAAGGAACAAGGAACAAGAGCAGAACAGCTCACCGAAATTCTCCAATCCTTTCACAGTGGTTATGCATTTCCTTTTGTTGCGTACAACCTTCTCAATTATGACTTCTTTCTTATCCTATGAACAGAAAAAAAATATTCACACACATCTCAGAGCACTACCAGAAAAACAAGGTTGACAAAAAACTCAAAACCATGCCACAAGAAGAGTAGTTATTAACTTATTATACAGATTAGGATGCACACTATAGATACAGTGATAGGTACGTGGTATTACACATGGTCTGCGTAGTGAATTGCGACAGTTAAAACGTTTTGAAAATTACAGTGGTCGCATTTGTGAGGCGGTACTAGCCACATTTATGGCGCAACAGCAGAAAAAAGGCCTTGAAAACCTATTTTGAGTTCACATCTCAAAACAAGATTTATTACCATGGACGAGCTCACTTAAATGCTAAATTGACAATGGCGTGAAAACATGAATCTTGGAGCAAGCCTATATGAAAGACATGATCATTGTAAATCTAAAATAGCTTCTGCCATCAATTTAAAGGCATAGCAAAGACACAGATTCCACATCTTCCTCTCACTGGAACAAGAGCTTAACATCCAAAAATTGACAGTGTTTTAACCAGGGGAATTAACCGCATCAAAATAATCTTAACGCTCATCATCTAGTACCTAAATAGCACTCCTTTCTTACTCCTTATTGAAGCATTAAAGTGACCTAAGCGAAAACAAATGCTGTTTTGTTTTTTCACTTCACGGAAAGGACCTCGAAGGAAGTACAGAGTTGGAAAGAACACTTAAAAGGGAGGAACTAAAACAACATGATGGTGATTTTCTTGCGTATATTTGCACCATTCCCAAATAAAATTTATAAGAATCCCATTAGCACAAGAAACCACGGTATTAAATTGAAACGCCACTCAAACTATTTATAGGAGTTGTGAAGGTTACTTTGACCCCATTTCAAGGCGCCATCGACCAGATTTATGGGCTAATGGCTCAATGACTGGGATCACAAACCAAGATCTATACCTTGCAAATAACAACGGGAGCAACTCAGAGAATATGCCAATACATCCTAGTGATTGCGATGTGAATCTTATGTCTATATATCAATCTCATTAAAGTCCAAACATCAAAAATATGTCCTAATGTACGTCAAAGAAGTTTCTAATCCTTAATCAACTTGACGTATCTCTGAATTTACCCAAACGAACAGCCACTTCAAAGCTGTTTGAGATGGAAGTGTATGTAGCCAGTTAAAATACATGAAACCGAATACACAAATTCTGGCTGCCTTTGTTCTGTCCAGCATACCCTTTAAGTCCATAATATTAACATGAAGGCAGGAAGGAACCTCTTCATTTATGTGATAAAGTTTTTTGTAGAGATTCTTAAATTTATACCACTTCCGTTTTTTTCTTTTCCTTCTTTTTTCTCTTGTTGAGATGAGAGTTCACTCATGACGGTTCCAAGGGATGATTCATGTCAGCCGACCCCAAAACATTTTGGGACTAAGGCTCTGATGTTGTTGTTGTTGTATTCTTAAATTTATACCACACTAATGCAGTTCAAAATTTAAAAACTTAACAACATCAACCTACTGTTTTTCGATATATAGTCTAAAAAAAAAGTTGAAGAATGTAGAATTACAGTTTAAGACCAAGCGTGCATCGAAAAAAGAAATTGAATCAACTTCACATGTCTTACCTTTTTTTTAACCTTCCCACCAGGAAGTCGCTTTACTTCTTCCGGCTTAGATGTTGAAGCGCCATCTGCAAAACCCAACCGAATAAGGAACTGGCATTGGCAACACGAAACCAATAGCGTAATAAATTTAAAAGCAAAATTCCATCTTATAAATAGTTAATTAGGCATCTGATTATTTCTGAATGATGCAAGAATCAGAAACTTAGCTGCCCACTCTTCGAACCTATGTCGGCAATCAAATAAGAATAATTCCGTCAAAATAAGGTTCGTAATTAGTTTTGACATTTGAGTGACAATACTGTATTGAAGAGATTACTACAGTACAAAAATGTAATAACAAAAGCATTAGTCCAAAATACTACTTTTACATCCGGTGGGTAGGTGTGTCCTCAAAAGGGGGGGAAACCATTACACAAGACATGCTAAGATTATCATGCACTGCTGCTAAAAAAAAGAAAAACTTAAAAGAGAACACGGGAGTAGAACGGGATACAAGATAACTAAAAAAAATAACTCGCAAAGGAGGATATTAAGGATACATAAACTCCACATAATTCTTATCATGGATCTTAACAATCAGTGTTCCATTAAACTAACAACCAATCCGTTTCTTTTCCCTTTTAGAGTTTAACATGGGACTTCTAAGGAAAAGTCATTTTTGTAATGCAGAATTTGACATAAAGACCATAATCCAAGAGCACCACTATGCGATGGGCCTAAATAAACACATTAAAGAGAGATAATTCGGTGAGCCTAAATAAACACATCAGTGGACAATAAACAACAAGCATCCCCCTTCCCTTAAAGAAGTAAGTCCCTCAAGACAACCAAACTCTTCCAAAATTTTAGCCTCAAGCAATAAAGTCTCATAAAAGCTCAATGTAACGTAGCCTAAAGAAGTAAAGCCCAATGCATTAAACTGCAAGCTAGCTATCTTGAGGAAGAATAAAAGAACTAACCAGAAAAATAATTGACCGTATGATAAGCTGGAGCCCATCATCACAAAACTATTCTGAAAACGTATCCAATAAAAACTACTCTTTTCAAGACCCTGAAGAGTTGAATAGTCTAAGAGCTTAATACCATAGTTTCCACCCGTTTTACCCTGACTCTTCGACACGGTGTCGTGACTCATGTCCGAGCGACAGATATGGCTATTTTGTGCGAATTTTCTGATTATTTTGCTCTAAGGTAAGGTGTTTGAAGTGTTGAAGTGTCGTGTATTCTGTCGTGTCGGACACGATACGTGCTGCACTCCCCACGACAACTAAGGGAAGTGTCGGGGTAACATAAGTGATATCTACCATATGACAAAAAGAACAGCCCTGACAAGCTGGAAGCAACCGGCAAAAACATCCTGCATACTAGCGCAAATACCATTTATATGCATCCTGAAATCAGCTAAGAAAGCCATCCATCAGCACAAAATGGAAAATACAGGCCACTGAACTGAGACCGGAGTTTGAACGGCTGCAGATATGAACTTGTCTAGCTGTATATTCTGTCTAGTGTAATCAATATCCATCAGCACAAATTCTCATTGAAGACGGCACTATCCGTCAGACCGTCACAAGCTGAAGACGGATAATGCCCCTCTCACAAAATGCAAGTGGCACTACCCATGAAATGCTCTATTTCCACCCACTTGTCCTCCCACTTGCCTTGTTGTGTGAGGAATACTATTCGTCTTCAGCTTGTGACCGATATTATCCATCACAAGCAAGACACTTTGATCCATCGGATAGTGGGCAATCAATGTCATTTCAGAAACTCATTCCTTAACCAAAGGCAACCAATTGAAAAATGTAAATTATCTCATGTCACCACAGTCCACAGTACAACAAACTGCCAGAAGCCTCAACCTTTGAGGAGTAAGGTCGATCCTAATTAAGTGTGCATCATGTTGAAGACATTGACAATTGTACCATCAAACAAAACTCAGCTTGTAGACTGTGACCGGCCCTTGAAAAGATTGCCTCAACTTAGCGAGAGAGATTAATCACCCTTCCTAACCCTACCTTGGGGGAAAAACATTCAAAAGTACCAAATCTACCAATTTTCACTTAAAATCAGCCAGTTCAATTTCATCATCAGGCAACCACAATGCCGCATATCAAACTAAGAAAAACAATCTACTGAGATAAGGCTCCCACAATCCTGCCAAATCATTCTTTGTATAATCTTGAGTATTCCGATACTCTCCTCAATACAGGAAAATATATGATCCTTCTTTCCAACAACATAATTTCTACATCTACCAAACTTCAAACTTCCTCATGTTGCTATTGACGATAATCTCCTTTATTTTCAACTTCACCACATGATAGAAGAAGAATTAACAAGACTGAGTGAGCCAATGGTTCCTTCTAAGTAATGCTATTTGTAAACTGAAGTCAACCAACACAAATGTCACAAACTACTTGTAGCTCGTATTTGATAAAAACTAATCTTTTCAAGACCTTGAAGGGTCAAATAGTCTAAGAGCTTAATACCATAGTCCCTACCATATGACAGAAAAGAACAGCCATGAACAAGCAGGAGACTACCAGTAAAAAAACACCCTGCATACTTGTGCAAATGTCATTTATATGACTCCAGAAAATTTGCTAAGAAAAAACACTTGCTCTGGATCAACTTCCAGATCATAATTGCTCAAGTAACTAAAAAAATAGAGATGGGAGATACAAGTAAAATAAATTCATTTAAAATATCTCTCTGAGGTTCACCAATTAATTAATCAGTGAGATAGTAGGCAATCAATGTCATGTCAAAAACTGAGTCCTCATCGTAAGGCAATTATTGCAAAATATAAATTATCTCACATAGTCACATGACACTAAGCAACCTATTAAATAAGGGTTTGCATTTCACAGTGATCTTACACATACCCACAGTACAACTAACTGTCAGAAGCCTCTACCTTTTGAGGAATAAGGCCAACCCTAAGCAAGGTACATCATGTTGAGGACATTGACAACTGTACCATCACACAAAATAAACTCATATTGTAGATTCTGACTCATCTTGAAAAGATTGAGTCAACTTAGAGAGGGAGATTAATCCCCCTTCCTACCCCTACCATCCGAGTAGAAACAAATTGATTAGTACCAATTCCACCAATTTTCATTTCAAATCAGCCAATTCAATTTCATAATCGCAAGCACAAGTCCACAATGCCACATATCAGCTAAGAAAACCCATTTACAGAGATAAGGCTCCCGCAATCCTGCCAGATCGTTATTATTATAATCTTGAGTATTCAAAAAAAGATATGAACCTTCTTTCAAGTAATATAATTTCTAAATCTACACTTCAAAACCTCTCTCACACTGATATTGACAACAATCTCCTTTATTTGCACCCACCTACACTACATGATAGAGGAGGAAATAACAAGACCGAGTTAGAAATAACAACACCCAAAGAATTCAAAAGACAGAACAAAGGAAGACTAAGAATATTACAAAGAACATATCATCATGATATAAATATAAAGATATTTCTACTAGATGTCTACTTGAGAGTTAGGAGGGAAACCTACCTCGTTTGGGGTAACCAAATTCGTATTTTGGAGATAAGTCCGTATTTGCGAGAAAATTGAGACCGAGACCAGAGCTATATACACTAATGAGGAAATTTGTCACACAAGACAACTCTACCAATCCATGAGACTCATAACAAGCTTTTAAACCAAAAGCCACAAGAGATCAATTGTTAGGATGGGAATGAATAAGTGACAAAATCGCTCTCAAACCTAAGCTCTTTGGTCACCTAGACTTAATGTCCTTCTAGCATCTTGTCCAGGGATTGATTTAACTCTGGCATCACTTGCATGAAGGGATAAGCGTAAAGCCAAAGTTGCCTAATTGGCTATGAATTCTTCACATAATTAGTGCATGATATATAAACGAAAGACACAATATTTATGTATACAATTGCCTGAACACTGAATGGAAACGGCATTTTCTAACGATTCCACACACACAGAGAGAATCCCATCAATATATAACACACTATCAGAATCCCATCAATATTGTTATCAGGAAAAAATTAAACTTCATGTTTGTCAATGGACCAAGCAAGATCATGATAACATCGTCCCAAAAATACATGCTCATATATCAATGTAAATTACATAACAAATTAACAAGTGCTTGTTACCAGCAGAAATTGAAGTGGACTGTAGCTGGTCTGCAACCTTATCAGCTTCTTTACCACTTGCATCTGCCAAAATCAATAATCAACCAAATCAATAACCACCCAAATAAAAAGGAGCAACTACCCATATCAGCAAATTATGATTACAACACATACAACAACCACCCACAAATCGCCGGGAAAAGGGGGTCAGATATACGCAACCTTACCCTTGCGCTAGCAACACAAATAGGCTGTTTCCGAATGACCAGGATGAAAATAACACATAAGAATAGAAAAGAAATCAACCCAAAATAACAAAGACGGAAAATTTATGCATAAAAAAAAGGTTATTAAAAAGAATTGAAGAAAGATTCGACCTTGGATGAGATGAGGGTAGACATGAGGAGCATTTTGGATCAACCAAGGTTTGCATTTCTCAAAATCAGGTCCAAATTCACAGTATTCTGCAGGTAATCCACAAATCCCACAGTATATAACTTTAACAGGTTCAAGCTTTTCCGCCATTGTTGAACACTCGAGTTATTGTTGTTGTTGTGTTTTGTGTATGTGTGTCTGTTTTGTGTTGAGTTCGCGCAAAAAGGGAGAATCTGGGAAAGGAGAACGGGGTCTATATTTCCTTCATATCAGCTGTGTTGCTTTACCTTATTAGCTGGGTTGCTTCGAGGGCAAAACCAACCCGACCCGATTGAGTGCGGCTCTAAATTGAATCCCAAATTTTCATTTGTGACGGCAATATCCGTCGTAAACTTGTGACGACTCAAATAATACTCATTCGAAGATAAAACAAAGCATTTGTGATTTCCTATACACTTATATTTTTGTCTTATCTAAACAAGGGTATATTTGAACCGTTACAAACTTGTGAAAGATATACCCGTTAAAAGAAAGACTTATTAAAATTGAATTAGAAGCATTTGGAATGTATCCCGCATGAACTTTACTAAAACTCGATATAAACATGATTTATAATGATTTAATTTAATTTGCGGAAAAAAACTTGATCTAAAATATTAACGTAAATTATAAAAAACATAAAAAATAAAAATATGCCAAGTGTGACATCATTTTTTGTCTAACTGTTATGATTTTCTTTAATTTTAAATCATATGAAGTACTTGCAAAAAAAAAAATCATATGAAGTGCAATTATAACAAACAAACGACATTTATGCTAAGAGTTGTGAAATCCAAAACGTATATACTCGATTCGTATTCGACTCTTGAGTATGAAATCCCAAGTGATTTGACTTAACGATATCCACTCCTTGACACTTGAATCTTGTAGGACCCAAAGTTAACCTGGCCTAAATCGACCTGCCTAAAACCACTTAACTTGTAATTGACTTGGATCCAAAGTGACCTGAAACAACCAGATATGACCAATGGTAGTCATGGGAAGTTTTTAATTGACAACTCGACACGAGAAACAAAACGTATAACAAAGTATGTTTTTTGGTTTAAATCAGGGTGTCCACCATCGACAACCGCGTTTAATCCCCTTGCTCCGAGTGTTCTCACGAAAAGGTAAACGACTAGCCAAAGAGTTAAAATGGTAAAGATCGAATCTCTATGACCAACCCCAATTTCACGTAAATCGAATCCCACTCAAACAACCCATTTTCCAAGTCTATTCGTGGCACAAATTCTTATTTGCAACGGCATTATCCGTCGCAAGCTTGCGACGGATACTGTTTTCTCTCACAAAATACCCACTTTTTTTTTTCTCTCTCCAACACTATTTATGTGGTCCCCTTTCTCCACTAACTCATTTTATATACATTTTATCTCACAAAATATCTGTCACAAATGGTGACTCGTCGCAAGCAAGACTTACTAAATTCAAAATGAGCCCCTCTAACCTAAACTAAATCATACTGCCTCCATACTCCGTCACAATCTTTTACCTTCAATTAAATTACCCCAACAAAGAACATAAAAAGCTAGGGTTTGGAAGAAGGTCTATGAAAATGTGGCAGCCATCAGGGTAGAAGACTTGGAGCTTATTGACTTCTGATAACGACATTACCTAGTATGTCACTCTCGTAGAATAGGTTAAAGTGTATGTAACTTGCATATGATTTGGACTTATGCCCTCATGCATTTTGATTTTAGATCGCAATTTCTTTTTTTTTTTGTTACTAAAGAGGGACAAGCCCAGAAAAAAAAATTACGGTTAGCTACTACCAGGATCGGCTGGATGGGTGATCAACCCGTGCTGTCGTACTGAGGCCCGAAAAATTTGGGGCCCAGTTGTGTAGCATGAGAGAAAGCTTATATATACTTTGAGACAAATGGCTTAGAGCATCTCCAATGGATAGCTACAACACGTTGTAGCTTGATTTCTCAATACGGTATTTTAAGCTATTTTGCTCTTCGACTATATATCGCTCTAATGGTTAGGTACAACATTTTCTAATATTATGGGTCCCACACTAAAAAATTTAATTCTAATATTTGTTATAAATTCACACGTCATTGTCGATATCATCTATGTTTGTTGAAATTTTCTCTATTATCGTTGATGATTAAAATAATAAATAAAATAGCTAATTTGCTTTAAGATGAAAAATGTAAAGAAAAAAATTATAGAATATGGCGTCAAAATGATCTAAACAATATTAATTTAGGGTCTTTATAAAAGCTCGCACAGGGCCTCCAAAATCTCTCAGACGGCCCTGGCTATTACACGGGGATAACTACCAAAAATGTCTTCTCGAATGAGAGAACGCAACGCAGTAAAAGGTCTATTTAAATGCAAAGGTAGAGTACTAGAAGAGACTCCTCTATTAGCGAGTATAGTAAGTCTTGCTTGCGACGGGTCACAATTTGTGACGGATATTTTGTGAGATAAAATGGATATAAAATGAGTTAGTGGAGAAAGGGGACCACAGGAATAGTGTTGGAGAGAGAGAAAAAGTGGGTATTTTGTGAGAAAACACGATATCCGTCACAAGCTTGCGACGGATAGTGGCGTTGCAAATAAGAATTTGCGTAGCGAGTAAATTCGCGACCCTGTTTGCCTCTTTATACGTATGTCCTAACTTGACGATAAGCTTTATCATACTGAGGGATCTAGCTCTTTCTAACCCACTTCAAAGAGCAAGTAGCTCGGCTTTCATAGAAGTGCAGTCAGTATCCACATGAAAAATAATAAGCAGTGATGAAGTTATTCGACTCATCTCGGAAAGTACCACCTTCTCCTGCTGATCTTGGATTACCTTTAGATGCACCGTCTGTACTTAACTGAATCCATTCGTGTGGGGGAGTCATCGAATGAAAATTTACCTTTCGACTGCAATTTAGTACGCATGAAAGTGTTGAAATACCAACGTGTAGCTGAAAATTTTAATGTATTAATTCGGTTTAGTATTATCTGGTGGCGCCTTTAATTTCTAACCCAGTGCTTGGCGAAGGTATGTATAAGTATAACAAATATAGTTGTATTATTAATATGATAAAACCATAGTTACATATAAAAGAAGTAAAGAACTGTTAACAATAAAGAATTTGGGTTAGAACAAGAATGAAAGAATCTTAAGCATGCTACTAAATCCTCTGCCAACCTAGTTTTTCTTCCAGAAGCATATATACTGCCACTTGATGTACCCAAAAAACGACTTCTCCGGGACTGGTATACTCTTCACGACCCATCCAATCGGCCAGGACACTGCTGCAATCCCGACACAAGCCCCCCATTGTCCCCAGTTCAACCTTTCCGTGTTTGCAAATTTCTTCAGGAATTCAACCATAATCACCTGGAGTATTATAGTCGCGCTAATGATGGCTATAAACAGCTTGTTTTTGGTGATTCCCTCAAAGATGTTCTTCTTCTCTAGTTTCCGGGCGTTGAATTCGTTGAACACCTGGCATAACACAAAGGTGTTGAACAGCAAAGTGTCCTTCACTTTAGCTGATACACCGAAGATGGCTTCCCCTTTGAACTGTAAGGTGAGGAGGATGGCTATTTGGTATGCGGCTTGAGCCATAAGGTTCCTCCACATGATGTTGG
This sequence comes from Silene conica, assembly GCA_029255685.2. Lineage (NCBI taxonomy): Eukaryota > Viridiplantae > Streptophyta > Magnoliopsida > Caryophyllales > Caryophyllaceae > Silene > Silene conica. The sequence continues at coordinate 75,055,006 of CM055314.2, forward strand.
TGATAAGTGGCTCCAACCTTCCAACTGGTGTTTTCTGCATTAGTTCCTTGGTGGGTTTTTCGGTGGCTAGAGCCAGGGCGCCTAGAGTGTCCATGATGAGATTCACCCACAAGAGCTGGACTGCTGTCAGTGGGACATCGCCCGCTGATACGGCTGCTACGAAATTGATGGTTAAAGCGGCTACATTGACTGTCAGCTGGAACTGGATGAATTTCTGGATGTTGTTATAGACACATCTCCCCCAGCCTAAAACTGTTGCTACGGAAGCAAAGTTGTCGTCTAGGATGACAATATCTGAGCTTTCTTTTGCGACTTCAGTCCCTTGGATACCCATTGAAAGCCCTATGTCGGCCTCCTTTAGAGCTGGTGCATCATTCGTGCCATCTCCTGTGACCGCCACCACATGGCCTTTCTGCTTGAGGCATTGAACCATGAGGAGCTTGTCGAAAGGGGATGATCTTGCCATGACACATATGTTTTCTACTCTCTCCATTCGTTCTTCATGGGTGTAGTTTCGGAACTCAGGGCCTTCAATGACAGCGTATTTGGTATCCTGACCCTCCTTCAGGATTCCGCATTCAAACGCTATTGCCCGTGCTGTGAACACATTGTCACCCGTGATCATCTTGATGTTTACACCAGCATTTTGGCATTCTTGGACGGCTTTCATTACTCCAGGCCTACAGGGGTCCTTGATACCGACCATTCCTAGTAAGGTCAAGCCAGTGTCACTGATGGTTCCCGGAGTTTCCTCCTCTAAAGCGACTTCTTTGTGAGCGAACGCAATGCAACGAAGACTGCTGGCTGCCATGCTTTGAATAATCTGCTCAAAAACCATCTTTTGATCAGAAGTGATTGCCTGTTGATTTCCTGATATATCATAGTAATGTGAGCATGATTCAAGAATCATTTCAGCAGCACCCTTCCAATGAACATTCACTTGATTGCCTTCCTTGCTCTTAATCAAAACCCCGCTTCTTTTCTTCTCGGAATTGAAGGTTTCCACTTGAAGTATGGTACACCTCTTGCTCAACTCCTGCAAATCCATGTTCATTTCCAACACGGCCCAGGAAAGAAGCGCCTTTTCTGTTGGACTACCTGAAAATTCATAATCCAAGCCACCAGAAGGCCTATATACACTACCTGTAGTGTTAAGCCCAACTCCTTCCTGAAATAAGGTGAGCAGATCATGCCCAATTTCCAACACTGGGGTCGCTCCCACAGCATTCAGGCCTAACCAGAACTTAGTCACCTTCATCTGGTTCAATGTAAGGGTTCCTGTTTTATCAGTACAAATGGTGGTTGCAGACCCCATCGTCTCACAGGCTGACAGTTTCCGAACCATGGCTTGGTCAGCCATCATTCTCTTCATGGAGTAAGCTAGCGTGAGAGTGACGGCTAATGGTAAACCCTCCGGGATTGCAACCACAACTATTGTTACCGCGGCAGCAAATATCCTGATAATCACGTTGAGTATGTCATTAACACTTGTTTTGCTTCCATTGAATTCTCTTTTGCCATTTTCGTCATATGTGTTTCCGGTGAAATAGCGTACTAGTAACACCACTAGCACCAGGAATGCCACTGCTAAGCCAACTTTACCTGCAAAAGAAGGCATGTCAAAAACTGACCTGAACCAAAACCAGACGAACCTGTAAGATATGATCGAAAACTAGCTAAACTTATAACCCAAACCCTCAGACTCGATACCTGATAACCTGTTAAATTATCAAATACTTTAATCCTTCAATTCAATGACAAGTAAAATGAAATGTAGCCGTAGACCTGGCAAAATAACCCGACTCTAAATTGACCCTATTGGAACTACCTGGCTGAAAATGCCGCATCAAAATTAACCATAGATGATAATAACCCGAACATAACCCAATCCGAATAACCCATTGGACAGGCGTAGCTAGGTGCAAGACTAACAGCATTACAAAACACAAAAAGAAAATGTTAAACAGACATTATATGACATACCTATAGCTGAAGTGAGCTTATTGAGGCGCAACTGGAGCGGAGTTTGTTCATCAGTGGTGCTACTCACAGTGCTCATCATCTCACCCCAAGTGGTGTTCATCCCTACAGAGGTAACAACCATCCGGCCATACCCATCTGCAACCTTTGTACCCGATATCAAAAACGGGTTCTGAACCCTATCAATACCCACATGATCACTCTCACCAGTCATGCTAGATTCATCAATTTCCAAAGAATGTCCATCAATGAACAACCCATCAGCAGGAACCTGATCACCAATCTTCAAACAAACAATGTCGCCAACAACGATCCCATATATCGAAACTTGTTGCCTTCTTCCATCCCTTACAACATCCACATTGATGTCATTACCTTGTTTCGACAGCTTCTCAAATTGTCTACTTTGTCTATAATTACTTAAAGACGAAACAACAATGACTAGAAACACAGCCAGAAATATACTTCCTCCATCATACCATCCTTCTTTCGGACCCTTTTGCTTAATCCCGAAACCAAGAGACAATGCAGCACAAAGCAGTAGTATAAGAATAGTGAAATCCTTAAATGCCTCCCATATGAAATGGAGTATACCTTGAGAAGGCGGTTTCTTATACGTATTCTTACCAAATATCTCACGACGGTTTCCTATATCTCCCTCATCGCCCTGAATGCCATCCTCAAGATTCGTCTCCAGAGACGAAGCTATGCCATCGACTCCTCCATAGTCGCGAAGCTGTTGTATGTCTTTGTGCTTAATTATCTCGATGATGGTGGTTTGATCGACATTCGAAAAGGGTTTTTGTGGATCAAGGTTAAGAACTGTATAAGAAACAGATTTGCTGAGGGTCTTTTTTGGTGCAAGGGAAAGAAGAGCTCTTGAACAATAAATGCTTTTAAAAGCTTTTTGCCATCTTTTGTTAGGTTTACTAATGTTTTTAGAAACACTTAGTAAAATCTCAATGCAAGCAAAGTTTGTATCTAACATAATGCTTGATCACACCCGTAAACAAGAAACGTTCAGACTCGACTAAAATAGCAAATCAACTCAACACCCGTGTACAAGAAAGGCCTTTTTGAAATCGTTTGAGAAGTTTTGTTGATGGTACGGTTTTTATAATTTGACACGTTAATAACCAGACTCGACAAAGTAATGATGAGTGCAAAATGCAAGCAATAAAATGTTTAATGAGTTTTTTTTAATGAAATTATGGAGGCACAATGTAGTGTATATATAGTACATAAGGATTAAGGAGTAAATTGTTGGCAAATTGAAAAGGCTGCATGAGAAAAGAAACAATTACGTAGGCGCGTAGGAAATTAAATTTCACGGTTGTTTCGTGGAAATTAAGAATATATTTACTTCGGTTTCAAGTATATCTGTATATGGGATGATGCGTGTTCGTCGACGTAATGTTGAGTACTTATGTTATGTCTTATGTTCACGGGTTTGTTTTTCGGGAAATCAGAATATTAAATTGGAAAGTCGCTCCGGTTTTGGCTATTGTTTAAGGCTTTAATTTGGGGTTGACCAATTGATAATATTGACTCATGTAGATGGCTCGAAATTTCGTCTCTATTTCCACGTAGTAGCATAGATTATGTGCAAATTTTCATTTAAGTCTTGCTCTTCTTTTTAAAACGGGTCAAGTAATATACCATTTTGTTTATATAAAGGATAAATATATTGTATTATTGTTTGTACTATGTATTTTTATATATAAAATTGATATGTTTTTGAACTTTTTTAAATTTAAGACGAGTAATGTCATTCAAAGAGTCTTACTCGTGACGGATATATCCATCACAAGTTAAAGACGGCTACTTTATTCTCACAATAAAACAAGTGGACTGTGAGAGGGATACTATCTGTTTACAACTTATAACGAATACTGCTCATCTCCAATGAGAATATGTGGACGTCATTTTAAGGAGAAATTTACCGTAGGTTATAAACGCTGCTCTGCTGCTCATCAGTGTCATTTTTGGGGCAGTGTGACTAAACATGGCACCTAATTTTTGGCTAAAAAACAAATTAAAAAATATGAATAAATAAATGAAGTTTTCATGTTCAAAATTTAGAGTAACTCTAATGGACAACCAGAATCTTTTGTAACTTGAACTAGTTTAATTTCCCGTGAAAATCACGGAATTTTTTTACTCTTCATTAAAAATTTTTGTTTTGTTGTTATTGCAATTTAATTCGATTCATAAGACCTTTGTAGTTGAATGATCATTTTTACTGGACATTTAAATAATATTTTTCCTAGTTTACAACTTTATTAAAATGATATTATGAAAGTAGTAAGTAGTATTAACCTTAGTTGCATAATTATATTTTTTGAGTATGAATATAATAAGAATATTTAAGAATTAGAATATTCTAACTCAATTTCTCTTAAATAAAACATTAATAATCATGTAATGTTTAATCAAATAAAACATAATTTAAATAAGGGTACATTAAATAAAAACAACATCGATAATCATGCGATATTCTCTCATTAAAAATTTAAAATTACAAATTAAACGATATGTTCCTCTTTGGTACTCAAAGTACAAGAAAAATATATTGTTTTAGACAACTTCATAAAAAATATTATACTTGTACCAAACACGCCACCCCCATACGCCCATACATGAAGTTGTTAATATCGATTTCAACAAATTCACTACACATTACCAATTAATAAATACGTTAACAAACTCCCAAATCGTTATATCAATAATAATAAAATGTGAGACTATAAAACTAAGGTTTAAATATATTCGATAATTAGTGATATAAAGTGTCCCCATCAACATTCGACAATGCCAAAAATAAAGATTATGATACAAATGCTTGTTAGATTCTTCTCTTTTCTTCTACTTTCATTTTGTTTCTTCATTTCTCTCTTAATTGATTCCAACTTACTCCAAAAAAAAATATGAAAAGTTTCAAATAATCAATCAAATGAAATTAAACAGACTATTAGAAAAACATAGGCGAAAAGGAAAAAACTTACCCGTAAATTTTTTTATTTTTATTTTTTGCTAAAAATGTGTTATAGTTTTATCATTTGATCTTATTTTATAGGTAAAATTTATTAAATTGGTTTCATAATTGTAAAATATGAAAAGTTTGGCATTCAAGAGATATAAATTGTGATTATGGAGTTAGTAATGTTTGGTAGATAAAGGTTTAGATCATTTCTACATTGAATACTATTTTGTCTATTCATTTTCTATTTGTTCTTTATTTTGATATTTTAATTTAGCATAAAATTGTAGCTCGCCACATGTTCAACTAACTACTCAATAGCTCGCCACGTGTCGTTCAATTACCTACTCAATCTAGGCTTTTTATGTTATTATATAGATTTCTACCTTAGTATTTTAACAACCTTGTTCTCTGGCTACAAAGTCGTCCAATGGTGAATTACAATACCTTGTAACTCGTATGGGTTCCACAAGTCAAACTAATACTCCCTCCTACCCAAGATACCTGTGTCATTGTGGACAAAGTACAACATTTAAGGAATAATACTTGTTTAATATTTTGTGTAGTGTAGGGTATGTAGATTGGAGAGGGAAGGTTAGGATTTGTAAGAGAAGGGGTGGGTGGGTAATATATAGAAATAGGGAAGTGTATAAGGGTAATAAAACAGCCCAAAAACTTACTAAAGTACACAACGGGACACTTTGACGAATAAACTAAAACGAACAACGGGACACTTATCTTGGGCAGGAGGAAGTATTTTGACTTTAATTTTTATTCAATAATTACATTTATATCATCAAGTCTAGTTATATGCTTGGGAAAGCAGGTATTAGCTAGTTTCAAGCATACTCTATTTTCTCATCCCAAAAATAAGATAGTAGCTAGATAATTTCAATTAATTGCAAACAAATCCTTAAATTATACCGGTGAAGTTGCTCTTAGAGCATCCACAATGGTAAGCTAGTTGCTACTAGCTTACCATTGCCATATCATTTTTTTAAGCTAAAACAATTTCAAGCTATAATGTACCCCAATGGTTTAGCTAACTTATTAGTAGCTTGATTAGACTCACTTAACATACTTTTATTATTATTTATTCAATTTCCAAATTTCCAACATAAAATTAAAACTTTATTAATAATGAGATAATTTTTCTATTGGTTACATATATCTAATGGGTCCATTTAAGCAAGTAGCTCTATGGAGCTACTAGCTTGAAATTTTTTGAGCAAAGTTAGTCTACTTGGACAACTCCAATGGTTAAACTACTAGCTTATAATTTTATAAAATTGGAAGCAAGTCCTCAAACTAAACCATTGGAGATGCTTTTAGTAGCCACATTTATTAATTACTCTTTTTTGTCTTTTTTAAAAAATTGTCCCCTCGATTTCAAAAATATGTTTACACATGCTATATTTTACCTTTACAAAATAAATCAAGTGTAAATATATAAGTGATGCGGATAGTACCGAAGACCTTATATTTCGAGTTCACACAACTACACAAGGGACCCAAAAATCCAAAGACAGGTTTATCCACAATGAGACAAGGCTATATTGCAATATTTTTCACATTAGTACGGGACAGTACAGGTAACCAGCAAAATATTTTACATTAGTACGGAACAGTACAGGTAACCAACAAATTGAAACTATCAACGTCAAAATATGTTATAGATAACCATACTTGCATAAAGCGTGTTTGCCTTCAACAAATTTACACCTAACAAACGGATCCAATTAGAATTGAAATTACACAAAAATTTAATAGTTAGTCTTCCTCACGACGAATATATCCGTCACAAACTTATGACGGGTTAAGTAATATTCACATGATTTTATAAGATAAAATAAAATGATACTCCTTACACATCTTATTTTTGTTTTATTTTCCCCACATGTCAAGCTTCCCCATATGCCAAGCTTGCTGCGGTAAGTGGGGGAATTTGTGTGGGGGCATGGGGCTAAAGGTCACCACGGATGTTGTATATCAGTGATAACAGTGATAGTGTGAACAGTGTACGTATGTGTTGTACTTTAGCATTGTATCCGTCTTATTATTCAGTTGCTGACGCTTGTTATTGTTTTACTATGATGATCCATGTAATGGTGAGCAGAGTCTCAGGTTCGCAGATGAGTTTTGCTTGCTGGCTTGGGAGGAGGGATCGCCACAGTTTTGTAGAGTCCATTAGTCTTAGCTTCCGCATGAATTTTTAGTCATCTACTTTTGGTTTGTAGTTGTTTTGTAGACGATTGTACTTTCACTTTTACACAGTTAGACTTTACTTATAATAGAGTAGTTATGATTGTTTATCTTATACTATACCTCAGGTAACTGAGATGTTAATATCCCCATAGTCTGATGATCCTGTTTTAAAGGCCTTAAATTGTGAGGGTGTTACAACCACCCTTGCTCATCAGGCTGCCATTACATCCATCTCTCAAAAACTTGCCTAGCGTCGGCTACATTGCCAAGCATTGCCTCCATATGAATATATTTAAACCACAACTTATCTGTCCTAGGCAACAACGAGACAGCACGATCCCACAAATTTTGAGCGTGGTTCACATTTCCATTCTTCATTTCCATTTCAATGTATTTCAACCACAATCTGTGGTTTTAGAATTAACCTCCACAACCCTCTCCCAAATAGATTGGGCACGCTCTAAGGGTGTGTTTGGATAACAAATTGGGAGGAAAAGGGAGGGGAGGGGAATGGAGGGAAGGAAAAGAAAGGAAAGGAAAGGGAGGGGGAATGAAGAGAGATTGTTTGGATACCAAAAATAAAGTTATGGGAAAAGGAGGAGGACGGAGGAAAAAGGTGATTTTAGTGAGTTGGAGGAATAAAGGAGTTAAGCTATATTAGAGGAGTATTTGGTCATATCATTCTTAAATAAGAGTCACAAGAAAGTTTTGCTTCCAAATCTTGCCAACAATAAAGAGATAATAGCTTGGTCTAATGGAGAGAAATTTAATCCTCCAATTTCACTCCCTTTCCATTTCACTTCTTCCATATATTGTAACCAAACAATGGAAATTGAATCTCTCCCTTTCCCTCCCCTCCATTTCCCTACAATTCTCTCAATCCAAACACACCCTAAGTACATCAGTGATTCCTCCCATTTTGCACACATAACCCACTCCCCACCATTCCCTCTCTTCCTACGAACTACATCCTCAAACCCCTTAGTTTACTACGACGATAGTCAGCACGTTCACTAGAATCGATAATCTTTTGCTTACGTGTGTATTTCAGCCTCCTTTCGCTCACTCCCCCCCCCCCCCCCCCCCCTCAAGATCTGCTCCGAAGCAATCTAGATAGAAGCATGAGTTTTATTCTTGACCCTCGTCAACGGTGGAAGCCTTGCCTCAGTTTCATTCATTGTAACGTATCCTAATTTTGGATGAGACTCCTTTTGTAAGTACCTGTTATCACCTTTTGTTTTCACCCTCAATATACTGAACTCTAACGAAAACCTATAGCGAGACAACTCGAGATTAGCTCAACTTATGCGCTGGAAGTATATCATCTATAAGCCTATATTTTTAACAGAGTACTGGAGAAGTAATTTTATTCATAACATCAACAGTCAGGGACAAAAATACTCCCTCTGTCCTAGTTATTTGTTTACCTGTTACATTTTCGGTGTTTCTGTCAATTGTTTACTTTTCTATTTTGGGAATGTCTTTGATAGACAATATGATACTCCAAAATTCAATTTGATGTAATAATTGGCCCCTTCCTCTTTTCTTGGTCTTTGTGTCAAAATCAAAAGTAAACAAATGACTGAGATGAAGTGGATAAACAACCATAGGAATTCAGGGGCGGAGGTAGAAATTTGGGTTTGGGAGCGCACAAATTGTTTTAACCATAATTCCGATATTATTTTGCATTTATTTACGTAGTGACCTGACTAAATATCATAAAAGATTATTGAACATAAATCTCGACATAATAAACAATGAAAAGTACCTAATATGAGTTGTCGGGTTTAAAAACTATCAGTCTTCTTTGTTTACCACTACACTCGTATCATTATATTGCAAAGAAGCGATACTAACTGACTGAATATTTTGGGTCACGTGAGATACCCGTCATCCCTTTCCCTCCTCCAAATCCGCCCCAACATATAGGATACGAGTATACACTTAAACCAAGTGATAACCTACGTTACTCTGGGTTTCTAAGAGCAATTGCAATGGGAGGTTTTTTGCATTGAGTTTGTAAATAAGAACCCTTGAAAAAAGTTTGTCTTTTAAAAAACAATCTTGGTTTGATATTAAAGCCAAGTTCTTTCAAAACCCAAGAAACTTTTGGGTAATTAACCAATTAATTACATTAAATAATTAATAGTTTCTTATGGAAAGTTTTTAGTATAGGTTTTTCATTGTGTCAAAAAATTTGTAATTCTTGAGATTATCTAAAGTTGACATGACAAAGGAAGAACTTCATCCATTGCACTTGCCCTAACACTTTTCTATGGCCGTGTATCGCGTGTATGAGACTTTTAAACACTTTATTTAAGACGAAAAACATTAAAACCTTGATACAAAATAACCGAACTACGAAGCGACAACACATAATTAGCGTAAATTTGTGAAATTTAAAAGGCATTGAACGAAGGCTGCAGCAATAAGACAATTGAAAGCTACAATTTCCCCCCAACATAGATAGATAAAGATTATAATCTCGTGTAGTGCATAATTATAATTAAATCAAATTAAAGGAAAAAGGAATAGAATCAAAAACCTGAAATTGATTTGCGTGAGATTGTAATGAACTCTGGAAACAACAGAGAAAGAACGCCATTGCAGCGCACATACCATCTTATGTAGGTCTCCTTGACTCCTTATGGCTGTCTAAATTTAAGTCAATTCTTTGTATTTATTCAAATATTAAGTCAAATAAAAACAACCAATTTTTTAAATTTTTTTCTTATTTACTTGTGCATACTAAAGCATTTAATTTAGTTTGGATTCAAAACGAGGATGTAAGAGCAATTGCAATGGGAGGTTTTTTGCATTAAGTCTGTAAATAAGAACCCTTAAAAAAGTTTGTCTCATTGCATTAAAAAGTTTGTCTTTCAAAAAACAAACTTGGTTTGATATTAAGAACCAAGTTCTTTCAAAACCCAAGAAATTTTTGAGTAATTAACCAATTAATTACATTAAATAATTAATAGTTTTCTTATGGAAAAATTTTACGGTTTTTCCATTGTGTCAAAAAATTTGTAATTCTTGAAATTGTCAAAAAATGACATGGCAAAGGAAGAACTTTATAACAAGTTCTTCCATTGCACTTGCTCTAAGGAGGATCACTAGGTACAATAGATAACTTTTTTTCCATATTTTTTCTCCATTTGTGTTTCTCCATTTATTTTTTATCCACCTAATTATTTCCAATTACAATGAACACTTTTTCTCTCCATCAATCTCTCCATTATGTGACCCACTTTTTTCCTACCTTTTTTTTTTTTTTTTTTTTTTTTATCTATTTACCCCGATGATAATCTAATTATTTTTACTCTATATTATTTTTGATAATTATTATAATTCTACGTGTAATTAAATTTAGGGGACAAATCACAATTACGAAATTTAAAACGTTTTAGCAATACTTTTATTAATCAAATTATTGAATAACGACCTTGTCATCAGATGACATAATGAGGATCATCATCAGATGAAAAGTTATTGTTAGAAGAGTAATTAAGGGGGTCTTCTGGTTAGTCTCGGCCGCGTAAATATTCAAGGTCTTCCTCCACGGTAACCTCATTGTATATATACGTCCTAATAATGGACACGCTCACGTGGAATGAAAAATCTTCCATCTCCCGATAGTAGATCATATAGAGTGTCCAGTTTCATGACGTTGAACAAACGTTGAGTAATTTTGAGACTTCTTTCCTTAATTTGTGACGCTCTTCGCTTTTCGAAAGATAAGTGTCTGAAAAAAGGCAATACAAAATATGTTGGATTTTATGTAAAATACAATTTAACTTTTTTGGTATAATTAATTAGAATAGCAATATCATATTATTACCTATTGTTGCATTGTTCAAAACAGGTGGACTCAGCACAGTATCTGCGTTTCCGGATATGATTGAAATCAACATTGCTAATGGTGGCGAACAATGTAACATATTCATGTATACCGTTTCTGGCATAGACGAAGCACAGTAAGGGCAAGGGCCAAATGGGCCATGGCCCGGGCTGAACTTTGAAAGATAAGAATTAGTTTTCACCCGTTTGCATTCTAAGGACTTTTTCTCCATTGTAAATGATGCTCTAAGAAAGATCACTGTCATGAGTTTTTACACGGTTGCATTCTAAGGACTCAAATTCGGTACCTCTAATTAAGGTAGAACAACCATTAATTAGTTTATTTAAATATTTATGGAAAAAGGAAATCAATTATTAAGGTGCTCTATATTTGATAACATAAATAGTACAAAAATAAAATGAATTATACAAAGAAATAAAAGGAGCCAAATAGGATTAAAGTTCAGGTTGGATTCATATTTGATTGGATTCACCTCGTACTTTTGCTGAGCTCACTCAAATCATGTACTTCGATCTTATTTTTTTAGACTGAAATTGTTGAACTAAACAAAATTTAATATAGCTGAACTGAATTGGAACTAACTAAATAAAACTGTACTAAAATACAAAATAAATTTTTACAAAGAAAAACCAAACCTAAGACCATCCCTAAGCAAAATGTCGATTTAATCGAGTCAATAACATATTAACCCTCAATCTCATCTTATTGACATTAACCCTCTTTTACCCTCCCAGGGGTCGATTTAATCGAGTCAATAACATAGTTTTTGTTTTCTTTTATTTCTTTTTCTAATTTGTAACCAATGAGAGTTTGACACATAAGAGGTCAAATAGGTGAGTCAATTTGCTCCACCTTGGGTCACAAATTGACCCTCAACACCCTTGGGTCAATCCTAATTTTGTACTAATTGTAATTAACTTGACCCAAACAAGCAATTGACCTAGCAATTGACCTTGCTTGGGATGGTCTAATAAAACCAAACTAAAGTGAACTAAAATTAAATTGGGTCCTTTATACTTCGTACATCGTATTAAGTCTATTAACCAAGGCTGGCCACATCAGCGGACAAACTGAATGGACTTTATTTATCCGAATCTTGTATAATCGAACCGATTCTGAAGACTTGTCAACCGGGCTCAACTCGTTTCCCACCCCACAGTCCTAGACTCCTAGACTCGCAGTGGCGGTACGAAGAGTGTGTGTATCCTCATTTACCATCCCCGCAGTCCCCAGATCCCGTTCCCTACCTTCTCGCACTCTTCCTCGATTCGTCGTTTTCCATGGTAATCTCCCTCCCTCCGCTCTTAATTACCCTAATCTATGGCATAATTACGTACTGAATTCAATGATCTCTAATGTCTTTTGCTAATCAATGCCGATCTTACAGGCTCAAGCACCAAAACCCATCACCAGTCCGGTTTCGCAATCGCTCTACCCAACTCTCGCTTTCTTCCTCCTCGCTTTCGGTCTCCTCCTTACTGCCTCATTCTTCATGTATGATCCCTTTTTTTTTTGTTGATTAATCGTTGTGAATTAGCAGTCGCTTGATGCGATTCTGTATTAGTACTTTAGTTGGGTAAGGTAAGGCTGCGTACATCTGATCAACTTATCTCGCATTTTGCGGGAGTCCTTTGATTAATTACTCCCTTCCATCCGCACCAAACTATCCATTTTTTTTATAATTCGTCCTTGCATATTTGTGGGTCAGGGGTAACTTGTGTGGTGCTCTTATTGGGGTCATCTGTTTCTGAGAATTTTGTTGTACTTTTGTTGGTCTGCGGATGGTTTTCAAAAATGTTCGTATTGGGTTGACCCCTAGAAAGACTTTACGATCTGGGTTTGATTTTAATATTTGTCATTATGGAATTTGGGAATTGTGATTAGTGAGGAGGTTTCAAAGAGATTTCTATGTCTATTGATTTCGAACCTTAATTGTGTATGTTCATTAGTGCTTACCCGATCGCCCATAGTATAGATGTCTAAGAGGACTATAGGAATTTGCTCTCGACACAAGGGGGTGTGAGTTTAAAATACCTGACCAGTCTGTCCTGTTCGGAGGGAGTTAGAAAACGGTGTATCTGAAGAGGCGTGGAAATACCTGGTTTTGAGGCAAGAAAGCTGCTATTGCATGCTGATACCCATAAGTCAGAACTCACTCATTTTTTATTTATATTCAACCAAATTTTATCAGTATTTGGGTCCAAATCCAAAAGCTAGGTTTGGTAATGACTAAACAACATCACGTTGATGATGAGCCTCGCGGTTTCAGCATGAAATTGACAACTAAATTGGGGACTGAGAAACTAGTGTCTCTGACTGTTTCACCATGAAATTAGTGACTAACTGACACTAGGAAGTTGGTTAGGACTTCAGAGTTAGTCACTACTGATGAGTTGATTGAGTTAATACGGTCAGATTTTCGAAGATTTTATATCTCATATCTGTAGCTCAAATTCTCTTTCTAGGATAAGTGTTATTAAGCTTATACGACTTGTAATATACCTACTCTAGGCTTTTCCCATAGTTTTATTTAATATTCGTGAAACGGGACTCCTTAAAGTGTCTTGAGTTAGGTGGACCATGTAGGTTCAGTTAAGTCATTTGAACTTGTAAGGCCCATGGATGGTATAGATTTGGTAGTGTATTATCTGTAGGCATGAACGTACTTCATTTTATTTTTTATTTTTGATAAATATGATTTGTAGTTGTACTCAAGATTGATATTTTTGTCTCTATTTACGTTTTGGATAAACACTCCATTGTTCATCAGTGTTCAAGAGCTAAAGACAACAGTGTATAAGTCTTGATTGTATTAAGTACTTTTATTTCATCATTTGTTACTTCTAATGTGGACCAATGCTGGTTCCTTCTCCTCCTTTTCATTTGATAAAGTTTGTTTTCTAGCTTTGGTATTGGAGGGGAGAACTAGCAGGCATACATGTACAATCTTGTATACCATCCATGAAGTTTTGTTTAAAGCCACCTTTAAAATATGATTTTTTGAAGTCCGTGATGACATCAATTTGCCAACTTCTTCATGTCATGGATATGCTTGTGCCTTTTCAAAAAAGGTTTTTGTCCATTGTGATAACAAATCATAAGAACACGAACACCATGTGTGTGCTTCGTGTACATGGATGGATGTTACACACATTCGTAACGTATTTGGTTGGAGACTTTTCATTTTTGACATCTATGTAAATCTAGTCCAGATTGACTTCTATAAATTACGGAGTAATTCTTAAAGGTGGAAATCTACTAATGGGTTTTACAACATTTTAGTAAGTGCTTTTGCAGTATAGTATTGCAAAAGCAAAAGCTTCTGATAGCAACATCCACCAAGTTTTTGTCTGATCACAGCCGAAGTCGATTACTTGATTTCCAATTCGCTCAAGTGACGGCTGTGAAATTGATCTGCGGAATTATACTGTGGACTCGTCAGTAGTTGACAGTGTAGTCAACTCTTGAGGTAGTTTCGTGCTATACAGCTATACCATATATCCAATGCTTTGCCTTATCAAATCATTACTATGCTAAGGCAAAACTTTTGTATGCGAGCGTTGATGTGTGAATTGTGAAGATTAAGTCCACATCATGAGTTTTAGTGTATTGCTCCTCAGCAAAGTAGGTGTCCATTCTGGATTCTGTCTCGTTCTATTGACCTGATCTTCACTGGCTCATCATGTACTTTCTGGTCTTCTACCCTATTTCTTGATTCCTCTACATATTAACCGGAATGTCTTACTGCAGCTATGAGGCAACTACATCCAGGAAGAACCGAAGTCTTTCAAGAGAACTAGTCACTGGAGCAGTTGCATCTGTTTTCATGGTAACCTACTACACATCTTGTCACACTTTATTTGTTAAACATGATGTTCTATGTGCGTAATGAATTGACGCCAACCTTTTTTTTATTGATACAGGGTTTCGGATCTTTGTTCTTACTCTTGTCAACCGGCGTTTACGTGTAATGACTAGTTTGATGGGTACCGTCATTGATATTTCTAATTAAATGTAATCGACATTATTGTAAGACTAGCATCATATGAAATGTTTGCCTTGCCTTCCATTGCTAGTTACAGTTTTGGGCGGCCCAAATTTCAGAGTTATGTTTAAATCCTAGTTCTAGTACATCACACTCTCATGTTGTCCTATTTTTTCAAAGTTTGATACATGCAGCCTGACTTTGCAATAGCCAGCAGCGGCATCAGCCGTGAGTAGTGAAGCATGTTTATACTCTTTTGGCAATTCAGTTGAGTATAAGATGCCTGATCTTCTAAACCTGGATTTATGGTGGATATGAGGAACTTCTCTTCGATTCCAAATTCGATGTTGTGTATGGGATATTGGGATGGAATTGTGTTACCTAATAAATGAATTTTTGTTGTGTTTTTTTTGAAGTTAAGACTATTTGACACAAGCATCTGTTTTCGTCAGTGCCGACTCTAGGATGTATAAAATGGGGATGATTAGTAAAGTTTATAACATAAAAAAAGCCAAAATATAATCACACGATTAGCCTCGTCCCTATGCGATATTTAAAAGAAAAACCCTATTAACAAAAACTTATATTAAGATATAAATAGTTGATAAATACTAAAACAATTTGATAATGGATAGTTTGAGTAAGGCTTATCAAAATATCAAGTATTTATTTTTAAATATGATTATGTTTCTGTGAAATATAATCATATTCACATTGTTATGGTGATTAAATTAATGTAAATTGCAAATAAGATGATGCAAGTTTGATCATTTCTCGAAACATTTTCAATTAATTTTAATATGCAAAATAAGAAGGTAAAAGATAAGCCGCTATTAACAAAACGTTATATTAGGATACAAATGCTTGAAAAATACTAAAATAATTTGATAATTGATAGTTTTAGTAAGCCTTATCAAAATATAAATTATTTATTTTTGAATATGCATATTCTTCTATAAAATGTCATCATATTCTCATTGTGGTTAAATTCTTTCTCGAAACTAATGTTGTGGAGGCTTGAAACTGGGCTGTTTCTATGATGAGAGAATGCTTGTACCACTGATCCACTAAACTTTAATGAAATAATAGCTCATAGATAATATATATATGTGTTTTTCCCGATTAATGGGGTGAGGGTTCACCCCATCACCCCCTATAAATCCGCCCATGGTTCTAGTTCGGCTAGTACAGACTAAGAAGTTTAACACCGTCGAGGATTTTGGATCTAGCCATTTAGGTATCTAAAAGTAGATTAGGAAAAATAAAAAAAATACCTTTTTACCCTCAAAAAAAATTAAACCTACTTTTGTTCCATAATTCCTCATTTTTTCACATCTTTGCAAAAGGTACGTTTTTTCTCTAACTTTTTTTCTTTCAATTTTTCTAAAAGTACTCGGTAATATACTCCATTGATGAACACCCAGATTTTATACATCCAGATCTATCACAAGATGTGGGTAATCATTCCTCGGAAGCTGCAACTGTAAAACCCCTCGTCGCAGCGGAAATAAAACATACAAAACATGCCAAAATCTAAGCGGAATTTAAACTTTAACATGCATAAAAACGAGGTGAATTAAAAACTGAAACTGAACAACTGATATAAACAGAAATAGATAAGTATAACTGTCTAAGTATTGAAAGTAAATATATACAACAGTCTGGGATGACACATCCCTACAGGCACTCAAAACCAAATCAAACGTCTAGAGTCTAGCTAACGCATATGTGTAAGTCGAAATCGATGAATAGGATCATCGCTCGCTAGCTCCATGTGAACCCTCTGTCAACCATCCTGTCATGTACCTACATACATGTAAACATGTACGCCACAATCAGTGGGGAGTGACTAGAGTTCTCCTAGCCACCTTTTGTAACGACACGTAACACCTAAACATACAATATACTCCAACATATATAAACATGTGAAGCATATAAATCTCAATATCTGAATCTCATATCATCATGCAATTACCATGCAAGGCTCTCAACCAACTTCGGAAACTATTTGGAAGGAGAGCCGGTTTCTCTTCCGGTTGCCCGGCCGGGGGGGGGGGGGGGGGGGTCTTTCAGTCCAAACCATTTACGAAACCAATTAAAGAGTCATCCAATGCCTTGGATGAACAATACTATAATCAAAACAATATAACCATCATGATCGATCAGCAAGTATAGAGGTTCAGCGGTCAACTTAAGACATAACCTTAATACCAAATATTCAGCAAGTATAAAGGTTCAGAGGCGACATCTTAACGCATAACCTAGATACCAAATTCGCAATCACAAGCAAGGACTCAGAGGCCAACTTAAGGCATAGACCTGATAAACAACAAGACACTAGACTCAGAGGCGACAACTCAACGCATGGACTAGCACTCAATAAGTAAAGAACTCAGGGCCCAACTTAAGGCATGTCCATTTACTACATCACAAGACACTAGACTCAGAGGCCAGCTTAAGGCATGTTCTAGCATCAACATCTGCACTCCGGGCAAGGCATCAACACCCTAGCTACCCCGTTGTGCAGCTGCTCTACTCGTCAGACTCAGAGGCCAACTTAAGGCATGTTCCAACGCGATCACAAATAAGCATGTCTGGGCTCAGAGGCGACATCTCAACGCATACCCCAGACACGACAACCATACACATATAGGGCTTAGAGGCCAACTTAAGGCATACCCCTATATATGACAACTAGCTCACATATTAAGCTCAGAGGCCAGCTTAAGGCATACCTTAATACGCATCAATACAATATCATCCAACTACACTAACTAAACCTTTAGTTCTTATCTTTTATATTTCTAACCAACACTTAATTGATCCCGGGAACTAAGTTGAGGGAGAGCCGGTTTCCCTTTCGGTTACTCGACCGGGGGGTCTCTATCCTCTCTCTATTCCCGAACCCAATATAGTGTCGCCCATCCTCCGGGGACCTCAAACACACATACAAGGTACACGGAACGAATCTCAAACAAATCGGATTAACCGATCAAAAGATAGAATGATTTAATGAGAACAGGGGCTCTTAGCCGGTTGAGGACCGTCTGCCGGTCTCGTCTGCCGGTCTGCCGGCTGGGAGTCCCTTCCCAATTGCAGACTTAACTTTCAAAATGAGGGAAAGAGGTTCTCAGCGGTGGACTGTCTGCCGGCTGGGAGTTCCCTCCCAAAAGCCTTCTACGATTTTACAAAAAGAGGACATGATTCTTAGCCTGCCGCCCGCCCGCCGGCCAACCGGCTAGGAGTCATGCCCCAGCCTTCTTTTGAACAAAACGAACATCAAAAAGAGACTCTGAGCCGGCCGACCGGCGGCCGACCACCCGGCTCAGAGTTCTTTCCCACTTTTTCCAAACATACGAAAAACACTAAGCCTGACTCTGAGCCGGCCGACCGGCTGCCGGTCAGCCTACCGGCTCAGAGTCTCTGCACGCAAAAATCACAGTTTTTCATATACTACTAAACTTCACAAATCGATTCTAATCTTCCAAAATTGCAACAACATACGTTACCCAGCATATATAACACTTATATGAATCAATAGCAAGCACCAATTTCCAAAAATAAACCACATTAGGATCATATCTCATATTCATCTTAAGGTTGCAATTTCTGAAAATCAACCTATAAGCATGTGAAACACAATCAAAGCATATGAACATCATACTTGTGCATTCCTAACATGATTCTAAGTCCATACAACATAAGCAACATACAAAATCAGAAACTTCCACATTAAAACATCAAGAAATGTTATTTTAACAGATAAAGGCCGAGTTTCTCATTATCGTCACCTCTAAAGCGATTAAGCTCCTAGCTCCTCTTCAATCACGAAACTATCCACCTCGGGATCTTCTAAACCCTCTCCTACAACATGAAAAACGATTATTAGAAGCTAGAAATGGAATTTATCAAAAACAGTCTTTTTTTCAAGTTGAACGAAACTGAAATTGAAAGAGACGGATGACTTGGAAATTTCGCGGGGATTTCAGAAATGTATAACATACCTTGATTTGGAATTCGGATGATCTCTGAAAATCGATTTAAAGATTGAAAAGTTGAAGGAGAAATGAGAATGAATATAACAGTGTTCTTATTTTTGGAAATGAAGGATGTCGACATAATGAATTGGGTTTAGGGTTTAAGTAGTCCTTTCCGTTAAATGAAACGGGTTACAAGGTGTGAACGGGTTTTATGAGTTTGGTTTAAACTTGCCAAGTTATTACGTCTTAAGGACTTAAGGTTCTTAAGACGGATCTTAACGGGATACTTTAAAATAACTTAACAATAAATATTAAAAATATTATTTTATTCCGTAAAAATAATTTAAAACCTTAAAATATAATTTACGAAAATACGTGATGTTACAGCAACCGAGTCTTCAGGGACTAAAAAAATGTCAAATGTTTGCGATAATATTACTTCCAGTTTGATGGCTAGTAGAAGAAATCGACATTAGTCATTAAAGTTGTTTGTGTGATGTATTTTGATGAACATTAGTCAATAATTTATCCATGTCCTATTTTGTCATTTAACAAAGGATTGAGATAATCTGCTAATTTAATTCTGCTAATTACCAAACACATATGTGGCTTTGACAAATTCTGCTAATTGAATATGCTAGTCAAATCTGCCAACAAATTCTGCTAATTGCAATATGCTTTTACAATCTGCTTCTACCAATATTAATTCGCTATTTACCAAACAGGGCCTATGTCACATTAACTATTCAGTAATTTTTATTATTTGTTTATTGTCTAGACTCATTTCAAACTCACCTAAGACTTTATACATTACCCGTCATTCACTTGAAACTCTACTTTTCCACTTCACTTTTTTTTAACAAAAAAAATGATATCCATTGATTGAATAATTTATTTTCAAATTGGGTTAAAACTCACTCAAAGTCTTAACTTGAGTGTTATATTTCCTTAAGTGTAAGATTATTGGTAGTCTTGAGCGAGTCTTGTCTTAAGACTTACCAAAATCTTGTATCAAAACTACTAATAATCTTACCCTAAGGAAGTTGAACACTCTTTGTCTAGATAGTCTTCAACAAATGTTGTAAAGTTAAACAACCTTGAGCGAGTCTCGTCAAGTATCAAGAATAAGGCTAAATTGGAAGGTTAGGTAAATAGCTTTCGAGTTAAGATAGAGGAGAATTCAAGAAAGAAGGGTATGCATCGAGAGATAAAGATGAAGGTGATGCATAAAGAACAAGGAAGTATCCTTCAGGACCTGACGACAAGGGAGATCATCAACGAAGACATATTGGCTAGTGATCCGATCACGGTGAGGCTCGGCCTCAGCACGACTCATCACGAACACAGTACCCTTGTCCTTTGGTCTTTGAATAGCGGCGTCGACATTGTTGTTGGCGTTTCTCTCGGGACAGTCAAAGGAGAGATGTCCGATCCTCTTGTTAGAAATCAAATTTCAGATTATTCCTATATCACAAATGAGTTTTATAAAGTTTAGTAAAAACACTTAAAGATCTTATGCATGCAATATAACATAAGATGAGAAACGTATTCTTACAATGATTTTAGAAGGTTTATACTAACTTGGTTACCTACCAAGTGAGTCTTCACAATTAACACAACCGAGATTCTACCCAAGAAAAAATTGCCTAATGCTAGATCGTCTCCAAAAGATTCATATCAAGGAAAGGCCTTAATGCTAATAAAATTTTGTTACTAGAAAATATTTATTAGCTACTTTAAAATTATTACTAATAATAATATTACTACTTCTAGTAATATATATATATATATATGAATTAGAAAGAAGAAATGAATTTTGTGATTTTATTTCTCTAGAACATTTTGAGAGATAAGGAAACTTACGTGTGGAAATTATGCATAAGAATGAACAAATGAGAAAAACTCTCATTATGAAGGAGGGAGTGTTGTGGCCGGCCACACCCATGCGTTGGGTGTTGATTTGCCCATTTGAAGCTCCTCAATAAAAACACACATTCATGAATCACCAAAACATATCAAAAAAACAAAATTTACAATGATTAAATTAAAAAAAATATCAAAATTTTTAACCATCACTACCAACAATCGAACATTCAACATTCAACATACAACAACAAACAAAAAGCAATTAAATCATACAAAAAGCAAATTAAAACAACAAACTTATGGTTTATTATTTTAATAAAACAAAATTAAATTCATGAAAAATAGAAAAAATCAAAAGATGTTATACCAGTACCGCTGCTGTGACAAAGAGTACTATGCTCAACAATAATACCAATTAAATTGACATGTTGACTCAATGTGGCATTCACATCAGCTAATCTGAGAAACCTAAATTATGTGTTTAAAGTCTAATTTCTGATTTCAAAACCCCTAAATCTGGGTTCAAACCCCCACAAATCTGGGTTCAAAACCCCGAAATTACAATCAAAAATCTAACTTTTAGGTTTGATTTTGTGATGAATAAAGAAATGCGAATGATTAAGTCAACCCGCCCCTACATGATGCCGCGTGAAAGTTGATAGATGGGTACCCAAATCTGGGTTCAAATTAAAACCCCCAAATTTGGGTTCAAAACCCAAATGGATGTCTAGATAATTGTTTGAGATTAATTTGATAGATGAGTACCAAAATTTGTAGGAGATTTATTGGTGATGATAAAGGAAAAGATGTATGAAGAAGAGGATGAAATGTATGAATGAGGTGAGGTAAAAACAAGAAAGAAAGTAAAAATGAGGGAGAAAGGTGTATGAAGATGAAGGGATGTATGAAGATGAAGGGATGAATGTATGAAGATTAATGAGGTAAAAATAAGAGAGCAAAAGGGCAAATTCGTCCAAAAAATACAATTAAATTAAGAATATTCGATTTTTGACGGAATATGCTCCCTGTGCGTCAGTTTGGGAGCAAATTTTGATCAGAGTACATCTTTTGGGTAAAAAATTTAAAAGTTTTCATAAGGGAGTTAATTTAAAAAGTGGTATATTGAGGGCACTTTTTATTATTTTACTCTTATTAATAATGTATTTACATTACAACAATACATGTTTATTATTTTTTAAAAAGAACGTTAATTGTAAAACTTCATATATAAATTAGCATGATCAGTTGATTAATTATATACTTATTAAATATATTTTTATTTTCTTGTTCGCTAAATAAACAATTTTAACACTAATAATACAAGTCAATTACTTTTTCATTATGGAGTGAAAACCAATCGTTACGGCTCTAATCCTAATTCCATTATTTGTCATGGTAGAATACAGTTTTACTACTGATTATGCTCCTGCACCAAGTCCTAAGGTATCCGATGCATTCCATAAATGTGCAACTAATTTAGGCAAAACTTGCGGAGATGACATATCGAAATATATTTTTGCTAACTGGAAAAAATGTTTCAAAAGAATGTTGTAGCACTTTGTTATCCCTCGGAGAGGAATGTCATGATCTCCTAACAGAAGTGATGATAGTATACCTGCATCTTCAGAAGAAACCAGCACGAGCAGCTTGGGCTAAAAATGACGAAGTGTGATAACTCTGCAAGATATTGGAAATGTTGGTTATTAAGATTAACTTTTCCTAATTTTATTAAAACACATATCAATTAATACAAATGTTATCTAACATAGTTGTGCAATTGAAATTTTGTGATTAATGCAAATATTATCTGTCAGTGGTAAAATTTCATACAACAATTTGATCGGTTATACCCCATTATTTTAATGAAGAATAATAATTTACTTACATTTTTTACATGCTACTTAATCTTATTTCTTAACATTTCCTTTTGAATTATTAATTTCCATAATATATATCCCATCCGATTTCTTGTGTTGTTCCCTTTTGATTTTAACACAAGAAATAAGGAAATCAATTTGGACCACTCAATACACATGACCGTATTGACCCCACATGAAATTGATTTTGGACCACACAAAGCTGTCCAAAAGAGGAAATAGGGAACATTAATGTAATTAGCCCAAAATGGAAAGAGGAACATCATAGAAAATCGGAGGTAGTATTAAGTAGTTCTATACGTTGGTCGTTAATTTATCAAAATTTAACAAGAATACCGAGGATTACGTGATTAAATTATATGCATTAAATGAGTTTTGTAAAACCCCACCTCGCGGTAGCGGAAAAATAAATATACAATGTACTAAAAATGCAGCAGAATTAAAACTTCTTGAAAAAACATAACAAACATGCGAGGTGTATTATTACAAAACTGAAATGCGGAAATGAAATGAAACATAAGTAAGTATTAAGTACGAAATCACAGCCCGGGATAACATATCCCTACAGGTACAAAACTGTCTATCAAAAAGACGGTCTAACTAACGAATAAGGTGAATGTCAATCGATGAAGGATCATCGCTCGCTAGCCTCATGTGAAACCCCTGCACAACAATCACCAACGTACATACATGAAACATGTACGCCATAGTCAGTGGGGAGTGACTAGAGATGCTCCTAAACACTTGTTGCCACAAACACATGACATATATATTCAAATCCTCAAACATGTATACTCAACATAACTACAACATGTGAAGTACACTAATCATAAATCATTATCTTACATTCAATTTCCTAAAATACATCATGCCTCACTCATACATATAACCCATACAAGCATACATGCATATTCACCATCATTTTCACTATCTATGGAGGTCAGCGGTCAACTTAAGACATAACCTAAACATAGCATGTAACATCCCGAATTTTCGTAAAAGTATATTTTAATAATTTAAAGTGATTTTCGGAATTTAATAATATTTTATTATATTTCGTAATTATATTTTTAAGAAAATTCCGTTAAGTTCCGTCTTAGGATTTATTTCATCTTAAGATATCGTGTTTCACTTGGCATTTCCGTCTTAAGGTTTCCGTTTCATTAAATAGGAAACCCGACTCAAAAACAAATATAAAGGACTACCTTCTATTCTCTTTCAACGTTATTTCATTTCTCCAAAAACAAAGACACAGTAACTCTCATCCTCCATTTTTACACATTTTCAAGCTTCTTAAAATATCATCTAAGAACTCGTCTCAACTCGGATCAAGGTAACGTTTTCACTTTCGAATTCCTCTCGCGATTCTCGTTCTTTCAATCACTTTCTTTTTTCAAGTCGCTTCATCTCATTTCCGGGCTGTTTTGCCCTAGAATCATTTTTAAGCTTCTAATCGGTATTTTTGTGTTTTTAGGAGTCGACTTGGACAATCCGGAGGTGGATTCTTATATCATAGAAGAAGAAACCGGAGCTTAAAGCGCTTGAGGTGACGATAATGAGATACTCGGCCTATTTTTGTTATATTAGTATACTATGTGAATACTTGTTGTGTTTCTGAAATTGTGATGAAATTGTTAAGTATGAGTATAGGAATATGCTAGGAAATCTGTTTCATATGCTAAATACATGATTTATTTAGTGAATATGAAGGTTTATATGATTTATGTGCTTATTTCACATGTTGAGGAATTGTGACGGATATGTATAATTGATCATAAGATGAGTTTCTTTTGATGTTTATGTTGTTATTTATGCATAATATGGGTGTTGAATTACTGGGTAAACAGTTGTTGTTGCGAATTATAAGTCGTGCATTGATTACATAAGTTTTGCTTGAGTTTCCTTGTCGAAATGCAATTCGCGAGCACAGGGGGTGCTCAGCCGGTCAGGGTCCGGCAGCCGGTCGACCGGCTGAGAGCCCCTTAAGGTGTCGTTCGTGTTTTTGAGAAAATATGGTGAATGGGGTGCTCAGCCGGGTGGCCGGCCGCCGGTCCACCGATTGAGGATCCCTTGTGCTTGTTACTAGAAAGAAGAGGAAATAGGGAGATGGGTCTCCCAGCCGGGTGGCCGGCGGCTGGTCGGCCGGCTGGGAGCCCTTTCCACATAGATTATTGTTTTTAAAGGCTGTATTGGGTGGGGTTGCCAGACGGCAGGCCGACAGCCGGTCTGTGGCCGACTGGTAGCCCCATTCAGATTAAAGTTGGTTTTCTTGTGATCGGTTCACCCGTCTGAGTCGCGACCTCTGAGCCATTACGTGTATGGATGATGCAGTGGGAGATGTCTGAGTCAGGACCTCTTTCCCTTTGTGAGTTTGTTTGACCGTGGTGAGTCAGGTCTGAGTCGGGATCCTGATTTACTACGAAGAGTAATGGTTATGTCTGAGTCGGGACCGCTGAACCATTACTAGCTGACCGGTATCCATTCGTGCCTGAGTCGGGGTTCACGAATGTATGCTAGCTGACCTTGTGTACCAAGTCTACCTGAGTCGGGGTGTGGCTTGGGCACTTCTGATTGTGTGTCTCGTTCTTTTCTGAGTCGGGGTTAGTACTACATACTGTTGTTTGCATCTGCTTGCCTGAGTTGGGGTATAATGTCAGATGTTGCTGAACGTATGTTGTATGTATGCTTACCTGAGTCGGGGTAATGTTATGACATGAATGCTTATATGTTTTAGATATGCCTGAGTCGTAGTGTTAATCTATTTACATGATTAAGTTAAGAAGAGATTATGATGGATTACTTCACATGACATTATTTATGTTGGAGTATGATGCTTGTATCTATATGCTTCTATGTTGTATGTGTTATGACAATAGGTGGCTAGGAGAACTCTAGTCACTCTCCACTGACTGTCGCGCACATGTTGTATGTGTGTAAGTTGGTGATGATGTTTGTGTTAGGTTATATAGTCGCAAAACCTAATATATTAGTCATACTAATAAAATGAATAATTAATATTTTAATTATATATATTTTAGATCTTATGCATGCTAAATATAAAGCGGAACAAGGAATCGAAATCTCACTTATTTCGACAAGAAGGCACGGATGATCCTCCAAGCTTAATACCCAAGTAGGATATCTCCTCCAAGATGTACCCAAGACACACTACTCAAAATATATTTTGTATTTGTTTTTGCTAGAAATCTAATACAAAATACTAGTTTTTATTACATAAGATTATCAAAATATTATCTTTGATGAATGAGGAGTATGCACGGTTTTTGTGAGAGCAAGGATGAACAACTCTTATTGTTTTCTCTCTACTCAAAACCCTAATGACAAGAATGAATGAGCATAAGGGAACAAAGCCATCTTTTGTTCTCCTCAAAAGAGTGGCCGGATGGGTAGGGTAGTGTGCCCAATCCTTGGCACCTCAAACCCTTCAAATGTTTCCCACTCATGCCTTCTCATTAATTAGATGTTTTATTTATGTTTTATTAACACGTTATCTTATAATGTGATAATATGTATAATGTATGTATGTTGTGAGTGTAACACTCGGTCCATATAGCCGCATGGACTAACATACAACATACTTTGATTTGTGATGTAACGATTACATTAATCATATTATTTTACGAAATTTGTAATTTAACTATTTAAATACTCATTGATGCGCGGGATTTAGTCGTCGGTTCTCACGCATCAAACACATTTATAAAAACCCAAACTAGTAGTATAATAGGGTTATCGTTCGCGAAGACGGTGGGGATAGTTGTATAGTTATGTTCTAATTTAAGCAAGAGTCGGGGTAATAGGTTTGTGATTGAAAAGACTAATTAACCACTAAAGAACTACTAAAGCAAATGAATTGAGATGAAATAGATGATTAAAGCAACTAGGGTGTCGGGGGTTACTAGGGTAGTCGATATCAAACATGTATAGGGGTAGGTGGTCTCATCTATGTTAGGTCTAGGTACGTCTCGTCTTTCGATTTGACTAACCTAAGGTCGAGTCCTATTCTAGCTTTCGCTACTAACAAGGTCAACCTAACACATACACATGCCTAAGAAAGTCCTAGACTATCGTCTAAGGCAAACAACAATAAGAATCATGCCCAACCGTCGTTGAGGCATTTCATCAAACATCTAGCATGCATACATTGAAAACCTAACAAAGACGAAACCTAAACCCTAACCCTAAAAAACAAACATCAACATCAACTACCCAAGTTCACCCCTAACCCTAGTAAAGAGACTACTCATTCATGGCAAGGGAAAACATGTGAATAAGACATAAACAAATACTAACCATCATGAACAAGTAAAGGGTAAACAATTGATTCAAAAGAAACTTAAATAAATGCAATAACTAAGTAGAGATTAGAGAGATTATACCAATAGCAAAGGAAAAGGAAGCAACTTGGATAACAAGATGAAGAATTCTCTCAAACCCTTCAAATTACAACCCAAAAATATCCTCTACAAATGCTCAAGAACAAGACTAAGTTGATTACTAAAGAAAGATTAACAAGAATTGAAAGATTAAAGTAAGATCTAAGGAGTATTAAATGTTTTAAGAGAGTTTTTGAGACTAAGTAATTGCTAATGAAACAGTAAAACCCTAGAAAATATGCTTAGAAATGCGTGATTATAAAATGATACAAGTGCGGGTTTATATAGTGCTCGAAAATACGAAAAGTGACTCCCAGCCGGTCGACCGGCTGCCGGTCTGGGACCGGCTGAGAGTCCAAATGGCGACTTCTGATTTTTTTCTTCTTTTTTTCTTCAATAACCCTTGATCCTCAGCAGACCGGCCGGCTGCCGGTCGGGCACCGGCTGGTAGGCCTTTTGATGCAATCTGATTTTTTTCTTTTCTTTTGGTAGCTACAGGTCCCCTCAGCCGGTGGACCGGCTGCCGGTTGTCCACCGGCTGGGAGCCTTTTCTCAATAATCTGCCCAAGATCAATTTTTCTTCAACTCTTCGAAAAAAGCTAAGTATGGGAATTGATCCCCAGCCGGCCTACCGGCTACCGGCTGGTAACCGGCTCAGAGTCTGAATTGTTGGATCTGTAACATTCTTCATTTGTTTCCTCAAAACCGAGTCACGGTTCCCCAGCCGGCCTACCGGCCGCCGGCTGGGAACCGGCTGGGAAGGCCTGGGCTCTTGCCTTGCTAATTTCTTCATAATTCTTCATAAATCGCTCTAAATCCGCCTCGATTTCTCTCGTTTCTTCGCCCCCGCCGTAATACCTACAAAGAGTGGATAGAACAGGAATATACGAGGCAACGAACGTAAAAACAACCAAAGACACGCAAATCGAGGTCGAATCGTGACCAAATTTAAGGAATATGTAAAGAAAATGATGACCAAAATGGAGCTCATCAGAATTCCCCACACTTAAACCTTACTCGTCCTCGAGTAAGAGGTCAAGTAACTACATAACCCTTATTAAAAACAAAGAAACAAACTAACTAAGCTAACTATAAGCCGAATCGGGTTTAGCTACACCCGTAGCCCTTTCAACTCACAATTTGACATTCATGAGGAAGAACGCCCTATTGCAAGGCAAGTAAGGTCTTGCTACAAAACTTTTGATGCCAACAAGTAAAAACAAAACACGTATAGACAAGCAACATGCATCGGAAAAGAAAGAAAACCCGCTTGCCTCATTCAAGCGGCGGAAAACAACTAAAAGGGAACAAATTCAAAATCGTAAACTCCCTCACAAATATTAATTCTACAAGCCAGTAAGACAAGAAGGATAACAACAAAACACCGCCAAATCATGCTAAACTAGGCTACTTTCATAACCGTTATCCAAATACTTTTGTCAAAGGCGATCGGATGGAATGGAATGATGATCCCCGCGATGCTAAAGGCAAAAGATACAACAAGTCTAGATTCTTCACAAAGTAAAGGTCATGGGTCGTCCCAAGATCGACAAAACGGCATGGCAAAATTGATTTTTTGGAGTGAAATGCTCAAATCAATGCAAAATGGTGGATTACAATCTAAACTTGACCTCATTCAATTTTTCATTTCTTTTTCATGCCATGAGTTAGGATGGGGTTTGTCCCACGCGTGCTAATGTCCTTTGCTTTCGCCAATCGCTTATTAGGCAACCGGTTAACCTCTAGAAAATAGCTTATCGGGGTGACAATCACTCTGTCTTTGGGCGGTCGAATTCACAACCAAGTGGGAAGCCAACTCAATGGCTACCCTCCAAAGCACATCGAAGTGGTACGCCTCCACCAAAACAACATGTTCTTATTCTTTTTCAACAACCAATTTTTTTTCTTTTTCACTTGAGGTTCTTTTTTCCTTCAAAACATTTCCACTTCTTAGAATCATTGAAAAGAGCATTCCAAATTTATTCATGAAAGTTATTTTTGGGTTGCCAAACCGCCAAGTCGAACAAGGTCACCAAGACAAGATAATCAAAACCACTTCACATCACGGGGGTGGACAAGGTGACTCACATGCAAACCCTTGACTCGGTATTGGACCATGGTCAGAAAGATACTAGAAAAGCATGACCTAGTATGTTTTAAAAATCATTCTAAAAGACAAAGTCACAAGTAGAAGAATTATTTGCAATGGCCTAAACGATTTTGTCAAAGTTCTCAATTAGGCATTTTCAAAACATTATCCTAAACACAACTACATGCCAAGAACGCAACTAATATAGACATGTTATAAAGCAAAAAAGACTATCAAACTACATGGCAAACAAAACTAACACATCTCCTAACAGCACAAAAGCACACAAGCCACACACAAACTCCACAATACACTCCACATCCTCCAAATACATGCCCATCCTCCTCAATTGTAACAAAAGAATGAAAATGAGAGTGAGATAGAGGTTGGAACGATCATACCGTGGCGTCTTCAAAATCCAAAGCGGTGCTCAAGCGAGTGTTGCCTATGCGAAAGGAGAGAAAACAAACACAAGTATATACAATTCTACACTAACAAGATAAAAACATGTTTTTGAATTTTTCAAAATTTTCGATTTTTTTGGTATTTTTGAAGTTTTTCATACTTAGAAAAGCAATCAAATATTCACAAAGTGGATATTTTCCCTCCCCACACTTAAGATTTACATTGTCCTCAATGGAACAAAGTGCAAGGGGGAAATGAAGGAAAAAGAACGAAACAACGTTTTTGGCTTTTATGAATTTTTTGAGAAAATAAAAACTTGTTTTTGTATTTTTGTTTGAAATAAACGGTTCTTCCTCCCCACACTTATTTATATGCATAATGTGAGGAGGAAAACCGGAAAATAAAGAACATATTTTTGAAAGTTTTTGGTTTTTCATTTTTTTTTGGATTTTGGATTTTTATGAAAGCAATAAAAACAAAAAGAAACAAAAGAAGATGAAAAACTAAAAACTAAACTAAATGCTCTAATCTACATGTATGCAAACTACATGTGACAATATGATACAAAAATATAAATCTAATGCATTTACATGAATGCAACTATAATATGCATCTAAACTAATGATGTGAAAACATGAAAAGAAAACTAAAACAAACTAACTAAACTAAACTAACTACTCTAAATGCATGCTAGAAAGGAAATGCAAACTAAATCGAAATTTGGATTAAGGGAGTTACTTGCTTTGGATTTTTCAACGGGGAGCATAGACATCACCAACCACCTCCAAAGGTGGTCACTCATCACCATCATCATCATCTCCATCACCTCCGGTACCGCTTACATCTCCTTCTCCATTGCCCTCATCTACCACCATGTAGTCTCTCGGGTTGGTCACGAAATCACGGAAGGGAGAGGCGTGCGAGCCACTAGCTCCCTGATCACCATACATGCCATGAGGAGAAGGGTGTCCTCGAGGGGGAGGGTCCGGGACTCCACGAAAATTCGGGGGAAAGATCGGGTTGGAGAAGTACCCCGGGGAAACATTAATTTCCCCGTAAAAACGCCCCTCGGGGGGCACATAACCCCTATCAGGAGGCATGTAGTATGACGGTCGACCACTATCCGGATGATGAAGACCCAGGCGAACGGACTGATCATAACTCGGAAATGTCCCATAGGCTTGATCATGGTAGAGGTAATCAAGCCTATAGGTCACATCCCTATGACGCTCATCGGCCAATGCTTGGCGCTCGTCTGCTAGATCCGCTGCTTTCTTCATTCCCAAGTCAACCCGGGCCATGAAATCTATAATCTCTTGGGGGCATGAAGATG
Organism: Silene conica; assembly: GCA_029255685.2. Lineage (NCBI taxonomy): Eukaryota > Viridiplantae > Streptophyta > Magnoliopsida > Caryophyllales > Caryophyllaceae > Silene > Silene conica. Next base: position 75,085,962 of record CM055314.2, read on the forward strand.
AGGATGAACCGGAGGTGGAGGTAGATCCCTGGAAGTATGAGGGACCACTCTGGAACTGGGACATGGTAATTGGGGGCTGCTCAAATGGCTCAAACTGGAGGTCGGAAGGAGTGGCACCGACTCTATCTCTGGTGTAAACTCTCGGAGCACGCTGGTCGGGAGGGAGCTCCTCGGGGTCCACCTCTATATCAAGGAGGTAGGAGGTGTTCCCGGGCACAACTTTCATCCTATCGGTGTTAGGCAAGGGCACCGAGTTCCTGAACTTATTATCTACGCGAATCTGCCAATACTCATTATGATCGCTGGGGTTATACTTGATCCACCCCAAAGCCTCCTGTAAGTACCGGCGAGATAACACGTTCTCACCCTGAATATAGTCAACAGTGAAGTGCCTCTGACAACGGTTATTGGCAATCAAAGTGACCATCCCCCCAACACAAATGGGGGTAGTAAGCTGAGGTTGGGATGCCAACCTACTCAAATGAACGGCCATATGGTGAGCAATGTTTAGTTTCGGGCCACCAACCAAATAACAACCAAGTATCTCGAGCTCCGTAGTAGTGAAATTATGCGGTTCATCCCTAGAGAAAACGGTCCACCCCATGAATCTATGCCATATCCTAATCGGTGCCAAATGCACCCTATTAGCCGGTTTCTTCTTGGTTCTATCACTTACAAGACCGGTGATGGCTGTCCAAATGAGCTCGGTATTAAAGCCCTCCGGAGGCTTAATGGGCAATTTTCCGTCGAGCCCAAAAATTAAGGCAAATTCCTCTAATGTGAGACGGTGTTCCTTATTCATCAATCGGAACTCTAAGAAGGCAACTTTTCCCATGGTTCGGTTCTTAGTGACTACCAAAGAACTCAAAAATTCCCAAGTTAACCGGGGAGATGTGTGAACCGGTTTCGTTTCATACAAAGCTTTCATACCCATACCCTCTAAAAGAGCCGCGGTTATTTTCTCAATCCCTATTTCCCTCAAACCGGCTCTATCAATAAACCTAGTCGGGTGAAGGGGGCGATGCTTAAAATAGGTGAAATTACCTTTTTGTTGAATTTTAGCAAAGTGGAGTCCGGGAAAGCAAAGATCCGGGCCAATGTTGCTACCATCCATCACATTCTGCACTTCTTGCTCCACCATAGGGTCGTGCCTTGATTTTGATCGCCTTTCCGTTCTTCCAGACATGGCTATTTGAAGGTGAGGTGATGAGGGAGTGAATGGGGTTTTGATTTGGGAGAGTTTGGTGGTGTTTTTGAAGGTAAGGGATGAAAGGGAGAGGAGGAAATAAGGAAGAGAGAAGAAGAAATGAGGAGAAATGAAGAAAAAATGAAGGTAGGCGTGTGTTTTTAATTCGCGACAGGGGCCTCTCAGCCGGTCAGGGACCGGCCGCCGGTCGACCGGCTGAGAGTGAGGGTTTGGTATTTTTTTATGATTTTTCGAAATTTTTCGAAGGGGCTTGATTCTGAGCCGGCGGACCGGCTCAAAATCAGTCTTCAAATCTCCTTCGTCTTCTTAATCTTCTTCAAACTTCACTCACAAACACTCCCAGCCGGTGGACCGGCTGCCGGCCGACCGGCTGGGTATCCTTCTTCCTTTGCCTTTCTTCTTCACATTTGGTTGACACCCATGATTCTCAGCCGGTGGACCGGCTGCCGGCCTACCGTCTGGGAATCAGTTCTTCTTGAAATTTTCGATTTTTGAACAAGTAATACGTTATCTCAGCCGGCTGACCGGCTGCCGGTTAGGTGCAGGCTGGGGATGCAAAATCTGAAATCTGTCCAAATAAATCATCAAAAACAGAAATGTGTCCAGGTCCTCCCAGCCGGCATGGGACCGTCGGCCGGTAGGCCGGCTGGGAGTACCTGTACACAATTTCGAGAAATAATATACCTGAACATAAAAATCAACTTGCCAACAACGGTTTTGCCCATAATCCTCCGACTGTACTCATGAATCATCAACAAACAAGTAACCAACATATCCAAATATCTCATGCAAGCTAAAAATATTAAACTAAAAACCGAACTAAGAATGAAACTAACATGCAATCTAGATGAACTAAAGAAAACTAATACTTACAAATGGTGGTTGTTAAGTGAATCCACCAAACCTTCATGAACACTTGTCAATCTTTGTAGGTGGAAACCTCGTCCATGCTAACTAGTGACCTTAAGAAAAGGTCAAAAGCCGCGGCCGGGGCTTCCACTTTGCTCTCACTTCGAGTTTCCATCTTGCTCATCATCAACTTTCGAGCTTTGACATCTTTTCCGGCAATTAGCTTCTCTAGGTCCCCTTTTTCAACCAAAGGGTCTTTAAAAGAACTAGCACAACTTGGCTTTCTTTGCTCTTTGTCACGGTCTCTCTTTTTCGGACTAAACAACTTCCCGCTAGTGGAACTAGCATCCTCATTCTTCAAGGTCATACTTTTCATGATTCCCTTCTCATCCATCATCTTAGGGATATCATTCACCAACAAACTTGCAACCATGCTAACATTCTTTTCCTTGAAACTTGTACCGGGATCCTCCGGAAGTTCAAACTCCGCCACTTCCTTGCCCACTTCGAATGATAATTTTCCTCTCTTCATATCAATAGTCGCTCCTCCGGTGGCCAAGAATGGCCTACCGAGTATCACGAAAGAGCCGCTACCGACGGGGACATCTAATATCACGAAGTCGGTGGGGATGGATAGATTCCCCACCTTGACAATAGCATCTTCAAGCACCCCTAGAGGAAGTTTCTCGGTTACATCCGCAAGAGTGATAGGAGTTGTAGCGGGAGACAAACTCTTGACATCCAATCTCTTGGCCATAGCTAGAGGCATGACACTCACGCCGGCTCCCAAGTCACATAATGCATTCTCAATCTTCTTCCCTCCAACATAGCAATTTATCGAAAAGCTACCCGAATCTCCGAGTTTGATGGGGAGGGTGCTTGGGACTTTCTTGGCGGACATGATTGCATTCACTTCTCTTTTCTTTTCTCGAGAGGGGATTGTTGCTTCCACCTCCTCTACAAGTTTCATCAATTCCTCACAACGAGGATCTCCTTTTGTAATTTTTCGGAAGAACTCACAAACTCTCCTCTCAATGAGCCCTTCTTCATGTCCGGACTCTTCTTCAACCACACTTTTTCCTTTCTCAACATTCACTTTCCCTTCATCTTTCTTCTTCTTTGGAAAATCTTTGACTTGTTCCATCACAAATAAGTCTTCATTCATCCCATCTTGGTCACTAGTCTCCGGAGAAACAACGGGCACCATCACCATTGCTTCCTCCTCAATATCCCCTCCAAAAACCGTCATGAGTTGCTCAAGTGAAGGTTCTTCTCCGCTACTAGTGGTTTCAAGCATTGGTTGCTCATCGACATTTGTCATGATTGCATTAACCCCATGATGTTTTGAAGCATCTCTTGAGCTTTGACCTTGAGCTAGAAAACCGCCCGGAGGCCTTTGAGGATTGGCTAAGGCTTGGGAAGCGACTCTAGCCTCCATCTCCCTTATCTCCTTTTGGTTGGCATTCCGCAAGTTCATCATCTCTTGATTGTGGGTAGTTTGCATATTCTTCACAAGCTTGAGTAATTCACCCACTTGAGTCTCACTCGACGGTTCTTGATGAGGGGTGTTGGTAAGAGGCAAAGCAAACCCATAGTCATTTCTAGGGACTCCAACTTGAGAGTTCCCCTTTGGCATTTGGCTATTGAGGTTGGGATTTTGTTGAACGAAATTCGGGTCATTGAAACCTTGGTTGTGAAAGTTTTGGTTTTGATTTTGGTTGTTATGGGAGTTGTTTTGAAATGGGGGTGGATTGAAGTTTTGGTTTTGGTGTTGGTTGTGGTTTTGGTTGTTGTTGTTGTTGAAGTTTGGGTTGTTGTTGAAATTCGGGTTGTTGTTGTTGAAATTCGGGTTGTTGTTGAAATTCGGGTTATTGTAACCTTGGTCATTGAAGTTTGGTGCAAAGCCTTGATTGGCTTGGTTCGATTGGTTTCCTTGATAGAAATTGTTGTTGTTGTAATGGTTCCTCGGATTGAAGTTTCCACCCCTTGGTTGAAAACCGGGGGGGTTTTGCACTTGAGGTTGTTGGATTTGATGAGGATTCAACACATTGGTACTTTTGTAACTCATATAAGGACTACCTCTAATCCCTTGATGATAGTAGTTTGAATTGGGGTTGAAAGTATTTTGCCCTCTAGAATTATTGAATGCTTGGAAAGCATACAATTCTTCCTCACTTCCACTTCCCTCAATGGATTTGTTTGTACATACTTCAAATGTGTGCCCATTTCCTCCGCACAAATCACATGAGGCAACACTATTTACTTGGTACATCCCCGGGACATTGCTCTTGGTTTCTTTGCTAGTGGAGCCCTTAGTCAATTCTTCCAATTTCTTGGTTAACATGTCCAACTTGGCATTGGTTTCCTCGTTCGCCTTTGAGTTGGAAAGGTGCTCATTAGGGTACTTGCTACTCTTTCTCAAGACATTCCCCCTAGTACCATAATTTTCCTCCGAATCAACGATCTTTTTGATGAGCTCCGTTCCCTCCTCATGCGGCAAGTGGTCAAAGCTACCACCCGCCGATGCATTAACCATTTCTTTCTTCCGTGGGAGAAGAGTCTGAAAAAAGGTTTGGGTCGTGTACCAAGTGGGTATCCCGTGGTGTGGGCACTTAGCAAGCAAATCTTGGTATCTATCCCAAGCTTCTCCCAAAGATTCTCCCTCGTCTTGCTGAAATTGAGTTATCTCATTTCGGAGCATCGCGGTCTTAGAGGACGGGTAGTACTTGGCAAGGAAAGCCGTTGCCAAGTCGTCCCAAGTGGTGAATGTGTTTGGAGCATGGACATTTAACCACCTATCCGCCTTGTCGGTTAAGGAATAGGGGAAAAGCATAAGCCTTAAGGTCTCCTCGGGTACTTCCGTTTTCTTTATCATTGCGACTTTTCCCTTGAACTTTCTCAAGTGCCCATGAGCATCTTCGTGAGAAGCCCCGCTAAAGGCGTTCTTCTCGATAGAACTCATTTGCGAAGGGTGTATTTCAAAATTTTGAGGAACGAGAGTACCAAAGTTGATTGGATTAGTGGTGTCATTGTGATTGGGCCGGTTATGATCACGAAGAGCGGCCATTATATGAATTTGGTGGTGATTTGGAACGTGTGGTGATTGTGGTGGTGATTGATAAAACGGGTTATCAAAATTGTCGGATGTTGGGCTAGGATTGCTTTGATTGGGGCTTGGTGGTTCGGATGAAGAGGGGTTGTTATGGCTAGTAGATGCTTGGGACGCAATTCTTACCCTTGCAATGGTCTTCCTCCTTAAGGCCCGAAAGAGCCTCTCCGGTTCGGAAGTTGACAACAAAGAGTTAGAGTCACCCCTAGGCATAAAACTTAGCAAACGAATTAGTCGTCCTAGTGTTTGTTAGACACTAGGGTGAGCAATATAGCAACCACTCTACAATTAACTACCAAATCTTTGATCAAAACAAAACAAGCTCAACTAACTCAAGACTAAAACTAAAACTAAACTACACAACTTCTAACACCGTCCCCGGCAACGGCGCCATTTTGATGCGCGAAATTTAGTCGTCGGTTCTCACGCATCAAACACATTTATAAAAACCCAAACTAGTAGTATAATAGGGTTATCGTTCGCGAAGACGGTGGGGATAGTTGTATAGTTATGTTCTAATTTAAGCAAGAGTCGGGGTAATAGGTTTGTGATTGAAAAGACTAATTAACCACTAAAGAACTACTAAAGCAAATGAATTGAGATGAAATAGATGATTAAAGCAACTAGGGTGTCGGGGGTTACTAGGGTAGTCGATATCAAACATGTATAGGGGTAGGTGGTCTCATCTATGTTAGGTCTAGGTACGTCTCGTCTTTCGATTTGACTAACCTAAGGTCGAGTCCTATTCTAGCTTTCGCTACTAACAAGGTCAACCTAACACATACACATGCCTAAGAAAGTCCTAGACTATCGTCTAAGGCAAACAACAATAAGAATCATGCCCAACCGTCGTTGAGGCATTTCATCAAACATCTAGCATGCATACATTGAAAACCTAACAAAGACGAAACCTAAACCCTAACCCTAAAAAACAAACATCAACATCAACTACCCAAGTTCACCCCTAACCCTAGTAAAGAGACTACTCATTCATGGCAAGGGAAAACATGTGAATAAGACATAAACAAATACTAACCATCATGAACAAGTAAAGGGTAAACAATTGATTCAAAAGAAACTTAAATAAATGCAATAACTAAGTAGAGATTAGAGAGATTATACCAATAGCAAAGGAAAAGGAAGCAACTTGGATAACAAGATGAAGAATTCTCTCAAACCCTTCAAATTACAACCCAAAAATATCCTCTACAAATGCTCAAGAACAAGACTAAGTTGATTACTAAAGAAAGATTAACAAGAATTGAAAGATTAAAGTAAGATCTAAGGAGTATTAAATGTTTTAAGAGAGTTTTTGAGACTAAGTAATTGCTAATGAAACAGTAAAACCCTAGAAAATATGCTTAGAAATGCGTGATTATAAAATGATACAAGTGCGGGTTTATATAGTGCTCGAAAATACGAAAAGTGACTCCCAGCCGGTCGACCGGCTGCCGGTCTGGGACCGGCTGAGAGTCCAAATGGCGACTTCTGATTTTTTTCTTCTTTTTTTCTTCAATAACCCTTGATCCTCAGCAGACCGGCCGGCTGCCGGTCGGGCACCGGCTGGTAGGCCTTTTGATGCAATCTGATTTTTTTCTTTTCTTTTGGTAGCTACAGGTCCCCTCAGCCGGTGGACCGGCTGCCGGTTGTCCACCGGCTGGGAGCCTTTTCTCAATAATCTGCCCAAGATCAATTTTTCTTCAACTCTTCGAAAAAAGCTAAGTATGGGAATTGATCCCCAGCCGGCCTACCGGCTACCGGCTGGTAACCGGCTCAGAGTCTGAATTGTTGGATCTGTAACATTCTTCATTTGTTTCCTCAAAACCGAGTCACGGTTCCCCAGCCGGCCTACCGGCCGCCGGCTGGGAACCGGCTGGGAAGGCCTGGGCTCTTGCCTTGCTAATTTCTTCATAATTCTTCATAAATCGCTCTAAATCCGCCTCGATTTCTCTCGTTTCTTCGCCCCCGCCGTAATACCTACAAAGAGTGGATAGAACAGGAATATACGAGGCAACGAACGTAAAAACAACCAAAGACACGCAAATCGAGGTCGAATCGTGACCAAATTTAAGGAATATGTAAAGAAAATGATGACCAAAATGGAGCTCATCACTCATTCATAAAATTAGTTATTTAAATAATTACTAACATCTAATTATTTAATTTCCGGCCACAACAATTATAGTTTCAGATAATTCATTCAAGTAATTATGTTTCATAAACATGTTGATATTAGTGACGACATTTCGATCACTAAAATATTAAAATTTATAATCCTATTATAAATGTTCTCCTCATCTTTTTACGAACTAGAATTGAACTTACTCGTATCGATATACAGTCATTTCTTTTACTATCAAGAGAGTTGTCCTATAGGCGTGACCTAAAGGGATCAACTGACCACCACCGTCATACGACAGTAATGTCAAACTCTAGCTAGCCAATCATTACCGATTAATGTTGGTCAGTTGACTATATAATTTTGAATCATCCCTTGCGCATTCTCGTCATGAGATTTCATTGTGTGATCGCACTATTGTTGAGGACACAAATCCCAACAATCTCCCACTTGTCCTCGACAAGTGTGCGTCACCAATTCTCTTGTCCTATTACAATCTCCCACTCAATGCAAGGTGTCTCTCTGGTCGTACTTGCCTTTGATCATATCATGAGTGGTTTCCTCGATCTGGAGATTAACTGTTTGACCGAAATTATCTACCATAGATACCTTCCGAGCGTGGCCACGCATTTCCAGTTAACTTCTCCTCGAGTGGCCTTGAGATTTAAACAACCCTGACAAAGGGGTGGAGAATTCCCATCTCACTACTCCCTTCGACTAGCCACAGCCTAACACAACCCAAAACAATCCCATTTGACTCCAGTTACGAAAAGTCGTAGAGAATGAATCAAGGCTATGTCAGAACTATGCCATCTTGGGCGAGTAATCTTTAGTCTAAGAATTGACTCATAAGAATACTATAGCAGCTCTTGCCACGACCGGGCTATTATAAAATTTCCAGAACTCTATAATCGGCCACTTTGCCTGACAGAGTGTCTCTTACAGTCTGCCTATGTGATCGACTAGTCATCGCATATGACTCTATGGCATTTGAACTTTCCATAAATCGCCTCACACTCTAGTCGCTTCGAGATGTCACCTCATATAAGCGGCTAGGGGCTATACTAAGTTAATCCAGTTCACTTTATGGGGTTCAAAATTGTCTCTTATAACCCATTTGGATTTGACAAAGTATCTTTCAATTGTGAGTTAATTATAACTCAAAAAATATTGTCATGTATGGACAGTCAATACAATATTACTGTTCTATAGCATTTGATGCACATTCATCAATTTGTATTAGTGGTTTGAATTTGCGAATAAACCTTTTATTCATATTCTTCCAAAACCTACAAATTCCAGTCTTCTTCCGACTCATATTATCTTGTATAATATGATCTTATTTGAGTACATGTCTAGAACTCTTCTAGTTTTTGAGTTTCTTTCCCTGAAAGAAGCTCCCACTGTTATCTTATAACTAGTGACATATTGGTATATCAGAGGGATCAACTTATCGCTCTAAAGTACCTAGTCACTTTTGTACTTCAATCTATTTTGTAGTTATTGATGTCATCATTACTAGTTCTCCTCGAGAACCCATCATTTTTCAATTATCTTGGCTATTAATCAACAGTTTCAGGTTGTATGAATCACCACGTGATTCTATATTCATCAATATGAATAATTTATCCAACCCTTTTGATATCTAATGGGTGACGTTTCATTATCAATATAATAAGCTCTCCCGTAAAGCTTCATCATCCTATGATGTTCAACATTTTTATTCATTTAGAATTGTAAACCTCTTATTCTTTACACTCTAAAGAGTCACCATTCTCTCTAAATGGTAGGTTCAATTTTCTAATGAATATTGCTCCCACTAAAACCAATATCACTCTCTCTATACTGATCAACTTTTACTCAATCAATATCATTTCTTAAATGAACCTTTCATTTCTCGTTTTCGTTTCCTCGAAACGAAACATGACATGATGTTACTTTGCTCCCACTTGAACCGATATCACTATCCCTATAGTGATCTACTTCTTCGCAATCAATATCATTTCTTAAATGAACATTTTATTTCTTGTCTTCGTTCCCTGATATTCCCTTATAACTACCATCGAGAGAATTGAGATGATTTCTCCTCTTTTATCTTATAATTTGAGAAATATCATTATCAAGGAAACGTTTTCCTTCCTTTTTCATACGGGGTTTCTTTTATCGTCGCTCTAAGAAACAATGACATAAGGAACATTTCCTTTCGTGTCCTGCCATAGTTTCTTCAGTGTCCTCTCGTAGTTACTTCTATCCATTCATTTAGGGTTCTTCATAAGAAATCCTTGCAAGATTCTTCTCAAAGATTAGATCCCACATTTATCCCATTGGTTTGCGGGCGAAATATTTTCTCCCACTCTATCCTTTAAAATAACCCTTATTTATACAAGGACAACAATTTCCCCATAACCAATGTTTTGAATAATGAATAGTATTAGGGTGATAAATTAATTCTCATTTTCACTTAAAATGATCATCTTATAATGAACTAACTATATCCCATTTTGATTGAGTGTTTTCTCTTGAGGTGTAGTTCTCCGTTTAAATTAATCAACACTACTTTGATTCTTTCTCTTGATCGTATCAATCTTATTGTACAATGAACATTTCAGGGTACTTCTTTAGTGATTTATTAAGATCACATGAACTCATGTTACAAGGTATGAAATTTATTTTAGGAATCAACGATTTGATAAAGAACAAAATGAGTGACTTGGGTTGAAAATCAAGTCACCAATATCCAAAATACAACCATTGTTTAGGATTTGAATCCTTGTCATACAAGAAAAGACATTGTTCTTTAAAATTAAAGTGCATAAATGAAAGAAGACGATAATGAAGCTTAGAGCCAAGCTCTTGATGTCTTCAATCACTGGATGCTACCATAGCAATCCATGTAAGGAAATTAACGCTTCCCTTTCCTTGCCCTTATCATCATAAGGTGCCCCTTTAAAACAATTTAAAAAGGGTGATAGTCAACAACTTGTATCGCCATACAAAAGTTGACAAAATAACATGAATTTTAAACGAAAATTATTACCTACGGTAAGAGCCTTTCCATTTTTGAGATCGGTCAAGTATTTGGGGCATTTCCGTTTCCAATGCCCTAACCTTGTGCAATAATGGCACTTGTATTCAACTTTTGAAGATGAGGTGGAATCACCTTTCGAAAAGGTCTTCTCTTTAGTCGGTTTGGATTTGGAGGTTTTTCTTGCCCTTGCATTTGAAGGCACTCCTCTTGAATTTCCCTTTTCTTTTCTTCTCGATGTTCAAAACATCCTTAGTGGAACAATCATTAAGTCACATGTCCCTTTCCGTTTGGACGAGCATCTTATGCAATTTGTCCAACGTGGTTTCATGATTTCGCATGTTAAAGCTCACCCGGAACTTAGCATACGATTTCACCTAATTAAGGGAGTGAAGAACTCAGTCAATGATGAAGAAGTCGGGAACATCAACTCTTTGCACCTTGAGGGTTTCAACTAACTCAACTAACTTGAATACATGAGGGCTAACCTTTTGCACTTCCTTCAAACAAATGTCGAAGAAGGCGGAAGCCGCCCCATGTTGAATCACCCTCGGTGTTTGCGAAAACATTGTCGCAAGCTTGGTGTATATCTCATACGACGTGCTTAGCTTGATCATACTCCTTTGGAGATCCGGCTCCATGGAGAAGATAAGCACGTTCTTGAGAGCGGAAGACTCTTTCATGTAGGCCTCATATGTCTCACGAGTCGGAGCGGGAGGAGCGGCCTTATAAAGGTAACGAGTCTTATCGTCACCTTGAGCGGCCAAAAACAATTTCGCATCCCAATCTTAAAATTGGAACCATGCTTATCGAGTTTGCAACGATCCATGAAGGATCGAAGCCATGATACGTTAGTGAGAGGTAGAGCGTTGGTGGCCATTGATGATGTTGAAAAATTAAACTACAAATAAAAGCGAAGGAATTAAAACAAACATCGTTTTATAATTTAAAACTCGTAAATAAAAATTTAAACAAGTTTAGCATTTACTCAATGATCTCTTACCCAATTAAGTAAACGATTCCGAGACCCAAATCCATACTAATTCGGGCACGGTGTAGCCGATTCAACCCTTATTAATATAATTCGGTGGATTAACTTTTTAATCGGTTCTACTTTAGAACTCTCGGTCGACAATTTACTATAAATTATCTGTAATAACCCGTATTGTTATTTTATATTTAGATTTATTTTGCGACTCAACAACGATTACATCGAAAATTAGTTTTGACTGCAATCGTTTTATTTGTGTTCTAGCTTCGATAAGTGCCTTGTTTAATGATGTTGTTGCGTGTCGATGGTGGGGCTTGATCCTATGACCACCGTGTAACCAAGGGCTATGAGGACTTGGGCCTCGTTTTGCGTGCACAACCATTAGAGCCCATGTCCACGTCCAAACCCTAACAACCCTAAGAAGTTTACACAATAACTAAACCCTTCACCCTCTCCTGTCAGCGATCATATAAGAGGCTCTACCACCAGCCTTACCCTATCACTTTCACACAATCATCACCCCAAATCCTCAGCCGCCACATCGGAGATAAGAAAGGAAGTTCGTATCAGTAAGTCTGACCACCCTAAGGACCGTCGTTTTAGCCGTGAACCAGGTGAGTCACGCCACTGATTTCTGGGTTATGCTTGTGTCTGCATCTTTTGTGTTGTATTTCGACTGGTTTGGTATCAGTAATATCGTGTCTAGTTGGCACAGTCGTGTGGTTGGTAGTCAAGGTCGTGTCAAGGGGGTAGTGTCAGTAGGTTAGGGTGGCTGTGGTGTCGTCGGAGGGGGTGGTTGTGGAGTCTGTTTATCACAAAAAAATGAGAGTCAGGAGGGTTGTGGTTGTTTTCGGTCAGAGAGTTGGTATGGGGGTGGTATTACTGTCGACTCGGGGGAGGTCAATACAGTAATACCACCATGGCTTACAAGTGGGTTGTCGGAGGTGTTGTTGATGGAGTCAGCGGTGGTGTTAAGGGCGTTGTTGGGGATCGAAATGGGTCTATTTGCAGACAGTCGGAGACACATGCGTGGATCAGACCCGAGTTTAGGGAGCCTGGTCTGACTCGCCGGTGGATGTCGTGGGGTTTGGTGGTGCCAGGGAGATGGTGGGGTGTCGGCAGTGTCGAGGGAGAGTGTCTGCTGGTGGTCGAACTGGTGGTGTGCGGTGGTGTTGTGGGTCGAAGTCGGAGAAGAAGGAGGAGTCGGGTTGGGCTGTTTGCGAGTGTTCGTTTAATCCGACTTTGATGATTTTAAGTAATATATTATTATTATTATTATTATTATTATGATTAAATTATTTTATTAATAGTATTTTGATAGTTATATTACTACTATGTAATAAAAGCCGTCTTTCGATTCTTTTCATTATTTCGTATTCATGTAATTAAGTTTATGAGTCGGGAAATCGTTAAGTTAGGAAAGTTTCTATTTTTGGAAACTTTCTATTATAAGGGGTTTCTATTTTTGGAAACCTTCCAATTAGGGGAGTTTATATTTATAGTAAGTGTAAGTTGTTTTGGGGTTCGGGAAGGTTTTAATTCGTTACATATACGTGTTTAGGTAGCGAGTTTCGTGTGGAACACTTCTAACGAGCTTGGACGTATCTACATTTCCTGCTATTTCAGGTAGGGAAAATACTGTTGTATAATGACGAGTAATCTGCTTTTATTTGGTGTTAAGCATGTTTGTTTTATAATATCATGTGATCGTTATATTGTGTTATCTATTTCTATCATTCTGTGATACACTACGAGGTGATGAGATAATGGGTCTTGTGATTGGTGCGGAGATAATGGGTCTTGTGATTGGTGCGGAGATAATGGGTCTTGTGATCGGTGCGGAGTTAATGGGTCTTGTGATTGGTGTGGAGAATAATGGATCTTGTGATTCGGAGCGGAGATGATCAACTTTCTATTTATAGTAATGTGGTTGTTTATAGTTTTCCTTTACTCAACCTCGTGGTTGACCCTGTGTATTCGTGATCACCTGTGATGAACCAATTTATTGGGGAGCAGATTGACAGGTGTTGAGACTATGGGAGCTAAGGGAAGGGAGAAGCTTGGATCCGGACCTCCCAAGAGTCTAGATCACCATAGTAGTGTTCTTATGAGTTGTACTTTTGTTTCTTTAAGACAGTTTTTATAATTCGGTTGTATGAACTCGTTCTTTGAGTTAACTTTATCAATTTAAAGTACTGTTTATCTTTCCTTTTTATCTACTGCCTCGGGAAACCGAGATGGTAACACCCTTATTTATCTAGGGAGTCCTGGTACAGGCCCTTAAGTAAATGGGGGTGTTACAAAGTGGTATCAGAGCGAACGATCCTCAGGCCTAACCTAATGAACCCAATGAATGTAGGAGAGTCTAAATAAAATGAACCCCGGGATAGGACTGTTAGGAGCACACTAAAGGAAAAGTATGAGTCTGGGGCCCCCTTACACCGAACCATTGGCCCTATCAGTTTTACCCGGGAACCCAGAGTGAATATATGAGAGAAAAGGGTAGGTTAAGAAAGATGGAAGTAATGGTATACTGTGATAAGTATTTCATGAGAACTCTTAGTTTTGTTTTGACTGTTGGAAAAGCCGGGAGGGGCATGAGCATGAAAGAATTATAATTGTTTGAATAAAGAGGTATATTAACATGGATGCACGGAGAGATTTGAATTATATCAGTAATTACATCATGTCTAGCGATATGCGGTTATGTGAAATCCCGAGCCATGTTATAGATACATGTTATTCAATCTGTTAGTTATGAATGGACTATATTGTTTAGGGACTTTAGCCCTAACCCAAATGGGTGCCCACATGCGTAGGGACTCATTTCTGTTCTTTGTGTTATAGTATGCCTCCGCGAAGGGACAATGTCGCTAACATCACGCAAGAAGAATTGGACCGTTTGATAGCTGAAAATGAGGCCCTAAAGGCCAAACGCATGGATTCCGCAAAAATGAGCACAATCATCGCGAGGCATCACCCTACCCAATTCACTGGGGAGGGGGAACCTCATCTGCTGGGAGCTTGGTGCCGGGAATTCAGTAACCTATTCGAGTTGGTGGATTGCCCTGAAGAATTGAGGGTTGACCAAACGCCCACTATCTGAGGGGTATGGCTGGAGACTGGTGGACCGGGAACAAGGGAGAGATCCGAGAGGCAGCTGTGGAGGATGGGACCGAGTTTGTTGCTTGGATCGCATTCAAAAAGATCTTGTATGAGGTGTTTCTACCAGAATTCCAGAAAAGCAAGCTAAGGGAGGAGTTTGATACATTTAGGATGACGGAAGACATGACAGTAGAGGCTTACTACAGAAAATTTATCCAGTTGGTGAGCTATGTGGGGGACATGGGATTTGATGATGCCATGCTAGCAATGAAGTTTGAGAGGGGGTTGTCAATCGCTATTAAGAAGAGACTAATTGCGGCTCCGCCTACCACAGTCCGGGACATCTATTTACGGGCTGGGGCGGCGGAGAGGCTCTCGGAGATGATAAAAGAGGACAAGAAGTCAAAGTCAGAAAAGAGGAAGGCTGAAGGGGTAACTGAGAGTTCAGGGTCGAAAAAGCAAAGCACTAACAAGTTCAGTGGGTATTTCAGTAACAGTGCTTCTGGAGGTGTGAGGAACCAGAGTGGGGGCAGCTACAGGAGTGGGGGTTCTGGCAGTGGTCGGTTGGAATAGTCTGTTTCGGCTGTGGAAAGACGGGGCACAAGCAGGCAGTTTGTCGCTCTTCTGGAGGAAATCAGTCCGGGGGTTATCGTACGCCTACATCCGGATATCAGGGATCCCGCACTCAGTCCTATGGTGGCAGTGGCTATCGCACACCCATGACAAACTATGGTGGGGGTGCGAAGTCTGGAGGGAGCAACAATTATCAAAGGAGCTATAACAATTATCAGAACCGCTCGTACCAGAACCAATATAATGGAGGAGGAAGCAATCAGAAGACTGGAGCAGAAGGGAACCAGCAGGCTGGGACATCTGGTGCCAGTCAGAGTGGATTCAAATCCAGTGGCAAGCTTTTTGCCATGGGAAAGCAGGCAGCCAAGGATGATGCTCATGTGGTAACCAGTACTTTTCTTGTGAACTCTAAACCTACTTTTGTACTTTTCGATTCCGGTGCCACCCATTCTTTTGTGTCTAGAGATCATGTTAAGGCCTTGGGACTTGAGAGATTTGACTGGGTCGCGGACTCAGTGACCATACCTTCAGGAGAGTCGATAGCTTTTAATAGGGTTTATGGGAGTGTACCCATCAAAATCGGGGAAACAATTTTCTATTGTGACCTCATAGAATTTCCGTTGGGGGTTTTTGAGGTGATCCTAGGGATGGACTGGCTGGGGAAGTATAAATCTTTTATCGATTGTCATCAAAAGAAGATTTCATTGAAGGGACCTAAGGGAGTGAGGGTGTCTTACAAGGGATATCGAGTCAAACCAAAAATCAAGTTCATTTCCGTTAATACTCTTAAGTCTGGCTTAAGGAAGGGAGAGAGTCTGATCTTATGTCAAATGTGGGATTGTGAGGCGGAGACCCCCAAGACTGGTGAGATACCTGTGGTACGGGAGTTTGAGGGAGTATTCTGAGACGACGTTCCA
This sequence comes from Silene conica, assembly GCA_029255685.2. Lineage (NCBI taxonomy): Eukaryota > Viridiplantae > Streptophyta > Magnoliopsida > Caryophyllales > Caryophyllaceae > Silene > Silene conica. The sequence goes on from CM055314.2 coordinate 75,101,857, forward strand.
GGGTTACCGCCGAGGAGGGAAGTGGAATTCTCCATTGACCTAAATCCAGGGGCGGGACCAATATCTAAATCACCGTACCGTATGGGACCGAAGGAGATGGAGGAATTGAAGAAGCAGTTGGATGAACTAGCTGAGAAAGGGTTCATTCGACCCAGTGTGTCCCCCTGGGGAGCACCCGTTTTGTTCGTGAAAAAGAAGGATGGGAGTTTGAGACTTTGTGTTGACTATCGAGAGCTGAACAATGTGACCATCAAGAACCGTTATCCTTTGCCGAGAATTGACGACTTGTTCGATCAGTTAAGTGGAGCTGGGGTTTTCTCCAAGATTGATTTGAGATCCGGGTATCATCAGTTGAGAATAAAGGATGAAGATATTCCAAAGACCGCTTTCAGAACGAGGTATGACCACTATGAATTTGTGGTTATGCCATTTGGATTGACTAATGCTCCAGCTGTGTTCATGGACTTGATGAATCGAGTCTTCAGCCCATATCTGGACAAGTTCGTGGTGGTAATCATAGATGATATCCTGGTGTATTCCAAGAATGCAGAAGAGCACGAGAATCATTTGAGGAAAGTACTTCAGACCCTAGAGGAGCATAAACTCAATGCTAAGTTGAGTAAGTGCGAGTTCTGGTTGGAGAAAGTCGCATTTCTGGGGCATGTCATTTCAAAGGAGGGGGTGTCTGTTGACCCTAGTAAGATCGAGGCTGTGACCACTACTACAAAAGTTGCTTACTACATAGGATTTTTTGACTAATAGACATAGGTTTTTGAACCGATGTAGAGTTCAGTTATATCCTTTAGTTTGTAATAGACATAGGTTGTACAACCGATGTGCATTACTCTAATGGACATAGGATGTTTCAAAAATCCTATGTCTATTGCTTATAATGGACAACGGACTTTCGTAAAATCCCATGTGTAATATGTAAAAATCCTATGTCCATTAATGTTATTTACATCAGTTTTTGCTTAAAAATAATCCTATGTCTATTGTTGATTTTTACATCAGACTTTCTTTTAAATCCCATGTCTATTGCTGTTATATACATCAGTTTTTCACAAAATCCCATGTCTATTATTAGGTAGTATACATCAGATTTTTTACAACCTCTGTCTTTTAATGTGGTTTTGTTTAAAAAAAATTGGAATCAAAATTCCTGTTGCCAAAATAATGCCAAAATTCGGGATTGTACGAAAACGGAGCCCTTTCATTACTAATTACGACAACAAAAGTCGTTCGTCGTCATACATTGTTTCAAGAACGAACCAAACAAAGGTCGTTCGTCATAATACGTACAATAATACATATATATACTGTTAAAGTGCAGAAGACGCACAATGTTTTCGAAATCAAACTACATACATTACTAATAGCTACGGCTAGAGGTAAAGAAAATAGTTTGCCCACAAATCCCGAACCTCATCAAGTTCTTCTTGTGAATATGGAGTTGTGTCTTGAAAAACCTGTCAATAATGCACATAATAGGTTGTTTATAATACGTACGCACCACACTATTACACGAGCTGAAGTTCAAATTCGAGCACGTAGGATGTCACATAATATTACCTCATCGATAGCTGCCCTAAGTTTAATTTTTATCCAAAAATATTACATGTAGGATGTCGCATAATATTACCTCACGTAGGATTCGAGCACGTAATATTACATGACCTAAGTTTAATTTTTATCCAAAAATAAACAGAGATGTATGTGAGAAGTATTGGCACTACTTTTGGCAAAGTAGATGGGTAATGGAGTGATGGGGCAGGGAAAGCATGCAGGTTGTAAATGATTAGTAAGTAACAAGTAAGGCACAAATTCACATTTATGACGGGCTTATCTGTCGTAAACACGAGTCAAGTATCAACATTTACCCACGTGGGGGTAAATAAGACAAAAACAGAGTGCATTGAGAGTAGCAAATTGGTTTGTCTTATCTACCTACATGGTTATTATTTGTGGCGTCGTAAACGGGTGACAAGCAAGACTTGGTGTAGGTAAGGATAGATATAGAGCACGGTGCAACGGTGCCTTATAATGGTGGACGAAAATGTATGGTGGTGGTATGTAAGTAATAAAGTTAAAATGGGGAAGAAGTAGAGTAAGTAGATATGTATACCTGGCCATGAAGAATGGAGGCAATGGTAAGATAGGAAGCAGTGTAGGTAGTCATCAGCAAGCCAAGGAAGGACCATATTCTGTAGTTGTGAAATGAGGGAATAAAGACAGTGGTGGCACAGCATGCACCGAAGATGCATGTCCATGTGCTCTTGTCCAGATTATCATTTATATAAAATATGTTGCTGCATATATGCGTCCAAACCAAACCAAAACACACACTAATTATCTTTGAGTATAATTATTATTATTATTAATGCAACTAATTAACAAATTAATTAAGTAGTAGTAGTAGTACATACGAGTAGATGATTAGGTAGATAGGCTTACTTAATTTATACTCCGTACTTGATAAGTAGGTAGACTAGATAGGAGTAGATACCTTGCACAAGCAATGAGTTGAATGACAGATCCAAAAAGAAGAAAGGTGCAGTTAAATGCCAAACCAACGTTCCTCCAGTGCTTTCCTAGTAATCCATCTAGCACCTCAAACCACTAATGCAATCATAAATACAAATGGCTTGTATTAACAATATGGATGGAATGGATCAAGAGTGTACGTACCTGTTAGTCTAAGAGTTAAGAGGGAGAATAAAATGTTAGTAAGTAGAGTAGTATATATACCTGAATGACATGGTTCCTGAAATCAACCTTTTGACGTTCCTTCCTAGTTCTATACTCAACGTAGAGAATGCTAATGAGATAGGCAGTCCAACTTCCTAAAATCCCATAAAACAACTGGAATAATATCCCTGATACTAACCCTAGCTGTGAGAAGGAGTATGGGAGTGTTAACAGAACTTGTGCCACCTATCAAAGTACAGTTATAAGTAATAAGTAGCTAAATTAACAGAAGAATGACATTAAATTAATTGTAGATTTGAAATGTAAATGGTAGAGATAGAGGTGAGCAGAAGCAGGCTCTCACAAGTTATAACACACGTGACTAATTGACTACTAGCAATAGCAAAATTGGAGCGTCTTAAGCTTAATACGAATATAATTTGTGTTGAAATAAGATGCATTTAACAAGGTTGACAACTGACTTACATGGGCAGATGTTTGTCCTCCGCCAGAATGGCATTGTTCAGGTTAACATCGTACCTACATACCCACAACCAAATCAAATCAATAAAAACTCGTTCAAGAAATCTTCATCAACAATTGCAGAGATGTCCAAGAGGGGATTACCCATGCCCAACAACACTCCATTATCGTACTCCATTTTAGAGAGAAGATAAAAAGAATACAGATGAAGAGAGTATAGATTTAGATCTGTTATATCTCAAGCAGCAGAAATGTTATACATAGACTGATAGATACAGTGATACAACTACCCTATACATAGACTGATAGACACTACACAGTGGCTTGGAGTTTCATTTTTCAGCTCAATCACTGGCATAAAAATTGATGAAAATAGTAACTTAAAAGATAAAAGAGAACACTTAATCAATCTTACCCCAATTATTTACAACTTATGCATTAAGGTCCCAAATCGATAACAAGAGATCAGATGTGCAATTCGCTAATGAAGTAAGAAATGGTCCTGAAACTCTAATTCGAAAAATTCGAATCAGAAACCCTAATTTGTGCACTTAGCTAGCATACATTAATCAAAAGAAAGTAGGTGGGGGAGCTGTAATGACGACGAAAAACGAAGAAAACTAAGACAAAACAAAAACCCCCAATTCGAAATTTGGATTAACCCTAAGAATAACAATATTAACCTGTTTATTGTATACCAACCTGAAATTGTTAAAGAAACACACTTACATTACTCCTTAATATTAGATACACACTTATATTACTCCTTAATATTAGATAAATCAAAATGAAACAAAATATACAACCATATAATAGAATTGAATTTAGAATTGGTACCTTGAAATGGCATCAGTAGCGGATGTCTGGCGAATGTTAATCTGATAGAGGTGGAAATCGACGGAGGTAGCATAAGGGCAATGAAAACTTTCGTGGAACTAATACACTAGCAATTCAAACTCAAATATCAGAAATTTTAATTGAAATAAAACAATAAATATACCCAAATTGAGGAACAAAATTAGGGTACAAACCCTAAGAGGAAAGACGAGAAAACGATGGTGCGCGGAAGTTGTAAATACAGGCCCCGCCATTGTGCGCAGTGGAGGCTAGTGCGTGGTGGAGAGTGGTGTCTGGCCACCTTCGTCGACGCCGTGGATTGAGAGGGTGTGAGATCGTGAGGGATGAGGGAGGGAGTCAGGAAATAGTAAAGTGTTTGTATAGTTAATTAGGGAAGTTTTGTGATAGTGAGGGTTATTATTAAAAAATAAAACGCAATGGACATGGTTGTGTCAAAAATCCGATGTAAATTAGCTGGTAATGGACATGGGTTTTACAAAACATTCGATGTCTATTAATATCATCACTTATAGACATGGGTTGTAAAAAACAACCGATGTAAATAAGTTTATAAGGACATCGGATTTTTGAAAAAACCTATGTGCATTATTTACTACATCGGTTTTTTAAAAAACCTATGTGCATTCACTGATGTAGTTAAGAGGTTTTGTAGTAGTGGACTAGGTGGCAGAGTCCGAAGAATGTGAGTGAGATTCGAAGCTTCCTGGGATTGGCTGGATATTATCGGAGATTTGTCAAAGATTTTTCAAAGATAGCAAAGCCGTTGACGTCGTTAATGAGGAAAGAGAACCGTTTTGTCTGGGATGAGAGTTGTGAGAAGGCCTTCCTGACCCTTAAGGAACGTCTGACAACAACTCCTATCCTTGCTTTGCCAGTTGGGAGTGATAATTTCGAAGTGTATACTGACGCTTCGAAGCATGGGTTGGGTTGTGTGCTAATGTAGAATGGGAGAGTAATAGCGTATGCTTCTCGCCAATTAAAGACCTATGAAGAAAATTATCGAACTCATGATTTAGAATTGGGAGCAGTGGTCTTTGCACTAAATTGTGGCGCCATTACCTTTATGGAGCTACTTTCAAGGTGTTTTCTGATCATAAGAGTCTGAAGTACATCTACACCCAAAGAGAGTTGAACATGCGACAGAGGAGGTGGATAGAGTTAATTGGAGACTATGATATGCAGATTGTCTACCACGAAGGCAAGGCGAATGTGGTAGCTGATGCCCTAAGTAGGAAGTCAGTTCTTGCTTTGAGTTGTGCCAAATCGCGAGTGAGGTTGCATGGCGAATTAAGGGAGATGGGAATTTTCATGATCCGGAAAAGGGATGATCTTAGTGACTTGACAGTGGAGCCGGAGTTGTATGGTGAGATTCGGGAGTTGCAAAGTACTGATGCGAAAATCCAGAAGTGGCGCAAGGTGGTGGAGAGTGAGGGTGATGGGGCTGCATCTAAGTTCAGTATTCATACCGACGGTAGTTCGAGGTTCAGTGGGCGATGGTGTGTTCCGGATGTTGAGGAACTAAAGAAGAAAATCCTGACTGAAGCTCATGCTACTCCATATTCCGTTCACCCAGGGGGTGATAAGTTGTATAAAGATCTTAAGAAGACGTTCTGGTGGCCTAATATGAAGAAGGAAGTCGCTGAGTTTGTTTCTAGGTGCTTGACATGTCAGAGGGTGAAAGGGGAGCATAAGAGACCTCAGGGGAAAGTTCAACCTTTGGATGTGCCAGAGTGGAAGTGGGAGAACATCTCGATGGACTTTATTGTGGGGTTGCCTCGAACTCAGAGGGGCAACAACATGATTTGGGTGATTGTGGATCGTTTGACTAAGTCTGCTCACTTTATTCCGATGAAAGATACGTGGAGTAAAGCTGAGTTGGCTAAGTCATATGTGTAGAATGTGGTCAAATTGCATGGTGTACCTAAATATATTGTTTCAGATCGAGACTCGAGGTTCATATCTAGATTTTGGCAGGAGTTGCAGGCCGCTTTGGGTACTCAATTGAAGATGAGTACTGCTTTCCATCCAGCTACTGACGGTCAGACTGAGAGAACGATTCAGACCCTTGAGGATATGTTGAGAGCATGCGTTCTTGAGTTCGGAGGATCTTGGGAGGATCGACTGGGGTTGATCGAGTTTTCTTATAACAACAGCTACCATGCCAGCATAGGGATGGCCCCTTTCGAGGCTTTGTATGGGAGGAAGTGTAGGAGTCCTGTGTGTTGGAATGATCGGGCCGATGTCAAGACTTTAGGGCCAGATATGATCCAGGAGATGGTGGAGCAGGTTCAGATTATTCGACAAAGGATGAGGGCCGCTCAGGATAGACAGAAGAGCTATGCAGATCTGAAGAGGAGTGATATTTCCTTCGAGGCCGGAGAGAAAGTACTACTGAAAGTATCTCCAATGAAGGGTGTGATGAGGTTCGGCAAGCGTGGTAAACTAAGTCAAAAGTTTATTGGACCGTTTGAGATTTTGGACAGAGTTGGAGAGGTGGCATACCGACTAGCTTTACCTCCAGCTCTATCCAAGGTCCATAATGTGTTCCATGTGTCTCAGTTGAGAAAATATGTGAGTGACCCATCACATGTGCTTCAGCACGAGGTGATTGAGGTAGATGAGCAGTTGGCATACGTTGAGACTCCGAAAGAGATCCTGGACAGGAAGGTACGAAAAACTCGCAATGGGGAGACGTCTTTGGTGAAAGTCCTGTGGACAATTCATAATCAAGAAGAGGCTACATGGGAACCTGAGGCGTCCATGAGAGAGCGTTATCCGCATTTATTCGATTGAGGTAAGTTACGCGGACGTAACTTTTCTTTAAGGGGGATGGAATGTGACATTCTGTGATTTAAGTAAACTCTTTTTGTGATGTTTTGCGTTCCAAGTTCGTTTGGGTTGGTTGTTTTGTCACCTAAGTGAGGAAGAACTTCGGGACGAAGTTAATTTTAAGGGGGAAAGACTGTAATAACCCGTATTGTTATTTTATATTTAGATTTATTTTGCGACTCAACAACGATTACATCGAAAATTAGTTTTGACTGCAATCGTTTTATTTGTGTTCTAGCTTCGATAAGTGCCTTGTTTAATGATGTTGTTGCGTGTCGATGCTGGGGCTTGATCCTATGACCACCGTGTAACCAAGGGCTGTGAGGACTTGGGCCTCATTTTGCGTGCACAGCCATTAGAGCCCATGTCCACGTCCAAACCCTAACAACCCTAAGAAGTTTACACAATAACTAAACTCTTCACCCTCTCCTGTCAGCCGTCATATAAGAGGCTCTACCACCAGCCTTACCCTATCACTTTCACACAATCATCACCCCAAATCCTCAGCCGCCACATCGGAGATAAGAAAGGAAGTTCGTATCAGTAAGTCTGACCACCCTAAGGACCGTCGTTTTAGCCGTGAACCAGGTGAGTCACGCCACTGATTTTTGGGTTATGCTTGTGTCTGCATCTTTTGTGTTGTATTTCGACTGGTTTGGTATCAGTAATATCGTGTCTAGTTGGCACAGTCGTGTGGGTGGTAGTCAAGGTCATAATAATAATAATAATAATAATAATAATAATAATAATATATCACAAAAAAATGAGAGTCAGGAGGGTTGTGGTTGTTTTCGGTCAAAGAGTTGGTTTGGGGGTGGTATTACTGTCGACTCGGGGGAGGTCAATACAGTAATACCACCATGGCTTACAGGTGGGTTGTCGGAGGTGTTGTTGGTGGAGTCAGGGGTGGTGTTAAGGGCGTTGTTGGGGATCGAAATGGGTCTGTTTGCAGGCAGTCGGAGACACAGGCGTGGATCAGACCCGAGTTTAGGGAGCCTGGTCTGACTCCCCGGTGGATGTCGTGGGGTTTGGTGGTGTCAGGGAGATGGTGGGGTGTCGGCAGTGTCGAGGGAGAGTGTCTGCCGGTGGTCGAACTGGTGGTGTGCGGTGGTGTTGTGGGTCGAAGTCGGAGAAGAAGGAAGAGTCGGGTTGGGCTGTTGGCGAGTGTTCGTTTAATCCGACTTTGATGATTTTAAGTAATATATTATTATTATTATTATTATTATTATTATTATTATTATGATTAAATTATTTTATTAATAGTATTTTGATAGTGATATTACTACTATGTAATAAAAGCCGTCTTTCGATTCTTTTCATTATTTCGTATTCATGTAATTAAGTTTATGAGTCGGGAAATCGTTAAGTTAGGAAAGTTTCTATTTTTGGAAACTTTCTATTATAAGGGGTTTCTATTTTTGGAAACCTTCCAATTAGGGGAGTTTCTATTTATAGTAAGTGTAAGTTGTTTTGGGGTTCGGGAAGGTTTTAATTCGTTACATATACGTGTTTAGGTAGCGAGTTTCGTGTGGAACACTTCTAACGAGCTTGGACGTATCTACATTTCATGCTATTTCAGGTAGGGGAAATACTGTTGTATAATGACGAGTAATCTCCTTTTATTTGGTGTTAAGCATGTTTGTTTTATAATATCATGTGATCGTTATATTGTGTTATATATCTATTTCTATCATTCTGTGATACACTACGAGGTGATGAGATAATGGGTCTTGTGATTGGTGCGGAGATAATGGGTCTTGTGATTGGTGCGGAGATAATGGGTCTTGTGATCGGTGCAGAGTTAATGGGTCTTGTGATTGGTGTGGAGAATAATGGATCTTGTGATTCGGAGCGGAGATGATCAACTTTCTATTTATAGTAATGTGGTTGTTTATAGTTTTCCTCTACTCAACCTCGTGGTTGACCCTTTGTATTCGTGATCACCTGTGATGAACCAATTTATTGGGGAGCAGATTGACAGGTGTTGAGACTATGGGAGCTAAGGGAAGGGAGAAGCTTGGATCCAGACCTGCCTAGAGTCTAGATCACCATAGTAGTGTTCTTATGAGTTGTACTTTTGTTTCTTTAAGACAGTTTTTATAATTCAATTGTATGAACTCGTTCTTTGATTTAAATTTATCAATTTAAAGTACTGTTTATCTTTCCTTTGTATCTACTGCCTCGGGAAACCGAGATGGTAACACCCTTATTTATCTAGGGAGTCCTGGTACAGGCCCTTAAATAAATGGGGGTGTTACATTATCTTTAGCCCAAACTTATTGCAACTACGGTTACGAATACCTTCGTTGAAATCGACCAAATTTCAAGGTGTAATCTTATTACCCCACTTACCTAACGTAACAAATTTAGTACCCCGGTGTAGCCGAGCCCACTTTCTTGTGAAGAAGGGAGTCATGGGTATATACTTTTTGGTAAGGCTAAGTCTCAATATTTATTTGTAAGAGATCTAGTCAAATTATTATCTATCTCCGTTTAAGTGAACTAAGTCGGTGAATTATCGATAAATTAATTGACTAGGTCGACTAAATCGAATAAAAATGCATGGCATGATATGACGATTTGGCTATGCATGCAAACATATAAAGCAAAAATAATAGCATAAAACTTAAAGCATAATAAACCCTAGTATGGCCATTCCTAGAAAAGAAAATAATAAAAGTACAAATTCGGAAACCAACTTCTTTGGTCCCTTGAACTTCACGAAGCACGCATCCCTAGGCAAACACCGTCTTGGTCGGAACTCCATCCCGAAAGGCATCGTCTTCAAGGATCTCCGGAATTACAAAAATTACAACTTTTCTAGTCTACTTTATACATTATAAAAAAGAAAACAATAAATAAAGTGATACGAGATCACATTAATTACATCCGAATCGATAACCCCTTACATTACGGGAAATATCGATTAAAAACTAAGGCCATACTAAGTAAAATTATATAATTCAAATTACGTAAATAAAATCATGACAATCATAATTAAAATATGCAATGCTTATGAATATGAACTAGTCCAAAAGAGTTGAGTTTTAATGTTTAATTAGTTGAACTAACAAACTAGATGACTAAATATGTGTAGCAATTAAACTAGCTATAGATAAAGAGAAAGTAAATGAAATAAGTTGTAATTCAATGCTACAAAGGTCTAGGACCCGATTTCCCTCCAACATTATGCATTTATCATCATGGTTACGTCTGACTAGTCATTGGGATGATAAGTAACGGGGAGATATCAAAAATTTCGAATCATATATAGGACATTAAAATCAATAATCAATTGAGAAAACCATTTAAATCAACAGTCTAAGCTAATGTTTTAAATTCAATCAATATTTTTAAATAGTAATGCGAGAATTGTTATTAACGTTTTTCTCTTCATTTCCACGGACTCTCAATCCCATAGAAGAGAATTCTAAATAATGTTTATCTTAATATGTGGATGAGTTGTGGATTTTGAGCACCTAGGCGAAGAGTAATGAACTTGTAATGAAAAAATGTTCAACAACTAATTTTAACAACGAAACTTGCAATCTTGCATATCATATTAAATGTTACAAAGAATTACCAAGTTATAACCACACAAAATTTACGAAGATGCATGAGATAAAAAAAACATTTGATAACTGATAAGTAAATGAAAAAACACATCATTAATAATAATGTATTTACAATAAGAACAACGCCTGTTTAATATTTTAAAAAAGAATGTTAATTGTAATACTCCATATATAAATTTGCATGATCAATTGATTAATTATATACTTGTTTTATATTTTTATTTTTGTTGTTCGCTAAATAAATAATATTAATACAAGTTATAAAATTACTTTTTCATTATGGAGTCAAAACCAATCGTTATTGCTCTAGCCCTAATTCCATTATTTGTCATGGCAGAATACAGTTTTGCAATTGATTCTGCTCCAGCACCAAGTCCTACTGTATCAGATGCATTCCAGAAATGTGCAACTGATTTAGGCAAAACTTGCGGAGATGACATATCGAAATAAATTTTTTCTAACGGAAAAGATTTTTCAAAAGAATGTTGTAGCGCTTTGTTGACCCTCGGCGAGGAATGTCATGGTCTTCTAACAGAAGTGACGATAGTATACCTGCATCTTCAGAAGAAACCGGCACGAGCAGCTTGGGCTAAAAATGACGAAGTGTGGCAACTCTGCAAGACATTTGGACATGTTGGTTATTAGGATTAACTTTTCCTAATTTTATTAAAACACATATCGAATAATACAAATGTTATATAACATTTTTGCGCAATTGAAATTATGTGATTAGTGCAAATATTATCTGTCACTGGTAAAATTTCATACAACAATTTGCTAGGTTATACACCATTATCGAAATAAAGAATTATAGTTTATTTACATTTTTTACATGCTGCTTAATCTTATTTCTTAACATTTGCTTTCAAAGTTACTAATAGTTCTATACGTTGATCGCTAATTTATCAAAATTTAACAAGAATACCGAGGATTAAGTAAATAAAGTTTATTCATTAAACGAGTTTGTTCATTAGCCGACGAGTGAATTGACCAGTATAGTACTGAGTAAGTGAGAATTAGGGTTCTTAATCATTTTTTTGTGTCCTCGGTAAATATAAAGATTCGTGAGTATAGAACATTTTATGATTTAGTGGATTAGTATGTTTATTGTCAATTAGTTTACAATAAGAACTTGGCCTTTAGCTTGGAAAACGATCGAGCTAAGATACATTATGTGTTACCGTAGCCCGTGATAGGGTATTACAGCCAGTAGTTTGTCGTATTATTGTGAACTAGAATGTTTAGTTTTTGTTAAGGATGTCCTTCTCGAACATCTGGAGAAGTTACTCCTAAGTATTAACATTTGTATAAGAAAAAAGAAATAACTCAGCCAGCACGACTGTATATAATGTACGGAGTAATTGTTATAATACTAATAACTTGAATAAAATAGTAAGAGAAATTATTCATCAATTTTGATAAATTTCGTTGAAAAATTGAAATCTTTAGCATAGTTTTTATATAATACACTAATGTTGAAGTAACAACAATAACAACATTGAAATATATAAGAATTAAATTGAGAGTACAAAAAAATGATTTCTTAATTTACTATAGTTGTAAATTTTAGAACCACTTGTGCAGGGACGTTGTTGTAGCACTTAGAATGTCAAATCACGGGGAGTATTATTGTATGCATAACTAGCTATTCTAGTTATATCATTAACTAAGTCGAAAAGAGTTGAGTTATAATGTTTAATTAGTTGAACTAACAAACTAGATGACTAAATATGTGTAGCAATTAAACTAGCTATAGATAAAGAGAAAGTAAATGAAATAAGTTGTAATTCAATGCTACAAAGGTCTAGGACCCGATTTCCCTCCAACATTATGCATTTACCATCATGATTACGTCTGACTAGTCGTCATTGGGATGATAAGGAACGGGGAGATATCTAGAATTTCGAATCATATATAGGACATTAAAATCTATAATCAATTGAGAAAACCATCTAAATCAGCAGTCTAAGCTAATGTTTTAAATTCAATCAATATTTTTAAACAGTAATGCGAGAATTGTTTTTGACGTTTTTCTCTTCATTCCCACGGACTATCAATCCCATAGAAGAGAATTGTAAATAATGTTTATCTTAATATGTGGATGAGTTGTGGATTTTGAGCACCTAGGCGAAGAGTAATGATCTTGTAATGAAAAAATGTTCAACAACTAATTTTAACAACGAAACTTGCAATCTTGCATATCAAATTAAATGTTACAAAGAATTACCAAGTTATAACCACACAAAATTTATGAAGATGCATGAGATAAAAAAAACATTTGATAACTGATAAGTAAATAAAAAAACACATCATTAATAATAATGTATTTACATTAAGATCAACATCTGTTTAATATTTAAAAAAAGAACGTTAATTGTAATACTTCATATATAAATTTGCATGATCAATTTATTAATAATATACTTGTTTTATATTTTTATTTTTGTTGTTCGCTAAATAAATAATATTAATACAAGTTATAAAATTACTTTTTCATTATGGAGTCAAAACCAATCGTAATTGCTCTAGCCCTAATTCCATTATTTGTCATGGCAGAATACAGTTTTGCAATTGATTCTGCTCCTGCACCAAGTCCTACTGTATCAGATGCATTCCAGAAATGTGCAACTGATTTAGGCAAAACTTGCGGAGATGACATATCGAAATATATTTTTGCTAACGGAAAAGATGTTTCAAAAGAATGTTGTAGCGCTTTGTTGACCCTCGGCGAGGAATGTCATGATCTTCTAACCGAAGTGACGATAGTATACCTACATCTTCAGAAGAAACCGGCACGAGCAGCTTGGGCTAAAAATGACGAAGTGTGGCAACTCTGCAAGACATTTGGACATGTTGGTTATTAGGATGAACTTTTCCTAATTTTATTAAAACACATATCAAATAATATAAATGTTATATAACATATTTGCGCAATTGAAATTATGTGATTAGTGCAAAATTATCTGTCACTGGTAAAATTTCATACAACAATTTGCTAGGTTATACACCATTATCGAAATGAAGAATTATAGTTTATTTACATTTTTTACATGCTGCTTAATCTTATTTCTTAACATTTGCTTTCAAAGTTACTAATACTTCTATACGTTGATCGCTAATTTATCAAAATTTAACAAGAATACCGAGGATTAAGTAAATAAAGTTTATTCATTAAACGAGTTTGTTCATTGGCCGACGAGTGAATTGACCAGTATAGTACTGTGTAACTGAGAATTAGGGTTCTTAATCATTTTTTTGTGTCCTCGGTAAATATAAAGATTCGTGAGAATAGAACATTGTATGATTTAGTGGATTAGTATGTTTATTGTCAATTAGTTTACAATTAAAACTTGACCTTTAGCTTGGAAAACGATCGAGCTAAGATACATTATGTGTTACCGTAGCCCGTGATAGGGTATTACAGCCAGTAATTTGTCGTATTATTGTGAACTAGAATGTTTAGTTTTTGTTAAGGATGTCCTTCTCGAACATTTGGAGAAGTTACTCCTAAGTATTAACATTTGTATAAGAAAAAAGAAATAACTCAGCCAGTACGACTGTATATAATGTACGGAGTAATTGTTATAATACTAATAACTGGAATAAAATAGTAAGAGAAATTATTCATCAATTTTGATAAATTTCGTTGACAAATTGAAATCTTTAGCATAGTTTTTATATAATACACTAATGTTGAAGTAACAACAATAACAACATTGAAATATATAAGAATTAAATTGAGAGTACAAAAAAATGATTTCTTATTTTACTATAGTTGTAAATTTTAGAACCACTTGTGCAGGGACGTTGTTGTAGCACTTAGAATGTCAAATCACGGGGAGCATTATTGTATGCATAACTAGCTATTCTAGTTATATCTTTAACTAAGTCGAAAAGAGTTGAGTTTTAATGTTTAATTAGTTGAACTAAAAAACTAGATGACGAAATATGTGTAGCAATTAAACTAGCTATAGATAAAGAGAAAGTAAATGAAATAAGTTGTAATTCAATGCTACAAAGGTCTAGGACACGATTTCCCTCCAACATTATGCATTTATCATCATGATTACGTCTGACTAGTCGTCATTGGGATGATAAGGAACGGGGAGATATCTAGAATTTCGAATCATATATAGGACATTAAAATCTATAATCAATTGAGAAAACCATCTAAATCAGCAGTCTAAGCTAATGTTTTAAATTCAATCAATATTTTTAAACAGTAATGCGAGAATTGTTATTGACGTTTTTCTCTTCATTCCCACGGACTCTCAATCCCATAGAAGAGAATTGTAAATAATGTTTATCTTAATATGTGGATGAGTTGTGGATTTTGAGCACCTAGGCGAAGAGTAATGATCTTGTAATGAAAAAATGTTCAACAACTAATTTTAACAACGAAACTTGCAATCTTGCATATCAAATTAAATGTTACAAAGAATTACCAAGTTATAACCACACAAAATTTATGAAGATGCATGAGATAAAAAAAACATTTGATAACTGATAAGTAAATAAAAAAACACATCATTAATAATAATGTATTTACATTAAGATCAACGTCTGTTTAATATTTAAAAAAAGAACGTTAATTGTAATACTTCATATATAAATTTGCATGATCAATTTATTAATTATATACTTGTTTTATATTTTTATTTTTGTTGTTCGCTAAATAAATAATATTAATACAAGTTATAAAATTACTTTTTCATTATGGAGTCAAAACCAATCGTAATTGCTCTAGCCCTAATTCCATTATTTGTCATGGCAGAATACAGTTTTGCAATTGATTCTGCTCCTGCACCAAGTCCTACTGTATCAGATGCATTCCAGAAATGTGCAACTGATTTAGGCAAAACTTGCGGAGATGACATATCGAAATATATTTTTGCTAACGGAAAAGATGTTTCAAAAGAATGTTGTAGCGCTTTGTTGACCCTCGGCGAGGAATGTCATGATCTTCTAACCGAAGTGACGATAGTATACCTACATCTTCAGAAGAAACCGGCACGAGCAGCTTGGGCTAAAAATGACGAAGTGTGGCAACTCTGCAAGACATTTGGACATGTTGGTTATTAGGATGAACTTTTCCTAATTTTATTAAAACACATATCAAATAATACAAATGTTATATAACATATTTGCGCAATTGAAATTATGTGATTAGTGCAAAATTATCTGTCACTGGTAAAATTTCATACAACAATTTGCTAGGTTATACACCATTATCGAAATGAAGAATTATAGTTTATTTACATTTTTTACATGTTGCTTAATCTTATTTCTTAACATTTGCTTTCAAAGTTACTAATACTTCTATACGTTGATCGCTAATTTATCAAAATTTAACAAGAATACCGAGGATTAAGTAAATAAAGTTTATTCATTAAACGAGTTTGTTCATTGGCCGACGAGTGAATTGACCAGTATAGTACTGTGTAACTGAGAATTAGGGTTCTTAATCATTTTTTTGTGTCCTCGGTAAATATAAAGATTCGTGAGAATAGAACATTGTATGATTTAGTGGATTAGTATGTTTATTGTCAATTAGTTTACAATTAAAACTTGGCCTTTAGCTTGGAAAACGATCGAGCTAAGATACATTATGTGTTACCGTAGCCCGTGATAGGGTATTACAGCCAGTAGTTTGTCGTATTATTGTGAACTAGAATGTTTAGTTTTTGTTAAGGATGTCCTTCTCGAACATCTGGAGAAGTTACTCCTAAGTATTAACATTTGTATAAGAAAAAAGAAATAACTCAGCCAGTACGACTGTATATAATGTACGGAGTAATTGTTATAATACTAATAACTTGAATAAAATAGTAAGAGAAATTATTCATCAATTTTGATAAATTTCGTTGAAAAATTGAAATCTTTAGCATAGTTTTTATATAATACACTAATGTTGAAGTAACAACAATAACAACATTGAAATATATAAGAATTAAATTGAGAGTACAAAAAAATGATTTCTTAATTTACTATAGTTGTAAATTTTAGAACCACTTGTGCAGGGACGTTGTTGTAGCACTTAGAATGTCAAATCACGGGGAGCATTATTGTATGCATAACTAGCTATTCTAGTTATATCTTTAACTAAGTCGAAAAGAGTTGAGTTTTAATGTTTAATTAGTTGAACTAACAAACAAGATGACTAAATATGTGTAGCAATTAAACAAGCTATAGATAAAGAGAAAGTAAATGAAATAAGTTGTAATTCAATGCTACAAAGGTCTAGGACACGATTTCCCTCCAACATTATGCATTTATCATCATGATTACGTCTGACTAGTCGTCATTGGGATGATAAGGAACGGGGAGATATCTAGAATTTCGAATCATATATAGGACATTAAAATCTATAATCAATTGAGAAAACCATCTAAATCAGCAGTCTAAGCTAATGTTTTAAATTCAATCAATATTTTTAAACAGTAATGCGAGAATTGTTATTGACGTTTTTCTCTTCATTCCCACGGATTCTCAATCCCATAGAAGAGATTTGTAAATAATGTTTATCTTAATATGTGGATGAGTTGTGGATTTTGAGCACCTAGGCGAAGAGTAATGATCTTGTAATGAAAAAATGTTCAACAACTAATTTTAACAACGAAACTTGCAATCTTGCATATCAAATTAAATGTTACAAAGAATTACCAAGTTATAACCACACAAAATTTATGAAGATGCATGAGATAAAAAAAACATTTGATAACTGATAAGTAAATAAAAAAACACATCATTAATAATAATGTATTTACATTAAGATCAACGTCTGTTTAATATTTAAAAAAAGAACGTTAATTGTAATACTTCATATATAAATTTGCATGATCAATTTATTAATTATATACTTGTTTTATATTTTTATTTTTGTTGTTCGCTAAATAAATAATATTAATACAAGTTACAAAATTACTTTTTCATTATGGAGTCAAAACCAATCGTAATTGCTCTAGCCCTAATTCCATTATTTGTCATGGCAGAATACAGTTTTGCAATTGATTCTGCTCCTGCACCAAGTCCTACTGTATCAGATGCATTCCAGAAATGTGCAACTGATTTAGGCAAAACTTGCGGAGATGACATATCGAAATATATTTTTGCTAACGGAAAAGATATTTCAAAAGAATGTTGTAGCGCTTTGTTGACCCTCGGCGAGGAATGTCATGATCTTCTAACCGAAGTGACGATAGTATACCTACATCTTCAGAAGAAACCGGCACGAGCAGCTTGGGCTAAAAATGACGAAGTGTGGCAACTCTGCAAGACATTTGGACATGTTGGTTATTAGGATGAACTTTTCCTAATTTTATTAAAACACATATCAAATAATACAAATGTTATATAACATATTTGCGCAATTGAAATTATGTGATTAGTGCAAAATTATCTGTCACTGGTAAAATTTCATACAACAATTTGCTAGGTTATACACCATTATCGAAATGAAGAATTATAGTTTATTTACATTTTTTACATGCTGCTTAATCTTATTTCTTAACATTTGCTTTCAAAGTTACTAATACTTCTATACGTTGATCGCTAATTTATCAAAATTTAACAAGAATACCGAGGATTAAGTAAATAAAGTTTATTCATTAAACGAGTTTGTTCATTGGCCGACGAGTGAATTGACCAGTATAGTACTGAGTAACTGAGAATTAGGGTTCTTAATCATTTTTTTGTGTCCTCGGTAAATATAAAGATTCGTGAGAATAGAACATTGTATGATTTAGTGGATTAGTATGTTTATTGTCAATTAGTTTACAATTAAAACTTGGCCTTTAGCTTGGAAAACGATCGAGCTAAGATACATTATGTGTTACCGTAGCCCGTGATAGGGTATTACAGCCAGTAGTTTGTCGTATTATTGTGAACTAGAATGTTTAGTTTTTGTTAAGGATGTCCTTCTCGAACATCTGGAGAAGTTACTCCTAAGTATTAACATTTGTATAAGAAAAAAGAAATAACTCAGCCAGTACGACTGTATATAATGTACGGAGTAATTGTTATAATACTAATAACTTGAATAAAATAGTAAGAAAAATTATTCATCAATTTTGATAAATTTCGTTGAAAAATTGAAATCTTTAGCATAGTTTTTATATAATACACTAATGTTGAAGTAACAACAATAACAACATTGAAATATATAAGAATTAAATTGAGAGTACAAAAAAATGATTTCTTAATTTATTATAGTTGTAAATTTTAGAACCACTTGTGCAGGGACGTTGTTGTAGCACTTAGAATGTCAAATCACGGGGAGCATTATTGTATGCATAACTAGCTATTCTAGTTATATCTTTAACTAAGTCGAAAAGAGTTGAGTTTTAATGTTTAATTAGTTGAACTAACAAACTAGATGACTAAATATGTGTAGCAATTAAACTAGCTATAGATAAAGAGAAAGTAAATGAAATAAGTTGTAATTCAATGCTACAAAGGTCTAGGACACGATTTCCCTCCAACATTATGCATTTATCATCATGATTACGTCTGACTAGTCGTCATTGGGATGATAAGGAACGGGGAGATATCTAGAATTTCGAATCATATATAGGACATTAAAATCTATAATCAATTGAGAAAACCATCTAAATCAGCAGTCTAAGCTAATGTTTTAAATTCAATCTATATTTTTAAACAGTAATGCGAGAATTGTTATTGACGTTTTTCTCTTCATTCCCACGGACTCTCAATCCCATAGAAGAGAATTGTAAATAATGTTTATCTTAATATGTGGATGAGTTGTGGATTTTGAGCACCTAGGCGAAGAGTAATGATCTTGTAATGAAAAAATGTTCAACAACTAATTTTAACAACGAAACTTGCAATCTTGCATATCAAATTAAATGTTACAAAGAATTACCAAGTTATAACCACACAAAATTTATGAAGATGCATGAGATAAAAAAAACATTTGATAACTGATAAGTAAATAAAAAAACACATCATTAATAATAATGTATTTACATTAAGATCAACGTCTGTTTAATATTTAAAAAAAGAACGTTAATTGTAATACTTCTTATATAAATTTGCATGATCAATTTATTAATTAAATACTTGTTTTATATTTTTATTTTTGTTGTTCGCTAAATAAATAATTTTAATACAAGTTATAAAATTACTTTTTCATTATGGAGTCAAAACCAATCGTAATTGCTCTAGCCCTAATTCCATTATTTGTCATGGCAGAATACAGTTTTGCAATTGATTCTGCTCCTGCACCAAGTCCTACTGTATCAGATGCATTCCAGAAATGTGCAACTGATTTAGGCAAAACTTGCGGAGATGACATATCGAAATATATTTTTGCTAACGGAAAAGATGTTTCAAAAGAATGTTGTAGCGCTTTGTTGACCCTCGGCGAGGAATGTCATGATCTTCTAACCGAAGTGACGATAGTATACCTACATCTTCAGAAGAAACCGGCACGAGCAGCTTGGGCTAAAAATGACGAAGTGTGGCAACTCTGCAAGACATTTGGACATGTTGGTTATTAGGATGAACTTTTCCTAATTTTATTAAAACACATATCAAATAATACAAATGTTATATAACATATTTGCGCAATTGAAATTATGTGATTAGTGCAAAATTATCTGTCACTGGTAAAATTTCATACAACAATTTGCTAGGTTATACACCATTATCGAAATGAAGAATTATAGTTTATTTACATTTTTTACATGCTGCTTAATCTTATTTCTTAACATTTGCTTTCAAAGTTACTAATACTTCTATACGTTGATCGCTAATTTATCAAAATTTAACAAGAATACCGAGGATTAAGTAAATAAAGTTTATTCATTAAACGAGTTTGTTCATTGGCCGACGAGTGAATTGACCAGTATAGTACTGAGTAACTGAGAATTAGGGTTCTTAATCATTTTTTTGTGTCCTCGGTAAATATAAAGATTCGTGAGAATAGAACATTGTATGATTTAGTGGATTAGTATGTTTATTGTCAATTAGTTTACAATTAAAACTTGGCCTTTAGCTTGGAAAACGATCGAGCTAAGATAGATTATGTGTTACCGTAGCCCGTGATAGGGTATTACAGCCAGTAGTTTGTCGTATTATTGTGAACTAGAATGTTTAGTTTTTGTTAAGGATGTCCTTCTCGAACATCTGGAGAAGTTACTCCTAAGTATTAACATTTGTATAAGAAAAAAGAAATAACTCAGCCAGTACGACTGTATATAATGTACGGAGTAATTGTTATAATACTAATAACTTGAATAAAATAGTAAGAGAAATTATTCATCAATTTTGATAAATTTCGTTGACAAATTGAAATCTTTAGCATAGTTTTTATATAATACACTAATGTTGAAGTAACAACAATAACAACATTGAAATATATAAGAATTAAATTGAGAGTACAAAAAAATGATTTCTTATTTTACTATAGTTGTAAATTTTAGAACCACTTGTGCAGGGACGTTGTTGTAGCACTTAGAATGTCAAATCACGGGGAGCATTATTGTATGCATAACTAGCTATTCTAGTTATATCTTTAACTAAGTCGAAAAGAGTTGAGTTTTAATGTTTAATTAGTTGAACTAACAAACTAGATGACTAAATATGTGTAGCAATTAAACTAGCTATAGATAAAGAGAAAGTAAATGAAATAAGTTGTAATTCAATGCTACAAAGGTCTAGGACACGATTTCCCTCCAACATTATGCATTTATCATCATGATTACGTCTGACTAGTCGTCATTAGGATGATAAGGAACGGGGAGATATCTAGAATTTCGAATCATATATAGGACATTAAAATCTATAATCAATTGAGAAAACCATCTAAATCAGCAGTCTAAGCTAATGTTTTAAATTCAATCAATATTTTTAAACAGTAATGCGAGAATTGTTATTGACGTTTTTCTCTTCATTCCCACAGACTCTCAATCCCATAGAAGAGAATTGTAAATAATGTTTATCTTAATATGTGGATGAGTTGTGGATTTTGAGCACCTAGGCGAAGAGTAATGATCTTGTAATGAAAAAATGTTCAACAACTAATTTTAACAACGAAACTTGCAATCTTGCATATCAAATTAAATGTTACAAAGAATTACCAAGTTATAACCACACAAAATTTATGAAGATGCATGAGATAAAAAAAACATTTGATAACTGATAAGTAAATAAAAAAACACATCATTAATAATAATGTATTTACATTAAGATCAACGTCTGTTTAATATTTAAAAAAAGAACGTTAATTGTAATACTTCATATATAAATTTGCATGATCAATTTATTAATTATATACTTGTTTTATATTTTTATTTTTGTTGTTCGCTAAATAAATAATATTAATACAAGTTACAAAATTACTTTTTCATTATGGAGTCAAAACCAATCGTAATTGCTCTAGCCCTAATTCCATTATTTGTCATGGCAGAATACAGTTTTGCAATTGATTCTGCTCCTGCACCAAGTCCTACTGTATCAGATGCATTCCAGAAATGTGCAACTGATTTAGGCAAAACTTGCGGAGATGACATATCGAAATATATTTTTGCTAACGGAAAAGATGTTTCAAAAGAATGTTGTAGCGCTTTGTTGACCCTCGGCGAGGAATGTCATGATCTTCTAACCGAAGTGACGATAGTATACCTACATCTTCAGAAGAAACCGGCACGAGCAGCTTGGGCTAAAAATGACGAAGTGTGGCAACTCTGCAAGACATTTGGACATGTTGGTTATTAGGATGAACTTTTCCTAATTTTATTAAAACACATATCAAATAATACAAATGTTATATAACATATTTGCGCAATTGAAATTATGTGATTAGTGCAAAATTATCTGTCACTGGTAAAATTTCATACAACAATTTGCTAGGTTATACACCATTATCGAAATGAAGAATTATAGTTTATTTACATTTTTTACATGCTGCTTAATCTTATTTCTTAACATTTGCTTTCAAAGTTACTAATACTTCTATACGTTGATCGCTAATTTATCAAAATTTAACAAGAATACCGAGGATTAAGTAAATAAAGTTTATTCATTAAACGAGTTTGTTCATTGGCCGACGAGTGAATTGACCAGTATAGTACTGAGTAACTGAGAATTAGGGTTCTTAATCATTTTTTTGTGTCCTCGGTAAATATAAAGATTCGTGAGAATAGAACATTGTATGATTTAGTGGATTAGTATGTTTATTGTCAATTAGTTTACAATTAAAACTTGGCCTTTAGCTTGGAAAACGATCGAGCTAAGATACATTATGTGTTACCGTAGCCCGTGATAGGGTATTACAGCCAGTAGTTTGTCGTATTATTGTGAACTATAATGTTTAGTTTTTGTTAAGGATGTCCTTCTCGAACATCTGGAGAAGTTACTCCTAAGTATTAACATTTGTATAAGAAAAAAGAAATAACTCAGCCAGTACGGCTGTATATAATGTACGGAGTAATTGTTATAATACTAATAACTTGAATAAAATAGTAAGAGAAATTATTCATCAATTTTGATAAATTTCGTTGACAAATTGAAATCTTTAGCATAGTTTTTATATAATACACTAATGTTGAAGTAACAACAATAACAACATTGAAATATATAAGAATTAAATTGAGAGTACAAAAAAATGATTTCTTATTTTACTATAGTTGTAAATTTTAGAACCACTTGTGCAGGGACGTTGTTGTAGCACTTAGAATGTCAAATCACGGGGAGCATTATTGTATGCATAACTAGCTATTCTAGTTATATCTTTAACTAAGTCGAAAAGAGTTGAGTTTTAATGTTTAATTAGTTGAACTAACAAACTAGATGACTAAATATGTGTAGCAATTAAACTAGCTATAGATAAAGAGAAAGTAAATGAAATAAGTTGTAATTCAATGCTACAAAGGTCTAGGACACGATTTCCCTCCAACATTATGCATTTATCATCATGATTACGTCTGACTAGTCGTCATTAGGATGATAAGGAACGGGGAGATATCTAGAATTTCGAATCATATATAGGACATTAAAATCTATAATCAATTGAGAAAACCATCTAAATCAGCAGTCTAAGCTAATGTTTTAAATTCAATCAATATTTTTAAACAGTAATGCGAGAATTGTTATTGACGTTTTTCTCTTCATTCCCACAGACTCTCAATCCCATAGAAGAGAATTGTAAATAATGTTTATCTTAATATGTGGATGAGTTGTGGATTTTGAGCACCTAGGCGAAGAGTAATGATCTTGTAATGAAAAAATGTTCAACAACTAATTTTAACAACGAAACTTGCAATCTTGCATATCAAATTAAATGTTACAAAGAATTACCAAGTTATAACCACACAAAATTTATGAAGATGCATGAGATAAAAAAAACATTTGATAACTGATAAGTAAATAAAAAAACACATCATTAATAATAATGTATTTACATTAAGATCAACGTCTGTTTAATATTTAAAAAAAGAACGTTAATTGTAATACTTCATATATAAATTTGCATGATCAATTTATTAATTATATACTTGTTTTATATTTTTATTTTTGTTGTTCGCTAAATAAATAATATTAATACAAGTTACAAAATTACTTTTTCATTATGGAGTCAAAACCAATCGTAATTGCTCTAGCCCTAATTCCATTATTTGTCATGGCAGAATACAGTTTTGCAATTGATTCTGCTCCTGCACCAAGTCCTACTGTATCAGATGCATTCCAGAAATGTGCAACTGATTTAGGCAAAACTTGCGGAGATGACATATCGAAATATATTTTTGCTAACGGAAAAGATGTTTCAAAAGAATGTTGTAGCGCTTTGTTGACCCTCGGCGAGGAATGTCATGATCTTCTAACCGAAGTGACGATAGTATACCTACATCTTCAGAAGAAACCGGCACGAGCAGCTTGGGCTAAAAATGACGAAGTGTGGCAACTCTGCAAGACATTTGGACATGTTGGTTATTAGGATGAACTTTTCCTAATTTTATTAAAACACATATCAAATAATACAAATGTTATATAACATATTTGCGCAATTGAAATTATGTGATTAGTGCAAAATTATCTGTCACTGGTAAAATTTCATACAACAATTTTCTAGGTTATACACCATTATCGAAATGAAGAATTATAGTTTATTTACATTTTTTACATGCTGCTTAATCTTATTTCTTAACATTTGCTTTCAAAGTTACTAATACTTCTATACGTTGATCGCTAATTTATCAAAATTTAACAAGAATACCGAGGATTAAGTAAATAAAGTTTATTCATTAAACGAGTTTGTTCATTGGCCGACGAGTGAATTGACCAGTATAGTACTGAGTAACTGAGAATTAGGGTTCTTAATCATTTTTTTGTGTCCTCGGTAAATATAAAGATTCGTGAGAATAGAACATTGTATGATTTAGTGGATTAGTATGTTTATTGTCAATTAGTTTACAATTAAAACTTGGCCTTTAGCTTGGAAAACGATCGAGCTAAGATACATTATGTGTTACCGTAGCCCGTGATAGGGTATTACAGCCAGTAGTTCGTCGTATTATTGTGAACTAGAATGTTTAGTCTTTGTTAAGGATGTCCTTCTCGAACATCTGGAGAAGTTACTCCTAAGTATTAACATTTGTATAAGAAAAAAGAAATAACTCAGCCAGTACGACTGTATATAATGTACGGAGTAATTGTTATAATACTAATAACTTGAATAAAATAGTAAGAGAAATTATTCATCAATTTTGATAAATTTCGTTGAAAAATTGAAATCTTTAGCATAGTTTTTATATAATACACTAATGTTGAAGTAACAACAATAACAACATTGAAATATATAAGAATTAAATTGAGAGTACAAAAAAATGATTTCTTATTTTACTATAGTTGTAAATTTTAGAACCACTTGTGCAGGGACGTTGTTGTAGCACTTAGAATGTCAAATCACGGGGAGCATTATTGTATGCATAACTAGCTATTCTAGTTATATCTTTAACTAAGTCGAAAAGAGTTGAGTTTTAATGTTTAATTAGTTGAACTAACAAACTAGATGACTAAATATGTGTAGCAATTAAACTAGCTATAGATAAAGAGAAAGTAAATGAAATAAGTTGTAATTCAATGCTACAAAGGTCTAGGACACGATTTCCCTCCAACATTATGCATTTATCATCATGATTACGTCTGACTAGTCGTCATTGGGATGATAAGGAACGGGGAGATATCTAGAATTTCGAATCATATATAGGACATTAAAATCTATAATCAATTGAGAAAACCATCTAAATCAGCAGTCTAAGCTAATGTTTTAAATTCAATCAATATTTTTAAACAGTAATGCGAGAATTGTTATTGACGTTTTTCTCTTCATTTCCACGGACTCTCAATCCCATAGAATAGAATTGTAAATAATGTTTATCTTAATATGTGGATGACTTGTGGATTTTGAGCACTTAGGCGAAGAGTAATGATCTTGTAATGAAAAAATGTTCAACAACTAATTTTAGCAACGAAACTTGCAATCTTGCATATCATATTAAATGTTACAAAGAATTACCAAGTTATAACCACACAAAATTTAGGGTTAATTTATAAACAATACCAATATAAGGACCCTTTTTCATAATCAGTACCAACATAATTGATAATTAGTAATCACTACCAAAATATTAACTTCTTTCTAAGATAGGTACCAAGTCACGTGAAAATCCTATACTAACCTACTCGAAGAGGTCCAAAAAGCCATTATTCAAGTACAAATCTCTAGACACTCCGCTTCAAAATCATTCTCTTAGATAAAAGCACCTTTTAAAGTAAGAAAAAACTATAGTAAAACGACCACTTGGTATCTAACGTAGAAAAAAAATTAATATCTTGGTACTGATTACTAATTATAAATTATGTTGGTATTGATTATGAAAAAGAGGACTAAAGTTGGTAGTGTTTATTAATTATAAATTTATGAACATGCATGAGATTAAAAAAAACATTTGACAACTAATAAGTAAATGAAAAAACACATCATTAATAATAATGTATTTACATTAAGAACAACGCCTGTTTAATATTTTAAAAAAGAACGTTAATTGTAATACTTAATATATAAATTTGCATGATCAATTGATTAATTATATACTTGTTTTATATTGTTATTTTTGTTGTTCGCTAAATAAATAATATTAATACAAGTTATAAAATTACTTTTTCATTATGGAGTCAAAACCAATCGTTATTGCTCTAGCCCTAATTCCATTATTTGTCATGGCAGAATACAGTTTTGCAATTGATTCTGCTCCAGCACCAAGTCCTACTGTATCAGATGCATTCCAGAAATGTGCAACTGATTTAGGCAAAACTTGCGGAGATGACATATCGAAATATATTTTTTCTAACGGAAAAGATGTTTCAAAAGAATGTTGTAGCGCTTTGTTGACCCTCGGCGAGGAATGTCAGGATCTTCTATCAGAAGTGACGATAGTATACCTGCATCTTCAGAAGAAACCGGCACGAGCAGCTTGGGCTAAAAATGACGAAGTGTGGCAACTCTGCAAGACATTTGGACATGTTGGTTATTAGGATTAACTTTTCCTAATTTTATTAAAACACATATCAAATAATACAAATGTTATATAACATATTTGCGCAATTGAAATTATGTGATTAGTGCAAATATTATTTGTCACTGGTAAAATTTCATACAACAGTTTGCTAGGTTATACACCATTATCGAAAAGAAGAATTATAGTTTATTTGCATTTTTTACATGCTGCTTAATCTTATTTCTTAACATTTGCTTTCAAAGTTACTAATAGTTCTATACGTTGATCGCTAATATATCAAAATTTAACAAGAATACCCAAGATTAAGTAATTAAAGTTTATTCATTAAACGATTTTGTTCATTGGCCGACGAGTGAATTGACCAGTATAGTACTGAGTAAGTGAGAATTAGGGTTCTTAATCATTTTTTTGTGTCCTCGGTAAATATAAAGATTCGTGAGAATAGAACATTGTATGATTTAGTGGATTAGTATGTTTATTGTCAATTAGTTTACAATTAAAACTTGGCCTTTAGCTTGGAAAACGATCGAGCTAAGATACATTATGTGTTACCGTAGCCTGTGATAGGGTATTACAGCCAGTAGTTCGTCGTATTATTGTGAACTATAATGTTTAGTTTTTGTTAAGGATGTCCTTCTCGAACATCTGGAGAAGTTAGTGTAACATCCCAATATTTCGAGACTTGGAAGTTTAAAGATTTTAATTTCAAGTTCGAGAAATAATTTATATTTCGTAAATTGTGGAATTTCATTTAAATAACTGATTAATTTATGTGAGGATATTTTAAAGGATTTAAATAAGATTTCATTTAATTGCGTAATTTACGTCTTAGCAATTTAATTTCATAGTACGGAAATATTTATATTGTCTTAAGTTTATAGTTACCTTAAGTCGGTGTTTTTAGCTTAAACCGTCTTAAAACTTGTTTTATGGGCCTAACTTGTTAATGGACCCATTTTCCCTCTTTTTCCTCACAAAACCCTAACCTCACCCTCTTCTACCTCCCTCCTTTATTTCATTTTTCAGATTTGTAATAAACACCATTTTTATCACTTTTTCACCTCCAACCTTCAAATGCTCATAAAACCTTCATTTCTTATCCGATTGAGACGATTTTCGCGGCCACGGATTCCTCTTCTCGCCCTCCATCTTTCTAGGTAAGAATTTCTCCAAAATAATTCCGTCTTATATTCTGGCCGTTACCCTAAGGTCACGTTTTTCGAGGTTTAAGAATGTTTGTTGTGTTTCTAGCGCGGACTCGGACAATGGAATAGCTTGGAGTCGGAATCTTGGGGATTTGAAGAGTTATAAGGTGACGATAATGAGAAACTCGGCCTTATTGTGAATATTAGCATTTTGATGTTTAATATGGTTTAAGTTTCTGAAATTTCATGTATTTATTGTTATTTGCACTTAGTAACATGTTAGGAATGATCTTACTTGAGGATTATATGCTTACTTGATGTTTCATATGAGTAATGGTTTAATTTCTGAAATTCATGTTTTGCGACGGGGATACAAAGTATATTCATATTGAGGATTGTTATGGGGTTAATTGCTGATAGATAGTGTTATTGGTTGATTTATGATAATGGGTAAACAATTGTTGTTGTTAATTTAGAGGTTTGAGATCGATTTGTGTTGAATTGCATTGTTAGAGAATTGTCGATTTTGCGTACAGCGGCCTTTGAGCCGGCAGGCTGACTGGCAGCCGGTCGGCCGGCTCAGAGTCGCTGTGTTGAATTTTTGATTGTTCAGAAATTGGGAAAGGTTTCTGAGCGGGTCAGTCGGCCGCCGGTCGACCGGCTCAGGCTCCTTCTTTGTGTTTTTTTTCAAAGTTTTCAAAAGGCATGGGAAGTGACTCCCAGCCGGCAGGCCGGCAGCCGCTGAGAGTCACTCCTCGTGTTAAGTTTTTGAAGTTGGCTATTGGGGAAGGGACTCCCAGCCGGCCGGCCGGCGGACGGTCCACCTGCTGAGAGCCTCTTCTCCTTGATTTTTAGACGGTTGATTGGCTTGGGAAGGGACTCCCAGCCGGTGGACCAGCAGACGGTCCAGGACCGGCTGAGAGCCCCTGTTCCCATTGTTTTGTTTTTAACTTTCAAACGGTTATTCGGTTTTGATTGAAACTCGTTCCTTGTACCTTTGATGTGTGTTTGAGGTCCCCGAAGGATGGGCGACACTATATTGGGTTCGGGAATGGAGTGAGGATAGAGACCCCCCCGGTCGGGTAACCGAAAGGGAAACCGGCTCTCCCTCAACTTAGTTCCCGGGGTCAATTAAGTGTTGACTAGGATCGTAAGTGTTAAGAAAGAAAGAGTTAATTATTGAATTGAATGCGTTTATAGTGATGCGTATTAAGTTATGCGTTAAGATGTCGCCTCTGAACTTAGTACGTAAATTGGTTGTCATATATAGGGGTATGCGTTAAGGTGTCGCCTCTCAGCCCTATATGTGTTTGTTTGTCGTGTATGGAGGTATGCGTTAAGGTGTCGCCTCTGAGCTCCATACATGTTTTATTGTCGTGTCTGGGACATGCGTTGAGTTTTCGCCTCTGAGTCCAGACATGTTTGAGTGATCGCGTCAGGACATGCCTTAAGCTGGCCTCTGAGTCTGACGAGTAGAGCAACTGCACGACGGGGCAGTCAGGTTGTCATACCTTACCCGGAGTGCAGGTGTTTGGTGCTAGAACATGCGTTGAGTTTTTGCCTCTGAGTTTAGTACCTTGTGATGTAGTAGGGGAACATGCGTTGAGTTTTCGCCTCTGAGTTCCTTACTTGTGATTGGGAATTGAATGCTAGTCCATGCGTTGAGTTTTCGCCTCTGAGTCTAGTGTTCAGTAATAGCCGGTCCATGCGTTGAGTTTTCGCCTCTGAGTCCTTGCTTGATATTGTGAACTTGGTATCTAGGTTATGCGTTAAGATGTCGCCTCTGAACCTTTTTACTTGCTGAATGTTTGGTAACTAGGTTATGTCTTAAGTTGACCGCTGAACCTCTTTACTTGATGTTATATCTGCTTGCCTAGAGTTTGGTACAGTGTCAGATATGCATGTTGATGTTAATGAATATATTGCTTGAGTTATAATCTGTTCATCCAAGGCATTGGATGACTCTATGATCGGTTTCATAAATAGTTGGATTGAAAGACCCCCCTGACTGGGTAACCAGTAGGGAAACCGGCTCTCCTTCCTAACGGTTTATGAAGTTGGTTGAGAGCCGTGCAGCAGAGTTTGCATGATAGTATGAGATCAGTTGATGAGATGTTTATACTTCACATGTTTATATATGTCGGAGTATTCAGTATTGCTTTATGTGTTACGTGTCGTTAGAAAAGGTGGCTAGGAGAACTCTAGTCACTCCCCACTGATTGTGGCGTACATGTTTTCATGTATGTAGGTACATGCAGGTTGGCAGGGTTCACGAGAGAGCTAGCGAGTGATGATCCTGTTGTCATCATATGACTTACACATTTATCGAGTAGCTAGACTCTTAGTTTCTTTTGATACAGTTTTGTTGGTGCCTGTAGGGATGTTCCATCCCAGGCTGTGGTACATATTTGGTTTTGATACTTAGACAGTATACTTATCTATTTCAGTTTCAGTTTCCGTTTCAGTTTAATTCTTCTCGCATGTTGTTTACTTTAAAAAGTTTTAATTCCGCTGCATTTTTAGTACTTTTGTATGTTTATATTTCCGCTTTCGCGAGGGGTTTTACAGTTGGTATCAGAGCGTTATCGCTCCCGATGCACTCATGTAACCCCCAACCTTAACTTGACCATATAATTGAATAATGAATGAGAGATGGGTAGATTTAAGGACTTATATTGTAGTCTGTTTTATGATTGCTTTTATTAGGTTCTAACGTGTTTGTCGATTGTCCTTGATAATACTTTATTGCCTCCAATCGACGAACCGTGGACGTATCCGTTTGGCGATCAAGACCGGCGTTTCTACCGAAGATAGAAGATTTTTGCTACCGTTGGAGAATGCTTCTGAACCTTGAAGATACTCCTCTTTCTTTGTGCATCTCCTTCTTTGATTGTAAAACCCCTCGCGAAAGCGGAAATATAAAACACACAAAGTACTAAAAATGCAGCGGAATTAAAACTTTTTACATAACTAAACATGCGAGGTGTCCTACTACAGAACTGAAACATAAATAAGTACACAAGCGTAATATAAAAGCAGCCCGGGATGGCACATCCCTACAGGCACTCAAAAACTGAAATGTAATTCTAAGTCTAGCTAACGTAAAAGTGTAAGTCAATCGATGAAGGATCATCGCTCGCTAGCTCCATGCAACCCCTCTGCCAACCTGTCATGTACCTACATACATGTAAACATGTACGCCACAATCAGTGGGGAGTGACTAGAGTTCTCCTAGCCACCTTTTGTGACAACACGTAACACATAAAGCAATACAGAATACTCCAACATATATAACATGTGAAGCATAAACAACTCATCAACTGATATCATACTATCATGCGATTACATATGCACGGCTCTCAACCAACTTCATAAACCGTTAGGAAGGAGAGCCGGTTTCCCTACTGGTTACCCAGTCGGGGGGTCTTTCAGTCCAACTATTTATGAAACCGAACTAAGAGTCATCCAATGCCTTGGATGATTAAACCATAACTCAAATAAACATCATTAACTCATCATGCATATCTGACACTGTACCATCATCAAGGCAAGCAGATAAAACATTCATAACACTAGCAATGGGTCCAGAGGTGAGCTTAACACATATCCCATTACTTGGATGATTACACCATAACTCAAATAAACATCATTAACTCAACATGCATATCTAACACTGTACCATCATCAAGGCAAGCAGATAAAACATCCATAACACTAGCAACGGGTCCAGAGGTGAACTTAACACATATCCCATTACTACACTATGTCGGGTCCAGAGGTGAACTTAACACATATCCCAACATACAATTCAAGTAAAGGGTCCAGAGGTGAACTTAACACATATCCCTAAACTTATAATCATGAAAAGGGTCCAGAGGTGAACTCAACACATATCCCTAATCATCCAAAAGCAAAGGGTCCAGAGGTGAGCTTAACACATATCCCAATGCTACAAACATGTATTGGGTCCAGAGGTGAACTTAACACATATCCCAATACGCAGTCACCGCACAACGGGTCCAGAGGTGAGCTTAACACATATCCCGTGTACGACAACCGATCACGTGTCAGGTCCAGAGGTGAGCTTAACACATATCCTGACACGCCCAAGCAAAACACGTAACGGGTCCAGAGGTGAGCTTAACACATATCCCGTCACGCGACATATAAACACGTAGTGGGTCCAGAGGTGAGCTTAACACATATCCCACCACGCGACAACCAGTGTAACCACTAACATCCAAAGGTAGAAACTAACCTATAGTTCTAACTTCTTAACTTCTAATCAACACTTAATTGATCCCGGGAACTAAGACGAGGGAGAGCCGGTTTCCCTTTCGGTTACCCGACCGGGGGGTCTCTATCCTCACTCCATTCCCGAACCCAATATAGTGTTGCCCGTACACCGGGGACCTCAAATATATATCACGGGTATACAAAACGAGTTTCAATCAAAACCGATCAACCGTTTAAAAGTTACAGCGAAAACAACCCAAAACAGCCTTCAGGGATCCCCAGCCGGTCGGCCGGCTGGTGATCCACTCTCAGCCCATTCCTTTCAAAAACACAACAAAAGCAAAGGGACTCCCAGCCGATCGGCAGGCAGCCGGTCGGCCGGCTGGGGTCCATTTTCCTAGCTTCCAAAAACACGCAATACCATCCCCAAAGCACTCCCAGCCGGCTGGGAGGCGGCCGGTCTGCCGGCTGGGCTCCCATCCTACTTATGTTCTCGCAAAACATACCCAACACAAAATGACTACCAGCCGGTCGGCCGGCTGGCAGTCCAAGGCCATTTTTCTCAAAAGTTATGAAAACCACACAAATGCTCTCCCAGCCGGTCGACCGGCGGCCGGTCGGTCGACCGGCTCAGAGAGCCTGTAACAAAATTTCGCAAATCGCAATATGTTTGAAAACTTCATAAATCGACATACAAACTTCAAAATTGCTACACAAGATGTTTACCCAACATTACTAATCATCAAATACAACCTATCTAGCAGCAAACAAGTCCCATAACAATCCTCAAACGAATTTAACAAGTATCCGTCGCAAAATGTGAAAAACTGAAAATAAGCTTATGAACACATAACAACATCTTAAAGCATGAATTCTTCACATATTAAACATCCTAAACATGTTACTAAGTCCTTTGAACAATGAACATTAATAAAATCAGAAACTAACACAAGAATCACAACAAGAGTGCTAATATACACATAAAGGCCGAGTTATCTCATTATCGTCACCTTTACTTAGCGAAACCTTCAAGATCTTGTTCAATAATCATCAAGTCCTCTTCCGGGCTAACACAAACACCGCCTAAAACAACAAAACATCACAACTATCACGAATTTCGAATTAATTCAAACAGGCCGAAATTTCAACTGTCATAAAATGCAAGATTGATTACCTTAAAACGACGGGCTCGAGACAAGGAATTCGTGGCCGCGAAAATCGTCTCAATCGGATAAGAAACGAAGATTCTATGAGCATTTTAAGATTGAAGGAGAAATTTATAAAAATGGTGTTTGTTGTTGTTTGCAAAATCTGAGAATTGAAATGAAGGAGTGAGGTAGAAGATGGTGGGGTTAGAGTTTTGTGAGGAAAAAGAGGGAAAAAGGGTCCATTAACAAGTTAGGCCCATAAGACAAGTTTTAAGACGGTTTAAGCTAAAAATGACTTAAGGTAACTATAAACTTAAGACGATATAAATATTTCTGGAATATGAAATTAAATGGCTAAGACGCAAATTACGCAATTAAATGAAATCTTATTTAAATCCTTTAAAAGTACTCTCACATAAATTCATCAGTTATTTAAATGAAATCCCAAAATTTACGAAATATAAATTATTTCTCGAGCTTGAACTTAAAACCTTTAAATATTGTTTACGAAAATGCGGGATGTTACAATCACCCCATCTTTCAAAAAGTTTCGTCCTCGAAACTTGAAGACAAAAATAAGTACTAAAACAGCTCTAACTTTCGAAATGAACCACACGGGTCATGACAACCCAAAACTTTACTTTTCGAAAAGGTTTCAAGAAGAAAAGATTTCAAGACACAAGTCTTGTCAATGAATATTGGGATTCTCGTTACGTATTCAAGAGTCCGACATTCCAAATCTGAGACAAGTCCCAAAGTTAAATCATTAAAAGTTCAAAATCACGATCGATCTGGTGTTGATAAGCACAGTACAGGTTATCAGACGTCTCCAATAACGAGTTCAGATGACAAATCAACGCTAAGATCAATCCAAATTGCAATAAATTAGTTCTTTCAAAACCGACTTTCCCACCATAACCCTTATTTTGATTCTACAAGCGAGTAAAATTGCAACAACGGTAAACAGGCCACTTTCCCTAAAAGAGGGAGCAGTTTCAAATTCTCGAAACAATTAAGATTTTTCAAAAACTACAAACTTTCAGAGTTAAAAATGGGAAACAAATTTCAAAAACAGTCACCGGGATCGCATAAACGATCATAGAGATTACCTTCGACACGAAGAACGGTGAGTTTCCAGTTTCACAGCTGACGGGACACACGAGGAAGGATCGAAGGAATGAAACAACCAGGTTAGAGGCCAAGGAAAACGGTAACTCTTGCCAAATATGGGTACACTAACCGCTCAATCCATAATCAAAACATCGTTACAACGATTTCTAGAATATCCCAAGAAGGGCGATTTCAGTAGTCTCTAGACTCACAATGGTTTCACGATTCCTCTTACGATCATCTCATCCACAGAACAAGGTATTCCTCAACAAGAAGTCTTCCAAAACTCTGAACCGGAATTCTATCACCATAACAACGAATACTCAAAACCCAAGATATGGTATTCATCATCCTATAACCTTAAATTTTAACGGTTCGATCCTGACAAACCCATTCCACAAGGTTTGACATCCTAAGTTTCCCAAATTTTATAATCACAGTGATCAATCAAATCGAGACTTTACTAAGGTAACAATTCTTAAATCCTCTGGTTTCTAACCACTTACCAACAATCTACATCCCAAGAAAAGTTCCAAGGAAGTAACCACTTTCACTCCTACGGTTCCCATAAGGTTTAGGCATTCACATTCCGAGATTCCTCAATTGATATTTATGAACACTTATAAGTTTCAAATTTCCACTCTACGATTACCTCAAACATCAACGGTTACCTGTAAGTACATCAATAGGCAAATGCCGAGGTTCCATAAGTAACTCACGGTCAACACTCAGTCAGCTCTATAAGTCCACTTGTAAATGTCTCAATATTCTCACACAGTTACTAATAACTCTCGTTCCTCAAGTAAGTGGTCCTTTCTGCATTTCAAAAATTCCTCAAGATTAAGTAGCACTAACTTACATAATTCATCAATTTAACCACATCATCATCATCTTAAGCATGTACCTCCAAAATAACCTAAGACTCCAAGTATCGTATTTAAATCCTCAAATGGTACTTCCAAATTCACAATCACCACGTACATCTAGCCATCTAACACGAAGCTTTCAAGACGACACACTATCCAATATCACCCAATTATTAGTATCACAACTCTCTCAACCAAACTTTGACAACGCAAAACCAAGCACTCCTCAAGGCATGTATCTCTACCCCAAGAACAGGTCGATCTCGCGACTATTCTAAATGAAAAGGAACAAGTCTCACCGAAGAGGAGATGAGATGCGAACTTCAGGGATAAACACGACACAGGTCTCGAGAGAGACAAACGGAAGACGGCTCAAGGGACAACAAGATGACAAGGTAAGGAACTTTAGGCTATGGACTCCAATAAAATTGAAGCCAAGATCAGAAGGAGAAGCAAAGGAGAGGAAAGGAGAGAAGCGATATGAAAGAAACGATTACAGGAATCTCCCAAGGTGCGGGTCTCTCACTATTCTTGCGGGATTCTCGCTTCCTACTTTCCAAATCCAGTCATTCAATTATCGGTTCTCATGAACAATTCCTCCAATGATTTATATACCCTAATCTTCCAAAATTTAAATGATATCATCATTACAACTACCTATTCCCAAAAGTTTGAGATGTCCCATCTCTACTAGTTCCACAAATGACAATTCAATAACACTTTCAGGTCATCACCCCTATATGCTATATCCACTTTACTTACCTCACTGTCCACAAGTTAAAAATTTTTAACCATCAAGTTCCTGAACTTCCATCTCTCAATAAAGTACTTCATTCCATCCACATACTGGTGGTGCAACCTCAAATTTCTCTTAAGTTTTTCAATAAATAAACGCAAAGATTTATTAAGCAACCTAGGGTCACATAGTGATTCACTTCCTCTAAGCTTAAGTCAACCTCTTCGAGTATTCCACTATTATAGCAAATGATTCGTATTCCTCAACAACGAGCCTTTCCCAGCTCAATCACTCACCTAAGTCAAGTGATACTAACTCACTTCACTCATCCACTCTTTATCCTTAGCATCTTAAGCCTATTCTTCTAGGCCTCTCTATATCCTCAAGTATCTTATCTAACTCCTTAAACGGTACTCTTCAAGCCACATATTTTCACAATCTAAGTATGGTTCTCAAGATTAAGATCCACAAAAGACTACGTATACAACTCATCCTTCAAGCAAGCATCCTATCGCTCACTTTCACCCTCCCAATTGGATAGACAACTAGACCCTTGGATCACCAAAGCATGTCTCTCGATACCTCTTAAGTTATTCCTCAAATAACAATATTTCACATAACCCAGCTTACGGTTATCCTAAGACTAATTCCTCCAAATCCAATAAAAGGGAAGATTACTTAGAGGGCACCTTAAGAAAGCAAGCAACAAGGTTAAGCTGAAAAGATAGGAAGATCTGTTCAAGTGAGATAGACAAATATTCTAAAAGAAGGATGTGCATCCGGAGTTATCAAAGAAGGTGGTGCACAAGGAAAGAGGAGTATCTTCAAAGCTCAGAAGCATTCTCCAACAGTAGCACGAACCTTCTATCTTCGGTAGAAACTCCGATCTCCACCGTCAAATGGATAAGCCCACGGGTCGTCGATTGAAAGATATAAAAGTGAAATTGATGACAATCAACAAACACGTTAGAGCCTAATAAAAGCAATCACAAAACAGACTACAATATAAGTCCTTAAATCTACCCCATCTCTCATTCATTATTCAACTATATGGTCAAGTTAAGGTTGGGGGTTACATGAGTGCGTCGGGAGCGATAACGCTCTGATACCAACTGTAAAACCCCTCACGAAAGCGGAAATATAAAACACACAAAGTACTAAAAATGCAGCGGAATTAAAACTTTTTACATAACTAAACATGCGAGGTGTCCTACTACAAAACTGAAACATAAATAAGTATACAAGCGTAATATAAAAGCAGCCCGGGATGGCACATCCCTACAGGCACTCAAAAACTGAAATGTAATTCTAAGTCTAGCTAACGTAAAAGTGTAAGTCAATCGATGAAGGATCATCGCTCGCTAGCTCCATACAACCCCTCTGCCAACCTGTCATGTACCTACATACATGTAAACATGTACGCCACAATCAGTGGGGAGTGACTAGAGTTCTCCTAGCCACCTTTTGTGACAACACGTAACACATAAAGCAATACAGAATACTCCAACATATGTAACATGTGAAGCATAAACAACTCATCAACTGATATCATACTATCATGCGATTACATATGCACGGCTCTCAACCAACTTCATAAACCGTTAGGAAGGAGAGCCGGTTTCCCTACTGGTTACCCAGTCGGGGGGTCTTTCAGTCCAACTATTTATGAAACCGAACTAAGAGTCATCCAATGCCTTGGATGATTAAACCATAACTCAAATAAACATCATTAACTCATCATGCATATCTGACACTGTACCATCATCAAGGCAAGCAGATAAAACATTCATAACACTAGCAATGGGTCCAGAGGTGAGCTTAACACATATCCCATTACTTGGATGATTACACCATAACTCAAATAAACATCATTAACTCAACATGCATATCTGACACTGTACCATCCTCAAGGCAAGCAGATAAAACATCCATAACACTAGCAACGGGTCCAGAGTGAACTTAACACATATCCCATTACTACACTATGTCGGGTCCAGAGGTGAACTTAACACATATCCCAACATACAATTCAAGTAAAGGGTCCAGAGGTGAACTTAACACATATCCCTAAACTTACAATCATGAAAAGGGTCCAGAGGTGAACTCAACACATATCCCTAATCATCCAAAAGCAAAGGGTCCAGAGGTGAGCTTAACACATATCCCAATGCTACAAACATGTATTGGGTCCAGAGGTGAACTTAACACATATCCCAATACGCAGTCACCGCACAACGGGTCCAGAGGTGAGCTTAACACATATCCCGTGTACGACAACCGATCACGTGTCAGGTCCAGAGGTGAGCTTAACACATATCCTGACACGCCCAAGCAAAACACGTAACAGGTCCAGAGGTGAGCTTAACACATATCCCGTCACGCGACATATAAACACGTAGTGGGTCCAGAGGTGAGCTTAACACATATCCCACCACGCGACAACCAGTGTAACCACTAACATCCAAAGGTAGAAACTAACCTATAGTTCTAACTTCTTAACTTCTAATCAACACTTAATTGATCCCGGGAACTAAGACGAGGGAGAGCCGGTTTCCCTTTCGGTTACCCGACCGGGGGGTCTCTATCCTCACTCCATTCCCGAACCCAATATAGTGTTGCCCGTACACCGGGGACCTCAAATATATATCACGGGTATACAAAACGAGTTTCAATCAAAACCGATCAACCGTTTAAAAGTTACAGCGAAAACAACCCAAAACAGCCTTCAGGGATCCCCAGCCGGTCGGCCGGCTGGTGATCCACTCTCAGCCCATTCCTTTCAAAAACACAACAAAAGCAAAGGGACTCCCAGCCGATCGGCAGGCAGCCGGTCGGCCGGCTGGGGTCCATTTTCCTAGCTTCCAAAAACACGCAATACCATCCCCAAAGCACTCCCAGCCGGCTGGGAGGCGGCCGGTCTGCCGGCTGGGCTCCCATCCTACTTATGTTCTCGCAAAACATACCCAACACAAAATGACTACCAGCCGGTCGGCCGGCTGGCAGTCCAAGGCCATTTTTCTCAAAAGTTATGAAAACCACACAAATGCTCTCCCAGCCGGTCGACCGGCGGCCGGTCGGTCGACCGGCTCAGAGAGCCTGTAACAAAATTTCGCAAATCGCAATATGTTTGAAAACTTCATAAATCGACATACAAACTTCAAAATTGCTACACAAGATGTTTACCCAACATTACTAATCATCAAATACAACCTATCTAGCAGCAAACAAGTCCCATAACAATCCTCAAACGAATTTAACAAGTATCCGTCGCAAAATGTGAAAAACTGAAAATAAGCTTATGAACACATAACAACATCTTAAAGCATGAATTCTTCACATATTAAACATCCTAAACATGTTACTAAGTCCTTTGAACAATGAACATTAATAAAATCAGAAACTAACACAAGAATCACAACAAGAGTGCTAATATACACATAAAGGCCGAGTTATCTCATTATCGTCACCTTTACTTAGCGAAACCTTCAAGATCTTGTTCAATAATCATCAAGTCCTCTTCCGGGCTAACACAAACACCGCCTAAAACAACAAAACATCACAACTATCACGAATTTCGAATTAATTCAAACAGGCCGAAATTTCAACTGTCATAAAATGCAAGATTGATTACCTTAAAACGACGGGCTCGAGACAAGGAATTCGTGGCCGCGAAAATCGTCTCAATCGGATAAGAAACGAAGATTCTATGAGCATTTTAAGATTGAAGGAGAAATTTATAAAAATGGTGTTTGTTGTTGTTTGCAAAATCTGAGAATTGAAATGAAGGAGTGAGGTAGAAGATGGTGGGGTTAGAGTTTTGTGAGGAAAAAGAGGGAAAAAGGGTCCATTAACAAGTTAGGCCCATAAGACAAGTTTTAAGACGGTTTAAGCTAAAAATGACTTAAGGTAACTATAAACTTAAGACGATATAAATATTTCTGGAATATGAAATTAAATGGCTAAGACGCAAATTACGCAATTAAATGAAATCTTATTTAAATCCTTTAAAAGTACTCTCACATAAATTCATCAGTTATTTAAATGAAATCCCAAAATTTACGAAATATAAATTATTTCTCGAGCTTGAACTTAAAACCTTTAAATATTGTTTACGAAAATGCGGGATGTTACATTGATAACTCTGGATGCACATCCCTCTTTTAGAATATTTGTCTATCTTGCTTGAACCGATCTTCATATCTTTTCAGCTTAACCTTATTGCTTGCTTTCTTAAGGTGTCGTCTAGGTAACCTTTCCTTTTATCGGATTTGGAGAAACTAGTCTTAAGATAACCGTAAACTGTGTTATGAGAAATATTGTCATTTGAGGGATAACTTAAGAGGTATCAAGAGACATGTTTTGGTGATCCAAAGGTCTAGTTGTCTATCCAATTGGGAGAGTGAAAGTGAGTGATAGGATACTTGCTTGAAGGGTGAGTTGTATACGTAGTCTTTTGTGGAGCTTAATCTTAAGAACCATACTTAAATTGTGAAAATATGTAGATTGAAGTGTACCGTTTAAGGAGTTAGAGAAGATACTTAAGGATATAGAGCGACCTAGAAGAATAGGCTTAAGATGCTAAGGATGATGAGTGGATGAGTGAAGTGAGTTAGTATCTCTTGACTTAGGTGGGTAATGGAGCTGGGAAAGGCCGTTGTTGAGGAATGCGAATCATTGGCTATAATAGTTGAATACTTGAAGAGTTTATGACTTAAGCTTAGAAGAAGTGAACCACTATTTGACCCTAGGCTGCTTAATGAATCTTAATGTTTATTTACTGAAAAACTTAAGAGAAATTTGAGGATGCACCACCGGTCTGTGGATATGATAAAGTAATCTATTGGGAGACGAGAATTCGGAAAACTTGATGGTTTAGGAATTGTTATCTGGTGGACAGTAAGGTAAGTAAAGTAGATATAACATATATGAGCGATCATTGAGGGACTAACAGAGATGGGACATCTCAAACTTTTGGGAATAGGTAACTGTAATGGTGATATTGTCTGAAAGTTTGGAAGATTTGGGTGTATAAATCGTTCGAGGAATTGTTCGTGAGAACCGACAATTGAATGGCTTGATTTAGGAAGTAAGAAGTGAGAACCCGGTGAGAATAGTGAGAGACCCGCACCTTGGAAGATTTCCACGATTGTTCCTTTATATCGCCTCTCTCTTTCCTCGCTTCTCCTTCTGATCTTGGTTTCAATTTTATTGGAGCCCACCTGAAGTTCCTTACCTTGTCATGTCGTCGTGCCTCGAGCCGATTTCCGTGTGTCTCTCTCGAGACCTGTGTCGTGTTTATCCTTGAAGTTCGTATCTCATCTCCTCTTCTGTGAGCCTCGTTCCTTTTCATTTAGATTAGTGGCGGGATCGACTTGTTCTTGGAGTAGTGATACTTGCCTTGAGAAATGCTTGATTTTGCGTTGTCAAAATTTGGTTGAGAGAGTGGTGATAATAATATTTGGGCGATATTGGATAGTGTGCCGTCTTCAAAGCTTCATGTTAGATGGCTAGATGTAAGTGGTTATTGTAGATTTGGAAGTACCATTTGAGGATTTAAATACGATACTTGGAGACTTAGGTCATTTTAGAGGTACACGCTTAAGATGATGATGATGTGGTTAAATTGATGAATTAGGTAAGTTAGTGCTACTTAATCTTGAGGAAATTTTGGTAATGCAGAAAGGACCACATACTTGAGGAACGAGAGTTATTGCTAACGGTGTGAGAATATTGAGACATTTACAAGTGGACTTTTAGAGCTGACTGAGTGTTGACCGTGAGTTACTTATTGAACCTCGGCATTTACCTATTGAGATACTTAAGAAAATTGTAAGATGCCTCACTGTTAGGTGGATTGTTTTTGATAGCTGTGGAATAATGGAAGCTTGTTGGCTTAATGATGCTTCATGAGTAGTTGACAGGTAACCATTGATGTCTGAGGTAGTCATAGAGTAGAAATTTGTAACTTATAAGTGTTCTTGAATATCATTCGGGGACTTCGGAATGCGAATAACTAAACCTTATGGAAACCGTAGGGGTGAAAGTTGTTACTTCTTTGGAACCTTTACTTTGGGATGTATATTGTTGGTAAGTGGTTAGAAATCAGAGGATTTAAGAGTTGCTACCTAAGTAAGATCTTGGTTTGAATGTTCATTGTGGTAATAAAATTTGGGGATTTAAGATATCGAACCTTATGGAATAAGTTTGCTAGGATCGAACTATCAAAATTTAAGGTCATAGGATGATGAATACCATATCTTGGGTTTCGAGGTCCGCTGTTATGGTAATGGAATCCCAGTTCAGAGTTTTGAAAGCCTTTTTGTTGAGGAATACCTTGTTCTGTGGAGGAGATAACGATAAGAGAGATCGTGAAACCTTGGAGAGGCTAGAGATCACTTGAACTGTCCTTCTTGGGATATACTAGGAATCGTTGTAACAATGTTTTGTTTATGGATTGAGCGGTTAGTGTACCCATGTTTGGCAAGAGTTACCGTCTTCCTTGACCTATAACCTGGTTGTTTTAGTCCTTCGATCCTTCCTTGTATGTTCTGTCATCTGTGAAACTTGAAACTC
This sequence comes from Silene conica, assembly GCA_029255685.2. Classification (NCBI taxonomy): domain Eukaryota; kingdom Viridiplantae; phylum Streptophyta; class Magnoliopsida; order Caryophyllales; family Caryophyllaceae; genus Silene; species Silene conica. The sequence goes on from CM055314.2 coordinate 75,144,642, forward strand.
TCAATCCTTCGCGTCGAAAGTAATCTCTATGATCGTTTCTACGCGCCCGGTGACTGTTTTTGGAATTTGTTCACTATTGTTAACCTTAAAAGTTTGCAGTTTTTGGTAAATCTTAAGTGTTTTGAGAATTTGAAACTACTTCCTCTTCCGCTGAAAGTGACTTTTAGTCGTTATTGCAATTTTACTCCTTCGAGGATTCGAGAATAAAGGTTGATTTTGAAGGAAACTTGGTTTTAAAGAGCCGATTGTTTTACAAATTTGATGAATTTCAGCGTTGATTGCCACTGGAACTTGTTATTGGAGACGTCTGATAACCTGTGCTAGGCCTATCAACCCCGAATCAATCTAAATTTAGAACTTTTAATGATTTAATTTTGGGACTTGTCTCAGATTTGGAATGTCGGACTCTTGAATACGTAACGAGAATTCCAATGTCCATTGACGAAGACTTGTACCTTGGAATCTATTTCTACTTGAAACCTTTTTGAAAGATAAGCTTTTGGGTTACCATAACCCGGGTAGTACGTTTTGATAACTAAAGTTGTTTTCGTACTTACTTCTGTTTTCAAGTTTCGAGGACGAAACTTTTTGAAAGTTCGGGTGATTGTAAAATCCCAATATTTCAAGACTTGGAAGTTTAAAGATTTTAATTTCAAGTTCGAGAAATAATTTATATTTCGTAAATTGTGGAATTTCATTTAAATAACTGATTAATTTATGTGAGGATATTTTAAAGGATTTAAATAAGATTTTATTTAATTGCGTAATTTACGTCTTAGCAATTTAATTTCATAGTCCGGAAATATTTATATCGTCTTAAGTTTATAGTTACCTTAAGTCGGTGTTTTTAGCTTAAACCGTCTTAAAACTTGTCTTATGGGCCTAACTTGTTAATGGACCCATTTTCCCTCTTTTTCCTCACAAAACCCTAACCTCACCCTCTTCTACCTCCCTCCTTCATTTCATTTTTCAGATTTGTAATAAACACCATTTTTATCACTTTTTCACCTCCAACCTTCAAATGCTCATAAAACCTTCATTTCTTATCTGATTGAGACGATTTTCGCGGCAACGGATTCCTCTTCTCGCCCTCCATCTTTCTAGGTAAGAATTTCTCCAAAATAATTCCGTCTTATATTCTGGCCGTTACCCTAAGGTCACGTTTTTCGAGGTTTAAGAATGTTTGTTGTGTTTCTAGCGCGGACTCGGACAATGGAATAGCTTGGAGTCGGAATCTTGGGGATTTGAAGAGTTATAAGGTGACGATAATGAGAAACTCGGCCTTATTGTGAATATTAGCATTTTGATGTTTAATATGGTTTAAGTTTCTGAAATTTCATGTATTTATTGTTATTTGCACTTAGTAACATGTTAGGAATGATCTTACTTGAGGATTATATGCTTACTTGATGTTTCATATGAGTAATGGTTTATTTTCTGAAATTCATGTTTTGCGACGGATACAAAGTATATTCATATTGAGGATTGTTATGGGGTTAATTGCTGATAGATAGTGTTATTGGTTGATTTATGATAATGGGTAAACAATTGTTGTTGTTAATTTAGAGGTTTGAGATCGATTTGTGTTGAATTGCATTGTTAGAGAATTGTCGATTTTGCGTACAGCGGCCTCTGAGCCGGCAGGCTGACCGGCAGCCGGTCGGCCGGCTCAGAGTCGCTGTGTTGAATTTTTGATTGTTCAGAAATTGGGAAAGGTTTCTGAGCCGGTCAGTCGGCCGCCGGTCGACCGGCTCAGGCTCCTTCTTTGTGTTTTTTTTCAAAGTTTTCAAAAGGCATGGGAAGTGACTCCCAGTCGGCAGGCCGGCAGCCGGTACACCGGCTGAGAGTCACTCCTCGTGTTAAGTTTTTGAAGTTGGCTATTGGGGAAGGGACTCCCAGCCGGCCGGCCGGCGGACGGTCCACCGGCTGAGAGCCTCTTCTCCTTGATTTTTAGACGGTTGATTGGCTTGGGAAGGGACTCCCAGCCGGTGGACCGGCAGACGGTCCAGGACCGGCTGAGAGCCCCTGTTCCCATTGTTTTGTTTTTAACTTTCAAACGGTTATTCGGTTTTGATTGAAACTCGTTCCTTGTACCTTTGATGTGTGTTTGAGGTCCCCGGAGGATGGGCGACACTATATTGGGTTCGGGAATGGAGTGAGGATAGAGACCCCCCGGTCGGGTAACCGAAAGGGAAACCGGCTCTCCCTCAACTTAGTTCCCGGGGTCAATTAAGTGTTGACTAGGATCGTAAGTGTTAAGAAAGAAAGAGTTAATTATTAAATTGAATGCGTTTAGAGTGATGCGTATTAAGTTATGCGTTAAGATGTCGCCTTTGAACTTAGTACGTAAATTGGTTGTCATATATAGGGGTATGCGTTAAGGTGTCGCCTCTGAGCCCTATATGTGTTTGTTTGTCGTGTATGGAGGTATGCGTTAAGGTGTCGCCTCTGAGCTCCATACATGTTTGATTGTCTTGTCTGGGACATGCGTTGAGTTTTCGCCTCTGAGTCCAGACATGTTTGAGTGATCGCGTCAGGACATGCCTTAAGCTGGCCTCTGAGTCTGACGAGTAGAGCAACTGCACGACGGGGCAGTCAGGTTGTCATACCTTACCCGGAGTGCAGGTGTTTGGTGCTAGAACATGCGTTGAGTTTTCGCCTCTGAGTTTAGTACCTTGTGATGTAGTAGGGGAACATGCGTTGAGTTTTCGCCTCTGAGTCTAGTGTTCAGTAATAGCCGGTCCATGCGTTGAGTTTTCGCCTCTGAGTCCTTGCTTGATATTGTGAACTTGGTATCTAGGTTATGCGTTAAGATGTCGCCTCTGAACCTTTTTACTTGCTGAATGTTTGGTAACTAGGTTATGTCTTAAGTTGACCGCTGAACCTCTTTACTTGATGTTATATCTGCTTGCCTAGAGTTTGGTACAGTGTCAGATATGCATGTTGAAGTTAATGAATATATTGCTTGAGTTATAATCTGTTCATCCAAGGCATTGGATGACTCTATGATCGGTTTCATAAATAGTTGGATTGAAAGACCCCCCTGACTGGGTAACCAGTAGGGAAACCGGCTCTCCTTCCTAACGGTTTATGAAGTTGGTTGAGAGCCGTGCAGTAGAGTTTGCATGATAGTATGAGATCAGTTGATGAGATGTTTATACTTCACATGTTTATATATGTTGGAGTATTCTGTATTGCTTTATGTGTTACGTGTCGTTAGAAAAGGTGGCTAGGAGAACTCTAGTCACTCCCCACTGATTGTGGCGTACATGTTTTCATGTATGTAGGTACATGCAGGTTGGCAGGGTTCACGAGAGAGCTAGCGAGTGATGATCCTGTTGTCATCATATGACTTACACATTTATCGAGTAGCTAGACTCTTAGTTTCTTTTGATACAGTTTTGTTGGTGCCTGTAGGGATGTTCCATCCCAGGCTGGTGTACATATTTGGTTTTGATACTTAGACAGTATACTTATCTATTTCAGTTTCAGTTTCCGTTTCAGTTTAATTCTTCTCGCATGTTGTTTACTTTAAAAAGTTTTAATTCCGCTGCATTTTTAGTACTTTTGTATGTTTATATTTCCGCTTTCGCGAGGGGTTTTACAGTTACTCCTAAGTATTAACATTTGTATAAGAAAAAAGAAATAACTCAGCCAGTACGACAGTATATAATGTACGGAGTAATTGTTATAATACTAATAACTTGAACAAAATAGTAAGAGAAATTATTCATCAATTTTGATAAATGTCGTTGAAAAATTGAAATCTTTAGCATAGTTTTTATATAATACACTAATGTTGAAGTAACAACAATAACAACATTGAAATATATAAGAATTAAATTGAGAGTACAAAAAAATGATTTCTTAATTTACTATAGTTGTAAATTTTAGAACCACTTGTGCAGGGACGTTGTTGTAGCACTTAGAATGTCAAATCACGGGGAGCATTATTGTATGCATAACTAGCTATTCTAGTTATATCTTTAACTAAGTCGAAAAGAGTTGAGTTTTAATGTTTAATTAGTTGATCTAACAAACTAGATGACTAAATATGTGTAGCAATTAAACTAGCTATAGATAAAGAGAAAGTAAATGAAATAAGTTGTAATTCAATGCTACAAAGGTCTAGGACCCGATTTCCCTCCAACATTATGCATTTATCATCATGTTTATGTCTGACTAGTCATTGGGATGATAAGGAACGGGGAGATATCTAGAATTTCGAATCATATATAGGACATTAAAATCTATAATCAATTGAGAAAACCATCTAAATCAGCAGTCTAAGCTAATCTTTTAAATTCAATCAATATATTTAAACAGTAATGCGAGAATAGTTATTGACGTTTTTCTCTTCATTACCACGGACTCTCAATCCCATAGAAGAGAATTGTAAATAATGTTTATCTTAATATGTGGATGACTTGTGGATTTTGAGCACCTAGGCGAAGAGTAATGATCTTGTAATGAAAAAATGTTCAACAACTAATTTTAACAACGAAACTTGCAATCTTGCATATCATATTAAATGTTACAAAGAATTACCAAGTTATAACCACACAAAATTAATGAAAATGCATGAGATAAAAAAACATTTGATAACTGATAAGTAAATGAAAAAACACATCATTAATAATAATGTATTTACATTAAGATCATCGTTTGTTTAATATTTTAAAAAAGAACGTTAATTGTAATACTTCATATATAAATTTGCATGATCAATTGATTAATTATATACTGGTTTTATATTTTTATTTTTGTTGTTCGCTAAATAAATAATATTAATACAAGTTATAAAATTACTTTTTCATTATGGAGTCAAAACCAATCGTTATTGCTCTAGCCCTAATTCCATTATTTGTCATGGCAGAATACAGTTTTGCAATTGATTCTGCTCCAGCACCAAGTCCTACTGTATCAGATGCATTCCAGAAATGTGCAACTGATTTAGGCAAAACTTGCGGAGATGACATATCGAAATATATTTTTGCTAACGGAAAAGATGTTTCAAAAGAATGTTGTAGCGCTTTGTTGACCCTCGGCGAGGAATGTCATGATCTTCTAACCGAAGTGACGATAGTATACCTGCATCTTCAGAAGAAACCGGCACGAGCAGCTTGGGCTAAAAATGACGAAGTGTGGCAACTCTGCAAGACATTTGGACATGTTGGTTATTAGGATGAACTTTTCCTAATTTTATTAAAACACATATCAAATAATACAAATGTTATATAACATACTTGCGCAATTGAAATTATGTGATTAGTGCAAAATTATCTGTCACTGGTAAAATTTCATACAACAATTTGCTAGGTTATACACCATTATCGAAATAAAGAATTATAGTTTATTTACATTTTTTACATGCTGCTTAATCTTATTTCTTAACATTTGCTTTCAAAGTTACTAATACTTCTATACGTTGATCGCTAATTTATCAAAATTTAAAAAGAATACCGAGGATTAATTAAATAAAGTTTATTCATTAAACGAGTTTGTTCATTGGCCGACGAGTGAAATGACCAGTATAGTACTGAGTCACTGAGAATTAGGGTTCTTAATCATTTTTTTGTGTCCTCGGTAAATATAAAGATTCGTGCGAATAGAACATTGTATGATTTAGTGGATTAGTATGTTTATTGTCAATTAGTTTACAATTAAAACTTGGCCTTTAGCTTGGAAAACGATCGAGCTAAGATACATTATGTGTTACCGTAGCCCGTGATAGGTTATTACAGCCAGTAGTTCGTCGTATTATTGTCAACTAGAATGTTTAGTTTTTGTTAAGGATGTCCTTCTAGAACATCTGGAGAAGTTACTCCTAAGTATTAACATTTGTAAAAGAAAAAAGAAATAACTCAGCCAGTACGACAATATATAATGTACGGAGTAATTGTTATAATACTAATAACTTGAATAAAATAGTAAGTGAAATTATTCATCAATTTTGATAAATTTCGTTGAAAAATTGAAATCTTTAGCATAGTTTTTATATAATACACTAATGTTGAAGTAACAACAATAACAACATTGAAATATATAAGAATTAAATTGAGAGTACAAAAATATGATTTCTTAATTTACAATAGTTGTGAATTTTAGAACCACTTGTGCAGGGACGTTGTTGTAGCACTTAGAATGTCAAATCACGGGGAGCATTATTGTATGCATAACTAGCTATTCTAGTTATATCTTTAACTAAGTCGAAAAGAGTTGAGTTTTAATGTTTAATTAGTTGAACTAACAAACTAGATGACTAAATATGTGTAGCAATTAAACTAGCTATAGATAAAGAGAAAGTAAATGAAATAAGTTGTAATTCAATGCTACAAAGGTCTAGGACCCGATTTCCCTCCTACATTATGCATTTATCATCATGATTACGTCTGACTAGTCATTGGGATGATAAGTAACGGGGAGATATCTAGAATTTCGAATCATATATAGGACATTAAAATCTATAATCAATTGAGAAAACCATCTAAATCAGCAGTCTAAGCTAATCTTTTAAATTCAATCAATATATTTAAACAGTAATGCGAGAATAGTTATTGACGTTTTTCTCTTCATTACCACGGACTCTCAATCCCATAGAAGAGAATTGTAAATAATGTTTATCTTAATATGTGGATGACTTGTGGATTTTGAGCACCTAGGCGAAGAGTAATGATCTTGTAATGAAAAAATGTTCAACAACTAATTTTAACAACGAAACTTGCAATCTTGCATATCATATTAAATGTTACAAAGAATTACCAAGTTATAACCACACAAAATTAATGAAAATGCATGAGATAAAAAAAACATTTGATAACTGATAAGTAAATGAAAAAACACATCATTAATAATAATGTATTTACATTAAGATCAACGTCTGTTTAATATTTTAAAAAAGAACGTTAATTGTAATACTTCATATATAAATTTGCATGATCAATTGATTAATTATATACTGGTTTTATATTTTTATTTTTGTTGTTCGCTAAATAAATAATATTAATACAAGTTATAAAATTACTTTTTCATTATGGAGTCAAAACCAATCGTTATTGCTCTAGCCCTAATTCCATTATTTGTCATGGCAGAATACAGTTTTGCAATTGATTCTGCTCCAGCACCAAGTCCTACTGTATCAGATGCATTCCAGAAATGTGCAACTGATTTAGGCAAAACTTGCGGAGATGACATATCGAAATATATTTTTTCTAACGGAAAAGATGTTTCAAAAGAATGTTGTAGCGCTTTGTTGACCCTCGGCGAGGAATGTCATGATCTTCTAACAGAAGTGACGATAGTATACCTGCATCTTCAGAAGAAACCGGCACGAGCAGCTTGGGCTAAAAATGACGAAGTGTGGCAACTCTGCAAGACATTTGGACATGTTGGTTATTAGGATGAACTTTCCTAATTTTATTAAAACACATATCAAATAATACAAATGTTATATAACAAATTTGCGCAATTGAAATTATGTGATTAGTGCAAATATTATCTGTCACTGCTAAAATTTCATACAACAATTTGCTAGGTTATACACCATTATCGAAATGAAGAATTATAGTTTATTTACATTTTTTACATGTTTTTTTAATCTTATTTCTTAACATTTGCTTTCAAAGTTACTAATACTTCTATACGTAAATCGCTAATTTATCAAAATTTAACAAGAATACCGAGGATTAAGTAAATAAAGTTTATTCATTAAACGAGTTTGTTCATTGGCCGACGAGTGAATTGACCAGTATAGTACTGAGTAAGTGAGAATTAGGGTTCTTATTCATTTTTTTGTGTCCTCGGTAAATATAAAGATTCGTGAGAATAGAACATTGTATGATTTAGTGGATTAGTATGTTTATTGTCAATTAGTTTACAATTAAAACTTGGCCTTTAGCTTGGAAAACGATCGAGCTAAGATACATTATGTGTTACCGTAGCCCGTGATAGGGTATTAAAGCCAGTAGTTCGTCGTATTATTGTGAACTAGAATGTTTAGTTTTTGTTAAGGATGTCCTTCTCGAACATCTGGAGAAGTTACTCCTAAGTCTTAACATTTGTAAAAGAAAAAAGAAATAACTCAGCCAGTACGACAGTATATAATGTACGGAGTAATTGTTATAATACTAATAACTTGAATAAAATAGTAAGAGAAATTATTCATCAATTTTGATAAATTTCGTTGAAAAATTGAAATCTTTAGCATAGTTTTTATATAATACACTAATGTTGAAGTAACAACAATTACAACATTGAAATATATAAGAATTAAATTGAGAGTACAAAAAAATGATTTCTTAATTTACAATAGTTGTGAATTTTAGAACCACTTGTGCAGGGACGTTGTTGTAGCACTTAGAATGTCAAATCACGGGGAGCATTATTGTATGCATAACTAGCTATTCTAGTTATATCTTTAACTAAGTCGAAAAGAGTTGAGTTTTAATGTTTAATTAGTTGAACTAACAAACTAGATGACTAAATATGTGTAGCAATTAAACTAGCTATAGATAAAGACAAAGTAAATGAAATAAGTTGTAATTCAATGCTACAAAGGTCTAGGACCCAATTTCCCTCCAACATGATGCATTTATCATCATGATTACGTCTGACTAGTCATTGGGATGATAAGGAACGGGGAGATATCTAGAATTTCGAATCATATATAGGACATTAAAATCTATAATCAATTGAGAAAACCATCTAAATCAGCAGTCTAAGCTAATGTTTTAAATTCAATCAATATTTTTAAACAGTAATGCGAGAATTGTTTTTGAAGTTTTTTTCTTCATTTCCATGGACTCTCAATCCCATAGAAGAGAATTGTAAATAATGTTTATCTTAATATGTGGATGACTTGTGGATTTTGAGCACCTAGGCGAAGAGTAATGATCTTGCAATGAAAAAATGTTCAACAACTAATTTTAACAATGAAACTTGCAATCTTGCATATCATATTAAATGTTACAAATAATTACCAAGTTATAACCACACAAAATTTATGAAGATGCATGAGATAAAAAAAACATTTGATAACTGATAAGTAAAGAAAAACTCATCATTAATAATAACGTATTTACATTAACAACAACGTATGTTTAATAAGTTTAAAAAAGAACGTTAATTGTAATACTTCATATATAAATTAGCATGATCAATTGATTAATTATATACTTGTTTTATAATTTTATTTTTGTTGTTCGTTAAATAAATAATATTAATACAAGTTATAAAATTACTTTTTCATTATGGAGTCAAAACTAATCGTTATTGCTCTAGCCCTAATTCCATTATTTGTCATGGCAGAATACAGTTTTGCAATTGATTCTGCTCCAGCACCAAGTCCTACTGTATCAGATGCATTCCAGAAATGTGCAACTGATTTAGGGAAAACTTGCGGAGATGACATATCGAAATATATTTTTTCTAACGGAAAAGATGTTTCAAAAGAATGTTGTAGCGATTTGTTGACCCTCGGCGAGGAATGTCATGATCTTCTAACAGAAGTGACAATAGTATACCTGCATCTTCAGAAGAAACCGGCACGAGCAGCTTGGGCTAAAAATGACGAAGTGTGGCAACTCTGCAAGACATTTGGACATGTTGGTTATTAGGATTAACTTTTCCTAATTTTATTAAAACACATATCAAATAATACAAATGTTATATAACATATTTGCGCAATGGAAATTATGTGATTAGTGCAAATATTATTTGTCACTGGTAAAATTTCATACAACAATTTGCTAGGTTATACACCATTATCGAAAAGAAGAATTATAGTTTATTTGCATTTTTTACATGCTGCTTAATCTTATTTCTTAACATTTGCTTTCAAAGTTACTAATAGTTCTATACGTTGATCGCTAATATATCAAAATTTAACAAGAATACCGAGGATTAAGTGTAATACCTCGTATTTTCATTATAATATTTTATGAGTATAATCGACGTATGGATAATATTTCGGCGTTAGTGTTCGATAATTATTTTATCAAATAAGGAACATATTAAATAAGTCTTGTATTGTATGTGGTCAGTGGGATTCGAACTAGGGACCTCGGGCTCACACTGGTTTGGGCCTTGAAATTAAGAATACCGTGAACACAGCCCACACTTTTTTTTTTTTTTTTTTACGTAATACACACACATACCTCGCATACATCTGATATCAACCCCAACCTTTAACCTAATTTTGGTTACCCTAATCAACATCCCACCACCACAACCTGCTGCCGCCACTTCAAGGTACACAGGGAGGTTCGCAAGGTGGGATTAGAGCAACCTAGGGTGGTTCGAATACGCCGCGAATAAGGTATCGTCATCACTGTTCGCATTTTTTTCCGGTTTGACATTCCAATTCTAATTCATTGTTAATCAATGGTATATACATGTTATACTTACTAATTGTTGCACAAATGTAATCTATGACGTATGGTAGTCGTATGTTGTCCCTTGTGGAGTTGTCGTCGACCACCTAGGACCACCAAATACTCTGTTCTCTTGCGGTTGCGCGTAGGTCGTTAGGGCAGTTCTTTGTGACGACCTTGGGGATCTACGGTGGTGGTTCTTATACTAGTGTTGTAGTAGGTGGTGCAGAGGAGAGTTGGGACCACGGGTGGTAGCCTTGGGTGGCCTGGATGGAGTTGGTGAGGGCTGGAATGAGGGGCTTGATGAGTCATATTCCTATACACTTTTATGCCTCCCCTTTAGTTGTTTTGAGATGATTCTTGTGCTAAATTGTGTCATTTATATGCTATTTATATTAGAATGTCGATACTTCCGCCTTTCGGTGTTTAATGCAGGATTGATGCATTTATGGAGCAAAAGATGGATTGGAGCACCGCGGACCCGACATGAAGGAACACACGTAGCATGGCACGAGGATCTAGGAAGGAAGAGCTAAGGAGATTATCGAAGGCAAGCACAAAGAAGAGCTCCATATAACTAGTACCTACTTTGGAGAGCCATATCTAGAGTTCTACAAATGATAATCATGTGATTCCAACTGGAGGTGAAAGCTCATCCTCTTAGCTTTCCAACGCCACAAAAATCACTTGATTCGGACAAGTAACGAAGAAATGGCGACCATTTGAAATTCAGTGCGCGAAGCAGAAATTACGTGCTGAGAGCACTCGGTCGAGTGCCACCAACACTCGATCGAGTGCCTTGAGTGCTCGATCGAGTGCCTTAAGTGCTCGATCGAGTGCCTTGAGTGCTCGATCGAGTGCTTTAATTTACCCCGAGTTTCCATAAATTGTTTAGTAGTTTACTATAAATAAAGGTTTCGTAGCCTATTGTTAGATACACTTTTATTACTCTAAAAACCCTAATTATTACTAGTAGCTCTCTAGATTATTATTTAGCAATTGCCTTCGGATCTTGTTCTCCTATTTACGGTATTCAAATTTGATAAAGGTAAAGTCGTCACCCTAAATCAAAATAATCCTTAGGATACTACTAACTAATAGCTAGCGGTAAGAAAGGTATCGAATCCACAGGGAGGCGGTAATAAATTGTTTGCTAAAGTAAATAAGTCTTAAAGTAACAAGTGGGTTGTTTTGGTTGTTTTTGTTTTCTAATGAACTAATTGCAAAATAAGTAAATAAAGATGTAAACAAGTATTAGGAAAGATCTAGGGATCAAGTTCACATAGGCAATTATCCAGGGGAATGGGATTTAACTAATTTAATTGGGCAAAATTATTATTTAAGATCATATGTCCAGTCGGTATTCATATAATCTTTAGATCTAAACCTAACATGCGGTCGCTATAATTAGGTCGGTCTATTCAATTGTTGTGGCCTATCTTAGTCTTAGTCTACGGTCGGATCTAAGACTAATTCGCGAGACTAATTAACTAATCCTGGCCAGTAATTAATTAATCAGATTTAAAACAACAATAGAACAATAATAATAAGCAGTTTAACAATTAAACATCATTAAAGTTTGATTCCCCTTTCTAATCACCTAGATCCCTTTTCACCCTAGACAAATAAATTAGCTTTGCATGGCTTGGGATCTAATTACAACAATATTGATTGAAAACATAATTAATAAAGCAATAAACTAAGAATAAGAATAATTGAAGAACAATAAAGTAGAGATTATGATTAAATACCGTAAATAGGAGAACAAGATCCGAAGGCAATTGCTAAATAATAATCTAGAGAGCTACTAGTAATAATTAGGGTTTTTAGAGTAATAAAAGTGTATCTAACAATAGGCTACGAAACCGTTATTTATAGTAAACTACTAAACAATTTATGGAAACTCGGGGTAAATTAAAGCACTCGATCGAGCACTCAAGGCACTCGATCGAGCACTTAAGGCACTCGATCGAGCACTCAAGGCACTCGATCGAGTGTTGGTGGCACTCGATCGGGTGCTCTCAGCACGTAATTTCTGCATCGCGCACTGAATTTCAAATGGTCGCCATTTCTTCGTTACTTGTCCGAATCAAGTGATTTTTGTGGCGTTGGAAAGCTAAGAGGATGAGCTTTCACCTCCAATTAGAATCACCTGATTATCATTTGTAGAACTCTAGATATGGCTCTCCAAAGTAGGTACTAGTTATATGGAGCTCTTCTTTGTGCTTGCCTTCGATAATCTCCTTAGCTCTTCCTTCCTAGATCCTCGTGCCATGCTACGTGTGTTCCTTCATGTCGGGTCCGCGGTGCTCCAATCCATCTTTTGCTCCATAAATGCATCAATCCTGCATTAAACACCGAAAGGCGGAAGTATCGACATTCTAATATAAATAGCATATAAATGACACAATTTAGCACAAGAATCATCTCAAAACAACTAAAGGGGAGGCATAAAAGTGTATAGGAATATGACTCATCAGGGCTGTCAGTGGTAGTTGGTCATACGGGTTGTTAGGGTAGTGCTGGGCTGTTGCGTTTTGGAGTCGTGTTGTAGCTGCGTGTTAATATTGCTTGCTAGTGTTATTTTTACAATTTGTACTCATCATTATTATTGTTATTCTTATTATTATTAATCTTATTATTATTATGTTATTTATTGTTAGTAAAATATAAAAACATTGATAATGTTATTGTTACTACTTATCAATTTTAGTACTTAGATACATTCAAAGGGAACATTGTTTTAGATATTCAATGGCGGGAACTAGAGTTTTAGTATGAACTTTACGAGCTGGAAGTTACTATTTTTTAGAAGGTTTCTATTTTGGGAAAGTTTCCATTTTAGGAAACTTACCACTTTTAGAAAGTTGCCATGTTTAGTATATGTACCTTATAACATGGGGGTTTGGGAAGACTTATTAATTGTTACATAATATATGTTTAGGTGACGGTTTCCGCGTGGAACATCTTTAGGAGCTGTTGACTGTCCTTCGGCAGATTGAGGTAGGGGAAAGTACGGGTATATGACGATGTGTAAACTGTTTGTATTTATTATTAATAAGCATGTTTATGATATAATACCATGTGACCGTATATAGAGTTATCTATATTATTCTGTGATATAATATGATGTGAATACAAAGGGTCTGTGATTGGTGCGGAGATAAAGGGTCTGTGATTGGTGCGGAGATAAAGGGTCTGTGTTTGGTGCATGCGGAGATAAAGGGTCTGTGATATGGTGTGGAGTTTATTTGGTGTTGGATCGGTGCGGAGTTTATTTGGTGTTGGATCGGTGCGGAGTTTATTTGGTGTTGGATCGGTGCGGAGTTTATTTGGTGTTGGATCGGTGTGGAGTATATTATATTGTTGTCTTATTTATCTTTCTACTCAACCTCGTGGTTGACCCTGTGTATTCGTGTGACACCTACGATGATCCGGAATGGGGAGTAAATTTTACAGGTCAGTGACAGATGGACTAGGAGCTTGGGCATGGAGAGAGACATGGCATGGACCTACTTAGAGTTAGATCACATTTAGATATTGTCAGTTGTACTTTCATTTTATCAAGTTTGGAACTCGTAATGGTTGTAATACCAAGTTCAAATTTAATCAGTATTTATATAAATTACCTTTGGTTTGTTTACCTTGCTATTCACTACCTCGGATATTCCGGGATGGTAACAGTCCTATTTATTTGAGAATGTCTTGCTAAAGGCTCTTAAATAAATGGGGGTGTTACAAAGTGGTATCAGAGCGAACGATCCTCAGGCCTAAACTAAATGAATCATAATGAACGTAGGAAGAGTCTAATAAAATGAACCCCGAGGTGAAACTGATAGGAGCCCCAAAAAGGAACGGTATGAGTTAGGGGCCCCCTCACACCAAACCTGAGCCCTTTCGATTCTGTCTCGGGAACCCTATGAGAGTAATTGAAGAGTGGGGTAGACTATATAGTGACCTTGTTATATTGTACTAACGCCCTTACAGGAGAAGAATGAGGTAAGTGATACATGATTTACGGTTAATAATGTGGGTTGAAAGTTATGATTGATATTAAAATGTGGATCGACCAGGATGATTGAATTAAAATTTGAAGAGTATGGATGTGTAATTGTTGAGCAATAGCTAAGAGGGATGTGATCATATGATTTTGGTGTTTGAAGCGTACATGTGATTATTTAATTATTAAATGATTACCGTAACTAAGTCGTATATTGTTGGTATTTGGATATGAATGACCAGACTTATATATATTAGTAATCCATGTCTAGTGATATGCGGAATGTGTTGCCTCATATATAAATATGTGATACGATGATATATACATGCAATGTATAAATTTTGAGTAATTAGTTGGTTCTACTTCCAGTTTAGAAATCTTAACCTGTTCTAGATGACAGTTACAGTTTGAGTGATGAATACATGTTAATATGGTAGTGTTTGTGCATCAATAATATGTCAACGTGTTATGGAAGAAAAATGGTTGAGCTTCGTAGTAGAATGTGAAGTTGTAAAAGAACTAAAATTTATGATAAGTTTTCAAAATGTTACCTCGCTTGTAAAAGCTGCCATCTAAAATGTGTCCTCTATATGAGTATGAAAATTTTATGTATGATAACCCATGTCGATCTTAACGAGTCGTTATTTAATTGTGATTTGTTTACAAGTGCTGCAGCATGCTTATTGGTGAAATTATGGGTCAGATAAGTTTTATATAAAAGTTCAATCAATTGTGGATTATGTGATGAACCACGTCACACCCTGTTATGACTTTAGTAACATGAACAATAGTCATATGATAAGAATATGGAACTTACTACATGGTAATGTAACCTTGCTTATTTCATTGGGTTTTATATAAAATAGTTTCAATTATACGGACGTTCCTACTTTCTATGGTATGACCTCAAAATAATTATGTGATGTTCCTATGTGATGTTAAAATCATGTTCATCAGAGAGGAGTCTTGACAAGTGGTAGAATGGAATTTAACTAGTAAGATAATTAGCATGATGTCATGAGTAAAAGTTATATAGCAATTTAATTGTTATAATTAATGGTGGTTATTTTGAACAACGTGAACCTTGTTGCTATTCTTTCGTATATTAAAGGTACATCTTTGTCTAGTTTCCTGATGTAATAGCCTATGACTCCGTCATGTATACTGTTGCGCTATAAAATGAATTGCATATTACCATGTTCGAAATCTGATCACGATGTATTGAGTTATTAGTTAGTTTGGCATGTGATTTAGTGTTGTGCATTCATTTACTTTATCGTTAAATTTCATGATCCGTGAGCTACAATTTGTGAGAACAACGTTTTAGTAAAGGAGAGTCAGAATGTCTCCATGCAGTTTTGAGTCCGATCTGTAGTTGAAAAATAGCCCTTTGCTTGTGTTTATAATTGTCACAAACTACCATTTCAGCGTCTCAAAAGTTTTTTTCCAAAGGTTTCAAAAGTTTTAAATTTGTATTTCAAGATGATGAATAACCACGATGACGCTTGATCTTTTAATAATTGTAGTAATTGTTTGCTATATGACAAATTCTGTACTTACGTGTTGATGAAAGCCTGCCCGGATGCTTATTTGTAGCGCGTTATATGAACTCTTATATTACAAGACATGTATTTTATTAGTCTCGTGATAGATGATGTAAGTTGAGTTATACCTAAGTGATCTGGTTAACTTATTAATACCTAGATATGCTAAACGGTCTCGTTAGTCCATGATTTGTGAATATTTTGTGAAACATGTCAATGCCCCATGATTAATTATGTTCATTAAAATTTTTGCTCCATGTCCTTTCCTAAAATATGGTTTTGCTTCTAAAATATGATTATGAACTCTAAGCTTCTTGTTTGTTTACATTGTTGTTAATATAGTAAATTTGTGATGAATTTCAAGGGTATGTAAGTGTTATCTATTCCGATTCTATTTTACTGTGTAACACGATTTTACCGATCCTATTATTAATATCATTGTTCGAGGTTGTATGAATTACTTGTTAACTGTTATTTATTTATGACGGTTTTATGTGATAATTTTATCTCTGTTGAGTTATTAGTAAGTGATTCGTATCCATTAACATTTTATATTATTAAGTTAATTTTTTTTTTTTTTTTTTTTTTTTTTTTTTGTGAGACGGGTTTAATTTTGAGATGGGTTGTCCTGTGTAATTGATTGATTTGAGGTATAAAGACAACATTGAACTGTTTAGTTGGGAACAAGAGTACCTTTGTTAATATCCTTTGAAGAGTGAAAATCCATTGTTTTTAGCACTAGAGCTTGAACCATGATATTTTGTTGGTAAGCTTAAGTTGATTATTTTGACAGTAAGATTGTTAAGTGTTATTCTGTTTGATTTGTCGATTTCTGTGACCTCGACTCGTGGGTGAGTAGCTTAGAGTTTTACTCTAAGTGTTGAGCACGGTTCTTTGAACCTTTGACAATAACGATATTGAATTGAGTTTGGTTACTAGCAATGAGTTATGGGGCATGCGTGCCGAGTTATATATTTACGGTCTAGAGTGACCAAGGTTCTTGAGTTATATTATTCGGTTTGGAATCGATATGAGATGGAGGTATTGTTTAGCGGTTTATCCGCCAGTTCACTCACCCCTTGTCTTTGGTCTTAGATTCGACGATGAGTGCGATACTTGGTTACTTGGAGTAAGATTTATGAAATAAAGTAATGAATAAGTCGGAGTATTGAGCTAGGATTTTACGGGGTTACGGGGACGTAACCATGTTTTAAGGAGGATAGGATTGTAAAATCTTAATGATTTATGATATGGCTAGTTTAGACATGGCTAATTGATATGCCGTGACTATTTGAATAAACTTGATAACCCTGTTGCTTATGTTATGCATTATATTGTGGTTGTTGAGGTGTCATGTGTTTCAGTTGTGTGTCAAACTTTGGGGACAAAGTTTTCTTAAGGGGGATGGAATGTAACATCTCGCGTTTCTTGTGTTTGTTGATGCTTGCTAAGTGTTTCCTTACTGTTATGGAGTGGTGAACTTCGGGACGAAGTTCATTTTAAGGAGAGAAGACTGTAATACCCCGTATTTCACGTAAACCGTTATTATTCTATAAATTGTATTTCTATGGTTGTTTCGTAGAATGTAACATTTCATGCCTTGCTTTAATGATACCACGTTTTGGTGATATATGCGTATGGTTGAACTTCGGGACGAAGTTCATTTCAAGGGGGGAAGATTGTAATACCTCGTATTTTCATTATAATATTTTATGAGTATAATCGACGTATGGATAATATTTCGGCGTTAGTGTTCGATAATTATTTTATCAAATAAGGAACATATTGAATAAGTCTTGTATTGTATGTGGTCAGTGGGATTCGAACTAGGGACCTCGGGCTCACACTGGTTTGGGCCTTGAAATTAAGAATACCGTGAACACATCCCACACTTCTTTTCTTTTTTTTTTTACGTAATACACACACACATACCTCGCATACATCTGATATCAACCCCAACCTTTAACCTAATTTTGGTTACCCTAATCAACATCCCACCACCACAACCTGCTGCCGCCACTTCAAGGTACACAGGGGAGGTTCGCAAGGTGGGATTAGAGCAGCCTAGGGTGGTTCGAATACGCCGCGAATAAGGTATGGTCATCACTGTTCGCATTTTTTTCCGGTTTGACATTCCAATTCTAATTCATTGTTAATCAATGGTATATACATGTTATACTTACTAATTGTTGCACAAATGTAATCTATGACGTATGGTAGTCGTATGTTGCCCCTTGTGGAGTTGTCGTCGACCACCTAGGACCACCATTGGTGGTCGTGATTGTCACTGGTTGCGGAACAGGGGTAGTTTCAGAAACAGGGGCGGGTATATGATGCTCGTGAGTAGTTGAGTCACAGCGTGTTCACGTTTTAATATGGGTGTTAGGGAAATCTTGAGATGGTGGTGGTTGTATGGGGTGTCGTGTCAAGGCGTTCCACTGTAGGTAAGCACGAGGGCTGTGACTGGTGTTTGGGGGTGGAGGTTGTCAGACCAAATACTATGTTCTCTTGCGGTTGCGCGTAGGTCGTTAGGGCAGTTCTTTGTGACGACCTTGGGGATCTACGGTGGTGGTTCTTATACTAGTGTTGTAGTAGGTGGTGCAGAGGAGAGTTGGGACCACGGGTGGTAGCCTTGGGTGGCCTGGATGGAGTTGGTGAGGGCTGGAATGAGGGGCTGTCAGTGGTAGTTGGTCATACGGGTTGTTAAGGTAGTGCTGGGCTGTTGCGTTTTGGAGTCGTGTTGTAGCTGCGTGTTAATATTGCTTGCTAGTGTTATTTTTACAATTTGTACTCATCATTATTATTGTTATTCTTATTATTATTAATCTTATTAGTATTATGTTATTTATTGTTAGTAAAATATAAAAACATTGATAATGTTATTGTTACTACTTATCAATTTTAGTACTTAGATACATTCAAAGGGAACATTGTTTTAGATATTCAATGGCGGGAACTAGAGTTTTAGTATGAACTTTACGAGCTGGAAGTTACTATTTTTTTTAGAAGGTTTCTATTTTGGGAAAGTTTCCATTTTAGGAAACTTACCACTTTTAGAAAGTTGCCATGTTTAGTATATGTACCTTATAACATGGGGGTTTGGGAAGACTTATTAATTGTTACATAATATATGTTTAGGTGACGGTTTCCGCGTGGAACATCTTTAGGAGCTGTTGACTGTCCTTCGGCAGATTGAGGTAGGGGAAAGTACGGGTATATGACGATGTGTAAACTGTTCGTATTTATTATTAAGCATGTTTATGATATAATACCATGTGACCGTATATAGAGTTATCTATATTATTCTGTGATATAATATGATGTGAATATAAAGGGTCTGTGATTGGTGCGGAGATAAAGGGTCTGTGATTGGTACGGAGATAAAGGGTCTGTGTTTGGTGCGGAGATAAAGGGTCTGTGATATGGTGTGGAGTTTATTTGGTGTTGGATCGGTGCGGAGTTTATTTGGTGTTGGATCGGTGCGGAGTTTATTTGGTGTTGGATCGGTGCGGAGTTTATTTGGTGTTGGATCGGTGCGGAGTATATTATATTGTTGACTTATTTATCTTTCTACTCAACCTCGTGGTTGACCCTGTGTATTCGTGTGACACCTACGATGATCCGGAATGGGGAGTAGATTTTACAGGTCATTGACAGATGGACTAGGAGCTTGGGCATGGAGAGAGACATGGCATGGACCTACTTAGAGTTAGATCACATTTAGATATCGTCAGTTGTACTTTCATTTTATCAAGTTTGGAACTCGTAATGGTTGTAATACCAAGTTCAAATTTAATCAGTATTTATATAAATTACCTTTGGTTTGTTTACCTTGTTATTCACTACCTCGGATATTCCGGGATGGTAACAGTCCTATTTATTTGAGAATGTCTTGCTAAAGGCACTTAAATAAATGGGGGTGTTACATTAAGTAAATAAAATTTATTCATTAAACGATTTTGTTCATTGGCCGACGAGTGAATTGACTAGTATAGTACTGAGTAAGTGAGAATTAGGGTTCTTAATCATTTTTTTGTGTCCTCGGTAAATATAAAGATTCGTGAGAATAGAACATTGTATGATTTAGTGGATTAGTATGTTTATTGTCAATTAGTTTACAATTAAAACTTGGCCTTTAGCTTGGAAAACGATCGAGCTAAGATACATTATGTGTTACCATGGCCCGTGATAGGGTATTACAGCCAGTAGTTCGTCGTATTATTGTGAACTAAAATGTTTAGTTTTTGTTAAGGATGTCCGTGTCGAACATCTGGAGAAGTTACTCCTAAGTATTAACATTTGTATAAAAAAAAGAAATAACCCAGCCAGTACGACAGTATATAATTTACGGAGTAATTCTTATAATACTAATAACTTGAATAAAATAGTACGAGAAATTATTCATCAATTTTGATAAATTTCGTTGAAAAATTGAAATCTTTAGCATAGTTTTTATATAATACACTAATGTTGAAGTAACAAAAATGACAACATTGAAATATATAATAATTAAATTGAGAGTACAAAAAAATGATTTCTTAATTTACAGTAGTTGTGAATTTTAGAACCGCTTGTGCAGGGACGTTATTGTAGCACTTAGAATGTCAAATCACGGGGAGAATTGTATGCATAACTAGCTATTCGAGTTATATCTTTAACTAAGTCGAAAAGAGTTGAGTTTTAATGTTTAATAAGTTTAACTAACAAACTAGATGACTAAATATGTGTAGCAATTAAACTAGCTATAGATAAAGAGAAAGTAAATGAAATAAGTTGTAATTCAAGGTCTAGGTCCCGATTTCCCTCCAACATTATGCATTTATCATCATGATTACGTCTGACTAGTCATTGGTATGATACGTAACGGGGAGATATCTAGAATTTCGAATCATATATAGGACATTAAAATCTATAATCAATTGAGAAAACCATCTAAATCACCAGTCTAAGCTAATGTTCTAAATTCAATCAATATTTTTAAACAGTAATGCGAGAATTGTTATTGACGTTTTTCTCTTCATTTCTATCGACTCTCAATCCCATAGAAGAGAATTGTAAATAGTGTTTATCTTAATAAGTGGATGACTTGTGGATTTTGAGCACCTAGGCGAAGAGTAATGATCTTGTAATGAAAAAATGTTCAACAACTAATTTTAACAACGAAACTTGCAATCTTGCATATCATATTAAATGTTACAAAGAATTACCAAGTTATAACCACACAAAATTTATGAAGATGCATGAGATAAAAAAAACATTTAATAACTGATAAGTAAATGAAACAACACATCATTAATAATAATGTATTTACATTAAGAACAACGTCTGTTTAATATTTAAAAAAGAACGTTAATTGTAATACTTCATATATAAATTTGCATGATCAATTGATTAATTATATACATGTTTTATATTTTTATTTTTATTGTTCGCTAAATAAATAATATTAATACAAGTTATAAAATTACTTTTTCATTATGGAGTCAAAACCAATCGTTATTGCTCTAGTCCTAATTCCATTATTTGTCATGGCAGAATACAGTTTTGCAATTGAATCTGCTCCAGCACCAAGTCCTACTGTATCAGATGCATTCCAGAAATGTGCAACTGATTTAGGCAAAACTTGCGGAGATGACATATCGAAATATATTTTTTCTAACGGAAAAGATGTTTCAAAAGAATGTTGTAGCGCTTTGTTGAACCTCGGCGAGGAATGTCATGATCTTCTAACAGAAGTGACGATAGTATACCTGCATCTTCAGAAGAAACAGGCACGAGCAGCTTGGGCTAAAAATGACGAAGTGTGGCAACTCTGCAAGACATTTGGACATGTTGGTTATTAGGATTAACTTTTCCTAATTTTATTAAAACACATATCAAATAATACAAATGTTATATAACATATTTGCGAAATTGAAATTATGTGATTAGTGCAAATATTATTTGTCACTGGTAAAATTTCATACAACAATTTGCTAGGTTATACACCATTATCGAAAAGAGGAATTATAGTTTATTTGCATTTTTTACATGCTGCTTAATCTTATTTCTTAACATTTGTTTTCAAAGTTACTAATAGTTCTATACGTTGATCGCTAATATATCAAAATTTAACAAGAATACCGAGGATTAAGTAAATAAAGTTTATTCATTAAACGATTTTGTTCATTGGCCAGCGAGTGAATTGACCAGTATAGTACTGAGTAAGTGAGAATCAGGGTTCTTAATCATTTTTTTGTGTCCTCGGTAAATATAAAGATTCGTGAGAATAGAACATTGTATGATTTAGTGGATTAGTATGTTTATTGTCAATTAGTTTACAATTAAAACTTGGCCTTGAGCTTGGAAAACGATCGAGCTAAGATACATTATGTGTTACCATGGCCCGTGATAGGGTATTACAGCCAGTAGTTCGTCGTATTATTGTGAACTAAAATGTTTAGTTTTTGTTAAGGATGTCTGTCTCGAACATCTGGAGAAGTTACTCCTAAGTATTAACATTTGTATAAAAAAAAGAAATAACCCAGCCAGTACGACAGTATATAATTTACAGAGTAATTCTTATAATACTAATAACTTGAATAAAATAGTACGAGAAATTATTCATCAATTTTGATAAATTTCGTTGAAAAATTGAAATCTTTAGCATAGTTTTTATATAATACACTAATGTTGAAGTAACAAAAATGACAACATTGAAATATATAAGAATTAAATTGAGAGTAGAAAAAAATGATTTATTAATTTACAGTAGTTGTGAATTTTAGAACCGCTTGTGCAGGGACGTTGTTGTAGCACTTAGAATGTCAAATCACGGGGAGCATTGTATGCATAACTAGCTATTCAAGTTTTATCTTTAACTAAGTCGAAAAGAGTTGAGTTTTAATGTTTAATTAGTTTAACTAACAAACTAGATGACTAAATATGTGTAGCAATTAAACTAGCTATAGATAAAGAGAAAGTAAATGAAATAAGTTGTAATTCAAGGTCTAGGTCCCGATTTCCCTCCAACATTATGCATTTATCATCATGATTACGTCTGACTAGTCATTGGTATGATACGTAACGGGGAGATATCTAGAATTTCGAATCATATATAGGACATTAAAATCTATAATCAATTGAGAAAACCATCTAAATCACCAGTCTAAGCTAATGTTTTAAATTCAATCAATATTTTTAAACAGTAATGCGAGAATTGTTATTGACGTTTTTCTCTTCATTTCTATCGACTCTCAATCCCATAGAAGAGAATTGTAAATAGTGTTTATCTTAATAAGTGGATGACTTGTGGATTTTGAGCACCTAGGCGAAGAGTAATGATCT
Organism: Silene conica; assembly: GCA_029255685.2. Classification (NCBI taxonomy): domain Eukaryota; kingdom Viridiplantae; phylum Streptophyta; class Magnoliopsida; order Caryophyllales; family Caryophyllaceae; genus Silene; species Silene conica. The sequence goes on from CM055314.2 coordinate 75,167,882, forward strand.
TGTAATGAAAAAATGTTCAACAACTAATTTTAACAACGAAACTTGCAATCTTGCATATCATACTAAGGACTCGTTTGGTTGCCCCTATAAAAATGTAACAGCCCGTATTTTCGTAAAATCTAATTTAAGCGTTTTAATTATTTTAAGTAATGAAATAATAATTTAATAATTTTATCTCGAAAGATTTTAATTTAAATAGTGAGATCCGTCTTAAGAACCTTAAGTCCTTAAGACGAATACTGCTTAATGAACTTAAACTCGAATGATAAATATCCGTTCAAATGTCCGACCCATTTAATTCATTCGGAAAGGACGACCCACTTGTTCTTTTATAAACCCTTATGTCGACATAATTGCCTTCAACATTTCATTCTTCCTGCAAACTTAACATCTCTTAAACCTCCATAAAACCTCCAATTCTTTTGTGAAAATTCTTCATCATCCGTCCTCCGAATCACAAAAGTAAGTACATTTCCGGAATCCTCGCGCAAATTCCAAGCCATCCGTCACTTTAGTTTTTCAATTTCTTCACTCCGAAAATCCGGCCTGTTTTGGTATAATTCCGTTTTACGCTCTTAAACTAGTTTTTCCGTGTTGTAGGTGAAGGACTCGACAACCCGGACGTTGATAGTTTCATACTCGAGGAGGATCTTTAGCCGGATAAGCTTAAGAGGTGACGATAATGAGAAACTCGGCCTTTATGTGTATATTAGCATGCTTATTGTGAATCTTGTGTTGTTTTCTGTTCTTGTTGTCATATATTGATTCAAAGACTTAGTAACATGTTTAGGATGAGATTGTTGTGAAGAATTCATGCTTAAACTTGTTGTCATATGCTCTTAAGTATATTTTCAGTTTTTCTCATTTTGCGACGGATACTCGATATTTTCACTTGAGGATTGTTATGGGGATTGTATGCTGATAAGATAGTGATATTAGATGTGTATGATGTTGGGCAAATCATGCTTGTAGTAATTTCTGAAGTTTACATGTCGATTTATGAAGTTTTGTGAAGTTGGGAAATTGCGATTTTCAGCGACAGGCTCTCTGAGCCGGTCGACCGGCTGAGAGCGTTTCTTGGGATTTTTTGTGTTTTACGCGAGACTTGAGACCATAGGAAATAAGTCTCCCAGCCGGCAGACCGGCCGCCTGCCAGCCGGCTGGGAGTGCGTTGTGTTGTATTTTTTGTAGTTTGGAAAACTTAAGGGTAGTCCCAGCCGCCAAACCGGCCGCCTGCCAGCCGGCTGGGAGTGCGTTTTTGTCGTTGCGTATTTTCAAGTTTTTAAGGAGGCTGAGTTCCCAGCCGGCCGACCGGCTGCCTGCCGACCGGCTGGGAGTTCGTGTATTGTTTCAGAAAAGAAAGAAGAGGCTGAGGTGGTCACCAGCCGGCCGACCGGCTGCCTGCCGACCGGCTGGGGACCCCTGTAAGCTATTTTGAGTTTTTCGTAATTTGATCGTAACTTTCAAACGGTTTATCAGTTTTACTTGAAACTTGTTTTGTGTACCCGTGGCATGTATTTGAGGTCCCCGGTGTACGGGCAACGTTATATTGGGTTCGGGAATGAAGTGAGGATAGAGACCCCCCGGTCGGGTAACCGAAAGGGAAACCGGCTCTCCCTCGTCCTAGTTCCCGGAATCAATTGAATGTTGATTAGAGGATTAAGAAGTTAGAACTATAGGTTAGTTTCTATCTTTGGTTGTTCAGTGGTTACAATGGTTGTCGCGTGGTGGGATATGTGTTAAGTTCACCTCTGGACCCACTACGTGTTTATCTGTCGCGTGACGGGATATGTGTTAAGTTCACCTCTGGACCCGTTACGTGTTTTGCTTGGGCGTGTCAGGATATGTGTTAAGCTCACCTCTGGACCTGACACGTGATCGGTTGTCGTACACGGGATATGTGTTAAGTTCACCTCTGGACCCGTTGTGCGATGACTGTGTATTGGAATATGTGTTAAGTTCACCTCTGGACCCAATACATGTTTGTAGCATTGGGATATGTGTTAAGTTCACCTCTGGACCCTTTGCTTTTGGATGACTAGGGATATGTGTTAAGTTCACCTCTGGACCCTTTTCATGATTGTAAGTTTAGGGATATGTGTTAAGTTCACCTCTGGACCCTTTACTTGATTAGATGTTGGGATATGTGTTAAGCTCACCTCTGGACCCGACATAGTGTAGTAATGGGATATGTGTTAAGTTCACCTCTGGACCCGTTGCTAGTGTTATGAATGTGTATCTGCTTGCCTAGATGATGGTACAGTGTCAGATATGCATGATTAGTTGGATGTTTATCTGCTTGCCTAGAGGATGGTACAGTGTCAGATATGCATGTCGTGTTGTTGATGTTGCTTAGTTGTGGTTTAATCATCCAAGGCATTGAATGACTCTTGTTCGGTTTCATAAATAGTGGGATTGAAAGACCCCCCGACTGGGTAACCAGTAGGGAAACCGGCTCTCCTTCCTATTTGTTTATGAAGTTGGTTAAGAGCCGTGCATGGTAATCGCATGATGGTAAGAGATAAGATGATGAGATGTTTATGCTTCACATGTTGATATATGTTGGAGTGTTCTGTATTGTTTATATGTTACGTGTTGTCACAAAAGGTGGCTAGGAGAACTCTAGTCACTCCCCACTGATTGTGGCGTACATGTTTTCATGTATGTAGGTACATGCAGGGTTGGAGATCAGGGTTACAGGAGAGCTAGCGAGTGATGATCCGTTCATCAGTTGACTTACCGTTTACGCTTAGCTAGACTCTTAGACTTTTGTTGTTTTTGTTTTGGTGCCGGTAGGGATGTGCCATCCCCGGCTGATGTATCTATTTATGTTTCAGTTTGATACTTAGTACTGTTACTTATCTATTTGGTTTCAATTTCAGTTTACGTTTCTGTCTAAGACTTCTCGCATGTTTTATCTTTAAAAGTTTTAATTCCGCTGCAATTTTGGTACTTTTATGTGTTTATATTTCCGCTTTCGCGAGGGGTTTTACAGTTGGTATCAGAGCATTATTGCTCCCGACACACTCATGTGACCCCCAACCTTAACTTGACCAAATAATCAAATAATGAATGAGAGATGGGGTAGATATAAGGACTTATATTGTAGTTTGTTTGTGCCTTGCTAGGTATACGTCTAACGGTTCACTCTCTTATGATTGAAGAATGACAGAGCCAACCGATGCCGAGAGTGCTGAGACACAAGCCCTCATCCAAACTCTTCAGGATTGCATAGCTAGGTCATCTATGCCTTCCCCTTCACCTCAAACCACGGGAAGTAACCAACCTGGAGGATTTGCTTGGACTATCACACAGATGTGGAGGAATGCAGCTAAGACATTCGACGGAGAGACCAGCGCTGCGACCCTCACCGCTTGGTTCTTTGACATGGAAAGGAACTTCATGATTTATGGTGTCCGACCTGAGGATCAGATCCGAGTAGCATCCCAGTTCTTAGTTCGTGAGGCTAGAAGTTGGTGGTTGACGATCAGTGCTCCTGCTACTCGTGACCCTACTTTCACCTGGAGTCGTTTCAAGACTCTTCTTGGCATGAGGTTTTACCATAGGGACATCCGCCAGGATAAGATGACCGAGTTCATGAACCTTCGCCAAGGAACCCTTTCTGTTCAAGCCTTCACCAATCGATTTGAGGAGCTAATCCACTTTGTGCCCCAGCTAGTTGAGAGAGAAGAAGATAAAGCTTACCTGTTTCGGAGCAAGCTTAATGCCGAGACTAGGAGTGTGGCCAGTGGTGACCCGACTTCTTACTTCCAGAGTTACTACAGTGTCTTGCGAGCGGAGGACCCTTATGAGATCTACTGCGAGAGAGCCAGAGCTTTCTCTCCTCCCCGACCACCTTTGCATAGCTGTCGAAGCAAGAGACCTCTTAGTTCTCCTTCCTCCTCCTCTTCTCCTGGAAGGGGGAAACACCCACAGTTCCTCGTGAAACCTGCTACAGTTAGGTCAGGCAAGAACCGCCGTGGTAGACCACGCATTTGCTACCGTTGCAGAAGGCAAGGACACCTCTCTGAACAGTGCCCCCAAGGAAAGGGAGAACCCAACGGAGCCGAGACTTCTCGGAATCGAGACATGGAACCCTCGACAGAGGCTCCCCTAGAGTGTTTCAAGTGTCGCAAAGCCCTACATCCTAGAGTTACCTGTAGCGGTGATCCTTACTTATGTTACACCTGCAAGAAGCCTGGACATTGCTTCTTCGAGTGCCCCGAGAGGAAAACCTTCGTCGACGGAGCTATCGCTACTGACCTAGAGGCTGAGACCAGTGGAGCTAGAGCTGTTCAACTTCAGACTGAAACTGGAGTCCATCCTGACCCACCGACTGGTATGTTCATGCCTACTGTCTTATTTATGGTTAATATGCTTGTAACCATTAAAATCTTAATCTCCTCCCTTAGATTCCTGTTAATCTTCTTTGGAATCCGTCTTCATTCCTTTTGACTTAACCTGATAACTTGCTTCCCCTAAAGCACCTTGTGCGGTAACCTACCATAGATGAACTTGGAAACCTCTTGCAATTAGCTGTAAACCGTGATATGGAGAGTGTCGTTACTTGGGGAGAAACCTAAAGAGCTTATTGAGTATGTTTTGGGTAACCCTAGTGTTGTTATGTTACTAATTTGAAGAGTAGGTGAATGATGAGATAATTGTGCTAAGTAGAGTGTCTTACGTGGCTTTAGATTGGACTTAGGTGTGAGAATCTTGCTGAATCATGGATAATTGTGAGTTTGGAATATCCATTTGAGGATCTCGAGGAACTTAGAGTAAAGATTGATTTTGAGGAATATACTTACGGTACGGACGTTGTCTGAATTGAATGAGACAAGCTAATGCTATTCGAAGTTGAGGAACGAGAGTTGTTGGTAATGGTATGAGAACATTGGAACATATACGAGAACTTGAGGAAGTGACTGAGCGGTTGACCTTAAGGTACTTAGTGAATCTTAGCACTTATCTAATGAAAGACTTAAAGGAAAATTTAGGATACATCATCAGTTTGAGAATGAATGATTTGTGGAGAGATGTAAGTCCAGAAACGCGTTAATATGAGTATGGTTATTGTGGACTGTGATACAAGTCTAGCAGATGCATCCCATGAGTTGAGTAGCCTGAGAGTTTGGTTGAATCGTCATTTGGGAACTATCTGAGACGAGCTATCTCAATATTTGAGGAATAAATCATTTTAAAGGATAATCTTGCTTTCGACTTCGAGGAACCTTGAGATTCGAATCGTTTTGAGGAACTAGTCATGAGGACCACCCGTCATAGACGTGCCTGACTTGGAAGTTGTTACCTTAATAAGATCTTGTTTTGAATTCTCATCGTGATAATAATTTGGGAATTTAGGATATTGAACCTTGCGAAATAGATTGCTAGGATCGAACGGTCAGAATTTAAGGTTAGAGGATAGTGAATACTATATCTTGAGTTGATGATTCATTGTGGTGGTAATAGAATTCCGATTCAGAGTTTTGGAAACCTTCTTGTTGAGGAATGCCCTGTTTTGTGGATGAAATAGGGGTAATAGGAACCGCGAATCGTTGTGAGCATTGAGGTTACTGGAATCGCCTTTAGGATATACTAGGGATCGTTGGAAGGATGTTTCGATTGTGAATTTAGCGGTTAGTGCAACCAGGTTTGGCAAAGGTTACCGTCTTCTTTAACCTTCGACTTGATTGTTCGTTTCCTTCGACCCACCTTTTTGTGTCCTTACAGCCGCGAGGCTTGGAACCCCTAATCCTTCTTATCAAAATAAGCTCTGCGACCGTTTCCGCGCTCTCGAGCGTCTGTTTTGGAACTTGTTTCTCAATTGTTGACTTTAAATCCATTGTTTTTGGGAAAAAGCTTAATTGTTTTAAAAAGTTGAAACTGCTTTCTCTTCCGTGGGAAACAACTTTTAGTCTTAGTTACCATTGTACTCTTCAAAATTTGAGAAAATAAAAGTTAATTTGGGAGAAAACTTGATTTTGAAGAACAGGATATTTTACAATTTGGCAGACTTCAGCGTTGATAGCCACTAGAACGTGTTATTGGAGACGTCTAATAACCCGTACTGTGCCCATCAACCCCGAATCGACGTAATTTTGGAATTTTAACTAATTTTATTTTGGGACTTGTCTCAGATTTGGAATGTCGGACTCTCGAATACGTAACGAGGATCTCAACGTCCAGTGACGAGACTTGTACCTTGAAATCTTTACTCCTTAAAAACCTCTTGGAAGATAAAGTTTTGAGTTGTCATGAACCGCTGGTTCATTTTAAAAGTTTTAGTTGTTTTCATACTTACTTCTACCTTCGAGTTTCGAGGACGAAACTTTTTGAAGATTGGGTGATTGTAACAGCCCGTATTTTCGTAAAATCTAATTTAAGCGTTTTAATTATTTTAAGTAATGAAATAATAATTTAATAATTTTATCTCGAAAGATTTTAATTTAAATAGTGAGATCCGTCTTAAGAACCTTAAGTCCTTAAGACGAATACTGCTTAATGAACTTAAACTCGAATGATAAATATCCGTTCAAATGTCCGACCCATTTAATTCATTCGGAAAGGACGACCCACTTGTTCTTTTATAAACCCTTATGTCGACATAATTGCCTTCAACATTTCATTCTTCCTGCAAACTTAACATCTCTTAAACCTCCATAAAACCTCCAATTCTTTTGTGAAAATTCTTCATCATCCGTCCTCCGAATCACAAAAGTAAGTACATTTCCGGAATCCTCGCGCAAATTCCAAGCCATCCGTCACTTTAGTTTTTCAATTTCTTCACTCCGAAAATCCGGCCTGTTTTGGTATAATTCCGTTTTACGCTCTTAAACTAGTTTTTCCATGTTGTAGGTGAAGGACTCGACAACCCGGACGTTGATAGTTTCATACTCGAGGAGGATCTTTAGCCGGATAAGCTTAAGAGGTGACGATAATGAGAAACTCGGCCTTTATGTGTATATTAGCATGCTTATTGTGAATCTTGTGTTGTTTTCTGTTCTTGTTGTCATATATTGATTCAAAGACTTAGTAACATGTTTAGGATGAGATTGTTGTGAAGAATTTATGCTTAAACTTGTTGTCATATGCTCTTAAGTATATTTTCAGTTTTTCTCATTTTGCGACGGATACTCGATATTTTCACTTGAGGATTGTTATGGGGATTGTATGCTGATAAGATAGTGATATTAGATGTGTATGATGTTGGGCAAATCATGCTTGTAGTAATTTCTGAAGTTTACATGTCGATTTATGAAGTTTTGTGAAGTTGGGAAATTGCGATTTTCAGCGACAGGCTCTCTGAGCCGGTCGACCGACCGGCCGCCGGTCGACCGGCTGAGAGCGTTTCTTGGGATTTTTTGTGTTTTACGCGAGACTTGAGACCATAGGAAATAAGTCTCCCAGCCGGCAGACCGGCCGCCTGCCAGCCGGCTGGGAGTGCGTTGTGTTGTATTTTTTGTAGTTTGGAAAACTTAAGGGTAGTCCCAGCCGGCAAACCGGCCGCCTGCCAGCCGGCTGGGAGTGCGTTTTTGTCGTTGCGTATTTTCAAGTTTTTAAGGAGGCTGAGTTCCCAGCCGGCCGACCGGCTGCCTGCCGACCGGCTGGGAGTTCGTGTATTGTTTCAGAAAAGAAAGAAGAGGCTGAGGTGGTCACCAGCCGGCCGACCGGCTGCCTGCCGACCGGCTGGGGACCCCTGTAAGCTATTTTGAGTTTTTCGTAATTTGATCGTAACTTTCAAACGGTTTATCAGTTTTACTTGAAACTTGTTTTGTGTACCCGTGGCATGTATTTGAGGTCCCCGGTGTACGGGCAACGTTATATTGGGTTCGGGAATGAAGTGAGGATAGAGACCCCCCGGTCGGGTAACCGAAAGGGAAACCGGCTCTCCCTCGTCCTAGTTCCCGGAATCAATTGAATGTTGATTAGAGGATTAAGAAGTTAGAACTATAGGTTAGTTTCTATCTTTGGTTGTTCAATGGTTACAATGGTTATCGCGTGGTGGGATATGTGTTAAGTTCACCTCTGGACCCACTACGTGTTTATCTGTCGCGTGACGGGATATGTGTTAAGTTCACCTCTGGACCCGTTACGTGTTTTGCTTGGGCGTGTCAGGATATGTGTTAAGCTTACCTCTGGACCTGACACGTGATCGGTTGTCGTACACGGGATATGTGTTAAGTTCACCTCTGGACCCGTTGTGCGATGACTGTGTATTGGGATATGTGTTAAGTTCACCTCTGGACCCAATACATGTTTGTAGCATTGGGATATGTGTTAAGTTCACCTCTGGACCCTTTGCTTTTGGATGACTAGGGATATGTGTTAAGTTCACCTCTGGACCCTTTTCATGATTGTAAGTTTAGGGATATGTGTTAAGTTCACCTCTGGACCCTTTACTTGATTAGATGTTGGGATATGTGTTAAGCTCACCTCTGGACCCGACATAGTGTAGTAATGGGATATGTGTTAAGTTCACCTCTGGACCCGTTGCTAGTGTTATGAATGTGTATCTGCTTGCCTAGATGATGGTACAGTGTCAGATATGCATGATTAGTTGGATGTTTATCTGCTTGCCTAGAGGATGGTACAGTGTCAGATATGCATGTCGTGTTGTTGATGTTGCTTAGTTGTGGTTTAATCATCCAAGGCATTGAATGACTCTTGTTCGGTTTCATAAATAGTGGGATTGAAAGACCCCCCGACTGGGTAACCAGTAGGGAAACCGGCTCTCCTTCCTATTTGTTTATGAAGTTGGTTAAGAGCCGTGCATGGTAATCGCATGATGGTAAGAGATAAGATGATGAGATGTTTATGCTTCACATGTTGATATATGTTGGAGTGTTCTGTATTGTTTATATGTTACGTGTTGTCACAAAAGGTGGCTAGGAGAACTCTAGTCACTCCCCACTGATTGTGGCGTACATGTTTTCATGTATGTAGGTACATGCAGGGTTGGAGATCAGGGTTACAGGAGAGCTAGCGAGTGATGATCCGTTCATCAGTTGACTTACCGTTTACGCTTAGCTAGACTCTTAGACTTTTGTTGTTTTTGTTTTGGTGCCGGTAGGGATGTGCCATCCCCGGCTGATGTATCTATTTATGTTTCAGTTTGATACTTAGTACTGTTACTTATCTATTTGGTTTCAATTTCAGTTTACGTTTCTGTCTAAGACTTCTCGCATGTTTTATCTTTAAAAGTTTTAATTCCGCTGCAATTTTGGTACTTTTATGTGTTTATATTTCCGCTTTCGCGAGGGGTTTTACAAAAAATGGGTGAATTGGGAAATCCCATGATTTAGAAAAAATGGAGATGTTTGGTTACTCCAAATCATGGGATTTTCTTTTTCCTAGGAATTCCCACTTCCTCCATTATGGAGGAATTTGATTACCTAGGGTCCCCTAGGTAATTGGAAATTCCCGTGTCAATTCAATTCCAGGATGTCAATCAAACGAATTTTAGGCAATTCACATGAACTGGCCAATTCACGTGTTTTGCAAAATCATGGGAAATTAATTCCCGTATGGCAACCAAACGAGGCCTAAATGTTACAAAGAATTACCAAGTTATAACCACACAAAATTTATGAAGATGCATGAGATAAAAAAACATTTAATAACTGATAAGTAAATGAAACAACACATCATTAATAATAATGTATTTACATTAAGAACAACGTCTGTTTAATATTTAAAAAAGAACGTTAATTGTAATACTTCATATATAAATTTTCATGATCAATTGATTAATTATATACATGTTTTATATTTTTATTTTTATTGTTCGCTAAATAAATAATATTAATACAAGTTATAAAATTACTTTTTCATTATGGAGTCAAAACCAATCGTTATTGCTCTAGCCCTAATTCCATTATTTGTCATGGCAGAATACAGTTTTGCAATTGAATCTGCTCCAGCACCAAGTCCTACTGTATCAGATGCATTCCAGAAATGTGCAACTGATTTAGGCAAAACTTGCGGAGATGACATATCGAAATATATTTTTTCTAACGGAAAAGATGTTTCAAAAGAATGTTGTAGCGCTTTGTTGAACCTCGGCGAGGAATGTCATGATCTTCTAACAGAAGTGACGATAGTAAACCTGCATCTTCAGAAGAAACAGGCACGAGCAGCTTGGGCTAAAAATGACGAAGTGTGGCAACTCTGCAAGACATTTGGACATGTTGGTTATTAGGATTAACTTTTCCTAATTTTATTAAAACACATATCAAATAATACAAATGTTATATAACATATTTGCGCAATTGAAATTATGTGATTAGTGCAAATATTATTTGTCATTGATAAAATTTCATACAACAATTTGCTAGGTTATACACCATTATCGAAATGAAGAATCATAGTTTATTTGCATTTTTACATGCTGCTTAATCTTATTTCTTAACATTTGCTTTCAAAGTTACTAATAGTTTTATACGTTGATCGCTAATTTATCAAAATTTAACAAGAATATCGAGGATTAAGTAAATAAAGTTTATTCATTAAACGAGTTTGTTCATTGGCCGACGAGTGAATTGACCAGTATAGTACTGAGTAAGTGAGAATTAGGGTTCTTAATCATTTTTTGTGTCCTCGGTAAATATAAAGATTCGTGAGAATAGAACATTGTATGATTTAGTGGATTAATATGTTTATTGTCAATTAGTTTACAATTAAAACTTGGCCTTTAGCTTGGAAAATGATCGAGCTAAGATACATTATGTGTTACCATGGCCCGTGATAGGGTATTACAGCCAGTAGTTCGTCGTATTATTGTGAACTATAATGTTTAGTTTTTGTTAAGGATGTCCTTCTCGAACATCTGGAGAAGTTACTCCTAAGTATTAACATTTGTAGAAGAAAAAAGAAATAACTCAGCCAGTACGACAGTATATAATGTACGGAGTAATTCTTATAATACTAATAACTTGAATAAAATAGTACGAGAAATTATTAATCAATTTTGATAAATTTCGTTGAAAAATTGAAATCTTTAGCATAGTTTTTATATAATACACTAATGTTGAAGTAACAAAAATGACAACATTGAAATATATAAGAATTAAATTGAGAGTACAAAAAAATGATTTCTTAATTTACAATAGTTGTGAATTTTAGAACCGCTTGTGCAGGGACGTTGTTGTAGCACTGAGAATGTCAAATCACGGGGAGCATTGTATGCATAACTAGTTATTCGAGTTATATCTTTAACTAAGTCGAAAATAGTTGAGTTTTAATGTTTAATTAGTTTAACTAACAAACTAGATGACTAAATATGTGTAGCAATTAAACTAGCTATACATAAAGAGAAAGTAAATGAAATAAGTTGTAATTCAAGGTCTAGGACCCGATTTCCCTCCAACATTATGCATTTATCATCATGATTACGTCTGACTAGTCATTGGGATGATACGTAACGAGGAGATATCTAGAATTTCGAATCATATATAGGACATTAAAATCTATAATCAATTGAGAAAACCATCTAAATCACCAGTCTAAGCAAATGTTTTAAATTCAATCAAAAATTTTAAACACTAATGCGAGAATTGTTATTGACGTTTTTCTCTTCATTTCTATCGACTCTCAATCCCATAGAAGAGAATTGTAAATAGTGTTTATCTTAATATGTGGATGACTTGTGGATATTGATCACCTAGGCGAAGAGTAATGATCTTGTAATGAAAAAATGTTCAACAACTAATTTTAACAACGAAACTTCCAATCTTGCATATAATATTAAAGGTTACAAAGAATTACCAAGTTATAACCACACAAAATTTATGAAGATGCATGAGATAAAAAAAAACATTTGATAACTGATAAGTAAAAGAAAAAACACATCATTAATAATAATGTATTTACATTAACAACAACGTATGTTTAATATTTTAAAAAAGAACGTTAATTGTAATACTTCATATATAAATTAGCATGATCAATTGATTAATTTTATACTTGTTTTATAATTTTATTTTTGTTGTTCGCTAAAAAAATAATATTAATAAAAGTTATAAAATTACTTTTTCATTATGGAGTCAAAACCAATCGTTATTGCTCTAGCCCTAATTCCATTATTTGTCATGGCAGAATACAGTTTTGCAATTGATTCTGCTCCAGCACCAAGTCCTACTGTATCAGATGCATTCCAGAAATGTGCAACTGATTTAGGCAAAACTTGTGGAGATGACATATCGAAATATATTTTTTCTAACGGAAAAGATGTTTCAAAAGAATGTTGTAGCGCTTTGTTGAACCTCGGCGAGGAATGTCATGATCTTCTAACAGAAGTGACGATAGTATACCTGCATCTTCAGAAGAAACCGGCACGAGCAGCTTGGGCTAAAAATGACGAAGTGTGGCAACTCTGCAAGACATTTGGACATGTTGGTTATTAGGATTAACTTTTCCTAATTTTATTAAAACACATATCAAATAATACAAATGTAATATAACATATTTGCACAATTGAAATTATGTGATTAGTGCAAATATTATTTGTCATTGATAAAATTTCATACAACAATTTGCTAGGTTATACACCATTATCGAAATGAAGAATCATAGTTTATTTGCATTTTTACATGCTGCTTAATCTTATTTCTTAACATTTGCTTTCAAAGTTAGTAATAGTTTTATACGTTAATCGCTAATTTATCAAAATTTAACAAGAATATCGAGGATTAAGTAAATAAAGTTTATTCATTAAACGAGTATGTTCATTGGCCGACGAGTGAATTGACCAGTATAGTACTGAGTAAGTGAGAATTAGGGTTTTTAATCATTTTTTGTGTCCTCGGTAAATATAAAGATTCGTGAGAATAGAACATTGTATGATTTAATGGATTAGTATGTTTATTGTCAATTAGTTTACAATTAAAACTTGGCCTTTAGCTTGGAAAATGATCGAGCTAAGATACATTATGTGTTACCATGGCCCGTGATAGGGTATTACAGCCAGTAGTTCGTCGTATTATTGTGAACTATAATGTTTAGTTTTTGTTAAGGATGTCCTTCTCGAACATCTGGAGAAGTTACTCCTAAGTATTAACATTTGTATAAGAAAAAAGAAATAACTCAGCCAGTACGACAGTATATAATGTACGGAGTAATTCTTATAATACTAATAACTTGAATAAAATAGTACGAGAAATTATTCATCAATTTTGATAAATTTCGTTGAAAAATTGAAATCTTTAGCATAGTTTTTATATAATACACTAATGTTGAAGTAACAAAAATGACAACATTGAAATATATAAGAATTAAATTGAGAGTACAAAAAAATGATTTCTTAATTTACTATAGTTGTGAATTTTAGAACCGCTTGTGCAGGGACGTTGTTGTAGCACTGAGAATGTCAAATCACGGGGAGCATTGTATGCATAACTAGTTATTCGAGTTATATCTTTAACTAAGTCGAAAATAGTTGAGTTTTAATGTTTAATTAGTTTAACTAACAAACTAGATGACTAAATATGTGTAGCAATTAAACTAGCTATACATAAAGAGAAAGTAAATGAAATAAGTTGTAATTCAAGGTCTAGGACCCGATTTCCCTCCAACATTATGCATTTATCATCATGATTACGTCTGACTAGTCATTGGGATGATACGTAACGAGGAGATAACTAGAATTTCGAATCATATATAGGACATTAAAATCTATAATCAATTGAGAAAACCATCTAAATCACCAGTCTAAGCTAATGTTTTAAATTCAATCAAAAATTTTAAACACTAATGCGAGAATTGTTATTGACGTTTTTCTCTTCATTTCTATCGACTCTCAATCCCATAGAAGAGAATTGTAAATAGTGTTTATCTTAATATGTGGATGACTTGTGGATTTTGAGCACCTAGGCGAAGAGTAATGATCTTGTAATGAAAAAATGTTCAACAACTAATTTTAACAACGAAACTTCCAATCTTGCATATCATATTAAATGTTACAAAGAATTACCAAGTTATAACCACACAAAATTTATGAAGATGCATGAGATAAAAAAAACATTTGATAACTGATAAGTAAAAGAAAAAACACATTATTAATAATAATGTATTTACATTAACAACAACGTATGTTTAATATTTTAAAAAAGAACGTTAATTGTAATACTTCATATATAAATTAGCATGATCAATTGATTAATTTTATACTTGTTTTATAATTTTATTTTTGTTGTTCGCTAAATAAATAATATTAATACAAGTTATAAAATTACTTTTTCATTATGGAGTCAAAACCAATCGTTATTGCTCTAGCCCTAATTCCATTATTTGTCATGGCAGAATACAGTTTTGCAATTGATTCTGCTCCAGCACCAAGTCCTACTGTATCAGATGCATTCCAGAAATGTGCAACTGATTTAGGCAAAACTTGCGGAGATGACATATCGAAATATATCTTTTCCAACGGAAAAGATGTTTCAAAAGAATGCTGTAGCGCTTTGTTGACCCTCGGAGAGGAATGTCATGATCTTCTAACAGAAGTGACGATAGTATACCTGCATCTTCAGAAGAAACCGGCAAGAGCAGCTTGGGCTAAAAATGACGAAGTGTGGCAACTCTGCAAGACATTTGGACATGTTGGTTATTAGGATTAACTTTTCCTAATTTTATTAAAACACATATCAAATAATACAAATGTTATATAACATATTTGCGCAATTGAAATTATGTGATTAGTGCAAATATTATTTGTCACTGGTAAAATTTCATACAACAATTTGCTAGGTTATACACCATTATCGAAAAGAAGAATTATAGTTTATTTGCATTTTTTACATGCTGCTTAATCTTATTTCTTAACATTTGCTTTCAAAGTTACTAATAGTTCTATACGTTGATCGCTAATATATCAAAATTTAACAAGAATACCGAGGATTAAGTAAATAAAGTTTATTCATTAAACGATTTTGTTCATTGGCCGGCGAGTGAATTGACCAGTATAGTACTGAGTAAGTGAGAATTAGGGTTCTTAATCATTTTTTTGTGTCCTCGGTAAATATAAAGATTCGTGAGAATAGAACATTGTATGATTTAGTGGATTAGTATGTTTATTGTCAATTAGTTTACAATTAAAGCTTGGCCTTGAGCTTGGAAAACGATCGAGCTAAGATACATTATGTGTTACCATGGCCCGTGATAGGGTATTAAATCCAGTAGTTCGTCTTATTATTGTGAACTAAAATGTTTAGTTTTTGTTAAGGATGTCCTTCTCGAACATCTGGAGAAGTTACTCCTAAGTATTAACATTTTTATAAAAAAAAAGAAATAACCCAGCCAGTACGACATTATATAATGTACGGAGTAATTCTTATAATACTAATAACTTGAATAAAATAGTACGAGAAATTATTCATCAATTTTGATAAATTTCGTTGAAAAATTGTAATCTTTAGCATAGTTTTTATATAATACACTAATGTTGAAGTAACAAAAATGACAACATTGAAATATATAAGAATTAAATTGAGAGTATAAAAAAATGATTTCTTAATTTACAATAGTTGTGAATTTTAGAACCGCTTGGGCAGGGACGTTGTTGTAGCACTGAGAATGTCAAATCACGGGGAGCATTGTATGCATAACTAGTTATTCGAGTTATATCTTTAACTAAGTCGAAAATAGTTGAGTTTTAATGTTAAATTAGTTTAACTAACAAACTAGATGACTAAATATGTGTAGCAATTAAACTAGCTATAGATAAAGAGAAAGTAAATGAAATAAGTTGTAATTCAAAGTGTAGGACCCGATTTCCCTCCAACATTATGCATTTATCATCATGATTACGTATGACTAGTCATTGGGATGATACGTAACGGGGAGATATCTAGAATTTCGAATCATATATAGGACATTAAAATCTATAATCAATTGAGAAAACCATCTAAATCACCAGTCTAAGCTAATGTTTTAATTTCAATCAAAATTTTTAAACAGTAATGCGAGAATTGTTATTGACATTTTTCTCTTCATTTCTATCGACTCTCAATCCCATAGAAGAGAATTGTAAATAGTGTTTATCTTAATATGTGGATGACTTGTGGATTTTGAGCACCTAGGCGAAGAGTAATGATCTTGTAATGAAAAAATGTTCAACAACTAATTTTAACAACGAAACTTCCAATCTTGCATATCATATTAAATGTTACAAAGAATTACCAAGTTATAACCACACAAAATTTATGAAGATGCATGAGATAAAAAAAACATTTGATAACTGATAAGTAAAAGAAAAAACACATCATTAATAATAATGTATTTACATTAACAACAACGTATGTTTAATATTTTAAAAAAGAACGTTAATTGTAATACTTCATATATAAATTAGCATGATCAATTGATTAATTTTATACTTGTTTTATAATTTTATTTTTGTTGTTCGCTAAATAAATAATATTAATACAAGTTATAAAATTACTTTTTCATTATGGAGTCAAAACCAATCGTTATTGCTCTAGCCCTAATTCCATTATTTGTCATGGCAGAATACAGTTTTGCAATTGATTCTGCTCCAGCACCAAGTCCTACTGTATCAGATGCATTCCAGAAATGTGCAACTGATTTAGGCAAAACTTGCGGAGATGACATATCGAAATATATCTTTTCCAACGGAAAAGATGTTTCAAAAGAATGTTGTAGCGCTTTGTTGACCCTCGGAGAGGAATGTCATGATCTTCTAACAGAAGTGACGATAGTATACCTGCATCTTCAGAAGAAACCGGCAAGAGCAGCTTGGGCTAAAAATGACGAAGTGTGGCAACTCTGCAAGACATTTGGACATGTTGGTTATTAGGATTAACTTTTCCTAATTTTATTAAAACACATATCAAATAATACAAATGTTATATAACATATTTGCGCAATTGAAATTATGTGATTAGTGCAAATATTATTTGTCACTGGTAAAATTTCATACAACAATTTGCTAGGTTATACACCATTATCGAAAAGAAGAATTATAGTTTATTTGCATTTTTTACATGCTGCTTAATCTTATTTCTTAACATTTGTTTTCAAAGTTACTAATAGTTCTATACGTTGATCGCTAATATATCAAAATTTAACAAGAATACCGAGGATTAAGTAAATAAAGTTTATTCATTAAACGATTTTGTTCATTGGCCGGCGAGTGAATTGACCAGTATAGTACTGAGTAAGTGAGAATTAGGGTTCTTAATCATTTTTTTGTGTCCTCGGTAAATATAAAGATTCGTGAGAATAGAACATTGTATGATTTAGTGGATTAGTATGCTTATTGTCAATTAGTTTACAATTAAAGCTTGGCCTTGAGCTTGGAAAACGATCGAGCTAAGATACATTATGTGTTACCATGGCCCGTGATAGGGTATTAAATCCAGTAGTTCGTCTTATTATTGTGAACTAAAATGTTTAGTTTTTGTTAAGGATGTCCTTCTCGAACATCTGGAGAAGTTACTCCTAAGTATTAACATTTTTATAAAAAAAAAGAAATAACCCAGCCAGTACGACATTATATAATGTACGGAGTAATTCTTATAATACTAATAACTTGAATAAAATAGTACGAGAAATTATTCATCAATTTTGATAAATTTCGTTGAAAAATTGAAATCTTTAGCATAGTTTTTATATAATACACTAATGTTGAAGTAACAAAAATGACAACATTGAAATATATAAGAATTAAATTGAGAGTATAAAAAAATGATTTCTTAATTTACAATAGTTGTGAATTTTAGAACCGCTTGGGCAGGGACGTTGTTGTAGCACTGAGAATGTCAAATCACGGGGAGCATTGTATGCATAACTAGTTATTCGAGTTATATCTTTAACTAAGTCGAAAATAGTTGAGTTTTAATGTTAAATTAGTTTAACTAACAAACTAGATGACTAAATATGTGTAGCAATTAAACTAGCTATAGATAAAGAGAAAGTAAATGAAATAAGTTGTAATTCAAAGTGTAGGACCCGATTTCCCTCCAACATTATGCATTTATCATCATGATTACGTATGACTAGTCATTGGGATGATACGTAACGGGGAGATATCTAGAATTTCGAATCATATATAGGACATTAAAATCTATAATCAATTGAGAAAACCATCTAAATCACCAGTCTAAGCTAATGTTTTAATTTCAATCAAAATTTTTAAACAGTAATGCGAGAATTGTTATTGACATTTTTCTCTTCATTTCTATCGACTCTCAATCCCATAGAAGAGAATTGTAAATAGTGTTTATCTTAATATGTGGATGACTTGTGGATTTTGAGCACCTAGGCGAAGAGTAATGATCTTGTAATGAAAAAATGTTCAACAACTAATTTTAACAACGAAACTTCCAATCTTGCATATCATATTAAATGTTACAAAGAATTACCAAGTTATAACCACACAAAATTTATGAAGATGCATGAGATAAAAAAAACATTTGATAACTGATAAGTAAAAGAAAAAACACATCATTAATAATAATGTATTTACATTAACAACAACGTATGTTTAATATTTTAAAAAAGAACGTTAATTGTAATACTTCATATATAAATTAGCATGATCAATTGATTAATTTTATACTTGTTTTATAATTTTATTTTTGTTGTTCGCTAAATAAATAATATTAATACAAGTTATAAAATTACTTTTTCATTATGGAGTCAAAACCAATCGTTATTGCTCTAGCCCTAATTCCATTATTTGTCATGGCAGAATACAGTTTTGCAATTGATTCTGCTCCAGCACCAAGTCCTACTGTATCAGATGCATTCCAGAAATGTGCAACTGATTTAGGCAAAACTTGCGGAGATGACATATCGAAATATATCTTTTCCAACGGAAAAGATGTTTCAAAAGAATGCTGTAGCGCTTTGTTGACCCTCGGAGAGGAATGTCATGATCTTCTAACAGAAGTGACGATAGTATACCTGCATCTTCAGAAGAAACCGGCAAGAGCAGCTTGGGCTAAAAATGACGAAGTGTGGCAACTCTGCAAGACATTTGGACATGTTGGTTATTAGGATTAACTTTTCCTAATTTTATTAAAACACATATCAAATAATACAAATGTTATATAACATATTTGCGCAATTGAAATTATGTGATTAGTGCAAATATTATTTGTCACTGGTAAAATTTCATACAACAATTTGCTAGGTTATACACCATTATCGAAAAGAAGAATTATAGTTTATTTGCATTTTTTACATGCTGCTTAATCTTATTTCTTAACATTTGCTTTCAAAGTTACTAATAGTTCTATACGTTGATCGCTAATATATCAAAATTTAACAAGAATACCGAGGATTAAGTAAATAAAGTTTATTCATTAAACGATTTTGTTCATTGGCCGGCGAGTGAATTGACCAGTATAGTACTGAGTAAGTGAGAATTAGGGTTCTTAATCATTTTTTTGTGTCCTCGGTAAATATAAAGATTCGTGAGAATAGAACATTGTATGATTTAGTGGATTAGTATGTTTATTGTCAATTAGTTTACAATTAAAGCTTGGCCTTGAGCTTGGAAAACGATCGAGCTAAGATACATTATGTGTTACCATGGCCCGTGATAGGGTATTAAATCCAGTAGTTCGTCTTATTATTGTGAACTAAAATGTTTAGTTTTTGTTAAGGATGTCCTTCTCGAACATCTGGAGAAGTTACTCCTAAGTATTAATATTTTTATAAAAAAAAAGAAATAACCCAGCCAGTACGACATTATATAATGTACGGAGTAATTCTTATAATACTAATAACTTGAATAAAATAGTACGAGAAATTATTCATCAATTTTGATAAATTTCGTTGAAAAATTGAAATCTTTAGCATAGTTTTTATATAATACACTAATGTTGAAGTAACAAAAATGACAACATTGAAATATATAAGAATTAAATTGAGAGTATAAAAAAATGATTTCTTAATTTACAATAGTTGTGAATTTTAGAACCGCTTGGGCAGGGACGTTGTTGTAGCACTGAGAATGTCAAATCACGGGGAGCATTGTATGCATAACTAGTTATTCGAGTTATATCTTTAACTAAGTCGAAAATAGTTGAGTTTTAATGTTAAATTAGTTTAACTAACAAACTAGATGACTAAATATGTGTAGCAATTAAACTAGCTATAGATAAAGAGAAAGTAAATGAAATAAGTTGTAATTCAAAGTGTAGGACCCGATTTCCCTCCAACATTATGCATTTATCATCATGATTACGTATGACTAGTCATTGGGATGATACGTAACGGGGAGATATCTAGAATTTCGAATCATATATAGGACATTAAAATCTATAATCAATTGAGAAAACCATCTAAATCACCAGTCTAAGCTAATGTTTTAATTTCAATCAAAATTTTTAAACAGTAATGCGAGAATTGTTATTGACAATTTTCTCTTCATTTCTATCGACTCTCAATCCCATAGAAGAGAATTGTAAATAGTGTTTATCTTAATATGTGGATGACTTGTGGATTTTGAGCACCTAGGCGAAGAGTAATGATCTTGTAATGAAAAAATGTTCAACAACTAATTTTAACAACGAAACTTCCAATCTTGCATATCATATTAAATGTTACAAAGAATTACCAAGTTATAACCACACAAAATTTATGAAGATGCATGAGATAAAAAAAACATTTGATAACTGATAAGTAAAAGAAAAAACACATCATTAATAATAATGTATTTACATTAACAACAACGTATGTTTAATATTTTAAAAAAGAACGTTAATTGTAATACTTCATATATAAATTAGCATGATCAATTGATTAATTTTATACTTGTTTTATAATTTTATTTTTGTTGTTCGCTAAATAAATAATATTAATACAAGTTATAAAATTACTTTTTCATTATGGAGTCAAAACCAATCGTTATTGCTCTAGCCCTAATTCCATTATTTGTCATGGCAGAATACAGTTTTGCAATTGATTCTGCTCCAGCACCAAGTGCTACTGTATCAGATGCATTCCAGAAATGTGCAACTGATTTAGGCAAAACTTGCGGAGATGACATATCGAAATATATCTTTTCCAACGGAAAAGATGTTTCAAAAGAATGCTGTAGCGCTTTGTTGACCCTCGGAGAGGAATGTCATGATCTTCTAACAGAAGTGACGATAGTATACCTGCATCTTCAGAAGAAACCGGCAAGAGCAGCTTGGGCTAAAAATGACGAAGTGTGGCAACTCTGCAAGACATTTGGACATGTTGGTTATTAGGATTAACTTTTCCTAATTTTATTAAAACACATATCAAATAATACAAATGTTATATAACATATTTGCGCAATTGAAATTATGTGATTAGTGCAAATATTATTTGTCACTGGTAAAATTTCATACAACAATTTGCTAGGTTATACACCATTATCGAAATGAAGAATTATAGTTTATTTGCATTTTTTACATGCTGTTTAATCTTATTTCTTAACATTTGCTTTCAAAGTTACTAATAGTTCTATACGTTGATCGCTAATTTATCTAAATTTAACAAGAATATCGAGGATTAAGTAAATAAAGTTTATTCATTAAACGAGTTTGTTCATTTGCCGACGAGTGAATTGATCAGTATAGTACTGAGTAAGTGATAATTAGGGTTCTTAATCATTTTTTTGTGTCCTCGGTAAATATAAAGATTCGTGAGAATAGAACATTGTATGATTTAGTGGATTAGTATGTTTATTGTCAATTAGTTTACAATTAAAACTTGGCCTTTAGCTTGGAAAACCATCGAGCTAAGATACATTATGTGTTACCATGGCCCGTGATAGGGTATTACAGCCAGTAGTTCGTCGTATTATTGTGAACTAAAATGTTTAGTTTTTGTTAAGGATGTCCTTCTCGAACATCTGGAGAAGTTACTCCTAAGTATTAACATTTGTATAAAAAAAAGAAATAACCCAGCCAGTACGACATTATATAATGTACGGAGTAATTCTTATAATACTAATAACTTGAATAAAATAGTACGAGAAATTATTCATCAATTTTGATAAATTTCGTTGAAAAATTGAAATCTATAGCATAGTTTTTATATAATACACTAATGTTGAAGTAACAAAATTGACAACATTGAAATATATAAGAATTAAATTGAGAGTATAAAAAAATGATTTCTTAATTTACAATAGTTGTGAATTTTAGAACCGCTTGTGCAGGGACGTTGTTGTAGCACTGAGAATGTCAAATCACGGGGAGCATTGTATGCATAACTAGTTATTCGAGTTATATCTTTAACTAAGTCGAAAGTAGTTGAGTTTTAATGTTAAATTAGTTTAACTAACAAACTACATGACTAAATATGTGTAGCAATTAAACTAGCTATAGATAAAGAGAAAGTAAATGAAATAAGTTGTAATTCAAAGTGTAGGACCCGATTTCCCTCCAACATTATGCATTTATCATCATGATTACGTCTGACTAGTCATTGGGATGATACGTAACGAGGAGATATCTAGAATTTCGAATCATATATAGGACATTAAAATCTATAATCAATTGAGAAAACCATCTAAATCACCAGTCTAAGCTAATGTTTTAATTTCAATCAAAATTTTTAAACAGTAATGCGAGAATTGTTATTGACATTTTTCTCTTCATTTCTATCGACTCTCAATCCCATAAAAGAGAATTGTAAATAGTGTTTATCTTAATATGTGGATGACTTGTGGATTTTGAGCACCTAGGCGAAGAGTAATGATCTTGTAATGAAAAAATGTTCAACAACTAATTTTAACAACGAAACTTCCAATCTTGCATATCATATTAAATGTTACAAAGAATTACCAAGTTATAACCACGCAAAATTTATAAAGATGTATGAGATAAAAAAAAACATTTGATAACTGATAAGTAAAAGAAAAAACACATCATTAATAATAATGTATATACATTAACAACAACGTATGTTTAATATTTTAAAAAAGAACGTTAATTGTAATACTTCATATATAAATTAGCATGATCAATTAATTAATTATATACTTGTTTTATAATTTTATTTTTGTTGTTCGCTAAATAAGTAATATTAATACAAGTTATAAAATTACTTTTTCATTATGGAGTCAAAACCAATCGTTATTGCTCTAGCCCTAATTCCATTATTTGTCATGGCAGAATACAGTTTTGCGATTGATCCTGCTCCAGCACCAAGTCCTACTGTATCAGATGCATTCCATAAATGTGCAACTGATTTAGGCAAAACTTGCGGAGATGACATATCGAAATATATCTTTTCCAACGGAAAAGATGTTTCAAAAGAATGTTGTAGCGCTTTGTTGACCCTCGGAGAGGAATGTCATGATCTTCTAACAGAAGTGACGATAGTATACCTGCATCTTCAAAAGAAACCGGCAAGAGCAGCTTGGGCTAAAAATGACGAAGTGTGGCAACTCTGCAAGACATTTGGACATGTTGGTTATTAGGATTAACTTTTCCTAATTTTATTAAAACACATATCAAATAATACAAATGTTATATAACATATTTGCGCAATTGAAATTATGTGATTAGTGCAAATATTATTTGTCACTGGTAAAATTTCATACAACAATTTGCTAGGTTATACACCATTATCGAAATGAAGAATTATAGTTTATTTGCATTTTTTACATGCTGTTTAATCTTATTTCTTAACATTTGCTTTCAAAGTTACTAATAGTTCTATACGTTGATCGCTAATTTATCTAAATTTAACAAGAATATCGAGGATTAAGTAAATAAAGTTTATTCATTAAACGAGTTTGTTCATTGGCCGACGAGTGAATTGATCAGTATAGTACTGAGTAAGTGATAATTAGGGTTCTTAATCATTTTTTTGTGTCCTCGGTAAATATAAAGATTCGTGAGAATAGAACATTGTATGATTTAGTGGATTAGTATGTTTATTGTCAATTAGTTTACAATTAAAACTTGGCCTTTAGCTTGGAAAACCATCGAGCTAAGATACATTATGTGTTACCATGGCCCGTGATAGGGTATTACAGCCAGTAGTTCGTCGTATTATTGTGAACTAAAATGTTTAGTTTTTGTTAAGGATGTCCTTCTCGAACATCTGGAGAAGTTACTCCTAAGTATTAACATTTGTATAAAAAAAAGAAATAACCCAGCCAGTACGACATTATATAATGTACGGAGTAATTATTATAATACTAATAACTTGAATAAAATAGTACGAGAAATTATTCATCAATTTTGATAAATTTCGTTGAAAAATTGAAATCTTTAGCATAGTTTTTATATAATACACTAATGTTGAAGAAACAAAAATAACAACATTGAAATATATAAGAATTAAATTGAGAGTATAAAAAAATGATTTCTTAATTTACAATAGTTGTGAATTTTAGAACCGCTTGTGCAGGGACGTTGTTGTAGCACTGAGAATGTCAAATCACGGGGAGCATTGTATGCATAACTAGTTATTCGAGTTATATCTTTAACTAAGTCGAAAATAGTTGAGTTTTAATGTTAAATTAGTTTAACTAACAAACTACATGACTAAATATGTGTAGCAATTAAACTAGCTATAGATAAAGAGAAAGTAAATGAAATAAGTTGTAATTCAAAGTGTAGGACCCGATTTCCCTCCAACATTATGCATTTATCATCATGATTACGTCTGACTAGTCATTGGGATGATACGTAACGAGGAGATATCTAGAATTTCGAATCATATATAGGACATTAAAATCTATAATCAATTGAGAAAACCATCTAAATCACCAGTCTAAGCTAATGTTTTAATTTCAATCAAAATTTTTAAACAGTAATGCGAGAATTGTTATTGACATTTTTCTCTTCATTTCTATCGACTCTCAATCCCATAGAAGAGAATTGTAAATAGTGTTTATCTTAATATGTGGATGACTTGTGGATTTTGAGCACCTAGGCGAAGAGTAATGATCTTGTAATGAAAAAATGTTCAACAACTAATTTTAACAACGAAACTTCCAATCTTGCATATCATATTAAATGTTACAAAGAATTACCAAGTTACACTACAACAATATGGTACTTGCGCCACGATTTATGTCACGGGAATTCTTAATTCGTGACCTAAATTTGCTTAGCCACGGGAAAAAAAGTCCCCTTGCTTCAAAATTAATTGGTAAAAAAATTTATGTCACGGGAAAATATATCCGTGGCAAATAATTGTTTTTAGTCACGAATTAAGCTAATGACCGTGACTAACAAATGTGTTTAGTCACGCATTAAGTCACGCCCGTGGCTAATAATTATTTTTAGTCACAATGTCGTGGCTAATTATGATTTATTGTCACATGTAAGTAACCCGTGACTAATTATTGTTCTTAGCCACACTGAATTCTTAACGTGACTAATTATGATTTATTGTCACAGGTAAATTATTCGCGACTATATTGTTCTTAGCCACACACTGAATTCTTTCCGTGACTAATTTACTAGTACAAAAAGGGTTATTGACATCGCTTCGTTAACATCACTTCTTTGTAGAAACGATATAATTAATAACACTAGAGTTATTAACATCGGTTTTTCATATAAAACGATGTTACATATTTTATTTTTATTATTTACATCAGTTATATCATCGATTATTTGAAAAACGATGTTAATATTACGTTGCATCAGTTTTAGTGAAATCGATGTCAATTTATTGAGATGATATTTCCTTGCATCGTTTTACAACTGATGTGACAAATCTATTGTTACCCGACAATCAAGTAATACCACTGACCCTTCAATTACCTCATTCGCATAATTTCACAGAAACCCCAAGTTTCCCACAATCCCTTAGCTTGCTACCTCATCGTCGCTCTCCTCTTCACACAGGCCATTCACCCCACCGTTAGGCTTTAACGCCAACTTCTGTATGACACTGTCTTGCTCGCTATCCTTCATCGCTCGATCGATCGATCTCCTACTTCGACGCGCCGCTATATGAATTGATTAAGGTATTATCAGAATTTTTCTTATTATTTCTCCATTATATTTAGTGTTGCGTTATTGTTTGAATGACAATTCAATAATTGAAGTATGGTCTTATTGTATATCCATCAGATTTGTTTCTCCATTACCGTTGTTTTGTCTCTAATGATCGGCCGATAGAAGTACTTGTTTGGCCAGTTTACGAAGTCAGGCTAATAACTTGATATTTTGTTAACTGTGATATAAGTGATACCTTAAATGGCAGTTGCAAAGAATTCTTCGTAAATGGTAGTTTGAACATCGATTCAACGAAAATATTGCTTAATAATTGAAAGCAGTTGCAGTTGTACGGGCTTTCTAGTTTAGTATTGTTGACATTAAGACGAGCTTTTACTCAATGGCTTATCAAATTATGGTACAAAACACAGTCAGTAAATAACAGGCTTCCTATGCGCTTGTATGATTCTTATTTGTAACTTTCTTACGACTTGACATCCATTTGACTTTCGTGTTCTCTGTTTGTAGAGGAGCTTGTAACAGGCTTATCTCGAGTCTAATGGGAGAAGTTAGATGTAAGCATTCATACTAGTAGGATGAAGCAGGTTTTCTGGTCATAGCATCATCTAGGTCTCACTCGTCATTTTTTTGTATTTGGTTTCATGTCTGCTGAAGCTTAGTTGTCTTCATCATAGCCCTGATTCTCATGATTATCTCATGCTTTAACTCTGCAATCTCCTTCCCAGGCAGCCTCAAGTATACCTCGTACAGAGCTCTTTTGCGGATTCGCCATACTTTATAATTATAGGCAACAAGAGACATACTCAAAATTTTGGTCTACACAGTAGCACCATGAACCTGATCATTCTGATCATTCTCCACAGGGAACTTTCCTCCAATCCATTTCTCTATATGCTGACGAATTTTGCTACTGTACTTGCATTGAACTATCAGATATTGGACATTCTCAGTCTTAGTCCCATACTAGCTGGCAGCATCATTACAATAGCCAAATCTCATAAGTTTATCCTTCGTATTCAAACCTTCGTGCATCACGAGCCAGTGGATAACTGAGTGCTTGGGTACACTCCAGCTATTCCATCTCTTTTGTTATGCCTTTTGCTTTGTAATTTATTATGGTTGAGTTGAAAAAAATTTAGGTTACGGTGGATAGAAAGCTACTCATGCTTTTACCCCGTCCATTTGGTGGATCATATCAAATAATATCTGAAATAGATAAATGCTTAAGCGGCTATTGCTTTCGTCAAGTCCATGGTTGCCAGAGTCCCAGTCATTAAAGGGAGGCCATTGAGGCCTTGAGATTCTTCTTATTATTTTGGTGCTGTGCAGGTGTTAACTATGATTATTGATGTTGGAACCAACAATGAAAAGCTTCTCAAGGATCCCTTGTGTAAGAATATTATTAATATGCCGAAGTTGACTTTTGTGGCTTTGAATGCATTTCCTGTAAAATTTCAAGTGCTTTGCTTTTCGCTTGATGTACTTTGGCATCTGGTGTAGGCTACATTTCTGGTATGAGTGCTTTTACACGAAAATTGAAATTTTAGCCAATTGAACTTTTAGGATTTAGTTGTTAATGATCCTTATTCCTTGGTAGTGTATAATTTTTTTGTACTGTCATTTCAACTTACAAGCGGACTTTGGTTAACTTGACTTTTCTTTTAGTTCTACAACTTCGTTTGTGCTTTTGATGAGTAGTTTGATGGAGTCATGTAGGTAATATTGTTCTCAAGATTGTTGAGTGCATGTTTCTGTTGGTCTGTATGAATGTGTAGTGTTGCTGTTCACTACATCACATTTGTGAGTAGTTCCTCTGTGACTCTGTGAGACCTGATGCAGTAGGTTGCATTTGTAAAGATTTGTTGTCTCCTAAAGTTAGATATCATCACATATCATCTTAGAGACATCTTTTTCTTGTGTTAAGAACTCCCCCGAAAGCCGAAAATGCACACACATCAAGGATGGTGAATCTTTGAGAACTGCAATTGAAAGACGGAAACTGAAACAACATAATCAATAACAAAAGCCACATTCAAAGGCTTATCATGTATTTCTTTCAGGTGGAAAGAAATCTTCATTCAAAAAGAACAGGAATTCAAAGATGTTTTACCAAATAAGCTTCTCTTTTCCCTTCTACTTAATACGTGAAATTTCTGTTGAACAAGATTTGAGTCTATAATCTCTCTTACAGCCCTTTTTTCGGAAATAAGTACATCATTAAAGTAGTATATGTTTCTTGGATTCTTTTGCCAATGCTTGGATAACATAGATTAAGTCACAGATATAGGGATTAAATAAGGAAATTACTTGTATAAAACAATTAATTACACAACGATTAGTTTAAAACCGGTAGTTAATAGATTTGAGCATTCCTAAGGAAACTACTTATGGTACCTTTTATTTATTGGTTTCCCATGAGACTTTCCCATTAAATAATATGAAAATATCAGTTCACCCAGCAAATTATCGCCATTATTCTATATGGCGTTAGATAAAGGGAAGTGATGTAATGGTGGCCTAGGATTCCATTAGTGACTTGGGTAACATAACATAACCGGAGCATTGGTGTACCATGAAAAATGTACCATCACTCTGCTCTGTCTATGTCTCTTATAGAAAATGATCCAGATGTAGCTTTCCGTCATGGGAGATAAGCTCCGCCCCACCCTTAATGTAGGTTAAGAATAATGCGCCCGTACTTCTGAAATAAAATTGATCAAAGAAAGGTTGCATTGTTTATATCTTAAGTTGCAGATGTCGGATTGCATGTTTAACATTTTATACTTCTATCTGCAGATTTGGGATTGTAGGAGCGTCGTCTTCAAGGTGAGGAGTATCTTGCCGTTATAGATGTATTTATGGAGGCTCTTTTTACTCGTTGGACTCATGTTATTGATTAAAGATTTGTTTAGTTTAAATATATTATGGACTTATTAGTTGTTATGGGTTACAGGTCTTGGATATGTAATTTTTCTTGGTCCCTCAATGTTGATTCCGTTGAGTAGTCGAGTAATTGCATTTTGGTCATACGTTGTAAAGCTTTTGGGACTTGTTGCGTGAGTCAGTGAGTACCCTCTTTGATTTGCAGGCTTTATGGAAGCGAGACTTACGAACAAGTAACTGTAAATGTGGTGGTTGAATGTCTATCTATTGTCTTTTTTTTGCTGAGATTCTGATATGGACAAACTGAGGTAGATATGATACTTTGCATAGTAAGATATATAGGATATCATGCTACACATATATACTCCCTCTAATCTATGTTAATTTGACTTATGTTCAGGTTAGACATAATACTGTGAGACGTCTGTGATACAGAAATGTGATATTCGGGATTCATATACCAGTAATCTGTTGAAAACGCAGCATCCATAATTTTTCGCCTGTTATGTTCCAGGTTTCCTGGTTAGTCTTCCTTCACCAGAGCTTACCAATTCAGCTTTTTTATTTGGTTTCTCTTTCGTTATGTGGTCGATGTTTCTTTTCTTATACTAGAATTTTGGTCTTGTTTTTGTATCATTTAGTTTTATATGTCTGGATACCTTGTTGAAGAGGATCGATCATATAGGGATTCTTCCTTATAACTACTACTTAAATCTAGTAGTCTGTTTTCTTACGGACTTTGATAAACACCATTTGCTATGTCTGGAAGCACGGATTATCTAAGAGAGCGTAGGGGGGGAGGTGAAGACTAATTAGAAGCATTCTCTCTGAACAAGAGGGATATGATATGATTAAGATTTAAATTAAGATGGAGCAAGTTGATTCCTTAGTTGCCGTATGAGACTTTTTCTAATCTTTTTCACGAGCTGTACTTTAGTTTCTGTTTCACATCTTCCAAACCCCATTTGTCTATATGATAAGCGGTTGTGACTTCTTTTGCGTTACACCTGACGGAAGCAATATCCTTCACATAACTCTTAAATACGTAAATCCTGAAACAGTTTCTATATAATGTTCCGTCTGATTTCAGGTGCCTCGGATTTTCCATGATTCGCTTCTGATTGGCTTGTTTAATTTTCTTATCATTGTGACACTGTCCAATGCAGTTGTGCCGCCGCCATCGCAGGTTAGTATATTTGATCCCTTGAACACTGACAATATCTTGTTTGCGCATGCAATGCAATGTTCTCCTTGTTTTCAGATTTAACATAGTTGTTTGGTTTAATTCTACAGCAATTAATGGAATGAACTATGGAGAGTGGAGTATGACTTGCTAAGGAGGCAAAGGAGGAATTTCGCCACTGTCTGTTTTGGATTAATTTATGAAGTTGGAAAGGATAATCTTACGGCTAAGTACAAATTTGAGAGTGGAGTCGATGAAATATTATTTTTGTTGATACATTGGTTGGTTAAAGTTCGTTTGGTAATTGACTTGAATTGGAATAATCGGTTAATTGTATAAAGATTATCGTTGTTAGGATTAATATATTGGGCAACGATATTGTAATTTATTTATTTTTATAAAAAATAAAGTTATAGGCATCGGTTTTTTGGATATATGATGCCCATGGTCTTGAATAGAAATCAGATTTTTTTAAATATCTGTTTCGTGACTAGTATCTTTAGCCACAATAAATTTTGTGGCGGTCAATATTTAGCCACGAGAGTTTCTCTTTTGTCACGTTATTATTTCGTGGCCAATAGTATTTAGCCACGATTTTTTTTAATTTGGCCATAATATTAACTTGTGACTAAAACAATTTTAGCCACGGGAAAATTGTTTAGCCACGCCATTTTAGTCACGGGAAATTTCGTGGCAAAGTTGCTAATTTTAGCCACGTTGCAGTTTTTCCCGTGGCTAAAATTTTGCCACGGCCACTTGGGTCACGACTTATTTCCCGTGGCAAAACTGTATAGTCACGGGAATTTAGCACTTGCGCCACGTTTTTAAACGTGACGCAAGTGCCATTTTGTTGTAGTGTTATAACCACGCAAAATTTATAAAGATGTATGAGATAAAAAAAACATTTGATAACTGATAAGTAAAAGAAAAAACACATCATTAATAATAATGTATATACATTAACAACAACGTATGTTTAATATTTTAAAAAAGAACGTTAATTGTAATACTTCATATATAAATTAGCATGATCAATTAATTAATTATATACTTGTTTTTTAATTTTATTTTTGTTGTTCGCTAAATAAGTAATATTAATACAAGTTATAAAATTACTTTTTCATTATGGAGTCAAAACCAATCGTTATTGCTCTAGCCCTAATTCCATTATTTGTCATGGCAGAATACAGTTTTGCGATTGATTCTGCTCCAGCACCAAGTCCTACTGTATCAGATGCATTCCATAAATGTGCAACTGATTTAGGCAAAACTTGCGGAGATGACATATCGAAATATATCTTTTCCAACGGAAAAGATGTTTCAAAAGAATGTTGTAGCGCTTTGTTGACCCTCGGAGAGGAATGTCATGATCTTCTAACAGAAGTGACGATAGTATACCTGCATCTTCAAAAGAAACCGGCAAGAGCAGCTTGGGCTAAAAATGACGAAGTGTGGCAACTCTGCAAGACATTTGGACATGTTGGTTATTAGGATTAACTTTTCCTAATTTTATTAAAACACATATCAAATAATACAAATGTTATATAACATATTTGCGCAATTGAAATTATGTGATTAGTGCAAATATTATTTGTCACTGGTAAAATTTCATACAACAATTTGCTAGGTTATACACCATTATCGAAATGAAGAATTATAGTTTATTTGCATTTTTTACATGCTGTTTAATCTTATTTCTTAACATTTGCTTTCAAAGTTACTAATAGTTCTATACGTTGATCGCTAATTTATCAAAATTTAACAAGAATATCGAGGATTAAGTAAATAAAGTTTATTCATTAAACGAGTTTGTTCATTGGCCGACGAGTGAATTGATCAGTATAGTACTGAGTAAGTGATAATTAGGGTTCTTAATCATTTTTTTGTGTCCTCGGTAAATATAAAGATTCGTGAGAATAGAACATTGTATGATTTAGTGGATTAGTATGTTTATTGTCAATTAGTTTACAATTAAAACTTGGCCTTTAGCTTGGAAAACGATCGAGCTAAGATACATTATGTGTTACCATGGCCCGTGATAGGGTATTACAGCCAGTAGTTCGTCGTATTATTGTGAACTAAAATGTTTAGTTTTTGTTAAGGATGTCCTTCTCGAACATCTGGAGAAGTTACTCCTAAGTATTAACATTTGTATAAAAAAAAGAAATAACCCAGCCAGTACGACAGTATATAATGTACGGAGTAATTCTTATAATACTAATAACTTGAATAAAATAGTACGAGAAATTATTCATCAATTTTGATAAATTTCGTTGAAAAATTGAAATCTATAGCATAGTTTTTATATAATACACTAATGTTGAAGTAACAAAATTGACAACATTGAAATATATAAGAATTAAATTGAGAGTATAAAAAAATGATTTCTTAATTTACAATAGTTGTGAATTTTAGAACCGCTTGTGCAGGGACGTTGTTGTAGCACTGAGAATGTCAAATCACGGGGAGCATTGTATGCATAACTAGTTATTCGAGTTATATCTTTAACTAAGTCGAAAATAGTTGAGTTTTAATGTTAAATTAGTTTAACTAACAAACTACATGACTAAATATGTGTAGCAATTAAACTAGCTATAGATAAAGAGAAAGTAAATGAAATAAGTTGTAATTCAAAGTGTAGGACCCGATTTCCCTCCAACATTATGCATTTATCATCATGATTACGTCTGACTAGTCATTGGGATGATACGTAACGAGGAGATATCTAGAATTTCGAATCATATATAGGACATTAAAATCTATAATCAATTGAGAAAACCATCTAAATCACCAGTCTAAGCTAATGTTTTAATTTCAATCAAAATTTTTAAACAGTAATGCGAGAATTGTTATTGACATTTTTCTCTTCATTTCTATCGACTCTCAATCCCATAGAAGAGAATTGTAAATAGTGTTTATCTTAATATGTGGATGACTTGTGGATTTTGAGCACCTAGGCGAAGAGTAATGATCTTGTAATGAAAAAATGTTCAACAACTAATTTTAACAACGAAACTTCCAATCTTGCATATCATATTAAATGTTACAAAGAATTACCAAGTTATAACCACGCAAAATTTATAAAGATGTATGAGATAAAAAAAACATTTGATAACTGATAAGTAAAAGAAAAAACACATCATTAATAATAATGTATATACATTAACAACAACGTATGTTTAATATTTTAAAAAAGAACGTTAATTGTAATACTTCATATATAAATTAGCATGATCAATTAATTAATTATATACTTGTTTTTTAATTTTATTTCTGTTGTTCGCTAAATAAGTAATATTAATACAAGTTATAAAATTACTTTTTCATTATGGAGTCAAAACCAATCGTTATTGCTCTAGCCCTAATTCCATTATTTGTCATGGCAGAATACAGTTTTGCGATTGATTCTGCTCCAGCACCAAGTCCTACTGTATCAGATGCATTCCATAAATGTGCAACTGATTTAGGCAAAACTTGCGGAGATGACATATCGAAATATATCTTTTCCAACGGAAAAGATGTTTCAAAAGAATGTTGTAGCGCTTTGTTGACCCTCGGAGAGGAATGTCATGATCTTCTAACAGAAGTGACGATAGTATACCTGCATCTTCAAAAGAAACCGGCAAGAGCAGCTTGGGCTAAAAATGACGAAGTGTGGCAACTCTGCAAGACATTTGGACATGTTGGTTATTAGGATTAACTTTTCCTAATTTTATTAAAACACATATCAAATAATACAAATGTTATATAACATATTTGCGCAATTGAAATTATGTGATTAGTGCAAATATTATTTGTCACTGGTAAAATTTCATACAACAATTTGCTAGGTTATACACCATTATCGAAATGAAGAATTATAGTTTATTTGCATTTTTTACATGCTGTTTAATCTTATTTCTTAACATTTGCTTTCAAAGTTACTAATAGTTCTATACGTTGATCGCTAATTTATCAAAATTTAACAAGAATATCGAGGATTAAGTAAATAAAGTTTATTCATTAAACGAGTTTGTTCATTGGCCGACGAGTGAATTGATCAGTATAGTACTGAGTAAGTGATAATTAGGGTTCTTAATCATTTTTTTGTGTCCTCGGTAAATATAAAGATTCGTGAGAATAGAACATTGTATGATTTAGTGGATTAGTATGTTTATTGTCAATTAGTTTACAATTAAAACTTGGCCTTTAGCTTGGAAAACGATCGAGCTAAGATACATTATGTGTTACCATGGCCCGTGATAGGGTATTACAGCCAGTAGTTCGTCGTATTATTGTGAACTAAAATGTTTAGTTTTTGTTAAGGATGTCCTTCTCGAACATCTGGAGAAGTTACTCCTAAGTATTAACATTTGTATAAAAAAAAGAAATAACCCAGCCAGTACGACAGTATATAATGTACGGAGTAATTCTTATAATACTAATAACTTGAATAAAATAGTACGAGAAATTATTCATCAATTTTGATAAATATCGTTGAAAAATTGAAATCTATAGCATAGTTTTTATATAATACACTAATGTTGAAGTAACAAAATTGACAACATTGAAATATATAAGAATTAAATTGAGAGTATAAAAAAATGATTTCTTAATTTACAATAGTTGTGAATTTTAGAACCGCTTGTGCAGGGACGTTGTTGTAGCACTGAGAATGTCAAATCACGGGGAGCATTGTATGCATAACTAGTTATTCGAGTTATATCTTTAACTAAGTCGAAAATAGTTGAGTTTTAATGTTAAATTATTTTAACTAACAAACTAGATGACTAAACATGTGTAGCAATTAAACTAGCTATAGATAAAGAGAAAGTAAATGAAATAAGTTGTAATTCAAGGTGTAGGACCCGATTTTCCTCCAATAACATTATGCATTTATCATCATGATTACGTCTGACTAGTCATTGGGATGATACGTAACGGGGAGATATCTAGAATTTCGAATCATATATAGGACATTAAAATCTATAATCAATTGAGAAAACCATCTAAATCACCAGTCTAAGCTAATGTTTTAATTTCAATCAAAAATTTTAAACAGTAATGCGAGAATTGTTATTGACATTTTTCTCTTCATTTCTATCGACTCTCAATCCCATAGAAGAGAATTGTAAATAGTGTTTATCTTAATATGTGGATGACTTGTGGATTTTGAGCACCTAGGCGAAGAGTAATGATCTTGTAATGAAAAAATGTTCAACAACTAATTTTAACAACGAAACTTCCAATCTTGCATATCATATTAAATGTTACAAAGAATTACCAAGTTATAACCACGCAAAATTTATAAAGATGTATGAGATAAAAAAAACATTTGATAACTGATAAGTAAAAGAAAAAACACATCATTAATAATAATGTATATACATTAACAACAACGTATGTTTAATATTTTAAAAAAGAACGTTAATTGTAATACTTCATATATAAATTAGCATGATCAATTAATTAATTATATACTTGTTTTTTAATTTTATTTCTGTTGTTCGCTAAATAAGTAATATTAATACAAGTTATAAAATTACTTTTTCATTATGGAGTCAAAACCAATCGTTATTGCTCTAGCCCTAATTCCATTATTTGTTATGGCAGAATACAGTTTTGCGATTGATTCTGCTCCAGCACCAAGTCCTACTGTATCAGATGCATTCCATAAATGTGCAACTGATTTAGGCAAAACTTGCGGAGATGACATATCGAAATATATCTTTTCCAACGGAAAAGATGTTTCAAAAGAATGTTGTAGCGCTTTGTTGACCCTCGGAGAGGAATGTCATGATCTTCTAACAGAAGTGACGATAGTATACCTGCATCTTCAAAAGAAATCGGCAAGAGCAGCTTGGGCTAAAAATGACGAAGTGTGGCAACTCTGCAAGACATTTGGACATGTTGGTTATTAGGATTAACTTTTCCTAATTTTATTAAAACACATATCAAATAATACAAATGTTATATAACATATTTGCGCAATTGAAATTATGTGATTAGTGCAAATATTATTTGTCACTGGTAAAATTTCATACAACAATTTGCTAGGTTATACACCATTATCGAAATGAAGAATTATAGTTTATTTGCATTTTTTACATGCTGTTTAATCTTATTTCTTAACATTTGCTTTCAAAGTTACTAATAGTTCTATACGTTGATCGCTAATTTATCAAAATTTAACAAGAATATCGAGGATTAAGTAAATAAAGTTTATTCATTAAACGAGTTTGTTCATTGGCCGACGAGTGAATTGATCAGTATAGTACTGAGTAAGTGATAATTAGGGTTCTTAATCATTTTTTTGTGTCCTCGGTAAATATAAAGATTCGTGAGAATAGAACATTGTATGATTTAGTGGATTAGTATGTTTATTGTCAATTAGTTTACAATTAAAACTTGGCCTTTAGCTTGGAAAACGATCGAGCTAAGATACATTATGTGTTACCATGGCCCGTGATAGGGTATTACAGCCAGTAGTTCGTCGTATTATTGTGAACTAAAATGTTTAGTTTTTGTTAAGGATGTCCTTCTCGAACATCTGGAGAAGTTACTCCTAAGTATTAACATTTGTATAAAAAAAAGAAATAACCCAGCCAGTACGACAGTATATAATGTACGGAGTAATTCTTATAATACTAATAACTTGAATAAAATAGTACGAGAAATTATTCATCAATTTTGATAAATTTCGTTGAAAAATTGAAATCTATAGCATAGTTTTTATATAATACACTAATGTTGAAGTAACAAAATTGACAACATTGAAATATATAAGAATTAAATTGAGAGTATAAAAAAATGATTTCTTAATTTACAATAGTTGTGAATTTTAGAACCGCTTGTGCAGGGACGTTGTTGTAGCACTGAGAATGTCAAATCACGGGGAGCATTGTATGCATAACTAGTTATTCGAGTTATATCTTTAACTAAGTCGAAAATAGTTGAGTTTTAATGTTAAATTATTTTAACTAACAAACTAGATGACTAAACATGTGTAGCAATTAAACTAGCTATAGATAAAGAGAAAGTAAATGAAATAAGTTGTAATTCAAGGTGTAGGACCCGATTTTCCTCCAATAACATTATGCATTTATCATCATGATTACGTCTGACTAGTCATTGGGATGATACGTAACGGGGAGATATCTAGAATTTCGAATCATATATAGGACATTAAAATCTATAATCAATTGAGAAAACCATCTAAATCACCAGTCTAAGCTAATGTTTTAATTTCAATCAAAAATTTTAAACAGTAATGCGAGAATTGTTATTGACATTTTTCTCTTCATTTCTATCGACTCTCAATCCCATAGAAGAGAATTGTAAATAGTGTTTATCTTAATATGTGGATGACTTGTGGATTTTGAGCACCTAGGCGAAGAGTAATGATCTTGTAATGAAAAAATGTTCAACAACTAATTTTAACAACGAAACTTCCAATCTTGCATATCATATTAATTGTTACAAAGAATTACCAAGTTATAACCACGCAAAATTTATGAAGATGTATGAGATAAAAAAAACATTTGATAACTGATAAGTAAAAGAAAAAACACATCATTAATAATAATGTATATACATTAACAACAACGTATGTTTAATATTTTAAAAAAGAACGTTAATTGTAATACTTCATATATAAATTAGCATGATCAATTGATTAATTTTATACTTGTTTTATAATTTTATTTTTGTTGTTCGCTAAATAAATAATATTAATACAAGTTATAAAATTACTTTTTCATTATGGAGTCAAAACCAATCGTTATTGCTCTATCCCTAATTCCATTATTTGTCATGGCAGAATACAGTTTTGCAATTGATTCTGCTCCAGCACCAAGTCCTACTGTATCAGATGCATTCCAGAAATGTGCAACTGATTTAGGCAAAACTTGCGGAGATGACATATCGAAATATATCTTTTCCAACGGAAAAGATGTTTCAAAAGAATGTTGTAGCGCTTTGTTGACCCTCGGAGAGGAATGTCATGATCTTCTAACAGAAGTGACGATAGTATACCTGCATCTTCAGAAGAAACCGGCAAGAGCAGCTTGGGCTAAAAATGACGAAGTGTGGCAACTCTGCAAGACATTTGGACATGTTTGTTATTAGGATTAACTTTTCCTAATTTTATTAAAACACATATCAAATAATACAAATGTTATATAACATATTTGCGCAATTGAAATTATGTGATTAGTGCAAATATTATTTGTCACTGGTAAAATTTCATACAACAATTTGCTAGGTTATACACCATTATCGAAATGAAGAATTATAGTTTATTTGCATTTTTTACATGCTGTTTAATCTTATTTCTTAACATTTGCTTTCAAAGTTACTAATAGTTCTATACGTTGATCGCTAATTTATCAAAATTTAACAAGAATATCGAGGATTAAGTAAATA
Source organism: Silene conica (assembly GCA_029255685.2). Taxonomy (NCBI): domain Eukaryota; kingdom Viridiplantae; phylum Streptophyta; class Magnoliopsida; order Caryophyllales; family Caryophyllaceae; genus Silene; species Silene conica. The sequence goes on from CM055314.2 coordinate 75,206,273, forward strand.
AAGTTTATTCATTAAACGAGTTTGTTCATTGGCCGACGAGTGAATTGATCAGTATAGTACTGAGTAAGTGATAATTAGGGTTCTTAATCATTTTTTTGTGTCCTCGGTAAATATAAAGATTCGTGAGAATAGAACATTGTATGATTTAGTGGATTAGTATGTTTATTGTCAATTAGTTTACAATTAAAACTTGGCCTTTAGCTTGGAAAACGATCGATACATTATGTGTTACCATGGCCCGTGATAGGGTATTACAGCCAGTAGTTCGTCGTATTATTGTGAACTAAAATGTTTAGTTTTTGTTAAGGATGTCCTTCTCGAACATCTGGAGAACTTACTCCTAAGTATTAACATTTGTATAAAAAAAAGAAATGACCCAGCCAGTACGACAGTATATAATGTACGGAGTAATTCTTATAATACTAATAACTTGAATAAAATAGTACGAGAAATTATTCATCAATTTTGATAAATTTCGTTATAAAATTGAAATCTTTAGCATAGTTTTTATATAATACACTAATGTTGAAGTAACAAAAATGACAACATTGAAATATATAAGAATTAAATTGAGAGTACAAAAAAATGATTTCTTAATTTACAATAGTTGTGAATTTTAGAACCGCTTGTGCACGGACGTTGTTGTAGCACTGAGAATGTCAAATCACGGGGAGCATTGTATGCATAACTAGTTATTCGAGTTATATCTTTAACTAAGTCGAAAATAGTTGAGTTTTAATGTTAAATTAGTTTAACGAACAAACTAGATGACTAAATATGTGTAGCAATTAAACTAGCTATAAATAAAGAGAAAGTAAATGAAATAAGTTGTAATTCAAGGTGTAGGACCCGATTTTCCTCCAACATTATGCATTTATCATCAAGATTACGTCTGACTAGTCATTGGGATGATACGTAACGGGGAGATATCTAGAATTTCGAATCATATATAGGACATTATAATCTATAATCAATTGAGAAAACTATCTAAATCACCAGTCTAAGCTAATGTTTTAATTTCAATCAAAATTTTTAAATAGTAATGCGAGAATTGTTATTGACATTTTTCTCTTCATTTCTATCGACTCTCAATCCCATAGAAGAGAATTGTAAATAGTGTTTATCTTAATATGTGGATGACTTGTGGATTTTGAGCACCTAGGCGAAGAGTAATGATCTTGTAATGAAAAAATGTTCAACAACTAATTTTAACAACGAAACTTCCAATCTTGCATATCATATTAATTGTTACAAAGAATTACCAAGTTATAACCACGCAAAATTTATGAAGATGTATGAGATAAAAAAAACATTTGATAACTGATAAGTAAAAGAAAAAACACATCATTAATAATAATGTATATACATTAACAACAACGTATGTTTAATATTTTAAAAAAGAACGTTAATTGTAATACTTCATATATAAATTAGCATGATCAATTAATTAATTATATACTTGTTTTATAATTTTATTTTTGTTGTTCGCTAAATAAGTAATATTAATACAAGTTATAAAATTACTTTTTCATTATGGAGTCAAAACCAATCGTTATTGCTCTAGCCCTAATTCCATTATTTGTCATGGCAGAATACAGTTTTGCGATTGATTCTGCTCCAGCACCAAGTCCTACTGTATCAGATGCATTCCAGAAATGTGCAACTGATTTAGGCAAAACTTGCGGAGATGACATATCGAAATATATCTTTTCCAACGGAAAAGATGTTTCAAAAGAATGTTGTAGCGCTTTGTTGACCCTCGGCGAGGAATGTCATGATCTTCTAACAGAAGTGACGATAGTATACCTGCATCTTCAGAAGAAACCGGCACGAGCAGCTTGGGGTAAAAATGACGAAGTGTGGCAACTCTGCAAGACATTTGGACATGTTGGTTATTAGGATTAACTTTTCCTAATTTTATTAAAACACATATCAAATAATACAAATGTTATATAACATATTTGCGCAATTGAAATTATGTGATTAGTGCAAATATTATTTATCACTGGTAAAATTTCATACAACAATTTGCTAGGTTATACACCATTATCGAAATGAAGAATTATAGTTTATTTGCATTTTTTACATGCTGCTTAATCTTATTTCTTAACATTTGCTTTCAAAGTTACTAATAGTTCTATACGTTGATCGCTAATTTATCAAAATTTAACAAGAATATCGAGGATTAAGTAAATAAAGTTTATTCATTAAACGAGTTTGTTCATTGGCCGACGAGTGAATTGATCAGTATAGTACTGAGTAAGTGATAATTAGGGTTCTTAATCATTTTTTTGTGTCCTCGGTAAATATAAAGATTCGTGAGAATAGAACATTGTATGATTTAGTGGATTAGTATGTTTATTGTCAATTAGTTTACAATTAAAACTTGGCCTTTAGCTTGGAAAACGATCGAGCTAAGATACATTATGTGTTACCATGGCCCCTGATAGGGTATTACAGCCAGTAGTTCGTCGTATTATTGTGAACTATAATGTTTAGTTTTTGTTAAGGATGTCCTTCTCGAACATCTGGAGAAGTTACTCCTAAGTATTAACATTTGTATAAGAAAAAAGAAATAACTCAGCCAGTACGACAGTATATAATGTACGGAGTAATTCTTATAATACTAATAACTTGAATAAAATAGTACGACAAATTATTCATCAATTTTGATAAATTTCGTTGAAAAATTGAAATCTTTAGCTTAGTTTTTATATAATACACTAATGTTGAAGTAACAAAAATGACAACATTGAAATATATAAGAATTAAATTGAGAGTACAAAAAAATGATTTCTTAATTTACAATAGTTGTGAATTTTAGAACCGCTTGTGCAGAGACGTTGTTGTAGCACTGGGAATGTCAAATCACGGGGAGCATTGTATGCATAACTAGTTATTCGAGTTATATCTTTAACTAAGTCGAAAAGAGTCGAGTTTTAATGTTTAATTAGTTTAACTAACAAACTAGATGACTAAATATGTGTAGCAATTAAACTAGCTATAGATAAAGAGAAAGTAAATGAAATAAGTTGTAATTCAAGGTCTAGGACCCGATTTCCCTCCAACATTATGCATTTATCATGCATCATGATTACGTCTGACTAGTCATTGGGATGATACGTAACGGGGAGATATCTAGAATTTCGAATCATATATAGGACATTAAAATCTATAATCATCAATTGAGAAAACCATCTAAATCACCAGTCTAAGCTAATGTTTTAAATTCAATCAATCTTTTTAAACAGTAATGCGAGAATTGTTATTGACGTTTTTCTCTTCATTTCTATCGACTCTCAATCCCATAGAAGAGAATTGTAAATAGTGTTTATGTAACACCCCCATTTATTTAAGGGCCTGTACTAGGACTCCTCAGATAAATACAGGTGTTACCATCTCGGTGTCCCGAGGCAGTAGATACAAAGGGAAAGATAAACAGTACTTTAATTAAGATTAATCTCATAACTTGTTCTTACAAGTGTATCCAAAAGTCTTAACAAAACAAAAGAAGTACAACTCATGCTAAACTGTCTAAGGTGATCTAGACTCTAGACTGGTCCAGATCCAAGCTCTTTCTCCCATAGCTCCCCTTAGACTCAACCACCTGTCAATCTGCTCCCCAATAAATTGGTTCATCACAGGTGATCACGAAAACACAGGGTCAACCACGAGGTTGAGTAGGGAAAAGAATAAATATAACATTATAATAAACTCCGCACCGATCCAACGCCAAATATACTCCGCACCGATCCAACACCAAATATACTCCGCACCGATCCAACACCACATATATACTCCGCACCGATCCAACACCAAATATACTCCGCACCGATCCAACACCACATATATACTCCGCACCGATCCATCACCAAATATACTCCGCACCGATCCAACACCAAATATACTCCGCACCGATCCAATCACCGTATCACAAGACCCAATATATATTCACATCGTAACAGTATCTCAGAATGATATCGATAACACAATAAAACGATCACATAGTAATATATCAAGACATACTTAATAGCAAATGGGAACAGTTACACATCATCTTATACCGGTATTTTCCCCTACCTGGAATAGCAGAAATGCAGATACAATCCGAGATATGCTTAGAAATGTTCCACTCGAAAATTGTTACCTAAACAGATATATGCAACGAATCAACAAACTTCACGAACCCCTTAACGAACGTACTTACTATAAATAGTAACCTTCCAAAAGTGGAAAGTTTCTCGAAATGGAAACTTTCCCGAATTTGTAGTTTCCTCAAACACTAACTTCCGACTCATAAACAACCAATAACCGCCCTTCACAAATTAACGACGTTAACATAGATACCATTATTAATACTTACTAAATATAGCCGGGTTTCAAATAACCAAAAATTGGTAATTCAAAAACAACAACAAAACCAACAATAATAATATCAAAACCTTATTCTCATGTCATTAACATCCTAACAACATTAACAATAACTAGTCTCTAATATAACAACACTAATTATAACATTAGTAATAATAATAATAACTAACAACAATGTTAAACATAACACTAATAATAATTGAATAAAACAGCCCTCCTAGACCACGACACAACCCGCGACACAAAGCACCTCTTATCGCCTCACGACCACCCTGCCCCTTGCCAACAACCACCACGCGCAACCCCCACACGACACACTCCACCACCGACATCCACCAGCACCGTCGAACCCCTCCGGCGAGACGAACCAGAGTCTCAAAAACCCCTGGTTCCTCACGCAACCCCTGCATACACGACTGAAATCACCCTTACAGCCACCAACCGCGGCAGTGATACCACCCGAGACCACCACCACCAACACCCCCCGACATCAGACTCATAAGCCACGGTGGTACCACTGTGTCGACCTCCCCCTAGTCAACAGTGGTACCACCTCCAAAACACCCACGACACAAAGACCGGCAACAGACCCTCTGCCAGCCTTTTCGAAACCTCATATTCCGCCATAGCCAACCACTTCTAACCACCGTGATTACCACCTCCTGCACTACCCATCCACCACCTAACTCCCTAACCCAAGACCCATAATAAAAAGACACAAAAGCCAACTCAAACGTATAAAAGATATGCACCTGAACTCGTGTAATAAAAAATAACAGTAACAGTGATCCCCTGACACCGCTTTAACCACCCTCCACGACGGCCTTTAACAGACGACGACACCCAACTAATGATTTACATATGTTCATTGCGTGTCTTAGTATGAAATTATGCAAAAACAACTAAAGATCAGCCGTGTATACTCAGTTACTTATGCGATGAAACTATAAACACAGTAAGGAATTAACAACGTTGTGGTGAACATACCGATTTTACGGCCAAAACGAACCACCCCTCGCCAGCCTACAACCACCGTGTCTAGTCTCTTTCCCTCCTTTGATGTGACGGCTGTGTGGTCGAGGTGCTTGAGAGAGAATTAGGGCAAGTCTTAGGGTTTGGAAATGCATTTGAAAATGACGGCAGGCAGACCCTTGTGATAGGGTTTGTGAATTATTACTCAAATCAGCCGTGGGCTTTGGGTAAGGGCACGCTTAACGAGGCCCAAGCCGACGTGCTGGAGGTCCAGGGATCGAACCCCCATATCGACATAGCTAAATGACTTGATAACTACTTAAACATAGCTACTTAACATCGTAAAACAACTATCGACACTAAAATAACTTAGTTATCGAGACTAAGTTTTCGAGGTATTACAGTCTTCCCCCCTTAGAATGAGCTTCGTCCCGAAGTTCACCACCCCATAACGGTAAAGACTCACTTAGCAAGCATGAACAATCACAAGTGACGCTTAAGAAACGCGAGATGTTACATTCTATCCCCCTTAAGAAAACTTTGTCCCCAAAGTTTAACACACAACTGCAACACATGGTACTTCAACAATTACTCAAATCATGACACACCAATTAGCCATGTCATAGCAACTAGTCATATCGTAAGCTAATAAGATTTTACAATCCTATCCTCCTTAAAACATGGTTACGTCCCCGTAACCCCATAAACATTCTAACTCAATACTCCATCTCACTCATTACTTTACCTCATAATATCTAACTCCAAGTAACCAAGTATCGCACTCATTGTCGCATCTAAGACCAAGGACAAGAGGTGAGTGAACTGGCGGAATAAAACCGCAAACCAATACTTCCATCTCGATATCGCTTCCAAATTCAGTATATGACTCAACAATCAAGGTCATACTTGACCGAAAACACAATGTGGCCCAACGACTTAATAACTCATAACTCAAACCAGTAACCAATTCTCATCTCAAATTCGATGTAAATACTGTCAAATATTGCATTAATGGAACTGCTCAACACTTAAAGAGTAAAACCCTACACTACTCACCCACAAGTCAAGGTCAAAGAATACGACAACTCGATAAAAACTGAACTGCAGTCTCAAACTCAAAACAAAATCAACCATGGCCTATGTTCTAAACTCACGAGTAACTCAGTCTCATCAACTCAATCCGTCTTACAAACAAAGGATTACTTAATCAATAGGAGATATTAACTATCAAATTAAAGGAACAATTACTAATTTCAACTCAAAGAAGTACACATAAGAAACCTATAGCAATTGTCATGCAAACATATATTACCTCGAGTGATAACAAGAGTACAAGGATCAGTAGAAACCGTGTTATGTAGTAAAGCAGAATCAGGGTAGCTAACACTCACATACCTTTGAAATTTTACCCCAATTTAATATGTTTTCAACAATATAAACAATCAAGAAGCTCATAGTTCATACTCGACAAATTGAAATGTTTCATGCTCTTAGTTACATTATAGAAATAAAATCATATTTTAGAAAGACACAGAGCAAAAATTAAATTAACGTAATGAAACATGGAACATTGACATATTTCACCAGGTATACACATATCATAGACTTACATGACCGTTTAACATGCTCAGATAGCAATAAGTTAACAAAATCACCTAGGTATATATCCGCCCACTCACATTTCATCATTTATCATGAAACTATTACTATACACGACTTGCAAAATAAAGGTTTTATACAATGCGCAACAATTAACATTCAAGCAGGATTTCATTGACACACAGCTACAGAATAGTCATATTGCAACCAATCACCATAATTATCGAACATCAAGCTTTATCCTGGTTTATCACTTCGAAAATATTTTGAAATGTTTGAAACGCTGAAAGGGTAGCTTGTGACAAATTAATAAACACGAATCAAGGAATATTTTACAAGTTATAGATCGAATCAAGACTACACGGGGTCATTCTGACTCTTCTTTACTAGGACATCTTTCTTGTCGCTCTTGAATTATGATAATTTTAACAATAAGAGTAAACGAATTCACACGTCTAGTACTTCATATTTCACATGTTAACCAATTAATAATCCCACATATCGTGATCAAATTCTTAATATAACAATATGTAAGTCACTATATGGTATAACAATACACTTGAAAAAGTTATCAAAATTATATTCACAGGGAACTAGACAGAGATAACCCTCAATAGACGAAAGAACATCAACAAGATTCACATCGTTCAAATAATCACAATCACAATTACGTAAAACCATTAGATTGCTATATCGTGTTAATAAACTCACCAGTTACAGATTGCCATTGGCACGACTCTTCTTAGTTAAACATGTCTTTGACATCACATACGAGCAGCACATCATTAAAATTAGACATATACTTGAAATGATGTTATATTAAACTTGACGAGATAAACAAGGTTTCGCTATCACATAGTGGGTTTCATACTCATACCCAAAGCCTACTATTCATGTTACTAAAGCCATCTCAGGATATCATGTGGTCACATCACAAAATTCACATTTGATTAAACTTTTTGTTACGAACTTACATACCTTACAACTTCACCAATTAAACGTTATGCAACACTTACAAGAATCATAATTAAATAACAACTTAGCTAACGTGTGAGCAAACATAATCCTTTAGTAAATATAAGGAATTAGTTAAACAGAGGAAAAGTATCGAATGCATACCTCAAGGAAATTATCTACTACAATATTTACAACTCAGACAATTTGAACAATAACTTACAGCATTTCAACAGAATTTTTAGGCATCTTGCAAAAATCACAATTGAATAACAGCTCGTTAAGATTTTACATGGCGTAAAATTTTGAAAACATGAACGAACATTCTGAACAGTAGAGTTAAAACTATGCGCAAGCAATAACCAAGTTTTAAATGATTTCTGTTACAAGAGATAGGTCAAAACGGGACTATGCAATAACAGTCTGACTACTGTCGAATAAAAGACTTATTTCTCCCAAAGACATAACTCGTATCAAGATAAAACCCTAGCATGTAAACTCCACTCAGAAGGTTATCATATATAAAATTTTCATCCTCAATTATGAAACACGTATTAAGTGACAGCTCGGACAAACCAAGTAACATTCTGAAAATTCCTTAAAATTTTGGTCCCTTTGCAACTACACATTACTACATCCACACTCAACCCTTCTCATCCAAACACATTGGCAAACATTTGAAGCATAGACATCACTCTGCACCATATTAACATTCATTCCTCATTTCAATTGTAGTTGGCATCAAAATACGGTAAAGGTTTTGAAACTGGAAATAAAATCAATTACATAACTTGACAGTTATACAGGTGTATCCAAGTACGGAAATATAACTTAGGGACTACTACGTATCCCTTATTGGTGACAAATTTAAATGTATATAACAGGCATGAAATTTTAAATACGAATATATGTAACTCATGACTATATACATTCATAGCTTATAACACACATTCTGCATACTACTAAACATGGATTGCTAAAGCAATTAGTAAAATAATAAAATCATAAGTCTCAAATTCCGATCACATTTGTCTAGTATGCCCATCAGTAAACTCTTGTAAAGTATAAGGCATGCAAATAAGAAGTGTATACACATAGAATAGTACAGGCAATTATCAAAGCGCACGGCTTCCGGTTCTGTCTACTAGCTTTACGTATAAGACTTAACTTGGTCCCACATCCTATAATGATATAGCATAGCTGGCTCTACTAACCATTCCAGTCAATCATGATCATATCTCTCCTACATCTATCCCTTTTAGGTGACTATAGCCCATCAACTTATTACACGTATCATTATACTATATCTGTACCTAACGGTTCAGGAACCATACCCCCGCATGCATATCACCATACATATACCAGTAAAGCTAATATTCCAAATCTCTTGTTCTCAATACCAGAAATAGTAGATCTCAACCAACATTCAACATCAATATTATGATTCGCAGTATATATCACCAATTATATCTCACATCATAACTTACCTCATTCCTTCTCCTGCAAGAACGTTAGTACCAGATAACTAGGTCACTATATAATCTACCCCACTTTTCAATTTCTCTCATTGGGTTCCCGAGACAGAACAGAAAGGGCCCAGGACTGGTGTGAGGGGGCCCCTAACTCATCCCATTCCTTTTTGGGGCGCCTATCAGTTTCATCTCGGGGTTCAATTTATTAGACCTATCCTACGTTCATTATTATTCATTTGGTTTAGGCCTGAGGATCGTTCGCTCTGATACCACTTTGTAACACCCCCATTTATTTAAGGGCCTGTACTAGGACTCCTCAGATAAATACAGGTGTTACCATCTCGGTGTCCCGAGGCAGTAGATACAAAGGGAAAGATAAACAGTACTTTAATTAAGATTAATCTCATAACTTGTTCTTACAAGTGTATCCAAAAGTCTTAACAAAACAAAAGAAGTACAACTCATGCTCAACTGTCTAAGGTGATCTAGACTCTAGACTGGTCCGGATCCAAGCTCTTTCTCCCATAGCTCCCCTTAGACTCAGCCACCTGTCAATCTGCTCCCCAATAAATTGGTTCATCACAGGTGATCACGAAAACACAGGGTCAACCACGAGGTTGAGTAGGGAAAAGAATAAATATAACATTATAATAAACTCCGCACCGATCCAACGCCAAATATACTCCGCACCGATCCAACACCAAATATACTCCGCACCGATCCAACACCACATATATACTCCGCACTGATCCATCACCAAATATACTCCGCACCGATCCAACACCAAATATACTCCGCACCGATCCAATCACCGTATCACAAGACCCAATATATATTCACATCGTAACAGTATCTCAGAATGATATCGATAACACAATAAAACGATCACATAGTAATATATCAAGACATACTTAATAGCAAATGGGAACAGTTACACATCATCTTATACCGGTATTTTCCCCTACCTGGAATAGCAGAAACGCAGATACAATCCGAGATATGCTTAGAAATGTTCCACTCGAAAATTGTTACCTAAACAGATATATGCAACGAATCAACAAACTTCACGAACCCCTTAACGAACGTACTTACTATAAATAGTAACCTTCCAAAAGTGGAAAGTTTCTCGAAATGGAAACTTTCCCGAATTAGTAGTTTCCTCAAACACTAACTTCCGACTCATAAACAACCAATAACCGCCCTTAACAAATTAACGACGTTAACATAGATACCATTATTAATACTTACTAAATATAGCCGGGTTTCAAATAACCAAAAATTGGTAATTCAAAAACAACAACAAAACCAACAATAATAATATCAAAACCTTATTCTAATGTCATTAACATCCTAACAACATTAACAATAACTAGTCTCTAATATAACAACACTAATTATAACATTAGTAATAATAATAATAACTAACAACAATGTTAAACATAACACTAATAATCATTGAATAAAACAGCCCTCCTAGACCACGACACAACCCGCGACACAAAGCACCTCTTATCGCCTCACGACCACCCTGCCCCTTGCCAACAACCACCACGCGCAACCCCCACACGACACACTCCACCACCGACACCCACCAGCACCGTCGAACCCCTCCGGCGAGACGAACCAGAGTCTCAAAAACCCCTGGTTCCTCACGCAACCCCTGCATACACGACTGAAATCACCCTTACAGCCACCAACCGCGGCAGTGATACCACCCGAGACCACCACCACCAACACCCCCCGACATCAGACTCATAAGCCACGGTGGTACCACTGTGTCGACCTCCCCCTAGTCAACAGTGGTACCACCTCCAAAACACCCACGACACAAAGACCGGCAACAGACCCTCTGCCAGCCTTTTCGAAACCTCATATTCCGCCATAACCAACCACTTCTAACCACCGTGATTACCACCTCCTGCACTACCCATCCACCACCTAACTCCCTAACCCAAGACCCATAATAAAAAGACACAAAAGCCAACTCAAACGTATAAAAGATATGCACCTGAACTCGTGTAATAAAAAATAACAGTAACAGTGATCCCCTGACACCGCTTTAACCACCCTCCACGACGGCCTTTAACAGACGACGACACCCAACTAATGATTTACATATGTTCATTGCGTGTCTTAGTACGAAATTATGCAAAAACAACCAAAGATCAGCCGTGTATACTCAGTTACTTATGCGATGAAACTATAAACACAGTAAGGAATTAACAACGTTGTGGTGAACATACCAGTTTTACGGCCAAAACGAAACACCCCTCGCCAGCCTACAACCACCGTGTCTAGTCTCTTTCCCTCCTTTGATGTGACGGCTGTGTGGTCGAGGTGCTTGAAAGAGAATTAGGGCAAGTCTTAGGGTTTGGAAATGCATTTGAAAATGACGGCAGGCAGACCCTTGTGATAGGGTTTGTGAATTATTACTCAAATCAGCCGTGGGCTTTGGGTAAGGGCACGCTTAACGAGGCCCAAGCCGACGTGCTGGAGGTCCAGGGATCGAACCCCCATATCGACATAGCTAAATGACTTGATAACTACTTAAACATAGCTACTTAACATCGTAAAACAACTATCGACACTAAAATAACTTAGTTATCGAGACTAAGTTTTCGAGGTATTACAGTCTTCCCCCCTTAGAATGAGCTTCGCCCCGAAGTTCACCACCCCATAACGGTAAAGACTCACTTAGCAAGCATGAACAATCACAAGTGACGCTTAAGAAACGCGAGATGTTACAGTTTATCTTAATATGTGGATGACTTGTGGATTTTGAGCACCTAGGCGAAGAATAATGATCTTGTAATGAAAAAATGTTCAACAACTAATTTTAACAACGAAACTTCCAATCTTGCATATCATATTAAATGCTACAAAGAATTACCAAGTTATAACCACGCAAAATTTATGAAGATGTATGAGATAAAAAAACATTTGATAACTGATAAGTAAAAGATAAAACACATCATTAATAATAATGTATTTACATTAACAACAACGTATGTTTAATATTTTAAAAAAGAACGTTAATTGTAATACTTCATATATAAATTAGCATGATCAATTAATTAATTATATACTTGTTTTATAATGTTATTTTTGTTGTTCGCTAAATAAGTAATATTAATACAAGTTATAAAATTACTTTTTCATTATGGAGTCAAAACCAATCGTTATTGCTCTAGCCCTAATTCCATTATTTGTCATGGCAGAATACAGTTTTGCGATTGATTCTGCTCCAGCACTAAGTCCTACTGTATCAGATGCATTCCAGAAATGTGCAACTGATTTAGGCAAAACTTGCGGAGATGACATATCGAAATATATCTTTTCCAACGGAAAAGATGTTACAAAAGAATGTTGTAGCGCTTTGTTGACCCTCGGCGAGGAATGTCATGATCTTCTAACAGAAGTGACGATAGTATACCTGCATCTTCAGAAGAAACCGACACGAGCAGCTTGGGGTAAAAATGACGAAGTGTGGCAACTCTGCAAGACATTTGGACTTGTTGGTTATTAGGATTAACTTTTCCTAATTTTATTAAAACACATATCAAATAATACAAATGTTATATAACATATTTGCGCAATTGAAATTATGTGATTAGTGCAAATATTATTTGTCACTGGTAAAATTTCATACAACAATTTGCTAGGTTATACACCATTATCGAAATGAAGAATTATAGTTTATTTGCATTTTTTACATGCTGCTTAATCTTATTTCTTAACATTTGCTTTCAAAGTTACTAATAGTTCTATACGTTGATCGCTAATTTATCAAAATTTAACAAGAATATCGAGGATTAAGTAAATAAAGTTTATTCATTAAACGAGTTTGTTCATTGGCCGACGAGTGAATTGATCAGTATAGTACTGAGTAAGTGATAATTAGGGTTCTTAATCATTTTTTTGTGTCCTCGGTAAATATAAAGATTCGTGAGAATAGAACATTGTATGATTTAGTGGATTAGTATGTTTATTGTCAATTAGTTTACAATTAAAACTTGGCCTTTAGCTTGGAAAACGATCGAGCTAAGATACATTATGTGTTACCATGGCCCCTGATAGGGTATTACAGCCAGTAGTTCGTCGTATTATTGTGAACTATAATGTTTAGTTTTTGTTAAGGATGTCCTTCTAGAACATCTGGAGAAGTTACTCCTAAGTATTAACATTTGTATAAGAAAAAAGAAATAACTCAGCCAGTACGACAGTATATAATGTACGGAGTAATTCTTATAATACTAATAACTTGAATAAAATAGTACGAGAAATTATTCATCAATTTTGATAAATTTCGTTGAAAAATTGAAATCTTTAGCTTAGTTTTTATATAATACACTAATGTTGAAGTAACAAAAATGACAACATTGAAATATATAAGAATTAAATTGAGAGTACAAAAAAATGATTTCTTCATTTACAATAGTTGTGAATTTTAGAACCGCTTGTGCAGAGACGTTGTTGTAGCACTGGGAATGTCAAATCACGGGGAGCATTGTATGCATTACTAGTTATTCGAGTTATATCTTTAACTAAGTCGAAAAGAGTTGAGTTTTGATGTTTAATTAGTTTAACTAACAAACTAGATGACTAAATATGTGTAGCAATTAAACTAGCTATAGATAAAGAGAAAGTAAATGAAATAAGTTGTAATTCAAGGTCTAGGACCCGATTTCCCTCCAACATTATGCATTTATCATGCATCATGATTACGTCTGACTAGTCATTGGGATGATACGTAACGGGGAGATATCTAGAATTTCGAATCATATATAGGACATTAAAATCTATAATCAATTGAGAAAACCATCTAAATCACCAGTCTAAGCTAATGTTTTAAATTCAATCAATCTTTTTAAACAGTAATGCGAGAATTGTTATTGACGTTTTTCTCTTCATTTCTATCGACTCTCAATCCCATAGAAGAGAATTGTAAATAGTGTTTATCTTAATATGTGGATGACTTGTGGATTTTGAGCACATAGGCGAAGAATAATGATCTTGTAATGAAAAAATGTTCAACAACTAATTTTAACAACGAAACTTCCAATCTTGCATATCATATTAAATGTTACAAAGAATTACCAAGTTATAACCACGCAAAATTTATGAAGATGTATGAGATAAAAAAACATTTGATAACTGATAAGTAAAAGATAAAACACATCATTAATAATAATGTATTTACATTAACAACAACGTATGTTTAATATTTTAAAAAAGAACGTTAATTGTAATACTTCATATATAAATTAGCATGATCAATTAATTAATTATATACTTGTTTTATAATGTTATTTTTGTTGTTCGCTAAATAAGTAATATTAATACAAGTTATAAAATTACTTTTTCATTATGGAGTCAAAACCAATCGTTATTGCTCTAGCCCTAATTCCATTATTTGTCATGGCAGAATACAGTTTTGCGATTGATTCTGCTCCAGCACCAAGTCCTACTGTATCAGATGCATTCCAGAAATGTGCAACTGATTTAAGCAAAACTTGCGGAGATGACATATCGAAATATATTTTTTCCAACGGAAAAGATGTTTCAAAAGAATGTTGTAGCGCTTTGTTGACCCTCGGAGAGGAATGTCATGATCTTCTAACATAAGTGACGATAGTATACCTGCATCTTCAGAAGAAACCGGCAAGAGCAGCTTGGGCTAAAAATGACGAAGTGTGGCAACTCTGCAAGACATTAGGACATGTTGGTTATTAGGATTAACTTTTCCTAATTTTATTAAAACACATATCAAATAATACAAATGTTATATAACATATTTGCGCAATTGAAATTATGTGATTAGTGCAAATATTATTTGTCACTGGTAAAATTTCATACAACAATTTGCTAGGTTATACACCATTATCGAAATGAAGAATTATAGTTTATTTGCATTTTTTACATGCTGCTTAATCTTATTTCTTAACATTTGCTTTCAAAGTTACTAATAGTTCTATACGTTGATCGCTAATTTATCAAAATTTAACAAGAATATCGAGGATTAAGTAAATAAAGTTTATTCATTAAACGAGTTTGTTCATTGGCCGACGAGTGAATTGATCAGTATAGTACTGAGTAAGTGATAATTAGGGTTCTTAATCATTTTTTTGTGTCCTCGGTAAATATAAAGATTCGTGAGAATAGAACATTGTATGATTTAGTGGATTAGTATGTTTATTGTCAATTAGTTTACAATTAAAACTTGGCCTTTAGCTTGGAAAACGATCGAGCTAAGATACATTATGTGTTACCATGGCCCCTGATAGGGTATTACAGCCAGTAGTTCGTCGTATTATTGTGAACTATAATGTTTAGTTTTTGTTAAGGATGTCCTTCTAGAACATCTGGAGAAGTTACTCCTAAGTATTAACATTTGTATAAGAAAAAAGAAATAACTCAGCCAGTACGACAGTATATAATGTACGGAGTAATTCTTATAATACTAATAACTTGAATAAAATAGTACGAGAAATTATTCATCAATTTTGATAAATTTCGTTGAAAAATTGAAATCTTTAGCTTAGTTTTTATATAATACACTAATGTTGAAGTAACAAAAATGACAACATTGAAATATATAAGAATTAAATTGACAGTACAAAAAAATGATTTCTTCATTTACAATAGTTGTGAATTTTAGAACCGCTTGTGCAGAGACGTTGTTGTAGCACTGGGAATGTCAAATCACGGGGAGCATTGTATGCATTACTAGTTATTCGAGTTATATCTTTAACTAAGTCGAAAAGAGTTGAGTTTTGATGTTTAATTAGTTTAACTAACAAACTAGATGACTAAATATGTGTAGCAATTAAACTAGCTATAGATAAAGAGAAAGTAAATGAAATAAGTTGTAATTCAAGGTCTAGGACCCGATTTCCCTCCAACATTATGCATTTATCATGCATCATGATTACGTCTGACTAGTCATTGGGATGATACGTAACGGGGAGATATCTAGAATTTCGAATCATATATAGGACATTAAAATCTATAATCAATTGAGAAAACCATCTAAATCACCAGTCTAAGCTAATGTTTTAACTTCAATCAATCTTTTTAAACAGTAATGCGAGAATTGTTATTGACGTTTTTCTCTTCATTTCTATCGACTCTCAATCCCATAGAAGAGAATTGTAAATAGTGTTTATCTTAATATGTGGATGACTTGTGGATTTTGAGCACATAGGCGAAGAATAATGATCTTGTAATGAAAAAATGTTCAACAACTAATTTTAACAACGAAACTTCCAATCTTGCATATCATATTAAATGTTACAAAGAATTACCAAGTTATAACCACGCAAAATTTATGAAGATGTATGAGATAAAAAAACATTTGATAACTGATAAGTAAAAGATAAAACACATCATTAATAATAATGTATTTACATTAACAACAACGTATGTTTAATATTTTAAAAAAGAACGTTAATTGTAATACTTCATATATAAATTAGCATGATCAATTAATTAATTATATACTTGTTTTATAATGTTATTTTTGTTGTTCGCTAAATAAGTAATATTAATACAAGTTATAAAATTACTTTTTCATTATGGAGTCAAAACCAATCGTTATTGCTCTAGCCCTAATTCCATTATTTGTCATGGCAGAATACAGTTTTGCGATTGATTCTGCTCCAGCACCAAGTCCTACTGTATCAGATGCATTCCAGAAATGTGCAACTGATTTAAGCAAAACTTGCGGAGATGACATATCGAAATATATTTTTTCCAACGGAAAAGATGTTTCAAAAGAATGTTGTAGCGCTTTGTTGACCCTCGGAGAGGAATGTCATGATCTTCTAACATAAGTGACGATAGTATACCTGCATCTTCAGAAGAAACCGGCAAGAGCAGCTTGGGCTAAAAATGACGAAGTGTGGCAACTCTGCAAGACATTAGGACATGTTGGTTATTAGGATTAACTTTTCCTAATTTTATTAAAACACATATCAAATAATACAAATGTTATATAACATATTTGCGCAATTGAAATTATGTGATTAGTGCAAATATTATTTGTCACTGGTAAAATTTCATACAACAATTTGCTAGGTTATACACCATTATCGAAATGAAGAATTATAGTTTATTTGCATTTTTTACATGCTGCTTAATCTTATTTCTTAACATTTGCTTTCAAAGTTACTAATAGTTCTATACGTTGATCGCTAATTTATCAAAATTTAACAAGAATATCGAGGATTAAGTAAATAAAGTTTATTCATTAAACGAGTTTGTTCATTGGCCGACGAGTGAATTGATCAGTATAGTACTGAGTAAGTGATAATTAGGGTTCTTAATCATTTTTTTGTGTCCTCGGTAAATATAAAGATTCGTGAGAATAGAACATTGTATGATTTAGTGGATTAGTATGTTTATTGTCAATTAGTTTACAATTAAAACTTGGCCTTTAGCTTGGAAAACGATCGAGCTAAGATACATTATGTGTTACCATGGCCCGTGATAGGGTATTACAGCCAGTAGTTCGTCGTATTATTGTGAACTATAATGTTTAGTTTTTGTTAAGGATGTCCTTCTCGAACATCTGCAGAAGTTACTCCTAAGTATTAACATTTGTATAAGAAAAAAGAAATAACTCAGCCAGTACGACAGTATATAATGTACGGAGTAATTCTTATAATACTAATAACTTGAATAAAATAGTACGAGAAATTATTCATCAATTTTGATAAATTTCGTTGAAAAATTGAAATCTTTAGCATAGTTTTTTTATAATACACTAATGTTGAAGTAACAAAAATGACAACATTGAAATATATAAGAATTAAATTGAGAGTACAAAAAAATGATTTCTTAATTTACAATAGTTGTGAATTTTAGAACCGCTTGTGCAGGGACGTTGTTGTAGCACTGAGAATGTCAAATCACGGGGAGCATTGCATGTATGCATAACTAGTTATTCGAGTTATATCTTTAACTAAGTCGAAAAGAGTTGAGTTTTAATGTTTAATTAGTTTAACTAACAAACTAGATGACTAAATATGTGTAGCAATTAAACTAGCTATAGATAAAGAGAAAGTAAATGAAATAAGTTGTAATTCAAGGTCTAGGACCCGATTTCCCTCCAACATTATGCATTTATCATCATGATTACGTCTGACTAGTCATTGGGATGATACATAACGGGGAGATATTTAGAATTTCGAATCATATATAGGACATTAAAATCTATAATCAATTGAGAAAACCATCTAAATCACCAGTCTAAGCTAATGTTTTAAATTCAATCAATCTTTTTAAACAGTAATGCGAGAATTGTTATTGACGTTTTTCTCTTCATTTCTATCGACTCTCAATCCCATAGAAGAGAATTGTAAATAGTGTTTATCTTAATATGTGGATGACTTTTGGATTTTGAGCACCTAGGCGAAGAGTAATGATCTTGTAATGAAAAAATGTTCAACAACTAATTTTAACAACGAAACTTCCAATCTTGCATATCATATTAAATGTTACAAAGAATTACCAAGTTATAACCACGCAAAATTTATGAAGATGCATGAGATAAAAAAAACATTTGATAACTGATAAGTAAAAGAAAAAACACATCATTAATAATAATGTATTTACATTAACAACAACGTATGTTTAATATTTTAAAAAAGAACGTTAATTGTAATACTTCATATATAAATTAGCATGATCAATTAATTAATTATATACTTGTTTTATAATTTTATTTTTGTTGTTCGCTAAATAAGTAATATTAATACAAGTTATAAAATTACTTTTTCATTATGGAGTCAAAACCAATCGTTATTGCTCTAGCCCTAATTCCATTATTTGTCATGGCAGAATACGGTTTTGCGATTGATTCTGCTCCAGCACCAAGTCCTATTGTATCAGATGCATTCTAGAAATGTGCAACTGATTTAGGCAAAACTTGCGGAGATGACATATCGAAATATATTTTTTCCAACGGAAAAGATGTTTCAAAAGAATGTTGTAGCGCTTTGTTGACCCTCGGAGAGGAATGTCATGATCTTCTAACAGAAGTGACGATAGTATACCTGCATCTTCAGAAGAAACCGGCAAGAGCAGCTTGGGCTAAAAATGACGAAGTGTGGCAACTCTGCAAGACATTTGGACATGTTGGTTATTAGGATTAGCTTTTCCTAATTTTATTAAAACACATATCAGATAATACAAATATTATATAACATATTTGCGCAACTGAAATTATGTGATTAGTGCAAATATTATATGTCACTGGTAAAATTTCATAAAACAATTTGTTAGGTTATACACCATTATCGTAATGAAGAATTATAGTTTTTTTACATTTTTTTACATGCTGCTTAATCTTATTTCTTAACATTTGCTTTCAAACTTACTAATTTCCATAATATATGAAGTAGTTCTATACGTTGATCGCTAATTAAGCAAAATTTAACAAGAATACCGAGGATTAAGTAAATAAAGTTTATTCATTAAACGAGTTTGTTCATTGGCCGACGAGTGAATTTACCAGTATAGTACTGAGTAAGTGAGAGTTAGGGTTCTTAATCATTTTTTTTTGTCCTTGGTAAAGATAAAGATTCGTGAGAATAGAACATTGTATGATTTAGTGGATTAGTATGTTTATTGGCAATTAGTTTACAATTAAAACTTGGCCTTTAGCTTGGAAAACGATCGAGCTAAGACACATTATGTGTTATCGTAGCCCCGATAGGTATTACAGCCAGTAGTTCGTCGTATTATTGTGAACTTGAATGTTTAGTTTTTGTTAAGGATGTCCTTCTCGAACACCTGGACAAGTTACTCCTAAGAATTGACATTTTTATAAGAAAAAAGAAATAACTCAGCCAGTAGGACAATATATAATATACGGAGTATTTCTTATAAAACAAATAACTTGAATAAAATAGTAAGATAAATTATTCATCAATTTTGATAAATTTCGTTGAAAAATTGAAATCTTTAGTATAGTGTTTATATAATACACTAATGTTGAAGTAACAAAAATAACAACATTGAAATATATAAGAATTAAATTGAGGGTACAAAAAAACGATTTCTTAATTTACAATAGTTGTGAATTTTAGAACCGCTTCTGCAGGGACGTTGTTGTTATAGTTATAATGTCAAATCACGGGGAGCATTGTATGCATAACTAGCTATTCTAGTTATATCTTTAACTAAGTCGAAAAGAGTTGAGT
Source organism: Silene conica (assembly GCA_029255685.2). NCBI lineage: Eukaryota > Viridiplantae > Streptophyta > Magnoliopsida > Caryophyllales > Caryophyllaceae > Silene > Silene conica. The sequence continues at coordinate 75,226,845 of CM055314.2, forward strand.
TTTAATGTTTAATTAGTTTAACTAACAAACTAGATGACTAAATATGTGTAGCTATTAAACTAGCTATAAATAAAGAGAAAGTAAATGAAATAAGTTGTAATTCAATGATACAAAGGTCTAGGACCCAATTTCCCTCCAATATTATGTATTTATCATCATGATTACGTCTGACTAGTCATTGGGATGATACGTAACAGGGAGATATCTAGAATTTCGAATCATATATAGGACATTGAAATCTATAATCAATTGAGAAAGCCATCTAAATCAACTGTCTAAGCTAATCTTTGAAATTCAATCAATATTTTTAAACAATAATACGAGAATTGTTATTGACGTTTTTCGCTTCATTTCCATGGACTCTCAATCCCATAGAAGAGAATTGTAAATAGTGTTTATCTTAATATGGGGAAGACTTATGGATTTTGCGCCCCTAGGCGAAGAGTAATGATCTTATAATGAAAAAATGTTCAACAACTAATTTTAACAACGAAACTTGCAATCTTGCATATCATATTAAATGCTACAAAGTATTACCAAGTTATAACCACAAAAAATTTATGAAGATGCATAAGATAAAACAAAACATTTGATAACTGATAAGTAAAAGAAAATACTCATCATTAATAATAATGTATTTACATTAACAACAATGTATGTTTATTATTTTAAAAAATAACAATAATTATACTTCATATATAAATTAGCATGATCAATTGATTAATTATAGACTTGTTTTAAATTTAAATTTTTGTTGTTCGCTAAATAAATAATATTAATACAAGTTATAAAATTACTTTTTCATTATGGAGTCAAAGCAAATCGTTATGGCTCTAGCCCTAATTCCATTATTTGTCATGGCAGAATACAGTTTTGCAATTGATTCTGCTCCAGCACCAAGTCCTACTGTATCAGATGCATTCCAGAAATGTGCAACTGATTTAGGCAAAACTTTCGGAGATGACATATCGAAATATATTTTTTCCAACGGAAAAGTTGTTTCAAAAGAATGTTGTAGCGCTTTGTTGACCCTCGGAGAGGAATGTCATGATCTTCTAACAGAAGTGACGATAGTATACCTGCATCTTCAGAAGAAACCGGCAAGAGCAGGATTAGTTTTTCCTAATTTTATTAAAACACATATCAAATAATACAAATGTTATATAACATATTTGCGCAACTGAAATTATTTGATTAGTACAAATATTATCTGTCACTGGTAAAATTCCATACAACAATTTGTTAGGTTATACACCATTATCGTAATGAAGAATTATAGTTTTTTTACATTTTTTTACATGCTGCTTAATCTTATATCTTAACATTTGCTTTCAGAGGCTATCCAGTCAGTTCCCGCTTGGATTAAGATTCATGACTTACCAGTGAAATTTTGGGGAAAAGGGTTACCAAAAATAGCAGGCCTTGTGGGACAATATGTCAAGAGTGATGTTGCGACGGAATGTAAAACGAGATTGAGTTATGCCAGGGTGTTGGTTGAACTCTTGGTGAATCAAAAATTGAAAGATAATCTTGATTTTTTGGATGAGAATGGGATGCTAATTCATGTGATGATTGAATATGAATGGCGACCGATAATATGTACTCAGTGTAAGGGCATGGGACATGAGAAGGCTGAATGTAGGAAAGGGTTAAAAAGTGTCCAGGGAGTCAATCCAGTATCCAAACCTAAGCCTCCAAAGGCTCTGGTTAATGATTGGCAAGTTGTGTCTCGACGGAAAGCGAGGGACGGGTATAAAAACAATAAGGCAGAAGGGCATGTGAGGCAGAAGCAAGTAGACCCTCGGGAGCAGGTGGATGGTAAGTCTTCAGAGGGTTTTAGTTCTCGTTCCTTTGGTGCAGTCTCTTATAAGGAGGCTTTGAATTCTCCTCCGAAAGCCCTGAATAGGGTATGTCATGGTGTCAATGGTAGTGCTCAACCCACCCCTAATCATGTCCATGGATAATATAGCTTTCTGGAATGTTAGAGGTATGAATAGGGTTAGAAAACAGTTAGAAATAAACTATTTTTTGCAAAATAAAAGAGTAGGGCTGTGTGGCCTCCTAGAAACAAAAATAAAAGCTAAGGCCATGAGTAAGGCTTTTGGTAATTTTAGTTCTTGGTGTATTTCGACTAATAATGGATATCATCCTGGGGGTAGAATATGGATTCTTTGGAATCCGGCGGTGTTTCGGGTGAACTTTGTTGAATATAATGCTCAATATATCCATATGAAAGTTGATTCCTTGGTTAATAGGCATTCCTTTTTCCTCACTATGATCTATGCCTATAATGGAGGTGCTGCTCGGTTGCCTCTGTGGTCTCATTTGAGGAGGCTCTCCCGTATGATCTCCGGTCCTTGGGCTATAGCGGGTGATTTGAATTGTGTTTTAGCCATTAATGAGAGAGTTGGTGGGCGTGTGTCTGAGTTGGAAATGAGTCAATTTCGGGATTGTATGAATGACTGTGGTTTGGTAGATATTGTGAGTAAGGGAGCTTTCTATACGTGGAATAATAAACAAAAACCAGAAGAGAGGATTTACAGTAGGTTGGATCGGTTTATGGTGAATAAAAGCTGGAGCTTAGCAAGGCCGGATCTTCATGCTTATTTTATGCCTGAAGGCGTATATGATCATTGTCCATGTATAGTGAGTAGCAATCGAGTAATTCAACACAAGAGGAGCTGCAAATACTTTAATATGTGGGGTAGTTCGAGTGCTTTTATTCCTACGGTGGTGAATTCATGGGATAAAAATATTATGGGCTCTCCTATGTATCGTTTGGTTGGCAATCTTAAGTCTTTAAAACCGGCTTTTAAGGAGTTAAATAAATCTCGGTTTCATGAAATTGAGACAGCGGCCAATATCAAACAGGAGCTTCTGCATTCTATCCAAGAGAGGCTGGGCACGAATCCTAATGACATGGGAGACCGTGCTCTTGAGATGAAAGTTGCTGCTGAGTTTCAAGAGTTGAGTAACGCAAGGGACTCTTTTCTTATGCAAAAGTCGAAGCATGCTTGGATAGTTGATGGGGATAGCAACAGTGCTTATTTTCATGGTTTGCTCAGGAAGAGGCAAGGAGCAAATTATGTCTTGAGTATTGAAGATATGAATGGCCTTACATGTGACACTCCTAGCTCTATTCAATCTGCCTTTTTAGAATATTACCAACACCTTCTTGGGTCCCAACAAGACATGTTGGGTGTTCGTTCCAAGATCATAGAACAAGGGAGAGTCTGTTCTGGGGATATGCACCAACTGTTGCTTCTGCCGGTCTCTGAATTGGAGATAAAGGAAGCTTTATTTAGCATTCCTGATAACAAATCCCCGGGTCCGGATGGTTATACAAGTAAGTTCTATAAGGATGTCTGGCCTGTTATTAAAGATGAGTTTATTGCTGTTGTCCATGATTTCTTTGTGCATAACAAACTCCTTAAGCAAATCAATTGTTCCCAAGATGCCCAGACCTCTCTCGGTGATGCACTTTCGTCCCATTGCTTGTTGCAATGTTATTTACAAGACAATATCTAAGATCCTTTGTTCGAGACTTGCTTCTGTCCTTCCTCTACTTGTTGATTTGAATCAGGGGGCGTTTATTCATGCTCGTCACATTCAATAAAATATTCTTATTTGCCAGGACTTAATTCGTCTGTATGGTAAGCCTAACACTACCCCAAAGTGCTTGCTAAAGATTGATTTGCAGAAAGCCTATGATACGGTTGAATAGAAGTTTATTGAGCAAATTCTGATTAAATTGCATTTCCCTTGTGATTTCCTTCAAATGATCATGGAGTGTGTCACAACAACAAGTTTCTCCTTGACTATTAATGGTGAGATGTTTGGTTTCTTCAAAGGAAAGAGAGGGCTTCGGCAGGGTGATCCTTTGTCTCCTTTGCTCTTTGCGTTATGTATGGATTATCTCACAAGAACTCTCAAGTATGCTGCTATTAATTATCCATTCAAGTTTCATCCAATGTGTAACAAGATGCGGCTAGCTAGCTTGATGTTTGCGGACGATGTACTTCTTTTCTCTAAAGGGGATGGTCCATCAATGTTGTTGCTGCTCAGGTCCTTTGCTACGTTCTCGGCCGCGTCTGGGCTGCGTATAAGCCCCTCAAAGTCTAATGTGTATTTTGGTGGTGTACCAGAAGAGTTGAAGCAACAGTTTCTGGCAACTTCAGGTTTCGTAGAGGGCACTCTGCCATTTACTTACCTGGGTATGCCAATCCAAACGACAAGATTTAAAAAACAAGACTGTGAATGCCTTGTTGAGAAGATTTGTGCCCGTCTTCATTACTATGGTGCTAGAAAGTTTTCTTATGCAGGGAGATTAGTCTTGGTCAAGTCGGTGTTGTCTACACTTCATTCCTATTGGGCCTCTCTTTTCATTTTGCCAAAAGGGGTCATATCTAAAATTGAAAATACTTGGAGGAATTTTTTATGGGATAGCAGCCCGGAATATTGTAGAGCTCCATTGGTTGCTTGGGACACGATTTGTGCTCCAAAATCAGAGGGAGGCTTGGGTATCAGAAGCTTGGAATTAATGAATATTGCCATGGTTGGGAGACTCGTAGACTGGATTATGACCAACAAGGAGTCCATCTGGGTAAGGTGGGTTCGCAATAACTACATCAAAGATCAAGATTGGTTGAGCTATACTCCAACTGCCTACTCTAGATGGGCTTGGAGGAGAATTTGTAAGGTGAAAGATCTTATTGTGGATGGGTACACCAATGGTGAATGGTCTGGTAGTCCACACGGGTACTCTGTTACTGGGTGCTACGATTGGTTAAGGGGTCATAGGGCAGTACTGTCGTGGACAGATGTGGTGTGGAATGTCATGGGTATTCCTAAGCAACAGTTTTTTGGTTGGTTATATATGCAGGGGGCAGTGAGAACCAATGACAAACTCCTAGCATTTGGTCTTAATGTGTCTTCAGCGTGCTATCTTTGTGGGCAGGAGGATGAATCAATGGCACATGTGTTCTTTGGCTGCGTTTATAGTGCAAATATTCTGCAATCTCTGAACAGTATGTCCAACCTTGGGATCCCTGCGTGTAATTTAATTCAATGGTGTGAGACTTTTGCTGGTAGTAGTCTGCAAAGAGGGGTGGGAGCTGCTATATTTCTAAGCGCTTTGTACCAGGTTTGGCATCAACGGAACAAGAGTAAGCATGATCATCTCGTTCATGTGCCTCGTAAAGTTGTTGCTGCAATTCTGGATGAAGTTAGGCTTCGTATTAGGCGGCTGGACTCGAGTACGATTCATAGGAATGATATTGATTGGCTTAGTCAGAGGAATCTCTTGTTGCTATGTTTGTTTTTTGATATTTCATACTTACATTTTACCAAAAAAAAAAAACTTACTAATTTCCATAATATATTAAGTAGTTCTATAGGTTGATCGCTAATTTTGCAAAATTTAACAAGAATACTGAGGATTAAGTAAATAAAGTTAATTCATTAAACGAATTTGTTCATTGGTCGACGAGTGAATTGACCAGTATAGTAATGAGTAACTGAGAGTTAGGGTTCTTAATCATTTTTTTGTGACCTCGGTAAATAAATAGATTCATGAGAATAAAACATTGTACGATTTAGTGGATTAGTATGTTTATTGTCAATTAGTTTACAATTAAAACTTGACTTTAGCATGGAAAACGATGAGCTAAGATACATTATGTGTTATCATAGCCCGTGATAGGGTATTACAGCCAGTAGTTCGTCGTATTATTGTGAACTTGAATGTTTAGTTTTTGTTAAGGATGTCCTTCTCGAACATCTGGACAAGTTACTCCTAAGAATTAACATTTTTATAAGAAAAAAGAAATAACTCAGCCAGTACGACAATATATAATATACGGAGTATTTCTTATAATACTAATAACTTGAATAAAATAGTAAGAGAAATTACTCATCAATTTGATAAATTTCGTTGAAAAATTGAAATGTTTAGCATAGCGATTATATAATACACTAATGTTGAAGTAACAACAATAAAAACATTGAAATATAAAAGAATTAAATTTAGAGTACAAAAAAATGATTTCTTAATTTACAATAGTTGTGAACTTTAGAACCGCTTGTGCAGGGACATTTTTGTAGCACTTAGAATGTCCAATCACGGGGAGCGTTGTATGCATAACTAGCTATTCTAGTTATATCTTTAACTAAGTCGAAATGAGTTGAGTTTTAATGTTTAATTAGTTTAACTAACAAACTAGATGATTAAATATCTGTAGCAATTAAACTAGCAATAAATAAAGAGAAAGTAAATGAAATAAGTTGTAATTCAATGATACAAAGGTCGAGGACCCCATTTCCCTCCAACATTATGCATTTATCATCATGATTACGTCTGACTAGTCATTGGGATTTTACGTAAAGAGGAGATATCTAGAATTTCGAATCATATATAGGACATTAAAATCTATAATCAATTAAGAAAACCATCTAAATCAACAGTCTAAACTAATGTTTGTAATTCAATCAATATTTTTATACAGTAATACGAGAATTGTTATTGACGTTTTTCTCTTCATTTCCATGGACTCTCAATCCCATAGATGAGAATTTTAAATAGTGTTTATCTTAATATGTGGAAGACTTGTGGATTTTGAGCACCTAGGAAAAGAGTAATGATCTTGTAATGAAAAAATGTTCAACAACTAATTTTAACAACGAAACTTGCAATCTTCCATATCATATTAAATGCTAAAAAGTATTACCATGTTATAACCACTCCAAATTTATGAAAATGCATGAGATAAAAAAACATTTGATAACTAATATATAATTAAAAGAAAAAACTCATCATTGATAATAATGTATTTACATTAACAACAATGTACGTATCTTTAATATTTTAAAAAAGAACGTTAATTTTAATACTTCATATATAAATTAGCATGATCAATTGATTAATTATATACTTGTTTTATATTTTTGTTTTTGTTGTTCGCTAAATAAATAATATTAAAACAAGTTATAAAATTACTTTTTCATTATGGAATCAAACCAATCGTTATGGCTCTAGCCCTAAATACATTTTTTGTCATGGCAGAATACAGTTTTGCAATTGATTCTTCTCCTGCACCAAGTCCTACTGTATCAGATGCATTCCAGAAATGCGCAATTGATTTAGGCAAAACTTGCGGAGATGACATATCGAAATATAATTTTTCTAATGGAAAAGATGTTTCAAAGAATGTTGTAGCGCTTTGTTGACCCTCGGAGAGGAATGTCATGATCTTCTAACAGAAGTGACGATAGTATACCTGCATCTTCAGAAGAAACCGGCACGAGCAGCTTGGGCAAAAAATGACGAAGTGTGGCAACTCTCCAAGACATTTGGACATGTTGGTTATTAGGATTAACGTTTCCCAATTTAATTAAAACACATATCAAATAATACAAATGTTATATAACATATTTGCGCAATTGAAATTATGTGATTATTGCAAATATTATCTATCAGTGGTGAAATTTCATACAACAATTTCCTAGGTTATACATCATTATCGTAATGAAGAATTATAGTTTATTTACATTTTTTTACATGCTCCTTAATCTTATTTCTTAACATTTGCTTTCAAGGTTATTAATTTCCATAATATATTAAGTAGTTCTATACGTTTATCGTTAATTTATCAAAATTTAACAAGAATACCGAGGATTAAGTAAATAAAGTTTATTTATTAAACGAGTTTGTTCTTTGGTCGACGAGTGAATTGACCAGTATAGTAATGAGTAAGTGAGAGTTAGGGTTCTTAATCATTTTTTTTGTCCTCTGTAAATAAAAAGATTCATGAGAATAGAACATTGTACGGTTTAGTGGATTAGTATGTTTATTGTCAATTAGTTTACAATTAAACCTTGGCCTTTAGATTGGAAAACGATCGAGCTAAGATACATTATGTGTTATCATAGCCCGTGATAGGGTATTACAGCCTCTAGTTCGTCGTATTATTGTGAACTTGAATGTTTAGTTTTTGTTAAGGATGTCCTTCTCGAAAATCTGGAAAAGTTACTCCTAAGAATAAACATTTGTATAAGATAAAAGAAACAACTCCGCCAGAACGACAGTATAAAATATACGGAGTATTTCTTATAGTACTAATAACTTGAATAAAGTAGTAAAAGAAATTATTCATCAATTTTGATAAATTTCGTGAAAAATTGAAATCTTTAGCATAGTGTTTATATAATACACTAATGTTGAAGTAACAACAATAACAACATTGAAATATATAAGAATTAAATTGAGAGTACAAAAAAATGATTTCTTAATTTACAATAGTTGTGAATTTTAGAACCGCTTATGCAAGGACATTGTTGTAGCACTTAGAATGTCAAATCACGGTGAGCGTTGTATGCATAACTAGCAATTCTAGTTATATCTTTAACTAAGTCGAAAAGAGTTGAGTTTTAATGTTTAATTAGTTTAACTAACAAACTAGATGACTAAATATCTGTAGCAATTAAACTAGCTATAAATAAAGCGAAAGTAAATGAAATAAGTTGTAATTCAATGATACAAAGATCTAGGACCCGATTTCCCTCCAACATTATGCATTTATCATCATGATTACGTCTGATTAGTCATTGGGATGATACGTATGGGGGGATAACTAGAATTTCGAATTATATATAGGACATTAAAATCTATAATCAATTGAGAAAACCATCTAAATCAACACTCTAAGCTAATGTTTGAAATTCAATCAATATTTTTATACAGTAATACGATAATTGTTATTGACGATTTTCTCTTCATTTCCATGGACTCTCAATCCCATAGATTAGAATTTTAAATAATGTTTATCTTAATATGTGGAAGACTTGTGGATTTTGAGCACCTAGGCAAAGAGTAATGATCTTGTAATGAAAAAATGTTCCACAACTAATTTTAACAACGAAACTTGCAATCTTGCATATCATATCAACTGCTACAAAATATCACCAAGTTATAACCACACAAAATTTATGAAGATGAATGAGATAAAAAAAAACATTTGATAACTGATAAGTAAAAGAAAAAACTCATCATTAATAATAATGTATTTACATTAACAACAATGTACGTATGTTTAATATTTTAAAAAAGAACGTTAATTGTAATACTTCATATATAAATTAGCATGATCAATTGATTAATTATATACTTTTTTATATTTTTATTTTTGTTGTTCGCTAAATAAGTAATATTAATACAAGTTATAAAATTACTTTTTCATTATGGAGTCAAAACCAATCGTTATGGCTCTAGCCCTAATTACATTATTTGTTATTGCAGAATACAGTTCTACAATTGATTGTGCTCCTGCACCTAGTCCTACGGTATCAGATGCATTCCAGAAATGTGCAACTGATTTAGACAACACTTGCGGAGATGACATATCGAAATATATTTTTTCTAACGGAAAAGACGTTTCAAAGAATGTTTTAGCGCTTTGTTGACCCTCGGAGAGGAATGTCATGGTCTTCTAACAGAAGTAACGATAGTATATTTGCATCTTCAGAAGAAACCGGCACGAGCAGCTTGGGCTAAAAATGACGAAGTGTGGCAACTTTTCAAGACATTTGGACATGTTGGTTTTTAAGATTAACTTTTCCTAATTTTATTAAAACACATATCAAATAATACAAACGTTATATAACATATTTGTGCAAATGAAATTATGTGATTAGTGCAAATAATATCTGTCAGTGGTAAAATTTCATTCAACAATTTGCTAGGTTATACACCATTATCGTAATGAAGAATTATAGTTTATTTACATTTTTTTGCATGCTGCTTAATCTTGTTTCTTAGCAATTGCTTTCAAAGTTACTAATTTCTATAATATATTAAGTAGTTCTATACGTTGATCGCTAATGAATCAAAATTTAAAAAGAATACCGAGGATTAAGTAAATAAAGTTTGTTCATTAAACGGGTTTGTTCATTGGCCGACGAGTGAATTGACCAGTATAGTAATGAGTAAGTGAGAGTTAGGGTTCTTAATCATTTTTTTGTGTCCTCGGTAAATATAAAGATTCGTGAGAATAGAACATTGTATGATTTAGTGGATTAGTATGTTTATTGTCAATTAGTTTACAATTAAAACTTGGCCTTTAGCTTGGAAAACGATCGAGTTAAGATACATTATGTGTTATCATAGCCCGTGATTCGGTATTACAGTCTGTAGTTCGTCGTATTATTGTGAACTAGAAAGTTTACTTTTTTGTTAAGGATGTCCTTCTCAAACATCTTGACAAGTTACTCCCAAGACTTAACATTTGTATAACAAAAAAGAAATAACACAGCCAGTACGACAGTATATAATATACGGAGTATCCTATTTATTAAAGCAACAACCACAGAGCTGACGTGTCGCTCTGTGGTTGAAAGTTCATTATTTTATTTTATTTTTGAATATATGGCCCACCCTACTTGAATAGTCTATTGACCTAGATATACTGAAGAAGGGAGGTTGAATTGAGTATACCAACTTTTTTCGATTCTTCTTCGATGTATGTTGATGAAGCGTGATAATAGCAAGTAACAAGTAAGAACGATAAAGTAAAAGGAGACACGATCTTTTGAAGTGGTTCAGTGTGACAAATCGAAACCTACGTCCACTATTCTCGATTAATAAAATCAGTACCTTCTCCGGATTACAATTTTATCAACCCAACTCGTACAACTTTGATGTTAGTTGTAACTCAATCTAGATACCGTAAAATACCTAGCTATGTCAAGTACCGTGAAATACTTGACTACAATGAGTACCGCTAAATACTCGAATCTATCTTAAAGAATTAAGATGAAATATTCAACAACTCTTGTGTTCAATGATCTTGAACGTATGAGAATAATCTTCAAAGCTTGTAGTCTTTATTACGAGATTTGACAATGATTGGCACGGAAAACGAGATGCACGAAAGATAGCGTTCGGTTCTTTCTCTTTAAGTAAATTAAATAAACACATTATTTATTTAATTAAGCCATAAAGATAATATAAAACGTGTAAGTAGTCGTGTGATGCACGCTTCCCAATAACACGTTTCATAGGACACGTTTTTCGAGACATTTTTCTCGAACCATGTTTCCCTAGGAGTTTAGATTTTGACAATAACGGTTAGATTAAAATTCTTAGTATATTAGAATAAATAATTATCTCATAGGATAATTATTTTAATTCTTTTTAACCAAAGAATATTTTTATCCTAAAAACCATTTTAAGATTACCAAATTAATATATGACAATATAACAACAATACGCAAATATCTTCACGCTTTTATTTATTCCACGCAAATCTCATTTCTTCAATAGTTATAGATACGACCTATAACTTAAGAACTCTTTGATGTCGTAATAAAACTTTTATCTTGTAAGTCTTCAAAAAGACTTGACACGAGCTTGATCTTTTTCTTCAATCTACGATTGTATCTATATTTTGCTAAACTACGATCTTCGCTCTATAATTAACTGTACACTTAAACGCACGATTACACACATATGTATATAAAACATAATTATCTAGACTTGTCATTATTAAAACATAAAACAATATATTAATCATATAGAATATATTACTCAACAAATTCCCCCTTTTTAATGATGGCAAGTCTTTATCTAGAATCGTGTCTAAGTGTAACGTAGTAACGTTCCCCCTCAACATAATATTGGTCCTTCATAATATAGATCAACTAGGGTTTCTATTTTTAGACTAAACCAATTACTTGAAGAACTATGAGAGACAATACGTTACGACAAGGAGCAATTTTAGGCAAATTCGTAATCTAGATCGCATTCTTTTCCCCTTCTTGACATCATTGAAAAGACGGAAACGAAGACATAAAACGACTAGAATGATATAATACGAAACAAACCTAAGCATGCGATTCTAAACCAAACACACAAACGTAATTAAAATCAAGCAAATACGAAATACGAACGGGAAGACGACACACAACCAAATACTAGAACGCCAAAGGGCCGAATATGCAAAATAAATCCATATGGGCCGAATGTATCATAACATGGCCTAATGGGCCGAACGTAGTAGGGTATAGTGCCGAAAGTTTAATAAAAGCCAACTGGGCCGAATAGGGATAGGGAAAATGGGCCACAAGTGTAAGCAATGCAAAATAAGAAATACAAGCCGATGGGCCGAATGAAACGATAAGGAAAAGTGGGCCAAGGAACACGGCTTAGGCAAAAGAGAGCTAATGTTTATAGAAAAGGAAATAACGAAAGGGGAAGGGATTTGGGCCATATACCAACAACCACCAAGAGAGCCCAAAACCAAAATCCGCAACCTAACCAAAACACGAGTCCTGCAAACAACCAAAACAGAGTATACAGACGAGAAGTCACTATGGATGACGAATAATATGAGGATTGACAAACTCAGGACGGATGCGATATTCCAAAGAATCCAAACGATCAAGGCAACTTGCAACATTATGACCTTGGGCAACAATGGTGTAAAACCCCTCGCGAAAGCGGAAATATAAACACATAAAAGCACCAAAAATGCAGCGGAAATAAAACTTTTTAGCAAACTAAACAACATGCGAGAAGTCTTAAACTGAAAACTGGAAACAGAACTGATATAAACAACAATAGATAAGTAGCAGTTCTAAGTATCACAAACAAATATGTACATCAGCCTGGGATGGAACATCCCTACAGGCACCAAAACGAAAGTATGAAAGTCTAAGAGTCTAGCTAGGCGATATAAGGTAAGTCATATGATGACAGCAGGATCATCACTCGCTAGCCCTCTCGTGAACCCATCTCCAACCAGCATGTACCTACATGCATGAAAACATGTACGCCACAATCAGTGGGGAGTGACTAGAGTTCTCCTAGCCACCTTTTGTGACAACACGTAACACATGAAACAATACAGAATACTCCAACATATATCAACATGTGAAGCATAAACATCTCATCAATTGCTCTCATAATAACATGCCAACTCTAGTGCACGGCTCTCAACCAACTTCATAAACCGTTAGGAAGGAGAGCCGGTTTCCCTACTGGTTACCCAGTCGGGGGGTCTTTCAATCCAACTATTTATGAAACCGAATTAAGAGTCACCCAATGCCTTGGATGATCAAACCATAACTCAAACAATTATACATTTACTCATCATTATCAATATCTAGATCTGACACGTACCGACTCCAGGCAAGCAGTTAAATTCAGCAAGTAAAAGGTTCAGCGGTCAACTTAAGACATAACCTAATACCAGATCAATCAGCAAGTGTAAAGGTTCAGCGGTCAACTTAAGACATAACCTAAACACCAAATCGTTCAGCAAGCAAGGACTCAGAGGCCAACTCAAGTCATGGACCTGCCAATCAGCAAGACACTAGACTCAGCGGCCAACTTAAGGCATAGACTAGCATCCAAAAGTAAAGGACTCAGAGGCCAGCTTAAGGCATGTCCCTTCACCACATCACAAGGTACTAAACTCAGAGGCCAGCTTAAGGCATGCTCTAGCACCAAACATCTGCACCCCGGGCAAGGTGTCAGTTCCTTAGCTACCCCGTTGTGCAGCTGCTCTACTCGTCAGACTCAGAGGCCAACTTAAGGCATGTTCCAACGCGATCACTATCACACATGTCTGAACTCAGAGGCCAACTTAAGGCATGTCCCAGACACGACAAACATACACATATAGGGCTCAGAGGCCAGCTTAAGGCATATCCCCATATATGACAATCAACTCACGTATTAAGTTCAGAGGCCAGCTTAAGGCATAACTTAATACGCATCAATACAATGTCAACCAAAGTCTATGAACTAATCTATAGTTCTATTTTTCTTAACTTCTAATCAACACTTAATTGACCCCGGGAACTAAGTTGAGGGAGAGCCGGTTTCCCTTTCGGTTACCCGACCGGGGGGTCTCTATCCTTACTCCATTCCCGAACCCAATATAATGTTGCCCATCCTCCGGGGACCTCAAATACATGCCAAAGGTACACAAAACGAGTTTCAACCAAAACCGACTAACCATCTGAAAGTTACGATTAAATTACAAAATCAAAATAGCCTACAGGGGTCCCCAGCCGGTCGGCAGGCAGCCGGTCGGCCGGCTGGTGACCTCCTCAGCCTTCCTTTCTTTTTCAAACAGACAACACACGGACTCCCAGCCAGTCGGCAGGCAGCCGGTCGGCCGGCTGGGAACCCTATTCCTAGCCTTCGCAAACTTCGTAACCCAAAACCCAAACGCACTCCCAGCTGGCTGGCAGGCGGCCGGTCTGCCGGCTGGGATCCCTTTCTACTTAAGGTTTTTCGCAAAATACGCAATACAAAATGACTACCAGCCGGTCGGCAGGCAGCCGGTCGGCCGGATGGCAGTTCAAGGCCAACATTCTCAAAAATTACAAAAACACACAAATGCTCTCCCAGCCGGTCGACCGGCGGCCGGTCGGTCGACCGGCTCAGAGAGCCTGATCGTAAAATCGCCATTTTCAGCTTGTTTGAAAACATCACAATTCGACATGTAAACTTCAAAAATCGCTACAAGCATCATTTGCCCAACAATATGAACATCTAATACTACTATTCTATCAGCATACAAGTCCCATAACAATCCTCAATTGATTAAACCAAGTATCCGTCGCAATTTGTGAAAAACTGAAAATCACATATGAACATATAACAACATCTTAAAGCATGGATTCTTCACATATTCAACATCCTAAACATGTTACTAAGTTCCTTAAACATAATACATGAACAAAATCAGAATCAAACATAAGAAACACAACAAAAGTGCTAATATACACATAAAGGCCGAGTTTCTCATTATCGTCACCTTTCAAGCTAATCCGGCTAAAGATCCTCCTCAACTATGTAGCTATCGACCTCTGGATCGTCTAAGCCAACACCTACAAACATAGAAAACGGATTTTAAGCACTTAAAACGGAATTAAGAGAAAATAGTCCAATTTTCGAGTTTAAGGATTTACGAAAAGAAAGTGATAGATGGCTTGGAAATCGAATGAGGATTCCGAAAATGTCGTTGTTACCTCGATTCGAGTACCGGATGATGAAGAAAAGCTCAAAAGAAATCCTTAGAAATGGAGGTTTATGAGAGTTTGGTTTTACTGTAAAAAATGAAATGTTGAGGAAGATGAATGTCGACACTTTATTTAAGTAGGGTACATGTGAGGTGTCCTTTCCGTATTAAAAGAACGGGTCGGATTATTAGAACGGATATTTAAGTCGGATATTTAAATGTTGCCAAGTTTGTATTCGTCTTAAGGACTTGAGGTTCTTAAGACGGATCTTACTTATTAAATTAAAATCTTCCGAATTAAATTATTAAAATATTATTTTATTACGTAAAATAATTTAAAACGATTAAATTAGATTTTACGAAAATACGGGCTGTTACAATCACCCCAACTTCAAAAAGTTTCGTCCTCGAAACTCGAACGGAGATAACTTCTAACTAACTATACCTCAATCGAAAAGGGAAGGATGCGCGATACGCATCGATGCCTCAGTCTCCCATGTCTGCTCCTCAACATCACCGCAACGCCAAAGGATCTTCACTAGCGGCACCACCTTGCTCCTAAGCTTCCTATCCTGACGGTCTAGGATCTTCACAGGACGCTCCTCGAAGGTAAGACTCGGCTTTAAGTTCTCGATCTCTCTAGGCAGAACATGACTCGGGTCACTAACATACTTACGGAGCTGGGAAACATGAAAAACGCTATGAACCTTGCCCAAACTAGGAGGCAAGTCCAAACGTTAAGCAGCAGCACCAATTCTCTTCACGATCTCAAAACGTCCAATATACTTAGGGCTCAACTTGCCCTTAACTCCAAACCTCTTAACACCCTTCATCGGAGAAACTCTCAAGAAGACTCGGTCACCCACCTCAAACTCTAAGGGTCTACGACGGACATCAGCATAGGATTTCAGCCGATCCTGTGCGGCCTTCATCCTACCTCTGATAAGCTGAACCTGATCGATAGTAACAGCTAACTGGTCCGGTCCTAGGTCACGAACGTCACTAGCCTGGTCCCAACAAATCGGACTACGGCACTTCCTACCATATAAAGCCTCGTACGGAGCCATACCAATGGAAGCATGATAACTGTTGTTGTAAGAAAACTCTACCAACGGCAAACACTGCTCCCAAGAACTCTGAAAATCAAGGGTACAAGCGCGGAGCAAATCCTCTAGTGTCTGTATGGTCCTCTCGGATTGCCCATCGGTCGCGGCATGAAAAGCAGTACTCATCAACAAACGGCTACACATAGCCTCCTGCAAAGCCTTCCAGAACCTGGAACAAAATCTCGGATCTTGATCTGAAACTATCTCCCTCGGGACACCATGATAGCGGACTATCTCATCAATATAAGCCCTGGCTAATCGGTCCATATCCCATGTCTCTCTGATAGGCACAAATCGGGCACACTTAGTTAGCCTATCCACAATAACCCAAATCGCATCCTTGCCTCCAACGGTCTTAGGCAATGCTGTAACGAAGTCCATAGATATACACTCCCACTTCCACTGAGGAACGGGGAGCGGCTGTAGCAAACCACCAGGTCTCCTATGCTCTATCTTGACTTGTTGACAAGTCAAGCACCTACTAACATAATCCAGAATGTCTTTCTTCATCCCGGGCCACCAAAATATAAGTCCTAAGTCCTTGTGCATCTTCTCTCTACCCGGATGAACTGAATACGGTGTCAAATGAGCCTCATCAAGAACCCTCTTCCTCAAATCTGGCACATCGGGGACATACATCCTACCACGGAAGCTAAGGAAACCATCAGCATCAATCACCAAGTCAGGTGCAACACCACTCGAAATCTTAGCCTCGAACTTCTTGAAATCGGCATCTGAAGGTAAACTCTGGCGAATCTCCCAATATAAAGACGGCTCGGCAGTCATAGCAGCTAACCAATCAAAACCACTACCCACCATCTCTAGCCTCAGCTTCCGGAACTCGGAACACAACTCATCGGGCAATACCCCCATGGCACTCATCGAGTGAGAAGTCTTGCGGCTAAGCGCATCAGCAACTACATTGGCTTTTCCCTCATGATATAACAACTCAAGGTCGTAATCTTTCACCAACTCTAGCCAACGTCTCTGTTTCATGTTAAGGTCTTTCTGGGTAAAAATGTACTTAAGACTCTTGTGATCTGTGAAAATACGGCAATGGGATCCAATCAGGTAATGACGCCACATCTTCAAAGCATGAACGACTGCGGCCAACTCCAAATCATGTGTCGGATAGTTCACCTCATGAACTCTCAACTGTCTAGATGAGTAGGCTATCACCTTACCACTCTGCATCAGTACGCATCCAAGTCCTAACATCAAAGCATCACAATACACATAAAAGTCAACCCCGATCTATGGCAAAGCAAGTATAGGAGCGGAGGTCAACCTAGTCTTCAACTCCTGGAAAGAACTCTCACACTTGTCGGTCCAAACAAACTTAGCTTCCTTCTTCAATAACTGAGTCATCGGGCGGGCTAATCTAGAGAAATCCTCAACGAATCTACGATAATAACCAGCCAATCCAAGGATACTACGGATCTCTCCAACATCTTTGGGACTCTCCCAATCAACTACCGCCTCAATCTTCGCGGGATCAACCATAACTCCCTCACTAGATATCACATGTCCAAGAAATGCAACCTTAGATAGCCAAAACTCACACTTAGAGAACTTCGCGAACCACTTCTGTTGACGCAATATCCCAAAAATCAATCGAAGATGCTCAGCATGTTCCTCATCGGTCTTCGAATAAATGAGAATATCATCAATAAACACCACAACACAAGTGTCAAGATACTCACTAAATGTACGGTTCATCTGATCCATGAAGATGGCAGGTGCATTAGTCAACCCAAAAGGCATAACCACGAACTCAAAATGCCCATATCTGGTACGAAAAGCAGTCTTCGCAATATCAGCCTCTCTCACTGGAATCTGATGATAACCCGATCGAAGATCAATCTTAGAAAACCTCGAAGCACCTTTCAACTGATCAAACAAATCATCTATCCTAGGCAAAGGATATCTGTTCTTCACGGTCACTCGGTTCAACTCTCTATAGTCAATGCAAAGTCTCATGGAACCATCTTTCTTCTTAACGAACAAAACTGGAGCACCCCACAGAGAAGCACTCGGTCTAATGAAACCTTTCTCGATCATCTCTTCCAACTATTGCTTCAACTCTTTCAACTCTGGCGGAGCCATACGGTAAGGATCTTTAGAAATCGGTCTGGTACCTGGAACAAGCTCAATGGTAAACTCCACATCTCTCTCTGGCGGTATCCCTGGCAAGTCATCTGGGAAAATATCTGGATACTCACAAACAATGGCTACATCCTCAAGCTTCGGTAGCGATGGTTTAGCAGCTGTAACAACACACAGGAAGGCTTGGCAACCCTTCCTAAGAAGATGAGATGCTTTCATCGAAGAGATAACACGAACACCCCTTTGAGGGCGAGTTCCCCTATAGGAAACACGAACTCCTGAAGAACTCCTCAAGCAGATTTTCTGGTTGCAACACTCGAAGCGAGCATGGTATCGCGATAACCTATCCATACCGAGGATAATGTCAAACTCCTCGAGAGGAAATCTCAGTAAGTCCGCTGGAAATGTGGCTTGACCAATAATAATAGGAACATCCCTATGGGACGAAGAGCAGGAAAACACGTCTCCAGAAGGTAAGGAAATAGAAGTCTCCTCAACCAATGAAGACTCAAGAGCTAAACGGTCGGCGAACTGAGTCGATATAAATGATAAAGAAGCTCCAGTATCGAACAAAATAAGGCACTCAGCGCCAAGAACAGAAAAGATACCGGCAACAATATCTGGATGAGCCTTTGCCTCAGCCCTAGTCATCACAAAGATCTTCCCTTTCGGCTTTCCTCCCTTAGTCGCTGCAGCAGCAGTGGCAGCCTTGCCAAGTGCGGTGTTCCTCTCAGGACACTCATAAGACTTGTGCCCAAATCCATTGCAAGTATAGCACTTGAAAGCATTCTTGAAACAGTCAAAACCCGGATGAGAAGGTTTACCACAACGGTGGCAAACACTAGCAGCTGTGTCGGTGTGAACAATGGTCTTAGCAACCGGAGCAGAGAACCTCTCGAAACGCTTCTTCTGAGAAGAAGGCGAAGAAGTAGAAGGAATAAATGGTCTCTTCCCCTGGTACACTGATCTCTGGTGAGGAGTCACACTAGAAGTAGCAGCACGGGTCTCAGCATCTATGGCACGAATAGAACTCTCGGCCCAAATAGCATCATCATATACCTCCACAAAAGAAGTAGAGTCACGACGAACCATGCTCTCGATGCGTGGCCCTAGCTTGCCGCGGTAAAAGTAGACTCTCTCGGCCTCATCTCTGACAAATCTCGATGCGAAGTGAGCAAGTTGATTGAAACAGTCTGTGAACTCCTGAACTGACATCTTGCCTTGCTTCAAATCCATGAATTCTTTGAGTCGCTGTGATCTGAGCTCTTTAGGATAGAACCTCGTCTCGAGCTTATCCTTAAAAGCATCCCAATCGAACAAAGGATCAAGAGTGAAAGTAGGTCCTGTCAACGCCCACCACCTATCGGCCTCAAGGGTAAGAAAGTGAGTGGCTAGCCGCACTCTATCCTCTCTACCCATCGAATACATAGCAAAGCTCCTCTCCATCTCCCTGAACCACTCGGTAAGAGCTACCGGATCAACCTCGCCACCATATGTCTTCACGTGGCTACGGGACATTTGCGAAGCTATCCATGAGAAACTACCAGGACGATTAGCCTCGTTGCCTGGCGGTGGAGGAGGTGGAACATTCCCTGCTTGCTGTCTCTGAGTCTCAAGCAAATGCTGAATTGCTTGCAGCACAATGTTATCAGCAGCCCTAGGTCTCACCATCCTTCAAAAGAGAAAACAAGTATTAGCTTAGCAATTAGCAATCACAAATAGACTACAAAATAAGTCCTTAGATCTACCCATCTCTCATTCATTATTTGTTTATTTGGTCAAGTTAAGGTTGGGGGTCATATGAGTGCGTCGGGAGCAATAATGCTCTGATACCAACTGTAAAACCCCTCGCGAAAGCGGAAATATAAACACATAAAAGCACCAAAAATGCAGCGGAAATAAAACTTTTTAGCAAACTAAACAACATGCGAGAAGTCTTAAACTGAAAACTGGAAACAGAACTGATATAAACAACAATAGATAAGTAGCAGTTCTAAGTATCACAAACAAATATGTACATCAGCCTGGGATGGAACATCCCTACAGGCACCAAAACGAAAGTATGAAAGTCTAAGAGTCTAGCTAGGCGATATAAGGTAAGTCATATGATGACAGCAGGATCATCACTCGCTAGCCCTCTCGTGAACCCATCTCCAACCAGCATGTACCTACATACATGAAAACATGTACGCCACAATCAGTGGGGAGTGACTAGAGTTCTCCTAGCCACCTTTTGTGACAACACGTAACACATGAAACAATACAGAATACTCCAACATATATCAACATGTGAAGCATAAACATCTCATCAATTGATCTCATAATAACATGCCAACTCTAGTGCACGGCTCTCAACCAACTTCATAAACCGTTAGGAAGGAGAGCCGGTTTCCCTACTGGTTACCCAGTCGGGGGGTCTTTCAATCCAACTATTTATGAAACCGAACTAAGAGTCACCCAATGCCTTGGATGATCAAACCATAACTCAAACAATTATACATTTACTCATCATTATCAATATCTAGATCTGACACGTACCGACTCCAGGCAAGAAGATAAATTCAGCAAGTAAAAGGTTCAGCGGTCAACTTAAGACATAACCTAATACCAAATCAATCAGCAAGTGTAAAGGTTCAGCGGTCAACTTAAGACATAACCTAAACACCAAATCGTTCAGCAAGCAAGGACTCAGAGGCCAACTCAAGGCATGGACCTGCCAATCAGCAAGACACTAGACTCAGCGGCCAACTTAAGGCATAGACTAGCATCCAAAAGTAAAGGACTCAGAGGCCAGCTTAAGGCATGTCCCTTCACCACATCACAAGGTACTAAACTCAGAGGCCAGCTTAAGGCATGCTCTAGCACCAAACATCTGCACCCCGGGCAAGGTGTCAGTTCCTTAGCTACCCCGTTGTGCAGCTGCTCTACTCGTCAGACTCAGAGGCCAACTTAAGGCATGTTCCAACGCTATCACTATCACACATGTCTGAACTCAGAGGCCAACTTAAGGCATGTTCCAGACACAACAAACATACACATATAGGGCTCAGAGGCCAGCTTAAGGCATACCCCCATATATGACAATCAACTCACGTATTAAGTTCAGAGGCCAGCTTAAGGCATAACTTAATACACATCAATACAATGTCAACCAAAGTCTATGAACTAATCTATAGTTCTATTTTTCTTAACTTCTAATCAACACTTAATTGACCCCGGGAACTAAGTTGAGGGAGAGCCGGTTTCCCTTTCGGTTACCCGACCGGGGGGTCTCTATCCTTACTCCATTCCCGAACCCAATATAATGTTGCCCATCCTCCGGGGACCTCAAATACATGCCAAAGGTACACAAAACGAGTTTCAACCAAAACCGACTAACCATCTGAAAGTTACGATTAAATTACAAAATCAAAATAGCCTACAGGGGTCCCCAGCCGGTCGGCAGGCAGCCGGTCGGCCGGCTGGTGACCTCCTCAGCCTTCCTTTCTTTTTCAAACAGACAACACACGGACTCCCAGCCGGTCGGCAGGCAGCCGGTCGGCCGGCTGGGAACCCTATTCCTAGCCTTCGCAAACTTCGTAATCCAAAACCCAAACGCACTCCCAGCCGGCTGGCAGGCGGCCGGTCTGCCGGCTGGGATCCCTTTCTACTTAAGGTTTTTCGCAAAATACGCAATACAAAATGACTACCAGCCGGTCGGCCGGATGGCAGTTCAAGGCCAACATTCTCAAAAATTACAAAAACACACAAATGCTCTCCCAGCCGGTCGACCGGCGGCCGGTCGGTCGACCGGTTCAGAGAGCCTGATCGTAAAATCGCCATTTTCAGCTTGTTTGAAAACATCACAATTCGACATGTAAACTTCAAAAATCGCTACAAGCATCATTTGCCCAACAATATGAACATCTAATACTACTATTCTATCAGCATACAAGTCCCATAACAATCCTCAATTGATTAAACCAAGTATCCGTCGCAATTTGTGAAAAACTGAAAATCACATATGAACATATAACAACATCTTAAAGCATGGATTCTTCA
Source organism: Silene conica (assembly GCA_029255685.2). Taxonomy (NCBI): domain Eukaryota; kingdom Viridiplantae; phylum Streptophyta; class Magnoliopsida; order Caryophyllales; family Caryophyllaceae; genus Silene; species Silene conica. The sequence goes on from CM055314.2 coordinate 75,249,121, forward strand.
CATATTCAACATCCTAAACATGTTACTAAGTTCCTTAAACATAATACATGAACAAAATCAGAATCAAACATAAGAAACACGACAAAAGTGCTAATATACACATAAAGGCCGAGTTTCTCATTATCGTCACCTTTCAAGCTGATCCGGCTAAAGATCCTCGTCAACTATGTAGCTATCGACCTCTGGATCGTCTAAGCCAACACCTACAAACATAGAAAACGGATTTTAAGCACTTAAAACGGAATTAAGAGAAAACAGTCCAATTTTCGAGTTTAAGGATTTACGAAAAGAAAGTGATAGATGGCTTGGAAATCGAATGAGGATTCCGAAAATGTCGTTGTTACCTCGATTCGAGTACCGGATGATGAAGAAAAGCTCAAAAGAAATCCTTAGAAATGGAGGTTTATGAGAGTTTGGTTTTACTGTAAAAAATGAAATGTTGAGGAAGATGAATGTCGACACTTTATTTAAGTAGGGTACATGTGAGGTGTCCTTTCCGTATTAAAAGAACGGGTCGGATTATTAGAACGGATATTTAAGTGGGATATTTAAATGTTGCCAAGTTTGTATTCGTCTTAAGGACTTGAGGTTCTTAAGACGGATCTTACTTATTAAATTAAAATCTTCCGAATTAAATTATTAAAATATTATTTTATTACGTAAAATAATTTAAAACGATTAAATTAGATTTTACGAAAATACGGGCTGTTACAAATGGCACGCTCGAAGTTAAGCACCTTGAGAGACAAGGCTTTGACCGCAGCTAAGCATTGGCCACCATCCTCACGTAATAATCGAGTATCACGAACCAGAGCCCCGCCTTGGGTTGTGAGAAATTGGTGACGGTCACTTACCAAGATGACTTCCTCCTTAACCATCTTAAGTTCACGGCATAAGTGAGTAAGATGCCCTTCAATCTTTCGCATCCACTCACGCAACTCATCATCCTCACTCATCTTGTTTCCATTCTCGGCCTTAGGACCCTTTAACCCGGATATCAAAGTGAATATCTTGTCCACCTTACCCTCCAAATCAGCCAATTTTCCATTCACCTTGGCTTCCTCACTCTCACGACCAAACAACAAGTCACCGTTCTTACCGAGAATCCCCATCAACTTCATCAACTTATCATTCATTCTGTCTCGAGGGACAACCCCGTAACTACTCATGTCGACAACTCCAGCCAGAAAAAGCAATTCTGAAACCCACATTCCATACGGAATGTCCAACGTAGTGCTAAAGCGATCTTTAACCAAAATCTTTGAGATATGGACGACTTTTGTGCAAACCAAGGGAGCTAAATTTACCTTTACACCAATTAACCAATTATAGAGCACAATCGCCTCACAACAACTAAGTTTGTCCCGACCCCCACGACGCGGCAAGATGCAATTCCACAGAAAATTTACGAAAATTTTGAGCTTTGGGTTGAAAGAACTGGTTAACAATGGACTAACTTTTGTTGCATGTTCATCAAAATACCTCTTAATCTCCATTTTTTCAGTTTTTGAAACATTAGACCACTCCTTACTTGGATCAAGAATTAACCCATCATTCTTCAATTTAAACACACGACACATATCCTCAATCGAAATATCCACATCACGACCATTCACGACTGCCCTTAACCCAGTATCCACTAATTTCACCGAAGCAAAAAATTGTACGACTTCAATGGGAAAAACGAGACCCGAAAAGTTACTAAGATAAGTCCAATCTTGAAAAATCAAGAATTCTTTAAAGAATTTCAGAGACGGAGACCCGTCGACCCACGAAGTCGGGTAATATCTACCCGCGTGAATAGAATATGGTAAGAGTCGTTCAATTAACATACCTTCCTGTTTTGTCATCTGAACCTTTTCTAGACCCGTTTTGGTAGCTTCTTCAGAGATATCGCGAAACAGAGGACGAGGTGAGAGACCATCTTCATAAGTTTCATCTTCCATAATAGTTTTGCCTTTGTCTAACTTACGCCTCTTGCTTCCCTCTGATTTTTGGTATGGTCACGGTGATCGGTTCTGGGGATGGTGATGGAGATGGAGTGGGTGTCGGAGTGTGGGGTTTGTGTCGAGTAGATCGTTTAGCAGAAACTGGTGGCATGGTGAATTGGAATGTATGTTTTAATGAAGCTTGGGAGTTGTTTTTCGGAAGTTTGTTATGGAGGTTTTCTTGAATAAACTTGGTAAGTTGGTTTTTTTTTTTGGGTAATGGAGATTTGACAGGATGAGGTAAATGGTGAGGTTAGGGTAAGTATGATGGGAGACGATTATAGGGTTATAGGTTGAATGTTGGAGTGTTTGAGTGGTCAAGAGGTGGGGGTTTTACGTGGGGTAGGAAGTAATAAGTGGGGGTGTAATTAATTTTAGGTAATACGTAATTATTTGTTACGATTTGGTTGCTACGTAGATGTGGTACGTAATTTTATTAGCACGAGTTTATAATAGGTTACGTACTTGAGGTACGTAACTATACGTATGTATATAATATTGATATAATAATATTGTCATAAATTTATTAATATTTGAATATTATTATTTTGATTTGAGAAATTGGTTGTGTACGTTCGTATAACACATAGCATGAAATAATCAAAATTTGAGCATTCAATAAAAATAGCACACAAAGGCATGCAGCGGAATATACGGACACAGTCATATAATTTTGTCTGTTTCATAGTCAGTCATTGGGTTATTTTCAGCTCTTAAGATCGATTAGGTGTCACCGATTAAACCAATTTCCAATCGTAAAGTCTAAAATCGTTCTCTAGCCAAAGGTTTAGTAAAAATATCTGCCCATTGTTTTTCCGTACTACAAAATTCCAACTTAATGTTTTTCTTTTCTACATGGTCACATAAGAAGTGATGTCTAATTTCTATCTGTTTTGTTCTCGAGTGCTGAGCCGGGTTTTTAGATATTATTATAGCACTCGTATTATCACATAATATAAGTACACATCCCACGTCAATACCATAATCAAGTAAATGTTGTTTTAACCATAGGAGTTGAGAACATACCAGTGCGGCTGCAATATATTCTACTTCTGCGGTTGACAAGGCGACAGAGTTTTGTTTCTTGGATGCCCATGATATAATACATGGTCCAACGAAGGTCGCAAGTCCAGAAGTACTTTTCCTGTCTAAAGAACAGCCTGCATAATCTGCATCTGAATATCCTAATAGGTTAAAATTACAGTCCATAGGATACCATAGATATAATTTTGATGTTCCGATTAGGTATCTTAGAATGCTTTTAACCGCAATCATATGCGATTCTTTTGGTGCAGATTGGAATCGATCACAGACGCAGACACTAAACATTATATCTGGACGACTTGCAGTAAGATAAAGAAGTGAGCCGATCATACCTCTATAAGTAGTTTCATCTACTGACTTACCGTCTTCGTCTTTGGTGAGCTTTTTATCTGTTACCATTGGAGTAGGCAAAGGATGAGAGGACTCCATTCCGAATTTCTTTATTAATTCATTGACATATTTTTGTTGATGCACTTTGATGCCCTCGTTCGTTTGTTGAATTTGGAGTCCAAGGAAGAATTTTAATTCTCCCATCATACTCATCTCGAACTCGGATGTCATCAACTCTGAAAAATATTGGCACAACTTTTTGTTGGTTGAGCCAAATATAATATCGTCAACGTAGATCTGGACTACTAATAAGTCGGAATTTTCACTCTTCAGAAACAATGTTTTGTCCACCGATTCTCTCTTGAACCCGCTTTCCAATAGAAATTTTGATAGTTTGTCGTACCATGCTCGAGGTGCCTATTTCAGCCCGTAGAGAGCTTTGTCTAATATGTACACATGATCCTTAAGTTTGCTGTTAGGAAATCCAGGAGGTTGTTCGACATAGACTTCCTCCTGAAGATATCTGTTATGGAATGCAGTCTTAACATCCATTTGAAATAATTTCATTCCTTTATGTGCAGCAAATGCTATGAGCAAGCAAATCACTTCAAGGCGAGCAACTGGAGCGAAGGTTTCGTCATAATCGATCCCTTCCTGTTGATTGTATCCTTGAACGACCAGTCTTGCTTTGTTACGTACGATGATTCCTGAGTCATCTAATTTATTTTTGAATACCTATCTCGTTCCAATTACTGATCTATCTTTTGGACGAGGAACGAGATGCCATACTTTATTCCTTTCGAATTGTTGTAGTTCTTCTTGCATGGCGACTATCCAGTCAGGTTCTGCAAGAGCTTCTGTTATATTGGTAGGTTCAATTGTGGAGAGAAAGATGTAGAAGGAGCAGAAGTTGTTTAAGCTTCTTCGAGTTTGAACTCCTTCTGTAAGGCTTCCTATGATATTATCCAGAGGGTGAGATCCTTTATATCTCCAGTTTCTTGATTGATTGTCTTCATTGCTACTGCTTGACTCGGGATTTTGACTTATTCCCCCTGAATCCAAACCAGGGTTTATAGGAGAGTCAGGTATAACTATGACTTCTTCCCTTTGGTTTTGATTTAAAGTTGTAGTTTCATTAACTACAACTCTGGGTTCCAAGTCATTGGTTTGAGAGTTATCTACAGTATCATCAACTGTAGTTTCATCTCTCGCACTGTTTCTTCCCAAGTTAAGTTCATCGTTGATTCCTTGAATTTCGCCTTCATCATTATTTTCTATTTCTGGGGGATCTTCCCATGACAAACGAAGGTCTGGTTTGTCTAGGTTTTCCTCTTCGTCCTGTAAAGGCTTATCGAAGGCATTATTCTCATCAAAGATAACATGTATACTCTCTTCTATGCATAAGGTACGTTTATTAAAAATTTTATAGGCTTTACTATGATCAGAATATCCTATGAAAATTGCCTCATCGCTTCTAGGGTCAAATTTGCTTAAACGATTTTTACCATTGTTATGGACGAAACATTTACTCCCAAAACATCTTAGATGTGATATATTAGGTTTACGACCACGTAGAAGTTCATAAGGTGTCTTTTTGAGAATAGGTCTAATCATAGCACGATTATGAATATAACAAGCTGTACTAATAGCCTCAGCCCAAAAGTTTCTAGGTAGGCCACTACAAAGAAGCGTTGTTCTAGCCATGTCTTCTAGGGTTCTGTTCATGCGTTCTACCACTCCATTTTGTTGTGGTGTTCTAGTTGCAGAGAAGTTATGTCCAACACCGTTGGTTTTACAGAACTCAATAAAAGCATGGTTGTCAAATTCAGTTCCATGGTCAGTACGAATAGTCACTAGATTAGATTTTAATTTGTTTTGGACAAGTTTCATGAGACTAACAAATTCATCAAATGTTTCATCTTTCGAGTGAAGAAAGATTGGCCAAATAAATCTAGAATAGTCATCAACTAGAACGAAAACATACCTGGAACCGCCTCTGCTTCTTACCTTCATAGGGCCACAGAGATCCATATGTACCAGTTCAAGAGCTTGGTTAGTACTTACTATTCTTTTTGGTTTGAAGGATGATCTGACGTGTTTACATCGTGCACATGTATCGCACATCTTTTCTTGATCAAATTTGATCTTGGGAAGACTTTCGACCAAGTCCCATCTCTTCAATTTGCTAAGAATAGGAGAACTAATATGGACAAATCTCTTATGCCAGAGACATGGATCATCGAACGTAACTTTCATGCATGAGAGAGAATAGGTTAGCATCGCCAGTCATGTGTCGGGAGCATCCACTGTCGAGGTACCATAAGTTATTATCTTTAGCGATTATCTGCATAATACAATTTAGAGACAGGTTTTGAGTACCTAAGCATACTTGGGTCCTTTAGAGTTAGTAACAATAAAAACATCTTCTTTTTTAACCCAGACTTGTCTCACTAAAAGTCTCTTGGATCTGTGGTAGTTAGATTTTGTCGATCTAGTGTAACTCTGAGGGTTTTGTTTCTTATAGGATGTAGCTTTAGGAATTTGGGTGGTTCTATTGTTCTTTTCTGCGTAATTGAAAGACATGTCATAGAACCATCTATGGTCATTATTCCTTTCCTCAACATTGTCTTTATCACTTTCCTCACTGTAGATGATGGAGATAGAATCATTTTGTATACCTAGAGATCGATTTTACAAATTTAACTCCAGTTTTGAAGTAGAGTGCGTGTTTTACACAATTTTCTCGTAGCTGTCCAGTATGACCACAATAAGTACAAATTAAATATTCAGGCAAGTCTACATACTTTCTTTTTCTAAAGTCACGGTCTGTAGATTTTTGTTGACATTTAGAAAGGTCTCTCCTACCATAGCACTCATGGCCTAGACCCATCTTCATGTTATTATCGGATTGTTCAGTTAGGAAGTTTAGTACGTTAATACTTCCTTCCCATTTCTCGTGAACCTTACGAGCATGAAGAAGAAGGTCTTTTACAGAATCTATTTCTTTTATGCAGGAGGAATGGTCAACGTTGTTAGAGTTTTTCAAGTCTTGAATATCCTTATTAAAATTGAACACAATTTGCGCATGTTCCTTTTTAATTTTGGTTAAGTTGAATTCCAGATCCATGATTTTTTGTTCGAGGATTTCAAATTCTTCTTGATGAGTTTCATCTACAACGACTGGTGTATGTATACTCTTTAGAAGTTCATTGGCCCTTTGTAGATCTGAGGTTATAGCTTCATTGGCTATAATCTTAGATTCAAGCTCTTTAATATTGAGTTTTAATTTTGAGATTACAGCTTCATTGGTTGTAACTTTAGACTCAAGAATTTTCTTCTCAGACATTATTGTTTCCAATTTAACATTTGTGTCAATGTTAACTTTGGATTTCAGTTTCTTAGCTTTGGCCTTTAAGAGTTGATTTTCCTCTGCAATGTCAAGGATCTGTTCCTTCAACTCGTCTATTTCAAGACTTTGTTCGTGACATTGGTCCAGGGTTTGTTCAAAATATTTTATTAATGCAGACTTAGATAAATTCTTAACTTGACTCTTAAGCTGTAAAAATTTTACCTCTTGGTCTTCATCGTCTGAATTAGATTCTCCGTAGAGGCAAAATTGTGATGATTCATGATCGTCGAAAATTAGATCCAAGCTTATATTGCTTAGGCACAGGTTAGAAACTTCCTCTTCCTCTGAGTCTTCGTCATCTTCGGAATCTAATTCTCCCCAGCAAGATGCGAGCATAACCTTTTTGAATTCAGTCTTGGTCTTTTCCCGTTTAGATTTATATTTGATTTTGTCCCAGCTTGGACAGTCTTTGATCATGTGGCCTTGATCACCACATTTGAAGCACCCTCGTTTGAAGAAAGTTTGCTTAGTCATTCTTCTTCTTGCCATTGGTTTTATTGTTGGATTTGGTAAATCTCCCTTTGAAGACTGCCTTTTTAAAGCGTCTTGCGAATAGAACTGTTTCATCTTCCAGTTCAGGTTCGCACTCTTCGCTTGTAGATGCTTGTAAGGCAACGTTTTTGCCATTAGGACGATCATCATCGTCTTTATTCAACATGATCTCATGAGCCATTATAGATCCAATAAGTTCTTGGTAAGTCATGGTCGAGAGATCACGAGCTTCTTCAATTGCAGTGACTTTAGGTTGCCACTTTTTGGTAAGGCTTCTAAGGACTTTTCTGACTATGTCCTCAGAATCATACTTCCTACCAAGGTTCCGCAGTTCATTTAGTATGCAAGAGAATCGTGCAGACATGCTATCAATCGATTCATTCTTTTCCATAGTGAAAAGTTCATATCGTTGAATAAGATTGTCTATGCGATGTTTCTTGACTGCGGAAGTGTAAAACCCCTCGCGGAAGCGGAAATATAAACACATAAAAGTACCAAAAATGCAGCGGAATTAAAACTTTTTAGAAGATAAACCAACATGCGAGAAGTCTTAAACTGAAACATAAACTGAAACTGAAAACCAAAATAGATAAGTAAAAGTTCTAAGTACGGAAATGAAATATATACATCGCCTGGGATGGAACATCCCTACAGGCACAAAAGCGTAAACAGTAAAAGTCTAAGAGTCTAGCTAAGCGTAAACGGGTAAGTCATCTGATGAATGGATCATCACTCGCTAGCTCTCCTGTAACCCTGATCTCCAACCCTGCATGTACCTACATACATGAAAACATGTACGCCACAATCAGTGGGGAGTGACTAGAGTTCTCCTAGCCACCTTTTGTGACAACACGTAACATATAAAACAATACAGAATACTCCAACATACAACAATATGTGAAGCATAAACAACTCATCGTCTGATTCTCTTACTATCATGCATATACCATGCACGACTCTCAACTGGCTTCATAAACAATGGGAAGGAGAGCCGGTTTCCCTACTGGTTACCCAGTCGGGGGGTCTTTCAATCCTACTATTTATGAAACCGAACTAAGAGTCATCCAATGCCTTGGACGATTAAACCACAACTAAGTAGCATCAGCAACTCGACATGCATATCTGACACTGTACCATCATCTAGGCAAGCAGATAAACATCCAAAACTCATCATGCATATCTGACACTGTACCATCATCTAGGCAAGCAGATACACACTCATAACACTAGCAACGGGTCCAGAGGTGAACTTAACACATATCCCATTACTACATTATGTCGGGTCCAGAGGTGAGCTTAACACATATCCCAACATCTAATCAAGTAAAGGGTCCAGAGGTGAACTTAACACATATCCCTAAACTTACAAATCATGAAAAGGGTCCAGCGGTGAACTTAACACATATCCCTAATCATCCAAAAGCAAAGGGTCCAGAGGTGAACTTAACACATATCCCAATGCTACAAACATGTATTGGGTCCAGAGGTGAACTTAACACATATCCCAATACACAGTCATCGCACAACGGGTCCAGAGGTGAACTTAACACATATCCCGTGTACGACAACCGATCACGTGTCAGGTCCAGAGGTGAGCTTAACACATATCCTGACACGCCCAAGCAAAACACGTAACGGGTCCAGAGGTGAACTTAACACATATCCCGTCACGCGACAGATAAACACGTAGTGGGTCCAGAGGTGAACTTAACACATATCCCACCACGCGACAACCATTGTAACCACTGAACAACCAAAGGTAGAAACTAACCTATAGTTCTAACTTCTTAAACCTCTAATCAACATTCAGTTGATTCCGGGAACTAGGGCGAGGGAGAGCCGGTTTCCCTTTCGGTTACCCGACCGGGGGGTCTCTATCCTCACTTCATTCCCGAACTCAATATAACGTTGCCCGTACACCGGGGACCTCAAATACATGCCACGGGTACACAAAACAAGTTTCAAGTAAAACCGATAAACCGTTTAAAAGTTACGATTAATTTATGAAAAACTCAAAATGACATACAGGGATCCCCAGCCGGTCGGCAGGCAGCCGGTCGGCCGGCTGGCAATCCCTCAGCCTACATCTCTTTTCAAAAACCGAGGAAACACCAAGAAGGACTCCCAGCCGGTCGGCAGGCAGCCGGTCGGCCGGCTGGGAACCCCATTCCCTAGCCTTTACTAAAATTGTACCCATCCCCATATGCACTCCCAGCCGGCTGGCAGGCGGCCGGTCTGCCGGCTGGGCTCCCTCCTATTCTATGTTTATCGCAAAAACATAACACAAGGGAAACGACCACCAGCCGGTCGGCAGGCAGCCGGTCGGCCGGCTGGCAGTCCCAAGGCCAAAATCTCAAAATTTATGAAGAACACACAACCGCTCTCCCAGCCGGTCGACCGGCGGCCGGTCGGTCGACCGGCTCAGAGAGCCTGATACGCAAAATCGGATTTTCAGCTTGTCTCAAAACTTCACAATTCGACATCAACACTTCAACAATTACAACAAGTAAGATTTGCCAAATATTTCTAATCACTAAATACTACTTCCTACCAGCATCAAATCCCATAAAAATCCTCAATGGTAAATTCAATGTATCCGTCTGAACTTAAGGAAAAACTGAAAATCACATATGAACACATAACAACATCTTTAGGTATGAATTCTTCACATATTCAACATCCTAAACATGATACTAAGTCCATTAAACAACATACTTTAACAAAATCAGAATCAACATACGAATCACAACAAAAGTGCTAATATTCACAAATAGGCCGAGTTTCTCATTATCGTCACCTTTAAGCTTAATCCGGCGAATGATCCTCCTCTACAATGTAAGAGTCCACGTCGGGATTGTCGAGACCCACTCCTATAACAAAGAAAACGGTTTAGAATCACCAAAAACGAATTAAAGGCAAAACAGCCCGATTTTTGAAGTCGATAAAATGAAAAACGAAAGTGATGGATGTCTTGGAAATCGCGCGAGGATTCCGAAAATGTACTTACTTTTGCGATTCGATGAACGGATGATGAAGATCTTTGCAAAAGAAGGAAGGGTTTTATGGAGGTTTTGTGAGATGTTAAGTTTGCAGTGAAATGAAGCTTGAGGGAGAGGAAATGTCGACTTATTGCTTATAAAGAGACAAGTGAGTTGTCCTTTCCGAGTAAGTAAAATGGAGCGGATATTTACACGGATACTTGAGTCGGATATGAAATGAATATTTAAGTCGGGAACTTAACCTCGCCAAATTGTATTCGTCTTAAGGACTTGAGGTTCTTAAGACGGATCTTACCTGTTATATTAAAACCTTTCGAAATAAATTATTAAAATATTATTTTATTACATGAAATAATTTAAAACGCTTAAATTAGATTTTACGAAAATACGGGATGTTACAATCACCCCAACTTCAAAAAGTTTCGTCCTCGAAACTCGAACGGATATAAATCCATATACCATACCTCAATCGAAAAGAGAAGGATGCGCAATACGCATCGATGCCTCTGTCTCCCACGTCTGCTCCTCAACATCACCGCAACGCCAAAGGATCTTCACTAGCGGCACCACCTTGCTCCTAAGCTTCCTATCCTGACGGTCAAGGATCTTCACTGGACGCTCCTCGAAAGCAAGACTCGGCTCCAAGTTCTCGATCTCTCTAGGAAATACATGACTCGGGTCACTAATGTATCTGCGGAGCTGGGAAACATGGAAAACGCTATGAACCTTGCCCAAACTAGGAGGCAAGTCCAATCGGTAAGCAGCAGCACCAATCCTCTTCACGATCTCAAAAGGTCCAATATACTTAGGGCTCAACTTGCCCTTAACTCCAAACCTTTTGACACCTTTCATCGGAGAAACTCTCAAGAAAACTCGATCGCCCACCTCAAACTCTAAGGGTCTACGGCGAACATCAGCATAGGATTTCTGCCGGTCCTGTGCGGCCTTCATCCTACCTCTGATAAGCTGAACCTGATCAATAGTAACAGCTAACTGATCCGGTCCTAGGTCACGAACATCACTAGCCTGATCCCAACAAATCGGACTACGGCACTTCCTACCATAAAGAGCCTCGTACGGAGCCATACCAATGGAAGCATGATAACTGTTGTTGTAAGAAAACTCTACCAACGGCAAACTCTGCTCCCAAGAACTCTGAAAATCGAGGGCACAAGCGCGGAGCAAATCCTCAAGTGTCTGTATCGTCCTCTCGGACTGACCATCGGTCGCGGCATGAAATGCGGTACTCATCAACAAACGGCTACCCATAGCCTCCTGCAAAGCCTTCCAGAACCTGGAACAAAATCTCGGATCACGATCTGAAACTATCTCCCTCGGGACACCATGATATCGGACTATCTCAGAAATATAAGCCCTGGCTAAACGATCCATATCCCAAGTCTCTCTGATCGGCACGAATCTAGCACACTTAGTTAGACGATCGACGATAACCCAAATCGCATCTTTGCCTCCCACGGTCTTAGGCAAAGCAGTGACAAAATCCATAGATATGCACTCCCACTTCCACTGAGGAACGGGGAGCGGCTGTAGCAGACCACCAGGTCTCCTATGCTCTATCTTGACTTGTTGACAAGTCAAGCACCTACTAACATAATCCAAGATCTCCTTCTTCATACCAGGCCACCAAAACATAAGCCTCAAATCCTTGTGCATCTTCTCTCCTCCTGGATGAACGGAGTACGGTGACAAATGAGCCTCATCAAGAACCTTCTTCCTCAAATCTGGCACATCAGGAACATACATCCTACCACGGAACCTAAGGAAACCATCAGCATCGATCACCAACTCAGGTGCAACACCACTCGAAATCTTAGCCTCAAACTTTTTGAAATCGGCATCTAAGGGCAAACTCTGGCGAATCTCCCAATATAAAGACGGCTCGGCAGTCAAAGCGGATAACCAATCAAAACCGCTACCCACCATCTCTAATTTCAGCTTCCGGAACTCGGAACACAACTCATCGGGCAATACTCTCATGGCACTCATCGAGTGAGAAGTCTTGCGGCTAAGCGCATCAGCGACTACATTGGCTTTTCCCTCATGATATAACAACTCGATGTCGTAATCCTTCACCAACTCTAGCCAACGTCTCTGTCTCATGTTAAGGTCTTTCTGAGTGAAAATGTACTTAAGGCTCTTGTGATCTGTGAAAATACGGCAATGAGATCCCATCAGGTAATGACGCCACATCTTCAAAGCATGAACAACTGCGGCCAACTCCAAATCATGTGTCGGATAGTTCACCTCATGAACTCTCAACTGTCTAGATGAGTATGCTATCACTTTACCACTCTGCATCAGTACACATCCAAGTCCTAACATCGAAGCATCACAATACACATCAAAGTCCACTCCGATCTCTGGTAAAGCTAACACGGGGGCGGAAGTCAATCTGGTCTTCAACTCTTGGAAAGAACTCTCACACTTGTCGGTCCACACAAATTTGGCTTCCTTCTCCAGCAACTGAGTCATCGGGCGAGCTAATCTAGAGAAATCCTCAACGAATCTACGATAATAACCAGCCAAACCCAAAAAGCTACGGATCTCTCCAACATCCTTGGGACTCTCCCAATCAACCACAGCCTCTATCTTCGCGGGATCTACCATCACACCCTCGCTGGATATCACATGTCCTAAAAAGGCAACCTTCGAGAGCCAAAATTCACACTTCGAAAACTTTGCGAACCATTTCTGTCTGCGCAGAATCCCTAGAATCAATCGAAGATGCTCAGCATGTTCCTCATCGGTCTTCGAATATATCAAGATGTCGTCAATGAAAACCACTACACAAGTGTCCAGATACTCACTAAAGGTACGGTTCATCTGATCCATAAAAATAGCCGGTGCATTAGTCAACCCAAAAGGCATAACTACAAACTCAAAATGCCCATATCTGGTACGAAATGCAGTCTTCGCAATATCAGCCTCTCTCACTGGAATCTGATGATAACCCGATCGAAGATCAATCTTAGAAAACCTCGAAGCACCTCTCAACTGATCAAACAAATCATCAATCCTAGGCAAAGGATATCGGTTCTTCACGGTCACTCGGTTCAACTCTCTATAGTCAATGCAAAGTCTCATGGAACCATCTTTCTTCTTAACGAACAAAACAGGAGCACCCCACGGAGAAGCACTCGGTCTAATGAAACCTTTCTCGATCATCTCTTCTAATTGTTGCTTCAACTCTTTCAACTCTGGCGGAGCCATACGGTAAGGAGCTTTGGAAATCGGTCCGGTACCTGGAACAAGCTCAATAGTAAACTCCACATCTCTCTCTGGCGGTATCCCTGGCAAGTCATCTGGGAACACATCTGGATATTCACGAACAATGGCTACATCTTCAAGCTTCGGTAGCGATGGTTTAGCAGCTGTAACAACACACAGGAAGGCTTGGCAACCCTTCCTAAGAAGATGAGAAGCTTTCATCGAAGAGATAACACGAACACCCCTTTGAGGGCGAGTTCCCCTATAGGAAACACGAACTCCTGAAGAACTCCTCAAGCAGATTTTCTGGTCGCGACACTCGAAGCGAGCATGGTATCGCGATAACCAATCCATACCGAGGATAATATCAAACTCCTCGAGAGGAAATCTCAGTAAGTCCGCTGGAAATGTGGCTTGACCAATAATAATAGGAACATCCCTATGGGACGAAGAGCAGGCAAATACGTCTCCAGAAGGTAAGGAAATGGAAGTCTCCTCAACCAACGAAGACTCAAGAGCTAGACGGTCGGCGAACTGAGTCGATATAAATGACAAAGAAGCTCCAGTATCGAATAAAATAAGGCACTCAACGCCAAGAACAGAAAATATACCGGCAACAATGTCAGGATGCGCCTCTGCCTCAGCCCTAGTCATCACAAAAATCTTCCATTTCGGCTTCCCTCCTTTAGTCGCTGCAGCAGCAGTGGCAGCCTTGCCAAGTGCGGTGTTCCTCTCAGGACACTCATACGATCGATGCCCAAATCCATTACAAGTGAAACACTTATAGACATTCTTGAAACAGTCAAAACCCGGATGAGAAGGTTTACCACAACGGTGGCAAACACTAGGAGATGTGTCGGTGTGAACAAAGGTCTTAGCAACCGGAGCAGAGAACCTCTCAAAACGCTTCTTCTGAGAAGAAGGCGAAGAAGTAGAAGGAACAAATGGTCTCTTCCCCTGGTACACGGATCTCGGGTGAGAAGTGAAGCTGGAAGTAGCGGCACGAGTCTCAGCATCAATGGCACGAATAGAACTCTCGGCCCAAATAGCATCGTCATAAACCTCCACAAAAGAAGTAGAGTCACGACGAACCATACTCTCAATCCTCGGCCCTAGCTTCCCTCGGTAGAAATACACCCTCTCAGCCTCATCACGAACAAATCTCGATGCAAAATGAGCTAACTGGTTGAACTTGTCAGTGAATTCTTGAACGGTCATCTTCCCTTGCTTCAAATCCATAAATTCTTTCAACCTCTGCGATCTCAACTCCTTGGGGTAGAACCTCGCCTCGAGCCTGTCTTTGAAAGCCTCCCAATCGAACATCGGGTCAAGAATAGCGGTAGGTCCAGTCAATGCCCACCAACGGTCAGCCTCCAATGTCAGGAAGTGAGCGGCTAAACGCACTCTATCCTCCCTAACGACTGAGTATAAGGTGAAGCTCTTTTCCATCTCTCTGAACCACTCTGTGAGGGCTACTGGGTCAGCCTCGCCTCCATAGGTCCTAACATGGCTTCGGGACATCTGAGAAGCAATCCAGGAAAAGCTACCCGGACGATTAGTCTCGCCACCCGGCGGTGGAGGAGGTGGAACATTCCCCGCTTGCTGTCTCTGAGTCTCAAGCAAATGCTGAATTGCTTGCAGCACAATGTTATCAGCAGCTCTGGGTCTCACCATCCTTTAAAAGAGAAAACAAGGATTAGCTTAGCAATTAGCAATCACAATTAGACTACAAAATAAGTCCTTAGATCTACCCATCTCTCATTCATTATTTATTTATCTGGTCAAGTTAAGGTTGGGGGTCACATGAGTGCGTCGGGAGCAATAATGCTCTGATACCAACTGTAAAACCCCTCGCGGAAGCGGAAATATAAACACATAAAAGTACCAAAAATGCAGCGGAATTAAAACTTTTTAGAAGATAAACCAACATGCGAGAAGTCTTAAACTGAAACATAAACTGAAACTGAAAACCAAAATAGATAAGTAAAAGTTCTAAGTACGGAAATGAAATATATACATCGCCTGGGATGGAACATCCCTACAGGCACAAAAGCGTAAACAGTAAAAGTCTAAGAGTCTAGCTAAGCGTAAACGGGTAAGTCATCTGATGAATGGATCATCACTCGCTAGCTCTCCTGTAACCCTGATCTCCAACCCTGCATGTACCTACATACATGAAAACATGTACGCCACAATCAGTGGGGAGTGACTAGAGTTCTCCTAGCCACCTTTTGTGACAACACGTAACATATAAAACAATACAGAATACTCCAACATACAACAATATGTGAAGCATAAACAACTCATCGTCTGATTCTCTTACTATCATGCATATACCATGCACGGCTCTCAACTGGCTTCATAAACAATGGGAAGGAGAGCCGGTTTCCCTACTGGTTACCCAGTCGGGGGGTCTTTCAATCCTACTATTTATGAAACCGAACTAAGAGTCATCCAATGCCTTGGACGATTAAACCACAACTAAGTAGCATCAGCAACTCGACATGCATATCTGACACTGTACCATCATCTAGGCAAGCAGATAAACATCCAAAACTCATCATGCATATCTGACACTGTACCATCATCTAGGCAAGCAGATACACACTCATAACACTAGCAACGGGTCCAGAGGTGAACTTAACACATATCCCATTACTACATTATGTCGGGTCCAGAGGTGAGCTTAACACATATCCCAACATCTAATCAAGTAAAGGGTCCAGAGGTGAACTTAACACATATCCCTAAACTTACAAATCATGAAAAGGGTCCAGCGGTGAACTTAACACATATCCCTAATCATCCAAAAGCAAAGGGTCCAGAGGTGAACTTAACACATATCCCAATGCTACAAACATGTATTGGGTCCAGAGGTGAACTTAACACATATCCCAATACACAGTCATCGCACAACGGGTCCAGAGGTGAACTTAACACATATCCCGTGTACGACAACCGATCACGTGTCAGGTCCAGAGGTGAGCTTAACACATATCCTGACACGCCCAAGCAAAACACGTAACGGGTCCAGAGGTGAACTTAACACATATCCCGTCACGCGACAGATAAACACGTAGTGGGTCCAGAGGTGAACTTAACACATATCCCACCACGCGACAACCATTGTAACCACTGAACAACCAAAGGTAGAAACTAACCTATAGTTCTAACTTCTTAAACCTCTAATCAACATTCAGTTGATTCCGGGAACTAGGGCGAGGGAGAGCCGGTTTCCCTTTCGGTTACCCGACCGGGGGGTCTCTATCCTCACTTCATTCCCGAACTCAATATAACGTTGCCCGTACACCGGGGACCTCAAATACATGCCACGGGTACACAAAACAAGTTTCAAGTAAAACCGATAAACCGTTTAAAAGTTACGATTAATTTATGAAAAACTCAAAATGACATACAGGGATCCCCAGCCGGTCGGCAGGCAGCCGGTCGGCCGGCTGGCAATCCCTCAGCCTACATCTCTTTTCAAAAACCGAGGAAACACCAAGAAGGACTCCCAGCCGGTCGGCAGGCAGCCGGTCGGCCGGCTGGGAACCCCATTCCCTAGCCTTTACTAAAATTGTACCCATCCCCATATGCACTCCCAGCCGGCTGGCAGGCGGCCGGTCTGCCGGCTGGGCTCCCTCCTATTCTATGTTTATCGCAAAAACATAACACAAGGGAAACGACCACCAGCCGGTCGGCAGGCAGCCGGTCGGCCGGCTGGCAGTCCCAAGGCCAAAATCTCAAAATTTATGAAGAACACACAACCGCTCTCCCAGCCGGTCGACCGGCGGCCGGTCGGTCGACCGGCTCAGAGAGCCTGATACGCAAAATCGGATTTTCAGCTTGTCTCAAAACTTCACAATTCGACATCAACACTTCAACAATTACAACAAGTAAGATTTGCCAAATATTTCTAATCACTAAATACTACTTCCTACCAGCATCAAATCCCATAAAAATCCTCAATGGTAAATTCAATGTATCCGTCTGAACTTAAGGAAAAACTGAAAATCACATATGAACACATAACAACATCTTTAGGTATGAATTCTTCACATATTCAACATCCTAAACATGATACTAAGTCCATTAAACAACATACTTTAACAAAATCAGAATCAACATACGAATCACAACAAAAGTGCTAATATTCACAAATAGGCCGAGTTTCTCATTATCGTCACCTTTAAGCTTAATCCGGCGAATGATCCTCCTCTACAATGTAAGAGTCCACGTCGGGATTGTCGAGACCCACTCCTATAACAAAGAAAACGGTTTAGAATCACCAAAAACGAATTAAAGGCAAAACAGCCCGATTTTTGAAGTCGATAAAATGAAAAACGAAAGTGATGGATGTCTTGGAAATCGCGCGAGGATTCCGAAAATGTACTTACTTTTGCGATTCGATGAACGGATGATGAAGATCTTTGCAAAAGAAGGAAGGGTTTTATGGAGGTTTTGTGAGATGTTAAGTTTGCAGTGAAATGAAGCTTGAGGGAGAGGAAATGTCGACTTATTGCTTATAAAGAGACAAGTGAGTTGTCCTTTCCGAGTAAGTAAAATGGAGCGGATATTTACACGGATACTTGAGTCGGATATGAAATGAATATTTAAGTCGGGAACTTAACCTCGCCAAATTGTATTCGTCTTAAGGACTTGAGGTTCTTAAGACGGATCTTACCTGTTATATTAAAACCTTTCGAAATAAATTATTAAAATATTATTTTATTACATGAAATAATTTAAAACGCTTAAATTAGATTTTACGAAAATACGGGATGTTACAGGAAGTACCTTCGTAGGCAAGTTCTAGCCCATCCCATATTTCTTTAGCTGAATTACAAGAAGAGAAGCGATCAAATTCAGAAGTAATCATACCGTTTTGAAGTAGACTTGTGGCTTTTGAATGTTTCTCAGCAATCTTGTAATCAGCTTCCACATAATCACTTTCTGATTTCTCATATGTGGTTCCATTTGCAGAAGCAACCAAGATCTTCTTTGGTCCAGTTTGAATTCTCTTCCAGCATTCCCAGTCACATTCTTTGACGTAATGGGTCATCATGTTCTTCCACAAGCTATAGTTCTTTCCATCGAAGATGGGACACTTAAGGTGTTTAGAATCCATTAAAATTAATAGAAGGATCAATCTCAACTTGCAAGGCTTTCAAGAGCACGAGGCTCTGATACCAATTGAAGAGTCTATTGACCTAGATATACTCAAGAAGGGGGGTTGAATTGAGTATTCCAACTTTTTCGATTCTTCTTCGATGTATGTTGATGAAGCGTGATAATAGCAAGTAACGAGTAAGAACGATAAAGTAAAGGAAGACACGATCTTTTGAAGTGGTTCAGTTTCACAAATCGAAACCTACGTCCACTATTCTCGATTAATAAAATTAGTACCTTCTCCGGATTACAATTTTATCAACCCAACTCGTACAACTTTGATGTTAGTTGTAACTCAATCTAGATACCGTAAAAATACCTAGCTATGTCAAGTACCGTGAAATACTTGACTACAATGAGTACCACTAAATACTCGAATCTATCTTAAAGAATTAAGATGAAATCTTCAACAATACAACTCTTGTGTTCAACGATCTTGAACTTATGAGAATAATCTTCAAAGCTTGTAGTCTTTATTACGAGATTTGACAATGATTGGCACGGAAAACGAGATGCACGAAAGATAGCGTTCGGTTCTTTCTCTTTGAGCGTGAGGCGTATCTTATTGTTATTTTTGAACGTGTGATATAGGGTCCTTATATAGTAATTTAGATCTAGGTTGAATCCTAGATAGTTTAGGAATATTACTTCATTTATAATTTTTATTTCTAGGTAATATTCTAAAACTAATCTTATTTGATTTAGGAAAAGACTTTAATAAGATATTACTAATTTAAGACATAAGATTATATTTTCAAAACCTATTTGATTTAGGAAATAACTTATACCATAAAATATAGTATCCTACTTTAAATCAATTCCTAATTTTTGTCAAGGTATAATAAAATATATCTTTAATCAAATCCTAGTTAATCTTTAAGTAAATTAAATAAACACATATTATTTATTTAATTAAGCCATAAAGATAATATAAAACGTGTAAGTAGTTGTGTGATGCACGCTTCCCAATGACACGTTTCATAGGACACGTTTTTCGAGACATTTTTCTCGAAGCACTTTTCCCTAGGAGTTTAGATTTTGACAATAACGGTTAGAATAAAATTCTTAGTATATTAGAATAAATAATTATCTCATTGGATAATTATTTTAATCCTTTTTAACCAAAGAATATTTTAATCCTAAAAACCGTTTTAAGATTACTAAATTAATATATGACAATATAACAACAATACGCATATATCTTTACGCTTTTATTTATTCCACGCAAATCTCATTTCTTCAATAGTTATAGAGACGACCTATAATTTAAGAACTCTTTGATGTCGTAATAAAACTTTTATCTTGTAACTCTTCAAAAAGACTTAACATGAGCTTGATCTTTTTCTTCAATCTACGATTGTATCTATATTTTGCTAAACTACGATCTTCGTTCTATAATTAACTGTACACTTAAACGCACGATTACACGCATATGTACATAAAACATAATAATCTAGACTTGTCGTTATTAAAACATAAAACAATATATTAATCATATAGAATATAAGAATATATTACTCAACACTACTCCCATGTTCTTCAACTCATTTATTTACAAAATCAATTATGTTAGATATGCGAATTGTGATTAATATAAATTGTTCATTGCTAATTAACTTTATTAAAGTAGTTACTACTACTAATTTGATATGTTAATATTATGGTCATATAAAAATCAACAATTGAAAAACATCAAATTATAAATTAAATATATAAATCTTAGAATCAATAATAAACACAATATAATTTCACTATGAGATTCCTCTTTCAAATTTAACAAACTACTAATCATTCATTAATTTGCTTATAATAGAAAGTTATCTGAAACTTCAATTAAACAAAAAAATATTTAAATATTTAGAAATACTAATATATTAATATAGTTTAATTAATTGTACTTATTTAAAAATTTTAAAATGTTAAAAATTTATGTTATAACTTAGATAACTAACTGATCATTGCAGATTTGGATTAAACGGGTCACGGTTTAAGATCTAAATATTTTGATCTTGGAAAAATAGGTTATGCTCGAGTTATATTTATGGCTCAAGTCAAATTTTGACAAGTCTACAAATACGACATTGGTTAATATCTTATCTTTAAAAATGAAGAATTCATGCATACAAATATTTTTAATTCATGAATAACTTATCCAAATTTGTTAATATCATTTGCACAATATTTTTAACATTGTAACATTGATGCTAATTTTTTTTGTATATGTATCTAAATGCGAAATTTATTTTTAAATCATCACATTTTATTATGACCGACATATACAATATCTTTTATTGGTAATGTAATTTATAATTCAAATCTAAAATCTTAATTATAACACAAAATTTGAACATTTTTATATAACTTAGTTAATAATAATTTTCTAGATAACATCCCGTGCAATTTGCACGGGTTTAAGACTAGTTTCTTATAATACTAATAACTTGAATAAAATAGTAAGAGAAATTATTCATCAATTTTGATAAATTTCGTTGAAAAATTGAAAATTTAGCATAGTGTTTACATAATACACTATTATTGAAGTAACAACAATAGCAACATTGAAATATATAAGAATTAAATTGAGAGTACAAAAAATGACCTCTTAATTTACGATAGTTGTGAATTTTAGAACCACTTGTGTAGGGACGTTGTTGTAGCACTTAGAATGTTAAATCACGGGGAGCGTTGTATGCATAACTAGCTATTCTAGTTATATCTTTAACTAAGTCGAAAAGTGTTGAATTTTAATGTTTAATTAGTTTAACTAACAAACTAGATGACGAAATATGTGTAGCAATTAAACTAGCTATAAATAAAGAGAAAATAAATGAAATAAATTGTAATTCAATGATACAAAGGTTAGGACCCGATTTCCCTCCAACATTATGCATTTATCATCATGATTACGTCTGACTAGTCATTGGGTTGATACATAAGGGGGAGATATCTAGAAATTCGAATCATATATAGGACATTAAAATCTATAATCAATTGAGAAAACTATCTAAATCAACAGTCTAAGCTAATGTTTGAAATTCAATCAAAATTTTTATACAGTAATACGAGAATTATTATTGACGTTTTTCTCTTCAGACCCATGGACTCTCAATCCCATAGTAGAGAATTGTAAATAGTGTTTATCCTAATATGTGGAAGACTTGTGGATTTTGAGCACCTAGGCGAAGAGTAATGATCTTGTAATGAAAAATGTTCAACAACTAATTTTAACAACGAAACTTGCAATCTTGCATATCATATTAACTGCTACAAAATATTACCAAGTTATAACCACACAAAATTTATGAAGATGCATGAGATAAAAAAAACATTTGATAACTGATAAGTAAAAGAAAAAACTCATCATTAATAATAATGTATTTACATTAACAACAATGTACGTATGTTTAATATTTTAAAAAAGAACGTAA
This sequence comes from Silene conica, assembly GCA_029255685.2. Classification (NCBI taxonomy): domain Eukaryota; kingdom Viridiplantae; phylum Streptophyta; class Magnoliopsida; order Caryophyllales; family Caryophyllaceae; genus Silene; species Silene conica. The sequence goes on from CM055314.2 coordinate 75,271,208, forward strand.
AATGTAATACTTCATATATAAATTAGCATGATCAATTGATTAATTATATACTTGTTTTATATTTTTATTTTTGTTGTTCGCTAAATAAATAATATTAATACAAGTTATAAAATTACTTTTTCATTATGGAGTCAAAACCAATCGTTATGGCTCTAGCCCTAATTACATTATTTGTCATGGCAGAATACAGTTTTACAATTGATTCTGCTCCTGCACCTAGTCCTACGGTATCAGATGCATTCCAGAAATGTGCAACTGATTTAGACAAAACTTGCGGAGATGACATATCGAAATATATTTTTTCTAACGGAAAAGATGTTTCAAAGAATGTTTTAGCGCTTTGTTGAACCTCGGAGAGGAATTTCATGGTCTTCTAACAGAAGTGACGATAGTATACTTGCATCTTCAGAAGAAACCGGCACGAGCAGCTTGGGCTAAAAATGACGAAGTGTGGCAACTCTTCCAGACATTTGGACATGTTGGTTATTAGGATTAACTTTTCCTAATTTTATTAAAACACATATCAAATAATACAAACGTTATATAACATATTTGTGCAAATGAAATTATGTGATTAGTGCAAATAATATCTGTCAGTGGTAAAATTTCATACAACAATTTGCTAGGTTATACACCATTATCGTAATGAAGAATTATAGTTTATTTACATTTTTTTGCATGCTGCTTAATCTTGTTTCTTAGCAATTGCTTTCAAAGTTACTAATTTCTATAATATATCAAGTAGTTCTATACGTTGATCGCTAATGAATCAAAATTTAACAAGAATACCGAGGATTAAGTAAATAAAGTTTATTCATTAAACGAGTTTGTTCATTGGCCGACGAGTAAATTCACCGGTATAGTAATGAGTAAGTGAGAGTTAGGGTTCTTAATCATCTTTTTGTGTCATCGGTAAATATAAAGATTCGTGAGAATAGAACATTGTACGATTTAGTGGAATAGTATGTTTATTGTCAATTAGTTGACAATTAAAACTTGGCCTTTAGCTTGGAAAACGATCGAGCTAAAATATATTATATGTTATCATAGCCCGTGATTGGGTATTACAGCCTGTAGTTTGTCGTATTATTGTGAACTAGAAAGTTTACTTTTTGTTAAGGATGTCCTTCTCAAACATCTTGACAAGTTACTCCTAAGAATTAACATTTGTATAAGAAAAAAGAAATAACTCTGCCAGTACGACAATATATAATATACGGAGTAATTCTTATAATACTAATAACTTGAATAAAATAGTAAGAGAAATTATTCATCAATTTTGATAAATTTCGTTGAAAAATTGAAAATTTAGCATAGTGTTTATATAATACACTATTATTGAAGTAACAACAATAACAACATTGAAATATATAAGAATTAAATTGAGAGTACAAAAAAATGACTTCTTAATTTACGATAGTTGTGAATTTTAGAACCGCTTGTGTAGGGACGTTTTTGTAGCACTTAGAATGTCAAATCATGGGGAGCGTTGTATGCATAACTAGCTATTCTAGTTATATCTTTAACTAAGTCGAAAAGTGTTGAATTTTAATGTTTAATTAGTTTAACTAACAAACTAGATGACTAAATATGTGTAGCAATTAAACTAGCTATAAATAAAGAGAAAATAAATGAAATAAGTTGTAATTCAATGATACAAAGGTCTAGGACCCGATTTCCCTCCAACATTATGCATTTATCATCATGATTACGTTTGACTAGTCATTGGGATGACACGTAAGGGGGAGATATCTAGAAATTCGAATCATATATAGGACATTAAAATCTATAATCAATTGAGAAAACTATCTAAATCAACAGTCTAAGCTAATGTTTGAAATGCAATCAATATTTATATACAGTAATACGAGAATTATTATTGACGTTTTTCTCTTCATTCCCATGGACTCTCAATCCCATAGTAGAGAATTGTAAACAGTGTTTATCCTAATATTTGGAAGACTTGTGGATTTTGAGCACCTAGGCGAAGAGTAATGATCTTGTAATGAAAAAATGTTCAACAACTAATATTAACAACGAAACTTACAATCTTGCATATCATATTAAGTGCTACAAAGTATTACCAAGTTATAACCACACGTACACAAAATTTATGAAGATGCATGAGATAAAAAAACATTTGATAACTAATAAGTAAAATAAAAAAACTCATCATTAAGAATAATGTATTTACATTAACAACAACGTATGTTTCATATTTTAAAAAAGAACGTTAATTGTAATACTTCATATATAGATTAGCATGATCAATTGATTAATTATATACTTGTTTGATATTTTTATTTTTGTTGTTCGCTAAATAAATAATATTAATACAAGTTATAAAATTACTTTTTCATTATGGAGTCAAAGCCAATCGTTATGGCTCTAGCCCTAATTCCATTATTTGTCATGGCAGAATACAGTTTTGCAATTGATTCTGCTCCAGCACCAAGTCCTACTATATCAGATACATTCCAGAAATCTGCAACTGATTTAGGCAAAAGTTGCGGAGATGACATATCGAAATATATTTTTCTAACGGAAAAGATGTTTCAAAAGAATGTTGTAGCGCTTTGTTGACCCTCGGAGAGGAATGTCATGATCTTCTAACAGAAGTGACGATAGTATACCTGCATCTTCAGAAGAAACCGGCACGAGCAGCTTGGGCTAAACATGACGAAGTGTGGCAACTCTGCAAGACATTTGGACATGTTGGTTATAAGGATTAACTTTTCCTAATTTTATTAAAACACATATCAAATAATACAAATGTTATATAACGTATTTGCGCAATTGAAATTATGTGATTAGTGCAAATATTATCTGTCACTGGTAAAATTTCATACAACAATTTGCTAAGTTATACACCATTATCGAAATGAAGAATTCTAGTTTATTTACATTTTTTGACATGCTGCTTAATCTTATTTCTTAACATTTGCTTTCAAAGTTACTAATAGTTCTATACGTTGATCGCTAATTTATCAAAATTTAACAAGAATACCGAGGATTAAGTAAATAAAGCTTATTCATTAAACGAGTTTGTCCATTGGCCGACGAGTGAATTGACAAGTATAGTACTGAGTAAGTGAGAGTTAGGGTTCTTAATCATTTTTTTGTGTCCTTGGTAAATATAAAGATTCGTGAGAATAGAACATTGTATGATTTAGTGGATTAGTATGTTTATTGTCAATCAGTTTACAATTAAGACTTGGCCTTTAGCTTGGAAAACGATCGAGCTAAGATATATTATGTGTTATCATAGCCCGTGATAGGGTATTACAGCCAGTAGTTCGTCGTATTATTGTGAACTAGAATGTTTAGTTTTTGTTTAGGATGTCCTTCTCGAACATCGGGACAAGTTACTCCAAAGTATTAACATTTGTATAAGAAAAAAGAAATAACTCAACCAGTACGACAGTATATAAGGTACGGAGTAATTCTTATAATACTAATAACTTGAATAAAATAGTAAGAGAAATTATTCATCAGTTTTGATAAATTTCGTTGAAAAATTGAAATCTTTAGCATAGTGTTTATATAATACACTAATGTAGAGGTAGCAACAATAACAACATTGAAATATCTAAGAATTAAATTGAGAGTACAAAAAAATGATTTCTTAATTTACAATAGTTGTGAATTTTAGAACCGCTTGTGCAGGGACGTTGTTGTAGCACTTAGAATATCAAATCACAGGGAGCATTGTATGCATAACTAGCAATTCTAGTTATATCTTTAGCTAATTCGAAAAGAGTTGAGTTTTAATGTTTAATTAGTTTAACTAAAAAACTAGATGACTAAATATGTGTAGCAATTAAACTAGCTATAGATAAAGAGAGAGTAAATGAAATAAGTTGTCATTCAATGATACAAAGGTCTAGGACCCGATTTCCCTCCAACATTATGCATTTATCATCATGATTACGTCTGACTAGTCATTGGGATGATACGTAAGGGGCAGATATCTAGAATTTCGAATCATATATAGGACATTAAAATCTATAATCAATTGAGAAAACCAACTAAATCAGCAGTCTAAGCTAATGTTTGAAATTCAATCAATATTTTTAAACAGAAATAAGACAATTGTTATTGACGTTTTTGTCTTCATTTCCATGGAGTCTCAATCCCATAGAAGAGAATTGTAAATAGTGGTTTATCTTAATATGTGGAAGACTTGTGGATTTTGAGCACCTAAGCGAAGAGTAATGATCTTGTAATGAAAAAATGTTCAACAACTAATTTTAACAACGAAACTTGCAATCTTGCATATCATATTAAATGCTACAAAGTATTACCAAGTTATAACCACACAAAATTTATGAAGATGCATGAGATAAAAAAACATTTGATAACTGATAAGTAAAAGAAAAAACTCATCATTAATAATACTGTATTTACATTAACAACAACGTATGTTTAATATTTTAAAAAAGAACGTTAATTGTAATACTTCATATATAAATTAGCATGATCAATTGATTAATTATATACTTGTTTTATATTTTTATTTTTGTTGTTCGCTAAATAAATAATATTAATACAAGTTAAAAAATTACTTTTTCATTATGGAGTCAAAACCAATCGTTATGGCTCTAGCCCTAATTCTATTATTTGTCATGGCAGAATACAGTTTTGCAATTGATTCTGCTCCAGCACCAAGTCCTACTTAATCAGATGCATTCCAGAAATGTGCAACTGATTTAGGCAAAACTTGCGGAGATGACATATCGAAATATATTTTTTCTAACGGAAAAGATGTTTCAGAAGAATGTTGTAGCACCTTGTTGACCCTCGGAGAGGAATGTCATGATCTTCTAACAGAAGTGACGATAGTATACCTGCATCTTCAGAAGAAACTGGCACGAGCAGCTTGGGCAAAAAATGACGAAGTGTGGCAACTCTGCAAGACATTTGGACATGTTGGTTATTAGGATTAACTTTTCTTAATTTTATTAAAACACATATCAAATAATACAAATGTTATATAACATATTTGCGCAATTGAAATTATGTGATTAGTGCAAATATTATCTGTCACTGGTAAAATTTCATACAACAATTTGCTAGGTTATACACCATTATCGAAATGAAGAATTATGTTTTATCTACATTTTTTACATGCTGCTTAATCTTATTTATTAACATTTGCTTTCAAAGTTACTAATAGTTCTATACGTTGATCACTAATTTATCAAAATTTAACAAGAATACCGAGGATGAAGTAAATAAAGTTTATTCATTAAACGAGTTTGTTCATTGGCCGACGAGTGAATTGACCAGTATAGTACTGAGTAAGTGAGAGTTAGGGTTCTTAATCATTTTTTTGTGTCCTTGGTAAATATAAAGATTCGTGAGAATAGAACATTGTATGATTTAATGGATTAGTATGTTTATTATCAGTTAGTTTATAATTAAGACTTGGCCTTTAGCTTGGAAAACGATCTAGCTAAGATATATTATGAGTTATCATAGCCCATGATAGGGTATTACAGCCAGTAGTTCGTCGTATTATTATGAACTAGAATGTTTAGTTTTTATTAAGGATGTCCTTCTCGAACATCTAGACAAGTTACTCCAAAGTATTAACTTTTGTATAAGAAAAAAGAAATAACTCATCCAGTACGACAGTATATATTGTACGGAGTAATTCTTATAATACTAATAACTTGAATACAATAGTAAGAGAAATTATTCATCAATTTTGATAAATTTCGTTGAAAAATTGAAATCTTTAGCATAGTGTTTATATAATACACTAATGTAGAAGTAACAACAATAACAACATTGAAATATCTAAGAATTAAATTGAGAGTACAAAAAAATGATTTCTTCATTTACAATAGTTGTGAATTTTAGAACCGCTTGTGCAGGGACGTTGTTGTAGCACTTAGAATATCAAATTAAATCACGGGGAGCATTGTATGCATAACTAGCGATTCTAGTTATATCTTTAGCTAATTCGAAAAGAGTTGAGTTTTAATGTTTAATTAGTTTAACTAACAAACAAGATGACTAAATATGTGTAGCAATTAAACTAGCTATAGATAAAGAGAAAGTAAATGAAAGAAGTTGACATTCAATGATACAAAGGTCTAGGACCCGATTTCCCTCCAACATTATGCATTTATCATCATGATTATGTCTGACTAGTCATTGGGATGATACGTAAGGGGGAGATATCTAGAATTTCGACTCATATATAGGACATTAAAATCTATAATCAATTGAGAAAACCAACTAAATCAGCAGTCTAAGCTAATGTTTGAAATTCAATCAATATTTTTAAACAGTAATACGAGATTTGTTATTGACGTTTTTGTCTTCATTTCCATGGAGTCTCAATCCCATAGAAGAGAATTGTAAATAATGGTTTATCTTAATATGTGGAAGACTTGTGGATTTTGAGCACCTAGGCGAAGAGTTATGATCTTCTAATGAAAAAATGTTCAACAACTAATTTTAACAACGAAACTTGCAATCTTGCATATCATATTAAATGCTACAAAGTATTACCAAGTTATAACCACACAAAATTTATGAAGATGCATGAGATAAAAAAAAACATTTGATAACTGATAGGTAAAAGAAAAAACTCATTATTAATAATACTGTATTTACATTAACAACAACGTATGTTTAATATTTTAAAAAAGAACGTTAATTGTAATACTTCATATATAAATTAGCATGATCAATTGATTAATTATATACTTGTTTTATATTTTTATTTTTGTTGTTCGCTAAATAAATAATATTAATACAAGTTAAAAAATTACTTTTTCATTATGGAGTCAAAACCAATCGTTATGGGTCTAGCCCTAATTCCATTATTTGTCATGGCAGAATACAGTTTTGCAATTAATTCTGCTCCATCACCAAGTCCTACTGTATCAGATGCATTCCAGAAATGTGAAACTGATTTAGGCAAAACTTGCGGAGATGACATATCCAAATATATTTTCTCTAACGGAAAAGATGTTTCAGAAGAATGTTGTAGCGCTTTGTTGATGTAACACCCCCACTTATTTAAGGACCTGTACTAGGACTCCTCAATTAAATAAGGGTGTTACCATCTCGGTTTCCCGAGGCAGTAGATACAAAGGAAAGATAAACAGTACTTTAATTAGTAAAGGTTAAGCTCAACAACAAGTTCATACAACCAATTATAAATCTGTCTTGTGAAACTAAAGTACAACTCAAGAAAAGACAACTATAGTGATCTAGACTCTAGGCTGGTCCAGATCCAAGCTCTCCCTTCCCTTAGCTCCCATAGTCTCAAGCACCTGTCAATTTGCTCCCCAATACATTGGTTCATCATAGGTGATCACGAATACACAGGGTCAAGCACGAGGTTGAGTAAAGGAAAATATAAACAACCAGTATCATACAAATATAGGGATTCAATCATCCTTTCTCCGCACCGATCACAAGGCCAATAACTCCGCACCGCTCTCAAGGCCATTAACTCCGCACCGCTCTCAAGGCCATTAACTCCGCACCGATCCAACGCCAAATAAACTCCGCACCGATCCAACGCCAAATAAACTCCGCACCGATCCAACGCCAAATAAACTCCGCACCGATCACAACGTATCACAAAAGATATAATTGAATAGCTCGTATAATAGTCATATTATAGCATAAGATAAACATGGAAATCACCAAATATCCACAGCATGTTCAACACTATAATCACAGTAATTCCCCTACCTTGAATTGCTGGGATGCAGATAAATCCAAGCTCGCTAGAAATGTTCCACACGAAACTCGCTACCTAAACACGTATACGTAACAAATTAAAATCCTTCCCGAACCCCTTAACAAACCGCACTTACTATAAATAGAAACCTTCCATAAGTGGAAAGTTTCCAAAAATAGAAGCTTTCCAAATATAGAAACTTCCAAATATAGAAACTTTCCAAATATAGAAAAAGAAACTCCCATGACTTAATTAATTCTCGACTCGCATCTTTAATTAGTACGACCCAAAATCCCAAAGAAATACAAAATACTAATAACAACATAAATAACAATAATATTAAAATAAATAATAATAATAATAATAATAATAATAATAATAATAATAATAATAATAATAATAATAATAATAATAATAATAATAATAATAATAATAATAATAATAATAATAATAATAATAACCATAATAACAACACACGCAACATCACGCTCACCCCCGACCCGCGGAACAACCTACGACCATAACTCACGTCACCGACCCCAAACCTGCCGGCAAACACCCCCCACCACCGACACCCCGAGGTGGGTCGCCTCTAACCGGCGTGTACAACCACGGCCCCACTCAGACCTGGTTCATCACCCGACGTCACAGCCACGGCTGAACTTTACGATCGCAACCACCACACGTGACCCAGACATCGCCCAGAACCACCACGGTCATCACCCCCGACATCGGACTAGTAGACACTGTGGTACCACCGTATCGACCTCCCCCGAGTCAACGGTGGCACCACCCATCCCCTACGAAAAACGATGCAACCCACTAGCCCACACGGCCGCCACCATTTTCCGATACCCACGACCACCACTTGTGTTCCGACCATCACCAGAACCCGACCCCAACTATGCTTTACCAAGACAGACGCGAAAAACAAGTAAAAACGAAAGATGGGCACGACACTCACCTTAAGCTTGCGGAAACCGATTCGAAAGCTCCCTGAAAACACCCTCGCCACCGCACTCTCTCTCTTGTGGCACTACAGGCGTTGCTAGCCTAGTGGAGGCAGCCGCTGTGAAGGAAGTAGGGTTTAGGATTGGGAAAAGGCAAACGGTGTTTTACTGCGTATATGGGAAATAGGTTTGTGGTAGGGTTTGTAGGTTTATGGTAGGGTTTGTAGGTAAACGTGTAACAAAATTGTATGGGTCGTGTAACTCTTGGCCTTATAGATTATTATGATTTTTCACACAATTCTTTTACGTAAATGGAACCGAGCCCAACTAGTTATACACGTATAACTCGTAACATTATTAATTGATATATCTAATTACGATAACAATTAATATAAAGCGGTAACATAACATAAAACCCATAATAACTAACTCCGAGTCAAAACCCGAGTTTCGAAAATGAGAGGTATTACAGTTTTCTCCCCTTATAATGAACTTCGTCCCGAAGTTCAACCACACACATATATATATCGCCGTACTCATACACAAACAACATAGACTCGAAACATGATAACATCAAGGTAAGGCACGAGATGTTAATATGTCGATAGGTAACAAGTACGTATAGCAAATAATAACTTGCAATTGCTTAACAAATAATATATAAGCATATGCCATCTTGATAATAATATAAACAACTCATTATTATGAACTGGTCACTAGGCATGTAACGAACACAAAACGTGATACCACTTATCCTCAAGGCTAATAAAGGTACTTTAAAACACGGAATGTTACATTCTACCCTCGTTATGAAAACTTTGTCCCCAAAGTTTAACGTATTAATAAATTAAAGAATACTCCACGAAACACTATCAAATGCACAACCGAAGTAATCAGGATATACAAGTATAAACAATCACCATACACCAAATAGTCATGTCATGACAATTAGCCATACCATAAAATCATAAAGATTTTACAATCCTATCCTCCTTAAAACATGGTTACGTCCCCGTAACCTCATTATAACATTTCCAGCCCCTTACTCCGCCTTACTTATTACGCTATCTCATACAATCTTACTCCAAGTAACCAAGTATCTTATCCTCATCGTCGAACACTAAGACCGGAAACAAGGGGTGAGTGAGCGGGTGGAATAAAACCGCAATTCAATACTTCCATCTCAATATCAATTCAAACTCAAAATATAACTCAATAACAAAGGCCACACTGGACCGTAAACACAATGTGGCACAGCGGCCTAACAGCTCATATCCCAATGCCAGTAACCAATTTCTCATCTCGATTTTAATATCAATATTGTCAAATGTCCCATGAAAGGAACTGTTCAACACTTAGAGGGTAAAACTCTAAGCTACTCACCCACGAGTCAAGGTCAAAGAATACGACAACTCGATAAGAACACTAAACTGTAATCTCAATCTCAGTACAAAAATCAATCATGGTCTTTGTTCTAGACTCACGAGCAACTCAACCCCCTCAAACTCTATCCCATCCGCTAAATAACATGGCAGTATACGTACTTTAACCAAATTCATCGACATACTTGTAAGTATCCTTATAATTCCATCGCTCATAAAACATGGACTTGTACGCTATACCCAACCAAGCTATCACAAAATCATTATAAATAACCCTGCTAACCAAATACCACAAGTTTATCATCTCACACACAACCCGTCTCACAATCAAAAGAATTATCTCTTGAATAGAAAATATTAACTATCAAAATAAAGGAACAATTACTAATATTCAACGCAAATAAGTACTCATAAGAAATCCATACCAATTATCATGTAGACATATAACCTCAAGCAACAACAAGAGTATCAGGATCGGTAGAAGTCAAGTTACGCAGTAAAACAGAATCTGAGCAGATAACACTTACACACCCATGAAATTTCAACGCAAAGCTAGTATATTCAACAACATAAATAATCAAGAAGCTCATAGTTCATATATGGCAATTTAAAACGTTTCATGTTCATAATCATATTTTGAAGCAAAACCATATTAAGGAAAAGACATAGCGCAACATTAATTAACGTAATTAAACATGGAACATGGACATATTTCACAAGACATACATAACTCAGAGACTCACAAGATCGTTTAACATTCCCAGATATCAATCTGTTAATAAATTCACTCAAGTACGTTTCCCGTTCATTCATATTACATCATTTATCATGAGACTAATAAAATATATATCTTGCAACATAAGGGTTTATATAATGCGCAACAATTAAGCATTCGGGCTGGCTTTAATCAACATGTAAGTACAGAATTTCTCATATTGCAAACAATTACTATAATCATTAAAAGACCAAGCGTCATCATGGATAATCATCACTTTGAAATACAACTTTAAAACTTTCGAAACCTTGAAGCGTTAATTTGTGACAATTTATAAACTCGAGTCAAAAGAAAATTTTACAAGCTGAAATTGTAACATCCCAATATTTCGGGATTCGGAAGTTTAAAGATTTTAAGTTCAAGTTCGAGAGATAATTTATATTTCGTAATTCTTGGTATTTCATTTAAATAACCGATTAATTTATGTGGGAATATTTAAAAGGATTTAAATAAGATTTTAATTAATTGCGTAATTTACGTCTTAGCAATTTAATTTCATAGTCCGGAAATATTTATATCGTCTTAAGTTTATAGTTACCTTAAGTCGGTGTTTTTAGCTTAAATCGTCTTAAAACTTGTCATATGGGCCTAACTTGTTAATGAACCCATTTTCCTTCTTTTTCCTCACAAAACCCTAACCCCACCATCTTCTACCTCTCTCCTTCATTTCATTTTTCAGATTTGTAACAAACACCATTTTAGTTTTCTCCTCCAAACCTTAAAACTCTCATAAAATCCTCATTTCTTATCCGATTGAGACGATTTTCGCGGCCACGGATTCCTCTTCTTGCCCTCCATCTTTCTAGGTAAGTTTTTACCCAAAATAATTCCGTCTTATAATCTGGCCGTGACTCTAAGGTCACGTTTTTCGAGATTTAATGGGTTTGTTGTGTTTCTAGTGCGGACTTGGACAAAAGGAGCAGCTTGGAGTCGGATTCATGTTGGTTTAAGAAGGTAAAAGGTGACGATAATGAGATAACTCGGCCTTTATGTGTATATTAGCATGTTTGTTGTGTTATCTTGTTTAGCTTCTGATTTTATTGATGTTCATTGTTCAAAGGACATAGTAACATGTTTAGGATGTTTAATATGTGAAGAATTCATGTTCTAAGATGTTGTTATGTGTTCTTAAGTTCTTTTTCAGTTTTTCACAAATTGCGACGGATACTTGTTAAATTCGTTTGAGGATTGTTATGGGACTTGTTTGCTGCTAGATAGGATGTAATTGATGATTAGTAATGTTGAGTAAACATCATGTGTAGCAATTTTGAAGTTTGTAGGTCGATTTATGAAGTTTTCAACATGTTGCGGTTTTGCGAAATTCTGATCAGGCTCTCTGATCCGGTCGACCGACCGGCCGCCGGTCGACCGGCTGGGAGAGCATTTGTGTGTTTTCGTAATTTTTGGAATGTTGGCCTTGGACTGCCAGCCGGCCGACCGGCTGCCTGCCGACCGGCTGGTAGTCATTTGTATGGTGTTTGCTTTGCGAGAACTTAGGAAGAAAGGGAGCCCAGCCGGCAGACCGGCCGCCTGCCAGCCGGCTGGGAGTGCATATGGGTTGTTTACGAAATAGAGAAGGCTAGGGAAATGGAGTCCCAGCCGGCCGACCGGCTGCCTGCCGACCGGCTGGGAGTCCTTGGTGATGTTTCATTGTTTTTGAAAAGGGCTTAGGCTGAGGGGATTGCCAGCCGGCCGACCGGCTGCCTGCAGACCGGCTGGGAATCCCTGAAGGCTGTTTTATGGTTTTCGATCGTAACTTTTAAACGGTTGATCGGTTTTAATTGAAATTCGTTTTGTATACCCGTGACATGTATTTGAGGTCCCCGGTGTGCGGGCAACACTATATTGGGTTCGGGAATGGAGTAAGGATAGAGACCCCCCGGTCGGGTAACCGAAAGGGAAACCGGCTCTCCCTCGTCTTAGTTCCCGAGATCAATTAAGTGTTGATTAGAGGTTTAAGAAGTTAGAACTATAGGTTAGTTTCTACCTTTGGATGTTAGTGGTTACATTGGTTGTCGCGTGGTGGGATATGTGTTAAGCTCACCTCTGGACCCACTACGTGTTTTATATGTCGCGTGACGGGATATGTGTTAAGTTCACCTCTGGACCCGTTACGTGTTCTGCTTGTGGCGTGTCAGGATATGTGTTAAGCTCACCTCTGGACCTGACGCGTGATCGGTTGTCGTACACGGGATATGTGTTAAGCTCACCTCTGGACCCGTTGTGCGATAGCTGTGTATTGGGATATGTGTTAAGCTCACCTCTGGACCCAATACTTGTTTGTAGCATTGGGATATGTGTTAAGCTCACCTCTGGACCCTTTGCTTATGGATGTATGTTGGGATATGGGTTAAGCTCACCTCTGGACCCGACATTTTTTTGTAGTGGGATATGTGTTAAGCTCACCTCTGGACCCATTACTGATTGCGATTAGGGATATGTGTTAAGCTCACCTCTGGACCCTTCTCTCGAATTGTATGTATAGGGATATGTGTTAAGTTCACCTCTGGACCCTTTACTTGATTTGCATGTTGGGATATGTGTTAAGTTCACCTCTGGACCCGACATTGTTTGGTAGTGGGATATGTGTTAAGTTCACCTCTGGACCCATTGTCAGTGCTTATGTTATATCTGCTTGCCTAGGTTGGTACAGTGTCAGATATGCATGATGAAGTTGATGTTTATATTGTTTGAGATATAGTTTGTTCATCCAAGGCATTGGATGACTCTATGATCAGTTTCATAAATAGTTGGATTGAAAGACCCCCCGACTGGGTAACCAGTAGGGAAACCGGCTCTCCTTCCTAACGGTTTATGAAGTTGGTTGAGAGCCGTGCACTAGAGTTTGCATGATAATATGAGATCAGTTGATGAGATGTTTATGCTTCACATGTTAATATATGTTGGAGTATTCTGTATTGTTTTATGTGTTACGTGTTGTCACAAAAGGTGGCTAGGAGAACTCTAGTCACTCCCCACTGATTGTGGCGTACATGTTTACATGTATGTAGGTACATGACAGGTGGTTGGCAGAGGGTTGCATGGAGCTAGCGAGCGATGATCCTATTCATCGATTGACTTACACGTTTACGTTAGCTAGACTTAGTTTACATTTCAGTTGAGTGCCTGTAGGGATGTACCATCCCAGGCTGTTTGTATATGTATTTTACTTTCAGTTACAGTTTTTAATTCACCTCGCATGTTAGTTATGTTAAAAAGTTTTAATTCCGCTGCATTTTTAGTACTTTTGTATGTTTATATTTCCGCTTTCGCGAGGGGTTTTACAGTTGGTATCAGAGCATTATTGCTCCCGACGCACTCATGTAACCCCAACCTTAACTTGACCAAATAAACAAATAAGGAATGAGAGATGGGTAGATTTAAGGACTTATATTGTAGTCTGTTTTGTGATTGCTCTTATTAGGCTCTAACGTGTTTGTTGATTGTCATTTACTTCACTTTTATATCTTTCGATCGACGAACCGTGGGCTTATCCATTTGGCGGTGGAGATCGGAGTTCCTACCGAAGATAGAAGATTCGTGCTATTGTTGGAGAATGTTTCTGAACCTTGAAGATACTCCTTTTTCTTTGTGCATCACCTTCTTTGATAACTTCGAATGCACATCCTTCTTTTAGAATATTTGTCTATCTCACTTGAACAGATCTTCATATCTTTTCAGCTTAACCTTGTTGCTTGGTTTCTTAAAGTGCCCCTAGGTAATCTTCCCTTTTAATTGATTTGGAGGAACTAGTCTTAGGATAATCGTAAGCTGTGTTATGAGAAATATTGTTATTTGAGGAATAACTTAAGAGGTATCGAGAGACATGTTTTGGTGATCTCAGGGTCTAGTTATCTATCCAATTGGGAGAGTGAAAGTGAGTGATAGGATACCGGCTTGAAGGTTGAGTTGTTTACTTAGTATTCGGTGGAACTTAATCTTGAGAACCATGCTTAGATTGTGAAAATATGTGGATTGAAGAGTACTGTTTAAGGAGTTAGATAAGATACTTGAGGATATAGACCGACCTAGAAGAATAGGCTTAAGATGCTAATGAAAAAGAATAGATAAGTTAAGTGAGTTAGTATCACTTGATTTAGGTGAGTGATTAAGTTGAGAAAGGTCCGTTGTTTAGGAATGTGAATCATTGGCTATAATGGTTGAATACTTGAAGAGTTTTGACTTAAGCTTAGGAGAAGTGAATCACTACTTGACCCTAGGTTGTTTAATGGATTTTAGCGTTTGCCTAATGGAGGACTTAAGAGAAATTTAAGGATGCACCACGGTATGTGGATGGAATAGAGAAGTTCATTTGGAGATGAAAGTTCAGAAACTTGATGATTAAAAATTGTTAACTTGTGGACAGTGAAGTAAGTAAAGTGGATATAGCATTTAGGGGTGATGACCTGAAAGTGTTATTGAATTGTCATTTGAGGGACTAGCAGAGATGAGACATCTCAAACTTTTGGGAATAGGTAGTTGTAATGGTGATATCGTTTAAAGTTTGGAAGATAAGGATATATGAATCATTAGAGGAATTGTTCGTGAGAACCGATAATTGAATGACTTGATGTGGAAAGTAAGAAGTGAGAACCCCGTGAGAATGGTGAGAGACCTGCACCTTGGGAGATGTCCGTAATCGTTTATTTCATTTCGCTTCTCGCCTTTCCCCTCCTTTGCTTCTCCTTCTGATCATGGCTTCAATTTTATTGGAGTCCATAGCCTAAAGTTTGTTACCTGGTCATCTCGTTGCTCCTCGAGTCGTTTCTTAGGACTCTCTCGAGATCTGTATCATGTTTGCCCTTAAAGTTCGTATCTCATCTGATCTCATCTTCTGTGAGCCTTGTTCCTTTTCATTTAGATTAGTGGCGAGATCGACCTGTTCTCGGGGTAGAGATACATGCCTTGAGGAATGTTTGGTGTGCGTTGTCAGGATTTGGTTGAGAGAGTTGGTGAGAATAGTGTTCGAGTGATGTTGGATAGTGTACCGTCTTGAGAGTTCCATGTACGATGGGTCGGTGTGTAAGTGGTATTTGTAGATTTTGAAGTACCATTTGAGGATTTGAATAAAATGCTTGGAGTTCTAGATGAATTTAGAGGAATGTACCTTGGATAATGATGATGTGGTTAATTGGTTGAATGAGGTAAGTTAGTGCTACTTAATCTTGAGGAATTTTTGTAATGCAGAAAGGACCACATACTTGAGGAACGAGAGTTATTGGTAATGGTGTGAGAATGTTGAGACATTTACGATTTGACTTATGGAGTTGACTGAGTGTTTGACCGTAGGTTACTTATTGAACCTCAGCGTTTACCTATTGAGATACTTAAAGAAATTGTAAGATGCCCCATTGTTAGGTGGATTGTTTTTGATAGCTGTGGAATAATGGAAGTTTGTTGGCTTAATAACGCTTCATGAGTGGTTGACAGGTAACCATTGATGTCTGAGGTAATCATGGAGTAGAAATTTGTAACTTATAAGTGTTCATGAATATCATTCGGGAACTTCAGAATGCGAATAACTAAACCTTATTGAAACCGTAGGAGTGAAAGTTGTTACTTCTTTGGAACCCTTTCTTTGGGATGTATATTGTTGGTAAGTGGTTGAAACCAGAGGATTTAAGAGTTGCTACCTTAGTAAGATCTTGGTTTGAATGTTCATTGTGGTAATAAAATTTGGGAATTTTTTTATATCGAGCCTTGTGGAATAGGTTTGCTAGGATCGAACCGTTAAAATTTAAGGTTATAGGATGATGAATACCATATCTTGGGTTTCGAGGTTCGTTGTTATGGTAATAGAATCCCGGTTCAGAGTGTTGGAAGACTTCTTGTTGAGGAATACCTTGTTCTGTGGATGAGATAATGATAACAGGGATCGTGAAACCATTGAGAGTCTATAGATCACTTGAATTGCCCTGCTAGGGATATATTGGGAATCGTGTAACGATGCTTTGATTATGGATCGAGTGATTAGTGACCCCATGTTTAGCAAGAGTTACTGTTTTCCTTGACCTCTAACCTGGTTCTTTCATTCCTTCGATCCTTCCTTGTACGTTCTGTCAGCTGTGAAACTAGGAACTCTTAATCCTTCGTGTCGAAGGTAATCTCTATGACTGTTTCTGCGCTCCCAGCGACTGTTTTTGAAATTCGTTTCCCTATTGTTGACTCTAAATTTGCTGTTTTTGGAAAATCTTACTGCTTTTGGAGTTGGAAACTACTTTCTCTTCCGTTGGAGGTAACCTTTCGTCATTTTTACAATTTTACTCTTTCAAGAATTTGAGAATAAAAGTTAATTTTGAAGGAAACCTGGTTTGAAAGAGCCGAATGTTTTACAACTTTGAGGGATTTCAGCGTTGAATAATGCCACTGGAACTTGTTATTGGAGACGTCTGATAACCTGTGTTATGCTTATCAACACCGAATCAATCTAAATTTTGAATTTTGACTGATTTAAATTTGGGACTTGTCTCAGATTTGGAATGTCGGACTCTTGAATACGTAACGAGAATCCCAATGTCCACTGACAGAGACTGGTGCCTTAAAATCTTTTTCTTCTGGGAAATTTTAGAAAGATAAAGTTTTGGGTTACCATAACCCAGGTAGTACGTTTTGGTAGTTAAAGTTATTTTCGTACCTACTTCTGTTTTCAAGTTTCGAGGACGAAACTTTTTGAAAGATGGGGTGATTGTAACATCCCAATATTTCGGGATTCGGAAGTTTAAAGATTTTAAGTTCAAGTTCGAGAGATAATTTATATTTCGTAATTCTTGGTATTTCATTTAAATAACCGATTAATTTATGTGGGAATATTTAAAAGGATTTAAATAAGATTTTAATTAATTGCGTAATTTACGTCTTAGCAATTTAATTTCATAGTCCGGAAATATTTATATCGTCTTAAGTTTATAGTTACCTTAAGTCGGTGTTTTTAGCTTAAACCGTCTTAAAACTTGTCATATGGGCCTAACTTGTTAATGGACCCATTTTCCTTCTTTTTCCTCACAAAACCCTAGCCCCACCATCTTCTACCTCCCTCCTTCATTTCATTTTTCAGATTTGTAACAAACACCATTTTAGTTTTCTCCTCCAAACCTTAAAACTCTCATAAAATCCTCATTTCTTATCCGATTGAGACGATTTTCGCGGCCACGGATTCCTCTTCTTGCCCTCCATCTTTCTAGGTAAGTTTTTACCCAAAATAATTCCGTCTTATAATCTGGCCGTGACTCTAAGGTCACGTTTTTCGAGATTTAATGGGTTTGTTGTGTTTCTAGTGCGGACTTGGACAAAAGGAGCAGCTTGGAGTCGGATTCATGTTGGTTTAAGAAGCTAAAAGGTGACGATAATGAGATAACTCGGCCTTTATGTGTATATTAGCATGTTTGTTGTGTTATCTTGTTTAGCTTCTGATTTTATTGATGTTCATTGTTCAAAGGACATAGTAACATGTTTAGGATGTTTAATATGTGAAGAATTCATGTTCTAAGATGTTGTTATGTGTTCTTAAGTTCTTTTTCAGTTTTTCACAAATTGCGACGGATACTTGTTAAATTCGTTTGAGGATTGTTATAGGACTTGTTTGCTGCTAGATAGGATGTAATTGATGATTAGTAATGTTGAGTAAACATCATGTGTAGCAATTTTGAAGTTTGTAGGTCGATTTATGAAGTTTTCAACATGTTGCGATTTTGCGAAATTCTGATCAGGCTCTCTGAGCCGGTCGACCGACCGGCTGGGAGAGCATTTGTGTGTTTTCGTAATTTTTGGAATGTTGGCCTTGGACTGCCCGCCGGCCGACCGGCTGCCTGCCGACCGGCTGGTAGTCATTTGTATGGTGTTTGCTTTGCGAGAACTTAGGAAGAAAGGGAGCCCAGCCGGCAGACCGGCCGCCTGCCAGCCGGCTGGGAGTGCATATGGGTTGTTTACGAAATAGAGAAGGCTAGGGAAATGGAGTCCCAGCCGGCCGACCGGCTGCCTGCCGACCGGCTGGGAGTCCTTGGTGATGTTTCATTGTTTTTGAAAAGGGCTTAGGCTGAGGGGATTGCCAGCCGGCCGACCGGCTGCCTGCAGACCGGCTGGGAATCCCTGAAGGCTGTTTTATGGTTTTCGATCGTAACTTTTAAACGGTTGATCGGTTTTAATTGAAATTCGTTTTGTATACCCGTGACATGTATTTGAGGTCCCCGGTGTGCGGGCAACACTATATTGGGTTCGGGAATGGAGTAAGGATAGAGACCCCCCGGTCGGGTAACCGAAAGGGAAACCGGCTCTCCCTCGTCTTAGTTCCCGGGATCAATTAAGTGTTGATTAGAGGTTTAAGAAGTTAGAACTATAGGTTAGTTTCTACCTTTGGATGTTAGTGGTTACATTGGTTGTCGCGTGGTGGGATATGTGTTAAGCTCACCTCTGGACCCACTACGTGTTTTATATGTCGCGTGACGGGATATGTGTTAAGTTCACCTCTGGACCCGTTACGTGTTCTGCTTGTGGCGTGTCAGGATATGTGTTAAGCTCACCTCTGGACCTGACACGTGATCGGTTGTCGTACACGGGATATGTGTTAAGCTCACCTCTGGACCCAATACTTGTTTGTAGCATTGGGATATGTGTTAAGCTCACCTCTGGACCCTTTGCTTATGGATGTATGTTGGGATATGTGTTAAGCTCACCTCTGGACCCGACATTTGTTTGTAGTGGGATATGTGTTAAGCTCACCTCTGGACCCATTACTGATTGCGATTAGGGATATGTGTTAAGCTCACCTCTGGACCCTTCTCTCGAATTGTATGTATAGGGATATGTGTTAAGTTCACCTCTGGACCCTTTACTTGATTTGCATGTTGGGATATGTGTTATGTTCACCTCTGGACCCGACATTGTTTGGTAGTGGGATATGTGTTAAGTTCACCTCTGGACCCATTGCCAGTGCTTATGTTATATCTGCTTGCCTAGGTTGGTACAGTGTCAGATATGCATGATGAAGTTGATGTTTATATTGTTTGAGATATAGTTTCTTCATCCAAGGCATTGGATGACTCTATGATCAGTTTCATAAATAGTTGGATTGAAAGACCCCCCGACTGGGTAACCAGTAGGGAAACCGGCTCTCCTTCCTAACGGTTTATGAAGTTGGTTGAGAGCCGTGCACTAGAGTTTGCATGATAATATGAGATTAGTTGATGAGATGTTTATGCTTCACATGTTAATATATGTTGGAGTATTCTGTATTGTTTTATGTGTTACGTGTTGTCACAAAAGGTGGCTAGGAGAACTCTAGTCACTCCCCACTGATTGTGGCGTACATGTTTACATGTATGTAGGTACATGACAGGTGGTTGGCAGAGGGTTGCATGGAGCTAGCGAGCGATGATCCTATTCATCGATTGACTTACACGTTTACGTTAGCTAGACTTAGTTTACATTTCAGTTGAGTGCCTGTAGGGATGTACCATCCCAGGCTGTTTGTATATGTATTTTACTTTCAGTTACAGTTTTTAATTCACCTCGCATGTTAGTTATGTTAAAAAGTTTTAATTCCGCTGCATTTTTAGTACTTTTGTATGTTTATATTTCCGCTTTCGCGAGGGGTTTTACAGAAATTCAAAACAAGGCTACACGGAGACATTCTGACTTTCCTGTACTAGAACATTGTCCTTGTAGTTCATGAATTATGAAAGTTTTAACGATAAAAGTAAATGAATTCACACGACTAATACTTGCATAAATTACATGTCAATTAATTAATAATTCAATACATTGTGACTTTGTGAGCAGATTTAGGATATAGCAACATGCAATTCATAACAATAAACATGGAGGAGTTATAGAAACTGTGGTCGCAGGGAACTAGACAAAGATGTACCATTTATATACGAAAGATCATCAGCAACAATCACATTGTTCAACATAATCATAAATACGTATAACAATTAGATTGCTATATCATGCCAATAAGCTTACCAGTTAAACTTCATTCTACCACTTGGCAAGACTCTTCTTTGATAAACACGATTTTGACATCCAATACGAACAACACATCATTATTTCGAGATCATAATACTAGACAGTAAGAGCGTCGGCATAATTGAAACGGTTTCGTATTTAAACTTGACGAAATAAACAAGGTTATGCTATCATATAGTAAGGTTCATATTCATATCATATGCATAAACAATCACCAGGTTTTTACATGATTTCCTTTACAAAAGATGGGTCAAAACGGAACTATGCAGTAACAATCCGACCACTGTCAACTAAAGTATTTGTTTCTCTCAAAATATAACTCCTATTAACATGAAACCAAAGACATTGGAAAGCTAACTAAAAAGGTTATCATACATAGAAGTGTCATACACATATATAGAACACATTTTAAATGGCAGTTCTCGCAAGCAAGGTAACATTCTGAAAATTTATTAAAAATTTTGCGTCCCTTAAAATCACTTCACACTATCACATTCAAATATGACCATTATTTTTACAAAACATGTTGACATGTCATTCGAAGCGTTGGGATCACATTGTACCAAATTAACATTATTATTTCAAACTGAAATTGTCATCTACAAGACGGTAATATTGCGAAACTGAGAAGTAGCATCACGAAATGATTCAATGGTTATACATGTATGAACAATGCATTAGTTCCTACCAACGTACAATCACAACATAATAGTATGTAAATAGGTATACCAGAAACCACCAAGGTGCCACTTATAGAAACATGACTCTCTAACTAAACTAATTGGGTGTCAAAAGAAATTGCAATATATACTTTAAGTACGATCTATGCAACACATAACCCTAGAGTACTCATGGCTTGGGGTAACACATCCCGCATTTCACTAGACATGGATTGCTAAAGCAATTAGTAAAATAATAACAATTATAAATTTCAAATTCCGATCACATTTGCCTAGTAAGCCCATCAGTAAACTCTTGCAAAGTATAAGGCATGCAAATAAGAAGTGTATACACACATAGAATAGTAACAGACAATTATCAACAGGCACTACATCCGGTTCGGTCTACTAGCTTTACACATAAGACTTAACTTGGTTCCACATCCTATAACGACATAGCATAGTTGGCTCTACTAACCATTCCAGTCAATCATGATCATATCTCTCTTACATCAATCCTTTTAGGTAGCTATAGCTCATCAACTTATTACACATATCATTATACTATATCTCTACCTAACGGTTCAGGGATCATATAGCCGCATGCATATCACCATATATATACAAGTAAAGCTCATATTCAAAAACTCTTGTTCTCAATACCAGAATTAGTATATCTCAATCAACATTCAACATCAATCTCATGATTCGCAGTATATATTACCAACCATATTTCATATCATAACTTACCTCATTCCTTCTCCTGCAAGAACGTTAATAGAAGATAACTAGGTCACTATATAATCTACCCCACTCTTCAATTACTCTCATTGGGTTCCCGAGACGGAACAGAAAGGGCCCAGGTTTGGTGTGAGGGGACCCCTAACTCATCCCGTTCCTTTTTGGGGCTCCTATCAGTTTCATCTCGGGGTTCATTTTATTTGACTCTTACTACGTTCATTATTATTCATTTGGTTAAGGCCTGAGGATCGTTCGCTCTGATACCACTTTGTAACACCCCCACTTATTTAAGGACATGTACTAGGACTCCTCAATTAAATAAGGGTGTTACCATCTCGGTTTCCCGAGGCAGTAGATACAAAGGAAAGATAAACAGTACTTTAATTAATAAAGGTTAAGCTCAACAACAAGTTCATACAACCAATTATAAAACTGTCTTGTGAAACTAAAGTACAACTCAAGAAAAGACAACTATAGTGATCTAGACTCTAGGCTGGTCCGGATCCAAGCTCTCCCTTCCCTTAGCTCCCATAGTCTCAAGCACCTGTCAATCTGCTCCCCAATACATTGGTTCATCACAGGTGATCACGAATACACAAGGTCAACCACGAGGTTGAGTAGACGAAAATATAAACAACCAATATCATACAAATATAGGGATTCAATCATCCCTTCTCCGCACCGATCACAAGGCCAATAACTCCGCACCGCTCCCAAGGCCATTAACTCTTCACCGATCCAACGCCAAATAAACTCCGCACCGATCCAACGCCAAATAAATCTCGAATGGTAGCGTCCAATCTGGAGGCTGAATGATAGGTGCTGAAACCAGAGCCTGCTTCAAAGTGTTAAAAGCAGAAAGACAATCATCACTAAAAACAAAAGGAGCATCCTTTAGAAACAATTGTGTAAGCGGTCGAGCAATCTTAGAGAAGTCCTTGATAAACCGGCGATAAAATCCGGCATGACCAAGGAAACTTCTGACCCCTTTAACATTAACCGGAGGGGGTAATTACTCGATCACCTGCACCTTTGCTCTGTCTACCTCAATACCCCTATTAGAGACCAAGTGCCCATGGACTACACCCTCCTTAACCATAAAGTGGCACTTCTCCCAGTTTAGCACCAGATTAACCTCGATGCAGCGCTGCAAAACTTTGTCAAGGTTAGCTAAACAATGCTCAAAATCATTCCCATAAACACTGAAATCGTCCATGAAAGCTTCCATGATAGACTCTATATACTCAGAAAATATCCCCATCATACACCTTTGAAAGGTGGCAGGGGCATTACATAAACCAAAAGGCATCCTACGATAAGCAAAGACACCATTAGGACAAGTAAATGTAGTCTTTTCCTGATCATCTAGATGAATAGGGATCTGAAAGAATGTTGAGTATCCATCCAGATAGAAGAAAAACTCATGTGAAGCTAACCTCTCTATCATCTGGTCAATGAAGGGAAGGGGGAAATGATCTTTCTTAGTGGCGGCATTCAATTGTCGATAATCTATACACATCAGCCACCCGGTCACAAGTCTGGTAGGTATTAATTCATTCTTTTCATTAGTCACAACAATAGTACCTCCTTTCTAGTTACTACCTGAACAGGAATTACCCATTTTGAGTTACCAACCGAATAAATTATACCTGCATCGGGTTATTTCATGACCTCGGCCGTCACTACCTCTTCCATCTTTGGATTTAGTTTTCGTTGACCTTGCCTGCAGGGTTTGTGACCCTCTTCCAGCTCGATCTTATGCATGCAGACATTAGGGCTGATGCCCTTAATGTCATCCAGTGAATATCCCATTGCTTTCCTGTTTCTCTTAAGGACACTCAACAAAGTAGTTAGTTGATTATAATTAAGTGCAGCACTTACTATAACAGGAAATTGTTCAGTATTATCAAGAAAAGCATACTTAAGATGAGAGGGAAGGGCCTTACGTTCTGGAACCTTTACCTCAGCTGAACACAAAGGATGTGCTAGGTTCTCTACCTGCTCCAACTCGACATCAATTAATGCAACCTCATTGGGCACCTCCGTTTCATCAATAGAAACTCCGAACAATCCCTCCACAGAATCCAAATCCTCGTGATCTGCATAATCTACACACTCAGCTAGCAACATCAGTGACTCTGACGGATCCCTAGTCAGGGAATCCGACCAAACCTCATAAGAAGACTCAACAATAATATCTACTGAATAACATGTGTCCTCTATCATAGGTCTAGATAAAGTCTCGGGCAGATTAAATGTATCATGTCATCCCTTACCTCTAGATTCAAACGCCCAAGTCTAACATATATTATGGCTCCAGTTGTGAACAGAAACGGTCTACCTAGAATAATCTGGGTGCGGGTATCCTTAGCAATATCTAAAATAATGAAATCCACTGGGATGAAAAACTTACCCACCTTAACGGGCACGTCCTCCAAGATACCTAAAGGCCTTCTAATGGATATGTCAGCCATCTGTAGGGTGATATTGGTTGCTTTAGGTGACCTAACTTAAGCTTAGAAAAGATAGAATAGGGTATGACACTAAAACTAGCTCCAAGGTCACATAACGCCCTATCTATCGTCACATCTCCTATGACACAAGAAATCGAGAAACTACACGAGTCTTTCAATTTTGGAGGGGATTTACCTAAGATCAAGCTACTGGATTGTTCAATAAAAGCGACTGTAGCAAATTCTCCAAAGTCCTTCTTACGCGTAATGATGTCTTTCATAAATTTTGCGTAAGACGGAACTTAGGTAATTAACTCAACAAGAGGAATGGTTACCTGAATGCCACGTACCATATCCAAAAACTTGTTGAATTGCCTCTCCGTTTTTGTATCTCGCAGTCGGCATGGGTAGGGAACTCTAATCATCGGAAGTGGGTCCCTAACTTTCTCTTTTCCTTTGTCATTTCTCGGTACCCCAAAGCATGGGAAGGTACATCAGTACTTACAGTATCTACATTGATGTCTGTGTTCTGCTTTTCCCTCGATCGAGGCTCAGTGCTCGATCGAGAGCTTTCTTCTACAATGATCTCGATCGAGGACTTTGGACTTCCAAACTGTTTGATCGAGGTATCAGGTTGCTCGATCGGTTCTTTTCTTCCCCCAAGTTGGTCGATCGAGGGATAGAGTTACTCGATCGAAGATTTTCTTCACCAAAATCAATCAGTCGAGAAGATTGTCCCTCAAAACCGATCGATCGAGAAGGCTGTTCGCTCGATCGACCTGTTTCATGCTGATCTTCGTCTGTTTCAGGGATCTCTAATTCCACCTTGGTATCTGTGCTCACTGGTTTGTATACTGGTCCGTCATAACTGAAACCGCTCCTCAAATTTATTCCAAGCACTGGGTCTTTCTCAGGAAACAAAGTCTCACATTTTTTCCAATAATGCGTGGAAGGCATCCGCGCTCGATTTTTGCTCAACCTTTTGCTCATGGATAGTTGCTTTAAGATCGTCGTACTCGGCTTGGGTAATGAGTACTTGGACATTATCAGTTGGTGCTTGGCTCTTTGTAGAGGTCAAATCTGCATAAAGCGCGGAGAACGAACCTCCTTGCTTATATCTCCGATATGCATAAACTCGCTCGGGTTCGGCCATACAAGAGATAGGGTCGTGTCCCTCTTCACCACATCTACCACACACTACTTCCATAGCAAGAACTTGATATGTTTCATCTTTGTTCACCATTTCATCCACATAAACATCAACAACAACGGCACTAGCAGTAACAAGTTGCTCACTCCTAGGATTCCCATAGTTGGCCGTGTAAGTGGCCATATTTTCAATTAATTGCCACCCTTTGTCATCAGCCACATTACCTTGAAAACTTCCTAGCGCGGCATCATCAAGAATAGCCCTATGCTCATACTGCAACCCGTTGTAAAATTGAGTGCATAAGTACCAACGCTCAATCCATGATGAGGAACTGAGCGAACCAGCTTTTTAAACCTAGCCCATGTTTCACTCAAATTTTCGGTTTCGGCTTGAGTAAAATTGGTGATTTTCCCTCTCAGCGCAGTAGTTCGTTGAGGAGGAAAATACCGTCTGTAAAATGCTATAGCCAAAGTATTCCAATCCACAACCTTGGCAGCTGTCATATCAAGATCTCTCCACCAGTCGTTGGCATCGTCTAGTAAGGAAAAAGGAAATAAAAATTCCTTAACCTTATCTGGAGTCACTTCGGCTGACTAGTGGGATGATTGAGCAATAGTCAGTGAAAAGCTCAACATGTTTAGCCGGGTCTTCATCTACCTTGCCCTTGAACACATTCCGCTCCACCAGCTGTAGAAAATACGGATGAATACCGAACGTCCCCTCATTAGTTGTAGGAAGATAAAGTCCTTTGGCAAGTCATTTGCACTATGCTCAGAATGACTTGCGATATTGGGTATACCAGCAAGCACTAAGCACTAGGTCAAAATATAAGAACTGTCTCAAGGAATAAATTCCTTGAGACAAAAAGGAAAACAAGATTAAACTATAAAATTACACCGTCTCCCCAGCAACGGCGCCAAAATTTGATACGGCTGTCGCAACCCTATCAAAAATAAAACCTAACCGGTCTCAACTAAATGTAGCAGAGGTAGTCGGGTATCGTATCCATAGAGAGATGTGAATTCTATAGTTTAAACAAGTCCATCTGAAGTAACCGATTTGGGGGTTTTAACTTAATTTGTCACTAAAACTACAAGAAAAAGGGAGAAGGGAAATAAGAACAAGAAAACACTAGGATCTTCGGTTCACCATGGCAACTAGGTCTGAACTACAAAACCTAGGACACCCTATTATGGTCTGTGGGTAATGAAAAGGTCCTTCCGGTCCACTATTCGCCCTAAGACTACACTAAATTAGCTTCCCCCCTAATTAGCATGGTCCTAATAATCGTCACAGAACTACCCCAATTCCAATCTTCCGATCCAGGTCAAGGGGATTTCTATACAGACAATTGAGTGCGTTGACTCAAACAATCAACAGCGATAAAATGTGACGGATACATACAAACCGAATTACGGGTATCATAAACTAGTAAAACATCCTACGCCATGGCTACCTAAATCCTAGCGGGATAATTAGCTACACATGATTAATATGAGAACGAATACTATAACGAATTGTGAATATAGAAACATGGCAGAAACTTTAGCAAGAATAGAAATAAGAGAAGAAAGACACAATACCGAAATTGTATAGCATAAGACGAATGGAAAGGAGTATCCGTTTTGATTACAAGAGTATGGTGCCAATCTAAAAACTAGAAAAATAAAATAGGAAGTAATATGGTGACGAGGTTTTGTTTTTGGAAAAGAGAGATGTGGTTTCCTGTTCACGAATGCTCTTATTTTATAAGCAAAAACTCTGAACTGGCGATGACGTGAACAGGAAACTCAACAGTCAGGAAATTCCTCGATCGAGAAGAATAAATCCTTGATCGAGAAGAATCCTCAGGCAATTGCTCGATCGAGAACAAAATGTACTCGATCGAGATCTTTAACTTGGCAACCAATTCAACCGAGAATGAAATCTCTCGATCGAAAGCCTTCAACTTAGCATTCACTCGACCGAGCACAATTAAGCTCGATCGAGCGCTTCTCCGTGCAAGAACAGGACGATCGAGATATAAAGCTCTCGATCGATGGGCTTCGATCACCTCGAACATTCTTCCAACCTTGAAGATTCATTCCACGCATCTCGAGACAACAAGTTTCCATTCCGACTTTCCTATACAAGCTTGAAAGACCATAAAAAGGCTAATTTGACCCGCTCCGGCTCATTCCTGCAAATAATGCGAAACAAACCGAAGTAGACTATTCGGGGGATAAACGTAGCAAATTACTACGGAAAAGGCGTACAAATGTGTGCTAAAAGGCCAAAAAGGTCTATATTAAATGCACACATCAATTACAGACCTTCCACATGCAGGCTACGTTTTTGACAAATTAACGATTTTTACTAGCTTTGATCCTTTACATGCATGAGTAAAACTTGTTTGAGTTATGCTATGTGATTTAAGAATATATGAATATGTGTTTATATGATGAGAAATCAGAATGAAAACAATTTTTATAGGCTTACTAAGTGAAGACTTCATGCTTAGGCAAGATCTTCCTCCTTAGCTCTCTTCGTCTTCCTTTTTTTTCGTTCTCCCTCCCTCTCTCTATTACTCTATCTATTTTCTTGTATTTGTGAGGAATAGAAGCTGGTGAGGTTGAAGAGGGTTTAAAAGAGTGTTGGAAAAAAAGAGAAAACAAGAGTATAGGGAATGGGGAGTGTTGCGTCACATATGGGGGACAAAGGGGAAGGGGAATCTTCTCATGCATTGGCCAATTGTCTAGGCATGCATTGGTCCACATGTCTAGACATGCATTGGTCCATTTGTCTAGTGTATGCGACTAACGATTACGTGACGGAAAACGATGCATGCGACGGTTTTACGTGTCTTTATTAAGCGATACTTGTATTGTCAATAAATTTCCCATTTTATTTTATCGACGGATTTTACGGGTATTACACAACGGTCCCACACATATGTTCCCAATATAATCTCAACAGCATATAATGATATCAGAATACAATAGCAACCATACCGTCACATTCAAATTACACAGAACTGAGTAGGGAAACCCTACCCCACGCAATAATCAACCAAGCACAATCCAAGACTGTCCTACCAACGTTCCTCTATGAATCCTCCTCTTATGAAACATATATATGAATTACTTACTAAAACATACTGAATTTTAACGAGATAGTAACGATAAGAGCGATACTTACTTGATTGACACGATACTAGGCTAGATGATTGGCGCATCTAAACTTGTTATGAACCTCTAGGGAGACTTGGGAGAGAAATGTGAAACGGAGGGAAAAGGCTACGTAAAACTAATTTAGGGTAAAATGAAATTATAATCTCGGTTTATCGTATATAATAAACCGCGACCCAACTCTCGGAAAGACCTACTCGACCGAATTGGAGCAACTCGGTCGAGTCAGGCCTACTCGACCGAGTTACACCTACTCGGCCGAGTTCGACCTACTCGACCGAGTTAGCCTAACTCGGCCGACTTGAGTCACAACTCAACTACACAAGGGAAGGGTGTTACAATACCAATAGATCATCACAATACGTAAAATAAACATCAATTGTCAGTTACTATCAAATAAGACGATTATTCCCAAATGTAATAACAAATACACAGTTACCATACTGATATAATCTCCAAATTAATCTCACAAGTGGCGACCCCTAGTCCCACAACTAACCCCACTTGCTCACGTCAAGCGGTATCCATACCATTAATGTGCACATCTCCTCTGCGGCGGGAAACAAGAAGGGCGATCGTATGATTGACAGTCATTTCCCATCAATGGTCTCAAACATATGTTTCATATCTCATCTCAAACCACAAGTGATATCAGTCTCACAATATAGCAGGAATACCGTGACAAACCACATAACAGTAACTGAGTAGGGAGAACCCTACCTCAAGGCAATTTTTCAAATAGCAAAAGAATCCAAGCAAGTCCTACCACGATTCTTCTACAAATTCTCCTCCTAAGACAACATTCATCTTATTACTTGACCATAAGACACAACCTTAAACTTAGTAAATTAACTAAATGATTAAAGACTTACTTAAACGATGGTGACACAACGCTAGTGTAAAACCCCACCTCGCGACAGCGGAAATAAACATACAAGATACCATAAATGCAGCGGAATTTAAACTTTTTATATAAACATAACTAAGCATGCGAGGTGAAAGTATTACTAATACTGTAAGTGTGGAAAATGTAAGAAACATAGAAAAGTATATAAGTCAAAAGTACAAAACTGCAGCCCAGGATAGCATATCCCTACAGGCACAAAACTGTATAATCCAAAACTAAGGTCTAGCTAACGAAAGTAAGGTAAGTCATCGATGAAGGATCATCGCTCGCTAGCCTCTGTGAAATCCCCCTGTAACAACATCGCCAACCTACACACATACAACATGTGCTCCACAGTCAGTGGGGAGTGACTAGAGTTCTCATAGCCACCTATTGTGAATAACATATAACATGCAATCACATATAAACAACTATCGTACTCCAACATAAATACATGCAGTCAAGTGAAGTAATCAATCATAAGTCCTCTTCTTAACATAATCATGTAAATAGATAAATACCACGACTCATGCATATCTAAAACATATATCAACAGTATATAACACCATACCTGTAACATCCCGTATTTTCGTAAATAATATTTTAATAATTTTTAAAATATTTTTCGGAATATAATATTATTTTAATAATAAATCGTAAGTTTTATTTTAAGTTTCCGTTAAGTTCCGTCTTAGGATTATTTTTAATCTTAAGATGTTGTTCCGCTTGGCATTTCCCGACTTGAGTTTCCGTATCACTTAAATAAAATAAAATCCGACTCAAGTATAAAAAGGACAATGAACCCTATTCACTCATCGACATCTCTTTCCTTCACAATTCATTTCACTGTAAAACATAAACACCATTTTCATCCTTTCTTTAAGAACTTTAAGAGATCATCTCGAACCCTTCCTCAACTCGAATCAAGGTAAATTTTATATTTTCGGAATCCTCTCGAGATTTGTGATCTTTCTATCACTTTCAAATTCCGTTTCGTCGACTTCCATTTTTGGGTTGTTTTGCCCTAATTCGTGTTTAAGCACTTAATCTCCGTTTTTATGGTTGTAGGAGTTGGATTAGAAGATCCCGAGGTCGACTCATACGTGGTGGAGGAAGACTTTGGAGCTTAAACCGCTTTAAGGTGACTATTATGAGTACCTCGACATATATTGTTAAATTAGCACTTTTATGTGGGTTTTGTGGTGTTCTTTCTTAAACTATGAGTTTACATTGAAGTATGAATATATGAGTATGTTAGGATTTCGTTTTACATGTTCAAACATATGATTTCATTAGTGTTTATGATGTTTCATATGCCTCTCATGTTTATTTTCAGTTTTGAGAAAATTGTGACGGATACAAATTGTGATCTTAAGATGTGTTCCCTTTGATTCTTAAGTGGTGTTTGTTGTTGAATATGGTTGTTAATATGTTGGGCAAACATTTTTTATTGCAATTTACGAGTCTTGTATCGATTGCTAAGGATTGGGAATTTGTTCACTCTTTGGCGATTTTGCGAAATTTCGTATCACGGGCTCTGAGCCGGTAGGCTGACCGGCAGCCGGTCGGCCGGCTCGGAGGTCGTCTTAGTGTGTTTTGCGAAAGTTAGGAAAAAGTGCATAGGCTCTGAGCCGGGTGGCCGGCCGTCGGTCCACCGGCTTAGAGTCCCTATTGGTTGTGATGTTTTCAAAAGAAGTAGCTAGGGAAGGGATCCCTAGCCGGTTGGCCGGTCGGCCGGCTAAGAACCCTTTCCCCTTTTCGTAAAATTGTGAAGTATAGGCTGAGGGTGGGATTCCCAGCCAGGTGACCGGCAGCCGGTCCACCGGCTGAGGATCCTCTCCTCTCGTTTTTGAACGTATTGGCTGCAGATTGGGAGGGGGACTCCCAGCCGGCTGACTGACAGAGAGCCTCTGTTCTCATAAAATCGTCTTTAACTTTTGATCGGGTTGTCTGATTTGCTTGAGACTTGTTCCGTATGCTTTATATGTGTGTTTGAGGTCCCCGAAGTTCGGGCGACATTATATTGGGTTCGGGAATGGAGTGAGGATAGAGACCCCCCCGGTCGGGCAAACGAAAGGGAAACCGGCTCTCCCTTAACTTAGTTTCGGGGGTCAATTAAGTGTTGTTTAGAGGTCAGTAAAGTTAGGACTAAGGATTTGGTTCTAGTACATATCGGAATATGTCTGAGTTGGGACCGCTAGAGTACGATATGTACTGATGTCTGATGCATGTCAAGGTATGATCTGAGTTGGGACCCTCTAGTTTGACATGTGAGTGTTTGTGGCGTGACGGCCATGTCTGAGTTGGGACCGCTGGTCCGTCTCATGTATGGATGATGCGGTAGGAGATGTCTAAGTTGCGACCTATGTCCTTCCGTGAGTTTGTATGACCGTAGTGGGTTGGGTCTGAGTTGGGATCCCGATTCACTACGAAGGGTAATGGTTCTGACTGAGTTGTGTTATGAACCATTACTAGCTTATTGGTATTCATTCGTGCCTGAGTTGCGGCTACGGATGTATGCTTGCTGATTTGTGTACCAAGTTTACCTGAGTTGGGGTGTGACTTGGACACTGCTGATTGTGTTTAGTTCTTGCCTGAGTTGGGGTTAGTTCTAGATACTGCTGATTGCATCTGCGTGCCTGAGTTGGGGTACAGTGTCAGATGTCGCTGAATGATTGTGTTTATATAGAGTATTGTTTATCTTAGTATTGTTTGTCCAAGGCATTAGACGACTCTTAGTCTGGTTTCGTAAATGGTTTGGAGTGAAAGACCCCCCCGGCCGGGCAACCGGAAGGGAGACCGACCCTCATTTCAAATAGTTTTCGAAGTTAGTTGAGAGCATTTGCGTATTGCATGTTGATGTGAAAGTTGAGATATTGATATATATATATGTATATATATATATATATATATATATATATGTGTATATATATATATATATATATGTATATATATATATATATATATATATATATATATATATATATACTTCGCATGTTATAAATGTTGCAGTATGTTGGATGCTTTATGTGTTACGTGTCGTTAACAATAGGTGGCTAGGAGAACTCTAGTCACTCTCCACTGATTGTGGCGTACATGTTTTCATGTATGTAGGTACATGACAGGTTGCTGGAGGGTTACCATGACGCTAGCGAGCGATGATCATATCATCGATGACATACCCGTTTATCGTTCTAGCTAGACCTAGTTTTGATATACATTTGAGTGCCTGTAGGGATGTGCCATCCCAGGCTGTTTTTGTACTTATACTTTTCGTACTTAGACTTATATACTTATCTATGTTTGGAGCATTTCAGTTTGTATAGTTTGTTTTAATTCACGTCGTTTTATCTTGCATGTTAAAGTTTAAATTCCGCGTAAATTTTGGCATGTTTGTATGTTTTATTTTTCCGCTGCGACGAGGGGTTTTACAATACCCCGACTCAGGCAAGTATATACAAATCATTCAGCAATGTCTAGCACTATACCCCGACTCAGGCAAGCAAAACGCAATCAGCAGTATCCAAGTCTAACCCCGACTCAGGTAAACTTAGATACAACAATCAGCAATATCAATCCATGAACCCCGACTCGGGCATGAAAGGATACAATCAGCTAGTATTGGTTCAGAGGTCCCGACTCAGACATAACCAATACTCTTCGAATGGATCAGAGGTCCCGACTCAGACATGATCCACCGGTCACACAAACTCACAAAGGAATAGAGGTCCCGACTCAGACATATCCCAATGCATCAACCATACACGTAACGGCTCAGAGGTCCCGACTCAGACATGTCCGTCACGCGACAACCACTCACGTATCCAACTAGAGGTCCCGACTCAGACATAGTTCGATACGAAACATAACAAAGATACATATTGTACTCTAGAGGTCCCGACTCAGACATATTTCCAATATGCACCACAACCAAACTATGACCTAGTCTTTCTACTAGATTACGGTCGAACATATGATAGCTTACAAACATACAAATCACATGGAAGAAGAATCAATCAAATCGGAAGAACCGATCATAAGTAAAAAATCGTCCTTTAATGGATTTAAGGCTCTCAGCCGGCTGAGAGTCCATGCCATTACAGTGCCTTTACAAACAACTTTAGGGAGAAAGGGTCCTCAGCTAGTGGACCGGCTGCCGGCCGCCCGGCTGGGGATCCCTTCATATCAATTCCTACAATTTGTCAAAGGAGGTGGGGTTCTTAGCCGGCCCACCGGCCGCCGGCCGGTCGACTAGGAGTCACACTCCACCAATTCTGTAAAAGCCTACAATACATCCTCTGGGGTCTCTCAGCCGATGGACCAGCGGTCGGCCACCCGGTTGGGAGCCCCATCACAAATTCCTGCACAAACCACTATTTCACTAAAAAGGCTTCTCAGCCGGTCGGTCGACCGGCTGGGAGGCTATGTGCATCGCGATAGCTTATCTTCGACATATACAACAATCCAATCCTTCCACAAATCTTCTTATACATGCTTCTAATCAACATCTCAACAGTCCCCAGCAGAAATATCATATGAATTAGGAATACAAACATGTTAACAAACATCCCTCATGTGAATTCATATTAAATTCCCAAATTCAACTCATCTTTCATGTATACTCCAAAAAATCATCACCCATATCGAATACACCATGAAATTCCCACAAGAATCAGTTTTTAAACCACAAATAAGTTCCTAACAATCATAAGCAATACTAACTTCCATAAAAACACAACAAAATTACATTGAATGCTAATATAGACAAAATGTGACACCCCCATTTATTCAGGGGCCTGGACTAGGACTCCCCAGATAATTAAGGGTGTTACCATCTCAGAATACCGAGGTAGTAGATAACAAAGGGAAAGAACACAGTACTTTATTAAATATTAAAAAGTTAAACCAACGTTCTTACAACTGTATCATAACATAACTAAAAGTTCGAACAACTCATAAGTGAAAAACTATGGTGATCTAGACTCTAGTCTGGTCCGGATCCAAGCTCTCCCTTCCCATTCAGCTCCCATAGTCTCAAGTACCTGTCAATTTGCTCCCCAATAATTTGGTTCATCACAGGTGATCATGAATACACAGG
Organism: Silene conica; assembly: GCA_029255685.2. Lineage (NCBI taxonomy): Eukaryota > Viridiplantae > Streptophyta > Magnoliopsida > Caryophyllales > Caryophyllaceae > Silene > Silene conica. The sequence continues at coordinate 75,306,140 of CM055314.2, forward strand.
GTCAACCACGAGGTTGAGTAGGAAAACATAGATAAAACATAAATTATAGGGGAAATTTATAATCACTACCAACATAAGTACCCATTTTCACAATCACTACCTACTTAATAAAACTTTCGTAATCACTACCCTAAAACTAACTCCGTCAACAAAAACAATACCACTTGGCTGGAAAACCTCATCAAAGACATGAAATTTAAATTTCCCTCCTAAAATCATATTTATTATACCCAAACTACCCCTTCCATGTTATTTAACACTCCTTACTTCTTCCCCCTCCCATAAAACGCAGCTCCCCTTCCTTTCATTCTTCATCTTCTTTAGTTCTTTCCTTCATTTTCCTCTTTAATTTTAATTTCCCCTAAGGTATGTGTTCATCTCCCTTTATGTTTTAATTTTTTTTCTTATCTTCAATATTTTGTTTCCTCTTCTATTTGATTCTGAATCTGATTATTTTTTTAATGATAATGATTTCGAAAGTTTTAAATTTTTTTGTAAAACAAGAAATGGAAGGTAATAGACAAAATAACTTAAAGTGTCATTGTCGTATTCCACCTGCAATTAACAAATCATGGACTCGGGACAACCCAGGAAGACGTTTCATGACCTGCAAATTCCGCCATTGTAATTTCTGGAGGTGGCTAGGTGGTGAACAACTTGAGTGGCAGAAAAATATTATCAATGAAGTTATGTTGGATAAGGAAAATTTGTTTAGCGAGGAAAATTTGTTGAAGATTGAAAATTCTCATTTGGTGGAGAAAAATGAAAAACTGAAAGCTGAGAATGCTTTACTCAGGAAAAAAATCATCGATCTTTGTTTAGCCATTGTTGTGTTGTTGTTGATTAATTTACGTACCTAGTATGTATGTACGTTCCGTATGCTAGTTAGTATCTTATTAGTGTAAGCATTTTATGTTCTTTGTTTAGCCAAGTGTAGGCAGAACATGCCATTTTCAAATGTAGGCATATTCTGCCATTAAGTATTTATGGAACTTGAATGGTATTGGAAGTAATGGAAAACAATGTTGTTGAACACGAAATTTCATTCATAATACGAAAATGTTTCATACATTGGACAAAAAGAAACAATGTTCTTAAGATGCATCATTCATACTACATACATCGGTTTCTAAACATCAAAAGTAAATAGGAAATTACTGTCTCTTACCCTTCTGTCTCCTAAAACGATTAATCGAAGCATTATTGTTCCCTACATTTTCTAGTTGACTGCCTCCATGAGTTGATGTTTGGCTTGGCTGATGTGGATTTGATTGGCTGTCAGATGCTATAAATTGAAGCACCCCAGCATCATGTTGCTTTTTTTGCTTTTCTCTTGTCAATTGAATCCCTCATTTTATTAGTCCACTCAGAGGTGGGTCTTGGCTGGTTCAGTGCAGTCTTTGGTGGGTTCTTGCAGCTTTTCTTGTTATGCCTAATTCTCCACATTGCCCACAACTCCTTTTTAGTATTGGTCTTTTAGCTTGCTCTGAACTAGTCCCTTCACCCGCTTCTTTCCTTCTCTTTTTTAGACTAGGTCTTCCTGACAACTTTCTGAATGGAGGAGGCAATAGTTCTACCTGATCCACCCTTTCCCATTGATTTATTCCATGCAGTGGAGGTACAGGAGATCCATAAGCAGCTAGGTACTTGTCTTTTGTGTATGCCTCATGAACATAGTCTTCATATGTGGCTCTTTGATGATGGATGACAGCAATTGCATGTTGACATGGAAATCCACACAACTGCCAATGACCATAAGTATGTTAGGAACTAAGTTCCTGATTTTATACTCAAAACAAATGTGAGTTTTGTTTCTTTAAGTTTAGGTTATAAAACTTAATAAGATCTTATACATGCATGATGATATCATAAGATGTGATTGTCCTTACATCGGCTTTAGAAGGTTTATACTCAATAATCACCTATTACTTGAGTCTTCAATAGCCGAAATACCCTTACAACGATCTAACAAAAATCGTCTCCAAAAGATACATATCATGGACCCGATCTCAAACTAAGACTATTTTTGTTACTAGAAAAATAGAATTAGTGTACTAGAAATATTAACAATATTACTCTTAATATTATTAGTAATGGAAATAATTATTTTCTTAGGAAAAACTATTTTAGCTAAGGAATTATGGAGAATGAGGTTTGTAGTATGAATGTGTTAGTAGAATAATGAAGTATGCACTAACAACAACATATTTGTGAGTGAATGGAGTGTTGCATATATAGAGCAAAAATTGGGTTGCTTGCTCTACCACTTGGCCGGCCATCATGAGCCACCTTAGGCCAATGCATGCCTTACTATCTCTTACACAAAGCATGTAAGATTCCTTACATTCCTTTGTGTAAGATGCACACAGTCAACTTATTCATTCAAACACACAACCTACATACATACATGCATTACACGGCTGAAATGGGTCTTTATATAGACCCATTTTATCTTTGTCAATTGTGTTAATTTGTAACATGTCACACATGTCTCATAACACATGACCCAATTTGTTAATTATGCAATTTCAACTATTAAAATTCATAATTCCCAATTTTATGACATTTAAATAATTATATCAATAATTCAAAATTATTATTGTGTAAAATGTAATATCATAATTGTAATTACAACTCTTTGTAATTTTATGATCAACCGTGTTCATTCTCAATTTAATCGTTTCCTAAACGAATAAATAAAACCGAGTAATAAAACGAATTTATTACTTTGACTTTTATTATTATAATCCCATTATAACAATATTCGTCATGTAAAATTATTTCCAAATTTCCAGTTATTAATTAATTCGTATCCAATATAATATTAATTAATTATTCCATTGAGACGGAATTTCCTAAAGATATGACCTTAAGGGATCAACTGATCACCACCATCATATGAAGATAATGTCAAACTCTAGACAGCCAATCATTATCGGTAAATGTTGATCAGTCGACTTTAAAAGAGTAACACTCCCAGTTGTGTTTCATTCAAATGAGTTTTAATTATGTCAACACACTATTGTCGAGGACACTTCCTCCAACAATCTCCCACTTGTCCTAGACAAGTGTGTGTTACCAATTCTCTTGCCCTATTACTATCTCCCACTCAATGCACGACGTCCTCTCAGGTCGTGCCGGCAATTGATTTAAATCTAGAGTGGTTTATCTCGATCTGGAGTTATAACTACTGACCGGAATTATCTACCATAGATACCTTCCGAGCGTGGCCACGCATTTCTAGTTATAATTCTCCTCGAGTGGCCTAGAGATATTGTTCAACCCTGACAAGGGGTGGACAATTCCTAATCGACTTATTCCTTCCGGCTGGCCACATCCCATCATAACCCAAAATATGTCCTTATAAACCCCAGTTACGAAGATGTTAGGACATAAATCAAAGTTAATCTGAAAACTATGCCACCTCAGAGAACAGTCATTAGTCCAAGAACTGACTCATGTGATACACGATAGATGCTCCCGCCACGACCAGGCAGTCTTTTAATAAGAGTACGCCAGAGCTCTATCAGCGGTCATTAGCCCGGCAAATGTATCTTAACATGTCTATGCCTAGGTGATCGATTAGTCATCCCGTATGACTCTATGCCAATTCAACTCGCCATCAATCGCATCACACATCTGGTTGCATTGAGATGTCACCTCACTTAAGCAACTAGGGGCGAGGTCATGATAATTCAATTCACTTTAATGGGGTTCAATATGGTCTTACCATCCCATTTGAATTTTACTTGACCTTTCGTGAGTTATAAATAACTCAAACGATTAGTGGATTACACCATCCAAGTGGTCAACCTTTGAACACCATTTAATTTACAATAAGCTTAAGGGTCTCTCGTTCATATCCCTTAACATTGTAATTATCTTCATTTTGAGTAAACCAGGTTTACCATGTGCGAGCAAGCGTTCACTTTGCAGATCACATCCACATATGCTTTTTCATCTGAAAGAGATAAGTCATCTTATGACTAACAAATATTATGTGCATTGTATAACTCCCAGTTACAGCAATGCTATTACATAATCTGTGAACTTATATATTTTGTAGAATCTTGTGATGACCATGTAGTTAAAATACAAGTCATTGAGATGCATAGTCAATGAATGTAAGCCAAAGATTATCATAAATCTTTCCTTGATATCTTGGAACTTGAGTCGTTGCAAACCTTTTACCATACGACTAAGTTGTCTTCCAAAATCTTGAATTTGTCTTTCATCTTCATGTTGGGAAAAGTGTCCTCAACAATAGTGCGATCACGTCAGTAAAATATAATTACTGATAAATCTGCAATAAGAATACTCAAGGGATGATCCTTTTCATATAGTCGACTGATCAACATTAATCGGTAATGATTGGCTTACTAGAGTTTAACATTACTGTCGTATGACGGTGGTGATCAGTCGATCCCTTTAGATCACACCTATAGGACAACTCTTTTAATAAGAAAACGATATGGTCGTATATGATTCGAGACATATCAATCATGGTTTATATATATCGAGTTTGGAATATATTTATAATACGATTATAAATTGTAAACTTTTAGTGAACGATATGTCATTACTAAAACTAATATGTTTATGAAACATTATTTAAGAATGAATTAATTTATATTAAAAAATGTTTTAATATAAAATCTAATAATAATAATAATGGGATTATTATTTCATGATAGTTAAGTTTAAATTAGTTAAACTAATAATGTCCATTTTATAAGTGATAAAATGAACATGGTGGTTTGGTTTGGACCGTGTGATAGTCCATCACACTTCAATTATATTATACATTATTATCTTATGTTTGAATTTTTATATGATAAAAATTATTTAATCATTATATAGATAAAATGTGACATGTGGTGTTTTGGTGCCCATACATAGGGCACCTCAACCAACCGTCCAAACAAAACCCAAATGAGAGTGTATTAATATTGTACACTATCTCATATTCATTCTTCTTTGACACACATGCAAACATTGAGAGAGTTTTGAAGAGAGAAAATAATCTCATCTTTCTCTTGTTTTCAGCCGTGTATCACCCAAGCTCAAAGAACAATTTATATTGTTCATTCACATAATTATTATAAGATAATAATAGTAATAACTAGGTTATTTGTGTGAGATTCTAGTAAAATCAAACATAAATATTATTAGAGTGTGTCTTGGTGTTAACTCATTGGAGGTCTTCTGATTTGGGGACTAGGAGGATCATCCTTTGATATAAGCTCAAGAACAATCAAAGAAGGAGTCTTTGATTGTGCCCATTTAGCCGAAACTCAAACAATGTAAGGATTATTTCTTCTTCATGTGTTTTGGCCATCATCTAGTTATGCATGCAATAAGATCTATAAGTTTATGAGTTAAAATTAGTATGACTAAAATCATAATGTGAGTTTAAGAAACCCAACAATTGGTATCAGAGCAAATGGTTGTTTGCATGCATAATCGGTATTGTTTTTCCGAGTTATTGTAACTTAAACAAAACTACATATTTCGACTTATATGATAAATCACTCGAAATGTTTTGCATGTTTATAAATCTGGTCCTAAAAATGTTTTTAGGTTATATTGATAATTTGTGGAATTTAAAGTTGTTCATTTAAATAATTTTTAGTAATTTTAGACGATTTAATTGTTAAAATCGGAAAATTAGACTAAAAATAGATGGAAAAGTTTCTGGCCGTGATCTTCATGAATAATGTCACATGCATATTTTACAAATAGTGTGTAAAATTTCGTACAAAATAGAGTTGTATTGCATGCATTACGATTTATACGATAAATGGAGTAATATTGACATGTTGGTTAAAATTAAATAATTTGTCGAAACTAGTTCGAATATTTTAACCATGAAATTTTGACATTGTGATTATTAAAGTAATTTTTCAGAATGTTAAAGATTTTCGAAATTCAAATTTTAATTATTGTAATTTAATTTGAATTTTCATGTTGATTATGAGATTATTAAGGCCAAAAATGAACACATAAATTAATTTTGAATTAATTTTGCCAATATTAGTGTAGACTAATTTTAATCCTAAAATGTGTTAGGAAAGTTAATTTTGATGTAAATATGATTTATATTGAAGTTTATGGCATGTTTAAAAGTTAAATCGTAAATTCCATAAAACCGGATGAGTTAAGACTAATAATATGTATTAGGGCGATTTGGCATTAAAATGAACATATTTAATATTGATGCATTATATTATTTTGTATGAATGTCATTATTTTGATATATAATTTTGAATTATGTAATTTTCTTAGTATGGCCTTAGTTGTTTAATCGATATTTCCCGTAATGTAAGGGCTATCGATTTGGTTGTAATTAAATGTGATCTCGTATCACTTTATTTTGTTATTTTATTTTATAATGTATAAAATAGATAGAAAATTTGTAAATATTTGTAATTCTGAAATCCTTGAAGACGGTGCCATTTCGGAAAGGAGTTCCGACCGAGACGGAGTTTCTTTGGGTTGCGTGCCGCTTTGAAGTTCAAGGGACCAAAGGAGTTGGTTTCCGAATTTGTAATTTACAATTGTTTTCTATCTTAGGAAAGGCCATACTAGGAGTTTAAATATGTTTTGTATTTATTTTATATGTTGCATGCATTGCCAAATCGCCATCAACTTAACATGCATATCGAGTTTCGAGTCCCACTCCGTGTCAATCAATTTATCCATAATTCACCTAATTAGTTCACTTAAAAGGGATAGATAATAAATTGACAAGATCTCTTACGACATTTTAAAATTGAGACATAGCCATACCAAAAAGTAAAGAACCCGCGAAGGATCTTCTTCATAAGGGAGTAGGCTCGGCTAAACCGGGGTGCAAACCTTATTACGTTGGTGAAGTGGGGTAATATGATTACGTTCTAGAAATTTGGTCGATCTCAACGAAAGTATTCGAGCCACCGTAGTGGTAATAAGTTCGGGCTAAGATAAGAATTAATGTAATTTTATCGACCGGGAGTTCTAAAAGTAGAATCGATTAAGGAGTTAATCCACCGAGTCATATTAATGAGGGATGTATCGGCTAAACCGTGCCCAAGTTAGTATGTATTTGGATCTCGGGATCATTTACTTAATTGGGTAAGAGATCATTGAGTAAATGTTTTGCTTGTTTACACAAGTGAATAAATCAAAATGATAAACGTTAATTTTCCTTCATTTTCCGTTTTGTAGTAATTGAGACCGCAATGGATCCATCGAACCCTACAACACCTATTACTATTGACTCTTGTCACAATGTATTTGACGAAATTTGCACCCGCCATAACCTTGATACTACTAGAGAAATTCATTTCGGAACGGGTCCGGATGGCAATGTGAACTTTGTCACTTCTCTCCCATATCCCAAGGGACCTTTACTTGATACGGCTTATATTGATGAGCTAAATCGAGAGTTGGATGCCTTGTATTTGAAAGAAAGAGCTTATGATGAAGCTAGTGGGAGCTCTAGCAAGAAAAGTCTTGCAAAGAAGAAAAGGAAGCGAAAGAAATCACAAAAGGGTCGATGTCACTATTGTTGTGATATGGGCCATTGGAGGAGGAATTGTCCGATTTATTTACGGCATATTCAAGAGGGTCTTGTAATCCCGTTAGGTAATTCTTTATCCGAAATTTATGTTATTGAAATTAATTATACTTCTAATTCAACTTGGGTATTAGATACCGGTTGTGGTTCTCACCTTTGTAATCGTGTACAGGGTTTAAGAGGAGCCGAGAAGATTGACAAGGGAGAGATGGATCTCCGACTTGGAAATGAAGCTCGGGTAGCGGCCACTTCAAAGGGGACATGCACTCTAGCCTTGCCAAGCAGATTTGAGCTACATTTAAATAATTGTTATTATGTACCAACGCTTTCTAAGAACATTATTTCCATTGCAATGTTAGACATTGAAGGTTATAGTTTTTCCATTAAGAACAATTGTTGTATTATTTCTAAGAATGACATGGTCATTGGTCATGCCACTTCTATTAATGGAATCTACGTTTTGGAAACTGCGACCTCATTCCGTGATGTTTATAACATAGAGTCTAAAAGAGCAAAAACAAGTGAACCAAATGAATCATTTTATTGGCATTGTCGACTTGGTCATATAAACGAAAAACGCATTAAAAGATTAGTGAAGACTAACATTATCAAACCATTTGATTATGAATCATATGGTATATGCGAGGCTTGCCTCCTAGGCAAAATGACTCGAAATCCTTTTAGTGGTAAAAGAACAAGAGCAAGTGATTTACTAGGACTCATTCATACCGATGTATGTGGTCCATTAACGATCACAGCTAGGGGAAACTATGACTACTTCATCACCTTCACAGATGATTTGAGTAGATATGGGCATATCTACTTAATGAAGTTTAAAAGTGAAGCCTTTATGAAATTCAAGGAATTTCAAAATGAGGTAGAAAACCAACTTGACAAGAAAATTAAAGCACTTCGATCAGATCGTGGTGGTGAATATCTTAGTGGTGAATTTGATTCACACTTGAAAGATAATGGTATATTATTACAAATCTCACCTCCTGGAACGCCACAACTTAATGGTGTGGCTGAAAGGAGAAATCGAACTTTATTAGATATGGTTCGATCTATGATGAGTCAAACCGATTTACCAGATTCATTTTGGGGATTTGCAATTCTCACCGCCATCAAATCGTTGAACGTTAGTCCAACAAAAGCGACCGAAAAGACTCCATATGAGATGTGGAGAGGAAAGGTTCCTTCATTATCCTATATGAAGATATGGGGTTGTAAAGCTTATGTCAAGCTAAAGACCGATGACAAATTAGCTCCGAGATCCGAAAAATGCACTTTTATTGGTTATCCAACCACCTCACGTGGGTATTACTTCTATAAACCTCAGGATAACAAAGTGTTTGTGTCTATTGAGGCTGTCTTTCTAGAAAAGGAATTCGTTTCTAGAAGACAGAGTGGGAGAAATTTTGAACTTCGAGAAATCAATGAAGTCCAAGAGCCACAAACTGAAGTAGAGATGAACGAAAATGTTCCTTCTTCGCCTGCTTTGGTGCCTACTCAACCTAGGAGGTCGACTAGAATTCCACATCAACCTGATAGGTATGTTGGACTAATTGAGGGAGATGGTAGTCTTGATGTTTTACTTTTAGAAAGTGACGAGCCTACCACTTATAAAGCTGCAATCTCTAGTCCCGACTCCGCAAAATGGCAAGAAGCCATGAAATCCGAGATGGATTCTATGTTTCAAAATCAAGTATGGGACTTGGTTGACTTGACTGAAGGCATGAAACCTCTTCAGTGCAAGTGGATCTTCAAAGTAAAGAATGGCATAGAAGGACATGATGATGTCTACAAAGCTAGGCTAGTAGCTAAAGGGTTTACCCAAGTTCAAGGTCTTCATTATGATGAAACCTTTGCTCCAGTTGCTATGCTTAGATCCATTAGGATAATGTTAGCGATCGCCGCATTTCATGATTATGAAGTATGGCAAATGGATGTCAAAACCGCCTTCTTGAATGGGTATTTAAAGGAGGATGTGTATATGATACAACCTGAAGGTTTTGAGGATCTTAAAAATCCTAACAAGGTATGCAAACTTAAGAAATCCATCTATGGTCTTAAGCAAGCATCCAGGAGTTGGAATCATCGTTTTAATGAAGTTATAAAAGAAAATGGTTTTGCTCGAAGTGTCGAGGAACCATGTTTATATACCAAATTCAGTGGGAGCAAAGTTGTGTTCCTAATACTGTATGTAGATGACATACTACTTATTGGAAATGATATTCCAATGCTATCCTCTGTGAAAGGATGGTTAGGAAGCCATTTTCAAATGAAGGATTTAGGCAATGCTCAACGCATAGTAGGTATCCGGATCTATAGAGATAGACTCAAAAGGATATTGGCACTAAGTCAAGAATCTTATATCGATAAGGTACTTCGACGTTTCAGCATGAAGAATTCCAAAAGGGGATTTCTTCCTATGGGAAGTGGGATTGTTTTGAGTAAATCTCAATCTCCTACTAAACCCGAAGATGTTGAACGCATGGAAGAGATTCCTTATGCTTCCGCAGTTGGATCTATCATGTACGCCATGGTATGCACTCGTCCAGATGTCTCACATGCTTTAAGCATGACTAGTAGATATCAAGCTAATCCAGGTGAAGGTCACTGGATTGCTGTCAAGAATATCCTTAAATACTTAAGAAGGACTAAGGACTCATTTTTGGTGTTTGGTGGGGAGGATGAGCTAAGTGTAAAGGGTTACACAGATGCTAGCTTCCAAACAGATAGAGACGATATGAAATCTCAGGCTGGATACGTCTTTATCCTTAATGGTGGTGCCGTTAGTTGGAAGAGCTTTAAAGAGCCAGTGGTTGCGGATTCTACAACGGAAGCAGAGTACATAGCAGCATGTGAAGCTGCAAAAGAAGCAGTTTGGATTAGGCAGTTTCTTGAGGGACTAAGAGTAGTTCCCGAGGCCGAAGATCCTATCACTCTCTATTGTGATAATAGTGGTGCTGTTTTTCAAGCTAAGGAGCCAAAGTCTAGCAATAGATCGAAGCATGTACAAAGAAAATATCATGTGATTAGAGATTTTCTAGATAGAAAGGAAATTGTGATATGTAAGGTTGGGACAGAAGAAAATGTTGCTGATCCTTTAACCAAAGCATTATCACAAGCTAAGCATGATGCTCATGTTATATCTATGGGTTTAAGGCGTATGCCGAACATGTACTAGGTTATGTGATATGAAATACAAGTTTTATTGTTCATATATGATAACCGCGTTTATTATTTAAAAGTTTTATGTTTTACATTAAAACTTCATATTTATATACTTTGTCAAATCTAGATGGGTTGTACAGACAATTTGAACCCCATTAAGTGGACCAGATAGACTTAGTATAGCCCCTAGTCGCTTGTATGAGGTGACGTCTCGAAGCAACTAGAATGTGAGGCGATTGATGGCAAGTTCAAATGCCATAGAGTCATAAGGTATGACTAGTCGATCACATAGGCAGACTGCATGAGGCACTTTGTCGGGCATATTGTGACCGCTTATAGAGTTCTGGAAATTTTATAATTAGCCTGGTCGTGGCGAGAGCTACTATATGTATTTTTGCTAGTCAATTCTTTGACTTGAGACTGTTCGCCCGAGGTGACATAGTTATCAGAGTGACTTTGATTTTAGCTCTACGATCATCCGTTAAAGGGGGTCAAATGGGCTTCTTTTGGGTCATAATGGACTATGCCAGTCGAAGGGAACAGTAGGATAGGAATTGTCCAACCCCTTGTCAGGGTTGTCTTAAATCTCAAGGACACTCGAGGAGAAGTTTAACTGGAAATGCGTGGCCACGCTCGGAAGGTATCTATGGTAGATAATTCCGGTCAAAGCAGTTAAATCTCCAGATCGAGAAAAACTACTCAAGATATGATCAAATGCAAGTACGACCTGCAAGACACCTTGCATTGAGTGGGAGATGACGTAATAGGACAAGAGAATTGGTGACGCACACTTGTCGAGGACAAGTGGGAGATTGTTGGGAAAAGTGTCCTCAACAATAGTGTGATCACGTCAGTAAAATATAATTACTGATAAATCTGCAATAAGAATACTCAAGGGATGATCTTTTTCATATAGTCGACTGATCAACATTAATCGGTAATGATTGGCTTACTAGAGTTTAACATTACTGTCGTATGACGGTGGTGATCAGTCGATTCCTTTAGGTCACACCTATAGGACAACTCTTTTAATAAGAAAACGATATGGTCGTATATGATTCGAGACATATCAATCCTGGTTTATATATATCGAGTTTGGAATATATTTATAATACGATTATAAATTGTAAACTTTTAGTGAATGATATGTCATTACTAAAACTAATATGTTTATGAAACATTATTTAAGAATGAATTAATTTATATTAAAAAATGTTTTAATATAAAATCTAATAATAATAATGAGATTATTATTTCATGATAGTTAAGTTTAAATTAGTTAAACTAATAATGTCCATTTTATAAGTGATAAAATGAACATGGTGGTTTGGTTTGGACCGTGTGATAGTCCATCACACTTCAATTATATTATACATTATTATCTTATGTTTGAATTTTTATATGATAAAAATTATTTAATCATTATATAGATAAAATGTGACATGTGGTGTTTTGGTGCCCATACATAGGGCACCTCAGCCAACCGTCCAAACAAAACCCAAATGAGAGTGTATTGTACACTATCTCATATTCATTCTTCTTTGACACACATGCAAACATTGAGAGAGTTTTGAAGAGAGAAAATAATCTCATCTTTCTCTTGTTTTCAGCCGTGTATCACCCAAGCTCAAAGAACAATTTATATTGTTCATTCACATAATTATTATAAGATAATAATAGTAATAACTAGGTTATTTGTGTGAGATTCTAGTAAAATCAAACATAAATATTATTAGAGTGTGTCTTGGTGTTAACTCATTGGAGGTCTTCTGATTTGGGGACTAGGAGGATCATCCTTTGATATAAGCTCAAGAACAATCAAAGAAGGAGTCTTTGATTGTGCCCATTTAGCCGAAACTCAAACAATGTAAGGATTATTTCTTCTTCATGTGTTTTGGCCATCATCTAGTTATGCATGCAATAAGATCTATAAGTTTATGAGTTAAAATTAGTATGACTAAAATCATAATGTGAGTTTAAGAAACCCAACACTTCATTTGAGAATACTTTGACAATTAATCAAGGTTTAATCATTGGTTTAACACCTGCTCAATAGGTTATTCTGCCAGCGGTGCGCATCAAGCTTTACACGATTATTCTAATGGCGGAAACATTACTGAATTTAAACGTGTAAGCAATAGTACTTGAGGTTCGATAAATTTTCATGATCCCATCATGGCTATACTATCTTCATCTCCATGAACAACCTTAATACTAATAACAAGATGTCTTTTACAATCTCAACCAAACATCCCATGTTTAATTAGATTTAATTTATATCAATATGTCATCTAGAATTAAAATTCATATACTTTTCATAAGTATCAATGCTTCATTCCAAACGAGCAATGAGTTGTTTTAGATAACGTTTACTCCCACTAAACTCTTGTTCTTGCCTGATTCTGAAGATCCCGAAGTCATTCCCATCACTCAATAGGTTCAATCCTGGTGCGAGAACTCCCACTGAACTTTACATTTAACCGTAAATCATAAAGCTCCCACTCAATTCAATGTTCCCTAAACATTTAATGAATTGAAATGGTTGGGACTTAACCATATGTGCTAATAGTCACATCCTTTTCAAATACCCTTTTGACAAGCGGTTATTGAGTTTACTGAATTCATTCTCAATGAATCATTTCACTACTTTTAACAAAGTTACCTTTAACTTTGCAGACTGCTGGCATCCACATGTCAACCTATGCTTCTCTCAATAAATCTCATTTATTAGCATGTATATCTTATAAATTTCATGGGTCTTAGAATTTGCATTAGCACATTTAGATCACCATCTGAATCCAAGAACCCTTTCTTGAGCCTTTGCAAAATCTTTTGAATAATTTTCATCGAGTGTCCTCTCGTAGTTTCTATAAGAGTCTTTTCTTATGGTATATAATTTTTGTGTGTGGGAACTTTCAGTTCCCCACATTTATCTTATCTTATACTGTACGAGGACTCTATCATGGATCTTATCCATGTATAGAACTTTTCCTTACAAACCGTAAGAATTTATTCTTAAAGTATCCTCCCGGGCCGGGGTTGTTGGGATCATAAGGCGTAGATATTTACCAAATCGTAGATCTCATCTACAAATTAATCTACCTTCATAATCATAAGGCGTAGATTTTTCAAATCGTAGATCCCATCCACAACTTTATCTTCTTTCTAAATCTCTTACACAACCAAAACACAATAAATCCTACTATTCAACAATAGATCATATCCATTGTGCTAATCAGAATCATATGCTATTTGTGGCTTTTTTTAAAAAAATTTCTCCCACTCTATCTTTGATAATAACAATCTTATTTCATTATCAAAATAGTCACTAAGGCCACAAGCAATGACTTTGATGTTGGTTTGTGTATCCTTATGATTTATTACAGAAATTATTCGATTTAAAGCTTAGATAGTTTTGGATGGTTGATAACTTTTTCTCTTAATTGAGTTCTAAACTTAATTTGATTTTGATTTGATTTGAATTAAGTATCCTATACCTATTTCGTTTCAATGGTCATACATTGAAATGTAACAATCAATTCTATTTTATGTTTGAGATTTGCAGGTGTCTAAACTAGTTAAGAACATAATTATAAAACCGATAGTGACTTGGGTTGAAAACCAAGTCACTACATTATCCAAAATACAACAAATTGTTCAAGGATTACCCTTTCCTCGTCCAACAAGGAAATAAAACATAGGTTCTAAATTGTTCTTACAACACTTGAAATACTAGCAAAATAAGCGAAAAACAAAGCTCCTTGATCATCCCGAGTGGAGCTACTCTTAGTTCCCTTGATCCATTATGCTTGTTTTTCCTTTCCCTTATCTTTGCTTGCATGCTCTAATTCAAGTAAGAAGAACATTCGCATCACAACTTGTATCATAATACATTAGTTGAGATTAACATAAAATTGGGATAGTTATCGTACCAACTGGAAGAATTTTCCCAGCTTTGAGATCGCTGAGATACTTGGAACAGTTCCTCTTCCAATGTCCTTTGCCATTGAAATAAAAGCATCTTGCTCCTTGATGAGGGCTCTTCTTGGAATTTGAGGTGCTTGCCTCAGAAGACACTTTCTTTGAACCTTTGGAAGGTTGCTTCCCCTTTGTCTTACCCTTTCTTTTGAACTTTTCTTTGCTCTTAACATCAATGTTGAGCACATCCTTAGGGAAACTAACATTTAGGCACATGTCCCTTTCAGCTTGCACGATCATATTGTGCAATTCATCGAGAGAGATGTCTTGGTTTCTCATGTTGAAATTCACCCGGAATTGTACATAAGTTTTCACCTTAGACAGGGAGTGGAGGATTATGTCAATCACAAGTTCCTTAGGAATGTTCACTTGATTCAACCTTAGGGTTTCTACATGCTCAATTAACTTGAGCACATGTGGGCTAACCTTTTGCCCATCCTTAAGGTTGAGATCAAAGAAGGCCGATGTCGCCTCGTATTGGACAATTCTCGAAGCCTTCGAGAACATTGTCACAAGCCTGGAGTAGATCTCATAGGCCGTGCCAATCTTTATGGCACTCCTTTGGAGTTCTGGCTCCATCGAGAAGAGCAAAACATTTTTTATTGCTGCAGACTCCTTCTTATATGTATCATAGGGTCGCCTTGCTGCGGCGGTGGCATTTTCTGCAGGTTCAGGAGGTGATTCTTCAATGAGGTATTCGGTCTTACCGTCACCCTGTGCCTCCAATAGTTGGGCATCCCAATCGGCAAAGTTTGCCCCATTCTTTTCTAACTTACAACGATCCATGAAGGAACGTAACCATGAAGTGTTTGAAGTAGTGGTAGCGGCCATGATTGGTATTGATTTGAAGACTTAACTACAAAATTTTAAACATATGAAGAAATTAAATGCTAATCGTTTTTATGTTCATTTTAACTTGTAAACATATTTATCAAGCTAATGCATCTATAAAATGTCCTCTATCCAATTTTATAAATGATTCCAAGACCCAAACCCATACCACCGAAATCGTGAACCACTGGAACTCCGACCCAATGATATGGTTTGGTGGGTTAAAATAAACCGGTTCTACCATAGAACTCTTGGTTTATGACAAATCATAATTTATTCATCTTAGCCCGGAACACATTGACCACTGGTCCTCTACACTTCCGTTGAGTACAAACCAAATTTCAAATGCATCGAGATGCGATCCGCCCACTGGACTGAATCCACCCCATCGCCCCACTTATCCTACGTAATGAGGTTCGTACTGCCCACTGGACTAGCACCACCCCACGAAATAGAAGCTCATGGGTTCTACTATTTGGTAAGGCTAATTCTCAATTGTTTTTGTTTAATATAGAGGTCTTGTCAATTTATTATCTATCTCCTTTAAGTGAATTAGTTGGTGAACTCGATAATTATAATTGACATACACGGTCATTTTATCGATCTAAACTAATATGCATGTTTATGGCGATTTGGCTTATGCATGCAAACATATTAAAAATGCAAAAATAAAAGCAATAAAGCAATAAAATCCTAGTATGGCCTTCCTAGTAATAGTAAAAACTAATTAACTATTACAAATTCGGAAACCAACTCCATGGTCCCTAGAACTTCATTGGCACGCCATCCAAGAAAACACCGTCTTGTCGGAACTCCTTTCCGTATGGCACCGTCTTTTGGATCTCTGGAATTACAATAAAATAATACAACTATTCTATTGTAAAACTGAAAATTAAATTAAATTACAAACCCGTGATACGAGATCACATAAATTACAACCGAATCAATATTCCCTTTCATTACGGGTAATATTGATTAAAACTAAGGTCATACTAGGAAAAATTACATAATTACAAATTATATAAAAACATTCAAATATGACATTCATAAAATTGCAATAATAAAATATGTATGCACATGCTCAATTTTTAATGCCAAATCGCCTTATGGGAGCAAATATCTCATATTTGTTTACGGTTTTTACGAATATGCGCGACTTTAACTATTAAAATCATCAAAATTACATAAATCTAATTTATGTCTAAGTTAATCATCCTAACTTACTTTAGGAATCAATGTTTAGTCGAGTGCGAGTGCGTGTTTTACACAGTTTTCTCGTAGGTGTCCATTATGACCACAATAAGTACAAATCAAGTATTCAGGCAAGTCTACATACTTTCTTTTTCTAAAGTCACGTTCATCAGGTTTTTGTTGACATTTAGAATGGTCTCTCCTACCATAGCACTCATGACCTAGACCCATCTTCATGTTGTTATCGGATTGTTCAGTTAAGAAGTTTAGTACGTTAGTACTTCCTTCCCATTTTTCGTGAACCTTTCGAGCATGAAGAAGAAGGTCTTTTAAGGAATCTATTTCTTTTATGCAGGAGGAATGGTCAACATTGTTATGATCTTTTAAGTCTTGAATGTCTTTATTAAAATTGAACACGATTTGCGCATGTTCCTTTTTAACTTTGGACAAGTTGAGTTCTAGATCCATGATTTTTTGCTCGAGGATTTCAACTTCTTCTAGATGAGTTTCATCTACAACAACTGGTGCAGATTTACTCTTTAGAAGTTCATTAGACCTTTTTAGATCCGAGGTTATAGCTTCATTGGCTATAATCTTAGATTCAAGCTCTTTAATGTTGAGTTTCAATTTTGAGATTACAGCTTCATTGGCTGTAACTTTAGACTCAAGAATTTTCTTCTCAGACATTACTGTTTCCAATTTAACATTTGTATCAATATTAATCTTGGATTTCAGTTTCTTAGTTTTGGCCTTTAGGAGTTGATTTTCCTCAGCAATGTCAAGAATCTGTTCTTTCAGCTCGTCTAATTCAAGACTTTGTTCGTGACATTGATCTAGGGTTTGTTCGAAATAATTAATTAAAGCAGATTTAGATAAATTTTTGACTTGACTCTTAAGCTGTAAAAAATTTACCTCTTAGTCTTCATCCTCTGAATCAGATTCTCCGTAGAGGCAAAATTGTGATGAGTCATGATCGTCGGAGATTAGATCCAAGCTTATGTTGCTCAGACACAGGTTAGCTATTTCCTCTTCTTCCGAGTCTTCGTCATCTTCGGAATCTAATTCTCCCCAGCAAGATGCGAGCATAACCTTTTTAAATTCAGTCTTGGTCTTATCTCGTTTGGATTTGTCTTTAATCTTGTCCCAGCTTGGACAGTCCTTGATCATATGCCCTTGATCACCACATTTAAAGCACCCTTGCTTGAAGAAGGTTTGCTTAGAGTCATTCTTTTTCTTGTCGTTTGCTTTATTATTGGATTTGGTAAATCTCCCTTTGAAGACTGCCCTTTTAAAGCGTCTTGCGAAGAGAACTGTTTCATCTTCCAGTTCAGGTTCGCATTCTCCACTTGTAGAGGCTTGTAGTGCAACGCTTTTACTTTTAGGATGATCATCGTCATCTCTATTTAGCATGATCTCATGAGCCATTAGAGATCCAATGAGTTCTTGATAAGTCATGGTCGTGAGATCACGAGCCTCTTCAATTGCAGTGACTTTTGGTTGCCACTTTTTGGTTAGGCTTCTAAGAACTTTTCTGACTATGTCCTCAGAATCATATTTCCTACCAAGGTTCCGTAGTTCATTAAGTATGCAAGAGAATCGCGCAGACATGCTATCAATCGATTCATTCTTTTCCATAGTGAAAAGTTCATATCGTTGAATGAGCAAGTCTATGCGATGCTTCTTGACTACGGAAGTACCTTCGTAGGCAAGTTCTAGGCCATCCCATATTTCTTTAGCTGAATTGCAAGAGGAGAAGCGATCAAATTCGGAAGTAATCATACCGTTTTGAAGTAGACTCATGGCTTTTGAATTTTTCTCAGCAATCTTGTAATCAGCTTCCACATAGTCACTTTCTGGTTTCTCATATGTGGTTCCATTTGCAGAGGCAACCAAGATCTTCTTTGGTCCGTTTTGTATTATCTTCCAGCATTCCCAATCACATCCTTTGATGTAATGGGTCATCATGTTCTTCCACAAGCTATAGTTCTTTCCATCGAAGATAGGACACTTAAGGTATTTTGAATCCATTGGAAATCAATAGAAGGATCAATCTCAAGCTGTAAGGCTTTCAAGAGCACGAGGCTCTGATACCAATTGAAGAGTCTATTGACCTAGATATACTCAAGAAGGGGGGGTTGAATTGAGTATGCCAACTTTTTCGTTTCTTCTTCGATGATGATTGTTGAGATGAAGTAATAGCAAGTAATGAGTAAGAGCAATAAAATAAAGGAGACACGATCTTTTGAAGTGGTTCAGTTTCACAAATCGAAACCTACGTCCACTATTCTCGATTAATAAAATTAGTACCTTCTCCGGATTACAATTTTATCAACCCACTCGTGCGACTTTGATGTTAGTCACAACTCAATCTAGATACCGTTAAATATCTAGCTACGACAAGTACCGTGAAATACTTGCTTACAATGAGTACCGCTAAATACTCGAATCTATCTTAAGTAAGTAAGATAAACTTCTTAACAACTTCTTGTATAGATGATGTTTGAATGCTTGAAAATCTTCTTCTATGCTTGTAGTCTTGTATACGAAATTTGACAATGATTGCACGAATATCGAGACGTGTGAGAGACTACGTCCGTTTTGTTTTTTCTCGATTTGCGTGAGGCTTCTTGTGTTTCGTTGAGGTTTTAGGCGAGTGATGCTTGAAAGCTTATATACTAATTTAGATCTAGGTTGAATCCTAGATAGTTTAGAAATATTACTTTATCTAGAATACTAATTCTAGGTAATATTTAAACTTAATCTTATTTGGTTTAGGAAAGGATTCTAATAAGATAATATTATATTAATATATAAGATAATATTTCTTCAATCCTTTTAGATTTAGGAAATATCTTATATTATTAAAATATAGAATCCTACTTTGAATCAATTCCTAATTCTTATCAAAATATAATAAATTATATTTAATCAAATCCTAGTCAACCTTAAAGTAAATTAAATAAACAAGTTTATTTATTTAATTAACCATAAGGATAATATAAAACGTATTTAGGATTCGCATAGGAAAACGAAAGGCATATCCCTCCATACACGATTCCCAATGCACGTCTTATAGGCACGTTTTTCGAGACATTTTTCTCGAAGCACGTTTTCCTAGGAACTTTGAATTTTGACAATAATGGTTAAAATAAAATCCTTAGCATTTTTAGAATTAATATTTATCTCATAAGATAAATATCTTAATTCTTGTCAACTAAAGAATATTTCTATTTTAAAACTGTTTATAAGATTACTAAATTAATATATAATAATATATTAATAACCCGCATAAATCTTCACGCCTTGACTTATTTCACGCAAAACTCATTTCTTCAATAGTTATAAGAATGACTTATAACTTAAGAACTCTTGATATTGTAATGAAGCTTTTGTCTTGTAAATACTTGATATGAGCTTGATCGTTCTTGCAATCTACGACTGAATTATACTTTATTAAACTACGATCTTCTCTTGAAAATTAACTGTACACTTAAACGCACGATTACACGCATATGCATATAAAACATAATTATTTAGACTTGTCATTATTAAAACATAAAACAATATATTACTTATATAGAATATATTACTCAACATATACCCATTTTGAACTCATATTATGACTATTTATCTCATAAAATTCATAATCCATGCATAATAACTCCATTTGTTACGAAAATTCATATACAATATATAAAATATGCATGTGAGAACATATCAAAAAATCTCGGCCAGAAACTATGTTTAGCTATTTTTCCCATTAATTGTTGTTTAAAACCAATTTAAACTACAAAATATACAAATAAATATAAAATGAACAATAAAAATCCATAAAATTATTTTTATGTCTTAAAACCATTTTAGAATCAGAAACTTTAACATGCAAAATTATTTTGTGATTTATCATAATAAATACAAAAATTTCGAAATATGTATGTTTGTCCGTTTCACATAAAACATGAATCCGATCATGCATGCAACAACCGTAATGCTCTGATACCACTTGTTAGGAACTAAGTTCCTGATTTTATACTCAAAACTAATGTGAGTTTTGTTTCTTTAAGTTTAGGTTATAAAACTTAATAAGATCTTATGCATGCATGATGATATCATAAGATGTGATTGTCCTTACATTGGCTTTAGAAGGTTTATACTCAATAATCACCTATTACTTGAGTCTTCAATAGCCGAAATACCCTTACAACGATCTAACAAAAATCGTCTCCAAAAGATACGTACCAAGGACCCGATCTCAAACTAAGACTATTTTTGTTACTAGAAAAATAAAATTAGTGTACTAGAAATATTAACAATATTACTCTTAATATTATTAGTAATGGAAATAATTATTTTCTTAGGAAAAACTATTTTAGCTAAGAAATTATGGAGAATGAAGTTTGTAGTATGAATGTGTTAGTAGAATAATGAAGTATGCACTAACAACAACATATTTGTGAGTGAATGGAGTGTAGCATATATAGAGCAAAAATTGGGTTGCTTGCTCTATCACTTGGCCGGCCATCATGAGCCACCTTAGGCCAATGCATGCCTTACTATCTCTTACACAAAGCATGTAAGATTCCTTACATTCCTTTGTGTAAGATGCACACAATCAACTTATTCATTCAAACACACAACCTACATACATACATGCATTACACGGCTGAAATGGGTCTTTATATAGACCCATTTTATCTTTGTCAATTGTGTTAATTTGTAACATGTCACACATGTCTCATAACACATGACCCAATTTGTTAATTATGCAATTTCAACTATTAAAATTCATAATTCACAATTTTATGACATTTAAATAATTATACCAATAATTCGAAATTATTATTGTATAAAATGTAATATCATAATTTAAATTACAACTCTTTGTAATTTTATGATCAACCGTGTTCATTCTCAATTTAATCGTTTCCTAAACGAATAAATAAAACCGAGTAATAAAACGAATTTTTTACTTTGACTTTTATTATTATAATCCCATTATAACAATATTCGTCATGTAAAATTATTTTCAAATTTCCAGTTATTAATTAATTCGTATCCAATACAATATTAATTAATTATTCCATTGAGACGGAATTTCCTAAAGATATGACCTTAAGGGATCAACTGATCACCACCATCATATGACGATAATGTCAAACTCTAGACATCCAACCATTATCGGTAAATGTTGATCAGTCGACTTTAAAAGAGTAACACTACTCCCAGTTGTGTTTCATTCAAATGAGTTTTAATTATGTCAACACACTATTGTCGAGGACACTTCCTCCAACAAAGTACATGTCTGGGATGACAATTCCACTACAAACTGATTGCTCATGTACTCAACTTCAAAAGACTCCTCAGAAGATGCATACACATCACAGCAGTTTGCCTCTTCCACGGCCCACTTCAGGAACTTTTCAACATAAGGCATCAACATACTACTATACCTTTTTACACCCTGTCTTTTCTCATAATGTATTTTCATGATATATCTCCTCATCCACTCCATCATTGTTAATATAGGTTTATCCCTAACCTCTTTTAAGACAGAGTTGAAACTTTCAGACATGTTGTTTGTTAACATGTTTGATTTGCAGCTAACATTGAATGCATGCCTACTCCAGTGACAGGCTCTTATTTCATCCAAGTACTTGTGGGCACTTGCATTTAAAAATTTGATGCCATTCATTTCAACCTTAAATTCAGCCTATGTAAATGATAAGATAGGGTATTAGCTAAATTGAATGCATACGTCTGTTGATGTTATTAACTAAATTGAAGGCATACCTCTATTGATGCCCTAGCTGCTTTCCATAAGGCTTCTTTGAATAGTATGCCTGGGAATTGGACTTTGAAGTTGGCCCATATATGTCTCACACAAAATCTAATGTGATCGTTAAGAGTAACAACCTTGAATGCTTCTCTTATTCCCTGCACAGTATACATAAACAGACATCAATGTGCACCCCTATACTCTATAAGACAGTACACTTAGACATACATATATGAACAATGAAATGGTACCTTTTGTCTATCAGACATGATTATGATGCCCAACCCTTTTTCCATGCCAAGATCTTCCATGAACAACCTCAAAAACCAACAAAGAAACTGGGTACGAAATTTTAAACATGCAATCAAACATTAATAACAAATCAACATCCAAGTACTTCAAAGAACAAAAGTTAGTAATCTGGGTACGAAATTTTAAAAAGCAAACAAAGAAACTACAAAAGGAAGATAACAATTAAAATTAAAACAAACAAAGAAACTATAAAAGGAAGAAGATGAACAAAGAAACAAACAACTACTTAAAAACTGCTAAAAACCGTAATTAAACAATTAGAGGAAGTAATCAGTTACCTGGGTTTGAGGAAGAAATCAATCCAAACGAAGAAGAAAGCACGATGATTGGAACGAAATTGGGAAAATTGAACTGCGTTTTGATGAATTTGGGGATTCTGCTCTTTTCTATCGAATTTTGAATTGATTGAAAATTGAGGAGTTATGTTAGAAGAAGGGAAAACTGGTCATTTTATTTTTTAATTCAAGAGACCGGCCAAGTGGTATTGTTTTTGTTGACGGAGTTAGTTTTAGGGTAGTGATTATGAAAGTTTTATTAAGTAGGTACTAGGTAGGGATTGCGAAAATGGGTACTTATGTTGGTAGTGATTATCAATTTCCCCTAAATTATAATAGATCAAATCACCCATCTGTCTCCATATCACAAGACTCAATATCACCCTACGCCATGTCACAAGACCCAATATCACACCACACCATATCACAAGACCCAATATCTCTGCTCCATATCACAAGACCCAATATCTCCGCTCCATATCACAAGACCCAATATCTCATCTCCGCAACATAAGGAATTTACAGCCAATTAATAACATTATAACATTATCATTCAATATAGAGTATAAAACTTATAACAGCTAATAATCACATCTCACATCATAACGAGTTCACAATCGTTCCCCTACCTGGACTTGCGGAATAGAAATGTCAACCACGCAGCCGCTAGAAATGTTCCACGCGGAAACCGTCACCTAAACATATATTACGTAACGATTAATAAACTTTCCCAAACCCCCAAATCACAAAGTACACCTACTATAAAAGAACAACCTTCTAAAAGTGGAAAGTTTCCTAAAATGGAAACTTCCCAGAAATAGCAACTTTTCTTAAAAGGTAACTTCCCGACTCGTAAATTCCCTTAATTAAAAGCAACATCATAAACTACAACATTACTAAATTCCCTTAATTCTGACACCTTCCAGAACCACCACTCTCACTACCCCTGACACCAGACCCAACCTAACACTGTGGTACCACCGTGTCGACCTTCCCTGAGTCAACGGTGGCACCACCCCAAACCAAACAGACCCAAAACAACTAGACTCATGATAACCCATTACCTCCGACATCCACGGCCACCAGCGACACCAAAGCCAACACCCATGCATTCGCCCTTATCCTCGCGACCAACCCCAGCCACCATGGCGACTCGGCCCTAGTGACAACACAACCACGACAGTAACTAACGTAACTAACCAAAACGGAAAAACGGGAGGCTCACCTTACTCGCCTGAGATCGCCTGTAACGCACCTGAACCGCCGCCGCCTCTCTCTTTCTTTCGCTCTTAAACTACCGTCACTTATGATCCGTGAATGAGGGTGTAGTTTTTTTTATTAGGGTTTAGGGGTTGGAAGTCATGGTTATAACGTAAGGAAAGGAAAATAGGGTTTGTGTATGGTCGGTATGAGGACGTGGGCTTGACCCATTTACAAATACGAGCTTCGTCTTAATTACTATGAACCAACCTCAACGCGATATTATAAATATAATATAACACGTAACATTATTATTAGCTTAGTCGATATACTTACGATAGCAATTAGTTCTATACGATAATATAATATAGAACTTATAATATTAAACTCGAGTCAAAACCCGGGTCTTAAAAAAACGAGGTATTACAATCTTCCCCCCTTAAAATGAACTTCGTTCCGAAGTTCAACCACACACATATATCGCTGTACTCATACCCAATACCCAAACATATATCGCATACATAATACAGTCTCGAAACATGATAACATCCAAGTAAGACACGAAAAGTTACATTCTATCCCCCTTAAATAAGAGTTACGTCCCCGTAACTTACCTCAAACAAACAGATGCGGGTAACGCTCTCTTATAGATGACTCAGCCTCCCACGTAGCTTCCTCCATGTTATGATTGGTCCACAAAACTTTCATTAATGTTGTCTCCCCATTCCGAGTCTTCTGAACCTTCTTGTCCAGAATCTCCTTTGAGGTCTCAACATAGGATAGTTGCTCATCCACCTCAATCATCTCATGGCTCAAAACATGCGATGGATCACTCACGTACTTCCTTAATTGAGAAACATGGAACACATTATAGACCTTGGATAAGGCTAGAGGTAAAGCTAATCGATATGCCACCTCTCCAACCCTGTCCAAAATCTCGAATGGTCCAATAAACTTTTGACTTGACTTTCCACGATTTCCAGACCTCATTACACCCTTCATTGGACATACCTTCAGTAGTACCTTCTCTCTTGCCCCAAACGAAATGTCACTCCTTTTGAGATCTGCATAACTCTTCTGTCTGTCTTGGGCAACCCTCATCCTCTGTCGGATTACCCGAACTTGCTCCACCATCTCCTGGATCATCTCAGGTCCTAAAACCACAGCATCAGCTCGATCATCCCAACACACAGGACTCCGACACTTTCTCCCATACAAGGCCTCAAAAGGAGCCATTCCAATACTGGCAAGATAGCTGTTATTATATGAGAATTCTATCAACCCTAGCCGATCCTCCCAAAATCCTCCAAACTCCAGTACACAAGCTCTTAACATATCTTCCAAGGTCTGAATAGTCCTCTCAGTCTGGCCGTCTGTAGCTGGATGAAAAGTTGTACTCATCTTCAGCTGGGTACCCAAAAGTGAAGCCAAGACCAGAAGGAGAAGCGAGGAAAAAGGGAGGAGAGAAGCGATATAAAGGAACGATCACGGAAATCTCCCAAGGTTCGGGTCTCTCACTATTCTCATGAGGTTCTCACTTCTTACCTTCCAAATCAAGCAAGTCAATTATTGGTTCTCACGAAACATTTCCTCAAACGATTTATATACCATAATTTCTTCAAAATTTAAACAATATCACCATTCCAGTTACCTATTCCCAAAAGTTTAAGATGTCTCATCTCTGCCAGTTCCTCAAATGACAGTTCAATAACACTCTCAGGTTACCAAACTCATATGCAATGTCCACTTCATTTACATCGCTTTCCATCGGATAAAAACTCTTAAATCATCAAGTCTCCAACTCTCACTTTCCAACGAATTACTATATCTTAATCTCACAATAGTGGTACATCCTCAAAATCCCTTTAGTACATCAATAGATAAACGCTTAGACCCATCAAGTAACCTAAGGTCAACATTTAACAGGCTCCTCCAGGTTTAACTCATAAATTCCTTCAATACTCAACTATTATTACCAATGACTCTCATTCTCATACAATAGGTTATTCCTCAAGCGAATCACGTCCTCAAGGTCGAGTAGCCGCTAACCTACCTCACTCATCTGTTCAATCACGTTAGCACCTTAAGCGTACCCTTCCAAACTCCTCAAGTACTCTAATAGGAAAAGTCGTAAGATCTATTACGTAACTAAGGCCAAATACTTAAACAATGATTTTTCCAAGTCTAACTCGTAAGTTATTTCGAATAACAACTACTATTACAAATGGTTCTTATCCCTCAACAATGGGTCTTTCCTCGATTCACTCACATCCTCTAAGTCAAGTGATACTAGCTCACCACACTCATCCATTCATCATCCATAGCATCTTAAGCCTATTCTTCCAAATTCGTCTATGATATGAGGTACCTCATCTGACTCCATAAATAGTACACTTCAATCCACTAATATTCACAATTTGAGTATGGTTCTCAATATTAAGTTTCCCCGAATACTAAGTGTGCAACTCAGCCTCTAAATAAGCATCATATTACTCACTTTCACTCCTCCAATTGGATAGACAACCAGACACTTGGATCATCAAAACATGTCTCTCGGTCCCTCTTAAGTTTTCCTCAAATAGCAACATCTCTCAACACGGTTTGGTTTATCACCAAGAACTAATCCCACAAATCCAATTAAAGGGAAGGTTTACCTACAAGGTACCTCGGGAAGGCGAGTGATGAGGTCAATTTGAAAAGATAAGAATATAGATTTCAAGTATGGCACACAAATATTCAAGGAGAAAGGATGTGCATCCGGAGTTATCAAGAAGATGATGCACAAAGAAAAAGAAGTATTTTAAACGCTCAGAAGCATTCTCCAATTGTAGCACGAATCTTCCATCTTCGGTAAAAACTCCGGTCTTGATCGTCAAATGGATAAGCTCACAGTTCGTCAATTGAAGGACATAAAAGTAAAATCAATGACAATCAACAAACACGTTAAAACCTAATAAAAGCAATCATACAACAGACTACCACTTGTCCTTAATTCTACCCCATCTCTCATTCATTATTTGGATTATTGGTCAAGTTAGGTTTTGGGGATTACATGAGTGCGTCGGGAGCGATAACGCTCTGATACCAACTGTAAAACCCCACCTCACGACAGCGGAAATAAACATACAAGATACCAGAAATGCAGCAGAATTTAAACTTGTTTATATAAACATAACTAAGCATGCGAGGTGAAAGTATTACTAATACTGTAAGTGCGGA
Source organism: Silene conica (assembly GCA_029255685.2). NCBI lineage: Eukaryota > Viridiplantae > Streptophyta > Magnoliopsida > Caryophyllales > Caryophyllaceae > Silene > Silene conica. The sequence goes on from CM055314.2 coordinate 75,333,657, forward strand.
AAATGTAAGAAACATAGATAAGTATATAAGTCATAAGTACAAAACTGCAGCCCGGGATAGCATATCCCTACAGGCACAAAACTGTATAATCCAAACTAAGGTCTAGCTAACGAAAGTAAGGTAAGTCATCGATGAAGGATCATCGCTCGCTAGCCTCCGTGAAATCCCCATGTAACAACATTACCAACCTACACACATACAACATGTGCGCCACAGTCAGTGGGAAGTGACTAGAGTTCTCATAGCCACCCAGGGACGAAGCTAGGGAAAAAATTGTACCTGGGCCGATTTTTATTTTATGATATATATACTCATTCACGAGCTCATACCAATATGTCAATGTCTTTATGATAAATTAAAATTGGAATAAAATCGTATAATACTACTTTGGCGAAATAACTATTGTTGACCAAAAAAAGATCTCAATGACACTCTAAACAAATGAAAAAAATTGTTAAAAACTCAAAAATTAAAAATAAACCACAAAATGTCGCCAACCATCCTCGAACCCGTGACCTCCTACAACAGGATAAACTTATCTTCTCAGCTACAACCACTATGCTAGATATATCTTATTGAGTTTTGTACTGCGCAATTATCATTTGTTCTTGAAATGCTAGCCTGGGCCATGGCCCGGCCGGCCCAGGCGTAGCTTCGTCATTGTAGCCACCTATTGTCAATAACATATAACATGCAATCACATATAAATAACTATCATACTCCAACATAAATACAGTCAGGTGAAGTAACCAATCATAAGTCCTCTTCTTAACATAATCATGTAAATAAATAAATACCACGACTCGGGCATATCTAAAACATATATCAATAGTATATAACACCATACCCCGACTCAGGCAAGTATATACAAATCATTCAGCAATGTCTAACACTATACCTCGACTCAGGCAAGCTAAACACAATCAGCAGTATCCAAGTCCAACCCCGACTTAGGTAAACTTAGATACAACAATCAGCAATATCAATCCATGATCCCCGACTCAGGCATGAAAGGATAAAATCACCTAGTATTGGTTCGGAGGTCCCGGCTCAGACATAACCAATACTCTTCGAATGGATCAGAGGTCCCGACTCAGACATATCCCAATGCATCAACCATACATGTAACGGCTCAGAGGTCCCAACTCAGAGATGTTCATCACGCGACAACCACTCACGTATCCAACTAGAGGTCCCGACTCAGACATAGTTCGATACGCAACATAACAAAGATACATATTGTACTCTAGAAGTCCCGGCTCATACATATTTCCAATATGCACCACATCCAAACTATGACCTAGTCTTTCTACTAGATTACGGTCTAACATATGATAGCTTACAAGCATACAAATCACATGGAAGAAGAATCAATCAAATCGGAAGAACCAATCACAAGTAAAAATCATCCTTTAATGGAATTAGGGCTCTCAGCCGGCTGAGGGTCCATGCCATTACAGAGCCTTTACAAACAACTTTAGGGAGAACGGGTCCTCAGCCGGTGGACCGGCTGCCGGCCACCCGGCTAGGGATCCCTTCATCAATTCCTACAATTTCTCAAAGGAGGTGGGGTTCTTAGCCGGCCCACCGGCCGCCGGCCGGTCGACTAGGAGTCCCACTCCACCAATTCTGTAAAAGCCTACAATACATCCTTTGGGGTCTCTTAGCCGGTGGACAGGCGGCCGGCCACCCGGCTGGGAGCCCCATCACCAAATTCCTGCACAAACCACTGTTTCACTAAAAAGGCTTCTCAGCCGGTCGGTCGGCTGCCAGTCGTTCGACCGGCTGAGAGGCTCTGTGCATCGCGATAGCTTATTTTCGACATATACAACAATCCAATCCTTCCATAAATCTTCCTATACATGCTTCTAATCAACATCTCAACAGTCCCAGCAGAAATATCATATCAATTAGGCATACAAACATGTTAACAAACATCCCCCATGTGAATTCATATTAAATTTCCAAATTCAACCCATCTTTCATGTATAATCCAAAAATCATCACCCATATCAAATAAACCATGAAATTCCCACAAGAATCAGTTTTTAAACCACAACAAAGTTCCTAAAAATCATAAGCAATACTAATTTCCATAAAAACACAACAAAATCACATTGAATGTTAATATAGACAAAAGGCCGAGTTTCTCATTATTGTCACCTTATTAAGCATAGAATCTTCCATAAATAACCAAGTATCAACACAATCATCTTCAAAACTTCATCTTACAACCATAAAACACAATTGACCAAAAACGAATTTAAGAGGGGCAAATCTAGAATTTCGAGCACTTTCAAAATCCAGAATTTCTTACCTTAAGACGACGGGCTCGAGAAGAGGAACCGTTGCCGCGAAAATCGCCTCAATCGGATAAGAAACGAAGATTTTACGTGGGTTTTAAGATCGAAGGAGAAAAGAAGCAAAATGGTGTTGGTTTCTTTTTTATGAATCTGAAAAAGGAAGTGAAGGAGAGAGATGGAAGATGGTGGGGTTGGGGTTTTGTGAGAAAAAAGAGGAGAAATGAGTCCATTAACAAGTTAGGCCAATAAGACAAGTTTTAAGACGGTTTAAGTTAAGAACACCGACTTAAGGTCACTATAAACTTAAGACGATATAAATATTTCCGAACTATGAAATTAAATTGCTAAGACATAAATTACGCAATTAAATGAAATTTTATTTAAATCCTTTAAAATATTCTCAAATAAATTAATCAGTTATTTAAATGAAATTCCAAAAATTTCGAAATATAAATTATTTCTCGAACTTGAACTTAAAATCTTTAAACTTCCAAGTCCCAAAATATTGGGATGTTACAACTAGGATGATCGATGCGCGACTAAACTCTGGTAGGTAATTAGAGATTTAGGGCTGAAATCTTTGAGAGAATTACTGTTGCGCGCGAGGTTAGATTAGGTTAAGTATGATTTTAACTTCCGAAATCTCTTAATTAACCTATCGCGACGCTGACATGGAAAGACGCACTTGACCGAATACCAAATGGACTCGGCCGAGTACGCCTTACTCGACCGAGTTAAGACGAACAGCAGACCTAAGCCTGTCATGGACTCATGGGTGTATCGACCGAGTATAGCCTACTCAAACCTAGTACACCTACTTGTCTAAGAGAGGGGTGTCACAATTATTTATGTTTTGCCTAATGGTTGTTGACACGTTCTTATTTATGCCAAATTTAAATAACTCTTATGTCTTCAATATAAATAACTCATTCATGTGTAGTTTCAACAGTTTTTGTAATATACACAACATTTGAACCAAGTTTAACATATTACTTACAATTACAACTTACAATATATATTTGATTATGGCATGTTATTCGAATGTTCATCCATTATAAATAACTCATTCATAGTTGGGTTACTCATAAGTTTGTTGAATGAGTTTCTTAAGTTAGTGTACTCATTGAATATATTTTTTTCCAAAACCACATGCTATTAATATATTAATAAAAGTAACAACTAAAATATAGTATTATTTAGTTTTAAAACGAGTCAACTAATTATCCGTGTAAATCTTAATAATACGATACAATAATAAAACTAAAAAAGATAAACCTCTAAATTCCGCTGGTCATATCCTAGTTATTATTGTTATTTATTGTCATTTATAAATACGTAAAAAAAAAGTTAGTTCGTTAGTTCATTTTTGTTCAATGTAATAAAACGATAATAACTTAAGTTGCTGACTTTCGCAATGCATATTTCACCCGTTAAGTCGTTATAGTACAGTTTTGACTATTCTACCCTTCTCATTTCCTATCCTATAACCTATGTCGACTCAACCCCTTGTGTAGTAAACTTCCCAACAAATCATTAGCCAACTAATTGAGAAATTAGGGAGATTAAGACAAACACAAGTGAAGATATCAACCAAAAATTGTATAAAAACAGCAAAAAAATGAAAAGAGGAAGAACAAAAATTATACGAATTAGATGGTAATTAACCCAATTGCAAAACATACTAAATTCTCGATCTGATTAGCTAATTGAAAACTTTATGGGAGATGGAACCACATGAGTGAAGAATGTATTCAAAAATGGAAAAGTTAGGCGTTCTATGGTAGGTGGTTGTTGAGCAATTGGATATCCAGCATATTGGATTTTTGACATATTGGTTTTTGATTTCACAGTGATTGTTCATATAATTTCAAAGCATATGACTAAATAAGAGGTGTTGGCTAGTAGGGTAGGGGAAGGGCGGTCGGCCAGTGGGAGTTGGGCGGTGATTTGATGGTACGGTGATGGTGATTGGATATGGATGGATGTAGACATGTAGTATATTTTTCATCCCAATTATTTGAGGGGTAAGTAATGGAAAGAAGTAGATAAAATGTATTGAAATGATAAAATTTCACTGCAAAAGTAAATTACGATTACTTATTATAAAACCGTATCTATAACTCATGTATCGTTTTAACTAAATTTAATTTGGATAGGGCGTTGATCGGACCCTTTGTGAAAGTGTGTTGTCAGTTTCTTACAATTAGTCCACTTATATATATACCCCCTGTCCCAACCTCAAAAATGCAGCCACAAATCCACAATCGTCGGCTTGACAACTCCCCACTGTCACCTACGACAACTCTAAGAAGAAACAACGCAACTGAAAGAAATCACCTAAACTTCCATAACGGGCGACAACCAACGATAACGACACCGTTTCGACGAAGCATAAGCTGAAGAAGATGAGAGGGAAACAGCAGAAATCAGTAGTAGACGAGAAGTATGCGCAGTGGAAATCACTTGTTCCTGTTCTCTATGACTGGTTGGCTAATCATAACCTCGTTTGGCCTTCTCTCTCTTGTCGGTATATGTCTTACCTATTTCTCTCTCCTAGGGTTTACGTTTTATTTTTACTCTTTGTTGTTGTGCATTTTTGGGGATTTTGGTTGTGGAGTTTGAGAATTCGTCATTCTAGTGATTTTGGTGGAGATGTGTAGTTAATTGATTATGTATCTGAGTCGTTTCGGTTCGAGTTTTGGCAATGTTGGTTTGATTTTTGTTGATGGATGTAATTTGGTTATTTTGAGGATTTTACTGCTTGCTGTTGAGCATTTTTCAAGGGTTGATCGCGGAGTTAGATGAACGTTCGCGAATTTCTGGATTTAGTGCTTTTTGATGGAGATTTGTAGTTAATTGATTATGTTTCTGAGTTGTTTCGGTTCAAGTTTTTTTTATTGATGTAATTCGGTGATTTCGAGGGTTTTACTGTTTGCTATTGAGCATTTTTCGGAGTTTGATCGTGGAGTTTGATGCATTTTTGCGAATTTGTGAATTTACTGTTTTTGATGGAGATGTGTAGTTAGTGGAGTTGTGTTGCTTCGGTTCAAGTTTGGTAACATGGTTAACTTTTTGTGGAATTTGTGATTTTAGTGATTCTGATGGAGATGTCCAGTTAAATGGTTATGTTTGTGAGCTGTTTTGGTTTGGATTTTGATAACGTAGCTCAATTATTTAGGATTTGCTGTTTGTTGTTGAGCATTTTCGGGAGTTTTGATTGCTGGGGTTGATACAGGTTTCAGAAACTTGTGATTTTAGTGATTTTGATGGAGGTGTGTAATTAATTGATTACGCTTGTGAGGCTGTTCTGGTAATGTGATTCATTTTTGGTTTGAATTTTGATAATATTTGTTACCTTTTTTTGTCGATTGATGTAATTTGGTTCTTTTGAGGATTGTACTCTTTGTTAAGCATTTTTGGGAATTTCGATCAAGGAGTTTGAAGCTTGATGCATGTTTTACAATGTTATGGATTTAGTGCTTTTGATTAAGATGTGCAATTATTGATTAAGTTTGTGAGCTCTTCTGGTTCGGTTTTTAAAAGATGGATGTGATCTGTTTTTTTTTGAGGATTTTGCTGTCTGCGGTCGAGCATTTTTGGGAGTTCTATTTGCGCTGGAGTTCGTGTAGGTTCTGTAATTACGTGATTTTTAGTGCGTTGATGGAGATGTGTAGTTAATTGATTGAGGCTGTGAGTTGTTTTAGCTTGAATTCTTATAATGTGATTAGGTTCTTGTTGATGGATGTAGTTTGATTCTTGTGAGGGTGAGGTGTCAATATATCTTTCTTGTGTGTGATATACCTGAGATAGATATATTTTGAAGAAGTTTCATGTTAGATTTTTGACTGTTGATTGTAAATTGTAGGTGGGGCCCACAGTTTGAGCAGGCAACATACAAGAGTCGGCAACGTCTTTACCTCTCTGAGCAGGCATCCTTCATTCTCTGTTACAGTTCTTATTTCTGATGTCCATAGATGCTATGAATCTTATGATTCTAAGAATTTGTATAATGATAATGAGTATGGTCATTTTGTATGATTATGTTCAGGAGGTATTTTTGGCATCACACTTTGTGCTCAAGTACAAGATTGTTTAAAGGAGATATCGATTACTTTCTTCCAAATAACTTGGAAATATTTTTGATTTGTTAGTGGAAAGAGTTACTTGTCCTATTAAGCTCCATGTTTCATTAAAAACTGTGCTATTTTTTTATTTGTAACTTGTTCCCCTTGATTTTTTGTGTCTGCATTATATTTGTTAAATTTAACTTCACATACATTCGGTTAAGTGGTGATTGTAAAGGTGACTTAGTTTTAAAAAGCGTGCCTTGAGTGGCCTTTTTGGCATACCTGGTAGACAAGGCTCACCTAACAGGCTAACAAGGCAAACTAGTATGAACTTTCCATATCTTTTAGACAAGGCTCACCATTTCTTTTCCCCATTATTCGTAACTTTACTGCATGATATGATAGCCAACTTGAAAACTCTTAAAAAGCCGTTGTTGGCCAAATATTTATTTGGAAATTACAAATTTGTTATAAAAAATTGGGCGCCTTGCGTCTAAAAGGCACACACCTATGCCTTGCACTTTGCGCCTAGGTACGCCTTGCACATTTTCAAACAAAGAAAGGTGGTCATTAATTATTTGGAGCTCACTGACATGAAATAATATGTCTCAGTAATTTCGATGCACTCTTATAATGGGAAGTAGCGGTCAACACAACGCACAGTTTCATGATAGATCATTCAGATAACCTCCTGTATTTTCAACACAGGGAAAAACTGCTTATATTTTCACATTGAAATCTTGAATATGTACCTTGTAATGATGGTAGACTTTGCGTCCCTTATCTGATGATGTTTCTGTCTACCACGATCAATCATGTGTGATTCTTGAGGTTTTCACATAATTTTACCCACTTTGATTCCACTCGTCTGTCGTATAATCCCAGTTTTGGCCGGCATATGTTCTACTTTTATGCAATTTTCTCACTCATGTTGACCACGCCTTCTGCAATTTAATTGTTTTTCATACTGATATAAGCTTCAACCTAAGTGTTCATGTAGTTGCATGTTGTAGATGTGATAAAGTAATTCACATATACATCTCTATGCAGACTGATGGCAGTGTGCCAAATACACTGGTGATAGCGAACTGCGAAATTGTCAAGCCAAGAGTTGCTGCTGCAGAACATATCTCGCAGGTGATAGCATCACGTCATGTTTTGCTACTTCGAAGTTCGAACATAAAAAATTAGTAGTTATGTTTGTTTTGTCTACATACTATTTTTCCTAAAAAAAATCAAGTGCACTTTGATATTTTATGATGACGCCCTCTTGCATTGATTTACTTTTTTTTTTTCTTGTTTTAAATTTGTGTATGTCCTTTATTCATCATAATTTTGTTATTTATTTCGTATAGTTCAACGAAGAAGCACGTTCACCGTTTGTGAAGAAGTACAAGACAATCATACATCCTGGAGAGGTATGAAAGAGAAAACGTTGTGAAATGTAGAGCACTATTTGCCATACAAATTTATTACTCCGTAGTACTATATTCCTTCCATAAGATGCTCTCGGTGTAGGTTTCGTATTCTAAACTTTATTCTGTTTATCTTTTCTCGTGTTTCTTGTTTTGCTTCTAATTTACTGGTGGAGACTGGAAAGTTCTCAAACACCAATGAGTTATCCATAAATAGTGTTTCAATGTATTTTAACCTGGAGTAATCCATAGCGTATGTGACCGCCTTTGATACAGTGAGGTAACACTACGATGCTGTTTGTAGAGTTTCAAACACAAATTTAAGGGTCACCACCAGATTTACTACCATGATCACAAGTCATCCATGGTTGAGAGATAAAAAGAGCTTCCTTTAGATTTGTCAATCCACAAGTTAATAATGAATGTCATAGGATGACTGCCAAATTCCGACATCATTGAAAGAGTTGAAGTTTGAACGTGCCAGAATAGTACTGCTGTTTTCAGCGATGAACTTGATCCCTCTGATAAAGTGGGGAAACAAGGGGATTTAGAGTGTAGTAGACAAAAAGTTTCTCTCATCTTGAAGAGTTGTAACCATTCTCATGATTCTGGCACATTGAACTTTCTAGGAGTCTGCATGGCATTTGATTGTATTATTCAGCATAGCAGCTTTATGTTTGCAGGTAAACCGAATCAGAGAAATGCCTCAGCATAACCATATAGTCGCTACGCATACTGATAGTCCTGATGTAAGTACACACTACTTTCATTAATAAATTACTTTACTTGATTGTTGGATTTTTTCATCTACAATCCATCTCTTTTTTGCGTCTCTGCAACTATTATTTGTCCTTTGTTTTATGAATTACAATTCTGTAAATTCTCGTTTGTTTTAAGGTTTTGATTTGGGATGTCGAAGCTCAACCAAATCGTCATGCCGTGTTAGGTGCTACACTCTCTCGTCCAGATTTGGTGTGTATCGCTCTGTTATTTTTCCGTTTTCTATTGATGCGAGTATTGTTTTACTTAATTCCACGCTTTTTAGCAAGTTTTAACTTATAAGAGATTGGTATTCTGCAGATACTGACGGGACATAAAGAAAATGCCGAGTTTGCTCTTGCTATGTGTCCTAAGGAACCTTATGTCCTTTCTGGAGGTTTGTATTCGTAGTAGCTTTAGTTGTGAGAAGCTTTGTTTTGTGTCATGTATCTTTTTGCTATGCTAGCCTCATAGTGATATTGTTGGCTCTCGTAGCAGCTTGCTGCCTATTGAGTGTTTGTCATGTACAATTATCTCTTGTTTGATTGCTTCAATTGAATGGTGTTGGTCAGGAATCTGGCCACCTCTGGATCTGGGTGACCACTTTCTGAGCAATTTGTTAATTTAACCAAGCATCTTTTCAATTTTTTTTTTTTTTTACCTCAGTGTCCTCTTTCAGTGCACTGCTTTAATGTTCTTTAGTTTTTCTTCAGGAAAGGACAGGTCTGTTGTATTGTGGAGTATTCAGGATCACATAACAGCCTCAGCCTCAGCCCCATCTGTCAACAAGTCTGCAGGACCAGGAACCACTATAGTCAAACAAAATGGAGAGAGCCCTTCTGTGGCACCTCGAGGTATCTTCGAGGGTCATGATGATACTGTGGAAGATGTGCAATTTTGTCCTAAAAGGTAGTAAATTATTTGTGTTTCTGCTAATGAATATTCCATATAATGTAGTCACCAAAAAATATTACATATAATGTGGCCATTAGATTTTGACTGTGGTACAATGATTTTGAAGTTCACAGGAGTTCTGCAGTGTTGGAGATGATTCCTGCCTCATATTGTGGGACGCTCGAAGTGGTTCTAAGCCTGTCATTAAGGTACTTGTTTGCCACTTGTGACAACAGGACAGTCATCCCAAGACAATTTTAATTTATTTATTGATTTATTTATAAGTGTTGTTGCTGATTATGTGTCACTTGTGCATTGTTTGGAGCTTTGGATACCTATGTAGGGTCTAGGGGAAAAGAGGTTGGAAGGGAGGATGAGAGAGGGAGGGGGAATTGAGGATTGTTGTTTTCTCTCCATATCATCCCTATGTTGGAAGGATTACAATTTGGGATGTATGACAGAAAATAGATCCCTCCATTTGTTTCTCCTTTATTTCCCTCCGACTCAGTGTTATCTCAACAAGGGAAATTGTTCTCTTCCCTTCCTCCGTCCAAACAAAGTGTTAAAGTCATAATTAATCAAAGGGAATCACTTTGTATAATCACATTTTATTACTAACCACTTTGTAGAATTCTCATTGTAGTGATTGATCAAGGAAGGTAATATTAAGATATAACAGGCGTATGGGAGGATGGGTTTGAGTCTGTGGAGACCTCTGGAATTGTTGAATAGGTTTGTGTCCCCAAAATGAGGGAGATTAAGGTTTTGAGTTTAATTCTTAGGAAAATGTCTAAGAAATTATTCTTGGTGGGCTGTGTTGGTCACTAACTCCTTGCTTCACACAGGATTTAGGTATATTGATTTGCTCAGTGTTTTTCTCTCAAAATGCTTTTTGCTTTAGACCAATCGCCACCGACTTGCAATTTCTCTTCTTTATTCTTTTTGAAACCCGTGCTATTTGAAATTACAATTTCAATATATGATGGAGTTGGTGAGCAGGGGAGTCTTTATTATCAATGGATTTGACCATAAGTATGACAATTTAGTGTTACTGTATCCGGCGATATTAATAACCTGCCGTGAACATCAAACCTTGGCAGATTTATCTTTATTTAGCGTTAATGTTAGCCGGATAAAGAAAGCATTAGTTTGATGGCTGAATAGAAGATCCAGAAATTCTATAATTTCCGTAAATTAGATTAAGGAACACTTGATCGTGAATTCGTGGTAACTAATTCCAACTTCAGTTGTTAATACTATGAGATGAAGTGGAGTAACATTGTAGTCAGAGCGTGTACCTGGGAATTGAGATTTTACATACATTTGCTAACAGAAGGATAGTATTTACAAAAGCTGAAAACATCTTGGAAAGAACAATATTTTCTCTTTTGGTCACTCTCTCCTTCGATGAATCACTTCCTGGTATTTGAAGGTAGGCGTGGTACATCGTACAGATAGCCAATAGGATAGGAGAACATATCCAAGTCTTAAACATGCTTGACAAAATTTTTGGAGACATGGAGACTAGTTAGTATGTAACACACGCCTACAAAAAGAAACGTTATTTTAGTGCACATTAGTATGTTACTAATCATAATCTTGTGTTACCATTCTGCACAAAATTATGGAGCATGCCCTGAATGACTAGTTGCTGAACTTTTATATATGTATAGGTTGAGAAAGCTCATGATGCTGACCTTCACTGTGTCGACTGGAATCCCTTTGATGAAAATTATATCCTCACAGGGTATGTTCTGTTTTTGTACAAGATTTTTTTGGAGAATGAGGCGTTTGCTTCATTCTGTTCATGAGATTTTGTGTATTACTTTAAATCTGCCTCACTCATTTACGGAGGTTGTTTATGTGCTTCTTTGTTTGTTTTGATTTTAGATCTGCCGATAGCTCTGTTCGTATGTTTGACCGGCGGAGTCTTTCTTCTGATGGAGTTGGGTCCCCTGTTCACAAATTTGAGGGGCATAAAGCAGCTGTTCTTTGTGTTCAGGTTCTGAAAGTCTTGCAAATTTCAATCAGCCAGATTCTTAAGTTGACTGTAAATCCTCTAATGTCTTTTATTTCAGTGGTCTCCTGACAATCCGAGTGTTTTTGGAAGTGCTGCAGAGGATGGTGTTTTGAATATTTGGGACTATGAAAAGGTAGGGAAGGATTTCAACCAACCCTTTCTTTAGAGCCTGTGTTTTTTGTAGTTTTTATGTTTCTGGTCCTCTCATTATAGTATCCTTTTTGGGCCGGGAACGTGATGGAGCATTCATAGTCTTTTCATTTGGTGCTTCAGCATTTGTTTGTGGTAGTATTAAGATTTTCTGTTTCATTGTGTTTAAGGTTGGTAAAAAGAAAGAGCACGGGGTAAAGACACCTAATGCTCCTCCAGGTCTCTTTTTTCAACATGCTGGACACAGGTCAGATTTTGCCGTTGTGCATTGTTATTTATTGACGTTTACAATGTGGATCTCTTTGCATAGAAGCAAAATAGCAAAACTACATTGATCAGGCTTTTGTTTAGCCACTGTGACTGTATATTTTGAACACTTAATGCTCGCTTGGAATGGGGTTAATATTAACAAGGAAATAGAGGTCGATGAAAAGGAAAATAGTTGGGTAGAGATGGTTGTGGTGGGAGATAAAGATGGTAGTGGGGACTATTTCCCTTTAATAGGGTAAGCATCACCCTTTCTCCCTCTCCTCCCCTATACTACCTCTTTATTTATTTTATTCTGAATAGGGATGGCAATGGATCGGGTTGGATCGGGTTTTGCGAGATCCAAATCCGATCCACTTATTTAGTGGATCACCGATTCATATCCAAACCCGATCCATATCCAAAAGTCAATGATCCATATCCAACCCACTATTTTTTTGTATCATCCATATCCATACCCGATCCATGATCCAATCCAAAACCCGATCCATATCCATTTCAAACCCGATCCATACCCATTTCAAAGCGCACACATTATAATTGTAATTCCGCTATCCATAACCCGATCCATATCAGTTCAGTTGCCTTTACTTCGTTAGTCTTTACACCTTATTCTTTTATACTTGAAATCTTACTCTTTAAGTTCAGTTCAACTCTATAGGTTAAATTTAATATAATTTAACTCTTTTAAGTTAAGTTCAGTTCAGCTCAATTGAGCTTATATATGTAAAGTTCAACTCCTATAAGACCATCCCCAAGCAAAAGGTCGATTTAATCGAGTCAATAACGTATTAACCCTTAATCTTACCTTATTGACATTGACCCTCTTTTACCCTCCCAAGCAGAAAGTCGATTTAATCGAGTCAATAACATAGGCTTTCTTTTCTTTTTTTTCTTATTCTAATTTGTAACCAATGAGGGTTTGCCACGTAAGGGGTCAATTGGGGAGTCAATTTACTCCACCTTGGGTCACAAATTGACCCTCAACACCATTGGGTCAATCCTAATCTTCACTTAATTGTAATTAACTTGGCCCAAGCAAGCAATTGACCTAGCAATTGACCTTGCTTGGGGATGGTCTAAGTTCGATTCAGAAAACTTTAGTTCAATTCATACTTATTTCTACAACTTCAGCTTCTATAAATCTAGTTCAACTCTAGTAAGTTTAGTTAAGTTCCTACGAGTTTAGTTCAACTCAGCTCCTCTAAGTTCATTTCAGGAGATATAAGTTTAATTCAAAAGAACAAGTTCTTTTCTAATTATAATTTAGTTCGTCTTAAAAGTTAATTTGAGCATTTAGTACTGGTAGTATCGTTACTGTTATGAATAGTTTATGAGCTTATTTATTATTGTAAAATTTACGAGTTTTAATGTAAATTTATGAGGTTTTTCACATTAATCTATCATGTTAAAGATCTTTCATTCATTATGCTATTGTGGGATTATCGTACTTGGGAATTTGTATTCTTTTTAATGATCTAGTTAAATTATTAATAAAATGACATATTTCACCTAATAAGTATTGATATAATTGATGAAATACAAAATTTTCTCTAATAGTTAAACTGACATAGGGTTCACCTAACAAGTATTGATATAATAGAAGCACTCGAAAAATCTAATAGTTAAAATGCAGATATGTAGTATAGACCTCATTTGGGAGTTGGACGAAATCAATATCAAGTCAATTTAATTAATAATAATAATAATAATAATAATAAATATATTTTTTAGAAAAAAGAATTAGATTAATTAAGATTGGTTTTTTGCTTGTGAAAATAATTCAGGTTGATTTTGTATTTTTAATGGGTTTGAATCTGGGAAAAAATAGATATGAATTGAGTTTGGATCAGGTTAAAGGTGGATATGAATCGGTTCCGGGTCGGTGGTAGATCTTAAGTGGATCAGATGGATCGGGTCGGTTATGGTTATGAAATGGATCGGCGTGGATTTGGTTCGGGTAATTTTTGGGTGGATTTGGATTCGAGTTCTGACTAATGGGTATGGATATGGGTTTTCAAATCATGGATTTGGATCGGTAATTTTCCCTCGGATTGGTTCGGTTTCGGTTCGGTACTGAACAAATTGCCATCCCTAATTCTGAACTCTATGACCCTAGTAATAGTTGACGCCTTTAATGTTGAGTTCGCCTGTCACTTAATGATAAGCTGTACATTTCGTTTGTTTTCATATCTATTTGGTAAAGCTTACCCTATAAGTTGGTGTCCTGAATGATCTATCAACGTACAGGGATAAAGTTGTTGATTTTCATTGGAATGCCTATGATCCATGGACAATTGTAAGTGTTTCGGATGATTGTGATTCAAGTGGCGGTGGTGGAACGTTACAGGTATTTAATATTTATCCTGGTTAATATTTTGCACTTTGCATGGAGTTTTCACTGAAATGGGCAGAAAAGTATTCTGAAATGTTACTTTATCTGAAAGTCCATCAGTTTAGTGGAGGTAAAATTGTAAAACATATGGAAACCATCTATCCAATAGAAATTATTGGAACACATGACCGGTGTGAATTTACCACTGATCGTACCAAGTTTATGTGAAGAATAAAAGATAGTTCAGCCACCATAAATCCGCTCTCATCTGCAAGGTAACTTCCCCTTCTCTTGTCTGCTCGCAGATCTGGCGCATGAGTGATCTGATATACCGTCCTGAAGACGAGGTTTTGGCAGAGCTTGAACAATTCAAGTCCCATGTGGGGACATGTGCCTCCAAATCATGAACTGCATCTTCTTTCAAAGGTTTCCGTAAAATCAAAATTCGCTATGTCTGTGAGCGGATAAAATAAATAAGATAGAAGAGTTTGTTGATGGTAGCTATCTAGCGATTAATGTATTTGGGGATCATTGAGATTCCTTAGAGTCCTTCCTTACCCCCGATTTCCTTGTTTTTAGGGGGTGGGAACTGGGAAGAGCGTTCCGTGGAATGTGTATTATGACGAAAGTCGTGAAACGGAATGAATTATGTTCCAAGATTGTAAGATTGTAGAATAGGCTGGAACTCTATCTTTTAGAATTGGCATCCTCAATTTGACATTTTAGGGAGTGATGGGTTGTGTCTTGACTATATTCTATCCGCGCCTTTTGCATTTTGCATTCTAAGTTCAATTTCAGAGCATGCATACCTCTTTTACCAAGATGGGCGAGAGCTCAAATAGGCACGGTTGCGTAAATGGCTGTGTTGATGTATAATGAATAAATTTTTTAAAACGAGAGCATATGTGTGGATATGTTCACTTTGCAAGTCGTTTTAAGAGTTGAAATTGGGTGAGAAAATTGAAAAATTCAAGAAATGTTGGCCATATTGGTAAGGACTTAAATTACAACGTTATTCTTGTGCCCTTATATTATATGCTCATATATCTGTCACAAGAGAGACTTGTTGTGTCTAGACTCTTTTGTGTTATGTTCTACATCTTTTATTTTGATCATCATCCTTGTGTTCTTGCTCGTATGATATTGTGATTGTTACAATCGTTTTCAGCCGGGCTAAAAACAGGTCTGCAGGGCTATACATTGGCTATGGTGACGGTGCTTGTCCATTGTCACCATAACAATGGTTATAGGCTTTTATAGTTCAATTGATGGTCCTTGATAAATTTACATTTCACAGATACAGTTGCTGACACCAAACCATATTTTGTAAATATGGATTTGGTGCAACTTATGTGTCATACATCTTAAAACCTAATGCGGTCGTATGGTGCAACCACCTTTATGGCTAACATTGAGTATGCTGGTCGCGAGCAAGAGAGTGGAAGCGGGGTGGAGTGTCGATATGGCCGAGGCCAAGGCATTAGTTTTTGGGTTAGAGGAAGCTCGTGGGGTGGGGCTGTCAAATGTTTGTATGGAGTCGGATGCGGTGAATGTGGTGCGCGAAGTCTATATGGAGAAAGGGAAGCGTAGCCCATTTAGTTTATGTATCCAGGAGGTTCGCGAGATGACGAGGATGTTCCCATGTACCGATGTCTCCCACATTAGACGGAGCGGCAATACAGTGGCACATCTGTGTGCTCGGCTTTGTGATATCATTGGTGATAAAGTTGTGTTTGTAAACGATTTTCCTGTGTCCGTCCTCAGTTTGGCGGAGATTGATTTAATATAAGTTCGTTTGTTTGCTTTCAAAAAAAGTATGGCATTAAAATTTTAGCTTATTTGGACATGTTTTTTAAATGTCTTTTTAATTGAAATCTTGCTAAAGCGCTTGAACTTGTCAATATAAAGTCTTAACAAATATAAATTTTTCACAAATTCTCATTAAAGACAGACATATTCGTCACAAGATAAAAACGAGTTAAGTAATTCTCAAGTTGTGGGTATTATTTGACCCGTTTTTAGTTTGTGATGCATATGTCCGTCTTCTATGAGACTTACTGTAGTTTTTTTTTTTTAAAATTGAACATAGGTATCCCTTCTTGAAATTGCCTAATAATTTTGAGATGTTTGGTTTTGTTTTGAGATTATGTGTAAGCATGTACATGAATTTTTGTAGTAAGACCAATTACAATGGTAACGAAGGAAAAGCAATAATTTTTGGACCGATTACTTGCTTACTAGATTCAACCCAACCAATCAAGTTAATTGGTTTCTCGAGTCATTTGGGTTGGAAATTAATTTGTGCCAAATTGGCACAAAAGTCACCACCCCACCTTAACAAATACAATGACCCCTCAAGCCGTGCACTACGCTTCTCAGATCCACCAAACAATTCATTTCCAAAGCCACACGAGCTTCTAATTGGGTGTTCAGTACCTCTCTCTTGTGACGGGTATATCCGTCACAAGTTTACGACGGATTAAGTATACCCACCCGTGGATAAGACAAAGATAAAAGTGCAAAAAAAATCACAAAAGAATTTGTCTTTATCTCCCCAAATGGATTTTATTTGATCCGTCACAAGTTTGCGACAAATATTCCGGTTATAAAAGAAAATTTGTGTTAGGTTGTTTTTGTCACACAAGAATTTAGAGTACGGTTTTTTAAGTTGGCAGTTGGCACACGCTATTCTCTTAAATCTCTCACAAAGTTATGTAGTAGGTAATTGTTTGGAAAACAAATTAAACAAGGGAGATTTGTCCTCCAATATCATCTAGGACACTTGTTTTTTTTATACCAAATTGTCATAACATAAGTACTACCACCTCCGTTCGAATTCACACCGCATATTTCTATTTTGTACACTATTTACTAGTGAACATTTAATTTCAATTTTCTCCTAATACGTAAGAGAAAATATATTCATGTGAGATTTTGTTTGTTTCGTCTTTACGAGTACATTGAAAATATCTAACTTTTATAATTTTTGCAAATACGTAGCTAAAATATTTACCACGTAAAACGTGCGTTGGCAAACGTGAAAAAAGCAAACATGCAGGGTGGATTCGAACTGGAGAGTATTCTTTTTACCAAGTCAACACCAAAAGAAAATTTGGTCTTTTACCAATATGGTTATTTGGCCACTAAAAGTTGATAAATTTGTATATAAAATAAACTAATTTTACAACGACTTAGCCTCATAAATATTAATAATTAATAATTTCTAATTAGCCCTAAACAAAGCTTATGTAAAATAGATTTCACCAACGTAAATCATAACTTACAAATTGTCAAATGATACTTGTATTTACAAAAATAATTTGTTTGCGATATTATCCCTCCATCCCATTCAATTATTTAGCGTCTTGCTTGTTTGTGACGTACGCTATCGGAAGGTGAAAATGGATAATGTCATCCCCACAATAAGACAAGTAGAAGGGCAAGTGAATGAGGGGAAATTGATCACCCCGTGGATTGTCACACAGCCACTTGCATATAGCGAGAGGACTATCCGTTTTCAGTTTGTAATGGATGGTATCGTATAACCGTATGTGATGAAATTTATATTTAATAACTTATTATGAGTTTTTTTGTGAGAAACTACCTTATATTTATGTCCATTTGTGAATAGTACCTTACTTTTATTTTTTTTGTTAAAAATTAACTTACATTTTTATTTTTTTGTTAAAACCTACCATAAATAAGCTCGTGTCAATTTTCGACGATAACTGTGGTTGGATTGACCACAACAGTAAGTGTACTTCCCTCTATTTGGCAGAGAGGTACATAGATTATTGGAGGCTTGAACCTCAGACAAAGGTAAACATTTTACATAAGAAGTTGTTAAAAGAGTTAGGGATTGAGGTGAGTTATTAAAAGACATATTATCCTAAGGAAACGACTTCAAAAGTGATTTTATGGGGAAGCATATGAACAATATAAAATGTTTTAACAAAAAAAATCCAAGTTATCGTCGGAAATTGGCATGAGCCTTATTTTTGGTAGGTTTTAACAAAAAATAAAAATAAAATGTAAGATAGTTTTTAACAAAAAAAAAAAAAAAAAAAAAGTAAGGTAGTTGTTGTTAATTAAAACATTTTTCACAAAGTAAAAAAAATACTTCCTCCGTTCAAATCCAAAGCGCATATACTCACTCCATTTATATCCACATTACACATTTGGTTTTTTTTTACACTATTCACAAATCAACGTTCGGTATCAATTTTCTCCTAATACGTAAGAGAAAATATATTCATGCGGGATCTTGTTTGATTCGTCTTCACGAGTACATTGAAAATATATAACTTTTATAATTTTTGCAAATACGTAGCTAAAGATATTTAGCACGTAAAACGTGCGTTGGCAAACGTGAAAAAGCAAATGTGTAAAGTAGATATAAATGGAGGGAGTATGTTTTTTGCACAAATATTAAGAAAGATATTAAAAACATTATTAAAAGTACACTTGGGAGTGTCTAAGATGTTTTTTTTTTTATTAATTTAAATGTATGATGGTGGATTAAAGGTGGGTCGACATTTTGTGTAAATAATTGATATTTATAAGTATATTTTAGTAATTTATTTGGCTTTATTAGAAAAATGGTAATTTATATATGAATGAATTAAAATGGAATATGTATATGTTGGATTTGAATGGAGGAAGTATAAACAAACAAATGAATAAAACCGAAGAGTGTAATTATTTGTGAATAATTTAGAGGAAGAGGGCCTGGAAGTTTGGTAAACCGAGTCTCCGTACCAAATACTGTTGTAGTAATTTACCCAGACACTATCCTCAAAATCGCCATTACAGTGCATCTAAACTGTTTCAAATTCCACCATTTTCATCCCTACCTTCTTCATTTTCTCTTTTTCTTCTCTTCCTTGAACTGCACCACCAGATCGAAGATGGGTTCCAAAACCCCTTCGATCAACTTACTCATCACTACTTTCTTCATCTTCTTCATCTCCCATGTTCATTCCTTCTACCTTCCTGGTGTTGCTCCTCGCGATTTCCAACGGGTTATCTCTCTTTCTATCTCTTTATTAATTTATTAATCTTGTTTCTTATTTATCTTTTATTGATTGATTGATCTTAGGGTTTTACGATCTGAGTTCACTGGTTACTTGTTTCCCCTTTTTTTGTTTCGATCTGGATTTATGTGTGTGTTTATGTTTCAATCTATCAGCTACGTTGTGTGATTTTCTAGGGATTTGGTTTAATTTGTTTAGGATGATTCTAATGTAGATTTACTGCTTATTTTATCGTATCGTCTCGTCTCGTCTCGTCATTCTTGTAAGTATTGGATTATCAAGTTTGCGAATGTGGGATCTATGACGGCCAAACAACCAAATTGGGAAAAATGGCGAGTGGTCTTTGCCAAATTGGTTAAAGAAAAGTGTCACTTTTGACAAATTGGTAAATGAATTGAAGATTGTAAACAAAAATATGGCCACCATATCTAATTTACCATCGCTTGAGCTAGATTTGATGAAACTACTTCTGCCCAAGTGAACCAAATGAATAATGTAACCACATTACATACAATATGCGCTTTAGGATGGGTCGGGTCAATTCGGGTTCATATCTGGTTCGGGTGAATTAATGTGGGTCAGTAGTTATGAGTTATTTTGGTTCAAATCAGTTTCACTACGTGTTATTTTTCTCCTCATTTTGGGTCAAATGAATAGGCACGGGTATATGTATATCAAGTTCACGAAAGTCCCTTTAATCTCTTCAAGTTTTGGGTCGAATTATTACGACCCGAGTCTAAAATTCGTTGATCGTTTACTTAATTACTTAACTTATTATTACTTCAAGTTTTGGGTGAAAGTTGCGTTTTCTAGGTCAAGTATCAAGTCAGATTTTTCGAACTGAACTATTTGATTTCAAGGGTAATTTTGTCAAATCAAGTTCGAATTGTAGAAAGGTAAATAAAGTAAAATGTTTTTGACCAAATTTTCACTACCCTTTGTTTATGTATTTTTTTACTAATTTGTCACAAGTGCCTTTCTTTTACCAATTTGACAAACACTCTCCTCCTATGTACAAATCTGGTTGTTTGGCTGGTCTGTGGCCTTATGACTGGAACTGTATAAAAAAAGTAGTTGGCGGCATTTCGCTTTTGCATGTAATGATAGGTCACATTTAGCCATCTAGTCTCATTAGGTTGCGATTGGTAGATCAGTACATTTTCGCCTAATTATGTGAGTAGATTTTGCAGTTGTGATTTGGCATATTAGGTCATTAATATGCCTTTAGCTGATTTCTTAATAAGTTTTAGGTAATTCTCCCATTTTGACATTAAGAAGTATTATCACTTAATTAGTTTGTGAAGATTCTTGAATTGCAGAGATATTAGGATGCATTATGATAATCTAGCTTCCTATTAGAGAAATAAACTCCTACTGGCTTCAGTGGTGCCAATGTCAGGATAAATCAGATTAAGTTCAGTCGTTGGACCCTATGTTCAGTTTTTGGCATGTTTTTACTGAATCATCAATTCGTGCAAATTACACTGTTACGTCACTCATGTTTTCCCCCAATTGGTGTGAATATGTAATATACTGATATGTAAGTTGTCCGAAATTCGTTAGGGAGATTCTCTTCAAGTGAAGGTCAACAAGTTGTCTTCTACAAAGACCCAGCTTCCTTATGACTACTATTTTTTGAAGTACTGCAAGCCTCAGAAAATCCTCAATAGCGCGGAGAATCTGGGAGAAGTTCTTCGTGGTGACCGTATTGAAAATTCTGTGTACACTGTGAGATTAAATTCTAATCCCATCTTTTGTTTTACTTTGGATATACGTTCTATTTCGGAGACCTTTTTGTTCCCTTTCACCATAGTCATGTGTCTCTTTTTGTGCAACAGTTCAAGATGAGGGAGGAAGTAAGTTGCCAGGTGGGATGCAGACAAAAACTTGATGCTGAGTCTGCCAAGAATTTTAAGGAGAAGATTGATGATGAGTATAGAGTTAACATGTAAGTATGGTGATCTGGGTGTTTTTTTGTGTGTGTGTGTACTTTTCCAAAAGTGATTTTCTGCCAGCACTGACTTCGTCTGGAGAACATGTCATGATTTTTCACTGTTTCATAATATCCGATGATGGTGTAACAGGATTCTGGACAACCTTCCTGTTGCAGTCTTAAGACAAAGGAGGGATGGTCAAACGAAGGTCTATGAGCACGGCTTCCGTGTAGGGTTCAAGGGAAAGTACTCTGGAGTGAGTAGCGTGTCAGTTTATTTATCTTCTTATAGCATGCAACTCTTTACCGATCTGATTCATATTACTTGCACTTCATGTTACAGACGCAAGAGGAGAAGTACTTTATTCATAATCATCTAATCTTCAAAGTCATGTATCACAAAGACCCAGAGACTGACTTTGCACGTATTGTTGGCTTCGAGGTTACGCCTAACAGGTCTGCTTTCTCTCTTTTCTTTGGAACATCTTATTGCTTTTGGGCTTTGGCTTGTCCTTTCTGTTTTCCATGCATTTCACTTTCATGATATGAGATCACTTCTGTTTAACAGTAGAATTTGAATTCTTTTTTGTTTTAACTTATTTATACAATATCGAATTTGTTCATTAGATATTCCGCTGAATGAAGTTTTCAGCATTTGGCTGAAGTTCTATGCATATTTTGACGTTTGAATTATGTATTAGAAGCAATTTATACCACCGAGTTCATATTTGTATTGAAATTTCAGAAATATGGTTCTCTGGTTTTTGTGCTAAGTATTAGTACTGTCCCCATTTGGTGATTTACATAATTACATCTATGTGCAGAATTGCAAATGCTTTATGACCAACAATAGACTTACACCTTATGAGGACAATCAACTTATGTGCTTTGATAATTGATTGTACTAGGACAAAGTAATTAGTATAGCTTAGTTATATATTGGCCCACAGAGTACATGATTAGATATTGAAGAACTCCAGTGCGAGATTTCTAAATGCAGTATGATTTTGTGAAGACTTTGGTTCAGCTCAGCTTTATTGCTAGCACAACTTCTTGTTGTATATCTTACGTGGGTATTTTACCAGAGTAGTAGACTACCAAGTTCCTTCATGTTAAACTTACATAAAGTGATATATCAAATGGGATCTTGGTTTTTGTTTGTCTTTTATAATTGTCTATAATTTTTGTATACCTTACAGTGCCAATATATCCTATATTGGATATGTAAACTTATCCCTTTAGATGATGTTATATGTGTCACTGGTTCCTGCAACAGCATCGCTCATGAGTACAAGGATTGGAAGGACCAAGACACTCAATTATTAACATGCTCCAAGAACATTATTCAGAGTGGAACTCCACCGCAAGAGGTCGAAGCTGATAAAGAGATTGTTTTCACATATGATGTGAAGTTTGAGGTACACTTTAGCTCAATGTATCTCTCTCTGTCTTCTATGGAGTATTTGTTTCTCTGAAACAACTATGGTCTTTGTAGGAAAGTGACATCAAATGGGCATCTAGATGGGATACTTACCTTCTGATGAATGATGATCAAATCCATTGGTTCTCCATTATTAACTCTTTGATGATTGTTCTCTTCCTCTCTGGAATGGTTGCCATGATCATGATGCGAACACTATACCGGGATATATCCAACTACAACCAGTTAGACACTCAAGATGAGGCTCAGGAGGAGACAGGTTGGAAATTGGTTCATGGGGATGTCTTTAGGCCGCCTCTTAACTCCAGCTTGTTGTGTGTCTATGTTGGAACCGGCGTTCAAATACTCGCGATGACTCTGGTTACTATGATATTTGCGCTGCTTGGTTTCCTATCCCCGTCTAACCGTGGGGGGCTAATGACTGCTATGGTTCTCTTGTGGGTCTTTATGGGTTTGTTTGCCGGTTATTCATCAGCTCGTTTGTACAAAATGTTCAAGGGCACAGAGTGGAAGAAGAACACATTGAAAACAGCCTTCATGTTCCCAGGAATACTTTTCAGCCTTTTCTTTGTGTTGAACGCCCTAATCTGGGGAGAGAAATCTTCGGGTGCCGTGCCTTTTGGGACTATGTTGGCTCTAATGCTTCTATGGTTTGGCATATCAGTCCCTTTGGTTTTCGTTGGCAGTTACTTGGGATTCAAAAAGGCACCTATTGAAGATCCCGTTAAAACAAACAAAATCCCCAGGCAAATCCCAGAGCAAGCTTGGTATATGACACCCATATTCTCGATCCTTATTGGAGGCATTCTTCCATTTGGGGCTGTCTTTATTGAGCTTTTCTTCATCCTTACATCCATTTGGCTAAATCAGTTCTACTACATCTTTGGGTTCCTTTTCATAGTCTTTGTTATCCTGATCATCACGTGCGCTGAGATAACCATAGTGCTTTGCTACTTCCAGTTGTGCAGTGAAGATTATTATTGGTGGTGGAGGTCCTATTTGACAGCGGGCTCCTCGGCCCTTTACCTCTTCTTGTACTCCATATTTTATTTCTTCACAAAGCTGGAAATTACAAAGTTTGTCTCCGGCATCCTTTACTTCGGGTATATGCTAATCGGGTCATATGCCTTCTTTGTGCTTACAGGCACAATTGGGTTCTATGCCTGTTTGTGGTTTGTGAGAAAGATCTACTCTTCTGTCAAGATTGACTAGAGTTGTCACTGTGATGCTAGTGTTATAGGTTTTACAGATAAATTGGCAACCTCAAAATTGTGGCAGAAACTCGGAAAGATGTTTTGACTTGTGTGCTCTTCAGCTGAAGCATACCTATTGGAAGCTTGTTCGGCCCGTGCAGAAAGGATATCATTTTGGTAGTGTAGATTATGGTTTGTACTAAGTCGTTTTCAGAATTTGATTTGATTACAGTTTTAATATATATACTCCTGCTGCTGCTGCTGCTGCTGCTGCGATATCTTCTTTGGATCAGCTAAAACAGTTTCTCATCTTTGCTGACAATTTTATGAGTCCTTAACTTCTTTTCTTGTGGTTTGGTCTCATCGTTTATGTTTTTTTGCTTGTGATGTTTAATATCGTCATCTTCGCTCCATTATCAGCATCGCATGATCGCATCATACCTTCCTTTGAAACTCAATCCTCTGTTGGTTGTTGCTAACCCTAACCCGATTTTGATTATCTTGCTAGGAATTCGGTTGACTTTGCTATAAAGTTGCAAAGAATCGTCTAAACTTTGGTAACTGATTACCCGAGGTCCGGCTGAAAAGGTTTTGAGACACCCCACATTAATCTAGCACAAAATTTACATGCCTTGAGTACTCCATACTCCGGCTATGCGATAGGCGGTCAGAAGCCCCATATACTTGTGAATTTTAACATCCAAACCAATACGGCTCAGGCTCATTCTTCAGAAAATAAGGGATACATTGTCAGGTCATCGTTGTTGCAAGTTTCAATTTCTAGGGTTGAAAAACTCTGGAATTGGAAAATGTCAAAAAAAAACATTGTTATGAGAGAGATACTATTCATTCTTAGCTTGTGACATATATTAACCATTGCAAGCAAAACACTTTGTTTTATAAATGAAATTAGCTAGGAGAGCGAGTAAAGTCTTCGAAACGACTTTCTCGGTGAACATTCGAGCAATTGGAAAGGAGGTGCATTTGGAAATGAGGTGCATGTTATTCTGGTTTTTATTGCATATAAACTGGCTGTTCAACAAAACAAGACAAAATACATCACGTCAAAATTCCCAAGTCCTACAACTTGCCCTCAATTCGCCGACGGCGCTGCTATCCCCCAATTTTAATGACGATGGTATAAACAAACCCTAATTTAAATAGTCTAAATCAATTCCTTAATTTCATATAATATAATAATAAAGTTACAAATTAGATTATCGATACGGGAATTAACATCCGCAGTGGTGTAATTTTGACGGATTTTATTAATTTGATTAATTTTGTGAGAGAGAGAATGAAAAGAAGAGATTTTTTTTCCTATTCCTAAGCAAAGGGCATATAATCCACCATTTTACATGAATAAGTAATTACGTAAATTTTTACATCTAGACTCGAATCAACCATTTATGCCAAATTTAATTAGATCGTATTCGGCAATTTCAAGTTTTTTAATCAACCAAGCAACTTATAAGTGATTAGCGATTAGTGTATAATGATTAGCTATTAGTGATTAGTGTAAAAATGATTAAACAAAATTTAAAGGAATAGTCGTAAAACTTTGGTAAAGAGTTAAAGACCGAGTAGTGGAGTATTAGTTACTCTTCCATTCCATTTACCCTCCAAAATCCGCCATTAAAGATCATCATAATCCGCCATTTTTACCCTTACCACTTTCTTCATCTTCTCCATTTTATCTCTTTCCTGACCAACAACTACAGATCGAAGATGGGTTCCAAAACCCCTTCGATCATATCTCTTCTTTTCACTTTCTTCGTCTTCTTCATCTCCTATGTTCAATCCTTCTACCTCCCTGGCGTTGCTCCTCGCGATTTTCAACGGGTTATTATTCTCCCTTTCTCTTAATTACTTTTAATTACCTCAGTAATCTTAGTTCTCGATTAATTGATTGATTTATTGATCTTAGAGTTTTATGATCTGACCTCACTAATTACTTGTTTTACCCCCTTTTGTTTCGATCTGGTTGTTCATCATTTCGATTTCTGTGGTAAGGTTTTAATCTGCTGTATTTCGTCTTTTTGTCATCTTCAATCTTGTGTGATTTTCTAGGGATTTGATTAATTGTAATAAAGATTTACTGATTCTAATCTGAATTTGTGTTTTTTTTGTGTGTGTGTTTGTGTTGCTCATCGCATTGTCTATCTTGTCCTAGCTATGCAACTGTGTGGGTTGTGACACTTGTTCCTGGAATTGTAGCAAAGAATTGTACTTCCTCCGACTCATTTGGTTTCTTACGTTTGATTGTAATAATATTAAACTGCTTTTTGGCCTGTTAATGTGAGAAGATTTTGCAATTGTGGGTTGGCAATGGCATGTTTGGTCAGTTTTCAGGCTACTGGAGAAGGGAGTGGCTTATTTTTCTGATGCTTATTTAGGCTCAAAATATCGAAAATTAGTCTCATTTGACTCTCTAAAGTACTCCCTCTGAATCTCTGAAAGCTTACACATTCGTTTTTTGGGGGTGTATTCCCGGAAAGTTTCCAATTTCTATTTTAGGAAACTTATTTTAGCCAAGATAACTATCCTTCCCCTGTTCCACCCACCTCACCCAACAAACCCCAGAAGTCAACACCTGTAACTAGACCAACCCTCACCAAAAATACAGATCTGCATCCATCAACACTAGTGTTGGATCTGCGCGACAGAGGGCCGGTGGAGGATGGGGTGTGAACTGTGAAGGGTGTTTCATGTGAGGTCATGTTGCTGGTGGTGGGTGGGAGTCGTACGTGTCGCGGTAGTGGCTGTCAGCTGTCTCATGTGGCTTTCAGTTGCTGGTGGTGGATGGGTGTCTCATATGATGTACATGCAACCCGCGGTGGACTGGTGTAGTTTGTGAGCTGGCTGTTACCAATTGTGTAAGTGGTGGAGACTGATGGTGGATCAGATGGTGGAAGTGTAGTGTCTGGTGTTTTGAAACTTTGGAATGTGATGATGGGTGGGTGGGTGGGTCGGTGGGTGAGTGAGTGATGTTGGATGCAAGGGTGTGAGAGTAGATGAATGAATGTTGTAAGGAAAGGGTTATATTGGAATAAG
Source organism: Silene conica (assembly GCA_029255685.2). Classification (NCBI taxonomy): domain Eukaryota; kingdom Viridiplantae; phylum Streptophyta; class Magnoliopsida; order Caryophyllales; family Caryophyllaceae; genus Silene; species Silene conica. The sequence continues at coordinate 75,360,521 of CM055314.2, forward strand.
GTAGCTTTTTTAACTCTTCATCCTTGAAAGTGGAAGCTTTCAGAGATTCGGAAGAAAGTCACTGAATTAGTTTGTGAAGAATGCTGAGTTTCATAGATATCATCTGCCATTATGATAAATCTAGCTTCCTATAAGATAATAAACTTGTATTGACATTGCTGGCGCCAAGTTCAGGATCAGTCAGATAAAGTTCTGTTTTTGGACGTATAAATTTTGATTGTTTGACATGTTACTATTGAATCATCAACCCCGTGAAAATTACATTGTTGTGTGAAACATCGTTTACGCAAATAGTCTGAAAGTTTGATATACTAACATGCAAGCTGAACGTCATTCATGTAGGGAGATTCTCTCCAAGTGAAGGTCAACAAGTTGTCTTCTACAAAGACCCAGCTTCCTTATGACTACTACTTTTTGAGTTACTGCAAGCCTCAGAAAATCCTTAACAGTGCGGAGAACTTGGGAGAAGTTCTTCGTGGCGATCGTATTGAGAATTCTGTGTACACTGTGAGATTAAATTTCTAATCTCATCTTTTTGTATGCTTTGAATTTCCGTTCTGTCTTGGAGACCTTTTTTCTCCCTTTCATGTTAATAGTGTGTGCTCTTTTGTGCAACAGTTCAAAATGAGAGAAGAAGTGAGTTGCCAGGTTGGATGCAGACACAAACTTGATGCTGAGGCTGCCAAGAATTTTAAGGAAAAGATCGATGATGAGTATAGAGTTAACATGTAAGCATGGTGGTTAATTGGTATTTTTTTGGGTTTTCAGCAACTGATTTTCTGCCACGATTGAACTGATTTGGACTTCCTCTATTTCATAACATTTTTGTTATGGTTTAACAGGATTCTGGACAACCTTCCTGTTGCAGTCTTAAGACAAAGGAGGGATGGTCAAACAAAGGTCTATGAGCATGGCTTCCGTGTAGGATTCAAGGGAAAGTACTCTGGGGTGAGCTGTGTGACAATTCATGTCTTTGCATATAGCACCGAAATTTACATCCACTGATTCATATTACCAAACTTGCTACTGCAGACTAATGACGAGAAGTACTTTATTCATAATCATTTAATCTTCAAAGTCATGTACCACAAAGACCCAGAGACCGACTTTGCCCGTATTGTTGGCTTTGAGGTTACACCTCACAGGTTTGCTTCCTCTCTTTTTTTTTGGGTACCTCGTATTGTATACGTTGTATTTGGATGTGATATTTTATTTTGTTTTCTTTCTTGAGCTTAATTAGTTTAGTTTTTTTTTGTTTGACATAACAATGCGATATTTTCTTTTTTTGTTTGTTTGACTGATGAAGAAGGAACTAGTGTGGTTAGCTTTTGAGTGAACATTTTCATATGATTTTAGTGTTACATAGGTGTTATTATGGCCGCATCATCTCCAGATTGTCTCTTGAGGACACGGTACTGTCTCTCTTGCTTTTTTGAAGGGAGCAGATGATTATATCTTATGTGATGTAGTCACATGAACCTAGTAGGTGAGATATGTATCACTGTCCGTCACATTGTAGCTAAATGACGTGAATTATCTCCATGTATAGACAAGCCTCCCAGTCTTTTGCAGGATAGGAAAGGGTAGATAAACAAATAGAGAGCAAGAGTAATAGCGTAACAATCAAAGTCTCAAAGGGCTCTTAGGTTTTTGTCCTTATATTTCTCTTATATTTTCTGTGTACTTTACAGAGACAATGCGTCTAGTACGGTAAACTTGTCCCTTTAAATGATGTTATATGTCTCACTGGTTCCTGCTACAGCATTGCCCATGAGTACAAGGATTGGAAGGACCAAGACACCCAATTGATAACATGCTCCAAGAACATTATTCAAAGTGGAACTCCGCCGCAAGAGGTCAACGCTGATAAAGAGATTGTTTTCTCATATGATGTGAAATTTGAGGTACATTCTTAGCACAGAGTATCTCTATGTGTCTTCGATGGATTGTTTTCTTAAACTTAAAAATATTGTATTTGTAGGAAAGTGACATCAAATGGGCATCTAGATGGGATACCTACCTTCTGATGAATGATGATCAAATCCATTGGTTCTCCATTATCAACTCTTTGATGATTGTCCTCTTCCTCTCTGGAATGGTTGCCATGATCATGATGCGAACACTATACCGGGATATATCCAACTACAACCAGTTAGACACTCAAGATGAGGCTCAGGAGGAGACAGGTTGGAAATTGGTTCATGGGGATGTCTTTAGGCCACCGCTTAACTCCAGCTTGTTGTGTGTCTATGTTGGAACCGGCGTTCAAATACTCGCGATGACTCTGGTTACTATGATATTTGCGCTGCTTGGTTTCCTATCCCCGTCTAACCGTGGGGGGCTAATGACTGCTATGGTTCTCTTGTGGGTCTTTATGGGTTTGTTTGCCGGTTATTCCTCGGCTCGTTTGTACAAAATGTTCAAGGGCACCGAGTGGAAGAAGAACACATTGAAAACAGCATTCATGTTCCCAGGAATACTTTTCACTCTTTTCTTTGTGTTGAATGCCCTAATCTGGGGAGAAAAATCTTCAGGTGCCGTGCCTTTTGGGACTATGTTGGCTCTAATGCTACTATGGTTTGGCATATCAGTGCCATTGGTTTTCGTAGGCAGTTACTTGGGATATAAGAAGCCTCCCATTGAAGACCCGGTTAAAACAAACAAAATCCCGAGGCAAATCCCAGAGCAAGCTTGGTACATGACGCCCATATTCTCGATTCTTATTGGAGGCATTCTTCCATTTGGGGCCGTCTTTATTGAGCTTTTCTTCATCCTGACATCAATTTGGCTAAATCAGTTCTACTACATCTTTGGATTCCTGTTTATAGTCTTTGTAATCCTGATCATCACATGTGCTGAGATAACCATAGTGCTTTGCTACTTCCAGTTGTGCAGTGAAGATTACTATTGGTGGTGGAGGTCGTATTTGACAGCAGGCTCCTCAGCCCTCTACCTCTTCTTGTACTCCATTTTCTATTTCTTCACGAAGCTGGAAATTACAAAGCTGGTTTCAGGCATCCTCTACTTTGGTTATATGCTAATCGGGTCATATGCCTTCTTTGTGCTCACTGGCACAATTGGGTTCTATGCTTGCTTGTGGTTTGTGAGAAAGATCTACTCTTCTGTCAAGATTGACTAAACATCTTGCTGTGATTGCTAGTATTTTAGAGTTCTACAGATAAATTTGGCTAGCTCAAATTTGCAGAAGAATCTTGAAAAGATGTTCGACTTGTAGCCGTCTGTTCTTCAACTTAAGGGTAAGTACGGAATTGTTCAGTCCATGCTGAAGATATCATTTTGTTAATGTAGGTTATGGTTTGTACTAATATGTTATCTTAATTTCGGCTACTTGGGCATTGTGATTTGATTACAGTTTAATATATCCCTTCGAAGACATATTTGATTCAGTTAGAACAGTTTTTCGCTTTGCCATCAATTTTCTGACTTCTGATTGCGTTACTTGTAGATTGGTGTACTGGTTATCCGCCTATGTTTGTGATGTTAATATTTTTGTATTCACTTCGTCATTAGCATTGCTTTTAAATCTCTGTTTGAAACTCTGTTGGTTGTCGTGGCCTGATTTGATTATTATTCTAGGAATGCGTCTAATTTTACTACATAATAGTCTCGGGAACCTTATGCTGAGTTTTAATACTTTGGTAATCATGATTAAGTGGCTTGTTAGGTTTTGCCAGATTGAATTACCGGAGGTTTGTTAATTTTGACTGAATGAAAATTCAGATCGGGATTTTTATCTGTCGTATCTTGTTGAGTTTGGTTCACTTTCAAGGCCACAATATGTACTCGAATCAACCAATGCAATGGGCAACACACAACTTGTGTAAAGCGGGTGGTTGGCCGTTGTGTATTATACTTGCATAAGCGATTAAGCGGACGTTCATCTATGATTTGAGTCAGATATATGAATAATGATTTCATGCCGACTGTAATCTGTGTGCAGTCTGAATCGCGGGCTGAGCGACTTTGTTCTGAATTATTTGGCAAAAATGTTTGCCCTCTAGAGTTGCTTAGGGAGCGAGGGCGAGTTGAGCTGAAATAGCGGGCCTTTGGAGCAACTTTGTTTTGAATTATTTTTTGGTCGCTTACTTTTCCCGGCGACTTAAAGTGTTTGAGTAAGTGAATGTTGTTTTTGTTTTTTTAATTCCTCCATTTGCCAACTAAAAAAATCATTAACAAGAAATTTTTTGCATCAAATCCTAGAACACCAAATGAAAGTCCTAATACTAAATTTGTTTAACTTGAGTAAAACACTAAATATTACTCCCTTCAATATTCACCAAATAAATTATGCACAAATTTAATTTTCCATCCATCTTATTAGTTTTGTAATTTCGAATTCTGTTTTGATTGATTATCTTATCATGTAAGTATTGAAATTAAGTTTAAATCCTAAAGATCACATATAGTATTAACTTAATTGAATTTTTATGTTTCTTCCTTCATTATTTATGATAATTTGTTATTTTGGGTGTTATATTTATCATGATACTATCATATTCACTTAGTAAATATGGTAATTTAGTTTGATGAATATTATGTTACCTGTGTGATATTCATCATATGTAACTATTATATTAACTTTCAGTGTAGTGAATGTGATAGTATAACACGATGAATACGATTATGTAGTATGATATTCATCATATAACTATCATATTTATTTTGAGTTTAATGAATATAATAATATAATTTCATGAATATGTATTATGTAACGCGGTATTCACCATATAACATAACTATATTTATTTTGATTTTAGTGGATATGATAGAGTCATTTGACGAATATGCATGTGTTGACTTTAAGTTTAATGAATACAATGGTTAGTTTTATGATAATGATTTATAAACGTGATAAATTTGAGTACAAATCAATTAAAATTATGAATTTCATAAATTTGATATGATTTTACCAAAATTTGTAAGGGGGTTGCGAAAGGTCGTCGGCGTTTTGCGAAAAATCGTCGGCGTTTTCTATAAAAAAGACATTGCATGCCCTTTTCTCTTTATCTCTCTACCTTCTTTTCTCTGAAAGAAAAACAACAAAAACAACATAAAATCCAAAAAAACGGTTTTAACATCGATCAACAACATCAAACAACGTCAACGATTCAATATCAAACGACAACAACGATTCATCGGTAAGTAATTAAAATCTTAATTTTTTTTTTCAATTAATTTTTGTTGTTTAAGCTCTTTAGTAGAAATTAAGTTGAATTAGTCGTAGAAGCCATAGAATTAGATTACGTAAACTCAATCGTATTTTTGCAATAGACTTGAAAAATGGCCGTCCTCGCGTGGAAAGGACGGCCAAACTAGCCGTCCAAGCATGGTATGGACGTGCATAGTACACGTCCAAACCATGCATGGACGTGTACTATTCACGTCCAAGCATGGTATGAACGTGCACTATTCACGTCCAAACCATGCATGGACGTTGATCCTGGCTGTCCATGCATGGTCTGGACGTGAATAGTGCACGTCCATACCATGCTTGGACGTTACACGTCCATGCATGGTTTGGACGTGTACTATGCACATCCATACCATGCCTGGACGACCATTTTTCAAGTCCTTTTCTTTCCGTTATTTTACTCAGTTTTTAACATAAATTAAGTCGTTTTTAATATTTTTTAATATAATCCTTACCAACAGGATTCGTATGAGGAGTTTGGTGGAAATGAGGTTAATTTCAACCAGTTATTTGAGACGGAAACATCTTTTGATAGTCGGGATGAGGTGTTTGACTGGGCTCAAAAAATAGCTATCGATAATGGTTTTGCCTTAGTGAAGGCAACAAATGGGGCGACAAATCGCAAACAACCGGAGTTGCTCGGGTCGTACTTCCGTTGTTCAAGGTACGACCGAACCAGAAAGAAGATCGATCCTGAGAAACCGGAGAATTCTACTAAGAGAGGGTCGGCAAAGTGCGGATGTTTATTTAGGATTCGAGCGGTGCAGGAGTACGCCCATTTGGATGATGGGAAGCCGACGGTTGCTTGGTACATTATTACTTCGACAAACGCGGGTTTTCACAACCACGAGGTAGCGACTTATAAAGACGGGGATAGACATTTTGCGGGCTTGGATGCCGAAAAGAAAGAATTTGTGAGGCAACAAGTCCGGGCGTCGATTCCGCCGAGGGATATCAAGAACGCTCTTTATCAAAGGATCCCGGAAAAACCCCAACCGAGTAGCACCCAAATTTATAGCGAGTCGAACAAGGTTCGGCGCGAGATGAGAGGAAGTAGGAATCCCGCTCAACAACTGTTGGCTGTAGCAGTTGCTGCCAAATATGTGGAGTGGCACGAATCAGACCCCGAGACGAAAGAGTTAACTCATGTGTTTATGTGTCATCCGGAATCCGTCAAACTATTCCGTGCTTACCCATATGTAGCTCTTATCGACACCACCTACTCGACCAATGTTTTAAAGATTGCACTTATTGAGATAGTTGGCGTTACACCGGTTGGATCCTCCTTCTTAATTGCCACTGTTCTCCTTCCGTCTGAAAATGATACATCTTATGGGTGGATGTTGCGGAGATTAGAGGAGCTACTTCTGGGGTCGTCACCTATGCCTACTCTTGTCACTGACCGAGAGTTGGGCTTGATCCGGGCTATTGAGGACCTCTATCCGGAAACTTCTCACATTTTGTGTCGTTGGCATGTGAACAAAGCCATTGAGACCAGAGTAAAAAATTCAAGAAAGATGATGATGTACAAAGACATGATATTGCATAGTAAAGAAACGGGTTGGTACCGCGTCATCAATGCAAGCACACAAGCTGAGTTTGGGAGAGCATGGGAAGCCTTTTCTGAAACTTGGGTAGATTTGGCTGGTTATGTGATGAGAACATGGGCGCATTACAAGAATAAGTTCGTTTTTTTCTATACGGACAAATACTTTCACCTCCATACCACGGGTCACGAGTCGAGGCCGTACGGTGTCATGTGGATCGTACACTACCATGACCATTGGATGAGATTGCACTACAGTGGCCCACTGAGCGAAGCACCCATGCCACCGATCGATCTTTGTTGGGAGTGGGTAAGAGAAGATGCAGTTGCACATTATGCCGATTTGTACACGTCGAACATCGAAAGATGGCATACTTTGATGGGAACAACACCTTGAACTCGGCGCCGAAGACAGCCTCCCCCGGGTTGAGATTTATTTGTATTCTTTAGGTTGAGATTTATTTGTATTATTTAGGTTGAGATTTATTTGTATTCTTTAGGTTGTAATATTTAAATGTAACCGTTGTGATTTCAAATTTCAAAATGTTACCGTTTTTCGAATGGTTTTCATGTTCATTGTAATCGGGATTTCATTGTGAAACAAATTACAAAGATAAAAGTTATCAAATTAAAAACGTTCAAACAAACAGAGCAATTTCATTGTCAAACAAACCTTCTTCACTACTAAAAAGTTAACAAATTACAAAGATAAATGTTAACTAATTTTGAGACAAAGTTGCATAACAGTCATAAAAGTTAACTAATACATCCCGTCGTTCAGACCTCATTGGCCCAAAACGAAAAATATGGAGGGATAACCCCGGTTATCCGTAAAAAACTCTTCTCAAACTCCCACCAACCACGCATCTCAGGAGAACCGCTAACGTCTAGGTGATTATCTTCATACATTCTAATGACGTCCATAATCTTGTAATACACATGCATTGCCTGTTGAGATAAGACTGGGGGCTGAAGACGTATCATGTTTCTCGCTTCAGCAAGGCGGCGAGTGTCAGGACGTCGAGGGTACGAACTTGCAGCTTCGTTCACTAACCGGACCGCGTCACGCCTCTTTATCCAGTAGTCGCGCTGATGTTCAAGAGATGCTTTCACCATCGGGTTTTCCGCTGCAGGGCTTGCGAGATCTGTCTCAGCTTCTGCAATCCGTTGTGAAAGCCAAGTTTCATCGTTCAACGGCATGTTTGCCATTCCTGAAAACAAAAAAATTTAACAATTAAAATTGAAAACATACGGTTAGAACGTAAAAAAAAAAAAAAAAAACAAAAAAATGCATAAGGGACGTCCAAACCACACGTCCAAACCCATAAGGGACGTGTGGTTTGTGCGTCCAAACCACCCACCAACGCGCGACTTACCCGTCCACACCACCATACGACACCCCACCCACACGTCCTCACCACCCACCAACGCCCTAACCACACGTCCTCACCACCCACCAACGCCCCAACCACACGTCCTACCCACACAAGGACGTGTAAACCACACGTCCTCTCCCTCCCCCAACGTGAGAAACTCACGTCCTAAACCCACGCACATCGTCTTTCTCGTGCCAAATTTGTCCCAAATCAAACAAAAATAAACCAAACAACAACTAAATCGACATCATACTTCACTAACAACAACAATTACAACACAAACAACAACAATAACAACAACAAAAACATAAATTCAACAAAAACAACACTAAAAAAAATAAAAATAAAAACTAACCTTGGTGGCGGTTGTCGGTGGTGGTGCGTCGGACAGTGGTGGTCGGAGTATTGGTGGTGGAGTCGGTGGCCTAAGGTGAGTTATGGTGTTCAAGAGTAAGTGAGGGAGTAAGGATGAATTTGGGAGGGTTTAGGTGACAAAAGGGTAAGGATGGTAATTTGTTTAAAAAACGTCGACGATTTTTCGCAAAATTTCGCGATTCAGAATTTGTAAATTGAATAATTCAAAAAAGAAGAATATAAACTTACTCTTGAAAGATGTTATGGGTAGTTATTATTTTTCTTATTTTTTATTTTTCTTTTTTCACCTATAACTACTATGGGAGTAAAAAAGAATATACATCGGATGTAGTACCTCCAATTTTTTATTTTTTGAGTATATATTTATTTTTTTTGAGCTTATTACCTCAAACTTTATTTGTTTTTGAGCAAATGTATATTTTTTGAGCATATCAAAGTTTATAAGTTATACTCCCTCCTATTCTATGTATTGTTCCCCTTTGAGTGGGGCACAAGAATTAAGGTATTGAGTAAAATAAGTGTAAAAAATGGGGGTGGGGTTGGGTGATAGGAGAGAGAAATGAATAATTAGGAATTAAATAAGAAATTGTAAGTTAGGTAGGGTTTGATAATAGGAGAGAGAAATGAATAAAATAAAAGTAAAAGTTTCCAAAATAAGAAAGAGGAAGAAAACCTGAATAATCCGTTTTAGGAAATAGGGAAGAATAGATAGAATAGGAGGGAGTATTTTAGTTTTTTTCGTCATAACTCAAATTCAACTAAACTTATATGTAATATTTTTGAGTTTTATTGTGATCTTCTAAAGTTTAATATTTAAATAAAGGAATATTCTACATGGTACCCCGCAATTTTTCAACTTTCTACATGATATCCCTATATTTTTTAAAACATACATGGTACCCCTAATTGTTGTCATTATCACTACGTGTGCCCCTAAACTTTATTTTTCGTCAATTAAACTCATTTTTAAGCGTTAAGTGATTACTTAGACGCATAATCAAACTTGACATTTATCATATTATGACATAAAGACTTTATTAGAATTAATATTCATTCTTTGGACGTGATAATTTGGTAAAGATCAATAATTTTTCCTTCACCTTTTTTAGCCCATATATATCTATAAATATTACGATCGAGATGGATATTGAGCCTAATAGAGTCCTCATGTCAGGTGATAATAAATGACAAGCTTCCTTACGCGTTCAAGTTATCACTTAAAGCTTTAAAATGAGTTTAATTGACGGAAAATAAAGTTTAGGGGTACGCGTAGTGATAATGACAACAATTAGGGGTACCATGTATGTTTTAAAAAGTGTAGGGGTACCATGTAGAAAGTCAAAAAATTGAGGGATACCATGTAGAATATCCCTTAAATAAATAAACTCAAAAACTCTATATAGGAAAACTCATAATTTCTAAAACAAAACTCAAAAACTTTACTATAATGCTCAAAAACTATAAAATTTGAGGTAATACATCGGATGTAGCATCCACTTACTGCTGGGGGTATCCTGCTCTCTACTCCTGGAGAATATATTTTACTTATACCTACCCTCCAAGATTCACTCTTGTCAACGATTTTTGGTACCCGTTATGTTATCTACGCATTTTTTGTAACCATTACCATTTTCTATTATGAAATAACGGTTTTCAATTCCATTGTAGTCAATAGAGTATTATATTTGACCAACTTGACCACTACATGCATAGCTTTAACAGAACTTTAAAAAATATTCAATTTGACCAATAATATTCAATTTGACCAAAGTAGTTCTATTAATATGTCTTCACAATGCGTTATGTTAAAATCCAAAATATCAAACATTGTACTCTCTAAATATCTTTCTATATTTCTCTCTAAAATATGGTTGGTCAATCGGAGCTACTCACGTTCTCGTTACGCACAACCTTTTACTTGCATTCTCCATAACCTTCCGGTTCATTATGAGAATGGAAAGGGTTTAAACCCTAATTTTGGGTGATTAAGGTCATTGCTTCATGACTGCGGTTTCACCAAGGTTATAAAAAGTGTACCCTGTGTTCACAAAAAACCAAGGTTTTATAGGCATTGCTTTTATCGAGTTTGACGAAGCTAACTGCCATCATAGTTTTCGCCAAGCAAGAAAATTAAGGGCAAGATTTCCGGCGGAAGATGCGGGGAAAGAGTCCTTTTATTTGAATGCTAGGCAAAAAGGGCCTTATCTATGGGTTCCGATCCATGTTGATCATCATCTACTGACCCATTACATGAGGCAACACATTCTTGTCACCGTGTCGATGTCATGGAAGAGAGAGGTAATTTCACCCGCGACTCCCGGTGATAATGCAATCTTCGACTTGATCTATACCGAAATTCATGAAGAGTATCCTAACACTTTATCAGATACAAATAATTAAGTCTTTAATTATTTCCTGGCATAATAAGTTGCATTTAGATTATGGTGATTCTTTGATTTAAAGTTTAATTAATTATGTTTTTATGATTTTTATTACACTTCATCTCAAATAAAATATAACGAACCCAAACCGTTGTCGAATTCATGACGGTTTAAAAAGCACAAATCGTTGTCGTATTTAACAATTTACAACGATTTTATTTCACTAAACATGTTGGCCGTTGACATAGTTTTCCGTAGATCATTTCAAACAAATACTTCCATGGTTTCAATATTATTGACAACGGGTTTTGATCCGTTCTTACAAATTCCATAACGGCATCTTAACCCGTTGATTACATTTAATAATGGTTCCGCGTTTCTATATATAAACTGCGGCAATACAATTAACATCGGTCGATGCAATAACGGTTATGTGTTTCTATTTAAAAACGGTAAATGCATTATTTGACCGTTATTACATGTCTTATTTGGCATAGTGGCAGTGAAATTATTAAGATTGTTATTAAAAACAAATTACAAATATGACTAAGGCAAGTTTGTTGTGAATATAATATTCCTTATATATTTAATTAAGTTGGATAAATTTATATTTTCCTTCTGATTTGAATAATTTGAATACTAATGAGATATGATGCATTTGATTTTATTGTCTTACATTGCTGCTTTGATGATAAGATGACAAAACACATTGTATATCCCCGTCAATTTTCGATTATCTGTTTATATTAACTATTTTAATATAATTACTTACATTTTATCCAAAAACCATAAAACTAATGAGTAACATATTTTTTTTTTTACTTTGAATTTCCAATGTGAGAATGAGTATATTTTTTTTATCTATTCAACTACCTTATTTAAATTGTTTTAATTTGATTAAATATCACAATAGTTAAGAGGAAATGAGTGAATAATATTTTAAGTCTTAACTATCATCATCATCTATCAATATAATAAAAAGACAATCTAATGCATCACATTTCACTATTCCACTATTTAAGAGTAATTTATCAAGCATCATTATCCCTTACTTTGAAAAGGAAAAAAAAGAAAAATAAAATCATAATCATTAAATGCAATTAATAGAATGATAAACATTAAAATTTAGTTTATTTAAATAAAAAACACATCATTCTAATTTTACAACATTCATAGATGAAACTCTTTCGTTTTCCTATAAACTTCCTCAATTTCATTTCATCATATACATTTATCTATACAATATAATGTCAAGGCTAACTAAAGTACTTTTTTAGTACCACGTGTCAGAATAAACTATTTACAAAATATTTATCTAACAAAAACAAAAAATTATTATTATTATTCACAAATCATCTTATCCAAATATTATACAATTTTGTAAATAGTTTATTCTCTCAATAATAAACATTAAAATTTAGTTTATTTAATTTTAAAATAAATTAAACAATAATAAAAAAAACATACATACTAAATTTAAATTTTTTACATTTATTATTAGAGTAAGATAAAAGGACAAATAAAAATCACATCATTCTAATTTTATGCACATTATAAGAAATCAAGAAATTTTAAACATTAAATTTAAATTAATAATAGCAAAATAAACAATAATCTTTGGCATTTTAATTTTTTGATATAAATAAAAAAAATTAAAATCGAAATTCAAATAAATTTTATATTCTTTTTTTAATTTTTAGTATAAATCAAACGATAAATAAAAATCACATCACTCTAAATTTAAATAATTTATATATACAACTCCCACTTTTTGTTATACATTCCCACAATTTAATTAAAGTAGACATATCTATAATCTGTAAATCTAATTAAAAAAGCAAACTAAACTATCTACCATCATCATCTACAAGTCATACTTTAATTTCATAAAATAACTTCTTAATTACTTTTATGCAAACTGGATCATGTAATATAATAATAATAATATAATAATAATAATAATAATAAGCAAATAATTTTCATTCCATTTCATATTTATGTTTATATTAAATTTGATAATAATGGAAAAATTGTGCTCAAAAGTCATGAACCTTGCTCCTTATTTATGTATGTATTAAATTTGTTAAACAATGAAAAAAAATGCTCAAAAGTCATAAAAGACATCCTCGATTGTTTGTATATTTTTTTAATGAAAGACAATTTTGTAAGCTATTGTCAATAAAACTGTATTTACTTACACTAAAACTTGAGAGAGACGGTATTTCAATAAATTATTGAGAGACCATTATTTTGTACCTCTTTATTTGTATTTTGTGACCCTTTTGTCATTGATCGTACCATAGTAGTTTTGTACCTATTTACATAATAAATGTACTCATTTTATCTTAAATCAGGATATGCACCCATTTTATTACTTTTAGTACCAGTTCTTCTTAAATTTGTACAATAGTCTCTCAATAAACTTATTGAGAGACGGTCTCTCAAGAGACCTACTGATTTACTTATAATCTTTCATATCATTCTATTCACATCAAACTAGGGGTATTAAAGTTTTAAATTATTACCTAATTTATTTACTTTTTATGAAGTGTTTGTTTTCTTCACATATAGGGGTTATCAAATTTGTGATGTCGTACTTTTTCAAAGGTAGGTATACTTATATTCTACGAGTTGATTCTCATTCTCTATTTCTTTCACTATTTAAGGGGAAGTTTAAGTTAAAAACAATAATGTTGTATAAAAGAAATTCCACTATTTTGTTGGTTAATCTCACTAATCACTTAGTTGATTTTATTTTTCAGGGATACTTCATTGGAAAAAAATTATATGAAGAATTTAAATATTAGGATTGCTTATACAACAATTATTACAGACTAGCTACAAGATTAACAATAATAATGTGAATTCTATGTTTTATTTCGGTAGTTGTGTTTTTGCCATCATTTTGCCTTAACATTTTTCACCTACTTGACTTATTTAAGTTTTTCGAGTTTGATTTTTATGTTAACATGTTGATGTCCGTAGTTTTAGTACACAGTCTATCCTGAATAATTCATGACTCGATCTTACTATTCGTTTTGGTTTTTTGTAAAATTCAAATTGATTTGATTACATTATGATTGTGAATTGTACATTACATTCTATTATAAGTTTAAAATTTTACCAATATGATAACCAACTATCTTATTCTTATGTATTTAATAAGAGGAGGATATATATTGATAGCAACTATGCTAAGCTACTGATTTGATTGCATATAATATTTCTTATATTAAGTTGAAAATGAATGCATATGACGAGTTTTAGTTTCGGGGATTCATTGACCATTATGCACTTAAAATAATATTTAATATGATCAATATTTTTGCCTACTTTTACCTAAAAAAATCTTAGATCATGTTTTCCCCCTATAATTTCATTCGAGATGGGGTAATATCACCATTTGAAAATAAAATTAATATTAATTATCCATCTGATATTTAATTTGATTTCTCAACTAAACATCAAAAATAACTTACAAATAAAATATAACAGAAAATTAAGGCTTAATGATATAGTATAGTTCATGCTCGGATACAATATTCAAAATTTAAAGATTATAACAATATTAATATGATGTACCAAATTTTTTTTATTAACATGGATAATCGCTAAAGTACATTATCACCTACTTTCCACGCGTTTAAAAACTTAAAGATATGTCTTATAGCCCTTAATGATATTGTAATTGATTTGTATTAGATTAATATATTGGCAAATTGATATAGATGATATACTTAGACTAACATTTGTTAAAGTTCCTATTTATGCTACTATCGAAATCTCATTTTAAAGAATCAAAAGATTAAAGAAAAATAAATGAGTTCATAAATCTTTTTTAAAATTGCACAAAAAAGGTGATTGATGTATCATCTACAATTGCATTGCAAAAATACCATAAAATTAATATCACGTGCATTGAACGGGAACCAAAACTAGTTTTTAAACTAAAATATATAGAAGTATATAGACTATGGTTAATAGTACTTATTATTTTTATAATTAATACTAAGTATCATCATTTTGATAAAGTTACTCACAAAATATCATTTTGACGTTGAGCTAAAATGATATCATTTGGTTACAAAAATAATGAGAATATCAAAATAATAGGTTACAATTAAAAAGCCACTACTAAAGAATGAAAAGAAGCTAAACGTTTAGAGAGAGAAAAAGCTGACTCTCTTTAATTTCCCTTTTCCAAACCCCTAAGTTTTCTTTCGTTCTACGACCGCCACAATCCCCTACTCCCACACTAGCTTTCCTCCGGCAAAATGCCGGAGATTTGGCCGCTATGAGGCTGATCTCAGGCGGCTCCCTTTGGCATGATCATGATTTTCTCCCTCCGATCTTTGTTTCCGTCATGTGTTAATTCATATCTTATGATTTTTGACGATTCACCACTCCTCTTTATGTGGCTCTCTGAATTTCAGATCAAGATCCTAAGGGAGCCCCTCTTGTCTAATAATCAAAGGACTCGCCGTCTTGTGAACTCATTACTTTACTGTTTTACCACAAAACTCTTTTTCTTTAGATAGTAAAGTTATCAAAAAGTGAGTGTCTAGTGTCTACTTTAGAAAACATATATTCTACTGCGCCCTGTTGATGTTTCAAGGTAAAGAGCTTTTTTCCTCTATTATACTGTCAACATGGATAAGCAGTCTTCCATCCAAGGTTGTTGTTTTTCTCTTACTTTAGGACTATATACTTTTCTACTACCATATCATGAAACAGAATTCTAATCACACCGAGACTGGGACAAGTCTCCCCCTTTGAATTGTTTTTTCTATGAAAAGAAGCTAGCTTAACTTGTAAACTGATTTACTAATGCTTTTCAGTGTCAAATGAATTAAATAGTAGTGTAATACTCCCTCCATTTGATTCCACTTTGCAAGTATGCTTTATGCACAAGGACATTTGGGAAAAGTAAATCTGCTTTATTAAAGAGATGTTCAACGTGTGTTAATGTTTGATTATCAAAAATCTGTTTTATTAATATGTGTTAAGTGTTTGATTATTAGAAATCTACTTTACTGTTAAATTGTACTTTCCCACCCAAATTACAATTTTTTAAAAACTCCATCAAAACTAAGACAGGATTCTGACTTCTCGATTCCCCCCAAAAACATCACATCAAAAACTTGACTTACCCTCTATAAACTCTGAGTTGGGTAAAAACTGCTCATTACACTTGACAAAAAAAAATTACACACACATCTTTACTTCAAAAAAACAGAAAACCAAAAAAATTACAGTTCACTTCCCAAAACTTACAGTTTCGGTTTCCAAAAAAAAGTTACTTCAATCTTCAATGGTAGGCAAATGTATGAACGAAAATACGAGGCAAGAAGTCGTGATTTACTTGTTGAGTAAGTCACACGAAGGAAAGCTTTCCCGTGGTGCATTGCCAGAAGCTGCTGCCAGATTTGGAGTCAAGGGAACAATAGTTTCAGAAATATGGAAGCTAGCAAACAAACCAAGATTAGTTGGCGAAAAGTTAGATGTCAAAAGGAAACGAATTGGTAACACGAACAGGAAACGGATACTACCAGATGTTGACTTTATCAAGACCCTAGAAATAGGTCAACAAGACACCATTAAAAGAGTTGCAAAAAATACCAGAGTTTCAGTGGGAACAGTCCACACGTGGGTATGTGAAGGCTTACTTAAACCTCATTCAAGCCCACTGATACCCGTCGTTGTGGGTGTCAAAGATAAAATTTATAATCCAAACTAAAACTATAGATAGTGATAGTCAGGGTCGAACCACAAGGAGGTTTGGGAGATATTAACTATTTTAGGTCTTTGGTCTTAAGGTAACAAAAGGGGGATTTTGATTGTTTGTTTTGGACTATGTCTAATAAATAAAATAACAAGAACAAAACTGAAATAAGATGTGAATAAATATGATAAAAGAGGTGCTAGGATGTTCGGATCGCTATAGCTATGATGGCAGACGGTCTAGGTAAATCCGTATTACAGTCGCATAAGGGGTTTAACAAGTCCTTTCGGTCCGAGTTAACTAATAGTTCATTTCGGCCTATGCTACTAGTCCCTAGATCTCACTAATCTTAGTTGTCAACACGATAGGTGATTCCTAATGTCTAAGTCACATACCTTTCGATCTTAGTAACTTAGCTGTCTTAAACCGTTAACTAATGCCCTTCCCTATCTCTCGATCCACGGGTTGGTCATTACTAAGCATCTAACAAGTCTCCTTTCAGTCTCATTGAAAGAAATTGCACTTAACGAAATAAAACAGGTCTGATCATACACCAATTCGGTCGACCGACCAGCTAGTCTGGTCGATCGACCAAACAACTCAGTCGACCGACCAGAGAAGTCAGTCGGTCGACCAAGCGCTGTTACGGGTTGCCCTAAATTACGCCATCTACACTATAGGTCGCCTACATCCTAACACTTGGGGGTTTGGATACTCATAATACTATTGAAATCAGTAATTATAACAATAATAACGATAAACAACATGATTAAAATAACAAATAAGCAATTAATGATAGCAAAGGCTTGGGATTCTAACTAACCGATATTGATACTAAGAAAACTTATAAATAAACTGAAACTAGAAACAAGGATTACCGTAAAGCAATAAGGCAGAAGGTAGAACTGAAAGATTGAACTTTTATTGAAATATTGCGTGGAACGGAGTATTTGTATAAACTAATAAGAAAACTAAAACTAATGATGAACTTGATTGAAATTAGAGTCACAGTAATCCTAAGGTAAAAACTAGATTAAAACTTGATGATTAGTACAAAGGAGGTGATTAGCTTTTATAATAAACTCTGAAGTTTTAATTTAAAACCCTACTCATGTCCATGGGCTTAATCTCGATTCTGATTTTTTCGAAAAAGGCCGAGCGGTCGACCGACCGCTGTCACTGGTCGGTCGACCAGTTGTCGGGTTCAGTGAAGCTTCTGATTTTGTAATTAAGACTTCTGAAGTTTTGCTCGTCAGGTACATTGGTCGACCGACCAGTGGGCTCAGTCGATCGACTGATGTACCTGATGTATCAGTTCTCTTAGCTTCTGAAATCAATCCTTTGGCCTTGAAACATGCACTAGACTTCGTCCCTTCATTGTTCCTTCGTGTTCTTAGCCATGCAATCCACTTGTGGAAAGGTTTGACTCAAAATCGACTAATTTCTGTATAAAACTGCAATAATGCACAAAAATACGAAAGTAGATGAAATAGGAGAAATAATAACCATAAACTCATAATTGAGCTCTGAAATGCGTGTAAAAATAGATGTAAAACATCATAAAATAGACACGTATCACCCACTACATCCTCAAATCACTGACGCAAACAAGTACGAAAGGATGAAGCATGCTTTGAAGTGTTTGGTGGTGGAAGAAGTGATACAAGAGTTTTTGGATTTAAATGCAACACCAAGCAGAAAAATAATGTTTGTAGAAATGTGTAGTGTAATTCACATGAATGAGAAGTGGTTCTATATTTCGTATGCCGGTCACAAATTGTATATTGTGGATGGGGAAGACTTACCATATAGAAGTTGCCAATCGAAGCGGTATATCACGAAAGTTATGTTCATGTGCGTAGTAATTAGGCCAATATACGCAGAAGACGGGTCCTTAATTTTTTATGGAAAAATTGGCATGTTTCCTTTCACAAAGCAACAACCAGCAGCAAGAGCAAGTATAAATAAACCAAGGGATACTTTAGAAACGAAGCCAATTGATTCAATAACGAAGCAAGTAACTAGATAATGCATTATACAACAATTAATACCAGCCATCAAGAGTAAATGGCCAGAAGGAGCAAGCAAACACATTTTCATACAACAAGACAATACTAAGCCGCGTATTAAAAATATTGACGAAGAATTCATGGTTGTTGCAAACAGTGACGGTTTCAATATTGAGTTAATGTTTCAACCTCCAAACTCACCAAATCTGAAATGTAATGACCTTGGGTATTTCAGAGCATTACAATCGTCACAGTCAAAGCAAGCAGCAAAAACAGTCGATGAATTGGTTAATTCAGTGATGCATGCATTTGTTGACTAAAGTCCACAAAATTGAACAGCATATTCTTGACATTACAATCAGTCATGGTCGAGATATTAAAAGCTAAAGGACACAACGACTTCGCAATCCCTCACTGTAACATCCCGACCCACCACGGTCGTAACACAACCCCAATAAGATGGGTGCACACTTTTGGGCCATTATTTGTCCTCACTTAAGCCCAAAAGCACAAGATCTTGTTAGTAAGTGGTGGGTGAAAGTTATTATAAACATATCACAAGCCTCACATTCTACCAATGTGGGACAACTTTTCTCTCATATTCTTGGGGTGTTACACTCACATAAAGAAGAGGCATCTTGCTGCCATTGGCCTATTACCAAGGAATTTAGAGGTAAATGAAGAATTGGTACGACAAAGCATTGAACATTCATAAGCTAAAGGGCAAACAGAAGTTTTAGACTACTTGATTTGTGAATTAGGTTACAATGTTCAAGTGTAGATTGTCTAAGTACTTATTTTTACTTCTCATTTTGTTTTTGAAATTTATTTACTGTTTAAACATCAATATTCTAAGTAGATGAAGTAATGTTTAACATGTAATCAAATCAGATCAGATAAGGTAATGTTTTAACATTTTGATTCCATTTTGTTTAACAAATGTGTTCACAGTTTAACAGATAAGCAAGGCACTTCTTCATAAACTCTCAGAGTCTCAGGCCTAATTGGCCTCATCTTCCAGTTATGAAAAATATTCTTGCCTCCTACACACACACCCAATGAAGGTAGACCATAACATATCCGCTTAGTGGCAGTAATGGTCAAAACAAACAAATGCGTGAACTCTCAAACTACTCAAGATTATGTTATCACTGGGCTCTAATAAGAATGTTGTATTACTAACCTAAAACGAATAAGCACACACACCTAAACATTAGTAGACCATGTGGTGGCAAGACTATTTCAACTAAATGGCCACTGACTTTACATATTTTAACCGACAAATAGATACTGCTCTCAAACCATTAAGGATAATTCATCATTGAGCAATGTTCACAATCTCAACATGCAGATATCATAAGTTGCTAAACTTAGAAAGCCAGAAAACAGCAAACAAAACCAGCAGACAAAACCAGCAAACTAAATGAACCAGAGATAAAATTAACCTGAACATGCAGATATCATCAGCAGCTAAACTCAGAAAGCCAGAAAATATATAACAAACAAAACCTGTAGACAGAACCAACAAACTAAATGAAGCAGGGCAAAAATCAACCAGAACATGCAGATATCAACAGTAGCTAAACTTAGAAAGCCAGAAAACAGCAAACAAAACTAGTAGACAGAACCAACAAACTAAATGAACCAGAGCAAAAATCAACCTGACCACGCAGTTCTCAGAAGTTGCTAAACTCGGAAAGCCGGAAAACAACAAACAAAACCAGCAGAGAAAATTTACCAGAAATCAAAATGAATCAATTAAAAATCAACCAGAACATGCAGATCTCAAAAGTTCTAAACTCAGAAAGCCAGAAAACAACAACAAAAACCAGCAGACAAAATATACCAACAAACTAAATGACCCACATTGAAAATCAACTTGAACATGCAGATCTCAAAAGTTCTAAACTCAAAAAGTCAGAAAACAGCAACAAAAACTAGCAGAGCAAAAAATACATGCGCAAAACTCAACCTCATCATGCACAAGCTTAGCAACAAATGTAAAAAAAAAACAAATCAAAAAAAGAAAAGTAAAAAAAAAAGATTAAGAACACAACCTCCTTATTTTTTTTCTTTTTGCTTTGCCATAAATGTAAATCCCCTCGTCGCAGCGGAAAATAAAACATACAAATATGCCAAAATTTACGCGGAATTTAAACTTTAACAAGCAAGATAAAACGAGGTGAATTAAAACAAGCTATACAAACTGAATTAAATCAAAACATAGATAAGTATATCAATCTAAGTACGAAAGTATAAGTACAAAAACAGCCTGGGATGACACATCCCTACAGGCACTCAAGTGTATAACCAAAAACTAGGTCTAGCTACACGATAAACGGGTAAGTCAATGATGATCGGATCATCGCTCGCTAGCCTCCTGTAACCCACCAGCACCCTGTCATGTACCTACATACATGAAAACATGTATGCCACAATCAGTGGGGTGTGACTAGAGTTCTCCTAGCCACCTATTGTTAATGACACGTAACACATAAAGCATCCAACATACTCCAACATTTATAACATGCGAAGTATATATATATATATATATATATATCAAAATCTCAACTTTCATATCAACATGCAATACTTGCAAAGGCTCTCAACTAACTTAGGAAACTATTTGAAATGAGAGTCGGTCTCCCTTCCGGTTGCCCGGCCGGGGGGTGTTTCACTCCAAACCATTTACGAAACCAGACTAAGAGTCGTCCAATGCCTTGGACGAACAATACTAAGATAAGCAATACTCCATAAAAACACAATCAATCAGCAACATCTGACACTGTACCCCAACTCAGGCAAGCAGATGCAACCAGCAGTATCTAGAACCTACCCCAACTCAGGCAAGAACTAAACACAATCAGCAGTGTCCAAGTCACACCCCAACTCAGGTAAACTTGATACACAAATCAGCAAGCATACACTCGTGAACCCCTGCTCAGGCACGAGTGGATACCAATCAGCTAATAATGGTTCATTGACCCATGCTCCGTCGTGACCATTACCCTTCGTAGTGAAATCTGGATCCCAACTCAGACCCCACCTACTACGGTCATAGAAACTCACGGTAGAACAGAGGTCCCTGCTCAGACATTTCCTACCGCATCAATAGTACACGTGACGGTCTAGCGGTCCCTGCTCAGACATGCCCGTCATGCCACAAACACTCACATGTCAAGCTAGAGGATCCCTGCTCAGATCATACCTTGACATGCATCCAAACATCAGCACATATCGTACTCTAGCGGTCCTTGCTCAGACATATTCCGATATGTACTACAACCAAATCCTTAGTCCTAACTTTAGACCTCTAACAACACTTAATTGACATCAGGAACTAAGTTGAGGGAGAGCCGATTTTCCTTTCGATTGCCCGACCGGGGGGTCTCTATCCTCTCTCCATTCCTGAACCCAATATAGTGTCGCCCGAACCTCGGGGACCTCAAACACACATACACATGTAATAGAAGACCAGGTTCGATAACAATCATGAACAACCTAAGACTCTCCTCTACAAGGCTAAGGGTTACCTATTCAACTAAATAAGTTCACTAAGTCTCATAAGCAACCTAAGAAATTGATTAGCTTAAGATAAGAAATAAACTTGCTAAATTATTGTTTACTACATTACCCATTATCATTAAGAATTAACTAGCCTTAGACAAGTAACTAACCACTTTACTAAATCTTACCTAGCTCAAATATACATTTAAAACCAAGCATATATGCCACCAAACATCACTTAAAACATCCTAAAAACAATTGGAAAACAAACCCCCAAAACAGCTCGAAAAACAATTAAACGAGCAGAAAGTTACAGCGGTTTTTGCGCAGCCTGCCCAAGGGGGTGCGCAGCTGCGCCTGGGCTGCGCAGCCTGCGCATGGCGAGGCGCAGCCTGCGCCCAAGCACGGGCCAGGTTGCTCACTCGTATTTCTTGCAATTCGTCAATTCATTCTATCCTTCGACAAACACTTTTAAACCATGATTTCTAGCACCAATCCTATACTATCAGCACATAACAACCCATAGCAATCCCAAGTAGTTCATCCTCATCAATCTTAAACATAATCAAACATAACTTCAAGCATTTACAACAAAATTCCCAAATTATACCGGTCTCCATGTATACTCCCAAATTCCATCCAAAAGATGAAATTCTTCAACAATGAACATAATAAGAAGCATAAAGAAGATGATAGCAAGCCTAAACATGTTCCTAAACACAAGAACACATCCAAAATCACAACAAGCATGCTACTTTAACAAATTAGGTCGAGGTACTCATAATAGTCACCTTTTAGCGGTTTAAGCTCCAAAGTCTTCTTCAATCACGTAAGAGTCGACCCCGGGATCCTCTAATCCAACTCCTACAACCATAAAAACGGAAATTAAAAGCTAGAAACGGAATTGGGTCAAAACAGCCTAAAAATGAAAGTCAACGAAACCGAAATTGAAAGAGATAGAAATATTGCAAATATCGAGAGGATTCCGAAAATATAAAATTTACCTTGATTCGAGTTGCGGAAGGGGTCGAGATTATCTTTTGAAGCTTGGAGAAAAGAGAGGAAATGGAGTTTTCTTTTTACAGTGGAGTGAAATGTGAAGGATGAAGATGTCCATGAAAGGGTGTTTAAGTAGGGTTTTAGGTTGTCCTTTTTATTTATGCTTGAGTCGGGTTTATTTCATTAAGTGATACGGAAACTCAAGTCGGGAAATATGCCAACTGACAACATCTTAAGATTAAAATATTCTTAAGACGAAACTTAACGGAAAACATAAAAATAAAACTTACGATTTATTATTAAAATAGTATTAAATTTCCGAAATTACTTTTAATTTATTAAAATACTTTTTACGAAAATACGGGATGTTACAATAAATCTCTCCTCGTACTCTCTCTTCCTTGCTAAACTCCAGGTTTCGGGCTTTTCTTTTCTAGGCTTACACGGTTTATAAGCAGAACTAGCAGCAATATCATCAACCTCTTTCCTCTTCTCAAATCTTGCCAAGAACCTCTTCAAGGACTCAAGAAATAGATGCTCAGAACTAGCAGTAACATCATCAATCAGCAAATCTGGCGTCTTTAGAACAAATTGTGTTTCTTCAACCATCGTCCCTAAATCATCTGGATCTAGGGTGTCGGGAATAATCAGGTTTGGAGGAGATGACTAAGTGAGTTCACTCTTTTCATCTTCTTCATCTTCATCGTACCCAAGACGATATCTTATATACTTACATTGCACACAGTCACAATTTGAATGTTTTTTAATCATGAAAACAATCTGGTATTTTAGAAAGATCTGAGTTTTTAGAGAGAACTGTGTAGATGAAGAGGCCGAAGGAGGCGGAATATTTTAGGGTTTATGTTAGGATTATTCTAGACACTTTAGACGGGGAGAGAGAGAGAGAGAGAGAGAGAGAGAGACGTCAGTTGCAATTGTGAGAATGAGGGAGTGAAGTACGGTTAGGTTTCCATAGAAGATTCAAGAACATTGCCATGAAGATGGGTGGGTGAGAAGATGATCCAGTTTTTCAAATGGATTAATGGGAAATTGGGTTATGTAATGGGGATGGCCTGAGTTTTTTTGGAGGAAAATCTTATTGGGATTGTGTTTGGTTTATTATTGAATTAGGTTTAATTAGTGAATTAGGGTGGAAATTGATGGTATTATGTGGGGTATGTAATGATATTTTTGTAAATATGAAAGTTGCACAAGAAAAGGATAAAATGGACAATTAAATCGACCAAAAAGAAACATGTAAAGTGGAGTCGAATTGACCGATAAAAAATACAGGCGAAGTAAAATTGAATGGAGGAAGTATTAGTGAGGTGAGATTTAAATCTGAGATTCTTTTTAACTATTAAGTTAAGATATTTTTGATATTTAATCAACTGATGGTGATAGCTAGCAATCTTGGTGCATTGTGTTATATTTGTATGGCCTTTAAATAGGCAATCAATCTTGGTTGTTTCTCACTTTTCAAAATCTAATACAAAGTGTCGTTATACTCCGTAACAATCACTAATACTTTGGCTCCTAATTAAATTGAAGTTGGAATCTGGTCCACCATACAAATCTTGTGGTCAAAATAAAATCTTAGGTCTTTTGCTTTAAAGAGCAAGAGACTAAGAAATACCTACAATCAAAGTAGCTTACTAATTAAGATAAGTTTAAACAACTCTAAATTGCTTTTTAATCTTTAGTCATTTTCATATCTTCCTAGCCCTAATAAATAAATAAAGATAAAGTGTCATCACAATGAACATAATAAACAAAGGAAACTTACATAGCTAAGCAAAAATACACTCTACCACGATATCGTACCCTACACGCGCCACACACGCGCCTCCGCTTGTTGTCGAGCGTGTTTTACGTGTCGGTGTCACCCTAAACAAAGTGTACATAATAAGGGGGACAAATCCCAACAAAATTTCTTAGATAAAAATAAATAAATAAAAGGAAAATGAGTTCTTGAGTTGTCTAATTATACAAACAATAATGAACAAATCTACTAGTACATTAGGAATTCTCAACTTGTAGCAACATTGCAAATGGAATTTTGAGGACTAAACAACCAAATTGTACTGCTGAAGAAGCCTGTTAGCTTCTCTTAGACCACTGTAATAAGCACCATGAGTTGTAGAGTAATGGGTTCTATGTGTCGCTTCGCCTGCGAATAGAATTTGATGAGGGTGTAAACCACATTCCTCGGGCAGTGGTAATGGTTGAGCCAAGGTATCAAAATCGTCGCCACTAGATCCCACTGAAACATAGCTATATGACCCTAGGAATAAGGGATCAGTTCCCCATTTGCTCCTCAAAACCCTTTTGAACTCGAAACCTGACTTACTCAATTCCCCATTGCCATTGCCATTTCCATTGCATTCATCATTGGAATGGTCTAACTTTGAGACAAAGCTTGAGACAGTCGTTGAAACTCCCTCGATTATTGTCTCATCGTCAAGAGATTCGAGCTCTAGAGCTTCTTTCCCTGCAAACCAAGATAGCAAGACACTAGAATTGCTGTGAATTGGGTATATAGAGGCTGTTCTTCTCATCCACCATGGGATCTTTCGATCCTTAAACTTGGAATCCGACCTATGGAATGCCATTTGCATAAAAGGGAACTTACAATCAAGACCTTGATCTTGATTGTTGGGTGGGCTTAATTCTAGGAACAATTTGTTTACAACACCAAACCCGAGTCGAGAAATTGCCTCTTTTTTCAAAGAAGGAAGCGAAGGGCTAAATAACCCTCCAAGTTCATCAGAAATTGTAGCCTTTAGGACTCCTAATGAAACCGTCACAATTACATGATCAGCTAGCATTATTGATCCATCACTGAAATGCAATTTCACTGGCCTGTAACTATCACCAATACTATGATTACCATTTTCAGATCCTACAAATTGATCCCCATTTTGCTGCCATTCAATTTTGACCACTTTCCTTCCCAATTGAATCAATCCAGGGGGTAAAACAGATGCCAAAGCCTCAACAATGGTTAAATAACCTCGAGGGATCGTGATTTCGTCTCCTGGAAACATTCGGTACTCACTTTCAGCAGCATAATCGAGACTGAACAGATCACCAGCACCAGTATAAGTCCTCTGGGTATTCTCATACACAGCAAAAACAGCTTCTTCCAACATTTTCCTGCTCCAATTTCCACAAACTGTAACATCCTCACCATTTTCTCTAGACCCTAGATATTTCTCAAGCCCAAGCTTAAGAAATGAACCAATGCTGCTCATTTTGGACCCGCCGACACCACCATTCTCACTCTTCCCTTGAGCAAAACTCATCAAATTATCGAAAAGCGATGAAATGGGCTCAACAATAGCTGGATTAACCACAAACCCACCTTCAGTTCTGGTTTCAGCCATTGAAAGTCTCTCCTCATGCAACCCATCCATACATTCCCATGGCTTCTCAGACTCCAAAGATTTGATCTTTTGAGCAATCTCATACACTGGACTTCCACCAATCCCATGAATCCACGTGGCACCCATCTCAATTCTATCACCAACAAACTCTCTAGTGTTAATCCTACCACCAATCCTCTCCCCACCTTCAACAACACACAAGTCAAATGACTCTTTTGCCCCTACTGCTGTATACAGCTTATGAGCAGCTGTTACCCCCGCCATTCCTGCACCAATTATCACAATTTTTGGTCTTTTAACCGCCATTTTCACCTACCCTTTAAGCTCTAAATCCCAAATCTTCGCTTCCCTTGCTCAAACTAATATCTTTTTCTCTCAGCCAAAATATCAAACAGCTTATGTGCACTTTAGAAAGTGATGAAAATGCAAGGGAGAGGCACAAATAATTGAAAGATGGTGTGTGGGTGTGGTGAGAAAGACGGTACTGATAAGGAATTTATAGAGGTGGGACTAGTGTTATTTTGTGGGGACGAAGATTTGATACCGCAATCAACACACTATAGTTTACAGTCCTCTCTCAGTCGACCATTTTTTACGTTTACTTTCGACACACTCAGTGAAAGACAGGTTACGACTGCACCTAGTAAATGGGTAACGAGTCTCCTTTCTCACGGCTATATCGTTACAAACTTATGACGGTGAAATACTATCCATATGAACAAATAAGATAAAACAAATGAAACATTAAGTTCTTACAAAATCTGATTTATTTTTATTCAGTGTAATGTATAAAACTATACTACATAGTTTTAAGACTATCACACCAGCATATTAGTTTTCCACTAATCCTAACTTTTACTCTATATTACTTTTTTTATTGCACATATTCAGATGTTATCTCAACTTTTTATATACGAGTAAGTTTCTTGTAAAGCTGATTTATATTTCCTCTATTCCAATTAATTCACTACATTTCACTTTTTGGAAAATATTTGCAAGTCGAGTGAATTTTTGACACAATTTCTAATATCTATCTATATTATTAAAGGATCCCTTCCAAAAAAAAAAATTATATTATTAAAGGAAGCTTTTTTAAGATTAGTAATAAGTAATAACAATATAAAAGAGCTATCCAACTTCCAAAAATAGTCGAAACCCTTCCACCCTCAATCTCTCATCTATGCTTTCCTTTTCATATATGTTACCCCGTATGGCCGTATGAACTCTTTCTTTGTAATATTGATGTGTACAATAATTGTTTGCTAATAATATATGTTTGTTTATATTATGCCAGATCATATCTTTATATTGTTTCTTCGTCAATACTAAGTTACTAACATTGCAATTTGGTTGAAAATTCCAGGTACAATATTAAGTTGAGTGTTTAATGAGTCAGTTGAAAATATCAAGTAACCATCAAAAGCTTATCGCATGGTTTTTTTTCTCTTTTTGCATTTACTTAAATTTTTCATACGTTTCTCTTTATGTGTATATTTTAAATCTTTTTTGATTTTTAAATTTTTATTGTTTGTAACTGAAAAAAGTGAAAGAATTGAACACAAAAAATGCATAAACTAAGAGTAACAAAAGAAAAAATGTTATGAAATATTATAGTATAATATTATATGGATGTCCATATCTTATAATATCTTAGAGTGTTTTATCTTATGGAAACTCTATCTCATTGTATATGTATATATACCCCTTATAATGGAATGAGAATCTACTTTTGTCTCTCTTTATTTCTCTCTATAATTCTCTCTTGTCTTTATTTCACAACATGTTATCAGCACGAGTCTCTACGCTAATTTTTTTAACTTATTGAAAAGAGGTATTCTCCAATACAAACATCGTAAAAGAAAACAAAACAAAAAAAAACAAAAAAACAAAAAAAAAACAAAAAAACAAAAAAAAAGAATGATTTCCCATGTTCTCGTTAAATCAAGTACAATTGCTTGATAAGCTTTGATTTCCTGCCCCTCATATTTGCGGTTATCGAATATAACAAGAAGACCGGGAAGCCATTGAAATTGGTAAAGATCGACAAGGGTGAGTATAAGGCGGTAACCGAATTTATAATTTTTATATGCATTCATTATTTAAAATTTGAATAATCAAAAGGTTCATATTTGATCTATTCTACTATTCTCAATTGAATAAGGTACGTTTTCTTACACATGTTATATTGGTTTATTGTAAAACTATAATTATATTATTATGGAATTTAACAAGAGTTTGGTATGTATAGTCTATTAAAAGGATGTTATAATGTATATGAGATTATTATATCAGTTGTGTAAAATATCATATTATTTCGGAACTGAAATTTCATAGGAAATACTTTTTGAAAAATGACATATCAATATCATAAACTTTGATGAGGGATATGTCCATATATTATAACTTTGACCTAAAGTTCAAAGTTTTAAGGGTGTAAATTTAACACCGTCTCATAAGGGAGATATGTTTATATGACTTTGACCTGAAATTCAAAGTTTTAAGGGTGTAAATTTAACACTATCTCATAAGGGAGATATGTTTATATGACTTTGACCTGAAATTCAAAGTTTTAAGGGGTGTAAATTTCACAATGTCACATCAATACAATATGACTTTGACCTGAAGTTCAAAGTTTTAAAGGGAAAATTTAACACCGTCACATCAATACAATATATTCATATTGTATTTTGGACTTGAAGTTTCATAGGGAAATACCTCATACTATCTTGGGCCTGAAGTTCCAAAAGATTTATTTTAAAAAGATGGGGAGATATGATATTCATATTGTATTTTGGACCTGAAATTCATAAGTTTATAATGTATAAGGCAAGTGGCTAAAAGTCCACATGAAAGCTAGTGGCCAAAGTTCACAACTGCGATTTTGATACGCATTTGAGTTTTAAATGAATAAAACGGTTTTATTTAAGGGAAATTATTTCAAAATTGATTATTGTTCACCTAAAGTTGAACAGTATAATGAGATTTGAAATTAGATCCATTCTTGGAAGTGAATGTGACATCTCATAAAGGGTCTTTTGGTGACAGAGATCGGAAACATGTAATAACAATAATGAGAATAGTATAATGAGATTTGAAATTGGATCCATTCTTAGGAGTGAATATGACATCTCATAAAGGCTCTGTTGGTGACAGAGATCGAAAACATGGCATAATGAAAAAACCCAGTAAAAGGACACATCATATTATTTTTGAGTCAAAATTCATTTCATTTAAAGTAATGAAAGTCGGGTGAAACTCATATATGCTCGAAATTTGATACGATAAAGCATAAATTATTATGGGTTGAAATTTTGACATTCACACTATGGCCTGAAGTTCATAGCGTTTGCAAATAATAAAATTATGGCTCGAATTATGACCGGAAGTTCATGAATTTTACAAATATTAAAATTGTGGCCTGAAGTTCACAGTGTTCGCAATTTATTTTTGTATACGGTGATACATTTTTTGTATTAAAACAAAAATAAAGTCGGGAGTTATTCATGAATGTCAAAAACTCATAAATTATGGCATATGGGATTTTGCAATGATGCAATATACTTTTCATTTCACTCATATAATGTAGTCTTGAAGACACATATCGTGAAAAAAAAAAATGTTTTGAGTGAAATTATTATTTATTGGGAGTAAATTATGTCAACGATAGTCCTTATATATAAGGACGTGGTGTGTTTATTTTGAAACACTTATATTCATATCAAAAGTGGATATTTACTATACTCTTGAAAGAAAGAGGACGTGGTGTGTTTATCTTGAAACACTTGTATTCCTATCAAAAGTGGATATTTACTATACTCTTGAAAGAAAGGTGTTAGTGTGACGCTCATAGGGCATTATGAGGTAAATTGTCGGAAAAATACAACTAATTTTTAAGTTGTTGGAACCTTTGTGGTTAAGAGAATAATTGATTTGTAAGTAAAATTATGATCAATTTACATATATAATAATTATCATGTTATACGACACATTAAAAGGATGTGATAAACATGAGTATGTCATCATTGTATATGTTGACGATTATAATTATTGGTCATTTGAGAAAACTCAAAGAGGAATATATTTCCTATTGATGAGTCTTGCCTACATATATGGGACACTTCTTGTGTCATTTTTCACATCAATTATCAGGTTGAATAAAATATTGCTGACAACAAATTTAGCATGCGAAATATAGTCAACTTGGGGTGGCGTGTGATAAGTGAAATTATTGAGACACAGCCGGTTCTTATTAAAGTTTGCCATGAATTAATTGTGGGCAACTTAGAAAGTTGACATGGAATAATTCAGATGTGACATATTAAGGCCATCCGGGTTCTTATTATACCCGCTCCGATAAACCTGAAGTTTATCCTAAGGAAAATATAAGTGCTGAAACTCTTTTGTGTAAATTTATTAAAAGCAAGACGTTACACGGAGATTGAGTATATTTGATATTTGAGATCTAACAACTACTTGGAGTGTAATAAAGAACGTAAATGTTCATTTATGGATTGCCATTATTTAAAGGAGCTTGTAGCCACATAATGATTTTTCTAAGTAGTTATTGTGTGGTAATCACAACTTATTATATGAAATCGTTAGTCTCCAAATTGGGCATTGTGATTCAGCACATTTATAATCCAACTGCATTATAAGGTTATTATACAAAAAATGCCAATATAAATTCTCATCGGAGATATGAGAAATTAAGGTCTAAAGTGGTTATGATTTTTACCACCTTAGGGGGAGAATGATAAGGAAAAGCTGGTAAAAACAAACAAGTATATTATCCCTAACTAGACATGATGTTCAACGGTTTGTTTCAAATATGAAATACATCACATAGAGGTTCATGGAATTAAAATGATAGTATTCATTTAATAATGAAGATGTATTAATAATACCACTTTGATCATCTTATCAAAAATGTGATATGTTCATACAATGAAATCTATGATTTAATTATAGACGGATAGCCCTATATGTAGTATAGCGAGTTATAAATTAATCATAGAAAGTTGGTGTAATGAAAATTAGATTTTTGCCAGTTTGAACAACAAACACACAAGAAAGGTAGTGTGAAAGTCATATCGGTTCAAATATTTTAAGTAATAAGAAAATGGCAAGCATGAGCAGTTGGTACTCTTACAGAGTAAAGAAGTTTGGATGTCCTGGAAGTGACATAGATATCTGAATGATAACAGATGGCCTATATAGAAAAGAAATGGTACCGTATATATATTCAGATATCACTAATTCAGTACTGACAATATCACGAGATATTGAAATTATATCGATATGGTTAATGAACCGATATGCAATTGCGCGCGGAGTTTAATGGACTAGATAATGGGGATCTTATAAATAAGTCCAATTTTATTGTCGACACATAATCAATGATTATGAAAGAGCTCATGGACCGGAAGTCCATTTATTCACCGGAAGTAATTTTAAGTTATGAATGTTAGGAAACAAAATTGTACAGTTTGCATTATCGAGTCATCATCATGTGCATTTTTAAGATTAAGTTCATCATTGCATTTAGTTTTAATATTTACATTGTTATTTGTTTTAGAATGTTGAATATAATTAGTTACATATCATATGCATGCACGTGATTAATTATATTGTTATATTTTGATAAAATGTTTAAAAGGAGAAACGTTATCATATGAGATACTGTAACGAGGATAACTCCTTATAGGAGCCTCTTATAAATGATCATCAAATGGTGATGGTTTATTGAGTTTTGGGAACTCGGGATTATATATGAACCTCTGCGACACGATTGAAAGGTTATCGTGATTATTTCCAAAATGGAAAATTCAAACTCATATAGAGTTACTTCAAGGAAACTATTATTATCTCAACTTGAAGTTTGAGCATATGAGAATATTATTTAATTGAGCTTTATGCTAAACATGCAAAACTATTTTATGGCCCAGAAGTAGTATAACGATTGGAAAATATTGTAGTTAAAATCTACAATGAGGATGTCAATCAATAAATATATGGTTTAGCAAAGAAAATAGCTCAAAGGTATTG
This sequence comes from Silene conica, assembly GCA_029255685.2. Classification (NCBI taxonomy): domain Eukaryota; kingdom Viridiplantae; phylum Streptophyta; class Magnoliopsida; order Caryophyllales; family Caryophyllaceae; genus Silene; species Silene conica. The sequence goes on from CM055314.2 coordinate 75,393,079, forward strand.
GATGATTTATTCAATAATTATCGCATTGATTCTCCTTAATACAAGGAATTAAGGAATGATGGCTACACTCTTTTTCCCTTCGACTAGGTTTTTTGTCCCAACAGGTTTTTCCTGGCAAGGTTTTTAACGAGGTAGCAATATAAGCGCATTATTACGCTATAGTCATGATCGTCATTATTGTTGAGATGACGGATATTTTCGACATATAATGTCATGTCGTTTTTGTGGAGAAGAATCATTTTTGTGGAAGTATCAATTGAAATGAAGATCCAAGATTTGTTATGAAATGATTATATCCAGAGTGTGAGTTATCAAAGAAATGTGATATCGAAACTGTCATGGATTTCTATTGACCGGAGATTCAAGTCTATTAACTACAATGGGTATTATTTCAACGATCGAGAAGTTATATCAAAGCATGGATCATTTCAAAATTTATCAAGTTATGTCATCATCAGGGGGAGTAACACGCGCTGTACTCTTTTTCCTTAGCTATGGTTTTGTCCCACTGGGTTTTCCATAGAAAGGTTTTAACGAGGCAGTTTTGCTATGCGTGTTTGAAGATTAGTGTACTCTTTTCCTTTACTAGTGTTTTCCCACGAGGTTTTCTAGGAAGGTTTTTAACGAGGCATCTTCTTCAGTGATGGACATCCAAGGGGGAGTGTTATGAAATATTATAGTATAATATTATATGGATGTCCATATCTTATAATATCTTAGAGTGTTTTATCTTATGGAAACTCTATCTCATTGTATATGTATATATACCCCTTATAATGGAATGAGAATCTACTTTTATCTCTCTTTCTTTCTCTCTATAATTCTCTCTTGTCTTTATTTCACAACAAAAAACATTTTCATCACTCAATCTAAGCTAATGTAATAATAACACCAACAATGCAATACACTTGGTTTAATATTTTTACTATAATCTCTCAGATTATGATGATGAGTTTTGTCGATCGTAGCAAGCTGATACGATTTTTTAGTACAAATAGCGACCCAATATTTTATAAAAGTAATTAAAGAATCTAAAGTTTGACAGTATTCTATGGTGCACAAGTCTATGGAGTATGGAGTGTACCTAATGATAAAAAAATTCTAATACAAATCTTTTACATTCGTATATGATAAGCGTTGAAGTGGAGTGTATTATATCATATTAGTGTTGTTGAGCAACCCACATTATGCACCCTTTCTTCCCAATTAATTATTTGTTTTTTTTTATCTTTGATTAAATAATTAGGAGAGTATATTTCATGGACAAGTTGTTATTGAAAGTTATATATATAGTATTAAAAAAAGAGGTTGATCATTGTATATAAACAAAGTACGGAGAGATGGAGTAGTTGGTTTTCAATTCTTTGCACCAAAAAGAAAAAAATCCAACTCCGCATTACATACATAAATCTACTTTCTCTACACGCCTATTATCTTCTCATTTTTCTATTATATGATGTGAGTATTATTTTAATGAAATGGGAAGATCATAGGTGTGTGGTGGGACTAATATTTTGTATATTAGTTATGATAATAATATAGTTTTACCATAATTTAATAACCTATGCCTCAACAATTCCTAGACAAATTGCCTGTTAGTAGATGGCTTATTAAACATGTTGTTGGTGTGAAAAAATATTGTAAGGCAATTTTATTTATTTATATATTTTTAGTATTGGAAAAATCAATATCTCTGGAAAATATTTTGCAAAAGTTATATGTGCTCTCTATTTTATCCAAATGATTATTCAATTTATAAGGGTCGTCATTTTTAATGAGTGTCAAACAAAGTAGAAGCTCATCAAGAAATTATTTAGTACTCTGTATATCATATCATCTTACAATTAATAAAAAAATTGGATGACGATATTTTTCATGATTAATAACTTAAAGATAATTTAAGTAAAATTAAAATGTAGATTCTCATTGATTAGAATATACGATAATACAATATTTAGTTTTTTTCTTGGTGTAGTTACTACATAGTTATTCTCTTACGTCATACTAATTAAGATTTGTTTATATTGTAGAGATTTCCTCACATCAACCAAATCTCACTGTATACGGAGTACAGTCTCTTGAATATATTATTCAAGATTAATTTTAGAAATTTATTATTTGCTTAGTCAAATTTTTGTTATTCATTCTCATACAGCCAAGTTATTATTGATTTCCAAGTCATCAGGTATCACATATCGTTAAAAAAAATTGCAAGTACAACAAATATATAATGTAGGACTGTAGGAGTAACGCTATCGGTGTTGTTTGAATAACTTGGTTTTATAGTAGTTTCAAACAATATTACACTAAAATTTATGTCCAAGAGACTACGTAAATAAAGCACTACGTACATCAAATAAATCATCCCGAGAAAATATATGTCATACTCTGTATGATTTTCGGTTCGTTTTTCCACTAAGATGAAAGTTACCCGTAGAACATTACCTAAGCGTACTAAAATTATGAACCAAAACCTATGAAGCAGTATAGCTATAGAACGACACGCACCTACTTGACCATATATTTTCAGTTTAATTCCAACTTTCTTTTGTTCATTTAGTCTAATTCAATTTTGCTCAACTTTTTTAAATTTAATTCAACTCAGTTATAGTTATACTCGATATCTTTATTATCATCACCACCATTGTTATCATCATTATTTTATGCTCAATTGAGTTTGATTCAATCAAATTCAACTTTGTTCAGTTCATCGACATTTAATAATTTAAGTTAGTACTATAAGTTATTAATTTTGTTTACTAATGTCGTAAAAAAATGGTCCGAGTAGTAAAATTGTCTCATTTCCACATCGAAAATTACTTAGTGGCCCGTCCATCGCACGGGTATTAAATCTAGTATAATATAAAAGATAGTCACGTGAGGTCTTGTATAAATTGTCTCATTTAGTACATTGTGAATATCAAAGTTTTATAATTTGTATTGATATATAACTAAAAATATTAACAAAAGAAAATGAGTATTAATAAACGTAAATAAAACAAATATATAGAATTGATTGAAATGGAAGAAGTAACGTTGTAAAACAATTCCTCCCACCGGCCCAGAAAAAAATGAGAAGTAGTGAGAGATTATTTTATAGCTAGAGATCAATTTTGTAAATAAGCTTATGCGTATACAATATAATAACATTATTGTAAACTGGTATATATATAAGAATTTTTGTTTCTTAAACTCTATTTTTTCGTTTTCTTTTGAGCGAAGAGACTACTTTTTTTTTAAGGATTTACTTTTTCATTTCTCTTTTAATGCACGATTTTTGTTTAAAAAAATATATAAATAATTTGACACATGGAAAGTATTTATTGGATAACATTTCAAAAGGTTGTTTAAAGACACTTGTAGAGTCTGAAGTAGAATATTTGATTTTAATGACTCAATTTAAAACATTGATAATTATACACCGTGCTTTGACTTTTAATTGAATAAATCCTATCTCGATAGTTTTATCAAATGAGTAATGTTGTGGCTTAAGTAGAGTTGACATTGGGTCGTGCTGGGCTAGCACGTCGGCTAGCCCATCGTGCCTTCCCCAAAAAATGGCCCAGTCCAGGCACGGATATTGGGTTGGCCGTGTCGTGTCCTGCCTGACCCACTCACCCCAGCCCTCGCCGCGGCCCGCTCCTAGCACGCCCATTTCCGTGCTCAGGACGTGCCTGGCCCGTGGGCTAATCGTGCCTTGCACGTGTGCCGACCTATAAAACTTAAGTTTATTTTTTAAAAAAATAAATTTTTATAATTGTTACATTTTTGGTACTTTTTGTTTAATAACTTGAGTATTAGTAATTGAGTAATAATATAAGATTATAAGATGAGTACATAAATGATTTGTGAGAAAAATGGTGAGAATTGATCGGTATTTATAGAGGTAAGGGATAAAAAATATAAAAAAAATAAAACAAAGCCTGATAATTAACGATTATATTTCAACGACATCAACAACACATCAACACTACAACAGTCACTTTGCAACGACAATATTACAACATTCACAAGTTTACGGGTTAAAAATCGGACCAAGCCGTGCTAGGCCCGTCGTGCCTGGTTCGTGTTGGTTCCCCCGTGCCTAGGCACAAGAATTTTCACACACCGCAGCTGCGACCTAACTTCAACTCGGTCATGTCGTGCTCGTGCTCGTGCTGGACTCGTGCCGCCCACCTTGGCCTAGCCCGAATTGCCATCTCTAGGCTTAAGTAATTGATCTTTTTTTATGACGAGGGGGTTGAATTATATTCCCCCGATCCCATGCATTCACACACCACCACATGGATCATGTAAGTCACCCCCTACGGGAGCTGTAGTGGCCAAGTTGTCACCGTCCCAACTGATAGTCGAACCTACATTAAGTAATTGATCTTACCAGTAAACTAGATTAACAAAAAATATACGAATGAAAATGTGTCCATTCTAATTAATTTGCCAAAAATAGAATATAGAGCTTTTCCAAAGAATAAAGGGGGTATATCCGTTGTACTCGGAAAACGGTTAAATACTATTCAATATAGATAAAAGAGATCAGAATTTGCCCCTCCTTAGGAAATCTTTATTTTGTTTAAAGCGGATAACTATGTGTTAGACAAAAAAATTGTGCTTCTTTATATAGGCACAAATTTGCGTTTGAGACAAACATATCTATCTTACTTTTAAAACGGGTCAAATATGATAAACTTTTTCATAGTCGTTCATTTCTTCTCCTTTTCCTCATGTTAGTCAAATTTTTTTCTCTCTTTCGTTTTTCTGGAAAGTTTTGTGTGTCCCAAATTCATTTGCATGTGATAGAGTGTTTTGTATTATGAACCTTTTCTCCTTCGTTCGGGTGCGGCTCATACTCGTTGTTGAATTTAATTATTATGGTATCAAAACCTGCTAAAGACTTGGGTTTACGGGCCAAGTTTGCAGTTGGACGAGCGAAATTGCTCAGTTAAATTTGTCTAATTTCTGTGATTGCGACTAAAGGAAAAAAAAACTTGATTTATAAGACCATCCCCAAACAAGGATCACCTTAATTAGGTTACCACTCAATTTTACTCTTAATCTAACCTTATTTAGCTTGACCCACGTTCATCCTCCCACGACTTAGATAGGTCATCAACTCAATTATTATTTTTCATTTAATAATCATTTCCCACATTTTCTACCCCACAAAAACCTCTCTCTCACTCTATTTTTCAAATATAAAACTATAAACAACTATAACCATTTTCATCTAGCTAACACTTATTTTTGGTCTGTCCTTTTTATTTTTCTAGACCTATCAAAACACGACACCTATTAAGGTCATCAAAGAGGTTAAGAGCATGTACATTGAAGACGATGATTTCATCTCTTATTTCTTCTCTTTCATCTTATATTTTTGACACTTCATATTACCTTTTATCTACCTCATTTTTTTTCTCTTTTTTTGCCACATTAAAGAGGATGCTATCATGACCATTGTTTCGACTGTCAATGGGTTATTGGACCGTGCTCAAAGGAAGGGATTTGCTATTTTTCAAGCCTCTTCTAACCACACCATGTTTAACATGGACTTACGTGCTACTCCGTCAACTACAAAGTATGTCTCTTCTAAGGTAAGATTGGATGAAGGATCTGGTTCTATGTCCCCTCCTGGTTCCCCTAATGAGCCTGAGTTTTATGTGGATTTTAACTTGGGTACCACTCCTGGTGGAAGGGTGGCTCCAGGTATGCGGTTTAGTGTGACTTCTCAGCCCTTTGCTGGGCCTATTCTGTTCAATATTGGAAGTATGCATGGGGACAATGGACAGCATGGAGATGGGGGTGGGGATATGGCTGGTAATAATAATATCAATATGGATGTGGATGCTGAGTTAAACAACCATGTTGCTGATATGGATCATGAGGTGCATGTCAGTATGCCTCCTTCTTCTAATCCTTTGTTTAACTCCCCTGATGCTGGACCTAGTACTGTTCCACCTTTGGTTGCTTCTTCTGGTCTTGTTCAAGACAATGGTAATCCTACTGCAGGTCTAGGAGGGTATATTTTTGAACATGATGGGGTAGGGGTTCATAGTAATGCCAGAAGTGTTGTACCCATTACTACTCTTAACAGTCTTAGCGGGGATCCTCTTGTCAATTATGTTAATATTGATGGGGAGGTTAGTGAGACTATGGTTGATAGGAATGTTCATATTCAGGAAGCCATTCTGAATAGGGTTGAGAGTGATTTCAACTGGGCAAGACTTGATGAAAACAGGGGCTACAACCAAACTTTTGATCCCCCTTCTGCTGGTTTACCAGTTTTTTACTACTATGATTATTATGGTGATTCTCAGGCCCCTGGTGTCCCCCCTGCTAATATGCCTAATGGTCAGCAGCTACATGAGCAGGATAATCAAGTTTTGGCTGGCCAGGGAGAAGGAAATGGTTTTGATAATGGACAATTCATGCGGCAAAATTCGTTCAATTCTGGTGATCTAGTTATTACTATTGATGACTCCTCTAGTTCAAATTATTCTACCCCTGAGTGGCCTTCTTTTACTTCTGATTCAGAAAGTGACATGACACCTTGGTATTCAAATGTTAATGCTGAAGTTGGGATTAATGAGGTTAACACTGATTTGAGCCTCAATTTGAGTCTGAATATTAGTCAAGCTGGTTTGGGTGCTTCTTCTGTTAATGCACCTGTTATTGATTCTGTACCTGCTACTGCTATTGCTCCTGTACCTGCTACTGCTGCAGAACCTATTGTTCTTTCTTCTGATTCTGAGGCTTTAAACTTTTCTGGTGACTATAATGCTGGTCCACCTGTTGTGGATGTTCCTGCTACTACTGTACCTACTGCCCATTTTATGATTCTCCCTCTGGAGATGGAAGTTTCCTCTGATACAGATTTCAGTATTCCTAAGGCTTCTACTTACGCGGGTCCTTTTCTTGTTCCTAAAGAAGGTGTGTCTAATGAAGGGATGGCTGAGGAACAGAATCTACCTCCAAAGAAGCGTAAATGTCGTTCTGATATGGCAGAGGATGAACTGGATGCTAGGATTCTTGCTTCTGTTGGGCATGCTAAGTCCTATCTTTCTCATCTTGCTAAGAAGAACAAGATCTCTGATGCTGGTGTTGGTATTCCTTCTGGTCCAAATACAGGTTTTCGTATTAATGTGTATGTTGAGGTCTTGAGTAGCTCTAGTGAAAGCTCGGTGGATAGTCCTTTTAATGGTGTTGCGGAGGTTGGCCACAAGCAACCTCCTTTGGCTCCATGAGTGTTCTCTCTTGGAATTGTAGGGGTCTTAACGATGCTCTTTCCCCTACGATTCCTAAGTTAAGAGCATTGGCTATGGATAGTTCGTTAAGTGTTATCTTTTTATCCGAAACTAAGACTAATGTAGCGTATCTTAGTAGTATGATAAATAAGTGGGGTTTTCAGAATAGTGTTGGTTTGATGCCTTGGGCTCCTCGGGTGGTTTATGGTGCGGTTGGAAGGCTCATGTTCGTTTTTCATGCACTTATGTTTGTAAGAACTTTATCATCCTTTTGAATGAAATGAGACATGATCTTCCGTGGTATCTCGTTCTCTTTTATGGTGAACCGGAGTTGGCTTTGCGTATGTATGTTTTTGAGCACTTAGGAATGCATCTAATAAACTTGAAACACCCTTTTGTTATAATGGGGGATTTCAATCAACTTGAATTTAGTAGTGACAAATTAGGTAAGAATATGGGCTCCATTGGAGGAGCTTTGGATTTCCACAAATGACGTGTGACTCATGAGCTAGTGGATATTCCTTTTAAAGGTCCGCACTTTACTTGGTGCAATAATCGTAAAGGTTTTAATCGTACGTATGAAAGACTTGATAGGGCTTATGGATCTAAAGATTGTTTCCTCTCCTTTCCTAATTTGGGGATTAAACATCTTCCAATACAATTATCGGACCATGCGCCCATTCTATTGGATTTCTCTATGTTAAGAAATGATTCAAAAAGACCATTTAAGATTGATCTATGGAGTATTGAGAATGCAGAGTGTTTGGTCATCATTAAGAAGAGCTGGCAACATATTTTCTTCGGATCGTCGTCATTTCAACTTAGGCGAAAATTATCGTATACGCGGGGTAAGATCAAGAATTGGGTACTTGAAAAGAAGAAGGAATGGAAAGGCAAATGGGATTCTTTTGATGAGGAAATGTCTGGATCTCTCGATGTTAGTATCTCTACGGGATCACATGATCAATTTGACTATTGTAATGGTAAGGTTTCTGAATATGCTAAAAACATTGCTCTTTTCTGGAAGCAACGGGCTAAGTTGAATTGGGCAATTGATGGAGATACGTACCTGTTCGAAATATTTTTTTAATTGGGTCAAAGGAAGGAAGGGTGCTAATTTTATTCATGGTATTAAAAATCCTCAAGGTGTTTGGGAGTATGATCCTGGGTCGGTGGCGGAGTTATTTTATGATCACTTTTACAGGCTCTTTAATCCTTTGATGAATTCATCATCTTCTAGGGCTCGTCCTGTGGAGGAAAACTTTGATTTGTTTGAACATGTTCCGGTCAGGGTCAAAGAAGATGATATTGATTTTCTTAGTAAGCCTTTTACGGCTAAGGACGTTCGGAGGGCGGTTTTTCAACTTGGTGCTTTGAAGTTGCCGGGTCCTGATGGTTTCCCTGTTGTTTTATTTCATAAATGCTGGTTCTTTGTTAAGCATACGGTTATCGCGGCTACCTTGGAGGTGTTGAATTCTGGGTGTGTCCCAGCCGAAATGAATAGGACTTTTGTAGCTCTTATTCCTAAGAATGCTCATCCAGAAAAGGTGGAAGATTTCCGTCCGATTAGCCTTTGTAATGTGATTATGAAGGTGGTCACTCGTTGCATTACCAACAGATTTTCAAGGATCATGGGTTATCTTGTTAGTGACTTCCAGAATGCTTTTGTTGGGGGCCGTCATATTTCGGATAATATTCTTATTGCGAATGAGGTGATCTACAATATTAATAAGCATAAGGTTGGTAAATCTGGACGTTTTGCTTTGAAAATCGACATGAGTAAAGCTTATGATCGTGTGAGATGAGATTTCCTTGTTGAATCACTTAAATGTTATGGGTTTCCGGAACACTTTATTAAGCTTATCATGAGTTGTGTTTCGACGGTCTCTTATGAGGTTCTTTTCAACGGCTCCCCCCTTCGTCAGTTTTCTCCAAGCTGTGGTCTTCGTCAAGGGGACCCATTATCTCCTTATCTTTTTGTGCTTTGTATGGAAATTTTATCTTATAATGTTTCAGCTGCTACAGAGGTGGCTCTCTGCAGGGTATTAAAGTTGGCAGGGATAGTCCGCCCATTTCTCATTTATTCTTTGCTGATGATTCTATTTTCTTTCTCATGTAGATTCTTATTGTGAAGCCTCGGGTCAGTTTATGAATGAAAATAAGTCAGGTATGCTGTTTAGTCCAAATACGACTTTGGCCTCAGCTCAAGAAGGACTTCATGTGTTTGGTATTAAATCTAATAAGGGAATTGGTAAGTATTTGGGTATTGAGACTGATTACGGATTGTCTAAACGACTATTTTTTGACGAAGTCTTGGATAAAGTGAAAAGGCGCCTTTCGTCTTGGAAACGAATTTTTCTATCCCCGGCGGGTAGATTGACTTTGATCTCTTCTGTTTTGTCCACTCTTTCTAATCATATCCTATCGGTTTTTAAAATACCGATAAGTGTGGCAAATAAGCTTAATGCTATTTTGGCGCATTTCTGGTGGGCTGGATCGAGATCAAGAGAAACTATTCATTGGGCTAGTAGGAATTTTCTTAGCCTCCCGAAGTCTGAAGGTGGCCTTGGGATTAGGAACATTGATTGCATGAATAAGGCACTTCTGGGAAAAGTGGCGTGGAAGATTTTATCTAGGAGGGAATCTCTTATTAGCAAAGTTTACTTTAAGAAATTTTTTGATGTTTCATCTCCTGATAGGCCGGATCAGATTAAATCTAACCTTGCGGTCTCGTGGGGATGTAAGGGTATTCGTTCTGGTGCCAAAGTGATCCTAAATGGAGTTGGATGGAATTTTAGTGCAGCGTCGACACTTTGTATTTGGAACTCTAACTGGGTGAATGGTATGAAACCTCCCTTTATTACTAAGTTTGGTTTCCCTCCTCCTCTACATATGCAATCTTGGACTATTGCTGATTTGATATTCCCTAATAAAACGTGGAAGACAGATCTTATTTACGAAATTTTTCCGGAAGAATGGGCTAGAAATATTTGTGCCTTGCCTATTAGCGCTACTACTGAAAAGGACACTATTTTTTGAAAGGCATGCAAGGATGGTTGCTATTCAGTTAAAACAGGTTATGGGATTTGTCTTGCAAAATTGCTAGAAAATTCTTGTTCAAGGACGGATCGTATTCGGGCCTGCCCAAGGGTTAAGCTTTTTTGTAAGTCCCAACTTTGGTCGCTTCCCGGGCCTAATAAATGGAAAATTTTAATTTGGCGTATTTTTACGAACTCTCTTTCGTTGGGTGCGGAATTTGCTAGAAGTCATTTAGCGGTTTCGACGTCTTGTCCTTTATGTTCAAAGGATGCTGTGTTGGAAACTGCTGAACATCTTTTTCGGGATTGTGATTGGACTAAACGTGTTTGGGCTTCTTCCTACTTTGGGATTCGATGTGATCTGGATTCTTCTCTTGCTTTGAAGGATTGGATGATGAATTGGTTTTTCCTATTTAGGAAAATGGATGATTTTGAATTTGTTGCTATCCAATTTATATCCATTTTCTAGAGTATCTGGTGAGTTCGAAATTCTTTGGTTTTTAGTGGGAAATCTCATTCTCCTATCTTTTTCTTTCAATTGCAGAATGCGGCTGCTGCATTGGCCCTTTCGGCATCCAAGCCCCTCGACTCTTCTAGACACGAGAAGGATACGTTGTTAGATAATATTAGAGATCATTTTCCTGTTTTTCTCGTTAATGGTACTGGAATTTGTTTGTCTCACCGTTTGAAGGTTGATGCGTGTTGGCTCTCGTCTCTTAAAGCATCAGCGGGTTGGGTAGTCTATGCTCCGAACGGTTCTTGTATAGTTGTATGGGTACTTTCTCGATGGGATTTAATGCTTCTTCTCCTTTACTTGCTGAGGCGTTGGGACTCCTTTATGCCATCAAGTGGGCTAGTAATCATGGTTTGTTGCATTTGGATATTTCGACAGATTGCCTTGTCCTCGTTCAGCAGCTTGCAGGTGCTTTAAAGGAGAATATTAGTATTATGGGTATTCTATCAGATATTAGATCTGTTTTTTCCTATTTTCATTGTCTTTGTATTAGCTTTATACCAAGGAACCTAAACAAGGTTGCTCACAACCTTGCAAAGGCCTCTGTTTAATTTGGTATAAGTTTACTCCTGCCAAAAAAAAAAAAAGAGGATGCTATCTTTCTTTTCTTTTTCACCGTATAAATATACCCCATTATAATATTTATCTCTTATTTGATACAAGAGTCAAGGCAAGAACATCCCTTATTTATGGAGGATGTCTTCCGCTTTTTCTTCAAATAGGATGTTAAGAGGATGTACCTACATTGAAGAGGACATCGTCTTAGATGAGAGCGTGCTAACAGGATGGTTCATCCTCTTCAATGTGGGTGCTCTAAGGCCCTATTCTTTTGAATTAAAATTGAACTGAACTTAACTGAATTTATAGGATCTGAACTGAATTGAACTGAACTTATAAGATCTGAACTGAACTTATAGGATCTGAACTGAACTGAACTTATAGGAACTGAACTGAACTGAACTTATAGGAACCGTACTGAACTTATAGGATTTGAACTGAACTTATAGGATCTCAAACTGAACTGAACTGAACTTATAGGATCTGAACTGAACTGAACTTATAAGATATGAACTGAACTGAACTTATAGGATCCGAACTTAATTAACTTAATTTAATTTAAGTTAACTATTATTATTATTATTATTATTATTATTATTATTATTATAATTATTATTATTATTATTATTATTATTATTATTATTATTATTATTATCATCCAAGAGAAGACATTGATACAAAAATAGTCTAAAACACAAGGTAATATAAAATATTTTCCACTTTATATACAATGGTTTGTTCATAGGTCCTACATTATATAACAATTACATTACGATAAAAAATAATCCACAATTACTATTTTTTCTAACCATTTATTTTCATATTATCATAACCCTCATCAACTTCATCTTCATTATCAATATCACTGTCGACAAAGAATTCATAGCCTCGACAAATATTTTTGACTATGTTGTTTTGTACCTTATACATGGCCTTCTTTTGCTTTTAATCAAACATGTCCGAATCTAATGTTTCTTGAATAATGTTCACATGATGTTCTATAATAGGTATTCCAAGAGCGTGCATTCTTATAAAATTATGGAGTGTGAATTTAGAAACAATTATCGAGATTTGATACTTATATGATATTTGAGGCATGATTTTTAACACCTTCCACCTTTTTTTTAATTGAACAAATGTCATTTGAACTTCCATTCTCAATGATGAATGTCGATAGTTGAAGTATTGTACCATTTCTTCAGGTGGTCTATGCTTGTATTCAGGCATATGACATCAGAGTTAGTGTGTGTAAAATCGTTTGGTAGTAATGAGATAGTAAAAACGGGTACAATTATTAATGATTTGTTCTTGCTTTTTTCAAAAAAAAATTAACGTTTATCGAATAATTAAAACGAAATGTTTTTTTATCGGTTGTTAAAAATAATATTTCGTATATAGCTTTTTTAAATTGAATTTATATGAGTTGAACTGAACTGAACTTAGATCTTGTTCTTTTGGACTGAAACTGAACTGAACTAAACTAAACAAAACTTATAGGATCTGAACTGAACTAAACTAACTTATACGATCTGAACTAAACTTATAGGAACTGAACTGAACTGAATTTATAGGAACTGAAATGAACTGAACTTATAGGAATTGAACTGAACTTATAGGAACTGAACTAAACTTATAGGAACTGAACTGAACTTATAGGAACTGAACTGAACTGAACTTATAAGATATGAACTGAACTAAATTTTTAAGATCCGAACTTAATTAACTTAATTTAAGTTAAGTTAATTATTATTATTATCCAAGAGAAGTCATTGATAAAAAAATAGTCTAAATCACAAGGAAATATAAAATATTTTCCGCTTCATATACAATGGTTTGTTCATAGTTCATACATTATACTACGATTATATTACGATAAAAAATAATCCACATATTACAATTTTTTCTAGCCATTTATTTCCACCTTTTCTTTAATTGACCAAACGTCATTTCAACTTTCATTCTCGATGATGAATGTCGATAGTTGAAGTATTCTACAATTCCTTCAGGCGGTCTATGCTTGTATTCGGGCATATGACATTAGGGTGAGCGTGTGTAAGATCGTTTGGTATTAATGAGATAGTAAAAACGGGTATAGTTATTAATGATTTGTTGTTTTTTTTAAAAAAAATAGCGTGTATTGAATAATTAAAGCGAAATGTTTTTTTATCGGTTGTTAAAATAATACTTCTTATATAACTTTTTTGAATTGAGTTTATATGAGCTGAACTGAACTTATAGAAACTGAACTAAACTTATAGGATCTGAACTGAACTGAACTTATAGGATTTGAACTGAACTGAACTGAACTTATAGGATCTGAACTGAACTGATAGGAACTGAACCGAACTTATAGGATCTGAAGTGAACTTAAATTAAGTGACTTGAAGTCCAAAAGAATAGGGCCTTATAGGAACTGAACTGAACTGAACTTATAGGAACTGAACTGAACTGAACTTATAGGATCTCAACTAAACTTATAGGAACTGAACTGGACTTATAGGAACTGAACTGGACTGAACTTATAGGATATGAAGTGAACTTAAATTAAGTGACTTGAAGTCCAAAAGAACAGGGCCTAATGAGATGAGCACAAAAGGTCACCAATTGACCTTCATGCCGACAAAGAGGTCATGCTAATTTGTTGTTTAATCATGTATTAACTTAACCCAACAATGTCATGACTTCCCAACCAAGCAAGGACGCCCTAAAGTATAATTAATTTGCTAATTTTGGTGACCTTTTACTAATTATGGTGACCTTGAAAAAGAGAATTTCAATTTGACCTTGTTGCAAAATGTTGGTGACCTTACATGTGGTCACATGTGATTGATAGTAAATATGATAAATGATTAGAAATGTTGAAAATTGGAAAATTAATGGAAAATGATTGAGTTGATGATCAAGTTCTGACCTTCTACTTGATAGGGTGAAAATAAGTCAAAATAATTAAGGTGAGATTAAAAGTAAAAATACTGATGACTCGATTACGTTGACCTCCTGCTTAGAGCATCTAAGTCTAAACTAAGCAAAAATGAAGAGCACCTATTATGCTCTTCATTTACACCCTCTCTCATCGGAGAGCAACAACCAAATTTCTTTCTACAATAAAAAAATCCTTTTGTATGCTCTCTATATCAAATATTGGGACACCTCTTTTATACTTGTATTAAAAAAAATTGCAAAATAAATTTTATTTTCTCACAAATTTTACTTGTAAGAACCCACTTTAAATGGAGAGTTAACTCTCCAAGTGCTCTCCTCGAGAGCACCAAAAGAGCTCCTCTCCATTCTCTTTCATGAAGAGCATCTTCATTTTTGCTTGGAGAGCTCATATTTTAGGAGAAAAATACACTATTTGTACTCTTCAATTGTTAAAATCATTTGGAGAGCATCTTTAAAAACACTTGAAAAACCTTATTACACATGCTCTTAAAAATGGTCTAAAATAAGACATTTAAGACCATCCCCAATCAAGGTCTATTGGGAGGTCGATTTGGGGTCGAGTCAAGTTAATTGTAATTAAGAAATCGATTAGAATTGACTCAAGTCGATTTGAGTCACAAATCGACCCAATTTGAGGTAAATTGACTCACCAATCGACCTCATACGTGGCACATTTTAATTGGTTCCAACCATTTAAGAAAAAGAAAAAAAAAAAGCTAAAAAAGTGGTTGTTCGGGAGGGTTTATTGACCTAGGTCGTGACTTTCTAGTTTACAGAGCTTAAGTGATCAAGGTCAATAAGGAGAGATTAAGACCTAATATACAATTAACCCGATTAAATTGACCTGTTGCTCGAGAATGGTCTAACGGTGAAAGTTGGAAAGGGGGGACAGTAAGCACAGCAAATTGCCAGGACGACTAGGAAATAAAGACAGGGCCCTACTTTTGTTGGTCTCAAATTGAAGAATAGGGCGTACACTACCCTCTGAGTCTAGGACTAGGAAAGTGCCCCCTACGCTTATTTTAAGCTATACGTCAAATGTTTGTACCTACGTTTTAGGGTCTGGTCCTTGCTGGTTGGGGACTAGTAGTCTACTCTACTATTGGTATATTTAGTACTTCACGTTGTACCAATTTTAGATTATTGTTCACAAGTAATCGATCTAGTGTCGAGTGGTCGAGATTTGTATCATGATTTGATCAAGATTATTGTAAGTCCTTACCGACGTTTTAGTAACAAGTTTAATTTGTAAGATAATTAAATGTATTAGGTGGATTATGTATTTGATGTACAACCACCGAATTTGTAATTTCTTAGGATTATAATAAAAAGAAATTTAGTTTTGTTTTGAAAATTATAGTTTTATTATAAAGTTTTTAATGTTCATTTACTAAAATATTAAATTTAAAAAGTTACAATAAAACTAAAAAATATCACATAATCTAACTTAAATACTTTAATAAGCTCAAAAAAAATACATATATGCTAAAAAATAAATAAATTTTGAAGTAATAAGCTCACAAAAAATACTCATATGCTCCAAAATAAATAAGTTATAAGGTAATATATTCGATGTATGTTCCTTTTTTTCAGATAAATGCAGATTTCTCTTAAAAGAGTTACATAATTCTTAGATTAGAAATTTAGAAATGTGTGAACAAAATTTCATATATACTTCATATTTCCTTTTTGGAAAGTAGCTTATATCGATATATGTAGAACTCCCTCCTATCCACTATATGCTTCTCTATTTCTTTTTATGTATTATTCGGGGTTTTATTTCCTATTTCCTTTTAGGTCATATCGTGTGTTTCAAACGATGGACTAAGTACGTTTCTTTTTCTATTGCATTCGTCTTGTCTAGATAAGCAATTTGGAAAAAATAAATTCATTGAAAAAGGATAACCGAGCGCAAAGTTATGATGGTTTTAAGTTTTTTCTTTCTTAATCATCAATTTTTTTTTTGCCCGATTTTTTATGATCGTTTTAATTTTTTATGGCAAAAAATAGCAAATTTAAAATCATCTTTATTATTATTTTTGTTATTAATTGTCGTTTATAAATATGGTTAGTTCGTTAGTTCATTTTTTTTCATTATGTTAAAACGATAGTTATTATTATAAAAACCATATTCGTAACACATATACGATAAAATGATAATTAATTTTGTTTATTAGCTCCAAGCTTGGTCACCTTACTATATGTATTTTAACTAGTTTTACTCCGTGCAAAAAATGCACGAGCTTAATTTTGTTAAATTAAAAAAATAAATAAGAAGGTGGATATATTTTAAAAAAGTATGATTTTAATATTACAGTTATGCCGATGTAAAATGTATAAATAATCTATACGCTTAACTTAAAAGTATGTAAAAACAACGCATTAACTCAACGTTATAGAAAATAAACACATTCTTATTTAAGACGGTTTAAATATATATGTGTACGATGAACAAAACAAAATAATAACATTATGCATATGAAAAGTAAAATATTTGTCCTATATGCCCAAAGAATAGATATTGACCCATTTTAAACTTAAAACGGATAATAGTTTATAAAAATATGTAAACATCTAAATATTATATTTACGGTTTAAACATAAGTTCTTAAATATCATAATTAACCCAAATTATTATTGGTCAACCCTCTAACTACAAAAAAACACCGATCATAAAATATAAACTCCGACCCTCTAACTACCCAAAAAAATTATCACCATATATGGAGTTGATTTTTTCAACATGCAAAATAATTATTCATAATTTTTTTTATCTCCGATAGTTAATTTTAGTTGATCATTTTTTGTCCTTTTTATCGAGATATTATAATCTGTCTTTTTGTGTTAGATTTGGTGTATAATTATATGAATTTGCTTATCTATATCTTATTTATTATTATTCATTAGGGCTGTTATTTTTTAATTTATTAATTTGAAATTTATTAATTCGTAGTCTTTGAACATATGCATTCTGTACAATTTTCGTTTTTTATTTTTGTTTTTATTTTTTTGTTTGCATACATTTTTCTGTAAATAAACTTTTTAACATAAACTTAATATACGAATACGAATATTTTGGAATCGAAAATTTGTAAAATGGTTAGCAAATGAATTTAGAGGAGAAAATAATTAAAGTAAAGAAATTGATGATGGCCCACCTACCTTAAATTAAGGAACCAATCAGAAGTTTTAAAATGTGCTTCCTTTTATAAAAAGGGGATTTTAGTTTTCCCTTAATATATGGTTGGTTAGTTGGTTATCCATACTTTTTATTTGGTGTCAATTTATTACCCATAACTTTAAATACTAAGACATTGATTCTAAACTTTAAATCACTTTCAAAATGATTGTTTAATGTACAAGGAACAAAATGTGGTCATAGTTTAATGATGCCCAATTGAGACAGGTAAATCATATACAACTACACAAGTAACATCATTGTCTTGTAAAGAACCCTCAATATCACAATTCACATCCAATAATACCATTGTTCATATGAATTGAGTTTTGATTTTTTTCTACCACCAATCAAAACATCAATAAACATAGGTGTATCTTTATAGACTTCAATAGGGTTTTGGTTTTGGCTTGTAAATCCCCAAACATTTTGGTTATTCTATAAATATTTTTCAAATATAATTCCTCGAGTATTTTTACAAAAATGATTTATTACGTTTCTATGTTAATCATTCCGCTCTTGTTTTTCATTTTACCTTTTCAACTTTGGGCTCAAAAATACATTTCTAACATGATTTTGAATCGATTAGTAAAAAAAAGTGATGGTAACTTAATTTAGATATGAATTATCGTATTAATTACTAATAAATTAATAAAAAAGTAATATTGAACTAACAAATTAATGAACTTTTAGCCTATGTTAGACAATTTTTGATAACATAAACGATAACTAATGACGTTTTAAATTGAGATAAAAATTGACTATTAAATACGAAGCGCCATAACTTTATTCTCGAGTGTCTGTTTTCGACTTTTTTTTCAACGCTTATTTCGATGAGACGAACACAACGAGGAAATTTTTTTTTTTTTGACAGCAGTAAAACGATGGGTCAGAGTTACATAATGGTCTTTGCAACGAGGAAAAAAAGTTGAAATGGTCCATTCATGTAAAACACACGAATTGACATAGTCCCGGTACATGTGGTTTACACGACCAACCTAGACTAATCTGTGTAATCAACATGTATGAACTAACCTAGACCAATTCGGGTGATTTACACGAATTTACCTAGGCCAGTTCATGTGATTCACATGGATCGGCCTAGGTTAGCTCGTGTTTTTCACACTAATGAATCCACATTCCATTTTTAACCATTGTGTTCGTCTCGAAAAGTTAAGCGATTTGTAAAAAAAGCGTCAAAATTGAATATCCGAGCACAAAGTTATGGTCGTTTGAATTTTTTTCGCTTCAAATCGTTAGTTTTGTATTAAATTTAATCGCTTTTGTTTATTAATTATCATTTATTAATATACGCAAATCAACGTTACTAAAATACTTAAAAAACGAAAAATGATAGGTGGGGTTTTGATTTTTTAAGGCAGCTTTAATTTTGTTAATATATGAAGCTGGTTTTGTTATATTTTGATATCGGAATTTGAAAATGAGACAAAAAAAACAAGAAAGTCGTGTATAAAAGAGTTTTAATAACTCATCAAGGACAAATTGAGTAAAATTAGGGTCGAAATATAGCATTTTTTATTTCAAAGATCCTATTATACTTTCTAATAATAGTACTCCGTACTTACTAAGTTACATCGAGGATGTATAGAAATCGAGCTCTAATTCTTTGCTTTTTAAAAGTCTTTTCAAATTATCATCAGGTTCTGTCACTGTTGGTGAAGACACGATACATATATAATTATTACGAAGTATTACGGAATACTTGACATGATGAAGATTTGATTTGTGCTTTACTTTGAGAGTAAATGCTTTATTAGTGCTTTGATTAGTGATTAAGATTAACTATAATAACAATACATGAGGCCATGCATTGGCCATTGAAACGGCCACCTTTCGAGTTATAGTTGGTTTGGTTATAGGCTTCATTATCACTTGTATTTCTTTAAGACATGAAATCAGCATAAAATGACTATGACCCCATGGCTATCATCAATCATCATTCAATTACCAAATTTTAAGCTCATTCTCACCTTATAAGATGCCTTGTCAAAATAATTATTGTCGCTCTTAACATATTTGATGTCCCATCTATACAAGGTCGGGCCTAATAAATCGATTGAGTGTAAGTTGTTTTAGTCGTATTATCATCTGATTTACCTTCTTCATTGGTGAAAAGGGAGCTATAATGATACGAAATTTGTACCTGATAATAAGCACCACGTTTCATGACTTCACCAAATTTATAGGATCTCGAACCCCATAACTTACATCTATTCATTTACAATAACGTAACAATAGTACCAAGACCACCAACTACCAAGGTTTAGAGGATGTGATCCTCATCACATTGATGTGCAACACAAGTTGTTTAAGGCCAATAATCTATGCTTTATAAAAAAAACAATGGTGTCCTACGTATGGAGCCATGGAGGGGTTTGGGATAAGGGAAATCTTTGATCTAGGTAGACATAAAAGGATTCGCACGCATTCCAATAATTCATATAACTTCACTTACCAGGGTTGAGTAGAAAATATCTTAAGAGGGATTGAGTGGGAAATATCATATCCGTATGTATTTGAGTTCATTCATCAAATCACAAATAGTGCATCTTGTTAATAACTGAGAAATACATTGCATTTTGATCAGTAATGATCGAGTTTTTTTTTGAGTGGGTATCACTCGATTTAGTGCCGATTTGAATTAGGTAAAGATTATAAGTAAAGGAGATCATAAAACTCTTTTTCACAAGTTTTTATATTACTGTATTTTCAGGATTTGTTCAGAGGACATCTTATTAAGGTAGTACTAACGAATCCAGATGCCCGTGGATATAATAAAAATTTTCTAATATTTTTTTGGCAGCAGTATTTAAAAACTTTAAGGATAACAAGTTCAACTCTGATCATGCAAGGTTATTGGCAAACTAATTAAGACGAAAAGATATAATACTAAAACTAAGTATAATGAAAATTAGGTATAAGGTAGGTGATATCCTTCAAAAGCCTCATTGTCATGAGGTTATTCCAATCCATCAACAATTTGGTGGTGAATCTGATAAAAGTCGAAAAACACTTTAAAATGATAAATATTGCAAGAAATAGCCCACAAGAGGAAGTCTTTAACACCATGACTTCTGCAAAGCCATGACTCGGTGGAGAAACTTCTAGCAAATTAAAGATGTTTCTTCGTTCGCCATTAGAATCATAGATCACCTATCCTGTGTAACACCCCAGTTATCCGGCCAAGATAATTAAGCTATTACCATCTCGGTATCCCGAGATAGTGGCTTCAGAGATACAATTAAGGCCATTTTTATTAATAAATAAAGATTTAATCTCATACAACTCGATAAATAAATAAAATACAACTCATTACTAGCTACAACTCTAGCTATCAATACACAACTCGATGACCGTCAAAGCTCGTCCAATGCCCACATACTAATCAAGCTAAGCTGACAAAACATGCTCCCCATATGATCGAAAATATCATATGTATCAACACAGGCCACCCCGTATGTGGGTGACAATTAAACAACACCAAGCACGCCAGTTTCAATCTATACCCCTTACTAAAAAGTGGGTAAGACATGTTACTATTCATAATGAATAGTAACTTTTATTTTGTCTTCTACCTAACAATAAAACATCAACACTATTTAATCGTCACAATGTAACATTCATCTGATCATCACAATGCACACTTTTATTTCTTAATCTAGCAATAAAACATCAAAACAATAACCAATTAACAAAATAAGCAACAACTTAAGTCATGTATTGTCCAGTAAAAAACAATGAATTTTGGTCATTTGCATTTACAGCCACTACATATATTATTAATCGACTTCATATTTCTACACAAAATAAGCATAGTCATTTAAACCTTATTATATTATACGTACGACAAAAAACCGAATATATATATATATATATATATATATATATATATATATATATATATATATATATATATATATATATATATATATATATATATATATATATATATATATATATATATATATATATATATATATATATATATAGGGTCGGGATCCGGTGAGAACCACCCTTATCATGAGAACCATGAGAACTCTCACTAAATCTCCACCATAACTCGCTTCGAATGTTTCGTTGGATCATTTATCATTAGTTTAACTTATTCAAATATACACTTTAGTATCAATAAACAAAAAATTTTGATTTAATTAACAAAATATATACTTAGTGTACGAAAATACAATTAGGCATACTAAAACGGCTATAAATGCACGAAAACAACCACTAAGTGCATGAAATTTTTCACATGCATGAAAATGATTACTAGGTGCATGAAATAGGAGGTCGTACATGCATTAAAACGAGTTCTATGTGCATGAAAAATGATAGATGCGTAAAAATTGGTAGTAGGTGCATGAAAATTAATAAAACGTATCTCACCTTGATTTCCGTCACTAGTATATATTTTCTAGACCAAGAAATATATTCTTTAGCCTTAAAATTCCATGCCGAATCCAAATATGTCATTAATTTTTTTTAAAAGAGTACGTAAGGTAGAGTTCTCATGGGTCTCATTATATTGGTGGTTCTCATAGGATCCCAATTCTCTCTCTCTCTCTCTCTCTATATATGTATATATATTGTCACATTTCTCATTTATTATGCAAATAAGATATTATTTAAAAATTTTATTATTACAATAGATATATTCATTTTATAAAACACTGAGAATATTTTGGCTGTACAAAATTTACCCTTTTTAAATTGTTTTTTTAATTTTAATGTCATTATTGTGAATCGGGACACTTATTTGTCCAAAATATACTCCATCGTGATTACTAATTATCTATTACTTTTCGCAAAATAATATCTTGAGACATTGAGACACTTAGCCAATTATGTTATTGCTATCAACTAAATTGCTACCTACATCTGCTTTAGGCAAAGGTTAACACATGGATACGCGTAAATCAATAAGTCTCCCTTGAGACAAATATATATGTCTTAAGTTAAGACGGGTCAAGTAATATCCACTTGTACGAATAAGACAAAACTAAAAAGGTTTAGGGAAGAACAAAAAGTTTGTCATATCTATGCAAATTGGTCATTATTTGGCTCGTCTTAAACTTAATACATATACGTTTGACTTAAATTAAATAAGAATTTATGTGCCTAAATTATGTAAGTTATTATTTACTAAATTGCCACTTACATTAGTTTAGGCAAATGATAACTAATGGATAGGTGTAGATTATCTTTTTTTGACGACGAGGGGATTGAATCCCCCGGGCCTATACATTCCCGCGCTACCACAAAGACCATGTAAGCCACCCCTTTCGGGGGCCACAACGACCAAGTGATCATCACCCCCGTGATTCGAACCTGACACCTCCCAACTCCTGCCTTTGGCAAGTTTCAAAGTTTAACCCAGAACCATTGGTTGCTATCAACTAAATTGCTTTTTTTTTTTGGCCAAAACCACACACCCAATTTCCTTCTCTGTATCTTCCTTCTCAAGCTACCATCTTCGTCCTTCCATGGCGATTACTTTCCCCAACTCAGAAATATCATACCCCTTCATCTTCTTTTTCTAAATTTTCTGAACCTTAATCTTAACTACACCGTTAGATCCGTCAATAACAAATTCGTCGGCGATTAGCTTACGTACCTCTGTAAAAACTTAGAATCACTTATTGCTTATTGGTGATGGATAACCAGTATAGTATGGCGGCTGAAATTTCGAATGATATGGGGTTTGTTTCATCATTTTTAGCCTACGATTAAGATAACCAGTATATTGTTCGTAAGCCAATCTTTGAGACTCAAATGAGTTATAATTAAGAACGAGGCTCTCCATCTTCATCTCAACTATGAAATAAAAAGGATTTGATGATTCCATCTGCAGGGTGTACAATGAAATGCCTCAACAAATTTAATAATGTCAGCAAAGTATTCGATAAAATGCATCAATGAGGGCTCTTCTTAAAGAGTTACTTGTCACAACTCAGTAGGGATAAGTTGCCTAATATTGGCTGGGAGTATGAAGCGTGAGTAATTGCTTAATCTCGACTTCCAGTCATTTTTAAGATGTTTTTTTGCTGGTTTTTGCCTTCAAACGTCTTCTCCTTATTCGTCAATAACAATCGTTTCTATAAAATAATTCATGCTTAGTTGTATGGATTTCAAGGGGAAAAAGGTGCAAAAAAAAGATCTCTTGCTGATAATAGACCGTATCACTTAAATTTTGGCGGCCCCCTAAAGTATAGTGTACTATGATTACATAGGATTTTACAAAACCTATGAGTTTAACCCATAATAATGTAATTTAGTGGGCCTTCCAGTTAATGACATGTTCTTTCTGGCTTTTTAGAGTTGAACTGAACTGGACTGGACTGAACTGAATGAAGCTGAATTGAACTGAATCGAGTTGAACTTAACTTAACTGAACTCAATTTAATCTAGCTGAACTGAACTGAATGAAGCTGAAATTAATAAAAGTGAATGAAGTTTAATAAAATTGAACTAAGTAAATAATAACAATAATAATAATAATAATTATAGTACGCGTTTATTTAGCAATAATAATAATAATAATAATAATAATAATAATAATAATAATAATAATAATAGTTTTGTTTGGTTAATAAAAGTTTGCGTTTTAAAAATAATATTAATAAAATAAGTTATTAATAATTTCATTCAGATGGATATACTTGGTATACCGGTTATACAACATTAAAGTACTCAAGGAAAAACAAATTTAAACATGGATGATAAAGAATGGATGAAACTCATGGACAAAGTTCGAAAAAAAGAGGGCGTGTTATTGGTGTCCATAATGATCACAATAATGAAACACATCAAGATGATATGAAAGTCAATAACGAAGCAACATAGATAATGTGTTTCGTGTTAATGATATCTATATTTTCAAGATTATGATTTTCGATTGTGTTAACAAATATTACTATTTAAATGTTATCAAATTTTACTTCACAAGTACATTTTTCTCTACTCTCCCATGTTTCACTAATAATAATAATAATAATAATAATAATAATAATAATAATAATAACAATAATAATAACAATTATAATAATAATATAATAATAATAATTAAATATATATATATACAATAATAATAATAATAAAAACAACAATAATACTCCTTCTTATTCAGCCTATTCTTCCCCCTTTTTTTACTCACGGATTAAGAAAATGAATTTGGATCACACAAATTAACCTACCGCACATGAAATTGAATTTGGATCACAAAAAGCTTACCAAATAAGAAAAGAGGAAAGAAAATGTGATTATCACGAATAAGGAAAGAGGGAAGATTAAGTTGAATAGGAGGGAGTAATTAATAATTAATAAAAAAAATAGAAAAATCAATAAATATAAAATAAGAATAACAACAACAACATCAATAATAATGTGGGTTGAACTTAATAAAACTGAGTTGAGCTGAACTGAACTGAACTGAATTATATGAATTGAACTGAACTGAACTGAACTGAATAGAGCTGAGCTGAACTGAACAGAGTTGAACCGAAACGAGCTAAAAATAAGCCAGAAAAACCATGGCCTTAAGGTAGCTAATGCCTTACATGTGATATATTTTTTAAGCATTGAGATCACTTGCGGCAAAAGCAATAACTTTGGAATTTAAAGACTAATCACGTCAGCTGACCAAGTATGGTTACATCTTACAATTAGAGGAGGTAATTAGGTGATTTGAGTTAACATGTAGAGTTCTACATTGGTTTGGGCGGGCTTGCTTTGTTAAACCATCAGCTTAAGTTTCTTCCTCAACTAATACACCAATAAGGCCTTAATAGCATTTCGTCTACTATTCACGCATGTCGCCGACTCGCCGTATATTATGGCTCGCTTGCAAATAATTGTCATAAATAAACTTAGTTCATTTGTAAGGAGTTATTAGGGAAGACCTTCAAATATTACATACAAGCTAATTTCTAACCCAATGAAAAATTTTAACAGAGCCAAAGTATTGTTATATACGTAGTACTTTCTTAGCCCTTCCTATATTTTCCATTAATGGTAAAACTTATGCCTCTTTAATGTTATAGACAAAGTTCGTAATTATCGGCGTTGAGATAGTCAAGTAGTAGAGCCAATAGACAACAATACAAAATATATGAACTGATACTAATTTCAATAGGCGAGTGACACTAACTTGGGGTACGGCGCGTGCCGTACAACAACTAGTACACTTAAATATAAAAACATGCAATGATAATGAAATATAATACGATATGACATGGCACGCAAAACAGGGAATCACAAACCACTTACCATTCGGTACCGGGACGCATCCTGCCGTACCCATCACCACAACACAATCCGAGTACCGAGACACACCTAATCGTACTCACAACACAAGATGTCAGGGACGCATCCACGACACCGGAACTGAGAGCTACTCGTGATCCCCTGACAGACATCATGTCTCATCACACGTGTCTCTCCAAACTCGAGTCATTAATGGCCACATCCCTCTTGGAGTGGGAAGCTCCAAGAGGCAACCCAAGCGGAAGACTCCGCAACAACATCCACAATCACTGTTGCCAATACCAATAAACACAACAACATAATGATCACGACAAGGCACGACGATAAATACCATTCCTTATACGATACACAACCAACAACCACGATTCATGCTTACTTACCGATTCCGCATCTTGTGTCGTTCATACTCATCAAATGATTTAACATTATCATTAACCACTTTCATTAATTACCCAACCATCATTATCAGTTACTTACTCAAGCTCATTAATACAAATCATGCCATAATCACTTACACTAATCATGCGAGACACTAACATCCAACACATAAAATAAAATGCATTTAATATTGAAACTGAGTAGGATTAACCTACCTCAAAGCATAACCGCAGGCTCAAACCGTTCTGTCAAGAATCCGTCTCGTAAGACCGTCGCATCCTAACATATACATATAATATCGTCACTACACATCCTATTTACTAATATAACTAATAATCCCTTATTAAGGCTTAATAATTACCCATATAAACTAACCAAACCACTAATCAAGCCCCAAACACAAAACCCCAGATTCTAGGGTTTGCTAAAACGGACATAAGGGATGGCTTCATCCTAATTCCAAGCTTGAATTCCCATAGAAGGTATTTGGGAGAGTTTTAAAGAGAAGGAATAAAGTTTAAAGAGAAAAGGAAAAATATTGGAAATGATTTGGGATTGGGGATGACGGGTTAATCGCGTTCTGTTTAGGTCCACTCGACCGAGTGGAAAATACCCGGTCGAGTGAAATCTCATTTCTCAACAATGACCAGTTTTCGTAGAATATTCATATCTCACTCGTTTCTTGGTCATTTTGGAATTGTGACCTACCGTTGGAATTGTTTAGAACAAGATAGCACCTCCAATTGGAATCACATCAAAATAATGTCTAGATCACAAGTTATGACACTTCTAAGACAACCCTTCCATAACAACTCCACTAACTCTAATATAGGTTATACTCGGTCCACCTTATAGTCAGAACTCACTCCCGAATGGCCTATCGTCTAGAATAAGTTCAGAAAAAATCGATCATGTTTCTAGGACCATTTGGAAGGTCTAAAAGTCGAGTAACTGTAGTTTGTCTATATTGTGATGAATTTGTAAATTGCAAATCATCTAATGAGAGTAGTACTTTGTCTAGACATCTTAAAAAGTGTCCAAATATGTCTGTTAATGTTGATATCAAACAAAAATTACTTAATTTTGATACCACTACATGAAGGTGGTACCACCCAAATGTTAGTTTTCGAACATTGTGGGCTTATGTATATGATAAAATTAGAAAGTCGTTTGCTCAGATGATAATTGTGGTTAAGTTACCGTTTCTTACTTATGAAAAAGCTGGGTTTATAGCATTTTGCAAAGACATGAATCCTCAATTTACTGTTCCTTTTCGATTTACAATTGCTAAAGATTGTTATAGTTAATTCATTGAGGAAAGGAAAAAGTTGCGTGATTTTTTTGGAACTATGTCTTCTAGGGTGTGTCTTACTACTGATTCGTGGACTTCTGGTCAAAAATTAAACTATATGTGTCTAACTACTCATTTCATTGATGGTGATTGGAATTTGCTTAAAAGAGTCATTAGCTTTTGTCAAGTTTTTGATCATACGGAAAAGATAATTGGCCAGATGATTGAAAAGTGTTTGTCTGAATGGAATTTGGCAAAAGTATTCACTGTGACGATAGAAAATGCTAACTCGGTTGCTTCAGAATCCTCTTTTAGCACCGAGGGTCGGATTCTTGATTCATTTTGTACATGTTTTTATCTAAGAATGGTGGAAGCTCTTTTGTGCGCACAAGATTGGCTCCGTACTTCCGGTACCCCACTTTTCATTAAAGACACATATTTGACATGAACACAATTGAAAAGGGTGAGTCCATTTTTCAATTTGGGCCTAATACTATGCTTAATTGTTTATTGTTGTGGTAAATTATTGTTGTGTTGTTGGATTGTGCTGACTGTGTTGTGCATTAGTTTAATTTGATGTGTTGTTGGACTGGTTGTTTATTGTTTATGGCTTATTGTTGTACTGCTGGATTGTGTTGTTTATTGTCGTGCTTTTGGATTATTGTGTTGGACTTTGAGTCATTTACAAGCATACAAATCAAACAGACCGGTATAAAACTGGCCAATCAACTAAGAAAAAACACTACTTCCTAACCATCTTTTCAATTTTATTAAACAAATGATCGAGACAGAAGGAGTAGATTAATGGTTCGCTAAACTAGCTGCATTTTGTTTACATATGAAGTGTATGCTACTTTTGGCGCGATTTGTCTTTATTGGTCATTTTGAAAAACCCTATTTTGTTGGAATGTCGGGTGATATAAGGTGCGTACATCCAATCCTTATAGCACATGGTAATGCAGTTGTTCGGTCTAACTTCTGAAGACTTTCCGGGTAATTAGTCTAGTAAATAAATGTTGTTATAACATTGCTTTCGTAGTAGATTCATGTCAAATGATCCTGCATGTATTAGTCTTTTGACGCTATGTTACTTTTTGTGTTATTTGTTGTTGTGTTTCATCTGGAAATACAGGATTGATTTCTTGTCTTAGATCATCAAGCTCTCTTCCTGGCATGTTGATTTAATTGTCTAATAGTATAGTTGTATGCTGCTGGATTGTGTATTATTATATACGATTTAGTTTAATTAAACATGAAATATAAACGGTGAATGGCAGGAATGATAGCTAGGTAGCTCATACTAATTGTGGTTTTAATCTGAAAATGGTAGGTATGGGAGACTTGGCGCTGCGGCAACCTGAGATCGTGGTTGATGATGGTTGAAGTGCGTACGAAAATTGTTTGTCCAATGCAATTTTTAAACTTGTTTAGAAACTTTACTTTAGTTTATGTGGATTTTAGACATGTTTCAAAATTTGTAATAACTTGAAATTTAATAACTTATGCGATCGGGACTTGTATTTTATTTGATCAGGAAGTGTAATTTGATTCAAGACTTGTAATTTATGGCTTTATGCCATCGAAGACCCTGAAAAATGTGAAATGGACTGGTATAGCGATGCCTTTAGTTTTAGTTTGCAATATCCCACTCGCTAATAGCCAAACCGCCCAATAGGTCAAAACCACTACTAAATGCAAATCGCCAAATCTGGATAAAATTCGG
This sequence comes from Silene conica, assembly GCA_029255685.2. Taxonomy (NCBI): domain Eukaryota; kingdom Viridiplantae; phylum Streptophyta; class Magnoliopsida; order Caryophyllales; family Caryophyllaceae; genus Silene; species Silene conica. The sequence continues at coordinate 75,422,220 of CM055314.2, forward strand.
TTTCCGAATTTTCGGATTCCAGGTTTTTCGGATATCCAAAATATTCGGATTCGATGTGGATCAAGAAAATTGAGAATTTTAATTCGGATATCCAATCCGGATTCCAAAACCGGATTGGATTTCCGATTTTGGTCAGCCCTACTGATAAGTGATATTTATGCATGATTTAACCCCTTATATTAGCTTTGTTTTACATATCTTTTAGTACTTATTTAAATGATTATTAAGCTAATATTGTGTTTTTAGTACAATTGTGTTTTCAAGTATGTTATGTAGAAAATTAGCCTAATCAGGCTAAAACTATTACAAACTATGTCAAGACTAAAAGCATGGCTACTTATGAGCAAGAATAAGCAAGCTATGGACCTTGAACAACATTTAGCATGGATTTTGCATGAGATAAATGATGGATTAATTTAAAAAATGCAAATGAAATGTGATTAATCAAGCCCAAGAATTCAAGTCCAAAATAAACTTTGGATGCTAAAGAGCTTTGGATGCTATGAATAATGATCTTTACCGGGTGATTAAAGGACCATTGAAACATAAGCATTGGATCACTTGAGCATTAAACCAATGAACTAAGAGAAACAAGCTCAGACATTGCGACCCCGATCGGGGTTGAACATTTCTAGGGAGTGTTTAATTCTGACGTTACTCCTAATGCTTTCCTATAAATACTAGCTCCTATGTTACGACTCTTGTATCTTTTTGTACAATCTTCTACACACTCTTTTTACATGATTCTCATGTAATTCTCTTAATTTAGTTTTAGTTTAGATTAGTTTAGTTTATCATTACATTATAAACACTTCCTTTAGCAATTTCATGTTACGAGTTCCAGTTTATATTCAAGTTTTATTTCCATTCTCCGTTTCCATTTTGTCAAGGTAATTTTATTATGTCTATGTATTTGTCTTTTGTTTCATTTGTTTACATTTCATTTTATTCCATAATGTTAGAGTAATTTACTTTATCTAGGGATTAGGGAAGCCATGCAATAATATAAATATGTAATTTAATAAATTAAGATTTTAGTACTTTTGTTTATATTGTTATCTCACATGTTTGTACTTAATTATTAATCTTTGGTTTAAGTATACAAATCCTTGATTAAGTTTGTTAATTTGTTCCATATGTTGAGAAACGCGGAATCGGATTGACTAAACATAAGTAGTAGGACGACCTAGTTATAACGTGAGTGACTCTAGGATCCGATCTAAGGGCCGGGTGACACCGATGTCGTAAGGTTGGTATCTTTAATAACCTATAACAATTAAACAATATCTACTAATTTTCGAGTTTATCTATTTATATGTCTTTATATTTGCATGCGTGACCTGAATCCCTAGACTATCTTTTTATAATATAATTTTTATTATTACATTCAAACCAACCAACTCAATCGATAAATCTACCGAGATAAAATTCTTCCCATATCAATTACATAGCAACTACCGAGCTCTTTGTGGATTCGACACCTTAATACTACATTTATTGGTGGTACTCTAGGGTATTTTTGTATAGGTGTGCGATAGCCTATCACCTACTCGATGTAACTGAATCTTCGCTTCCTTAATTTGCAGCCTACGTTGTTGAATGCCAAGCTCTCTAGCGGTTGATAAATAATTAACTGTTTCCAATCTCTTATTTACTTCAACTTGATTATTCGAATCAACTCCAGAAGTATTGCCATCAGCCTTCTTCTTCCCTCTATTTCTCTTCGCAGCTTTAACATCTTCATGTCGTATCATACCTATACTTTCACCATCAAGATAGATGGGTGTAAAGTACTCCTCACCCTCATTGCGTACTTTTTCCCCACTATTATTACTTTCATCGTTACCAGCCAATCGACTTTGATTGTTTTCATAACTCTCATTAGCGTATAAAGCAACAAAAAATTCCATTTTCGAAAATTTTTCATCATGTTCCAAGCGTGCTCCAAAGCAAATTTACCTATTCCGTACAATTCTTGAGCCTCAACGATTGCATCGTCTTCACTGTAAAACCCCTCGCGACAGTGGAAAATAAAACACACGATATGCATGAAATTTGCGGGGAATTAAAACTTTAACATAATTAAACTAATGATGTGTGCATATGTTATAGGCTTTTTAGTCCCTTTTTGGCACACATTTCTATGCAATTTAGTGATTTTATATCGCTTTATGCCCCGAGTAGGCTACTTTGTTTTTGTATTGTTATTTTGCAGATATGAACCAGAGTGCAGCCGAAACCAAGCTTTTCTACCTCAAGTTTTGCATTTCGTTAGAAGATGGAAGAATAGAAGACGGATACTTGTGCATGGAGAAGCGTGAGGGCTGCCATTGACCACAAAAGAAGAAAGTCAACCATTATGAGGCCAATCGAAGACCCCATCGAGGAGAAGAAGGTTACAAGAATTCTCGATCGAGAACGCTTTCAGTCGATCGAGCAGTTTTGCAGTGAAGAAATCGATCGAGAAGATTCTTTCTCTCGATCGACCATTTTGTTGAAGATTTCTCTCGATCGAGAAATTTTGTCTCTCGATCGAGAGCTTTCACGAGATGTCTGTTCAATTTTCCCGTAGGTTTTATTTCAGTTTTCTCTCATCCTACTATAAGACTAGGAGAGCTTATCATTTTTAGCTTATCATATTTTTATCACTTTCAGAAACTATTTTCAGCAGTCTTTTAGATTACTTTTTCTTTTCCTTTACGTTGCTACTCTTCAAGAATTAATAATCGGGTTCGATACCATTCTTTACGCCGGAACTTGCTTGATTGTAACCTTCTTCTCCTTTTATCTTAATCATTCTGTTCTGGTTTGTTTACTGTTTCCAATTCACGTTTTCATTATGTTTCTTTTCTCGTTTCAGCCTCGGTTTCCGTGTCCCTGTTTCTCATTTTCTGTCTCGTTTTTGTACCTCTTGTGCTTCGTTAGTCTCGGTTTCTGGTTCCCTTCTCATCATTGTTTTCATCTGTTTTATTTACGTAATTATTTCTGCCTTTCTACTCGTTTACTATCTCGGTATTCGTGCTCCTTTGCTTCGTTCTTCTCGGTTTTCTGTCTCGAAAACCGTGTCCTTGCTTCTCTTGTCTCGATTTATATCTCTGTTTTTATCACTGTTTTTCATCGTATTTTACGGCATGTCAATCATTAGCATGTTTAACGTATTTGTATTCGTTTATAATTACGTTATAAGTAGCTAATTCCTTTATATGCCGGGATGAGGGAAATTGTGTCGTATGCATGATAGGTTACAACCGGGTTGGGTAGAATGTACCGAAAAAAAAAACAACCGGGTTGGGTAGTTTTGCGGTAGGAATCGTTGTTAAGCAATTTATATCTTGTTTGGTTGAATGAGTGCACGCAGGAGACCATTCGTTTAGTTAAACACCGACCTAGATCAGAAGATTGGAAGGGTAAGGCTTGCTTAGCAATAATACCTAGTTTCTGTGAGGGCGGAAGTCAAGCAGAAATGACCTTAGGGCGACTTAAGACCGGAAGGTATAGTCGGGTTAGAGACGTGACTGTAATAACCTAGCTCTTCCTACCAACAAACTGACCAACCTAGTTTACACCGATAATGCTGACGACACAGTTACCCGAAATCCTAGCATATTCTCTTTCTCTGATTTATTTCATATCTATCTTGTTTTGTTACTTTTCTTATCTTTTTCTCTCTGCCTTTTAATCTCCGTAGTTAGTTATAACAACTTTAAACCCCCAGTTTTGTGACCGACAGTTAAGACCGACAGATGATACTTAGCCTCCCTGTGGGATCGACCCTATTTACCACTAGCTTATGTTAATAGTTTATTAGGTTTATTTTTGGTGTTAAACGACAGACATCAACTAACATGTGAGGCGTGATACTATAACTGAAATGCGGAACAAATGAAACATAGATAAGTATTAAGTATAAACTTAGTTACAAAACATACCCCAGGATAGCATATCCCTACAGGCACCAAAACTGTATATCAAAAAGCTAGGTCTAGCTACATGATAAGTGAAAGTCAAACGATGATGGACCATCGCTCGCTAGCCTCAACGGATCCCCTATATAACGCAACACCAACCTACATACATGAAACATGTATGCTACAATAAGTGGGAAGTGATTAGCGGTTCTCCCAGCCACTTATTGTCAATAACACATAAACATATAACATATAATACATATCAACATGCTCCAACATAAACATCATTATGAGAAGCACAACATCATATCGTCATCTTATATAAACTCATTCCTAGTGTTTAGCTCATAAACCACAACTCAGGTCTAACAAAAACACAAGTTCAGCAGTATCTAACACTGTACCTCAACTCAGGCAAGTTAGACACAATTCATTCAGCAATATCTAATCAAACCCCGACTCAGGCAGATTAAACATAACAATCAGCAATATCTAAGACAAACCCCGACTCAGGTGACTTAGACACAAGTAGTCAACAACATCCATTCATAGACCCTGACTCAGGCATGAATAAACACAATCAGCTAGTATTGGTTCATAGGTCCCGACTCATACATCAACCAACACTCTTCGTAGTAATCAGAGGTCCCGACTCAGACATGATCCACCAAGGTCAGCCAAACTCACAAAGGAATAGAGGTCCCGACTTAGACATATCCCAATGCATCATCCATACACGTACCGGCTCAGAGGTCCCGACTTAGACATGATCCGACACGCAAACATACACCCACGTATCCAACTAGAGGTCCCGACTCAGACATAGTTCGATACGCAAACAAACAAAGATATGTATTGTACTCTAGAGGTCCCGACTCAGACATATACTAATACGTACCACATCCAAACTATGAACTAGTCCTTCTACTAGATTACGGTCTACCATATGATAGCATACAAGCATACAAGTCACATGGAAGAAAAATCAATCAAATCGGATTAACCGATCGCAAGTGAAAACCAAATTTATGTGAATAGGGTCTCTCAGTCGGTCCTAGCCTACCGGCTGCCGGGTACCCGGCTGAGGGACCACTCAGCCTTTTGTCAAAAATCAGAAAAAAAAGGGGAGAAGGGTTTTCAGTCGGTCAACCGGCTGCCGGTCGACCGGCTGTCAACCTCACCTCAGTTGTCAGCTTTTCAAACTTCACACAATAGGACTCAAAGCTGGTGGACCGGCTGCCGGCCACCCGGCTGAGGATCCCATCCTACTTAGCCCATACATTCGCATAAAGGGCTCTCAGCGGTCAACCGTCTGTCGTTCAGCCGGCTGATGAGGGTCCTTCCTCCTCTTTCTTTCAAAAACAACACAAGACGCTCTCAGCCGGTTGACCGGCTACCGGTCAACCAACCGGCCGGGAGTCTCTGATGCTGAAAACGTGAATTTCGACATTCCAAAACTCAATCTAAGCTTTAAGGTTCGATTCTATACTTCGATTATACTCCCAAAACAACAAATTGCAGCATATAAAAACATATATACTTCATTTTATAACCACAATCAATGATTAAACATCATTACCCAAAATCATTCTTAAGAACTTCTTATTTTCCATCATAAACACATTACCCACTTCAAATACTCATCTAACCATATGAGAACACATCAAAACATAAATCCTATCATGATTCTATCTAATTTATGGCACATAATCTATCATCCAGATAACCTAAACATGTTACTAGTATCAAATTGTAAAGAAAATCAGTATCCATTCAATTTAAGACAAGAGTCGAGTTTTCTCATCAAGGTCACCTTATTAAGCGTCTTCACCACTCAAGTCCTCAATCACGTATGAGTCCTTCTCCAAGTCCTCCAAATTTGCCCCTTAAACACAAAGAAAACATATTAGAAAACCCAGATTTTTGAATTAAAGGGAAAACAGCCCGAAATTCCACTTGTCGGATTCCGAAATTTAAAGTGATAGATACGACGAGAATGATGTAAGGAATGCGTACGAGAAAACCTCACCTTAAACGGAGTTGAAAGGAGTTCGCAATATGAATTTTTGTGAGATTGGAGAAGTTTGAAATGGGAGTTCTGATTTCTTTTCCTTAAATTTGGAGAATAAGGAAGGAGGGTTGTGAGGAAGGTGATGGGAAGCATCCTTTCCATTTTTCTTTTAAACACAAGTATTTGAGACGAGTTTTTAATTGAGATGTTCGTGATTCTTGTAACGGAATGCCAAGTGAATTTTTACATCTTAAGATTATAAAATCTCAAAATGGAACTTATACGATATATTTTAAATCTAAGTTTTCGAATTTAAATAAAATATATTAAACTCCCGAAAACTACTTTAATTTATTTAAAATACGGTTTTACGAAAATACGGGATGTTACAATCACCCCACCTTTCAAAAAGTTTCGTCCTCGAACGAAGAAAAGTTTAAGAAAATACCTCAATCGAATAGGCTCGGATGCATAGTGTTGGGAAATGTGTCCTCAACAATAGTGCGATCACGACAGTGATAAAAATCATTGTCATAAATCTTATGAAAAGAATATGCAAGGGACGATCCGATATTTGATATAGTCAACTGACCAACATTAATCGGTAATGATTGGCTGACTAGAGTTGACATTACTGTCGTATGACGGTGGTGGTCAGTTGATCCCTTTAGGTCACACCTTTAGGACTAACCCCTTAAACATATATATTGATTAATTGTATAAGATACAGATTGATCAATATTCTTAAAACCGTATATCGAGAAATCAGAGGTTAAATCTTAACGTAAGATTTATATTTGAAATTGAAATGTGTCAATTGTCAAATATTAATCGATATTTTAGAAATGTCGAAATTAGAATGAGAAGGGTTTGTGGTTATAACAAATGTTGTATATCGTATTGACGATTATTATAATAACCATATTTTGAGACGGTGATTATGAATTACTAAATAATTTGTTAAATATGATTTGATTAATTTAGAAATATTATTTATGTGATACATATATTTTAAATTAATACAATTGAATTATGTCACATAGGATGTCACATATTACACAATTGTACAAATTACAATTTTGTAAAATAAGGTCCATTTTACAATATAATGTGTCGTGTATGTGCATGTGTTATGGATTAATATTAGTAATATTAATTCTTACACACATAATGATTACTATAAGATAGTCTTACATACCTATTAGTAGGTATGCATACTTAAGTGCATGTGTAAGATAAAAACAACATATTTTGCCTTGCCAAGCAAGGGATCACACGACATGCACATACATTACTCAACCTCACCCTCTTTATATGTGAGTAGTTCACATCATTATTTCATTCTTCACTTATGCATTTTCTAGAGTAAGAAAATACAACAACCTCCTAAATATTACTTAGATAATATTTGTATTATACTAATATTACTATTAGTACTCGGTTTTAAGAAGCCTAATACCGTCTTCTAGATTCGGGTTCGGTATTTGGTCCGTTTAAGGTAAGGTCTTGGTGTTTACGTATTGGAGGCAAGCTTACTTGGTTGCTTTGGAGGATCGTCCTAACAACATTTCGGACCATTTGTAAGAATACGATTCTCTTTATTTCCGCTTTGGTTTTGCATGCATAAGATCTTGCACATAAATTAATATGAGATTAATTATAAGTAGATAATTAGTAAGACTACATTATTAGGTTAACAAGTATGACTTTCGTTTTCCTTCACATAGCGCACATCGAAGCTTCAGTCTCCCAAGTTTGCTCTTCTACATCACCACATCTCCATAGGATCTTCACTAGAGGAACCACCTTGCTCCGCAACTTTCGGTCTTAATGATCAAGGATCTTCAGTGGGCGCTCTTCAAAAGTAAGACTCGGCTCCAAGTTAGCAATCTCTCGCTGCAGAACATGACTCGGGTCACTGATGTACTTCCGAAGTTGCGAAACATGAAAGACGTTATGAACCTTGCCCAAGTTAGGAGACAAGTCCAAACGGTAAGCAACGGCGCCAATCTTCTTTAGAATCTCATACGGGCCAATGTACATAGGGCTCAACTTTGCTTTAACCCCAAATCTTTTAACTTCTTTCATCAGCGAAACCTTAAGAAAAACACGATCGCCAACCTCAAACTCAAGCGGTCGACGACGAACATCGACATAGGATTTCTGCCGATCCTGAGCGGCCTTCATCCTTCCACGAATTAGTTGTACATGGTCAATAGTCTCTGACAACTGCTCGGGTCCAAGATCTCTAGTGTCGCTGGATTGATCCCAATAATAGATAGGACTACGACACTTTCGGCCATACAAAGCCTCATAAGGAGCCATCTTGATCGAAGAATGATAATTGTTGTTGTAGGAGAACTCAACCAACGACAAACTCTGCTCCCAAGAATACTGAAAATCCAAATCACAAGCTCTAAGGAGATCCTCTAAAGTCTGAATGGTCGTCTTAGACTGACAATCAGTCGCAGCATGAAAAACAGTACTCATCAGCAACTGACTACCCATGGCCTCCTGGAGAGCTTTCCAAAACCTCGAACAGAAGCGGGGATCTCTATCTGACACTATCTCCTTAGGAACAACGTGTTATCTGACGATCTCAGCAACATATGCCCTAGCAAGACGGTCCATGTCCCAAGTCTCTCTGATCGGAATGAATCTCGCACACTTAGTCAATCAATCAACTACAACCCAAACAACATCCTTACCGCCTATAGTCTTCGGTAAAACTGTCACAAAATCCATGGAAATGCACTCACACTTCCACTAAGGAATGTGGAGCGGCTGAAGTAGACCACCAGGTCTCTTATGCTCAATCTTAACCTGGTGGCACGTCAAACATCTACCAACATAACTCAAAATGTCACTCTTCATTCCGGGCCACCAAAACTGGAGTCGAAGGTCCTTATGCATCTTTTCACCACCGGGGTGAATCAAATTTGGACTCACATGTGCCTCATCTAACACCCGTTTTCTCAAATTAGGACCATCAGGAACATACATCCGGCCACAGAATCGAAGAAAACGATCAGTACCAATCACGAAGTCCTTAGCCTCACCATTGGCAATCTTAGCCTCAAGTTTCTTGAAAGTTGCATCGGTATGTGAACTTTTACGAATCTCCCAATTCAAGGTAGGCTTAGCAGACATGACATCCAAATAATCAAAACCAGTCTCTACCATCTCAAGTCTCAGCTTCCGGAACTCAGAACACAACTCATTAGACATCACTCGAATCGCGCTCAAAGAATGAGAAGTCTTCCTACTAAGAGCATCTGCAACCACATTAGCTTTGCCGTCATGGTAAAGAAGCTCAATGCCATAGTCTTTGACAAGCTCTAGCCAACGGCGTTGTCTCATATTGAGGTCCTTCTGTGTGAAAATATACCTCAAGCTCTTATAGTCAGTAAAAACGCGGCAATGGGAACCAATTAGATAATGACGCCACATCTTCAAGGCATGAACAACTGCGGCTAACTCCAAATCATGTGTAGGATAGTTCACCTCATGAACACGCAACTGTCTGGAGGAATAGGCAATCACTTTTTCACTCTACATAAGAACATATCCCAAACCAAGCATCGAAGCATCGCAATACACATCATAATCAACCCCATCTCCGGAAGAGTCAGTATTGGAGCGGTCGCAAATCTGGTCTTCAACTCCTGGAAAGAACTCTCGCAGCTATCAGTCCAAACAAACTTGGTCTCTTTCTTTAGCAACTGGGTCATCGGGCGAGCAAGCTTAGAGAAATCTTTCACGAATCAGCGATAATAACCTGTTAATCCCAGAAAACTACGGATCTCACCAATGTCTTTGGGACTATGCCAATCCATAACAGCCTCTATCTTGGAGGGGTCAACCATCACACCCTCTCAGGAAATCACATGGCCTAGAAAGGCTACCTCTGACAACCAAAATTCACGTTTCGAAAACTTAGCATGTCCTTCGTCGGTCTTCGAGTAGATCAGAATGTCGTCAATGAACACCACAACACAAGTGTCCAAGTACTCATTGAAGGTTCAGTTAATCTGATCCATAAAAATGGCAGGAGCATTAGTCAACTCGAAATGCATGACTACAAACTCAAAATGTCCATAACGAGTGCGAAAAGCAGTCTTAGCAACATCGGTCTCACAAACGGGAATCTGGTGATATCCAGACCGTAGATCAATCTTAGAGAACCTAGAAGTACCACGGAGCTGGTTCAACAAATTATCAATCCTAGGCAATGGATAACGGTTCTTCACCGTGACATAGTTCGGCTCTCTATAATCAATGCACAACCTCATTGAACTATCCTTCTTCTTTACAAACAAAACTGGAGCACCCCACGGAGAAGCACTCGGTCTAATGAAACCTTTCTCAATCATCTCTTCCAACTGTTTCTTCAATTCTTTCAACTCTGGCGGAGCCATCCGATAAGGAGCTTTAGAAATCGGTCCAGTACCAGGCACGAGCTCGATCGTAAACTCTACGTCACGCTCTGGATGAATACCAGGTAATTCCTCAGGAAAGACATCAGGGAACTCTCGAACAATAGGCACCTCTTCAAGCTTCGACAATGAAGGCTTCGCAGCTAAAATGACACACAGAAAGGCTTGGCAACCCTTCCTAAGAAGATAAGAAGCTTTCATTGAAGAAATGAGACGAACACCCTTTCGGGGGCGGGTTCCCTTATAGGAAACACGAACTCCTGTATGACTCCTCAAGCAGATTTTCTGGTCACGACACTCGAAACGAGCATGGTACCGCGATAACCAAACTATACTGAGGATGATGTCAAACTCCTCGAGAGGAAACCTCGGAAGGTTCACTGGAAATGATGAGCTCGCAATCAAAATGGGTACATCCGTATAGGAAGAAGAACAAGAGAAAACGTCTCCAAATGGTTGTGAAATGGAAGTCTCCTCACAAATGGAAGACTCAAGAGGTAGTCTATCGGCAAACTTGGTCGATATGAAGAACAGAGATGCACCGGTATCAAATAAGATCAAACATTCGGCACCAAGTACTGAGAACATACTGGCAATGATGTCTGGGTTGGCCTCAGCCTCAGCTCTAGTCATCACGAAGATCTTCCCTTTAGCTTTGTTTCCAAGGGTCGCTGCAGCAGTAGTGGCAGCCTTGCCAAGAGTAGTGTTCCTCTCTGGACACTCAAAGGAACGATGTCCAAACCCATTACAATTGTAGCACTTGTAAGCTTGCTTATAGCAGTCTGAACCAGGATGAGGATCTTTGCCACAACGATGGCACTTGTCCTTGGAAGTCTCAGTGTGAACAATGGTACGAGCAACAGGGGAAACAAATCTCTCAAATCTCTTCTTCTAGGCAGTAGGAGGAGTATTTGACGGAACAAATGGTCTCTTGCCCTGGTAAAAAATCCGCAGGGAAGAAGAACCACTAGCAGCTTTAGTCTCAGCATCAATGGCCTTGATAGAACTCTCGGCCCAAATAGCATCATCATAAACCTCCACAAAAGAAGTAGAATCCCTCCTAACCGTGATCTTGATACGAGGACTCAACTTGCCTCGGTAGAAGTAAACCCTATCTGACTCATCCCTCACGAACCGGGATGCAAAATGCGCAAGCAGGTTGAATTTGTCGGTGAACTCTTACACGATCATCTTCCCCTGTTTCAGATCCATGAACTCCTTAAGCCTCTAAGAACGAAGCTCCTTGGGGTAAAAGCGAGTCTCAACCATGATCTTGAAACTCTCCCAATCGAACAACGGGTCAAGTAAAGCAGAAGGTCCAGTCAAAGCCCACCATCGGTCAACCTCGTGGGTCAGAAAGTGTGAAGCCAAACGCACACGATCCTCTATGGCTACCGAGTACATCGAGAAAACTCTCTCCATGTCACGAAACCACTCAAATAAAGCCACTGGGTCAATCTCTCCACCATATGTCTTAGCGTGACTCCTCGCCATCTGACTGGCGATCCAAGAGAATCCATTAGGACGGTTAGCATCTAGGCCTGGAGGCGGAGGAGGAAGAACATTAGCCTGTACCTTCTGGTTCTCCAGAACCTATAGTAGTGCTTGCATGATCGTATTGTCCACGGCTGAAGGTCTCACCATCCTTCAAAAGATAATCTTAAATTAGCTTAGCATATAGCATTCATAAACAGACTACAACTATTAAGTCCTTAAGCTACCCCATCTCTCATTCATTATTTATTTATTGGTCAAGTTAAGGTTTAGGAATCACATGAGTGCGTCAGGAGCGATTACGCCCTGATACCAACTGTAAAACCCCTCACGGCAACGGAAAATAAAACACACGATATGCATGAAATTTGCGCGGAATTAAAACTTTTAACATAATTAAATTAACATGCGAGATGTGATACTATAACTGAAATGCGGAAGAAATGAAACATAGATAAGTATTAAGGCCCTGTTCTTTTGGACTTCAAGTCACTTAATTTAAGTTCACTTCAGATCCTATAAGTTCAGTTCAGTTCAGTTCAGTTCCTATAAGTTCAGTTCAGTTCCTATAAGTTCAGTTCAGTTCAGATCCTATAAGTTCAGTTCAGTTCAGTTCCTATAAGTTCAGTTCAGTTCAGTTCCTATAAGTTCAGTTCAGTTCCTATAAGTTCAGTTCAGTTCCTATAAGTTCAGTTCAGTTCAGTTCAGCTCATATAAACTCAATTCAAAAAAGCTATATACGAAGTATTATTTTAACAACCGATAAAAAAATATTTCGCTTTAATTATTCGATACACGTTAGAAAAATAACAAATTATTAATAATTGTACCCGTTTTTATAATCTCATTAATACCAAACGATCTTATACACACTCACCCTAATGCCATATGCCCGAATACAAGTATAGACCGTCTGAATGAATGGTAGAATACTTCAACTATCGACATTCATCATCGAGAATGAAAGTTGAAATGACGTTTGGTCAATTAAAGAAAAGATGGAAGGGGTTAAACATCATGCCCCAAATATCATATAAGTATCAAATATCGATCATTGTTTCTACATTCACCCTCCATAATTCTATAAGAATGTATGCTCTTGAAATTATACAACATGATATGAACATTTAAGGAACATTAGATTCGGGCATGTTTGATAAAAGCGGAAGACGGTCGTGTATAAGGTACGCAGCAACATAGTCAAAAATATTTGGCGAGGCTATGGAGGATTATGATTATATGGAAATAAATGGTTAGAAAAAATTGTAATATATGGATTATTTTTCATCGTAATGTAATCGTAGTATAATGTATGAACTATGAACAAATCATTGTATTTAAAGTGGAAAATATTTTATATTACCTTGTGTTTTAAATTACCTTTTATCAATGTCTTCTCTTGCATAATAATAATAATAATAATAATAATAATAATAATAATAATAATAATAATAATAATAATAATAATAATAATAATAATAATAATAATAATAATAATAATAATAATAATAATAATAATAATAATAATAATAATAATAATAATAATAATAATTAACTTAAATTAAATTAAGTTAATTAAGTTCGGATCTTATAAATTCAGTTATGTTCATATCTTATAAGTTCAGTTCAGTTCAGATCCTATAAGTTCAGTTCAGTTCAGTTCAGTTCAGTTCAGATCCTATAAGTTTACTTCAGTTCCTATAAGTTAAGTTCAATTCCTATAAGTTCAGTTCAGTTCCTATAAGTTCAGTTCAGTTCAGTTCCTATAAGTTCAGTTCAGTTCAGTTCCTATAAGTTCAGTTCAGATCCTATAAGTTCAGTTCAGTTCAGTTCAGTTAAGTTTCAGTCCAAAAGAACAGGGCCTAAGTATAATCTTAGTTACAAAACACAGCCTGGGATAACATATCCCTAGAAGCACCAAAATTGTATATCAAAAAGCTAGGTCTAGCTACATGATAGGTGAAAGTCAAATCGATGATGGATCATCGTTCGCTAGCCTCAATGGATCCCCTGTACAACGCAGCACCAACCTACATACATGAAACATGTACGCCACAGTCAGTGGGAAGTGACTAGAAGTTCTCCCAGCCACATATTGTCAGTAACACATAAACATATAACATATAATACATATCAACATGCTCCAACATAAACATCATTATGAGAAGCATAACATCATATCATCATCTTATATAAAGTCATTCCTAATGTTTAGCTCATAAACCACAACTCAAGTCTAACTAAAACACAAGTTCAGCAGTATCTAACACTGTACCTCAACTCAGACAAGTTAGACACAATTCATTCAGCAATATTTAATCAAACCCCGACTCAGGCAGATTAAACATAACAATCAGCAATATCTAAGTCAAACCCGACTCGGGTGACTTAGACACAAGTAGTCAACAACATCCATTCATAGACCCCGACTAAGGCATGAATAACCAAAATCAGCTAGTATTGGTTCAGAGGTCCCGACTCAGACATCAACCAACACTCTTCGTAGTAATCAGAGGTCCCGACTCAGACATGATCCACCACGGTCATCCAAACTCACAAAGGAATAGAGGTCCCAACTCAGACATATCCCAATGCATCATCCATACACGTACCGGCTAAGAGGTCTCAACTCAGACATAGCCCAATGCATCATCCATACACGCGAACATACACCCACGTATCCAACTAGAGGTCTCGACTCAGACATAGTTCGATACGCAAACAAACAAAGATACGTATTGAACTCTAGACGTCCCGACTCAGACACATTCCAATAAGTACCACATCCAAACTATGACCTAGTCCTTCTACTTGATTACGGTATGATAGCATACAAGCATACAAGTCACATGGAAGAAAAATCAATCAAATCGTATTAACCGATCTCAAGTTAAAACCATATTTTATGTTAATAGGGTCTCTCAGCCTTCCCAGCCTACCGGCTGTCGGGTACCCGGCTGAGGGACCACTTAGCCTTTTGTCAAAAATAAGAAAAAGAGGAGGAAGGGTTCTCAGCCAGTCAACCGGCTGGCGGCCGACCGACTGACAAGCTCACCTCAGTTGTCAGCTTTTCAAGCTTCACACAATAAGACTCTCAGCTGGTGGACCGGTTGCCGGCCACCCGGCTGAGGTTCTCATCCTACTTAGCTTATACATTCGCATAGAGGGATCTCAGCCGGTCAACCGCCTGTCGGTCAACCGGCTGAGGGGCCTTCCTCAGCTTTCTTTCAAAAACAACACACGAGTCTCTCAACCGGTTGACCGGCTGTCGGTCAACCAACCAACCGGCTGGGAGTCTCTAATGTTGAAAACGTGAATTTCGACATTCCAAAACTCAATCTAATCTTCAAGTTTTGATTCTATAATTCGATTATACTCCCAAAACAACAAATTGCAGCATATAAAAACATATATACTTCATTTTATAACCACAATCAATGATTAAACATCATTACCCAAAATCATTCTTAAGAACTTCTTATTTTCCATCATAAACACATTACCCACTTCAAATACTAATCTAACCATATGAGAACACATCAAAACATAAATCCTATCATGATTCTATCTAATTTATAGCACATAATCCATCATCCACATAACCTAAACATGTTACTAGTATCAAATTGTAAAGAAAATCAATATCCATTCAATTTAAGACAAAAGTCGAGCTTCCTCATCAAGATCACCTTATTAAGCGTCTTCACCACTCGAGTCCTCAATCACGTATGAGTCCTTCTCCAAGTCCTCCAAATTTGCCCCTTAAACACAAAGAAAACATATTAGAAAACCCAGATTTTCGAATTAAAGGGAAAACAGCCCGGGATTCCACTTGTCCGATTCCGAAATTTAAAGAGATAGATACGACGCGAAAGATGCAAGGAATGCGTAGGAGAAAACCTCACCTTAAACGGAGTTGAAACGAGTTCGAAATATAATTTTTTGTGAGATTGGAGAAGTTGGAAATGGGGGTTCTGATTTCTTTTCCTTAAACTTGAAGAATAAGGAAGGAAGGTTGTGTGGAAGGTGATGGGAAACTTCCTTTCCCTTTTGTCTTTTAAACATAAGTATTTGAGGCGGGTTTTTAATTGAGATGTTCGGGATTCTTGTAACGGAATGCCAAGTGGAATATTAAGGTATAATATAGAGTGAAATATTAACATTATACCTTAATATTTTATACATGTAGATAATATGTATAAATTTCACGCTATAGTATATCTTAATATTTTATACATGTAGATATGTACTTATACCGTCTTATTTTATTACATGTCAACAAGTCTTATGTACAACGATCTTACTTTCAAAATAATCAAATCTCTCTAGTTTTGTATTTTACCGGTTTTTAAAACCTAATTACTAATTATATACAAAAATTGAAATACATATGCTTTAGATTCAAAGAAATTAAATAAGGAGCAAGTTACAAACATGATAGCAACAAAGGCAAGAATTAGATAAATGGAGTTTCACGACGAAAATTTGGTTGATGAAAGAGATAACTATATCAATTTTTTGTGTAAAAGTAATATACGTATATATATAAGTATATTTATTCTTATTCATGTAACTTATACAATTTGATGAGATATTGGTGAGAAATTGAAAAATCCGGTGAGATTTTGATCAAGAAAATATAAGGTGCTTAATTTTACTTTATAGTAAAGTTAAGGGTAGTTTACCCCAAAACAAAGTTAAGGGGTTAATCTCATGTTATAACAAACTTAAGGGGTCATTTACCACTCCCCCGTTAGTTTGGATTTAAAGAGAGGAAGTACGAAATTATTTTGTTCTAGGATGTTTATTGAAAATAAATGGCGGATATTTTAATATGGTGGGGTTCACCATTCCTTGTAGAAAAAATTGGGTAAAAGTTACGAGATACTGGAAAAATGGTTTGGATGAAAGAGAAGATAAGAGGTAAGAAATACATAAGGAAGAGGAAAATTGAAGGAGAAGAGGTAACCCTTCAATGTATATGCTCTCAGTCTATCTTATCTATATTAATACAAGAACATTTCGAGCAATTTCGTGCTTCCACATCATAACATCCATTTTCATTTATTTTTTATTTTAAATAAATGCAGGAACCCGGTACAAAAATATGGATATTATTTATGAAAAACCAACTTTGTAAAAAAAATTTATCGAGTAATCAATTCAAAACTTCAATGAACCATCATACTCATCAATTCCATATATGTGCATAAATAATAAAATATGAGAGTGAAGAATTTTCCCAATAATACACATAGTTTATCAATAATAAAAAAAGTAAAATAAAAAAATGAACAAAAAACATTATTAGATAATGAAAATATAAATGATAAAACAAATAACGTTACTATATTTATTTTCAAGCCTTTAACTCTAACATTTTGACCATCATAATAGCAAATTTTCGAGATTTTACTAAATTTGAGTAGTTTTTTTTTATAAGAAATAGTTTTCAACAACAAATGTTAATAAATAGTACTGTTTTAATTTTCAATTTAAAAAATTAGATCCAAAAAGTTAACAAAAGAAATAAACTATAAAACTCCGTTAAGTAGATTTTAGAGCATTCCTTTAAATTAATACTCTAAAGGAATTCATTATAGGTATTCAGCTAATCCACTAAAATGGGTAGATTTAAAAATTTTGTTATCATGTTTTAACACCAAATTGGTACATTTTTTTCACGAATTTAAAACATGTGTAAATTTCAAACCCTTGCCATTATTGCATGTGTTTTAAACTATTATAATTATAAACTAAATAGAGTGTAAAATATACATGTAATTTGGTTTAACATTTTTAAATGGATAATTTATGAGAAACTACTTTACATTTATGCCCATTTGTGAACAACTAACTTATTTTTTTTTGTTAAAAATTACCTTTCATATTAATTTTTTGTTAAAAACTACCTAAAAAAATTTTGAGGCCAATTTTTATTTATTATTGGTTTCACACGTGTGAGTTCTCTAAATTTTCATTCTTATTTTGTCATTAAACTTGATATTCAATCTTATCCTTCTTATCTAAAGTTCTAAACGAAAAGAAATTTTTGCCATTAGTTTTAATTTATTTCTTTAAGCATTTTGAATAATTGCTCCGGATGATGAACATGGGCTAAATGGTATGAACTCTTTGCTATTAGTGAATAGGTGTTAGTCATGCATTTATTTGATAAAATGCACTATTATTGATTGGTTTATGCATTGCTGATACATATTGTTCTACTCATTGCCGTATGATGCCGCAATACTTCATACTTCATTTGCAGCAGCCATAGTAACTCCCTCTCTTGTCAAAAACTACCTAGAGGGCAGAAGTAGGATGTCCAAGTGCTACTTGCTAGTGAAAGATTTAGCAAAAAGAAATTGAAGCTAATGACAAGAATTCCCTTTCGTTTAGAACTTTAGATTAGAAGGATAAGCTTGGATATCAAGTTTAACGACAAAATAAGAATGAAAATTTAGAGAACTCACATGTGTGAAACCAAATAGAAATTGGCCTCAAAACTTTTTTTAGGTAGTTGTTAACAAAAAAAAAAAAAAAGAGTAAGGTAGTCGTTCACAAATGGGCATAAATGTAAGGTAGTTTCTCACAAATTATCCTTTTTAAATATTAATCATTATGGATCAATTTTGTACGTTAAAAACTATTTCCTCCATTTCAATCAATTTTATACCTTTCACTTTTTTGCACTATTCAATATATAACATAAAAATAGTCGTAAATCTTTTATAAATTGTGAATATCAAAGTTTTATAATTTTTATGGATCGAAAGATATTAACAAAAAAAACGGGTATTGACAAGCGTGCATAAAGCAAATGTATATAATTGATTGGGGTATGAATAGCAACAAAGATTCGTGGTTAAGACGGAGATATTGTGGACAATAGTTCCCAAGATGATCGAGCTTCAGTTATTTAATTTTAGGGTTAGGGTTCTTCTTCTATCACTTCGATTACTCTCATTCTTTTGCTTTAATTTGTAGTACTATTCAGTTGAATTCGTCTGATGTTAGTAGTTTTATTTGAATTTTTGAAGCTATGTTGTCATATGTTGTTAGTTTTGATTTGTGAATTGCATTTCTTCAGTTTTGAATTCGTCTAATGTAGTAATGTTAGTAGTTTTATCCGAATGTTTCCGTCTTCAACGGAGCTAAACTCTCGTTATAGTTTAGTCCTAGTTTAGAATGAAATGAAGCAAAATGACTTAGACGTGCATAGAGGCGATATCCCGGATAATAAATCATACCAGGATCGTTATCCTTAATTGATTGGATATATGAGAATAGTATTTTATTCGAAAGATATGAATCCGTGAATGGCGGAACTAGGGAGTAATACTTTAGAAGTAGTACACCATTTTGAATTTAAGGGAGTAAAGATATAAAGGTTATACTACATATGTACTTTATTGTATGTAGGCTATATAGGCATGTAGCTATAATCTCAAAGCTCAAAATTTGTGATTTTGATCTTAGTATATTGATATGCTAATTTGATAGGATGATATTGGCCCTGGATATGGATATGTCTGAGTGGGGATAGCTGTGAAGTTTTTGATTCATCTCACTAGGTTAATTTATTCATCGAGTTGTCGGTGATGACCCTCGTTGCTTTAGTTTTTTGATGATCTATGTCTAGCAGTTTGAAGGCATTAGATAGTCTTGTGTCGTAGTAGGCATTCCATTTCCTTTTGAGGGCAAAAGCTCAAATTCTAATTAGATAGCCAGCCACTAATATATATACGAGTTTTGAGATTTACTTGCTTCAGTCTCCTAGATCACAATTATATGACTTTTTTAAATCAGTTAGCTTGATTTGCAGATAGATAAGCGTGATTTGATTAAATTTGGTGAACCGGTGAATATACATTCTATATGTATTATCTAGCTAATCAGTTTTAGCTATGTATTTGTATGTTATGCTCTGTCATCATGGTGTTCAATATCAGTTTTCATGTAATTTACTCATAAAAGGCTTTGTTGTCTTCCTGTACGTAAGACTTCTAAAATTAGCCGATATATGAATACATGATCTCTGCAGCTGATATTTTTGCCAACATATGGATGCTAAACTGATACAACTTACATGAAGAGTGAGAGCATGATAATTCGCAAGCAATGCTCTCGATTTAAAATCATGCTTGTCTTGGATAAGTTTGGTAGCCATGGATGTATTACCAATACTGCTGTCTGAAACCAGTTGATTTTGGTTGATTTCTTGTAGGTGAATACAATTATGATGGCGTGTTGGCAGTCAGAAAGCTGTTTGAATAGGCAAACTACTCGATATTTTATCATTCTGTGAAATCCTAATTAAGCCTACTGGTGGACAAAAGGTAACAAGTCTTCTTGGTGATTTTTTTTGTGCGTTTATTCAAGTACTATGGTCTACGGATTAGCGTGAAATTCTTCATTTTACCATACTTGAATTAGATATAATGACTCCTTGTTGGCTTGAAGGAGTCTAGCGCTCTTTGTTTCTGTTTACAATTGCTTTGATTGAGCGTTATTTGCAGAATGGCTACCAGAAAGTTCTTCTGCTGTATGTATAAGTTTTCAGTTGTGGCGTAATTTGAGTGTCGGGATTTCTGTTCCAGATCTTTACTTTTTTATGTTAGATTGCCCAAGTAGAGTAACATAGCGAGTGGCAACGGGGCAGATAAGTTTTTGTTTTGCCAGTACTGAAAATGTGCAATAGAGCAGAAGACGGCTACACGCTTTAGAAAATTCAAAATTGCTTATAGTAAAAATCTATATTTTATTCACCACTTATCTGTAGTATTTTGTACAGATGATAACAGCTGACATAACACTCCTACTTACGTATGTAAAATATACAAACTTATCCGATCCATATAACTCTACCTACTCATCTAGCAGGAGCAGTTTTACTATTATTCAGCTCCTGATTGTTTTTTTATCAACAGAGAAGTTTTAGCTCTGAAATATTTGTACCCTATCCATACACAAAGTAGAAACTGCATTGAAGTTATATATACCTTGTATAGTGGATTTGGCTGTGATCAAATGATCTTCGTAAAAGACCAGCTCGACCATATATCCACCTCTTGGTTGCTTTGCAGCCAAGGATGCTTTTTCATATGCGAGGAAAAACAAATATACTAAAGATGTAACATATTACTGTAACGAAACAATAAGCTTCACAGTTAAGAGACGGTTCTTTTCACCATAGCAATCCACTTTGGATCACCGCCCCATTCCTCAAACACAACTAGTAAATTGCCTTTCTGTTGCAGCCATGATCGTGGAACATGATACCTGATATAAAGATATATTCGTCACAATAAGTTGTATGTAATTAGCCAACTAAAAGATATAAAGAACTTGCAAATGTTGTTACCATTTCTGTGAGGGTTTTCCACAATCAGCTAGGCATTTAAACTCTGTGTATGTTCCAGCATAATTACAATTATTGCTACACTTTCCCTTCGCAATGGCTGCAGCCCAGTGACGACCGATGCTTTTGCCATTTATCCACACCTGCCCTTTACCCATGCTGCCCATATCTAAAGCCAATGGGTCGTTTCCTGCTGGTGCATCGAAAGAAGTCTGGGAATGTGGAGCAAGTGTCAGAGTTCTCTTTTTCAACCAGTTATGCTTCTTTTTAATGAGTTTTGTTGTTAAATGCAAATGACTTTAACATTGTGAGTGTTATGTGGATATCAAATTATATGAAAATCCGTACCTTGTACCAAACCAAGGGTTGCTTTTGAGCTGGTGCTCCCCATTCTACTTTAGAGCTGCCACTGGCTGTATGTAACCACAGATCTTCACCCTTCATACCAACCTGTTCACCAGAATGCAGAAGGATTATGTCATCTTAACGTCATTTGTACTACTGTATTTTTTGTGGTCATTCATTCAAATACTCTCGATGTCCTGGCCAATAGTTTATACATGCTTTTGGATCGGTTTTTATGCAAAGGGGTATCTTCACCTCACAAAAGATTCTATGAAAGGAAAATAAAACCATTGGTTGAGACGGAGGACCAATATAGAATAGGTAAACTATTGCTTGGGACATAGAGAATAGCAAATGGTGAGACGGCGAACCTTGTACGACCAGCGCTGCCATGTCAAGTCTCTTGTTCCTTCATTAAGACCCTGTAGATTTACTGGACCAAGAACTCCTTGATTATACTTTTCAAAACGTGCACCAACGTTCTGCATTAAATTTGCTAGTCAGATATATACACTATTCGTCAATATTGTTTCTCTTTCAGTGAGATTCATTGAGAAAGACAAAAACTGGGGTTTAGGAACTAACTGCAAGTCCAACTGTAACACTTAGTAGAGATATCCTGTTTACTCCAGCCG
Organism: Silene conica; assembly: GCA_029255685.2. Taxonomy (NCBI): domain Eukaryota; kingdom Viridiplantae; phylum Streptophyta; class Magnoliopsida; order Caryophyllales; family Caryophyllaceae; genus Silene; species Silene conica. Next base: position 75,444,413 of record CM055314.2, read on the forward strand.
ACATCTTCACCTTTTGGCTGAAGGTCAATTGTGGTTTCTCTAATGAGCCATAAACATGACCTTCACAAAAATGGGATTTTGTTAGAATGAACTTAGACATGCCATGTAGTGGCAGTGGCAGCGGCAGTGGCAGTGGCAAGAAAGACACTTTCTAAAACTCCATAGGGCTGCATCAGTGACCAGACCCTTTTTTAGCATTTCTCGGAAATTTCAATGCAAGTTTATTGTTTCTGTTTTTTTTTTTTGCCGAGGCCTTCTTTACTCTCTGTTCCCTCCATTATTTGGTGAAATGTTTAGAAAAAGTTTAATCTTTACCTTGTAGTTGACCATTGACGAAAACATGCAAAACATGTCCAGCTGAATGAACAGTGAGGACTGGGGCATCTCCCTTTTTCAGGAATCCTTCGTTGCCATCAAGTACAACACTGATAACAAACAAAATTAGGGTACGTTATTAGGAGTAAGCTAACCATGTAAGAGAAATTATTATCTTGAACAAGAATAACTGATTTGAGGATAACATGGAAAACTACTTACTCTGTCATGTACCACAAGTAGTCGGACTTATCCCAAGTCGTGTTAAGTTGTTCATACAGTTTGTTTTCTGTGAAAGAACTGCCAGAATCTGCTGTTGGAGTTTGATCAATGTATGATTGCCAGGAGAAACCACTAATTACTGGCGTCATCTTTGAATGGACTTTGGGAGCTGAAACCTGAAATATAAAGAAACAAGTGATAGGTATCAGAAAGGACTCGGGATGATTTTAAGATCATGTATATTGGCAGAAACCAGAGAATCTGATATAAGCAGTTGCTTATTCTTAGTCTTTTTCTCCTTTTTGAGGTTCTTTGGTCTGTTATGTTTAACCGGAGCCACAATGGCATCGTTTTACCTAACCGGTTCCAAAAGCATGGGCCAAGTCATGAGTTTCACCACTTAATGACAGTACCAGATAGCTTGGCTAACATAGGCTACTGTGGCTATTTTTTTGGTGCGAGAATGTTTGAGGTACAAATTTGTAGGGTATATTCTTTAGTTTTACAGTTTCTCACTAACCCTTGCAGTGTTGTAAACTTCTTTTTTGCAATCAGGAAGAATGCTGACGGACCAAGCAGGCAACTCAAACTCCATGCCGCTCCAGGTGACTTTGGCACTCCATTTAGGATCATAGTTTGCCAAGAAAGCTGCGCAGCCTGAATTTGAGCTGTAGACATATGCCTGAACCAAGCCGTAATTATTAGAATGAGAGAAGCTTGTCTTGGGGTTAGAGCTAAAGAAATGATGCAGGTTGCGGAGGACCATAGAGTTACCTCTTGATTGCTTCCAAGGTTGGTTATATTTGCATCAGAAGACACCATAGCTGGTTCACACATCTTGATAGCTTTGTGCAGATTCTTAAGGTGAGTATATTTCGGTTCTCTTGGCATACCTAAACATGGTAAATGCACATTAAGAAACTCCCACCAATTCCGATATGAATTTAGATATGCTTTTTCCCCAAAAGTGATTTTAGTTACCATATTCGTCCACTGGAGCATCATAATCGTAGCCTGTAGAAACAAAACGACCTGCAGTTGTTCCGAAGTTGGTTCCTCCATGAAACTGAGACAAAGAAGTTAAGCAATATCAATTCAAAATTGGCTATGTGTTGAATAGACGTGTCTTAATATGAGTCGGATGAATATGGTCCTAGATTTCACTTTTTCCCTGAATTTGAATGTCTATTTGTCGTGTCAAAGTAGCATATCTAATTGGCAGATATTGTTGACGAATGATTTACCATGTAATAGTTCATATAAGAACCACCATTTGCGAAGAATCTTGCAACAGAAAAAGCGACATCTTCAGCAGGTCTGTATGGAACAGGTCCGCCATATTCTGTGTACCAGCCAGTCCAATTTTCAGTCCACATCTTGGGTTTCCCCTTATTTTTTGGCCAAAAGCCTTCACAGTAAAACCCATTGCAGGTGTCAATCTGTCAAAATTCAGACACCAATAATCAGTACTAGTTTACTGAGGAACAGGGGGACGGAGGAGGAGGACCGCTACCATCCTTCCCTTTTATGGTAAAAGTAACTATTTTTGCACCAAATGCAAATATTTACCAGAACACCAGAAAGTTGGTACACTCATTTCAGAGCTAACATGAAATAAACTTGATAAAGTGGCAACTGGAACTCTGAAAGTGAGATTGCTTTCATGCAAAGTGAAATGAGTAGTTAACTAATTGTACACTCTCGAGAGTTTGTTTACCCTTAATTAAAATATCATATCCCTTCAGAAACAACGAATGAATATAAAAAAAGTAAACATATAATTGAGACGGAAATAAATAATACTTACAATAGGGTCAGGGGTATCCTCCTGTTTACACATGATCCATGGAACACCGGTATTTAAATCAAGAGCCATTTGAGAGAACCATTTTGTGTATTCCTTCCCTGGTTGCCCTAGTTCCCACTCTACTGGTCCATATTCATTTTCAATCTGTCGTCAATAATTATAATAGTAATAATTAACAAATTAATAATTTATTAGTTGCACAAATTCTTATTTCTCATGGATATATCCGTCGTAACTTAATGTCTTGTCTTATACAAGTGGAAGAATTTGACCGTTACAACTTTGCGATGGATATAGATACTTATTGAGTTAGTTGAAGGGTCACCTAATCTTTGACTTGCACACTAACCACCCAACTATCTAATGTATAAACAAACTTTTTTTTTTTTTCCATATTTATGAGTCAATCTCAATCTTGAAGGCAAAAAAGTAAATAAAAATAAAAATAAAAATTATACATCAAGTTTATTTTCAAATTTGGTGCTTTATTTTTGTTGTAAGGAAGCCATAACGATAATTTTGATACTGACGGAATTTGAATTCAGATTATGAATATCATCCCTCGTGACTTGCTTAACTAAACTAGTTGAAATATGTTTTAAGTGTATGTTTTCCCTCACAAGTGACAAATAATACATATAAAAAAATGGGAAAGTTATAGATGTCACGGTCTAAAATAAAATTACGTAAATTATTTGATACGGAGTAAAATGAATTATTTAGACTCTACTCGATATCCATTTTAGGAGGATTATTTTTAAAAAAAGAAAATAGTTAGTGGAAATATGATTAGTAATGCTGACCTGAGCCAAAATAATTGGACCTCCTTGCCACTGGAAGAGCTTTTCAGCTTTCATCATCTCAACTATCTTGGTTGTGAATCTTTGCATTTTATCCTTCATTATATAATATTAATGATAAAAATAGACGTCAATAAAATAAATGAATAAGTGAATAATTCGATTAAAATGGAATAGAATAGGAGTATTTCGTGACTTACTTTGAAAGGTTGATTATTAGTTCTAAATTCAATGCCGGGAACAAACTTGAGCCATGCCGGAAATCCCCTGAATATCAATCAATCAAGAGTAAAAGATGTCAAAACGTTTGGCCAAAAATCGTAGTTACACAATTAACATCAATACTAATTTAACTTTTGACTATTTATATATTAACGTTAAAATAGAACTCTTTCACGTAAAGGTATGCTACAAAGTTTTTGTCAACTTTATAATATTCATAATAATGTCAAAATTCTACATCAACAAATACTCGATCCGGACACTAATAAAATTCCAGCTGTCTTTATCAGATTGTCCGAGGTAAAGTTGTAACGATGATTTTTTCTCACACGTGTGCTATTTATAATCCTAGTTATTTTGACCTCGTATCCGACTATCCTCGCTCGACGTATTTTTCATTAATAGGATTATTGGATTAAGTCCGACTTACCCAAAGTTCCACTCTGCGCAAGCAAAGGGACCAATCCTAAGATGAACCAAAAGTCCAGCTTGTTGTATTTCCTTAATAAACTTTACCAAATCATAATTCCCCTCAAAATAATACTGCAAAAGTAAAAAATTTCAAAAAAATAATTATCGTTACATATGATAAAAAAAAATAATAATGTAAAAAGAAATAAAACAAGAATTAGTATTAAAATTACCTTGCCTTCAGTAGGCTCATGACCATTCCAGAAAACATAAGTTTGAATAACATCCAATTGTGAATCTTTCGCTTTCTTTAAAAGATCAGGCCACATCTATAACAACCCACCATTTTCCATCAAATTAATATCATTCCTAATTATATAACGTTTTTTTCTAACGTGTATTCTAAGACATATATTAGTAATAATAAAAACATTTTTCAATATAGAAATAATGTTCATAACTCCATGTTTTACCCTTTTTAGTTCATTCATTTCATCATTTGATAAATGCTTAAATTTACAAATACGAACACTCTTCAGCCTGTAAAGAATTTCGTAATGCATCATTCTTGTATAAGACGGCCTTACACAAGTAGCTCAGTAGCTTGTAAAACGTTCTTTATATGAGAATAGTTATTACCGTATGATAGGTATCATTTCACGACTTTACCAGTTAAACCAACTGATGCAGAATCGCGGTAATACCAATTGAACTGAATTGAATAAAACCTGACATCATTTTTTTAGGAAAAAAACAGGGGAATTACCTCAGGGGTGCTTCTAGGATAATGAATGGAACCAGATAAAAGAATTCTTCTTTGATCATTAATTGTAATTGCTTTAGAATCATACCAAACTTTGGCATGAACAGAAGAAACCAATACAAACACAAACATAAACAAAATCATCATCATATATTTTTGTTTAACACCCAACATGTTTAATTTTTCCCACATTTGTGAAATAACCCAGTTTCTTTTTGTTTATTTAAACACAAATTATCGAGAAAAAAGGGGAATTTAGTGGTAATTATAATGGATTATTTTAATCCTTTATTTTCTGGTTTTAAGGAGAGAAGGAAGGAGAAAGAATGGTGGGTGTTGCGAAAAATGGAGAGGGTGAGGAGCTGAATTTAAACATACTTAAATGGGACCTACTTTTTCTGCCATTGATCATCTCTGACACGTAAAGTTTTAAAACAGTCTCCAGTCTCCGTTGTCACGGGCATATCCGTAATAAGTTTGCGACGGGTAATATTTATGTGCGAGAATAAGACGAAACAGTTTGCTTTTCTTAGGCATTCTAATTTTGTCATGTACACCCACATAGTTATTACTTAACCCGTCGCAAACTTATAATGAATGACCATCACAGTTTATTAGTTTAATCTTACTAAATATTCTTGCTTTTTGTTTTCTTACACTTTTGCTTAAAATTATCCATTTTTTAAAAGCCAAGTTTTTTTTCAATTAAAAGTTTCCAACTTATGTAGGATGATTGATGTAGGGTGTAACTTTGAGTAGTTAAGTCACATTTAGGGAGTCCTTGTATTTAATACTCCGTAACTTATTTTAGTAGTAATTTCGGGTGAATTATATTGTATTCAAAGCGTACGATAATTAATATTTTTGAAAATTTAAATAAAGAGGGGTGTTATAATATGAACTTTCTCCTTTGATCTTCTCTTTTACTTTTTTTTTTTAAAAAAAATTCTTTCACAATTGATTAGTTTAGTATAAATTGTGTAGGGTTGGAAGACAAGTAGATGAAGCAAAATAAGTGATATATAAATAGGTTGTAAGAGAAGAAGGTAAAAAAGAAAAGGTAGATAGTAATACTCTTAAATAAATTATGACATTCAACTAGATAAATTATTAATTTTCACAATGCAAGTGATATACGTAGATGATTTCTTCTTGTCACTCGATGATTGTCTGGCCCATTGTTAAAATATACTTCTTTCGGCCACGTCAAAGATAATATGAATTTACTATTAGGAATATTTATAATAGTTGGGCCTCAACCATCACCTTAAGGTTTTGGTTGAGACGGTTCATCTATCATGGTATCAGAGACAGTGTGACTGAAGGTCACGGGTTCGAATCCTGGCAACCTCAAAACCCCTCGAAAACTCACGAAGTGGAAACCAGCACACGGTATGGGGGGCCTGTGCAAACTAACCACTCTTCAAGCCCAATGGGCATTCGAGTGAGGGAGCGTATTAGGAATATTTATAATTATTAGGAATATCTCTAATAGTTGGGCCTCAACCATCACCTTAATCACCTTAAGGTGATGGTTGAGGCCCAACTATTATCAACCATCACCTTAAGGTTTTGGTTGAGACGGTTCATCTATCATTTACCTTTCTCTTCATAAAAAGTGGGTTCATAATACCATTAGTGTGGATCACATAGCGTATGCTAATAATTTGATTTGGTATAAACTCGATGATGAACGAAACAAATTGTGAATGACTAAAACTCGTTAAGTTATTAATCAGATACACAAGTCATACAACCTGAACTTGATATAACTCAACTCAGATGGACATAGACCCAATCCGTGAATTACCCGAGTAACTATATCATCAGTTCCGATCCGTGAATTACCCGAGTAACTATATCATCAGTTCATCACCTCTATTATGTATAGACCATAGATGGATTCATTAATTTGACTTGGGTTGTTGCAGTGTTGCACTAGCAAAAGAATCACCCACGATATAAATTAGAATTTTAAAATCTAGGCATTTAGAAAGTGATCAATTTTTAATATGAGTTGGTTTGACAAAAAGTTATAAGGTTCATTACCATTATAAAATGCTCAATATAATGAAATACAAGATATTCATGCCGGGCGTTGCCCGGGTAATATCTTGATATGGTTTCAAAGTAATTATCGTAACAGTTAATCTTCTAAAAATACTTAGTATAATAGACAGATATAGAGAATAATTCAAGTTTGATTGTTTTTCATGGCTAATGAAACATCAGTGGTATCATCATCAATTGAGCAACATGAAACGTTGAAAGTGCATGAAACTCCAATGAAAACGGAAACATGTACCTCAGACTCTATGGTGTTGGAAAGACACTTAAATATTATGCATCACTGCCATAATATTTTTTTAAGCACATATATTTTTATAATAACTTGTATATTTTTCATTTGAGCATCATTTTAAAGAATTTTTTTATCCAGTATTTCTAATATATGAAGATATATAGTTGAAGCTCGTATTCTTTTAACATTAACTCGTATTTTTTTTACATTAGATCGTATTCTTTTTATTTTATCTCATATTCTTATCTTAATAGCTCGTATTCTTATCTTATTAGCTCGTATATTTTTTACATTAGCTCGTATTCTTATGTTAATAGCTCGTATTCTTATCTTATTAATTAGCTCGTATTTTTCTTACATTAGCTCGTATTCTTTTTATATTAGCCCGTATTCTTATATGCTCATATTTGTAAGTTCGTGATCCTCTTATATGCTCGTATTCTTGTTACTTTATCTCATATTCTTATCTTAATAACTCATATTCTTATGTTATTAGCTCGTATACTTTTTACATTAGCTCGTATTCTTATGTTAATAGCTCGTATTCGTATCTTATTAGCTCGTATTCTTCTTACATTAGCTCGTATTCTTTTTATATTAGCCCGTATTCTTATATATATGCTCATATTTGTAAGTTCGTGATCCTCTTATATATATGCTTGTGTGTTTTTTTTACATTAACTCGTTTTATTATCTTAATAACTCGTATTTTTTTTATATTAGCTCGTATTCTTAGGTTAATAACTCTATTCGCTCACATAGTCACATTCTTACGCTAACGTTAATAGCTCGCGTTCTTATGTGCTCATATTTTTTAGTTCCCGATTCTCTTAGGTTCTTATTCCTTTTACATTAGCTCGTATTTCTTCTATATTCGTATTTTATATCTCGTATTCTTTTAATTACTATACCTCGTAATCTTAAATGCTTATTATATCATGAAATTTGACGTCTTGCAAATATGGTTCTATTTTTTTTAGCTCGAGAAGTGTTCCAATTAGCTCGTGTTTTCGTATTCTGTTTACATTAGCTAGTATTCTCATCTTAATAGGTCGTGTTCTTATGTGCTCGTATATTTAAGTTTGTGATTCTTTTAATCTCGTATTCGTATTCATTAGTGCTCATATTTTAAAGCTCGTCTTATCTTAATAGCTCGTATTGTTTTTTCATTAGCTCGTATTCATTAGTGCTCGTATTTTAAAGCTCGGCTTACCTTAATAATAACTCATATTGTTTTTACATTAACTCATATTCTTAGCTTAATAACTCATATTCTTTTTGTATTAGCTCGTATTTTAAGTTAATAGCTCGCATTCTTCTGTGCTCGTATTTTTTAGTTCGTGATTCTCTTATACTCTTATTCTTTTTCCATGAGCTCATATTCTTATGTGTTCGTATTCTGTAACTCGTATTTTTTAATTATACCTCGTAAACTTATGTGCTTAATATATTCACCAATACATCTATTTATGCTTTTAATTAAATAAGAGAGGCTTAAGATATTCAACAATACATCTATTTATGCTTTTAATTAAATAAGAGAAGGGAAACAATAAATTATACCATAACTCTACGGTAGCCAAAACTCTTAGTTTACAATCAATTTTTATTACTATTTAATTATCTTTTTTATTTATATACTTAATTTATTTAAACAAAGTAATAGCCAACGTAATCGCTCTAAAAACAATAATTATCCAACTGATATTTTATTACTATTTAATTATCTTTTAATTATATAATTAATTTATTTAACAAAAGTAATAGCCAATGAAATGGCTTTATAACAATAGCCAATGAAATCAATTATTTTATTAACTAATTCAATAATTATCCAATTGATATTTTATTACTACTTAAATATCTTTTTTTAAATACATAATTTATTTAATCAAACTAATAGCCAATGCAATCGCTCTAAAAACAATAATTGTCCAACTGTTATTTTATTACTACTTAATTATCTTTTTATTATATACTTAATTTATTTAAGTAAAGTAATGACCAATGAAATTGCTCTAAAACAATAACCAATTAAATCGCTCAAAAAATTCTTCTTTTAAGTATATATATTGATTGATTGATACTATGAAATATTTTTAAATAAACTAAAAATAAGAAAGTGGTGGGAGGAGAAACATGTGAAATTTCTATACAAATAACTATGTATTATTGAAAACTAGACTAAAATTCTTTTTTTCACTAAGAGGATATGAACTTAAGTTACTTAACTAATTTAAACTAAATCTAAAAAGTTGAGCTAATTTGATGAAGTTGAACTAAGTGTTAATTTGAGTACATTTAGGGTTTATTTAGTTCATCTAGGAATTAACTTTCTGTAGGAAGTTGTACTTTCAGTGAACTTAATTTCCATATCAAGTTCCCATGATTTTACAAAAAATTGTTTGGTTGTCATAAGGGAATTCACCCTTCCCATGAATTGGATTCTCATATCTTGTTTGGTTGTATTATCAATCTAATTCTCATGATTTTGTTTACAAATATCATTATGTCCTTTATTAAAAACAAAACTTTTATATAACTCTACCTATGAAGTAGCTGATATCTTACCGTCCATATGAACTCAACCAAATTACACTATCAGCATAAAAGAAATTGAATATAATTCTTAAAAAAAATCTTTCCGAGTTACGTTACCATTATTATTCAGGAAAATAGAATGCTCAAACTGAAAGTTTATTTAAAACTATAGTAAAAGTTCTGAGATATTACTAGTTTGATTAATTAGGAATTAACAAGCCGTGAAATTTGGCAGGTAAAGTACCGTGCTTTCTTTTGGGAGAGGAAGATAGTAAGACTTTCTTTTGGCATGAATTGAGCTTTAGGGTAAAAATAGTGGTTTGGGTAAAAAAAATTAGACGAAAGAATATTATCAGACGTTTTTTTAGTATATTATAAGGGTAAAAAAGTCTTTTTGACTATGATAGGATGTGGGAAAAACTCATGGGGAAGTTTGAGTTTCTCCATTTTTTCATTTATGGGGTAACCAAACAACTCTAGAAAATTGTAATTCATGGGATGTTGGAGTTCCCATGAATTAGAGGGGTAACCAAACAAGCCCTGAGAATAAAATGAGTTGAACTGAGTTGTACTAAATTAAGCTACCGAACTAAAAATGGAAAAAAATTGAGGTGAATTTTAAGCTGAAAAAACACGGTCTCAATTTTCAATTGAAATACTTGTAAATGACTATTAATATCTAATCTTGTCGCTAAGTACAATATTTTGCGACTGATTATTAGTTGACAGTAAACTTAAAATTAAAATATATGGATTTTTCATTTTTACTTTAGCTTGAGGAAAAAGTGATTCTAATAAATAATTGTTATTTTGCATTAAATATATGAGAATTATGTAGCTTTGAGTCCTAGTGGTTTGTCTAATAAAAGCCTTAGCTAAAGAAAAATATAATCCAATTATTTAGAGAAAAAAGTAAAAGATAATGTGTTAGACAAACAAATGGTTATCCTTCTTAAGTTTTATTTGCAAAATAGTTTGTGGATAGAATATATTAAATGATAAGAATCTTATCTATATAAATTCTGAAACATTTATTAGGCTGTGGTTGCGCCACATCATTCAACCAAGTTTTAAAATTTTTTTTAATTCACTCAGGTGGGTCCCACATAATACTTTATGATTTCTCTGCACAATAACCGCCTAATATTTTACGTATTCCAAATAAATTCCTAAAATCGTAGATTACGAAACATTACGAACATTTTTAAATAAATCAATTAATTATAAATACACATTGTGATAATTAGACCACAATTTATTTAGATGATTAGAATATTATGATTAATAACAATTTACAACAATAAAAAACCGAACATACAAAATTTTAAACAAGATTAAAATAACGTAATATTAATATACAATCAGGAAAAAGAAATTATAAACTCCTCCACGCAAATTATAATCTGATTATGAGTTAGCGTAATAAAAATTATAAACTACTCCACGCAAATTATAATCTGATTATGAGTTAATGGCGTAATTACATGATCGAAATTTCAAGTACAATTTTCATGACAGTACTAAATTAAAATAGCAATAAGAATAAATTAAAATAACAATAACGTCAAAAAAATACTTATAATGTTAATGATATTACAAAAATCTAGCATATAGCCTAAAATTTCATCATCAAAAATATATTCGGATTATTAATAAAACTATTTAAAATAACAATATTATTAAAACGACCCCGTGCATTTTTGCACGGGGTTAAAACTAGTTGTGAGTATAAAATACAAAGTGAAGTTGGTGGTTGATGACTAGATGAGGTTGCCTTGTCAGATTAATTGATCAACGGGGGACCCACTCACCCAACCAATTCAACCAACATATCACAACATCAACTGTTTTTCGTTTGACAAATCAAGTTGCCTTCTTTCTTGCACTTTATTTTCATCACAAATACCTGGATTCTCTCGATTTTTTCATTTTTATCTTATTTATATAAGTGTTAATTATTTAATCCGTTTTAATCTAAAACGGATATATCTGTTTTAAGAGAGATTTATTGTATTTTCATATTGTTGCCTAAGTCCAATTAAAAATTCGAAAGACCGTTTTACAAAATATGTATAAGAGCATTTTTAATGATTTTAGTTACTTTTATTTGCTATGTAGGGTTAAATTGATTCCATGACAAACTAGGTAATATATTCCTTTTATTCGAAATATTCGCTAAACTTATACTCCCTCTTATTCTATTCTTCCCTATTTCCTAAAACGGATTATTCAGGTTTTCTTTCCCTTTCTTATTTTGGAAACTTGTACTCTTATTTTTATTCATTTCTCTCTCCTATTATCAAATCCACCCAACTCTTTTACTCATATTTTATTCTTTTTTTAATATTTGTGGCCCACAATTTCTTATTTAATTCCTAATTATTCATTCCTCTCTTCTATCACCCAACCTCACCCAATTTTTTACACTTATTTTACTCTCTACCTTAATTCTTGTGCCCCACTCAAAGGGAAACAATACATCGAATATGTGGGAGTATTTAACATTTCTTATAGATTAGGAGTACAAAAACTATTATTTCAAGGATTTTTTTTTTTTTTTTATCTTTTTTCATCAATATTTTGCAAAATGGCACTTCACAAGAGATCAACAATATGGACTACATATTTTTGACATACTCCGTACTCATTATCTAATGCAATATTATCAAAACATAATAACAATGTATATAAGCACACACTTCTGGAGTCAAAAATTGCGCTTAGGAAAGTTGAATGACTAACGTCAAAGTAAAATTAATTTGTTTATGAAAATATGACTATAAATAACACAATTTTTTTTATTTTTCAGTAGAAATAAGCGCCCCTACTAACCCTTCAAGCACACCAAAATCCGAGTAATGACTAAAAGATCAGTTCCTGGACTATACCACCAGATGTACAATGCTATTGTACATCCGGGGTTATTTTAGTCATTTTCTTAATTATTTTTGAAAAAAAAGTCAGTAATTTCATTCTTCCCCACTTTCCGTTTTTTTTAAGTAACTTCTTCACTATTTTTCTAACTAATCTTCATCCATCATCGGTAATTGATTTTTCTCATTAATTATTATATCACATCTTTCAATTTATTTAATTATTATGTCAAGGTAATTTTTTATTTTTTTATTTTTAGTCCATATTCTTTTTTACATTAGCTCGTAATCTTATATTAATAGCTCGTTTACTTATAATAATAACTTGTATTCTTATATTAATAGCTCGTATTCTTATCTTAATAACTCATTTTTTTATATTAATAATTCGTATTCTTATCTTAGTAACTCGTAGTTTTTTATATTAGCTCGTATTCTTTTAATATTAGCTCGTATCCTTAGGGTAATAACTTGCATTCTTTTGTGCTCGTATCTTTTTAGTTTGTGATTTTCTTAAACTCGCATTCTTTTTACATTAGCTCATATTCTTATATTAATAGCTCGTATTCTTATCTCAATAGCTCGTATTCTTATTTTATATTAGCTCGTATTCTTTTAATATTAGCTCGTATTCTTAGGGTAATAACTTGCATTTTTTTGTGCTCGTATTTTTTTAGTTTGTGATTTTCTTTAACTCGCATTCTTTTTAGATTAGCTCATATTCTTATATCAATAACTCATATTCTTATCTTAATAACTCATAATTTTTTTATATCAGCTCGTATTCTTTTAATATTAGCTCGTATTCTTTTAATATTAGCTCATATTCTTTTAATATTAGCTCGTATTCTTATTTTAATAACTCGTTATTTTTTATATTAGCTCGTATTCTTCTAATATTAGCTCGTATTCTTTTTTATATTAGTTCGTATTCTTTTTACGTTAGATCATATTCTTATCGTAAATATTCATTTGTTAAGTGCTTTGGGGTCAGAAAATTTACCCTAAATATTCATTAGGGTTATGATTGATGTAAATATTTACCTCAAATTAGTATTGTGTGATGCGTTTTTCCTTCTTGATGTCGATGCAAATTGCTTCTCGTTCAATGAAATATTATTCGATGCATTTTTCCGCCTTGTTGAACATACCAATCACTTTCCTTCTGCCATCTTCGAATCAAATTTTGGCGGGAGAGAAATTTGTTTTGACTGTCGTCAAGAGAGAATTAAGAAAATGTTTACGTTGATTGATAATTAAAAATTTGTTTTGTATTGGGCTCTAATAAACAATTAGAAAATTATATACGTCTGGGTGTAGGATCCTATTTGTCATAAAAGATTCAATAAATAAAATTGAATTGTGATCAATTGGTACCCTACCCACAAAAATAAGTTTAAAGTGGATAAGAGAGGCACGTTATAATGTAAACACAAGTTGTTACATTCTAAGAAAACTTACATATAAATGGATCAAACATTCCAACTGCATAAGAATCAATTAATTTTGGTCCTACTTTGTGGGCCAAATTAATAGTGTATACTTGCTTGCTTGATTCCTTCCTCTCCTTTTATTCCTGATTATCTCTATCATTTAGTGCTTCATTATTTTTTGTTTTTAAATTAATTAATCTTGTCTACAATTAGCAATTGCTTAGTAAAAATGCACATAAACAAATACAATCAAGTCTTCCCTTTAATTTTCCATTTTTGAATATGGCCAAACATGCATAAAAGCATTATATGGTACACTATATATTATGGTGTTGGATCATCGTCATAGACTTTATTCGTCTCAGTTTATGAGGTAATTTCCGATGTATATAGTAATGTGAGACGAGATTATTCAGGTTAATCAAGGGTCACAAGTTTAACACCTAAACACCTAAATACAATAGATCTCGTGAGAGGTTGTCTCTCACTAATTTAGTGAAATACATAGAAACAAAAAATTTAGTGGATCCTCACCCTATCATGTGTCTATGAAGTTTTTGTGAAACATGAAAATGTTAGAATTAGTGTAGATTTTTTCAACTTATACACTCATGAGATTTTTCAATAGTTTAAAGTAAACTAGAAGAATTAAAACCAAATTAATAAGTTTATTTATTTTCTCAAGGATTCTAACTTTTTGTGTTTTGATTTTCACACCAATCTTTGTTCGAATTAATTTTTGTCTACTATCCATATATGCGAAAATTGATTATATTAGGTGAGCAATAATAAATTTGTTAAACTTTAAACCACAATTAGGTGATCACTAAGAATAAGAAATATCTCGATGAGAACTCTGTTACTCCAATCATGAAATTGTGGGTTCAATACTTACCCTTATCCAGCGATATAGCAAAATAAAAACAGTTACATGCTGACGAGAGAGTGTAGTTTAATAAACCCAATGTCGATTATGGAGGGGTGCAAGGGATGGACTCGCACCCCATTTGTTAAAAAATACTTCGTAAGTATTATTTTGTGTAATTATGGGACATAATAATTATGTTGGTTTAGTAGTTGAATTGTGTGTAATTTTTCCTTGTTCAAGGTTTTGCATGACCCATGGGATTCAATAATTCTATTGAAATGTTTTTTTTACCATTTGTGTTATGTATATTTTTCCCAATCACACAAAAAATTATTATATTTATTACAACCAAACGTTTCGTTGTATAAACACATATCCACAACTTTCTTAATTTTACTCATTCTTCGCATCATTGTCTACTAAATTCTAGTGTCGCCTCTAATTATGAACCTGGTCCGTTTGTAAAGAATCTCTTTGCTACGCAAAAACCAGAAAGAGTAACAAAGAAATGAGCCTAAGGAAGCAAGTTTGCAACCTAAAATGGAATAGGATGACTTCACTTGCACGTAATATTGTCTTCTGTAACGGTACAAGGCATGTAGAGTACAAGCATTACAAAACAAATATGGGTCTTTCACTCTTAATAGTTAGTTAGTTAGACACCAATCATTTAGTTGTGCAAAACCTTAATTATTGTACAATATAAATATATTTTTTTTTCTTTCTAAAATAAATTAATAATATAGGCATAGGCTCAAAGTTATTATATATCCAAAATGAGTTATGTAAGGTTGGGATATTTGAAAATTTGCTTCGGAGAGAAGTTACTGATCATTTTTATCAAACGCGTGCATGTCTCACAAGAAGTTACTGATTATTTTTATTTGGAGAACGTTAAGTTTTTTTCGGACTCCAAATAAATCAAGTACCACTTTACCGACGTTGAATAATCTCAAACAGATTTTGAAGGGAATATTTTTTTTCTTTTTGGTTTAAATTCAAGAAAACGATGAATTTGCAAGGAAAACCAAATCATTGATTGTGTTATGTTTGACTTTCAAAGCTTATTTGGTGAATACTTGAAGGGCGGAGTAAAAATTGATCGTAATTTTATCTGGTTTTTTTTTGCTTTTTTGGTTTGAAAAAAATCTCACCGGTGGTTGTAAATTTCCGGTTTAAGACGCGGAAGCGGTTTAAGAGACCTTAAGAACGAGACTCTGATACCATGTTAAAAATATAGAAGGAAAATTTCATACGAGAGAATTGTATTATTGATAATTGTGAATTACATCAATATATAATGAGGTATTTATAATAACTCGCAACTTAAAAATATCCTAATATAGAGATCTCATGATAAATCGGATTTAATATAGACTCAGTCTCCTAATACATATCCACAAGAGTCACAAAATTACATATACAGCGGTCTTACAACAAAATTTACACGGGAATGAATCATATGAGAAGAAGAAGAATGATGAATACATGATTGGCTTATATCCGCGCATATTAGATAAGATATCTTAATCAGTAAAAGATCGATACAAGTAGTGGGCGTTTTGACGAGGTAACAAAAAGATAGAAAGCAGTCGAATACTTTTATTAGGGTTTAGTGACCCACTAGACCGTCAATTAGGTATGCACCATAACTACACAAGCTTCCTAATCTAAATCACAAATTCCATTAAAGACGGAGATTTATTCGTCACAAGTTAAAAATGCATGATATCCATTTCATAATAATTAAGTGGTGCAAATCTATGGAATGTTTAATTTCCCCCTATTTACCTATCCACTTACCTTATTATAAAAAATTTATATCCGTCTTTAACTTATAACGGATAGTGTTAATCGAACAATACACTTTGTAACTAAATTGATAGTGATTTCTGACAATACCTTCTACTTATGTTAATAAGTCACTACTCACTACCATTAGTTGACCTTTAGTGTGTTCCTCACCTAATGCTATTAGTTAGTTTCATCACAAACACATTATTAATGATGAACTCCATCTATTTTAATTATTTAATTATGTTTTAAATTTATTATTAAATATTTTAATTAAAAGAATAATTAAAGACGATGTTAATTAACTTAAGTGATAAAATCATGAGAGATAATATTTATGACCTGAAATTGAACTCCACCAATATTACAATCGTTTTTGTAGCTTCGCTTACACTTACAAGAAAATAAATAAATAATTCATTTGAATATAAAGTTTTGCCTTCACTTATAACATTAGATTCGTTAAAATGTGAGAGATGTTTACACAAAAAAAACAAAGAAGTTGAGAGTCGACTCATATTTTATCTACAACCATTAAAAACTATTGGTTATAAAAGGAATTACCCTCTCAATCTATAAATTAATAATGAATCAAATCTCTACCTTTTTTAGAGAAAATACTCTCTACGGGATAAGGCTACCATGATATAGATTGAATGCATTACCTATGATTCTATGAATTGAGCAGTATATCCACAATTGCAAATAAGTGGATTATATTCAAACGTCAAACTCATACCGTTTTAACTTTATAACTCCAAAGAGCCTTGCTTGTGACAGATAATATGCGTCACAAGCTAAAAATAGAGAATTTACCCTCACAGAAATATAAGTGAAAATGTAAGTGGGAGAAAGTAGAGCATTATATGGACAGTGCAACTTACATTAAGTGAGAAACATTATCCGTTATTTCAACTTGTAACGGATACTGGCCCTTATAAGTAATCTATTTTGGTCACATCATATCACTAACAAAAGTGGGTGTACTTTGTATTTCATAATTGAAACTTGAGATGATATTTTTATCTTGAAAATTACAATCAATCAATATATATAATTAAAAGAGGATTTTTTCGAGCGATTTCATTAGCTATTGTTTTAGAGCAATTTCATTGACTATTACTTTGGTTAAATAAATTAAGTATATAAATAAAAAAATAATTAAATAGTAATAAAATATCAGCTGGATAATTATTGTTTTGAGAGAGATTACATTAGTTATTACTTTGGTTAAATAAATTAAGTTTATAAATAAAAAGATAATTAAATAGTAATAAAATATCGGTTGGATAATTATTGAATTAATTAATAAAATCATTGATTTCATTGGCTATTGTTTTAGAGCAATTTCATTGATTATTAGTTTGGTTAAATAAATTAAGTATATAAATAAAAATATAATTAAATAGTAATAAAATATCAGTTGGATAATTATTGTTTTTAGAGCGATTACATTGGCTGATATTACTTTGGTTAAATAAATTAAGTATATAAACAAAAGGATAATTAAATAGTAATAAAATATCAGTTGGATAATTATTGAATTATTTAATAAAATAATTGATTTCATTGGATATTGTTTTAGAGCAATTTCATTGGCTATTGTTTTGATTAAAAAAAATTAAGTATATAAATAAAAATATAATTAAATAGCATGAGTTGGATAATTATTTAATTTAGACCGATTACATTAGCTATTACTTTGGTTAAATAAATTAAGTATATAAATAAAAAGATAATTAAATAGTAATAAAATATAAGTTGGATAATTATTGAATTAGTTAACAAAATAATTGATTTCATTGGCTATTGTTTTAGAGCAATTTCATTGGCTATTACTTTGGTCAAATAAATTAAGTATATAAATAAAAAGATAACTAAATACTAATAAAATATCAGTTGGATAATTATTATTTTAGAGCGATTAGATTGGCTATTACTTTGTTTAAATAAATTAAGTATATAAATAAAAAGCTAATAATAGTAATAAAATACAACTTGGATAATTATTGAATTAGTTAATAAAATATAAAATAATTGATTGTAAACTAAGAGTTTTGGCTACCGTAGAGTTATGGTATAATTTGTTGTTTCTCTTCTCTTATTTAAATTAAAACATAAATAGATGTATTGATGAATATATTAAGCACTTAATTTTACGAGGTATAATTAAAAAAATACGAGCTACAGAATACGAACACATAAGAATATGGGCTAATGTAAAAAAATAAGAGTTTAAGAGAATCAAGAAGTAAAAAAATACGAGCACAGAAGAATGCGAGCTATTAACCTAAGAATACGAGCTAATATAAAAAGAATATGAGCTATTAAGCTAAGAATACGAGCTAATATAAAAACAATACGAGCTATTAAGATAAGACGAGCTTTAAAATACGACCACAAATGAATACGAGGTAATGAAAAAACAATACGAGCTATTAAGATAAGACGAATTTCAAAATATGAGCATAAATGAATACATATACGAGATTAAAAGGATCATGAACTTAAATATACGAACACATAATAAAAATACGGCCTATTAAGATGAGAATACGAGCTCATGTAAACAAAATACCAAAACACGAGCTAATTGAAACAATTCTCGAGCTAAAAAAAATAGAACTAGATTTGCAAGACGTCAAATTTCATGATAAAATAAGTACTTAAGATTACGAGGTATAATTAAAAGAATACGAGGTACAAAATGTGAATATATAAGAAATACGAGCTAATGTAAAAGAAATAAGAACTTAAGAGAATCAGGAACTAAAAAATATGAGCACATAACAACGCGAGTTATTAACGTAAGAATGCGAGCTAATAGAGTTATTAAGCTTAGAATACGAGCTAATATAAAAAAACAAGAGCTATTAAGATAAGAATACGAGCTATTGTAAAAAAAAACATATGAGCATATAAGAGGATCACGAACTTACAAATATGAGCATATAAGAATACGGGCTAATATAAAAAAAAATACGAGTTAATGTAAGAAGAATACAGGCTAATAAGATAACAATACAAGCTATTAAGATAAGAATACGAGCTAATGTAGAAAGTATACGAGCTAATAAGATACGAATACGAGCTATTAAGATAAGAATATGAGTTAAAGTAAAAAAAAAAAATACAATCGAATGTAAAAAAAATACGGGTTGATGTTAAAAAAGTGAGAGTTTCGACTATCTTCAAATATTAGGAATATTGGATAAAATTTCCTTCAAGATGATGCTTAAATGAAAAATATACAAGTTATTATGAAAATATATGTGCTAAAAAATTATTTTGACGACAATGATGCGTAATATGTAAGTGTCTTTTCAAGACCATTGAATCGAAAGTACAAATTTCCGTTTCCATTGAAATTTCATGCACTTTCAACGTTCCATCATGGAAGCGGGTGCGATAAAGAACGTACTGATCTATGCAATGGAATCCAATTTGCAAAGACGCTTCATAACCCATGGTGCAAACAAGATTTTCACCACGCTCACTAACGAATTCTCCAAGGCTCCGAGAATCGTTTCTTATGAGCATACCTGTCGCTTCTTTGAGGCGAAACTCCAGAAGGGCCAAGCTGTTAGCCCACATATTCTCAACATGATTGAGAATATCGAGAAACTGGAGTCCCTAAACTGCAAGATCAGTGAGAACATCATCGTTGATCGCATGCTTCATTCGCTTCATGATGGGTTCGCCCTCTTTAGGGCCAACTACTACATGAACGACATGAAGAAGACTCCCCATGAGCTCCACTCCCTTCTCGTACAGACTGAGAAGGATCTAAAGTTGAGTGGGAGTCTAAAGCAGGATGTTCTCATGATCTCCAGTAAGGGAAAAGGTAAAGGGAAGGCTAAAGCTCAGGGCGACCTAGCAGTAGGTAAGCCCAGGTTCAAGAAACCAGGATTTACTAAGAGTGGGCCAGGTGAGTCGAGCAACTCACAGGGCAAGACTAAGAGCAAGGATACTAGCATGGAATGTCACCATTGCCACAAGACTGGGCATTGGAGGCGCTCATGCCCCGTGTATCGCGAGGACATTAAGGCAGGCCGCGTTACCCCTGTTGGTATGTCTTCTTCTTCTTTTATTCACATGATTGAGATTAACCACGCAAGTTGCGGAACTTGGGTACTTGATATTGGTTGTGGTTCTCATCTATGTAATCATGTGCAGGGCCTCCGAAACCAAGAACCCCTAACCAAGGGTGAGGTGGACCTGCGTGTCGGGAATGGAGCACGTGTGGCTGCAGTCTCGAAGGGAACATACGTAATCCAGCTTCCAAGTGGATTCGAGTTATTTTTATATAACTGTTATTATGTTCCTAGTTTGTCCAAAAACATTATTTCAGTTTCTGCACTTGACAAACTCGGCTTTTCATTTGTAATAGAGAATAATAGCTGTATTTTCTCCTTACACAATATGATTTATGGCAAGGCAGTTTCCATGAATGGAATTTATGTTTTAGATCAAACCACCGAGATATTACATGTGAATAATAAAAGATTAAAGGTAGGTGACAAAGATCAAACTTACCTATGGCATTGTCGTATGGGACACATAAATGAGAAACGCGTAAAACAGCTCATACAGAATGGAGCTATATCGCCCTTTGATTTCGAATCATATGGCACGTGTGAATCATGTCTCATCGGCAAAATGACTCGTATTTCCTTCAAAGGTGTTGGAATGCGCGCTGCCGACCTATTAGGACTCATACATACGGACGTATGTGGCCCTATGTCGATCAACGCACGAGAAGGCTATAGGTATTTCATCACTTTCACGGATGATTTGAGTAGATATGGCTATGTCTACTTGATGAAACATAAAAGTGAATCCTTTGACAAGTTCAAAGAATACCAGAATCGGGTACAGAACCAGCTGGGTAGAAAGATTAAAGCACTACGTTCAGATCGTGGTGGTGAGTATCTTTCACACGAGTTTGATCAACACCTAAAAGACTGTGGGATCGTGCTACAGTTGACTCCACCTGGAACACCACAATTAAATGGTGTGTCCGAACGGAGAAATCGAACTTTACTTGATATGGTTCGATCCATGATGAGTCACACCGTTGTGCCTGATTCATTGTGGGGCTATGCTCTTTTGTCGGCCGCTCTAATACTTAACCGAAGTCCGTCTAAAGCTGTTGACAAGACTCCATTCGAGTTATGGAAGGGAACGGTCCCTAACTTGTCCTTTATTCGGGTTTGGGGCTGCGAGGCTTATGTCAAGTGGAGACACGAGGATAAGCTCGGCCCGCGATCGGTCAAGACATACTTTATAGGCTATCCAAAGGGAACGTTTGGTCATTACTTCTACTCGCCTACCGAACAACGTGTTTTTGTTGCGGCTAGTGCGACGTTCTTAGAGAAAGAATTTCTCGAGAACAAGTCGAGTAATAGAACCTTCGAGTTATCGGAGGTTCAAGAACCAACTACCGAGCAACCATTGGAGGAAACAGTACCTTCAACCGAGGCTGCGGTAGATATCCCTGAGGAACCTAGGAGGTCAGGAAGAGTCTCTATTCCACCGGACAGATACATTGGTATGGTCGAGGAACACGATACAGATGACGTCTTACTCCTAGAGGGTAATGAACCCACAACCTATAAAGGTGCCATGACCAGTTCTGACTCAAAGCTATGGCTAGAAGCCATGCAATCCGAGATGGACTCCATGTATGAGAACAACGTGTGGGATCTTGTGGACCTACCTGCAAAGGTACGTCCCCTTCAATGCAAATGGCTTTACAAGATAAAGCATGCCGTGGAAGGACAACAAGATATCCACAAGGCTAGACTAGTTGCTAAAGGTTTCACTCAAGTGCCAGGCTTGCACTATGATGAGATCTTTGCACCCGTAGTCATGCTACGTTCCATTCGGATTATCTTAGCGATCGCCGCATTTCATGACTATGAAATATGGCAAATGGACGTTAAAACCGCCTTCTTAAACGGTTATTTGGAGGAAGAGTTGTACATGGTACAACCCGAGGGTTTTATCGATCCAGCACATCCTAAGAAAGTTTGCAAGCTTAAGCGTTCCATCTATGGACTTAAGCAAGCATCGCGGAGTTGGAATCATCGCTTCGACCAAGTGATAAAAGAGAATGGGTTCATTCGATCAGTCGAGGAACCATGTCTCTATATCAAGTCGAGTGGGAGTAAGATTGTATTCCTAGTACTGTATGTCGATGACATACTCTTGATTGGGAATGACATACCTCTCTTATCTTTGGTTAAAGCATGGTTGAAAAACCATTTCCAGATGAAAGATCTGGGAGAGGCACAAAGAATTTTGGGCATCCGTATCTACAGGGATAGATCACGACGGATGTTGTCTCTCAGTCAGGAATCTTATATAGAGAAGATTCTGGAGAGATTCAGCATGACGAACTCCAAGAAGGGGTTCCTTCCTATGACTCCTGGGCTTCACTTGAGCAAGACTCAAGAAGCTAAGTCAGTGGAAGAGAAAGAGCGCATGAGTTGGATTCCTTATGCCTCGGCAATAGGATCGATCATGTATGCCATGATATGCACACGTCCTGACGTTGCATATGCATTGAGTATGACAAGTCGATTCCAAGCTCATCCAGGTGAACAACACTGGATGGCCGTGAAAAACATTCTTAAGTACCTACGGAGGACTAAAGATTGGGGATTGACTTACGGAGGCGACTCGACGCTCTGCGCCACGGGTTACGCAGATGCTAGCTTCCAAACGGATCGAGATGACTCGAAATCTCAGTCTGGATTCGTTTTTACTCTTAATGGCGCTGCTGTCAGCTGGAAAAGTTCTAAACAGAGTGTTACAGCAGATTCTACGACTGAGTCCGCGTAAAAGAAGATATTCATTGATAAGATCGCTACGGATGACAACATAGCTGATCCTCTCACTAAAGCATTACCACGTGATAAGCATGAAGGGCACATTCATTCCATGGGAATTGGATGTATTCCTAAGTTGTAGTACTCTTTTATGAATTCATGTAATAATTCATTTTCTCGTATTAGAGCGGCCGACAAAAGAGCATAGCCCCACAATGAATCAGGCACAACGGTGTGACTCATCATGGATCGAACCATATCAAGTAAAGTTCGATTTCTCCGTTCGGACACACCATTTAATTGTGGTGTTCCAGGTGGAGTCAACTGTAGCACGATCCCACAGTCTTTTAGGTGTTGATCAAACTCGTGTGAAAGATACTCACCACCACGATCTGAACGTAGTGCTTTAATCTTTCTACCCAGCTGGTTCTGTACCCGATTCTGGTATTCTTTGAACTTGTCAAAGGATTCACTTTTATGTTTCATCAAGTAGACATAGCCATATCTACTCAAATCATCCGTGAAAGTGATGAAATACCTATAGCCTTCTCGTGCGTTGATCGACATAGGGCCACATACGTCCGTATGTATGAGTCCTAATAGGTCGGCAGCGCGCATTCCAACACCTTTGAAGGAAATACGAGTCATTTTGCCGATGAGACATGATTCACACGTGCCATATGATTCGAAATCAAAGGGCGATATAGCTCCATTCTGTATGAGCTGTTTTACGCGTTTCTCATTTATGTGTCCCATACGACAATGCCATAGGTAAGTTTGATCTTTGTCACCTACCTTTAATCTTTTATTATTCACATGTAATATCTCGGTGGTTTGATCTAAAACATAAATTCCATTCATGGAAACTGCCTTGCCATAAATCATATTGTGTAAGGAGAAAATACAGCTATTATTCTCTATTACAAATGAAAAGCCGAGTTTGTCAAGTGCAGAAACTGAAATAATGTTTTTGGACAAACTAGGAACATAATAACAGTTATATAAAAATAACTCGAATCCACTTGGAAGCTGGATTACGTATGTTCCCTTCGAGACTGCAGCCACACGTGCTCCATTCCCGACACGCAGGTCCACCTCACCCTTGGTTAGGGGTTCTTGGTTTCGGAGGCCCTGCACATGATTACATAGATGAGAACCACAACCAGTATCAAGTACCCAAGTTCCGCAACTTGCGTGGTTAATCTCAATCATGTGAATAAAATAAGAAGAAGACATACCAACAGGGGTAACGCGGCCTGCCTTAATGTCCTCGCGATACACGGGGCATGAGCGCCTCCAATGCCCAGTCTTGTGGCAATGGTGACATTCCATGCTAGTATCCTTGCTCTTAGTCTTGCCCTGTGATCAGTTGCTCGACTCACCTGGCCC
Organism: Silene conica; assembly: GCA_029255685.2. Classification (NCBI taxonomy): domain Eukaryota; kingdom Viridiplantae; phylum Streptophyta; class Magnoliopsida; order Caryophyllales; family Caryophyllaceae; genus Silene; species Silene conica. Next base: position 75,468,986 of record CM055314.2, read on the forward strand.
ACTCTTAGTAAATCCTGGTTTCTTGAACCTGGGCTTACCTACTGCTAGGTCGCCCTGAGCTTTAGCCTTCCCTTTACCTTTTCCCTTACTGGAGATCATGAGAACATCCTGCTTTAGACTCCCACTCAACTTTAGATCCTTCTCAGTCTGTACGAGAAGGGAGTGGAGCTCATGGGGAGTCTTCTTCATGTCGTTCATGTAGTAGTTGGCCCTAAAGAGGGCGAACCCATCATGAAGCGAATGAAGCATGCGATCAACGATGATGTTCTCACTGATCTTGCAGTTTAGGGACTCCAGTTTCTCGATATTCTCAATCATGTTGAGAATATGTGGGCTAACAGCTTGGCCCTTCTGGAGTTTCGCCTCAAAGAAGCGACAGGTATGCTCATAAGAAACGATTCTCGGAGCCTTGGAGAATTCGTTAGTGAGCGTGGTGAAAATCTTGTTTGCACCATGGGTTATGAAGCGTCTTTGCAAATTGGATTCCATTGCATAGATCAGTACGTTCTTTATCGCACCCGCTTCCATGACGAAGTCGCTATGAGCGCGAACATCGTTGGCTCTAGCTCCAGTTCCTGGGTTTGGCGGAATGGGCTCAGTTAAGAACTTGAGCTTTCCGTCAGCAATGGCAGCATTCCGTAGTGCTGCCTCCCAGTCAGAGAAGTTTGACCCATCATTCCTCAGTCTAGTTGACTGATTCATGGAGTCCATGAAGGCTTTTAGCCAGGATTCACGTGCTAGCTTGGCACTTGGCATTGGGTCTTCACCAGCCATTTTAGTTTTACAGCAGTTTTAATGAACGTGTTCTACACTGAAAGAAGATAAAACAAAACCATATAAGCAACTAATTGTTGTGATTTAAGTCTATATTAAATTGAATTTAAACTCGTAGACTCATGCATTTATATAATTGATCTCCCTCAAGAATTATATAAACGATCCCAAGACTCAATTTCCGTATATTGATAAGCCCACAGTTTGGCTAATTCCAATCGTTGGAACTCTTGGTCGATAGATTTCCGTAAATCCTATCTATTAGTCCATCTCAGTCACTGGAATATTATCGAGTGACCATGATGTTGAGATAAAATAAATCATCTGTTCCCACTTACCCGACGTAGAAGGGGTCATATTATGCCTACCGACGAAGAAGGGATTCATGGGAGGCTGATTTATAAAGACTAATCTCAATTTTTGGTTATACGAGGAAGACCCCATCAACTCTTATTTATCCATATTTAAGTGAACTAAAAACTAGCATTTGCGTGAATGAATTAAATAAAGTGATGGCTTTTAAATTGACATGTGACATCTGTATTGTCACAGAAAACTAACGCGTGACCTCTACATGAGTCAGTTTTCAGGCATGATATAGGTGGTTTGGTTTTAGGCGGAATATGATGCAAGCTATTATCGATGAAAGCGTAAAGATAAATGCAATAAACGTAAATAAAAGTCCTAGTGTGGCCTATCCTACCAAAATAAACATAAAACAACTTGGAATCCACTGTTGGACCCTAGAAGCTTGTCTTGATGTTCCATCTTGGTCCTTGCAGCGGGAGTGAGCATCCGGCCTCCGTCTTGTCTTTGGTCTTCACAAAATTACTAATTTAAATTACAAAAGTAGTCCTAGATACATTCTAATTTAAATACAAAAGTAATTACATGGCAAAAACCCAAAACGGAGATTCAAGATCTCAAAATTACAAGCAAGATCGTGTCCCTTCATTACGGTGACACAATCTTCTAAGGCCACACTAAGTTACAACCGTTTGCAAAAATTAAATACGTTATTGAAAGCATTCAAGGCATTCACAAGACGATAAATAAAATGCATCAACTAAAAACAATTTATACATGACATAATACTGTTGTTATGATTAATAAATTTATACCAAACCACCTTTTAAGATTAAAATTAAGTGACTATACCGTTTTAATCACCAATTTTAACAAACATATAATCCATTATTTTAAACTGTTTTAAAACAATATGTACCAAGCGAGGGTGAACCGTTTCACTAAATAATACACTATTTCCGTATATAGTATATTATTTTAAGCCATGTGAAAATAAAACATGTTATTTTCGTAAAATAAAAAAAACGATTCTGTTACATGGGTGGTCTACCGACCGGAAAAAACAGGTCGACCGACCACCTGACGAAAAAAAAAAATTTTTTTTTTTTTTTTTTTATTTTTTTTTATTTTTTTTTTAAAGCAGAAAGGTCGACCGACCCGAAAAACAGGTCGACCGACCACAAAACACGAAACCGAGTTTCTGAACACGATTTCTCACAAAGGAAACTGTTTTGAAAAAAAAACAGAAAACTCACACAGGGGCGGTCGACCGACCGCTATAACTGGTCGACCGACCGACACGGCGGCAGAAACGAGATTTTTCAAAAACTTTTAAATAAACTTATGAAAAACACAAAAGTAAAATTTTCATGGCCTGGCTCTGATACCACTTGTGGGGAATAAAGCATGTATTCACCCTAAACTTGCAGGATTATAATGAAAAATACAGTTGTGTTTATAGTCATAAGATTAAAAAGGATAAGAAAAAGAATTCAACCTTTGGTCCTTTGTGCTTATGGCCTAAGAACAGGAATTAATGCAAATTCCCTCCTATAACTTGCACCCAAGACTTAGTTTGAGACGTGGCCGCGTGTGCTAGAAATCCTCTCCAATTGCCTTGCAATATAGGGAGAGCCCCTGAGGTTTTAGATGTGAGATCTGAGGTTTTGGGAGAAGAATGCTCTCAAACCCTAATTTTACCTTGAGATTTATTAAACAGTGCAACAAGAGTATTTGATATAAGGAGAAGGACTCTCCTTATATACTACACTTGGCCGGCCGAAATTGATGTCGGGTAGGAGTGGGCTTTCCACTCTTACCTTATTCCAATGCGTGATTCGACCCAATTAGCTTTAAGTTGTTCGCGGGTTTTATTTATAAATCGTAACATGTTATCAGATATTAATACAGTCGATATATTAATAATGGTCTGACAAAATACGATATTGTATAATTATCCAAATTAATATAACTGTTTATATTAATACGCGAATACAATATTTAATTAAATATAACCGTTTATATTTAATTTACGAATTAATCATGTAATCCGTATTAGCTAAAATTATTTAATCCGTATTAAATAATAATCTCAACATCTTATTGACTAATTTAATAGTCAATACCTCTGACTAACCGTTTAGTCATATCCGGCAAAATGTGACTGTATTTTCATACCTTCACATCTCTCAAACGTGTCTTATAGGTGTGACGTATAGGGACCAGTTGACCACCGCCATCCGTATGACAATAACGTCAAACTTATCTAGCAAGCCAACCGTTATTGATAAACGTGGATCAACTGGTAATAATACAGAAGTATGCCCTTGTGATCCTTAAAGAGATTTAATAAGTCATTGTACTTAATTGTCAAGGACACCAGCCCCAACAACGTTACTCTCAAGAGTAGATAAATACTTACCATTGATGCAGGAGGAGAAGTCTGAGACTGCTGAGGGTAGCCCAAAAATCACCCCTCTTAAAAGACCATATCTAAGTACTGTTGTCCAAAGTGGAGAGCAAATAGAATTGGGCAGTGAGACTGGTGATGCATGCTCCGCAACCAAGAAACATGTAATCGTGAAGAAGGAGAAGTGAAAACAGACATTACTTTTGACAACTAATGCTAAATCAGAAATGACCAATCGTTGATTGAGTACATCAAATGATACTTCGTTTTCAACCACATGCAATACAAAATAACGATGGATTATTGTATTTGGGATTTAATTTAAATTATTTACAATAAAAAATCAATATTAGAAAGATCTTTTTACTTTTGATCTAAAAACATTGTAAATGGGCACCTACAACCTATTTGGGTCAACAAATCATTACTCTTTTAATCAAGTAATTTTAAAATAAAAAAACCTCGAGAAATTTGTACATAAGAAAATTATATGCCAAGTTTTGAGGTTTTCAAATCAAATGGAGAGATAATCGTCGGTATGTTCTCTAGTTAAAATATATGCCAAGTTTTGTTGTAACATGTCAGAGATTGCAGAATTGGTCCATTTGTGACACACCGGCTTTTCATTTATTGATACGTTGGTGTTCACCACAATGTTATACTGTATGACTGAAAATAAATTTAACAGGATTTATAGAGCATAGTTTGTTGCACCATTCCGAAAAATGTAGGTGAATATGAAGAATAGCATAACAAACATCTACACTCTTTATGCCAATTTTCTATCCAAACTGCCTTGCAATAATTAAGGGCATGTCATCGTAGTCCAAGTCATGGTTGCAAACTACACGGAAATTTCTTTAAAAGAAAATTCAGTTTGGCTAATCATATGATTACCAGTATATTAAATGAAGATTAACCATGTAACAATTGTAAATAAACAAACCTTAATGTGCATATATCCTTGATTTCGATCACCATCTCTAGAATCGAGAAACAACTTCCTTGATTGAGTACATCAAATGATACTTCCTTCTAAACAACATGCAATAAAAAATAACAGTATGATATTTGACATTTAATTTAAATTATTTACAATAAAAAATCAATATTAGGAAGATCTTTTTTACCTTTTGATCTAAAAAATTGTAGATCGGCATATACAACTAACCTATTTGGGTAAACAAAATCATTACTCTTTCAATCAAATAATTAGTAAATTAAAACTTTTGAGAACAATTGTAAATAAAATAACCTTAATATAAATAGATCCATGATTTTATCACCTCTAAAATCGACAAACAGCTTCGTTGATTGAGTACATCAAATGATACTTCATTTTCAACCACATGCAATATAAAATAACGATGGATTATTGTATTAGGGATTTAATTTAAATTATTTACAATAAAAAATCAATAGTAGAAAGATCTTTTTTACTTTTGATCTGAAAAAATTGTAAATCGGCACCTACAACCTATTTGGGTCAACAAAATCATTACTCTTTTAATCAAGTAATTTAAAAAAAAAACTCGAGAAATCTGTACATAAGATAAAACTGACCTTGATCTATGATGGTGATGATGATCTTCGATGTTTCGGAGCTTAATTGAAAAAATTATATTTCAATCTGGTAATCTTTTCGTCACTTATCTTCGATTGATGATGATTATGATTTTGAAAAATAAGATGGGAAAAATTGGGGATTATGGCGGAAGTTTAACAGAATGATTATCAAGGGAGAGAAGACAATTTGATTAGGTTATGTTGATTTACAAGGGGGATGGAGTACTAAGGGATAAAATTGATGAGAGAATGTAATTTGATTAGGTTATGTTGACAGGGGAGATGGACTTCTGACTGTTCTGAGTAATACATTTTATGCATTTTATAGAAAATAATTCTCTTAATTTTGAGTTTTTTATAAATTTACATATCATAATGTTCTCAAATTTAGAATATTTTATCCCATCTTATAATTATTACGCTTATTAACATTGCCATATGTTACCTAATTCCCTATTATAAAAAAAAATCAAATGTTATTATATATTTGATAAATATATATACAAACTAGTGTAACACCCGTGAAAAATCACGGGATTGTGTACACTTATTTCTAAAGATGACTATAATTTTACTTATTATATAATCAATTCTATATATTCGAACATGTGTACTTTTTAAAAATAAAAAATAAAAATATAATATCATTATATATATTAAAATATATATACGGAAATTATAACATTCACATTTGAGAACGTCATGTTAGCTAAGTTAATAAACTAACACATGATAATGTTAATAGGATTCGTCACAAACGTAAGACAAAATTAAAATGAAACAATTAAGACATAGTTAAAAAAGAAAATTATAACATACAAATTTAAGTAATTTAAGTTATATAAATTATAAAAAAAATCAAAATTAAGATAATTAAATTCTATATACTACAGAAAATGAAAATTATAGTCAAATATTGTGGTTATATTAGTTGTATCAAATTAAAATTGAATACTGTATCAAATAAGGAAAATCTAAGACAAATTTATAGTTTAGGTGATTACGTGATTATCATGGAAGATTTCAATCATTAAATTAATAATATGTTTACATAACTTGTGAAATTATAAATTATAAAATTAGAGTAGTTATAAATTATAAATTTTCCATATTAATTATAAAATATTTTATGGGAAATTGGCAGTCTAGAAGATTTTGTAGAATAAAAAAATATGAATGACTAAACAAAAACAATAAGTATGCCAATTTTAGCCGTGATATCCTAAGTAAGTGTAGGTGGGAATTTTTTTGTTTCAGCCGTGATGTCCTCTATTCTTCATCTGAGTGAAATACTAAAGTGTCAAAACAGACTATTCACTAAAAATACAGGAATTGCAGAAGCAACTTAGTAAGGATGCTGAGGAGGCTAAAAAGTTACAGGTAGTTGACAAGCTAATAATAATAAAGTAACAAATACATTCTTGAATTTTACATAATTTATTATGTTAGTTATTGAAAATAAGTCATGCATTGTACAATCATATGACTAATAATATCACGTGATTACGTTATTATCATGGAAGATTCCAATTATTAAATTAATAATATGTTTACATAACTTGTGAAATTATAAATTATAAAATTAGAGTAGTTATAGATTTTAAATTTTCCATATTAATTATAAAATATTGTATGGGAAATTGGCAGTCGAAAAGATTTTGTAGAAAAAAAATATGAATTACTAAACAAAAACGATAAGTATGTCAATTTTCACGGGGGAATCTTTTTGTTTCTGTTTTTGTTTGGCAATTGGAATGACTAATAATATGACGTGATTACGTGATTATCAAGAAAGATTCTAATCATTAAATTAATTATCACGGTTGATGACATGACAGTTATCTGAGTTCTAATTGGTCGAGAAAAAATGAATTTGTGAGAGTTAATGAGAGAGCTTGAAAATAGGTTTTCTGAAACCACATTGCGCCACGTCAGCAGTTTTACATGATTCTTTAATATATATAATAATAAATAATGATTTTATATAAAAATTATAATATTCGTGGTTTTATAATAACTATAATTTATCGTTTTCTATAATTTAAAAACTAAGTACACAATCCCGTGAATTTTCACGGGTGTTACACTAGTTGATTATTATTGTGGGTAGAGAGTGATTAAAAAAAATAAGTAGTGTTGTGGGGTAAATCGGAGTATTGTTGTGAGTTAACGTGATTAAAATAAGTATAAAAGTTTACCAAAAATGGACAATGGGACATTATTGTGACTAGACGGAAATGGAAATCGGGACTCTTATGTAGAATAGGAAGGAGTATAAAAGATACTCCCCCTATTCGGGATAACCTTCCATATTGAGGGAAGACTCCAAAAATAAGGAGATGAGTTAAATAAGGGAAAATATTGTAGTAGGGTTAGGCCGTTAGGTGATTGGAGAGAGGGAAGATATTGTGAGGTATTATTGTGAAATAAAGTGATTAAATAAGGATAAAATATGAGTATTGCGGGCTATTGTTGTGGGTGAGTTGATTAAAATAAGAATAAAACTTTACCAAAAAAAAATAGGGAATGTATTGTGAATAGGCGGAAAAGGAAATAGAGAAGCTTTTTTTGAATAAGATGAAGTATATTTAAATGTGTAGATACACAGCTTTAAATGTGTAGATACACACCTTTAAAAGGAAATAGATGGCTAAATGTCTAGATACACACCTTTAAATACAAAGATACACATCTCTAAATGCGTAGATACACACTTTTAAATGCGTAGATACACATCTTTAAATGCGTAGATACACATGTCTAAATGCGTAGATACACATGGCTTAATGCGTAGATACACACCTTTAAATGCGTAGATACACATGTCTAGTAGATACACACCTTTATAATTAAATACGTAGATACACATGGCTAAATGCGTAGATACACATCTGTTAATGCGTAGATACACATGTCTAAATGCGTAGATACACACCTCTAAATGCGTAGATACACATGTCTAAATGTGTAGTTACACACCTTTAAATACGTAGATACACATGGCTAAATGCGTAGATACACACCATTAAATGCGTAGATAAACATGACACAAGTTACTCAATACAATATCACGGGTTCTTCAAAACAATATTTCGAAAAAAATGAAAAAAAAGTTCGAAAAAAAAATTTCGAAAAAAAACTCGAGAATAAGCCATTAACAAGGTAACCAAAGAAGAAGCCAGAAGAACAAATAAGAAATTGATGCGAAACGGGTCTGCCTGTTAAGTTTATTCTAAACAAATACCTTGTATAAAATTGTATAAAATCTTATACTATATGATAACAATCAACAAAGTCTTAGTGCCCCATTGAATAAGGTGTTTGTCCATAAAACCAAAGGTTTCAGGTTCAATCGATTATCCCAAATGGCAATTTGAATAGAAATTGTCTTCGAAAATGTTTCCGTGCGTGATAAATATTTACAATATCATATTAATTAAAAAGGACTTAGTGGTCCATTGCTTTAGGAGCTGGTCTCTTAATCCCTAGGTCCCGTGCTCGACCCTCAGTGGCTGCTTGTATTGATTTCTGCTTAGTAGTTATCATAACGTATTAAATATTATACAATACTAATCAACAAAGACTCTGTGGTCGTTGGTTAAGTTGTTTGTGTCTGATACCTGGGGTCGCGTATTCGACCCCAGTTGTTGCGTCTTTTGATTTTTGCTTATTAGTTATCTTTGCGTCTTAAATACTATGCAATATTATAGTAATTGACAAAGGCTCTGTGGTCTTTTGGTTAAGTTGTTTGGCTTTGATACCAATGGTCGCGGGTTCGATTCGTATTGTTGGTAGTTTTGATTTTTTTGCTTAAATCTACAAGTATTTAATCCTCATTTAAGATGTAGACCTCATAGGATCCTCGCTCTCTCTCTCTCTATATATATATATATATAGAGAGAGAGATATATATATATATAGAGAGAGAGAGAGAGAGTTAGGATCACATGAGTCCACCCTAAATATTTGAGTCCATGAGTCTAACAATGATATCATAAGTTATATAAAAAAGTATCACGTTTTTTCAATATCAAATTTTTTTCCCTTTTTTTGTTTTTTCTTTTTCAATATTACTTTTTTTTTCTTTTTTTTGCCTTTTCTTTTAAAATGACATTTTCTTTATTAAAAAAACTTCTCTTTTTCAGTATGCATTTTTTTTTTAAACAAACACGTTTTTTTTTAATAAGGCGTTTTTTCTCGAATTTTTTTCATTGAAAAAAAAATTGAAAAAAAAAAATTTGAAAAATATTATTTCCGAGAAAAAAAGTTCTTGAAAAAATTTTGTGATATTGTTTAATATAGTGCGTGATATTGTTTTGCAAAAGGCGTTTTTTCTCGAAAATTTTTTCGATCTTTTTCCATTACAATATCACAAGTTACTCAATACAATATCGCCGGTTCTTCAAAATAATATCACAAAAAAAAATTCTGTAAAAAAAATCGAGAAAAAAATTTGAGAAAAAAAATTGAAAAAAAAAATTGCTGAAAAAAAAATTTCAGGAAAAAAATTTTTGGAAAAAATTTCGTGATATTGTTTTATATAGTGCGTGATATTGTTTCATGTGATATTGTATTGAAAAGATTGTGATATTGTAGACTTTGTAGTGTTAAAAAAAAGTGATATTTTTTAATACAACTTGGGATACTCTAAATGGACTCATGGACTCAAATATTTAGGTGGACTCACCGGATCCCGCCTCTCTCTCTCTCTCTCTCTCTCTCTCTCTCTCTATATATATATATATATATATATATATATATATATATATATATATATATATATATATATATATATATATATATATATATATATATATAGGGTCGGGATCCGGTGAGAACCACCCTTATAATGAGAACCATGAGAACCCTCACTAAATCGCCACCATATCTCGCTTCGAATGTTTCGTTGGATCATTTACCATTAGTTTAACTTATTCAATTACACACTTTAGTATCAATAAACAAAAAAATTTGATTTAATTAACAAAATATATACTTAGTGTACGAAAATACAATTAGGCGTACTAAAATGGTTATAAATGCACGAAAACAACCACTACGTGCATGAAATTTTTTACATGCATGAAAATGATTACTAGGTGCATGAAATAAGAGGTTGTACGTGCATTAAAACGAGTTCTAGGTGCATGAAAAATGATAGATGCGTAAAAATCGGTAGTAGGTGCATGAAAATTAATAAAACGTATCTCACCTTAATTTCCGTCACTAGTATATATTTTCTAGACCAAGAAATATGTTCTCTAGCCTTAAAATTCCATGCCGAATCCAAATATGTCATTAATATTTTTTTAAAAAGTCCGTAAGGTAGAGTTCTCACGGTTCTCATTATATTGGTGGTTCTCATAGGATCTCAATTCTATATATATATATATATATATATATATATATATATATATATATATATATATATATATATATATATATATATATATATATATATATATATATATATATATATATATATATATATATATATATATGGCTTTAGGAAAACAATATGAAAGAGATTTCACGTTGAGATGTGGTGGAGGTAAGGCAGGTGGAGGGTAGTGTAGTGGAGGTGGCGTGTGGTGAAGCATGATATTATAATCGTGAAGAGGCAGTGTACGGTGGGGGATGTAGTGGTGTGGTAGTGTTCTTTGTAGTTAGAGGGTGATGCATGCGGCGATGCAACCAGTGGTCAACAATCGTGTGTTACTGAATTATTTGAAAAAAGGGTTGAATTGAGAAGAAAAAGATCTAGAGTCAAGGGGAGATATGAGGGAAGAATTGGTCATTAGTAAGGGTAAACAAGTCTTAAGACAAGACTTACTCAAAACTACCAATAATCTGCCAACGTCTTTCAAGACTCAACTTAAGACTTTGGGTGAGTCTTGACTCTACGTTCTATTGAAATTATTCAATGAGCGGTTGCTATGTGTAATTTCCTTTTGTAAACAAAAACGGTAATGTAAAAAAAGTAAAGGCTAGGGTGAGTTCGAGGGATAATGTATAAAGTATGAGTCTAGGGCGAGTCTGAACAATAAATAAAGAAATAATAAAAGTTAGTGGAATACTCTTGTGGCACAGTCTTAAAACTTTGCAAAATCGCAGGGATAATCTTACCCTAATAGTGGATCAATAATAGTGTGTCATTACTGAATCACCGTATTATCGTATTAATCTTGCTTTTTTTTTATAATTATTTTAATTAGAAAATATGACAAATTACTACCTAATAAGTTTAAAATTTTACATCTTAGTACCTAATATAATTAATTTTGCAACTAACTACCTAAAATCACACAATATTAATCAGTTTGCTATTTTTTTGACGGAAACCGAACTTAAGTTAGTTTTAAATGTTCGGGTTAAGTTAAATGACGATCTTATCCTTCCCTTAATAAAATATATTACCTGTTAACATATTAACCATCCCTCTCCCTCCCCCGATTAAACTCACTGTAACTCAATATTCATGCTGCCATTTTTATCGAAAACCTCCATGAACATGCCTAATTTCCAGTACTAGAGGGAGGTAGTCTTCCGCTATCTTCTCAAATTGATCCGGTAAGCATTTTTTTCATTTTATTTTCAGTATAAAACTCTTCCCCTAATTTGATTATTTTATGTAAAATTTGATAATTAAGCATCGGTATTACGTTTTTTTGTGTTCAATGGAGGAATTTTGAAACTTAAGCATCATCAAATTTCCAAAAATTTTGGGAATTTTGTTGTTTTATTATAGGATAGTAGTTTATATGAGATATTACCATGGTGGTAAATTTGAAGATTTAGGGATTAAGGGAGGAATGAAGGAGGAAGGAATTAATGGAACGAGATTGATGGAGAATCAAGGTTTGGAACGAGATTTAGGGATTAGTGGGGAAATCTGGGTTTGGAGGACATTGATGGAGAATTAGGGGGAATGAGTTTTGTTGAAGGAGACTGGTGTTTTAATAAAGGAAGGAGGGAAGGGTAATTTAGGTATTAAATTAGGTTTTAAATAAACGGGACGAAATAAACTAATTTCCGTCATTTTTTAGCAATTTCCGTCATTTTGGTAGTAATCATGTCAGTTTTTAAAGTTATTAGGTTGTTATTTGAGCTAGTTTTAACCCCGTGCAAAAATGCACGGGGTCGTTTTAATAATATTGTTATTTTAAATAGTTCTATTAATAATCTGAATATATTTTTGATGATGACATTTTAGGCTATATGCTATAATTGATTAATATTTTTGTAATATCATTGACATTATAAGTATTTTTTTTTGACGTTGTTGTTATTTTAATTTATTCTTATTGCTATTTTAATTTAGTACTGTCATGAAAATTGTACTTGAAATTTCGATCATGTAATTACGCCATTAACTCATAATCAGATTATAATTTGCGTGGAGTAGTTTATAATTTTTATTACGCTAACTCATAATCAGATTATAATTTGCGTGGAGGAGTTTATAATTTCTTTTTCCTGATTGTATATTAATATTACGTTATTTTAATCTTGTTTAAAATTTTGTATGTTCGATTTTTTATTGTTGTACATTGTTACTAATCATAATATTCTAATCATCTAAATAAATTGTGGTCTAATTATCACAATGTGTATTTATAATTAATTGATTTATTTAAAAATGTCCGTAATGTTTCGTAATCTATGATTTTAGGAATTTATTTGGAATACGTAAAATATTAGGCGGTTATTGTGCAGAGAAATCATAAAGTATTATGCGGGACCCACCTGAGTGAATTAAAAAAAAAATTAAAACTTGGATAAATGATGTGGCGCAACTAGGGCTGTTAATGAGATGAGACAGCTCGCGAGCGACTCGAGATCGGCTCGGTCAAAGCTCGGTCAAAGCTCGGCTCGTGTGAGCTCGACTCGAGCTCGGGCTCGGCTCGAGAGCTTAACGAGTCAAGCCGAGCAAAGGCTGGCTCGACTCGAAAAGCTCGCGAGCGGCTCGAACAAATGAGATTATATATGATATTAATCATATTTTATAAAAATATGCTCATATATTATAAATTTTTTTTATCGTTATTATATCTATGAATCATATATATCAAATATCTTGTTGATTTACTAAACATTTTTGGATAAAATCCTCGAACCTTATTATTGAAAATATCGGAAGAAAAAAATTTAAATTAAACAATTTTATATAGGCTCGATTTGGCTCGAGTTTGGCTCGAGCTCGTGTTAAAACTCGCAAGCTTTGTAACGAGCGCATTTTTTTCAAGCTCGGGTAAGATCGGCTCGAGCTCGAACTCGAGTTTTGGTAATCGAGCACGAGCCGAGCAAGGCCAAGCTCGGGCTCGGCTCGGCTCGTTAACACCCCTAGGCGCAACCACAGCTTATTATATGTTTCAGAATTTAAATAGATAAGATTGCATCCCGTCTACAAAAACTGATAAGAATCAACATAAAATTAAAAGAAGAAAATGAATTACCTGATAAGAAACGAAACCCGTGGTTCACCATGAAGATGAATTATTGATTACTCTGATTTGGATATGTCGATTTGATGATACGATTTCATTTATTATGGTTAATCATGGAGCAATTTAGATATAAAAAAAGGGAACTTTGTTGGAGGTTGATTCTGAGATAAAATGAGTTGGAGAAGGTAGTAGTGGGTAGTTTTTTGTTTTTTACTGGATATAGAACCGTATCGTATCTTACAGAAATACATGAGCTTATACACGTATAATATACCATGGATTAACCACAATCTGACATGTAAGCATTTTGTCGTATGACTTTTGCTTTAATAGTATTAATGATTAATGATAATTGAACATATTAGCTAGTAAGATGTAAAATTTTAGACTTATTAGATAGTAATATATTAAATAGCCTTTTAATTAATTTTAGAAACCATATCGGATATCGTATATACGGTTTTGGAATTTGATAATCTTTATCCGATACAATTTTTTAAGAATAGTATGGATATACGAAAATCATAAGACAATTTGGATAGCAATCGAATACAAATATTAAAACCGCATCGTATAATTTTGGTAAAACCTAAACTCTTACCTGGAGTAGTTTAGAACAACCCCGTGTCTTGTTCGCCAAGGAAAATTGGGCGCCAAAACCCTCGATTAATAAAATTCGCAATCATCAACAAAAATCAAACTTTTCTGGAAAATTGCAGAAACTATTGAACGATTAATGGCATCAATTTGGGAGAAATTAACATTCAAAAGCTTAAAGATTACAAACTCAAACAGTAATAATGTAACTCCTCCTACAACAACGGTTCAACTTCCCAATCAGATCTTCGTTCGTGCTTGTAAAATCGGTTTCCCCTTTCTTGTTCTTGCCAATGTCGCTATTTCTGGTACCTTTTCGTCTCATATTTCGAATTTGTCGTTTGATTTTGGTTTTTATTTGTTATTCATTGTAATTGAGTTGAATTTATATGATTTTGATGTGATTTTCGGCTAATTTTTACTTTTGATGGATCAACATTGTGGATATTTAGCGTTAGGGTTCCTTGATTTCGTCATGATTTTTGTTGTTTGATTAAGGTTCGTATTTGACAATTAATGACGATTGTGATTTAATTCTTTTAGGAATTCGTAGTTATTGAAAACCAATACGGGATTTTCGGTGAAGAAGACAGAATTATCGGTTGTTGATATGCAATCACTGATTAACAATAGCATTTTGCTTGCAAACTTGTAAATTATGTTTTCGTCATTCATTTGTAGTGAAACGAGCTGGTCTAACACTTCCCTATGTAATTCGCATATAAGTTATGTTACTCCTACGTTTCACTCTGGTCGCTGTTGCGCGTCTGACACAATACTTCGTCAAACTTTAGATCAACAATGATAACTTTGCGGAAAATAAGCATATTGGACACTACGACTGAGTCCCGCAGTTGCAGCCAAGTCAGAGTAACAAAGCATATAAGTGTTACTTTGTGTTATAGTAGGAGTTATTGATACACTTTGATGTCCAGTTTTGATAGTAATTCATAATTTGTTCTTTGGGAAAGGAAACCTGCTGAAGTCTGGCTTGTGACTTTAGTAGCACAGATTGTGAAGTACAGACTTATTTTGTAATAATAAGAAGAATGAAGTTCAAGGTATCGGGTTTGGATCTTGCTGAAATTGTTGGTGCACGTAATTAACTTCTGCAGATTATGCTATTTTTGTTGAATTGAGATTTCCAGATAGGTTACATGGCTTCAGAAACTATGAGAATTGTTTAGAAATAGAAGTAGTAGTTTCTGCTGCACAGCTGCTTTGGTAGTGTAAAATTTCTTCATTAGTGTTCTCAAATAGCATTGCATAACCTTAGTTGCGAACTTGCGATACAATCTTTGCTCATATAGTAATACATGACCTTACCCAGTTATGATACAATTAAAGATACTCAGTAGATCGGTGTAATTCAATCATTTTCCTATTTTCCTCTGAGAAAATGACCTTCTGTTTCTTTTATATTGCAGGTTACGTAATGGCCAAAGCAAAGGAGAGAGACGAAGGAAAAGCAAAAGAGAAGGCAAATGCAAAGAAAAGAGATGGGGTAAATGCAAAGAAGAGCGACGGAGTTAATGCAAAGCAGGAAGATTTGGCAAACACAAAGCACGGACATAATGTCAGTACCTAATAGAGAGACAGTGAACTCCAAGTAACTTTCTCCTTAATTAACGAACATAGAATAAGTACAAGCGAAGTTCCTAGTCATTATTCTGCCAGCATATGCATGAACTGATTGTCATTCAGCCACTTTTTAGCCAACACTCCAAGGGGAGATAGAAGGATGAATTTTTATTACTATTTAGAAATCAAGATAAACATTAGTGAGTAGAATTACAATGAAATTTTGAAATGGAAATTAACTTCTACACGTTGACCTGTTAATTGATTTTCACAAATGTATTTTTTCATGTCCGTTGTTAATGTTTTTTTATTATCTATAAGGGGTTATTTTAATCACTTTACCCCACAAGTAGAATTTTGTTTTGAGTATGCTATCTGCGGCCTTTCTTAGACTTAAAAAGCATTTCTGAATTGTTCTGGAGCAACCGGAAAGAGATTTCAATACATTACATATTGGTTTTAATCTTGATAACGGATTACAGAATAGGCTATTGCGGTCTGATTTGGTTATTGCACAGTTACTATCGCCTAAAAATTCGACGACAATAACCTTCAAAACGTTTATAAATATGTCATGGTGGTGTTCTGCGGCCCAATTCCAAGCCTTGATAATACCATCATACTAAACTTTGCAAAGTCTACCTTTGAACTCATAGTAGCTTGAGATGTTAGATCATGAGTATTACGTGCAGATTCTGACTCTAGATTAGGTTCGATACACATTCGCACTGAGGTTAAGATTCTTTTCCCCCTTCTTGTAGGTCCTCTTTATTAATCATCATTATTTCAGTACCTTAATGACTCCTGCATGTGGCTGGGTAAGGGGACGCAGCGTGTGCTATTAAAAGCACCTGTATGTTGTTTCTAATATAATCTTGTTTAGGGTTTTCATTGTTCTCGAATCTCGAAAAATTCTTTGATTCAGATGTTGCATACCAGGCAGTATGGGCCGTCTGCCCAAATCATTCAGATGATGCTGTATATAATGGGTATATATTGTTTAGGTCAAAATTTGGGGTATAACATATATTAGTATAATCTAGAACATGAACATGTAAATAGTTTTATGTTCACGGTCCCTTGACTCTTTATTGTAAAGTTGGTGGCTCAAAAGTGCAGATTTTCCCCACACAACTGCAAGTCCTTCGGAAGACAGGGGTCATGATTGAGACAAATATAACATTTGTCCTAATTGATATGTAAGGCTGTTTTTTTCTAAATATTGAATTCAGGGTGGGGCCCTTTCTAAGATGCCTTCTTTTCTGAGGACCATCCACATCCAATCTGCAGAACCATATTATCTTGATTTCTATAATATTTTTTTTTGGCAAAAATCCTCAAACTTTTAATAACTTAAAGGCTGAATATGAGCATCAGAGTTTTGTGACGCAAACTAATTGTCATAAACTTTCTACATCCTGAAGAGCATATTCATTCCTTTTCAATGCCAGGAACTATACAAGTTTCAAGTAAGTGCTTCTTTCAATATTTCGACATAATTCGCCATTCTCTTTCAAGCTATACATGTCCAGAAGTGATTAATGACTTTCTGCCTGTTTTGTTTTTCTTTCCAGTATTAGAGTTGGTGGGTCTTCCAAGTGTACAACTATCTTCATCAATGGGTATCAAGGGTACTACGAGGATATTTTTCGTATGTTTCAGTGTTTTCTGTTTCTCTCTATCTTCGTCGTGTTTAACTTGTCATAAAAATGGACCAATGCAGTTTCTATGGGAAAGCAATCCTACAATATACAAGAGAAGGAAGATTCTTCATTGTAATGTTCTGCTTCTACTCAATTGAATCTTCACCATTGTCTCTTGTTGGTATTTTTGGTAACGTGTTTTCATGCTCTTATGAATCTAACAGCGCACTAGCCTCTCTGCGAGATAATTTAAGTGTGACAATACATGATTCTGAAGGGAATGAAATTGCTCATACAGGTTGGTCATTCATGTACCGTTGGAATTTGAAGTTAAGATTAGGATTGTACTGGTAATGCGGTAATGGTAGTCTAAATGAATTATGGAAGTGTAGTTGCATTGCAGGTGTATTGAGTAGGTCAATTGTTGAGAAAGGTACATGGGATGATATATTTCCTCTTCAAGGTGGTGGACATGTGCGTATGAGACTTCATTTCATTCTTACCGAAGAAGAACAGAAAAGGATTCGTAGCATGGTAATGTATGCTTTATTAGTTTCCGAACTTTGGTCTATGTTAAGTGTAAAAGGAGAATTGCCTGATCGTGTGTATCATATACAAAACGTTTGTCACTATGTATGCACAAGTGCATAACACACTCATATTTTTGAATTAACTTTTCCATTTCCATTGAAATCTTTGACTTAGAATGCTATAGAATAAAGCAAAATGACTTATTAAACGGTTTGCACTTGTGCTATGAATATGTCATGAGGAAGCAGTTGGTCACCTGCGCAATTATGAATACGGTTTTCATAGTGAATTATCAAGAATCAACCTCTGCGTTTTCAACTTTTCATGGGCAATGACCCATAGATCTAGCCCCTTTCACATCTGGTGGAACCTATATTTCAGGCATTAGGAATTTAGGATGATGTTTTTATTAAAATTTTAAAAATCAGCTGAAAATTGCTGAGCAATAAATTAAACTTGTGTGGGCATGTAGAGAGAATCTGCAGCGCGCAAGAAACAGGAGGATCATCTGAAAAGGAGTCACAGCAGCTCAGATCTAGCTGTATCTTCTGGTGGTAGGTCTGCATCCTTTATGCTCCTCATCTTAAATCTAATAGGAATCCAATAATGTTACATTTCAATTTTCAAGTATGAAGATTGAACTGCTTGATATAAGTTCTGTTTTTGCAATTGATCTGAAACTAAACTCAGTTCTGCACCTCGTGGAGATTTGTTGAAGACCTCCCAGCAAGTTCAGGACGGAAAAATGAATCCTGCTGGCAGACAACCTAACTTTCCTCATAGTTCCAGTGCGATAGTTCCCTTTCGTGGAGATTTGTTGACGATCTCCCAAGAAGTTCAGGAGGGAAACATGAATCCTACTGGCAGACAACCTAAGTTTCCTCCTACTTCCACTGAGATAGTTCCGTTCCAAATCCATCGTGGTCCGAACAAGCATGTAATACTGTTTTTTTGTTTCACTTCATATTTTTTTCCCTGTAGAATGCTTTTGTGACATATTCCATTCCATGGAGTTCAAGACTCCGTTTTATTTGGCTTTTGGATCTAATGTTATAAAACTTAAATAAACTCTACTTGTATTGTGAATTGATAGTCGCCCGATGCGATTGTCAATGCAATTTTATTATGAACTATTTGGAAACAGCGTCATATGTTTCCGACAAATGGTTAAAGCTGAGTATATCGGACCTTTTTAGCCTGTCATCCGCCACAGACGTGAACCTTTGTTGGTAGTATTTTTGTTGTGGTGCAAACATGACATAATCATATGTTTTTCTTGTAGTTTCCCCTTAAACAGACATTCTCAACTTCTAAATCAACTGGGGCACTGGATAAGCTGCCCGGTTATCAACGCGCAAAGAAAGAAATTCAAGACCAAGATGGAGAACAGCAGAGTCAGTTGGATAAAACGCCTATGAATGTAAGGAACATGATACGTGCCTTTGAAAGTAGTCCAGTGAAGGTATCTATTTCTTGCTTTTTAAGAATTACACAAATAGTATCGTAGTTTCTTTTCATGCATAGACCTTAAGATCAAGATACCAAAATAGTGTTCTTCACAAGCAGGAAGCACCGCCTGCTATTAGTAAAACAACGGCAACAACTCAATTAAGTAGTATCACCACGGCAGATTTTCCTTCGAAAGCGCCAAAGAAGACCGTTCATGTGAGTACTAAACCAGTTTTGTCCAAATTAGGAGCTAAACCTGCTCCTATTTCAGAGAACAAGGTTATAGAAAACGAGGAAGTTACAACAGATATTCATTTGAGATCGCCGAGGAAGGTTTCTACAAGTGCCAAGCCAATTTTGCCCAATATAGAATTCATGAGTTCTCCCGCTTCAAAGCAAATGGTTGCAAAAAAAGGGGAAATCGAGGATTATGCCGATTCTTGTCAGGAGATAGTATGTAGTACTACCACGAGAGATACTCCTTTGAAAGTGCCAAAAAAGATGATTCCTATGTCTCAAAAACCTTTTCTGCCCAATTTGGATACCTTACCTTCTCCTATTTCAGAGGAAATAGTTGCAGAAGGAGAGGAACTTGAGGACTATGTAGATCCCTCCCAGGAGATAATAGTTCAGAAACCTGAGCAAGTCACGGAACTGGGAGCCCAAACTATTGAGCACATGTCTTATGAGAAGAATGTATCTCAAGAAGAACCTGTTAAAGAGGAAATAATAAAGGAGAAAATATCACCAAATAAGTTGCATGTTGAACACAGTAAGTTTTCTTGGAATATGATTTCTCGAGGATTACCACAACATTATGCTGCTAATTCGTTCATGAAAAAGCAAATATCTACTTCTTTTGCTTCTTCTGTCTTGGAGAAGACTTGGAGAAGCAAACATCCGAAATCCTGTGGATATAATGTGAAATCTGAACTGTCTCGTGGAAACAAGTATTCCTCATCTGGCAGTTCTCGCGGTTGGATATTTGTGGAAGAAATTATTCATTCATGTGTGCCAAGTAATGATAGGCCTCTCATAGCTCTACTTGAAGACAGCTCTTCCAATTGCAGTCGCGATACCATGCAAGAAAAGGTCAGTCTTAGAAGTTGAGAACCAACCTTAGTCAAGTGTTTGCTTCCCTTAAATTCTCAAAAACTGGAAACGGGTGGTTTCTTCGCAATTGTATCATGCGTATTTTGTCGAGAACAATGTTATAACGTTTCTCAGTGAGTTGCTGAGAACAAGTAGCATCGAAGCCGATGTCAGTTAGCTTAGGTGGTAAAGCTTGTATGACCTAGGTTCAACACCCTTTTGCATTAAAAATATCCCTTGAGGTTCCCTTTGCGCCAAAGAAAAAAGAACTAGCATCAATTCTCCCAGAAGGCCAGAACACAAACACGGTATATGATAAACTAGAGTTGAACTTATAAAACTTCAATCTTGATCTACAACTAAAAGTGTTACATTTGGTCATCTTGTAGACTGTCAAAATTCACGTGCTTGATAAATGAGTTTCTGAATAAGCAAGCTCTTACACTTTAGGCCTTTATCAATGCTAATGTTAATTCTTTGGTTACATGGCTTTTCAGCTGAGAGATACTGATTTTGTGCCTGGTGAAGATGACGAGAGGTCTGTCGATTTGAGACCGTTAGGGCCTGGTGAAAGACCCAAGTCACCTGACAACAATCCTCATATAAGACCGGTTCGACAGGTTTGTCTTTTGCTAGTCAGTTAGTCGTTATTGTCTGGCAAGATTGATACATAAAACTGTGGCTGAGGTATTTGTATATGCAGATAGTAAACATGGCAATCATGGTAGGCTTTGGCTTACTTGTGATCCTCACCAGACAAGGGAAGTGAACGGTAGAAAAGGTATATTTACGTGTACTCGAAGAGCTGTGCATTTAATGGGGAGCATCTCTATGTATACCGCTCTGTGTTTGGAACTCCTTTCAGAAGGCTGTGCCGATACTTGATGATTTTCTTCAAGTAGTTTTAATTGTCATCTTTTCTGTTCAATGAGAAGGGCTGTAAATTGAAGCAATTTTCAGGTGTAATGAGTTATGTATAAATATGTATTCGAGTAATTAATTCGGGAGACTTTCATCAGAGCAGACGGTGAATATACACTGGCATCATTTTTTCATGAATGGCTTCTGCAATCTGCATCACTAGAAGTCTAATTTGGTACCGTTCAAATGTCTTAAGCACTCCCAACTTACAAGATCAGAAAAATGTATACATACATACAGTACCTTTTATGGAAAAGAATAAGATCAATTTTAGGATGACCACGACAAAAATGAAAATGAAAATTAAAATGAAAATTTACGTGTATCTTACAAATGATCAAGGTAACATAGTTGTATTTTCAATGGAATATGGCCCACATAAGTAGGGTGCTGTTCAAGTTTTTCCTCAGACCGGACCGGACATTCACCCTATGTTTCTGCTTCAATGAAAACTAGTTTTAAACCCGTGCAAAATGCACGGGTATATTTTTAGAAAAAATGTGATGGATAATTAATATTACCGAATAGTGTCAATAATACGTGAATATTTTGCATTCAATTTCTATTATATTGATAATACGTTAAATTGCACAGGTTGTTTACAAATCGTATAATTCTAAATATGTATCATTAGAACTAAATTATAAATGTTCATAAATTTTGTTTTATATCTAACGTCTATACACATTTTTATCAAAATTTAATTTTGTTTTATATCTAACGTCTATATACTCTTGTTTGTGACTTGATTTTCGCAAGATATTTCAATTGATGATATATTTTGGACCAACATTTTAGTCAAAATGTTGTGTAGGATATATTTTGGACCAACATTTTAGTCTTTTTATAAGTATATATTTTGTTTTTAGGTTTAGTTTTAATCGTTTTGTTGATGACTTGATTTTCGCAAAATTAAAATTTAAATATATGCTTAAAACTAAACCATTATTGGGTATATATAAAATGGTTATACTGTATTATATTTATTATTTTAATTTTGATGATTAATAGAATACGGTTTATATATTTTGGACCAACATTTTAGTTTTTTAAGTATATATTTTATTTTAATGTTTAGTTTTAACCGTTTTGTTTATGACTTGAATTTCGCAAAATTAAAATATATGCTTAAAACTAAACCATTATTAGGTACTATTGGATATATATAAAACGGTTGTACTGTATTATATAAAATATTTTTTTGCCGTAAATTGTTTATAATCGTAATGGTTATTCTAAGTATTTAAATTGTTATCTAATCGTTTTAGACGGGCCATACATATTCGATTATCTAATATTTAATTTTATGTTATACAAATTTACCGTTTTTCGTAGAAATTCATTATTTATATAAAAATTCATGATTTATATAAAAATGTTACTAATATTTCTGAAACTACGATATTAGGCATTTGTTAAGAATTACAGGCGGTTATGTTACAGGAAATTCATCAAAATCCTTATGGGACCCACCTGACTGGAAAAGAAAATAAAATTAAATGTTGTGTTGATGAGGTGGCTCAACCACAGCTTCAGAAATGTTTCTGAAATTATATAGATAAGATGGTAGACTGTTTTCAAGTCCTAACCCATTTGAAACTGAAGCCAAAATACGTCACGATCCACAAGTCTAAGTTATTAAAACACAACCATAGATTTAGGTTTTCAAATTCTAGTTAGAAAATAGACCACGTAGGTTGAGTCAAAACATACCACAACATTGAATTGTTAACTCTTTTTTATGAGCACTTAGATCAACTGGTAATGAGTTATTCTAACTTAACCAAATGTCTCATGTTCGAGTCTTGAGAAAACAACACTGTTAAAACTCCCGAGGGAGAACTTTACCGTCTTAATTGTCCTGCCTGACTCAAATCCGAGAGGTTGTACACCAAAAATTAGTAACTGGATTACGATTTTTGTAAGTGGAGCTCTTGAAGACTAAACCCGTACAACACCACTGAAGCCAATAAGCCATGCATGGTATAAACCCTAAACCCCACCAAACCCATCACTCGAATAATTAAACCCGACTAAAAATCTCATAAAATCCCAAATTTGGCCGAAATCTTCATCCTTCCCTCTTCCTTTCTTCTCCACAGCTGCCACTATTATTCTCACAGCCCTAATTAATTTAATCCCCAAATTCAGCAACAATGGTTAGAAGCATTAAAAACCGTCAAAAAGCCCGCAGAAAAAACAACACTAACAGGGTCATTTTTCTTCCTTTTTCCTTTTTCCTTTTTTCTTATTTTTATTCATAAATCCCTTTTCATTTTGCTAAATTTAATCATTTTTGTCATTAAATTGATGTATATTTTCTGGGTTTTGCAGAGTTCCAACAATGGTGAAGCATCATCTTCAGCAGCAACTATAGCAGCAGCAACAACAGGCGTTTCGGCGCCGGCTAGAGTATGGCAGCCTGGTGTGGATGGTATGGAAGATGGTGAAGAGCTTCACTGTGACACCTCTGCTTATAATTCTCTTCATGCCTTTCAGGAAGGCTGGCCTTGCCTGAGGTTTTTATTTTTTTATTCACTTTTTTTGGGCTTAATTTTGATGGTATTCATGTGGGTTATGTTATTTCATTTGATTCGGTTAAGAAAGGTTGTGTCTTTGTGTTGCATTTTGGCTGTTATATATGGTTAGTGGCGGAACCAGGATTTATAGGTTTGGGTGAACTAGTAAGGCAATGTCATGAACATGAAAAAAGTTGGCAATTAATAACTGAAATTGTCAAATTTGCCATTGCCCAGGTGTGACCGTCCCTGTTAGCCCCCTTAGTTCCGTCACTGTGGATGGTAACTGTATATTTTCTGGGACCATGCGTTTTTTTTAATTGAAATTGAGATACCGTACTACCATATGCTACCTGTTTTTCTTCCCTTGCTCCTTTCAGGCTCAAAGTTCTTGGTGGTGCTAATAGCGTTGTTATTTGAATCTATTCAATATCATGGATTGGAAAGAAGCTTGAATTTAGGTGTTACATTGAGGTGGTTGAATGAAGGAATACCGAACTTTCTGTTCAGTTCTAGTGTTTTAATTTGAGTTGAGCTGTCGATTACAATTAAATTGTCATACTTGTCATCTGGGAAGATTTGTATGATTTGGGGAGCTGTAATGACTGGCTTGGTACTTTGTTATACTCCATTATATGAACTGACGACGACAAACTATACTCATCAAGCTGTAAACGATGAGAGAGTTTTGCTCCACATGTTTTTCTTGCTTTTACGTTTTGGTAGCCCAAGGACTGTTTTATTTGTCAAAGCTTTTAGATTTTGGATTGAAAATTAAATATTGGAGAACAATTCAGTAATTAGAAGAGCTGTATTTGCTATGTTTCGTCAATTAGAAGGCTTGAAAGTTTTGCATGTTTTATGTTCATGTCTAAGGTTGCATAAACATGACTACGTGAGCCTTCCTTATTTTGCAATAGAGCAGAGCTTAAAAAGTGTGCATCTGGCCCTAGGCTAAGCGTCTTAGGGGTTGGCATTCTAAAGAAGTAAACGTTTTGAAGCAGAGTGAGGCAGCTATATGCACTTTCGACATTTTTTTCTAGTTCTCTTATTATACACAATACACCTTCCTTTACCCCATTACCCTGTCTTCCACTTCTTCACATGTTATTCATATTTTGAAATTCAAAAAGAGAACTGTTGCACAATTTTATTTCAAAAATATTTGTTTATAGTGGTATGCTTCGTGTAATTGAGGTGCGCACCGTTGCTTCACGCCTCATAGTCACAGGCCTCCGTTACAGTAGTCATGTTCTGTACTTTTTGTCTGTGTGCTGAATTGACTTCATAGTTTTGCGTGTTTGACTAATGAAGACCCCAAGTTATGGGACTTCTATACATGGTGACAGATGCTGAAAACTTCTTAAGTTAGCTTTGTTATTAATTGTGCAGTTTTGATATCGTTCGTGATTCTCTTGGATTAATCCGGACAGAGTTTCCTCATACTATTTATGTTGTCAGCGGAACTCAGGTTAGTTTCCATGCCTGTTCTGTATTTATTATTATTATTATTTGTATTTGTGTAATCTGTTTCTATTACCGACGAGGGTTTCTTGGGCGGACAGTGACAAGGCCTCACTGTATGTACTGTCCTCTCACACGCACAATGTAGTCCCTACACATAGGCAGGAGAAATTGAAATGCATATGTGAGAATGGTGATCAAACTCAAGATCACCAGTGGCGTTAACGCATTTCTATAATCTTTATCACATTCTTAGTATAGTCACACTTCTTGTACTCCTGTTTAGTGATAAGAGCGTCGGGTATAGGAGAACCCCTAAGGAAAGAAAATGTTGAATCAAAGTGATATAAGATCCACTTAGTGTCGAAGGAATATGATTTCCATTACCTTGCCAATTTTTTTTATCACTTGTGTATCTTGATTTTCTTTCATATATTTCCCTTTATACTCCTTTTTTTTTGGCAGCTACCCTTTAAACTCTATGTTTAGCTTTTCTTAAAAGATGTTCAACATTTGGATTTATTTTTCTTCTATCAGCACTATATCTATATGTTTTTTTCAACTATCCTGCTTTGTTTATTTTCGGCTTAAGGGTTTTATTCATTATAAAATGGTAGTTTCAGAGACAATTTAAAAGATATATATTTTTTCGCGGGATGTGCTATCTCTGAAATGTTATTGTGCAATATATCATGGGAAAAGATACTGTGCCTGAACAAGTTATAGGGAATCAAAGGCACTTTGAATATTGTAAATTGTTATCTGTCGTATTAGTTAAATGTCATTGAGTTTCAACTACATCACTATCACGAGCATTAATTTTGTGTGTAATCCTTGCTACTTCATTATCTTTTTCCTACCTTAAAAATCTCAGTAAATTATCACTTGCAGAATTCAGGATTTGTACAATACTATGATCCTTGGATTTTGATTTTCATATCTTGCTTTGCAGGCGGAGAAAGTAACTGATAATTCCATTGAAATATTTAAGCTATCTAACATTTCTGGAAAGAGGCGTGATTTAGTACCTAAAAAATCAGCTGAAGGCTCTGACATGGACAGTGATGATGATAGTGATGAAGATAGTGACGAAGAAGAGCGTGGCTCAGGAGGTCCTGTATTGCAGGCAAGTTACATATATATACAATATTCTTTCAGCGAAGTAATCTCTTGCCGTTAGAGTATTGTTGAAGACTACTCATGACAAGTTTTATCATTGACCTGCCTTGTATATGTGCAGTCACGGAAGGTGGCTCATCAAGGATGTATCAACCGAACACGTTCGATGCCTCAAAGCCCCCATATTTGTGCGACTTGGGGAGATACTGGCTTTGTGCAGGTAATCTTGAAGTTTACGCCTTGATAACCCACATATATACTATGGCATATGTACATACTGATGCATTCTTGATTTCAGTCTGTATGTTAAAGAGTTAAGCACCTTTTTGCAGATTTGGGACTTCAGTAAACATCTCAATTTCTTGGCAGAGTCAGAAACTAGTGCTGGTGCTAAGGAACCTACCATATTTAAGCAGGCTCCATTAAGCATTTTCAAACATAAAGATGAAGGCTATGCTATAGATTGGAGTCCCCTTGTTCCAGGAAGACTTGTGTCTGGTAAGATTAAACGTAAATAGTAGGTTAGTTGACCCGTTAACAGTTTCTTGTTGAATGGTGTGAAATATACTGTGTTCTGATGATGTATTAGGCGACTGCCAAAATTCTATTTATCTTTGGGAACCTGAATCTGGAACAAAATGGAATGTTGATAAGAAGCCTTTTGTTGGTCATGCTGCAAGTGTGGAAGATCTTCAGGTAAAACTATTTCTCTAAATAAGATTCTATAAAATAATGATAAATCTCTTGTAAGATGGTCTACCATAAGTTAGCATGCAATCATTTTACTTAGAAAATAAAGGGTCACGACTTACTAGCCGTTTGTAGATTAGAGGAGAATGAAGGTCCCTTTTCCCTCCTATAAGCCTATTTAAAATATCTCCTACATAGGGCAGTTATGCAGGGATTAAACAAGGCTTGGAGCCTTAATTCGCCCAGCAATGCTGTCCCATCCCCTTCTCTTTATGTATCTAAACAAAGTGCAGAAGTAGTAAAAATAGTCATTACCGTTTTGAACAAGTTTACTAGATATCTGGGTAACTGTTGGTAGTATACAAGTTACTCCTATTAAATTTATAGAAGTGGTCACAATATTTTCTAAGTGAAGTGGTATCATACAAAATTTATGCATAATAATGTACTATGGAGAAGTGGACAACTAGTGTCAGGAAGTACACAACTGCGTATTAGTTGAACTGTTAATTTTGATTTTTGACAGTGGAGCCCCACAGAGGCAAATGTATTTGCGTCTGCTTCCGTGGATAAGAACATTGCTATATGGGACACTCGTCTAGGGAAGTCTGCCGCAGCATCATTCAAAGCTCACGATGCAGATGTAAATGTACTCTCATGGAACAGGTTAACCAACCTTCTTGACTGCTGTTAAAAAAATATGGGCTTAGTTGTGATCATTTGCACCTGCACATGACCCCCTAACTTAACATACTTTTGTCATCAGGTTAGCTAGCTGTATGTTGGCGTCTGGAAGTGATGATGGGTCATTCTCAATCCGTGATCTCAGAATGATCAAGGTACACATTTGCTTATTTTTCAAATGTGTGAATTTGGGTTTTTTAATAGCATTTTCAGATTCAACTCCCTCTGTCTCCACCTATAGTTTACGTTAGGTAGCTCCTCATTTTCATCCACACAAAACATGGCTGAAAAGAAAGCGTAAACTATTGGCTGGGACAGACCAAAGTGAAGTACTTACTACTTAACTCACATAATAGGGTACATGAAACTGCTCTTGATTATGCCAAGCATTTTATTTTTAAAGGAACTCTGAATTATGATTAACGGTTTCTGTTAATCACTTGGTTTGAGGCGCGTGCTTGAGCTGTGGCACTTAAAATTCTCCAGCTTTACCGATCCTTTGTCGGAGTCATTGTAAATACCAAATGCAGGTTGGAATAATGTTGCCGTGTTGCTTGTCACATTTGGTAGCTGTTGGCATTTCTTACTGATTGACCATTTTTTTTGGTATAGAATTGGTTTCTTATTGTACCTCGTGATGAATGATGAAGGGCAGTGATTCATTTCTCATAAATATTCCATCAACACCATACTGAATGCATCCGTTAATACTTTAATATAAACATTCAATCAGAAGTCTAGCTGCACGCGTTACTCAACCAACACATGTTTTTGTTAACTTATGATTTGGCAGTACCAAAAGTGCCTGAGATCATGGTTTTTGTATAGATGTAAATGATGTGCAGAGCTTCTATTTCATTCTACGTGGTTTATTTGACACATTACTTTGCCGTGCTATTCTTTGGTTTTGAATTCTTGCTCTATGCTTGGGAACTATGTTACTTGGATTCGGCAACGAATTCTTGTCCTAATATCGGTTAATTTAAACTATCCCTGTGTCATTTCCATGTCCATGTGTCGGTGTTGCTGACATAGGTTCTTGAGGTCCAAAATACTTGGACTAACCTAGATTGTTGGCAATGTTTCAAAGGGAAAAGGAGAGGTCAAGTGAGCGCAATTTTAGTCTTTTGGATTTTTGCAAACTGCATGGTCTAGTTTTTGTTGGATTAAGTTTTAACGATTCAATTTACAACTCTTTGGCAGGATGGAGATGCCGTGGTGGCTCATTTCACATACCACAAACACCCTATCACTTCCATCGAATGGAGCCCACATGAGGCCTCAACCCTCTCAGTCTCTTCCGCTGATAATCAGCTCACGTAAGAACCCGTTGATAATCTGACTTAAAATGACTCCCGTGAGTACATGCTAACAAATTTTCTTGGTTTTATATCCAGGATATGGGACCTGTCTCTAGAAAGAGATGAGGAAGAGGAGGCGGAGTTTAAAGCTGAAATTGAAGACAAAGTTAACGCTCCAACAGACTTGCCTCCCCAGCTGTTATTTGTTCATCAGGTGCTTTAAGTGTTTCTCCCTACCGTCTCATACTAGCTAATTAAGTCATCTAATGGTGGTACCCATGATAAGGGTTTGAAACCCGTCAAACTTTTAAATTACCCTTTTACAGCTCCCAGTACACAAAAAGTTAACATTGGTGTTGTGTGTTATAACTTATAACAATGATGATTTCATATGACTTTTCATGTTAGCCGACCACTCCCGTTGATGTTGTACCTACCAAGTTATTGCCTATCAGATCTTGTTTTCACTAACCTCGCTGCTTGCTATATCAGGGCCAAAAGGACATAAAGGAGCTTCATTGGCATGTCCAGATTCCTGGGATGATCATATCGACTGCTGCTGATGGTTTTAACGTCTTCATGCCCTCAAATATAGAGACCTCACTTCCGGCAGCAAACGGTCCTTGAAGTACGCAAATTTTCTTTTCTCTGAATCCTTTACTACCTCGGTGATTCATTGCATTGGAATGTTTCAAGGAATCATTCTGCAATAGAGACGGCCTCTTGATTGCCGTGCGACAAGGGGGCCAGCTCAGTCCGTGTGTTAATTTTGTGTCTCTAGCTTGAACTACTTTCCGCGTGACAGAAATGTGATGCTTTTAAGTTGCTTTGAACTATGATAAAAATGTAACGAACAGTACCGAATTTTGTTATATGATACAAATCGGAAATCCTTGTTAACCAAGATAATCAAAGAGCTTACAAACAAGGTCCCAAAAGAAGACCCATTTTCATGAAATAAATTACCCAACACCTGATCGACTGATCATAGCATTGTTTACTAGACAGACATCAGAAATATCATCCTCCATGGGATCTGCACCCGCACAAGGACCGGCTTTTTACTCACTGCTATTCAGTCCTTTAATAATACCAAAATTTTAATATTCTCCATAATAATCTGGTTGCAAATACTCTCGAGCTCTGTCCTTTTGTCATCAAATTCATCAATCTCAGCAAGCTGGTTGCCGTCAAGCCATGTAATGGTCTGGTCAATGGCATCATCGATCTTCTTCTGCTTATCCTTCACCATGTTCCGAATGTTAAAAGCGTACTTCTCCAGGGCGTTCTTGGCCTCAGCCTTCTTCGTGCGTTCTTCATCCTCAGACTTGTACTTCTCAGCCTCTTGGACCATTTTCTGAATCTCTTGCTTGGAGAGTCTGCCGCTTTCGTTGGTGATGGTGATCTTGTTCTTTTTACCGGTGGTCTTGACATCAACAGTAATGTCTAGTATGCCGTTAGCATTAATGTCAAAGCGCACTGTGATCTGGGGAACACCTTTAGGAGCCAGAGGAATGCCGGAGATCTGAAATTTGCCTAGCAAGTTGTTATCACGGGTTTGGGTTCTCTCACCCTCGTACACGTTAATGAAGACACTAGGCTGGTTATCGGAATAAGTGGAGAACGTACGTTCCTTGCAAGTAGGATGTGTCGTGTTTTTAAAAATCATTTCCTCCACGACACCATTGCATGTCTCGAAACTAAGGGACAGAGGGATGACATCAAGAGGCAAAATATCTTGGACCTTTTCGTTACCCTCGCCACTCAAGATGGCAGCCTGAACAGCGGCTCCATAGGCGACAGCCTCGTCAGGATTAAGGCTCTTGCAAAGCTCCTTACCATTGAAAAAGTACTTTCGGAATCCTAGTAGATCCACCAACGAGAACAACTTCATGGATATCGCTCTTATCCATTTTGGCGTCTATCAAACAATTCTTAACGTCCTTTATACACTTCCTGAACAAATCCATGTTCAATTCCTCAAAATCGTTGCGATTCATAGTGGTATAGAAATCAACACCCTCGTAGAGAGAATCGATCTGAATGGGAGTCCGAGCAGCGGATGAGAGAGCTTTCTTTGCCTTCTCACAGGCTGTCCTCAGTTTGGCCAAAGCCCTTGGGTTTCCACTAATGTCTTTCTTAGTCTTTCTCTTAAACTCTTTTACAAAGTGATTTACCATATGATTATCGAAATCCACACCACCAAGGTGAGTGTCTCCGGCAGTAGCTTTGACCTCAAAAATACCCTCTTCAATAGTAAGCAATGCGACATCAAATGTCCCGCCACCAAGATCAAAAACCAATACATTCTTCTCGCCAGTACTAGTCTCCTTCCCAAAACCATAAGCAATGGCAGCAGCCGTAGGCTCATTGATGACACGCATAACATTCAAGCCGGCAATAACTCCAGCATCTTTGGTGGCTTGACGCTGAGCGTCAGTGAAATAAGCCGGGACAGAGACAACGACATTCTTCACAGTTGACCCGAGAAAAGCCTCGGCAACCTCCTTCATCTTTGTGAGGACCATGGAGGTGATCTCCTCAGCAGCAAAGTGCTTGTCCTCGCATTTGTACTTAGCGACAATCATGGGCCTGTCACCCGGACTGCGAATAACCTTGAATGGCCAGTGCTTGATGCCTTCTTGGACTGAGGACTCGCTGAATCTCCTACCGATCAATCTCTTCACATCTGTCACAACATAGAACACAATTGTAGGTGAGTAATTGTCGCAACGTAATTTGAATTGAATATATGAAGCAATGAAACTAACAAGGATTAGCATCGAATCAATGTAAAAGTATTACATCTAACTATCTAAGACCACTTGTTTCGGCTCATTGATAGTAATAGTAATACTAGTAATAGTAGTAGTAAAGTAGCGTTTGATGTGAGTCGGGTTTAGTGGAATAAAACTAAACTGAAAAGAACCGAACTGAAACAAAGTGAAAAAGAAGATATGAAAGCTCCACAATAGAATACTCGACTAAATAGACAAACAATTGTAAACAAGAAGAAAACCTTTGAATAACCGAATAAAGAAATACAAAAAGGAGGAAAGTTTACACGAAGACTAACCGAAAATGGTATTGACAGGGTCGATGGCGACCCGGTGCATAGCAGCATCACCAATGACCCTCTCAGTATCAGTAAAAGCAACATAAGACGGCGTCGTTTTGCTACCCAAATCATTTGTAATTATCTCAACACGATTGTTCTGCCAAACTGCGACACAACAGTAGTTTGTACCAAGATCAATTCCGATTGCTGGACCTTCTCTTCTACCCGCCATTATAGTGTTGTGTAATTGCGTAGGGTAGTATGATTAGAGTTGTACTATATATATCAAAGAATTCAACAGAGTTAGTTTTGTGTAAGGCGCCAAAATAATTGTTGGAGTGAACAAAATTAGAAGGTTTATAATCGTTGGATTAGGGAAGTCAATGATTAAAGTCATTTAAAATGACTAGGAAACTCTCTCGCTACTTCCTAGTACTTCCTGCTCATTTTTTTGATCACCAACTTAAATTTATTTAATTCCAAGCCGCATTCCTTGCCAAAAAAATAAAAAAAAAAAGGAAAAAAAAATTCCCAAGCCGCCTCTCCCTACTCCCTTAATTACAGATTATACAACCAGATATATACATCTAATAGTATAGATTTTGAGCTTTATAACAGAGAATTTGAGCTTATATATAAATTTTACGAGTTTTATTGAAAAATAGAGGTACTGAAACTAACGAGATTATTAAAACCCTCGAGTAATAATAGTCTTAAAGCCGTTATATGAAGTCTAATTTTATGTATTATACGCATATGATCCAAGACTCTATGGTATTTAAAATTTCGGCCCTGCCTCAGATTTGGTATGAGCTTCGTCGCTTACGTTTTTTTAGGGTTATATCATAAGAATAATCCGAATGACCTGCTGAAATTACTCTGTCCTTGAAGTAACCGAATTTAATCCCACATATGAGTCAAATCCCTTCTTTATTCTCAGAACACACTAAACTGATCGGTAACCTAAACAACAAGTTCCCCTTATATGTCTACGGGTTAAGACATCATAATTCTTGCCCCGATTTAAAAAAACAATTCATCCGTTCATTACTCCACCGTCGACCGTCAGTGGTCCTCCCTCCGATCCACTCTTACTACGGTCACTCCTCAACATTGGATATTTTTTTGGGCCTTGAATGTTTTTACTTGTCCATGAACCAAAGCTGGTTGATCCATACTTGAATTTGACAATTTCTTCCCAAAATGGCCTTTTCGGGACATTGTTTGCTCTTGTACCCTCATCAGCTTCAGTATATGTAAAAAATGATCAGAAAAAGCTACTAAATGCATAATTTCCTATAAAACACGTTAAACACATGCAAAATACCTAGAATACGAGATTATCTCACAAATACACCAATAATAGTGCAAATATAAACTAAAACCGAACTAAGTAAGGGGATAAAGTCTATATACAATGAATACATCAGTCACAACCAGTTAACATGAAGTTAAATAAATGTAAAGATCAAATCAATATGAGAAACTTAGTAGTAGGATGAATTAAATGGGGAAGGAGATAATTAAGTTGGATTATGGTTCTTAAATAACCCTAAATTAAATTTCTCCAAGGTTTTTTCTCCGGCCAAATCTTACTTGTGAATTATAATTGTCACAAATTTTGACGTCTCATTAAGGGTCGTTTGGTTTATGTGGGAATTAATTTCACGTGGAAAGTAGAAAATCACGTGAATTAAGTTCCCACATGTATTACATGGAAAATACAAAACACTTGTTTGATTGCCATATAGGAATGGACTCTTCCCTGAAATAAACTAGTTTTAAACCCGTGCAAATTGTACGGGTATGTTATTTAAGAAGTTATTATAAAAAATTGTAAATGAAAATTAAGTTTTAAAGTAAATTAATAAAATCCCCCTACTTGTTATTTGACAATTTAGTTAGTCAATGTAATAATTGGTTAATTAAAAAAATTATGAATTTCATTTGAAAATTTCACTTGCAATTAGTATAAAATGATATAATAGTGTTAATTGGTCGAGTAATTATTATAGTAGATACGCATTCTTGTCAGCCAAATTTGAATTTCTACTTAGGCGGCGGCCTAAAAACCTGCTGACTTATATCGATAAAACAAAATTATTCTTGCGGAAATTATCATATAATTAGTGAAATTTCAAATTGTTAACCTCATTTTTCATTTAATTACACTCGTGCACAATGCAAAATGAAACTTTTGACCCGTAATATCCTACAATGCAAATTCTAATTCAATTTTCATTTAGTACAAATTGTTACTTAGTAAATGGAACAAAATTAGAATAGACTGGTGTACCTTTAAAACGATTTAATCAATTCATTATATTTTTAAACCCAACATATTATCATATAAGATATATTATAAGGTGTTAGAAAAATAATTCAAAAATCTCATTAACATGTACTACATAAGAAATAATACTATCTGTTTTCATGTGTTAGAAAAATTACATGAATAATTATTGTTAAAAGATTATAAATAGTAATTCATATTTACCAATACCTGAACAAACAATTACTCCATAAAATAATTACCAAATACTATCTCCGACCCAAACCTGTACTATGTGGAAAGTAATAACCAATGCAAAAAATAATATGTTAGTCTCCCTTAAGACGAAAGTATCAATCATAACATCAAAACCGGTCAAATATGATCCTTTTAAGCATAAGAAAGTTGTTGTTTAGCCCAATACATTACGTTTTTTTTTATCTTACAGATATTACCTAACGCGTTCAAAACTTAAGACATATACACCCGTGTTAAATAATAACTTGTAAATATCGAGTAGTACGCGCGTAAATTTGTTATTAACAACGGGTTAAAACAAATTAAATATTACTTCATAAACTACACGGCCCACCTCCAAATAAGTCATATTATAGTACTATACCTTTATGTGCATATAGAATCTTGTAAACAAATCCCGACCCTATATTTACTCTCTTTCAAGCCTCTCAACTACCAATCAGCTATCACTCTTTTGGGTATTATACTCCATGACTAATCATTACCCTCGAATATGATACTCATCACATATCTAAATTTTTTTGTTATTATTTTATCAGTTTAAAAGATTTTTAGTTTTCTTTTTTTCGCTTATTCTGTATTAGTTAAAAAGTATTGCGATTTTTTAGTTCAATTTTTGCTTATTTCAAATTTATTTTACAATATTTTTATGTGCTTTTTTTCATATTGTTGCTCATTAATTACGACCTAAACCAGTTAACTACTTTTCATTTAACTAATGTGTTTCACTCAAATGAAAAAAAAAGTCGATCTATGAATTCATCGAGAATTCATATATTCCTACATGTTGTTTGGTTGGATAACTCAATTCCTTTGTTTTTTTTTGTTGTAAATACTATTTTACCCTTACAACATACAAGGTTAGCTAAAATGGTACACGGCACACACGTTTATCACAATAACGAGAATTCACGATGTTTTATTCTATGTTGGCATCAGGCCGATTATTTAATGTGTATTCTCAACTATGTTTATCACACAAGTCCAATTATTTCTCTAATTCAGATGGAAGTAAAAATAAATTAACGAGATAACAAGAGGAAGAGGGCCGAAAAAGGAGAGAGTACCTGAGACAGTGAAGATGAAAATTGCAGAGGAAAAAAAGTTGTGTAGAGATGATGCCATAAGAAGTAGAAAAATAAAAAAAGGTGTGTTTTAATAAGGGTAGAATTGTAAATATCAATTATAAAAAACACAGGAACTCGGAATGACCATGAGGGGGGTTGGTGACCCACTTCCCACATGATGTAGGAATTCAAGTTCCTATATAACTCTAGATTAGGGGTGTGCAAAATCCGGTCCGGACCGGAAAAATAGACCGGACCGGACCGGAATCTATCGGACCGGAACCGGAATTAAAAAATCCGGTCCGGTCTTAGGTCCACCATATTTTAAGATTCCGGGTTCCGGTCCGGTCCGGTCCAGGACCGGTTTTTTCCGGTCCGGACCGGTTTGGACCGGATTTTATGTTTTTATATTTTTTTCCTCAAAAATATATTAAAATCCGGTCCAAACCGGTCTAACCGGTCCAAACCGGTCTAACCGGTCCAAACCGGTCTAACCGGTCCATAATATTCAAATTCCGGTCCATAATTTTACCAATCCATAATTTTGTCGGTTCATAATATTCAAATTCCGGTCCAACCGGTCCGGTCCGGTCTTGGACCGGAATTTTACCGGTCCGGTTCCGGTCCGGATTTTTTATATTCCGGTCCGGTCCCGGTCCACCATTTTTGTCAATTCCGGTTCCGGTCCAAACCGGTTCCGGTCCGGTCCGGTCCGGTTTTGGACCGGTGCACAGCCCTACTCTAGATTGCTCCATTTTAAAAAAAAATGGATAACCAAACAAGATGCTCAAATCTCAAATCATGACATTTCAAAATTCCTGTGTTTTTATGGGGCAATCAAACGACCCCTTACTCCTCCCTTTTTTTTTAACATTATTCAAATTTATTGTGTCATTATAATTTGTCGTTGTGATAAAGTATGTGTGTTCTACTTTAGCCTTTGGTATGGTTCTTCATTCAAAATGAAACATGAGAGTGTTAGTGCGATATTGGATGTTTTTCGGTAACAACCTAATTAAAAAAATATAAAAATATAAAAAATAATAAAGTTATCTCCGTTTTTGTGCCAACATTAGAGGGTAAGAACGTAATTCATAATCTTTTATCATATATTCATATTAGTAATTAAATGTACTAAAATCTATATCTAATATTATATACCAATATAACTATCATATAATCACATATCATAACAAACTATTCACCACGTTGATAATTGTATCACCACTATATCATACAAAGTACATGGCTATATGCATCTATGGTTTTTGATCTTTTGGCCATTTTTACACTACATGTCTATATCCTCTTTTAAAATACCTCTCTCTAGTTTTAGAGAGCTTTCTCCCTCTCTTCCTGAGAGCTTTTCTCTTCCTCTTTTTTTCAAAAGATCTGTTTAAATTTTAAAAAGTGCTCCTCAGTTTACTTCTTACTTTATCAAAAAATCAAAATGCATGCATTATATATATTCTCTCTGCAAGGTTTTAATTGGCCAGCCTAATTATCTATCATAAAAATTCATTCTGCCCTTTCATTACTTTGCTTGTAGTCTTTCCATTTTTGTAATCATTGCCCGTTTCCATCTTCAATTGGGTATCGTTTTTTATGGCGGCTAGACGGTTGGACTCCCCGGAGTGTCAGCTCGTACTTTTGTCCTTTTTCAGACATTATTCCTGTTTTTGAACGGCTCAAGGTTGTCTGACCTATTAGCTTCCTCTGGTTGTGGATTGGTCAATTGTCCAAGAGTTATTGATGAAGGGTTCATTGCCTTTCCCTATTTAAGGCAGGATGGAGAGGGTTAATGCTCATCAACCCTCACATTTCCTAAATCTTTTCTCTTTCAAATCTTCATACTCGGAGTATTCATCAGAACTTAGCAACAATTCAAATTTCTCTTTGTCCAATATCAAGATGGTGAACTCAAGCGTTGGTACAGGGGGTGGGAAGGATATGAATGGTACTGGCTCTAATGGGTTTGGTGAGGGGATGAGGATGAACCAGGAACCAACCTTCAACCCGAATGATCCCATGCATGCTGAATTATGGAGGTATCCGAGGTCTGGTGGGGTCGTTAATGTGGACCCTGAGGAACTCTGTAAGTCAAGGGATTTCTGGAGTAGATGTGTGTTGGGATACTTGGTTGATTATCGTGATTTTGATGTTGTGAAGGTAAATGAAATCATTCGTACTAAGTGGACCACTCGTGGAAGTGTGGTGTGCTTCAGAATGATGGATATGTATGTATTCCATTGCAATAATGTCAATGATAGGGAAGGGCTCTTGGAGGCTACGTGCACTGCAATGGATGGGGCCATTATGGTGTTCGGGAGGTGGGTACCTCATGTTATCCCAAGAACTATGAGGTTTCCGAAAGCTAGCTTGTGGGTTCAGATTTGTGGGTTACCTTTTGAGTATATGAATGCTCATGTTGCTGGGGTGGCAGGCAGGCTGATCAGTGATGAATACCGTGTTGAACCATTTCATTTGGTTCCTGAGAATGACTTCCTCAGAGTCAAGGTAAGCCTTAACCTTAACCAACCTTTGATGCCTGGTTTTTTTCTAGCAATGGAACAAGGGTATCTTCTTTGGATACAGTTTAAGTATGAGAATGTTTTCAAGTACTGCGTTAAATGTGGTAAATTAGGACACAATAGGAGGCAATGTCGTGAAAGTTTGGTGTCTATTGTGTCTAGTATAAACAATATGTGGGATAGGTCAATTGAGAAGGGTTTTGCTGTCTTTCATGCCCATAGCACTCATACCATGTTCAATTTAGACCTGCGTGCCACCCCTTCTACTACTAAACATGTTTCTACAAAGGTAAAGCTGGGGGGTATGAGGTCTAGGGGAAGGGGAGATAGTAGTGATGAGGAAGATGAAAGATACGTTGATTTTGGCATTGGAATTACCCCGGGGGGGAGGGTGGTACCTGGGATGCGCTTTATAGTGACGGAGCAGCCCTTCACAGGGACTGTTATTTATCAGAGGGGAAGTCAGTTTCAGGGAGGGAGAAATGTTGGGGCTGGTGAGGGGCCTAGTAATTGGAGGAGGGCTAATGCACCAGAAAACAGGCCGGGGTCAGGGGTCCAACCTGATAAAGGGGATAAAAAAGGTAAAGCTGTAGCTAAGGATGACATGGGCAGGGACCTGGGCAAGGAAAAGGTTAGAGGTGGTTTGGGGTGTCAGGGGGGATGGCTGGAGGAGGATGATCCTATGGAAGATTATTACTATAGTGCTGATGACGATTTGGAGCCAATGGAACTGAATCATGGTGATGATATTGCCAATATCCATAGGAAAAATGCTGGGGGGGGGGGGGTGTTTTCACTAGTACAAAACACCCCTACGGTGGCGGTCATAAATGACCTTTTGTGGCGGTTTTGAGAGGTTTAGGGTGCGTCGTATATCGCGGCGTCGTATAAAGTTTGCAACCGTCGTATAATGTTTCTACAACCGTCCTGTTAGCTATCTTATTGTGGCGGTTGTTTATTTTACAACCGTCGTTAAATGTTCTAAAAACCGCCATTATAGCTACAGAACCGTCGGGAAAGGTATTTATCATGTCAGTTTCCTTTACAAAAACCGCCACTAAAGATAATTAAAACGTCGATTCTTTTGTGTTAAACCGTCGTTAAAAGTTCCATTATGGCTACGGAACCGTCGGAAAAGGTATTTATCATGTCAGTTCCCTTTACAAAAACCGCCACTAAAGATAATTAAAACGTCAATTCTTTGGTGTTAAACCGTCGCTAAAAGTTCTAAAAACCGCCATTATAGCTACGGAACCGTCGGAAAAGATATTTATCATGTCAGTTTCATTTACAAAAACCGCCACTAAAAATAATTAAAACGTCGATTCTTTGATGTTAAACCGTCGTTAAAAGTTCTAAAAACCGTCGCTATAATTACTGAACCGCCAAGAAAGGTGGTCATAATGTCGGTTTTCTTCCAAAAACCGTCATTAAAAATGATTACAACGTCGGTTGTTTTGTGAAAAACCGTCATTAAAAGCGAATTTATTTAACCTTATTACGTCGGTTTTAAAGAAAACGTCGTAACAATTATACGAAAATTTGATAATTCCAAATGGTATATGCTATAAATAGAAAGGTAACCACATAAACAGTATTCCAAACAATATTTGTCCAACAAACGTACACCAATCTTGCATCACTATGAGTCTATGACTAAGAATACATCCGAATTGTATGAAATACATACACGCTCTAGTTGATAAACTAATCTACAAGTTCGCTAAGCATTTGGTCGCCCACTCTTCCTTGATCTCATAAATATCGGTTGTTGACATGGTTGATTCCTCCATAAGCTATAATTAACAAATTTGTCAATTAGTAAGAATATAAATCTACAACTAGATAAATAAAACTTACCAACCACGGAAAGAAGATATACCTTCTCAAATTGTTCTTCTTTACTCCTCGAATAGTAAAAAGTTATGTTATACATCCACTTCATGACATAATAGCCACACTTGTACTCCTTTGGTTGCTGAGGACACTAATATTTATAGAAAAAATATGATATTAATTATGTAACATATATAATATAATAATAATTTAAAGTTAGTCGTTATAATATAAAATGAATTCATATTTTACTTACCAGGATGTCATCTTTTATGATTAGTTTATTATTCTTTCTAGCAAAGTTACGTCTTC
Source organism: Silene conica (assembly GCA_029255685.2). NCBI lineage: Eukaryota > Viridiplantae > Streptophyta > Magnoliopsida > Caryophyllales > Caryophyllaceae > Silene > Silene conica. The sequence goes on from CM055314.2 coordinate 75,509,414, forward strand.
CACCTTAAGCGCAATGTAAGAACCAAGCATTTCTGAGTCTTGCTTTTATGTCCAATCTCTTTGAATTTTTTCGGTCCGAATCCAAAATATAAATAGTGTTTAGCCCCAAGCATGTAACGAGCAATATCCAATGATTGCTACACATAAAAACAATTCATATTATTATATCAAAATATAAATAGTGACCTGCCTTTACTTATCTGGGAATTCCTATCACGGCTAGGAAATACCATGAATAGCACGGGAATGTTCAAAGGTGGCCAATAGTAATGCAGTGAGTAGCTAATTAATGTGCTAAAGTTTTAAAAAAAAAGACAACAAATAATATTATTACCCCTCATGAAATGCACCCATGATAAAAATTTTCTCATCTTGAATCTTCCAGACATGTGCAATATAATCTTCACATTGTCTCGCTCTATGCATATATTCACAAAGTCTCACCGGACACATGTACCCGACTAAATTTGCTACTTCACTTTCAGTAGCACATTGATATAGAAAGCTGCATCCATTAAATTAGTAAACATCCAATGAGTGAACGAAAAATAATGATGCATAACGAACAAGTAGAAAAAGTCCGAGCTAACTAAATAATATAAGATTTTACATATAATACATACATACCTTCCCCAAATTTGAAGCATTACCAAATTTAGCCATTTATTTCTCCACATCTGCCTTATCTCGACAACGGTCAAGAAACTCCTTACGCTACCTTCTTTGTAATTATACACTGACTCATCTATCACCATCTCGATTGTAGCATTTTTGGACAAGGAGCACAACTTTTCTTCTAAAGAACGGCAAAAATAACCTAATTCCTCAACCTCTTCCACACTTAGAGATTTAGCATCTTCTTGTTCTTTATCACATGAAGCCTTATTATTACCTTTTACGGAGGCCTTTTCAACAGACTTGGTATTCATAATAAAAAACAAGTTAAATTGAGCTCATCCACAATATTATATATATAATTATTATTAAATTAAGAAATGATGGTACTTACTTGCTTTCGAACTTTATTAGCGGGCTCCCCGGCCGTGTCTTTCAATTTGTCTTTTCTCTTTGGATTTCGAGTCTTAGAATTGACCTTAATAACAAAAAAAAATCAAAGAAAATATTACATTGAATGAAAAACATAATCCAAACAGCGAAGCAAAAAGAGAAGACAAGGACAAAAGAAGACAAGAGAAGCAACATAGGAAAACTGGGTCTGAAACAGGAAAGAAACTGGAACAGTGGACATGGGTGAGAATTTCTGCTGATAATGATCAGCATTGAAGAAAGCATAACCGTTTTACTAGACTCAAGTGTGGGGTGGGGGGCTGGGTCTGAAACAGGAAAGAAACTGGCAGTGTTAGATTTAACTTGGATCCACTATGTCAGCACACTGATGAAGAAATCTGGGAGGTGAGTTTCAGTTTATCCAGTAATAATCATAAGAATTTAAAAAACTCGTAATGAAGCAAGCCGGGAAAATCTGATGTTTACATTTGTCCTTGGAAGGTTCTTGGTAAATATCAGCTGAAACAACATCAAGTTTGACCAGATTTTACTCAGTTTTTACGATAGGTATCAATTTAAAATAATACTCCCTGTATTCATTCTATTTTCATACTTTTGTTTGATAACCATGGTGTCGCAAATTATAAACTCCAATTTATTAGAGATAACACAAAGAACATAACCCAAATGAGCGCATAATGAAATAAACTTTATGTTAGTTTCCACTAAACGAAACAAGCCTCTATAGTAAAAGGACATACCTACCCATGTGCTATGGACGTTGAACGCCGCATCCGCTTTATAAAAAGGACAATGTAATGCTCGTAAAATCATTGAAACTAGACAAGGAATCAAGGCAATCTTAACAACGGCAGATATTCTCTTCTTCTATCTATACACTAACTATACAGAGATGTGAGACTCTATAATTTTCTGAAGCACAGGACGCTTACGAACAAGAATTTAACAACTTTCATAACATAAACAAGGAGATGTATCGAAAGACTGGCCGGATTTCGACTTACAAAAAAGGGGATTCCAGAAGATGGTTGGCATGAAACTCTCCCGATTTAGTGGCGCCATGGAGGTTCCTGCTGCTCTTGGGATTGACCCTACCAGAGAACCAGAGACCTGATCTGAACATCTTTTTTTCAAATTAGGAGGTACTCAAGACTAGGAGGTACTCAAGACTAGGAGGTACTCAAGACTCAAAGACTCAAAGGAGGGGTGATGGACAGTATTATTAATGCTATAGTCTATCATGTATGGCAACAAACTTAAACGGAAACTTACAGAGAGAGATGGCAAATGGATTCAACACCTAAGAAGGCAAGCTCATAGAGAAGGACAAGGCATGGATTGAGATTTTGATGTAATTGTTGTATGTCTGTTTTTGAGTTGTAAGGCTCAATAGCTTATGACAGTAGTAACAGTAGTAATAGCCAATTCCTGTTCTGTAATTGTGATTACAGCAGCCAACTGGTGCAGCACATGAAAGTAGTAACAGCAGTAAACAACAACAGCAATGACAGTAGTAACATCAGTAAACAACAACAGCAATGACAGTAGTAACAACAGCAATGGCAGTAGTAACAGAAATATCGCAGGGGCAGTAAACCACAACAGCAATTACGCTAGAATGTAGATAAATTCTAATGATTTTTCTGTAATTACCTCGTTTTCTTCTAATAAAATCAAGGATTTGGGCCATTGGGCAAAGCTACCTTGTGCATCAGAAACCATTGTGAATCCAATCCATGGCAACGGAAGTGGTACATCACCACGTATGACATTGTCGATGGAAACATGAGCATTCTCCATGGTTAATGGTTTGTTGTGTACCATTTTACCTTCCGCCCATGGAAATACCATTCCATCAGCAACAACGGTGAATTCTTTGTTCAAATATACAGCTAGCCGACAACGAACAGATTCCTACATATTACAACATGTTTAAAGGTCATTGTAGCTTACAACGATGAGTACAATGACAACATAATTAAATATATATGGTGGTGATATTACCTTTAGTTCAACAAAAGGGTCAATTTGATGAGTAGAATGACAACTGCTTTGATCTCTTCGACGCGGCGATGGATCCTTAGTACAAACATCTAGATTAGAGCTTCTCGCCATCATTTCTGCCCATTTATTCTCCATCATTAGATTTACCTCCTCCATCAAATCTTCCTTTGCTTCTTCCCTTGCTTCCGACTTCACCTGCTTAATAAGCATTTCAATTTCATCTTCGGAATATGTCTTTCTATTAGTCCTTCGGCTTGCTGGCTTGCCAAAATATTTTTGGAGACCTACAAAACCACCAACTCCTCTAGTTCTCCCATTGTGTTCCGGATTTCCTAATGCTTTGACTAGTGCATCCTCGAGTCTGGTCGGAACAAACTCGCCTGTTTGCTCTTTTTCCTTCCATATTTTCTAATAAATTAGATGTAAGGTTATTATTAGTACTATGAAACACAAATTTAAATGTAGCATTAAAATTACAATAAAAGATTACACAGGTGCTGCATATGACTTTCCAGTACCGCTACTGTTCTACCCTCTTTCCAACAGCAAAAGCAACCACAGAACAGTAGTAAAATAGCTGTAAAGTTTACTTACGTATTGTGCTATCACGTTCTCTGTTTCAGGTAAAGGAACATTAGATGATGGGGTATGGGCTTTAATCCATAAAAAGGCCCGATTATTCACGCGTTGAGCTACTGAAGTAATCACTTGTTTGACAAGATCGGGGTCAGCATCATCGTGATTCAATTCCTTTTGCGCAAGTTCTTCCGCAAGTTCTTCTTTAAACCATTTTTCTCTCTTAACAGCATATCCGGCTCTTCCCGAAAAATGTGGATGCTTGTTATTTCTCTGGGAAGCTTGAGCCTTTGCACTTTTTTCCTACAATTTGGTGACATATAGACAGAGTTTCACCATAACGCAACTGACATGTTAATTTATGCAATAATGAGGAAGCATACTCACCAAGAAGCTCTTATCCATGCGTTGCTTTTTAAATTCTTCCCAGTCATGTGCCTTGATTTGACCATATTTACCAATAGGAGTATCGCCTGCTACTTTTCCATCCGGAAGTTTCATGGTCTTGGTAATGTAAGTGCGTGTTAAAGTACTCCTGAATTCCCTAAATGCCCTTGACAAAATATGTAGAACATCCTTTTTATTCTTATCATCTACAATATTCCACGTAAACTGCAGAAGAAAAACAAACAATATACAAATGATAATTTATGCAATACAAAACCAAGTTAAAGAAGAAATAAACATTTAAGTTGTCAGGAGCTGCTGAATGTTGCTAGTAGCATTGCTGGTTCTATTGGACCAGGCTCTGGAATGCTATTTTCAGGGTTGGGTATGTTCAGATGTACAACGCTGTGCAGGCTGGCAGTACTTAGCTTCTGGTTGCAGCAGTTTATGCGGGCAAAAAATTGATAATGGGTCTGCAAGTGAGGTTCAGTGGGGCAAGTGTTGTTCAGTGGGGCAATTGCAGTGATATCTCGTTTAGTGCATTCAAGGAATTAGAATAAGAAATGCTAGAGTTAGCAAATTTGTTTGGTGCGATATTTGGTCGTGTTCAACGGAAAAAAAACATTTAAGTTGTCAAATTTGCTCTTTATACCTTTGCTTCTTTCCAAATGGTTTCTTTTTCGCCCTCTGGTACCTTTCTCCAATCACTATATGTGATCTTGATATTTCGGACTAAAACTCCCATGTCACTGACAAATTTTGCCTTGTACTCTCCCACTGGTTGGCCAAACTCATTAAATTCAATATGCAACTTTTCATGATGTTGTTCTTTTTCTTCTTTTAAGTTCTTCCTAGTTGTCACACCTCTAGTGTTTTGCTTTGGACGAGAATTATCGACCTCATTTTCACTCATGTCGGGGACCTGAAATAAATGCAAAATTGTTAAGAACATATAAAAAAATATATAGTGCCTAAATATTCCAAAGCCATGTTCAGTTGAAATGTTCAAGGATGCAATCTTTCCTTGAACTCATGATTGATAGAGCAGACTGTATGAGCCACACACAAAAGCAAAAGGCATAAAAGCACTGGACAACTGTTAATTTAAAGAAACCATAGCCTTTTGTCTGCAAAGGAGCACACACTCCACATCAACATTCAAAGGATATTAAAGAATGGTAGCCTGATATGAAATTGGAAAAAGAGGACATTCATGTCCTACCTACATGGGCCAGGATACAAAATTTGCCTTTGAAGTATTGGGGGAAGAGTTTGGAGAGAATCGCAGGGATAGTAGGCAAATATGTGCGATCTGATGAACCTACAATGAATAAAACAAGAATAGGGTTTGCTAGAGTTTTGGTGGAACTGAATGTTGATCAAATCTCAGCAAACCAGCTTAGCTTCTTAGATGAAAAAGGAGAGAAGGTCACTTTTGTGATCACTTATGATTGGAAGCCAATACATTGTCCATCGTGCAAAAAACTTGGTCATGGAAAAGAGGATTGCAGACTAGCTTCACAGACCAAGCATGCCACTGTACCAGTGATGAAGGAATGGAGAATTGTGCAGAATAAGAGTAGGACTAATCCAGAGAAACCTGCACATACAGAGAGCATAAATACTACTACACAGACTTCTCCAACCAACAACTTACTGCCCATTAAAGCTTCCAAACTACTGCCCATTAAAGCTTCCAAACTACTGCCCATTAAAGCTTCCAAACTTACTATCCAGGACTGCTTACCTCTAGTGACTAAAGTCAGTGAACGGATCAGAAGACTGGGCGCAAAGAAACTTTCTTACTCAGGCAGACTGGTTTTGGTCAAATCAGTTTTGAGCACACTTCATAACTATTGGGCTTCGATCTTCCTGCTACCCAGTGGAATTATCAAACAGATTGAAAAGATCTGCAGAACTTATCTATGGGAAGGAAGTATGGACTATACTAGAGTCCCTCGCTCTTGTGTCTTGGCAGAAAATTTGTAGACCTTACAAGGAGGGGGGACTCAATCTTATTCAATGTGCAGTGTGGAACAAAGCGGCTATTGGAAAACTAGCATGGTGGGTTTACTCGCAGCCAAACAAATTATGGGTACAGTGGGTTCACGCAATATACATAAAGCAGCAACGATGGTCTGATTACAAAGCTAATCAAAACTCGAGTTGGGGATGGAGGAAGATATGCAGCATCAAAGATACATTGAATATTGTTCTGCAGGAGGCTAATGCTGATGGAGCTCAGGAGTACAGTATAGCCAAAGGATACCATTTTCTAAGGGATAAGGGGGAACTGGTAAATTGGCATCAAACAACATGGAATAAGTGGACTTTACCGAAACACAGGATGGTTGTTTGGATGTTCCATCATCAGGCCATGAACACTAAACAGAAACTTTTCGAGCTTAACATTATAGCAGATAATGTATGTTTTTTGTGTGGCCAGGAGCCAGAGGATTTGACTCACTTATTTGGGGGATGTGAGTACAGCAAACAATTGATTGGCGACATGGCAAAATGGGTGGGCTGAAAAGTTCCTACTGACTTACACATCCAGCACAGTGATGAGCTCCATTTTGGTCATCATTTTCTTTACATTTTCTTTATTTTCGGTCACGATTCGACCTCGATTTGCGTGTCTTTAGTTGCTTTTACGCCCGTTGCCTTGTATATTCCTATTCTATCCACTTTTTGTAGGTATTACGGCGGGGGCGAAGAAACGGGACAAATTGAGGCGGATTTAGAGCGATTTTCGAAGATTTATGAAGAAGTTGGCAAACTCCCTTCCCAGGCCTTCCCAGCCGGTCCCCAACCGGCGGCCGGTCGGCCGGCTGGGGAGCTTGACTTGACTTTCGAGATTATTTGAAAGAGTTTTCAGAACCATGAGAAAGGGCCCCTAGCCGGTGGCCAACCGGCAGCCGGTGAGCCGGCTGGGGATCATATTCCTTACTTAGCCAATTTCGTAAAATGAAGAATTATGCAGAGTTGGGCAGATTGCTACAAAAGGTGTCCCAGCCGGTGGACAACCGGCAGCCGGTCCACCGACTGAGGGTACCTGTAGCCAACAAAAAGAAGAGAAGAAATCAGAATTGAAGAATAGGCCTCCCAGCCGGTGCCAGACCGGCAGCCGACCGGTCAGCTGGGAATGCATGCCTATTGAAGAAAAACGAAGAAAAAGTCAGAAGTCCTCATTTGGACTCTCAGCCGGTCCCAGACCGGCAGCCGGTCGACCGGCTGAGAAGCCTTTCTCAGATTTTCGAGCTCTATATAAACCCGCACTTGTATCACTTTTAGAATGACGCATTCTTAAGCTTATTTTAGGGTTTTTACTGTTCCATTACTCAACACTTAGACTCAAAAACACTCTAATTTATTTTAATCTTCTTTAGATCTTTACTTAATCTTTCAATATTTGTAACCTCTCTTGAGGATTCTCCTTGGGTTTGTTTTTAAGCAATTGTAGAGGATTTTTTGGGTTGTATTTTTTTGGAGGATTTGAAAGAGTCCTTCAACTTGTCATCCAAGTCACTTCCTTTTCCTTAGTTGATGGTATAATCTTCTTCATCTTTACTTTGTCTTTGCATTTCCTTTAAGTTTTGCTTGTTCAATTGTTTACTCTTACTTAATCCAACATGTTTAGCATTTCCTCATCATTTGTTTACATATTTATGTTAGCCGTGTGTGAGTAGTTCCCCTACTAGGGTTAGGGGTGTGCTTTGGTTTGTTGATAGCTATGAATCTTGTTTAGGGTTAGGATTTGGTTCTCTTCTTTGCTAGGTTTTCATTTGTGCATGTTATATGTTTGATGAAATGTCTCAATGACGGTTGGACATGATTCTCATTGTTGTTGGCCTTTGATGATAGTCTAGGGCTTTCATGGACATGTATGTATGTTAGGTTGGCCTTGTTTTTAGCGAAAGCTAGGATAGGGATTGACTTTAGGTGAGTCAAATCGATAGACGAGACAAACCTAGGCCTAGTATAGTGGAGACCTTAGATTCCCTTGCATGATTCGTTACCAACCTACCTTAGTACCCCCGAAACCTTAGTATCTTTTATTCAACGATTTCATCTTGACACATTTGCTTTAATTTATCTTTAGTAGTTGTTAATCAATCACAAACCTATTACCCCGACTCGAGACCGAATTAGAACGTAACTATACTACTTCCCCACCGTCCTTTGGGTTCGACCCTAAATTATACTACTTAATTTGGGAGTTTATAAATTGTTTTTGGTGCCGGAATTGACGACAAGATCCGGCCATCAAAATGGCGCCGTTGCCGGGGACGGTGTTTAGAAGTTGTGTAGTTTAGTTTTAGTTTTAGTCTAGAGTTAGTTGAGCTTGTTTTGTTTTGATCAAAGATTTGGTAGTTAATTGTAGAGTGCTTGTTTTATTGCTCACCATAGTGTTTAACAAGCACTAGGACGACTAATTTGTTTGCTAAGTTTTATGCCTAGGGGTGACTCTAACTCTTTGTTGTCATCTTCCGAACCGGAAAGGCTCTTTCGGGCCTTAAGGAGGAAGACCATTGCAAGGGTAAGAATTGCATCCCAAGCATCTACTAGCCAAAACAACCCCTCTTCATCCGAACCACCAAGTCCCAATCAAAGCAATCCTAGCCCAACATCCGAAAGTTTTGACAATCCGTTTTATCAATCACCACCACAATCACCACACTTTCCAAACAACCATCCAATTCATATAATGGCCGCTCTTCGTGATCATAACCGGCCCAATCACAATGACACCACCAATCCAATCAACTTCGGGGTCCTTGTTCCTCAAAATTTCGAAATACACCCTTCGCAAATGAGTTCAATCGAGAAGAATGCCTTTAGCGGGGCTTCTCACGAAGATGCTCATGGGCACTTGAGAAACTTCAAGGGTAAGGTCGCAATGATAAAGAAAACGGGAGTACCCGAGGAGACACTAAGGCTTATGCTTTTCCCCTATTCCTTAACCGACAAGGCGGATAGGTGGTTAAATGTCCATGCTCCGAATACATTCACCACATGGGACGACTTGGCAACGGCTTTCCTTGCCAAGTACTACCCATCCTCCAAGACAGCGATGCTCCGAAATGAGATAACTCAGTTTCAACAAGACGAGGGAGAATCTTTGGGAGAAGCTTGGGATAGATACCAAGATTTGCTTGCTAAGTGCCCACACCACGGGATACCACCTTGGTACACAACCCAAACCTTTTTTCAGACTCTTCTCCCCCGGACTAAGGAAATGGTTAATGCATCGGCGGGTGGTAGCTTTGACCACTTGCCACATGAGGAGGGAACGGAACTCATCAAGAAGATCGTTGATTCGGAGGAAAATTATGGTACTAGGGGGAATGTCTTGAGGAAGAGTAGCAAGTACCCTAGTGAGCACCTTTCCAATGCAAAGGCAAACGAAGAAACCAATGCCAAGTTGGACATGTTAACCAAGAAATTGGAAGAGTTGACTAAGGGCTCCACTACCAAAGAAACCAAGAGCAATGTCCCGGGGATGTACCAAGTAAATAGTGTTGCCACATGTGATTTATGCGGAGGAAATGGGCACACATTTGAAGTTTGTGCAAACAACTCAATTGAGGGAAGTGGAAGTGAGGAAGAATTGTATGCTTTTCAAGCATTCAACAATCCTAGAAACCAAAATACTTTCAACCCCAACTCAAACTACTATCACCAAGGGATTAGAGGTAGTCCTTATATGAGTTACAAAAGCACCAATGTGTTGAATCCTCATCAAATTCAACAACCTCAAGGGCAAACCCCCCCCCGGTTTTCAACCAAGGGGTGGAAACTTCAACCCAAGGAACAATTTCAACAACAACAATTTCTACCAAGGCAACCAATCTAATCAAGCCAATCAAGGCTTTCAACAAGGTTTCAATGATCCAAACTTCAACCCCAATTTCCAAAACAACCAAAATCCACAAAATTTCAATCCAAATTTCAACAACAACCAAAACTACAACCAACACCAAAACCAAAACTTCAATCCACCACCATTTCAAAACAACCCCAATCAAAATCAAACCAACTACAACCACAACCCACAAAATCCCAACAACCCAAATTACAACCAAAATTTCAACCAAAACTTTCCACCAAACAATCAAGGCCAAAACTTCAACAATCAAGTTCCGAAGGGCAACTCTCAAGGTGGGGGTGCAAGGAATGATTATGGGTTCCCCTTGCCCCTCACCAATGCACCTCACCAAGATACTAGTGATTCCCAAGTGGGTGAGTTATTGAAGCTTGTCAAGAACATGCAAGCAACTCACACCCAAGAGATGGCTAATTTGAAGAGTGCCAACCAAAGGGAGATACGGGAAATGGAGGCTCGAGTTGCCTCTCAAGCTCTAGCCAATCCACAAACGCCACCGGGCGGCTTCCTTGCCCAAGGTCAAAGTTCCAAAGATGCATCACACAATCACCAAGCACATGCGGTGATTTTGAGAAGTGGAACGGAGCTAGAGGACCCGTACAAAGACTACAACTATGGTGAATAGGAGCCTATCTTAGAACTTGTGAAAGACAAAGGAAAAGAAGTTGATGGTGGCAATTCAAGGGATGATGACTTTTATGTGGAGGACCTACCTTATGAGGAGAAAGAAGATGAAGTTATCTTGGAGGAGGTGGATGCTAGACAAGAGGAGTTGGTTCCAAAACCAACTACTAAGGTAACAAGCAAACCAACACCCACCAAGGTACTATCTAACCCTCAACCAACTAGCTTGCCTTATCCTTCAAGGGCTTTGAAGGGAAAGGAAAACTTCAAGTTCACAAATTTTTGTAAAATGATTGAAAAACTTGAAGTGACTCTTCCCTTTACGGAGGTGATATTGAATATGCCAACTTACTCCAAATTTTTAAAAGAAATCTTGTCGGGCAAGAGAGCCTTGGGTGACCAAGAAGTAATGGCTATGAGGGAGGAGTGTAGTGCACTTCTCCTCCAAAAGGAGCCAAAGAAACTTGGTGATCCGGGGAGTTTCTCTATCCCTTGCATAGTTGGTGGCATTCCAATCTCTCGTGCCCTTTGTGATTTAGGAGCTAGTGTAAGTGTACTTCCTTTGAAAGTTGCAAAAAGAATTGGCTTGAATGATTTAGTTCCTACAAGTATCACCCTCCAATTGGCGGATAGGTCCGTCAAGCGCCCTTTGGGAGTTCTTGAGGATGTACCCGTCAAGGTGGGTAAGCATTTGATTCCCGCCGATTTTGTCGTCCTTGATATTCCGGAGGATAGCCACACTCCCATCATCCTTGGTAGGCCTTTCTTGGCTACCGGAGGCGTCTTGATAGACGTTAAGAATGGGCGGCTCACCTTTAGAGTTGGGGATGACAAAATTGAGTTTAATCTACCTACTATGATGAAAGGTCCAAAGCATGATGAAGCATTTACATTGGACATTGTGGAGCAAGTGGTAAGGGAGATGGTAGAGATGGAAGAAGAGGAGGAAGGCCACATGAAACAATTATGTGGCATCACAACTAGTGAAGACAAGGAAATGGATGAGAACATTGAGCTAGAAGATGAGGAAGTTGAGAAGGTGGAGGGAATGCTCCCTCCAAAGGTACAACTCAAAACCCTTCCTCCCTCCCTCAAGTATGCCTTTCTTGGGGAGGGAGAGGCTTACCCGGTGATCATCAATGCCAACCTCAATGAGCAACAAGAATCCAAACTCATTTCAACTTTAAAGGATCATAGGAGCTCATTGGGGTATAGCCTTGATGACATCAAGGGGCTAAGCCCGAACCTTTGCATGCATAGAATAATTCTAGAGGAAGGGAGTCGACCTAGAGTGGAAGCTCAAAGGAGATTGAATCCGAAAATGGCGGATGTAGTGAAGAGTGAAGTCCTTAAATTGCTTGAGGCCGGAATCATATATGAGATCACGGATAGCCGGTGGGTGAGCCCCGTCCATGTTATCCCCAAGAAGGGGGGGGGGGGTAACTTTGGTTACACAAGAGGATGAGACTCTCCTACCGACTCGTCCAGTGACGGGGTGGAGGATGTGTATCGATTACCGTAAGTTGAACGCGGCCACTCTCAAAGGCCATTTCCCAATCCCCTTCATTGATCAAATGTTAGAGAGGCTTGCGGGGTATTCGTACTATTGTTTTCTTGACGGTTATTCCGGGTTTTTCCAAATACCCATTCACCCGGAAGACCAAGAGAAAATAACTTTTACATGCCCCCAAGGTGTGTATGCTTATCGGCGGATGCCATTCGGGTTGTGTAATGCACCTGGCACCTTTCAAAGGTGCATGATGGCCATCTTTGCCGATTTCCTTGAGAAATCTATGGAGGTTTTTATGGACGATTTTAGTGTTCATGGTGATTCATTTGACCTAGGGCTTTCTAATCTTGTAAATGTGTTGAAAAGATGTGAGGAGCACAATCTTGTCCTAAATTAGGAGAAATGCCATTTCATGGTAGAGGAGGGGATTGTGCTCGGTCACATAGTGTCCAAGAGGGGCATAGAAGTTGATGGTGCAAAAGTGGCGGTCATTGAGAACTTGTCACCCCCCACCAATGTGAAAGGGGTGAGGAGTTTTCTTGGACATGCCGGCTTTTACCGGCGTTTTATCAAAGATTTTTCCAAAATTGCCAAACCATTAACTTCTCTTCTTCTCAAGGATGCTCCCTTTTTGTTTACTAATGATTGTCTTGAAGCCTTTTTTAGGATCAAAGAAGCACTTGTGACGGCTCCTATTATTCGTGCTCCGGATTGGGGATTGCCTTTTGAGATTATGTGTGACGCATCCGACTACGCGGTAGGAGCGGTCCTAGGTCAAGTTGTGGATAGGAAACACCACGTGATATACTATTCAAGCAAGACTTGATTCAACTCAAGCAAAGTATTCCACGACCGAAAAGGAGATGTTGGCAATCGTGCATGCCATTGAGAAGTTTAGGCAATATCTCATGGGATCTAAAGTGATGGTGTACTCCGATCACACCGCTTTGAGGCAATTAATGTTGAAGAAGGATGCCAAGCCAAGACTCTTGAGATGGGTTCTTTTACTCCAAGAATTTGATCTAGAGATAAGAGACAAGTCGGGGTCGGAGAATGTGGTTGCGGACCACTTGTCTAGATTGACTTTTGAGGATCATGGTTTGCATGATAGAGATGGCCCAATCAATGAATGGTTGCGTGAGGATAGTTTGATGGCAATAGGCAATAAGTTGCCTTGGTTTGCGGATATTGCCAATTATCTTGTTAATGGCTTTATCCCGGAGGAGTTGGAAGCAAGAGAAAGGAGAAAGTTGAAAGTGGATGCTAAGAGATATTTTTGGGATGATCCCTACCTTTTCAAAAAGTGTGGGGATGGGCTCTTGAGGAGATGCGTATCAAAAGAAGAGGGGCTTGAAATTGTGGATCGGGTTCACAACTCCGCCTATGGAGGGCACTTGGCGGCTTCACGGACTATAGCCAAGGTTCTTCAAGGAGGGTTCTTTTGGCCTTCAATGTTCAAAGACATTCACGATGTTGTTAGATCTTGTGATGCTTGTCAAAGGTCGGGCAACATCGGTAAAAGGAATGAGATGCCCCTAAAAACCATCTTGGAGATTGAGTTGTTTGATTGTTGGGGGATTGACTTCATGGGACCTTTCCCCAATTCATGCGGGAATGAGTACATCTTAGTAGCCGTGGATTATGTCTCGAAATGGATTGAGGCGGTTGCCTCCCCCACCAATGACTCCAAGGTAGTGGTAAAGCTCTTCAAGACCATCATCTTTCCCCGTTTTGGTGTACCCCGAATAGTGATAAGTGACGGAGGTTCTCACTTCCGGAAACATACATTCAAAGCCCTCCTAGCGTCCTATGGAGTGACCCACAAGGTAGCACTTGCCTACCATCCTCAAACTAGTGGGCAAGTGGAGGTTTCAAATCGTCAAATCAAGGCTATTCTAGAGAAGGTGGTGCAAAAGAACCGGAAAGATTGGTCCCAAAAATTGAATGATGTGCTATGGGCTTTGAGGACGGCCTACAAAACACCTATAGGAATGACTCCCTACAAGCTTGTGTACGGGAAAGCATGCCACCTCCCGGTGGAGCTTGAGCACAAGGCTTGGTGGGCCTTGAAGGAGATGAACTTCGATTTAGACATGGCCGGGGAAAAGAGATTCTTGCAAATGAGTGAGCTTGAGGAGCTTAGATATGAAGCTTATGAGAGTTCAAAACTCTATAAGGAGCAAACGAAGAAGTGGCATGATGCCAAGCTAGTGAAGAAGAATGTGAGCATAGGAGACCTTGTTCTCCTCTTCAATTCTAGAGTCAAGAACTTTTCCGGAAAGCTTAGATCACGATGGTCCGGGCCCTTCAAAGTGATGGATATTTCACCTAATGGGGCCTTTGAACTTTGGAGTGAAGGCGGTGGCACCTTCAAAGTCAACGGGCATCGGATTAAGCGCTATTATCAAGGAGATTCCAAAGGCACCGTCGAAGTTGTTGACCTCGGGGACCCACTCCCCGAGGAGGATTGATTTCAAGGATGTTTGATCATGGAAGGTTTGGTGGAGTCACTCAATAACCACCGGTTGTAAGTATTAGTTTCTTTTAGTTCATCTAGATTTCATGTTAGTCTCATGGTTAGTTCGGTTTTTAGTTTAATTTTTAGCTTGCATGAGATATTTGGATATGATTGTTGCTTGTTTATGGATGATTCATGAGTATAGTCGGAGGATTATTGGCAAAACCGTCATAGGCAAAGTTGATTTTCATGTTCAAATTAAATTATTTCTCGAAATTGTGTACAGGTACTCCCAGCCGGCCCACCGGCCGACGGTACCATACCGGCTGGGAGGAACTGGACACATTTCTGTTTTTGATAGTTTATTTGGGCAGATTTCAGATTTTGCATCCCCAGCCTGTACCAAACCGGCAGCCGGTCAGCCGGCTGAGAAGACGATGACTTAATCAAAAATTGGAAAAACTCAAGAGGAAGTGATTCCCAGCCGGTAGGCCGGCCGCCGGTCCGCCGGCTGAGAATCATGTGTTGTGTGCAACAAGTTGAAGAAAAAGAAAGGAGAAGGCACCCCAGCCGGTCGGCCGGCAGCCGGTCCGCCGGCTGGGAGTTTTTGTAAGTAAAAGAGAAGAAGAAAAAGAAGACAATGAAGGCTCCCCAGCCGGTATGCTGGCAGCCGGTCCGCCGGCTGGGAGCGTTTTTGTGAGTGGAAAAAGAAGAAGAGAAGGCAAAAGGAATCTGAAGGCATGTTTCTGAGCCGGTCGGCCGGCAGCCGGTCCGCCGGCTCATAATCAAACCCCCTTAAGAAAATTTCGAAAAAGCAAAAAAATTCGAAACCCTCACTCTCAGCCGGTCCACCGGCGGCCGGTCCCATACCGGCTGGGAGTGTTCTGTCGGGAATTTTTAAAGGCTAACCACTCCCTTTTTCTTCATTTCTACCTCATTTCCTCTTCATTTCCCTTCATTTCTTCCACTCTCTTCCTTATTTCCTCATCTCCCATTCATCCCTAACCTTCAAAAACCCCAACAAACTTCACCAAACTCTCTCAAATCAAAACCCCCTTTACTCCCTCATCACCTCTCCTTCAATTAACCATGTCGGGAAGAACAGAAAGGCGATCCAAATCAAGGCACGACCCTTCGGTCGAGCAAGAGGTCGAAAATGTAATGGGGAGTGGCAACATTGGCTCGGATCCTAACTTTCCCGGTCTCACCTTTGCCTCAATCCAACAAAAAAGTAATTTCACATATTTTAAGAATCGCCCCCTTCACCCAACTAGGTTTATTGATAGAGCCGGATTGAGAGACTTAGGGATTGAGAAAATAACTGCGGCTCTTTTTGAGGGTTTAGGTATGAAAACCTTGTATGAGACAAAACCGGTTCACACATCTCCTCGGTTAACTTGGGAATTTTTGAGTTCGTTGGTTATTACTAAGAACCGAACTTTGGGGAGAGTTGCATTTTTAGAGTTCCGATTGATGAATAGGGAACATCGTCTCACTTTAGAGGAATTTGCCTTAATTTTTGGGCTAAACGGAAAGCTAGCCATTAAGCCTCCGGAGGGCTTTGATACCGAGCTTATTTGGACAGCCATCACCGGTCTTGTAAGTGATAGAAGCAGAAAGAAACCGGCTAATAGGGTGCATTTGGCACCGATTAGGATTTGGCATAGGTTCATGGGTGGACCGTTTTCTCTAGGGATGAGCCGCACAACTTCACTACTACGGAGCTCGAGATACTTGGTTGTTACTTGGTTGGTGGCCCGAAATTAAACATTGCTCACCATATGGCCCTTCACTTGAGTAGGTTGGCATCCCAACCTCAGCTTACTACCCCCATTTGTGTTGGGGGGATGGTCACCTTGATTGCCAACAACCGTTGTCAGAGGCACTTCACGGTCGACTTCATTCAGGGCGAGAATGTGTTATCTAGCCGATACTTGCAGGATGCTTTGGGGTGGGTACGGTATAACCCCAGTGATCGCAAAGAGTATTGGCAGATTCGGGTTGACAACCAGTTCAAGAATTCAGTCCCTTTGTCAAACACCGAGTTGATGAAAGTTGTGCCGGGGAAAACCTCTTACCTCCTTGATATCGAGGCGGACCCCGAGGACCTCCCACCAGACCAGCGTGCCCCTAGAGTTTACACCAGAGATAGAGTCGGTGCCACTCCTACCGACCTCCAGTTTGAGGCTTTTCAGCAGCCCTCCATTTCGATGTCCCAGTTTCAGAGTGGTCCCTCATACTTCCAGGGATCCACCTCCGCCTCCGGTCCATCTTCTTCTTCATGCCCCCCAGAGCTTATTGATTTCATGGCCCGAGTTGACTTGGGCATGAAGAGTGCAGCGGATTTAGCGGACCAGCGCCAAGCCATAGCCGATGAGCGGCATAGGGATTTAACCTATAGGCTTGATTACCTTTACCATGATCAAGCTTATGGGACATTTCCGAGTTATGATCGGTCCGTCCGCGAGGGTTATCATCACCCGGATGGTGGTCGCCCGTCATACTACATGCCTCCTGATAGGGGTTATGTGCCTCCTGAGGGTCATTTTTACGGGGATATTAACGTCGCCCCGGGTTATTTTTCAAACCCGATCTTTCCCCCCAACTTCCGGGGAAATGAGGATTCGGGCCCTCCGAGGCATTCTTCCTTCCATGGCGGCTTTAGTGATGCGGGACCTAGTGGCTCTCAAGCCTCCCCCTTCCGTGATTTCGTGAGCAACCCGAACGACTTCATGGTGGTCGATGAGGGCAATGGGAATGATGATGATGGAGCCGGTAATGAAGGCTATGAGTCCGAGGATCATTTTGATGAGTGACCACCTTTGGAGGTGGTTGATGGATGACTTTGCTCCCATGGGAAAATCCAAAACAAAGCAAGTAACTCCCTTAATCCAAATTTCGATTTAGTTTGCATTTTCTTTCTATCTTGCATTTAGAGTAGTTAGCTTAGTTAGTTTTAGTTTCCTTTTCATGTTTTCACATCATTAGTTTAGATGCATATAGTTGCATTCATTTAGATGCATTAGATTTATATTTTTGTATCATATTGTCACATATAGATTGCATACATGTAGTTTAGAGCATTTAGTTTGCTTTTAGTCTAGTTTTTAGTTTTTCTTTTCTTTTGTTTACCTTTGTTTTTAATGCCTTCTTAAAAATCAAAAATCCAAAAAAAATTGAAAAACCAAAAACTTTCAAAAATATGTTCTTTATTTTCCGGTTTTCCTCCTCACATTATGCATATAAATAAGTGTGGGGAGGAAGAACCGTTTATTTCAAAAAAACACAAAAACAAGTTTTTATTTTCTCAAAAATTTCAAAAAAGCCAAAAACATGTTGTTTTTGTTCTATTACTTCATTTCCCCCTTTGCACTTTATTACATTGAGGACAATGTAAATCTTAAGTGTGGGGAGGGAAAATATCCACCTTGTGAATACTTGATTGCTTTTGTAAGTATGAAAAAGTTCAAAAATACCAAAAAATCGAAAAATTTGAAAAATTCAAAAACATGTTTTTACCTTATTAGTGTAGAATTGTATATACTTGTGTTTGCTTTCTCTCCTTTCGCATAGGTAACACCCGCTTGAGCACCGCTTTGGATCTTGAAGATACCACGGTACGATCGTTCCAACCTCTATTTCACTCTCATTTTCATTCTTTTGTTGCAAATGAGGAGGATGGGCTTGTATTTGGAGGATGTGGAGTACATTGTGGAGATTGTGTATGGCTTGTGTGCTTTTGTGCTGTTAGGAGATGCATTAGCTTTGTTTGGCATGTAGTTTGATAGTTTCACTTGCATTATAACATGTCTATATTAGTTGCATTCATGGCATATAGTTGCATTTAGGATAATGTTTTGAAAATGCCTAATTGAGAACTTTGACAAAATCGTTTAGGCCGTTCCAAATAATTCTTCTACTTATGACTTTGTCTTTTAGAATGATTTTTAAAACACCCTAGGTCATGCTTTTCTAGTATCTTTCTGACCATGGTCCAATACCAAGTCAAGGGTTTGCATGTGAGTCACTTTGCCCAACCCCGCGATGCGAAATGGTTTTGATTATCTTGTCTTGGTGACCTTGTTCGACTTGGCGGTTTGGCAACCCAAAAATAACTTTCATGAATAAATTTGGAATGCTCTTGTCAATGATCATAAGAAGTGGAAATGTGTTGAAAGAAAAAAAAAGAAACCTCAAGTGAAAAAGAAAAGAAAAGAAAATGGTTAATGAAAAAGAATAAGAACATGTTGTTTTGGTGGAGGCGTACCACTTCGATGTGCTTTGGAGGGTAGCCATTGAGTTCGCTTCCCACTTGGTTGTGAATTCGACCGCCCAAAGACAGAGTGATTGTCACCCCGATAAGCTATTGTCTAGAGGTTAACCGGTTGCCTAATAAGCGATTGGCGAAAGCAAAGGACATTAGCACGCGTGAGACAAACCCCATCCTAACTCATGGCATGAAAAAGAAATGAAAAAAATTGAATGAGGTCAAATTTTGATTGTAATCCACCATTTTGTATTGATTTGAGCATTCCATTCCAAAAAATCTATTTTGCCTTGCCGTTTTGTCGATCTTGGGACGACCCATGACCTTTACTTTGTGAAGAATCTAGACTTGTTGTATCTTTTGCCTTTAGCATTGCGGGGATCATCATTCCATTCCATCCGATCGCCCTTGACAAAAGTGTTTGGATAACGGTTATGAAAGTAGCCTAGTTTAGCATGATTTGGCGGTGTTTTGTTGTCATCCTTCTTGCCTTAGTGACTTATAGAATTAATATTTGTGAGGGAGTTTACGATTTTGAATTTGTTCCCTTTTAGTTGTTTTCCGCCGCTTGAATGAGGCAAGCGGTTTTTCTTTCTTTTCCGATGCATGTGCTTGTCTATAAGTGTTTTGTTTTTACTTGTTGGCATCAAAAGTTTTGTAGCAAGACCTTACTTGCCTTGCAATAGGGCATTCTCCCTCATGAATGTCAAATTGTGAGTTGAAAGGGCTACGGGTGTAGCTAAACCCGATTCGGCTTATAGTTAGCTTAGTTAGTTGTTTCTTTGTTTTTAATAAGGGTTATATAGTTCTTTGATCTCTTACTCGAGGACGAGTAAGGTTTAAGTTTGGGGAATTCTGATGAGCTCCATTTTGGTCATCATTTTCTTTACATTTTCTTTATTTTCGGTCACGATTCGACCTCGATTTGCGTGTCTTTAGTTGATTTTACGCCCGTTGCCTTGTATATTCCTATTCTATCCACTTTTTGTAGGTATTACGGCGGGGGGCGAAGAAACGGGACAAATTGAGGCGGATTTAGAGCGATTTTCGAAGATTTATGAAGAAGTTGGCAAACTCCCTTCCCAGGCCTTCCCAGCCGGTCCCCAATCGGCGGCCGGTCGGCCGGCTGGGGAGCTTGACTTGACTTTCGAGATTATTTGAAGGATTTTTCAGAACCATGAGAAAGGGCCCCCAGCCGGTGGCCAACCGGCAGCCGGTGAGCCGGCTGGGGATCATATTCCTTACTTAGCCAATTTCGTAAAATGAATAATTATGCAGAGTTGGGCAGATTGCTACAAAAGGTGTCCCAGCCGGTGGACAACCGGCAGCCGGTCCACCGGCTGAGGGTACCTGTAGCCAACAAAAAGAAGAGAAGAAATCAGAATTGAAGAATAGGCCTCCCAGCCGGTGCCAGACCGGCAGCCGGCCGGTCGGCTGGGAATGCATGCCTATTGAAGAAAAACGAAGAAAAAGTCAGAAGTCCTCATTTGGACTCTCAGCCGGTCCCAGACCGGCAGCCGGTCGACCGGCTGAGAAGCCTTTCTCAGATTTTCGAGCTCTATATAAACCCGCACTTGTATCACTTTTAGAATGACGCATTCTTAAGCTTATTTTAGGGTTTTTACTGTTCCATTACTCAACACTTAGACTCAAAAACACTCTAATTTATTTTAATCTTCTTTAGATCTTTACTTAATCTTTCAATATTTGTAACCTCTCTTGAGGATTCTCCTTGGGTTTGTTTTTAAGCAATTGTAGAGGATTTTTTGGGTTGTATTTTTTTGGAGGATTTGAAAGAGTCCTTCAACTTGTCATCCAAGTCACTTCCTTTTCCTTAGTTGATGGTATAATCTTCTTCATCTTTACTTTGTCTTTGCATTTCCTTTAAGTTTTGCTTGTTCAATTGTTTACTCTTACTTAATCCAACATGTTTAGCATTTCCTCATCATTTGTTTACATATTTATGTTAGCCATGTGTGAGTAGTTCCCCTACTAGGGTTAGGGGTGTGCTTTGGTTTGTTGATAGCTATGAATCTTGTTTAGGGTTAGGATTTGGTTCTCTTCTTTGCTAGGTTTTCATTTGTGCATGTTATATGTTTGATGAAATGTCTCAACGACGGTTGGACATGATTCTCATTGTTGTTGGCCTTTGATGATAGTCTAGGGCTTTCATGGACATGTATGTATGTTAGGTTGGCCTTGTTTTTAGCGAAAGCTAGGATAGGGATCGACTTTAGGTGAGTCAAATCGATAGACGAGACAAACCTAGGCCTAGTATAGTGGAGACCTTAGATTCCCTTGCATGATTCGTTACCAACATACCTTAGTACCCCCGACACCTTAGTATCTTTTATTCATCGATTTCATCTTGACACATTTGCTTTAATTTATCTTTAGTAGTTGTTAATCAATCACAAACCTATTACCCCGACTCGAGACTGAATTAGAACGTAACTATACTACTTCCCCACCGTCCTTTGGGTTCGACCCTAAATTATACTACTTAATTTGGGAGTTTATAAATTGTTTTTGGTGCCGGAATTGACGACAAGATCCGGCCATCACACAGCACTTGGATTAGAGGCACCCGAATGCAAAGGGCAGTTACACATGGAATTATCAATGCTACAATATATAGCATTTGGCAACAAAGGAATAGGAGCATAATGGAGCAGGTGTTAATTAGACCAACAGTTTTGGGAAATATGATTAAGAAAGAGTATGCTATGTATTGTAGGAATATGAGCAAAGGAATTCTATCCAGTAGAGATAGAAGATTAGTTGATAGAATTATGAACTGATGTACATAGTTTTATCCTACTAACTAAATTAACACATACTATTACACTACTAATTACCAACACTTAACTCATCAAATCTTAAGATTCTTCATTTCTAGACAAAACATTTCTTAGACAGTAATTTGTGAACAAAATTAGTACTGCAGTAATACTTGGGTCAGAATTGATGACCATAGCAGTACCACCAAAACTGCAACTACCAGCACTCTGATAAGACCAGAACAGGTTGGATCACTTATGAGGAAGGAACTTACTATGTATTAGGAAGGAACTTACTATGTATTAGGAAGGAACTTACTATCTGCAATACTTGTAATTAAACAATTTTGTTTTATTTAATACAATACTTACCTTTCAACCAAAAAAAAATATATAATGAATGACAAGTGAAAAGCAATACATGTGCATCTTAAATAGTCCCAAGTAAAATAAACAACATAATCTCATTTGAATGAACATGCCCTTACTTAAGATAAAACTATTTCGGGATATCAAACCATATTCCCTCACGGTGATCTTCACGAAGATAAGTTTCATCACGTATTACTTGTACATTTTGAAAACTTGAAGAAATATGTGAGGGTTCATCAACTTGGTCGAACTCTTCTTCATCAACAACACCATCCACCCCGAGAATGCGCCTTTTACCATAACGGACAACTGAATGCTTATCTTCCAAAGGATCCTTAATATAAAAAACTTGTTTCGCTTGAGATGCTAGTATAAAAGGATCATTATTATGTCCAATAACACTGAAATCAACCAAAATAAATCCCATATCATCAACCTTTACGCCTTTATCACAATCAGCCCATTCACATCGAAATAACGGTACACAAAAATCCACATAATCAAGCTCCCATATATCAGAAATTACCCCATAATACAATTGTGTTATATCCACTGGTTGTTTACCTCTTCCAACATATCCTAGAGATGATGCAACAATTGTAACTCCGCTGTTTTGCATTGTACTTTTTTTTATCTTGACGACTTGTGTAAAAACAGAACCCATTGATATCGTATCCTTCATAAGATAAGATGTTGAACTTTGGTCCGTATGCTAACCATCTCAAATTGTCACTTATCTCATGTGCTGTGTTTGATAACTCTGTCATTATCTTTTCTTTAAACCACTGTGCAAAACATCGATTCTGTTCACTTATTAACCAAGCTTCCCGTTTACTTGGATATTGTTTTTTCAATATGGCAAAGTGATTACTTAAATATGGATGAACCTCCGTCATGTGTTGCAAAACATACATATGCGCCTTGTCAAATAAAGCACAATCAACAGTAATAACCTTTTTTCCCAAAGTACCCTTCCCTTGAAGTCTTCCTTCATGTCGAGATGTAGGAAGTCCAAGAGGTTGGACATTCATCAAATAGTCTTGGCAGAATCCAAGCGTCTCAGAAGCAATTGTTGCTTCAATAATACTTCCTTCGGGACGATATCAATTCTTCATTCGTCTCTTATAAGTACCCATCTCTCGCTCCATTGCCCACATGCTTCTCTGAAATACCGGTCCACAAAGTTTTATCTCCCTCACCAGTGAACTATTAAGTGAACCATAATGTCAAAAAAACTAATTGGAAAGTACATTTCAAGCTCACAAAGTATTACAACAACATCGGCTTTTAAATCATCCAAAGAATCTGGATCAATGTCTTTCGCGTTTATTGCACTTAAGAATTTACAGAGCTTTGTGATCACTTGTCTGACATGCTTAGGCAAAACAGATCGAATAGCTACAGGCAGTAGTTGGGTCAACAAGACATGGCAATCATGAGATTTCAATCCTACTAACTTCAAATCTTTCATTGAAACAAGGTTACTTATGTTAGAGGAATATCCATACGACACCTTCAATCCCTTTAAGGATTCACACACCATCTCCTTCTCATCCCTTGACAATGTCGAGCAAGTTGGGGGTAAGTAGAGACGCTTCCCCTTATGAACTGGATTTACCTCAAACCGACCCCTAGCAACCATGTCATGTCTAGCTTTGACACCATCTTTGGTTTTATTAGGCATATTCAACAAAGTGCCAATAATACTATCAAACACGTTCTTCTCTACGTGCATTACATCAATACAATGCCTAACAAACAAATGTTCCCAATAAGGTAGTTCCCAAAAGATAGACTTCTTTGTGTGATATACCCCAGTTGGTGGAGGTTTGTACGGTTTTCCAAACTCGGTAGTGATATTGTTAACTTGTGCATGATACTCTTTCCCACTTAGAATTAAGGGGGATGAACGATGCTCAAACTTACCATAGAATGCCCTCTTCCTTTTACGATATGGATGGCCCGGGTCAAGACATCGACGATGACCCATGTATGCATATTTCCCAGAGTGCTCCAACCAATCAGACTCAGTGTCATCACCACATACAGGACATCCCTTATCAGTCTTCAACCTATAACCTGAGAGGTTACCATACGCGGGAAAATCATTGATTGTGCAGTACAACATAGCATGCATTTGAAAACTTGAACCGCTCTCTGCATTTAACACCTTAACTCCAACATCCCACAACATTTTCAAATCCTCTATGAGTGGCGCTAGATAAACGTCAATGTCATTACCCGGTTGTTTAGGACCTGATATTAACATCGTCAATAAAATGTATTTGCTTTTTGTAGTAAGCCAAGGAGGGAGATTGTAGATGATCAACATTATTGGCCAACTACTATGTTGGGTACTTTGAGTTCCAAAGGGATTAATTCCGTCGGTGCACAGTCCTAATCTTAAATTTCTAGGTTCTCTACCAAACTCTGGGAAGGTTCTATCAATTGTTCTCCACTGGGGAGCATCAGCGACATGCCGTAGCTTGCCATCTTTGTTCCTCTCTTTGTCGTGCCATAACATATACTCCGCATCCTTCGGATTTGCAAACAAACGCTTAAACCATGGAATTATTGACAAATACCATAAGGTCTTGGCCGGACCCCCTTTTTTGCGACCTTCAGCCGAATCTCTAAGCTTATACCTTGACTTCTTGCATCGTGGGCACTCATCTAAGTCAATGTAATCTTTACGGTACAAAATGCAGTCACTCGGACATGCATGGATTTTTTGGTAATTCGTAGCAAGTGGACACAACACTTTCTTAGATCGATAAGTACTAGTGGGAAGCTCATTACCTTGCGGCAACATATCGGACAAGAGTTCCAATAAAGCAGTAAAACTCTTATCGCTCCACCCATTCCCATCTTTTAAGGTGTACAACTTCAACACTGCTGATAGACGATTATATTTGGAGCAACCCGGATATAACGGCTTCTTTGAATCACTAACCAGCATTTGAAAAATTTCCGGACAATCAACAAAATCTTTTTCTAGATCATCCATCATCTGATCAATATTATCAGCCTCTATATTACAATATTTATCGTCACTATACTCATTAACCTTAATGTTATTACAATCATCTCCAACTCCCCCAAAATAATCCATATTATTATCAACTTGTTTATCATGATTTACGGCGTTAGTACCATAAGTAGGAATGTCATTCTCTTTCTCTCCGTGCCATGTCCACACGGTATAATTAGGTTTAAAGCCCTTTAATATCAAATGGTCTCGCATTTCACTTGCAGAATTCACCTTCTTTCGATTCTTACATATGTTACATGGGCACGTGAGTTGCTCATCATCCCCATGTAGTCTTTGGTGTTCAACAGCGTGAGTAATAAATTCATCGAGCCTTCGAAGATACTCAAAATCACGCTTCCCATACATCCAACTTCGGTCCATGCTATAATTAATTAAGCATATATGTTATCAAATTAGTAAAAGATAATAAAACATATATATTTGTTTATTAGGTTGTTTATTAGTAATAACATATAAATATAAAACATATATATTTGTTTATTAGGTTGTTTTGTAATAATATCCATTGGGCTTAAGTAAGAAAGCCAGGGTCATGTGTTTCATTTTGAGCATTGGGTAAGACTTTGGCTAAGACTCCTACGGCTAGTATGTTTCATGTTAGCAGGTTGTCATCTCACTGGTTTCGCGCGCTCCTTCTGGAACTCCACTTCTTTCACTGTACTATACTGTAAAGTTTCTAATGCTGACTAATATGGGCTGATTCTGTGCTGACTCTATGCTGCCGATTCTGTGCAGACCTGAATTTGCTTTGCCATATGGCCCTATCAGCTTACAGTTACACTATATGGAGAATCCGTAATAGAGCTTTGTATGAAGGATATCTAAGGCTGCCGGGAATGGAGTCTAAGAGCTGAAGTAGGCTATTATTAGAGGTATCAAGACTGTGAGGAAAACTGAAATACTGAAACAGGCAGAGTATAGTATATATCCCTTTGTCTTATTTATTTGTCTACGTTTATATGAAATACTCGCTCTTGCTTGAGCGCACTTCTACCTCTACGAAGGGTTGAGAGTTCAAAAGGGATTATACCTCTGCTTGCCTTGGCCTTGCTTAGAGTTTCGCCTCTTTCTCATTACGAGACATTTTTTTATTTGACAGGGAAGCCAGATTAAAATAAAAAAGGATAGGACTAGAGAGAGGACGGAGCCACTATATTAGAGTAGCACTAAGCACTATCTATATACTAGATGAACTAGGAGCTAGAAAGCTTTCTATATATATATGCTAGAATAGCCCCAGTACTGCTTGGACACAGGTCTCACAACCGTCTGTACTCCATAAGGCGAACTGGGTGAACTAGCTATTCCAACAGGGCCCTTTTTCCTGAAAGAGTAGTCAAATGAATGGTCCGAAGTCCCCTTTTGATGGAGAGAGTTAGAATAGAATGGACTCTTAGTAGAGTTAATCTAGAGAAGCAAACCATAATCAAATATAAATAAATGAGAATGATAAAAGTAAATAAATAAACTGAAATACTGAAACAGGCATTTGGCTAATAGTGTTCAGGGTCATTCAGACCCCTACACTCACTCCTTTCATTCACACCCATGTACTCCTTTCATTCACACTCGTTCACACCCCTGTACTTCGTTCACTGGTCTTCCACCTTCTGTCTTTCTTATATAAGATACTCTAAAAACATAGAGGGTTCTTCACCAAGTCAAGAAGGGGCCAGTACTGGTTTAGCAAACTGGGTCGGTCGAATAATCTAGGAAAAAGCAACTCGACTGACAAGGAGAAAGGCCAAAGTGGTACTCGAAAACGATAGTGAAAGACGCTATAGAATAAAAAAGAATCCCATTATGAATCTCTCCCCTACAGCAAGCACAGATCCGAAAAGAGGAAAAGTGCGAGTATAACACAAGAACGAGATAGACACGGCAAAGCAGATAGAAGAGAGGACGATAGTCGTAACAGTAATTCAATTAAAACAGTAAAATCAATCAATTTGATAAAACAGTAATTCAATCAAACAGTAAATTCAATTAAACTGTAATTCAATAAAACAGTAATTCAATAAAACAGTAAAATCAATCAATTTGATAAAATTACCAGAAATTAAGCTCGATTAACAACTGTTAATTGTATAACTGAATGAACAACTATATTTAGAATCATATAAGGGCAAAATAAAGTACCTGTTTGAAGAACCGTAGTTGCAGTGCCGTGTAGAAGGAGACCGAAAAACGTAATAGAAGCTCCTTTGGATTGACGAATAGCACAGTAGGGACAACGGCGATTAATAATTGAGGATTCCGTGGTGATGTTGCCTTGACGGAAACGCGTGCGCACATAGGTTGAGGGTTGAGCAGAGGGGCGGGAAAGACGATGAAGATACTCGAGGTTATTATTCTCTGAAGGTATTTATATTTAGTTTTTAAAAGAGTATAAGGTAATTTACCTTATTCCAAATCAAATTTAATAAAGTGAACTTGCCTTATTTTAGTTCCAATTAATTATGTCGGTTTTGGTAAACTTGCCTTATTTCAATTCCAATTAATTATATCGGATTTTAATAAAAACCGTCTTAAAAACATATGACGACGGTTTTTATTAAAAGTATTGTTAGATATTATTAGTTTTTAGCGTCGTTATTAACGACGGTTGTATTTACAACCGTCATAATTTACTTATGGTGGCGTTTTTAATATAAAACCGCCATAAATAGCTACTACTATTACGTCGGTTCTTCATTTAAACCGTCGTAGTAGACCTTTTCATATATGAAAAACTCCCTCCCGCCAATTTTCCAGGCCTTTTACGACGTTTCTAAAAGAACCGCCACGATTAAGGCGTCGTAATAGGGGTTTTTTCTACTAGTGTTTGTTCTGATTCTCAGGGGTTCAGGGGCAGCATGCCTCAGGTTACTGTGAGAGTGGACAATGAGGAAAGGTTGCAGGATGCTATTCTTACTAGAAGTGAACGTAATAGAGACTGGGCTCAGGTGGACGATGAAATTATGGGATTTAACCAGACTTTCAACCCCCCTCCTCTCCTAGGTATGCCCACCACTTATCATGAGCATGCTGGTTCTTTAAATTTGAGTGGAGCTGAAGATGGTTATGGACATAGGGAGGGCCATAAGAACAGAGGGATGGGAGAGAGGCATTGGGAGGATGGGGAGGGGTCAAAGAAGGTGATTGATGTATCCTCAATTATTTCTTCATCATCTAACAAAAGCTCCTCAGAGGAGAGTATCCCTATGCAACAATGGTTGGATATTCTGGCTGGGGAGGTCTCAGTCACCTCGTTAGACCCAAGGTTTAAGAATGCTATTAATCTGGTGAGTAGTGATGGTAGTGAAGGGGGTGATAGCAAAAACCTGGTGAGGGGCAGTCAGGTGGAAGTGCAGGAGCAAAAGGTTGTCCTCCCAGTGAGAAGAAGGCTGGTTCTGGGTTCTGAAATTTCTGGGAAGCAATTGGTCTGCAAGCCAAATGGAAAAAGGAGGCATGACACAAAATGAGGCAGAGTAGGGACCAGCAAATAAGAACAGTTGGAAGGGAAAGGAGAAGATGCAGGAATATGAAGATAGTTCTGAACTGGTTTTGCAGGATGTGGCTAGAAGCTGCATTAGGAGCCACAAGAGGAAGCAGCCACCAGGGGATGGTGCACCAGGCCTCTTTTTCATGGGGACAGGTTTCAGGCCATCAATTCATGCTAAAATTGATCTGAATGGCTACTCAGATGGGTGGATGGGGCTGCCAATCACTCCAGACAGGGATGATGAAGATGCCATGTTCAGGGAGGCTGTTAGGGGGGCACGAAAAAGAAAATGTGCAACTCAAGAAGACATGGCAATCATTCCGGATGCTGCTGTAAGATCCAAGGAAGATGCAATGGAGTTCCTAGTCTCATTAGCTAAGAAACAGCGCACTAATGGTGCGATTTTTGGAGCTAAACAAGGGGTTTGTGGTTTCAGGATGTTCGTTAATGACATGGAAGTTGATATATCCAGTGACACATCCTCTGCATCATCAATCAATGACTTGGATGTCCATAAAATGGATTCGGCTGATTCAAGGGGTTTTTCGGGGGTTGGACCTTCACAACCCTCGGAGGGGCCATGATTGGCTTGTCTTGGAATTGTAGGGGACTTAATAACCCGCTCTCCCCTATAATTCAGAAAATTAGAGCGTTGGTTAGTAGTAAGCAGTATGATTTTCTTTTTTTAAGTGAGACCAAATGTAATAGTGAAAGTAGTTTATCACTTTTTCATATGTTTAGAACGTATGGCTTTTGTAAATTCCATAGTGTTGATGCACTTGGAAGGTCGGGGGGCTTTGGTAGGATGGAAAAAAGAAGCTCGTATGCGAGTCGTTTTGGATTGTAAGAATTTTGTTGTAATGCTTGTGGAATCTAGTGGTGCGGCTTCGTGGTATCTTGTTCTCTTTTATGGGGCCCCGAAAGTGGAGGATCGGTTGGAGGTTCTAAATGATTTGGGGGAGTGGATGAAATTTTGGAATCATCCGTTCCTCATTTTAGGAGACTTTAATCAAGTGGATTCACGAAGTGATAAGAAAAGCTACAATCTTGGTAGAATTGAAGGTGCTAGTCAATTTGCAAAGTGGAAGATACGACATGAGTTGATCGATATTCCCTTTAAGGGACCGAGGTTCACTTGGTGCAATAACCGAAGTGGGGGCCAAAGGGTTTATGAACGACTCGATAAAGCTCTTGGTTCCAAGGATTGGCTATTACATTTCCCTAACTCCGGAGTCGCACATTTCCCGATTCAACTGTCGGATCATGCCCCTATTGAATTCAACTTACATCTTACAATGGCAAGCGGTAAAGGAAAACCGTACAAGATCGATGCTTGGGCCCTGGATCATGAGGATTGTTTGAAGGATATTAGAAGGGTCTGGGTGACCACTTTCACAGGATCCCCGAGTTTCTGTCTGGCTCGGAAGTTATCTACTGTCAGAGACAATATAAAGTCTTGGTCCCTCACAAAGTCTAGAGAATGGAAACGAAAGTGGGAAGAGTTTGATGAGCGCCTCTTGGAAGGATTGGAAGAAGATTTTGCAGGCAAGGGGGAGGAGAGGTATCTCTCCGCCCATAAGGACCTCCATACTTTTATTGAAGCAGCTACATCTTACTGGAAGCAGAGGGCTAAGGTGAAATGGGCAAAGGAGGGTGATGCTTGTACGAAATTCTTTTTCAATTGGGTGAAAGGAAGGTCCGGGAAAAACTTTATTCATAGCATTAGGAAAGATGATGGATCCTGGATAAGGGGTGAACAGGAGGTAGGACTGGAATTCCAAGCCTTCTTTAAGGATATCTTCCGGGCTGAGATGGTATTGGAGGAGGAACGGGAGGAGAGCTGCTTTGAAAACTTCCTGAGAGCAGTTAAGCCTCAAGTTCTAGCTGATGACGCTGACATGCTTGACAGGATCTTCACAAGGAAAGAGGTTAGAAAGGTTGTTTTCCAAATGGGCCCGTCTAAGTCTCCTGGACCGGATGGGCTTCCGGCAGTCTTCTTCCAAAAATGCTGGGGCATTGTGAAAGAGGATGTGTGTAAAGGGATTCTATCGATCCTGAATTCTGGAAGAGTCCTTCGGGAGATGAATCAAACCTTCATTGCCTTAATCCCGAAGATTGACCACCCGGAGCAGGTTTCTGATTTTAGGCCCATTAGCTTATGTAATGTGATCATGAGGATTGTTTCAAAGTGTATCGTGAATAGAATGACAAAGGTAATGGGAAAGCTGGTAGGGGATACTCAAGGAGCTTTTGTTGCGGGACGACAAATCAGTGATAATATTCTACTTGCCCATGAGCTGATCTTTAATGTGAACAATGCTCGATCTGGAAAAGTGGGGAAATGTATCTTCAAGGCAGATATGAGTAAGGCCTATGACAGGATTAGGTGGGACTTCCTGAAGGCTGTCCTTAAGGGGTTTGGATTTCCTGCTCGTCTCATAACTCTTATTATGCATTGCGTTTCTTCTGTGAGCTATGAGATTTTGCTAAACGGCAAACCCCTTAGTAATTTCAAACCAAAATGTGGTCTTAGACAGGGGGATCCGTTATCCCCGTTCCTGTTTATTTTATGCATGGAAGCCATGGCTGCACAAATCAACTTGGCTCAGGAACGGGACCTCATCAGGGGGATTCGTGTGGGCCGTGGGGTACAACGTATCTCGAACCTTCTTTTCGCCGATGACTCAGTTTTATTCTTTGAGAATAGGAGCGGGGCAGCTAGAAATCTTATGGATATTCTAGATTGGTTCTGTGTGTTGTCCGGTCAGATGCTTAACCACTCGAAATCGGGGATTCTGTTTAGCCCGAATTCTACTCTTCGTAGTATTCAGGCCGCCTTGAAGGATCTACACATTAGGAGTAATAGGGGGCTTGGAAGATACCTAGGGATCCCTACTGAATTTCACCACACGAAAAAAGATATCTTCTGGGGGCTGGTGGAGTATGTCACTAAAAGAATCTCATCCTGGAATGCTCTCTTCTTGTCGGCGGCGGGTAGGTTAACCCTTATTTCTTCCGTACTATCGAATCTATCCATTTATTTTCTATCGGTATTCAAAATACCGGTAAGTGTGACACGGAAATTAAACTCTCTGTTGTCACATTTTTGGTGGTCGGGAAGTAGATCTGGGAATAAGATTGCGTGGTGTAGCAAGAGGTTCTTAAGTCTACCGAAACGGAATGGTGGGCTTGGGATTAGGGATATAGGATGCATGAACAAAGCTCTTCTAGCTAAGCATGGATGGCGGATTCTTTCTGGCGAAGATTCCCTTTTTTACAGAACGTTCAGAGCTCTGCTGCCAGGGATAAAGGAAAGACGGGGGTCAAGGAGCTGTAACATTAAGTCTAATTCGTCCTGGGGTGCTAGGAGCATCTTTCTTGGTATACAATGGATACGATCAAAGTTGGGTTGGAAACCAGGGAGGGGATCTAGTTTTAAATGTTTGGACTTCTAATTGGGTTAATGGGGAAATTCCAAGCCCGAAAGAATGTTGGCTGGAGCATGAATGGGCTCACCTATATAAGCTCACAGTCTCTGACCTGTTGAGTGATGAGGGAAGGTGGAATGATATTATGGTAAGACATATTTTTGAGGACTGTTGGGCAATCAAGATCCTTGCTATGCCTATCCCTTCTCTCGTTTGGTTGATAAGGTCTATTGGCCTTATACTAGAAATGGGGTTTATTCAGTGAAGAGTGGATATGGTATCATCTGGAATGACTTTTTTGAGAAAAATGGAAGCTCCAAGGATAAATCAAGGATGGATAAGAGTGTTGAGATGTTCTGTGGCAGAAAGTTGTGGCAACTCCAAATCCCAGCCAAATGGAAAATCTTTTTGTGGAAGATTTGCGCTAACACTCTACCTTGTGAGGCGGAACTTGCCTCCAGGAAGATTCAGGGATCTGTCCAATGTGTCTCTTGTAGTCAAAAGGAGGGAGAGGTGGAAACTCTAAATCATATTTTTAGAGATTGTATGTTTGCTTCGCGTATATGGGCAGGCTCGGTTTTAGGGATTAGAACGGAGCATGCTTACCACCTGAATATTCAACAGTGGATCTTGGACTGGATTGCCTTACTAGGAAAAATGGAAGAAGGGAGCTGGCGAGTGTGTAATTTTGTGGCTACTCTATAGAGTATTTGGAGACATCGAAATGACGTTATCTTTAAAGGTAGTGGCATTCCTATTATGCACCTGTACCAACTAGCGACAACGGAGGTTGCGGATTTCCAGAGGGCTCGGAATATTACGGGTACGGAGAAAAGGCGAGATCAGGATGTAGATTCTACTTATTCTGACGCCCATAATTTGTTGGCCGGTAATAAGTTCTCCCTTATTGGTACTGCAGACTCTTGTGATGTGGTTAGAATTATGGTGGATGCGGGGTGGAGGAGTAATCTTGATGCTGCTGTTGGGTTGGTGGCTTATAATCAGGATGGGGCTGAGGTGGGTCGGTTTAGGAGAGGGTGTTTGGCTGAATCGGCCCTCCAGGCCGAAGCTCTGGGTTTACTTGCGGTGTTAAAATAGGCTAAAGAGCGGGGATTTCAGCATATACACACTTTCTCGGATTGCCTACGAGCTCTCCTTCAACTGACAAGCTTGGAGGAATCGGATCACCTTATTACGGATATTCTAGGAGATTGGCATATTCTTTCTGCTTTTTTTCATTGTATTAGTTTATCTTTTTGTTCCTCGTAGATTTAATAGGGTTGCTCACGATCTGGCAACCGGTGCTTTTAACATGTAAAACTTTCTTTACCACTGGCAAAAAAAAAAAAAAAAAAAGTCTATATCCTCTTTTAGTAGTTTCAATATATATATGAAATTTGTTTTTATAAGGGAAATATTGAGCTTTTGCAAATTTTTGTCCATTGATGGGATGAATTTGTCAATGTGAATTCAGAACAATCATAAATATCAGTGGATATTATTGTTACAAATAATTTACACAAAAACTTCAAAAGACCGTCAATAACATTATTAAGGGACCTCTTCATGACAGGGTGTGAGACCCACTGAAGTTTTTATTACTTATTATGTCTCTCACTAAATTAATGAGAGACGGTCCCTCACGAGACTTACTGACTAACTTATTGTTACAATTAATTGGTTAACATTAAGTTTCTAAGTTGTCTTCTAATTCCATAAGTTTGAAATTCGAATTTGATGAAAAAAAAAGCAAAATATTTAAGTTATTTACGATAGTACTCCGAGTGTCACTCAATTTAAGTAACCGGAGAAGTAGCAAGTAAACCCCATACGTTTAATCTTATGTGCAAATCACCCCTGTATGAGGTGTCGCTCTGTGGTTGAAATAAAGGCCCCACCATAATCTCCATCATTTTTCGTTTATAATTGCTGAGTTGTGCATGATTAACTTGAATAACTCGATTAAAACAACTATAATTATAACTAATACATATCAACTAACAGGGCCACGAACATGGTTTAATAGCCAAAAAATCAATGAAACAAATTTGGCAAGTTTTGAAGTCTAACAGACCGACATAAAAATTGTCATAAATTAATATAAATATTATGGGTTTGAAATTAATGTAAAAAATGTCGAATTTACAACAAAAAACAGGGAAATGGCTACAAAACGAAAATACAATAGATGCAAATTTGTTTATGTGAAAAAAATCATGAATTACCTTATTATTGATAACTCTATTATTAAATTTACGTAGTTCAAGAGTTATAAGGAAAAACTCACATAGATAAGGTTCAAATTAATTAAAAGTTTTTAAAATTGCATAAAAATGAAAAAAAAACAACAAAAATATAGATAAAATAAATAGAACTGTAAAAAATAGCAAAATAAAAATAATCGAAAAAATGTTAATGCAAAATACATATATAAACAATATCAATTGAAAAAGTCCAAAATTATCTAAGCACGAACCCGCTAATGGCTTGGCGGTATAGACCTTTAAAATTAAAAGAACATTCCTTCTATGAATTGTTAAAAACATGAAGATCAGAATTAGGGAAAGGGAGATAGAGTGAGAGATATATAAACCTTTTATTTTAAATATAGTTAATTTAATATGCTTTTCAAACTATTTTTAAACATAATATAATTATAATAATAGCAAATTGCACGGCTATGAGCTAATTAATGAAATTTTTAAAAAGCAATAGCGAAATCGAGTGAAAAAACGACTTATTGAATGTATGAATTTGATAATTCATCTATAATTATCTTTGTATTTCAAAGTACTAAAATCAACACTTTTTCTGTTCCAATGAGTTGTATACGTTTTCTTTATGCATATATATCAATGCTTATTTTTTTTCATATCTTTAGTTACATATTACTAAAGTTCATAAAAATTTGATATTCATATTGTACTCGGTTAGACAATTTAAACAAGATCTCAAATGACTATCTTTTATGTAATATATTAGAATTTATATTGAAGATTCTCCTCAATTATTACTTTTTCTAATTATTATTTCAAAATATTATAATATATAAGTGTTTTTCATATTTATACATTACGAAATTTAGCTAAAATAAATACTACATTAGATCAAACTCTCACTACATTTGATATTCACATTAACCAAAAAATTATTCTCCACCCATCAGGTCAAGCGAGTGGATCAGATCAGATTGACTGCCTAAGCTAATCAGTCATATGAAGTTAGGGTCAATTGGGTCGCATGTTAATATTCCGAATGTTAACCCTAAGAAGTGTTTAGTAAAGTCGAGTTTACGGGTTAGATCAAATTTCAACACGTTTACTTATACAATATATTGACTAAGCGTTGCGTGACAATGATAGATGAACCATCTCAACTAAAATCTTAAGGCGATGGTGATGCCCAACTATTATTAATATTCCTATTACGCTCCCTCATTCAAATGCCCGTTGGGCTGGAATAGTGGTTAGTTTGCACAGACTCCCCTATACCGTGTGGTGGGTTTCCACTTTGTGTTTTTGATGAGGTTGCCAGGATTTGAACCCGTGACCTTCGCTCACAATGGCTCTGATACCATTAAGGAAGATAATGCTTGATCTTCTCATTGATAATAAGTCAGTATAAATACAAGACTATGAAAATTACAATAAGATATTCTAAGTTACAAACTAGGAAACGATATACACAAATATAGGTACCAAATAACTAAACTGATTGCTAGAATAATTACTTATATTCTATCACACCCCCACAGTCGAAACGGGAGGGTCACAGACGTTGAGGCTGTCGCGAAAATCATCAAATAAGACCAAAGGAAGGCTCTTTGTGAAAACATCCGCGATTTGATAACGAGATGGAATATGACGAACGCGAACTTCACCGCGTTCGACCTTCTCTCGGACGAAATGAATATACATTTCAATATGTTTTGTCCGTTGCATTGGATTTACCGAGAAATATACAACACTTACGTTATCGCACTAGACAAGAGTAGCTTTAGAAATAGGAACCTTTAAATCAACAAGAAGATTGTGGTCCAACTATTATTAATATTTCTATTAGATAATGAGTAAAAATGATATCATTCAAACATCTGTTGTTAAAACATCTTTAATAGGGTCATCGTATATGATTTCTTAAACAACACAAATGGTAACAAAACTCATAATTCAAAACTAAAATTTAATGTAACTTGAATCAAAAGTTAAATCATTTCTTTTCATATCATTTTAACAATGCTAAAATAGCATACCCATGCAATTTGCACGAGTTTAATACTAGTGGTACAAATTAAGTAATTAACCCCACAACTTTTTATTCTTTTGGCTAATGTTCCAATAAATAATATATTATAATAAATACCTTAATATTTTAAATTATTTAATTAAAAAAACGCATTTCATTGATTAATGACTGAAATATCTATTACCTTAATCTGTCTACAGCTTCACAACGAGCTTTCATCCCTCTTTCTTCTCCAATTAATCGCTTAACCCTTATTTTATTGCCACAAATTAGTTATCTACTCCACAAAGTGATTCATCTACCTTATGAATACAGAATTAGCGTCACCAATCACCATCATGGCATCAATTAAAATAACAAGTGACACCACACAAAGACTCTAAAGAAGACCCATTTCCATTAATTAGTTGCTTACCACTTGATGATGCAATTGAAGGAGTCCAATTGTTATGCAGTTCATTTCTTTAATAATACCGAAATTTTCATATCATCAATAATCTGGCTGCAAATATTCTGGAGCTCCGTCCTCTTGTCATTAAACTCATCATCCTCGGCACGCTTGGTATCTCGAAGCCATTTAAGGGTCTGGTCAACGGCATCATCGATCTTCTGTTTCTTATCCCTTGCCATGTTCCTAATATTTAAAGCGTACCCCTCCAAGGCATTTTTGTCCTCAGCCTTCTTCTTTCGTCTTTCATCATCAGACTTGTATTTCTTAGCTTCTTCAACCATCTTCTCGATCTCTTCCTTAGAAAGTCTACCCTTGTCTTTGGTGATTGTTAACCTGCTCTTTTGCTCGCTAGTCTTGTCCTTAACATAAACGTCGAGGATGCCATTGGCATCAATATCAAATCGCACTGTGATCTGGGGAACACCTCTAGCAGCCGGGTGTATGCCCATGACCTCGAATTTGCCCAGCAAGTAGTTATCACGGATTTGGAATTTCTCTCCTTCGTACACCTGAATTAACACACTTGACTGGTTATCGGAGCAAGTGGAGAAGACACGGTCCTTCACGGTAGGAACTGTTGTGTTTCTCTTGATCAGTTCTGTCACAACACCATCGCCTGTCTCTGAAACAAGGGAAAGAGGGTTGACATCAAGAGGCAAAAAAGCTTGGATCTTCTTGTTACCATTGCCACTCAAATTTGCAGCCTGAACAGCTGCTCCATAAGCAACGGCCTCATCGGGATTAATGTTCTTGCATAGCGCCTTGCCATCGAAAAAGTCTTGCAAAAGCTGCTGAACTTTCGGAATCCTTGTAGACCCGCCAACCAGAACAACATCATGGACAGTGCTCGTGTCCATCTTGGCGTCTTTCAAACAATTCTTAACAGCCTTCATACACTTTCCGAACAAATCCATGTTCATTTTCTCAAACTCGGTACGAGTGATAGTGGCTTTGAAATCAAGACCGTCGTAGACAAAATCGATCGCAATGGGACTCCAAGCAGCGGCTGAGAGATCTCTCTTTGCCTTCTCACAGGCTGTCCTTAGATTTGTCAAAGCCCTTGGGTTTCCACTAATGTCTATTTTAGCCTCCCGCTTAAACACTTCTACAAAGTGATTAACCATTCTATTATCGAAATCCACACCACCAAGGTGAGTGTCTCCAGCAGTAGCTTTAACCTCAAAAATACCCTCCTCAATAGTAAACAAGGTGACATCTAATGTCCCACCACCAAGATCGAAAACTAACACATTCCTCTCGCCAGTGCTTGTCTCATTCTTGTCAAAACCATAAGCAATGGCAGCAGCAGTAGGCTCATTGATGATACGTATAACATTCAAGCCGGAAATGGCTCCAGCATCGATGGTGGCCTGACGCTGAGCGTCACTAAAATAGGCAGGGACACTGACAACAGCATCCTGTACAGTTGGCCCGAGAAAAGCCTCTGCGACCTCCTTCATCTTAGTGAGGACCATGGAGGAGATCTCCTCGGCAGAAAATTGCTTGACCTCGCTATTGTACTTGGCGACAATCACGGGCCTGTCACCTGGACCTTGGATAACCTTGAATGGCCAGTGCTTCATGTCATCTTGGACCGCGGGGTCGCTGAACCTCCTGCCGATCAGCCTCTTCACATCTGTCACAGTGTTGAAGACAATTATAGGCGGGCAGGTTGTCGCATAACGAGAATATACATTGCAACGAAACTATCAAACGTTAACATAACTAGAAGTGTAACTAGAAGTGTAATTGAGCTCGGGTGAGCTTGAAATCGGCTAACAAACTTTAGCTCGAGCTCGGAATCGGCTGAGAATTTTCCGAGCTTAAAAAATTAAAACTCGGAATCAGTTTAGATTAAGCTCAAGCTCGGTTAAATCATTATTTTCTTTAATTTCATTAACTTTTTAATCAAATTTTATTTTTAAGAAAAATGCTAATATAAAATACTTATCAAATATAGCAAAAATATAATCATAATTTTTAAATTGTTTTATTAATAACACAAATAATTTTAAAATGCATAATTATTTAAATAATAAAAAAACGAGCTTTTAATTCCGAGTTCTACTAAGCTCGGAGTTGGCTCAGATTTCGTCTACCTAGGCCTGGCATCAACTTTGACCGATTTTGAGCCGAGATTTGACAAATCTAATTCTGAGAGTCGTACCAGTAATACTTTCCAAGTCGGAAAAAGAAAATCAAAACGGAGTGAGGAATCGTTCGGTCATACTTGTTGCCGTATGAATCAAACGCTGTTATTTAATAGTGGATTATGTTTTAGAAATATTTTACTTTGTTCCAATAGTTTTAAGAATTTGTTATCAATTGATTTTGATGTCTTTAACAATTACCGTCAGACTTTTTATTAATCTAATGAACTGATTTTTCTCTAGAAAGAAAGCATAACGAGTTTTTCTAACATGTTGTAATACTCCATAAGTCCATATTATTAATTGAAAAAGTTTGGATAGAAGTACGAGTAACATGTGCCCTTAAAGCACATTCATTAATTAGAATAATCAAATATAAAACACGTAAATATAAAATTGTATAGGCTAACCGAAAATGGTGTTGATAGAATAATCCCGCTCCATAGCAGCATGACCAATGAACCTCTCAGTATCAGTAAATGCAACATAAGACGGAGTTGTTCTTTTACCCAAATCATTGGAAATAATCTCGACACGATCATGTTGCCAAACTGCAACACAACAGTACTTTGTACCAAGATCAATTCCGATTGCTGGACCTTTTACTCTACCCGACATTGTAGTGCACTCTTACAAAATTTACGATGTAAAAGAAAATGATAATATGTATATGAAACTTGGAGTTGGAATGAACAAATAGACTGATAATTTATATAAATGTCGGATTAGGAAAGTCAATGACCAAAGTCATTTAAAAATTGCTTGGAAACTCTCTCGCTGCTTCCTACGTCGTCTTCATGCTCAATTTTTTTATGATCAACTTACATCTATTCCAATTCGCCCCTCCTTAATTTGATAAATTGTACGGAAAATAATCTTTTGCTTTCTTATGTATGTGCTATGAGGCTATGACGTTAGTTTTTCACAATATTTATTAAATATAATCTTTTATTACAGGGGTGTTTGTGTCCAGCCCCTAGGTTAGGTACCTCTTCTCCAGGGAGGCACGAGGGTGAGGATCAACAAACGCTCCTGGTAGGGCCAATGCACTAGGGATTTGGAGCGACCAAACTCGTTAGGGAGCCTGAGCAGAACCTCTGGAGGAGGAGCAGAAGTACTCACAGATGCCGAGCCAGTAGCATGTGTGGAGCCACATACAATAACAGTAAAGGTGTCAGCAGCAGGTGTAGTCTTAACAGGAGCAGGATAGCTCCTACGAAGTGGGAGGAGTGGACACCAAGGGAATTACCTCTATAGAAGCCTCATGAATAATGACGGGCCTCTTTAAGGAGGCACCCTCAGCAGAGGACTCAACCCTCGTTTTGGAGGCGACCCTCGACGCAATGCTAGTAGTTCTCTTCTTCCGCTGCTCCAGGACCATCTGAAGAGTCACCTTAGGTCTAGCAAAATTATGGAACCAGAGGA
The DNA here is from genome assembly GCA_029255685.2 of Silene conica. Classification (NCBI taxonomy): domain Eukaryota; kingdom Viridiplantae; phylum Streptophyta; class Magnoliopsida; order Caryophyllales; family Caryophyllaceae; genus Silene; species Silene conica. The sequence continues at coordinate 75,549,543 of CM055314.2, forward strand.
AGTATCCCGTAAGCCCATGATTTAAACAGGAACCAAGGAGTAAAAAGTCAGGGAGGAAGCAGAAAAACTCACCTGATGACATTGTCTCCCCTTAAGTTTTTGCTAAAATGGGGTCGGAAACAAAACTATTTACCAAGATGGCGCTCGTTTCAAACTATTTACCAAAAATGGTACCACGTCATCAATTTCGATTTTTTAATTTTTTTTTTTGAAATTCAGAACATGTCGCTGTCCCATGCTTGCACGATTCGCGCTTTGACAAGCTATCTTCGTCATGTCCGTTCTCCTTACTCCGAGCACCAAATAATGAAATACGACCACCATTCTCATCTTCGCACTTTCCTTATCGTATTCGGATTGTTGTTTGAGTTATTTGCTCCATGATTTGCGCATAAAAAGGCCCGTAATATCGCCGTTCACAAACATTTTCGATTTAGAAAATTACTGAATTGAATTGTTTATACATTGTTCCTGCATATTAATGTCGCCGCTGAAACTCTCAAAGAACAACGATGTTTTCCAATTGTAGTAATTTGAACAACTGCTTATAAGCGAAAAGCTGAGAAGCTTGTTTAAAAAAGAGCTTTAGAATATGTTCTTTCTCGGTGTAGGCTTGCTTTGCAGCCCTATCTGCTTCGCTGCCGCGAGTTTGAGAATGGCATAGTGCTTCCAGTAGCTTGGCCTTACTTGGATCGTTCCCAGGAAAAACGGCTTTGTCTGGCGTATCATGGTTGCATGAACTAGACAATTTACAAAAAATTATTCGTTAACTTCTCACATCCTGAAACAAAGATGAAACGATGATCAGTAAACTTCTAAATCAGTAACTCGCAACAGGCCGTTTCAAGGATGATCAATTTCGAACCCCGAGTCATGAATATCACCATCCAAAGACTTTACCGGCTAGATTACTTTGAAATCTGGGTATCCTATAATCTGATATGACGTAATAATCCTACAACAGAAGAAAAAAAACTAATCGTGCCTTTTTTTGCGAAATCATGTATAAACAATTCAATTCAGTAATTTTCGAAATCGAAAATGTTTGTGAACGGCGATATTACAGGCCTTTTTTTGCGCAAATCATGGAGAAAATAACTCAAACAACAATGCGAATACGATAAGGGAAGTGCGAAGATGAGAATGGTGGTCATATTTCATTATTTGGTGCTCGGAGTAAGGAGAACGGACATGACGAAGGTAGCTCGTCAAAGCGCGAATCGTGCAAGCATCATGTCGCTGGGACAGCGACATGTTCTGAATTTCAGAAAAAAGAAATTAAAAAATCGAAATTGATGACGTGGAACCATTTTTGATAAATAGTTTGAAACGAGCCCCATTTTGGTAAATAGTTTGGTTTCCGACCCTATTTTAGCAAAAACTTCTCTTCAGCAAGGCCGAGGAGACGGTCGAAAATCTTAACTCATGGGATAATCCAAAAAGCTTGTTCAACGACGTAGTTTCGTCAAGAGATGGTATAAGGCGCTTCAAACCTGCACAAAAAAAAAAGTAAGAAACGTAAAAAGATAAAGGAAGATAAAGCAGGTATAAATAATGCCTGTGGTAGACCACCACTCTGTAAACAAGTAGTCAACCGAAGGAGGCAGCGATTTAATATTCCAAAGAATAAACCAGCTGAACCAATCAACATTATTAGGCTTTGGGGGATAAACAATGCAGTGCTCTTCATTCTCCTGAACTCTCCCTATCACGTGGTGATAACTCCGTTATCTACGCGTTTTCCATACCTAAAAACTCTTTTCTCGTAGCCCGTTTTCTTGCTTTTTATGTGTTCTTCCGTGCTTAATTTGCATATAACGCTCAACTTGCCTTTTGGGAAGCTTGTTTCGGGTTTTGGTTGTGTTTGTCGATTTTTGTAGGGATACAACTAGGGCCAACAAGCACCCACCTGAACAAGAAGCAACCCATGAACCCATTTGACAACCTAAGGCCCAACGAAACCTACGGATAGCCCAAAACAGAGAAATAAGGAAGCTAACTGAAGGTACCGTAAGAACCGTGCCGTTCCTCTCCAGGGACGAAGGAGCCGTGCTCTCCTAGCCGTGCCGTGCGGTTCTCTGCCGTGCCGTTCCTCTCCAGGGATGAAGGGGCCGTGCCCTCCGTGCTGTGCCGTGCCGTTCTTACCGTGCCCAGCTCTGTTTTTGCGCGGATCTTTATTTACTTGAACGACAATGTTTTGTGTCGTTTTGCCTTTTTGTAACCTAGTATATAAGCACTTTTCCTTCTCTTTTTACTGTACAACCTACCTCTAATTCAAGTTTTTAGTAAGAGAAATCCATTTTCCTTTGTAATTTGCAACAAACTCTTAATCAATTTCAATAGTTATCAAGCTTCCTTTGTTCTTTTGCTTCATTGTTCTTCCTTGTTCTTCCTAGTTGGTATATTTCTTATCTCTTTCTTTATTTTGTCATTTGTTTACATTTTAGTTGATTTAGGAGTTTGAATTTTGCACTTAGCTTGTTCACAAAGTTTCTTCCTCTGTGCTTGATTATTGTTTGTTTTGATTTAATTTGCCTTAGATCATTGTTGTAGTTGGTTTTTGCATGTTTAATAGTACGAATTTATCCTTCATCATGTTTAATCACAAAGTGTCATCTTTTGTTATGAATTTGACTTCCTTAGTTATGACTAGTGAGTAGTCTCATACTAGGACTCGATTAGCTCCATCATGGGTGTTTCATTTTATTGATTTCTCACTAGATTAGTCCTTGGGTTTGGCTTGTGAGGGTAGACTAGGGGATTTGGCTTGTTTATGGGTTTTCGCGGGTTTCATTGACTCTAGACCCTTGTCCATCGGCGAGAGTCGGTTAGGTTGGGAGTCGGGGTGGCTTGTTTGACCTTATTGTCTACCCAGGTTGAGACCGAAAGGGAGAACCGAGGGAGGACCCCTTAGTCTAGCGTTTGAAATCGACCTTCGAGAGGAGGGGATGGATGACCCGGAAACCAACGTGGATATTTAACTTAGGACATCGACTTTCGAACCCGAGAGGGGGGTTAGTCGGGATTGCTAGTGTCTTATAGTGAGCCCGAGAGGGAGTCTATGAGCGAATTAGAGACGTTTTCCCCTTTATAACCCATACTCGTTGATTAGTAAAGAGAGATCATAATCATGAACACTTATGGTGGAGTGAAATCGGGTCCTAGGCCTTTTCTCTATTGAATTACATCCATTTCTTTCACTTGTTATTGTTAGTTTATTTAATTTACTTTGCTATTTCATACTTAGCTTATTTGTAGTTATTCATCTCAACCATCTCATTGTCGACTTAGCTAAACTCATAACTTGAATAGCTAGTATTGCGATTTTAGCTCCCTGTGAATCGACCCTCAAGTGCTACTTCGTCAACCGTGCACTTGCGGCATTAAAACATCCACATCAAGTTTTTGGCGCCGTTGCCGGGGAGCCAATAATTGCATATTAGCCAATTTTAGTTTAGTCTAGACTAAATCATAGTTAACTTTCCACACTCCGGTGTGCCATCTTTGTTATTGATCTTTTTCTTCAAGTGTGTAGGTTTATTGCATGAGTAGAAGAACTCGCAAGGTCCAACCACAATATCCTATAGACCTTGAGATAGAAGCTACCGCAAGACGCCTCAACACTTTGAGAAGAAGGGGATTGATCAAAGTCCCAATTGAGGAAGTAACTTCATTCGGAGAGAGTTCTTAACCTTTACCTTTTGAGAATCCTTTCCACATTCCGGAGGAAGATACAATGGTAGAACCTGAGCCCGTTGCTATGAGAGACCGGTTGGCCCCTAAGACGGTTGTAAACCCAAGCATTGTCAAGCCTCCAATTCAAGCCAACAATTTTGAATTGAAAGCAACTTTGTTACAACTAGTCCAAGGAAACCAATTTGGAGGAGGAGCCACCGAAAACCCCAATGAGCACATAAATGACTTTCTCGATAGTTGTGAAATGTATAAAGCCAATGGTGTTAGTGATGATGCTCTCCGCTTAAGACTCTTTCCGCACTCTTTGAGGGGAAGTGCTAAAGAGTGGCTTAAGAGTTGTGAACCGGAGTCGTTAAGGACTTGGGATGATGTCTCTAAAGATTTTCTCAACAAGTATTTTCCACCACAAAGAACCGCAAGGATTAAGAGTGAGCTCCAAGGTTTTACACAACTAGAAGATGAGACACTTTATGAGGCTTGGGAGAGGTACAAAGCATTGCAAAGATTGTGCCCACACCATGGAATCGGAGAGGACGAACTCATAAACAATTTCTATGAAGGACTCAACAATGAAATGAAGATGAACCTCGATTCCGGTTCCGGGAAAGGAGCACTAGACAAGATAGACCACAAAACGGCCAAAGGGTTGATTGAAGAAATGGCTTCTAGGACTTTCCATTGGAGTCATGATAAACATAAGAGGAAAGGGAAGTCAAGTGTTGAGACGGCTAGTAACCTAGAGGTTAAGGGATTAATCGATGAATTGAAGCAACAAGTTGCTCTACTAAGTGTCAACAAGAGCCAAAGCCACACCTCAAACAATTCGTGTTCGAGCCGTCAACAAGTGTATTATTGTGATTTTTGTGGAGATCAAGGGCACTCTCCCAATGAGTGTCACTTGATAGGAGGAGATGGAAGCGGGATGGAACAAGTGAACGGTTTGTGGGAGTCCACTCCGGCACAAAGAGCTTTCAATAACAATCAATACCACCTGGGTTTGAGGAACCATCCAAACTTTTCGTACAATTCTCACAATGTTCAAAATCCCAATTTTCAAGCTCAAAAACCAAATCCAACATTCAATAATGCACCTCCCGGTTTTCAAGGGAAAACCTTTGCTTCAAGACCACCATTCCAAACATCCAACCAACCTTTTCAACCAAACCAACAATTCCCTCAACAAAACCACCAATCCTTCCAACAACCATTTCAACAACAACAAACCCAAAAATCTTTTCCACAACAACAAACCCAACCAAAAACCAACCTTGAATCAATGATGGAACAACTAATGACCAATCAAAACCAATTTATAACAAATTCCAACCAAAAACAAGAGGATACAACCACATCAATCAACCAACTGCGGAGTCAAATGCAAGCCTCTCAACGAATAACCGATAACCAAATTTCTCAATTAGCCACTCAATTGGGTAACATGCAAGGTCCCAACGGAAGATTTTCGGGAAAGACAGAGGAAAACCCGAAAACCGTAAACTCTATTCACTTGAGGAGCGGTAGAGAATTGCAAGATCGGGTACCGGTGAAGAAGAGAAAGAGTAATGGCGGTCAACCGGAGAAGGTTATTGTTGAGACTAGCAAGGAGCCGGAGGAAGACCTAGTGGAGATAGTGGCGGAAACACCTATGGTAATTGATGAGCCGAAGAAGGTAGTTGAAGAACCAAAACCAAGTGTTGTAAAACCTTTTGTGCCACAAATTCCATTTCCACAAAGGTTGGCAAGAGCAAAACTTGAGCAAAAGTATGGGAAGTTCTTGGACATGATGAAGGATGTGAACATCACCATTCCATTTCTTGATGCCATTAAGGAAATCCCAACTTATGGCAAGTTTTTGAAGGATTTGGTGTCCAACAAGAATTCCTTGAACACCTTTCAAACGATGAATGTATCAAAAGAGTGTAGTGCCATACTCATGAATGAAGCTCTCACCAAGCTTAAAGACCCCGGGAGCTTTTCTATCCCATGCCTAATTGGGGATGTCCATGTTGGGAGAGCCTTGTGCGATTTGGGGGCAAGCATTAGCCTCATGCCTCTTAAAATATTCAATAAATTGAAGGGGTTTGAGCTTTCTCCTACAAGAGTTTCTCTACAACTAGCGGATAGATCGGTGAGATATCCAATGGGGCTTGTGGAAGATGCGCCACTCAAAGTTGGAAAGATAATCATCCCATGTGACTTTTATGTCATGGATATGCCAGAAGACACAAATGTTCCCATTATTTTGGGGCGCCCATGCCTTGCCACGGGAGGTGCCCTCATTGATGTAAAAAACGGGAAGCTATCTCTACAAGTTGGGGATGAGAAAGTGGAGTTTTCTTTGGATAAAGCTATGAGTGAGCCCTCGGAGGGAAAAACATGCTACGTGGTAGATATCCTTCAAGATTATGTGGACAAGAAAACCAATGAAGGGGATACTAGCTTACAAGGGTTCCTAGAAGGAAAAGTGAGGGATTACAAGGAACACAAGGAGTATGCCATGGCTATGGAGGCAACTACCTTGGAGGAGCCGAACAAAAAGTTTGAAAGCTTGAGGAAAGACGGTAAAGAAGAGGAGAGATCCACGTCTCCTCAAGTGGAGTTGAAACCTCTTCCCTCTACTCTTAAACATGTTTTCCTTGGTCCTAATGGCACTTACCCTATTATTGTTAATAGTGCACTCAATGACATTGAACTCGAAAAATTGCTTGTGGTTGTGAGAAAATACAAAGATGTCATTGGGTACACCATTGATGATATCAAGGGTATTAGTCCCTCTTTTTGCACCCACCGTATCCATTTAGAGAATGAGGATTCATCATCCGTAGAGCCTCAACGCCGCCTTAACCCCACCATGAAGGAGGTGGTTAGAAAGGAGGTGTTGAAGCTTTATGATGCTAGCATAATTTACCCAATTTCCGATAGTGCATGGGTTAGCCCGGTTCATGTTGTACCAAAGAAGGGTGGTGTCACGGTAGTGACAAATGAGAACAATGAGTTGATCCCAACAAGAGTCACAACAGGGTGGAGGATGTGTATCGACTATAGGCGCCTCAATAAGGCAACTAGGAAAGACCACTTCCCCCTTCCTTTTATTGATCAAATGTTGGAAAGACTTGCCCAACACTCTCATTTTTGCTATCTTGATGGATTTTCGGGATTTTTCCAAATCCCAATCCACCCTAACGACCAAGAGAAAACCACATTCACTTGTCCATTTGGTACATTTGCATATAGGCGCATGCCTTTTGGGCTATGTAATGCGCCGGCCACATTTCAAAGATTCATGTTAGCTATTTTCTCGGAGTATGTTGAGGATATCATGGAAGTGTTTATGGACGATTTCTCGGTTGTAGGTACATCTTTTGATGGGTGTCTAACGAATTTGTCAAAGGTCTTGAAAAGGTGTCAAGAAACCGGTCTAGTGTTGAATTGGGAGAAATGTCACTTTATGGTGACATCCGGGGTAGTTTTGGGACATGTTGTGTCAAGTAAAGGCTTGGAAGTTGATCAGGCCAAGATTGAGGTCATTAAGACTTTACCCCCTCCCACTAGTGTCAAGGGCATTCGTAGTTTTTTAGGTCATGCCGGGTTTTACCGGAGGTTTATCAAAGATTTTTCCTTGATTGCCCGACCTTTGACTTTTTTACTTGGTAAGGATGTACCATTTGTGTTTTCTAATGAGTGCTTGATTTCTTTTAATAGGCTTAAGGAAGCTTTGACAAGTGCTCCAATCATACAACCTCCGGATTGGAATTTGCCATTCGAACTCATGTGTGATGCTAGTGACCAAGCCTTGGGAGCGGTCTTGGGTCAAAAGAAAGACGGAAAAGTTCATGCAATACATTATGCAAGCAAGACCCTTAATGACACCCAAGTGAACTACTCAACTACCGAGAAAGAACTCCTAGCGGTAATCTTCGCCATGGAAAAGTTCCGGACTTACTTGGTTGGAGCTAGAGTTAGCGTTCACACCGATCATGCGGCCTTGAAGCATTTGCTTCTCAAGAAAGAGTCTAAGCCCCGCTTGAGTCGGTGGATCTTGTTGTTTCAAGAGTTTGATATTGAGATAAGGGACAAGAAGGGAACGGAGAACTTGGTAGTGGATCATCTTTCACGTATTGAGAATGGAAGCTTGGATGGCGCTACACCAATCGATAATTCATTTTCCGATGACCAATTATTTGTACTTGCACTCGTGTAAACCCCTTGGTATGCGGACTTTGTGAATTACCTCGTTTCGGGAATCATTCCACATGACTATGACTCGCACAAGAAAAAGAAGTTCTTTCATGATATCAAGCAATTCTTTTGGGAGGAACCATGTCTCTAAAAGTCATGTGCCGATGGGATGATCCGGAGGTGTATACCAAGTGAAGAGGTTGAATCAATCATTAATCATTGTCATGGTATGCCAAGTGGAGGGCATGGAAGTGCAAGGAAGACCGCTTCAAGAATTCTTCAATGCGGTTTTTATTGGCCAACATTGTTTCATGATGTTACTTTACATGTGAAGAGTTATGACAAATGTCAAAGAAGTGGTAACATAACAAGGAGGCACGAGATGCCAATGAACTTCATGCTTGAGGTGGAAGTTTTTTATGTATGGGGTATAGACTACCAAGGTCCTTTCCCATCCTCCTATGGGAATGAATACATCCTTGTGGCGGTGGACTATGTAAGCAAGTGGGTAGAGGCAATTCCAACCAAGACTTGTGATGCAAAGTCCGTCACTAAACTTTTGCAAACTATCATCTTCCTAAGGTTTGGAGTACCGAGGATCTTGATAAGTGATAGGGGTAGTCATTTCAAGGAGCGGACCTTGGATGCTCTTCTCAAGAAGCATGGGGTGCAACATAGGAGAAGCCTTGCCTATCACCCTCAAGCTAATGGACAAGCCGAGATTTCTAACCGGGAGCTCAAGGTCATCCTAGAAAAAACGGTGAACCGTTCGAGAAAGGATTGGTCAATCAAGATTCATGATGCATTGTGGGCCTATCGCACCGCCTTTAAAACACCGATTGGGGCTTCACCGTACCGATTGGTGTATGGAAAGTCGTGCCATCTTCCGGTAGAAATGGAACATAGAGCTCATTGGGCCATTCGACAATTAAACTTTGATTTGAAGAGTACGGGGGAGAAGAGGCTCCTTGACATTAATGAGCTTGAAGAATTTCGGTTGGAGGCCTATGAAAGTTCTAGGCTTTACAAGGAAAAAACAAAGCGTTTTCATGACAAGGCAATCGTCCGGAGAGAATTCAAGAAAGGGGACCTAGTTCTCCTATTCAACTCAAGATTCAAGCTATTTGCGGGAAAGTTGAGGTCGAAATGGTCGGGGCCATTTACCGTTACTCGTTCTTTTCCATATGGGTCGGTGGAGGTGACCGATGGAGAGCAAACATTCAAGGTCAATGGGCAAAGGCTTAAGCATTATATAGCCGGAAGCCCGATAGTGAAGGAGATATGTGTCGTTACCACTTGCATCATCCGTGCTTGAGTTCTTACTTGAGTTCTTGTGAAACTTTTCAACAAATTTTCGTGATGTGTGACTTAGTCGAGCCTACGACTTAAAACAAGGGCGCTTCATGGGAGGTAACCCATGCAATAAAAGTCATTTTAGCAAGAGAAGAGAAATTTGAAGACAAGGGATTCAGAAGAGGAGGAGTATTGGTTGTAGGAATGGAGTTTTTGGGTATGTGTGGAGGTTGGGGATGTCAAAAAATGAAGAAATGAGGTGTACTCTGAAGGCACCGTGAGAACCGTGCTCAACTGGAGCAGGAACAGAGAAGCCGTGCCCTGGGGGCCGTGCCGTGCCTTGCGTGCCGTGCGGTTCTCAGGCAGGGAAGAAGGCGCCGTGCCGTGCCTACCCAAAAAAAAAAAAATTTTTTTAAGAAAAAAAAAAAAAAAAAAATCGAATAAACCGCACGGTCCTCAGCTTTCCTTCACTTTTTCTTTCATTTTTCATTCTTTCTTCTTCCTTTTACTCAAAACCTCCATTAAACACTCCTTTTTCCTCTTAGAAACCCCTCCAATTCCACCAAATCAACCCAAATTAAAAAGCCAACACCATTTTCTCAATCTACACTTAATTTGTAACATTTCTATCATTTCAAAATTCGATTTTGGAGATAAAAATTTTACCCAAAAAATTTGTAGATCTGATTTTTTGCCCTCTTATTGACCTTATTTGTTGTTCTTTCTTTTGTAGGAAATAATAAGGAAGACAAGGGGCGGCTCTAGGTGGAATTTTCGAGCAATTCCGGGCAGTTTCAAAATTTTGGAGTCGGAACACGGTGACAGCTACTCTTTTCCGCTTATTTGGTAGTGAACTTGCATATTTTACAACAAAAGAATGTCTTCTAAGCGCTCAAGACATGAAGGTATGACTTCAACCTCTCGTAACCCCATCCCCGAGTTAGTAAGAGTCCCCCTTTCTAGTTTCCGTTATAAGGCCCGGGGAGGGGTGGGTCTTGCTGGCTTCAACTCTCAAGATGACTATCGTCGTTACATGAAATTGTTAGGAAAAAGTTTTTCCCCAACAAAATTTTTGTGCTCATATATTATGCGTCGTATGGGGATCTTTGACGACGTTAGCATTCTTTTGAGGAGAGGTGGGTTTGGAATAGGTTTTTGTCATGCTTTCTCATATAGACACCTGACTTGCGAGTTTTTAGCTACCTTTAAGGCGGACTTAGATAGTCTTAACCCCTCCGTCTCCTTTCAAATCCTTGGACATCAACGTAGGATTAGTCTTGAGGAGTTTTCCGAACACCTTGAGATTTCTTTTAATCATGGGGGGCACTAAGAAACACAAGGATAGAGACGCCCGGGATAAATTCTGGAAGTTAATAGCTAGGGAGTGGAGATTTGATGCGCGGACGGCCAAGGCCTCTTCCGTAAGAAAAATTGTTTTTAGGTATTTTTTGAGGTTGTTTGGGGATGTCTTGATAGGGGGACACGAGTCTCATCATCGGGTAGGGACCGTCGCTCTTCAGTGTCTTATGAAAATCATGGAGGGTAAGCCTTTGACCGTAGACATAACAAAGGTCGTAATCTATCACCTCCTTTACTTGAGAGACTCCACACCAGGCACCATTGTGGGTAGGGGGTTAGTGACTTTGCTTGCAACGAAGCTAGGGATGAGGGAAGAGCAGCCCGATTTTCCGGAACCTAGGACTCCCGGGACTACTAGAATTGACCCTAACTATCTCACAAGTTGTCTTTTCGAGTGGGAGGTGAACGGGGAGGATAGGCTTTGTTATGCCATTACCGAGGTTAGAGCCCTAGCTCTTCCGGCTACGAAATTTACCACAATCCGTGACCGGAAGAATTGGGGCATGCCCTATAGGTCGGGGGGATTGATTAGAAGGGATAATGAGTCCGATTGGGAGGTAGCCTCATATGGTTACAATCCCGACCGTTTGCATTATGAGTATCCCTTAGACATTGATGAGAACCTTCGGTGGCTTGCTAGCTCCGTTTTTGGTGATGAGTCCCCGTCCGATGATGAGCATGATTCCCCTTGTCGTGACACCCAACCAACCCCCCCTTTTAGCCAAAACCAACCTCGCCCCTCCCAATTTGAGATGGGGGGAACCTCTTCGGGAGCCGGATTCCAACCCGGCTACCAAGGCTTTAGGTATAACCCATACCCCAACCAACCGTTCATGCCCCCTCCATTTACCCCTCAACCTCTACCCATGGCCTACGGCCGTGGTAATTGGGACTTTGGCCCTCTTTTCCAACAAGTGAACACCTTGGCCAACAACTACGACTCCCTCTCTAGCAACTATACTACCTTGTCTACCAATTTCGATAGTCAAGGTAGGGCTTTTGAGGAATTCCGAGTTGAGACAAGGCATTCCTTCGAGGAGTTGCGGGTGGAGACTAGGAGGTCCTTTGAGGAGTTGAGGGGGGTAAACCAAACGACCTCGGATGCCGTTGGCCGGATTGAGTCCTCTTGGAACTCTTTCTTTGCCGACTTTAGCTCGCGCTACCCCCCGAACCCGCCTCAGTAGACTTTTTGGTTCACCTTGGGTAAGGGTAATAGTGTGGGGAGGACCTTGGTTTATCCTTGGGGTGGTTGGACTATTTTTGTGCTTTACATGTTATTGGGTCTTGGTTAGTTTTTGGTTAATTGAATGCCGTGATGTTGTTTCTCGTTTCTTTCTACCATTCCTTGCTATGTCCGTTTTTGGCTCTTGACTTGGTTCTTTTGATTGCTCCCCTCTTGCAATATCCAAATGACAACTTAGTTACTTTTTCTTTTATTTTGTTCTTTTTTTCTCAATTTCCTCCACACATTTATTTCCATTTGGAAATCATGTAAATAAAAAAGTGTGGGGAGGAGATTGCTCATCAAAAATCCAAAACATGTATTTTCATTTTCAAAGAACAAAAAAAAAAAATCAAAAATCCAAAAATATGTTCTTTTTATTTTTCAAAAATCAAAGACACCAAAAATATTTTCCTTTTTCTTGTATTTCTTTTCCTTGCACTTGTCTCATCGAGGACGATGAGAATTTAAGTGTGGGGAGGGGAAATATCTACCTTGTATATATTTCATTTCATGTCTTTTATTTTGTTTTTCTTTTTACTTGAGTATCCTTTTAGAAAATACAAAAAAATTTAAAAAAATTTTGAAAATCCAAAAACATTGCATTGTATATATTTTGTTTTTTGTATTCGTCCTAACCATGTTTATAGGTAATACGCACAATGCATCGGAGAAAAGTTTGGTAAAATTCCTCCTACTCTTTCTCCTTATTCCTTCCTTTTTCCTTTCGCATATATTTGTATGAAGGAGGATGGGATTATGTGATGTGGGTGTTCCTTTGGGGAACCGTTTTGGAGATTGTCGGTGTGTGCCTATATTTTGGTAGGATGAAGTGCTTTAGCTTGTTTGGCATATAGTTTGTAGACTCATTTGCATTTATAACATGTTTATATTAGTTGCATTCATGAAATATAGTTGCATTTAGGAAATTTTTTTTTCGAAATTGGCTAATTGTGATCATTGACAAAATCGTTTAGGCCATCACAAATAATTCTTCTACTTGTTACTTTGCCTTTTAGAATGGTTTTGAAACACTCTAGGTTATGCTTTGCTAGTATCTTTCGAACCATGATCCACTACCAAGTCGAGGGTTTACATTTTGAATCACCTTGTCCAACCTCGTGATGCGAATAGGTATTGATTGACTAGTCTTGGTGACCTTGTCGGTTTGGGTGGGATGGTAACTTGAGATTTTTGATGGTTCTTTAAATGCTCATTTCTTTAAATTTTGGTGTGAAATGTTGAAAAAAGGTGAAAAAGAAACCTCTTGTGGAATATGATCGTGTAGTTTAGGTGGAGGCGTACCACTTCGATGTGCTTTGGAGGGGGCCAAGGATTTGGCTTCCCACTTGGTCGTGAATTCGACCGCCCAAAGACAGAGTGATTGTCACCCCGATAAGCTATTGCCTAGAGGTTAACCGGTCGCCTAATAAGCGATTGGCGAAAGCAAAGGGCATTAGCACGCGTGGGACAAACCCCATCTTAACTCATGATAAAAAAAAAAAGAAAAAGAAAAAAAAAATGAAGAAAAACATGCAAAAGAAAAAAAAAAGACGATAATAAACAATTTGAGGTCATTTGTTGTTTTTTCCACCTTTATGAAATGACTTGAGCATTTAAACCCGAAAAACGAATTTTGCTATCCTTCCTTGACAAACTTGGGACGATCCATGACCCTTACTTGTGAAGAGTCTAGACCGGTTTATTCCTTACCTCTAGCATCATGGGGACCTCGCTCCATTCCATCCGATCGCCCTCGACAAAGTTTTTGGATCATGGTCGTGAAACTAACCTAGGTTAGCATTATTTGGTAGTGTTTTGTCGCCATCCTTTGGGTTTTAGTGACATGTTGAATTAGTATTTGTGCGGGAGTGTATGATCTTGAATTTGATCCCTCTTAGTTGATCTCAGTCGCTTAGATGAGGAAAGCGGCTTTTCTCCTTTTGTCGATGCGTCGTATTGTTTGTTTATATGTTTAATGTTAGGATGTGTCAAAAATTTTGAGCAAGACCTCACTTGCCTTGCAATAGGGCACCTTTCCCTCATAAGGTGTCAAACTGTGAGTTGAAAGGGCGTTGAGTGCGCTAATACTCAATCGGTTATTATAATAGAATAGCTATGTGATATTTGTGTTGGTTTTTCGTCTTAGGTTGGTAAACTTGTTTTGCGTTGCATGTAATATTGCTTGAGCTTACTCGGGACGAGTAAGGGTTTAGTGTGGGGAGATTTGATAACTCCGTTATCTACGCGTTTTCCATACCTAAAAACTCTTTCTCGTAGCCCGTTTTCTTGCTTTTTATGTGTTCTTCCGTGCTTAATTTGCATATAACTCTCAACTTGCCTTTTGGGGAGCTTGTTTCGGGTTTTGGTTGTGTTTGTCGGTTTTTGTAGGGATACGACTAGGGCCAATAAGCACCCACCTGAACAAGAAGCAATCCATGGACCCATTTGACAACCTAAGGCCCAACACAAACCTATGGATAGCCCAAAACAGAGAAATAAGGAAGCTAACTGAAGGCACCGTAAGAACCGTGTCGTTCCTCTCCAGGGACGAAGGAGCCATGCTCTCCTAGCTGTGTCGTGCCGTTCTCTGCCGTGCCGTTCCTCACCAGGAATGAAGGGGTCGTGCCCTCCGTGCCGTGCCGTGCTGTTGTTGCCGTGCCCAGCTCTGTTTTTGCGCGGATCTTTATTTACTTGAACGACAATGTTTTGGGTCGTTTTGCCTTTTTGTAACCTAGTATATATGCACTTTTCCTTCTCTTTTTACTGTACAACCTACCTCTAGTTCAAGTTTTTAGTAAGAGAAACTCATTTTCCTTTGTAATTTGCAACAAACCCTTAATCAATTTCAATAGTTATCAAGCTTCCTTTGTTCTTTTGCTTTATTGTTCTTCCTAGTTGGTATATTTCTTATCTCTTTCTTTATTTTGTCATTTGTTTACATTTTAGGTGATTTAGGAGTTTGAATTTTGCACTTAGATTGTTCACAAAGTTTCTTCCTTTGTGCTTGATTATTGTTTGTTTTGATTTATTTTGCCTTAGATCATTGTTGTAGTTGGTTTTTGCATGTTTAATAGTAGGAATTTATCCTTCATCATGTTTAATCACAAAGTGTCATCTTTTGTTATGAATTTGACTTCCTTAGTTATGACTAGTGAGTAGTTTCATACTAGGACTCGATTAGCTCCATCATGGGTGTTTCATTTTATTGATTTCTCACTAAATTAGTCCTTGGGTTTGGCTTGTGAGGGTAGACTAGGAGATTTGGCTTGTTTATGGGTTTTTGCGGGTTTCATTGACTCTAGACCCTTGTCCATCGGCGAGAGTCAGTTAGGTTGGGAGTCGGGGTGGCTTGTTTGACCTCATTGTCTACCTAGGTTGAGACCGAAAGGGAGGACCGGGGGAGGACCCCCTAGTCTAGCGTTTGAAATCGATCTTCGAGAGGAAGGGATGGATGACCCGGAAACCAACATGGGTATTTAACTTAGGACATCGACTTTCGAACCCGAGAGGGGGGTTAGTCGGGATTGCTAGTATCTTATAGTGAGCCCGAGAGGGAGTCTATGAGCGAATTAGAGGCGTTTTCCCCCTTATAACCCATACCCGTTGATTAGTAAAGAGAGATCATAATCATGAACACTTATGGTGGAGTGAAATCGGGTCCAGGGCCTTTTCTCTATTGAATTACATCCATTTCTTTCACTTGTTATTGTTAGTTTATTTAATTTACTTTGCTATTTCATACTTAGCTTATTTGTAGTTATTCATCTCAACCATCTCATTGTCGACTTAGCTAAACTCATAACTTGAATAGCTAGTATTGCGATTTTAGCTCCCTGTGAATCGACCCTCAAGTGCTACTTCGTCAACCGTGCACTTGCGGTATTAAAACATCCACATCACGTGGTCATGTCCCAGGAACCTCACCGTGAAAAGATGGCCCAAGTCACCCAGGTCAATGTCGCTACTATGAGCCTCATTCATGGTAGTCAAGGGAAACAAAGTGCGTCAAGCGTAGGGAGCCACCTGACAGACAACCTGTTCGTTCCACCGGAGGAAATCCTGAACCAGCCGATTGGATGGGAACCGAAGATCTAGGGAGAAAGGGTAGAGATAAAAGCACGTTCACACGGGTCTCCGGAAGTCTGCCCTTTCACCCGGAAAGGGCACGTGCACCATGACATCAACAAAGAAGTCGTACAACCCCAGATCTAGGCAAGGTCGACATTCACGAAGTTAGAAGTCACATGAATGAGTTGGGAAAGAATACCGGTAGAAGGAAAGATCTCGGGATCCGAGGAACACGTGTTGCTCCTTACCATGGCGAAAAAGGAAGAAAGATAAGATGAAAATAGAACGAAAAGGAAGAAGGCAAAGTACCTGAGTATTCGGCAGAAGGATTTTTTGAAAGGAAAAAGCGAAAAGACTAAAGAAATAAAGTGAGAGAAGGTTGAAGAGGGTAATAAAGAAATAAGTTGTGGGGGAGCTTGAGAAGTTAATGGCAAAACGTGGGGAAGTGGGATAACCAAGGAAGCTAAGTAAACCCATAACGAGGGAAACACGAGAAGAGGAGCAGTCAAATTAAGAGACATTTATTCCTTTTGGCGGCCGATCTCAAAATTTCATTCAAATTCCGCTCAAAGTATACTCACCCGGGAAATTGGGGGTAATTGTTGGGGAAAAATTTGCATACTTCCCCTGCTTGATACTTGTCAAGCATCTATTGGGAAAAAAATACGGATTGATGATATGGAAGAACGTGGTCCGTGAGATAAAAAAACAAGAAGCATACCACAGTTGTAAGTTGTAACAACCCAAAGCAATAGTCAAAGCGGTTGCCTACTTTCAAGGAGTCAGCTCCACAGGACCAGGAAAGCATCTAGGAGGAGTCTGACCAAACGACTTTGAGGCAGATGAGCATTATAAATACTGAAGAAAGCAGAGGAAGACGACATCAGTTACACACGAGAGAAATAGTCTACTTCCTAGCAAATATATAATTAAACGCTTTGTATCACATTCCGTTTGTATTTTTCACAAGCACCATAATAGAAACTTGGTGAGATACCGACTCCCCCACGATTGTTTCTCTCAAACGGGTTTTTCGTGTCACCAAAACTTTCGGTGTCAATCATTTTCTTCGTTGTTAATTCCCACAGACTCATATTCAACCGTCGTAATTTTTTCCCAAAACAGTATGTTTGACTATGTAATGTCCGTTTTTATAGTTTCTATAAATATTACTCCCTACTATTCCAAATAGGCTTCCCTACCATTTTTCATTTATTGACAATATCTGAACGATTTTTTAAAATAATGCTCAAAAATAAAATATTTATCTTTTTGGGTTGGTTTTGAAAATATTTGTCAAAGTGGTGTCCATGTAGGATCGGGTATTTTAAACCTAAAACACGGATCAAACACGCCATAATGGCGTGCCATAATGGCGTGTTTATAGTGCCTAAGATGGAATAAACAAAAGAAATTAAGAAACAGAAACACACGCCAATACCATTGGTGGGTCTCCTTCACGACACACGCCAATCACAGTGGCGTCTCTACACAACTACAATAAACCAAACTTAGCTTGCTTCTGATGCCTAGAAACCAAAAACAAGCCATTTATAATGGCGTCTTTTGCAAAGGCAATAATTGAGTCTACATTATTGTCTATCAAGTACGACGATGAGTACCTTTCCTCCATAAAGATTGACGCTTTATACCTCGAAGCTTATGGCAATAAGCGCATTGATTTGGACACGAGTTTCAATTCTTCTCAACTCAAAGACACGATTATTGAATAAATGGCTTATAATTTGGCTATCAACCATGTCTTGTAGTTTACATTTACATCAGATTTATAAGGAGAAGATTCTTCCATTTTTTCCGATCAATCAACCATGTTATGAAAAACTTATAGGCTCGGAAAACGGGGAAATGGCAAATAAGCCCCATACGTTTACTCCTATGTGCAAATAAATCACCCAACTTTCATTGCGTACAAATTAACACCGTATGTTTATCAATTGGTGCAATTCAGTTATGTTATCAAACTTTTATAATTTAAAGGGATATTCTATATGGTACCCCTCAATTTTTTGATTTTCTACATGGTACCCCTACACTTTTTAAAACATACATGGTACCCCTAATTGTTCTCATTATCACTATGCGTACCCCTGAACTTTATTTTTCGTCAATTAAACTCATTTTAAAGCTTTAAGTGATAACTTGAACACGTAAGGAAGCTTGTCATTTATTATCACATGACATAAGGACTCTATTAGACTCAATATCCATCTCGATCCTAATATTTATAGATATATATGGGCCAAAAAAAGATGAAGGAAAAATTATTGATCTTTGCCAAATTATCACGTCCAAAGAATGGATATTAATTGTAATAGAGTCCTTATGTCATGAGATGATAAATGTCTAGTTTGGTTATGTGTCTAAGTAATTATTTAATGCTTAAAAATGAGTTTAATTGACGGAAAATAAAGTTTAGGGGTACACGTAGTGATAATGACAACAATTAGGGGTACCATATATGTTTTAAAAAGTGTAGGGGTACCATGTAGAAAGTCGAAAAATTGAGGGGTACCATATAGAATATCCCTAATTTAAAACATAAAAACTGAATTAACATGATTATTAATTTGTGAAAACCCAAATCTACCCTTCGTTTTATCACCTCCCATACCACCACCTTTGTACCACTATACCGAGATCTTCACCACCTATAACCACCACAAGTATGAGATTATTTCGAATCCACCATCAACCACCACAACAAGTTTGACACACTCCACCTCCGACCTCCCTTGCTACTACTCAACTAACTAAGTTGCGTCTTCGGTGTTGGATGACATGTGCCTTAGGTCGACATCGCACAGGTCAGGGTAGTGCGCCAGTGAAACTGGGTTGTTTCCGTGTCGTGGGTTGAAGAGGGTGTCACGTGGTGGTGGACTGGTGGTGGTTCACTGTTTACGTAGTGGTGTTGGAGGTTCAAGTGAGAGAATATCGGCAGGGGTAGATTGGTCAATTAACTAAATTTTTCTTACAAAAATGAGAGAAATTAAATAAGAAATAAATAAGAGAATGGAGAAATCACTTGAATTAATTAAATGAGGCCAAATTGCACCATTTGCTAAACATACGGGGTTAATTTGCACTTAATGAAAGTTGTGGGATTTATTTGCACATAGAAGTAAACCTATGGGGCTTATTTGTCACTTCCCCGGAAAACTAACAGACTCAAATAAGTACCTCCTTATACCATTTTTTTCTACTGATAACATCGACATCACCATTTTTCATCTTATTAATTAAGCTGGTTTGCCCTCCGGCATCACGGTGCTACAAAAAATTAAGTCCACCCTCGACTCTGCTCCACCATGACTACCACTTATTCCTCCTCTGCTCAGATCCGCGCTTTGGTCGCAATGGCCACAATTTCATCCCAAATCAAGCAAAATAGAAGATGGGAAATAGATATGTTAAATCAAGCATTCGAAGAGATGATAAGGAAACGATAAAATTAGAGGAAAATAATTATTAACTTAAAATAGAAGAAATGGAAAAAGAATTGACATTAGAGGAAATGCAAAAAGGAAAGGGTAGTACACGACTACACGTGGGGAAGTTATGTGGAAGGAAGATGAGGTGTATACTTTAATCTTGTGGTTGAAAATTGCAGACATATTGGTTTTAAAGACATGCCAATTGGATTGGCGTCTTTGTGCATGAGACACGCCATTAGCAATGACGTGTTTAGTCCGTATTTTAGGTTTAAAACATCCAAGCCTACGTGGACACCATTTTGACAATCAATATATATACTTAAAAGAGGAACTTTCCGAGCGATTTTATTGACTATTGTTTTAGAGCAGTTTCATTAGCTATTATTTTTGTTAAATAAATTAAGTATTTAAATAAAAAGATAATTAAATAGTAATAAATATCAGTTGGATAATTATTGTTTTTAGAGCGATTACATTGGTCATTATTTCGGTTAAATAAATGAAGTATATAAATAAAAAGATAATTAAATAGTAATAAAATATCAGTTGGATAATTATTGAATTAGTTAATAAAATAATTGATTTCAGTGGTTATTGTTTAGAGCAATTTCATGGGCTATTACTTTGGTTAAATAAATTAAGTATATAAATAAAAAGATAATTAAATAGTAATAAAATATCAGTTGGATAATTATTGTTTTTAGAGCGATTATATTGGCTATTACTTTCGTTAAATAAATCAAGTATATAAATAAAAAGATAATAAAATAGTAATAAAATATCAGTTGGATAATTATTGTTTTTAGAGTAATTACATTGGCTATTACTTTGGTTAAATAAATTAAGTATATAAATAAAAAGATAATTAAATTGTAATAAAATATCAGTTGGATAATTATTGATTAGTTAATAAAATAATTGATAACTAAGAATTTTGGCTACCATAAAGTTATGGTATAATTTGTTGTTTCCCTTCTCTTATTTAATTAATAGCATAAATAGATGTATTGATGAATATATTAAGCACTTAAGTTTACAAGGTATAATTTAAAAAATACAAGCTATAGAATACGAAAACATAATAATATGGGCTAATGTAAAAAGATTAAGAGTTTAAGGGAATCACGAACTAAAAAATACGAGCACAGAAGAATGCAAGCTATTAACCTAATAATACGGGCTAATATAAAAAGAATACGATCCGAGCTATTAAGCTAAGAATAAGGGCTAATGTAAAAACAATACGAGCTATTAAGATAAGACGAGCTTTAAAATACGAGCACAAAGGACAAATGAATACAAGCTAATGAAAAACCAATACGAGCTATTAAGATAAGACGAGCTTCAAAATATGAGTACAAATGAATACGAATACGAGATTAAAAGGATCACGAACTTAAATATACGAGCACATAAGAATACGGCCTATTAAGATGAGAACATGAGCTAATGTAAACAGAATACGAAAACATGAGATAATTGAAACACTTCTCGAACTAAAAAAGTAGAATCAGATTTGAAAGACGTCAAATTTCATGATATAATAAACACTCGCGATTATGAGGTATATTTAAAAGAATACGAGCTACAAATTACGAATATATAAGAAATACGAGCTAATGTAAAATGAATAAAAAAATTAAGAGAATCGGGAACTAAAAAATACGAGCACACAAGAACACGAGCTATTAACGTAAGAATGCGAGCTAATAAAGCTATTAAGCTAAAAATACGAGCTAAGGTAAAAAAAAATACGAGCTATTAAGATAAGAATATGAGCGTATAAGAGGATCACGAACTTACAAATATGAGCATGTAAGAATACCGGCAAATATAAAAAGAATACAACCTAATGTAAGAAGATTACGGGTTAATAAGAAAAGAATACGAGCCTAATACATCTAATGCTTTATTAGCCATCAAAAACAATCATACCTGAATTATTCTTTATATGTGCCTATTATACTAAATATTTTTAGAAGATTAACTGTTACAATAATTACTTTGAAACTATGTCAAGATATTACCTAGGCAACACCCGAACATGAAATCTAGTTACTTTTAAAATCGACCGAAAATGATAAGTATTTTATTTTTGAGCATTATTTTAAAAAATCGTTCAGAATATCTTCACTATTTCATTTTTTTGTTGTTAAAGTTTTATCTTTATTTTAATTCGTTCATCTCACAATATACATATATGTCATCCTCTTTCTAATTAGTCACCCCACAACAATACTTTATACTTATCAGCTCGTGGACAGAGGTGGCCTCGGTTGTGCTCGACAGGGGATGGCTCGTGGTGATCACGATTCTAGGCGGCTTTGTGCTCAGGTTCGACGCCGTGACGATACTCCGTGGTGATGGGCGATGCTAATTTGGATTGATGGGGTTGTACGCCAACTTGGACTTGGGCTTGATTTTAGGGTACTCGACTGAATTGAGTGGTGGATTTGGTATCGGCACCGCATCAAGTGGTGGAAGTGCCGCCATTTCACGGTGGTTAAAATCTAATCGTGGCAGCTCGAATTAGGTTACTCGATGGGGTGAATTTGGTGGATGAATTATGTGGTTGATAATGGTGTAATTAAAAGGATGTGGGTTATTTAATGGAAACTTTGTAATTGTTAGCTGAAAATAATAATTGTGGATTTGCAGTTGCAGCAAGACGAAAGGGAGGGAGGCCTGAGTTTCTAGGACTTTGTTGAATGAACTGATGAGATAATTTGTCAGCTTAACTTTATTTCTAACTAGTATATTTGCCCGTGCGATGCACGGATACTAAGTTAATTTGTGGTATTGATAAAATTTTCACCATGTAAATCAAAAGTAAAACATAAGACTTTTTTATATGAAAATCGTATTAGTTCGTTCTGTATATGTGTTAGTATGTTAATAAAATTACCTCATTTATATTCATTTCTGTCATAATTGTTAGCACCTACTCGCCACAATCATCTACAGTACCACACGAAAGAACTCTTCAAACCACTGTTCTTACTCTTCAAACAACACATAAAACGGTCCACAATCAAAAGTCACACCTACTTGTTGGGAAATGTGTCCTCAACAATAGTGTGATCACGTAATTAAATCTCATAATGAGAATGCGCAAGGGATGATACGATTTTATATTAGTCAACTGAACAACATTAATCGGTAATGATTGGCTGGCTAGAGTTTGACATTATTGTCGTATGACGGTGGTGGTCAGTTGATCCCTTTAGGTCACACCTTTAGGACAATTCCCTTAATTGATAAAGTGATCAAATGTATATTGATACGATTTGATCATATTCCTTAAACTCGTATATCGAGTTATTAGAGGTTAGATCTTAATGTAAGATTTATGTTTAAAATTGAAATGTGTCAATTGTTAAACATTAAACGATATTTCATAATATCGTAATTAGAATGAATTGGGTTATAATTAATACAAAGGTTGTAAATCGTATTGACGATTGTTATAAGTGACCATTTCACATCTAGTAATTTCGAATTACTTGTCAACTTGATAAATGAGATTTATTAATTTATGAATAATATTTATGTGATAAATATGTATGATTAAGTTAAAACAATTGTTATTTTATGACATATTGGATGTCACATAACATAAAATTGTGAAGTTGATAAAATGGTGAAATGAGGTCCATTTTAAGTGGAATGTGCCGGTTTTGTGGTTGTGTTTTAAGGGTTGATTTAAGTTAATTATACTCTTAAATACACCAAAACATAATCATTAAGGTGACCTTGGAACTAATACCTATGGCCACCCTAAATGACTTAGAAAAGGGTGAATATCCCCCTTGTTCTTCCCCATGTACTCGGCCCCCTAAAACCCTAAGCCACACTTACATAAATATATAAGTTAAGCATAATTCATTCTAATGCTTGTGTTTGAAATTTTTCTAAGAGTAAGAAAATATATCAACATTCATAATATCCTCTCTTCTACACTTAGCCGAAAATACTAAGAAGAGGAGAAATTATTTAACCTCTAAATATATATTATAAGATAATAAAATCATACTATTTTGTAGTATTGAAATAATATTCTAATTAGAGAAATTAGAATAAGTTTAAGGAGAAACCGGTTTTGTGCTAGCTTGTTCAAGATCTCGGTTGGTTAAGGGTTGTCTTGATGCATCCAAAGGAGGTATTATTATTTGGGTACTTGGAGGATCATCCTTGCTATAATCTTGGACCGTGTGTAAGGGTTCAATATCTCCTTATTCCGCATATATTAGCATGCATAAGATCATTATAATATGTTAATTAAAGGGTTAATTAAAAGATTATGTTAGTATGACTAAAAGATTAGTTTATGAGTAACTAATAAAACCCAACACTACTAACCTATCATGAAATGAATCCTCAAATGCGATTTAATCATCTTTATTGCTACCTCAAACAACCATCTAACTCATCATCGACACTCTTTCCTAGCTTCCAATACACCTAAAATATTCAACTCAACCCTCCTTCATGAAACACCCGAACTTATCTCTCAAAGTTAGCTCTCCCTTTGAAAAGTTCATCCATCTATCAGAAACCTATCTGACTTCTGCTTTCAAAACTAATCTTTCTTGAATGAGAAATCCTTGATGGGGGAAACAAAAACATGCAATTTTTTTTGTTTGGTTAACAAAAGAGGTATGAGAGAAGTGTTAAGGAATGAACGGTGGATGTAACACTTGAGATGTTACATTGAAAGTGGGTGTAAAATTCAAACCACGATGTTTTTTTAATCACCAAGACATAAAGTAACCTAGTGAAACGTTAACAATACTATATTCACATGATATTTATTAACATTTGATTACTTATTTTTGTGTTTCACAAGAAAAAAAAACAAAATTGAGTTTTCATACATGAAATTTCAGAGAGTTTTAACTTATTTTTATAGCATTTATGCCTAAGTCTTTTACACATAATACAACCTTGAAATAAATTCATCTACTTCCATCAGTTTTCTTGCTACATACCCCACCCCCCCCCCCCCCCCCCCCCCCATTTTTCACACCATGTAGGCATTGTTCGTACCCTTTCACTCAACTAACTAACTTGACCGTCAGAATTAACTGTATGCACATCCCTGAACAACCCCATTGTAACTATATTTACTTGTACTACACTACTACTACTCAAACCACACTCTTAAATGTCGGAAAATAACTCTATCCTCAAGACACTTACCTCCTATCTCCAGACCTATCTCCCCTGATATCATAATGACATGACATATACTTCCTTAATTCTTATCCAGTGTTCCCACATTCAATTTTTGTACAATTTAATCCAACATTTTTCTTCTATTTCTTGTATCTACAATGTTATCATTGCAAATTTTCAACTGCAACTCCACATTACCACATTTTTTTATACACACCCCTAAATATTTCCAAGAATACCCCACAAAAAACACTATAACGCCATTCCACTTTAAAAATTATTCCCCAACCCAATGGAGCATTCAATAGGATTGAAGAGAGTATAACATTTGATTGTTTAGTTTTGTGTCCAACAAAGAGATAAAATTGAGTTTATATACGTGATATTTTAAATGTTTTTAGCCAATATTTATATATTTGTCGGTTCTTTTCTCATATAATACACATTTTCAAATAAAATTTATTCATTTACCTTCTCCAATCAATATCTCACGTTATCCACTTTTTCACAAATTCAACCATTTCCACCCGACTAACCAACCAAACCCATCAGAATCAACCTTAACTATATTCATATCCCTAAATAACTCAGCCCTACATATGAATATATTTTTCTATCTTCTAAATCACACTCGTAAATGTCAGAGAGTAATCCTACCCATGTAGTACCCTTCTCACCCACCTAACCAACTTAACCATTAAAATCAATTGTAAAATGTATCCCTGGAAATCTCAACCTACCGACATTATTTATTTGTACTACTTTCACACTCTTCAACGTCATGGAGTAACCCTACCCCCAAGACACTTACCTCCTCTCTCAAAACCAATTTACCCCCACCGCTCGAAATATATATCTAATGTAAAATCAACCCCGCCCTATAACAATCAAAATTGAATATGCATACATGTTACTTTAGAGATTTTTAAGCTCTTTTCATAACATATGTGCCTCTGTTATTATCATATAAAATAGAATTTTGAAATAAAATTTATCTACATATACTTGCTCAGTTGTTCTAATCATTCTGTAGTACATACACAACTTTTTTCGACACCGTTTAGGTATTCGTTATACCTTTCTCACATAACTACCTAACTTGAATAACATAATCAATCGTATCCCTGAACAACTCTAACCTATAGACATTTTCCTGTGCAACTTACATCACACTTTTAAACGTCGGAGAGTAACTCTATCCCCTAAGATACTTACCTCCTCTCTCTAGATCTATTTATCCTCATCCATAAACAAGTGGACACATACAATTTAAAATCAAACCCTACCCTAAAACAATGTCACGCTGTAAAGAATAACTTGTAAATATGGAGGAAAAAAAATACGGACTATAATAAACTTTAATCTAATACTAATTAAAAAATATTTTTGATCTTTTTACGGCTTATTCTATCTTTCTCGGAAACATCATTTATTTGTCATTACTTTGTTGTATGAATACCTTCTAATACCCACTTGCATTTCATCTCATCAACACAATTATTCCGCTTAACTCAGATACCAACTGTAAAACCCCTCGCGAAAGCGGAAAAGATAAACATACAAAGTACTAAACAATGCAGCGGAATTAAAACTTTTTAGCAAAACTAAACATGCGAGGTGCTTTAGAAATCTAAACATGCGAAAGATAAAACATAAATAAGTATACAAGTACTATACTAAAGCAGCCCGGGATAACATATCCCTACATGCACCAAAATACAGAAATCATAAAACTAAGGTCTAGCTAACGAATGGGTGAAATCATCGATGAAGGATCATCGCTCGCTAGCCTCAACGTAATCCCCTGCAAACAGCCTCATGTACCTACACACACAACATGTGCGCCACAGTCAGTGGGGAGTGACTAGAGCTCTCATAGCCACCTAATGTCATACAACACCGAACATATAAACAAGCATTATACTCCAACATAAACAATCATGTTAAGCATATATATATCAACATCTCAAACTCCTATTATCATGCAAATACTATGCAAAGGCTCTCAACCAACTTCGGAAACTATTTGGAAGGAGAGCCGGTTTCCCTTCCGGTTGCCCGGCCGGGGGGTCTTTCAATCCAAACCATTTACGAAACCAATTAAAGAGTCATCCAATGCCTTGGATGAACAATACTATAAGCAAGGTACTAAACTCATCAATATCAACATACATATCTAACACTGTACCAAATCTTGGCAAGCAGATATAAAACAGCAAGTATAAGGTTCAGCGGTCAACTTAAGACATAACCTAAATACGAAAATCATATTCACAAGTATAAAGGTTCAGAGGCGACATCTTAACGCATAACCTAGATACCATCATTCAGCAAGTATATAACACCGTACCCCTACTCAGGCAAGTATATACCAAACAACACAAACACGCGAACCACCCACGGAGGGGTTCGACCACAGAACAATGAACCACCCACGGAGGGGTTCGACAGAAAGGCAGAACCACCCACGAAGGGGTTCGCACAAAGGAAGCAGAACCACCCACGGAGGGGTTCGCACAAAGAAGACAGAACCACCCACGAAGGGGTTCGACACGGAGAAAGCAGAACCACCCACGAAGGGGTTCGCACGAAGAAAGCAGGACCACCCACGGAGGGGTTCGAACGAAGAAGACAGAACCACCCACGGAGGGGTTCGTCTAGAAGAGGGAACCGCCCACTAAGGGGTTCCCACGAACAAACACAACGAACCAACCACTAAGTGGTTCAACAACCAAATCTCCGAAGGAGGCTACTCACTAAACCACAATCAATTCCTTAACTACATCCAATCAACACTTAGTTGACTTCGGAAGCTAATTTGAGGCGAGAGCCGGTCTCCCTTCCGGTTGCCCGGCCGGGGGGTCTTTCATCCTCCAATCCATTCCCGAACCCAACATAAATGTCGCCCAATTCCTGTGACTACAACAGACTTAAATGATAAATGATGTACTCTTGATAAACATTCAATCGACACTTAATTGACCCCAGAAACTAAGTTGAGGGAGAGCCGGTTTCCCTTTCGGTTGTCCGACCGGGGGGTCTCTATCCTCACTCCATTCCCGAACGCAAATTTTTATGCCCGAACTCCGGGGACCTCAAACACACATACAAGTATAAAAGAAAGACCAATTTCGATTAAGTTATTTCTAAACAGCTGCTATATATCAAAATATCTTAGTCCGATAAGAATTATTAACGGACACTTAAGACTTAACTAATTTTAGACAAGTAACTAACTACTTTACTAAATCTTACTTAGCTCAAATATATTTCACTAAGTATTTGATTACGTTCTAAATAACCGGTTCAACCGATAAAGGAAATAAACACGATTTAAATTAAACTTTATATAATATTACTTATATTTTATACGGGAAAGTCGACTAACTACTTAAATTATTTCGACATGCTTCTAATAAGACCGTAAGCCGTTACTAATTCGTAACAATTTCTAACGTATTATATTTAAACGTAAACAAGCTAACAAGCACGTACGTAAAATAATTAATTCAAGCAGGCTAACAAACACGTACGTAAAATAATAATAAAATAATAAAATTATTAGTATGTAGTATGTTTAGACCACCATACGTAATCATAATAATAATAATAATAATAATTAATAGTAATTATGAATGACAGAGGCAAAAATTAGAAATCCACGCAAATCAATACTTAATAATCAATTAGAGCCGCGTCGTGTAAATCTCGTACTAACAATAATTACTTCCCATCTATAACCAAGAACGAGGATAGCTTGGCGAAGACAAAGCCGGAAGCAGAGCAACCATAGTGTAGTAGTGAACATATAATAGTAATGTGTAGTGAAAAATATAGCCTTAATGTTTAGTGAACAATAGTAGTAACAGCCGCAATATAACGATTTATGTGTAATTAATTGCATGGTGTAATCATGGTAACAGAGAGTGTCATATGAATAATAGAAGTTCATATTAGGAATTGAAATGAACAATGAATATCTCAACCATAATAGCAATAACACGGCCAGTAGTACAGCGCAGCCGCAACAACTGCAGTACAGCAGTAACGGAACAGCACTAGAGTAGCGATAGAGTTAATACAGAACAACAACCAATATCAGTCGTAACAACCAGCAATACACGACAATGGCAGCGACAATACGTATAAAACCAACATGAAGACGAGCATTCCAGCAGCAGTTAAGCAACGGAATAGCAGTGGTAACAGTTTGAGTAGCAGCCAGTAGTTAATAAAACAATACAGGAAGCACCGGCTTATGGCGACAGAAACAACAGAAAACGCAGCAATGCCAATAGTAGTATGTAATAGCGGTAAGACAACACGTTATAATCATAATAATTAATAGTAGTACTAAGGCCCTGTTCTTTTGGACTGAAACTTAACTGAACTGAACTGAACTGAACTTATAGGATCTGAACTGAACTGAACTGAACTTATAGGAACTGAACTGAACTTATAGGAACTGAACTTAACTGAACTTATAGGAACTGAACTGAACTGAACTTATAGGAACTGAACTGAACTTATAGGAACTGAACTGAACTGAACTGAACTTATAGGAGCTGAACTGAACTTATAGGATCTGAACTGAACTTAACTTATAGAATCTAAACTGAACTTATAAAATTCGAACTTAATTAACTTTATTTTAATTTAAGTTAATTATTATTATTATTTTTATTATTATTATTATTATTATTATTGTTATTATTGTTGTTGTTGTGGTTGTTGTGGTTGTTGTTGTTATTATTGCTATTACTATTATTATTATTATTATTATCATCCAATAGATGACATTGATAAAAAAGTAGTCTAAAACATAACGTAGTTTAAAATATTTTCAACTTTATATATAATGGTTTGTTCATAGTTCATACATTATACTACAATTACATTAGATAAAAAATAATTCACTATTACAATTTTCTCTAACCATTTATTTTCTCTAACAATTGTCATGAAGAAACTGATTAATGGGAGAGTGACAATTGGTGAGGGTGAGGGCGTCGTATGATGAGTTGTTGTTTTCTGGCATTAATGAGGATGATAGTTTGACATTAATTAGAGAGTAAAAGACGGGTAAATTATTAATGAGTTGTTTTTTTTATCGATGACGTGTATCGAATAATTAAAGGAAATGTTTGTATCGGTTGTTAAAAATAATACTCCGCATATAACTTTTCTTAATCGAGTTTATATAAACTAAACTTATAGGAACTGAACTGAACTGAACTGAACTTATAGGAACTGAACTGAACTGAACTGAACTGAACTTATAGGAACTGAACTGAACTTAACTGAACTTATAGGAACTGAACTGAACTTATAGGAACTGAACTGAACTGAACTTATAGGATCTGAACTGAACTGAACTTATAGGAACTGAACTGAACTTATAGGAACTGAACTGAACTGAACTGAACTTATAGGATCTGAAGTGAACTTAAGTTAAGTGACTTGAAGTCCAAAAGAACAGGGCCTAAGACCAAAAGTAGCGTAATTAGTAGTAGCAGCAATAGCTTACTAGTAGTAATAAAAGTAGTAGTAGTGGTGGTAATATGTAGTATTATTATATAGTAGTATATTACTCCCTCCATTCATTTCCACTTGGTACATTTGCTTTATGCACGGGTTTTTACGCATTGTTAAAATATTAATAAAAGTACAACAAATAGGTGTAAAGTGTAGTATTGTGTTGAAAAAGTGGGCCTTAATAGTGTTTTTATAGTATTATAGTATTAAAAGTACAACCAAATAAGGAAAGGTGCAAAGTGGATTCGAATGGACCGAAATGGAATAGGTGCAAAGTGGATATGAATGGAGAGAGTATTATAGTAGTAATAAACAATAGTAGATTAGTAAGTAGCAATAGTATACAACAGCATACGACATCAACAATGGCAACACAACAATAAAAACCGCAGAAACAACAACAATAAAATTACACAACAAACACGAATTGTGACGGATACTAATTACCCACTAACTATTAAACATAAACCCCACATCAATTTCACACAAACAACAAGAAATCAGATGTCCAATTAATTTAAGACAAAGGCCGAGTTTCTCATTATCGTCACCTTAAGAGAGCGATTCTTCACTTTTAAAGTTCTACAATGTAAGAGTCCACTACCGGGTCTTCGAGATTAGCTCCTAAAAACAACAAAAACAGATTAAAACAACCCATTTTCGAAATTACTCAAGAACAGCCCAGAAAATGACTGAACTGAAACGTGAATTTGAAGATACCAAAATGACGGGGACGATCTCAGGAACGCGTAGCCGCAAACCTTGCCTCGATCGGAGTAGAAATGAGTTCGCAAGGTCGATTTTTGTGTAAGAGATCGGTATATACAAAAGGGGTTTGAGTTTGTCTTGAGGAAGAAGATGAGTTGTTGCGAAGGAAATTATGAGGAAACTTCCTTTTCTCTTTTCTTTTATCACAACTTAAAGTGAAGCGGGTTTTAAGGTAGAACGGGATCTTGAGTTGGGTTTTATTTGAGAACAATATTGGCAAACGAGTTTCCAATATCTTAGAACTATAAAATCCAAAAATGAAATTTATACGATTTACTAAAAAATTAAGTTGACGAAATTAATTAAAATATATTAAATTTCCGAAAATCACTTTAAATTATTAAAAATGCGGATTTCGAAAATACGGGATGTTACAACCTACATCATTATGTTCTTTAATATCTATATATTTATATTTATACTCTTTAAATCGTAACTGGACAACTCAATTAACCAACTTCATCATCACAATCATAAACTGTATTCTTGAACATCTCTGACCAATTTGCTTGTACTACTCAAATAATACCCTTAAACGTCGGAGAGTAACCCTACCCTTGAAAACACTTACCTCCTCCCTCAAAACTTATCTACCTCCGCCCTCGTAAAAAAATATGTCATTTTATTCCCCCTATTCATAATAACCTCCCCTCTTTCCTTTTTCATCAATTCACAATATCTACCCTATTTCCTTTTTTTGTAAAGTTTTTATACATATTTTAATCACATCACCCCACCACAATACCTCACCATACTCATACGTTATACTTATTTTAATCACCTTACTCACAACAATTACCCCACAATACATACCCTCTCTTCAATTACCCAACCGCACACCAATACTTTCTCATATAATAATCTCTTCCTTATTTTTTGTGCCTTCCCCAAATAGGCCAGGAAGGTTATGTTGAATAGGAAAGAGTATAACACAATGTCTCATCCTTAAATAATAAGGTGAACATATGTAGGAATAAATATTGTTATTTATAAAATACATTTCACCACATGTCATCCAAACAATTATTCCACTTCACGCACTTATCTACATCATCATTGTGATCTTTCATATTTATATTTATACTAATTAAATCCAAATTTGACATTTTTGGGGTTTCTCTAAAGTATAATATATTTGACATTTATCTTATTTTCTTTTTACTTAATTAAAGAAATTATCGCATTTTCTTTCGCATAGTTAAGTACGAAAATGCATAATATTCACTTGAATAGTAGTGCTACTCTTGTACCAAAAATAGTAGTGCTACTCTTGTACCAAAAATAATAGTGTTGCTCTTAATCTAGTGGAATATGATACTCCCTCATACCCAACATAAATGTCCCATTGTACATTTCCGTCTATCCAGGATATATTGTCCCATTGTCCATTTTTGGTAAGTTTTTTACCAACTTTTTACCACTCTACCCTTAGTATTTATCATTTATTACTCACCCACCCACCCATTTCTCTACTTACTTTATACAAATCATAACACCCTCACTCCAATCTACATACCCCTGCTCAACCAAAATATTAAACAACTAATAAACCATAAATTTTGTCCTTTGAAGATAATGGGACATTTAAGTTGGGTAGAAGGGAGTATAATTGATCGCAAATGTTCCTTTTAGGTAGGAATTTGTTTAGACTTAAATATATAAACTAATTTCATTTATTAGTTCCACACATTTTTAATTAGATGGAGGTATTCATTTTTAGTTTGAACTAGTTTTGTGACCCGCGAAAATCGCGGGTTTTCTAATAGTTTTACTCATATACGATTGATAAAGAAAACTGTAATAAAGACGGTGAACTATTAACAGTTGTACGTAAGTTGTTATCGATATTAGTTTGTTATAGTGACAATCGTTATCACCATCAACTGACTTACATACCACGTCTTTAAAATCATTATGATAGTTTCAAAACTACTTTTCAAAAATATCCACCATTTTTCACCGAAATGCCAAAATTTTAAAGGGTGTCGAAGCCAGAACCTAATATTAAGCTCATATCCGATATGTGTAGTAAAAACTATTAAAATACATTTTTTATCGTCAAGATAAATTGTTACACCAAATATCATTGCACCAAAAATAACTTTAATATGTTGAATCAACAATAAGTAATTATAATAGCTTCAATTCTTTTCTTATAATAAAATTGGTACTTTTTAACATAAGATTATTTTCGTATTTTAGTACTTGTTTTATTGGTTTTATTGTCATTTTGGTGAGTTCTAAAACTTTTGGCTTTAACTTTATCGGGAAAAAAACAAAGGATGGACATCTAAGTATATTCCGTATTACATGTAAAATCTCTAAATAAATGCATAGTAATAATATTTTATTACTTTTCATATTGTCTTTAGTCGATTAAAGACAATATGAATAATACATAGAGAATGAAAGCGCTATGTTAAAATACAATTTATTTTCGTCTTACTAATCAGGTTAAAAATTAGTGTTTAATTTCTTAAATACAATGTAGTTTGATAAACCTTTTCAGAAATACGTGTACAAAATCTTCTTAACATCCTCCTTGTCATTTCAATGGATTTTCAACGTATAGGCAAAAAGATTGGTGAAATGAAATGATTTTTATATATCATTTACTTCGATGAAAGTATTTATATAGCTTATCAATTTAACGCTAACTCATATAATATATTTATAGTCTAAATTGTACCCACTAATTATCGCTTTAATTTCAACAATTTATTTAGGGAAATAATAAAAGTTTTCTGGATAAAAGGGAGGATAAAAAATGAAGATAAAAAAATTACAAATTATAATAATGGTGAGTAACAAATATACCATTAAATAAAAGATATATATTTTAAATATATATGAGATTAATAACCAAAGTTGTGAATAGAAAATAAGAGGTCGGTATTAATTTAATTTTTTTTATATATACTTTTGTACTTATCATGTGACTCATAGCATTTGAAAAAAAAATTAAATGACACGTGACCTAGTGAGATACTTAATATTACTTTTTTATATAATATTGTAGAGGATTTACCCTTTAAAGGGATTTTATAGATGAAAATTATGATTTTTGTGATAGTTACATAAAAAAAAATTACTTATATAAATTTCAACAATATATTTGAGAGAAGAATTTTTTTGTGAATATAGACAAAAAATTATGATAATATGTAAAGTATAATAATAGTGAGAGAAAAAGGTAAGGACTAAAACTTTAGAAGTGGATTTGTCAATTTAGTAGTGGAAAATTAGCAAAACTAACGGCACATATTCTCAAATAACATAATTATTAGATTATAAAACATACATAATATGATTCAAAAATATTTTGTACAATTTAAGCATAGTTGTTCTATTTTCATTCATCCAATATTACAATCATAACAATCCTATTATAATTCTTCAGAACTATTAATTTTCTTGATTCATGAGAAAATAAAATATACACAAATTAAAAATAAAAATAAATCTCGAAGAAAAATATATATATTGCAAGTGCTAAATGAATATATTAGGTGGGGAAAAATGACTTAAAAAAAATGAAAGTATTCAAAGTTCAAATAACGAATTGGAGAATGAGCATTGCATTACAACCGATAACTATAATATTTACTCACTATATGACGCTATTAAAAGGTTAGATTGACATATTTGTAGCATATTTCCCCACTTCAACCAAAATATTTGATTTATAACCTGTTTGATAAAATACAAAATAGAATTAGAAATTTTACATGGAAAACTAAACTGCGTGAAAGAGTGAAAAACAGTGCAATACAATTTACAAAATTTGTCTATTAATAAATTAAGGGTTATAATATATAATAGAACATATCACCATATATCATAGATTCATACTACCTTTTTATATTGCACACGCCACACGCCATAGTAAAAATTG
This sequence comes from Silene conica, assembly GCA_029255685.2. Classification (NCBI taxonomy): domain Eukaryota; kingdom Viridiplantae; phylum Streptophyta; class Magnoliopsida; order Caryophyllales; family Caryophyllaceae; genus Silene; species Silene conica. Next base: position 75,584,188 of record CM055314.2, read on the forward strand.
AAAACTTGACAAAACAAAAAAGTATTCAAGCCAAAAGAAAAGTGGAAAGAAGATCTATTACCATTATTTTCCAATTCCATATAATGTTATTGATATGTAGAAATGTTAATCTCCTGAAATTTAAGTACAAACACAAAATGATAATTAAATTAGATTCCAACTCTAACTATTTATTCAAAACATAAAAAGATTAAAAGCGAAACAATTATTTATTTATTTATTTATACTTTGTCTACCAACTTTCTAAATAAAAATAAAAATTAGGATTAGTGTCATAGTTATATAAGATTATTTTGATAATTAATTCTTGCATTAATTTCAACAATTTATTTAGGGGAAGAAGAAAAGTTGTAAATGAAAAGTTATAAAAATTAAGATAACATAACTATAAAGTATAATAATGGTCCTTAAAAACATACCATTAAATAAAAGAAGTACATGTTAAATAGAATATTATAGATTAAGAAACAAAGTTGTGAGTGAAATTAAAAGGTTTGTATTAATTTATTTTTTGACTTTGTAACTAATATTTTAAATTTTTTTGTACTTGTAAACATGTGACTCATAATATTTAGAGATGATTTTTAAATGACACATATTAATTTTATAAATTCAAATGTCAATTTTAATTTTTAAATATAAATTATGGCACTTAATTGGATGTGAATTTATAGAAGACTTTCTATTTTTTTAGCTTAATGAATATTTAATCACATATTTAATTTGAATAATAATGATGTCCTTTGATTTGCTTCATCTTGTATGTTACAAAATATGACATTTTTGTAGGAAATTTTAATTTTGTCAAAGGTTATTTTGCTAATTTTAGAAGGGTGTGATGTGGCATTACCAAAAGCTATAAAATACAAATACTTATCAATGAGGCACTCAACATGCCTTTTTATGTTATTATATAGATAGTCTAGTAATATGGAAAAGATAAGAACATAATGTATAACAAAAAGTAAAAAATTTGTCTTATTACTCTTATATCCCCGTTAGACAAACTAAATTAGTTCTTTTTTACGTTTTCCCATTTTCATTTTTAATAGAAACACTGAATAATATTAAAAACATTAAATAGTAAGTATATAAATATTAAAGAATAATGTTCTAAGATAGGAAAATTGTAAATAATCAATTATTTTAATTCATTTCCGATTTTTATTTTTAATAAAAACGTCGAATATAAAGTTAATAAACTTAAATAGAAATTATATAAATATTAAAGAATAATAATGTTCTAAATCTAATAGAAAAATTGTAAATAATCAGCTATTTTTTATTTTTCTAAATCTAATAGAAAAGTTAAATAATTTATTATTTTCTTATCTTCTAATTCTAATAGGAAAATTATAAATAAATTATTATCTAAACAACTATTTACTAATTTTCTAATTCTGATAGAAAAATTGGAAATAATTAATTATCTCCTAATTTTAGTAAAAAAATTGGAAATAAATCATTATTTATAAATAAGTGTTTTGTAAAAGGTGGATTTTACCACACACTTAGAAAAAAGTTTCCTTTAATTATATATACTAGATTTCATGCCCGGGCGTTGCCCGGGTAATATCTTGACATGATTTTAATGTAATTATTGTAACAGTTAATCTTCTAAAAATACTTTGGATAATAGGCATATATAGAGAATAATTCAAGTATGATTGTTCTTAGGGCTAATGAAACATCAGATGTATCATCATCAATGGAACAACATGGAACGTTGAAAGTGCATGAAACTCCAATGATAACGGAAACATGTACCTCAGATTCAATGGTCTTGGAAAGACACTTAAATATTACGCATCACTACCAAAATATTTTTTTAAGCACATGTATTTTTATAATAACTTGAGTACTTCTTATCTAAGCATCATCTTAAAAAAAAAATTTATCCAATCTTTCTAATATATGGAGATATATAGTTAGAACTCGTATTCTTTTAACATTAACTCGTATTCTTTTTACATTAGATCGTATTCTTTTTACTTTATCTCATATTCTTATCTTAATAGCTCGTATTCTTATCTTATTAGCTCGTATACTTTTTATATTAGCTCGTATTCTTATGTTAATAGCTCATATTCTTATCTTATTAATTAGCTCGTATTCTTCTTACATTAGCTCGTATTCCTTTTATATTAGCCCATATTCTTAGATGTTCATATTTGTAAGTTCATGATCCTCTTATATGCTCGTATTCTTTTTTACTTTATCTCATATACTTATCTTAATAGCTCATATTCTTATTTTATTAGCTCGTATACTTTTTACATAACCTCGTATTCTTATGTTAATAACTCGTATTCGTATCTTATTAGCCTATATTCTTCTTACATTAGCTTGTACTCTTTTTATATTAGCTCGTATTCTTATATGCTCATATTTGTAAGTTCGTGATCCTCTTATATATATGCTCATATGTTTTTTTACATTAGCTCGTATTCTTATCTTAATAACTCGTATTTTTTTTACATTAGCTCGTATTCTTAGCTTAATAGCTCTATTAGCTCACAAACTTACGTTAATAGCTCGCGTTCTCATGTGCTCGTATTTTTTAGTTCATGATTCTCTTAAGTTCTTATTTCTTTTACATTAGCTCGTATTTATTATATATTCGTATTTTGTATCTCGTATTCTTTTAATTATACCTCGTAATCTTTTTTTTTGGTAAGGGTAAGTATATTATAAACTATAACGTGTCCATGTACAAGCTTTGACAGTTACAACACTGTCATACAAAACGAGCTAGATAGGTAGTATCCCTTCTACTAAGCTTACCTTTTGGGAGACCATTAAAATACATAGCTAAGTCCTTCTTAATTCTGAGACTAATTCTCTCTGGTATGTCTAGTATTCCTTCCATTCGTGCCAAATTTCGTTGCTGCCAAATATGATAAATTACTGCATTTAACACCCCATTGATCAAAGCTCTCTTCATTTTTGTTCCTCTGATGTTCAGTCTCCACTGATTGGGCATAGAATTATGAAGTCTGTGACCTGTCCAAGCCTCCACATGTTTCAGCACTTGTTTACTGTACTCACATTGACAAAAAAAGGTGCTCCACCGTCTCTCTCTCACTGGCACATATACAACAGAGGTCATCACCAGCGACTCCCCACTGAAGCAGCTTGTCTTTGGTGTTCATCACTCTGTGTTGCTGGAACCAGGCCACCATGCGATGTTTAGGTAAAGTCCATCTACTCCATACTAACCTGCATCACTCAGTTTCTGTACCCCTGTCTCTAATCCAATGGTAACCTTTTGCCACAGAGTATGCTTTTGGGTCCCTCATATCCCAGTTATTCTGCTCGTAGGCTGCTTTAAACTCGTCTTTGATTCTGCAGATTTTTCTCCAACTCCAACTGGTGTCATGAACTGGTTTGTAGTCCATCCAATTTTGGTTCTTTATGTAAATATGATGCACCCATTGCACCCATAGTTTGTTAGGATGGCTAGTGATCCACCCGGCTAGTTTAGCAATTGCTGCTTTGTTCCAGTTTTTCCCCTGCGTAATGTTAAGACCCCCCTCTTTGTATGGCCTACAAATTTTTTCCCAGGATACTAGGGGGACCCTTTTGTAATCTGCATTCCCTTCCCAAAGGTAATTCCTGCACATATTTTCCAGAATCTTTATAACACCAGCGGGTATGATAAAAATAGAGCTCCAGTAGTTGTGAAGAGTACTAAAAACAGACTTGACGAGCACCAGACGACCCGCGTAAGACAACTTCTTAGCTCCTAACTTCCTGATTCTATTTGTCAGATTAGTAATCAGAGGGTAGCAATCTACCATAGTCAGTCTGGTTGCCTTGATGGGGACACCTAAGTAGTTAAAAGGCATCTCTCCTTCACTGCAACCTGAGACCTCTAGATAGTCTTGCTTAATGCTCTGGCTCACCCCACTGAAATAGACATTAGATTTTCCTCGACTGAGTTTCAATCCAGATGCAGCAGAAAAGGTTGAAAAGGTTCTGAGAAGCACCATCATAGAGTTTATGTCCCCTTTGCTAAACAACAGCAAATCGTCTGTAAACATGAGGCTAGCCAACTTCATAGGTTTACATTTAGGATGAAAATTGAAGTCCATAGAACTAGTAGTATGGTTGAGCAGTCTCGTGAGGTATTCCATACAGATAGTGAATAACAGTGGTGAAAGGGGATCACCTTGCCTAAGGCCTCTTTTGCTTTAAAAAAACCAAAGTTAGAGCCATTTAGAGTGAGTGAGTATGATGCAGTACTCACACATTGCATTATGAGGCCTATGAAGTGTCTTGGCAGGTTAAGAGCCACCAACATCTGATGTAGAAACTTCCATTCTACAGTGTCATATGCTTTCTGCATATCCATTTTAAATAAGCAGCGTGGAGTAGCAGCTTTCCTGTTGTACATCCTCACTAGGTCTTGGCAAATTAAAATATTTTCAACAATATTTCTGCCTTGGATGAAACCTCCTTGGGTATTGGATATAATATCAGGTAACACTTTAGCCAGCCTATTGCACATCAGCTTAGTAATGCATTTATAAACTGTGTTGCAACAAGCAATGGGACGAAATTGCATGACTGTGCTTGGTCTATCTACTTTGGGAATAAGAGTGAGTTGAGTGGTATTCATCTGTTTAAGTAATTGACCATGCTCAAAAAAGTCTTTAACAACATTGCTAACCTCTTCTCCCGTAATCTCCCAAGTATCTTTGAAGAATTTACTTGAGTATCCATCCGGCCCAGGAGCTTTATCATTAGGTATGCTAGCCATAATGTGTTGGATCTCCTCGTAATCTTAAGTGCTTATTATATCATGAAATTCGTCTTACAAATCTAGTTCTATTTTTTTTTAGCTCGAGAAGTGTTTCAATTAGCTCGTGTTCTCCTATTCTGTTTACATTAGCTTGTATTCTCATCTTATAGGTCGTATTCTTATGTGCTCATATATTTAAGTTCGTGATCCTTTTAATCTCGTATTCGTATTCATTTGTGCTCATAGTTTGAAACTCATCTTATCTTAATAGCTCATATTATTTTTTCATTAGCTCGTACTCATTTGTGCTCATATTTTAAAGCTCATCTTACCTTAATAACTCATATTGTTTTTACATTAACTGATATTCTTAGTTTAATAACTCATATTCTTTTTGTATTAGTTCGTATTCTTAGGTTAATAGCTCGCATTCTTCTGTGCTCGCATTTTTTAGTTCGTGATTCTTTTAAACCCTTATTCTTTTTATATTAGCTAATATTCTTATGTGTTCGTATTTTGTAGCTCGTATTTTTTAATTAGATCTCATAAACTTAAGTGTTTTATATATTTATCAGTACATCTATTTATGCTTTTAATTAAATAAGAGAGGCTTAATATATCCATCAATACATCTATTTATGTTTTAAATTAAATAAGAGAAGGGAAACAATAAATTATACCATAACTCTACGGTAGCCAAAACTCTTAGTTTACAATCAATTTTTATTACTATTTAATTATTTTTTATTTATATACTTAATTTATTTAACCAAAGAAATAGCCAATGTAATGGCTCTAAAACTAATAATTATCCAAATGATATTTTATTACTATTTAATTATTTTTTTATTTATATACTTAATTTATTTAACTAAAGTAATACCAATGAAATCAATTATTTTATTAACTAATTCAATAATTATCCATTTGATATTTTATTACTACTTACTTATCTTTTTTATTTATATAATTTATTTAATCAAACTAATAGCCAATGCAATCGCTTTAAAAACAATAATTATCCAACTGATATTTTATTACTCTTTAATTATTTTTTTATTTATATACTTTATTTATTTAACAAAAGTAATAGCCAACGAAATTGTTCTAAAACAATAACCAATGAAATCGCTCGAAAAGTTCCTCTTTTAAGTATATATATTGATTGATCTTGTATAATTAAGGGTAGATTGGTCATGAAAATAATTGAACAAAGAGTCTTGCTGTCTTGCTAGTGACGGATAATGTCCGTTACAAGCTGAAAACTGATACTTTACTCTCACAAACATTCAAGTGGGAAAAAGTGTCTTGCTGGTGACGGATAATATCTCTCACAAACATTCAAGTGGGAAAAAAAGTGAATCATTATATGGTTACCACAAAAAGGATTATACAACCAGATGTATATTAACATCGTACAACCATGATATATTTTATTGAACTTATGTGTATATTTGTTGAGCTTTTAAACTATTTTGAGTTATATTTTAGATTTTTTATATTAAAATTAAAATATAGTTCAACTTATATGTATTGTGTTTTAGTTGTATAATAATTTTCGATTCTCAATATTTTCTCGAGGAGTTCATAAATTTTATTATATAGCTCATATTCTTTCTAATAAACCTCGAATTTTCTATTAAAAAGCTCAAAATATGTACAGAAATTGTATACCTCTAGTGGTATAATCCGCTTATTGGTTGGTTACTTGGTTAGTGCAATTTGCATTATATGCGAGGGGCACTATCCGTCTTCAGCTTGTGAGAGATAGTTTTCGCCTTCACGAGAATTTGTGATAATTGAAAGTAATCAAAATAAAATCTCGTTGATAATTATGTAAAAATGATAGCGATGTTAAAACATAATTTAGCTTTTTTTATTACCCGTTTTTTCTTAAAACCCTTCTAAAAAGATAGAGAGACGATAAAAAAATGAAAGGGTCAGCCGAAATCAATCAATATAAATACAATATATCTATCTATATTAATAAAGAAAACTTTTTTCAAGCAACGTGATTGGTTAAACAATATAATAAGAACAATATAATAAGAAGTTTCGGAATAAAGATAGAAAAAGATAAAAGTTGCTACTGTATTAATAAATGAATATTATAAATATAAATATAAATTTTTTTTCAATAGTAAGTAATATCACCGTCACGTTTTCTCCTAAAGTCCTAATTGGAACTAGAATAGAATTCTTATTAGCAATGAGTTTTCAAGGCTAACAAAGACCTAAGTTTAACCCCTTAATATTAGAGTTGTTCAAAAGCGGGTTAGGCTGGACATGGGCTGGGCTGAAAGGAAAAAGTATGCCCTATAAGACTATGGCGGACGAGTTGGGCCAAAATAGAGGGTCACTTCTCCTTGCCCTTACCCGCCCAACTGCTAAATTCGGGCAACCTATGGGCTGCCGGGCTCATATTTTTCTGTTAACTTCTGAGAAATAATTAATTAAGTAATTAATAATGCGATAAATTTGCAAAGCCGATATTGAATTAAGTTTTTAGTTCTTAACATCAATACACAAAATTGAAGAACGACTAACTTGGTCATCTGAATATTAAGTTCCAAAATCCAAACAATAGTAAAAACTAAACAAAAATTAATTATATATATTAATTGCTCATATTACTTTAGCGGGCACGATGGGACAATCCGGTTTGCATTTCTCATGTCCATGTCCATGCCTTGCCCATTTACTAAAATGTGTTGGGCCGGGTTATCCTCTGACCCATTTTTTCAGAAAAATGATGTCCAAACCCGGTAAAAATTTAGGCCGGATGGGCAGGATTTTCGAATGATACCGCCCATAAATAGCTCGACTTAATATAAAGGTCCGGGTCTCCTGTAAAATCAACATTTGTGATTAGTGTTTTTGGTTGCATATAATGAGACATTGTTTGTTTTTTGTTTTAGTACTTACATAATGCTATATTAGTTCTATTTTTTTATTTTATATTCTTATGATTTTGTTTAATTTTTGTAGGATGACTTTGTATATATATATATATATATATATATATATATATATATATATATATATATATATATATATATATATATATATATATATATATATATATATATATATATATATATATATATATATATATATATATATATATATATATATATATATATATATATATATATATATATATATATAGGGTTGGGATCCGGTGAGAACTACCTTACGATGAAAACCGGTGAGAACTCTTTCTTACGAAGTTTTTTTTTTAAAATTAATGACATAATTGGATTCGGCATGGAATTTTATGGCCAGGGAACATATTTCTTGGTCTAGAAAATAAATACTAGTGCCGGAAAAATGATAGATACGAAAAATTAGATAGTAGGTGCATGCAAATAAATAAAACGTATCTCACCTTGATTTCCGTCACTAGTATTTATTTTCTAGACCAAGAAATATGTTCTCTAGCTATATAATGTCATGCCGAATCCAATTATGTCATTATTTTTTTAAAAAAAAGTCCGTAAGGTAGAGTTCTCACAAGGTTCTCATTGTAAGGTGGTTCTCATCGGATCCCAAGTCTATATATATATATATATATATATATATATATATATATATATATATATATATATATATATATATATATATATAGAGGTCGGATCCGGTGAGGCTCTTAATTATGGTGAGGCCGCCGAACCCTTACTATGTTGGACATGATTTTCAATGTTCATTGAACTAATTTCAATGGGATGGAAATTATGGGTCATTTCTAGCATTTCATTTGGCCCAAATATTTTTTTCTCTATCTAAAAAAATTATCCATTTTGCTCTTTTTTTTTATTTCGTGAAATTTGGACTTAAAATATTTGTTTACTCACAAAATATTTAATTTCTTATTTTGTGAATCTTGAACCTTAACTTGTGAAACTGAGACCTTATTTCGTGAAACAAGGACTTAAAATGTTTGTTTGCTCATAATTTATAAAATGTTTAATTTCTTATTTCGTGAATTTTGAACCTTAATTTGTGAAATCATAACCTTATTTCGTGAAACTTGGACTTAAAATGTTTGTTTACTCACAAAATGTATAATTTATTTTTCGTGAATTTTGGACCTTAATTTATGAAACCGGAATCTTATTTCGTGAAACTTGGAATTAAAATGTTTGTTCACTTACGAAATGTTTAATTTCTTATTTCGTGAATCTTGGACGTTAATTTGTGAAATCGGGACTTTATTTCGTGAAACTTGGACTTAAAATGTTAGTTTACTAACAAAATGTTTAATTTCTTATTTCGTGAATCTTGGATCTTAATTTGTGAAACCGAGACCTTATTTCGTGAAAATTGGATTTAAATGTTTGTTTACGCACGAAATGTATAATGTCTTATTTCGTGGATCTTGGACCTTAATTTGTGAAATCGGGACCTTATTTCGTGAAACTTGGACTTAAAATGTTTGTTTAGTCACAATATGTTTAATTTCTTTTCTCGTGAATTTTGTACCTTAATTTGTGAAACCGAAACCTTATTTCGTGAAACTTGGAATTAAAATTTTTGTTTACTCACGAAATGTTTAATTTCTTATTTCGTGAATCTTATACCTTAATTTGTGAAATCGGGACCTTATTCGTGAAACTTGGACTTAAAATGTTTGTTTACTCACAAAATGTTTAATTTCTTATTTCATAAATCTTGGACCTTAATTTGTGAAATCGGGACCTTATTTCGTGAAACTGGGACTTAAAATGTTTGTTTATGCACGAAATGTATAATTTCTTATTTCGTGAATCTTAAACCTTAATTTGTGAAACCGGGATCTTATTTCGTGAAACTTGGACTTAAAATGTTTGTTTACTCACAAAATGTTTAATTTCTTAATTTGTGAATCGTAGACCTTAATTTGTGAAACCGAGACCTTATTTCGTGAAACTTGGACATAAAATGTTTGTTTACTCACGAAATGTATAATTTCTTATTTCGTGAATCTTAGACCTTAATTTGTGAAACTAGGATCTTATTTCGTGAAACCTCGACTTAAAATGCTTGTTTACGCAAGAAATGTATAATTTCTTATTTCGTGAATCTTAGACTTTAATTTGTGAAACCGAGACCTTATTTTGTGAAACTTGGACTTAAAATGTTTGTTTACTCACGAAATACATACTTTCTTATTTCGTAAATCTTGGACCTTAATTTGTGAAACTATGACCTTAATTTGTGAAACCTTTACTTAAAATGTTTGTTTAAGCAAGAAATCTATAATTTCTTATCTCGTGAATCTTGGACCTTAATTTGTGAAATTGGAACCTTATTTCGTGAAACTTGAAGTTTAAATATTTATTTATTCACGAACTTTTTAATTTCTTATTTCATGAATCTTTGATCTTAATTTGTGAATAAGAAACTTAATTTGTGAATCTTAAAGTTGACGACGGATCCACTCAATCTAGTCGTAGTTATTCTGGTGATTAAATAAAGATGAAATGATTGCGTATTTGCTCGCACAACCTTAATAAAAAAAATGGCGTCTTGCCAATCTGTAAACCTAAGCACTAGCCTGACCATTATTATTTATATATCCTATTTAACTTAATCTCCTCCCTTCATATAATAATATCTGATATCCCTTATCTTTCCCCTTAATCATTCATCTCATACACTCAGTTCTACTAGTATTTCGTTAGCTTTTTCAGACTAAAATCTTTCTACTTTTTTTTGCTCTAAACCCTTTAAATACAAACATATACTTTTATTTTTGTAAAGTTTATTAATTAATTATTTAATTAATTAATTAAGTTGGGTTTTATTAATCATGGTTATGAAGAGTAAATATGGAAGCAATTTATATGTGACCACAAATCAGGAAGATCCACAAACCTCGTCGGAAAACGGTGTCGATTTTGGTGATGAACGTGCTACTGCAACCACACCTTCCTCTAAGAAAATATTTTTTTTCCACCTTTGTCATGAAAACTCTATTATATTTAGGGTTTTTCTCATTGATGCCCCTGTAGTTTTCACTTTTCCCAATTGTACCCCTGCGTATAACACTTTACTAGTCGTACCCCTAAACTTAATTAGTTAAACCCATTAGTAGCCAAACATGTTTATGCCGTCTATTTTAGGCGTTAAGTGTCATGTTGGCACTATATTTGCCAAATAAGCACCTGACTTGGCAAAGGATATTCCCATTGATGCCCTTGTGGTTTTCATTTTTCCCATTTGTACCCCTGCGGCCTGCGTAAACAATAATAAAAAGGAATGAAAAAATTGTTGGAATTAAAATTACATGAATCGGATATCCGATTTAAAGTTCAAATTTTCCGATGTTTAATCCAAGTCATTACAAATATATCTTATTGTTGATAACCGAAGATTTACCGAAACATTCAATTGTTAAATTTAATTAAATAGTAAAAGTGTCGGAAATTTTTTGATTAAAAAATTTAAAAATTACCAGACCTCAAATTAGCTATAAAAGACTATAAATACAAAATTTATCGAAACCGAAAAATATATGGGAAAAATTTATGATAGATCAAAAGAAAGGGGATTGAAAATCTAAAATTTAGTTGGTGCTTTTGTGATGATGAAATAGGTAAGTGACGCCGCAGGATCAATATGAGCATTGACAAGTAATGACACTCGTCTTGTTTGTCGTCTTGGTCCACTTAATATAAAATAAGTTGTGAATGTTAGATAATATTTTTTTTGAATAAAATAGAAGTTAATATATAACGGTATTATCTCATTTGATATAAAAAGAGATATAATAAACGATATATCACAATTTTTATTAATTTAAAAGGGGTATAATAAGCAATACGGTTTTAAAGATATCAGCTCAACATCGAAACCGAAAATGCAAAAATGCAGGGATACAAGTGGGAAAAGGAAAAATCACAAGGGCATCATTGGGAAAAACCCTTTGCCAAGTCAGATGCTTATTTGGCGAATAGAGTGCCAACATGGCACTTAACGCCTAAAACAAACGGCATAAACATGTTTGGCTACTGATGGGTCTAACTAATTAAGTTTAGGGGTACGGCTAGTAAAGTGCTATACGCAGGGGTACAAGTGGGAAAAGTCAAAACCACAGGGGCATCAATGGGAAAAACCCTTATATTTATGTTTAATTTGTGAAATTTGGAAAAGAAAATGTGGAATTGATTGGGTTCTGTTCTTCCTCCATTAAAAAAGTGCAGATTTAAAGTAAAGAAGAGGAGAGAAGAAATATTTGAGAAGTTTGAGACAAATATATCAAAACTATAGAAGGAAAGTTGAGAAATGAGTTTTAAAAATGAGATTTTGTGTGAATTCTGGAGGGGAATCATTAAAAAAGAAATTATTTGAAAGACTTATTTGGCGGGTCTGATAATTCAGAAGAAAGCTGTAATGAGTTTTTTTTGTAAGATAATCTGAGCCATTTGTAATTTTTAATCTAATGGTTTAGAATTGGTTCAGCTACCTCACTCTAAGGAGGGTGCCTCACATGATTCAATTTCTATACATATATAAATCTATATCTATATATAGAGGCCGGATCACGTGAAGCCGCCTCTTACGGTGAGGCCACCGAACCTCACGCATCCATAACCTGTTCGGGCCAAATTCACGTTTGCTAATGCTGTTGGGCCGACTTCCCTTGCGAATTATTCAATGTGGGCTGAAAATTAGGGTCAAACCAAATCTTGTCATTTGGGCCAAAAAAACTTTCTCTCACTAAAAATATTAAAAACATAATTAAACCCAACCCAAAATACACTCTCTCTCTCTTCCAACCTAGAAAACTCTTTACGACAAAAAAAAAAACCTCAAATTCAACGCAAAATCGATTTGGTACTCCGATTGTTCGTAAATTCCATCAAAGCAACATACAAATTCAATTCAATTGATTTTGGAAGAAGATTAAGACTAATTTTCAGGTAATTTGATAATTTGATTCTTCGAATTTTCAACGATTGTTCGAATTTGATCAATTTTTCTCACGATTTTCTTTACCTATCGAGTTCATACTACTTATGACATTATTTTCGATTATTTTGCAGCTCTAATAGCTATGGAGAATCTAGATATCACCACGGTTGATGATAATATTACTATTGAATCAGGTATGTCGTTTTTTGTCGTTTACATTATTGTTTTCTGATTCAATTTCTGCTCAATTTTGTTGAATATATGGATCGCTTTTTGTATTTCGTGAATGTAGGACCTTATTTTGTGAATGTAGGACCTATTGAAGTTTATGACTATTGTATTGTGATTATAAAAAGGCTGAAACTAGGGGCTTATTTTGTGAATATAGGACTTAATTCAAGTTTATGAATATTGTGAAACTAGAAGCTTAAACTGTGAAACTAGAAGCTTAAACTGTGAAACTAGAAGCTTACATTGTGAAACCTGATTAAAAAAGGTTGATTTAGTTTAGCTTTCTTATATTGTGAATCCTAGGCAAAATAAACTGTGAAACTAGAAGCTGATATTGTGAAACCATGCTTATTAAAAAGTCTGATTTTGTTTAGTCTTTTTATATTGTGAAACTAAATGCTTAATCTGTGAAACTAGATGCTTAATCTGTGAAACTAGAGGCTTAATCTGTGAAACTAGATGCTTAATCTGTGAAACTTACATTGTGAAACCTGATAAAAAAAAAGGCTGATTTAGTTTATATGTTTTGACTTTATATAGGTACTGATTCCATTTTCAACACCAACGGAGAGGTTTCTACAATATTAACAGCACAATCCACACCTACAGTACCGGTTGGTACGCCTATTACTTTGGTGAATCACACACCGGGTGGTAGCGAGGAATGGATTGTCAGAGTTGCAGAAGATATTACACCTACTGTTGGGAAGTTATTTTTAGATCTACAGTCGGCAATGACATTCTATCAAGTGTATGCTACTGCTTGTGGTTTTGAAGCTAGGAAATCTACAACGTAGAGGTTTCGTGATGGTAATATTCGAACTAAAGCCATGGTTTGTAATCGTGAAGGCCATAATAAGAGGAAGGGAAGACCTCTTGAAACTGTTGCAAGTGAAACTGGTTCTGAAACTGGTTCAAATATTGGAAAAAGTGCAAAACCAAAAACTGGTGTGAAGGGAAGTGAAGGAGATGAGGCTGAAAGTTCAAATAAGCAAGCATTTACAAGAACAACCAAAATTAGAAGGTGGGGTTGTCGTGCAATGGTCAAATACAAGTTCCATTATAACAAGTACATCGTTGAACAATTTCATGAGGGTCACAATCACCCAGTGACCTTTGTAAAGAATAGGGAATTTGATAAACTTGCAGCAAATATGAATGAATTTCATAAGCAAATGATTGTCCAGAATTCAAGAGTTAATGTTGGGGCTAGCTTAACATACCAGCTATGCAAAGAGCAAGTCGAAGGGTTCGAAAATGTGGGGGCTTCCCTTTCACAATTCAAGAATTTCCAACGGGATTTGAAGTGTTTCATTAAGAGTAAGGATGGAGACATGTTTATCTCACGTTTGGAAACCCTCCGTGACACAAAAGGGTTAGAATTTGTGTATGAAATCGATTCTGAGAAAGCTTTGACAAAGATTTTTTGGACAGATGCTGAGGCAAAGAGATGTTACTCAGTGTTTGGTGATGCAATTTCATTTGATCCAACCTATGGCACTAACAAATATAACATGATATTCACCCCTTTCACTGGCATTGACCATCATAAAAAGTCAATAACATTTGCATGCGCTCTTTTAGATCATGAAGACGATGAAGCATTTATCTGGGCGTTTCAGCAATTTCTGAAATCAATGGGTGGAAAAGAACCTAATTACATTATCACTGACCAAGATGCAGGAATAAAAAAGGCATTCCCTGGTATGTTTTTATATCGTGCAAATTTTCTAGTTTTCTTAACTTGTGAAACTTGAAGCTGAAGATGCAAAAACTGTGAAACTACATGCTTATGAAGTGAAACTAGATCCTTATACTGTGAATCTGGAAGGCCATATTGTGAAACCTGTTGAAAAATCAGCCTGATTTTTTGAATTCTTAACTTGTGAAACTAGAAGCTTAGGTAGTGAAACTAGATCCTTATTTTGTGAAACTAGATGGCTATATTGTGAAACCTGTTGATAAAAGATCCTGATTTTTTGAGTTCATAACTTGTGAAACTAAAAGCTTAACTTGTGAAACTGGATTCGTATTCTGTGAAACTACAAGTCTATATATGTGAAACCTGTTGATAAATGAGGATGATTTTTTTGAGTAATCTTATTTTGTTACATGCAGTTATGTTCAAAACAGCAAGACGTCGGTTTTGCATGTGACACATTATGAAAAAAGTAACAGACAAGGTTGGGAGCACAATTAGCAAAGACACTGAATTCTTATCACGTCTGAACAATGTTGTTTGGAGCAATGATATGGAACCTGAGGAATTTGAGGAGAATTGGGTTAAGGTCATCACAGAATTCTCGTTAGAGGATAATATATGGTTGAGTGAAAAGTTTGCTGAAAGACACAAATGGATACCAGCGTATTTCAGAAATGTTCAGATGGGTAACATTTTAAGAACCACACAGAGATCAGAGAGTGCTAATAGTTTTTTTAAAAGATTTGAGAATAAATATGGGACCTTGGTTGAGTTTTGGATGAGGTTTGAGAGTGCCATCGACCAACAAAGGCGTGCTCTAAAACTTCTTGAAGCACAGAGTGATAATTCAATGCCTGAAACCTTATATCGTTCAAACTGGGAAGCCCATGGAGCGAGAGTATATACACATGAAGTCTTCTATGACTTTCAAAATGAGGTTAAGGGCTCGATAAATGCGTGTAGTGTGGGTGGATACACCCCACCAGATCCTGTAACTAACTCTGAGATTTTGATAGTTGAAGACGCGATCAAGAAAAAGAGCTACGCAGTTGAGTACAATAAAGGAACAATGGACGTGAGATGTTCCTGTAAACTATTTGAACGGAGAGGTATTCTATGTTATCACATCATTTGGGTTTGCTCGGGTAAAACTAAGGAAATACCTGAGAAATACATTTTGGGTAGGTGGAGTAAGAATGCACTTAGAAACCCTATTTATGAGTCGAATGGAAATCTTTTGGACAACTACAATCCTACTAGTAGCCCGAAATTTGGAATGTCTCGGTTGTGGTCTGAGATTTATGCAACTGTGGGGATCCTCAAAAGAAAAAAAGAGTCTGATGTGAGAGAATTTGCTAAGCTTGTAAAATAATTCCGAGAGAAGTTGGAGCCAAACCCAAAGGCTTTGACAAAAGAACAAGAATTGGAAATCCTTCTAAACTGCAAGGCTCCAAAAGAAGGAAAGGTCTTACCACCTAAGTTCTCTAAGAACAAGGGTAGCGGGAAGCGGCTGGTCAGTAGCAAAAATAAGGCAATCATAAAAGCAAAAAAACCAAAAAGGTTGTGTGCTAATTGTAAACGAATGTCACACCATGATAAAAGAAATTGTCCATATGATTTTGAAGAGCATCCTCCTGAGAATCAAGTATGTATTATTCCTTTACTTGATTTTTTTTTATTCATGTTTATTATACTGTGAAACTAGGGGCTTATACTGTGAAACTAGGGGCTTATACTGTGAAACTAAGGGCTTATACTGTGAAACCTGTTGATAAAGGGCTGATTTTAGGTTGTTTATAATATTGTGAATCCTAGGCCTTAAACTGTGAAACTAGGGGCTTATATTGTGAAACTAGGGGCTTATATTGTTGATTTTAATTTTAAGTATAATTTTTATTACTTAAGCAATGCAAGTTACGTCTCAAAAGTATTTATTTTAATGTTTCATTTTCTTTCAGGGAGATACAACAGAAGAAGAAGAAGAAGAAAAAGAAGAAGAAGAAGAAGAAGAAGAAGAAGAAGAAGATGAGGAAGACGAAGATGTATAGTTTTCTTTATATTTGGGTCCGTGATGCGGGGAAGTAGTTTAGGTTTTATAGACTGTGAAACTAGGGGCTTATACTGTGAAATTAGGGGCTTATACTGTGAAACTAGGGGCTTAGTTTCACAGATTACATGCTTAGTTTCACAATATAGGCTTCTAGATTCACAGAAGAAGACCTGACATTCACAGAAGAATAAGTTTTCTTATATTGTGAAACCTGTTGTCATAAATTGTGAAACTAAAAGCTTTACTTGTGAAACTAGAAGCAGTTTTTATTGAAATATCTGTCATAAATACCTGTTGTCATAAATTACCATTACGTGCATGAAAAATCCCCCAGCTATGACCATCCAAGGTGATTGATCACTACCATCTCAAGATAACGACAAAAGACGACAGTGATCAATCACCGTGGATGGTCATGGCTAAGGAGTTTGAGGATAAGAAAAAAACCTAAACTCTGAAACAAGAAGACTATATATGTATTTGTAGTGTAAATGGTTGTATATTGGAATAGGGTGTTTGATGATATCAACTTCCCTTCTCTTATATAGTGCACTTGCTTACTACGTGTACTACTTTTTATGGTTGTGAAGCATTTAATTTTGAGGTAGTTGTGGTTAGGTGACAGGTTGGAGCATTTAATTTTGAGGTAGTTGTGGCTTAACAAACTGGTTGCAAAATAATTTGGGTTCAACTAAGATGTATCATCATTCGAGCCCCGCTTAGGCATGAGTCCAGTAATGAAAAATATATTTTAAAAAAAGGATTCAAGTGTGAAGCTTGCAACGTGTAAAATTATGTTGACTGAGACAATAAAAACTATAAACATGTCAACATAAAGGCTATAGAAGATGACAGGAGAAAGCGAAGATCAAGAGATCACTTACGTGCTCGCTTCCTCGGTTTTCTTTCCAGCAATTTTTCCCTTCGGGGCGGTAGACAACTGCAAGAAATATATTTTGTGAAACTAGATGGCTATATGCTTATTTTGTGAAACTAGATGGCTATGTTACAACTTCAAAATTTACAATGTCAATTTACAGCAACAAAAACATCACAACAAAAACACATTTCACCAAGTTCTTCTGACTGGAATTCCTTTTCACCTTGTCCACAATTTTGAAAAATTATTTGTTGTGGCCTTAACAATGTCGAAGTCCAGTTGCAATGACTCGACCATCTCGTTTTCATCGTCTTCATCATCTACAAGTGGAGTTAAAATCAAGCAATGAGAAGCAATATAACTCTATAAAGACATAAAATCCATCAAATCTCCAGATTCACATATTAAGGGTTTAGTTTCACAAGTTAAGATTCTAGATTCACTGAAGAAGACCTGACATTCACAGAATAAGTTTTCTTATATTGTGAAACCTAAGCTCATAAATTGTGAAACTAGAAGCTTAACTTGTGAAACTAGAAGCAGTTTTGGTGAATGCTAAGTGCTGAGATTCACTGAATAAGGTCTGAGACTCACCAAATGATGACTGACTAAGTTTAACAAAACTACACACCTTGTTTTTTGTTGAGGAAACTTCAAGATTGACAACGTCGGTTTCACCAACGTGGGAAGGGACATTATCCCAAACAGCATGGTCCCCAATAGCATGAGAATCAGATACAATTCATTCACAAAAAAGTCCTTCAATTGACAGGCTTTAGCTTCAGTTTTTTGCTTTTTTGCTTTTTCGGTTTAACAAGGGAAGACCTATAAAACCAAAACAAGTACAATATACATATTACAATATATTCAGCCAAGGAATTAAGAATTTAAAACTTTAATGTGTAGATTCACAAAGTAAGACCTGACAGTATTCTCATTCCACATAAGAAGTTCCAACATGATCGACTTTCGATACTCTACCAAATCCTGCATAGAGTGACGTATATTATTAATGAAGTGTATTCATGCTAATATTCGTGGAATGCACGGCTTTATTTTCATATAGTAATGAACTCACCTCAAAATAGTCACTGTTCGTCCATAAACTCTGATCTTCCAATGCACTCAACCACTTTAGCAGAAAGACTCCACAATCATAACTAGACAAAAAAACATATAAGCACTTATGAGTGTAACAAAGTTTCACATAATAAGGTCTGAGATTCAACAAATGATCACAGACTAAGTTTAACAAAACAAGTCAAACTATACACCCCGTTTTTTGTTGAGGGACTTTGAGATTGACAAAATCATGCACGTGCATGTTCTTCACAGATTTGTACGACTCTCCCAAAATAGTTGCAACATTGTACAACTGAGAAGAAAAGGACAATAAAAGATCAAAAATATATTTTGGGGTATACTAAAACAAAAACTCTACAATATTTTGGAAAAAAAATCATACAATGCCCATGGCCTTGTTGTTTCCTTTATCCACTTTTATATCCATGGATGAGTCAAGGATGTAATTTTTTTGCTTCTTTATGTCGCAAATACAAGCCCACCAATGCTTCGATGTATCGCTATGCAAAGGGATAAAAACCTGAGATAGTAAATGTACAAGAATAATC
Organism: Silene conica; assembly: GCA_029255685.2. Taxonomy (NCBI): domain Eukaryota; kingdom Viridiplantae; phylum Streptophyta; class Magnoliopsida; order Caryophyllales; family Caryophyllaceae; genus Silene; species Silene conica. The sequence goes on from CM055314.2 coordinate 75,603,322, forward strand.
AATCAAAAAACACACATGAATGACAGTAAATAAATAACAAAATGAATAGCAGAACTGAAGGATCTGACCAAATCAATCTGACTACCATCTGCTGGAGTGTATGAGGACTGTATATATTGACCCCAAATCTCTGGGTTAGTATCTGCATTAAGACCCTGAATGACACAAAAAAGGCAATTTTAGTCTCTGGATGAGCAACTTTCAGAATGAAAAACACTTGAATATCAACATCTGAAGGATTTGAAGCTCACATATACTGTCGTTGGCAAGTAAATCACATTTGGTTTACCAAGTGTGCGCTTAATCCCAACAATATCAATGATCTACAGATAAAACGTGCACAAAATGAAGCATCCACTTTCACGAAATCACCATCAAGTTTCACAAAAAAACCTCTAAGATTCACAGAATAAGGTCTGAGATCCACCAAATAAGGAACCATGTAAAAAAACAAACATGGTCAGGAATGGGAATATAATACTTACCTGATCCATAATAAGGCCACGCGATGTAAGGGTCTGCAAAGCATCTCTAGTGACTTCCATCCACGGAGTGGACACCAGAACCTCACTTAATTATTGAACAAAATGCAATTAGTCAATATATCTCACACAATTTAAAAAAACATAATTCAAGAAATCAAAGAAAAAGTGTGACATTACAATTTGTTTGCGATTGCTCTTCTCCCAACACAAGCCACCAATTCCTTCTCAGTAAAAGGTGGTGTCATAGAGGAACTCGATTCTAGTGCATCTTTTGTGACTATTTCTTTGGACAGATTAACAGAACATGTAACAATATGATAGCACACCCGCAATGCAAAACGCTTGCGCTGAGTTTCCTATTGATGCAAACAAAATGGGTTTCAGAAAAACTAGGAAATAAAGTTGTGGCAATTGTATAGAAATTAAATTAGATGTTGAAAAGCAATCTTACAGTATTTATGGTTATTACAGAATTATTTTTGCTCCCTTTGTAATTCTCCATTATGTTCAGCAGATAGAGGCCATTATCAATTTGTGAGGATTTCAGATTTGATTTTGGGATAAACACTTCTGGAATCGTCATTGAAGCAATACTTGTCACTGCTGGCAACTTTGATTGAAGAAGGTTGATAAGCCTGTGTTGCTGTATGAACAAAAGAGTAATTACAAAGAGCAATTAGTAAGGTAATGGAGTAAGAACGAGTCCAAAAATAGGTAAAATAGATGTACCGTATGTTTTAAAAAAGAAGTATAATCAACAGGTGTGTCTTTCATAGCATGGATGACTTGGCATTTGCAAGATTCCGGTCTCAGATCAAAACAAAACAAGAATGGTGGGCATTCGGGAGAGATTATCGGAGTCAAAATCTGAAAGACAACAGATAAAAATGCAATGAATAAAAAAGACAAGTCCACCTTAAAGCTTGAATATAATAAGACCAAATATAAAAAAAACTTACTAATTGGGTAGCAGCAAAATCAACATTGTCGAGACACTGGAACAAAAATCGAATCATGTGTGAGTAATGATTATAAGTGCACACCATGTAAAATGGGATTATAGAAAAGAGGTAGAGAGACTAACACTGTGTGTGGAGTGTGGCACAAATAAACGACAAGCAGAATCTCGTGATCTCAAGCTCTCACTACTGTTTAGAAACTCACACCAAACATCTATCACAGCAGAAGATACTTGATCACTTTCAGGCAAACTCGTCAATTGCTTCCTTGTCAATTTCTGAGTTTGACTTTTGAAAAGAATGTCACTGGAAACAGTCATTAAAAGCCCAGGTCACACCCTCAAATGGTATTAAATATAAGATCAAAATTAAAAAATAAGAGTATTTTAATGTTTAATAAGTTTGACCAAAACTGTGAAACTAAAAGCTTAATTTGTGAAACTGCATGCTTATTCTGTGAAACAGGGAGCACATATTCTGAAACTGTGAAACTGTGAAACTAGAAGCTTATTCTGTGACACTAGAAGCTTACTTTGTGAAACTAGCAGCTTATTCTGTGAAACTGGAAGGACATACTGTGAAACTATGAAACTAGATGTTTAACATGTGAAACTAGAAACTTATCCTGTGAAACCACAAGCTTATTCTGTGAAACAAGAAGTTTACATTGTGAAACCCAAACTCTTAAATTTCACAGAATAAGCGCTTAGTTTCACAACATAAGCTTGTAGTTTCACTGAATAAGGGCTTACTTTCACTGAATAAGGGCTTACTGTCACACCCTCAAATGGTATTAAATATACGATCAAAATTAAAAAATAAGAGTATTTTAATGTTTAGTAAGTTTGACCAAAACTTTGAAACTAAAAGCTTAATTTGTGAAACTGCATGCTTATTCTGTGAAACAGGGAGCACATATTCTGAAACTGTGAAACTGTGAAACTAGAAGCTTATTCTGTGACACTAGAAGCTTACTTTGTGAAACTAGCAGCTTATTCTGTGAAACTGGAAGGACATACTGTGAAACTGTGAAACTAGATGTTTAACATGTGAAACTAGAAACTTATCCTGTGAAACCACAAGCTTATTCTGTGAAACAAGAAGTTTACATTGTGAAACCCAAACTCTTAAATTTCACAGAATAAGCGCTTAGTTTCACAACATAAGCTTGTAGTTTCACTGAATAAGGGCTTACTTTCACTGAATAAGGGCTGTGAAACAAGAAGCTTATTCTGTGAAACTAAAAACCTTATTAAGTGAAACTCGAAGGCTATATTGTGAAACATGTTAATAAAACAGGCTGAAAATATTAAAATACAAGGTTTGAAAAATTAATAAAATAAGTCAATACCTTTCACATGAATCCAAAAAGATGAAATCCAATACAGGCTTCTCCGCTTGAGTAAAACCCTTAAGAATATTCATGTTTCTTTGCAAATACGGAGATCGATAGACCTCTGATGGAACTATGGCCTTCTTCACCTTTGGATTGACAGGTGAATGACATTCACCTTTGGATTGACGCTTGTAAACATTCGGAGGAGTATCTCCTATGTCAATGACCTCTTTATCAGTACTCCCTACCATAGGAAGATCCTCTACCACTGGTGTGGACATAGAAGGTCCTCCAGGTCCTTCAGCATGAACACAAGATGTTGAACGATCGAGTTCGGCTTCATCACAACGTTCATGTTCAGCTTCAGGTTCACGTTCATGTTCATGTTCAGCTTCAGGTTCAGGTTCAGACTCAGGTTCACGTTCAGGTTGAGAGGGTGGAGATAAAAAGTGGTCATCATCTGGAAAGAGCCTAAAGCTTGGCATTTCTGGTTTTGCTGGTGAACAATGTGGCTGTATTGGCTGAAAGGAGTCACCCATTATGTCCAATGCCGCCAACAGTTCAGCTTCAGACCACCCATAAAATTTACCCGCATCCTCATGAACATTCTCACCAGTACCATCCACAATCGCCTTCTCATTATCATCAATCTCCAAATTAGAATCAACCTCCCCACTATCATTATGTGCTTTCTCAACATTCTCCTCATTATTTGCTGTCTCAACATTCTCCTCATTCTGCTCATTTTTATCTTGTTGAGACAGCCTAAATCCATCTGCAATACCATCAACAGCTGCAACTAGTTTAGAAACTGTTGCTGATGAAGGTAATTTCAAGGAAGCTTGACTGACAAGACATTTGTAGTTCATGAAAGCATGAGCCATGACTTTTGCTGAATTTGCAAGATCAGTAATAAGCTTCACATCACTGTTATCTTCAGAAATGCCAGGCTTTCCAGTTTCTCCTTTATGTTTGGGTTGTTCAGATTTTCCAGATTCTTCTTGTTCAGGTTGCCGAACAACAATTTCCTGAACAGCTGATTTAGATTTTTGTGCTTGCTTGTCTGTTGCAAACTCAATAGCAAGCAAAGGTCCATGCTGCTCACGTCTGACAATTGGAGGCTCAACAGCACCCCTGCCGAAAGTTCTCTCCTTGGAAGTTGGGTCATTCAATTCATCCTTAATTCTCTTGTATATAGCATCTTTTGTCCAAGTCGATAACGTAGGATATTGACGACTCACAATGCGCGATTTAAAGACACAACGGTCTAGATAAATGAAGAGCAGCACAATAATCGGTCCCCCAAACCAATTCTCTTTCACCTCTTTAACCCCAAACTCTTCCTTTTGCCAAGACTGAACTTGGCCAGCCAATTTCTTTTTTATAAAGTTGCACCAGTTGAAACTGGAGATCAACTCAGTATTCAACAAACTTTTCAGCACTTTCAAACTGACCTTGTTCCCTACAACAGCGCCTAAAAGAGCAGAGAAAATATAAACGATGAAGTTGCGTTTGAAATCATCTCCTCCATCTCTTTGTGTAATCAACTTTTGCAGAACAAGTTTGATGTCAATGGAACCAACACCATATTGTTTAGTGAACTGCTCCAAAACAGATAAATAAGAGGGGTCCTTATCTCCATTTGTTGCTTCAACAACAACATTAGGACCCATTGGCAATCCAAGAGATAGATGAATATCCTCCTCTAAAATCGGAAGCTTCCCACCCAACAAACATCCTTTTATTGGGTCGTAATTTGAAACTAGCCAATATGCTAAGTTTCCGGGAAGAACATCCGTTTTAAGAAGTAAAGACCCCCAAACCCCATTTCTTTGATAGCTTGAATCTGCTGTTCTGAGGGTGGACTATCCTCATTATGAATAAAGTTGTAAAGCCCAGCGGGAGACATCCGGGTCCTCAATGACGGCAATCGCTCTTTATAGTTTCGTTTCTTTTTTGCAGCAGGTTCAACTGTTCCACTAGTAGAAGGTGGATGTTCCGATCGCTTCATATTAGCTTGCTTCCTGTTATGCATAAATGGTAGAATACACGAATAAAGAAAATAAGTTTCACAGAAGAAGGATCTAGTTTCACAAAATAAGCTTCTAGTTTCACAGAAAAAGGAAAATACTAACTTTTTCTGTGAAACAAGAAGCTTACATTGTGAAACTAGAAGCTTATTCTGTGAATCTCAGGTAAAAAGTAAATACAAACGAATTAAGAAAATAAGTTTCACAGAAGAAGGATCTAGTTTCACAAAATAAGTTTCTAGTTTCACAGAAAAGAAAATTATTAAACTGTGAAACATAGAAGCTTACAATGTGAAACCCAAACTCTTAGATTCACAGAATAAGAGCTTAGTTTCACAATATAAGCTTCTACTTTCACAGAAGAAAGGCTAACATTCACAGAATAAAGAAAAGAAAATTATTAAACTGTGAAACAAAGAAGCTTACAATGTGAAACCCAAACTCTTAGATTCACAGAATAAGAGCTTAGTTTCACAAAATAAGCTTCTAGTTTCACAGAATAAGAGCTGACATTCACAGAATAGGGAAAATAAACTTGATTCACACAGCTAGATAATAAGGAAAATAAACTTGATTCATTAAAAATATCATTCATACATAGCTAGGTAATTACACAAAAAAGGCTGCCTTGATAGACGTAATTACAAGAGAGCACTACAAAACACTAAAACCGAGCACATTTAGACCAGCCACTATCACGGCAAAAAGTGATACAAAAGTTGAGGAGCTGTGCTACATATCGAGCAACACAGGTAAATCTAAATATGATAAAGTTGTCCGAGTCAGCAAGCGTGTTGCAGTATCAAGTGATATGTCATGTTTTGGAGATGGCACATGTAAATTGTCAATCAACTCATTCACTTTTGGGTTTTCAGCACCAGTGAGATCTCTAAGGTGTCCTCTTTGCAAAAGATTGTCGCCTTGGTAAAAATGTAGGAGTAATTTAGCTCCCGGATCATTAGTCATAAAGCACTTGCATCTTTTATAAATTATTCTATAACCCCTACGAATGATTCTCACACCATTGATATCATTAATATGCAGAGAAATCCCATACACAACTGCAATGACAGGTGCACTAGGGTGTATGAAGAAAAGCTGAGACCAATTCCGACAGACCAACGCCATGTTTGCCTTATCTTGCTTACACTTAAGTCGTTCGAAGATGCTATTCATTACATCTTGATTGTTGAAGACAGCCAGTTGGGGTTGATAACGATTATTAGTGACCTCAACAGTCCGTAAGGGAGCAAATGAGAATTTCATAGCCTCTTTTTTTTCTCTTATATAATTCCGGACAAAATATGCTTTATCCTCTGCAAGAACATTCACTACCCACCCCTTGCACTATGTTTCCATAATTGACCAGAGGTAACCTACAAGCATACATTGTGAAACCCAGACTATTACATTTCACATAATAAGGGCTTAGTTTCACAATATAAGATTCTAGTTTCACAAGCTAAGCTTCTAGTTTCACAAGCAAAGATTCTAGTTTCACAGAGTAAGAGCTGAGAATCACAGAAGAAGATAAAGAAAATTAAATTGTGAAACAAAAGAAGCATCTAGTTTCACAGAATAAACTTCTGGTTTCACAGAATAGGTTTCTAGTTTCACAAGTTAAGATTTTTGTTTCACAAGTAAAGCATCTAGTTTCACACTTTCACAGTATGTTCTTCCTGTTTCACAACCTAAGCTTCTTGTTTCACACGCAAAGATTCTAGTTTCACAGAGTAAGAGCTGAGAATCACAGAAGAAGATAAAGAAAATTAAACTGTGAAACAAAAGAAGCATCTAGTTTCACAGAATAAACTTCTGGTTTCACAGAATAGGTTTCTAGTTTCACAAGTTAAGATTTTTGTTTCACAAGTAAAGCATCTAGTTTCACAAGTTCACAGTTTCACACTTTCACAGTATGTTCTTCCTGTTTCACAACCTAAGCTTCTTGTTTCACAAGGTAAGCTTCTAGTTTCACAACATAAGTTCTAGTTTTTCACAGAATAAGAAAAAGAAACTTAAGATAGTAAGGAAAAGAAACTTCATTAATTAAAAATATCATTCATACATTGCTAGATAATTATATAAAAAGGCTGGCTTGATACATGTAATTACAGAAGAGCACTACAAAAAGACATTTAGGCCAGCCACTAAGATGCAAAAAGGTGATACAAACTTGAGCAGCTATGCTACATATCGAATGCCAAGAAAGGTAAATCAAACCAAGATAATTTCGCCCGAGTCTTCAACTCTGTCGAAGTAGCAACTGCTAAGTCAAGTTCTGGAGATGGCACATCTAAAATGTTAAGCAACTCTTGTGTTTGGTCGATTTCAGCATCAGTTAGATCTCTAAGGTGTTCACTTTGGTAAGGATTTTCACTTTGCACACAATGTAGGAGTAATTTAGATCCCGGATCTGTTGGGAAATGTGTCCTCAACAATAGTGCGATCACGTAATTAAATCTCATAACGAGAATGCGCAAGGGATGATACGAATTATTAGTCAACTGACCAACATTAATCGGTAATGATTGGCTAGCTAGAGTTTGACATTACTGTCGTATGACGGTGGTGGTCAGTTGATCCCTTTAGGTCACACCTTTAGGACAATTCCCTTAATTGATAAAATGATCGAATGTATATTGATACGATTCCTTAAACTCGTATATCGAGACATTAGAGGTTAAATCTTAATGTAAGATTTATGTTTAAAATTGAAACGTGTCAATTGTTAAACATTAAACGATATTTTAAGATATCGTAATAAGAATGAATTGGGTTGAAATTGTTACAAAGGTTGTAAATCGTATTGACGATTATTATAAGTGACTATTTTACAATTAGTAATTTCGAATTACTTGTCAACTTGATAAATGAGATTTATTAATTTATGAACAATATTTATTTGATAAATATGTATGATTAAATTAAAACAATTATTATTTTATTAAATTGTGACATATTGTATGTCACATAACATAAAATTGTAAGATTGACAAAATTGTAAAATGAGGTCCATATTTGTGTATGGTGTACCGGTTTTGGGAGGATAATAAGGAGTACTATTAAGAGTTATTTAATAACTCCAACATCATGATTAAAGTTTTTAGACTTTAATCATCCTAGCCACCCTAAGGTTTTTGGTAAGACCAAAAGCACTCCTTGGTGCTTCCCTATGATAACCACACGCCAAACACCAACAATTCACACTACTTATGTGAAGTTGTTCACAATTCATTAAGATGCTCATTTTCAATATTCTTCTAGTGTGAGATTGAATAGAAAATCCTCTAAGTAATATTATAAGATAATATTGATACTAATTATATAAGATATATAAGTTAGTATATTAAGTTCATATTAGAACTTACATAGTTTAAGGAAAACCGATTCTTGATACTAGCTTGTTCGAAGTTTTCGGTTCATCGGTTCATACAAGGGTTGTCTTGGTGCATCTTGGAGGAGATATCCTACATTGGATATTAAGCTTGGAGGATCATCCTTGCATTATTTGGACCGCGTGTAAGGGTCCTAATCCTCTCCCATTTCCGCAACTTTAAGCATGCATAAGATCTTTATAATATGTTAATTAAAGGGTTAATTAAAATATTATGTTAGTATGACTAAATATTAGTTTATGAGCAACTAATAATAAACCTAACAATTGGTATCAGAGCAATAGGTTGTTTGCATGCTTTCCGTTTACGTTTTTACGGAGTTATAGAGATAACATAAATAAAATTTGGAATTTTCGTTTTGATATATGATATGCACGAAATTTATTTAGCATGATACCTACTGTTTTCTAAAATGTTTTAGAATATTTGGAATATATTTTGCATGAATATTGACTTATGGTATATTAAATCTCGGATTTTATTGAGTTTTAATGGTTAAAATGTTTATTTTTGGGAAAAATTGTTAAAATAAGCTTCTGGCCGAGATTTTTCAGTATGTTATCACATGTATTTTCTATAATATGAATATGATTTTTCGTAAATTATGGACTTATAAATCGTGTGATATGAATTTTAAGTGTTAAAATGCAATAAGATGAATAAAAATGGGTTAAAATAGTTATATTATGAATTTGACTATAAAAATGTATGAGGATGTCACATGCAATATTTAAAATTTATGTTGAATTTTCCAGAAATTTATCTCAAATATTGCAATATTATAGATTTTTAATGTAAAAATCGGGTAATTAGTGACATAATTTCGACTTTAATAGTTTAAGTTGGAATTTGGCCATAAAAATTTAACACGATGTCATATATATTATTTCCAGCATGAATAAAATTTTCGAGAATTTTATCTTATTTTATGCTTGAGAAATAATTTTAAGGGTTAAAATCGTTCGATATATGACGTAAATCGTTAAAATTTGCAAATGTTGTTAAAATGGCCGAAATATGTAACCCATATTAGTCATATGTGATATGTTCATCATGAAAATATTCTTGGGAGCCAAAAGTTTCAAATTTGATTTAATTTTAATTTGTTAAAAAGTTACATTTAAAATTAAATAAAAAGAGTCATGCATTTAAAATTTCGGCTATGGGGCAATGTGCCATTTAATTTTCTGTCCATCTTGTGTTCTTAAAATGTTTTGGAAGGTATAAAATTATTATTAGTATTTGATTTGCATTTATGAAGTTAATTATTGAATTTTCCGACTTAAAATGCTCGTTTTACGTGTTATTTTCGAAATAATGTTAAAACCGTATAAATACTAATATTTTAAGATTCTGGAAATTTTAAGAACATTCTGGATTTTTCAAAATTTGAATTTTGAATTTTCGAAATTTTATGACTCTTTTGGATTTTTTATATTATTTTTCCCGTAAAACCGAGTAATACCGATCAATATTGAAATATATTAAGTTAAGTCATGTTCAAAGTTTGAGTAAGACTAAATTTTTAATCCTATAAGAGTTGGGATGATTAACTTAAGGATGAAAATCGTTTCATTTAATGCATAGTGTTGTTAACCGTTAAAACACGCGATTCCATAAACCGAGGTTTACGATAACTATTTAAATAAGTGTTTTAAATAGGACGATTTGGCTTAGGGTTTGCATGTTAATTCATATTTATATAAGCATTGCATATTTTATATTATGAATGTCATGATTTATTTTTACGTAATTTTGGGAATTATGTAATTTATTTAGTATGGCCTTAGTTTTTAAATCGGTATTTCCCGTAATGTAAGGGGTTACCGATTGGGTTGTAATTTTGTGATCTCGTATCACCCAATTGTAATTTATTTCTATTTTATAATGTATAAAGTAGACTAGAAAAGTTGTAATATTTGTAAAATCCGGAGTTCCTTGAAGACGGTGCCATTCGGAAAGGAGTTCCGATCAAGACGGTGTTTACCTCGAAGTGCGTGCCGCGTGAAGTTCAAGGGACCAAAGGAGTTGGTTTCCGAATTTGTACTTTGTTATTTCTTTTCTAGGAAAGGCCATACTAGGGTTTATTTATGCTTTTATTTTTGCTTTTATATGTTTGCATGCATAGCCAAATCGTCATACATCGTATCATGCATGTTTCGACCTAGTCGACCTAGTCTTTTATTTTATCGATAATTCACCGACTTAGTTCACTTAAACGGAGATAGATAATAATTTGACTAGATCTCTTACAAATAAATATTGAGACTTAGCCTTACCAAAAAGTACGGACCCATGAATCCCTTCTTCACAAGAACGTAGGCTCGGCTACACCGGGGTACTAAAATTGTCACGTTGGGTAAGTGGGGTAATAAGATTACACCTTGAAATTTGGTTGATCTCAACGAAAGTATTCGTAACCGTAGTTGCAATAAGTTCGGGCTAAAGATAATTTTAAGAAAATTGTCGACCGAGAGTTCTAAGAGTAGAACCGATTAAAGAGTTAATCCACCAAATTATACCGATACGGGTTGAATCGGCTACACCGTGCCCGGATTAGTATGGGTTTGGGTCTCGGGATTGTTTACTTAATTGGGTAAGAGATCATTAAGTAAATATATAACTAAACTTGTTAAAAGTTATAGTTTAAATTATGAATTTTAAAATGATGTTGTTTATCCTTTTATTATTGTAGTTTAATTTTCAACATCGACTATGGCAACCAACGCTCCACCTCTCACTAACGTATCATGGCTTCGATCCTTTATGGATCGTTGCAAACTCGATAAGCATGGTTCAAACTTTAAGGATTGGGATGCGCAATTACTTTTGGCCGCTCAAGGTGACGATAAGAGTCGTTACCTATCCGAAGCCGCTCCTCCCGCTCCAACCGCTCGTTCCGCGGTCGGAACTCGTGAGGCCTATGAAGCCTACATGAAAGAGTCCTCCGCTCTTAAAAATGTGCTCATCTTCTCCATGGAGCCGGATCTCCAAAAGAGTATGATAAAGTTGACCACATCGTATGAAATATACACCAAGCTTGCGACCATGTTTTCGCAAACTCCAAGGGTGATTCAATATGAGGCGGCTTCCGCCTTCTTTGACATTACTTTCAAGGAAGGGCAAAAGATAAGCCCTCATGTGCTCAAACTCGTTGAGCTCGCGGAGACTCTAAAAGCTCAAAATGTTGATGTTCCCGACTCTCTAATTATTGACCGAGTTCTTCACTCGCTCAATAAGGTTAAGGCGTATGCTCAATTCCGGGTGAATTTCAATATGCGAAACCAAGAGACCACGTTGGACGAGTTGCATAAGATGCTAGTCCAAGCCGAAAGGGACATGGGACTTCATGAAAGTTCCACCAAAGATGTTTTGAACATCGAAAAGAAAGGGAAAACGAGCTTCAAGAGGAATGCCTCTAAAGGCAAGGGCAAGAAAACGTTCAAGCCCAAGGCGACCAAAGAAAAGACCTTTTCGAAAGGCGCTTCCACCTCGTCTTCTAAGGAGCAAGACAAGTGCCATTATTGCACGAGGATCGGTCATTGGAAGCGAAATTGCCCTAAATACTTAAGTGATCTCAAAATTGGGAAGCCAACCGCCGTAGGTAATAATTCTCGTTTAAATTCATGTCATTTATCAACTTATGTATAATGATACAAGTGTGTTGATATTTACCCTTTTTAAATGTTTTAAAGGGGCGCCTCCTAATAATGATAAGGGCAAAGAGAAGGAAGCTTGAAGTTCCTTACTTGGATGACTATGGTAGCATCCAAATTGATCGAAGACTTGAAGAGCTAGCCTCTAATTTTCATATCGTCTTCTTTCATATTTTGCATTTATTTATGGAACAATTTATTTTCCTGTAAGACAAGGATTAAAATCCTAAAAACAATGGTTGTAGTTTTGGATATTGGTGACTTGGTTTTCAACCCGAGTCACTACTTTTGTTCTTAATCAATGTTTTGATTTCTCAAATAAATTGCATACCTTGTTTAAACATGAATAATAGTGATTTTATCACGCAATAAACTATTGATACGATCAATATAATATAATCAAAGAGTTGATTAAAACGGAGAACTACACCCCATGAGATAAATTCAATCAAAATGAGACTATATCAGTTCATTATAAGATTTTCATTTTAAGTGAAAATGAGAATGTATTCATCACACCTATCAAACTTCAAACATTCAGATACATTGGTTAATCGAAATAGCTATCCTTAAACGAATAAAGGTTATTGTTAGAAGGATAGAGTGGGAGAAAATATTTCGCTCGCAAACCAATGATGAAAATAAAGGAAGGATCTTAGAGAAGATTCTTACTTGGGAGTCTTAAGAAGAGCCCTAAATGATTTGAAGAAACTACGAGAGGACACTGAATAAACTACGGGAGGACACTCGAAGAAAGGTTCTTTATGTTCATTGTTTCATAGAGAGGGAACATGAAACCCCGTATGACATCGGAAGGAAAACAGTTCCTTAATAAATGATTTTTCTAAGTTTATAAGATAAAAGAGAAGAAATCATCTCAATCCTCTCAATGTAGTTATAAAGAAATTATCATGTCATTTTCGTCTCGAGGAAACGAAGACATGATAAGAAGGTAATGAATGATTGAATGGAAACAGATCACTATAGGGATAGTGATAGTGATAATGATTCAAGTAATAGTTTAACATGCGAGAAATGAAAGGTTCATTTAAAGATATCGAGAGATATTGATTTTAGTGGGAGCGATTTTCATTAAAAGAATTAAGCCTACCATTTAGAGAGAATGGATGATTCTTTAAGGTGTAAAGAATAAGAGGTTTTCAATTCTAGATGATCAAATAATTTATATCATAAGATGATGGAGCTTACGGGAAGGTTTATTATATGGATAATAAAAGGTCGCCCACTAGAAGTTAGAATGGTTGGATACATTATTCATAAAGATGAATGAAACCATTATCTAAATAGCCAAGATGAGTGAAAATTATTAAAATGATGAAATCTTAAATAGACTACAATAAAGTTTTCAGTACATAAGTGACTGTATATCGATACGTCACAAGTTATTAGATAACAGTGGCAGCCTTCCTCCGGAAAGGAAACTCAAAATCTAGAAAGAGTTCTAGAAATGTACTCAAATAGAATCATATTATACGGGATAATATGAGAATAAAGGAGACCAAAAGTTGTAAGTTTTGCTATCATGAATAAAGGTTATTCGCATGAATAAAGGTTTATTCGCAAAACACTAATACAAATAGATGATTGTGCATCAAATGCAATGTGATAGTATTGACTATTGTTGCATGACAACATCATTTGAGTTATGATTAACTCAAAATGAAAGATACTTTGTCAGAATCCAAATGGGTTGTATGAGACAATATTGAACCCCATAAGTGAACTGGATTGACTTAGTATGGTCCCTAGCCGCTTACATGAGGTGACGTCTCAAAGCGACTAGAGTGTGAGGCGATTGATGGCAAGTTCAAGTGCCATAGAGTCATATGTGATGACTAATCGATAACATAGGCAGACTGTAAGAGACACTCTGTCGGGCAATGTGACCGCTTATAGAGTTCTGGAAATTTTATAGCCGGGTCGTGGCGAGAGCTGCTATAGTATTATTGTGAGTCAATTCTTAGACTAAAGACTACTCTCCCAAGATGGTACAGTTTAGGAATAACTTTGATCCATTCTCTACGACTTTTCGTAACTGGAGTCAAATGGGATTGTTTTGGGTTGTGACTGACTGTGACTGGTTGAAGGAAGTAGTGCGATAGAAATTGTCCACCCCTTGTCAGGGTTGTTCAAATCTCAGGGCCACTCGAGGAGAGTTAACTGGAAATGCGTGGCCACGCTCGGAAGGTATCTATGGTAGATAATTCCGGTCAAACAGTTATTCTCCAGATCGAGGAAACCACTCATGATATGATCAAATGCAAGTACGACCTCAGAGAGACATCTTGCATTGAGTGGGAGATTGTAATAGGACAAGAGAATTGGTGACGCACACTTGTCGAGGACAAGTGGGAGATTGTTGGGAAATGTGTCCTCAACAATAGTGCGATCACGTAATTAAATCTCATAACGAGAATGCGCAAGGGATGATACGAATTATTAGTCAACTGACCAACATTAATCGGTAATGATTGGCTAGCTAGAGTTTGACATTACTGTCGTATGACGGTGGTGGTCAGTTGATCCCTTTAGGTCACACCTTTAGGACAATTCCCTTAATTGATAAAATGATCGAATGTATATTGATACGATTCCTTAAACTCGTGTATCGAGACATTAGAGGTTAAATCTTAATGTAAGATTTATGTTTAAAATTGAAACGTGTCAATTGTTAAACATTAAACGATATTTTAAGATATCGTAATAAGAATGAATTGGGTTGAAATTGTTACAAAGGTTGTAAATCGTATTGACGATTATTATAAGTGACTATTCTACAATTAGTAATTTCGAATTACTTGTCAACTTGATAAATGAGATTTATTAATTTATGAACAATATTTATTTGATAAATATGTATGATTAAATTAAAACAATTATTATTTTATTAAATTGTGACATATTGTATGTCACATAACATAAAATTGTAAGATTGACAAAATTGTAAAATGAGGTCCATATTTGTGTATGGTGTACCGGTTTTGGGAGGATAATAAGGAGTACTATTAAGAGTTATTTAATAACTCCAACATCATGATTAAAGTTTTTAGACTTTAATCATCCTAGCCACCCTAAGGTTTTTGGTAAGACCAAAAGCACTCCTTGGTGCTTCCCTATGATAACCACACGCCAAACACCAACAATTCACACTACTTATGTGAAGTTGTTCACAATTCATTAAGATGCTCATCTTCAATATTCTTCTAGTGTGAGATTGAATAGAAAATCCTCTAAGTAATATTATAAGATAATATTGATACTAATTATATAAGATATATAAGTTAGTATATTAAGTTCATATTAGAACTTACATAGTTTAAGGAAAACCGATTCTTGATACTAGCTTGTTCGAAGTTTTCGGTTCATCGGTTCATACAAGGGTTGTCTTGGTGCATCTTGGAGGAGATATCCTACATTGGATATTAAGCTTGGAGGATCATCCTTGCATTATTTGGACCGCGTGTAAGGGTCCTAATCCTCTCCCATTTCCGCAACTTTAAGCATGCATAAGATCTTTATAATATGTTAATTAAAGGGTTAATTAAAAGATTATGTTAGTATGACTAAATATTAGTTTATGAGCAACTAATAATAAACCTAACATGATCATTTGTCATAAAGCACTTGCATCTTTTATAAATGATTCTAGCACCCCTACGAACCATTCTCACACCATTGACATCATTGATACGCAGAGAAATCCCATACGCAACTCGAATGAGAGGTGCACTAGGGTGTAGGAGGAAAAGCTGACACCAGTTCCGACAGACCAATGCCATGTTTGCCTTATCTAGGTTACACTTAAGTTGTTTGAAGATGTTATTCATTACATCTTGATTATTAAAAACAGCCAGTTGGGGTTGATAACAGTTGTTTGTGAGCTCAACAGTCCGTAAGGGAGTAAATGAGAATGCCATGGCCTCTTTTTTTTCTGTTATGTAATTCTGGACATATTCTGCTTTATCTTCTGCGTGAAGATTCACTACCCACCCCTTGCACCAGTTTTCCATATTTGACCAAAGGTAATTAAGTTTAAAACCACAAAGTAACCTACAAGCATTACAAAATAGAATCAAAAAGCATACATTGTGAAACACAGACTCTTAGATTTCACATAATAAAAGGCTTAGTTTCACAATCAGAAAAAGAACCTTAAACTGAAAATAATAGAAAATAAACTTAAAACTGAAAGAAACTTATTATGTGAATCTAAGAGTTATATTGTGAAACTAGAAGTTTATGAAGTGAAACTACATGCTTATTTTGTGAAACTAGTTGGCTATATTGTGAAACCTGTTGAAAAATCAGCCTGTTTTTTTGAATTCTTAACTTGTGAAACTAGAAGCTTATGAAGTGAAACTACATGCTTATTTTGTGAAACTAGTTGGCTATATTGTGAAACCTGTTGAAAAATCAGCCTGTTTTTTGAATTCTTAACTTGTGAAACTAGAAGCTTATGAAGTGAAACTACATGCTTATTTTGTGAAACTAGAAGTTGATAATGGAGGTTGTTAATGTTAAAAACTTCGAAGAACGACAATGCTTGCTTATTTCGCCTCAAATCTTCGAAAATAAACCACACATCCAAAAAACGACAAACAAATCACATTATAACGTACTAAAATAATCAAAAACACTCTCAAAACGTAGATATTTTCATCACAACCCTAGGTATCACTAACAATGAAAAATAACCAGAAAGTAACCTGAATTTTTTGAATTCTTAACTTGTGAAACTAGAAGCTTATAAAGTGAAACAACATGCTTATTTTGTGAAACTAGATGGCTATATTACTGACACGAATACCACTTACTACTGAAACTTACTCAAAACTCTTACGATCACATAAACTCGTTTCTCATCTCAAAACCCTAGATATCACTAATATGAAAAAATAACAATAAACATTCAACTAATGATAATCGAGTAGGAAAATAGCAAAGAAAAACGACATTTCAGTACTTATAAGAAACAACATCCTAATTAACCCTAGATATTTTCATCACAAACCCTAGATATCACTAACAATGGAAAATAACAATAAACATTCAACTAATGATAATCGAGCAAGAAAATAGCAAAAAAAACAAAATTAAACGCAAATCAGTAATTAAACTACTTAAATAACTTGCTGACAAAAATGTAACAGACTAACTACATGCAAAATCAAAGATGAAGAAAGATGAAGAAACATACGAAGAAAATGAAGGACGACGATAGATTCCGGGAAGAAGACGAGCGAGCGAGCGAGTGAGCGAGCGAGATAGAGAGAGAGAGAGAGAGAGAGAGAGAGCAACGGGTTTTGTGATGGAATGAATTTGAAAAGACGCGAAATGAAGTAAGGAATGTCAGTGTTTTTTTTTTTATTATATATGACACGTGGCACAATCTGGTGCGTCCGTGATACTTAAATCTAACGGTTCAGAAGGGTCCGGCAGCCTCACCCTAAGAGGGCGGCCTCACGTGATTCAATTTCTCTCTCTCTCTCTCTCTCTCTCTCTCTATATATATATATATATATATATATATATATATATATATATATGATATATTGTGATTCGTGCACTAAATGTTGATTTATTAAATTTTGGTTTTTGTACAGGTGGTTGTAGAGCTGTTATCATCTCGACAAATTAGAATAAACTCAATAATACATACGGAATATTTCATTGTAAAGGTATATCTATACGCATTAGAGTTTTGTATAATACTCCATATATGTTCTTGAGATCGGGTTCCTAATATAATTTTGCTTTGATTCTCAAGTTTAATTTGTTGGTTAGTTGTGTACGGAATATAAAATAAAAAAAAGTACTCATCTTGATCTCGCGTAGAAAAAATATATATCAAGGCTATGCTATGGTGCTAAACTTTGTCGTGATAAACCACATATATTTAACTACGTATATCTTAGATCTCACAAGCTTAATCGATACTTTGATAACATAATTGGATTAACATTAGTATAAAGTTTGTAGGTATGAATTCTCTCGTTTGGATTATTTGTTTAGTGTCCACTAATAGACAATTATATTAGCTAGATACAACTACTACTCACTATACTTTTGATATAGCAATTTTTAAAGTATTTGATTTAATTATGTTTTTTTAAAAGTACTTACAAATCTATAATGACTTGATTCAATCATTAGGCCATCTATTATATGTATAATTTGTAATCCCCTCCTTTTCAGATTATTGTGTACAATTATTTTTGTCATCGATGCCAACTCATATGATGAATTAGAACAATCTGTATTATATGATCATTTAGTGAATTTTAAAGACCCTTATCATAATCAAATCAAATATATCCAATGAAATTAATCTTTATGTTATTCGAATAGTATTTGACCTTTTACAGATGACTTTATTCTATACTAAATAAAGATTATTATCAATATTAGAGATACAATCTGTTAGTGATTTTGATCACAAGTTCATTTAAGTGCATTCGGGTTTCTTATGTCAAAACGGTTTGAACTCGTAATGGATATAATGTGAGTCGGGAATACGGAATGTATGCTCATATAATCGTATATCGAGTTCATGTATATAATGGATAAGGGACACTAATTAATAGTGTTGTCGTAGTATATTATGTACCCTATCGGGATTATATACTCGGGGTAAAAGTATATCTAATACTTAGCAATGCGAAAAAAAATGAGACGTAACTTTGCATGTTACAAATGTTACGTGTCATGTTGGCAGTTATTATTATCATATAATGATTGGCAATGATTGGTGGTTATTTTTGTGATAACCGAAATGTAACACCCCAAGAAAAACTTATCTACACATGCATTCATATATACACGCAGAATGTGAAAACCAAAGTTACTGACAAAAACTTTTTGAAAGAAAAGTCCCTGACAACTTTTTTCAGAAATTAAAATGTCATGCTTTAGTTGTTTTTGACGGAAAACTCAAAGTAAAACAAAACCTCTCTTATTGTTATTTGTTCTTTGTTCTTGCCTTAGACAAAGAAATAGTCTTATCCTACAGAGATTTCGTGTAACCCGAAGGCTATAGGGTCGAAGTACTCTCAGGAAAGTGTCTTCAACACGATTCGATTGGGTGTAATATACCGTCTTATTGTTTTCATTTCTGTTTTTAGTGCCTTTGGTTGTATTAGTTACTAGTTTGTAATATTTGTAATACAAAAACTACAACATTCTTAGAGTATTTTCTACATTTGGAAATGGATTCAATCAAAGAGATGACTAGAAAGTTTGGAAAGTTGGAGAAATTTGAGGGTGTTGATTTCCGTCGTTGGCAAAAGAAGATGCACTTCCTTCTCACCGCTTTGAAGGTTGTGTATGTGTTGAGTACTCCTATGCCTGAAATTGTTGGAGATGAAACTCTTGCGGAAATTCAACGAAAGAAAAACAAGTGGGAAAATGATGACTACATATGTCGCGGTCACATCTTGAACGGTATGTCCGACTCTCTTTTTGACATTTATCAAAATGTAGAGTCCGCTAAAGATTTTTGGAATCGACTTGAGTCGAAATATATGGATGAGGATGATTCTAGTAAGAAGTTTCTTGTTGGAAATTTTATGAATTACAAAATGGTTGATGCTAGACCGGTTATGGAACAATACAATGAATTGCTTCGAATTTTGGGACAATTTGCACAACATAAAATGGAGATGAATGAATCTATCTCGGTGTCTAGTATTATAGACAAGTTGCCTCCTTCTTGGAAGGATTTTAAGCATATGTTGAAACATAAAAAGGAAGAGTTGTCTCTTGTTCAACTTGGTAGCCATTTGCGTATAGAGGAATCTCGAAGGGCCAAGATAATGGCAAGGGTAAAGGTAAGGATGTTATGATGGGATCTTCTTCTGTCAATATGATGGAAAAGGGAGATGGTTCCAATAACAAGTTTAAGGGTAAAAAACGCTCTTTTAACAACACCAATGATGAGTCTAACAAGGCACCAAAAAGTGCTTGTTGGATTTGTGGAAAGACCGGGCATTTGAAAGCAAATTGCAAGGTTAGGAAGCACAAAAAGAACAAGGGTGCAAGTACTAGCCAAAGAGGACAAGGGTCTAATGACCAAGGTCCACCCACTAATCAAGGTCAGATTTTAGACTATGGTTTTAGTTCGGTTGTGAATTATGTACCACTAATTTCTGAAGCATTTTATGTGCAGGATGATGTAGTGGCATGGTGGATAGACTCGGGTGCAACCAATCATGTTTGCAAGGATCGACATTGGTTCAAAGATTATGAACTAGTGAAGGATGGATTCGTTCTTTATATGGGCAACGAGTCTACCGCTCCTATTGTTGGCCGTGGCACGGTGGTGTTGGAATTTAGTTCCGAAAATGTTGTAAATTTAAATAATGTATTACATGTACCCGGAATTAGAAAGAACCTTGTATCCGGTAGTTGTTTATGCAAACTTGGTTATAAACAAGTGTATGAATCTAATAAGTATGTGTTATCTAAGCATGGTTTGTTTATTGGATTTGGTTATTTTTGTAATGGCATGTTTATGTTGAACGTAGTTCCAAATAAAAGTTCCATATTTATTGCTTCCTCTATGGATGATGTTTCATATCTTTGGCATGTGAGACTAGGGATGTCAATGGGGCGGGGCGGGTGCGGAGGGGGGTCAACCCGCGCCCGCCCCGCGACCCGCGGCGGGTTGAACTATTCAAAACCATCCCCGCCCCGCGGGGACCTGCGGTTGACCCGCCTATCTCCTCAAGAAACGTAAATCTTAAATCTAAAATATACTTGTTGTACTACTTATACAAATAAGTTTTCGCAAAATGCCTTAACATTCAATTAACTAGAGTCCGTGGAGCCATAAAACGGTTTTACATACAAATATATCACCAAAAACATGCACAAACAGCAGCTGAAAGCCCAAATTCTAACAGAGTACTAAAAGAGTAAACAAAACTACACAACAAATACTCTTCAATTCTTCATCTTCAGTTCTTCCGCTCCGTTTGTTTTATCAGTTTGGGAAAATGGGGATTTAGGGGAATTTGGGTAGTTAGTGAATGACCTGAATGTAGTGACAACGATTTACGAATGATTATTGTTTATTGTCTTATTGGACTGGGGAAGTGGGTAGTCTAGGCTAGTGGTTTATTTTACTTATTTACTTGTTTGGGCATGGGGAAGTGGGTAGCTTGATAGGATAGATTTAATTTATCTTATTATTCTTATATATTATTACTAGATATTATTATTTATTAGGCGGGTATAAGCGGGGCGGGGACATGTGGGGCGGGGCGAGCGGGGTGGGTGTGGGGCGGGTCTCATGTGAAACCCGCACCCGCCCCGCGACCCGCGACGAATGATGTTTTTGAAAACCATCCCCGCCCCACGACCCGCCAAATTATTACCCACACCCGCCCCACGTGGGGCGGGTGCGGGGCGAGACCCGCCAAGACCCACCCCATTGACATCCCTATGTGAGACTAGGACATGTACATTATAAAAGATTAAAATCTATGTCTAAAGATGGTCTAATTCCATCTTTTAACATGAACATTAATAAGTGTAATACTTGTATGTTGACAAAAATCACAAGGCAATCATTTGGTAATGTGTCTAGGATCTCACATGTGCTTGAACTTATTCATAGTGATTTATGTGATTTTCACAATTATCCGTCTTTAGGTGGTAAAAAATATGTAGTGACTTTTATTGATGAATATAGTCGATTTTGTTACATATATTTACTCCATGCTAAAGATGAGACAATTGATAAGTTTAAGGTCTTTAAAAATGAAGTGGAATTGCAACAATCGGGTTTGATTAAAAGGTTGCGTTCCGATAGAGGTGGTGAATATTATGACCCATTGTATTTTGAGTCAAGTGGTATCATTCATGAAGTGTCTCCTCCCTATACACCACAATTAAATGGTGTGGCGGAAAGAAAAAATAGAGTTCTAAAAGAAATGGTTAATTCCATGTTGTCTTACTCGGGTTTGAGTGACGGATTTTGGGGTGAAGCCATGTTGACGGCTTGCTATTTGTTAAATAGGATTCCTAACAAAAGGAATAAAGAAACTCCATATGAACTTTGATACAAAAAGAAACCAAACTTTAATTATCTTCGAGTTTGGGGTTGTCGGGCAGTTGTAAGACTACCCGATCCCAAGATTGAAACCTTGGGGGAAAGGGGCATCGATTGCATATTCATTGGATATGTTGCGCATTCAAAGGCTTATAGGTTCTATGTAATTGAACCTAATGATTCTATTTCGGTTCACACCGTAATTGAGTCAAGGGATGCGATATTTGATAAGAGTCGTTTATCATCAATGCCGAAGCCAAAAGATCTAGTACCTAGTTCTAGTAGAGCTATTGAGGGAAGTGACAATGTCACAACTCAAGAAGTAACACCTGAAATTCGTAGGAGTAAGAGGAAAAGGATTGCTAAATCCTTTGGTCCCGATTTTCATACCTATTTGGTTGAAGGTTCAAGGGATGGATGTGAAAACTATTATCCATATTGTTTTCACATTGATGAGGACCCTAAGACATTTGATGAGGCAATGAGGTCTCATGACTCTTCTTTTTGGAAAGAGGTTGTGAATGATGAAATGGATTCCATAATGGGCAATAACACTTGGGTGCTTGCGGATTTACCTCGTGGTTGTAAACCATTGGGTTGCAAGTGGATCTTCAAAAAGAAGATGAAAGTTGATGGTTCTATCGACAAGTTTAAAGCTAGATTGGTTATCCAAGGCTTTAGAAAAAAAGAAGGGATTGATTATTTCGATACCTATGCTCCCGTAGCTCGCATTACTACTATTAGATTATTGATTGTTTTTGCTGCAATTAATAATCTAGTGATCCATCAAATAGATGTCAAGACAGCGTTCTTGAATGGTGAGCTTAAAGAGGAGGTTTATATGAAACAACCGGAAGGATTTAATATGCTGCTAGGTAATGAGCATAAGGTTTGTAAGTTAATCAAATCATTGTATGGACTTAAACAAGCTCCTAAACAATGGCATCACAAGTTTGATGAGGTTGTTCTATCTAATGGGTATAGACTAAATCAGTCGGATAAATGTGTGTATAGCAAATTTGATGACAACGGTAATGGAGTCATTATTTGTCTATATGTGGATGACATGTTGATCTTTGGTACCAACCAAACTCAAGTAGACCTTACTAAGGTCTTTTTGTCATCAAGTTTTGCCATGAAAGACATGGGTGAGGCAGATGTGATACTTGGTATAAAGATCAAGCGTTAGAACATGGGATTCTCTTTGACACAATCTCACTACATTGAGAAAGTGTTAAAGAAATTTAATCATGGAAATTGTTCTCCGGTTAATACTCCAATGGATCCTAGTGTTAAGCTTATGCCTAATAAAGGTGAAGCTATTTCACAACTTGAGTACTCTCAAGTGATTGGGTGTTTGATGTATGCCATGACAAGCACAAGACCGGATATCGCCTTTGTCGTTGGCAAGTTGAGTAGATACACAAGTAATCCTAGTCTTGAGCATTGGGTTGCGGTAAAACTTGTATTGAGGTTTTTGAAATAAACCATGGATTATGGTTTGAACTATGTCGGATTTCCTTCGGTTTTAGAAGGATATTCCGATGCTAGTTGGATCACCAACATGGAGGATCATTCATCTACTAGTGGATGGGTGTTCTTGCTTGGTGGAGGAGCTATCTCATGGGCTTCAAAGAAGCAAACTTGTATAACAAGTTCGACTATGGAGTCGGAATTCATTGCTTTACCTGCGGCCGGTAAAGAGGCGGAATGGTTAAGAAATTTGGTTTATGAAATTCCGGTTTGGCCAAGACCTATTCCTCCTATCTCTATCCAATGTGATAGTTCAGCTACTTTAGCTAAGGCCTATAGTGAAGTTTATGTGGGGAATAATGCATGTATTCACCCTAAACTTGCAGGATTATAATGAAAAATACAGTTGTGTTTATAGTCATAAGATTAAAAAGGATAAGAAAAAGAATTCAACCTTTGGTCCTTTGTGCTTATGGCCTAAGAACAGGAATTAAAGTAAATTCCCTCCTATAACTTGCACCCAAGACTTGATTGAGATGATGCCGCGTGTGCTAGAAAATACTCTCCAATTGCCTTGCAATATGGGGAGAGCTTTTGTGAGGTTTTAGATGTGAGATCTGAGTTTTGGGAAAAAGATGTTCTCAAAACCCTAATTATGAGAATTATGAATTACCAGTCAGTGACAAAAGGAGAAAGACTCTCCTTTTGTATTACTTAGGTCGGCCGAATGGGTCTTGGGTAAGGGTGGGCTTTTTCCACTCTTACCTTATACCTTTGCGTGATTCGACCCGTTTAGCTTTAAGTTGTTCGCGGGTTTTATTTATAAATCGTAACATGTTATCAGATATTAATACAGTCGATATATTAATAATGGTCTGACAAAACACGATATTGTATAATTACCCAAATTAATATAACTGTTTATATTAATACGCGAATACTATATTTAATTAAATATAACCGTTTATATTTAATTTACGAATTAATCTTGTAATCCGTATTAGCTAAAATTATTTAATCCGTATTAAATAATAATCTCAACATCTTATTGACTAATTTATTAGTCAACACCTCTGACTAACTGTTTAGTCATATCCGGCATAAATGTGACTGTATTTTCATACCTCCACATCTCTCAAACGTGTCCTACAGGTGTGACGTATAGGGACCAGTTGATCACCGCCATCCGTATGACAATAACGTCAAACTTATCTAGCAAGCCAACCGTTATTGATAAACGTGGATCAACTGGTAATAATACAAAAGTATGCCCTTGTGATCCTTAAAGAGATTTAATAAGTCATTGTACTTAATTGTCAAGGACACCAGCCCCAACAATCTCCCACTTGTCCGTACAAGGGTATGTGCAATGACGTTATCACACTACATGTGGAGGACACAATCTCCAACAAACTCCCACTTGTCCGTACAAGTGTAGGTGCGATAACCGAATCTCATATCCTTTTAAAATTTCTCCCACTCAATGTAAGACAATTTGCAAATCCGCATTCGCAAAGGTCGTATCTCACAAGCGATCTGTATCAAGAGTGGTTTCCCCGACTAGAGAGTAACTTAACTGATAAAACGAATCTGTATTCGAGCATGGCCATGCATTTCAGTTACTACTCCTCGAGTGGCCCTGAGAAATGATAAAATCCTGATAAGGGTTTGGATATTTCCCTCAACTCGAATCCTGCCGATATCGCCCAGCATAAAATAACCCAGAAAAAATCCTCTTGGCCCCTGTTACGGTGACCGTGGGAAAGAAACCAAAGTTACCCAAAATCTGTCTTAATCTCAAGAGACAGTTGAAAGTCAAAAGACTCGACTCTAAGGAACACTATGGAGGTCCTATCCACGACCTGGCACCCAATGTTATAAAACATTTAGGACTCCATAACGTTGTCACGGGGTGTCCTACGAGATATCCGTATAACTCGCCTTTGTGATTGGTCAGTCATCCACGTGACTTATGGCTCGTTGAACCCACCATCAACCAACGTCACAAAATGATTACCTGAGTTATCAGCTCAAGTGGGTAATCAAGGACCAAAACGATGTAATGTTAATCAGTTCACTTTGTGGTGTTCAAAATTGGCGTACAATTCCACATGAGAAACAAAACATTTTATATCATAACAATAAGGTTGAATAGAGTACACGAGAAAATGAATTATTACATGAATTCATAAAAGAGTACTACAACTTAGGAACACATCCAATTCCCATGGAATGAATGTGCCCTTCATGCTTATCACGTGGTAATGCTTTTGTGAGAGGATCGGCTATGTTGTCATCCGTAGCGATCTTTTCAATAAAAATCTCCTTTTGCTCCCCGTAATCTCTGATTAGATGAGCTTTCCGTTGTACATGCCTAGCCTTGCTGCTAGACTTATGCTCCTTAGCTTGGAAGATGGCACCGCTATTGTCACAATAGACGGTGATTGGGTCATTCGAACTAGGCACTACTGATAGTCCTTGTAAGAATTGACGCATCCATATTGCTTCCTTAGCTGCTTCTGAGGCGGCATAGTACTCGGACTCAGTCGTAGAATCTGCTGTAACACTCTGTTTAGAACTTTTCCAGCTGACAGCAGCGCCATTAAGAGTAAAAACGAATCCAGACTGAGATTTCGAGTCATCTCGATCCGTTTGGAAGCTAGCATCTGCGTAACCCGTGGCGCAGAGCGTCGAGTCGCCTCCAAAAGTCAATCCCCAATCTTTAGTCCTCCGTAGGTACTTAAGAATGTTTTTCACGGCCATCCAGTGTTGTTCACCTGGATGAGCTTGGAATCGACTTGTCATACTCAATGCATATGCAACGTCAGGACGTGTGCATATCATGGCATACATGATCGATCCTATTGCCGAAGCATAAGGAATCCGACTCATGCGCTCTTTCTCTTCCACTGACTTAGCTTCTTGAGTCTTGCTCAAGTGAAGCCCAGGAGTCATAGGAAGGAACCCTTTCTTGGAGTTCGTCATGCTGAATCTCTCCAGAATCTTCTCTATATAAGATTCCTGACTGAGAGACAACATCCGTCGTGATCTATCCCTGTAGATACGGATGCCCAAAATTCTTTGTGCCTCTCCCAGATCTTTCATCTGGAAATGGTTTTTCAACCATGCTTTAACCGAAGATAAGAGAGGTATGTCATTCCCAATCAAGAGTATGTCATCGACATACAGTACTAGGAATACAATCTTACTCCCACTCGACTTGATATAGAGACATGGTTCCTCGACTGATCGAATGAACCCATTCTCTTTTATCACTTGGTCGAAGCGATGATTCCAACTCCGCGATGCTTGCTTAAGTCCATAGATGGAACGCTTAAGCTTGCAAACTTTCTTAGGATGTGCTGGATCGATAAAACCCTCGGGTTGTACCATGTACAACTCTTCCTCCAAATAACCGTTTAAGAAGGCGGTTTTAACGTCCATTTGCCATATTTCATAGTCATGAAATGCGGCGATCGCTAAGATAATCCGAATGGAACGTAGCATGACTACGGGTGCAAAGATCTCATCGTAGTGCAAGCCTGGCACTTGGGTGAAACCTTTAGCAACTAGTCTAGCCTTATGGATATCTTGTTGTCCTTCCACGGCATGCTTTATCTTGTAAAGCCATTTGCATTGAAGGGGACGTACCTTTGCAGGTAGGTCCACAAGATCCCACACGTTGTTCTCATACATGGAGTCCATCTCGGATTGCATGGCTTCTAGCCATAGCTTTGAGTCAGAACTGGTCATGGCACCTTTATAGGTTGTGGGTTCATTACCCTCTAGGAGTAAGACGTCATCTGTATCGTGTTCCTCGACCATACCAATGTATCTGTCCGGTGGAATAGAGACTCTTCCTGACCTCCTAGGTTCCTCAGGGATATCTACCGCAGCCTCGGTTGAAGGTACTGTTTCCTCCAATGGTTGCTCGGTAGTTGGTTCTTGAACCTCCGATAACTCGAAGGTTCTATTACTCGACTTGTTCTCGAGAAATTCTTTCTCTAAGAACGTCCCACTAGCCGCAACAAAAACACGTTGTTCGGTAGGCGAGTAGAAGTAATGACCAAACGTTCCCTTTGGATAGCCTATAAAGTATGTCTTGACCGATCGCGGGCCGAGCTTATCCTCGTGTCTCCACTTGACATAAGCCTCGCAGCCCCAAACCCGAATAAAGGACAAGTTAGGGACCGTTCCCTTCCATAACTCGAATGGAGTCTTGTCAACAGCTTTAGACGGACTTCGGTTAAGTATTAGAGCGGCCGACAAAAGAGCATAGCCCCACAATGAATCAGGCACTACGGTGTGACTCATCATGGATCGAACCATATCAAGTAAAGTTCGATTTCTCCGTTCGGACACACCATTTAATTGTGGTGTTCCAGGTGGAGTCAACTGTAGCACGATCCCACAGTCTTTTAGGTGTTGATCAAACTCGCGTGAAAGATACTCACCACCACGATCCGAGCGTAGTGCTTTAATCTTTCTACCCAGCTGGTTCTGTACCCGATTCTGGTATTCTTTGAACTTGTCAAAGGATTCACTTTTATGTTTCATCAAGTAGACATAGCCATATCTACTCAAATCATCCGTGAAAGTGATGAAATACCTATAGCCTTCTCGTGCGTTGATCGACATAGGGCCACATACGTCCGTATGTATGAGTCCTAATAGGTCGGCAGCGCGCATTCCAACACCTTTGAAGGAAATACGAGTCATTTTGCCGATGAGACATGATTCACACGTGCCATATGATTCGAAATCAAAGGGCGAAATAGCTCCATTCTGTATGAGCTGTTTTACGCGTTTCTCATTTATGTGTCCCATACGACAATGCCATAGGTAAGTTTGATCTTTGTCACCTACCTTTATTCTTTTATTATTCACATGTAATATCTCGGTGGTTTGATCTAAAACATAAATTCCATTCATGGAAACTGCCTTGCCATAAATCATATTGTGTAAGGAGAAAATACAGCTATTATTCTCTATTACAAATGAAAAGCCGAGTTTGTCAAGTGCAGAAACTGAAATAATGTTTTTGGACAAACTAGGAACATAATAACAGTTATATAAAAATAACTCGAATCCACTTGGAAGCTGGATTACGTATGTTCCCTTCGAGACTGCAGCCACACGTGCTCCATTCCCGACACGCAGGTCCACCTCACCCTTGATTAGGTGTTCTTGGTTTCGGAGCCCCTGCACATGATTACATAGATGAGAACCACAACCAGTATCAAGTACCCAAGTTCCGCAACTTGCATGGTTAATCTCAATCATGTGAATAAAAGAAGAAGAAGACATACCAACAGGAGTAACACGGCCTGCCTTAATGTCCTCGCGATACACGGGGCATGAGCGCCTCCAATGCCCAGTCTTGTGGCAATGGTGACATTCCATGCTTGTATCCTTGCTCTTTGTCTTGCCTTGTGAGTTACTCGACTCACCTGGCCCACTCTTAGCAAATCCTGGTTTCTTGAACCTGGGCTTACCTACTGCTAGGTCGCCCTGAGCTTTAGCCTTCCCTTTACCTTTTCCCTTACTGGAGATCATGAGAACATCCTGCTTCAGACTCCCACTCAACTTTAGATCCTTCTCAGTCTGTACGAGAAGGGAGTGGAGCTCATGAGGAGTCTTCTTCATGTCGTTCATGTAGTAGTTGGCCCTAAAGAGGGCGAACCCATCATGAAGCGAATGAAGCATGCGATCAACGATGATGTTCTCACTGATCTTGCAGTTTAGGGTCTCCAGTTTCTCGATATTCTCAATCATGTTGAGAATATGTGGGCTAACAGCTTGGCCCTTCTGGAGTTTCGCCTCAAAGAAGCGACAGGTATGCTCATAAGAAACGATTCTCGGAGCCTTGGAGAATTCGTTAGTGAGCGTGGTGAAAATCTTGTTTGCACCATGGGTTATGAAGCGTCTTTGCAAATTAGATTCCATTGCATAGATGAGTACGTTCTTTATCGCACCCGCTTCCATGACGAAGTCGCTATGAGCGCGAACATCGTTGGCTCTAGCTCCAGTTCCTGGGTGTGCCGGAATGGGCTCAGTTAAAAACTTAAGCTTTCCGTCAACAATGGCAGCATTCCGTAGTGCTGCCTCCCAGTCAGAGAAGTTTGACCCATCATTCCTCAGTCTAGTTGACTGATTCATGGAGTCCATGAAGGCTTTTAGCCAGGATTCACGTGCTAGCTTGGCACTTGGCATTGGGTCTTCACCAGCCATTTTAGTTTTACAGCAGTTTTAATGAACGTGTTCTACACTGAAAGAAGATAAAACAAAACCATATAAGCAACTTATTGTTGTGATTTAAGTCTATATTAAATTGAATTTAAACTCGTAGACTCATGCATTTATATAATTGATCTCCCTCAAGAATTATATAAACGATCCCAAGACTCAATTTCCGTATATTGATAAGCCCACAGTTTGGCTAATTCCAATCGTTGGAACTCTTGGTCGATAGATTTCCGTATATCTATCTATTAGTCCATCTCAGTCACTGGAATATTATCGAGTGACCATGATGTTGAGATAAAATAAATCATCTGTTCCCACTTACCCGACGTAGAAGGGGTCATATTATGCCTACCGACGAAGAAGGGATTCATGGGAGGCTGATTTATAAAGACTAATCTCAATTTTTGGTTATACGAGGAAGACCCCATCAACTTTTATTTATCCATATTTAAGTGAACTAAAAACTAGCATTTGCGTGAATGAATTAAATAAAGTGATGGCTTTTAAATGACATGTGACATCTGTATTGTCACAGAAAACTAACGCGAGACCTCTACATGAGTCAGTTTTCAGGCATGATATAGGTGGTTTGGTTTTTTTTTTTTTTTAGGCGGAATATGATGCAAGCTATTATCGAAGAAAGCATAAAGGTAAATGCAATAAACGTAAATAAAAGTCCTAGTGTGGCCTATCCTACCAAAATAAACATAAAACAACTTGGAATCCACTGTTGGACCCTAGAAGCTTGTCTTGATGTTCCATCTTGGTCCTTGCAGCGGGAGTGAGCATCCGGCCTCCGTCTTGTCTTTGGTCTTCACAAAATTACTAATTACAAAAGTAATCCTAGATACATTCTAATTTAAATACAAAAGTAATTACATGGCAAAAACCCAAAACGGAGATTCAAGATCTCAAAATTACAAGCAAGATCGTGTCCCTTCATTACGGTGACACAATCTTCTAAGGCCACACTAAGTTACAACCGTTTGCAAAAAATAAATACGTTATTGAAAGCATTCAAGGCATTCACAAGACGATAAATAAAATGCATCAACTAAAAACAATTTATACATGACATAATACTGTTATTATGATTAATAAATTTATACCAAACCACCTTTTAAGATTAAAATTAAGTGACTATACCGTTTTAATCACCAATTTTAACAAACATATAATCCATTATTTTAAACTGTTTTAAAACAATATGTATCAAACGAGGGTGAAGTTTCACTAAATAATACACTATTTCCGTATATAGTATATTATTTTAAGCCATGTGAAAATAAAACATGTTATTTTCGAAAATTAAAAAAAAACGAGTCTGTTACAGGGGGGGAGGTCGACCGACCTAAACTTGTGGTCGACCGACCTCCTGCCGAAAAACGGAAAAATCTGCAACAGTAAAATCGGTCGACCGACCTATTAATTAGGTCGACCGACCAACAAGTAGTAAAAACAAATTTCAGAAAACGCAAAACGCTGCACCTTTTGAAATTAAAACAAGTTTTTACCTTTTAAATTTTGATTAAAACAAGTAAATCAAAATTAACATCAACAAGGGTTCACATATTGTTAAGAATATCGATTAATTAACAATATGTAAACAGGAACCGAAAAACAAGATCGAAAACTCATAAAGGAAACTGTTTTAAAAAAAAAAACAGAAAACTCACACAGGGGCGGTCGACCGACCGCTAATACTGGTCGACCGACCGACGCAGCGGCAGAAACGAGATTTTTCAAAATCTTTAAAAAAAACTTATGAAAAACACAAAAGTAAAATTTTCATGGCCTATGGCTCTGATACCACTTGTGGGGAATAATGCATGTATTCACCCTAAACTTGCAGGATTATAAAGAAAAATACAGTTGTGTTTATAGTCATAAGATAAAAAAGGATAAGAAAAAGAATTCAACCTTTGGTCCTTTGTGCTTATGGCCTAAGAACAGGAATTAAAATAAATTCCCTCCTATAACTTGCACCCAAGACTTGATTGAGATGATGCCGCGTGTGCTAGAAAATACTCTCCAATTGCCTTGCAATATGGGGAGAGCTTTTGTGAGGTTTTAGATGTGAGATCTGAGTTTTGGGAAAAAGATGTTCTCAAAACCCTAATTATGAGAATTATGAATTACCAGTCAGTGACAAAAGGAGAAAGACTCTCCTTTTGTATTACTTAGGTCGGCCGAATGGGTCTTGGGTAAGGGTGGGCTTTTTCCACTCTTACCTTATACCTTTGCGTGATTCGACCCGTTTAGCTTTAAGTTGTTCGCGGGTTTTATTTATAAATCGTAACATGTTATCAGATATTAATACAGTCGATATATTAATAATGGTCTGACAAAATACGATATTGTATAATTACCCAAATTAATATAACTGTTTATATTAATACGCGAATACTATATTTAATTAAATATAACCGTTTATATTTAATTTACGAATTAATCTTGTAATCCGTATTAGCTAAAATTATTTAATCCGTATTAAATAATAATCTCAACATCTTATTGACTAATTTATTAGTCAACACCTCTGACTAACTGTTTAGTCATATCCGGCATAAATGTGACTGTATTTTCATACCTCCACATCTCTCAAACGTGTCCTATAGGTGTGACGTATAGGGACCAGTTGATCACCGCCATCCGTATGACAATAACGTCAAACTTATCTAGCAAGCCAACCGTTATTGATAAACGTGGATCAACTGGTAATAATACAAAAGTATGCCCTTGTGATCCTTAAAGAGATTTAATAAGTCATTGTACTTAATTGTCAAGGACACCAGCCCCAACAGTTTACAACGGAAAGTCTAGACACCTTGGTGTTAGGCATAGCGTGGTACGTGAGTTGATTACTCATGGGATTATTTCCGTTGATTTCGTGAGAACACATCATAATTTAGCTGATCACTTGACGAAGGGATTAGCTAAAGACTTGGTTTTAAAGTCGGTAATCGGGATGGGTTTAAAGTCCATCTAGATCTTTATGATAAGATACCCAACTTACCTCTAACATATTTTAGAGGCTAAGTTCAATGTGGAAGGCTTATTGTGGAAGATTGAGGCACATGTTATAATCTCGAAAGGTATGTGCATGACCTGCATGACAAGAGGTTGAAGTTTAAAAACTTCTTAGTAAAATCTTTGACAAAGTGCATTTTGCAGGTGCACGATGAAAGATTTACCTATGTGAGGGTGAAGTGTAGCCGCTTCAAGAGGCTTGGACTTGACTTCTTATACTCTCATGAAAGGATATGGACACAAGGCGGTCAATAGTGTCAAGTTTGTAACTTTAAGAGTTTATTTGAGTTTATGTGTATGTAATCTTCATGTATTCAATATGGGTTGAAAGGTTCAATCTGTGGGACACCTTGATTCTCGAATATTTGGAATGTGTAATATACTAATGTGAAAGTTCAATCCTCGGGACACTTTCATTTATGCATAGATTTGCTTACTTTGTTGTTTTAAATGAAACAAGGGATACACTTAAATGGGGGAGGAATGTTAGTGATTTTGATCACAAGTTCATTTAAGTGCATTCGGGTTTCTTATGTCAAAACGGTTTGAACTCGTAATGGATATAATGTGAGTCGGGAATACGAAGTGTATGCTCATATAATCGTATATCGAGTTCATGTATATAATGGATAAGGGACACTAATTAATAGTGTTGTCATAGTATATTATATACCCTATCGGGATTATATACTCGGGGTAAAAGTATATCTAATACTTAGCAATGCGAAAAAAAATGAGACGTAACTTTGCATGTTACAAATGTTACGTGTCATGTTGGCAGTTATTATTATCATATAATGATTGGCAATGATTGGTGGTTAGTTTTGTGATAACCGAAATGTAACACCCCAAGAAAAACTTATCTACACATGCATTCATATATACACGCAGAATGTGAAAACCAAAGTTACTGACAAAAACTTTTTGAAAGAAAAGTCTCTGACAACTTTTTTCAGAAATTAAAATGTCATGCTTTAGTTGTTTTTGACGGAAAAATAAAAGTAAAACAAAACCTCTTTTATTGTTATTTGTTCTTTGTTCTTGCCTTAGACAAAGTAATCGTCTTATCCTACAGAGATTTCGTGTAACCCGAAGGCTATAGGGTCGAAATACTCTAAGGAAAGTGTGTTCAACACGATTCGATTGGGTGTAATATATATACCGTCTTATTGTTTTCATTTCTGTTTATAGTGCCTTTGGTTGTATTATTTACTAGTTTGTAATATTTGTAATACAAAAACTACAACACAATCATACAATTGTGCAAGATAAGAAAACTTATAAAATCAGGTTGTCGAGTGCCACTCTCAAAGAGATCCACTATTTTTTAAAAAATTAATTAAAAGATTAACTTCATCCGTAAATATATGATAGGAGAGTTATTATGCACCTTCTCCCTCCAACCTTCTAATATCAATTGGACACAAATTACAATATGATAGGAGAGTTATTATGCACCTTCTCCCTCCAACCTTCTAATATCAATTGGACACAAATTACAAATCTTATGCGTTTTTCATAGTCAAACCTCTTCATACCCTGTTTTTGTGATCATATAATCGATAAATAAAAGTGATAAGAGTGATGATGAATGGTTAAAATGAAAGAGAAACAAAATTAAATACAATCCGCACTATAAGAGAGTGTTACTTCTCAAATTTTGTCATCACTACAAGTTTATCGTACATCCTTTTTTTTATTACTCTAGATTATAAAAGTCATATGAGCCAAATTGAACCGAACTAAAAAAAAAGCTGAATTAAACCAAAATGAGCTGAAATTAAAGAATACTCTTTAGACTTTAATTTACGTGTATTTCACCATGTTAATGCACGGGCATTAAATCTAGTATATTATATCTATATATTTGAGGCTTTTTTCGAGCGACATGGTAGTCTCCAACTTTTTTAAACTACCTAATTAATTATTTTTTATATTTGAAGTAGGATAAACATTATATCTCACATCTAAAAATTAAGAGAAACAAGAAACTTTTAGTATATAAATAAATATTGGATACTTTTATCGAACGACGTGGTAGTCTCCAACTTTTTAAACTACCTAATTAAATATTTTATACTCCCTCCTACCTAATTTAAGTGTCTCATTGTTATGAAAGGACAAAGTTTATGAGATATTAGTTGTTTAATATTTTGGTTGAGTAGGGGTATGTAGATTGGAGAGATTAAACTACCTAGTAGATTATTGCAAGTCTTAAGATAAGACTTTAGCAAGTCTGAACACAAGACTCGCTCAAAACTACCAATAACCTACCAAAGTCTTAACAAAGTCTTAAGTTGAGTCTTGGAAATCCAAGACTCATCTTAAGATTTTGGGT
Organism: Silene conica; assembly: GCA_029255685.2. NCBI lineage: Eukaryota > Viridiplantae > Streptophyta > Magnoliopsida > Caryophyllales > Caryophyllaceae > Silene > Silene conica. The sequence goes on from CM055314.2 coordinate 75,638,342, forward strand.
GAGTCTTAACCCACTTTTCATGGAAATTATCCAATGAGCGGTTGTCATTTGTCATTTCTTTTGTAAAAAGGAGGTAATGTAAAAAAGTAGAGTCTGAGGTGAGTCTGACGGATAATGTATAAAGTCTGAGTTGAGTCTGAACAATAAAAAAATAATAAAAGTTGTGGAAAGCTGATGTGGCACGGTCTTAAGATTTTGGAGGGTCTTAGGGATAATCTTACCCTAAGTTGGCCAAAGCCAACAAATGATTAAGGAGAAAAACTTATTTATAGTTATGCCAAGAAAAGAAGGATAAGATGAGAACACATTTTAACATAGGAGGAAGTTTTAAAAGAGCATCGAAAATGAGTAATAAGAATAAGTTGTGGATGAAAATACGAGTATAAATTAACCTCATTGCCATAAACGTTCCAAGAACAATTGACAATTACCAAGGACATCAAACGTGTGTTTGAGGTGGGAGAAAGAGATCTAAAAAAGAAAGATCTAAGAGCAGTAATGGTGTATTACAATTTACATCGATATTAGTCATTGATCATACTTTAGATATAAAGATCAAGAGACAAGACATGTGTTATCATGTTTTTTTCCTACAAATTAAACCTCTCAAAACTATTGTCTAAAGGAAAATAATGTATCATTTAAGTACCAATTATCGTAACTAATAAAGTCAAAAGATGAAGCAATAATAGTGAATTTTAGTCAAAATATCAACAGTCTTATAATCCTCTTTACCTAATATCACCCGTAAACATTTACACATAGCCAATTATTTTAGAATACGTGCAATGCACGGACAATACACTAGTATATCAATATAATATATCATAATGATAAATTGATAAGGGAGATAAGAAGATCATATAAAAAAAGCTGAAATTAGAATAGATATTCGACGAATGGTAATAAATTATGAGGGTTAATATATAAACAATATCAATATAATAACCATTTTTCATAATCATTACCAATATAATTGATAAATTAGTAATCAATACCAAAATATGAACTTTTTTCTACGATAGGTACCAAGTCACGTGAAAATCTCATACTAATCTACTCGTACATATCCAAAAAGTCATTATTCAAGTACAAACCTCTACTCACCCATCTTCAAAATCATTCTCTTAGATAAAACCACTTTTTAAAGTAGGAAAAAACTAGAGTAAAAAGGCGAGTTGGTACCTGACATAGAAAAAAGTTAATATCTTGGTATTGTTTACTAATTATTGATTATGTTGGTATTCATTATGAAAAAGAAGACTAAAGTTGGTAGTGTTTATCAATTTACCCTAATTATAAATAACTTGATTTTAGTATTTATTTCAAAGTTTTGATATTCGACGCATGGTAATTAATACGTATATAAATATAAGCTGTGACATTTACTGAATTACTTCATGATTCTCTATTAAACTTCTCTTACATATGATTTTTGTTATTCTTTGTCTTGACAATTGTGTATTTCAAAATAATAATTCAATATATATTACAATTATACTCCCTCCGATCCAGACAAAAGGTAACGGTTGCTTTATCACAGTTGTCGAGGCACGTTTTGTAACGTGAATATCTTTAGTTACACATTATTAAGAATTATAAAAATATGATATTCTTATAGCATTCATGACGATAAATCAAACAAGATCCCACATGACTATATTTTGTCTTATAGATTAACGGTAATATCAAAGATTCCCTACGACCATGTATAGTGCCAAAAAGCAACTGTTACCTTTTGTCTGGATCGGAGGGAGTATATAAGAAAAATGTGAGATTTATAATTTATACGAAATATTAAATTAACGTATTTTATTATAAGTATGATAAAGTAGCAAAGTAGCACTTGTAAAATCAGAGGGCGGAGCACTTGGGTTAGATAATAGTTCTGAACACTTAGTATTACATTTTAATAGGTCCCTCTTGTGACGGGTATATCCGTCACAAACTGGCGATGAGTCAAGCATACTTACTTGATTATATAAGACAAAAATGAAAATGCATAGAGAATGGAAAATGGTTTGTCTTTATCTCTCCATGTGGGTTTTATTTGATCCGTCGCAAGCTTGCGACGGATTTTGTTAGGAGGTTAATTTACCAATTATTTACCATGTTTATGTACAAATAGAACTATACATCCAGATGTATATGAGTATCGTACAACCAATTTAATTGAGCCTATATGCAAAAATTTTGAGATTTTAAAATTTTTGACTTACATTTTAATTTTTTATGGGTTAAAATCAAAATTTATTTATTATTTTTGAGTTGTACATATAAGCTCAGATTTTTTGCTATAAAGCTTAAAATCTATGCTATCAATGTAAACAACTGGTTGTATAATCTACTAATTAATTTTTATGTCTCATATTAGTTTGCATTAGGCCCAGCTGATGATGGTCAGTTGTTAACCTCTAGATAAGAAGTATAAACAAAGTGAAGGATTCTATGTTCATTTGATAAACCGTACATCTGCCTAGACCTGGCAAACAGGTTGTGTTGTGTCGTATTTGTGTCCGTGTCAACTTTAAACAGGTCAAAACTAACTCAACCCTAAATCGACCCAATTACATAAATGGGTAATTTGCCTCAACCCTAACCCGACCGTTTAAGTTTTCTATAACCCAACCCGACCTATTTAACCCAGTTATCTTTAAGCATATCATTTTTAATCCACTTAATGTAACATCCCTTATTTTCGTAAACCTTATTTTAAATTTATTAAAGTATTTTTCGGAATTTAGTAATATTTTATTTAAATTCGTAAACAAATATTTTAGAAATATCGTGTAAATTTAGTCTTGAGATTTATTGAGTCTTGAGATTTAATATAATTCCCTTGACATTTCCGTAACAAATATTCCCGAACATTTTGATTTAAAACCCGTCTCAATTTGCTTGTACTCAAATGAAAATAGAGAAAGGAAACTTTCTAGCCCTTTCCCTCATTATCTTCTTTCTTGTGCTCCAAGTGAGAAAATAAGAAATCAGTAACTCATTTTCCCATCTTAAATAAAATCCCGAATTCACAAATCCTCTAATAAAATCTTCATTTCTTAACTGAATTTAGCGATTTCTGCGCCTATAGACCCGTGAGATCGTCCCCGTCATTTTAAGGTAATCAATTTCGTAATTTGGTTCGACTGATTTCTGGGTTGTTCTGCCCTAGCTCGGATTTCGTGCCTCATGTTAATGTTTTGTTGTTTTAGGCGGTGCTTGTGTCAACCCGGAAGAAGACTTGGTGATTGTTGAAGAAGAGTTCGAGGATTTCGCTAAGTAAAGGTGACAATAATGAGCAACTCCGCCTATGTCAGAAATTAACATTTCTATGTGATTTTTGGATGTTCAATGTGTTGGCTAGGTTGTTGGTAGTAAATTAAGTATAATAGCATGCTTAGAAGCTGTTGTGTATGCTTTTAGTATGGGTTAATTCACATGTATGATGCTTATTGAGTTCAAACATGTTTTATATGAAATATGATGAAATTAGGTGAATGATTATGAGATTGTGGTTTGGATTGTTTAAAGTTAGTGGGCATGTATGTTTGACATGTATTACTTGCTGGGTAACATGAAATTATTGTTGGAATCAAGTATTGGTAATGTTTACATTGTATTTGGATGAATTGCTAAAGTCGAAAATGGTAGTTCACGTAACAGAGGCTACCAGCCGGTCAGCCGACCGGCGGCCGACCGACCGGCTGAGAGCCCTAAGTGGTCTTAAATGAATATGTGAAATTTATCTGAGGAAGGGTCCTCAGCCAGTCGGCCGGCAGCCGGTCAGCCAGCTGAGTGCCCCTTCTCGGTTGTTTTAGGCGTAAATGCGTGAGGGTCAAGGACTCTCAGCTGGGTGGCCGACAGCGGGTCCACCGGCTGAGAGCCCCTTCTATGTTGATTATTTTAAGTGTGTTGTGCGGGTTGAGACTCCCAGCCGGCCCATCGTCTGCCGGCGGCAGGACCGGCTGAGAGCCCCAATCCATTGTAAATCGGTTGTAACTTTTAATTCACATGTCGGATTCGATTGATTCTTTTTTTGTATGATTCGTATGCTTGTTTGAAGTCCCAGAAGTTGGGCGACCACTTAGGTTGGGTCTGTAAATGGATTTGAGGAGAAAGACCCCCCGGCCGGGCAACCGGAAGGGAAACCGGTTGTCGCTTTAAATTAGTTTCCGAAGTCGGCTGAGTGTTGAATGGATGATTAGAATTGATATATGTAGTTTTAATATATTTTGAGGATGATGTTGTATGATATGTTGACCCTACACTATGAGCTGTTATACGACTCTTGTTCTCACCAAGACTGACTTGCGTTTTGGTATGACCGTTAGGCTTAGTCTCTCGGTCAGGTTTCAGATTGTCCGTCCTGAGTTGGGGGTATCTCGTTCCTAGCTAGTTCGAGTCTTGGAGGTATCCTGAGTTGGGGACACTTGTCGAATCGGGGAAAGATTATACCTCGAGAGTCTGGCCAGATTTAGACTAGGACCGTATATCGGATTGTCGTCCTACCAGGGGATTGTATTCGCTGAGACTAAGTAGACTTGCTGTTGTCGTATAATGGAGTCGTCATATGAATTATCCCATGTTGTGATGATTGTTGTGTCTAGCTTGCCTGAGTCGGGGTACAGTGCTAGATATTGATGAATGAATTGTGTTTAGCTTGCCTGAGTCGGGGTATAGTGCTAAATACTATTGAATGATTTGTTTTAACTTGCCTGAGTTGGGGTATAGTGTTATATACTGTTGATAATATACGTTTTGGATATGCCTGAGTTGTGGTACTTGTTCTAATTACTTGAGTATGTTAAGATAAGTATTTGGTGAAAGACTACTTCGCGTGATTATATTTATGTTGGAGTATGATAATTGCTTATATGTGGTAATATGCATATGTGTGTGACAATAGGTGGCTAGGAGCATCTCTAGTCACTCCCCACTGATTGTGGCGCACATGTTTCAAGTGTGTAGGTTGGTGATTTGCTGAGAAGGGGTTTGCATGGGGCTAGCGAGCGATGATCCTTCATCGATGACATTTACCCTATTAGTTAACTAGACCTTAGTTTTATTTAAACAATTTTTTGCCTGTAGGGAAATCTTATCCCCGGCTGCGATTTTGTACTTATAATTTAATATTTGATTATGTTTATTTTATTTCCGCATTTCAGTTATGTAATAATTTCACCTCACATGTTAGTTATGTTATCTTAAAAAGTTTAAATTTCGCTGCATTTTTAGTATATTGTGTGTTTATTATCCGCTATCACGAGGTGGGGTTTTAAACTTAATTAACCCGTTTAATCCAATAAAGTAATAAAATAAACTACGCTTTATAGCATTATTATCCCAAACTATTGTTTGAAAATTCTCATTTTTAAGTTGTTTTGTTGGATTATTGGCTTCATCCAAATATATATTGACACTTTTAAATAAATGGATTTTTGGTGTCGGGTTCGTGTCAAAAGAGCTCTGCCCTAACCCAACCCATTTAAGTTTCGTGTCGTGTCCATGTCAGCCCAATTACTTAAATGGGTCCTAACGTCTAAACCTAACCCACTAAGTTCGTGTCGGGTTCGTGTCGAGTTTTCGGGTCGTTTCAATAATTGTCGCCTCTACATCTGCCTCACTTCACCCCAACTCATGACTCTGCCTTTTTTCACTATCCAATTCTCCCACGCCACTTTTCTTCTAATCTAACTTACTTTGCCGCCTCCCTGAAATTTATTCGATGTTCACTATATCAGTCACCTTTAATATTAGAATCAATAAATTATCTCCTTGATGCTTTTACAACTTCATCAATTTTCTTTGGATGAATACTTATATTGCTCATTTAATTACTATAATGCTCAACACAGGAGAAATAATCAAATGAAAAAGTTATTTTTTTTTCTCTGTGTATAATACATGAAGAATCAAGAACGAGTTTAGCACCTAAGAGGGGGAGGGGGTGAATTAGGTGACCTTTTTAAAAAATCTGAAATAGCTTAAGTGTTTCACGATTTAAGGCAACAAGATCAGGGACTAAGCAACAGTATGAGGAACTGTTGCACAGAGTTGATCTATTACGAGTATAACAAGAAACGAGTAACAAGTACGAGAAAGAGCAATAAACAAACGATATAAAAAAATTGTTTCAGCTCCTACTCCGGAGCCTACGTCCAACCGTTATTTTATTGAAAGTTTAGAAGCTACTCCGCTTAACTAAAACTATTACAACAAAACAACTCCCCAACCTACTCCGGTTGCATTTGCTAAGAGCTACTCCGCTCGAAGACTTGACTCAAACTTAAAGCTACTCCGCTCTAAGAGTTTGTTGTTCTACCTTTGGTTTACACGATCAATGTCTCAAGGGTTCTCTTAAAGAACATGGAGACTACTTTTAAGATCTAAACACAAGGTTCATCGAACAAACATTTATACTCATTAGAAGTGTGAACTAGTACAAGGAGATCATAGCTTTTCGAAAACAAATGAAGACTTCTTTTCAAAACAGAAACTTTTGCAAAAATAAACTTGAAGAGTAAATGCTTAAAAGGTATTTTGCAAAGTTTAACAATTTAATGCTTAGAAAGTCTTAGCAATTAATGAGCTAAAGGGTTGGTATTTATAGAGGGTTTGGGCGAGTGAGAGGTGCTCTCAAGTTGTGTAATTTGTTTGCATAACTCTATTACCCAAGGGTTCAAATAGGAGTGTCTTTTACAATCTGAAAATGCACATGGTTGCAATGCTCAAGGTAAACTACTCAAGGCTCAAAGCAACCCACTTAAGGAAAGGAGTGTAAGAGAGAACCTTCCTTTTGTAGGTCTTATGGCCAAAAAAAGGAAAAAGTAAACTTTCTTCTTTTTCTAACCCTTAGACCTCATGTGCAAATTGAGCTTTTGATTTTCAAATTAATTTCCTTTAGTTTGTAAAACATTTGAAATATATAAATGAACCAAAACACCAACACTTTTGATAAAAATATTTTTCGAAATATAATCTCCATGACCGTACTAGAAACCCCAGTTGCAACAGTCTGTTGGACTGTTGCAAGGATTTTGCACCTCTAACAAATATGAATGAATGTTAAACTACCTTGCTTACAACATATTCCTAGACTTGGCCTTCTCTTGTCTTTGCTTGCATCTTGACATATGAACTTGTGATCTTCAATAAGCTTTATGTCACTTTGCTAATCTCTTGTATAATCAAGCAAACATTAGATTAATCAAGGTAACTTGTCATCATCAACATATTGTGTTCTAACAAATTCCCCCTTTGATGATGACAAGTTACAATCAAAATTATGAGACAAGTTCCCCCTCAACCCATGGTGAGTCGGTCTGTTTTAGGCCAAAATAAATAACATATAACTTATGCATGAACAAGGTGGTCAATGGGTCAATCACTCTTAATCCTAAGTAGTACGTCGAATAAAAAGCTAAGCTATTTCTACGGTGAACGTTAGCCTAAGAGTCATCAAGTAACACACAACATAATTATGATTAGCTTCCCCCTCTTGACATCATCAAAAGGGGATGGTAGAGTTCAAAAGATACGAGTCTTAACACACAAGGCAAAAGAAGATAGTCTGAAAAACATAAGAAATAACAACACAAATGCAAGTAGTTTTTTTTAAGAGCCATAATAAAAGAGGTGGAAAGGAAGGGGTTTAAGCATCGGAATCCTCATTAGCGGCACCCACACGCTCTATGAGATCCTCATTGACAGTTCGCAGCTCCGACATCTCCTTCTTCATCCTTTCCATTTCAGCCAAGAGTTTAGAAACCAACCCGGTGAGTTTGTCAAGCTTCCCGTTGATAGCCCCCAAAGCAATATTTCCACCGACCGTTGCACCTTTCCCTGGTCCTCCGAATTTCCGAACCAATTTCCCGTTAACAACATCCAAAGTCATTTGAGATAGTAAGCCCATGGTCATCTCATCACACAAATGAACAGCCAAGCTACCCTTTTTCACCATTTTCTTCTTATGCAAGATCATCGAAAGCCACATGTCATAGGGGAGAATAGTTTTCTTATCAAAGTCTCCCTTTTTGATATCCGTGGAGACTTCATGGATTCGATGAAAAATTAGGGCGGGTAGGTTGATTTTCTGATTGGTATGAAGATGGTGGATGAGAAGCATCTCGAGATAGGAGCACCTACCCCGAGTGTTGCTGCCGGGAACTAGAGTGCGTTGGAGGAAATTAAAGATGAACCGATGGTTGGATTTGAGTTCGGTTGCATAGACATTTGATCGGTTGCGGTTGTTTTGGGGACGTAAAACAGTTAGGACTTGGTCAACAATGGATGGGTCAAGTGCTCCCCAAGTGCCCCTTGGAAAAGTGGCTAGCCCAGTAGGTTCAATATCAAGGAGTTTGGCTAGTTGGGAGATTTTTAGCATGAAGGGTTTATTGTTGACATAGGCGGATAGAGTTCCAGATGCAACGTCCACAGTGACCGTTGCATAGAACTGTACCACCTCGGATATATATGTGGGGAAGCTTTTGTCAAGTAGAAAGGTCCATTTTTGGGCAAGGATATGGGTATGAAAGAATTGAAATGCAGGGGAGGATTCATACCAATTAAGGGGAAAACGCCTTCCGGAATGAAAAGAGCACCCGAGGAGATCTTGGCAACGCTTGAGCACTTGATCCGGAAGTTCCAAGGTGTTGAGATAAACAAGAAATTCATTTTTAAATGGCTGCTCGAATGGGGTGGCCATGATGTCATGGCAGGGATTAGAATCAGGGTCCTCCTTTTCCTCACTCTCACTTGGGTATTTGGTGGGGTTCTTTGCAATTCTTGGTTTCTTTTTGGACTTTTGGATGGATTTTTTGGTGGTTGATTTTGTTTGAGTCTTTTTCTTGAGATTAGCAAAGGAGGAAATGGGTTCCTCATCACCGTACTCCTCACCAAATTCTTCTCCAAATATTTCGGCAAGCTCTCTTTTTCGTTTAGACGATGAGGCTTTGTTTTCGTGGGTTAGTGGTTCAAACACTTCATCAGACACTTGGTGTTCACTAGTGGTGGCATTCACATTTTCCTCAACCATGACCGATTTTCCCTTATCAACTCTATCCTCGACATCACCACATGAAACGGTTGTGGTATCCTTTTCCGACCCAGCCACTTCTTCTTTTTCTTCTCCGAAATTGTTCGGATTTTCAACCTCGGTTTCCGTGCCCCCAACATCATTTTCGACACTTCACTCTTTTTCAACACTTTTCTCTTTTCCAACATTTTTCTCAGATTCTACATTTTGTTCTTCAACAATTTCCTAACTTTCTTTTTCATTTTCAACATTGACTTCACTCTCTTTTTCTTTTGGATTAATTGATAACAATACTCTGAACTATGAGTGTCCTGCTCAAAATACTCCAAACTCTATTTTAACTACCAATATAACCAACTAATGTTCTCATTCGCTTTAATTATAATATATGACCTGATACATGCTAATTAAGTGAAGAAATTTCTAAGCCTTCTTTACCCCGTCTTTCTCTTTTTACTTCTATGTTAATCTATTTACTTAATCACAGCATTAAAACATGCTACAACAACTTAACAAAACAACAAATTTTATTCAAAGCAAATGAGGGCATTAGTTGGTTATATTGGTAGTTAAAATAAAGTTTGGAGTAATTTAAGTAGGACACCCATAGTTCAGAGTATTCTTATCAATTAATCCTTTTCTTTTTCGGTTTCAACACTTTGCTCACTCTCTTTATTCTTTTGATTTGCTTTTCCTTTTCCCTTTCTTGTTTTGTTTCCTCCATTAGCAACAACTTCCTCCACTTCTTTTTCCTTCTCAGGGGCATTTTTTGGTGAAGTTGTTTCACCCTCATCAACATCCTCATTTCCCACCTCTTCTTCGGGCATCTCCTTTTCGGGTTCAACATTCAAATCAACCCTTTCTTCAGAGTCAGAGTAGTCGACACTAGCATCTAGAGCCAAGGACAATGCCGGTTGTCGCTTAAGTCCACGTCCTCGTCCTCTAGGCTTTCCGAGATTTGGCCTAGCAGCGGTTTTGGCACGGGAGGTTTTTGGCTTGGCCAGAGGTTTTGGTGAGGCAGAGGGTGGTTTGGATGGTGAGGTGGACATTTTTAATTTTGCAACGTAGGATGGATTATAGGTGTTGGCAAGACGTTGTAGTTCTCGGTTTATGTTCTTGGGAGGCATTTTGAGGGAAGTTATAGTGAGAGAGGGAGAGACGGTTATGGGGAGGATTTGAATTTTGAGTGAGTTGGAAATGTGAAGAGTTTTTACATGTAGGATAATAATGGGTGGTTAAAGGAAGGATAATAAATGGTGGGTAATAAAAAGTGACGGTTGAGTGTGGGTTGGCATTATGACAAGAGATAAAGAGTGACTTGATGTGATGGATGAGAGAGGTATTTTGAGTGGCTCCATAAATTACAACTTGCATGCATGTTTTTTTTTATTTCTTTTGTAACTCATTTTCTTTAATTTGCATGTACGTAATAAATCGTAAACATAAACACTACCGTCACCCATTCTAGTCAATCATTGGGGAACGTAATCTTTTAATGTCATGCATCACTTAACAAACCAATTTCCAACCGAAGTTTTACGAATTGTTCTCTTTCTAACGGTTTTGTAAAAATATCCGCAATTTGATTTTCGGTCTTACAAAAGTTAAGATTAATTGTCCCTTTTTCAACTTGATCACGTAAAAAGTGATGCCTTATTTCAATATGTTTGGGCCGAGAATGTTGTATTGGATTTTTCGAGATGTTAATTGCACTAGTATTATCACAAAAAATAGGAGAGGATTCGAATGTAATACCGAAGTCATGCAATTGTTGACGTACCCATAGTAGTTGTGTGCAACGTAGGGCGACACTTATGTATTCACTTTCCGCCGTTGATAGAGACACGGTATTTTGCTTCTTTGAAGCCCACGTGAGCAAGCATGGCCCCATGAATGTGGCAATTCCGGACGTGCTCTTTCTATCCAACATGCATCCCGCATAGTCGGCATCGGAAAATCCTACAAGATCAAGCTCATAGTAAGAAGGATACCAAAGATAAAAATGTTGAGTTCCAATCAAGTATTTGAATATCCTTTTTACGGCTTTGAAGTGAGATTCCTTAGGATTTGCTTGAAACCTAGCACACACACAAACACTATATTGAATATCGGGTCGACTTGCGGTCAAGTAGAGTAAAGAACCAATCATACCTCGATACACCTTTTCACTAACATTCTTACCATTTGGATCAAGGTCAAGTTTGAGATTAGAAACCATAGGTGTAGCAACGGATTTCGCATTGGTCAACCCGAACTTACTTAACATCTCCTTCACAAACTTTTGTTGATGGATCATTGTGCCCTCCTCTTTTTGCTTGATTTGGAGGCCAAGAAAGAACCCTAGTTCTCCCATCATACTCATTTCAAACTCAGATTTCATTAGATGTGCAAAGTATTCACAAAGAGTTTCACTAGTTGCACCAAAAATTATGTCATCGACATATATTTGAGCAAGCAACATTACATCTGAATGTGACTTGATGAATAACGTTTTATCAACCGAACCACGTATGAAGCCATTTTCTAAAAGAAATTTTGAAAGTCTATCATACCATGCTCTAGGAGCCTGTTTTAAACCATATAGTGCTTTATCGAGTTTAAAGACATGGTTCGGTGACTCGTTATCCAGAAAGCCCGGTGGTTGTTCCACAAAAACTTCTTCATTAAGATAACCATTTAGGAATGCCGACTTCCATTTGAAAAAGTTTTACACCATGATGAGCCGCAAAGGCAATGAGTATTCGTATGGCTTCAAGCCTAGCTACCGGTGCAAAGGTTTCATCATAATCAATCCCCTCTTGTTGATTATACCCTTGCACCACTAGCCTTGCCTTATTCCTTACGATTTCTCCGTTATCATCAAGTTTGTTTCGAAAAACCCACCTAGTGCCAATGACTGTACGATTTGAAGGTCTAGGTACCAGATGCCATACCTCACTCCTTTTGAATTGATCCAACTCTTCTTGCATGGCCATGATCCAACAAGGATCCTCAAGAGCTTTTGAGATGTGGTCGGGTTCAATTTGTGAGAGGTAAGCATTGAAGGCGCAGAAGTTTCTGAGGGAGGATCTGGTTTTTACCCCTGAGTCAAGGTCACTGGTTAGGTTTTCAAGAGGGTGAGAGCTTTGGTGTTTCCATCTTTTTGGTATGGTGGTGTTGGTGGTGTTGGGAGCGATCATTTGTTCGTTCTGTTCAGATGCAACAGTTTCAGAGTCTGTTGCATGGGGTTGATTTTGTGTGGGGGATTTATCATTGGAATTTAGTGGATCAATGGTTGTGCCTTGGCTTTCTTTTTCCACTCCTGACGTGCTGGCTTCATTTGAAGATGAAGCCTCATCGGTTCCCCCTGAGTTGTGGCCTGCTTCCCCATGCAACGGTCCTTCTGACTGTTGCTCCAGATCTTCAGCTTCCAACACTTGGTCCATGTCATGACGCACCATCCCAAGCTCGAACTCATCATCATCCTCTTCATTTCTTTCCTGTTCCTGAGACACAAAAGACTAGATTCATCAAATACAACATGAATGCTCTCTTCCATTTTCATAGTCCTCTTGTTAAAGACTTTGTAAGCCTTATTATGGTTTGAATATCCCACAAAGATTGCTTCATCACTACGGGCATCAAATTTGCCTAAGTTGTTTTTCCCGTTGTTATGAACAAAACATTTACAACCAAAGCATTTTAAATATGAGATATTGGGTTTTCTTCCACGTAGAATTTCATAGGGTGTTTTGTTGGTGATTTTTCTAATCATGACTCGATTATAGACATAACACGAAGTGTTTACGGCTTCGGCCCAAAAGTTTCTTGGTACTTGAGAACTAATGAGCATGGTCCTAGCCATATTTTCCAAAGTTCGATTCATTCGTTCCACCACTCCATTCTGTTGCGGAGTTCGGGCGGCCGAAAAGTTATGGCTAACACCATTCTCATTACAATAGGCTTCGAAGGCAAAGTTTTCAAATTCGGTTCCATGGTCGGATCTTAAAGCACCAAGTTTTAGAGAAAATTTGTTTTCGACCATTTTGAGCCAAATTAAAAACTCACCAAAAGTCTTGTCCTTAGTTCCAAGAAAAAATAACCACACATATCTAGAACAATCATCAACAATAACACAAATGTAATTACTACCACCTTTGCTTGTGATACGCATGGGTCCGCAAAGGTCAATGTATGTGAACAAGTTCTAAGACACGAGATGTACTAATACACTTCTTTGACTTGAATGAGCTCTTAACTTGTTTCCCTTTGACACAATCATCACACAAGGAGTTGAATTTAAAGTTTATGATTGGTAAACCTTCCACTAAGTCAAGTCTCCTAAGGTTGTTTAGTGTTCTAGCATTTACATGGCCCAAACGTTTGTGCCAAAGCCATGGATCATTTTTATGGACGCTCATGCACGAAAGTTTTTGACCGGATAAAGAACATAAATCAATCATATACACATCCTTGACTCGTTTACCTTCTAGTACCAACTCCTTTGTCTTTCCATCTAGGATTTTACACACATGAGCATGAAATTCAACAACATTACCTCGATCACACAATTGTGATATCCTAAGTAGATTGTGTTTTAATCCTTTGACAAGCAGCACTTTGTCCACACATAGTGATTTTGACTTACCAACCTTTCCGATACCAACAATTTCACCTTGTTTGTTATCGCCAAAAGTCACCATGCCTCCATTGTAGGCCTCTAGTGAGAGGAATTGGTCTTCTTCCCCCGTCATGTGACGAGAGCATCCGCTGTCTAAATACCAATTGCTGCCTAGGTAGCACCAAAACGGACACGGACACGGACACGGACACGACACGGACACGGGACACGGCATGCCATGAAATTTAGGACACGGGACACGGCATTTAAATTTAATAAAATATACATTTTATAGCTATAAATTTTTGATTTTATTTTTGTAAAAATATTTGATATTAATTTTAAATAAGTGAATGTAAAACTTGCCCTTGATAATAAATTTATTTTCATTCCTCATCCGAATCAATATTCTAATTGATCTCTTTCGATAACGCATTTCTCATCTCAAGAACATCATTCACCGCAGATGATAACCAAATATCGTGGACACGCGACGGACACGGCTCAAATACCATGGACACGTACGCGTCGGACACGTGCCCAAATAAATGTAGAAAGTTGGACACGGTTGTTTAGGTGTTGGACAGGTTTCGGCGTGTGTCCGTGGAGTGTCGGTGTCGGACACGGTGTCGGACACGGTACGGCTCATTAGGAGAAGTGTCCGTGCTACCTAGATTGCTGCTGCCCCCCACTAATGCCTACGCAATATCAAACAGTTAGTTTAGGAACCCAAACAAGTTTGGGTCCCTTCTTAACACTAGACACCGAGTCCTTCTTGACCCATATTTCTTGTGCGACCTTGGTGTTTCATTTTAGGTCAGATTCTCTTTTAGGACAACCATTGAACTCATGACCAGTCATTCCACAGTAATAGCATATGATGTATTCAGGTAGTCCAGCATACTTACGTCGTCTGAAGTCTCTTTGACTTGGATCTTGGTTTCGGTTGCAACAGTGTGTGCTACTGTTGCATCTGAAACCAAGTCCAGAGTTTTTTAAAGCCTTTTCATTTTCTTTGGACTGCTTTAACAAGAATTCTAAGACATTCTGACTTCCTTCCCATTTGAGATAGAACTGCTTTGCATCAAGCAATTCTTTGGTCAAGGTCTCTATTTCTTTGAGTTGGTCTAGATTCGTTTTTTCAAGTTTATCAACTTTTCCTTTGACATGACTAGTTTCATCACTTAATAAAATCTCAACTTCCTCTAGTTGTTTGTTATCAAGTTTGCATGAAGTAAGTTCAACCAAGAGGGAGTCATGTTCCTTTGTGAGAGATGAAACTTTTCCTTTTAGGGACTCGACCTCTTTAACTAGTTCAGATTCAACATTGCATGAGACTGTTGCATGAGTTTTTTCAGCTTTATTTACAAGACACTGATTTTGTTTTCGAAGCATTTTGATTTCCTTTTCTAGTTTGGTTATTGTACATGTTTGATCTACCTCTGTTAGACTCTCCTTAAGATTGACATTTTCCTCGGCAATACTTTCAATTTCATCTTGCATAGCAACGAGTTTATTTCCTTGGACACGACACTTGTCAATAAAATCATCTAAAAGAAGACAGATTTTGTCTTTAGAAAAGGCGCGGGCCTTTTTCTTTAGACATTTTACCTCGCTTTCGGAGTCGGAACTTGAATCAACCGAGTGAGCCATGAGGCAAATGGCAGCTTCTTTCTTTGATGTTTTTGAGGTTTCGGTTTTTTATTTTGAAGAAATAATTAACTTTGCATCCAATTCTTCCTCAAGGTACTCGTCCTCATCAGAAACGGATAAACCCCAAATGGCAGTCATAAATTTGTTTTTGTAATCTCTCTTAGCAAAATCACGCTTTTCCTTGGACTTAATATCGTCCCACTTTGGGCATTCCTTTATTTGGTGACCCTTGTCACCACATTTGAAGCAACCAAAAGTGGAATTAGATCTCCTCTTTGGAAAACGTTTTTTGCTAGCATTGTTAGTGAACTTTTGAGACCCACGACCATTAATTATGCCGGCCATGTTCTTAGTGAACACAGCGAACTCGACATCCTCATCCTCCTCATCACTTGAGAGAGCATTTAGAGCGAGTCCCTTCCCCTTTGAACTCTCATGAGAGCGTTTAATGAGTGAAAGCTCATGGGCCATAAGAGACCCCATTAGTTCATTAAGGGAAAGAGTGGCAAGGTCCTTGGCTTCCTCAATAGCCGTCACCTTCGGTTGCCACTTTTCAGTTAAGCTTCGAAGGATCTTTCGGACTAAATCCTCGGAATCAAACTCACGACCTAGGCTCTTAAGTTCATTAACAATGCAAGAGAAACGAGATGAAAGACTATTGATTGACTCGTCCTTTCCCATGTTAAACATCTCATATTGTTGCATGAGAAGGTCAACACGGTACTTTTTGACTTGAGACGTACCCTCATGAGCTAAGCTTAGGGTGTCCCAAATGTCTTTGGCCGAAGTGCAACCCGATATACGATTAATCTCTTGATCGCCAATGCCATATTGAAGAATGGACATGGCTCTCGAGTTTTTCTCGATCTTTTTATAATCGTTTTCATTATATTTTTCCTCATCTTTTGGTGTCGTGTTTCCATCCTTATCTGTCACCTCTATCTTAAGTGGGCCCTTTTTTATTATCATCCAACATTCATAATCTACCCCTTTAACGTAGTGTTCCATGCGGTGTTTCCACCAAGCATAGTTTTCACCTTTAAAAATTGGGTACTTAGTGTGTTTAGACTCGTCCATGATTACGGATCTTTCTCTTTGGTGGTTAAGCCTAATCAAGAGCACAAGGCTCTGATACCAATTGAAGAATCAAGAACAAGTTTAGCACCTAAGAGGGGGAGGGGGTGAATTAGGTGACCTTTTTAAAAAATCTGAAATAGCTTAAGTGTTTCACGATTTAAGGCAACAAGATCAGGGACTAAGCAACAGTATGAGGAACTATTGCACAGAGCTGATCTATTACGAGTATAACAAGAAACGAGTAACAAGTACGAGAAAGAGCAATAAACAAACGATATAAAAAATTGGTTCAGCTCCTACTCCGGAGCCTACGTCCAACCGTTATTTTATTGAAAGTTTAGAAGCTACTCCGCTTAACTAAAACTATTACAACAAAACAACTCCCCAACCTACTCCGGTTGCATTTGCTAAGAGCTACTCCGCTCGAAGACTTGACTCAAACTTAAAGCTACTCCGCTCTAAGAGTTTGTTGTTCTACCTTTGGTTTACACGATCAATGTCTCAAGGGTTCTCTTAAAGAACATGGAGACTACTTTTAAGATCTAAACACAAGGTTCATCGAACAAACATTTATACTCATTAGAAGTGCGAACTAGTACAAGGAGATCATAGCTTTTCGAAAACAAATGAAGACTTCTTTTCAAAACAGAAACTTTTGCAAAAATAAACTTGAAGAGTAAATGCTTAAAAGGTATTTTGCAAAGTTTAACAATTTAATGCTTAGAAAGTCTTAGCAATTAACGAGCTAAAGGGTTGGTATTTATAGAGGGTTTGGGCGAGTGAGAGGTGCTCTCAAGTTGTGTAATTTGTTTGCATAACTCTATTACCCAAGGGTTCAAATAGGAGTGTCTTTTACAATCTGAAAATGCACATGGTTGCAATGCTCAAGGTAAACTACTCAAGGCTCAAAGCAACCCACTTAAGGAAAGGAGTGTAAGAGAGAACCTTCCTTTTGTAGGTCTTATGGCCAAAAAAAGGAAAAAGTAAACTTTCTTCTTTTTCTAACCCTTAGACCTCATGTGCAAATTGAGCTTTTGATTTTCAAATTAATTTCCTTCAGTTTGTAAAACATTTGAAATATGTAAATGAACCAAAACACCAACACTTTTGATAAAAATATTTTTCGAAATATAATCTCCATGACCGTACTAGAAATCCCAGTTGCAACAGTCTGTTGGACTGTTGCAAGGATTTTGCACCTCTAACAAATACGAATGAATGTTAAACTACCTTGCTTACAACATATTCCTAGACTTGGCCTTCTCTTGTCTTTGCTTGCATCTTGACATATGAACTTGTGATCTTCAATAAGCTTTATGTCACTTTGCTAATCTCTTGTATAATCAAGCAAACATTAGATTAATCAAGGTAACTTGTCATCATCAACATATTGTGTTCTAACAATACAGATTGTTATTTCAGGTATTTATTGTTGCATTTTTTAAAAAAAAAAATGTTTTCATTAGTTCCATATTATATATGTATTTTTTTTCTTGTTTTTTTGGATCGTTAAATTTGATACAAATTACATATTCAAAATATACTACCTTTAAAAAATTTTGCTAATTTTTTTTTTAACTTTCTTTTCAGATTTTTATTTTTATTTTTGTTGTGTATCTTTGTTGTAGATTTAAATTTGTAATTAAAAAAATCGGTAACTTTCCAGATCTGATATTATTTTGCTAATAGAGTACTTTTTCCTCTGATTTTTGTAAAAATTAATATTGAAGAAATTATATGATCAATAATACTCTTTATATGACGAATAATAGTAGGAGTATCTCAGTGTAGTATCTCTAGGCTATTTACTAGTTCGTTTCTCTGAAATAAAAGTTAATTAAATCTAATTATTTTTGAAAAAATAATTAATTTTAATGATTTTTGAGTTTATCAAATTAATAAAGAAGAAATCATTGAATTAATAGAAGAATATATTGAGATAATGGGGAAGAGAACTATTATTAACTTTTGATGATCATGGGGGGCCCTACATCAATAAAATTAACTTCTTACTTAAAAGTTGTTCCTTTTATAAAAAGAGGATTCAATGGTACGTAGGCTAATTAATATTGGTAAAATTAAAATTTGTCATCTATATGCTTCCGGTAGAAAACGTATATGAGAAAAATATGGTATTGTATATTGATATTGCTTGTCAAAGTACGAAGACTTGGCCATCTATATTACTATATATACAACTTACAAATACCAAAATCATAACACAATAATATGGAAACCATCATACAAAATAGATTATGGAAGTTATCCATAATATACAAAGACGCAATATTAACATAACACGGACAAAATATCATAAGACACGGGGAAAATATGGTATTATATATTGATATTACTTGTCGAAATACAAAGACATGGCCAACTATATATACAACTTACAAATACTAAAACCCGAACATAATAATATGGAAATTGTCATACAAAACAGATTGTGGAAATTATCCATAATATACAAAGCAGCAATATTAACATAACATGGACAAAATATCATAACACAGTCCCTCAACGTAGAGGGTAAGGATCAACGACGCCTAACTTGAATAATAGATACTTAAATTGATAGATACTCAATGTTTTAGTCAAAATATTCGCAACCTGATCAGACATGTGGACATAAGTTGGAAAAATTAAACCATCTTGAATCACGTCGCAAACAAAATGACAATCAATTTTTATATGCTTTGTTTGCTCATGAAAAATGGGATTATGAGGAAGGTGGAGAGAAGTCTTATTATCACAATGAAGAATAGCAGACGAAGAAACTAGAACTTGAAAAAACTGCAAGATTCCTCGTAACCATTTTACTTCACAAGTGAAAAATGGGTATAATTAAATGTATCAAATCAAATTCACTCAATGAAGGTATCGGTCCTATGAAAAATTCTCTTTGAAAAGTTGACTTTTAATAGGCTGACAATCCAACTTTGTGGTTGTTAGTTTAATAAAGATGATTTAAGTAAAATCACTTAATTATTTCATTTAAAAAATTTAGGGATTTTCTACAAGGTAACCCCATATTTTTTATAATTCTACGAGATAACCCTGCCCTTTTATTCAACACACATGATAACCATCTACTTTATATAAACTTATTAGCGTGACCTCTACTTTACATTTTGTCAAATTGGGGCAAAATTTTCATGTTGATAGACAATTAGTAGACAATAAGCAATGATATGGAAACTCAAATTAAAAAGACCACTTAGCCGCTCTCTTTCATTACGGTCAAAACACTACTGACATTTCACATGATCCTCTATCTCATTTAATAATCTTATAGAAATCTTGTGGGAAGAAAATTAATTAACATTTGTTGTTATTGTCTTTAAAGAGAAAATCCTAGTGTTTTTTTCTAATGATATAAAATGACAATTCACGTACTTTTATTGCTTGATTGGTTTTTAATTCAGTTCACAATGATGTTCATTTACTTTGAATATAAAGTTTGGAAATCAAACGTTTTACTTTGAAGAATTGTGGGAAATGAGAAATTGAGATTGGAAAAATAGAAGAAAATGAGGATGCGAGAGAAAATGGGTTAAATTGGAGAGAAAAAAATTAACAAGAAAGGAATTAGAAGGGAGTTATTAACGTCAACATACAAAATTAGTCAAATCATCATGCTTAACAGTCCAATTTGACAAAATGTAAATTAGAGGTCAAGCTAAAAAGTTTTTATAAAGTATAAGGTTACCACGTGTATTGAATAGAAAGGTAAGATTATTTCGTAGAATTTGGAAAAACACGGGATTACCTTGTAGAAACTCCCAAAAATTTATTTAAGTTGACTTTCAAATGTATGGTTTTCTTTTGATAAATTCCAACCTTTTATCAAGATTTTGTAATTAGAGAATACAAGAACATATAATCATGCCATATATTACTTGTTTTTTGAAGTTACTCCCCGTATGACTTATGGTTATTTTGGTCTAAAGGAGCATATTATATTACAAGTGAAAAACGAACCCGTAACTTCACGGTATGACTTATATGATGATATATGAAAAATAATTCAAATATAAATGGTCATTTAGCTCAAACCCCATCTGAGACTTATCCTTTTAGACTTAAAGCATGTTAACCTGGTAAAAAAGGTGATTAAACTATTATACGTAATTTACACCCTATCACGTATTCACATATATTCAAGAGTTTATTCAATGCACATCGAAAATAACGATTGTGGCTTTCGTCGTCACCTAGAAAAATTAAGATAGCTCATTATTCTAAACTTTGTTTCAAAATGTCCGTTGTAACATCATTATTCAGTATTCACTACTAAAAAAGTACTGTCTAAGAACTTAGGTTATAGTTGATGATGAATTTATTAAGTCTCTTGTGAAAAAGTTTTACGATGAGATATTGTGACACACTAACACTATAAAACAAAGCATTGGGTTCTATGGTGTAGTGGTTAGCACTCTGGACTTTGAATCCAGCGACCTGGGTTCGACTCCCGGTAGGACCTTTTTTCTTACACATTTTTTTAGCTTGTATATGTTCCTATTATAGATTATTCTTACACAATACTTACATGTTAACATAGCAACACTACAACGCAATTAATAGACGTTATTCTAGGTAGGACCTCTTTTTCTTACACATTTTTTAGCTTGTATATGTTCCTATTATCGATTATTCTTACACAATACTTACATTTTAATAAAGCAACACTATAACAAAGACATTCATGCCTTATCATGGGAAAATGGCAATTGATAGACATTATTTTAGCAAGGTTATTTAAGTTAAATAACACTTAATTTTAGAATAAGTGTAAAACGGTTTTATGTTAAAATTACTTTAACTGCTATTTTAGAGGGATTATTTAAGTAAAATCACGTAATTATCTCAATTAAAAAATCTAATATTAATTAGTTAATACTTTATATATATATTTTACTATTAATTAATTAGTTTTATTCTTAAATGTATTAAAAATGTCCGAAAAAAATCATTGTTTGTATTTTTTATAGAATAAAATCATAGAAAAAAAAAAGTGCTTTTTGAATTTTTATGAGAAAAATATGGAATTTTCACAATATATTTTCTAGAGCCAGCTAAAAGGCCAAGACTACAAAGGAGTTGCGGGAAATGTGAAGAAGTAGGCTATAATAAAAAAAGCTGCAAGAACCCGCCAAAGGCTCCACTGAACCAGCCAAGACCCACCTCTGAGTAGACTAATAAAATGAGGGCTTTAATTGACAAGATAAAGGCAAAAAGACAATATGATGCTGAGGTGCTTCAGTTTATAGCATCTGGCTCCCAATCAATTCCATCAAACAAGCCAAACATCAAGTCATGGAGGTGGTCAACCAGAAAATGTAGGGAACAACAATGCTTCGATTAATCGTTTTAGGAATAAGAAGGGTAAGAGACAGTAATTTCTGATTTAGTTTCATGTTTAAAACTGATGTATGTAATATGAATGATGCTTCTTAAGAACATTGCTTCCCTTTGTCTAATGTATGAAACACATTCGTATTATGAATGAAACTCCGTGTTCAAGAACATTGTGTTCTATTACTTCCAATAACATTTGATTCCCACAGTACAAATACTTAATGGCAGAATCTGCCTACATTTGAAAATGGCATGTTCTACCTACACTTGACTATGGAAAATACTTACACTTGAAAATGGCATAATTCACACTAATAAGATACTAACTAACCAACGGAAAGTACATACTGTTGGGAAATGTGTCCTCAATAATAGTGCGATCACGTAATTAAATCTCATGACGAGAATGCGCAAGGGATGATACGAATTATTAGTCAACTGACCAACATTAATCGGTAATGATTGGCTAGCTAGAGTTTGACATTACTGTCGTATGACGGTGGTGGTCAGTTAATCCCTTTAGGTCACACCTTTAGGACAATTCCCTTAATCGATAAAAGTGATCAAATGTATATTGATACGATTTGCTCATGTTCCTTAAACTCGTGTATCGAGTAATTAGAGGTTAAATCTTATTGTAAGATTTATGTTTAAAATTGAAGCGTGTCAATTATTAAACATTGAATGATATTTTATAATATCGTAATTAAAATGAGTCGGGTTATAATTAATACAAAGGTTGTAAATCGTATTGACGATAATTATAAATAATCATTTTACAATTGTAATTTCGAATTACTTGTCAATTGATAAATATAATATTTATATGATAAATATTTATATGTTTTAAGATAAGATAATTATATTGTATTGCCTTGTGACATATTAGATGTCACATTTTATACATATTATACAATTGACAAAATTGTAAAATTAAGTCCATTTTATGGACTAATTGGCCGGTTATGGTAAGGGTGGGTGTGTAGTGTTTTAATTGTTAACTACACCCTAAATCATTATGTTTAATGTAATGCCTAGAGAACACACACTACTTGCCAACCTATATGCCTTGAGAAGAGAACATGTTCCCTATTGAAGCTCCCTAAGGCCGGCTCCCCTTTCCCCATGAGCATGCTTAAGTTAATTTGATTATCTTAATTAAAAGCATGCTCAATATATATATGTGATATATTATACTCATTTCTTGTTCTTCCTCTTGGCCGAAAATTTGACTAAGTAAGAAGAAATTTTACAACCTCTAAATATATATTATAAGATAATAATATCATACTATTTTGTAGTATTGAAATAATATTCTAATTAGAGAGATTAGAATAAGTTTAAGGAGAAACCGGTTTTGTGCTAGCTTGTTCAAGATCTCGGTTGGTTAAGGGATTGTCTTGGTGCATCCAAAGGAGGTATTCTTATTTGGGTACTAGGAGGATCATCCTTGCCATTCATTCGGACCGTATGTAAGGGTTCGAGAACTCTCTTATTTCCGCATTTTAGCATGCTTAAGATCACTTATAATATGTTAATTAAAGGGTTAATTAAAAGATTATGTTAGTATGACTAAAGATTAGTTTATGAGTAACTAATAAACCCAACAATTGGTATCAGAGCAATAGGTTGTTTGCATGCTTTCCGTTTACGTTTTTACGGAGTTATAGTGATAACAAAAATAAAAGTTGATTTTTCGTTTGATATATGATATGCACGAAATAATTTTAGCATGATTACCTACTGTTTTCTAAAAGATTTTAGAATATTTGGAATATATTTTGCATGAATATTGGTTAATGGTATATTAAATCTCGGTTTTTATAAAGTTTTAATGGTTAAAGTCGTTTATTTTGGGAAAAATAGCAAAAATCATCTTTTGGCCGAGATTTTTCAGTATGTTATCACATGTATTTTCTATGATATGAATATGATTTTTCGTAAATTATGGACTTATAAAACGTGTGATATGAATTTTAAGTGTTAAAATGCAATAAGATGAATAAAATTGGGTTTGTATAGTTATATTATGAATTTGACTATAAACATTTATGAGGATGTCACATGCATTATTTAAAAGTTATGTTGAATTTTCCAGAAATTTATCTCAAATATTGCAATATTATAGATTTTTAATGTAAAAAATCGGGTAATTAGTGTCATAATTTCCACTTTAATAGTTTAAGTTGGAATTTGGCCATAAAAATTTAACACGATGTCATATATATTATTTCCAGAATGTATAAAAGTTTCGAGAATTTTATCTTATTTTATGCTTGAGAAATAATTTTAAAGGTTAAAATCGTACGATATATGACGAAAATCATTAAAATTTGCAATAGTTGTTAAAATGGCCGATATATTTGACCCATAATAGTAATATATGATATGTTCATCACTGAAATTTTCTTGGGAGCCAAAAGTTTCTGATTTAATTTAATTTTAATTGTTGAAAAGTTGCATTTAAAATTAAAATAATAAGAGTCTTTAAATTAAAGTTTCGGCTCTTGGGCAGTGTGTAATTTATTTTTCTGTCCATTTTGTGTTCTTAAGGTGTTTTGGAATGTGTAAAAATTTTATTAGTATTTTATTTGCATTTATGAAGTTAATTATTGAATTTTCCGACTTAAAATGCTCGTTTTACGTCTTATTTACGAAATAATGTTAAAACCGTATAAAATACTAATATTTTAACATTCTGAAAATTTTAAGAACATTATGGATTTTTTAAAATTTGAATTTTGAATTTTCGAAATTTTTATGACTCTTTTGGATTTTTATATTATTTTTCCCGTAAAACCGAGTAATACCGATCAATATTGAAATATATTAAGTTAAGTCATGTTCAAAGTTTGAGTAAGACTAAATTTTGAATCCTATGCGAGTTAGGATGATTAACTTAAGGATGAAAACCGTTTCATATAATGCATAGTGTTGTTAATCGTTAAAACACGCGATTCCATAAACCGAGGTTTGCGATAACTATTTAAATAAGTGTTTTAAATAGGACGATTTGGCTTAGGATTTCCATGATAATTCATATTTACATAAGCATTGCATACTTTATTATGAATGTCATGATTTATTTACGTAATTTTGGGAATTATGTAATTTACTTAGTATGGCCTTAGTTTTAATCGGTATTTCCCGTAATGTAAGGGGTTATCGATTCGGTTGTAATTTTGTGATCTCGTATCACCCAATTGTAATTTATTTCTATTTTATAATGTATAAAGTAGAATAGAAAGGTTGTAATATTTGTAAAATCCGGAGTTCCTTGAAGACGGTGCCATTCGGAAAGGAGTTCCGACAAGACGGTGTTTACCTCGAAGTGCGTGCCGCGTGAAGTTCTAGGGACCAAAGGAGTTGGTTTCCGAATTTGTACTTTGTTATTTCTTTTCTAGGAAAGGCCATACTAGGGTTTATTTTTTATGCTTTTATTTGTTTTTATATGTTTGCATGCATAGCCAAATCGTCATACATCGTATCATGCATTTTTCGACCTAGTCGACCTAGTCTTTTATTTTATCGATAATTCACCGACTTAGTTCACTTAAACGGAGATAGATAATAATTTGACTAGATCTCTTACATATAAATATTGAGACTTAGCCTTACCAAAAAGTACGGACCCATGAATCCCTTCTTCACAAGAACATAGGCTCGGCTACACCGGGGTACTAAAATTGTCACGTTGGGTAAGTGGGGTAATAAGATTACACCTTGAAATTTGGTTGATCTGAACGAAAGTATTCGTAACCGTAGTTGCAATAAGTTCGGGTTAAAGATAATTTTAAGAAAATTGTCGACCGAGAGTTCTAAGAGTAGAACCGATTAAAGGGTTAATCCACCAAATTATACCAATACGGGTTGAATCGGCTACACCGTGCCCGGATTAGTATGGGTTTGGGTCTCGGGATTGTTTACTTAATTGGGTAAGAGATCATTAAGTAAATATATATAACTAAACTTGTTAAAGTTTCTAGTTTAAATTATGAATTTTAAAAATGATGTTGTTTTTCCTTTTATTATTGTAGTTTAATTTTCAACAACATCAAATGGCAACCAACGCTCCACCTCTCACTAACGTATCATGGCTTCGATCCTTTATGGATCGTTGCAAACTCGATAAGCATGGTTCAAACTTTAAGGATTGGGATGCGCAATTACTTTTGGCCGCTCAAGGTGACGATAAGAGTCGTTACCTATCCGAAGCCGCTCCTCCCGCTCCAACCGCTCGTTCCGCGGTCGGAACTCGTGAGGCCTATGAAGCCTACATGAAAGAGTCCTCCGCTCTTAAAAATGTGCTCATCTTCTCCATGGAGCCGGATCTCCAAAGGAGTATGATAAAGTTGAACACATCGTATGAAATTTACACCAAGCTTGCGACCATGTTTTCGCAAACTCCAAGGGTGATTCAATATGAGGCGGCATCCGCCTTCTTCGACATCACGTTGAAGGAAGGGCAAAAGATAAGCCCTCATGTGCTCAAACTCGTTGAGCTCGCGGAGGCTCTAAAAGCGCAAGACGTTGATGTACCCGACTCTCTCATTATTGACCGAGTTCTTCACTCGCTCAATAAGGTTAAAGCGTATGCTCAATTCCAGGTGAATTTTAATATGCGAAACCAAGAGACAACGTTGGATGAGTTTCATAAGATGCTCGTCCAAGCCGAAAGGGACATGGGACTTCATGAAAGTTCCATCAAGGATGTTTTAAACATCGAAAAGAAAGGGAAAACGAGCTTCAAAAGGAATGCCTTTAAAGGCAAGGGCAAGAAAACGTTCAAGCCCAAAGCGACCAAAGAAAAGACCTTTTCGAAAGGCGCTTCCACCTCGTCTTCAAAATCCGAAGACAAGTGCCATTATTGCACGAGGATTGGTCATTGGAAGCGTAATTGCCACAAATACTTGAGCGATCTCAAAAATGGGAAGGCAACCGCCGTAGGTTATAATACCCGTTTACTTTCATGTTCTTTTGTTAACTTTTGTATGGCGATACAAGTTGTTGACTATCACCCCTTTTAAATTGTTTTAAAGGGGCGTCTTATAAAGATAAGGGCAAGGAAAAAGAAGCATAAAGTTCCTTACTTGGATGGCTATGGTAGCATCTAATTGATCGAAGACTTGAAGAGCTAGGCTCTAATTTTCATATCGTCTTCTTTCATATTTTGCATTTTATTTTGGAACAATTTACTCTCTTGTAAGACAAGGATTAAAATCCTAAAACAATGGTTGTAATTTTGGATATTAGTGACTTGGTTTTCAACCCGAGTCACTACTTTTGTTCTTAATCAATGTTTTGATTTATCAAATAAATTGCATGCCTTGTTAAAACATGAATAATAGTGATCTTATCACGCAATAAACATTGATACGATCAAGTATAATATAATCAAAGAGTTGATTAAAACGGAGAACTACACCCCATGAGATACTTTCAATCAAAATGAGACAATATTAGTTCATTAAAAAAAATTTCATTTTAAGTGAAAATGAGAATGTATTCATCATACCATAAACTTATATACATTGGTACGATCGAAATAAGCTATCCTTGTACAAATAACGGTTATTTTAAAGGATAGAGTGGGAGAAAATATTCGACCTACAAACCAATGATATAACTATAGGATCTTAATGAAGATTCCTGAAAGGGTTCTTAAGAAGAAACCTAAATAAGATAACAAAAAAACTACGAGAGGACACTCGAAGAAAGATACACTGAAGAAACTACGGGAGGACACTCGAAGAAAGTTTCTTTGTGTTCTTTGTTTCAATGGGAAACCCCGTATGAATTCGGAAGGAAGATCGGCTCCATGAGATAGTGATTTTTCAAAGATTATAAGATAATAGAGGAAAATCATCTATCTATTCGGAGGCAAGACCGATTCCTTGAAATAATGATTTTTCTATGATTATAAGATAATAGAGGAGAAATCATCTCAGTCCCCTCGAAAGTAGTTTATGTTGTGTCAGAAGGTATGATCTGAAAAGATGGATCACTATAGAGATAGTGATAGTAATTCAAGTAATAGTTTAACATACGAGAAATGAAATGTTCATTTAAGATATCGAGAGATATTGTTTTCAGTGGGAGCAATATTCATTAAAGAATTGAAACCTACCATTTAGAGAGAATGGGTGATTCTTTAAGAGTAAAGAATAAGAGGTACTCAACTTAGATGAATAAAATATTTTATATCATATGATGATGGAGTTTTAAAGGGAAAGTTTATTATATGGATAATAAAAGGTCGCCCATTAGAAGTTAGAATGGTTGGATACATTATTCATAACGATGAATGAAACCATTATCAAATAGCCAAGATGAGTGAAAATTATTAGAATGATGAAATCATAAATAGACTACAATATAGATTTCAGTACATAAGTGACTATAGAGAGTGAATTTTAATCCCTCCAGTATATCGATACGTCACAAGTTATAAGATAACAGTGGGAGCTTTCCTCCGGATAGGAAACTCAAAATCTAGAAAGAGTTCTAGATATGTACTCAAATAGAATCATATTATACGGGATAATATGAGAATGAAGGAGACCAAAATTTGTAAGTTTTGCAATCATGAATAAAGGTTATTCGCAAAACACTAATACAAACAGATGATTGTGCATCAAATGCAATATAATAGTATTGACTATTGTTGCATGACAACATCATTTGAGTTATAATTAACTCAAAGTAAAAGATACTTTGTCAAAATCCAAATGGGTTGTAAGAGACAATATTGAACCCCATAAGTGAACTGGATTGACTTAGTATGGCCCCTAGCCGCTTACATGAGGTGACATCTCAAAGCGACTAGAGTGTGAGGCGATTGATGGCAAGTTCAAGTGTCATAGAGTCATATGTAATGACTAGTCGATCACATAGGCAGACTGTAAGAGACACTCTGTCGGGCAATGTGACCGCTTATAGAGTTCTGGAAATTTTATAGCCGGGTCGTGGCGAGAGCTGCTATAGTATTCTTGTGAGTCAATTCTTAGACTAAAGACTACTCTCCCAAGATGGTACAGCTTAGGCATAGCCTTGATCCGTTCTCTACGACTTTTCGTAAACTGGAGTCAAATGGGACTGCTTCAGGCTGTGACTGACTGTAACTAGTCAAAGGAAGTAGTGCGATAGAAATTGTCCACCCCTTGTCAGGGTTGTTCAAATCTCAGGGCCACTCGAGGAGAAGTTAACTGGAAATGCGTGGTCACGCTCGGAAGGTATCTATGGTAGATAATTCCGGTCAAACAGTTATTCTCCAGATCGAGGAAACCACTCATGATATGATCGAATGCAAGTACGACCTCAGAGAGACATCTTGCATTGAGTGGGAGATTGTAATAGGACAAGAGAATTGGTGACGCACACTTGTCGAGGACAAGTGGGAGATTGTTGGGAAATGTGTCCTCAACAATAGTGCGATCACGTAATTAAATCTCATGACGAGAATGCGCAAGGGATGATACGAATTATTAGTCAACTGACCAACATTAATCGGTAATTTTTGGCTAGCTAGAGTTTGACATTACTGTCGTATGACGGTGGTGGTCAGTTAATCCCTTTAGGTCACACCTTTAGGACAATTCCCTTAATCGATAAAAGTGATCAAATGTATATTGATACGATTTGCTCATGTTCCTTAAACTCGTGTATCGAGTAATTAGAGGTTAAATCTTATTGTAAGATTTATGTTTAAAATTGAAGCGTGTCAATTATTAAACATTGAATGATATTTTATAATATCGTAATTAAAATGAGTCGGGTTATAATTAATACAAAGGTTGTAAATCGTATTGACGATAATTATAAATAATCATTTTACAATTGTAATTTCGAATTACTTGTCAATTGATAAATATAATATTTATATGATAAATATTTATATGTTTTAAGATAAGATAATTATATTGTATTGCCTTGTGACATATTAGATGTCACATTTTATACATATTATACAATTGACAAAATTGTAAAATTAAGTCCATTTTATGGACTAATTGGCCGGTTATGGTAAGGGTGGGTGTGTGGTGTTTTAATTGTTAACTACACCCTAAATCATTATGTTTAATGTAATGCCTAGAGAACACACACTACTTGCCAACCTATATGCCTTGAGAAGAGAACATGTTCCCTATTGAAGCTCCCTAAGGCCGGCTCCCCTTTCCCCATGAGCATGCTTAAGTTAATTTGATTATCTTAATTAAAAGCATGCTCAATATATATATGTGATATATTATACTCATTTCTTGTTCTTCCTCTTGGCCGAAAATTTGACTAAGTAAGAAGAAATTTTACAACCTCTAAATATATATTATAAGATAATAATATCATACTATTTTGTAGTATTGAAATAATATTCTAATTAGAGAGATTAGAATAAGTTTAAGGAGAAACCGGTTTTGTGCTAGCTTGTTCAAGATCTCGGTTGGTTAAGGGATTGTCTTGGTGCATCCAAAGGAGGTATTCTTATTTGGGTACTAGGAGGATCATCCTTGCCATTCATTCGGACCGTATGTAAGGGTTCGAGAACTCTCTTATTTCCGCATTTTAGCATGCTTAAGATCACTTATAATATGTTAATTAAAGGGTTAATTAAAAGATTATGTTAGTATGACTAAAGATTAGTTTATGAGTAACTAATAAACCCAACACATACATACTCGGTACTTAAATTAATCAACAACAACACAACAATGGCTAAACAAAGAACATAAATTGCCTTAGTCTTCATGCCATGGACCATTACTGTAACCTTCATGAGTTTCCAGCTCCATCATGTATATGATTATTTACTTATTAGTAGATTATTTCTACTCCTTTGTGAGATGAGTTTCCTGCTCCATCATGTAACCCTTGGCCTAGCTGAAAGCATTCTGAGCCTGACATTACAGATGAAGGGTTCAACTCCTCTCCCATTAGAGTAGAGGTACCACCTATGTAACACCCCGTATTTTATGATAATATTTTATTATAAAAGTATTTTATTTAATTAATTATTTCGAAGTTTATTAACGGATTTTGGGAAATATATATTTATAACTTCCGTTTTCTATTTTATTATTTTCTGTTTTGATCTACTTTTGAACGGGTTAAAAGTCCGTGCAATATTTAATTATTTTAATTTAATAATTACTTTTCTATTTCAAGTTCCCTTTACGTTTTAATATGGTTCAATCCAATTTGTAATCCGATAATCCATTGTATGAGCTAATGGACCAAAAGTCCGTTAGTTAATCTCCTTATAAATAGATTTTAACCTAGCAAGCAACTAGGTCAAAGCCTTTGGTTTTCACGTGAAGTGTCGCGCTTCAATTTCTTCCTCTCATCCGTTTTCTCTCCTCTTTTCCTATTGATCGACTTCATTGTTGTATATCTTTTCTTCTTTCAAAGTCATACACAAATTATATTTTCACAATCCTTGTTCTTACCTCTACAATATATTATATTCAAAATATTTTATTGAGAATTATTTGAATGGACCTTTAAACCTACGTTTTGGGTCTCGTGTTTTGTGGGTAAAGAAGAAGATCTCCTTTCCATTGGAGTTTTCGAAAGAGTGATGGTTTGGTACAATTTCTATCACAAGTATTTGGATTTCCGCTTTCGTTAAAGTTCATTTTTGGGGTTATTGACACGTATTGGAGACAAGACTTTGTTGGTCGTATTCTTTATGAAGATTTTCATTAATTGCTAAAAAGGTAACTAGGTGTTTCTCTTTTAATTGTGTTTATACCAATTGATGTGATTAATATGATTTAATGATTGTTTGTACGATTAGTACATGTTTGATTATTTATTGTCATGAATTAATTGTGCTCCATATATTTATGTATGTTTTATTATCGTAATTGTGGATTATAATGTGTTGATAAGTCGTTATGGGTGTCGTTTGCGCAACTAGGGTTTGCGAGAAAAACCCTAGATGGCGGCAAGGCTAACGGCCAAGAGTGTTGCTCAAGGTTATAGTTGAAGTATCTGTAACCTTGAAAATATGATTGAAGGTTATAGCTGAAACTTGTACAACCTTGAGTATTACTCAAAGTTATAGCTGAACGAGGTATAACTTTGAATGTATAAATCAAGGTTATAGCTGAAGTTAATATGACTTTGGGTTGCGAGTTAAAGTTATAGCTGAAGTTAATATAACTTTCAATTACGAGTTAAAGTTATGGCTGAGACTAACGTAAACCTGAGGTATGACTCGAGGTTATGGTTGGTGCTAGTATAACTTTAGGTCCGTGTCAAAGTTTGGCTAAGATTGCTATAACCTCAAACCATATATGGAAGTTATAGTTGAGGTTAATATAACCTCGCATCCATTACTTATGTTATAGTTAAAGTTACTATAACTTTGGTTGTTTATACTTGATTCACATGTTGAGTTGTGTTCAGTGATTGTATAATATTCTGTTTGCATATGTCGTTGGATACTTCTATGCATTTGATATTAGGACAGTCTGTTATGATGTTCTACTGGTTTGAGTCGTGATGTTATTCATGCATGTTAGTACAGTCAGTTATATTGTGCATTGTTGTTTGCTAGTTTGAATAGATGACGGTAGTATCTGATACTATCGGAATGACTAACGCCACCCATTGATGTGGGATTTATTTTGGTCTATGTTCGGGGGTGGCCAGATTCGTCAGTTATATGTTCTGGGCCCCGAGTGTCGTTCGGTCTACAGTTATTGCATCGAGAGGTCTGGCCAGGTCTTAGGCACATAGGCAGTGGTGATACGCTATACATAGTAGCGTGGAGGTAGTGGTGATACGCTCCACACCGATGGCAGTGGTGATACGCTCCGTCAGTCAGAGGCAGTGGTGATACGCTCTGACAAGTTAGAGGCAGTGGTGATACGCTCTAATGGGCGTTCGCTCTATTCGCTATGCTTTGATGATAGCTTTGTGCCTTCTGTTGCAATGGATTGTGTGTCACCATATTCGCTATGCTTTATTGCTAGCATTGTGCCTTATGTTACTATAAGTCGTGAGTTACTTGGGTTGTAAGTGTTCATGGTTTAGTGGTCGCATATGGTCTAGGTTCGTTTGGTTCATTTGTCTGGTGTTGAGAATATTATGGTATGGTAAGTTTGCTTTTGTGTCATGTCATGTTTATATCCTCACATGATTGTCGTATTATGTCTTCAAATGATGGTAAGTTTGATTGGACTTTCCTGAGTATAGATGATCTCGCATGTTTACTGGTTTTACATTTCATTTGTTAATGATTGTTGGTTACATTCAATTGTTGTAAACATGACTGGGAGAGCATCTAGTTACTCCCGACTGATTGTTGACCCCCTTCTCAGGTTGTTCAGGTGGTCGCTGTTTGGTTGATGCTTGCTTGGGGAATGTGCGAAGCGAGCTTAATAAATTTTTTAGGACCTTTGCTTTAAGTTTTTAAGAACCTTTGAATAATGTATTAGTTTGGTTTTCGATTCGAGTATCGATCCGGATTTGGGTAAGGTGTTTCCGCCACCTTAACCCAGTTATCATTGAGTTACACTCTGATATTCCTTTATATTATGTTTTTCCTTTATTTTATAAACCGGGTTGTTACAACCTAGCAGTGACTCATTAATACCAGGAAAAGTTTTTACTTTAGAGGATGAAGCATCTAAGTCCATGAGAGCAGAGAACTTGTTTGGGGTTATTATTGCAACATATTTTAAACCCGTATCCAATTTATTCTTATGGCGATTTAGCTTAGTGTATTCTGAGTGCGTTACTACCCTTTTAGAAGAAATATTTCCAGCTCCATGTTGTTGTATATTGCATAGCACATTATATTCTGAGCTATACAAAACAGATGGAGGGTGCAATACTGTCATCTTTGGGGTAGAGGTACGACCTAACACTTGCTGGAAAAACAAAAGAGCCAGATACTACTGGTGCGTTATCATCCTTATCATTATGGTTTGAGTGTTGTGTTGCCCTGACAGAGGAAGTATTTCCAGCTCCAGCCTGCTGCGAATTGCCTAGCACATTGCATTCTGAGCCATTCACAATAGGTGGAGGGTGCAACACTGCCTCCTGTAGGTTAGCAATATCACCTACCATTTGAGAATCAGCTACTTTAGTAGCAGTAACTGTCTTTGTTTTGGGTTTATTTTTTCTGCATTTTTCTTCCAAATGCCTCAGTTTCTTACAAGCATGACAGAAGTAGGGTTTCCATTCATAGATAACTCGTTGAATGGAATGGCCAATGTAGGGAGCATTAATTGAAATCTGCTCAGGTAAATCTGCTGAAACATCCACTCCTACCATGACTCGAGCAAAAGACAACTTTGCCTTACATGTAGTTGTTAAATCAACAAAAAGAGGTTTTCCTATCTTGCTAGGCATCTTACTCAATAAAGAGCTGTCCATAAAAAAGGATCGAGATCTGGAAAGAGAATCCATAATGGGACTTTGGTCATGTTGTTCATATTGGTTGAGAAAGATGGCGACCATTGCCTAAGAATCAACGAATTTGACCCAATTGACCATGGTCCTCTTTTCAACACTTCATTCATGGCTTCTTCAGTATCAAATCGGAAACTAAACCACCCTTTCTTAAAGTATTGCACTAAAGGAAGAGCACCATGGTTCCAATGCTTAGCTACAAAATCATTTATTTGCTTGAGTGTTGGTCTAGCACCCAAGAGATTCCCTATTAGAGTATAATTCCACTTTAGAATTTCATTTTTTACTTCATTAATTTGAATCTTTATCTCATCAGATTTTGCACTTTCCTCATCAAAGTACAAAGTCATTCCAACCGGCTCTTTAGGTTAAGCAACACTGGCCCAGGTTTTTTTTCGGAATTGGAATCACAGATGGCAAAACAGGGTTTTCAGAAGCCAAGGATTTCGAAGGAATTTCCATGGCGGATTGTTATTGGTCCAACAAAGGGACAGGAACAACAGTAGGAATTGTATCAATTACTACACTAACAGATTTTAATTGATCAGAATTCGAAAGCGGAGATTTAGGTTTTGGAAGAGCATTCAAGATTACATCATTAAAAAGAGCAGTAATTTTAGGAGAAGAAAATCCCTGAGAATGATTTGGGAGAGAAGTCATACCAAAAGATTCGTGATCATCAGAACATTCAAGAGAAATTGCAGTTACAGAGCACCCCGACCCCTTCCTCGTCCTCTTGTCATAACGCATCAATGGCGGTAATTTGAGAGAATCTTCTCTCTAATTGACAAAAGAGAGCCTTAGCTATTAGTTCTTTTACTTAAACAATGATCAATAAAGTCGATTATTAATTTTATGAGTACCTAATATTTTAATTAGGTTTAACAATATATCCCACATCTAAAAAAAAGTGTTTTAAATTGTAATTAAGATAAGCAATATATCGCACTCTAAATATTGGGAGAGAAATTTAAAAAAAAAAATATAAACTTGATTATTAATTTTATGAATACCTAATATTTTAATTAGGATTAACAATATATTCCACATCTAAAATTAGAAGAACAAAGAAATTTTTTTAGATTTTGATTACGACTAACAATATATACCACATCTACATATTAGGGGAGATATTAAAAAAAAAGATAAAGTTGATTATTAATTTTATGAGTACGTAATATTTTAATTAGGATTAACATTATATCCCACATATAAAAATTAGAAGAACAAAGAACAAAGAAAGTTTTTTAGATATTAATTAAGATAAACAATATTACCCACATCTAAATATTAGGAGAGAATAAAAAAAAGATAAAATTGATTATTAATTTTATGAGTACCTAATATATTAATTAGCATTAACAATATATCACACATCTAAAAATCTAAAAATTATAAGAACAAGAAAAGTTTTTTAGATTATAATTAAGATTAACAATATATCCCACATCTAAATAAGTTAATTATTAATTTTATGAGTACCAAATATTTTAATTAGGATTAACAATATATCCCACATCTAAAAATTAGAAGAACAGCGAAAGCTTTTTAGATTTTAATTAAGATTAACAATATTTCCCACATCTAAATATTAGGAGAGAAACAAAAAAAAGGTATAAAACAATTTTAGGGTCTTAATATAAGAGAGTAAAGTTAATTATAAATAAAGTTCCTAACCTTTTTAAACTACCTATTTAAATGTTTTTTTTATTAGGCGAAGTCATATATGTTACATGAGTACACCTAATTAAATTAGGAGTAGTAAACGTATCTCGCTCACATAAATAATTGTTAGAATAGTAAATAATATTAGAATATTAGATACTATATTTGATTATTAATTTTATGAGTATGTAATATTTTAATTAGGATTAACAATAATATATATATCCCACATCTAAAAATTAGAAGAACAAATAAAGTGTTTTAGATTTTAATTAAGATTAACAATATATATCATATCTAAATATTAGGAGAGAGAACAAAATGGTTATAAACCAGTTTTTTAAACTAACTATTAAACATTTTTTTGGATTTTAATTAGCAATAGCAATATATTTCACACTAGTGTTAACCCGTGCAAAAATGCACGGATTGTTTATTAAAATTCTAATATATAAAATTTGTTTAGAATAATGCGAATATATATCGACATTATTATTTTCAGTGTTACAAATTAAACCCAATGAGAATGTTATTTGTTGTTTTTATAAAACTTTCAATTAGTTCAATTCGATTAACTTTGGCCGAGTTAAAAATATATGAGTAAAATTGTGCATCCTACGTATTAACGTAGTTTGTTGGCGACTAATAGTAACTCCAATTTAATACATATATCTAAACAACTATAGTAAAAAAAAACTGGGCTCAAGTTTAAATTGATCCGCATTAAAAATAAGTTTTTGCCACCCCATATGAAATGAATTTATATTTTATCACTCATGAACCAAAAAAACACATACTCTAATGTCACGCTACATTATTATTTTGCACAAAATCTTCTATATTATTTATAAAATCTTCTATATTATTTACACAATTATCTTTATACTCTCTATATGTCTTCAATTTTGAGATAACTTTCAATTTAATCTAATTATATCTTATTATTGTTCTTAATTCATTACCAATCAACTTTTTGCCTCAAACATACTACTTTGCATCATATTGACATATTTGGGTTAAACCATTATTAAAGATTCATGTACGTATACAAACTAATTTCTTTGCAACTTTTAAATTAATTATACCCTTTAAATTGTTTGTAAATTAATTTTTGAAATAAAAATTATATTGTATGTAATATGAGTTTAATTCATTTTCGTTTTTTCAAACTTTCAGCAATAAGCTTTTAAAACTCCGTAATTATTATTTTTTAAATGTTTTTAAGGTTGTTAAATGCGGAAATTTTTTATCTTATAATTTTTTAATATGTTGATTTTTCGAAAAGAGATATATTCGTTATTTTATAACCAAATTAAGATCTAATCATTATTCAAACGATATGATAATTTAATTATAATTAGCAGATTTTTTATGCCGGAATATTTGTTAGATATAATAGGTATAATTCGAGTATGATAACTATTTTTTTTAAAGAATCCGCTCTAAAACTATTTTATCCATATTTTTCCGACAGAGTATTCCGTATTAGTTTATTAACATTAACCGTGAATTTACATAAATTTAACTGTAAATTTTACGTACAAAATAAACGAATAAATTTTCCAACATTAACCGTGAATTTACATAAATTTAAACGTAAAATTTTACGTACAAACATAAATGAATAACTTTTCGAGAAATAAAATCCAAACTTTTTGATGTGGGACCCTCATTTATCTTTTTTTTTTTTTTTAAAAAAAATGTTGGGTTTGATGAGGTGGGTGAATGAGAGTTGTTTAAATGTTTTTGTTATAATATAGATAAGATGGAAAATTATGGGAAGAAATAAAGGGAATAAGTTATAAAATATTTTTTAGAGTAGATAATATTAGGCCTATAATTGATGATAAGATAAAGTTTTAACTTTTTAAAACTACCTATTTAATATTTTTATTTTTTTTATTTATGAGGCACAATATATCCCACATGTTAAAATTAGGGAAACAAAGAAAGAAAAATGAACACTTTTAAGAGTACATAATATTAGACGATATACTATTTAATATATGAGTAACAAATATATCCACAAGGAAAAATTAGGAGAAAAAAGGAAAGAAAATATGGTATACAACAATTTTAAGAGTATTAGATAACAATAGATAATAAAGTTCATTATAAAATAAAGTTCCAATTTTTTAAAACTATCTGTTTAGTGTTTCTTAGATTTTAATTAGGAGACCTATTTAAATTAGGAGTGGCAAATATATTCCACATTGAAAAATTAGAAAAAGAAATAAAGGAAATCGTATATAAAATAATTTCATAGGAAAAAAATATTAGAGAGTAGAGTTGACTATAAAATAACTCGATACCAAACATATTTAAACTACCTATTTAGCGGGTGAAGCGTTTTGGAATGAAGTTAGACACCTAATAGGTTTTATCTCCATTCCAACCCCCTTGAAATCTCATACCCACTTCTCCCCCTAAATTTTCTAACTCCATTCCATCTAACTCCGGTTCTAACTCTATACCTCTTTGGAGTTAGAATCCATTCCATTTCATACCTATTGCTTGAACCACGTGACCCCTAAATTCCTAACTCCATTCCACCCATCACATTATTATTCTCATTTCCGGATTGAACCAAAAAACTTTAATATGTATTAGGTTATGTTCTAACTCCATACCTCTTCGTAATTAGAATCCATATACTACCTATTTAAATTTTTTTTCCTTTTTAGATTTTAATTAGGAATAACAATATATCCCACATAGAAAAATTTGTAGAAAGAAGAAATGAAATAGGTATAAAACAAATTTTAGAGTAGTACATGTTATTAAACAGAGATATTTAATAGGTGGGCAGCCTTTGTAAATTTCCTTAGCCGATACATGAAACCCACTTACGACCCCACCCAAGCACGCACCCACTATCAATGATACATACCAAATCATATGACACATTTAAGACGGGTCAAATTCCCTTTTATGATGGATATTATCTATCTTAAGTTTAAGACGACTTAAATACATACCAAATTATATGGCAAGTTGCCTAAAAAATGCCAAAATATTTGTCTTTATTATCACCATATGGTAGTATTTAATTCGTTTTAAGCTTAAAAAAATCAATATTCGTTTTAGGCAAAACTTAATATACACGTAATGATAAAAGCAATTTTGAGTTCGCTTCAACTCACATTCACCGAGCCTCTATCACATCAATATCAATATATATAATTAAAGGAAACTTTTTTATCTTATAATTTTTTAATATGTTGATTTTTCGTAAAGAGATATATTCGTAATTTTATAACCAAATTAAGATCTAATTATTATTCAAACGATATGATAATTTAATTATAAATAGCAGATTTTTTATGTCG
Organism: Silene conica; assembly: GCA_029255685.2. Taxonomy (NCBI): domain Eukaryota; kingdom Viridiplantae; phylum Streptophyta; class Magnoliopsida; order Caryophyllales; family Caryophyllaceae; genus Silene; species Silene conica. Next base: position 75,677,475 of record CM055314.2, read on the forward strand.
GAATATTTGTTAGATATAATAGGTATAATTCCAGTATGATAACTATTTTTTTTAAAGAATCCGCTCTAAAACTATTTTATCCATATTTTTCCGACAGAGTAATCCGTATTAGTTTATTAACATTAACCGTGAATTTATATAAATTTAACTGTAAATTTTACGTACAAAATAAACGAATAACTTTTCCAACATTAACCGTGAATTTACATAAATTTAAACGTAAAATTTTACGTACAAACATAAATGAATAACTTTTCGAGAAATAAAATCCAAACTTTTTGATGTGGGACCCTCATTTATCTTTTTTTTTTTAAAAAAAAATGTTGGGTTTGATGAGGTGGGTGAATGAGAGTTGTTTAAATGTTTTTGTTATAATATAGATAAGATTGTTTGTAAATTAATTTTTGAAATAAAAATTATATTGTATGTAATATGAGTTTAATCTATTTTCGTTTTTTCAAACTTTCAGCAATAAGCTTTTAAAACTCCGTAATTATTATTTTTTAAATGTTTTTAAGGTTGTTAAATGCGGAAACTTTTTTATCTTATAATTTTTTAATATGTTGATTTTTCGTAAAGAGATATATTCGTTATTTTGTAACCAAATTAAGATCTAATTATTATTCAAACGATATGATAATTTAATTATAAATAGCATATTTTTTATGCCGGAATATTTGTTAGATATAATAGGTATAATTCGAGTATGATAACTATTTTTTTTAAAGAATCCGCTCTAAAACTATTTTATCCATATTTTTCCGACAGAGTATTCCGTATTAGTTTATTAACATTAACCGTGAATTTACATAAATTTAACTGTAAATTTTACGTACAAAATAAACGAATAACTTTTCCAACATTAACCGTGAATTTACATAAATTTAAACGTAAAATTTTACGTACAAACATAAATGAATAACTTTTCGAGAAATAAAATCCAAACTTTTTGATGTGGGACCCTCATTTATCTTTTTTTTTTAAAAAAAAATGTTGGGTTTGATGAGGTGGGTGAATGAGAGTTGTTTAAATGTTTTTGTTATAATATAGATAAGATGGAAAATTATGGGAAGAAATAAAGGGAAATAAGTTATAAAATATTTTTTAGAGTAGATAATATTAGGCCTATAATTGATGATAAGATAAAGTTTTAACTTTTTAAAACTACCTATTTAATATTTTTATTTTTTTTTATTTATGAGGCACAATATATCCCACATGTTAAAATTAGGGAAACAAAGAAAGAAAAATGTACACTTTTAAGAGTACATAATATTAGACGATATACTATTTAATATATGAGTAACAAATATATCCACAAGGAAAAATTAGGAGAAAAAAGGAAAGAAAATATGGTATACAACAATTTTAAGAGTATTAGATAACAATAGATAATAAAGTTCATTATAAAATAAAGTTCCAATTTTTTAAAACTATCTGTTTAGTATTTCTTAGATTTTAATTAGGAGACCTATTTAAATTAGGAGTGGCAAATATATTCCACATTGAAAAATTAGAAAAAGTAATAAAGGAAATCGTATATAAAATAATTTCATAGGAAAAAAATATTAGAGAGTAGAGTTGACTATAAAATAACTCGATACCAAACATATTTAAACTACCTATTTAGCGGGTGAAGCGTTTTGGAATGAAGTTAGACACCTAATAGGTTTTATCTCCATTCCAACCCCCTTGAAATCTCATACCCACTTCTCCCCCTAAATTTTCTAACTCCATTCCATCTAACTCCGGTTCTAACTCTATACCTCTTTGGAGTTAGAATCCATTCCATTTCATACCTATTGCTTGAACCACGTGACCCCTAAATTCCTAACTCCATTCCACCCATCACATTATTATTCTCATTTCCGGATTGAACCAAAAAACTTTAATATGTATTAGGTTATGTTCTAACTCCATATCTCTTCGTAATTAGAATCCATATACTACCTATTTAAATTTTTTTTCCTTTTTAGATTTTAATTAGGAATAACAATATATCCCACATAGAAAAATTTGTAGAAAGAAGAAATGAAATAGGTATAAAACAAATTTTAGAGTAGTACATGTTATTAAACAGAGATATTTAATAGGTGGGCAGCCTGTGTAAATTTCCTTAGCCGATACATGAAACCCACTTACGACCCCACCCAAGCACACACCCACTATCAATGATACATACCAAATCATATGACACATTTAAGACGGGTCAAATTCTCTTTTATGATGGATATTATCTATCTTAAGTTTAAGACGACTTAAATACATACCAAATTATATGGCAAGTTGCCTAAAAAATGCCAAAATATTTGTCTTTATTATCACCATATGGTAGTATTTAATTCGTTTTAAGCTTAAAAAAATCAATATTCGTTTTAGGCAAAACTTAATATACACGTAATGATAAAAGCAATTTTGAGTTCGCTTCAACTCACATTCATCGAGCCTCTATCACATCAATATCAATATATATAATTAAAGGAGACTTTTTTCTAAGCGCGTGGTAGTCTCCAACTTTTACAAAACACTATTATAAAAATTAATTAATTACAATTTTCCTATTAGAAATAGAAAATAATAAATTATTTAAAATTTCATATTAGAACTAGGAATACAATTTTCCTATTAGAAATAGGAAATAAATTGGTAGTCTCTAACTTTTACAAAACACTATTATAAAAAATTAATTAATTACAATTTTCCTATTAGAAATAGAAAATAATAAATTATTTAAAATTTTCATATTAAAACTAGGAATACAATTTTCCTATTAGAAATAGGAAATAAATTAATTTTCTACGATTTATTTATATTAGGAAATTATCCATTAATATTTGTTCACTTATTATTAAATTAGGAAAACAAAACCTTTGATATACTTATAATATCCATTTTTATATTAAGTGTTAAATATGATAATTCACAACATAAAATGTTTGTTAAAGATTAACAATATAAAAAAATTGTAATAATGTCCGATTAAAAAATAGAGGCGTTAGAAAGGCCAAAAGGCCCTCGACCGAGTTGGGTTGTGACAAATGTGCATACATAATACGTACTACATGAAATTTACTCATGTAAAGAGCAAAATAAACGCTAAAATGCGCCCCTACATCTTTTGTTATTTCTAATGTCATCATGTTCAAATATGCATAATACCCGGTTTACTTTGTAAAAGACATATATACTCCATTTCTCCTACTAATTTTAATGTTAATTCCCTCCCTACACACTTCAACTTCTATCGATAATTTATTATTATATTATTTACATCCATTTTTTATTTTATAAAGTATATAAAAGTATATTAATCCAAACTTAAATACGATATTTACAAAATTATTGATAACTATAAAGTTTGATATCTATTTTTTAAAGCGTATTAAAAAGGTAAAAAAAGTTGATGCTAATTTGCGAAATGATATATCATATTATGACAAATGAGTAAGTGTCTTAAAAACTTTACTGTGCAATTGTTTTACAATTGAAAGTAAAAATGGTGCCAAGAGATAAAATAATTCAGATGGGGGTTAAAGATAAAATAGGTACATACACTTATCATAAAAATATGTATAAGGTTAGAGAGTCACTTTAAGCAACAATCAACATTAAAATAAAAGTCACAAAAACACACATAAAACGGTACTATTGAAGAATATAGACCAAACTAATTATGACAAATTTACATGCATAAAAAACGGTACTATTCAATTATATGGACCAAACTAATTATTGTTACGCTGTACCATTTTATTTTATTTTTGTAAATTGAGCACATTATTATTATAATTTAGGGAGAGATATAGATTGGGAAGGATGAAACATATTATTCATACATAATTTGATGCTATAAACACCCTTAGGCAAAAACATAAAAATAATTGAAAAAAAATTAAAACTAGAAGGGGGTCACGCACTTAGCAACTCTTCTCTAGTTATCTACTGCATTAATATTCTAATTATAGTTTATGACAATATGTCCTATTAAAATAAAACAAAAATTGAATATACTACTTCGTATAGTTTGTGATATTTAGCCAATATATTTGAACTTACTTAGATTTATATATTTAACTAAGAATATTAGTTATAATTACGATAAAGATAGAGTTCGATCTATAACTTAGAGTTAAAAAAACTCAATTTTTATTTTTTTATAATATATTGTACTAATTAAAGGGTCATAATGTAAAATAGGAAATTACACCTCAGTCTACTATTTCAATATGTCGACAATAATTAGCACTCAAAATAACACATTTGTTATTTAAATAGTGTAAAAAATCTCAAAATGCAAAAAAAATGTTCAATCTGCCGTTATCAAACTAAACCTAAGTTTCTGCATTTTGTTGTCATGTTCAACTTCACCTTTATGGGCTGTAAAAAAAGAGATTTTGAAAGTAGAGGTTAGTTTTTTGTTAGGTGGATGAACTTTTCAAAAAGAGAAATGACTTTTGGGGGTTAAGTGTGGGTGTTTCGCGAAAGAAAGGTAACGTGGATATTTTAGGTTTATCGGGGCTAAGAGAAGGGTGTCAAAACTGTCAATAATGAGGTAGATGGTTGCTTGAGATAGTAATAAGGCTAACTGCATCGAATTTGGTGGTAATTAATTTCATTATAGGTGTAGAGGGGATGAAAGCAGGATTGGTGAAAACTTTGAATTTTAGACCGTTTTATTTGTGAACCTAATGGTTTTAGTAGTGAGTTAAGGGTCGTTTCGAGTGGGAACGTGGATAATAGCGGCGAGTTGGTTGGTTACATTTTTTCCTTACTAGATTTACAAATAGGGTCATAATTATAAGATAAAATTTGAAGTAAAAGAGATAATAAAAGTGAGATGGAGAGAGTATGATATATTTATGCAAAATGAAATAAATAGCAAACTTCGTGTCTATATACTTATAATATTAAAAATTATTTGATTTACCAACATAGTACTCGAACACTTTGTTTGAGTATCAGAAATGAGGCAGTGAGAGGGGATGAGAAAACAGGGAAGGGAAAAGACTAGGAACGGAGAGAGAGGGGGAGAAATAAGGAAGATTGTTTCTTAAACTTTTCTTTGTTGAAAGAGAAATGAATTGTTTTCGATAAGGATGACGAGGATCCAATTGGTGTAAGGGATTGGTGTTTTATGGAGCTGAATGCGATTTAGGATTGACGTAAAACATGTAGCAAGGTAGTGGTAGTTGATTGAAGGTTGTTTCAAGTAGTAAGGACTAATAAGGTGTCCTTGATGTTCTATTTTGAGGGCAAATTTAGTGTGCGTGTGTGTGTGTGTGTGGGGTGGTGGTGGGTGGGGGGGGGAGTGTACATTGGTGGAGGGTGTTAAGTTTGTTAATGATAGTGATCAAGGGGGGAGTGTACATTGGTTGAGGGTGTTAAGTTTGTTAATGATAGTGATCAAGAATTAAGGTTATTTATCAATAAAATATTATTTGCTTAAAATAAATAGGTATCATAAACAATGGCAAGAAACCTCTACAAATCATATGAATATGCTTAATTTTCGACACCATCAATCCGAAGTAAATCTTAATCCTAAGAACATTGTCAAGAGTAAGGGTTAATTTTCATTAGATGATGGATTTTTTAGAGGCAGGGGTTTAGTTTTTCACTTGGTTGAATAAATTTGAGATAAGTTTTGAAGAAGGATCTTTCAAGGGATGAGGTTGTTTTAGATCATGTGTGAATAAGGAATACATAAATAGGGGTTTGCGAGAAATATTTTGTTTCAAACGAGAAAATGGGGCAAGATTGGGGTGGTTGGTTGAGTTGATATTATGCGCGAAAATTTATTGGGGATGAAATCATGTTGAGTTTGCAAAAGGTATATCTCAATTACTGCATGCACTGGTGTGAACAGTATGTATCATTAAACAAAGGAAGAATAGATCATTTATCGGAGAGTAAACCAGATGTCGATTTCCGGCATAATGAATGATTATGGTGGTTGTAGTGTTATCTAATGATTGTTTTTTTGGGGGATGGGGGTGGGGGTGGTCATAAGCAGTCGTCGCCATGAGCGTTGTAGCTTCATTCACATTCAAGAGTACGTTTATAGTTTGACCGAGAGATATAACAATGTAACAACTTCTGAATGTTTTTGGTAGATGCCATTTGATCGAACAATGATTAGTTATGGTTTGTTATTCCAAAGAATTAAGGAGATTACTTACATCATTGAGCTGATTATGTAAAGTAGATATTAATGTTTTTCGGAGTATCATTTGTATAAACTTTATCTTCGTTTTTTTCCTAACAAAAAATATTTATTAATTAAACATTCATTTATTTCCATGTCAATATTATGTTGATGAGAATTATTTGTTGGTCATGTGGCATATATAAAATCTTACATATAAACTATGTACCATATCCCATTTTATCGTTAAGTTTATCACACATTATTTTAGTATCTGTGCAACGCACGGGCAAAAAACTAGTAACCTTACTAAACGTCACATTTTTTACATGTAGGAAGTTTTACGCAAACTTAGTAGAAAAGATGACACATTTAGATATTCATGGTATTTTTTTATAGATTTTAACGAGAATGTATGATGATATTAGCTGAACATAAAAAACACGTCATTCCAACAGAAAGAATGTCAACCTAAATGACAAGTAATTCGAACAAAAGGCGTAAAAGTGATAAGACTTGAAAGTCTAACCTTCAAACCACTGCCCTAAATGATCTTAGACAATCCAGCCATTACACACCAAGAGATGAAATGGACAAATGAAAGGAGTTATATTGAATCTGTGTTAAAACCACCCTCATCCAAGGTCACCAACTAGGTCACATGGGGGGAGGGGGTGGGTCACCTTAATTACAACTTAACCCAATAATTAGCATGACCTCCACTCAAATAAGGTCACTCCATGACCTTCTACTAATTTATTGCGACCCGACACGTGGCGAGTTTTTATTTGTTGGACTATATAGATGAAAATGATGTCTACACGTGGCGAGTTTAAATTTGTTGGAAATGTTGTAAACTGAAAAATGATTGGTTTGATTACCTGAGTCGTGACCTTCCGGATGTAAAGAATTAAAGACTTTTATTATTGAATGAATACTCACGTTTACAATAGAGGAGTATTTATAGTAGTACAGAGAGTAGGATAGATAGTTGTACCCTAGTTACATACCTATGCTAGCTAGAATCAATGATAAAGCAAACTATGTATGTAAAGCGGATAATATAAAATAAGGCAGAATAATTAGGTAAGTGTTTGACTCCTAATTATTTTCAATACTGGATGAGAGGGTGAAAGTGAGTCAAGATAAATATGGTAAGATTAAGGGTAAAATCGGATCGCGATCTATTGATGGAGATGGTTTAAGAGGAATCAAGAGGGACCCAATAAATTGTGTTAAAGGGTGTTTTTAGGACGAGCTTCAATAATATTGGCAAAAACTCAAGATGAGCAATGAAAATTAGTAGAAAAATATCATTATAGATCCAAGGGGAAGGTTCTAATAATGAGTTGAGCCACCAAATGATTAAGGAAAAAAAATCATTTAAGGTTAGGAGAAGAAGGAAAAGGAAAAGGAAAAGGTAAGAAGACTTTTTAAAAGAGGAGAAACTTTTAAAGGAGCGTCGAAAAATGCTTAATAAGAATATTGGATGATGAAAATATGAGAACAAATTAACTTTATTACTATAAATATTCCAAGGGTCATTGACAATAACAAAACATCAAACGCATGTTTAAGGCGCGGAGGAGATATTCGAAAAAGAGAGGTCTAAGAGGACTAAGGGTGTATGACATTTATCGGTCATTTATTATACTCTAGATATAATACGTATCAAAATAAAGATGTATTCATACATATATATTGTATCTCAGTAAAAGGGTTGTTATGTCTGTTTTCTTTTACGAGTTAAAAACTTTCATACTACGGAGTATTATCTAATAGAAAAAAATGTGTCATTCAAGTGTCAATTAGCATAGCTAATTAAATCATAAGATGGATTAATAATGACCGTTAATCAAGTTATGTTAGCCCTATAATTGTCTTACACATCTCTTTACACAATAAATACAAAAACGCTCTTAAACATTTCACATATATATATAGCCAGTCATTTTCTAGTTTGTAATATGTATCAAATTATAATATCCTTGTTAACCAAGAGAATCAAAGAGCTTAAACACACAGAATCAAAATAAGATCCAATTTCTAATTGAATCTGATAATTTACAGTATATCTTACAGACAATCAACAAATGCAATTGTTGATTACATGTACCGGATGATTTACAGATGCCCCTGGATATTCATCTCTTATGTCAAATACAGTACTCATTGGAATTGTCCTGGAATTCATTCATTTAATAATACCAAAATTTTCATATTTTCCATTATTATCCGGTTGCAAATACTCTCAAGCTCCCTCCTTTTGTCATCAAACTCATCAACCTCAGCTAGCTGGTTACCATCAAGCCATGTAATGGTCTTGTCAATGGCATCATCGATCTTCTGCTTCTTATCCCTCACCATGTTCCTAATGTTATAAGCGTACTTCTCCAAGGCATTTTTGGCCTCAGCCTTCTTCTTGCGTCCTTCATCGTCAGACTTGTACTTCTTAGCCTCTTCAACCATCTTCCCAATCTCTTCCTTGGAAAGTCTACCGTTTTTATTAGTGATGGTTAACTTGTTCTTTTGTCCGCTAGTTTTTTCCTCAGCAGAAACGTCAAGGATGCCATTGGCATCAATATCAAAGCGCACTGTGATCTGGGGAACACCTTTGAGAGCCGGAGGGATGCCCAAGAGCCGGAATTTGCCCAGCAAGTTGTTCTCACGGGTTTGGGTTCTCTCTCCCTCATACACCTGAATTAACATACCAGACTGGTTATCGGCGTGAGTAGAGAACGCATATTCTTTCATGGTAGGAACTGTCGTGTTTCTTTTGATCATTTCCGTCACGACACCATCGCCTGTATCTAAACCAAGGGACAGAGGCTTGACATCAAGAGCCAATATATCTTGGATCTTCTTGTTACTTTCGCCACTCAATATGGCAGCCTGAATAGCTGCTCCATAAGCAACAGCCTCATCGGGATTGATGTTCTTGCAAAGCTCCCTGCCATAGAAAAAGTCTTGCAAAAGCTGTTGAACTTTCGGAATCCTAGTCGACCCACCAACGAGAACGACATCATCGACCGTACTCTTGTCCGTCTTGGCATCTATCAAACAATTCTTAACGGCCTTCATACACTTTCTGAATAAATCCATGTTCAATTCCTCAAAATCGGTACGAGTGATAGTGGTGTTGAAGTCAACACCCTCATGGAGAGAATCGATTGTGATGGTACTCCGAGCAGCGGATGAAAGAACTCTCTTTGCCTTCTCACATGCTGTCCTCAATTTTGCCAAAGCCCTAGCGTTTCTACTAATGTCTTTCATATTCTTCCTGTTAAACTCTTTTACGAAGTAATTTACCATTCTATTATCGAAATCCTCGCCACCAAGGTGAGTGTCTCCAGCAGTAGCTTTAACCTCAAAAATACCCTCCGCAATTGTAAACAAGGTGACATCTAATGTCCCACCACCAAGATCGAAAACTAACACATTCTTCTCGCCAGTGCTAATCTCATTCTTATCAAGACCATAAGCAATGGCAGCAGCAGTAGGCTCATTCATGATATGCATAACGTTCAAGCCGGCAATGACTCCAGCATCTATGGTGGCCTGACGCTGAGAGTCGCTAAAGAAGGCTGGGACAGTGATAACAGCATTCTTCACAGTTGACTGGAGAAAAGCCTCGGCAACCTCTTTCATCTTTGTGAGGATCATGGAGGTGATCTCCTCAGCAGCAAAGTGCTTGTCCTCACCTTTGTAGCTGGCGACAGTCATAGGCCTGTCACCTGGACCAGGGATAACCTTGAATGGCCAGTGCTTCATGTCATCTTGGACTAACTTGTCGCTGAACCTCCTTCCGATCATCCTCTTCACATCTGTCACAAGTTAGAAAACAATTGTAGGTGAGTAAACTGTCGCATAATGAGAATATCCATAGCAATGAAACTATCAAAAATTTAACATCAAGATAATTCTAGGTAAAATTCAAACGCTTTACAAAATTGGAAGATCTTATGACATTCACCGTGGGATAGAGCTAAAAAGGTTTTAGTCTAGTGGTTAAGATGGAGGCATCGTGACAATAGGTTACAGACTCGAATCCCACTCCCCTTATATTGTATAGCCTCATTTAACACCAAAAAAACCATGAACATTTTGTTTATTTTTTAAGCATAATTAAAAGAGAATAACTTATTGCAAAAAAAAAAAAAAAGAATAACTATCTACCTTCTCTTCTATCTTCTACTCTCACAACCGATTAAAATACCATATATTTTATCGATACATATAACTATCTAAGACCACTTGTTTTGGCTCAAAGATAATACTCCCTAGTCCCCCCACACATTCATTTTCACCCCATTTCAGTAAAATACTTCTTACATATACTTCCTCCGTTCGAATCCAAAGCGCACGTATGCTTTTTGCACAAATATCAAGAAAGATATTAAAAAACTATTCAAAGTACATTTGGAAGTGTGTAAGATGTTTTTTTTATTAATTTAAATGTGTGATGGTGGATTATAGGTGGGTCATGTAGTGGCATTTTATGTAGATAAATGGTTTCCATAAGGGTAGTTTAGTCATTTTTTTTTTCTTTTTTAGGAAAGTGATAGAGTGGATATGAATGGATGAAAAAGGAATATATGTAGGTTGGATATGAATGGAGGACGTATTAAAGAAAGGGTGACTTTAGGATGAGTTGGGTTTAGTGAATAAAACTAAACTGAAAAGAACTAAGCTTAAACTATGTCGGAAGAACATCTTAAATAATAAGGTATGGAAACACGACCATAGAATACTTTGAATAAATCAACAAACAATCAAAATTCAGGAAACTTCATTCTAAATTAATTACTGTTTCTAATTTTAGTATTAGCATGATAATTCAGTAAACTACCAAAATTACCCCTAACTGACTAACTACCACAGTACCACCTTTTCCTCACTCAATAAGTCTCCGTGAATACGGATATATACGTCGTAAGTTAAGACGGATCAAATAATATCCATTTTTATGGATAAGACAAAAATGAAAAAGTCTAGGGAAAAGCAAAAAGTTTGTTCTATCTATGCAAATGGGGCATTATTTAATCCGTTTTAAGCTTAAGACGTAAGTACTTTCGTCTGTATCGATAAGACAAAAATGAAAAATTCGAAGCAAAATAAAAAAGTTTGTTCTATCTATGCAAATGGTTCATTATTTAATCCGTTTTAAGCTACTTCTGTCTTAACTCTTAAATGAAAATTTGTGTTCCTCAAAATGCCATTTCATTCCCGTCCCCTTTTATTTAGGGATATGATTGTAATTTTACCCTATTTCTTAAATCTTTCTAAAAATGGAAAGCAAGAAAATAAAAGTGGAAGTACGGGATGATTATAAAGACAAACCGAAAATGGTGTTGGCAGGATCGATAGCAACCCGGTGCAAAGCAGCATCACCAATGAACCTCGCAGTATCAGTAAAAGCAACATAAGACGGCGTCGTTCTGTTACCCAAATCATTAGAAATAATGTCGACATGATCATTCTGCCAAACTGCGACGCAACAGTACTTTGTACCAAGATCAATTCCTATTGCCGGACCTTCTCTTCTACCCGTCATCATAGCGTTGTGTCAGGAGGTAGAAAATTCAGTTAATCTTGTGTTCTAGTGAACAAAATTACGAGGGAGTTTGGGGGTTTATAATCATTGGATTAAGAATTTAGGTAGTCATACTAGTCAATGAACAAATATCAAAGTCATCTCAAAGTTAACAGTGTGAGTGAAGTCTCTCGCTACTTCCTAGGTCCCACTCATCCATACAAATTAAAAACAAAAAATCTCATCTATCTACCTCTAAGTTTATCTTATGCAGTTATAAAAAAAATGTCTTTTAATTTAAAACTTTCTTTACGTGAGTAATAATTATTTGTGGTATATCTCATTATTTATATTTAAATATTAATGTTAAATAACCGGAAAAATTAGTATGTGTTATATTTTATACTATTTGCTATATGAGATAACTCTCCGTATTTGACATTGGCACAAAATTTATGGGTTTGATTAAAATAAATATAAAGTATTGTTATGAGGTGAGGAGGTGAGGTGATTGAAGATGGTGAGTATTGTGGGGTATTGTTGTTAGTAAACTGATTAAAATAAGTATAAAATATGAGTATTGTGGGGACTGGAGGTACTGTGGTGGGGTGAGCTAATTAAAATATATAAAAAAAAAATTAACAAAAAAAAAAATAGGGAAGATATTATGAATTGACGAAAAAAGAAATAAAGAAGGTTATTATGAATAAGAGGCGTATTAACTAAAAGTATATATATGATGGTTGGTGTAATTTAATAGATAGTGGATTGTCATTTAAGAATAAGGAAAAGACTATTGTCGTTGTTTGATATAGTTCTTAAATGATTGAGTTTATTGTTATTTGATGTGGCGTCCACGTATCAAATGAAAAACCGATTTTAAAGGACATTATTGTTGATGTTCTAAGACCTCTTGGAATCCTTGATAACAAATTCTTTTCAATGTGTTATTTTAAGTACTTCCTTAATTTAGACATTTATTTACCCCAAATTTTAATGAAATACATTTCAAATACATTAGAGAAATGATGAAAATAAATGTGAGGGGGTGTATTTTTCCTACTCATTAAGACCTGATAAACGGGTTAATCGGCTGGGTTAATTTGAGTTTAGGTTTGAAAGAATTAGGGTTGGAACTGGTTATTTTAGGGTGGGTTGTTTTCAAACTACCCGATAATAACGGTCATTTTCCTATAATAAATATTTGGCCGGGTTAAATAAGTTTGGTTTATTCGACTTTTAGATCAAATTCAAATCCTCAATTCAGGTATGACTCAAGTCATTTGGACTGGGGCAGTTTTGCCAAAGGCAACTCAAAGCTAATACGAAGTAATTACCTACTTTTATAATCATTTCATATATCAATTCTCAAATTCTCATTCGTGACGGAAATACCCGTCGCAAACTTGCGACGGGTCAAGTATTATCCATTTGGATAGAAAAAGACAAGTTGTTTTGAATTGCCCATATTTTGACTTATCTAATCAAGTGAAAGTACTTGACCTATTAAAACTTTGCGACAGATAGAGAGACTTATTGATATCAATTAGTTTAAATTTTAAAGTTATGAGTGGCGATATTTACAACTCATTTCAAATTTCCTAAACTATTTGTTCTACAACCTTTTATGCATTACTCATAATCTTCTTATTCTTTATTTGGTACATGTCATTTTAACATTAATTTTTTTTTTATTTTTTTTATTTTGGTAACGAGGAAACCCGCAGCCGCTATCTTCGGTGCGCACTGGGTAAACCCATACACCAGGTAAACCACCCGAGAGTGACAGGCTCGAAATCTATTTAGGCATGAATCGGGCAAGAATGCTCCACAAGATTTTTGCTCTTGGGGAGGCTTGAACCCGAGTCTCCTGGGAATTTCACCCAAGTTTTAACCACTAGACTCCACCCTTGTATTTTGTAACTATTTTCATTAGGACATTATTACGTATAATACATACCTATTTAGTACTGTTTCTGTCACTAATAATTCACATTAAAACATGTTTGTCAAGAATTTATTAAGATAATGTCTCTCACGACTTAAGATGTTAACGAATCGAGCCGAGCTTGACCTTGCTCAACTTTTGCTCATAAAGTACTATTAAATTCAAGGGATAATTCACACGGTACCCCCGAGGTTTGGCTTAATTCGCATGGTACCCCTACGTTTAGGTTTGTGCACATGGTACCCCTCAACTTTTACTTAAGTGCATGATCTGCCCTTACCTTGACATCCGTTATGACGCTATTAAATCCCCTACTCTAACTTATTTCCCCCATTTTTCTTACCTCATTTCTCCCAATTCCACTCAGAAACAACCATCATCTTCAACTCATCCCTTCATAGCGACAATCATCATCATCAAGTCCATATAACATGATTCCATCACCCTTATTCATCATTATCCGCCACCATCAATCACCCTCCATCTTCAATTCGAACTCGGAATTAGAACCAATTCAACCACTGACAAGCATTATCATCACCATTATTTATCAAAGATTCAACCGCCACTTTCGTTCTCAAACTCGGTCACCATTAATTCCATCACACACAGCCTCCCCTGATCCACTTTGCGAACCCAGATTTACCAGTCATCGTCCCATACCCAATTCATAATTAACCCATCGCCATTGCCATGTTCTTCACTCCAAACCCGACTTCGAAACTCCTCCAATCGTACAGCCATCAGCTAATTGAATAATTGAAAGGACGCTGGAACGCAACACATACATCCCTTCTTGTCTTCTTGTCTTCTTGAGGCTGGATCTATTGTTTTAGGTTTATGTTCAATTATTATTATTATTATTATTATTCAGGAAAGCTATTAACATAGCATTAGCAGAAAGAGGGATATTTGTTGTCGTGGTTGATTATTCTGAGGAGAAGGGGAAGCAAGTCAGTGCCGTGATTCAGAAAATAAATGTTAAGTTTCATCACAATCTTAAATTCCCCTCTTCACTTTCCGTCAGATGCAATGTCACCAATTCGGCTATTATTAATTAATTTTTCTTTGATTGATGTTTGTAAATTTAGTGTTGAAGGGGTAGGTTGAAGATGATGGTTGTTTATGAGTTGAATTGGGGGAAAAGAGGTTAGTAAAAGGGGGGGGGGGGACAACTTTAACGGCGTCATAACGGAAAGGTAGTTCGTGCACCTAAATGGAAGTTGGGGGTATCATGTGCACAAACTTAAACGTAGGGGTACCACGCGAATTAAGCCAAACCTCGGGGGTATACCGTGTGAATTATCCGTAAATTCAATAACGGGTCTGGGACACACCCAAACGGAAGTGAAAGAGTCCATCATATAAACCCAAGAGGGTTCCACTCTAAAACCAATTGGTAATAGAGGGAGTAATCCCTTGCCTTATAAAGTGATGATTCTTCTCTTTTATCAATGTGGGATAATCCTCACATGTGGGACTTTCGGGTTTCTTCACACTCCCCCTCACATTACACACAGACTGGACAAATTCAACTGAGCAACCTTACTCGTCCAGCTGTAAACTTGGCCCAGTATCAACTCAGACCGGATATTCAACTGAGCAATTTTCTTTCCTCGTCTGGCTGCAAACTCTGGCCCATGAGTCCCAGGTCTGTAGACCTGGGCTCTAATACCATGTTAAATTCAATAACGGGTCTGGGCCACACCCGAATGGAAGAGAATGAAAGGGTCCACTATATAAAAACAAGAGGGTTCCACTCTAAAACCAGTTGGCAATAGAGGGAGCAACCACTTGCCTTATAAAGTGATAATTTTTCTCCTCTTTTATCAATGTGGGATAATCCTCACATGTGGGACTTTCGGGTATCTTCACAAGTACAATTTGAGCTTGAGCTGTTCTTGATCTTACTCGAACTTAAAGAGTTGTGCTTGTTATCAAGCTTAAAAGCTTTAACGTGAGATCGAGTCAAACTTGAGCTCACTTTAAGCCAATATATAATTGTTGAATTTTCGTTTCTTTCTTCTGATATTTTCAATAACAAGGCTTGAATGTTTTATATAAAAATATTGAGATATTAATGAGACATTTGTTATGAGTAATATCTTATCTAATTACACAAGTTCGACCCATTGCTTTGGAAGTCAAGTCAACGTTAACTCGGCTTAACTCGTTAAGCTCTCGATCACAGCTCGATCCCGAGTTGAACCGGATTTTAACCAAATCGAGATCAAATTACTCGCGAACTATCTTATCTCTTTTAATAGCCTAGTGAGTAGCGATGAGTCATGACACTATAACAAAAAAGAATTTAGTTTATTTATTTGGACATATATAAGCCGGAATAATCTTCTACCTTTTATGTGGGGTACTTTGAATACGGCTATCTTTAAAGCAAAATATTAATAATTCAATTATTCCCAACACGAATACTTATTTAAAATGGAAACTATCCGTTATAAAGTTAAAATGAATAATGTTTCTTTCAAAAAATGCAAATGACACTATTTATTGAATGCTTCTATTCTTTTCACTTATCTTTTCACTTATTTTATTATACTAGTTGTTACTCCGCGCGCGATGCGCGCGGACTTCCAATGAACGTAAACCATAATTAATTTGACCCCCATAATTTCAACATAGTTTAGTTATTTGTTCGTATCGTATCCATTTGGGGTGATCATTTATTGTGGAATTATTTTTATCAGTAAATAATTATGCATATTTGATTATAATGATATAGTCCGTCTATCACGTACTTTGTATAAGTTATGTGCACATAACTAAGACATATATGTAATGTAGAAATAGTCTAGATAAAACCATATTTATAACAAATGTCGACTTACAATCTTAAAATGTCTTACTCCTTCAATGTTGAAATAGGACTTATTCAAATTAATCGATTACTTCGAACGTATCAATTCAAAGAATGACTATAAATAATAACCTAGCCTCACACAGATTGTATACGGAAGGAGTACAGAATTTAAGTACAAATGCATGGTATAAATTTAACACGAGTATAGTATATTTGAATGTACTAAATCGTGACACAATTTAATATTTGATAATATGTTACATGTTTATACCCAATTTTGATCGTTAATATTCAAGAAAAGTTTCAATTAAGAGTTACTGGTCTACAGTAGTTCAGCTTACAATTCAACATTGTTGCATTAAACCTACTGCGTTTGGCTTACTAATCTGAATCGTAATACCCCTCATCCTCTGACAATATATTAAAAGGGTCATCGTCATGAACAGTTAAATCATCCATGTCTCTGTGTCCCTCTATCCAAACATGGTAGATATATCTTGCGTCTTTTTTTGGTAAATCAAGACAGCTACACTGGATAGAAAACACACGACCCCACCTTGATCTGACTATTAACCTGTCTCTTCGTTCACTCTTCACCTGACTCTTATAATCAGCTGTCATTTTAGATGTATCTTTTCCAACTGCAAATAAAGAAGCCCACTTTCTGCACACTTCAGACATGCTATGTTTGTCCTGATGATTGAGTTTTTCAAAAATGTTAGTCATTAACTCATCAGAACTGAGCAATAGATGGTTAATTTGATTGCCTACTGTCGTCTCTTTTAGCACATACTGTGTCTTGAACAAAGATTTAGATCTGAATTGCTCCTTTTTCCATCGTATGTAGTCATTCTCAAACTCACGCTTGTCTTCTTTGTTAAAGTAGACAACACCAGTACATGGAGGCATACCTATTTAGCTGCAAAAATTATACATTGAAGCTATACACTTAAAACAGAAAAAAACAGTTATGCCTTAGATAAATGCTGGGTTTATGAAGAGTGTCATATTGGTTTATTTATTGTTAATTGACTGCTACTGATCAGAGGTATGATATCTGCATGACATGAAACCACATGGCATAAGCTTCAACCTTTTTAAAATTTCACCGATTAATTATTCACTGTTATATTCGTCAATGATATTTGAGTTCAGTATGGGTGCAGTAGGTGTGGCGTTGAGCGTGATATTTGTACGCCAGTCGCAAATATTCATGTGTATATAATTACTTGCACATCCAGCATATTGTTAACCAGACTAACAAGTTAACCTCCTTTGGCCTCACGAAGTGGGACATCTCTTCTTATAGGTGTGTCGCAATCGCAATCGTGGAATTCAACTACAGTAAGACTACGTGAGAGACACTGTAACACCTAGAAAAAGTAGCAATGAGGCAGAAGAAGATAGTGTAACATGGGTGAAGTAAAAATCATAGACAAGAAGATCTTGGTTCTTAAGAGATCGAATGAATATTTAAGACCAAACAACTATCAAACTGACAGAATCCAGTGAAGCTTGTAAGCCCTACTCAACCCTCATATCCTCAAACTATCACCTTCTTTTACCTTTGTTCTATTGTCTGGTCCTATCTTTTTATCCGACAACCATGTCCCATGCACTAAAACACCACCATTATAAGTCGAAAATCAAAAACTTAAAGCAATAAACTCAATGAACGAAAAATAGAAAATCACGGATAAGCCACAAAGTCCCAAATTTCAGGAAGTTTGAGGGATACTAATACAGCTTTCACAATTCTATTATCTACTATCTCCGTCTCCATCGCTTGCTTACCATGACAAGTCGAGAATCAAGAACTTAAAGTGATTAACCAAAAGAGCGGAAAATAGAAAATCACAGGAAAGTCATAAACAGCCAAATTTCAGCAAGTACGAGTGGTACTATTACAGCTATCACCATTCCACTATATACTACCTCCGTCTCCATCATTTGTTTAACCTGACAATTTGAGAATCAGAAACTTCAAGGGATTAACTAAAAGAACGAAAAATAGGAAATCACAGGGAAGTCATAAACACCCAAATTTCAGCAAGTTTGAGGGATACTACCACAACTTTCACAATACTATTATCTACTACCCCCGTCTCCATCATTTGTTCACCATGAAATACCCTTAATATAATTTGATTATTGCAGTGCAGCGTAGTTAACACGTTGAATTTCGACATCGGAACCTACGACACACGTTGACACTCAACGCTTCAGCCCTGGTTTTTTGTAAGTATTAAACGTTCAACATCAGGCCACACACATACCTTCATCGCCCTCTACTCACACGTTTTCAATCTTTATTTTTTTTGCAAATTTGAATGTGGCTTACAACAATTAACCACATTGTAATGCAATAGCTAAGGAAATCGACAATACCTAAACGTTTGATTCACGCGGAACATAACCAATTACCACTAATTTCAATCATACTAATTAACCTGTTTCTAATTTCGCAACTAAACCATTTTAATAAGAAAAATTATATTACAAATCAGGTGACTGCACATCTAATAGTATCAATGTAACAAATTTAAATTTATGCACAATTCATTTAATCAGGCTATATACTATTTATGATTGAATACATTAAAATATTCAATACTTACTTTAAGGGTAGTAGATGGAAGTAGCAGAGGAGCTGCAGTGTTTTGGTGGTGAACGTGTTTCCGTTTGATGATGAATGGTGGCTAGGGGTTATCGATCTCACATTCGTTCGACCTCGTGATCCCGTCTTCGAGCTTGATCTAAACTGGATTTTTCCTTTTCAGAGATATTTGAGTAAAGATGGAGAACTGGAAAAGAATAGAGATCTAGAGGGTTTAAATATTGTTTTTGTCTAAAACGTATGCTTGTGAAAATGCATTTACGCTACAAACAAGGATGTTTACAATATTTAGAATTTTGAGTGGACATTTCGTCTATTAAAGGTTGTGAAACTTCGGAATCCCATTAAAATTAGTATTGTTATGCCGGTACACGATTTCATGTCCGTGTCCGTTATGATGCCACTGAACCACCCCAAAACAAGGTTAATTGGGATTGAGCCAATGGCTTTGAGGGTCAATTTGTGCCCCAAGGTGGAGTAACTTGACTTCTCAATTGACCCCTTTATGTGGCATACTTTCATTGGTTACAGATTTTACAAAAGGAAAAAAGTAATTAAAAAATATGGTATTGATTCGATTAAATCGACTTTCTGCTTAGAAGGGTAAAAGAGGGTCAATGTCAATAAGGCGAGATTATTGATCCTTTGCTTGGGGATGTTTACGTAACGGTTTGAACTCTCCAAATTTAGTCAAACCAATAATTAGAGCTTACAACTTATTGAAACAACATAAAACTAACATATGAATAAATTATGCTAAATTAAAAAATTATGGAAATTGTTAGAAGGGAAGTAAAATGTATTTGTAAAATCGAGGAACAGTAAATCAATGTTTTTTGTGCCTTCAGCGTGATGAATTGTATGCACTACGTTTAGCTATTATTTACGTATGTCTTAGTTATATACGCAGTTGTTGTTCACCCACAATGATTTATTGGGTAATGTAAACTTTATGATAAGAATATTGTTGGCACATGTTAGTAGTTGACGGTCTAATATTATATTGATAGTAGTTGAGTACATTTATAAATGATAAATTAAATATACGTCTTACTCGTAATTAAGCAGAATCAAACATTTTTGTCACAACTGCTAGTTGTACACCATAATGATGATCAAACTTTCCATATGTGGTTTTGTTTCTTCATTTACCCTGTATACTAATTCATTTCCCTAAACAACGGATTAGACACAACTGTATCACCTTGCTAAATCCTTTAAAAAGCCATCTTCTTACTTCCACCTGTTGAAATAGAACACCACCTTCACAATATAAACTGTATAAATTCTCTACAATGGTGAAGCAATGTAAGAAACTGTTATACTCTGACGAAGATGACAAAGTGGAGTTTTAAAATCATACGTTGGTTGGAAGAAATCACAATTTAAATATAACTCTCTGTTTTCCAAAAAGATTGTTGAGGAAGAATTATTGTGTGGAAGTAGACCTCATCACCCCCTTTTTATGTTTCCTGAAATTACAGATCAGATTTTCCAGAAGCTTGGGATTGTAGAAAAGAGAAATATGGCGGAGGTGTGCAAAGCTTGGGCAAGACATGTACAGAGACATCAAAAGTTAATATTGATTACAAACAGCAGTTAGTCACAAAAAATCGTGGTAGCACGATTTCGGTGTTGAGGGGAAGTCGTTTGATTTCGGTAAGATGTGCATGCACACATTACAAAGTTAAAAGACAGGACGGTAAGAGATGTGGGAGCAGCATAAGTGGCCGCACTAAGTATGATTGTGTGGATCCTACAAGTAGCGATGGGTATTGGAGAGTTGGAGTAGTGGAGAGTCTCGAATATCAACATGTAGAGCATTAAGGGTCGCATTGCTGGCCTTTTATGAGATCTACAGGGTTAATTGGTTCTGTAATTCCGATTCCCACGACCCTAAAAGGAAGGGGACTTCTATACATTTAGTGTGTTTCACAATGAGCTTGATGTTTGATTCTGCATTGAGATTAGTCTATCCCTTCCTTTTTACTTACATTACCTTGCAAGAAAGATACTAACTGCATTCAATAATCAGTAACATTGAAAGAATGAAGATCAGTTCACAGAAATAAGCTTATCAGCTTATAGGTTACATAAGTGGAGTGGCAATGCAAGTAGCATACCGCATAGAAGGTTATCCAATAAGACAACAAACTCTTGCTGAAAATCATGTCATTTAGCCGCACTGAACAACATGTATCATAGCGGCATAACCAATATGTAGATTTTATTTATGAACAGGTATATAAATTGTTATTGTTCTTTGCTTAGCTACTTTTTTTGACAATTGGTCGAAACAAGGAAGTAGCAAATCACTCCGTAACTTATGTATTATATGCAAATTAGTCTCTTAAGTTTCCCTTGTAACAAATTAAACCAAATTAAGTTTTCTACCGTTTTCTTAACTAAAAACTATTATTGTATATTAAAAAAATAATTTTAAATATATCTATTCACAATTAAACACAAAAGTACAATATTTACTAATTTGAATAAATTCAAAGAAAATTGTAAACCAAATGTAATATAAAGAAAAATTCTGCATGTAAACTTTTAATGTAAATTCACTAAAAAATTTCATATCATAAATGTTTGTCACCAAATCATTTTAAAAAAAATCGATCATGCTTCTCTAATAATTGCACATTAAGAGAAAATTTAAGAATAATTTACTACATTTATAACTTAGGGATATTTAGTTTACTTATTTTAGGTACGAGGTATGAGTTTGAAATGATCAAAACTCACCTTGAGTTTGTTTTATACTGTTTACAATTTGATACCCATACCTCAAACCGCTGGGGTATGGGTGGGTTCTCCTACCGAAAGAAGAAGTGGAAATGAAATCGATACCTATGAGTATCATATCATACAATAAAATTGAAAAAAAAGTATAGTAAAATAAAAATTATAAAAATAGAAAGATACAAGTAATTAATTTTCTTCTAAAATTTTTGTCTTCGTAAAAATACAAGAATGATTTTTTTCCGATGTTTCATTTATGCATTTAAGGATAGATATTATAATATTAAAAATAAATTCAAACTTATAAAAATAAAATATAAAAAAGTTTTAAATAATTAGTATATGAATTTTGTTTAAAAAAAATTGTATATATATAAATGGTATAAAGTCAATAAAATAAGAAAACGATTTAATTTCTCGTTTCAGAATTGAACCAAACACAAGCTATCAAGATTGGAGTTTCAAACCCATATCATCCTGGTTTGATTTCTAATTCAATGCCGATACCTTTATACGAACCAAACGCCTCCTTAATGAGCTTAATCGTGCATAGTATTAAACTTACGGAGGTGGTTTGTTATACTTGAGGGGCAATTATGCAAGTCATTATTACATAGAGTATTGGGCATAAAAGATGAACAACAATTATGTCTTGTTTAATGGCTAACGTAAGACGAAATTTGATGTTGTAGCCTCTAATGTTGCTAATTTGGAGCCTAGGATTTAGCTTCATGAATTGTGGTGTCGTCAATCGCCCCTCTCTGATTTCACCTTCAGGGTTGGTCACTTGACATTGACTATAGTCACTTAATCACCCCTCTCTGATTTCCCACCAAGATGCGGGTTTGCCAACTCCGAGTGTCTGCTTGAATCCCTGAATACTGGTGTTGCCTGCAGGTTTTTACAATTGGACATTACATTAACATAGTGCCTTAATGGATGATTGGGACGGAAGGATTATCTAAAATTCTAAGAACGATGAAAAAGGGTACTCAAATCTAACCCAAGCGACGAGATGCTGTTCCTCAGTAGGTTTTCTGGTGTCAATGGTTCGTCTGCCAGTAATTAATAACTCTAGCAGGACAACGCCGTAACTATATACATATGACTTGGAAATCTCAATACCCAGATTAACAAATGTCAATACCCAAAATCCAACAAAAATTATATTAAAAAAAAAAAAACAATTACCGGGATGGTTAGATGAAGTACTAAGATTAGACACAGAAGATGCTTTGCTATTACTTTCAGCTGCTCTTCTCTGTCATATTTCTTATTTCTTCTAACTGCAAAAGTCATAATAATCATCTAACAACCACAAAATTAGGGTTTAAGAAATTTTAAAAAAAAAAAAATCAACCTACCTGGAATTAAATTGAGATCTGAAAAAATCAAATGACTAAACAATCAATCAACAGTGACCACTCCCTCCATCAATTTTAGATTGTAGATAGTGAAACCTGAGGTTTTATATTCAACAACACACAACCAATAACTAATTAACCTAATTGCTAAATAAAATTATATTCAACAACACACAACCAAAAACTAATTAACCTAATTGCTAAATAAAATCCAAAAAATCAAAATGGTAGTGCATGTAATGGGATTTGAACCCGGGTCACCAAGTACAAAAGCAAAGTCTTTACCATTGAAGCACAAGATATTTACTACACATTTAGTGAGATAACAGTTATTTATCTACTAATCAACAATATTTGGGTAGTAAAAATACGTCTTCGAAGTTAATTTTTTGAAGTTTGGGGTAGCGACCGCCACCCCTTGCTACTATGTGGGTTCACCTCTGCTCTCAGTTGTCAACTCAAAAGATTTCTAGCAAAAGCAAGTGCACAAGAAAATACCATCAAGCCTAAGTAGCCTCATATTTGTTATTAGTACCTTATTACCCTAATACCTTCACAGAATCTTCTACTCCAGACAGGTTTAGAGGTAGCATATACACAGCATTTACACACTAAAAGCAAGACTACTGCACGAGACCGTCAAGCAGGAACTGTATGTCCATGTAAAACCCCTCGCGAAAGCGGAAATATAAACACGTAAAATTTCTAAAAATGCAGCGGAATTAAAACTTTTTAGCAAACTAAACTAACATGCGAGAAGCTTTAAACTGAAACTGGAAACAGAACTGATATAAACAGCAATAGATAAGTAGCAGTTCTAAGTACGGGAATGAAATATATACACAGCCTGGGATGGGACATCCCTACAGGCACCAAAACGTAAACAACAAAAGTCTAAGAGTCTAGCTAAGTGTAAACGGGTAAGTCAACTGATGAATGGATCATCACTCGCTAGCTCTCCTGTAACCCCGATCTCCAACCCTGCATGTACCTACATACATGAAAACATGTACGCCACAATCAGTGGGGAGTGACTAGAGTTCTCCTAGCCACCTTTTGTGACAACACGTAACAGATAAACAATACAGAACACTCCAACATATATCAACATGTGAAGCATAAACATCTCATCATCTTATCTCTTACTATCAAGCGATTACAGTGCACGGCTCTCAACCAACTTCATAAACAAATAGGAAGGAGAGCCGGTTTCCCTACTGGTTACCCAGTCGGGGGGTCTTTCAATCCAATTATTTATGAAACCGAACTAAGAGTCATCCAATGCCTTGGATGATTAAACCACAACTTAACAGATATACATTTACTCATCATCAACCATGTCTATATCTGACACGTACCAACTCAAGGCAAGCAGATAGAATCAGCAAGTAAAAGGTTCAGCGGTCAACTTAAGACATAACCTAATACCAAATCGTTCAGCAAGTGTAAAGGTTCAGCGGTCAACTTAAGACATAACCTAAACACCAAATATCAGCAAGCAAGGACTCAGAGGCCAACTTAAGGCATGGACCTGCCAATCAGCAAGACACTAGACTCAGCGGCCAACTTAAGGCATAGACTAGCATCCAAAAGTAAAGGACTCAGAGGCCAGCTTAAGGCATGTCCCTTCACCACATCACAAGGTACTAAACTCAGAGGCCAGCTTAAGGCATGTTCTAGCACCAAACATCTGAACTCCGGGCAAGGTGTCAGTGCCTTAGCTACCCCGTTGTGCAGCTGCTCTACTCGTCAGACTCAGAGGCCAACTTAAGGCATGTTCTGACGCGATCACTATCACACATGTCTGAACTCAGAGGCCAGCTTAAGGCATGTTCCAGACACGACAAACATACACATATAGGGCTCAGAGGCCAGCTTAAGGCATATCCCCATATATGACAAACAACTCACGTATTAAGTTCAGAGGCCAGCTTAAGGCATAACTTAATACGCATCAATGCAATATCAACCAATTCAAAGTCTATGAACTAAACACTAGTTCTATTTTTCTTATCCTCTAATCGACACTTAATTGATCCCGAGAACTAAGTGAGGGAGAGCCGGTTTCCCTTTCGGTTACCCGACCGGGGGGTCTCTATCCTTACTCCGTTCCCGAACCCAATATGATGTTGCCCGTACACCGGGGACCTCAATTACATGTCAAAGGCATACAAAACGAGTTTCAATCAAAACCGATCAACCGTTTGAAAGTTACGATTTAATTTCTTAAAAACTCAAAAAGACTTACAGGGGTCCCCAGCCGGTCGGCAGGCAGCCGGTCGGCCGGCTGGTGATCCCTCAGCCTACGACTCTTTTCAAAACCGAGAAAACACCAAGAAGGACTCCCAGCCGGTCGGCAGGCAGCCGGTCGGCCGGCTGGGAACCCCATTCCCTAGCCTTTACTAAAATCGTATCCATCCCCACATGCACTCCCAGCCGGCTGGCAGGCGGCCGGTCTGCCGGCTGGGCTCCCTCCTATACTATGTTTATCGCAAAAACACACAATACAAGGAAAGATGACTACCAGCCGGCCGGCAGGCAGCCGGTCGGTCGGCTGGCAGTCCTAGGCCAATTTCCACAAAAACTCGAAAATCCACCAGATGCTCTCCCAGCCGGTCGACCGGCGGCCGGTCGGTCGACCGGCTCAGAGAGCCTGTCACGCAAAAACGCATTTTCCAAATACTTCTAAATCTCCACAAATCGATACCCAAACTTCACAATTGCTACAATATAAGTTTACCCATCATTATTAAACATTCAATACTACTTCCTAGCAGCACGAAATTCCCATAACAATCCTTAAGACGGCCAAAACAAGTATCCGTCGCAAACATGAGATTTTCCATAAAAACAACATATGAGCATATAAGCCTTAACAAGCATAAATTCATCAAAGTAAAGCATTCCTAAGCATGTTACTACAACTCTTGATCATCAAACATTAATAAAAACAGAAATCAAGTCAAGAATCACATCAATATGCTAATATACACATAAAGGCCGAGTTTCTCATTATCGTCACCTTAAAGCTTATTCCGGCAAGTGATCCTCCTCTACCACGTAAGAGTCCACGTCGGGATCGTCAAGACCAACCCCTACAACAAAGAAAACGGTTTAAGAACACCAAAAACGAATTATAGGAGAACAGGCCGAATTTTAAAGGTTGACGAAACGAAAATTGAAAGTGATGGACGTCTTGGAAATCGAACGAGGATTCCGAAAATGTACTTACTTTCGCGATTCGATGGACGGATGATGGAGAAAACTCGAAAAGAAGGAAGGGTTTTATGGAGGTTTTGAGAGATTAAAGTTACAGTGAAATGAAACTTGAGGGAGAAGAAGATGTCGACTTATGGGGTTTATAAGGTACAAGTGGGTCCTTTCCGAATAATTAATTGGAACGGACTTTTAAACGGATATGGAACGAGTACTTGAGTCGGATATTTAATTATGCCAAGTTGTATTCGTCTTAAGAACTGGAGGTTCTTAAGGCGGATCCTATTTATTTATAAAAATTTCCGAATTAAATTATTAAGATATTATTTTTATTATTTAAATAATTAAAATCGCTTAAATTAGGTTTTACGAAAATACGGGATGTTACAGTCCATTTACTACTACAAGTAGAAAATGTTGCAAAGCACAAAACACAACCATGTGTGCTTGATAGTTGACTACTATAATGGAGTTTCAATGCCAAAACATTTCAGAAATATATTCACAAAACCGTCTAGCTTGAAATACTGACAAACTTGCCATAATTCAAGTTCAGTGGCTATCTTGAGTTGCTCAAATCTTGTGTCAAGGTACAATTATTACGTAATATCTCCAGGACAGTTCTGTATGTCTCCCACAGGAATTCGAACCATGGGGTTACAGGTTCACGGTCAGACCTATCTTTCCTCTTCTGTCCAATAACGTAGATTAGCATCAAATCCTCTGGCCGCTTATCTGCCTCTAGATCTTCAACATCCGGTGCTTCTTCCAAGGCTTGAGCTTGATGGAAGAAATTTGTCATTAAGTAAATATTCATAATTCAGAATGAGAAAGTATAGGAGGAAGATTAAGAATGAGGAAGTATGCAAGAGTACAATTTCAACCCAACAAACAGAGAAGAAGACAAATATCATGCGCTTCAATCGCGTGCCACTGCTCTACTATATCAGATAAATGAGCACCATTACGTGAACCCAAAAAAGAAAAGATGAGTACCTGTAGTGTGTGTTCATCTTGGGCCCATCTTCTTTTGACAAAGATATACTCAGAAAACCACATCGGCCAACCTATAACATGTAAAATTTCACTTGTTGATTCATCAATACGTAAAGCTAAAAGAAGCAAACCACATACAAGCAAAGACTACAGCTTCTACTCACCGGAAGAGTTTTTAAGACATCCTTCAGTATAGCAATAGTGCAACCCAGGCAACCCGTTCTCTGATTCAAACAAATGTTGAAGTTGTCAGTAATTCAAAGACCATAATATAGTAGGAAGCTGGAGTTTGGTGATTTTTACCGGTGTAATGATGATGCTATTAAATCAAAAGCTGGAGTGGAAATTTCAACGACTCAATGTAGAAACTATTACATAAGAAATAGGAGTTCTAAAATTATTCCTAGACCCATCAAATGAGCCAATCAATGTCACTACTATGGTTTTGCCATGTTGTAGTAGTAGTAGTACTACTACTATTACTTTGTTACTATTAGGGTCGAATTTAGGGGTTAGTGCCAGTGGGGTGTTCGGTTTCCCAGTAGATTAGAAATATCGAGTTTAGAAACGTAAATCGCAAAAGCTAACAAGTGAGGCTGTAAAAGAGCATAAAAGTCACCTCTTCATTCGCTTACCGTTCCTTCACTTCAAGTTCCTCAATGCATTGCTTTCTCTGGCTGAGCTCCTTGGCTTGAGACTCCAAACGATCTATAAGTAAACTCGACGCTGCCCTTAACTCAAGAACCAACCATATGAAACAAACCACAATTTAGTTATTTGTATTTTTAAGGCATGTACAATACCTTCAGACAACATTTGAACAAAAGCTCCTTAGAGCAAGGGTAACAAAAGGGTCTGGTTCCTAGTCTAAACAAAGAACAAAGGACGGCTGCGGAAAAGGACGGGGAGAGGGGGGTTAGTAAGTAATTTACAAGGCCCCTAAAATTTTTATGGTCCATTCAGGGATATGAAAGATGATGCTAGACAGTATGCTCCCTTGTTGGGCATGACCGTTCAACCCAAAGATGAGGAATAGAGCCACTGATTTATTTTTTATTACAAGCAGTGTTAGCAAAGGCATGCTTGAGGCACATAAGGGTGGGGCACAACATTAGTTTTTAAGGTTCTTGGCAAGACGCTTTCATTGATGTTCAGCTGAAATGCCCTATATGCCGTATCACAATTTTGATTATAAGGTAATTTTCATGCTAGGTATCTATGAGAACGAAAAAATCATTAAAACCCATATCACCTAATTCTTCCAGGGAGTAAGAGACATGAAACAAAAATGATGCCATATGTATAAGGAATCCCATTTATATCCACAACATGTATTATTTTTTGGTGCAAGATAAGTAGTATGTATCAAAACAAAAGTCAAAATTACAAAGATAATCTATATCAGATACAAGTATCTACGCTATAGCTCGACCTTGTGATAATCCTAAGACCAAATGCTGCAACTAAATTGCATCACCTAGCACAATTCTGCACTTCCTGCCAAAAATTCTTCTTCAATGAAAACGTTGTTACTGCAATCTGCCTCTATCACAGACAGACTGCCAGCATCAGATTCTGCCAACAGCAACTATTTTGTTGCCTCTGCCAGCCTGCAGCAGAAACAGACCTGCGCGTTCCCAACAACAAACCAGACATTCCAGACCTGCACCTGCCAGTGCTTATTTTCCTCGCCAGACCCTCTGCCCCTGATCAATGATTCCTCATCTGATTTTATTCAAACACAAGTAACTTCCTACATACTATGCCCACAGTCTGTTCAGTTACAAAACTGCAACTGGCAACAGACCATAGCAGACCTGGTCACACGCCTCACTTCCCAGCAGTTGGAGCCCCATCAATTCCCGAGCCCTTACTCTGTCCACTGCAAACTCTCCTTCGATCAGGCCCTGAATTTGCACTGCCCAAAGCCGGGAATTGAGAATTATCAAGAGCATCCTTACCTGCTGATCCATTCATGCTATTTACTCCATGACCCAAATCCCCAGCTTTCCTGAAATTATTTAGCACGTCCTTAAATGAGTCATGTCCGAAACCAGTAGCCCCGGTTTTTCCTTCACGCTTCTCCATGGGTTGCTTCACATTCACAGAAACAGCCTTGGTCGGTCCTTGCTTCCTCGATTTTTCTCCTTTTCTACACATCTGAGCGTCATGGCATATCCCCTTACATGTATTAACATATAGCAATACTGACATTTAAACAACCTAAGAATGTACCTTAGCTCCTCCACTGAATGTTGAAGCTCGATCATTGTTAGGTCGCTTTCTTGGCATGTTTACAAATATAGCTCTAAATGGGGGTAAGTTTAGAGCCATCAATAGTTGTGGAGCAAGTATAGACTCTTGGGGGCATCATAAGGCTGCCATTCTACTTACCCAATATACTATTATTTTACTCATTTGTTACATGATTTCTTATACACAACTCAGGAAAGCCAATACTCCATATAAGATAGAACCATAGTCACTACTCTAGGTCTCTTGTTTAAAATTTACAAAGTTTGAGAGTACTATGTATTATGTAAGCACCAATTAGATTACGAATGAAAATTAGTATTTGAAGTTTTAATCTAGAAGAGATGTGAATAGAGCAGGTAAAAGCGAATACAGAACCGCAACTGTCGTACTCCCACCCCACCCTAACGACATCCTATATACTGTAGTAAACATTGAATGAGTGACCCACAAGCATGCATGTTATTTGACTTTAGTTATAGCCTACTAAAGCCCAAAGAGAAGGGGATGGAAGGACGGCCTCAGCTATTGTTGTAGGAGTCTGCCACGTAGCAAATCCACCAAAGACACACCCACATGGCATCAAGTATTCTGCTAGAGCTCAACTGTACGGAATGTCAGTTTCAGTTCTGCATGCTACTGTAACGAGATACAAAACAAGAAGGTAAAAAAGAATTGCAGAATTTGGTAAGAATTAGTGATTGGTAATGCAATAATTTAGGAGAAAAGTGATTGTACTTGCCTGCATTCTTTTTCTGGCCTGTTCATCTTCTTGTCGCATCACTTGAGCTTTAACTTGCTGATACAATTGCCTTTATTCTTCAGCCATACCCTGATATCTTTCCTGCAAGCAAGACGATTGTCCTTGGTTATCCAACTTGAAATAAATTATGTAAAATTTGCTGTATATACGACTCTCCATAAAAAGTATATAAGGTTAGAATAAGGATGACAAAACCTGACCTATAATCAGAATTGATAATTAGGTCAAACACATGCTCAAAGTACCAATCTCGCTGCCACAAAATCGATTTTAAGACCTTCCTTCGCATGCTCATCACCTTTACGAAGGATAGGGTGACCACTATAAGTTATAACCCATAATAGTCCTAACACAAGGCCGCACAAATTTGTTTACAAACTCGGAATTAGAACACACTGACAGCAAAACCAATGTAATTAAGTCCACAAATCTAAAGTACTGATTGCTACTGGCAATGGCAATATCTACTGTGCAACAGGAGTTAGCTTATATCTTTAAAAAACACGTCCTTCATCTAACTTGGAATCTTGTGGCACAACAGATCAAAGCTCCGGCAATAGTGTCATTCTAAATTCCCAGATATAAAGTTATGTAAATATATTGCATAAAACATACTCATCAGAAAACACTTGAAACCCACCCTTAATTATGTTAACCATTCTTTTCTTCATTTCCTTGCACTTTCTAATTATGTTAACCATTCTTTTCCCCTCAGACTTTCCCAAATTGACATGAGCTCGATACGTAAGCATTTTATATATTCAACTAACACATTTGTTCTATATATGCAAGTGAGAGTATATTTGCAAGTGATGATAATATCAGGATTATTCTCTGAAAGAACTGCACGAGAGCTACCAAACAGCTCTCCAAAGGGTTTCATAACACTAAATGTTAAAATTATTGCAATACAGATCCCAACTAAAACTAAAAATGTAGGATGTATCACTTTACCGAGAGTGACAAGCCTTTAACTATGAAAAGGGAAAGAATAGAGAGAGGGACACAACATTTACCTTTGTTTTGAGAAGTCTTTGAGTCATCTTTGTCCAAGACTGGTTTAGCAGTTTCCACGACATCAACCGTTGGCAATCTAAAGAATAACACGGACACTTACCAGCTAGTTCCTGTGCACATCCCTCATCTACTTTACACGAAAAACCGTAATCAGATTGCCCAAATGCATGATATAGGCACATTTGGGCATCCTTCTCATTGCAATGGAGCAGAATACGGTTCAAGAAAAGTCGAATTCATACAATACATAAAAGCATGCTCTACATGATGAAATTAACCAATACTTCCCCAAATCCTTGGATAGTATGTCAACATAAAAGTCAACCATATGTGCTTTGGAGAAGCTAGTAGATGGTTTCTCTGCAATGATAAGCCAAGCCAGCGATTTGAACTTCTGGAAACAAAATGGAATTTTCTTCTAGGCTGAAATTGCAGCTGTAGTCCTCGTTAATTCCTCGTTAATAGATTTCATATCTGGGTCAGGTTTAACCGCTATGACACCAGGAATACCTACAGAACACAGAAGCACGACATAATTCACTACTTCAAAAAAGCATAATACTCTGACGAGTTCGATTAAGTTTGCATATACGGAGTAGAAGATATGAACAATCTACAATGCCTTGATACACCAAAAATACAAACAACATTACAAGTATTTCAGAAGTTTTGCATGAGACGGCTTCATCACAAAGAAACGACTCAAACACCCTTGGATTCTCATACCCGCCTTCCCCATCAGGTTTTCAAACTTTATTCGCCCCCTCCATTCAATTCTAGAGTGAACCAAATAAGGAATAATGGGTATAGGGTTCTAATTTCATTCCCCCCATAGTATCTCATTCCATTCCAAGCCACTCCAACCTTTTGAACCAAAAGGCCCCTTATTTTGACTCTAATATAAACAATTTTATGTGTTCCAGGAAATTGTATATTAGGGTGGTGTGCAATTCTTAATCAAATGTGCAGGTCCCAACCAGAAAATGTGGTATATTGGCTAATATCAACATCTTTGCAGCAACTGTAATAATACGTCAGAAAAGTCTCTGGTTATATAATTTGAGGTCAGGTACCATGAGTAATCGTAAAGGGCTAGGAGATCGAAAACAAAAGAATGAAAGAGGAGAGACAACAAAATATAGATGAAAAAGGTACAACAAGTAAGAAATAGGGGCAAGAAACAATAAAAGAGGAGCCAACAGAAAAAATGAGAAGGAAATGGAAAAAGGTGCAAGAAACAATGAAATTGAAAAGGTAAGAAGAAATTCCAAAGAAAAAAAATTATGCCCAAGTCGGACGTGTCAACTCGTTTTACATTTATGTTGTCTGTGCCTGATCCATTTACTAAAATGGGTTGGGCCGGGTTAGCCCCAGACCCACTTTTTTAAAAAAATTATGCCCTAACCCGTTAAAAATTTGGTCCGAGTTTTCGGACGGTATCGCCCATGGACAGCTCGATTGTAATCACCCCTAAAAACTGTTTTAATGTGGTTTTGATTCCAACGATGTTGAATTAATTCTAAAACAAGTAAGAGTAATTAATAAATTCGGGATTATTAGCAAAAAGTACGCACACATTCAAGGATGCAATCAGATCAGCATTGATGTAGTTCAGTCCCAGATTGCACTTAGTGAAGTTTCCAGAAGCAGTGTGAAATGATAAGCCGGTTCCCAGAGCCACGGTGTTGTTTCCAATGACACCAGAAAAGTTAACAATCGGGTTAGCTGTCAAGCCAATGCTAGTGCTAATCCCAGCATACTCGTGCAAGTATTGGAGTTCATCCTGTGAGAAATCAATAATAACATATTAGGAAAAAAATCCGTCCTTTAAAACACAAAAAATCTAGCAAAATAAAAAAAAAGGACACGGAAATGCGACTATGCATTACCTTGCCTGACTTCTGTTCAGGGACTTTAAAGAGATAATAGCCTTCAATCCTGGAGCAGGTTCATCAGTGGTGAAACTGCGGAGAAGCTACAGAAAAGAGATGACGAGATTAAGTCAGGCCGTTGCAAAAACATCACACGATCCAAATTCCGCAGACGCCCGCATGATACTAAAACAGAACAAATACGACCTGAAAGCTAGCGAAACGCTGTCACACGGATCACATATCCGCAAATAGTAAAGGAAAGAAAGACATATTACTCACATCGGAGTTGGTATCAACTTTGAAATCAGCAGTGAAGTTCTTGTTTACGACCATGGTACCGACATCCGCAACTAACAACTCTCCCTTTTTTACTCTAGTAGAAGTGATAGCCTAAACACACAAAAGATAGAATGACAAGATGCAACGATATACGAAATAGAGACCTACATGAAATAATGACAGCAATATCAATCTACAAAAAGCCTTGCAATAATGGCCGCTCCGGGACTTCACACGAGAGATTTCAAAATCACAAAATACATATTTAAGTTGCACTTGATTGACCGGAGAATCACAATCACCAAACAATTACTAAACTAATCGTCATCATACTAAAATTTGTGATCCTCATGAAGCAAATCTGATCATTTCTCCCCTGATCAGTTTTAGGCAAAAACATATAAATCATATCATATATATATATATACTTACCAGTGACCAATCTCGACTCGAATTGATGGAATCAAAACCACATTAAAATAATTCTTAGGGGTGATTACAATCGAGATACTATAAACATGACAGAATCCTTCAAAATAGATAACTCTTCAACAAAACTTAAAGTCAAAACATAAACATTATGTTCAATCAAATAAACAATGAAACTAATTACGTAAATGCATTTCTCAAATCATATCGAAAATCAACAAAATTCATTAAGGTTTACAACCTACACAAAACACGAACAAAAAAAGTATATAAGAAGACTTACAATTCCAGAGGTGGTGAAAGAGTTAAGAGTAAACTTGTGATCAGTTTGGTAATCCTTTTTCAGAAGATCTATTAACATCAAACCAAAATCAATCAATTAAAACCAACCAAACACGAAAACATAATCCGTCTCATAAAACACAAAATAAATACAACCCAGCATGGCCATCAATTAAAACACAAATTTATAGCAACCCATCAACTAAAACATGCCAAACATTGTAACTTTGAACCCATTAATCTCTTGAAAAATGAAAGAAAAAGTAATCTCTAACTTCTTACCAACATCACATGAAAATACAAAATCAAGACAACACCTCGATTAAACACAAACTCATGTGTAAGACGATCTTACACAAACGGATCATTGTTATAACTATCAGTTAACATTTGTGGGTCGTTATCCTGTTAAAGAGATCCATTTTAACCTATATTAGAGTAAACCCACCTAAGAAGAGACCAATTATCCACTAAAACACCAAAAAAACAACAACCCATCAAATAAAAAGAGACGGATATAACTTTGGAGCAATTAAACGCATATCATAAGAAGCGGAAAAATCAACCTTGACTTTCTTGCAAATGTCACATAAAACAAAACATTAAGATAACACAGCAATTAAACCATCAATAAACAACAACCCATCAAATAAAAAGTGCAAAAGACCATATCTTTGGAAAATAAATTGCTAAAGATTTAATAAGTATCATCAGAATTGGGCCAAACTAACATCAACGTCACATAAAAATAGAAAAATGAAGAAACCCCATCAATTCTAACATAAAATATTAGCAACTCATAACTTATAAATTGCAAAAGATTACAACTTTCGACAAATTAATCATTAAAATATGAATCTAAGTATCATTAAAAACGCAAATATTAAGTATCGTTAAAAACGCAAATATAAAGACAGCCCATCAATAATAACCCAAATTAGAGCAAACGGATAAAAGTGGTTAATAAAAGTTCCCGTTTTACGATAAATTTGTATAAAACCGTTTTACAAAGTTATTTGTGCCCAAATTAACAGCAACCCATTAAATTTAGAGTGCCAAAGATTACAGCTTTTGACAAATTAATCAATCTAGGTATCATTAAAAACACAAAACATAAACCCTAAACCGATAAATTAACAGCAACCCATCAATAACAACCAAATTAGAGCAAATGGATAAAAGTGGCTATTAAAAGTTACTAAAAGATCCTGTTCTACGATAAATTTGTGTAAAACCGTCTCACAAAAGTATTTATCCCCAAATTAAGAGCACCCCATTAAATTTTGAGCGCCAAAGATTAAACTTTTGACAATTAATCATTAAAACATGAATCTAGGTATCATTAAAAACACAAATTAACCACAACCCATCAAATAAAAAGTTCAAAAGTTAACAATCACTAAAACGTGGATCTAATTATCATTAGAAATACTAAATATAAAGACAATCCATTAATCACACAGTCGTCTCGTATAAGACGGTTTTACACCAATATAATGGGTAAAAATGGTTACTAAAAGATCCCATTTTACGATAAATTTGTATAAAACCGTCTCACACAATGTATTTGTATCAAATAACAACAACCCGATAAACAAAAAGTGCAAAAAATTAAAACTTTGAACAAATTAATCACTAACAATTACCAACAAATAAAGAAAAATCCAATTAAAGGGAAAATCGAATCAGCCTCTAGCTTTCCTGCCAATGTCAGAGTAAAGACCTGGACCCTCGCCATTTTTAAATTTTTCTGGGATTTGTTAGAGAGAGAAAGAATAAGAGAAAAAGGTAGTGGTAATTCGTCAAAAGAGGAGAACACATAACTAAGTTCAAGAGACAATTCAATAGTACTGTGCATGAAATTCTGGAACAAATTTCAAAGCTTCAGCTTCTCTCTCGTCGGTGATTACAATAACACAGTGGGTCCCATCTGGGAACTGTTGTGTAAAGGCCTTAGATTCATAAAACCTGGGCAGAACACGTCTTTACAATTGCCACTATATCCCGACCTTGCATTGCAATTGGCCATGATTGTGCCTGAATTGGCGTAGCGGCAGAAATGCCAGCCTGGGTTAGTTACTATTGTGTTAGCAATACAATGAGTGTACTGTTCATGTCGACATCTTAATATACATGTGTCTAGGCGTTTATCCGCATCCTGAAAGGCTTACTCGATTATATTGCCATCGTAAGAATTACAATTACTAAAACAGCGCTCTTAGTATGGAAGTTAACAAGGCTTCTCACAGCAACCCTAATCAGTAAGCTTATGTTAATCTTTTGTTTACTGAACTTACGCTACTTACCAAATCTTTAAGTGCCTACTACGATCAGTTGACACAATGACCTCTTCAATTTCTTAGAAAATGATGCATGTGCTAATATTATATTCCTAATAAATATTACAATGAAAGTTGTTTAAAGTAGCTTAGTAAGCAACTTGGTCTCCATCCTTGGCAAGTTAAACTCTGGTTTCAAAATCCTCGAATTCAACTCAAGGTATATTCTTCTAATTATAGGCAATTTAATCCAACTTCATTTTGTTTCATATTGGTAATGTTGTGTATATCCCCTTTACAACGCTATTTGGAGACACGACGATAATATTGTCGTATATAATAGTTTGCCAGAAATGTTATAGGTCAATAGGCTATTGTCAAGATATACATGCAGGTGTTAACATTACAGTCAAGATTTTCAAATTCGAAGACACAATACTTTCAGGCTATAAGTTATGGTGAGAATTTGTCTATGAGCAAATATCCATCATGTGTTCGAGTGATAAAATCGTGACCCTCAAGGTCACGTTTTTCTCACGTATCTCATTGATTTCAATCACATAAGTCCACATAAAACTACCCTTAAAATCTGACCCAAAACTATGCGGAAAAGTTCCTATTTAACCTACTTTCACATCGTATAAGTAAACCACCAGTAACACACATAACAAATTTTTTTTAAAAAAACGACTTACCAGTAACACACCACGAGGAGGATGCACTCCAAGTCGTATGTACCTGGCTGGGTTCCTAAGGAATTCCTGAACAGTACAAAAATAACCTATCATATCAGACTCATCCTAAGCAATGAACAACATTTTCCTTATAGCACGTACCACAATTTCTTCTAATTCCTCTTTCGCCTCATCAACACCTACAACATCTGCAAAGGTCACGGTTTCTCCCACCTCAGAGACTTTTGCACCACCAGAACTCCCTGGTTTGCGGGTCCTTAGGTTACCTGTTTTCTGCTGAACATATTATAGACAGACAATTTAAGGAATGAGTACAGTACTCAGATTTACCACAAATCTCTTTAAAAGATTTCAGGTCAAGGAAGCGCAGGGCTGACATGGCAAAAAAAAAGCATATATGTGAAAAGTTCACTGGAAATCGTTGAAGAAGTCCAACAAAGACAGCAACATAAAATAAAGTTATCTGCAGGCGAGAGTCCAAATGAGAGGCAAGCAATTATATAACTAATATTTTGACTAAAACATTTGATCCAAACTCACTGCTTTTACCGAAAAAGAAAATCCTTTAAAGGAAACCTCCTTGTAAGGTAATCCAGGAATGAATATGGAGTCACTGGATTCATCTTCACTGAAGAGTCGAAAGCACCAATATTTCCATCCTTTGAATTGTCTTGGCTTCAAATACATACTTACTATCCTCAACCTAATAATAATCCAACCATCATTATTTCCCAACTTCAGCATTCGACCGATCACCTAGTAAAACTCGAAAAGCAAAATCTTTCAAAGGATTCATAGATGATACACATCAAAAGCCACAAACTTGGAAATTCAGAAAAAGGAAAAGTCTCAAATTTAGCATTTGCCAACAAAAGAAACATCCTTTGGTTTTACATTCAATTAACTGACGGTTTCAAGGGATGATTCATGTCAGCCGACCCCAAAACATTTTGGAACTAAGGCTCTAATGTTGTTGTTGTAGAAATCCTAGAAAAAATTGATCGGAGTGAGATTACAACTACAATAACACATGTATGGTAAATGTGAATGTGCCCTCTCTAAAAGACTAATTTGCTTCCAGTTCATAAAATTTAAACTATATTTACATGAAAAGGCATAACTCACAGCACAAGAAACCAACTGCTTACTCGGCTCAATAAAAGATATTCGAAACTATTTTGTCTATGTTAATGTCTGGTATTTCGGTACCTCCCTAAATCTAGAAATAACCAAATCAAAATCAAAAGTAATCAGTACGATAATGTTGACTCAAAGACCACACTAATCTTCTTCCAGCAATAATAACATGACTTCTAAAGAGAAAAATACCCCACGTAATCAACTACAGCGAGCTATAGTGAAATAACTGAAAATAGATAAAAACCGCGACTGTTGTAGCTTAGTACTCACCAAATTGAACAGCCTAAGCTCATTACAGCTTTCGACAAATCAGCGACTGCTCTTGCATGACAACGTTTGCTTAATGGTGGCAAATTTATAGAGATGGATTACAAATTCCTGTAAACAAGAAATCAATTACAAATTTATTGAGATGGATTAACGAGACAGCAATATAAGAAAAGGTGTATGTAGGCATTCAAGTATGTATGTCGTTGTTCGGATCAGATTTGGGACGATCTGGGTTTAAGTCAGGTCACTCCGGTTGTAACGGGTATCTGATTATAAAGGTATTTGACTTGAATTTACTCGCTTTAGGTGCTCAAGGTATTTCTATTCAGGTCTATTTAGGGTTGTATTTTTTGGTTTATGTTGGGTCAATTGAAGGCAGGTCAGCTTTGCCGAATATAATCCTATATAACAATGATTTAACATTCAACTGACCTGGTGCTGTTAGCTGTTGGGATGATCAATCGTCTCTTCTCCAAGCTCTTAAAGCGGTCCGTTGCTAGCGTGTAACAAGACTTCAAAATGTAGACACCCATCCAATCACAAGTTTAGATAATATTCATGCTGAAATCAAAATCCAATATAGAGGGGGAAGAGTTTTATAATGACAGGGATAGAACCTTCAGCTTTCGGAGGGATCCAGTAATCTCTTCAGTTAGTAGGACTTGAACAGGAGGTGGCTCAAATCTGAGATTTACATTCATCAGCTTTCAAAAGAAACGACACGTCGACACCAATAGAGCAATTAACAAAATCAACTACAATAAAGATGCACGTGTCTATTAATACAGCAATTTGTTTATTAAAAGAAAAAAAAAAAAGCAATGCCTTGCTCCTACAGAATACAACCCACCATTGGTTTGAGTTACTCCATTTTATTAAACAACTATATTATTATCAATATAGTCAACTCCACTGAAAAATAGTAACGGAATGTAGACATGCTTCATCATACAAACACCAGAAGAAAAATGTTAGTATAGAGTCTTTGAGGCATATAAAAATTGCAAAGTAATGGGTCCCTTCATCCAAAAAGGACAGATGACTCAAATAGAGCTCAAAAATAAGGATATCTCAAATGCCTCTCTATCCTAACATAATGTTGCATCCCTTTTAGATTCTTTCTTTTGGTTTGTGCAGGTAATATGAAAATATGGGTGGAAATACAATAGGGTTTCACATATATGATTACCTGCCACCGGAATGGATAAATAAGATGACAGAGAGCTTCGGATACAAGGGTCAATAGTGAATACCTGTAAAAGAATGTTGAATGTTAAACCTTATACAAAGAGGATAGCGAGTGGATTAAGCTTTCAAGCTATCATGTCTAACACTAACAAAAAAATAAGTGCCCGAGAGAGATGGAACAATTGACTCAAACCATACAATAACCTCTTATGGCGGAAGTGAGGAACTGAGTCGATATAAATTTTCAAATCTTTGGATGACATCTTAACCAAGACCTAGTACTCGTCCAAATTTTCATAATGTGAATATTGATCGTGCCATATAATTTCCACAAAAGTAACTAAGACAGTTGTCATCCACTTAACACATAGTGTCCTAGATTCCTAATATCTTAGATATGTACCTGGCCTTCAGAGATCCTTCCAATACAGATGATCTAAACAGTTTTATTTCATTTGTGTTAAAAAAAACAGAATAACCTACCAATTTGATTAACACATCCACATCAAGATTGCAATAAAAAAGTTATCATAAGTTTGTTACCTTTATCATCAGGATCTCCAGACCTCAAGCACCAATCCAATACTATTTAACTCAATTAGAACAAAATTGAATAGAACTAAGCAATGAACGGAAAAATTAAATGACACGACTGAAAGGAGAGTGTATATGGCTAATTCAATGAGTAGTAAAAATTGGAAATCTAGCATTTGAAGGAAGGTTATGTCTACTCATAGAAAGAAGGGTGTGTCCACAAATTTGCTAACCTGTTAATTCATAGGAATGGTGTGTTTACTCATTGGATTTATTGAAAGAAAGGGTTAAAATTTGGGTATCATGTAATGAATTGCTAACCCTAGGTAAGAATGTATGATTAACAGGAGCAATGAAAGTCTTTGAAGGTAGCACCTTAACAGGGTAAAACCCAAGCATTGTACTCTACAGGTTCAAGACATTCTTAGCACACTCTGCACATATGCAATTATCCAACAACTTGAAACATTAGCATGATTATAAACCAAACATCACCATCAATTTATTAAAAGCAAGATAATAGGACCAACTGCATTACCTTCATCTGTAAATTCAACGAAATTAAAGCGAAGAACAGAACTTGGGTCACCACAAACACGGCAATTAACAACCTATGTCACTCAAATGATTTAACAGAAGATAGAATTTTTGGTTCATCAATTTATCAAAACGCAGTAATCAAAATTTGAGAAGAAATGTAGAATATATATTTCCCAGAATGAAAAACTCTTCTAGAAGCAGGCGTTACCTTCTGAACATAACCTTCAATATAACGAAACATGTTGCTAGTGTAAAGGTAGTGTGTGAGGTCTGGAACAAAACTAAAACGATCACAGACGTTAATCAGTGGCCGTGCATCGAGAAGCTTGGCTTCCATCCACAAATTCTTCGTCTTTTCGGCATCATAGAAGTTGGACTCTCTAGTCACGCGTTCTACTTCTTTTAGGTGTCCAGTTTTCGCAGCTGATTCGGTTTACTTAAAGTGGATATCAGGATCCTCGCTGCAAAGTAAAATGGACTGTTGTGATAAAAGTAATAGCAGAAATCAATCACAGAGAGAGCCAAATAAATCAATATCTCATAAAGAATACCTGGAGCTCAGATATGATCCAAGGAAAAAATACAATCCTTCATAAGACTTGAACTGCTCAAAGAGCTTGATGCAAGCATCAACACCCAACTGCTCACAATACTCTTTCGCAGTCTGCAGTTGCAACAAGAATCCATCGAATTAATAGTTGAACATGGTGTCTTTACTTTTTCTTATTCTTTTGTGTGCACTTGATAAGAAATAAAAATCACTTCAGGAAGAACAATGATTATACCTGGACAATTATCTGAAGATTGCCTCTGAGGTTGACAAGTAAAAGGTCTTTCATGCACTCTAATGCCCATTCCTTAGAAAGAGTACCAAAAAACTCAACGAGAGCCTGCCACATCAATCAATATTCAATAGATAAGAACCAATTTACTGTGATGAAGGAACATCTAATGGGTTCAAGAATAGCACCTGAGGCTCTATTGCGTGCGTAATCACAATGACGCGTTTTACATCAGGCAAATCAGTATAATGCTGTGAAAAATAGAAAATAAAATGCATTAAAATGAGCGTTAGTTTAGAGAAGGAAAACACAATCAAGAAGAATGAAGGAGCTAAATTATTTACCTTGAGAGCCTGCAGGTATAGACCAACCTTTTCACAAAGCTGGGCAACTCTAGAACGATCGTAATGACTGAACATACCATTGGCTAATATGGCATCAGCGATGTTGGGAAAGGTAACGAGATTGATTTCCAAAACCTGCACACATATTCATTCCATAAGGTTAACTGCAAAAACGAACATACAAATTCAGTAACTACGGGTAAACCTAGCTGGTCTAGTACCTTGGTTTGCAAATAACCATGTTCAGGCAAATTTGGCTTCAGAACATCTAACAGAAATGTTGTTGCTTCACGTATCAAAATCCTCTATAGAAAATGGGAGCAGTAGATAAAGAAGAAAAATGTTCAGAAATTGTCATTTCACAGAAGAGACATAGCAATTTTGCCAAAACAAAAGGGAAGTTCCCTCATATGAGAGATTGTGAACATCAAAAATATTCAACTCTTCTCGCCCAGCGCTGCTCTGCATTTAAATACATAAAGGTGAAAAAGAACTCGAGTAACAATTCAAACCTGAAGAAAAAGATCAGTAATTGTGTTATAATCCATGGGACATCCTCCCTCCATCTGGGACATCATCAATGCAAAATTGACAGCACCCTGCAATTTAGGATAGATAAATAAACAAATTGCAACTCTTCTCCAAAAACTGTTTCAAGCATTATCAGCATTGAGGTGACCACAACCACAAAAAATGTTAAAGACGTCACACCTGTGGATCTGTCCGGAGGATAGTTTGGAGGAGAAATAGGTAATCCGGTGTCTAACCAACCTACATCAACAGGAAGACAACAAGTTCATAAGCAACGTTAGAAGAATTCAGAAACATACACCACACATTCATTCTGATATAAAAAGCATACTTTTGTTTTCTACTTGCCTGACCGAAGTTGATGAACACCGACGCAAGTTGTTCATCGGTAACCTAAATTCACTATTTCACAAACATGTAACTACCTATAACTTCTAAAAAACGATAAATTTCACATACGAATATCAATTTCCTTACAAAAAAACATGGTCAGAACTCGACTACTGCCTGCTGATCAATGTCTGAAACATACACACTTCGCTGAATTATCTCATCCCTCTGAGCCATATAGGTCCTGCTATTCATCTTCTTCTTTCCATTTGCAGGATTATTCCTTCTCTGCAAACAAAACATCACAAACACAATCAAAACAAAGAGGTACCTGTGGTGATAATTTCTTCTGAGAACATTCTAACTCAAATTCACAGGTACAACAGAATAACATGGCTTCAAATTTCATGATGATTATTTCTGTTTAAGGGGTCGGCCGGTCTGAGCCACTATGACAATATTAATATTGACAGATTTTGAACCCGCTGAGTAGCATCACTCCATAACCGTAATCCATCAAGATAAAACCCGGTATAAATTACCTCAATAGTATTCCAAACTCCATAATTGCTAAATAAAATCAAAATTATATTCAGTAAAGAAGAATGGAACAACCTGAAATCTGCATAGTTGCCCAACGATCTTATCTAATTGTATGACAATAGCTTATGATTAATAGTGAAAAATTTGGGGAAAGATTAAGAAAGAAAAAGAAGAAGCAGATGGAAAGCAGTAGAAAAGTAAGAAGGATGTAGATAAAGAGAACGAGGAGAACAGCAAAAAAAGGACGATGAATAGGAGTAAAAGGAGAAGAATAGGACAAGTGTTGTTCATCACGCGAGAGCGCACTCTTCGACCAAGAGTCATCGCCACCATCATCCAAATCTCCAACAAAAACTCGCCGAATTTCCTTGGCAGGAACTATGAGTGAAGTACGCCATTCAGTGAAGAATGAAATTGAGGCTGAACTTACAGCTGACAATATATGTGTAATCTCAGATCGCCCATAACAAAATAATAAACACAATAAACAGGTTAAATCAGAACCCTAATTAATCAAACAAAATCAGTACCTGTGTTTTAATGGTGGCGGTGGCGATGTGATTATGGCATTTGTTTGTACCATTCTTCAACTGCTTGTGTCATTTGAATGGAAGGAAGAATGGAAGGAAGAAGAAGAACCAAATGGAAAAAAGAAAAGAGAAGGAGTAGAAAAGGAAGATAAAGATAACGAGGAAGGAGGAGGAAATTTCAACGTAAGAACAGAATAAGAGGAAGAAGAC
This sequence comes from Silene conica, assembly GCA_029255685.2. NCBI lineage: Eukaryota > Viridiplantae > Streptophyta > Magnoliopsida > Caryophyllales > Caryophyllaceae > Silene > Silene conica. The sequence goes on from CM055314.2 coordinate 75,721,673, forward strand.
AAAGTGGCGGCTGTTCATCACACGCCTTGCACACAAAACACTGCCCTACTGTTCATATTTTCCCAAGTTTGCACATTTATAGGGGTTGTAGAAAAGAGATCCATATTTAACTTATAAGAAATAGTTTCCATCACCAAATAGCTTGTTCCTTTAGTGTGTAACACCGTCCAAGCTAGAGATGGCAATGGATCCCGGATCCTACCCAAATCCACCAGACCCTATACCCAAGGGTAGGATATGGATCCCATTATTTTAGATCCTTAGGATCTGGATCGGACCCATATTCTTATACAAGTACGAGGGTCGGATCTGGATCCCACCACTAAGATCAAGATCCTACCCTTGGACCCTCTTTTAATTTTTATAAGGGTAATTTTTGGATAGATTCGACCCTTTTGATGTAGATCATGGAAACAAGCAATGAAGTATTAGTGTTTATTTTGTTTGGAAAAATTTTTTTATTATGAATTGTTGGAATTATAATTATTTTGTGGTTTGTAAACCTTATTTGTAAGTTGTTATAAGACTTTTAAATACTTTGTACACTCTTTTTATTTCTTTTAGACTATGATTTTTAAACCAGTGAAGTTAATAGATGGTAGTTCGACAAAAACATTGTCTCTAATTGACAAGTAAAAGTGAAATAGTGTATAATAGTGACTTGGTGCGGTTTCATTTCAATGTATCGTTGAAGATTGACGGATCTGGATTTTATCCAGATCCTACCCAGATCCTTAGGATGCGGATATGGATCTACAAATTTCGGACCTTGAGGATAAGGGTAGAATCTGGATATACCATTTTAAAATGGATCTGGATCTGGATCCTATAGGATCCTGTCCAGATCCTACCCATTGCCATCTCTAGTCCAAGCATTCTTTACCGCCAAAAACGCCAAATGTTACCGACTTACACTGTTGGGTCATTTCTTCGTCCTATTTAAGTACAGCCTTTTTTCCCAACATAACCTTTAAAAATCTTCTTTGCAAATTCCCATTTAGGAAAAAAGTTTAGAAGGCACAATTTTTAATAATTTTTTTTGCCAAACGCGACCATTTGGCGGGAGGACTCGACATTTTAACCAAAGTTTCTCAACTTATAAGGGAGTAGCTTTTAGTCGATGTTTAAAATAACAAACGAGGTCGGTTTGAGGTATTGTTAGACTCGTTGGAAAGGTGGGAGTACAAGTTTTTCAGAAGTTATCCATACGGTGGTGATAGGTGACCTTATGTGGAGTTTATTGTGTGTAAAGTAAGGATGACCAGAGAGGGGTGCTCTAAATCTAAGTTTATAGCGGGTGATTGGGGGTTTTATCGGTGTTTTAATAGGGTCATAATGTTTTGTTCAGTCTGAATTTGATATGCTGGTAGAGGGAAATGCAAGATAGGTCATACTTATGTTACTTGTGGGCGTTGTTGGTTGCAAGTAGTGGTTCGAGAAGAGTGAATTGTACGTACAAAAATTAGAAGAAATTCAAAGTAGGACTTTTTTGTGGGTCAATTTAGTCCTCTTGTGCTAACCACCAGTTGCAACCAATAACACCACTAAAACACAACTATAACTTACCTTACACTCCCATCTATCTACATACCAAATTTCGGATCAAACAAAACATCATAACCCCATTTACATACCCACAAAAAAAACCTAGACTACCTATAACCCCCAGGCCCCATGTTGATAAATGATAACCTTGGAAAATTTTTACAACAATTTCCCAACAAGTCTAAGAACACCTTAAATCAGTCTCATTTGATATCCATCACTCAAAGTCAACCCCATTATAAGTGGTCAAGCTCTGGGCAAAATGTAATGTTTGACAAAAGAAAAAATTATTAAAATGTTGTATTTTACAAACTTTTTTTAAAAAAAAGGCAACGTATAAAAAAAAGTATTTTAAAGTTTATGTTTGACAATATACCCTTTTAAATACTTATCAATTATGTTGGACATAATTGATATGTATAATTTTTTAACGCCTACAGTTGTTAAACGAAAAAAAGGTTGATGTATTATATTTAGATCTGTCAAAAATTGACCCGACCCAAAAATCGACCGTAACCCAAACCGTAAATAACCCAGTTTTTTCAACCCAAACCTGAAAGATACCCGAAGTCGTTTTGACCTGTAAACAACGGGTGGAAACCCGACCCGCAACGGGTTGACCGCTGGGTCAAGACAATATATCATTTTTATAATATACAATGTCATATAGGTATTGATGACTTATAAATTTTTGAGGAGCAATATGTATATACATATGCAGTATGTCACGTCATCACCTCAAAGTGTGTGTCACATAGTCACTTTCACCGTAGTACGTCAAATTGCATTCCATGTCAGCACCGCCAAATCATCACCTCGTACCACATGCCACGTCATAACAACGAAGTGTGTGTCACGTCGTCACTTTTAGTGTAGTACGTCAAGTTACATTCCACGTTAGCACTGTCATCTCATTATTTCGATGGACTACATGCCATGTCATCACATCGAAATATGTGTCACACTGTCATTTACACTTCATTCCACAACATCATTGCCACCTCACCGCCTAGGACCACATGCTACATCATCATCTCGAAGTGTGTGTCATGCCGTCACTTTCACCATATTACGTCAAACTGAACCGCACTTCGCGTCAACACTTTCACCTCATCACCTCTGATCACATGTCACGTCATCATTGTTATCTTATTTGAGTCTCATTATCGTACTTAGCGAGTTAGTGAGGGTGATGATGACGATAACTATGGGGATGTTGGTGGTGATGCCGAAAATGGTGACAATTAAGTCGACTAAGACGAGCAAGATGAGAGAAAATGTACGTCAAACACTTTTGCTAAATTCACCAGAATTGGATGGAGGAACTTAATTCCTATGAAATTGAAGTTCCTAGAAAAATTAATTTTCTTGATGAACCAAACGACCCCTTAGTGTGTGTTTGACCAACATTAAAAAAGTATTTGTTTCCAGAAACTAAAAATTGTGCCACACACTTTGGTTTTTAAAAAATGAAAGCAGTTTTTTAAGCTAAACTCCACTTTTTGACCACCTAATAATCTCAGGGTAGGAAAGGCATCAATTATCTGTTGGAGTAAGTGTCCTCCACAATAGTGTGATTATTACGTCAACGATATAATTAATTGACAAATCTCTGTAAAAGAATATTCATGGGATGATTCTTTATCATAAGTCAACTTGTCAACATTAATCGGTAATGATTGGCTTGCTAGAGTTTGACATTACTGTCGTAATGACAGTGGTGACCATTTCATCCCTTTAGGTCACACCTATAGGACAACTCTCTCGATGATAAATGAAATAACTTTATATTGATACGAGTCAGTTCATTTCTAGTTTACAAATTATATGAAGGGAAATATTATAATAAGATTATAAGTTATAATTATTTTAGTGAATAAAATGTTGTCATTAATATAAGTATGTTTATGAAACATATTTAATTGAATGAATAATTTTCAAATACAATTGTTGTGACCGGAAATAGATTAATGGATGTTAGTAATTTTAGATTACTAATTTTATGATTAATTGTTTAAATGTTAAACTACATAAATCATAAAATATAAAATCGTCGAAGTAATGTTTACGTTACTACGTAAGTTGTGCGTGAGTCCATTTCATAAGATGGACCGTGTGACACTTACATTATCTTAGACAATTTTACAACATTTACATATTATGTGTTAATATGGTGTTGAAACATCTTATTAATGCTAAGGGTTGAGTGGGAGACAATTGTGAGTATTGAGGTGTCCATCCATTGGGCACCCTACCCCAACCCATGCGGCCTCACCCTTGAGGAGAACAAAAGAAGGGTTTGTTCCCTATTCTCATTCATTCATGTATGTGCATTAGGGTTTTGTTCTAGAGTGAAAAATAAGCTCCATTTTTCTCCTACCAAAACCGGAACCTCCATATAATTCTACTAACATTTGTATTAAGATTTCTAGCAAAACATATACAAATTCATTGAGTGTAGTGTGTCTTGGTGTTCATCTTTTGGAGGTCATCTCTTTGAAGGCTCAAGGAGGATCATCCCGTGTTATTAGCTCAAGAACAAGTGAAGAAGGAGTCTTCACTTGTGCCCTATATAGCCGAAATATAGCAATGTAAGGGTGAATGTTTTCTCCCTTAATCTCGTTCTATTCAAGTTAAGCATGCATAAGATCTTAAGTTAATAAGATAAACTCTTGAGTATGACTTTAAATAGGTACATAACCTAACAATTGGTATCAGAGCAAAGGTTGTTGCATGCTTAATCGGTTATTGTTTTTCCGAGTTTTGAGACTTAAAATAAAACTTTTATTTCGAGATATATAAGATACATCACTCGACTTTTGGCATGTTATATAAATCTGGTCCTAAATTAATTTTAGGTTATTTTGATAATTTATGAGATTAATATTGTTCATTGTATAATTTTTAATCATTTTATATGTATTTTTTATGACAAAATCGGTTAAAATGGTTAAAATAGATAGAAAAAGTTTCTGACCTTGATTTTTCTACACGTCCTCACATGCTTATTTTACTTATTGTATATAAAATTTTGGTACAAATTAAAGTTGTATAGCATGTTTTACGATTTTATTGATAAAAACCGTATTTAGAGGCAATTTTGGTTAATAATATATGATATTTCGAATTATATTTCGAAAATTTAGAACAAAATTTTAACATTATAAATATTAAAGTAATATTTCAGAATGTTCATGATATTAAAACCCAAATTTCGAAAATTATTGTAATTTATTTGGATTTATTACGTAAAAGTTATGTAAATCAAGACGTATTTGAACAATAATAATAATTAAAGGGTTAATTATAATCAAAATTATTAATGACTAATTTTGAATCCTAAAATGTGTTAGGATATTATTTAGAACATAAGCTAATTTATGTTTTAATTTATGCATTTTTAAAGGGTTAAAAGTTGCAAAAACTCATAAAACTGGTTTATTGTTGACCTAATATATAATTAGGGCGATTTGGCATTAAAATGAACATATTTCATAACATTTATATTGCTGCGTTTTTCCGTATGAATGTCATATTTTATTGTATAATTTTGAATTATGTAATTTGTTCTAGTATGGCCTTAGTTAATCGGTAATTCCCGAAATGTAAGGGGTTATTGATTCGGTTGTAATTTTGTGATCTCGTATCACCTTATTGTATTTATTTCTATTTTATATTGTATAAAGTAGATAGAATTAAGATTGTATTTTTTTGTAATTCGGAGTTCCCAAGGCGTAGCATTCCCGGAAGGAGTCCAAGACGGTGTTCATCACCGAGTTTGCCGAGAAGCCCTAGGGACGAAGGAGTTGGTTTCCGAATTGTAATTTTTATTTGTTTTCTTTAGGAAAGGCCATACTAGAAATTTTATTATTTCGCTTTGTTTTGTTTTTAATATGTTGCATGCATAGTCAAATCGCCATTAACATGTCATGCATATCGAGTATCGAGTCTTCTACGTATCATTTAATTATCAATAATTCACCTAATTAGTTCACTAAAAAGGGATAGATAATTTTTGATAAGATCTCTTACGTATTAAATAATGAGACTTAGCCTTACCAAAGAAAAGATCTCATGAATCCCTTCTTCACAAGAGAGAGTGGGCTCGGCTATACCGAGGTGCTAAAATTGTTACGTTGGGTAAGTGGGGTAATAAGATTACACTCGTAGTATTTGGTTGATCTCATCGAATCTATTCGTAACCGTAATTGCAATAAGTTCGGGCTAAAGATAGAAATTAATGTAATTTTATCGACCGAGAATTCTAATGTATAATCGATTAAGTGTTAATCCACCGAGTTATATTAACAAGGGATGAATCGGCCACACCGTGCCCTAGTTGATATGGATTTGGATCTCGGGATCATTTGCTTGATTGTGTAAGAGATCATTAAGTAAATGCTAAGCTTGTTTAAAGATGTTTAACAAGTATTTAAAATGATGAACGTTAATTTTTCCTTCTTTTTCGTTTTGTAGTTACTTAATCGCAATGGATTCATTCAACCCTATCACTATTGATTCTTGTCACAATGTTTTTGACGATGTTTGCAACCAAAACAACATTGATACTACTAGAGAAGTTCATTTCGAAACGGGTCCGGATGGCAATGTTAACTTTATCACTTCTCTCCCACCTCCCAAAGGTCCACTTCTTGACACGACTTATATTGATGAGCTAAACGAAGAATTGGATGCCTTATACTTGAAAGAAAGAGCTTATGATGAAGCTAGTGGGAGTTCTAACAAGAAAGGTCTTGCAAAGATAAAGAAGAAGAAGAGAAAGTTACAAAAGGGGCGATGCCACTATTGTAGTGTCATGGGCCATTGGAAGAGGAATTGTTCTAATAAGTACTTACGACACATTCAAGAAGGTCTTGTAATTCCGTTAGGTAATTCCAAATCTGAAATTTTTGTTATTGACATTAATTTGCATCCAACACAACATGGGCATTGGATACTGGTTGTGGTTCTTACCTTTGTAATCGTTTGCAAGGTTTAAGAGAAGTGGAGAAAATAGACAAGGGTGATATGGATCTCCGACTAGGAAATGGAGCTCGGGTAGCGGCCACTTCAAAAGGAACTTGCACTCTTGCCTTATCAAGTGGATACGAGTTACATTTAAATAATTGTTATTTTGTACCGTCTCTTTCCAAAAACATTATTTCTGTTGCAATGTTAGACATTGAAGGATATAGTTTTTCCATTAAGAACAATTGTTGTGTAATTTCTAAAAATGACATGGTTGTTGGCCATGCTACATCAATTAATGGAATCTATGTTTTGGAAATTTCGGACTCGTCTCAAGATGTCTATAACATACAAAACAAAAGGATAAAGACAAATGACCCAAATGAATCGTAATTTGGCATTGTCGACTTGGTCATATAAATGAGAATCGCATCAAAAGATTGGTAAAGACCAATATAATTAAACCATTCGAATATGAATCATATGGTACATACGAAGCTTGTCTTCTAGGAAAGATGACTCGTAATCCCTTTAGTGGTAAATGAACACGAGCTAGTGAATTGTTAGGGCTCATACATACGGATGTATGTGGACCACAAACAATCACCGCTAGAGGCAATTATGACTATTTCATTACCTTCACCGATGATTTAAGTAGATATGGGTATATCTACATAATGAAATATAAGAGTGACGCATTCAAGAAATTTAAAGAATTTCAAAATGAAGTAGAAAAGCAACTCGACAGAAAGATTAAGACACTACAATCCGATCGTGGTGGTGAATATCTTAGTAAGTAATTTGATTCACATCTAAAAGAATGTGGCATTGTATCACAACTTTCACCTCCGGGAACGCCACAACTTAATGGTGTGGCAGAAAGGAGGAATCGAACCTTATTGGATATGGTCCGATCGATGATGAGCCAAACAGACTTACCTGATTCATTTTGAGGATTTGCGATCCTCACCGCCATCAAATCGTTGAACAATAGGCCAACGAAAGCGACCGATAAGACTCCATATAAGATGTGGAAGGGAAAGGTTCCTAACTTATCCTATATGAAGATATGGGGATGTAAAGCTTATGTCAGGGTAAAGACCGATGACAAACTCGCTCCACGATCCGAAAAATGCATTTTTGTTGGTTATCCAACCACCTCACGTGGCTACCACTTCTACAAACCTCATGAAAACAAAGTGTTTGTGTCTTCTGAGGCTGTCTTTTTAGAAAAGGAGTTTATTTCTAAAAGACAGAGTGGGAGAAATTTTGAACTTAATGAAGTTCGAGAAGTTCAAGAGCGACAAACTGAAGCTGAGACAGACGAAGATGTTCCTTCTTCTTCTACTTCGGTTCCTATTCAACCCAGGAGGTCGAGTAGGGTTCCACATCAACCTGATAGGTATGTTGGACTAATTGAGGAAGATGGTAGCCTAGACGTATTACTTTTGGAAAGTGATGAGCCTACCACTTACAAAGCTGCAATCTCTAGTCCCGACTCCACCAAATGGCAAGAGGCCATGATATCCGAGATGGATTCTATGCATCAAAACCAAGTATGGGATTTGGTAGACTTGACTAAAGAGATGAGACCTCTGCAATGCAAGTGGATCTTCAAGGTGAAGAATGACATAGAAGGACATGATGATGTCTATAAAGCTAGGCTAGTAGCTAAAGGGTTTTCCCAAGTTCAAGGTCTTCATTATGATGAAACCTTTGCTCCCGTAGGCATGCTAAGATCCATTAGGATAATGTTAGCGATTGCCGCATTTCATGACTATGAAGTGTGGCAAATGGACGTCAAAACCGCCTTCTTAAATGGGCATTTAAAGGAGGATGTGTATATGATACAACCCGAGGGTTTTGAAGATCCTAAAAATCCTAACAAGGTATGCAAACTTAAGAGATCCATTTATGATCTTAAGCAAGCATCCAGGAGTTGGAATCATCGCTTCAATGAAGTCATAAAAGAGAATGGTTTCACTCGAAGTGTCGAGGAACCTTGTCTATATATGAAATTCAGTGGGAGCAACATTGTATTCCTAATTTTGTATGTGGATGACATACTACTCATTGGAAATGATGTTCCAATGCTTTCGTTAGTTAAAGGATGGTTTGGTAACCATTTTCAGATGAAAGATTTAGGAAATGCGCAATGCATATTAGGTATCCAGATCTATAGAGATAGATCCAAGAGGATATTGGCACTAAGTCAAGAATCTTATATCGATAAGATTCTACGACGGTTCAACATGGGAAATTCCAAGAGAGGGTTTATCCCAATGGGAAGTGGAATTATATTGAGAAAATCTCTATCTCCCACGGAGCCCAAAGATGTTGAACGCATGAAAATGATCCCTTATGCTTCCGTCGTGGGATCTATCATGTACGCCATGATATGCACTCGTCCAGATGTCTCATATGCTTTAAGCATGACTAGTAGATATCAAGCGAATCCAGGTGAAAATCACTGGATTGCAGTCAAGAATATCCTTAAGTACTTAAGAAGAACTAAGGATTCATTTTTAGTGTTTGGAGGGGAAGAAGATTTGTGTGTAAAGGGTTACACAGATGCAAGCTTCCAAACAGATAAAGACAATTTTAAATCCCAGGCTGGATTTGTCTTTATCTTGAATGGTGGTGCCATTAATTGGAAAAGCTTCAAAGAACCAGTCGTTGCGGATTCTACTACGGAAGCAGAGTACATTGCAGCATCAAAAGCTGCTAAGGAAGCAGTATGGATAAGGCAATTCATCGAGGGACTAAGGGTAGTGCTAAATGCTGAAGATCCTATCACCCTCTACTGTGATAACAGTGGTGCTGTCTTTCAGGCTAAGAAGCCGAAATCTAGTAATAAATCTAGACATGTACCAAGAAAATATCATGTAATTCGGGATTTCATAGATAGGAAGGAAATAGCGATTTGTAAGGTTGGGACAGACGATAATGTGGCTAATCCCTTAACCAAACCCTTGTCGCAAGTTAAGCATGATTCTCATGCTCGTTCTATGGGTCTTAAGTGTTTACCCAATATGTAATCGATTATATGATATGAAATGAAAAATGCTGTTTTTGCGTTCATATAAGATAATCTTGTTCATCATTTAAGTTTTATTTATAACTTGTTTTATTTTACATACCTTGTTAAATCCAAACAGGATTGTATGACAATTACTGAACCCTGTTAAAGTGAACTGGATTAACTTAGTAATGCCCCTAGTCACTTATATGAGGTGACATCTCGAAGTGACTAGATTATGATGCGATTGATGGTGAGTTCTAACACCATAGAGTCATAAGAGATGACTAGTCGGTCATATAGACAAACTGTAAGGTACACTTGTGTCGGGCAGTGACCGCTTATAGAGTTCTTTAGAATTCAATGGAGCCTGGTCGTGGTAAGAGTTACTATATATATATATTCTTATGAGTCGATTCTTAGACTAGAGACGGGTTGCTCTAAAGTGACATAATTCAAAGTGACTTTAATTTATGCTCTACGATTTTCCGTAAAAGGGGTCAAATGGGTATGAAAGGCATCAATTATCTGTTGGAGTAAGCGTCCTCCACAATAGTGTGATCACGTCAACGATATAATTAATTGACAAATCTCTGTAAAAGAATATTCATGGGATGATTCTTTATCATAAGTCAACTGGTCAACATTAATCGGTAATGATTGGCTTGCTAGAGTTTGACATTACTGTCGTAATGACAGTGGTGACCAGTTGATCCCTTTAGGTCACACCTATAGGACAACTCTCTCGATGATAAATGAAATAACTGTATATTGATACGAGTCAGTTCATTTCTAGTTTACAAATTATATGAAGGGAAATATTATAATAAGATTATAAGTTATAATTATTTTAGTGAATAAAATGTTGTCACTAATATAAGTATGTTTATGAAACATATTTAATTGAATGAATAATTTTCAAATACAATTGTTGTGACCGAAAATAGATTAATGGATGTTAGTAATTTTAGATTACTAATTTTATGATTAATTGTTTAAATGTTAAACTACATAAATCATAAAATATAAAATCGTCGAAGTAATGTTTACGTTACTACGTAAGTTGTGCGTGAGTCCATTTCATAAGATGGACCGTGTGACACTTAGATTATCTTAGACAATTTTACAACATTTACATATTATGTGTTAATATGGTGTTGAAACATCTTATTAATGCTAAGGGTTGAGTGGGAGACAATTGTGAGTATTGAGGTGCCCATCCATTGGGCACCCTACCCCAACCCATGCCGCCTCACCCTTGAGGGGAACAAAAGAAGGGTTTGTTCCCTATTCTCATTCATTCATGTATGTGCATTAGGGTTTTGTTCTAGAGTGAAAAATAAGCTCCATTTTTCTCCTACCAAAACCGAGAACCTCCATATAATTCTACTAACATTTGTATTAAGATTTCTAGCAAAACATATACAAATTCATTGAGTGTAGTGTGTCTTGGTGTTCATCTTTTGGAGGTCATCTCTTTGAAGGCTCAAGGAGGATCATCCCGTGTTATTAGCTCAAGAACAAGTGAAGAAGGAGTCTTCACTTGTGCCCTATATAGCCGAAATATAGCAATGTAAGGGTGAATGTTTTCTCCCTTAATCTCGTTCTATTCAAGTTAAGCATGCATAAGATCTTAAGTTAATAAGATAAACTCTTGAGTATGACTTTAAATAGGTATATAACCTAACATTATCAATCCGATAAGGTCGTCGAATCTTCCGTGTAAAAGGAAAAAGACTAAGAATGATAGGTGCATGGTCAGAAACAAGAATGGAAGGTGAGAAACAGACGCGGAAGGGAAAAGGGCGTGCCATTCATGATGTAAAACCCCTCGTCGCAGCGGAAAAATAAAACATACAACATGCGAAAATTTACGCAGAATTTAAACTTTAACATGCAGATAAACAAGGTGAAATAAAATAAAACTGAAACTACTGATATTAACAAAAACATAGATAAGTATAACTCTCTAAGTATGAAAACATAAATACAACAGCCTGCGATGGCACATCCCTACAGGCATTTTAAAACTGAAATGTAAATCTAGAGTTTAGCTGACGAAAGTGTAAGGTCAATCGATGAAGGATCATCGCTTGCTAGCTCCATGCAACCCAATAGCTATCCAACCTGTCATGTACCTACATACATGTAAACATGTACGCCACAATCAGTGGGGAGTGACTAGAGTTCTCCTAGCCACCTATTGTCAACGACACGTAACACATAAACATCCAACAAACTACAACATATATATATAACATGTGAAGCATATAAATCTCAATATCTCAATCTCATATCACTCATGCAATTACTATGCAAGGCTCTCAACCAACTTCGGAAACTATTTGGAAGGAGAGCCGGTTTCCCTTCCGGTTGCCCGGCCGGGGGGTCTTTCAATCCAAACCATTTACGAAACCAGACTAAGAGTCACCCAATGCCTTGGATGAACAGTTCTAAAAGCAATAACACTCTATCTAACACAATCAATCAGCAACGCCAGACACTGTACCCCTACTCAGGCAAGCAGACGCAAATCAGCGATGTCTAGAACCTACCCTTGCTCAGGCAAGAACTAGACACAATCAGCAGTGCCCAAGTCACACCCCTGCTCAGGTTTGACTTGGTACACAAATCAGCAAGCATACACTCGTGACCCCTACTCAGGCACGAGTGGATACCAATCAGCTGATAATGACCCACCGACCCTGCTCAGTCGTGGCCATTACCCTTCGTAATGAAATCGGATCCCTACTCAGACCCAACCCACTACGGTCAAACAAACTCACGGTAGAATAGCGGTCCCTGCTCAGACATATCCTACTGCATCAATCACACACGTGTCGGTCTAGAGGTCCCTGCTCAGACGTAGCCGACACGCCACAAACACTCACATGTCAAGTTAGAGGGTCCCTGCTCAGACCATAACTTGACACACGTACAAACATCAGCACATATCGTACTCTTGCGGTCCCTGCTCAGACATATTCCGATATGTACTCAACCAAATCCTTAGTCCTAGTGTTTCTAGACCTCTAACAACACTTAATTGACCCCGGGAACTAAGTTGAGGGAGAGCCGCACTAGTAGAAAAATGACATTTGGCAAGCACTTATGGCTACGGTTGTAATTAATAACCGTAGCTGTAAAAATTTTGAGAATAGGCCTTTATAATGGCTACGGTTGTTTTCAAACAACCGTGGCCAAAACTAAACAATGCTACGGTTGTGGGAAATAACCGTAGCCAAAACTATTTTAGAAAAATAAAAGGCTACGGTCATAGGTAATAACCGTAGCCAAAAATATTTTAGAAAAATAAAAAGCTACGGTAGTAGATAATAACCGTAGCCAAAACTATTTATAAAAACAAAAGGCGACAGTTGATTATTAGAACCGTAGCCATATATCTTTTAAATTTTTAAAAAACCGCCAATGCATCTACACGAAATTTTTAGTAACCCGCAAAATACGTTTTCCTTCCCTCCAAAAAAAAAAAAATAATAATAATAATTAAAATATTGAAACGTGTACATATCAAATTGGAAACCAAATAAACAAATTAAACTATTCAATTTTAGGAAAACTCAATCTCAATGACAATTGAAAACCCAGCTATTCAATTGGAAACTCAATCTCTTCAAACTATTCAGTTGGAAACTCAATCATTAAAATTTCAACCCCAACTCAATCTCTTCGACAATTTAAGCAAAACTCAAACTCAATTTCATCCAAATTGAAACCCCAGTATCCGCAAAAAAATTGAAACCCCAGTTAATCATTAAAATTGGTAATTCAAAACTGGTAATTTCATCCCTGCGATACTCACGCCTGCTGCGACAAATCAAAGCATAGCTCACGCGGTTGTCTCTGCTCCAATAGTTTATAGGTAATTTCCTATCTTCTTATTTATATTTAAGTTCATAGCCAATTTAATCAACGATTTCTTTGTAGGTTGTTGCTTGAATTATAGTCAGTATTGTTTATATTACTTGAATTATTTCCGTTGATAATCGATTTCCTCATCTGTGATATTACTGTATTAATTTGCTTAAAAAAATAGAGGATCTTTCTTTGTTCTAGTGCAAATCAATCTCTGTTCTTATATAAGTATGTGGTAATGATGAATTTAGCTTGCCTTATAGCCTATCGCAGAAGGTAAAGTAAAAACCGCAGGTCGATTGCTTGGTTTGATTGTCTCGAGTGATACCCCTTAAAGTTTGTCTTATGGCCTTGCGTTTTCCTTGTTTACTTTTGTTTTGCTTGCGACCATCATGCTCAATACGTGAAATTCTAAAGTACTAAGACATGTGTTACTAAGTGCCTCGTAAAAAGGATTCCCACTTTAGTTTTATTCTCTTTTTGAAGTCTTTCCTTATATTATATAAAGCTCATCAATCAAAGCCCTGCCTAAATCTTATATGTATCTAGTCTGAGCACAGAGCAAAACCCATCTTCGTATGCTGTGTGCTAGCAAGTATAAAGATGAGACGGTCTACATAGGATAGATAGATTTCCTTCGTCTTGACTTAACTTAGAGAGTTTGCGCTTACCCGATCTAGTATCTCATAGGTATTAGCTCTTTCCAGTTAAGTTTTTCTCTTTTTGAGACTCCTCAATACAATAAAAGACACCTCCCGGTGAAACCTCGGTTTTAGGGACTGCTCGTGTGACCGGTGATAGGGGCTGTAGACAGAGAGGCTAGATCAAAGGGTTCGTTGTTTTACTCGGATGAAGCAGCGGGTTCCTCCCATTCTTTGTTTGGGCCATAAGTAGCTCCATCATCGCCGGGTTCACCAGTAACTTCTAAAATGTAAAAATTCATCAAAGGGTTAGACCTCCGCAAACTCTGTAGGACTTGCTGCAATCACACAATTTTATAATCTTCTTCAGACCCTCCTTCCTTATTTCTGTTTAGAATTGTAAGTTTAATTTAACTAGTTAAATCTTGATTATTTATACTAGTGAAATTAGCGGGTTTTAATGAAATTGAAGTAGATTAATTTGAGAAACTGAGAGATTATGGTGATTAAAATTGCTTCAGATTTGGCCTTGTTCATAGATAACCGAGAGGCTCTTGCTTTCTCCCTTTTTAGTCTGATTTTTGAGACATGCTGCTGCTTAAGACTAGTTTACTATATAGAAAGACCAGCCTGTGCTATGCTTTGATTTGTATATTCGATGCTTTTATAGTCGCAAATCAAAATCGCTCTGGATGAAGTAAGTATAAATGGTATTAATAGAGTGCATTATAGTTAGCGTAAACACATAATTTAGCATAATTGAATAAAATCTAATCATGTATAACATCAAACTTATCATAATATAATTGCTAAATAAATAAATTATAACTAAGAAAAGCATAAAATGGTATCTTACATTATTGTCCGCCTTGCTATTAACACGTTTTTTTTCACTGGTTCTAGGTATTTTTTTTTTCTAGCCATGGATCGAAGTTGGATGTATAATATGAAACGTTCAACTCTTGAATTTCGTACCTTAGTCAAAGAGAAATTTGTGAGATGTGCTGTGGAGAATGTAGTTAGAAAAGGAGAGACGCGCATATTATGCCCTTGTGTTGATTGTGAAAATATGGAAAAAGTCTTAACCCCTGATATTTGTGTGGATCATTTAGTTTTACGTGGGTTTATGAAGGATTATACACGTTGGATATTTCATGGTGAACCCATAGGGCTTCCTGGAATAGAAATAGGTAGACAAGAGCCAGGAGAATATGTTAATGATGATGATATTGAAAGGGACCGACTAGATAGCTTGATTGATGACGTGCAAGTTAATTTTGAGGATGAGCCACGTGTTTTCGAGAGATTGCAAAGTGACGCGGAGAAACCTTTGTACCCTAACTGTGATAAATTCACCCGTTTATCTGCTGTGATGAACTTAATGTCTTTAAAAGTAGAAAATAAGTGGAGCGATAAGAGTTTCACAGCCTTGTTAGAACTCTTAGATGACATGCTGCCCGAAGCTCACGTTCTTCCAAAATCTACTTATGAAGCCAAAAAAGTTATGTGTCCAATAGGTTGTGACTATGAAAAAATCCATGCATGTCCCAATGATTGCATTTTGTACCGTAAGAAATATAAGGATTTGAATGAGTGTCCAAAGTGTAAGGCGTCACGATATCGGGTGAAGGATAAGGATGGCAATGGTGAGAAAAAGAAAGGCTCTCCAGTAAAGGTGGTGTGGTATTTACCTATAATACCAAGACTTAAACGGTTTTTTGCTAATGTAAATGAAGCTAAGAAATTAAGGTGGCATTCAGAAATGAGAAAAAAAGATGGCAAGCTTAGACATCCTGCCGATGCTCCTCAATGGAGAACAATTGATAGAATATTTCCAGAATTTGGCAAGGATGATAGGAATTTGCGTTTGGGCCTTTGTACTGATGGAATGAACCCTTTCTCTACATTAAGTAGTCAGCATAGCACGTGGCCCGTCCTTCTGTGTATATATAACTTGCCTCCTTATTTGTGTATGAAGCGCAAATACTTGATGTTGTCACTTCTTATACAAGGACCAAAGCAACCTGGAAACGATATAGATGTTTATCTAGAGCCTCTCATTGATGATTTGAGACTATTGTGGGATGAAGGGGTGATGGTGTATGATGCAGTTGCGAAAGAAGATTTCAAATTGCATGCTATGTTGTTGTGTATGTTGGGGCTGGTGTCCTTGACAATTAAGTACAATGACTTATTAAATCTCTTTAAGGATCACAAGGGCATACTTTTGTATTACTACCAGTTGATCCACGTTTATCAATAACGGTTGGCTTGCTAGATAAGTTTGACGTTATTGTCATACGGATGGCGGTGATCAACTGGTCCCTATACGTCACACCTATAGGACACGTTTGAGAGATGTGAAGGTATGAAAATACAGTCACATTTATGCCGGATATGACTAAACAGTTAGTCAGAGGTGTTGACTAATAAATTAGTCAATAAGATGTTGAGATTATTATTTAATACGGATTAAATAATTTTAGCTAATACGGATTACAAGATTAATTCGTAAATTAAATATAAACGGTTATATTTAATTAAATATAGTATTCGCGTATTAATATAAACAGTTATATTAATTTGGGTAATTATACAATATCGTATTTTGTCAGACCATTATTAATATATCGACTGTATTAATATCTGATAACATGTTACGATTTATAAATAAAACCCGCGAACAACTTAAAGCTAAACGGGTCGAATCACGCAAAGGTATAAGGTAAGAGTGGAAAAAGCCCACCCTTACCCAAGACCCATTCGGCCGACCTAAGTAATACAAAAGGAGAGTCTTTCTCCTTTTGTCACTTACTGGTAATTCATAATTCTCACAATTAGGGTTTTGAGAGCATTCTTCTCCCAAAACTCAGATCTCACATCTAAAAACTCAAATAGCTCTCCCCATATTGCAAGGCAATTGGAGAGTATTTTCTAGCACACGCGGCATCATCTCAAACAAAGTCTTGGGTGCAAGTTATAGGAGGGAATTTACTTTAATTCCTGTTCTTAGGCCATAAGCACAAAGGACCAAAGGTTGAACTCTTTTTCTTATCCTTTTTAATCTTATGACTATAAACACAACTGTATTTTTCATTATAATCCTGCAAGTTTAGGGTGAATACATGCTTTATTCCCCACAAGTGGTATCAGAGCCATAGGCCATGAAAATTTTACTTTTGTGTTTTTCTTAAGTTTTTTTTAAAGATTTTGAAAAATCTCGTTTCTGCCGCTGCGTCGGTCGGTCGACCAGTATTAGCGGTCGGTCGACCGCCCCTGTGTGAGTTTTCTGTTTTTTTTTAAAAACAGTTTCCTTTATGAGTTTTCGATCTTGTTTTTCGATTCCTGTTTACATATTGTTAATTAATCGATATTTTTAACAATATGTGAACCCTTGTTGATGTTAATTTTGATTTACTTGTTTTAATCAAAGTTTAAAAGGTAAAAACTTGTTTTAATTTCAAAAAGTGCAGCGTTTTGCGTTTTCTGAAATTCGTTTTTACTACTTGTTGGTCGGTCGACCTAATTAATAGGTCGGTCGACCGATTTTACTGTTGCAGATTTTTCCGTTTTTCGGCAGGAGGTCGGTCGACCACAAGTTTAGGTCGGTCGACCTCCCCCCTGTAACAGACTCGTTTTTTTTTTTTTTTTTTCGAAAATAACATGTTTTATTTTCACATGGCTTAAAATAATATACTATATACGGAAATAGTGTATTATTTAGTGAAACGGTTCACCCTCGTTTGATACATATTGTTTTAAAACAGTTTAAAATAATGGATTATATGTTTGTTAAAATTGGTGATTAAAACGGTATAGTCACTTAATTTTAATCTTAAAAGGTGGTTTGGTATAAATTTATTAATCATAATAACAGTATTATGTCATGTATAAATTGTTTTTAGTTGATGCATTTTATTTATCGTCTTGTGAATGCCTTGAATGCTTTCAATAACGTATTTAATTTTTGCAAACGGTTGTAACTTAGTGTGGCCTTAGAAGATTGTGTCACCGTAATGAAGGGACACGATCTTGCTTGTAATTTTGAGATCTTGAATCTCCATTTTGGGTTTTTGCCATGTAATTACTTTTGTATTTAAATTAGAATGTATCTAGGATTACTTTTGTAATTTAAATTAGTAATTTTGTGAAGACCAAAGACAAGACGGAGACCGGATGCTCACTCCCGCTGCAAGGACCAAGATAGAACATCAAGACAAGCTTCTAGGGTCCAACGGTGGATTCCAAGTTGTTTTATGTTTATTTTGGTAGGATAGGCCACACTAGGACTTTTATTTACGTTTATTGCATTTATCTTTACGCTTTCATCGATAATAGCTTGCATCATATTCCGCCTAAAACCAAACCACCTATATCATGCCTGAAAACTGACTCATGTAGAGGTCACGCGTTAGTTTTCTGTGACAATACAGATGTCACATGTCAATTTAAAAGCCATCACTTTATTTAATTCATTCACGCAAATGCTAGTTTTTAGTTCACTTAAATATGGATAAATAAGAGTTGATGGGGTCTTCCTCGTATAACCAAAAATTGAGATTAGTCTTTATAAATCAGCCTCCCATGAATCCCTTCTTCGTCGGTAGGCATAATATGACCCCTTCTACGTCGGGTAAGTGGGAACAGATGATTTATTTTATCTCAACATCATGGTCACTCGATAATATTCCAGTGACTGAGATGGACTAATAGATAGGATTTACGGAAATCTATCGACCAAGAGTTCCAACGATTGGAATTAGCCAAACTGTGGGCTTATCAATATACGGAAATTGAGTCTTGGGATCGTTTATATAATTCTTGAGGGAGATCAATTATATAAATGCATGAGTCTACGAGTTTAAATTCAATTTAATATAGACTTAAATCACAACAATAAGTTGCTTATATGGTTTTGTTTTATCTTCTTTCAGTGTAGAACACGTTCATTAAAACTGCTGTAAAACTAAAATGGCTGGTGAAGACCCAATGCCAAGTGCCAAGCTAGCACGTGAATCCTGGCTAAAAGCCTTCATGGACTCCATGAATCAGTCAACTAGACTGAGGAATGATGGGTCAAACTTCTCTGACTGGGAGGCAGCACTACGGAATGCTGCCATTGCTGACGGAAAGCTTAAGTTTTTAACTGAGCCCATTCCGGCACACCCAGGAACTGGAGCTAGAGCCAACGATGTTCGCGCTCATAGCGACTTCGTCATGGAAGCGGGTGCGATAAAGAACGTACTCATCTATGCAATGGAATCTAATTTGCAAAGACGCTTCATAACCCATGGTGCAAACAAGATTTTCACCACGCTCACTAACGAATTCTCCAAGGCTCCGAGAATCGTTTCTTATGAGCATACCTGTCGCTTCTTTGAGGCGAAACTCCAGAAGGGCCAAGCTGTTAGCCCACATATTCTCAACATGATTGAGAATATCGAGAAACTGGAGACCCTAAACTGCAAGATCAGTGAGAACATCATCGTTGATCGCATGCTTCATTCGCTTCATGATGGGTTCGCCCTCTTTAGGGCCAACTACTACATGAACGACATGAAGAAGACTCCCCATGAGCTCCACTCCCTTCTCGTACAGACTGAGAAGGATCTAAAGTTGAGTGGGAGTCTAAAGCAGGATGTTCTCATGATCTCAAGTAAGGGAAAAGGTAAAGGGAAGGCTAAAGCTCAGGGCGACCTAGCGGTAGGTAGGCCCAGGTTCAAGAAACCAGGATTTGCTAAGAGTGGGCCTGGTGAGTCGAGTAACTCACAAGGCAAGACAAAGAGCAAGGATACAAGCATGGAATGTCACCATTGCCACAAGACTGGGCATTGGAGGCGCTCATGCCCCGTGTATCGCGAGGACATTAAAGCAGGCCGTGTTACTCCTGTTGGTATGTCTTCTTCTTCTTTTATTCACATGATTGAGATTAACCATGCAAGTTGCGGAACTTGGGTACTTGATACTGTTTGTGGTTCTCATCTATGTAATCATGTGCAGGGCCTCCGAAACCAAGAACCCCTAATCAAGGGTGAGGTGGACCTGCGTGTCGGGAATGGAGCACGTGTGGCTGCAGTCTCGAAGGGAACATACGTAATCCAGCTTCCAAGTGGATTCGAGTTATTTTTATATAACTGTTATTATGTTCCTAGTTTGTCCAAAAACATTATTTCAGTTTCTGCACTTGACAAACTCGGCTTTTCATTTGTAATAGAGAATAATAGCTGTATTTTCTCCTTACACAATATGATTTATGGCAAGGCAGTTTCCATGAATGGAATTTATGTTTTAGATCAAACCACCGAGATATTACATGTGAATAATAAAAGAATAAAGGTAGGTGACAAAGATCAAACTTACCTATGGCATTGTCGTATGGGACACATAAATGAGAAACGCGTAAAACAGCTCATACAGAATGAAGCTATTTCGCCCTTTGATTTCGAATCATATGGCACGTGTGAATCATGTCTCATCGGCAAAATGACTCGTATTTCCTTCAAAGGTGTTGGAATGCGCGCTGCCGATCTATTAGGACTCATACATACGGACGTATGTGGCCCTATGTCGATCAACGCACGAGAAGGCTATAGGTATTTCATCACTTTCACGGATGATTTGAGTAGATATGGCTATGTCTACTTGATGAAACATAAAAGTGAATCCTTTGACAAGTTCAAAGAATACCAGAATCGGGTACAGAACCAGCTGGGTAGAAAGATTAAAGCACTACGCTCGGATCGTGGTGGTGAGTATCTTTCACGCGAGTTTGATCAACACCTAAAAGACTGTGGGATCGTGCTACAGTTGACTCCACCTGGAACACCACAATTAAATGGTGTGTCCGAACGGAGAAATCGAACTTTACTTGATATGGTTCGATCCATGATGAGTCACACCGTTGTGCCTGATTCATTGTGGGGCTATGCTCTTTTGTCGGCCGCTCTAATACTTAACCGAAGTCCGTCTAAAGCTGTTGACAAGACTCCATTCGAGTTATGGAAGGGAACGGTCCCTAACTTGTCCTTTATTCGGGTTTGGGGCTGCGAGGCTTATGTCAAGTGGAGACACGAGGATAAGCTCGGCCCGCGATCGGTCAAGACATACTTTATAGGCTATCCAAAGGGAACGTTTGGTCATTACTTCTACTCGCCTACCGAACAACGTGTTTTTGTTGCGGCTAGTGCGACGTTCTTAGAGAAAGAATTTCTCGAGAACAAGTCGAGTAATAGAACCTTCGAGTTATCGGAGGTTCAAGAACCAACTACCGAGCAACCATTGGAGGAAACAGTACCTTCATCCGAGGCTGCGGTAGATATCCCTGAGGAACCTAGGAGGTCAGGAAGAGTCTCTATTCCACCGGACAGATACATTGGTATGGTCGAGGAACACGATACAGATGACGTCTTACTCCTAGAGGGTAATGAACCCACAACCTATAAAGGTGCCATGACCAGTTCTGACTCAAAGCTATGGCTAGAAGCCATGCAATCCGAGATGGACTCCATGTATGAGAACAACGTGTGGGATCTTGTGGACCTACCTGCAAAGGTACGTCCCCTTCAATGCAAATGGCTTTACAAGATAAAGCATGCCGTGGAAGGACAACAAGATATCCACAAGGCTAGACTAGTTGCTAAAGGTTTCACTCAAGTGCCAGGCTTGCACTATGATGAGATCTTTGCACCCGTAGTCATGCTACGTTCCATTCGGATTATCTTAGCGATCGCCGCATTTCATGACTATGAAATATGGCAAATGGACGTTAAAACCGCCTTCTTAAACGGTTATTTGGAGGAAGAGTTGTACATGATACAACCCGAGGGTTTTATCGATCCAGCACATCCTAAGAAAGTTTGCAAGCTTAAGCGTTCCATCTATGGACTTAAGCAAGCATCGCGGAGTTGGAATCATCGCTTCGACCAAGTGATAAAAGAGAATGGGTTCATTCGATCAGTCGAGGAACCATGTCTCTATATCAAGTCGAGTGGGAGTAAGATTGTATTCTTAGTACTGTATGTCGATGACATACTCTTGATTGGGAATGACATACCTCTCTTATCTTCGGTTAAAGCATGGTTGAAAAACCATTTCCAGATGAAAGATCTGGGAGAGGCACAAAGAATTTTGGGCATCCGTATCTACAGGGATAGATCACGACGGATGTTGTCTCTCAGTCAGGAATCTTATATAGAGAAGATTCTGGAGAGATTCAGCTTGACGAACTCCAAGAAGGGGTTCCTTCCTATGACTCCTGGGCTTCACTTGAGCAAGACTCAAGAAGCTAAGTCAGTGGAAGAGAAAGAGCGCATGAGTCGGATTCCTTATGCTTCGGCAATAGGATCGATCATGTATGCCATGATATGCACACGTCCTGACGTTGCATATGCATTGAGTATGACAAGTCGATTCCAAGCTCATCCAGGTGAACAACACTGGATGGCCATGAAAAACATTCTTAAGTACCTACGGAGGACTAAAGATTGGGGATTGACTTATGGAGGCGACTCAACGCTCTGCGCCACGGGTTACGCAGATGCTAGCTTCCAAACAGATCGAGATGACTCGAAATCTCAGTCTGGTTTTGTCTTTACTCTTAATGGCGCTGCTGTCAGCTGGAAAAGTTCTAAACAGAGTGTTACAGCAGATTCTACGACTGAGTCCGAGTACTATGCCGCCTCAGAAGCAGCTAAGGAAGCAATATGGATGCGTCAATTCTTACAAGGACTATCAGTAGTGCCTAGTTCGAATGACCCAATCACCGTCTATTGTGACAATAGCGGTGCCATCTTCCAAGCTAAGGAGCATAAGTCTAGCAGCAAGGCTAGGCATGTACAACGGAAAGCTCATCTAATCAGAGATTACGTGGAGCAAAAGGAGATTTTTATTGAAAAGATCGCTACGGATGACAACATAGCCGATCCTCTCACAAAAGCATTACCACGTGATAAGCATGAAGGGCACATTCATTCCATGGGAATTGGATGTGTTCCTAAGTTGTAGTACTCTTTTATGAATTCATGTAATAATTCATTTTCTCGTGTACTCTATTCAACCTTATTGTTATGATATAAAATGTTTTGTTTCTCATGTGGAATTGTACGCCAATTTTGAACACCACAAAGTGAACTGATTAACATTACATCGTTTTGGTCCTTGATTACCCACTTGAGCTGATAACTCAGGTAATCATTTTGTGACGTTGGTTGATGGTGGGTTCAACGAGCCATAAGTCACGTGGATGACTGACCAATCACAAAGGCGAGTTATACGGATATCTCGTAGGACACCCCGTGACAACGTTATGGAGTCCTAAATGTTTTATAACATTGGGTGCCAGGTCGTGGATAGGACCTCCATAGTGTTCCTTAGAGTCGAGTCTTTTGACTTTCAACTGTTTCTTGAGATTAAGACAGATTTTGGGTAACTTTGGTTTCTTTCCCACGGTCACCGTAACAGGGGCCAAGAGGATTTTTTCTGGGTTATTTCATGCTGGGCGATATCGGCAGGATTCGAGTTGAGGGAAATATCCAAACCCTTATCAGGATTTTATCATTTCTCAGGGCCACTCGAGGAGTAGTAACTGAAATGCATGGCCATGCTCGAATACAGATTCGTTTTATCAGTTACGTTACTCTCTAGTCGGGGAAACCACTCTTGATACAGATCGCTTGTGAGATACGACCTTTGCGAATGCGGATTTGCAAATTGTCTTACATTGAGTGGGAGAAATTTTAAAAGGATATGAGATTCGGTTATCGCACCTACACTTGTACGGACAAGTGGGAGTTTGTTGGAGATTGTGTCCTCCACATGTAGTGTGATAACGTCATTGCACATACCCTTGTAAGGACAAGTGGGAGATTGTTGGGGCTGGTGTCCTTGACAATTAAGTACAATGACTTATTAAATCTCTTTAAGGATCACAAGGGCATACTTTTGTATTATTACCAGTTGATCCACGTTTATCAATAACGGTTGGCTTGCTAGATAAGTTTGACGTTATTGTCATACGGATGGCGGTGATCAACTGGTCCCTATACGTCACACCTATAGGACACGTTTGAGAGATGTGAAGGTATGAAAATACAGTCACATTTATGCCGGATATGACTAAACAGTTAGTCAGAGGTGTTGACTAATAAATTAGTCAATAAGATGTTGAGATTATTATTTAATACGGATTAAATAATTTTAGCTAATACGGATTACAAGATTAATTCGTAAATTAAATATAAACGGTTATATTTAATTAAATATAGTATTCGCGTATTAATATAAACAGTTATATTAATTTGGGTAATTATACAATATCGTATTTTGTCAGACCATTATTAATATATCGACTGTATTAATATCTGATAACATGTTACGATTTATAAATAAAACCCGCGAACAACTTAAAGCTAAACGGGTCGAATCACGCAAAGGTATAAGGTAAGAGTGGAAAAAGCCCACCCTTACCCAAGACCCATTCGGCCGACCTAAGTAATACAAAAGGAGAGTCTTTCTCCTTTTGTCACTTACTGGTAATTCATAATTCTCACAATTAGGGTTTTGAGAGCATTCTTCTCCCAAAACTCAGATCTCACATCTAAAAACTCAAATAGCTCTCCCCATATTGCAAGGCAATTGGAGAGTATTTTCTAGCACACGCGGCATCATCTCAAACAAAGTCTTGGGTGCAAGTTATAGGAGGGAATTTACTTTAATTCCTGTTCTTAGGCCATAAGCACAAAGGACCAAAGGTTGAACTCTTTTTCTTATCCTTTTTAATCTTATGACTATAAACACAACTGTATTTTTCATTATAATCCTGCAAGTTTAGGGTGAATACATGCTTTATTCCCCACAGTGTACTATAAATGATTTCCCTGCATATGGCAATTTGTCTGGATACTCAGTTAAAGGGAAAAAAGCATGCCCGATATGTGAAGAAGGAACTATAGCTCCCTGGCTTACTTATAGTGGTAAGAATGTTTACACAAACTATCGAAGATTTTTGCGACGAAATCACCCTTATCGCAAGATGAAAAAGGCATTTAATGGGATGGTGGAGAATAATATGGCTCCTATTCCTCTAGAGGCAAATGAAGTATTTGAACAAGTTAAAGATATTAATGTTATTTATGGAAAACCCAACCATTTTCTAAAGAATGCAAAATATAAGAAGAAGTCTATATTCTGGGATCTTCCGTATTGGAAACATTTGCCCGTAAGACACTGTATCGACATTATGCATGTTGAAAAAAATGTTGGTGAAAGTCTCATTGGGACCCTTCTTAATATCCCCGGAAAGACTAAAGACGGGTATAAAGCAAGGAAGGACATTGAAGAGATGGGAATACGGAAGGAGTTGGCACCACAAGAGGATGAAAAGAGTGTATATCTTCCTCCAGCTTGTTATACCTTGTCTAAGAAGGAAAAAACAATTGTGTGTGAGTGCATTTGTGGTATTAAGGTACCACATGGTTATTCATCCAACATGAAAAATCTTGTTTCAATGAAGGATTTAAGGTTGATTGGTCTAAAATCTCATGATTATCATGTAATAATGCAACAGTTTTTGCCTGTTTCCATTCGATCAGTACTGCCAAAAGATGTCAGATGTGCAATTACAAGACTCTGTTTTTTCTTTAATGCAATTTATAGCAAAGTGATTGATCCTGACTCACTTGATAAGTTGCAAGCAGACGTCGTTGAAACTTTGTGTCAGTTGGAGATGTATTTTCCCCCTTCATTTTTCGATATTTCGGTACATTTAGTTGTTCATTTAGTTAGGGAGGCTAAGTTATTAGGCCCCGTACACTTGAGGGATATGTATGCATTTGAGCGATATATGGGTATTTTGAAAGGGTTTACAACTAATAGATATAGGCCAGATGCTAGTATTGTTGAAGGCTACATAGCTGGAGAGGTTATTGGATTTTGCAAAGATTATTTAGCAAATGTTCAACCATTTGGGCTTCCAAAATCTCGACATGAAGGCAGACTTGAGGGTAAAGGCACTATTGGATCACAGTGGGTGTCTCTGAATTGTGAAGAACTAAGTAATGCCCATTTTCATGTTTTACAACATCTTACTGAAGTTCATTCTTACCTTGACGAACACATGCAAACATTAAGGGTGGAACATCCCTTAAAGAGTGAGAAATGGTTACTTGAACAACATAACAAGTGTTTTGTGAAATGGTTTAGGGGTAGAGTGCTTGGCGAGTTGTCCAATACTTCTAACGTAGTGAGTGAGACCGTTAAATGGTTAGCTTATGGCCCAAATAATGAAGTTAAATCATTTGAAGGGTATGATATCAATGGCTATTGTTTTTATACTGAGCGTCAGGATAGTAAGAGTACAATGCAAAATAGTGGAGTTACATTAATGGCTACATTAACTGAATTTGGCAGTACTAGAGGTAGTGCACCTGTTCATCGTCAAATGCCTTATTATGGGATCATTGAAGACATACTGGAGTTGCAATATGCAACATTCACGATTCCGTTGTTCAAATGCAAATGGGCTGATAGTAAGAAAGGTTTACGGGTAGACGAGTATGGCTTTACATTGGTAGATTTTAGTAGACCGGTGTATACAAGTGAGCCTCTTATAATGGCTTCACAAGCAAAACAAGTTTTCTATATCGTGGACCCAGTAAATGATAAGTGGCGAGTTGTGCTTCAAGGCAAGAGACGCATTCTGGGAGTGGATGATGTAGACGATGAAGAAGAATATGATCAATTTGATGATATTCCTCCTTTTTCTGATGGATTGCCAGCAATGCCAACTGAAAATGACACCCTAGCTAATTATGTAAGAGATGATCATAATGAGGGCATTTGGGAAGACAGAAATTAAACAAATCATCAAAAAATAAGAGTTGTGTACATAGGGACTGGTATATGTATCTTGCTTTTTTGTATTCAGAACTTCGTAGCTTCAATTATAATTTTTTAATAAAAGCATATTCCTCATTTCAGTGTTGTTAGTTACATAATGCTTTAATACTTGTTCCTTATTTCCCTCGAATAGAACATATATATTAGCCAGCTGCATTAGAGTCTGCTTTTCCCGCACACTGATCACCATGTCTGATATGCTGCCCCCGTGTTTCTCAGTTACTGAAAGAGGAAATTTCCTCTCTCCTTTGTGCCTTCAGGTTGTGCGCAGCTTCAGTAGCACTTAAGGTCTGGGTTGGAGCCTTCTTAACAGGCTGCCAGACCTTCGTAGTTTCTGACTTTCTTCTAATTCCACTTTTATGTTATTTTGTTCTTTAATGGGCAGGAATTTTATGATGGAGGATCATTTGGAAGAGTAGCAGTACGGGTACCTCTGCCGATGAAAATACAAATGAGAATGGAAAGAGAAGCCTTAGTACACAAAACCGAACACGAGGACCTACTAAATTGAGGAAGCTTCACGGTAAAGGTCCATTTCCGCTAGAGTGGGATAATGCCGGTTGTCCCACGGGAGAATTTGCTACTAAGTTTGCAAGTTACTGCGGTAGGAAGGTTCGTAGCCAAGTGAACATCAACTTTAATGATTGGGAGAAAGATGTTGATCCTAGTCTTAAAAATTTACTTTGGACAGTTATAGCTGTAAGTCTCTTTATTTGTAACTACTTTTTTCATTCAAACTTAGTTATATATGGCTGTATTAAACTTCTATTTTTATTTTTTTAGAAAAAATATCAAGTTCATGAGAGACATAAGGATTTTGTGCTCGCATCTTGTGGAAGTAAGTGGAAAGATTTTAAGGGAAAGTTGACTCTGAGGTATATACGTAACAAGCATCCGAAGTATGATTCACCGGCTGATTGTTATAGCTTTATTGAACCTGCTGATTGGGAGAAATTCAAGAAATTCAGAGAGACCAAAGAATTCAAGGTGATGTTATCACTTTTTTGAACGATATAGAAGTATTATAGACTCATTCAGTTAATTGTTTTTTTAACAACACTTGGTTATTTCAGGAAATAAGTAGGAAAGCTTCAGAAAATCGTAGCCAAAACCAGCATCCACATCTCATGGGTAGGCGGGGATATAACCAAAGAGTCGCTGAATGGGTAGCTGATTCTTCCATGTCTTCATCTTCACAAAAATCGGTTAGCGATTTAGTTCTTGATCGTAGTTGGCGCTGGATTAAGGGAAGGACTAAATCTGACGGGAATGTTCCAAATAAGAAAACTCAAGAAGTTGCAGACGAAATGGTTAGTGTGATCTTTTTTCCGCTTGCATTTTCAATTGCGTGAACCCACTGCATTATGTTATAATGAATATATCAGTATAGTAGTGAATGAATATCAGTAGCCACTGCACTGCTCAGTACACAGTACTGCACTGCACCAACTGTACTGATACAGTACAGTATCCGAACTAGCCGAACCAGAATTTCTTTGGCTAGCTTAAATTTCTGTGCTCCTGTCCGTTTGATCCTTGCTTTCATTTCCATCACAATTTCTTTGGCTAGCTTTCCAGGGAGGGTTAGGATTTGCAATTGGTCGGAACTGAAGTACACTCTGAGGTCTGTTATTCTTTGGGATCAACACTAGCTTTGTAGCATATCCGTTTCAAAGTAGTTTGGCAAACTGCAAAGAAGTGGATGATCAATCAGAGTAGATGAGTTTTAATTACTTCCTCAAAACAAAAATAAAGAAAAAATAAAGAACAGGATACAGTAAAACAATAACATCTTTATTTTCAATTGTAAATCCACAGCTGTAAAAAATGGCAAATCCACAAAGCAAGGGTTGTGTCATGTGTGACTGAAACAGATAACAACATGGTGAACTATATTTGTTTATGGGTCGAGGAATCTGTAGTAAAACTTGCTACATTCAGCATTACACGACTTCCAAATCTTCTACTTGAGTTCTAAACTATGTATAATTGACCAAAACATATTTGTCACGAAAGTACAGTGAAGATCTGCAACTCGAGAAATGGTTGGCATTCGGCAAGAGCAAATGTCTCAACACAGGTACACACTACAGTTCCCATATGTTAGAGTTGCTGCCGTGAATGAAAAGGAACATTATAGAGTGTAGACGACGTAAACCTTGGTTTGAGAATTGATCACCATTTTGTCAGATGTTTCATTTTCACCAACTTGTCAGTTTACAAGTAGTCAGTCCTAAACGATTAGGAATTGTTGCAGTTAGCTAATTTAAAATTGGTTCTCTTGATACCGCACTGAACTATTCTGCGAAGTTTTGGCTGCAAGTCAAATACAGAATAGTCTTTAGTACTATAATTTATATTGTGGCTGCTGACAAAGATATTATACCGAAATGGAAATGGAAATGGAAATGAAAATGGAGAACGAAAATTTTTATCTCTCAAGGCGAATAAAATTCGCAGCAAAAATTCTAATTTTCTTCATATTTTTGTGTGTGTAGTTTGACAGAGAGGCTAAACTGAATCTCTTTTTCTTATGCTTTCTCAAGATCTCATTAATAATTACTAATTGTTTTCATACAATTTGAGTTACTTTCTTCTGGGTCCATGAATCCGAGAAGAAGTAAAGCCACACAAACTGGAACATCCCTTTTGGATGAGGCATTGAGTCCCTTCTGTTGGAGGAAACTGCCCCACATTACTGACTTGGACTTCTGATAGAGCTCTTGCAGTGTGAGCAGTAGGCCTTCAGGAACTTATTCAAGTATTTAAAACTTATGTTCTGCTCATGTTCAAGTATTTAAAACTTATGTTCTGCTCATGCACAAAAAACTTATTTGCTAATGACACATGGGGTATGCTCAGATGCTTTTAGAAAATCTTAATTAGAATATCAGTATACAAATCAATATGGTTTCTAATATCGTTTTGTATCGTATCAGGTTGAATGGAAACAGAAGGTAGCTTCTGGAGAGTTTGTCCCAAATAGATATGATGATGTCCTGTCACGTAGCCTAGGTAAGAAGGAACATCCGGGTCGAGTGAGAGGATTCAGTGCAGGAGTTACTATCAAGGACGTGTTCGGTTCATCACATCGGACCTCCCAAAAGTCTAAGGGACTACGTGATTGGGAAGTAGCTGAACTTACTGAGCGCATCCAAAAGGAAGCTCGCGCGTCCGTAAGCGAATTAAAGCGAATCGGAATGGAGGTACCAGAAGATTTTGACAAGAGGTGACTGCGATATTAAAGCGAATCGGAATGGAGGTACCAGAAGATTTTGATGAATATCAGAGTAGTTGTCAATCTGTGGACCCGCTAAAAATTCAAAACACGAGCGAAGAAATACATCTACCCCCTAATCTTAAAGAGTTAAAGGTATTTTTTGTAACTATATTAAGAGGCCGACTAAGCAGCTTTTGTATCATAGTTGTGGTGTACTATATTTACTATTGATTGGATACATGACTTTTTTGAATTTTTAGGGGCCAACAAAGTGTGGGCTAACTTGTGTTCATAATGGGGTGATTTTCAATGTTGCCGAAGGTATAGTTTACCCAAAACAAGATGACACAGAGGTAGTCCATGGCACATCATTACATGTTAGTAATATGAGAGTGTCAGTAGATAAAGTTTTGGAAGGAAGCGCTCCACTTCCCGTTCCCACTCAATATCTCGAGCGTGTAGCAGATGCGGTTGGTAGTTTTGTGCAGTGGCCTATAGAGCTAATTGTGTTTGGAGACAAGGTGCGTATATATCCTGCTCTTATTTCTTTTTTGTTTCTTTTTAGTGTTACTCTTTTTAGTGTTACTCTGACAATGCTACTTTTATCTATAAGGAATCACTTTTTGTCCCTTCGACCGCCAATAAAGAAAAACAGACTTCCAAAGTTTCTGTCATCAAGCCAACGAGTGAGCCTAAGATTGATAATTGTATATCTCTTGGACCGAAATGTAAGAAGTTAGAGGACTTGCTTTCCCTCATGGTTCCTGAAGAAAAAGTCTTTGACGTAGTATTGCCATCGAAATTATTTTTCTTTGAGGTGGATAAAACTTTATTTATAACGGAGGAAGATATTAACCAACTATTTCACTTGGCTTTCTTGAATGTATCATGCATTCAGTTGTTCATGATGTAAGTTATAATATATTCTTTTTTTAATCCACGTACTAAAGTTAAACTATATAAATAATTTTTGGTGATGTGATTTTAATTTTTTCCGTCTTATGTAAGGTATCTACAAAAGCACTCCGAGGAAAAAAATGAAGGCTTATCTTCTATTGCTTTCTTGTGTCCAACAATCGTATCTCAAATAGGCAATAATAAAGAGTGCAATGATAAAGTATTGACGTATGTGGAAAATAGCTTAATTCAAATGGAAAATGTTGGTGTCGTATTAGTACCATTTTGTCAAGAGTAAGTATATATTTTACCAATTTGGTGATCTTTATTTATATTTTATTGTATTTGTTTTAGATATTTTGAAAATTTGTTGTTTTAATTATATGTAGAATGCATTGGGCGCTGATAATCCTTTGTCCACTTACACAACAAGCATTTTTATGTGACCCTATGACTAAAAGGCGTGATATCACCTTCAAATATCTCTTGCAAGGGTATGTGCATTTATTACCTACACTATATATATATATATATATATATATATATATATATATATATATATATATATATATATATATATATATATATATATATATATGCATTTTTAAAACTTGTATGTGTCAGGTTAACCATCAATAATTGTAATATTTTTTATAGTGCGTTTCGAGGTTTCAAGGCTCGTGCAGGTTATACTTTGAAATCGGGGATGTCATTAAAGTGGAGCAACTTAGAAGTAAGTTTCTTAATCATTTTGTTTTATAATTCTATGTGATGCGGTACATGTTAGATATTAGTAACCTTTTGATATTGTTTTGTAGTGTCACCAACAACCTGGAAGTACTGACTGTGGTTATTATGTGATGCGGTACATGTTAGATATTGTGAGACACTACAATCAAAATATAACTGATTATAAGAAGGTATTTAATATTTATATGTTAAGTTTTGACATTATTAGTAAACACACTAACAATAAAAAAAATTATTGTCATGTTCCATTATACATATTTGGTTTTTTATGTTTTGGTAGTGGTTTGGATCAAAAAAGGCTTATACGATTGGAGAAGTCAATGAGGTTCGAGAACTATGGGCTACTTATTTAATGTCGAACCATCTCTAGTTGCTGGTAAGTATATCATACTCATCACTTTAATGTTATCAAACTTGTATGTACGTAGGTTAAGATGACTGATATAATGTGAAAGCACATGAAATGCATATGTTATGTTTAAGTGTAATGGGAGATATTCTGTGAAGCCTGCGGGTAGGTACCTTATACTCCCGGGTTTTACGAAAAGAGTCCGAGAGTCTTGTGAGACATGCTTTCCTGCTGATTTTCGAAAAAGCCTTCAAGGGCAGGCGTCTACTAGTGGCAGCGCGTAGTTTTGTTAATGGTAGGCGTGGGCAGTTGATGACGGTTGTGAAAATAGGTAGGCTGGCAATGGTTTTTAGCAGGGGCTGGAAATTAAATGTATGCTGATTTAATGGTAGGCGTGGGCAGTTGATGACGGTTGTGAGAATTTTTGAGAATAATTCGATGGTTCGAGTTAATACAGATGTCGTCTGTCTGGGATTTGTGGACGGAGGGGAAGATTTGAGAGCGGCCATAGTGATTGGAGGGGTTCAATTGGAGGATAATTTGTTGGAGTTTAGTGGTGTTGATGGAATTGGGTTCAGTTCTTTGCTGTCCAAGGGGATTTCATGTGCTAACTTCTACTTCACTACTGTATCTTATTAAAGTTGCTCACAACTTTGCAAAAACTGCGACAGTAATGTAGTTTTTTTCTAGGACTTCCCATTTTACAGCTGTCAAAAAACAATACTGGCTTATTAGCTAGTGCTTTAAAAAAAATACTGTGTCTTATTAGCTATCCGGTATTATGACTTTCCCGGTTAAAAGTTCTAGTAGTAACACCCCGAATGAGTACACGTCCCATCTGAATATCATAACTTTGAATATATTCACATATTATTTGATAATTTTTATTCTTTTATTAACGTAGGTAAAAATAAGAAGACGGTTGAAGGCCATCAAATTTTGAAGACTAGAAGCACGAAGGGAAATGACAAGCGATCTATCAATATGGACTTGTCGCTTGTATTATTAAGGGGCCGGGTATCGGTGTATTTTGTGATCATGAAATATTAGCTTATTAATATATGTTATCGAAAACTTGAATTATATTGGAAATATGTATGCAGATACTGATTACATTGGTTTTTATTATAAAATAGACGAAGTTATTTTTATTTGCTTCTATTTGTTATAATAGCTGGACGAATCGACAATTATGGCTTGGACAAAAGGCATGGCCTTTGGCTACGGTTGTGCAACCGTGGCGTTAAATGAACTTATGGCTATGGTGATTAATTACTAACCGTAGCCTTATATGGAATTTTGACTATCAAAAAATTGACTAACGCTACGGTTACTCATTATTAACCGTAGCAACAAAAGGCCTTATGGCAACGGTTATTTCTTGGTAACCGTAGCAAAAACGCACTTACGGCTACGGGTATTAATTACAAACTGTAGCAAATATTGACTTATGGCTACGGTTATTAATAATTACCAGTAGTAAACTTGGACTAATGGCTACGGTTGTTAGCTAACACCCGTAGCAAAAAAGTACTTATGGCTACGGTTGACAACCGTAGCCATTACTCCACTACCTAAGGCTACCCCCTGATTTGCTACGGTTGTACAACCGTGGCCATATGGGTTTTTTAACCGTGGCCGTATGTCATTTCTGTACTAGTGCCGGTTTCCCTTTCGGTTACCCGACCAGGGGGTCTCTATCCTCTCTCCATTCCCGAACCCAATATAGTGCCGCCCGAACCTCGGGGACCTCAAACACACGTACAAGTATAAGAGAAAGGCAAATTGCGATTAAGTTAATCCTAACCAACTACTATATATTAAAATATCTTAATCCGATGATAAATATTAACGGACACTTGAGAACTAACTAATTTTAGACAAGTAACTAATTACTTATTAAATCTTATTTAGCTAAATTATATAAATATTAACTAGGCACTTGTAGCAATTTACTAGACACTAAATTCATCCATGATTATTGTTTACTTACGGTTTCGGAAGTATATAACTAGCTAAACGATATTACTCGTAATATTAGTAAATATGACATTCTTAACATTTAACTGTCGAACTAAGCGAATACGTCTCAATAAAATTAACCTAAGAATTTCTTACCATTAACTTAACCACTAAGTAGGAGGTTAGAAATTAGTATAACGGTAATCCTAACTAACTGCCCACTCCATTACATGACTATACCCTACTATGTACTTATAACCCACGTCTATAACAACTAACAGGCAACTAGTACCATCAAATGGTGACACCCAACAACAGCTCATATACAACGAGTAAAACGAAGTAGCAATGCAGTTCAGCAGCTAAGTTACAGATTAACAAAGGTAGTATGAATGGTGGTAGACACGGCAGCAAATAACATCAACAACAGTAATTTGATGGCCTTAAACAGAAACCAAAAGCGATAACAACACACCAGGTAGCCACCCATCACGATGGCAGCCCAGTAGCAGCAGTACAGAAGTAGAAACGCAGTGCAGGGGGGTAAAGACTTGTGCAGATACGGGAATGGCTGTACAGAAATGAGCAAACGCGCAGCGTCAGTAGAATAGCGTGCAGAAAAGATTTGAAGTGCAGACAGACACGGGGCTGGGACTGTTACAGCTGCAGTGCACAACAGCAGACTAGCAGGGGCGGGGGGAAACAGTGCAGAATAAGGGGGGGGGAGTATTAGAGTCTGATCAGGCCAAATAGGGACAGTGCAGAGGTAACCGTAGCGAGTAACATCAGCAATGTGCAATGGTCCATAAACAAAATAGACACGGGAGAGGGGGAAGGTCTGTTCAGTAGATTAGGAATGTAGAGCAACAGTAAATCAGAAATGGTGATTGTTGTGCAGTACGTAAAATTCAGAAGAAGGGGAGCAGTAGCATGTATGAGTGTAGGAGTAATAGCACTGGGTTGACATTTAACAATCATAAAATGGTAACTAAGTAGGGTGATGAATGCAGTAGACAGTAAACGTAACAACATAGACTTCAGAATTTGTCAACAATAATAACCCAAAACCAACTAAGTCATTCATCATATATTCTAACCCATAAGTTATACATCATAAATTCACCATTTAAAACCACATAAACACTCATATAACATAAATGTCGAGTTAATTAAAGACAAGGGTCGAGTTGCTCATTATCGTCACCTCAAAAGCGGTTATGCTCCGAATTCTTCTTCAATCACGTAGCTATCAACCTCCGGGTCCTCTAGTCCAACC
Organism: Silene conica; assembly: GCA_029255685.2. Taxonomy (NCBI): domain Eukaryota; kingdom Viridiplantae; phylum Streptophyta; class Magnoliopsida; order Caryophyllales; family Caryophyllaceae; genus Silene; species Silene conica. Next base: position 75,757,070 of record CM055314.2, read on the forward strand.
CCTACAACAAAAGAAACGGGATTTATAAGCTTAAAACAGAAATTAAAATAAAAATTGAAAGAGATAGAAAGTTTGCAAATCTCGCGAGGATTCCGAAAATGTAAAACTTACCGCGATTCGAGTTCGGGAAGAGGTCGAGATGATGATTTCAAGCTTTAAGAAATGAAGAACAATGGGGTTTTTTGTGTACAGTAAAATGAATGAAGATGTCGATGAATAGGGTTTAAGTAGGGTTTTGAGTTGTCCTTTCACTTACTTGAGTCGGGTTACTTGTTTTGGTGAAACGGATTCAAGTCGGAATTAAATTATGCCAAGTGAATTTCATCTTAAGAATTAGATATTCTTAAGACGGAACTTGCCCAAACTAGGAGGCAAGTCCAATCTGTAGGCAGCAGCACCAATCCTCTTCAAGATCTCGAACGGCCCGATATACTTAGGGATCAAATTTGCCCTTGACACCAAATCGCTTGACGCCCTTCATCGGAGAAACACGAAGGAACACTCTGTCACCTACCTCAAACTCGAGAGGTCTTCGACGAACGTCTGCATAAGATTTATGTCGATCCTGTGCGGCCTTCATCCTACCTCTGATAAGCTGAACGTGATCAATCGTCGCAGCCAACTGGTGAGGTCCTAAATCATGCACGTCGCTCAACTGATCCCAACAGATCGAGCTACGGCACTTCCTACCATAGAGCGCCTCATACGGAGCCATACCAATCGATGAGTGATAGCTGTTGTTGTACGAAAACTCAACCAATGGTAGACTCTCCTCCCATGAACCCTGGAAGTCGAGTGCACAAGCACGAAGTAGGTCCTCTAACGTTTGAATCGTCCTCTCTGACTGTCCATCTGTAGCCGTATGAAATGATGTACTCATCAGCAAACGGCTACCCATAGCCTCCTGTAGAGCCTTCCAAAATATGGAACAGAAACGCGGATCTCTGTCGGACACAATCTCTCTCGGAACACCATGGTAGCGAACTATCTCAACAATGTAGGCCTTGGCTAGGCGATCCATATCCCAAGTCTCACGAATAGGTATAAACCTAGCACACTTGGTCAATCTGTCGACCACTACCCAAATAGCATCCTTTCCTCCAACGGTCTTAGGTAAAGCAGTCACGAAGTCCATCGAAATACACTCTCATTTCCACTGAGGAACATGGAGCGGCTGTAGCAGACCACCAGGTCTCTTGTGCTCTATCTTTACTTGCTGACAAGTCAGGCATCTACTCACATAGTCCAAAATGTTCTTCTTCAACCCTGGCCACCAAAATAAAAGTCTAAGGTCCTTATGCATTTTCTCGCCACTGGGATGAACAGAATATAGAGTGATCAAGTGAGCCTCATCCAATACTCTCTTCCTCAAGTCAAGAACATTCGGGACATACACCCGGCCTCAAAAACGGAGAAAACCATCAGAACCAATCACAAAATCCTGAGCCTCACCACTAGCAATCTTGGCCTCGAACCTCTGGAAAGCAGCATATGTAGGCCAACCCTTGCGAATCTCCCAATACAATGTCGGCTCAGCAGTCATAGCGGATAATCAGTCGAATCCACTACCAACCATCTCTAATCTCAACTTCCTGAACTCAGAACAAATAAAGCTCCTCTGGCAGTACACAAATGACACTCAACGAATGAGAAGTCTTGCGACTAAGCGCATCAGCAACAACATTGGCCTTACCCTCATGATACAATTCAACTAAATATCATAGTCCTTAACCAACTCTAACCATCGACGCTGTCGCATATTAAGGTCCTTCTGTGTGAAAATGTACTTCAAACTCTTATGATTGGTGAAAATGCAGCAATGAGATCCAATAAGGTAGTGATGCCACATCTTTAAAGCATGAACAACCGCGACCAACTCAAGATCATGCGTAGGATAGTTCACCTCATGAACTCGCAGCTGTCTGGAGGAATAAGCAATCACCTTACCACTCTGCATCAACACACACCCAAGTCCCAGCATAGAAGCATCGCAGTAGACGTTGAAATCAACACCAATCTCTGGCAAAGTAAGCACTGGAGCAGAAGTCAACCTAGTCTTCAATTCCTGAAATGAGCTCTCACACTTATCTGTCCAAACAAAATTGGCTTCTTTCTTCAGTAACTGGGTCATCGGACGAGCCAATCTAGAAAAATCCTCAACGAACCGTCTGTTGTATCCAGCCAAACCGAGGAAACTACGAATCTCTCCCACATCCTTGGGACTCTCCCAATCAATCACTGCCTCAATCTTAGCGGGATCAACCATAACTCCCTCGCTAGATATAACATGTCCAAGAAAGGCAACCTGAGATAACCAAAACTCACACATCGAAAACTTTGCGAACCACTTCTGTCGGCGCAGAATCCCAAGTATCAAACGAAGATGTTCGGCATGCTCAGCATCAGTCTTCGAATAGATAAGGATAACATCAATAAACACCACAACGCAAGTGTCTAAGTACTCACCGAATGTCCTGTTCATCTGATCCATGAAGTACTCTACTTGATTGAAGTCACCAATCAACATCAGAGGAGAGGCGGTAGAAATAAGGGAGGAAATGAGATTCCATAGATCTTGACGGTACTCCAAACGTGGTTCACCATATATGAAAATAACATACATACTAAATTTTGTACAAGTATCAGTTGTACCACAGATTTTACAAAAGATAAAGTTAACCGAAGAGGTTATAACTGAAATTACAACGGAATCATCCCAGCGTAAAAGAAGGCCACCACTACGACCTATGGAATCCACTCCGTAAAAAGAAGGCAGACCGATGTTTGAAGACTTCATAGCTGCCGTAGAGACATTAGTCTTGGTTTCTTGAAAAAATAATATAGACCGATGATGTTGTTGTAGGCTCCGTGCGAGAAAAGGAATTGTAGGATCATCCGATGTACCAAGCCCCCTACAATTCTAGCTAAATTCCGTGCAGGGACAACAATTTCTAGGCATAAGCAGCTGTCTCACCAGCAATTCTGTCGATTTGTTCCACCTGCACTTGGTAATGTTTTTCCTTCCATCGCCAGAATTTGTTTATTTTTATTTGTCTGCTTGCAGGATTGGATGCTCGTCAGCTTTCGTTATTGCTCTCTCAGATTCTACTACTGGCGTGTCTACAAGCTCCCGAATCAGAGCGCCTTCGTTTTTAGCTGCTCATTCTTTCGCCCTTTACAAGAGAATGTTTACTATGCGTCAACGTAGTTCTGGCTTTTGCGTCTTTGTCACTCCTTCAAAAAAGCTACCTTCAGTTCTGGCAAAAGAGTTGTCGATACCAATTGTGGTATAGAATTCCCTTATGGGGATTCGTTCCTTTCTGCGTTCTAACTGTCATTGGTCTGTAAACCTTGCCACGGGCTAATCTAAGTGGCATCCTGTGTTCTGTTTCATTTTTATTTATATAAATCTACTTTTGTCAAAAACAAAAATAAAAGCATGATGCTTTTCTTTCTATTTCTTCAAAAACCAATAACTATAACTCTATAACTTCCTTTTTGCATAACTACTCTATTCTACCTATGCTACCTTATTTTTTTTACTTTATTTAGGTAAATTATTAATTTCAAGCCATGACGCATGTTACTGTAATTTGTTTTTTACTTTTGTCAAATTATGTTAATAAACAAAATTTGTGATCTTGTTTAACTTGTAACATTATAAAATCATACAATAAAATACATATTTATAGTCTGATATTATAAAAATGAGTACTAATTAAAACATATCACAAACATCATGAATGGATTAAAAAAAACATATGAAATGTGACATTCTTTTATGTATAAACATGATTTGCAATAAATTATACTGTACTAAGTACATAAGTTATTGTGCAGTTGTGCACCACCATTGTATGAAAAGAGACCGTGAGAGACACAAAGTGAGGATTTTACGATAAATAGTGGTCATTTGTTATGTTAAAAAGTGACCACTAATAAAAATTAGTACTTTATAAAAAATAAAAAATTGTCGTTAACGACTTTTGAAATTGTTGTAGTATACAACGGTTTTTTAATATAGTTTACAATATAGTATAATATGTACATATTTCATTTATCTATGATACTATATTTCAATGTTGATGAAAAATATATTTATATAACAATAAATGAAAACAAATAAATTAAAACAAGTAAATTAGGTAACCAGTAGAAATTATCAAAAACACTTATTACGATGAATTTAACCAAACATACGCTAATTTTTTTTGAAAAGACATTTTTTTAAAAAAATTACTTTTAAAAAACATAACCTATGAAACAATGTCAAACATGTTCTTAAATGATTTGTAATCAACATTTAAAACTAGCTACTTGTAATATTAGTTTGATCTCATGGGGAGCAAATTCTGTAATGGTAATAAAATTGTGTAGAAAACTTTCAGCCATACAAACGAGGAGTTAAGGGTAGGATTAGTATCTGAAATTTGTTTTTTTTACAGTTAAATGACGGAACGTTTTAAGTTTACGGTTAAATGACTTAAACTTAATACCATTAACTTTTTTTTTATGTTAAATCTACTTATAACAAGGTATATTGGAGTATACGCATAAATCTTGCTCTTAAAACTTACAAAACAACTGTTATATCAAAATACTGTTAAAAAACTCGCTTCATCTGTAACTAATGACTATCGTTAATTTAACCAAACGGCGTATTATTCCCAAAAACACTGAAATTATTTGTTCCGAAAGTAGTTGCGACTTCAATGTGTAGCGCGCATCCATGCTATCTCTTTTATTTGCTTACGTCCGACCATTCAAAGACATGTCTACAACTTTCACCCATACAAACGAGAAGTTTTTGCTAAAATGGGGTCGGAAATCAAACTATTTATCAAAATGGAGCTCGTTTCAAACTATTTACCAAAAATGGTTCCACGTCATCAATTTTGATTTTTTAATTTTTTTTTTTGAAATTTGGAACATGTCGCTGTGCCGGACAGCGACATGTTGCTTGCATTATTCGAGCTTTGCCGAGCTATCTTCGTAGTGTCCCTTCTCCTTACTCAGAGCACCAAATGATGAAATACGACCACCATTTTCATCCTCTCACTTCCCTTATCGTATTCGGGTTGTTTTTTGAGTTATTTGCTCCATAGTTTGCGGGAAAAACAGCTCGTAATATCACTGTTCGCAAACGAAAAAAAGATGTTAAGATACATGCATGGAGGAACACTAGTAGCTTCAGACAATTTCGACACAGACCGCTATCTCATTGAACTTTCATTACCATCATCTCCTCAAAATCAACTAAACACCACTCCTGTACACCACAAGCTTATTACTGCCTCTACACCATCCTACAACTTTGAGTACATAACTTATCATTGAATTCCAACTTGCAGAGGTGGCGGAATTCTCCTCACAAATTCCCTTCACAATTGGCATTGACAATTGCTTTATCACCCATTTTATGACCCACGAAATTCACGTCCGAAGTGGCCATGAGACCTTAATTCGGAGCTCCTTTATAGGCCAACATATTACCGTCGGGAATCATCCAGGGGAAAGGAACTTTAGTGGGACAGGAATAACCTTGAATGGTAATGACAAAGTTGTTACTGATGTAATGATTTTTTCAGCTCAAACCGGGATTATGGTTTCCGGTCAGGCTAACCGGTCAGGCTAACCTTCTTTATGGGCTACATTGTTATAACAAATCCTATGGTTTTGGAGGAATTGTAATTGTTGGGCACTGGTGGAAGGAAACAGAAAGAGAGGAGGGGAGAAACAGAGGAGGCGCACTTAAACAGATTTTCGAAACCAAAAATGTTGGTGAACGACGATATTACGGGCTGTTTTTTCCGCAAACTATGGGGCAAATAACTCAAAAAACAACCCGAATACGATAAAGGAAGTGAGGGGATGAAAATGGTGGTCGTATTTCATCATTTGGTGCTCTGAGTAAGGAGAACGGACACGATGAAGATAGCTCGGCAAAGCTCGAATAATGCAAGCAACATGTCGCTGTCGCGCACAGCGACATGTTCCAAATTTCAAAAAAAAAAAAATTAAAAAATCAAAATTGATGACGTGGAACCATTTTTGGTAAATAGTTTGAAACGAGCTCCATTTTGTAAATAATTTGATTTCCGACCCCATTTTAGCAAAAACTTCTACAAACGAGTTACCTTTCTCGATATTTCACCAAGTGCGTCGTGCAAAAGAGAAAATTTAGTCAATTGCATTTCTTTTCGTAGAGATTATTTTTACGTCAGTTCGCTAATCCCTAACACTCAACAGAAAAAAGTAACAGTGTTAGAGTGGAGTCCCTTAATTGTAAAGTTTCATGGTTGAATTCCTTAATTAGAAAAAAAACGATAATACAGATCCTTGTCTTTGGATGAACACGTACCATTGTTTACTAGACAACACCAGAAACGATCGAGAAAAGGAGCATATTGTCGACTATTATAATTTGATAAATGACAGCAATCTTAACTACTGGAGTATCAGTTAATGAACTTCATATTCATATTCTCCATAGTAATCCGGTTGCAAATACTCTTGAGCTCCGCCCTCTTGTCCTCAAATTCATCAAGCTCAGCAAGCTCGTTATGATCAAGCCATTTAAAGGTCTCCTCAATAACATCATCGATCTTCTTCTTCTTATCCGTCACCATGTTCCTGATGTCAAGAGCGTACTTCTCCAGGGCATTTTTGGCCTCCGCCTTTTTCTTGCTTTCTTCATCGTCAGACTTGTACTTCTTAGCTTCTTGGACCTTCTTCTCGATCTCTCGCTTGGAGAGTCTGCTGTTTTCGTTGGTGATGGTGATCTTGTTATATTTACCAGTGGTCTTCACATCAACAACATAAGCTTCTATGATTCCGTTGTCGTTAAATTTAAAGCGCACTGTGATCAGGGGAACACCTTTAGGAGCAGGAGGAATGCCGGAGATCAGAAATTTGCCCACCATGTTATCACGGGTTTGGGTTTTCTCACCCTGGTACACCTTAATTAACAGACTTGGTTGGTCATCGGAATAAGTGGAGAACGTACGTTCAGCGTTAGTAGATAGTATCACGTTTCTAGAAATCAACTCCTCCATGACACCATCACGTTTCTCCAAATTAAGGGACATAGGGCTGACATCAAGAACCAAAAAATCTTGGACCTTTTCGTTACCCTCGCCAGTCAAGATTGCAGCCCTGATAGCTGCTCCATAAGCAACGACCTCGTCGGGATTGAGGCTCTTGCAAAGCTCTTTGCCATTGAAAAAGTCCTGTAAAAGCTGTTGCACTTTCGGAATCCTAGTAGATCCACCAACGAGAACAACTTCATGGACATCACTCTTCTCCACCTTGGCATCTCTCAAACAATTCTTAACGGCCTCTATACACTTCCTGAACAAATCCATGTTCAATTCCTCAAAATCAGCACGAGTGATAGTGGTGTAGAAATCAATACCCTGATAGAGAGAATCGATCGCAATGGTAGTTTGAGCAGCTGATGAGAGAGCTTTCTTTGCCCTCTCACACTCTGTCCTTAATTTTGTCAAAGCCCTCTGGTTTCCACTAATGTCTTTCTTATTCTTCCTCTTGAACTCTTTGACAAAGTGATTAACCATTCTATTATCGAAATCCACACCGCCAAGGTGAGTGTCTCCAGCAGTCGCCTTAACCTCAAAAATACCCTCCTCAATAGTAAGCAACGAGACATCTAATGTCCCACCACCAAGATCCAACACCAACACATTCTTCGAGTCCGTGTTAGGCTCATTCTTGTCAAGACCATAAGCAATGGCAGCAGCCGTAGGCTCATTAATGATACGGATAACATTCAAGCCAGCAATGAATCCAGCATCCATGGTGGCCTGACGCTGAGAGTCACTGAAATAGGCCGGGACAGTGACAACTGCATTCTTCACAGTTGACCCTAGGAAAGCCTCGGCAACCTCCTTCATCTTTGTGAGGATCATGGACGAGATCTCCTCCGCAACAAAGTGCTTGTCCTCGCCTTTATAGTTAGCGACAATGATAGGCCTGTCACTTGGAGCGGGGATAATCTTGAATGGCCAGTGCTTCATGTCATCCTGGACTGACTTGTCGCTGAACCTCCTGCCGATCAACCTCTTTGCATCTGTCACAAAACAAAGTAGAACACAATTGTAAGAATCAAACACTTATGAAATTCAACCCGGGGTGCAAAATTTTATTAAAAACATACCACAATTTCCCAGCTTTTACATAAACAACACACAAAATATACAATTAACAGGATTACATTAGAGTTTAAGACTACTGCGTCTGACAGTCGAAGACCGCTTCTTTTGGCTCAAAGATAGCAGTGTAAAAAATTACATGTTGGCCTCTCACATTAGAGAAAGAGAAAAAAGTAATCCACTTCATAAGCGGACCTACTCCACCCATCATCAATTGGTTTTGGAATGTACTCCCTCGGTCTATGAGGTAGTAACAACAACTACTACTACTACTATCTACTACTAAGAAATGAACTGAAACTAAGTCCCCAAACGAACATCTAGAATAATGTATGAAAGCACGTCAAAAAAAGATGAAATCCCTGGAATAAATCAACAAACAATCAAAGAAAAACAAAATAAAAACTGGAGGAAATTAAATGTTCTATTGACTAACCGAAAATGGTGTTGATAGGGTCGAGAGCAGCTCGGTGCATAGCCGCATCACCAATGAACCTATCAGTATCAGTAAAAGAGACATAAGACGGGGTCGTTCTGTTACCCAAATCGTTGGAAATAATGTGGACACGATCATGCTGCCAAACTGCGACACAACAGTACTTTGTACCAAGATCAATTCCGATTGCTGGACCTTCTCCTTTACTTGCCATTGTATTATTGTAGTGCACTCTTACGAAATTTACGATGTCGAAGAAAGTGATATAATATGTATATGAAAATTAGAGTTTGAATGTACTAAATGTGGAGGGAGTCTGGGGTTTTTATAATCGTTGGTTTATTAAAGTCTATGATCAGTCATTTTAAATTTTTTTAGTAAACTTTCTCGTTGCTTCCTACTTCCTGCTTACATCTTTTTCTAGCGCCCTCTCCCTACTTTCTATGATATAAAAATGTTAGTTTTAACCAACTTTGTATCGAATGTTATCTGCGAAAGTAATTGTTTTGGTAAAATTTCTACCGGGTCAATTGATTGTGTTATGAGTCAAAGTGCCAACCAATATGAGGGTTTATGTAAAAGATAAATGCAAAAACAAAAATGAACAAAGAATAACACGTAAAATTTTTGGTGACGCGGAAAAACCCGTTTAGGGAAACAACCGCGGGGGGAACGGAATCCCACCAATATTTTTACTATGATCGAAGGTTTTTCACTGTAGGGACGGATTACAAGTATTTTGCTAGAGAAGTAGGGTTTCACAACGTATGAAAAAATTCGATTATAAGAAGTGCCCTAGCCTTTCCTTTTATAGCCGCGGATTTAAGCTTAACCAACTTCTGCTCTGGCCCTGGAATGTAGGAGTGGATATCGGGGAATATTCCTTTAGGGTTTTGACCCATCCTCCTATTCCAACAGCTCTTTTTCTGCGCCTGATCTGTATTTGGTCTGCGTCTGATGTGCCTCTGATCTGCTTCTGGCGTTGGGCTGCGTATTTATTCATCACTGGGCCCAGTAGTGAGATGTAAATTTTTGGGCTAAACAATTTCCCCCAAATTTCAGCCTAACCTTGGCTTTTAATTGGGCTGGAATTTCCTTTCGTGCCTTTGAATACGCTTCTGAGTTAATGGAGGTAGTTGGGGTTTCGGCAACTGTTCACAGCCGCTCTTTTGTCCCATCTGCCCTACTTGCCCCATCACTTCTTTAACTGCCTTGTCCCCCATTATTTACTCTCTTTAACCCTTCAGTTTTGCCTTTTGAAATTTAACTTTCAAATTTAACCCACGTGATTCCCCTATAAATACCCCCTTTAACCGTGTACTTTATTTTACCTCTTTCAAAAAATTTACCTTCTTTCTTGCTTTCTCTTGCTTTCTTGCCTTTCTTACCTTTCTTTTTTCATCTGTTGCGAAATTCTTTTACCGCTTTCGTCTTTTTACCATGTCTGCTCCTGAATCCTCTTCTGCTACTCCTGTTGCTACTCCTGCCCCTGCTGGCTCTTGTGGGTCTGTTCCTGCTTCTGAGGAGTATTCTGGCCCTTTCCCTTCACAAGGTCTACTTGCTGCGAAGCACTTGTGTGACTCTACCTTCAATGAGTCCCACGCGTCTCTCATCAAGGTTCGGTTCGGGTTTCCGGATGAGGTTGTCTACCACTTCCCCCGTGCCGGCGAGAAAGCCGACTTTGAGAGGGAGGGGTGGACTTGCTTCTACGAGTACCCCTTCCGTTTGGGTCTCAGATTTCCTTTCCCTGATTTAATTGTTGATTTCCTGAAGTTAACCAAACTGGCCATGTGTCAGATTGCTCCGCATGCATGGAGGATCTTGCTCAGCATTTGCGCCCTGAACCGTGAACGAGGGCTGAACATCGGTTTAGCCGACTTGGGGCAGTGGTTCGCCCCTCGTTCTCTGGGCCATTTGCAGTGCACCATTCGTGGTCATGATAATATGCCTTCTGCTATTGTTTTTTCCACCACTCCTGATGATAGTAAGTGGTTCAATCGTTTTATTTTTGTCAAGATCGACACTCTTCCTTCCTCCCCAGACTATATCTTTGCCAACTGGCAGCCTGTGGAAGGTACTACCTCTGCTATGGTGTTGGTTTTGCCAGATTGCTTCGCTGTTGGTTTCATGCTGATGGTTTTTATTGGCTTCTGCAGGGCATAGTTTGGCTAAGTTCCCAGATGCTGTGGATCCCCCTACTTCGAAGGCCAAGCTCCTGGACCTTCCTGCCGAGGAGAGAACTTTCTCCAGGCTGGTCCGGGATTCTGCTGTTCTGGCGGTAAAGAAGGAAGGTACGGTGTTTTGATATGGCTGTTTTTTCTGGGTAGGTTATGTTTGGTTTTATACTGACTTTTGTCTTTCCAGGCAAGCCCAGAGTTGATATAAGTAGGGTGATGCAGCTGCGTAGGAAGAGGTTGGCTCCTGGGGATGCTGGATCCTCGAAGAAAAAGAAAGTGGATGCTGTTGAGGGGAGCTCTGCTGGAGCCGGGTCCCAGGCTGCCCCAATTGAAGTTGATACCGTTGATCTGGTTCAGGAGTCTGTTCCTGAGGTTCCCTTTATTGATCCGTCTCCTCTGGTGGTCCTTCCCTCCATTCCTACTCCTGGCTTTAAGCCTGTTTTGGAGCAGCTACCTCGAACACTCTCTGGAGAATCTTCCTCTCCTTCTCTGCAGCTGGAGTTTCCAGGAGACTTTGGAGGTTCCCAGACCAAGCTCTGGCCTACTCTGAACTCCCTATTGTTCCCTGCCTCTGCCTCTATTCTAAAAAAGCGTCCCTTCCGGGACTTGCCCAAGCGTGTTGCTGAGGTCTCCTTTGAGGTAGATTTCCTTTTTTTTTTTTTTTTTTTTTTTTTTTTTTTTTGACTTGACTTGGCGTGCTTCTAGGCTCTGGAGCTGGCGTTGTGCACTAAGCAGCAGAGCGAGGAGTTGCTGACGGATCTCCAGCGCATGAAGGTGGCTCATGACGCTGCTCTGGAGAGGATGGAGGAGATGAAGGCGAAGCTCAGCTCTGAGGAGGTCTTGAGGGGGAATCTGCGACAGGCGGTTGATCGTTTTCGTCGGGAGGTGATTGCTGGCCAGGAGAAACTTAAGGCCCAGGAAGAGAAGCTCAAGGCTCAGGAGGAGGAGCTCAGGACCCTGGAGGGATCGTCCCAGGACCAGTTAGCCGCAGCTCAGTCTAAACTGGAGCGGGCTTTAACCTCGGAGGCTGATCTGGTCCTGAAGGTGGAGGCTCTGGAGCATAAAAAGGCTGGCTTGCAGAGAGCATTAATTGAGGCTGTTGCCCACACCGCTGCTGAGACCCGGGTGAAGTGTGTTCGGGAGTTCCAGGAGGGTAGCCATACTACTTGGGACTTGGCAGTTTTGGAGAAGGCCTTTGCTTCTGACTTTCCTGATGGTTTAAACATGGATCTGATTTCCGATGATGATGAGGAAGAAGGTGAGGTAGGGTTCCAGGATGCTGGAGAGGAAGTGACCTCTGACCCTACCAATGCCGATGCTGCTGCTCCTACTCCTGATGAGTAGGTTTTTCAAAGAATTTGTCTGTTGGGCCCTGATATGGGCGTTAATATTTTCTTTTGAACTTCGGATGCCCCTGCGTGGGCTTAACTTTGTAACTTTTTGCTGCTGGTCCGGGTGGACCAGTAAAAACAATCCTGCCACTGGTCCTGGTGGATCAGTGGAAATATTTTTGTTTTGAGCTGCCTTGAGCAGCTTTTAATCGTATGTCCCCGTTGTAGGGGGCTTTGTCTAATCTGTTGGTTTTTCTGCCGTTGTTCTGGCGTTTTTCTTTTGTACATGCATGTTTCGTTTGTGTTTTGGCCATCGCTGCTTTGGTGTGCTGGCCTGGTGTTTTGTATACCCATCCCTATACTGGGGTGCCAGGCTTAACTTAGGTTCTCCTGTGATCAGTGCAGATTTCCTCTTTAGGTCAGTCCACTAGGATAGGTAAATTCTGGTCCAGAAAATAAATGATGAAAATTTTTCCTTTTAAAAGACTTAAAAGTTGAAAATGTACTAAGGTTTGAAATTACAAGACTTAGGCTACTAAACTTTTTTTTTTTTTTTAAAAAAAATATAAAGGCAAGATATCATTCTAAACTTAGGTTTATAACACATATAAAGGTAAAACAAAATTTTAAGCTGAACCAGAGTAAACTTTATACAGAGTAGAACCTGAGTCTAAGGGAGCTGCTCTGGTCTGGTGGATGCACCTTTAGATGATATACTTTTTTAAGTGAAGTATATTCCATGATCTGGGTATCATTTCCCCTTCCATTGTCATTAGCCTGTAGGCCCCATTACCAACTATGCTTTCAACCTGGTATGGGCCCTCCCAGTTATAAGCGAACTTTCCGGCTTGTCTATTTTTGGTGTTCTGGAACACCTTTCTCAGGACCAGATCTCCTACTTGCAGGGTTCTGATCCTGACATTCTTGTTGTAGCTCCGAGCCACCATCTGTTTGTATGAAGCCATCCTGACATAGGCACTGGTCCTGAGTTCATCAACAGTGTCCAGGCTGCTTTTCATTTCTACTTGGTTCTGGTCCTCAGTTATACTCCCGTATCTGTGGGTTGGGATTTTGACTTCAGAAGGGATCACAGCTTCTGCTTCGAAAACGAGGCTAAAGGGGGTCTGACCTGTTGCTACTTTTGGAGTAGTTCTGTCAGCCCACAGGACCAGAGGAAGCTCCTCTGCCCATTTCCCTCCCATCTCTTGTAGTTTCTTTTTCATATTTTCGATAATGATCTTATTACTGGACTCAGCTTGTCCGTTGGACTGAGGATTTCTGGGAGTAGACTTTTGGAGTGATACATTCCACCCAGCACAGAATGCCTCGGTTTTCTTCCCAATGAATTGGGAACCATTGTCACATATTATTTCTGAAGGAATGCCAAATCTGGTGAATATATTACGCTTGATAAAAGAAATGACCTGTGCCTCGGTGGTCTGGGTGAATGACTCTGCTTCGATCCATTTAGAGAAGTAGTCAGTCATTGCCAACATGTACAACTTGTTTCCTGGTGCTCTGGGGAGAGGTCCCACAATATCCATTCCCCACTTCATAAAGGGCCATGGGGATATGACCGGGTGCAGGGGTTCTGCTGGTTGGTGGTTGACAGGTGCATGCCTTTGACAGGCGTCACACTTCCTTGCGTATTCCTTTGCATCTTTGCGCATTGTGGGCCAGAAGTACCCCATTCTGAGAGCTCTGTTGGACAGGCTTCTTCCCCCTGCATGATTTCCACAGTCGCCACTGTGGAGGTCATGCAAGACTGTCTGTGCCTCGGTCTGGTCCAGGCATCGCAGATATGGCCCTGCTAATGACTTTCGGAACAGGATTCCATCAATCAGTAGGAACCTGGAAGCCTTCATCCTGAAGCTGCGTGCCTCTTTCTTACTGCTGGGTTGGATATCATGCTGCAACCAGTCCAGGTATGGCTTTCGCCAGTCTTGTTCTGGCTCCTGGTCTGGGTTGCTGCTGCAGATAGGTAGCTCCACCTGGTCGGAATCTGGTCCAGGAATGGCTGGTTTGAGGACATGGGTGATTGGAATACTGGCTACGTCGGCTGGTTTGAAGGTTGAGCCTAGAGTTGCCAGTGCATCTGCCTCTGCGTTCTGCTCTCTGGGTACTTGCTGGATGCAGAATTCCACGAATCTGCCGATTAACTCCTTTGCTACGCACAAGTATGCTGCCATTGTGGGGTCTCTTGCTTCGTATGTCCCATTGACATGATTCACAATTAGTTGTGAATCACTATATACATTAATATGGTTGATTCCCATGTCCAAGGCTAGTTGCAGTCCCAGGACTAGGGCTTCATACTCAGCCACATTATTTGTGGTCTTGAACTCACATCGGACTGCTTGGGTGATTAGATCCCCTTCTGGTGATCGGAGGATCAACCCAACTCCAGACCCTCTGGTGTTTGAAGCTCCATCTACTCGCAACTCCCAGGTGCCTGGTTTGGCACCCTGGTGTAGGTACAGGATTTCCTGCTCTGCTTGGGTCTGGAGTGCTGGGCTGAAATCAGAGACGAAATCTGCGAGGGCTTGTGACTTTATGGCTGTGCGTGGTTCAAACTGGAGGTCGTACCCACTGAGGTGCACTGACCACTTAGCCATTCGTCTTGATAATTCTGGCTTTCTCATAACCGTCTTGAGTGGGTGATTGGTAACCACTGAGATGGTATGAGATTCGAAGTATGGACGCAGCTTATAGGATGCTGTGACCAATGCCAATACTAGTTTCTCCAGTGAGGTATACCTTGCTTCTGCTGGCAGTAATGACTTGCTGACGTAGTACACCGGGTGCTGAGCTCCTTCGTGCTGTCGGACCAGAACTGCGCTTACTGCTGCTTCGGTTACTGAGAGGTACAGGAGCAGGACCTCTCCCTGCTCTGGCTTGGATAGGAGGGGTGGGCTGCTCAGGTACTGCTTTAGTTCCTGGAATGCTTTTTCGTGCTCTGGTGTCCAATCAAACTTCTGGCTTTTTCTAAGAATATCATAGAATAATCTGCACCGGTCTGAGGATCTGGAGATAAACCTGCTCAGGGCTGCTACTCTTCCCGTCAGACGCTGCACATCTTTTGGCTTCTGGGGTGATTCCAGCTGCAGAACTGCTTTGATCTGTTCTGTGCTGGCTTCTATCCCCCTCTGTGTTACCATATACCCCAGGAATTTCCCACTAGAAACTCCGAAGGTACACTTAGCTGGATTTAACTTCATTTTGTACTTCCGGAGGGTGTTGAATGTTTCCTCCAGGTGTTGAGTGTGGTCTGTTGATTGCTTGGATTTGACCACCATATCATCTATGTAGACTTCCATATTACGTCCTATCTGGTCTTTGAACATCATATTGACGAGCCGCTGGTATGTAGAACCAGCATTCTTAAGGCCGAAGGGCATTACGTTGTAGCAGTAGATGCCTCTTTCGGACCTGAATGCTGTCTTTTCCTGGTCTGCCGGGTCCATTTTGATCTGGTTATACCCGCTCCAGGCATCTAGGAAAGTCAACATTTCGTGGCCTGCAGTGGCGTCTACCATGGCGTCTATGTGTGGCAAGGGGAATGGGTCCTTGGGGCAGGCTTTATTCAGGTCTGTGAAATCCACGCAGACCCTCCACTTGCCATTCTTTTTCGGTACCACCACTACATTAGATAGCCACTCCGGATACCTGACTTCCCTGATCTTTCCTGCCTCCAGAAGGTTGTCCACCTCCTGGTTTATGATCTGATGTCTTTCTGCTGCGAACTTCCTGCGCCTCTGCTGCACTGGTCTGAATCCTGGATCTATGCTGAGCTTGTGCGTTATGATTTCTGGGTCTATGCCAATCATGTCCTTGTGGGACCAGGCAAAGCAGTCCATGTTCTTTCGGAGCAGCTGGAGGAGCTGGCGGCGCAGATCTCCAGAGCACTCTGAGCCCACGAACACGGTCCTTTCTAGGTGCTGCTCATCCAGGTGGACCTCATCGATTTCCGCCTGCTGGGGCTCGATGTATTCCTCCTGGACGTGCAGTTGCTATAGTTGCTATGCTCTGGCAGCTGGTGGTTTGGTGGTCCTTTTGAGGGCTACTTTGTAACAATCCCTGGCCTCCTCCTGGTCTCCCCGTATCTCCTGAACTCCCCACGGGGTAGGTGTAATACCTCGAATTTTTAGTTACGATTTTTATCTTGCTCTTATATAGTGGCCGTACGATGAAGCGATTAGCGTAGCGATGGGTTAATAAATTGTTTATATTAGTGCACGAGTACTCGTTTTATGGCGTGTTTTGGTGATCGGTGGGGCTTGATAAGGGGGATCTATCCACCCTAGGTTGACACTTGTAGTAGGTGCTTGTTGGGATTCGAACCTAGGACCCATGGCAACACGGCCATGGGCCTCGACATGCGTGCAAAGTACAGCCCACGGTGAGAATTCTGCAACTCAACACATATACCCACCCCAGCCGCCTTATTTAAGCTCTTTTCTACCCTAACCCTAGGCACGAATCTCAAGATCTCAAAACCCAAAAACCTAGCCGCCACCTTAGAGAAGAGAAAGCACCAGTGCACGGTGGTTGTAAGCGTCCCTAAGACACCTCGTTTTGGCCAAGCAGCAGAGCTGATCACCACGATTCCTGTAACGATTACTGTATGCATCTTTTTGTCGTTTGTTTAAGAGCAGATTTGCACTTTATATTCTGGTTGTTTTTACATGATCTTATGCTAGTATGTACAAAGTTTACATGTTGGTAATAGCTGTGGCGTCGTGGTTGTTTTTACATGCTTTTCGAGGCTGTCAAACACGGGGTCAGGGAAAGGGGTTGTACGTTTCAATTTGGTCGTGGTTTGTTGCGTCTTTTCTAAATCAGTTTTTGTGTTGGTCGTTGGTCGTCTGTTCTGGTTCTTTGGGTGCTGAAACTGGTGGGTCATAGGGGTTGCTTGTGGTGGTAGTCTCAGGTTATGGTGGTGCGTAATCACGGTGTTAAAGGGTTGGTTGTCAGGGGTGTTTATGGGTTGTTTCTGTCGAAGTCAGGGGCAGAGGTTGTTCAGGTGAGCGCATGGGTGTTTGGGGGTGGTAGCATTGAGGACTCGGGGGAGGTCAGTGCATTGCTACCACCATGTCTCGAGTCTGGTGTCCAGGGAAGGTGCTGGTGGTCAGAGGGGTTGATGGCGGTGGTTGGGTGTGGTGTCGTTTGGGTGTCAAAGAAGGTCTGGTCAGAAGGAGGGGCAAGAGTCGTGTTGGTTTGGGGAGTCTGTTTCAGGTCACCGGCGGCCGGCGAGGCTGCTGCTGGTGGTCGTGTCGGTGGAAGGCGGTTCTGGGGTCGGGTTGTGGTGGCTGTCGATGGTGGATGGGTGTGTGGCGAGGTGGTTTTGGGGGTGTTTGTACACGAGTGTCACCACGGGTTGGCTGGGCTGTTTCACGTTTTTTTTTTTTAATTATTATTATTATTATTATTATTATTAGTATTATTATTATTATTGTTATTATTATTATTATTATTATTTGATTTTAAAATGAATATCTTTTATGGCAAGTATATTAATATTTATGGTAAAGTATATTATTTATTAAGGAAATGATTTTGGGCATTTAATGTAAGATTTAGTATTTATGCACATCTCGATAATTTGAATTTCAAACCAAGTTACTATTTTTGGAAGCTGCTATTTATAGAAAGTTACTATAATTGGAATGTGTATACGTATTATGTGAGTAGGAAGTTTATTAATTAAGTAATATACTTTTAGGTGGAAGTTTTCGTGTGGAGCACTTTTGAGAACGGTTGTGCGTTTTGCCATTTGTTTCTGCAACTACAGGTAGGGGAAATACGATGCATATCATAATGATTACTCAGTTGTTAATAACGATTACCATGAATAATTCATACTAATACTTGGTTGGTATATTATGATATTTGTTTATATATATTCTGTGATACGATATGAGCTGCGGTGATAAAAGGGTCTGTGTGGCGTGGAGAAAAAGGGTCTGTGTTTGGTGCGGAGATAAAAGGGTCTGTGTGGCGCGGAGATAAAGGGTCTGTGTTTGGTGCGGAGGAAAAGGGTCTGTGATTCGGAGTGGAGATATTCAGCTTTCTATTTATAGTAATGTTTTCTATTTATGGTTTTCCCTACTCAACCTCGTGGTTGACCCTGTGTATTCGTGATCACCTGTGATGAACCAACTTTTGGGGAGCAGATTGACAGGTTAAAGACTATGGGAGCTTAGGGAAGTGAGAAGCTTGGACCCGGACCTGTTTAGAGCATAGATCACTTGAGAATAGTCTATGAGTTGTACTTTCTTTTTGACCCGAACAGTTTTATCTTTTGGTTATGTAAGAACATGTTTGAGTTTAAATCTTATATAAAGTACTGTTTATCTTCCTTTGTATCTACTGCCTCGGGAAACCGAGATGGTAACACCTTTATTTATCTGAGGAGTCCTAGTCCAGGCCCTTAAATAAATGGGGGTGTTACAAAGTGGTATCAGAGCGAACGATCCTCAGGCCTAACCTAATGAACCCAATGAATGTAGGAGAGTCTAAATAAAATGAACCCCCGGGATAGGACTGTTAGGAGCACACTAAAGGGGAAGTATGAGTCTGGGGCCCCCTCACACCGAACCATTGGCCCTATCAGTTTTACCCGGGAACCCAGAGAGCATATACGAGAGAAAAAGGGTAGAATAAGAGGTGGTGAAAGTAATAGCATACAGTGATAAGTATGAGAATTTTGTGTATAAGTGACTTTTGAAAAGCCGGAAGGGGCAAGAGCAAGAATAAATCTTTAATGGTTGGAAAAGGTGTATATTGATGTGATATGTTAAAGTGATTTGAAACATGTTAGAAATCTTTCTTTCATCATGTCTAGTGATATGCGGTTATGTGATCCCTGAGCCATGTTATAAAAGCAAACTACTCAATATGATAAGTATTTATAGATTTTGCTGCTTAGGGGACTTAGCCCTAAACCCAATGGGTACCCATGTACGTCGGGACTCATCCTTTTCTTGTTTTATAGTATGCCTCCGCGAAGAGAGAATGCCGTTAACATCACCCAAGAGGAGGTGGACCGTTTGATAGCTGAAAATGAGGCCCTAAAGGCCAAACGAATGGACTCCGCGAAAATGAGCACAATCATCGCAAGGCATCACCCTACCCAATTCACTGGGGAGGGGGAACCTCACCTGTTAGGAGCTTGGTGCCGGGAATTCGATAACCTGTTCGAGTTGCTGGATTGCCTTGAAGAATTGAAGGTAGACCAGGCTGCCCACTATCTTAGGGGTATGGCTGGAGATTGGTGGACCGCGAATAAGGGAGAGCTCCGAGAAGCAGCTACAGAGGGTGGATCCGCGTTTGTTCCGTGGGACGCATTCCAGGGGGTTCTGAACGAGGCGTTTCTACCAGAATTCCAAAAGAGCAAACTGAGGGAGGAGTTCGACTCATTCACGATGTCGGAGGACATGACCGTAGAGGTTTACTACAGGAAATTCATCCAGCTGGTACACTATGTGAGGGATATGGGATTGGACGATGCTATGCTAGCCATGAAGTTTGAGAGGGGGTTATCAATCGCCGTTAAGAAGAGACTGATTGCAGCTCCGCCCACCACAGTCCGTGACATCTATTTAAGGGCTGGGGCGGCGGAGAGGCTTTCGGATATGATTAAGGCGGACAAGAAGTCCAGGTCAGAAAAGAGGAAGGCTGAACCAGTAGCTGAGGGTTCAGGATCGAAAAAGCCAAGTAATAACAAGTTCAGTGGGTATTTCGGGAGTAGTGCCTCTGGTGGTGGGAGGAATCAGAGTGGGGGCAACTTCAGGAGTGGGGGTTCAGGCAGTGGCTCAGTGGGAGTGGTCTGTTTCGGCTGCGGGAAGATTGGGCACAAACAGGCAGTATGTCGTTCTTCTGGAGGGAATCAGTCCGGGGGT
The DNA here is from genome assembly GCA_029255685.2 of Silene conica. Taxonomy (NCBI): domain Eukaryota; kingdom Viridiplantae; phylum Streptophyta; class Magnoliopsida; order Caryophyllales; family Caryophyllaceae; genus Silene; species Silene conica. Next base: position 75,777,083 of record CM055314.2, read on the forward strand.
TATCGCACACCTACATCCGGATATCAGGGATCTCGCACGCAGTCCTATGGCAGCAGTGGCTATCGCACACCCATGACAAACTATGGCGGGGGTGCGAAGTCTGGAGGCAGCAGCAACTACCAGAGGAACTACAACAACAACAATCAGAACCGTTCATATCAAAATCAGTATAATGGAGGTGGGAACAGCAACAAGATGGGGACGACAGGAAATCAGCAGGCTGGGACATCTTCTGCCAATCAGAGTGGGGTCAAGTCCAGTGGCAAACTCTTTGCCATGGGAAAGCAGGCCGCTCAAGAGGACGCTCATGTGGTTACTGGTACTTTTCTTGTGAACTCTAAACCTACTTTCGTACTTTTCGATTCCGGTGCCATCCATTCTTTTGTGTCTAGAGACCATGTTAGAGTTTTGGGGCTTGAGAGGTTCGACTGGGTCGCAGACTCAGTGACCATACCTTCAGGAGAGTCAATAGCTTGTAATAGAGTCTATGGAAGTGTACCCATCAAAATCGGGGAAGCAGTGTTCTATTGTGATCTCATAGAATTCCCGCTGGGAGGTTTTGAGGTGATCCTAGGGATGGATTGGCTGGGGAAGTATAGGGCTTTCATCGACTGTCATCAAAAGAAAATTTCCTTGAAGGGACCCAAGGGAGTGAGGGTATCCTACAAGGGGTATAGAGTCAAACCAAAGATCAAGTTTATATCTGTCAATACCCTGAAGTCTAGTTTGCGGAAAGGTGAAAGCCTAATTTTGTGCCAAATGTGGGATTGTGAGGCTGAGACCCCCAAGACTAGTGAGATACCTGTGGTACGGGAGTTTGAGGGAGTTTTTCGAGACGACGTTCCAGGGTTACCGCCGAGGAGGGAGGTGGAATTTTCCATTGACCTCAAACCAGGGGCGGGGCCGATATCTAAATCACCCTACCGCATGGGACCTAAAGAGATGGAGGAATTGAAGAAGCAGTTGGATGAACTAGCTGAAAAAGGGTTCATTCGACCTAGTGTGTCGCCCTGGGGTGCACCTGTTCTATTTGTGAAGAAGAAGGATGGGAGTTTGAGGTTGTGTGTTGACTACCGAGAACTGAATAATGTAACCATCAAGAATCGTTATCCGTTGCCGAGAATTGACGACTTGTTTGATCAGTTAAGTGGGGCTGGGGTTTTCTCCAAGATTGATTTGAGATCCGGGTATCATCAATTGAGGATAAAGGATGAAGATATTCCGAAGACCGCTTTCCGAACGAGGTATGGCCACTATGAATTTGTGGTTATGCCCTTTGGATTGACTAATGCTCCAGCTGTGTTTATGGACTTGATGAATCGAGTCTTCAGCCCGTATCTCGACAAGTTCGTGGTGGTATTTATCGATGATATCCTGGTATATTCCAAGAATGCAGAGGAGCACGAAGATCATTTGAGGAAGGTACTTCAGACTTTGGAAGAACATAAACTCAATGCTAAATTGAGTAAGTGTGAATTCTGGTTGGAGAAAGTGGCGTTCTTGGGGCATGTCATTTCCAAAGAGGGGGTATCTGTTGACCCTAGTAAAATTGAAGCTGTGACTAAGTGGCAAAGTCCGAAGAATGTGAGTGAGATCCGAAGTTTTCTGGGGTTAGCAGGTTATTACCGGAGATTCGTCAAAGACTTTTCGAAGATAGCAAAACCGTTGACGTCGCTAATGAGGAAGGAGAACCGTTTTGTTTGGGATGAGAGTTGTGAGAAGGCATTCCTAACCCTTAAGGAACGCCTGACAACAGCTCCTATCCTTGCTTTGCCAGTAGGGAGTGATAACTTCGAAGTTTATACTGACGCTTCCAAGCATGGGTTGGGTTGTGTGCTAATGCAGAATGGGAGAGTGATCGCGTATGCTTCTCGCCAGTTGAAGACCTATGAAGAGAATTATCCGACTCATGATTTGGAATTGGGCGCTGTGGTCTTTGCACTGAAATTGTGGCGTCATTACCTTTATGGGGCCACTTTTAAGGTGTTTTCTGACCATAAGAGCCTGAAATATATCTATACCCAGAAGGAGTTGAACATGAGGCAGAGGAGGTGGATAGAGTTGATCGGAGATTATGATATGCAGATTGTCTATCACGAAGGCAAGGCAAATGTGGTAGCTGACGCCCTCAGTAGGAAGTCAATACATGCTTTGGATTGTGCCAGATCGAGAGGGAGGTTGTATGGTGAGCTAAGAGAGATGGGAATATTCATGATCCGGAAAGGGGACACTCTTGGTGATTTGACAGTGGAGCCTGAGTTGTATGGGGAGATTCGGGAGTTACAGCAGAGCGATGAGAGAATCCAGAAGTGGCGGTTGGTGGTGGAGAATGGCAATGGTGCTGAGGCATCCAAGTTCAGTATTCATACCGACGGTAGTTTGAGGTTCAGTGGACGATGGTGTGTACCGAATGTTGAAGAGCTAAAGAAGAAGATCCTGACTGAAGCTCATGCTACTCCTTATTCTGTTCACCCAGGGGGTGATAAGTTGTATAAGGATCTTAAGAAGACGTTTTGGTGGCCGAATATGAAGAAGGAGGTCGCAGAGTTTGTGTCGAGGTGTTTGACTTGTCAGCGAGTGAAAGGGGAGCATAAGAGACCTCAAGGGAAAGTCCAACCGTTAGATGTGCCAGAGTGGAAGTGGGAGAACATTTCAATGGACTTTATCGTGGGGTTGCCTCGAACTCAGAGGGGCAACAACATGATTTGGGTGATTGTGGATCGTTTAACTAAGTCAGCTCACTTTATTCCCATGAAGGATACCTGGAGTAAAGCTGAATTGGCTAAGTCGTATGTTTAGAATGTGGTCAAACTACATGGTGTACCCAAGGACATTGTTTCAGATCGAGACTCGAGATTTATATCCAGGTTTTGGCAGGAGTTGCAGGCTGCTTTGGGTACCCAATTGAAGATGAGTACAGCTTTTCATCCGGCTACAGATGGTCAGACTGAGCGGACGATTCAGACTCTGGAGGATATGTTGAGAGCTTGTGTACTTGAGTTCGGAGGATCTTGGGAGGATCGACTGGGGCTGATCGAGTTTTCTTATAATAACAGCTATCATGCAAGCATAGGCATGGCCCCTTTCGAGGCTCTATACGGGAGGAAGTGTCGGAGTCCAGTATGTTGGGATGATCGAGCTGATGTTGTGACATTAGGGCCAGATATGATTCAGGAGATGGTGGAGCAGGTTCAGATTATTCGACAGAGGATGAGGGCCGCTCAAGATAGACAGAAGAGTTATGCTGATTTGAAGAGGAGCGATATTTCATTTGAGGTCGGAGAGAAAGTATTACTGAAAGTCTCTCCGATGAAGGGAGTGATGAGATTCGGCAAGCGTGGCAAACTGAGTCAGAAATTTATTGGACCATTTGAGATTTTGGACAGAGTTGGGGAGGTGGCATATCGCTTAGCTTTACCCCCAACCCTATCCAAGGTCCATAATGTGTTCCATGTGTCTCAGTTGAGGAAATACGTGAGTGATCCATCACATGTGCTTCAGCATGAGGTAATTGAGGTCGATGAGCAATTGGCATACATTGAGACCCCGAAGGAAATTCTGGACAGGAAGGTACGAAAGACTCGTAATGGGGAGACATCTTTGGTGAAAGTCTTATGGACAAATCATAATCAGGAGGAGGCTACGTGGGAGCCTGAGGCATCTATGCGGGAACGTTACCCACATCTGTTTGATTGAGGTAAGTTACGCGGACGTAACTTTTCTTTAAGGGGGGTGGAATGTGACATTTTGCGATTTAATTAAGTTTATGCAATTTGGGTTGTGATATTTGTGTTTCGAGCTTGTTTGAGTTGTTTGTTTGTCACTTAGATATGTTAGAACTTCGGGACGAAGTTCTTTTAAGGGGGAAAGACTGTAATACCTCGAATTTTTAGTTACGATTTTTATCTTGCTCTTATATAGTGGCCGTACGATGAAGCGATTAGCGTAGCGATGGGTTAATAAATTGTTTATATTAGTGCACGAGTACTCGTTTTATGGCGTGTTTTGGTGATCGGTGGGGCTTGATAAGGGGGATCTATCCACCCTAGGTTGACACTTGTAGTAGGTGCTTGTTGGGATTCGAACCTAGGACCCATGGCAACACGGCCATGGGCCTCGACATGCGTGCAAAGTACAGCCCACGGTGAGAATTCTGCAACTCAACACATATACCCACCCCAGCCGCCTTATTTAAGCTCTTTTCTACCCTAACCCTAGGCACGAATCTCAAGATCTCAAAACCCAAAAACCTAGCCGCCACCTTAGAGAAGAGAAAGCACCAGTGCACGGTGGTTGTAAGCGTCCCTAAGACACCTCGTTTTGGCCAAGCAGCAGAGCTGATCACCACGATTCCTGTAACGATTACTGTATGCATCTTTTTGTCGTTTGTTTAAGAGCAGATTTGCACTTTATATTCTGGTTGTTTTTACATGATCTTATGCTAGTATGTACAAAGTTTACATGTTGGTAATAGCTGTGGCGTCGTGGTTGTTTTTACATGCTTTTCGAGGCTGTCAAACACGGGGTCAGGGAAAGGGGTTGTACGTTTCAATTTGGTCGTGGTTTGTTGCGTCTTTTCTAAATCAGTTTTTGTGTTGGTCGTTGGTCGTCTGTTCTGGTTCTTTGGGTGCTGAAACTGGTGGGTCATAGGGGTTGCTTGTGGTGGTAGTCTCAGGTTATGGTGGTGCGTAATCACGGTGTTAAAGGGTTGGTTGTCAGGGGTGTTTATGGGTTGTTTCTGTCGAAGTCAGGGGCAGAGGTTGTTCAGGTGAGCGCATGGGTGTTTGGGGGTGGTAGCATTGAGGACTCGGGGGAGGTCAGTGCATTGCTACCACCATGTCTCGAGTCTGGTGTCCAGGGAAGGTGCTGGTGGTCAGAGGGGTTGATGGCGGTGGTTGGGTGTGGTGTCGTTTGGGTGTCAAAGAAGGTCTGGTCAGAAGGAGGGGCAAGAGTCGTGTTGGTTTGGGGAGTCTGTTTCAGGTCACCGGCGGCCGGCGAGGCTGCTGCTGGTGGTCGTGTCGGTGGAAGGCGGTTCTGGGGTCGGGTTGTGGTGGCTGTCGATGGTGGATGGGTGTGTGGCGAGGTGGTTTTGGGGGTGTTTGTACACGAGTGTCACCACGGGTTGGCTGGGCTGTTTCACGTTTTTTTTTTTTAATTATTATTATTATTATTATTATTATTAGTATTATTATTATTATTGTTATTATTATTATTATTATTATTTGATTTTAAAATGAATATCTTTTATGGCAAGTATATTAATATTTATGGTAAAGTATATTATTTATTAAGGAAATGATTTTGGGCATTTAATGTAAGATTTAGTATTTATGCACATCTCGATAATTTGAATTTCAAACCAAGTTACTATTTTTGGAAGCTGCTATTTATAGAAAGTTACTATAATTGGAATGTGTATACGTATTATGTGAGTAGGAAGTTTATTAATTAAGTAATATACTTTTAGGTGGAAGTTTTCGTGTGGAGCACTTTTGAGAACGGTTGTGCGTTTTGCCATTTGTTTCTGCAACTACAGGTAGGGGAAATACGATGCATATCATAATGATTACTCAGTTGTTAATAACGATTACCATGAATAATTCATACTAATACTTGGTTGGTATATTATGATATTTGTTTATATATATTCTGTGATACGATATGAGCTGCGGTGATAAAAGGGTCTGTGTGGCGTGGAGAAAAAGGGTCTGTGTTTGGTGCGGAGATAAAAGGGTCTGTGTGGCGCGGAGATAAAGGGTCTGTGTTTGGTGCGGAGGAAAAGGGTCTGTGATTCGGAGTGGAGATATTCAGCTTTCTATTTATAGTAATGTTTTCTATTTATGGTTTTCCCTACTCAACCTCGTGGTTGACCCTGTGTATTCGTGATCACCTGTGATGAACCAACTTTTGGGGAGCAGATTGACAGGTTAAAGACTATGGGAGCTTAGGGAAGTGAGAAGCTTGGACCCGGACCTGTTTAGAGCATAGATCACTTGAGAATAGTCTATGAGTTGTACTTTCTTTTTGACCCGAACAGTTTTATCTTTTGGTTATGTAAGAACATGTTTGAGTTTAAATCTTATATAAAGTACTGTTTATCTTCCTTTGTATCTACTGCCTCGGGAAACCGAGATGGTAACACCTTTATTTATCTGAGGAGTCCTAGTCCAGGCCCTTAAATAAATGGGGGTGTTACAGTAGGAAACTTCAGGCACTGGTGATACGTTGACGGGATTGCTCGCATTTCGTGGATCCAGGGCCTGCCAAGAATAACATTGTAAGTAGATGGACCATCAATAACTAAGTACTTTACCTGTTTGTTCAGCCCTCCGGCGTAGGTGGGGATGGTGATCTCCCCCAGGGTCTGCGCCGTTTCCCCGCTGAATCCGACCAGGGGAATAGCTTTCTTTGTCAGGTCCTTCTCGTCAAATCCCATGCTCTTTAGTGCTTCCAGCATTAGCAGGTTGACGGAGCTGCCTGTGTCTATCATGACCTTCCTGACCTCACAATTTCCAATGTTCAATGTGATAATCAGGGCATCATGATGCTGCTCTGGTACAGCTTCTGCGTCTGTTTCGTCAAAGGTCACTGTTGGGAGGTCCTGCCTTGCTATTCTGCATGATGACTCTGGCTTGTCTCCCTTTGCTGCAGTTACACGTCTTTTGGCGGCTGAGTAGGTGAGCCCACACAGCTCTGATCCTCCAGTAATGACATTGACAATTCTATTGCAGGGAGGAGCTGGTGAAGGCTGCACCTGGCTGGCTGTGTTGACTCTGGTGGACTTCTCTGGGAGCAGACGGTCCAAGTTGCCTCGGTCATACTGGAATCGGACCTCCTTTCTGAGGGTATAACATTCGTCCGTGGTATGACCTATGTCATCATGGAATTCACATTTTTTACTAGCATCACGGCGGTCGTTGAGCCGCTCCTCTCTTTTCTTTGGCCATCTGACTCCTTTGAGCTCTTTCAAGGCCTTTAGCAAGCCAGCCATTCCAGTGGTAAAACCATACTCGCTGACCTTCGGAGGTGGATCTGCATCGTTTTTCCCACCGGTGCTCTCGGATACTTTGCTCACTGGCTTGCTGTAGGGCTTTGATCTTTCGTTCCTTTTTTCTACTGGTGCTTTCCTAGACACAGGTTCTGCGTCGTAGGTACTTCTTCTGGAGGTAGCGTCTTCTTTCAGCCTCATGGCTGCAACTGCCTGGGCCTGTACATCAGCAAAGGCAGTGCATGGGTGCATTGTCAATTGCTTGTACAGGTCTGAATCGTGATGTAACCCCCTACGGAAGGCTTCAATGGCAGTGGGTACATCACAATGCGGGATGGCAACCTTTTCCTTGTTGAACCTGGTGAGGTAATCTCGAGTGGTTTCCTCGAATCCTTGGACAATTCTGTATAGATCGCTGGTCTGCTTCTCTGGTTTCATGCTGCTAGCAAACTGCTGATTAAAGGCATTAACCAGATCTGCAAAGGAGGAGATGCTGCGATTGGGCAATCCCACAAACCAGTGCAGGGCTGCTCCGGATAGGGTTGACCCAAATTCTTTGCACATGCAAGCCTCCTTAAGTGCTCCGGTTGCGGTTACCACCATCATTTTCTGCTTATACTGGTTTATGTGGTCCAGGGGGTCGGCCGTACCATCATATAGTGTCATGGTTGGTGGCACAAACCCCTTGGGTACATTGATCAGGGCAATGTTGTCGATGAATGGTGAATCTGCATAGCTGTCCTGGGAAGCTTTCTCCATTGGCCTTGGCATACCAGGTATCTTGGTGATCATGTCTTTCAACTCCTGGTAGCGCTGGTCTGAGAGACTGCCTGCTCCAGGGAATGGATTGACTGGCGGAGGGAAGAAGCCTGAGGGGGCTCCTCCCCAGGGCCCTGAGGTCGGATTGATTGGCGGAGGGAAGAAGCCTGGAGGGGCTCCTCCCCAAGGTCCTGCGGCTGGTTGATTGGCTGCCACGGATGAACTGAAGCCTGGTCCTGGATGCCAACCAACTGCTGACTGTGCTGGTGCTCCTCCCTGCCATCCTCCGGTACTGGACTGGTTCACAGGCGCTGCTCCCACGGAGATCTCTGGCGTTCGTCCGATGGTGGGTTGTGGAGGGGTACCTGAAAAAATCAAAGGATCAGTCCCAGGAGGAAAACAAGGTGTGGGATTACCTGCAGGCTGAACTGGTCTGGACTGCGGTGCTCCAAACGCAGATGAGTCCAGATCCAGTATCTCTGGGCCACCGCTCGGGGTGGTGACATCTAGATCCAGCCTGGTGACGATCTCCTGGGGAATTGGCCGGTTCAACCCTGCTCTCCCGAAAGGGTTGAAGGTCTGCCCAGGTCCTGGCTGCAACATTCTGAACGGCTGCTCTGGACGTGTGACTGCAGCGATCTGCTCTCTCAGGTTCAGGTTGTCCTTCTTAAGTCCTTCTATGGCTTCCTGCAAAGCACTCATTCCCTGGACCACCATCTGCATTGGATCTGTTCGGGGAACCTACGGCGGCTGGCCTGCTCCGGGTATCTGGGCTTCTCCACTCCTGCTGGGGCTGCTCTCTCTGCTCTGCCTTGGGGAAGTAGACACAGGGGGTGATCTGGGAACCTGAGGAGGTTTGCTGGATGGGACCACAACCCTTGGGGTTGTGGTCTGACTTACGACTAGGGGTGGTCCTGTGAGACCAACGGGCACAGTAGAGCTGGTCCCACTGGACTGGGCTGGCATGCTCTGAGAACTGGAAGGGTTGGCTTTGGTCCCAGACATGCTTGTTGTGGTGAGATAACGATTTTCAATATTGGAATGCGCACTATGCCCCACGGTGGGCGCCAAATTGTTTTGGTAAAATTTCTACCGGGTCAATTGATTGTGTTATGAGTCAAAGTGCCAACCAATATGAGGGTTTATGTAAAAGATAAATGCAAAAACAAAAATGAACAAAGAATAACACGTAAAATTTTTGGTGACGCGGAAAAACCCGTTTAGGGAAACAACCGCGGGGGGAACGGAATCCCACCAATATTTTTACTATGATCGAAGGTTTTTCACTGTAGGGACGGATTACAAGTATTTTGCTAGAGAAGTAGGGTTTCACAACGTATGAAAAAATTCGATTATAAGAAGTGCCCTAGCCTTTCCTTTTATAGCCGCGGATTTAAGCTTAACCAACTTCTGCTCTGGCCCTGGAATGTAGGAGTGGATATCGGGGAATATTCCTTTAGGGTTTTGACCCATCCTCCTATTCCAACAGCTCTTTTTCTGCGCCTGATCTGTATTTGGTCTGCGTCTGATGTGCCTCTGATCTGCTTCTGGCGTTGGGCTGCGTATTTATTCATCACTGGGCCCAGTAGTGAGATGTAAATTTTTGGGCTAAACAGTAATGATTGTTGAAGTCCCAACATGTATACCTTAATACACCCTCTCACATAAATGACCTTTGAATTTGAAGTGTAAATGCAACTTTTAATGTTAATACTAACTTAATACCCGTGAAAATTTACGGATTTGTTAAATTTTAATTTTGACAGACATTAACTAAAGTTGTTAGATATACTAATAACGTATGGAGTGTATACATAAGTAGTTAAAAAAAATGAAAAAGTATATATATATAATAATAAGATATATAAGAACAAATTGATATTAAAAGTTTGATATATAACTTGAAAAGCATAAAATATAATTAAAAAATGAAAATTTATTACTTTTCAATAAAGGAGGTTTTAGTTGGATAATAGAATAGAAATTTCTCGGAAAACGTAGTCCAAGAGGAGACGCAGGTTAATTACTAATAATTAATATAACAATATTAAATTGAGGAGTATAATTAAGACGGTTTTGTATTTATTACGTTTAGGTTTAATAATTGAATTAATTTTGACTTTTACTCCTATTGGTTGTTTTAACCCTAAGAAACCCAGAGTGAATGTGAATGCTTCAAAATGCAATTTCTGAAATATCAAAATGCAATTTCTGAAATATTATTGCGTAATGTCAACATTTGTAAATTTTTCTTATATATAATGATAATGATAATAATGATTTATGATGATTCCACTTTATAACTAAAAGGGGTCTAATTCAAACCCGTAAATTTTTGGTTATACCGGTTCTGATATAAGAAGTTTCATTCACTCCATTGTTTTGTAAAACAAGGAGTTCCTTATATAAATCTGATTTCTGGTTTGGGAAAAACAGAGCAAAAAGGGGGCCCACAATAAAAGTAAGGAATTTTTTCCATTGAGGAGAAATAAGAAGTTTCTTAAATGGGTATGTGTATTGATGTAGCATTTGAAAAATATGGTATGAAACTATTACTATTGTTAATGCCCTTATGTCATGAAATTATTTTAAACAAAAGTTTAAGTGGATGGTTGAAATTTCAAAATCGGTTCAATTGAAGACTTAGGGCAATAGCAATGATAATACTCCCTCATATTCCATATTTTGTTCCCCTTTGAGTTGGGCACGAGGATTAAGGTGAAGAATAAAATAAGTGTAAAAAATTGGGTGGGGTTCGGTGATAGGAGAGAGGGATGAATAATTAGGAATTAAATAAGAATTTGTGGGTCACAAACATTAAAAAAGTAATAAAATAGGAGTAAAAAGAGTTGGTGGGGTTTGGTAATAGGAGAGAGAAATTAATAAAATAAGAATAAAAGTTTCCAAAATAGGAAAGGGGAAGAAAACCTGAATAATCCGTTTTAGGAAATAGGGAAGAAAATATGGAATGGGAGGGAGTATATGATAAGTTTCATACCATATAACAAGATCATTAACCATTGAGCTAGAAATTAAGGAGCTCTTTATATGAAATCAGTTTTATTTCATGAAAAGAGAGAAAAAAAATCCATGAATAAAGTATAATTTACAAATGAAATAAAAAATTATAATCTGTCAACGAAAACATATTATATTAAATTATAACAATTGATATTGATCTTCTATTTATATAATACTCCCTCCGAGTCCGAGTCGGAGTAATGGTTCATTTACCTTTATGCACAAAAAATAAGAAAAACATTAAACAATGAAAATAAAGTACACAAGGTAAAGTAGACTGGAGAGAGAAAGGGTAGTTAATTAAAGCTAATCATCATCATTAATCATTAATTTTCCCTCCAAAAACGTAAACCCAACTTTACTCCATAATTCTGTCAGATATTACAAATATTTCTGACTTCATCAATTACATCCTTTTTAACACTATTCCATAATTAAAAAAAATACAGTAGTCCAAATACAGGAGGTTTTTCGAGAACATTTCATAGTACATCCGAAAAATAAAAATACAGTATTCCGTAATAAAAAAAATACACTAATACGTTTAACCAAAATCCGAAAATTTGAAAATCGAAATGAGTTCAGATCTGCATTTGGGTTGTTCTTTAGTTCTTCCTTCAATTCTGCATGAGAGGTTATTGAAGAGGACACACAAGTAGAGCATTATGTTTAAACTAGGCACCAAATTTTCATTTCGGCGCCAAAACGAAAATTCATCCTAATTTCATTATTGCGCCAAACAACCAGCCAAAAACTGTGCAAAGTTCAAATTCTTAGGGTTTTCAACAGCTCTATTTAAGGACTGTTTCATTATGCAGTTCATTTAGTTGCAAACAAACAAAATATCAGCATTTATTTACTAAGTGCCAATTCATCAAACAATCTAGCTTTCCCATTATCACCATTTATTTACAAACTGCCTAAATATCATCAAACAAAACAGTTAAGAGATGGTGATGAAACAGAATCTAACAAACTATGAGAGGGCACACATAGTCCAGATTATACAATCAAAATGCAGAAGTAATGGCAAACCTCCACAGGGTGTAATGTCAGAAATTGCTCAGCAATATCATGTTTCAAGGAAAGCAATCACTGTCATATGGAATAAGGCAAAACAACAAATGGGTTAAAAGCAACTTATTGATGTAAATAACAAGATCAAGGGCAAAGTTGCATCTAAGACCGTGTTATTTGATGCCGAGAAGTTCAAAAATCTGGAATACAAACATAAGACAACTCAACGTAAGGTTGCTACTGCAATGAAGGTCAGTCAGAGCACGGTGTCAAGATGGGTTAAGTCAAAAATACTCAGGAATCATACGAATGCCCTCAAACCAGGTTTGACAGACAGAAATAAATTGTGTAGGTTAATTTTTTGTCTATCACAATTACTTTATGATGAAGCAACTAACAAAATCATGTTTAAGGATCAAGGCAATATTATTCACATGGATGAAAAATGGTTTTACATAACTAAAGATGGCCAAAGGTATTATGTAAGCCAAACAGAACCTAAATCATATAGAAGTGTTCAATCAAAAACATTTATAGGAAAAATTATGTTTATGTGTGCTGTTTCTAGACCACAATATGATGCAAACAATCAGTGTATTTTTGATGGGAAGATAGGAATATGGCCATTGATTAATTTGGTTCCAGCACAAAGAAATTCTAAGAATAGGGTTGCAGGAACTATGGTCACTAAACCTATAGAGTCAGTTACAAAAGAGGTTATCAAGAACATGCTTATAACAACTCTACTGCCAGAAATAAAAAAGAAAGTGGCCAGAAAATGCAAGCAAAACTTTGTACACCCAACAGGACAATGCATGTCCCCACATCAGCAATGAAGATGCAGATTTCAGAGAAGCAGCAACAACAGATGGGTGGAATATACAGTTAATATAGCAACCAAGAAATTCACTAGACATGAATGTACTAGATTTAGGGTTTTTTAGGGCAGTTCAGTCACTACAATCACTCAGAAATTCCTACAAGTTAGATGAACTAGTGGCAGCAGTGAGCACATCTTTTGATAGTTTAGAAGTTGTTAAGCTAAATTATGTCTTTATAACTATGCAGGCTTGTATGGTTGAAGTGCTAAAAATCAAAGGGCACAACAATTACAAGATACCACATATGCATAAGAGCAAATTAGCAAGAGCAGGCCAACTACCACAATATTTGGAAGCAGAAATTTCATTGGTCAAGGATAGCATAAGGTATCTTAACAACATTGACAGTATTGAGGTTGTTAATGCAGGAAAAGGTTATAATATCACAGAATTAGTAGAGTCCGTAATGCCATTGCAGCAGTTTGAAATAGATATGTATGTGTGCTTTGGGTAGTTAAGATAAAATAGTTGGTTGGTGTATGTACTCATTTTGGGTTCTAAGAAAAGTAGTACAAATACCAACCACATTTTGAAGAACATCAGCAGAAGGAAAACAACAGGAAACTACAGGATGTTCAACAGATGAAAAAGCAGAAGGAAAATAACAGCAGAATACAACATGTTCAGCAGAAGCCAAAACCAGAATGAAAACTGATACGTGCCTATTTTATGCATTTTATTTACTCTTTTGGCACGTATTTTCTTACACTTTCGTGACTTTTAGTTGCTTTTTCTCCCGAAACGGTTTACTTTGGCATTTCTATGTTTTATATGTAGGAATACGCGGAAGTGAGCAAAACCAAGCCTTATTTGCCTTTAGGAAGCTGTTTTGAGTACTAATATGGAGCAAGGATCCGGATGGTGCATTCAAGTATTGTTATCGGGCCAGATCAAAGCTGAAAAGAACGAGAAGCGGTCGACCGACCTGCAATATAGGTCGACCGACCGATGTCCAGTTCGCAAAGAGGCCCAGTTCACAAAAGCCCAAATTCGCATGAAATAAACCCGCATCGCCAGAATCGGTCGACCGACCGATAATATAGGTCGACCGACCACCAGCTGTTTCGGGACTTCTGTTTTCTTATTTTCTATTTTTCCTAATCTTGTAATAATTCTTATTTAAGGAGACCTAGACTCTTCAATTAGAGAAGAGAAGCAATTTTATAAAGCAAGTAATTCCATTAGAAACAACCTCTTTTATTTTACCAAGTACTCTATGTTTGAAGAACTCCATTGTTAGATTTTTGGTACCAAGCTTTCATCTTTATTCTTAGATTTTCCATTCAAGTTGTAAGTTTGCTACAATTAACCTTTCCTTTTTATTCAATCTTGTTATTCATCTTGTTGTTATTTCTTATTTCATGTTTACCCTTTTATTGTCATCTTTAATTATGTTCATCTCTTCAATTTTCTTAGTAATTGTTAGTTCCATAATTAAAAGTATGCATAGCTAATTCTTGTGATTGGGAATTAGGGGAACCATGATAAAGACTTGACTTTGATAAGTTACATGATTAAATTACCAATCCCCCATTGTTGTTGGTGAACTAATCCTTAGGATTGAAAGATTATTAGGATTAGTTTAACAACAACTTTGGGATTGCCCTTGAACGAAAGTTTAGTGCTTTTGTAGGAACCCTAAGACTGTAAGGATTGGGTAGAATATTGACCTAAAGGTTTATTCTTTGTTCCTTGGGATTGTGTTATTTGATTATTTTACCTTTCATTGACTTGTTTTGACCATGGGAAACCAAAGTTCCTAATCTCCTTTTTATATTATTTTAATTTTCTTGTTAGTTTGCTACCCTAGTTGTTAGTTTAAATCTCAAATCAAAACCCCCCTTTTTGGTTACTTGCAATAGACTTAAAATTCACAAACATAATTAACCTTGTCTCCTTGTGGTTCGACCCTTGACTTATCCTATCTAAGTTTAAGCTGAGGTTTTATAAATCTTATCTTTGGCACCCCTCAACGACGGGTGTCAAATTTTGGCGCCGTTGCCGGGGAGACGGTATAATTTTGTTTGTTAATTTTTTGTTTATTTTTCTTGTCTTAAGGAACTTAGGTTCCTTAAGACCGTTCTCACCTTTTCTTCTAGTTTTGTTTAGAAGACAGGTTTTCTGAGAGGAAGGCTTGAGTACTCTCTTTATGGATTCTATTTATAACTTCCTACAGCCAAAGGCTCAAGATGTACCGAAAGGATTCGCCTTGCCTACCCCCACCACTGGCTCCTTTGAACTCCGCCCAACTCATGTCTCTTTGGTGCAACAGAGTCAATTTTCTGGTCTACCCGATGAAGATCCAATAAAGCATGTTATAACCTTTACGGATTATTGTTGCTCCATACCCCTACCTGAAGGGGTAACTAGAGACGAGGTGCTGGCAACGATGTTCCTGTACTCATTAAAAGAAGACGCGCAAGAATGGTACCGGTACCTTGACAGGACAAGTGAGAAGATTAAGGATTGGACTTCCTTGGCATTGGCCTTTTACAAGAAATACTTCCCTCTTGCAAAAGCCGAGGACTTGAGAAACCAAATCCGTAACTTTCAACAGGGACCTGATGAAGGATTTTGTGAAGCATGGGATCGATTCAAGAAATTGGTCCGTTTTATCCCTCACCATAACCTTCAACAATGGGACCTATGTAACTGTTTTTACAACTCTCTTTATGATGACTATAAGATGGTTCTTGATGTGGCCGCCAATGGAAGATTCCAGAATAACACCGACCATATGAAGGGTTGGAAAACCATTGAAGACATGGCGGTGCATAGGGCTACTTTTAAGGGTTCACGTGGGAATTCAAGAAGGCTGAATGTGGAGATGAATAGAGTGATGGCTCTTGAGACAACAGTTGAAGCCCGTTTTGAAAAACTTGAGGCAACCCAGCTAAAGCTTGAAAGTGCGAACCTAGTTACTACGGTCGACAACACGGGTGAAATTGAGAAATTAAGAGCTCTTGTTGATGTTTTAACCACGGCAGTTTTGAAGATGAGTGAGGCTCACTATACCTCCTCAAAAGTTTTTGAAGATCACTTGATAAACATAGCCAACCAAAGGACTAGCTCTCCAGCTAGTTGTGAGGGACCCATGGAGACGCTGAACGCCATAAATCTAAGGAGTGGCCGTGTTTGTGAAAAATCAACTCAAGAGGATGATCCAGCCGAAATTCCGACCAAAGAATCTGATCCCGTCAAAAGAGCAGGAGGTCGACCGACCGCTACTGTAAGTCGATCGACCGCAGTTCCTGACGTGAGATCAGATTCCGAAAAAAAGAAAAATTCGGATGTTGCAGACTCTGGTCGACCGACCACTGCTACTGGTCGACCGACCGACGTTCCTGAGCAGAGTGCTGTTTTGACTCCGGAATCGCTGGATCCTTCCTTCATTCAAGACCTTACCGAAATTTTACAGCTGAAAAAGCCAAAGGTTGCTGATCCTATGGCTAAAGTCACCATTCCTTATCCTGAAAGACTGAAAAATTCAAAAGAGGATCGGAAATTTGGTAAGTTTTTAGAGATGGTGAAAAATCTTGAGGTAACCATCCCTTTCACTGACTTAATTACCCAGGTACCTTCTTATGCTAAATTCATGAAAGATATTTTAAGTCGTAAGAGGAATTTTCAGGACGACGGTGCCGTTGCTCTTGTGGAAGAATGTTATGTTCTCTCACAAGATAATATAGCACCCAAGTTAAAAGACCCAGGTAGTTTTTCCATCCCTTGTACCATAGGTAATCATGTAATAGGGAAAGCCCTTTGTGATCTAGGGGCTAGTGTCAGTGTCATACCTTATTCTGTATG
The DNA here is from genome assembly GCA_029255685.2 of Silene conica. Taxonomy (NCBI): domain Eukaryota; kingdom Viridiplantae; phylum Streptophyta; class Magnoliopsida; order Caryophyllales; family Caryophyllaceae; genus Silene; species Silene conica. Next base: position 75,793,556 of record CM055314.2, read on the forward strand.
TGAAAGACTTGGTTTAGGTAGACTTAAAGTCACCAATATTACCGTACAGATGGCTGATAGATCGACCCAAAGACCACTAGGGGTCTTGGAGGATGTCCCAGTAAAAGTGGGAAAGTTCTTTATTCCTGTGGATTTCGTTGTTTTAGACATTGCTGAGGATAGTCAAATACCTATTATTTTAGGTAGACCATTTTTACACACAGCTGGGGTTGTAATAGATGTCAAACGCGGGACCATTACTTTAGAGATTGGGGATGACACTATCGAGTTTAGTCTTGCCCATAAGGCAACTATTCCTACTGATGATACTTGTTGTTCCATCGATATTGTAGACAGGAATGTTATCCTTAATTGGAGGGAATCCTTGACCAAGGATCCCTTAGATGATCTGACGATTTTGGATAAGTGTGCAGGTAATCCAGCTGAGGATGCTGAAGAGCTGGATTTGATAGAAGAAGAGGAAGAGGAATATGAGCTCACTGAGGAAGAGAATGAGAAGCTCATAAGCCTAGCTAATGCAAGTCTGGTAAACATGTGTTATTCTATAGATACTAATTCTGTTCAGGCAGTTGAGGTAAAAGCACCAGAGCGTAAGCCACTTCCTCCTAATCTTAAATATGTTTTCCTAGATGATACTGAACAGTACCCTGCGATTGTTAGCTCTAAACTTAGTCCTGACCAACTTTCTGCCTTAATGACTGTTCTTAAAAAGAATAGAAAAGCTCTAGGTTATTCTTTGGATGATATTAAGGGTATAAGCCCTGATGTTTGTATGCACAGGATAGATTTAGAGGAAGGGCATAAGCCTTATAGACAGGGACAACGTAAGTTGAATCCTAAAATGCAGGATGTAGTTATGGCTGAGGTTATGAAGCTTCTTGATGCAGGTATTATCTATCCGGTTGGCAACTCTAAGTGGGTTAGCCCAGTTCAGGTGGTTCCTAAGAAAGGAGGGACCACAGTGGTTAAGAATGATAAAAATGAGTTAATACCAACTAGAGTTGTAACTGGGTGGCGGATGTGCATTGATTATAGACAGTTAAATGCCGCCACCAAGAAAGACCATTTCCCCCTTCCTTTTGTTGACCAAATGACTGAAAGACTGGCTTCTAATAAATTCTTCTGTTTTCTAGACGGTTATTCAGGTTTCTTCCAGATTCCCATCCATCCTGATGATCAGAGTAAGACTACTTTTACATGTCCACAGGGTGTTTTTGCTTATCGCAGGATGCCTTTTGGGTTATGCAATGCTCCTGCTACTTTTCAAAGGTGTATGATGGGTATCTTTTCAGACTTTATAGAAAACATTATGGAAGTATTTATGGATGATTTCTCTGTTTACGGTAATGCTTTTGATCAATGCTTAGTTAATCTTGATAAAGTCTTGCAGCGATGTATTGATGTAAACCTTGTCTTAAACTGGGAGAAGTGTCATTTTATGGTTACTGAAGGGGTAGTGTTAGGGCATCTAATTTCAGATAAAGGTATACATGTAGATAAAGCAAAGGTGCAGGTGATTGATCAATTACCCCCTCCTGTTAATGTCAAAGGGGTGAGAAGTTTCTTAGGACACGCAGGTTTTTACAGGCGTTTCATTAAGGACTTCTCTAAAATTGCTAAACCACTTACACAATTGCTTCTTAAAGATGCCATCTTTGAATTTTCTGATGAGTGCCTTTCAGCTTTTAACAGGTTGAAGGAAGCTTTGATCTCAGCACCAATCATCCAGCCACCAGATTGGGATCTCCCCTTTGAGATCATGTGCGATGCTAGTGACTACGCTGTAGGTGCTGTGCTGGGTCAAAGGAAGAACAAGGCTCTTAATGCTATTTACTATGCGAGCCGCACCCTGGATGAGACTCAAGTCAACTATTTCACCACCGAGAAGGAGATGCTAGCTGTCATATTTGCCTTAGAAAAATTCAGGTCATATTTAGTGGGTAATAAGGTAATTGTCTATACTGACCATGCAGCCTTAAAAGGTCTTTTTCAAAAGAAGGATTCAAAGCCAAGACTTTTAAGATGGATACTCCTTCTCCAAGAGTTTGACATTGAGATTAGGGACAAGAAAGGCGCGGAAAACGTGGTAGCTGATCACCTATCTCGCCTGCAGCTGACTGATGGGGAAGATTCTTTACCTATTGATGATTCGTTTCCTGATGAAAGTTTATTTATCATTAATAGTTCAGGTTCTTATCCCCCTCCTTGGTATGCTGATTATGCTAATTTTGCTGTTACAGGTAAAATCCCTCCTGAGTTGTCTTGGCAACAAAAGAAGAGATTTATGTTCGATGCAAAACAGTATTTTTGGGATGACCCTTATGTTTTAAAAGAATGCGGAGATGGACTTATCCGGAGATGCGTCCCCCAATGGGAGGTGAAGGACATTCTGGAAGCATGTCACTCTTCTGCATATGGTGGTCACCACGGTCCATCTAGGACCGTGGCCAAGGTATTACAGTCTGGTTTTTATTGGCCTACTTTACATGCTGACTGTAGAAATTCTGTAGGTAACTGTGATGCCTGTCAAAGAACTGGGAATGTCTCAAAAAGACATGAGATGCCACAAGTTGGTATTTTAGAGGTAGAAATTTTTGATGTCTGGGGCATTGATTATCAAGGACCTTTTCCTAGTAGTCAAGGTAACAGGTATATTCTTGTAGCTGTTGATTATGTGTCTAAGTGGGTAGAAGCTATTGCTACTCCCCATTGTGATGCAAAAGCTGTTATTAAGATGTTTAAAAAAATCATATTCCCTCGTTTTGGTGTCCCTAGGGTTGTCATAAGTGATGGAGGTATGCATTTTAAGGAGAAACGCTTAGGTGACTTGTTAAATAAATTCGGTGTCCAACACCGTAGGGGTTTAGCTTATCACCCTCAGACTAGTGGTCAAGTTGAGATCTCTAATAGAGAACTCAAGGAGACCCTAGCCAAGGTAGTTTCTAAGTCTAGGAAAGATTGGAGCCTAAAACTTGATGATGTTTTATGGGCCTATAGAACCGCGTTCAAAACTCCAATAGGAATGTCACCATTCAGATTGATTTACGGTAAAACTTGTCATTTACCAGTTGAGTTAGAACGTAAGTCTTGGTGGGCTATATGTGATCTTAATTTAGACCCTAATCTTTCCCGTGAGAAACGTTTATTGCAGCTCAATGAGTTAGAAGAATTCAGGTTGTTAGCCTATGACAATGCCAGGATTTACAAGGAGAAAACAAAGCGCTGGCATGACAAAAGAATCATTAGACGTGATTTTCAGGTAGGTGATAGGGTATTGCTTTTTAATGCTCGTATCCGTCTTTTTCCTGGTAAGCTGAAATCCAGGTGGAGCGGACCCTACACCATCACAGCTGTCTCAAAATTCGGATCAATCGAATTAGAAACCTCATCTGGTGAGAGGTTCAAAGTCAATGGCCAATATGTGAAGCACTTCCGAGGAGAAAATGAGTTTGTCGGAAAAGTCGAAGTTTCTTACTTCGACCCTTTTTAGGATGCTCCTTAGAAGGTAAAAGGTCGTGCGGGACCTCTTAAACCAGCGCTACACGGGAGGCAACCCGTGCTTTAGTTTAAATTTAAGTTTTCTTTCTTATTTTTCGTTTTATCCTCTGGTGGAAATTGAAATCTCTGCAGAAAAATGAAAGAAAAAGAGAATCCGTCAGTACAGTGGTCGACCGACCGAGTTATTAGGTCGACCGACCAAACTGACAACTTTATGCAATTTTTCTGACAGAGTAAGTAAAATCGCAGAGCAGGTAAAAGGACGATGGTCGACCGACCGACTTTTCTGGTCGACCGACCAAGGTTTTTTTTTACGGTTTTATTTTTCAGAGTCAGATGTCACGGGTCTGTTGTGTTTTGAAAATGCAATAATTGCTTTCACTCCTTCCTCCTTAGACTCTTTTTGTAGTTTTTAGTCTTTTTCCTTTTCCTTTCTTTGTTTGCTTCTTTTTCGCCTACCCCCATCCCTATGTTGTGGTTATATGCTGATGAGCACAATGGGGGCATTGTGCGTTTTGGTTTGGGGAGGGTGTTTGCATACTCCTTTGTGAGTATGCAATTGTTTTTGTGTCTTTTGTTTTTCCTTCCTTTAGGTATTTTTCTTGTTTTCATCCTCTCTTGTCGCGTGTTCTTCCCTGTCGCGCATTCTTCTCTGTCTTAAGTTTTTAGGTCGAGTCGGAACGGATAAATACAAGTTATGCCTCACATATCATTTATTGCTTTGCCTTGCATTTTTTTTAAAAAATTTTCAAGCTAGTCTTTTGCGTTATCTACGAGTTTTTGTCGATTTCATGCTAAATTATTAGACTTGACTCTCTTCTTGGCAAGCTACTACATATTCTAAGGATTAGAGCTTAATAAATCGGTGACATCCATGACCGATTTCATGTAGGTTTGTGAGTAGTTTCTCCTCTTGAGGCATGTCACATCAATTTGCATAAACATGAATTTTGTCTTCTTAATACCTGTATGCATTCGGGCCAGTGGTTTGTTGACACATGTGGTAGAGGGATCCCTTTCTCATTTTTCCCATTATCCTCACATAGCCAGATTGAATTCTTTTACCCATTTGCTACATCCTAAAAATTGCCTACCCTAGCCGAGCTAGTAAATTAGTGATGGGACTGTTTTTCTTGCCATCCTTTGGTTTGTGCTTCATTGATAAATTTTGGTTTTGGGAGAATGAAAAAAAAAAAAAAAAAAAAAAAAAAAAAGGGACACGAAAAAAAAAAAAATGCTGAAAAAAACGAAACTGCCTGTTTTCAAGGCTGGTCGGTCGACCAGGACCATTGGATAAGTTAGTTTTTCTGAAAAAAAAAAAGAAAAAGAAAAAAAGAGAGAGAAGAAAAGAAAAAGTTGGAAGATTTGTGATTTTTGCTCTAAAACTTTGAGCATTGGCATGTATGAAAGAAAAAAACAAACAATAAGAAGTGATCTTATAGTATGGATAGACGGATGTTAGCTCGGTTTAACCCCTCTTCCCATAACTTATTTTAAACCCCTTCTTACCTTTAGCCTCACAATCCCAAATTTGCCTCGGCATGTGTCATGGTTATTTAGTGCGGGAATGCATATGTACGGTTGTAGAGATTTTATTCATGTTAGATTGCAGGCATGTTCTTACGGGTCGTAGATAGGTGAGAGTCCTTACTTTTATTTATCTTCTTATCTTTCACATATACATTTGACCCTTTGCTTTCATGAGTGTCTCGAGCGTACCGCGAGAGTCCAATTAGAATGAGTCCTGCAAGGTTGAAATTTTAGCATGTTTTTCCAACATGTTTAATTCGTTTTGCTCTTGACATTATGTTTGATTATAGTTGAAGGATGCATTAAATTGGTTAAGCATAGTGTTGTGTTTGGCTGTGAAAAGTATGAAATCCGTTCCATTAGAAGTTTTATTTTCTTTTGAGTCTTAGTGCTTGCTTGAGGACAAGCAAGGTTTGGTTTGGGGAGTTTGATACGTGCCTATTTTATGCATTTTATTTACTCTTTTGGCACGTATTTTCTTACACTTTCGTGACTTTTAGTTGCTTTTTCTCCCGAAACGGTTTACTTTGGCATTTCTATGTTTTATATGTAGGAATACGCGGAAGTGAGCAAAACCAAGCCTTATTTGCCTTTAGGAAGCTGTTTTGAGTACTAATATGGAGCAAGGATCCGGATGGTGCATTCAAGTATTGTTATCGGGCCAGATCAAAGCTGAAAAGAACGAGAAGCGGTCGACCGACCTGCAATATAGGTCGATCGACCGATGTCCAGTTCGCAAAGAGGCCCAGTTCACAAAAGCCCAAATTCGCATGAAATAAACCCGCATCGCCAGAATCGGTCGACCGACCGATAATATAGGTCGACCGACCACCAGCTGTTTCGGGACTTCTGTTTTCTTATTTTCTATTTTTCCTAATCTTGTAATAATTCTTCTTTAAGGAGACCTAGACTCTTCAATTAGAGAAGAGAAGCAATTTTATGAAGCAAGTAATTCCATTAGAAACAACCTCTTTTATTTTACCAAGTACTCTATGTTTGAAGAACTTCATTGTTAGATTTTTGGTACCAAGCTTTCATCTTTATTCTTAGATTTTCCATTCAAGTTGTAAGTTTGCTACAATTAACCTTTCCTTTTTATTCAATCTTGTTATTCATCTTGTTGTTATTTCTTATTTCATGTTTACCCTTTTATTGTCATCTTTAATTATGTTCATCTCTTCAATTTTCTTAGTAATTGTTAGTTCCATAATTAAAAGTATGCATAGCTAATTCTTGTGATTGGGAATTAGGGGAACCATGATAAAGACTTGACTTTGATAAGTTACATGATTAAATTACCAATCCCCCATTGTTGTTGGTGAACTAATCCTTAGGATTGAAAGATTATTAGGATTAGTTTAACAACAACTTTGGGATTGCCCTTGAACGAAAGTTTAGTGCTTTTGTAGGAACCCTAAGACCGTAAGGATTGGGTAGAATATTGACCTAAAGGTTTATTCTTTGTTCCTTGGGATTGTGTTATTTGATTATTTTACCTTTCATTGACTTGTTTTGACCATGGGAAACCAAAGTTCCTAATCTCCTTTTTATATTATTTTAATTTTCTTGTTAGTTTGCTACCCTAGTTGTTAGTTTAAATCTCAAATCAAAACCCCCCTTTTTGGTTACTTGCAATAGACTTAAAATTCACAAACATAATTAACCTTGTCTCCTTGTGGTTCGACCCTTGACTTATCCTATCTAAGTTTAAGCTGAGGTTTTATAAATCTTATCTTTGACACCTCTCAACGACGGGTGTCAAAAACAACATGTTCAGGAACCTTTTGAGAACAACATGTTATGCATTGAGCTGACATCTTTTGTTAATTACTTAAGTCTGTATGAACTTTGTAGTTTTTTAATCTGATTTTGGTGCAGTTTACGTAATGCTCACTTGGCATACAACTACATTAATACTACTCAAAACACAATTGTACAAGGAAAGTCTCATGTATGCATTGCCGCATCAAATTCAGTGAATCTGGTGGCATAATGCATACATGAGGCATCCTTGCCCTCACCACTTATCATTGGGCAAGTACCCAAATTCGAACATGCATATCATCATTAGTACGGGTAATTTTTTAAAATTAGGGACAAAAAATAAATCTCTATAGATCTTCCAAAAGAAGATTAAAAGCCGGGAAATACTGCGACATTTCCTGAATAAACCACCTCCTGTGTTCAGGAGTTTTCTCCATATCCTTCACTCTCTTTCTCCTTTCCTCAGCAGCCACAACTCTTCTGTTTGCCTCACGATCAAGTTCTTCCATCCTCTTATCAAACAACTCGATTTCTGAACAACTATCTGGCACAACTGTGTCAAAAACACCCAAAGAATCGAGAACAAAAGAGGAAAGTGAAACAATGGATTCAGGCACGATTTCATCGAAGTCAATCATCATTGACCCATCTCCCTTTATCATTTCAACCTCTACATCTGAAGTTTCATTCAAATAATCCTTCTTAACAAAGGAATCTGGAGGGACATCATTATCTACAGTAGAAAAATAAAATCGAAAATGAAAAGTTAAAAACAAACATCATTGCAGCCTATCTCCGACATTGCACTATTGATTTTATTTATCATTTTAAGTTCCATTTAAATCCTATCTCCGACATTGCAGCCGGTTTCATGTGGTAACGAAAATGAAAAATTAAAAGAAAATGAAAAATGATACAACGAAAATGAAAAATGAAACATAACGAAAATGAAAAATGATCATAACGAAAATGAAAAATGAAAAATGATAAAACTGTTGGGGCTGGTGTCCTTGACAGTTAGTACAATGACTTATTAAATCTCTTTAAGGATCACAAGGACATACTTCAGTATTATTATCAGTCGATCCACGTTTATCAATAACGGTTGACTTGCTAGATAAGTTTGACGTTATTGTCATACGGATGACAGTGATCAACTGGTCCCTATACGTCACACCTATAGGACACGTTTGAGAGATGTGAAGGTATGAAAATACAGTCACATTTATGCCGGATATGACTAAACAGTTAGTCAGAGATATTGACTATTAAATTAGTCAATAAGATGTTGAGATTATTATTTAATACGGATTAAATAATTTTAGCTAATACGGATTACATGATTAATTCGTAAATTAAATGTAAACGGTTATATTTAATTAAATATTGAATTCGCATATTAATATAAACAGTTATATTAATTGAGCTAATTATACAATATAGTAATTTTCTTATTAGACCATTATTAATGTATCGACTGCACATTGTGACAAATGCATTAATATTTGATAACATGTATACGATTTATAATAAATACCCGTGAATTATATTATTAGCAAAACGGGTCGAATCACGCATTGGAATAAGGTAAGAGTGGAAAGCCCACTCTCAATTTCGGCCGGTCGTGTAGGTTACAAAAGGAGAGTGTTTCTCCTTTTGTCAATCACTGGTATTATTATTCTCATAGAATTAGGATTTTGAGAGCATCATTTTCCCAAAAAACTCAGATCTCACATCAAAACTCACAAAAAAGCTCTCCCCATATTGCAAGGCATTGGAGAGTATTTCTAGCACACACGACATCGTCTCAAACTAAGTCTTGGGTGCAAGTTATAGGAGGGAATTTACTTTAATTCCTGTTCTTAGGCCATTCGCGCAAGGACCAAAGGTCGTACCCTTTTCATGTTGTTTTTATTATCTTATGACCATAATCGCAATTGTAAATTTCGTTATAATCTTGCAATTTAAGGGTGAATTCATGTTTGATTCCCCACAAGTGGTATCAGAGCCAATGTCACGCAAATTTTACATTTGTGTTTTTCATAAGGTTTTAAAAATTGTAAATCGGGACTTTTACATGTCACTCGATCGAGCCTTGCATTCACTCGATCAAGTGACACCGTTTTTGATTCGGCCGTGTGCCATTTGTGTATAATCGATCTTGTTTTCGATTTTTATTTACATATTTTTGATTAATCGATATTTTTAGCAATATGTGAATCTTTTGTTGTTGTTTATTATTGATTTACACGTTTTAAATCAAGGATAAAAACTTGTTTTGGTTTTAAAGTGCAGCGATTTACGTTTTAACCAGAAACTCGTTTTTGCTTTTGGTCAGTCGGTCGACCTGGTTAGTAGGTCGGTCGACTTTGGTACTGTTACAGGAAGTCTGTTTTTACTGGCAGATGGTCGGTCGACCTCGAGGTGAAGTCGGTCGACCTCGTAACTGTTACAAGCGTTTTAATTTTCGAAAATAACTTGTTTTATTTTCCCTTGGCCAATAGTAATATACTATATACGGAAAAAGTATATTAACTTTTGTGAAACGGTTCACTCACGTTTGATACATATTATTTTAAAACGGTTTAAGATAATGGATTATAAATTTATTAAAATCGAAGTGATTAAAACGGTATAATCACATAATTTTAATCCCGTATGGTGGTTTGGTAAAATTTGTTAAACATAATAACGGTATTATGTCATGAATGAATTTTTTTTGGTTGATGCATTTTATTTATCTTCTTGTGAATGCTTATGAATGCTTTCTATAACGTATTTAATTTTGCAAACAGTTGTAACTTAGTGTGGCCTTAGTAGATTGTGTTACTGTAATGATGGAACACGGTCTTGTTTGTAATCTTGAGATCTTGTATCTCCGTTTTGATTTTTGCCATGTAATTACTTTTGTATTTAAATTAGAATGCAAATAGGTTTATATTTGTAATTTAAATTAGTTATGGGATATTCTACGGTGTACCCTCGTGTTTTTCGGTTTTCTATGTTATACCCCTACATTTTTTAATTTCTATAGTATGCCCTTAAACTTCTTACTTATTCTTCATAATGACTTCCTTCAAATCTCCATTAACACTATTACTATAAAAAGTCATAATTTGACATTTATTTTGACTTATTAATGTGGTATTACCATTCTATATAGAAAGTATCACAAATATCTTTAAATAAGCATAAGCTTCTATTAAAAACATATGCTATAAAGCATGAAATAATAATAGCAATTTGATATAATTGAGTTAGATTTGTATACTATTTGGTTGGTAAATGGTAATTCGGCGAACTAATAAGTAAATGCAAAGGTTGTCGAGTAATTGAAATGTTAAATAGACGACTTAAATTAAGAAATTAAGCTAACAAAACCAATAAATAATGTCATTGTATAGACTCATATATAGAGTTTAAGGGCATACCATAGAATCTAAAAAATGTAGGGATACAACGTAGAAAATCGAAAAACACGAGGGTACACCGTAGAATATCCCATTAGTTATTTTGTGAAGACCAAAGACGGAGACCGGATGCTCACTCCTGCTGCAAAGACCAAGATGGAACATCAAGACAAGCTTCTAGGGTCCAACGGTGGATTCCAAGTTGTTGTTATGTTTATTTTGGTAGGATAGGCCACACTAGGACTTTTATTTACGTTTATTGCATTTATTTTTTATGCTTTCATCGATAATAGCTTGCATCATATTCCGCCTAAAACGAAACCACCTATAACATGCCTGAAAACTGACTCATGTAGAGGTTACGCGTTAGTTTTCTGTGACAATTCAGATGTCACGTGTCACATGCAAAGTCATCACTTTATTTCATTCATTCACGTATATGCTAGATATTAGTTCACTTAAAATGGATAAATATAAGTTGATGGGGTCTTCCTCGTACAACCAAAAATTGAGACTGGTCTTTATAAATCAGACTCCCATGAATCCCTTCTTCGTCGGTAGGCATAATATGACCCCTTCTACGTCGGGTAAGTGGGAACAGATGATTTATTTTATCTCAACATTGTGGTCGATCACTAGATACTATCTAGCAACTATGATGGACTAATAGATAGGATTTACGGAAATCTATCGACCAAGAGTTCCAACGGTGGAATTAGCCAAGCTGTAGGCTTATCAATTTACGGAAATTGAGTCTTGGGATTGTTTATATAATTCTTGAGGGAGATCAATTATATAAATGAAGTCTACGAGTTTAAATTCAATTTAAAATAGACTTAAATCACAACGATGAGTTGCTTATATGGTTTTGTTTTTATCTTCTTTTCAGTGTAGAACACGATCAATTTAATACTGTTGTATAACAAATGGCTGGTGAAGGCCCAATGCCAAGTGCCAAGCTAGCACGTGAATCCTGGCTTAAAGCATTCATGGACTCCATGAATCAGTCTACTAGACTGAGGAATGACGGGTCAAACTTCTCTGACTGGGAGGCAGCGTTACGGAATGCTGCCATTGCTGACGGAAAGCTCAAGTACTTGACTGAGCCTATTCCGGCACACCCAGGAACTGGAGATAGAGCTAACGAAGTTCGCGTTCATAGCGACTTCGTCATGGAAGCGGGTGCGATAAAGAACGTACTGATCTATGCAATGGAATCAAATTTGCAAAGATGCTTCATCTCCCATGGTGCAAACAAGATTTTCACCACGCTCACTAACGAATTCTCGAAAGCTCCGAGAATCGTTTCTTATGAGCATACCTGTCGCTTCTTTGAAGCGGAACTCCAGAAGGGCCAAGCTGTTAGCCCACATATTCTCAACATGATTGAGAATATCGAGAAACTGGAGGCCCTAAACTGCAAGATCAATGAGAACATAATCGTTGATCGAATGCTTCATTCGCTTCATGATGGATTCGCCCTCTTTAGGGCCAACTATTACCTGAACGACATGAAGAAGACTCCTCATGAGCTCCACTCCCTTCTCGTACAGACCGAGAAGAATCTGAAATTAAGTGGGAGCGTGAAGCAGGATGTTCTCATGATCTCCAGTAAGGGTAAAGGTAAGGGGAAAGCTAAAGCTCAAGGCGACCTAGCGGTAGGTAAGCCTAAGTTCAAGAAACCAGGATTTACTAAGAGTGGGCCTAGTGAGTTGAGAAACTCACAAGGCAAGAGAAAGAGTAAGGATACTAGCATGGAATGCCACCATTGCCACAAGACTGGGCATTGGAGGCGGACATGCCCCGTGTATCGTGAGGACATTAAGGCAGGCCGCGTTACTCTTGTTGGTATGTGTTCTTCCTCTTCTTTTATTCACATGATTGAGATTAACGATGCAAGTTACGGAACTTTGGTACTAGATAATGGTTGTGGTTCTCATCTATGTAATCATGTGCATGGCCTCCGAAACCAAGAACCCCTCATCAAGGCTGAGGTTGACATGCGTGTCGGGAATGGAGCACGAGTTGCTGCAGTCTCGAGGGGAACATACGTGATCCAGCTTCCAAGTGGATTTGAGTTATCTTTATATAACTGCTATTATGTTCCTAGTTTATCCAAAAACATTATTTCTGTTTCTACACTTGACAAACTCGGTTTTTCATTTGTAATAGAGAATAATAGCTGTATTTTCTCGTTACACAATATGATTTATGGCAAGGCATTTTTCATGAATGAAATTTATGTTTTAGAACAAACCAACGAAATATTACATGTGAATAACAAGAGATTAAAGGTTGGTGACAAAGATCAAACTTACCTATGGTATTGCCGTATGGGACATATAAATGAGAAACGCGTAAAACAACTCAAACAGAACGGAGCTATCTCGGCCTTTGATTTCGAATAATATGGCGCGCGTGAATCATGTCTCATCGGTAAGATGACTCGTATTTCCTTCAAAGGTATTGTAATGCGCGTTGCTGACCTATTAGGACTCATACATACAGATGTATGTGGCCCTATGTCGATCAACGCATGAAAAGGCTATAGGTATTTCATCACTTTCACGGATGATTTGAGTAGATATGGCTATGTCTACTTAATGAAACACAAAAGTGAATCCTTTGACAAGTTCAAAGAATACCAGAATCGGGTACAGAACCAACTGGGCAGAAGGATTAAAGCACTTCGATCTGATCGTGGTGGCGAGTATCTTTCTCACGAGTTTGATCAACACTTTAAAGACTGTGGCATCGTTCTACAGTTGACTCCACCTGGAACACCACAATTAAATGGTGTGTCCGAACGGAGAAATCGAACTCTACTAGATATGGTTCGATCCATGATGAGTCACACCGTTGTGCCTGATTCATTGTGGGGCTATGCTCTTTTGTCAGCCGCTCTAATACTTGACCGAAGTCCGTCTAAAGCTGTTGACAAGACTCCATACGAGTTATGGAAGGGAACGGTCCCTAACTTGTCATTTATTCGGGTTTGGGGCTGCGAGGCTTATGTCAATTGGAGACACGAGGATAAGCTCGGCTCGCGATCGGTCAAGACATACTTTATAGGCTATCCAAAAGGAACTTTTGGTCATTACTTCTACTCGCCAACCGAAAAACGTGTTTTTGTTGCGGCTAGTGCGACGTTCTTAGAGAAAGAATTTATCGAGAACAAGTCGAGTAATAGAACCTTCGATCTATCGGAGATTCAAGAACCAACTACCGAGCAACCATTGGAAGAAACAGTTCCTTCAACCTCGGCTGCGGTAGATATTCCTAAGGAACCTAGGAGGTCGGGAAGAGTCTTTATTCCTCTGGACAGATACATTGGTATGGTCGAGGAACATGACATAGATGACGTCTTACTCCTAGAGGGTAATGAACCCTCAACCTATAAAGGTGCCATGACTAATTCTGACTCAAAGCTATGGCTAGAAGCCATGCAATCCGAGATGGACTCCATGTATGAGAACAACGTGTGGGATCTTGTGAACCTACCTACAAAGGTACGCCCCCTTCAATGCAAATGGCTTTACAAGATAAAGCATGCAGTGTAAGGACAACAAGATATCCACAAGGCAAGACTAGTTGCTAAAGGTTTCACCCAAGTGTCAGGCTTGCACTACGATGAGATCTTTGCACCCGTAGTCATGCTGCGTTCCATTCAGATTATCTTAGCGATCGCCGCATTTCATGACTATGAAATCTGGCAAATGGACGTTAAAACCGCCTTCTTAAACGGTTATTTGGAGGAAGAGTTGTACATGGTACAACCCGAGGGTTTTATTGATCCAGAACATCCTAAGAAGGTTTGCAAACTTAAGCGTTCCATCTATGGACTTAAGCATGCATCACGGAGTTGGAATCATCGCTTCGACCAAGTGATAAAAGAGAATGGGTTCATTCGATCAGTCGAGGAACCATGTCTCTATATCAAGTCGAGTGGGAGCAAGATTATTTTCCTAGTATTGTATGTTGATGACATACTCTTGATTGGGAATGACATACCTCTCCTATCTTCGGTTAAAGCATGGTTGAAAAACCATTTCCAGATGAAAGATCTGGGAGAGGCACAAAGAATTTTGGGCATCCGTATCTACAGGGATAGATCACGATGGATGTTGTCTCTAAGTCAGGAGTCTTACATAGATAAGATTCTAGAGAGATTCAGCATGACGAACTCCAAGAAAGGGTTCCTTCCTATGGCTACTGGGCTTCACTTGAGCAAGACTCAAGAAGCTAAGACATTGGAAGAGAAAGAGCGCATGAGTCGGATTCCTTATGCTTCGGCCATAGGATCGATCATGTATGCCATGATATGCACACGTCCAGACGTTGCATATGCATTGAGTATGACAAGCCGATTCCAAGCTCATCCAGGTGTAACAACACTGGATGGCCGTGAAAAACATTCTTAAGTACCTACGAGGACTAAAGATTGGGGATTGACTTATGGAGGCGACTCAACGCTCTGCACCACGGGTTACGCAGATGCTAGCTTCCAAACGGATCGAGACGACTCGAAATCTCAGTCTGGATTCGTTTTTACTCTTAATGGCGCTGCTGTCAGCTGGAAAAGTTCTAAACAAAGTGTTACAGCAGACTCTACAACTGAGTCCGAGTATTATGCCGCTTCTGAAGCCGCTAAGGAAGCAATATGGATGCGTCAATTCTTACAAGGACTATCAGTAGTGCCTAGTTCGAATGACCCGATCACCGTTTATTGTGACAATAAAGGTGTCATCTTCCAAGCTAAGTAGCATAAGTCTAGCAACAAAGCTAGACATGTACAACGGGAAGCTCATCTAATCAGAGATTACGTGGAGCAGAAGGAGATATTTATTGATAAGATCGCTACGGATGACAACATAGCTGATCCTGTCACTAAAGCATTATCACGTGATAAGCATGAAGGGCACATTAATTCCATGGGAATTAGATGTGTTCCTAAGTTGTAGTACTCTTTTATGAATTCATATTATAATTCATTTTGTTGTGTACTCTTTTACAACCTCATTATTATGATATTTCATGTTTTGTTTTTCATGTGGAATTGTACGCCAATTTTGAACACCACAAAGTGAACTGATTAACACTACATCGTTTTAGTCCTTGATTACCCACTTGAGCTGATAACTCAGGTAATCATTTTGTGACGTTGGTTGATGGTGGGTTCAACGAGCCATAAGTCAAACAGTTGACTGACGAATCACAAAGGCGAGTTATACGGATATCTCGTAGGACACCCCGTGACAACGTTATGGAGTCCTAAATGTTTTATAACATTGGGTTCCAGGTCGTGGATAGGACCTCCATAGTGTTCCTTAGAGTCGAGTCTTTTGACTTTCAACTGTCTCTTGAGATTAAGGCAGATTTTGGGTAACTTTGGTTTCTTTCCCACGGTCTTCCGTAACAGGGGCCAAGAGAATTTTTTCTGGGTTATTTCATGTTGCGCTTACATCTGCAGGATTCGAGTTGAGGGAAATATCTAAACCCTTATCAGGATTTTATCATTTCTCAGGGCCACTCGAGGAGTAGTAACTGAAATGCATGGCCATGCTCGAATACAGATTCCTTTTATCAGTTAAGTTACTCTCTAGTCGGGGAAACCACTCTTGATACAGATCGCTTGTGAGATACGACCTTTGCGAATACGGATTTGCAAATTGTCTTACATTGAGTGGGAGAAATTTTAAAAGGATATGAGAATCGGTTATCGCACCTACACCTGTACGGACAAGAGGGAGTTTGTTGGAGCTTGTGTCCTCCACATGTAGTGCGATAACGTCATTGCACATACACTTGTACGGACAAGTGGGAGATTGTTGGGGCTGGTGTCCTTGACAGTTAGTACAATGACTTATTAAATCTCTTTAAGGATCACAAGGCATACTTCAGTATTATTATCAGTTGATCCACGTTTATCAATAACGGTTGGCTTGCTAGATAAGTTTGACGTTATTGTCATACGGATGGCGGTGATCAACTGGTCCCTATACGTCATACCTATAGGACACGTTTGAGAGATGTGAAGGTATGAAAATACAGTCACATTTATGCCGGATATGACTAAACAGTTAGTCAGAGATATTGACTATTAAATTAGTCAATAAGATGTTGATATTATTATTTAATACGGATTAAATAATTTTAGCTAATACGGATTACATGATTAATTCGTAAATTAAATGTAAACGGTTATATTTAATTAAATATTGAATTCGCATATTAATATAAACTGTAATACCCGTAAAATCCGTCAATAAAATAAAATGAGAAACTTATTAATTAAACAAGTATCGTTTAATAGAGACACGTAAAACCGTCGCATGCATCGTTTTCCGTGCATCGTTTTCCGTCACATAATCATTGACCAATGCATGTCTAGACATGTGGACCATTGCATGCCTAGACATTTGGCCTATGCATGAAGATGGCATTTGGCATTTGCATAAGGACACTTGGCATGTTTGTGAGAAACCTTCTCTCTCTTTTTTCCCCCATTCCCACGCCATTTCTCCACACTCCATCGGATTTCATTCTCTCATTCCATCACTCACACTAAAAAGAAATATAGAGAGAAAGATAGAGAGAAACCAAGAAGAAGAAGAGAAAGTTAAGGAAGAAGATCCTTCATAGCATCAACCCTTCACTAAGTAAGCTTATGAACCCTTCAAATCTGATTTTATAACATTTTAACATGCATTCAAATATCACTTAACATCTAAACTTGAACATATGAATCTACAACCATGCATGCAAAGGATTGAATTTAGTAAAAACCGTTATGTTGTCAAAAACGTAGCATGCATGTAACAAATCTGAAATCACATGTTAAAATGAGTAGTTTCAGAAAATAAAAATTTGGGACTTTCCTTAAGTTGTTATAAAGACACTCACCAAAAATTAGGACGTTTGCATGAACCGTTTAGAAATGAAAAATCATATACTACAGCCTATTTTCTGTTTATCCGAATCACTAGATCTCACTTAAAGAGTAATAAAACCATATGTAAAAAAGGAATCAGTGTCTCATCTCTTAATATGTTAAACTACATTGAGTCTAGATGATAATAGGATTTTGAATCAACTCGTTTCGATTTGTTAAGAGGGCTTTATGATGTAAAACATTTCATGACTCATATTCTGACCACTGTTTTTAAAACGCGTTTTTAGATCTGATAAACACATTTTTGAGACAACATGCATGGCTAACTATATGTTGTAGACACCAAAAGGAATCTAATAAATCCAACCATGCACGAAAATATGACGTTTTGGATTTTATATGATTTTTACAAGTTTCGGTTGTATTCTGGAAAAATGTTCTAATTAGTCATACTTGTTAAAAGCTTGCATTTCCATAAAAGGGTAGTTTAGTCATACATATAAATATAATCAATGACCCATCTCTTCACATGTTAAATTTTAATGAATGTAAAGTGTAGTAGGCTTTCGTTTCGACGAGTTTCGACATGTTAAGAGTATTTACCACCCCGTAACCTTTTAAGACTCACTTTTGGACCAACTTTGGTAGACTGTAACTTTGGACCCCTTAAACACGTTTTTAGACTCTTACCACCGAGACATTAAAGATGGACAACTCACTAAGGAACCAAACCCCACTGGTCTCACCTCAAAACATTTAGTAACGAAGGAGATATGACGATTTAAAGTTTCTGTTTTGAATCTGTAAAAAAACCGAGAAAGTATAGTTATCGCATAATTTACTACAAGTAGCTTAGTAATGGTCGTTCATATAAGTGACTATTATTTTAAATATTATGTAGAGTCGGGATTCATAGAAGAGGCTCTCTAACCTTTAATCGTTCGTAAGATAAGGGAAACGCTTATCCGTACACTCTTATTAAACCGTTACGATTTGTTACCATCTTGCATGGTAAGACTTTTGGTTATATTGAAATATTTATATTGGTTGAATTCATTTTACAAAATGATTATGGATAAAGATTTGTTTGTTTTGATCCTTTGAAACGGGATTGTGTTTAATATGGAAAGAAATGGTTTATGATTTTAAAAGTTTTGGGAACCAAAACCGTTTTGCTTTTCTACAAGCTTATGATGAGTTATCAAATTTGAAGGAAATATCTTGGTTATTTGGAAATGGATTCTCATGTTGGTTTGAAACGGTTTTGGTAGAGGGGTAGGTTGTTCCATAATAAGGGACTTCCTATACAGAACTTCTGATGGGGGTTAGTTGATCGAGACCCCGTCCTCTTATCTTCCTCTTTGGGGTTGGCCCTTAGAGGGGTGTGCACACTCGGGATTCTAGGACAGTTTAGTACATGATTTGGTGAACCTCGTCTTATCCGGTTTAGGGCGAGTGGATCCTCTTCATACGGCCTCTATCCAAATATATAGCGACGTTGGAAATTGTTGGAAAGAAATGTTTTCTTTGGTTTGGAATTATCTTGAAAGGTTGGATATGGATTTGAATATTTTGGAACACTTATGTTGTTCTTAATCATTTGAAATTATTTGTTTCCCTTTAATTAACAGTGGTAATTCTGATACTCTGTTTTCAATCTTTCGAGACACTTTTGTTACGTACTATTTTAAAATATCTTTTAAGTTATGATTTCATATTCCGTTTATTCTTTATTCGGATTGTTTACCTTACTCAACATTACTGTTGACCCTTTTATTTGTTTTGCCCTTGCTTGGACAGGTACCCGTGGGAATTAGTCGTGGGATGCACAAGAGAGTGCGCTTAATATTTCAGTCAAAGACAAATGCTTTGACTCTTTATCTTCTTTTGGATCAATGAACTTTATTTTCGCTTCCGCAAACTTTAAATTTGGTTGTAATCGTATTTTATCCTTTGGATTTTAAATTATTAGACAACTACCTATTTACTTCATGGTTAGGTACTACTACCACATTTGGTTTAATTGTGACACACCCATTATCCGAATTTTACTTGAAAACCCTATTTACTAATGAATAGGATGATGGGGGTGTTACATAAACAGTTATATTAATTGAGCTAATTATACAATATAGTAATTTTCTTATCAGACCATTATTAATGTGCCGACTGCACATTGTGACAAATGCATTAATATCTGATAACATGTATACGATTTATAATAAATACCCGCGAATTATATTATTAGCAAAACGGGTCGAATCACGCATTGGAATAAGGTAAGAGTGGAAAGCCCACTCTCACCCCACTCAATTTCGGCCGGTCGTGTAGGTTACAAAAGGAGAGTGTTTCTCCTTTTGTCAATCACTGGTATTATTATTCTCATAGAATTAGGGTTTTGAGAGCATCCTTCTCCCAAAAAACTCAGATCTCACATCAAAACTCACAAAAAAGCTCTCCCCATATTGCAAGGCAATTGGAGAGTATTTTTAGCATACGCGGCATCGTCTCAAACTAAGTCTTGGGTGCAAGTTATAGGAGGGAATTTACTTTAATTCCTGTTCTTAGGCCATTCGCGCAAGGACCAAAGGTTGTACCCTTTTCATGTTGTTTTTATTATCTTATGACCATAATCGCAATTGTAAATTTCGTTATAATCCTGCAATTTCAGGGTGAATTCATGTTTGATTCCCCACAAAAACAAACATCATAATCGTAAAAAAGAAAAATGATAAAACGAAAATGAAAAATTAAAAGAAAATGAAAACGAAAATGGAAAATGGACAATACCTAACGGAAACGAAAATGAAACATGAGCAATACCTAACATACACGGTGCATCCTCATCCTCAATATTCAGATCTGAATATTTGAGGTCATCTTCATAATCGTATCTGAGAAAGCGCGACATCAGAAGGAGTAATTAGGTTAAAATGATTACAAAAGGGAGATGATTTGGTCTCAGGAACTAATTTAAGAAGAAAGAGGAAGGATTGTCGAAGAAGAGAGAGGAGAATTAGATCTTAAAATGGATTAATATGGGAATTGAAATTTGGGAAGATGAAGATCATATGGGGGGAGATGAAGAGCTGCGTGTGTTGAGGGATTAGGGTTTGGGAATGTTCTAGAGAAGGGTAGGTTATGGGTAAAATAGGCGGGATTGATGGGATAGGGTAGATTAATTAGGGATCCTAATTTGGGCTGGGTAGGTTAGTGTATTAGGATTAGTTTGGGGAATGGGTAATAAAGTGGACCAGCACAATGGCATTTGCGTAAATATTGTAATCCCTTGAGGATTATGTGGTATTTTCACACAACCAAAAATTACTAAAAATAGAAGTAGGAACCATTACTAAACTCACACCAAAAAGGAAGTAAGAACCATTACTCCGACTCGGAGGAAGTATATTTTTTTCCATTTAAATTATTATTTTTGTTGTATACACTTCCCTTCCACCTGTCCAAAAAAACTAAGGGATCATTCCTTTACTACAAAAGCGATAACATTTCTTCACCTTCTTTTGTATGCAACAATTCGTGAATTAAAAAGACCCACATTTTTGCAAAAAGAATTAATTACCTCTCTCCTAATTTCAGCCTTTTTATATGCTTTCCTTATCTCGCCTAATATTATGTTGTATTATACGGAGTATGTTGTATTATACAGTATTGTATTACCGAATTTATGATAAATGATAGGAAAAATTACAAATAACCACCACGTATTTACGTATTTTTACAAATAACCACCACGTATTTCTATTTTTACAAATAACCCCCAAGCTTTCGTGTATATTCCCCAATCACCACCGTATATTTGACCCAAAACTCGTTTTTCATATTTTCCGACTCATTAGTTAACGATTTACTTGAAATACCCATATTACCCTTACACAATCCCAAATTAAACATTTATATCTTTCTAAAATTCCTCCTGCATACCCAAATCAATTACTTTGTACTCCATATGGAAACCCTAAATCCCCAAATCAATTGATCCCCATGATTTATAATTTTACCTTACAATTCATATGAAAGGGGATTTAGGGGGATTTAGGGATAAATGGTTAATTTTCCTTGGATTTTCAAAACATTTCCTTGGCCGTGTTCTTTATTTTTCTTGGATTTTCAAAATATTTTGTGTACTGTGCTTCTTCTCCCTCCCATTCACCAAACTCAGGCGCCTTCGCGTGCCCTTCCAGAGGTGTTGGACCCACGTCCATGTTTGGTTGAGGCCCATTAGAATAGGGATGCTTTCTGTGAAGATCATCGAAAACAATCGTGTAGCCGCCTCCACCTCCATTTTCCCAATCACCAAATTGGGGCACTTTAGGCCTTCCTTCTCTTGAGACTGGCCGAGCCTGAACCTGAGGGTGAGATTGCGCCTGTTCATGCACTGAAGGGCCCGACTGAGGTGGCATCACTGACATGTCTCTGTTAATCTGAGGTCCATTCTCTGCAGCAGCGGGCTCACCAAGCCTGTATTTCCGTACTTTTGGAATGTATGTGTGAAACCACTCGAATCTCCATTATCCCAGGCGCCAAAATGAGGGACTGCGGCGTGTGTCCTCTGTTTATCACCTCGAGTTCGAATCTGAGCAGCCTGAGGCTAAGACCGATCTTGCGCTGACACGTCTCGGTTCATGTGAGGTTCATTCACAGCATCGATTTAGGGGGATTTAAACTTTTACAGGTAAATAGTTAATTTTCATATGAATTGTTGTAAAGTAAAATTGTAAACCATATGGATCAATTGATTTGGGGGATTTAGTGTTTCCATATGGAGTACAAAGATTGATTTGGGTATGCAGGAGGAATTTTAGAAAGATAGAAATGTTTAATTTGGGATGGTGTAAGGGTAATATGGGTATTTCAAGTAAATCGTTAACTAATGAGTCGGAAAATATGAAAAACGAGTTTTGGGTCAAATATACGGTGGTGATTGGGGAATATACACGAAAGCTTGGTGGTTATTTGTAAAAATAGAAATACGTGGTGGTCATTTGTAAAAATACGTAAATACGTGGTGGTTATTTGTAATTTTTCCTAAATGATACTACCTCCGATTTTCTATGATGTTCTCCTTTCCATTTTGGTCTAATAACATTGATGTTCCCTATTTCCTTTTTTGGACAACTTTGTGTGGTCCAAAATCAATTTCATGTAGGGTCATGTGTATTGTGTGGTCCAAATTAATTTCCTTATTTTTTGTGTTAAAATCAAAAGGGAACAACACAAGAAATCGGAAAGAGTATGATAAAGAAAAAATTAAAGGATTTTTATTGGCTGTTAAATTTTAGAGAATGGAAAAAAAATAAAGTGTTCCACTCCTCCCACACTATTATTAAACTAATTAATTACACTCTCATTTCTCCCACTATCATGAAGCCAGTGAATTACTCTATCTTTCTTTCTTATTCTATTCTACTAATTGCAAAGTTTATATTTGATCAATAAGTGTATGTATCTATGTTTATTTTCATCAATTATAAAATTATAGTAAAAAAATTAAGATCTCGGATATTTATGGAAATTGTTTAAATAAAAAAAAAATTAGTGATATAGGTCATACAAAATAGAATAAATTTTAAAAATCAATATTGTTTTAGATTTCATCTCCTTTCTTTATTATAAACATGTCAAAAAACTGTACATACTTTAAATTGAACGAAAATCTGCACATACGTTAAAATCATAAATTACTCATAAAAATAAAATTTAAAAATAATTTAAAGAAATTAAGAAACAATAATTTCTCAAAGAACTCGACAACAATAATATTTGTTTTTACAAAAGAACAACCAGTCATATTATATAAGTAATTTTTCAAAACAAATAAGTACTAATGATAAAGAACCTCTCATGAACTCATCAATAATGTAAAATTGTACTAATTAATAAAAAAATTAATTCATATATGTCAAATCACACACTTTTTGGTAATAAACAATAAAATAATAAATACTCCCTCATATTCAGCATATTCTTCCCTCTTTCCTTATTGACGATAATCACATTTTCTTCCCTCTTTCCTAATTTGGTAAGCATTTTGTGGTCCAAATTCAATTTCATGTGGGATAGGGTGATTTGTGTGGTCCAAATTCATTTCCTTAATTTTGAGGTAAAAGAAAGGGGAAGAATAGGCTGAATAGGAGGGAGTAATATTTTAATTCGGGATTAAAATAATTATACCCGTAGATATATCAAAATCTACATTAAAATTGTGTATTAATATTTGGTATATCTCGGAATTTTGAAGGTTGGCCCATGCATTTTTTTTGCATGGAATTAAAACTAGTTTTATGTGTATTATGAGTAAGTTTCGTGAGAGATTATAGGCGGTTTTTCAATAAGTTAATTAAGAAACCATTCAACAATTTCAAGAAAAAATGATACTAAAGGTAATAAAATATAAATAAATAATGATTAAAAATAGTTACATTTATATAAAATAAGTACAAAATGACAATCTCACAATAAATAATAAAAGAGTCACGACTCACGAGAAGCAGATAAATGGGTACAAAAGATTAATTTCTCAATAATTTAGTAAGAGACTCTCGCTCCTAAATTTGGAGTTATTGTTTTATTTTATTTTTATCGTGACACAAAACGACGATTTAATAAATACTTATTTTTATAATTAATGTGCTCATAAATGCGACTATTTTTATAAGTAAAACATATTATGTCATTGAGTAAATTAATAATTACTCCCTTATATGTTTCAGTTTTCTAAAATTACTCCCTTATATGTTTTTTTAAAAAAATTACTCCCTTAAGTTGATCTCAGGTCAAATATTGCTACCATTTTTCAGCTCTGATGAGTATTTCCGTCAATTTTTGAGTTTTATCTCTATTTTCCTAAATTTATGACTAAAATGCCCCTTAGTATTTGAGTATCTCGTTATAGTCTTTGCACAAAACTTACCAATATCTTCATCAAAACTAATTCCTCACTATTTTACCCAATCTCTATCTTCATTAAAAGTAATTTCTCAATCGAATTGTTCAAGTTTTGAAGTTTTCAGTTTTTCGAAGGTAAGTACATCTTTGATTTGGGTATGTGAATCATATTGTTGTATTGAATTGAAATTGAATTGAAATTAGGGTTCTCTATCTTCATCAAAAATAATTTTGTATTGAATTGAAATTGAATTTAATTAAATTAGGGTTTCGAATTGATTTGGGTATGTGAATCCATCTTTCTGATTTGGAAAAAAAATCTGAAACTGTAACCTATAATTCCCACCATATTCCCTCTTCTTCCCGGATTTATGTCTTTCCGGTGTACAAGAAGTTACTCCCTCCGTCCCGATCAATTGTTATCTATTGCTTTTGACACAAAGATTAAGAAAAGAAGTGTAAATGAATTTGGACCACACAAATTATATGGCCCCACATGTAATCAAATGTCATCCACAAAAAGTTGCCAAAAATGGAAATAGATAACAATTCAATGATACACCCCAAAATGGAAATAGATAACAAATGACCGGGACGGAGGGAGTATAAAGGAATTTTATTGTCATTGGATTTTAAACCCATCTCAATGACTGTATAATCTTATTGTCTTCCTAATTTATTATTGTTGTTTTGAAGAACCATTAACAATTAACAAATAACTTACCTTCTTCCTCTTCGAATTCATTGTTGTTGCTTGCTCCTAGTAATCCCCATAAATCTTCAAGTTAGGGTTAAGATTATTTGAGATTAATTTGCGAAATTGGGGATTTTCATTTAAAAATTTGGGTTTTGAATCACAAATTAGGGTTTTAGGATTTGGGATTTTCAATTACTGGGTAAAGTGAAAGGTTGTTTGATGTTTGGAGATAAATACACCGACGGGTAATTTCGTCCATTCTATAAATTTTTCACCGTAAAACGTAATATGTAGCAATATTTGACCTGAGATCAACTTAAGGGAGTAATTTAAAAAAAACATATAAGGGAGTAATTTTAGAAAACTGAAACATATAAGGGAGTAATTATTAATTTACTCTATGCCATTTATAAGACTATTTTCACTTTAAATTAAAAATGGGCCTTATAACAAAATTAGGGAAATCATACTGCTAAAACTGAAACAAACTTCAATAATTCAACTTTTACAAGTGACTTTTTGGTTACTAAGTACATTATTTTGATAGGTTGTTCGCCCACTAAAGCGACATATGAGCTGAGTTTTGAACGTCGTGATGTACAAATCATGTTTAAAAAAAAGATACATTTATGTAAAATATGTACAAAATTACAATCTCTCAATCAATAATAAAAGAGTTATGATTCACGAGAAGCAGATAAATGAGTATAAAAGATTAATTTCTCAATAATTTAGTAAGAGACTGTCGTTCCTAAATTTTAACGTTATTATTTTATTTTATTTTTATCATGACACAAAATGACAATTTAATAAATACTTATTTTCATAATTAATGTGCTCATAAATACGACTATTTTTATAAGTAAAACATAATATACCAATATACCATTCTTAAACACTATTACTTTTCACACTATTTTTACTTTAAATTAAATAATGGGCCTCGTAACAAAATTAGGGAAATCATAGTGCTAAAACTCAAACAAACTGTAATCATTCAACTTTTGCAAGTGACTTTTCACACTATTTTAACTTTAAATTAAGTACATTCTGATAGGTTGTTCGCCCATTAAAGCGATATGCGAGCTGGATTTTGAACGTCGTGAAACAGTTCTCAGTCTATATCCGGGGTGGGTGTTAGAACTTAGAACATAAAGAGGATCTTTCCCTAGTAAGAGTGGAACGAGGAGGACGCATCTCTGATGTACGTACGTACTAGTTATCATGGCCACGTTAAACGCCGATTAGGCGAGTGCAGAACGGATAATAACATTATAAAATTATAACCACTTAGAGTATACACACGTTGAAGAGGAGGAGGCTTATCGTCCTCTCCTTTATTTTTTCTAATTTTTTCATTAGATATAATTTTTTCTTTTATTTTTCGTTACATTTTTCAATTTCTCATCCACTTTCACTTTTTTTTCAACATCAAAGAGGATGTATACTTTCTCTCCTTTCCACCTTTTAAGTAGGAGCCCTCTACCATATTTCACTCTTATATACTTCCTCCATTTATAAGTGTTTTTCCCATTTCATTTTGCACTTGGATTAAGGCAAACTAATAAAGAAATGATAAAGTAATGAAAGGAAGGTAATAAGTGGGGTTAGTAATGAAAAAAGGTATTTTTTGTAATAAAAAAATGATAAAGTTGTAATTTGGTTGTCTAAAATAGGAAAGAAAAGAAATGGGAAGAAAATAGGTAATTTGCCAAATAAGGGAAATGAGAAGAAAATAGGAAAATGGAAGAAGTATATGACAAGAGCCTAACATCCTCTATAACTCTATAAATTGAGGATGTCTTCCTCTTTGAAGATGATGCTAAGAGGATGTATCACATTGAAGAGAAACGCTCCTAGCCGTCTCTTTTATCTAAGAGGATAGTAAATTATCTTCAATGTAGAACTTATTATCGGACGGTCTTCTAAAAAAATTATTTTATTATCGGTATTTTGTATATATATTGGTCCATTTTATAATTTATACCACCTTTTGATGGCGGTGTGAATACTGAATACAGCTACCTTTATGGCAAAATACTACCTTTATAGCATTCTTTACGACAAACAACTAACGTAAACATTGCGAATTACTGAGTCTTTTATTAAAAATTATTAAAGTATCAAACTGAACATTTATATAACTTGACTCAGTTGACTCGCACATGGACACAACCAACGTCAACAACTCCAACCACTAACGTAAGTACGCAACCAGTAGATGCCGCATAGGCGCAAATTATTTATATATTTCAATTGGTCGGGTGCGCCGGGTAAGCGTTTTGGTGAATGCCTTAGAAATATGGGACGGACTCATGGTGATGATCTGGATCAAACCAGGGGCGTATCTAGGACTAGAGTACAAGGGTGCAAAAATTTAACAATTATTTTGGCAATGTGAGCTAAAATTTAAACACAAAAATCGTGAGGCTAAAGTAGAACACAAAATTAGAAAATTTGGTTCTAAAAAATTCAAGAAGGTATAAATAAAATACTTTGTATAAATTTGTAAGTATATATAACTCTTTAATGTGAAAAGAGTACGTTTTATAATATAATCGAAATAGTTGTAGTCCGATAATATGATATTACAAAATTAAATAAGCATTAAAGTCTAAATTTATTACTAAATGAAATAAAAGTGCAAAAATGTTAGTTATGGGGTCGAACTCATAACCAAACTAATAAAATTTCAGTATCTAACCATTACACCACCAAATATTTGATAAATTTATTGAAACTAAATCCTTAATGTTTCGGAACAAAGGGGGTGCGGGTGAACCCCCTGCACCCCCTAAAAACGCCTCTGGATCAAACATCAAATTTGGGTGGGGTTATTTCAGACTCAATATTATTGAGTCAATTTGGATTCCAAGTACGGAATATAATTGTTTGATTACGCTGGTTGAGTTTTTTCGAGTTTATTATTTTAGGATTTGTGAATAAGAGTGAAAATTAAAAATTGAATTTTGATTATTTACTTAGGGTACTTTTGTCAAATATAATCTTAAAAAAGAAAATTCAAACACCACCTTTTAAAAAAGTTTATCAAATAAAATCTTTAATAATTTTATATTTGTCAAACACGACATTTGCATTAAAATTATCAGAATTGACACTCCTTTTGAAAGCTTTTAATAAGGATGGCAGACGTTTAAAGTGAATGTTACTTAAGTGATTTTTTGTGACTTTGGATATGACTTAACTCGAACATTTAGCAATGAATTAAGCCTAAGAGACTCGTCCAAGCACCTAGCAAATGACTAATCCGGACTCTAAGCACTAAGCAAAAAAGTTATCTAGCACTAAGCAAAGATGAGAAATAAAGCATGTTGCTTCTATGGTTTTGTATTCAAAATGATATGATTTTTGGGGTGTGTTTCTGCTTGCTTTTATAGAAGAAGTCAAACAATCCACACCACACATTCGAGAATATAGCAGCAAAATGGTCTCTAAAGGACAAAAACCAACGGCTAAAAAGCCTTACAAATTAGAAATAAAAACAGGTGGTAAAAGGGTAAAAGCATAAAGTAGCTAGCAAAAGTACAACATTTCTTGTTTGCAAGTTCAACTTTGATTTTATGGACATTGGACCCTTGTGCACACTTTAAGATAGCTACAATATCTTCCAAAAGGCCCCTTTGAACTTGCTTGCACAAAAGAAGAAATGCAGAAAGCGACATTATCTAATCTATAAAAGCAACAACCACAGAGCCTACGTGGCGCTCTGTGGTTGAAAGTCAACTTTTCAAAGATTCAGTTTTTTTTGCTGATTTTATGGAACCCATGTTCTTTTAAGAATTTAATTCCATAGTTTCATTTTTTGTTTGTCTAATATGAATTGTTCAATTGATCTATTATAAAAACCTTCAATAATCAATGCAATTATACTATACTAATTATAATTTATGTATACAAATTTAAATCATAATACAAATAAAATTTATTGACATCGAAATAATTTAATAGTGGTCGAAATACTTTATTAAATTATAAAATTAGCCAACTATTATGATTGGACTGTTGAATAAATATTTGGAAAATATGAATTGAGATACAATAATTTTAAAAAATCTATATAATTTTATTATCTATATATATAGCTGGTAAGTGGTAACCGATCGACAAAACAAAATCACAATAAATAAACTAAATAATTGTTTAAAATGATTGAAAATTTAATTTAAAATGGTAAAAAAATTAGAAATGCCTTATTAATACAAAAATGATTGAAAATTTAATTTAAATAAATGTCAAAATAAAGAGAGAAAAATGATAATATCAATAATCTTCTCTTCATGCAATAGTTCCCAATGCTTTAATAAATATATTTTCGACCATCTTTGATCATTAATTTGATCACTAGAGACATTTCCAAAACAATAAACAAAGGAAGAGAGCATTAGTCATCTTAAATATATTTATGTTGGGCGGATTATTGGGTAATTGATAATTGTTTATAATATTTGTTTCGGGAATAGAGTAATAATAATGAAATTATGGAAACGTCATTAAGATGCAGTATCATCAACATTTCTCTTTTATGTGAAAAATTGATATTGAGCGACAGAATAGTGAGGAGACTGAGGACTGGGAAAAGAATGAGTTAGTGAGGACGAGGGTTTATGGAGTTTGACTATATACGATTATACGTGAGGTATTTTGTGCTAACTATAATTTACAGCCCACTTTACTGATGATTCAGATACAAAATATTGTTCTTTATGGTTTAATATTTCACAATGATAATTGATTTGTACGATAATATATCCGCATTGTATTAAAACAAAATCAAGTTTAATAATAACATATATTTATAGATACGGGATAATTATTTTATTAGTCTGAAGTCTGTTTACTTTTGTTTCATCTAACATATTTAGGTCGTCTTATTTTTAACATGGACACTTCTATCTTAAATGAGAATTTGTGTCATAAAAATTGGTCAAAATTGTTGTTTATTTTAATTGTTTATGTTAGGTAGGTATATAAATGGATTACATATATAATTTGATGTACATACATAATATTATCTATAGTGTGTCTTATATTTTAATAAAATTTATAAAGGACGTACTATTATCGTTTACGTTTTAGCTATTATATATTTGCATGATAATATCACGAGTTTGAATAAAATTTAACAATTCGACTAACATTCTAAACGGGTACGAGTTATAATTTTCATTTTATTTTTGTTTAACTAACTAACAAATAGTAATATTCTTTCTCATTTATCATATATTCTTTACATTTGCTTTTAATGTGAATTTTTAGACCTTATAGACATGTACCTTTTAAGGATACTTTTGTTGTATTACCCATACATATATAGCCCTAAAAAAGAAATCTAAAACTTCGCTTGAATATATCGGAAAAAAGATGTAAAATCTTATTAATGACAGAGTTATATGTACAAATTGAAAAGGAAGATAAAATTGTCATTTTAATGTGCACTGGTCAAAAATTCTACTTTGTCTGTCTATTCAATTTTACTTTGTTTTATTTTTTTTCATCTGAAATTTTATTAATATAAATTTGGTTTGTTTGAAGCCGCAAAAGTTATAATAAAACAAAGTAGAAACTAAAATTAGGTTAACCAGACAACATATTGGACTACAACAAATACTCAACCAATTGATCCTAATACATCCATTTACGCAAATTGTAAAATAAATTTATGTTTCTGAAAGCTTAAATGTGACTTTAGTTTTAAATTGTTAATAAAATTTAAAAAGATTTTATTACTTTATTTTAGAACTTTATTTTCAAAAATAATTAAGTTTAAAACAGGATAAGTAATTTATAAAATTACCTAAAAAGTTAAGAGTACTAATTTTTTAGCAACAAATTTGAAATAGCATTGCACGGGTTTAAAACTAGGTATAGTTCTAATACACAGCCCCATATTTCAAATTCACTCATACATGTATAGTATGTGTAAATTTCATATTTCAAATTTCACAATGTGGGTGTTTACACATGTTCAGATTACAAATTCTTGATCAATTTGCGCTTTACGCAATAAGTTTAATACATAGGTCCTAATTAACTACCAACATGTGAAAACAATCATGTGCAATTTATAGGACATTATTAATACACGAGTGGTAATTAACATTCAATACATGTAAAACAATTACATGAGTTTATATTGTCTTATGTTGCCATTTTTGTAATTCACATAGTATAATGTCTTATATTTGAATTTTCTTAATATCTTTCTAAGTCAGTGTTTATACACGGATAGCTCTATGTAGCCATTTCGAGAGTCACAAGCAAAAATGGACTAAAAATTCTTATTTGCATTGATGAAAAAGGCACGTCCAATTTTGAGAAATTATAGTACAATTGTAATTATAATTGTACACCATTACTGCTCAATGTGTTGTTTTTCTTTTTTTAAAATTTTCTACTTTTGTTTTATGCTATAAGATATGACTAAAAGCAATTATTTTTTTGTTACCCTATTTTAGAAACCATCTCCATATATTATATCACACTAACTAGGTAAAAAATATGACCTTATTTAAAAAAAAATAACATATATTAACGACAATTTTTTTACAATATTTTAAAGTACAAGCCCGTGCAATTTGCACGGGCATAAGACTAGTAAAGCTCTGAAAGCGATAACTCCAGCCTTGGTCTTTATTTGCACCCGTTTGATCTAAGTATCTTTCTCTAAGTATTTTTTCTTTTTGGCTAGGAATTCTTGGGTAGGGTGCTCTAACCTCACTAGGGGTTAAGACCAAGCTGAAAATGCATCATTTCTTTAAGTAGATTTTGTGTTGGAACCCGTTTCAACCATATTGTCAAAATCGGGTCCAAAAGTGACTTGCTTGTCCAGATTCTCTTCAATATTCTCTTCAATCTCCCCTTCTTGAAAATGATTTGCCCTCAAATCCTGGCCATTGCCATCTTCAGCTTCTTCATAATAAGGACTTAAATCCCCCACCTCAAAGCTCTTAGCTTGCTTAGGACCTTTTGCTCTTACTTTAGTCTTCTCAATTGGCTTCTTAACTTGAGCATACACATGGAGCACTCATTCCACCCTTTTCTTAGCATCAAATTAATGTTACCTTTCTGTATTGGACCCAAATCAGCAGGCATAAGTGTGTTAGTGTCATAAACAACTTCGAATGGGGCCACAATAGAGCAAAATTCCTTTATGAACCAAGATTTTCTTGCCTTATCTTTCCCGAAAATAACTAGAATACCATGATCAAATATGACATGCATGGCCCAAGAATTGGAATCCTCCTTGCACAAAAGAACATTTCTCTAGCTCGCCAAACAACTTAAGCTCCACGAGTTTTAAACAGTATGTGTGAATGTTCAATATGCTTTTTTTTGGGGGACTATAAACCAAGATATACCATCAATATGCTCTTTTTTTTGGGGGACTATAAACAGTATGGGTGAATGTTTGTACTAAAAGAGAGAAATTACATTCTCTCATTTTTTTCTCCTCTCATTTCCTTCCTTCCATAAATTGTATACAAACAAAGAAAAATAAATCCCTCCATTTCCCTCGCCTTCCTTTTCCTCCTCTCTCTTTCCCTCCAATTCTCTCAATCCAAACAAAGCATAATTGACTATTGATTGATTGATAGAGTAATAATTATGAACTATAAGTTGCTAAATATTATTATTAGCTTCCTAACGGGAAACGAATCCATTAACAAAATCACAACTTAACTTAATTTTCTTTACTTAGTTTTATATATAATTTTTAATTTTGTTTCGTATCAAAAGAGAACAGAGTGAAATATTAATAATAATGAGATACAAATTTTAAAATTGTAAATAATACACTAAAAGAAATAAAAATTGTATATACCGCGCATGTATTGCGTGGAATCTATACCATCTCGGCATCTCAGACCATTAAAGTTTTAATGATACCGTAATTTTCATATTTTCCATAATAATCCGGTTGCAAATAATCTCGAGCTCCGTCCTCTTGTCATCAAATACATCAAGCTCAGCAAGCTGGTTATCGTCAAGCCATGTAAAGGTCTGGTTAATGGCATCCTCGATCTTCTTCTGCTTATCTTTCACCATGTTATTAATGCTAAAAGCGTACTGCTCGAGAGCATTCTTGGCCTCGGCCTTCTTCATGCGTTCTTCATCCTCGGCCTTGTACTTCTCAGCCTCTTGGATCATCTTCTCGATCTCACGCTTGGAGGGCCTACCGTTTTCATTGGTGATAGTGAGCTGTTTCTTTTGCCCGCGGGTCTCAACCTCAGCTGAAATGTTTAGGATGCCATTAATGTTAATGTCAAAGCGCACCGTGATCTGTGGAACACCTTTAAGAGCTGGTGGAATCCCGGAGATCACTAATTTGCTCATCAAGTTGTTGTCTCGGGTTCTGGTTTTGGTTTTCTCACCCTCGTACACCTGAATTACCACACTCGGCTGGTTATCCGAGTAAGTTGAGAATACATGTGTGTTATTAATAGGAATCGTCGTGTTTTTAAAGATCATCTCGGTCACAACACCGTCCCCTGCCTCTAACCCAAGGGACAGAGGGGTGACATCAAAAACCGAAAAACCTTTGATATTCTCGTTGCCCTGGCCACTCAAGAAAGCGGCATGAATAGCTGCTCCATAAGCAACGATCTCATCGGGATTGAACCTTTTGCAAAGCTCCTTGCCATTGAAAAAGTCTTTCAAAAGCTGTTGAACTTTCGGAATCCTAGTAGACCCGCCAACCAGAACAACATCATGAATTTTGTTCTTGTTCATCTTCGCGTCTCTCAAACAATTCGCAACGACCTTCATACACTTCTTGAACAAATCTATGTTCAGCTCCTCAAAATCAAGACGCGTGATAATGGTCGAAAAATTAACGTCCTCACAGAGAGATTCGACCGCAATGGTACTCTGAGCAGCGGATGAGAGAGCTTTCTTTGCCTTCACACATTCTGTCCTCAACCTCCTCAAAGCCCTCGGATTTCCACTAATGTCTTTCTTAGTCTTCGTCTTAAACTCTTTTACAAAGTGATTTACCATTCTATTATCGAAATCCTCGCCACCAAGGTGAGTGTCTCCAGCAGTAGCTTTAACCTCAAATCGACCGTTCTCAATAGTAAGCAACGAGACATCAAAAGTCCCACCACCAAGATCGAAAACCAACACATTCTTCTCACCAGTGCTAGTTTTACTCTTGTCAAAACCGTAAGCAATGGCAGCAGCAGTAGGCTCATTGATGATACACAAAACATTCAAGCCGGAAATGACTCCAGCATTCATGGTGGCCTGGCGCTGAGAGTCGGTGAAATGGGCCGGGACAGTGATAACAGCATTCTTTACAGTAGAGCCAAGAAAAGCCTCGGCAGTGTCCTTCATCTTAGTGAGGAGCATGGACGAGATCTCCTCCGCAGTAAAGTGCTTGTCCTCGCCTTTGTAGTTGGCGACAATTATGGGTTTGTCACCTGGACCAGGGATAACCTTGAATGGCCAGTGCTTCATGTCATCTTGGACTGTGGAGTCGCTGAACCTCCTACCGATCAACCTCTTCACGTCTGTCACAATTTAAAGAACGATTCTAAGCGACTAAATTCTCGCAAGTAAGTTTAACATACATACCCTTCAACACACGTATTAAAATAGTCGAATACAAAAGAGAAGACTAACCGAAAATGGTGTTGAGAGGGTTGATGGCGACCCGGTGCAAAGCAGCATCACCAATGAACCTATCAGTATCAGTAAAAGCGACATAAGATGGAGTAGTGTTTTTACCTAAATCGTTGGAAATAATGTCGACATGATCATTCTGCCAAACTGCAACACAACAGTTGGTTGTACCAAAATCAATTCCGATCACAGGACCGTCTATATAACCCGCCATTGTAATTTGTAATGCACTCGATCTTACGAAATTTACGATATTAATAAAGGAAGTGATAATAATATGTAGTTTGTAATCTGTATATGTAAAGTATTAGAGTTGGAATGAATAAAAATTGGAGGGAGTAGGGGGGTTTATATATAATAATTGGATTAGGAAAGTCTATGATCAAAGTCATTTAAAATGTACGAGGAGACTCTCTCGCTGTTTCCTAATTCCTGATGCTCATTTTTTTTATTATCAACTTCCATCTATTCCTACTACTTTGATGATACTATGCTTCAAATTCTTTTCAAAATGTTAAATTTAACCAACTTTGTATCGGAAATAATCTTAATGAGCTATGACCGTTATTTTCTCTCAATATTTAGTAGCGATAATTTTTCATCAAAAGGGGCGTTTGTCTCAGAGACTCAGAGTAATCGCTATGTGACGCTTTGAATACACGGTATAATTATTAACGGAGCATGTTAGAGTATTAGACCGATTGAAACACAGTACTAAACGAAGATAATGTTGAATACTATGTACTCCCTCCTATTCTCTGTTTTGTTCCTATTTCCTTAAACGGATTATTAAGGTTTTCTTCCCCTTTCCTATTTTGATGACTTTTAATTATATTTTATTCATTCTTCTCTCCTATCACCCAACCCCACCCAACTTTTTTACCCCTATTTTATTCATTTCATCAATGTTTTGGGCCCACAATTCATTATTTAATTCCTAATTATTCATCCCTCTCTCCTATTCCAAACCCCACCCAACTCTTTCTTCATTAAAATATATTATTCCTTGAGTATTGTGCCCCATCCAAAGGGGAATAATACCCGGAATAGGAGGGAGTATCATATTAGACACATTGAAAGAAGGGAGTTAATAAAAATAATTTGACGAGATAAATCAATGAAATAACGTATTCTCTTTTATCTGAGCTCAGCCCGAATCATTTCGTGTTATTATATCTAATCGAATAGTTTTCGTTTAGCAAATGTACTAGTGTATCACCCGTGAAAATTCACAGGATTGTTCAATTTTAATTTTTTTACACGAAATGATCCATTACAGTTGTTATTTTAATTTTTTTACACGAAATGATCCATTACAGTTGTTAGAGAGACTAATAACTTATGTGGTATATATGTAAATGTTTTAATAAAAATAAATCAAAAAGCCTATATAATTAAGATATATAAGAATAGTTTGACATTTAACGTTTAAAATGTACTTTTTCAAACGTCAAATATAATTAAAAACGGGGAAGTATTTACTTTCTATACACGTAAAAGTAGCTATTAACTGAAAGTTAATTAAAATATAAAAATTAAGTAATCTAATGACGGAATTCGTAAATATAACAATAATATTATAACCCGACTTTAATTAATTATTGAATATAATAAGTTAAATACAGGGTCAAATTTTTTTATTGTTTAACTCTGTCGTTGTAGTTAGAAAATTGAAAAAAATGGTGACAAATTTTTATGACCTGAAAATTAGTTTTTTAAATTAAGTAATATAAACACGATATTCTCGAGCAAGATTAAGATATAAGGGATTGTGGAAGAAGATTGATTGTTGGCTGGTGAAATTCTCGAGTAACATTAAGAAAGAAAATGCATTGTGGGAGAAGATTGATTGGGTAATATGGAAGAAGATGAATTGGGTGATATGAACGAAAATTGTTTGGGAAAATACGTAATTAATGTAACTGTTTTATTATATTTATTACTTCGTATGATGTAATTAATGTGTTTTGTACTCATTAGGATGTAATTAATGTAATTATTTTGTAATTAATGCATTTTTATCTTATTTGCTTATTCGGTTGATTCTTATTGGTTGAATTGCCAATAAGAAGCCCAAAGTGAATAAGAATGCTTCAAAATGCAAATTCTGAAATATTGTTGCGCTACATTAGCATTTGTACATTTTTCTTTTATATATATATAATGACGATGTTTATATTATTATGCTTATTGCTCATAGTATCATTATCAAGTTGTTAAAAACTTGCATCATCCAAGATGAGTGTGTTACTCTGTAATTGTGTGAATGAATCCGAAGATGAACCGTTTGTCTTAATAATACTCTTAACCTATAAGTATTGAGTGTGACCGTTATATAATATAATCGACCAAAAGATCATTTTTAACATAAAATAATCAATTTTTAAGTAGTTACACAATCTTATAATAATTTGTGATGAATTGGTTTTCAACTATTCTATAGTTATAAGTTACAACTCCTTATAACTTTCTTTTATTTTCATCTCAACTTGATTAATTGAATTGAGAATCAATCATCCTAAATTAAAACTTGGTCTTAATCAAAGATCCGTCATTAGTGACATGTCTTCATTCGTATCAATCGTATGACAGTTAATTTCTCAGAATATTTACTTTATTATTGATGATTTGTTAATAAGTCATCTTTTGACGTTGGTGAACACGGCTACCTTTAAATAAAATAATAATAATTCAAAAAATATTAAAGTACACCGTGTCCAGGCATTGTTTACCAGAAAAGGCGTCAACGTTCCAACGTTGGGTCTTTCTTTTCATCTTATTCAAGTACGGAGTATTTATCAATAATAATGTCCAATATTTATACTAGTTGACTCACACGACCATTGTCAAGCACTCCAACTACTTCAGCCATTTCACTAGGCAGTGCCCAGTAGGTAGTAGTATGGCGAATCCACCTAATAGTAATGGGTGATAGTTATTACCCCAAGCTTTAAAAAAAATGGTCTAGATGGCAGTGGCGAATCTAAGATGTATGAAATGGGGTGATTACACTACAAAAAATAGCATTGTTGCGACATACACAAATAGCTTTTGGCCGCGTTGCAAATTATTGTTTGCGACGGAATTTGCAACGCAATTATTTTTTGCAAAGAAATTTGGGACAGAGGGTAATTTTCTAATCCGTTAACAAAAAGTCCAATGGCGGGATTTCCATCGCAAAGAAGGACTTTTGCGACGGAATATCCATTGCATCTGAAATTGACATAATTTTTTTTGGACCACCAGGTTAAAAGTCAGTCAACCTTTGCGACGGATTTTCCGTCGCAAAGATTGACCCTGGTCGAGGTCAAGTTTCGTCAACGTTTGCGACGAGAAATCCGTAGCAAATATTGACTGTCTTTGACCCAAACCCTGGTCAAGATCAATCAATGTTAGCAACGGACTTCCCGTCTAAATATAATCACTTAATTAATCTCGTCCATAACAATTTTGGGGTCCTATACGATATTTAAATGATAATACCCTACTAACAAAAACTTATTCTTATATACAAATTCTTGATAAATACTAAAATAATTTGATAATCGATAATTCTAGTAAGGTTCATCAAAATATATAAAGTATTTATTTTTAAGTAGGATTATGATTTTGTAAAATATCATCATATTCAAATTGTCATGGTGGTTAAATTAATTTAAATAGTAAATAAGACGATGCAAGAATTTAAATAGTAAATAAGACGATGCAAATTCGATCATTTCTTAGAACATTTTCAATTACTTTTAATATTCAAGATCAAAAGCTTAAAAAATGTAGTTGTGAAAGCTTGAACCCGAGTTTTTATGAATATGAGAGAATGTTTCTACCACTGAACCAATAAACTTTAATTCAATATTAGCATAAAGATAAATATGTATAACTTTTTTCTCTGATTAATGGGGGTGAGGGGTCACCCCCTATGGATCCGCCAATGCTAGAAGGTGAAACTAGCCCAAATATTACTAAATACTCCCTCTGTTCCGGTCATTAGTTATCTATTTCCATTTTAGGGTGTATCATTGAATTGTTATCTATTTCCATTTTTGGCAAACTTTTGTGGATTACATTTGATTGCATGTGGGGCCATGTAATTTGTGTGGTCCAAATTCATTCATACTTCTTTTCTTAATCTTTGTGTCAAAAGCAATAGATAACAATTAATCGAGACGGAGGGAGTAGTAGATAAATCAATATTATCCCGTACATTGTAAAGCATCTAAGAATACTTGATTAACAATTCTTATTTTTCTACCTAGACCAAAAGTCAAATTCTAATCATGGAGTGATCTCTCTTTCTTCTCTTTAAGGGTGTGTTTGGATACAATTTTAGGAGGGAAATGGAGGGGAGGGAAAGGGAGGTGAGGGGAGGGGAATTGTGGTTGTTTGGATAATAAAAATTTTGAGAGGGAAATGGGAGGGGATAAAAGAGAGACATGATATATTATATGGAGAATGTTATGGAATATGATGAATAATGACAATAATATGAAGGTGAAGTTGTGTTTTCCTTCCAAATTTCACCTCCTTAGGAAAGAAAACAATTTCATCTAAATGAGGGAAAATAGATCCTCCCATTTTTCCCCCCCTTATTTCTCTCCCTCTAAATATTGTATATCCAAACAAGAGAAACTTTATCCCTCCCTTTCCCTCCCCTCTCTTTCCCTTCAAATCTCTCTATCCAAACATAGCCTAAAAAAACCCTCGCCTCTCTTTCTTCTCTAAAAAAAAACCCTAGCCTCCATCAATTAAATCTGGGGCTTCCATCGACTTCCGATCGATGGTAAGCCCATTTATCATTTTTTTATCAATTTTTCTATGAAATCCTACGAATTAATCAATAAAAGTCTCATTTTTGGTGAGATCCGTTCGTTTGTCTCTATTTTCGGAGTCTTTTCAGTCCTTGTTATTAAGGTTTTTCGTTTGTCTCTATTTTCGGAGTCTTTTCAGTCCTTGTTATTCAAGGTTTTTCGTTTGTCTCTATTTTCGGAGTCTTTCAGTCCTTGTTATTCAAGGTTTTAGTTCTATTGGTAATATAGATATGAGCGTCTTGGTCGTTTCTTATATGGTGATAATGCAGAAAATCGGTTTCGTAATAAATCGTTATATGGTATTACATATGTTGTCGATTTGTTGGTTGCACTTAATTTGGTCACATGAAATCGTCTCTCGTCAAGGCTCAAGATCCTACGATCCTCTTGTGAAAAGCTGTTTGCGGCGATATGATAGAGGACGTGCTTTGAAGCAATTCAAGTTTACAGATCTTTCTTTGAACAAGATTTTATTTTATTTGATTCTAGTCGAGTTGTATCCAGTCAAATTACACATATATTGTGGATGTCGTATGACTATTTATTAATGGAATGATCTTTCTTTCAAAAAAAATATTATCCCGTCAAATGAGAAATAAAGATCTTGTGATTCAATGATGAATCTATAGATTTCCACTTATTGGTTGTGGGTTCAAATCCTACTATGTGTATATTCCTTTTTGAATTTTTTTTACTATCCCATAAATTAATCTTGGGTTAGCCGGCTTAGCCCCTAGGCGATAGCTAGCCTGAAACCCTTAACTAGGTAACCAGTAAATTGCATATATATTCGACTGCAAGAGAATTTGGTGTGATATGGAGTAGATGGTCATGAACTCATGGAGTCATGGTGGGTCGGAGTAGGCTCGTTGCGAGTTGGATTTGGTAGATTTAAATGCAAGTGCAGCTGTGCAGTGGTGGTAGCTCAAATGAACGTGAAATTATAAATTCTAATATAAGTATATTAGCGTGTTGCTCGTTCGTTGCACGGATTCTAAAATAAATATGGTTACATGTAAAATACGTGAAGACGTTTTAACGTTTCTTGTGTACAACAAATATTGGAAAATTCTAATGCTAACATAAATTAATTTAAGGTCATTATTATTTGTTCAACTTGTAATTTTATTAATTAAACTAATTGACATTTGGATGACATTTTATTTTATATAGTAGTCTGAAAGATTTAATTGATAAAATAAAACAAAAATAACAATTTAATTGACATTTTATTTATCGCTTTAAATGACTTTGACAATTTTATTGAATTGGGTTCTCGTCATTTGACAAAATATTTTCATGTAACGACTTGCTTCAGTTTTGTGTACGTCTTTCATCAAATAAAGCCAGACACTCCGACTATGGTCGTCAACAATGGTCAAAAAATAATGAGCCCCAGACAAACTAGCAACAAGATATTTTCCCTAAATGTCTACATGTATTAATCCAAAAAGTTCGTCCCAACGTTTTTTATTCAAGTTAAAGAAATTACGAGTTTGTTTAGCCCTACAACAAGGATCGCAAATTTGGCTAGAGTTCCACTTCAAATTGTAATTAACTAACGTAGAAAAGGAAGTGATTTACTCCGTAACGGATGCCCAAGTCATTTGTGCCAAAGCTCCCCCTTCCTTTGATACTGAAACCCTTCAAACTTTCTCCATCACACTCGACTTGAACGTGTAAACCCCATCGCATTGCTCTCCTCTACCAATCTCCGTCTTCGAAACCCGATCCTAAATCACACAATAGTCTGGAAAGAATGTTACCACACAATTATTTTCAGAGATTAACTGTTGTACTAATATTAAATCACAAGTCAAGTTTGGTACATATAACGCATCTTGTAACCGAAAATTATCATTCAACATGACTTCTCCATGTTCCTTCGTTGCTATCTGTCGGCATCCGGTAACCCGACATTGGATGTCTCTCCAATCCAAATATTTTGAAGGCAATTTCTTCTTCATGTCATATGGTGCGAAGTACCGCTATCAATCAACCACTCTCAATTAATTTTGAAATGCGTACCTATTAATTTTTCACTACCAAATAAAAATTCTCTCTAGAGTATCTCTCTAGACTTTTCTCTCTTTTGAGAGTCTTTTCCCGAGAAAAAAGGGAGCTTTTTCGAAAACTTCTCTTCCATTACATGCAACGGTTTAACTTCCCCATTGCTTCTAATCTCTGCTTTTGTGCTCTTTTACTTCTGCATGTTCCAAAATATTACCTTCATCATTTATGGTTTTGTCAGAATCTTTGGTTAAAGAAGACAAACAACCTTTTTTGGGAAGTGTAGCTCATGATTAAGAGATCGTTGTTCATTGGCTAAAACTGTTTAACTTCTTCTTGTCGCTTTTTCTTTTCCTATTTAAGTTTGTCTTTGCAGTCTGTTTTCTTCATCGTCTTCTTTTGTTTTTTAAGTTTTCTCTTTTCAAAAAAACAAAACAAATCTATCTCTTCTTTCCAAACAAGTTTCAAAAAACCAAAACATGGAAAACAATTATAATTTTTATGCTGAAGATAGGAATCCTGCTCTTGAAAGTGTTTTTTACAATGTAAATTTCCGCACTGAAGCCTCAAATAACCCGGGGATATTGCATGCATGGCGCTTTCCTCGAACTGGTGCGGTTATTTCTCCTACCCCAGATGTGTTGGAGGATTCTATAAGTTATTGGAGTAAGTGCTTACTAGGGTATTTTGTGGATTATCGGTTGATTAGGGCTGTCAAAATCAGTCAAATTATCCATGATCATTGGGCCATAAGGGATCAAGTTTTCATTCGAAATATTGGGGATATATACATCTTGTTCTTTGAGAATGAGGATGACTTAAAAGATGTTTTAGACAGAGGAAATATCGCTGTGGATGGAGCTTTGATGGTTTTTAGGAAATGGGAACAGGGTATGGTTCCAAAGACAGTCAGATTTCCAACCACTAAGCTTTGGGTTAGGGTTCACGGTTTACCCTTTGAGTATTTGAATAGTTCAACTGGAGCAATGGTGGCTAAGCTTTTTGGAGAGGAAATTGATGCTTCTGAAATGGCTGGTTTTCTAGAGCAGGATTACTTGAGGCTTAAAGTAACTGTGCATTTGGGGAAACCTTTGAATTCGGGTTTCTTCTTAGCATGCAAAAATAAGAAGTTGTTGTGGATTCAATTCAAGTATGAGGAGGTTTTTAAGTTCTGCACTAAATGTGGTCAAGAACAGAGAGTTTCGGGTTGTAGGGTTGAACGGGAGTTGGATATGGACTCGGGGGTTGTTTTTATGAAGGAGGCTCATCCCGAATCCTCTTTAAAAGGAAAAGAGGTGTGCATGCAGGAAGTAGGGCCTATGGTCGCTGGTTCGTCAATAGGACCATGTTATGAAACTGGAGGATGTTCTAAGGATTTTGAAGTCCCGGCTATGGCGGATACTTTTCATCAAGATCATCAGCATGGTAAGGATAAACACGTCTTTATTTCTTCGTCAGGTCAGATGGATTTCTCTAAAGGCGTCTTCACTTCTGTGGATGGGGATGTACAGCATTTTACGAAGAAAGGTAGTGGGGAAGGTCAGGATCAAGTTCCAGAGAATCCTCAGCCTAATGGGAATACTCAAAGAGACCCATCTTTGCCTTTAGGGTGGGGGTCGGGTAATCCTTTTCTTCCTTTTCATCTTGATGTTGAGTTTGAAAGTCCTTTTTCTGAAAAAGAATTTATCCTAAATTCTATATCAATGAGGGTGGAAGAGGATACTGTTAAGGCTAATAAGGAGGATGATGACAGAGGTTTTGGTCAATTTATTGATGCCCCTGATGATATGCATATGTTTTTTCCTGAGAATGCTCAAGGGGACAATCCTTTCGATGATGGTTTTGGTTTAAATGGTGATTTAAATGGTGGTTTTAATTCTGGTCATACAGTTTTATGGGATTCGTCAGATTTTGATGACACTACTCCAGAATGGCCTTTTTTCTCATCTTTGTCACAATCATCTGGGAATTTACTGCATATTTTGTCTTCTTCTTCGTCGGATCAAGTTTACCAAGATGCTATGGAATCTCTTCCCCTACCTCCGTTACCTGAGGTAACTCTTCAAGGAAATCAACAACCTCTCAATGTGGAT
The DNA here is from genome assembly GCA_029255685.2 of Silene conica. Classification (NCBI taxonomy): domain Eukaryota; kingdom Viridiplantae; phylum Streptophyta; class Magnoliopsida; order Caryophyllales; family Caryophyllaceae; genus Silene; species Silene conica. Next base: position 75,836,806 of record CM055314.2, read on the forward strand.
AGTCCTGTTTTACTTCCATTATCTGATGCGCGGGAGGACCGTGGTGGGATCTTTTCAAATTTTTCAACAGTGGGGGAGGGGGGTGAGACTGGGGTTAATTTGGATAAGAAGGTTGAAAAAGGAAAATCAAAGGTTAATGAAGGGGGTCATGGGAAGGGCAAAGATCTTCAGAAACTCATTCAGTCCTGTAATGCTTCTTTTTCAGATTTTCTTATGCAAGCAAAGCGGAAATGTTTTTCTGATCCAGGGACTGCTGTGGGTTCTAGTAAGGCTCCTTATTCATATGATAAGGATTACCCAAATCTCACTAATATTGCTAAGCGGTTTAAGGAGTGGGAGGCAGCTTCTTTTTCAGGAGTATCTATGGGTTCAAAGCCAACTTTCAGGATGGGTGTAAGCTCGGATGAGGTTCTGATATCATCTTCAGATTCGGAAGTTCCAGGGGCTCCTAATATCCAAAATAAAACGAGGGTTGAGTGGTCTCAATCCTCGAAGGCACCATGAAAATGATAGTATGGAATTGTAGGGGATTATCTAACCCGCTCGCCCCTACAATTGCGAAGTTAAGAGCGTTAGTTTTTCAATTTAGTTGCAATTATGATGTGATTTTTCTATCAGAAACCAAAACTCATGTATCGGAAGTGGCATCTTATTTTCGTTCTTTAGGTTTTGTAAATTATTCGGGGGTGGATGCAAATGGATCCAAGGGGGGCCTTTGGGTAGGATGGAGAAATGGGCTAGACATTAGTAGTATGTTTTCGTGCCCTAATTTTGTTCTTTTGAAAGTGACTCAATGTACTGCTCGGGTCACTACAAGAAAAAACAAAACAGGCGACGGACATCTGGCGACTGAACTCTGCAGTCGCCAAATTGGCGACTGCAATTGAAGATTGGCGACTGAAGTCAGTCGCCAATTTGGCGACTGTAAGTTTTCCCAAACTTTTTCACCACCGACACAAAAAGGCGACTGTAGATAAGGATTGGCGACTGTATTCAGTCGCCACATTTAGCGCCAAAATTGGCGACTGAAAAGGCAGTCGCCAAATGGGTTGAGGACAGTCGCCAATTTGGCGACTGAAGAAGTGCAGTCGCCAAAATTTTTAGTTCAGTCGTCAAAATTCTGAACAAATAAATCAGAAACTCAGCTCCTTCATTACGCGAGTTCTTAAAAAACAAAATAAAACCACGAAAAACCTCCGCCTTCTCTCCTACCGTGACCACCCACCACAACTTCCACCTCCACCACCACCACCTCCGGCCACCACAGCAGCCCCCACCACCACCGGCCACCACAGCAACCGCCACCACCACCAACGAAAACCTTTATTCAATTGAAGGTTTGTATTTTTCTTAGTTTAATTTCGATTTTTAGTTTTGATTTTTGTTTTGTTTTGTAGATTTAGTGATGTAGTAGCCAATTAAGATCGTCTTAGCTTATTAGGTTGTAGTTAATTAAGTTATAGAGCCAATTAGGATGATAATTGGTGAAATTGGGGGTTAGGGTTCATATGAAATTGGGGGTTAGGGTTGATATGATTAATGTTGGTTGCGTTATTAATGATTTTATGTTTGTAATTTTACTTAATTATGTAAAATTATGGGTTAGGGTTTATAAAAATTGAAAATTGGGGATTTTTGATTAATGTTGTTATGCTTGTAATATTGTATTATGTTGATTAATGTTGTAAATTAATTTGGGATTTTTTATTAATGTTGTAAATTAATTGGGGAATTTTAATTAATGTTGTATTATGTTGATTAAGACGATGTTGTTATAAGTTTGTTTTATTTATGTCGTTATGCTTGTAATTGTTATGATTTATAAAAAATGGGGATTTTTGATATATAAGTTGTTATTATTATCTTACAATTGAGCAAGGTTGTTGAAAGTTTTTTTGTTTATGGATTTATGTTTAGATTAAAATGAAGAGATTGGAACGTTCATGGATGTATGATGAAAGGGTTGGTATTAAGAAAAAACGTCCTAATGCTAGGTTTATAGAGGGTGTTGTTGAGTTTATCGAATTTGCTAAACAACAAGATGAATATAACTCGGTAGAAAATCAACTTAGGTGTCCTTGTAACAAATGTAAAAACATGAAATACGCAATTGTCCTTGAGGTACAAGAACATCTCTATACAAACGGGTTTTGTCCAAATTATTATAATTGGATTTCTCATGGAGAAGTATATTCTCCAATTCACGAAGAACCTCACATCCAACCTCACATCCAACAACTTGATGAGAACCCATATAGAGATATGATTGTTGATGCCTTGGAGTACAATGTTCTCAATGATGACGATCATCGAGCTATGAATGAAGAACAACCTCCAAATCCCCAAGCAAAGGCTTTTTTTGACATGTTAAAAGCTGCGGAACAACCTTTATACGAAGGGAGCAGAATGTCATTATTACAAGCGGCCTCTAGGATAGTAACCTTGAAGTGTGAGAATAATATGTCATTTAATGCCGTTGATGGTATTGCTTCTCTGCTTGAGGATGCTATCCCCGAAGATAATGTCATGACTCGAAGTTTCTACAATACAAAAAAAGTAGTTAAAGGACTTCAGTTACCGCATCAAAAGATTGACGCATGTCCCGAAGGATGTATGCTCTTTTGGAAAGATGATGCGTTGCTTGACAAGTGCAAAAAATGTGGAATGGATAGATTTCAGACAAGTGATGGAGAAGTTGTTTTAAAACCTAAAAAAGGCAACAAGAGTAATAGAAGGGGTCAAAAGTGTAAGAAACCAATAGCAGAGAACCAATTAATTTACCTTCCTCTTTCCCCAAGACTTCAAAGAATTTACTCTACCAAAAAAATTTCCGAACACATGACATGGCACAAAGAAAATCCGCGTACTCCGGGTAAGATGTGTCATCCAAGTGACGGGGAAGAATGGAAACGTTTTGATCAGATGTATCCTGAATTTGCCGCGGAACCCCGTAATGTGCGACTTGGCTTGTGTACGGATGGATTTAGTCCTTTTACCCAATTTGGTAAGAAATACTCTTGTTGGCCCGTAATGGTCACACCATACAACTTACCCCCTTGGTTATGTATGAAAAGGGAATTTATTTTCTTGTCTCTCATTATTCCCGGGCCTAAGAATCCGAAAGGGCATTTGGATGTTTATTTACAACCATTAGTGGAAGAATTGAGACAGTTGTGGGAAGTTGGGGTCGAAACATATGACGTTTTCAGGAAGCAAAATTTTCAACTTAGAGCTTCACTTTTGTGGACAATAAACGATTTTCCCGCATATGGTATGCTATCCGGTTGGGCTACTGTGGGACAGAAAGCATGTCCTCATTGCATGGTTGAAAGTAAAGCTTTTTGGCTTCCAAATTGCAAGAAAATGAGTTGGTTTGACTGTCACAGATGCTTCTTACCAGACGGTAATCTTCTAAGGAGCAACAAAAAAGCTTTCAAAAAAGGTAAACAAGTACTTGATGAAGCTCCAGTTCATCTTCCGGGTGATGCGTTGTGGGAGTTGGTACGTGATTTGCCATCTTCTATTGATGGTACCGATGAAGAGTTTAAAGAGCTGAAAAAGAAGAAGAATGGTTGGTATAAAAGAAGCATCTTTTGGGACCTTCCATATTGGAAAACTATGCTAATCAGACACAATTTGGATGTAATGCACATAGAGAAGAACTTTTTTGAGCAACTCATTGACATGATCATGGATGTTGAAGGCGAAACATGTGATACTGTTGCTTCTAGAAAAGACATAAAGACATTTTGTGATCGTCCCAAATTACACATTCGCAAAGATGGATCGAAGCCAAAAGCCATTTACACTCTGGACAAAGCTCAAAAGAAGGTATTATGTGAGTGGTTAAGGAAGTTGAAGTTTCCTGATGGATACGCTTCAGATTTTCGTCGCTGTGTTGATCTCAAGAAGCTCAAGCTACAAGGCTTGAAAAGTCATGTTTGTCATGTATTCATGGAGCGACTGTTACCCGTTGCTTTGAAACATCTCCTCCCAACTACTGTTTGGAATGCAATTGTTGAGATTAGTCAATTTTTCCGAGATTTATGTTCCTCCTCAATATGTGTTGATGACATGATTCGTCTCGAAGATCAAATTCCACAAATACTATGTAAGCTTGAGATGATCTTTCCTCCTTCATTTTTCAACTCTATGGAGCATTTACTTGTACATTTGCCCTACGAAGCCAAAGTTGGAGGACCCGTTCAATATAGATGGATGTATCCATTTGAAAGGTAATAAAAGAAAGATTCGTTACTATATAATTTTAGAATATTAAATTACAAATCTATATATTATCATTAAACATTGATCTAATAAATGTGTAGGTTTCTTAATCATGTGAAGAAAAAGATTGGTAACAAAGCTAAGGTAGAAGGTTCTATATGTAATGCCTATTTAACAGAAGAGATTGCAAATTTTTGTTCTCTCTACTTTGAAAAGCATATAGAAACCAAAGCACGAAACTTGAATGTTGATAAAGCAGATGATGTTGATTCAAGTTTACCCGAGTTTTTTCAAACTCAAGATGATGAAGGTTGTTCATCAAAAGGTGGAACGAGATATTTGGACGACAAGGAATACAATCGTGCTCACTTATACGTTCTATCAAATTGTGAGATCTTAGAGCCATATGAAGCAAAATTCGTGACTGATTTCAGTAAGGAACATCCTAGTGTGAGTAAGGATGATGTTTGGGGCAAACATGAGGATAAGTTTCCAAAATGGTTTCAGAACCATGTCATTGAGTTCAATATCCAAGATGATTTGATAAGGAGTTTGGCCTTCGGTCCTTCACGCTTGGTTAAGACGTGGAACCGATATTCAGTTAATGGATTTAATTTTCACACATTTGACCACGGTAAGGGTAAGGCTAGATGCAACTATGGTGTCACTATTTCTTCTACTGATGACCATGAGTACTATGGTATTGTAGAGGAAATCTTTGAGATGTCTTATAATGGTCGTGATCGTGCTTACAAAACTACCTTATTCAAGATTGAATGGAAGGATAATTCCTCGGCTGGAATGAGAGTACATGAATGTTACAAACTTGTGGAAGTGAATAGTACCCGAACATACTCTAAGTATGATCCATTTATACTAGCACATCAGGCTCAACAAGTGTATTTCGCTTCCTATGCAAGCACGACAAATGATAGAAATAGTAAGGCATGGTGGGCAGTCATTAAGACAAAGGCACGATCAAAAGTTGATACCACATTTTTTCAAGAAGAAATAGTATCAAATGGGACAATTTTGCCTCCAACAGACGTAGTCATTGACCAAAATGAGAATGAACAGTTTGAAGACTTGGAAGAGGGGGAGGATGTTGAGATTAATAATTTTGATGAGTTGGTTGAAGGATGGGAGGAATTAGATGAAGTGAGAGCTGAGGATGAAAAAGAGGAAGAGGATGAGGATGAGGATGAGGATGAGGATGAGGATGAGGATGAGGACGAGGACGAGGATGAGGAGGATGAGGATGATGTTGATCATGAGGATGATGAAGATGATTAATTTGGTATAGTTGATCATGTTATTATATATTGTTCATATTTTTATTAATCATTTATTTTATGCATGTTTAATTTGTAAGTATTAATACTTTTATTTATATGATTGTAGATGGCAGGAGGTAGAGGAAGACAGCGAGGCGGGCACAGTCGTCAGCAGAGCCAGCCCGCTGTGCAGCAGGAGGAGGAGGAGTTGGTTCAGAGCGAACCTGAGGAGGACACACGTGTACAGATTCAGTACACAGAGGATCGCAGGAAGATACTTGATCCAGCAGGATTTTGGTAAGTTTTATTAAATTGAAATTATTCATTTTATTAGTAATAAAACGCTAGTTATTAAAAGTTACAATTTATATATGTTTCAGGTTTAATCATCAGACCGCTGTTTGAGGTGTAACCAACAGCACAAAGTCATCTTTGTTAGGTCCTGTGCCCCTGAATTGGACAGAAGCTAGTGAAGCTCAAAAAGAAGCCTGGTTTAATAACTTCCGGGTAACCAAAAACTTTTTTATTAATTACTTATTTTACTCACTGTTATAGTTTTTCAACTAATACTTAATGTTATATTTCTGCAGCTACATTTTTATTGGCCGCCTGAATTAGAGTCTACTGTCAATAAGAGGTGGCGCGATGTTGGAGCAACTAGATACAAAGACATTATCCATAAGATTGGTAAAAGGGGAAAGGCCTCACATCTTAAAGGTATATCTGTACAATTACCTTTATTTGTCAATTGTATTGATTAAAGGATGAAAATTCCCCTAATAATGACATAATTTATCATTGTTGTAGGTGAGGCGCTTGAGGGGCTTCTGAATCGGCGTGATACCCCAGAGTTTCGAGCCAGATCGGCACAGAAGGCCATGAACAAAAGGGGAGGCAAGAAGGAAGGAATGGCTGAGCCTACCCATCATGCTGGTTCACGGTCATTTCTAGACATATTTTTTGGTGTAAGTTTTTATATTAACACTTATTTATTTAGCTCGTTTATTTGGATATTGGTAATAATAATGTCCCTAAGCAAACATTGAATTTTGTTCGTGTATGTAGCTGAACAAGAAGAAGAATAAAAAGAAGCAGTCAGTTGAGCAGTCAGCCGAGCAGTCAGCTGATCAGAGTGCTGATGATCAGTCAGCTGATCAACCAGATGATATGTTGGCTGATGATCCTCAGGCGACGGTCCCGGAACTGTTCCTTGCCACACATTCAAGGGTGAACGCTAAGAATGAGAGAATTTGGATTAAGCCAAAAGACAAAGCTTTATATGTAAGATTTTTTACTTAAGATACTTTTGAATTGTTACCTAATGAAATTAATGTTAACTAATGATGGTAATTTTTTGTCAACTAATGTAGGAAGCATTCGAGGCTGAAAAAGAAGAACATCCCGAAGTACCAGATAATGAGATTTGGTTTAATTTGGTCAAGGGATATAAGAAGGGTAATGTGTATGGCACCGGAAAGGCCCATGGTGTCTTCTTCAAAGAACCGGCCAGAAGATCCTCATATGAGCCTCGCCAAACATATGAGCCGGCTATTGTGAGTCAACTACAGACTCAACTCGCTCAAGAAAGAAGAGTGAATGCTGAAAGAGATGAACAATATCGGTTGATGAAGGAGCGCATGGAGGCCATGGAGAACTTCTTCACACAATGCAACCCCGGTCCACAATATCGGTATGACCCCAACGATCCGCATGGTAAGGGCGGTGGTAGTGGAGCCGGCATGGGATTTGCAACTTAGGTTGTTGGATAAGTATTAGTTAGTTTAGCTTGAACTTGGATAATGTAGTTGGTTTAGCTTAAGGTTGGATAATGAACTTGGATAATGTAGTCAGTTTAGCTTGTAGTTGGATAATGTTCTCATTTTTTAATAAATGAGAATTTCGTGTTACAAAAGTTGCGGTTCGCGCAAATGGGTTGCAATTTTCTGTTTGCAGGTTTTCATTGGATATTAGGATGAATAAATACGAGATTTGGCTAGATCAAAAACGAATATGACATGAAAAGTTCCAGCCAATTCGGCGACTGAAATGGGGGTTTTGGCGACTGCAATCAGTCGCCAAAACTGGAAATGCTACTGAAAAAAAAACACATTGGCGACTGTAAAAACCAATTTGGCGACTGCCCTACAGTCGCCAAATTGGCGACTCCCCTGTAACACCCCCATTTATCTAAGAGCCTTTAGCAAGACATTCTCAAATAAATAGAGCTGTTACCATCTCGGAATGTCCGAGGTAGTGAATAACAAAGTAAAACAAACCAAAGTATTTTATATAAAAACTGATTAAATTAAAAACTTTTGATATTACAACTATTACGCAAGAATAAAAGTACAACTGATGATAACATCTAAGTATGTGATCTAATTCTAAGTAGGTCCAAGCCATGTCTCTCTCCTTGTCCAAGCTCCTAGTCCATCTGTCTGTGACCTGTAGAATCTACTCCCCATTCCGGATCATCGTAGGTGTTCACGAATACACTGTCAACCTCGCGGTTGAGTAGAATAACACAATAATAAAAATGCAACAAATATGATATGCAAATGCAATGATATGCTCGAGCTCAATCACAGTCTCAATCTCAAACCCGTAACTCCCAGCCATACCGAACCTCCCGGCAGACTATAATCGGTCGTCACCGAACACCAGCGCAATAGCTGATAAGACACAAGGCCTGGTCTGCAGAACCACCCTGGGCTTTATATCAAATCAATATCCATTCCGTAACTTTCTCAGTAACCAATGCATATGCCATGCTCATGAATGCAACAATACTCTTAATCAATCATGCTATTAAATAATAAAATGCTCATGCCAATAATAACAATTAACACTCAATCCAATCAATATCATTCTCATGTAAATCATGCTTAACATCCAATGCACACAACCCAACATCCATTCATAAAACATCATAGAGTATGGTGTCAGTGTATCCTACCTTGATAGCAATATAGTCCAATAGCATGCAGCAAGTAAACCGATTTCTATCACGCCAACATCGTCACCTAACAATTATAATATACGTAATTACTCACTAATATAATTACGTAAACAATTATTAACTGTCCACTTAAATCAAAGTAATTAATTAGATTAGTTAATTAGTCAAAACAATTACGCAACTAATATAATTATCGATTACCCAGTTAATTATTTAAATAGTATATTACACATAACGAGACCGTATCAAAAGGACTACCTCAATTAAATAAACGAACTTAGAAACTATAATCGAATTATTGATATCCGTCACATTCTTGTATAAATTAATTAACCACTTAATAATTAACAACATGAACAATATATACTAATAACATAATCATACTAACAATGATATTATTAACACAATAACAATATCAATAATAATAATAATAATGATACAATAATAATGATAATATAGTAATAATAACAATATTATTGATTTCCAAAACAAATAGTAATGTAGAAGGTAATACAACCCTCGATGGACAGCAGCAACAACAACATGCGACAACAGTAGCAACACCGACGCACCCCGAACACAATACTCGCACTCCCCTCCTTCACGACACCACCGCCACTTCATTAGCCACTAACGACCACCAACACCGGTCACCACCTCTAGTTCGCACTACCAGCCACGACTTACACCACCTGGCCACCACTCTCAGCCCTTAGAACCACCCCCACAGTCTTACCAAAACGCCTGCGCACTCACACACGACTAACAGGCCCGCCCTATTCTCGTCCTCACCACGACCACCACCATGGCCCATACCACCTCTGGCCACCACCATTGTCACCACTGACTCACGGTGGTCCCAGGGGTGGTATCCTCTCTCTCTCGTCTCCCTTAACGCCACTGCAATGACTGCCCCAAACTCTCGGCTCCAACACGCTCATTCTGCCTGTTTCCTGTACAGCTATGTCAGACGCCAACTTCTGACTGAATTCGTGGTGGTTTCAATCGTCACTCACCATCCTTACCTCCACCACACAACCTTCAAACATTTTACTACCCTTACCCACGACCCACGACCACCATTAGACCCAAAAACATAAACGAATAAGTCGCAAAACAATTAGAAATTAAGGCACGTAGAAACAGAGTATTAACAACGTCTTTACTGTCGACATGTTCACGGTGGTTTTAGTGGCACCAACTGTGGTCCCCTAGTGGTTTCATGATGAAGAACATGTTATGGACACTACGAGGGTTATATACAACCAGGAAACACGGAAAACGATGGTCTGGAAGTGTACCAAAACGACTTACAAATACAGCTGCGAGAAGGATGAAAACGGTGGTGGTGGCTGCTCCTTCGTGTGTTTTCTTTCTGGTTTGCTCCTAGCACTTACTCACGGTGGTTTGAGTATCTGATTGTGGGTGAAGGAAGGCGGAAGCTATGGAGGCTAGGGTTTTATGGAGATAAGAGGCAGGTACCCATATGGGATTGGTTGAATGTCGATGTGTACATGTGTTTGAGAGGTTAGGGCTGTTTGTTTTACATCGTATTAGGTGGGTATGTCGATGGGTGAAACCCTAGCCCAAGTCCAAGCCCATCACCAATGGTCCATCACGCAACTCGAGACATTCTAACACGTTCCCGACTCGTAACTTAGAATAACCAAGTACGTATAATTTATTTATACAAATCAAATTGATTATGAGAAATACATTTATGAGGACTAACATAAATATATATAATAAAAACAAGTATAGATTAGAAATAGATATAAGAATAGGAATTATATTTAATTATAAATATATTATCGAAATTAAAGAAATACGAGTGAAATGCCATTTTATGAAATAATTATCAAATATAAAATAATTACGAAATACGAAATAATTGTAGAAATACGATTTATAAAATAATAATAGTTTACGTAAAATACTTTATAAACATTCCGTTTGAAATACGTATATAAAACATGATTTGACTACCGTTGACCGACGCTAAAATACGGGGTATTACAAAATAAAACATAAACACTTATTCGATAAATTAGTTATCGAATATAACACGTCAACAATATTATTAAATATAAATGAAATAAAAGACAATAAAATACGGAGTATTACAGTCTTCCCTCCTTAAAATGAACTTCGTCCCGAAGTTCACCACCCCGTAACGAGGACAAACATCCCATAAGCATACGACAAGCACAAGTAGTACTTATATATAAGTTCTAAAACGCCAAGTGTTACATTCTATCCCCCTTAAGAAACTTTGTCCCCAAAGTTTAACGTATAACAAGTTAAAGGATACTTTACGAATCACAATGTAATGCATAACAGAAGTAATCAGGATTATCCATTATATTCCAACAATCACGACGTACCAATCACTAATATCATCATTATTATCAACGCTCTGATACCACTTTGTAACACCCCCATTTATCTAAGAGCCTTTAGCAAGACATTCTCAAATAAATAGAGCTGTTACCATCTCGGAATGTCCGAGGTAGTGAATAACCAAGTACGTATAATTTATTTATACAAATCAAATTGATTATGAGAAATACATTTATGAGGACTAACATAAATATATATAATAAAAACAAGTATAGATTAGAAATAGATATAAGAATAGGAATTATATTTAATTATAAATATATTATCGAAATTAAAGAAATACGAGTGAAATGCCATTTTATGAAATAATTATCAAATATAAAATAATTACGAAATACGAAATAATTGTAGAAATACGATTTATAAAATAATAATAGTTTACGTAAAATACTTTATAAACATTCCGTTTGAAATACGTATATAAAACATGATTTGACTACCGTTGACCGACGCTAAAATACGGGGTATTACAAAATAAAACATAAACACTTATTCGATAAATTAGTTATCGAATATAACACGTCAACAATATTATTAAATATAAATGAAATAAAAGACAATAAAATACGGAGTATTACAGTCTTCCCTCCTTAAAATGAACTTCGTCCCGAAGTTCACCACCCCGTAACGAGGACAAACATCCCATAAGCATACGACAAGCACAAGTAGTACTTATATATAAGTTCTAAAACGCCAAGTGTTACACCCCTTTGCTTCAGTCGCCAAATTGGCGACTGCCTGCCCTTTCAGTCGCCAATTTGGCTACTGCACCTTCAGTAGCCATTTTCCTTCCTATAGCGACTACATCTTCAGTCGCCAAATTTGGCGACTGACAACAGTCGCCAATTTTTTTTGGGCGACTAGGGCTTGCGACAGAACTTTGGCGACTGAAGACAGTCGCCAAATTACATTTGGCGACTGTCTTCAGTCGCCAATTTCCGTCGCCTGTTTTATGTATTCTTGTAGTGGGTTTGGTATGTTTTTTGTATATATGGGGCCTCAAAACCCGAGGAGCGTATGAATGTATGGACCTCTTTGGAATATCAGATTTCTCGGTTGGAATGGCCTTACATGCTGATTGGTGATTTTAACCAAGTTGAGTGGCTTGATGATAAGCTGGGTGGTAATAGAATTATCTCGGGTTCTGTTAATCGTTTTGTGGAACGGAAAGAAAAAAATCAGCTCACAGAATTTCCTTTCAAAGGACCCAGGTTTACGTGGTGTAATAATCGCAAGGGTTCTCAAAGGATTTATGAAAGATTGGATAAAGGGATGGCATCTGATTCTTGGTTTGAGTTGTTTCCAGATTCAGGAATACGACACTTACCAATTCAGGCCTCGGACCATGCACCGATTATTTTTGATACCCATTTTATGAGCTGCAAACGAAGGTCTGGCTTCAAGTTGGATGCCTGGATATTTAAGTATAAGGATTGCTTACATTTAGTTCAGAGGGTTTGGTCTTCTCATTTCAGAGGCTCCCCTTCCTTCGTTCTTGGTAAGAAATTGGACAAGTTATCTTATACTCTTGGAAGATGGACCTTGGATAAGAGGAAATAGTGGAATTTCAAATGGTCAGATTTTGATTCTAAGTTGGCGAAAGCTTTAGAGGAGGTTTTCAATGGAGGATCTGAAAGTGAGTATGAGAAAATTCAAGAGTCATATTTGGAATTTAATCGTGCAGCAACAATGTTTTGGAAACAACGAGCAAAGCTGCATTGGTTAAAGGAAGGAGATGCATGTACAAAGTTTTTCTTCAATTCGGTTAGGGTTCGCCATGGAAAAAACTATATTGCTGGTGTCAAGGATCATAGGGGTGAATGGGTGTTTAAGGAGTCGGAGGTTCGTTCTGTTTTTGAGGGTTTTTTCCATGATCTCTATGGTTTTAACAAGACTCTTGGGGATTTTTCTCAGTATTCTGCGGATTTTGAAAACCTTTTTTCAACTATCGAAAGGGTTTTATCTGAAGAACATGTTACTTGGTTTAATCGACCATATTCAAGTAAGGAAATCCGAAAAGCACTTTTTCAACTATCTCCTCTGAAATCACCGGGACCAGATGGAATTCCAGCTAGGTTTTATCAACACTTTTGGTTTCATATTAAGAATGATTTTGTTAAAGCAATCATGCACATTCTTAATACTGGTAACATCCCTTCCAAATTCAACCGGACGATTATAGTTTTAATTCCCAAAGGTAATTCACCCGAAACTTTGAATCAATATCGTTCGATTAGCCTGTGCAATGTAATTATGAAGGTTGTTACTAAAGTTGTTACTAATAGGCTCTCAAAGGTTATGCCTCTTCTTGTTGGGAATTTTCAAAATGGCTTTGTTCCGGGGAGAAATATTACTGATAATATTCTTATATCTCATGAACTTTTTTCATATATAAATAATTGCAAGAGGGGAAGGCATGGTGCACTGGCTCTCAAGATTGATATGAGTAAGGCGTATGATCGTCTGCATTGGAATTTTGTTCGGAAGACTCTATTGATCATGGGATTTCCTACAGCTTTTATTAATTTGGTGATGAATTGTATTACTTCTGTAACCTATAGTATATCTATAAATGGTTCCTCTGGGAAATTTTTCAAGCCATCAAATGGTCTCCGTCAAGGGGATCCTCTTTCTCCGTTCCTGTTTGCTCTTTGTACAGAGGTTTTGTCAAGGGCGCTGGTGAAGGCGGAGGAAGGTAAAGCTATTATGGGCCTTAAGATTGCCCGTTCTGCTCAGTCGATTTCACATCTTCTTTTTGCCGATGATGCAATTTTCTTCATCAGAGCCTCTCCTTCGGCATGTGTGTCTTTGATGAGGACCATTACATCCTTTTGTAAGGCTTCTGGGCAAAGGCTTAATGAAGACAAATCGGCAATTTCTTTTAGTCTGAATTGTACCTTAAGGAATACCCAGCGATGCTTGAAAGCCTTATGTATTAAAAAACAGCAAAGTATGGGTTCTTATCTGGGCTTGCCTACTGATTTTGGAAAGTCGAAAAAGGAAGTTTTTCAGTTTACGGTTGAAAGAGTTCGGGCTAGGATACTCAGTTGAAACAATTGCTTACTATCGCCTGCAGGTAGACTTACGCTTGTTTCGTCTGTACTTTCTTCACTATCTCTTTATTCTCTATCGGCATTTAAAATGCCGGTAAGTGTGAGTTCAAAGATTTCATCGATGATCTCGCTTTTCTGGTGGAAAGGGTCAGGCGAGGGCAGGGGTTTATCTTGGTGTAGTAGCTTGTTTCTTTCCTTGGCTAAATCAAAAGGGGGTTTGGGCATTAAAAATATCAGGTGCTTCAACCAAGCTCTTCTTGCAAAGGTGGCTTGGCGGATAATTTCGAACCCCGAATCTCTAATTGCAAGAACGTTGGGAGCTCTTTTACGGTTGTCGAAGGATTCTATTATACATGATGCTTCTTTTGTTAAGGGTAAAAGTTGGGGTGGTAGGAGTATCATGTGGGGTTTCTCATTGCTTCAACAAGGCTTAAGTTGGAATGTTGGTTTACCATCTCTTTTGAGTTTTTGGAAGGATAGGTGGGTTAATGGTCGTTCTCTGTTAGCTTTGATAGGATCTTCAGGAGTGAACCATCATTCTTTGCTCGATATACCGGTCTCGTTTTTTCAATTGGAGGGAGGAGGATGGGATGTGGGTAAAGTTGCTCATGTTTGTGGTGAATCTTTCTTGCCTCATATTTTATCTCTCCCAAGTCCTACGTTGGATGATGCGGATGATGTTGTTTGGGGAGACGAACCCAGTGGGAATTATACTGTTAAAAGTGGTTACTTCCGAGCGTTCGATATGTTGTGGAGATCGAAAGCTACCGAAAGAGATCTGAGAAGGTTGGAGGAGAGCTCGGTCGTCATTGCTAGATCCAAATTGTGGTCTTTAAGAATGCCTAATAAGTGGAAATTATTTCTTTGGAGAATTTTCACTAATACTCTTCCTGTGGGTACGTAGGGAGTTCCTTAATAGGGGGTTGGACTCTTTACAGTTCTGCTCTTTGTGTGCTCTTTTCTCTTCTGCTCCGTCTGTGGAATCGATCTCACATCTTTTACGAGACTGTCCTATGGCTCAACGCTTTTGGATTGGATCACCACTTGGAATTAGAACTTCCATGCACCATTATATTCCTATTTCCGAATGGATTGTCAACTGGTTACTTTTTTTAAAAACTTCGGATCCTTCTTTCCATACGGGCCGGTTGTTTGTTGCGACCCTATGGTCTTTATGGTGTTTTAGGAATTCTATGGTGTTTCGTTCTTTCCAAGGAGAGGTAAAGGTTTTCTTGGAAAACATCTACCGGGATGTAAATGATTTTCAAGATGCGTGTTTGGACGCTCCTACATTTTCTGGCTGTGAAAGTGGGTGCTCTAACTCCTCTTCCTCTTGTGACATTGACCATATTCGAAGTGGAAATCCTTCGCAGTTAATTGGTTCTTCAAGGTGCGTTTCGAGTTTTCTTTTAAAGTTTGATGCAGCGTGGTCATCTTCGTATAAGAGTGCAGCTGGATGGGTCATTTTGGATGATAGAGGGGCTGTTTGGTATAAAGGAACTTCTTCTTTCTGGGCTCTGAATCCTCTTCATGCGGAAGGTCTAGCTTGTCTCGACGCTCTGTCCTCTGCTCTTGCTTTTGGACTTAAGCATCTTGATGTTTCTTCTGATTGTCTTAACTTGGTTATGCAATTGTCGGGTGTCTCTCAGATGGATAGGAATATTCGGAGAGTAGCAAGTAGATTGGATAGTATTCTATCGAATTTTCATTGTATGTCTATTAGTTTTTGTCCTAGATATCTGAACAGGATTGCTCATGACTTAGCCAAATCTGTGGGTTAAGGATTGGTGATCTCTGTTTTTATGAATCATGTCAAAAAAAAAAAAAAAAAAATTTCACTACCTTCCGGATTGACATTGAGCAGAAAACGAAGTCTTTCGATTTCATCGTTCGTGAAGGAGTAATTTTTGGTCGCTGGTTCTGCTTCTCTTGGTCTTGACGAATTGTTCACGGCGTTTGCCTGGTGGTTCTTATTTTGTCCTTGTCCTTGGGACCTTCCACGACCACGTCCTCTTCCATACCCCCCAACGCCTATCTCGTCCTCTTTCTCTCCCTTTCACGGCCTCATAACTATGTTTGAAGTAGCAATTCTCCTCTATGTGGTGAAATTTGCCACAATGGTTGCACTGTGGGGCTTCTCCTTCTTCTTCTCCATCTTGCTTCGAATGATTTCCTCTGCTCTTAACTGCTACGAAAGGATGAACAGCCATGGCTGCTTCACTATTCTCTTCTTTTATCTTCGTCACATTAGAGTGTCTCTCTTCGCACAACACCAACGCATATGCACGAGGTAAAGTAGTGATGGGGTCTTCCATCAACAAATTGCTACGGATATGTCCATATAGATTATTGTCAAGTCCCATCAAAAATCGATGGACCTTCTCTTCTTCGCGCTCCTTGGCATTCTCGGTTGCTACTCCACAAGTGCATCTCGTGTTCTTGCTGTAATTTGCAAGTACGTCCCAGATGGTTTTCAACTTTGTGGGGTATTCAACCACAGCTAATCACCCCTGCTTACACTCCATCAATTCTCCTTTTAACTGATGCACCCTTGGCGCGTTTCCAGCCGAGTACCTGCTCTTCAATTCCTCCCAAAATTCTAAGACGGTTTGCTCAAAATGAATACTCGGATGTATTTAACATCGATTATATTCCGCAATCATGCTTTCAACATGGCGTTGCACTGTCTCCAAGCCTCGGACTCGACATCTTCTTCATCATCCACAATCGGCTTCTTGACCTTTCCCTCAATAAAACTCAGTTTATTTTTAGCATCCAAACCACTGACGGCGGCAGATTGTAGTTATCTCCGTTAAAAATGATTTGCGTCAACATGAGACTGCAGGTGCTATCCGATTGGAGAAGGTAAAGAGGAGAAGTCGTCGGAATGATTTTCCCTTTTGAGCCTTTGCCTTCATCTCCTGGCATGACTCCTGGATATTTGAGGATTTTAATTTTTGTGATTTTTATTAATTAGCCTAGCTTTAATGCCATATGAAAGTGAGAGTCAGAGAAAGAACAGAGGATGAAATTTCTTATTATTCATCTTAAGATTAACATCCAATATATACAAAGTTTACACCTACCAACAATAGTTTTTATGCGAGACGGTCTCACATAATGAGACAGTCTCATTACATAAAAGGAAAACTCATTTATTAGTATTAAATGAGCAATTTTTGTATAAAAATGGATCGTCTCACGGTGTGAGACCGTCCGATTCTAGAATTTGTGGTTAAACAATGCATCCTCATTTTTGTTGCTGAATTTTAATGTTCATAGGAACTTGAGAAAATGTCTATGGGTAAAAAAAAACTGGCTTTATTTTGTGATTGGGATCAAGGGAGTAGTAAAGTCTTGTACTCATGTATAGGTTTTTTTTTTATCTCGATTCAATATAATCATGAAACATTCTGAGTTACTCGATTGGAGTTGCCCAAATTTTTAATGAGGGAAATTTTTTAATTAGACTCACATCACGTGGGTTGATAAGGATACTCAATTGAATTAACAGTATGGTGAAAAAATCAGTGCGTAGTTACGTACCTAGCTAGTTTGTGAGGTGACAAATCGGGAGCCCTTGTGAGCCGGAAAGAGACTTATACAACCAGTTATATAACAGCATCGTACAAACAGTTACACGAGTTAAACGGATGAAAGAAGACACAAATTTACAAAAGATATCATCCACCACTTGATACTTACCACCTAATAGGCTAATACAGCCGCAAAAAAGAGCGACAAAAGAGGCCTGGAGCTCCAATAACCAAACTCCAAAAACATGATGCACAAAGTATCTGGAAAACAACCTGGAGTCCTGGACAATACCCACACACACTGTCCACAAAAACCAGACCACGGGAGCCCCATCCTTACTAGTCACTACCAGCACTCCAACACCTTGTTACATATCTACAATAATCGGGTTGCAAATGCTCTCCAGCTCCTTCATCTTAACTTCAAAATCATTAGCCTCCGCATGCGGGTTACCATCAAGCCATGAAAGGGTTTGGTCAATGGCACCATCGATCTTCTTCTTCTTAGCCCTCACTGTGTTCCTCATCTTATAAGCGTACTTCTCCAAGGCATTCTCCGCCTTCACCTTCTTCTGCCGTCCTTGATTCTCGGACTTGTACTTCTCCGCCTCTTGCTTCAACTTCTCGAGCTCTTCCTTGCTGAATCTACGCTTGTCATTGCTGATGGTCATCTTGTTCTTTTTCTCAGTTAACTTGTCCTCAGCTGAAACGTTTAGGATGCCATTGGCGTCAATATCAAAGGACACCGTGATCTGGGGATCTCCACTGGCCGCCGGAGGGATGTCAGAGAGCTCAAATTCGCCAAGTGAGTTGTTCTCCCGAGTTCGGGATCTCTCACCCTCGTAAACTTGAATTAACACATCAGGATGGTTCCCGAAGTCCAAAGTGGAGAACATTTGTTCCTTCTTAGTTGGAATTGTCGTGTTTCTGGGGATCAACACAGTCATAACACCTCCAGCCGTCTCCAAACCAAGAGACAAAGGGGTGACATCTAAAAGCATTATGTCTTGGACCTTCATATTTCCCTTGCTACTCAAGATGGCAGCCTGGACAGCAGCTCCATAAGCAACAGCCTCATCAGGATTGATGCTTTGGCAAAGCTCTTTGCCATTGAAATAGTCTTGCAAAAGCTGCTGAACTTTCGGAATCCTAGTGGACCCACCGACAAGAACAACAGCATGGACAGAGCTCTTGTCCATTTTGGCGTCTCTCAAACACTTGTCAACAGGTTCCATACACTTCCTGAACAAATCCATGTTTAATTTCTCAAAATCGGCACGAGTGACAGTGGTGTAGAAATCAATACCCTTACAGAGAGAATCGATCTCTATGTTAGTCTGAGCAGTGGATGAAAGAGCTCTCTTTGCCCTCTCACAGGCTGTCCTCAATCTTGTTAAAGCCCCAGGGTTTCCACTAATGTCTTTCTTGTTCTTCCTGTTAAACTCCAGCACCAAATGTTTAACCATCCTGTTGTTGAAGTCTTCACCACCAAGGTGACTGTATCCACCAATAGCTTTCACCTCAAAAATACCCCCATCAATCGTAATCAAAGAGACATCCAATGTCCCACCACCAAGATCGAAAATCAACACATTCATCTCGCCTCTGCTAGTCTCATTCTTGTCAAGACCATAAGCAATGGCAGCAGCACTGGGCTCGTTAATGATACGGATAACATTTAAGCCTGAAATGACTCCAGCATCCTTGGTGGCCTGACGCTGAGAGTCATTGAAATAGGCCGGGACACTCACAACAGCATTCTTTACAGTGGACCCGAGATAGGCCTCAGCGATCTCCTTCATCTTAGTGAGGACCATGGAGGAGATCTCCTCGGCAGCAAATTGCTTTTCCACGCCTTTGTAGTTGACGACAATCATGGGCTTGTCACCTGGACCAGGAATGACCTTAAATGGCCAATGCTTCATGTCATCTTGGACTGAGGAGTCACTAAACCTCCTACCGATCAACCGCTTCACATCTGTCAAATTCAAAGAAAAGAACACATTTGTAGGTGCATCTGGTTGTATAATGAGATTATACATTGCAATGAAATTATCAGAGATTAGCATCGGCAACCTAAGTGGACTAAAAATGGACTTTAAAGATTCGAACTTGGGTCATCAGTTTGAAAACCAAAGCATTTACCATTGAACCACCAGATTTTTACTATACATAGTAATAGGATATTATTTATTTATTTATTATTCAGCAATATTTGGTAGCAAAAATATATCTTCTAAGTCAATTTTTTTTCAAAGTTTGGGTAGCGGCTTAATACTAAGTTGGTTCGCCCGTGCTAACCACGATTCCACCAATCACCATTTTTCTTGTTTAAAGCTCTGTTACTCCGGCAATAATGACTTCCATACCAAACGAGCCCTAAATCTTACTAAAACCAAGGAATAACAGTGCGAAATCCGTTCAATAAATCAACAACTATCAAAATTCATTATAAAATCCAACAAATTAACAAAATAACCCTAGAATGGAACAGCTGTAAGCTCAAGATACATGCAAAAAGAAATAAATAAAGATAATATAAAAAGAGTTACCAAAGACGGTGTTGATAGGGTTCATGGCGTCTTGATTCTTAGCAGCATCTCCGATCAACCTCTCGGAATCGGTAAAGGCGACATAAGACGGCGTGGTTCGATTACCCTGATCATTCGCAATTATCTCGACGCGGCCATGCAGCCATACTCCGACGCAACAGTATGTTGTACCAAGATCGATTCCGATGGTCGGTGCTTCTTCTTCATCCGCCATTGTAGTGCAGTCTTGAGAAATTAATGTGTTAACTCCAAGAGAGGGAAAATATGAATGTGAAGAGTTTGTGGAGAAAGAATAAGAATATGGAAGGAGAACAGAGGGGGGGTTTATGGAGTGTGTCAGGGAGTGATTCTGAGCCGTTGGATTAGGAGAGACGAGAGATGTCGGAAGTTGTGTTCATTATTACTCTCCAGGATAAATTGTTGTACAAGTTTAAAATGATTACGGATACTTAAATCTATTTTTAAACTGCATTACAACCGTTGCACATACAAGTAGAAAAAATGTGCTCACATTTTTAAAAAGTAGCGATCACTTTTAATTAAATAGTAATCACTATTAAAAATGACCTATTTTTCAAAAGCGGTTACTATTTATAAAAAAGTGATCACTTTTTACCACAAAATGATCACATTTTGCAAAAAAATACGTAATAACAACGTCGTACAGGAGAACTATTGATTTTTAAATACTTGTAATATTAGTTGGTTGGCTACAACCTAAGGCAATATAGTGTTCACAAATTCTTATTTGCAACGGCACTATCCGTCGTAAACTTGTAACGGATACCGTTTCCTCTCACAAAATACCCACTTTTTCTCTCTCTCCAACACTATTCATGTGGTCCCCTTTCTCCACTAACTCATTTTCTATCTATTTTATCTCACAAAATATCCGTCACAAATGGTGACCCGTCGCAAGCAAGACTTACTATATAGTGTTAGGTTACATTATATTCATTCTTATCTGTCTTGAATATAAATAATTTACTGTCATAGTAACGTTTTTAAAATAATGTATACGCTAGGAGTTTGTACCTTGTTTTAAAAAAATTTAGTAATTATTATTTTGGTCGAAAACTTGTTTACTAAATAGATTAACGGGTCCGACATTTTATTGATTCACGTTTACCGTTCAATTTCGATTAATTTATGTAAATGATTGCTTACACATATATAGTTCCGATAAATGTTGTATATAAAACATCATGGTGTGTGCCTAACTGTCAAACATTTCCCTTCAAAGATCACACAATTTCCAACCATATTTCATCTATGACTTAAACATAGATGTGTACATGTAGTTGGAGCTGAAGAAGTTACGAATTCCGGGTCAATCAAGAGTTTTTCTAGCTAAAGAAGTTGCTTGTTGAATTTACTTAGTTTAAGTATAAAATTTTACATGAAATACATCGGTTCATGTTTGTAATGTTTGTTAATTTGGTTCATAGTTGCAGAGTGCTGGTTAATTCGACGTGAACCTTTAAGGTGTTGAAGCCAAGTGATGGATAATGCTATTGATGGGGTCTTTCGTAGTAAAGACCGTAGATGTGGATGGGGATAAAGGAAACCTTCGTATATCCACTACTACAGAAAGCCTTAAGGACATCGGACTTTTATGGTCAAGGACATCGGATTAGCAACCGATGTAGAGTTCACTGATGTCCATTATGGGTATCAAGGACATCGGTTGTGCAACCGATGTCCATTTGATAATGCACATCGGATGTTTAAAACGTCTGATGTCCATCATCCTTATGCACATCAAACTTTAGCTCACATCTGATGTCCATGTGTTATTGCACATCGGAGGTTTAATAAGTCTGATGTCCATCATTCTTATGCATATCATTCTTTAGCTCACATCTGATGTCCTTCATATGTATGCACATCGGAGGTTTAATATGTCTGATGTCCTTGATGTTGCCTTTTTTTTTAAAAAAAAAGCTGGTATTGATGGTAATTTGTACCACCAATATACATTATTTAGATGACAGCCATTTAGACTGGCGTATCAAAACAGATTATAGGACACCATCAATAAAACAAACACAAATTCATAGCAAATCACGACAAAGTCGTTCGTCTTTCATTAATCAAATTCAAAGTAAATCACGACAAAGGTCGGTCGTCTTTCATACATTATCCAAATTCATCAACTAACCAAACATAGGGTTATGCGTCATTTTAGACGACATCTAAAATACTACGTTACTAAAAAGACTATGCATTTAGAAAATAGTCCGCCCACAAGTCCCTGACCTCGTCCGATCACTAACCTGCGACACAATCAAATCAAATGTGAGATAGTGAGTCAGGACTCAGGACTCCTATTGAATGATGTTGAGATAGTCATAACATACGAGCACACAGCCATTACCCAAGCTGAGAATAGCACACTTACAAAAGTTTCGGGCCTCTCAGTGTAATGCAAAACCTCATGGGTGTCAGGATCAGCAACCAACTCACCAAACTGATTGGCAGACTCTGCTGAAACCTGTCCATGCACCATTAATGATCACCAACTAAATATACATAATATAATTGAAACCAAACAAACAAATATACTTTATCGATACAGCAGAAGGTGCTGACAGACCTTGCTCACTAGTATTGTAAGGGAATTGTAAGGGAAACAATTAACTATGAGTTTGAAACCGCGTAAAATAAAATAAGATAACAAATGGTCAGAAGGAAAAAGGGAGTAGTCAACTATTTTGTGGTGGGAGATTAAATATTTTCATTGGTTTAGAGTTTTGCCCTTTTGGTATCATCAAAGAATGAATACGATATTGTCAATTGTTAACTACGATATTTATGCAGGGATCTGAATGAACGTATCTAAACAAGCACATTGTCTTATAATGTCAGCCAGCACTAGTAGAAAAATAGTTATTTGCGGCGCCAAAAAAGTGGCCATTTGCGGCGTTTTTGGTGTAGCAGCAAATAAGGGGGCCGCAAATAGAAAAAATTATTTGCGGCGGAAAAAAAAACGCCTCAAATAGAGGTGCTATTTGCGGCGTTTTTGCCAAAAAACGCCTCAAATAGATGTGCTATTTGCGGCGTTTTTGCCAAAAAACGCCTCAAATAGAGAAGCTATTTGAGGCGTTTTTTGGCAAAAACGCCGCAAATAGGTAATTAAAAAAAAAAAAATTTTTTTTTTTTTTTTTTTTAATGAAAAAATGAAACTTGCACTTCAATAAAGGGATCTTGAACTAAATCATATATCAAAAGATGAAGTCAATTCATACATTGCTGATTGCTGACAGAGTGAGGAATAAAGTTCATATATCACGTCTTAAAGATACATTTAAAATGCTAAATGTACCTAATTTAAAAGAAAGAGAAGGGGATATTTATACAATGTTGATTGCTGACAGAGTGAAGAATAAAAATCATGAGAAAAAGCTTAAATTGAAAACTATCAACTTGGAGTTGGCCATCAGGCTAGTGGCTTCGAACATTGAAGCCGTCCACTCATTGCTCTTTGTGAAATCGATGCCAACGATTAAATTGGACGACTCAAGCCCGGCTTCTGCAGCAGTGACCTGTAAGACGTGACAATCGACAAGCAAAGTAAAAGTTTAAAGTGAAGACTGAATCACTAAACACTTTAATTGAAGAGCCTGAATCTTGTAAGAACACTCAAGTGAAGCCTTTGCTAAACATAATTTCATTCGCCACTGACTTGACAGGAACTACGCCTTAATAACGAAAAAAAAGAGCTTCACAGTTCTCACTATACGATTTATCATTCAACTTTACAGGGGTTAATCATCAGAAAAAGCAGCTGATAACATGTTCCTTGATTATTGTTAGGCAAGTCTTTAAGAAGCTACCTTAAGAACAGGTACAGATTCAAACACAAACATTTCACCTCACACCAACAACATAGCCATAGGTAAACTAACAACACCATAATTGGGAAGGACAAAATGTCAGGTACTCGGCTAGTCATCAGGAGAGCTGCAAAAAACAGTAGCAGCAGTCTCAACATTTGATTAGTTGAGAGACAAGGAGAAAAAAGCAGAAAGGTACACAAAACCCAACTATTCTTGAAAATTATTATTGATGTAAAGAATTCCTTCTAATTTCAATATTTGTACTAGTGTTATGCAACATTTCTAGTCATATAGTCATTCATATCAATAAGACAGATGACACAAAGGTCCACTTGTATAATTTGGCACATCACTACTAACAATTATTGTCATGAGGATCCTAGTGTATGAGAACATAAGATATTAGAAGTAGAAAATTAGCAAGTATACCTGATCGCTTGAGAAGATGAGCCATGCTATAGGTTTGCTAGAGAAATGTTCCCTATGACCATTCCTGCAACACATCTGAGTATATGTAGCAAGGAATAAGCAGCAAGTATCCCATTGACTACGACAAAGAACCTATTACAGAAAATGCAATTAACAAAAGTAGCAAAGACATTCCCTGGACTAGATCTGCTCTTCAGCAAATAAGCTCTGGATTAAATAGGTCAACAATATTTACATTAGCATCAAGACTAGCATGAGTATATACCTGAGAATACTGCATCTTGGTCTTTGAAGAGTATCTGTAGAGTCAAGGATAATATGAAATCAGGGTACCAGAATAACTGTTGGATGGCTAATGATAAATGCTACTCCATTAATGAAGGATATAACTGGCTAAGAGGAGCTCAACATTACATCGAGCCAGCCACGAAGGGAAAGCAAGGTTACTTACAACTCCATTAAGAATATCCAAAATTTACAGAAACGAAAACTGCTCAGCTGAAAGAGAAATTAATGAAGACGGGACATGAAAAGCCGGGACAATTCAAAAGGGAGAGTCACCTTGTGGCATTTCCCAGTTATCTCCATCGTCCTCGACTACCTTCTCAACCTTTTTAGGTTCATCCTTGCTTTGAACTCGTGGGGGAGGGCCACGCCTGTGAAGAAAGGGAGCTCTCTCAGCAACAATAACCGAAAACAGAACAGACAAATGGAGAACAGCATCAGTAACTCTAAAATACATCAACTGTCATCAGTGATAGAGGTAGCTTGGATCATGGGATAGCATTATGCTACCCCAAACCCCGAATAGCTACTCCAAATCATAGGCAACATCGGAAAGTTGAGAACTTTCCGCGCTTAATATGGTACTGGGTACGTGATTACGTTAGAAATACTCGTATTAACAGTCTAGTCATACGGGTATTTCTATCATAAATTGTCTATCTTACACGATTGGGATGGAGGGAGTAATTTCAATGATGCCACATAAGTTTAAACTGAGAAACAGACGAAAATATAAATACATACCAGTCAGATCCTCCATATTTTGAGGCTTTACACATCAACAATATTGAAACTTTGACTACTAATCTCCAAGTTCCAGAGATTTATACGCAAATCATTTGCTGATATTAAAGTCTCCCCATCACTGTAATAAAAAAACATATAAATATGGATGTCATCAAAACACACCGCATAACACATAGCAACAATGGTTAGGAACAAGTGTGAGTAATTCCTGCACACCATCCTGAAGAGTTTTCTGGAGATAAAGAAAAAATGAGGGAGGGGGGATGATTTCTGTAAAACAAACATAAAAAATAACTTATAAAGAAAAGACAGGAACTATTTTATAGACACCAAGGAATGTACATATATGACTGCCCGTATATGTCTCTATTCTACAATTAAAACAAACATATTAGAGATCCAAACTTCATCAACTGTTTTGCTTTGTCCATGACCATCCTTAAAGTAAGCTAAAAACATATACAATTACATAAATTTCATGGTATAGGGGGAAGTAAAGGTGATGATAAACAAGACTGAAATGACTAGAAAACAATACTGAATAGCTAGCCGTTAGAATGCAGTTTATAAATTGTGTGTATATCCTGTGGTGTTGAATGCAAGATCTGTGATAAGCAGAGATAAGCTGAGGAAGAGAAAATACCAAGCATAGAGGTCAAAGCATATATAAAGGTAAGTAACAGAAAAGGAATGCGAGTATCAACAGTTCAGTAGACTAATCTAGACTAAAGAGTGCTATAATTAATTGAGAATTAACACGAACTAGGCAAAAAGGGAAGACATTATAATCAAAAGGAGCAGAATGATTTATCAAAATAGGTGGTCACCAGTGGCTCAAATTCTTCTGCAAGTAGTATGTTTGAAGCTTTGATATCTCGGTGAATGATACGCCTTTGGCAAGTGTGATGGAGATAACTCGGTCCTTCTGCTACTCCTGTAGCTACTTTGAACCGTGTTTTCCAATCTATGCCTCCTGATGACTCTGCATTTTTAGTTTTGGCGTTTAATTATTTCCTTAACAATGATCGTTGTTATGATTTCTATCTAATCATTATATAATAATATAATATGCAAAAACAGACTATGTGGAGAAGAAAACAATAGGAAGAAACTGCACCTTGGAGACAAGACTCTACACTGCTGTATGGGGCATACTGCAGAACCAAGTAATGACCGCCTTCAACACTAAACCAGATAAGTTTAGCAGTATTTGGGTGGTCGACATGAGCAATGATTCCCAGCTCTGATAAGAAGTCAGTCGTCCTCTCTTCGTCTTGCTTGTCACCCTTGTTCGTAAGCCTCTTTACAGCTACAACTGAACCATTCATAATTTATTATTGATTATCCAATCATTTTAGTCAACAACCCTGAATGTTTATAATGTTCATTGTAAAAAAAGGGGAAAAGGGGAATATTATCGAAAATGGGGGAGTATCGATAACAAACTGGAGGGAGTATCAGTTACAAGGAAAAAAAGAATACACAGACTGGCAAGCACAGCAGATAAACACTTCTCTGCCAGTTTCTAAAGGATTAGAAGGCACGGCATAAAAACCCCAAAATCCCTGAATCAATCATAAACCCTAATCTAAATCATACAAATTTAACCCTAAATTTGTCTACCCACTTAAATTTTCATACAAGATAGATATTAATCTGAATTAATTAACAATAATCCACTTGAAATAAGCATAAACTAACAATAGTAATGTTGATGTTGTAAAAGACTAAAGAGATCCGAACATACATGAACGAAAGTCGGTGATGGTGGCCTCATACACTGGACGACGGTGTAAGCGTTGAACGGCGGTGGGGAAGGAGTTGAGTGTGCGACGGTAGGGGAGCGATGAAGGAGAAGGAGGGAGGGAGGGAGAGAGAGAGAGGGAGGGTGGTTTATGATGGATAATAATATGATACTCCGTATGAGGCTTCAGGAAGGTTCTCTAATTTTTCTGGTTTATAAAATATTTGTTTCTCATTTGCTGCGTTTATTAAAAACGCCTCATATAGCCTATTTGCTGCGTCTTATATAAAAAACGCCGCAAATAAATTAATATTTAAGAAAAAAATAAAAAAATCAACTTTTATTTGCTGCCATTAGCAAAAAACGCCTCAATTGAGTAGCCGCAAATAACTATTTTTCTACTAGTGCAGATTTAAGAAAGGGGGAGGAAATTCATCTCACTTTCTCTTGTCATTTCAAAGTGTTCATTGGATATTGTGCTATTACCATAAATTCATAGGCATTAGTAATTTTGTAAGGAGAGGTACGCTCATACAATTGATTAACAGTTAAGCATATTATAATTTTACACAGAAAATCAACAATACCTCTCCAAATGGCAAGGAGTCACTGACAAAAAAGTCACCGAAGTCGCCGAACTCAGAAAGAAGTGCTTGGATGTCCATGCCTACACCAGCATCATCATCGTCCCAGTCCCATTGAGATCCAATTTGATCATTTGCAATTCCTGTGATGTCTGAATTATCACAATCATGTGTAGGAGCACTCCCTGTACCGCCTGCTTGAACCAAATTATCTAGCCCTGTCCTAGGCCGTTTTAAACCCTGTGTCGACACTTCAGTTCATCAGTATAGCAATTGTTGCAAACACTTTATAGGTACATATGCTCTCAAGGTGAATATCAACACCTTCAGATTTAGATAGGGATGTAAGAAAGAATACACTGCTCTACAAAACTCGACACGTGTAGATGATAATTAGAATACACTGCTCTACGGGCCAACATTATTGGCCAATTGGGAATCAAGATATGTTAACTATTAACTTGTGAAATGTGATGATACTTGCACCATATTCTGAATTCAGATAGATGTCATTCACAATATCATGCATCAAATATCAATATGGAGTTTAGACACATTAAAACTCGAGCAGATTTCTCAAGAAACATCAAATACTTTCACATTGGTATCTCTATATAATAAAAGAAGAGGGAAGAACCAAAACAAATGACATGACGAGGTGAGAGCATAGGATGACATTAGCTGGTTACACACCCCACAAGGATAGAAGGATACGGGATAACAGAGAGGGTTGCCCTCTTCCGAGACCCCAGCTGCTGCTCTGACTCTGATATGGAGTGTTCCTGGCTAGCCCTTCTTTGAATACTGTCATCTACTTTACCTCCATCTGTAAAAAGAGAAATATTTCCAGTGTAAATCTATCCTAATCACAAAAGCAAAGCAGTAACAATTATATGCCTTAACAGTAAGCAAAAGTCTCAAGCATTATACAACAAAATCCTTATTGAAAGGGATCACCTATGAGTGTTTGTATGACCACACGTAACATGCAAAAAAAAACAAAGAGCCTTTATACTGCTGTCTCTTTTCAATGGCATTAAACCTACTCGTAGCCACATGCTGCAGCAAGTTTTAGGGGCATATCCATTTCCCAAAGGGGTTAATGCCCGTGTTATTAAAAATAGTACTCTTTTTCATAAACACTTTTCTTATTGCTAGTATTAGTAGCAAGTCAGGGAGCAGAAGAATTAGTCTACATCAATATGCTGCTGTTGAGGATGAAACAGCTAAGACAGATGTATTCTTTTCATCTTATCTTTTACTCAAGTTCATTTAAAACATCTTTGGACTTATTGTCTGAAGTGAATTTTAAGATTTAGAAAAATAAGATAAGTTGAGCTAATCTAATGATGTGAAAAACAACTAAACTAGCAAGGTCTCTTTTGGTGTGGAGGAACAGTTCGGCCAGATGTATGAAGTGAACTTAATCAATTTATTATTGCTAAATTTGCCAAGTGAACAGAGATGATGAAGCGGTAGCCAAACTACCCAAGAGTTCTGTACAAAAAATTATATAAAAATAGATGAAGCTTTTGGAATCTTTGGGATTTTCGCAAGGATTAAAATATAGTTATGGTGAGGCCGTGTGAGGTTCAAAGGTTCTAAAGCACTTAAAATCAGATATTAAGCTTTATAGGAGAATTTCCATTAACTGCTGAAGTGTTGAGCTACTGGGGTATCAATAAAACAAAATAATACAAGTGTTTAACTATACCTCTCAAACCAGAAGACACGCTGACAGAGGCCAGAGGTGGGCTTAGCGGGTCTTCAAGAGACGTCACTGCAGTATTGGAAGAATCCCTATAATCACTTACAGAGGATTCAGCGGATAATGCTTCAAGCAATGTTCCTCCATCTGCTGATTGAGACCGGCCTTTACACCAATCTATGACAGATAAAGGGCCATCTACAGTGCCAAACGCAGATTTCAATGCTACTTTCATATCAGATTGCAGCAAACCAATCACAGATGATGCCTGGACCTGCAACAAATAAGATCCAATAATCCAATGACTATGAAGTTCAAAGGTCAGACAGAAGCGCAATCACCAACTAGAAAGAGTTGCAAATTGTCAATGAGCCTTATTGAACAAGTGGAAGTGAAAGTTAAACAAGCATCATTGAATGAACGTATCTAAACAAGCACATTGTCTTATAATGTCAGCCAGATTTAAGAAAGGGGGAGGAAATGCATCTCACTTTCTCTTGTCATTTCAAAGTGTTCATTGGAGATTGTGTTATTACCATAAATACATAGGCATTAGTAATTCTGTAAGGAGAGGTACGCTCATACAATTGATTAACAGTTAAGCATATTATAATTTTACACAGAAAATCAACAATACCTCTCCAAATGGCAAGGAGTCATTGACAAAAAAGTCACCGAAGTCGCCGAACTCAGAAAGAAGTGCTTGGATGTCCATGCCTACACCAGCATCATCATCGTCCCAGTCCCATTGAGATCCAATTTGATCATTTGCAATTCCTGTGATGTCTGAATTATCACAATCATGTGTAGGAGCACTCCCTGTACCGCCTACTTGAACCAAATTATCTAGCCCTGTCCTAGGCCGTTTTAAACCCTGTGTCGACACTTCAGTTCATCAGTATAGCAATCGTTGCAAACACTTTATAGGTACATATGCTCTCAAGGTATGAATCCCCCAATTTAAACCCTAATTAAACCCCCAATTTAAACCCTAATTAAACCCCCAATTTCAATTCCATCGTTCAATCATCAGTTCGTGATTCATCAAAATAACAAAACAAATACAGAAAATAACCAATCTAACTAAGAAAAATAATTAATTTAACTAAGAAAATTATCTGAAGAATGAACGAACTGAATGAATGACGAACTGAACGAAGGACGAACTGAATGAAGGACGAACTGAACGAACTGAACGAAGGACGAACTGAATGAATGATGAACGAACGACGAACAGAATGAACGAACTGAATGAACGAACGAAGAACTGTTGAATTTTTTTGACGGGAGACAAACTGTTGAATTTATGTTTTGACAGCGGCAGGAACGAACGAAGGAATGAACGAACTGATAGTATGTTGATTTTATGTTTTTTAATTTGTAATTTTATTATGAATAATTTAAGATTTAAGCGAGGGTTTATTTCATGAATAATAACATACAGTATGTTTATTTCATGATCTGATGAGTGAGGGTTATTTTGCACGTAACTTTTCAACAACAATTCACATCGACTTAAATAAATAACTGATGTCCTTCATCAATTAATGTACATGGGTTGTCATTTAGTCTGATGTGCATTAAAATCAATACTTATGGACATAGGTTTGAATTAGAAACCGATGTCCTCTACTTTATAAGGACATCAGATTTTTGTAATCAACTGATGTGCAAATTAATTACATCAGATTTTTCCAAAATCTGATGTCCATTAGCCGATGTCCTTAAGGGTTTCTGTAGTAGTGATCGACAGTGAGAGTGATACCAATGTCGAGACGGGGAGGGCCAACTGAGAGAAAGGCCAAAGGTTTTGCTGAACCAAGGGCGAGCAAGACCCAAGCTAACTACGCTGCTAAGTGGCCTGGGAGGAGGACCGAGAGTCTACCCCCTCGAAGGGAAGTAGACAATGAAGGTCGCGAAACCCAAGTGAGACGGCCTCGTACCATTAAGGGGCCGCGTTGAAACGCTGATTCGACGCCCTGGAGAACTCACTTACCCTTGAACGCAGGTACTCAAGTGGAGATGAACAAGGTGAAGGTCTATTTGAGAAAGCATCGAGCATCGGACAGGGACTTTCAAGAATGATCCCGGGCGAGTGATAAATTTGGAGGACATGATGTTTGGAGGTCTCGTCGTTAACGAGTTACACTCTATCCTTGATGGGACGTGGAATCCGATCATGGTGTGGACCGAAGACTATCTATGAGCTGAACTGGAGAGAGAGTCAAACCACAACGCAACATAGACAGCCACAGCTCACCAAGGATGTCTCACTAAAGCACCGTTCGAGATTTTTGTGTTGCCGAGGGCGACAACAGATTAGGTGGAGGAGAATGTAAGGAGCCGCATATTTTAGCCGTGTATCTAGCCTCATAGCGAATAATTTGTGTGCGCGGTCCTTTCATTTCGAGCCCTTAGATTTCTTATTTTGCTTTTGTATTTTCATTTTTAGTTTTTTGTATCATTTAGTACTTCAGATTATTTCCTGCGTGTCGAATCTTGGAGTCTCGTTTTTAGTTTAAGATACGTTTTTAGGAGTTTTGAAAACGTATCGATATTCTACACAATCAATGTTCACTACTACCAGACTAGAACTATCAAATTTGCCTCTATGAGAGGTGTTAGTCAATGAAATACCGCTTCTCATCATTAAGCTTGTTAATGCTTTCTTATTGCTTTCAATAATCGTATTGCTTCTTTTATTGCCTTTGTGTGCCGGACGTTGATAATCGTGACAAGGATTTCCGACACACCCCCCGAGACTCGAGATACATGCTAGTGGGCGATTCTTCACTAGTATGAGACCCTTGTTGCTTGCATTCTTGCCCTAGAGTCGGGGAAGGGTGCGCACCACGATCCGACAAAAGTATCGGACCGTGATACCTGGCTTGTTGCTATACATTTAGAGAGTACAAAAAAAAACTTTGCATCACCGAACCACAAATACTATTTTACAACTTATTGTACAAGAGTATTATACAATCATAATAAATCTAACTACACTGATGATGTAAATCTTTCTTGAGCTTTTATAAAAAAAAAAATATGTCAAAATTAATATTTTTACAGCGTAGCTTGGATTTTTTTAAATAAAGCTCACAATTAGTAAGTCTAAACTCAAGCAATGCATTGTACTGTAAAGTTCGAGTTCTGTTCTAAATAACTAATATAGAACTAGGGTATGTTCCTTTTTCTTATCCGAAACAACAAAAATAATTGATATCATCTCTTTTTTAGTTTTAATGAAAGCGGTTAGCCGTTTTAATGAAAGCGGTTAGCCGTTTTGTAAAATGTGCTAACCGGAATCATGTCAATTCCATGTCAAATTCACCGATATCGCTTTGTCATATCGATTAGTTTTTTTTGTCTAAGAAGTGCAAACTTAGGCGCATTATAATAGAGGGGATAGGAAATCGAACCTGAGAGCTATTATTCAAGATATTTTCGTTTTTACCACTAGATTAAATCATTTTCAATTTAAATTGTTTAGATTAACAAAACCTAAAAAATGCACAGATTTTCGTTTTTTCCATAGATCCCCATGAAATATATAGTACACACATCCTCCTCGTAGTTGCTCAAGAAAATCAACTTTAGCCTAAGTAGGCATGGGCGAACCCACCTAGTAGCAAGGGATGGCGGCCGCTACCCCAAATTTAAAAAAAATTGGTTAAAAAGACCAATTTTTGCTACCCTGGATATTGCTGAATAGTAAATAAGTGAATGTAATCCCTCTAGATGAACAATAAAAGTCATTTGATTCAATAGTAAAAGTTTCAAATTCCCACCTAAAGTTCATGGGTTCTAGTCCTAATTTTTTCAGTAGGATATAACTATATGAGTGACTTACGGCAAGGTGTTATTGAATTTGCATTGCAGAAATTTTTACAGAAGATGAACTTTTTTAGTGAACGCAAACATCTAAGCATATAGCAAAGACTAATAACATCAGCCCATATCAGTTGTTATCACCAAAACAGCAGCTGGAGCTCCAATGAGCCCACCTGCAAGAAACAAGGTGCAGCAAATATCGCAACACTAATCAGAAAGTCACAAGAAAAGATCAGCTCCGTGGACTTCCTCAATCCAGGAAAGCTTCGCGATACATGTTTGCAAAAGTCCGCTTGCAAAAGTTCTCGAGCTCCCTCATCTTGCCAGCAAACTCATTAGCCTCAGCAAACTGGTTATCATCAAGCCACGAAATGGTCTGGTTAATGGCATCATCGATCTTATTCTTCTCATCCGTCACTGTGTTTCTTATTTTGTAAGTGTAGTTCTCCAGTGCATTCTTGGCCCTCACCTTCTTCTTGTGCTCTTCATCCTCGGACTTGTACTTCTGAGCCTCTTGCACCATCTTCTTGATCTCTTCCTTGGAGAGTCTACTCTTGTTGGTTATGGTGCTCTGGTTCTTTTGCCCGGTAATCTTGTCCTCGACTGACACGTTAAAAATGCCATTGGCATCGATATCAAAACAGACTGTGATCTGGGAAACACTACCACTGGCGGCCGGAGCAATGCCAAAGTGCTCAATTTCGCCAAGCAAGTTGTTATCACGAGTTCGAATTTTCTCACCCTCGTACACCTTAATTAACACATCATGCTGGTTGTCAAAGTTAGAAGAGGAGAACACCTGTTCCTTTTTAGTTGGAATTGTCGTGTTTCTTGGGATTATCACACTCATAACACCTCCAAGCGTCTCCAAACCAAGAGACAGAGGGGTGACATCTAAAAGCATTAGATCTTGGACATAGGTGTTGCCCTCAGCAGTCAAGATGGCGGCCTGGACAGCAGCTCCATAGGCAACAGCCTCATCGGGATTGATGCTCCTGCAAAGCTCTTTGCCATCGAAAAACTCCTGCAAGAGCTGCTGAACTTTTGGAATCCTAGTGGACCCACCAACAAGAACAACATCGTGAACATCGCTCTTGTCCATTTTGGCGTCGCTCAAACATTTCTCAACAGGGTCTATACAGTTCCTGAACAAATCCATGTTCAATTCCTCAAAATCAGCACGAGTGATAGTCGTGCAAAAATCAATACCCTTGTAAAGAGAATCGATGTCGATGGTAGTCTTAGCAGTGGATGAGAGATTTCTCTTCGCCCTCTCACAAGCAGTTCTCAACTTCCTCAAAGCCCTTGGGTCTCCACTAATGTCTTTCTTCTTCTTCTTCTTAAACTCCCTCGCAATATGGTTAACCATTCTGTTGTCAAAGTCCTCACCACCAAGGTGAGTGTTTCCAGCCGTAGCTTTCACCTCAAAAATACCCTCCTCAATCGTAAGCAATGAGACATCTAAAGTCCCACCACCAAGATCGAAAATCAAGACATTCTTCTCACCAGTGCTAGTCGCCGTGATATCAAGACCATAAGCAATGGCAGCAGCACTAGGCTCATTAATTAAACGGATAACATTCAAGCCGGCAATGAGTCCAGCATCTTTGGTGGCCTGACGCTGAGACTCATTGAAATAGGCAGGGACACTGACAACAGCATCCTGTACTGTGGACCCAAGATAAGCCTCGGCTATCTCCTTCATCTTTGCGAGGACCATGGAGGAGATCTCCTCGGCAGCAAACTGCCTGTCCTCCCCTTTGTAGCTGATGACAATCATGGGCTTGTCACCAGGGCCTGCAATGACCTTGAATGGCCAGTTCTTTATGTCATATTCAACTGATGGATCGCTGAATCTCCTACCAATCAGCCTCTTCGCATCTGTGACCAAGTACAAACACAACAGCAAGTGATAAATCGTCAAATAACAAGAATACGCATAGGCAGGGGTGCTTCTAGGATTTTAATATAGGATTTTAGTATATGCTCAATAAAATTTAAATGAATAAAGTACACTATATATAGTCACATAAATCATAGAAAACCCACAATGAAAATACATGAGCAAATTGGAAAGACAAAAACATGGTTGACAACTTTAAGAAAAAATGGGAAAAGAAGCAGGAGCATGTAAAAGGGGGAAAATGGCATTGGCATACCAAAGACGGTATTGGTAGGATTCATGGCAACCTGAAACTTAGCCTCATCTCCGATCAACCTCTCAATATGAGTAAAAGCGACGCAAGACGGCATGGTTCTATTACCCTGATCATTCGTAATTATCTCAACGCGGCCATCCAACCATACTCCGGCGCAACAGTATGTTGTACCGAGATCTATTCCGATTGTGTGACATTGTCCTTCATTCGCCATTGTAGTGCACTCTTAACTAATGCACAATGTCAACGCAAGGAGAAAGAATATAAATATGGAGGGGGTCTCAAACCTGCAAACATTGGTTCTAACTTCTAACTTATAAGACGTTGTATTGACGCGGTTAGTATTTTAAGTTATTACACCATAAAAAAGTATTTCAAGTCAATGATCAAAGTCATTTAAATTGTTATACTTAAAGCACAAATAGACTATACATTCAGATGTATATGAGTATGATACCTTTAATACAAATTTAATTAAGCTTATATGCTATTTCTCCAGCTTTTAACAATATTTTCTTACACTATAATTTTTAGTGTTA
Organism: Silene conica; assembly: GCA_029255685.2. Classification (NCBI taxonomy): domain Eukaryota; kingdom Viridiplantae; phylum Streptophyta; class Magnoliopsida; order Caryophyllales; family Caryophyllaceae; genus Silene; species Silene conica. The sequence continues at coordinate 75,872,672 of CM055314.2, forward strand.
AAATAAAATATTTTGGGTTTTATATGTATTATTTTTGAGTTTCAATATAATATTTTAATTTACAATTTTTTTTATAAAGACACTCAGATTCTTTTCAATAAAGCTCGTAAAATATTTGTATAAGCTCAAATTCTTTGTCATAAAGCTCGAAATTTATACTACCAGATGTATATATCTGATCATCTAGGGAGATTCGAACGAGGACCTCGTAGTCCATCATTTTGGATGTTTTGAGAGAACCCTTATCTCAACTAGATCGAGACATTTGTTAAACACATTATTTTCTAAAAAGCTAAAAGTATTTTATTAAAAGCTCAAAAACCATCTTTTTATCCTAAAAATTAGAAATAATAATTTAATACCTCTAGTTTTAAAAAGCATTTTTAGAAAATTAAATTTCAAAAGTAAAAACTCTTTTTTAACACGCTAGACCAAACATACTCTAAATCAACTTAAACACTACCACTTATGGTCGGCGTTAATAATGTACTCGGCTTGAATCTTGACTAACCAAGTGGTATAAACAAAACGAAATGTATACCAATAATTTCAATTTTAGACCTGTTGCCTTGGTTATTTTCCTTTTTAGTTAATTTCAAATATTTTACACCCTTTGATAAATAAACCAATCCATGTGAGCAGGGTCAGTCCTAATGGGTCTTTGGGTTGATATTTGACAAGGGCCCAAGTTTAATAGGGGCCCACTAATGTGAAATTAGATGTTTGTTATTTGTAAAATAACATTTATTTCATTGTGAAAATAAAAAACAGTAGGTCTCCTGAAAGACCGTCTCTTAATAAACTTATTGAGAGACTATTATACAAATTTAAGAAAAAAATGGTACTAAAGGTTATATAATAGGTACAAATCATGATTAAAGATAAAATGAGTACATTATTTATTATGTAAATAAGTACGAAATTAGTATGATACGATTAATGACAAAATAGTCACGAAATACAAATAAAATGGTACAAAAGAATGATCCTCTCAATAATTTATTTATAGACCATATCTCTTAAGTTTTAGTGAATCAAAATATGGTAAAGAGTGTAGTGGTATTTCATCTTACGAAACCTCAAGGGGTCATGTGTTCTATCCCCATTAAAGCTAATTTTCTCCATTTTTAATATTTTATTTTTAGAATTCACAACCATTTCCACCATTTCTATTTTTTTTTTAATATATTATGTTGATAGGCCCATACCATTAATGTTTAATATATATTTTTTGAGTTATAAATTATTTTCTATAGTTATGAGATTTTGTGCAAATTATGCTTTTAATTTGTCCAAATTATTCATTTAGTGGACCCTCTAGTAAAGCCAATATCTAAACTTTAAAAGAATTTCGATATTTTGCAATTTTTTGACGATTAAAATGTTGAAATATAAGATATATCCTATTCAATTCTCCAAATTCAATATCACTTTTTCTTCTAATTTTTTAAGAAATTTCAAGAATCAATATCATCTAATTCAAAACGTTTTCTGTATCATTTGTTTTATTTATTAAACTATATAAGATAATTACACATGAATTACTTAAACAATTTTTTAAAAAGTTAGGGCCAATTATACAATTTCGCCCAGGGCCTCTAAATGTTTCGGACCGGCCCTGCATGTGAGTGAGACGACGACATTACATTTCCTCTTAGTTTCAATTTGGTTTTGATTTTATTAATATTTTAAACTCATTTTACTATCCTTAGGTTAATAAATTATTCACCGGTGGGAGGAAATATTTGTTAGTAAATGTTTTCGCATTGACTATCAGAGATTGGGATGATAATTATGGTCCAAATCAAATTGAAACTGAGCCGAAGCAAAAAAAAAAATACAATCTCCACCCAACTATTAAAACTCAAAACCAATTTACTATTTAAATACTCATGTCCAGATCTACTATTGAAAAACCCGAACTAAATCCAAACTCGGTCTATTCATATTCGAACCAATCAAATACTTTTGAAAATTTAAGCAACTTGATATTTCAATTTTATCATTTAAAAAAAATTATGCAATCTAATTAAAATTCGGACCGGGTTTGAATTATAAGGTGGATCGAATTATGAAATTGAAATGGTCATGTATTTGAAAAAAGTATAATGGAGTGGGTATGAAATTAAAGTTTTGAATATCAATTGGGTTTGGATATGGATCGATGATCCAATAAATATGTGGATAAGGTTTGAATTAGAATTGCAAACATTCGTTGTTAATAAGGATGATCAATAAGCATGAAGCATCACTGCATCAGGCTAAGAACGGCAACTAGAGCTCCAATGAACCTACCTACAAGTAACAAATATCGCAACAATAACCAGAAAGTCACAATAAAACAGCTTCGCCGACTTTCTCAATCCAGGAAAGCTTCGCGATACATGTTTGCAAAAGTCTGCTTGCAAAAGTTCTGGAGCTCCTTCATCTTGTCATCAAACTCATCAGCCTCGGCAAGCTGGTTATCATCGAGCCAGAAAGTGGTCTGGTTAATGGCATCATCGATCTTCTTCTTCTCATACATTTTGTAGGTGTAATTCTCCAAGGCATTTTTGGCCATGACCTTCTTCTTGTGACCTTCATCCTCAGACTTGTACTTCTGAGCCTCTTGAGCCATCTTCTTGATCTCTTCCATTGAGAGTCCACCCTTGTCACTGGTGATTGTGAGATTGTTCTTTTTCCCGGTTATCTTGTCCGTGACTGAAGCGTTAAAGATACCATTGGCTTCAATATCAAAGCACACCGCCATCTGGGGAACACCTTTGAGAGATGGAGGAATGCCAGAGAGCTCAAATTTGCCTAGTAACTTGTTATCACGGGTTCTGACGCTCTCACCCTCATACAGTTGAATTGACATAATAGGCTGGTTGTCTAAGTCAGTGGAGTACATCCTCTCCATCCTAACTGGAATCATTGTATTTCTAGGCATCACTGTGCTCATTACACCTTCGGTCGTCTCCAAACCAACTGACAAAAGGGGTGACATCTAAGAGAACTGCGTATTGGACCTTCTGGTTGCTCTCGCCGCTCAAGATGGCAGCCTGTACAGCAGCTCCATAAGCAACAGCCTCATCGGGATTGATGCTCTGGAAAAGCTCTTTGCCATCAAAATTGTCTTGCAACAGCTACTGAATTTTGGGAATCATAGTAGACCCACCAACAAGAACAACATTGTGGACAACGCTCTTGTCCATTTCCGCGTCTCTCAAACACTTCACAACAGCCTCAATACACTTCCTAAACAAACCTGTGTTCAGTTCTTCGAAACAGGCACGGCTGATGGTGGTGTAGAAATCAACACCCTCGAAGAGAGAATCGATCTCGAGGGTAGTCTGAGCAGTGGATGAGAGAGTTCTCTTTGCCCTCTCACAGGCTGTCCTCAATCTTGTCAAAGCCCTAGGGTTTCCACTAATGTCTTTCTTATTCTTTGCCTTCAATTCCGTCACAAAATGATTGACAATTCTGTTGTCAAAGTCCACGCCACCACGGTGAGGGTCTCCAGCAGTAGATTTCACCTCAAAAATAACCTGCTCAATAGTAAGCAACGAGACATCTAATGTGCCACCACCAAGATCGAAAACCAACACATTCATCTCGTCAGTGCTCGTCGTGCTCTTGTCAAGGCCATAAGCAAGAGCAGCAGCACTAGGCTCATTAATTATACGGAAAACATTTAAGCCTGAAATTGCTCCAGCGTGTTTGGTGGCCTGGCGATGAGAGTCATTGAAAGACGCAGGAACACTAACAACAACATTCTGCACGGTTGACCCAAGATAAGCCTCGGCAATCTCCTTCATCTTTGTAAGGAGCATGGAGGAGATCTCCTCAGGAACAAATTTCTTGTCCTCGCCTTTGTACTTGACGACAATCATGGGCTTGGTCACCTGGGCCTGCAATGACCTTGAATGGCCAGTGCTTCATGTCATCTTTAACTGATGCATCGCTGAATCTCCTACCAATCAACCTCTTTGCATCTGTCGCAAGGACAACCACAACAGCAAATGAAAAAATCATCATGATACGGTTAAAACTAGTGGTCGTTATATGCACTAATTAACCTCCAAACAATTATATAAACCTAAACTAGACTCTACTAGACTCTAACAAAGGTGGTAAAGCGAAAGTCAAGGGTCGAACCCAAGAGAAGGGAATTAAACTAAAACTTGCTTAAACAAAAACTAAACGGAAACTTAATGACGATTAAGGACTTAAGACAAAACTTATCAACAACCAATGGTTATTAATACAAGTGGAAAGCAATGAGGCAACATAAATGAGAATTTAATGATTGGAAAAAGCATTTAAATTGACAATAAATGAGCAATAAATGAGAGAAGGTTGGGCTTGACAATATCACAAACAAGTAGTGTACAAAAATAAATAGGTGAGAAATACTTGATGTAATTGTCACAAAGTCACCCAACAAAAGATTTGCTCGACTTTAACAACCCCTAATCTATCTATCCATAAACAACATCTTAAGAAAATGAATCACACAACTAAACCGTATATGCAATCACTTTAATTATAACCCGAGTTATTAAACCATAACACAAGATTACAACCAATCAATGAAGATTAAACCAAAAGATGTGAAAAGGAAACTAAACTTACTAACATTAAACCATGAAAGTAAGGAAAATCATGTAATTTAATTTCTATTCACAAATATGTTGTATCTAAGCCAACTCAACATACAAATAAGCTTGCTTCAAATAACATTAAGTAAACTAAACCGATTACTTAACATATGCAACAATCTAAGCAACTAAGATGTAAGGGTGATCAAACCACACAAATAATTACTTAGAGTATAAAATGTAAACTTAAGAAACAAACATTAGATAAAAAGAAAGGGTTGTCGAGTCTTACAAAGTCAATGTCGGAGACTTTGCTCGGAATTACACCAAGGATGAGAAGATTAGCTTCATATTGAAAGATTAAAACCCAAAATGAAGAAAGATTCAAGCTTCATTACAAGATTCTTAACTAAATTCAAGAGTAAATTTCAAGAGTTCTAATGATAAGATGATGAAATAAAACATTTCTGAACTTGGGTATTTATAGGGGTTCACGAAACCCTAGGAAAATCTCCCCAAAAGCTGGAACAAACGCAACACAGCAGTGGAAAACGCAAGCTGCGCCACCAACCGCATGCCTGCGTTAGGCACCGCAGGCTGCACCTAATTTCGCAGGCTGCTGTTTCTTTCGCAGCCTGCGTTTCTGGCGGGATTTTTTCTCTTCGTTGATCATAACACTTCAATTCTTCCTTTGGTTTGCTTCTCTTTACCTTACACTTATACCCTTGGCTAAGCTTTGCCTCTCCTTCTCCTCCTTGGTAGAGAAGAATTGAAAACCGAGTTCCCAACAAAAAAACACAATAAAAACTCGAAATTACAATCACAAGTGCAAACCGGCATATTACATGAAAGTCTCGCTATAACCCGGTATCAAGCATGTTTGTTTTGATAAAATTTACCTATTGACCCGTCACAATTTGACACTATCAAATAACCCCACACTTGGACTTTTACTAGTCCCGAGCAAAACCCGAAACAAGCATTTCCAAAAGTCAATCAAGAAAGTGTAGGTGTATTGATCTCTCTTCCGTTACAACCCCCTTCTTATGACTCCCTCGACACAAAACGCCGGTTAAAAAAAAAAAAAAAAAAAAAAAAAAACTAGACTCAAAAGTTTGACATTCACTCTTCCCTCACTCGTTCACCTTATGACTCCCTCAACACAAGACACAACGAACCCCAACTCCGACTCATCAACACTTCCACCCTTCTTATAACTCCTATCACAAGATGACCACCCTCACCTCATCCCGAGGCGATGGTAAGGTGGCCTCAACATCCATCAAAACCATCAAACTTTCCACTTATAACACCCCTTATCACTCCATATGATGCAAAACCGTGATACTTGGTTGCCCCCAAACACCTAATAATCGACAATCAAAGTACCACAAATGGAAACCACCGATTTGAAACAAAAATGTGATTTAAAAAGAAATTAATTCTAAACCTAGCCTCCTTCCAAATCCTCCTTATCGCTCCCTTCATGTCTCTCCATTTTTTTTTTTTTTTTTTTCTTTTTTTTTTAATTCTCTCATTTTGCCTAAGGTGCCTTTTCGGGTTTTCACCTTAGCTTTTTCCTTTCCTCTCGTGGTGGCTCGCAACTCAAGTTTTCCTTTTGCCCGGAACGCCTTTTCAGGTTTTCATTCCGTCCTCGGCCACCTTCCCAATTTTGCCTAGGCGCCCACCCTTGTGGGTTTTCACCTAGACGAGATTTTTTTTTCTTTTTTTTTTCTCCTTTTTTTTCTTTCTTTTTTTTTTTTAAAAAAAAAACTTAAGAATGAAAACATTACATAAATAAAAAGAAAACATTACATAAAAACAAGCTTGAAGTTCTTCTCTTTTCATGACATTGTCCTCAATGTGTGAAGGTGCCCGCTTCTTTTCTTTCACAAACCGGGGGGTTGGGAGCTACTTGTGCTCTTCCTCCCCCGCCTTTCACCCCGGCGCTCTCTCACTTGTCTCACCCGGCCCTTGCTTTGGTTGAGTTGGTCTTGGGTGAGATGAGGTTGGTAGGTGGGATCGTTGGGGTAGAGGGTCATTCCAAAAAGCCCTTGCACAAGCCCAAGAGTGTCCTCTTGGGTTTGTGCATCCTCATAGGAATCATCAAGGTATTGGTCATACCTCTCATTTTGCATGCCGAAATGGGAGGTGGCTTCCGCTCTCCAAGCGTTTTGCTTTTCCCGCATCTTTTGTTGCTCCCTCCAACGCTTATCTTGCTCTTGTTGCCAAGTAAGAGATTCTTGTTGGCGCCGGTGCATCTCCGAAATCATCCGGTTTTGCTCCTCCTCGGCCTCCTTTACGGTTCTTTCATGCTCAATGGAGGCAATCCTCTATTTGTCCAACTCACTCAACCTTGGCTCTTGTTGTTGTTTCCAAGTGTAGGAGCTCTCAACTTTGTCGCTTATGCCTTGGAGAGCTTGTCGGGTACTCTCAAAATGGTTTAACATTTGTTGTTGCCAAGTGGCCAAGGGTGGGTTTGTAGACCCTCCGACATCCGATATTTCCGTGTCGTCCATGTGAGAGTACCCACCGGACTCCGAATGGGAGAGTCCTCAATTGCTACAATGTCCATTTCTCCCTCATTCCGCTCCCTCCTAAACTCCTCCCGAGAAACACTAGATCTCCTTTCTTCCCTTTGATTTCCTCTTTGTTCTCCTTCAAGGGTGGGGTCAATTTTGCACAAGAAGTCTCGAGCTCGGAACCCACTTAGAATAGGTCTCTCCGACGGAAGACGGGGAAAGGGTAATCCCTCCTTGCCAAGACAAAAACCCCCTAATGGTGAAAGACAAGTTATTCGGAACATGTTGCACTCTTGAAGTGCATGCCCATTGTAATAGCAAATTCCCTTGGCTTCATTGATAGATTGATTGGCGGGAATTTGACCCTCAAAGTGTCGGAAAATAAAGAAGGTAACAAGGCCTCCATTGTTAATGTTCCCCCCCGAACTTTTTAATTTATTCTTGAGAAAAGCATCCATGAATTAGGTGACCTTTTAAAAATTTATGAGTTTTAAAATAGAAATATTCTTTAGTTAACAAGAATTAAAATATTTATCTTATGAGGTAAATATTAATTCTAAAATACTAAGGATTTTATTTCAACCGTTATTGTCAAAATTCAAATTCCTAGGAAACGTGCTTCGAGAAATATGTCTCGAAGAACGTGATCTATGAAACGTGCGTTGGGAGTCGTGCGTGGAGAAGCGTGTCTCACGTTTTCCTACACGATTTCTAATACGTTTCATATTGTCTTTATGGTTAATTAAATAAATAAACTTTTTTATTTAATCTACTTAAAGATTGACGAGGATTTGATTAATAATATAATTCATTATATTATTGACAAGGATTAGAAATTGATTCAAAATAGGATTGTATATTTTATGGTATAAGATATTTCCTAAGTCTAATAGGATTATGAAAATATTATCTTATGTCTTAATTTAATATTATCTTAATAGAATCCTTTCCTAAACCAAATAAGATTAAGTTTTAAATATTACCTAGAATTAGTATTCTAGACAAAGTAATATTCCTAAACTATCTAAGGTTTAACCTAGATCTAAATTAGTATATATATGCTTTCAATATCACACGCCTAATTGACAACCTCACGAAAACCAAGCCTCACTCAAATCGAGAAAATCAAACGAACGTAGTCTTTCACACGTTTCGTTTTCCGTGCCAATCATTGTCAAATCTCGTAATCAAGACTACAAGCATTGAAGAATATTTTCATACATTCAAGATCATCAAATACAAGAAGTTGAAAGTTTATCTTACTTACTTAAGCTAGATTCGAGTATTTAGCGGTACTCATTGTAAGCAAGTATTTCACGGTACTTGTCGTAGCTAGATATTTTACGGTATCTAGATTGAGTTACAACTAACATCAAAGTTGTACGAGTTGGGTTGATAAAATTGTAATCCGGAGAAGGTACTAATTTTATTAATCGAGAATAGTGGACGTAGGTTTCGATTTGTGAAACTGAACCACTTCAAAAGATCGTGTCTCCTTTACTTTATCGTTCTTACTCATTACTTGCTATTACTTCATCACAACAACCCACATCGAAGAAGAATCGAAAAAGTTGGCATACTCAATTCAACCCCCCCTTCTTGAGTATATCTAGGTCAATAGACTCTTTAATTGGTATCAGAGCCTCGTGCTCTTGAAAGCCTTACAGCTTGAGATTGATCCTTCTATTGATTCTTAATGGATTCTAAACACCTTAAGTGTCCTATCTTCGATGGAAAGAACTACAGCTTGTGGAAGAACATGATGACCCACTACGTCAAAGGATGTGACTGGGAATGCTGGAAAATAATTCAAACTGGACCAAGAAAGATCTTGGTTGCATCTGCAAATGGAACCACATATGAGAAACCAGAAAGTGACTATGTGGAAGCTGATTACAAGATTGCTGAGAAAAATTCAAAAGCCATGAGTCTACTTCAAAACGGTATGATTAGTTCTGAATTTGATCGCTTCTCTTCTTGTAATTCAGCTAAAGAAATATGGGATGGCCTAGAACTTGCCTACGAAGGTACCTCCGCAGTCAGGAAACATCGTATAGACTTGCTTATTCAACGATATGAACTTTTCACTATGGAAAAGAATGAATCGATTGATAACATGTCTGCACGATTCTCCTGCATACTTAATGAACTGCGAAACCTTGGTAGGAAGTATGATTCTGTGGACATAGTCAGAAAGGTCCTTAGAAGCCTTACCAAAAAGTGGCAACCTAAAGTCACTGCAATTGAAGAAGCTCGTGATCTCTCGACCATGACTTATCAAGAACTTATTGGATCTCTAATGGCTCATGAGATCATGCTAAATAGAGATGATGATGATCATCCTAAAAACAAGAACATTGCCTTACAAGCCTCTACAAGCGAAGAATGCGAACCTGAACTGGAAGATGAAACAGTTCTCTTCGCAAGATGCTTTAAAAACGCAGTCTTCAAAGGAAGATTTACCAAATCTAATAATAAAGCAAACGACAAGAAAAAGAATGACTCTAAGCAAACCTTCTTCAAGCGAGGGTGCTTTAAATGTGGTGATCAAGCCCATATGATCAAGGACTGTCCAAGCTGGGACAAAATTAAAGACAAATCCAAACGAGATAAGACCAAGACTGAATTCAAGAAGGGTATGCTCGCATCTTGCTGGGGAGAATTAGATTCCGAAGATGACGAAGACTCAGAGGAAGAGGAAGTCGCTAACCTGTGCCTAAGCAACATCAGTTTGGATCTAATCTCCGACGATCATGACTCATCACAATTCTGCCTCTATGGAGAATCTGATTCAGAAGATGAAGACCAAGAGGTAAATTTTTTACAGCTTAAGAGTCAAGTTAAAAATTTATCTAAGTCTGCTTTAATTAATTATTTCGAACAAACCTTAGACCAATGTCACGAACAAAGTCTTGAATTAGACGAATTGAAGGAACAGATCCTTGACATTGCAGAGGAAAATCAACTCTTAAAGGCCAAAGCTAAGAAACTGAAATCCAAAGTTAACATTGATATAAATGTTAAATTGGAAATGTAATGTCTGAGAAGAAAATTCTTGAGTCTAAAATTACAGCCAATGAAGCTGTAATCTCAAAATTAAAACTCAACATTAAAGAGCTTGAATCTAAGATTATAGCCAATGAAGCTATAACCTCAGATCTAAAAAGGTCTAATGAACTTCTAAAGAGTAAACCTACACCAGTGGTTGTAGATGAAACTCATCAAAAAGAAATTGAAATCCTCGAGCAAAAGATCATGAATCTGGAATAATTCAACATAACCAAAATTAAAAAGGAACATGCAAAAATCGTGTTCAATTTTAATAAGGATATTCAAGACTTAAAAGAACATGACAATGTTGATCACTCCTCATGCATAAAAGAAATAGATTCTTTAAAAGACCTTCTTCTTCATGCTCGTAAAGTTCACGAAAAATGGGAAGGAAGTACTAACGTACTAAACTTCCTAACTGAACAATCTGACAACAACATGAAGATGGGCCTTGGACATGAATGCTATGGTAGGAGAGACCACTCTAAATGTCAACAAAAACCTGATGAACGTGACTTTAGAAAAAGAAAGTAGGTAGACTTGACTGAATACTTAATTTGTACTTATTGTGGTCATAATGGACACCTACGAGAAAATTGTGTAAAACATGCACTCGACTTCAAAACTGGAGTCAAATTTGTGAAATCTCTAGGTATACCAAATGATTCCATATCTATCATTGACAGTGAGGAAGGTAATGAAAAGGTTGAGGAAAGAAATAATGACCATAGATGGTTCTATGACATGTCCTTTAATTACGCAGAAAAGAAAAATAGAACCACTCAAACTCCTAAACCTACAACCTACAAGAAACAAAACCCAAAGACTCACACTAGACCAACAAAACCTAACTACCACAGATACAAGAGACCTATAGTGAGACAAGTCTGGGTTAAAAAGGAAGATGTGTTTATTGTCACTAACTCAAAAGGACCCAAGTATGCTTGGGTACCTTAGTCCTGTCTTTAAATTACATTGTGCAGATAATCGCTAAAGAGAATAATCTATGGTACCTCGACAGTGGATGCTCTCGACACATGATAGGCGACGCCAACCTATTCACTACCTTGGAACCATTCGACGGAGGAAAGGTCACCTTCGGTGACAACAAAAAGGGAAAGGTAATAGGTGTCGGTAAGATAGGCATCTCATCTTCTCACTCTATTAGCGATGTATATCTGGTAAGTGGTCTTAAGCATAACTTAATTAGTATATCCCAATTATGCGACAAAGGAAACAAAGTTGTTTTTCATACAGATGTTTGTCGTATAATTATGGAAGGTACAAGTAAAGTTATTCTTGAAGGTCATAGAAAGAAAAATGTTTACATGATTGATTTAAACGTTGTGCCTACTGACTCTCTCTCATGTATGAAAGTTACGTTAGATGATCCATGTCTCTGGCATAAGAGATTTGGGCATATTAGTTCTCCTATTCGTAGCAAATTGAAGAGATGGGACTTGGTCGAAGGGCTTCCCAAGATCAAGTTTGATCAAGAAAAGATGTGCGACACATGTGCACGATGTAAACACGTCAGATCATCCTTCAAACCAAAAAGAATAATAAGTACTAACCAAGCTCTTGATCTGGTACATATGGATCTCTGTGGCCCTATGAAGGTAAGAAGCAGAGGTGGTTCCAGGTATGTTTTCGTTCTAGTTGATGATTATTCTAGATTTGTTTGGCCAATCTTTCTTCATTCTAAAGATGAAACATTTGATGAATTTGTTAGTCTTATGAAACTTGTTCAAAACAAATTAAAAACTAATCTAGTAACTATTCGAACTGACCATGGAACTGAGTTTGACAACCATGCTTTTATTGAATTCTGTAAATCCAACGGTGTTGGACATAACTTCTCTGCACCTAGAACACCACAACAAAACGGAGTAGTAGAACGCATGAACAGAACCCTAGAAGACATGGCTAGAACAATGCTTCTTTGTAGTGGCCTACCTAGAAACTTTTGGGCTGAGGCTATCAGTACAGCTTGCTATATTCATAATCGTGCTATGATTAGATCTATCCTTAAAAAGACATCTTATGAACTTTTACGTGGTCGTAAACCTAATATATCTCATTTAAGATGTTTTGGGAGTAAATGCTTTGTTCATAACAATGGTAAAAATCGCTTAAGCAAATTTGACCCTAGAAGTGATGAGGCAATTTTCATAGGATATTCTGATCATAGTAAAGCCTATAAAGTTTTTAACAAACGTACCTTATGCATAGAAGAGAGAATACATGTTATCTTTGATGAGAATAATGCCTTCGACAAGCCTTTACAGGACGAAGAGGAAAACCTAGACGAACCTGACTTTCGTTTATCAAGGGAAGATCCTCCTGAAATAGAAAATAATAATGAAGGCGAAATTCAAGGAAACAATGATGAACTTGACTTGGAAGGAAATGGTGCGAGAGATGAAACTACAGTTGATGATACTGTAGATAACTCTCAAATCAATGACTTAGAACCCAGAGTTGTAGCTAATGAAGCTACAACTTTGAATCAAAACCAAAAGGAAGAGGTCATAGTTATACCTAACTCTCCTACAAACCCTGGTTTGGATTCAGGGGGAACAAGTCAAAATCCCGAGTCAAGCAGTAGCAATGAAAACAATCAATCAAGAAATTGGAGATATAAAGGCTCTCACCCTCTGGATAATGTCATAGGAAGCCTTACAGAAGGAGTTCAAACTCGAAGAAGCTTAAACAACTTATGTTCCTTCTACTCCTTTCTCTCGACAATTGAACCTACAAATATAAAAGAAGCTCTTGCGGAACCTGACTGGATAGTCGCCATGCAAGAAGAACTACAACAATTCGAGAGGAATAAAGTATGGCATCTCGTTCCTCGTCCAAAAGATAGATCAGTAATTCGAACGAGATGGGTATTCAGAAACAAATTAGATGACTCTGGAGTCATCGTACGTAATAAGGCAAGATTGGTTGTTCAAGGATACAATCAACAGGAAGGGATCGATTATGACGAAACCTTTGCTCCTGTTGCTCGCCTTGAAGCAATTCGCTTGCTCATAGCATTTGCTGCACATAAAGGAATGAAATTTTTTCAAATGGATGTTAAGACTGCATTCCTTAACGGATATCTTCAGGAGGAAGTCTATGTCGAACAACCTCCTGGATTTCCTGACAGCAGACTCAAGGATCATGTGTACAGATTGGACAAAGCTCTCTACGGGCTGAAACAGGCCCCTCGAGCATGGTACGACAGATTATCAAAGTTTCTGTTGGAAAGCGGATTCAAGAGAGGATCAGTAGATAAGACACTATTTCTGAAAAGTGAAAATTCCGATCTACTAGTTGTCCAGATCTACGTTGACGATATTATATTTGGGTCAACCAACAAAAAGTTGTGCCAGTATTTCTCAGAGTTGATGACATCCGAGTTCGAGATGAGCATGATGGGAGAATTAAAATTCTTCCTTGGTCTACAAATTCAACAAACGAACAAGGGTATCAAAGTCCATCAACAAAAATACGTCAAAGAGTTAATAAAGAAATTTGGAATGGAATCCTCTCATCCTATGCCTACTCCAATGGTAACAGATAAGAAACTCACCAAAGACGAGGACGGTAAGTCAGTAGATGAAACTACTTATAGAGGTATGATCGGCTCACTTCTTTATCTTACTGCAAGTCGTCCAGATATAATGTTTAGTGTCTGCGTTTGTGCTCGATTCCAATCTGCACCAAAAGGATCGCATGTGATTGCGGTTAAGAGAATTCTAAGATACCTAATCGGAACATCAAAATTATATCTATGGTATCCTATGGACTGTAATCTTAACCTACTAGGATATTCAGATGCGGATTATGCAGGTTGTTTTTTAGACAGGAAAAGTACTTCTGGGCTCGCGACCTTCGTTGGACCATGTATTATATCATGGGCATCCAAGAAACAAAATTCAGTCGCCTTGTCAACCGCAGAAGCAGAATATATTGCAGCCGCACTGGTATGTTCCCAACTACTATGGTTAAAACAACAATTATTTGATTATGGTATTAACGTGGGATGTGTACCTATATTATGTGATAATACGAGTGCTATAATAATATTTAAGAACCCGGCTCAGCACTCGAGAACAAAACACCTAGAGATTAGACATCACTTCTTACGTGACCATGTAGAAAAGAAAAACATTAAGTTGGAATTTTGTAGTACGGAAAAACAATGGGCGGATAATTTTACTAAACCTTTGGCTAGAGAACGATTTGAGACCTTGCGATTGGAAATTGGTTTAATCGGTGGCACCTAATCGATCTTAAGAGCTGAAAATAACCCAATGATTGACTATGAAAAGACTGAATTATATGACTGTGTCCGTATATTCCGCTGCATACCTATGTGTGTTATTTTTTATTGAATGCTCGAATTTTGATTATTTCATGCTATATGTTATACGAACGTACACAACCAATTTCTCAAATCAAAATAATAATATTCAAATATTAACAAATTTATACCTAAAAATATTATATATATATATATATATATATATATATATACGTGTAGTTACGTACCTCAAGTACGTAACTTATAATAAACTTGTGTCATTACATACCATATTTACATAACTAACCATATCGTAACATATATTTACGTAATATCTAAACCCGTCTTAATTGTTCACCCTCTTTATTTCTACTACCTAACCCCCCACGTGCCTACCTCACCATCACAACTATAATCGTCCCCAAAACTTACTAAAACCAAAAATTCAAGAAATCACCATTAAAGCTTTCTAAAACCATTAACCAAGCTAAAATAAATTCATCTACTCAAACAACATACTCCGACACCAACACCCTCGCCACCGTCGTCCCCTGAACCCATTTCCGTCACTGTTCCGAAATCAGAAGCAATCAAGAGACGAAAATTAGAAAAAGGGAAATCATTGATGGAAGAGGAATTTCAAGATTACGATCAAATACCGCGTCCTCTGTTCCGTGATGTTTCCGGGGATGCTTGATACGTGTCTATTTTATGATGTTTTACATCTATTTTTACACGTATTTGGTCGCTCATTTACTATGTTTTAGCCTTTATTTCCCACAAATTGTGTACTTTCGTATTTTTATGCACTTTTGCAGATTTATGCGGAAAAGAGACGATTTAGCACCAAATTCGTATCCTTGAGTCTTTTGCTTAATTAAGGAATAAATGGAAAGTCAATTGGAGTCAAAGTCAAGTGCTAAAAGTCAAAACAAGAGAAATCCGAAGATTTCCATACAGAGGCGGTCGACCGACCAGCTAAACGGGTCGGCCGACCAGTCCTGAATTTTAACTAAGCCCAAATTTCAAGGAATGCCGGAAATAAAAGAAGCCCAACAGGAAGCGGTCGACCGACCCGAATAGTAGGTCGACCGACCACAACAGAAGCCCAATCGATTGTTTTCGGAAATAAACTAGAATTAGAGTCTTTAGGAAACTCTAATCTCTTACCCTATATAAGCTAATCTTGTAGCTAGGGTTTAGATATCTTAGATCTTGATAATCAAGTTTTGCATCGAATCTTTCAGTATCAAGTTTTATCAGGTTTAGTTTTGTAATCTTTCAATAATTCTCAAGCATTCAATAAAGTTAGTTTCTTTCTGCCCCAATTCCAATTGTGGTAATTACTCTTTTAATCTAGCTTTTTATTATAGTTCTTATTTTTATTATAATTGTTAAGTTAGAATCCCAAGCTTTATTAAATCTTGCATGTTTAGATTATTTACTATGTTCTCCATGTTTATTCTCAATTTCATAATCATCTTAACAACCATGAGTAGCTAATTTTCATATGTTAGGATGTAGGGGATGAATATGCGCAGGTAAATAGAATTCGAAAGACCGACTTGTAGCAGGACCACGGTCGGCCGACTGGAATAGCTGGTCGGTCGACCGAGGCCGTGGTCGGCCGACTGGAGTAGCCGGTCGGTCGACCACCCGCGTATGTTTTCTTATTTCGTCTTTTCTTGTTAATTATAATATCCTGCAATGAGACCATAAGGAGATTTGTAGGATGTTAGTAATGACGTACCCAAGATTGAAAGATACGGGAAGGGCATTGGTTTACACCTTAAGACGGATAGGTTACTCAAGGCTGAAAGGTATGTGACCTGGAATTTAGGAATCACCCTTATTGTTGACACCCAATAATTGTGAGACCTAGGAACTAATAGCATAGGCCGAAAGGAGCTATTAGGTAGCATAGACTTAAAAAAATATGTTACGCCCCCTTACGCGACTGCAATACATGTTGACCTTAGGATTTATTTTACCTTAGCTATTTATTACCCAAACATCCTAGCATCCCTTTTTATATATTTTAATCTCATCTTTATTTTCTTGTTTTATTTTTGTCTTTGCTTTAGACTTAGAAATCAACAATCAAACCCCCAAATTTGTTACCTTTAAAACATTAACATCAAACAATAAACATTCCCCACCTCCTTGTGGTTCGACCCTGACTTTCACTATCTATTGTTAAAGTTAGGAATTATAAATTTATCTTTGGTACCCTCAACGACGGGCATCAAATTTTGGCGCCGTTGCCGGGGAGGTGACGCCAGTGTTTATTGTTTTTTGTTTTTGTTTCTCTTTGTTTAAGGAACTTTTTGTTCCTTAAACCCTCTCACTTTTTTCTTGTAGTTTCCTCTTATGCGCAGGTCAGTTCAAGGAGAACTCCTACCACTTGATCTCGAAATTGAGAGGACTCTTAGAGAAAGAAGAAAGCAACTTCTAGCAAATCAGGAAGGAGGCTCACCATCTTCCTTATTTCAAGAAGGCTTATTCGAATTACCACCATCTTCACCAAAAACACCACCTTCACAACCAAATTCACCCATCAATCCACCTTCACCAAAAACACCACCTTTTACCTACTTTCCAGTTTTTCCTAAAGAAGAAGATAATATGGCAGAAGAAGCTACTATTGCCAGTCACTCCATGCCTCAGGCAAAGGACCTATACAAAGGGTTCACTTTACCTGCAGGTACTGGGAAGCCATTCGAGGCCAAGCCCGCCTACATTACTATGGTTGAAAGAAACCAATTTGGAGGCTCGGCCAATGAGGATGCTGCTAAGCATATTGAAATCTTCACAGATTACATATGTTCTATAGCACCCCCAGAAGGAGTGACGCAGGACCAGATTAAACAGACCATGTTTATCTTCTCCCTTAGGGACTCTGCGAGAGAGTGGTACAGAGATCTTGACCGCACTGCTGCGGGAGTTACAGACTGGAACACCTTAGCCTTAGCATTCTACAGGAAATACTATTCTGCATCAAAGACGAATGCCTTAAGAGCGCAGATTATCAATTTCAAGCAAGGTCCCAATGAAGACTTTAGCGAGGCGTGGGACAGGTTCAAGAGACTTGTTCGATCCATACCACATCATGGATTCGAACAATGGTTTCTTTGCAACCAGTTCTACAATGGTCTCTATGATGACAACAGGGCCTACTTAGATGCTGCAGCTAATGGGAGATTCCAAGATAATTCAGGAGAGACTAAGGGTCTCAAGTTAATAGAAGATGTTGCTGTGCACCGCGCTGAGCATGGTACTTCTAGGGGAAACCAGAGGAAATCTGAGTACAACCTGTCAGCAATTGAGGCCTTGACAGCCAAGCTAGAAAAATTTGAGGCTGCAGGAAAGCTCGATCTAGGGAGTGGAAACAAGGGAGGAATATACCAGGTGAACGCCGTTCAGGACGGACCCTTTGCTTGTGAGAGGTGCGGTGGAGAAGGGCATGTGTCAAAGTTCTGTACTTCATCTAATGAAACATGTGCCGCTTTTCAGCATTACCGTGGGAACAATTTCTATGATCCGAATAATAACAATGTCCATCCCAACTTAAGGTGGACAAGCCAGAATGTTCAAAACCCACAGCACATGCAACCTCAGCAAAATTCCACTTATGTACCCCCACATAAACAAAACTTCCAAAGACCACCTTTCAACCCTCAACCACCTTCTAATCCACCACCCAACACAGATGCTCTTATCCAAAATCTTATCGGGTTGGTTCAGAAGGAGTCACAGGCTAGAGAGGCAGGGATGAAGATGTTAGAGTCCCAGATTGCTCAGATCGCGAGCAAGAATGATACTAGGGCTCCGGGTCAACTTCCGACCAAGCCGGACCAGAAGAAGGAGACTCTAAACGTCGTAACCCTGCGAAGTGGAGCTAAAGTGGGGGCTGAGAAAGAAAAACAGGCGAGTAGCAGCGAAGGCGGTCGACCGACCGAAGCTTCTGGTCGACCGACCACAGAGCAGGATCCGGAAATTTGTCCTGAACAGAAGACTGGTCGACCGACCGATAATACCGGTCGACCGACCACCGAAGCAGAACCTGAAGTTCCCTTTCGTCCAGAATTGCCGAATAACTTACGGGATTTCCTTTTCAGGGGTGACAAGACCCCCAGATTTTTAAAAAGGGGTGCAAATACTGAATCTTCAGCTGCTCCTTTTCTAGAAAGACTCGTGCCTTCAAAGGATCAGGTATTTTTTGACAAATTTAAGGATGTGATTCGTTCATTAAATGTTCAAGTCCCATTTTTAGAATTAGTTCAACAAGTTCCTTCCTATCTTAATTTCATGAGACAACTTTTGTCAAGAAAGAGGTCTCTAGAAAAGGTTGAGTCGGTGGCCCTCACTGAAGAGTCATCTAGTTTTTTAACACATGTTATTGCCCCTTATAAACTAGAGGACCCTGGAAGTTTTTCTGTCCCCTGTAATATAGGAACCTTCCCAGTTAAGAAGGCTCTATGCGACTTAGGTGCTAGTATAAGTGTCATGCCCTTAAGCGTTGCCTTAAAACTAGGAATGACCGAATTTGCAGTGACCAGTATGACCGTCCAGATGGCAGATCGCACATCTATGGAACCTGTAGGGGTGTTAGAAAACATCCCTGTGCGTATAGACAGGTTTTTCTTCCCAGTTGACTTTGTTGTCTTGGACATCCCAGAGGATGCCCATATACCCATAATTCTAGGAAGACCCTTTCTTCACACTGCAGGTGCCATTATAGATGTAGGCACTGGAACTCTAACCTTCAAAGTAGGCAAACATTCTATTATCTATGGCCTATCTTATAGGAAGAAGGATGCTATGACCCCCATCACGTGTAATGCTATCACTTCTGGGAAGAAGTATGAGGTCATCACTACTTCTCCCACTTTATTACCTGTTCCTGTATCTGTTTTTACACCTCCGCCCCAGATTGGGAGCAATAGGGAGGACACTTCTGTTATGACTATTGCAGGAACTGATTTGGGGAAACCCAAGGAGAAGGAAGTCATCATCCAAAGAGGAGGAATGGGATGCTTAAGCTATGAAGAGGATGAGGATCCAGACGTCGTGGATCGAGAGGAGAAAAAGAAGAGGAAGCATGCTCAAGAAGAGAGACCGTCGCATATGCTTTACGACGGAGGAAAGAAGATGTGTTTTGCTACTAAAGCAAAAACTGTGGAGACTACGACATGCCGTCAGAAGCCGTGGTCGGATATTTTCCGCATCTTTAACGGATAGTTGATTTTAAGTTGCAGTTTTAAGACAATTACCGCGTCCTCTGTTCCGTGATGTTTCCGGGGATGCTGCAAAAGAAGGGTTGAAAAAGATCGAATGAAAAAAAAAAAAAAAAAACGAAGGGGTGGTAGATGTTGGATATTACGGAGTTGTGCCCCGTGATCGAATGAATGATAAATTGATAAAGTTAATGGGTATTCTAAGCAATGGACGTGAATTGCAATTCGGTCGTGTGAATGGCGATGCTGAAAAATCGAATGGAATTTTGGATGGCTTAGAAGGAAAAGTTGATCAATTGTTTTCTTTAATTTCTGGGATGAGTAAGGATTAAGGCCGAGAATGGCCGAGGGTCAAGAGTGGATAAGGAGTTGCGAAGTTGGATGCAACGGATTGATGGGAGTCTTGAGAAGTTTAGTCGTGACCTTAAGAAGGTTAAAGAAGAAGGGCTTATAATTAGTGACCGTCACCAATTCCTCACGACTCAAGGTGGAGTTCTCGTCCGTGATAATCGGATTTTACGTGAGCATGGTGGTCAATGTTTGGCCACGGTTAGAGCACTTTCTCTTAAGGTTCTCAACTTTGAACGTACGGTGGATGCTCAAACAAGAAACATCGACAGTTGTTTTGATCGGTTATCGACTTTGGAGTATAGCACTAGGCTGGAGTTCGTGAACCCTCACATCATTCGTAACCCATAATGAATAAGTACTGTGTGTTGCTCTGTTTTGGCAGAGGTGCGGAAATTGGTTTTGGGCTCCCTCGGTGCATATCGTATTTCTATCCTATTACCCTATCCCTCTCCTTAAAATCGTTTAAGACATTAGCCCTATTTTGTTTTACCCTATCTTTGGCCCAATTTTCAATATCCTACTATTCGGCCCAGTTGGCGTGTATTAAAACCTTCGACACTCTATCCTACTACATTCGGCCCATTAGGTCATACCTTAATACATTCGGCCCATATGGCGTTATTTTGCATATTCGGCCATTTGGTATTATAGTATACGGTTGTGTGTCGTATTTCGTGTTTGCATGATTTTAATTACGTTTGTGTGTTTGATTTAGAATTGCATGCTTAAGTTTGTTTCGTATTATATCATTCTAGTCATTTTATGTCTTTGTTTCCGTCTTTTCAATGATGTCAAGAGGGGGAAAATAATGCGACCTAGATTACGAATTTGCCTAAGATTGCTCCTTGTCGTAACGTATTGTCTCTCAAAGTTCTTTTTAAGTAATTGGCTTAGTTTAAAAATAGAAACCCTAGTTAATCTATATTATAAAAGACCAATATTATGTTGAGGGGGAACGTTACTACATTACTGTTAGAACACTTGATGTTGATGATGCCAAGTTACTCCTAATCACTTCTAATGTCTTTTTCTAAGTGTTGTGATTAATAGCAAATGATATCAAGCTTGTGAATGATCAAAGACAATCAAGAAGAAGTCCCAAGATGCAAGAGCAGCAATCTAAGTCGAGTCTAGAAAGAGTGTTGTAAGCAAGGTAATTGATCATATTCATCTAAGTCATTAAAAGTGCAAAAGTCATGAAACAGTTCTCAGACTGTTGCATGACCTGTGTCTAGTGCTAGTTACGGAGATAATTTTCAAAGAGGATTTCAAATGTTTGAAATTGTTTTCAAAATATCAGCTTGTGTTTAAATAAATTATTATTTGAATCAAAGTTCATAAAATCAAGTTGAAATCTCATTCAAAGGTGACTTGGTCTTTGTGAAAGTAAAATCTTGATTTATTTCCTCATTTAGCTAAGTGAGTTTTTCCATGAGGGAAAGTTGAATGCTTCCTTAGCTAAGTAAGTGCAACATAGTGCATTGTGTAATCAGACCAGTCCTTTTCCCCTCTTTGATAAAATTGACTCACCCTTTTACCCACCAAGTAAAGACAATCACATAGTTGTAAAAGGTGAACAAAGCACATGCTTTAGGGTTTCAAGGCCTTTGTATTTCGGCTATATATATGGACCCTTGGGTTCATTTATTGCCAAGACTTTTTAGTGCATTCATTACAAACTTTGCAAAACTGATTTGTGCTTCATTCTTCAAAGTAACTTTGCAAATGTTTTAAGTTTTTTTAAAAAGTCTTCAAAAAGGTTTTAACAAAGACATTATCTCCTAAACACTAGTAGCACTCTTAATGCCTAATGAGTATATTCAAGGACCTTGTGTTTAGATCTTAAATGAAGTCTCCATGTTCTTAAAAGAGAACCCTTGAGACATTGATCTTGTAAACCAAAGGTAGAACATCAAAAACTCTTAGGGCGGAGTAGCTCTAAGTTTGAGTCAAGTCTTTGAGCGGAGTAGTGATGGCCGGATTTTGTCGTCGATACCGGCACCAAACACATTTATAAGGAACCCAAATTAAGTAGTATAATTTAGGGTCGAACCCAAAAGACGGTGGGGAAGTTGTATAATTAAATTCTAGTTCGAGCTCGAGTTGGGTAATAAGTTTGTGATTGATTAACAACTACTAAAGATAAATTAAAGCAAAAGTATCAAGATGAAAACGATGGATAAAAGATACTAAGGTGTCGGGGGTACTAAGGTAGGTCGGTAACGAAACATGCTAGGGAATCTAAGGTCTCCACTATACTAGGCTTAGGTTTGTCTCGTCTATCGATTTGACTCACCTAAAGTCGATCCCTATCCTAGCTTTCGCTACAAATAAGGCCAACCTAACAAATATACATGTCCGCGAAAGCCCTAGACTATCATCAAAGGCCAACAACAATGAGAATCATGTCCAACCATCGTTGTGACATTTCATCAAACATGTAACATGCATAAATGAAAACCTAGCAAAGAAGAGAACCAAACCATAACCCTAAGCAAGATTCATAGCTAACAACAAACCAAAGCACACCCCTAACCCTAGTAGGGGAACTACTCACACATGGCTAACATAAGTATGTAAACAAATGATGAGGAATTGCTAGACATGTTGGATTAAGTAAGAGTAAACAATTAAGCAAACAAAACTTAAAGGAAAAGCAAAGATAAAGTAGAGATGAAGAAGATTATACCAATAATAAGGAAAAAGCAAGGAACTTGGATTACAACTTGGAGGATTCTCTCAAACCCTCAAATTACAACCCAATAAGAGTCTTCTAAAATTGCCCAAGAACAAAGCTAAGAGAATTACTAAGAAAGGATAAACTAATATTGAAAGATTAAACTAAGATCTAAAGGAGATTAAATTATTAAGAGAGTTTTTTGAGTCTAAGTATAGAGCAATGGAACAGTGCAAAAACCTAGAAAAGTGTGTAAAAGTAACGTAATCAAAAGTATACACAAGTGCGGGTTTATATAGAGTGCGGAAATACGAAAAAGGCCTCTCAGCCGGTCGACCGGCTGCCGGTCTGTGACCGGCTGAGAGTCCAAATTTGGACTTCTGAACTTTTCTTCGAAATTATTCAAAGTGAGCTTGTTTCTCAGCCGACCGGCCGGCTGCCGGTCTGGCACCGGCTGGAAGGCTGGTTTCTTCAATCTGACTTTTTCTCTTTTTCCTTCAATGCACAGGTACCCTCAGCCGGTTGTCCGGCTGCCGGTTGCCCACCGGCTGGGGACCCCTTTTTCACGAATCTGCCCAACATTTGCATTTTCTTCAACTTTCAAATTTTGGCTAAGTATGGAAAAGCCATCCCAGCCGGCTGACCGGCTGCCGGTTGGCCACCGGCTGGGGGGCCTTTTTCATGGTTCTGAAACTTCCCTTCTTTTTGCTTCAAAAATCAAGACCAAGCTCCCCAGCCGGCCTACCGGCCGCCGGCAAGGGACCGGCTGGGAGGGCCTGAAGCGGCTTCTTCACAAAACCTTCATAAAACTTCATAAATCGCTCCGAATTCACCTCGATTTCTCTCGTTTCTTCGCCCCCGCCGTAATGCCTACAAAAATTAGATAGAATAGGAATATACGAGGCAACGGACGTAAAAACACCTAAAGGTACGCGAATCGAGGTCGAATCGTGACCGAAAACAAGGAAAATTCAAAGGAAATGATGACCAAAATGGAGCTCATCAAGTAGCTCGAAGCATTGCAACCGGAGTAGGTTGGCGAGTTGTCTTATTGTAATAGTTCTAGTTAAGCGGAGTAGCTTCTAAACTTTTAATAAGATAACGGTTGGACGTAGGCTCCGGAGTAGGAGCCGAACCAATTTTTTTATATCGCCTGTTTATATTCTTGTTTATTCTCTTATCAATCTTTCGAATGCTTGCTACTTACGATAACTAGCAGGTCTGTGCAACTGTTGCCTATACTGTTGCTCAGACTCTATCTTTCGTTGCTAGACTCTTAAACAATCAAGTTTAAATCAGAAATTTTTAAAAGGTCACCTAATTCACCCCCTCCCCCTCTTAGGTGTTAAACTCGTTATGACTCTTCAATTGGTATCAGAGCCTCGTGCTCTTGATTTAGGTCTTACCACCAAAGAGAAAGATCTGTAGTCATGGACGAGTCTAAACACACTAAGTACCCAATCTTCAAAGGTGAAAACTATGCTTGGTGGAAACACCGCATGGAACACTACGTAAAGGGGGTTGACAATGAAAGCTGGATGATCATTTAAAAGGGCCCACTTAAGGTTGAGGTTACAGATAAAGATGGAAAAACGACACCAAAAGCTGAGGAAAAGTACAACGAAAATGATTACAAAAAAATCGAGAAAAACTCTAGAGCCATGTCCATTCTTCAATATGGCATCGGTGATCAAGAGATAAATCGTATATCAGGTTGTACTTCCGCAAAAGAAATCTGGGATACCCTAAGCCTAGCTCATGAGGGTACATCTCAAGTCAAGAAGTACCGTGTTGATCTTCTCATGCAACAGTATGAGATGTTCAACATGGGAAAAGATGAGTCAATCAACAGTCTGTCGTCCCGTTTCTCATGCATTGTTAATGAACTTAAAAGCCTAGGTCGAAACTTTGAATCCGAGGATTTAGTCCGAAAGATCCTTCGAAGCCTAACTGAAAAGTGGCAACCGAAGGTGACGGCTATTGAGGAGGCCAAAGACCTTGCCGCACTTTCCCTAAATGAACTAATGGGGTCTCTCATGGCCCATGAGCTCTCACTTACTAAACGCTCTCAAGAGAGTTCAAAGGGAAAGGGACTCGCTCTAAATGCTCTCTCAAGTAATGAGGAGGATGAGGATGTCGAGTTCGCTATGTTTACCAAAAATATGGCCGGCATAATAAATGGTCGAGGGTCACAAAAGTTCAGCAACAATGCTAGCAAAAGACGCTTTTCTAAGAGGAGATCAAGTTCTACCTTTGGTTGCTTCAAATGTGGTGACAAGGGTCACCAAATCAAAGAGTGCCCAAAGTGGGTCGAGATTAAGTCCAAGGAAAAACGTGAGCATGCTAAACGTGACTACAAGAGCAAAGTAATGACAGCTATATGGGGCATGTCTGATTCCGATGAGGATGAAGTCCTTGAGGAAGAATTGGACGCAAAGTTATACATTTCTTCAAAGTCGAAAACCGAAACCTCAAAATCAACAAAGAAGGAAACCGCCGTATGTCTTATGGCTCATTCCGTTGACTCTAACTCAGATTCTGAAGATGAGGTAAATAGTCTAAAGAGAAAGGCCCGCACTTTCTCTAAAGACAAAATTTGTCTCCTTTTAGATGACTTCATAGATAAGTGTCGTGTCCAAAACATTAAGCTAAATGTCATGCAAGATGAAATTGAGAGTATAGCTGAAGAAAATGTCAACCTAAAGGAAAGTCTAACTGAGGTAGACCAAACATGTACCATAACCAAACTTGAGAAGGAGGTTAAATTGCTTCGGAAACAAAATCAAAATCTAATGAGTAAAATTGAGACAGCTCATGTAACAGACCACTGTACTGTTGAAACAGATCTTTGTACAGAAGTCGAGTCTCTAAATGGAATGGTAGCATCACTCACCAAGGAACGTAACTCCCTCCTAATTGAACTTGCCTCATACAAGCTAGACAACAAACAACTAGAGGAAGTTGCATCCTTGTTAAGTGATGAAGTGAGTCATACCAAAGCAAAGTTAGAAAAAGTTGAAAAACTAAACCTAACTCATCTAGGAAGGATTGAGACCTTGACCAAAGAGTTGCATGATGCAAAACAGTTTTATCTCAAATGGGAAGGAAGTCAAAATGTCTTGGAATTTCTGTTAAAACAATCTCAGGAAAATGAGAAAGCTTTGAAAAATGTTGGACTTGGTTTCAGAGGCAACAAGAGCACTCATTGTTGCACCCGAAACCAAGACCCAAGCCAAACTGATTTCAGAAGGCGAAAGTATGTCGGGTTACCTGAGTACATCATCTGTAACTATTGTGGAAAGACAGGTCATGAGTTCAATGAATGTCCTAAACGAAAATATGACCTAGCAAGAAACACCAAAGAAGCACAATAAACGTGGGTTAGAAAAGACTCGGTTTTGAGTGTTAATAAGGGACCCAAACTTGTTTGGGTTCCTAAACTAACTGTTTGAACTTCCGTAGGCATTAGTGGGAGGCAACAGCAATTGGTACTTAGACAGTGGATGCTCTCGTCACATGATGGGGGAAAAAAGCCAATTCCTATCACTAGAAGCCTACAATGGAGGCATGGTGACTTTTGGCGATAACAAACAAGGTGAAATTGTTGGTATCGGAAAAGTTGGTAAGTCAAAATCACTATGCGTGGACAAAGTGCTGCTTGTCAAAGGGTTAAAACACAATCTTCTTAGCATTTCACAATTGTGTGATCGAGGTAATATCGTTGAATTTCATGCCCATGTGTGTAAAATTTTGAATGGTAAGACAAGGGAGTTAATTCTCGAAGGTGAACGTGTCAAGGATGTGTATATGATTGATTTATGTTCTTTGTCCGGTCAAACTCTTTCATGCATGAGTGTCCATAAAAATGATCCGTCGCTTTGGCATAAGAGGTTAGGTCATGTGAATGCTAGGACACTAAACAACCTTAGAAGACTTGACCTAGTTGAAGGTTTGCCTATCATTAACTTCAAATTCAACTCCTTGTGTGATGATTGTGTTAAAGGAAAACAAGTTAAAAGTTCTTTCAAATCTAAACATTGTGTTAGCACATCACGTGTCTTAGAACTTGTTCACATTGACCTTTGCGGACCCATGCGTATCACAAGCAAAGGTGGTAGTATAATTACATTTGTGTGATTGTTGATGATTGTTCTAGATATGTATGGTTGTTGTTTCTTGGAACCAAAGACAAAGCCTTTAGTGAGTTCTTAATTTGGCTCAAAATGGTCAAAAACAAATTTTCACTCAAACTTGGAGCTTTAAGGTCCGACCATGGAACCGAATTTGAGAACCTCTCTTTTGAAACTTATTGCAATGAAAATGGTGTTAGCCACAACTTTTCGGCCACACGAACTCCACAACAAAACGGAGTTGTGGAAAGAATGAATCGAACCTTGGAAAATATGGCTAGGACCATGATTATTAGCTCTAAGGTTCCAAGAACCTTTTGGGCCGAAGCCGTAAATACTTCTTGTTACGTCTATAATCGAGTCATGATTAGAAGAATCACCAACAAGACACCTTATGAGACTCTACGTGGAAGAAAACCAAATATCTCATATTTAAAATGCTTTGGATGTAAATGTTTTGTTCACAATAACGGGAAAGATAACCTTGGAAAATTTGATGCCCGTAGTTATGAAGCAATTTTTGTGGGATATTCTAACCATAGCAAGGCTTACAAAGTCTTTAACAAAAGGACTATGAAAATGGAAGAGAGCATTCATGTCGTATTTGACGAATCTAGTCTTTTTGTGTCCCATGAACAGGTAAGCAATGAAGAAGAGGATGATGAATTTGAACTTGGAATGGTCCGTCGTGATATGGACCATGTGTTAGAAGCTGAGGATACTGAACAACAGTCAGAGGAACCGTTGCATGGGGAAGCAGGCCAAAACTCAGGGGGAATTGAAGGTCCTTCACACTCAGACGAAGCTAGCACATCAAGAGCTGGTGAAGAAAGCCAAGGATCACCCTCTGATCCCACAAACATCAATGCCCAAACTCCCCCACCAAATCCTCCACAACTGACCCTGAAACTGTTGCATCAGAACAGAATGAACAAGCTCTCGCTCCTAACACCACCATACCAAGGAAGTGGAAACACCAAAGCTCTCATCCTCTTGATAACCTGACCAGTGACCTTGATTCAAGGGTAAAAACCAGATCATCACTCAGAAACTTTTGTGCATACAATGCCTACCTCTCACAAAATGAACCCAACCACATTTCAATTGCCCTCGAAGACCCTTGTTGGATCTTGGCCATGCAAGAAGAGTTGGACCAATTCAAAAGAAGTGAGGTATGGCATCTTGTCCCTAGGCCGTCAAATCGGACTGTTATTGGCACTAGGTGGGTCTTTCGAAATAAACTAGATGACAACGGAGAAATCGTAAGGAACAAAGCAAGGCTAGTGGTGCAAGGCTTGAAGCCATACGAATTCTCATTGCCTTCGCAGCTCATCATGGTGTAAAACTTTTTCAAATGGATGTAAAATCCGCATTCTTAAATGGCTATCTCAATGAAGAAGTTTTTGTGGAACAACCATCGGGTTTCTTGGATGATGAATCACCGAACCATGTTTACAAACTTGATAAAGCACTATATGGTTTAAAACAGGCTCCTAGAGCATGGTATGATAGGCTTTCAAAGTTTCACTTGGAAAATGGTTTTGTACGTGGTTCGGTTGATAAAACTATGTTCATTAAGGCACACTCAGATATAATGTTGCTTGTGCAAGTATATGTCGATGACATAATCTTTGGCGCAACAAGTGAAGCTCTTTATGATTATTTTGCAAGTCTAATGAAATCTGAGTTTGAAATGCGCATGATGGGAGAACTAGGTTTCTTTCTTGGCCTTCAAATCAAGCAAAAAGAAGAAGGCACAATGATTCATCAACAAAAGTATGTGAAGGAAATGTTGAGTAAGTTCGGGTTGACCAATGCGAAACCCGTTGCTACACCCATGGTATCTAACCTCAAACTTGATCTTGATCCTAATGGTAAGAGTGTCAGTGAAAAGGTGTATCGAGGTATGATTGGTTCATTACTTTACTTAACCACAAGTCGACCCGATATTCAATATAGTGTTGTGTATGTGCTCGTTTTCAAGCTAACCCTAAGGAATCTCACTTCAAAGCCGTAAAAAGGATTTTTAAATACTTGATTGGAACCCAACATCTATATCTTTGGTATCCTTCTTACTATGAGCTTGATCTTGTAGGGTTTTCCGATGCCGATTATGCGGGATGCATGTTAGATCGTAAGAGCACGTCGAGAATTGCCACGTTCATGGGCCCATGCTTGCTCATGTGGGCCTCTAAAAAGCAAAACACTGTGTCTTTATCAACGGCCGAAAGCGAGTACATCAGTGCTGCACTCTGTTGCACACAAATCCTATGGGTTCGTCAACAATTGCACGATTTCGGTATTACTTTCGAATCCACTCCTATTTTTTGTGATAATACTAGTGCAATTAATATCTCTAAGAACCCAATACAACACTCTCGGACCAAACACATTGAGATTGTAATACCCCGTAAATTTTCTTAATTCATAATAATGAGTTGTTTATATTTTTATCAGGATGACATATATTTATGTATAATCCTTAAGCTTTGCTAGTAGTTATTATTTGTATAAGTACTTGTTAAATGGTAAGTTGCGACTTATGAACGAGAATTTGCATTTATGTCCTCGGGATGCGTGATGGGCTTGATGGGTGGGTGTTAACCGGGTAGTGCAATCAAGTGATGAAAAACACAAACAAAAAAAAAAAACAAAAACAAACCCTAATCTCACACCGACATATGACACCCCCTTCACCCTTTGTTATCCATCGACAAAAGGACCTTCACAAAACAAAAACCCTACTTCCCTTTTCAAGCGTTTGCCTCCGTCTCCCTCAGCCTCCTTTCCTCAACAACCGTCC
This sequence comes from Silene conica, assembly GCA_029255685.2. Taxonomy (NCBI): domain Eukaryota; kingdom Viridiplantae; phylum Streptophyta; class Magnoliopsida; order Caryophyllales; family Caryophyllaceae; genus Silene; species Silene conica. Next base: position 75,902,317 of record CM055314.2, read on the forward strand.
ACACTAAACCAGCGAGGGGAACAAGATAAGAAACCAGTGAAGACCGCTTCACCATCACGCATCATGTCATCCGTACTCGAGTTTATTTCGTAAGTTTTATACTTCTTATATAAGTTTTCGACCAGAGCAATGTTTGAGTAACATGTTTCTCGTGATTAAACCACCTTTCCACCACCATAACTCGTCTAAACAGGAACTATGAATTGTCGCAAGTAAAACACGGTTTATGCTCTGTTTTGTATGCGAGTTCCAGGTTTGTTTGGTGTCGGTTTTGGGTCTGTCTGGGGTAAGTTCTGGATCTGGGTCATGGGTAGAAGGTTACTGGTATAGTGGTGATCACCCTGGTGCCGGTGGGGTGGTCAGAAGGGGGGAATACAGTTGGTGGCAGTCGCCTAAACCAGGGGTGTCATGATAAGGGTGGTGGTATCGTGTTTGAGCAGGGAGGTTCGTGAGGTTGTCATGGTGGCTTGGTTAAGGTCGAAGGTAAGAGTGGGCTCCCCCTGGAACCACCTTGAGTCTGTGGTGACAACGGTGGTGGCCAGGGGCAGTGTGGGGCATGGTGGTGAGGAGTATAGGGCGCGGAGTAAGGGGTGTACACATGTGTTGCTGGAAAACAGAGTAAAAGTGGGTGAGCAGGCTGTTTGGGCGGCTTGTTGTAGAAACCATGGGGGGTCGTTGGTGGTTGCCAAGGGGTGTAAGTCGTGGCTGGGGGTTCATGTGAGAATAGGGGCGTGATGGACTGGTCATAGGCGGCATTGCTGGGGGGTTGTGTGGTCGTGAAGTTGGGTGCTCGGACTGTTCACCTAAGGGGCTGTTCACTTAAGGGGTTGTTTTGGTTAGCTTTGTTTTGGTTGTTTGCCATGGGGTTCGAACCCAGGTCGGTTGGAGGGGGGCTGATTGTATGTTATTGATTTATAAATAGTATTTATTGTTGTCATTGCATTGCTTATGTATTATTACTAGTTTTACTAAACGTTGAAGTTGCTAATGTCTGAATGTTAGTATCATCATTATAATGATTACTATGGTGGTTATTATAATTACTACTATTATTATGATTAGTAGTATTGTTTTAGTGTTGTGCATAAGAAGGTGGTTAATTGTTAAGATGTTTTAATTAAAGGTTCTATGAGTCGGGAATTTTTCCTTTTAATAGAGTTACTATTTCGGGAAGTTTCCATTTATGGAAACTTTCCATTTATAGAAGGTTGATAATTATAGTGGGTATTTTGGTCCGCTATGGGAGTTTGGGAAGATTTTTTAATTGCTACATAATATATATATATATGTTTAGGTGACGGTTTCCGCGTGGAACATTTCTAGCTGCTGCGTGGTTGACCTTTCTATTCCGCAAATCGAGGTAGGGGAAATTACTGGTTTATGATGTTGTATATATATTCTTATTTGGTGTTAAGCATGGTTGTTATATGATTTCATGTGATGGTTATACTGTGTTATTTATATCATTCTGTGATACTATACAATGTGGAAATATTGGGTCTTGTGATTTGGCGTTGGATCGGTGCAGAGTATATTTGGTGTTGGATCGGTGCGGAGTATATTTGGTGTTGGATCGGTGCGGAGTTTATTTGGTGTTGGATCGGTGCGGAGTTTATTTGGTGTTGGATCGGTGCGGAGTTTATTTGGTGTTGGATCGGTGCGGAGTTTATTTGGTGTTGGATCGGTGCGGAGTTTATTTGGCGTTGGATCGGAGCGGAGTATATAATACTGTTGTCTTATTTATCTTCCTACTCAACCTCGCGGTTGACCCTGTGTATTCGTGTGACACCTACGATAACCCGGAATGGGGAGTAGATTTTAAAGGTCGGTGACAGATGGATTGGGAGCTTGGGCATGGAGAGAGACATGGCTTGGACCTACTTAGAGTTAGATCACACTTAGATATCTTCAGTTGTACTTTTTTTTTATCAAAGTTTGATTCTCGTAGTTGTTGTAATATCAAGTTTAAATTTAATCAGTTTTTATATAAAGTACTTTGGTTTGCTACTTTGTTATTCACTACCTCGGGTATTCCGAGATAGTAACAACTTTATTTATTTGAGAATGTCTTGCTAAAGGCTCTTAAATAAATGGGGGTGTTACAAAGTGGTATCAGAGCGAACGATCCTCAGGCCTAAACCAAATGAATAATAATGAACGTAGGAAGAGTCTAATAAAATGAACCCCAGGTTTGTAACTGTTAGGAGCCCCAGGATTGGGATGAGTTAGGGGCCCCCTCAAATCAAGCCACTGGCCCTTTCAGTCTAACCTGGTTACCTTGAGAGATGTAGAGCGTGGGTAGCATAGAATAAAAAGACCCAATATATGTTGTACTAACAGTTGTAGGAGCGCAATGAGGTAAGTAATGATGTGTACATGGTTAATGATGCACTGTATTCTATGAGTTTGATATTGGAAAGTGATTGAGAAATGTATTACTTTAAGTATTGAGGACATGAAAATTGAAATACGAGTTTGAAATATAAGCTTGGCTAGTAGGATGATATGCATAAGAAGAATGCGACTGATATTGAAACGCTGATTGATATGAATGATTTAATCGAAATTTTCAGGAATGGGTGTATATTTATTGTATACTGAATTAGAGTGATATGATCATGTGTTTTTTGTGTCTCGAATTATCTATAGGATATCTGGTTATTAAATGACTAACGTAATTTTGCAATATATTGCTTGGTATTTGGATATGACCTATCAGATTTAAATGTTATAGTAATTCATGTCTAGTGATATGCGGAATGTGCTGCCCCAAGCCATGAGTGTCATATAGTTGTGTGTTACATTAGTATATACATGTATAAATATCCCGACATTTAGATGATCTACTTTTCTGTTACGCAACCTTTACCGTGTTTTAGATGACTATTACAGAATGAAATAATGAATAAATGTTATTATGATGCAACGTGATTTCTATACTTCGATGGTATGTCAACATGTTTTGGAGGAATAATGATTGTGTTTAATATGATAATATGAAGTAATTTTAATGGAACCAAAATTTTAATAAAGACCAGAATGTTACCCTGTTTGTACGGGTTGTCATCTAAAATGTATTCTTTATAGGAGTATGACAATATTATGTGTGCTAACCTTCTGATTCAGCTTTTCAATGCATTTGGTTTCATGTTAATGTGAATTATATTTTGAGAGAAATAAATGTTTTAGCCGACAGTGGTCAGACTGTCACTGCACGGTTCAGTGTTACCCATGTTTCTGAACGAGGAACCATTTAAAATGTATCTACTGTTTATGTATAATTCCAACTCCAATGTTTAATATGTTCATTCACGTTCCCAAATAATAAATCACGTAAAATCTTAACAAGATGTTAATTGATATTGATCTTTGCAAGTTGTCCAGTTTCCTGTTTTATTGCCGTAAAGTTCTGTTTAGACCAGTTCGTTATAAATGATTTCCTTAAGTTTTGCACTTTATTATTTTCCTATGGTTAAAGAATCCATGATATTTCTCAAAAACTATAATGGGTAACAAAATGGTTGAACGGTTATTCAATTATAATTTTTGTTGTTAAAAGTTGCAACATGATGTTTAATTGTTGGTATCGTAAGTTCTGTAAGTTTTATATAAAAGTTTAAGCAAATATGAATTTATGTGATGTGACCACGTGGTATCCTGATCTGGCATTAGTAACACGTGTAGTAGACATTTGGAATGAATATGAACCTCACGATATGATAATGCAACTTGGCGGATTTCGTCAAATTTATATAAAATCGTTTCAGTAATACAAACGCTCTTATTTTCTAATATTATGACCTCAATATAATGAAGTGATAGTAATGTGTGATGTTAAATTCATGTTTAACAGAGACGAGTCTTAACAAGAGATAGAATGAAAGTTGACTGGTAAACTCATTAGCATGATATAGCAATCTGATTGTTATCGATAATGGTGATCATTTTGAACGCTGAGAATCGTGTTGATGTTCTAGAATATATTTATGGTATATCGTTGTCTGGCTCACTGAGATAATAATCTTTATAACACCTTTATGTATAATGTTATGTCACAAACTGAATTGCATTGCTGTGTTTAAAATCTGATCATAATATCTTGAGTTATTAACTGGTAGACGTGTGATTTATGGAAGTACTAGTCTTGTGAATCGTTTACTTTTATCATTAAATTTCATAGTTCATGAGCTACAAATTACAGGAACAATGTTTTAGTAAAGAAGAGTCAGAATGTCTCCATGTAGTCTTATTTCGATCTATAGCTTGCAAACTGTCTTGATTCATGTTTATAATTGCCACCAAATACCGCATCAATGTTCCAAAGTTTCAAATGCCTGCAAGTGATGTTTATCCATCGTAACACTTAATGCTTTGATAATTATAATGATTGTTTGCAACCTGACAAATCTGTAGCTATGTATTGATGAAAACCTGATTGAATGTTTAATTGTCGCGCATTGTATAAAATCCTTATTGTGCAAGTCATATATGATGAATGATGTAATGTGAGTGGAAGTAAGTGAGTTTGTTAACTAATTGATATCTGGGGATGTTAAATGACCTTGTGAGTCTCTGAGTTATGTGTGTCTTGTGAAATATGTCTATGTTCCATGATTAATTACGTTAATTAATTTTGCGCTATGTCTTCTCCTAAATATGATTTGTTTCTATAATATGATTATGAACATGGAACATTTTAAATTGTCAAGTATGAACTATGAGCTTCTTGATTGGTTACATTGTTGTTAATATATTAAATTTGTGATAAAATTTCAAGGGTATGCAAGTGTTACCTATTCCGATTCTGTTTTACTGCGTAACCCGATTCTACCGATACTAATACTCTTATTATTGTTCGAGGTTATCTGTTTACATGATAATTGATATGAGTTTCTTACGAGTACTTATTTGGGTTGAAAAATTGTAGTTGTTCCTTTATTTTGATAGTTAATATTCCCTACAGATAAGATAATCCTTATGTTTATGAGACGGGTTGAGTCGTGAGATAGGTAAGCTTTTGGTAGTTGATTAGTTGTGTTATGTACAATAATTCTGTACTAGGTTGGTTTTGGTATAATGTACAATTCTTGTTTACAAACTTTGCAATTGTAAGGATATTTAACTGATGGGATATAGGTTGTGTATGAGTCTAGTACAAAAACAATGTTTGAGATTGAGATTGGATTTTAGGGTTGTATCGAGTTGTCGTATTCTTTGACCTTAACTTGTGGGTGAGTAGCTTAGACTTATGATCTAAGTGTTGAGCAAGGTTTGGACCTTTGACGATATTGAAATTGATATTGAGATTGGTTACTGGAATGAGTTATGGGGCTTATGTGCCGAGTTATCGTTACGGTCCGGAGTGACCTAATTATTGAGTTACACTGTTTGAATTGATATTGATATCGAAAAAAAAAAAAAAAAAAAAAAAAAAATTGAATTGTGGTTTATTTCTGCCAGTTCGCTCGCCCCTTGTCTTTGGTCTTAGATTCGACAATGAGCGAGATCCTTGGTTACTTGGGGTAAGATGGTATGAGATAAAGTAATGAATAAGACGAATTAATGAGTGAGATGGAGTACTGTGTTAGAATGTTATGGGGTTACGGGGACGTAACCATGTTTTAAGGAGGATATGATTGTAAAATCTTAATGATTTATGATATGGCTAGTTGTTATGACATGACTAACTGATATGTCGTGACTATTTGAATATACTTGATAACCCTACTGCGTATGTTATGCACTATATCGTGATTGCTGAAGTATCATGTGTTACAGTGTGTGTTAAACTTTGGGGACAAAGTTTTCTTAAGGGGGATAGAATGTAACATCTCGCGTTTCTTAAGTATTACTTGTGATTGTTCATGCTTGCTACGCGTTCCTTCACTGTTATGGGGTGGTGAACTTCGGGACGAAGTTCATTTTAAGGAGGGAAGACTGTAATACCCCGTAAATTTTCTTAATTCATAATAATGAGTTGTTTATATTTTTATCAGGATGACATATATTTATGTATAATCCTTAAGCTTTGCTAGTAGTTATTATTTGTATAAGTACTTGTTAAATGGTAAGTTGCGACTTATGAACGAGAATTTGCATTTATGTCCTCGGGATGCGTGATGGGCTTGATGGGTGGGTGTTAACCGGGTAGTGCAATCAAGTGATGAAAAACACAAAAAAAAAAAAAAAAAAAAAAACAAACCCTAATCTTACACCGACATATGACACCCCCTTCACCCTTTGTTATCCATCGACAAAAGGACCTTCACAAAACAAAAACCCTACTTCTCTTTTCAAGCGTCTGCCTCCGTCTCCCTCAGCCTCCTTTCCTCAACAACCGTCCACACTAAACCAGCGAGGGGAACAAGATAAGAAACCAGTGAAGACCGCTTCACCATCACGCATCATGTCATCCGTACTCGAGTTTATTTCGTAAGTTTTACGCTTCTTATATAAGTTTTCGACCAGAGCAATGTTTGAGTAACATGTTTCTCGTGATTAAACCACCTTTCCACCACCATAACTCGTCTAAACAGGAAATATGAATTGTCGCAAGTAAAACACGGTTTATGCTTTGTTTTGTATGCGAGTTCCAGGTTTGTTTGGTGTTGGTTTTGGGTCTGTCTGGGGTAAGTTCTGGATCTGGGTCATGGGTAGAAGGTTACTGGTATAGTGGTGATCACCCTGGTGCCGGTGGGGTGGTCAGAAGGGGGGAATACAGTTGGTGGCAGTCGTCTAAACCAGGGGCGTCAGGATAAGGGTGGTGGTATCGTGTTTGAGCAGGGAGGTTCGTGAGGTTGTCATGGTGGCTTGGTTAAGGTCGAAGGTAAGAGTGGGCTCCCCCTGGAACCACCTTGAGTCAGTGGTGACAACGGTGGTGGCCAGGGGCAGTGTGGGGCATGGTGGTGAGGAGTATAGGGCGCGGAGTAAGGGGTGTACACATGTGTTGCTGGAAAACAGAGTAAAAGTGGGTGAGCAGGCTGTTTGGGCGGCTTGTTGTAGAAACCATGGGGGGTCGTTGGTGGTTGCCAAGGGGTGTAAGTCGTGGCTGGGGGTTCATGTGAGAGTGGGGGCGTGATGGACTGGTCATAGGCGGCATTGCTGGGGGGTTGTGTGGTCGTGAAGTTGGGTGCTCGGACTGTTCACCTAAGGGGCTGTTCACCTAAGGGGTTGTTTTGGTTAGCTTTGTTTTGGTTGTTTGTCATGGGGTTCGAACCCAGGTCGGTTGGAGGGGGGCTGATTGTATGTTATTGATTTATAAATAGTATTTATTGTTGTCATTGCATTGCTTATGTATTATTACTAGTTTTACTAAACGTTGAAGTTGCTAATGTCTGAATGTTAGTATCATCATTATAATGATTACTATGGTGGTTATTATAATTACTACTATTATTATGATTAGTAGTATTGTTTTAGTGTTGTGCATAAGAAGGTGGTTAATTGTTAAGATGTTTTAATTAAAGGTTTTATGAGTCGGGAATTTTTCCTTTTAATAGAGTTACTATTTCGGGAAGTTTCCATTTATGGAAACTTTCCATTTATAGAAGGTTGATAATTATAGTGGGTATTTTGGTCCGCTATGGGAGTTTGGGAAGATTTGTTAATTGCTACGTAATATATATATATATATATGTTTAGGTGACGGTTTCCGCGTGGAACATTTCTAGCTGCTGCGTGGTTGACCTTTCTATTCCGCAAATCGAGGTAGGGGAAATTACTGGTTTATGATGTTGTAAATATATTCTTATTTGGTGTTAAGCATGGTTGTTATATGATTTCATGTGATGGTTATACTGTGTTATTTATATCATTCTGTGATACTATACAATGTGGAAATATTGGGTCTTGTGATTTGGCGTTGGATCGGTGCGGAGTATATTTGGTGTTGGATCGGTGTGGAGTATATTTGGTGTTGGATCGGTGCGGAGTTTATTTGGTGTTGGATCGGTGCGGAGTTTATTTGGTGTTGGATCGGTGCGGAGTTTATTTGGTGTTGGATCGGTGCGGAGTTTATTTGGTGTTGGATCGGTGCGGAGTTTATTTGGCGTTGGATCGGAGCGGAGTATATAATACTGTTGTCTTATTTATCTTCCTACTCAACCTCGCGGTTGACCCTGTGTATTCGTGTGACACCTACGATGACCCGGAATGGGGAGTAGATTTTACAGATCGGTGACAGATGGATTGGGAGCTTGGGCATGGAGAGAGACATGGCTTGGACCTACTTAGAGTTAGATCACACTTAGATATATTCAGTTGTACTTTTTTTTATCAAAGTTTGATTCTCGTAGTTGTTGTAATATCATGTTTAAATTTAATCAGTGTTTATATAAAGTACTTTGGTTTGCTATTTTGTTATTCACTACCTCGGGTATTCCGAGATGGTAACAACTTTATTTATTTGAGAATGTCTTGCTAAAGGCTCTTAAATAAATGGGGGTGTTACAGAGATAAGGCATCATTTTTACAAAACCGTTAGAAAGAGAACAATTCGTAAAACTTAGGTTGGAAATTGGTTTATTAAGTGATATGTGACATTAAATAATTTCCGTCTCCTAAATGATTGACTAAAGTCGAGAATATACGTGGATCGGTTTAAAAATGCTATTTGTGTTTGTGTACGGTTTTTAATGCAAGTCCATTAAGAAAATAAAGAGAGTAGGCATGCATGTGTTTATCCAATAAAGCAAGCTATGACCCATCAAATCAACACTTATTATCATCTCAAATCACCTCACCACTACCCATAAACTGCCCCATTTAACTCCCACACTCAATGCAACCACCCAAACCGTATAATCCCCTCCTTTACCCACCAGTCATTAACCTCTCCCTCTCTCATCCCTTAATTCAAAAATTAAAACCACTTCTCTCACCTTTAACCTCCTCTCATACCCTCTTTTAACCGCCATTTACCCATTAAAACCTCTAAAAAATGCCTCCTAAAAATTTAAGCCGAGAGTTGCAAAATCTTGCCAACACCTACAACCCCAAATACGTTACCAAGCTTACCATGGCCTCCCCTTCATCCCCTGCCAAAACCACCAAGGCAAAAACCACGACCGGTCCAAAGACCAAGCCTGTTTTGAAGAAGGGAGTTACCACGAAAAAGAATTTGGGAGTACCGATGGATGTCCCCTCAGAGTCCGAATCCGACCATGAAAACACGAATGAACCAAGGGACGAAGACTCTGTTGCAGGGAATGAGGAAAATGAGCATGCAACTAATAAAAATGTTGAGGTAGTTACGAAAAAGGAAACGAAGAAGAAGAAGATGGGGCTGAGGAAAGCGAAAAGGAAGAAGAGGAAGTCAATGAAAGTGAGAAAGAAAATGAGGAGAATGAAGAAGTCGAGGAGAGTGAAGGAGGTGAGGAAGAAGAAACTGAAAAAGAAAAAGGGAGAAAGAAAAACAAGGGAAACGGAAGTGATAATGAGATTGAAAAAGGAACAGAAAATGCAAAGAAGAATATGGGAAAGAAAAAAGGAGAGGCAACCGAGAAAGGGCATAAGAGCCGGGAAGAAGGTGCCAAGGGAGTTGAACCCGAAAAAGGAAGTAACAAGAAAAAGAGTGTTGCCCAGAAAAGAAAGACACGGGCTGTTGAGAGTGAACACGAGGAGGTACGCGGGAAAGAAAAGGATACGGAAACAGTTGCACCTCATACAAATGAGGGGGAATTTCATGATCATGAGGTATTTGATGATGAGTTTGAACCATTAGAGCACACCACTCTCCAATCCAAACTCAAGCGAAAAATAAGTGAGATGTTTGGGGAAGACGAAGAGGACGATGAAACATTCATCTCAAGCTTGAAGAAAACCAAAGCTACAAAAATCACCAAACCCCCACAAAAACCAACCCGTCTCCTTACCAAAAAGACCAAAATCATACCCAAAACCCGTCTTCAAAAACAAACCAAAATTACTGAGCAGGCTGGCACTTCTAACCCCTGCACTACCATTATTGCCACCTCCTTTGATGAACCATTTAAGAATGAGGTATGGGCGCATCTCTCCAATCTTCCTCTCTCCGAAGAGGTGCTTGACAAGTGCCACCGCTTGCTATCTTGCTCATTCAACTCGGGTAGACGTTATGCAAAAGATTGGTATGCTACGTCTCCCGCTTTTAATTTTTTCCAAACTGAAATGGTTGTCCAACATTGGGTTGATTTGCTAGACATGTACTGCCCTGTGTACGTGTCTGAGGTCGTTCAGTTCTTTGCAACTGTATGTGTGGATGTTCCATCAGAAACCCTTTCCGCCTACATAAATGATAAACCCCTTGTCCTTACCATTGACCAACTGGCCACTGATCTCAAAGTCATCCCTGCTGGCCTAGACACGTTTCCTAAAGGAACGTGGGGGGAAGTTGAGGCATCCATTGTCACTGATATAACCAAAACACTCCGACCCGGGTCGCAAAGAGGAGGTCCCTCCAACATCTATAGAACCAAACTTCGTGCTCCCCACCGGTTTATCTTTAACTTCATACGACGTGTCCTTGTCCCCAATGTTGGAGGAAGTGTCCTCGACAATAGTGTGTTGACATGATTAAAACTCATTTGAATGAAACACAACTGGGAGTGTTACTCTTTTAAAGTCGACTGATCAACATTTATCGATAATGATTGGCTGTCTAGAGTTTGACATTATCGTCATATGATGGTGGTGATCAGTTGATCCCTTAAGGTCATATCTTTAGGGAATTCCGTCTCAATGGAACAATTAATTAATATTGTATTGGATACAAATTAATTAATAACTGGAAATTTTGGAAATAATTTTATATGACGAATATTTTTATAATGGGATTATAATAATAATAATAAAAGTCAAGGTAATAAAATTGTTTTATTACTCGGTTTTATTTATTCGTTTAGGAAACGATTAAATTGAGAATGAACACGGTTGATCATAAAATTACAAAGAGTTGTAATTAAATTATGACATTACATTTTTGTGCAATAATAATTTCGAAATTATTAGTGTAATTATTTAAATGTAATAAATTTGTAAATTATGAATTTTAATAGTTAAAATTGCACAATTAACAAATTGGGTCATGTGTTATGGGACATGTGTGACATGTTACAAATTAACACAATTGACAAAGATAAAATGGGTCCATATTAGACCCATTTCAGCCGTGTATGTGGTAGTGTGTAGTGATTGTGTATGTTTTACACAAAGCCTTACAAAACCTATGAATAGGTGTGTAAGTGTGTAAGAAACATGTAAGGCATCTTTGTTTCTTTTGCATTGTGTAAGAGGTCATGCATTGGCCTTGGGCATGCATGTTGGCCGGCCATATGGCTTGTGTAACAAGCCTATGTTGCTCAATATATACACACCATTCATGCCTTAGTTTGTAGTAGTAGTTGAATGCTTATTTTTCTTACTAGCACATTCATACTACAAACCTTATTCTCATATTTTCTTTAGTAAAATAATTTTTACTAAGAAGGTCATTATTTCCATATTAATAATATTAAGAGTAATATTATTATTATCTCTAGTTAACTAATACATTTTTCTAGTAACAAAATTGTGTTGGTTTGAAATCGGGTCTTTGATACGCACCTTTAGGAGACGATTTTTGTTAGATCGTTTAAGGGTAATTTCGGTGGCTTGAAGACTCAAATAATAGGTGATTATTGAGTATAAACCTTCTAAAACCAATGTAAGGACTATCTCATCTTATGATATCATCTTGCATGCATAAGATCCATTTAAGTTTTATGACATAAACTTAAAGAAACAAAACTCATATTAGATTTGAGTATAAAATCAGGAACTTAGTTTCCAACAATTGGTATCAGAGCATTACGGTTGTTGCATGTTAAAGTTTCTGTTTCTAAAATGGTTTTAGGACATAAAAATAATTTTATGGATTTTTATTGTTCATTTTTATATTTATTTGTATATTTTGTAGTTTAAATCGGTTTTAAACAACAATTAATGGGAAAAATAGCTAAAAATAGTTTCTGGCCGAGATTTTTTGATATGTTCTCACATGCATATTTAATATATTGTATATGATTTTTCGTAAGAAATGGAGTTAATATGCATGGATTATGAATTTTATGAGATAAATAGTCATAATATGAGTAAAAATGGGTATATAAGGTTATATTTCGAATTTGACCTTAAAAATTTTATGAGAAGTCACATGCAATATATAAAGTTCCTGTATGAATTTTCGAAATTATTGGAATTATTTTGCATGATTAATGATTTTTATAGTAAAAATCGGATTAATAGTGACTTAAATTCGACTTTAATAGTTATAGTTGGAATTTTGCCATAAAAACTTTACACAATGTCACATGCAATATTTACAGTATGTATGTAAGTTTTGGGAATTTATTCCCAAGTGATGCATGATTTATGATTTTAATGGTTAAAATCGGATAAATAGTGACTTATTGTGTTAAAAATAGTTAATCTTAATATTATGGCATGAAATTTTACCCATAGATGTCTTATATAATAGGAACATCAGATATATAAGATGGATATCAAAAAGTTTCTGTTTTTATGATTATTAATTTTTAATGAGTTAATTAGCTAATAATCGTAATTTATGAGTCGGAAATTAAAATTTCGAGTATGGTCTGTATTTTTTGGTCATTTTCAGATTCTAATATATATTTTAGGATGACTAAAAATTTATGGCAAATTATTGCAAGTTTTTATAATTTAAATCGGATTTTTAACCATAAAAATGACTTTTATACGATTTATTTAAGAAATAAACCGTAAATATTTGCATAAGACCATTTTATTAATTTCTGAATTTTTAGAAAATTTCCAGAAAAGTTTAAAATTTTGAATTTTAAATTTCGAATTTTATTGACTCATTTGGCCATATTTTGTTTATTTTTCCCGAAAATACAAGTAATTTATGAACAATAATGCAAAACAAGTTAGATCATGATCAAATATTAGTAGAGACTAAACATTGATTCCTAAAGTAAGTTAGGATGATTAACTTGGACATAAATGAGATTTATGTAATTTTGGATGATTTTAATAGTTAAAATCGCGCATATCCGTAAAAACCGTAAACAAATATGAGATATTTGCTCCCATAAGGCGATTTGGCATTAAAAATTGAGCATGTGCATACATATTTTATTATTGCAATTTATTTAATATGAATGTCATATTTTGAATGTTATTTATATAATTTGGAATTATGTAATTTTTCTTAGTATGGCCTTAGTTTTAATCAATATTACCCGTAATGAAAGGGAATATTGATTCGGTTGTAATTTATGTGATCTCGTATCACGGGTTTGTAATTTAATTTAATTTTCAGTTTTACAATAGAATAGTTGTATTATTTTATTGTAGTTCCGAAGATCCAAAAGACGGTGCCATACGGAAAGGAGTTCCGACAAGACGGTGTTTTCTTGGATGGCGTGCCAATGAAGTTCAAGGGACCAAGGAGTTGGTTTCCGAATTTGTAATAGTTAATTAGTTTTTACTATTACTAGGAAGGCCATACTAGGATTTTATTGCTTTATTGCTTTTACTTTTGCATTTTAATATGTTTGCATGCATAGCCAAATCGCCATAAACATGCATATTAGTTTAGATCGTTAAAAACGACCGTGTCAATTATAATTATCGAGTTCACCAATTTAATTCGCTTAAAGGAGATAGATAATAAATTGACAAGACCTCTATATTAAACAAAACAATTGAGGATTAGCCTTACCAAATAGTAGAACCCATGAGCTTCTATTTCGTGGGGTGGTGCTTATCCAGTGGGCAGTACGAACCTCATTACGCAGGATAAGTGGGGCAATGGGGTGGATTCAGTCCAGTGGGCGGATCGCATCCCGATGCAATTGAAATTTGGTTTGTACTCAACGGAAGTGTAGAGGACCAGTGGTCAATGTGTTCCGGGCTAAGATGAATAAATAATGATTTGTCATCAACCAAGAGTTCTAGGGTAGAACCGGTTTAATTTAACCCACCAAACCATATCATTGGGTCGGAGTTCCAGTGGTTCACGATTTCGGTAGTATGGGTTTGGGTCTTGGAATCATTTATAAAATTGGATATAGGTCATTTTATAGATGCATCAACTTAGTAAATATGTTTACAAGTTAAAATGAAAATTAAAACGATTAGCATTTAATTTCTTCATATGTTTAAAATTTTGTAGTCCTCGTATCAATATCAATCATGACTACTTCCACTACTACAAACACTTCATGGTTACAATCCTTCACGGATCGTTGTAAGCTAAAAGAGAATGGGGCAAACTTTGCCGATTGGGATGCCCAACTGTTGTTGGCGGCACAAGGTGACGGTAAGACCGAATTCCTTATTGAAGCATCACCTCCCGAACCTGCTGAAAATGCCACCGCCGCGGCAAGACGACCTTATGATACTTATCACAAGGAGTCTTGGGAATTGAAAAATGTTTTGATCCTCTCGATGGAGCCGGAACTCCAAAAGATTGCCCTAAAGATTGGCACAGCTTATGAGATCTATTGCAGGCTTCTGACAATGTTCTCAAAGGCTTCGAGAATTGTCCAATACGGGGCAGTATCGGCTTTCTTTGATCTCAACCTTAAAGAGGGGCAAAAGGCTAGCCCACATGTGCTCAAGTTAATTGAGCATGTAGAAACCCTAAGGATGAATCAAGTGGACATTCCTAAAGAACTAGTGATTGACAGAATCTTACACTCCTTGCCTAAGGTGAAGACTTATGTACAATTCCGAATGAATTTCAACATAAGGAACCAAGACATCTCTCTCGATGAATTGCACAATATGATCGTGCAAGTAGAAAGGGATATGGACCTAAATGTTAGTTCCCCTAAGGATGAGCTCTATATAAATGTTAAGGGCAAAGGAAAGTTCGATAGGAAAGGTAGGGCTAAGGGGAGGCAACCTTCTAAAGGTTCAAAGAATGTGTCTTCGGAGGCAAGTGCATCAGATCCCAACAAGAGCGCTCCTCAAGGAGCCAGGTGCTTTTATTGTAATAATAAAGGACATAAGAAGAGGAATTGTTCCAGATATCTCAGCGATCTCAAAGCTGGGAAGATTCTTCCAGTTGGTATGATAACTGTCTCTATTTTGTGTTAATCTCAACTAACGTATTATGATACAAGTTGTGATGTGAATGCTCTTCTTACTTGAATTAGGGCATGGAAACAAAAATAAGGGAAAGAAAAATCAAGCTTAATGGATCATTGGAACTAAGAGTAGCTCCACTCAGGATGATCAAGGAGCTTTGTTTTGCTTATTTTACTAAGTATTTCAAGTGTTGTAAGAACAATTTAAAATCCGTATTTTATTTCCTTGTTGGACGAGGAAATGTTAATCCTTTAAACAATTGGTTGTATTTTGGATAAAGAGGTGACTTGGTTTTCAACCCAAGTCACTATTGGTTTTATATTTATGTTCTTAATTAGTTTTAACACTTGCAAATCTTAACATAAAATAGAATTGCTTGTGACAATTCAATGTATGACCATTGAGACAGAATAAGTATAGGATACTTAATTCAAATCAAATCAAAATCAAATTAAGTTAAGAACTTAATTAAAGAGGAAAAGTTATCAACCATTCTAAACTATCTAAGCTATAAAACGAATATTTTCTGTAATAAATCATAAGGGTACAAAAACCAACATCAAAGTCATTGCTTGTGGCCTTAGTAGCTATCTTTGGTGATAAAATGGGATTATTATTACAAAGATAGAGTGGGAGAAATTTGAAAAGCCACAAATAGCATATGATTTTGACAAGCACAATGGATGTGATCTATTAGTGAATAGTAGGATTTATTGTGTTTTGGTTATGTGAAAGATAAGAAGGAAGATTAAGTTGTGGATGGGATCTACGATTTAAGAAAATCGACACCTTATAGTTGTAAAAGGTAGATTAGGCTGTAGATAAGATTCTACGCCTTATCATCCCAAAAGTTGTGGATAAGCCCAAAGGTTGTAGATAAGATCTACGGTTTGGTAAAAATCTACGCCTTATATCCCAAGAGCAATCTACACCTTATGGTTGTAAAAGGTAGATTAGGCTGTGGATAAGATTCTAAGCCTTATCATCCCAAAAGTTGTGGATAAACCCAAAGGTTGTGGATAAGATCTACGGTTTGGTAAAAATCTACGCCTTATATACCAACGGCCCCGGCCCTGGAGGATACTTCAAGGATAAATTCTTGAAGTTTGTAAGGAAAAATTCTATACATGGATAAGATCCATGATATAGTCCTCGTACAGTACAAGATAAGATAAATGTGGGGAACTGAAAGTTCCTACACACAGAAATTGTATACCATAAGAAAAGACTCTTATAGAAACTACGGGAGGACACTCGAAGAAAATTATTCAAAAGATTTTGCAAAGGCTCAAGAAAGGGTTCTTGGATTTAGATGGTGATCTAAATGTGTCAATGCAAATTCTAAAGACCATGAATTTTATATGACATACATGCTAATAAATGAGATTTATTGGGAGAAGCATACGTTGACATGTAGATGCCAGCAGTCTGCAAGGTTAAGGGTAACTTTGTTGAAAGTAGTAAGGTAATTCATTGAGAATGAATTCAGTAAACTCAATAACCATTTTTCAAAAGGGTATTTGAAAGGGATGTGACTATTAGCACATATGGTTGAAGTCCCAACCATTTCAATTCATTAAATGTTAAAGAACATTGAATTGAGTGGGAGCTTTATGATTTACGGTTAAATGTAAAGTTCAGTGGGAGTTCTCGCTCCAGGATTTGAAGCTATTGAGTCATGGGTATGACTTCGGGATCTTCAGAATCAGGCAAGAACAAGAGTTTAGTGGGAGTAAACGTTATCTAAAACAACTCATTGCTCGTTTGGAATGAAGCATTAATACTCATGAGAGGTACACGAGTTTTTTTTTGGTTCTAGATAACATATTGATATGAATTAAATCTAATTAAACATGGGATGTTTGGTTAAGATTGTAAAAGACGTCTTGTTTATAAAGTATTAAGGTTGTTCATAGAGATGAAGATAGTATAACCATGATGGGATCATGGAAATTTATCGAACCTTAAGTACTATTGTTTGCACGTTTAAATCACTAATGTTTCCGCCATTAGTATAATCGTGTAAAGTGGATTCGCACCGCTTGCAGGACAACCCCTTGGAGCAGGTGTTAAACCAATGATTAAACCTTGGTAAATTGTCAAAGTATTCTCCAATGAAGATGAAAGACAAATTCAAGATTTTGGAAGATAACTTAGTCATATGGTAAAAGGTTTGCAACGACTCAAGTTCCAAGATACCAAGCAAAGATTTGTGATAATCTTTGGCTTACATTCATTGACTATGCATCTCAATGACTTGTATTTTAACTACATGGTCATCACAAGATTCTACAAAATGTGTAAGTTCACAAATTATGTAAAGGCATTGCTGTGGCTGGGAGTTACACAATGCACATAATCTTATTCGCTAGTCATGAGAATGACTTGTCTCTTTCAGATGAAAGATTTATGTATGGATATGATCCGCAAAGTGAACGCTCGCACGAACCGTGGTAAACCTGGTTTACTCAAAACGAAGATAATTACAATTTTAAGGGATGTAAACGAGAGACCCTAAAGCTGATTGTAAATTAAATGGTGTTCAAAGGTTGACCACTTGGATGGTGTGATCCACTAATTATTTGAGTTATTTATAACTCACGAAAGGTCAAGTAAAATTCAAATGGGATGGTAAGACCATATTGAACCCCATTAAAGTGAATTGAATTATCATGACCTCGCCCCTAGTTGCTTAAGTGAGGTGACATCTCAATGCAACCGGATGTGTGATGCGATTGATGGCGAGTTCAATTGCCATAGAGTCATGCGGGATGACTAATCGATCACCTAGGCATAGACATGTTAAGAAACATTTGCCGGGCTAATGACCGCTGATAGAGCTCTGGCGTAATCTTATTAAAAGACTGCCTGGTCGTGGCGGGAGCATCTATCGTGTTTCACATGAGTCAGTTCTTGGACTAATGACTGTTCTCTGAGGTGGCACAGTTTTCAGATTAACTTTGATTTATGTCCTAACACCTTCGTAACTGGGGTTTATAAGGACATATTTTGGGTTATGATGGGCTGTGGCCTGCCGGAAGGAATAAGTCAATTAGGAATTGTCCCACCCTTGTCAGGGTTGAGAAATATCTCTAGGCCACTCGAGGAGAATAATAACTAGAAATGCGTGGCCACGCTCGGTATCTATGGTAGATAATTTCGGTCAGTAGTTATAACTCCAGATCGAGATAAACCACTCTAGATTTTAATCAATTGCCGGCACGACCTGAGAGGACGCCATGCATTGAGTGGGAGATAGTAATAGGGCAAGAGAATTGGTAACACACACTTGTCTCGGACAAGTGGAAGATTGTTGGAGGAAGTGTCCTCGACAATAGTGTGTTGACATGATTAAAACTCATTTGAATGAAACACAACTGGGAGTGTTACTCTTTTAAAGTCGACTGATCAACATTTATGGATAATGATTGGCTGTCTAGAGTTTGACATTATCGTCATATGATGGTGGTGATCAGTTGATCCCTTAAGGTCATATCTTTAGGGAATTCTGTCTCAATGGAACAATTAATTAATATTGTATTGGATACAAATTAATTAATAACTGGAAATTTTGGAAATAATTTTATATGACGAATATTTTTATAATGGGATTATAATAATAATAATATAAGTCAAGTTAATAAAATTGTTTTATTACTCGGTTTTATTTATTCGTTTAGGAAACGATTAAATTGAGAATGAACACGGTTGATCATAAAATTACAAAGAGTTGTAATTAAATTATGACATTACATTTTTGTGCAATAATAATTTCGAAATTATTAGTGTAATTATTTAAATGTAATAAATTTGTAAATTATGAATTTTAATAGTTAAAATTGCACAATTAACAAATTGGGTCATGTGTTATGGGACATGTGTGACATGTTACAAATTAACACAATTGACAAAGATAAAATGGGTCCATATTAGACCCATTTCAGCCGTGTATGTGGTAGTGTGTAGTGATTGTGTATGTTTTACACAAAGCCTTACAAAACCTATGAATAGGTGTGTAAGTGTGTAAGAAACATGTAAGGCATCTTTGTTTCTTTTGCATTGTGTAAGAGGTCATGCATTGGCCTTGGGCATGCATGTTGGCCGGCCATATGGCTTGTGTAACAAGCCTATGTTGCTCAATATATACACACCATTCATGCCTTAGTTTGTAGTAGTAGTTGAATGCTTATTTTTCTTACTAGCACATTCATACTACAAACCTTATTCTCATATTTTCTTTAGTAAAATAATTTTTACTAAGAAGGTCATTATTTCCATATTAATAATATTAAGAGTAATATTATTATTATCTCTAGTTAACTAATACATTTTTCTAGTAACAAAATTGTGTTGGTTTGAGATCGGGTCCTTGATACGCACCTTTAGGAGACGATTTTTGTTAGATCGTTTAAGGGTAATTTCGGTGGCTTGAAGACTCAAATAATAGGTGATTATTGAGTATAAACCTTCTAAAACCAATGTAAGGACTATCTCATCTTATGATATCATCTTGCATGCATAAGATCCATTTAAGTTTTATGACCTAAACTTAAAGAAACAAAACTCATATTAGATTTGAGTATAAAATCAGGAACTTAGTTTCCAACACCCAATGCCTCCACCCGTGGTCGATGTTCCTATCTTGAGATGACCCTTATCTACTACATCCTCAAAAGCCGACCCATAAGCCTTCCCCACCTCATGTTCTTCCGTATCCATGAACTTGCCAAGGAAATCAACGTGGGAAAGTTTGACAAAACCACCCTCATCCCATATGGTATGTGACTCTCCCTTATCTTTCAGAAACATAAGCTTATTAAGCATGGGAGCCCCGCTGTGGAAAGACTTAGTGATGAGATGACTTCCGGTCTCCTTTCCCAAATGGCCTTGGTTATTAAAGAGGGTAAGTTGGTGAAAAAATTCAGTGGCAAAGGAACAGACGGGTCAACTGTTGCATCAGGGTTAGCTAATGATAAGTTGGATCAACTCTTGACTCTTGTCAAGAAGATGGCCGTGGACATAGAGTCATTGAAAGAGGAGGTGGCTGAGCTGAAAACAGTGAATGAGGACCTCATGGAGAGGCTGACTGGAGAGGAGCAAGAGGCCGAGGACGAGGCCTAGAACCACCACCACCCCACCCGTCCTCTTATCATCTAGCTTACTACTACTATTATCATTATCATGCATGTATTGCTGTTAACTCTATTTTCTGGACTTGTGTTTTAGACTCGTATGCTTGCTTGAACTGCTACTTTAATCCCCGTATGTTTCTCTTTTTGATGATGTCAAGAGGGGGAAGTGTTATAAAATTTATGTTGCTATTACTTAATGACTCTTAGGCTAACGTACACCGTAGAAATGTTTTAGCTACTATGATTAGAAGTCTTACTTAGGTTAAGATTGTCAAACCCTTGATCACCTTGATTACGTATTGCTTGATGTCTTATTAATTGTGGTTAACAAAGACCGACTCACCATAGGGTAAGGGGGAACTTGGGACAAAAAATTTATGAGTAACTTGCCATCATCAAAGGGGGAATTTGTTAGAACACTTGATGTTGATGATGCCAAGTTACTCCTAATCACTTCTAATGTCTTTTTCTAAGTGCTGTGATTAATAGCAAATGATATCAAGCTTGTGAATGATCAAAGACAATTAAGAAGAAGTCCCAAGATGCAAGAGCAGCAATCTAAGTCGAGTCTAGAAAGAGTGTTGTAAGCATGGTAATTGATCATATTCATCTAAGTCATTAAAAGTGCAAAAGTCATGAAACAGTTCTCAGACTGTTGCATGACCTGTGTCTAGTGCTAGTTACGGAGATAATTTTCAAAGAGGATTTCAAATGTTTGAAATTGTTTTCAAAATATCAGCTTGTGTTTAAATAAATTATTATTTGAATCAAAGTTCAGAAAATCAAGTTGAAATCTCATTCAAAGGTGACTTGGTCTTTGTGAAAGTAAAATCTTGCTTTATTTCCTCATTTAGCTAAGTGAGTTTTTCCATGAGGGAAAGTTGAATGCTTCCTTAGCTAAGTAAGTGCAACATAGAGCATTGTGTAATCAGACCAGTCATTTTCCCCTCTTTAACAAAATTGACTCACCCTTTTACCCACCAAGTAAAGACAATCACATAGTTGTAAAAGGTAAACAAAGCACATGATTTAGGGTTTCAAGGCCTTTGTATTTCGGCTATATATATGGACCCTTGGGTTCATTTATTGCCAAGACCTTTTAGTGCATTCATTACAAACTTTGCAAAACTGATTTGTGCTTCATTCTTCAAAGTAACTTTGCAAATGTTTTAAGTTTTTTTAAAAAGTCTTCAAAAAAGTTATAACAAAGACATTATCTCCTAAGCACTAGTAGCACTCTTAATGCCTAATGAGTATGTTCAAGGACCTTGTGTTTAGATCTTAAATGAAGTCTCCATGTTCTTAAAAGAGAACCCTTGAGACATTGATCTTGTAAACCAAAGGTAGAACATCAAAAACTCTTAGGGCGGAGTAGCTCTAAGTTTGAGTCAAGTATTTGAGCGGAGTAGCTCGAAGCATTGCAACCGGAGTAGGTTGGCGAGTTGTCTTATTGTAATAGTTCTAGTTAAGCGGAGTAGTTTCTAAACTTTTAATAAGATAACGGTTGGACGTAGGCTCCGGAGTAGGAGCTGAACCAATTTTTTATATCGCCTGTTTATATTCTTGCTTATTCTCTAATCAATCTTTCGAATGCTTGCTACTTACGATAACTAGCAGGTCTGTGCAACTGTTGCCTATACTGTTGCTCAGACTCTATCTTTCGTTGCTTGACTCTTAAACAATCAAGTTTAAATCAGAAATTTTTAAAAGGTCACCTAATTCACCCCCTCCCCCTCTTAGGTGTTAAACTCGTTGTGACTCTTCAGTTACATTTAGACACGATTCTAGATAAGACTTGCCATCATTAAAAAGGGGGAATTTGTTGAGTAATATATTCTATATAAGTAATATATTGTTTTATGTTTTAATAATGACAAGTCTAAATAATTATGTTTTATATGCATATGCGTGTGATCGTGCGTTTAAGTGTACAGTTAATTATGGAGCGAAGATCGTAGTTTAATAAAGTATAAAATTCAATCAAAGATTGAAGAAAAGATCAAACTCATATCAAGTGTCAAGTCTTTTTGATGATTTACAAGACAAAAGTTTTTATTGCAATATCAAGAGTTCTTAAGTTATAGGGTGTACCTATAACTATCGAAGAAATGAGATTTGCGTGAAATAAGTCAAGGCGTGAAGATTTATGCGTACTATTAATATATTATTATATATTAATTTAGTAATCTTATAAACGGTTTTAAAATAGAAATATTCTTTAGTTAACAAGAATTAAAATATTTATCTTATGAGGTAAATATTAATTCTAAAATACTAAGGATTTTATTTTAACCGTTATTGTCAAAATTCAAATTCCTAGGGAAACGTGCTTCGAGAAATATGTCTCGAAGAACGTGATCTATGAAACGTGCGTTGGGAGTCGTGCGTGGAGAAGCGTGTCTCACGTTTTCCTACACGATTTCTAATACGTTTCATATTGTTTTTATGGTTAATTAAATAAATAAACTTGTTTATTTAATCTACTTAAAGATTGACTAGGATTTGATTAATAATATAATTCATTATATTATTGACAAGGATTAGAAATTCATTCAAAATAGGATTGTATATTTTATGGTATAAGATATTTCCTAAGTCTAATAGGATTATGAAAATATTATCTTATGTCTTAATTTAATATTATCTTAATAGAATCCTTTCCTAAACCAAATAAGATTAAGTTTTAAATATTACCTAGAATTAGTATTCTAGACAAAGTAATATTCCTAAACTATCTAGGATTTAACCTAGATCTAAATTAGTATATATATGCTTTCAATATCACACGCCTAATTGACAACCTCACGAAAACCAAACCTCACTCAAATCGAGAAAATCAAACGAACGTAGTCTTTCACACGTTTCGTTTTCCGTGCCAATCATTGTCAAATCTCGTAATCAAGACTACAAGCATTGAAGAATATTTTCATACATTCAAGATCATCAAATACAAGAAGTTGAAAGTTTATCTTACTTACTTAAGATAGATTCGAATATTTAGCGGTACTCATTGTAAGCAAGTATTTCACGGTACTTGTCGTAGCTAGATATTTTACGGTATCTAGATTGAGTTAAAACTAACATCAAAGTTGTACGAGTTGGGTTGATAAAATTGTAATCCGGAGAAGGTACTAATTTTATTAATCGAGAATAGTGGACGTAGGTTTCGATTTGTGAAACTGAACCACTTCAAAAGATCGTGTCTCCTCTACTTTATCGTTCTTACTCATTACTTGCTATTACTTCATCACAACAACCCACATCGAAGAAGAATCGAAAAAGTTGGCATACTCAATTCAACCCCCCCTTCTTGAGTATATCTAGGTCAATAGACTCTTCAGGTATTTTCTTCACCAAAAAAAACGTATTTAAAATGATCGGGAATTGTTTGAGATTGGGGGTGGGTGGTTTTATAGTGGAGGGTAGTGGTCTTTCAAGGGAAGCCTCTAAGGGAAGAAACTTGGTTTGGAAATGGTGGTGTTCTTGAAAAGAAATTTGTTGTGGCGAATTCAGAGAATCACGCAGGCTGCTTTGGAGACCGCAGGCTGCGCCATAAGAAACCGCAGGCTGGTTTGAGGACCGCAGGGCTGCGTCCCTGGCAGCTGGCTGTGGTTTGCACTGCTTTCTTCAGCCGATTCTTCTTCCTTAGTCTCTTCTAAAGGTTCTCCCTCCTCCATTGCTTGGATAGCTTCCTGCACATCGTCATTAGACAACAAGAAACGCAACCCTTCCTCCTTGACATTGTTAGTGAGGGCCACTTCAAGAGGGCTCCTATAACAAAATTTATAAACTTGATTTGCTAATGGCTCAATGACATCCAAAAAGTAACAAAAGCTCAAATCATCGGTTCTTTTCATGGACTCATATATACACATTGTATTTTATGATGTTTCCCTCAAATTCCATTGTTAAGTTGCCATCATACATGTCAAGTTTGGTCTTAGATGTTCTCATGAAAGGTCTACCTAGAAAAAGGGGTGTAGCCTTGGAATCCGGCTCCATGTCTAGAACATAGAAATTAGCCGGGAACATAAATTTGTCAACTTCTACTATGACATCCTCAACAAAACCTTTGGGGTGAATTATTGACCGGTCCGCCAATTGAATGACGACATTGGAATTAGACAAAGGGGGTAACTCTAAAGTCTCATATACGGAGTAAGGCATGACATTTATTGAGGACCCCGAGTCTAGCATGGCTCTAGCAAAAGATTTACCCTTAATGGAGCACGGTATAGTTAGCATGCCCGAATCATCACATTTTTCTGGAAGGTTTCTTTTGAAAATTGCCGAGACATGCCCATTAACCGTGACTCTCTCAACTCCTTTTTTAGGGGTACAAAGTTCTTTGAGGAACTTTGCATACCTAGGAACGAATTTGATAATAGTAAAGAGAGGGATGTTGACCTCACATTTCCTAAAAGTTTCATAAAGATCGGAGTCTTTATCAATCCTTTTAGGATTTGTGAGGGCACTTGGGAATGGTACCTCCGGTTCAACCTCCTTTGAGAGCTCCTCCAAAGTGTCATTTGCTTTCTTCCGAGGCTCCTTACTTACTTCCTTGGTTGGTGGAGTGTTGTTGTCCACCTCCTTCTCCTTCCCTTTTGAGGATGCTTCAACTCTTGGAGTGACCTCTAGTTCCTCCTCCACCACTTCGATTTCTTCAATTACCCATTTCTTGGACTTAGCTCTTGTCTTGTTGGGAGGGGTGTTAGGCACCGCAGGCTGTCGTTTTAGCCGCAGGCTGCGCCTAATTTCGCAGCCTGCTGTTTCTTTCGCAGCCTGCGTTTTTGGTGGGATTTCTTCTCTTCGTTGATCATAACACTTCAATTGTTCCTTTTGTTTGCTTCTCTTTACCTTGCACTTATACGTTATACCCTTGGTTAAGTTTTGCCTCTCCTTCTCCTCCTTGTTAGAGAAGAGTTGAAAACCGAGCTCCCAACAAAAAACACAACAAAAACTCGAAATTACAATCACAAGTGCAAACCGGCATATTACATGAAAGTCTCGCTATAACCCGGTATCAAGCATGCATGTTTGTTTTGATAAAATTTACCTATTGACCCGTCACAATTTGACACTATCATCACTACATCAAATTGGTTATATCAGAATTCCAATGTTTGTCATGTTTTCATCCATCAAATTGGTTATATCAGTGAATTCCAACATTTTCTTATGTGTAAATGGTAATTCTGGAAACAATTAAAAGGAGTAAAGCTTACCTTCAGTCCTTACAAAAGTCTATGGCGTAAACCATTTGGAAAAAACAGTTTGAAATGAACATCATTACGACAAATAATTTGGAAAATAACACTAAAAAGTTTGAGCAGAGACGGCTTTTGTCAGTTTTCCTTAAATCATTATTTCGTTAAAGGGTTAACTCCTCCAATTTAACAGCTCTTACCATTACAAATTCAGAAACAGAGAGTAACAAGACGAAATCCTAAACTCATTATTCAAAAGGACCAATAAAGATCAAATAAAAAGGCATACCGAAGACGGTGTTGACAGCGTTCCTGGTAACCTTGCACATAGCTTCATTTCCAATAAACCTCTCAGAATCAGTAAAAGAAACATAAGATGGTGTCGTTGTACTACCCTGCTCATTCGCAATTATCTGAACACGATCATACTCCCATACTCCGACACAATAGTACGTTGTACCAAAATCGATTCCAATCATCGGACACTCTCCTCCATAGGCCATTGGTGCACTCTTAAGAAATGAACAATGTCAACGCCAAGACAGAATTTGGCGTTTATGTAAGTGAAATGAAGGGGTCAAACTGTCAAAGACTGGTCTAAGACGTTGGTTTGATGTAGTTAGGTTTTAAGTTAGTAATCTGTCATTTAAATGTTACACTTAGATCAATTCGTAAAAGTTTGTTTTAGCTTAATGAAAGATCGTGACTTGTGAGTTTGAGCAGTGTAAATGCCGCCATGATAAAAACTTTTAGAGAACACTACCTCCGAAATGGTCACACTCGGCTCAAATTTAGACTAAACCGGATCGTAAAACAAATTTCAATAATGTTAATATGAGACCTCTGAAATTGGTTACTCTGTATTATTTTTTATTTCTTTCTTAGTTAATTTCTATTTTATAATACTCCATTCTATAAACCTCTCCAAGCAAACAACTAAGAATTCCCCCAGAAGTGTTGGTCTTGTTGTTATCATCCATAAATTCAAGAATGGTAAGCCAAGACTAGCAGACCTGGTCTCATTAGTAAAACCGGGTCTAGAGTCCGACTTAGCCCACCTGACCTTAAACTGGCATGTGCAGCAGGTTGTCAGGACAGATTGCTTAGGCCTGGTCCTGAATCAGCCCACAAATGGTCAAGCCGGTTCCAGAGGGGCTAGACCTTATTTTTTTGGCAGGGCCAAGATGAGTCAGGCACTCAGGCTGCTAAAACTGGGATCATGGTAGAGGCAACCAACACAATCGATCCACCGTGTTAAACAGCATTATATAAAATTTTCAATTGTGAACTCTCGCCAGCAAAATCATCCAGAAAATCTAAGAATATAACAACTTGATTATAGCATTGTTTCTAGTTACTAGTTCTACAAAAAACAACGGACAAAACAAAGAGCTGAAGCAGTGAAGCTCCAACCAACCCAGCTGGAAGAAACATGAAGCAAGTAGCTAAAACCATCCCAAAAAATTACCCAAATATTGTTCAGAAACCAAGCATCAAAACAACAATAGACTAATAAAACCCAAGTTACATAGTTTAATCGACTTCCTCAATTTTAGGACCGGCACCACCAGCACCAGCAGGGATATCGTCATCCATGGGTGCTCCACCATCACCACCTGCACCCTGGTACATCTTTGCAATTATCGGGTTGCAAATGCTCTCAAGCTCCTTCATCTTGTCATCAAACTCATCAGCTTCCGCAAGCTGATTACCATCAAGCCATGAGATGGCCTCGTCAATGGCATCATTGATCTTCTTCTTGTCAGCATCAGAAAGCTTTTCTCCGATCTTCTCGTCTCTAACTGTATTTTTCATATTGTAAGCATAGTTCTCCAACGCATTCTTGGCTTCCACCTTCTTCTTATGCTCCTCATCCTCAGACTTGTACTTCTCTGCCTCTTGAACCATCTTCTCGATATCTTCTTTTGAAAGTCTTCCCTTGTCATTCGTGATGGTGATCTTGTTCTTTTGACCAGTTGTCTTGTCCTCCGCTGACACATTTAGGATGCCATTGGCATCAATATCAAAACACACCGTGATCTGAGGAACACCTCTGGGAGCCGGAGGAATTCCAGACAGTTCAAATTTGCCCAGCAGATTGTTGTCACGAGTTCGAGTTCTCTCTCCCTCATACACCTGGATTAACACACCTGGCTGGTTGTCAGAGTACGTGGAGAACACCTGTTCCTTCTTAGTTGGGATAGTTGTGTTTCTGGGGATCAACACGGTCATGACACCTCCGGCAGTCTCCAAACCAAGAGACAGAGGGGTAACATCAAGAAGCAACAAGTCTTGGACCTTCTCGTTACCCTCCCCGCTCAAAATAGCAGCTTGGACAGCTGCACCATAAGCAACAGCCTCATCCGGATTGATGCTCTTGCAAAGCTCCTTGCCATTGAAAAAGTCCTGCAAAAGCTGCTGAACTTTTGGAATTCTAGTCGATCCACCAACAAGAACAACATCATGGACAGTGCTTTTATCCATCTTGGCGTCTCTCAAACACTTCTCAACGGGCTCCATACACTTTCTGAAAAGATCCATATTCAACTCCTCAAAACGGGCACGCGTGATTGTGGTGTAGAAGTCGACACCCTCATAGAGGGAATCGATCTCAATTGTAGTCTGGGCAGTTGACGAAAGAGTTCTCTTTGCCCTTTCACAAGCTGTTCTCAATCTCCTCAAAGCTCTAGGGTTTCCGCTAATGTCTTTCTTGTTCTTCCTCTTAAATTCTTGAACAAAGTGATTAACCATCCTATTATCGAAATCCTCACCACCGAGATGAGTGTCTCCGGCAGTAGCCTTAACTTCAAAAATACCCTCCTCAATGGTAAGCAACGAGACATCAAAAGTCCCACCACCAAGATCGAAAATCAACACATTCTTTTCACCAGTGCTAGTAGCCTTCTTATCAAGACCATAAGCAATAGCAGCAGCAGTTGGTTCGTTAATAATACGCATAACATTCAAACCAGAAATAACACCAGCATCCTTGGTGGCCTGACGCTGAGAGTCATTGAAATAGGCCGGGACAGTAACAACAGCGTTCTTCACAGTCGTCCCAAGAAAAGCCTCGGCAATCTCCTTCATCTTAGTGAGAACCATTGAAGAGATTTCCTCAGCAGAAAACTGCTTCTCCTCGCCTTTGTAGTTGACAACAATCATAGGCTTATCACCAGGGCCGGCAATAACCTTGAATGGCCAATGCTTCATGTCATCTTTAACTGATGCATCGCTGAATCTCCTACCGATCAACCTCTTCGCATCTATCGCAATCAGGAACACATCAGCATGTGAAAACATCAGAGATCAGCATTAAGGTAATAGACATGTTAAATCAAATTCTTAATTTCAAAACCGGAAGCCATTCACATCCGCCATAGCTACAGAGATTTTTTCCAAATTATAATGTAATATGAACGTCACTTCACCGAATTAAAATCAATAGAGTTACAGTTTGAAACAACTGGTATAATAAAAAAATTTCAAATCAGAAAGAAATTAGCTTAAAACATCGCAAGTCTAATGCGTTTTTTACTAGATTAAAATCACAAAACATCCAAAATATTCGAAGCAACATTGCCAATTTGCGAAAACAGACACCAAGACAACCCAAAAATCCAAAATTATGCAGATTTTTCATGAAACAACGCACAATTTCAAAATTACATAACTAACATCACTACATAAGATTACAATTTAGCCCAATCTAGATTCAAATTGTAACTATTAAAAATCAATCAAACTATACACAATTACCAAAATAACACCGGAATTACCTTACAATACTTGATAGAAGAATCACAAAACATTCAGGAAATTGTAACTTCACTAATAACAACTTAACACAATAAATAAACTGTAAACCTATTAGATTAGCATCAACATCAACAAAATTGGAACAAATCAACAAACAATAAGAAATTTATAAGCGAAAAAGGAGAGAAGATTATAGGAAGACTAACCGAAAACGGTGTTGATAGGGTTCATGGCGACCTGATTCTTGGCAGCATCACCAATCAACCTTTCAGAATCAGTAAAAGCAACGTAAGACGGCGTGGTTCGATTACCCTGATCATTGGCAATAATCTCGACACGATCATGCTGCCATACTCCGACACAAGAGTATGTCGTACCAAGATCGATTCCGATAGCTGGACCTTCTCCTTTGACCGCCATTGTAGTTGACAATATTAAGAAATTACTGAGCTACAAAGAAAAGATTGGGAAATTGGAAATTGAAGTTGAAAATTAGGGATTGTGAATGAAGAATAGGAGAATGATTGAATTGAATGAATTGGAGGGAAATTTGGGTTGTTTATATAGTACGGAGTACAACACAAGGAAGGGTTTGTGGAGTCAGGCGTGTGGGTTCTCGAATGTTCTTTCTTCTCTTTGGAGGAATATTGACCCATTTTTGGGAGGTTCTAGAATGTACTCGCCTTCTACTTCCCACGCACTTGCCAAAGTTGGCGAATCCACAAATTCTGTAATTTGGAAATTTGGGAGCTCTAATTTGATAAATTGGGAGATGTTTCTTATCCCAAATCATACTTTTTTTTAAATGGTAGTAATTTTTAATGCGGTTATGTTTCTGTATTTTTGGAAAAATATGATTTTCTTTGGTAAGCGGAATTATTTTTTTCATATACTTTTTCATAGAGTTTCCATATTATATCATCGGTTTCTCTAACGTGTACCCTTAGAGCACATATTAATAATCTAAATACGGAAATATTACTACATGTTCTCATCTGATTCTAAGGTAGATTTTTGCCATAATTAACGAAAATATGGTGTAATCTTTCCGCATTTGTATTATTAACGTGTGTCCTTAGGGCACGCGTTAGAAAAACCAATATACCATTTTTCTTGCTAATAATCAAATTAATTCTTATGAATACACTTTCCCTAAAATCCAATCTAACAAATCCACAAAATTGAACGATGGATTATAATTTCTTCGACTTGTGAAATAATTTTCGTTTTTAACAATTATTAACACGTCTTATTCAAATTTTTAGGTTTAATTTTTTGGCTATTTAGCATATTACAACCTAATAAGTCTAAAATTTTACATCTTACTACCTAATATGTTCAATTATTCAAATAACAACCTAATAAGTGTAAAAACTAACACGATTACTACCAAAATGACGGAAATTGCTAAAAAATGACGGAAATCAGTTTATTTCATCTCATTTAAATTTAAAACATAATTTAATACCTAAATTATCCTCCCCCCTCCTTCCTCCATTAAAACACCTTTCTCCTTCAACAAAACTTATTTCCTCCTGATTCTCCATCAATGTCGCTCCAAACCCAGATTTCGTCATTAATCCCTAAATCTCGTTCCAAACCCTGATTCTCCATCAATCTCGTTCCATTAATTCCTTCCTCCTTCATTCCTCCATTAACCCTAAATCTTCAAATTTGAGAATAAAATGAAAAAAAATGCTTACTTGATCAATTTGAGAAGACTACCTCCCGCTAGTACTGCAAATAAGGCATGTTCATGGAGGTTTTCGATAAAAATGGCGGCATGAATTGTGTTATTGTGAGCTTAATCGGGGGAGGGAGAGGGATGTGTAATATGCTAACAGGGAATATGTTTATTAAGGGAAGGGTAAGATCGTCATTTAACTTAACCCGAACATTTAAAACTAACTTAAGTTCGGTTTCCGTCAAAAAAGTAGCAAACTGATTAATGTTGTATGATTTTAGGTAGTTAGTTGCAAAATTAATTATATTAGGTAGTCAGATGTAAAATTTTAGACTTATTAGGTAGTAATTTGTCATATTTCCTAATTTTTATTGTGTGGTGTGTTCGAGTATAGTGTTGGCTACGTGAAATGATGTTGTTTTGAGTCCATTAATGTTGTGCTAATGATGTACTCCTTCTGTTCCATAATATCAGTAAGTCTTGCTTAAGACCGATATTATCCATTTTAAGCTTAAGACGGGTCAAAATAGATGGGGTAATAAAGACAAAAATAAATGTCATTTTCTAGGTGACAAGTGGAGTGATTTGATATGTATTTGACTCGTCTTACGCTTAAGACGGATAATGACGGTTTGAAATGAGAATTTGTGCCATAATATAAGACGTTTTAGAGAAAGAAACAATTTTATATATTTGTCGTTAGGGTAACATTATCAGTAAGACTTACCAAAGTCTTAAGATTCAGCCACATCAGATTTTCACTAACTTTTATTATTATTCTATTGTTCAGATTCACCTCAAACTTTATACATTATCCCCCTAACTTACCTCAGACTCTACTTTTCCACTACACTTTTCATATCTGATTGTAGATTAAAAGAAAAATAATAATAGTTTAACACATGGTAGTAATTTATTTGTTGTTATTTATAAAACGGTAGGGTCAAGTTGAGTCTTGGATTTCCAAGACTCTACTTAAGACTTTGTCAAGACTTGAGTAGATTATTAGGGTCTTGAGTGAGTCTTATCTCAAGACTCACCAATAATTTTACCCTTATGGCTTACGCATTTCCTAATACATTATGGGAAGAAAATAATTGATAGAGTTCATTAAATATGTGATAATTAGGCATTCCTGTTCAATTGATTGATGTAAAACTAGTTTTACGACCGTGTAAAAATGCACGGTTTTAGTTTTATCAAATTGAAAAAATTAATAAGAACGTGAATATATTTAATAAAAATATGATTTTAGTATCGCAATTATATTGATGTAAAATATCCACCCTATACGGTAACTCTGGGTACGTAGCTCCTCTCTTTGAAAAAAACACTCTCTCCTTTCTTTAAAAACCAAAAAACAAAGAACCCTAAATTTGAAGGAGTCGTCGCCGCCTCCCCTCAATACACCACAACTGTGTATCCTTCTTCCATTCGCCGAAGATGGGTCCCTCTTTTGACTTGTCTCCGGCAATTATCCATGTTTGGCGCTGAAAGCAGCCTCTTTGGCATGAAATCTCCCTCTCCTTTTGTTTCTCTTGACCCGATCTGGCGCACGGTGGTATAGTGGTTGTGGTTTGGTTTTGAGGTCGTTCCGTTTCGCCGTTCCCCTATCTGTTGCTGTGAGTTTTTCCCACCTTGGTTGCCTTTTTTATGAGGTCGGGTTCCTAGGACGATCTGGTGGTCCCCGTCGATGGGGCCCTCTTTGTTTTCGTTTGTGCCGGTCTTAGTCATCCTTTTGTGTGGTCTGTTGCATGTACTCCGATGGTCCTGAGGGGTTTTAGTCTGGAATTTGGAGTCTCACTGGTCTGTTGGGTTGTGTTGGTGGGACTGTGGTTGTTGTTTGGATGGTGGGTTCAGTCCGTGTGGTTAGGGGGGTAGACAGGCCTGGTGTAGGTGTCGTGGAGGAAAGGTGGGGTTTGGGTTGTGTGGTGGTGTAATGGTGTATTTGGTGGATTCCGGGTTGTGCTGGATGCGGTGGCTCAATTTCTTACAAATGTTTAATCGTTTTTTTGCGTCTTTTGTTAGTTCAAATAAAAACTCGGTATTGGTTGTAGGTGTCTTGTCCTCTAATCTAGAGTTTTGTTATGCTTTTTCTAATTATAATCTTTTTTGGCTAAGGGTGTCTTGTCCTTTAATCATTGGGATGGTGGTAACATTACATTTGCATTGGTTACATTTGCATTGGTTTGTGTTGTGTCCATCACTTGCTGACCTTTGGTAATGGTTTTGGTTAAGGGGTTGTGCGGGTTATTTTCTATATCGTTTGTTATCGTCTTACTCGTTTTTCTAGGCTTTGAGTTTTTTATCCTTGTTTGTGTCCCAAAGTGTAGGAGTTTTCTCTCTCTTGGAGGTAGGTCTATGTAACACCCCCATTTATTTAAGGGCCTGAACTAGGACTCCTCAGATAAATAAGGGTGTTACCATCTCGGTTTCCCGAGGCAGTAGATACAAAGGAAGATAACCAGTACTTTAAATTACTTTAAACTCAAAACATGTTCTTACATATCCAAAGGTCTTAACAACATAAATAAAGTACAACTCGTATTAAACTGACTAAGGTGATCTAGACATCTAATCTGGTCCGGATCCAAGCTCTTCCTCCCATAGCTCCCCCTTAGTCTCAGCACCTGTCAATCTGCTCCCCAATAATTGGTTCATCACAGGTGATCACGAATACACAGGGTCAACCACGAGGTTGAGTAGGGAAAACAATAATTAAAGCAATATAGTAAACTCCGCACCGATCCAACGCCATATATATACTCCGCACCGATCCAACACCATATATACTCCGCACCGATCCAACACCATATATACTCAGCACCGATCCAACACCATATCACAAGGCCCATCATGAACACAATGTATTATATCACAGAATAATATATAGATAACACCATATAATGATCACACGATATATGTAATAAACATGCTCAAACCAAATAAGAACAGATTGCACATTATCAGA
Organism: Silene conica; assembly: GCA_029255685.2. Lineage (NCBI taxonomy): Eukaryota > Viridiplantae > Streptophyta > Magnoliopsida > Caryophyllales > Caryophyllaceae > Silene > Silene conica. Next base: position 75,936,163 of record CM055314.2, read on the forward strand.
TACCAGTATTTCCCCTACCTGAAATAGCAGGGACGTAGACACAATCCGAGGTATGCTTAGAAATGTTCCACTCGAAATTCGCTCCCTAAACAGATATATGTAACCAATTAAAGCACTTCCCGAACCCAAAAACAACCTATACTTACTTTAATTAGAAACCTTCCATAAATGGAAAGTTTCCAAAAATAGAAACCCTTTATAAAAGGAAAGTTTCCATAAATAGAAACTTCCCCAACTTATAAATTCCCGACTCATAAACTTCAATTACGCGATAAAGAAATAGTAAAAGGAACGAGAAACGACTTTTAGTGCTTAGTAGAAAAATCACAATTAAAATATGATTAATAAAATCCTTCAACCAATAATAAAAATAATAAATAAATAATAATAGTAATAATAATAATAATACTAATAATAATAATAATAGTAATAATAAAATCGTCAAAGTCGAATTAACAAAACAAGATCAGCCCAAACCCGACTTCTCCTTTACCCCGACTTCTCCTTTACCCCGACTTCGACCCTCAACACCCACGTAACCCCACCAATTCGACCGCCGGCAGACACCTCCTTGCGACACAACCGACACCCCACTACCTCCCTGGCACCACCAAACCACGCTACCACCGCCGACGAGTCAGACCACAACCCACCAACCCAGGTCTGACTCCCTACTGAACTACCAGCGCTGAAGATTCAGACCACCATCGACACTGCCATACGCCCTTGACAACCCTTGGAATTACCACCTCGACACTCCCTGACACCCGTACTAGACACCACGGTGGTGCCACTGTGTCGACCTCCCCCGAGTCAACAGTGGTACCACCCCCTTACACCTCCTGTGACGACATCCCTGACCCTCGACTAAAACCGAGAACCAGACAGCAGAACGATCACCCCTTTTCCACCGTACCTGACACCCAAAACCACCATGACTAACCCCCTGACCAACCTTCAGACACTAGCAAAACAACAACACAAAAACTAACGCAACCCCGACACGCCAACCCCTCTCGAAAGAGCAACAAACGTAAACAAATTAAATAAATTACCAACGAAAGACACAGGCTGCGCATACCTGTTTTCTGACTCGAAACGAAGGGGTTAGACGGAGGTAAACAACCGTGGGGATCTGATCTTTCTGGAGTGTGATGGCGGCTGAGCAATCTAGGGTAGTGGTGGTGTTTGTAGATAGGTCAGAACTAGGTCGAACTACCTCTTATATGGCGGCAGGAGTAAGGTGTGTGTGTGGGTTTCATAAAACTTGAGTAACGTGAATCATGGGCTCCTTGTGTTACACGAAATTCGAGGCCCAAGACCTTACTCCTAGTGATCCCAAGTTCGAACCCTACCACAAGCATGATACATATATAAGAGATCTCTAGTTCGAATCCCCTAACTAGCACGACACACACACATATACATATAAAAAAATAAGATACCATCATGCCCAAAATCGAGGTATTACAGTCTATGTCTCTCATCCGTCTTTTCTTTCTACGTCCTAGTGGCGTAGGTACACTTTGTCCACTTTCCGTGGTTCAAGGGTCTCAATGATCATCTGATGTCGTTTATCGTAGCCAAAGTGATGAATCACCGAGACACATTTTTGTGTCTTGTTGCAGGTATTTCTCCGAAGTTGTGTCCCCTAAGATGAATAACGATATGCACGATCATGTGGCCAGTTTTAATTATCCTTTTAAGAATGTTGGGGATGTCGATTTTGTTTTGTGTGTTCAACCATCCGTAGTCCGTACGCCATCAACACATCGTTATTTGCCAATGTAGTTACACTATTGTATTAGTTTATGTTTTTAATAAAAGTGTGTTTGATCAAATGAGTCAAATGCCATCTGTATAAACGTTTCTTTACGGCTGCAAAAAAAAATTATATTGATTTAAAAACTAAAAAGAATTTATACGCTTAACTTAGACGTAAGTAAAAATAACTTGCACATATGCCTGACATTATAAAAGTGCACAAATTCTTATTTAGGACGACACTTGGGTTTAAGTTTAATACGAGTCAAATATACATATATAGAATGAATACAACAAAAAAAAATCATTATGCATGGCAAAAATAAAATATTTGTCCTATAACCCATGGTGTTTTAAATTTAAGACGGATAATAGCTGATAAAAATTTATAAAAATTTTAAAATTATACTTACGATTTAAATTCTAAGTTACTAATCATCGTAATGAACCCAAATTATTATTAGTAATATAAATCATGTCTTTTGTATGTACATTTAAGACGGAGTTACATATTTTCGTTGATTTTCAACTCTCAACTATTTTAATTTGTTGATTTCCATTATTGGAATGTTTTAATTTTCGCCGATTTATATATTATTATTATATTTGGTATTCATTTTTTATTCTTGTTTTATACTCATTGCTACTCAATTTAATCATTTTAATTGTTACATGTTAAAGTAATATTAAAACCTACACTACAAGAAAAACAAAAACGGGCGACAATAGTTGGCGACTGCACACAGTAGTCGCCAAATTGGCGACTGAATAAAAACTCGGGCGACTGATTTCAGTCGCCAATTTGGCGACTACCAATTTTCCCCAAATTTCCCAACACCGACACTATTTGGCGACAGAATAGGCCATTTGGCGACGGAATTCAGTCGCCAAATTTGGCGACTACCTTAGTCAGTCGCCAAATTTCCCAGTCAGTCGCCAATTCACGGGATAGAAACAGCGGCTGTTCTTCCTCCCTTTCATTATTCGCAAAATTAAAAACTCAAAACACCAAAAACCCGAAAGCCGGCGACACCTACTTGCACCACCACCACCTACGTGTATCACCCCTCCCCCCCAACACCACCGTCACCGGATTCCGGCCAACATCAAGGTTCTCACACTTGTTATTCCCTTCATTCAATTCAATTAAGGTTTGTATACTCTTTTATAATTCAATTTCAATTTCAATTTTTAGTTTGATTGTTGTTTGTTTTGTGCATTTAGTGATTGTAGTAGGTTATTAAGACCGTCTTAACTTATTAGATTGTGATTAATTAGGTATTAGTAGCCAATTAAGATGTTAACTAGATAATTGTGGGTTAGGGTTTATATGAAGTTTGTATAAGACGATGTTGTTAGCCTTATTGATGTTAGTTAATTAGATTAAAGTAGTCGATTAGGATGTTAGTTAGATTGTAATAGCTTACTAGGATGTTAGCTAGATTATAGTATCTTATTAAGATCGTCTTAGCTTATTAGGTTGTGGTTAATTGTATACATTGGAAATTGTTGTTAATAAATTGTTATTATTATGTGATTGAGGTTGTTGTTTAAGTGAGTGTGTAATTTTAGATGTATGTATTTTTATTGTTGAAAATTGTTTTATGGGTTTTTGTTTAGATTAAAATGAAGAGATTGGAACGTTTATGGATGTATTATGGAGGGTTAGATATTAAGAAGAGACGTTCTAATGCTAGGTTTATAGAGGGTGTTGCCCAGTTTATTGAATTTGCTAAGCAACAAGATGAATATGACTCGGTAGAAAAGAAACTCAGGTGTCCTTGTAGCAAATGTCGAAATATGAAATACCTATTTGTCATTGAGGTACAAGAACATCTCTATACAAATGGGTTTCGTCCAAATTATTATATTTGGATTTCTCATGGAGAAGCCTATTCCCCAATTCACGAACAACCTCACATTGAAAATATTGATGAGAACCCATATAGAGATATGGTCGTTGATGCCTTGGAGTTTAATGTTGCCAATAATGACGACCGTGTAGCTATGAATGAAGAACAATCGCCAAATCCACAAACAAAGGCTTTTTTTGACATGTTAAAAGCTTCGGAACAACCATTGTATGAAGGGAGCAAAATGTCATTATTACAAGCTGCTATTTAATCTTGAAATATACATCAACTATAAAGTTTACACGTCTTAATCTTATTATTATATTTGATATATGCCTTTAATATATATAAAATTAATCAACTTATTATCAATGATCATCAAGGATTTGATTTTTTACGGTTGAAATTGAAGTTAGAACTTCGGAGAACTTTATATTTCATTGTGTGATTATAAATTGTAACTTATTTAATTAATGAAAGTAGGGAAGATATTAAATTGATGAAAGCTTGAGGGAAAAATATTTAATTACACAAATTCTCATTGAAGACACCCTATATATATAGTTGTGTATTCTGTAAAAACGGAACAAGTTGGGGGGTGTGAGATAAACAAAAAATTATTAAAAAATTGTGTTGTTCCCCATGAGAAACAAAAGGCACAACTTTTGTAGTAAATTTCATTCATTGTCAGTAGTGCATCTATCACCCTTTCTTCAATCACGATCTTATATGTTGGTTGATAATTCAAAATAAATTAAATCATTAAATCATAGTTATGATTAACTATAATAATTAAAAAATTTAAAACCAGGTCCGTGAATTTAGTACACTACTACAAAAGTCCCTTACTACATCGGCCAATGCACATAGGTTTTTTCAAAAAACCGATGTAGTAATAATGGACATCGGTTTTTTTCAAAAATCTGATGTCGTTCTTGAGCTATTTACATCAGTTGTTTGTCAAAGCCCATGTCCATTGGTGATGGTAGTAATAGACATCGGTTGTTTTGTAAAACCGATGTCCATTATTCGTTTATTTGATACAACTCGACCCCCAACTCTTATTTTACTCGTGCGATAATCAAAACTCTTATTTTCGCTCAAAACCCCTCTCATCACTCTCATCCCTAAATATTTCATCTGATCTCATCTTCATCACAGTCAATTGATTCTTCGTTCTCCATCATCAATCATTCTGCTTCCTCCTTCATCGTCTTCATCAACAGCCAGGCCAGCAACATCTATCCTTCGTTCTTCAACATCAAACATCACCGTCTTCATCATTATTAGGTATGTTTGTTGTTAGTGTTTTAATTTTAGGATTAATTTTGATTATTTTACTGAAATTTGTAATTTTAATTGTTCTGTAGCTAAAATTGAAGAATGTTTTAGGGTTTCATGATAAAATTGGGGTTTCGGTCAATACTGTCTTAATTATTGGGGGTTTTGCTAATACGTCTTAAAATGACTGCATGCATCCGTGTTTATTGCTTTAAAACTTTGAATTGTTTGTTAATATCGTGTTCATCATTGGGGTTTTGCTAATTTTATTATACCGACCGATTAGGGTTTCATAATAAATTGGGGTTTTGCTAATATCGTGTTTAGTTAGTAATTGTCGCATTGTTTATTTGTTTGAGTGATTATTCACTTGTATCAAATAGAAATACCCAGAATTTGTTGAGTATAGAGGCAGGTGCATGCATATGTTGGAGTATATAGTTGAGGTAGTTAACCAGGAGGCCGGGGAATTTGTACTTGGGTGTTTACTGGATTCTTAATTATGGTGGATATGTTAAGTATGTAGCTGCATAGAGCTTGAATTATGAATTATTTGTCCCCAACTGTACAATAATAAGTTTACAACCATATAAACTATTGCAGAAATTAAACGGAGATTGGGAATATGGCTCGTGAATGGATGTTGGTAGATCGTTTGGATCCTAGATATAGGGCAGGGTTGAAGAATTTGTTAAACATGTTAATAATGCAGAGAATGTGGAACAAATTTTTTGTTCATGTGTTAGATGTGGGAATAATGAGTTTGTTGATGTCTTAGAATTGAAAAGTCACCTCTTATGTAATGGTATTGATAAAAGTTATACAAGGTGGATTTGGTATGGGGAGGATGTGTTGCCTACTATGTGTAGTAATTTAGAGGATAATAACGACTTTGAGGGAGAGGATTTTGCTGAAAATTATGATCAAGTAGACAATCTTATTAATGATTTGAAACGATCCACTGAAGACCCAACTGAACTTGAGAGGTTTGATAGGATGTTTGGTGATGCAGTTAAACCCCTATACCTAGGTTCTAGCATCACACGTCTATCTGCAACTTTAAAACTGTATAGTTTAAAGGCGAAAAATGGATGGAGTGATAAAAGTTTCACAAGTTTACTTGAGTTGTTGGGTAAGATTTTACCAGATGGCAATGAACTCCCTAAGCGTAGCTATGACGCTAAGAAATTGTGTGCAATGGGATTTGATTGTGTAAAGATACATGCATGTCGTAATGATTGCATTTTGTTTCGAAAAGTTTATAAGGATTTAGACAAATGCCCAAAGTGTGGGGCTTCACGTTACAAACTGCCCAAAAAAAATTCAAAGAATAATATAGGGGTCCTAGTTAAAGTTTTGTGGTATCTTCCCATTATCCCTAGATTTAAACGAATGTTTTCAAGTTTAAAAGATGCGAAAAACTTGATTTGACACTCTGATGGTAGAATTTCAGATGATAAAATTCGTCATCCTGCTGATTCAACTCAGTGGAAAACCATAAATCATTTGTTTCCTGAATTTGGATCTGAGGCTAGAAATTTAAGGCTTGGACTATGTACCGATGGTATGAATCCGTTTGGTAATCTAAGTAGTCAGTGGAGTACGTGGCCGGTTTTGCTAACAATTTATAATCTGCCTCCTTGGTTATGCATGAAACGTAAATATCTTATGTTGTCACTTTTGATTTCGGGGCCTAAGCAACTTGGAAATGATATAGATGTTTTCCTTGAACCATTGATCGATGATTTGAAATTATTATGGGATGAAGGGGTAGAGGTATATGACGCTTATTGTTGTGAGACTTTTAACCTACGTGCCATGATATTTTGCACCATTAATGATTTCCCAGCTTACGACAACTTATTTGGTTATACCGTGAAAAGGGCTAAAGCGTGCCCAATTTGTGAGGAGGATACGATTTCTGATCGTTTAGTTCATGGAGGAAAGAATCTTTACCTTCGTAGCCGAAGATTTCTACACCGCTCACGCCCTTAAAGGAAAAAAATGAAGCCTTTTAATGGGAAACAAGAACTTAGAAACCCTCCAAAAATTTTAAGTGGGAAAGAGGTTTATGAAAATGTGAAAAACAATGAAAATAATTTTGGGAAACCATATAAAAGGCCAAGTAATGGGACATTATACAAGAAGAAGTCTGTATTTTGGGATTACCAAACATTTGTCCGTGAGGCATTGTATTGATGTCATGCATGTGGAGAAAAATGTGTGTAATAGCATTATTGGCACACTTCTCAACACCCCTGGTAAAACTAAGGATGGTGTCAAAGCTAGAGAAGATATGGTTGCTCAAATATACGGCCAGAATTAGCACCACAAATTAGAGGTTCAAGAACATATTTACCTAAGCTTGTTTTACTCTGTCAGGAAATCAGAAAAGAAGTGTGTGTGAATGTTTGCATGGGGTGAAGGTACCGCAAGGATATTCATCCAACGTAAAAAATCTTGTATCTTTGAAAGAGTTAAAACTGATTGGTTTGAAATCACATGACTGTCATACTTTAATGCAACAACTACTTCCAGTAGCGCTTCGTGGAGTTCTGCCTAATCCTGTTCGGGGAGCTATTAGCCTATTACTAGACTTTGCTATTTTTTTCAATGCAATATTTATCAAAGTTGTTGACTCAGATACCTTAAATACATTACAACGAGATGTTGTTACTACTATGTGTGAACTTGAGATGTTTTTTCCTCCTTCCTTCTTTGATATAATGCAGCACCTAGTAGTACATTTTGTAACACCCCGATTTATTAAGGAGCCTTTGGCAAGACATACTCAGTAAATTGAGCTGTTACCATCTCGGAATATTCGAGGTAGTGAATAACAAAGTAAACCAAACCAAAGTACTTTATATAAAAACTGATAAAATTTAAACTTCGATGTTACAAATGCTACACAACGGAAACCAAAGTACAACTGATAACTACTAAGTATGTGATCTACATCTAAGTCGGTCCATCCGAGTGCTCACGCCATCCCATGCTCCCACAGCACCATCCTTCCTGTCAAAACTGCTCCCCATCACGGATCATCACAGGTGTCACACGAATACACAGGGTCAACCACGAGGTTGAGTAGAGGAAAAGTAAACAACCAAACATTACTATAAATAGAAAGTCGATTATCTCCACTCCGAATCACAAGACCCATTATTCTCCACACCAATCACAAGACCCATCAACTCCGCACCAATCACAAGACCCATTAACTCCGCACCAATCACAAGACCCATTATCTCCGCACCAATCACAAGACCCATTATCTCCGCTCCAATCACAAGACCCATTTATCATCACCTCGTATCGTATCTCAGAATTATATAAACAAATAGCACAATATAACGATCATATGATAATATAAAATAAACATGGTTAATACCAAATAACAAAGACTACTCATCATTATATACAAGTATTTCCCCTACCTCGACCTGCAGAAAGACAACCGAACAGCTGCCCGAATTATTCCACCTCGAACTCAGTTCCTATAATTATTGTTTAATATCAAACTCCATTCATACCATCAACACTACTACATAAATAGTTGATCATGTTCTCGTTCACTACTCGTAACCGCATATAAATAGTTATCACAAAATTGCTCATAACCCAAATACCTTAACTATCCATAAAACACAATTAGCAATGACCAATGGTAACCATATTAATCACAATAGACCATTCTAATGACACTTATTATTTAATTTAATAAAAATAATTATCCACATCAATAAGGCCAATACAAAAATAACAACCATAAATATCAATAACATAACAATCCAAATAAACATAATATAAGATTAACCATCTTAATACTAATAATAATAATAAGACTAATCAACAATGGCTAATGATAACAACATTAATAAAGAAGATGATAAAAATAATAATAACAATAATTATAACAATAATAATAATACTAATAATAATAATAATAATAATAATAATAATAAGACAACCAAAATCAATACACTAGACAACAACAACATACTACCAACAAATTTGCACTCCACGTAAAAAAAACACAAACAGCCCAAAACAACAACCTACCCCTCACGACAACAGTCCACTTCGCAGCCCTCTTCGACGCCCTTCCACGGCCTGAACCACCACCACGCCCAGGCGGTTGAGACCCCTGATCTACGGTGTAACCACTGCCCCTGACCACGACACAATTCCTGTCCCAACCAGCCCTCCAAACTAACCTCAACAACCACTGGTTACCACAGCAGTCCCGTAACCTGCACTTACCCGTGACACACCCCTCGCAACCACCCCTCTAGCCACCTGCCAGCGTTATCCTTACCACGACCAACCTCCTCCCTTGACACCTCACAACACCCTCTGCCCCCTGGAACCAATCCCCAACCTTCGACACCACCCATCTCCCCGAAACAGCCCCCCAAAACCCTGACCACCAGACCCCTGTTACTCTATTTACACCACGACCCAAACGAACCCCACCATAACAACCACCACACGCCACCACGACCCATCGTGACCACAACCACACAGACACCCTAAATACCACCAATCTACTTACTTTAATATCTAGGACAAACGTGAACCAAAAACACATTAAATCCATACAGAAACCCACGGGTTCATACCCTGTTCTGAAAACGCAGATTTGCGTACTGTGACGGACGACAAAACCACGACCATTGGTGGTCCTAGGTGGTCAACGACGACCCTACTAGGGTTAAGACACGACTACTAAACAACCCAGATAAAAAAGACGTCAAAGATAAGGATTTATAACCCTAACATACAACCAAACGAATTGAGCGAAAAGGAGTGCGAGAAACATGAAGGCGATGACCATACCTCTTTCCTAGCCCAAACGAGCCACCCTAGACCCCTTCAACCACCGTGTAAAACCCTCCTTTGCAACCCCAGATATGGCGGCAACAGTGTTAAGCGTTTAGGTCAGACGAATACTAGGTTAGGGGTAGGGTTTGGGTGTTGTTTTTATGTGACGGCTGATTAGTGTAATGTTAGGTGTTTGTGTTATTTAGTTGTGTCGATTATGGGCTGACTCAAATCACGGCCCATATGTGACACTAGCACGCATATCGAGGTCTCGTAACAACATTAGAACGTGATTCGACGAATAATATCCGTACTCGACACTTTACTAATAAGATATAAGAACACTCGTTCGATAACTTAATTATCGAGCTTAGACGTTCAAGTAAATATCAATACATCAACATTAATATAAATTATAAATTAAAACACCATAAAAATACGGGTATTACAGTCTTCCCTCCTTAAAAATGAACTTCGTCCCGAAGTTCACCATCCAATGGTCCATAAACTGGTCACTAGCTTAGGCACATAAGGAACACAATATGCGACACCAAATAACGTCAAGGAACTAGTAAGGGTAATTTAAAACGCGAAATATTACATTCTACCCTTGTTAAGAAAACTTTGTCCCCAAAGTTCAACGCATACTTAAATTAAAGGGGTACTTCAAGAAACGCAATAAACTGTATAACAGAAGAAATCAAGATTATCAGGCATATGCAAACAACCACGACATACCAATTAGCCATAATATCATAAATCATTAAGATTTTACAATCCTATCCTCCTTAAAACAGGGTTACGTCCCCGTAACCCTATTATAAAATTTCCAGCTCATTACTCTATCTCATAAAGTGTTACTCTAAGTAACCAAGTATCGTATTCTCATCGTCGAACCTAAGCCAAGGACAAGGGGTGAGTGACTGGCGGAATAAACCGCAAAACAATATTTCCATCTCAAAAATCAATTTCTGATTCAAGTAATATAACTCAATAACCATGGTCACTCTGGACCGTAAACATATCTCGGCACAATGGCCCCATAACTCAATACCAGTAACGTATCTCTATTTTGCTATCAATATAGTCACGAGAACTATGCTCAACCCTTAGAGTACAAGACTCAAAGCAACTCACCCACAAGTCTAGGTCAAAGGAAACGACAATAATCACACGATACAAACACAAAGTAAAAGTCCACATTCTAACTCGTTATATCATCAAACTCTGATAACATTGAAAACTCATCTCATTCTCATAGTGGCGAAAGAAATGTCATTAACAAATCTCTTTCACAGACTATTCAAGCCAAAACATACCCTTAGCCTTAGTTTCCATATCTCACCTAAACCGTTGCGTGATACTTAACTCGGCTATTAACTTCCATTTAGATACGCTTACCACTTAATTAAGCCAACAATCCATCCCACGAAAGCCTTGTATACTAGGTATATATAAAAAAAAATATATATATATAACTAGTAACGTCCGTACATAAGTAATAGCAACCACAATATTATATTCCATTAGAATTACGGCACATAAATCAAATAGGCCATTACACTTAGTATACTTTTGAGCAACACAAGCTTAACATAATTACACCAATGTAAACAACCAGTAAACTCTTAGCTCATAATTGACAATTAAAACATTTCATGTTCACAACTATACTGTAGAAGCAAAATTATATTTTAGGAACAGACATAGTGCAAAATTAATTAATGTAATTAATCATGGCGCATGGACATATTACACAAGATACACACCAATTATAGACTAACAAGACCGTTTATCATTTCTAACTATCAATAAGTTAAAATCCATTTTGGTACATTTCACATCCACTCACTTTACATCATTTATCATGAAACTGGTAAAGTATATGACTTACAAATTAAGGGGTTTATATAATATGCCACAATTAAACATCCGGCAGGATTTCATCAACACGTAGCTACAGAATTTAGCAAGTTGCAAATAATCACTTATAATTATCAAAACATCAAGCGTTATCATGGATAATCATCACTTGGAAAAGCATTTTGAGACTTTGTAAACATTGCAGCGGAAATTTGTGATAATTTTATAAACATGAATCAAAAGGCAAATTTTATAAGCTAGAGATCGAAACAAGACTTCATGGAGACATTCTGACTCTTCTTTGCTAAAACATTGTTCTTATAAATTGTAGTTTATGAGTTATGAAAATTAACGATAAAAGTAAACGAATTCGCAAGACTAGTCATTCTGTACACCACATGTCCACCAGTTAATAACTCAAGATTTTATGATCAGATTTCAAACATAGCAAAGCGATTCAGTTTGTGACATAACAATATACATGAAGGTGTTATAAAGATTATTATCTCAGTGAACCAGACAACGATATACCTTGAATATATGAAAGAACATCCACACAATTCTCATTGTTCAAAATAATCTCCATTACCTATAACGATTCAAATTTCATTCTACCTCTTGTCAAGACTCGTCCCGGATAACCATGATTCTAACATCACACACGAATATCACATCATTAATTGAGGTCATCAAATTAGAAAATAAGAGCGTTTGTATTACTGAAGCGATTTTATATAGACTTGACGAAATCAGCCAGGTTACATTATCATATGGTAAGGTTCACATTCATCTCAAATGTCTACTATACATGTTACTAATGCCATGTCAGGATACCACGTGGTCACATCAAATAAGTCGTATTTGCATAAACTTTTACATAAGACTTACATAACTTACGATTCCAACAATCAAACATCGTATTGCAACTCCCAAGAATTATAATTAAATAGTCGTTCAGCCATTTTGTGAATCATTATAGTTTTTGAGAAATATGATGGATTCTCTGATCATAGGAAAAAAAAATAAATAAATAAATAAATAAATAAAATGCACAACTTAAGGGAATTATTTATAACAAATTGATCTGAACAGGAACTTTACAGCAATAAAACAAGAAATTGGGCATTTGCAAAAATCACTATTAATTAACGACTTGTTAAGATTTTACGTGACTCATCATTAGAAAAACGCGAATGAATATATTAAACATTGGAGTTGGACTTATACATAAACATTAAATACATTTTAAATGGTTCCTTTGCAAATACACACTACTACATCCAAACCCAAAATTTCTTATTCCAAAACACGTTGACAATCATTTGAAGCATAGACACCACTCTGTACCATATTAACATTCATTCCTCATTTCAATTGTAGTTGCCATCTAAAACACAGTAAAGGTTTCGAAACTGAAAATAGGGTCAACTAAATAGCTTGATAGTTATACATGTGTATCAAAATAAATGAATTTCTCCCATTGCACCATCACAACTTATCCAAGTACGGAAACTTAAACTAGGGACTAATATGTATTCCTTATTGACGATGAACTTCATAACAACTTTAAATGCGTATAATAGGCATAAAATCTTGAGTACGATATATGCAACACATAACTGTATACGTTCATGGCTTAGGGAAACACATTCCGCATATCACTAGACATGGATTACTAATTTATGTAAGTCTGATCATTCATGTTCAAATACCAACAATATATTACATAGATACGATGGTCATTCAATTCCAGATAATCGTATGAACACTTCAAATATCAAAATCATATAATCACATTACTCTAACCATGGCTCAACAATTACAACCCCCAAACTCTGATAATTTCAATTCAATCATCCATCTCAATCCCCAGTTCATATTGCACCACTCCTTAATCAGAACTCACAGATGACTTACCTCGTTCTTCTCCTGCAAGAACGTTAGCATAAAATAACCAGGTCACTATATAGTCTACCCCACTCTTCAATTACTCTCTTTGGGTTCCCGAGACAGAACAGAAAGGGCCCAGGTTTGGTGTGAGGGGGCCCCTAACTCATCCCGTTCCTTTTTGGGGCTCCTATCAATTTCATCTCGGGGTTCATTTTATTAGACTGTTCCTATATTCATTATTATTCATTTGGTTTAGGCCTGAGGATCGTCCGCTCTGATACCACTTTGTAACACCCCGATTTATTGAGCCTTTGGCAAGACATCCTCAGTAAATTGAGCTGTTACCATCTCGGAATATTCGAGGTAGTGAATAACAAAGTAAACCAAACCAAAGTACTTTATATAAAAACTGATAAAATTTAAACTTCGATGTTACAAATGCTACACAACGGAAACCAAAGTACAACTGATAACTACTAAGTATGTGATCTACATCTAAGTCGGTCCATCCGAGTGCTCACGCCATCCCATGCTCCCACAGCACCATCCTTCCTGTCAAAACTGCTCCCCATCACGGATCATCACAGGTGTCACACGAATACACAGGGTCAACCACGAGGTTGAGTAGAGGAAAAGTAAACAACCAAACATTACTATAAATAGAAAGTCGATTATCTCCACTCCGAATCACAAGACCCATTATTCTCCACACCAATCACAAGACCCATCAACTCCGCACCAATCACAAGACCCATTAACTCCGCACCAATCACAAGACCCATTATCTCCGCACCAATCACAAGACCCATTATCTCCGCTCCAATCACAAGACCCATTTATCATCACCTCGTATCGTATCTCAGAATTATATAAACAAATAGCACAATATAACGATCATATGATAATATAAAATAAACATGGTTAATACCAAATAACAAAGACTACTCATCATTATATACAAGTATTTCCCCTACCTCGACCTGCAGAAAGACAACCGAACAGCTGCCCGAATTATTCCACCTCGAACTCAGTTCCTATAATTATTGTTTAATATCAAACTCCATTCATACCATCAACACTACTACATAAATAGTTGATCATGTTCTCGTTCACTACTCGTAACCGCATATAAATAGTTATCACAAAATTGCTCATAACCCAAATACCTTAACTATCCATAAAACACAATTAGCAATTACCAATGGTAACCATATTAATCACAATAGACCATTCTAATGACACTTATTATTTAATTTAATAAAAATAATTATCCACATCAATAAGGCCAATACAAAAATAACAACCATAAATATCAATAACATAACAATCCAAATAAACATAATATAAGATTAACCATCTTAATACTAATAATAATAATAAGACTAATCAACAATGGCTAATGATAACAACATTAATAAAGAAGATGATAAAAATAATAATAACAATAATTATAACAATAATAATAATACTAATAATAATAATAATAATAATAAGACAACCAAAATCAATACACTAGACAACAACAACATACTACCAACAAATTTGCACTCCACGTAAAAAAAACACAAACAGCCCAAAACAACAACCTACCCCTCACGACAACAGTCCACTTCGCAGCCCTCTTCGACGCCCTTCCACGGCCTGAACCACCACCACGCCCAGGTGGTTGAGACCCCTGATCTACGGTGTAACCACTGCCCCTGACCACGACACAATTCCTGTCCCAACCAGCCCTCCAAACTAACCTCAACAACCACTGGTTACCACAGCAGTCCCGTAACCTGCAGTTACCCGTGACACACCCCTCGCAACCACCCCTCTAGCCACCTGCCAGCGTTATCCTTACCACGACCAACCTCCTCCCTTGACACCTCACAACACCCTCTGCCCCCTGGAACCAATCCCCAACCTTCGACACCACCCATCTCCCCGAAACAGCCCCCCAAAACCCTGACCACCAGACCCCTGTTACTCTATTTACACCACGACCCAAACGAACCCCACCATAACAACCACCACACGCCACCACGACCCATCGTGACCACAACCACACAGACACCCTAAATACCACCAATCTACTTACTTTAATATCTAGGACAAACGTGAACCAAAAACACATTAAATCCATACAGAAACCCACGGGTTCATACCCTGTTCTGAAAACGCAGATTTGCGTACTGTGACGGACGACAAAACCACGACCATTGGTGGTCCTAGGTGGTCAACGACGACCCTACTAGGGTTAAGACACGACTACTAAACAACCCAGATAAAAAAGACGTCAAAGATAAGGATTTATAACCCTAACATACAACCAAACGAATTGAGCGAAAAGGAGTGCGAGAAACATGAAGGCGATGACCATACCTCTTTCCTAGCCCAAACGAGCCACCCTAGACCCCTTCAACCACCGTGTAAAACCCTCCTTTGCAACCCCAGATATGGCGGCAACAGTGTTAAGCGTTTAGGTCAGACGAATACTAGGTTAGGGGTAGGGTTTGGGTGTTGTTTTTATGTGACGGCTGATTAGTGTAATGTTAGGTGTTTGTGTTATTTAGTTGTGTCGATTATGGGCTGACTCAAATCACGGCCCATATGTGACACTAGCACGCATATCGAGGTCTCGTAACAACATTAGAACGTGATTCGACGAATAATATCCGTACTCGACACTTTACTAATAAGATATAAGAACACTCGTTCGATAACTTAATTATCGAGCTTAGACGTTCAAGTAAATATCAATACATCAACATTAATATAAATTATAAATTAAAACACCATAAAAATACGGGTATTACACATTTGGTGAGGGAAATTAAGATTTGTGGACCAGTTTTTTTAAGAAACATGTACCCATTTGAGCGATATATGAAGCCCTTGGCCGGCTATGTAAGAAATCAAAACAGGCAAGAAGGTTGTATGATTCAAGGGTATGTGGCGGAAGAGGCGCTAGATTTTGCCAATGACTACATGTCTGATGTTGCATCTATTGGGCTTCCGACATCTCGACATGAAGGAAGATTAGAGGGACAAAGTACTCTGGGAAAAAAAAAGTACTCAGTGTTAATCCAGAAACCCTTGATCAGGCACACTTCTATATTCTCCAACACATGGTCGAATATGCATCCATATTTAGAGAAGCATCAAACCCTTCTAAGTGCAGAAAACCCTACTAAAGGAGAAAGGTGGTTAGCAATGGAGCATAATCGGTCATTCTTAAAATGGTTCACTAATGAAGTAGATATTGAGCTGATAAATAACCGTGAGAAATTTTCTGACAAGGTAAGGTGGTTATCCCATGGACCTAGGATGCATGTGTTAACTTATCAAGGTTATGACATCAATGGGTATTCGTTTTACACTAAGGATCAAGATGACAGAAGTACTATGCAAAATAGTGGAGTAGCTTTGATGGATATGTCAATGAGTGTTGCTAGTGCTAAAGATAATAGACCTGTGTATGATGCTCAACCATATTTTGGGGTCATTAAAGAAATTTGGGAGCTAGACTATGTTCAGTTTAGGATACCTGTTTTTCAATGTTTGTGGGTTGATCATAATAGGGGTGTTCGAGTTGATGAGATGGGATTCACGTTGGTAGATTTATCACATGAAGGATACAAATCAGAGCCATTCATTATGGCTAATCAGCCAAGATAAATCTTCTATGTTAAAGAGCCAGCGGATGAAAAGTGGTCGATTGTTCTTCATGGTAAGAAGAAAATTGTGGGTAAGGAAGTCATAGATGAAGTTGATGACAAACTGCCTCCTTTTTCTTCTGGATTGCCTCTTTCTACGACTACTGGCGACTTAGATGACTTTTATCTACGAGATGATCGTGAAGAAGGGTTGTGGGTTGACGATTAGCTAGCTATTTATTTTTAGAATCTTTAATATTCCTGCTTATGTTTTATGTTTTTTTAAAAGACAGTATGTAGTTTCTTTAATTTTCTTAATACAACCAGAATTTTCTCATCATTTAATTTTCTTATCTTGGCTCATTATTTCCACAATCACTGTATGTATTCTGTATTGAAAATAAATATCACAACAGGTAAGATTTCATGCCCCTCTGTTCCTTTTAACTTATATATTGATGCATATGATTATTTGTGCTCCTCTGATCCCTTACCATATATTTTGATGCAGGTTATCATGTCTTCAGTACCATCTACTTCAGCTACTTCAGCTGTTGACAGAAAGAGCAAAAGCATGGTTCTTATGAAGCACTTGACAGTGTTACGTGATCAAGGTATGAAGCCGACAGTAGATTTTGATAGTGATGGACTGATGGTCAGCCAATTGGAAAGAATGGTGCTAAGTACACGAGCTATGTTGGTCTACTTGCACGCGCGAAAGTGCCAATTGATATTCCTACATAGAAGGATGTTGGAGAGGATCTTAAGGCGAAGATTTGGGATGATGTTTTGGTAAGATCAGTCTATAAAACTGCCTGCTTGTATTTTCACAAATACCTATAAAAACTAACAGGCCGTTGTATATGTTATTTACCATTTCCTATTTGTAGACGATTTTTGACGTTCCAGAGTCAAAGAAGAATCAAGTTATCAACATTGCAAATACTACATGGGCGAACTTTAAGTCAAAGTTGACTTCCTTGTATGTGTACAGAAAACCCGGTAAAGGTCGAAAGTTGCATGTTGAGACTTATCCGTTGAAGAAGTATCCTTACCTTAAATCTGAGGTATAAAAGAGGTTTAAAGAGTCGTGTATGACACCATAATTTCAAGTGAGTATACGTAGTTAACATTGAGTGTATATATATTTTAGTTTTTAAAGAAACAATAAGTATCTTAAGTTTGTTGCTGGTCAAATTAAGTAAGCGTTTTTCTAGGCTATCAGTAAGACAGCTGCTGAGAGGCAGATGAAGAACAAGTACCCCCACAGAATGTCTAGTGGAGGATAGCGGAAAACAAGGCAGATCTTGAAGAAAAATTGAAACAGAAAGAAAGCGAAAAAGAGAAGGGCAACGACGACCCATCGCGAGAAGCTAGTGAAACCGTAACAGAGATAAGACGAGGTGACTTATGGATAGAGGGCAGAGTAGGCAAAGATGGTGAATGTCTAAATTTGGAGACTAAAAAGAAAATTGAAGACATTGTGAGTACTGTCACTTTCTGATTATCACTTCTAATTAATCATATATACTACCTAAAGTTTATTGTTGTTGCTAACAAAATTTCATATAGAATTTGGTGAAGGAAATGGAAGTGAAAAGAGCATTTATACCCAGCGGAAAAGTTGATGAATTAACAAAGGCACTTGGAACTGATGAGCATTACGGTTGTGTAAGAGGTGTTGGGGGTCGAGTGGGCCATAGGCAGTACTTTAGCAAAAGGAAGAATCATGAAGCAGGAAAAAGTGAGGGAGTACTTTCATAGGAGTATTTGGAGAAACTTACCCAGCAGATCACAGAAAAAGTTAGGGCAGACGTTTATAGAGACATGGAACTGATGGCGGAGAAACGGACTAATGAGAATTTCAGTTATTCCGTTTATAATGAAAAAGTTGCTGAGGTCGAGAAGAATTGCAACAGTGGGCTTGATAGTCATCATATTATTGAACCATTTGATGAGATACCTGAGCAGGTAAATAAATTAGAAGCGAAGGCTGGACAAGTCTATAAGATTATTTGTACTGATAAGGAGTGTGTGTAATGCTGCTTTTCTGTTATTCGTTAGGGATTAGAATGCGATCTAGTTATGCAAGATACTGATTTGAAGAAGGTGGCACTTGGACGAGTATTCAAGACCACAACTCAGGCATCAGTATGTCACGGTCAACTACTGCCAGCAGATACGTTAAGAGTATGCGTTTACGTTATCATGGAAGGTATGGATGACACACTATTACCTACCTATACCAACTGATGAGTTTGCTACTGTTGGTGATGCAACGAGTTCATTTGTTGTTTGGCCGAAAAATTTAATCAGTTTGTGCTGCTTGAAGGTATGAAACTGCAAATAAGATATATATGTCAAACGTAACATATGAAAGTCAAAATTTACCCAACTGATGAACCTTTTTTATGCAGGAACCTCCGAAAAAGCATGAGTCAGAGACAGGGGAAAAGTTCGCCGCGAACATGAAATGGAAGAAGCGCAAGACAACTGAGAGTCACAATTACGACAACGTAGAAAGTGGTTGAAGTAATAAAACAAATGAGTCAGTGGCCAGATCAAACAACAGTCTGAAAACACTTTTGCACCAAAAAGATTGATTCAAGACGATTACTGTCCAGGGTCGTTAGTGTGATGGGCAGTACTCAAGTAATAGATGTGTATTTGAGCGAGAATGTCTTAGGATTAAAGCGAAAGGTACGCCTTTTAAAGGACGACACTAATGCACTATTGAACATGGGAAAGCTCTTCCTTCAAGTCATTCAGACTTTTCTTGGGTTAATATTGAATCCGGATATAGTTTGAATTGGTAATTGACATGATTTACATCCTGCTTATATATACTTGTACGTTTATTGTTATAGGTACTTGTGTACCATCGACATCAAAACATATGGCTTCATATGTCCGGAACTGACTTCACTATTAGGCCATGAATCACAGCAAGCAACAACGGATTTCTACAAGGATGAAAGACTTGAAGGCCAAAATTTACTTCGCTCCCTATTGTGCTAAGTAAGTACTCAAATTAATATATCTGCCAAGAGTTTGATTATTGAATACTGTGAACAAATTGTTTACAGGGATCACTGGATGCTCCTTGTAATTGACATTGTTGAGCGTAATCAAATATATTGGTTCGATTCTACGGGAAATACATTGCCTTCAAAGTTGCGAACTTTCATTAATACGTAAGTTCAACTTATTTGTTACTATTTTTGTTTTTGGCTACAAGTTAAGTGTTTGTGTGTGTGTATGTCTGTCTGTGTATGTCTGTGTGTATACCTCTCTACCTGTGCTTGCCTGTCCTTTTGCAAAAACTGATGGTCTAGTTATCTATTGTCTATCTGTTTTGAACTAATGCCCAAACTGTTTTACTAATGATGGTCTGTTGTCCGTTGTCTGTTGTCTGAATGGTCTGATGTACTGATGTACTTATGTGTGGATGTTCAGATGGTCTAGATCAGATATCTGATGTGTATATGTCGTGCCTGTACTAATGCAGAAATGGATGTACAAGTTAAGTGTCTGTGTGTATGTCTCTTTGCCTGTGTCTGCCTGTGTTTGTCTGTGCTTTTGCAGAAACTGATGGTCTAGTTATCTGTTGTCTATCTGTTCTGCACTAATGCCCAAATTGTTGTACTGATGATGGTTTGTTATCCGTTGTCCGAATGGTCTAATGTACTGATGTGTGGATGTTCAGATGGTCTAGATCAGATGTCTGATGTGTATATGTTGTGCCTGTACTAATGCACAAACTGTGATGGTCAGTACACTTGTCTAGATGGTCTCGATGTACTGATGGTCTGATGTCCGGATGTCTGGATGATCTATGTTGATGTCTGTTGTACAATGTATAGAGCTGTACGAGTATACGGCTACAATGCTAGGCCAAGAAAGAGTGCTCAACCCCCGCAATGGCTGAAAATCAAAGTAAGAATGGTCTGATCATTTATTTGTTTCATTTTTCGACATGTTTTAGTCAAATAGCTGCAAATTACTCAGATTTGCCTACTAATGTTCACTGAAATACCCAGATTTGGCAACTAATGTAACTTGCTTTAATTTTTCAACATGTTTTAGTGTGCTCGTCAGGCAGGTTATACAGAATGCGGGTACTACATCATGAGGTACATGCTGAAGACCATCACTCGTTCTATTGCTACCACAGCTATCGATGAGGTAAGATTATGCGACATCCTACATGCTCGAATTTGAACTTCAGCTCGTGTAATAGTGTGGTACGTACGTATTATATAAGAAGTCGTTATGTGCATGATTGACAGGTTTTTCAAGACACAACGCCATATTCACAAGAAGAACTTGATGAGGTTCGCGACTTGTGGGTGAACTATTTTCTTTACCTCTAGCCGTAGCTATTAGTAATGCATAGTTTGATTTCGAAAACATTGTGCGTCTTGTGCACTTTAACGGTATATAAGTTGTATGATATTGTGTATGTATGACGAACGACCTTTGTTTGGTTCGTTCTTGAAACAATGTATGACGAACGACTTTTGTTGTCGTAATTTGTAATAAAAGGGCTCCGTTTCGGTACAATCCCAGATTTAGCACTAAATTAGCATTTGCAATAGCAACTCCAATTTTTTTTTTAAAAAAAAACCACATTAAAGGACAGAGGTTGTAATAAATCTGATGTATACTTGCCAATAATAGACATAGGATTTTGTAAAAATTTAATGTATATAACAGCAATAGACATGGGATTTAAACGACAGTCCGATGTAAAAATCAACAATAGACATAGGATTGTTTTTAAGAAAAATCTGATGTAAATAACAACAATGGACGTCATATTGCCATACTTCCTCTTATGATTAACTTCTACAAGTTTATAAGTGTCATGAACAATTGTACCGTTTGAAGAATTATAACACCAATGATCTCTATCTTTCTTTGTGTTTGGGTAAGGAGCATAATAAACTTGATTAACTTGATGTGCAAGTACAAAAGGATCATATTTGCCATACTTCCTCTTATGATTAACTTCTACAAGTTTATAAGTGTCATGAACAATTGTACCGTTTGAAGAATTATCCATCCAAGAACATTTGAATAAGACTGCATTATAAACCATTTTTTCACCACAATACCTCAACTCAATGATCTCTTCTAAGGTACCATAATAGTCATCTCCACCAACACCATTTACGCAAACACCATAATTCATACTAGCTTTATTTTTCCCATACTTCAATGTCTGAAAATTAAAGCCATTGATAGAATATTTCTGCCAAGTTCGTAATTCTTTGGAAGGACCATTTGCTAAGGCTACCAATAAATCATCTTTGATATTCTCTTGAATTACCTAATTTCAAAGTTAGAAAAATAAATATATTTTATACTCTTAATGTTTTTATATATTTGTCTAATATTTACAAATGAAACTTACATGTTCTTTAAACCATATTGGATAAAGCTTCTCATATAAACTCCAAACCTCGTCGTCATTATTAACTTTTGGATGTTGCTCACGGATGAAAGCTTCGAATAACCTAAAATTCCAAAGCTTTTACTACTATAAATATTATTAAAGTTAAATAATTCCGCTAAAACTAAGTTATTATACTAACTAACCTGTCATATTTATCTAACCGTTCACAGTTTGATAAGGCGTAAAGATGGGCAAGCTCATATTCTTCTCCATCCAAGTATCTTAATTTTCCTTTCGTGAAGGATTTACCTTCATGTTTTTGGAAAAGCTCGGGTAAAGTAGAATCTGTTTGCTCATTGGTTCCAAAATCCAAATCTTTTGCCTTTGTGTCTATATGCTCTTCAAAATAAAGGGAGCAAAATTTTGATATTTCTTCCACTAAGAAAGCGTTGCAAATAGACCCTTCTACTTTTGCTTTATTGCCAACCTTTTGTTTGAGGTGATTTAGAAACCTACAAATATTTGAATAAATAATGTATATATGAGATTAATTATTTTACCTCTCAAAAGGGTACATCCACCTATATTGAACTGGGCCTCCAACTCTTGCTTCATAAGGCAAATGTATAAGTAAGTGTTCCATGGAGTTAAAGAATGATGGTGGAAACACTCTTTCAAGCTTGCAAATGATCTCGGCAATGTTGTTCTCTAGATTTTCTATATTTTCAAGTTTGAGAGTCGGGGTGCACAAATCACGGAAGAATAGACTTATTTCAGTTATTGCATTCCACACATCTTTCGGCAACAAGTGTTTCAAGGAAACTGGTAATAATCTTTCCATGAATACGTGACAATCGTGACTCTTCAATAAGAGGTTGTAAATACACATCCAAGTTCTTCTTAGGACTTTTAGGACCAGGAACGATCAAAGAAAGAAACATAAACGGCTGCTTCATGCATATGGTGGTAGATTATAAGGAGTGAGAATTATCGGCCAACATGAATATGGCTTCCCACATTGACCGTATGGAGTAAAGCCGTCTGTGCACAAACCAAGCCTAACATTTCGAGGATCACTAGCAAATTCAGGGAACATTTTATCCAAATGCTTCCAAGCCTCACTATCACTTGGGTGAGCGAATGTCCCTTCTACGCGAGGGTTTTGATCATGCCATCTCATTGCCTCCGCAATGTTTCTAGTTGCATAAAGTCGTTGCAATCTTGGACCTAGAGGGAGGTAAATTAAGAATTTGTGAGGTATTTTCTTTTCACTTGAAGGCTTTGGTTTGTACCTATCTTTGCCACACTTCTTACATTTTTCAAGTGTGCATCTTCTTTCCAAAAGAGCATACACTCGTCTTGACAACAATGAATCTTTTGATGAGGAAGTTCAAGAGCTTTGAGTAATTTTTTTTTGTTATAAAAACTCCGGGTCATCATATTTTCCCGAGGTAAAACATCCTCGAGAAATGAAGCAAACTTATCTACACTTTGTGCGATAAGTTGTCCTCACACTTTATGTTAATAAGCCTTGCAGCTGCTTGTAACACTGACACATCGCTCCCCTTATACAAGGGCTTCTCTACCGCTTCTAACATATCAAAAAAACCCTTCAGTTGAGGGTGTGAAGTTTCTTCTTCACCAATAGAAGGTTCCTCCAAGAAGTCTAACATTCTGTCTTCTAAAGCATCGATTACCATGTCTCGATATGGTCCGCTAATGGAAGCGTGGGTGTTTGGTTGGTTGTTGGGCGTTGTAAAAGAAAAAGGCTCACCATGACAAACCCATTCATAATAATTCCCCATGAACCCTTTACTAATAAGATGTTCTTGCACCACAAATTCACTCAAGTATTTATTATTTTTGCACTTCATACATGGACATCTAATGAGTTGTGAATTCCTAAATTCATCTTGGCTTTTAACATATTCAATAAAACTATTCACCCCAGAAACAAATTCGTACTTAACCATCTTCCTATCATCCACCCTTTCATACATCCATTCTCGTTCAACCCTCTTCATTATAAATCTATATAAGCATATAAATACAACTTAGTTAGGATGGGTAAAGCTTTGATTGAATATTATATGCAAAATTAATATGAGTAGTACACCACGACATTAACAATAAAATAATAATAATTATAGTAATAAAATAATAAAATAATAATAATTTCACTAAATTATAGTAGTACGCACAGTAGTATTAATAAATAGTAGTCATTGTGGTAAGTAGTAGCATTATTAACGTCATGTAGTAGTAAAATAATGTAGCAGTATAGTAAATAATACTTCGTAGTAGTAGTACACCACGACATTAACAACAACAACACAAATTAACGAGAACCATTAAACAATAGTAGTACATACGTAGCAGTAACAACTCTGATGGGCAGCAATAATAGTAATAATGTGCAGAGGAAAAACTCTGATGGGCAGCAATAATAGAACCATTAAATAATAGTAGTTTTGCTAGGGATTTTTCCAGGGAAGTAGTCAACTGCTGAAACTAAAAACGAAGGTTTCATACGAAAAAAGCTCCAAACGTATATAATGTTTTTTTAGACTTTATAAATAAAGTAAAAGCTACTCTAACAACTGTAAAGACATTGCCAACTCGCCCTGCTACCGACTGAGTCTCTTCCAGCGGCGGGTATAGTCAGTCTCGAAGACGGAAGCCCTTATGTAGTTTAGTCTAAGAGGGCTTATGTGTCCATATACAATAGCAACCATTGTGTCAAAATTTCGTTATTCGAGATAACCAATTCAAGAACATCCCCAATTTTTTTATATTAATTATTTTCCCCCAAATTTTCCTAACCCTAACCAATTCAAGAACATCCCCAATTTTTCCTAACCCTAACAACATTGCCGGAATTACATTCACACGGTAATAACTAATCAAATACTACAGAAATTAGATGTAAACATCAATAATTAAACCTAAAACAGAAAAAAAGTGAGGAAAAAAACTTACCTAAATCTAATTACTCTTACAAAGTAGTAGAAGCAAAGATACTAAGAGTGGAGAATGATGGCGGCGTGGTGGCGTGACGGCGGCGTGGTGGGGTGACGGTGGCGTGGTGGGGTGACGGCGGCTGCTCGGCGTGACGGGTCGGGTTTTTCGTTAATTGGTCTGTAATTTTTATTTTTTATTTTCTAAGTGAATGAGGAAGAGAGGATGGTCGGGTTTGGTTTTGATAAAAACTCCTTTACCAACCGATATTGAATTATTTAGAGACCGACAAAACTTCCGGTTGGTAAATTTTATATTACCGACTAAATGTAATACTTAACAACCGATTTTACCTCGGTGGGTAAAATTACAGACCGGTTTTTAATAATTAGCGCCCGATTATATATCGGTGGGTAAAATTACAGTCTGATTATAAAATACCGACTGCTCGCGGTCGTTAAATTATGTTACCGACCGATTGTAGATGCGGTAGGATGTTTTCGGTCGCTAAACACCATGTTTCTTGTAGTGGACATAGGATTTTTACATATTAGACATGAAATTTTCTGAAAGTCCGCTGTCCATTTATTTGCAATAGACATGAGATTTTCGAAAAATCCGATGTCCATAATAGTAATGCACATCGGTTGTACAACCTATGTCTATTACAAACAAATGGACATGACTGAACTCTACATCGGAGCAACAAACTATGTCTATTAGCGAAAACCTTCGATGTAGTAAACGACTTTTGTAATAGTGGTATTATTTTATTTTAATACATAATGAAGTTGTAGATTGTATTATTTCACTTGTTGATAATATAATGATTTATGTTTTTGGTTCCTATTTTGTTCCAGTTAATTAATGGGACATTTCATATTAATTATTCACTTTGATTGTTATACTGTACAAAAATTGAGTTTGTAAAAAAATGATGATAGCAGAACATGGGGTATAGTGTTGGTTCTCTATATAAAAATATAAAAAATATGTGCTTTTAACCACAGTGCGACACCTGAGCACTGTGGTTGTTGCTTTAATAAATAAGAATGCTAAAAATATTGTTCTTGATAGATGTAGAACCTACTCTTCCGACAAAACGACACATTATTGGAAAAAAAACATTTTGATGAAACTAATGAAGAAGAACAAAACAATCGCATGAGGAAATATTCAAACTTGAGCATTTTTTGGTGGTTGTTGACATGACAATTACTTCTTTAAAAGGCAGATTTGAGCAACTAAACACTTACAAAGTATTTTTGGATTTTCGTTTGATTCAAAAAACTTAAAGTCATTAGATGAAAATGAATTGAGAATATGTTGTGTAACTTTTCATTTTACATATATATCCGATGTTGATTTAAATGATCTTTACTCGGAATTGAAAGTGTTACAATCTACTTTACCAGATATATTATTGTCCGCCACTAGAATTCTCGAGTTTGTCAAATGTGCAGATTGTTATCCAAATGCTTCAATCGTATACAGAATCTTTTTAACAATTTCGATAACTATGACATCAGCAGAAATATGTTTTTCGAAGTTAAAGTTGATTAAATCCTTCTTGAGGCCGTCAATGTGGGAAGAGTAGTTGAATGTTCTTGCAATGTTGTCAATAGATAAAGAACTTTGGGAAAACATTAATGTCGATGTTATTATTAATGATTTTGCATCTCAAAATGCTCGTAGGCAAAAAAATATATCATGTATTAATAGTGACGCGCGAAATAAATGACAGTTTTTTTGTAATATATAGGCCCCGTTTTTCTATTTTGCCTAGGGTCTCGAAATGTTTAGGCCGGATCGGGCCCTGTTAATCACTTGTCAAAAGCCCTCTCCGTTTTCTGGAAGAACGACAAAGCTTCGGTAAATTCACGCTCACTAAAATCTGGAGCATATACATCGGTAAAGTAGAGTTCTGTATTAGCCAATTGCCACATAGAGTAGTTGCTGAGGAGGAGGTTACCCCCGGTCCGAATAAGCAAGTCTGGATTCGGGTTGTACATGTTTTGAGTCGAAAGATGTCTTTCGATCATGGACTCATCAATAGCGTTGGGATCGATTTTGCCAGCTCTTACCTTCTTGCAAATGGTCTTGGTAGCCTGGATGATGTCGTTTCGTCCACCGTAGCAAACCGCCAATATGAACTCAAGATTAGTATTATTCCTTGTTGCATCTTCCACGTCTTTTATAGTTTGTTGTAACGATGCCTCAAGGATCGATGTTTCTCCCATGACACACACCCGTACCGTACTCCTTTCCTGTTTAATTAGACAATATCGTGAAGCTAACTATTTGAATTGGAACTCTTTTTACTTAATGTATACTTCCCCTAAATTACATTTTTACTAGTGTTAACCCGTGCAAAAATGCACAGATTGTTTATTAAAATTCTAATATATAAAATTTGTTTAGAATAATGCGAATATATATCGACATTATTATTTTCATTGTTACAAATTAAACCCAATGAGAATGTAATTTGTTGTTTTTATTTTAAAACTTTCAATTAGTTCAATTCGATTAACTTTGGCCGAGTTAAAAATATATGAGTAAAATTGTGCATCCTACGTACTAACATAGTTTGTTGGCGACTAATAGTAAGTCCAATTTAATACATATATCTAAACAACTATAGTAAAAAAAAACTGGGCTCAAGTTTAAATTGATCCGCATTAAAAATAAGTTTTTGCCACCCCATATGAAATGAATTTATATTTTATCACTCATGAACCAAAAAAACACATACTCTAATGTCACGCTACATTATTATTTTGCACAAAATCTTCTATATTATTTATAAAATCTTCTATATTATTTACACAATTATCTTTATACTCTCTATATGTCTTCAATTTTGAGATCACTTTCAATTTAATCTAATTATATCTTATTATTGTTCTTAATTCATTACCAATCAACTTTTTGCCTCAAACATACTACTTTGCATCATATTGACATATTTGGGTTAAACCATTATTAAAGATTCATGTACGTATACAAACTAATTTCTTTGCAACTTTTAAATTAATTATACCCTTTAAATTGTTTGTAAATTAATTTTTGAAATAAAAATTATATTGTATGTAATATGAGTTTAATCTATTTTCGTTTTTTCAAACTTTCAGCAATAAGCTTTTAAAACTCCGTAATTATTATTTTTTAAATGTTTTTAAGGTTGTTAAATGCGGAAACTTTTTTATCTTATAATTTTTTAATATGTTGATTTTTCGAAAAGAGATATATTCGTTATTTTATAACCAAATTAAGATCTAATTATTATTCAAACGATATGATAATTTAATTATAAATAGCAGATTTTTTAAGCCGGAATATTTGTTAGATATAATAGGTATAATTCAAGTATGATAACTATTTTTTTTAAAGAATCCGCTCTAAAACTATTTTATCCATATTTTTCCGACAGAGTATTCTGTATTAGTTTATTAACATTAACCGTGAATTTATATAAATTTAACTGTAAATTTTACGTACAAAATAAACGAATAACTTTTCCAACATTAACCGTGAATTTACATAAATTTAAACGTAAAATTTTACGTACAAACATAAATGAATAACTTTTCGAGAAATAAAATCCAAACTTTTTGATGTGGGACCCTCATTTATCTTTTTTTTTTTTAAAAAATGTTGGGTTTGATGAGGTGGGTGAATGAGAATTGTTTAAATGTTTTTGTTATAATATAGATAAGATTTGGATAAATTATTGACTAACTACACCAACTCTTGAGCCTTTCTCCAACATTTTGGCATGGAACAATTAAAAAATTTATATCTTCATCCCATAATGGACCAAATAAAAATACTACATTCTAGCTATTTAGAAAATACATATACATTATATAGAGTATATAGTGCGTCAACATTACCTTGTGAAAACCTCCAAGTTATTGTTTAACCATCTTTCAAGTTGTTGGAATAATAGATCATTAGCTTCCTGCAAACGTACTAGCTAGGTTACAAAAACATATTAACATAGTGTGAGAATATCAAACTGACTCTTAACCATTAATTATAGCTTTACATCAATTAGCTAAATTAGTAACCGACTTAGAAACCAATCTAGTCGTTTTTAAATTAGCGATCGTCGACCAACATGTTAGTATCTAAATAGGCTAGGATGTACTCAATATGTATGCGACATGGCACGTAGAACCACCGTTCACCGAATATGCATATATGTCCTAGGTAGCACGGACACTTCACTTAATTAGCCGTCCCGTGTCCGACACTCGGACACCAGACACTCGTTGAAAACATGGCTAAACATAATATAGTTTAGACGAGTAATAAAATTTTAAAAAAGATCGATTAGAAGATGAGTTTAGGCGAAAAAATGAGAACTAATTATAGTAAATGTCAAATTGTACCATGACTTGTTTAGATTTAGTTTCAAATACATGAACAAAATAAAATTATACGCTATTAATAACCATAAAATATATATTTTATTATATTTAAATGCCGTGTCCCGTGTCCTAAATTTCATGGGATGTCGTGTCCCATGTCCGTGTCCGTTTTAGTGCTACCTAGTATATATCCATGTACCACCTCTTGTAGATACATTGGTAATCGAACCATGACCTCCAAGTCTATAACTGACATTTTAACCATCGAGACACTTGAACATTAATGATTATTTGAATAATAAATATATAATTAAAGTCATTGTTACATATGTGAATTATAAGTTAATTTTTTAATAATAGTTATAATAATATAAATAGATTATAATAATAATTCAAAAGTATATTTCACATTGACATATATTTTATATGAAATATTAAAAAAAATTGGATAATGAAAATTAACTTTAGCTACCAACGTATTTCTGTAGCTGGAAACTTAAATTAGATTCTAAATTGGGTACTCACTTTGTTATTTCTCTATAATTTTAGCTAACAACGTATTTCCGTAGTTGAAAACTTAAATTAGATACTAAATTAGCTACTCATTTTGTTTTGTCTTTATAATAACTACGTACTTAGAGACTGATAATTTTTTGTATTTAAAAATTTAAATTAAATATTAAATTTGCTACCTACCTTATTTAGTCTCTACCATATACACATAATTAACTACTATTTTAGTTTGGTCTTTTGGGTAGATACTAAGTATATTTTTTGTCTCAAAATTAGTCGCTAAATTATATATTTAGCAACTGAGGTTTAGTCCGTTGTTAAACTAGTAGCTAAATCGTCATTCTCTTATAACAGTTTATCGATTGAGAGTAGAAGTTTCACATGGTATCAATCGCTGAGTACGATCCTATCTTACGCTTCCGCCATTAATTCTCGATATTATTCGAGTTCTTTTTCCCTAATCTTTCTTGTGAATAACTTTTTCGCAATTCTAGGTCCGATTTTTGAGTTCTTTCCAAAACTTCATAAATATATTGCCTAATTCGTACTTTTTTTCACACGATTAGGTTAATTTTCACATTTTTTTTTTTATGGTCATATTTTTTCGCACAATTAGGTCAAAGTTCTTTTGTATCTTTTTCTCCTTAATTCATTTTATTCTTCTTTAATATGCCTGATTCATTTACTAGTTAGCTAGATATGCTGCGACGAGTTCTTATGAGCTTTTTGATAATACTTTATATCTTACTCAATCCGATTAACCTATTCTTGTCATTTACACTACTCACTAGTCTCGTCAATGGCACTAATAATGGTTTACCTGACATTACTTTCGAAGTACAAGGAAGCATTTGTCGATTGTTTTTTTCCAGAAGCCTGATGTGGAAGATAAACACCAAAAACAATGGGTGCGCTGTGATATCATGTTCTCAAAATGGATTACTTTTGCCATTATACCTGAGATCCGCGAGTCTCTCTTGTACACAACAAGCACCAAGGAGTTGTGGACAAAGCTAACTAATCACTATGGTCAAACAAGTGGTCTGAGATTTACCAGCTAAATAAGGAGCTTGGTGAGATTAAGCAGGACAATGTTCCTCTTATGGAATACTACAACAAACTCAAACGCTAGTGGGAAAGCATTCACTCTCTTGATCCAATCCCTATCTATATTATTTGTGGATACACCTGTTAAACGGGTTAAATGGGCGGGTTGCGGGTCGGGTACATACGGATTCGGATAAAGTACGCGGGTTTATTTCGGTTCGGGTAAAATACGGGTCAAGTGAATACGATTTTCAGCTCGCATTCGGGTAGAAAAACATGTTAATCAACATATTTTACTCGCAAACTTCTTTTATATTGTAATTCCTATCATTTATACGTTTTCTCACCTCTTTCTCGTTTTAGTCAACTTAATTGTCACCATTCTCGCCATCACCACCAACATCACTAGCGTTATCGCCATCATCACCCTCACTAACTCTCTCAGTACGACAATGAGACTCAAGAAAAATAGCAATGATGACGTGACATGTGATCTGAGGTGATGAGGTGGCAATGTTAACGTGCACTGGGACTCAGCTCGACATCATACGGTGAAAATGACAGTATGATACATACTTCGAGGTGATGTGACATGTGATCCTAGGTGATGAGGTGATGATGATGATATGGAACAAGGTGAAAGTGAGAGTGTAACACATATTTCGAGGTGATGATGTAACATGTTGTCCATCAAAACCTGAAATAATGAGGTAACAATACTAACATGAAATGTAATTTAGTACTACACTGAATATGATGACATTAAGCATCCTATTGGGTGTCTCTGATCATTAGTTAACACATTTAACCTAAAACTATAATAGATAAACAATCGTGATTTATTTTAAAGTTCTTTTCTCTAATACTTTATTTTGTAAAATTAGTTACATAGTTCGTTGATACCTAAAAAGAAATTTGTAAGTTGAAAAGTTAGCTAAAAATATAGCTGGAAATTAGGAGTTTATAAGTTACTCCCTGCAATTCATAATACGTAAATTCTTATTTCAGACGGGTTATTTTTCCATTTGAAATAAGACGGACTAAATGTAACCATTTATAATAAAATATTAGTATTTTTGATAAAATGTTACTATTATTTTTAAAGTAAGAAGTGACGAATTTGCGATATAACATTTTGTTATTACATGGTTACATTCTATTAAAAAGATATATGAAGTTTGGTCCGTCTTATTTCAGACCGTTTGAAACAAGACTTTCTGTAATTAATAAAAATCTTCCCTCTTTTTTTTCATCAATTCACAATAACTTACCTATATTTTTCTTTGATAAAATTTTATATAAATTTTAATCACCTCACTCCACCACAATACCTCACAATACTCATACTGTATACTTATTTTATTCGCCTTACTCACAAAAATATCCCACAATACATACTCTCCATCCAATCGGCTCACCCCACAGCAATACAATCTACTGTATTATTTAATTCTCCTCCTTATTCTTTGTGTCTTTCCCAAATGGGAAGGTTATTATAAATAAAAAGGAGTATTTAATTAATATTAGATGTATTTGGCAATACATGATAAAAAGATACTTACTCAAATAACTTGTTAAATTGAGCCTAATAACTTATGGATCATACGTTTTCACATACAGATTTTACTCTTTCATACACGTTTTTTACACTATACATTTATACCCTTGTCATTTTTTCGTTGTTCAATTGAACTTTTTCAAACTCCCTTCACCCCCCTCCAACAACTCACTATGGGCAACCGCAACTGACCCTACTCTTACCGTCCCTCTCGGCCATCCCTTCCCCAAATTTGTTTCATGCAAATTAATTCGATGTTTCGGGTAGAGTTATTACTCACATAGAAGAAGAATACTAATTGCAACATGTTTTCATATTGTTAATGCCCTGTCATTTCCTGCAAATATTTACAACTT
The DNA here is from genome assembly GCA_029255685.2 of Silene conica. Taxonomy (NCBI): domain Eukaryota; kingdom Viridiplantae; phylum Streptophyta; class Magnoliopsida; order Caryophyllales; family Caryophyllaceae; genus Silene; species Silene conica. The sequence goes on from CM055314.2 coordinate 75,969,488, forward strand.
TGGCAGCCTTAAACACATTAACTTATGTTTCCTCCATATAATTTGCTACTTTGTCCGAATGTGTTCATGATGTTGTATAATTTTATGTAATAATACGTGCATGAAGTTTGGGCGTTATTTAATCAAATTGCACAAGGTTTATCACGAGGATTTTTTGTTTCAATTAGCAGGAAGTTAGTATCATAACCCTAAGAATAATTTGCTAAACATTTAATTTCACTAATAAACCCTAATAATTTGAACAAATCATATTATTAGGAGTTGTTTAGTTGCCTTTTAAAATCATGGGAATTGGAAAATCATGGGAATTGGAAATCATAGAAAGTGGGAAAATTGAGTCTTGTTTGGTTGTCAAATTCATAGAAATTAGAAATTCCTATGGAACTGTCCTACATAATGTAGGAAGTCACTTACCTAGCCCCTTAGGTAAGTGGAAGTTCCCACATAAATTGAAATTCCTACATTCAACCAAACGACATTTACATAATTCACGTGATTTTCAAATTTATATGAATTTTATTTTCCCGGGAATTTTATCTTCCCATGTCGAACCAAACGACCCCTTAATTTAGTAAACAGCTAAATTAGTTCACTAAATGGAGGATTATGATTCATTATTAAAACTGGTAGAGCAATTAGATTCGATTTTAGGGAAAATGGTAAAGCTAATTTGTTTAAGTTTAGTATAAAGAGCATGATATGGAAAATTAATGAAAAATTGTGTGTGAAAAAGTAATTCAGTAACTTATTTATATACTCTCACCTAGTCAGCGTGTTGGTTCTCTTTCTTTTGGACACCAAAATTAACGAAATAATTTTGAACCACAAAAAAAAAACTATACACGCCACATAAAATTGATTTTAGATCACAAGAAACTTACATAAAAAAGAGAATTCATCATTCAACTAGTCAACCAGCATTGAAACGACAGGAGGAAAATCCTCCAACTAGAAGGGAGTATTATATTACTCGTACATAAGAATTAAACTAGATTTCATGCCCGGGCGTTGCCCGGGTAATATCTTAACATGTTTTCAAAGTAATTATCGTAACAGTTAATCTTTTAAAAATAAATTCAGGTATGATTGTTTTTTATGACTAATAAAACATCAGATGTATCAGGCTCGTATTCTTTTCTTATATATTATCTCGTATTTTTCTTACATTAGCTCGTTTTCTTTTTATATTAGCCTGTATTCTTACATCCTTATATTTGTAAGTTTGTGATCCTCTTATACGCTCGTATTCTTATCTTAATAGCTCGTATTTTTTTAAAATTAGCTCGTATTCTTAGCATAATAGCTTTATTAGCTCGCATTCTTACGTTAATAGCTCGCGTTCTTGTGTGCTCGTATTTTTTAGTTCCCGATTCTCTTAATAGCTTGTATTTCTTATATATTCGTAATCTTTAGCTCGTATTCTTTTAGTTATACCTCGTAATCTTAAGTGCTTATTATATCATATGATTTTACGTCTTGCAAATCTAGTTCTATTTTTTTAGCTCGAGAAGTGTTTCAATTAACTCGTGTTTTTGTATTCTGTTTACATTAGCTCATATTCTCATCTTAATCGGCCGTATCCTTATGTGCTCGTATATTTAAGTTCATGATCCTTTTAATCTCGTATTCGTATTCATTTGTGCTCATATTTTGAAACTCGTCTTAAATTATGTTAATAGCTCGTATTGTTTTTTCATTAGCTCGTATTCATTCATGCTCGTATTTTAAAGCACGTCTTATCTTAATAGCTCGTATTGTTTTTACATTAGCTCTTATTCTTAGCTTAATAGCTCGTATTCTTTTTATATTAGCTTGTATTTTTAGGTTAATAGTTCGCATTCTTCCGTGCTCGTATTTTTTAGTCCATGATTCCCTTAAACTCTCATTCTTTTTACATTAACTCATATTCTCATATATGTGTTCGTATTCTGTAGCTTGTATTTTTTTTATTATACCTCGTAAATTTAAGTGCTTAATATATTCATCAATACATATATTTATGCTTTTAAGGAAAACAACAAATTATACCATAACTTTTTGGTAGTCAAAATTCTTAGTTATCTATTATTTAATTAACTAATTTAATAATTATCCAACTGATATTTTATTATTATTTAATTATCTTTTTATTTATATACTTAATTTATTTAACCAAAGTAATAACCAATTTAATCACTCTAAAAACATTAATTATCAAACTGATATTTTATTACTATTTAATTATCTTTTAATCTTTTTATTTATATACTTGATTTATTTAACCAAAGTAATAGCGAATGTAATCGCTTTAAAAATAATAATTATCCAACTGATATTTTATTACTATTTAATTATCCTTTTATTTATATACTTCATTTATTTAACCAAAGTAATAGCCAGTGAGATTGCTCTAAACAATAATGAATGAGATCAATTATTTTATTAACTAATTCAGTAGTTATCCAACTGATATTTTATTACTATTTAGTTATCTTTTTATTTATATACTTAATTTATTTAATCAAAGTAATGACCAATGTAATCGCTCTAAAAACAATAATTATCCAACTGATATTTTATTACTATTTTATTATCTTTTTATTTATATACTTAATTTATTTAAGAAAAGTAATAGCCAATGAAATTGCTCTAAAACAATAGCCAATAAAATCGCTCGAAAAGTTCTTCTTTTAAGTATATATTGATCGATTGATATGTCTTAATTAAAAAAAAGTATAAAATAATAATCATAAAGAGGTTGGCTAAATTGTATTCCAACGCAGCGAAGTTATGACCCAAATAAAGTTCGTAGGTTGATGTCAAATCTTTTATAGTTACAATTACCACAAAATTCTCTTTAGGGACATATCCGTTATAAATATGCGACGAGTTAAATATTATTCGTATGGATATATAAGACAAAAATAGATTGTCTAAAAAATAACATGTATTTTATCTTATCATAAATAATATTCAATCCGTTATAAACTTGTGATAGATGTACGCGTTACAAAGAATATTGGTTGACTTAATTATCCGTCAAAGGGATTACTTGTTGACTTACTCAATCCCAATGTCTTAACCAGAACCTGTAATAACAGATTGTCAGATTAACAATTGTCACTTCTACCGTTGTAGCCAAATGATTAATTTCATGTTTATTTGTAGATCTTACGGTCATATTTAGCCCTAATGTCTATATAAAATATTAATTTTTGTTTATAACCTACTTTCAAGCACTATCTCTTTATTTCTATCTTTTATCAAAACCTACATTAACCTACCTCTAACCTATACTTTTTTACACTAAACAAGGTCTTGAAAGTATTAGAGCATGTGCATTGAAGAGGATGCTATAATCCTCTTATTTTCTTCTCCTCCCTGTATCTTTTTGACACATTACCCTCTCTTTCCTCCAACTCATTTTCCACTATCTTCACCCTCCTCCTTCTCTTCTTCTATTTATTTTCCTACATCCAAGAGGATCCTCTCTACATCCTCTCTTATATTTTAATTATTTTTTTACTAAAAATAAAATAAAATAAAATGTATATGCAATATTTGCATTGGTAAGTGGGCACAAGGGCCTAGGTTGTACTTCCTCTAAAAATAGAGGAAGTCTTCATCTTCCTCCTCCAAAGAGGATGTTCAATGTTGGTTCCACATTGAAGAGGACATCCTCTTAGCACCCTCTCTCATCTAAGAGGATGGACAATCCTCTTTCAATTTGGATGCTCTTATAGGAGGTTTAAATTGGACCGCATGGACCTAGTTTTTTCAAAGATGTTCCAACCTTTTAATTTCTTTTTCCTTTTTTTATTTGTTATTTTTTTGTCTTTATTCAAGATCTAGACCTATTTAGCCAAACCTATAAAGATAGTCTAAGTTTCGTATTAAGCCAATCAAAGAGAAAAAAAATCTAATACTCCTATTGCTTTTGAATCTTAATGTTAAACATGTTTTGGCTGTGATTAGTTAATTAATTTCCTATGATTTTAGGAATTCACCTACAAAATAAAATAAAATGAAAAGTAAATTGTCAATTACATTTAGGAAATGTTTGGAAACTCGGAATTGATTTTATTTTCATGATTTCAATTGTAGAAATTCAAATGTTTGAATTCAATTCCAAATCCAATTCCAAAATTGCGTTTGGGAAACCAATGGAATTGGAATTGAAATTGGAATTAGAATCAATCAATATATATACTTAAAAGAGGAACTACTTTTCGAGCGATTTCATTGGCTATTGTTTTAGATTAATTTCATTGGCTATTACTTTTGTTAAATAAATTAAGTATATAAATATAAAGATAATTAAATAGTAATAAAATATCAATTGGATAATTATTGTTTTTAAAGCGATTACATTGGTCATTACTTTGGTTAATAAATTAAGTATATAAATAAAAATATAATAAAATAGTAATAAAGTATCAGTTAGATAATTATTGAATTAGTTAATAAAATAATTGATTTCATTGGTTATTGTTTAGAGCGATTTCATTGGCTATTACTTTGATTAAATAAATTAAATATATAAATAAAAAGATAATAAAATAGTAATAAAATATCAGTTGGATAATTATTGTTTTTAGAGCGATTACATTGGCTATTACTTTCGTAAAATAAATCAAGTATATAATTAAAAAGATAAAAAGATAATTAAATAATAATAAAATATCAGTTGGATAATTATTGAATTATTTAATAAAATAATTGATTTCATTGGTTATTGTTTAGAGCAATTTCATTGGCTATTACTTTGGTTAAATAAATTAAGTACGTACGTAGTATATAAATAAAAAGATAATTAAATAGTAATAAAATATCAGTTGGATAATTATTGTTTTTAGAGCGATTACACTGGCTATTAATTTCATTAAATAAACAAAGCATATAAATAAAGAGATAAAAAAATAATTACATAGTAATAAAATATCAGTTGGATAATTATTATTTTTAGAGTGATTAGATTGGCTATTACTTTGGTTAAATAAATTAAGTATATAAATAAAAAGATAATTAAATAGTAATAAAATATCGGTTGGATAATTATTGATTAGTTAATAAAATAATTGATAACTAAGAATTTTCGCTACCTTAAAGTTATGGTAGTATTTGTTGTTTCCCTTCTTTTATTTAGTTAATAGCATAAATAGATGTATTGATGAATATATTAAGCACTTAAGTTTAAGGGAATCACGAACTAAAAAATACGAGCACAGAAGAATGCGAGCTATTGACCTTATAATACTGGCTAATATAAAAAGAATACGATCCGAGCTATTAAGCTAAGAATAAGAGCTAATGTAAAAATAATACGAGTTATTAAGATAAGACGAGTTTTAAAATACGAGCACAAATGACAAATGAATACAAGCTAATGAAAAAACAATACGAGTTATTAAGATAAGACGAGCTTCAAAATATGAGCACAAATGAATACGAATACAAGATTAAAAGGATCACGAACTTAAATATACGAGCACATAAGAATACGGCCTATTAAGATGAGAATATGAGCTAATGTAAACAGAATACGAAAACATGAGCTAATTGAAACACTTCTCGAACTAAAAAAGTAGAATCAGATTTGAAAGACGTCAAATTTCATGATATAATAAACACTTAAGATTACGAGGTATAATTAAAAGAATACGAGCTACAAATTACAAATACATAAGAAATACGAGCTAATGTAAAATGAATAAGAAATTAAGAGAATCGGGAACTAAAAAATACGAGCACACAAGAACGCGAGCTATTAACGTAAGAATGCGATTTAATAAAGCTAATGTAAAAAATACGAGCTAATGTAAAAAATACGAGCTAATGTCAAAAATACGAATACGAGCGTATAAGAGGATCACGAACTTACAAATATGAGCATGTAAGAATACGAGATAATATAAAGAATATGAGCTAATGTAAGAAGAATACGGGCTAATAAGAAAATAATACGAGCCTGATACATCTAATGTTTTATTAGCCATAAAAAACATTCATACCTGAATTCTTTATATATGGCTATTATACTAAGTATTTTTAGAAGATTAACTGTTACGATAATTATTTTGAAACTACGTCAAGATATTACCCGGGCAACGCCCGGGCATGATATCTAGTTGTACTTAAGGCGAGACGGATATGGCTCGAGTCATCGGACTTTTATATTTAAAAAAAATAAATATTGTCACGAAAAATATTTGTGCTCGGAAAAAATATCATAAATAAAAATATTGTGATAAAATTTGCACTATAAAATAAAATGTAAGAAATGATGAAATTGAAATGACTAGCTATCATATGATAGGTATTTGAGATCCCAAAATTTTAACCAGCTTGGAATTGATAAGGAATTAGTCAATTCCAATTCCAAATTTTAGTGGTTTCCAAACACTTCAATTATTTCAATTATGAAATTTAATTCCAATTTAAAGTTCCCATAATTAATTCATTTTTTCCACTTATTTCCAGGTTAAATTCTTTAAGAACTTTTACATCCATATTATTTGCTCCAGTAGGTCTCTTGAGAGACCGCCTCTCAATAAACTTATTGAGAGATTATTGTACAAATTTAAGAAAGAATGTTACTAAAGGTAATAAAATAGGTACAAATCATGATTAAACATAAAATAAGTACATTTATTATATAAATAGGTACAAAATTACTATGGTACAATCAATGACAAAAAGGTCACGAAATACAAATAAAATGATATAAAAGAATGGTCTCTCAATTTATTGAAAGACCATCTCTCTTAAGTTTTAGTATCTTTGCTCATGTTAGATTTTGCTTCCAACACCATTTTCAGGTGAAATTCTTATGACGTGACTATTTTCCCGCGATTATAATTATGAGTTTTGTGTGTGGATTTTGATTTACTTATCTTTTCTCATCTGCTGGTGAACTTAATTTTCCGAAATATTCTGTCAAATATTTTCCCCTAAAAATTCTCCTGAATTTCCGTCAAAATCCTAACCTAAAATTATTGAGCTCCCTTATTTAAACCAAGCTACTAAACATCGTCGACAAATTACTAAATATCATCCACAATTTGTAATTACTTTCCTAATTTACCCCTCATAAGTCTAACTTCCACTTAATAATACATCATTATTTTATTAAAAGTTTAAATATAAACTCGAAAATCACAAACAAAACCGTTCACAAAACAATAATAAAATCGTTTTGCAAACTTTTGTATTTTTCGTCATCACCGTTTTAATTTCGACATTTCCCCGCCACCAAATGCCAAAAAAAATGACAACATATACAAGTAATCTAAACTAGTTTAATTTTTAAAATTTTGTAATTATTTACTTAGTAAATTTACAGTTTCTGGATTATACCACCAGATGTACAATGCTATTGTACATCCGGGGTTATTTTAGTCATTTTCTTAATTATTTTTGAAAAAAATGTCAGTAATTTCATTCTTCTCCACTTTCCGTTTTTTTTAAGTAACTTCTTCCCTATTTTTCTAACTAATCTTCATCCATCATCAGTAATTGATTTTCTCATTAATTATTATATCTCATCTTTCAATTTATTTAATTATTATGTCAAGGTAATCTTTTATTTTTTTATTTTATTAGTTCATATTCTTTTTTACATTAGCTCGTAATCTTATATTAATAGCTCGTATACTTATAATAATAGCTTGTATTCTTATATTAATAGCTCGTATTCTTATCTTAATAACTCATTTTTTTATATTAATAATTCGTATTCTTATCTTAGTAACTCGTAGTTTTTTATATTAGCTCGTATTCTTTTAATATTAGCTCGTATTCTTAGGGTAATAATTTGCATTCTTTTGTGCTCGTATTTTTTTACTTTGTGATTTTCTTAAACTCGCATTCTTTTTACATTAGCTCGTATTCTTATATTAATAGCTTGTATTCTTATCTCAATAGCTCGTATTCTTATTTTATATTAGCTCGTATTCTTTTAATATTAGCTCGTATTCTTTTAATATTAGCTCGTATTCTTAGGGTAATAACTTGCATTCTTTTGTGCTCGTATTTTTTTTAGTTTGTGATTTTCTTAAACTCGCATTCCTTTTAGATTAGCTCATATTCTTATATTAATAGCTCGTATTCTTATATCAATAACTCATAATCTTATCTTAATAACTCATAATTTTTTTATATCAGCTCGTATTCTTTTAATATTAGCTCGTATTCTTTTAATATTAGCTCGTATTCTTATTTTAATAACTCGTTATTTTTTATATTAGCTCGTATTCTTTTTTATATTAGCTCGTATTCTTTTTACGTTAGATCATATTCTTATCGTAAATATTCATTTGTTAAGTGCTTTGGGGTCAGAAAATTTACCCGAAATATTCATTAGGGTTATGATTGGTGTAAATATTTACCTCAAATTAGTATTGTGTGATGTGTTTTTCCTTCTTGATGTCGATGCAAATTGCTTCTCGTTCAATGAAATATTATTCGATGCATTTTTCCGCCTTGTTGAACATACCAATCGCTTCCCTTCTGCCATCTTCGAATCAAATTTTGGTGGGAGAGAAATTTGTTGTGACTGTCGTCAAGAGAGAATTAGGAAAATGTTTACGTTGATTGATAATTAAATATTTATTTTGTATTGGGCTCTAATAGAAAATTAGAAAATTATATATTAGGTGGGCTTGATGTACCATGCTTCTATACACCTGGGTGTAGGATCCTATTTGTGGTAAATTTAGGTGGTTTAGTATAGAGTATTATTGTTATAACGGATTAGCGATTATCGATTCTCGGGCGCAAAACTAACCTACTTTGGAACTAAAACTTTTTTACAAGCAAAACAGACAAATTTTTCCGTATGGTAAGAGAAATATTTTGTCTAGACAAAAAATTTCTTCATACAGATGAAAAAACAAATTCGTCCGGAAGAAAAATAATTTAAAAGTTGCTTTTTTAAAAAGAAAACATTTTCCAGAAGAAAAATATTTTTGATCTAGCCCTACGTCTGGCGGAAAACTTCCTCTAAGCAATTTTTCGCGCGAACTTTGTGTTTTATATATTATTTTAAAGAAAATTCTATTTCAGATAGCTTTTTGCGAGGAGATTGATAATTGTTAATCCGTTCTATTCTAATTCGTTCATTAAATTATAAACTTAAAACATAAACATATCTCTTGGACATTATTGTTACTAGTTTCATTATTATTACTGTTATTAGCCAACGTGAATTAAATATTTTTTTGGAGAAGGTGATAAATTATGAGAAACATTCTTAAAAAAATTGTGTTAATAGTGGACGATAATTATGAGGGACAAAACCTCCTCATCAATCATACTAGTAATTTATGAAAGTTGTCCTTCTTTCACTTCATGGGGGAAGATAATACAAGTGTCCAGCATCGACTTTTGCGTACCAAATTATTGTTTACACAAATCTGGGTTCTAGTTGAAAGAGAAAGCAATAGACAAGTTGTTATAATTATTTATTTATTTATTAGGAATTGTTGTTATCAATTACTCCGTAGAAGCGAAGGTGGAACTTAATTAGTTACTAGTTTTTATGTATCTGGATTGCACGGATACTAAAATAATGTGTGATAAATTGTATGATAAAATGAAATATATCGAATTGGTATTTTATATTTTGTCGCATGATCAACAAATAATTCTCGTTAACATAATATTGACATAAGAATAAATTAGTATTTAATTAATAAATATTTTGTTAGGAAAGTAAAGTCAAAATGAAAATTATACATATGATCCTACAAATACCATAGTTTTTAAATTTTTTTCATGTTACAATTGGTCAAGAAAAATAATAACCACCATGCATAATCAACTCAATGATGTAACAAATTCTTTTATTTAGAATAACAAAATATTCCCTCCTATTCTAAATAAATGTCTCCATTCCCTTTAAAAATAAAAAGAATAAAAGTCTCAATTTCTATTTCCGTCTAGTTACAATAATGTCTCATTGTTAATTTTTGGTAAACTTTTATACTTATTTTAATCACTTTAACTCACAACAATATCTCACATTACAACACAACACTACTTATTTTTATCACTCTACCCACAATAATAATCAATAATACCTTCATCTCTTCAATCTTTTTTTTTCCCACAATACTTTACATCATTTAATTCAATTCCATATTGTGTCATTGTCCAATTGTAACAATTATTTAGAATAAGAGAAAGTATAATTTAATCAAGCTGGATAAAATGATAATTATGCAAAAATATTCATAATGTAATTAAATTGTTATATAGATTTATGATTGACTCTCTAATAAAATTACCTATTTTACCTTTTTAAATGATACCAGCACCGTAGTTGATACCTTTACCGTGATTTTATCCCCGCTCAAATTCCGCACTCAATATCAACTCAATCCACCACAATCTTACCTCCATCTTCTCATTTTAAACAAACTATTGTTCGCAAACGCCCTATTATTCTTCCAATTCACACAAATTATCTAAAATAACCTCCTTTAAAATCCATCATTGTGAACAAAACTTATCACAAATTTATCCAAGCAAGTGAAATACTAAACACCTGCGTCTCGAAAAATCCACCACCCGATGGAAACTAACCCTTACTCTTGATTTTTTTAAACAAATTAAGATTTTACTTTGGATCGATAGAGTCCAAATTAAGTTTAATTTACCCATAAAATCTTTAGAGATTTCTTATTATTGTCCATGGTACCTATTTGGTATGCAAGTGATATTTTATTAATAAAATAACCTTATTTATAATCACTATCCTTGTCAAATTTATCACCCGCCACAAACGCACGCTACTTCAACCCCACTAAATTTGCCGTAAAAAAACATTGCAGGCTACCGTGATTAGTTCTTACTATTTGAAACAATCTTCAATCCACTACTACTACGACTACCTTGTTTCTCGGTCCAGATTCTCTCCATTACTTGACCTTCATTACTTTTAAACGGTCCGGATTTAATCTTGAGATGATCTAGTGGTTGTAATTATTATTTCATAAAAGTAATGTTTTATTAAATGGAGAGAGAAAATATATTAAAATAATCGTGTATTGGAGAGGTAATGGAGAGAAAGTAATGGAGAGGATTCAAACATTCATATCCATGAAACATCAATAATCCTTATTCCAAATGCATTCCCGTCCCCCTTATCATATACGAGTACGATTTATTTCTCCTTCAACTAACAAAGAAAAAATTAGTTAAGAAGCAATCTTCCCTCATATCTTTCTCCCTTTCCTTTCATGCTCTTCCCCCTTCGCTCTTTTCTTGTCCCCTTCCGCCTCCATTTCTGATATTCAAACAAAGATTTGAGTACTATGTTGGTAAACTAAATAAGTTTGAATATTATATAAACATGCATGTACAACGAATTTATTTATTTCATTTTGCATAAATAAATCTTACTCACTCAGTCACTCCATCCCACTTTTAGAAAAAACATAATATCATTCCAAAATTACTAATATTACTCAAGTTTTAGAGACGGGGAACACTATCATGCGTTAGACTTAACTTATATTGTTGTGGCATGAACATAACATTATCATTTTCCCACTTTTATTGTTCATCTTTTTTTAAAATTTTACCACGCTTTCGAAATCTAGTATGTAATTTTTTTTATCTATTATTCCCCGTTGATCATTAATTATTGCACAATATTCGACAGATGACCCATGCTGTGAGGTCTGCGATGGAGTTGAGGAAACGGCTTTACACTTGCTGCGGGATTGCACAGAGACACGGAGGATTGAAAAACTTATCATTCAGACGGATTCGATGACTGTTATAAATTTTATGGAGTCGGTGCCCAATGTGCCAACAACTCACAGTCATATGGTAAAAATTTGTCAGTCCTTTATTCGAGATTCTCAATGGCAAGTTGAGATACACCACACCTACCGGGAAGCAAACACGTGTGCGGATTGGTTAGCTAATATGGGAGTTGTACAAGCACAACAGATAATTCGGTATGATATGTCGAATGTGCCGAGCCATCTGATAGCTTTAGCGCAGCAGGACTGGAGTGGAGTCGCGTGGCCTAGGCTGGTGCCCCGTTCTGTTTCCGTTGCCATTTAGTCAGTAGAAGGGTCATGTGTGTTTGCTCTGTTTTCTTTCTGTTCGTTTTCTTTCCTCTTTCGCTTTCGTTTGTTTAGTTTGTTCCGGGCTTTATCCCTCTTCGATTTACCAAAAAAAAATATTGACTAAACTTTTCACTTACATAATACTTCAAATGTTTTTTCTTTCATCTATGTTTATTTTCCAATTTATTTACTACTTTTCTTACTTAATAAATGTTACATTTAGTATTTGTTCGTTTTACACATGCGATATTTGGTTAACAAAATTACTTCATTTTTATTCATCATTTGTATCATTAATAATACCGATATTCCCAAACGCATCATCCGTCCAATCTAACCAGCCAACTCGTCGCAATCATCCTCATTTCCACTTGAAACAAGGATTCGATTCACATATAAAACAGTTCACAATCCAAAACTTTTACACGTCATACTTCCATACCCACTTAACCTAATATGAAATAAATTAACCTCGAAATTTGACACACTCATTCTTATTCCAACCTCAAACAATCATCTAACTTATTATAAGCACCCCTTCTTCTAGCCCCTAATATAAACCTAATAAAATATCTAAGTCACCCCACCTTCATGAAATACCCAAACTTAGCCTAAATAGCCTCTAAAAGTCCATTCGAAAATCCATCCACCTAACAGAAAACCACTACAAAATACTAACGTATTTGCGACGGACGGGGTCCGTCGCAAATCAGGTGAAATCCGTCACAAAAAGGACATTTGCGACGGACACTGTCTATCGCGTTTTTTGTCGCAAACTGAATTTTTGCGACGGAATGGTCAAGTTTTGCGACGGATTGTCCATCACAAGAATTGACTGACTTTGACACCCTATACAGATTAAGTTGAACATGACAAAAGATGCAAAAACTTAGATTTTGTTTGATAATACCAGATTGATCATTTTTGTAGCTTGTTGCGAGTTTTTAGCTTACATTATTAAACGTGATATTAGCAGTAACACAAAATGTAGGAGTGTATTTCATCATTTGTCACAATTATGTTTGGCCTAAGGCCTTTGGCCTCCTCATGCCTTTTTTTATCGGAAACCATTAAAAATTATTATATTGTTAATTTCTTACAACCCTTTTATGTTGTGAATTATCATATTTAGCATTCGATATAAAATTAGATATTATAAATATATTGAAAGTTTTTTATTCTAATTTAATCATTAGTGTACAAATATTAATGAATAGTTTTTTAATGTTAATAAATTGCAGATAATTAATCATTTTCTATTTCTAATAGAAAAATTATAAATGATTAATTAATTCACATTTCTATCTAATAGGAAAATTACAATCTTATTTCTAATTGAAAAATAATAATTAAATATCTTATAATTCTAATATTAAAATTATAAAAAACTTTCAATATATTTATAATATCTAATTGATTATGACTAATTAACCCGCGTCTCCTCGTGGACTACGTTTTGCAAGAAATTTCTATTCTATTATCCAACTAAACCTCATTTATTGGGAAGTAATAACTTTTTATTTTTTAATTATATTTTATGTTTTTCAAGTTATATGTCAAACTTTTATATCAATTTGTTCTTATAATTATAATTATATATATATATATATATATATATATATATATATATATATATATATATATATATACTTCTAGATTTTTTTAACTATTTACATATACACTCCATACGTTATTAGTATATCTACCAACTTTAGTTGATCCTCCCCTGGTAAAATTGAAAATAAACAACTCCGTGAATTTTCACGGGTGTTACGCTAGTTAAAAGTTAATTTTGTAAAAAGATTAACTGAACAAAATTGATTGAACGTAATTGAAACTTAACGGAATACAACTAAACAAAACTGAAATGAGCTGAAATTAAGTCAGAAAGAACCTAACCTAAATAAAATAATTGATAATTTACTTTAGAAAAAACTAGGGTACCTTAGCCCTTCCCAAGGTTGCAAGTCCATACACAAAGCTGGAAGCAGTGGGAATTCTCCATTTAAGGCAGAGTTCAAGTAAAAGCATATTAGAACGAAAGAAGGGAATGTAGCTGAGGGGTTTCCCATGGGCCTCATGCCACCTCCTATTCCCATCCAATATAACTGTCACATGCTTCGGCATTGCGTCTTCCCGGAAACTCGTCTCCAACACCGGGACTGTCTCCGAGCAGCCAGAGACAGTAAGCGAGGAACGCTTCTTGAACATGAAATGAGTACCTTTCGTGCTATTAACCACATTATGTGAGGAGATAAGCAAACTGGTGGGACGGTGTAGCAAGCGAAGCATTTTTTAAATTTTGTTTTGGTAATTCTGAAATGTACCAATGTTTAATCATGTGGATTAACCAGAGAATATAAACTAATTTTTATGAGTAAATGTAATGGTTTAGTTTGGAGACTTGCTTGTAATTTTATAAAATTATAAGCTAATAGCTTAATCATTGGGATTGTCTAGTAGACAAGCTTTGGTAAAAAATCAACAAGTCTCTTTTGTAACGGGTATATCAGTTTGCGACGGTTAAGTATATACTCACTTGTTAAGATAATACAAAAATAAAAGTGTGTAGAAAATCACAAATGCTTTGTCTTTATCTAACCAAATGAGTTTTATTTGACCAGTCACAAACTTGACGGATATACTATCGTCACAAATGAGAATTTGTGAAAAAAACAATGAACGGATTATACAACCAGATGTATAGAACTAATGGTACATATTTTGAGCTTTTCCATAGAAATTCCGAGCTTAAGAGGAAAGAATTTGAGCTATATTGCAAATTTTATGAATTTCTTTACAAATATATTAAGCTTAGAAAATTATTATACAACTAAAACAATACATATAAATTCAACTATATTCTACTTTTAATATCAAAAATTAAAATGTAACTCAAAATAGTTTAAAAGCTCAAAAAATATGTACATAAGTTGAATTAAATGTATCATAATTGTACAATACTTGTATACATCTGGTTGTATAATAGTTTTTGTATATTGAGCTAGTAGTTCTATAGAGTTACTTGCTTAAATAGTTAATGGACCCACTAGATAAATATAACCAATAGGAGAATAGTGGTCATATTAATAAAATTTTAATTTTATATTGAAAATTTGGAAATTGAATAAACAAATAGAAAAGTGTGTGAGGACACAATTTTTTTTAACCATAATTGTGATATTATTTTGCGTTTATTTACGTACTAACGTGACTAAATGATATTAACTTATACATATAACTGAATATTTTGGGCCGCGTGAGGGCACCTGCCCACTCTTTCCCTTCCCCAGATCCGCCACGGGTTAAGTGGATCCAATCAAAATATTACTAGTAAGTTTGCAAAACTAATGGAACAAATAGTAACTTAAAATTGTTGTTACTTCAAAAATTTATGTGAAGAAAAAAGCTAGTAGCAACTAACTTATCATTAAACTTACTCTAATAATCTTCGCCCCATCATATGACCTAATAGTCGCTCTAACAACGACTATTAGGTCATAAATATACACACAACTTTGTGTCTTTGAAAGTGAGATGTTTTATTTGAACAAGCGATAGCCAAATAAAACTACCCATGTTATTCCATTGCACTCATATTCATATGACCTAATAGTCGCTCTAATAACGACTTTTCAAGTTTTTTTTTTTTTTGACAATTTACTTTTAAAGTTGGTGTGATTAGAATCGCACTACACATGCTCATAGTAAAGGAGTTTTGGTCCACGGGAAAATGAGTAGTGGTTGTGATTAGGGATGGCAATGGGTAGGGTTTGGGTAGGGTTCGATACGATCCAACCCGATCCGAAGTAAAAAACTTTAGACCCATACTCGACCCAGACCCTAAAGGGTCTAAAATTAATGGACTCATACCCGACCCTATTGGGTCTGGGTCTGGGTAGGGTCTACCCTAGGGTCCAATTTTTTTTAACGAGTCATTCGATAAAATGTTTTAGAGTTCGAATTAAATTACAAAGTTTTGATTAAAGTATTACAAAGTCTTGGTTATTTGGATCATTACCCGTACCCGACCCTAAATTATATCATTTACCGTACCCAAACTCATCATTTTCATCAATTCCTCGTTATTCTTAATGGTGATTTGGATATGCGTATAGTATATTAATGATAACTAATAAGGGTCATATGTTTGTGTGTATTATTTGGGTTATTGACGTTCGTATGTGTGTTTTTTATTTTTCTTTTTATTTTTTTAATAAATATAAGGGTCCACGAGTCAGGTAGGGTCCCAAGACCAAGACCCGGACCCGGATCCGGAGTTTTTATATAGGACCCATACCCGAGTGGGTCTGAAAAATTTAGACCCATACCCGACCCGTTAGGGTCTGACCCTAAGAATCTGGGTTGGATACCCGACCCACTGCCACCCCTAGTTGTGAGCTTGGATTATGGACATTGAATTGGATTATAGAAGTGATAAATGGGTCTATTGAATCGAGTTTGGTCATTTGAGATTTATTGTACATTTTGTCTTAGGTGAGTTGTGATAAGATTATAGAGATGATATGGAAGAGGAGATAATTGTATTATTAATTGTAGTTGATCTCATGAGAATACATAGTCATATATATAATAGATAACCGTACTTTAGATACGATAGCCGTCGTAGCTAATCGTAACCTAATGTGCCTAATATTCTAATACTCTCCCGCAATTGTAAAGTCACTACATTGTACGAACTTTACGATTGAAGAAATACAAAGAAAACACAACATAAAAAGAAGTGTAAGTTGATAATCAGTACCATATTAATCACCCTTTTTAATGAAGAGTACCAACAAAAAAATTAATTAATTAATAGTACCAGTTTATTTACTCCGTTCAATAAGTAGTACCAAGTCACCGGAAAATCGCACTTTTTAGCTAGTTTTGAATTTTCCGGCTACTTTTTTGATTTTTTATACCTATTCTACCCCTCTCCCATGTTTTCCTCACATTTACCCATCTAAACATTTATCCCTCACACTACCTCCTATCCCCACCCACCACAACCTCACCCCACCGCACCCCCACCACCGGTACTACGGACCACCAACACAAACAACTCCCACCTCGCTCTTTGTCACCTCATTCGTTGGCTCGCAGCGAGTCGCACACCACCATGAGCGGCAGCAACCTCAATCACCGCCACATGCCTTATGCCGCTCCGTTCTCCACCATGCCACATGCCTCGTAAGGTTGGTAAGATAAAAGAGTATTAAGACTCGCTAGAAAATTTTCGAACAAGAACGTTAATTTTTTTCGGACTTGTCGTGGTTATGAGTTAATTTACAGGAACCCTAATCGAACCTGACAAATATCAATAAAACGGATAATTAACCGTTAATTTTAATATTTGGAGAACGCTAAGTTTTTCGGACTCCAAATAAATCAATTTTGTATCACCTTGAACGGATTTGAAAACTTTTAACAAGTTCGAAAGAAGGAGGGCTTTTATTACGGATAACATTTTTTTTGGTTTTTGTTTGAAATATGTGAAACACAAGAGCAAAGCTATGCAACAAAGACAAGAATGCATGCATATGCATATGCATATGGTGGTTTTATCATCCATTCAACCAAACGCATTAAGAAGAAATTGTTAATTACTATATTTTTTTAGAAAATAAAATAGATATCATCCTAAAATCCCGCTGGTGACACTATAATTCATTAGTGCCTCCGGCAGGGAGGCGAAATATCGTTTTTAGACCTCAAGAGCGCGAGACTCTGATACCATGATAATATTATAGAGAGGATAAAGAAGAGGAGATAATTGTATTATTGATTATAGTTGATCTCATGAGAATAAATAGACATATATATATATAATAATGACCGTACTCTAAACCCTAGACGATAGCCGTCGTAGCTAATCGTAACCTAATGGGCCTAAGATCCTAATAAGTTGTTTTACGGGTATAACTCGTTTTGGGTCAGGTCATTTTTAAGTAAGTGGTTAAAATAAGGAAATATTGAAAATCACCACCATAATTTAATAATATGTGCAATTAAGTTTCTGAACTTGTAAAATAGGTTTGTGACCCGTGAAATTCACGGGGTTATGTGTTTTAGTTTTGTTATTTTATCGTATTTTTAAGATTTGTCTGAATAATTAGTTGATTCATTTAAAAGGATATTGTCTTGAAATACATAAAAGTTAGTTGGTTAATATCTTAATTCTTTGACAATTTGGTTTATTTTCGAAACTATATATTGTACTTTACTTGTTATTTTGATTAATATAATAATAACACGTGATTTTTTAAAAGTAGCATCTGTAATGAGCTCAGTAGTTCATGACACTCATGTGGAAACTCATTCTAAAAGAGCCTCTTCAATTATTTTAGCTTCTTTTTTATAAGTTATTTATATTGAAACATATGTGAGATTAAAGTTATTATTTTAAGTTGACATGAAGAAGAACGTGTCAACAATCATTGAGCGAAACATAAATAATAAATAAATCAAAATTAAACTTTACATTATTAATAAGTATTTTAATGTAAGGTGTTTTTAATAATTTAGTTTAGTTGTTATGTGGCAAAAATGTAAATACTTAAGATTGTCTTTTAATTAGATTAGATTGTATAGATAAATTTTATACTAATTTTTTTTTATATAAGAGCTTAAACATCTCTTTGTTATCTAGGCAACTGAAGTTACTGAGTGAAGACAAAAGGTTAATTAATGCATAATCTTGGATTATTTTTCTTTTGTTTTTTTAACAACGATAAATTCGCCAATGTAAAGAGCTCAAAACATACGTTTTAATTAGATTATACGGCTTTTTATCTTCACAATATTTTAATTTGTATAAACCATATTTTTTAATAGTAGCATAGTTATGAAGTTTAATATATGATTGTCTTATTATATCATCTATATTAATTTGTCAAAATAACTAAATTTAAATTTTTTGCAAAAATAATAAATTATTGATAGTTAAATAGTAGCCTACTACAAACCTCATTACAATCTCATTATATGTTATAAGACATATAAATTAGATAATATGACATTTACGCATAAATATTAAATAATAATGCACAATTAGGCAGTGTGTATGTCAATTGGATTTATTTCGTCCAACTTGTTAATAAGATTGAAATCCATTCAACTGTAATTTTATTCTATTAGAAATATTTTTCAAAGGGAAAATGATGAAAAAAGAACATAACATTCCAAAATAAAACATACATATTAAAGTTTCTGAAATATTATTTTTTCTATGAAACTAAAAATGATTAGTAATTAACATTCATGTTGTCAATCTTAAGTTAGTTTATCATATAGTATTGAAGAGGGAATTCAAGAAGTATTTGGTTAAGCAATTCTAGTATTTCTCTTTTTCATATGTCCTATTTTCTACAATGAACTACCCGTACAAGAAAAAAAAACCCCACTAGGGGCATTAATAATAAATAAAATGGTAGAATTTGATTTATATAATATTAACCTTAAGTTTATTAATTTAAGTTTTTTCCTTAAATAATGAAAGAAAGTGAGCATTGAATCATTAACATGTAATTAAGTATATTGTAAACCAAAAAAAAAAACAAAAAAACATGTAATTAAGTATATTTATCTTTAAATTACACAACTCCAAAAATATTGATAGCGCTAAAATAAGAACAAAATAACATATATGTGAAGTTTAAAAATGTGATGACTACTTCATAATCAATGGAACTTAAAAATATACTCCCTCTGAGTCTGTATGATTGTTCCTGTTTCCTTTTTCATGCGAGTTTCGTGATTGTTCCTATTTCCTTTTTTAGTAACTTTTTTGTGGTCTAAAATCAATTCAGTGTGGGGTAGGGTGTTTTGTGTGATTTAGAATCATTTTCTTATTTCTTGTGCATAAAGCAAAAGGAACAATCACTCAGACTCGGAGGGAGTATTAATTTTAAACCTTAATACACTTACCTTACCTTAATACGCTTACTTTGATGTCATACAATGATAAAAGTGATTATTGTCACGTACAACTCTCTTGGTGATAAGGGTAAACACAATATTGGCTTGAATTATGGGTCACAAATATTGCCTTCCATCAAGCTTTTATGGCCAATTTAGGATGCATTTTATGACTTTTGGACGTCTTTTTTTTATTATGATCAATTTTAATATATACATAAACATGTAGCAAGGTTTTATGACTTGGACTAAATGGTTTACATGCATGACCCAGATGCAAGAGTAAGCTTGGGTAACCCAACTGGGTTGTGTTCTAGACTAAACATGGTTCATGTGAATATTAGACTTAGGGATGATAACGGGCCGGATCTGGATAGGCTCCAATAGGATCCAGATCCGTTTTTTGACAGTCGGATCTGACGGGTCCAAAATTTTCAATCATACTATCACATACTTGACATATGTAAGCCACACAATTAACGCATGAAGGTACACACTCGCAAGTACTACAAAACATGTTGTCACTTCGAGAAAAATTGCAAATAAACAATCACTTAACCATGTTTCTGATTTATTATAGTTTTAGAAAGTAAAAGAAAATATACTGAGAGTCATAGAATTTGGAGAATTAGAATTAAGTCCAAATACAGAATTGCCACAATCCGATTGATCGAACATAATTTTATTAACATTCGTCGCAACCCAAGGTAAACTTTGCAAAAATCGTAATCAAGTTAACTACTAACAGACGTTACACAATGCTCACAACCACACCAATCACACTATAATACTCCCCATAATATATACAAGATCCATCTAACTCATGCAATACAACAAAGATATATACGTAAGACAACACATTAAACTGCAAAAGAAACGTTCTTGAAATCAAGATGACATGCGACAGTGTCAAACGCTAACCATAAGACCATAATATAACTTATTAAGTCGGGTACTTGCTCAAACTACTTATCTGTCAGGTATGTAACTACCTACCCCCACATACTATATTCACTTAGGGACTTTTGGGATTCTGTGATCAAAACCATATAACAATTGAACGATCTTCAACTCATCAATTCAAATGACATACGGCGTAAAAATAAAGCACAGCAATCATACGACAGTACTAGGTCGAGTATCACCAACTCGGTCGAGTACACACACTACTCGGTCGAGTTCTACCTACTCGGTCGAGTTATCCCTACTCGGCCGAGCTACCACGATTCGGTCGAGTTATCCTAACTCGGCCGAATTCACCTTAATCGGTCGAGTTGACCCAACTTGGCCGAATTACACTCACTCGGTCGAGCACACCCTATTCGGCCGAGTCATTACGTCAGTCCAGCTTCGTGAAGGGGAAATCGCCCTTTTACCTATCCTAAGCGTCACATAATCCTATATCCGTACTACTGCAAACAATCACCATCAGTAAAAAAGTATACTCTACTTCATAAAAAATCAATCAACTACATATAATCTTGCCAGGATATATACATAACATTTCATTTTTCCCATCAAACCACAAGCTTATCATCGTATTTCATACGCAATTGCACCCAACATTACATCACACATCAGAACAATCCTAATCTACCTTTAAGGACCAAGTACAAGATATGTAAGCAAGTTCGTGGTTCCGGGACGTCTCCCAAACCTTTGCGGTAGCCTTACATACTTTTACTTGTGGTTCATTTTATTTAAGACGCACCTAAATTCATTTGGGTTCATTGGTTCAGGTTCCAAGACCGTCGCTCTGATACCATTTGTGAGACCCTCATAATCCAAGGCCTTTAGGTAGGACCATTAGATTATGAAAATATCACCATCTCAACTTCATGAAGCATAATATCAAGATAAACAATACTGTAACCTTTATTAAAAGTGAGAACGTATAACAAAGTCTGATACAACAACCATAAAAGAAATATCTGCGAAAGCTAAGAAACTATGACACTGCTACTAACTGAGTGAAACTCATCCTCCCCGAGCTATCAGACATCAACATCGTGTTACCTGTTAAGAATCTGCTCACCATACCAATGGATCATCACAACACATAAACCACAAGCGTCAGTTACTGTATACGCTATATCATCACTACCAAAAACAAGAACTGTATAACAATCTCAAGGCACCGCATGCTGATATCACCAATCACTGATGTTACTATCACATAAACCAAGTGGCAGCCTTTAACTCCACATCAATTAACCCGCTTACCGCAGCAAGGGGTACCTAAATCATTAATGTGCACAACCTCTCCGTGGCGGGTCCTACGAAGAGCGATCATAGGAGTGAGATCTGTTTCCCACAACAGTCCCACACATTACCTTTTAATCTCATCTCGTAACCACAAGTGATATCAGTCTTACATCACAGTAATAACATCGTCATAATATATCAGGAATACCGTCACAATTTCATAACAGATAACTGAGTAGGGAGAACCATACCTCAAGGCAATCAATCACGGAATGCAAATCCAAGCTTTCTTCCAATACTCTTCTACAAAATCTCCTCATAAGAACATACAGATAGATTACTAACCATAGGTATAACTAATATCTAGACGACATACAACGAGAAGGACGATACTTACTTGATGACACAATACTAGGCTAGATGATCGGCACGTTAAACTCTTATTAATGATCTCTTAGAAGTTTTTGGGAAAGAATTTTGAGAGGAACTAGGTTACTGCATTTCTGATTTAGGGTAAAAGTGATTTTAACTTACGGTTTATATTTTATAAGAAACTCGACGCTGAACACGGAACCGATAACTCGGCCGAGTCGGACCAACTCAGTCGAGTAGCCTCAACTCGGTCGAGTAGCCTTAACTCGGTCGAGTAGGCACAACTCGGTCAAGTAGGATCAACTCGGCTGAGTAGCCTTAACTCGGTCGAGTTATCTCGCAGTTCTTAACACTGACCAATTTTCGTAAAACAGACATATCTCCCTCATTACTTGGTCTTTTTGGGCGTATGACCTACCGTTAGAATCGTAAAAGGATAAGTTGTCACCTACAATTGGAATAATATTAATATAATATGCAAAACGCAAGTTATAAATAACAGTTTTAAGACAACCTATCTATAACCGGGCAACATAACTATACCATTTTCTTTCTCCAATAACTTATACTCCCTCCTACCCGAGATAAGTGTCCCGTTCTTCATTTTTCTTTAATCGTCAAAGTGTCCCGTTGTGTACTATTTGGATCGTTTTATTACCTTTTTACCCTTCACTATTTATATTTATTACCCACCCACCCACCCCTAACCCAATAGAATACCTTCTCTCTCCAATCTAAATACCCCTACCATACCCAAAATACACAATCCATAAATCTTCAACTCACTAGCAAACGGGACACTTATCTCGGATAGGAGGGAGTATATCAACAATGCCACCGAGTTCAACCAATTCCATCGAGCAACTCATACGAGAAATAGAGGGTTGTTACAGATTATCCCAGTTTCAACCATTCCATTGAATTTCGGGTATCTCTATATCGTAAAATCCTTAAATGACGTCTCTTTAACATCTCAAGACTAGCAAATCTCTATGCATTTGCCACCTTACAAACATCATATTTCATAGACCATCAACTCTCCGATCTCCCAGTTCTCAAACCTTCATCTTTCATCATCCAAACCACACATAAAGAACCAAATCCTTAGATACACTCAAACTTCTCAAAAGGTGAACACTTAGATCCATTATTAACATCTTCCACACCGTTATTACTTAACCAGCCGCTCTAAGAATCTATATGTTCCTTTTGGAAGACACTAAGCCGGATTCCATGGAAAAGGATGTGGGAAAAATTGGACAGACAAACGCTAGGTGAGGAGGATGAAGGTGATCTTTTGGCGGTGAGTGTCGAAGATCTGATTGAGTTTTCGGTATTAGACTCTGGTATATCATTTCACACTAACCCATGTAAAAATTCCTTTCATTAGTTTATTGGTGGAAGGTGTGGTACGACTTACTTGGTGAATAATAAGGCTATGTCAATTATGGGAAGATGTGATGTAAAATTCGTATCTCGATTAGAGGTAGGTGGGAGCTAACAGATGTCATGTTTATCCCGAACTAGAAAAAGAAATTGATATCTGTTGGAAAGCTCGATGAAGCAGGCTACAAGGTTGTCTTTGAGGAAAGTTCCTGAAAAATAGTCAAGGAAGCTATGGTGTTAGCTCGTGAGACTAAGAGTGGGACTTTGTACACCATGCATGGTGTAGCTAGTGATGACATGAGTGGTGTAACTGCGGGAGGGATGAAGAATGAAGTTGTTTCACGAGACTTGTTGCGGGATCCGAAAACTATGCATAGTGGGCCTTACACAATAAGCATCGTGGGTGTAAATTCGGTGTCTTAAAGGCAGAAGGTGGTCCGGGAACGCACAAGGTGAAACTGGCACGCTTGAATGTGTGTGAAAAATCAAGAGGTTCTAATAAGGCATGTAAGGGTGTTTCGTTTAGGTGGGAGTGCACGCCTCAGAAAATGATGAGTGAAGCCCGAGACGTATGGTTGCCGGTGGGAACAAACTTGAATGATAAAGGTCAAGGTTGGGTACCTAGACTGGACTCTTGCAAGAGGCATGAGTGGAACATGGTCGCATTAGGTGGAGAAGTAAAGTTATTGATGTTACCTCCATAATTGTCGGAAGGTGGGAGATTGTTAGAATTAAGTCCCTCCATTATGGAGTTTGATGTTTCTAATTGGGACATAACGAGAAGGAGTTTCTAACCCAAAGAAACTTACTTCATTAATCACTTGAACTAAATGTAAGATGTTATAAATAGTTATTATGTCTTGGAGTTATAGCTTGTGATTAGCTATAAAAGAAGAAGAAAACTATGTAATTTGTATCCTCATATTGTGAGTGATCAATGAAATTCCTAGTGTGATTATAGTGAGGATGTAGCCAAGTTGGTGAACCTCGTAAATATTGTGTTCTTGTTATTTTTCCGATTCTTATATTTATTATTGTGTGTGGTCTATACCGAAAATCCCTACACTTTAAATAATTCCCTCTAAGCTAATATCACTAATTCCTTCATCACTCGTTTTTTCCCATAGATGATTATTTATTCCTCAAACATAAAATCGTAATTGAAATCAAACATAGACTCAAAATAAAGTCAAGTTCATATTCTATGAGTTCAATTTTAATCCTGTAAATTCAATTTAGTTTAATTGAGATCCTAGAAGCTCAATTCACTTTATATCAGATTAGTTTCTGTCCAAAAGAACATGGCCTAAGCCACGAAAACCGTAAAAAGATTCAAAAATATATTTGACAATGTTTTAATTTCGGAGGAAACGGATCGAGAGAGACTTATGTGTTGTGTTAGTGCACGGCATATCACTAACCATAATCACAAATTCTCATTTCTGACGGACATATTCATCGCAAGTTTGCGATGGGTTAAGTAATATCCATGTAGATAGATAAGATAAAAGTATAATACCTAACATGAATAGTAATTGTTCTGTCACAGGCTTGTAACACATATTTCGGCTAAAAAGGAGACTTGTTGATAATCACAAATACATGGATAATCATGTTACAACAAGGAGGTAGTACTCCGTTACATTAATTGCTTCGTTAATTAACCCGTAAAACAAAAGAGTTTAGTACCATCTACCATGTATCATATATTCATCATGTTACAATAACTAAACACTTGCCAACTTAAGTAGAGTTTTAAGTATATAAACTCACTCTATCCCCACTAATCTCTAACTACGGACAATTACAACATTATTATCATTCACGTCTAACAAAATGGCTAAGTTCGTTTCTATCAACGTTTCTATACATTTTGCATATATTCGTAAAATGCAGCCGCCATTAAACTTCAGCAATCACCTCGACACTGCCATTGATATTAATAGAAATCCTTTGACAATAAAGTGTCGCGGTTTTGTGGGCGGCCTCAAAGTCGCTTCTCCTACAAATTCGCAGAGACGCTACACAGTAAACGTAGTTGCCAATGACACTGATTACAACTCCGTAGCCGGTCTCCGACTAGACAAGATGCCGGAACACGTAGCAATAATATTGGATGGAAGCAGAAGGTGGCTAAAGGCACATAACAAACCTCTAAGCTATGAGCCATTTTTTGAGGCCAACGTTGTATTTGCTGACCTTTGTGTCAAATGGGGGATTCTTAATGCCACATCTTTCGTCTACTCTTAAAAATTTGGAAAGAGGCCAAGTGAGTAATTACATATGAATTTGCTTTTCTTTTTTAATTTCACAACCTCTTTTCGTACTTCGTATATTAGTATATCATCGAAAAGGCATATCATATTTTTTTCGATGACGAGAGTGCTGAATCCTACGGACCCAAGCATTTTCGCACCACTATATGAATTATGTGAGTCACCCTTTTGGGAGCTGCAGTGGCCAAGTGGTAATCGCCCCAACTGGTAGTCGAACTGGCTCCTTTCAACGCCTGAGTTTCTCCAAGTTTTAAGTTTAACCCAACTACTATTGAACTAACACCGCTTGGTTTAAAAAAAAGGCATATCTTATTAATTAGGTAGAGTTTAAATAGTTTTTAAATTTGACTAGTTGATAAAAGTTTCGATTTTATAGGTTTATATTAGAAAAATTAAGTAAAATTGAGTGCAAAAGAATATGATCTTATTCTACTTCAATATTCTATATTGGAAAAGGAAATGACGTCATACGGTGTTATCCAATTTTACAATAAGGGCTTGTTTGGTTGACATAGGGGAAACTTCAATATCACATGAATTTCCAATTCACGTGAATTCGCAAAAAGTGTTTGGTTCGCATATGGGAAGTTAATGCATGCGGGAAGTTCTATTCACCAAGGGGGACTTGGTGAGTAACTTCCCACATAATGGAGGAAGTAAATTTATGTGGGAAGTTCTATTTCCCATAATATTGGCAACCAAACAACAACATGATTTTACACTTCCTAGGAAGTTCAACCTCCCATGATTTTAATGGGTAACCAAAGAAGCCCTTAGTCTCTCTTGTGACGCTTATATCCGATCCGTCACAAGCTTGCGACGGGTCAAGTAGACCCACTTGTTTATATAAGACAAAAATAAAAGTGCATAGAGAACCACAAAATCTTTGTCTTTATCTCTCTAAATGGGTTTTACTTGGCACGTTATAAGATTGCGACGGATATTGTCGTCGTAAATAAGAATTTGTGTTTTGAGTAACACAGGGTAATTTTGTAAGGTTAATACCATTTTAATAATTATAAGATTAGTCAAATAATTTTGCCGATGCCAAAAATGGAATATTGCGTCCCTATGCATGTTAATGATCAGATCTTTCAAGTTAAAGCTTGTTTCTCACCAATCTTCATATCCATCTCTGATGTGTCACCGTTGTGTAAACTAATAATATACACTCTTTTCCCTTAAATGAGTGAAACGATGCAACATAGACTCGGCTTTTTAACCGAAATGTGTTAATAAAATATCTTATGGAAATCATGTGATGGTTGTCGGCAAAATATCATCGAAGATGGACATGACTGTTGTCGGGGAAACCAGTCAGACTCGAGAATTTTTTTCTAGCTAATTATAGCAAGCTCTTTTTGTATCCGAGATTTAAATCCCATGGTTGATCGTAGAGTTGTCCAAATGTGGGTTTGGGCCGGACATGGGCTGAATTGAAAGGGAAAAATATGTCCTGTAAGACTATAGCGAGCGGGTTAGGCCAAAATAACGAGTCACTTCTCATTGCCTTTACTCGCCCAATTGCTAAATTCGGGTAACCCGTGGGCTGACGGGCTCATATTTTTCTGTTAACTTTTGAAAAATTAATAATTAAGTAATTAACAACGCGATAAATTTGCAAAGCCAATATTGAATTAAGTTCTTACGGAGTATTTCTTAACATCAATACAAAAAATAGAAGGCGACTAACTTGGTCATATAATATTAAGTTCCTAAATTCAAACAAGATTAAAAACTAAGTAAAAATTAATTATACTAATTGCTCATATTACTTTAGCGGGCCGGATGGGTCAGCACGTTTTACATTTATCTTATCCGTGTCCTCCCCATTTACTAAAATGGGCTGGACCGGGTTAGCCCCTGACCCATTTTTTTCAAAAAGATGAAGTCTAAGCCTGGTAAAAATTTGGGCTGGATAGGCCGGGTTTTAGGACGGTACCGCCCATAAACAGCTCTGGTTGATCGGTATAAATATGATATAGCCATATGAACCTTCTATATGAAGAAGAAATAAGAATGTTCTAACCCTGTTGATTTATTTCCTTTAATATTAACACAAAGTGAATACAAAAATATTAACACAAAGTGAAAAAAATATATATTACTGTTTTTCCCTTTCTTACCTCTCGCCAAATTTTAAACTAATTTTTATATTTGTTATTTTCTGATTATTTTAATAGGGTGTTATTGAGATTGTGTAACATGCGGTGTCGCCCTAACATAATCCTTCTTTATTTCTCCGTGATAACTTTTAATCAAACTAAAATAAATGATCATAACTGATGGTCATCCGGCTAGCCGGCTGGAAACACTCCACACAAGTTGAAGGAATCAAAATGGAGGAAGTCACGGGACTTCCCAGCCAAGAAGGGTGCTGGTAGCCGGTCCACCGGCTAGGGAAACCTGTATGTTGACAAAATGAAGAATTTTATGGGAGGCTCCTAACCGGGCTGCTTGCCGACAATCGGTGAACCAGTCGGGCACCTCCTAATGACATTTCTAACATTAATAGTTATAGAAGACTCCCAGTCGGTAGAGACACCGGCGGCCGGGCAACCAGTTGAGCCCCTCTGCGCACATTTCGTCCCTTCACTAATTTTGACTTATTTGGCAAAAAAAACTATAAATACACCTCTCTAATTTTCAGTAAGACGAACAAGTCCCTAGATAAACTTAGATGGAGAAACAAACCCTTAATCTTGTAATCTTTACATAATTAAGTTTTAATCTTTCTATATTTAGCATTAATTACTCTTAAGACTTTATTAGATATTCTAGTTTTCATTTTTTTATATTTTGGTTTTGGTTGCAAAAGAAGATAATGAAGAAATTCTTCTCTTAATCAATCCAAGTTGCAATAATCATTTATCGGTTTTTCTAACGTGTACTCTTAGGGCACATGTTAATAATTTAAATGCGAAAAGATTAAACCATATTTTCGTTAATTATGGTAAAAATGACTTTTTACCTAAGAATCAGATGAGAATATGTTGTAAATTTTTCCGTATTTAGATTATTAATGTGTGCCCTAAGGGCACACGTTAGAAAAACCGTTCTTCTATTTTGTTGGTATAATTATCTTCATTTCACTTTGTTTTGAGTTGTTTACATTATTGTTCATCTTATTTATTGTTTGAATTTATACCATGTGTTGCGCTTTATTCGTTGATGATGAGAAGTCTTCTATATCTAAACCATTCTCCGGCTTATTAATGGTTTGTCTAGATGTGTTGTTGACAGGTTTCGAACAAGGCTAGCATATGGAAATGAAGATGGGCCAAAACTCGTGATCTAAATAGATTATTGTAAGGGTATCGGACTTGTGATTAATCTTTGTCCTCGGTCCAATAAAGTACGGCTTAAAATATCAAAATAATTTTGGAGTCAAATATGTTTCTGAAATATCTTTCTAAACAAACAAAATTATTGTGTGAATAAAATCTTTATGTCAAATAAGGAAGTTGATTCCTAATAGGTCTCAAATTACTATCAACCGTTTTTTGGAAAAGATTTTATTCTGTTGCTATAATACTCATTGACTAACAAGTATATAATACTTGTGCATTGGACGTTGAAAGCAACTAGCACGAAGCATACTTGTTTTATTCTTAAGCTAAATTTTTCAGAGGAAGTATTAAGGATTTAAAAAGCTAAGTTTTGCAAAATTGTGTTTATGAAAAAATTTTATCGAAGTAGTTTTGCAAACAGTTTTGCTAAGCCGAAACTTCAAGACCGACATTGATTAAAGCAAGTTCGTTTACTCATAGGTTAACTTTTGTTCTCCTTTGTTCACATCAATTGAATATTTCAAGGAGACAAAAAGTGTAATCTTTTTTTTTCTTATTCATTTATAAGAAGAATAATATTTGGAGTACGGGTTGTACTCGAGTTGCACGATCGGGTTGATCGTGGGGATTGTTTTTGTAATCGGGTTTGATTATAAAAATTATAAAATGAAAGGGGTGGTCGTAGACCTTTAGAGAGTAGGTCGAACCACGTTAAAAATCGCGTGTTCGTTTCTATTCTTCTATTTCTGCTTTCGTACTCCAGTTTATTTGCATCTTTTCTCGTAACTGATTTCAGAATCTCAGCACAGGTTACAATATTTTGGACAGTCTTCAATACTGTTTAAATTCGTCTGTGTGCTGCCAACGAAATTAGTAGAGTACAAGTTAAGTTTTTAAAAAGAGTACTTAATTCACCCCCTCCCCCTCTTAAGTACCGGATCGACAAACTCATCAATTGGTATCAAAGCCTTGTGCTCTTGATTGCCTTACAGCAAAGAGTTTGATCCTTCTTTGAGTTTATCTTTTACGAAATTCCTTCAAAATGAACTCCAAATCTGTCAAAAGTCCTGTCTTTGATGGCACAGACTATGGCTAGTGGAAAAATCGTATGATGCATTTCATACAAGGAACAGACTACGAATGTTGGGTAATCATAAAACATGGTCCCCTCTCTATCACTTATATCAACTCTAATGATGCTGAAAGTGAAAAGAAACCAAAGGACTACACTTCGAGTGATTACAAAAAGGCTGAGAAGAATGCTATAGCCATATCACTCTTGCAATCCGTTATCGGAGAATCCGAAACTAGTCGGATTGCAGGATGTAAAACGGCCAAACAAATATAGGATAGTTTAGGACTAGCTCATGAAAGAACTGTGCAAGTTAAAAAACAACGTATTGACATTTTGATGCAACAATACGAATCCTTTAAAATACAACAGGATGAATCCATTAAAAGCATGTCTTCTCGTTTTTCCAACATAACTAATGAACTTTCCAACCTTGGTAGAACTTTTCATACTCAGGATATTGTCCATAAAATTTTAAGAAGTCTAACAAAAAAATGGCAAGCCAAAGTCACTGCTATTGAAGAGGATAGGGACTTAACTTAAACTTACCTATGAAGCTTTGATGGGTTCTCTCATGGCACACGAATTAGTGCTTGAAAATGATGTCGATGAGAAACCTAAAGCCAAGGGACTAGCCTTGAATGCAGTGTCAAGTGATAATGAAAGCGAACTTGAGGATGAAGTAGCTTTCTTATCCAAATGGATTGTCAAAATTATTAGAAAACAAAATCATGGAAAGTTCGATAGTTACAAATCAAAGAATTTTGTTCCTTCATCATCTACGTCACTTTCCTTGACTATAATGGGATGTTTCAAATGTGGGGAACATGATCACCAGATAAGAAATTGTCCTAAGTGGGAAGAAGAAAAGTCCAAGGACAAACGTGACAAATCTAAGCAGGAGTACAAATGTGCAATGATGGCTGTTGTCTGGGGTGAGTCTGACTCAGAAGAAGACGATGAAAACCTCAATGACGGAAAAGAAGAAAAGCTATGTCTTAGATCCATCTACAAACCTAGCTCGAAAATAAAGGGAAAAGAGGACACCATAAGATGTCTCACGGCTCACTGAGGTGCTTCCGACAGTGATTCGGAAGATGAAGTAAGTCTCTTAACTCTTAAAACTCAAATGAGATCTTTGTCTAAAGAAAAATTCTGAAACTGTTAGATGAGACGTTAGGTGACAATTATAACCTGAACAACCGTCTAAATGCTACGCAATCTGAAATAGAAAGCATAGCGGAGGAGATCATTGGCTTAAAACGTAATCTGAGAAGTCTTGAGAAACAAACAGTCAACCAAAGTGTCGAATCTGAACTTTTATCTGAAAATGAGCATCTTGTCAATGAAATTCGCAGACTCACCAAAGAACTAGAAGAACAGAAAGATTTATATGCTACCAGAATTTCTAGATATTTAGATACTTGTTCTAGGTTCGATAGATTAAATGTTGATTATGATGCTCTCTTGTACAAAAATAAAAAGCTGCTGGAAAGAGTAAAGAACTTGGAAACTGATTTGGGAAATGTCAGGAATGTTGCGGCAAAATGGGAAGGAAGTAATACTGTACTAAACTTTCTAGTAAATCAATCTAAGAACACAAAGAAATTAGGTATATGATTCGTGTTCTGACAGTAGGCAGAATGATTCCCAATATCATGCTGTTTCTGTCCCAGAACAAAAATTAGACACACCTTCAGACTATTCTAAACTGAGCAACACAGACAGTGGTAAGAAACCAGTTTCCAACAACAGAAATTTTCATAAGCATAAGTACGTGGGCTTAGACACACCTTCGGACTGTTCTAAACTGAGCAACACAGACTGTGTTAAGAAACCAGTTTCCAACGACAGAGATTTTCGTAAGCATAAGTACGTAGGTCTACCTGAATATGTTATTTGTAAATTTTGTGGAAAAAAAGGTCACGTATTTAATGCTTGCTCAAAACGGTTAGGATACTTGGATAAAAACATAAGAGTGGTCAAAAGAATGTGGATTATGAAAGATATTTTAGACATTGTTTGTCATAAAAAGGGACCCAAACTCGTTTGAGTTCCTAAAGTATCTAACTAATCATCTCTTTCAGGGCTATATGAGAGGAGGCAGTCGTTGGTATCTTGATAGCAGATGTTCTCGACACATGACAAGTAATAAGCACAAATTCCTCTCATTATCAGCCTATGACCGTAAAAATGTGACATTGGGAGACAACAAAAAAGGTGAGGTAGTTGGCATTGGCAAAATTGGTAAGTCTCTTTCACATTCCATTGATGACGTGCTACTAGTTAAAGGTCTCAAACATAACCTAATCAGTATCTCACAATTGTGCGACAAAGGAAATAGAGTTGAGTTTAGAGTTAACTCTTGTTATATCATCAAGGAAAACACTAACGAAATTGTGCTCGAAGGTAAAAAAAATTAACAACATCTATGTTGCTGACTTCGAAAACACTTCAAAGAAAAATCTCAAGTGTTTATCAGTTGTTCATAGCGATCCCTTCCTATGGCATAAAAGGTTTGGACATGTAGGCTTCTCTTCTCTAAACAAACTTCACAAACTTGATCTTGTGGACGGCTTACCTTCAATTAAATTTGAAATTGAGGGAGTTTGTGAGGTCTGTGCGAGATGCAAACAAGTCCGAAGTTCTTTTAAGCCAAAAAGGATAGTTAGTACTTCTCAACCTCTGGAGCTCATTCATATGGATTTGTGTGGACCAATGAGAATTAGAAGTCGTGGTGAAAGTCTTCATGTGTTCGTTTTAGTGGATGACTATTCTCGGTTTGTTTGGACTTTGTTTTTACATGCTAAAAGTGAGACTTCAAAACAAACCGGGACATAAGTTAATTTCCATTAGAACAAATCATAGCAGAGAATTTGATAATGACTCATTTTTAACTTTCTGCAGGGAAAACGGAATTGATCACAATTTTTCAGCTCCCAGAACACCCCAACAAAACGGGGTTGTGGAAAGAATGAATATAACTTTGGAAGAGATGTCAAGAACAATGTTGCTTTGCAGTGACTTGCCCCGAAACTTCTGGGCCGAAGTAGTGAACACAGCTTGTTACAATCGTAACCGTGTTTCTATTAGATCTATCCATAAGAAAACACCTTATGAGCTATATGGGCGTAAGCCAAACATTTCACATTTTCGCTGCTTTGGATCAAAATGTTTTGTGCATAACAATTTAGGAAAATTTGATCCGAGAAGCGTTGAGGCTGTTTTCATACGATATTCTAAAGAAAGCAAAGAATATAAAGTTTATAACAAAAGCACTATGTGCTTTGAAGAAAGTGTTCATGTAATTTTTTATTAGACTAATGTTCTTAATGCTGATTTATAGGATGACGATGATTTAGAGATTGGTTTCATTACGGACGAACCTCCTAAATTAGAAGAAGAGCTCTTGTCGTTACAAAGAACTAATGTGGAAGAAAGACATAATTCAGGGGGAACTTTACAGAGCGGAGAGCTGTCCAAAACCAACAAATCTCAAAAGTCAGCAGGAACTCCACAAACTGAAGGACTGTTGAATGGAAACACAGATGAGTTCTTTCACAGTCCAGAAGTCATTTAGAGGAAGGAGAATGAGAACTAGAGGCTAACTGATCCTAGTTCTGTCCAATTCACGACAGACTCAGAAACTTTCATTCCACGTCGCTGAAAACATCAAAGCTCCCACCCAATGGACAACATATTAACTAATATTCATGAGGGAGTCAAAACTAGATCTTCCTTGAATAATTTCTGTGCTTACTACTCATTTCTGTCTGAATTAGAACCATCAAATATCAATGTTGTGTTAACTGATCCTGACTGGATGCTTGCTATGCAGGAAGAACTTAACCAATTCGAACGAAGCAAGGTGTGGCATTTAGTACAGCGACCCAAAGATCGTTCCGTCATAGGAACAAAGTGGGTATTTCGGAATAAGTTGGATGATGGAGGTGTGATTGTAAAAAACAAGGCTCGACTTGTAGTTCAAGGCTACAACCAACAAGAAGGCATAGACTTTGATGAGACGTTTGCACCAGTAGCCAGACTCAAAGCTATTCTCTTCTTAATTGCCTTTGCAGCCCATATGGGTATTAAGCTCTTTCAAATGGACGTTAAGACCGCGTTTCTTAACGACTATTTGCAAGAGGAAGTGTATGTTGAGCAACCTCCCGGTTTTTTAAACAGTAGTTTCCTAATCATGTTTACAAATTAGATAAGGCGCTTTATGGTCCCAAACAAGCACCTAGGTTTTAGTATGACAGACTATCGAAGTTTCTTCTCGAAAATGGGTTTCAAAGAGGTTCTGTGGACAAAACTCTGTTTCTAAAACCGGTGAAAGTTATTAGTTGTACAAATCTATGTCGATGATATTATCTTTGGTGCAACTAACGAACTTCTGTGAACATATTTTTCAAATCTTATGCAGTTAGAGTTTGAAATGAGCATGATGGGTGAAGTCGGTTTCTTTTTGGGCCTTCAAATCAAGCAAACTCCACAAGGCATAATGATTCATCAAAAGAAATACATCAAGGACATGCTCAAGAAGTTTGGGTTAGCTACATCACATCCATACTCTACACCAATGTGTACCACCTTAAAACTTGATAAGGACGAGAAAGGTAAAAGTGTAGATGAAAAAGTATATCGCGGCATGATAGGTTCCCTCTTATATCTCATTGCTAGTCGTCCTGATATTTTTTACAGTGTGTGTTTATGTGCAATATTTCAGTCCAATCCAAAAGAATCCCATCTAACTGCAGTAAAACGCATTCTCAGATACTTGATTGGTACTCAAGATTTATATCTTTGGTATCCCATGGACTGTAATTTCAATCTCACAGGGTATTCAGATGCAGACTATGCAGGTTGCTCGGTCGAAAGGAAAAGCACTTCTGGTTTTGCAACGTTTGTGGGGCCGTGTTTCATCTCTTGGGCCTCGAAGAAACAAAATACGTTCGCACTATATCTACCGCAGTCCGCAGAAAGTGAATATGTTGCGGCCGCACAATGCTGTTCTCAGATTCTATGGGTAAGACAACAACTTCGGATTACGGTATGTCTATAAACTGTGTACCCATTCTTTGCGACAACACTAGTGCCATTAATATTTCCAAAAATCTTGTTCAACACTCACGAACAAAGCATATTGACATTCGTCATCATTTTCTTCGTGACCATGTGGAAAAAGGGAATATTGCCTGAAATTTTGTAAAATTGAAGATCAGTTGTTCGATATTTTCACTAAACCACTTGCTAGAGAACAATTTGAGAAAAAACGTTTAGAACTCGGTCTTTTGAATAGTAGCTCATAAGTCATGTCCTTCCGTCTTGTAATCTCTCAATGATTGATTAATTTGGAGTCGGTTTGTCATGAAAAGTTCAAGGTTGTCCTCATGTTTTTTATACAGAGTAGTAGGTTTCTTATTCTAGTCGGTTCTTATATAGACTAGTAACAGACGGACTTTGTTGTTGTGTGCATTGTGTGGTTGACCAGCAATTTAATCATCTAACATTGACCTCATCCTTACCCATTTTTTATCCACCCACCTTAAATACCCTACCCTCTTTTATTACCCCTCCCAACCGCAAAACCCTTCTTCAATAAAAATCACCAAAACCCATTTACTTCATTCCCAACCGCCATAACCCCTCCTCTCCCACCATGCCTCCCAAGAAAACCGTCACCTCTAAATCTACGGCCACTACCACCTCCGCCATAATTATCACTCCCACTACCACCACAACCACCAGATCAAAATCCAAAGCCCAAAACCTCCTTACTGCCACTACGCCTGAATCCGTCACCGCAACCACCAACAACCCATCTCCACCTCCAAAGCCCAAAACCACCCGTGACAAAGCTCCTTCTCCTGTCGGTCTCCACTCGCTCTGCTCAACGACATGCAACTACTCCGGGTGATACGCCTCTAGCTTCTGCTCACGGTTCCTTTCCGGCGAAAAACTAAACCCCTTCCACCAAAGGAAGGAAACCCTAGTTTATAAAAGAAAAAAAGCCCAGCACACCCTCTCCACTTCTCTCTGATGACGAAACAGTGGATACTTGGGAAGAGGAGTATGATCGGGATATGAAGAATGTTCGATTTTTGGCCGATGGTGAACCATCTGGGGCCCGCAAAAAGCATAAGAAAAATGGGTCCCCAAAAGAAACTACTCCCGCCTCTGCAACTCCGGTTCCCGTGTACTCAACTCTTAATCGTGACCGGGTTACCAGGTTTTTGAACTCTCTTGGGCTAGCTGACGAGGAACTCGACCTCTGTCACCGTTTATCTACCTTTCCTATTCTGTCCGGCCGCTTTTATCCAACTATGTGGTTGCTCGGAAAAGCCTCGGTGGTCTTTTTTCATGCGGCTCTCGAAATTCAGGACTAGCTAGGTGCCTCTGTTTGGTAGGACTTGTCCTCTCTATGTTCCTGAACTCACGCATTCAATTTTATCAAGCAGTCGCAATTAATCCCTCTTGTCGGATGCTTAGTGCCATAGTAAATGGTCAAACCATGATCCTTCGACCCCGAGATATTGCTAATATGTTTCATATTCCTCTTGAGGGTTTCGGTGATGTTGAAAAAAATACATGACCCGGAAAAGCCTACTTCACAAAATTGGAAGTTTTACAGTTTTTTGATGCCACAATCACTGACCCAAATGCTACCATTCATCCCAGAGTGTTGTCCCCTGACCAAAAATTCATGTTCAATTGTGTTCGTCGAACCATTACCCCTTGAAAAAAAAAGTCATGGTGTTTGCTTGCTCTCTGACTTGATTATAATGTACCATCTATTTAAACAACTTCCCTTGAGCATTCCTCGAATCATGTTTCAGCACATTCGACTTACTGCGGAAACAATTCAAACATCCCACAAACCGCACCCTCTTCCATATGCTATGTGGTTATCCTATATTTTTCAGGAAATGGGGTTGTTCACTGAGAACAGTTTTGGGGTTGATGCCCGTGATGAAATGCGCGATGGGGTGTTACGTCAAATGTATTTGCAGGAACTGGGTGAAAATTTGGTAGGTATTGGTGGACATCCGGCTGATGTGTATATCCCAAGTGCAACCACTGGTTGTATTGAGGTGCTCAACTCGCGGATGGACACTCTGACAGAGGCTATGGTAAGTCACTCGGAAAAGTTTGATGCGCGTTTAGCTACTTTGGAGACCAGACTTGATGAGAAATTGAAGGCTGCCATTACATCCATCATCCATGACAAGCTTGATCAAATCCTTGCCCTTCTTCCAAATTAGCCCCTTTCCAACCCACTGTTTTTTGTTGCTGGTCACTTACTTTTGCGCTATATAACATTGTCCAACTTTTGTTATTATGATGTCTTTAGACTGTGTTCGGTGGCCCCTACTCTTTATTTTTAACTATGACTTATCCTTGGCTTCCTTTTGTGCTTCCCTTCTCCTTTTGATGATGTCAAGAGGGGGAAAAACTTGGCTGATGGATATGTCTATGTAGCTATTTAGGCTTAAGACCGTATGACTTTGGTGTTTTCTCTGTATTGTTGTCATACTTCTGGTTTAGTATTTAGTATCTACTGATCTTATTTCTATTTTCATTTCTTTGTTCCATGTGGTTTACAATTTGTGACGGTTCTCGTGTTGAGTGGGAATGTAACTTAGAAAGAGACTAGCCATCATCAAAGGGAGAATTTGTTGCGCTTTATTCGTTGATGATGACAAGTCTTCTATATCTAAATCATTCTCATGCTTAATGGTTTGTCTAGATGTGTTGTTGATAGGTTTCAAACAAGGCTAGCATATGGAAATGAAGATGGGCCAAAACTCGTGATCTACGTAGATTATTGTAAGGGTATCGGACTTGTGATTAATCTTTGTCTTCGGTCCAATAAAGTACGGCTTAAAATATCAAAATAATTTTGGAGTCAAATATGTTTCTGAAATATCTTTCTAATTAAACAAACAACATTATTTTGTGAATAAAATCTTTATGTCAAATAAGGAAGTTTATTCCTAATAGGTCTCAAATTACTATCAACCGTTTTTTTGGAAAAGATTTTAGTTTGTTGCTATAATACTCATTGACTAACAAGTATATAATACTTGTGCATCAACGTTGAAAGCAACTAGCACGAAGCATACTTGTTTTATTGTTAAGCTAACTTTTTCAGAGCAAGTATTAAGGATTTAAAAAGCTAAGTTTTGCAAAATTGTGTTTATCAAAGATTTTTATCGAAGTAGTTTTGCAAACAGTTTTATTAAGCCGTACCTTCAAGATCGACATTGATTAAAGCAAGTACGTTTACTCATAGGTTAATTTTTGTTCTCCTTGTTCACAGCAATTGAATATTTCAAGGAGACAAAAAGTGTAATCTGTTTTTTTCTTATTCATTTGTAAGAAGAATATTTGGAGTACGGGTTGTACTCGAGTTGCACGATCGGGTTGATCGTGGGGATTGTTTTTGTAATCGGGTTTGATTATAAAAATTATAAAAAGAAAGGGGTGGACGTAGACCTTTAGAGAGTAGGTCGAACCACGTTAAAAATCGCGTGTCTCGTTTCTATTCTTCTATTTCTGCTTTCGTACTTCAGTTTATTGGCATCTTTTCTCGTAACTGATTTCACAATCTCAGCACAGGTTACAATATTTTGGACAGTCTTCAATACTGTTTAAATTCGTCTGTGTCCTGCCAACGAAATTAGTAGAGTAAAAGTTAAGTTGTTAAAAAGAGCACTTAATTCACGCCCTCCCCCTCTTAAGTACCGGATCAACAAACTCATCACCATGTTAATGATTGTTATTTCAATTGTTTACATTTGTTTTTCAAGCATGAGTGAGTAATCCTCCCTAGGGTTTAGAGGGATCTACAGTGATGGTTGGACTATGAATATGGGTAGTTAACATTTTGTGTCATGAAAATACAAGGTGTTTGATGAAATGGGCAAGCAAAAGGCTAACACTTTTCTTGATATATGTTTGACATCTCCGATAGTGAAAACGAATGGAGATGTTTGTCAATATGTTTGTGAAGAGTCTTGACCAGAGATGAAAGCTTCGTGTTAGGCTTTAAGTAAGCTAAGAAATTATTATCTTAAACTTAGTCAATCAACTACTTATTTCTTGTTAATTAGTCGTCCATGTCTAACTCACTTAGGTGAACCAGATTATACCCTAGTTTGCCATCATTTGCTTACACCAACCTAATCTAAGTTATTCTTGTTCCTTCTTTCTTTAGTTTTAACTTAGTTCATTGAATCACCAAATTTCTCTATTAATCGACTAGACTTAGACTTGGATAAACTATATATATTATACATCTCCGCCTTCTTCGTGATCGACCCTGATCTATAGTATTAAAATTGGATTTTTACAAATTGTTTTTGAACCGTGAAATAACGACTAAAACGGAAATCAAAATGTACGACTTTTAATTTTTATTTTTATCTGATTTGAGTAACATTATGATAATATTGTATTTCTTTCAAAACACAGGAAGCCAATGATCTCTTCTTCGGACAACTCGAAATTTTCTTGACACAAAATGTACACAAATTTATCGGGTAATAATTCATTGTTAATAATTTGTTATCTTGCTTGATAAATGAAATATATCACATGAATTAGATGTCACTAGTCTACTGTAACACCCCAAGAGTATGAGAGGAAAGTTGTCGCACATCGGTAGAATGTGAGACTTGTGATATATTTATAATAGCTTCCACCCACCACCTAGTAACAAGGCCTTGTGCTTTTGGGCTTAACTGAGGACAAATAATGGGCACAAAGACTTACCTCCCATCTTATTGGGGGTGTGTTACGACCGTCGTGGGTCGGGTTGTTACAAATGGTATCATACGACCCTACGACCGTGTGGTGAGCCTGTGGTCTGGAGTACCCGGGTCACCCACCTAGCGGGGGAGAATTCTGGGCTTGGCTGCGATCAAGGTTGAGGCACAACGAGTACATTGTGTTCTTTAAGTGGGGGAGTTTGTAACACCCCAAGAGTATGAGAGGAAAGGTCCCACATCGCAATGTGAGGCTTTTGATATATTTATAATAACTTTCACCCACCACTTAGTACAAGGCCTTTGGGCTTAAGTGAGCCCAAATAATAGGCCCAAAGGCTTACCTCTCATCTTATTGGGGTGTGTTACGACCGTGGTGAGTCGGATTATTACATCTATCGTCACACACATTTCAAATTAGCATAATAATCGTGTCTATATGTTTCATGACTACTTGGTGACGTCCTATCATTAAGTTATCAACACCGATTATAACATTGAAAAATGGAACACATACGCAGGAAAGGAATAAGAATCAGGGTGATTGGAGAAAGGAAACTACTCCCACAAATATTGCAATGCAAAATAACAGAAGTGGAAGAGGCAACAAAAGAATGTACAAAGCTGGAGTTTAACTTAGCGTTCTGTTACGCAGGAACAAGAGACATAGTACAAGCAACGAAAAACATATGTGAAAAGGTCCAAAATGGAGTGATCGATGCCAAAATCATAGACGAAGCGTTACTAGAAAGCGAGCTTTGGACCGGTAATTCCCGTGCACCACAAGTTGATCTACTAATTCGGACTGGTGGTCGTCTTCGAGTCAGCAACTACTTGATATGGCAAATGGCTCAAGCCGAGCTTTACTTCTCCCACGTTTTCGCACCTGATTATTGCGAGCTTGAGTTTGTTAATGCCTTACGCTCCTTTCATCTTGGAGAAAGAACATTTGGCAAGTGATTGGACTAGTCAACTTAATTATGTGCAATGTGCTCTTAAAATTAAAGTGCAATAACATCAAAATGCACCCCATATATGTGAAATGTTATTTACATTAAGAACCTTTGGCAAGTGTTACCACTTTCTTGTGCGGTGATAATATCCCTCTCACAACAATATAAATGTTGGATATATTACTTGTGTAATACCCCGTAATTTCCAAGTCATTATATATTACTCCCTTCGTCCCGATCAATTGTTATCTATTGCTTTTGACACAAAGATTAAGAAAAGAAGTATAAATGAATTTGGACCACACAAATTATATGACCCCACATGTAATCAAATGTCATCCACAAAAAGTTGCCAAAAATGGAAATAGATAACAATTCAATGATA
Organism: Silene conica; assembly: GCA_029255685.2. Taxonomy (NCBI): domain Eukaryota; kingdom Viridiplantae; phylum Streptophyta; class Magnoliopsida; order Caryophyllales; family Caryophyllaceae; genus Silene; species Silene conica. The sequence goes on from CM055314.2 coordinate 76,011,176, forward strand.
CACCCCAAAATGGAAATAGATAACAAATGACCGGGACGGAGGGAGTATTAAAATATTATTTTAGTAATAATAATGATCTACAATAAATAAAATTCCATTTAAAATCTTTCATTTTTGACAATAATATTAATAGGTCCGTCTCAAATTTATACTCCTTAAACTTGTGAAACACTACTCTGTCCTTGTTACTAATTTTAAGAGATTTTAAAGGCATATCTAGCTTTTGATTATAAAATAAAAGTTGTACATTTTTCTCTTAGCTTTCCAACGCCACCGAAAACACGTCATTACGAGTTCCGTAGATGAAATTATGCCGACAATACGAAAGGCTGTCACGGACTATCCGCAAACGAGACACTCGCTCGTTGCTTACTCTTTACTCTTTTCCACATGTTCTTTGGGACACTTGGCTAAGTATGAAGACTTTGCCTTGCTGCCCAAGGTCAATCTCCTTCTTCCTTCTTCTTCTTCAACCCTTCATTTTTTCAGCAAAGAGCTCACAAAACACTAAACAAGAAGAACACCATTGTTGTGCACCTCACCTTAAAACGATCATAAAATCTTCGTTTCTTATCGGTTTTCGACGATTTTCGCGTGTATCTCTTCCTCTACTCGCCCTCCATATTTCTTGGTAAGAAACTTCACAAATATATTCCTTCCTCGACTCTGGTCGTGGCCTTTAGGGCACGGTTTTCAAATGCTAACTCGTTTATTTGTGTGTAGCTAGTTCGGTTGTCCAAACCGGAGTGGTTTTGAGTCAAAATCATGCTTATTGAACAGCTGCTATAAGGTAACGGTGATGGGTTACTCGACTTTAATCGTCTTTATTTGCATGTGTTCTATATGCTAGTAATGTTTATTATACTAGAATTGTGTTTGATTAATTAGTTGCATGATTAGTTTTATAAGTCATATGTTTGGATGATTTTCATCTTGCATGGTTGTGTTGGATGATATTCTAGTTGTGGAAATTCATTAAGGATTGTATGGTTAAATGAGTTTGTGATCTTTGAGGATGATTAGTTTGATAGTCTTTCAAGTTCATAATGCTTGGTTACTTTGGTTATTTCATAAGTTTCAGCACCTTGACAAATCTGTCCATTGTCTTGTACAAATTATTTCGACATCTTAGAGTATCCGTCTTTGAAAATGTTGAAAAGAGACCCCTGTTTATTTTAAGTGTAGAATCTACCTCTAAAATTTCGTAATTTTCTTGCATGTCGTTTGTTCACAATAAATTATTTACGAACATTGCGCTGAAATACTCGCAGAATGGACAGTATCTCAAAGATTGTTTCGAAAACCATTTTTATACTTTGAAACTATTCTGGTCCTTTTCAGTAATTAAACTTTGAAGAGTTTAGATGATGTTAGGAGTTTGCCTTGCCCCAAAATGATTTGTTAAACCCGTTTTATGAAGCAATACATTTTGTGTGACGATTTCTGACACACTGTAAAGATCAGACAATAACCCCCTGTTAAGTTCGTATTTTGAAAATGTTTATTTGACAAATATTGTAGATAAAAGTCTTATTAATGCGACCCAATTGGCTTGTATAATTTCGATTTTATTTGACTTAATTATTAATTTTACGGCAGAGGACAGCTGTAATGTGAAATGCGTTTAGAACTTTTGTTTCATTATTTAATTCCGTGTGTTCTCTTTCGGCATGGAATGAATATAAGTGTTGTTTTATTCATCTTTTATTGGCTCATGTATGTTTAAATGAGTGGGTTAACGGTTATGTTATCCTAAGATGTGTTGGTGACGATTATGTTACCTTGTTTGTGAATAGATAGCGGTGGTACGATTTGTGTACCATTGTAATGAACAAATGCCACCCATGGAATGAGATTTTAGCTATGTTCGGGATTGGTCGGAGGTCGTGCTATATGCGCTCCGGTCCCCGTGTGTCGTTCGGTGTAGGTTATTACATCGAGAGGTCTGGCCAGGTCTTAGGCATATAGGCAGTGGTTATACGCTATGCATAGTTGAAGGTCATGCCTAAGCGCTCCCGTCGTTGGAGGTCGTGCCTAAGCGCTCCCGTCGTTGGAGGTCGTGCCTAAGCGCTCCCGTTGTAGGAGGTCGTGCCGAAGCGCTCCGGTAATTGGAGGTCGTGCGTAAGCGCTCCCGTTGTTGGAGGTCGTGCCTAAGCGCTCCCGTTGTTGGAGGTCGTGCCTAAGCGCTCCATTAGTCGGAGGTCGTGCATATGCGCTCTGATGGCGTTCATTCTATTCTTGGTTGTTGTTGTTTGTGTGATTGGACATGCCATCAAGTGTTGGTCTCTGAGTCGATCACCTGGTTGTTTACGTGATTTTGAGTATCATGCTTTGATATTTCTCATATCCACATGTATTACTCCATATACAATATGTTCTTATTGTTATCTATTTGTATTTTGACTTAAAGTGGCTGGGAGAACCCTGAGTTACTCCCCACTGACTGTGGCGTTCATGTTTAATGAATGTAAGTTGGTGTTGTTTGGGGAAAACGTGTGGCTAGCGAGCATTGTTGATCATTCGCCAATTACCCTTACGCTTAGTTTAGATTTAATTCATGTTGTTACGGTGGGATACCTTATCCCTCGTTTATTTAAGTATTCGTGAATAATTTATACTTACTTATTAGTTTTAGTCTTCCGCTTGTTTTGATATTCCGCGAAAAATTTTTAATAAACATGTCGAAAAGTTTTTAAAAGTGTCCGTATTTCCGCTGCAAATTACTTGTTTATTTTTATGCTATATTGCGGGGTGTCACAACTTGTATTTTGTAAGTAAGATACTATCCATCTTTTATTTGTGACGGGAGATATTCATTTTCATGGAAAATTTGTAATTGACGCTTAGACCGAGTATTTAATGTCAACGTTGAACCGGATTCTGTTTTCTTTTATATTTTTCTTTCGGTCCTTCATTGTAAAAGAGCTCTCCTGAATGTCTATACCCATGGGCCATATCAATAAACTTAGTCTTAAGTGAATCAAGAACATGATAAACTCAATTACAGCACTTCAATTCACGCACATTTGTTAACAAGGATGATTGAAACAACCATCAGTCAATCATCATCACGAAAACAATAACTCTCAAAATATAATTGACCGTCGAGTGAAATTTTTTACTTCATACTTAAATCATTCCATTTTGTCAGTTACTACTACCACAACAAACAACCCGAAAAACAACCTGAAAAATTCCCCAATGAATCAAATCAACAATAACAGGAATAAGTTTAGTCGACTTCCTCGATCTTAGGACCCGCACCACCAGCACCAGCAGGGATATCATCATCCATGGGCGCTCCACCATCACCACCTGCACCCTGGTACATCTTTGCAATAATCGGGTTGCAGATGCTTTCAAGCTCCTTCATCTTATCATCGAACTCATCAGCCTCCGCTAGCTGGTTACCATCAAGCCATGAGATGGCCTCGTCAATGGCGTCATTGATCTTCTTCTTGTCACCTTCAGACAGCTTTCCTCCGATCTTCTCGTCTCTAACTGTATTCTTCATGTTGTAAGCATAGTTCTCCAACGCATTCTTGGCTTCCACCTTCTTCTTATGCTCCTCGTCCTCAGACTTGTACTTCTCTGCCTCTTGAACCATCTTCTCTATATCTTCTTTTGAAAGCCTTCCCTTGTCATTGGTGATGGTGATCTTGTTCTTTTGCCCAGTGGTCTTGTCCTCAGCTGACACATTTAGGATGCCATTGGCATCAATATCGAAGCACACCGTGATCTGAGGAACTCCTCTGGGAGCCGGAGGAATGCCTGAAAGCTCAAATTTGCCCAGCAGATTGTTGTCACGAGTACGAGTACGCTCTCCTTCATACACCTGGATTAGCACTCCAGGCTGGTTGTCGGAGTACGTGGAGAACACCTGTTCCTTCTTAGTTGGGATAGTCGTATTTCTGGGGATCAGTACAGTCATGACACCCCCGGCTGTCTCCAGACCAAGAGAGAGAGGTGTGACATCAAGAAGCAATAAGTCTTGAACCTTTTCATTCCCCTCACCGCTCAAGATAGCGGCTTGGACAGCTGCTCCATAAGCAACAGCCTCATCCGGATTAATGCTCTTGCAAAGCTCCTTCCCATTGAAAAAGTCCTGCAAAAGCTGCTGAACTTTCGGAATTCTGGTGGACCCACCAACAAGAACAACATCATGGACAGTGCTCTTGTCCATCTTTGCATCTCTCAAACATTTCTCAACAGGCTCCATACACTTTCTGAACAAATCCATGTTCAATTCCTCAAAACGGGCACGGGTGATAGTGGTGTAGAAATCAACACCCTCATATAGAGAATCAATCTCAATAGTAGTCTGTGCAGTCGAAGAGAGGGTCCTCTTCGCCCTCTCACAAGCTGTTCTCAATCTCCTCAAAGCTCTAGGGTTTCCGCTGATGTCTTTCTTGTTCTTCCTCTTGAACTCTTGAACAAAGTGATTAACCATCCTATTATCGAAATCCTCACCACCAAGATGAGTGTCTCCGGCAGTAGCCTTAACTTCAAAAATACCCTCCTCAATGGTAAGCAACGAGACGTCAAAAGTCCCACCACCAAGATCGAAAATCAACACATTCTTCTCACCAGTACTGGTCGCCTTCTTATCAAGACCATAAGCAATGGCAGCAGCGGTAGGCTCATTGATGATACGCATAACATTCAAACCAGAAATAACACCAGCATCCTTGGTGGCCTGACGCTGAGAGTCATTGAAATAGGCCGGGACAGTAACAACAGCATTCTTCACAGTCGTCCCAAGAAAAGCCTCGGCAATCTCCTTCATCTTAGTGAGGACCATTGAAGAGATTTCCTCAGCAGAAAACTGCTTCTCCTCGCCTTTGTAGTTGACAACAATCATAGGCTTATCACCGGGGCCGGCAATAACCTTGAATGGCCAGTGCTTCATGTCATCTTTAACTGATGCATCGCTGAATCTCCTACCTATCAACCTCTTCGCATCTATCACAAGAACAAACACAGCAGCAGGTAAGAATCGTTTCGTAATTTGTTACGGGAATATATTACGGCATTTGTTTACAATTAACTTACAAAAATCACCAGACAGACAGTCAGGGAGATTCAATAAAACAATTGCTAATCCGTAAACAAGAACACTGAAACAAGCCTAGAGTACCCGAATTCCACCAAAAAAAGCACAAATACAATCATACAGCTGACATCACTACATCAGATTATAGCTTAATTAATCAAGCTAAGACAACGACTTAAATCATCAATCATGTGTAACAATGTAGAACAAGCGAATAACATAATTTTCCAATAAAAATGAACATCCTTAAAAGTTAAAACTATAAGCTAACAGAGACGGTATTGTCAACAATTTTCAAAATTGCATGGAATTTCAAAGAGTTGATTCAACACCTACACAGCATTCAAGATACTCGAAAAACAGTAGCAAATTAGCAAAGATAGATGATCAAACAGTCGAAAACTATCCATAATTTCATAAAAAAAACGCACAAATACGAAATTAGGTATTAACATCACCGGATAAGATTACAAATTTCACTACCAATCAAAACTAACACAATTCATCAACTAAAAACCACAACTTTAACATCAACATCCAGTACAAGTATATAGCAATGTGTGAACTAACACAAAATTTGAATAAATAATTAAAATTAACAAACTCAAAGAAGAAAAGATTATATGAAGGCATACCGAAAACAGTGTTGATAGGGTTCATGGCGACCTGATTCTTGGCGGCATCTCCAATTAACCTTTCAGAATCAGTAAAGGCGACATAAGACGGTGTGGTTCTATTACCCTGATCATTGGCAATAATCTCGACACGATCATGCTGCCATACTCCGACACACGAATACGTTGTTCCGAGATCAATTCCGATAGCTGGACCTTCTCCTTTGCCCGCCATTGTAGTTGACAGTATTATGAAATTACAGAGTTACAGAGAATAGATTGGGAAATTGAAAATTGAAGTTGAAAATTAGGAATTGTGATTGAAGAATAAGAGTATGATTGAATTGAATGATTAGGAGGGGCGATTTTGATGTTTATATAGTATACAATAAAGGGTTTAAGAAGTCCAGGGCGTGGGTTCTCGAATGTTCTCGGTCGGAGGAATTTTAGCCGATTTTTGGGAAGTTCTTGAATGTTCGCTTGTTGCCTCGGGGTTTATGTTTTACACGAACTAGGTTGTAACCGTGAAATTCACGGGTCTGTTTTTTAAACTTTAGATGAATATAGTTAATAATATTGGAGATAAGCAAATTAATTATTTACTGTGGCCTGTTTTTAACTTTAGATGAATACCGTAATTAATAATATCAAAGAAAGCGGATTAATTATATACATATAAATAAATTTTGAATTATTTATGACTCATGTCGGTATGACAGTATACATGAGCTATCATATAGTTGTTCATTAAGATGATCAAGACTTACAATAGAATTTGTATACTTTTAATTACTCATTGCACCATTTTTAAAATATGTAACCCATATATAAAATAAAGTTTTATATTACATATCGTACAATAAAAGCAAAACGTAAATAATCTGATGAGACATGAGTAGTAAATGTATAGTTGGGTTAAAAAACGTATTTTTAATTATATTTATTAAAGATGTTCATATAATAAATAACAATTATTGCGCGCGACATCTTACACGAAGACATTCCAAAATTATTAAATGACCACTCATTTACTATTTACTGTATTAAATAAATACTCCGTAGTTGTTAAAATGTTTTGCATTCACGTGAATAGTCAGATGTCTTACAATAAATCGAAAATGTAGTCTAATAAATCACGACGCTCACATAAGTGTATACACCGATGAAGAGTAATTATTCCGACCCATATTTAATAACGATTAAACCATAAAAAAATGTAGTCTAAAAAATTCTTGTAGGTATTCCGACCCGTAATTATTCCGACCCATATGTAAATCGAAAATGTAGTCTAAAAAATACTTGTAGGTATTTTTTTGTTCGGTGATTATGGATTGGAAACTCTAGGATTTAGGCCGTGCTACGGAATTAATCTTCAGCCAAAACTGTCATTATTTATTGTTTCAATATATGGAATGAAATCTTGTGATTCCATAGATTTAGTCCGTGAAATCTTGGAATAGTTATTATACCATTATATCATATCTTAAATGTTATTGGACAATAGCTCTAGGATGAATCTAATTGGACAATAGCTCTAGGATGCTTTACAACGCGACACGTAGGACAAAGCTTTTTTCTAGTGATGTCACGTCAGCAGCTTGGCTTCTGCATTAGATAAATATATGATGACTAGTTTTTAAATCCGTGCAAATTGCACGTGTATGTTATTTAATAAATTATAAAAAGTTATAAATGTAAATTAAGAATTGAGAAAAAGAATTTCCTACTTGTTATTTGATAATTTAATTGGTCAATGTAATAATTGGTTAATAAAAAAATTATGAATTTCATTTGAAAATTTCACTTGCAATTAGTATAAAATGATACAACAGTATCAAACTATCAATTGGTCGAGTAATTATTATAGTAAGATGTGCACTCTTGTCAGTTAAATTTGAATTTTACTTAGGCGTTGTTACTTAGGCGGCGGCCTAAAAAAATGCTGACTTATATAGATAAAACAATACTTCCTCCATTCCAATCAATTCTATACATTTCACTTTATGGTCACTATTTATAAGTCGAGTGAATCTTCGACACAACTTCTAATATATAACATAAAAGATAGACATGTGAGATCTTGTTTAAATTGTCTTACCGAGTACATTGTGAATATCAAAGTTTTATAAATTTTATCGATGTGTAACTAACGATATTAACAAAAGAAAACGAGTATTGGCAAACGTGAATAAAGTAAATGTATAGAATTGATTGGAATGGATGAAGTATTATTCTTGCGGAAATTATCATAGAATTAGTGAAATTACAGATTGTTAGCCCGTTTTTTCATTTAATTACACCCGTGCGGAGGGCAAAATAAAACTTTTGACCGGCAGATATCCTAAAATGCAAATTCTAACTCAATTTTCATTGAGTACAAATTGTTACTTAGTAAATGGAACAAAATTAGAATAGCCTTGTGCATCTTTGAAACGGCTTAATCAATTTATTATATATTTAAACTAGAGCTGACAAATAATGACACGACACGAAAACCCGACACGAAATTAGCGGGTTTGGATTGAAACTTAATCACCCATTTATGTAAGTGGGTCAACACGAACACGACACAATATTTAAATGGGTCGGGTTTGGGTTGAGCCCTTTAAACACGAACCCGACACGAATGACCTGTTTACTAAATTAATCCTAATTCTTTTTATCCTCCATCACATAAATATACTTAAACTTTCCAAATATGGACATGACACGAAAACACGACACGAACCCGACACGAAATTAACGGGTTAGGGTTGAGGCTTGATGACCCATTTATCTAAGTGGGTCGACACGAACACGACACGAAATTTAATCGGGTCGGGTTTGGGTCGGAGGGTTTGTGACCCGTTTACATGTGACACGAACACGAACCCGACACTACCCGATTTGTTTGCCAGGTCTAATTTAAACCGAAGAAATTATCATATAAAGATATATTATAAGGTGTTAGAAAAATACTTCAAAAATCTTGTTAACATGTACTACATAAGAAATACTATCTGTTTTCATGTGTTAGAAAAATTACATGAATAATTATTGTTAAAAAAATTATAAATAGTAATTCATATTTACCAATACCTAAACAAACAATTACTCCAAAACATAATTATCAAATACTATCTCCGACCTAAACTTGTACTATGTGGAAAGTAATAACACATGCAAAAAATAATAGGTTAGTCTCCCTTCACACGAAGGTATCAATTTTAATTCTTAACATAAAAAACGGTCAAATATGATCCTTTTAAGAGTACCAAAGTTGTTGTTTAACCCAATACATTATGTTTTTATCCTACACATATTACCTAACGCGTCCTAAACTTAGACAGAAACACCCGTGTTAAATAATAACTGACAAATATCGAGTAGTACGCGGGTAAATTTGTTTTCAACAACGGGTTAAAATGAATTCAATAATACTTCATTAACCACGGTCCACCTCCAGTTAAGTCATATTATACATTTATGTGCACATAAAATCTTGTAAACAAATCCCGACTCGATATTTACTCTCTTTCAAGCCTCTCAAGTCTCAACTACCAATCAACTATCACTCTTTCGGGTATTATACTCCTTGACTAATCATTACCCTCGAATATGATACTCATCACATATATGAATTTTTGCTATTATTATTTTATCAGTTTAAATAATTTTGTTAGTTTTATTTTTTCGCTTATTCTGTATTAGTTAAAAAGTGTTGCGATTTTTTAGTTCAAATTTTGCTTATATAAAATTTATTTTACAATATTTTTATGTGCTTTTTTCATATTGTTGTCTATTAGTTAGGACCTAAAGCAGTTAATTACTTTTGTCATATTATTGCCCCTTTATGTGCATATAAAATCCTGTAAACAAATCATGACGCTATATTTACTCTATTTCATTCCTCTCAATTACCAATCAGTTATCACTCTTTTGGGTATTATACTCCATGACTAATCATTACCCTCGAATATGATACTCATCAGTCATCACATATATGAATTTTATTTTTTATTTTATCACTTTAAATAATGTTTTTAGTTTTCTTTTTTTCGGTTTTCTGTATTAGTTAAAAAGTGTTACGAATTTTTAGTTCAATTTTTGCTTATATCAAATTTATTTTACAATATTTTTATGTTCTTTTTTCATATTGTTGTCCATTAATTACAGCCTAAACCAGTTAATTACTTTTCATTTAACTAATGTGTTTCACTTAAATGAAAAAAAAATCGATTTATGAATTTATATATTTTATAAACTAATGTTTTTATAGAACAATATGTTCCTCTATTTAAAATTTTCATTTACTTTTTGGTGTATTATATCTTTGATTATTTTTACAACATTAATATTGATCTGTACTTTTTTTAAAATTTTGACCCTATTGAGTTAATTTAATTCATTAATTTTTTCAATTTTTTCTATTTTTGACTGTATTTTCCAACTCTTGATTACATCACCGTTAATTTTATAACGCAATTTAGTTTCATGATTGGCTTATATATAATGTTAGTTTTGCTATTATTGTACTATGATTTAATAATATCACGTAATTCATTTAAATTGTAAATTTTAATTCACACAATTATTATTATGTAACTAATTTAGAAAAAAAAAATGTGTTCAAATTAGATCGCGTTTTTTGCTGAATGAACGTATCCCGTCTTTTATTTACAGAATTATTATTATGTATTTACTTAATAATTATGTAATCCTAAATTTTAATTTTGTTCATTTATTTCGTTTATATGATATCAATAAAATTAGTAGGCTTCTTTTAAATATTTAACACGACCACACGACGGTTCAACTTGATTGTTGTATGACAAATTCACAATATAAAAGCAAAAAAATATGGAAGAGTAAGTGGGGGACATTGTGGGGTCTACTAATAAAAACAAAAAAAAAATGTACTTTAAACCACAGAGCGACACATCAACTCTGTGGTTGTTGCTTGAATAAATTAGATATTTCATGATTACTAAACGGGTCAATAAGTCGGTCGTCTCAATTCGAATCTGTCGCGTTCCACATGGTGGGTTATGTCGGGTATGTTGGTCGAATTATTTTGAATCGGTTAATTTTCAGGTTAATGATTAGGTGAGAGAAAAGGTATGTTTTAGACTATTATTTATTTATAGTTTAATTTTGATAATTGATTCTTATTATTTGTGAAAATAATATTAAATGTGATTTCAAATTAGTCATTTCAAGTTTTATGTTGTTAATTAGGGCCATGTTTTCCCGAGTTATATTTCGGGTTCAGTGGTTTCAGAGGGGTCATTCGGGCCGGCCAATTATAGGTTAACAAAATTTGGTCATGTTCTGAACAAAATTGTTTCATTTTCGTTCATTTTTAAGCCAAAAGAAGCAGTCCAAGTAAGGTTAACAAATTGAGGGCATTTCATCGCTTTTTGAAGTATCATTCCAGCAGGCCTGACCTCCAAGCTCTATATCTCAAGTTCAAGTTATGCGGTTCTTGTGCTATTGAACAGTTAAGGGTCTTAACTAAATCAGGGATTTTGAATCACCATCATATCTATTTTAAATCTTGAGTTAGGGTCGTCCCAAACAGACTGCACATTTTCTGGACAACCCATGGCCTATGTGCACTAGAGGTTCAATAAATAAAGATTTACTCATGAATGAGGTTGATTCGTTTTTGAGGTGAAAGTTAAGTCTTTTAGTTTTCCAATGAGCTATCATGAATCCTCAAATTCATTGTGAGCTATGAGATTTGCCATTTGCAAGATACACCTATTTTCCTGAGACTGTTGCCCAACCCGATTTTGGACACTATCACAATTCAAGGACCAGCTCCAAATACATCTAAGAAGATATGCTATTTTATGATCCAAGATCCTTCTATGATAAGTTTGGGACATTTTTGTCCAAGACATTTCATCAAGAAAGAGCAGATATGAAGAGAAATTGAAGAAAACAAAACATTGTGCAAGGTGTTTCTCGGTTTTGAGCAATCTGAAATTAAGTCGCTTTAAACCTTCCTCTTTTGATCAAACCAGCTCTAGGACTCTTGTGGGAGCTTTTCAAGCCCCTTACACGTCCTTCCTTGCTGCCCAAGAAGTCAGTTTATCATAAATTGGAAGTGAGCAAACAAAGGAAGGTTGTACTATTAGTTTACTTTTATGCTTTATACTTTATGTCTTTTTCATCTGTGTTTCAGAATTGTAGGGCCTATGTGGTTGCTTATTTTTGTGTCCAATTAGAAGACTAATTGAGGGGCAAGATGACAACTTTACAAACAAACAAAAGGGGAAGAACTAAGGCCATATTTCAGCCGTTACTTTGGCTGCCCATAGCAGGCTATTTTGGCTTTTGTTTTAAAAATTGCAGCTTGTACTTTTGTCTTATTTCTCTTTTGATTATGGCCTCACTACTACAAAAATCATCATATGCATCGGACATTTTCACGAATAGGCATCAGATTTTTTACTGGTGCATAGTTGACACATGTATATTCTTTTTGTTTATGCATCAGACTTTAGTCTGATGTCTATTTTCAGATAGACATCAGTTTTAATTTTATCTGATGCCTGTTACATGAATACGCATCAGAGTTTTACTAAAAACCGATGTCTATTGCATAAATAGACATCAGGTTTTAGTAAAGTCCCATGTATATTGTTTTCCTTTTTTTGTCAAAAAAAAAATAAAAGAAAAAAGGATTATTAGCGAATAACCTACAATCCTTTCATCATTGAGACCAACGTAACCGACTAGATTGCAAAATATTTTATACATATAATTATTGTATATATACACAACCAAACTCATCATCCACACAAACTAATGAAGTAGTTACATTGCTAAACATTCAGAAAATACTTCGCTCAAAAATCAGGCTTCTCGTCAATTTCGTCTTGTGAATATGACATTGTAACTTGAAAAAACAGAAGATATCCAAGCTTAATGAGACACTTCTTTTTCCCACTTCAAATTATTGAAGATTACGTTGGATCTACAAAATGACGGTTGTCCATGTACCGAAAAATGCAAGAAAATCTCAGCATGCTCAAAATCATATAAAGAAATCCACCTACTTAAGCATAATGGTACATGTATCCAAAAAGCTCAAGCATAATTGCTTAGCAACCAAGATATGGCTAAACTAACACAAGTACATAAATATCAACAATAGTGTTAGTTCGCAATCAGTGAGGATGGCTAACGAAGTACATACCTGAAGCCTATTAGTCAAGAAAATGTTAGGGTACATAGCAGCCACATCCAAATGATATATCAGTGGTCCTTCTTCCCGTATGGGTCCATCCTGTAAGCAAGTAAGCTACAACCCAAAATGAATACAAATAAGACACAAATATTGTTAATTAATTTCAGGACCAACCTGAAGTGCAATCCAATTTTTTATTGCCCTAAGATAATTCCCTAGATGTAAAGCTCATGTAGGCTGAACTCCTGACACAACTCGTTTCTTGTCGATTGGTCAAAATCAAGTTTGATTATTGAAAGCTAAAAAAATTAATCACTATGAAGAGTTTAGAATATTTAGAAAAAGTGTCCATTAATCATTCGCCTTATTTAGTCTTTCTGGAAGATTGACACTTCCATCATTTTCTGAAAGCACATCTTTCCCCTTCCTATACTGCTGGCGGTCAAGGGGAGCAACTACTTCAGAATTTAAATTGTCTCCAAGTTTTGATCTTGAACACACATCATTTCTTTTGGATTCTTCAATAACCCTAACATCTACAAGAAAGTAGAAGATAAAACATATGAAGAGGCTGTTATTTTTTTTTTCTAAATCACACACTTTTAAGCCAAATATGAAGGTTAACAATTTGCACAAGACAATAATAAGACATCTATCTTAGGTACATACAAATTTAATATCTATTGAACAGAGACTTCAGCATGACACTATGACCAGAAGACAGCTTATTGTACATAAAATATTTGCAAAGCGAACAATAAACAAGAAGCAAGGCCTATGATCTCTATACTGAAAAACAAAGATTGCTTAACTTTGCCCTTCTTATAACTATTCTTCCCTTGAAACTCTACATATTTATGATGATCAAATACAAAAAATTCCACTCAAAAGAGTGATGCTTTTTCCAAGCCATTTCTTCAATGAACACTGACACCCGATGTCAAATATATCTTTACTTATATCAATTAATGATTGCATAAATAATAGCAAAACATGGGTTGCACTCTGCCTCAGCACATAGAACGTCATCTACACCTTGCGCTATTAAGATCCTTAAGCCTTTGCTCTTTAAATGTATGTAAGGTACTAATCAATGGTCAACTTACTGATGCACACATGAATTAAGTTGTGATAGTGTAATAACTAAATAAAAATATACAAACCAAATGATTTAAGTTATGTCCTTGGATACAGATTACCTACATCAATATTTAGCGATTGCGACGTCACTAGAAGTACAGAACGTAAACACAATCTAATAAATTTGCATAAGTCTACTTATACAACAATTCTCTATTGCAACAGATCAATCTATATATTCTAGATGCCTTAAAAATCATAAAGTATAAACTAGAGTAGAAACCCACTAAATTAGAGACTGATAATGCTGAGAAACTCGGTAAAAATTTGAGTAGGACAAAGCAAAATTAGAAGAGAGACACACTAAAATGATACGCCATTACAACTGTAAAACACCTCGCGAAAGCGGAAAAGAAAACATACAAAGTACCAAAAATGCAGCGGAATTAAAACTTTTTAACATAACTAAACATGCGAGGTGCTTTAACAAAACCGAAACATAAATAAGTATTAAGATATAAAACAAAAGCAGCCCGGGATAGCATATCCCTACAGGCACAAAATACAGAAACATAAGTCTAAGGTCTAGCTACACGATGTAGGTAAGTCATCGATGATAGGATCATCGCTCGCTAGCCTCAACGTAACCCCCTGCAAACAGCATCCAGTACCTACACACATACAACATGTGCGCCACAGTCAGTGGGGAGTGACTAGAGCTCTCATAGCCACCTAATGTCATACAACACCGAACATATAAACAAACATTATGCTCCAACATAAACAATCATGTGAAGCATATATATATATATATATATCAACATCTCAACTCCTATCATCATGCAAATATTATGCAAAGACTCTCAACCAACTTCGAAAACTATTTGGAAGGAGAGCCGGTTTCCCTTCCGGTTGCCCGGCCGGGGGAGTCTTTCAATCCAAACCATTTACGAAACCAATTGAAGAGTCATCCAATGCCTTGGATGAACAATCCTTAAAACAAGGAACTCAACTCATCAATATCAACATCTATATCTGACATTGTACCAACACTAGGCAAGCAGTTAAATACAGCAAGTATAAGGTTCAGCGGTCAACTTAAGACATAACCTAAATACCAAAATCGTATTCACAAGTATAAAGGTTCAGAGGTTACATCTTAACGCATAACCTAAATATTATCATTCATCAAGTATATAACACCGTACCCCTACTCAGGCAAGTATATACCAATCAATACAAACACACGAACCACCCACGGAGGGGTTTGACCACAGAACACTGAACCACCCACGGAGGGGTTCAACACGAAGAAAGACAGAACCACCCACTAAGGGGTTCGTCAGGAAGGCAGAACCACCCACGTAGGGGTTCGCACGAAGGAATCAGAACCACCCACGGAGGGGTTCGACACGGAGGAAGCAGAACCAACCACTAAGGGGTTCACGCGGAACAAAACCACCCACGAAGAGGTTCGCACGAAGAAGACAGAACCACCCACTAAGGGGTTCGTCCAGAAGAAGGAACCACCCACTAAGGGGTTCACACGAACAAACACAACGAACCAACCACTAAGTGGTTCCACAACCAAATCTCCCAAGGAGGCTACTCACTAAACTACAATCAAATCCTTAACTACATCCAATCAACACTTAGTTGACTTCGGAAGCTAATTTGAGGCGAGAGCCGGTCTCCCTTCCGGTTTCCCGGCCGGGGGGTCTTTCATCCTCAAATCCATTCCCGAACCCAACATAAATGTCGCCCAATAGCTTGGGGACTACAACAGACTTAAACGATCAATGATCTACTCTTGATAAATATTAAATCGACACTTAATTGACCCCAGGAACTAAGTCGAGGGAGAGCCGGTTTCCCTTTCGGTTGCCCGACCGGGGGGTCTCTATTCTCACTCCATTCCCGAACCCAATATAGTGTCGCCCGAACTCCGGGGACCTCAAACACACATACAAGTATAAGAGAAAAGCCAGTTTCGATTAAGTTATTTCTAAACAACTGATATATATTAAAATATCTTAGTCCGATAAGAATTATAAACAGACACTTAAGAATTAACTACTTTTAGACAAGTAACTAACTACTTTACTAAATCTTACTTAGCTCAAATATATTTTACTAAGTATATGATTACGTTCTAATTAACCGGTTCAACCGATAAAGGAAATAAACACGATTTAATTTAAATTAAATTTCATATTATATTACTTATATTTTATACGGGAAAATCGACTAACTAATTAAATTATTTCGACATGCTTCTAATAATAAAATCGTAATCCATTAGTAATTCGTTAACAATTTCCAACGTATTATATTTAAACGTAAGCAAGCTAGCAAGCACGTACGTAAAATAATTAATTCAAGCAGGCTAGCAAGCACGTACGTAAAATAATAATAAAATAATAATATAATAATAAAATAATAATAATAATATGCGAAATGGGGAACTTACGTAGTAATAACAATTATAATTAATAGTATTAGCCATGGAGCATGGCAGAACTTATAACACGACAATGCAGACCAAAAAAGAACAGAGGACATCAATAATAGAAATGAACAGCAACAAAAGACGCATGACGAATAGAGGGCAGCAACTATTGAGTTTAGCACAAATGAGAAACCAAGGGAAAACGCAGCATCGATACAACGACAAAGATCGGCAACATACGATAGTAATAACGACTACAATGCAGCAGCAACTTAGTGCAGAAGAGTAGAGCGTGCAGGAAGAAACAGCTTAGAGTAGCGTGCAGTAGGGAGTGTAGTAGAACAGTGCAGTAACTTGGGTGTGCAGAAACAGAAGTAGCAGCTAACATTTACGACAGTAGCAACAACAACCCGCATAAGACAGCCATACCAGCAACAGTGCAGCGGTGCAGACCAGCAGACACGTGGGGGCAGGGAACAGACGCGCAAACATACAACAGGAACGTAATTCAGACACGACGGTAATGTGCAGGGATAGAATGCTGAACGGACAAAGGGGGGGGGGTCTGTTCAGTGCCGAATTAGCGGACTGTGGAGCTTGCAGAACAGAGTTGCAGAAATGGGGAGTAAGCAGTAGTTCGGGGATTGTTTAAGCACAACATACGCAGAAGTAAAACGCAGGAATGGGGAGGGATCTGTTCAGTGGGTAGTAGAAGTAACGTAGTCCATAGAATGCAATATCTTAACCAAATGTATGAATTAAATCCTTTTTATTCAACTAAAGCACTCAATGAATAATTGTATATACATTAACCCATAAATTAAACATCCTATACTCACCATCCAACCACATAATCATTCACAATGAAATTCCCAAAATTCAACCGGTCTCCATGTATACTCCCAAATTCACCCAAAAGATAAATTCAACATTAATTTATCAACAACAATTGAATATTATGCATACTAAACAAGTTTACAACTTATCTCATGCCTCAAAACACATAAACACATTAGAGCTGATCAAATGGCCCAGGCCCGATGGCCCGACCCGGCCCAGCCCGATTTTTTCTCGGGTTTGGGCCTAATAGTTTGGCGCAAAAAGCCCGTGGCCCGGCCCAAAATAAGCCCGATATAAATATAGGGTCGGGTTTGGGCCAACCTAAAGGCCCGATTTTTGGCCCGGCCCGACCCGAAATTATTTTTTAAAAAAGAAAAAAATTCAAAAGTTGGAATCGTATATCACATCATATTAATAATCTTATATCACTAATGCATCGAATTATCAATTTCGCAGATATTTTTATTTTTATCGTACACCTTTGCTTAATACTATTCATTTTTTGTCAACTCATAAATTATGTATGGTACTATGGATGGTTCTCCTACCATAAGAGTCGAAGTCAAATACCTAAGACTTGAAAATTGTATTTCGTTGCTAATAGTTTGTTCACATAACGATTTTGTCGATTGTTTCGTACTATATTTTTGGCCCGTTTTGGCCCGAGGCCCGTTATAGCCCGAACAATTGCGGGCTTGGGCCAAGAAATTTGGCCCATCGTTTCGGCCCGGCCCGTGTATTTGGGCCGTTTATTTAACACGGGCCCGGCCCAAACCCGGCCCGGCCCGGCCCATGATCAGGTCTAAAACACATCAATAATAACAAAAAGCTTGCTACTTTAACAAATAAGCCGAGTTACTTTAATTGTCACCTTTACTCCGCGAGTTCACCGGGTTCCTCTTCAATAATCACTAGCTCTTCCTCCGAGTTATCACAAGTACCACCTAAAAGCACAAAAACACCAATTAAGAGGCTAAAACGTGATTTAGGGCAAAACAGCGTCTTTTTCGAGTTTGATAAAACTGAAATTGAAAGAGATAGGAAGCTTGCAAATCTCGCGAGGATTCCGAAAATGTAAGACTTACCGCGATTCGAGTTCGGGAAGGCCTCGAGATCGTCCTTTGAAGTTTCTTAAAGAGAAGAGAAATGGAGGGTTTTGTGTCACTGTGTTTGTGTTTTGCACAAAAAGAAATGACAAAAAGAAATGTCGATGGATTGAAGGAGAGGGGTGTGCTTTTATAAATTTGAGTCGGGTTTGCTTTATTTAAGTGAAGCGGAAATATGAGACGGAAAATCACTAAATGAACATGGCATTTTAAGATTAAATGTTTTCAAGACGGAACTTAACGGAAATCTTAAAAATATAAATTACGACTATTATTAAAATATTATTAAATTCCGAAAATTACTTTATATTATTAAAATATTCCTTTACGAAATTACGGGATGTTCAACAACTCTATACTTTGATACTTTGTTAATGAAAATAGGATTATTCACAGAAGTAACTCATACGCTATTACCATCCAAGGACATATAAGCATAATTCTGAAATGGAATAACTTAAAATTCACAAATCGACGACTAATAGCCTGATACAATCAATTAGGCTCAAAAATTAGTTTTTATAATTTGGGGAAAACGAATACAAGACATTGCAATCGAAATCGAACAACAAATGTCAAATTAAACAATTACTGAGAGATATCAAAAAATGCATACACAAACATAAAAATTAAGAATCTAATTAATGGATTTCCCTCAATACAACTTTAAAACTATAATTAACGAAGTATCAAAGTATAGAGGTATACCCATTACATTATTGGTGGTCACCTTTGACGACATGACAGTGGTTGAAGCGAGTTTCTGAACGGCGTACTGGACGAATAGCGGGAGGGCGACATTGTGGTTGCTTTATTAATTGATTCCAGATAATTGAGGTTTGTGTATGTGAATATACAATTGTTTGGGAAAAATAAGGAACTAGGGTTTGTCATGAAATTTGGGGAAATATATATAGAGAGAGAGAAACGCGGGTATATGGTGATAGATACCAGGTCTTAAACTCTTAATAAGCTAAGGTGGTACTAATATGTATAGACATCGGTTAATTAAAACACAGATGTATCCTCATATGTTTAGACATCCGTTTTATTTAAATCTCTGATGTGTATGATTATGCATCAGTTTTTTTCAAAATATCTGATGTCTATTAAGTGATGTCTATAATGCTTTTTGTAGTAGTGCCTTATGATTGAATGTTAGATGTAAGGCCAAGATGCAACTTGAGTCTCTATTTAAAGAGCTCATTTCCTCTATAACAACACAAATTTTATGAATTAAACACTTGAAAAAACTTCAAGTTTTCTCTAGAATTGTTTTGCTTAGTGCTGGTGATTCAACCCCATTTGCTTAGTGCTTTGGGTAGGGTAGTCTCTTTGCTGTGTGCTGGAGAAGACTCTCAGTAGTTATACTCTGGTGGTTGTGTGCTGAGATTAGTCCATATCCTTTCGAGTTTCACACAAGTTTTCAGTTTTATTTCAACCATTTATCACTTAACTTTCTGTCCAAAAATTAACAACTATATCAGAGTTTTGGTTGAGTGTTAGTCTTTTTTAACTACATCTAAAACTACAAAAACAACGCAATGAGTGAAGAGAGGTTGGCAAAGCTTTGGTTTGTTACTTGACAATTTTGTTTTATCAAAGTGTTATCATTCTGATTTTTCATGGGAAAACCAATAGTTATCGGTGTTTTACCCAACGTTCCATGCTCAAAGGTGAAGCCTTGCGACCTTGTTCAATTTCCAAGTCTTTATAAGCTTCAATGAAGAAGATGCAAGATCTAAAGATAAGGTTTGAAAGTGATGTGCATACAAAGAGTACAACAAACACCCATGGAGTTCCACGGGATTCAAAATCTCCTGATTTGTACCAAGAAGAAGTTCTCATGCCCTATGAGTGTTCTAAGTCCTCTCCTACCGTTTGAGGCAAAGGTATAACACCATCACTTCCTTTTTTTAATAATGTTGAAAACAGTAGCGCATTTGTGTCTTGGTTGTTTGATGTTAGTTGCTATTTTAAGAACAAGTGTTTTTGTGATAAAAAGAACTATGAACTGGTTGTGTCTCTCTTAAAGGTTGTTGCTTTATTGTGGTATAATACTCATAATTATTCAAGGAGAATGGAAGGAAAAGGTAGAATTAATTCGTGGTTTAAACTTGAGAAGAAAATGAGACTAAAGTTTTTACCTTGTTCTACCATGGATGATTTGTGGACTGAACTTAAGAGCCTTAGGCAAAACTCCTTGAGTGTTCATGAGTATGCTAGAGTATTTGAGAAACTACATTTTGTGTGTGACAATGAAATGAGTTCTTTTCAAAAGAGGATCAAATTTTATTTTGGCTTGAATCCTGAAATTACTAGGAGGGTTGACTTTGAAATGGTGCACTCATTTGATGAATTGTTTGAGTTGGCTTTGTTTGTTGAAAGGAATTTAACAAGGCCTAGGAAATATGAGGTCTTAGCTAGAATAGACGGTTTAGAAGCCATGAAAACATATGAGACTAAGGAGGGTTTATGCCAAGGAGTTGTCATGCCATACTCAGATGTTACTTACCCTAAGTCTAAGCCCTTGTGCCAAAGGTCATGAGCACTTGTGCTGAAATGAATAGGTCATGTAGTGCTACCTTTTGAGAAGCCATGTCTTGAAATCAAAACCCCCTTTAACTCAACTCATGAGCCTACTAGTGAGGAGGAGAGTAGCCATTACCTTTCCAATGAGGCCATCAATGACCAAGCTAATGATTTGGTGCATAAAGAAGTGATTGTCGACTAAGGACTAGTTGAGCTTCAAACCATGAAGTTTGGACAGTACATTGGCATGTTTAATGGTGGAAATCATTGGGGTTCAAGCAAGGGAAAAGAAAGAGGAAAGACTTGGATTGTGTCATCATACTCAAGTGTGCCAAATATGAGCTTATGCATTAGCTATGGTTCTTGCTTCAAAAGCTACATCTTGGGAGGTATAACGTGTACTTGCTCAACTCCACACTTTCATTTTACATGTTAATGAGGTTGCAAGTTAATCTTGTTCATTTAAGTGCAAACTCATACATATTAGAAGTAAAAAATGTTGAGATGAATCGATTTAAAACTTGCTGCCCAATTTTGAAATTCATGTGTTTGGGGTTAAACTTTGTTCAAATTCATTGTAAGGGCTTGTTGGAATGGTTGGGTACATCAAATACAAGGTCTTTACATGGCATTGATGGAGTCCTTAGCTCATTTTGGGAGGATAATTTTGAGATTAATACACCAAAACAGGAGCATCCCCTTGAAAACATTGCTAAACTCCAATGGTGATGTTGTTCTTTGTTTGGGATTGGATTTAAGTGAGCATGTGATGCTTGTCTTAGAATGTCAACTAAGTAAGGAGCATTCTGAATTTAGGAATGGTGCAATACATCTCTTGCCCTTCACAATTCTAGTCTATGATCCGGGTGGAAGTCATGAGAGTCAGCTCCTAAAGTGTGCTTGATCTTTTGATAAGTGGGAGGACAAAAGTCTTGCTTGGCAACAAGTCTCTTCAATTGGAACCGACAGAATTTGAGAACAAATTCTTTTAAAGAAAGGGAGTTAGAAACAAAATTGTTTCATTTTCGTTCATTTCTAAGCCAAAAGAAACAGTCCAAGGAAGGTTAACAAATTGAAGGCATTTCATCGTTTTTTGAAGTATCATTCCAGCAGGCCTGACCTCCAAGCTCTATATCTCAAGTTCTAATGGTTCAAGTCTTGTTTTTCTTCTAAAAATTTCAGCTTGTACTTGTCTTATTTCTCTTTTGATTATGGCCCTATGATTGAATGTTAGATGTAAGGTCAAGATGCAACTTGAGTCTCTATTTAAAGAGCTCGTTTCCTTTGTAACAACACAGATTTTATGAATTAAACACAAGAAAAACTTCAAGTTTTCTCTGAAATTGTTTGGCTGGTGATTCAACCCCATTTGCTTAGTGCTTTGGGTCGGGTAGTCTCTTTGTTGTGTGCTGGAGAAAACTCTCATTAGTTCTAATCTGGTGGCTGTGTGCTGAGATCCATATTAGTCCATATCTTTTCGAGTTTCACACAAGTTTTTAGTTTTATTTCAACCATTTATCACTTAACTTTCTGTCCAAAAATGAACAACTATAAAAACCTGCTAAGAGTTAAAGATTAATCCATGTTCGGGTCGAGTTGAGTCAATTTTGGATTTCGGGTCACAATAAAAGGTTGTAGTTCGATCGATTTCGGATTCTCTATTCACTAAAGTTTTCATGCCCAACATTCGGCGTATGGGATCACTTATAGTTTCTTACGTAACTCTCCAACTCATTATACAAAAGACAGTGAATATTATGTACCATCTATTAACGGATTACTATGTTGCAAAAAATACTTATGGTTGGATATCCTATGGACATGGTGTGTTGTCTTGACAATAAACTATGGATTATCAATTAAATCCTCTATTTTCAAAAGATAGAGATTGTAGTAACCTCAATTTTGCAAAGGTGGTTACCCTTTAGCAATCTAATGTTGAAATGTTGTACGAGTGCATCAAAAAATTTAGATCGATATTGGCATATTGTCTAAGACTATTTCAAGCCAAAAAATCTAGCTGAAGAGTCTATTGATTCGAAATACTCACGAGGGTGAATTGAATATTAAAAACTTTAGCTAACTTTTTCGTTAAATAAAACTAATGATGAAATGATTTATTATTTAAAGTTTATTAATTAAACTTTAACTAACTTATAGTCCTCGATCGAATACTTTTCCAAATACAACCCCTCGATCGAGTACTTATAGTCTTCAATCGAGCATCTTCCATCGCCAAAGTCCTCGATTGAGCACAATAGGTGCTCGATCAAGCATTATTTTTCCTGCAATGCGCACTGAACTTCAAACGGCCGTCATTTGTTAGTTACTTGGTCAAATGAAGCGTTTTTGATGGTGTTGAAAAGCTAATAGGATAATCTTTCAACTCCAATTTGAATCACTTGATTATCAGTTGTAGAACTCAAGTTATGGCTCTTCAAAATAGGCACTTGTAATGTGAAGCTCTTATTTTGCTCGATAAGCTTCCTTACTTCACTACGGACTCCAAGGGATCGATTTCCAAGCTCCATAACCTTCTATCTCTTATATACATGCTGAAAGGACGGTTCCAGGCTTGATTTGCACCACTTCTGAGGTTTTCCTGCACAAATCACAAGACAAACACAAAGTAGCAAATTCAGGGCAAAATATACCTAAAAGCTATAATAAAAGCACAGAAATGCGTGTCAAATATACGATAAAATTCTATATAAAAGACACGCATAAAACAAAAAAATATTTCGATTAAAATTTATTGCACATTTCTTTTTTTCTCGAGAATGGAACGGTTATACACAGGTTTAAGTAAATATTTGGATTAAATATCATCAATGATGTACATAGATAGGACATGCCAGTGTGTGGGTGTGTGTGTGTGTCTATATATATTATATATATATATATACATATATATATATATACATATATATATATATACATATATATATATATATATATAAATCTTTACATATTAACGATGGTGAACGGAGGTGTTGTTGTTGTTGGTGAAGGGAGATGAGGAAAGGGAAAGAAAACTGAATTGGATAAGTGAATGAAAAAAAATGACAAAGGTAAAACTGTAAAAAAAAAAGTATGTGAAAGAGTAAAAGACTTATGTGAAAGAGTAAAATTCATATGTGAAAACCCACGCCCCTCTTAAAATTACGATGAAATAAATTATGAGATAAATTCAGTACTCATGATGTTAGTATTATCACTTTTATTACATTCGTTATTGTTATTGTTACTTTCACAATTTTACTACTCTTACCGTATTGTTACTTTCACTACAGCCGCATTAATATTGATTATTTCACTACTCTCATTGTTACTTTTATTACTTGCACTACTCTCGCTCGCTACCAGTATTATTATTGACTATTCAGATGAGTAATTACTATGTCCAATGTTACTACAATTCTTTTTCACTAGTAAAAGAATTATTTTACTATTTCGGCATGTAATTTTAAGAGACGTATATATTTATATAAATATATTGCATACATGTATTAAATCAAATCGAAATAATTACGGAACATTACATTTTTTGGAAATCTAGCTTGATTTATTTACCTTTTAATAATTTCCAAAATATAACATACTTATATTATATATGTGTATGTCAAATAATTAACTTATTTATACTAATTAATAACATGAGCGGGGTATGTTTATTTTAAGAAAAAACTCCATATTCTAATGTTCTCTAAGTTTATATACTTCAACCAAAACTATATAATCCCTCCATTCAACTTTTCTCACCCATTTTCTCAATATATGTTAGATGTATTGTTAGATGTATTATAATGAAGTGGAGTGATAAAAGTTGAATGGAGAGAGTAACATTTACTTTAAAGTCTCTTGGTTATGTCTATCATGCAAAGCTATCGATTAAAAACTATATACTATAATTAATTTGTAAAGATCTATTTAATTATATTAAAGTTCATTGGTTTTCGGATTATATATACTCTCTCCTACCCGGGATAAGTGTCCCGTTTGGTAGTGAGTCAAGGATTTATGGTTTGTGTATTTTGGGTAGAGTATGGGTATTTAGATTAGAGAGAGAAGATATTCTATTGGGTTAGGGGTGAGTGGGTGGGTAATAAATATAAATAGTGAAGGGTAAAAACGTAATAAAACCGTCCAAATAGTACGAAACGGGACACTTTGACGAATAAAGAAAAATGGCAAACGGGACACTTATCTTGGGTAGGAGGGAGTATGTTGTATTGATATAATCAAAAACTAGTTTTAATCTCGTGCAAAAAATTCACGAATTTTCTTCAATGTTCCTGATATACAAAATAAGGTTACTATTATGTTAACGGGTTTGATTTAGTGCAAGCAAAATATGAGTATATGTTATATAAGTAGTTCTTTATAAAAAAATTGTAATAGTCTGATAAATAAATTAACAACTCACTTAAAAGTGTATATGTTTAATAAATATAACATTATTTTAATATTATAATTAGATTAATAAAAAATCCAAAGAAATATTATATTTAGGTTATATTTATTAAGGGTGTTGCTCAATTATGGACAAATTTTATTCAATCACGGACATGATTGACCATTATACCCCTATCTTTTCACAATATTTACCATTTTGTTTCACCTTCTCCTTCTCACACTAACTCCCAACCCCTCCATTTTATTTCACCTTTTCACACCACGGTTGCCACCGCCACCGCCATCATGCAACAGCGTCGCCTCCCCTCCTACCCTCACCCCACCAAGAAACAGTGTCACTCTCACCGCCACAACCTCCCCTCCAATTGTCACCCAGATCTGATGTATTATTGTTGCTGTCGCGAACTGATACGGAGTATATTTCATAGTATAATGTGTTCGGAAATATCTTCACATCAAGGCTCTCCTCTTTCTCTTTTGTTCTTCCGACCTATTCGTGTATCCTAACATAACGGTAAATTTCCAAAATGGAATCAACCTGGTGTCGGAATGATCTTGTGTACGTCTCATTGGATTTATGATTTCTTGTTCAAACTTTTAGGGGAGAGTTTTGATTTGTTATTCTTTAGTTTCAGAGATGGGAGAGTCGGAGAAGGATGCAATACGATCTGCGTCCATTGAAGTTTCTAATGAAATGAAATCTCTTGTAAATAAGGAGGCTATCGAGAAGCTGAAGCAAACACAACACCTAACTCTGGGAAGATTGCAGGAGAGCAATGCATTACTATCTCATTTCAATGAACATTCCGAAGATTGTTTCACTCATGTCATTGCAGACTTCTCAAAAAGCACCCGTCTTTTGAAAACAATGAAGTGGAGGAATCCATCTTTTTATTTTCTCATTCTTTACTTCAATATTCTAATGCTTCAGGGAATCACGGTTATAAATAATGAAATATCAAATATTTAAGATTTCCCCCACCCCCAATTTTCGTATGGCTTTTCAAGGATAAATGTTACCTCTTGTCTAGCCAGTCTTGCTTCAGCTCTTTTATCTACCATGACTGTACATATCTTCCTGCATATCCTGTTTCCTCAATCAATTTGTTTTATGGAACTAATGTTTAACAGCTCGAAGGAGTTCCGTGAAACTAAAGATGTTGCAACACATGCTTTCTCATCTCTCAAGGTTGGGTAAAGAGCACAACATTTAGGATTCTATCGAGCTTTATGTGTCTTAGTGGGATGAGATAGTGCAGTGGTCGCTAACGGTCGTTGGGTTTGTCATCTTTGCCTGAATCTGTGGCTTGGACTTTGAGGGCTTGTCAATCCGAATTTTATGGTTGTGGAGTTTTGGACCTGTAATAGTTTTGTCAATGTTCTTTTAGACCCGGAACAAATTTGTATATCCTGTACATCTCCTCTTCATTTTCGAAAAATTGTTTCTCACTTGTAGATTTTACCATTCGTGTCCATCTCCCTTTTGTAAATGTTTCACCGACTGAACCTGAATTTTTTATCCTAGTTCTTTTCAACCACGATTCGACGTCTTTCTCTATGTGACGTCTACATAATAAGTGCTTAGCATTTGGAAAGTTCTCCTTAATCGCATCAATTATAGCTAACTCACAATCGGTCAAAAAAACCATATTCTCATCGGATCCTATTACTTCCCTTATACATTTTTGAGCCCAATTATATGCCAATGTTTGCTCATTTTCCAAAAATGCAAAGAACATAGAGAAGTTTCTACCAACTGGTGTAACACCTATAACTTCTAGTAATGGCATATTAAACATGTTAGTCTTGTAGGTATTATCAGCAACAATTACAAATGGGTAAAGTTTCAAAAGCTTGAGTGAATCGGGATGTATAAATAGAACATTTGTCAGGACTCTCTCACCTTTTTTTCACCAGGTTTTGTCTCATGAAAAGTTCGATATCCATGATCACCAGCAAGTTTAAGCAATTGTTCAGCAGTTGTGCGTTCTTCTCTAGAGTTTTTTTTCTCTCTTGCACGAATATTATACACTTGCTTGGAAGTAACAAGTATAACATTCTTTCTCAACTCAATTAGTATGTTAGCAACCGAAATTTTACTTGCTGTCATGGACAACATAAACTCTTTTGTTTCGGTATTCAGAACATTATCCTTTACTCCAATGAAGTCGTTGTGAAATCTATTATGTACATCTAACCTCCATGTGTCGTCAACTTCTCCGACTGCCTTGAGTTTAAAAGGACACCAACATTTTTTTACTCCCCGTATTTGATTTCGTGGAGGAAATGTTAGAATTCCCTCGAAATTGATAAGATCCAGATCTGTCAAATTTAAGCCAATGCTCACCATAACCACGACGTGGGTGATAAGTATCTAGTCGCACGTGTATATCATGCAAAAGTCCAATTTCTCTAACTTCATCTATCAATTCATCGTGATTCCTGAATTTTTTTCCGCATTGAAAATGTGTCCGGTATCTATCATTTCTGCAGAAAATTCTTCATACTCATCCGACTCTAAGTCCGAGCCCTGAAATAAAAATAAAGACGTTATTTACAATAGACCGTAATATTTTGTTTTGAAACTCATTCTGGCAAAGCTTATTTATGCTACAAACCGAAATTTAACTAAAAAAACCAAGAACATGAACTAAATGTCAAGTGCACTTTCGAGCAAAATATGGGAGAAGTTGTATCTCCCAAAGTTCATCGCACCATACAAAATTTCAAAATATTTCAGCACCACAGTAAAAGCAAGAATGCAAGATATAAGAGCTATGTAACATCATATGTTTACTATATTTTCTTGTGCACGTTTTACCAAATTAAGGATCATATTATAATAAGTTGATTCTTTTAGGTAAACTAACGTCAAGCACTACAACAACATAAGAACAACGTACAAGCACATAATAATGTCTATTTGGGACAAAGACATGTACCGATAAAAAGTACAGCTTGATCGATTTGTTCTCTAATGTCAATTTGTTCTCTAATTGAACATCCTACAAATCTAATATTATCGTGACAGGATTCAATCCAAATAACAATTGAAAAAAGAAGGATAAGGAAGAAAATGAACAAAACCGAAAACGATTTAAAGAAACCCTAATTTAATTAGTCTAAATCAATTTCTTAATTTCATATAATATAATTGATAAAGGTAGAGATTAGAATTATTACTTGATCGATACGAGAACTAGCATCCATAGTTGTGTGGTTTAGGGTTTTTTGTGGGGGAGAGAATTAGAGAGAGTTTTTTTTAAGGTAAAGGGTATAGAATGGAAAAGTAATGAAAAAAGTCCATAAATGAGTAAAACTCGTACATGAATGAGCAATTACGTTTATTAATTATCATATAGTATCATCATTGTTCATATGATAATTAAGAAATACTAGTGTAACACCCGTGAAAATTCACGGAATTGTTCAATTTCAGTTTTTATAGAGAATGATCAATTAGGTTGTTAAATATGCTAATCACGGATGTGTTGTAACACCCCGATATTTTCCGTTTTTATAAAATTTAAAGATTTAATTTAATTTCGAGAATAATTTATATTCCATGAAATTTCGTAAATATATTTTAATAATATGAATATTTCATTTTTAAGCATATTAGTTCAAACGATGTTTCGAGTTTTAAAATTTTTAAGTTTCGACTTTAATTTTCGAAAATGACAAGTATGTCCAATAACTTCATGGATTGTGGTTTATTTTTATATTTCGTTCCATCTTGAGTAATAATAGACTTGAGATGTTATTTCCGTCTTACTTAGCCAAATCCGAGTCATCCCGACTCATTAATTGAATCCCGAGTCATTTCCGACTCAAAACCTTATAACCCTTATGTTGTGTTTTATTTTCACACAACTCATTCCTTTATCTTCTTCAAACACAAATCCCCCAAATGCCATTGTTGGTGATTTCTCAAGAGCACAAATCCGACCCTAACTCCTTCGTTCCTTGCTCAAATCTCGTGTTCTTTATAGGTATGTTCTCCCCTTCTCCTTCTCCTTCTCCTTCTTTTCATGTCAACAAAATTTAGTCTTGTTGAGTTTTCTGAAAACCCATTTTCTAGGGTTTCGTTTTGACTCGTTTTTCTTGTTGTTTTTGGGCGAGAATGGGTGCTTGGACTTCATTGACGAGTTTCCTTGAAGGTTTGCAGAGCTTTAAAGGTAACTTTGAGAGGTTACTCGACTTTAAGTCAAAGGTCGATTGTGTATGGTTATTGTTGTTCAATTTCTGAAATTTTGAAGTATTGTGTTGTTTACTTCATTATTCAATTGAATGAAATGGGTTCTTTATTGATTAGTAGTAATGAATGAGAAATCGGGTTATTGTTAATGGGTAAAATGATATCCGTCACATGCTCATTGTATTCATTTCGATAGTATGGTTTTCGATTGATTTAAATCCATGCCAAGTATGATAATTGTGCTTCTTGATAATTGTTTACACATGAATGTTGATATGCCCATGAATTAGTGAGTTTATGAGTTGAATTTACCTCTTGAATCATGCATAAACCCGCCTTAAAATCGTTGTTCAAGTATTGGAATCGGTGGTGCGAAATACAAGTTCCTGCGTGAAGTCTTGGCTGACCCGTGTATGGCGCAGCCTACGTCCCTAAGCACAGGCCTGCGGCCCATATTGCGCAGCCTGCGGCCAACCATGGCAGGCTGCGCTCGTGACTGGTCGTGGGCGCGTCTTTGGGCTGTTTTGGGCGAGTTTACGGGGCTGTTTTGGGGTATTTTCGGGCATTGTTTTCCCGCTTGTTCGGACATGGTTTGAGCATGTTATTATGATTCATAAGTCGAATTACGTACATCCTTCATTGTTTAATTCACATGTTTACGACATTAAACTTGTCTTTAAATTCTAGTTTGTTTTATTTCAAAATGAAATATAACTTGTAGAATGTGACTTGTCAAATGAATTCTCATTATTTTATTGCTCAGGTGAATCGTATGCTTGGGTGTTTCCGTTGTTGTTGTATGAATGAATGTTTAAGCCGTTTTAGAAGCTAAGTTGAGGAGGAAGACCCCCCCCCCCGGGCAGCCGGAAGGGAAACCGGCTCCCGCTTCAAATTAACTTCTAGAAACTAGCTTAAGTGTTGTTTTGTTTGGATTGAGACTCATATGTGTTAAAAAAGTTAGTTAACGGTTACGTTAGCTTGAGTGATAATGATAACGGTTATGTTGTCTTACTTGTAATTTGATAACGGTTATGTTATCTTGGGTTGAGCCGGGTAACGGTTATGTTGCCTTGCTTATGTTTGGGTGACGGTTATGTTACCTTGTTTGTGAATAGATAGCGGTGGTACGATTTGTGTATCATTGTAATGAACTAATGCCACCCAAGTAATGGGATTTATCTATGTTCGGGATTGGTCGGAGGTCGTGCTCATGCGCACCCGTAGTTGGAGGTCGTGCTTATACGCTCCGGTCCCCGTGTGTCGTTCGGTGTAGGTTATTACATCGAGAGGCCTGGCCAGGTCTTAGGCATATAGTTGATGAGCCCAAATTCGGTCATTATTTTCTCTTGTTTTCCTTTTATTTCGATCCCGTTTCGCCCCCGTTTGGCGTGATTTCGCTCCTTTTCGTACCCGATATCTCTCTTCTACATGTTTGTTGCCATGTTGTAGGACTTGACGCGGGAATGAAGAAACGAGAGCAAAATGTGGTGAAATCAAGGCAAAATAGGAGGAAATTAGACGAAATGTCAAAATGGGGTCCTCAGCCGGTCGGCCGGCAGCCGGTCCGCCGGCTGGGAGCCCCTAAGCCTTGAATTTGAAGATTTTTTGCAGAACTTGGAATTTGGGTCCTCAGCCGGTCGCCAACTGGCAGCCGGCTGACCGGCTGGGACCCCCTCACCCTTGGCCTAATTCGTTTCAAATCAGATCCTTGATTTCGCATCCCCAGCCGGTGGCCAACCGGCAGCCGGGCGGCCGGCTGGCAGTACCTGAACATGGAAGAATTTTGAAGAAAAATCAGAATTTTGCATTTGGACTCTCAGCCGGTCCCAGACCGGCAGCCGGTTGACCAGCTGGGAGTCGCTTTTCAGAATTTCGAGCACTATATAAACCCGCACTTGTATCATTTTGTTATGACGCATTTCTAGGCATATTTTCTAGAGTTTTACTGTTTCATTAGCAATTACTTAGTCTCAAAAACTCTCTTAAAATATTTAATACTCCTTAGATCCTAGTTTAATCTTTCAATCTAGTTAATCTTTCTTTAGCAATTCTCTCTAGTAATCTTCTGTTGGGAAATGTGTCCTCAACAATAGTGCGATCACGTAATTAAATCTCATAACAAGAATGCGCAAGGGATGATACGAATTATTAGTCAACTGACCAACATTAATCAGTAATGATTGGCTAGCTAGAGTTTGACATTACTGTCGTATGACGGTGGTGGTCAGTTGATCCCTTTAGGTCACACCTTTAGGACAATTCCCTTAATTGACAAAGTGATCAAATGTATAGTGATACGATTTGATCATATTCCTTAAACTCGTATATCGAGAAATTAGAGGTTAAATCTTAATGTAAGATTTATGTTTAAAATTGAAACGTGTCAATTGTTAAACATTAAACGATATTTTAAGATATCGTAATTAGAATGAATTGGGTTGAAATTAATACAAAGGTTGTAAATCGTATTGACGATAAAATATTATTTTACAATGGTAATTTCGAATTACTTGTTAATTGAATAAATATGATTTATTTAATTATGTATAATATTTATGGGATAAATATTTACATGTTTCAAATGTACTAAAGTATTTTATTTCTAAATGACATATAAGATGTCACACTTTATACAATTATACATTTGACAAATTGTAAAATGAAGTCCATATTATGGACTACTTGGCACGGCTATAAGAAGAAGGTGGCATGGGTGTTTAGTGTATTAAACACTCCATAATCATGTGTTAGACATATGCATTGAGATTACTAACCTAGTAACCACCCTAGTGTCTTGAGAACACAACATGTTCCCTCTTTGACACTCCCTAAGCCGGCTACCCACTCCCCCATAAGCATGCTTATGTAAATATCATTATGTTATTGAGAGCATGCTTGATACATATATAAGATATGTATCATATTCATTCTAGCACTCTTCTCTCCTTCTTTGGCCGAAATATACTCACAAAAGAAGAGAAATTTTACCTCTAAAAATACTTATTATAAGATAATAAAATTCATACTAAGAGTAGTATTCAAATATTATTCTAATAAGAGTGATTAGAATAAGTTTAAGGAAAAAACGATTCCTAGTCTAGCATACAAAGTTTCGGTTCAATAGGGCTTGTCTTGGTGCATCCGGAGGAGGTATTCTATATTGGGTACTCGGAGGATCATCCTTGCAATATATTTGGACCGAGTGTAAGAACACGGTTTACTCCTTATTTCCGCTTTTAGTAGCATGCATAAGATCTAATAAAAGAGTTTATTATTTTTGTTAATTAAAAGTTAACTAAAGGTTTTGATAGTATGACTAAATTAGTTCATGAGAAACTAGTTAAACCTAACATCTTCTTGGGCAATTGTAAGAGGTTTTATTGGGTTGTAATTTGAAGAATTTGAAAGAACTCTTCAACTTGTTATCTAAGTTTCTTCCTTTTCACTTGCTATTGGTATAATCTTTCTAATCTCTACTTAGTTATTGCATTTGTTTAAGTTTCTTTTTAATCAATTGTTTACCTTTGCTTGTTCATGATGTTTAGCATTTGTTTATCTCTTGTTCACATGTTTTTCCTAGCCATGAGTGAGTAGTCCCTTTACTAGGGTTAGGGGTGAACTTGGGTAGTTGATATTGATGTTTGTTGTTTAGGGTTAGGGTTTAGGTTTCGTCTTTGTTAGGTTTTCAATGTATGCATGCTAGATGTTTGATGAAATGCCTCAACGACGGTTGGGCATGATTTTTATCGTTGTTTGCCTTAGACGACATGTCGACAGTCTAGGACCTTCATAGGCATGTGTATGTGTTAGGTTGACCTTGTTTGTAGCGAAAGCTAGAATAGGACTCGACCTTAGGTTAGTCAAATCGAAAGACGAGACGGACCTAGACCTAACTTAGATGAGACCACCTACCCCTATGCATGTTTGACATCGACTACCCTAGTAACCCCCGACACCCTAGTTGCTTTAATCATCTATTTCATCTCAATTCATTTGCTTTAGTAGTTCTTTAGTAGTTAATTAGTCTTTTCAATCATAAACCTATTACCCCGACTCTTGCTTAAATTAGAACGTAACTATACAACTATCCCCACCGTCTTCGCGAACGATAACCCTATTATACTACTAATTTGGGTTTTTATAAATGTGTTTGATCGTGAGAACCGACGACTAAATCTCGCGCATCAATAGTCAGCGGTTACGCTATACATAGAGTCGGTGTCGTAGTTATGCGTCCCGATAGCTAGTGTCGTGGTTATGCGATATAGCGGTTAGTGGTAACGGTTATGTTCCCTGACGGCGTTCATTCTATTCTTGTGTGTTATTTCTTTGATTGGCCATGCCACCTCATTGTTGGCCGCTGAGTCAATCATTTGGTTGTTGTTTGTGTGAGTGAACATGCCACCTAGTTGTTGGCCGCTGAGTCATTCACTTGGTTGATTGTCTGTTTCGATATTAGTTCATCTATTGGCTTTAATGATGTTTTATATGATGATTCATGCAGTTTCACATGTTTGACTTATTGTTCATGTTTGGTCAATGCTAAGTCATATTTGGATATATCGTGTTTGATTACTTATTATTGTATATGCATGTTCTTATGTATATGTTCTGTTGTATTACCGTTTACGTGTTTTCTGACAAAAAGTGGCTGGGAGAACCTCGAGTTACTCCTCACTGACTGTGGCGTACATGTTTCATGTATGTAGGTTGGTGCTGTTTGGGGAAGACGTGTGGCTAGCGAGCATTGTTGATTATTCGACAATTACCTATTTACGATTAGCTTAGATTTAAATTACGTTGCTATCGAGGGATACCTTATCCCTTGTAAATTTTCAATTACCTTGTATAAGTTTTACTTTCTCTTTAGTTTCAATCTTCCGCATGTTGTTTTGATATTCCGCGATTAAGTTTTATTTATATTTGTCGAAAGTTTTTAAAATTATCGTATTTCCGGTGCAAGTTACTTGTTTATTTTATGTTATATCGCGGGGTGTCACATGTGTTGTATAGATAAATACTTTAATAAAAATAAATAAAGTCTATATATAATAAGATAAAAGTTTGTATTTTTCAAATACAAAGTACTATAGGGGAGGATATAAAAACATGAAAGTCTAAAACGAACTCATAGTTTCTCGAAAATCTCCTTATAAACTACATTACATGTTGTAGTAGACATGACTTTGTCTTCATCTAAACTAAGTACTTTTAGACCATTCTTATTTGTAACCAGCTGACATGCCTTTGCCTTTGTGTGTTTGTTATGCCACGTAGCAGTAAAAGGGGAGTACCTAATAGTAGCAATTAAAAATTATAATTTAAAATTCAATATGGTAAACAACTGGTGTAGATAAGAATTACAATTGTTCTTAAATGACTTACATTGGCAATTTGAATTAGTATACATGTTTGGATTAAATTGAACACTTGAGACATGACTGGAAAGTTGTGAAATAGAATTAAAGAACATGTAATCTGCAATGGATGTTAACCTTCTTTTGGGGGTCGATCACATAACCTTATTGTCAACTGAAAAAGTTGTTTCAAATAGGGAAATTAACGATGTAGCTAGTACGTACACTTCCTAATTGTTATTTCAACTTAAATTGATTATAGTAATATCAAAATTTATACATTTGACAAATTGTAAAATGAAGTCCATATTATGGACTACTTGGCACGGCTATAAGAAGAAGGTGGCATGGGTGTTTAGTGTATTAAACACTCCATAATCATGTGTTAGACATATGCATTGAGATTACTAACCTAGTAACCACCCTAGTGTCTTGAGAACACAACATGTTCCCTCTTTGACACTCCCTAAGCCGGCTACCCACTCCCCCATAAGCATGCTTATGTAAATATCATTATGTTATTGAGAGCATGCTTGATACATATATAAGATATGTATCATATTCATTCTAGCACTCTTCTCTCCCTCTTTGGCCGAAATATACTCACAAAAGAAGAGAAATTTTACCTCTAAAAATACTTATTATAAGATAATAAAATTCATACTAAGAGTAGTATTCAAATATTATTCTAATAAGAGTGATTAGAATAAGTTTAAGGAAAAACCGATTCCTAGTCTAGCATACAAAGTTTCGGTTCAATAGGGCTTGTCTTGGTGCATCCGGAGGAGGTATTCTATATTGGGTACTCGGAGGATCATCCTTGCAATATATTTGGACCGAGTGTAAGAACACGGTTTACTCCTTATTTCCGCTTTTAGTAGCATGCATAAGATCTAATAAAAGAGTTTATTATTTTTGTTAATTAAAAGTTAACTAAAGGTTTTGATAGTATGACTAAATTAGTTCATGAGAAACTAGTTAAACCTAACAATTGGTATCAGAGCAAAATGGTTGTTTGCATGCTTTCCGTTTCGTTTTTACGGAGTTATTAGAATAACAAAATAAAACTTGATAATTTTCGTTTAAATATATGATATGCACGAAAATAATTTAGCATGATACCTACTGTTTTCTAATATGATTTAGAATATTTGGAATATATTTTGCATGAATATTGATCATTGGTATTTTTATTTCGGTTTTTAATACGTTTTAATGGTTAAAAATGATTAATTTTGGGAAAAATAGTTAAAATAAGCTTCTGGCCGAGATTTTTCAGTATGATATCACATGTATTTTCTATAATATGAATATGAATTTTCGTAAATTATAGACCTTTAAATCGTGTGATTTGAATTTTAATGGTTAAAATGCAATAAGATGAACAAAATTGGGTTAAAATAGTTATATTATGAATTTGACTATAAAAATTTATGAGGATGTCACATGCAATATTTAAAATTTATGTTGAATTTTCCAGAAATTTATCTCAAATATTGCAATATTATAGATTTTTAATGTAAAAATCGGGTAATTAGTGACATAATTTCGACTTTAATAGTTTAAGTTGGAATTTGGCCATAAAAATTTAACACGATGTCATATATATTATTTCCAGCATGTATAAAATTTTCGAGAATTTTATCTTATTTTATGCTTGAGAAATAATTTTAAATGTTAAAATCGTATGATATATGACGTAAATCGTTAAAATTTGCAAATGTTGTTAATAATGGCCGAAAATGTAACCCATATTAGTCATATGTGATATGTTCATCATGAAAATATTCTTGGGAGCCTAAAGTTTCAGATTTGATTTGTATTGATTTAATTTTGTTTTGTTAAAAGTAGCATTTAAAATTAAATTAAAAGGAGGCATGCTTTAAAATTTCGGCTATGGGGCAATGTGCCATTTAATTTTCTGTCCATCTTGTGTTCTTAAAATGTTATGGAAGGTATAAAAATATTATTAGTATTTAATTTGCATTTATGAAGTTAATTGTTGAATTTTCCGACTTAAATTGCTCGTTTTACGTGTTATTTTCGAAATAATAATAAAACCGTATAAAATACTAATATTTTAACTTTCTGAAAATTTTAAGAACATTCTGGATTTTTCAAAATTTGAATTTTGAATTTTCGAAATTTTAATGTCTCTTTTGAATTTTATATTGTTTTTTCCCGAAAAACCGAGTAATACCGATCAATATTAAAATATATTAAGTTAATTCATGTTCAAAGTTTGAGTAAGACTAAATTTTGAATCCTATGCGAGTTAGGATGATTAACTTAAGGATGAAAACCGTTTCATTTAATGCATAGTGTTGTTAAACGTTAAAACACGCAATTCCATAAAAACCGAGGTTTACGATAACTATTTAAATAAGTGTTTTAAATAGGACGATTTGGCTTAGGATTTGCATGTTAATTCATATTTATTTAAGCATTGCATATTTATATTATGAATGTCATGATTTATTTTTACGTAATTTTGGGAATTATGTAATTTACTTAGTATGGCCTAGTTTTTAAATCGGTATTTCCCGTAATGTAAGGGGTTACCGATTCGGTTGTAATTTTGTGATCTCGTATCACCCAATTGTAATTTATTTCTATTTTATAATGTATAAAGTAGACTAGAAAAGTTGTAATTTATGTAAAATCCGGAGTTCCTTGAAGACGGTGCCATTCGGAAAGGAGTTCCGATCAAGACGGTGTTTACCTCGAAGTGCGTGCCGCGTGAAGTTCAAGGGACCAAAGGAGTTGGTTTCCGAATTTGTACTTTGTTATTTCTTTTCTAGGAAAGGCCATACTAGGGTTTATTTATGCTTTTATTTTTGCTTTTTATATGTTTGCATGTATAGCCAAATCGTCATACATCGTATCATGCATGTTTCGACCTAGTCGACCTAGTCTTTTATTTTATCGATAATTCACCGACTTAGTTCACTTATACGGAGATAGATAATAATTTGACTAGATCTCTTACATATAAACATTGAGACTTAGCCTTACCAAAAAGTACGGACCCATGAATCCCTTCTTCACAAGGACGTAGGCTCGGCTACACCGGGGTACTAAAATTGTCACGTTGGGTAAGTGGGGTAATAAGATTACACCTTGAAATTTGGTTGATCTCAACGAAAGTATTCGTAACCGTAGTTGCAATAAGTTCGGGCTAAAGATAATTTTAAGAAAATTGTCGACCGAGAGTTCTAAAAGTAGAACCGATTAAAGAGTTAATCCACCAAATTATACAGATACGGGTTGAATCGGCTATACCGTGCCCGGATTAGTATGGGTTTGGGTCTCGGGATTGTTTACTTAATTGGGTAAGAGATCATTAAGTAAATATATATAACTAAACTTAAAGTTTTTAGTTTAAATTATGAATTTAAAATGATGTTGTTTTCCTTTTATTATTGTAGTTTAATTTTCAACATCGAATATGGCAACCAACGCTCCACCTCTCACTAACGTATCATGGCTTCGATCCTTTATGGATCGTTGCAAACTCGATAAGCATGGTTCCAATTTTAAGGATTGGGATGCGCAATTGCTTTTGGCCGCTCAAGGTGACGATAAGAGTCGTTACCTATCCGAAGCCGCTCCTCCCGCTCCGACCGCTCGTTCGTCGGTCCAAACTCGTGAGGCCTATGAAGCCTACATGAAAGAGTCCTCCGCTCTTAAAAATGTGCTCATCTTCTCCATGGAGCCGGATCTCCAAAGGAGTATGATTAAGTTGACCACATCGTATGAGATATACACCAAGCTTGCGACCATGTTTTCGCAAACTCCAAGGGTGATTCAATATGAAGCGGCTTCCGCCTTCTTTGACATAACTTTCAAGGAAGGGCAAAAGATAAGCCCTCATGTGCTCAAACTTGTTGAGCTCGCGGAGACTCTAAAAGCTCAAAATGTTAATGTTCCCGACTCTCTAATTATTGACCGAGTTCTTCACTCGCTCAATAAGGTTAAGGCATATGCTCAATTCCGGGTGAATTTCAATATGCGAAACCAAGAGACCACGTTGGAAGAGTTGCATAAGATGCTCGTCCAAGCCGAAAGGGACGTGGGACTTCATGAAAGTTCCACCAAGGATGTTTTGAACATCGAAAAGAAAGGGAAAACGAGCTTCAAGAGGAATGCCTCGAAAGGCAAGGGCAAGAAAACGTTCAAGCCCAAAGCGACCAAAGAAAAGACCTTTTCGAAAGGCGCTTCCACCTCGTCTTCTAAAGAGCAAGACAAGTGCCATTATTGCACGAGGATCGGTCATTGGAAGCGAAATTGCCCCAAGTACTTAAGTGATCTCAAAAATGGGAAAGCTACCGCCGTAGGTAATAATTCTCGCGTATAATTCATGTCATTTATCAACTTATGTATAGTGATACAAATGTGTTGATATTTACCCTTTTTAATTGTTTTAAAGGGCCACCCCCGAATAATGATAAGGGCAAGGACAAGGAAACTTGAGGTTCCTTACTTGGATGGCTCCGGTAGCATCCAATTGATCGAAGACTTGAAGAGCTAGGCTCTAATTTTCATATTGTCTTCTTTCATATTTTGCATTTATTTATGGAACAATTTGATTCTCTTGTAAGACAAGGATTAAAATCCTAAAACAATGGTTGTAATTTTGGATATTAGTGACTTGGTTTTCAACCCGAGTCACTACTTTTGTTCTTAATCAATGATTTGATTTCTTAAATAAATAGCAAGCCTTGTTTAAACATGAATGATAGAAATTTAATATTGATACGATCAAGTATAAGATAATCAAAGTGTTGATTAAAACGGAGAACTACACCCCATGAGATAGATTCAATCAAAATGAGACTATATCAGTTCATTATAAGATTTTCATTTTAAGTGAAAATGAGAATGTATTCATTACACCTATCAAACTTCAAACATTCAAATACATTGGTTGATCGAAATAGCTATCCTTAAACAAGTAAAGGTTATTGTTAGAAGAATAGAGTGGGAGAAAATGTTTCGCTCACAAACCAATGATATAAATAAAGGAAGGATCTTAGAGAAGATTCTCACTTGGGAGTCTTAAGAAGAACCTTAAGAGATTTGAAGAAACTACGGGAGAACACTCGAAGAAAGGTTCTTTGTGTTCATTGTTTCATAGAGAGGAAACAAAGAGCCCTAAGTGATTTGAAGAAACTACGGGAGGACACTCGGAGAAAGGTTCTTTGTGTTCATTGCTTCATAGAGAGGAAACTTGAAACCCCGTATGAAATCATCGGTAGGAAAACGGTTCCTATGTAGTTATAAAGAAATTATCATGTCATTTTCGTCTCGAGGAAACGAAGACATGATAAGAAGGTAATGAATGATTGAATGGAAATAGATCACTATAAGGATAGTGATAGTAATAATGATTCGAGTAATAGTTTAACATGCAAGAAATGAAAGGTTCATTTAAGATATCGAGAGATATTGATTTTAGTGGGAGCGATTTTCATAAAAAGAATTAAGCCTACCATTTAGAGAGAATGGGTGATTCTTTAAAGAGTAAAGAATAAGAGGTTTTCAATTCTAGATGATCAAATACTTTATATCATAAGAT
This sequence comes from Silene conica, assembly GCA_029255685.2. NCBI lineage: Eukaryota > Viridiplantae > Streptophyta > Magnoliopsida > Caryophyllales > Caryophyllaceae > Silene > Silene conica. The sequence continues at coordinate 76,051,576 of CM055314.2, forward strand.
GATGGAGCTTGATGGGAAGGTTTATTATATGGATAATAAAAGGTCGCCCACTTGAAGTTAGAATGGTTGGTTACATTATTCATAACGATGAATGAAACCTTAACAAATAGCCAAGATGAGTGAAAATTATTAAAATGATGAAATCATAAATAAACTACAATATAGATTTCAGTACATAAGTGACTGTAGAGAGTGATTTTAATCCCTCCAGTATATCGATACGTCACAAGTTATAAGATAACAGTGGGAGCTTTCCTCTGGAAAGGAAACTCAAAATCTAGAAAGAGTTCTAGATATGTACTCAAATAGAATCATGTTATACGAGATAATATGAGAATAAAGGAGACCAAAAGTTGTAAGTTTTGCTATCATGAATAAAGGTTATTCGCATGAATAAAAGTTATTCGCAAAACGCTAATACAAATAGATGATTGTACATCAAAATGCAATGTAATAGTATTGACTATTGTTGCATGACAACATCATTTGAGTTATTATTAACTCAAGATAAAAGATACTTTGTCAGAATCCAAATGGGTTGTATGAGACAATATTGAACCCCATAAGTGAACTGGATTGACTTAGTATGGCCCCTAGCCGCTTACATGAGGTGACGTCTCAAAGCGACTAGAGTGTGAGGCGATTGATGGCAAGTTCAAGTGCCATAGAGTCATATGTGATGACTAGTCGATCACATAGGCAGACTGTAAGAGACACTCTGTCGGGCAATGTGACCGCTTATAGAGTTCTGGAAATTTTATAGCCGGGTCGTGGCGAGAGCTGCTATAGTATTCTTGTGAGTCAATTCTTTGACTAAAGACTACTCTCCCAAGATGGTACAGTTTAGGCATAACTTTGATCCATTCTCTACGACTTTTCGTAACTGGAGTCAAATGGGATTGTTTTGGGTTGTGACTAACTGTGACTAGTTGAAGGAAGTAGTGCGATAGAAATTGTCCACCCCTTGTCAGGGTTGTTCAAATCTCAGGGCCACTCGAGGAGAAGTCAACTGGAAATGCGTGGCCACGCTCGGAAGGTATCTATGGTAGATAATTCCGGTCAGACAGTTATTCTCCAGATCGAGGAAACCATTCATGATATGATCAAATGCAAGAACGACCAGAGAGAGACATCTTGCATTGAGTGGGAGATTGTAATAGGACAAGAGAATTGGTGACGCACACTTGTCGAGGACAAGTGGGAGATTGTTGGGAAATGTGTCCTCAACAATAGTGCGATCACGTAATTAAATCTCATAACAAGAATGCGCAAGGGATGATACGAATTATTAGTCAACTGACCAACATTAATCAGTAATGATTGGCTAGCTAGAGTTTGACATTACTGTCGTATGACGGTGGTGGTCAGTTGATCCCTTTAGGTCACACCTTTAGGACAATTCCCTTAATTGACAAAGTGATCAAATGTATAGTGATACGATTTGATCATATTCCTTAAACTCGTATATCGAGAAATTAGAGGTTAAATCTTAATGTAAGATTTATGTTTAAAATTGAAACGTGTCAATTGTTAAACATTAAACGATATTTTAAGATATCGTAATTAGAATGAATTGGGTTGAAATTAATACAAAGGTTGTAAATCGTATTGACGATAAAATATTATTTTACAATGGTAATTTCGAATTACTTGTTAATTGAATAAATATGATTTATTTAATTATGTATAATATTTATGGGATAAATATTTACATGTTTCAAATGTACTAAAGTATTTTATTTCTAAATGACATATAAGATGTCACACTTTATACAATTATACATTTGACAAATTGTAAAATGAAGTCCATATTATGGACTACTTGGCACGGCTATAAGAAGAAGGTGGCATGGGTGTTTAGTGTATTAAACACTCCATAATCATGTGTTAGACATATGCATTGAGATTACTAACCTAGTAACCACCCTAGTGTCTTGAGAACACAACATGTTCCCTCTTTGACACTCCCTAAGCCGGCTACCCACTCCCCCATAAGCATGCTTATGTAAATATCATTATGTTATTGAGAGCATGCTTGATACATATATAAGATATGTATCATATTCATTCTAGCACTCTTCTCTCCCTCTTTGGCCGAAATATACTCACAAAAGAAGAGAAATTTTACCTCTAAAAATACTTATTATAAGATAATAAAATTCATACTAAGAGTAGTATTCAAATATTATTCTAATAAGAGTGATTAGAATAAGTTTAAGGAAAAACCGATTCCTAGTCTAGCATACAAAGTTTCGGTTCAATAGGGCTTGTCTTGGTGCATCCGGAGGAGGTATTCTATATTGGGTACTCGGAGGATCATCCTTGCAATATATTTGGACCGAGTGTAAGAACACGGTTTACTCCTTATTTCCGCTTTTAGTAGCATGCATAAGATCTAATAAAAGAGTTTATTATTTTTGTTAATTAAAAGTTAACTAAAGGTTTTGATAGTATGACTAAATTAGTTCATGAGAAACTAGTTAAACCTAACATCTTCTTGGGCAATTGTAAGAGGTTTTATTGGGTTGTAATTTGAAGAATTTGAAAGAACTCTTCAACTTGTTATCTAAGTTTCTTCCTTTTCCCTTGCTATTGGTATAATCTTTCTAATCTCTACTTAGTTATTGCATTTGTTTAAGTTTCTTTTTAATCAATTGTTTACCTTTGCTTGTTCATGATGTTTAGCATTTGTTTATCTCTTGTTCACATGTTTTTCCTAGCCATGAGTGAGTAGTCCCTTTACTAGGGTTAGGGGTGAACTTGGGTAGTTGATATTGATGTTTGTTGTTTAGGGTTAGGGTTTAGGTTTCGTCTTTGTTAGGTTTTCAATGTATGCATGCTAGATGTTTGATGAAATGCCTCAACGACGGTTGGGCATGATTTTTATCGTTGTTTGCCTTAGACGACATGTCGACAGTCTAGGACCTTCATAGGCATGTGTATGTGTTAGGTTGACCTTGTTTGTAGCGAAAGCTAGAATAGGACTCGACCTTAGGTTAGTCAAATCGAAAGACGAGACGGACCTAGACCTAACTTAGATGAGACCACCTACCCCTATGCATGTTTGACATCGACTACCCTAGTAACCCCCGACACCCTAGTTGCTTTAATCATCTATTTCATCTCAATTCATTTGCTTTAGTAGTTCTTTAGTAGTTAATTAGTCTTTTCAATCATAAACCTATTACCCCGACTCTTGCTTAAATTAGAACGTAACTATACAACTATCCCCACCGTCTTCGCGAACGATAACCCTATTATACTACTAATTTGGGTTTTTATAAATGTGTTTGATCGTGAGAACCGACGACTAAATCTCGCGCATCAATAGTCAGCGGTTACGCTATACATAGAGTCGGTGTCGTAGTTATGCGTCCCGATAGCTAGTGTCGTGGTTATGCGATATAGCGGTTAGTGGTAACGGTTATGTTCCCTGACGGCGTTCATTCTATTCTTGTGTGTTATTTCTTTGATTGGCCATGCCACCTCATTGTTGGCCGCTGAGTCAATCATTTGGTTGTTGTTTGTGTGAGTGAACATGCCACCTAGTTGTTGGCCGCTGAGTCATTCACTTGGTTGATTGTCTGTTTCGATATTAGTTCATCTATTGGCTTTAATGATGTTTTATATGATGATTCATGCAGTTTCACATGTTTGACTTATTGTTCATGTTTGGTCAATGCTAAGTCATATTTGGATATATCGTGTTTGATTACTTATTATTGTATATGCATGTTCTTATGTATATGTTCTGTTGTATTACCGTTTACGTGTTTTCTGACAAAAAGTGGCTGGGAGAACCTCGAGTTACTCCTCACTGACTGTGGCGTACATGTTTCATGTATGTAGGTTGGTGCTGTTTGGGGAAGACGTGTGGCTAGCGAGCATTGTTGATTATTCGACAATTACCTATTTACGATTAGCTTAGATTTAAATTACGTTGCTATCGAGGGATACCTTATCCCTTGTAAATTTTCAATTACCTTGTATAAGTTTTACTTTCTCTTTAGTTTCAATCTTCCGCATGTTGTTTTGATATTCCGCGATTAAGTTTTATTTATATTTGTCGAAAGTTTTTAAAATTATCGTATTTCCGGTGCAAGTTACTTGTTTATTTTATGTTATATCGCGGGGTGTCACATGTGTTGTATAGATAAATACTTTAATAAAAATAAATAAAGTCTATATATAATAAGATAAAAGTTTGTATTTTTCAAATACAAAGTACTATAGGGGAGGATATAAAAACATGAAAGTCTAAAACGAACTCATAGTTTCTCGAAAATCTCCTTATAAACTACATTACATGTTGTAGTAGACATGACTTTGTCTTCATCTAAACTAAGTACTTTTAGACCATTCTTATTTGTAACCAGCTGACATGCCTTTGCCTTTGTGTGTTTGTTATGCCACGTAGCAGTAAAAGGGGAGTACCTAATAGTAGCAATTAAAAATTATAATTTAAAATTCAATATGGTAAACAACTGGTGTAGATAAGAATTACAATTGTTCTTAAATGACTTACATTGGCAATTTGAATTAGTATACATGTTTGGATTAAATTGAACACTTGAGACATGACTGGAAAGTTGTGAAATAGAATTAAAGAACATGTAATCTGCAATGGATGTTAACCTTCTTTTGGGGGTCGATCACATAACCTTATTGTCAACTGAAAAAGTTGTTTCAAATAGGGAAATTAACGATGTAGCTAGTACGTACACTTCCTAATTGTTATTTCAACTTAAATTGATTATAGTAATATCAAAATTTATGGGAAATACATGAGTTAGATGGGCAAAGTGGTGCTTTACACTTAATCATGTCATGGAATGAAAGGAGTATTTTCTTTTTTCTTAAGAAACCGGTAAACGTGAATTATTTATAGTGAGAGTAGAATATGTATAGGGCGTGAGGTAGAATATGTATAGGGAAATTGGAGTGGTAATTTATTATTCTGGTAAACGTGAAGAATTGATAGCAATTAGAGTTGTAGAATTCTAATAGACATGTCTGAGAAGGTTCTAACAACAATATTAAACTATTTTTTTTTTTCGTTTTTTTGGAACACACTTATTAAAACAAATGTTGAATTAATTGGCTTACTGAATATATTCATTATTCTGTTAATGAGGTCTTTAACGTTTCTGATGATATCAACTTTTTTTTTCCAACTAATTTTGTTTATTTTTAATGGAAGAAATCCTATGAAATAAAATACTAAATTATAAAAAGAAATATTGTAGATAAAACACGGAGAAAATAATACATTAAACTGGATTAAGGAAACATCTTAACGTAATTCATCAATATTTACTTGTGTGCTCTCTCAAGTGACGAAGGAGACATAATCAGACTGCTTGACAGTACACAATTTGGTTCAGATGTCATAATGCCTCATGGTTGCTGCATTCCCCTTTATTTGCATATGCTCTCGATTTGATCATGTTACTGTCCATGCTAAATCATCAAAGACCTACTTGATTCAGTATTTCAATGTCAATTGCGAACCAAATGGACCCTTTTTTACTGTGTATATACTATATCACCAAATGAGTCTTTTTTTTGTTTCTGATTAAGATTTGATTTTACGCGTGCATGTAGTAAGTTGAACATGTACTTCAATAGCAGTGATAGTATTATTTTTGCAGCTTGTTTCTTTCTTCTCGGTATTTTTGTGATAACCTGGTTGGCTCACTCATTGGCTTTATCCATAGAAATTTGAGGATGTTTACACTATTTTTTTTCTAGAATGCATGCATAAGGAGCTTGTGCGGGTTTTTTTTTCACAATGCAAGCGGAATGCTGCTGCTAGACCTGTCAAACAGGTCGAACGGGCGGGTTGCGGGTCGGGTAGATACGGGTTCGGGTAAAATACGGGTTCGGGAGTATTTCGGGTCGGGTAAAATACGGGTCATGTCTATACGGGTTCCGGGTCGGGTTCGGGTAAAAATACGGGTCAATCAAAATCTTTTCCTCGCATTTTTTAAAACTTCTTTTATATCGTAATTCTTACCCTTTATACGTTTTCTATCCTCTTGCTTGTCTTAGTCAACTTAATTGTCACCATTTTTGCCCTCACCACCAACATCACCATCGTTATCATCATCTTCACCCTTACTAACACGCTAAGTACGATAATGAGACTCAAATAAGATAACAATGATGACGTGACATGTGATCTGAGGTGATGAGGTGGAAGTGTTGATGCGAAGTGCGGTTCAGTTCGACGTAGTACGGTGAAAGTGACGGTATGACACATATTTTGAGGTGATGATGTGGCATGTGGTCCTAGGCAATTATGTGGAAGGAGGTGTAAGTGAGCGTGTGACACACATTTCGATGTAATGATGTGACATGTGGTCCGTCAAAATAATGAGGTGACAGTGCTAACGTGGAATGTAACTCGGCGTACTACACTAAAAGTGACGACGTGACACACACTTCGATGTGATGACGTGGCATGTGGTTCGAGGTGATAAGTTGGCGCTGCTGACGTGGAATGCAATTCGATGTACTATAGTGAAAGTGACGGTATGACACACACTTTGAGGTGATGACGTGACATGTTGTTTGAGGTGATGACGTGACATACCGCATATATATACATATTTCTTCTCAAAAATTTATAAGTCATCAATACTTATAACATTGTATATTTTAAAAATGATATATTGTCTTGACCCAACGGTCAACCCGCTGCGGGTCGGGTTTTGACCCGCTATTTACGGATCAGAACGGGTTCGGGTTGAAAAAACCGGGTCATTTACGGGTTATTTACGGGTCGGGTTACGGTCGGTTTTCGGGTCGGGTCAGGTTTTGACAGGTCTAGCTGCTGCCTAGTGGTGAAATTCATGTTATTACAAAACATCAGCACCTTTTTGCTTGGAATCTAAAAGATATTTCATCAGCTACGTGCCTACGTTTAGCTGCTCTAGATGAGACAGACACTTGACCTTTAGAAAGTTATCGACTGCTTTGACATTAACTATGTTTTTTTATGTTGCTTAATTGTAATTAATAGTATTATAATAAATAGTATTATAATAAATGTGGTAAAAAGTGATTTTACCAAAGCAATACTCTTCATCCCAGATTCTATCATTACCCGATTACCACTTTTCACAACATGTTCTTGGGAACATTGTTATTCTTATTTTTCTATATCCTTTCTCGAACAACAACTGTTATAATTAATAGTATTATAATTATAATTAGTTGGCTTCTAAAAATAATCAATGCGTGGGGAAGGTGCTAATTTAAGCATTGATTGTTCTATAATATTTCAAATTATAATTAATGCTTATTGTGTTACTAATCTACACCAACAGCTATAATTAATACGGAGTACTATTATATAGTATTAATTAATAGTATTATAATTAGTTGGCTTACTCTTATTGGCCAAATTGAAACAAACATTGCAATTGAAGGAGGGACCTTCATTTTGCAAATGCTGAAATATTATAGTGCTAGTGTAACACCCGTAAAAATTCACGGGTTGTTCAATTTCAATTTTTTTATACTCAGGATCAATTAGGTTGTTAAATATGCTAATAGCGGATGTCGTGTATAGAAAATTATTTTAATAAAAATAAATAAAAGGGTCTACATATAATAACATAAAAGTTTGTATTTTCAAATACAAAGTACTAATTAGTAGGATATAAAAACATGAAAGTCTTAGACAAATTCATAGTTTCTCGAAAATCTCCTTGTAAACAACATTACTTGTTGTAGTAGACATGCATTTGTCTTCATCTAAAATAAGGAATTTTAGACCATTCTTATTTGTAACCCGGAAGATAGCAACGTACAACTGTTCATGGGTGAATACTGGTCTAGGAAGATAAAGACCAACACGGGATAAAGATTACCCTTGACTTTTGTTAATAGTCATTGCAAAGCAAACTGCTAAAGGAAATTGTCTCCTTTCGAACTTAACGGGGAACCTTGTAACATCCCGTATTTTCGTAAAATCCAATTTGATCGTTTTGAATTATTTTACGTAACAAAATAATATTTTAATAATTTAATTCGGAAATTTTTATGAAATAAATAAGATCCGTCTTAAGAACCTCCAGTTCTTAAGACGAATACAACTTGGCATAGTTCAAATATCCGACTCAAGTATTCAGTTCGATATCCGTGTAAATATCCGCTCCATTTTACTTACTCGGAAAGGACAACTCTCTTGTCCTCTTTATAAACAATATGTCGACATCTTTTTCTCCAAGAAATCATTTCACTGTAACAACATTCATCCTCAAAACCTCCATAAAACCTTTCCTTCTTTTCAAGCTTTCTTCATCATCCGTTCATCGAATCGCGAAAGTAAGTACATTTTCGGAATCCTCGTTCAATTTCCAAGACATCCATCACTTTCGTTTTTCATTTTATCGACTTCAAAAATCGGCCTGTTTTCCTTAGTTCCGTTTTAAGAGCTTAAAAACCCGTTTTCTATGTTGTAGGAGTTGGCTTGGACAATCCCGACGTGGACTCTTACATTGTAGAGGAGGATCATCTGCCGGAATAAGCTTAAAGGTGACGATAATGAGAAACTCGGCCTTTATGTGTATATTAGCATATTTGATGTGATTCTCGTTTTGTTTCTGAATTGTGTCGAAATATGATGTTGAAGGACTTAGCAACATGTTTAGGATGATGTTGTTGTGAAGAATTCATGCTTGAATTGATTGTCAAATGCTTTTAAGGGTATTTTCAGTTTTTCTCATTTTTGCGACGGATACATGTATAATTCATTTGAGGATTGTTATGGGACTTGTTTTCTGATAGATTAGTAGTATTGGATGATTTATGTTAGTGGGTAAACGTTATTTGTGATGCCATCGAAGATTAGAAGTCGAATTGTGAAGTTTGAGAAAAATTGGAAAATCACGATTTTGGTTGCAGGCTCTCTGAGCCGGTCGACCGACCGGCCGCCGGTCGACCGGCCGGGAGAGCATTTGTGTGTTTCGCGAGTTTTTGGAAAAATGGCTTAGGACTGCCAGCCGGCCGACCGGCCGCCTGCCGACCGGCTGGTAGTCATTTTGCCTTGTGTTGGTTGCGAAAAAACTTATGTAGGATGGGAGCCCAGCCGGCAGACCGGCCGCCTGCCAGCCGGCTGGGAGTACTATTGGGGAAGGGTTGCGAAGTTTGTAAAGCTAAGGGAATGGGTTCCCAGCCGGCCGACCGGCTGCCTGCCGACCGGCTGGGAGTCCCTTTGCGTCGTTTCATTTTGGTAAAGAAAGAAGGAAGGCTGAGAGGTCACCAGCCGGCCGACCGGCTGCCTGCCGACCGGCTGGGGACCCCTGTAGGCTATTTTAAGGTTTTCGTAATTTGATCGTAACTTTCAAATGGTTAATCGGTTTTACTTGAAACTTGCTTTGTGTACCTTTGACATATATTTGAGGTCCCCGGAGGATGGGCAACATTATATTGAGTTCGGGAATGGATAAGGATAGAGACCCCCCGGTCGGGCAACCGAAAGGGAAACCGGCTCTCCCTCATCCTAGTTCTCGAGGTCAATTAAGTGTTGATTAGAAGTTAAAGGTAGAGCCATAGAGTAGTTCATAGACTTGAATGATGTTGTATTGATGCGTATTAAGTTATGCCTTAAGCTGGCCTCTGAACTTAATACGTGAGCTGTTTGTCGTGTATGGGAACATGCGTTGAGTTTTCGCCTCTGAGTTCCATACATGTCTGTTTGTCGTGTCTGGGACATGCGTTGAGTTTTCGCCTCTGAGTCCAGACATGTATGTGTGATCGCGTCAGGACATGCCTTAAGCTGGCCTCTGAGTCTGACGAGTAGAGCAACTGCACGACGGGGCGGTCAGGTTGTCATACCTTACCCGGAGTGCAGGTGTTTGGTGCTAGAACATGCGTTGAGTTTTCGCCTCTGAGTCTAGTATCTTGTGATGTGGTAGGGGTCCATGCGTTGAGTTTTCGCCTCTGAGTTCCTTACTTGTGATAGTGAATTGAATGTTAGTCCATGCGTTGAGTTTTCGCCTCTGAGTCTAATGTTCAGTGATAGCCGGTCCATGCGTTGAGTTTTCGCCTCTGAGTCCTTGCTTGATAATGTGAACTTGGTGTTTAGGTTATGCGTTAAGGTGTCGCCTCTGAACCTTTATACTTGCTGAATAATTTAGTACCTAGGTTATGCGTTAAGATGTCGCCTCTGAACCTTTGTACTTGCTGTTTTATATCTGCTTGCCTTGGTGATGGTACAGTGTCAGATATGCTTGGTATGTTGTTGTTGTTATGTGGTTTGTGGTTAAATCATCCAAGGCATTGGATGACTCTTAGTTCGGTTTCATAAATGATTAGATTGAAAGACCCCCCGACTGGGTAACCAGTAGGGAAACCGGCTCTCCTTCTTATCTGTTTATGAAGTTAGTTGAGAGCCGTGCATGGTAATCGCATGATAGTAAGAGATCAGATGATGAGTTGTTTATGCTTCACATGTTGGTATATGTTGGAGTATTCTGTATTGTTTTATATGTTACGTGTTGTCACAAAAGGTGGCTAGGAGAACTCTAGTCACTCCCCACTGATTGTGGCGTACATGTTTTCATGTATGTAGGTACATGCTGGTTGGAGATGGGTTCACGAGAGCTAGCGAGCGATGATCCGTTCATCATGACTTACCTTACGTCGTTTAGCTGGACTCGTAGTTCGTTACTTTTGTTTTGGTGCCGGTAGGGATGTTCCATCCCCGGCTGATGTATTTACTTTATGTTTCAGTTTGATACTTAGTACCGTTACTTATCTATTTTGGTTTCAGTTTCAGTTTACGTTTTAGCGTAAGACTTCTCGCATGTTGTTTTATCTTCTAAAAAGTTTTAATTCCGCTGCATTTTTGGTACTTTTACGTGTTTATATTTCCGCTTTCGCGAGGGGTTTTACAGTTGGTATCAGAGCATTATTGCTCCCGACGCACTCATGTGATCCCCAACCTTAACTTGACCAAGTAAACAAATAATGAATGAGAGATGGGTAGATCTAAGGACTTATTTTGTAGTCTATTTGTGATTGCTAATTGTTAAGCTAATCCTTGTTTTCTCTTTTAAAGAATGGTGAGACCCAGAGCTGCTGATAACATTGTGCTGCAAGCAATTCAGCATTTGCTTGAGACTCAGAGACAGCAAGCGGGGAATGTTCCACCTCCTCCACCGCCGGGTGGCGAGACTAATCGTCCGGGTAGCTTTTCCTGGATTGCCTCTCAGATGTCCAGAAGCCATGTTAGGACCTATGGAGGCGAGGCTGACCCAGTAGCCCTCACAGAGTGGTTTAGAGAGATGGAAAAGAGCTTCACCTTATACTCAGTCGTTAGGGAGGATAGAGTGCGTTTAGCCGCTCACTTCCTGACATTGGAGGCTGACCGTTGGTGGGCATTGACTGGACCTACCGCTATTCTTGACCCGACGTTCGATTGGGAGGCTTTCAAAGACAGGCTCGAGGCGAGGTTCTACCCCAAGGAGTTGAGATCGCAGAGGTTGAAAGAATTTATGGATTTGAAGCAAGGCAAGATGACCGTTCAGGAGTTTACTGACAAGTTCAACCAGTTAGCTCACTTTGCATCGAGATTTGTTCGTGATGAAGCTGAGAGAGTGTATTTCTACCGAGGGAAGCTAGGGCCGAGGATTGAGAGTATGGTTCGTCGTGACTCTACTTCTTTTGTGGAGGTGTATGACGATGCTATTTGGGCCGAGAGTTCTATTCGTGCCATTGATGCTGAGACCCGTGCCGCTACTTCCAGCTTCACTTCTCACCAGAGATCCGTGTACCAGGGGAAGAGACCATTTGTTCCTTCTAGTTCTTCGCCTTCTTCTCAGAAGAAGCGTTTTGAGAGGTTCTCTGCTCCGGTTGCTAAGACCACATTTCACACTAACACTGCTTCTACTGTTTGCCGTCGTTGTGGTAAACCGCTTCATCCAGGGTTTGATTGCTTCAAGAATGCCTATAAGTGTTATACTTGTAATGGATTTGGGCATAGATCCTTTGATTGTCCTGAGAAGAATACTGTTCTTGGCAAGGCTGCCACTGCTGCTGCAGCAACCAGAGGAGGAAAGCCGAAGGGGAAGATCTTTGTGATGACTAGGGCTGAGGCAGAGGCTCATCCAGATATTGTTGCTGGTATCTTTTCTGTTCTTGGCGCTGAGTGCCTTATTTTATTCGATACTGGAGCTTCTTTATCATTTATATCGACTCAGTTCGCCGACCGTCTAGCTCTTGAGTCTTCATTGGTTGAGGAGACTTCTATTTCCTTACCTTCTGGAGACGTGTTTTCCTGCTCTTCGTCCCATAGGGATGTTCCTATTGTTATTGGTCAAGCCACATTTCCTGCGAACTTACTGAGATTTCCTCTCGAGGAGTTTGACATTATCCTCGGTATGGATTGGTTATCGCGATACCATGCTCGCTTCGAGTGTCGCGACCAGAAAATCTGCTTGAGGAGTTCTTCAGGAGTTCGTGTTTCCTATAGGGGAACTCGCCCTCAAAAGGGTGTTCGTGTTATCTCTTCGATGAAAGCTTCTCATCTTCTTAGGAAGGGTTGCCAAGCCTTCCTGTGTGTTGTTACAGCTGCTAAACCATCGCTACCGAAGCTTGAAGACGTAGCCATTGTTCGTGAGTATCCAGATGTGTTCCCAGATGACTTGCCAGGGATACCGCCAGAGAGAGATGTGGAGTTTACTATTGAGCTTGTTCCAGGTACCGGACCGATTTCTAAAGCTCCTTACCGTATGGCTCCGCCAGAGTTGAAAGAGTTGAAGCAGCAATTAGAGGAGATGATCGAGAAAGGTTTCATTAGACCGAGTGCTTCTCCGTGGGGTGCTCCTGTGTTGTTCGTCAAGAAGAAAGATGGTTCCATGAGACTGTGCATTGACTATAGAGAGCTGAATCGAGTGACCGTGAAGAATCGATATCCTTTGCCTAGGATAGATGATTTGTTTGATCAGTTGAGAGGTGCTTCGAGGTTTTCTAAGATTGATCTTCGATCAGGTTATCATCAGATTCCAGTGAGAGAGGCTGATATTGCGAAGACTGCATTTCGTACCAGATATGGACATTTTGAGTTTGTAGTTATGCCATTTGGGTTAACTAATGCACCGGCGATTTTTATGGATCAGACGAACCGTACCTTCAGTGAGTATCTTGACACATGTGTTGTGGTGTTTATCGATGACATCTTGATATATTCGAAGACCGATGAGGAACATGCTGAGCATCTTCGATTGATTCTAGGGATTCTGCGCAGACAGCAGAAATGGTTCGCAAAGTTTTCGAAGTGTGAATTTTGGCTCTCGAAGGTTGCCTTTTTAGGACATGTGATATCCAGCGAGGGTGTGATGGTAGATCCCGCGAAGATAGAGGCTGTGGTTGATTGGGAGAGTCCCAAGGATGTTGGAGAGATCCGTAGCTTTTTGGGTTTGGCTGGTTACTATCGTAGATTCGTTGAGGATTTCTCTAGATTAGCTCGCCCGATGACTCAGTTGTTGAAGAAAGAAGCCAAATTTGTGTGGACCGACAAGTGTGAGAGTTCTTTCCAAGAGTTGAAGACCAGATTGACTTCCGCCCCCGTGTTAGCTTTGCCAGAGATCGGAGTGGACTTCGATGTGTACTGTGATGCTTCGATGTTAGGGCTTGGATGCGTACTGATGCAGAGTGGTAAGGTGATAGCCTATTCATCTAGACAGTTGAGAGTTCATGAGGTGAACTATCCGACACATGACTTGGAGTTGGCCGCAGTTGTTCATGCTTTGAAGATGTGGCGTCATTACCTGATTGGATCCCATTGCCGTATTTTCACAGATCACAAGAGTCTTAAGTACATTTTTACTCAGAAAGACCTTAACATGAGACAGAGACGTTGGCTAGAGTTAGTGAAAGATTACGACATTGAGTTGTTATATCATGAGGGAAAGGCCAATGTAGTTGCAGATGCGCTTAGCCGCAAGACTTCTCACTCGATGAGTGCCATGAGAGTATTGCCCGATGAGTTGTGTTCCGAGTTCCGGAAGCTGAGGTTAGAGATGGTGGGTAGTGGTTTTGATTGGTTAGCTGCTATGACTGCCGAGCCGTCTTTATATTGGGAGATTCGCCGGAGTTTGCCTTCAGATGCCGATTTCAAGAAGTTTGAGGCTAAGATTTCGAGTGGTGTTGCACCTGAGTTGGTGATTGATGCTGATGGTTTCCTTAGGTTCCGTGGTAGGATGTATGTTCCGGATGTGCCAGATTTGAGGAAGAAGGTTCTTGATGAGGCTCATTTGTCACCGTACTCCGTTCATCCAGGAGGAGAGAAGATGCACAAGGATTTGAGGCTTATGTTTTGGTGGCCCGGTATGAAGAAGGAGATCTTGGATTATGTTAGTAGGTGCTTGACTTGTCAACAAGTCAAGATAGAGCATAGGAGACCTGGTGGTTTGTTACAGCCGCTTCCCATTCCTCAGTGGAAGTGGGAGTGCATATCTATGGATTTTGTTACCGCTTTGCCTAAGACTGTGGGAGGCAAGGATGCGATTTGGGTTGTTGTTGATCGTCTAACTAAGTGTGCCAGATTTGTGCCGATCAGAGAGACATGGGATATGGATCGTTTAGCTAGGGCTTATATCGCTGAGATAGTCCGATATCATGGTGTCCCGAGGGAGATAGTTTCAGATCGTGATCCGAGGTTTTGTTCCAGGTTCTGGAAGGCTTTGCAGGAGGCTATGGGTAGCCGTTTGTTGTTGAGCACCGCATTTCATGCCGCGACCGATGGTCAGTCCGAGAGGACTATACAGACATTGGAGGATTTGCTCCGTGCTTGTGCCCTTGATTTTCAGAGTTCTTGGGAGCAGTGTTTGCCGTTGGTAGAGTTTTCTTACAACAACAGTTATCATGCTTCCATTGGTATGGGTCCGTACGAGGCTCTTTATGGTAGGAAGTGCCGTAGTCCGATTTGTTGGGATCAGGCTAGTGATGTTCGTGACCTAGGACCGGACCAGTTAGCTGTTACTATTGATCAGGTTCAGCTTATCAGAGGTAGGATGAAGGCCGCACAGGACCGGCAGAAATCCTATGCTGATGTTCGCCGTAGACCCTTAGAGTTTGAGGTGGGTGATCGAGTTTTCTTGAGAGTTTCTCCGATGAAAGGCGTCAAAAGGTTTGGAGTTAAGGGCAAGTTGAGCCCTAAGTATATTGGCCCTTTTGAGATCGTGAAGAGGATTGGTGCTGCTGCTTACCGATTGGACTTGCCTCCTAGTTTGGGCAAGGTTCATAGCGTTTTTCATGTTTCCCAGCTCCGTAAGTATGTTAGTGACCCGAGTCATGTTTTGCCTAGAGAGATCGAGAACTTGGAGCCGAGTCTTGCTTTCGAGGAGCGTCCAGTGAAGATCCTTGACCATCAGGATAGGAAGCTTAGGAGCAAGGTGGTGCCTCTAGTGAAGATCCTTTGGCGTTGCGGTGATGTTGAGGAGCAGACTTGGGAGACTGAGGCTTCGATGCGTATCGCGCATCCTTCTCTTTTCGATTGAGGTATAGTATATAGATTTATGTCCGTTCGAGTTTCGAGGACGAAACTTTTTGAAGTTGGGGTGATTGTAACATCCCGTATTTTCGTAAAATCCAATTTGATCGTTTTGAATTATTTTACGTAACAAAATAATATTTTAATAATTTAATTCGGAAATTTTTATGAAATAAATAAGATCCGTCTTAAGAACCTCCAGTTCTTAAGACGAATACAACTTGGCATAGTTCAAATATCCGACTCAAGTATTCAGTTCGATATCCGTGTAAATATCCGCTCCATTTTACTTACTCGGAAAGGACAACTCTCTTGTCCTCTTTATAAACAATATGTCGACATCTTTTTCTCCAAGAAATCATTTCACTGTAACAACATTCATCCTCAAAACCTCCATAAAACCTTTCCTTCTTTTCAAGCTTTCTTCATCATCCGTTCATCGAATCGCGAAAGTAAGTACATTTTCGGAATCCTCGTTCAATTTCCAAGACATCCATCACTTTCGTTTTTCATTTTATCGACTTCAAAAATCGGCCTGTTTTCCTTAGTTCCGTTTTAAGAGCTTAAAAACCCGTTTTCTATGTTGTAGGAGTTGGCTTGGACAATCCCGACGTGGACTCTTACATTGTAGAGGAGGATCATCTGCCGGAATAAGCTTAAAGGTGACGATAATGAGAAACTCGGCCTTTATGTGTATATTAGCATATTTGATGTGATTCTCGTTTTGTTTCTGAATTGTGTCGAAATATGATGTTGAAGGACTTAGCAACATGTTTAGGATGATGTTGTTGTGAAGAATTCATGCTTGAATTGATTGTCAAATGCTTTTAAGGGTATTTTCAGTTTTTCTCATTTTTGCGACGGATACATGTATAATTCATTTGAGGATTGTTATGGGACTTGTTTTCTGATAGATTAGTAGTATTGGATGATTTATGTTAGTGGGTAAACGTTATTTGTGATGCCATCGAAGATTAGAAGTCGAATTGTGAAGTTTGAGAAAAATTGGAAAATCACGATTTTGGTTGCAGGCTCTCTGAGCCGGTCGACCGACCGGCCGCCGGTCGACCGGCCGGGAGAGCATTTGTGTGTTTCGCGAGTTTTTGGAAAAATGGCTTAGGACTGCCAGCCGGCCGACCGGCCGCCTGCCGACCGGCTGGTAGTCATTTTGCCTTGTGTTGGTTGCGAAAAAACTTATGTAGGATGGGAGCCCAGCCGGCAGACCGGCCGCCTGCCAGCCGGCTGGGAGTACTATTGGGGAAGGGTTGCGAAGTTTGTAAAGCTAAGGGAATGGGTTCCCAGCCGGCCGACCGGCTGCCTGCCGACCGGCTGCCTGCCGACCGGCTGGGAGTCCCTTTGCGTCGTTTCATTTTGGTAAAGAAAGAAGGAAGGCTGAGAGGTCACCAGCCGGCCGACCGGCTGCCTGCCGACCGGCTGGGGACCCCTGTAGGCTATTTTAAGGTTTTCGTAATTTGATCGTAACTTTCAAATGGTTAATCGGTTTTACTTGAAACTTGCTTTGTGTACCTTTGACATATATTTGAGGTCCCCGGAGGATGGGCAACATTATATTGAGTTCGGGAATGGATAAGGATAGAGACCCCCCGGTCGGGCAACCGAAAGGGAAACCGGCTCTCCCTCATCCTAGTTCTCGAGGTCAATTAAGTGTTGATTAGAAGTTAAAGGTAGAGCCATAGAGTAGTTCATAGACTTGAATGATGTTGTATTGATGCGTATTAAGTTATGCCTTAAGCTGGCCTCTGAACTTAATACGTGAGCTGTTTGTCGTGTATGGGAACATGCGTTGAGTTTTCGCCTCTGAGTTCCATACATGTCTGTTTGTCGTGTCTGGGACATGCGTTGAGTTTTCGCCTCTGAGTCCAGACATGTATGTGTGATCGCGTCAGGACATGCCTTAAGCTGGCCTCTGAGTCTGACGAGTAGAGCAACTGCACGACGGGGCGGTCAGGTTGTCATACCTTACCCGGAGTGCAGGTGTTTGGTGCTAGAACATGCGTTGAGTTTTCGCCTCTGAGTCTAGTATCTTGTGATGTGGTAGGGGTCCATGCGTTGAGTTTTCGCCTCTGAGTTCCTTACTTGTGATAGTGAATTGAATGTTAGTCCATGCGTTGAGTTTTCGCCTCTGAGTCTAATGTTCAGTGATAGCCGGTCCATGCGTTGAGTTTTCGCCTCTGAGTCCTTGCTTGATAATGTGAACTTGGTGTTTAGGTTATGCGTTAAGGTGTCGCCTCTGAACCTTTATACTTGCTGAATAATTTAGTACCTAGGTTATGCGTTAAGATGTCGCCTCTGAACCTTTGTACTTGCTGTTTTATATCTGCTTGCCTTGGTGATGGTACAGTGTCAGATATGCTTGGTATGTTGTTGTTGTTATGTGGTTTGTGGTTAAATCATCCAAGGCATTGGATGACTCTTAGTTCGGTTTCATAAATGATTAGATTGAAAGACCCCCCGACTGGGTAACCAGTAGGGAAACCGGCTCTCCTTCTTATCTGTTTATGAAGTTAGTTGAGAGCCGTGCATGGTAATCGCATGATAGTAAGAGATCAGATGATGAGTTGTTTATGCTTCACATGTTGGTATATGTTGGAGTATTCTGTATTGTTTTATATGTTACGTGTTGTCACAAAAGGTGGCTAGGAGAACTCTAGTCACTCCCCACTGATTGTGGCGTACATGTTTTCATGTATGTAGGTACATGCTGGTTGGAGATGGGTTCACGAGAGCTAGCGAGCGATGATCCGTTCATCATGACTTACCTTACGTCGTTTAGCTGGACTCGTAGTTCGTTACTTTTGTTTTGGTGCCGGTAGGGATGTTCCATCCCCGGCTGATGTATTTACTTTATGTTTCAGTTTGATACTTAGTACCGTTACTTATCTATTTTGGTTTCAGTTTCAGTTTACGTTTTAGCGTAAGACTTCTCGCATGTTGTTTTATCTTCTAAAAAGTTTTAATTCCGCTGCATTTTTGGTACTTTTACGTGTTTATATTTCCGCTTTCGCGAGGGGTTTTACAAACCTAGTGGTGTCTGAAGGGGTCAAGGTGATGCGGGGAATATAGACTCTACTAACAATATGACTGCCAGAAATAACAGTTGCACCTATAACTCGTTCTCCTAGATGAATCACCTCCATTCAAGTGCCATTGCAAAATCCATTTGCTTGGTCAATATTTCTAAGAAGCATGACTATAGCTCCAACTAGGAGATATACAAAACCGTACCGTATCCGGGTCGGGCAAAAACGAAACCGTATATACGGTTTTCGACACGGTTTGAAATTTTTGTATAAAAAAATTAATGAAACGCAAAGTTCAGCTTTCAACTTCCACTCTTAATGGTTTTTTATGACTTATTTTACTAACTTATCTTAATAAATAAAAAATTAGCCTTTCATTAGATGTAGGCATGTTAGATGTAATCATTAGCACTTGAATAACTACAATATTTAATTGGGCATTTCTCACCAAACCGTATCCGTATATACGGATTTCGTATACACGGTTTTTTCGGGTACCCGAAAACCGTATATACGGCTAAACCGTATCGGATCCGTATAGTGATTTTTGCGATTTTTAAAACCGTATACCCGATACGGTTTTCAAAACCGTACCGGGTATACGGTTTTGCTCACCCCTAGCTCCAACTTTAAGTTTTAGGTGGTGATTAGGTAAACCAGAACATCTAATAGTGTTTAGAAACTCAGTGGAGTAGAGTTCACGAACCCTACTATTCGTCTCTTCTTTACTTATTTCATCTGAGCTTAGGTAGACTTTATCTTCCGTATGAATTTGATCCAACACAAACTCGTTTACCAACTCTACGACATCGTGAGTAGGTGCTAGGACAGCTCTTTTCGTGAAGTATTGAGGGTCACCTAAGTGTTCTTTTAAAGATGGATATGTGTTCTCCACAATGGTAGCTATTGTATCTGTTCCAGGAGGAATTAGAATATCTTCGGGTAACTCAATGTTAGCAACACCATCATTTGCGCCACTTGCTAATCCATCTCCAACTTCAAGTATCCACTCAGAAATTTTTTTGTGTGTTGACCGAGAGTATTTCTACTGAATACACGATACAAATCTTGGATAATTCATTTTAGGCTAAATTATAAAAATTCTGGTAAAATCTTAATATAAAATTCTCGTAAAATCTTAATAGAATATTCTTTTATTCTCCATATCCAAATATATCAATCCCTTGAATCAAGCAGTCTTTCGTAACGTATTTGGGCCTTTTTCTTTAAATGTAAAAGTAGTTAGTTGTCTTTTGGGGTGTAACCGACCTGCAATAATTACGAGAGTAATCAACGAAATCCATGAAATGTTTTTCCAAAAAAGACAAAAGAAATTGGTTATTTCGTTTTACAGGTTTTAAGGTGATATTATTTGAAATGTGTTATTAGTGCCATGAATATCACAATGGTGCTAAAGATAGCAAAACCTTCCCACTAAAATACTCAAATGATTCTGGTCAATATTGTAAATATAGCAAACAATTATATGAGTATCAATTAGTCTAAATCATATCTTCTTATCTTTAAATTCAGAAAATAAATAAATGTACCTTTGAATCAACTAATTGAAGTTCAATAGCATCGGTCTTCTTCTTATCTTTAAATTTAGGTCTAGTCCATTTGTGAAGTACTCTTACATTCATTTATGTAAGCCTAATTCTGAAATTTAGTTGGTTAATAGTAAGTAACGGTGCAATAGCCATGATGGTAATTCGATTTTGTGATTTTTTAGAAGAGAAATTGTATTGTTTAGAGACTTAAAATTTCAGAATAAGAAAAATTATGTTGGTCAAATTGGTATTTAACTGTTTACATATTGTAGAAGAAAAATGAGGAGAAAAAAAAAAAGAAGGCTGACCGTTGCACTTTTCGAGGAACATAGAGAAACCAAGGGGTATTGAAAATATAATGGTTAACTCTATAATTAATATTTTGTTGGTAATTACATTATGTAATTAATAGTAACGGTTGTATTATTTGACTGCGTGAGAAACCAAAAGAGTATAATATAATGGTTTTATATATTATTTATTATAATAGTATTAATTATAATAAGAATCTCATGTGTTTTGAAATCAATTATTATTTGACTGCGTGGGGAAGGTGCTATACGACTAAAATGAATTATTATTTGTAACGGCATTTTCATAGTCAGTATTCCTAGACTTATTTAGAGCATTTTGATACTTAGTATTCCTAGACTTCTTTATAGCAGCTATAGTCTATAGAAATCAATTATTATTATAGTTAATATTATTATTGGAAAGGTGTCAACTATTGTAGTTAATAGTATCACAATAATTGTAATTAATACTATCATAATTATATGCGTGGAAAATCAATCAATATTATTATTATTATATTTATTTATTATTTATTATTATTATTATATTATATTAAAGTTGACTTACTTTTATTGGTCAAATTGGATCTAACATTCTAAGAATGAATGAGAGGCCTCCATTAAGCAAATGCTGAAATATTATAGTGTCACGTCAGCATTTTAACATTCTTCTTTTATATATAACTAGCGTAACACCCGTGAAAATTCACGGGTTGTTCAATTTTAATTTTGACAGGAAATGATCAATTAAAGTTGTTAGATATACTAATAATATATGTGGTGTATATGTAAATACTTTAAAGAAAATAAAAAAATATATCTATAACATAAGATATATAAGAACATGTTGACATTAAAAGTTTGACGTATAACTTGAAAAGCGTAAAATATAATTAAAAAATGGAAATTTATAACTTTCCAATAAAAGGAGGTTTTAGTAATAGAATAGAAATTTCTCGTAGAACGTAGTTGGTTAATAGTAAGTAACGGTGCAATAGCCATGTTGGTAATTCGATTTTGTGATTTTTTAGAAAAGAAATTGTATTATTTAGAGACTTAAAATTTCAGAATACGAAAAATTATGTTGGTCAAATTGGTATTTAACTATTTACATATTGTAGAAGACAAATGAGGAGAAGAAAAAAAGAAGGCTGGCCGTTGCACTTTTCGAGCAACATAGAGAAACTAAAAGGGTTATTAGCTCTATAATTAATATTTTGTTGGTAATTACATTATGTAATTAATAGTAACGGTTTTATTATTTGACTGCGTGAGAAACCAAAAGAGCATAATATAACGGTTTTATTATTCGACTGCATGGTGCTTCTGCATTTTGATAGTCAGTATTCATAGAATTATTAACTACGTACAATAATTAATACTATTGGAAATGTGTCAACTATTGTACTTAATAGTGTCGTAATTATTGTAGTTAATACTATCATAATTATATGCCTGGAAAATCAATCAGTATTATTATTATTATTATTATTATTATTATTATTATTTATTATTTATTATTTATTATTATTATATTAGTATCATATATTTATCTAATGCAGAAACCAAGCTGCTGACGTGGCATCACTAGAAAAAAGTTTTGTCCTACGTGTCGCGTGGTAAAGCATCCTAGAGCTATTGTCCAATTAGATTCATCCTAGAGCTATTGTCCAATAACATTCAAGATATGGTATAATAGTATAATGGTATAATAATAACTATTCCAAGATTTCACGGCCTAAATCTATGGAATCACAAGATTTCATTCCATATATTGAAACAATAAATAATGACAGTTTTGGCTGAACATTAATTCCGTAGCACGGCCTAAATCCTAGAGTTACCAATCTTGAATCAGAAAAAAGATACGCCATATATGACAAAAATTTTCTCTAACAAGATTTCATTCCATATATTCCATTTTACTTTGACTCAAATTAATTCCATTTCAATTAACGTCCAATAACATTCAAGATATGGTATATGGTATACAAGATATGGTATATTCTAGAATAAAGTTGTTCAATATTATTTTTTCATTTTTGTTTTTGTTTTTTAACTTTTATCAATGTATGCGTCTTAATTTATGCGACCGTATTTTAGTTATAATCTTACACGATTTTTAAAATAACGCGACGTAATTTTTAAACTAATAGTATTTATATTTTAGATTAATATTATTAACAATATTAATTTCATATTATTAAAATACTAAAATAATCAATTTCTTTATCTTTATATTATTTTCATATTTTGAAATTCTAAAATAATTAATTTCTTTATCTTTTAATTATTAACAATATTAATTTCATAGTATTAAAGTTTTAAAATAATTGATTTCTTTATCTTTTAATTATTCACAATATTAATTTAAATTAATAAAAGCAGACCCGTGAAGTTCACGGGTTATAACCTAGTATTATATTAAAGTTGGATTACTTTTATTGGTCAAATTGGATGTAACATTCTAAGAATGAATGTGAGGCCTCCATTATATAAATACTGAAATATTATAGTGTCACGTCAGCATTTTAACATCCTTCTTTTATACGAAGTATATTGATAATGATAATGATGATACGTATACGTATAATGATTAGAAGTGAGTGGTTGGAGAATCAATAGTAAAATAACGAGAGAGGGAAGTTAAATCTTTTGAAGAGAGAGTTGGGTACTTAAGAAATTAATTCGTTTTCTCTACCTAATTTTTGGAGACCAATCAAAAATTTTAAAATATTTTGCCTTTAATTATATCATATAATTATGAAGTAATATTTAATTACCGACTCAACTCACCCGAAGTTGTCTATATTTAGGCCCTGTTCTTTCTGGCTTTTTAGAGCTGAACTGAACTGAGCTGAACTGAATTGGGCTGAGCTGAACTGAACTGAACTGAACTGAACTGAACTGAACTGAATCGAGCTGAGCTGAACTAAACTGAACTGAACTGACCTGAGCTGAACTGAATCGAGCTGAGCTGAACTGAATTGAACTGAACTGAATTTAATCGAGCTGAACTGAACTGAGCTGAATGAAGCTGATTAATAGAAATAACTTAATTAAAGTATACTAACTAATAATAATAATATAAAAAAAATGTTTGATCAATACAATTTTGCGATTTTTTAAAAACAATTATTAAAAAAATATTAATTCTGAAGTTTTTTTTTTTGTAGTAAACTCTAATGGACGTTGCTTTTTTCTTTTCTTGTGTTTTAAAATTAACAAAAGCAACATTTGAGTATTTTACGTCTAATTAACATTATTTTTTTTATTATCTAAACATTTTACGTCTAAATGTGGTAAATGTGGTATGTATTTCATTTTTTTATTATTTAAACATTAATTATTTTTATATATAAACATTTATAGGTAAATATTATTTGGTGGATTCGGGATACCCGAATACACTTGGGTATTTGTCTCCTATTAGTCATCCAAACGTGAGAAACCATATGCCTGAATATAAGCATGCACCTCCTAGCAGAATATTTGAACATTTTAATTATCGACATTCATCTTTGAGGATGACGGTTGAAATGACGTTTGGTCAGCTTAAGAGAAGGTGGAAGGTGTTAAAAAATATGCCACAAATGACAACAAAATATCAAATGTCAATTATCGTATCCGCTTTTACACTTCATAATTTCATTCGGATGCATAAACCTGGTACTCCAGTTATACAACATTAAAGTATTCAAGGAAGAACGGATTCAAACATGGATGATAAAGAATGGAAGAAATTCAAGGACAAAGTTCGAAAGAAATTGAAAAAAAGGGTGCGATATTGGTGTCCATAATGACCTTGAAGATCAAACACATCAAGATGATAACAATAATAATCATAAGAGGAATTATTAATTAATAATAATAAATAGAATAATAAATATATAAATAATAATAATAATAATAACAAAAACAACAACAACAACAACAACAACAATAATAATAATAATAATAATAATGTGGGATATATTTAATAAAGTCGAGCTGAACTGAACTGAACTTAATTAAATGAAACTGAGCTGAACTGAACTGAACTGAATGAAGCTGAGCTGAGCTGAACTGAACTGAACTGAACTGAACTGAACTGAATGGAGCTGAGCTGAACTGAGCTGAACAGAACTGAACTGAATAGAGCTGAGCTGAACTGAAACGAGCTGAAAATAAGCCAGAAAGATAAAGGCCTTATAGTCGCTCATATTGAGAAATGGGTAAAGTAAATGGACGGCGTAAAGACTAAAACAGAAGATAGAGCAATGTTCTCCCATACACCTCCATCCCCTCCGCTCTAATTGAATTTCTCAGACCCAATTCTTTAAGAATTTTGGTTTTCAGTCCAAATAAATGTTTGTAAATCTATCGCCTTTTTGTTATATTCAATTAGAGGTGTACAAATTCTGATTGATGATTTAATTAGCTTCTCTTTAATCACACGTTTAGGTCAGTCTCAACAAGAACGATGGAAATCACCATCACCATCACCATCATGTTGAGCACCTTTATACTAACTTTGTATTGTTGTCGCTAATTTAGAATTCAGCATTCGAGCGTAAAGGACTTATTCTACTAATAACTAAATGTACCAGTTTGCTAATTACGATCACAACAACAATGTAGAAAACAAGTACGAAATTAGCTGCAAGAAACATGTAGCAAATATATTTGGAAACATCCCAAAAGATTACACAGATACTGTTTCATATACCGAATTACCGACCATCAAAACACCAATAACAATCAACACAACCTCACCCAAGTCGCAACAAAATAGTTTAGTCGACTTCCTCAATCTTAGGACCCGCACCAGCAGGGATATCATCATCCATGGGCGCTCCACCATCACCACCTGCACCCTGGTACATCTTTGCAATAATCGGGTTGCAGATGCTTTCAAGCTCCTTCATCTTATCATCGAACTCATCAGCCTCCGCTAGCTGGTTACCATCAAGCCATGAGATGGCCTCGTCAATGGCGTCATTGATCTTCTTCTTGTCACCTTCAGACAGCTTTCCTCCGATCTTCTCGTCTCTAACTGTATTCTTCATGTTGTAAGCATAGTTCTCCAACGCATTCTTGGCTTCCACCTTCTTCTTATGCTCCTCGTCCTCAGACTTGTACTTCTCTGCCTCTTGAACCATCTTCTCTATATCTTCTTTTGAAAGCCTTCCCTTGTCATTGGTGATGGTGATCTTGTTCTTTTGCCCAGTGGTCTTGTCCTCAGCTGACACATTTAGGATGCCATTGGCATCAATATCGAAGCACACCGTGATCTGAGGAACTCCTCTGGGAGCCGGAGGAATGCCTGAAAGCTCAAATTTGCCCAGCAGATTGTTGTCACGAGTACGAGTACGCTCTCCTTCATACACCTGGATTAGCACTCCAGGCTGGTTGTCGGAGTACGTGGAGAACACCTGTTCCTTCTTAGTTGGGATAGTCGTATTTCTGGGGATCAGTACAGTCATGACACCCCCGGCTGTCTCCAGACCAAGAGAGAGAGGTGTGACATCAAGAAGCAATAAGTCTTGAACCTTTTCATTCCCCTCACCGCTCAAGATAGCGGCTTGGACAGCTGCTCCATAAGCAACAGCCTCATCCGGATTAATGCTCTTGCAAAGCTCCTTCCCATTGAAAAAGTCCTGCAAAAGCTGCTGAACTTTCGGAATTCTGGTGGACCCACCAACAAGAACAACATCATGGACAGTGCTCTTGTCCATCTTTGCATCTCTCAAACATTTCTCAACAGGCTCCATACACTTTCTGAACAAATCCATGTTCAATTCCTCAAAACGGGCACGGGTGATAGTGGTGTAGAAATCAACACCCTCATATAGAGAATCAATCTCAATAGTAGTCTGTGCAGTCGAAGAGAGGGTCCTCTTCGCCCTCTCACAAGCTGTTCTCAATCTCCTCAAAGCTCTAGGGTTTCCGCTGATGTCTTTCTTGTTCTTCCTCTTAAACTCTTGAACAAAGTGATTAACCATCCTATTATCGAAATCCTCACCACCAAGATGAGTGTCTCCGGCAGTAGCCTTAACTTCAAAAATACCCTCCTCAATGGTAAGCAACGAGACGTCAAAAGTCCCACCACCAAGATCGAAAATCAACACATTCTTCTCACCAGTACTGGTCGCCTTCTTATCAAGACCATAAGCAATGGCAGCAGCGGTAGGCTCATTGATGATACGCATAACATTCAAACCAGAAATAACACCAGCATCCTTGGTGGCCTGACGCTGAGAGTCATTGAAATAGGCCGGGACAGTAACAACAGCATTCTTCACAGTCGTCCCAAGAAAAGCCTCGGCAATCTCCTTCATCTTAGTGAGGACCATTGAAGAGATTTCCTCAGCAGAAAACTGCTTCTCCTCGCCTTTGTAGTTGACAACAATCATAGGCTTATCACCGGGGCCGGCAATAACCTTGAATGGCCAGTGCTTCATGTCATCTTTAACTGATGCATCGCTGAATCTCCTACCTATCAACCTCTTCGCATCTATCACAAGAACAAACACAGCAGCAGGTAAGAATCGTTTCGTAATTTGTTACGGGAATATATTACGGCATTTGTTTACAATTAACTTACAAAAATCACCAGACAGACAGTCAGGGAGATTCAATAAAACAATTGCTAATCCGTAAACAAGAACACTGAAACAAGCCTAGAGTACCCGAATTCCACCAAAAAAAGCACAAATACAATCATACAGCTGACATCACTACATCAGATTATAGCTTAATTAATCAAGCTAAGACAACGACTTAAATCATCAATCATGTGTAACAATGTAGAACAAGCGAATAACATAATTTTCCAATAAAAATGAACATCCTTAAAAGTTAAAACTATAAGCTAACAGAGACGGTATTGTCAACAATTTTCAAAATTGCATGGAATTTCAAAGAGTTGATTCAACACCTACACAGCATTCAAGATACTCGAAAAACAGTAGCAAATTAGCAAAGATAGATGATCAAACAGTCGAAAACTATCCATAATTTCATAAAAAAAACGCACAAATACGAAATTAGGTATTAACATCACCGGATAAGATTACAAATTTCACTACCAATCAAAACTAACACAATTCATCAACTAAAAACCACAACTTTAACATCAACATCCAGTACAAGTATATAGCAATGTGTGAACTAACACAAAATTTGAATAAATAATTAAAATTAACAAACTCAAAGAAGAAAAGATTATATGAAGGCATACCGAAAACAGTGTTGATAGGGTTCATGGCGACCTGATTCTTGGCGGCATCTCCAATTAACCTTTCAGAATCAGTAAAGGCGACATAAGACGGTGTGGTTCTATTACCCTGATCATTGGCAATAATCTCGACACGATCATGCTGCCATACTCCGACACACGAATACGTTGTTCCGAGATCAATTCCGATAGCTGGACCTTCTCCTTTGCCCGCCATTGTAGTACACAAGAAATTACGAGGTTACAAAGAATAGATTGAGAAATTGGAGGTCGTAGATTAGGGTTAGTGATTAAAGAATATTATGAATTATGAATTATGAATTTATGTTGAAAGAATTGGGAGAAACTTGGGAGTTTATATAGTAAGTAGAAGGAAGGGTTTAGGAAATCAGGGGAGAGTGTTCTAGATTGTTCTTTGTTTTGTTGGAGAAACTAAGGAACACATTACTATATTAGCCGACTTTTAGGAGGTTCTAGATTGTTGTGTTGTGGTCTTGTGGGCCGTGGGAGTTTTACAAGTTTTGGATTGCTTCATTGTGTATATGTATGTGTTCAAGTTTGATTAGCCCAAACAGATCCGCCTTTCAGATTGGTTTTTAATTCTTTGTGAGGTTAAGGTTGTAAATTATCTGAACCGATTTGTAGAAATTTTGGAATTAACTCGGCTTAAATTGGTCTAAACTGATTTCGAGTCGAGGTGAAGCAAATTCGAGACGAATTTCAAGTTTTACTAGACTCAAAATCGAAAACTCATGTAGACCACTATTAGAGAGACCTTTATCAAGAAATTGATCATTCTTAGATATGACAAACTTATCAGACTCAAAATTAACTTTGAAACCAGCCTTATTAAGTAAAACACCAGAAATCAAATTTCTACGTATATTTGGCACATAGAGGACATTGTCGAAAGTCAAAACTTTGCCCAAAGTGATTTTCGGGTGCAACTTGCCTCCAATGTCGAGGACTAAAAACTTGCTGGAATTGCCAACATACACGACCTCTTTGAGCTCCTTGTAAAGATTATTGTTGGTGGAGATATAGCATGCATCTCCTGTGAATAATCCATACCACCAAATTTCCAACCAGATTTATTTTGGACATCATCGCAGCTAATATATCAACATCACCTTCACTAAAACCTTCGACTACATTGGTTTGTGGCTTGTTAGATTTATAATTTTTGTATCCACCATGTTGATTGTTGTTTTTCTTTTGGAATTTCCAACTAGGTGCACTATTGTGATTCCCTTGACTTTATTGTCTTTGCTCACACGCTTTCTTGGCATTGGACTTGAAAGTGGGATAACCACATTTGTCACACCACCAACAGTTTGTTGTCATTATCTTGTTTACTTTATCAGAATTTTGAGGCTGGTTGTATTGATTATAACTTCTCTTGTTTGTACCTATGCTCCTATACTCAATAAAATTAGCTTTAATAGTGTTAGACTGTTAGTAACATTTGTCCTAGCACCATATTGGCTTCTTGTAGCATCCTCTATCTTGATATGACCAATAAACTCCTGCAATTTATTATCCTTCTTATTATGCCTCACATGTTTCATATACTCATCCCAGCATGGAGAAAGCAATTTCTCGATAAGTTCATTAGCCTGCATAAACTTGCACAATATCATCCCTTCCCCAAGAATTTCACAAACCAGATTCTCATACTCATGTATTTGATCCATAATTGATTTACCATAAATAATCTCAAATTTTCCACATCGCTACCGAAGTCATCAGACTCATACTTGGTTTCTAAGGCATCCCAAATTCTTTTCGCAATCTTAGTTTTGCTGTAAATGTCAAACAGGTTGTCGACCATATAGTGTAACATGACACCTCCAACACTCATATTCTCTTTTGTAGATTTATTATCAGGTTTAACAATTCAGAGGAACTAGACTCTTCAGTGGTTTCTTGAAAAAAGACATAATCAATCTCATATTGTTGGAAATAAAACAAAATTTTCTCAGAACATCTCCATAACTTTTTCCATCAAAAAGTTCCATCTTACTAAGATCATGAACAACTTTGTGTGGCATGGTGAAATAAGTAATGGGGTTGTTAGGAGTGGTAGTAATAATTTGGTTGTTATTGGAATTATCCGAAATTACAGTAGTTGGGTTTGTCATTGTGAAAACAAACGGAAAAATTATAGACGATAACAAAAGATCAGAATGTTCGAATAACTGATTAAATTGAGAGAATTATGAACTTATCTGACCGATATAGCCTTAATTGAGACGTCATATAAAACACTTCCCTAAATCGGCTAGTCCCACACAATGTCCTCCTTGGGTTCGGTGATCACCGATTCCATGGTTAACGCTTCTTCCACACAAAGGTGCACTCCATAGACGAATCGGAAGTGGAAACTTATAACACCCCTGTAAGTCGGTGCCCAATCATTTGGGTCAACTCAACCAATGAGAGTGACACATGCTTGGTTTCCCAAGTTTGTAGTGCGAACCACCGATAGTGAAACAATTGAAGGGTTCGGAGTTTAGTCAAGACATGTATAAGATAAAGTACGAAACCATAATTTAGATACATAACCATGAGGAGCACAGGACTTCCTCGAATAAAAGTACAATAAATAATGTCTTGGGGCCTAAAGTTAAAAGAATGAAAATAACAAATGGTGACACACTATGATGACCGCTTCCCCAAAGTCGTTGCCCTAACTATGGATGTGAACCTATCAACTTCTCCCCATATGGGTGGAAATCAACATATAGTTTACCAAAGTCGTTTGAAAAACACGTTAGCTTTAACAATACACTTGCCCTAACATGATATGCTGACAATATAAAATTAAATGTAATGCAATATGTAAAAGATATGCCAAACACAATCCACACAAGTCCACCCATAATCCATCATCACAACTCCGATGCCAGAAACACGTCCACGACACGTCAACCACAAGGTACTCTGAACACGTCCATGGTACCGGGCCCGAGAGCAACTCGAATCACTTGCCAGACATCGTGTCTCACCACACGAGTCCCTCTGACCGAAGTCCTCAATGTGCACATCCCCATTGGAGTAAGAAGCTCCAAGGGGCGACTCAAGCGAAAGACGATCTCTCAACCGCCTTCCATCTCCACAACATCAACCACAACAATCCTCCTCATTACTCCTCCACAATCCAATTCCACACAATATAAGAATACTAACAACACAATAAGGATATCAACACATAACAATTCATCACACAATGCCATCAATATTACCCATATTTCCAATACATCCTTTTTACTTACACATCCTATAACTTACAAATGTTATATTGCATCCTCACTAGGTGTCATGATATCAAATATTCAACACAATAAGAACATGGAAATGCCATGGAATCTCAATATCCTATAAATATATTATAATACAATTTCTACCATGGATGCTACTACTTTTATAGAATAACTATATTATTAAAGCTAGTAGGGTGAATCTTTACCTTGCTGTCTTCTCCAAATTCCCCAAGTCAAGAGCTACAAGTGCTCCTCAATGAATACATAGTTTAATTATTATTCATTACTAATAATTCTAACACAACTATTACATAATAAATACAATCAAGACCTTCAAAAACCCCCCAAATTCTCCTTTGTTCTTCCACAAGCCAAAATCTTAACACTGGTGGAAACTAATTAATGATAGGTGGAAGAAGATGACTTACCCACAATAAGAATCAAGGTGGATGGGATCTCACTTGGATGCAAAGATGAAGGAGAAAGTTGTTGGAGAGAAGAGTGTTCAACGGGCCTTTTTTATGCATGCGCCCGCTATGGCGGGCCTACTATAACTGCCCGTACCCGTCCTATATATCTTAGCGAGGCAACCCGCGGGCTTGCGGGCTTCTATTGAAATTAATTACTAAAACTTAATTGTAGTAATAATTATTGGTTCTTACAACAATAAAAAATAAAAATAAAAACAAACTATATTGATATGAAAATTAGTAATGGTAAAGTTTCAGATTAAAGTTTATATTTTGCTCAAAATTAAATATGAAAATAAAAGGAAAAGTAAGTGTAAATTACTTGGTATTTTCTTAGATTGTTTCGATAGACAATCATCTAAGTAAGGATTTGATAGGTAATTTGATATTAATTTATGAATAAATAGTAGTACTAAGAAGAAGTGTTAATATATTGGAGGAAGTCAGATAGAATAGAAGTTTGGGAATTGGAAATTTGGAATGAGCGATAGGGAGAAGCCTAATAATCAAAGGAATGAAGGATTCAAGATTTCAAGGGTGGTTT
Organism: Silene conica; assembly: GCA_029255685.2. Lineage (NCBI taxonomy): Eukaryota > Viridiplantae > Streptophyta > Magnoliopsida > Caryophyllales > Caryophyllaceae > Silene > Silene conica. The sequence goes on from CM055314.2 coordinate 76,083,461, forward strand.
AACTGGGTTTTGTGCCTTTTGTGAACCGACTAGTCTTCTCAATGTGGGTACATACTATTTTCAATACAACTTTTGTAGCGGGACTAGCGGGTTGTCCATGGACAATTTTATTTAGTCCAAGCCCCGTCCATTAATTTTTACGGGCCTAATTTTCTTGTTCGTCCCCACTTATTTTAAAAAAAATTGTGACCAAACCCGCTAGTGAAGCGCAATGAACGGGTTGGCCCACATTTGGTCAACTCTAGAGTAAAGGGGTAAGGAAACATGAAAAGTGGGGTAAAAGGATATAAGAGGGGACCACCGGCGTACTTTTCATATTAACACGATAATCCCCTCGGTCGAGCGGAATTCTCACTCGATGGAGTGGAACATCCACTCGGTCGATTGACACTTTCCAGGAAGTTTATAAACTCCACTCGGTCGAGTGACTCGGTCCCTCGGTCCAGTGAAACTATACGGTCGAGTGAATTCGAGCAGGAACTTAAATTGCCTCACAACCGTATTCACTTGGTCGAGTAGCCATATACTCGCATATGACACGAAGCCGAGCAGGTCAGACGACGGTGGTGGCACGTGCGTGGGGAGACTATGATATCTCCACTATTGTCTAGTTAACACTAGAATACACACTTTCATATATAAGGTGATAACTCAGACACTATTCTACCAATGTGAGATCAAGTTATCACCCTAAAGTTAGGAGCAACTACCACTCCAATATGATATCGTTTGGGTTTAGTTTGTTATTTTAGTGAGCTATTGTTTTCGATATTTTGTAGAGTAGTTGAAGGATGTATGGTATTGATTGCAAGGAGGGTGGTTAGTTGTGGCATGTGAGGACCTCTTAAGATAAGGGCTGACATGGACGTCGTGGTCTGATGTATTGGATGTGGTCATCACTTTAGTGGAGGTTCTATTGGCCGATCTCGAGGTAATTAGTCAGTGATGGCGAACACTGCTTCCAAGTGTCCAGGCGATAGTGGGTGGGAGAGAAAATGAGACAAGGTAGAAAATTAAGAGGAGAACTAACTAGAGGGGGGGATATGATTAAGAAATTGTATAAAAACAAGTAAGAACTAAATGTACATTGCTAAAGAAACATGTTCATGAAATCTGTAATAATTTTATATAATTTTTTTTTTTGATTTTATCTCTCATAAATTAAAAGTCGAGAAATAAAAATAAAAGGTACTTTAAGTTAAATAAATCAATATAATTAAAGCTATCAAAAGTGTGTGGATAGAAAAGATAAAGTGTTTTATTCTCTCCTATTTTAAATAAAAGTCTCAATTTCTATTTCCGTATAGTCACAATAATGTCTCATTTCCCATTTTTGGTAAACTTTTATACTTATTTTAATTTAATCACTTTAACTTACAACAATATCTCACCTTACCCAAAACACTACTTAGGGGTTGTTTGGTTGACATCTTTTTTTTTTTTTTGAGCCGTGTTTGGTTGACATCTTAAAAACACATGAATTGCAAAATCACGTGATTTACAAAAATAAGTCTTGTTTGGTTGACATATTTTTTGGAAAATGGAGGAATTAGAAGTTCCTAGGAACTTCCAATGCCTACATGATGTAGGAATTGGCTTACCTACCCCTCCCTTGGTCATTCGAAATTCCCATGGAATTTAATTCCTACATGGGCAACCAAACACATTTGTCAAATTCACCCGAATTGGATGCTGGAACTTAATCAATCAATATATATAATTAAAGGAGACTTAATCAATCAATATATATAATTAAAGGAACTTAATCAATCAATATATATAATCAATATATGTGGTCAAGACCTGAATTTAACAAAAACAATTTAGCCAACAAATACAATAACGATGATAAGAAGAAAGTCGTTGATGCAATTGAAGCAATTGAAGTTTTATTTCTGGATTCAAATGTAAGTATTATTTGTAAATAATATATGAATATTGTAATTATATTGCATAAAGACTAGGATTAACATGTAGGTTAATACGGAGTATATATATATACACATATTACACACGTTAAATTAGGATAGTAAATATTCATACTAATTACACCATAATTAGTGGTGTTAATTTAGGTAGTAATATGAGTAATAATGAGAGAATAATATTTTCAAACTAATTGAGCAAATCACGGTTGATATACATACACAAATTACATACGTAAATTAGGATAGTAAATATTTATACTAATTTCACCATAATTAGCAGTGTTAATTTAGGTAGTAATGTGAGTAATAATGACAAAATAATATTTAATTCAATTGAGTCATAATCTACACATAATGAGAATCTACACGTAAATTAGGATAGTAAATATTCATACTCCATTCACATAATTACTTTCACTTTTATTTTAAATTTCTTTATTAGTTCCTGAAAAATAAATTTTTTTTACTATCATGTTTATTTTTAGTATCATGTTTATTTATATGTAAGCGATTAATGTCTCACTTTGGACCAAAGCTTACCGTTGGTGAAGTTTATACTATTCGCAATTTAACCGTAGACAATAACACGGGCCTGGATAAGGCAACCCCTCACCCTTTCCGTTTAAAATTTGAGTTTTCAACGGGAGTCCAACCCACTCAGGATCCAACAATACCTACTAGCATATATCGTTTTGCACGATTCAATGATATCTTGGATGGTATAATTCCTGGGACGCAATATATAGGTATGAATCTTCAATTGGTTGATATTATTACTTTATTTAGATTTGTTTGAAAAACCTACTTATATATATAGATTTCAATTTTGCAATTTACAGATGTAATAGGGAAACTATATGAAATTGGTCCCATTACAGAAACTCCAAATAAGCATATCTTTCGCACAATTAAGCTAGAAGACTATGGGTAAGTTCATCAGTATTGTATCTTTTGGAAAAAATGAGTTCTTCATAAAGTATTTATTTTAACTAAATTATTTTGGTTTTTACTTTAGGGGAACCAAGCTTTTCTGCACATTGTGGGGAACATTCACCGATCAAGTACCGGCACTCATTTCCAAGCTTCCAAACCCAGAGCAATCAAAAGTGATTGTCATCCAATGTGCACAAACAAAACAATATGAAGGTAATATATCATACGTCATATAATTTGATCACACCGTATCCTTGATACATAAGCCAGACAAAAGCAAGATCTTATGCTGTCTTTAGTGACTCACGTCCTCTTTCCCTCTCAAATGCAAAAATGCCAGATAAGGGCACCATAATAATAAGCGGGCTCCGTATTAATAATATATATATATTATTAATCAAGACTCTCCATTTGACATTTTTTTTCAAATATTGTAGGTACATGGCGGATCCAGACAGAAGTCGTAAAAGTAAAAACCACATATAAAATGACAAGGGTAAGATTACCTTTGACCTATCATTAAGCAGAGGCCTTAGATTCATTACGTAAGGAACAATGACTTGAATTAACGGTAGCTGCACAGAAGCATCCGAGGAACTGCCGGCTTGAATTAACGGTAACTGCAAAGATACTATAATATCAACGCAAAATTCCAAGAAACGTTACTTTCATGCATGACATCATCTAATTCTCATCAGCAAGTATCAAAGAAAAGTAAGAGGAATGAGAATGAAGCTACAAGAGGTTAGAACTATTTCATAGAAATTTTAATTTTATATTAACGGTTTTTCTAATAGCCAATATCTCACGTCTTTAAGAAACTTTTAGATTATAGTGTGGAAGCGGAATTGGGGCCATTCTTTTTCAACATTAATCTTAACTGTATCAAGTTCTGAACTCTGAATCAATAAGAATTCCTCTACAAAAATTAAAACTAAAACTAAAACTAATTCTAATTCTAAACAGAAGGTGTAACAAAAATCAATAAGAATAAAGAATCAATTAGAATCAAGAATCATAACTAAAACAAAAATCAATAAGAATCAAGAATCATAAGAATTCCTCTACAAAAATTAATACTAATTCTAAACAGAAGGTAACAGTCAAAACGACATATAAAATGACAAGGGTAAGATTACCTTTGAACTATCATTAAGCAGAGGACTTAGATTCATTACGTGAAGACCAATGACTTCAATTAATAGTAACTGCACAGAAGCATCCGAGGAACTGTCGGGTGCGGAGCAATGGATCAACTCGGAAACAGCTACAAAACCCATTAATCAAAATCAATCAAATTATTACTTAATCCTATACATATATTCGCTTTATTCCGAATTTACCTTCCAATTTTTCATTCCATTTAAATAATGACAAATCAAAAACCAAAATAATTAAAAAGTTCCCTAAAAATACCTGATAGACGGTCGGATTCTGACCACCGGCGCAAAAAGGGAAAGGGGATGTCAGCTCCTGAAGGTTTGCGACGATGATGATTGAGGGGAAGGGGGTGTTCAGGAAGGGAGAAGGGGGAAGGGGAATGGGTAGTAGGCGGAAATGAATTGATGAATAATGATGCCCCAATACTTATCTCAACGTAAGGTTAAAGACCGAAATGGGTCAAAATTTATGTTTCGATACTCTTAAACTTTCTAAGGAATTCATAATCATCAATTATTTAATAATTATGTTGTAAATATCCCATTTTTGCAGGATTTGCTCTATTTTTGATAACCCTAATCGTAAAAATTTTTTAGAAAATAATTATTCGGTCGATTACAAGACGATTGTATTTATAAAATTTTTGTGAAACGACTAAATTATTTTTAATATGTGAAACGACTAAATTACTTTATCTACATAGACCGGTCTTTACCCACGACCAATTTTACGTTGCTATATCTAGGGTTACAAGTAAAAAAGGTTTAAAAGTCCTTATTCTGGATGAAGAAGGAGGGATGTCTAATACAACAAATAATGTTGTTTACAAGGAGATTTTCGATATTTTAATTTCTGTATTATATTTTCCTAAGGTGAATCATAAAACAATTGTAGTTAATGTAGCTGAATATTATTTTTTATTAACTTAACGTTTATTAGATGTTTTGTCATTGCTAAGAAATCCTTTTACATATTCGTTTAGTCTTTTAACTTTGGAAATTAACATTTTCAAAAAAATTAACGTGTTCAAAAAAAAAAAAAGCAATTACTTATCCTCTTACAAAATAAATAAACACAACCCGTGAATTTTCACGGGTCTAACACTAGTTTTAATTTAATCACTTTAACTTACAACAATATCTCACCTTACCCAAAACACTACTTAGGGGTTGTTTGGTTGACATCTTAAAAACACATGAATTGCAAAATCACGTGATTTACAAAAATAAGTCTTGTTTGGTTGACATATTTTTTGGAAAATGGAGGAATTAGAAGTTCCTAGGAACTTCCAATGCCTACATGATGTAGGAATTGGCTTACCTATTCCTCCCTTGGTCATTCGAAATTCCCATGGAATTTAATTAATTCCTACATGGGCAACCAAACACATTTGTCAAATTCACCCGAATTGGATGCTGGAACTTAATCAATCAATATATATAATTAAAGGAGACTTTTTTCTAAGCGCGTGGTAGTCTCCAAATTCTACAAAACACTATTATATAAAATTAATTAATTACAATTTTCCTATTAGAAATAGAAAATAATAAATTATTATAAATTTTCCATTAGAATTAGGAATATAATTTCTCTATTAGAAATAGGAAATAAATTAAGTAGTCTCCAAATTCTACAAAACACTATTATATAAAATTAATTAATTACAATTTTCCTATTAGAAATAGAAAATAATAAATTATTAAAATTTTTCCATTAGAATTAGGAATATAATTTCTCTATTAGAAATAGGAAATAAATTAAATAATTATCTACAATTTATTAATATTAGAAAATTATCCATTAATATTTGTTCACTTATTAGTAATTAGAAAAAAAAAACTTTGATATACTTATAATATCCATTTTTATAAAGTTTTAGATATGATAATTCACAACATAAAATGTTTGTAAAAGATTGACAACATAAAAATTTGTAAGAATGTCCAATTAAAAAACAGAGGTATTAGAAGGCTAAAAGGCCCTCAGCGAGCTGGGTTGTGTCAAATGTGCATACATATATAATACGTACTACATGGAATTTACTCATGTAAATAACAAAATAAACGCTAAGATGCTCCCTTACATCTTTTGTTACTTCTAATGTCATGTTCAAATATGCATAATACCCAGTTTATTTTGTAAAAGACATATATATTTCTCCTACTAATTTTAAAGTTATTTCCCTCCCTACACACTTGAACTTCTATCGATAATTTATTATTATATTATTTACATCCATTTTTTATTTTATAAAGTATATAAAAGTATATTATTCCAAACTTAAATACGATAATTACAAAATTATTGATAAGTATAAAGCTTGATATCAATTTTTTTAGGAGTATTAAAAAGGTAAAGAAATTTGATGCTAATTTGCAAAATGATATATCATATTATGACAAATGTGTAAGAGTCTTAAAAAACTTTACTGTGCGATTGTTTTACAATTTAAAATAAAAATGGTGCCAAAAGTGATAAATAGATTCAGGTGAGGGCTAAAGATAAATTGGGTACACTTATCATAAAAATATATATAAGGTTAGAGAGTCACTTTAAGCAACAATCACCATTAAAATAAGTCACGAAAAACACATAAAAAGGTATTATTCCAGTATATGGATCAAACTAATTAGGGATATTCTACGGTGTACCCTCGTGTTTTTCAGTTTTCTATGTTGTAACCCTACATTTTATAATTTCTATGGTGTACCCTTAAACTTCTTACTTATTCTCCATAATGACCTCTTTCAAATCTCCATTAACACTATTACTATAAAAAGTCATAATTTGATATTTATTTTGACTTATAAATGTGGTATCATCATTCTATATAGAAAGTATCACATACATCTTTAAATAAGCATAAACTTCTATTAAAAAACATATGTTATGAATCATGAAATAATAATAGCAATTTGATGAAATTGAGTTAGATTTGTATACTATTTGGTTGGTTAATGGTAATTCGACGAACTAATAAGTAAATGAGAAGGTGGTGGGGTAATTGAAATGTTAAATAGATGATTTAATAGATAAATTAAAAAATTAAGCTAACAAAAACAAATAAATAAGGTCATTGTATAGACTAATGTATAGAGTTTAAGGGCATACCATAGAATTTAAAAAATGTAGGGGTACAACGTAGAAAATTGAAAAACTCAAGGGTACACCGTAGAATATCCCAACTAATTATGACAAGTTTACATGCATAAAAAATGGTAGTATTCAATTATATTGACCAATTACTTAATGTAATGTTATACAATTTTATTTTATTTTGCAGAAAAGCAAATGATCTTATATCATTAAATAGGAGAGAAAGTACAAGATCCTAGACTCTACTACAAAGGAAGCCATTGTAGCCCCCTTCCTTAAAAAAAACTTCTGTGAGGAAAAAACTATGACAAACAAAATGTCATAACCAGAAAAACATTGCATAAGCAATGTGAAAAAACTGGTAGAAGCCAAAGAAAACAGCTAAGACGCATAACCGAGCTCACATATGCTCAATTATCTTCGCTTTTGATAGCCCATAAGAACTATGGAACAGTCTAATATCCACTTGCCTTCGAATTTCTTTGACGATAATTGCAATAGGCTGTTGCAACCCCTTGAAAATCCTGTTATTTCGCTCCTTCCAAATCCCATAAATGGTAGTACATAACAAAGCACATCTTCGCCGCCGCTTTAACCAGCTCCTTCCACGATTGTGGGAATGAAACCAACACAAAATAGCATCCAGATCCATAACATAGGTGGCAAAAGAATAACATTGTTGAATTTCTATCCAAATCTCAGAGGAAATGGGGCAGTGAAAGAGTAAATGATGATGAGTTTCCGCATCATTCTGACATAATGCGCATCTATACAATTTTATTTTATTTGTGTAAATTGAGCACATTATTTGTATAATTAGTAAGTCTTGCTTGCGACGGGTCGTTATTTGTGACGGATATTTTGTGAGATAAAATGGGTAGAAAATGAGTTAGTGGAGAAAGGGGACCACATGGATAGTGTTTGAGAGCGAGAAAAAGTGGGTATTTTGTGAGAGTAAATAGTATCCGTCACAAGCTTGCGACGGATAGTGCCGTTGCAAATAAGAATTTGTGTTGTATAATATAGGGAGAGATACAGATAGGAAGGATGAGACATATTATTCATACATAATATGATGCTATAAACACCCTTAGGCAAAAACATAAAAATAATTGAAAAAAAATCAACCTAATAGGGGGTTACGCACTTACCAACTCTTCTCTACTGCATTAATATTCTCATTATAGTTTATGACAATTATGTCCTATAAAAAAAAACAAAATTAATTATACCACTTTGTACAATTTGTGATTTTTAGCCAACATATTTGAACTTGCTTAGATATTTATATATATTTAACTAAGAATATTAATTATAATTACGATAAAGATAGAGTTTGATCTTTAAATTAGAGATAAAAAAGCTCAATTTTTAAATTTTTTTTTAATAATATATACTATAATAATTAAAGGTCCTAATGTAAAATAGGTAATTACACCTCGGTCTACTATTTTAATATGTCGACAATCAACACTCAAAATAACACATTTGTTATTTAAATAGTGTAAAAACTCTCAAAATTCTTAAAAATGTTCAATCCGCCGTTATCAAACTAAACCTAAAATTCTGCATTTCTTTGTCATGTTCAACTTCACTTTTATGAGATGTAAAAACGAGGTTTCGAAAGTAGAGGTTAGTTTTTTGTTAGGTGGACAAACTTTTCAAAAAGAGAAATGGCTTTTGGGGGCTAAGTGTGGGTGTTTCACGAAAAAAATGTAACTTGGAAATTTTAGGTTTATTGAGGCTGGGAGAAGGGTGTCAATAATGAGTTAGATGGTTGCTTGAGGTAATAATAAGACTAACTGCATCGAATTTGGTGGTAGTTAATTTCAGTGTAGGTGTAGAGGGGATGAAATCAGGATGGGTGAAAACTTTGAATTTTGGACCGTTTTATTTGTGAACGGAAGGGTTTCAGTAGTGGGTTAAGGGTTGTTTCGAGTGGGAATGTGAATAATTGCCTTGAGTTAGTTGGTTAAATTTTTTCCTTACTAGATTTATAAAGACGACCATAATTATAAGATAAAATTTGAAGTATAAGAGATAATAAATTGTCTTCGATAAGGGTGACGAGGATCCAATTGGAGTAAGGGAGTAAGGGATTAGTGTTTTATGGAGCTGAATGCGATTTAGCTATGATTTCTTAGGTGTAGAACATGTAGCAAAGTAGTAGTAATTGATTACTTGATTGAAGGTTATTTCAAGTAGTAAGAACTAATAAGGTGACCTCGATGTTCTATTTTGCGGGTAAATTTAGTGGGGGGAGGAGTGTACATTGGTGGAGGGTGTTAAGTTTGTTAATGATGGTGATCAAGAATTAAGGTTATATATCAATAAAATATTACTTGCTTTAAAATAAATAGGTATCATGAGCAATAACAAGAAACCTCTAAAACTCATATTGATATACTTATTTTTGACTTCATCGATTCAAAGTAAATCTTAATCCTAACAACATTGTCGAGAGTAAGGGTTAGTTTTTATTGGATGATGAGTTTTTTTAGAGACAAGGGTTTAGGTTTTCACTTGGCTGAATAAATTTGAGATAAGTTTTGGAGACAATGATCTTTCAAGGGATGAGGTTGTTTTAGATCATGTGTGTATATGGTAGAAAAGTAGGGGTTTGCGAGCAATATTTTGTTTCAAATGAGAAAATGGGGCAAGATTGGGGTGGTTAGTTGAGTTGATATTATGCGCGAAAATTGATTGGGGATAAAATCACACTACTACAAAAAGAGGCTTAGAGAACTGTTGAAAAAGGCTTTAGAAAACGCTTCATAGGCGTTTTCCAACTCAGTGTTCTCTAAAGTATAGAGAACGGGCGTGGGGGGCGTTTTATATGCTATATATTAGAGAACACCTAGTGTGTTAGGCGTTTTATATTCATTTAATATTAGAGAACACTTATAATTGGCAGGCGTTGTTTTTCATGTATCTTAGAGAACGACTATTACAGATGATAGTTCTTTATCCCATATAATAGAGAACAGTCGAAATAGATCACTGTTCTCTAACTTTTTGCTATTTTAAAAAAAAACAAATAATTCAAATATTATATACCTAATATAAAGATATAACCAATAAATAATTACGTAAATTGTAAAGAATTCACCCAACAAGAGGCTAGAAATCAAAAATAAAAAAAATTTCATTAATGATAACATTGTCACCGGCCAATCCAAACAATTTGCCAAAAACGGCTACATTTTTATATTCTTGATCACCAAAAAAGTGTGTCATTATCTTCGCTATTGAGAAAAAAAAATGAACTCAAACTTTCCTATTAGGAAAAAATATTCTATGATAGTAAAAACCAAAAAAATGGAATCCAGCTACAACTCAAAAAGATCATCATCGTCTTCGCTACCCGGCTGATGATTTTCAGTAACAAATGAAATCCACGTGTCCCTAAGCTCGTCAATAGTTTGTTGAGAATAAGTGGAAGCAACTTTGCCAAAATACTACAATAATTCAAACAAAAGTATTGTGAGAAAATAAAATAGAAATAAATAAAAGGGGTTAGATTCGTCACAATTGGTTTGAGATGACAACAAAGAAAACAACCAGGCAACACTATGACAACAAAGAAAACAACCAGGCAGCACAATGACAACAAATAAAGTAGTCGCTGTGTAAACGGCATCAAAAGCTCTGCCTACTACCCCTTTTGGGTCTGGAATTTAAAACAAAGAATAACGGAAGAACTAAGAACTAATGATTAGAGCCCCTTAGATATTCGTCATAATAAGATAAGATAGGATATGATAGGCTTTGAAGATGCATTTTCTTAAAGACCCACAAGCAGGGCGGAGAACTAGACGAGATCGCACATCAAGAGAGGCTAGGCTGACTGCAAATGTTAACAAAACAGCTTCCCCTATACTATACCATTCGACCAAGAAACAACCAGGAACTCACTTTCTTTCTCTTAGTCTACTTATCTTATTGACTCTTTGCAAAGCTTTTTACTCCCTGCTTATGAGATTAAAATGTTACATGTTAAGCAAGGATCATTCACTCCAAAGCCGAAGCCCTCATGTTTACGACAAAAACGCTCCTCAACAACTGACCTCGTACTACTAATATAAAAAGGAATTCCTTAAGCTCGTCTTCTATAGTTACAGCAATGAAGTGAGAGTGTCATGGGACTTCCCTGATATAATCGCAGAGAGAGAAGATGAAGAAATCACATTAAACCCTCTTCCTAAATTAAGAAGTCTGGTTGTAACCATGAACAACGAATTACAATGGTTTTTTCAGGGGACCAAATCAAGACGGGTTAGGATACTATCTTTGAATGAGAAGTGAGGTGGTCCAAGGAGATGCTCCTGAATTAAGAAGCTCAATTATCTATAAGAATGACAGAATGATCGGCATTAAGAAAGACTTCTTAAGATTTAATTCCATCTGCTGTTGCCCTATCAGAGTTTAATTGAAAGACTTGCGCCTTAGTAATACTAGGCTCTAACATACGAAAAAAAAGAAAAACCAATGGACCTGTGCCTCCTAAAAGAAAATTGGAACCCACCAATTTACTACCCAGAGACTATATGACAAACGCAGCAGTTGTTAAACAAAATCACAACCGACGCACTATTTTCACAAACGAACCGAGAACAAACAAATCAACAGCAAAACAAAAGACATACATGTCATATTGATCAGTGAAATTGAACAAGGTAACAATAAAAAAAGGGACTAACTTTGTTCTGAATAGACAAATTAATGAAATTGGTATCCACCAAAACTCGATAAGGCGGTACTAAAACCGTGTTATACTTGACAAACAAAGCAGATGAAACATATGGCCTGAAGAAAATAACCCACATAAATTAAGCATAAAGATTTTATTTTGATGAATTCCCATCATCAAATTTATCCAATACGTATTAATTTATGAAGCTTACACATTTTTAGAGAGATTTTAGGCTTGGGAAATACTGGAACAATGACGAATTAGTTAATCCCAATTAGTTAATCCCATCATCACATTAACAGGATGGGAAAGTATATCAAAAGACGAATTGAAAACTAACACAATTGAAGAGGATGAAGGAATTACAGTTACTTCAAATTGAAAACGAATAATTAGACTAATAATAACAAACTTACCAATTGAAAATGATGAAGGAGATGAGGATACAGTGAAATTGAAGAGGGTGAAGCGAAATTGAAGAGGATGCGGCAAAAACGGAAGCGGCGAGCGAAATCTTGAGTGTCGTACAGGGAAGGAAGATAATAATTAAGGAAGAAGAATATATAAGGTATGTATGTATAAACTGGAAGCTAATAATAAGGGAGAAGAAGAAATACGTATAAAATTCATTCCTTATTATTTGAGGCAGTGAAATTAATTAATACGGAGTATAATATTAATAGGAATATTATTATAGATATTAGGTGATTTTTATATTATAGTCATATATAACGGTTATTATCTTAGGCGTTTTATATTTTAGTCATAGATAACGGTTATTATTAGGCGTTTTATATTATAGTTTTAAATAACACTTTTATGTTTAGAGTGTTCTCTATTAATCTAGAAGACGCTTATCCAAATCGGGTGTTCTCTATTTAGTGTTACTTATTACACTAATTGTAGTAGTGTCATGTTAAGTTTGCAAAAGGTATATCTTAATTACTGCATGCACTGGTATGAGCGGTGTCATTAAACAAAGGAAGAATAAATAATTTTATTGGAGAGTCAATCAGATTCGATTTCCGACATAATGAATGATTATGGTGGTTATAGTGTTATCTAATGATTATTTTTTTCGGGTGGGGGTGGGGGTGGTCATAAGCAATAGTAGCCATGGACGTTGTAGCTTGATTCACATTCAAGAGTACGTTTATAGTTTGACCAGGAGATATAACAATGTAACAACTTCTGAATGTTTTTGCGTAGCTACCATTTGATTCAACAATGATTAATTATGGTTTGTTATTTCAAAGAATAAAAGAGATTTGTTACATCATTTAGGTGATTATGTAAAGTAGATATTAATGTTTTTCGAGTATGTATAAATTTCATCTTGGTTTTTTTCCTAACAAAAAATATTTATTAATTAAACACTCATTTATTTTCATGTCGATATTATGTTGACGGGAATTATTTGTTGGTCATGAGGCATATATAAAATCTTACACATAAACTATGTACCACTACCCATTTTATCGTGAAATTTATCACACATTATTTTAGTATCCGTGCAACGCACGGGCAAGAAATCTAGTTCCTACGAAATTGAAGTTCCTAGGCAAATTAAGTTCCTTGATCAACCAAACGACTCCTTATTTTAATCATTCTACCTACAACAATAATTAATAATACATCCCCTCTCTCCAATCTTCTTATTCCACACAATACTTTCTTTATATTATATTATATAATTCAATCCATTAAATCTTGTGCAAAGTTCAATTAAGACTCTTATTTAGAATACGAGGGAATACTACTTAGCTATTTACTAAAAAATACACAAGTTTTTGCTTTTAATAATACATTTATAACCATCCGTACATTATACAAGTTCAAAAACTAGTATAAAATTATTGAAAATCACTTTTAAAATTTCGAACATAGCCTCTGAAATGTCCGAGGGAGCCCTGAGTCAATAATTTTAGTTCAATTTGCATTTATAATTTAGTTTAAGTTGAATAATTTTAGTTAAGTTGTTTATTGGAATAATTTTATAGAGGTGTTGGATGGAATAATCGTAATCCCGATGAGGCTAATGTAGACGATGCAAAGGCCAAGTGTAAGGAGATAATGTATTAATTACGTGTACGTCTCCAATAAGAGAAGCAAATCCATATAAGAAAACAAAATATGCTTTCTTAGCAATCATACTTTCCACTCTTTTGCATTATTTGTGACAGAGTATCTTATTAAAGTTTAGCCAACTTCCTATCAATTCAGTACCTCGGAGTACCACTCGACTACTTTTATGTCTTCTTTAGCAATTCTGGATTTTAGATTTTAAAGTACTCTGTCTCTTTTGCCAATAATTTCACACATATTATTAAATTATTAAATAAATCACCCGATATTAGGGCAGAGTATGAATCGGGTATTTGATCCGAAACCCTAATTCGGATTGGATATTCGATCCGAAAATCCAAAATTTTAGTATCCATGATCTGATCCGAAATGTTCGGATATCCGAAATTTAGTATCCAAAACCATCCGAAAATTTCGGATCAGTTATCCGATATCCGAGATCGGACCAATGTAAATATATATTGTCAAAACTGTAATAAAAAAGAAAAGTAGAATTAATAAAAATTAAACTTTACGGTTTTGTAGACGAGGGTTATTTACGATTTGTGAAGGACGGTTATTGAGTGAGATGAAATTAGCTATTGTTATTTAGTAATATTTATGGATCAAATCTCGGATACGGATCAGATATTACACGAATACCGGATATCCGATCCGATCCGATCCGATAACTTTAGGATATCGGATATCCAAAATTTTAAGCCAGATATCCATATCTGATCTGGTATCCAAATATATCGGATACGGGTATCCGAACCAAACCACTTTTCGGATCAAATATCCATTAATTCGGATCAGATACGAATCGGATGTCGGATCAATTCGGATCATCGGATTTTTTGCTCAGCCCTACCAGATATAGTACTACACAACTACACAGGACACACCATACTAGAGCATATCTTCTATCCTCTTTCCTATCACAAATTCTCATTTATTAATCGGTATATCGTCTTAAGTTTGTGACGAATATAGCTTATTTTAAAACTAAGAAAGGGATTCGTCTAGGGGATCCATTGTCTCCTTTTATCTTTGCTCTTTGTACGGAGGTCTTTTCCAAGGCTATTTCTTCTGCTGAATCTAAGCGGGAAATTTTAATTTTGCTTCTATCGTTAAAAAAGGTTCGCAAACAGATATTGAGTTGGAATAACTCTTTCCTTTCACCAGCTGGACGACTAACTCTTATTTCGCCTGTCCACTCTTGACTATCACTTTTATCTATCGACCTTCAAATGTCGGTAAGTGTGGTCTCAAAGATTAACTCTTTGCTTTCACATTTTTGGTAGAAGAGAACGACTTTTGGGAATTGTTTCCACTGGTGCATTAGATTATTCTTAAATCTCCCTAAGTCAGGATTAGGTATCCGGAATGTGGAATGTTTCAACAAAAGTCTTCTTGCGAAGATCGGCTGGTGTATTATCTCGGAACCAAATTCACTTATTGCACAAACTATCAGCTTTCTCCTTAATAATTCAAAAGATACGATCATGGCTGATGATCCTAAGCGTCTTGCTCTCTCTTGGGGGAGTCATAACATTTTATGGGGAATTATTCTTTTAAAAGAATGTCTTGCTTGAGATGTGGGTTTTCCTTCGCTTCTTGATTTTTGGGATGATAGATGGATATCAGGTTTATCGGCTTCTGAAATCCTTCAGGTTAAGGATAATTTTGTGAGTAGTCATCCTTTGCTTTTTGTTTATCAATTTCAAAAAGAAGGTGGTATTTGGGGTGAAAAAATTGTTTTTAGTTTTTGTAGCCCCCATGTTGCTCCGCACATCCTTGTATTTCCAATTCCATCTGACGATTCTGAAGATTCAGACTACTAGCGATTTGGCAATTCTGGAACATATTCGGTTAAGAATGGTTATCACCTAGTCTTTTCTGCCTTTTGGGATGAAAAAGCTTCTCTTAATGATCTATATCGGCTCTTTGTCTCTTCTATCTACTTTTTTGCCTGCGCTATACTTCTTGAGTTTACCCTATCTATCTTCTCTTCTTAATCTCCTAGCTTAATCAAAACTCTGGCCGCTAAGAGTCCAAGGCAAATGGAAAATCGTCCTTTGGAAATTACTTTTCAGTACTCTACCAGTGGGGGAAGAATTCAACAAGAGAAGTTTATCTTAGGAGGCTCACTGTCAATTTTGTTCCCCAGTAAATCATGTTGTTGAACCTCTTGATCATTTGTTTAAAGACTGCCCTTTAGCCTCTCGTGTTTGGTTTGCCTCACCTCTGGCAATCCGTAAGGAAAGTGGGAATAGTTTGACTATTCAAGTCTGGATTGTCAACTGAATATCTTTCCTGGATAAAATCGATAAATCTGGGTCTGTCATCGTGTTGTTTATTTGTTCCATATGGTCCATTTGGCTTATGCGGAATGCACTTATAATTTCAAGCCTAACATGTTGCAAGTGGAATAATTGATTAAAAATATTGCCTTGAAGCTGATATGGTCTCTCTTGCCATGACTGCCATTGATAAACGTGTTTCTAATGGGTCCTTGCTTGGTGGACTCTGATGAGTTCTTTGAGGCATATAAGATTAGGAACTTATATCCTTTTAGGTTGCTTGGGAACCAAACTTGTGTTTCTTGTCATAGGATCAAATCTGATGCGGCCTGGTCTCAAACTCTAAAGGGGGCTGCTGGCTGGGTTGTTTTCAATCATGATGGCTTTATAACTGATAAAGAAAGCAACTATTATTGGTGTCCTCTCCTCTTCATGTTGAGGTTATTGCGTTGTTTAAAGCTCTTTCTTATGCCGTCTCCTGGGGCTTTAGGCATGTGGAAATTTCAACGGACTGTCTAAAGTTAGTTTATCAAGTCTCTGGCATTGATAATGTGGATCTAGACCTGTCAAACAGGTCGAACGGGCGGGTTGCGGGTCGGGTAGATACGGGTTCGGGTAAAATACGGGTTCGGGTGTATTTCGGGTCGGGTAAAATACGGGTCATGTCTATACGGGTTCCGGGTCGGGTTCGGGTAAAAATACGGGTCAATCAAAATCTTTTCCTCGCATTTTTTAAAACTTCTTTTATATCGTAATTCTTACCCTTTATACGTTTTCTATCCTCTTGCTTGTCTTAGTCAACTTAATTGTCACCATTTTTACCCTCACCACCAACATCACCATCGTTATCATCATCTTCACCCTTACTAACACGCTAAGTACGATAATGAGACTCAAATAAGATAACAATGATGACGTGACATGTGATCTGAGGTGATGAGGTGGAAGTGTTGATGCGAAGTGCGGTTCAGTTCGACGTAATACGGTGAAAGTGACGGTATGACACATATTTTGAGGTGATGATGTGACATGTGGTCCTAGGCAATTATGTGGAAGGAGGTGTAAGTGAGCGTGTGACACACATTTCGATGTAATGATGTGACATGTGGTCCGTCAAAATAATGAGGTGACAGTGCTAACGTGGAATGTAACTCGGCATACTACACTAAAAGTGACGACGTGACACACACTTCGATGTGATGACGTGGCATGTGGTTTGAGGTGATGAGTTGGCGCTGCTGACGTGGAATGCAATTCGATGTACTATAGTGAAAGTGACGGTATGACACACACTTTGAGGTGATGACGTGACATGTTGTTTGAGGTGATGGCGTGACATACCGCATATATATACATATTTCTTCTCAAAAATTTATAAGTCATCAATACTTATGACATTGTATATTTTAAAAATGATATATTGTCTTGACCCAACGGTCAACCTACTGCGGGTCGGGTTTTGACCCGCTATTTACGGGTCAAAACGGGTTCGGGTATCTTTCGGGTTCGGGTTGAAAAAACCGGGTTATTTACGGGTCGGGTTACGGTCGGTTTTCGGGTCGGGCCAGGTTTTGACAGGTCTATGTGGATCCCTCTTGCCAGGACATGATAGAAAATATAGTTTCTTTATTTGCATCTTCTCATTGTCTATTAATTAGCTATTGCCCTAGAAAACTGAATAGAATTGTTCATCTTATGGCTCGTCTAGCTATTAGATAGAGTTTTTCTATTTTCATGAATCTTGTCACAAAAAAAAAAGGAAAACGAGCTGTTTTCTATCCCATCTCACCTCCTCTTCCTATTTTAATGGCTCATTAGCACTTTAATGTACAATATTAAGATTTTTATTACACTAATTTTTATTTGTGACGGATAATATCCGTCACAAGCTTGTGGCGGGTCAAATAATATCCACTTGGGTAGATAAGGACATGCCATTTGTTATTCCCTATGCGCCTTTATTTTCGTCTTATAAACTCAAGTGGATGATATTTGACCCGTCACAAGTTTGTGACAGATATACCCGTAACAAGAGAGACTTATTGTTTTTATTATTTCAAATGTGGTGTGTCAAGGTTTCAACAGAAGTAGTTTTTACGTCTATGTCTTAAGGTAACAAATGGGGGTTTGAATTGTGTTTTGGTCTCTACTAAGTCTAGCAAATTAAAGCAAGAACAAGACTGAAATAAAAATGTGAAAGAACTATGATAAAAGAGTTGCTAGGAAGATTGGGTCGTTATAGCTACGATGGCATATGGTCTAGGTCAACATGTATTGTAGTCGTGTAAGGGGTATAACAAATCCTTTCGGTCTATGTTATCTAATAGCTCCTTTCGGCCTATGCTATTAGTTCCTAGGTCTCAAAAATACCGGGTGTCAACAATATAGGTGATTCCTAATGTCTAGGTCACATACCCTTCGGCCTTAGTAACCTAGTTGTCTTAAAACGTTAACTAATGCCCTTCCCTTATCTTTCGATCCCCGGGTTGGTCATTATTAAGCATCCTACAAGTCTCCCTTCGGTCTCAGTGTAAGATATTGCGATTAACGAGTAAAAACAGGTCTGATCATACACGGAGTCGGTCGACCGACCAGCTAACCCGGTCGATCGACTAACCACCTCAGTCGACCGACCAGAGAAGCCAGACGGTCGACCGAGGTCTGCTACGGGGTGCCCTAAATTACACCATCTACGCTATAACTCGCCTACATCCTAACATATGAAGTTTAGCTACGCATAATATCAGTAAAAACAACAACTATAACAATAATAACAATAAACATGATGATTAAAACAGTAAACATGCGATTAGCAAGCAAAATAGGTTTAGGGATTCTAACTATCCGTCTTAGCCCTAATGAAAACTGTAAATAAACTTACTAGAAATGAGAATTACCGTAGACAATGGAATAAGAACTGAAAGTTTAATGATATTGATAATCGCGTGGAAACAGATTGGTTGAGAAATAAACTAAGAAAGAACTTGTGTAAACTAACTAAAGAGAATTCTAAAAACTAAAACTTGATTAAGACTTGATTACTGAAAAGTAAGATGATTAGTACAAGGGTTAATTAGGCTTATATAAAGAATTTTGAAAGCTTTTTCCTTAACCTAATCTTGTCGTGGGCTTAAACCTCCTTTCTGATTTTTCCAAATCCCGCGCCTTGGTCGATCGACTGGTGATGCTGGTCGGTCGACCAGTTATCGGGCCCGTTAAGTTTTCTGACTTCGAAATTGAACTTCTGAACTTGGACCATCAGGTATGTTGGTCGACCGACCAGTGGGTTCGGTCGGTCGACCGAAGCACCTGTTGTATCAGCTTCGAAATCTTCATAAATTAGTCTTTTGTTCTTTCAAACGTGCCTCGGACTCCGTTCCCTCTTCACTCCTTTATTCCTTTAGCCATGCAAAATTCTCGAGAGTAAACTTGGCTCGAAATCGTCTAATTTCCGCATAAATCTGCAAAATAGCATAAAAATACGAAAGTAGACGAAATAGGGAAATAGTGACCAAAAACTCGTAACCGAGCTCTGAAATGCGTGTAAAAATAGATGTAAAACATCATAAAATAGGCACGCATCAGGTGTGGGGAATTAATAATGATCAATTAATCAGCAATAATCTGAATTTTATTGTTGAACGTTGCCGAGAATTAATCAGGAACAATTCATGGAGCATCAAGTTGGAACGAACATACTTATCAAGAGGCAAATAGGGATGCAGACGTATTAACCAATCGATGAACTACTACAAGTCTACAAGCACAATCCCTACTTATTTGAATTCTCCCTTTAGGGAGCTTAGAGCATCCTTCGGGGTGATATTTTTGGGGTTACTATACTTCGTGTAGTAGATATTCCTTAGTTAGGGGTTTTTCCTCTTTTGCACCAAAAAAAATTACTAGTGTAGTGGTGGTGTTGGCAAACCAACTTTATTGAAAAAAGTCAATACCCTAATATTACACTAATAATCGATGATTTTTTTTGTATGTAATGCAACCTATGAATTTTGGTTTTCTATTTTTAAAAAAATATTTAGAAAAGGTAACTCTATAATTGTTAGGGTAGCTCTTTCAAAAAACTTGTCATGGTAAATATTTTAGGAAATATAGTAAGTATTTTGTTAAGATTTAATATTATAATTAATTTAGCATATAAGTAATAAAGATCTTAAAATCTTTCCACTCATTTTTTTCCTTCATAAAAGCAAATAATTTCCTTTATATGTTAAATTTTGGTGGTGTATAGAAGATTATATACACCGATTGTAATCGTAGGATCTTACATTTGAGTACCATATTTACCATTATTGTAATTTACTCTACTATTGTCTTATAATAAGAGTAATTGTTTCCTCTATGGTCTTTTATATGTAGAGTACAATTAATCGGCATGACTTTTCAATAGGAAAATCTTTAATTTTTGAAACAAATCATTACCCGGAATCCAAATGATAAATATTTGGAATCAAAGCTTTTTTGATTTTTTATTGACGGAACAATGAAAGCCATTGAGACAATTATGATCTTCGGGTCAAGATCTTATGTTAAATCGATGAGATAGGTTCGAATTGATAAGATCAATATCATATAATCCTAAGTTCATACGGAGTAAATAAAAACGTAATTATCATGTTCTATAAGATTTAATAGGTGTTTATTAATTTTCAAAACACTAACATATTAAAACTTTCTTACAAACCGACTCGGTTCATATTTTTTCAACTAAAAAGTTATATTTAAAATTTATGTAACTAAAAAGTTGAATGCTCCATATCGAAATTGACACAACTAGACTCATACGATCCTATCTAGGTCAGAATTGATCATTCCTTTTCAGATTGCAGATTCGTAATATCCCACCATCCGATTCAGGAGTTTAATTAACAACTTTGAATGTAACGTAACTTGTAAATATATACCATTATATGATGACAATTGAGTCAAATGTGACATATGCTCTAAATATAAAGATTGTTGGATATTCGACAATTTCAAGATAAAAGTACATACTCCAAACTCCCAAAATATGTACAACAATCAATGGATTAAATTAAACTTGTGAGAACAACCACAAATTGAAATTCACATAAATTATTAATCCACCCCAATAATAACATCATCGTCAATTAGCCAATTCCGATTCCAATTCGAAGTCCGATTTCAATTCTCCCTTAATTGGAGACCTTGAATCTTTACAATGATAAACATGAAATTCACAATTAGGCAAAACAGTCTTCAAAAACAATCTCACAGTCTCTTCCTGTCTAACAGCAGCACCTTCTTTCTCAACCAACACTCCACCAACAATCCTCCCATACCCATACCCATCCTCAGCCTCGGCCCCGTGTCTGGCGGCCGCAATATAAGCAATCACGGCCGCTTGAGCAGGGCCGAGGCTCGGATTATAAGCAGCAGACTCCATATAAGACCCTTTATAAACATTACCCTGATCATCCACCAATGCCATTCCTGAAGGGTACCTACTGTACGGCGCATGAGACCGATTTGCAGCCTCCAATGCGGCCGAAACAACATTCGACGAAAACCCGTTTGCTACTAAATTTAAATGACCATTTTGCCCTTTCGTAAATTCATCAATTAAAACCAACCCATTCTTATGAGTCTCCAAAATTAATGGCACATCTTTTTCCAACAAATCATCGGGTCCAAACCGATGCGGTAAAAACTCCGATAACGGTTTAAAAAACCCGTTAATTTTAACCAATTGCTCATGGTCATGATCATCGTCTTGCAACACATATATCTGAATATCAGGTGCACCTCTAATTTCCTGAAGAAATTGACGACAATGCCCACAAGGGTACGCCGAAACGACAACATTCGTAAGGGTAGTATCGGGATACTGAGACAAATTAGTAATAAGAAATTGCTCAGCATGGATAGTTTGATGGAGGGGTAATCCTGGAAATTCAACATTAACCCCAATAAAAATACGGCCGTCGGATGATAACCCGACGGCGGAAACCGAAAATCTGGAAATAGGAGGGCGGGCTAGTTTACGAGTGGATCTAACAATGAGAGGTAGAAGATGGAGGACAGATTTAAGACCGTGTTTTTTAGCCATGGCTTCAGCTTCGTATGATTCGATCATGAATTTGAGGTGGTCCATTAATTAATGTTGGGTGTTTGGCTTAATTTGATGGGTGGGTGGATGTATGTATATATTTGTGTGGGAAAGAAAAGGGTTGACACAAGATTTGGACTTTAAGTTTTGGGGTGTGACTTGTGAGTGTTGGTTGTGTTATGGAGTTTGGGTTGGTGTTTTTATAGCAAGAGATTGGAGTGGTGGGAAGATGGGTGTGAATAATGTATATATGATTGTATTGTGAGTTGTGTTATTGGACATGCCAATTGGTTGTTTTTGGATTTTGGTTGGTTGCTTATTCATGCTTTTTTTTTAGGTTTGTGTAGCTCTCCAATTATGTGACAAAGTAGGGATGTTCAAAGCGGATATCGGACTCGACTTGTGTTAGTTAGATCGGGTATACACATATATCTTTAACCGGTGTTGGTATAAAAAAAATTGTATCTACATGGATGGTGGGAATTAGAAGGATGAATTTTAGATCATACCTATTACTTGCCTACTCACAAATTATTAAAAAATTATACTTGAAATTATTTATGAGTTTTTATAAAGTAGTTTAGAAACTTTTTGTTGAAATCTTTTAAATTAAATTCTTTTTAGAAATTAAATTACATTATATTGGAAGAACTGTCGACATAATTTTTTTATGGGGGATGGTTCGTGACATGGAGGGGTTTAGCCGTTTAGATTTTCAACTGACAGGGCGGATACAAGTTTAGAAACTTGTACTTAGAGGTAGACTTAGAAAATCAATCCGGATGATTGATCCTATTTGAAAAGACTAATCCGAGACCTAACTTTGTCCCAAACGACTACACTTGAATGTGACCAGAAACCCGAATTAACCTGTCTGACCCGAATATGTCTCGGGGTTTGTTGGCCTGAAACTGACCGTCCTGAAATGACTCGACAAAACATAACTCTAATTGAACAGAAAAAGACTTGAAATGACTAATTTTTAAGTTCACTTCATATGTTTTACGTTAAAATAAAGATAAAATAAAGAATCACTTATCAAAACGAAACCTAAAATAGGTAATAATACTAAATATATTATTTCTCTCTTAATCACTCGCTCGAAAATGACTTGAACCCGAATTAACCCGACTCGCTTGACCGGAACATACATGAGCCGAGCAACATACTCGAAAAACACTTGAAATCCAAAACAACCCGACCCATCTCAAACTAACCCGATAATATGACCAGATCCAAACTAACCTAACCTAATCCCGAACCCGATTAACGCGTTTGCCAAGCCTATTTAGAGAGTTAGAGCCTTAAAGGTTGCAAAAGGTACTATTTAGTACTTCCTCCTTTTTACTTCACTCTACCACTTTGCTTTTTCACGTTTATCAATTCATATTTTACGTACTAAATATCGTTAGCTACATATGTGCGGAAATTATAAAAATTCGATATATTTAATGTACTCGTAAAGACGAATCAAACAATATCTACATGAATATATATCCCCTTATAAATTGAAAGAAAATTGCAATTGAGTGCTCCTTTATAAATAGTGTACAAAAAATACAGCGAGAGTGGAGTTAAATGAAGGAAGTATTTATAAAGACGAGAACATATCATCTTCTTAATAGTAAGTCAACCTTAAAAAAATTCATTAGAATAGTTTTAAAGCTATATTTTTGGGTACTCTATATTTTTCTTTATTATACTTTAAAAAACAATGAAACTTTGAAAAGAAGTATATTCAATTATTTAAATTGTGAATGGTCTGAGAATGCGTGAAGTAAAAGACTTGTAAATTACGATGAAGATATCTATCCGGTGACGCTTTCATACAGTGACGATTTGGGGTAGCGACATATTGACATAAAGTTAGCATTGGGTTAATTTGGATGAACTCATCATCATCTTATTGTTATTGACAACTTCTTATTACAAAAAATAGTAATTAAGTCATTAGTCTTCCCATCGTTAAATGATACCAAATTCATCACGCCAATTGCTAGCGTCAATTGCATGCCTTTTCCGTGCGTCTTTGCTTACAATTCAAACACGAGTATATCTTATTTTATACGGAGTACGTAGGAATAACTAACCGCCAATTTTATTTTATTATATCAACACTTTTATAGGGCCATGTGTTTTATAATAAGGACGTGCTAAATCACGCACGTTATTTTACTCAATTCCACACATTTTTTACACCAATATCGAATTTATCCTCCTCACTTTTACTATTCCTAAAAAATCAAAAGAGACATATCCTAACAAGAGACGCGAAATCCCAAAAATCGGAATCCTTCTCCGACATCCTCCCCCCACCTCCCAGCGCCGGCGACCACCCTTGATCTCCACACACCCATCCCGCGCCTACCCAGAACCCAACATCCAAAACGTTGACGACGATTGAATTCTTCAAATGCGATTAAAATTAAATACCTCTAAAAATGCCTCGAAAATCGTTTTAGTGGTATACAAGGGCATAAGAGAATTAGAGGAACGTTTTGGAATATATCAATCTAATGTTCAGTTAATTGACTACATAAATTCACAAAATTTATGTAAAAGTTGTTGGATGTTGTTGATTGGAAGGAGATGGGAGCAGTGACTCCAGTTCTTGATCAAGGCTTATGTGGTACTCCGTAGTTTCTTTCATCTTTAACTAGTGTGTAACCCGTGCATAAATGCACGGGTATAATATGAATCTATGTATAAAAAAATTATGTAGGTGACAGTTTTAACTCAAAAATTTAAATATTTTGTAGAAATATGGAAATGTTTAAATAAGTGAATATATATGTATAAAATCAATAAATAGTTTAAAAATAGATATCCATCCTTACACCTTAAATATTGAAGACAAAACAAACGTAAAGATAATAAAAGCCCTTAGGAAAGCAAAGGAGAAAGACGACACGGGTAATCTCATCGTTAGTGTGAAAAAGTACAATATTACGTTCATACCTGAATGACTCCCATAAACCATGATGTAAGAGGTCGGGGATACTCAATTTTACAGTTGCCTTAACAAAACAAAGAGATTGTTTCCGAATGATAATTCGGAAATAAAAACAGAGATGATTCAAATCATTATTCCTTCATCGTAAAAATAATCTAATTTAAAATAGTCATCTTTCTATATTTCGTCCAAAATCAAAGAATTAATGAGATTGACTCCATCAAGTACAACAATATCAAACATATTAATGCAATTCTAAATACAAATATAAGCGAAATGTTGTAAATGTTGTATGATACAGGCCACATCGAGTACTAAATCAAAGAATTAAAGAGCTCATTTTAATCACGCCATATCCAATCTCGTTGCATTTATGCCTTCAAATTGAAATTGAACTTTGACACCGTTCGTTGTTTCCCTGAAATGCAAACACCAAATGTTAATATAGTGTAACATTCATATTTTCTAATTGTGAGATAATTTGCATTTTCAGCACTGCTTATGCAGTAGCATATTCTGGAAAGTTCTAGGGTTTATTAGATTTCAAATAATCTGTTAAGTCTCATTTAATGTGTCCTAGGAAATCTAAGTTGCACCAATGCGAGATTTGGTTGGTGCCTCATCCATGGAGCATCTTAGGAACACTCGAGGCGCACCTTTACAAACTAAGACGGAGTATACAAAATTCGAGCCCTCCAATATGTTTTCCATACGTTAATCACTGACCCAATGACAATGTATTAGCTAATTTGGCAAGGTAAAAGAAACTAAAATATACGGAGTAATAAAATTTAGTATATATTATTCCGTCTAATTCCTTTGAATTGACCTATTTATTCAAAATTCACATCAGAAATTTTAAAAAATGGAATGATTTAGAGTCAGAGCGTGTATGCCTTAAAATAGTAGTCTCACAATGATAACACATGTATACCGTGAGGCGAATTTTTGTGCTGACTGGCTGGGAAATGTTGGAGTGGAACAAGCACAAGAGCTGCAGATATTTGACCATCGAAATATCTGGCCGCGACTTGGGGAATTGGTGCGAAATGACGTCCAAGGTGTGGCTTGGCCACGAGTAGTTTCTAATGTAGTTTAGTGTGTTTCTTGTTTTTCGTTTTCAGGTTTTCTTTTTTAGTTATGCGTGTTTCTTTCATTTGTAAGGGCTACTCCCACTTTTCTTTACCAAAAAAAAAATAATGATTAAATCAAATTAAAAATGAGCATGTCCTAATTTGGTAGTCGTATAATTGATAATAACATAACCATAATTTTACAACCAATACTTATAGCTATGTTGCGCAAACAATCGCACACTGGACACTCGGACAAAGGTATGACACTTGGATACTGAATTGTATACCAAAAACATGATTTATTTTCATATAATAGTCAAATCCGACACTTGGACCCGTATTCGTGTAGGATACTTCTCACTGAGTTCGAGCAAGATAGACTTATAGTGACTACATACAAATCACTTACTTCGTATTTATCTATAAGAGCGGTCTAACCCCCATTTACCTACCTAAAATTTTCATTATCGTCCTCTTCAAGACTTCAATAGCCAACTTTATTTTTTTTGTTAAGTCTTTATTCTGTTAAAGTTGTTAGCGGCTAGTACTAAGCAAACTAAAAATTGCGAAAACTCTCAACTTCTTCCTCTAAATTAAAGCTTAGTAGTTTGGAACTAACTTATTAGAAGATGTTGGTAGAGTTGTAGGGTCTATTAGATGAGCTATTTATGCAAGGTGAAACAAACTGTAATAATGACCTTATAAGAGGGTCAAATGTTGGTATAACTGAATATGAACACTACAAAGTACAAATTCAACAACTGAAAAATTAAATGTCAAAGGAGATAAAAAAGAATGTTAAGAAATAGAAAGGAGATGATATTGCACTAATCGAACTTGTGCATAGAATCTTTAAACTTCTCTGCAACCATTAATCTCGTATCACTCCGACTATAATTTTTGGATTATAAATCAAACAAAGACCCCTGATTTTCGATATTCAGTCATTTCATAATCAACTAAGTTGAACAACTTTAGATTTCACCTTAAATCATAAGCAAACACAACCGAAATAAGAAATAATACCAAATAATGTTGTCATCTGGATTTTCTTTGGAGATAGACCTGCCACCATTAATCAAGTTTATTTCTTGATTAATTAATTTGGAGATTTGCATAGTCTAATAATTGAGTCTTTTTAATGTCTTAGTTCAGTGGTGAAGATGGAGGTATCCTGTACAATAGGTCATAGGTTCGATTCCCCCTCCCCTCTATTGTATGCGACCAAGTGCGTGCTTCGTTGAAACAACAAAAAATAATTGAGCTTTTTCACGCTAAACACCCAAATCGTTTTCGCAAATTAAGTCGATTACCATTAATCGAATCTGCCATCGTCAAACTAAGTAAGTTAAGTTAATCCCCAAATTATATCACATCTACAAACACTACGTATAACCTAAAACGACTCCGACGAAGAAAAAAGACAGGGAAAAAAAAGGAATTACCGGGTAATTAAAAGACTATAGTAGAAATAATATGAAAACTATCACAAATTATTCGATATTTCGTAGAGATGGCTAAATATAACAACAATTCATTATTTTCAAAAATCCTCTTTTAATAAATGATGTTCAAAAGTAATTAAATTGTTTGTAATTAATACAAAATTGTGTCGGCCACATATAATTTGTGTTTAAAGTATTTATAATGTTTTGCCAATAGCCAACAACATTACAAATATTGAAAAATGTCTTTATAAGCTACATTATTTGTTAATATATTACATTTATTAGTTTGTATTTCTCCAATTTAAAATTTTGTTCCAAACCCTTATTACAGGTAACCTAAAAAATACGAACTAGTAATATAAAGTCGGTCATGTTTCAATAGTAACATAAAGTCGACAACACCTAATGTTGACTTATATGACAATTGAGAGTTGAGACGGAGTCATCTTTGTTCTGGGAGGAAATATTTCGTCTCAATTTACCTCTTGCGACAGATGTTTAGGGCCAACGTTACTTTTGCGACAAAACCAAATGACGTTTTCGACGGACATTTATGTCTTGTTGACCTTTGTTTTGCGTAGTATAGTGTTAAAGCACTTTATAATCTCTCACATATGCTAAAAAACATTACAAATATTGAAAATTTCTTCCACTACACTAATAGTTATATTACATTCATCAAATTGTTTTATTTCACCTTAAATTTCCGGACCCTTCTTACACGTGACCCCAAAAATAGTTTTATAAAATCGGTCATGTCTAAAAACATGTCGTGATTAATGATAGTTAAGAAAACTATATATGATAATTATTAAAAAATATGATCGGATATTAAATGCTTTGCATAAATCTGGTATTTATGTGGAAATTAAACGTATAAGTTGATAAAAAAGTACAAAGTACTACTTTTACAGTTTAGCAAAAATTCAAGGAATTAAGATGGCGAGACGATCGAGACAAATGAAAAATAGTGTGAAGTAACTTTTACAGATTTGACCTTAATTAATTACGTAGCAGTTATTTTAGGAAAAAGTAGGGATATTGGATGAGTGCGTAGTTTTTTTATGTATTTACTGTGTACATAATCCGTATTTTATACGGTTGATTGATGTGAGCGCGACACATCACCTTTTTTACTCTAAAATGGCGTTTACCGGTTGTTGCTTTAATATATTAAATAATTTGAGCCATTAATCCATTCTTCACGTTATTATGGGTAACATTATTACAACCATAATAAGCTAAATACATTATAAAGTTGTGGTGGTTATTATCGACGGTCATTTCATATAATGCAAATCATTCAGATTATCAGCTATATTAAATACAACCTCTACACCTCTTCTCCATAAATTTTGATGTTGATAGATGCAGTGAGGAAGCAGTACAGAAATACAATAGATTCCGAGTAATGCCTATGAATGAAGCTGCTACAAAACTTGTTGAAAGTGGGAAAATTGGAGAAGTAGTAAGGAAGCGGTTCTACTGTGATTATTCTTTTGCTTTTCTTGGTTCAATATTTCTGAAAATGTGTGCACAATGCTTAAATTTAGCTGTAGAATGTAGTAATATTGCAGTAGTACAGATTATGTTTTTGGTTCTTTTTCTGATGTACAAATTTGAAAATCCACAGTTATTGCACCATCTCAAACCTTACAGTATTCACAGTCAGATATCTATCTCATTACTAACATGCTCCGTTGAGGCAAGTAGCGATCAGATTTTACAGTATTTGACAATCGTATGAGCCAAGAGTGTCCAAGTATGTTCGTTATATCATTTTACTATAAAAGGACTAGAATTTTTTGGCTTCCTATTGGCCGTTAAGTTTATGAGTGAAAAAATATTAATTTATGTGCGACCTCCCACTTTGTTTATATATTTAATTATTCTCTCTCCTTCCATTAATTAATTGATGTCCTTTTCGACACTTGAATTCAGGAAATTTTCTTATATTTCGTTCTCTAAAATTAATGTCTTACATAGCGTCGAAAGATATACATTGGTCACAAATCATAAAAATATATTTATAAATCTCATATTAATTGTATGTCACATAAATTAATAATTCCCTTTCCACTTGCATTCCATACGTTTGTTTATATATATGGGTGTATTTTAGTAAAACATATGAAATCCAAATGAACGGAGAAAACATTTATATTTTACTCCGTATATTACAGTTGAAACGAGTGAATAAAAAGATAATTGTCATCCGTTTTGTATGTTCTTATTGCTAATATTATTAATTAATTTCTTATGACACGCTACAACTCGACTAAGTTTCTTCACCTCAGTGTCGTATCATTTAATATATCTCTCCCGTGCATATTTTTTGCACGGGCATAAAACTAGTATTTTCTTAAAGTTCATGTCAGATTGATGATTGACTTCTCGAATAAGCAGATGACGCCAACTACGAACAGAGAGTCAAAATATGTGTGTTACATATTATTGAATTTTATAAGTTAGTAACGGTCATCATATATTAGTTGTTACAATTATCTCCCATTAATGGGATTATATTCTCTCCCATTAATCTCCTCAATAAATTGTATGTTAATGGGGCTATTAATCCTCCACACTAAATACCTCTACGTGAGGTTATATATTTACCAATTAGGCATTTGGTGAATGGTACTTAATCCGTACAATATGTAACACAAGCTATTCACATATCTCTGAGTTAGTCTACCATTTATGTGACTTGGAATTTGTGGCGTGGAAATATTCCGGGACTCTAGTAGCCGCCTGAGGTACGATATATGGTAGTGGGCAGTTAGCGAACACAACGATTCGGTCGCTTCCGCATAAAGGTATGTCCTTATTTTCCTACAGTGGTATCAGAGCAAATGTCTTTTGCTTCTGTCCCTACAATTATGCGCTTTTTCCATATCCATTTTGTTGGAATTACAATGTGTTTTCGTCAACAAGTGTTTGTCACTTGTTGAAGATGGGCCAACTCATAAGGCAGAGACATTGTAATACAAATTTGTTTTGGTGGATCCACACGATGGTGGTAGTAATAATTTTCTCTTGTGTAGAGAAAAGCAATTTGTAGAAATTGAATTTCGTTTTCTTATCTTATTTGTATAAGATGGATCGAGAATTGAGTGGTCTAAGGGTGAAAGACTAATAATATGACAATTTTTTTTATATGACTAAATTGATGCATTGAGATTGGGATGTGTTCTCTCTTATAATTTTGTATTATAAATCCGTTTTCTGTACTGATTTCATATATATAGTATTTGTTTAAATGTCTTTGTAATATTATGAGTTTACAATGCTATCAATTTGTTTGGTCTGCATATTATATGAATATGTTTCATATAAAATCTAGTATGGATCATATGAATGTGTGTATAAAAGCGTGAGGAGTATATAAATGTGTTTTATATGTCCTTTTAAATCTTAGTGATTTTAATTATATTCTATAATTTTTTACGAATATGTTTCGTAATTTTCAACTTATGCTAATTTGTCTCGTTTTTTTATGAATATGTTTCATATTAAGTCAAGTTTTATGAGTGTATGAGTGAATATGTTTTATACAAAGTTAATTGTGAGCCATTACATATTTTGTATTTGAGTATGTCTCTTATACTTTTGTGGGTGAATCATATAAATATGTTTTATATGAATAATTAATCACTTGTTTCATTATGATAAAAGTATTTGATGAATTTGTTTCATTTACGGTTGCATCGACCATATAATTTGTCATGCTATAGAATTTTTTATGGTACCAATGTGTTTGGTTAAGTTTATGCTTATATGAATATGTCTCATATGATGGACCATATAAAATAAGTTTATATAATATTTCTTAGTGATTTAGTTATGTCCTTGTTGATTATATGAGTATGTCTCATAGATTGTTTTCCGTAAAAAAAAATATGAATATGTTTCATGTTGAGTTAAGTTTTAAGTATATGAATATGTTTCATAAAGTTGAATGAAAGTCATATAAATAAGTTTTATATGAATAATTAATTATCTTAGTGATTTTAGCAATACTTTATAATATTTTATGAATATGTTTCATAAATTTATTTTACGTGCAAATGATAAATGTCTGTGTGATATTTTATAAGTTACGTAAATTTATCCTTGTATATAAACTTGGACGTCTTAATGATATTTGTTTTTTTTTTCATTTTGGCTAGCAGATTTATGAGTATTAGAAATGCTAATGTTCGACTTTGTGTCTGATTTAGTTTATGCTACTCATTATTATCTCTATATTATATTTTGCAAGATATAGTTTTAATTTACGAATTTGTTTCGTTTATTTTATCTTGTGAAAATTGTGTAATTTCGTATTACATAGAAAAAAATATCTTATTGGCATTTGTTGTTCATGAGATTTATAAGTTACATACAAGGCTTATATCTTTGTGATTTAATAGTAATCGTAAATTTGTTTTAAGAAATGATATGATTTATATCTTTGTGATATATTTGTATATGTAAATGTGTTTTACATTAAAGACTCCGTTATATCTTAGTGATATATAATATATAGTTGCATTGTATATGTAAAATTAGTTTTTCACGGGAGATGAGAAAAGAATTGAATACGTATTAGTTGTGTATCAATGATTCATTAAAACTGTCATAAGTGTTATGATTAAAGTTTTTTTAATTAATTTTAAAGACGTGCAAATTTGTTTTGCATAGTGTTTGGATAATATCAAAGTGATATTATTGTTCGTGCTAATTTGTTTAGCCGTTATTTTAAGGGTAATAGCTAATTTGTTTAGCGTATTTTAAAGGGTTAAGTGATTTTGTTTCATTTAATCTCAAGAAGGTTAATTGAATTATTAAAATTTCTAGTTTATTGCGTTTGTGATGATTATGAGCATAGCGAAATTTTCGAACGAGCAATACAAACAAAGGAATTTTAATAATTTAATTGGAATTGTGCCTTAATCCATATACTTGTGTATGACAACAAGTGTTTTTTGGTGATTTGTTCACCTTAGTGATGCGGTTTGAACTTTGATAATTAGAGTTATAAGATTTTGTATCTTATTAATAATCACGATTTGAGAAATTGTGATCACTATTATCTAATCCGGGTTGAATATCTTACTAATGAGTAGGATTATGAAAATCTATGCTTTTACAAGTATTTACTCATTCAAATATAGTAAGCTTGATTCGTGCAACATTGTGTTATTTTGTACGTAGATCTATTATACTATTTTGAGACAGGTCTTACAGCTTATGTAGTGTAAGAATAACGTTTATGTTGGAGTTGTGTTATTATAAGCTTGGTAGTGTACCAAGTAAGTGCATTTATCTATCTTTGTGATAGAGTAAGAAATGTATCTTGACTTTGTGACCAAGTGTAGTATTTCCTTGGATTAGTGGCCAAGTGGGAGTATTAATTCGGTTGTGTGGCCAAGTGAGAGTATTGAATTTTATAAGTTAGTAACGGCCATCATATATTAGATGTTACAATTCTCTCCCATTAATGAGATTACATTCTCTCCCATTAATCTCCTCCATAAATTGTATGTTAATGGGGCTATTAATCCTCCACACTAAATACCTCTATGTAAGGTTATATATTTACCAATTAGGCATTTGGTGAATGGTACTTAATCCGTACAATATGTAACACAAGTTATTCACATATCTCTGAGTTAGTCTACCATTTATGTGACTTGGAATTTGGGGTGCGGAAATATTCCGGGACTCTAGTAGCCGCCGGATACGATATACGGTAGTGGGCAGTTAGCGAACACAACGATCCGATCGCTTCCGCATAAAGGTATGTCTTTATTTTTCTACACATATCTTTCTCCCTTACTAAAATGTGAGCAACACAAATTACTATTCATTATGAATACTAACTTTTGTTTTGTCTTCTATTGCATATGTATTGGGCCGGGTGATCAAACTTGTATTGGGCCGGATGATCAAACTTAATGCATTCACTTTTTGGCCCGTATGATCAAATAATTTCGCAAGTTTCCGACATACAACTTAGCATCCTCAGGAGGTTGAGAAAACCCGTCTTCGGTTACGAAACCCTTACTATATATTCTACCTTACTAAAATATGGGTAACACAAGTTACTAAAATATGAGAAAACCCGTCTTCGGTTCCGAAACCAGAAGCTTGAGGTTCAACACATCATGTGGTATATGAATACTCATCCATCAATCTCAATACAATATAATGAATTTGGGTCATTTGATGCATTCACACCCACTACATATTATATTAATCGACGTCCTGTTTCTAACGCTTATTTTAAGAGAATACCCGTTTAATAGTAATTTAAACCTTATTATATTATATGTACGACAAAAAAAAATCTACGCTCAATTTAAGACAATACTCTTTTAATGGTCATTTAAACTTTATTATATTATACGTACGAGTACGGTAAAAACAAAATATATTCTACGCTCAATTTACGACAATACTCGTTAAATAGTCATTTAAACCTTATTATATTATACGACAAAAACTATTCCCCTTACTAGAATATAGGTAAGACAAGTTACTACTCATAATGAATAATAACTTTTCTACTTTACTTTCATTGGTCTTATTTCATGGACTGTGTTTATTTGAAGTTTTCTTACTGTTATTCCACTCATTTTTCATGGGCCGCGTTTATTTAGGCTTTTCTTACTTTTATTTGGATTGTCTTTGGTGTCATTAATTAACACTCTAACAGTACTGCTCTTTGTCTTCCAACTACGTTGTCACATTTGTCTTTTCCCTCGTATATCATATTCACCATACTCCTCTATCTTTTCCACAACTACATCTCCCCTCAATTATTCACACATTTTTTTTTTACTTTTTTATTGATGGGAGACACTGATCGACATAGTAATTATATTTGTATTCTTCCTGATACCGTCGTTTAGCATCAAAGATAAACCTAGGTCTACTAACTGAAGCTAGCGGAAGTAGGGTCGAATTCCACAGGGAGGAATGGTCATAAGAGAAATGTCAGTCTATAAGTCACGATTGGGGGGGGGGGGGGGGGGGGGGGGGGGTTGTTGTTGAAATTATAAACTAAAACAGACGATATAGAAATAAACAAGTAAAACAACGATAAATTCAATCAGTAAAAGGAGAATATGTCAGGATTCAGGTCGTCGCGGTAATGTATGTCACATAGCAAAACTAGGTCAGTCGAAAAATAAACGAAGTGGGAACGATTAATATCCTTTCGGTCTGAAATCACCCTAGACTCCCCTATCAACCTTTCGATCTAGATAGGTTACATAGATCATCCTAAACAAGCCTACCTACCAATCTTTCGATCTAGGTATGGTTTTACTAGGTAAACTGGTCTCTTGCGTGCACTCATTTGACTAGTTTCATAATTAAATTGTTTATGGGTGAACTTCGTCGCAAAGACGACTAACATGCAATTCTTGCGATATTACTACCGCGAGTCCCTTCATCCTAACATATTATAAAAATTACCTACGCATGGTTGTGGGATCTATACTAACAATAACGATAACGATGAAATTAAACATGATTGATAATAGCGAAATACTAGAAAACGTAGAACGAATAATAAAATAACAAAAAGAGTGGAGAAAGAAATTACAATGACTGAGTAAGATTGAACGGAATCCAAATTCTTGAACTATAAACTAAAAGTAAAAGTGTGTTTAGATCTGAAAACTGATAAAGAAATGCTAAAGTGTGAATACTGTATTATGCTATAGTGCCTAAGTCTGTTACTTTTAAAACTCCATACAGAGGGATGGTTGAGCAGTGAATTGATTACGAGTAAGTTCCTTTCTTTTGCCACTCTTGTCGTAGAATTTGTCACACTAAAGATAAATGTAGAGTGGGGCAGGCTAAAATGGTTTATAGAGCAAAGTAAAAAGATGATGCCCCTGCACCGACTATGCAAGCAACATCATCTGATGACCCAGCACCAAACCCTCCTAGTCCTGCTCACACACCACCGAGTCAACATTTGGATGGCACTAGTAGAGCTAAAGCTAAAGCTAAGGTTTCTGATAGAGTAGTTATGACAAATTTGAAAATTAGATTCCAATCTCTGGAGGGATTTGACGATGAAGACAGTTTTGCTCAGGATACTGAAGATTTGGATGCAGACCCTGACCCTAATGAGGTCCCGTTGCAATGATTTTAACATCTTGGAATATTAGAGGGTTAAACGACCCTCTAAAATAGCAGGAGGTCTTGGATATCTTGCTGAAAAATAAGGTGGTTTGTAGCTCTGTGTTAGAAACTCATGTAAAAGCGCACAATACTGCTGCTATTGCTCGAGTTTTCCATCGCTATTGTATTATCAATAACTATAATGCTCATTGTAATGGCTGAATTTGGGTTCTTTGGGATCCAAGCGTGGTTGCTATCACGATGTTAAATGCTAGTGCTCAGTCTATCCACTGCACTGTTACTCATCTAGCTACTCATATACAATTCTATTGTACCTTCATTTATGCATTTAATAATGCAGGTGCTAGAATTGATTTATGGAACTCCCTTATTCGCTATGCTGCTGGTATAAACTCTCCTTGGGTTTGTATTGGCGATTTCAATGTTGTTCTCTCTTCAGATGAACGGTTGGGGGAATCAACTTATCTTGTGTCCAATATGATTGGAATTGTTTGGATACCTGACAATTGACAGACCGTACTGCTACTGGCTCTTATTTCACTTGGTCTAATCATCAGCCTTCTTCTATTAAGTGGGCAAAATTGGATAGGGTGCTTATTAATTCTCACTGGTTTTCTGCCTTTTCCTCTAATGCTTGGTTTTTAGATGCAGGTGTCTCTGACCATTCCCCTGCTATGCTGCAAATTCCAACTAACACTATTACTAGAAATTGTTCTTTCAGATACTTAAACTGTTGGGCTAACTATCCTAAATATAAAGAGATTGTTGAGCGTGGGTGGTCCATCTACTGCACTGGTGATAGAATAAGTAGGCTCTTTGCTAAGCTTCGAGGTTTGAAGAAGGAGTTCGGGTCTCTTCATAGGGCTGATTTTATGGGTATTGGGCAGAAGGTTTGCCTTGCTAAGGTTGCTCTGAAAAGTTGTTAAGAGCAGCTCCAGCATGCTCCTCTTAATGTTGAGCTGTTGAATAAAAAGGTTTTGATGCAGGATTATCTTAGTACGGGCCACTGAGATTGACTTTCTTAACCAAAAAGCTAAGCTAGCTGATCTTATGCTTGATGACTCAAATACTCACTATTTTCATGCCAAGATTACTGAAAGACATGTTTGTCAGAATGTGGGTTCCATCAAAAATGTTGCTGGAATTCAATGCACGGGTGTCCAAAGGGTTGCTAAGGCTTTCCTTGATGACTATGGAGGTTTGTTAGGCACTACTGATGAAGTGCTCCCCATTCCTGATCATGTTTTCAACATGGGTCTTTTCTCTCCTTCTGCTCACTCTGGCCTTTTAACCACTGTTATCTCCTCTGAAATTCGCAAGGCTCTTAACTCTATTGACCACAATAGCAGTCCTGACATTAATGGTTATGGTTCTGGTTTTTTTTAAATCTTCTTGGAGCATTGTTGGCAATGATTTTTGCCTTGCTATCCAGGAGTTCTTTCACACTTGCAAGCTTCCAAAGGCTGCCAATAGTACTTTAGTTACTTTAATTCCCAAAGTGACTAATCCTTCAACTGTGACTGATTTCAGGCCTATTTCGTGTTGTACAGTTTTTTATAAAACTGTTACAAAAATTTTGGCTAATAGACTTAAAGGTCTTTTGGGTGAGGTAGTTGGATTGGAGCAAGCTGCCTTTGTTCAAGGAAGGGATATTCTAGAGCAGCTATTACTCCTAGATGTATTGTCAAAGTTGATATCAAGAAAGCCTTTGATTTTGTGAATTAGACCTTCCTGCATAGATGTCTTATTGGTTTTGGCCTCCCTCGTCTTTTTGTGAAATGGATTATGGCTTGTATAACAACTCCTTGGTATTCAATCAATATTAATGGGTCTGTTGAGGGGTTTTTTTAAGGGGAAGAGAGGTCTTAGACAGGGAGATCCTCTGTCGCCTTACTTGTTTGTCCTATGTATAGAAGTTCTTTCTAGGCATTTAAGAGAGCTTCACTCTATGGCTGGATTTTCTTATCATCCAAAATGTGTCAGGATTAAACTTACTCATCTGGTCTTTGCTGATGATCTTCTTGTTTTTGTCAGGGGAGATTTACCTTCTGTGGCTGTTGTAGCAACCTGCCTTGCTACCTTTGCCTCTTTCTCTGGGCTATCAGCTAACCCCATGAAAACTTCAGTGTATTTCGTGGATGTGGCTCAAGCAGTGAAAGAAGTCATTCTTAATATCACCGGATTCACTGAAGGCACTTTTCCTTTTAAATATTTGGGCATTCCTCTTTTTACATCAAGACTAATTTTGTCTATGTTCTCTCCTCTTCTTGAGAAAATTAGAGCGAAAATTGGTCATTGGTCTAGTCATCATCTTTCTTATGCCGGTAAAGCTCAGCTCATTAATTCTGTCATTTTTGGAATTTATCATTTTTGGGGTGCTTGTGTGTTATTACCTAAGAGGGTTGTCAAGAAAATTGCAAAGATGTGCAAAGACTTCTTATGGGGGATAGACATTGGAGGTAGACGATTTGTGTTTCAAAAATGGGTTGCTATTTGTCAACCTAGGGATGAAGGTGGATTTGATATTCGCGAAATTCTAAGTTGGAACAAAACACAGGCTATGAAGTGGATTTGGAAGATTGTTACCCAGCAACAATATATATGGTTGAAATGGATTCAGGCATACTTGTTAAGGGACCAGGATGTATGGTATGCTACCAAAAATTCAGCTACTACATGGACCTGGAATAATGTACTAGCTGTAAGGGATGATTTAATTCACAAAGTTGGGCTGGCAGAGGAAAAACACCTCATTTATGGGATGAATGTCTATGATAGTAGTCATTTTTATGACTACTTTAGAGAGCAGCATTCTAAGGTTACATGGCAGAGCACAATCCATGATGTTATCGCTTACCCAAAGCATAGATTCATTGCTCATCTTACAGTTCAGAGCAAATTGGCTACGGTTGACCTATTTCCAAAAGGAGGGTTTCATTGGGTCAATAGATGCCGCCTGTGTCAGAATGCACAAGAAAGTCACCTCCATTTGTTTTTTAATTGTCTTGTGTCCTTCGAGATTTGGACATAAATTCAACATAGTTATGCGTTTGCTACTTATGCAACGGACTTGGCTGCAATTTTGTGTTGGTTCCATTCTCATAATCGTGGCAGGAGTTGGACTAAGAGAAGGAGACGATGTGCTCTGTTAAGCACTATATATGCGGTTTGGAAAGAAAGAAATAATAGGATCTTCAAGGGGGCATCAATCTATTGTTACTGTGGTAAAGGAAATCCGAAGACAAGTCGATATTCGAATGTTTCATAATACCTATGGACTATCTGAAACCAAGATAATAGAGCATCTGTGACTATTCTCATTGGAGAATCTAATGCGTCTGATTCTTTGGAGTATTTTCTTAGGCTTCTACCAGTTTTTTTACATTGCTATGCAATGTTTTTCTGATTTTGACAGTTTTCATCTGTCTTGTATTTTTTCCCCACATGGGGTTTTTTTTTAGCAAGGGGGCTATTCTGGCTTCCTTTGTACTTCCTCCATTCAAATCCATATTGTATTTATGCTTTATAGACAAATTTTAAGAATTTATTAAAATATGATTGAAAGTACAATGGAAATTGTGTATATTGCTTTTTTTATTGTTTGTGGTGGAGTAATGGTGGGCCATTTGATGACATTTTGTGTAAATAATTGTTGTTCATAATGATAGTTTAGTAACTTTTTTGGCTTTATTAGGAAAGGTATAGTTTGGATTGAATGGATTAAAATGGAATAAGTGTAGTTTGGATATAAATGGAGGAAGTAGTAGAGTCTAGGATCTTGTACTTTATCTCCTATTTAATGATATAAAGATCTTTTGCTTTTCTGCAAAAAAAAAATTAAATGCTTTAATAATAATATAATATCCTTTAATATTATAAATAAATGGGTTAAATTAAGTTAATTAAATTAATTTATAGATAAATAATTTAAATTAAGGTCATTTAATAATAAACTGATAATCCATGCCACATTAATTCGGGCATGTCACATTAAAAATATGTCATATCACATTTAAATATGACACATCACATTTAAAATTAGTCAAGTCACATTATTTAAGGTACCCTTTTAATATGATTTTATAGATAGGTAATACTTATACAATACATTATAAACAATTAGAAGTGATTGGTTAAGCGAACTACATATTAGCTAGACCTATCAACATATGACCCCAACTGTATACCTGACTGAGTCGTGCGACATATCTTTTCCAGGGCCAAGGCTAAAAGATATGGATCAGTTACCCGTTTTACCAAGTTGAAAAGAATTTGTTAATATATATAGGGTTGAAAATCAACATGAAACGCTAGATCTAATGAGTCAAAGATAAGTGTATGTTATTAAATGTGAATGTTTTTAAAACATTTATGTCACAAACATTATTAGAAAAAGAAATTTGCATACGTAATAAATTGTAAATATTAGTATTTTGAATTAAAAATCAGTTATATTCATACATGGCTATATGACATGTTCGAACTGACATATACTTTGTTCTAATGTTGATATTCGTTAAAATAAAGTCAGAATAGAAAACATGATTAAGTTTTTTATCAAGATATTTTTAAAGTTTTTGATTTGAATAGTTGTGAATAAAGAGATTGAAAATGATAGAAGCTTACGGTAACATCTTTGGTAATGACAAATTCTTGTTACAAACATTTCTATTTGAAAACAAAAAAATCCAAAAAAAATCATTTTAAGATACTGAAAAGCGGAAGATTGTACATATTTTTAACAATAGGAAATTTTTATAACAATTGTGAAATTAAAGTGGTACATAATTACATATTACATAATATTGACCTTTTGATTCATCATAAAAAAGACTTGCATTATAAGATGAGCTTAAATTTTTTTCAATTATTATTTTGGTTAATATGTTATTATTACTTCTGGAGCAATGTTAAGTCATTGATTAATTTTACAAATACTCAAATGCTCTTATCAAACCATTTTTTCACATTAAACATATTTTACGGCATATTAAAATTTTCTATAGTGATGATTTTATCATAATTCAATAACGTAAAATCATTTTATATGAGATTTATTAGTTTTTTTATATTTAGAAATAACAAATCTTTTGTAAACGGGTTTTCAATTTCACAAATTATTAGATAAGACGACAGTCACAATTAATTTAAACAAGAAAAAATAAATACAAGGTGGGTTTTGAGAAGTCTTAATTTAAGATGGTCAAGACTAACTATTAGTATAATAGTTTATTCATGTTAGCTAATAAACTCATCAAATGTATGTTATACATGACATACAATTAATAATGACCATACAATATTTTTTACTCTATATAAGACTGTCTTAGCATAAGAATAAGTCAAAATTAACAACCTACCCGCTTTTTAACTTTTAATTTGAATTAATATTAGCTATTAATATTATATTGGCTCATTAACCTTGTGATAAAATAGCTATAAAATACTATAGATTCTACTATTTTGTATTATTTACCGAATCGCGAAAGGTCGTCGATGTTTTGCGAAAAATCGTCGACGTTTTTTTGACAAATGACCAAACTACCCTTAGCTTCACTCTCTCTTTCAAAATTCAATAACTACAAACACTCTCCCTTAGCCTCCCTTAACCGAGAACACACCACACCACCACCACACGTGAACGCCGACCACTGCCACCGCCGAGCACCTCCACCGCCGCCACCTACACGAACGAAAAAAAGAAGGTTAGTTGTTGTTTTTGTTATTTGTTAGTTGTTATTGTCATTGATGTTGTTGTTGTTATTGTTATGTTTTTAGTAGTATTGTTGTTGTTGTTAGAATGGTAGGATTAGAAGGAATGGAAAGGAGAAACACGATATTGGTAGGTGTGAAGTACACGGCTAGTGGGGGTGGGACGTGTGAAGTACACGGCTAGGGGGGGTTAGGGCGTGGTAATGGGGTGGCTTAAGTGGGTAGGGACGTGGGAAAGGGATGTCCATGGATGGTCGGGACGTGTGAACCACACGTCCATGGTTGGTCGGGACGTGTGAACCACACGTCCATGGATGGTCGAGACGTGTGAACCACACGTCTATGGATGGTAGGGACGTGTAGTTCACACGTCTAAGGGGGGAAGGGACGTGTGAACAACACGTCTAGGGTGGGTTGGGACGTGTAGTTCACATGTCCCTCATGGTTCGGGTTTTTTTTTTTACGTTCTAACCGTATGTTTTCAATTTTAATTCTTTAAATTTTTTCAGGAATGACAAACATGCCGTTGAACGATGAAACTTGGCTTTCACAACGGATTGCAGAAGTTGAGACAGATCTCGCAAGCCCTGTAGCGGAAAACCCGATGGTGAAAGAGTCTCTTGAATATCAACGCGACTACTGGATCAAGAGGCGTGACGCAGTCCGGTTAGTTAACGAAGCTGCAAGTTCGTACCCTCGACGTCCTGACACTCGCCGCCTTGCTGAAGCGAGAAACATGATACGTCTTCAACCCCCGGTCTTATCTCAACAGGCAATGCATGTGTATTAAAAGATTATGGACGTCATTAGAATGTTTGAAGAGAATCACCCCGACGTTAGCGGTTCTCCTGAGATGCGTGGTTGGTGGGAGTTTGAGAAGATTTTTTTAAAGATAACCGGGGTTATCCCTCCGTATTTTTCGTTTTGGGCCAATGAGGTCTGAAGGATGGGATGTATTAGTTAACAATGAAATCGCTTTGTTTGTTTGAACGTTTTTAATTTGATAACTTTTATCTTTGTAATTTGTTTCACAATGAAATCGCGATTATAATGAACATGAAAATCATTCGAAAAACGGTAACATTTTGAAATTTGAAATCACAACGGTTACATTTAAATATTACGACCTAAAGAATACAAATAAATCTCAACCTAAATAATACAAATATATCACAAACTAAAGAATACAACCTAAAGAATACAAATAAATCTCAACCCGGGGGAGGCTGTCTTCGGCGCCGAGTTCGAGGTGTTGTTCCCATCAAAGTATGCCATCTTTCGATGTTCGACGTGTACAAATCGGCATAATGTGCAACTGCATCTTCTCTTACCCACGCCCAACAAAGATCGATCGGTGGCATGGGTGCTTCGCTCAGTGGGCCACTGTAGTGCAATCTCATCCAATGGTCATGGTAGTGTACGATCCACATGACACCGTACGGCCTCGACTCGTGACCCGTGGCCCTCAGCGGTAAGAATGTATAACAATTCCAATTCCTGACTCCTTTGTGGACGTGCTGCCCGATACAACAGATAGTCCAGTTAAACAACGACGCAAAGACAGTCAAATACTCGGAAGACATCCAATGATGTTCACCGCAACCCCCGCTACCCGTAAACTCGATAGCCCTCAAGGTATGATCCCATCTGCTCAAAAGCGGAGGCGTGCGAGGAGACTCATCAAACACTGTCTTGTACACATCGTTTTCCTGAAGCTCTCTAAGACACCACGCTCTCATGACCAAGTGGTCCTGTTCTCGACCCCGGGCGGCATGCGATAGCACCCTATAACCACAATGACCATCAGCAACAACATCAGCCCAACCATCAAAGTGTGCCCATAGGTCTTGGGGGACTGCATATTTTTTTGCCCAAGAACACAAAGGCCCCGTTGTGTAACCGACCTCCAATGGTGCACCAACAGGTCCATCTCCGAAATCAGACACCGTACTGACAGAAGGTGTCGTCGAAGGGCTGGAAAAAAACTTGGCACATCTACGGGCAACATGCTCAAAAGCGGACTTGTTCCGAGTAGTGGAACCCCTCGGTCTCCCCTTAGGGTTTTCTCGAACCTCAGGTGGACGAATATCTTCATCTGCCGGGTGGAGACCATCTCGAAGTTTCTCAATGATTACCCGTCTCTTCGCCGGATCGATCCCTCTAACCTGCTCTATAAGAGCATCAAACTCATCATCATCGGTCTTCGGCCTATATTTGGGACTGTCGTACACCAAAGTCCTCCAAAACAAGTGCACATCCTCAACGTGGACCCTCCTACCGTTTCTTTGCATCAGAATCATAATGCAGGCACAAGGCAACCCGTGAGTAGTCTGTATCGCACATCCACAATTCTGTTCAAGCCCGTTCCCCAGCTCAATCCTCTCCTAAACTC
This sequence comes from Silene conica, assembly GCA_029255685.2. NCBI lineage: Eukaryota > Viridiplantae > Streptophyta > Magnoliopsida > Caryophyllales > Caryophyllaceae > Silene > Silene conica. Next base: position 76,127,453 of record CM055314.2, read on the forward strand.
ATCTTCCAGTAACCTAATGGCTTTGATAAACACATGATTTCGCAATAAGGAGAAAAACGGTCCAGCACTTACAGAGTTGGTCAACGTCTGTAACTCATGTCGAATCTTGGAGTGTTGAGCTTCAAGCATGGAGTGAATACGAGTCCACATAGTGTCGAGGTTCAAGTTTTGACTCTTCAACCAAGCTTTCAGGAGGGCATGACACGACTCTACCCGGGAAGTGGCCGTGTTACCGAGATGAAAGTATTTGTTCGTATAGAAAACAACGAACTTCTTCTTGTAATGCGCCCATGTTCTCTGCACATAATCAGCCAAATCTACCCAAGTTTCAGAAAAGGCTTCCCATGCTCTCCCAAACTCACCTTTTGTGCTTGCATTGATGACCCGGTACCAACCCGTTTCTTTACTATGCAATATCATGTCTTTGTACATCATCATCTTTCTTGAATTTTTTACTCTAGTCTCAATGGCTTTGTTCACATGCCAACGACACAAAATGTGAGAAGTTTCCGGATAGAGGTCCTCAATATCCCGGATCAAGCCCAACTCTCGGTCAGTGACAAGAGTAGGCATAGGTGACGCCCCCAGAAGCAGCTCCTCTAATCTCCGCAACATCCACCCATAAGATGTATCATTTTCAGACGGAAGGAGAACGGTGACAAATAAGAAGGAGGATCCGACTGGTGTCACGCCAACTATCTCAATAAGTGCAATCTTCAAAACATTGGTCGAGTAGGTGGCGTCGATAAGAGCCACATATGGGTAAGCACGGAATAGTTTGACGGCTTCCGGATGACACATAAACACATGAGTCAACTCTTTCGTATCGGGGTCTGATTCGTGCCACTCCACATATTTGGCAGCAACTGCTACAGCCAACAGTTGTTGAGCGGGATTCCTACTTTCTCTCATCTCACGCTGAACCTTGTTCGTCTCGCTATAAATTTGGGTGCTACTTGGTTGGGGTTTTTCCGGGGTCCTTTGATGAAGAGCGTTCTTGATATCCCTCGGCGAAATATTAGCCCGGACTTGTTGCCTCACAAATTCTTTCTCTACGGCATCCAAGCCGGAAAAATGTCTATCCCCATCTTTATAGGTCGCTACTTCGTGGTTGTGAAAACCAAAGTTAGTCGAAGTAATAACGTACCAAGAAATCGTCGGCTTCCCATCATCCAAATGAGCGTACTTCTGCACCGCTCGAATCCTAAACAAACATCCGCACTTAGCCGACCCTCTCTTGGTAGAATTCTCCGGTTTCTCAGGATCGATCTTCTTTTTGGTTCGGCCGTACCTTGAACAACGGAAGTACGACCCGAGCAACTCCGGTTGTTTGCGATTTTTCGCCCCATTTGTTGCCTTCACTAAGGCAAAACCATTATCCATAGCTACTTTTTGAGCCCAGTCAAACGCCTCATCCCGACTTTCAAAAGATATATCCGTCTCAAATAATCGGTTGTAATCAACCCCATTTCCACCAAATTTCTCAAACGAATCCTGTTAATACGCAAAATTGGTAAGGATTATATTAAAAAATATTAAAAACCACTTAATTTTTGTTAAAAACTGAGTAAATATAACGGAAAGTAAAGGTCTTGAAAACTGGCCGTCCAAGCATGGTGTGGACGTAAATAGTACACCTCCAAACCATGCATGGACGTGTACTATTCACGTCCAGGCATGGTATGGACGTGCACTATTCACGTCCAGACCATGCATGGACGGCCAGGATTAACGTCCATGCATGGTCTGGACGTGAATAGTGCACGTCCATACCATGCTTGGACGTGAATAGTACACGTCCATGCATGGTTTGGACGTGTACTATGCACGTCCATACCATGCTTGGACGGCTGGTTTGGCCGTCCTTTCCACGCGAGGGCGGCCATTTTTCAAGTCCATTGCAAAAATACGATTGATTTTACGTAGTCTAATTCTATGGCTTCTACGTCTAATTCAACCTAATTTCTACTAAAGGGCTAAAACATGTAATTCAACAAAAATTAATTGAAAAAAAAAATTAAGATTTTAATTACTTACCGATGAATCGTTGTCGTCGTTTGACATTGAATCGTTGTCGTTGTTTGATGTTGTTGATCGATGTTGAAGCCGTTTTTTTGGATTTTATGTTGTTTTTGTTGTGAGAGTTTCAGAGAAAAGAAGGTAGAGAGATAACGAGAAAAGGGCATGCAATGTCTTTTTTATAGAAAACGCCGACAATTTTTCGCAAAACGCCGACGACCTTTCGCAACACCCATTATTTACATACATATAATTATCAAGTACCAAACTTATAGTTTTGGGACATTTTCTTACGAGGGTATATATTGGTTGTTCTAAATGACATAATTAGCTAATTACTAATGGGTCGTTTTGAACATAACTATGTTCTACCAACTACCAAGGGTGTTGGATAAAAATATTTATATTAATTTAGTGTAAAATCATGCAATAAAAGTGTATATCCAATTCACCAAAAATATGATTAGTAACGGGTTTTATACTCTGTTTTCTTTTGGCTGAAAAGAGTTGAACTGAACTGGTCTTAGTGAAACTAAATTGAACCGAACTGAATTGAAATAAGAGTTAATTTGTCATGAGATGAGTTGAACTAAATGAAGCTGAATTTAACTATACATAGCCTATTTCATTCTATGTCATTAATAATTATACGAATGTTGTTGTATTAGTTTTAGAACATGTGGAAAACATACGATATTTATTTTTTATGTGTACCTTTTAATTTTAATTATTTTGATCAAAATATAGACGTGCTGATGTCAGTGAGGCATGTACCCTTTAATTTAATGTTAAAAGTTAATAAACATTGGATTTAAATTTAATATACTTTTATTTGTATGTGTAAAATGTTGTACGTTTATATTTAAATAACTACAACTATAAAATTTTAAATGACTATTTATATATTTTTTTTACATGTCCGTGCAATTTTGCACGGGTCCTAAACTAATACTAGCATATTTAAATACGCAAATTATTATCAATATAAATAAGATTATTTCATAATAATAATCTCATTGATTGGTACCTTTCTTGAATTACCATTTCCATTAAGTTATCCTAATTTATGTATAAGACTATTTTATACTGGATACGACTAGATGTGGCAAAAAGGACAATCAGGATAAAGGTCGGATCATTTCGGGTTGGACACACAATTCGGACAAGTCAGAACAGTTTGAGTTTTGGGGTCAATTTTGGGTGACTTGTTGTCGGGTTACTTCGGATTAGGTAATTTCGAATATGGGTCGAATCGCTTTCAGGTTTAAAGCTAAAACACTTTATTTAGTATTATCTGATTTAAAAAAATACTACTCCTATTTTGCAAATCTATAAAATCTAATTAAATGGCTAGCAAAAATAATGTGACATGACAAGTTTAAATACGACATGGCAAGTTTTAATGTGACATGACATATTAATGTGACATAGATTAACAATTTATTATATGACATTTGTATAATTCATTTACCAAGAAATATATAAATAAAATAAAAGGTTAACCAAAAGTATCTTATTTCACCACTAGAGTACTAACAAATCACATCATTATTTTTTATTTAAAAACTAAAAAAAAACATTAAACTTTAACCTCTTAAATATCTAGATAACTTAGACAACAATTAAAAATTAAAATCAAAGTTCATACTAAATTTAAAATTTCAACGCTTATTTTTAGAATATTTTAAGCAACAAATAAATATATACAACTTACAAAATAATAATAGTATATAATTTTTAAATATTAAGGAGAAATAATATCATACTACATTAAATATTGACCTTTTAATTTTTAAAATTAGAAAAGGTTAAGCGACAAATAAAAATTTACACAACTCTAATTTTAAATGTTGACCTTTTAATATTATCGTTATTCTTACATTAGTTTTGTATATTAAATATTATTTTCCCAAATTTATGTAACCCTTCAGTTTTTCATAATTTATAATTAATATTGACATTTTAATTGGAAATTTTGTAATAAAAATTTCATAATTGATAATTTAAAATTAAAGTTTTAATTAAAGTTGTTTAATAAAACATGTTAATAATTAATTAAAGTTTTTCATATTACCTAACACCCACCATTTTTAGGGTTATTTCATGGGAATAATCCAACCTATGTCCCATCTTCTCATATTAATCCATAATAACGATTAACTAAGAAAAATCCAACCTATAACCTCATTTATCTTTCATTGAACTTTGACTATTTTTAAACTCTTATTATCGGTAGGTTAGCACGTCACCTTCACTTACTTTTTGTCCAGGAAGAAGGAAAAACAAAAAGTAAGTCAAGGTGACGTGCTTGCTTATCGAAAATAAGAGTTCAAAAATAGACAAAGTTCAATGAAAGATAATTGAGGTCATAGGTTGGATTTTTCTCAGTTAATCGTTAGTAGGGATTAATATGAGAAGATGAGGTATATGTTGGATTATTCCTATGAAATAACCCCCATTTTTATTAACATTTCTTCATATTTAATTTATTTTCTTAATTAATCATGATAATAAATTGATTGAAAGTATTCATAGTACTTAACCCCAACCAAATTAATTAAAATTTAAAGCAAACCTTTTATATTTCATTTATCTTTACTCTATTCTTATGTCAATATTAAATTTGCTAATAATGAAAAGAATGCTCAAAAGTCTTAAAATCGTGCTACATATTTATTTATATATTAAATTTGCTAATAATGATAAAAAAAAGAACGTCCAAAAGTCGTAAATTGCATCCTCAATCGGTTATAAATATTTGATAGAAGATAACATTTATGAGCTAAAATTCAAGCCAATCTTTTTTTATGCCTCCATCACCAAGAATATTGTATGTGTTAATAATATTTCTTGCCATTGTCTCAACATTAAGGTAAGCTAAGTATATTAAGGTTTTATTTATTTATTTATTTATAACTATGGAGGACTCATCAACTTTATATATATGTTGTTTTGTTTTCATCTAGGACTATCAAAATTTGTGGGTTGTGATATTCAAAGGTAAATTACTTACCTCTTATGATTCAATGTCTTATTTCTTTTATTATATAAAAGAAAACTTAAACTAATAACGATAAGGTTTAGATTATATAAATCAAATTCCACCATTTTGTTTGTTATTAATCATTCAGTTAATTTTTTTTGTAGGAATGATTCATTGGAGAAAGAGGACTATACGAAAGAAAATATTAGAATTGCTTAAACAAATAGTCCCTTCATTCCACTTAATACTATATTATAAACTAATTACAAAATGGATAACATGAATGTGAATGACTAATTGGCTTTAGTTTCATAAAAAATAGTACGCCGTATTTTATAAACTTTCAAATGTATGCTTTATTTTGGTATGTGTTGTTTTATTCATCATTTTATTCAATATATATGTCTTATAATACGTAATGAAATTGGAGTTGTGAGTATCTCAATCTTATTAACAAGTTAGACAAAATTAATCTTATTGACATTGATAATGACTGAATATACATTATTATATAGTACTCCAGTATTTATGCATACATATAATATTATTCAATAATGTATGTCTTATAAAATATAATCAGATTGCAATGAGATCGTAGTAAACTACTATTTAACTCAATTTATCATTTTTGCAAAAATTTAAAATTTAGATTTTTGACAAATTTATATAAATGATATATTAAGAATTTATTAAACTTCACAACTATATGCTACTTACAAAATAAATGATTTATGAGAACTAAAATATTAGGAAGATAAAAAGTTCTAAAATTCTATAGATTTTAATCTTCTTATTATATTGGGGATTTATTGTTCCCAAAAAAAAGAAAGAAAGAGAAAGAGATATAATCCAACGTTATGTATTAATTTGGCCTTTCGTCTTCGCTTACTAACTTCATTTGTCTATATAATAAATGGAAGTACAAGTTTTTCCATAGAAGATTTAGTACACAATTTATTTATAAAAATGACAATCTAATTAAAAGGTAACCTTAAGCATTTAATTTTTTGGCACATGACAACTACACTAAATTTTCAAATAAAATAAAATTTAAATACTTATTAATAATTAAGTTTATTCATGTTGATGGACCCACATTGTTGGGCGTTTTGAAGGCGAATGATTTATAAGTATAGAATCAATAATGTAAATTTAATTTCGATTTATTTATTATTTGTGTTTCATTGTTGATAAGTTCCCGTTCATTACAAGTTAAAACAATTTTAATCTCGCATGTGTTTCAATAAAAATAACTTATAAGCGAAAACCAAAACAATGACAAGATTAGATATGACGGCCCGGTACGGTATATGTAGTTTAAGCAATTTTTAGTAACGTACACATCATCTGAACAAAGTTTATCTTTTTACAATTTACAATGCATATTTGTTTAGAGCATGTTGCTTGGATGTTGATCAATTGGTTGAGTTACTCGTAAATTGGTTGAACGGTTTTCAAATGGGTGTCATGAATTACTTGACTCACTAAAGATATTTTTTTTAAAGCCACATGCTATAAGTATATTAATCAAAATAACAACTAAAATATAACATATACGAGTAGTTTTTAAAATAAATCAAAGTTTTTAAAAAATAAAGTATTAACCAACTAACTAATTTTTATGTATTTCAAGACTATATCTTTTTAAAAGGATCAACTAATTGTTGGCACAAATGTTAAGAATACGATAAAATAATAAAATTAAAACAGATAAACCCGTGAATTTCACGGGTCACAAATCTAGTTAACTAGAGTATTTATTAGGCATAATTGTAATTAATGAAACTTTATTTTAGTGTACATACATAATATGACTTAGTACCTGCTATTTCGTATAGCTTCAAGTCATTTAGATCGGGTCAATTATGGATCGGGTCTTTTGGAGAGGTCAACACGGTTGGGTCAATTAGGATTTCATATTATATTCGTGTCAAGCATGTTCGCGTCTCGGGTAAGCTTTATCAGGTAAGTCAGTTTGCAAGGTCTAGATAAGATAAGACCGAACCCAAAAAAACACTCATTAAATATATTGGGCTGAAGTCGCTATGGTGCTCAACAATGTTACTACACAATCGTTGGGCTTCATGTGATTTGAGACCAACCCAAAGTTTTCAAGGAAAACAGTACGACTTAGAATAATCAATGGCTTTATGGTGAAACCTAGAGTTGATTAAGGCCACAATCTTTAGTCGCAATAGGGATTCGTATGAGGTAAGTAAGTCAGTGCCGGAGTCGGCTTGTTATACAGAGAGAAAACTCACCTTGACCAGAGCGACAGCGTGTTGGTTGGGGGATTAACCTTAAAGTCCTGAAATAGTTATCGAGCGTTGTCCATTCAACCTCCAAATTAGGTTGAGAGTAGCATTTGCTCTTGATGCATTGACATTGGCTTGAACTATCTTGGATAAGACGCGTATAGATGAGACAAAAACAAAATGCATAGGAAGAGATATGTCCGTTTTACGCGAGATCAATTGTTTATATGAAGGTTGTAATTTTGATCTTTGTTATTACTTTGCGCAGACTTTGCCTCTGTTACAACTATATGAGCATTGTAGCAGTTTAATTTGCCAGGATTATGTCAGTATGCATCGGTTGTAGGAGTAATACGGAAGACAAGACAACAGCAGCGGAGAAAAGAGCATGTGAAAAACAAATGAGTTGCAGTTCTAGCTGCACCACAGCATAGGATGTAAGTATTTGCAAAGTTATCGAGGGTGGCCGAATAATCGAAGCAGCGAGGCGTCTAATAAAGCAATGCGACAACTATGCTGCAGCCGTTAAAGTATTCCTCACTAAGCCTCTGTATATGAAGACTTGCAGTACAAAAGCAAACTCGGAAATCTTCGTGCAAGAGTCAAATCGGTAATTCCTGATATCACTTACTGAGTAAATAATAACTGTCCCTTCTGTAATGACGAGTAGAAAGTTAAGGTGGATGAAAGACGGCGGATTATATGAGATGAAGACGATCGAGCTAAACTGGAAGAGATCGAGTATGACAATCAACCAACTATACACATTCACGTTGAGCAAAACCGCCAAGTGACATGAGATGGAGAATCAATCCTTTGTTACAAAATCAGTGACATTAGAAGAAATGGTGAAATGCAAACAAATGAGACTATAAATCTAGAATGTTATGCAACTTTCACTTTCCTCATGTTACACAGTGATTAAATCAAAACGTTATATGCAAGCTAAGCTTAGACCTGAGCTAATGATATCGCTGTCTCTATTTTTAACCGAAGTTCATCCTTTTCCACTTCATTAGCCTGAAAGTTTCACACACACAGACTTATGTCAAATTAAAAGTCGAAACAACAATTTTGCTGTATTCGATAAAAAGGGTGAAAATGTGCATTCATAACATTATGCATGTAAACCTGGCAAAATTGATCCCGACAAATGACCACACTCCAACCACTAAACGACAACCGGAAATAGGGACCCAAGCTTATTAACACGGCGACCATTATCCTTAAATAACTTGAAGCCAAAATTCCCTCACCCAACCCCAACCCCAACCCGAATTCGGCCGGAACTCAGTAGACCCATTTGCTAGATCGACATACACCCTAATATACAAGGACATTACCCTCAGTGTACGTTGACATGATCACAATGGACGCTAACGTTTATATGCATAGTCGTTATTATGCAACAAAGAACTTAGTTGTCTGTACATGTGTGTGTGCTTATTTTGCGGCAAAGGATTAACTTATACGTGGTAGAACTATAAACGAGTGTGATGATCGTCCTTCAACACTACCGATGATGGCCCTTTCAATCTCTATCGGAGGGACGATAGTACGATACTAGTTGCGAAATTACACACAATTTAGTTGTATTTCTTTCAAATAGTAATGGACCTAGAATGTGAACTTAGCAGAGCTAAAAATGTTTGCAGAAGCAAAATGCTAACATCAGTTGGTCTTGTTTCAGACAGACAATTTTGGTCTAAAACAATAGGACAAGATTTTGTAATCATTTTATAGTCAAATGGGTTGATTATTGGAAAACAAATTATCATAAGCAGTAACATCGGCCGTACCATTATGGTTACTTTTAATTATAAAATATTATTATATTAAAATGGGCACATATGACCATCTGAAACTTCAGAAGAAAAATGACCGTCTGAAATAAGAATTTGTCGTATAGGATTTACTTGAAAAAGTGCGCAATTTTTTATTAAAAACATCGAAATTTTCACTCTCGCGAGGGCGAGTGCTCCAACTAGGTCTTTGCTAGCTCGGTCACTAATTACAAACAGTCGTATACGAGTAGTAGTCAGTAATTTATGCAATTGAATTGATGATATCTGACTTTAGGACAATTTTTCGAGGACGGTAACCTAAGTCCTTATTAATGTGGCAGTGTCAACTCCTTATTTTTCTACAGATAAAGCACAGGGCTCTAAGTTCATACAGTATTGATTTCGCCATTCCCATTAAATTGGCTCTCTAAGAATATTTAGTGCAATAAGTCTCCCATGTGACGGGACTAACGGCTATATTCATTACAGTCATAGGCTTGTCACGGGTTAAGCATCACCCAGCTGAGTAGGTACGACAAAAATAAAAGTGTCTAAAAAATCACAAATAATGTGTCTTTATCTACCCAAGTGAGTTTTATTTAACCCGTCATAAACTCGTGACGGATAGCATTAAGAATGAGAATTTCTGTCTGGTGAGTGCACGGTCTTCCTTTTTAAATATTACTCGACAATTAGGTAAATGTCATATTAAAAATTTACATTCTTTACTCTTTCGTAGTACTTATTTTCTTTAGTATAAAAAGAATTATAATGACTTAAACCCAAGACATAACTCATGAGCTAGGTAGCATCAAAACGGACACGAACACGGACACGACACACGGACACGGGACACGGCATGACATGAAATTTAGGACACGGGACACGGCATTTAAATTTAATAAAATATACATTTTATAGTTATAAATTTTTGATTTTATTTTTGTAAAAGTATTTGATATTAATTTTAAATAAGTCAATGTAAAATTTGTCCTTGATAATAAATTTATTTTCATTCCTCATCCGAATCAATATTCTAATTGATCTCTTTCGATAGTGCATTTTTCATCTCAAGAACATCATTCACCGCAAATGATAACCAAATATCATGGACACGCGACGGACACGGCTCAAATGCCATGGACACGCGTCGGATACGTGTCCAAATAAATGTAGAAAGTTAGACACGGCTATTTAGGTGTTGGACACGTTTTGACATGTGTCTGTGGAGTGTCGGTATCGAACACGATACAACTCACTAGGAAATGTATCCGTGCTACCTATCTCATGAGTAACCCGTTACAGGCCTCGTACAAATCGGCAACTAATCCATTTGCCAGGCCTAATCAAACCACACGAGTCAAATAACCGACTCTAAATATAACTAATCATTTCACATTAAAATTTCTAAATGAAGTGTGATGATCACATTTTAACAACCAAAATTATTTTGGTTGTCACTCAAATGTCGATTTCTTTCATTTCGATCAATTAGTCCAATTGAGATACCTATTAAACGACACAAGCTAGATGACTCATAAACAACTCTATGCCATGTTTAGCAAATCATTTCACATTCAATCATCCAAAATTTAGTGCCATTCGTTGGTTTTAATGTTCAACGGTGTTACACCGTGAAACGGTTCATTTTTATAAAAAATTTGCTCATTTAGTATTAACAAATGAGTTTTTTTTTATATCTCACACAAGAGTTGTTATTGAATGTTTGATAGGCCTTTTAAACGGCACAACTCACAAGTCCCATAACTAATTCTTGTATCCAACCAATTTAACAACAGTTTTATTTTATAATTTGTGAAGTTACGTCTATATTCATTGTCAACTGTTATTTTAGCATATTAGGTTCTAACCTTCTAGAGTTCTAGGAGTGTTTATAAAGTGCTAAATTGGCAAACTAGACTGGACCGAGTGTCTCATGTACACCGTACACAAATATGTGGTGACCGATCTTCGATTAAGTCCAACCTCAAAAAGAATTCTCAAAGTACACTTTTCAACGGAATTGCTCTCATCTAATTAAACAATTTTCTTGTAAAAAAGACGGTTTTATTCTATAATTTGTAAAATTAGTTTATTTCCCTAATCAAGTGTTATTTTAGTATATTACTCCCTTGATTCTAGCCTATTAGAGTTCTAGGGGTGTTCATAAAATGCTAGATCACAAATCAGAATAGACCGAACTGGATGTCTCCGAGTCCACAAATTTGTTGTGACCGTCTTTGGTCTAGTCTAACATCAAGAAGAGTCCTCAAACTACCCTTCTCAACAGAAATGGTCCGATCCATACTTAGGAAAAACGGACCTTAGAGGTTCTAATTCGATTCGGTCCGGGATTCAACCTAAGAGCATGTGTAATGGGGAGCTTTTTATAGAACTCTCTAAATGGTCCCAAAAATGAAGAGCTCATCATGTTTGTTTTTGCACAACAATAAGAGTTCTCCAAGGAAATAGGGGGTGCTCTCCATGCAAAAAAAGTGGAGAGTAGCTCTCTTGGTACTATTGGGGGAGAGCAAGGGAGAGTCAACTCTCCATTTGAAGTAGGTCACAATTCACCAATTACATGTTTTCAAATGGATAGTTTGATAATTAATGAATGTTATTATATTTAATTTTTGTATGATATAAACTAAAATATAAGGTAAAATCACATACTAAATACCAATAAAGTGAGGTGCAAAATATGTTGGAGAGCTTTTTATTGTGATTGTAGAATTGAAGGTTGTTCTCTATTTTTGGACCATTTGAAGAGCTCCATGGAAAACTCTCTACTACACATGCTCTAACCAGTTTGGTCACCGATTTTGGAGTAAAAGATAATCCAATATGAGGGTTTAGTTTGGTCCAGTCCGAGACTGATGAACTCTCCTACTTGTGTGATTTATTTATTTGCTTACTTTTTATTTATTTCTGAAAATATTTTATTTTATATGAAATACTCTGTAGATAAATAATTGAAACGAGATAGGAGTAAAATTTAACAATGAAAGGGACCAAAAAAAGGCAAAAGTGGGGACTAGGAAAAGAGAAAGAACAAACCTCAAGAAAGACAGTCTTAAGGAGTCGTCCAGAAAAGGCAGTAATATGAGCAGTGATAACTTTGAGCTTCAAGGATTCGAATAATTCACACAATTTGACCAAAGTGCCCTCCTTCTTGCTACAAGTCAAGCTCACTACCACAGTCGTCTCCCCCACGTATGACACCCTCATCTGCCACATTAATTAATATGTTACCCAATTATCTCCATTACATTTTTTTACTCCGTATTAGTAATCAATTCTCATTTGTGACGCTAATACAATCGTAAATTTATAAGGGGTCAAATAAAATCCTTTTAATAGGTAAAGATAAGTCATTTGTCATTTTTATACACTTTCATTCTTGTCTTATCTAATCAAATGAGTGCACTTGACCCATCACAAGCTTCGTAAAAGAGAAGTATTATTTATTATTGTATCTTCCACTTCTAATTTAATACTCCCTTGTCCCTTTCCATTATTGAACAATATTATGGGTACCAATCATTCACAAATTTAATAATTCGACTACTACTATTTTAAACAAATAACCCCGTAAATATATTTAAACATTACTATTACCATATAAATAAATAGAAGTAATAAATGGAATAAAATACTCCATTTTATAATGCAATCTAATAGTCTTACACATTTTTGATTTTCGCATCCAAAAAAAATATAAAACGGTCCAATCATTAAATATTATATTCATAATGGTTTAAAATCCATTACAGTTAATTTTATATAATCTACATAAGATAAAAAATAAATAATTTAATTTTGTAATTGAATCCATATTTGTATTCATTTTATAATAAAGGGTATTTGCTTAATAGTTAATACTCCATATTAATTAATTAAAAAAATAAATGGTGGGTACTACATTTATATTAGAAAAAACTAAAATGGTAAATAATGATCCAACAAAATCTATCTCTATAAAAGGAGTAGAATTTAACGCATTCTAATTGGTTGATTGAAATAAGAAAAAATAACTACCCACTAACTTTAGTTGGATTTAATTTCTCTCTCCTAAATTCACATTTCGTCATTATCATAATAAAATACGATACGATCAAATTATTGTTCATCGAAAATATAAATAACAGTATACAACGTTTCAATAAAATAAGATATAGAACGGTCCAAACATAAAAATCAAATCCGAAAAACAAAAAATTACAAACACGAAAAATAATTACAGTCCAAACATTAAATTGCATTATATTCTCCAATTTTTCAATCAAATCAAATATAAATTAAGATATCAAACAAAATAAAATACGGTAAAATACGATATACAATGGTCAAATATATATCAAAATTATTACGTTTTCACCAATGTCGTAACAAAAATCCTGTATATTAGGAAAAAAACTGAAAATCAAGACAAAAAATAAACAAAACGGGAATTCCAACCTAAATAACTCAAAGTTAACTAAAAATTATTCAGGTGGGGATATTACGTTTATTAATCAGGTTGCATATTAACGATTAATGATAATACTAATTATAATACTAATACTAATAAAATACTGGAATAAAATACTAGAAATAAACTGAAAATCTAAAAATTATAATTTTATTATGCTAAAAAAATTGCAAATTAATCTTATTCATGTAGATCTACTCCTAAGAGATTGAGACGATATTGATAATAATCAAATAATTGACACTTATAAAGAACACACAAGAAGGTAATAAAAAAAGACGGGAACAATATTTCTAATAAAAAATCCGTTAATTCTTAAACCATAACAAATAAAATTTGCCTTTTACATTAGTAATGAAATAGGTCGGATTTTATAGTAAAAAAATGGTTTATTTTAATAATTCATGATTGATAATAATTTATATATTATCTACTTAATTTTTATTTTGAATTATATTTGTATTCATTAGTCACATACGAGTATTTATTTGTAATCAATATTTAAAAACATAACCGTACATTTGTTGTACGGGTATAAAACTAGTCTATGAGAAAAGTGGAAAAATTTGAGTGACATTGACATTCTTCTTCTAATCCATTAATTTTACTAACATCGTTTTCATTTGTGTCTCATCTGGCCTTTTTAATATAAAGGGGCGACTTTCAACTTAATAAAATATGGTTTGCAAAGTTTACCAAAAAAAATATATGGAGTATTAGATTATTAAAGTACCGAGTACTATTTATAACAATTTTAATAATAAGTCTAATAATGTATACTTTCAATGATGGTGTGTGACTTAGCAATGACCTCAATTGCAATTCTCATTTGTATCGTCTCGCAATCAGTTTAAATAGTTTTAAAAATTACTTTAGATATCACAAGCTAACAAGCCAAAATAGTACTATTAACTAGGGATGTTAATAAGACGAGACAGCTCGCGAAGAACTCGAGATCGGTTCAGTCAAAGCTCAGCTCGTGTGAGCTCAACTCTAGCTCGGGCTCGACTCGAAAAGCTCGCGAGCCGCTCAAACATTTGAGATTACATAAGATATTAATCATATTTTATAAAAATATACTCATATTTTATAGAAATATTTTATCATTATTATATCTTTGTATCATATATATCAAATATCTTATTGATTTGTTAAATATTTTTACATATAATCTTCGAACCTTGTTATTGAAAATATCGAAAGAAAAAAATAAAACAACATACAATTTTATATAGGCTCGATTCGGCTTGAGTTTGGCTCGAGTTCGTGTCAAAGCTCGCAAGCTTTGTAACGAGCGCATTTTTTTCAAGCTTGGGTAAGATCGGCTCGAGCTCGAGCTCGAGTTTTGGTAATCGAGCACAAGCCGAGCAAGGCCCAGCTCGGGCTCGACTCGGCTCGTTAACACCCCTAGTTGTAACCTAATATCCAATCCTTTTATAGAAAAATTACTTTAACATGGACATCTTAATCTATTAATTTTTAGTTAATTAATACTTCATCTATTCCAATCAATTCTATATATTTTACTTTTTGGGTACTATTCATAAATCGAGTAAATCTTCAACACAAGTTCTAATATATTACCTAAAAGATAATCATGGGAGGTCTTGTTTAAATGTCTTAACTAGTACTTCTGAATATCAAAGTTTTATAATTTTTATCGATATGTAAGTAAATATATTAACAAAAGAAAACGGTACCGACAAACGTGAATAAAACAAAGATATAGAATTAATTGGAATTGAGAAATAGTATTCGCTTCCTCCAGATAATATTTTATCTTTGCTACGGTAAATTAGGGACTGGGATAGGCAGAGGGCGAGAATAACGTATAAGGAAGGAGAAACTCACTTCTAAGTCATCAATGGTAGATAAGTTGCAACAAGTAGCATATTGTTTTCCGCCATGATCAACCTTAGTCCTTTTACTGGGTTTGGAAATCACCGACGGAAAATCATGATCAAAATCGACAGAAGATGGGCTACCATTACTACTGTTTTTCCATCTGTAATTCTCCATCTCTGATATCTCTGCTCTGATTGCCCGTTGTTGCTCATTAAGTTCTTGTATGTATGATATTGCATCCCTTATAATTGAAGCTTTATCCATCTGTTATCATTTGTAAACCCATGGATTAGTACTCGGGCCATGCCCATACTCTCACAACTCACAAGTCGATACCTATTCCGGATTTTTAGTTAAAAGACGCTTTTTAATCAAATAAGGTGTTTGGCAAGACATCCTAAATACTTGTTTTGGTCAAAGTAACTTATTTGATCAAAATTTCATGTACTTATTTTTTTTTTTTATAAGCATTTGACAAGTAACTTATTTAATCAAATAAACTAACTGAAATCAAATGCTATCTAGAGTAGCATTTGAGATTTCAAGTACCTAATTTACTTTTCTTTTATTTTGATTTCAAGTTTCAGTCACCTTCTCAGATAGTTTTACCAAACGTAGATCATGAAAATTTACTTCCCTATTCCAATCTCCAACCACACAACTTTCACTCACTTCATGCGAACGGAAATTTTTATTTCTTTGAAATTACCGTTCTTCCGTTTATTAACCAATCGACCCCTTACATTATTAGACTATCCCCAAGCAAGGTCATGAGAGTGGTCATGATCTTGTTTGGTCATGGTTAGTAGGATAATTAAGTTAATTAATTGATGACCATTTTGCTAATTTGTGACCATATCATCAACCAAGGTCAATTTGTGACCATTGTTGAGCATTTGTGACCATATTTGTGACCACTATGTGGACAATTTTTATTGGTTCAAGAATAAAAAACAATAAAATGATTGGTAAAAGAGATATTTTAGTGGGTAGAAATTGTGATAAATGATTGAAAATGTTGGAAAGTGGAAAAATGATTGGCTTGATGACCTAAATCGTGATCTTTTCTGCTTGGGAGGATGAATGTAGGTCAACGAAAATAAGGTGAGATTAAGAATAAAATCGGGTCGCGACCTAATTATCGCGACCACTGCTTGGGGATGGTCTTATAGCGTGCCCATTTTTAATTGTTTATGGGTCAAAATAAATTTAGAAATGATTTTAGTGTATCTTAATTACACTGAAAAGACAAATAAGACAAAAATAGACATGTGTTACCTAATATAAAAAGTGTGATTTTACCCCATATTTCCTAATGACATTGACTAATTTCGGACTACACGGAGTATGACAAACATTTTTTTTAAGTCTCGTCCTTGTTTTTCCGTCCTTCAATTATCAAACAACTTCCAGAAAAGCAAAAAGCTAATTGAATGTCTAACCCAACTGATCTTATAGTTCATAGTTCTGCAATCGGCTATAATAACAAATTGCAGAACTATGTCCACTACAATGACCACAAATCTCGACCACATTAGTCGAAATTTGTGGTCATTTTACTATTCAAATTAACAATTACCGACAAAAAAAAGGAAATAAAAAAAACAGAGTTAAATAAATAGAGTGGTAATACCTTGCTGATATTGGGGACGACGGCACGAAGAGCAAAGAGACGTTCATTAAGCTTTTTACGGCGATTCCTTTCAGAAACAATGTTCTTGGATCCAGTCGGAGAAGCAATTCCATCAGGAGAACTCGAATCATAGTAAGTTGATAAAGTATCTTCAAATCCCCAACTGCTAATATAATATTTAATTTGTATTATTAGTATTACATTTATCAGAAATCCGATGAATAAAAGAAGAGATTAAAAAAAAAGGGAAATTAAGAATACAAACCTGTCGAGTTCTTGAGAATGGTGGAACATGTTGGTTTCCCAGTAATATTGGTACTCAACTTCACCAAAATTATCCATCATTATTGATTATTATTATTATTATTATTGTTTAATTCTGGAAAAGATATAAAGTTGAGAGAGTATAATGAATAGTTGACTGGTTTAGTGAAGAGTATGACACTAAGCACCTGATGCTTTTCTTTTTATGGAAATTCATTTTCTGGCTCAACTACTCTATTTATATTGCCACGAGTTTCATTTTTTAATTTCATTTTATTTTTTTTTGTTATGTAGGGCCATTTATGTATACATCTTCTCTTCACTCGTAAAGAAAACGAGTGGTGAAATTAAGGGGCTCGTCGTGTTGAGTGATCACATGATTAAAATGTTTTTGAGTGCATAGGTATATAGAATGGCAATAATTTACCAAAGTCGAATCGAACCAAATTGGGAAATTTCAATTCAAACCCTAAAACTTACCCATTGTAGACCTTATCCGATTCATTATTTAAAAGCCCATATCCACATTTACTTTGCAAAACCCGAACCAAATTCAAACTCGATACGTTCATACTTTAACCCGATCAAATCAGATGTTTCTGAAAATTTAGGGTTTATTAAACCTGGAATTTCAATTTTGTCACATAAGATAAAATGTTTATATAGTCGAGACATGTTTTGGATTAGGTTTTGGATTATATGGTTAATCGGATATGATTTGGAGCAGGTACGGTTTTTTTCAAGTTGGATGCTAGATATATATCGCTGTGTTCTATGATTTCTAATTAAGTGGCGGACCAAATCCAGGTTATTAGAGCAGAGAATTTGGATATATAAGTGTAGCACAATTCCGGATGAGACACGTTGACGACATGCAGGACTGTTGCATGTGAGGGCACTCACTTGACCAGTTAAGCGGTGACACGTGGTGCAGATGTGGATTATTGGTAGCATGGTCTGTCTGTTAAGGGGAAGTTATTAAGACATGATGTTTGGGATGCCTAGATGTTGGGGCTGCAGGGTGCGCGACGCTCTTCCCAGAGCTCAAGGTCCGAGTTAAGATGACAATACTTGATATGAGGGGAATATTGTTAGGGTTCAAACTCATAGTTTAAAACTCACATTTTAGGTAATTTGTGAGGATAGCTAAGTATCAATGGATCGGAATTTGACTACGCTTATACTGCTCTTAAAGAAGGGATCTTGTTACAGTCCCAATTTTTTGTATATTACTAGTATATGTTGTCTACCGTGATCTAGATAACGGTTTTGTGTCTCTAGTCGACATTAGGTGTAGTGAGCGATCATCAAACAGGGGACTTGCATGCTCGAAGTCCCGACTCCTGAGAAACAATCAGAATGTTTTTCTAATATGTGATTATAAGCCCTTTGGATGTTACAAAAACTTTAAATTATGTTTCATTGTCAGCATTTCTTTTTTTAGGGGAGAATTGTCAGCATTTTTAGTTTTTTATATTTTTGTAACTCTTTTATCACAACAGATAATCCTTACCGCAAGTAAGGATCACAGCGGCACAGCCGTACCACCTAAGCCCCTCCATCACAACGAGCATACTCTGATCCTTAATGTGCACATCCTCCTCGTGACGGGAGCCATGAGAGGAGACCATGGGGTTGGAACCTTCTCCATACAATGGTCCCAATATCAATATCTATAAGACCATAACATAATTATCATTCATAGTCCTACATATCAACCAGTTCATATATAAACACATCATCACACCTAACCATATACAGAAAATGGATAGGGAAACTTTACCTTAAGGCAAATCGCGCAAGATCAAGCTACTATATGCGTTCCTTTACGAACTCTCCTCCTATAACATCATACAGAGCTATTACAAATTGACTAATTAATACCAAAATCCTAAAAGATACTAACTAATTGAAATAAGGACACTTACTTAAAATCAACGAAAGACAATCGACATGGATGATCGACAAGCACAAATTTATTTGCGAAATATCGATGTTAATTAGAGCGAGAGGGTTTAGTATTTGCTTGAGAGAATTGATGTTTTGTATGTTTAATGAAATGATAAAACTAATTAAGATAATCTCATTTTCTCTAATTAACATTCCGCGGAACCGAAAACCAGACCGGGTACTCGACCAAGTACGAGTGTACTCGACCGAGTACGCTAAGGCGGACTCAGACTCACGACTCTAAATTGGTGTACTCGACCAAGTATACACTACTCGACCGAGTACGCACAAAATGGAGGAGTATTACAATTAATGTAACAGCCTGTCTTACCTGGCCAAGGTAATTCAGAAATATTACCATCTTGGTTTGTCCGAGAGTGAAATCGGAATTACAATTGAGAAACATTTAATATAGATGACATAGTTTAGTGAATTACATAAATGAAGTTCAACATGTGAAAATGAAATAGAACTCATCTACGTCTAAACATCTACCAAAAGACTAAAGCTCGACTATGAGTACATAACGCGGCCCAAATCCTGATCACGGACATCTAAACATGTCAAATCAGCAAACTGCTTCCCATATGATCGGTAATATCGTATGGATTGACATAGGTCACCCCAGAAATAGGTGACAACTAGACATCCAACAAACGCCAGTTTCAATAATACCGACCACCACGAAAGACAATAGGCATGAATATGAAATGCAAACGTGAATGCACAATACAAGTCTCCACTCACCACCACTCTTCAACCAACATCGGTACCGGGACACACCTAGACGTACCCATAACCCGGTGACGACACTACAACACCACCCACCAAAACAGCCGGACCACAGCCCGTAAAAAGTACTCGGGGCACACATGTGGTTCCGGATCCGGAAGCCAACCGGATTCCCTGTCAGGCATCGTGACACCACACGAGCTCCTTCGTCCTCAAATCATTAATGTGCATATCCTTCTTGGGGTGGGAAACCCCAAGAGGCAGCCCGAGCATCAGACGGTCTTTTAACCGCCTTATATCTTGTCATCACAGACAACCATATCTCCACTACATCCTCCAATATCTACCACAATCACATATAATATAAAATGCAATACAATATGCAAACCATCCCATGCCATATGAATCTCAACATGTCAACATGCTCATATCGTCAATTATTCATTCTCATATTTTATTGCATTTCCACTTACCATATGAAACAGACCATCAATTAATCACGACATGATACGGTATGATTTTGCCAACTACAAGGAACTAACACTTATTTCCATGTACATGTTATGCCACTCAACCATTTTATATAGTCACTCCCTTAATGATGCAATTAACCATTAAGCATGTTATAATGCAATGTCCTAAGTCCTAACCATGTGAGATTAATTACAACATTACAAGATATATATCACATTCATACTATTGAAACCGAGTAGGATTAACCTATCTTTTAGCAATCTTCATAAGCTACTCGAATCCAATACGATTCCGTCTCGTAAAACCGTCGTATATTATACAAACCATACAATACTATCACAATACATCCTTAATACTCTTATTGTGTAAAACCCCTTATTATTACTCACTAATTACTCATATTATTATAATAATTAATTACTCATAAGAAAACCCCTAAAAGTCAGGGTTCATACTAAGTGGTGGAGAAAGATCGTTCTCAACTTACAAGGTGGAAGGAATGAGGAATAAGGTGAGCGATTCTCTAAACCAAACTTGAATCCTATGAAATGGTGTTTGTGAGGATTTTAGATAGAAGGAAGATGATTTGGAATAAGTAAGAATAAGATAGAATAATTTAGGATAAAGTCCCGAAATAAGCTTTATTGGGTACCGCTCAGCTGAACTAGGTCGAGTGTTGAGTCCACACGGTCGAGTACTCGTCCACTCAACCGAGTGCAACCCAGTCGATCCACTATGACCTTTACTCTATCCATTGCACTTTCACTAGGTCAAGTCTAAGTTCCACTTGGTCTAGCGTAAGTTTGTCTCGTACTCTCGAATAGTTCACATTCTGTTTTAGGGTTCTTTCACGCATTCCAAGGTACCTTTGTGGGTCCCAAGATAATCAGGAATTGCAACTAGTGCTAATTTTAGAGAAAGTGGGACAATAAATATGGAGTGGAGTGAATACCATTATTTTACACAATATGATTCATGAGAGATCGCCTCTCAATAAGCTTATTGAGAGATTATTGTACAAATTTATGAAAAAATGGTACTAAAGGTAATATAATAGGTATAAATTATGATTAAAGATAAAATGAGTACATTCATTATATAAATAAGTACGAAATTATTATGGTACAATCAATGTCAAATGGCCACGAAATACAAATAAAAGGGTACAAAAGAATGATCTCTCAATAATTTATTGAAAGACCGTTTCTCTCAAGTTTTAGTGTATTTTATAAACCCTTGATTAAAATTTTGTGACCTCTCATAAGGAGCAAGTGGAATAGGCTATGAGAGTTCACAAGTTTGTGAGGGTTATAATAACGTATTTGCTAAATCTCGCTCATTGTTTTTCTTGATCCCGCACACTTTATCACCTTTATTCCGAATTTACCCTTTGTTAGAAAAAATAATTAAAAAAATCTCTCTTTTCTCTCCCTTTCACCCTAACCAATTTGCTAATAATTTAACAAATTTTGGATTTTAATTCGCACATATCACAAGTAATTTCGTCATTTTATCAACAAATTTATTAATACACGCCTTTTAATTGATTGAGCGAATGTTTTTTTATCTTAAAAGAAGGATATTTTCAATTACGGTTTGAAATTTAGGAATTTGAAATTTTGGATTGTTGAAGGTGGGTCGGTTTATGCTGGTTGGTGGTGGGGCGAGTAGTGGATGGTGGGGTGACTGAACATACATGTTTTTTATGGATTTCTTTTTTTTTCATTGTGTGTGAAAAATGAAAGGGGTAAAGTCGGAATAAGACGATAAAATTTACAAAATTATGCAAAATCGTGTGCGGGATTTAACAATTCCAAATAATAGAGGTTTACATACAAACTAGTGTAACACCCGTGAAAAATCACGGGGTTGTGTACACTTATTTTTAAAGACGCCGTTGGTATATTTATTTGAATATATAGCAATTCTGTTTATTCGGACGAATTATTTTTTAACGGGATGTTTGAATATAAGATATATTAGGTGAAAAGATGAATTTTCTGGTGCACTAATCTTCGAATAGCTATTAGTAATGATGATAATATTTGGATTACTTATGATAAAATTAATAAATAAGGTATATAAGAAAAAACAATTGACGACTAAAAAAATATTAAATAACAAATATAAATTAAATGCATGTATTAAAATTCGATAACCCAACACGACAATTACAGTTTCTCGAAAACCTCCTTGTAAACACCATTTGTTGTTGTATTAGTCATCCGTCCTTCTTCATCAAGAAGTAGCACTTTTAGACCTTTCTTACTGGTGACCCTAGATATAGCAACGTACAGTTGGCCATGGGTAAAGACCGGTCTTGGAAGATAAAGTCCAACACGGGATAGAGACTGACCTTGACTTTTGTTGATAGTCATAGCGAAACAAACCGCTAAAGGAAATTGTCTTCTTTCAAACTTAATTGGGAACCTGGTTTGATCGAAAGGAGTCAAGGTGATGCGGGGAATATAGACATTGCTTCCGATATGACTGCCAGAAATAACTGTTGCACTAATAACGCGATTTCCTAGTTGCCTTACCTCCATTCGGGTGCCATTGCACAAACCATTTGCTTGGTCAATGTTTCTTAAAAGCATCACTATAGCTCCAACTTTCAGTCTTAGGTTGTGGTTAGGTAAACCGGAACATCTGATAGAGTTAAGAAACTCTGTAGAGTAAAGTTCTCTGACCCCGCAATTAGTTTCTTCCTTGCTTATTTCATCAGAGCTTAAGTAAATTTTTTCTTCCTTTTGAATTTGATCCAAGACATAGTCGTTTACCTCCTCGACCACGTCGTGAGTAGGTGCTAGTACAGCTCTTTCAGTGAAATACAAAGGGTCACCTAAGTGATCTTTCAAAGATGGATAAGTGCTATCTACAATAGTAGATATTGGATCTACACCAGGATGAATAAGTATATCTTCTGGTAACTCGATGGTTGCTACTCCATCATTTGACCCACCTGCTAAGCCATCCCCAACTTCGAGAATCCACTTTGAAAATTCTCGTATTTCATCAACATTTGACTGTGCACTTCCTACCTGAAGTCTCATATTTTTCGTGAGCTTCAAAACCTGAAATTTAAAGTATATCTGAAACGGTCAAAAATGTACAACTATTTAAAAGTAAGTATTACATGTGAAATTTAGCTAATTCTCTGGTGAATTTTTAAAAATAGGATCTAACCTTGCAATATCTCCATAAAGGTGAGGAACAAATAGCAGCACCTACAATATCTTGCCTGCTTCCTTTAGGTATAACATGCAAGACTTGTCGGAAATCACCGCCAAATTGAGAAGTTTGGCAGATATATTAGTTCTCTTAAGATAATAACCAAAATTAATACCTAGGCTCAAACTCCCTAAGTTCCGGCAAATCCGGATTGACGTTAAACACTGTGGCGTTGAAGGTTGTCTGGATCCGCCAAGAGCCTGTTAAATTGTTTATGAGAGGTCAGATATCCATAAATTTAGTTTTTTCAGCTGTAAAAACACATATCGTATAAATTTAGAAAAGAAATACTTAAAAAATAGGATTTGCTTTCATTATTCATTTGCATGGTTTAATCATAGAAAAAAGACTTCATTTTCACATCTCATGGCTACAACCGTGATAATTGACATAACTTGGCTGAAAGTTTATCAACTTATTTTTTTCCACTCATCAGATAATATGGTAATCTGATCGTTCTCTCGTATGACAAACTATGACGTTTCCAGGCACGATTACGAAAGGTGCAGAATAGCTGCATGCAGAAGGGGCTAGAGAGGTTAATGCTTGCTGCACACATGCTGTTTTCAGGTATAGCTTTGATGCTCAAAATATGTATTTGATCGATTTTCAGCTCTATGTGCTTAAGATGTTGTTTTAACATTTGCAAGACATATCATTTTGATTTTTTTCATACGACTTATAAGGATTTTTTTAGCCCAAAAAACACATATTGCCTATCTAAAATTACGATTTCTATACGTACCTTCAAACTTTTTTGTTTGCACACATTGGATGACGATTACTTTCGACTGCTCGGGATTGGGGAGTTTGGTTATAAGATCGGGTACTTGACTTGCAAATGGTTCCCATAAGGTGCATGGGAGCTTTGTTCCCCTAAAACAAAATAATAATTTTGTAAATAGATAGGCGACAATTAAAGAACATTCGAAATATCAGAAAATGATTTAAATAGTGATGTAGAGATGAATTAACTGATAGTCTTCCAGCCTTATTGTGCGACACACATGCTTACTCGGAGTTTCCGTTATAGGACCAATCTCATAGAGTTTTCCTATAACATCTGCATTGTCAAATATGTAAAAAATTAAAATCATAGTCGATAATTAATAAAATAGAGTAAATGAATATAATATGTAAGAGTCGTACCTATATAATGGGTGGGTGGAATTATACCATCTAATATGTCTCTAAAAGCTGAAAAACGATATAGACTATTTGGTATGGTAGGATCACTGATTTTCTGCACTCGTGTTGAGTATTCAAACCTCAACCTATAAGGATGAGGTGTTGCCTTGTCAAGGCATGTGTTGTTGTCTACGGTTATGTTTCGAATAGTGTAAATTTCACCGACACACAACTGTGATCCAAAGTGTGAAATCAATTGTTTCCTTATCGTGGCTTGGATAAAATCATTCTGAAAACAATATAAATAAAATTCAGATCAGTTTTTGTATATATAAAAAGAACACATAACGTATAAAATTATTGTAGAATAAATGGTAGAAAAAAGACAAACCTTGGAATCCACAAATAGCAACTCTAGTCCATCGAGTTTCTTTTTGTTAGAAGTATCGGATTTTTTTTCGAAATTTTTGTTTTTGAAAGCAAATTCGGGTCTCTCCCATTTGTGTACCACTCTTACGTTCATCTGAGTAACGCGAACCCCGTACTTGAGGTCGCTAATAGTCATAAAACTTGTCATAGCCATTGATATGAATAATTGTTGAGGTACTTTGTATTAGAAGGCTGAATAAAAAACGTGGACGCAGGTACTTTGTATTGCTTGAAGTCTCTATTTATGATTTGGGGATAGTTCTTATCAAGTGAAATTCTCTAGAGGTAAATCTCTGTTTATATGTAATATAATTTGGTAACACCCCTAAGGACTCTGTATTTAGGTAACACGTTTTTTTATGGTAACACGTTATTAAATATAACAGGTGATAAGATTATATTCACATATTTCTTTAACATATAAACTAAATAAAATATATTTAGTTTGGTAACAGAGATACTATATTCTTGAAATGCTTGAAAAACTGTGATAAGATACACTGAAATTTATCTTCACAAATAAAACAATGCTTTTTTAATAATTAATTTAGTTGATAAAGGGTTTGATAAAATTATGGAAAGATTTTATAATCTTGTTACACGTTTCTTTATGGAAAGATTTATTTAATCATAGAAAAACGGTTAAATATATAAGTGATTAATATTTTATAGCCAGATTTTATGGAATATTAATATTTAATATTTTATATGCTTTATTAATATTTTATATGCTTGATTTTATGGCATAAAATATAATATTTTGTTTCTTATTTTATTATTTTATTATTAGAATTAGTAGCAGTCAGAGTATTTGAATTTATATTTTATATCATGGCATAAAGTATAATATTTTGTTTCTTATTTTATTATTAGAATTAGTAGCAGTCCATAAAATAATTGGTGAAAAATCATGGCATAAAATATAACGTTTGCAAAGTGAATACAAAATAAATACTGGGATTACTTAAAAAATCGTAGTCATAACGTGTAGAATTACATACTCGGATGAAAATGGACTGAATATACTCTTCGCTTATGAACAGACTCTTCATATACCTATGGATGGAGCAGTAGAACTTCGAGTGAAGCTTGGAGACGCATTATTCACCAAGTTAATGCGTTTCATTTATCAGAGCTCTAAATATCTTCTGGAAACTCTAATTCCAAATTTTCATTGTCTATATAAACCTGAATCAGTGCAGCAGCTTTATATGCAAACAGTCCAAACATCGTCGGCACAATCTGATAAACGAAAAAGCTAACACTATTTAGAGTTCTGAAATGGATATAATAAAACTTCTCGAAAACGTGTTGACATACCTGAAATGGATGTTTCATCAATGATATAGAAAGGATTTGACAATAGTTGGACTTTGATTATGATTTTTGAAAAAGACGAACAATCAGTTTTGGGTGACGTTTTGCTTTCTTTCATCATTATTCAAAATATAGAAAGGATAATTGTTTTAAGAATGATTGTATTCAAAATTGTATTCAGAATGATTGTGATGATTATAATCTGGTAAAATGAGAATGAGTCAAATTTGGAAGGATATTATTCTGATTCAGTTTTTGTATTTAATAATAAATAAATAAATAAATTATTATTAAATTATTAAATTAATATGAGGTGGCATAGATGAGTAAACCTGATTGGTCGAAAAAAATTGAAAATGCTGAGGATGAATGTGAGAGCTCGAAATACCCAACGCTGCGATATGATTGCGCCACGTAGGCGGAAATAATCCATCCTTCTTTTATAGTAATAATGATGACAATCCGTGAAGTGAGTGGACAAATAGTGATCCGTATTAAACAAATTGAAGAATGACGTGGACAATTTATAATGCTGAAATGATTGAGTAGCTTATGGGTAACAATTAAGGAGTGATTAGTGAAGTGATAAAAGTGGTTGAAAGAGTATGACACTTTGAGTGGTTTATAGAGTAAAGAATCACAATTAACCAATTTTTTTATTTTTTATATCATTATTTTAATTACATCCTAAAGATTATCGATATAGATGTGTACACGTCCCCAAAGCTAACCCATATAAAATTAATCTTAGTGTACAAATATATGTATGAGATTGTGTTATATTAAATTATTGGTGATTTCTTAAAGAAATTAGTGATTGTTTGCTTGTTGATTTGCACCATTTTACCAAACATTATTGGCATGTAACTTGTTTTATATCATTTGTATTTTGTGTTGTTTATTCTTTCTCTATAATCATGTTTTTTTTGTTATATATTTTTTGTTATTATTCTTATAAAACACTTAGATTTGATTATCATAGTCGTGTGTGTTTGGCTTCTTAAAGAAACGGTTTAGTGTTCGAGCACTCCTAATCTCCTAATAAGAGTTTTTAGAGTTAATTTTGCTAATAAATGTTGTTTTTTCGTAAGATTTTGTCCTTTTAATTTTTTTCAACGAGAATATACCTAAAAGTTAAGTATACTTGCCTCTTAAAAAAAAAAATTTAAAATTTACGTATATTTGATAGGAAAATCTTAATTTCCTTCGAATAATTTTTTCCTACGTATACTCGAATCTATAGGTGGACAATGGGTCAGACTGGTACGGGCTAGGTTAGAGGCGGGCCAGGTATGTGGGGAGTGAGCCCAGGCCCACACCACGGGTGCGGGTGTGCGGCAGGCTGCCCACACGGTTGGGCAAAAAGGGAGGTGGGTTAGTCGCGTGACTCGCGTCAGACAGTGTAAGCTGAGGAAGAGGGAGTTAGAGATCGGTCTGGCTTGGGAAGCGTGTTGGGCGGACCAGCAAAACAGATCGGCAAGCTATGAAAAAGGAAGGCCCGTAGATTAATGTGAATGAGGTTGACCCGTACTTTTGTCCACCTCTACTCGAATTCCCATTACCGGGGATTCTAAAATTACCCTTTGTCATGTCATGATATACCCATCTTAAAAAATTATACTTGGCATATTAAAAAATACTCCCTCATATTCTCTGTTTTCTTCCCTATTTCCTTAAATGAATTATTAAGGTCCCCTTTTCCTATTTTGATAACTTTTAATTATATTTTATTCATTCATCTCTCCTATCACCCAACCCCACCCAACTTTTTCACCCTTATTTTATCATTTCATCAATGTTGGGACCCACAATTTATTATTTAACTCCTAATTATTCAGCCCTCTCTCCTATTCCAAACCCACCCAACTCTTTCTTCATTAAAAAATATTTTTTCCTTGAATATCGAGCCCCCTCCAAATGGAAAGAAAACCCAGAATAGGAGGGAGTATAAAAAAGCACGTGGTAAATTTGATAGATTTGCTTGCATGCTATGACAACGTCAGAAAATTCTAATACTCACGTGCTTTAATTAAATAGAAGGCCTACAAAGCCGCGTGTACGAGTAAATAAAGTTATTAGGATGTTTCAGATTACATATTACAAAGACTTTACTGTATTAGTTTAGTGGAGTTAATTTACGCACATGTTCAAATATTCCGACACGTTTTTATGTTTTTTTGACAGCGATGTTTAATATTATTATGCTGAAATAGGGACAATACTGAGTACACACTTAAGACAGGCATACAGTGCTGGTTTTGTGTTAACTATGGGTAATACAAGACCAAGACTTGAATAAGGAAGGAATTTAATTGGAGCAACTTTTCTTAAATAAAATTGTGTCAACGTATCAAATGTATAATGGTAGACAATTAGACATGATTGGTTTTAGATATTGACATCAACAACCTTTTGTGGAATTTGTGTTACACTATTAAAAATCTCTTTATTTCGAGAATTAAATAGGTTATAAGATGGATTTCACAAATTTAATTCGATTTAACTGATTCGATTTAAAAAGTTTATCTAAGATTTGAAATAAACTCGAATTAAAGTAGCCGAGTGTGTTGAAACCAGAATTAACCCAACCCAACCAGAAAATAATCCGGACCTTTTTTATCCATAACAAACCTGGCCTAAAATCAGACCTTTTTTCGACAGGAACGACCTTTGTGGAATTTGTGTTACTAGGCTTAGTAGCATACACACTATTTATTTGTTACCAACTTTATAAAGTGATTGAGAATATCTTTATCCCAAGACCTAAGTCAAGTCTGAGGTTAGGTCTAGACACAGTACAGGTCAAAGGGGTTATTTAATAAATTGAGTTATAGTTGAGTCAACAGATTAATTTTAGGCTTGTAAAAGTTCAGGTTATTTTCGGGTTATCTATTTCTTGTGCTTTTTATGGATTATAATTACGAAGTAAAATATGAAACAATAAAATTTTTGGCCAGGTTATATTGAGCCGGCTCAATTTTGAAATCGAGTCAACCTAGGATCACAATTTTGCCAGGTCGAGTCAAGTATTGGATAATAAACATTTTCTATTCATAAGTCTGGGTTTTAAAAAATCCAGGACTTAACTTAAAGTATGTTCGATTAATGCTTGACAGTTAGTTCTGGTCTGGTGACATGGTGAGTCATCCAAGCTTGAGCTCAAGTTTGCTCGGCTCCCTCCTAAATAGCACAACTCGCTTATTTGCTTGTGCTTGTTCATTTGCAAATGTTAACTAGGAGTTCGACTTCTTGTATTTTCAAGTTTGTTTTCTTTTCTATTCTAACTTAACTTGAACATTAGATTTTTCTGTCTAATCACTTTGCAATTTCAAGTTACTTTATTTAGTTATACTAATAAAACTTACAAAGTCTCAAATATGCATTATATTTTTAACAATTAATTGTGTTTGTATTTTATTACTTATGAATAGAAAATGTGTATCATCCTGTGTTAATTAGGTAATCTAGTAACAACCAAAAACTAATTTACATTTCAAATGGAAATAGATATAGTGCGCGCTCATTTTAGAAAGAAAAAAAATATACATGAGGTATAATTTCATATAAACATGAGAATAAATTACAAAATACAGTATACTCTGGAATATACTCGACATATATTTCAAATTTTACCTTGTGCATATTCGGAATATACCAGATAGTCATCACATACTCTGAGAATTCTCCATTTTTTATGGCTTCAAATATAATTTTGAAGAAAGACCCTAATATTATTCATATATGGATCATACTTTAAACATATAATCAAAAAACATATATGCACCTCCAGCCACTTAAACAATTACCCTTCTTTCGGAACCTATATATTGTTCTATGAACCTGAAACACTAGGCCTTCTTTTTAGTTTACCTCTTCCAAACAATGATACCCTTCTAAAGATCTTCAGTAATTTACCAGCATACTTTCTCTGTGAAGAAAAATTCACTGAACCAATACAACCAGTAACTTGTCCAAATGCATCCCTTCTCTTACTGAATGATCTAATTTTTGATGAAAACCCTGGAAAATCGTCTGTGTCCTTGACTGACTGCTGTAATCTAAGGCTCTTCTTAAGTGACACAAGTTCCTGCTCAAGATTTTGAATTCTAAAACTTGTCGATTCGTATTCATTTCTTGGTATATCAGGCCTTTGCAAGTCTAGTTCATTCTCTACCAAGGACTTTAAAGGGTTGTTAGCAATGTGAGACCCATCAGTGAAAGGGCTTTCTTGTAAATTCTGGGTTTTCGGGTTTGAAAGAGTACCTGACAAGTCGCCGGAATATGCAAACCTGAAGGAATCGGAACAGTGTCTGAAAGCCTGCTGTGTGTTAAGTTGTTGAACAAATAATGCTTGAACAATCAGTCTCAGTGGCATTAACTCGTTTTGAACTGCTTCTATGCACACCTCTTGGGATAGTTTTTGGCAGATTAGCTGCTTGCAAACTAAGCTTTTTTCTTCTTGTGATAGAGTAGGGTGTGCCTGAAAAAATTCGAAGGCATTATCATCCTACATTTCGTACGCACTATCTTTATCCGCTAGACTCAACCTGAGTCTTGACACATTGACACTTTTATCCCTCAAGCTCGTCAAATGAACTGAGGTCGTAAGTTAATAAATGCGGACTTTCAAAAACTCTACTTTAATGACCTGAGTTTTGATCGACTTCCACTAACGACCTGATGTCTAAGTGAACTTGACTTCCGAGAGAGGTAGAAAATTACTAGGTTGTTTACATAGGCACATATAAACTGCTTACTCGCTATTGATATTTATCATGCATTGGATTAGATATGACATCGAACATAATTCAAATGAATACTCACCTGGATATAGACATTCATTGCTCTATACAAATGATCATGGCTGTTTCTGCAAGATACGGGCACAACTTCAACAAGCTTCATGAACTCATCAACTGTCAAACCCGGGTCACGAGCTAACCGAACAAGATACAAGTCCCATAGTTCAGCCACAATTGTATTCCCCATTGGAGGTGTCTCATTTATTGCCATAAATGACGAAAAATATCTCGAAAATATACTCTCCATAATAGCTAGCTCCATACTTGAAGAAATCAGCTCATTTGGCTCCCTTGGAATAAGGAAATCTTCTACGTGAGCCAAAGGTAAAAGATGTATAATTTGTTCTTGCAACTTTAGTCTGCCATCGTTTAACCCACCAAGTTCAAGAGATCGTGCTAACAAGGCAAAGTAAAACCCAACAGGAATAACTCGACTACCCTTTTCTCCAATAAGTAACAAATCAAGGATCCCTTGCAATATCTCCGTGACTTGATCACTTGAATCATTCACATTATTATCGCTTTCTTTGTCACATAGACACTCCCAAAATTGTCGCGTTTTCTTGGAAAGAACCCATTTGTTAGCATAGAAAACAATGATTGGACTGACAAACCTTTCCCTCATTCCTTGTCTCCTTAAAGAGCTAATTATCCTTTTGAAAAATCCGAATTTTAAAGCAATAAGATCCTTTATCCAAAGATCTTGGCTTACTATCTCCTTTACAATGTCGCAACTCCAAGGATGACTAGAAAGGGTATCTAGAGAAGCTATCGGCCTTTCTCTTTTCCTTTCAGGGTCAAGAATTTCCATACAGGCCATAAAAGCAAGTGACTCTATACAACGGCTTACTATAAGAAGGTCCTCTGCCCAAGGGTGCAGAGTTTGGCATTTTTGTAGGACAATAAGGGTATCATCCCAACTTTGTAGGACTACTTGGTTTAAGTAGAGGTCAGTCCGAGAAGAGAGGTTTCCGGACGCATAAACCTCAGTCATTTCGAGAAACTCTGAGGCACACCTAAGGGACGCGACATTAAACGGATCTATGAATGTTGAAGAACCGTAGATGAACAATGCAATCATCTCAAATGTCTCTGAACCTCCTGGAAAATTGGTTGGTAATTCTACTTCTTGCCATTCATTTAATTGTCTCTTGAAGTAACCACTTTTAGCCATTAGTGGGAACTGTAGAGATTCAAAGGAAATGTAAGCTTGGGTTATATTAGTGATAAACTGAGATTGAATTTTGAACTTAAACAATGGTTGATCTTCTTTGGTATTACCTTGTGCAAATTGAAGGATTTTTCAGCAACACGAACTCGAACAGTTACTGGTAGTCCTGTCTCTTGGCTCCTGGAATTATATAGTTAAATCACTATATATTTAACTAAACCGCGGTATCATTGAATAAAGCAACACATTTTTCATTGTCGTCATCTGAATAAATGTAATTGATTTGAAAAGTTTTCAACATAGGAGTAAAGTTGCAAATATCAAATATATTGCCCTTCATTGACAGGAGCCTATAGGACATTTTGATCATATAGTTTCTTTGGGGATAAAGAGAGTTGCACGGACTGTTTAGATGTTGACTGATTTAATACCCTGGCATTGGATATAACTATTTTATTTGCCAGTTAAGCAAGGTGACAGTAGGACAATGTTGTTCTAGTAGTTTACTCTTGTATAAGAGTATATGCATGTTCAAGTGATTGCAAAGCTAGGTTATACGAAAAACATAAGAACAATACTCCCTCTGTTCTGATCAATAGTTATGTATTGTGTTTTCTTTTGTGAGGAGAACTTCAAACACAGATAACTATTGACCAAGATGGAGGGAGTACATACATTGTAAGAATAAAGAGGGGTTACCATGATATGATCTTTATCTTGAGAAGGGCACTGAGATTGGGTGAAGAGTAAGGACTTGATAAGTAGGAAGACTCTTTAGGGCTATAGGCTTCCATAACTTCAATATATCTTCAAATGCAGAAACTCCTATCATATTACAATGCATCGGAAAAACGTAAGATCACCGCTCGTGCATAAGCATATACAATAATGTTGGGATTGTATACTATACAATTGAAAATCAATGTGTATACACTAGAGTAACATATATACCGCGATTATATACACAACCACAAAGCATATACGGATATGACGTTTTTTTAATACGAGTAACATTTTTAAGTCATTTTCAAATCCATAAACACGACATTATTAATCACATACAACTGATACAGGTCACTTTCTAATCAAACACTTATATAGCCAATATAGGGGGAGTTGCACGTGTGTTTGGACCATATATCCAAATGAGGTTCTAACATGGAGAAAAGCAAGCATTTGGAGATTAGAGAACTACTGAAGTGGAAAATGCCCTATTTCATTGAGCCACTAACCTTACCCTATACTATTTTTTTACTTCCTAGGCTCACCAATGGTTGTAGTTTGGCTCGTTATAGTACATGTTGATCATTTCATCTATATTTTATCGCGGTGGGTCGAGCCAAACTCAACCCGGTCAAATGACGTTGTTTTAGGTGATTATGTAAATGTGAAAATCCTAATACTTTATCCGGACCAAATAGTGTATTCATGTCTACCCTTTTAACGAACATAACCCATAACTTTTCTGCGTGTTTAACGAAAATAACCCAAATATAGATTACTATACTCCGTATTTATTATCAAAAAATAGGTGATTAAAACTGCAAATAAAAAGTTTAATCGACATACTACTTCTTATGATGAAACTAAAACACCTTGATCTTCTAATCTAAACAGATTAAAAAACATCTGATAACTTAGGCACTATGTTCTAAAATGTCAAAATACTATTCGTATATAGAACTTTAGCCAACATATCTTCCTCTTCTGTGACTTCAGTTTGCTAAAGCTCTATCTTCAACAGAAAGGTACTACAAAATTTATCTATGATTTCTGATCAAACATCAAAGAGGTGTTTGTAAAACTCTTCTATAAACATAGAAATAAGAATACTCCCCGTATGACCGTTATTTTTTAAGCCTTGATTAAAAACTTTCTCACAACTAATAAAAAGATAAATAAATAATTAGAACGAACTGGGTATTTCTATAATTAGAACGGACACTTAAATAAGTGAGGCCTATAACCTAGTGCAATGGGAGAACTTTAAATAAAGTTCTTCCAATGCCAAGTCATTTTTCACTATTTTTGAAGCTTAAGAACTTTTTCCTATAATGGAAGAACTTTTATTTTGTTCTTAATTGGGTCCCATTATTAAGTTTTCTCACTATTTCATTATTTAATTTCTTGAAACTAACAAAAAAACTTGGTTCTTAAATAAGAACCAAGTTCTTATTTTGACAAACCCAATGCCATATGTCATCCACAATAGAAGAACTTTATTTTTGAAGTTCCACAAAAACTTGTATAAGACCGTCGCACGTGCGACCAGTTGAAAAGTGACCACATTATGATAAGTAGTGACCACTTTTGAGTAAATGGTAACCACCCATTTTTTAAAAAAATGACCTATTTTTTAAAAGTGGTCACTTTTTATCAAAAATTGGTCACATTTTGTAAAAAAACACGGATGAGACCATCGTACAGGAGAACTACTGTTGAAGTTCTTATTGACAAACCCAATGAAAAAAATTACTACTATTGCACTTGCTCTAAAGTTTTTTTTTTTCATGTATGTTCATTACTCATCATCTTTTCATGTATGTTCAAAGTTCAATTAATACAAAAATCCATTTGTCAAAAGTGTTTTGGATTCCACATTAAATTAACACCAATAACCATTATTATTAGATTCACCTTAACTTCCCAAAACAAAGAAAGAAACTAAAAAAGACCAATAAAACAAATAAACAAGACAAAAAAAAGTGAATTAACCCTATCCTCCATCAGTTTCTAACTCGTATTAATTAATGTTTTATTAATGGGTAAATCTTGAACACGAGAACTAATCAAACGGACTTAAAGGATAACAATGCCGACTTGGGAAAGACGAAATTGTGAAGGGATAATAATTTACCATTTTAGAGTTTAGACTTAAAACTCAAGAATGACCCTTGAATAGTTCTACTTAATGTGGTTTCTTCTCAAAAAACAAATCATCGAAAATTGAGATAATCGAACTAAGTATATGCTGATTATAAAGAAAGAAATACTAACCTGAACAAACCTGGCTTCAAAATTGTGAAACCTTACCTAGAAAGGCTAGAACAGAAAACAACATTACTCACTGCCTTAAATGTCGTCGTATTTTTCCAGTTCGAGGTTTTACCTTTGTATTGTAAACACATACAATGGTCTATGAAAAGTCTAGAATAAGGGTCTTAAAACAAAGAAATGAAGTTACAAGATCGGAAATCCGTGAAAAGTTGACAAAAAAGAGGAGAAAAATGGGAGGGAAAGTAAGGAGAAGATAAAGTGCGGAGGAAGTAACTTGTGTGAATATGTAGCACAACTAATCTAGTACGGAGTAATCTAAATCTAAGTCTTGAACATCCAAAACGGCACGTCTTTAATACATTTTCTGAATATTCTGGCATGTTATTTGAGTATGCTTTTACTTACTTCAACCAATGTTTTCAATCCCCAAAATCTTAATCTCAGTAAATTTCATACAATTTTCAAACTAATGAGTAGTTTATTTGTGAAGAAATGTAAAAGTCTCTTCATTGGGTTCGATGTTCAAACTTCAAAGCATGGATACTTGTTTTACCTGAATATATTAATGCATGCATGCATGGGGTTTTGAAATTCTCAAAGCATAGTTAGCAGAATATGAGGTTCATTTCCTTGTTACTCAAGCAACACATTCTTTTAGGTCAGAAATATTGCAATCTCAGTCATCTATATTTCACATGATGAAATTATTAAAAAATGGGAAATCTAGTATAGAAAATTGATGATGTAAAAGCCAAATTTTCATTTAGATTGGACACAAATTCTCATTTATGACGGATATATCCGTCGCAACTCGCAAGCTTGCGACAGGTCAATTAATACCCATATGACAGATAAGACAAAAGTAGAATATCTTGGTAATAGCAAATTGTTTAGTCTTTTCCACCAACATGGGTACTATTTGACCCGTCGTAAGTTTGTGGCGGATATACCCGTCAGTCTGTCACAAGGGAGACTTGCTGTAGATTGGATATATTTGTCTCAAGTTTAATATGGGTCAAATACACGTGGGATGAGTAAGTATAAGACAAAAGCAAAATGAATAGAGAAAAGTAGAAAGATTTGTCTCATATTTTCTTGTGGATAATATTTGACCCTTTTTCATATTCAGCCGGATGCCTCCGTCATTAGGAACACACTAGTTGGATGTAGAAAGAAGTGATGTATTATTGTATTAACTACTGTAGGACAAAACGTACCTCTGATAAGAAATAATGAAAATCTTGTTCCTCATATCCAATTCAATTTGAGTTGATGTCTATGAGTACTGAATTAGTGACCTGAAATATTTTTCATTGTAAGAATATGACATTCATTGTAAATACGACATATTTGTGTGACAGTCTCGTCGACTAATATAAATGTATAAATAATGAATCTTCTTCTCGCATTGTCTTCAATTCATTGCGAAAAGGAAGGTTTTTTTCAGTTGTAAAACTGACCTTACTTACCAGATATTGGGGTCTCTCGAAGAATTTTCAGTCTGTCCTCGTGGAAAGAAGAGTCGCAATGTAATTGCACTTCCATGGACATTGAAGGGTTGAAACGAATTATCCATTTGTCTCTTCCTCTCCATGATGAACCTGAGTAAAATAATAGGAACAATACCCATTTTAAGATTAGGCAATTAAAAACCTTAATTTCTAATTTCACCACTTAACACCAGTAATAACAGGTTTTTAGAAATGATGGAAAAAAAACAGAGAGAGATAAAAATATCCAAACTCGCAAATATCAATGGTTACAAGTTGAAATTGGAACATTTCTGCCACATCAGAATTTTCTAAAACGACAAGCGTGTTTGCAAAAGTGATCCGGACCAATAACACCCCGAAAATCGGATCGAATTTCCAACTCCTTGAGTAACACACTTTGAGTTTCAAGTTTCATTTACTGTGACAGGCATCATTTAAGATAAACATGCACTTATGTTTACCATTGCCATTCCTAGGACTAAATTATAGGTTCTGTTACAGAACACCTATAGCATTAGAAAATAAATAGAAGCATGAATATTGAAAACAAGTATGCGGGCGACAGAGCAGAAGATTGCCAACTGTCTGCGCCATATCCAGTTCACACCAAAACTGATGACACGGTCGCTGTTTGATCGGGCAGTCGACCTCCTATGCAGTCTTGAGTGCCCGCTAAGCGCTAACATGGGTACTACTAACAGGAGAGAAATACCTGAAGCACGAGAACAAGGAAAAGTGTTTCAAAGTAAACATAAAACATTAGATCCGATGTTTACTACCTTCTGACTAAAACCATAAAGATAAAGGCAGAAAAGGAGATGAGCATCAGCGAAACTTGTGTGGAGACAGCCATTACAGAATTACAGTGGTGCTTTAAGATGTACAATAGCAGGTATCCGCTTAATAAGTACCAGTGTCATCTCCTAAAATTCCCATTAAACAGTCTATACGCTACTCAGGCACAAAGTATTGTACACGGATGCATATCCAAGTGTCAGACTCATCTATTTAATGAAAGTCATTCTTGTTTCCGGCTTAAAGTAAGATTCAAGTGCTAGATACATGTCCGAGTACCAATTGTCGGACACCAGTACATGAGGTAATATGAAGTTTCAGAATAACATAGAAATCCGCACACAAATGCAAGTTTGTAGTTCTGTAAACTGCTACAAACGGAGTCTAGGAGAAAAAGGATGAGATCAAGTTCGCTGAAGAACAAAAAAAATTGCTTCCAAACCAAATTGAGATGTCAGATAATCTTTCTACCGCTATGATTTCATAGGGGAGGAACACATCCATGAGCTTAGTTAAAATATTCAGCTTCTTTGGACCAGTCACCAGTGTGGACTCTAAATCTCAGAATTATCAGATGAAACGTTTCGGCTTGTGTAACACTAGTTATTGTGTATGTTGTGAGCAAATAGCCGCAACAAGAGTTGAAGAACCGGAATTATAACACAAGTGCACCACAAAATTAAGAATTGAACTCATCTTCCACGAAGGTAAATTCCCCAAGCAAGACTGTGTTTTAAGTTCCGTATACTGTCAAGCAAAAGCTAACAGTGTAGAAAGTAGAAACACGGGATTCAAGGGACTGAAAGTTCTAGTCAGACCATTGCTGCTCCTGAGCAAGTCTTGGAATGCAGAATGCCTTTAAACCTTCAGGCAATATTCTAGGATACAAGACGCACACCTCAAGAGGTTGACTCTGTCTAGGGTGTAGCTGACTTAGCCCTGTAACTCAGATACAAAGAAATAATGTCATGTCAGGTCTAAAATCCTTGCTCCACATTACACTGTCATCATCAGCACCGCAATACCTTCTACCCCCCCCCCCCCCCCCCCCCCCCCCCCCCCCCTCCTTCTCCTTCCTTTTGAGAAAAAAACAACAGAAGTACACTACCATATCCTCTTAACCACAAAGTCATCAGATACTAATGCTGTAAAACACCATCCCTCTCAACCTAAATCAACTACTTTTCACTGTTCCAAGAAACCCTAAATTCTTTCGGGCTACTTTGGTCAGTTCTGTCCCGGATTCTGAACCAAACGACACCTTAGAAAGGGCTTGGCGAACCCTGTTTGGGAAAGTGGTAAAAGAGTAGTGGTTGTGGCACCGGTACAACAGTGATCAAAGGAGGGATGCCAGCCAGACTGACGGAGGGAAGGAGGTTGTGTGACGAAGACCCAAAGAAGGGACGTGGAACCAGGGGAGGGGTGTCAGAGAACAGGAGAGAGGTATAGGGGAAGAGGTGGGGATTTTGGATTGGTTTGTTCTGTCTTTTTATTGTTAATTGCAGATATAAAAAGCGACACCCTTTTCAAAGAATTTGCCTAAGAAATTTCAATAAAAAGAATAACAGAAACAATGCACTAATATTAATCCAGTTGTGTAAGAAGCACAAGAACAAAAGCAAATCCCCTGACTTGGGCCAAGGAAATCCCAACCAATTACAGAAGTACTATTAATCGACCATGACTGAAATCACCCTGCACATTCGCAAGGCTACATTTAGGAGCAGCTGAGTCTAAGAAGGAGAACAGTCTTGCAGTCGTACAAAGATGCTTTCACTACTAGACCAATCATGATACATTTTATGATAATGACCTACATGAGTATATGGCAACTGCCATTAAAATATCCACACTATTCCAGAGGAGATGAACATGAATATCCCTTTTTTGGGTCTGCACCTACACCTCACAATCTTATCTTTTTACATTCTTCAAGCCTCCTAACGGAGGCCTCGTGTCCTGGGTATGCGTTACTGCGTATTACATGGCCAACCCGTCTTAAGTGATTATCCCTCATTTAATCATTTTTAGGTTTCTGAATATGAAACAGAAAGTAAAAGGACTCAATTTCGTGTTCGCTTCTTATTTGTGAAGATGCAGACTCGCGGTCTCTATATATTTCTGAGACAGGTACAGAAGGACAACTTTAAGTAAATCCGAATCCCCTTATCTGCCATACAGGTAAATGGTATTCTCATTGTAATAGATGTAATATACTTAATGAGAGTTTACAAGCAACACATCAGGAAGTAAGACAATAAGACCTTAATGATACAACCACCAAAATAGAATAGGCAAGAGAGCTAAACAGATCAACTTACTTGTTTAACGTACATTGAGATAAATTACTCTGTAGTTGAAATCATCACTCCAGCAGCAAAAGACCTCACTAGGTGCTCAAACCCAGCTTATTGCTACAGTGATACAGTATGACACTAATTTAAAGGCATTCGAAGATCAACCTCCTTTTTCAAAAGCAATAGACAATGTAATTTAACCCCAAAAAAGTAAGCACGTGTACAAACATGACAGCTATGGTAGTGAACTCATACAAAACGAAGAGCTATATTACTACTAACATCTTAAGCTCTCATGAATACAATGATTCCTTTGAATCATAGAACACAATTTGATAGCTAATGGAACAATTGCTTTCTTCTAGTTCTTCTATTATGCCCTTAACTTTGCTCCTTAATTCCCGACTCCTACTTTTTCACATGTTAGACTTCCTTTAAAATCCAAAAGGAATATCGTCCTACAAATTTTACTCTCAAACAATATTCCCTCCTAGTCGTGGGAAGTTCCCTGATCACCTTTTTCTGGCCTATGCTTCTCAATTTCTTACTATAACACTATCACCGTCATTATTACTCTCCAGTCCACCCACACCCATTTAATCTCTCAGCCACATTTAGTCTAACCCAATCATAGTCACCCTATACATCACCACCAGAACCCCCCAAAAACCACAGCCACAACCACAATTCTCACCGTAACCCCAAACACCATAGCAGGTTGGCTCCAAACAGCCTGGTGGACAAGAAGGGGAGTGTGTAAAAACCTTGTATGTAAGCAACACTGCAACAGTTTATCTAATTACAGAAAACCCCGTAGACACACATCCAGAACAATACCATTTAAATCCACAAGCAACTTTGCAACCCATTACATCCAGAAGCAGCTAATGAGATGCTCTTAAGATAGGTGGTCTTATCGATGCTTGCCAATATCTAGCCACTACGATTTAGCTCAATACTTAGACTCTATTGTTTTTCACCATATACGGAAATTAAACTGCGAGTGTAAAGAGGTGCTGCACGTTGCAAGGCCAAACAATGAAAAAAAAGGTACATTAGATAAAATCAGGGTATAGATTTCTTGAAAAGAGATTCTGAACTATAGCCTGATTCTTTTCGCGCTTCTGCTGGCCAAGTTCCATCCTTTTGCGCTCAAACAAACGTCGAATGACGTGTTACAAAGCATAGGTAGTTGGATAGGAAATTGAGTAAACCACCTAAGGAGTACTGGCAAATTGCAAATATCATTTAAAAGTGTAGGTAAATCAAATTTTCCATTAACATTGATTCAAATTCTTCAAATACGAAACTGCTACTTTGCGTAGAAGAGGTTGTATTTCCACAGAAACAAGAATTTGCATGATATATGAGATGACAATTCCTAACTCACACACCATTTACAGTAGAAATAAAAAGCTGCACGACTTCTGAGTTGGCAATCCCTATGAACCCATGCACCACCAGCACCCAACTCAACTTACAACACAAAGATATAAGGGGAGGGAGTCCTGGACCTTGATCTTTTTTATAACATTTGATTTGTTTATTCTAGTCTTGCTCCTCATGTATTCTTAATGAAGTTACTGCCAAATGCTTTACCTTCATTCTCCAAACATCCCTTCCTCCCAGTTACCCTATCTAAGGATTTCAACCATGCAGTTACTCAGAGTCTTAGACACAATCACCACTACCATTGTATATTACCGGACCATGTCCCTTTACTTCATCCAAACCGATATTGCCAATCGTACGGCAACTTCAAATCCATTATAATCATCATTGCCTACCCCTTCACATCTCAGAAAATCTACATGAGTAGTTGGAACAATCGACACTCAGCAACATCAAACATTAAACAGTGTCTCGCTCCAGACTATGGCAAGGAAAGGAGTGCCAAATGTAGGTTGCCTAAATCTTGTGTTTATACACAATAGCAAGTATTTTTTTCTCAATATAATCCATGTTAAAGATTGGGTCGGAAGTTTCAACTCAACAAAAAGACGATACACAATACCAACAATAAACATACGATGGCTTTACAGAATCCACTTGTGCGATGTTCATGGAATAAATGATGGGGAAATTAAAAAAATGGAATATATTATTGTGGATGAGACGGAGGAAAGTGGATGGGAGTATGGGACATGGGACATGGGACATGGGACACGGGACATGGGACATGGGACATGGGACATGGGACATGGGACATGGGACATGGGACATGGGAGTTGATCTGGCTAGCCTATGGATTTTAGTCCAACTCGTCAACACACACACACCAGGCAACAGAGGTTTTATGTTTTTTCCTACCTCGTTCTTGGTTGCTAATCTTGTTATCCTTTTACCAAGTAAACTAACCAAGTAACCTTGCGGCCAGGATCTAAATCCTACAACCAAACACAATCTAATGGCCTTGTATTGAACATGCTTGAACTTAAACTTCCCAAAAACGAACCACACAACTGTTCATCATATCAGAGTAAACCAAACCTACATCCAAAACCAAGTTGATATAATCTTCATGGTACATACATGACCTACTATATTTTACCAACATATAACAGAATGCTTACTTCAACTCTGATGAATGTTTTCCAGTAATTGGTACAATCACATTTGCCACTAACTTAAGTTGTCTTAAGCGAGTCATTTCCGCAGGATCAGTAAGCATAAGTCACAATTAAACTCAATTATATCTTGAAGAATGGCCACATTCCAAAGAATGGTCCGAGTCATTTCCAGCCTGTTACTATGTAATTTTGAGGCAGTAATTTTACAAAAAAAAAAAAAAAAAGAAAAAAAAATCACAAGCATGTCTAGAAAACAATAAAAGACATTTGACTTAGAAACCTCCTCTCATCTCCTACTCTTAGCAGCTTTATGAATAACGGCCTGATAATACCTATGAAGTTACCTTTGCTGGACACCAAAATGCACAGTTGCATCCTAAGAAGGCTCTCGGCTGGATAAAGCGTCCAATCAAAACAATTAGTCTACTAATTCCACAATAATGAAGGGCAAACAAAAGAATCCTCGAGCACACGTAGAATTGATCCGAAAACACTTCTTGCTAACTAAATTCCAAATTTCAGACCTTTGTGCAATCAAAGCTCTCCAGCCTGTTACTGCGTAATTTTAAGGCAGTAATTTAACAAAAAGAAGAATAAAAATTCACAAGCATGTCTATACTTAGAAACCTTCCTCATCTCCTATCAAAGAATGGCCACTTTACGAAGAACTGCCTGATTAACCTATGAAGTTATCTATGGCAAACTCGCAAATTCGCATTAGAAAAACTCTTGGCTGGATAGAGCGTCCAATCAAAACAATCAGTCTACTAATTCCACAGTAAGGAACAACATACATAATAATCGCCAAGGTCACATAACATTGATCATTCCAAATTCCACCTAAACCTAACTTTCTCCACCAAAATTTCAGATTTACAGCTTAAAGTAAAATTAACAAAGCTATGTGAAACGAAGCGTCTACTAATTACTGACCTGACCTGCTGTTCCACAACACTGTTGTTAATCTTGTTCCATCCCGAAACCAATTGGCAATGGACAGAGACTGGAATAACGCTCCGGTTTATATAGCAAACAACTGCAACTGCAGCTGCACCTGCACCTGTACCTGCAAAATTAACGACATTGTCGAATTTTGCTGTAATAAACATGACAAAGTTTTCAATTTATCTCCGCCTATATTCGGAGAAACTAATGGAAAAAAGAAATTAATAAAATGGAAAACAACATTTCCATTAAAACAATCTAAGGAGTACCTTGAATTAGCTAGTTGGAAAGAAGAAGAAACAATCACATGTTTTCAAAATTGCGTTGGAAAAGGAGTACCTTGAATTAGCTAGTTTTAACATTGCCGCCATTAATGTTGTCAAAGAATACCGTCGCCGGAGTGGCAGGAGTTTGCACGAA
The DNA here is from genome assembly GCA_029255685.2 of Silene conica. NCBI lineage: Eukaryota > Viridiplantae > Streptophyta > Magnoliopsida > Caryophyllales > Caryophyllaceae > Silene > Silene conica. The sequence continues at coordinate 76,171,458 of CM055314.2, forward strand.
TGCGCTGCTCAAGTTGTGGCACACTGGCACCGTGAGATGCTGTTCTATTTTCCGAGAAAAAGTAACGTATATTTTCTCCATTCGAATCCAAATTGTATTTACGGAGTACTCCGTATGTTTTATGCACAAATTTTAAGAATTTAGTAAATATATGATTGAAAGTACAATGGGAAGCGTGTATGTTATTTTTTTATTGTTTGTGGTGGAGTAACGGTGGGTCATTTGATGGCATTTTGCGTAAATAATTGATATTCATAAGGATACTTTAGTAATTTTGTTGGCTTTATTAGGAAATGTGTAGTTTGAATATGAATGAATTAAAATGGAATAGGTGTAGTTTGGATATGAATGGAGGAAGTATACAATAAGAGTACCATACACTTTTCTGTACATATTTTGAGTTTTTTAATAGAAAATTCGAATTTTACTAGAAAAATATGAGTTACTTCTATATGGTAAAATTTATGAACTCGTTGAAGAAATGTTGAGAATCGAAAATTATTATACAACTAAAACACAATAGATATAAGTTGAAGTATTTTTAATTTTAATATAAAAAAATTAAAATATGACTCAAAATAGTTTAAAAGTTCAACAAATATACACATAAGCTCAATAAAATACACCATGATCGATGTTATTATACATTCGGTTGTATAATACTTTTTGTATATGATGTATCTATTAAATTCTTCAAAAACTATAAAATTGGGTAGTACTCCGTACATCGGATGTATTATCTTTTTTTGGAAAAATTATCATCATTTCCTTAATGTATTATCACTGTAAATTTCTAAACGTTGACACACATTATGTGTCATCCGGACACACATTAATATAATAACCTAGTATGAAAATATTTTCAGTATAAATTCATTTTTACCATAATTAGTGAAAATATTTTGTAAATCTTACCACATTTCGGTCACTAGTGTGTGCCCAAATGACGCACATTAAAAAAATCGATTCTAAATATCGAGTTAAATAATTAACAAATAAATCAAATCTCCTATTAAACTCGATGTTTATAAATGAGTCTCCCTTTATATACCCAATTTTATTATGCCAATTTTTTGAATAACTAAAGAGTCATTGTTGTGCTTGTAACATTTTCATTTTTGACATATTTGATTAGACTTCGTAACAATCTTTTTTTTATTGGTTTAAACCTATCAAAATTGAGATTATTAATTATTATAATGCTCGTTAGGAAGTGCTTCTACTTTGGTATTTAAAATAACTTATCGGGAGTTTTTTTTAATATTGAACAAAGATTTTACTCGATTTTTTGCTTTCAATACTCGGTTAATTGAAGGATAACGAGGGTAATTTGACAATTTGAGTGTAACCGAGTAAAATTGGAAAAAGAAAATTAATTAAGGGATTATGTTTTTAAACACATGTGATTTGTAGTACGAGTTGGGTTATTTTGTAAAAAAAACTAAAAATATAGGATTACCTTGTAGAAGAAAACGTCACATATTTAACGGACAAATTGGCGGAACAGAAAAGTCAAAGGTCACGGCAATATGGAGTTGAGGGTTACCACATCTATTCTGTGAAAAGTAGGGTTAACATGTAGAATTTGAAAAAACACTGGGTAACCAACTTACCATATAAAAAAAACTCAAACTAAAAATATACCAAAATTATCGTGTAAAATCATTTTATGCATAAGATCAACCAAATAACACAAGGGACGTGCTAAATCCCGCACATCATTTTACTCAATTCCACACATTTTTCACATTTATTTCGAATGTACCCTTCTCATTTTTATCATCCCAACCAAAAACAAGAGAGAAATAGAAACCCCAAAAATCCCAAAAAATCAACTCCTCCCAAAAATCAACTCACTCCAGGTTCTGATTTTACTGCAATTCGATTTCCCGATTTCAACAATTGTTCTAAAATTGGTTCTTATTTTACTGCAATTAGATTTCTTGATTTCAGTTCAATTTTAGAGATTGATTGAATTATTTCAGTTCAGTTCAAACCCTAATTGTTAAAAAATCAACTAAATTGAATAAAAGACGGAACTTAATAAAAAAATTACAATGAAACGACGGACTTACGTTTGATATATGGGAATTACGATCCATAATAGTCGAACGAATAAGAGATTGATTAGGTTTAAAGAGAGAATCTTTTAATTCTCTAACAGTCTTTTTAATTTTTTTTACTAAGGGCAATTATAAAAATTTAAGGTAAAAAAGTGTTGGATTAAGCAAATTAGCGTGCGGGATTTAGCAAGTACGTAACACGAAGCTCGAGTAATTAGTGAATATAGTTGTAGAAAAATATTTGATTTTGAGAACATAGTGAATTATTTTGATAACTTGTGCAGTTAAATATGTCGGTATTCATTATAGGACAGTCATTTAGGAGGTTTGCTAAAAAACACAGGTGCGACCGTTCGAGCAGGATTAAATTCAGAGCACAAAATGGACCGGGGTTGGATTATCCGGTCTGGAGCGAACCTTAACTGAATATTTAGGTTCAACCTTGGTCCTCATTTTCTGAAGTTGTGGTCTTGTTTATGACCGGTTAATTATAATTATACCTTAACTGAATATTTAGGTTTAAGTATACCTTAACTGAATATTTAGGTTTAACTATAATTCTCTTACCCTTTCCTCAAACTCTTAATCAATAACCTTTTAATTAGGTCTATTTTGGTCTGAAATCGAATTTGATTGAATATTTCGGGTTCGATCCCTTAGTGCGATTCAAAGCATAAAATTTAAGGTCAGATTTTCGGTTCACAAAAATTTTATATTCGGTATGATACAACGATCAAATCATGTCTTTAAGTGATGCCAACCTTTAGGTAAAACGGTGCTCTTGTCAAATGGGGAATGTGAGTATCTAGAAATGAAATACTTTCATTGTGAGCTAATATAGATCTCGCGTGACAGCAACTTTTTTTGGATACAAATGTTGGAAAGTTTGACAATAAAACTGTTGGTATTTATTATTTAACTCCATTTTAAATTGGGTAGAGATTTTGCGTGCCTTATATAAAGGCCGAACAATTATCTATGGAAAAATTGCCACGATAATTACCATCAATATTTATGATAAAGAATCTATATTCTATATAATAATATAAAAAGGCTAGATTGAGCATAATATCGCGACACGTGGCAGCGCTAGATGATTAGAACCATTTACTTGATGTATAATAAAAAAAAACAATTGTGGTAAAGTATAATTATAATTAAGAGATATGTTATTACAATGTTTATGTGTTAATTGAATCAAAGATAACTAAGAGTCGGAAATCTAAAACATCAACCATTTAATATATATATAAATATATGTTAATAATTAATTAAAGTTTTTCATATTTCTTTAGCACCCACATTTTTATTAACATTTGTCCCTATTTAATTCATTTTTTTAATTAAAATGGTAATAAATTAATTAAAACTTTTCATAATACTTAACACCATCAAATTAATTAGAAAGTTATTCCTATTTAATTAATTTTTGTAATATAATATGTTAATAAATTCATTAAAGCTCTTTATATATATTACTTAACATCCATAATGTTTCATCAACTTTTTTGCTATCTAATTCGCCTCTTGAGGTTCTCCACAATCAATTATCTAATTTAATAATATCACAAAATAAATTAAATTTGAAAATAAATATGAGAATTTATGGTTATGTAATGTCTATATATACAAACTATAATTCCTATAACAGTTTCTATTCACTCTATTTATTTAATATCTATTGTCCATGAGTTTTTTATGTAGTGGATTATATTCTACGGTTTAATTTAATTATTTGATGATAGTGAGTATATTGAGAATTATTATTGAGTGTTGTTGTTGTTATGGTACGATGAGTATGCAACAAAATATATTTTAGTTTGTTACGTTGTTGGTTTTATAATCGTTTTTTATATATTTGAATTCATGTTTTCTATTTGGTATACTTTAAATGATTTACATGTGACAATGGTTTGATTCATTTGTCAAGTTTTTTGTCAGGTTAATGTTTTAACTTTTGGACAAAATATTTTTTATATAAGTTTTAAAGTATCATGAAATGTATGTAAATGCAGATAAAGCAAAGCAAAGCATCACAAGCGCTAGCGTATTTGAAGAGAGAAGAAATATAAAAGACACGGAACCAAGGTAAAATAAAAGTTTAAAAAAGCAAGGTAAAAACTTATAAGTTAGGGATGTATTAAAAGATATACTCGAATAAAATAGTGCATATTTTAAGTTATTGAGTCGAAAAGTTTACGGTGCAAATTTAGGATAATTATTTTGTTCATATATATCTGTTTTTGCAACTAACAAAAAATATTTATTCTCGTAATTTAAACTATTAATTGTTTTAAAAAATATGTAATTCTCTTGTACCATAGGTTGTAATTGTCTTGTATTATAGATTTTAATTAATGTAAAATTTTGTTATACATTTATCTTTAAACATTGACGTTCAATTTTGTGAATAAAAATATACGTCAAAAATCTAAGAAAACATAAAATTATCCCGTGCATTGCACGGGCCACAAAACTAGTTAATTAAGATACAAATATTGTCCAGTAGTTAATGTAGATAGCGGAACCAATTAATTAAGAGACAAATATTTATAATCTTAAAGTGAATTCTAACATTCTTTTGAAAAGTGTAAAAATTTTGAGATAAGTAGCAATTGTTGCTTGTTTTGTGCGTGAGGTTGTAACAACCACCCAAATGACGTTTTATACTCAAACCTACCTCACGATATATAATTGCCACTCGCAAGTCATCATGGAGGTTTTACTTTGGTATCTATGTTTTAAAAGATATCATTTCCCTCGTGACTGATGTTACTGTTGATAATTAATACCTCGTAGGAAGTACAAGACATGTTAAGAGATTGAGCAAAGGGTTGCAGGATTTTTTTGTGTTGTAATAATTGTGTTTTTGTTAGTTATTGTGTACAACAAAAAACGAACATAAGTACAAAAGAAAGTTGGTTAGTACCCAACAAACTAAAGCAACATACTAACTAACCTTAGTTTAAAGTTGACTCTATATGTGTATGTTCCTGCTGACAAGTCCAATAATCCAAATTATGAGATTGTTTTAGATTGAGTGAGCAGGAATAAGACTAGAAACAGTTTGTAAACCATCAGATTGTTTGGTGGCCTCTTTACACTCCCCCTCAAGATGAGAGTGGAGGCTTGCTGCAACTCCCATCTTGAACAGTAAGCTGTGATGTTGAGAAATATGACGTGTTTTACTAAATAATCTTAACGAGGCAAATTTAACATAATTGTCCAATAGATCTATAAAAGATTGTGAAGAAAAGGTTGAAGGATATCAAATTCAGCATACATCAATTAAAGCAGAGAAGATTACCTATGAGCATGAGCGTTATGTTAGGTTCTTTACTCCTTTTATAAAACCCAATTATAACATCATGTGTTTGAACTATAACGAGTTTTTTTACATGTATTTGAGTGTGTTTAAATTAAAATTTTATTCTCTTTTTTGCTCTGTCGAGATTCTACTTTTGAATTTTTTTGAAGATATTTAAAAAGTGAAGAAACTAGTAAAATTTGAAAATGGTCAACTCGAGTTTATAATTTCAGAAAATAACGATTTTATTTTTCAAATCGATAAACTTTTCGAGAACTATAATTTGAGAAAAAAGTTTGTCATATTTGGATCCCGAGCCTAGGAGCTTTTGAATGACAAAATTACTAGTTTTAACCCGTGCAAAATTGCATGAGATTAAAGGTATGAGTTACGAAAATAAAATTTCACATAATTATACTTTTAAATATTAATAATATTCAACGTCCATAGCTCATAAATTATCTAATATAGTTATAAATATTGATTTTTTTTACTCTTGTAATTATGTTCCATATATATCTAATAAAGTTAGAGAGTGTATTAATTATCTATTAAAATTACGTAATTTTGTTAAATATAATACATAGTAAAGTTAGAAAATTAATATATAAATTATCTAATAAAAATTTAACTTTGTTAAATCTCTAGATTTTCAATCTAAATTTAATGTAACATTTTTATTAATCGTAAATATGAAAAGAAAAAATTGATATAAATTATTCATAAATCGTTATTTATCACGAAGTAATATTTACGTTCAAAACATAAACGTAAATTTTACATACGAAACATAAACATCGACGGTTTTTTAATAATTAATTGAATTTTCTTAGCCGTGGGTCCCACCCTTTATCGTTTTAAAAAAAAGTTAAAAAAACGTATTTGATGATATGGCTTCACAAACTTGCTTAAAATGTTATTGTATTTATATAGATAAGATTTTGACCAAACAAATTTTGAGTGATCATATCTCTTGGCCACGAGTTCTAACTTCTAACCTCAAAGATACCAGGTCGATCGAATATTTTGTGACAATTTTTTTGAGTCAAGACATTTGTTAATTGACATTGTCTTTCAAATAGGCTAATCCAAATTAATATTTTTGAATAAACGAATCTAAAAAGTAAAATACAAAGTCTAATTTCAGTATTCACTAAACCAATAAATAAATTTGATTGATTGAATAAAACTCAACAAGTAATATTATTAATTGTTTAACAAGTAAATTTGTAACACTCTGCCCAAATTTAGAACCAGAAATGTTAGCGACGGTGACTCACCATGCTATGTATTGGTCTCACAGACAAACACGGGTCATTTTCAGCGCATTTTCTCCTTGAAGTTCTTTCGCATATATAGATAACCAGAAAAGAAAGCACACTTTGTTGATATGAATAATACTTTCAATCATTTTAAACACAAAACAGATTTAAGCATATCAATGGACCTCTTCAAGGGGTTACCTCACGTCCCCATCCGAATAACGTATTCGGTTTAGTGAAGTACTACAAAAGTACCTATAAATTGAAGAATTAAGATCCATTTTTCTGCTAACAAGTAATATTAATTGAACTTAATTTTAGCTCATTTCAGTTAAGTTAAACTCTATTCAATTTGGGGGGCGGTATGGTGGGGGTCTATAAGAAAGAGAAAGGAAAATAAAGTTATTCATTCCCTTTGTTGGTGTTTGTTTGACACAATCAAAGGGAATTGAACTCCCTCCCTTACCCCTCAATCCATCTAATTCCTTACCCCCCACCCGAAGGGTATCAAAATTTCATTACCTTTGTTACCCTTCAACCACTTTCTTCTACTACCACACTTACAATTAGAGCTGAGCAAAAGCGGTATACAACACTGGTTTTGCTTTAAAAACCGGTATCCGGTTTTTAAAAAAGTTCATTTCATGATACCGGTACCGCACCGGATTTATTCGGTATACCGGTTTTTTTCGAAAATGGAATCCGTATCCGGAAATCCGGTTTAACCGCACCGGTTTTGAAACCGGTTTCACAAAACCACGAAAGCCATGTTTTCCTTGTAGAAGGTGTAATAAATTACAATAGAATTTGGGAAAATGATTTCCTAGGAAAAAAAAAGAAATTAAAAGCAACGCTTTGTGTTTGTGTTGCTATAAAAATATACAACTTTGGAAAATTTCAAAAAAATATATAAACGAAACACTTAACAAAAACAGAAAAATCGAAATATATCTATAAAATACAAACGAAACATCTCATTCATGAACAAACATGTCATTACTTTAGATATAGTTAGACAGTTTAAGCTTAGGCCTAGAAAGTTAAAATATATTTTAGGATTTTTTTATTAAACCGGTTTAAAAATCGGGGTCCGATTTTGAATAAATGAGATCCACATCCGCTCCGGTTTAACACTAAAAAATGCGGTTCGGATACCGGTTTCATAAAAAAAACGAATTTCCGGTTTTTTTATTTGCGGTTTTCGGTTCGGATGCGGTTTAAAAATTCGGATCGATTTTTTTTGCTCAGTCCTACTTACAACTACCACCACAATAGTCACCACCATGACGCTACCGCCACCGTCGCCGCCACCCCAACCACTACCACTGTCGCCGCCGCCATAACACCACCGCCGCCGCCGCCGTGACACTCCCACCACCATCACTACCATGACACTCCACCACCATCACCATCGTGACCACCGCCACTACCGCCACCGTCACCGCCATGACAGCTCTACCACTACCATCGCCACCACCGCCATGACACCCCCACCACCATCACCATCGTGACCATCACCGTCGTCACCAATACCACTGTCGCCATAACACTCCACCACCGCCATGACACCACCATTAATTCTCTTTCTTAAAGTACCCAAACAACCAATTATGTTTTAGGTAATCTCTTTCCTTTCCCCCTCTTACCCTTTCTTATTTCCTTTCCATTTCCCTTTCTCTAACCAAACGTCCCCTTAGTTTCATTCAGTTCAATTCAATTTAGTTTCATTCAGTTCAACTTTTTTCTCCACAAATTAACTCTATATTCAGTTCAGTTTAAATTTATTCAGTTCAGGTCAGTTCAGTTCAACTCCATTGAGTTTAATTCGGTTTAGGCTCTGTTTCGTAAGACAACTTAGGTAGTTTATTTGACCAAAATTTCAGCTATCTGTTTTTTTTTTTTGCAAGTGTTTGGTAAATAGCTTATTTGACCAAATAAGTTACCTGAAATGAAATGTTACTTAAACTCCATTAAGTTCAACTCGTTGGTTGTAAGTGGTGGTTCAAGGGGACTGAATTGACCCACGAAAAATTCTACTTCAACTTACATTAACCCCATGTGATTAGCCTTACTTTACACATCAATCTACACCACATTTTGGCCAAAGTTTCAGCGGTTGTGATGGGATGACTTTCAGTCGAAGGTTGAGATAGCAAAAGAGGTCGGTTTGAAGTGTTCTTGAACACGTTGGAAAGGTGGGAGTACAGGCTTTCCAACTGGTTGTCAACACAGTGGTCAAAAGTGTCCTTATGTGGGGTAGATTGATGTGTAAAGTAAGGTTAGTCACATGGGGTTAATGTAAGTTGAAGTCGAATTTTTCGTGGGTCAATTCACTCCCGTTGAATCACCACTTACAACCAACGACCACCACAGAGAACACAATTGTGACATACTTTGCCCTCGCCTCAACATACATACCAAATTTCAAACGAAACCAAACATCATAACCCCAGTTAGACCTTTAAAAACCCCTATAACAACTCGTTGTAAGCCCAAACTTCTTGTTATTTCTCTAACCAGCCTTACTTTAGACATCAATCTGCCCCATATAAGGACACATTTGACCACCGTGTTGACAACCGTTGAAAAGCCTGTACTCCCATATTTCCAACGAGTTCAAGAACACTTCAAATTGACCTCGTTTGCTATCTCAACCATCGACTGAAAGTCACCCGATCACAACCGCTGAAACTTTGGCCAAAATGTGGTGTTTGACAAAAAAATGTTTAATAAAGGTGGTGTTTGACAATTTATATTTTTAAAGACGGTGTTTGGAACTTTTTTTTAAAGATGGTGTTAGACAAAAAGCCTTTGAAAAATAAGATACCTGAAAGCCTGAAATGAGATACGGAGTATTTTCCATTTTTTACCCCTTTAATTTATAATATTAAATAATTATCATATATTTTTACGTTAATTTACACAAATAAGCTACTTTTTCAGCCAATTTACCAAACACATTTCTATATAATCAGTTACGTCAAGTCCTCAACTAATAATTTTCAGTTACTTTTTCAACTACCTTTTTAGATTTCAGTTAACTTTTGAGTTTCCAGCCACTTTTTCATGTATTTTACCAAACAAAAGCCTTAGTTTTAAAAGTTTCAGTCCAAAAGAACAATACCTTTAAATACTCAAATCAATCAGATTAAATTTCGTGGTAGAAAGGTTGATATTAGAGCTGATACGTAAAATCCGTATGTGAATAAAAAATTAGAAAAAGAAGAGTAAAAATTAAATCAAGTAATCTAAATAATTTTAGAAAAAAAAAAGCAATTTAAGAAAAAATCTATCAAATTAAGACGAATCAAATAATCACATAAAACATTGGGAAATTCCCAGGAAGCCAACCCATATTGGCAATTTGGAAAATATTTCTAATTTTAACTCTTTCCAAATTCTTGCTAAAGATAATTCCCTCAAATATGGAAAAGATATTGGAGATGGATTAGGAAACAATAATAAGGAAAACTTAGTTTCCTATGAAAACTCTACCTCTATGCCTATTAATAAGCAATCCTTCGCACATCGTTTCAACAAGCAAAGAGCAAACCTCAAAATCAATCGCAAAATCACATACCCTGTTTACCGAATTTCGAACCCAAAAATACAAAAAAGCTGACCCTGCAAGTTACTCAACCCACGGTATACAACAATGCCGACTCGATTCGACCCGCTCCGGATCCCAGTGACTCGACACACAACCGTACCACCAGCCCAGTTCCCCTGCTTAACATTACCAATGCTGGATCCGGACATGTCAACGGCGTTACCGCTAGTACACACGATGGAATTAGAAATCAATGTATTCCTCCCTCCGATTACGATATCGCCGGACCTATTCTTGGAGGTCAAGATATCACCAATGGTGATGATGGTGCTCAAGAAAATTTCTGAGGCGTATGTGTCCTCTTTGCAATTTTTACCAACTAATTTAATGGATAGATATCCGAATAGATTGAGTAATCGGCCTCCGCTAAGTCTTATGACTTGGAATGTCCAAGGTGCTGGAGTTCGGAATTTCTGACTATGTTAAAAGAGCTTATACGTGTTAATCGCCGTCAAGTTCTCGGTTTGGTCGAAAAACGAAACAGTGGGGAAATAGCACAAAGAGTCTGTGAAAAGATTAATTATGGTGGAAAAAACAAGAGTGGAGGCGGAGGGTTTTAGTGGTGGTATATGGCTTTTTTGGAAGCCCGAGGAGGTTACGACTACACCGGTAATTCACAACGCTCAACATATTACCGTCGAGATTTCAAGAACCGGAGAGTTACTGTGGTTCTACACGGTTGTTTATGCGAGTCCAGATAGTACTCGGCGTGAGGACTTGTGGACCGAGCTCGAACAATTCGCGCGGACTCATAATAAGCCGTGGCTAGCTATGGGTGATTTTAACGATACTCGCTACCTTTCGGAGAGGAATGGACGTAGTGATGGGATGAGGAGGAGATGTAGTAGATTTAATGCTTGGATTGAGAGGAATAACTGGGTTGATCTCGACTACTCAGGACCAGAATTCAATTGGTCTAGAGGCCAGGTCACTCAGTGGATACGAGACAATGGGCGAGACTTGACCGAGCAATATGCAACGATGATTGGCGGGTTTTATTCGAAGAAGGCTCGCTGAGACATCTTCTACAAAATCAGTCGGACCACTGTCCGATACTTGTGAGCTCAAATGGGTTCGCGCCTATCCCGGGTATACTTCGACCTTTTCGCTTTCATGCCTCTTGGTTATCTCATGACAAATTTGATAATTTTGTGATCGATAATTGGGATAACAATGAACCCCTTATACCATTTATCCATACTTATACTTCAAAATTAAAACAATGGAATAAGGAAGTCTATCGAAATATTTTCGTTAAGAAAACAAGTCTAGAGAAGCGGATTTTAGGAGTTCAAAAACTAATGTCTCGATCAAGTTGTAACTACTTATTTAAACTTGAGACTAAGCTTAAAGCACAACTTGACCAAGTGTTACGAGATGAGGAAATGCTTTGGTTTCAAAAGTCGAAAATGGAGCGTATTTGTGATGGGGACCGTAATACTCGACTGTTTCATCTTAGCACTATTATTCGAAGGCAACACAATCGTATTGTAGCTCTTCAAGATGGTAATAGTAACTGGCAATGGGAGGAAAGTGAGGTAAAGAACATGGTTATAACCTACTTTAAGTCTTTGTTTGCCGGAGATAATGTGGAGTGTAGATTGGATGAGGACTTAACAAATTTCTTCCCGGTCTTATCTGAAAACGAAAATAGAGTGCTGGGCCGTGAATTTACGGTTACTGAAATGCAACATGCGTTAAAAAAATGTCACCATTTAAGGCTCCCGGACCGGATGGGTACCAAGCTCTTTTCTACCAATCTCAGTGGGATATTATTAGCCCAAGCCTTGGAAGATTGGTGCTAGGCGCGCTTAACGAGGAGTCCATACCTGCTGGTTTAGGCGAAGCTTTTTTAGCTTTGATCCCGAAAGTCGATAACCCACAGCTTGTTAATCAATTCAGGCCAATTGGGTTATGTAATATAATATATAAAATCATTACAAAGATGATTGTGAATCGGCTAAAACCTATCTTACCTATTCTCATTAACCCGGTTCAGGCAAGTTTTGTTCCTCAGAGACAAATAACGGATAATATTATCCTAGTACAAGAAGCTTTGCACTCGATGAGAAAGAAGAAGGGACGAAAGGGTTTCATGATACTCAAGCTGGACTTAGAGAAGGCCTATGATAAACTGGAATGGCCTTTTCTGAATCACTGCCTTATTGATATGGGATTACCGTTAAAAATGGTCCGAGTTATAATGAAGTTGATCTACTCGGTGACTCTGAATGTTCTTTGGAACGGTGAAATGACTGAATTTTTCGCCCCCACAAGAGGAATAAGACAAGGTGACCCTTTATCACCCTATCTTTTTACAATTTGTATACAAAAACTGAGTCAAATCATCGTTCATGAAAGCCTCAATGGAAATTGGAAAGGTTTTCCGACTTGTCGTGGTGGGGCTATACTTACTCATCTGTTTTTTGCGGATGATATTATTTTGTTTGCGGAGGCAACTGTTGAGCAAGTGAATGTAATTAATCATGGGTTACAGCGTTTCTGTGCGGCCTCGGGACTACGCGTTTCACGAGCAAAATCTAAAGTCTACTTCTCGCCGAATACGAACGAAGAATTGCGAGAATCGATATCTGAAAGTTTAGGAATCGAGAGCGCTGATAACTTGGGAACCTATCTCGGGATGCCTACTATTCATGGCCGAGTTACAAAGGAAACATTCGACTTTGTTATACAGAGAGTCGATAAGAGACTCACGGGATGGAAGTCGAGATGGCTTTCAATGGCAGGACGTGCCACTTTGATCCAATCGACTCTTAATGCCTTACTGTCGTATGCTATGCAATCAGCGTACATCCCCCGAAGTGTGTGTGATGAACTGGACAAAAAATCACGCCGCTTCCTCTGGGGCGGAGATAGTGATTCGCGTGGACTCAGTATGGTATCGTGGGACATGGTGACTAATGAAAAAAAATGGAGGGCTAGGGATACGATCAATGAGACAAGTTAACAGCGCTTTTATGGCCAAATTGGGGTGGTGGTTACTGAAAGAACCAAATGCACTCTGGGCTCGGGTTCTACGCCACAAATATACTCAAGGTAGGTGTGATATGAAAATGTTTGAAGCGAGGCAGAATTGCACAAATGTTTGGCGAGGCATTGTTGAAGCAGCGGAGATCCTCAAACAAGGGCTAGGATCTAATATAGGAAATGGGGTCTCAACTCTTTTCTGGAAGCACAAATGGGTGACTGAGGTACCACTGGAAGATTACTCAGCATATGAGATCCCGGAACAATTACAATACATGAATGTGGAGGATTTTTGGGATGATGAAACGGGTTGGAAGTGGGACCTCTTTGCTGACATTCTACCAACAGATATTTTACAAACAATTGCATCTTTTGAAGTTGCTCCGGGAGAAGCAAACACTGATAAATTTTATTGGTCGGAAACTCCATCAGGCTTCTTCTCGATTAATTCAGCTATTCGGTTAATTCGTAAGATGCCAAGCCAAGACTCGGGATCTTGTTGGAAGCTACCTTGGTTAACTTGGGCACCACAAAGAATGAGGCTGTTTTTATGGTTAGTAATGCATGATCGTATTATGTCCAATGTTAATCGTGCTAAAAGAGGGTTTACTGAGAACCCATGTTGTGGTGTATGCTTGGAGGAGGAGGAATCGACGATCCATATTCTTCGAGATTGTCCCAAAGCCCAGTTGGTATGACAACATTTCTCGTTGGCAAGCTCAGAATGGTTTACGACACCTTCACTTGTAAAGGAATGAGTTGTTAATAATTTATCCAAGAAGGGACGCGGACCAGAGGAACATTGGGCCACTACCTTTGCGGTTGTGGTATGGTGGTTGTGGAGGTGGAGAAATTGTCGTGCTTTCAACCGACAAGAGGTAATCCCTAATAACTTATATCTTACTATCACGGAGCGCATTCGTGAAGTTCTGGAGGCGAAAGATACCAGGGACTTGATTACCCTTGGTACGACTTCTCACCGAATTGAGGTTAATATTAGGTGGTGTGCACCGCAAGTGGATTGGGTTATTTTGAATGTTGATGGGGCGTCCAAAGGGAACCCATGTTTAGCTGGAGCGGGGGGAATTATAAGAGACAGCACGAGAAGGGTAATTGTGTCTTTTGCAGAGAGACTGGGAATAGCCACTGTTACCAGAGCTGAATTGACAGCACTTCGAAGGGGTCTTATGATCGCTATTGAGAGAAAATACCCTCGAATTTACATCCAAACGGATTCAAAAGTGATTGAAGGATTTCTGAAGAAGCTAGACAAGGAACTGCTACCTACAGCACACACTCATCTTATTCTTGTTTGTCGAGTTTTCTTCTATGAAACGGATTGGCAAGCAGAAATAAGCCATGTATACAGAGAGGCTAATTCCTGTGCAGATTGGCTAGCAAATCTAGGAGTGGATCAAGATGTGAAACTACGTATCTTTGAGCCTGGTCATACTCCGGGACCGCTTCACACTCTCATTGACTCAGATGCCCGCCCGTGGCGTGGCGTGGCCGCGTATAGTCCCAAGTGATGTTGCACCGTAGTTTCGTCGTAGTGTAGGTTTCGTTCTTGTTGTTTTGTTTTTTGTGTTTTTTTGTTTTTATTTCTAGTTTCTAGTTTGGTCTTAAATTGGATTTTTGTCCACGTCTTTCCACCAAAAAAAAATAAAAATAAAATAAAACATTGGGACAATAAGATTCCATACAATGTTAAAAAATGAAAATAAAAATAAAGAAAGATTCGATATTATTTGCATAATTTGTAAGAATCAATTAAACCGGTGAATCAAACTACGAGAATCTTAAAAATTAAATTCTAGGGTTTAAGTATTTAGCGTTACACATTTACTACACTCACCTTCACCTATATAAAAACATTACAACTCTCCTCACACCATTCCAAATCCCAATCCCCGCCGCACCCTCACAAAATGTCAGACCAAACCCCGCAAATCGCCGACCTGACCATATCATCAACCACCGCAACCCTTCCACGCGCCGCCTTCTCAAACCGGACCCCAATCCGACATATCCTCAGCACACCTGACAATGGCGCCTCCTTCGCCGGCCAACGCGCCACCGTAGGCGGCTGGGTCAAAACCGGCCGTGAACAAGGTAAAGGTACCTTCGCATTTCTCGAACTCAATGACGGTTCTTGTCCTGCTAACTTACAAGTTATCATCTCCGCCACCGTCTCCGATTTAACTAAGCTTGTTCCTACTGGTACCTGCGTTACCGTGTCTGGCACGTTAACGACTCCGCCGGAAGGTACTAAACAGAAGATTGAATTGCGTGTTGATCAAGTTTTGGATGTCGGACCTGTTGATCCTTTGAAGTATCCTCTTCCTAAGACGAAATTGACTCTTGAGTTGTTAAGAGATTTTGTTCATCTTCGTCCCCGTACTAACACGGTATGATTACTGTTTGTTTCGTCATTTTGTTATTAATTTGTACAAAATTAGGATATCTGATGAATTAATTTACGAAATGAGCGTTTTTTTTATGAAGATGGTTGAGTTCGTCTCCGTTTCGATTCGCAATTGTATGAAATGAGTGATAGGTTTTGATGAACTGATCAAATCATTCGAGATTGCGTTTGATTTGCATTTTCTGTTCGTTCTGTTGAAATTAGAAAGTACTTGATTAATGTTTGCAATGAGCGTTATGTTTTCATGAAGATGAATGAGTCCGTCTTCAATTTGAATTGTAATCGAATGTAATGAGCGTTAGGTTTTGATGAGATGATTAAATCATACGAGATTGATGTTTGATTTGAATTTATTGTTCGTACTTCGTACTGTTGAAAATTAGGATACTTGATATATGTTCTCGATGAGCTTGATGAATTTGTTGAATTAGTTTATGCGCAATGTTGTTCCTATTGTGGAAAACTACGGGACCTTGAATGAGCATTAGGTAATTTTTTGTATTGTGAAACATTCATCAAATATCCTAACTTATCCTAAAACTACGGTACTTTGAACGAGTGTTGTTCATTTTTTGTATTGTGAAGCGTTCTTATTTCCTTGAGGACTTGCTCCAACCATTTTGCAATCCGTAGCTAAACCTCTTTCCTTGATGACTGAAAACTGGACAGCAGTGAGATGTCTGGTTATGTTGTCACAAACAAATGATAATCTATGTTTTTACGGTCTTGATCATCCTACAAAAGAATTTCATACTAAATTATATCTTTTCTTTAAAGTCTTGGACATAAGAACTGGCTAATACGGTTGTAAGGTTATATAGAAAACAGAAATCAAAGTTAAGTTGAACTACTATACTGTACAAGGAATGATCAAATAGTAAATGTGTGTCTATGTTAAAAACTCATCAATCATGCTTATGGGATGTTTATAATTGATGGAATAAGAAATGTAATGGTGCTTAAATGTAGCTAGGATATGATAGCAATGTTTCCTGATGTCAAAGAATACGCAGATTCTTTTCATTCGTCTAAGCTGCACTTTCCCCTCTCCTCAACATATCATCAAATCGTCATGTTCAAAAACATGAATTTCTAGTCAAATGCACATAAGGCATAACCATATTATAAAATTTATTGTTCAGCTTCAATAATTTGTCACATTGAAAATAACTATATAATCATTCTTCTCCAATTTAATTGGTAACTACAACACTCAATTTTTACTCAATATGGTCACACAAGTCTTAAAACCTAGGATGAATTAAACTATATCAAGCAGGTTATATAATATCAAACAGGTTTTATAGTTATACTCAATATGGCCTAACATATTATCATATATAATTATGGCCATAGTGAATCTATGTTAAGTGAGTTATATTCAAACTGGTTTTATTGAAGTTATGTGAGATATATTTGAATTTAAAAAATTGGCCATATTGAATTTATGTTAAGTGAGTTATATTTAAATAATTTTGAGTATTTTTAAAGATGTTAAGTGAGTTCTGTGTTATGACATGGTGGTTGTTTTGGTAACAGATATCGGCTGTTGCTAGAATTCGCAATGCACTTTCATATGCGACTCATACATTCTTCCAGCAACATGAATTTATGTATATTCACACGCCAATAGTCACCACGAGTGATTGTGAGGGGGCTGGTGAGATGTTCCAAGTCACTACTTTAATAAACGAGTCGGAAAAGATAGAGAAAGAGTTGAAGGAGAGTTCAGCTCCATCAGAAGCCGACATTGAAGCAGCAAAGCTTCTTGTTCAGGAGAAAGGGGATGCTGTCAAGAAATTGAAGGCAGACAAGGCAAAGAAAGACGAGATTGCTGCTGCTGTTGCTATACTAACAAAAGCAAAAGAGGATTCTGCTAAGTTGGAAGTGAGGGCTAAGCTTCAACCTGGGCTTCCCAAGAAGGATGGGAAAGTTGATTACACCAGAGATTTCTTTGGTCGTCAGGCTTTCTTAACCGTCTCTGGACAACTCCAAGCTGAAACTTATGCATGTGCTCTCAGCAGTGTTTACACATTTGGGCCAACTTTTCGTGCTGAGAACTCTCACACGTCAAGGCATTTGGCTGAGTTTTGGATGATTGAGCCAGAAATTGCTTTTGCTGATCTTGAGGTAGGCGGAATCAAACCCTCTTCTTTCTGTTGTTTTCTTTCATTTTAAGTGTGCGATATTTCTTATTGAAATACACACCTGTATTTTTTATCATTTGAAGGACTTGTGTGTTACTTGTTTTGCGTAAGCTTTTATGGAAAACTCTTTACAAACCCAAACACTATCTCCTAAAAACTTATGTTCATCTATGTAGTCAGTTTTCGAAATGGACCCCTTCTCACTTTTTCCTTGGAACAAAAATGAAAGAAAGAAACCATTCACAAAGGAGCTATCTTACAAAAGTGTCTTGGACACTCCCAGAAGCTACTTGATTGGTTGCCCTTAGGTTGGTTTAGTTTATTGTATTGTAAAGGCTGTCTTACCTATTATCTGCTTGTATGATGGCAGCTGTTTCGTACAGTAATTGCTGCACGCTTTTCGTTGGTCCATTAAACGTTAAATCCTGAAAGTTCAAAGCTATGCTATTCTTGGTATGGATTGATGTAAGCATATTCGCTACATGAGGTTCATGTTGAATTTGACTCCCACGGAATACAAAACTAAGGATAGTGAATTGACATTTTCGTTTTTGTGCATTGTTTACTTACTAACCATGCAAGTGTACATTGAAAGTTGCTTTATTACTTTTGTCTTTCGTCACACAAGCATTTTATTTTGCTTGGAAACTATTTCTGCGCTTGCAGGAATGATGTTTATACCCTTGCTTTACTTTTGAAGGCCTTTATAACTTATGGAGTTGCAGCGTTTTAGTTTATTAAACCTGCAAATTTCTAAGGCTCCATGATACGTTTTTACACACTAACCAGTATTTTGTGCAATCTAGATGTATCATTTCTTCCCAACTCATCTCCCCTATTGACATCTTTTGGCTAGAGATGGTTGAGCGGTTCTTACTTCTTAGTCTGTCCGGAAATATCATTGCACTCTATGTTACTCCGTACCCAACGCTTATTAGTCCGACACTTCTGCTAGGTGTGCTAAACTTTTGAGACTCGCCACTCGAAAATTAGAGGATGGGAGATTATAGAACATTCAGTATTATATTTAATAATTTTAAGTCTTGTAAAACTTCTTCTAAGTCGGGTGTGTGCTTGTCTCAATGAACCATGATAGCCTACATATTATAGTGTTGTGACTTGTGACTATTATACTTATATGACTGACTAATTGATTGTTATCATTTCTGTCATAGGATGATATGAACTGTGCCGAGGCTTATGTGAAATTTATGTGTCAATGGTTACTCGACCATTGCTTGGATGATATGGAATTCATGGTCAAGAATTTTGACAAGACTGCAATTGACCGCTTGAGAATGGTTGCATCAACTCCCTTTGTGAGAATCACTTATACGGAAGCAGTGACATTGTTGGAACAAGTCACGGATAAGAAATTTGAGAACAA
Source organism: Silene conica (assembly GCA_029255685.2). Taxonomy (NCBI): domain Eukaryota; kingdom Viridiplantae; phylum Streptophyta; class Magnoliopsida; order Caryophyllales; family Caryophyllaceae; genus Silene; species Silene conica. The sequence continues at coordinate 76,190,647 of CM055314.2, forward strand.
AGTGGAATGGGGAGTCGATTTAGCATCAGAGCATGAACGGTTAGTTATTGTTTTTTTCTTGGGTTAATTTTTCCTTAATGGTAGAAGTATTAATGTAAAGCTCTTCTTCTTTGCAGGTATTTGACTGAGGTGGTATTTAAGAAGCCAGTGATAGTATTCAACTATCCGAAAGGAATCAAAGCATTTTACATGAGGCTAAACGATGATGGTAAAACTGTGGCTGCAATGGATGTACTTGTTCCCAAGGTGAGGGTTCTTGTACCTATTATTTCTCCATGACATAGGGTAATCAAAGAAGAATCTGAATCTGGGTTCACATTGGTATTTTCTGAATTACAATTGACTGAAAATTATGACACTTCTTTTAGTGGAAAGATCAATTGCATTTCATCAATAAAAGGTCTGATCCGATTTCAATTTAATACAATTAGAATGCATTGAGCACGGAGTATTTCAGACGACACCACTTTTTATATTATCTGTCCTCGTAATTATGCTTTGATACAGAGACATTTTAAGTTGAGTAAACTATATTGATGTATAACATAAAATTTAAAATGTTTTTTGAGGGAGATTTCATTTGGAAAAATTGAGTTTGAATGTCATCTGACTCATCTCTGGTAGAAGCGCAGGGGGATCAATTGTTAACTTAAACCTTATTTCAACAATTGAAAGTCACATCTTACATTGAAAACCAATTTTGCTTATGAGTATTATTGTGCTTGTGCTTTCAGGTCGGAGAGTTGGTTGGTGGAAGCCAGAGAGAAGAGCGTTCTGATGTCATCGTGCAAAGGTATGATATGCAGAGTACACCTATTTAGTATTTTTTTTTCTGCATGCCTTGGGTTAATATAGCCCAGACATTGTTAAAATAGATGTCTCGCCTGGTATTTTTTGAGCAAGTTATTATCCTTGATAATGCAGGATTACTGAGATGGGATTGCCATTGGAACCATATGAGTGGTATCTTGACCTAAGGCGATATGGCACCGTGAAACACAGTGGATTTGGTTTGGGATTCGAGAGGATGCTTCTATTTGCCACGGGTATTGATAACATCAGAGATGTTATTCCTTTCCCTCGGTTTCCAGGGAGAGCAGATTTGTAGATTCAATTTGCCAGAAAACTACATTCTCATCTGATCTCACCTTTTATTTGATATAATTCCAGTATTTTCTCAGACATTATGCTTGTGTATTACACTATTACTCATTTAACATTTACTTTGTGAAAATAGAAATCGGCACTCGTTAAAATGTGTTCTGCACTTCTGCATTTTTGTTCTCACCTACTGCAAGGTCTGCAACCTAGTCATTCTTCCAGTGTAGCATCTGTTTTCAAGTCTCTGACTGAACTGCTGAAGCTACAGCATGTATTCGGCTGAAGGTTTTTGTGAAATTTGATATTGCAGATAGTAAGTTTGGGAATGCGCACTGCATTGTTACTTGGCACCTCATTGGCTGGTTATTGGTGTTGTCTCATGTATCGATGATATGTAGACCTATGAATCTATGATGAAACTGTCGGTCAGTTGAAGGCCATATCTATGATGCCATCATGGATTCATGGGGCGAATTAAACAGCTCCCAAAACCCAACTGCTGCATCCCAATTTTTAGTAGCCATTGACTTGACCCGAATAACGGCTTTGGGCACCACGGATGACGCTTACTCATTTTCAAATAATGAATGATTCTAATATAAATAGAAGAAACTTCCTTGGTCAGCAAGGAACCCTACTCAAAGTTGTCATATATTGAAAGAAAGTTCAACTATTAATGAATAATTCTAATATAAATAGTTCCTTCTCTACTCGATCTTCTGAAGAGAATTTTCAGTCTTAGTTTTTGTTTGCCAATATGTCCGAGGAACAGCTCTATACGAAATGTACCCTCATCCGCGACATTTTTTTCCACCCAAGACGGTGGCGCGAGCCTATCTGGAAAACGCGCTACCGTTGGTGGTTGGGTCAAAACAGTCCGTCAACAAGGCAAAGGCAGTTTTGCCTTCCTTGAACTCAACGACGGTTCATGTCTTGATAGCCTCCAAATCATCGTCTCTTCCACTGTCGCCGAGCAAGCTGGCTTTGACTTGGCCAAAGTTGTCAATGCTGGTGCCAGCATTACCGTGTCTGTCACGTTAACTACCCCTCCTGAGGGTACTAAGCAGAAAATTGAGTTGCGTGTTGAGGAAGTTAAGGCTGTCGGCCGTGGTGATGATGATAAATTTGATAAGTATCTCCTTCCCAAGACCAAGATGTCTCTTGAGAAGTTGAGAGATTATCCTCATCTTCGCGTTCGAACTAACACGGTATTCTTTTGTATTACTTGTATTAGTGTCAATTGAAATTCCGTCTTCTTTTGTATTAGTCTACCTACGACACCAATGTTTAAAACGGTTTTAAGAGAGACTCTCTGTCGAAATTGTCAAGTGACTTGTATGTTGATTGGTATGTTTTGTTGATTTGTTAACAGATATCTGCAATTATTAGAATTAGGGATGAACTTTCATTTGCGGCTGCAGCGTTCTTCAGATCGAAAAAAATTAGACATGTTCACACACCAATTATCACCACGAGTGACTGCGAGGGAGCTGGTGAGATGTTTCAAGTCACGACTTTGATAAACGAGGTAGAAAAGACGGAGACAGATTTGGAGGGGTGTTCACCTCCGCCTGAAGCCGACATTGAAGCTGCAAAGCTTGTTGTTCAGGAGAAGGTGGAGGAGTTCAAAAAACTCAAGTTAGATACGGCAAGCAATGAGGATATATATATTTGCTGCAATTGGTGTACTAACAAAAGCGAAAGAAGATCTCGCTAAGCTTGAAGGTAGGGCTAAGCTTCAACCCGGACTTGCCATTCCCAACAAGGATGGGAAAATTGATTACACCAAAGACTTCTTTGCTCGTCAGGCATTCTTAACTGTCTCTGGACAATTGCATGCTGAAACTTTGCCGTGTTTACACATTTGGGCCAACGTTTCGCGCAGAGAACTCTCACGCTTCAAGGCATCTGGCTGAGTTTTGGATGGTGGAGCCAGAAATCGCGTTGTTCTCAACTTGAGGTTTGTTAAATCTCCTTCTCTTTTCTCTGTTACTCCCTATTTTCTCTTATGGTTTATTGGCTGACAGAACAGCTGTTTCATAGGATGTTATGGACTGTGCTGAGGACTATGTAAAATTTATGTGCAAATGGTTACTTGACCATTGCCTCCAAGATCTCGAATTCATGGTCAAAAACTTCGACAAGACTGCTATTGACCGCTTGACAATGGTGGCTGAAACTACCTTCAAGAGAATCACTTACACAGACGCAGTGGAATTGTTGGAAAAAGTCACAGACAAGGAATTTGAGAAGAAAGTGAAATGGGGGATCGACTTAGTGTCAGAGCATGAAAGGTTAATTAATTACTTTTTTCTGTGGCAAGTTTCTCCTTACATGGGCAAAACTGCTGATTTCACGGTCACCTCGCCTTCCCTGCAGGTATTTGACTGAGGTGATAAATAAAATGCCTGTGATAGTACACGACTATCCGAAAGAAATCAAAGCATTTTATATGAGGCTCAATGATGATGGTGAAACCGTGGCTGCGATGGATGTACTTGTTCCCAAGGTGAGTCCGCGAATAATGTTATGAGGATTAATTATCAGTTTACCACTTTTGCGGATTTTTGTGCATATACCCCCTTTTTAACTACAGAGTACCATTTTTCCGCAGAGCCGTGTATGAGGGGTTTATAGAATTGACATGTCTGCTTGTTGTTTCAGGTTGGAGATTTGGCGGGTGGAAGCCAGAGAGAAGAACGCTATGATGTACTGGTGCAAAGGTATGATATGCGTACATTCGTCTGTTCTATTGTATTAAGCTAATTCTGCAGTGACATGAGTAGCACCTGAGAATAATATGCTAACTCATGTTTCCTGAATAATGCAGGATGACTGAGATGGGGTTGCCATTGGAAGCATATAAGGAATATCTTGACCTCAGGCGGTATGGGACCGTTGAACACAGTGGATTCGGTCTGGGATTCGAGAGGATGCTTCTCTTTGCCACGGGTATGGATAACATCAGATATGTGATTCCTTACCCTCGGACTCCAGGGAAAGCAAATTTATAGATACAATTTGCCACAAAAATACGTTATCATGTCATCGGACAATTCATCTGTTATAATTCCAGTGTTCTTGTCAGTCAATCCGATTTAAGGGAAATGATAATGCCACTCGACTTTTTTTGTTAATGCCACAATAATACAACTTAAAAACCGAGTCTAAAGGCATATTACTGTTCCAGTCACATTATTAGGTGTTTAGTTTGATGAGTGTAGACAACACAGAATTCATGTCGGGCCGATTTTCAGGAGCTGGAAAGGTACAGGACAAGGCTACTTTTAAAAGATCCTCAAGTATCCCTTCTTGATCTTGAGTAAGTCCTGAAGCTAGAGCGGGGTCGATTACTAGAAAAAGCCTGTCTTCTGCTATGGCCCTCTCTATATTATTTCTTAAGGTGAGCGACGATCCATTTTCTTCTGTAAGACTGGTTGGCCTTTGTTTTGTAATGAACTCCATGATCATTATACCGAAGCTGAACACGTCAACTTTCGTTGTGACAGTCCTCATGTATGCAAACTCTGGTGCCATGTAGCCAACAGTGCCTTCAAATGCGGATGTAGAGCCATTTTTACTGAGGTGTACACCAAGGATACGAGAAGTTCCGAAATCAGCTACATGAGCTTCCCAGTCTCCATCCAGTAGAATGTTTGAAGGCTTCAAGTCACAGTGAATGACTGGAAAGTGATACCCTGAATGCAGGTAAGCCAATCCTTTAGCAACCGAGATACATACATTAAGTCTCCTGGATAGCGTCCATGTTAAGCGGTCTACTGATGAGTCGTGGATGATCTTGTCTAAATTTCCGTTCTCCATGTATTCCAGAACAAGTACTTTCAACTTTCTAGTTTCCCAGGCATATCCAATAACCTTGACCAAGTTCCTGTGTCTTAGCTGCATTAGGGTCTTAATTTCCCTATAGAATATTTTGTCAGACTCTGCGTCAAATTGGCGCAAATTCAACTTCTTTATAGCTACAACCTTCCCGTCATTCAGAATACCCTTGTACACTTTGCTTAGACTAGTGCTTCCGATAACATTTTCCTCACTGAAGAAATCAGTGGCTTTTGCTATATCATGTGGTTCAAATCTTCTGAGAGTTAAAGCATCTGCGAAATCTGGCAGTCTGATCCCGTTGTCTTGTAGTTTTCTTTTCCGAAGGTGTTTTCTGTAAGCCACGGTTGCTACTACAATCAGAAACAATACTGCAGTACATATAAATGGTACCATTATCAGCAGAGCTTTCCTGGATATCTTGTGCTTTGAATGACATGAACCGAGAAATTTAGATCCGCATAGACCTTTATTTCCTATCAGACTCGACGAGGGCAGATTGTAAAAGATATCAGATTGTGGAAGAGGGCCCTCAAGCTGATTGTGAGAAAGGAATATAGTCGTCAGATTGGAACGAGCACTGAATTCCTGTGGGATCACACCACTTAGATTGTTCCAGGAAAGATCAAGAATGCTCAACTGTGTAAGCTTTGCCAAATCATCGGGAATCTGACCGCTGAGTTGATTCCTTGACAGGTTCAGTTTTTCGAGCAAAGCCATATTGAAGAATAATTTGTCGACGGACCCAGAGAGTCCATTGCCTGACATATCAAGGATAAGCAAGTTTCTGCAATGTTCAAGTGTAATCGGAATAGTTCCCGACAAATTATTATCTGAGATGTCGATGACTTCTACCATCTCCAATGCTCCAATCTCTTCAGGGATCGACTTGGACAGGGAATTGTGTGATAAATTGAGGTACATTAGAGTTCTCTTTTGGCTTCCTATAACTGCCGCGGGAATTGACCCATTAAGAATGTTGTTCGAGAGATCCAGCCTCGTCAACTGTCCAAGTTGGGCCATTGTTGTGGGAATGTTCCCATTGAATCGGTTTCCACTCAAGTCGAGAACAGAAAGCTGATTTAGCTGAGAAAATGAATCAATTGGACCCTTGAAATGGTTATTTCCCAAGGACAGAATGCTGAGGTGTTTCAGTTGAAACATTTTCAGTGGTATATCGCCGTTGAGTGAATTATCATTCAGTGTAAGGACTTGCAGAAGAGAAAGATTCGAAACCTCTGAAGGAATTCTGCCTATAAACCTATTGTTGTGTAACCTTAAGCTAATCAGGCTGCTTATACTACCAATTTCGGGTGGAATCTTCCCCGAAAATGAATTCTGAAAAAGTTGCAGTTTCTCTAATCTACTCAACTTCTGTATATCAGGATTCAGTACCCCGCTGAAGTTGTTTTTCGCCAAATCTAGAGTTTGAAGGTTGACACAATCAAAGAGGTCATCAGGAATACTCCCTAACATGTAATTTTCCCCGACTGAAAAGAACGTAAGGCCTGACAACTTGGCTAGACCTCGCGGAAGTTCCCAAGTTAACGTGTTATATGACAGGCTAACGTCAAGAAGCTTCGTACAATTTGTAATGCTTCTTGGAATCGAACCACTTAGAAAATTGTTGTTCAGTGCAATGTACATCAAGTTATACAGCTTTCCAATGTCGGATGGTATCTGTCCAGTTAGCTGATTCATACTCAATGAGAAGATACTTAAGCTTGTTAGGTTGGTAATAGAAGACGGGATTGGACCCGTCAAGTTGTTTGTTTCCAAGTTCAGTACTTGTAAGTATAGTAAAGATCCCAGTTCAAGAGGGATGCCACCAGTTAAATGGTTCGCGCCTAGCTCAAGCTCTGTTAAAAGCTTACACTTGGCTATCGATTTTGGGATTGTAGAAGTCAGGTTATTATCATAGATTGACAGTACTTTCAGGTTTACTAACTCTCCGATCTCTGTGGGGATACTTCCTTCAATGTTGTTGCTGTACATAGCGAAAATAGATAGATTTCTACAGCGGCCAATATCAGGTGGTATTTTTCCGGAAAGATTGTTTTCAAGAAGCTGTAATGTTTCCAAGTTTAACAGGTTCCTTACACTGGTTGGAATTTTACCTGATAACTGGTTCTGGCCTAGGTCCATAACAGTCAATGCTGATAACGCTCCTATGCTTTCAGGTATCGATCCTTCTAAAGTATTTGAATAAGCAAGGAAGATCCTTAGGAACCTCAAATTTCCGATACTGGTTGGGATTTGGCCGGTTAAATTGTTAGAAGCAAATGAAAGTTGTTCCAAGGATGTGCAGTTGGTGATACTGTCAGGGATACTACCAGTGAAGAAATTGCTGGCGAAGTTAACGTACGTCAACTTCTGTAACTTACCCATTTCGTTTGGTATTGTGTCGGAAAAATGGTTTTGATAGATATCCATAACTCTCAGTTTTGTCAAGTTTCCTATGGATTTGGGTATGGGACCTTCTAAATGATTGCTGTAAATGACAAAGACTTGAAGACTAACTAAATTTCCGATGTTGGCCGGAATATTTCCGGTAAGATTGTTAGAATTCAGACCGAGTTCTTGCAAGGATGTACTGTTAGTGATAGTAGCAGGGATCATTCCAGTCAAGGAATTGTTACTTAAGTTGAGATGTGTCAATTTCCTAAGCTGTCCGAACTCTGAGGGTATCGATCCTGACAAAGAATTGTAAGCTAGGCTTACTGTCCGAAGCCGAGAACATAGTCCCAGCTTCGGAGGAATTCGACCCAAGAAAAAATTTGAGGATAGATCAAGTACCTTAAGGTGTGACAAGTTGCCCAAATAACTTGAGAGTGTCCCTTTAAGCTGTTTATCATTCAATGATATCTTAATGACATTGCCTTTTATCGGGTCGCATGATATGCCGGTCCAGTTGCAGTGGTGGGTTCCGACGTTCCAGTTAAAGAGCGAACTGTGAGGATCGTTGGTGATTGAACTGTGGAAGGCGGTCAGTGCTTCGACTTCAAATTTCAAGGTTGGTTGTAATGATGGAACAGTGGCTGTAATATGAGTAAAGGTTGCAAGAAAAGTGAGCAGTAAGAGAACAATGTGGGATGTCATTGTTATGTATCAATGTATGGAACTATGAATGAGTGTAATATGTATTTATAGGTCCGTTACGATTTCTAATTATCTCGGTTTGACTTTGGTAGTCAATGAATTTGCAATAAGTCTCCCTTAAGACGGTCATTTTTCGTCTTAAGCTGAAGACGGAATATATGTGACCTATTTACAATAAAATATCATCATTTTATGATAAAAAGTTACCAGAATAATTTTCTAAGTTTTTTACGTATGAAAATACATTTTAGAATATTTAGACATATATATTTTAAAAGATATTAGCGGGAAAGATTGAGTGTCTTGAAACGTAAAAAATATCGGTCAAGACTCAAGACGGATAGTCTGAAATTGTACAATCACCGTGACGAGGTGGTGTCAGAAACAAGCAGCGCAAGATACGTACAATTTTGTTGACTTTAAAGTCAACTTTGAAGTATGTATCATGTATGTAAGTGGTAAGCAAAGTAACTAACATTCAACTGAAAGCATGGCATTAAAATTATAAAATAATTTAATGATAAGTTGCTCGTCTGGTGTTCATGTACACTAATGATTTTTTTTTTTCAAATAAACGCACTATATCACGGATATCCTCAATTTATCACGGGTATCCTCAATTTCATGGTTGGGGCAAGAGACTAAGCTGCAATACTGAATTATGATGGAGTGCTTAAAAGTTTATTTGATGTGACTGCATAATAATAAGATGACATCCGCCATAATATGGCTTAATAATCGCGGTGAAGTCTCGACAACCGATTCTGTAATTCAACTAAAATCCGAAATTTAGAGGTAGAAAAATATGCAAGTATGGAAAATTTGCAAAGTGGGGGAAATAAGCACTCCGTGACGAGGTGAACTGAAGGTGAGCCAATTGATGATCAATGGACTTGCTTCAGAATTTATTTGACGAGGTCGGCCGGTCGGGTGAATGCATTTTGCCACACCCATTAGCTATTACGATCTAGGAACAAAATAATCACTTGCATCGACTAAAGAAGAAAACCACGTAGAATCAAGATATTTCAACGACGACAATCTTAGCTTCTACCCATTACATGAAAGAGTACATTTTCAGTTTGATAGTGTATCAGATGATATACAGATGAAACTTGGTTAACCTGACCGATATAACATTCCACAAGGACCACATTCATCGCTTCAAATCCCTTCAATCAAGGGCGTAATAGAACAATCCTCAGCTCAAGAACAACAAGACGACTTCTCGCCTACAGGTTGCCCACGGAGAGGAACAGTTGTAGGTCTAGAAGCATTTGATGCAGGTTGGCTTGCCACTCTGCATTAACAAATACAAATATTGTCATAGATTTAGAGGGGATTAGAACTCAATGCTGAATGATCAACAAATTGTTTGTCTATCAGACTCATGTTTAACAAAACTGTTATGGTTCAACTAGTTAATAGTGTTCAGCCTAGCACACATATTCATAGTCAAACAGCCCTGCTTCCGATCCGTATCATTAAATCAAATTAATAAGTCACTTAATTTGATCAGCAAAAGTTTGGATATGTTTTGACCATTTGTTACTGAAATATGAGGTGTGTGTGTAATGATAACAATAAGCCAACACATTTATGTTCCTCTTTTAACTCAAAAAAAAAGCAAACACATTTATGAAACAGAGGCCTGGTGAATTGGTGACCAGTAACTAGTTCTTTTCTTCCTTTATGCATTATTCGGATACAGAAGTAGGAAAGAAGGGATGGGGGTGTCAGAGATGAAGCTTGGTATTTTCCCTCCAATCTTTCCTATGTTGGAACTTGGGGAGGGACTTCATTGTGTCTTGCAAGAGGCTTAGTTTGAGAAGGCGCAAGGTGCACTGAGGCCCTCACTAGTTGCACCTCGTGCACCTTGGGGGCGCCTTTTGTATTCCATGCAATTCAGGCCCTCTAATGCGATCTGGTTGGTGTCTCACTGCGCCTAGGCGCGTTTTTTTAAACCAGGGAACTAAGAGGGAAAATGAATACCTATGTTTCCCTCCAACTCAATTTGTATTCTAAGCAAAGGAATATTGTTCCCCTCAGTTTCATGCCTCTTTCCCTCCGAATTTCTCCAAACAAAGGGTTCATGATAATTGCTTAAGTGTGCTTGGACATTAGATCAAGCTATCAAAGAGAAGAGACTAACCTTTTTTTGATCTCAGCCGACATTGTCATGAATGCTTGTTCTACATTGGTTGAATTCTTAGCACTTGTTTCCAAAAATGGGATCCCCATCTCATCAGCAAAGGCCTACAGGTTGGAAAGCAATAACAAAAATAAAATAGCCATAAAACTCTCAATGAAAAATTATTGTTGCAAATAATATGGTGATAGGAGAACCATGCATGAATATTGTGAAGTAGAGTTTGAAAATAAAGTTGGCAGTAAATGATTTCTTATCTCGGATTCTCGGGTAAATTTCCACAATTAGATTCTTAACCCAAAACTGGACAAAGAGCTCTAATAGGTAAAAGATTCTTAACCATGCAGTGAGAAATTGCTGAGAGGTTGATCATTAATGAAGATCTGTCAGACTCACAGCATCACCTCCAAAAAATAGATAAATAACGTGTAACTACTAGCTTCAGTTAAATACTATGGGATTAAAGCACTCAGCCCTTCCTAGACTAAAATTGTGGAAAGCGGGTGTGGGGTAAAAGAAACAGGTGATACTAGACTATGATTCCCCAAATATACAATCCAGTCTAAAATGATACTCTGCAGTAGGTTAAGAATCTAAACAGACAAGGCTGGATACCTTTGCAGTTTCAGAGGAAACAACTTTGTTGGCAGTCAAATCACATTTGTTTCCTACCAAGATTTTGACAACATTGTCACTGGCGTAACGGTCGATTTCATTCAGCCATTGCTTGACATTGTCGAAGCTCTGTTGATCCGTCACATCATACACAATCTAGAAAGATGGGAAGAGGACTATTAAACAACGATTCTCAAAAATGGCAGACAAGAGACACAAGATAAATGTGAAATATTAAACCATAAGCATGACCAGAACAAAATCACCCTTCTGAGAAGTAAAGTTGGCAACTCTAACTTACTATAATTCCATGAGCACCACGGTAATAGCTGCTTGTAATAGTACGGAAACGCTCTTGTCCAGCGGTATCCCACTGCAATTTGGCGAGAGAAACATGATCAGATAACAAATCAAACAACAAACAAATTCAAAAACTTAAGCAGTACTCTACTCCTTACAATTTGAAGCTTAATGGTTTTCGCGTCCTGCTCAACTGTACGAATTTTCTGCAGAAAACAAAATCATTTCAGCAAATTATCTCGAAACTTTCTACCTAAACTAAAGGACAAGAAGAGTGGATAACATCAATAAGTATACTCACAAAATCAACACCGATTGTGCTAATGTAGCTTTCAACATACGAATCATCCTGAATATGACAAGCATTAGCAGTTAATATGTGTCTGATTACTAATTCTACAAAATTAACGAACTCGTTTCATAGAAAAAATGCACATAAACACATGAATTAAATACCGCGAATCTTAGCAGGAGGCATGATTTTCCGACACCAGAGTCTCCGATGAGCAGAAGCTTAAAGAGGTAATCACTGTACAAATTTCATTATCCAATCAATCAATCACTCAAACTCAAACTTCCACATACGGAGTAATAAACTAAAACTAACCCATTTCCATCGCTAGAAATACATTTTGAATTCGACAGAAAAACAAGAAAACAAATAACCTCGAAAAACTCCAATTAATTCACATAACTATCAAAGACTAACTTCGAAAAAATAAGCAATCAATTGATCAATCAAATTCGAAAAAACAAACAAGTTAACATACTAAACCTAAGAATATTAGTTAATCAAACAAATGGAGTAAAAAGCGAGTTACAGAAAACAAAACCCCAAATTTACAAGATATAAAATAGTGAGCTCGAATTAAACATAGATTTATACAAATCAAACAATAATAATAAGAATAGTGAAAATGAGTGATAGAGAAAGAGAAGGTGGTTACTATTCTTGATTCATGGTTGACTGATTGGTGAGTTGATCAAAATGAGTGACGCGGAAACCCTAATTTCGATTTCGATTACAATTCGATAAGAATGAAGAGAGAGATATAATTAGGGGAAATAGTCGTCGAAGCACTCAAAGGTTTAAAGTTAAAGTTATAATAAGTGAGATGTCGCGTACAGAGTACAGTATTCAATGGAGTGACTATCCACCTTTTTTTTTAAAATTAAAAAAAGCCGATATTATTCTTATTATTTAGAGTAAATTAGATTTTATTCCCTTTTGAAATTAAAACTAATTTTGTAACCCGTGAAAATCACGGGATCATTAATAATTTATAACGTTTAAGTGTTTAATTTGTGAATAAATTATACGGAGTAGTCCCTCTCTCTCTCAATCATTTGTTTAAAATGAACACGACTGAGGGAGCGGTATTTTAAAACAAACTAGTTTTGTGACCCGTGACATTCACGGGTTTATATGTGTAAGTATAGTTATTTTATCGTATTATTAAGATTTGTCCGAAAAATTAGTTTATCGATTTAAAAATATATAGTTTTGATTTTTGAAATACTTAAATATAATTTAATTAAGGCATAATGTTTGATTATTATTCTTTTTTTTTAGAATGATAAATTTTCTAGTGTAAAAAACTTAACACACTACTACAAAAAAAAGTCAAAGAAACCTGTTGAAAAATGCCTTAGACACCTAATTATAACAGGTGTCTAGGTCATAGGTGTCTTTGGTTAAGAAACATGTTGGAGAAACTGGTATCTTATCTAACAATCCGGTGTCTTTGGCATATATCTATGACACCAGTCTCATCTACACCCATACCTGTTATTATATCCACGACCACAAGGAGGATATTTAATGGATGTTTCATTGGGCCACAAGATATTTACTGTAGATTTATTGAGATAACATTTAATTATCTATTATTTATCAATATTTGGGGTCGCAAAAAATCGTCTTTTAAACCATTTTTTTAAGTTTGGGGTAGCGGCTGCTACCCCTTGCTCTAAGGTGGGTTCGCCCCTGTCTGTGACACCACTCTCATTTACACCCGGTGTCTTTGATATATTTAAGTAGATATTGATAACTATTATTTAAAGAATGTGTTAGGCGGTGGATTATGGTAAGTTAAGAGATAGAGGTATGCATGTATTACTCGGTGAATCTAGGAGAATTAATTAAACAATATATTATTTAAGATTAATTTATTATTATTAGTTATTAAATAAATTGAAAATTAAAATATAGGAAACCGGATTTAGGAGGAGATGTTTCTTAGTTATTAAATAAATTGGAAATTAATATATAGGAAACCGGATTTAGGAGGACAGGTTTCTTAGTTATTAAATAAATTGGAAATTAAAATACAGGAAACCGGATTCAGGATGACAGGTTTCTTAGTTATAATATAGGAAACCGGATTTTGAAGGACAAGTTTCTTATTTAAACATTGTAAACTAGTTATGTAAAATAACCGGTGTCTTACGTTAAGAAATCTGTTAGAAAAACAACAACTGTCTTTTAATTGATGTCTTAGGCCTTTTTTGTAGTAGTGACACATACTTTTTAATTAAATTAGAGAGCTTTTTATCTCAATATTTTATTTCTTATTAATCATATTTTCTTAATAGTAGCTTGGTTATGAAGTTTAATAAATTCTAGTCTTAATATATCATCTATATCAATTTATCAAAAATCCTAAATTTTAAATTTTGTAAAAATGATAAATTAAGTTAAATAGTAACCTACAACCAATGGTGAGGAAAACCAAAAAGTCATCCTTTTAAATAAAAGAAATAAAAGTTAAATAAATATGTAGTTAATAACTAAATTTAGGAAAGGAAAATAAATAGTTTGTATTAATTTATTTTTGTGTTCACAACTAACATTTTTTAAAATTTTTATTCTTTATAAGCATGTGACACATGATTTTAGATATGACTTTTTAATAACACATGACATATTAAGATATATACTACTTAGTATTTTCTTGTTAACATCGATGCTCAAAAGTGATGAACCTTGATTGATATTTATGTCTATCTTAAATTTGATAATAATAATAATAATAAAAATTTCAAAAGTCATAAAACGTATCCTTCAATTGTTTATAGTTTTTTTGATAGAGGCAAAATTTGTAATAAGCAATAATTTTTCTTATCCATATCGTCAGTAGAATTGTTTGTGCCACTAATATGCCTTATCTATCTATTCACATCAAGTTAAGCGTGTCAGGGTTTTAAATTAACTATATAATTTTTTTTTATTTTTTATGTAAGTTCCATTGGTGGGTTATGAAATATTCATAACATTTTCAAACTTCATCGTACGCATTTGTTTTGTTCAAATTTAAGGGCTATCAAGATTTGCGGTATTAATAAGATGTTTAGTCTTGTTTTTTTATAATATTGTATAAATCAATAGATAACTCAATGGATATTTTACAATATTGTATAAATAAATGAAAAATCTAGTAATCAATATAGATCGATGAATCATGTAATAACCAATATTAAAATGACATGTGAATTAAAGTTAAATGCTTTAAGTAGCCTTTTAACTATATTGTAAGCATAAATATTACTAATAATGTACATTTAGTCATTATCCATATCAATAAGATTTATTTTGTCCAACTTGTTAATATGATTGAGAATTTGAGATCTTTGCAACTCCAATTTCATTCTATAAGAGCTATTTTTCAAATGGAGAATGATGAATAAAAAAATAACACATACAAAAATAAAACATACATTTTAAACTTTATGAAATACTATTTTTTTTTCACGAAACTAAAAATAATTAATCATTAACATTCACGTTGTCAATCTTGTAGTTAGTTTATAATATAAAATTGAGGGAAATAGAGAGTATTTGTTCAAGCAATTATAGTATTCCCTCCTTCATATAGTTATCAGAAATAAGACATTGAATAATAAAAATATAAGTATATTTACCTTTCAACAACACAACTCCACAAATCTTGATAGCCCCTAAATAACAACAAAACAACATATATGTGAAGTTCAAAAATGTCATAGTACTTCATAACCAATATAACTTAAAAATAAATAAATAAACTATTAATTTAACACCTAAAGACACTTATCTTACCGTAATACACTTACAATAATAAGAATGATTATTTACACATATAATTTTCTCGGTGATGAGGTAAACAAAATATTGGCTTGAATTTTGGCTCACAAATTTTGTCTTTCATCAAATATTTATAGCCAATTGATGATGCATTTTATGACTTTGGACGACTTATATTTTTTATTACTATAATCAAATTTAATAAATACATAAATATGTAGCAATGTTTTATGACTTTTAAGCATCCTTTTTCATTATTAGTAAATTTAATAGACATAAATATAAAGTAGGGAGAAATGAAATGTAAAAGGTTTGCTTTAATTATTTTTTCCCTTTCTTATATTTTTTTTTTTACAAAATCTACCTTGTATGAGAATTTTTAATCATTCTCCGCCTTGCTTTTTATTTATATATTATATTTATAGATTTATATATGTATTTTATTTAATGAAATTATATCCAATTAAACGAAATTGAGCAAGTATATAACAATAAGAGTGAAGAGAAAATATCAAATATAAACAGTTTAAAATTAGAGTGATTTAAAATATATTGCAAATTAAAATATATATTATTGAACATCACCACTGCTGCAACAACAACAACAACGCCAACAATACTCAACAATAATTCTCAATATACTCATTATCATCAAATAAATAAATTAAACCATGAAATATAATCCACAACGTAGAAACTCATGGGCAATATATTTTAAATAATTAGAGTGAATAGAAACTATTATAGATATTATGGTTTTTTATAGACATTGCACATCCATAAATTTCCATATTTTAATTTTAATCTTAATTTATTTTGTGGTATAATTAGATTAGACAATTGATTGGTGAGAAACTCAAGAGATGAATCAAATAGGAAAAAAATGTTAATGCAAATTATGGATGTTAATTAATATAAAGAGTTTTGATCAATTTATTAACATATTATATTACAAAAATTAATTAAATAAGAAAAACTTGTAATTAATTTGGTGGGAATTAAGTATTATGAAGAGTTTTAATCAATTCATTACTGTGTTTAAAGACAAAAATGAAATAAATAAGAAAAAAAAATGTTAATAAAAATGGTGGGTGTTAATTAATATGAAGAGTTTTTATTAATTAGTAGCATGTTTTATTAAAAAAAATTAACTATAATTATAAAATTTATTAGCATATTTTATTACAAAATTTCAACTAAAATGTCAATATTAATTATAAATTACGAAATTTTGATTTAAATTTTGAAGGGTTACATAAATTTTGGGAAACAATATATTTAATATACAAAATTAATTTAAGAATATTGATAATATCCTTTAATATTATAGATAAGTGAATTAAATTAATGTCATGTAATAATAAATTGATAATTCATCACACAAATTTGTCACATTAAAAATATGCTACGTCACATTTAAATAGGCCAAGTCACATTAAAATTATGACACGTCACATTAAAATTTGACATGTCACATTTTTTTAGTTACCCTTTTAATAAGATTTTCTAGATTTTTAAAATTACTCTCTTTTGAAATTTTTTCTTAAAATTACTCCCTTAAGTTGCACTTTTTACTAAAATTGCTCCCAAACTCCACTTTTAGTGACTTATTTCTTCTATTTTTGAACATATTTCGTTTGTGGCTTAGCCAATCTATACTCTAAAATGTATAAATATGTAGAAAAATGTAAGGGAGTTTCAAAAATAGAGGAAATAAATCAACTCAAATCAATTTTTGAAGCAATTTTAGGAAAAAATGCAATTTAAGGAAGTAATTTTAGGAAATTTTTTTCAAAAGGGAGTAATTTTAAAAAGTTCGATTTCAAAAGGGAGTAAAATCTAATTTACTCTTAAACTTAAGATAATTTAAATATACTCGTGTTGTTGAATTGGATCAAGGTATTGTTAGGTAAACTGATAATCTATTTGATTAATAACGCTAAGCTAATATATTGGCCGAAATCTACTATTTTTAAATATGTTGTTGGTATCAACCTATTGTAGTAGCATATTCATTTTTATAGCTGAAAATGGTTGATTTGTCCTATAATCTACTAATTACCAAACACGTTTTCTTAATCCTGCCGTTTAATTCGATGGTCAAACTTGCTGCTAAAAACTGTCAACCGTATATACTAACATTATCTGTTATTGTAAATCTTCTTCTACTGTTTGCCAAAAGCATAATGCATTGAGAAAGGTAAAAGATTTGTCTTATATACTCATGTGACGTGATATTTGACTCGGCTAGAGCTTAAGAAAGATAGTGTGGTCTTAAGCTAGACTAGCTGTGGATCATTAACGTCATTTTTATTATTTTACGCAAACCTTTAAATACTCCGTATATTATAGGAGTTGTATGTATGTATGTATTTTTCGAGGTGGTTTTGGTATATGGTGTTTGAATAGGTGATCATTGAGTCATTGTCTCATTGATGAGGTTAAAAACGGTTATGTTGATGATATAAATCGTCAAGTCGATACGAATGGTGGTAAACTAATTCCACACAACGTATTTTGAAAGTTTTTACAATGTAGCTTTTCTAGCTATAGTACCTGTGAATAAATTTAAACGAAAGACAATGGAAACGGAGGCGGCTTCCGAGATATCAGCGATGATGGGATTCACACATTTATTGCTCGAAAGTCGAAACGATCCCAAAGATATGCGAGATTGCTGTGTATTGCAATCAGAATATATGCATCCGTGAAAACGCTTGTGGCTTAATGCCCAATTGATTGCAGACAGAATGCCCAAAAGCTCCTGCTTGAATTGGAATTACCCTACTCTAAAAAGCCGCTCCTCCCAGGAATAAACTCGATATTAGTTAAATCGTGTTAAGTTCACATACGAGTATTATGTAGCAGAACGAAGGGTATGAAGGAGTCATGAAAGAGGCATAATCGCATGCTTTGTTTAGCACCAGGCACGATCATTTGTTTTTCTACTTATCCTAATAGTTCTATCAACAACTCGATCTCTTTTTTTTTTTTTTTTTCATGGATCATATAATAGGAACAGACATCATCTAGCTACAGACTCAGCTAAATGATGAGCAATCCTATTCAGATTTCTAGGACAGTAACTTAACGAAACACAATGAAAAGACGAGAAAATCATATCTATTCTACTAGCTATTTTCTTAAGGTACCGATCCATAGTAGCTGCCCCCGAAAGTTGAAGAACAAGGTTAAGACAGTCAGAAACAACATCCAAATGCCTAAGACCCATACTGAGAGCAGATGAAAGCGCTTCCAAACAAGTCACACCTTCCGCATGAAGAGGACTCATAGCCCAAAAGGAAGAAGATCCCTTAAACCAAATAGCCCCTTTATCATCTAAAATAACCCAACCGGCAGCCCCTTTATAGCTTTTTGACCAGGCCGCATCAAACTTCAGACGAAAAGAAGAAAGACATCTAGAAGCTCCTACCAACTGCCAGGGGAAACTTCTCCGAATGATTTCGAAATCCGATAAATCATCTAAAGAAAAAGAGGGTGACAACACATTTCTTCGGAAACCATCAAACAGGAAAGAAGCTTCAACATCAGACACGTCTTTATAAATATTATCCATAAAGAAATCAATGGTACCCTTGAAATTTCGTAACACAGTAGCATTTCGAAACTGCCAAATAGCCCATAAAGTCGCAACGAAGAGAAGCCCCAACCTGAAAGAAGGATCAGTATTTTTCAAGTAACTGAGCCAGTTAGCAATCCAATCAGAGAAAGGGATATGAAGATCCAAAGAAACCCGAATCCCTAGAGGGGAGCAACCCCAAATTCTTTGTACGACTTGACAATCCCGAAACAGATGAGACACAGATTCAACACTGTGTGAAGACGAACACAAGGAACAAAACTG
Organism: Silene conica; assembly: GCA_029255685.2. Classification (NCBI taxonomy): domain Eukaryota; kingdom Viridiplantae; phylum Streptophyta; class Magnoliopsida; order Caryophyllales; family Caryophyllaceae; genus Silene; species Silene conica. The sequence continues at coordinate 76,209,679 of CM055314.2, forward strand.
AGACATAGGCAAATCCCTAGCCAAAAACTCCTTACCCACAGGAAGAACATTGGCAAGAATTTTCCATAAGAAAATTTTCCATTTATTCGGCATAGGAAGTGACCAAAGTTTAATTTTCCGAATATGAGAAGTAGAAGCCCGAAAACGCCTTACATCTCGTTCACTAGCCTTAGTATTCCAAAGCTCATCAAAAGCCAAGAAGTAACCACTTTTGACCGAATAGTTGCCCCCATCTTCAAGACCCCAAACCAGGGAATCCTCATCGTCCATCGAAGGAGAAGGCAAAGATAATAAAAGGGGCATCACCTCTTCTCCACATAAAGCTTTTATTCTTTCAACATCCCAAGTTCCATTTTCGAGCTGAAGCTGAGCTACCAAAAGATGAGGATCTCCCAAATGAACACTCGTCTGATGCCCTACCAGCGACTGCATATTCTGCCCATTCACCCAATTATCATTCCAGAAACTCAAGGTAGAAGGAAGACCAACATCCCAACTTAGTCCTTTTTTCAACAATTCCAATCCCCACACTATACTCCTACCTCCCCAACTCTTCCCCTTGGCCAAACAATAATCAAACTTACCCAAATCCTTCGAAATCCTTAATTGTGACCCCAAAGTTTTAGCAACTAAAGAATCTGGGTTAGAAAGAATCCGCCATGCAATCTTTGCCAGAAGAGCTTGGTTAAAACATCTAATAACATTTCTAATTCCTAGACCTCCCCTAGACTTGGCCAAATTAAGAAATAAATTGCTACACCAAGGTATCCCTCCTCCTTCAGTCACTCCTTTCCACCAGAAAAGCGAGATCAAAGATGAGATCTTTGAAATCACACTTACCGGCAGCTTAAATGCCGATAGAGAATACAAAGAAAGTGAAGAAAGAACTGATGAAATAAGAGTAAGTCTACCTGCAGGAGAAAACAAACAATTTTCCCAACCTAGCACCCTTGATCGAACCTTTTCAATTGAGTACCTAAAAACCTCTTTTTTGATCTTCCAAAATCAGTAGGTAATCCCAAATACAAGCCCATACTCCTCTGTTTCTTAACCTTAAGAGCTTTCAAGCAGCACTGGGTATTCCTCAAAGTGCAATTAGGGCTAAAAACAATTGCAGACTTATCTTTGTTGAGCATTTGACTTGACGCCTTACAAAAAGATGAGATTGTTTTCATCAAAGACGAGCACGCAGAAGGAATAGCCTTTATGAAAAAGATTGCATCATCCGCAAACAGCAGATGAGAGATGGACATGGCACAACTACCAACTTTAATTCCCTTAATAAGACGGTTATCCTCCGCCTTAACTACCATCCGAGAGAAGACTTCTGTACAAAGAGCGAATAGGAAAGGAGAAAGAGGATCTCCCTGACGGAGGCCATTAGCCGGTTGAAAATAATTACCAAGAGAACCATTGATGGAAATTGTAACACCCCGTATTTTATAATAATATTTTATTATAAAAGTATTTTATTTAATTAATTATTTCGAAGTTTACAAATGAATTTTGGAAATATATATTTATAGCTTCCGTTTCCTATTTTTATTATTTCCGTTTAATCTACTTTTGGATAGGTTAAAATGTCCGTGCACAATTTTATTATTTTAATTTAATAATTACTTTTCTATTTCAAGTTCTCTTTACGTTTTAATATGGTTCAATCCAATTTGTAATCAGATAATCCATTGTATGAGCTAATGGACCAAAAGCCCATTAGTTAATCTCCTTATAAATAAAATTTAACCTAGCAAGCAACTAGGTCAAATCTTTGTTTCGTGCGTGAAGCTTGCCGCGCCTCTCTTCTTCGATTTCTCTCTTTTGTTCTCTTTTTTCTCTTTAACTCTATTGTTGAATATCTTTTATTCTTCAAAACTCATACATAAATTATATTTTCACAATCCTTACTCTTACCTCTACAATATAATCTATTCAAAATATTTTATTGGGAATTATTTGTATGGACCTTTAGACCTACGTTTTGGGTCTCTTGTTTTGTGAGTAAAGAAGAAGATGTCTTTCCCTTTGGCGTTTTCGAAAGAGTTATTATTTCGTACAATTTCTATCACAAGAATTTGGATTACCGCTTTCGTTAAAGTTCATTTTTGGGGTTATTGACACGTGTTGGAGACAAGGCTTTGTTGGTCATATTCTTTATGAAGATTTTCATTAATTGCTAAAAAGGTAACTAGGTGTTTCTCTTTTAATTGTGTTTATGCCAATTGATGTGATTAATATGATTTAATGATTGTTTGTACGATTAGTACATGTTTGATTATTTATTGTCATGAATTAATTGTGCTTCGTATATTTATGTATGTTTTATTATCGTAATTATGGATTATAATGTGTTGATAAGTCGTTAAGGGAGTCGTGCGCGCAACTAGGGTTCGCGAGGAAAACCCTAGATGGCGACACGGCTAACGGCCAGAGCGTTGCTCAAGGTTATAGTTGAAGTATGTGTAACCTTGAAAATATGATTCAAGGTTATAGCTGAAACTAGTACAACCTTGAGTACGACTTAAAGTTATGGCTGAAGAGGTATAACCTTAAGTGCGAGTCAAAGTTATAGCCGATGTTAATATAACTTTGGGTTGCGAGTTAAAGTTATAGCTGAAGCTAATATAACTTTGGATTACGAGTTAAAGTTATAGCTGAGACTAACATAAACCTGAGGTATGACTCAAGGTTATGGTTGGTGCCAGTATATCTTTAGGTTCGTGTCAAGGTTTGGCTAAGGTTACTATAACCTCAAGCCATATGTGGAAGTTATAGTTGAGGTCAGTATAACCTCGCATCCATTACTTATGTTATAGTTAACGTTACTATAACCTTGGTTGTTTATACTTGTTTCACATGTTGAGTTGTGTTTAGTGATTGTATAATATTGTGTTTGCATATGTCGTTGGATACTTCTATGCATTTGACATTAGGACAGTCTGTTATGATGTTCTATTGGTTTGAGTCGTGATGTTATTCACGCATGTTAGTACAGTCAGTTATACTGTGCATTGTTGTTTGCTAGTTTGAATAGATGACGGTAGTATCAGTTATATACTATCGGAATGAACTAACGCCACCCATTGATGTGGGATTTATTTGGTCTATGGTCGGGGGGGTAGCAGATGCGTCAGTTATACGCTCTGTTCCCCGAGTGTCGTTCGGTGTACAGTTAATGCACCGAGAGTCTGGCCAGTCTTAGACATATAGGTAGTGGTTATACGCTATACATAGTACCGTGGAGGCAGTGGTTATACGCTCCACACCGATGGAGGCAGTGGTTATACGCTCCGTCAGCTAGAGGCAGTGGTTATACGCTCTGGCAAGTTAGAGGCAGTGGTTATACGCTCTAACGGGCGTTCGCTCTATTCGCTATGCTTTGATGATAGCTTTGTGCCTTCTGTTGCGATGGATTGCGTGTCACCATATTCGCTATGCTTTATTGCTAGCATTGTGCCTTACGTTACTATGAGTCATGAGTTACTTGAGTTGTAAGTGTTCATGGTCTAGTGGTCGCATATGGTCTAGGTTCGTTGGTTTCATTTGTTTGGGAGTTTGTAACACCCCAAGAGTATGAGATGAGATTGTGTGGAGATTTGTCCCACATTGGTAGAATGTGAGGCTTATGATATGTTTATAATAGCTTCCACCCACCATTTAGTAACAAGGCCTTGTGCTTTTGGGCTTAAGTGAGGACAAGTATTTGGCCCAAAGGTACACATCCCATCTTATTGGGGTTGCGTTATGACTGTGGTGGGTCGGGTTGTTACAAATGGTATCAGAGCGACCCTGCGACCGTGTGGTGACCCTGTGGTCGGGAGTACCCGAGTCACACACCTAGCGGGGGAGGATTCTGGCCCTGGTTGTGGTCAAGTTTGAGGCACAACGAGGACGTTGTGTTCTTTAAGTGGGGGAGTTTGTAACACCCCAAGAGTATGAGATGAGATTGTGTGGAGATTTGTCCCACATTGGTATAATGTGAGGCTTATGATATGTTTATAATAGCTTCCACCCACCATTTAGTAACAAGGCCTTGTGCTTTTGGGCTTAAGTGAGGACAAGTATTTGGCCCAAAGGTACACATCCCATCTTATTGGGGTTGCGTTATGACTGTGGTGGGTCGGGTTGTTACAAACTAGAAATCATTAGCGATTCTCAATCCTCAAATATCATATTGCAATTAAAGACAAGCATAGTCTCCAAAATTCCCAACGTGCCCAATCTAAACTCCATGATAACATTCAAATCGTGCCCAATCATATTGCAATTAAAGACAAGCAGATGCGTCAGTTATACGCTCTGTTCCCCGAGTGTCGTTCGGTGTACAGTTAATGCACCGAGAGTCTGGCCAGTCTTAGACATATAGGCAGTGGTTATACGCTATACATAGTACCGTGGAGGCAGTGGTTATACGCTCCACACCGATGGAGGCAGTGGTTATACGCTCCGTCAGCTAGAGGCAGTGGTTATACGCTCTGGCAAGTTAGAGGCAGTGGTTATACGCTCTAACGGGCGTTCGCTCTATTCGCTATGCTTTGATGATAGCTTTGTGCCTTCTGTTGCGATGGATTGCGTGTCACCATATTCGTTATGCTTTATTGCTAGCATTGTGCCTTACGTTACTATGAGTCATGAGTTACTTGAGTTGTAAGTGTTCATGGTCTAGTGGTCGCATATGGTCTAGGTTCGTTGGTTTCATTTGTTTGGTGCTGAGAATATCATGGTATGGTAAGTTTGCTTTCATGTCATGTCATGTTTAGATCCTCACATGATTGCCGTATTATGTCTTCAGATGATGGTAAGTATGATTGGGCTTTCATGAGTATAGATGATCTCGCATGTTTACTGATTTTACATTTCATTTGTTAATGATTGTTGGTTTCATTCACTTGTTGTAAACATGACTGGGAGAGCATCTAGTTACTCCCGACTGATTGTCGACCCCCTTCTCAGGTTGTTCAGGTGGTCGCTGTTTGGTTGATGCTTGCTTGGGGAATGTGTGAAGCGAGCTTAATAAATTGTTTAGGACCTTTGCTTTAAGTTTTTGAGAATCTTTGAATAATGTAACTAGTTTGGTTTTGGTTTAGTATCGATCCGGATTTGGGTAAGGTGTTTCCGCCACCTTAACCCAGTTATCATTGAGTTACACTCTGATATTCATTTATATTATGTTTTTTCTTTATTTTATAATCCGGGTTGTTACAGTTGGTATCAGAGCGAACACGCTCCCAACTCTCGCGTAGTTTATGATTAAAATAAAATCGACTTAGTAAATGAGTGAGAGTAAATGGGGTAGAAACAATTAAGTACTTGTTTGTTTACATCTTAATGTTTCATATCGTTGGTAATTATAGTACATGTATTGTTCATCTACTTATTTGTTTATGCGTTAATATTTCGCATAGTTGTTAATTGTTTTACATTTGTGCTCATGTATTTGTTTTTTGTCCTTTATGTTTCATATAATTACTTAATGTATTGAATGTATAATTCATCTACTTGTTTTATTATGCGTTAATGTTTCGTATAATTATTATTTGTGTTATTTGTGTTGTTCACGCAATTGTGCATTTATACATTGAGGATTTGCATCGTTATTAATTGTATTGCATTTTTGTTCATATATTTATTTGTTTATGTTTTAATGTTCATCGTTTTTAATTTAACTAAATCTACAGTTTATATATTGTGTTATTAATGACTTGATGTTATGTTTCGTCATTAATTGTACAAAATGTGTTGTTCATGTACGTCTTTTTCAAGCATGCTCTGTTGATTTTAAAGATGGTCAATTTTGAAAATGTCTTTGGCATGTTACGTCTTACATGTTTTTGGTTATATGTCGGTCAAAACTTTTTCCTTGATAACCCGAGCTTTACTCTTATCGTACTTTCATCCTTTTGGATCATTTGGTGACATTGTCCTTGTTTGAGGTGATTTTTGAGGTTGATCCCCTTGTGGTTTCTTGAGGCATCAAGTTGAGATTGTGTTAACAAGTTGGGATGTTCAAGTATGAAAGAAAAATGCATTTAAGAGTTTGGTAATGAGGGAGTTAATTTGAGATTTGAGGTTGTTAAGAAGAAGTTACTTTGGTATTTGAGGTGGTTAAGGAGAAGTTTACTTTGGGATTAGAGGTCATTGAGATGAACTTGATTTTGGAAATAGTTGTTGTTAGGATGAAATCTCATTTGGGATAAGTGGTTGTTAAGTTCTTTGTGTGCTTGAGGAATTCCCTATTGAGGATAGAGAGTGAGCGAATGATATGTGGCATGAGATGTTTAATTGTGGTTTCATAGTTTCAATGGAAGTGAGAGACATAATGAGTGGATTTATCTTATGGTATTATTTTGGAATATTGTGGCTTATGCTCTTAATGGTTGGACTTTTGGTTTTTGTCTTGTGTTAAAGGAAAGGTTATGCGAGTTATTTATGGATCAAGGATAGAGCGATATGAACGATTTGAATGTTATCATGGAGTTTAGATTGGGCACGTTGGGAATTTTGGAGACTATGCTTGTCTTTAATTGCAATATGATATTTGAGGATTGAGAATCGCTAATGATTTCTAGTGAGTTATGAAATGGTTGATGGTTTATCCGTTGATGAAAGATTTAATGATTATACCTTTTAAAGGATTGAGTGAAAGAGATGAACGGTAATGTATGGACTTGTGAGATGTTGATGTTAAAGTGTTCTAGCGTTGACTTCTTAGTGAATGAGCATGTTGACGATGTTTATAATGGAATGTGGCGTTCATCTTTTGAGGGTATAGAGATTGTTATGGAATTGATTCTTTAAGTATGATTGGATGGAGTTCTTGAGAGTGAAAGGATTTGAGAGTTGATGGCCATGAGAGTTGGTGATCTTGAGAGTCGATAATTTGAGGATTGTAGTTGGTGATGGTAAAGGGGCAATTATGTAGATGTTTGTTGGTGTTGAGGTATTATGGAGATATGATGAAAGGACGTTTCGAGACATTGTGACCTTAAGTGATGATTGTACGAGAATTGTAAGACCTTGGTTATCGTGCCTTATTTATCTTATCTTGAGGTGTCGTCTTGGTGTTTATAAATTTGTTTTGGAGTCGGCTATTCTTGTCATCCATGCACGTGTCGACCATACCTCTTTTATTTAAGCCTTTAGACCAAAATTTTCTTATTTATCTTTGTCCTCTGTCTATTTTATCTATTGTTACTCTTGATTTGTTCTTTATTTCAACTCCAGTTTCTTCTTCTTTGAACTTTTGTAATTATCCTCTTTACACCGATTTCTCATTGAGCTTATACTTTCTAAAACCATGTTCTCATTTGCTTTATGGTATTGCACAAAAATATTTTGTTTTGGGTTACAAGTTATTTATTCTTTTATGGTAACTTGAAAATGTTTGAAATATCTTTAGAGCTACTAGTGATCATCTCGTAGTGGAAGCTTGAATCCTTTCGTGAGGAATGTTAGATCTTTGAGTTTGATGTTTGGCTATTGGAGATTGAGAGCATAGTGACATTTGGGAATGAGTGTATGAATTAGGAGTCCATATAAAGTTTTGGAGAAAGAGTATTAAAGGTCTTATATAAGGTTTGAAAGCTTGAGGATGTTATTAGTTTGATCGACATAGCTTTATACAGTGTTTTGGTGGATTCTTAATGTTGAGATGATGTTCATGGATAGTGAACCATGATTATGAATTGAGGTTATAAGCTTAGTTTTTATATGAGCATGGGTGATATGATTTGTATAGTGATGTTGTTCGGCTTTGTTGGAAATGCGTTGTTGATGACAAGTGTTCAAAGATAATGATTTGGGATCTTGCAAGTGTGACTAATGCTTAGGTGGTGAGATTGAGGTTTGAGATTGATGACTTTGGATACTATATATATCGAGGATTATCGAGAGTTTATATTAAGTCTTTTTGAGGTTAAGAGTTGTATATGAAAGTAAGCACTACCAAGTTTGAGGAAAGTATGGTCGCAATAATTTTTAATGGCACTCGTGAATAGAAGAGTTTGCTTATTTGGAAAAGTTTTATGGCTTTGAGTTTTTCTGTTTGAGGTTTTGGTCAATGTCGGATTTATGTGGTGAATGGTAAACTATAATTGAGGTGTTGGTTGAAAGTTATTTGGACTTGGAGAAATAGTAATAAGTTTATGAGAGGTTATATATGTTGTTTAATGATGGTGGAGTAGTGTTTGGTATACGAGGACTAGAAGTTAGATAGTTCATGAGATGGAATAGTACACATTGATGAGTGTACTACTTAATGGTTTTGAGTGAGTTTGGTGAAAGTGAGGAAACCGTGATGATTTAGTATGTGAGATGTAATGGTGTTTATGAGTGTTAACCACATGCTTAAAGGTGATGCATGTGTGAAAACATTGTGGTTTTGTGATGACTAGATCGTATTGAGATGAATGATTATTTTGGGTTGTGAGTATGAGTTTGATATTTCTTTTGAGGTTTTAGAGTGTGTGAAGATGATAATAACACTAAGCATGTAGGATATCTCTTTATGGTTTGAGTGTTAATAAGGATCAGAGTGCGCAGCGGTTAGGATTCCGACATGACTTTCGTTGATGATCACTTGTAATTCTTACCTTGTTTTGATCATATGTTTGAAATTCAAGTTTCGAGGACGAAACTTCTTTTTAGGGGGTTAGATTGTAACACCCCGTATTTTATAATAATATTTTATTATAAAAGTATTTTATTTAATTAATTATTTCGAAGTTTACAAATGAATTTTGGAAATATATATTTATAGCTTCCGTTTCCTATTTTTATTATTTCCGTTTAATCTACTTTTGGATGGGTTAAAATGTCCGTGCACAATTTTATTATTTTAATTTAATAATTACTTTTCTATTTCAAGTTCTCTTTACGTTTTAATATGGTTCAATCCAATTTGTAATCAGATAATCCATTGTATGAGCTAATGGACCAAAAGCCCATTAGTTAATCTCCTTATAAATAGAATTTAACCTAGCAAGCAACTAGGTCAAATCTTTGTTTCGTGCGTGAAGCTTGTCGCGCCTCTCTTCTTCGATTTCTCTCTTTTGTTCTCTTTTCTCTCTTTAACTCTATTGTTGAATATCTTTTATTCTTCAAAACTCATACATAAATTATATTTTCACAATCCTTACTCTTACCTCTACAATATAATCTTTTCAAAATATTTTATTGGGAATTATTTGTATGGACCTTTAGACCTACGTTTTGGGTCTCTTGTTTTGTGAGTAAAGAAGAAGATGTCTTTCCCTTTGGCGTTTTCGAAAGAGTTATTATTTCGTACAATTTCTATCACAAGAATTTGGATTACCGCTTTCGTTAAAGTTCATTTTTGGGGTTATTGACACGTGTTGGAGACAAGGCTTTGTTGGTCATATTCTTTATGAAGATTTTCATTAATTGCTAAAAAGGTAACTAGGTGTTTCTCTTTTAATTGTGTTTATGCCAATTGATGTGATTAATATGATTTAATGATTGTTTGTACGATTAGTACATGTTTGATTATTTATTGTCATGAATTAATTGTGCTTCGTATATTTATGTATGTTTTATTATCGTAATTATGGATTATAATGTGTTGATAAGTCGTTATGGGAGTCGTGCGCGCAACTAGGGTTCGCGAGGAAAACCCTAGATGGCGACACGGCTAACGGCCAGAGTGTTGCTCAAGGTTATAGTTGAAGTATGTGTAACCTTGAAAATATGATTCAAGGTTATAGCTGAAACTAGTACAACCTTGAGTACGACTCAAAGTTATGGCTGAAGAGGTATAACCTTAAGTGCGAGTCAAAGTTATAGCCGATGTTAATATAACTTTGGGTTGCGAGTTAAAGTTATAGCTGAAGCTAATATAACTTTGAATTACGAGTTAAAGTTATAGCTGAGACTAACATAAACCTGAGGTATGACTCAAGGTTATGGTTGGTGCCAGTATAACTTTAGGTTCGTGTCAAGGTTTGGCTAAGGTTACTATAACCTCAAGCCATATGTGGAAGTTATAGTTGAGGTCAGTATAACCTCGCATCCATTACTTATGTTATAGTTAACGTTACTATAACCTTGGTTGTTTATACTTGTTTCACATGTTGAGTTGTGTTTAGTGATTGTATAATATTGTGTTTGCATATGTCGTTCAATACTTCTATGCATTTGACATTAGGACAGTCTGTTATGATGTTTTATTGGTTTGAGTCGTGATGTTATTCACGCATGTTAGTACAGTCAGTTATACTGTGCATTGTTGTTTGCTAGTTTGAATAGATGACGGTAGTATCAGTTATATACTATCGGAATGAACTAACGCCACCCATTGATGTGGGATTTATTTGGTCTATGGTCGGGGGGGGTAGCAGATGCGTCAGTTATACGCTCTGTTCCCCGAGTGTCGTTCGGTGTACAGTTAATGCACCGAGAGTCTGGCCAGTCTTAGACATATAGGCAGTGGTTATACGCTAGACATAGTACCGTGGAGGCAGTGGTTATACGCTCCACACCGATGGAGGCAGTGGTTATACGCTCCGTCAGCTAGAGGCAGTGGTTATACGCTCTGGCAAGTTAGAGGCAGTGGTTATACGCTCTAACGGGCGTTCGCTCTATTCGCTATGCTTTGATGATAGCTTTGTGCCTTCTGTTGCGATGGATTGCGTGTCACCATATTCGCTATGCTTTATTGCTAGCATTGTGCCTTACGTTACTATGAGTCATGAGTTACTTGAGTTGTAAGTGTTCATGGTCTAGTGGTCGCATATGGTCTAGGTTCGTTGGTTTCATTTGTTTGGGAGTTTGTAACACCCCAAGAGTATGAGATGAGATTGTGTGGAGATTTGTCCCACATTGGTAGAATGTGAGGCTTATGATATGTTTATAATAGCTTCCACCCACCATTTAGTAACAAGGCCTTGTGCTTTTGGGCTTAAGTGAGGACAAGTATTTGGCCCAAAGGTACATATCCCATCTTATTGGGGTTGCGTTATGACTGTGGTGGGTCGGGTTGTTACAAATGGTATCAGAGCGACCCTGCGACCGTGTGGTGACCCTGTGGTCGGGAGTACCCGAGTCACACACCTAGCGGGGGAGGATTCTGGCCCTGGTTGTGGTCAAGTTTGAGGCACAACGAGGACGTTGTGTTCTTTAAGTGGGGGAGTTTGTAACACCCCAAGAGTATGAGATGAGATTGTGTGGAGATTTGTCCCACATTGGTATAATGTGAGGCTTATGATATGTTTATAATAGCTTCCACCCACCATTTAGTAACAAGGCCTTGTGCTTTTGGGCTTAAGTGAGGACAAGTATTTGGCCCAAAGGTACACATCCCATCTTATTGGGGTTGCGTTATGACTGTGGTGGGTCGGGTTGTTACAAATTAGAAATCATTAGCGATTCTCAATCCTCAAATATCATATTGCAATTAAAGACAAGCATAGTCTCCAAAATTCCCAACGTGCCCAATCTAAACTCCATGATATCATTCAAATCGTGCCCAATCATATTGCAATTAAAGACAAGCAGATGCGTCAGTTATACGCTCTGTTCCCCGAGTGTCGTTCGGTGTACAGTTAATGCACCGAGAGTCTGGCCAGTCTTAGACATATAGGCAGTGGTTATACGATATACATAGTACCGTGGAGGCAGTGGTTATACGCTCCACACCGATGGAGGCAGTGGTTATACGCTCCGTCAGCTAGAGGCAGTGGTTATACGCTCTGGCAAGTTAGAGGCAGTGGTTATACGCTCTAACGGGCGTTCGCTCTATTCGCTATGCTTTGATGATAGCTTTGTGCCTTCTGTTGCGATGGATTGCGTGTCACCATATTCGCTATGCTTTATTGCTAGCATTGTGCCTTACGTTACTATGAGTCATGAGTTACTTGAGTTGTAAGTGTTCATGGTCTAGTGGTCGCATATGGTCTAGGTTCGTTGGTTTCATTTGTTTGGTGCTGAGAATATCATGGTATGGTAAGTTTGCTTTCATGTCATGTCATGTTTAGATCCTCACATGATTGCAGTATTATGTCTTCAGATGATGGTAAGTATGATTGGGCTTTCATGAGTATAGATGATCTCGCATGTTTACTGATTTTACATTTCATTTGTTAATGATTGTTGGTTTCATTCACTTGTTGTAAACATGACTGGGAGAGCATCTAGTTACTCCCGACTGATTGTCGACCCCCTTCTCAGGTTGTTCAGGTGGTCGCTGTTTGGTTGATGCTTGCTTGGGGAATGTGTGAAGCGAGCTTAATAAATTGTTTAGGACCTTTGCTTTAAGTTTTTGAGAATCTTTGAATAGTGTAACTAGTTTGGTTTTGGTTTAGTATCGATCCGGATTTGGGTAAGTTGTTTCCGCCACCTTAACCCAGTTATCATTGAGTTACACTCTGATATTCATTTATATTATGTTTTTTCTTTATTTTATAATCCGGGTTGTTACAGAAATGCTATATGAAACAGTGGCAATACAACCCATAACAAGATCAATAAAGGCAGAAGGAAATCCCATAACACAAAGTGTTTTTTGAATAAAATTCCAGTGCAGTCGGTCATACGCCTTGCTCATATCAACCTTGAAAACAATAGCACCATTCACTCCCTTCTTTTTGTTAGCAATATGGGAGAAAAGCTCATGAGAAATGAGAATATTATCAGTAATGTTTCTCCCAGGAACAAAACCATTTTGAAAATCACCAACCAAAATGGGCATAACTGTTGCCAATCTATTAGACCATCCCCAAGCAAGGTCAATAGGTAGGTCATGACCTTGCTTGGTCACCTTAATTAAGGATTAAGGAAAAAATTAGTGTGACCTCCTTGCACAAGAGGTCAATTTGTGACCTTCATGTGAAGCTATTGACCTAGTCGGTAACCTAGTACGTGGCACCATCTGATTCGTTGTTGGATCCAAATAAAAGAGAAAAAATTAAGAAAAAAGGACACCATGCATTTTCATCTTCCTTTTCCTGCCAAGTTTTTTTTTTCTTTCTCTCCAAAAACAAAAATGAATTTACCCAACATTGCAAGAGGAAAAAAATTAAAGGCTATTTTTTGTTGAGTCACTCTTTAAATTACCTATTGTATGAACTCAATTTTGACAGATTTTGAACCAACTTTTTAATACGATTTTTTGGGCAAAAAAACTCAAATAAATTGACAGATTTTGGGCAAAAAACACAATTAAATCGTCAAATAATATTTCAAATACGTTCGTTAATGGCATCGACATATCGCTAAATTAATTATAATCGTTTAATCGCCAAGGTATTTCAGTTTTAATTGTTAATGAAATCGTATAATCACTTTTCGAAAATAAAACCAAGCTATTTAATATTTTTTTCCAAAAAATACACTATAAGATTAATGTACCGTAAAATATTTAGATAGTTTTTATTTTACTAAGATATTTATCATAATAGGAAAAAAAAACTAAATTTATAAAATGTTTGGAAAAATAATTGTAAAGTGGGAGAGAGAAAGGTGAGTGGAGAATATGAGAAATGATTGAAAATGTTGGAAAGTGGAAAATGAATGGGTTGGTGACCTAGGTCGTGACCTTCTGCTTGGGAGGGTAAAAGTAGGTCAAGATAATTAAGGGGTAATTAAGGATAAATATGGGTCGTGACCTAGTTAGTGTGACCTTTGCTTGGGGATGGTCTTAGTGTTAACCTTTGTCACAACCTTCATAATAACGTTGCACAAACTAATCGGACGATACTGATTCAACGTTTCAGGACACGACCCTTTTGGAATCAAAACAATGATCGTCCGATTAAATTTAGAAGGTATATGACCAGTAGAAAGGATGTGAAGGACCGCCTTAACAAAATCACCCTTAATATGGAACCAGTAATGCTGATAGAAACCTACGAGAATACCATCTGGTCCTGGAGATTTTAAAGGTGAAAGCTGAAAGACGGCTTTTCTAATTTCCTTATTTGGAAAAGGTCTTGAAAACCGTAGCGCTTGATCAGGGGATAACTTGGTGTCAATGTTGGAAAATAAATGACCATAAGATGTCGAAAAAGAAGGGAAATCATGATAACGTTTTCGACAACCAAACAAATCTTGAAAATAATTTTCGAAAACAGCCCGAATTTCCTCATCCTTAAAAACCCAAGTACCTCCATCATTCTTAACTCCGGCAATAAAAATTTTTCCTCTATGAGTTCTAACCGAGTTAAAAAAGAATTTCGTACAAGCGTCTCCCTCTTTTAGCTAGTGTAATTTAGCTCTTTGTTTCCAAAATGTGGCTGCAGCTTTGTTAAATTCTAAATAATCCTCATGAAGTTTATCATACTCAGATTCAGAATGGCCATTGAAGACGTCTTCCAAACACTGCTCCAATTTAATGTCGAACTCAGTCCATTGACGACCCCATTCTTTCTTCTTATTAAGAGACCAGCTTCCCAACATGTTAGAAACACGATCCAATTTCCTTTCAAGCACAAAAGAAGGAGAACCCCTCACATGCCACGACCACGTTCCCTAACCAAATGTAGACATTCAGCATAATTGAAAGCCCATGCTTCCATTTTAAAACCTGATCTTCTTTTCTTATGCATAAACTCAGTATCAAAAATAATCGGAGCATCATCAGAAGCCTGGATTGGTAAATGTCTAATTCCAGAATCCGGAAAAACATCAAACCAAGACGAAGAAGCCAATCCTTTATCAATCCTTTCATAAATTCTTTCGGACCCTTTCCTATTATTACACCAAGTGAATCTAGGTCCTTTGAAAGGAATATCAGAAAGTTTATTGTGTTCCTTCCATTCGACAAACATATTAACTGAATTAGAAATAACTCTATTTCCTCCAAGCTTATCCTCGAGCCATTCAATTTGATTAAAGTCTCCAATCAACATAAAGTGAGAATCTAAACGAGAAATGTGATAGTCCAAAGAAAGCCATACTGCCATTCGATCTTCCGGCTTTGAAGCCCCATAAATACAAAAGATATACCAAAACTTAACCGGGCACTAAACTATTTTCAAAAGAACAAAATTTGGGCATTGGAAGATACTTGAGATGTTCATCCCCAATTTCCAGCCCACCCATAAACCTCCCTTTGTGCCCTCCGCATCTATCCCCGAAAAATTAGTGAATCCAAAAGAACGAAAATAAGAAGTAACTACCGATACATTTGTTTTTGTTTCAGATAAGAAAATAATATCATAGCTAGCACTATATTGTAATAATAACGCTCTTAACTTGATAATCGTAGGGGCGAGCGGATTAGATAAACCCCTACAATTCCACACCACCATCTTCATGGTGCCCGCGAGGGCTGAACCACGTCAACCCTCTCCAAAATATGGCCACTAGTGGCTCCTGGAACTTCAGAGTCAGACGACGAAATAGTCATTTCTTCGGATGAAACACCCACCCTAAAACCTGCATTTCCTGAAGAGGAAACACCAACGAAGGAAACTGCCTCCCATTCCTTGAAACGCTTAGCAATGCTAGTCGATTTGGGTAATCCTTATCAAAGGAATACAAATCTTTACTTGAACTCTATCTCTTTTAAGATGCTAGAAATCACGAAATATGTATGAAGAGATACAAAACGAGGTACTAAATATGAAAGACAGCGAGATATGATAAAATATGTACATACGTTATGAAGATGAGTACTAATTAAAAGTTGCACAAATAATGGTAGGTGGTGTTACAATATTTCCCGTCTTAAATAATATCTTCCTGCTAAATAATAATACAACTCGCATTAGATTTAGGAAGGTTAGATTGATTTTTCTGGAGACACGTAAAAATGAGATTCAAGGTCCTTGAGACAAGCAGCTGCCTCTTCCCCAATTCTTCCCAATGTATTATCCGTCTCTTCTGAGAGTTTATTAAACTCGGCTTTACGGACCTCGACATGGTTGTTTAGCGATGCAATTCCCGAAAATATGGCAGTTTGCTTCAATTCCGAAACCAGCTTCAGTAATGACTCAGCTGCCTGAACCTATTTGAACAGATTTTGAGGTAGAAAGGAATTAGTATACCTCATTTACCCAGGTTTGCTCTTTAACAGTTCATATATATCCTTAAATAAGGAATCAGTTGGCCAATAAGTTTGGCAACATACAACAATTAATCAAAATTGAAATGCTCCATACTGTGTTGCAGACTGCAGTTACTCAATACGGAGGTGTTGGTTCTATCCGTGTTTGAAAAGGCAAAAAAACACCACTTAACACATTAGGATTAATTTTAGCTCCTTTCAATTTTGGCTCTTTTCGTTAAGTTTTATTTACGTTCAACCAATTATGTTCGGTTAATCTTTTCACAAAAATAACTTTAATTCAACTAAATTCACTTCATCTCAGCTCCACTCAAATTTAGTTCAATTAAATTCTACTCCAATTAATTCAATTCAACTCATTTCAGCCGAAAAGAACACTCAATTTAGTTCAATTAAATTCTACTCCAATTAATTCAATTCAACTCATTTCAGCCGAAAAGAACAGGATTGGGATAATTGATTAGCACCACTAGTATGTCAGCGACTAATCATCAATGTGCATAACATAAACAATCAGCACCAACCGCCACAATTCAAAGTAGCAATTCGACACAACACCAGAATACAAAGGTCTTTGACAGATTAATTCAACTTCACGAAGCAGTTCACCAATGGAAGGAAAACATGATAACATGAAGGATAAAGAGAAGAGAAATGAAGGGTTACTGTCCACATAGTCAGAGGTAAGTCTCCCCACATCGCCCTTATTCCTATTAATATTCCATTAAAATTTAGCAACTTATATCTAACACGAATCCATGAAATTAACCATCCTGAGGATCAGACAGCATTATACTGTAATAAATCTTCACGAGCTTGTAATGTGTATAAATCAAAACACGCCACGGAATTATTTTGGTTCTCACCATTTTAGCTGCATGCACCTCCATCATTGAAGCTTCTTGTGCATTTTTGACAGGTGGCTCATTTACCTAGCAACAAATATAAAAAAATATCATGCCAGAGGAACCAGCCATAGACACACAACAATGACTTTGAAAAACATGGTAACTTCCATGGGCGGATTTGGGGTGGATAGGGTAGGCAAGTGCCACCTCCCAACATAAAAATAAGAATAATTTCTATACATAAATTTCACAAAAATGTGTTGGGTTTAGTGGTTAAAAGTGGCTATATGTTTGAAGTTTACTGAGGTTGGAGGTTCAAATCTCATAAGAGGGGTTATTTTACAAAAACTTGCTTTATTTTACCAAACTTCTCTTCTTTTTTTTATTACTAATTACGGGAAGAAAAAAATTGTGCCCTTCCAAAGCAAAAATACTACATCCGCCACTGGTAACTTCAACAGTTGAACCCCTGCAGATGATTCTCCACAATTTCATCAAGCAATCCATACGTAATAGCATACGCGTTCCACACTAGAAAAACATGAAATTAAATTTATTGGTTTCTGTTCTTGCCATTGTTGGATTAAGGCTCAACAAGCACTCCAAAGGGGAGGGGAAATGCAGTACAGGAGTTTCCCCTCCAAATCTTTCTTTTGTTGAAATTTTTTGTTAACCAAACAAGGGAATTTTTATCCCTCTTCCCGTCTTTTCCTTTGAAACCCACCAATCCAAACAAATCCCAAGTCTCAATTGTTGTCGTCGTTGTTTTCATTCATTCTTGCGATCTTTGAAAAAAATCCATAAAAACAAAGACAGTAACAATAAATTAACATGTAGTATAGATTATATCAAATTGCATTTAGATATTCAAATCAATCTTTTATAGGCAATGTTACATCGATACTCTTTTGACAATCGACCTTAGACATTGGTGTGACACTCCGACACCTCATTCTAGACCAAAACATGTCAATTTTTCATAATCTAACAGAGTCAGACACTTTGAACTGAGTCAGAGACTCAGAGTAACATAGCTTATAGGTCATATACTACTATATAACTTGTTAGTCCAGTACAAGTAACAATCGCAAAAAGTATGAAAATGGATATAGTTAAAAGGAACAGACACACTAGAGTAAGGCCATAAAGGTTTACTAGAAATATCTAAAGAGCTGCTCTAATTTCACAATAAAGTGGTTTTCTTCAATACCCTAGCCACTAGAAATTCTAGCTCCATTATTTCTTTTTACCATTGCTTAACATAAATTACTATAACTACAAGAAACCTAAGACATGAGAAAGAGACAAACCCGAGAACCGTTGACGAGGTGAATAAAATTTTCAACAAGAGAGGACACATCAGTATCAACTCTTTGCAGCAGCGCTTTCTGTTTCTGAGACGCAGCTGCTGCTGCAGCTGCCGTAGGTCCACTCCCAGAACCACCACCACCACCTCCTTTATTCATTTGTAGGCCTTCCGAATAAAAGTGTCCTAACCTAACCATTTCAAGGAAAATAGATTAGCCTTGGAACTGGACTATGACAGCAACTGATTGCAAGAACAGAGGTAATCACCACAAAGTTCATGAATCCCAATATTATCACTTAATCAGAAATTTAATGAGAACAATCCCAATCCCTCGTAATCTTCTACGAAACATTTATTCGTGTAAGTACAAATTAGTAGCATTCCCCTTTAATTGTATTAATCCTCCTCCTCCTCCTCCTCCTCCTCCTCCCAAGCTAGCTATAAAAACAAATAGACACCATACGTAAGCGGTATGCTGAAATGCTTGCAAATTTGGACTTCCTCAATCTTTCAGTCAATTGAAGTGTCCCTCTGAACGATCTCGGAGTCTATTCTCGTTTACCCTCCTCTTAAATTACTCAGCATTTTCAAATTATTATCTAAATTCAAGTCTGTAAAATTAATTCGTGATGTAGATGAACCCTACTGTGAATTATCTCCATACAATTCAGCAAACATACTCCTCCAACCCATAAACAAAATCAAATCATCGACTAAACCAATTCATCAAACCTTAAATCAATCAGAAATCCAGAACTCAAACCCATAAAATTCCAATCAAAATTAAACACATAATAAGACCAAAGGTAAGGATCAAATGTAAAGCTCGAATATCTGTTTCCGCATACAAACACTGGAATTAATTAATTGAAGTAAAACCCTAAGAATTAAAATTAAACCCTAAATGTTACACTTACGATTAATTGGGAGAAGTGGTCGGTGGAGTGGCCGTCGGATGGCGCGAACTCGTGCCTGGGTGTGTCACTGTGTGCCTGTGCTGTGTGGTATGACTGTCGATTAAAAAGAACTGAATACACTGGCGCGAACTCGTGTCTAGTTGATTTCGAAGTTGATTTAGGATTTATTGTGATGATGAAAGTCAATTAGGTGTATGGTGGCCTGGTTGGGGCTAAGCTGAGCTTAGTTTAGGTATATGTACTTCGTATAAGTTAAAGTCCTAATATTGTATATATACAAATCAGTTTTTGTAAAAATTGTTAGCGTAATAAATATTTGCTGATAATTTTGAAACGGAATTAATTTTATTCTTCCACGTACAGTTTTTCATAAATATTCTATTGTATACCCTTTTTCAAACTCTAATCAAATTAACTCAAATTTATACCTTTTCATCTCAAATCGTATCTGATTATACTATAAACTTAAACAATAATTTATAATCTCATAGCAGTAAAATTATTAAATTCATCAATAAGTTGAATTGCAATTATAATCTCAATTATAATCTCCTATTAGTTAAATCCGTCGGTGTGCACAAATTAAACTTTGGTGCGCACAAATCAGACATTGGTTGAGCTGCCAAACTTTCTCTGAGTTCATTTCCTTTGATAAGTTCCACGCGACGGATTCGTCGGATTCTTCGATTCGTCTTCTTGTTATAAAAATATACAAATCAACTAATGAATTAGATGGTGGGGGAACTAGGAAGTGAGTTACGGGAGTAAAAATTATATTTTTGCTAGTTTTTTATTTTTGGTTTTTTCCTTATGTATTGATTAATTTAATTTGATTTTTTTAATAATTATCTATAAAAGCTTATTATCTATTTATTAGAATTTTTAGGACGTTGATTATTTTGGAGAGGTGGTAAACGGAACTGTTGAATGTTGATGGGAGATGGGGAAGAGAGGAAAAAATTAAGAGTAAGGGAAGTGAAATAATGATGTGAAAGAGTAAAATCCGTATGTGAAAAAGCACGTCCCTTTTTAGAATTACCTGATATTTAAGGGGTTATTACTAAAAATGAACATAAAAAAAATGAGAACAACTGAATAAGAGTTAGCTTAGGTGGTAGGGGCTCTCTTATCCTAATCATGAAGTTGGAGGTTCGTATCCGTAAGCAATGAAATATGTCTCATACGTGTCGAATAAAATTAAAAGAGCCAGACACGGTTTACATCATGTCTACGTCTAGGACGTTTTCAAGCATGTCAACACAGTAACATTGGCTAGTAAGGTGGCATGTTCATGCTTCCTAGCTTGACAGGAACATGAACATATTTTATCTTGGTTTGGTTGGTCAAAACTCATAAATGATGTCTTCTAGTACGAATATCAACATGTTAATCTGAATGGGTAAATTTAGTATGTCAATTACATAACCAGTTTATAAAACAACATATCATTCACAATTTGGATAATATAGTATTATTGAGTTAGGTTAAACGATTAACATGAATTGTTTAAACATAAATGGGCTAAACAAGTCGGTTGGTTCGTAGAAAATGAAATGGTCCATCAGGGTTGAGAAAATTGGCTTCTTTACGTAAATGCTATTATGCGTAAGATGTGAATAAGGATGCTCGTGCGCAACACTTCTTGCTCCGCCAACTTGACTAACTCATGTCCATCCAAAATTAAAATCTATCATCGACACAAGTACAACAACAACAACAACAACAACAACAACAACAACAACAGAGCCTTAGTCCCAAAATGTTTTGGGGTCGGCACAAGTCCAAAACAAAATTAATAAAGATACAGATACAAGACAAGACATTGACGGATTCACAACAAATAGTCACAATTAGGGTTTTGTAGCCTTGAGCACCTGAGTTTACCAAATTACTCATCCCAAATTGATTTCATCTTTTGGGAGAGCATAATAATTGTATTAAGTTCCAAATAGATAATTCAAAAACAAAACTCAGCAACAAATACATGTTTTTCAAAGGAACAAATTAAGGCACAATTCTACCAAAACTTTTACTCATGCTCAGGACTCAGGAGTGAGCATCTATAATTAGAATACAGTACACTGAAATTATTCATCATCTTCCCCGTAATTGAACTTCACTGAATGTGTATGCAAATCAATTTGCCCACCTCTGTAGCTTCCACGTTTTTTCTTGGTCTTCTCATGTCGGAAGTCCCTGTGATGAGTCAAGAACATATAACCTCAGTAATCAAAAGTTCTCTTCCATCTAGTTTCAACAGGGAATTCAAAACAATCAAATAGATTTGACATTCTTTTGAATAGACAGATTAACCATCCACAAATTCTAAATCGTTAAACAACAGAAGGAAATATTCGCTCTTGCAGAACAGTAGGATATATGATGCTTATAACTGTTTTCACATATTTGAAGGGAACTTATCTGCAATTCAATGATGAGGTAAGTATGTTTAAGGGTCAATCGCAGATATTGTTCTGTTTTGGTCAGGTCATTTCGGAACAGTCAAAAACCAAGTCCACAAATACTTGGGCCAATTACAGGTCATATTGGGTCAATTCAGGATTCGGTCATTCTGGGTAATTTGATAGGGCTAAATTCAGTTCTTGGGTCATGTTTGTGTTGATTAATTTGCGGGGATGCATAACTCCCTATAAGAAGCTTAAACACAAAACAGCTACCAGTAAACAGAAAAACAATAGCATAGAAGAGTTAGAATATACCCACCTTCCTCTAACTTGCCCCAAAACTTCTTGGGCCTTGGCGCCATAGCCTGAATCAGCACCATCCTGATAAAAGGTAGACATTATTGAAGATGTTAAAAGAATTGGGTGTTGTAGCATAACCCTTCTTCCCCTCTGTATTGCAAGGGATAAAGCAGCACACAAGAGAAGATCACAAAAAAATATGACCGAACCTTAGCCCAGTAGGAATTATCTTGAAGCCTTTCATCAGCAAATTCTACGTCTTCAGGTTTCACCCTTTGGAAGGCCTTTGCAGCGGTTTTGGGCTGCGCAACCAAGTACTAACGTTATTTTTAGTAGTATATCCACCAATAAATGTCATGAAGCAAGAAAACAAGGCATCGCAGATGAGGGCATAAGGTCTTAAGAAAATTGAATTGAAACTCTACAGGCACACAAAGACGGAACAGATTAAAAAAATAATAGGACACTGCAAATAATATTAAGTTCAAAATCCCATATCAGAGATTATTCAATGCCTATAGCCTGAATCTAGCTTCAAATGTGAAGACTATAGACCAAAGTTAGTATGGAGACCAAGCACAGAAAATGAACCTCTTAAACTTTACCATTCTGAAAAAAAGAATTTTAGCAAGAGCAGTGTGCAATGTTGTCGACTTGTCGTACACAACGGTATATAGGCTAAAGCTAGAAATGTGAATAATAAATGTCAATATAAACAACGGTGACCTGAATGTCCATTTTGGTTTTTTGAAGGTCAAAATGATTAGCTCACATGATAATTACATCCACTGAGCTTTCTAATATCACTACAGGTAGCGGCATGTGCAAAAAGGTTCTCAACGGTCAAGTCAAACCAAGCTGACCCAAACCCAAATCAACCAGGTCTTTATAAACGCTTAACCAATAATGCGATCCAAAATTACCCGGATTGCCCTGCAGTCCTACCCAATACCCACAAGTCCATATTCCATAACCAACCAAATCAAATGAACCGAGAATTGAACTCCTCCGAAATGACCCAATAATGACGTGCATGAAATGATCCGACCTGCCTGGATGACTGTAGTTCACAACTTTATCATGGACCAAGAATTGACCAAAATCAATTGAGAAAAAAAAAATTGGTACAGGTCCTTACTCCATGGTCCCTTCAGGCTCTAGCCTGAAGTTAACTGGTTAGTGGAGAGCCTATACACAATCACCAATGACGGAATTATTTTTATAGCTAATTTAATTAGACAGGAATGTCCAGAGACACTAAGACATCAGAGTTGATGAGAACATCCACTTCTCATCACATGTTGCAATGAAAACAATAATCTAATATCGTCCATTGACTCTACTGTGGGTGCAAGTATTAGATAACAGCATAACTCTAATGCCTAAGGGGCTCAGGGTAAAATGGCTAATATATTAAAAACGCAAAGTTCGGATGCCCCTTACTAAAATGACGTCGCAAGGATAGTGCAGCTGTAAGTTCACAATACAAGAGCAAGACATTTTGTGAGTACTTATTGAATCATATTCCAAAACCAAACAACAATGAATCTTTTTGCTCCAACCAAGAAAATAATTGCCTAATGTGAGAATAGCGGGACAATGGGTTTTTTGAAATACTGAAACAGGGACTTTCTTCAAGCCAAAAGTAATCACAAAGAAAATGATTCCTAATTGGAAATTGGAGGCTATGCTTGACACTAGACAGATAAAGTTAACAGTGTTTTGAAACATTAAACAAAATGACTTTTCTAATGGCCTGAAAGGCATCGAGCTTTTAGATGTTAAGCTAAGAGGGTTGTTAGCTTGTGAGAGTAATACTAAGAGAAAAAGACTCAAAGCTCTTATGTTTCTTGACCTTATAGTCTCCTGTGCTTCTTTAATTTACAGGATACGTTTTCTCTATAAGAACAAGTATGAATTCCACATTTTGTTCTCTCAAAAAAAAAGAATTCCACATTTTGGCTAATTTCATTACAACCCGCAAGCTCATATACAGTACAGATATTCGGTCGTCAACTATAACATACTTGACAGAACAAGCGAAATCAGATAAATTGAAGGTCTACAGCAGAATGGAAGCAACTACAAAAACAAACTAGACAACAGTTGGCAACTCTCAGCTTAAATTCAGAAAAAAAAAACAGAGAAAACGGATTTGAATCATAAGCAGAATAAAAAAACCAGGTAGATGGAATGGAATACCTCTGCTGAGCCATCGAATTCTTTCGTTTTGTCCTGCTTCTGAGTCATTTCTTTCTCATCCTTTTTTAGGACACCATTGGCGGATCCATTAGGTGTTTGAACTATTCCATTTGATTTATCTGAATCATCAATCTTCCTGAGTTTGGCACCCTTCACAGTTGCTTCTTTAACATGGTCAGCACTGTCATCACATGATGGTCTCTTTCGTTTATTTGTCTCTTTGGTCTCCTCATCAGCCTTGACAACATTTTCTTCCCTGTCGTTGCTTTCATTCTTCTCTTTCTTTACTTTCTTTGATTTCTTTTCCTTCTTCTCTTTCTTCTCTTTCTTTTCTCCATCAATTGCTGCACCTTCAGACTGCTTCTCGGGTACATCCTCAATTACAGGCTCTGATTCATCTATACGTTTCTTTTTCTTGTCCTTGGATTTTTTTTCAGGTTCACTTGGCAAACTCAAATGGGTCTCTTCAGGTTTTTCTATGATTTTTGGCTGTGCTTCTTCAATAATTTGATCAGAAACATCTTTAGCACTTTTGCTTTTCTTACTCTTCTTTGATTTTACAATCACGCCATCAACAACGCCGTTCTCCAATATTGGCTCGGACTTTTTACTTTCTTTACCTTCTTTTTCCTTTGTTTTTGCACCACTTTTTTGGTTGGTACCTTGCTCTTGGACAGCATCATCCTTGGGCTGATTACTGCAAACAACAAACACTCATGAATAGTTAGAGTTGCGTATGTCTATCTAATCAAAGAAGTTGTTTTCCATTTAGCACCAGAAGAACCTTAATATGCCAATGACACTAGTAAGCAAATCACTTGCACAAAAATATAAACTTCTTCCATCTCCGTGGTTTGTTTACCTTTACTTTTTGCACAAAGACAAGAGGGGAGGAGGGGAGTAATTATGACTATAACAATCAAATCACTTTCTTTCAAGTATTGCAACAAAAGAAATACACGAGATTACCAGCAAGGAAAGCATGTCAACTGACTTCCCAATCATTTAGCAAATAAACTCCAATAATGTGCAGCCTCATAGCTATACGAAAAACAGCATACCCAACAACTCAACAAGTACTACCGAAAAACAAGAACCCAAGGCGCCCTTATCGATTAGCTCAAGTATCAAAAGGCAAAACCCACAACACATTTAGCTCCTATTGAACTACAAAAGTAATGTTTTTCGTTTCCTGATTTCAGAACAGGGATCATATTATGATTTATGAGCTAAGCATTATCACTGCTTTTGAGCCAACCTGTGCTAGCCAACCCTGCTATTCCCTCGACTTCGACCACTAGCTAAATATCTCAAACAATAAGTCTAAAACTATACAAATAAACAATGTCTGGAAATAGCAATACACAAACACCAACGTACCGCGATTTTAGATACTCAGAGCACATTTCTTCGATGTTGAGAGGACAACTTTCACCATCATCTTTCTGCACGACAAATAACACATTCTTAGCTAAAAACTACTATATAATTCGACATCAATTAAAAAAAAGGGTATGCTTCAAATTACCAAATTCATGAACTTTAATCCTTAATGACCCACCAAAATATCAATAAAAAAGATGAAAACTTGCACAAAATAAACAAAAAAAGGAAACAAACCTGAATATTAGCTTCTTTGCGGAAGTTCTTAAGGGTTTTAGAGAAGCCATTTTTTTCAAAGAATTGAGAAATGGATTGAAAGAGAAGAACCCTTTGTTCAGAAGAAAGTGAATTAGAATTTTTGCTGGAATTCATGTTAATTGAAGATTTGAAGGAAGTAATTGGGGTTTTGATTGTGATAGTTTTTTCGGCTGTTCTTCGCTCCAAGAACAATTGGAGATTGAGAGACAATGAGAGGGGAGAGTAGAGGGGTTGTGGAGTTAGGGTTTTAGGTAGGGCTGAGCTATAAAAAAAAGTATGTTTCAAATTACCAAATTCCTCAACTTTAATCCTTAATTACAGCACAAAGAGGTCATAGGTCCAATTTACTACCACCGATTTTATAAGTTTTTGGATATAGTAATATTTTTGAATTTTGTTTTAAAAATATAATGATTGTTATAAAGTCTTTGAGTTCAATTATTAAATATTAAACTCAAAAACTTACAATAAAACGAACGATTTTTTGGAAATGAAGCTCAAAAACAAAGTAATTGTCGTTTTGGGTTGAATTTGAAACTAATTGTCAAAATGGTGTCCACGTATCGTTTTTTCCGACCCTTAAACACGCCATTACATATGGCGTGTCTATCAGCTAAATCTGAACCAGGGTAATTGGTGACCTTGGAATTGCTAAACCCGCCAGCACGAACGGCGTGTCTTCAGGCCGAACACACCACTACATATGACGTGTTTCATCAGTTTTTTTTTTCAATTCCTGCTCTTTGTTGAAACTTTATCCCTGACTCCTCAGGGCCTCCCTCGTCTATATTCTTCATAAAAGTGTTTGCATACACCCTGCTGCCTTTTTTCTTTCTCCTCTATAAGCTAAATCTGAACCAGCTATGTACCGCTCCATCAACCGACTGCTCAACAAGTAATGATCGACGTTATAAAAGCCGGTCCAACAAATGTTTTCTTAATGGTGCACACACAAATTTTGCGCTCTATTCCTTATGAGCAATCCTCACCTAAAGAAAAACGTGCAACATATTTACATAAGTGGCGGCGGTGTAAGATCACAGAACCCAACAGGCTGCTGCCCGAAAAATGGGACTACACCTTGCACCCCTGAGCAATGTGGTAATCACGGTAATATCTTTACCTATTATACCAGTAACCCGTATGCTGAATTCAATATGTTCGGAGACCCTTTGTTGCATATCAGGTAAAGCATCTAGTAAGACATAGTTAATGGTCATATATAAACAAGTCCAAGAAGCCATAAATGAGCAATGTGGGATAAACATAAAAGCTTCTTTTGAAGCAATAATTCCAACAATCCCCCACATGATTCAAAAGAAGAGTAAAGGAAGAGAGAAAAATAAAGAAAAGGAGGAAAAAAATTTGTTTGGCAGCGGAGATTTGGAGTTTAGATGCTTAGTGTCTTGTGGACTTTAACTAGCACCCAGTGCATACAGTAAACTTAGACCGCCATTTGAGGTGGATCAAAGCCTTTAACCTTTGAATGGAGTTGGTGAAAGATCAACTGCGCACTTACCAATCTCAAAAAGAGGGCTAGTGTTCGCACCATCCATGAACTCATCATGAACGCAACATATATAATAAGTGTTTTACTTGGACTTCCCAAGTGCTCCCCACATGAATCCTGGTAATCTCGTGAATGCCTCTAGAGAGCCTAAAGCCTTAAACTCTCTTGGGGTTAGAGCAATAGCCCCCACATTCACATAGGTAAATTCATCAGGTCTGGTTGTCTCAAACCATCCTTTTTAGGACTATGAATTTATTAAGAGCTGTGGCTCAACCTTACAAACACGCGACAGTAATTTGAAAAGAAAAAGAAATGTCATATAACAAATTTTAAAGAGGAAAAGGTGTTGAGATTACATCTCGAGTTTGTTGTGACTTCGTTTGACCGCATTTGACCTTAGCTTAACTAAGTTGGGTATCAATCACAACTTACTCCTTAATTGACTTTAATCCCATTTCCTTGTGCTGCCACCCCAGCACCAACTTCTACCATGGCCATTGGTAGGAGTATCTCAATATCCTCGTCACAATTTACGTACGTACTGTCACATTGTGTAAGGGATCTCAATATCCACTTACAACTCACAACCTTTGTGAACATATTATCAAATCAAATTATTATTCATCACCCTTGATAATCTGCCAAAAAATCAGATGATTCAGAATATGATGCAGACAATAAGTCAAAATATTCCCACAATGGAATAATACAAACACTTAACTATTTAGTTTTTTGTTTTGTTTGTTTTGTCCTGCAAATTCTTCACAATATATATGCATACTCCAGTATATATCCAACAATATAATTATGCATCTATAACTTGTATGATATAATCTTATGAAAGAAACAATTCTCCAAACTCAAGTAAATATCATAATTATTCGACGTTCAAATAAATTGCAAACCATTCCCAACTTTTAAACCAAATAAACAGAATAATTACTCCACGTATTACCATACAACCGTTCATAAATTTGTTAAACTAGAAAAACAAGTTTAAGCAATCCCAATATTAGATTATTTGCATTTCAAATGGTCAATCTATCCCATGTAATTGCCATTATAACCACTTTAATCACTAAAACTCAATAAAGCGCTAAAGTCAACCACCATATACACATACTTTTGCATATACACATAATTATGCATAAGTTCTTTGACATGTAGAGTTTGTGATAGTATTAGTGAGAATAACTCATATGGTAAACAAATAATAAAGCAAAATATATTCATTTCACAAACAAAATCCAACACATAATATTTGTAACCACACGCCTCACTCTCCCACCAAGCATAAACTGTCTCGGGTTTTAAAAGACTGTTTACTATGATGTCTGAATTTTTAGGTTATTCATTCAGGAATCCCGGTTACTCTTGTCCCTCTGGACGCAACAAACACTATTCCAATAACGGAAGAGTTTTTCACGTCGCTGGAGGCCCGTCAGAAAACATATGAGGCTCAATACGTTTTCAAGTCTCTGAAGTTGGCTCGCGATACTTAGTTCAACGAACATTTTTTTACAGTAATGTGCCACTGGTTTCTGGTTTTACAAATTTTGTACTTTGTACAATGATTGAAGTTGTTAAGACTAACTTTATGCTCGGTTTCGCGGAGCTATTTTATGTGGGACTCTTTTATGGCTGGTGTAGCAATTTCAATAATGAGTGGAGAAAATGAGTTTGCGGAAATGGAGTATATGAACATAATTGTGCGCACTTCATATTGTTAGTATGCGATCGATTACAATATAAATTCTTGCGGACACGAGTCGATGGAGAAAGCGTGGACTGGCCATGGTTCCCACAAAGTTTGGAATATCCTTTACAACTAAGTTTTTGAATCAGGTAAAAGTATATAGACTATATTTAGACAGATATTATGTAACACCCCCATTTATTTAAGGGCCTGTACTAGGACTCCCCAGATAAATGAGGGTGTTACCATCTCGGTTTCCCGAGGCAGTAGATACAAAGGAAAGAACACAGTACTTTATTATTAAATGTTAAACTCAAAAACGACAAGTTCTACAGCTGTTTCCAAAACTGTCTCAAAAGATAAAGAAAATTCTACAACTCATGATAAAACTACTAAAGTGATCTAGACACTGTCTGGTCTGGTCCGGATCCAAGCTCACTCCCATTAGCTCCCGTAAACTCAAGTACCTGTCAATCTGCTCCCCAATAAATTGGTTCATTACAGGTGATCATGAATACACAGGGTCGACCACGAGGTTGAGTAGAGGAAAAAAAACAGTCAAGCATTACTATAAATAGAAATTCAATCATCCCCACTCCGAATCACAAGACCCATTAACTCCGCACCGATCACAAGGCCCATTAACTCCGCACCGATCACAAGGCCATTAACTCCGCACCGATCACAAGGCCCAATAACTCCGCATCGCTCCCAAGGTCATTAACTCCGCACCGATCACAACGCCAATTAACTCCGCACCGATCACAACGCCCATTTCTCATCACCTCATATCATATCACAGAAAAATATATTCAAATAACACAATATTCCAAATCATACGATAATGTAAAATACTCATCAATCAACCAAGTAAATAATCATTCATTCTATAATAATATGAACTTTGTTAACAACAATTAATAATCAAGTTACTCATCATCAGGTATACGGTATTCCCCTACCTCAATTGCGGAATGATATCTGAACAGTTGTTAGGAAAACTCCGCCTTGAGCTCAGTTCCTATAAATATTACTTTAAATCAAAAGCTACTCGCACAATTAACATCACTGACTCAATTACTTGACCTTGCTCATTTTCATGCCAATGATAAACTTACTAAAATAGCACTTACTAAAAAAAACATATTATCCGGTCGTCAATTCTTACTAACCTTAACAACATTCTTAAACATACCTAATATCAATATCGAACACACCACTACGCCAAAGTATTTAATATCGATCAAAACGTATACCCATGAACACTTAACCATCATTAACTAACTCTACATACCCATAATACCAATTATTTATAACATTTGACCATAACATAAACATACCAAAAATAAAACAAGCAATAATAATAAGAATAATATAGTAATAATGTTAACATGATATTTGTAGTAGCATAGGCCATAATTAACATGACTAAAATTATTAGCATACCCAAATTAATGATTATGATCATGATTAAAGAAATAGTAAAGGAAAGATTAATGAAACAATAAAGGAAAGGAAACAACCCAAATTCCACACGGTGAAACAAACGTACAACAGCCATCTAAACGACCAAGTCCAACCGTGACCACCCCCTGTTCACGCCAATTCATGCACCGCCGTCAGCCCCTGGCTTCCCCACTGGCACCACCTGGCTCGCCTCTGAGCCACGGTGGTTCCATCGGAGGAGTCAGCTGCCGCTGACCACCACCACCAGATCCATACTGCCGGTTTATAAACCCATCACCGCAACCCGACTCGGTTTCCTGTGTTACAACCTGCCAACGAATCTTACAATAAAAACCACCATAAATGTGACGACCCGTCGTGACACCCACCATACAACCACCCTACCCTCCACATATCTGAAACCCCATCACCCACAGCAAACCACAGACCAGAGGTTATACGAATTACTAAGCAAACATACACAAATAGGAAATTAAACGAACACTGTTCTGCAACACGCTACAAAACCACCGTGACTAGGTGGTTTCCGATGGTCCATGGTGACTCAAATATGGTAAAAACGTAACTACTAACATCACAGATTAGATATATATAAAAAAAATCAGAATGAAAACATATGCTAATATGAGGATTCGCGGATTGAAACATGATGTTCAAAACAGAGAAAAGTGAAAACGTGCTAACATACCTCCTTCTGCGCGCGTTCGAACCACCCTAAACCACCGTGCGAACCCACCGTGCGAACCCCCCTCTAACCCCTTGATGTGGCGGCAATAAGTGTATGTGTGTGAGTGTGGCGTGTGATTATGTTAGATTAGGGTTTAGGGTGTGTTTACAAGGCGGCAGGAGGTGTGTGTGCAAAGTGTTTGTGTTATGTTGTACGGAAATGTCGAGGTGGGCTGATTGTATGGCACGCTATTCTAGGCCCAAAATAAGGTCAAATGTTAAACTCAAGGTCTCGTAATTAAATAGACGTGATACTAAAATTATTGCCCGAACTCGACCCTTCACTAACCGCATATGCAATATAAGAAAGTTATTTGATAAATAAATTATCGAACTTAAACATTCACATAGTTATCAACACGTCACACTAGCCATTAAATATTAAAATAAAATATAATAAAAAATACAGAGTATTACATATTATGCCAGTTTCTTTTTCATTTCCCCCTTCTAAAAATTGGGCACTTCCTAATAGTTAATTTCCCCATGGAGAATGCATGCTTCTTCATGTGTTAGGCTAAACAGAGGCCTTCCTCTTTATCTCATATTGAAATCGTTTGACTGTCTTTGTTACAGGCAGGTGCGCTTGTCCAGGTATATACTGACGGCACAGTTTTAGTTACTCACGGGGGTGTTGAGATGGGACAAGGTTTACACACCAAAGTTGCTCAGATTGCCGTTACTGCTTTTGACATCCCTCTCAGCTCTGTATTTATATCCGAAACTAGTACAAACAAGGTAACACTGGGAGATAGGATATGGCCTCATTCATTCTGCATTTAATGTTAACACGCAAATAATTCACTCATTCCATTCCGTTAATCCCGCTCCATTTGACATTATTAGTTAAAATAGTTCTTAATAGTATATGCTAGCTGCAACCGGTATGAATTTTAAAATAGTTGTATGAGATTACAACCTCAGCAATTGATAAATCAGCAGCAACAGGTGCAACAACCTCGTCCACACAAAATGTAGAAAGCTCAGCCACACAGTCTGCTGCAACAGTGTCCACACAATCTGCACAGTCAGAATAAGAAGTTGTTAGAAGTTGTTACAATGTAACTGACTAGCGTAATCTTAGGAGTTAGTTACAATTCTGTTAAAAGTTGTTAGCAGATATTTTGATAGTAGTACTTGTATATAAATACACAATGTAACAATCATAAGTTAATATAGTCTTGCACAATTTTATTTAGCTTTCTCTTCCTAATCAATTTTACTCTATTAACTCAATTCTACATAAACTGAGCTTAACCATCCAACAATGGCGTCCTCATGTCGTCAAATCTGTTATTTTACATGGTATCAGAGCGGGTTTTGAACCTGTTTCTGCATGATCATCATACTTCCGCATTCAATCTAAATTTTCCCTGAATTTCTTTTAATTTCCTTTTAAACTCAAAACAAATCAATTCTTGGATCACATTCTAAATGTCGCCTTCAGAAACTGATAATAACCAGAACACTGCAGCCTTCCCCAATCCTTTTGAGGATCCTCTTTTCCCCGCGAATTCTAATCACGCTGGTATCAATTTGGTCAATACTTTGTTCAATGGCCGAAATTATCATCATTGGAGCAAAAGTATGACTCTAGCAATGTCAACCAAGAATAAGGAAGGTTTCTTATCTGGTCTTACTCACATACCTGCTGTTACTTCTTCACGTTATAATCAATGGTGGAGGTGTGATTCCATGGTAAGGTGCTGGTTAGTTAATGGAATGGAACATGCGTTTCGAGAGGGTTTTGTATGTTGCAAAACTGCAAAACAGCTCTGGGAAGAGGTTCATGAGAGATATGGACAGATGAATGGTCCATTGTTGTTTCAATTGAAGAAGGATCTTGCGAACTATAGAGCAAGATAAGAGTTCTGTTGCAGAATATTTCTGCAAACTCAAGAGATTTGGGATGAAATTGATGAAATTGAAGGATTTCCTGACTGCACGTGTGGTGTTCTTGCCAAATGCACTTGCTGTCTTCTGAAGTAGATGCAAGAGAAGGCATCCATGGAGAAAGTACTCACATTCTTAATGGGATTAAGTGATACTTTGGATACATTGAAGTCTCAAATCTTGTCTATGGAGCCTTTACCTCCCATAAACAAGGTTTACTCCATTGTTCAGCGAATTGAGTCACAAAAACAAATTTCTAATGTCATGAATTCTACTCATGACATGAGTGCCCTATACTCTAACAAGGGAAGTTATCAAAGTAATAGTCAAGCAGGAGGCCAACAAGGCAGTCATTAAAGGGAGAAGAAGTCCAAGTCAGACAAGAGATGGTGCACACATTGGACTAAATCTGGTCACACAGGGGATTCTTGTTTTGTCCTTCATCCTGAACTGAAGGCAAAATACCTTGCTAGATTTTATGGAAATGCTCGTGTTGAAAGCGAAGATGATCGTTCATTCAGTATCTTAGATACACCTATGGAACTCCAGGCTGGGCCATCTCAAGTGGAGTACAGTATTCAGCAACCTGCACACAATGAAATCATTAATACTGTGGTGCAGCAAGTATTGCAGATGCTACAGCAGGGCAAACAAACTGTTACTCCTGGAACTGGTCCTTCTGAATATCCAAATGCATCAGTCAACTTTGCACGTAAAACTGATGCTATAGTCACTAATGCTATTTCTATTACCTGCAAACTTGATGCATATGATTGGATCATTGATTCGGGAGCAAGTGACCACATGACAGCTCACAAAAATTACTTTACTTCCATCAAAACCCTAAATAAACCAATTACTGTGGGGTTACCAGATGGTACAACCAAAATAGTTCGATATGTTGGAAATATACAATTACATCCTTTATTGATCCTATATGATGTGCTTTATATTCCTGAGTTCAAGCACAATTTGCTATCAGTGGGCAAACTGTTATCTACATCTCGCATGTTGATCCATTTTTATGTGGATAATTGTTCTATTCAGGACCCAGTTTCTAACCAAATAGTTGGGATTGGACAAAAAGAAGCTGGCCTTTATAAATTGAAGCTTGGACACTTGAAGAATGAAGTTTCTGGTTTTTCTGTTAGTTCAATTAACTCTAGTCACTGTAATAGTTCCATGAATAATAAATCTAGTATCAACATTGATGTGTACCATGCTAGATTGGGGCATACTTCACTTGTTAAGATGCATCATATAAAGGATGTTAATTGTACTAGTTTGAAGACATATCACTGTGAGACTTGTTCATTAGCAAAGATGCATATGTTACCATTTTCTCGTAATACTTCAAGAGCATCAAGCACTTTTGATCTCATACATGTTGATCTATGGGGACACTATAAAACTCCTACTCTCACAGAAGCACATTACTTCCTCACAATTGGTGATGATCATTCACGAATTACTTGGACATTCCTGCTTAAATATAAAACTGAAGTGCCTAAGGTCATTCAGAATTTTATGCATCAAATTCACACTCAGTTTGGCAATATAATCAAAGTTGTGAGAAGTGACAATGGTACAGAAATTTTTCAAGAAACATGTACTCAATTGTTTCAATCCAAGGGCATCATTCATCAAAGGAGTGCTCCTTACACTCCCCAACAAAATGGGAGAGTTGAAAGCAAGCACAGACATTTAATTGAGACTTCTCGAGCTATTATGTTGTATGCCAATCTCCCTAAGACATTTTGGGGAGAATGTCTTCTGGCTGCCACATATTTGATAAACAGACTACCATCTGTTGTACTCAATTGGAAGTCACCCTATGAAGTTCTCCTTGGGACATGTCCTTATGATGAGTTGAGAATTATAGGGTGTCTATGCTATATTTTGGATCCTACTCCTCATAAGGACAAATTCGCTGCTAAGGGTATCAAATGCCTATTTCTAGGATACCCTTATGGTCAGAAGGCCTATAAGGTGTATGATTTACTCAATCACAGGATACTTATCAGCAGACATGTTATATTCCATGAAGATATTCTGCCTTATTGTTCCAATCAGCAGCAGCAGGAGATAAAGCCTTCACTGTCTGATACATCTCTATTTTCTACTTCTATTTCTGATAGTGCTGACAATGACAGTCCTTCTATTTCATCACCAGCACAGCAGCTTCGTGCCAATTCTCCTTCTGCAGCAACAGACATTCCTTATATTTCTACTGCAGACCAACAGACTGGATCTGTTAATCCTGCAGCCTCTGTACTCATACCTCATATTAATACTAAAGTTCCTGCAGTATCTGAAATCTCTATCAGGAAATCTTCCAGAGAAAAGCACATTCCTTCCCACTTGGTGGATTTTGTTTGTCCTACACTGAACAAAACATCCCTCTATTCATGATCTTTCAATGTGTTTGATACTTCAACCTATCCTATTGATTATCAAGCATCATTGAATCATGGTCTGTGCACTAGTGAGCCCACTACTTATTCTCAAGCACAGGAAAATCCACACTGGGTAGCAGCCATGGATAAAGAAATCAAGGCATTAGAGGACAATGGAACTTGGGATATGGCTCCATTACCTTATGGTTTCAGACCCATAGTCTCTAAATGGGTATACAAGACCAAATTCAATCCTGGCGGGTCATTGAAGATGTATAAAGCACGATTGGTGGCCAAGGGGTTTACTCAAGTTGAAGGAAAAGATTATAAATCAACCTTCAGTCCTCTTGCAAAGTTCAGCACTATAAGAGTGCTCCTTTCTGTTGCAGCCTCAAAGTCATGGCCAATATATCAATTGGACATCAATAACGCGTTTCTTCATGGCTACTTGGATGAAGAAATACACATGCATCCTCCAGCAGGCTATAACAAGGGAAAACCTGGTGAGTTTTGCAGATTCAAACGCTCATTATATGGGCTAAAACAAGTTTCTCGTCAATGGAACATTGAGCTCACCAGACTGTTAAGTTCTAAGGGTTTTGTACAATCCAAGAATGACTATTACTTATTCATCAAAACCATGGAATCCTCAATTGTTATTGTGCTTGCATATGTGGATGATCTCCTCATCACAGGTGATAATCTCACTGTTATTCAAGATCTTAAAGCTTCACTAGATTTTGCATTTACTATCAAAGATTTGGGTTTAATACGTTATTTTCTGGGGCTAGAGATCATTAGATCCTCTGAAGGATTGTTGGTTAACCAGCGAAAATACGTATTGGACATTCTTCGTGACAATATGATGGAAAATTGCAAACCAGCCTTGTTTCCTCTTCCTCGTGGTTTAAGGTTGCAACTAGATGAAGGTGAATTAATCACAGAACCAGAAATTTATAGGCCTCTGGTAGGGAAGATGCTATACCTAAACCTAACCAGGCCTTGATCTTTCTTATTGCGTACAACATTTGAGTCAGTTTTTAAGTGCTCCTTGTCTACCTCATCTTCATGCTGCACTTCATGTTGTTCGTTATTTGAAAAGTACCATTGATGCTGCATTGTTCTACCCTGCTGGTAATGACCTAACCTTACGAGCATATTGTGATGCTGATTGGGGCTCTTGTCAGTATAGTTGCAAATCACTTACATGACATTGTGTATTCCTTGGTCAATCTCTGGTTTCGTGGAAAACAAAAAAGCAAAAGACAGTTTCTAAATCATCTGCGGAGTCTGAGTATCGTGTTATGTCCTATACTGCAAGTGAGCTTGTTTGGTTACATTCTTTGCTAGCTGATTTCCAGATTCATTCTCAACTTCCCAGGCCATACAACTCAATTGTGATAACAAAGCGGCTCAACATATCGCAGCCAATCCAGTTTTTCACGAACGAACTAAGCACTTAAATATCGATTGTCATTACATTCGTGAGAAAGTACAAATTGGGTTTATTTCTACTGCACATGTCTCCTCCAATATGCAGTTGGCAGATCTCATGACAAAGCCTCTAGGCCAGCAGCAACATTTCTTCCTTGCATCCAAGCTGGGTTTGCACTTCGTTCCTTCCTACAACTCCACCTTGAGAGGGGGGGGGGGGGGGGGGGGGCTATGAGACTACAACCTCAGCAGTTGATAAATCAGCAGCAACAGGTGCAACAACCTCGTCCACACAAAATGCAGAAACCTCAGCCACACAGTCTGCTGCAACAGTGTCCACACAATTTGCACAGTCAGAATAAGAAGTTGTTAGAAGTTGTTACAATGTAACTGACTAGCGTAATCTTAGGAGTTAGTTATAATTCTGTTAAAAGTTGTTAGCAGATATTTTGATAGCAGTACTTGTATATAAATACACAATGTAACAATCATAAGTTAATATAGTCTTGCACAATTTTATTTAGCTTTCTCTTCCTAATCAATTTTACTCTATTAACTCAATTCGACATAAACTGAGCTTAACCATCCAACAATGGCGTCCTCACGTCGTCAAATCTGTTATTTTACAAGTTGCTTTGGTAATTCAAACATAACAAATTTAACATTATATCTAAATGTAAATGAAGAAATGAATGATCTAAAATGAAATTGCATAACCAAAGTCAAATGAGAACGGTGTAATCAGATGGAGAGAGTATTACAATAAACTGAGGGGAGTTGGGTTATTAACTTTTGTTATTATGGTTTCATTTGTTGCCAAATAGGTACCTAATGCTTCACCAACAGCCGCATCAACAAGTTCTTATATGTATGGTGCTGCAGTTTTGGATGCTTGTGAACAAATAAAAGCGAGAATGAAGCCTATTACTTCTAAGAAAAGCTATAGCAGCAGGTGTACTGTAAACACTTTTAAGAAGCATATAGGCGAGGAGGCACTGAGGAGTCAGGGATAAAGTTTCAACAAAGAGCAGGAATTGAAAAAAAAAACTGATGAAACACGCCATATGTAGTGGCGTGTTTGGGCCTGAAGACACGTCGTTCGTATTGGCGGGTTTAGCAATTCCAAAGTCACCAATTACCCTGCTTCAGATTTAGCTGATAGACAAGCCATATGTAATGGCGTGTTTAAGGCTCGGAAAAAACGATCCTACGTGGACACCATTTTGACAATTAGTTTCAAATCCAACCCAAAACGACAATTACTTTGTTTTTGAGCGCCATTTCAAAAAATCTAAAAAGCGTTACATATAAACTTAGTTATATTTTAGTTTTAACGGGAAAAAAAAATTAAAATCTACCTTATAAATTTTAATAAGCTTAGAAAAAATACATATATATATATATATGCTCAAAAATAAATAAAATTTGACGTAATAAGCTCAAAAAATACTTGTATGCTCAAAAACAAATAAATGTTAAGGTAATAAGCTCAAAAAAATACGTAATTAATTCAGTTAAATAATTCGAACCAAAAAGAACCCTCCCTCTCTAATTTCTCTCTCTAAATAAACCCTAATTTTCAACATCTTGGGGCTGCCGTCTACCTTTTTTGGGTAGAGGTAAGCCCCAATTTTTCTTTTTCGTTCTTCTTCTTTAATTTTTTACGCTAATAACTTCTTGCCTCTCCTTTATTGGAGACTTGTTCTCACCTTTGTGTGAGTTTTGTTCCCACCTTTGTGTGAGTTTTGTCCTCACCTTTAATTTTGGTGAGTCTGTTCTTATCTTGTGGTGAGATTTTCCCCTCTATTTGAGAGGTTCAAGAATTAAGTGGAAGATCGGCGCCTTCATTGTTGATCCTATGGAGATAAAACTACTGTCAGATTGCTCGTTACAAACTTTTTGGTCAAAAGAACTTCATTCTTGTCAATGTTTTAGAAGATTTGGAGACCCTCTTGTGAAAAGCCGTAGAAGGCGATATGTTAGAGGATGTGCAGAAGCGTCTCATGAGCCCATCAAGTTTAGAAATTTTCTGTTGATCGAGAATGTAGTTTATTTGATTTTAATCGTTTTGTGTCCTGTTTTTCTTGACATATGTTGTAACTACCATGAGACTTTTGATTAATGAAACGATTTTTCCCTTCAAAAAAAAAAAAAAAATACACACATGCTCAAAAACAAATAAAGTTTAAGGCAATAAGCTCAAAAAATACACTTATGCTCAAAAACAAATAAAATTTAAGGTAATAAGCTCAAAAAAAAAAATATTCATATGCTTTAAAACTAAGAAAAATGTGAGGTAATATATCCGAGGTAGGTTCCTAATTCTCTAATTACCCACCAAAATACGAAAATAAAAATCTGAATGTGTGGATATCATTTAAATTGGATATCTGATCCGTTTTTTTCTGAATAAACTGGATCGGATGTGAATTGTGATTTTCTTAAAATCAGATAACTGAATCCGATCAGAATTTTAATAAAAAAAATTAAAAAAAAAACAAAAACGTAAAAAAGTAAAAAGCCACTACATATGACACATCATATATCACACTAGATTACAAATCGACATGAACCCTAATTTATCTCATCTCTCCTCTCTCTACCGTCTTTCACCACATAAGGATCTCAAATCGTCAATCGCCAATCATCATTGTTCATCAACCATCATCCATCACTTCTGTTTTTTTCTTTTGTTTTTTAATCTTCGTTTGATTTCAACTGATTTTATAAATTTTTTTGCCAAAAAATTAGTTGATTTATTATAAATTAATACGATGCTATATTTGGTCTGTAAATTAGTACCCCACTTACTCGGTCGACTGCCACCAAGTTAATATCCTAACTAAAACACACCACATACGCGCTTGTCGAGTGCAGTCTACTCGACCAAGTACACTATACCCAGAAATTCGTAGTATTACGACCTTATCTCCTTAAAAACGAATTTCACGCTCGAAGTTCATACTCATACCTGCAAAACACAACTCTTACCAAAACCACTACTCAACTTAACTCAAATGAACCCGAACCCTTACCAAAACATACTAGAAAGATGAACAAAACACCCTCAAACCCGCTGTCGTCTTATCATTTTTCATTTTTAAACATGTGAAAAAAGGAGTTATTTTCCGAAATAGGCAATTTTCAACAATTAATTAACGAAATAGGTAACTTTTCAAATTTATTACCGAAAATTGGTCCATGTAAGACTGGATTTCCCGAACCTGTGCCCAGATTCAAGTCGCCTACCCGCTTAACGACTTTATCTTGAATAAGCAATTAAGCTTCTAGCTTGTCCAATACTCCAATGTGCATCGGTTTTCAATTGAAGCAAAAGAGCAAGTCGCCCTCCCCCTGGCGACTTGACTCCAATGCCCAAATAAAGTTTCAAATTTTCATCATATAAACATGTTTTTCACCCACTGACCTTAAGCCAAGTCGCCCTCCCCCCTAGCGACTTGACCCTGGGTTTGAATTTAGCTCAAGTCGCTCTCCCCATAGCGACTTGACTTGGGTTCATTTTCAGCTTGAGATTTCAAAAGTTTACACTTTATATGGTCGTCCTCCGGGTAAGCGACTTGAATACCATCCTAACTTTGGTGATGACGTGGACTCATTTTCGGTAATAAATTAGAAAAATTACCTATTTCGTTAATTAATTGTTGAAAATCGCCTATTTCGGAAAATAACTCTGAAAAACGAGTATTTGTTTTTGCATGCTATAAATGTTCAAGAAGATTATTATTTTAAGCCCTTCGTGCTCCTAGATAGCATATTGGGATTCAAAGCATCACATATCTAACAATATATGTAAATTATTGTTTAGAGAATTATTTTACTTATTTAGTTACTAATTCAAGACAAGCCTGCCAAATTCCCATGGAGATGGAAATGATTTTGCAAGATGTTCAAGAAAGCTAAAATGCAATTAACTGAAATTGTTCAGGAAACCTAAAAATACAAACGACATTATTCATTGAAAGTGTTCAAGAAACCTAAAAAACAAAACAACATTACATTCATTATTTGTTTGAACCATCCGATTTAGTGCAGATTCCCAACCGGTAGAACAACATAGTTGCATTCCAAGAGATTGAAGTCGAGACCTTTGATCAAACTAAACGTCTGCAGAAAGTGACACCATCACCCAAAGGAAGATGAACGATATCAATGCGAGAATCAGAAGCAAGGAAATTGTTGAGTTTGAGAACTGCTGGCCAATGCTTCTTCCTTGCCTCAGGTACTTGAGACTCGGGCAAGGCTACAGATCCACCCCAAAGCGTGTTGTCGTAAGCAAGTATACCACCAACCTTGATCAGCTTCATCAATCTCTCGTGGTAGTTCACGTAGTTTGGCTTGTCCGCGTCCACAAAAGCAAATTCAAAACTCCCCTCATTACCTTCCTATATTAATCCAACAACAAGTACATAATACATGTCATTAAATCATATGATCAAAACCAATGTCCAAAAGACGGTCAAGAGCTATGGTTTATATATAGTACAGTACTAACCTCTTCCAAAAGACGGTCAAGAGCTAGCACAGCATCAGATTCAATGTAATTGATTTTGTTTTCGACACCGGCTTTACTGATAAATGGCAAGCCAATGCCATATGGCTCCTTGTCCACATCAATTGCTATGATCTACATTATTCAACAAACATGGTTAGATGAGTTAGTACGTCTTGCTTAAAACCATCTCGATCAAATGAAATATTGTCTTGTAATTGCTTGAGAGTAATGCATGACATACCTTCCCATCATCTGGGATTGAAAGTGCAGTGAGTAAGAGGGAGTATCCAGTGTAAACTCCCACTTCAATTGTCTTCTTTGGATTAATTGTCTCAAGCATAAATGACAAGAAGCGTCCTGTTAGAGGTGAAGTACCCATGTAGCGCCTACAACAACAACAACAACATCAGAGCCTTAGTCCCAAAATGTTTTGGGGTCGGCTGACATGAATCATCCTTTGGAACCGTCATGGGTGAACTCTCATCTCAACAAAAGAAAAAAGAAAGAAAAGAAAAAAAAACGGAGGTGGAGTGAAACAAAGAAATGAAAGGCAAAGAGGTTTTATAGATTTTAAATCGAACTTATCACATAGGATAAAGTTTAAAGTGAGTTTGAGAAATGAAGTACCCATATAGTGCCTATACGGGATAAATCCAATTAGTCGACTTACATAGTTACATATACGTACTTATCTGAAACAAGAATTTGCGAAATTGTAGATGTTATGGAGCTAGTAGCTATCGGAAGGGAACATACAGTGGATGAGCTTGAGTTGCTTCCCTCAGCTCCTTCAGAGCCTCCGCCTCTCGTGGATAGACGCTAGTTCCCAAGATGTACTGCATCCACAGTAACACACATATATAACGAGTTTTTCTAGGAGACATAACATCGGCAAACACTACTAGCACACAGTTTCATAGCCTTAAATAAACTTGTCACGAAGTTAGCGAGTTAGGATTATCAGAGCATAACTCATTCACATAATCGGACCAACACGGCCTCCATCCACACCCGGATCCATCCATTAAACTCGTTATAGTAGAAATTGTAGCTAGCTATTACAACTGTAGAAATGAGACTATACTTGGTATATTAGAAAATAACCTCATCTAATTCTTTACTTTGTAATAATCCCGTATACTTCGTATCCTTTCGCTCCACTTGTGCATCCATCACGCTGCAAAATTACATATGTATTTGCTTAAATTGCATTCTTTATAAATCAAAAATCATAAATGTGGGTCGAAAAAAAGGAAATAGGAAAGGTTATTTAGAATATAAGTGAATATTAAGAACGAAGATTAATTGGAGTGCTAGAATTCTAGTAGGATTCAAGAGCTTTTAGGTTAGATCGTTAGACATTACCTTCATTTTACTGTATTTTATCTAAGATGGTCATTAATTAAAAACATATGTCCGCATGTTAAATGTTAGCATTATTGCTAACCTTAATTAGATAATTAGTATGCACCTTCTTAGTTTCCTTTGTATTTATGGTTTGGGTTGTTTGGCTTTCCTACACCCAGTAAGATTTGAGTATATATACTGTATGTAATTTAGCTATACAGACACAACGGAATATACAAAAATCATTCCCCAAACACTTTCTCTGTTTCAACATGGTATCAGCTAGGGTCTCTGGCTGTTCATGAGTCACAACGGCGACGACGACACACGATCCAACACCAGTCAACACGCGCACTCTGATTCTGAGTCCGACGCGATGCCAAAAGAAACCAAGCTCAGTCCGTATTTCCTTTCAACTTCCGAGAAGTCCGGCGATAAGTTGATTGTGGTCGAATTGAAGGGTGATAATTATGATGAATGGTCCGTGAAGATGCGGGGAGCACTCCGTTCCAAGAAGAAGACGGGTTTTATTGATGGCACCATTAAGAGGCCAGCCGATGACTCCGACGATCTCGAAGATTGGTACATGGTCAATGCCATGATCGTGAATTGGATTTTCAATTCAATTGAACCGGGTCTCGGTTCCTCGATTACTTACGTTGAAGAAGTTAAGGCGCTTTGGGATGACATTGAACAGCGTTTTAGTATTGGAAATGGTCCGAAGTTACATCGTTTAAAAGCCTCTGTTACGAGTTGCAAACAGGAAGATAATGAATCCATTGTTGCGTATTTCGGTAGACTTAAAAGATTCTGGGACGAACTCGACAAACTCGATAAAATTCCAACTTGTACTTGTGGCGGTTGCAAGTGTGGAATTAATCGACAACTCGACGAAAAGCGTGACCAAAGCAAACTCCATGATTTTTTGTTAGGACTTGCTTCAGATTATTCTACTGTCACTTCGAATTTACTCTTGCAGGAACCCTTACCTTCCCTCAATAAAGCCTATTCGACATTGATTCAAGAGGAAGGTGTCAAAGGCAAATTGAAGGCTAGAGTTGCTGGAACGCGGGATGGCGAGAGGGCAGACCCCGTCGGTTTCGCTGCTCGTTTCAATACCAACAACTCCCGCGCAGAGGATGCGAAAGACAACCAGGGTGATGCAGTGCGACCACACTGTGATAAATGTAACAAATTTGGTCACATCCGCGCTCGATGTTTCGATATTATCGGGTATCCTGCTGGATGGAGGGATCGGACGCGCGGCAGAGGACGCGGTGGTCGCGGCAATCAGACCGGTGGTGGCAGAGGAGCAGGAAATAATGCTCGTGTCAGTGAAAACCTTGAGAATCAGGAAGAATTTATCAGTGTACCCAAGGAGAAATGGGACGCATACGTTAATCACACCAAAGGGACGACTTCCACTCCCCGTATGAATGGTAAGACGGACAATGAAATTACTTGGTTACTCGATTCCGGTGCCACGCACCATATGACCGATTGCTTTGATGTTTTAAGCGACATAACGGCCATTGAGCCGTGTATGATTACGTTACCTAATGGGGAACTTGTT
Source organism: Silene conica (assembly GCA_029255685.2). Lineage (NCBI taxonomy): Eukaryota > Viridiplantae > Streptophyta > Magnoliopsida > Caryophyllales > Caryophyllaceae > Silene > Silene conica. The sequence goes on from CM055314.2 coordinate 76,253,874, forward strand.
AAAGCCACCAAGAAAGGAAGTGCCATATTGAACGAAAAATTAAAATTGCTGAATGTGTTATTTGTTCCTGATTTTGAATGCAACCTCATTTCTGTTTATCAGCTTAATTCTGAACATGATTGCACGGTACTTTTCACTAACAATAAGTGTGTTATACAGGACCGCGTCTCGATGACGACGATTGGAACGTGTGATCAACAAGGAAGGCTATATTTGCTTCGAGGGACGACCGGGACACGCGTGATGGCAGCGAGGTCAGTCGAGAATAATTCGTGTCTGTGGCATTCGAGATTGGGTCATCCTTCGAAGCGAGTAGTCAATCTCTTACCTTTTGTTAGTAATAATAAACGTAATGGTGATATTTGTGATGTTTGTTTACGTGCTAAACAAACAAGGGAACAATTTCATATTAGTGAAAATAAAGCCACTTCTATTTTTGAATTAATCCATGTTGATTTATGGGGGGATTATCGCACTCCTTCTTCATGTGGCAGTCGGTATTTTCTTACTATCGTGGATGATTATTCCTGTGCTGTTTGGGTCTATTTGGTTAAAGTCAAGAGTGAGGTTTCTCAATTAATGCAAAATTTCTTTGCGATGGTCGAGAGACAATTTAAAATGAAAGTTCAAATAGTACGTTCTGATAATGGGAATGAATTCGTTTGTTTAAAAGATTATTTTGCTAGACACGGGATTATTTATCAGACTACTTGTGTGGGAACTTCGCAGCAGAATGGGCGTGTTGAGCGAAAACACCGTCACATCCTTAATGTGGCGAGAGCTTTACGATTTCAGGCAAGTCTTCCTATTGATTTTTGGGGAGAATGTATTTTGAGTGCCGCTTATTTGATAAATCGTACCCCTTCCATGCTTCTTAAGGGTCGTACTCCGTATGAGTTGTTATTTGGAAAAACCCCCACCTATGATAATTTACGTATTTTTGGATGTTTGTGCTATGTTAAACATCCTCGGAAGGATGGTGATAAATTTGAATCTCGTAGTAGACGATGTATTTTGGTTGGGTTTCCTTTTGGTAAGCGAGGTTGGGAAGTTTATGATTTGGACACAAAGGAATTTTTTGTGTCAAGAGATGTGGTTTTTGATGAGTCGACTTTCCCATATTCAAGTAATCTTAAGACTAGGAGTGAGCATGAGAGTGTCCGTGAGGTTGACGAAGCAGCCCATTTGAGAGATGATGATGGAGTATTTATTTTACATGATGTTGGGCATGAAGATCATAACAGCCCTCCACATTCTGATGCACCTTTCGGAGATGCTTCCCCGACCAATAACACGCAGGAACCTACCCACACGCAGGAATCTACCCTAGACCAAATGTCGCAACCCGCTGCATCAGCAGAGGTCGTGCAACAGTCCCAAACCAATAGTGAAGAGGAGTTAGGGCGAGGAAGGAGAGCACATGTTCCTTGGTCCAAATATAGTGAGGATGAGTATGTTACCGGAGGTGCCCGTGTAGTCTCGAATAACAAAGCAAATAGCCTTCCTTCGAGTGAGCTCGTTCCACCGTTTGCATCAGGTACACCGTACTGTTTATCACATTTTATTTCTAGTGATAAGTTTTCTGTGCGTTATCGTTCATTTGTAGCTGCAGTTGATAATTGTGTGGAGCCGAACTCTTTTCGTGAAGCAATGAAGGATAAAAGGTGGTGCGATGCTATGCAACTCGAGATAGATGCTCTTATTCGGAATGGGACATGGGAGGTAGTTGATTTGCCTTCTGGTAAAACAGCCATTGGTAACAAATGGGTGTATAAGGTGAAATTGCGGGCTGACGGTTCCGTAGAGCGATTCAAAGCCCGGTTGGTTGTCCTTGGAAATAGACAAGAAGAGGGTGTCGATTTTTTTGAAACCTTTGCTCCGACTGCAAAAATTGTCACACTTCGTACTTTCTTTGCCGTAGCCGCTTCACGCAATTGGGAGTTGCATCAAATGGATGTCCATAATGCCTTCCTTCATGGTGACTTGGAAGAGGAAGTTTATATGCGGTTGCCACAAGGATATTCGGTTGACAGTCCCGGAAAGGTATGTCGTCTTAAGAAGTCCTTATATGGGCTACGTCAAGCTTCCCGTTGTTGGTTTGAAAAGCTATCCGATTCATTGTTAGCCTACGGTTTTACACGTTGTTTATCTGATTACTCATTATTTCGGTTTAGCTCTGATGGCATTGATGTGTATATTTTGGTCTACGTTGATGACCTTGTCATTGGGGGGAATAATACGGAGGCCATTCGTCGAGTTAAGACGTATCTTAGTTCTTGTTTCCATATGAAGGACCTTGGTATGCTCAAATATTTCCTAGGGATTGAGGTAGCGCGGAGTAGATCCGACATTTTTGTTTGTCAACGTAAGTATGCCCTTGATATTTTAACTGAGACGGGTTTAATTGGTAGCAAACCCGAGGCACTTCCCATGGAGCAAAACCACAAACTTGCTGAAAGTACTGATGCTCTATATACTCGGCCTGAACAATACCGAAGATTGGTAGGTCGTTTGATCTATTTGACCAATACTCGTCCCGACTTGTCATATAGCGTACATGTTCTCTCGTCTTTTATGCACCAGCCACAGATCTCTCATTGGGAGGCCGCAAAACGTGTCGTGCGCTACGTCAAGAACCGTCCTGGGCAAGGTTTGTTGTTTAAGTCTGATTCCTCCCTCCATATGACCGTATTTTGTGACGCTGATTATGCGAGTTGCCCTTTAACTCGTCGCTCTTTGTCGGCATATTGTGTTTTCCTTGGGGACAGCCTTGTTTCTTGGAAAACCAAGAAGCAACCTACCGTTTCTTGTTCTTCCGCTGAGTCAGAATATCGTGCCATGGCCGTCACTACTTGTGAAGTAAAATGATTACGAGGTGTATTAAAATTTCTCTCCGTCGATGATGCTGAACCTGCTTCTCTTTATTGTGACAATCAATCAGCTCTCTATATTGCTCGTAACCCCGTTTTTCATGAACGCACTAAGCACATTGAGGTTGACTGTCATTTTATACGGGATGCAATCCAAGGAGGTCTCGTTAATCCACGATATGTGCACACAAATGATCAACTCGCAGATTTGTTGACGAAGGCATTAGGCGCACGCCAATTCAGTAATTTGTTATCCAAGTTAGGCGTTGTCGATCCCCACGCTCCAACTTGAGGGGGGATGTTAAATGTTAGCATTATTGCTAACCTTAATTAGATAATTAGTATGCACCTTCTTAGTTTCCTTTGTATTTATGGTTTGGGTTGTTTGGCTTTCCTACACCCAGTAAGATTTGAGTATATATACTGTATGTAATTTAGCTATACAGACACAACGGAATATACAAAAATCATTCCCCAAACACTTTCTCTGTTTCAACACCGCACAATAATAAAACATCTTTGAGTATTCAAGTGGTATCAAAATTCAGCACCATCTCTCACAGTCGCATATATCCTATTAAAGGGAACTTCTAATTTATGTGAATTGGAATAATCAAATAAAAGGTCACTTACATATGTTGTTTGGTGGGTAACCAAACAACATCATACTATATTACGTACAATATACTTGTTATGATTAAAAAAAGTGTCCGTTTTTTGTAAGACGGACATACCCGTCGCAAGCTTGCGACGGGCCAAATATCGGTTAAATGGGTCGAATACATACCACTTGTGGCTGATGGATGGAATGTACAGTACATAACAGTTAAAGAACAAAACATAGACAACATGTTAACAAACTTAAGCATAATGTTAACAAACTTAAGCATAATGTTAACACAATCGAAGGGAAACATAATTACAAATGACAACTACAAATCAGTCTAACAACATGTGTAATATATATGTACATAATACATAAGTATATCAACATCTAATTACACAACATAAATTTTCGTATGTTAACTAACTAAACCATAATGTCAACACTACTGAGGGTAAACATAATGACAAAAGTTAACAACAAAGCAGCATAACCATGTGTACGTAATATATAACATTATGTAACGTATACAACATAACAGTTAAAGAATAGAACATATCTACTTAACAAAAAAAAAAAATATGTCGGCAAAATAAAGAACATTGTAGTCATCATACATAATGCCTAAATATATCAACATTAAAACACAAACATCACACAATTGCGAGATCTTATTTGTTAGTAAATCTGACCCAGACCCATTTTGCTAAATATGGTGCGTATTTAGCCCGTCGTAAGCTTGTGACGGGTTGGTCCGTCGCAAATAAGAATTTGTGTTAAAAAAAAGCCTCGTAAATTAGGACCTGCGTCCCGATGGTCTTGAATCTAAAAGGATCCAATATTTTACATTTGAAACTTAACTTGAAATGTCGAGTCAAAGATTAATCTAATATTTATATATTGTTTGCGTTTGAAATAATAAGTATAAAACTAATTATTTTAGTAAATTAAATAAAAACAATAATTTTAAAATGAGTTTTACACTCATATAACTTTAATATTATTTAATAATAATATGATTGAAATAAGTCAATTTTTATAAATACTTTAATTATGTACAATAAAAATATAATTATGTTATTAGTACTAAATATGATTTGCCCCATAACTGAATGTTGTTATTAGATTGGATTAAGGCTTTTTTTTTTATTACAATCGTCTAAACTAAATTTAATAAAGTTGAATTGAACTTAATGGAACTATACTGAATAAATCTGAACTGAACTAAACTAAACTGAATTAAAGTAAATAGTTAATTTGTAAAGAAAAATGTTGAACTAAACTAAGGGTAAGATTATTGGCGATCTTGAGACAGGACCTTATTAATTAAGTCTTAAGACAAGACTCTCTCAATTTTACTACTAATCTATTCGAGTTTTGAGGAAGTCTTAAGTCGAGTTTTCAAAATCCAAGACTCTCATCTTGACCCCACTAAGAGCAATTTAATAAGTATGTAAAAAAAAATGGAAAAGTAGAGTTTGAGTTGAGTTTGAGGAATAATATTTAAACTTTTGGATACGTCTGAACAATAAAAAAAAATTAATAAAAACCTAATATTGCGAAATTTTAAGATTTTGGAAAATCTTACGAATAATATTATCATAAATCTAATTGAACTAAACTGAAGTAGTTGAAATATTCTCAAAAAAAAAAAAGTGAGCTAGCTTTTGCGTCGGCGCATTCCTTCTTCACAAATTCTCGTTTGTGACTGTGTCTTGTGATGAATATCGTTTTCTCTCACAAAATACTTACTTTTTTTTTCTCTCACCACACTATTCATGTGGTTCCCTTTCTCCACTAACTCATTTATATCTATTTTATTTCACAAAATATCCGTCATAGATGATAAACCGTAAAAAACAAGACTTATTATTCTTTCTTTTGTAATGAGATGAGTCAACATGAGCGTGTCATGTCAAGTGACAACCCCTCTCATAAATGGTTTTGTTTTTTCTATATAAATACCACCAAAATCTCATTAAATATTGGCAATATTTATTACGGGATTGGCTTCTTATAATTAAAAAATTCTTATTTTTGTGACGGACACCGTTTCCTCTCACAAAATACCCACCTTTTTTCTTTTTCCGACACTATTCATATGGTCCCCTTTTTCCACTAACTCATTTTGTATCCATTTTATCTCACTAAATATCCGTCACAAATGGTGACCCGTCACAAATGGTGACCCGTCACAAGCAAGACATACTATCTTATACGAAGTAATAGTATATACCCACTTCACAAATTCTACAATAAGATGTTCTCACAGCATAAGACCATCTGTTTTTATAATAAATTTCTTATTTAATACAAATAAATGAACTCGTTGTACACATGAGAGGGTCTCACACAAGAGTTATTGTCCTTCCTCTATTTATATCTAAACTACCTATTTTCCTCTTTAATTCATTCATATCAAATTTACCACTTTATAAATAAAGTAAAAAAAAAAAACTTAAATATCCTTATGAAAATCCTTTATTTATAAAAAATGTCATTAATTGATCCACCTTTAGTCAACCATAAGACCTCTAAATTAATAAAAAAAAACATCTTACACACTGTTTAGGTCAAATTTTACCTAGTGTAGTTTTTATGAGGTTATAGTGATTTCAAGCCAAGTATGTGATTTGGTGAAGGTCTTGAGTACTTAGGAGGATAGAGATGAGAAACATGGAAGACACAAGGATTGATGACGCAGGAAACCCCTTAGGGAAAAACTGCGGGAGGAAGGTTTCCTCCAAGTTCTACTAGAATTCTCTTTCAGAGTTTGTGCGTGATTACAAGTATTCTTCTAGGGTTTTTTTGATGTATGTATGCTAAAGTGATAATGAATGAATCCACTAATGATACAAGGTTGTCATATATATACAATTATGTCCATATGGACCGTTGGATGCTCCTTCCATCCAACGGATCCTTCCTCTCCTTTTGTCCCATTTTAGCTTCTTCACTCTAGTTGCTTTTTCTGGCTCTCCCTGCGTGTGTGGCCATTTTGGGCAATTCTCGAGCCTTGGTCCTTGGTCCTCTTCCTCTTTCTCGTTTCTAATGCCCACTTCCTTCTTGTACAATCTTCCTTTCTATACGACTTTCTTCCTCCTTTTTCTCATTGACTTTGGTATCCAAGGTGTAATTTTCTCCCAATTACGTAACGCCACGTGTTAGCTTGTAAAAATGGTAATTTTAGGGCCTAACATTAGCCCCCAGTTCTTGTATAAACGAGTTTGTGCAAGAACTCCTGCAGACATCAGACCCAGAACTTGGATGTGGCTTTCCTGCAGAAACATCGGGTAGGATTGGCAGTTGATGGGATCTTGATGGGACGTGTTCCTGTCTTAGCAACTTCCCTTCTTTTAATGCCAACTACTCGCCAACTGTCACCCACCTCTTTCAAATTTCAAATTTACCTTCCTATTTAAACCTCTTCACCTTTCCCCATTCTTTACTTTTTATCTTTTACTCTCCCTTTTCTTACTCTTTCTTCTCTCTCCAACTTCATAACTTCCGATTCCGTCAACCGCCTTCCGCTTTCTTTCTTTGTCGAGGTACGGTTCCTTTGTGATTCCCCTTTTTCGCATTATTAATGGCTTTAAACACATTTTCTGAACGCCCTTTACTGCATAGCAAGTATCGCGTTGATTCTTGTTTTGCCCTGATAGATCCGTCTGTGGTTAGGGATTTCTTCCCATTTGACGAAAATGTCGAAATGATTGTCCCTCGCCCTGGACAAGCGCCTGATGCGCACTGCCCGGGGTGGACCACCTTTTACCTGTACCCGTTCTCCTTGGGTTTATCTTTCCCGTTCCCTACACTTGTGCAAGAATTTCTTCGCCACTCAAAACTTCCCCTCTGGCAAATAAATCCCCATGCATGGAGAATCCTTCTTTCCCTTTCTTTGTTAAGCAGCCGCCATTCCCTCGATATTTCCTTAGGGGACTTGGCCCACTTTTATACAATCAGGGGCCTGGGTGACGCCCAGTATACCCTTCGAGCTCACTCCAAGATCGACCTTCCCATCACTCTTCCAAAAAAGGCCAAGGACGCTGGGTGGTCCACACAGTTCGTCTATGTACGAGTGGATTCACTTCCTGCGCCCGCTGATTATATCTTCCAAGACCCTATTACGGATAGCAAAGGTACTGGCAGTTTCTTCCTTTTGTCTTTCGTTCTCGTTACTGCTCACGCCCTTACATTTTTTCCTGCGCAGGTGTGAAAGAATTGGTTCTCTCACCCGACATCAACGAGACTTATAACAAATTATTTGGACTGGACGCTGACGCCCGCTGCTTCAACACCTTATTCGCCCAGGAGGAACCCGAAGAAATGTCTACCAGCTCTACTCAGACAAAGAAGACGCCTACGGAGCTGGTTGCCGAGCGCAGAAAAATGATCATGGTTTCATCGGTGAAGCCCTTATCGAAGAGGAAACTAGAGTCTGGGGAACCGCTGCCTGTTCCTAAGAAAGCTGCTCTGTCTGCTCCTTCTGAGTCGTCCCCCTCTGTCAACCCTTTTTGCCCTCCTCCTCCTGCTGTTTCTTCCAGGACCCGCAACAAAGCTTCCACTTCCACCGCCCTGGTCAAGAAGTCTGTTGTTCCCATTATAGAGGACCTGAGCGAGGATGTCATTCGCTTACCAGAGGGTTTCAGCTGTGCTCTGGACGAGGACCCATGGCCTGCCTATGGGCCGCCTTCTGACCCCCGGTTCTAAGGCGTTGCTGAAGGGTCAGCCTGTGATTCCGCTGTGGCGCCAGGCTACAGAGGATGTTTTCTCGGTGAGCTTTCCCTCTCCCTCTTTCCCTTGCGTTTATTTGGGTCTTCATCTCGGTTGACTGATACCGCCTCTAGATCTCTCTCTCTCAGGGCTTCCAGAAGATGCTGATGGGGTGCAGCGAGGCTGAGGCTGCGTTTCAGGAGGCTCAGACCGGGTTGGATGCCGAGAGAGGGCTCAGGGCGAGAAAGTCGGAGGAGCTGGCCCGCTGCCAGGTAAGGGTGAAGGAGTTGGAGGATGCCCTTGCAGAGCAGTGCAGGAAGAAGGACGAGGCCCTTGCTGAGCAGCGCAGAGAGAAGGACGAGGCCCTAGCTGAGCAGCGCAGAGAGCAAGATGCACGGCTGAAGGCTGTGGTGATCAAGAAGAAGACCTTGTCCAAATTGCTGTATGACATGGCCACTTTTTCCTCCCTGGAGGCGAGGATAGCCTGTATGAGAGAATTCAGGGCGGGGGAGCACGCTCAGTGGAACCTGGAGGATGAAGAGAAGCTTATGGAGCAGATGTTCCCTGTCCATCCCGTGCTTCCAGACTTTTCTGATATTAATCCTGATGGATCTCTTCGCTCCCCGATTCCAGGCTCTCCTGAGGTACAGAGTGCTCCTCCAGGGTCTCCCGCTCCGGCTGGCGTCTTCCAGGACCAGATTGTTGATACTCCTGTTGAGGAAGGTTCCTCCTCCACTCGGCATTCTGGCGGTAAGCAGGCTGTGGAGGGAGCTGTTGATGTTTGACTTCTGCGCCCTTAGTGGCATTTAGACTTTGTTGTTTTTTGCTTGTTTGTTGGCTGGGCTAGTGCCCTTGACATTCTGCGCCCTGGGCCCTGTGTGGCGGGCTTTTTTATTTTGTCTCTTTTGTTTCTGCCGGTTTGTTTGAACTTCTTCCTGGGTGTTGCCCAGAAGTTTTCGGCAGTTGTTGTGCCGTGTTTAATTATGCGCCTGTGGGCGTCTTTTCTATATCTTGCGTTTTCTTTTCGTTTTTGTTTTGTTTATGCATGCTCATGTTTGTTTTTGGCCATGTGTGGGTGCTGGCTTCAGGGTGTACCCATCTCAGTAAGAGGTTGCCAGGCTTTCGTGAGCGCTAAATATCGTGGGCGACAGTGTCCCAGTTTCTCGTATCTCGCTTATACTCACGCAGTGTAAGGGGTTGAGTGCGATTTGACCCATACCTGCCTTCTGTATAGACGTCGTATTGCGAGTATTTACGATAAGAAATACCTCAAGTAGATTTTCATTGATAAGCAAATACGTTTCTCAAATAACTCCCTCAGGATAGCTGGATCTCGGGGGTGATACATTTGTGAGTAGCTAAGATATGAAATGTTAAACATAGAATAAATGAGTAAGTACCCTAGAATTAGGACGCAGATACTGGGCGCAGATTCTGGAAGTATCCCGGTATGCTCCCTTATATGTGATACTTTTTCAGATGGAGGATATTCCAGGGTCTGGGCACCATGTTTCCTTTCATGTCCATCAGTCTGTAGGACCCGCTTCCTGTGGTGCTTTCCACCTGATAGGGTCCCTCCCAATTGTAGGCGAATTTTCCAGCGCTTGCATTCTTCGTATTCTAGAACACTTTTCTGAGGACTAGGTCCCCTACCTGGAGGGTTCTGATCTTCACGTTCTTGTTGTAACTCCGGGCCACCATTTGTTTGTAAGCGGCCATTCTGATGGCGGCGCTGGTTCTGAGCTCGTCTATCGTGTCCAGGCTGCTGGCCATTTCTGTTTGATTGCGTTCTTCCGTTAGGCAGCCGTATCTCTGGGTTGGCACCTTTACTTCTGCTGGAATGACAACTTCTGCTCCAAACACCAGGCTGAAGGGGGTTTGGCCTGTTGCTGTCTTTGGTGTGGTTCTGTCAGACCATAGGACCAAAGGCAACTCGTCTGCCCACTTGCCCCCAGCTTCTTCCAGTCTTCTTTTCATGTTATCCATGACTATCCTGTTGCTGGATTCTGCTTGACCGTTCGTCTGTGGGTACCTGGGTGCAGCTTTTAGTAGGGTGATATTCCAGCTAGCACAAAATGCTTCGGTTTTGTTAGATATGAACTGTGAGCCGTTGTCGCACACTATTTCAGAAGGTATACCGAATATGCAGATTATGTTTCGTTTAAGGAAGGATATCACCTGATTTTCTGTAACCTGGGGGAAGGCTTCTGCTTCTATCCACTTGGAGAAGTAATCTGTCAGTGCGAGCATGTAGGTTCTGTTCCCGGGTGCTCTGGGCAGCGGTCCTACGATGTCCATCCCCCATTTCATGAAGGGCCAGGGCGATATGATTGGGTGCAGCGGTTCAGCAGGTTGATGCGTGACAGGGGCGTGCTTCTGGCAGGCTTCACACTTCTTGGCCAGCTCTACTGCATCTCTCCGTATCGTTGGCCAGAAATATCCCATTCTGATTGCTTTGTTGGATAAGCTCTTGCCCCCTGCATGATTTCGGCAGTCTCCGCTGTGGAGGTCGTGCAAGACTGTCTGCGCCTCTCCATCGCCCAGACATCTCAGGTAGGGTCCTGCTAGCGATTTCCTGAACAACACACCGTCTATTAGTATGAATCTGGAAGCTTTCATTTTGAATCCCCATACATCTTTCTAATCCGCTGGTAGGGCTCCGTCCTTCAGCCATCTTTGGTAAGGTGATCTCCAATCCTCTCGTTCTGGTTGCTCCGTGGTATTGCTGAGGACGCCTAATCCGGCCTCCCACTGGGTGCTGGAGTTTTCAACTTCTCGGTCTTCCTGGGAAGTTGATGGTTCCAGCACGTGGGTGATGGGGATTGAGGAGACGTCCCCTGGCTTGAATGTTGCCCCCAGGTTAGCCAGCGCGTCTGCTTCTGCGTTCTGCTCCCTGGGGATTTGCTCTATTTTGAAGGTGATGAATCTTGCCTTCCTGTCTTTGACTACCTCCAGGTAGGCTGCCATCCTGGGGTCTTTAGCTTCGTACTCACCGTTGATGTGATTTACTATGAGCTGCGAGTCGCTGAACGCCTGTAGGTATCTGACCTTGAGATCCAGAGCCAGATGGAGTCCCTGGATCAAGGCCTCATATTCCGCTACATTGTTGGTCGCTTGGAACTCGCACCGTACCGCCTGCACGATCATATCTCCCTGAGGGGATCTGAGTACCATTCCTACCCCTGCTCCTCGGCTGTTAGAGGCTCCATCCACGTACATCGTCCAGCAGTTTCCTTCAGAGTCCATTTCTGGGGGTAGGATTTCTTTGGCTGCTTCCCTTTCCATTCCTGGACTAAAATCAGAGACAAAGTCTGCAAGGGCTTGCGATTTTATCGCGGTCCTTGTTTCAAATTTCAGGTCGTAGCCGCTCAGGTGGACTGACCATTTGGACATTCTCCCAGAAAGTTCTGGCTTACTTAATATAGGTCTTAAGGGGTAGCTAGTCAAGACTGATATGGAGTGAGACTCAAAGTAAGGTCTCAGTTTGTACGAGGCTGTAACTAAAGCAAGAACGAGTTTTTCAGGAGCAGTGTACCTGGTCTCTGCAGGTAGCAGAGACTTACTGATGTAGTAGACTGGATGCTGGGTTCCTTCGTGCTCCCGTACCAGCACTGCGCTTACCGCCACCTCAGTTACTGACAGGTATAAGTATAACGGCTCCCCCTGCTCCGGTTTAGACAGGAGCGGAGGGGTGCTGAGGTATTTCTTCAGTTCTGTGAACGCTTTTTCGTGCTCTTCCGTCCACTCAAATCTCTTGCTTTTTCGTAGTATGTCATAAAACAGTCGGCATCTGACGGAGGATCTGGAGATAAACCTGTTTAGAGCTGCCACCCTGCCAGTCAGTTTCTGCACGTCTTTCGGCTTTTGGGGAGATTCTAGCTGTAAGAGCGCTTTGATCTGCTCGCTACTTGCCTCAATTCCCCTTTGCGTGACCATGTACCCCAGGAACTTCCCACTGGAGACTCCGAACGTGCACTTGGAGGGATTCAGCTTCATTTGGTATTTCCTCAAGATGCTGAAGGTTTCTTCCAGGTGCTGGGTGTGTTGGCTGGCTGCTTTGGACTTAATAACCATGTCGTCTATGTAGACTTCCATGGTTTTACCAATCTGATCCTTGAACATCATGTTCACCAGCCTCTGATAGGTGGACCCTGCATTTTTTAAACCGAATGGCATAACGTTATAGCAGTAGATACCTCTTTCTGACCTGAATGCCGTTTTTTCCTGGTCCTCTGGATGCATTTTGATCTGGTTGTATCCGCTCCAGGCGTCCAGGAACGTGAGCATCTCATGGCCTGCTGTTGCGTCCACCATTGCATCTATGTGTGGTAGAGGGAATGGATCTTTAGGGCACGCCTTGTTGAGGTCGGTGAAATCTACACACACCCTCCATTTCCCGTTCTTTTTGGGGACTACCACCACGTTGGATAGCCATTCTGGGTAGGTTACTTCTCTGATCTTCCCTGCGGCCAGGAGGTCGTCCACCTCCTGGTTTATCGCCTGGTTTCTCTCCGCGGCAAATTTTCTCCTCTTTTGTTGGACCGGCTTGTAGCCGGGGCTTACGCTCAACCTGTGTGAGATTATGTTTGGGTCTATCCCCACCATGTCTTCGTGGGACCACGCAAAGCAGTCAATGTTAGTTTTTAACAAATTTAACAGTTCTGAGCGAACAGTACCTGTACATTCTGCTCCCACCAGCACCTTCCTCTCTGGGTGTAGCGGGTCTAGGGGGATTTCCTCTACCTCTACTTGAGGAGGTCCTTCATAGGTCCCCCTGACCTGCCTTGCCTGTGATTGCTGTGCTGGAGGAGGGGTGGCTGTGGGTTTGAGTGCTACCTTGTAACAGCTCCTTGCTTCTTCCTGGTTTCCTCTTTTAGTCTGGACTCCCCATGGCGTAGGGAACTTGAGGCACTGGTGGTATGAAGATGGAATGGCTTTCATATCATGTATCCACGGCCTGCCCAGGATGACGTTGTAGGTAGAGGGACCGTCAATCACCAGGTACCTCACCTGCTTGTTGATTCCTCTGGCGTAGGTCGGGATCATGATTTCTCCGAGTGAATGCTTGGTTTCTCCGCTGAATCCCACCAGCGGAACCGCCTTTTTGGTCAGGTCTGCTTCTCCAAATCCCATGCTCTTCAGCGTTTCCAACATGATGATATTGACTGAGCTTTCCGTGTCCACCAGGATCTTCTTTACCCTGCAGTTCCCTATGGATAGGGTGATGATCAGGGCGTCATCATGGTATTCGGCGCCTTCCTCTACGTCCGTCTCATCGAAGCTGACGACTGGTAGATCCTCGGCGCTGATCCTGCACGAGGATTCCGGCTTGTCTCCTTTGACTCGGGTAGCGTGCCTCTTGGCTGCGGAATAGTTCTAGTGCAGAGAGGAGGGCTAGAGGGTGCTACCTGGCGAGTTGCGTTCACCTTGGTTCCTTTTGGCAGGATATGGTTCAGGTTACCTTGCTCGTACTGATACCGGACCTCTTTCCTGAGGGTGATGCAGTCTTCGGTTGTGTGCCCGATGTCTTCGTTATGGAAGTCAGACCTTAGGTTGGTGTCTCTTCCGTCTTTGCTCCTTTCCTCTTCCCTTTTCTTGGGCCACTTGACCTTTTCTCCCAACTCTTTCAGTGTTTTGATTAGTCCTGCAAGATTGACAGTAAAACCATACTCTTGTACCTTTGGTGGCAGGTTTGGATCATTCTTCCAGCTTTTTCCCCCAGAGACCTTATGCACCGGCCTGTTGTAGGGCTTTGACCTCTCCTGCCTGTCTGCTGCTGGCACCTTCCTACTGGTGGAGGCGGAGCTGCAGTTGATCCTCCTAGGTCCTGCGTCCTCTTCCAGTCGGATGGCGTCCAACGCCTTTTGCTGGACCTGAGCGTAAGCCGTGCAAGGCCATTTGGTTAGCTCTTTGTATAGGTCGGAGGCCTGTGGTAGCCCCCAGCGAAAGGCTTGGATGGCAGCCTTCTCCTCGCAATGGGGTATGGATACCATCTCCTTGTTGAATCTGGCCAGGTAGTCTCTGGTGGACTCTCCATCGCCTTGCTGGGTCTCGTAGAGATCGCTGCTCTGCTTTTCTGGCCGCCTACTGCTGGCGAATTGTTGGTTGAACGCGTTCACCAGGTCTGCAAAGCTGGAAATGCTGGAGTTGGGCAGGGTAACGAACCATTGGAGAGCGGCTCCTGAGAGAGTGGATCCAAACCCTTTACACATACATGCCTCTTTCAGGGAGCCTGATGCCGTTATTACCATCATCTTCTGCTTGTATTGGTTGATGTGGTCTATCGGATCGGCTGTTCAATCATAGCTGGTCATATTTGGGGGAGTGAACCCCTTAGGTACATCCACCGAGACAATGTTGTGGGTGAATGGAGAGTCTGCGTAGCTGTCTGGGGCCGCTTTCTCCAGGGGTCTTGGCATTCCTGGTATGCGGCTGACTAGATCCCACAGCTCTTTGTACTGGTGTTCCCAAGGGTTCGGTCCTGCGAGAGGGTTAGCGAAATTCCAAGGGGTAGTATGAATGAGAGGTACATACCCTGGCGCTCCTGGGGTCTGACCGACCGTGGGCTGACTGAGTGCCTGATGACTCATCGGTACGGTGTGGACTATTGATGGCGCCTGTTGAGCAGAGTATCCTGATGAACCAGCCCCCAGCAGAAGTGGTTGCCTTGCCGACGATCCCTCCCCTTGCGTCCAGACCGAGGTTGGGGTGAAAAAAGGTCCTGCATTACCATGTCGGTTAGTATTAGCGGGTAACCTTACAGATCCGTTACCTGGGACCCCTGCTTGCGGTGGGGGTGAGTCTAGGTCGACGGAAAGGTAGCCCAGTCCTGTAGGAGTGATTCTTTCTGGAGGAGTTATCCCCGCGAGGTCTAGTCTGGTGACTATTTCGTTGGGAATGGCTCTGGCCTCGCTCCTGCTCCCGGGAGGCCTTGGGATTCTGGCATCGATGGCTGGCCCTTCGTTGACCCGTGGGGGTTGACTCTGCGCGGTAGCTAGCTTCCTTAGCTCCTGGTTGTCCTTCCTCAGGCCGTCGACCGCTTGATGGAGGGGGAAGATTACTTCCATCATGGTTTTCCACATGGTCGGGGTAGGGGTGTCTCCACTGGTGTCGCCTGAGCTGACCATCGTGCCGCCGCTGGCGGTGCCTGACTGCATCTGAGGAGTGCTGGTGCTCAGGGGAGCCGCCGCTGCCAGAGCTGGAGTTTCCTGAGCCCCTATAGAGGTGGAGGTGGCTCTTGCTACTGCGGGGATGGATTGTGAGGTTGTTTGAGAGGTTGTGTTTGTCATTTTGAGAGATTTTTCGAAGGGTTTTTGGGATTTTTGTACTTTCGGGTTGAATTATCACTACAGCCCCACGGTGGGCGCCAAAATGTTTAGGTCAAATTTTACCTAGTGTAGTTTTTATGAGGTTATAGTGATTTCAAGCCAAGTATGTGATTTGGTGAAGGTCTTGAGTACTTAGGAGGATAGAGATGAGAAACATGGAAGACACAAGGATTGATGACGCAGGAAACCCCTTAGGGAAAAACTGCGGGAGGAAGGTTTCCTCCAAGTTCTACTAGAATTCTCTTTAAGAGTTTGTGCGTGATTACAAGTATTCTTCTAGGGTTTTTTGATGTATGTATGCTAAAGTGATAATGAATGAATCCACTAATGATACAAGGTTGTCATATATATACAATTATGTCCATATGGACCGTTGGATGCTCCTTCCATCCAACGGATCCTTCCTCTCCTTTTGTCCCATTTTAGCTTCTTCACTCTAGTTGCTTTTTCTGGCTCTCCCTGCGTGTGTGGCCATTTTGGGCAATTCTCGAGCCTTGGTCCTTGGTCCTCTTCCTCTTTCTCGTTTCTAATGCCCACTTCCTTCTTGTATAATCTTCCTTTCTATACGACTTTCTTCCTCCTTTTTCTCATTGACTTTGGTATCCAAGGTGTAATTTTCTCCCAATTACGTAACGCCACGTGTTAGCTTGTAAAAATGGTAATTTTAGGGCCTAACACACACTTCTCATTGCACCTTTAATAATTTTTTTAACATATTTCTTAATATTTGTTCAAAAAAAATATATACACTTTGGATTTAAATTGACGAAGTATATACAATCAAAATCTCATTAAATACGCACAATATTTGCCATAAGTTGAAAATGAAGATTGTCTTCTCAAGTTCTCATAATATGTAAGTGATATTATACATATAGTGTTCCATTTTTTTCACTTACCCTTCAACTTATCTTATTGTTAAAAGAATATTATTCATTTTCATCTTGTGACGAAGAATGTCCGTTACAAGTCAGACGGTCTGATATAAATATATATTGGTTTTAAAATTACAAAATAAAAGATGTGAGAGATACAGAGTATTTGTTAACTCGTATTCTAACTTTGAGACCCATAACTAGGGATGGCAACGGGTCGGATCTAGACCGGGTCCAGTAGGATCCAGTTCCAGATCCGCATTGTAAACCCTGGATCCAGATTCGATCCAGATCCAACGGGTCCAAATATGTGAGATCCAGATCCGGATCCGAACGAGTCCAAGTTTCTAGCCTCACATTATAAAAAAACTCACAAGTCATAACACTATTAATGATACGTGTCTATTTTATGATGTTTTACATCTATTTTTACACGTATTTGGTCGCTCATTTACTATGTTTTAGCCTTTATTTCCCACAAATTGTGTACTTTCGTATTTTTATGCACTTTTGCAGATTTATGCGGAAAAGAGACGATTTAGCACCAAATTCGTATCCTCAAGTCTTTTGCTTAATTAAGGAAATAAATGGAAAGTCAACTGGAGTCAAAATCAAGTACCAAGGGTCAAACAGAAGAAAATCCGAAGACTTCCGTACAGAAGCGGTCGACCGACCAGTTAAACGGGTCGGCCGACCAGGCCTGATTTTCATAAAGCCCAATTTCCAAGAAAGGCCGGAAATAAGTGAAGTCCAGTAAGAAGCGGTCGACCGACCAGAATAGTAGGTCGACCGACCAGAACGAAGCCCATGCGATTCTTTTTCGGAAATAAAGTAGAATTAGAGTCTTTAGGAAACTCTTAGTTTCTTTCTATATAAGCCAATCTTGTGATTAGGGTTAGATATCTTCTACTATCTTAGATCTTAGATCTGGAGAATCAACTTTTGCATCGAATCTTTCAGCATCAAGTTTTATCAGATTTAGTTTTGTAATCTTTCAATAATTCTCAAGCATTCAATAAAGTTAGTTTCTTTCTGCCCTAATTCCAATTGTGGTAATTACTCTTTAATCTAGTTTTTATTATAGTTCTTGTTTTTATTACAATTGTTAAGTTAGAATCCCAAGCTTTATTGAATCTTGCATGCTTAGATTATTTACTATGTTCTCCATGTTTATTCCCAATTTTACAATCGTCTTAACAGTCATGAATAGCTAATTTTCATATGTTAGGATGTAGGGGATAATATGCATAGGTAAATAAAATCCGAAAAACCGACCTGTAGCAGGACCACGGTCGGCCGACTGGAATAGCCGGTCGTCGACCGAGGCCGTGGTCGGCCGACTGGAGTAGCCGGTCGGTCGACCACTCGCGTATGTTTTCTTATTTCGTCTTTTCTTGTCAATTATAATATCCTGCAATGAGACCAATAGGAGACTTGTAGGATGTTAGTAATGACCTACCCAAGATTGAGAGATACGGGAAGGGCATTGGTTTACACCTTAAGACGGATAGGTTACTCAAGGCTGAAAGGTATGTAACCTGAAATTTAGGAATCACCCTTATTGTTGACACCCAATAATTGTGAGACCTAGGAACTAATAGCATAGGCCGAAAGGAGCTATTAGGTAGCATAGACCTAAAAAGATATGTTACACCCCCTTACGCGACTGCAATACATGTTGACCTTAGGATTTACTTTACCTTAGCTATTTATTACCCAAACATCCTAGCATCCTCTTTTATTATATTTTATTCTCATCTTTTAATTCTTGTTTTATTTTTATCTTTACTTTAGACTTAGTAATCAACCAATCAACCCCCAGATTTGTTACCTTTAAACATTAACATTAAGACAATAAACATTCCCCACCTCTTTGTGGTTCGACCCTGACTTTCACTATCTATTGTTAAGGTTAGGAATTATAAATTTATCTTTGGTACCCTCAACGACGGGCATCAATTAATATCCATTTTCCGAAATACAATACAATGGAAAAATAACTAGTAGCGTGGCAATTATGTTCAATCAAATATTACAAGTAGTAATTGTTATAACCAAGTAATTGAAACACAAATCAAGAAACAAGATAACTAAGACGTAAAACTTCATATTTTTACTATGAAAACGGGTCTAGGGTCGAATCTGGATCCTTCAGGGTCTGTGTAGGAGGATCCAGATCCAGATTTGTTTTAAAAGTAGTGGCTCCAGATCTGACCCGGATCCAATGGGTCTAAAAAGTAGGATCCAGATCCGGTCCATCAGGATCGAGTCTTACTGATCTGGACCAGATCCAGGATTCATTGTCATCACTACCCATAACTTGTACTTCCTCGATTCCATTAAAATCATTGCATTTCACTTTTTGGCACTATTTATAAGTTGCATAAATTTTCGATATAACTTCTAACATATAGCATAAAAGATAATTATGTTAGATCTTGTTTAAATTGTCTTATCTAATATATTGTGAATATCAAATTTTTATAATTTTTATCAATATGTAAGTCTGTAACTGTAGATATTAATAAACGAGTATTGACCAACCACTCATTTGACATTGGGTATTAGGGCTGGTCAAGAGTGCGGGTCGGCATTGACAACCCGGACCCGACCCGCCACTAAACCCGGATCTAACCCGTCCCGCCTCACCCGGGTCCAAACCCGTCCCGGCCCGTGTGTGTTAAGTAACCGGGTCCGGGTCCAATTTCTGGAGCCCGACCCGGAAGCTGACCCGTAAACCCGTCTAAGACCCGCCAGACCCGCCCCCAACCCGCCCTAGACCCGCCCCCAGACCCGCCCTGGGCCGGGTTCGGGTTACACTTCCCAAGAACCGGGCCCAACCCTTCCCGGACCCGCCCTGACCCCGGGCCGTGTCTGGGTCCTTATACTTTGAATCCGCACCGCCCCTCGACCCGTCCCGGACCCGGCCGACCCACACTATTGACCACCCCTATTGGGTATATTAGTATAAAATTCTTACGCAATGCAACTTTTTTATGTAAATTGACCGCAGATAATATCTGACCTATTAAAGTATTTAGAGTATAATTTTACGAATTCTTATTTAAGATAAAATAATCAAGTGTATGTCAAATGAAAACAAAATACTAATATCTAGAAAATAACAAAATATTGTCTCATCTATTAAAATAATTTAATATTTCACACTTTTTAACTATAAAACGGTTAGTTATATTTTAACATAAATATCAGTTTTAAGCTTAAAACAGTTTAATACAGTAAATTATATTAAATGAATAAAACAAAAGCAAAATATTACTCGTATTTGTTTAGTAATGATATTACGCAGGACCAGATTAAACAGACCATGTTTATCTTCTCCCTTAGGGACTCTGCGAGAGAGTGGTACAGAGACCTTGACCGCACTGCTGCGGGAGTTACAGATTGGAACACCTTAGCCTTAGCATTCTACAGGAAATATTACTCTGCATCAAAGACAAATGCTTTAAGAGCACAGATCACCAATTTCAAGCATGGTCCCAATGAAGACTTTAGCGAGGCGTGGGACAGGTTCAAGAGACTTGTTCGATCCATACCACATCACGGATTCGAACAATGGTTTCTTTGCAACCAGTTCTACAATGGCCTCTACGATGACAACAGGGCCTACTTAGATGCCGCAGCTAATGGAAGATTCCAGGATAATTCAGGAGAGACTAAGGGTCTCAAGTTAATAGAAGATGTTGCTGTGCACCGCGCTGAGCATGGTACTTCCAGAGGAAATCAAAGAAAATCTGAGTACAACCTGTCAGCAATTGAGGCCTTAACGGCCAAGTTGGAAAAATTTGAGGCTGCAGGAAAGCTCGATCTAGGGAGTGGAAGCAAGGGAGGAATCTACCAAGTAAACGCCGTTCAGGACGGACCCTTCGCTTGTGAAAGGTGCGGTGGAGAAGGGCATGTATCAAAGTTCTGTACTTCATCTAATGAAACATGTGCCGCTTTTCAGCATTACCGTGGGAACAATTTCTATGATCCAAATAATAATAATGTCCATCCCAACTTAAGATGGACAAGCCAGAATGTTCAAAACCCATAGCACATGCAACCTCAGCAAAATTCCACCTATGTACCCCCACATAAACAAAATTTCCAAAGACCACCTTTCAACCCTCAACCACCTTCTAATCCGCCACCCAACACAGACGCTCTTATCCAAAATCTTATTGGGTTGGTTCAGAAGGAGTCACAGGCTAGAGAGGCAGGGATGAAGATGTTAGAGTCCCAGATTGCTCAGATCGCGAGCAAAAATGATACTAGGGCTCCGGGTCAACTTCCAACCAAACCGGACCAGAAGAAGGAGACTCTTAACGTCGTAACCCTGCGAAGTGGAGCCAAAGTGGGGGCTGAGAAAGAAAAAAAGGCGAGTAGCAGTGAAGGCGGTCGACCGACCGAAGAATCTGGTCGACCGACCACAGATCAGGACCCGAAAATTTTGCCTGAACAGGAGACTGGTCGACCGACCGAAGATACTGGTCGACCGACCACTGAAGCAGAACCTGAAGTTCCCTTTCGTCCAGAATTGCCGAACAACTTGCGGGATTTTCTTTTCCGGGGTGATAAGACCCCCAGGTTTTTAAAAAGGGCTGCAAATACGGAGTCCTCAGCTGCTCCTTTCCCAGAGAGACTCGTGCCTTCAAAGGATCAGGTATCTTTTGACAAATTTAAGGATGTGATTCGTTCATTAAATGTTCAAGTTCCATTCTTAGAATTAGTTCAACAAGTTCCTTCTTATCTTAAATTCATGAGACAGCTTTTGTCAAGAAAGAGGTCTCTAGAAAAGGTTGAGTCTGTGGCTCTCACTGAAGAGTCATCCAGTTATTTAACACATGTCATTGCCCCTCATAAACTAGAGGACCCTGGAAGTTTTTCTGTCCCCTGTAATATAGGAACCTTCCCAGTTAAGAAGGCTCTATGCGATTTAGGTGCTAGTATAAGTGTCATGCCCCTAAGCGTTGCCTTAAAACTAGGAATGACCGAATTTGCAGTGACCAGTATGACAGTCCAAATGGCAGATCGCACATCTATGGAACCTGTAGGGGTGTTAGAAAACATCCCTGTGCGTATTGACAGGTTCTTCTTCCCAGTCGACTTTGTTGTTTTGGACATCCCAGAGGATGCCCATATACCCATAATTATAGGAAGACCCTTTCTTCACACTGCAGGTGCCATTATAGATGTAGGCACTGGAACTCTAACTTTCAAGGTAGGCAAACATTCTATTATCTATGGCCTATCCTATAGGAAGAAGGATGCTATGACCCCCATCACATGTAATGCTATCACTTCTGAGAAGAAGTATGAGGTCATCACTGCTTCTCCCACTTTATTACCTGTTCCTGTATCTGTTTTTACACCTCCGCCCCAGATTGGGAGCAATAGGGAGGACACTTCTGTTATGACTATTGCAGGAACTGGTTTGGGGAAACCCAAGGAGAAGGAAGTCATCATCCAGAGAGGAGGAATGGGATGCCTAAGCTATGAAGAAGATGAGGATCCAGACGTCGTGGATCGAGAGGAGAAAAAGAAGAAGAGGCAGGCTCAAGAGGAGAGACCGTCGCATATGCTTTGCGACGGGGGAAAGAAGATGTGTTTTGCTACTGAAGCAAAAACCGTGGAGACTACGGCATGCCGTCAGAAGCCGTGGTCGGATATTTTCCGCATCTTCAGCGGATAGTTGTTTTTAAAGTTGCAATTTTAAGACAATTTACTTTATGTTGTGTGAGACTTTTTAGTTTTGTTTACTAGTAGTTAAGACTTTAAGAATCGTTTTGGCATCTCGCGCATTGTTGGGCGCGCATATTTTCTTGTTTTTTCAGGATTTACGAGAAAAAACGAAGACCTCCAGAACTCCGCTGGTCGACCGACCAGAATCATCAGTCGGTCGACCAGAGGCGCTGTATCGCAGATTTTTCCGCTGTTCACAGGAGGTCGATCGACCAGAAACACCTGTCGGTCGACCTACTGTCCGCTGCAGTATTTCGTTTCTCTTCCTTAGAACTCGTGAAATCAACTTGGATACTTGAGTGGCACTGCTGGCCACCAAAACCTCCCAGCTTACGCTGGTTTGGGGAGGTTTTTCTCATGCATCTTTTAACCTAGTGAGTTCTTTCCAGTTTTTTTCTTTATTTTATTTTACTTGCATTTGTCTTTTAATTTTCTAAAACCTTTACTTAGGCTAATGCACAATGGGGACATTGTGCGGGTTGGTTTGGGGAATGGTTTCGTGTTACATGCATTGCATTTTGTCACACGTTTATTGCATTTCTGTCTTGCATCGTTCTTTTCTTTGTTTTCCTTATATATACAAAAATCCAAAAAAATTAAAAAATTCAAAAATCCAAAAAAATGCACGTTTATTTTAGCATATAGGTCGAGTCGGAACGAAAGTATTTCAAGGATGATTTAGCTATCTTACATGTTTATGCCTTTACCTTGCCTTGTCAACTTGTTTTGGTATGAAAGTCTTTTGCATATCTACGAGTTTTTGTCAACTTGCATATCTTGAGACTTGACTTATACCTTGGCAACCTACTATACATTCTAAGGTTTAGAGCTTATTTCCTGATTTCATTCTTAAACCAGTTGTCTAGGATGTGAGTAGTACTCCCCTTGGAACATGTTGCATCAATATGCATAAACATGAGCTTGAATTGCTATATACTTGTCTTACTATCTCGTTTTGTGAGTCTTGATACGTGCATTTGGGATCCCTTTTCTCATTTTTACCCATAAGCTTCACATAGCCAAAATTACCTTTTTATTCCCCCAAAACTACATCCCATACTTAGCCTACCCTTCCAAGCTAGTATTTGTGGTCATTGGATTATTTTTTGAGGCATCTTGGTTTGTATGCTATCATGAGCAAAAAGAGAAAAGAAAGAAAGCAAGAAAGAAAAAAAAAAAAAAAAAAAAGAACAGAAAAATTCAGAAAAAGAAAGAAAGAAAAGAAAAACGAAAAAATTCGGGAAACGCAGAAAGCCAGTCGACCGACCACCATTATAGGTCGGCCGACCAACTGACAGAATCAGTGTCAAAATTTCGTTTGTTAATACCCCTTTCTTTTATATGTTATAACTCCCGTACCTCATTCAAAAATATTTAGGAGTCCTTTCTTATATTTAATGTGAGAGTTGTGCTACAAAAGAGCATTTTCTTAATATCAAAAGTGTGAAGTTTGTTGTTGGAAATCAGTTTTACTAGCTTGGCTACTAACCCCACAAATCCAAAAACATCTTAACCACTTTTTACCTTTTACCTCACATATCTTTCGTACCTCATTTGCATGTATCTAGGTCACTTAAATAAGATTGTTATACAAAGTTGTAGAATTCCTGTTCATGTTAGATTGCAGGCATGTTTTCATGGGTCGCAGTTAGGTGAGTGTCTCTACAAAATTACTTCTTTCTATCTTTTACATATACTCACCCTTTGCTTCATGAGTGTCTCGAGCGTACCGCGAGAGTCCATGGTATTAAGTCTCTATAGTTTCTTTATTTGCAAATCTGACAACCCTATAATTCGTTTGCATGATTTAAATGCTTTCTCATTTTGTACTTGGCATTGGTATCGGCTAACATGTAAATTTCGCTCTGAGATTGAAATCGTTCCATTAGTTAAGATCGAGTCTATTTCTTGCTTGAGGGCAAACAAGGGTTTGGTTTGGGGAATTTGATACGTGTCTATTTTATGATGTTTTACATCTATTTTTACACGTATTTGGTCGCTCATTTACTATGTTTTAGCCTTTATTTCCCACAAATTGTGTACTTTCGTATTTTTATGCACTTTTGCAGATTTATGCGGAAAAGAGACGATTTAGCACCAAATTCGTATCCTCAAGTCTTTTGCTTAATTAAGGAAATAAATGGAAAGTCAACTGGAGTCAAAATCAAGTACCAAGGGTCAAACAGAAGAAAATCCGAAGACTTCCGTACAGAAGCGGTCGACCGACCAGTTAAACGGGTCGGCCGACCAGGCCTGATTTTCATAAAGCCCAATTTCCAAGAAAGGCCGGAAATAAGAGAAGTCCAGCAAGAAGCGGTCGACCGACCAGAATAGTAGGTCGACCGACCAGAACGAAGCCCATGCGATTCTTTTTCGGAAATAAAGTAGAATTAGAGTCTTTAGGAAACTCTTAGTTTCTTTCTATATAAGCCAATCTTGTGATTAGGGTTAGATATCTTCTACTATCTTAGATCTTAGATCTGGAGAATCAACTTTTGCATCGAATCTTTCAGCATCAAGTTTTATCAGATTTAGTTTTGTAATCTTTCAATAATTCTCAAGCATTCAATAAAGTTAGTTTCTTTCTGCCCTAATTCCAATTGTGGTAATTACTCTTTAATCTAGTTTTTATTATAGTTCTTGTTTTTATTACAATTGTTAAGTTAGAATCCCAAGCTTTATTGAATCTTGCATGCTTAGATTATTTACTATGTTCTCCATGTTTATTCCCAATTTTACAATCGTCTTAACAGTCATGAATAGCTAATTTTCATATGTTAGGATGTAGGGGATAATATGCATAGGTAAATAAAATCCGAAAAACCGACCTGTAGCAGGACCACGGTCGGCCGACTGGAGTAGCCGGTCGGTCGACCACTCGCGTATGTTTTCTTATTTCGTCTTTTCTTGTCAATTATAATATCCTGCAATGAGACCAATAGGAGACTTGTAGGATGTTAGTAATGACCTACCCAAGATTGAGAGATACGGGAAGGGCATTGGTTTACACCTTAAGACGGATAGGTTACTCAAGGCTGAAAGGTATGTAACCTGGAATTTAGGAATCACCCTTATTGTTGACACCCAATAATTGTGAGACCTAGGAACTAATAGCATAGGCCGAAAGGAGCTATTAGGTAGCATAGACCTAAAAAGATATGTTACACCCCCTTACGCGACTGCAATACATGTTGACCTTAGGATTTACTTTACCTTAGCTATTTATTACCCAAACATCCTAGCATCCTCTTTTATTATATTTTATTCTCATCTTTTAATTCTTGTTTTATTTTTATCTTTACTTTAGACTTAGTAATCAACCAATCAACCCCCAGATTTGTTACCTTTAAACATTAACATTAAGACAATAAACATTCCCCACCTCTTTGTGGTTCGACCCTGACTTTCACTATCTATTGTTAAGGTTAGGAATTATAAATTTATCTTTGGTACCCTCAACGACGGGCATCAATTAATATCCATTTTCCGAAATACAATACAATGGAAAAATAACTGGTAGCGTGGCAATTATGTTCAATCAAATATTACAAGTAGTAATTGTTATAACCAAGTAATTGAAACACAAATCAAGAAACAAGATAACTAAGACGTAAAACTTCATATTTTTACTATGAAAACGGGTCTAGGGTCGAATCTGGATCCTTCAGGGTCTGTGTAGGAGGATCCAGATCCAGATTTGTTTTAAAAGTAGTGGCTCCAGATCTGACCCGGATCCAATGGGTCTAAAAAGTAGGATCCAGATCCGGTCCATCAGGATCGAGTCTTACTGATCTGGACCAGATCCAGGATTCATTGTCATCACTACCCATAACTTGTACTTCCTCGATTCCATTAAAATCATTGCATTTCACTTTTTGGCACTATTTATAAGTTGCATAAATTTTCGATATAACTTCTAACATATAGCATAAAAGATAATTATGTTAGATCTTGTTTAAATTGTCTTATCTAATATATTGTGAATATCAAATTTTTATAATTTTTATCAATATGTAAGTCTGTAACTGTAGATATTAATTAATAAAAAAACGAGTATTGACCAACCACTCATTTGACATTGGGTATTAGGGCTGGTCAAGAGTGCGGGTCGGCATTGACAACCCGGACCCGACCCGCCACTAAACCCGGATCTAACCCGTCCCGCCTCACCCGGGTCCAAACCCGTCCCGGCCCGTGTGTGTTAAGTAACCGGGTCCGGGTCCAATTTCTGGAGCCCGACCCGGAAGCTGACCCGTAAACCCGTCTAAGACCCGCCAGACCCGCCCCCAACCCGCCCTAGACCCGCCCCCAGACCCGCCCTGGGCCGGGTTCGGGTTACACTTCCCAAGAACCGGGCCCAACCCTTCCCGGACCCGCCCTGACCCCGGGCCGTGTCTGGGTCCTTATACTTTGAACCCGCACCGCCCCTCGACCCGTCCCGGACCCGGCCGACCCGCACTATTGACCACCCCTATTGGGTATATTAGTATAAAATTCTTACGCAATGCAACTTTTTTATGTAAATTGACCGCAGATAATATCTGACCTATTAAAGTATTTAGAGTATAATTTTACGAATTCTTATTTAAGATAAAATAATCAAGTGTATGTCAAATGAAAACAAAATACTAATATCTAGAAAATAACAAAATATTGTCTCATCTATTAAAATAATTTAATATTTCACACTTTTTAACTATAAAACGGTTAGTTATATTTTAACATAAATATCAGTTTTAAGCTTAAAACAGTTTAATACAGTAAATTATATTAAATGAATAAAACAAAAGCAAAATATTACTCGTATTTGTTTAGTAATGATATTTGTAAGCAAATCAATGATTAGTAGATTGTCAAATTTAAGAAGAATATAATGAAATTTGTAATTTGATGGTGTTCTGTTGTTTATTTTCTAATATTTAATATAATGATAATATTAACATTAAAAATTAGTGATAATTATTTTAATAAACTTAATCAATGAGCAATTCACATATTAGACGCACGTGGCAATAGATTGTTGTATACTCCGTTTGTAAAGTTTGATTATTGGAATTGAATTAAATGAGATGGACGATTGTGGGCGAGAAAAATAAAATAAAAAGTAAAACTTTTAACCACAAAGCAATAAATTTATCAATTAGATTATGAGAAAAATTTACTAATACACGTTGTTACCATCCTGCTCAGTTATTTTCGCTCAACTCGCATTTTGCGGTCAACTTGCACACTATTCTATTTTGAACCAAGATTTGAATGAGCCGCTATGCTAAAAAAATTAATTTTATACAGTATGATACTATGATATTTTACCGCTCAAATATTGTTTGGGTCAAAATTTACCTAAGGTAGTTTTTATGAGGTTATAGTGATTTCAAGCCAAGAATATGTTTTTGTGGATGAACTAAGTATTTAGCAATATAAAGAGAAGAAGCGTGGAAGAGAAGAAGATTGATAACGCAGAAACCCCTTAGGGAAAAACTGCGGGAAGAATGTTTCCTCCAATTTCTACTAGAATTCTCCTTCAGGATGCGTATGCGGTTACAAATATTTCTTTAGGTTTTTCTAGTGTTTTGTGTGTGCTAAGTATGTAATGAATGAATCTGCCTATGTACAAAGTTGTCTTATATATACAATACAATATGTATGGACCGTTGGATATGGCTCTTATCCAACGGATCCTTTTTCTTCTCTTGTCCCATTTTGGCTTCCTTTTCCTATATGCTTTTTCTGACTTCCTTTGCTTGTGTGGCCATTTAAGGTAATTCTTGAGCCTTGTTCCTTTTAACCTTTTCTTCTTCCTCGTTTGTGCTATTCCCATCCTTCCTCTACACTCTTCTCTTCGCTGACTTCCTATTTCCCTTACACCATTGACTTTGGCATCCAATGTACACTTTCCTTCCAATCACGTAGTGCCACGTGTTAGCTTATAAAATGGTAATTTTAGGGCATAACATTAGCCCCCAGTTCTTGCAGAAATATGTTTGTGCAAGAACTCCTGCAGATATCGGGTCCAGGACTTTGATGCGGACTTCCTGCAGAAAAATCGGGTAGGGTTGGCAGTTGATGGGACATTGATGTGACATGTTTCAGTCTTGGTGAATGCTTCCTTTAATGCGCGCTAACTGCTTGCCAACTGTCCCCCACCACTTTCAAATTTCGAATTTTACCTTTCTATTTAAACCCCCCTTTACCCTTTCTTACCTTTACCATTCATCTTTTAATCTTCCCTCTTTTTACCCTTTCTCTTTCTTTCTCCGATTTCTTCAACTTCCGATCTTGTCAACCGTTTTCTGCCTTCTTTCTTCGTCGAGGTACGACCCTTTCGTGATTCTTCTTTCTGCATTATTAATGGCTTCGAACACATTTTCTGAACGCCCTTTGCTGCACAGCAAATACCGCGTTGATTCCTGTTTTGCCCCGATAAATCCATCTCTGGTTAGGGGTTTCTTTCCTTTCGACGAAAAGGTCGAGATGATTGTTCCTCGCCCTGGGCAAGCGCCTGATGCGCACTGCCCGGGGTGGACCACCATTTACCTGTACCCGTTCTCCTTGGGTTTATCCTTCCCGTTCCCGACACTAGTGCAACAGTTCCTTCACCATTCAAAACTTCCCCTCTGGCAAATAAATCCTCACGCATGGAGGATCCTTCTTTCTTTATCCTTGCTGAGCAGCCGCCACTCCCTCGACATTTCTTTAGGGGATTTGGCCCACTTTTATATGGTCAGGGGTCTGGGTGATGCCCAGTACACTCTTCGGGCTCGTTCCAAGATCGACCTTCCCATCATCCTTCCTAAAAAGGCCAAGGACGCTAGGTGGTCCACTCAGTTCGTCTATATACGAGTGGATTCATTACCTGCGCCTGCTGACTATATCTACCAGGACCCCGTTACGGATAGCAAAGGTATCGGCAGTTTCTTCCTTCTGTCTTTCGTTCTCGTTACTGCTCACGCCCTTACAATTTTTCCTGCGCAGGTGTGAAAGACTTGGTCCCCTCAGCTGACATTAACGAGACCTATAACAAGTTATTTGGACTGGACGCCGACGCCTGTTACTTCAACACCTTATTTGCCCAAGAGGAGCCCGAAGAGATGTCTACCAGCTCTACCCAGACAAAGAAGACGCCGACGGAGCTGCTTGCCGAGCGCAGGAAGATGATTATGGTTTCATCGGTGAAGCCCTTATCGAAGAGGAAGCTAGAGTCTGGGGAACCGCTGCCTGTTCCTAAGAAAGCCGCTCTGCCTGCTCCTTCTGAGTCGTCTCCCTCTGTCAACCCTTTTTGCCCTCCTCCTCCTGCTGTTTCTTCCAGGACCCGCAACAAAGCTTCTACTTCCATCGCCCTGGCCAAGAAGTCTGCTGCTCCCATTATAGAGGACCTGAGCGAGGACGTCATTCGCCTACCAGAAGGTTTCAGCTGTGCTCTGGAGGAGGACCCATGGCCTGCTATGGGCCGCCTTCTGACTCCTGGCTCTAAGGCGTTGTTGAAGGGTCAGCCTGTGATGCCGATGTGGCGCCAGGCTGCAGAGGACGTTTTCTCGGTGAGCTTTCCTTCTCCCTCTTTCCCTTGCGCTTATTTGTGTCTTCGTTTTGGTCGACTGATATCGTCTCTGGATCCCTCTTTCAGGGTTTCCAGAAGATGCTGATGGGGTGCAGCGAGGCTAAGACTGCGTTTCAGGAGGCCCAGACCGGGTTGGACGCCGAGAGAAGGCTCAGGGCGAGAAAGTCGGAGGAGCTGGCCCGCTGCCAGGTAAGGGTGAAGGAGTTGGAGGATGCCCTTGCGGAGCAGGGCAGGAAGAAGGACGAGGCCCTTGCTGAGCTGTGCAGAGAGAAGGATGAGGCCCTAGCTGAGCAGCGCAGGGAGCAGGATGCACGGCTGAGGGCTGTGGTGATCAAGAAGAAGAACCTGTCCAAGCTGCTGTATGACATGGCTACTTTCTCCTCCCTGGAGGCGAGGATAGCCTGTATGGAAGAATTCAGGGCGGGGGAGCATACTAAGTGGAGCCTGGAGGATTAGAAGAAGCTTATGGAGCAGATGTTCCCTGTTCATCCCGTGCTTCCAGACTTTTCTGATCTTAATCCTGATGGATCTCTTCGCTCCCCGATTCCAGGCTCCCCTGAGGTACAGAGCGCTCCTCCAGGGTCTCCTGCTCCAGCCGGCATCTTCCAGGACCAGATCATTGATACTGTTGCTGAGGCGGGTTCCTCTTCCACTCGGCATTCTGGCGGCGAGCAGGCTGTGGAGGAAGCTGTTGATGTTTAACTTCTGCGCCCTTAGTGGCATTCAGACTTAGTTGTTTTTCTGTTTGTTTTGTTGGCTGGGCTAGTGCCCTTGACATTTCTACGCCCTGGGCCCTGCGTGGCGGGCTTTTATCTTGTTTCTTTTTTTGTCGGTTTGTCTGAACTCCTACTGGGTGGTTCCCAGGAATTTTCAGCAGTTGTTATGCTGTTTTAAGTACGCGTTTGTGGACGCTTTTTATACCTTGTGTGTTTTGTTTTTGTTTGCGCATGCTCGTGTATTTTTGGCCATGTGTGGGTGCTGGTTTTAGGGTATACCCATCTCAGTCAGAGGCTGCCAGGCTTTCGTGAGTGCTAAGTATCGTCGGCGACAGTGTCCCAGTTGCTTGTACTTCGTCATACTCACGCAATGTGGAGGGTTTGAGTGTGATTTGACTCATGCTCACTTTTTATAGAGACGACCTATTGCAAGTACTTACGATAGGAAATACCTCAAATAGATTTTCATTGATCACCAAATTAATATTTTCAAATAACTCCCTCAGGATAGCTGGATCCTGGGGTGATACATTTGTGAGTAGCTAAGATATGAAATGTTTAAACATAGAATAAGCAAGTAAGTACCCTAGAATTAGGATGCAGATCCTGGGCGCAGATTCTGGAAGTATCCTGGCATGCTTCCTTATATGTGATACTTTTTTAGATGGAGGATATTCCAGGGTCTGGGCACCATGTTTCCTTTCATGTCCATCAGTCTGTAGGACCCGCTTCCCGTCGTGCTTTCCACCTGATAGGGTCCCTCCCAATTGTAGGCGAATTTTCCAGCACTTGCATTCTTCGTATTCTGGAACACTTTCCCGAGGACCAGGTCCCCTACCTGGAGGGTTCTGATCTTCACGTTCTTGTTGTAACTCCGGGCCACCATTTGCTTATAAGCGGCCATTCTGATGGCGGCGCTGGTTCTGAGCTCATCTATCGTGTCCAGGCTGCTGGCCATTTCTGTTTGATTGCGTTCTTCCGTTAGGCAGCCGTATCTCTGGGTTGGTACCTTTACTTCTGCTGGAATGACAGCTTCTGCTCCAAACACCAGGCTGAAGGGGGTTTGGCCTGTTGCTGTCTTTGGTGTGGTCCTGTCAGACCATAGAACCAAAGGCAACTCGTCTGCCCACTTGCCCCCAGCTTCTTCCAGTCTTCTTTTCATGTTGTCCATGACTATCCTGTTGCTGGATTCTGCTTGACCATTCGTCTGTGGGTACCTGGGAGCAGCTTTTAGTAGGGTGATATTCCAACTAGCACAAAATGCTTCGGTTTTGTTAGATATGAACTGTGAGCCGTTGTCGCACACTATTTCAGAAGGTATATCGAATCTGCAGATTATGTTTCGTTTAAGGAAGGATATCACCTGATTTTCTGTAACCTGGGGGAAGGCCTCTGCTTCTATCCACTTGGAGAAGTAGTCTGTTAGTGCGAGCATGTGGGTTCTGTTCCCGGGTGCTCTGGGCAGCGGTCCTACTATGTCCATCCCCCATTTCATGAAGGGCCAGGGTGATATGATCGGATGCAGGGTTCGGCGGGTTGATGCGTGACAGGGGCGTGTTTCTGGCAGGCTTCACACTTCTTGGCCAGCTCTACTGCATCTCTTCGTATCGTCGGCCAGAAGTATCCCATTCTGATCGCTTTGTTGGATAAGCTCTTGCCCCCTGCATGATTTCCGCAGTCTCCGCTGTGGAGATCGTGCAAGACTGTCTACGCCTCTCCGTCGCCCAGGCATCTCAGGTAGGGTCCTGCGAGCGATTTCCTGAACAACACACCGTCTATTAGTATGAATCTGGAAGCTTTCATTTTGAATCCCCTTACCTCTTTCTTGTCCGCTGGCAGGGTTCCGTCCTTCAGCCATCTTTGGTAAGGTGACCTCCAATCCTCTTGTTCTGGTTGCTCCGCGGTGTTGCTGAGGACGCCTAATCCGGCCTCCCACTGGGTGCTAGAGTTTTCAACTTCTCGGTCTTCCTGGGAAGTTGAGGGTTCCAGCACGTGGGTGATGGGGATTGAGGAGACGTCTCCTGGCTTGAACGTTGCCCCCAGGTTAGCCAGCGCGTCTGCTTCTGCGTTCTGCTCCCTGGGGATTTGCTCTATTTTGAAGGTGATGAATCTTGCCTTCATGTCTTTGACTACCTCCAGGTAGGCTGCCATCCTGGGGTCTTTAGCTTCGTACTCACCGTTGATGTGATTTACTATGAGCTGCGAGTCGCTGAACGCCTGTAGGTATCTGACCTTGAGATCCAGAGCCAGATGGAGTCCCTGGATCAAGGCCTCATATTCCGCTACATTGTTGGTCGCTTGGAACTCGCACCGTACCGCCTGCACGATCATATCTCCCTGAGGGGATCTGAGTACCATTCCTACCCCTGCTCCCCGCCTGTTAGAGGCTCCATCCACGTACAGCGTCCAACAATTTCCCCAGAGTCCATTTCTGGGGGTAGGATTTCTTTGGCTGCTTCTTTTTCCATTCCTGGACTAAAATCAGAGACAAAGTCTGCAAGGGCTTGCGATTTTATCGCGGTCCTTGTTTCAAATTTCAGGTCGTAGCCACTTAGGTGGACTGACCATTTGGACATTCTCCCAGAAAGTTCTGGCTTACTTAATATGGGTCTTAAGGGGTAGCTAGTCAAGACTGATATGGAGTGAGACTCAAAGTAAGGTCTCAGTTTGTACGAGGCTGTAACTAAAGCAAGAACGAGTTTTTCAGGAGCAGTGTACCTGGTCTCTGCAGGTAGCAGAGACTTACTGATGTAGTAGACTGGATGCTGGGCTCCTTCGTGCTCCCGTACCAGCACTGCGCGTACCGCCACCTCGGTTACTGACAGGTATAAGTATAACGGCTCCCCCTGCTCCGGTTTGGACAGGAGCGGAGGGGTGCTGAGGTACTTCTTCAGTTCTGCGAACGCTTTTTCGTGCTCTTCCGTCCACTCAAATCTCTTGCTTTTTTGTAGTATGTCATAAAACAGTCGGCACCTTTCGGAGGATCTGGAGATAAACCTATTCAGAGCTGCCACCCTGCTAGTCAGTTTCTGCACGTCTTTCGGCTTTTGGGGGGATTCCAGCTGTAGGAGCGCTTTGATCTGCTCGCTACTTGCCTCAATTCCTCTTTGCGTGACCATGTACCCCAGGAATTTCCCACTGGAGACTCCGAACGTGCATTTGGAGGGGTTCAGCTTCATTTGGTATTTCCTCAAGATGCTGAAGGTTTCTTCCAGGTGCTGGGTGTGTTGGCTGGCTGCTTTGGACTTAACAACCATGTCGTCTATGTAGACTTCCATGGTTTTGCCAATCTGATCCTTGACCATCATGTTCACCAGCCTCTGATAGGTGGACCCTGCATTTTTTAAACCGAATGGCATAACGTTATAGCAGTAGATACCTCTTTCAGACCTGAATGCCGTTTTTTCCTGGTCCTCTGGATGCATTTTGATCTGGTTGTATCCGCTCCAGGCGTCCAGGAACGTGAGCATCTCATGGCCTGCTGTTGCGTCCACCATCGCATCTATTTGTGGCAGAGGGAATGGATCTTTAGGGCACGCCTTGTTCAGGTCGGTGAAGTCTACACACACCCTCCACTTCCCGTTCTTTTTGGGGACTACCACCACGTTGGATAGCCATTCTGGGTAGGTTACTTCTCTGATCTTCCCTGCGGCCAGGAGGTCGTCCACCTCCTGGTTTATCACCTGGTTTCTCTCCGCGGCAAATTTTCTTCTCTTTTGTTGGACCGGCTTGTAGCCGGGGCTTACGCTCAACCTGTGTGAAATTATGTTTGGGTCTATCCCCACCATGTCTTCGTGGGACCACGCAAAGCAGTCAATGTTAGCTTTTAACAAATTTAGCAGTTCTGAACGAACGGTACCTGTACACTCTGCTCCCACCAGTACCTTCCTCTCTGGGTGTAGCGGGTCTAGGGGAATTTCCTCTACCTCTACTTGGGGAGGTTCTTCATAGGTCCCCCTGACCCGCTTTGCCTGTGATTGCTATGCTGGAGGAGGGGTGGCTGTGGGTTTGAGTGCCACCTTGTAACAGCTCCTTGCTTCTTCCTGGTTTCCTCTTATAGTCTGGACTCCCCACGGCGTGGGGAAATTGAGGCACTGATGGTATGAAGACGGAATGGCTTTCATATCATGTATCCACGGCCTGCCCAGGATGACGTTGTAGGTGGAGGGACCGTCAATCACCAGGTACCTCACCTGCTTGTTGATTCCTCCGGCGTAGGTCGGGATCATGATTTCTCCGAGGGAATGCTTCGTTTCTCCGCTGAATCCCACCAGTGGAACCGCCTTTTTGGTTAGGTCTGCTTCTCCAAATCCCATGCTCTTCAGCGTTTCCAACATGATGATATTGACTGAGCTTCCCGTGTCTACCAGGATCTTCTTTACCCTGCAATTCCCTATGGATAGGGTGATGATCAGGGCGTCATCATGGTATTCAGCACCCTCTTCTACATCCGTCTCATCGAAGCTGACGACTGGTAGATCCTGGGCGCTGATCCTGCACGAGGACTCTGGCTTGTCTCCTTTAACTCGGGTAGCGTGCCTCTTGGCTGCGGAATAGGTGAGTCCGCATAGCTCCGAGCCCCCTGTTATCACGTTAATAGTTCTAGTGGAGAGAGGAGGGCTAGAGGGTGCTACCTGGCGAGTTGCGTTCACCTTGGTCCCTTTTGGCAAGATGTGATTCAGGTTGCCTTGCTCGTACTGATACCGGACCTCTTTTCTGAGGGTGATGCAGTCTTCGGTTGTGTGCCCGATGTCTTCGTTATGGAAGTCGCACCTTAGGTTGGTGTCTCTTCCGTCTTTACTTCTTTCTTCTGCCCGCTTCTTGGGCCACTTCACTTTTTCTCCCAACTCTTTCAGTGTTTTGATTAATCCTGCAAGATTGACAATGAAACCATACTCCTGTACCTTTGGCGGCAGATTTGGATCATTCTTCCAGTTTTTTCCCCCAGAGACCTTATGCACCGGCCTGTTGTAGGGTTTTGATCTCTCCTGCCTGTCTGCTGCTGGTGCCTTCCTACTGGTGGAGGCAGAGCCACAACTGATCCTCCTAGGTCCTGCGTCCTCTTTCAGTCGGATGGCGTCCAACGCCTTTTGCTGAACCTGAGCGTAAGCCGTGCATGGCCACTTGGTTAGCTCTTTGTATAGGTCGGAGGCCTGTGGTAGCCCCCAGCGAAAGGCTTGGATGGCAGCCTTCTCCTCGCAATGGGGTATGGATACCATCTCCTTGTTGAATCTGGCCAGGTAGTCTCTGGTGGATTCTCCATCACCTTGCTGGATCTCGTAGAGATCGCTGCTCTGCTTTTCTGGCCGCCTACTGCTAGCGAATTGCTGGTTGAACGCGTTCACCAGGTCTGCAAAGCTGGACATGCTGGAGTTGGGCAGAGTGACGAACCATTGGAGGGCGGCTCCTGAGAGAGTGGACCCAAATCCTTTACACATACATGCCTCCTTCAGGGAGCCTGAGGCCGTGATCACCATCATTTTATGCTTGTATTGGTTGATGTGGTCTATCGGATCGGCCGTCCCATCATAGCTGGTCATATTCGGGGGAGTGAATCCCTTAGGCACATCCACCGAGACGATGTTGTGGGTGAATGGCGAGTCTGCGTAGCTGTCTGGGGCCGCTTTCTCCAGGGGCCTTGGCATTCCTGGTATGCGGCTGACTAGGTCCCACAGCTCTTTGTACTGGTGTTCCCATGGATTCGGTCTTGCAAGAGGGTTAGCGAAATTCCAAGGGGTAGCATGAGTGAGAGGTGCATACCCTGGTGCTCCTGGGGTCTGACTGACCGTGGGCTGACCGAGCGTCTGATGACCCATCAGTACAGTGTGGACTATTGATGGCGTCTGTTGAGCGGGGTATCCTGATGAGCCAGCCCCCAGCAGAAGGGGTTGCCTTGCCGACGATCCCTCTCCTTGCGTCCAGACCGAGGTTGGGGTGAAGAAAGGTCCTGCATTACTATGTTGGTTAGTGCTAATGGGTAACTTTACAGATCCGTTACCTGGGGCCCCCGTTTGCGGTGGCGGTGAGTCTAGGTTGATGGAAAGGTAGCCCAATCCCGCCGGAGTGATTCTTTCTGGAGGAGCTAGCCCTGTGAGGTCTAGCCTGGTGACTATTTCGTTGGGAATGGCTCTGGCCTCGCTTCTGCTCCCTGGAGGCCTTGGGATTCTGGTGTCGATGGTTGGTCCTTCGCTGACCCGTGGGGGTTGATTCTGCGCGGTAGCCAGCTTTCTTAGCTCCTGGTTGTCCTTCCTTAGGCCGTCGACCGCTTGATGGAGGGTAAAGATTCCTTCCATCATGGTCTTCCACATGGCCGGGGTAGGGGTGTCTCCACTGGTGTCGCCTGAGCCGGCCATCGTGCCGCCGCTGGTGATGCCTGACTGTATCTGAGGAGTGCTGGTGCTGAGGGGAGCCGCTGCTGCCGGAGCTGGAGTTTCCTGAGCCCCTACAGAGGTGGAGGTGGCTCCTGCTACTGCGGGGATGGATGGTGAGGTTGTTTGAGAGGTTGTGTTTGTCATTTTGAGAGGTTTTTCTAAGAGTTTTGGGATTTTTTGTTTTTTTTCGGGTTGAATAATCACTATAGCCCCACGGTGGGCGCCAAAATGTTTGGGTCAAAATTTACCTAAGGTAGTTTTTATGAGGTTATAGTGATTTCAAGCCAAGAATATGTTTTTGTGGATGAACTAAGTATTTAGCAATATAAAGAGAAGAAGCGTGGAAGAGAAGAAGATTGATGACGCAGAAACCCCTTAGGGAAAAACTGCGGGAAGAATGTTTCCTCCAATTTCTACTAGAATTCTCCTTCAGGATGCGTATGCGGTTACAAGTATTTCTTTAGGTTTTTCTAGTGTTTCGTGTGTGCTAAGTATGTAATGAATGAATCTGCCTATGTACAAAGTTGTCTTATATATACAATACAATATGTATGGACCGTTGGATATGGCTCTTATCCAACGAATCCTTTTTCTTCTCTTGTCCCATTTTAGCTTCCTTTTCCTATATGCTTTTTCTGACTTCCTTTGCTTGTGTGGCCATTTAAGGTAATTCTTGAGCCTTGTTCCTTTTAACCTTTTCTTCTTCCTCGTTTGTGCTGTTCCCATCCTTCCTCTACACTCTTCTCTTCGCTGACTTCCTATTTCCCTTACACCATTAACTTTGGCATCCAATGTACACTTTCCTTCCAATCACGTAGTGCCACGTGTTAGCTTATAAAATGGTACTTTTAGGGCATAACAAATATTATGGCCAAATGTAATTAATTTCGACTAATATTCTCACTAATGGGAGTGGTCCGCTCCCAAATGATTTACACCTCAACTTACATATTATAGTATATCCTGTTCATTCTACTTTACCACTTCATAAAGGTAATACGTTTTTGATAATATAATCTATAAATCGTCTTTTTAGATGCACTACTATTTTTACTGGCTTTCTTTATAATGCTAAAACACATTTGAACTAGATTTTGCATCTAACTTAAACGTGTTATTAATGTCACAAATTAGTTGTCGTAATGATTTAATATTATAGAATATAGAGTCATTAATAGTTTAAGACAACAATAATTTAAGTTTAACGGTACTTTAATTGCAGTAAGAGCAATTGCAATGGAGTGATTCTTGCATTGAGTTTGTAACCAAGAACTTTAAAATAAAGTTTTTACCATTGTGAAATAAAGTTTGTGTTTGAAATCACAAACTGGGTTTGAGAATAAGAACCGAGTTCTTCCAAAATAAGAATTGATTATTAAATGAAAACATTAAATGAATATAG
Source organism: Silene conica (assembly GCA_029255685.2). Taxonomy (NCBI): domain Eukaryota; kingdom Viridiplantae; phylum Streptophyta; class Magnoliopsida; order Caryophyllales; family Caryophyllaceae; genus Silene; species Silene conica. The sequence continues at coordinate 76,292,056 of CM055314.2, forward strand.
TGTGAGTCACATTAAAGAACTTTATTTAAAGTTCTTCCATTGTGACTAAAAGTTCTTAAATTTTGAGTTTGTCAAAATTTGACATGACAAAGGAAGAACTTTATAAAAAGTTCTTCCATTACAATTGCCCTAAGTTATCTTTCCTACCTTTGACTAATAATAGTATTTCGTATTTAACAATGTAACATTAAATTAAAAGTACCATAAATTTATGCAAATAATATCATTATACTCCCTTTGTCCGCACTGATATATTACACTTTTTTTTATTTTAGGTGGGAAAAAAATAAATAAATTTAAACATATCACTAAACGAATGAATAAGTATTTTTTGGGTCCTGATTTTCGCAGTACACATTTTAATCGATGTAGTACACTGTTGACAATTTTGCCCCTCTCATTTTCCTTTTCATTTTCTCTCTAGTCTCTCTCTAATGTTTTCTCTCCAATATCAAAATGTGTACTACGAAAAATAATTTATTTTCTCAATACATTTTTACTCAATACAGTAAAATGTGTACTGCGAAAATCATTGGTATAAGTATTATTAGTTTTATTATTTTATTAAATTTTTGTACTCTATTTTCATGACGAGTAATTTTATAAAAACAATATGCGCGAAAATTAACGTAAGGTAACATAATAATTAAGAATATATTGAAAAAAAAGGAAACAGAAACAAAAAATAACTGTACTACTTTGAGTAAAACGAAAAAAAAAACCAAATTAATGAAATACGTTTGTTTAGTACTAATTGACAAAGATTGATTAAGCACATATGTTGATTTGGTTTCCAAACCAATTGAAGTAGTACGTAGTATTAATAGATCAATTCGTTTCTAAATAATTAACAATGATTTTTTTTCCATGTTATGAACAAACCCTAATTTAAAAAGAAAATATATTATTAAAAAAACAATCAAATTACTAAGTAATACTATAAGATTAATGAATTAATTACCTGTTCGTCACTTGAATACTTGAATAATCGTTCATAGTTGTAAATTTTTAATGGGGTGGAAGATGATAAAGGTTTCAATATTAGAGAGAAGGAAGAGAGAATTAGGTTTAATGTTTTTCTAGAAAAGGGCAACAAACGGAAAATTTGGTGTAAAAAGTACTGTATTGAGTAAAAAACGTATTGCGAAAATAAATTGCGTATTTTTTTATAAATTAAATTTAAAATATACAGTGTTGCATCACAAAGTCTATATTAATTGTTACGTTAACTATTAACACCTCTTGCCGCGACTACATTAACCAAACTTCGTTGGTGAGACAATGGTGTTCATTGTCATACAGAAATGACTGAAAAGATGAGCGTAATACGTACCTTACGACGAGCTTTCGACTTCTCGTATCGACGAATCAACGTGGGACTTTTAGAAGATATTGTCGTTGTAAGAATGAATTATTGTCCTCTAAGCTCTATCTATCTATATGGAACCAAATGTGCCATGCATTATTGTCTATTAAAAAAACACGAGGTTTATTGCCCGACAATAATTTAATATTTTATCGATCCAATATTTTGAAAGTGATTGGGTGGGTATCACCAAGATTAAGTGGTACGATAATTTAAATAAAATAAATATCATTGACGCTAATATTTTTAGGCTAATAACTTGTTGCCTCCCCGTTATGAAAAACTTGTACTCATATTTTGGTGATAAAACTGTTGTCAGATTGCTAGATACAAATTTTTTAGTCAAAAGAACTTATTCTTGTCAATGCTTTAGAAAATTTAGAGACCCTTTTGTGAAAAGCCGTATGAGTCGATATGTTGAGGATGTGCAGAAGCGACTCATGAGCCCATCAAGTTTAGAAAGTTTCCGTTGTCGAGAATGTAGTTTATTTGATTTTAATCGTTTTATGTCCGGTCGTTCTTGACCTATATTGTAACTACCATAAGACTTTAATTACTGAAACGATCTTTTCCCTTCAAAATTAAAATCAATTAATGAAAACCAATTTTTTGTTTTTCGATTTGCGTCAAACATATGGGCATAAAAATGTAATTATCATCTCTTGTAGACGACGAAGCCTGATCAAATCTAACACAATAAGGTTCCGTTTGACAATACATTTCAGGTACCTGATTTGTCTGAAAAGCTGAAATAACCTTTTTGTCAAAACAATCACCTACCTTATTTTTTTGGACGGTTTGACAACTAGTTTTTTTTACTAAAAAAGCTACTTGATAATTGCTACTCCATGTAGCATTTGGGAAATGATTAGGTAGTTTTTTTTTTTTTTGAAAGGAAACCAGTTACTTAAATTAAATCGAGGTCCACCAGTGAAATGACGGACTCCGGAAAATCAGAGTACAGAGTAAACTCCTCACCGATAGCAGAACACAACTGTGCTATCAGATGGGCGACTGTATTTCCCCCACGTCTAACATGAGAGACATCAAAAGAAGAAAAACAAGAAATAAGCGAACGAATATCATCAATGCATAGTCCAAGGCAAGTGCGGGGAACACGCCTTTGCTTCGCTGCCCTTACAATACCGAGAGCGTCCGACTCAATACAAATATTACTCAGCCCCCGAGCACGCACAGTTTCCAGTCCCAGACACATTGTTTTAGCTTCAGCCACCTCAACCGACCACCGTGCTTTGACTCTCCGGCTCGCCAACAAGACCACCGATCCCCTCGCATCTCTGCCCACAACTCCCAGCCCCACTTCATCCTCGCCAATCATTGCTGCATCAGAGTTCAGTTTGATAATCCCTTCCGAAGGCGGCTTCCAGGCCTGTTCAACATCCTCCTGACCCGCCCGCTCCACATTCACGTTACTGCCCAGATCAGCCTCTCCTTGGTAGTCAGAAACCAGACGCAACATGCCCATAATGCAAACCTCCTCATTCACTTGCTCCTCCGAAAAGAGCCTAGCATTCCGAATAGTCCAGATCGCCCACATCACTCCGAGAAACTGACCTCTAGCCATACTGTCAAGACTAGAAAGAGCATCAAGCAACCAGGCCACAAAAGAACTGGTAAGGTTCAGAGTCAGGTGCACAAACCCACTCCTATGCCAGTGAGGTCGAGTCCACGCACATCCGAAAAGCGCATGAGGAATAGTTCCCGCTTCATCCCCACAGAAAGCACAGAGGTTATTATCACAACAATGCCTCCGAAAAAGACAATCCTTTACCGCTAACATGCCCGTACACGCTCGCCACAAGAAATGTGTAAGTTTGGGTGGAATATTTAAGTTCCAGAGCACTTTCCACACCGCATCACAATTACCGTGTCCCCCGTTCACTGTCAGTGGCCTATTCATTCCCATCCCTAGCCAGTAACCCGACCGAACCGTAAATTCCCCGTCCTTCGTATGCCCCCAGTACAGTTGATCCGGAGGTAGCCCAGAACTCAAAGGCAGGCTATAAATTTGTGCGATTTCACGTGGCAGGAGCCATCCAGCGAGAACTCGCAAGTTCCAGGTGCCTGACTCGCGTTCAATCAACTCCGAAACCCTTAAATCCGGTGGTGCTTCGAGGTTAAACAATGGGGTGCTGCAACCCCTTTCCCCTGGAATCCACTTATCCTCCCATACCCTAATATCCCTGCCATTCTCGACTCTCCAATTCAGACCTTCCAGAAGAATCGGCTTTGCTCCCCATAGGCTCCTCCAAACAAAACTCGGGTCATGGCCCCTCCTCGCATCTAAGACATAATCATTCATAAAATATCTCGCTTTCAACACTTGACTGACAAGAGAATTAGGATAGATGAGTAATCTCCATAATTGTTTAGCAAGTAAGGCCTGATTAAAGACACCCAGATCGCGAAAACCCATACCACCCTTCGACTTAGGCTGGCACAATCGTTCCCATCGCCACCAATGTATCTTTTTCTTGCTTTCAGAAGTTCCCCACCAAAAACGGGCCATAATGGACTGCATATCGTGGATGATCCCCTCCGGTAACGAGAAAATACTCATCAAATACGTTGGAATGGCTTGGACCACAGCTTTGATAAGGACCTCCTTCCCTGGCATAGAAAACAATTTTTCCTTCCACCCCTGGACCTTCTTCCATACCCTCTCCTTAATCATGCTAAAAACTGTTTTTTTCGATTTTCCGATAATAGTAGGCATCCCCAGATACTTCTCATGTCGGTCCACCTCTCTTACACCCAAATCCCTGAGCAGCCTCTCCCTTACAGTCCGCGACACTTTTTTGCTAAAGACAACTTCCGACTTGGAATGATTAATTTTCTGTCCGGATGCTCTTTCGCAAATACTAATTAAATCAGCAATTGTCGAGCATTCTCTTCTATTTGCTCTAGCAAAAAGGATACTATCGTCTGCAAAAAATAAATGAGAAATACGGGGCGCAACACGACACACACACGCCCCATGAAGCTTACCCGAACGGACTGCCTCGTTAAGTAGATAGGAAAATGCATCCGCGCATAAGAGAAACAAATATGGCGAGATCGGGTCGCCTTGACGCAAGCCTCTCGAAGGACGAACCAAACCCTGCACTTTACCATTGATAACAAACGAATGAGAGACCGTGCCTACACATTGTAAAATCCTATTCCTCCAATTATCAGAGAATCTCATTTTACGCATTACCTCGTCAAGGAAGCCCCATTCCACCCGATTGTAAGCCTTGCTCATATCAAGTTTTAAAGCAATATTCCCGTCCTTCCCTTCTCCCCTTCGTTTCATAGCATGAAATAACTCAAAAGCAATAATAGCGTTATCCGTAATAAGTCTTCCCGGTGTGAAAGCACTTTGATTCTCCGTAATAAAGCTATTAAGATGAAGTTTAAGACGAATAGCCAAGACTTTGGAAATGATTTTATAAATAACGTTACAAAGGCTTATGGGACGGTAATCAGTTATCTTCTTTGGTGAGCCACATTTGGGAATCAGAACCACATCGGTACCGTTAACACCCTCGATACCCACATCACCCCGCCACCAACGTTTCACATATGACACCACATCCCCTCCAACCACTGCCCAATACTTCTGAAAAAAAAGAGCATGCATCCCATCCGGACCCGGGGCCTTATTCGGGTGCATACTGAAAAGAGCCGCTTTGATTTCATCATTTTCTACCGGGGCATCAAGGGTAGCATTAATCTCCTCTGAAACAATTCTGGGGATACAGTCAATCGCTTCAGAAATGAGTCTTTTTTTACTTACACTTTTATGATTCCCCTTAGATGTTTTTGAGACGGTTTGTGATATTATATGACATTTTATATGCCGTTTTTGTGAGATTGTCGATACTTCCGCCTTTTTATGTTTTAATGCAGGATGAGTGCATTTGCGGAACAAGTTGGTGTACTAAGGCATCGCGAGAGTCGACAAGGCGGAGTACAAGAAGAACCCAAGGGATTCTAGGAAGTTTGGAGAAGAATCGAGGAAGAAAAGAGTTGAATAAGACTATTAACGAAGACCCTCGATCGAGGGAGTGATGTCCTCGATCGAGGGGGGGTCCTCGATCGAGGGAGTGACGTCCTCGATCGAGGAACCCGTCGCAGGAATTTATTTCCGCTTTTTCCTTATTTCGACTTTCCTTATTTTTTATAAATAAGGAGTTCGATAACCTAGTTTTTACCTACCTTTTATTTTACACACTACTTTAGATGTAGTTTTTCTCTTCATCATTGTCCGGATTAATCCATACTTTGTTCTTAATCTTTCCTTGCTAATTACTACGGTATTACTATTTCTTGTTTAATTTAATTCATTCAAGTTTTTATGCTTTTTATTCTTTGTTGTTATTTATCATCTTCAATCATGTTTTCAATCCTCTTTATTGTTATTGTTATTAGATTCAATATGTGTAGCTAATTTCTTAATCTAGGATGAAGGGGATCCAAGTATATTAAAAAGGGAATGTTAATTGATTGCTAGTAAAATCGCAAGGATTGTTGTTTGATTATTGTTCTTATTCTAATTTATTGATTTAGGCCTGAATTGATAATTAGTGTAGCAAATTAGTTCTTTCACCGATCGGGTTAGAATTGATATAGGCTGCGATAATCAAATAGGTTGATTCTAATAATAGCGATCGCATGTTAGTTTTTGACCTAAAGAACACAATAGTATTGACCAATCTTGTGACCTTGAATAATCCGATTGAACTAGTGATTAATTAAGAATCCCAATATAATATACTTGGTGATCCGGAATTCCTAGACTTTTTATATCTCTGTTACACATCCTTTTTTCAATTGTTTTTAGTTATTAGTCAAAACAAACAAACCAAAACCCCGTAAAACTGTTACTTTTAGACTTAATTACCATTAGCAAACCGTTTATTACCACCTCCCTGTGGATTCGATACCTGTCTTACCACTAGCTATTCTGCTAGTATTGAGATAGTTTTACTTTGATTAAGGTGATACGACTTTAGCCCGATCATTCAGCAATATTATTCGGGTTACTAGTCGCGAAAAGGGAACAAAAATAAATCTCTGAAATATTGGTAATGTCCTCCTCCTTGACACACCAAACCCCTGCCTCATTTTCAAGCCCCGAAATAGTATTCCGTTTTTTTCTCTGCTGGGCTTTGTGATGAAAGTAGCTTGTATTTTTGTCACCGTCCCGTAATTCGCACTTTCGGGCTCGCGTGTACCACCTGCCGCCTTAAAATTTCCACCTCCGCGACCAGACCCCTACACTTTTCTAACATATCAGCGGATGGCAATTGCTTCTGCCAAAACTCAAGCTCCTTTTCCTTCTCTACGATACGGCGCCTGACATCCCCGAACTTAGTACGCGCCCAGTCAGCAAGTTTGGATGCACACACAACAATTTTAGAGGGGACATCCCCATTCACCTCGGTCTCCCATGCTTCCGAAACAACCCCTTCACATTGATTATCAGAGACCCAGAAGGGTTCGAACTTAAAATTTCTCCCATAACTTCTGTGATTCCTGTTCTCTTGTTTAATCAGAATCGCCGCGTGGTCGGATGCGATAATCGGAAAATGTTGAACATATGTATTGGGAAATAAGTGCTGCCATTCACACGAAGCTAGAGCCCTATCCAAGCGTTCCCGAATCAGAGTACTAGCCTCACAACCCCTTTGCCAAGTAAACTTGTTACCCCTAAAACCCATATCATACAGAGCACAGTCATCAATAGCACCCCGAAAGGCATCCATAACACTTTCACGCCTAGCAATGCCTCCTTCTTTCTCAGATGCACATGTAATCTCATTGAAATCACCAAAAAGAATAATAGGAATATTACTGACCTCACAAATCGTACGCATCATGGCCCATGTTTTATGCTTGTTGTTAGATTCGGGCCATCCGTAAATACCTCCCGCTCTCCATTTGGGCGCCCCTTGTGAGTCCATAATATCCACGAGAATATGGTGTGCATCGTACGAAATTAGACGAACATCAACATCCTTCCACCACAAACCCAAGCCCCCAGACCGACCCCTACTACTAATACACAATCCTGATTGAAAACCACAGCGATTCCGAATATTCTCAAGATCCCTCGCGCTCATCTTTGTCTCCATGACGAAGACAAGATCCGGGCACTCCCTCCAACACCTATCCCGGAGGGAACTTACCGTAAAGGGATTGCCCAACCCTTGACAGTTCCAACTTAAAATTTTCATTGGTATTCGCGGCTCTGGTTCTCGCCAGTAGCCGCTACTTCCATATGTGTGCTCACTGCTAAATCAAGACCGCATCTCCTCTTTCCTCCACCGAAACCACCCTCACCATCCCCTGTATTAGACACTCCACGGTCTTTCCTTTTCCCGCCGGGTTCAAGCAATTTCAATCCTGCATTCTCCTCCTGTTTATTAACAATACTCCTGTGGTGAATTTTAACAACACGACGCATTGATGACTTCACTCCACTCACTGCCCTCTCCTTCCCCACACTTTGTCCATCAGGGGATCCCCTACGACACGCAACCGAGGACGCCGTTGACGACCCCTCCTTCTCTGTATTTTCAGCCTTCGATGGACCCCCCTGGTTCGCCCCCTGTTTCGTCACATTCTGGGAAATAGAGACCCCCCGTAGCAAATCAACCATCCTACTAATCTCCCTGTCTTCTTTCTCTGCAATTTCCTCCTCTTCGAAACTCAATTTTTTACTACATGAACTTCTGCCCTCTCCCTCCTCTTTTGTAACTGCTACTCTCCACGGGGACGCTTTTAGCCAATCACCATAACGACGCCCTTCGCCAATCGGACCACTCCTCTCCCCGCAATCCTTCTCCCCATGCCCCAACTTTCCATATACATAACAAAAGAGTTGAAGGTTTTCGTAACTAAGCCGAACCTTCCACTTCTTCCCACCCTTTCCCCGCATTGTGATTGACGGAATAAGCGCCTTACGTACATCAAGCACAACCCGAATACGCATCGACCGATTAATGGAAGGATTTACGGAATTGTCGATCTCCACAAAAGTTCCTATGGAATTCCCGATATTAATCGCATTTTCCTTGTTCTGTCTACCCATAACCGGCAAATCATACACTCGGACCCATGTTGGTGAGAAAAAGAGCGGTACCTCCGAAAGGACTACATCGCCAGCAAGATCAGTGAGGATCAAGAGATGCTTCTCAAAATGCCATGGTTGTTCAGCCAAAATCCTCCGTTTATCACCATTAAGAGCAAATTCGAAGGAGACCGTTTTCCGTGTTTTATCAACAATTTCTCCTACAACACGCCCTTTGGTCTTCCACACCCGAATCATCGTCTCAATTAGAGCGTTGAGATTCACATTGCGCTCCGTCCAAAGCCTCCCCACTATACACCCCGTCTCGCTTTCTGCGTCCTCCGCCACATCAGCCACCCAATCAACTTCAATTCCTCCTTCCTCGTCCCACCCCTCAGCCTCTGAATTTGCGCGCGGGGAGTTGAGGTTAAATCTATTAAGATTGGTATTATCTGCCATAATGGCAAAAGACGAGAGAAAAAAACGAAATGCACTAGACGAAAAGGACAAGAAAACCGACAAGAGCAGACAAAAAAGAGAGAAAACGTCAAAAAAAGCGAAAAGAAACCTTGAAAAACAAGGAACACACCCTAGGATAATCCTAGGAACCGACACCCTCCCAAGGAAACCTAGAGGGAACTTTTTTTTCCGTTACTTAGTTATTGGTAATGATTAGGTAGTTGATTCATATTTATCTTTTTATACCCTTAATTTTATAAGGTCAATTAACCAAAACCAAACCCAATGGCTATGAACGTTGTACAATAACTATTTAATTAACAAGTTTTTCAAAATCTAAAAGTCAAGCGCTTGATTGCTACTTTGATTTGGGATGAAACTTAATTAATATTTTTTTTGTACGAGTTTAATACAGAATTATTTTTGTATCAATAAAGTATATTTTCGAGAATATATTGTTTGAATTTCTTTTTACCGAATCGTTAATATCACTACAAGAATTACCTAAAATGGCGACTAAACAGGCGACCGCTCAGGTAGTCGCTAAATTAGCGACCCAAAAAAAAAAGCGGGCGACCGATTTCGGTCGCTAAAATTAGCGACCAAAAGCTTATCCCCAACTTATCCTAAAAAATCCGCGCGAATCCGAGGGCGACCATAGCGCCATTATAGCAACCGAACTTGGTCGCTAAAAATAGCGACCGAAATCAGTCGCTAAAATTAGCGACCAAAAGTAGCTACTGAATTCAGTCGCTAAAATTAGCGACCGATTTCAGTCGCTAAAATTAGCGACCAATTTCGGTCGCTAAGCACCTGATATAGATTTTTCACCTCTTCTCCCTCCCGTTATTCCCCCCAATTCTCTTAAACCTTAAAAAAAAGCCCCAAACCCCCTCGTCACCCTTGACCACCGTGAGATTACCGGAACACCGCAGCGCCACCGGACCACCCACCACCGCCGTTCACCTACCTTATACTCGTTTTTCAGGTTTGTGTCGATTTAATAACTTAATCTATGTATTGAATCCCTTTATAGTATTATTGTAATTCCCAATTGTTGTTAGTAATTAGATTATTAGAATGCTTTGAATAACATTTGGATGTTAATTAAGTTTTTATGTATAAGTTAATTAGGTTTCTTATGTATAAGTTGTGATTAGGGTTAGAAATTGGGGAAAATTGGATGATGATTTTAGTTAGTAATTAGATTTCTAGGATGATTTTAAGAAAATTTTTTATATTTATTATGTTTGTATGTGTAATTTAATTAGTATTTTCGGAAATTAGTTGATGTTAGGGTTAGAAATTGACAAAAATTGGGAAAAAATTAGGTGTTATTGTTAATGAGTGTTAGTATTGTTAGAAATTGGGAAAAAAATTGTTGAATGTTATTATTCAGATTAGTACATTATTGTAAGTTATTGTGAATATTTTCCGTGGAAGAATGACTATTGACCTAGTACTCGTTCATGAATTACTCGTTAGGAGGAATTCATGAATATAGTCCCCATTTTGGGACTGTCTTTGTATATTTCAAGTCACTTAGGTAGTAAATACATACTTGTGAATTTATTAATGGGGAAAGAGTTTGGTAGCAATTCCTTTAATGTTCTTCGAATACATATGTGAAATAAATACAAATTTATTTCACATTGTATATTTGAAGAACTGAGGGTAATTGCTGCCAAATTTTTTTTCCTCACTAATAGATCACAAATGTGTGTTTACTAGTGACTTGAAATATACATTGATGGGTTTAGGTTGAAGTGATAAGAACCCAATTGAAATCTTGAAGTACATATTGACTTGAATTCTTAGCTTGAACTTATTATTTAATTTGTTGAAATATTATTGAAATTGTTGTGTGTTTGGTTGCTGGTTTATTATATATTACCTAGATTAAAATGAAGAGATTTGAACATAGCTGGATGTACGAAGAAATTTATTCTGTTATATATATATGTCAACATTTTTCCTACAATTATAGGTTCACATGGCTCGTGGAGGAGGCAGACAACAGGGCGATTATAATGGTAGTGGGGACAGTAGCTCGGCCCGATCACAGGAGGAGGAGGTGGAGGTCAATGTATCGAGTGACGAGGAGGAGGAAGCATGTGTACCCCGCCATACTGACGGCAGGATCGTCATTGATCCGACGGGTCTTTGATAATTTTTTAATCACTGTTTATTTATTTATTTGTTTATTTATTTTTTATTCAACCTAGTCTAATTAACATTCATGTTTGGTTTCAGGTTTAGACATCAAACGACGATTCGTGGCGTCACCAATAGCATTCAAGAGAACATGATTCATGGTGTTACTTGTTGGACGAAAGCTAGTCCCGAGGACAAGGAGATGTGGTTCAATGCCTTTCAAGTACTTATTTAATTATTTACTTTAATTATTTATTTTAATAATTTCATGGTTGATTTGTTTCTCTAACCCTTATTTTTTTGTAGCGTGCCTTCTATTGGTCAAATGACCTTGAGCGAGTGGCTTGGGATAGATTTAATGATGTTGGTAAGAGGAGGGTAAAGGAGATTATGCATAAGGTGTCGAGGAGAAAGAATGCGCCATCATTCATGAAAGGTAATAATTTATTAATAACCGTATTAAGATAAAAAATTTAACATTTTTTTAATTTATATATTAATAGTTTCTATTTTATTTGATTATAGGTCAATCATATGAAGAATTCACTAAGTACAGAGAAAGTCCGGAGTTCAAGCAAGCGTCGGCCCGGAACAAGGCGAACAAGAGGGGTGGAGATGATCCCGACGCGGAAGTTGGGCCTACCCATTATGGTGGGTCTCAGTCATTCCATGATCGGGCGATGATAGGTGTAAGTATTTACTCGATCTTGTAGTTTATTACTTTTATCTTCTTATATTATTTAGCTTTAAATTTTAATTAACTGACCAACACTTCATGAATTTATTATTTTTTTTAATTTATAGGCAAAGAAAAATAAGGGTCAGTTACAATCTGTTGTTGATCTCTTCCTTGAGACACATGCCAAGAAGGGAAAGAAAGGGTTCATCTTCGCAAACCCAAAAGATCGTGAATTATATGTAAGTATTCTTGTATATTTAATTTTTTAATGTATTTATAGTATTGTTTAAAGAATATATATTTATATGTAAGTGTTATTGTATATATTATTAATAATGTTTCATTTTTTGTAGGGCCAATTTCTTGACTGAAAGAAGAAGTACCCTAAAATCTCCGACAACCAGCTTTGGTTTGAGCTTGTAGATGGATTTCAGAAAGGGGAAGTCTACGGGGCCGGTTCAGCGAAAGAGCTTTTTTATGACCCACAGGCAAGAAGAGGGTCCTCCTCCCAGCACCAGACATATGTTCCTGGCTTGGTAAGTCACCTACAACTTCAACTAGCTGAGAAGGATAGAAGGGACGCCGAAAGAGATGAAGAAATGAGAAGAATGAAGGAAGAAATGGACAAGATGTCCTCTTATTTTGCAAATTGCAACAGTGGCTGGCGCCCACAGGATAGGGATCCAAGAGATCCGGGAGATGGCAGTGGGGCGGGAGCGTATTTCCCGGTGTCTTAGCTAGTGTATCTTCTAGTATGTTAGTGTTTAACGCGTCGGATGATTTTTTTCATTGGACAAACACTCGAATTTGGTACTTTGTAATCTGAATCAGTTTTATTTATCTAAGTTTCAGATGTTTGGTATCATTTGGGTTGTGCGCTGCTGTTGTTGGTTTTGCTTGCTTGCAGGTTTATAAGTAATAGCTAGGGATTTGGCTAGGACAAAACAGGTTTTTACGGCCAAGAACATGTAAAATTAGCGACCGAAAATGTAAATTTGGCGACCATTTTCGGTCGCTAACCTTCTGTTTCTTTTTTTTTTTTGATAGCGACCAATTAGCGACTGAAGTTGGTCGCTGATTTAGAGACTGAAATCAGTAGCTAAATTAGCGACTGAAATCAGTAGCTAAATTAGCGACCAATTTCAGTCGCTAATTTAGCGACCGATTTCAGTCGCTAATTTAGCTACCGATTTCGGTCGCTAATTTAGCTACCAATGTCAGTCGCTAAATTAGAGACCAACATTGGTCGCCCGTCTTTATTTTTTCAGTCGTTAATTTTAGCGACCAACATCGGTCGGTAAAAGCGACCAAGCCTAGCGACTAAGTCCGGGCGACTGGACTTGGTAGCTAAAATGGGAAGGGCGACTGAAATTGGTCGCCAATTTCAGTCGCTAATATCAGTATCTGTTGTAGTGTATATTCACTATTGTCGTTCTAATTCTCTTTCAAACATGTTAAAGACTTGAGTAAATATTGTAACATCCCGTATTTTCGTAAAATCTAATTTAAGCTTTTTAAATGATTTTACGTAATAAAATAATATTTTAATAATTTATTTCGAAAGATTTTAATTTAATAAGTAAGATCCGTCTTAAGAACCTCAAGTCCTTAAGACGAATACAAACTTGGCAAGGTTAAGTTCCCGTATCTTAAATATCCGTTCAAATGTCCGACCCGTTTAATTGACTCGGAAAGGACAATCCATAAAACCCCATAAACCCTCTTTGTCGACATAACTCCTCCACCTTCAAACATTTCACTGTAAAAATAATCCTCACAAAACCTCCATTTTATTCATCTCTTTTTGAGAAATTCTTCATCATCCGTTCATCGATTTGAGGTAACAATAACAATTTTGGAATCCTCATTCAATTTCCAAGCCATCTATCACTTTAGTTTTTCATTTCTTTCACTTCGAAAAATCTGTCCAATTTGCAAGGAATCGTTTTATATCCTAAATTTCGGTTTCTTTGTTTGTAGGAGTGGGCTTAGACGATCCAGAGGTCGATAGCTACTTGGTTGAGGAGGATCTTTAGCCGGAATCGCTTGAAAGGTGTCGATAATGAGATAACTCGGCCTTTATGTGTATATTAGCAAGTTTGATGTGTTCTTATGATTTGTTTCTGATTTTGTTAAAGCATGATGTTTAATGGGCTTAGTATCATGTTTAGGATGGTTCTTAAGTGTTGAATTCATGCTTGTGATGTTGTTATATGTTCTTAAGTTAAATTTCAATTTTTCATAAGTTAAGACGGATACATTGATTTTATCATTTGAGGATTGTTATGGGATTTGATGCTGGTAGAAAGTGATGTTGAATGATTAGAAATGTTGGGCAAATCATATTGTAGCAATTATCGAAGTTTTGGAGTCGATTTGTGATGTTTCCGATCAAGCTGAAAATCCCGATTTTGCGTATCAGGCTCTCTGAGCCGGTCGACCGACCGGCCGCCGGTCGACCGGCTGGGAGCGTGTCTTGGTATTTTTCGTATTTTGTAGAAACTTGGCTTGGGACTGCCAGCCGGCCGACCGGCTGCCTGCTGACCGGCTGGTGGTCACTTGTGATGTGTTTGTGTTGTTTTGCGCGAACTTAGGAAAGAAAGGGAGCCCAGCCGGCAGACCGACCGCCTGCCAGCCGGCTGGGAGTGCATGTGGGTTGGTTACGAGCTTTGTAAAGGCAAGGGGAAGGTCTTCCCAGCCGGCCGACCGGCTGCCTGCCGACCGGCTGGGAGTCCTTTTGTGTTCTTGGTTTTAAAGGAAAAAGGAAGGCTGAGAGGGTTGCCAGCCGGCCGACCGGCTGCCAGCCGACCGGCTGGGGACCCCTGTAAGCTATTTTCGAAATTGTAATTTATTCATAACTTTCAAATGGTTAATCGGTTTTGATTGAAACTTGTTCCTTGCATCTTTGATATGTATTTGAGGTCCCCGGAGGACGGGCGACATTATAATGGGTTCGGGAATGGAGTGAGGATAGAGACCTCCCGGTCGGGAAACCGAAAGGGAAACCGGCTCTCCCTCGTCTTAGTTCCCGGGATCAATTAAGTGTCGATTAGTGGTTTAAGAAGTTAGAACTATAGGTTAGTATCTATCTTTGGATGTTAATGGTTAAGTTGGATGTCGCGTGATGGGATATGTGTTAAGCTCACCTCTGGACCCATTACGTGTTTTGTATGTCGCGTGACGGGATATGTGTTAAGCTCACCTCTGGACCCGTTACGTGTTTTGCTTGTGGCGTGTCAGGATATGTGTTAAGCTCACCTCTGGACCTGACACGTGATCGGTTGTCGTACACGGGATATGTGTTAAGCTCACCTCTGGACCCGTTGTGCGATAGCTGTGTATTGGGATATGTGTTAAGCTCACCTCTGGACCCAATACTTGTTTGTAGCATTGGGATATGTGTTAAGCTCACCTCTGGACCCTTTGCTTTTGGATGATTAGGGATATGTGTTAAGCTCACCTCTGGACCCTTTTCTTGATTTGTTAAGTATAGGGATATGTGTTAAGTTCACCTCTGGACCCTTTACTTGATTTTTTTGGTAGTGGGATATGTGTTAAGTTCACCTCTGGACCCATTGCCAGTGCTTATGTTATATCTGCTTGCCTAGGTTGGTACAGTGTCAGATATGCATGATGAAGTTGATGTTTATATTGTTTGAGATATAGTTTGTTCATCCAAGGCATTGGATGACTCTTTTATCGGTTTCATAAATAGTTGGATTGAAAGACCCCCCCGACTGGGTAACCAGTAGGAAAACCGGCTCTCCTTCCTAACGGTTTATGAAGTTGGTTGAGAGCCGTGCACTAGAGTCTGCATATTAGTAAGAGATCAGGTGATGAGATATTTATGCTTCACATGTTGATATATGTTGGAGTGTTCTGTATTGTTTTATGTGTTACGTGTTGTCACAAAAGGTGGCTAGGAGAACTCTAGTCACTCCCCACTGATTGTGGCGTACATGTTTTCATGTATGTAGGTACATGCAGGTTGGAGATGGAATCACAGGAGGGCTAGCGAGTGATGATCCTTCATCATATGACTTATACCCTATCGTTAGCTAGACTGTTAGACTTTTGTTACTTTACGTTTTGGTGCCTGTAGGGATGTTCCATCCCAGGCTATGTATATATATTTCATTTCAGTACTTAGAACTGTTACTTATCTATTTTGGTTTCAGTTTTTGTTTCTGTTTCAGTTTAAGACTTCTCGCATGTTGTTATCTTTTAAAAATTTTTAATTCCGCTGCATTTTTAGTACTTTTGTATGTTTATATTTCCGCTTTCGCGAGGGGTTTTACAAATATATTGAAAAACTTCATTATGACTTTAATACTAACAAAGTCAACGGCAATAACACAAGAATAATAGTAAAAACATAAAAAAATATCAATAATAAAGCATGTCCTTTTACGTCATTTTGTCAAATATCAGCTACCTTTACCGCTAGTTTCCAAACTGTGTTAACAAAAAATCAGCTAGCTTATCATGTCTTAATTTCCAGCTACTTTTTCCAATTTCAGCTACCTTTTCAAGATTCAAGGTAGCTTTTCAGCTTTCAATTATCTTCTCCGGTTTCAGCTACCTTTTCATATATTTTTACCAAACAAAGTCTAAAGCTCCGTTTGGCAAACCATACCTGATTTACCTAAAATAACTTTTTTGCCAAAATAATCAGGTAGCTTTTTGGTGTGTTTGACAACTAGCTGTTTTGACTGAAAAAGGGTAAAAAAGGTACCTGAAATAAAAAACTACCTCATGTAGCATTTGACAAATCAGGTACCTTATTCATTTTTATTCACCTATTCTACCCTCGGATTTTATGACGTTAATTAACAAAATTAAATACAATACAAAATCCTTACGTAAACTTAATTAATTTTTCTTGTGTGTGTATGACTTTAATAGAAAACTAATTTTATATCAATAGTATATTTTTGAGGATATATTGTTTGAATTTTGTTTTTACCTAATAGTTATATATTAATTTGTGAAATTCTTTGGGCATGAATCATGTGTATATAAAAGCCATTAGTTGAAGTTATTCCTATAACTTGATTTTAATGGTCAATTCATTCGAAACAGTATGCATGAAAAAATCATGGAAGTAGCAATGCAAGCATTTTCCAGTACCCTTTTAAGTGCACGATTCTATTCAGAACTCTATTTGATTCGGTCAATTGTTTACAATAACACAAGAATAATAGTAAAAACGTAAAAGATATAAATAATAAACCATGTCCTTTTACGTCATTTTGTCAAATATTAGCTAACTTTTCAGCTAGTTTCAAACAGTTTTAACAAAAATCAGCTGTCTTTTCAAGTCTTAATTTTCAGGTACCTTTTCAGCTAACTTTTCAGGTTTCAGGTAGCTTTTCAGATTTCAGCTACCTTTTCAGGTACATTTGCCAAACAGACCTAATATTTATTATAAGTTTTTATAACCATGAAAAAGTTATAATGTAAATTCAATTTTGATGAATTTATTATGAAATAATAAAAACATGTGTTATTTTGCAGAAAAATAATTGATAAATAAGTTTATTGATCGAATCGGCGACATGACGACATGAGCATATGACGTTAGCTATGTCTTGTGTTATGGTGTGTATTTCAACAAGTCTTACCTATGATGGGATATCCGTGACAAATTTGCTATTTTCAATGCACTCTATTTTTGTCTTATTTATCCTATGAATAATATTTAACTAGTTTTTATGCCCGTGCGTTGTACGGATATTGAAATAAGTTGTAATTATAGTGTATTGTATTACTTATATTTAGTTGTCAAACACAAATCGTGCATTTAATATTTGATATATTATTCTTTTAGATTTCAATCAGTTACTAACTTAATGCCATGTCTATATTGGGAAGAAGTAGAGAATTCCTTATTTAGTTGGTAAGTAAGGTATGAGAGACATGGTGAAAGAAATGAAAGGTTAAGTGTGTTACAATCATTTTCATCATGAAAAAAAATAACTCAATTAAAAGTTAATCACCTGATATTGACATGACATATACTCTCTTCATTCTTATCCAATGTTCTAACATTACATTTTTGTACAATTTAATTCTATGTTTTCCTCTCATACTTGGTAAAATAATTGACATAAATATCTTCTTTTATTTCTTCTATTTACAATGATACAATTACAACTACAACTCTGTATTACAACATCTTTTTGTACACACCCCTAAATATTTTCAAGAAAACTGACACAAAAAACACTATAAAATCATTTCACATTAAAATTTATTCTCCTACTCAAGGGAGCATTCGATTGGATTGAAGGGAGTATAAAATTTGATTTTTTATTTTTGTGTCTAACAATGACATAAAATTGAGTTTGTACACATGATGTAGACCTGATCATGGGCCGGGCCGGGCCGGGTTTGGGTCGGGCTCGTGCTAAATAAACGGCCCAAATACACGGGTCGGGTCGGGCCGGGCCAAAACGATGGGCCAATTTTCTTGGCCCAAGCCCATAATTGTTCGGGCTATAATGGGCCTCGGGCCAAAATGGGCCAAAACGGGCCAAAATAATAAAATACGAAACAATCAACAAAATGGATATGTGAACAAACTATTAGCAACGGAATAAATTTTTCAAGTCTTCGGTCTTGAACTTCAACTCTTTTGGTAGGAGAACAATCCATAGTATCATACACAACTTATAAGTTCACAAAAAATGAGTAGTATTAACTAAAGGTGTACGATAAAAGTATAAAAATATCCGCAAGGTTAATAATTCAATGCATTAGTGATATTAGATTATTAGTATGATGTGATATACGATTCCAACTTTTGAATTTTTTTCTTTTAAAAAAATAATTTCGGGTCGGGCCGGGCCAAAAATCGGGCCTTTATGTTGGCCCAAACCCGGCCCTATATTTATATCGGGCTTATTTTGGGCCGGGCCACGGGCTTTTTGGGCCAAACTATTAGGCCCAAACCCGAGAAAAAATCGGGTTGGGCCGGGTCAGGCCATCGGGCCTGGGCCATTTGATCAGCTCTAACATGATGTTTTAAACGTTTGTAGTCTATATTTATACTATTTGTCGATTCTTATTTTCATATTTTACACTTTTTGAAATAATTTTTTAGGGTCAAATTAAATTTATTTGTTTACCTTCTCCAATCAATATCTCACGTTACCCACCTTTTTCCATATTCAACTCTTTCCACCTGACTAACCAACCAAATCCATCAGAATCAACTTTAACCATATCAATATCCCTAAACAACAAATCCCCACATATGAATCTATTTTTCTATTTCTTAAATCACACTCGTAAACGTCAAAGAGTAATCATACCCGTCGAGTACCATTCTCACCCACCTAACCAACTTAACCATCAAAATCAATTGTAAAATGTATCCTTGAAATCCCCAGTGTGTCGACATGCCTACATTTACTTGTATTACTAAACTTCACTCTTCAGAAAGTAACCCTACCCCCAAGACACTTACCTCTTTCCTCAAGACCTATCTACCCCTACCCATAAAAAATAGACACATCCAAGGTAAATGCAACCCTCACCCTATAACAATCAAAATTGAGTATATATACATGTTACTTCAATTAGTGGATTATAACACCAAATGTATACAATTGACTATGTATATTTGGAGCTTTTTAATAGAAATTTCAAGTTTTAGTGGAAAGAATATGAGTTATATCGTAAAGTTTATGAACTCCTTTATAAAATTTTGAGTTTAGAAAATTATTATACAATTAAAACACAATACATATAAGTTCAATTATACTTTAATTTTAATGTAAAAAAATTAAATATAACTCAAAATAGTTTAAAAGCTCAAAAAATATACACATAAGCTCAATTAAATGCATCATAGTTGTACGATGCTCTTATACACCTGGTTGTATAATCCTTTTTGTGATGTTATTTCAGAGACTTTTAACCTATTTTCACAGCATTTATGTCTGTTATTTTCATAAAATAAAACTTTAAAATAAAATTTATCTACCTACTTTCTTAGTTGTTCTAATTATTGCCTTAGTACATACATATCCTTTTTCCATACCATTTAGGTATTCGTCGTACCCTTCTCAACTAAATATCCAACTTGACCAACAAAATCAACAGTATCTCCCTAACATGTAGACATTTTCTTGTACAATTTAAATCACACTCTTAAACGTCAGAGAGTAAGCTTATCCCCAAAGATACTTACCCTTGAGACCTATCTATCCCAATCCAAAAAAAATCGACACATCAGATGTAAAATCAACCCTTATCCTATAAAACAATGTCCCACTGTCAATAATATATAAGTTGAAAATATAGAGCAAAAAAAGGAATATGGACTATAATAAACTACAATCGAATATTAATTAAAAAATAATTTTGATCTTTTTACGGTTTACTTTATCCGTCTCGAAAACACCTTTTATTTGTCATTACTTTGTTGGTTATGAATTTCTTTTAATACCCGCTTGCATTTCATCTCATCGCCATACTTATTCTAATTAACTCACCTACATCATTGTATTCTTTATTATTTGTATTTATATTATTACTCCTTATATCGTAATTTGATTGCCTAGCTAATCAACTTCATTATCAGAGTCATCAACTGTATCCCTGAACAACTCCGACCTATTTTCTTGTACTACTCAAATCACACTTTTAAACGTTAAAGAGTAACCCTACCCCTGAAGACACTTACCTCTTATCTCAAAATCTATCTACCATAACCCCCGTAAACAATATGTCACTCTATAACACAATGTCCCATCGGTAAAGAATAAAGTGAAAATATGTCGGAACAAATATTGTCATTTATGAAATACATTTTAATACTCATTTAAATATGTCATCCACACAATTATTTCACTTGACCTATCTACATCATTGTAGTCTTTAATATTTATATTTATAGTCGTTAAATCGAAATTTGACATTTTTTGAATTTCTCTAAAGTATAATATATACTCCCTCCGAGTCATAGTAATGATTCTTTTAACTTTATGCACAAATAATAAGGAAATGATTCTAAACCACACAAAACACCCTACCCCACACTGAATTGATTTTGGACCACAAAAAAGTTACTAAAAATGGAAAGAGGAACCATTACTAAACTCGCACCAAAAAGGAAGTAAGAACCATTACTCCGACTCGGAGGGAGTATGACATTTAGCTTATTTCCGGCCTTTTTACTTATTTAAAGAATTTATACAATTTCTTTCGCATAATTAAGTACGAAAATGTATAATATTCACTTGAATAGTAGTGCTACTCTTGTACCAAAAGATAGTAGTGTTGCTCTTAGTTGGGTTGACTATGTGATTGATCGCAAACGTTCCTTTAGATAGAAATTTTAATATAGTTAAATACTTAATTACTTTCATTTTAGTTCCACACATTCTGAATCCAGATGTAGGTATTTATTTTAAGTTTGAATGATCAAGTGATATGGAAAAGATAATAAAAACATAATTCATGCATGGAAAAGTAACAAATTTGTCTCATATCTCCATGTGGGACTATCTTTGACCCATTTTAATGTTAAGACAAAGAAAAACTGAGTTAGTTCTTTGATCCGCTTTTCCATTTACTTATTTAATAGAAACGTTGAATAAAGTTAATAACCTTAATTAGTAAGTATATAAATATTAAAGAATAATATTCTAAATCTAATTGGAAAATTGTATATAATCAATTATTATAATTCATTTCCCAGTTTCATTTTTAATAAAAATGTTGAATAAGATTAATAACTTCATTTGTCATTTTCATTTTTAATAAAAACGTTAAATAAAGAATAATAATGTTCTAAATCTAATAAGAAAATTGTATATAATTAACTATTTTTTAATTTTCTAATTCTAATAGAAATTTTTTCAATAATTTATTATTTTCTTATTTTCTAATTCTGATAGGAAAATTATAAATAAGTTATTGTTTAATCATTTATTTTCTAATTTTTTAATTCAAATAGAAAAATTATAAATAATTTTTTATTTTTTTATTTTTTAGTTCTAATAGAAAAATTATAAATAAATTATTATTTATAAATATAGTGTTTTGTAAAAGTTAGAGACTACCACATCAATAAAAAAAGTCTCCTTTAATTATGTACTAGATTTAATGCGCGTGCGATGCACGGGCCTACAAATATTGGGCTCCCAAAAATTACAATATAGCTAAAAAATTATACATACATATATGTATATATATATATATGTATATATATATATATATATGTATATATATACATATATATATATGTATATATATACATATATATATACATACATATATATAATAACGCTTGAAATTGAGCTGAACTAAAAAATAAGTAAAATTAAATCCAAAAAACCATAGCCTTTAGCTTAGCTAAATTTGGTTTTGACGTCAAAAAATACTAAGTAACTTAAAAACTTAAAAATGCTCATACTAAAAGTAATAGACAAACATATTTTTAGTTCTATAGTGTACCCCGTGTATTTCGATTTTCTATGTTATATCCTTATATTTTTTAAAATTCTATGGTGGACATTAAATTTCTTATTTATTTCTCCATTATGAACTCCTTCAAATCTTGATTAAGTTAAATATCTTTATCCCTACCAAACAACTCTAATTTGACCTTTATTTCGACTCATTAATGTTGTATCATTACCATATATGCGAAACCTAATAAAAAAAAATCATCATATATGAGAAACATCACATATCACTTTTAATACACACAAACTACGTACTATTAGAAACTCTGTAATAAAACATTTAATGATAATGGAGATTTGATGGATGTGAGTAAAATACGTATACTATTTGTTAGGGTAACAGGTAATTCATCGAACTACTAAGTAAATGAGTAGATTATCAAGTAATTTGGATGTTAAATAGACGACTTAATCGATCAAATTAAAAAACTACGTTAGTAAAACTAATAATAAGGTCATAATAAAAACCAATGCATGGAGCTGATGGATATACCATAAAATTTCAAAAACATACAATAATATAGAAAACTTAAAAACTTTAAAGTACACCATATAATATCGCATAATAATATAATAATTAAATATTATATCTATGAAGTTTAAGACTTAAGGAGTGTTTCTCCATACGAAGAGCATAAGAGGCTAACAAAAAGAACTTTCAATATAATCTAGGATGTAGCAGTTTAAACATGAACATTTTAAAAAGAATTTGTGATCGCTAAATTTTCTACACACTCAAAAATAATAATAATCCTACTAATGATGGTAAAAATTAAAAAAGGTTTGATACTCTGTATTAAAGTTATTATGTCTCTTTCTTTTGGAAGGTTTGTTGTAAATATTATAGATTGTACATAATTCCTGATTGTTTAAATTACTAAAATATTATTAATTTTACATTTGCATTTATGTATGTGCTGAAAACTTACATTTTATCTCTACATCCTACTTGTATATAAACTTTTTTAGTTTAGATGTACGTAATTTAAAAGAGTACCGTGATCGACAAATTTTGAATCATCTCAAATATGACTACGTAACATATGTATAAAAAGGCTTGGCTCTTAAATTTCCTTTCTATGGAAAACCCTAACAATGAAACGGAAAACTCTGCAAGATCTACGAAAAAATGCAAGATGAATCAATCATTGGATGGAGGAACACCATATTCATCCATGGACATTGATTGCTCCTTTGTTCAGAATTCATTCCCGCCCTTGACGAATAGTGGTTCACCGCATGAGACGTCGGGGCAGAGCAAGGAGAACCCGAAAGTTAGTCAACAGACGGCTGCTCTACAGAACCAGGAAGACAATGACGAATCGCTTAACCCTAATCCGACAATCATGGGATCATACAAGGATTCTCTCAATCGAGGTATGGGTCCGTCTTTCTCCATTAATCCGAACCAAGATTATATTATTGTCGATAATGATATCTATGAGGATTCCTCGGATGACGACGTTGGAGATCCGACTATGGAGAACGACCCTCTGTGCCCTACGATACTCCTAACCAAAAAGGAAAAAATAGCTATTCGTAATAATTGGAGGAACTCATTAATAATTAAGATGTTTGATAAAACCATTGGACATTATTCTTTAGTCCGACAATTAAAGCGCAAATCGGCGACCAAAGGAGATGTGACTTTCACTGATGTTGGGTGTGGGTATTATGTGATTCGGTTTACGAACAAAGCTGACTATGAATTTGTCTTGACTGGAGGACCATGGATGATTGGAGATCACTATCTCACAATTCGAAAATGGGTACCGAACTTCATAGGAACTGACGAGCCTATTCGTTACCTGACTACTTGGATTCGGATCCCTAGATTGTCAGTAGAATACTACCACGAGGATATTCTTCGTAAAATAGGAAGTAAAATTGGCAAAGTGGTGCGTATTGATCGACCAACCATGAACGCAGAACGGGGACAATTCATAAGAATGAGTGTTGAAGTCGATTTAACCAAACCCCTATTATCGAAGTTTCGTCTTAATGGTAAAGTTTGGATTATCCAATACGAAGGCCTCCGACAAATTTGCTATAAATGCGGAAAACTTGGCCATATCGATACTGTATGCCCCTCATTCTCTGTACCGCAAGCCCCTATTGATTTTGAACCCACTACAACGAAAACACAATCGGGCGACAAATATTGGCGACTGAAATCTGTCGCAAAACACCTATTGGCGACGGACAACAGTCGCCAAACAGTTGTCGCTGACTTTTGTCGCCAAAAAAACTCGGGCGACTGAAATCCGTCGCCAAATTTGGCGACAGACAGGGTAGTCGCCAAAGACACAATTTGGCGACAGACAGGGCAGTCGCCAAATTGGCGACAGAAATGAAGCAGTCGCCAAATTGGCGACGGACTTCAGTCGCCAATTCCCCTGTTCAGTCGCCAATGCTCCTGACTTTCCAGGGGCTTTGGTTTCTTGTGCTCTGTTTTGGCGACTGATTTCAGTCGCCATTACTTCATTTCAGTCGCCAAAATTCCTGAGCATTTTTCATGAAAATCATTATTTCGTTTTTGCCAAATCCAATACGAAATAATATCAGTACACCTGCAACCAGAAAGTAACCAGCAATTGGTGACGAACACCTTTTGAATCAACAACCAAATCTCCTTTTATAAAAAAAGAGAACTGTTATCAAATTACATGAACACGTTAACTAAACTAATAAATCTCCACGTTCGACAATTTTTCCTAGGTTACTAAACTAATTAACTGCTTGAAATCCCATGCTAGCTCCATTACCGTCTCCTCCCTTTCCTCTTGGATCATTAGGATCTTCATTAAATGGCTGGGAACCGGGGTTGCAAGAGTAGAAATACGTCTCCATGGCCTTAAGACGTTCTTTCATCAACCGCATTTCCTCATCTCTTTCCGCTCTTTCTCGGTCAAGTTGTGATTGCAATTTACTTACAAGAGACGGCTCGTAGGTTTCGCGCGGCTCATATGAGGACCTTCTAGCCGGTTCCTTGTAAAACACCCCATGAGCTTGTCCGGCCCCATATACCATACCCTTCTTGTAACCATCCACCAATTTGAACCAAATTTCATTATCATCCCGCTCAGGGTGGGCCTCTTTCTCTGCCTCATATTTGTCCTATAACATTAAGAAAAGTATTATTAGTTAAGCAAAAACAATCATTGACGAAGGTAACAAAAAAACATCATTAGTTGAGAGAAACTATCTTACATATAACTCTTTGTCCTTCGCCTTAATCCATATTCTTCTTTGCGTCTTTTCGTTGACCTTGGAATGCGTGTCAAGGAAAAGTTCGGGCATCGTCATCATCGGCTTCTTGCCGCCGTCTTTGTTGCCGCCGTCGTCGTTGTTGCTGCTATCCTTCTTCTTCTTCCCTCCCTAAATAGGGAAAATTGTTAATATAAGAAGTATAGTATATTCATTCAAAAAAGAAGTATTCATTCAAGACTTACACTAAAAATACGCGTAAAAAATGATCGTGATCCCCCGTGATGGGTAGGCTCGACCTCCGCATCTTTCTTCCCTCTTCTCTTGTTGATCTTCTTTTGAGCGGACACGGCTTGGAACTCGGGAGTCTCGCGTTGCTTTAGGAGATCTTGATATTTCTCACCTACAATTAAAAAGTATGTTAGTAGTATTAAGATATTTTCATTAATTCTTGTATTTACAAGTGACAAAACTTATATATTACATGTACCTTTTAGATGATTCGGTTCCTTCTTTCTTTTAATAATCTTGTAGATATAGTCTCTATATCTTGCTTTACCAACTTCATGGTATCTTTCAAGGACGGATTGTTCATGTTCAGGAGCCCAATAGAAAGATTGCTACAAAAAAAAAAAAACAGTTAATTTAATTAGTAGTTAGCTTAATGAGTTAAAAAACAACTAACTATAATTAATGCAATTACCCGATACGCATTGAACCAAACTTCTTTTTGAGCCTTGCTAGCTTTCCCCCAAGAAGTAGGCACAGGACCTAACAAGCTCTCCTTTGTGCTAGCAACGACCCCTCGACGAGGAGTCTGATGTCTAAACCTGTAACAGAAATTGTTAATTAAAACAAATCATTTTATTACTTTAAAAATTGAATAATACACATATAATAAACAACAACACTTACCATAGTCCCGCCGGATCAAGTATAATCCGGTTATCCTGGGTGTACTGAATCGGTATACCATCGTCCGAGTCCTCATCCACTTGAGGCTCAATCTGTACCTCTTCTTCTACTAGTTCCTCTTCTTCTTGCACGGATGAAATATTAGCACGATTACTGCCACCGCCTCGCACTCTACCTCGACCTCCTGCCATCTACAATCACATAAATGAAAATATTAGTAGGAGAAGAAAAAACATCAAATAAACATATCAAGCATGAATTTAAATTGTACAACTATTATATACCAAACTAATCATCATCCTCATCCTCTTCTAGATCTTCATCATCATCATCACCAACATCCTCATCCTCATCCTCATCCTCATTGTCATCATCATCACCAACATCGTCATCATCATGCACTCTCACTACTTCTTCAACTTCCTCCCATCCTTCTTCCAACTCAATATTCATAGTCTCATTATCCTCCTCCTCTGCCAACTCATCATCATCTTCATCTTCATTATCATGAATGACTTCGTCTGTTGGAGACAAAATTGTCCCATTTGTTACTATTTCTTCTTGAAAAAAGGAGGTATCAATTTGTGATCGTGCCTTTGTCTTAATGACTGCCCACCATGCCTTACTATTTCTATCATTTGTCGTGCTTGGATAGGAAGCGAAATACACTTGTTGAGCCTTAAATGAGTTGAATGAAGGGAAGAACAAGTAGGGTTGTGGTGGTGGTGGCCGGAATCCGGTGACAGTGGTGTTGAAGGTGGCCGGAACACGTAGGGTAGGGTGGTGATGGAGGTGTTTTTCGCCGGAGGAGGTAAAGTGTGTCTTTGTGTGTTTGTTGATTTGCGAATGAGGGATACCGTCTGATTTTCGCTGTTTCTATAAAAAAGATTGGCGACGGACTGGGCAATTTGGCGACGGAATGGGGTCTGTCGCCAAATTTGGCGACTGATTTCTGTCGCCAAATTTGGATTTCAGTCGCCCGTGTGTGTCGGTGGTGGGAGATTTGGGAAATTGGTTCTGTCGCCAAATTGGCGACTGGCTTCAGTCGCCCGACTATTTTAATCCGTCGCCAAATGGGCGACTAAGCTTTGCAGTCGCCAAAAACGGTCGCCCGATCAAGTTATTCTTGTAGTGACCCTCAACAAGTCTAAATCCAAAAGATAGAGAGACAGCAAATAGAGCTTCAAATGCAATGAACGATACGTTTGGAGAATGGATGCACGTGAGAAAGCCACCTCGGAAAAAGCCACCAGCCTTCGCTCATGAACGAGACGAAAAGAAGGGAGGAGGGTCTGGGTCACGGTTTGCAGCTCTGACTAAGTTGGCTGGTACAGACGCGGAACCGGAGACTAATGAACAACTCCTTGTTGAGGTTCCAATTCGACGTGAAGATCTTGCTACAGAGGGACAAGCTACAGGCGTGGAACAGAGGAGTAGTCAGAGGGCAGTAAATGAAACAGGATCGAATGAACATCGGGTTCACAACTCGCTAAAAGCGAAAAATATGAAAGGGTCCGCTTTTGCTCGGAATTTTGCTAAATACTCGAATAAGGAAATTCCGAAGAAGCTAACTCATGTAAGTAATTTAGCAAGTATTCCTAATCCGAATTCCTTCCAAATTCCTAATAGAGATTCTTCCATTAATTATGGAAAAGATAACGAAGAAAGATTAGGAAATAATAATAAGGAGAATTTTGTTTCCTATGAGAACTCTACTTCTATTCATATTAATAAGCAATCCCTAGCACATCGTATCACCAAGCAACGAACAAATCTCAAAATCAATCGAACAATTCCATACCCTGTTTACAACGTCTCGCACTCAAAACTACAAAAAAAGCCGACTGTACTCATCCAACAGCCAGTGACCGAGAGCAATGTCGCAATACGACCTGACCCGGATCCCAATGACTCGCCACACCACAGTACCACCAACCCAATTCCACTGTTTAACATCACCAATGACGGGTCCGGACATGTCCACAGCGATACCGTTAGTACACACCATGGAATTGGAAATCAATGCCTTCCTCCCACCGTTGACGATAACGCCGGATTTAATGCTGGAGGTCCAGATATCACCGCTGGTGATGATGGTGATGAAGCGAATTTCTGAGGCATACTTGTCCTCGATGCAACCTTTAACATCTAATTTAATGGACCGTTATCCAAATTATTTAAGTTCTCGGCCACCGCTAAGCCTAATGACATGGAATGTCCAAGGTGCTGGGAGTCCGGAATTTTTAACTTTGTTAAAAGAACTCATTCGTATTAATCTTCCTCAAGTTCTTGGTTTAGTTGAAACTCGTATTAGTGGTGACGTGGCCCAAAGAGTCGGTGACAAATTGAATTTTGGAGGGAAAACTCGCGTGGAGGCGGAAGGTTTTCGGGGTGGAATTTGGCTGTTTTGGAAACCCGAAGAAGTGACTGTAACACCGATAGTCCATAACTCACAACACATTACTGTTGAGATCTCAAGAACCGGCGAGACACCTTGGTTTTACACGGCAGTTTACGCCAGTCCGGAGGGCACCCGACGAGAGGATTTATGGAACGATCTTGAGATGTTTGCTCGAACTCATAATAAGCCGTGGCTTGTTATGGGTGATTTTAATGACACTCGTTTTTTATCGGAGAGAAATGGAAATAGTGACGGGATGAGGCGACGATGTAACCGGTTTAATGCTTGGTTTGAGAGAAATAATTGGGTTGATCTTGATTACTCAGGACCGGAGTTTACATGGTCTAGAGGGCATTCGGTGGACACAAGACAATGGGCTAGACTTGACCGAGCCATTTGTAATGGAGATTGGCGGATTCTTTTCGAAGACGGTTCTCTTCGACATCTTCTCAAACACCAGTCGGATCATTGTCCGATAATCGTGAGCACGAATGGTTTTGCGCCTATACCGGGTATTCTTCGACCTTTTCGTTTTCAGGCTTCTTGGCTATCTCATGAAAATTTCGATAAATTTGTGATTGATAATTGGGATAACAATGAACCCCTAATTCCTTTTATCCATAGTTTTACTTTAAAGTTAAAAAAATGGAATAAGGAAGTTTATCAAAATATATTTGTGAAGAAGGCATCCCTCGAAAAGCGTATTCTCGGCGTCCAAAAACTCATCTCCTGCTCGAATTATCATTACTTGTCGAAGCTAGAATCTAAGCTTCGCGCCCAACTTGACCAAGTATTACGGGATGAGGAAATGCTTTGGTTTCAAAAATCTCGTATGGAGCGTATTTGCGATGGGGATCGTAATACCCGATTGTTTCACCTGGGTACTATTATTCGAAGGCAACAAAACCGTATTACAGCCCTGCAAGACGGTAGTGGGGATTGGCATTGGGAGGAAAGTGAGGTGAAAAACATGATTATAGCCTACTTTAAATCCTTATTTGCAGGAGAAAATGTGGAATGTAGATTAGATGAGGTGTTGACTAATTTCTTCCCGAGTCTGTCTGAAAACGAGAATAGGGTGCTAGGCCGCGACTTTACCGAGACCGAATTACAAATTGCTCTGGAAAAGATGTCTCCGTTTAAAGCTCCTGGCCCGGATGGATACCAAGCCCTCTTTTATCAATCTCAATGGGAGAATGTAAGCCCGAGTCTTATTCGTTTGGTTCTGGGCGTTTTGAATGAGGAATGTATACCGGATGGGATAGGCGAGGCGTTCTTGGCCTTGATCCCGAAAGTTGACAACCCTCATCTTGTTAGTCAATTCAGGCCTATTGGGCTATGTAATGTATCCTACAAAATCATCACTAAAATGACTGTGAATCGGCTGAAACCTATTTTACCTATTCTCATTAACCCTGTTCAGGCAAGCTTTGTTCCTCAGAGACAAATAACGGATAATATTATCCTTGTTCAAGAAGCTTTGCACTCGATGAGAAAGAAGAAGGGCCGAAAAGGCTTCATGATTATCAAGCTGGACCTAGAGAAGGCATATGATAAATTAGAATGGCCCTTTCTGAATTATTGCCTAATTGATATGGGTTTACCGCTAAAAATGGTCTGAATCATTATGAAGTTAATCTACTCGGTTACTTTGAATGTGCTTTGGAACGGAGAAAAGACGGAATTTTTCGCCCCCACAAGAGGAATAAGACAAGGTGACCCTCTATCACCCTATCTCTTTACGATTTGTATGGAAAAATTAATCCAAATCATTGTTCATGAAAGCCTCAATGGAAATTGGAAAGGATTTCCGACTTGTAGGGGTGGGCCTGTGCTTACTCATCTGTTTTTTGCGGATGATATTATCATGTTTGCTGAGGCCACGGTTGAACAAGCTAATGTCATTAATAATGGGCTACGAAGGTTTTGTGCAGCGTCTGGGCTACGTGTCTCACGCACGAAATCCAAGGTGTTTTTTTCGCCAAATACAAACGAAGAGCTGCAGGCCGCGATTTCGGAAAATTTGGGAATTGAAAGCACTGATAATTATTAGGCACTTATCTTGGGATGCCTACTATTCATGGCCGAGTTACGAAGGATACGTTTGAGTACGTAATACAGAGAGTAGACAAGAGACTCATAGGCTGGAAGACGCGCGGTTTGTCCATGGCGGGCCGAGTAACTTTAATCCAATCAACTCTGAATGCTATACCGTCTTACGCTATGCAATCAGCATATATCCCCCGAAGTGTATGTGATGAACTTGAAAAAAAATCACGCTGTTTCTTGTGGGGTGGAGATAGTGATTCGAGAGGGCTCAGTATGGTATCGTGGGACATGGTGACCAACGAAAAAGACTATGGGGGTCTAGGGATAAGATCGATGAGACAAGTGAATAGTGCTTTCATGGCCAAACTGGGATGGAGGTTACTGAAAGAACCAAATGCACTCTGGGCAAGGGTCCTTCGCCACAACTATACTCAGGGTAGATGTGATATGGAAATGTTCGAAGCTAGACAGAGTTGTTCGAATGTTTGGAGAGGTATTGTTGAAGCAGCAGAAATACTCAAACAAGGGTTAGGCTCCAATATTGGAAATGGAATCTCAACACTCTTCTGGAAGCATAAATGGGTGACTGAAGCTCCTCTAGAAAAATATTCTGAGTTCGAGATCCCGGACCAGTTACAGGACATGACTGTGGCTGACTTCTGGGATGATGAAACCGGATGGAAGTGGGAACTGTTTGCTGACATCTTACCAACAGCTATTCTACAAACAATTGCATCTTTTGAAGTGGTACCGGGAGAAGCAAACACTGATAAGTTTTATTGGTCGGAAACCCCTTCAGGCTATTTCTCAGTTAAATCTGCCATACGGTTAATTCGTAAGATGCCAGAACAAGACTCGGATCCGTGCTGGAAACTACCATGGTTAACCTGGGCACCACAGAGGATGAGACTGTTTTTATGGCTAGTAATGCATGATCGTATTATGTCCAATGTAAATCGGGCTAAGAGAGGGTTTACTGAAAACCCATGCTGTGAGGTATGCACTGCGGAAGAGGAATCAGCACTCCATCTTCTTCGAGATTGTCCAAAAGCTCAGTTGGTGTGGCAACATTTTCCAATGGCGAGCGCTGATTTTTTTACAACCCCGCTACTTGTCAAAGACTGGGTTGTGAATAATTTATCTCAGAGGGGCCGAGGACCGAAGGAACACTGGGCCACTACTTTTGCAGTAGTGGTTTGGTGGCTGTGGAGATGGAGAAACTGTCGTGCTTTCAATCGATATGAGGTAATCCCTACCAATTTATATACTACTATCACGGAGCGCATTCGTGAAGTTTTGGAGGCGAAAGATACCAGGGACTTGATTACCCTGGGTACGACTTCTCGCCGTATTGAGGTTAATATTAGGTGGTGTGCACCACCGTTTGAGTGGGTTACTTTGAATATTGATGGAGCGTCCAAAGGGAACCCAGGCTTATCTGGAGCGGGGGGAATTATAAGGGACAGTACGGGAAGAGAACTGGTATCTTTTGCGGAGAATCTGGGAATCGCAACTGTTACCAGGGCAGAATTGATGGCACTTCGAAGAGGGCTTATGATCGCCATTGATAAAAAGTTCCCTCGGATTTACATAAAAACGGATTCTAAGGTGATTGAAGGATTTCTGAAAGGATTGGACAAGGAGCTCCTACCTACGGCACACACCCATCTCATTCTGATGTGTCGAGATTTCTTCTATGAAACGGAGTGGCAAGCAGAATTAACCCATGTTTACAGAGAGGCTAATTCATGTGCAGATTGGTTAGCGAATGTCGGGGTGAATCAAGATGTGAAGCTACGTGTTTTCGAACCTCACCAGACGCCGGGCCCTCTTCGGTCCCTTATTGATTCAGATGCAAGTGGCGTGGCTTGGCCGCGGGTGATCCCCAGAAGTAGCGTACCGTAGTTTCTATAGAGTAGTGTGCGGAGTTTGTTCTTTTTTGCTTTTTGTTTTGCGTTTCCCGTTTGGTTTTCTTTAGTTCCTAGGCTTTCGTTTTGCTTTTGTAATGGGTTAATCCCACGTCTTTCCACCAAAAAAAAAAAAAAAAAAAACATATGTATAAAACACTAACACGATTAAATGGATGTGGATACATATATGTACTACACATGTAAATCTTATTGGTCTTAGCTAAACTTCATTTTAAGTTAGCTATATATACTTTTTTTTACTTAAGAAACCTACTCTATGACAAACAACTACAATTTTTCTAAAAAAAGGAGAGTAAACCGCCAAAATTGTACCCTAGATTACATTTATACATTTACAAATTTTAGTTACTCATACTCAAATTTTAAATAAGAAACTAATTAGATCTAGCTCGATCATTTTATTTTTTTTAATTGTACTTTAAATGAAGATAGAAAGTTAAGACGCTCGGCTGAATATGTGGTAAAGCAAAAGGCATGAAATTTATAGTTAAAGGACGGCGCCTAGATGTGTAGGAAATACACATGCGGAAAAATATTGTATACTCCGTATATTGTTATGAGAGAGAAATTATTACATTAAAATCAATCAATATATTATAGAGTAATAATTTACTAATTATATGTACATCTCAAATAATAAACGTAATCATTAAGTGAGACGGTATCACAAAACTATTTTTTTGTATAATAAATTTTGTTTTATTGATAGCGGTAAATGATTGAATTTTTCTTATAAAAAAAGTTGTCTCTTTCTAGAACTTGTGAATAATTAAAGAATTAAAAAATTTGTGAATAATTAGAAAATTAGAAATTATACTTAGGAATCCAACTAAGAAAGCACGGCTTATTTTCAATACAAATAATAGACGGTAAATATGCAAAGATGATCCTAAACTATAGTTCATACCTTTCAATTTATATTTTATTTATTCTATCCATCTCCCTTATCAACATGCACAACAAACGTAGATACTCAATTTGACTGTATGTTATAATAAAATAAATAATTTTAATATTAAAAGACAAATTAATCTACTTGGTTAAAACAAAAACCAAAAAAATCTATATCAATATCGAATTTATCATGGATGAAAGGGAGTCTAAAAACTCCATTTATACTCCTTAAAGAGAGATAGCAATTGGATTGGGTTAGGATTTGTAAACAAAAAAAATTTGTAACTAAAATTCAAGACCTCCAATTGAAAACGTTTACCATTAGTACAAAGTTTTATCTTAGACATTCCATGTTCAATAGAAACACAGTAACCCACCTTTAATAAGTCGTACACATATATTAGACTACTTAACAAATAATTTAATAATTTATTATGCTTTTAATTATTGTTTAGTAGCTCGTAAAAGTATATGATATATGATTATCTATATTTGATAGACGTGCAATGCACGGGCCAATTTATACTATCGTGCTGTATCATATATGATTCCATAATATTTTAATTACTACGGTTAATAAAATTATCTTTATTTCTTTTATAAAAACAATATACTCCATAATAAAATTTAAACGATAATAAATGGCGATTTTACAATATACGACAAAGTACTTTATTTAAGCACACGTAAAATAATGAAGGAGTTTAGGATAGAAAATTCAACCTCAATGATGGCGTAACTTCTTTTACAATCATCAATTTACCCCGCACCATAAAAACCTGTCATCAAACAACAAATTATTTTAAGGATGCTCTTTAGGTAAAGTGTAATATAATACAGTGTAAATTAATACAATAGCTATGAATATAGTGATATGCCACAAATCCACAATGCAAGGTACTCCCTATATATAATGGGATTATTACCATACCATTAAATTAGAAGTTGGAGTTTCAATTCAGTTGTACATCCAACATACTAATAAGACTATTTGAAATTATATCTTTTATTGAATTTTTATATTTATTTTAGATTTCAGAGGTTTATAAAAGGATATTAGTTGTAGCTAATAAAATTGTCCAGAAAAACCAGCCAATAAAATCGCTCGGAAAAAGCTTCCTTTAATAATATAGATAGATATTGATTGATTGATTGATTCGTCACAAAGTTGCGACGGATATCCCATCACAAATTAAGTAAGAAGGAGAATTTGTGTCTAAATTTATACTTGTAGTTTTCATCCTAGTGCACTTGTATTGATCGGCCAATATAATCACCAATTACTTTTCCAAGTCCTTCAAATCTTCAATGCTAATGATACAAGCACAAATAGAATAGCCACTGCCACTGTCAATATAATCACATTGGAGGGAAAAACCAATCATGGGAAAGGCGCGCACAAGGAAGATTCAAATGAGGAGGGAAGGATGTACTATGTGAATGAGGGAATAATCATGCACATGGAGAATGATGAGTCACCACAAGAAGCTTCCACTACAGGACAAGAGGAGGATTGTACCGTTGTCAGTGCACATGGAATGAAGCTGCTAGCACATAATTATCTCCTCACCATAACAAACTAGTAGAGCGTAATCCCCAAGCAAACTAAAGCTATAAATAGCTAATTTCATGTATTAGTCTGTATGCTTGAATTAATCAATTCTCTAAATCTATTCCTGTCCTTTTACTATTATTGTTAAGGAAATCAGGTAACTTGCTGGCCTGTTACTGCATTTCTTAGCATTAGTTTAGCCTATCAATTATAAGGAGCTTCAATGGAATGAACACCTTGGTAAGGGCACCCACAATTAAATTTCCAACCTTTGATGGTAGTGACATAGAGGATTGGATGTTTAAGTGTACCCACTTTTTTTCCGTGACTGATAATGATGATTTTATGAAAGTGACCTATGCTGCTATGCACCTTAAGGGTAAGGTCTTGGCTTGGCACCAAGCCTACACCAAGAGTTGGGTAAATGTAGCACCTCTGGGGTGGGTTGAGTATACCACTGCCATAAAAGCAAGGTTTGGGAATGAACATGAGAATCCCATGTCTCAACTCCTTGTTTTAAAGCAGAAGGGGACTCTACAATCTTACCATGATGTCTTTGACATATTGTTAAACAAGATTAATCTCCAGCCTGATTATGCCCTGAGTTGTTTCCTTACGGGGTTAGATGATAACATAGCTGTTATGCTAAGGATGTTGAAACCAAAGACTATACCTGAGGCCTATGGTATAGCTAAACTTCAAGAAACTGCCTTATCCCTGCAAACCAAAAGCAATCACAAAAACTACCCTACAACTCACAACAAAAACCTTTCTTACCAAACTCCACAAAACCACCATTACTTCCAACACCAAAAAGCTTTACATAACCACCCACCAAAACACCCACAAACCCACCAAAGCAAACCTTCACACCACAAAACCCCAGATCTAATACCATATACAGACTTTACAATGCTGAGATGGAGGAGAGGCAAACAAAGGGTTTATGTTTTTACTGTGATGAACCTCACCCCTCAGCATGTATGCAAGAACAAGAGACAGCCTTTTGTCTTAGAGGAAGAGGAGGAAGAATCAAAGGGAGAGGAGGAAAAAGAGGCTATGGAAGAAGAGGTACCTGAGGTGGCACAGATATCCATATCAGCTTTGGCAGGAAAACCCCACTGTCAAACTATGAGGATACCAGGCCAGGTGGGAAGACAGACACTGAGTATACTTGTGGACACAGGAAGTTCTCATAACTTCCTAGGTGTAGGAATGGCCAAAAAGTTAGGGCTCCAAATGGAACTAATACCAAGTTTCAACATCTCAGTGGCAAATGGAGGGAAACTAATGTGTTGCCATATGATTAGTTGCCTCAAATGGAGAAACAGGAACACTTATTTCACTGCAGATTTCTTTATCATACCCCTGGGAAGTTGTGATGCTGTGTTGGGCATCTAGTGGCTGGAAACCCTTGGGCCTATTACTTGGGATTTCAAGGAGCTGACAATACAGTTCTGTTTTGAAGGGAGGAAACACATACTAAAAGGTGCACAAACAAACCATCTCAAGATCCAAAAGAGAGTGGAAGTCAGGTCACTCTCATCCAACAGGCAACACCTATTGGACATTTCTTTGCCATATAGTTGGCCTGTGAGGAGGGGAATGAAGAGGATATAAAGGCATTGTTAAAACTTTACTCCAAGGTCTTCAATGAGCCTAAGGGGCTACCCCCTTTGAGAGAAGGTCATGATCATAGGATTGTGTTAAAATCAGAAGCTGAACCAATTAATATCAGGCCCTATAGAGCTCCAATGGTATAGAAGGATATTATTGAATCTCTTACTAAGGAGTTAATTGAAAATTGTGTAGTAAGGGAAAGTACCAGTCTTTATGCCTCCCCCGTTGTCCTGGTCAAAAAGAAAGATAGAACTTGGAGAATGTGTGTTGACTATAGAGCTCTCAACAAACAAACTATCAAAGATAAGTTCCCCATATCTCTGATTGAGGAACTGTTGGATGAGCTTCATGGGTCCAAATTCTTCACTAAAATAGACCTGAGATCTGGTTTCCATCAAATCAGAATGACACCTGAGGATATACATAAGACTGCTTTCAGAACTCATAATGGGTACTATGAGTACTTGGTAATGCCCTTTGGCTTAACCAATGCTCCCTCCACTTTCCAGAGCCTTATGAATAAGGTTTTTCAAGCATATTTGAGGAAATTTGTGTTAGTGTTCTTTGATGATATCTTAATATATAGCCCCAGCTGGGTTAAACACCTGTATCACCTCAGGATAGTCCTACAGACCATGGAAGAGAATACCCTGTATGCTAAGGACAGTAAATGTTGCTTTGGATCCACCAAGCTGGAATACTTGGGGTACATAATATCCAGGGAGGGTGTGGCTACTGATCCTGCCAAGATATCTGTTGTGACTAATTGGCCTAGCCTTAGAACCTTGAAACAATTGAGAGGATTCTTAGGCTTAACAGGCTACTACAGGAGATTCAATAAGGGTTATGGCATCATAAGCAAGCCACTCACCTGTTTGCTTAGAAAGAATGCTTTTCAATGGAGTGAGGTTGATGAGGAGGCCTTCAGCAAACTGAAGTGGGCCATGACTACTGCCCCAGTGCTAGCCATGCCATATTTCTCTAAGCCTTTTGTGATAGAGACAGATGCCTCTAGTGAAGGTATAGGAGCAATGTTGATGCAGGATAACCACCCTATAACCATTATCAGCAAAGCTTTGGCCCCAAAACACCATGCAATGTCTGTATATGAGAAGGAACTGCTAGCCATGATTCATGCCGTTACCAAATGGAGTCAATACTTGGTTGAGAGGAGGTTTGTGATCAAAACTGACCACCAGAGCCTTAAATATCTTTTGGATCAAAGGATATCTAACCCCCTCCAGCAGAAATGGTTGGCTAAATTGCTAGGGTATGATTATGAAATTATGTATAAGAAGGGGAAGAAAAATACTGTGGCAAATGCACTATCAAGAGTGAGAAGCCCTGACTTATTCCAACTTTATATCAATACTATAAGCACTGATCTATACTCCAAGATACAGCAAGCTTGGGCGGAAGAGCAGGATATGAGAACCTTAATTGAAGATCTGAGAAGGAACCCCATCTCTCATAAGCATTACTCCTGGGTAGGGGAGCAACTGAAGAGAAAGGGAAAGTTGGTAATAGGGAATTATGGCAATTTACAGAATCTCATAATTTCCCTCATACATGACAACTTGCAGGTAGGGAGGGCAATGGATCAGGTTGGATCGGGTTTTGCGAGATCCAAATCTGATCCACTTATTTAGTGGATCACCGATTCATATCCAAACCCAATCCATATCCAAAATTCAATGATCCATATCCAATCCACCGTTTTTTTGTACATCCATATCCATACCCGATCCATGATCCAATCCAAAACACTATCCATAACCCGATCCATATCCATTCAAACCCGGTCCATACCCATTTCAAAACGCACACGTTATAATTGTAATTCCGCTATGAATAACCCGATCCATATCAGTTCAGTTGTCTTTACTTCGTTAGTCGTTACACCTTCTTCTTTTATACTTGAAATCTTACTCTTTTAGTTCAGTTACACTATATTCAACTCTATAGGTTAAAGTTAATATAATCTAACTCTTTTAAGTTTAGTTCAGTTTAGCTCAATTGAGCTTATATATGTAAAGCTCAACTCCTATAAGTTCGATTCAGAAAACTTTAGTTCAATTCATACTTATTTTCCTACAACTTCAGCTTCTATAAATCCAGTTCAACTGCAATAAGTTTAGTTCAACTTAGCTCCTCTAAGTTCATTTCAACAGATATAAGTTTAATTCAGCAAATTTAAATTCAAAAGAACAAGATCTTTCCTAATTATAATTTAGTTCGTCCTAAAAGATAATTTGAGCATTTAGTACTGGTAGTATCGTTACTGTTATGAATAGTTTATGAGTTTTATTATTGTAAAATTTATAAGCTTTAATGTAAATTTGTAAAACCCCTCGCGAAAACGGAAATAAAAATCATACAAAATACTAAAAATGCAGCGGAATTAAAACTTTTAACATAACTAACATGCGAGGTGAATTAAACTGAAAACTGAAACTGATATAAACAGAAATAGATAAGTATAACTGTCTAAGTACTGAAAGTAAATATATACAAATAGCCTGGGATAGTACATCCCTACAAGCACTCAAAACGGCAAATGTATCAAAAGTCTAGAGTCTAGCTAACGAAGTGTGTAAGTCAAATCGACGATAAGCGGATCATCGCTCGCTAGCTCTCAGCAACCCCTGCCAACCTCCTGCATGTACCTACATACATGTAAACATGTACGCCACAATCAGTGGGGAATGACTAGAGCTCTCCTAGCCACCTTTTGTAACGACACGTAACACAGAAATACAAACAGAATACTCCAACATATATAAACATTTGAAGCATATAATCTCAATAATTGAATCTGATATCATCATGAAATTACTATTCAAGGCTCTCAACCAACTCCGGAAACTATTTGGAAGGAGAGCCGGTTTCCCTTCCGGTTGCCCGGCCGGGGGGTCTTTCAATCCAAACTATTTACGAAACTGACTAAAGAGTCATCCAATGCCTTGGATGAACAAAACCATAATCAAAGCACTATACTCATCAATATCAACATCTATATCTGACACTGTACCAACTCTAGGCAAGCAGATAAAACTCAACAAGTATAAGGTTCAACGGTCAACTTAAGACATGACCTAAATACCAAACAATCAGCAAGTATAAAGGTTCAGAGGCGACATCTTAACGCATAACCTAGATACCAAATTCACAATCTTAAGCAAGGACTCAGAGGCGACAACTCAACGCATGGACCTGCTATTCAACAAGACACTAGACTCAGAGGCGACAACTCAACGCATGGACTAGCATCCAATTTCACAATCACAAGTAAGGAACTCAGAGGCGACAACTCAACGCATGTTCCCTTACTACAACACAAGACACTAGACTCAGAGGCGATAACTCAACGCATGGCCTAGCATCAACACCTGCACCCCGGGTAACGTATTACAACCTGACTCCTCCGTTGTGCAGTTGCTCTACTCGTCAGACTCAGAGGCCAACTTAAGGCATGTCCTGACGCGATCACTCAAACATGTCTGGGCTCAAAGGCGACTTCTCAACGCATACCCCAGACACGACAAACATACACATATAGGGCTCAGAGGCGACATCTCAACGCATACCCCTATATATGACAAACAATCTACGTATTAAGTTCAGAGGCGACATCTCAACGCATAACTTAACACGCATCACTACAATAGCATTCAATTCATTAACTAATCCTTAGTTCTTATCTCTTATATCACTAAACAACACTTAATTGATCCCGGGAACTAAGTTGAGAGAGAGCTGGTTTCCCTTTCGGTTACCCGACCGGGGGGTCTCTATCTTCTCTCCATTCCCGAACCCAATATATTGTCGTCCATCCTCCGGGGACCTCAAACACACATATGAGAACAGGGGCTCTCAGCCGGTCTGGGACCGTCTGCCGGTCAGCCGGCTGGGAGTCCCTTCCCAATGCCCAACTTTAATTCTGAAAACAAGGAGAAGAGGCTCTCAGCCGGTGGACCGTCTGCCGGCCTGCCGGCTGGGAGTCCCTTCCCACAAGCCTACTAAAGATCGTCAATACGAAGGAAGAGGCTCTCAGCCGGTGGACCGTCTGCCGGTCTGCCGGCTGGGAGTCCCTCCCATAGCCTTTCATCAACTTTCCCAAAACCAAGAAGGGATTCTGAGCCGGTCGACCGGCGGCCGACCTGTCGGCTTAGAATTCCTTCACAAACTCAGAACATTCAAAAACAAATTTAATTAACAAATTAATTAACTTATTATATGATCTTATGCATGCTTAATATATGCGAAAATAGGAGTGATTTAGAACCCTTACACACGGTCCAAATGGAATGCTAGGATGATCTTCCAAAATGTTCAACAAGAACACCTGCTCTAAGATGCACCAAGACAACCCCTTAATAATCCGAAGTCTTAAGTAGGCTAGATCAAGAACCGGATTTCCTTAAACAATATAAGTTCTAATATGAACTTAGTATACTAATATTATATCTTTGTATAACTAGTATTTTTTATTATCTTATAATAATTAATTAGAGGATTTATG
The DNA here is from genome assembly GCA_029255685.2 of Silene conica. NCBI lineage: Eukaryota > Viridiplantae > Streptophyta > Magnoliopsida > Caryophyllales > Caryophyllaceae > Silene > Silene conica. The sequence goes on from CM055314.2 coordinate 76,333,361, forward strand.
TAAATATTTTCTCACCCTTAAAAAATTTTCAACAACATTAGAATGAATAATGTGAGCATATCATATATTTAAATAGTGATGCTTGGGTTGAGGTGTGGCCGGGTATGGGAAGACACAAGGGGAGACAAGTTCTCTAACCCATGCAACTTAGGGTGGCCTAGATTGTGTTTCCAAGACATGCCTTTAAACATGATGATTAAGGTGTGTATAATACACAATAATCACCCTCAACCACACCCACTTAGCCGCCCATTTCATCTTAAAATGGATTTCATTTTATAAATTTGTCAATTGTATAATTTGTACAAAATGTGACATCTTATATGTCACAAGGTAATAAATATATAATTATCTTAATTTAAAACATATAAATATTTATCATATAAATATTGTATATAATTAAGTAAATCATATTTATCAATTGGCAAGTAATTCGAAATTACAATTATAAAATGATTATTTATAATTTATCGTCAATACGATTTACAACCTTTGTATTAATTATAACCCGATTCATTCTAATTACGATATTATAAAATATCGTTTATTATTTAATAATTGACACGTTTCAATTTTAAACATAAATCGTACAATAAGATTTAACCTCTGATTTCTCGATATACGAGTTTAAGGAATATGATCAAATCGTATCAATATATATTTGATCACTTTATCAATTAAGGGAATTGTTCTATAGGTGTGACCTAAAGGGATCAACTGACCACCACCGTCATACGACAGTAATGTCAAACTCTAGGTAGCGAATCATTACCGATTAATGTTGGTCAGTTGACTAATATAATTTCGTATCATCCCTTGCGCATTCTCGTCATGAGATTTAATTACGTGATCGCACTATTGTTGAGGACACATTTCCCAACAATCTCCCACTTGTCCTCGACAAGTGTGCGTCACCAATTCTCTTGTCCTATTACAATCTCCCACTCAATGCAAGATGTCTCTCTGAGGTCGTACTTGCATTTGATCATATCATGAGTGGTTTCCTCGATCTGGAGAATAACTGTTTGACCGGAATTATCTACCATAGATACCTTCCGAGCGTGCCCACAAATTTCCAGTTAACTTCTCCTAGAGTGGCCTTGAGATTTGAACAATCCTGACAAGGGTTGGACAATTTCTATCGCACTACTTCCTTCAACTAGTCACAGTCAGTCACAACCCAAAGCAATCCCATTTGACTCCAGTTACGAAAAGTCGTAGAGAATGGATCAAGGTTATGCCTAAACTGTACCATCTTGGGAGAGTAGTCTTTAGTCTAAGAATTGACTCACAAGAATACCATAGCAGCTCTTGCCACGACCCGGCTATTATAAAATTTCCAGAACTCTATAAGCGGTCACATTGCCCGACAGAGTGTCTCTTGCAGTCTGCCTATGTGATCGACTAGTCATCACATATGACTCTATGGCACTTGAACTCGCCATCAGTCGCCTCACATTCTAGTCGCTTTGAGATGTCACCTCATGTAAGCGGTTAGGGGGTATACTAAGTCAATCCAGTTCACTTATGGGGTTCAATATTGTCTCTCACAACCCATTTGGATTTTGACAAAGTATCTTTCATCTTGAGTTAATTATAACTCAATTGACATTGTCATGAAAAAATAGTCAATACTATTTCATTGTATTTGATGCACGATCATCTATTTGTATTAATGTTTTGCGAATAAACCTTTTATTCATGATTGCAAAACTTACAAATTTTGGTCTCCTTCCGACTCATATTATCTCACATAATATGATCTTATTTGAGCACATATCTAGAACCCATTCTAGATCTTGAGGTTCCTTTCCGGAGGGAAGCTCCCACTGGTATCTTAAACTCGTGACGTATTGATATACTAGAGGGATTAAAGAATCACTCGAAATTATCTAGTCACTTATGTGCTGAAATCTATATTGTAGTTATTAATGATTTCATCATTCTTACTATTTTCAAACATCTTGGCTATTTGATCATGATTTTATCAATATGAATCATATCTAACCATTCTCATTTCTAATGGGTAACCTTTTATTATCAATATAATAAATCTTCCCGTAAAGCTCCATCATCTTATGATATAAAGTATTTGTTCATCTAGAATTGAAAACTTCTTATTCTTTACACTTTAAAGAATCACCCATCCTCTCTAAATGGTAGGTTCAATTCTTTAATGAATATCGCTCCCACTAGAAACAATATCACTCGATCTCTTAAATGAACTTTTCATTTCTCGCATGTAAATCTTTATTTATCACTTGAATCATTATCACTATCACTATCCCTATAGTAATCTATTTTTATTCAATCAATCATCATTTCTTTCATGTCTTCGTTTCCTCGAGACGAATATGACATGTTAATTCCCTTATAACTACATTGAGAGAATTGAGATGATTTCTTCTCTTTTATCTTATAAATTTAGAAAAATCATTTATTAAGGAACCGTTTTCCTTCTGATTTCATACGGGGTTTCATGTCTCCTCTCTTTGAAACAATGAACATAAGGAACCTTTCCTCTTGTGTCCTCCCGTAGTTTCTTCAGTGTCCTCTTGTAGTTTCTTCAATTCATTCATTTAGGGTTCTTCTTTAAGACTCCCTTGTAGGAATTTTCTCTAAGATCCTGTATTTATATCATTGGTTTGCGAGCGAAATATTTTCTCCCACTCTATCCTTTTAACAATAACTTTTACTTGTATAAGGATAGCAATTTCGATTTAACCAATGCATATGAATGTTTTAAGTTTTATAGGTGTGATGAATACATTCTCATTTTCACTTAAAATGATCATCGTATAATGAATTAATGATGTTTTTAATTTGATTGAAAGTATCTCATGGGGTGTAGTTCTCCGTTTTAATCAACACTTTGATTATATTATATTGATCGTATCAATGTTTATTTCGTGATAAAATCACCATTATTCATGTTTTAACAAGGTATGCAATTTATTTTAAAAATCAAGAAATTGATTAAGAACAAAAGTAGTAACTCGGGTTGAAAACCAAGTCACTAATATCCAAAATTACAACCATTGTTTTAGGATTTGAATCCTTGTCTTACAAGAAAATAAATTGTTCTAATAAAATGCAAAATATGAAAGAAGACGATATGAAAATTAGAGCCTAGCTCTTCAAGTCTTCGATCAATTGGATGCTATCGTAGTCATCCAAGTAAGGAACTTCATGCTTCCTGCTCTTTGCCCTTATCATTAGGAGGTGGCCCTTTAAAACAATTAAAAAGGGTAAATATCAACAAATTTGTATCACTATACATAAGTTGATAAATGACATGAATTTAAACGAGAATTATTACCTACGGCGGTTGCTTTCCATTTTTGAGATCGCTTAAGTATTTGGGGCAATTTCGCTTCCAATGACCGATCCTCGTGCAATAATGGCACTTGTCTTCGGATTTCGAAGACGAGGTGGAAGCGCCTTTCGAAAAGGTCTTTTCTTTGGTCGCTTTGGGCTTGAACGTTTTCTTGCCGTTGCCTTTGAAGGCATTCTTCTTGAAGCTTGTTTTCCCTTTCTTTTCGATGTTTAAAACATCTTTAGTGGAACTTTAATGAAATCCCATATCCCTCTCGGCTTGGACGAGCATCTTATGCAATTCATCCAATGTGGTCTCTTGATTTCGCATATTAAAATTCACCCGGAATTGAGCATACGATTTCACCTTATTGAGCGAGTGAAGAACTCGGTCAATGATGAGAGAGTCGGGAACATCAACCCCTTGCACTTTAAGAGTCTCCGCGAGCTCAACGAGTTTGAGCACATGAGGGCTTATCTTTTGTCCTTCCTTCAAGCTAACGTCGAAGAAGGCGGAAGCCGCCTCATATTGTATCACCCTTGGAGTTTGCGAAAACATTGTCGCAAGCTTGGTGTATATCTCATACGATGTGGTCAACTTGATCATACTCCTTTGGAGATCCGGCTCCATGGAGAAGATGAGCACATTTTTAAGAGCGGAGGACTCTTTCATGTAGGCTTCAGAGGCCTCACGAGTTTGGACCGATGAACGAGCGGTCGGAGCGGGAGGAGCGGCTTCGGATAGGTAACGAGTCTTATCGTCACCTTGAGCGGCCAAAAGTAATTGCGCATCCCAATCCTTAAAATTGGAACCATGCTTATCGAGTTTGCAACGATCCATAAAGGATCGAAGCCATGATACGTTAGTGAGAGGTGGAGCGTTGGTTGCCATTGATGATGTTGAAAATTAAACTACAATAATATGAAGGAAATAAAACAACATCATTTTAAAATTCATAATTTAAACTTAAAACTTAAAACAAGTTTATTAGTTATTTACTTAATGATCTCTTACCCAATTAAGTAAACAATCCCGAGACCCAAACCCATACTAATCCGGGCACGGTATAGCCGATTCAACCCGTATTGGTATAATTTGGTGGATTAACCTTTTAATCGGTTCTACCTTAGAACTCCCGGTCGACAATTTTCTAAAAATCGTCTTTAGCCCGAACTTATTGCAACTACGGTTACGAATACTTTCGTTGAGATCAAACAAATTTCAAGGTGTAATCTTTATTACCCCACCTACCCAACGTGACAATTTTAGTACCCCGGTATAGCCGAGCCTACGTTCTTGTGAAGAAGGGATTCATGGGTCCATACTTTTTGGTAAGGCTAAGACTCAATATTTATATGTAAGAGATCTAGTCAAATTATTATCTATCTCCGTTTAAGTGAACTAAGTCGGTGAATTATCGATAAAATAAATGACTAGGTCGACAAAATCGAACAATGCATGAGACGATATATGACGATTTGGCTATGCATGCAAACATATAAAAAGCAAATAAAAGTATAAAAATAAACCCTAGTATGGCTTTTCCTAGAAAAGAAATAATAAAAGTACAAATTCGGAAACCAACTCCTTTGGTCCCTTGAACTTCACGAGGCACGCACTTCGAGGTAAACACCGTCTTCGTCGGAACTCCTTTCCGAATGGCACCATCTTCAAGGTTATCCGGAATTTACAAAAATTACAACTTTTCTAGTCTACTTTATACATTATAAAATAGAAATAAATTACAATTGGGTGATACGAGATCACAAAATTACAACCGAATCGGTAACCCCTTACATTACGGGAAATACCGATTAAAACTAAGGCCATACTAAGTAAATTACATAATTCCCAAAATTACGTAAATAAAATCATGACATTCATAATTAAAATATGCAATGCTTATGAATATATGAACTATCATGCAAACCCTAAGCCAAATCGTCCTATTTAAATATCAATAATATAAATAGTTATCGTACACCTCGGTTTTATGGAATTGTGTGTTTTAACGTTTAACAACACTATGCATAATGTGAATCGGAATTCACTCTTAAGTTAATCATCCCAACTCTTTTAGGTTTCAAAATTTAGTCTTACTCAAACTTTGAACATGACTTAACTTAATATATTTTAATATTGTTCGGTATTTAACTCGGTTTTGCGGGAAAATAATATAAAAATCGAAAAGAGTCATAAAAATTTCGAAAATTTCAAAATTCAAATTTTGAAAATTCTAGAATGTTCTTAAAATTTCAGAACTTTAAAAATATTAGTATATATACGGTTTTAACATTTATATCGAAAATAAGACGTAAAACGAGCATTTTAAGTCGGAAAATTCAATAATTAGATCCATAAATGCAAATAAAATACTAATAATATTTTTACACTTTCCAAAACACTTTAAGAACATAAAATGGACAGAAAATTAAATTACACACTGCCCAATTAGCCGAAAAATCAATAAATATGACTCTTATTATTCAATTTTAAATGCAACTTTTCAACAATTAAAATTAAATCAAAACAGAAACTTTTGGCTCCCAAAAATAATTTAGTGATGAACATATCATATATGATTATTATGGGTCAAATTTTCCGGCCATTTTAACAACTATTGCAAATTTTAACGATTTTCGTCATATATCGTACGATTTTAACCTTTAAAATTATTTCTCAAGCATAAAATAAGATAAAAATCTCAAAATTTTTATAAATGCTGGAAATAATATATATGACATCGTGTTAAATTTTTATGGCCAAATTCCAACTTAAACTATTAAAGTCGAAATAATGTCACTAATTACCCGATTTTTACATTAAAAATCTATAATAATGCAATATATGAGATAAATTTCTGGAAAATTTATCATTCATTTTAAATATTGCATGTGACATACTCATAAATTTTTATAGTCAAATTCCAAATATAACTATACAAACCCATTTTTATTCATCTTAGTGCATTTTAACATTTAAAATTCATATCACATGTTTTATTAGTCCATAATTTACGAAAATTCATATTCATAACATAGGATATACTGTGATAACATACTGAAAAATCTCGGCCAAAAGATGATTTTAACTATTTTTCCCAAAATAAACAATTTTTAACCATTAAAAACTAATAAAACCGAAAATAAATATACCAATGAACAATATATATGCAAAATATATTCCAAATATTCTAAAAACATTTTCGAAACAGTAGGTATTCATGCTTAATTAATTTCGGCCATATCATATATTAAACGAAATACCAAATTTTATTTTGTTATCCTAATAACTCCGTAAAAACGTAAACGGAAAGCATGCAAACAACCTAGTTGCTCTGATACCAATTGATGGGTTTAGATATCTCATAATCTAATACTTTTAGTCATACTAAATATAAATTTAATTAACAAATTAATTAACTTATTATATGATCTTATGCATGCTTAATATATGCGAAAATAGGAGTGATTTAGAACCCTTACACACGGTCCAAATGGAATGCTAGGATGATCTTCCAAAATGTTCAACAAGAACACCTGCTCTAAGATGCACCAAGACAACCCCTTAATAATCTGAAGTCTTGAGTAGGCTAGATCAAGAACCGGATTTCCTTAAACAATATAAGTTCTAATATGAACTTAGTATACTAATATTATATCTTTGTATAACTAGTATTTTTTATTATCTTATAATAATTAATTAGAGGATTTATATAAATATTTTCTCATCCTTAGAAAATTTTCAACAACATTAGAATGAATAATGTGAGCATATCATATATTTAAAGAGTGATGCTTGGGTTGAGGTGTGGCCGGGTATGGGAAGACACAAGGGGAGACAAGTTCTCTAACCCATGCAACTTAGGGTGGCCTAGATTGTGTTTCCAAGACATGCCTTTAAACATGATGATTAAGGTGTGTTTAATACACAATAATCACCCTCAACCACACCCACTTAGCCGCCCATTTCATCTTAAAATGGATTTCATTTTACAAATTTGTCAATTGTATAATTTGTACAAAATGTGACATCTTATATGTCACAAGGTAATAAATATATAATTATCTTAATTTAAAACATATAAATATTTATCATATAAATATTGTATATAATTAAATAAATCATATTTATGAATTGACAAGTAATTCGAAATTACAATTATAAAATGATTATTTATAATTTATCGTCAATACGATTTACAACCTTTGTATTAATTATAACCCGATTCATTCTAATTACGATATTATAAAATATCGTTTATTGTTTAATAATTGACACGTTTCAATTTTAAACATAAATCTTACAATAAGATTTAACCTCTGATTTCTCGATATACGAGTTTAAGGAATATGATCAAATCGTATCTGTAAAACCCCTCGCGAAAGCGGAAATATAAACACATAAAAGTACTAAAAATGCAGCGGAATTAAAACTTTTTAAAAGATAAACAACATGCGAGAAGTCTTAAACTGAAACAGAAACTGAAATGGATACGTAACAGTTCTAAGTACTGAAATAAAATATATACACAGCCTGGGATGGAACACCCCTACAGGCACCAGAACGTAAAGTATCAGACCACGAGTCCAGCTAAACGATATAAGGGTAAGTCATGATGAAAGGATCATCGCTCGCTAGCTCTCATGAACCCATCTCCAACCGGCATGTACCTACATACATGAAAACATGTACGCCACCATCAGTGGGGAGTGACTAGAGTTCTCCTAGCCACCTTTTGTGACAACACGTAACACATAAAACAATACAGAATACTCCAACATATAACATGTGAAGTATAAACCACTCATCATCTGATCTCTTACTAACATGCAATTACCATGCACGGCTCTCAACCAACTTCATAAACAAATAGGAAGGAGAGCCGGTTTCCCTACTGGTTACCCAGTCGGGGGGTCTTTCAATCCAACTATTTATGAAACCGAACAAGAGTCACCCAATGCCTTGGATGATTGAACCATGACTAAAAAAAACGAATCATAATTATGCATATCTGACACTGTACCATCATCAAGGCAATCAGATAAAACATCGCAACTCATCATGCATATCTGACACTGTACCATCATCAAGGCAAGCAGATAAAACATTCATAACACTAGCAATGGGTCCAGAGGTGAGCTTAACACATATCCCATTCCTACACTATGTCGGGTCCAGAGGTGAGCTTAACACATATCCCAACATACAATTCAAGTAAAGGGTCCAGAGGTGAGCTTAACACATATCCCTAAACTTACACAACATGAAAAGGGTCCAGAGGTGAGCTTAACACATATCCCTAATCATCCAAAAGCAACGGGTCCAGAGGTGAGCTTAACACATATCCCGATGCTACAAACAAGTACTGGGTCCAGAGGTGAGCTTAACACATATCCCAATACACAGCTACCGCACAACGGGTCCAGAGGTGAGCTTAACACATATCCCGTGTACGACAACCGATCACGTGTCAGGTCCAGAGGTGAGCTTAACACATATCCTGACACGCCCAAGCAAAACACGTAACGGGTCCAGAGGTGAGCTTAACACATATCCCGTCACGCGACATATAAACACGTAGTGGGTCCAGAGGTGAGCTTAACACATATCCCACCACGCGACAACCATGGTATCCACTAACATCCAAAGGTAGAAACTAACCTATAGTTCTAACTTCTTAAACCTCTAACCAACACTTAATTGGTCCCGAGAACTAAGACGAGGGAGAGCCGGTCTCCCTTCCGGTTGCCCGGCCGGGGGGTCTCTATCCTCACTTCATTCCCGAACCCAATATAGTGTTGCCCGTACACCGGGGACCTCAATTATACGTCACAGGTATACAACACGAGTTTCAATCAAAGCCGAACAACCGTTCGAAAGTTAAGATTAGATTTCAAAAAAACCCACAATGGCTTACAGGGGTCCCCAGCCGGTCGGCAGGCAGCCGGTCGGCCGGCTGGTGATCCCTCAGCCTACACCTCTTTCAAAACCGAGAAAAACATCAAGAAGGACTCCCAGCCGGTCGGTAGGCAGCCGGTCGGCCGGCTGGGAACCCAAATCCTAGCCTTCACTAAAAACTCGCATCCATCCCCATATGCGCTCCCAGCCGGCTGGCAGGCGGCCGGTCTGCCGGCTGGGCTCCCTCCTATTCTATGTTTATCGCAAATCTTAACACAAGGAAAGTGACTACCAGCCGGTCGGCAGGCAGCCGGTCGGCCGGCTGGCAGTCCAAAGTCTAAAATCTCAAAACTTATGAAAAACACACAACCGCTCTCCCAGCCGGTCGGCCGGCCGCCGGTCGGTCGACCGGCTCAGAGAGCCTGATACGAAAAATCGGGTTTTCAGCTTGTCTCAATACTTCATAACTCGACATCAAAACTTCCACAATTACAACAAGTAAGGTTTGTCCAATATTTCTAACCACTAAACACTACTTTCTACCAGCATCAAATCCCATAACAATCCTCAATGATAAAAATCCATGTATCCGTCTGAACATAAGGAAAACTGAAATTTTGCTTAAGAACATATATCAACAAGTTTAAGCATGAATTCTTCACAACAATCTCATCCTAAACATGTTACTAAATCCTTGAATCAATACATAACAACGAAAATCAGAAATCCAACAAGATTCACATTAAATATGCTAATATACACATAAAGGCCGAGTTTCTCATTATCGTCACCTTTAAGCTTATTCCGGCAGATGATCCTCCTCTACAATGTAAGAGTCCACGTCGGGATTGTCGAGACTAACTCCTATAACCAAAGAAAACGGTTTAGAATCATCAAAAACGAATTAAAGGCAAAACAGCCCATTTTTCGAAGTTGGCTAAATGAAAAACGAAAGTGATGGATGATTAGGAAATCGAACAAGGATTCCGAAAATGCTCTTACTTTTGCGTTTTGAGGAGCGGATGATGAAGAACTTTGCAAAAGAAGGAAGTAAGAGTGGAGGTTTTGTGGTAAGTTGTTTTACAGTGGAAAAATGAAATGTTGAGGATGAAGGGAGTGATTATGTCGACATATGAGGTTTTAGGGGTTTAAGTACTTGTCCTTTCCGGAATAAATGAAACGGGCTTGGTTAACACAACGGGTTTTGTTGAGTCGGTTTACTTGTCAAGTTATATTCGTCCTAAGGACTTAAGGTTCTTAAGACGGATCCTATGATTTACTTTAAAATAAATCAACATTAAATATTAAAATATGATTTCATCCCGTAAAAATAATTAAAACCTTTAAAATACAATTTACGAAAAAGCGGGCTGTTACAGTATCAATATATATTTGATCACTTTATCAATTAAGGGAATTGTCCTATAGGTGTGACCTAAAGGGATCAACTGACCACCACCGTCATACGACAGTAATGTCAAACTCTAGGTAGCGAATCATTACCGATTAATGTTGGTCAGTTGACTAATATAATTTCGTATCATCCCTTGCGCATTCTCGTCATGAGATTTAATTACGTGATCGCACTATTCTTGAGGACACATTTCCCAACAATTTCGTCTTAAGGACTTAAGGTTCTTAAGACGGATCTTACGGATTATTTTAAAATATCTTCACAATAAATATTAAAATATTATTTTATTCCGTAAAAATAATTTAAAACCTTTAAAATATAATTTACGAAAATACGGGATGTTACAAAATTTATGAGATTCTTCAATTAATTTATCATGTTAGAGATCTTTCATTCATTATGCTATTGTGAGATTATCGAACTTGGGAATTTGTATTCTTTTTAATGATCTAGTTAAATTATTAATAAAATGTCATATTTCACCTAACAAGTATTGGTATAATTGATGAAATAAAATGACAATTTCACCTAATAGTTAATAAAATGACATAGAGTTCACCTAACAAGTATTGGTATAATAGAATCACTCGAAAATCTAATAGTTAAAATGCAGATATGTAGTATAGACCTCCTTTCAGAGTTGGACGAAATCAATATCTAGTTAATTGAATTAATTAATAATAATAATAATAATAATAATAATAATAATAATAATAATAATAATTGTTGGAGGAAGTGTCCTCGACAATAGTGTGTTGACGTAATTAAAACTCATTTGAATGAAACACAACTGGGAGTGTTACTCTTTTAAAGTCGACTGATCAACATTTATCGATAATGATTGGCTGTCTAGAGTTTGACATTATCGTCATATGATGGTGGTGATCAGTTGATCCCTTAAGGTCATATCTTTAGGGAATTCCGTCTCAATGGAATAATTAATTAATATTGTATTGGATACAAATTAATTAATAACTGGAAATTTTGGAAATAATTTTATATGACGAATATTTTTATAATGGGATTATAATAATAATAGTCAAAGTAATAAAATAGTTTTATTACTCGGTTTTTATTTATTCGTTTGGGAAACGATTAAATTGAGAATGAACACGGTTGATCATAAAATTACAAAGAGTTGTAATTAAATTATGACATTACATTTTTATACAATAATAATTTCGAAATTATTAGTGCAATTATTTAAATGTAATAAATTTGTAAGTTGTGAATTTTAATAGTTAAAATTGCACAATTAACAAATTGGGTCATGTGTTATGGAACATATGTGACATGTTACAAATTAACACAATTGACAAAGATAAAATGGGTCCATATTAAGACCCATTTCAGCCGTGTAAATGTGTAGTATGTGGGTTGAGTGTGTGCAAAGTGATTGTGTGTGTAAGTGGATGTGTAAGAGTGTAAGAATGTGTAAGGCATATTTGATGCTTTATGTAAGTGTAAGTGAGCCATGCATTGGCCTTGGGTGGCTTGTGTAGGCCGGCCAAGTGAAGTGAGCAAGCAAGCTCATTTTGCTCCTTATATATACACACTTCATACTACATGCATATGAGTGATTGTAGTTAGTATGCTTCACTATTTTCACTAACACTTTCATATTACAACTCCATTCTCCCATATTCTTAAGTAAAATAGTTTTTACTAAGAAAATAATTTCCATATTAATAATATTAAGAGTAATATTATTATTATTTCTAGTATACTTATACTAATTTTCTAGTAACAAAATTAGTATTAGTTTGAGATCGGGTCCTTGATACGCATCTTTTGGAGACGATTTTTCTTAGATCGTTGTAAGGGTATTTCGGTTTTGAAGACTCAAGTAATAGGTGATTATTGAGTATAAACCTTCTAAAACCAATGTAAGGACTTTCATATCTTATGATATCATCATGCATGCATAAGATCTATTTAAGTTTTATGACCTAAACTTAAAGAAACAAAACTCACATTAGATATGAGTATAATATAAGGAACCTAGTTTCCAACAATTGGTATCAGAGCATTACGGTTGTTGCATGCATGATCGGATTCATGTTTTATGTTAAAATCGGTTTAACATACACATTTCGAAAATTTCGAAATTATTGTATTTATTATGATAAATCACAAAATAATTTTGCATGTTAAAGTTTCTGATTCTAATATTGTTTTAGGACATAAAAATAATTTTATGGATTTTTATTGTTCATTTTTATATTTATTTGTATATTTTGTAGTTTAAATCGGTTTAAACAAGCAATTAATGGGAAAAATAGCTAAAAATAGTTTCTGGCCGAGATTTTTTTATATGTTCTCACATGCATATTTAATATATTGTATATGATTTTTCGTAAGAAATGGAGTTAATATGCATGGATTATGAATTTTATGAGATAAATAGTCATAATATGAGTAAAAATGGGTATATAAGGTTATATTTCGAATTTGACCTTAAAATTTTTATGAGAAGTCACATGCAATATATAAAGTTCCTGTATGAATTTTCGAAATTATTGGACTTATTTTGCATGATTAATGATTTTTATAGTAAAAATCGGATTAATAGTGACTTAAATTCAACTTTAATAGTTATAGTTGGAATTTTGCCATAAAAACTTTACACAATGTCACATGCAATATTTACAGTATGTATGAAAGTTTTGGGAATTTATTCTCAAGTGATGCATGATTTATGATTTTAATAGTTAAAATCGGCTAAATAATGACTTATTGTGTTAAAAATAGTTAATCTTAATATTATGGCATGAAATTTTACCCATAGATGTATTATATGATAGGAATATCAGATCTAAAAGTTGGATATCAAAAAGTTTCTGTTTTTATGATTATTAATTTTTAATGAGTTAATTGGTTAATAATCGTAATTTATGAGTCGTAAAAATAAAATTTCGAGCATGGTCTGAAATTTTGGTCATTTTCAGGTTCTAATATATTTTTTAGCATGACTAAAAATTTATGGCAAATTATTGCAAGTTTTTATAATTTAAATCGGATTATTAACCATAAAAACGGCTTTTATAGGATTTATTTGAGAAATAAACCATATATAATTGCAAAAGACCATTTTAATAATTTCTGAATTTTTTAGAAAATTTCCAGAAAGTTTAAAATTTTGAATTTTAAATTTCGAATTTTATTGACTCATTTGGCCATATTTTGTTTATTTTTCCCGAGAATACAAGTAATTTATGAACAATAATGCAAAATCAAGTTAGATCATGATCAAATATTAGTAGAGACTAAACATTGATTCCTAAAGTAAGTTAGGATGATTAACTTGGACATAAATGAGATTTATGTAATTTTGGATGATTTTAATAGTTAAAATCGCGCATATCCGTAAAAACCGTAAACAAATGTGAGATATTTGCTCCCATAAGGCGATTTGGCATTAAAATTGAGCATGTGCATACATATTTTATTTATTGCAATTTATTTAATATGATTGTCATATTTTGAATGTTATTTATATAATTTGGAATTATGTAAATTTTCTTAGTATGGCCTTAGTTTTAATCAATATTACCCGTAATGAAAGGGAATATTGATTCGGTTGTAATTTATGTGATCTCGTATCACGGGTTTGTAATTTAAATTTTTCAGTTTTACAATAGAGTAGTTGTATTATTTTATTATAATTCCGAAGATCCAAAAGACGGTGCCATACGGAAAGGAGTTCCGACAAGACGGTGTTTTCTTGGATGGCGTGCCAATAAAGTTCAAGGGACCAAGGAGTTGGTTTCCGAATTTGTAATAGTTAATTAGTTTTTACTATTACTAGGAAGGCCATACTAGGATTTTATTGCTTTATTGCTTTTATTTTTTCATTTTAATATGTTTGCATGCATAGCCAAATCGCCATGAACATGCATATTAGTTTAGATCGTTAATAACGACCGTGTCAATTACAATTATCGAGTTCACCGATTTAATTTACTTAAAGGAGATAGATAATAAATTGACAAGACCTCTATATTAAACAAAAACAATTGAGAATTAGCCTTACCAAATAGTAGAACCCATGAGCTTCTATTTCGTGGGGTGGTGCTAGTCCAGTGGGCAGTACGAACCCCATTACGTAGGATAAGTGGGGCGATGGGGTGGATTCAGTCCAGTGGGCGGATCGCATCCCGATGCATTTGAAATTTGGTTTGTACTCAACGGAAGTGTAGAGGACCAGTGGTCAATGTGTTCCGGGCTAAGACGTATAAATTATGATTTGTCATCAACCAAGAGTTCTAGGGTAGAACCGGTTTATTTTAACCCACCAAACCATATCATTGGGTCGGAGTTCCAGTGGTTCACGATTTCTATAGTATGGGTTTGGGTCTTGGAATCATTTATAAAATTGGATAGAGGTCATTTTATAGATGCATCAACTTAGTAAATATGTTTACAAGTTAAAATGAAAATTAAAACAATTAGTATTTAATTACTTCATATGTTTAAAAATTTTGTAGTCTTCGAATCAATATCAATCATGACTACTTCCACTACTACAAACACTTCATGGCTACGTTCCTTCATGGATCGTTGTAAGCTAGAAAAGAATGGGGCAAACTTTGCCGATTGGGATGCCCAACTATTGTTAGCGGCAGAGGGAGACGGTAAGACCGAATTCCTCATTGAAGAATCACCTCCTGAACCTGCAGAGAATGCCACCGCCGCAGCAAGACGACCTTATGATACTTATCAGAAGGAGTCTGCGGCAATCAAAAATGTTTTGATCTTCTCGATGGAGCCGGAACTCCAAAAGATTGCCCTGAAGATTGGCACAGCTTATGAGATCTATTGTAGGCTTCTGACAATGTTCTCAAAGGCTTCGAGAATTGTCCAATACGGGGCAGTATCGGCTTTCTTTGATCTCAACCTTAAGGAGGGGCAAAAGGCTAGCCCACATGTGCTCAAGTTAATTGAGCATGTAGAAACCCTAAGGATGAATCAAGTGGACATTCCTAAAGAACTAGTGATTGACAGAATCCTGCACTCCTTGTCTAAGGTGAAGACTTATGTACAATTCCGAATGAATTTCAACATAAGGAACCAAGACATCTCTCTCGATGAATTGCACAATATGATCGTGCAAGTAGAAAGGGATATGGACCTAAATGTTAGTTCCCCTAAGGATGAGCTCTATATAAATGTTAAGGGCAAAGGAAAGTTCGATAGGAAAGGTAGGGCTAAGGGGAGGCAACCTTCTAAAAGTTCAAAGAATGTGTCTTCGGAGGCAAGTACATCAGATCCCAACAAGAGCGCTCCTCAAGGAGCCAGGTGCTTTTATTGTAATAATAAAGGACATAAGAAGAGGAATTGTTCCAGATATCTCAGCGATCTCAAAGCTGGGAAGATTCTTCCAGTTGGTATGATAACTGTCTCTATTTTGTGTTAATCTCAACTAACGTATTATGATACAAGTTGTGATGTGAATGCTCTTCTTACTTGAATTAGGGCATGAAAACAAAAATAAGGGAAAGAAAAATCAAGCTTAATGGATCATTGGAACTAAGAGTAGCTCCACTCAGAATGACCAAGGAGCTTTGTTTTGCTTATTTTACTAGTATTTCAAGTGTTGTAAGAACAATTTAAAATCCGTATTTTATTTCCTTGTTGGACGAGAAAATGTTAATCCTTTAAACAATTGGTTGTATTTTGGATAATGAGGTGACTTGGTTTTCAACCCAAGTCACTATTGGTTTTATATTTATGTTCTTAATTAGTTTTAACACTTGCAAATCTTAACATAAAATAGAATTGCTTGTGACAATTCAATGTATGACCATTGAGACAGAATAAGTATAGGATACTTAATTCAAATCAAATCAAAATCAAATTAAGTTAAGAACTTAATTAAAGAGGAAAAGTTATCAACCATTCTAAACTATCTAAGCTATAAAACGAATATTTTCTGTAATAAATCATAAGGGTACACAAACCAACATCAAAGTCATTGCTTGTGGCCTTAGTAGCTATCTTTGGTGATAAAATGGGATTATTATTACAAAGATAGAGTGGGAGAAATTTAAAATGCCACAAATAGCAAGTGATTTTGAATTAACACAATGGATATATTAGTGAATAGTAGGATTTATTGTGTTTTGGTTATGTGAAAGATAAGAAGGAAGATTAAGTTGTGGATGGGATCTACGATTTAAGAAAATCTACGCCTTATATCCCAAGAGCAATCTACACCTTATGGTTGTAAAAGGTAGATTAGGCTGTAGATAAGATTCTACGCCTTATCATCCCAAAAGTTGTAGATAAGCCCAAAGGTTGTAGATAAGATCTACGGTTTGGTAAAAATCTACGCCTTATATCCCAAGAGCAATCTACATCTTATGGTTGTAAAAGGTAGATTAGGCTGTGGATAAGATTCTAAGCCTTATCATCCCAAAAGTTGTGGATAAACCCAAAGGTTGTGGATAAGATCTACGGTTTGGTAAAAATCTACGCCTTATATACCAACGGCCCCGGCCCTGGAGGATACTTCAAAGATAAATTCTTGAAGTTTGTAAGGAAAAATTCTATACATGGATAAGATCCATGATAGAGTCCTCGTACAGTACAAGATAAGATAAATGTGGGGAACTGAAAGTTCCCACACACAAAATTATATACCATAAGAAAAGACTCTTATAGAAACTACGGGAGGACACTCGAAGAAAATTATTCGAAAGACTTTGTAAAGGCTCAAGAAAGGGTTCTTGGATTTAGATGGTGATCTAAAAGTGCCAATGCAAAGAACCATGAAATTTATAAAATATACGTGCTGATAAATGAGATTTGTTGAGAGAAGCATAAGCAGACATGTGGATGTCTGCAGTCTACAAAGTTAAGGGTAACTTTGTTGAAAGTAGTAAGGTAATTCATTGAGAATAAATTCAGTAAACACAATAACCACTTTTCAAAAGGGTATTTGAAAAGGATGTGACTATTAGCACATATGGTTGAAGTCCCAACCATTTCAATTCATTAAATGTTAAGGAACATTGAATTGAGTGGGAGCTTTATGATTTACGGTTAAATGTAAAGTTCAGTGGGAGTTCTCGCTCCAGGATTTGAAGCTATTGAGTCATGGGTATGACTTCGGGATCTTCAGAATCAGGCAAGAACAAGAGTTTAGTGGGAGTAAACGTTATCTAAATCAACTCATTGCTCATTTGGAATGAAGCATTGATACTCATAAAAGGTACACGAGTTTTTGGTTCTAGATGACATATTGATATGAATTAAATCTAATTAAACATGGGATGTTTAGTTAATATTATAAGAGACATCTTGATATTAGTATTAAGGTTGTTCATGGAGATGAAGATAGTGTAACCATGATGGGATCATGGAAATTTATCGAACCTTAAGTACTATTGTTTGCACGTTTAAAACACTAATGTTTCCGCCATTAGTATAATCGTGTAAAGTGGATGCGCGCCGCTTACAGGACAACCCGTTGAGCAAGTGTTAAACCAATGATTAAACCTTGATCAATTGTCAAAGTATTCTCCAATGAGGATGAAAGACAAATTCAAGATTTTGGAAGATAACTTAGTCGTATAGTAAAAGGTTTGCAACGACTCAAGTTCCAAGATACCAAGCAAAGATTTATGATAATCTTTGGCTTACATTCATTGACTATGCGTCTCAATGACTTGTATTTTAACTACATGGTCATCACAAGATTCTACAAAATGTGTAAGTTCACAAATTATGTAAAGGCATTGCTGTGGCTGGGAGTTACACAATGCACATAATTTTATTCGCTAGTCATGAGAATGACTTGTCTCTTTCAGATGAAAGATCAATGTATGGATATGATCCGCAAAGTGAACGCTCGCACGAACCGTGGTAAACCTGGTTTACTCAAAATGAAGATAATTACAATTTTAAGGGATACAAACGAGAGACCCTAAAGCTGATTGTAAATTAAATGGTGTTCAAAGGTTGACCACTTGGATGGTGGAATCCACTAATTGTTTGAGTTATTCATAACTCACGAAAGGTCAAGTAAAATTCAAATGGGATGGTAAGACCATATTGAACCCCATTAAAGTGAATTGAATTATCATGACCTCGCCCCTAGTTGCTTAAGTGAGGTGACATCTCAATGCAACCGGATGTGTGATGCGATTGATGGCGAGTTCAATTGCCATAGAGTCATACAGGATGACTAATCGATCACCTAGGCATAGACATGTTAAGACACATTTGCCGGGCTAATGACCGCTGATAGAGCTCTGGCGTACTCTTATTAAAAGACTGCCTGGTCGTGGCGGGAGCATCTATCGTGTTTCACATGAGTCAGTTCTTGGACTAATGACTGTTCTCAGAGGTGGCACAGTTTTCAGATTAACTTTGATTTATGTCCTAACACCTTCGTAACTGGGGTTTATAAGGACATATTTTGGGTTATGATGGGCTGTGGCCAGCCGGAAGGAATGAGTCGATTGGGAATTGTCCATCCCTTGTCAGGGTTGAGAAATATCTCTAGGCCACTCGAGGAGAATAATAACTAGAAATGCGTGGCCACGCTCGGAAAGTATCTATGGTAGATAATTCCGGTCAGTAGTTATAAACTCCAGATCGAGACAAACCACTCTAGATTTTAATCAATTGCCGGCACGACCTGAGAGGACGCCATGCATTGAGTGGGAGATAGTAATAGGGCAAGAGAATTGGTGACACACACTTGTCTCGGACAAGTGGGAGATTGTTGGAGGAAGTGTCCTCGACAATAGTGTGTTGACGTAATTAAAACTCATTTGAATGAAACACAACTGGGAGTGTTACTCTTTTAAAGTCGACTGATCAACATTTATCGATAATGATTGGCTGTCTAGAGTTTGACATTATCGTCATATGATGGTGGTGATCAGTTGATCCCTTAAGGTCATATCTTTAGGGAATTCCGTCTCAATGGAATAATTAATTAATATTGTATTGGATACAAATTAATTAATAACTGGAAATTTTGGAAATAATTTTATATGACGAATATTTTTATAATGGGATTATAATAATAATAGTCAAAGTAATAAAATAGTTTTATTACTCGGTTTTTATTTATTCGTTTGGGAAACGATTAAATTGAGAATGAACACGGTTGATCATAAAATTACAAAGAGTTGTAATTAAATTATGACATTACATTTTTATACAATAATAATTTCGAAATTATTAGTGCAATTATTTAAATGTAATAAATTTGTAAGTTGTGAATTTTAATAGTTAAAATTGCACAATTAACAAATTGGGTCATGTGTTATGGAACATATGTGACATGTTACAAATTAACACAATTGACAAAGATAAAATGGGTCCATATTAAGACCCATTTCAGCCGTGTAAATGTGTAGTATGTGGGTTGAGTGTGTGCAAAGTGATTGTGTGTGTAAGTGGATGTGTAAGAGTGTAAGAATGTGTAAGGCATATTTGATGCTTTATGTAAGTGTAAGTGAGCCATGCATTGGCCTTGGGTGGCTTGTGTAGGCCGGCCAAGTGAAGTGAGCAAGCAAGCTCATTTTGCTCCTTATATATACACACTTCATACTACATGCATATGAGTGATTGTAGTTAGTATGCTTCACTATTTTCACTAACACTTTCATATTACAACTCCATTCTCCCATATTCTTAAGTAAAATAGTTTTTACTAAGAAAATAATTTCCATATTAATAATATTAAGAGTAATATTATTATTATTTCTAGTATACTTATACTAATTTTCTAGTAACAAAATTAGTATTAGTTTGAGATCGGGTCCTTGATACGCATCTTTTGGAGACGATTTTTCTTAGATCGTTGTAAGGGTATTTCGGTTTTGAAGACTCAAGTAATAGGTGATTATTGAGTATAAACCTTCTAAAACCAATGTAAGGACTTTCATATCTTATGATATCATCATGCATGCATAAGATCTATTTAAGTTTTATGACCTAAACTTAAAGAAACAAAACTCACATTAGATATGAGTATAATATAAGGAACCTAGTTTCCAACAATAATAATAATAATAATAAATATATTGTTTAGAAAAAGAATGAGATTAATTAAGATTGCTTTTTGCTTGTGAAAAGAATTCAGGTCGATTTTGCATTTTTAATAGGTTTAAATCTGAGAAAAAATAGATATGGATCGAATTTGGATCGGGTTAAAGGTGGATATGAATCGGTTTCGGGTCGGTGATGGGTTTTAAGTGGATCAGATGGATCGGGTCGGTTATGGTTATGAAATGGATCGGCGTGGATTTGGTTCAGGTATTTTTTGGGTGGATTTGGATTCGAGTTCTAACTAATGGATATGGATATGGGTTTTCAAACTATGGATTTGGATCGGTAAATTTCCCTCGTATCGGTTCGGTTTCGGTTCGGTACTGAACAAATTGCCATCCCTAATTGCAGGCTGGCCATTCTGGTATTGAAGCCACATACCAGAGGATAAAACAACAGTTTTACTGGAAGGGAATGAGGAGGGATACAATATTCTTGAGTAGTTTCTTGCAAGAACTATTTGTTGTGCAGGGAGTAGATCTCAACTTATCCACTGCCTATCATCCACAATCTGATGGGCAGACTGGGGTGGTAAATAGATGCCTAAAAACTTATTTAAGGTGCTTCTGCCATGAGAACCCCTCAGACTGGTGCAAGTGGTTACCAGCAGCTGAGTTTTTGTACAATACTTCATATCATACATCTCTTAAGACTTCTCCTTATGAGGTGATGTATGGGCAGCCCCCACCCATCCACATTCCATACTTAATGGGTGAGAGCAAGATGAATGTTGTTGATAGGTGCGTAATAGAGAGGGAGGAAGCATTGGAAGCCATCAAGGTTAATTTGGCAAGGGCTCAAAATAGGATGAGACAACAGGCTGATAAAGGGAGAAGTGAGAGGGAATAATTTGAACCAGAAGACTTTGTGTATCTAAAACTTCAGCCACGCAAGCAAGGTTCCCTGGCTCACAGAAGCAATCATAAGCTAGCCAGGAAGTACTATGGCCCTTACAAGATACTAAACAAAGTAGGTCATGTGGCTTACAAGCTGGAATTACCAGCTCCTGCTAATAAGATTCACCCCACCTTCCATGTCTCCTTACTAAAAAAATGCTATGAGATCCCACCAATGATCACTCCAATCCCAGAAGAGAGGCATACTGCCAAGAAACCTGAGCTGATTCTAGCTAAAAAGAATGTGAAGAGGGGAAGAGTTTCTGCCACAAAGGTTTTGGTCAAGTGGACCGACTCTACACTTACTGACGCTACTTGGGAATTCCTATATGATCTCCAGCAAGCCTATCCAGATTTTGATCCTTGGGGTCAAGGATTTTTGAAAGGGGAAGCTACTGATACAAGCACAAATAGAATAGCCACTGCCACTGTCAATATGATCACATTGGAGGGAAAAACCAGTCATGGGAAAGGCGCGCACAACGAAGATTCAAATGAGGAGGGAAGGATGTACTATGTGAATGAGAGAATAATCATGCACATGGATAATGATGAGTCACCACAAGAAGCTTCCACTACAGGACAAGAAGAGAATTGTACCGTTGTCAGTGCACATGGAATGAAGCTGCCAGCACATAATTATCTTCTCACCATAACAAACTAGTAGAGTGTAATCCCCAAGCAAACTCAAGCTATAAATAGCTAATTTCATGTATTAGTCTGTATGCTTGAATTAATCAATTCTCTAAATCTATTCCCGTCCTTTTACTATTATTGTTAAGGAAATCAGGTAACTTTCTAGCTTGTTAGTGCATTTCTTAGCATCAGTTTAGCCTATCAATTGTAATGATTGAACAACTTTATCATTGTATCAAACTAGCAACTTTATTTCCCTGCAAAATCTGATTCCTACTTGATCATTTGCCTTATTTATTCTACTTTCATTGAATCATTGTTATTAGAATTCAAGCAGCATCAGCTAAGTAATAAATGGTTGAGGAAATAAATTTCCTGTACTACCCCTTGATAGTTAGAAGTTTGAATTTCAAAAACTTCTATAAATTATCAGAAATTTTATGAAAATTTACTAAAATACCATCAGTATTACTGAGTTTCAGTGACACCAAACGTAACTATCTCATTTTCCTTATTAATACATTAACCCAACAAATTACATTGTCAAATTAATTCAGGACAATATC
Organism: Silene conica; assembly: GCA_029255685.2. NCBI lineage: Eukaryota > Viridiplantae > Streptophyta > Magnoliopsida > Caryophyllales > Caryophyllaceae > Silene > Silene conica. Next base: position 76,356,158 of record CM055314.2, read on the forward strand.
TAGCCCGTTGATGTGAAAAAAACTAGTAAATTACCCCAAACGCTTTTATACGAGCAATTTAACCCAAACATTTAACACAAATTTTCATTGCAGACGGACATATTCGTCACAAGTTGAAAACGGGTTAGGTAATATCTAATTGGTTAGATAAGACAAAAACATAATTCTACCCCTAAGTAATTTGCTTTTATCTTATCTACCGACTTGAGTATTATTTAAATCGTTTTCAACTTATGACGGATATGTCTATCTTCACTGAGACTTACTAAACATTTAATGCAATATGTAAATTGACCCACTCTAATAATGCCATCAATTTTATATCTCCCACCAAACCAACCACCACCATCAAACAAATCCTCCAATTAGAGGATTATACAACCAGATATATACATCTGATAGTATAGATTTCGAGTCTTATAATAAAAAATTTGAGCTTATGTATATATTTTACGAGCTTTATTGAAAAGAATCCGAGCGTATTTATAAAAAATTGTAAATCAAAACATTATATTGAAACTCAAAAATAATACATATAAAACCCAAAGATTTTAATTTTAATACTAAAAAATTATAGTGTAAGAAAAAACTGTTAAAAGCTCGAAAAAAATTACATATAAGCTTAATTAGATTTGTATTTATATTAAATGTACGATGTTCATATACATGTAAATGTATAATCCTATTTGTTCAAATCCTCCACCGCAACTCTCTTCTCCCTATTTAAACCACATATGTATATAACTCGTATGAAAACGTCTGGTGTAGACAACAAAATTGAAGTTCTTTTAAAGTGGGTCGATTTTTATATTGTATCGCAAATTTGGGGATAAAATCCTTGTATGAAAATGTTTGAGGCATCTTGGACGGCTTATTTTGTCTCAACGTTTTTAAATGGACATTATGTGATCATTTTTATCGCAAAACTGGTTATACAAGGTCCGTCTGAAATATTAAGACAGAAAAAGCCGTCTGAATAAGGATTTGTGTTGAGGTTGATGCTAATTTTTTCATTGTTTCATTGCCTAGTGAGTAGGAGTGAGCAAAATTCGATAAAATCTTGAAATCGTATAGGATATCCAATTTTTAAAATCTCCTTCTTTTGGTATCCTTATCCGATACGGTTTTTCTGAAACACGAAAAATGTATAACTGATTTTTCTGTATAACCGAAAACCGTATATACGGTATCCGATTTTAGGTTTCACTTGTATAATTTATTACTTTTTTTCTTTTCTAGGTGTGGTTGTTTGTTATTTAGTAAATTAAAGTGTAAAACTAATAAGGCTTAATAGCCTATTAGATTGGATATTTTGTGATTTATATATATGAGTAAATTAATAATAACTCTCTTTTAAAATTTAATTTTCTAAAATAACTCCCTTATATAATTTTTTTCTAAAATTACTCCCTTAACATATATTTTTATCAAAAATTGCTTCAAAACTCTAATTCAAGTGACTTATTTTACAAGTTTTTGAATTGATTTTGTTTGTAACATAGCTAATTTATACTTTCAAAGGTATAACAATGGAGAATGAGTTAAAAAACATACGAAATAAGTAACCTAAATTAGATTTTTGAAGCAATTTTTAATAAAAGTGTATTTTAAGGGAGTAATTTTAGAAAAAATATTATATAAGGAAGTAATTTTAGAAAACGCTATTTTAAAAGGGAGTTATTTTTAATTTACTCTATATATATTTTTAATAAGAAATTTCTAGAAAAATAAACTGTATTGGATACCATATATCTGGCTTCTAATTTTGATGATACTTATCCGATACGGTTTTTGTATAAATTGTATTGGATTTACGGTTATTCGTAATGCACTAACGCATATTAATTTAACCATATACCATATGTATATAGTTATAAGAAAATCGTATCGTATATTTTTGTTAAGTCATAGTCATAAGCAGTGGTAGACCTAGGAATTTATTGTTGGGGGCTTAGGGCACTAAACCTTTTTTTACGCTTTATTTATGCACATGTAAGGCAACATTTTTATCTTTTGATGCTTTTTTTTTCTAAAAATTATTTATTATATAAGTAAAAGACTGAAAAAAAATGGTTTTAAAGATATCTTTTTTCGAAAGCTAATGATTTATCTAAAATATTTTAAATTCTAAATATTATAATATTTCTTTTCTAGAATAACACATGTAGTGCAAGTGATTCAATGATTTAAAATTTTGGAACATAAAACCTTGAAGGTGAGGCCGAGGGGTTTGAATCACATATCAATCAATGTTTTTCCTATAGCCGACAAAATACACAGGCTAAGGCCCAATTTTTTTTAATGAAACATGTGTTAATAATAGGAATTGAACTCGAATCTCCTAAACAGAAATGAATACATCTATCAACTATACCGTATGATGGGTAAATTTACATCTACCAACTATATATAATTATATAATATAACAGGTGACAATATTCATAAGATGCTTCACTTGCCATCTCATTTACTTTATTAGGAAATAAATTTACCAATTCTCAACTTATAACCGATATTATCTATCGCAAGACTTTTTGAATTACTAAAAGGTACAATTATTAGCCGTGCTTCAATTATTGGCTTAAGTAATTAATTTTCATGTCCGTGCTTCAAAATCATGTGAATCATGTCCCACAAAATTACATACGGAACAATTTCATTTATAGTTTTAACATATTGGAGAACTTGTGGTAGAAACGAAACTTGGAGGACTTTCAAGTTCTCTTTTATCAAAAAAAAAGAAGAAAATAGGTCATCTCATATCGTATATGGATATATCTTATCTATATTAATATAAAAATATTTAATAATTTTCGGTCAAATTATGTTATTAATCTAACTTTTTTTAATTCAATTATGTGGGACTGCATTGTTGTTTATCATTATATATATAAAAGAAGAATGTTAAAATGCTAACGTGGGACTATAATATTTAAGTATTTGCATAATGGAGGCCTCTCATTCATTCTTAGAATGTTACATCCAATTTGAACAATAAAAGTAAGCCAACTTTAATATTTAATAATAATAATAAATAAATAATAATAATAAAAATAATAATAATAATAATAATAGAACTGATTGATTTTCCAATACGTATAATTATGATAGTATTACAATAATTATGATACTATTAACTACAATAGTTAACACCTTTCCAATAGTATTAATTATTGTAGTTAATAATTCTAGGAAGAATAACTCTTGTGTGAAACCATCTCACGCGTACAACGGGTTCATTTATTTGTATTAAATGAAAAATTTATTATAAAAACAGATGGTCTCATAGCGTGAGGCCGTCTTATTGTAGAATTTGTGTTCTAGGAATACTGACTATCAAAATGCAAGAGCACCACGCAGTCAAATAATAAAACCATTATATTATACTCTTTTGGTTTCCCACGCAGTCAAATAATAAAACCGTTACTATTAATTACATAATGTAATTACCAACTAAATATTAATTATAGAGCTAATCATTATATTTTCAATAACCTTTTTGATTTCTCTATATTGCTCGAAAGTGCAACGGCCAGCCTTCTCTTTTTCTTCTCCTCCATTGTCTTCTACAATATGTAAATAGTTAAATATCAATTTGACCAACATAATTTTTCCTATTTTGAAATTTTAAGTCTCTAAACAATACAATTTCTCTTCTAAAAAATCACAAAATCGAATTACCATCATGGCTATTGCACCGTTACTTACTATTAACCAACTACATTCTACGAGAAATTTCTATTCTATTACTAAAACCTCCTTTTATTGGAAAGTTATAAATTTCCATTTTTTAATTATATTTTAGCCTTTCAAGTTATACGTCAAACTTTTAATGTCAACATGTTCTTATATATCTTATGTTCTAGATATACTTTTTTATTTTTCTTTAAAGTATTTACATATACACCACATATATTATTAGTATATCTAACAACTTTAATTGATCATTTCCCGTCAAAATTAAAATTGAACAACCCATGAATTTTCACGGGGGTTATGCTAGTTGAATGAATTATGGAATAAATGGTTGTGTTTCATTAGTTATGTAAATATTACGTACTAATTCTGATTTACTTTATTTATAAACAATAATTTATACATAAACGATTATATTTATAACATCAACTTATATATCTATATCTATATCTATATATATCTATCTATATCTATATCTATATTCTAACATAAAAAGGCATCTTGAGCCCCTATTGAGATAACACATAAGCTCCGATTCTAATTGACACGTGTCATCAATAATCCTACATGTCATGTGTTCTACAATATCTACTAAGGAAATTAAAAACAAAAAAAAGACTTGTCTCTTCATCTTCAAACTCATTCTATTATCCATTACTCACCAATATTAGTTACTAGTCACCATTATTAATATCATCAATTCAATTTCCCTCTGATTATGTAAGCAATACTCTTCAATTCCCCTCCCTCTTGATCTCCCCTTTGATGGGAATGCTAATGACCTCTATCAAATTTTAATTAATTTACAAGAAAATTTAATATTTAAAGTCTTATATATAAACTTTTTAATGCCATATATCTCATGCATTCCATCACAATTCTTGTACTAAAAGGCTAACTTAAATAAGGTGTCATGACATATTTTAATGTGACATGACAATTTTAAATGTGACATGACAAGTTTAAATTTGACATGTATTATCAACTTATTATTTGACATTAATTTAATTCATTTATCTATAAATTGATAAATAAAATAAAAGGGCAAACTAAAAGTATCTCATTCCAATATTAAAATCTTATCAAATCACCTCATTATCTGTAAAATTTTATTAAAAGGTTACTTAAAACATTGATTAAATCTGTAAAATTTTGTTAAACGGCTACTTAAAACATTGATTAAATGTCATATAGACATCGACGAAATGCCACATACCACGTCATTCCTTATACATAGTTGTCCAACTCATTCATCATCTACCATACACATATCTATAATATCTATAAATAGTTGTGCAACTCACCCTTCATCTACACATATCTATATAATTAAGGGGCGTTTGTTTCGTGCATGAGTATGTGTTTGGAATCAAGAATCATACCTGGGTGGTATGGGGTTGGAACTCCATACTTGATACCTTATGTTTGTTTCAATTGTAATTGATATGGGTTTGAAACTAAGTTAGAGTTGAAATATATAAAATCCAATACTTTAAAAAATAATTTTAACATATAAAATCATGAAAATAAAGATTTTATCAAATAATTATATAAAATGATCCGTTTACAATATGTTTTAATATTTATTTGTCATGTTTTTGTTTATTGTAGTTTGATACCGATGGGTATCAATCTCATACCCACCCCCTCTTAGAGTATGAGAAGCCCATACCTCATGGGTTTGAGATATGGGTAAGAAACCCTCAAGTTTGCTAAACAAACACATGGTATAGGTTTGGCTCATTCCAAACTCATACCTTATACATTTTATGATTGAACCAAACACCCCCTAAAAGGATACTTAGGGTAAACTAAAATGATTTTGATATCACAAAATAAATTCCATCTTCTAGCATAATTACTCTTCTCTTATCTATACAATAATTAACCATGCCTCATTCAACCCCCGTATTAACTTTGAAATAATTCTATAAATATAATTAAAAGTATACTTGGGCTGATTAAAAGTCTATATTGATTTTAATGTCACAAAATAATTCTCATCTTTTAGCATAATTACTCTTTACTTATTTATGCAATAATTGATCATCACTCATTCAACTCTCGTATTAACTTTGCAATAATTTCTATCACAATTAAGATTATATAAAACAACTCATAAACTACAACCTTTTGAATGCCAAAACCATCACCCTTTTCCCAATTAATATTACTGCCACTAAATTTTAATATACATCATTCAACTTTTAGATTAACATTATTTAACCTCTTTCTATTTAAGATTGTTTCTTTATTTCTTATGAATTAGTTATGTGAGGGTTAAAAATTTGAGTAGTTTATTTGATTTCCTTGAATTTTATAAGATAAATTATTAATTTGTGTTGTTTTCTGTTTGTCTGATATTGTTTAGGTGGTTGTAAATGTGTTTTCATAAAATCGTTGGCTTAACTAACTAACAATGTCGTGCACATGTAAATTTAGTTTTTAGACAATTAGTAAATTAAATCTTCAATTTCTCTTTGAAAGTTTTTTTTAATTTCTAAGCTATATAATTAAATTCTAAAATTTATGAAAGTTAATTTTGAAGGGTGATATTTTAATATAAAATGTGCATTTTTAAAAGCGAATTTGATTTTCTCTGAAAAACCAATTTTCTGATTACTGTTTTTTATGAAAGTGACTTGATAGCAATCTTTGCTTGTATTTTTTTTATAAATTATACGGGGTTATCAATTATCATATATAGTCGAGTGTCCTATATAAATAACTAAATAGATACATTATACATTTATACCCCTAAAAAATGGGCCTTAATTTTTTTTTGTCAAATCTCATATTACCCTTTTTTTATTTATCATTATTATCTTACTAAAACATTGTCATTTATATTATTAGTAGGGTCTCTTGAGAGACCGCCTCTTAATAAGCCTTATTGAGAGACTATTGTACAAATCCATTATCTATAAAAGGAATAGTTTTTCTTGCTTTCTAATTGGTTCCTTAATTTTAGGGATTTAAAAAGTTTATTTTCTCACCCTACCCCACCACTACACAAGTATCTTTAATTTGTCTTCATTTATTCTTTTCCCACACAAAAATCATTCATCACTTAACATTTATTTAACATTAACAAATTATAAATAATTATTACCGTCATAATAAAAAGCCAATTTTACTCTAAATTCGAAAATATAAAGTTAACTAAAATTATACTCAGAAAAATTAGTCAAAAAATATTCTACAATATTAAAAAAAAAGTTGGACAATCAAAAGTAATTAACAAATATCTAAACAAAAAAAGTAGTCACATAAATGTAAAAAAATTGAAAAAAATATAAAAAGTAAAATATTAACAAAAAATGTTGATTAAAAAAACCCAAAAAAATAGATAAGAAAATAAAAATACTCTTTCTATAAAAGGAAAGACATTTAGAGAAATCCGATTGGTCGGAATTTTGTTCATGAAAAAAAAAACTAATTGCCCCACCCCCAATCCCCACTATCATTAAGTAATTAATTACCCTCTCTCCTCTCCACTATCATTAAGGTAATTAATTACCCTCTCTCCTCATTTCTTATTACTTTCCATATAAGTACATTCATATATTCATATGTTAAAAAGCTTATGATAAAAAAATTAATCACATTCAACCTTACAATAAAAATAAAATACAAAAATAAATCGGAAGTATAGAAATTCATATATTAAAGGACAACAAATTTTATAATAACAAAAAACATTACAATTCCGAAAAAATTAACCTCTTGAATACCTTGACAAATAAAACTAACTAGGAATTCTTTTGTGAGTCAGTCTCATACTATAAGACTGTCAACATATATAAAAAGAAAATAAAGTCGTTTACATATGTATATTTGATACTGCAATTCTATTACACAGATACTAATAATGATACTGATACTGAAATTGTCACTGTTCCTTACTCCCAACATCCTGCTGGGACAATTGCAGCTACTTCCACTCTACCTTGCGTGCTAGGTGGTACCTCAGTATCAGAGGGTTTAGGCATTTCCTCTTTGGTTACTAATATAGCTTTTGAAGATGGTAAATCTCTATTTTCTGGTACTGTAAAGCACTCAGAATGCAGCAAGAAGGATCTCTGGCAAATTCCTCAAATAGCCTTGAAGAGAGGAACTGCCACTAGATCACCTCTGAAAAATACTCCATTGGATAACTTTTTCTCTCTGCTGAACCTTACTGCAAAAGGGGAGTCAGTTATGCAAAAGGATGTTATAAATAGTGAGCCTCCTGACAAAGGTGAGCTATGATTATTGCTTCATGGAATATTCGGGGAGGTAATGATCCTCTCAAACTACAAGAAGTAAAAGACTTCTTGTGGCAGAATAATGTGGATGTAATGGGAATCCTGGAAACAAGAATAAAGGAGAAAAAAGCACCTAAGAAGCTTAAGCATTTCTTTCCTAATTATGCTTATGTCTGTAATTACAAGAATCAACCCAATGGCCGCATCTGGCTCCTATGGAAAATTGCAACTATCCTTCTTAATCCTCTTATTGTTGAGGATCAGTTTATTCACTGTGAAGTCCTTCACTATGCAACCAATGTTACTTTTTATGTTACAATGGTCTATGCTAGTAACAATGCTAGAATGAGAGATGTTCTTTGGTCTCAACTCAAACAGATTCACCCTTCAGTGGGTAAATGGCTCCTGTTGGGTGACTTCAATGTTGTTAGGGATGCTGCTGAGAGGATCAGTCATACTCCTCCTGTTTTAGCAGATATTTTGGATTTTAATCAATGTCTTTCTCACTGTGAAGTGGAGGATGCTACTAGTACAGGTTGTGAATTTTCGTGGACTAATAAGAAGGCGAATGCTACTAGGGTCTGGTCAAAACTTGACAGAGCTCTTCTTAATTCCTCCTGGCTTCATGACTTCCCTGCTACTTCTGCTAATTTTATGGAACCTGGCATTTCTGACCACTCACCTGTGAAGGTAACTGTGTTTGAAGATAAAAAACTAGGTCGCATTTTAGCTTTCTTAATGGATGGATGGAGCATTCTTCTTATGATCAGATCATTAAGGATGCTTGGGTTACCTCTTTTACTGGATCTTCAACTTACAAGTTCTTTAATAAGTTAAAAGAGGTTAAGAGAGCTCTTCAAACTCCGCACATGGAAAATTATTCTAGCATTTCAAAGAGAGTTGATAAAATGAAGCAAGATCTGAAGCATTGTCAACAGCAGCTGCAACACCATCCTCAATCTACTGTTCTGATAGAGCTAGAAAAGCAACTTCTGAAGGATTACTGTACCTTTAGGAAAATTGAAATGAAGATTCTGAGTCAGAAAGCAAAAATCAAAGCCATAAATATGAATGATTGCTTTACTAAATATTTTTATGCTAGAATCAATGAAAGGAAGCATCAGCAAATCATTGGCAGATTAAAGACAGGCATGGCAACTTATCAGAAGGACTAAATGAGGTAGCAAAGAGCTCTGTGGACTATTATCAGAGTGTTTTGGGGGCAGGTACTGATGTTGCCCCTCTTGATATTGCAACCATTCATCTTGGCCCTTGTCTAAATGATACTGATACTCCTGATCTCATCAAACCAATCACCAATGCTGAGATTAAGACTGCTTTGTTTGCTATTGGATCTGAGAAGAGTCCTGGGCCTGATGGATTCTCTGCTGCTTTTTTTAAAAGAAGTTGGGATGTTGTGCAGGATGATTTTTGTCAAGCAATTCAATTTTCTTCCTCCATGGACATATGAGTAAGATGGCAAACTCTACTCTCATTGCCCTTATTCCCAAGAAAAAGGTTAGTGAATCTGTGACTAATTTTAGACCAATTTCATGCTGCACTACTTTCTACAAGACTATCAGTAAAGTCTTATCAAACAGGCTGCAAGTTCTTCTTCCTAAACTGGTGGGACCTGAGCAAGTAGCATTTGTTCAGGGGAGGAACATTCATGAAAACATAATGCTTTCACAATCTCTAATTAAAGGTTATGGTAGGAAGCATATATCTCCTAGATGTCTTATGAAAATTGACATTAGGAAGGTATTTGATTCTCTACAATGGTCCTTTATAAGAAATATGCTAGAAGCTTTGTGTTTCCCTTCTCAATTCATTACCTGGATCATGGGGTGTCTAACTGATACTTGGTTTTCTTTAAAAATTAATGGCTTCATTCATGGTTTCATCAAAGGTTGCAGTGGTATACGGCAGGGAGATCCTTTGTCCCCTTATATTTTTGTTTTAAGTATGGAAATACTTTCAAGATCCTTAAGGTCTATGATAGGTCAGCCTCATGTTTTCTTTCATCCAAATGCTCCAGACTTCAAATCAATCACTTGATCTTTGCTGATGATCTCATGATCTTTACTCGTGGGGATTTACCATCTGTACAAGCTGTGGTTCAAGCGTTACATGATTTTGCAGAGAGATCTGGTCTGCATGCAAACTCTGAAAAAACAGATATATACTTTGGTGGGGTACCAAATACCATCAAGCAGGACATCCTTACCTTCACTCAGTTTACTGAGGGGTCTTTCCCCTTCAGATATCTGGGGATCCCTTTGAACTCCTCTAGACTGGCTGTTGATATGTATGCAGCTCTGATAAATAAAGTCCAAGGATCTATGCAACATTGGGCTACAAAGTTTCTTTCATACGCTGGCAAAGTCCAACTCCTGAATTCTATTATTTTTGGACTTGAAAACTTCTGGTGTGCAAGTGGTCTTCTTCCCAAGAGTGTGTTAAAAGCAATCAATAAGCTGTGCAAAAAATTCTTCTGGGGAATTACTGATAATGCTAGGAAAATGGTCATGAAAAGCTGGGTCAGCATTTGCTCTCCTAAAGCTGAAGGGGGGCTGCGTGTTAAGGAAGTATTGTCTTGGAACAAAGCACTTGTTGCAAAATGGCTTTGGATGCTTGATAAGAATTTTCCTTGTCTCTGGTCTAGATGGAATAAACTATATAATTTTCCATCTTGTAATATTTGGGAGGTTGAGGTTAAAGATCATTTTTCAGAAAGCTTTAAAAGCATACTCAAGGTCAGGGATGACATTCTGAGGCTTGTTAATACTGAACCTGCTGCTCAAAGCTTGCTGCAAAGCTGGACAAACAACTCTAAGTTTCATGTGTCCATAGCTTATGACTGGTTCCGAATCAAGTATCCTACTCTCCCTTGCCATAAGGCTCTCACTATCAGAACAGTGGTTCCCAAGCATGGTGTAATAGCCTCTCTTGCAGTTCAGAAGAAATTGGCCACCTTGGATGCTCTGCAACATCGGGGGATATCAATTGTTAATAGGTGCATTCTTTGCAAAGTAGCTGGTGAATCCCATGCTCACCTATTTTTCAAATGCTCTTTATCTCGGGATATATGGAAGGGTATCCTTCAATGGATGCAAGTTACTGGCAGATCTAATAAATCTGCTGATGAATATGCCTGGATAAGTCATTTAAGACAGCGCAAACATTGGAAATCTGCCTTGTATTCAAGCTGTACTGCTGGAGTTATATATGCTGTATGGGAAGAACGTAACAAGAGGGTGTTTGCTTCTACTGAACGTACTGCTGCTGCCATCATCTCCTCTATGAAATTCACCTTATGTGCATATCTCTTAAATGACAATTTCCCTAAGTTAGATTATAGGATATTGGATGCTCTTGTGCACACTTAGGTTGTTCTCTCTTATTGGTTTTGTTGGTTATCCTTTTGCTTTTAAATGTATTCTCTGTTTGCCCTTAAAGGATGAATAAGAGAATTATAATTTTTCTGCAAAAAAAAAATAATAATAATAATAATGATTTACTTTGTTAAATATAATAGTGGTGCAGTGAATTGTTCTTTACTATGTAAACACGAAAAATGATATCTGGTACAAGTACATATAACGGTTATACGAATTATGGCTAAAGATGTTGATATTATTGTTTTCTTATATGCATTTTAATAGAAGAAATTTAAATTAAGAATGTTAACACTCGACAATAATGTTGTTAATGAGTGCGATGATAATAAAATTAAAAATTCTAATTCTAATATTTTGTATCTTAAGATCTATTGAGCCTAGGCCCCGACCTTGGCTTTATACAACAATCTTCCTCCCTTTTGGTCCATTCAAACAAAAAATTATTACCTATATTAATACATTGTTGCTTAAACTTGGTGTTTTTAACCAATTTCAGTTTATTTTAATTTGACTCGTAAGAAATGGTGGTTGGTTAATAAACTAAACATGTACATATTAATTAGAACTCTAAGGGCATGTTTTTTTGGACTGAAACTGAACTGAACTGAACTTATAGGATCTGAACTGAACTGAACTGAACTGAACTTATAGGATCTAAACCGAACTTATAGGAACTAAACTGAACTGAACCGAACTGAACTTATAGGATCTAAACCGAACTTATAGGAACTAAACTGAACTGAACTTATAGGAACTGAATTGAACTGAACTTATAGGAACTGAACTGAACTTATAGGATCTGAACTGAACTTATACTGAACTAAACTAAACTTATAGGATCTGAACTAAACTGAACTAAACTTATAGGATCTGAACTGAATTGAACTTATAAGATATGAACTGAACTGAATTTTTAAGTTCCGAACTTAATTAACTTAATTTAATTTAAGTTAACTATTATTATTATTATTATTATCCAAGAGAAGACATTGATAAAAAATATTATAAAACACAAGGTAATATAAAATATTGTCCACTTTATATACAATGGTTTGTTCATAGTTCATATATTATACTACGATTACATTACGATAAAAAATAATTCACATATTACAATTTTTTCTAATCATTTATTTCTATATTATCATAATCCTCATCTACTTCATTCTCATTATCAATATCACTGTCGACAAAGAATCCATAGCCTCGCCAAACATTTTTAACTATGTTGCTTCATACCTTACACACGGCCGTCTTCCGCTTTTATGAAACATGTCCGAATCTAATGTTCCTTAAATGTTCACATCATGTTGTATAATTCCAAGAGCGTGCATTCTTATTAAATTATGGATGGCGAATGTAGAAATAATGATCGATACTTGATACTTATATGATATTTGGGGCATGATTTTTAACACCTTCCGCCTTTTCTTTAATTGACCAAACATCATTTCAACTTTCATTATCGATGATGAATGTCGATAGTTGAAGTATTCTACCATTCCTTCGGGCGGTCTATGCTTGTATTCGGGCATATGGCACTAGGGTGAGTGTCTAAGATCGTTTGGTATTAATGAGATCGTAAAATTAATAATTTGTTGTTTTTTTAAAAAATAACGTGTATCGAATAATTAAAGCGAAATGTTTTATTTTATCGGTTGTTAAAATAATACTTCGTATATAGCTTTTTGAATTGAGTTTATATGAGTTGAACTGAACTGAACTTATAGGAACTGAACTGAACTAATAGGAGCTGAACTTAACTAAACTGAACTTATAGGAACTGAACTTATAAGAACTGAACTGAACTGAATTTATATGATCTGAAGTGAATTTAAATTAAGTGACTTGAAGTTCAAAAAAACAGGGCCTAAATAGTTTATATACAAGTCGAACTATAAAAGAGCATTATGTAGATAATATAATGTTATTATGATCTTCAATTTTCTAAATTTTTTATATGACTGAAAATGTTATTTATGATGATATGATTCTAACCGTATGGAGAAAATTATCCAGCCAAGTTGGCAACAAATATTTCAACCTAATTTATTTTTAAGTCGGAAAATAAAAAAATTCGAAGAATAAAAAAAATGAGATGTTAATTGATTACATTGTCACCACTACATTTTATATACAATTGCATTGCAATAATATGGGTAAGCTATTAATTGGCAAGTAGAAAACAATCAAATTATTTAATTTAGAAAAAAAATTAATTAAAAAATAAGCATATGAAACCCAAAAATAACCCATGATTTTCACGGGTAGTAAAACTAGTTATATATTAAATATAATGTCGGATGTCGATATGTACATAATTATTAAACCGATTTATGACTACTAATTAGTACGTAGTATTACAATAAATATCGCCCGCAAGGGTGGAGTCTAGTGGTTAAAACTTGGGTGAAAATCTCAGGAGACCCTGGTTCAAGCCTCCCCAAGAGCAAAATCTTGTGGAGCATTCTTGGCCCGAGTCTATGCCTAAATAGATTTCGAGCCTGTCACCCTCGGGGTGTATGTGGTTTGATTCGTGCAAGGTAATAGCGATATCCACAAAAGCTTTTTCATTTTTCAGACCGACGATATTCTTTTCTCCTCTCTCTCTCTCCTTTTCCTTCTTTTCTTCATTAAAATCATTTACAATCATATAATCCACTTTCCGTTAACGTAATCTGGTATGTCTTCTTCTCTTTTCTCTTCAATTCCATCAATTGTAGATCAATTTCATTCAAATTTTTCAAGAAATCATACAAACTACTGTTAGATTTAATCATCCGTCTAAAGGCCAATAACTTCATACTAAATTATTCGATAAATACTAGATGCGGAAGCGTACCTGATTACATGACGAAAGATTGGGATGAACCGTCTGAAGGGACGGTCTACGGATTAGGTCTTCTAGTAGACACACATACCGACAGGATCTCTCTACTGATGGGATGCGGGGAGATTAGGTTATTGTGTGCTACTAGGGACCATAACCCTAGGTGACTATATATAGTCTCCTTAATATAATGCGCCCATCATGCATTATAAACCTAATAGGTATCTACACTTAGATAATAGTCAGGCCCATACCTTTTAAGACGTATATAAGCCCGTAATTAATACACCGTAGTGGATCACTTTATATTTGGGCTTAACTTAGTTGATAGCGCATAAATACAATTACTACCGAATAAATAATTTGTCCACGTATATTATTGTATTAGGCCCATAATTCTTACAATCTCCCACTTGGGCCAAATACATTCATATATGTGTAACCCCTGATAATTGTACTCACAATAACCTTATGAGCTCAAAAATGCTATCACAATCTAACGTCTTAAGCAATTCGGTCCATCAATCATATCAACATAGGATCAAAGCGGCCTTTGCTACAATTTGTCGTAACAAGACCCTCAATGGTCACATATGACAATATAACCAACGACATGAATCGAGCATGAGAGTGCAACATGAAAATAGCATCCGAATGTGATCCAAATATGCATATTTCCAACTGGTCCACCTTAGTGAGATCAACCAAATAAAACAGAGTGAAACCGTAAACCGAAATCTTTATTTCTGCAGAACTTAATAACCGTAAACTTTAATGTGTCTAACATAACAAACTCCCACTTAAACTGAATTTCCTTAAAACCGAAACACCCATTTGAGCAATGAGCTCAAGAAACATTGTGGGTGGTAATGACTTAATAAGCGGATCCGCAAAATGGAGTTTGTATAAACATGTATAATTGACCCCTTTTCACTCTGAATTGTTTCTTAAACAATACATCACTTGTATTGTTAATTTGAAACTATAATAACTCACATTTGTCACAAAATAACTTAAGTGGTATTTCAATACCAAACCGAATTTGCAGCCTTAAGACAAATGCACATAATCAACTAGGAGTCGAAATAACGAATGATCTCAACCTGAATCGATCTCCTATGGATACTGTTTTGTTCCAAAATTAAATGACAAATAATATATTTGGCTACCCTTAGTGGATCTAAGATCCTAATCTTTATCACCTTAATATCTGTCAAATAAACTTTAGAGTGTACGCAATATCTGAACGCATACAAACTAAATATATATCATAATGCTTAAACACACAAAATATTTTCTGAAACATATGAATTAAACATTATTGTTTTCCTAATGAATATTTCTTTTAGGGCATTTGAGACTAATTTATCTCCTTTACTGAAACGATATAAAACTGGAATATTTTCATACTCCCACTGAATCCCAAGTATCTGCAACATTCATCTAATATCAAATAAGATGATGACAATGCAGATTTGTAGTCTTTATGACGGAAAACCTTACTTAAAACTTTATTGGATGAATTACCTCAATTTGCAAAACATTTACTTTGAATCTATTGAATCAAAGTTGTAGCTTTTGCACTAAATAGTTTCATCAATGTCATAATTGAGAAACAAATCTGAACATTCATCCAATATAAAAAATGAATATGCCAAAATATCCTTATAGTCAAGATTGTCAAAATGAAATTCATTGTCACATTACCTTTTGAACCTTCTTGGTAACAAATAAATATTTGAACCAATATATTTCATAACTTTAGGTAATTGAACAATGTCCAAATATCATCGTCAATCAAATGACTTACTTTCTTTACGGCATCGATCCACCTATATGAATTAGAACCTTCAACGGTTTGTTAAATGGTGACTAGACCACCTTCTAACATTCCATCATCTAACTCTTATTGCAACTTGTTAGTCCATCATTTCAATGTTATCCATTTTATCCATATAGAAAAACAATGTAATTAATTTAGTTGCATTTACTTTATTAAGTAGATCGTCTAAAGAATTGGTTATTGAGATAGTTGAGTTTGTTTCTACTGAATTGATCTTATGATCCTGTATAGGGAGACTTAAAACACTGTTAATTACCTTTTCTCCCACTCAAACTCAATAATCTCAATGAACCCTTAATTTCCGTCTTAAACAACTTGATTTTGGGATCACTACCTTAATATCCTTAATACTTTAAGTATTATCTAACAAACTACTCATTGACTGTTCTTAAGTCCAACTATTAACCTTATGACTTTTAAGTCTCATCCTTAATTAGTTGGATATGCCAAATGTGTAAATAAGTTACACTACGATTAAATAGTCAATGACATTGTTAGAACTTTATCAAAGAGAGCTGCAAACTTTAAGAACTTATTACTAGAGACATTTGGAAAAGAGCAAGTATAACACTTAATCATACCCCTTATCCAGCCTTAAGATTATGCTACACCATCCATACTAAAAAAAAACATCATATGGTATAACATTAAAAACAAGATCGAACACCTCTAGCAATTTTCCAAAAAAATAACCTTGACGTTATAATAAATATCCACATTTATGATAAATGACATAATTAATTCTTTATTGAGTAAAACAACTTAGTCAAATATCACAAAGAGATGTCAAGAACTTAAACTTCTCAAATGAGATTCAGATATCCATACCAAAGTTACATCCACAAATTAACATAATGATTTAAACCATTAATACTTAGAGTGTACAATGATTCACCTACTCACATATGTTAGTAATAAGACATCGAAAAATAACTTTGATATCTAATCTCCCTTATATTTGTCTTTACCCCCTTAAAAAATGAATATCTGAAGTAAAAGGACAACAATTTCATTTTGACACAAAACTTTAGTTTCCTTTTAATGTGTCATACCGAAAAGAAATTGTCATTTCTTAATTGTTCTTTATATCCACCGAACTTTAATGCAAGCTTACTTGAAAGAGATTACAATCTAAACTATAAATAGTTATCAAAATTGATGGATTCACCATTATTTGAAGTAGGAAAACAAACAATTGATTATTCCTCAATGGACAAGGAACCAAATTTGTTCATATGAAAAATAATCGTTTCCACCTAAAGGGTGATACCAAAGTGTTTTCCAAATTCAAACAAAAGGACAACTCATTAATGATAACTAAAAATAGTTGACTGTCTCAAACTCAGATGATGATTTGCCCCAAATAGATGAATCTTTCATCATCACTTGGCTCTTACATCTTAGTTATACTTGCTTCAATATACTTATGTGGGCGAAAAACCAAATCAACCCGTCAACATGATTGGATATAAAAAATAACCTTAGACAAATCCAATGAGAAGCCTAACTTAACCGACACGCCAAGAGTTTAACAAAATAATGTTAGATTTACCTTATGTGTCAAAAACTCTTAACAAACCAACACAAAAAAAAAGAGTCTAACCTTATGTTTGTCTTGAGTTTGACTTTTGCAGCTTCTTAATTAACTGAATTAACTGAACAATGCCCTTGAATATTTCCTTAATTTTGCATTGGATAATCATTAAACATGCATTTTGAATGTACTACTACTCAAATCACGTGAATCCACACGAGACTTTAATCCTTAAGAGTAGCAATTACACATTCTCAAAACAATGTTATGATTATCGCAACCCAAAAATAAATGTTTACATTCTTTACCATTCATTTAATAAATGGATTCATCCGAATCAAGAATGTAACTGAACATGACAGATATAATAATCATAAATGTCAAACTGAATGAACAAAACGATATTCTTTTATTTTGAATAAATTCAAATAATTAAAGTATCGTTGCCAAAA
Source organism: Silene conica (assembly GCA_029255685.2). Classification (NCBI taxonomy): domain Eukaryota; kingdom Viridiplantae; phylum Streptophyta; class Magnoliopsida; order Caryophyllales; family Caryophyllaceae; genus Silene; species Silene conica. The sequence goes on from CM055314.2 coordinate 76,374,161, forward strand.
TTCATATTTAGTTGTTAAACATAAATATTATATAAGCACAAACACTACTCTTTGAATAATTGTAATCAAATATTGACAATAAACTCACGTCGAATACTAAGCCTTCCTTTGGGCCGACTTAGCACACACATGCAAACACCTAATAATCGTCACATATTTATTACCCAACGTGTACATGCAATTCGGCCAAATAATGACCTTCCTTTGGGCCGATCATTATTCGCATGAATTACATACACTAAACCAAAGAATTGAATTTATTCACCGTAAAAGCTTTATGGGCATCCTTATGAGTGTCATAAACATAATGACACTCCCTTAACTTGATTTTCAGATTCAATATTGGCATTCCCATCATCACAAGATACCTATCACAACATTAATTTTAGTCTTTGGACATAAAATTAACTTGTAAGTGGTCATCTTGGTGTAATGATCAAATATTAACAATAAACTCCTGTCAAATATTAAGCCTTCCTTTGGGCCGGCTCAATATTCACATGGAAACCTTATAATTGTTACATATTTACCACCACAAGCATGACTGAATTTCGGCCAAATAATAGCCTTCCTTTGGGCCGAACATTATCCGCATGAAACTCAGTCACACACCGTAGTCATAATATTTAAGTTATTCAACTTAGACAATAGAGGTTACTTTGGCAACTTATTGTGTCGATCAAACAACCTAAAATATTAGACCCGTTATTATAAATTCATATGGCCAATTATTAATAATCTGAAAACAAGTTTATAATTGACAAATCATTATTCCTTATTTGTCATAACCACAATCCTTAACCAAAATATATTCCCATGATCATTAACAATTTATTAGCTTGACAAAAAATTATCGCCCTGACTTATCTCTTATATCTATAGCCAGACCAGAATAAAAACGATAACATAATAATTTGGCGACCAAAATCATTACCAAAAAATTTGTCAAAGTCATACACGTAAATATTATACGATATAATTGTCAGGTCCAGATATGCAAACTATAATGAACAAGGGATGAAAAAATATCGTGGCGTACTATGATATTCAAGTCACAATTGAGTTCCAAATCAAAAGACTAATCCAAATCCTTATAAATACCAAATCAACAATAAACCGGAATCAACCAAATTAGCTGTCATGAATGCACCCAAAAACGTCCAAAAACCATTTTATCTTAGTCGCTTAACACAAACATGTATCATCATTCCACATTGAATTATATCCCCATTTTCAATCAACATGGTAGAAACATTATGATACTTAAATGTTTATATAATATTGCATTATATAAATAACTAACTAATTAATGGGCTACACCATATATTTTACTCGTATTACCGAAGCATAATGGATGCATTCATGGAGACCAAACTGACTGTACACTTTAACATATTCACAATATATATATATATGTTAGCATATGGATTCATACGAGAACCAAATTCACAATGAAATCACAAGGATTCTAAAGCAATTATCATAGTGAAACAACTTGTCTGCCACTATTAAATTATACCAAGGCTTTAAAAAAAATTACATATCCTCGCAAAACATCAGTATGTTCATCAATTACGTATAGAACAACGGCAATCAATATGATACAGTATTAATCTGAATCAAACGGTATTCATCCAAAAAGATTGATAACAACGACTAAATCAATTTATGAATTCACACAGTAGTATACTAGTATGAATACTGGATAGACCGTAAAAAACCATCCCAAATAATTTACTATGAAGGTGGCTCTGATACCACTTGTTAGATTTAATCATCCGTCTAAAGGCCAATAACTTCATACTAAATTATTCGATAAATACTAGATGCGGAAGCGTACCTGATTACATGACGAAAGATTGGGATGAACCGTCTGAAGGGACGGTCTACAGATTAGGTCTTCTAGTAGACACACATACCGACAGGATCTCTCTACTGATGGGATGCGGGGAGATTAGGTTATTGTGTGCTACTAGGGACCATAACCCTAGGTGACTATATATAGTCTCCTTAATATAATGCGCCCATCATGCATTATAAACCTAATAGGTATCTACACTTAGATAATAGTCAGGCCCATACCTTTTAAGACGTATATAAGCCCGTAATTAATACACCGTAGTGGATCACTTTATATTTGGGCTTAACTTAGTTGATAGCGCATAAATACAATTACTACCGAATAAATAATTTGTCCACGTATATTATTGTATTAGGCCCATAATTCTTACAACTACTACCTCATATTCGTGATAACACTCCCTATTCGACATTGGCACAAAATTTAAGGGGTTGATTAAAATAAGCATAAAATATTGTTGTGGGGTGAGGTGATTGGAGGTAGGATGAATATTGTAGGATATTATTGTGAGTAATTGATTAAAATAAGTATAAAGTATGAGTATTGTGAGGTATTGTGGTGGGCTAGGGTGATTAAAATATATATAAAACTTTACCAAAAAAGAAAATAGGGAAGATATTGTGAATTGACGAAAAAGAAAAGAGGGGAAGATTATTATGAACAGGGGGAGTATATTTAATGTGATAGTGGGATTTTGGAGGGAAATAACATATTGCTGTGGTTGTTTTATTATTTTATAGTGTTTTTTGTAAATAAACCCCCTTTTATGTACGGTTTTTAGCAAATAACCCCCTTTTATGTTTACTTTTACAAATTACCGCCTTAAATATTACTTAATCTTAAAAATCAACCCCTAATGTCGATTACGCACACGATTTTTATAAAACTCGAACTTCATACGATATTACGACTTAAACTTATTTAATCTACCTAAATTACTCTTATTCACTCATTCATTCACATACTCAACTCATAATCTCATGTCGTCAAACCTGAAATAAATCAAGAACCCTAATTAAACTAAAAAGCCCTAAAATCAATTAATAACCTTCAACTAAACAATACAAATTCTACAAATCAGTTTAGAATCATGAATTGTTTTTCTGTACTGCTTCAAACATTAAATTATTTGCTTGATTGCTTATTAATTATTATGGTCTGTTCTTCTGAACTTCTGAGGTATGTTCATCTGAACTTCTGAGGTATGTTCATCTGAACTTTTAAGTTCTGAAGTTCTGAGTTCTTTGAATAGACATCATCTCTTTCTTTTGGCCGCACTTCCTGAACCTCGTATACCTCTCTTGCCTCGACAAGAGGCGTTCAATGATTTTAGGAGGCCCGGTTCCAATTACTAATTTGGGGCCCTAAATAGTACTTATTAGCAAATAATATATTTTTTTTAAAATAATAAACCAAAAAGTTGGTTTTTTTAGATGACACAAAAGTTATTTTTTAGTTGTTGTAATTAAGGTTAGGATATTAAAAATATAGATCCAATTTGGTTTGGATAAAAAATAAAAAATAGAAAAAATACTTTAATAAAGGCAAATATAAAATTGAAAATGAGATAATGAGATTTTGCTACCCAAGGGGATTGAACCCTGGACATCAAGCTAAAAGGTAATGTTCAAACCACTAGACCCAAACATATTAATATTAATTCAATACAACAAAAAGTTAATGTACTCTAAACAAACTGAGTTTTGGGCCCCCAAAACTTTTGGGCCCCGATTCTTAGAACATGTTGAACATGTCAATCGACGCCTCTGCCCTCGACCTGCTGGCGCCTTCTGGGCCTTCTTATTGCCACAACTTCCCGCACCACCTTTCAAGTCTACTTGCACTTTAATCCTTAGTTAATAGCCCAACATACAGTACGTGTTAGATGAATTGTGAATTTAAGGTAATCAACATAGAACTTGCTTAAGTGAACTATGAATTCAAGGTTATATTGCTAAGTTTGGAAACTTTCTTGTTGTTACAAATTCACATATTAATTGATTTTGGGGTTTTAGTTTAGGGTTCATGTTTTAATTTTGGGGTTTGAGGATATGAGTAAATGACGGGGTTTGTTTTTATTGGGTAATGTTATGAGTGAGTAAGGGTAATTTAGGTAGATTACATAAGTTTAAGTCGTAATATCGTATGAAGTTCGAGTTTTATAAAAATCGTGTGCGTAATCGACATTAGGGATTGATTTTTAAGATTAAGTAATATTTAAGGCGGTAATTTGTAAAAGTAAACATAAAAGGGGGTTATTTGTAAAAAACCGTACATAAAAGGGGGTTATTTACAAAAAAACACTATTTTATATAAACACAAATTTTTATTTGTGACGGCGGTATTCGTCACAAGCTTGTGACGGATACAGTTTTCTCTCACAAAATACGCACTTTTTTCTCTCTCTGACACTATTCATGTGGTCCCCTTTCTCCACTGACTCATTTTGTATCCATTTTATCTCACAAAATATGCGTCACAAATGGTGACCCGTCACAACCAAGACTTACTATTATACTCCATAAACTAATGTCAATTGTTGAATAACTTGAATCCCACTAGGGGATGCTCGTCTTCATGGTATACTATGAAAATTTTGAAAAAGTAACAAACTTTATTCATTTTAATTTCGTTTACTATGTTATTTGTTTATTTTCTCCCACGATTAATTAATATAAATTATACATGATACTATAAGAAACAATCATAGATATCAAACTAAGAAAAAAATAATTTGACCCATAAAAGTTGTCACCTTTGGTCGTTTCCAACCGTTATTGACCTAAATTGACCTAACATGAAAATGATCTAATTTATCTAATTAAATAATACAAATTCTCATTTGCGACGGGTATATCCGTCGCAAACTTGCGACGGGTATATCCGTCGCAAACTTGCGACGGGTACTATTTTATCTCACAAAATATCCACTTTTTCTCTCTCCCATGTGGTCCTCTTTCTCCACTAACTCATTTTCTAGCCATTTTATCTCACAAACTATCCGTTATAAATGGCTAACCGTCACAAACAAGACTTACTAATTAAATAAATTGTGAAACTCAGAATATGATCCAAAGACTAAAGTGATCACGCCGAACTCTAACTTATAATAATCCTAACTTTATTTATTGTACCCGTTGTTGACCTAATCACTAAAATAACGTTTGGAACTCTTAACTTATAATAATAATCCAAACTTTATTTATTGTACCCGTTGTTGACCAAATCACTATAATAACGTTTGGTGATGTGTTAAGATGATGGAGGGAGAATAACATATGAACCTGATTTTCGCAGTACACATTTTACTCGTTACAGTACGTTGTTGACAATTTTAACCTCTCACTTTTGCATCTCTCATATCTCACAATATACTGCATAAAGAAAAGCATTAGAAAAAGAGGATGGGTACTGTATAACATTAACTTACACCGGCCACCACTACTATAACCACCATATTCACCGGCCACCACCACTATAACCACCATTTCCCACCACCCCTGATAACCCAAAGCACCACAAACTTTTACCCATGGCAAAGCCCACATTCCATTGCCGCGCCAACCACTTTTCCGCTTCCAGTCCTATATATTCACGCGGTTGCAGCCTCCCCCTTTTGTCACCGGACCACTGTCGCATCTTTCCCTCCCTCACCAACTGCAATTATTTTGTCCCCTGTCTTCGACGCATCTAACCCCCTCCTCTCCCCTTCTTACCTTAAATCGGAAATCGAAATGGCACTAATACGATGGTGTGCAAGGTGAGCGAAAATCGAAATGGCAGACATGTTGGCACGAGGGGAGACGGAGATGGTGCCATGATGGCCGGTTGCCTGGGATATGGTTGTGGGTTGGGATGAACCGTAGTGGTGGCGGCGGTGTGGATGTCGTAATGCAATGTTTCAATTGTCATTGTTTTTTTCCATTTTTTCTTCGCATAGTACACAGTTTTTTGACGAGGGTATGAAATGAAAATTAGTTGGTAAAATGTACTGTAACGAGTAAAAATTGTATTACGAAAATAAATTGTGATATATTATTGATGTTGTTACTCTCTTATAAATAGATAGGGTATATATATATAGTAAACTCTATAATCATAAATCCTAGAAAACCGTAAAGTAATGGCCTGATATCCTAATATGATGATTGAGGACTTGCATCTCGTTTATGCTAGAGTAGTGGTAGCCCGCTTTAGACCATGTTTATCGGTTGTTCTTGCAGTCTTATTTAGACCTAGTTCGTACTTTAAAATATTAATATATATATATATTTTTAACCTACCTACAAAACCTAATTTCTGATTTTGTAATTTTATCAAGCTCTACCTAGACCTAATCCTTAATATTTTTACCATCATATATTTTTAATATATTTTTGCTTCATGATTTTATATTGACAATAGTTATAAATGTATTTACGATTAACATAAATTAAGTTAGATATGGAACAAAAGTCGAAAAAGAGACGGTTTTCTTGAATAAAACGCTCCTTAAAACAAAAAAAATAAGATAATAAGTAAAATTAAAATGAACTCCAAAATATATCATATGTGGTCTCTATTTGTAGAGCACAAAAATTCATAAACATTTATGTAATTTTTATTTCACAGATTCTACAATAAGACGGTCTCACACCATGAAACCATCTGTTTTTGTAATAAGTTTCTCATTTAATACAAATAAATGAATTTGTTGTACGCGTGAGACGGTTTTACACAAGAGTTACTGTTTTTATTTATTTATAGCATACGAAAATAAAATAATATCCAGTTTTAAATAAAAGAAAATGGTACAAATATTAAAATCTCACCGCGTGTCATTTATCTCCACATGACCTATTTTCATTTGGGTTACATTTGGTTTTTGCTTGGCTTTGTGTATGGTTTGGTGTACATTTGGTTTTTGCTTGGCTTTGTGTATGGTTTAGGGATGGTCAAGAGTGCGGGTCGGCATTGACAACCCGGACCCCGACCCGCCACTAAACCCGGATCTAACCCGTCCCGCCTCACCCGGGTCCAAACCCGTCCCGGCCCGTGTGTGTTAAGTAACCGGGTCCGGGTCCAATTTCTGGAGCCCGACCCGGAAGCTGACCCGTAAACCCGTCTAAGACCCGCCAGACCCGCCCCCAGACCCGCCCTGGGCCGGGTTCGGGTTACACTTCCCAAGAACCGGGCCCAACCCTTCCCGGACCCGCCCTGACCCCGGGCCGTGTCCGGGTCCTTATACTTTGAACCCGCACCGCCCCTCGACCCGTCCCGGACCCGGCCGACCCGCACTATTGACCACCCCTAGTATGGTTTGGTGTTCCAAAATAAGTTCAAGAAGTTCCTAGAACTTCCTTACCTGGAACATTTGGAACGAGAAATGTGAAACCCAGGTTACTATTTTCTTTGTTTTTTGAATTTAATTTTCCATTTTTTGTCCTTATTCAATACCTAGTCCTACTCAGCCTAATCTATTAACGTAGTCTTAAGATTGACACAATCTCCTACTATTGTGAAACAGAGTTTCTGGCTTTTTAAGCCAGAAGAAAACTAATAACAGAATGGTAACCCTCCATGCCTAATCACGCCATGTCGCCATCTTCTCCGCCACCTTTAAAGGCTACATCCTCACCACCGCCGCTCCCTCTACTTCCTTTGGCCGTTTCTCTCCTCCATCGAACAACTGAAGCGGAAAATAAAGATCGGCAATAATCATAGTCAACACTAATCACCCCTACTTGGGTTTGGAAAATCATCTCCAAAGTTGTCGATATTTTAATTCTAAGTCAACACGTCTAAACTTTAATATCCTTTAATATATGGTGAACTTTTCCTCTACTTTTGTGGGGGGAATTTCACTAATGTAGTTCACATAGAAAAGCACCGAGTACGGAATCCATACTCATATCCGTGTTGTGTCGTCGACATAACTATGGTCTTAAAAGTGAAGGGTCGAACTAGCATAGCTCACAAGAGACTAATTGCGGGTAAAAATGTTAAATAGAGCTAAAAAGAAATGTCATTACTTGCATCACATTTCGGCTCACACAAGCCAAAGATAAAAATAAAAATAAAAATAAAAAATAAGACAAATGACCTTTTTTAGTTTGGTTTTGCATGTGCTACATTCCAGTAATCAAACTGGAGACATCCAATCAAAATAAACGTCGACAGAAAGTGATACCATCACCTAAAGGGAGATGAGCAATATCAATGCGAGAATCAGAAGCGAGCAATTGGTTGAGTTTGAGAACAGCCACTCTATTATTCGTCATGAACTCTGGTACTTCTGATTCTGGCATCGCCACAGTGCCTCCCCAGAGAGTATTGTCATAAGCAAGTATACCACCAACCTTGACCAGTTTGATCAACCTCTCGTGGTAATTCACGTAGTTCGGCTTATCAGCATCCACAAAGGCAAAGTCGAACGTTCCCTCATTACCTTCCTATAACAACCCAACAACAAACATATCATTCAATCATGAAACACGATCTAAGCCGTGTACTGTACTAATTCCTAACCATGCTTTATATTATAGACGAATGACTAACCTCCTGCAGAAGACGGTCAAGAGCTAGCATAGCATCAGACTCAATGAAGTTGATTTTGTTCTCAACACCGGCTTCTTGGATAAATGGCAAGCCTATCCCATATGCCTCCCTATCTACATCAATTGCTGTGATCTACGGTATCCAACAAACATGGCTAATCAGAAACACTTGTTTTAACAGCCACGGAAAATGGGGTTCATACAAGTTTCACAAAAGAGGCAAACCTTTCCGTCGTTTGGGATTGAAAGTGCAGTGAGTAGGAGGGAATATCCAGTGTAAACTCCCACTTCAATTGTCTTCTTTGGATTCACCGTCTTAAGCATAAATGACAACAACTGTCCTGCTAGCGGTGAAGTACCCATGTAGCACCTATATGGCATAAACTTGATTAGTCGAGGTATATTTACAAATCTTTATTTTCGATTTTGTCGTGCAGCAAAATGATATTACGGATCAATAATAATTACGAATCGGAAACATTACAGTGGATGACTTTGAGTTGCTTCCCTTAGCTCTTTAAGAGGCTTCGGTTCTCGTGGATAAACGCTGGTACTCAGGATATACTGTCTCCACAATAACAACATATTAGAACTCATAAAACATTGTGTATACAAAATCACAAATATGATACGGTATTATGTTATGTTTATACATGCTTGGACGAAGTTTTTTTGCTTAAATGGGGTTTAAACCGAAACTATTTAACAAAATAGGGCGGGTTCAAGCTATGTACCAAAAATGGGTCCACATCAACATCTATTGTCAATTAGATTTAGAGTGGAATCTCACTGGGCTTATGAAATGGAATTTGTTTCCTCCATTTGGGTGCGGCTCAAGCCCATTGTTACATGATTTAACATGGTATCAGTGTTCATGGCTAAATACCTAGTATGATGATTAATGATTACTGGGCCATAGTGTTGTGTGCGAGCTGGAGCCGAGGCTTTGTGTACCTCTTATTTGGCCCATTTTGTTTGTAGAGAAAATTTGGCAATGGACTCCCTCTATTGTAAAGTGAACTCTCTCTCATCTGTTTGGGTGCTACCAGGGCCGTGCATGGTTTAACAATAAAACAAAATGATTTTAGCGGTTCGCATTGTTAACCATACTCCAACGCACGAAGGCCCAACTCGAGATCCAACTCGAGACCCGCACAAACAAGAGCAAGTATATCATAATACAAACACTTCAAGGATAAGATAAATATAATATCCTAGTATTGTAACCTAATTGTATTCAGCTTAGTCTTCTAGCTTAGCTTAACTTCTTGTAACTACTATATATATGTACTCTCATATGTTCAGAAATACAAGTAACATTCACACAAAATATTATTGCTTTACATGGTATCTACGAGTCTCTCACGATCCAACACCCTACGCCCTAAACGATCAATATTCAAACGCTCAAAACCCACTCTCCTCACCGTACCAACCACCATGAACAACAACAACGAAGTCGTCATCCCTAACCCCCACGAGGCTGCCCGTCCCCTCACGGCACCCAATCTCACCAACGTCATCAAACTCACCTCCGTCAACTACACTAGTTGGCGCTTTCAACTCACCAACATGCTCTTCGGCCTTAGTCTTCTTGGCTTCGTCGATGGAACCAACACCGCGCCCAACGCCACTTCACCCGGACCCGACAACACCGAGATTCCCAACCCGGCCTACATGTCGTGGTTGAAACAAGACGGTCTTATCCTAGGCGCACTCATGGGCACTATCACCTCCGCTCTTCAATCTCTCATTGTACGAGCCAAATCCTCCAAAGAAGCTTGGGATATCTTAGCCCAAACTTATGCAAACCCCTCTCGTATTCACATACAACAACTCAAAAACCGCTTCGATTCTATCACCAAAACCACAAACCAATCTATCACCGACTACATACACTCGCTTAAGGCATGTGTTGATCAACTAGCCCTTATGGGCAAATTACTTGACCCCGAAGACGTGATCTCACGTGTTCTCCATGGCCTCGACTATGAACTATACAAACCCGTCATTGATCAAGTAAGGGCTCGCGACACACCCATCTCCTTTGAAGCCCTTCATGAAAAATTACTACACCAAGAACTCTTAATTCAACAACACCAATCCTCCACTCAATACCCCCCTTCGGCCAATGCCGCCTACAAAAACACCGGCTACAATCGCAACTTCAATCGCAACTCCAATACTTACCAACACGCCACCAATCCCGAACCCTCCACGTACTCCAATCCTCGCCCCTTTAAGGGTCGATGCCAATGGTGCCGTGAAACGGGTCATGTTATCTCCAATTGTCCACTCTTCCGCAAACAATACCCCAACATTACCTTCCCCGCTCCTCCTACCACACGCTACAACCAAACCCCACCTCAAGCCCACGCCGCCACCATCTCCACGGACTGCCCATCTCCTTCTCATGGCTATCTTCTTGATAGCGGTGCAAGTCACCACGTCACCAATGACCTTGACACGCTTGCCTTTCACTCGCCGTACTCGGGCCTTGATGACTTACTAATTGGTGATGGTTCCGGCCTTACAATAGCCAACACAGGTACACTTACATTAAATGGTCTTACATTAAACAATGTTTTACATGTGCCAAAAATCTCGCGTAATATTATCTCTATTTCCAAATTATGTCGCGATAATAATGCTTATGTAACGTTCTCCCATGATTGTTTCTGTGTTAAGGCGAAGGCAACGGACCAACCACTTCTCCAGGGTCAACTTAGAGACGGTATCTATGAATGGAGCCCCCCACCCAAGCGTGTCAACAACGTCACCAAAGGCTCCAACGCTTTGTCATTACATCATAGATTAGGACATCCGTCACAAGATGTAATGCAAATCATCAATAAAACTTTTCCTTTTAGTAGTTTTAATTTTTTACATTGTACTTCGTGCAATATTATTAAGAGCAAAAAACTCCCTTTCTCGTTATCCTCGTTTACCACCACCGACTCGCTCCAACTCCTCTTCTCGGACCTATGGACGAGTCCGGTGCCATCTTTTGACCACTACAAATATTACGTAATTTTTGTCGATCATTATAGCAAATATACGTGGCTATACCCCCTAAAACGCAAATCCGACACTACTCAAGTATTCAACCAATTTAAACTAATAGTCGAAAAATATTTTAACAAACAAATCAAACAATTTTTCTCAGATAACGGAGGCGAATACACCAAACTAAACAAATCCCTCCTAGCCCACGGTATATCTCACTCGACATCCCCACCCCACACCCCAGAACACAATGGATACGCCGAACGAAGACACCGTCACATCGTTGAAACAGGTCTTGCTCTTCTCAAACACGCCAATCTACCACTTAAATATTGGCCATTTGCTTTTAGTACTGCAACCTATCTAATAAACCGAATGCCCACCCGATCCTTACAAGGCAAGTCCCCCTACTCAATCATACATAACAAACCCGTTGACTACACCAACCTTCACAACTTCGGTTGCCTATGCTATCCATGGTTACGACCATACACCAAACACAAACTCGAGGACCGCTCCACGCCATGTATCTTTGTTGGCTACTCAACCACCCAAAGTGCATACCACTGTCTAGACCCTAAAACTCACCGCATCTACACATCCCGCCACGTTAAATTTTATAATGACCTCTATCCTAATCACACGCCTCAAATTGACACGCAAACCGAAAACAATATCGATGCATGGACTGATCTCACGCTTCACCTTGTCCCTCCCGCTGCCCCGACCTCGACCACCCCTCCCCCACCTCCACAACAGCCACCCGACCATCGCCCACCAATCTCCCAAGTCTACACCCGACGTCCTCAACCCACACCTCACCCCAACCCTTCGAACCCTACCCCAGCCCCTGCCCAGACCCCGCCAGACCAGGCTGTCGCCACACTACCACCACCCATACCCCCTCCTAATAACCCCATCGACCTCACCACCGCACCACCATCCCCTCCCGCCACCACCTCACCCCTTCCCCACACTGACCCCCCTTCAACTCCCCCCTCCACAGCCCCTACGTCAGCCCCTACGCCAGCTCCCACCACTTCTCGTTACCAACCCTCCCAACCCAAATCCGTAACGACGAGACTAGACAATAATATTCGTAAGCCCAATCCCCGATACGCCCACACATCAGTTAAAGCCCCCACACCAACGACTCTCCCAAATACAGTCAAACAAGCCCTTGTCCTCCCTCAATGGCGTCAAGCAATGCAAGCAGAATTTGACGCATTAACTCGCAACAATACTTGGACGCTTGTCCCACGAGCTCAAGCTCAAAATTTAGTAGGTTGTAAATGGGTCTATCGAAACAAGTTTAACACTGATGGTTCCCTCAAACAAAACAAAGCCCGACTAGTTGCCAAAGGCTTCCACCAACGACCAGGCATTGACTATCAAGAAACATTTAGTCCAGTCATCAAACCAACCACCGTCCGCCTCATTCTCTCCATAGCCACCTCCAAACAATGGCCCCTACGGCAACTCGATGTCAACAATGCCTTCCTCCAAGGCACCTTAACTGATGATGTCTTCATGGCTCAACCACCTGGCTTCATCAACCAAACAAACCCCGACTACGTTTGTAAGCTACATAAAGCTATATATGGTCTCAAACAAGCTCCTCGAGCTTGGTACACTGAGCTAAAAACCTATCTCACAACCGTCGGATTCAAACAGTCCGTCTCCGACCCCTCCCTCTTCACCATCCAGACACCTACCCAAACCATCTACATGCTCATCTATGTTGACGACATCATCATCACTGGCCCTAACCCCGCTCACATTCAAACTTTCATCACCCACCTAGCCCATCGCTTCTCCCTCAAGGACCTAGGTCCTCTATCCTACTTCCTTGGCATCGAAGTCACTCCAAATGACCATGGCATTCACCTTAGTCAGTCAAAATATATTCATGACTTACTAACCAAATATCACATGGCCGATGCCAAACCAAACAACACACCCATGGCCACCTCTCCACCACTCATCCGTGAAGACACTCACCCCATTGTCGATCACAATGACTATCGCGCCATCGTAGGGAGCTTGCAATATCTCTCTCTAACACGACCGGACACCGCTTTTTCAATCAATCGCTTAGCTCAATTTCTACATCACCCCACGTCGACTCATTGGACCGCCCTCAAACGCCTTCTCCGCTACCTCCAGGGCACCCAAACCCACGACATTCAACTCTTTCACAACTCTCCTCTCTGTCTCCACGCTTATTGCGATGCCGACTTTGGTGGTGACAAAGACAACTACCTCTCTACCACTGGTTACATTACCTATCTTGGACGAAACCCTATTGTCTGGTCCTCCAAGAAACAAAAAGGCATTGCTCTCTCCACCACAGAAGCAGAATTCCGTGCCATAGCCTCTGTCACAACTGACACTATCTGGTTACGCAATCTACTCACTGAACTTCACATACAAGCTACAGCACCTCCTGCCATCTTCTGTGATAACATTTCCGCCACACTCTACGCTAAGAACCCAGTCTTCCACTCACGCATGAAGCATATGGCCCTCTCATTTCACTATGTCAAAGAACAACTTCTCCATGGTCAAATCCGTATATCTCACATCGCTAGCAAAGATCAACTTGCAGATATCCTAACAAAGCCCTTACTCAAGCATCATTTCCACGAACTACGAGACAAGCTTGGACTCATCATACGACCGTCCAACTTGAGGGGGCGTGTTAACCATACTCCAACGCACGAAGGCCCAACTCGAGATCCAACTCGAGACCCGCACAAACAAGAGCAAGTATATCATAATACAAACACTTCAAGGATAAGATAAATATAATATCCTAGTATTGTAACCTAATTGTATTCAGCTTAGTCTTCTAGCTTAGCTTAACTTCTTGTAACTACTATATATATGTACTCTCATATGTTCAGAAATACAAGTAACATTCACACAAAATATTATTGCTTTACACGCATGTCCATATTGTAAATTTAGAGATGATGACATTTTTATTTTAAAATACAAAACTTGTACAAATAAAGTCAATCACCTTAGCAAGTGTAAAAGATTTAAGCGGTTTGCATGTCCATATTGTAAATTTAGTGACGATGAAATTTTTATTTTAAAATACATAACTTATACGGAGTGAAATCAATGACCTTATAGCAAATGTAAATGATTTAAGCAGTTTGCATATCCATATTGTAAATTTGGTGACGGTGACATTTTTATTTTAAAGTACAAAACTTGTACGAAGTGAAATCAATCACCTTATAGCAAGTATAAATGATTTAAGTGGTTCGCATGTCCATATTGTAAATTTAGTGACAATGATATTCTTATTTTGAAATACAAAACTTGTACGAAGTGAAATCAATCACCGTCTTATCCTATTAGGAAATTCATTTTGCACTCCGACACTAATAAGGATCGAATCATTCTATTAAAAAGGTAAATTTGATTTGGTGTGGTTAACTTATTGTGAATTAGTTTGGTGTAATAGAATTTGCTAACAAATAACATTAGAAAGGAGAGTAATATGAAAGTACCTGATGCAACTCTGCACTTTGTAATAACCCTGCATCCTTCACATCTTTCATATAACTACCCTTTGACTCCATTTTTGTTTCAATAACACTGCATAATTTATACACGCATACATCATAAAACTTTACTAACATGCTCTAATTACAATTTCTTACAAACTTTTTCACCAACTTACTCTATAACTTTTATATATTTAAGGGTTCAACCAACAATTGAATCATATATTTGGTGTAAATAGAGGTGTCACCATCGAAGAAGTGTATAATCACCTACCACGTGAAGCTCTCCAGGATGTCATTGGGGCGGGTATAAGTGGTCTAGTTGGGGCGGGAACGGGTACGAAAATTGTAGCCACCCTGGGTAGTGGGGCGGGGATGATTTTTGCGTGTTACCCACCTCATACCCGTCTACCCGGCAATTATTATAAAAATTAATACGATTATTACGATAATTTTACAAATATAATTTTGTTATATTTAGGGAGTAACGTTAAAAATAACTATTTTATAAAGTATTTTACCAACTTTTTTGGTAAATAAATAAAATTAAATAAATAAACTCCCGAAAATAGAAATTAATAGTGATTAAACCAACTTGTATGAAAAAAGATCGGAAAAATTTATGGTGGGGCAGGGCTGGGTACGGGTTTCTTGATGGGTACGGTTACGGGAGCCTATATCAAGCACTGCCCCGCCCCATGACATCCCAGGCTCTGGTGAAGAGTTAAACGACTAGCCAAAGAGTTGATTTGTTCGCAGATCGAATCTATGATGACCTCATGTTTCTATTTGGTTTTTTCTCCTTAATTGGTAGACCATTTATTAGCATGAATTAATGAAGTAAAAAAGCAACACCAAAACAGATCCCCTTAAAACCAAGGGTAAGTCTTGCTTGCGACGGGTCACCATTTGTGACGGATATTTTGTGAGATAAAATGGATAGAAAATGAGTTAGTGGGGAAAAGGGACCACATGAATAGTGTTGGTGAGAGTGAAAAAGTGGGTATTTTGAGAGAAGAAACGGTATCCGTCGTAAGCTTGCGACGGATAGTGCCGTTGCAAATAAGAATTTGTGTAAAACCAAAAACCACCAAATCTACTAACAATAAATGCATCAAAAAGCTCAACATCAACCATTGATAACTCACAAAAACTCGAGCGTGTGAGGGATCACTAAAGTTTTTGTTTCCCTAATAAGTCTCTCACGAGAACTACTATTGATAACTAATGTAGAAGAGGAATGAAGAAAATTTAACTTTTATGAGTCAAGTAGTTTACACCTCCAAGTCATTTTATTTTACATTTTCTAAATTTAAAATTAACATACAGAAAAATGTGATCGATGAAGTAAAATAGAAGATCCAAATATAAAAAAAAAATAAAGATAACAGAAATTAGTACTCACTACAATTCACAATTTTTTTTTCGCTATTTACCTAAACCGATTATTCAATTTTTCCTTCTTTATTTCCTTTTTTGGAAGATTCGCGGTGTTTTTTTTGTAGTCCAATTTTATTTTCTGTGAAAAATAATAATAATAAATGGGAGGGAGTATCAAAAATCCGTTTTACACAAATTCTTACGAGAAAGTATGAAATACAAGAATTTTGATGTAAAACGACGGTACACAAGAATTTATACATCTTAAAAGGGATCCTTAAACATTGACAAAAGAAAAAGAGATGAAGTTAACATACCTTAACTTAAGTAGCAAGGGTAGTATTGATGATGGGTGTTTTAGGGGAAAATGTTAAGGATGAATTGGTAAGAATAGAGAGATTTAAATCTGTGTGCTCCTCTATTGTATTTACGTATACACTTTTATATAGCTTAAAAGTTAAAACTACAAGTAGAAAGTTTTCAAACAAAGAATACTGGTCAACATCATAATGTCTCCACTTTCTTATTTCTTCATTCATTATTGCTAATTTCCTACGCATTTGGCTAGACTTAATAAACCCACCAAGGCTCTGTTTGGCAAAACTAGCTGAAAAGGTAGCTGAAACCTGAAAAGGTAGTTGAAAGCTGAAAAGGTACCTGAAACCTGAAAAGTTACCTGAAAAGCTAGCTGAAAATTAAGACCTGAAAAGGTAGCTGATTTTTGTTAAAACTGTTTGGATACTAGCTGAAAAGGTAGCTGATATTTAACAAAATGACGGAAAAGGACATGGCTTATTATTGATATCTTTTACGTTTTTACTATTATTCTTGTGTTATTGTCTTTGACGGCGGGTTACGTTTTTAATAGGCTGAGGTCAAGGCGAATGAGAAAATAATTAACATATAACGATTAGGTAAAAAAAAATTCAAACAATACACCCTTGAAAATATATTTTAGCAATACAAAAATAATTCTTTATTAAAATCATACAAAAAAAATATTAATTAAGCTTGGCCCCAAATTAAAGTAGCGATCCTATACAATTAAGGGTAGAATAGGTAGATGAAAATAAAACAGGTACCTGATTTCTCAAATGCTACCTGGAGTAGCTTTTTATTTCAGGTACCTTTTTTCCTCAAATCAGGTTCTTGCCAAACACCCAAAAAGAAATAAGGTACCTGATTGTTTTGACAAAAAAGTCATTTCAGACAAATCAGGTACCTGATTTGCCTTGCCAAACACAGCCCAAGTCTCGTTTGTAACGGACTTTCCGCTTTAGTTTAAGAGAGTATTTCATATTTTTGGGACTATTTAATAGTTAAAGCGAATTTTCGACACAATTTCTAATCTATAACATAAAAGATGATTATGTGAGATCTTGTATAAATTGTTTTACCGAGTACATTGTGAATATCAAAGTTTTATAATTTTTATCGATATGTAATTAAAGATATTAACAAAAGAAAAGAGGGTTTGACGAATTGGAATGGAGTTAGTACCATCTAATGATAATTAAAATAAAATTCTTGGCTTTTCTTATACTCTGAATTACAATATTTCTCTATTTTGCACAAATGTTAAGAAAGATGTTAAAAAATTATTGAAAATAAAGATTTTTTTTTATTAATTTAAATGTTTTATGGGTGATTAAAGATGAGTCATTCAATGATAGTTTTTTTTGTTAAGAAAAGGTCTAATTTTCTTTAAGGACCATTTAATCATTTTTTTGCTTTAATTAGAAAGTGCTAAATTGGATATGAATGGATTAAAGAGAAAAATATGTAGTTTAGATATAAATGTAGGAAATAAGTGATTAGTATTTGACCCGTTTTTACCTTTGTTTTAAATAAAAACAATAGTAAGTCTTGCTTGTGACGGGTCACCATTTATGACGGATATTTTGTGAGATAAAATGGATACAAAATGAGTTAGTAAAGAAATGAGACCTCATGAATAATGTCGAAGAGAAAGAAAGCGGATATTTTGTGAGAAAAACGGATTTCGTCATAAGAAAACCGCTGTCACAAACGAGAATTGCCTAAAAAAAATTACAAAGCACATGCGAAGTGCGATTGTGCGAACAGCTTTGTCTGGCTCAGATGGAGTGCTTTCTGACGCATATGATACCTCACCTCCACGTGTTCCAACACATAATTTGCATTTAAATTTTGACACTGATAAGTAATTTCTCGGTTCTATTGAAGAAAGAGTCTCACAAGTTTAAAATTGATACGCGGTAATTTATTCTCACAAAAAAATCAGGTGGACACGTAAATAGGAGAAAATTGAACGATTTATAAATAGTGCAACTTGTATTATGTAAGAGGGTACTATCCATTTTCAGCTTATGACGTATAGTGTCCGTCCTCAATGAGAATGTGTGTCCGTTGAATTTTATACATTTTAGTTTTTGGACACTATTTATAAATCGAGTTAATCGGTGACACAATTTTAATACTCCCTCCGATTTCCTATGATGTTCCTCTTTCTGTTCTGGTCTAATTACATGATATTCCCTCTTTCCTCTTTTGGACAACTTTGTGTGGTCCAAATTGTGTGGTCCAAATTTATTTCCTTATTTCTGTGTTAAAATCAAAAGAGAACAACACAAGAAATCGGAAGAAGTTTATAACATAAAAGATAGTCATGTGAGATCTTGTTTATCATGTGAGATCTTGTTTAAATTGGGTTACCGAGTACGGTAAATATCAAAATTTTATAATTTTTTTTGATATGTAACTAAAGATATTATTAAAAGAAAACAGATATTAACGAACATGAATAAAATAAATGTATAAAATTCATTGCAACGGAGGGAGTATATGATATTGTGATGTGCAATGTGCGATAGGCAAGACCATGTTTATCCGTAGGTCTTGTAGCTCTACTTAGCCCTAGTTCATATATTAAAATACTACTTCCTCCATTCCATTCATTTCTATACATATTCTATTTTGGTCTTTTCCATTCAATTGTCTACATTTCCTTTATAATAGGTAAGTTTTAAGGTCTTAAGTTACAATTATACCCTCAACTATAATCCTTCCAACCACCCAAATATCAAATTAACATCAGATTCATCACCCAACACCACTCATCATTCATCACCCCTACGGCACTACCACTACCAACACCATCCCACCCCACTCATTCGTACGGTCACCACCACTCCCACTGTCACCTGAGACCAAAACAACCACAGCACCCACCACCATGTTCTCCTTCTCCCAACACTACCATGCTCGTCATTAATGTGCTCTTCTTCTTCAATGAGACAAAGCTCACTCCTGAGATCTACAACCACCAAACACCGTCGGAACCACCAGTACCAAAACAACCAAAATCCATTAGCCACACCACCCCATCAACCATCCGACCACGGCGTGCAACGCCCATGAGTCATGGAGTGGATATGGGCGATGAGCATAGTGGTTTTAGTGGAGGCCGATTGAAGGAAAGTCGAAGCAACGGTGAATGGTGGTGCGACGATGTGGGAAAGGAAAGAGAGTGAGTGGTTTTCGAGACGAGAGAGAGGTAGTGTCGTCGCCGTCAACGCGCCTCTCAGATGGTCTAGGGTGGTTTTGGGGTGTGGGTACTGTAGCGACAGATTGGAGATAGGGCAGAGTACGGATCGGGTATCCGATTCGAAACCCTACTTCGGATCGGATATCCGATCCGAAAATCTAAAATTTTAGTTTCCATGATCTGATCCGAAATGTTCGGATATCCGAAATTTAGTATCCAAAACTATCCGAAAATTTCGGATCAGTTATCCAAATATCCGAGATCCGATCAATGCAAATATATATTGTCAAAACTGTACTAAAAAAGAAAAGTAGCGTAATAAAAATGAAAATGTGGGTTTGTGAATGTGGAATTGTTGATTATTGGTTTTGTAAATGAAAATAAATTAAAATTTACGGTTTTGTAGACGAGGGTTATTTACGGTTTTGTGAATGACGGTTATTGAGTGAGATGAAATTAGCTAGTGTTATTTAATATTTATGGATCAAATATCGGATACGGATCGGATATTACACGGATATCGGATATTCGATCCGATATTTGATATCCAATCCGATAACTTTCGGATATCGGATATCCAAATTTTTAAGCCAGATATCCATATCTGATCCGATATCCAAATATTTCGGATACGGGTATCCAAACCAAACCACTTTTCGGATCAGATATCCATTAATTCGGATCAGATACGGATCGGATGTCGGATCAATTCGGATCATCGGATTTTTTGCTCAGCCCTAATTGGAGATGGGGATGGTTGATGGTGACTTATGTGGGACGATGGGGCAGGGATCTTATACTGAAGATGAGGGATTGAGGGTATTTTGGGGCAAATGAGCAACATTGATTATTTTAGTAATTTTCCTTAAACAATGTGTAAAAGTGAAATGTATAGAAATGAGTGGAATGGAGGAAGTAATTTTTTTCTTAACCTACTTTCAAACTATACCTCTTCATTTTTATCTTTTATCAAGACCTACCTTAACCTACCTTTAACTTATAGTACTTTTTTTTACACTAAATAAGGTCTAGAACGAGGTCTGGAAAGTGTTCCAGGAGGTCCAGATTGGACCGTATGGACCTAGTTTCTTCAAAGGTGTTCCAACCTTTTAATTTATTTTTCCTTTTTTATTTGTTATTTTTTTATCTTTATTCAAGACCTAGACCTACTTAGCTCAACTCATAAACGTAGTCTAATGCACCAAAAATGTGTTGACAGGTCCACATGCTCAATAATCCTAATTTAGGCAATTTTCTCCACAATCCTAATTTATGTTTTTTTAGGTTAGATAAGTTAAATTAAACACAAATTCTCATTTGCGACGGGTATATCCGTCGCAAACTTGCGACGGGTACTATTTTATCTTACAAAATATCCACTTTTTCTCTCCCCTATGTGGTCCCCTTTTTCCACTAACTCTTTTTCTATCCATTTTATCTCACAAAATATCCGTCATACATGGTGACCCGTCACAAGCGAGATTTACTATAAATTAAATTAAATTAAATTGAATTAAATTTGATGTAGTTTAACTAAACTGAATTTAAATGATGTTGAGCAAAATTTAACTAATTTAAAATAAAATTAATTTGTGCATATCTGAATTGAGTTGATCTAAATTGATTAGAATTGAAATAAGCTGAAATTAAAATAAAGGAAAAAAAACAGGTTACTCTTCTTCGCTTATGTTTGTGAGGCCGCTTGTACTGGATCAATAAGAAGATTATTAGCAACGTTACGTTTGATACTCATTAATATAGATAAGTTCTAATTTCACCCAATTCACGAACAAAATCAAAATAAATAGAGACAAGTAGCATTTGTTTTTTATTCATATACGAAGTATTTGTTTAAAAAGACCGATAGATATCACAAAAGATATATAAGATTAGACCATCTTATGGGGGGTTTGGTTGATACGGAAATTACAACATCTTGTGAAATACAAATTCATGGGAAATAAGCTTCCTCATTCATGGGAATTTGCTAAAATTGTTTGGTTGCCAATGTGGGAATTCATTTCCATAGGAACTTCAACACACCAAGAAAATAAACCTTTAAACCCATAAAATGGATGGAAATGCGTAATTATTTTTTTTATTAGCGTCTTTCATTAATTACTTTCTCTTAAGTCTTAACAAAAAGTCCCTCCTTCTCAATTTCCCTCCACCCTAATGAAATGCAAATCATCAAATAAAAAAAAAACATTTCTCTCAATTGACATTTAATATGAAACCGTGGAGATAGAGATAGAAGTGGATAAGCAGGTCGTTAGGCTAACACGTTTCAATACCATCTGAAAGCCCACTGTTGGACGACAAGGAACTTGCACAGTATGGTACAAGGCACTATGGGTTGTGTCTGAGCTAAAGTTTTGAGAAAAAAATAGACGAACGTGCCTAATCTAAACACGACACATTTGACACGCTCAAAACACAAAGAGATAAAGTCTGAAATAGAGAAATCGGCACGTCCAAGCACAACAATAAACCCACCTTCCCGGTCTCATTTCCTTATGTACGTGGGAGTAATTAAAAGTTAAGAGTATTTCAACAAATTTTGTACAAAGTACTCACTCGAGGTCAAAATAAGCTTGCCATTTGTTTTTCCTAGGTCCTAGTTTTTTTCTCTACTTTTCTTGATTTATATATGACTTTTCTATTTAAGATATTTTCTATGAAGAACATTTTTTTTGATTAAAATATATTTATTTATAACCCATTTATAATAATATTTATATTTTAGAATTTCAGAACTCATTTTAGGCTAAATTTTCTAATATTGATCCAAAAAGATAAAACGGAAATATAATCTTGAAATACAGGAATATATTTTTTAACATCAATATAATCTGAAACATTAGTACTACTTAATATGGAAACCAATATTATTTTAACACAAATTGTTTTAAAAAAACACTATAACAAGAGTAAAAAAAGAAGTTTGTAAGGGTGGAGTCTGTTGGAACATTTTAATTGATGATGACAAGTCTTTGTATATATTAATTGTTTATTCTTAAGTGCCATGTTTAAATGTTCAAAGCAAAACAAGTGGATTGAAGAACAAAGCAACAAGATAGCATCCATTGTGTTCAGGGGCGGAGCCAGGATTTGAAACTATATAGGGCTGAATTAAATTAACATATATATAAACAAAACTTTTTCGGTACAAAAATTTGTGGAAACGGTATCTGAGCTATATTATATCACTGGTCAAAATGATAATGTATTCAATTTCGTCTACAAGTAAAATATTTATTTATTCGAAAAGAAGTAGTTTTCGATTGACAAGAATCTCTTATTACGTTCAACCATCCATTAATATATGCTAAAAAAAATTAATATAATAGGAGTACTTTTACCAAAAATTAACATATTTCCCAAATTTAAAGGTAATTTTAATTATTAAATATTTTGAAATTGCCAAAAAAATTCAACTCTTTCATAACAAAAAAACTATATGTTTTTTTGTAAGATCGCTTGTTGTAACTGAATTCCTTTATATAATTATATAATTTCTCGACTTTTGTATTTCTGTAAAATCAAAGTCAAATATATATTCATCTCGAAAAAGAAAGACGTCATATATAAAAATATGAATGGAATATTGATTTAAATTTTTATCAACGTGAAATTTATATACTAGTCTAAAATTTAAACAATCTTGATTTTTATGACTAGCCTTTATAAATCTTAAAAGAAAAAAATTGACGAGTCTTTATAAATCTTAAAAGAAAAAAATTGACGAGTCTTTATAAATCTTAAAAGAAAAAAATTGAAAAAACATATTGAAGGTAGGACTCGAACACATGACATTGAGATGCATAGAACTCTTACTACAGTCCCCACAACCATATGTGCTACTATAACAACATGCTTAGATTAACACCAAATTTTATTTATTTCTAAATTCGTATAGGGCTAAAGCCCATAGAGCCCGAAGGCTAGCTCCGCCCCTGATTGTGTTTCAAACATGATCAAGAAGAACAACACAAGTCAAGATCAAACCCCTTATAAACCTAAGTCACAAATGTAAGAGTAAGTGGAACATTCTCGTTAAAGTCAAGTGATTGCTTTGTCATGCAACAGTCCATCAGACTGTTGCGTCTGTACCGCATGGAGATTTTTAGAACGATAAAAATCATTTCGAGAAACTTGCAAATTGGTCGTCTTAGTTTTCTGAAAATAATTGTCAAAATCTATTTTCTTGTAAAATCGTCTTCTCTTTTGGCACGCACGAATTGATGTATAAAACCCGTCTTATTCGTAGTGTACCGTATTTCGTAAAATAATAAGAACTTGTGAATTGTTTACATTTCAAATGTAATTGGTACTTGAGCATCTTATTAGAAGATATTTTACTAGACAAATCTGAAATGCTTTATCAAGAGCCAATGAAAACTAAACAACAACTTTTGCTTGTCAAGTGGGCTAGCTATTATCCAATGGATAAAAGTACAATGGAAGTACACATTGGGTAATACCCAAGTTTTGAGTACTACTCCCTCCATTCAAGACTACACTACCACTTTGCTTTTTACACACTATTCACAAACGATCCTTCAAATTCGATTTTCTCTCGATACGTAAATGAAATTATAGCCATGTGGGATCTTGTTTGATTCGTCTTTACGAGTATATTATTAATATCTAACTTTTATAATTTTTGAAAATACGTAGCTAACAATATTTACCGTATAAAATACGCGTTGGCAAACGTGTAAAAAGAAAGTGGTAGTGTGGACTTGAATGGAGGGAGTATAAAAGAAACCACTTAGCCTCATTCAATGCTAAGGCTTTACAACATATTTATTGAGAGTTTCTGCAAACAAAACTTGTGCTTTCAAAGTTTATCTTTTAAGTTTGTTTTGCAAAACGATTTCTGTTTTTAAAGTCTTCAACGTTTTTAAAGGGTCTGAATATCTCCATGCATCAGTAAGCTACACTGTGACATAATGAGTTTGTTCCATGATTCTCGTGTTTAGATCTTAAATGTAAATCTCCACGTTCTTAAGTGAACATCTGAGATTCTGATCCTGTAAACCAGAGATAGAACTTCTTAAACTCTTGAAGCGGAGTAGCTTTAAGTTTGAGTCTAAGTCTTGAAACGGAGTAGCTTTGAGCAAATGCAACCGGAGTAGGTTGGCGAGTTAACTCTTGAAGCGGAGTAGCTTTAAGTTTGAGTCTAAGTCTTGAAGCGGAGTAGCTTTGAGCAAATGCAACCGGAGCAGGTTGGCGAGTTAAGTCTTGAAGCGGAAGCTTTGAGCAAATGCAACCGGAGTAGGTTGGCGAGTTATTTTCATTGTAAGGGGTTTAGTTAAGTTGAGTAACTTCTAAACAAGCAATAAAATAACGGTTGGACGTAGGCTCCGGAGTATGAGCTGAACCAATTTTTAAAACATCGTTTGTTTATTTGTTTACTCTTATTTTTATCCTTCGCATATCTTTTTCTAATCTCGCTGCCAGTGTTGTGCAACAGTCATTCATACTGTTGCTTAGACCTGCTGTACCTCTTGTGAACTTATTATTCATTAAGTTTCTCAAGTTAGTACTTAATAGCCGTTACTTGTATTTCACTTTATACAAGTAATCGAGAAATTTTTTAAAAGGTCACCTAATTCACCCCCTCCCCCTCTTAGGTGTTCAATGGTTCTTAACTCTTCAGAGTCTAGTGGTTAAAACTTGGGTGAAATTCCCAGGAGACCTGGGTTCAAGCCTCCCCAAGAGCAGAATCTTATGGAGCATTCTTGACCCGAGTCCATGCCTAAATAGACTTCGAGCCTGTCACCCTTGGATGGTCTGCTACCTTCCAAAACTGATGCATGATTTCACCATATAACAAACCATCATAAAAAGGGAGAGGGGACAAGATGGGACACCCTTCATTTGCTTTCTCACCCACCTCTTGGGTATTTTATGAGAGAAAACGGTATTCGTCACGGATACCTCCGTCACAAATGTGATAATAAATTGTCCCTTGATGCTACATTGTTTTATCGATTAAAATAGACAACAAATCACGGTTGTTAGAAAGTAGCTGTCGTGAATGTTTTTGGTTTCAGATTTTTACTAGTTATAATCCCGTGTAAATAATACACGGGTTAAATCCGTGCAAAACATATTGGTGTTTACGGTTGTCTTTCTGTAAAAATATTGTTGATGACGAATTTTCCAATAATTAATGTTGCTTTTGAGTAATATATTTATTTGAGAAAAAATTGTTTAAAATGATTTTAGCATTTGACATTTTTAAAAAAATGATTTCAATGACATAAAATAACTTGATAATAACTGACTCAAAAATAACTCAAATCTGAAATAATTCGGCTCGATCAAATAACCCGGCTTCATTGTCCCTTTTACCAGGTCTAGGGAGGGGTTCAACAATTTTGTTTTTACGTTACTATTTTGCATAAAATTAGTAGTAAAAGTAATGATACTATCAATCTTCATTTGTCCGTACCCCAATGTTAATCGTAGTTATCACATTATCAATTGCAATAACCAATCCATTTTTTTTCATATAATCAAACTCATTCAACCATGTTTTTTTCCATATTATCAATAACCCATCCGTGTATATGAATTATTTTTGTACCTTGAAGACTGAAATCAATTACATTTTTTTTATAATAAATAATGTACTCCGTAATATTTTGTAATATTCAGTTTGTAATTTTTTTTTTGTTTAGACTTTAGATTATATATTGGTAATATCATAGAAAAGGTTTTAACTTTTTCAGTAAAGATATTTTATTAAAGTCAATTGGTATTTGTAATAATTTAATTTGTAATTTTTGAATGTTTATATTGTATTGTATTGGTAATAGCAAATGTATAATGTATGATGTTGCATACTTTGTGTTAATAAATTTAGAATTATAATTTAAGTAGTTACAAAATATAAAAAATAATTAAATTGAGTGATGAAATATAAGGGGACCTACAAATAAAACTTACGTTTTTCACCTTGAAATAAGAACCAATAGGAAGCCTCTATTTTCTATTCCTTTAATAGTAAAGGGATTTGATTTTCGTAAAATCAAATAATTTGTACATTGATCCTGGTTGTATATCAATTTCTACGTTATTTTAATCTTTTTTTTAATTTTGTATGGTCGGTTTTTTATTGTTGTGAATTGTTAATTATTATAATGTTTTTTAATAACTATTTAAATTGTTGTCTAATCGTTTTAGACGGGACATATATATTCGATTATTTAATTTTATGTTATACAAATTGACCGTTTTTCGTAGAAATTCATATTTACGAATTTATATAAAAATGTTACATAATATTTCAAAAACTACGATATCAGACATTTATTTAGAATATCGGGCGATTATGTCTCAGGAAATTCATCAAGCACATTGCGGGACCCAGCCGAGAGAATTAAAAAAACAAAACTGCATTGATTTTTTGTTTCAAATGAGCGCACTAAGTCGCAGGTGAGAATCGAACCCCCAACTTCATGGTTGGGGTAAGAGCGCTCTTACCACTTGAGCTAACTCTTGTTCTCACAAAACTGCATTGATGGCAAAACTCACCTAGGGCTTCAGAAATGTTTCTGTAATTATATAGATAAGATTGTTGTCTAATCGTTTTAGACGGGACAAATATATTCGATTATTTAATTTTATGTTGTACAAATTGACCGTTTTTCGTAGAAATTCATATTTACGAATTTATATAAAAATGTTACATAATATTTCAAAAACTACGATATCAGACATTTATTGAGATTTAATTATCTTGTTACCCTTCAACCACTTTCTTCACCTAGTACCACATTTGCGACTACCAACACACTAGCCACCACCAAACCACCACCATGACGCCACCGTCACCACCGCCACTATCCCCCACCACAACTATTGCCACTACTACTGCCATCACACCTCCACCACCATCACCGTTGTGACCACCGCCGCCGCCACCACCACCACCACCGCCAACCATGACACCCCCACCACCACCACCGCCATAACACCCCACCACCATCACTGTCGTGAGCACCACCACCGCCATAACCACCACTACCATTGTCATGACACCTCCACCACCATCGCCGTTGTGACCACCGCCACCACCACCACCACCACAGCCATGACACCTCTATCACCACCACCGCCATGACACCTCTATCACCACCACCATCACCATCACCGCCGTGAGCACCACTACTGTCATGACCACCGCCACCACCGCCGTGACACCCCTACCGCAATCACCGCCGCTAGTAGATAAGTGGTTGTTTGTGGCGGTGAGTTAGTGGTAGGAGTGAGTGTGGGTGTACCATTAGTTCCCTTCCTTGGTGTAATAAGACAACAAATTAAGTTTTAGGTAATTCATTACCTTTTCCCTCTTACCCTATCTGACCGCCCCTTTATTTTGTTTCTTCTCCTACAATTATAATTAATAATACATTCCCTTTCTCCAATTTTCTTACATCACACGCACAATACTTATTATGGGTTGGTAGGAGGGAGTATACGAATCTCTCTTATGCGGTCTGCCCATTTGTTTATGCTTTTTTTCGGATGTTTTAATTACTGTTTTACAGTAACTTTATATCTATGCAAATTGCCGATTTATTGTTTACAATTTTGTATTAAATTATATAAATAGAGAAAATTCTCTTTTAATTAAAATCATGTTTAATATTTTCAATTCATACTATAATGTATTAAAATCAAACGTAGAAAATTAATCAAGTCAAGGTGAATATCATGTTACGGACGAATCTAGTGACTGGCTAAAAGGGGGAGGAAACAATAAAATGAGGACTTAGATCGCGGGGAATAATAAGTTTAAGGAACTCAATTTTGATTTGGGAGCTTTAAAGACTTGTCTCTACTATTCTCTTATCAAAATTAACGACGGTTAATTCAATTTCACACCCAATATTTTGATAAGAATCTCAATCAATCTTTTCCTAATACTACTCCTAATCAAAATTGGATGAGCTTTGAAGACCGAATGAAACTTATTGGTACACTAGAGCTCGCAAATGTGAACTCCGAGATGGTGACAAAAATACCAATTATTTTCATCATAAAGCTAAGCAAAGGAGAAAACGTAATACTATTGTTGGAATTGAGAATAATGATGGTCAATGGTGAACGGAGGTCTCTGCCATTTCAAGTGTAATTGAAGATTATTTTGATCACCTTTTTTGCACTACTAATCCGACCGACTTCGACGATATTATTCATTGTATTTCATAGGTAATTACGGAGGAGATGAATTTTGCTCTGGATAGCCCCTTAAGTGATGATGAAATTAAAGAGGGCATGTTCTGTATGCACCCCAACAAAGCCCCAGCCCGGACGGAATGCATGCCATGTTTTCTCAAAAATACTGGCATATTGTTGCCCCTGACTTGTGTACCTTCGTTCGAAATTGGTGGAATGGGAGAGGTAATATTGATCTTGTTAATTTGACAAATGTTGTGTTGATCCCGAAATGTGCAGCCTCGAAGAAAATTACCGAATTCCGTCCGATTAGCTTATGTAATGTGGTGTATAAGCTCATTTCCAAAACTTTGGCAAACCGATTAAAACCGTGGCTAAATGGCTTCATTACGGAAAATCAAAGTGCTTTCACGCCGGGGAGACTTATAACGGATAATGCTTTAATTGCTTTTGAAACTTTTCATGCGATGAAGCGAAGTGGTGAGGGGCGCAGCGGCAATATTGCCCTTAAACTTGACATGAGCAAGGCTTACGACCGGGTGGAATGAACTTTTTTGGATGAAGTAATGAAGAAGATGGGCTTTTCGTCATTATGGAGAAATCGGGTAATGAACTGTGTCTCTACGGTTACTCATTCTTTTCTCATAAATGGGCAGAATTCCAAGGTTGTGCGACCAAGCCGGGGCCTCCGACAAGGTGATCCAATCTCGCCATATTTATTTCTTATCTGTGGTGACGCTTTTTCGCATTTAATAAATGAGGCTGTGACTAAGGGGAAGATACACGGTGCACGTGTTTGTCGGGGGGCACCGAGGATATCCCACTTGTTTTTCGCAGATGACATTATTCTTTTTGCTAAAGCCAATCAAACGGAATGCTCAATTATAGCTGAAATTATCAGTAAATATGAAAGAGCATCGGGTCAGAAAATTAATTATTCCAAATCGGAAGTGGTGTTTAGTAAAAGAGTATCAACAAATGTGAGAACGAACCTTATTGCAGCCTTGGGTGTCCGAGAGGTGGCAAGACATAAGAAGTATTTGGGTATTCCAACCATAATTGGCCGATCAAAGAAAGCAATTTTTGCAAGCCTAAAAGAAAGAGTATGGAAGAAAGTCCAAGGGTGGAAAGAGAAGCTATTATCTAAGCCGGGAAAGGAAGTTTTGATCAAAGCGGTGACACAAGCTATCCCTACTGATATGATGAGTCTTTTTGCCTTACCCGACGGAACTGTTGAAGAATTGCATATGACCATGGCCCGGTTTTGGTGGGGTTCGACTGATAGTCAAAGGAAAATCCATTAGTGGAGATGGGATAGGCTTTGTTTACCAAAGAGCAAGGGAGGTTTGGGTTTTCGGAATCTGCGGGTTTTTAATCAGGCGCTCTTAGCAAAACAGGTTTGGCGCCTCCTTATGAGTCCGGATACTCTTGCAGTTCGGGTAATGAAAGCACGGTATTATAAGTCTTGTTCCATCCTCGATTCTAGGAGAGGGTATGATCCCAGTTTTGTTTGGTGCAGTCTATGGGGAGCTAAATCCCTTCTTAAGAAGGGTCTTCAAAGGCGAGTGGGGAATGGTGAGTCTATTGGTGTGTGGGAGGAGGCGTGGCTACCAGGGGAGTGTGGGGGATATAAGCCTAACCCGAATATTGAAGCGGACCCCTCTCTTCGAGTCGCTGCTTTCATTGATAAGACAAATGGGGGCTGGATTCAGGAGGAGCTGAATAATGTTCTGTCCACGACTGAAGTCAAAATGGTTAACAAAATTCCACTCCATAAAGATTTTCCTCCTAATTCTCTGTTTTGGTGGCCGACCAAAGACAACATTTACTCCGTTAAATCGGGATATTGGCTCGGAATGGGACCTCACTTAGACTTGGATGATGTTGCGGTGCAAGGGGGGAATGTGGGGCTGTGGACGCGTCTCTGGAAGTTGCCTATACCACCAAAACTGATACATTTCCTTTGGCAAGCTTGTAATGGCACTCTTGCGGTCCGGGCCAATCTCCACCGTAGACATTGCTGCCCGAATGCGCTATGCGAGTTCTGTGAGGGGGAGGAAAAGACTGAACTGCACGCGGTGGCGCTGTGTCCGTGGGTCAGGCGTCATTGGGAGAGGAGTGACTTTGCAGATGCGGTTAGTGCTGCGCCATTAACTTCCTTTTCAGACTGGTTGGTTGGGATTCTGGAGCAGGTGGATGGTGCGGATATGGGGCGTTTTATGGCTATGGTGTGGGCTATGTGGTCTATTCGTAATTCACGGCTGTTTGAAGAGGAAATGGGAGATCCGAAGGTCATGATTATGGGGTTCATTCGTTTGGTGCAGGAATATTGTGGATATGCGCAGAAGGTGGGAAGTAGTATAAGCGAGAGGCAGGAGGTGGGAAGCGCGGGGTGGCAGAGTCCTAATATGGGTGCTATCAAGATCAATACGGACGCGACTGTTTTTGAGGATGGTACGGTGGGGCTGGGGGTGGTTGCACGGAATTCTCAGGGGCGGGTTGTGCTGGTGGCTAGTAGAAGGGTGTGTGCGGGGTGGGCTGTTGAGGTCGCGGAAGCCAAAGCGGTAGCTTATGGTCTGGAGATGGCGGCTAGTAACGGGCTAGGGAACTTCGTTTTGGAGTCGGACGCCCTTCAGGTGGTTCGAGCGGTGAACAAAAAGTTGCTGATACCGAGTCCCTTTGGTTTGTGTGTCCAAGAAATTGGTGAATTATTGGCTGCTCTTCTTTATAAGAAGCTCGATCACCTGAGACAAAACGGTAATTCGGTAGTTCATTTGTGTGCTAGATTGTGTGAACACGATGGGGAGGATCGAGTTTTTGTTAACAATTTTCCTACTTCCGTCCTTAGTTTGGCGGAAATTGATCTAATATAATTCTGTTTTCCTTGCAAAAAAAAAAATCAAAGGAGCTAATCAAACTAATTGATTTACTGCATTCTTTTGTATTATTACTTGCCTTCTATGTAAAACTAGTTTTACGCCCGTGCAAAAAATGCACGGGTCTAATTTTATTAAATTGAAAAATCTATAAGAAGGTAAATATATTTAACAAAAATATGATTTTAGTATCACAGTCATATTAATGTAAAAAGTAAAGAATATTTATATATTTGACTTAGAAGCAAGTAAAATTGATGCATCTGCTTGACATTATAAAAGTACACAAATCTTATTTAGGACAATCTATCGGTTTAAATTTAAAACGGGTCAAATTTACATGTGTAGCATGAATAAGACAAAAAAACATTATTCTTGACGAAAATAAAATATGTGTCCTATAATCCATGAGGAGCGATACCGACTCGTTTTAAACTTAAGACGGATAGTAGCCCATAAAAAAAAATTAAATTATGCTTACGGATTTAGTCCTAAGTTCAAAACCATCGCAATGAACCCAAATTTTTTTAGTCCGACCCTCTAACTACCCAAAAAAAATTCCGACCATATAATATAATCCCATTTTTTTACGTACATTTAAGACGAAGTTACATATTTTCATTGATTTCTAAATCTCAACTATTTTAATTTGTTGATGTCCACTATTTGAATGTTTTAATTTTCTTCGATTTATATATTATTATTATATTTGGTATTCGATTGTTCCTATGTTATTATCATCGTCACTCAATTTAATCATTTTAGCTGCTGCATGTTAAAGTAATATTTAAAACTTCTTTAATCGTGACATATACTCATCTCTAAACTCTTTGCGTCTCAATCATATCATTATATTTAATATTGCCTTTCATTTATGTAAAATTAGTTAACTTATTATCAATGATTATCAAAAATTTGGTTTTACGGTTGAAATTGAAGTTAGGACTTCGAAAGACTTCATATTAAATTGATGAAAGTAGGAATAGATTAAATTGATGAAAAAAATTAAGGGAGTTAATTAATTATGCATAAGTACATGATGGAGCATACACTAATTAAAAAGAATTATTTTCCTAATTTTATCAACCAATAGAAATCCTTTAAATGTTATTCCTTTTATAGTAAAAGATATGCAATTGTTTATTTTAGGTAAAAGTATGATATACTGTATGTATATATATATATATATATATATATATATATATATAGAGGCAAGATCCGGTGAGAACGATCATTCGGTGCATACGGTGAGAACGACTCTCCTTCATTAGATGAGAGTTAATTAAAAGGCTGAGATTAAATTTTAAATTAAACCAATCAAGCTAAATACTAGTACATCAAGTTTCTACTAGTTATCTGCAGACTGTACGACTGGAAGGAAACTGTATGCGTCAGTTTCTCATTAAAATCTCTAAATGTTTCAGAGGGTCAACATTTTCCATGCCTTGTGATTATAGACACGTAAGAAGTAAAGCTAGTAAATTTTCCATGCCTTGTCCCGCTCCTCTCACTGTCGAAACGGCAAATTCCCTTCGTATACTTGTGTGTACCCTCCCACCTGCAAGGCATAAGTCGAGTTATTCATCCTCAATGAAGCCAGTTTCTGACATACATCGAAATTAGTCATTTGCAAATTGCGATTACCTTGGCCTTGATGTACCAAGGATGCCATCGAAATTAGTCATTAACGAAAAATGTATATAGGTTTATGAAAAAAAAAATGTAATTACTTTGTCAAAAAATATATATAGGTTTATGGAAAAAAAGTGAAAAAAATGTTTCTAATTCATAAAAAAAAATGTACTTAGAAAATTAAAGTTCAAAAAAACTTTTATAATTGTCTAGAATTAGTAAAAAAAATGTATTTACTCCGTCAGAAAAGGTATATAAATTTATGTGAAAAAGTAAAAAAAAAAAGTATATCTACTCCGTCAAAAAATGTAACTAAATTTATGTAAAAAAGTAAAAAAGAATGTATCTACACCGTCAAAAAATGTATCTAGGTTTAAGTAAAAAAAATGTATCTACTCCGTCAAAAAATGTATCTAGGTTTATGTAAAAAAGTAAAAAATGTATCTATTCCGTCAAAAAATGTATCTACTATGTCAAAAAATGTAACTAGGTTTATGTAAACAATATTAAAAAAAAAATGTATCTAGGTTTTAAGTAAAAAATGTATCTACCCCGTCAAAAAATGTAACTAGGTTTATGTTAAAAATCTAAAAAAAATGTATTACTTCGTCAAAAAATGTATTACTCCGTCAAAAATTATTGTATCTACTCAGTCAAAAAATTGTATCTAGCTTTATGTAAAAAAAAGTAAAAAAATGTATCTACCCGTCAAAATATGTATCTAGGTTTTAAGTAAAAAATGTATCTACTCTGTCAAAAAATGTAACTAGATTTATGTAAAAAAGTAAAAAAAAATGTATCTACTCCTTCAAGAAATGTATCTAGGTTTATATAAAAAAGGAAAAAAATGTATCTACTCCGTCAAAAAATGTATCTAGGTTTAAGTAAAAAAAAATGTATCTACTCCGTCAAAAAATGTATCTAGGTTTATGTACAAAAGTAAAAAAAAAATGTATCTAGGTTTGTAAAAAAAGTAAAAAAAATGTATTTATTCCGTCAAAAAATGTATCTAGGTTTATGTAAAAAAGTAAAAAAAATGTATCTACTCCTTCAAAAAATGTATCTAGGTTTATGTAAAAAAATTAAAAAAAAATACATCTACTCATTCAAAAAATGTATCTAGGTTTATGTAAAAAAAGTAAAAAAAAATGTATCTACTTCGTTAAAAAATGTATCTAGGTTTACGTAAAAAAGTAAAAGAAAATGTATCTACTACTTCAAAAAATGTATCTAGGTTTATGTAAAAAAAGTAAAAAAAATGTATCTACTCCTTCAAAAAATGTATCTAGGTTAATGTAAAAAAAGTAAACAAAAATGTATCTACTCCGTCAAAAAATGTATCTAGGTTTACGTAAAAAAGTAAAAAAAATGTATCTACTTCGTCAAACAAATGTATATAGGTTTACGTAAAAAGGTAAAAAAAAATAAGTATTTACTCGTAAAAAAATGTATCTAATTTTATGTAAAAAGGTAAAAAAAAAAAAAAAAATTATCTACTCCGTCAAAAAATCTATCTAGAATGTGGGTTGTGGGTATTTCTTAACCGTTGATTGTGTTTTAATCCAACGGACATGACTCGTTCTCACCGTATGCACCGTATAATCGTTCTCACCCGATCCTAAATCTATATATATATATACATATATATATATATATATACATATATATATATATATATATACATATATATATATATATATATACATATATATATATATATACATATATATATACATATATATATACATATATACATATATACATACATATATACATATATACATACATATATACATATATACATACATATATACATATATATATACATATATATATATATACATACACAGGGTTGGGATCCGGTGAGAACCACCTTACAATGAAAACCGGTGAGAACTCTTCCTTACGGAGTTTTTTTAAAAAAATTAATGACATAATTGGATTCGGCATGGAATTTAATGGCCAGAGAACATATTTCTTGGTCTAGAAAATAAATACTAGTGGCGGAAAAATGATAGATACGAAAACATAGATAGTAGGTGCATGCAAATAAATAAAACGTATCTCACTTTGATTTCCGTCACTAGTATTTATTTTCTAGACCAAAAAATATGTTCTCTAGCTATAAAATGCCATGCCGAATCCAATTATGTTATTAATTTTTTTTTAAAAAGTCCGTAAGGTAGAGTTCTCACAAAGTTCTCATTGTAAGGTGGTTCTCACCGGATCTCAAGTCTATATACACACACATATATATATATATATATATATATATATATATATATATATATATATAATATATATATATATATATATATATATATAATATATATATATATATAATATATATATATATAGGGTTGGGATCTGGTGAGAACCACCTTACAATGAGAACCGGTGAGAACTCTTCCTTACGGAGTTTTTTTAAAAAAAATTAATGACATAATTGGATTCGGCATGGAATTTTATGGCCAGAGAACATATTTCTTGGTCTAGAAAATAAATACTAGTGGCGGAAAAATGATAGATACGAAAAAATACGGAATTTTTTTAAAAAAATTAATGACATAATTTGGATCCGGTAAGAACCACCCTTATAATGAGAACCATGAGAACCTTCACTAAATCTCCACCAGATCTCGCTTCGAAAGTTTCGATGGATCATTCACCATTAGTTTAACTTATTCAAATACACACTTTAGTATCATTAAACAAAATTTATTGATTTTATTAACAAAATATATACTTGGTGTACCAAAATACAATTAGGTATACTAAAACGGCTATAAATGCACGAAAACGACCACTATGTGCATGAAATTTTTTACATGCATGAAAATGACTACTAGGTGCATGAAAATAGTAGGCTCTACGTGCATTAAAACGAGTTCTAGGTGCATGAAAAATGATAGATACGTAAAAATCAGTAGTATGTGCATGAAAATTAATAAAACGTATCTCACCTCGATTTCCGTCACTAGTATATATATTTTCTAGACCAAGAAATATGTTCTCTAGCCATAAAATTCCATGCCGAATCCAAATATGTCATTAAGTTTTTTTAAAAAATTCCGTAAGGTAGAGTTCTCATGGTTCTCATTATATTGGTGGTTCTCATAGGATCCCAATTCTATATGTATATATATATATATATATGTATATATATATATATATATGTATATATACATATATATATATGTACATATACATATATATATATGTACATATACATATATGTACATATACATATATATATATATGTACATATACATATATATATATGTACATATACATATATATATATGTACATATACATATATATATATGTACATATATGTATATGTATATAGAGGCCGGATCACGTGAGACCGCCTATTACGGTGAGGCCGCCGAACCCTTACTATGTTGCACATGATTTTCAATATTCATTGGACTAATTTCAATGGGATGAAAATTATGGGTCATTTATAACAATTCATTTGGCCCAAATATTTTCTCTATCTAAAAAAATTATCCATTTTGCTCTTTTTCTTATTTCGTGAAATTTGAGCTTAAAATATTTGTTTACTCACAAAATATTTAATTTCTTATTTTGTGAATCTTCGACCTTAATTTGTGAACTCGAGACCTTATTTCTAGAAACTTAGACTTAAAATGTTTGTTTGCTCACAAAATGGATAATTTCTTATTTCGTGAATTTCGGACCTTAATTTGTGAAATCGAAACCTTATTTCGTGAAACTTGGACTTAAAATGTTTGTTTACTCACGAATTGTTTAATTTCTTACTTCGTGAATTTTGGACCTTAATTTGTGAAACCGGAACCTTATTTCGTGAAACTTGGACTTAAAAAGTTTGTTTAATCACGAAATGTATAATTTCTTATTTCGTGAATCTTGGACCTTAATTTGTGAAGTCGATACCTTATTTCGTGAAACTTGGACTTAAAATATTTGTTTACCCACGAAATGTTTAATTTCTTATTTCGTGAATCTTTGACCTTAATTTGTGAAACCGGAACCTTATTTCGTGAAACTTGGATTTAAAATATTTGTTGCGCACAAAATATATAATTTTTTATTTCGTGAATCTTGGAACTTAATTTGTGAAACCGGTACCTTATTTTGTGAAACTTGGACTTAAAATATTTGTTTACTCACGAAATGTTTAATTTCTTATTCCGTGAATCTTGAACCTTAATTTGTGAAACCGGAACCTCATTTCGTGAAACTTGGACTTACAATATTTGTTGCTCAAAAAATATATAATTTTTTATTTCGTGAATCTTGGACCTTAATTTGTGAAACCGGGACCTTAGTTTGTGAAACTTGGACATAAAATGTTTGTTTACTCACGAAATTTTTAATTTTTTATTTCGTAAATCATGGACCTTAATTTGTGAAACCGGAACCTTATTTCGTGAAACTTGGATTTAAAATGTTTGTTTTCTCACGAATTGTTTAATTTCTTACTTCGTGAATCTTGGACCTTAATTTGTGAAACCGGGACCTTATTTTGTGAAACTTGGAATTAAAATGTTTCTTCACTCACAAAATGTTTAATTTCTTATTTCGTGAATCTTGGACATGAATTCGTGAAACCGGGACCTTATTTCGTGAAACTAGGACTTAAAATGTTTCTTTACTCACAAAATGTTTAATTTCTTATTTTGTGAATCTTGGACCTTAATTTGTGCAACCGGGACCTTATTTCGTGAAACTTGGACTTAAAATGTTTGTTTACACACAAAATGTATAATTTCTTATTTCGTGAATCTTGGACCTTAATTTGTGAAGTCGATACCTTATTTCGTGAAACTTGGACTTAAAATATTTGTTTACCCACGAAATGTTTAATTTCTTATTTCGTGAATCTTTGACCTTAATTTGTGAAACCGGAACCTTATTTCGTGAAACTTGGATTTAAAATATTTGTTGCGCACAAAATATATAATTTTTTATTTCGTGAATCTTGGAACTTAATTTGTGAAACCGGTACCTTATTTTGTGAAACTTGGACTTAAAATATTTGTTTACTCACGAAATTTTTAATTTTTTATTTCGTAAATCTTGGACCTTAATTTGTGAAACCGGAAACTTATTTCGTGAAACTTGGATTTAAAATGTTTGTTTTCTCACGAATTGTTTAATTTCTTACTTCGTGAATCTTGGACCTTAATTTGTGAAACCGGGACCTTATTTTGTGAAACTTGGAATTAAAATGTTTCTTCACTCACAAAATGTTTAATTTCTTATTTCGTGAATCTTGGACCTGAATTCGTGAAACCGGGACCTTATTTCGTGAAACTAGGACTTAAAATGTTTCTTTACTCACAAAATGTTTAATTTCTTATTTTGTGAATCTTGGACGTTAATTTGTGAAACCGGGACCTTATTTCGTGAAACTTGGACTTAAAATGTTTGTTTACACACAAAATGTATAATTTCTTATTTCGTGAATCTTGGACCTTAATTTGTGAAACTGGGATCTTATTTCGTGAAACTTGGACTTAAAATGTTTGTTTACTCACGAAATGTATAATTTCGTATTTCGTGAATCTTGGACCTTAATTTGTGAAACCGGAACCTTATTTCGTGAAACTTGGATTTAAAATGTTTGTTCACTCACAAAATGTTTAATTTCTTATTTCGTGAATCTTGGACCTGAATTTGTGAAACCGGGACCTTATTTCGTGAAACTAGGACTTAAAATGTTTGTTTACTCACAAAATGTTTAATTTCTTATTTAATGAATCTTGGACCTTAATTTGTGAAACCGGGACCTTATTTCGTGAAACTTGGACTTAAAATGTTTGTTTACTCACGAAAAGTTTAATTTCTTATTTTGTGAATCTTGGACGTTAATTTTTGAAACCGGGACCTTATTTCGTGAAACTTGGACTTAAAATGTTTGTTTACTCACGAAATGTATAATTTCTTATTTCGTGAATATTGGACCTTAATTTGTGAAACCAGAACCATATTTCGTGAAACTTGGAGTTAAAATGTTTGTTCATTACGAAATGTTTAATTTTTCTTATTTCATGAATCTTGGACTTTAATTTGTGAAACCGGGACCTTATTTCGTGAAATTTGGACTTAAAATGTTTGTTTACTCACGAAATGTATAATTTCCTATTTCGTGAATCTTGGACCTTAATTTGTGAAACCGGGACCTTATTTCGTGAAATTTAAAATTAAAATGTTTGTTTATTCACGAAATGTTTAATTTTTTATTTCGTGAATCTTGGACCTTAATTCGTGAAATCGGTACCTTATTTCGTGAAACTTAAACTTAAAATGTTTATTTACTCACAAAATGTTTAATTTCTTATTTCGTGAATCTTGGACCTTAATTCGTGAAACCGGGATCTTATTTCGTGAAACTTGCACTTAAAATGTTTGTTCACTCACAAAATGTTTAATTTCTTATTTCGTGAATCTTAGACCTTAATTCGTGAAACCGGAACCTTATTTCGTGAAAGTTGGACTTAAAATGTTTGTTACTCACGAGATGTTTAATTTCTTATTTCGTGAATTTTGGTCCTTAATTTGTGAAACCGGGACCTTATTTCATGAAACTTGGACTTAAAATGTTTGTTTACTCATGAAATGTATAATTTCTTTTTTCGTGAATCTTAGACATTTATTTGACTTTATTTCGTAAAACTTAGACTTAAAATGTTTGTTTACTCACGAATTGTATAATTTTTAATTTCGTGAATCCTAAACCTTAATTTGTGAAACCGGAACCTTATTTCGTGAAACTTGGACTTAAAATGTTTATTACTCACGAGATGTTTAATTTCTTATTTCATGAATTTTGGTCCTTAATTTGTGAAAGCGGGACCTTATTTCATGAAACTTGGACTTAAAATGTTTGTTTACTCACGATAATGTATAATTTTTAATTTCGTGAATCCTAGATCTTAATTTGTGAAACGGACCAATCCCTTATAAGACAAGATATATACTTTAAAATAAAAACGCGTCATATAACATTTCATCTGAATAGATAAATAAAACCGTCTTTGACGAAATTAAGATAAAATTAAAAAAAAGGAAATGAAAGTAAAGGAGGCAAAGACCTCGTGAGTCGTGAGCACTCAAAGAAATGCCTAACTAAACAATGGCGGGGATCAACTCGAAAAATATGGAAAGAAAGAGAAAACGACAATAAATGGTGACAACAAAAATCAAACCCAGTATACAGGTTGATTTGAGGTCATTAAAGATGTTTTGGTCATTTAATATCTTTGAATTAAATTCTAACCGTTACCGTATTTGTTCAAATTGGTCTTGTGTAAGACACATGGCACCATCTGATGTGTCTATAGTGTTTTAATCTAACGGTCTAGATTGGTACAACGGCCTCACCCTAAGAGGGGTGCCTCACGTGATTCGATTTCTACGTGGGTCCTAATCAAGCTTTGTAAGTCTGTAAAGGCTATCAACCCGTGATTCGCCCAATTAGGACACAAAATGGACACCGAGAATATCACATCCAAGGTTCTACGTGGGCTTGATTATAAACTCTATCAACCCGTCATCAATGGAGTCAACGCTCGCGATCTACCCATACCATTTGAGGAACTTCATGAGAAACTTATTCAACATGAATTATTCCTCAAACAAACCACACCTGATCCATCTCCTTCCTCCTTTCCTGCCTCTGCTCAAGCAGTTCACCACCGCTCTTCTTCGCAACAATACAATCAAACATCTCGTTATACACCTCGCCTAAACACTGCTCTTCTCCCCACACCAACACCCAACTCTGCTTCTGCCCCAAAAATCCATTTAATGGAAAGTGCCAATATTATCACTTCAAAGGTCACTTCCTCTCTGAATGTCGCAACTTCAAACGCGACCATCCTACTATTGTCATTCCTCAACGAAACCACCGCACCAATAATCCTCCGTAGGCACACACTGTCACGACTACCACCCCTTTTTCATCCCCGTGGTTAGTCGACAGTGGCGCGACACACCACATTACCAATGACTTATCTACCCTTGCTCTTCATCAACCCTATGACGGAAGTGACGATGTGATTATTGGTGATGGCTCTTCCTTACAAATTGAAAACATAGGTTCATTTTATCATCCTTCTTTATCTAATTCTAATTTACATTTTCGTAATGTTTTACATGTTCCTTTAATATCTCGTAATATCTTATCAGTTTCTCAATTTTGCAAAGAAAATAATGCCCTAATAGAATTTTCATCTACTTCTTTTTCCTTTAAGGATATCTCGACGGTCAAATTCTGCTACAAGGGAAAATTAATAACGGAATATACACTTGGGATCCGTCTCGTCCTCATGCCTTCACCGTTTCAACTACATCGCCTTCTGATTTTCATCACCGCCTTGGGCATCCCTCCGCCTTTACTCTAGCTTTTATTTCACGAAATTTCAATTTAAAAATGTTCTACTACTACCTTTGATTACTGTAACTCATGCAAAAGAAACAAATCTCATAAATTGCCTTTCTCCTTTTCTACGTTAAAATCAACCGCTTCACTTGACTTAATCTTTTCCGATGTTTGGACATCTCCAATTTACTCTTACGATAATTTTAAATACTATGTAATATTTGTGGATCACTACTCAAAATATATTTGGCTAT
The DNA here is from genome assembly GCA_029255685.2 of Silene conica. Lineage (NCBI taxonomy): Eukaryota > Viridiplantae > Streptophyta > Magnoliopsida > Caryophyllales > Caryophyllaceae > Silene > Silene conica. The sequence goes on from CM055314.2 coordinate 76,416,323, forward strand.
ATCCTATTAAGCAAAAATCTGATACAATTACAACATTTACTCGCTTTAAAGCGCTTGTCGAAAAATATTTTCAACGACCAATAATTCAATTCTTTTTTGATAATGGGGGTGAATACATCAAAAGACACATACTTTAACTCAGAATGGGATATCTCATCTCACATCTCGTCCACATACACATGACCATAATGGCTATGCAGAACGAAGACACCGTCACATAGTCGAAACAAGGTTATCTTTACTATCTCATGCTCAACTTCCTCTGAAATTCTGGCCGTCTGCTTTCACCACAGCCGCGTATTTAATAAAAAAACTTCCTACTACGACGCTTGATAATACCTCACCTTATTTTCGTCTTTTTAAACAACAACCGAACTATACCAAACTTCGAAGCTTTGGTTGTCTAGCTTATCCTTGGCTCCGTCCCTATGCCAGTAATAAACTATCTCCACGATCCACACCTTGCATTTTTGTTGGATATTCGCCAACACAAAGTGCGTACCATTGTTTCGATCCCATTACAAACAAACTTTACACCTCTCGACATGTCTCCTTTGTTGAACATATCTATCCATATTCATCTCTTACTTCTTCAACTTTTAACTTACCAAAAAAAATTACTCCGTCAAATTGGTGTCTCACCTCTATACCTATTAAACCTACAAATGTAGTCCCATCAAACTCATTGACCTCTACATCAAACTCGCCTGCCTCAACATCAAACTCTCCTGCCTCAACCCATGCCATTTCCCATGACACCCACCTCATCTTCTTCACCCACTTTCTCTCCCTTATCACCTATATTAACATCCCCTCCACTACTGAAACATTCTCCATGTATTTTGACTCTTCTCCTTCCTCACCTCGCGTAACCTCAGTCCCCTCTACCTCCTCTGCCTCTTCTCCTTCCTCCTCTCGCACAAGCCCTGTCACCTCCACTTCTACAACTGTTCCCTCTCCTCCTCCACCACCTCCACCCGTGCTACAACTAGACTCCAAAATAATATCGTCAAACCTAACCCGAAATATGCCAAAATCGCAACAATAAACCCAACGATCTCCATTCCCCATACCACAAAGCAAGCTCTCTCATCCCCTCAATGGCGTAATGCTATGCTCGACGAATATTCCGCACTTACCAAAAATAATACATGGTCTCTTGTCCCACATACTGATGCTACTAATGTTGTTGGATGTAAATGGGTTTTCAGAATTAAATACAAGGCTGACAATTCCATTGACAAATATAAAGCTTGACTTGTGGAAAAAGGATTCAATCAACGACCCGGTGTTGATTTTTCTGATACGTTCAGCCCCGTGATTAAACCGGTAACTGTCCGATTACTTCTTTCTCTTGCTATTACTAACGGATGGCCTCTTCGTCAACTCGATATAAACAATGCTTTTCTACAAGGTACTCTTCATGAAACCGTTTTTATGCAACAGCCGTCTGGCTTTATTGATAAAAGCAAACCAACCCATGTTTGTCGACTCAACAAAGCAATTTGTGGATTAAAACAAGCTCCAAGAGCTTGGTATAATGAACTCAAAACATATTTAATTCAAAACAATTTCCCTGCTTCTTTATCCGATCCGTCTTTATTTATTTATAACAAACAATCTCACACAATTTACCTATTAGTCTATGCTGACGACATTATTATTACGGGATCGTCGCATTCTGCTGTCTCACAATTCGTACAAAACCTTGCCATTAGGTTTAGTCTTAAAGACCTAGGAATCCTCTCCTATTTCTTGGGAGTCGAAGTAATCCCAAATCCCTCTGGTCTCCTACTCTCACAAACAAAATATGTCCATGATCTCCTTACAACACAGAAAATGCTAGACTCTAAACCATCTACCACACCCATGCTCACTCATCCTCCTCTTCAAAAAGATAATACGACAGCACTAAGTAATCCAACAGAATATAGAGCCATTATCGGGAGTCTTCAATATCTATGTTTAACTCGACCCGATATAGCCTTCTCTATCAATCGTTTAGCACAGTTTATGTAGGAACCAAAAGCAACCCACTGGCAAGCACTAAAGCGTCTCGTTCGTTACATACACGACACAATGACGATGGGTATTCAACTTTACAAAAACACACCTCTTGTCCTTCATGCCTACAGTGACGCAGATTGGGCTGGAGACAAAGACGATTATGTCTCCACCTCAGGTTATATTGTCTATCTTGGTCAAAACCCCATAGCATGGGCCTCCAAGAAACAACGTACTCTTGCGCGATCCTCAACCGAAGCTGAATTTAGAGCTGTGGCCGATGCAACCGCTGAAGTTTTATGGCTCCGTTCTCTTCTTGCTGAACTAAACACCACTCCATCACTACCTCCGGTTATTTATTGTGACAATCTAGGTGCCACCCATTACTCGGCGAATCCAGTTTTTCATTCCCGTATGAAGCATGTCGCTTTATCCTTCCACTTTGTTCGGGAGCATATCCAAAACGGTCTGTTACGAGTAGAACATACCAATGGCGACGATTAACTTGCAGATATATTAACCAAACCCCTCCCACGTACTAGACTGTTTTCTGTTATATCCAAGATTGGACTAAATCAACGATCGCCCATCTTGCGGGAGCATGATAAGAATCTCAATCAATCTTTTCCTAATACTACTCCTAATCTCACGCCAATCAAAGGAGCTAACCAAACTAATTGATTTACTGCATTCTTTTGTATTATTTACTTGCCTTCTATGTAAAATATGCAATTGTTTATTTTAGGTGAAAGTATCATATACTATATATATATATATATATATATATATATATATATATATATATATATATATATATATATATATATCAACTTTGTAAGTCTGTAAAGGCATCACAAATAATATCAATTACTCTGTTTTTCTATATATTTTCCTCTCTGTAATAATTTGATGGACTTGTTAGGTTATTCTCTCTTTCAAGTACAATAACCTTCTTAAGTCTTAGGGTAACATTATCAATAAAACTTACCAAAATTTTCAAACTCCGCCACGTCAAATTTCCACTAACCTTTTATTATTATTTTATTGTTCAGATCCATTCCAAATTTACCTCAAACTTTATACATTATCTCTCAAACTCACCTCAGATCCCACTTTTCTACTACACTTTTCTTATCAGATTTTAGATAAAAAGAAAAATAATAATACTTTAACACATGGTAGGCTGGTAACCATTTATTGGTTATCATTTATAAAACGGTGGGGTCAAGACGTTTGTAGAGTCTTTAAGGCTCTGTTTGGATACAATTTTAGGAGGGAAAGGAAGGGGAAGGGGAGTGAGGGGAGGAGAAAGGAGGGGAGGGGAGGTGAGTGGAAAATGAATTGTGGTTGTTTGGATAACAAAAATGATGAGATGGAAATGGAAGAGGAGGAAGGAGGGAGTTAGTATAATGGTGGGAGATTATCCAAGAAAATATGTGTTTTCATAACTAAATCAAGGATCAAATAAAGTTTTCTCTCCACATCTTGCCTCCCATGGAAAGATTTTAGTTTGTCTTTAAGAAGGGGAAGTAAATCCCTTCATTTCCTTCCCCCTCTCATTTCCTTCCCTCCATAAATTGTATCCAAATAAAGAAAAATAAATCTCTTCCTTTCCTTCCCCTCCCTTTCCCTCCATTTCTCTCAATCCAAACACACCCTAACAGAAATATTGGGCAAAGCTAAGGTTGGTGATATAGGTGATTATTCAAATGTTAAGTTTGGTAATAGTAGTGTTGAAGATATATTCCTGACTACTCAAGATGTAATACCCCGTATTTTTTTTTATATCGCGTAATAATAAAATATTAACAGAGATAATTTTATATTTAATATGTTTAATATTTTACAAATATACGAGGATACTTTATATATCAAATTATTATTATTAATATTATTATTATCATATTACCGTTGTTACAACCTTATTATTAAATTTATTATTATTACTCGTAATATTAGATTATATATTACGCTAGTATTATTATCGTTGACACCCGTCGTTGAGGGGTGCCAAAGATAAGATTTATAAAACCTCAGCTTAAACTCAGATAGGATAAGTCAAGGGTCGAACCACGAGGAGACAAGGTTAATTATGTTTGTGAATTTAGAGTCTATTGCAAGTAACCAAAAAGGGGGTTTGAATTGGGATTTTAGCTAACAACTAAAGTAATAAACTAACAAAAAAATTAAAATAAGATAAAAGGGGATTAGGAACTTTGGTTCCCCATGGTCAAAACAAGTCAATGAAGGGTAAAACAATCAAATAACACAATCCCAAGGAACAAAGAATAAACCTTTAGGTCGATATTCTACCCAATCCTTACGGTCTTAGGGTTCCTAGAAAAGCACTAAACTTTCGTTCAAGGGCTATCCCAAAGTTGTTGTTAAACTAATCCTAATAATCTTTCAATCCTAAGGATTAGTTCACCAACAACAATGGGGGATTGGTAATTTAATCATCAAACTTATCAAAGTCAAGTCTTTACATGGTTCCCCTAATTCCTAATCACAAGAATTAGCTATGCATACTTCTAATTATGAAACTAACAATTATTAAGAATATTAAAGAGATGAACATAATTAAAGAAGACGATAAAAGGGAAAACATGAAACAAGGAATAACAACAAGATGGATAATAAGATTGAATTAAAAGGAAAGATTAATTATAACAAACTTACAACTTGAATGGAAATCCTAAGAACAAAGATGAAAGCTTGGTACCAAAAGTCTAACAATGGAGTTCTTCTACATAAAGTACTTGGATGAAAATTACTTAGGTAGAAAACTGCTTTTTAAACTACCTCACCTAAAAGAAGAGTTTTGGTCTCCTTAAATAAGAAAATATTACAAGATTAGGAAAACAGAAAATAAAACGGAAGTCTCGAAACAGGGTCTGGTCGGTCGACCTGTTTTCTCGGTCGGTCGACCGATTCTGCCAATGCGGATTTATCTTTATGCGAATTTGGGCTTCCGTGGAGAACTGGGCCTGTTTATGTTGACACCGGTCGGTCGACCACTTTCGGTGGTCGGTCGACCGCTTCTCTTTATTTCCAGCTTTGATCCGGCCCGATAATTATACTTGAATGCACCATCCGAATTACTGCTCCAAAAACAGCTTCCTAAAGGCAAATAAGGCTTGGTTTTGCTTACTTCCGCATATTCTGTAAAACCCCTCGCGAAAGCGGAAATATAAACACATAAAAGTACCAAAAATGCAGCGGAATTAAAACTTTTTAGAAGATAAAGCAACGTGCGAGAAATCTTACGCTAAAACGTAAACTGAAACTGAAACCAAAATAGATAAGTAACGGTACTAAGTATCAAACTGAAACATAAAGTAAATACATCAGCCGGGGATGGAACATCCCTACCGGCACCAAAACAAAAGTAACGAACTACGAGTCCAGCTAAACGACGTAAGGTAAGTCATGATGAACGGATCATCGCTCGCTAGCTCTCGTGAACCCATCTCCAACCAGCATGTACCTACATACATGAAAACATGTACGCCACAATCAGTGGGGAGTGACTAGAGTTCTCCTAGCCACCTTTTGTGACAACACGTAACATATAAAACAATACAGAATACTCCAACATATATCAACATGTGAAGCATAAACAACTCATCATCTGATCTCTTACTATCATGCGATTACCATGCACGACTCTCAACTAACTTCATAAACAGATAAGAAGGAGAGCCGGTTTCCCTACTGGTTACCCAGTCGGGGGGTCTTTCAATCTAATCATTTATGAAAACGAACTAAGAGTCATCCAATGCCTTGGATGATTTAACCACAAACCATATAACAACAATAACATACTATGCATATCTGACACTGTACCATCATCAAGGCAAGCAGATATAAAACAGCAAGTACAAAGGTTCAGAGGCGACATCTTAACGCATAACCTAGGTACTAAATAATTCAGCAGGTATAAAGGTTCAGAGGCGACATCTTAACGCATAACCTAAATACCAAGTTCACATTATCAAGCAAGGACTCAGAGGCGAAAACTCAACGCATGGACCGGCTAACACTGAACATTAGACTCAGAGGCGAAAACTCAACGCATGGACTAACATTCAATTCACTATCACAAGTAAGGAACTCAGAGGCGAAAACTCAACGCATGTTCCCCTACCACATCACAAGATACTAGACTCAGAGGCGAAAACTCAACGCATGTTCTAGCACCAAACACCTGCACTCCGGGTAAGGTATGACAACCTGACTGCCCCGTCGTGCAGTTGCTCTACTCGTCAGACTCAGAGGCGAAAACTCAACGCATGTTCCGACGCGATCACTCATACATGTCTGGACTCAGAGGCGAAAACTCAACGCATGTCCCAGACACGACAAACAAACATGTATAGAACTCAGAGGCGAAAACTCAACGCATGGCTCCATACACGACAAACAAACACATATAGGGCTCAGAGGCGACATCTTAACGCATACCCCTATACATGACAAACAACCTACGTATTAAGTTCAGAGGCGACATCTTAACGCATAACTTAATACGCATCAAAACAATATCATCAAAGTCTACGAACTAAACCGTAGTCCTACCTTTAACTTCTAATCAACACTTAATTGACCTCGAGAACTAAGATGAGGGAGAGCCGGTTTCCCTTTCGGTTGCCCGACCGGGGGGTCTCTATCCTTACCCTATTCTCGAACCCAATAAAATGTTGCCCATCCTCCGGGGACCTCAAATATATGTCAAAGGTACACAAAACAAGTTTCAAGTAAAACCGATTAACCATTTGAAAGTTACGATCAAATTACGAAAAACCTCAAAATAGCCTACAGGGGTCCCCAGCCGGTCGGCAGGCAGCCGGTCGGCCGGCTGGTGACCTCTCAGCCTTCCTTCTTCTTTTTCCAAAACGAAACAACACAAAGGCCTCCCAGCCGGTCGGCAGGCAGCCGGTCGGCCGGCTGGGAAGACTCCCCCAAGCCTTCACAAAACTCGTAACCTTTCCCAAATGCACTCCCAGCCGGCTGGCAGGCGGCCGGTCTGCCGGCTGGGCTCCCTTCCTAATCTAAGTTCTTCGCAACAAACACAACTCAAGTGACCACCAGCCGGTCGGCAGGTAGCCGGTCGGCCGGCTGGCAGCCAAAACCCTTTTTCCTAAATTTTACGAAAAACACCCAAATGCTCTCCCAGCCGGTCGACCGGCGGCCGGTCGGTCGACCGGCTCAGAGAGCCTGTAACCCAATTTCGCAAAAACGCAATTTATGCAAACTCCATTAATCGACCTACAACATTCAAATTTGCTACACAAGATGTTTACCCAACAATATCAAACATCAATTTCTACTCATCTACCAGCAAGTAAGTCCCATAACAATCCTCAAACGAATTTTAAGAGTATCCGTCGCAAAATGAGAAAAACTGAAATTATACTTTGAAGCATGTAACAATCAATTCAAGCATGAATTCTTCACCACAATATCACCCTAAACATGTTACTAAGTCCGTAAATCATCAACTCAAACATAAATCAGAAACTATGACAAGATCAACAACAAAAGTGCTAATATTCACAAATAGGCCGAGTTTCTCATTATCGTCACCTTTAAGCTTATTCCGGCAGATGATCCTCCTCTACAATGTAAGAGTACACGTCGGGATTGTCCAAGCCAACTCCTACAACATAGAAAACGGGTTTTTAAGCTCTTAAAACGGAACTAAGGAAAACAGGCCGATTTTTGAAGTCGATAAAATGAAAAACGAAAGTGATGGATGTCTTGGAAATTGAACGAGGATTCCGAAAATGTACTTACTTTCGCGATTCGATGAACGGATGATGAAGAAAGCTTGAAAAGAAGGAAAGGTTTTATGGAGGTTTTGAGGATGAATGTTGTTACAGTGAAATGATTTCTTGGAGAATAAGATGTCGACATATTGTTTATAAAGAGGACAAGTGAGTTGTCCTTTCCGAGTAAGTAAAATGGAGCGGATATTTACACGGATACTTGAGTCGGATATTTAAACTATGCCAAGTTGTATTCGTCTTAAGAACTGGAGGTTCTTAAGACGGATCTTATTTATTTCATAAAAATTTCCGAATTAAATTATTAAAATATTATTTTGTTACGTAAAATAATTTAAAACGCTTAAATTAGATTTTACGAAAATACGGGATGTTACAATCACCCCAACTTCAAAAAGTTTCGTCCTCGAAACTCGAACGGACATAAATCTATATACTATACCTCAATCGAAAAGAGAAGGATGCGCGATACGCATCGAAGCCTCAGTCTCCCAAGTCTGCTCCTCAACATCACCGCAACGCCAAAGGATCTTCACTAGCGGCACCACCTTGCTCCTAAGCTTCCTATCCTGACGGTCAAGGATCTTCACAGGACGCTCCTCGAAAGCAAGACTCGGCTCCAAGTTCTCGATCTCTCTAGGCAAAACATGACTCGGGTCACTAACATACTTACGGAGCTGGGAAACATGAAAAACGCTATGAACCTTGCCCAAACTAGGAGGCAAGTCCAATCGGTAAGCAGCAGCACCAATCCTCTTCACGATCTCAAAAGGGCCAATATACTTAGGGCTCAACTTGCCCTTAACTCCAAACCTTTTGACGCCTTTCATCGGAGAAACTCTCAAGAAAACTCGATCACCCACCTCAAACTCTAAGGGTCTACGGCGAACATCAGCATAGGATTTCTGCCGGTCCTGCGCGGCCTTCATCCTACCTCTGATAAGTTGAACCTGATCAATAGTAACAGCTAACTGGTCCGGTCCTAGGTCACGAACATCACTAGCCTGATCCCAACAAATCGGACTACGGCACTTCCTACCATAAAGAGCCTCGTACGGAGCCATGCCAATGGAAGCATGATAACTGTTGTTGTAAGAAAACTCTACCAACGGCAAACACTGCTCCCAAGAACTCTGTAAATCAAGGGCACAAGTACGGAGCAAATCCTCTAATGTCTGTATAGTCCTCTCGGACTGACCATCGGTTGCGGCATGAAAAGCAGTACTCATCAACAAACGGCTACCCATAGCCTCCTGCAAAGCCTTCCAGAACCTGGAACAAAACCTCGGATCACGATCTGAAACTATCTCTCTCGGGACACCATGATATCGGACTATCTCAGCGATATAAGCCCTAGCTAAACGATCCATATCCCATGTCTCTCTGATCGGCACGAATCTGGCACACTTAGTTAGACGATCAACAACAACCCAAATCGCATCTTTGCCTCCCACGGTCTTAGGCAAAGCCGTAACGAAATCCATAGATATGCACTCCCACTTCCACTGAGGAATGGGAAGCGGCTGTAGCAAACCACCAGGTCTCCTATGCTCTATCTTGACTTGTTGACAAGTCAAGCACCTACTAACATAATCCAAAATCTCCTTCTTCATACCAGGCCACCAAAACATAAGCCTCAAATCCTTGTGCATCTTCTCTCCTCCTGGATGAACGGAGTACGGTGACAAATGAGCCTCATCAAGAACCTTCTTCCTCAAATCTGGCACATCAGGAACATACATCCTACCACGGAACCTAAGGAAACCATCAGCATCAATCACCAACTCAGGTGCAACACCACTCGAAATCTTAGCCTCAAACTTCTTGAAATCGGCATCTGAAGGCAAACTCCGGCGAATCTCCCAATATAAAGACGGCTCGGCAGTCATAGCAGCTAACCAATCAAAACCACTGCCCACCATCTCTAACCTCAGCTTCCGGAACTCGGAACACAACTCATCGGGCAATACTCTCATGGCACTCATCGAGTGAGAAGTCTTGCGGCTAAGCGCATCAGCAACTACATTGGCTTTTCCCTCATGATATAACAACTCAATGTCGTAATCTTTCACTAACTCTAGCCAACGTCTCTGTCTCATGTTAAGGTCTTTCTGAGTAAAAATGTACTTGAGACTCTTGTGATCTGTGAAAATACGGCAATGGGATCCAATCAGGTAGTGACGCCACATCTTCAAAGCATGAACAACTGCGGCCAACTCCAAGTCATGTGTCGGATAGTTCACCTCATGAACTCTCAACTGTCTAGATGAGTAGGCTATCACCTTACCACTCTGCATCAGTACGCATCCAAGCCCTAACATCGAAGCATCACAATACACATCGAAGTCCACTCCGATCTCTGGCAAAGCTAACACGGGGGCGGAAGTCAATCTGGTCTTCAACTCTTGGAAAGAACTCTCACACTTGTCGGTCCACACAAATTTGGCTTCTTTCTTCAACAACTGAGTCATCGGGCGAGCTAATCTAGAGAAATCCTCAACGAATCTACGATAATAACCAGCCAAACCCAAAAAGCTACGGATCTCTCCAACATCCTTGGGACTCTCCCAATCAACTACAGCCTCTATCTTTGCGGGATCTACCATCACACCCTCGCTGGATATCACATGTCCTAAAAAGGCAACCTTCGAGAGCCAAAATTCACACTTCGAAAACTTTGCGAACCATTTCTGTCTGCGCAGAATCCCTAGAATCAAGCGAAGATGCTCAGCATGTTCCTCATCGGTCTTCGAATATATCAAGATGTCATCAATGAAAACCACAACACATGTGTCAAGATACTCACTGAAGGTACGGTTCATCTGATCCATAAAAATCGCCGGTGCATTAGTCAACCCAAATGGCATAACTATGAACTCAAAATGTCCATATCTGGTACGAAATGCAGTCTTCGCAATATCAGCCTCTCTCACTGGAATCTGATGATAACCTGATCGAAGATCAATCTTAGAAAACCTCGAAGCACCTCTCAACTGATCAAACAAATCATCTATCCTAGGCAAAGGATATCGATTCTTCACGGTCACTCGGTTCAGCTCTCTATAGTCAATGCACAGTCTCATGGAACCATCTTTCTTCTTAACGAACAAAACGGGAGCACCCCACGGAGAAGCACTCGGTCTAATGAAACCTTTCTCGATCATCTCTTCCAATTGCTGCTTCAACTCTTTCAACTCTGGCGGAGCCATACGGTAAGGAGCTTTAGAAATCGGTCCGGTACCTGGAACAAGCTCAATAGTAAACTCCACATCTCTCTCTGGCGGTATCCCTGGCAAGTCATCTGGGAACACATCTGGATACTCACGAACAATGGCTACATCTTCGAGCTTCGGTAGCGATGGTTTAGCAGCTGTAACAACACACAGGAAGGCTTGGCAACCTTTCCTAAGAAGATGAGAAGCTTTCATCGAAGAGATAACACGAACACCCTTTTGAGGGCGAGTTCCCCTATAGGAAACACGAACTCCTGAAGAACTCCTCAAGCAGATTTTCTGGTCGCGACACTCGAAGCGAGCATGGTATCGCGATAACCAATCCATACCGAGGATAATGTCAAACTCCTCGAGAGGAAATCTCAGTAAGTCCGCAGGAAATGTGGCTTGACCAATAACAATAGGAACATCCCTATGGGACGAAGAGCAGGAAAACACGTCTCCAGAAGGTAAGGAAATAGAAGTCTCCTCAACCAATGAAGACTCAAGAGCTAGACGATCGGCGAACTGAGTCGATATAAATGATAAAGAAGCTCCAGTATCGAATAAAATAAGGCACTCAGCGCCAAGAACAGAAAAGATACCAGCAACAATATCTGGATGAGCCTCTGCCTCAGCCCTAGTCATCACAAAGATCTTCCCCTTCGGCTTTCCTCCTCTGGTCTCTGCAGCAGCTGTGGCAGCCTTGCCAAGAACAGTATTCTTCTCAGGACAATCAAAGGATCTATGCCCAAATCCATTACAAGTATAACACTTATAGGCATTCTTGAAGCAATCAAACCCTGGATGAAGCGGTTTACCACAACGGCGGCAAACAGTAGAAGCAGTGTCAGTGTGAAATGTGGTCTTAGCAACCGGAGCAGAGAACCTCTCAAAACGCTTCTTCTGAGAAGAAGGCGAAGAAGTAGAAGGAACAAATGGTCTCTTCCCCTGGTACACGGATCTCTGGTGAGAAGTGAAGTTGGAAGTAGCGGCACGGGTCTCAGCATCAATGGCACGAATAGAACTCTCGGCCCAAATAGCATCGTCATACACCTCCACAAAAGAAGTAGAGTCACGACGAACCATACTCTCAATCCTCGGCCCTAGCTTCCCTCGGTAGAAATACACTCTCTCAGCCTCATCACGAACAAATCTCGATGCAAAGTGAGCTAACTGGTTGAACTTGTCAGTAAACTCCTGAACGGTCATCTTGCCTTGCTTCAAATCCATAAATTCTTTCAACCTCTGCGATCTCAACTCCTTGGGGTAGAACCTCGCCTCGAGCCTGTCTTTGAAAGCCTCCCAATCGAACATCGGGTCAAGAATAGCGGTAGGTCCAGTCAATGCCCACCAACGGTCAGCCTCCAATGTCAGGAAGTGAGCGGCTAAACGCACTCTATCCTCCCTAACGACTGAGTATAAGGTGAAGCTCTTTTCCATCTCTCTAAACCACTCTGTGAGGGCTACTGGGTCAGCCTCGCCTCCGTAGGTCCTAACATGGCTTCTGGACATCTGAGAGGCAATCCAGGAAAAGCTACCCGGACGATTAGTCTCGCCACCCGGCGGTGGAGGAGGTGGAACATTCCCCGCTTGCTGTCTCTGAGTCTCAAGCAAATGCTGAATTGCTTGCAGCACAATGTTATCAGCAGCTCTGGGTCTCACCATTCTTTAAAAGAGAAAACAAGGATTAGCTTAACAATTAGCAATCACAATTAGACTACAAAATGAGTCCTTAGATCTACCCATCTCTCATTCATTATTTATTTACTTGGTCAAGTTAAGGTTGGGGGTCACATGAGTGCGTCGGGAGCAATAATGCTCTGATACCAACTGTAAAACCCCTCACGAAAGCGGAAATATAAACACATAAAAGTACCAAAAATGCAGCGGAATTAAAACTTTTTAGAAGATAAAGCAACGTGCGAGAAATCTTACGCTAAAACGTAAACTGAAACTGAAACCAAAATAGATAAGTAACGGTACTAAGTATCAAACTGAAACATAAAGTAAATACATCAGCCGGGGATGGAACATCCCTACCGGCACCAAAACAAAAGTAACGAACTACGAGTCCAGCTAAACGACGTAAGGTAAGTCATGATGAACAGATCATCGCTCGCTAGCTCTCGTGAACCCATCTCCAACCAGCATGTACCTACATACATGAAAACATGTACGCCACAATCAGTGGGGAGTGACTAGAGTTCTCCTAGCCACCTTTTGTGACAACACGTAACATATAAAACAATACAGAATACTCCAACATATATCAACATGTGAAGCATAAACAACTCATCATCTGATCTCTTACTATCATGCGATTACCATGCACGGCTCTCAACTAACTTCATAAACAGATAAGAAGGAGAGCCGGTTTCCCTACTGGTTACCCAGTCGGGGGGTCTTTCAATCTAATCATTTATGAAACCGAACTAAGAGTCATCCAATGCCTTGGATGATTTAACCACAAACCATATAACAACAATAACATACTATGCATATCTGACACTGTACCATCATCAAGGCAAGCAGATATAAAACAGCAAGTACAAAGGTTCAGAGGCGACATCTTAACGCATAACCTAGGTACTAAATAATTCAGCAGGTATAAAGGTTCAGAGGCGACATCTTAACGCATAACCTAAATACCAAGTTCACATTATCAAGCAAGGACTCAGAGGCGAAAACTCAACGCATGGACCGGCTAACACTGAACATTAGACTCAGAGGCGAAAACTCAACGCATGGACTAACATTCAATTCACTATCACAAGTAAGGAACTCAGAGGCGAAAACTCAACGCATGTTCCCCTACCACATCACAAGATACTAGACTCAGAGGCGAAAACTCAACGCATGTTCTAGCACCAAACACCTGCACTCCGGGTAAGGTATGACAACCTGACTGCCCCGTCGTGCAGTTGCTCTACTCGTCAGACTCAGAGGCGAAAACTCAACGCATGTTCCGACGCGATCACTCATACATGTCTGGACTCAGAGGTGAAAACTCAACGCATGTCCCAGACACGACAAACAAACATGTATAGAACTCAGAGGCGAAAACTCAACGCATGGCTCCATACACGACAAACAAACACATATAGGGCTCAGAGGCGACATCTTAACGCATACCCCTATACATGACAAACAACCTACGTATTAAGTTCAGAGGCGACATCTTAACGCATAACTTAATACGCATCAAAACAATATCATCAAAGTCTACGAACTAAACCGTAGTCCTACCTTTAACTTCTAATCAACACTTAATTGACCTCGAGAACTAAGATGAGGGAGAGCCGGTTTCCCTTTCGGTTGCCCGACCGGGGGGTCTCTATCCTTACCCTATTCTCGAACCCAATAAAATGTTGCCCATCCTCCGGGGACCTCAAATATATGTCAAAGGTACACAAAACAAGTTTCAAGTAAAACCGATTAACCATTTGAAAGTTACGATCAAATTACGAAAAACCTCAAAATAGCCTACAGGGGTCCCCAGCCGGTCGGCAGGCAGCCGGTCGGCCGGCTGGTGACCTCTCAGCCTTCCTTCTTCTTTTTCCAAAACGAAACAACACAAAGGCCTCCCAGCCGGTCGGCAGGCAGCCGGTCGGCCGGCTGGGAAGACCCCCCCCAAGCCTTCACAAAACTCGTAACCTTTCCCAAATGCACTCCCAGCCGGCTGGCAGGCGGCCGGTCTGCCGGCTGGGCTCCCTTCCTAATCTAAGTTCTTCGCAACAAACACAACTCAAGTGACCACCAGCCGGTCGGCAGGCAGCCGGTCGGCCGGCTGGCAGCCAAAACCCTTTTTCCTAAATTTTACGAAAAACACCCAAATGCTCTCCCAGCCGGTCGACCGGCGGCCGGTCGGTCGACCGGCTCAGAGAGCCTGTAACCCAATTTCGCAAAAACGCAATTTATGCAAACTCCATTAATCGACCTACAACATTCAAATTTGCTACACAAGATGTTTACCCAACAATATCAAACATCAATTTCTACTCATCTACCAGCAAGTAAGTCCCATAACAATCCTCAAACGAATTTTAAGAGTATCCGTCGCAAAATGAGAAAAACTGAAATTATACTTTGAAGCATGTAACAATCAATTCAAGCATGAATTCTTCACCACAATATCACCCTAAACATGTTACTAAGTCCGTAAATCATCAACTCAAACATAAATCAGAAACTATGACAAGATCAACAACAAAAGTGCTAATATTCACAAATAGGCCGAGTTTCTCATTATCGTCACCTTTAAGCTTATTCCGGCAGATGATCCTCCTCTACAATGTAAGAGTCCACGTCGGGATTGTCCAAGCCAACTCCTACAACATAGAAAATGGGTTTTTAAGCTCTTAAAACGGAACTAAGGAAAACAGGCCGATTTTTGAAGTCGATAAAATGAAAAAAGAAAGTGATGGATGTCTTGGAAATTGAACGAGGATTCCGAAAATGTACTTACTTTCGCGATTCGATGAACGGATGATGAAGAAAGCTTGAAAAGAAGGAAAGGTTTTATGGAGGTTTTGAGGATGAATGTTGTTACAGTGAAATGATTTCTTGGAGAATAAGATGTCGACATATTGTTTATAAAGAGGACAAGTGAGTTGTCCTTTCCGAGTAAGTAAAATGGAGCGGATATTTACACGGATACTTGAGTCGGATATTTAAACTATGCCAAGTTGTATTCGTCTTAAGAACTGGAGGTTCTTAAGACGGATCTTATTTATTTCATAAAAATTTCCGAATTAAATTATTAAAATATTATTTTGTTACGTAAAATAATTTGAAACGCTTAAATTAGATTTTACGAAAATACGGGATGTTACATATTCCTACATACAAAACATAGAAATACCAAAGTAGACAATATGGGAGAAAAAGCAACTAAAAAGTCACGAAAGTGTAAGAAAATACGTGCCAAAAGAGTAAATAAAATGCATAGAATAGGCACGTATCAAACTCCCCAAACCAAACCTTGCTTGTCCTCAAGCAAGCACTAAGACTCAAAAGAAAATAAAACTTCTAATGGAACGGACTTCATACTTTTCACAACTAAACACAACACTATGCTTAACCAATTTAATGCATCCTTCAACTACAATCAAACACAATGTCAAGAGCAAAACGAATTAAACATGTTGGAAAGGCATGCTAAAATTTCGACCTTGCAAGACCCATTCTAATTGGACTCTTGCGGTACGCTCGAGACACTCATGAAAGCAAAGGGTCAAATGTATATGTGAAAGATAAGAAGATAAATAAAAGTAAGGACTCTCACCTATCTACGACCCGTAAGAACATGCCTGCAATCTAACATGAATAAAATCTCTACAACCGTACATATGCATTCCCACACTAAATAACCATGACACATGCCGAGGCAAATTTGGGATTGTGAGGCTAAAGGTAAGAAGGGGTTTAAAATAAGTTATGGGAAGAGGGGTTAAACCGAGCTAACATCCGTCTATCCACACTATAAGATCACTTCTTATTGTTTGCCTTTTTTTTTTTTTTTTTTTTTCATACATGCCAATGTTCCACAATTCTTCCAACTTTTATCCCTTTCTTTTTTTTTTTTCTTCTTTTCTTTTCTGCTTTTTTTTTTTTTTTTTTTTTTTTTTTTTTTTTTTTTTTGAAAAACTGGCCCATTCAATGGTCCTGGTCGACCGACCAGGGAAACTGGTCGACCGACCAGCCTTGAAAACAGGCTGTTTCGTTTTTTTTTTTTTTCTATCACTTTTTTCCGTGTCTTTCTTTTTCTTTTCTTTTTTTTTTTCTATCATTCTCCCAAAATCAATATTTTACCAATGAAACATAAACCAAAGGATGGCAAGAAAAACAGTCCCATTACTAAATTACTAGCTCGGCTAGGGTAGGCAATTTTTAGAATGTAGCAAATGGGTAAAAGAGTTCAATTTGGCTATGTGAAGATAATGGGAATGATGAGAAAGGGGTACCTCTACCACATGTGTCAACAAACCACAAAACCGAATGCATACAGGTATTAAGAAGACAAAATTCATGTTTATGCATATTGATGTAACATGCCTCAAGAGGAGAAACTACTCACAACCTATATGAAATCGGTCATGGATGTCACCGATTTATTAAGCTCTAATCCTTAGAATATGTAGTAGCTTGCCAAGAAGAGAGTCAAGTCTAATAATTTAGCATGAAATCAACAAAAAACTCGTAGATAATGCAAAAGACTAGCTTGAAAATTTTTGAAAAAAATGCAAGGCAAAGCAATAAGTGATATGTTAGGCATGAATTGTATTTATCCGTTCCGACTCGACCTAAAAACTTAAGATAGAGAAGAACGCGCGACAGTTAAGCACACGCGGCAAGAGGGGATGGAAACAAGGAAAACACCTAAAGGAATGAAAAACAAAAGACACAAAAACAATTGCATACTCACAAAGGAGTATGCAAACACCCTCCCCAAACCAAAACGCACAATGCCCTCATTGTGCTCATCAGCATACAACCACAACAAAGGGATGGGGGTAGGCGGAAAAGAAGCAAACAAAGAAAAGAAAAGGAAAAAGACTAAAAACTACAACAGAGTCTATGGAGGAAGGAGGGAAAAACTGGAAATCTAAGGGGGAAAATTGGAAATCTAAAGAGGGAAAACACTTACAAAGTAAATGTGGACCTCTCCAAACCGAACCAATCAATAGGGACCTCCCCAAACCGAACCCCAAAGAGGGTAAGGTTAAGCACGTCCCTATCCCGCTGAGTCGTAGAACGGCTCAGCGTTCTCCTCACCTTCCCCCTCATCGCCATCCTCCTCAGACCCTATGCCTGTTCCCGAGGCAGAGCCTGAAGCTTCACCATGGTCACGACCGCCTGCGAGAGGTGTGTACCAGGTGGGGTGAGTCCACGGGCCGGTTGGGAGCCTACCTTGTGTGACATACTCCTTGTAAACCGGGTATTGGAAGAGAATATCGTCCAACCGTTTTTGGCTGAACTGCCTGCAAAGACTCGCCATCATTTGTGGCATAGATCTGTCATCAACAAAAGGAGGAACATAGACATTAGGAGGAGCAGTAAAATCAGATGGGTACCCTGTCCCAGGTGTGGCATGGTGGCCACCGGGAGTAGGGGCCCTGAAACCTCTAGAAGTGCCTCCCCTAAGCGGGAGGCGGTAAGACGGGTGTAGTGGTCGGGGCTCCCCTATAACAGTAGAAAGGGGAAACATAGGGGGAGCCGTGGTGATGGGGATGCGGTCACTGAGATAGGTGTCTATTTTCCAAACACCTCTACTGTTTACCCAACGCACGGACCTGACATAAGCCATATCCATGTATCGGGAGAGAGGGTCGACCGCATCCTCATAGCGAGGGAACTGGGGTACAAAAGAGCGGGCTAATCGGGTGACTAGCCCACCACAGACAATAGTGGTCAAAAAAGTTCCCTCACCCACCGACATAAAATGAGAGGCGACCAAATGAGCAGTGTTATAAGACTGCTGACCCGTACGTCCGATGTTAAGATAACCGGACAAAATGGAGAGCTCAATGTTGTTAACATTTTGAGACTCTTTGCGGCCGAAAACAGTGTTGGCCAACAGACGCAAAAAATAACGGGGGGTAGGGAGGTGGACGGTACTGTTTTTCTTCTTCACATCGTTGGAATCAGAAATACAGGACCACATATCAGAATACGACCCCGTGGGGTCATCAGTAAGACCCTCAGAAGACAGACCCAAAATTTGAGCAAATTGGGTTAAAGTTAAAGCATAAGTTTCATTGAACATGCGAAAAGAGATACAAAAACTATCATAGCCGGGGTGAAGTGCCCCTAAATCAAAGGTAAAGGAAGAAAAGAACTCAAGAGTAAGAAGGCGGTAGGTGATCTCGTCCATAGTGACAAGGCCTGCAAACCCGGTCCCAATGAGCATAGAAACCACCTCATCATGGCATCCCAAGGCATGCAAAGCTGAAACACACAGGAAACGGGTCGCCACTACCGCGCAATGAGCACTCAGATGGAGGAATCGGGCCTTCTGGGCCGGAGAGCTGAAGGTGATCTGCGGATAGTCTGGTAAACTATCCGTGTCCTGAACTGCTAGACCTCTCGACCTAGAGACACGTCCTCTAGAAGTGCCTGCACCCGTGGTGCGTGCGCGCTTCCCACCTTGATCACGGCTAGACATCGTAAATCTGAAAAGTTCAAATAAAGATATAAGTCTTATGAGCATAAGAAAACATTGCTTTAACAAAATTAGGCACGAAAAATTGCAAAAACAGAAATTTTTGTCACAGCTCTGGTCGGCCGACTACAGGAGCCAGTCGGTCGACCAGATTTTTCTAGACGGTCTGTATTTTCTGCTGCATTGAAAAAATCAGAAACTAAAAAATTCAGGAATAATTAAGTCATGGTCGATCGACCGTAAAACCAGGTCGGTCGACCGCTATACGAAAGAAAGTCAGAAACTGCATAAAAATGGAAAAATAAACTCAGGAAAAACACGGTGCTGGTCGGCCGACCACTGTTTCAGGTCGGTCGACCGACTATCGTCAGAAAAGAACCCAGATCTGTAAATAAAAACCCGGAAAATTCAAAATTCAGTCGGCCGACCTCAGTTTCCGGTCGGTCGACTGTGAACAGTGCAACGGTCGGTTTTCGCGGTTTGAATTTCGCGCGGAAAAAGGCAAAAAATTTATAAGGAAGAATTAAATTATCCTAATCAGCACAAAATCACCCAAAATTTACAGATCTAAGCATATAAACGCAAGAAGGAGAAGAAAACTAAGATAAAAACACATAAACAAGCATGAAAACGGAATTAAGAGCAAAATTGATCTTAAAAAGATAAACTAATACTACCTAAAACGAAAAATAAGAAGGTGGAAAACTAAAAATAGAGAAGGAAAATGAAAGAAAAACATACCTTGAAGATGGAAAATGAAAGAAAGTAAGTAAAATGGTGAAGGAGGAAGGTGGGTGAATAGTTTTTAGGGTTTTATGAGAGAGAGGGAGTGCTGGTAGAATGAATAGGTGAAAGCAATAATTGTATGTTCAAAACACAACAGACCCGTGACATTGATTCTGAAAAAAAATAAAACC
This sequence comes from Silene conica, assembly GCA_029255685.2. Lineage (NCBI taxonomy): Eukaryota > Viridiplantae > Streptophyta > Magnoliopsida > Caryophyllales > Caryophyllaceae > Silene > Silene conica. Next base: position 76,436,406 of record CM055314.2, read on the forward strand.
GTAAAAAAAAAAAAAACGTGGTCGGTCGACCAGAAAAGTCGGTCGGTCGACCACTGTACTTTTACCTGCTCTGCAATTTTACTTACTCTGCCAGAAAAAGTACATAAAGTTGTCAGTTTGGTCGGTCGACCAGAAAAGTCAGTCGGTCGACCACTGTACTGACGAATTCTCTTTTTTTTCTTTTTTTCTTTTTTTTTTCTGCAGAGATTTCAATTTCCACCTGAGGATAAAACGAAAAATAAGAAAGAAAAAACCTGAATTTAGACTAAAGCACGGGTTGCCTCCCGTGTAGCGCTGGTTTAAGAGGTCCCGCACGACCTTTTACCTTCTAAGGAGCATCCTAAAAGGGGTCAAAGTAAGAAACTTCGACTTTTCCGACATACTCATTTTCTCCTCGGAAGTGCTTCACATATTGGCCGTTGACTTTGAACCTCTCACCAGATGAGGTTTCTAATTCGATTGACCCGAATTTTGAGACAGCTGTGATGGTGTAGGGTCCGCTCCACCTGGATTTCAGTTTACCAGGAAAAAGACGAATGCGAGCATTAAAAAGCAGCACCCTATCACCTACCTGAAAATCACGTCTAATGATTCTCTTGTCATGCCAGCGCTTTGTTTTCTCTTTGTAGATCCTGGCATTATCATAGGATAGCAACCTGAATTCTTCTAACTCATTAAGCTGCAATAAACGTTTCTCACGGGAAAGATTAGGGTCTAAATTAAGATCACATATAGCCCACCAAGACTTACGTTCTAACTCAACTGGTAAATGACAAGTTTTACCATAAATCAATCTGAATGGTGACATTCCTATTGGAGTTTTGAACGCGGTTCTATAGGCCCATAAAACATCATCAAGTTTTAGGCTCCAATCTTTCCTAGACTTAGAAACTACCTTGGCTAGGGTCTCCTTGAGTTCTCTATTAGAGATCTCAACTTGACCACTAGTCTGAGGGTGATAAGCTAAACCCCTACGGTGTTGGACACCGAATTTATTTAACAAGTCACCTAAGCGTTTCTCCTTAAAATGCATACCTCCATCACTTATGACAACCCTAGGGACACCAAAACGAGGAAATATGAATTTTTTAAACATCTTAATAACAGCTTTTGCATCACAATGGGGAGTAGCAATAGCTTCTACCCACTTAGATACATAATCAACAGCTACAAGAATATACCTGTTACCTTGACTACTGGGAATAGGTCCTTGATAATCAATGCCCCAAACATCAAAAATCTCTACTTCTAAAATACCTACTTGTGGTATCTCATGTCTTTTTGAGACATTCCCAGTCCTTTGACAGGCATCACAGTTACCTACAAAATTTCTACAGTCAGCATGTAAAGTAGGCCAATAAAAACCAGACTGTAGTACCTTGGCCATGGTCCTAGATGGACCGTGGTGACCACCATATGCAGAAGAGTGACATGCTTCCAGAATGTCCTTCACCTCCCATTGGGGGACGCATCTCCGGATAAGTCCATCTCCGCATTCTTTAAAAACATAGGGGTCATCCCAAAAATACTGTCTTGCATCAAACATAAATCTCTTCTTTTGTTGCCAAGACAACTCAGGAGGGATTTTACCTGTAACAGCAAAATTAGCAAAATCAGCATACCAAGGAGGGGGATAAGAACCTGAACTATTAATGATAAATAAACTCTCATCAGGAAACGAATCATCAATAGGTAAAGAATCTTCCCCATCAGTCAACTGCAGGCGAGATAGGTGGTCAGCTACCACGTTTTCCGCGCCTTTCTTGTCCCTGATCTCAATGTCAAACTCTTGGAGAAGGAGGATCCACCTTAAAAGTCTTGGCTTTGAATCCTTCTTTTGAAAAAGGCCTTTTAAAGCTGCATGGTCAGTATAGACAATTACCTTATTACCTACTAAATATGATCTAAATTTTTCTAAGGCAAATATGACAGCTAGCATCTCCTTCTCTGTAGTGAAATAGTTGACTTGAGTCTCATCCAGGGTGCGGCTCGCATAGTATATAGCATTAAGAGCCTTGTTCTTCCTTTGACCGAGCACAGCACCTACAGCATAATCACTAGCATCGCACATGATCTCAAAAGGGAGATCCCAATCCGGTGGCTGGATGATTGGTGCTGAGATCAAAGCTTCCTTCAACCTGTTAAAAGCTGAAAGGCATTCATCAGAAAACTCAAAGATGGCATCTTTAAGAAGCAATTGTGTAAGTGGTTTAGCAATTTTAGAGAAGTCCTTAATGAAACGCCTGTAAAAACCTGCGTGTCCTAAGAAACTTCTCACCCCTTTTACATTAACTGGAGGGGGTAGTTGCTCAATCACCTGCACCTTTGCTTTATCTACATGTATACCTTTATCTGAAATTAGATGCCCTAAAACTACCCCTTCAGTAACCATAAAATGACACTTTTCCCAGTTTAAGACAAGATTTACATCAATACATCGCTGCAAGACTTTATCAAGATTAGCTAAGCATTGATCAAAAGCATTACCGTAAACAGAGAAATCATCCATAAATACTTCCATAATGTTTTCTATAAAGTCCGAAAAAATACCCATCATACACCTTTGAAAAGTAGCAGGAGCATTGCATAACCCAAAAGGCATCCTGCGATAAGCAAAAACACCCTGTGGACATGTAAAAGTAGTCTTACTCTGATCATCAGGATGGATGGGAATCTGGAAGAAACCTGAATAACCGTCTAGAAAACAGAAAAATTTATTAGAAGCCAATCTTTCAGTCATTTGGTCAACAAAAGGAAGGGGGAAGTGGTCTTTCTTGGTGGCGGCATTTAACTGTCTATAATCAATGCACATCCGCCACCCAGTCACAACTCTAGTCGGTATTAACTCATTTTTATCATTCTTAACCACTGTGGTCCCTCCTTTCTTAGGAACCACCTGAACTGGGCTAACCCACTTAGAGTTGCCAACTGGATAAATAATACCTGCATCAAGAAGCTTCATAACCTCAGCCATAACTACATCCTGCATCTTAGGATTCAACTTACGCTGTCCCTGTCTATAAGGCTTATGCCCTTCCTCTAAATCTATTCTGTGCATACAAACATCAGGGCTTATGCCCTTAATATCATCCAAAGAATAGCCTAGAGCTTTCCTATTCTTTTTAAGAACAGTCATTAAGGCAGAAAGTTGGTCAGGACTAAGTTTAGAGCTAACAATTGCAGGGTATTGCTCAGTATCATCTAGAAAAACATACTTAAGATTAGGAGGAAGTGGCTTACGCTCTGGTGCTTTTACCTCAACTGCCTGAACAGAATTAGTATCTATAGAATATCACATGTTTACCAGACTTGCATTGGCTAGGCTTATGAGCTTCTCATCATCTTCTTCAGTGAGCTCATATTCCTCTTCCTCTTCCAAATCCAGCTCTTCAGCATCGTCAGCTGGATTACCTGCACACTTATCCAAAATCGTCAGATCATCTAAGGGATCCTTGGTCAAGGATTCCCTCCAATTAAGGATAACATTCCTGTCTACAATATCGATGGAACAACATGTATCATCAGTAGGAATAGTTGCCTTATGGGCAAGACTAAACTCGATAGTGTCATCCCCAATCTCTAAAGTAATGGTTCCGCGTTTGACATCTATCACAGCCCCAGCTGTGTGTAAAAATGGTCTACCTAAAATAATAGGTATTCGACTATCCTCAGCAATGTCTAAAACAACGAAATCTACAGGAATAAAGAACTTTCCCACTTTTACTGGGACATCCTCCAAGACCCCTAGTGGTCTTTGGGTTGATCTATCAGCCATCTGTACGGTAATATTGGTGACTTTAAGTCTACCTAAACCAAGTCTTTCACATACAGAATAAGGTATGACACTGACACTAGCCCCTAGATCACAAAGGGCTTTCCCTATTAAATGATTACCTATGGTACAAGGGATGGAAAAACTACCTGGGTCTTTTAACTTGGGTGCTATATTATCTTGTGAAAGAACATAACATTCTTCCACAAAAGCAACAGCACCGTCGTCCTGAAAATTCCTCTTACGACTTAAAATATCTTTCATGAATTTAGCATAAGAAGGTACCTGGGTAATTAGGTCAGTGAAAGGGATGGTTACCTCAAGATTCTTCACCATCTCTAAGAACTTACCAAATTTCTTATCCTCCTTTGAATTTTTCAGCCTTTCAGGATAAGGAATGGTGACTTTAGCTATAGGATCAGCAACCTTTGGCTTTTTCAGCTGTAAAATTTCAGTAAGGTCTTGAATGAAGGAAGGATCCAGCGATTCCGGAGTCAAAACGGCACTCTGCTCAGGAACGTCGGTCGGTCGACCAGTTTTTGTGGTCGGTCGACCAGAGTTTGCAAAATCCGATTTTTTTCTTTTTTCAGAATCTGATCTCACGTCAGGAACAGTGGTCGATCGACTTACAGTAGTGGTCGGTCGACCTCCTGCTCCTTTGACGGGATCGGATTCTTTGGTCGGAATCTCGACTGGATCATCCTCTTGAGTTGCTTCTTTACAAACACGACCACTCCTTAGATTTATGGCGTTCAGCGTCTCCATGGGTTCCTCAAAACTAACTGGAGAGCTAGTTCTTTGGTTGGCTATGTTTATCAAGTGATCCTCAAAAATTTTCGCGGAAGTGCAGTGAGCCTCATTCATCTTAAAAACTGCCGTGGTTAAGGCATCAACAAGAGCTCTTAATTTCTCAATTTCTCCCGTGTTGTCGACCGTAGTAACTAGGTTCGCACTTTCAAGCTTTAGCTGGGTTGCCTCAAGCTTTTCAAAACGGGCTTCAACTGTTGTCTCAAGAGCCATCACTCTATTCATCTCTACATTCAGCCTTCTTGAATTCCCACGTGAACCCTTAAAAGTAGCCTTATGCACCGCCATGTCTTCAATGGTTTTCCAACCCTTCATATGATCGGTGTTGTTCTGAAATCTCCCATTGGCGGCCACATCAAGAACCATTTTATAGTCATCATAAAGAGAGTTGTAAAAACGGTTACATAAGTCCCATTGTGGAAGGTTATGGTGAGGGATAGAACGGACCAATTTCTTGAATCGATCCCATGCTTCACAAAATCCTTCATCAGGTCCCTGCTGAAAGTTACGGATTTGGTTTCTCAAGTCCTCAGCTTTTGCAAGAGGGAAGTATTTCTTGTAAAAAGCCAAGGCCAAGGCGGTCCAATCTGTAACCCCTTCACTTGTCTTGTTAAGGTCCCGGTACCATTCTTGCGCGTCTCCTTTTAATGAGAACAAGAACATAGTTGCCAGCACCTCATCTCTAGATACCCCTTCAGGTAGGGGTATGAAACAACAATAATCTGTGAAGGTTGTAACATGCTTTATTGGATCTTCATCGGGTAGACCAGAAAATCGACTTTGCTCTACCAAAGAAATATGAGTCGGGCGGAGTTCAAAGGAGCCAGTGGTGGGTTTAGGCAAGGTGAATCCCTTCGGTAAATCTTTAGGCTTCGGCTGTAGGTAGCTATAAATAGAGTCCATAAAGAGAGTACTCAAGCCTTCCTCTCAAAAACCTGTCTTCTAAACCACACTAGAAGAAAAAGGTAAGAACGGTCTTAAGGAACCTAAGTTCCTTAAGACAAGAAAAAATAAACTAAAAATTAACAAACAAGATTATACCGTCTCCCCGGCAACGGCGCCAAAATTTGACACCCGTCGTTGAGGGGTGCCAAAGATAAGATTTATAAAACCTCAGCTTAAACTCAGATAGGATAAGTCAAGGGTCGAACCACGAGGAGACAAGGTTAATTATGTTTGTGAATTTAGAGTCTATTGCAAGTAACCAAAAAGGGGGTTTGAATTGGGATTTTAGCTAACAACTAAAGTAATAAACTAACAAGAAAATTAAAATAAGATAAAAGGGGATTAGGAACTTTGGTTTCCCATGGTCAAAACAAGTCAATGAAGGGTAAAACAATCAAATAACACAATCCCAAGGAACAAAGAATAAACCTTTAGGTCGATATTCTACCCAATCCTTACGGTCTTAGGGTTCCTAGAAAAGCACTAAACTTTCGTTCAAGGGCTATCCCAAAGTTGTTGTTAAACTAATCCTAATAATCTTTCAATCCTAAGGATTAGTTCACCAACAACAATGGGGGATTGGTAATTTAATCATCAAACTTATCAAAGTCAAGTCTTTACATGGTTCCCCTAATTCCTAATCACAAGAATTAGCTATGCATACTTCTAATTATGAAACTAACAATTATTAAGAATATTAAAGAGATGAACATAATTAAAGAAGACGATAAAAGGGAAAACATGAAACAAGGAATAACAACAAGATGGATAATAAGATTGAATTAAAAGGAAAGATTAATTATAACAAACTTACAACTTGAATGGAAATCCTAAGAACAAAGATGAAAGCTTGGTACCAAAAGTCTAACAATGGAGTTCTTCTACATAAAGTACTTGGATGAAAAATACTTAGGTAGAAAACTGCTTTTAAACTACCTCACCTAAAAGAAGAGTTTTGGTCTCCTTAAATAAGAAAATATTACAAGATTAGGAAAACAGAAAATAAAACGGAAGTCTCGAAACAGGGTCTGGTCGGTCGACCTGTTTTCTCGGTCGGTCGACCGATTCTGCCAATGCGGATTTATCTTTATGCGAATTTGGGCTTCCGTGGAGAACTGGGCCTGTTTATGTTGACACCGGTCGGTCGACCACTTTCGGTGGTCGGTCGACCGCTTCTCTTTATTTCCAGCTTTGATCCGGCCCGATAATTATACTTGAATGCACCATCCGAATTACTGCTCCAAAAACAGCTTCCTAAAGGCAAATAAGGCTTGGTTTTGCTTACTTCCGCATATTCCTACATACAAAACATAGAAATACCAAAGTAGACAATATGGGAGAAAAAGCAACTAAAAAGTCACGAAAGTGTAAGAAAATACGTGCCAAAAGAGTAAATAAAATGCATAGAATAGGCACGTATCAATCGTAAAATAGTATCATTTATAACATGTTTTATATTGCGATAATTTAATATACACGAATACGGTATTACGTCTACTAGGATGTCCTTATGTTTACGAGGGAAAATACTGTATACATGTTCAGGTGACAGTTGGATGCATAAGAATTTACGATAGTTAAAGATTAAATGAACCTCGTTGTACGTATCGTATTATTTACGATACATAACTCGTTATTAATGGATAATACATCATATATCTTTGTTAAGTATTACGTATTGTACTCATATTTTATACTAATATGCCTATTCATGTATTCAATGCCTTACGTATTCATTCATGCACCACACGGATTTGCATTCATGCACAACACACACTTCAAACATGCATGCACACGTTATGAATTCATACGTTATGCATTCACTCCAAGCATTCATTACATATTACGTTCAACCAACGTTTCTAATTTCATTTGCCTCACCTACCATACGCATTCACAACACATATACAAAATGAGTCTTCTTCACGCTGTTTCAAAATGAGCTTAAATGACATAGTTATCTCCGACTGTGGTAAGTTCATACTGCTTTCACTCGTGTTTTTTCGCACGCTTTAATACTTCCATACAAGCTTATGATTAGGGTTTGGGTTATAAGGGTTGCAGGGGACTTAGACTATGCATAGGGTGAACCGAAGGGGTGGCCAATGGTGGCGGGAATGGCCACCACGATGGTTACACCGTGCCTGGACATAAAACAAAGGGGAAACATGTTTACATGGAGGCTTCTTGTGTCGGGTATTTGCATCGGTTAAGGGGATGCTTTGCATCTGAATGGTGGTGTTGAGTTTGTTGGGGTAAAAGGCGGCAACCTGATTATGGGCGGTGGCTGGTGGTGACAATATGAGCCATCTTGGTGGCTGTGACATGAGAGTGCGAAAAACAGAGGTGAGGCAGAAGTGTTTAAGAGGGAAGTAGGATGAGGTTTGACCCCTATGCGAGGACTCGTTGGATCTGGGCAAGAGGATGGTGGTTAACATGAGTTAGACGACCACTATGGTGCAGTTGGGTGGTCGGTGGTGGCGTAAGGCGCCACTATAATGGCCATAGGAGGAGGGTAGTAAAAAATAGATGGAGAGCAGACCGTGTATAAGCGGTTTTGTGGTGGTTTCATGGACTAATGTAGTCGGTATATGGAGACGGTGACCCACCCTGGAAACGCCATGAGTCAGTGGCGACGAAGGTGGTGGCCAGAGGTGGAGGTTATTAGCAAGAGGGTGGTTAAAATCAGTCAAGGAAGTTTGAAGGTTTAGGGAGTTTATAAAGAAGGAGTTGTGTCGTGAGAGTTTAGGGCGGTGACTAGGGTGGCTGGAAGGCTAGTGGACGACATCGGTAGAGTCAGGAGGGATCCACCGTGGTGCTGGTGGCTGACCACTGTAGGGTAGGCAGATATAAAGGGAGTGGTGGTAGTTCTCGAGTGTTAAGACATGGCATTAGTTCAATGTATATGTTTATGGCATATTTTTTTATATCTTCAAGTTCCGTAAATTTAATAATAAGGTCACATTTCATAGTTCCGTATTTCGTAAATAGTATATAGACTTTGTATAATTATTAGTGAGAATTATAATTCGTTGTTTTATTAAATTGTTAACAAGTATTAATTAGCGTTGAGGCGGTTTCTTTTTATATAGCTCGAGATTTCATGATCATATAACTCGTACTTTATAATTGAGGAATAATTGTTAATAGCGGATATTATGGATATCTTTGAAGACGACATAACATGTGATAATACGAATAACATAGTAATAATGATAGTATTGGTCTTGTGACGATATTTTATTAATCGACTAGTTAAGTTAATTAAATTAGTCACATTTAATATAGTCACATTTAATATAGCCACGTTATGCGTAATATATTATTAAACTAATTTGATTCGTTCATATATTATATTTGTTTACATAATTATATTAGTTAGTAATTACGTACGTATATTATATGTTTAAGTGACGGTTTCTGCGTGGAATATTTCTAGCAGCTATTTGGTTGTCATTCTGCAATTTGAGGTAGGGGAGTAGACCGTGAATTATATTTATGCCATGAATGAATTTGTTTGCTTATTATGAGATCGATATGTGATGTTTAATATTATTGTTGTTGAGATGTTATTATGTTATCTTGAATATTACTATATGATGTGGAGAGGAGAATTGAGGCATGTGATATTGGGGCATGTGATATGGCCTTTGGAGGAGTAGGCACTTGTGAATGAGAAGTGGTGTTTGATCGGGAAGTGGTTACTGAGACGGTATGGAGATGGAAGTGTATTGTATTCTATTATTGTTTATGTTTTATCTATCTTCCTACTCAATCTCGCGGTTGACCCTGTGTATTCGTGTGACACCTGTGATGATCCGTGATGGGGAGCAGTTTTGACAGGAAAGATGATACCATAGGAGCATGGGGTGGTGCGAGCACTTGGATGGACCGACTCAGAATTAGATCACATACTTTGAAGTTATCAGTTGTACTTTAGTTTCGGCTGTAACATCCCGTATTTTCATGAATAATATTTTAATGATTTTAAAGTATTTTCCGGAATATAATATTATTTTAATAATAAATCGTAAGTTTTATTTTAAGTTTTTCCGTTAAGTTCTGTCTTAAGAATAATTTAATTCTTAAGATGTTCACTTGACATTTCATTTCCCGACTTGAGTCTGTATCGCAATCAAATAAAACCCGACTCAAGTAAAAAGGTAAAAAAGGACAACTAAACCCTACATAAACCTCCTTCTTCATCGACATCCCCATTCCATTCACTGTAAACAAAACAACTCCGTTTCCTCCATTTTCTTCAAGCATAAAATCATAATCTCGACCCCTTCCCGAACTCGTATCAAGCTAAATTTTATATTTTCGGAATCCTCTCGAGATTTGCAAGCTTTCTATCTCTTGCAATTTCAGTTTCATTGATTTTCATTTTCGGGCTGTTTTGACCCAAATCCGTTTTAAGCTTATAATCTCCGTTTCTTTGGTTGTAGGAGTTGGTCTGGAAGACCCGGAGGTCGGCACTTACGTTATTGAAGAAGAATTTGGAGCTTAACCCGCTTAAAAGGTGACTTTGATGAGTAACTCGGTCTTTTTGTTAAAGTAGCACAATTTTGTGTTGTTCTTGATGTGGTTTCTGATTTTTGAGTTGTTATTGATGTATGAACATAGGAATATGTTAGGAAATTGGTTTACATGTTTTTCGCATGATTTAATTAGAGTTTGGTGATGTTCATATGCTTTTTATGTTCATTTTCAGTTTTTGCAAAGTTAAGACGAATACAAAGTTTACTCTTAATATGTGTTACTTGTTGGATTTGTTGGAGTAGGAGGTTGCTCCAAACTTGAAGTAAGAACTTTCTCCCACATTGGTAGAATAGTGGGGGGTTCTTACTTTATATATGGAAGCATGTTATCTAGTGTTAACTAGATAATAGTGGAGAGGCCCAAGTCTCCCCACGCGCGCGCCGCCGTCGGTTCGGTTCGTGTTCGTGAAACGTGTGCGGCGGGGTGGGGCTATATTTTTGCTCCGAGTCCAAACTAAGTCCTCGGATTCTAGCTGTTATAATTCTAGTCGTTGGGATTTATTCATCATAAAATCACTACTTAATTCTCTGTTTTACTGCAATTTCTCTGTTTTAATGGTCATAAATCCCTCAGATTTTATGACTGTTAGAGTATCATCCCTACACCTATATATTCTGGTCTTTCCAAAGCTTTTTCACAATTAGAAAAAACTACAACAAAACTACTCCCTCATCTCTATTACATATATTTCCGGTTATTTGAGAACAGTTCCCACTTCCGTCTGTGGAGTGCACCATTGTGCGGAAGGAGGCGTTAACCCTGGAATCGGTGACCACGGAACCCAAGGAGCACCTGTGTGGGGGTCTTACTGATTTAGGGCAGTGTCTTACACGACGTCTCAATTAAGGTTTACTCTGATCAGTTTGTTCTTATTCTTTCAGGATTTAATGATTGTTTGTGGTTCATATGCATGTATAAGATGCTGGGTAAACTTGTGTTGTTGCGATTTTTAAGAATTGTATCGATTTGTTGAAGTTTAGAACAAATGTCGAATTTACGAAAATGTGCTCAGGAACTCTGAGCCGGTCGACCGGCTGGGAGTCACGCCTTGTGTTTTTCTTTGAAGTTTTGGAAATTGCTGAGGAGGTGCGCCGCCGGCTGGCCGGCCGCCGGTCAACCGGCTGAGACACCTTAATGTGGTGTTTTTAGCGTAGAAGAGGATCATGGAGAGTGGTCTCCCAGCCGGGTGGCCGGCGGCCGGTCGACCGGCTGGGGACCCTTCCTCGTGTGGTTTGTTTTTCGAAGGCTGTTAGTGCAAGGGGTTGTCAGCCGGCTGACCGGCAGCCTGTCTGCAACCGGCTGAGGACCCTTTTCACCTTAAAATCAATTTAACTTTTGATCGGCTTGTCCGATTTTCTTGAGACTTGTTCCGTATGCTTCGTATGTGTGATTGTGGTCCCTGGAGTACGGGCGGCATTATATTGGGTTCGGGAATGGAGTGAGGATAGAGACCCCCCCGGTCGGGTAACCGAAAGGGAAATTTGCTCTCCCTTAACTTAGTTCCTGGGGTCAATTAAGTGTTGTTTAGAGGTCAGTAAAGTTAGGACTAAGGATTTGGGGTACTTATACTTTCGTACTTAGACATATACTTATCTATGTTTTGGTTTATATCAGTTTGTACAGTTTTGTTTTAATTCACCTCGTTTATCATGCATGTTAAAGTTTAAATTCCGCGTAAACTTTGGCATGTTTGTATGTTTTATCTTTCCTCTGCGACGAGGGGTTTTACATCGGCTGTGTAGTATTTGCAATATCAAAGTTTAAATTTTATCAATTTTATATATAGTACTTTGGTTGTTTTACTTTGTTATTCACTACCTAGGTCATTCCGAGATAGTAATAGTCCTATTTATTTGAGAATGTCTAGCTAAAAGCTCTTAAATAAATGGGGGTGTTACAAAGTGGTATCAGAGCGAACGATCCTCACGGCTAAACCAAATGTATAATAACGAACGTAGGAAGAGTCTAATAAAATGAACCCCGAGATGAAACTGATAGGAGCCCCAAAGAGGAACGCGATAAGTTAGGGGGCCCCTCACACCAATCTATGGGCTCTTTCAATTCTTACTCGGGAACCCAATGAGAGTAATTGAAGAGTGGGGTAGTCTATATAGTGACCTAATATAGCATCGTAATAACTATTCTGCGGAAAAGGAGCAAAGTAAGTAAAATTGAGTGTATACTGATTGATTAATAGCTGAAATGATATGATTATATGGTTGGTGTTTGAAGTAATGATATATTCTAAAAACCTTCATACGATTCTCTGGTTATGAAATAACTATATCGTAGTTAAATTACGATTTTGGTGTTTACTTGTGATTGAGGACTTATTCTGTTAACTTTATCGTTATAAGTCATAGTATCACATTTAGTGATATGCGGTACATGTTCTTGAAACTATAATAGTATAATGTCGTTATCATAATGATAAGCCTTATCGACTTACTTTTTTTTTTCTACCATAGTTGTGAGTTAGAATATGAGGAATGAGTAATGAGAGATGTTATAGGATATACGCTTAGATACGTATGGGGTGTAGGACCTAAGATGGGATAGGTTAATACGGTATCATACATATAAGAGTCTGTAATTTAGTGGACGAGTGACGTAGAGCTGAAACTTGTTTTGCCTAATTTGTACATCTACTTGATCTGATTGTCATTTATCCTCCGCTCACCGTTTATGGACAAAGATTTTACGCATGATAGTCTCATAAGTTAGCTTTCATATATATTGTTGGTTTTGTGGCTAAATTATTTACGCAATTAGATTAATAAATGTTTTACTGGTCAATGGTCAGAATGTTCATGCTCAATTTTATTTTGATCCATGTTTTATAATTTTTGTCATTTAGAACCTACTTATTGCTCATGGAATTATTTCAACTCTACCGTTTAAAAGAGTCGTAAAAATTTCTAAAAATGATACACCATATGATACCATGGTGTGTTGTCGTTTAATGGTGAATTTTGTAAATTGCACTAAATTTTGACAAATTGCTGTTAAAAATAATTTATCTTTCAAGTTAAGAGTTTTATTTGAGGACTTTGTAAATTTTTTATTCCGCTGTGCATTATTTTATTTTTAAAACGATTTGTAATAAGATAGTTGTATATTAAATATAATATCTCTGTATTTCTGTGAGTTTTATGTATAAAAGATAGTTTTAAATTCACGTCTAGACCAACTAAGTTGTAAAATTCTTTATAAATTGATTTTTGAGCTTTGAACCTGATTCTAACTCTAATGTTTATTTGATTCTCTGTATTCTCAAAGAATATATGAACTCACAATATAGTGAAGCGGTTTTCTAATTATGATCTTTTGAAAGTTGAAGGATGATTTATGACTTTTGGAAATGTAAGTTTATGTCAAGTTTGGTATAATAGTTTATTTATCGTATCTCAAGGTCTTTTAATATGATGTTGTAATGTTTTAAATATCACGTTATTAGAGTTATGCCTTGATGAGTAGTAGACTTAAAATTTTAATAGATAAACTTGTTAGCTAGAAGTCATGAGTAGAAGTTATATACTAATCTCGTTATTTGACATTTAGTTGTGAGCATTTTGAAAAGGTGCTTATGATTTGTTGTTAATTCATATATTAATTGAGTGCTTATGTTTAATTCCTTGTCATATAATCTCTATAATTTTTTCGTAACTAATTAGACTAAGTGGCGTAGTACATGTTATTGTCTTTGTCACAAGGCGGATCACATGTTTTGTGGAGTTTACGGTTTTAGGGAAATAACTGATTGAATGGACGTTGGTCAGACTATTATTGTGTCGTTTGTTTTCGTCTATAATTAATTCATGTTTATGATTTAATTTGTGCTTATGCTTTACTACAAAATTCCAATTCCGTTGTTTAGTAGGTTTTAAAATGTTTTCTAAACGATAAGCCAACATGTTAAAACTAAAATGATGATATTTGAAGAATTTTAACATGACCTTCTGTAAACCTTCTGCGTGAACCCTATATTTTATAAAATTTTCATTAATTGTATAATCAGCTTATGAATTTTATTTTGTTTTCACATTTTCCTAATTTCTTTGTTTTGTACATGTGTAATGACTTCACCATAAATGAGATGATTAATTATGATTTTTGCAGTTTACATTTGTTGACAGGTTTATGTTAGATGATATCTTGTGAATAAATGGAGGCATTAGAATCTATTATGAGCTTTCTTTACCACATGCGTTACGTGAAAATTTTGTTCAAAAGCAAGATGTGACATAAGTGCGAGTAAGTCAATCTGGGAGTTAAGCATGTCGATTATCTACTTTTGAGATTTAGAAATAGTCAACTGTATCTGACATAGAATATCTCATCGCTATCTCGTTGCTCAATGTTTACTTACATTAATTAACTGATGTCTAATGTTATTTTCTGAACCTAATGTGCATGTATATGAATTCTACTTTTATAGTTAATGTGATTATTGAAACGAAATATTTATATTGCCAACTATGTCTTACCAGTGTGCTTATTGTTTATATATATATGCTGATATAAAATGTGATAATTCAGTGTTAAAAATTGCAAGTAGTACCATAACTTTCTGGTTATAGCTGCACATTGTAGGATTGTTAACATATTTATTTTGCCTTATTAGTTATATACTAGTTGTCAGTAGGAAGTAAGTTAACTTGTTAGATAATTTGCGAATTGTTTTATTTTCCGTAAAACCTGCTTTGGATGGTATGTGAAGTTATAATGGGGTTACGGGGATGTATCCATGTTTAAGGAGGATATGATTGTAAAATCTCGAGGATATGATATGTTTACGCAATTGAGTATGCTTTAAGTAGGTAATGAACTATTGGGGCAAATGTTTTGATTTTAGTCCATAATTTGTTATCGTTGTCGGAGTCTTTGACCTTTGCCTTGTCGATGAGTAGCTTGGAGTAAAATTTTAAGAAGTGTCCTCATTGGTTCTGTTATGTTTGGTCAATATTGTGGCTCCCTAAGTGTTATGTTTTCTGTTGCATGCTAACTTTGGGGACAAAGTTTCTAAAGGAGGATAGAATGTGATAGTACGTTAGATTGTTTACCTCTGGGGGTTTGGTGTCTGGTTGTGAGTTACCTTGTGCTATTATGGTTGGAAGTATGGTTCCCGTAGGTGTGGGTGAATTTCGGGACGAAGTTCATTATAAGGGAGAAAGACTGTATTACCCCGTATTTTTTTATATCGCGTAATAATAAGATATTAATAGAGATAATTTTATATTTAATATGTGTGGTATTTTACAAATATACGAGGATACTTTATATATCGTATTATTATTATTAATATTATTATTATCATTTTACCGTTGTTATAACCTTATTATTAAATTTATTATTATTTCATTAATGGTAATATTAGATTAAATATTACGCTAGTATTATTATCGTAAAATAGTATCATTTATATAACATGATTTATGTGCGATAATTTAATATACACGTATATGGTATTACGTTTATTAGGATGTCCTTATGTTTACGAGGGAAAATACCGTATACATATTCAGGTGACGGTTGGATGCATAATAATTTACGATAGTTAAAGATTAAATGAACCTCGTTGTACGTACGTATTATTTACGATACATAACTCGTTATTAATGTATAAGACATCATGTATCTTCATTAAATATTACGTATCGTAATCATATTTTATACCAATATGCCTATTCATGTATTCAATGCCTTACATATTCATTCATGCACCACACGGATTTAAACTTGCATTCATGCACAACACACACTTCAAACATGCATGCACACGTTATTAATTCATACGTTATGCATTCAGTCCAAGCATTCATTACATATTACGTTCAACCAACGTTTCTAATTTCATTTGCCTCACCTACCATACGCATTCACAACACATATACAAAATGAGTCTTCTTCACGCTGTTTCGAAACGAGCTTAAATGACATAGTTATCTTTGACTGCGGTTAGTTCATACTGCTTTCATTCGTGTTTTTTCGCGCACTTTAATACTTCCATACAAGCTTATGTTTAAGGTCTGGGTTATAAGGGTTGCGGGGGACTTAGACGATACTTAGGGTGAACCGTAGGGGTGGCCAGTGTGTTGGAGGAAGTGTCCTCGACAATAGTGTGTTGACATAATTAAAACTCATTTGAATCAGAGGCGGACCTCCATTCATACGCACAGGGGCCAGGCCCCCCCAACTTCTTATGTTATTGGGTTGACAATAATGGGCCAATAGGAAATTAATAAGAATTGTTTATTGGGCCCCCTACATACTCGCCAAAAATTGTACAAAAATTGTACGTGACAATAATGGGCCAATAGCAAAAGTTGTAGCAAAATAGAAAGTTTGAAAAGTAAAATACGGTATGACATCACTCTTAAAAAAATTATTAAATAACTTACTAGATTTACTCATATTCCAATTTTCCTTAAAATAAATTTTCTAGAATCCTAGGAGTCTATAATTTATTATTATTTCCTAATTTTACTTTTACCTATTTTTAGTATTTAACATATGAGTTTGTCTATAATACAGCAAACAATCAACTAGCTTGAGATTTATTGATTGAAGAGCAATTTGGAATTTGGGGATTTTATTTCGAAGTTTTTTCTTATATTTTATCAACAATTAACTCAATTGAAAAGGTCAGAATTCTTTCCATAAACTTTATTGTTCTTTAATTGTGTGTTTATATTTTTCTGATCTCTTTTATAGTATAAATTCAAGATAGATTGATATTATGAAATTACTTAGTACTAGTACTTAGTACTCTTTTATTAGAATTTTGATGCAGTTACTTAGTACTTGGTAATTAAATTTTGATATTATTGTTTAATGTTAGATTGTTAGTTAGTTAATTGTACAAAATTGTGAATGCACTACATGGAAAAAAATTAGAAAAGTATATACTGATGCGTACTTGACAGTATTATACTAGGTACTACTTGACATTATTTCGAAATCTTTTAGTTTAGAGACGATTGTTGACGATTTTAAATCCGTTAAAGATCGTCGAGTATTGTTTGATTTGTAAGAATTTTTTTACTAATATATTAATTTTAATAAATTAGTTTACAATTTACATGTTCATTTTAATTGGTCGGAATAGTATTATTTCTCTTCGGCCCCCCTCATAAAATAATCCAAGATCCGCCACTGATTTGAATGAAATACAACTGGGAGTGTTACTCTTTTAAAGTCGACTGATCAACATTTACCGATAATGATTGACTGTCTAGAGTTTGACATTATCGTCATATGATGGTGGTGATCAGTTGATCCCTTAAGGTCATATCTTTAGGGAATTCCGTCTCAATGAAATAATTAATTAATATCGTATTGGATACGAATTAATTAATAACTGGAAATTTGGAAATAATTTTTACATGACGAATATTTTATAATGGGATTATAATAATAATAGTCAAAGTAATAAAATCGTTTTATTACTCGGTTTTTATTTATTCGTTTAGGAAACGATTAAATTGAGAATTAACACGGTTGATCATAAAATTACAAAGACTTGTAATTAAAATTATGATATTACATTTTATAAGGTAGTAATTTCGAATTACTAGTAGTATTATTTAAATGTTATGAAATTGTGAATTATGAATTTTAAGGAGTTAAAATTGCATAATTAACAAATTGGTTCATGTGTGATGAAACATGTGTGACATGTTACAAATTAACACAATTGACAAAGATAAAATGGGTCTAAAATAAGACCCATTTGAACCGTGAAAATGATGCATGGGTGATGGTTGTGTGCAAGCATAAGTAAAGAGATTGTGTGTGTCTTACACAATGTAAGTGTAAGGAATATCTCACACTTTAGTGTAAGATGTAGAGAGCCATGCATTGGCCTTATGTGGCTTGTCTTGGCCGGCCTACACAAGGGCTTTTGAGCTCAAATTGTGCTCTATATATACACACACACCACACTCCATACTTGAAGAGAGTTGTTGGGTTTATTCATACACAACATTCATCCAATATCTTATTCTCATCTTCTCTTAGAAAATAGTTCTCTAAATTTAGTAAATTATTTCTAGTACTAATAATATTAAGAGTAATATTATTATTAATTCTAGTTTACTAATACAATTTTTCTAGTAACAAAAATTGTGTTGGTTTGAGATCGGGTCCTTGATACGCATGTTTTGGAGACGATTTTGTGTTAGATCGTTATAAGGGTATTTCGGTTTTTGAAGACTCATATAATAGGTGATTATTGAGTATAAACCTTCTACAACCAATGTAAGAACATTCACACATCTTATGTAATCATCATGCATGCATAAGATCTTATTAAGTTTTTAAACCTAAACTTAAAGAAACAAAACTCACATTAGATATGAGTATAAAATCTGGAATTAGATTTCCAACAAGTGGTATCAGAGCATTACGGTTGTTGCATGCATGATCGGATTCATGTTTTATGTTAAACGGTTTAACAGATATATTTCGAAATTATTGGGTTTATTATGATAAATCACAAAATATTTTTGCATGTTAAAGTTTCTGTTTCTAAAATGGTTTTAGGACATAAAAATAGTTTTATGGATTTTTATTGTTCATTTTTATATTTATTTGTATATTATTGAAGTTTAAATCGGTTTAAACAAACAATTAATGGGAAAAATAGTTAAACATAGTTTCTGGCCGAGATTTTTTGATATGTTCTTACATGCATATTTTATATATTGTTTATAATTTTTCGTAACAAATGAAGTTATTATGCATGGATTATGAATTTTATGAGATAAATAGTCATAATATGAGTTAAAATGGGTATAGGAGGTTATATTTCGAATCTGACCTTGAAAATTTAATGAGAAGTCACATGAAATATATATAGTACCTATATAAAGTTTTGGACTTATTGGACTAATTTTGCATGATTAATGATTTTTATAGTAAAAATCACATTAATAGTGACTCAAATTCGACTTTAATAGTTATAGTTGGAATTTTGCCATAAATAGTTTACACAATGTCACATGCAATATTTATAGAATGTATAAAAATTTTTGGAATTTGTTCTCGAATGGTGCATGATTTATGATTTTAATGGTTAAAATCGGCTATATAATGACTTATTGTGTTAAAAATAGTTAATCTTAAGATTATGGCATAAAATTTTACCCATAGATGTCTTATATAATAGGAACATCAGATCTAAAAGTTGGATATCAAAACGTTTCTGTTTTTATGATTATTAATTTTATGAGTTAAATAGTTAATAATCGTAATTCTTGAGTCTTAAAAATAAAATTTCGAGTATGGTCTGTAATTTTTTGGTCATTTACAGATTATAAAATGTATTTAAGGATGACTAAAAATTTATGGCAATTTGTTACAAGTTTTTATAATTTAAATTGGATTTTTAACCATAAAAACGCCTATTATACGATTTATTTAAGAAATAAACTATATCTTTTTGCATAAGACCATTTTATTAATTTCTGAAAATTTTAGAAATTTCCAGAATGTGTAAAAATTTTGAATTTTAAATTTTGAATTTTATAGACTCATGTTGCCATGTTTCGTTTATTTCCCGAAAATACAAGTAATTTATGAACAATAATGCAAAATCAAGTTGAATCATGATCAAACATTAGTAGAGACTAAACATTGATTCCTAAAGTATGTTAGGATGAACGTTTTACCAAAAAAAAAAAGTATGTTAGGATGATTAACTTGGACATAAATGAGATTTATGTAATTTTGATGATTTTAATAGTTAAAGTCACGCATATCCGTAAAAACCGTAAACAAATATAAGATATTTGCTCCCATAAGGCGATTTGGCATTAAAAATTGAGCATGTGCATACATATTTTATTATTGCATTTTATTTTATATGAATGTCATATTTGAATGTTTTATATAATTTGGAATTATGTAATTTTTCTTAGTATGACCTTAGTTTTAATCAATATTACCCGTAATGAAAGGGAATATTGATTCGGTTGTAATTTATGTGATCTCGTATCAGGGGTTTGTAATTTAATTTAAATTTCAGTTTACAATATAGTAGTTGTATTATTATTTTATTGCAATTCCAGAGATCCAAAAGACGGTGCCATACGGAAAGGAGTTCCGACAAGACGGTGTTTTCTTAGATGGCGTGCCTATGAAGTTCAAGGGACCATGGAGTTGGTTTCCGAATTTGTAATAATTAATTAGTTTTTACTATTACTAGGAGGGTCATACTAGGATTTTATTGCTTTATTACTTTTATTTTTGCATTATTTATATGTTTGCATGCATAGCCAAATCGCCATAAACATGCATATTAGTTTAGATCGTTAAAAACGACCGTGTCAATTATAATTATCGAGTTCACCGATTTAATTCGCTTAAAGGAGATAGATAATAAATTGACAAGACCTCTATATTAAACAAAACAATTGAGAATTAGCCTTACCAAATAGTAGAACCCATGAGCTTCTATTTCGTAGGGTGGTGCTAGTCCAGTGGGCAGTACGAACCCCATTACGTAGGATAAGTGGGGCGATGAGGTGGATTGTCCAGTGGGCGGATCGCATCTCGATGCAATTGAAATTTGGTTTGTACTCAACGGAAGTGTAGAAGACCAGTGCTCAATGTGTTCCGGGCTAAGATGAATAAATAATGATTTGTCATCAACCAAGAGTTCTATGGTAGAACCGTTTTATTTTAACCCACCAAACCATATTATTGGGTCGGAGTTCCAGTGGTTCACGATTTCGGTGGTATGAGTTTGGGTCTTGAAATCATTTATAAAATTGGATAGAGGTCATTTTATAGATGCATCAACTTGATAAAAATGTTTACAAGTTAAAATTAAAACGATAAGCATTTAATTTCTTCATATGTTTAACATTTTGTAGTTAAGTCTTCAAATCAATATCAATCATGACTACTTCCACTACTACAAACACTTCATGGTTACGTTCCTTCATGGATCGTTGTAAGTTAGAAAAGAATGGGGCAAACTTTGCCGATTGGGATGCCCAACTTTTGTTGGCGGCACAAGGTGACGGTAAGACCGAATATCTCATCGAAGAAGCACCTCCTGAACCCGCAGCTAATGCCACCGCCGCAGCAAGGCGACCCTATGATACTTATCAAAAGGAGTCTTTTGATCTTCTCGATGGAGCCAGAACTCCAAAGGAGTGCCATAAAGATTGGCACGGCCTATGAGATCTACTCCAGGCTTGTGACAATGTTCTCGAAGGCTTCGAGAATTGTCCAATACGAGGCGGCATCGGCCTTCTTTGATCTCAACCTTAAGGAGGGGCAAAAGGTTAGCCCACATGTGCTCAAGTTAATTGAGCATGTAGAAACCCTAAGGTTGAATCAAGTGGACATTCCTAAGGAACTTGCATGTGATTGACAGAATCCTCCACTCCTTGTCTAGGGTGAAAACTTATGTACAATTCCGGATGAATTTCAACATGAGGAACCAAGACATCTCCCTTGATGAATTGCACAATATGATTGTGCAAGCTGAAAGGGATATGAGCCTAAATGTTAGTGCCCCTAAGGATGTGCTCAACATTAATGTTAAGAGAAAAGGGAAGTTCAAAAGGAAGGGTAAGGCAAAGGGGAAGCAACCTTCCAAAGGTTCAAAGAAAGTGTCTTCTAAGGCAAGCACCTCAAATCCCAACAAGAGCCCTCATCAAGGAGCTAAGTGCTTTTATTGCAATGGCAAAGGACATTGGAAGAGGAACTGTTCCAAATACCTCAGCGATCTCAAAGTTGGGAAAATTCTTCCAGTTGGTACGATAACTATCCCAATTTTATGTTAATCTCAACTAATGTATTATGATACAAGTTGTGATGTAAATGCTCTTCTTACTTGAATTAGGGCATGAAAGCAAAGATAAGGGAAAGGAAAAACAAGCATGATGGATCAAGGAGCTTTGTTTTTCGCTTATTTTGCTAGTATTTCAAAGTGTTGTAAGAACAATTTAGAACCTATGTTTCATTTCCTTGTAGGACAAGGAAGGGTAATCCTTAAACAATTGTTGTAATTTGGATGATGTAGTGACTTGGTTTTCAACCCAAGTCACTATCGGTTTTATAATTATGTTCTTAATTAGTTTAAACACTTGCAAATTACAAACATAGAATAAAATTGATTGTCATACTTCAAAGTATGATCATTGAAAATCGAATAATTATGGGATACTTATTTCGAAATTATTGAGTTAAGAACTCAATTAAGAGGAAATGTTATCAACCATCCAAAACTATCTAAGCTTTAAATCGAATATTTTCTGTAATAAATCATAAGGGTACACAAACCAACATCAAAGTCATTGCTTGTGGCCTTAGTGGCTATCTTTGATAATGAAATGAGATTATTATTACAAAGATAGAGTGGGAGAAATTTGAAAATGTAACACCCCAAGAGTATGAGATGAGATTGTGTGAAGATTTTTCCCACATTGGTAGAATGTGAGGCTTATGATATGTTTATAATAGATTCCACCCACCATCTAGTAACAAGGCCTTGTGCTTTTGGGCTTAAGTGAGGACAAATAATGGGCCCAAAGGCATACCTCCCGTCTTACTGGGGGTGTGTTACGACCGTGGTGGGTCGGGTTATTACAAATGGTATCAGAGCGACCCTGCGACCGTGTGGTGAGCCTGTGGTCGGGAGTACTCAGGTCACACACCTAGCGGGGGAGGATTCTGGACCTGGTTCTGGTCAAGTTTGAGGCACAACGAGGACGTTGTGTTCTTTAAGTGGGGGAGTTTGTAACACCCCAAGAGTATGAGATGAGATTGTGTGAAGATTTGTCCCACATTGGTAGAATGTGAGGCTTATGATATGTTTATAATAGATTCCACCCACCATCTAGTAACAAGGCCTTGTGCTTTTGGGCTTAAGTGAGGACAAATAATGGGCCCAAAGGCATACCTCCCGTCTTACTGGGGGTGTGTTACGACCGTGGTGGGTCGGGTTATTACAGAAAAAGCCACAAATAGCATATGATTTTGATTAGCACAATAGATATGATCTATTGGCGAATAGTAGGATTTATTGTGTTTTGGTTGTGTAAAAAGATTTAGAAGGTAGATTAAGTTGTGGATGGGATCTACGATTTGAGAAAATCTACGCCTTATGATTTTAAAAGGTAGATTAAGTTGTGGATAAGATCTACGATTTGATAAAAATCTACGCCTTATTATCCCAACGGCCCCGGCCCTGGAGGATACTTTAAGAATAAATTCTTAAAGTTAGTAAGGAAAAATTCTATACATGGATAAGATCCATGATAGAGTCCTCGTACAGTATAAGATAAGATAAATGTGGGGATCTGAAAGTTCCCACACACAAAAATTATATACCATAAGAAAAGACTCTTATAGAAACTACGGGAGGACACTCGAAGAAAATTATTCAAAAGATTTTGCAAAGGCTCAAGAAAGGGTTCTTGGATTTAGATGGTGATCTAAATGTGTCAATGCAAATTCTAAAGACCCATGAAATTTATAAGATATACATGCTAATAAATAAGATTTATTGAGAGAAGCATAGGTTGACATGTGGATGTTTGCAGTCTGCAAAGTTAAGGGTAACTTTGTTGAAAGTAGTGAAATGATTCATTGAGAATGAATTCAGTAAACTCAAAAACCGCTTTTCAAAAGGGTATTTGAAAAGGATGTGACTATTAGCACATATGGTTTGGTCCCCACTATTTTAATTCATTAAATGTTAAGGAACATTGAATTGAGTGGGAGCTTATTGATCTACGGTTAAATGTAAAGTTCAGTGGGAGTTCTCGCACCAGGATTTGAACCTATTGAGTCATGGGAATGACTTCGGGATTTTCAGAATCAGGCAAGAACAAGAGTTTGTGGGAGTAAACGTTATCTAAAACAACTCATTGCTCGTTTGGAATGAAGCATTGATACTTATGAAAAGTACACGAGTTTTTAATTCTAAATGACACATTGATATGATTTAAAATCTAAATAAACATGGGATGTTTGTTGAGATTGTAAAAGACATCTTGTTATTAGTATTAAGGTTTTTCATAGAGATGAAGATAGAATAACCATGATGAGATCATGGAAATTTATCGAACCTTAAAGCACTATATTTTACACGTTTTAAATTCACTAATGTTTCCGCCATTACTATAATCGTGTAAAACTAGGTGCACGTCGCTTGCAGGATAACCTGTTGAGCAGGTGTTAAATCAATGATTAAACCTTGATGAATTGTCAAAGTATTCTCCAATGGAGATGCGAGACAAATTGAAGATTTTGGAAGATAACTTAGTCATATTGTAAAAGGTTTACAACGACTCAAGTTCCAAGATATCAAGCAAAGATTTATGACAATCTTTGGCTTACATTCATTTACTATGCATCTCAATGACTTGTATTTTAACTACATGGTCATCACAAGATTCTACAAAATGTATAAGTTCACAAATTATGTAAAAGCATTGTTGTAGCTGGGAGTTATACAATGCACATAATCTTATTTGTCAGTCATGAGATGACTCATCTCTTTCAAATAAAAGAGCATGTATGGATATGATCCGCAAAGTGAACGCTCGCACGTGGTAAACCTGGTTTACTCGAAATGAAGATAATTACAATTTTAGAGGAAATAAACGTGAGACCCTTAAGCTAATTGTAAATTAAATGGTGTTCAAAGGTTGACCACCTGGATGGAGTAATCCACTAATCGTTTGAGTTATTCATAACTCACGAAAGGTCAAGTAAAATTCAAATGAGATGGTAAGACCATATTGAACCCATTTAAAGTGAATTGAATTATCATGACCTCGCCCCTAGTTGCTTAAGTGAGGTGACGTCTCAATGCAACTAGATGTGTGATGCGATTGATGGCAAGTTCAATTGCCATAGAGTCATACGGGATAACTAGTCAATCACCTAGGCATAGACACGTTAAGATACATTTATCGGGCTAATGACCACTGATAGAGCTCTGGCGTACTCTTATTAAAAGACTGCCTGGTCGTGGCGGGAGCATCTATCGTGTTTCACATGAGTCAGTTCTTGGACTAATGACTGTTCTCTGAGGTGGCATAGTTTTCAGATTAACTTTGATTTATGTCCTAACACCTTCGTAACTGGGGTTTATAAGGACATATTTTGGGTTATGATGGGCTGTGGCCAGCCGGAAGAAATAGGTCGATTAGGAATTGTCCACCCCTTGTCAGGGTTAAGAAATATCTCTAGGCCACTCGAGGAGAATAATAACTAGAAATTCGTGGCCACGCTCGGAAGGTATCTATGGTAGATAATTCCGGTCAGTAGTTATAACTCCAGATCGAGAAAAACTACTCTAAATTTAAATCAATTGCGGGCACGACCTGAGAGGACGCCATGCATTGAGTGGGAGATAGTAATAGGGCAAGAGAATTGGTGACACACACTTGTCTCGGACAAGTGGGAGATTGTTGGAGGAAGTGTCCTCAACAATAGTGTGTTGAATAATTAAAACTCATTTGAATGAAACACAACTAGGAGTGTTACTCTTTTAAAGTCGACTGATCAACATTTACCGATAATGATTGGCTGTCTAGAGTTTGACATTATCGTCATATGATGGTGGTGATCAGTTGATCCCTTAAGGTCATATCTTTAGGGAATTCCGTCTCAATGGAATAATTAATTAATATCATATTGGATACGAATTAATTAATAACTGGAAATTTGGAAATAATTTTTACATGACGAATATTTTATAATGGGATTATAATAATAATAGTCAAAGTAATAAAATCGTTTTATTACTCGGTTTTTATTTATTCGTTTAGGAAACGATTAAATTGAGAATTAACACGGTTGATCATAAAATTACAAAGACTTGTAATTAAAATTATGATATTACATTTTAAAAGGTATTAATTTCGAATTACTAGTAGTATTATTTAAATGTTATGAAATTGTGAATTATGAATTTTAAAGAGTTAAAATTGCATAATTAACAAATTGGTTCATGTGTTATGAAACATGTGTGACATGTTACAAATTAACACAATTGACAAAGATAAAATGGGTCTAAAATAAGACCCATTTGAACCGTGAAAATGGATGCATGGGTGATGGTTGTGTGCAAGCATAAGTAAAGAGATTGTGCGTGTCTTACACAATGTAAGTGTAAGGAATATCTCACACTTTAGTGTAAGATGTAGAGAGCCATGCATTGGCCTTATGTGGCTTGTCTTGGCCGGCCTACACAAGGGCTTTTGAGCTCAAATTGTGCTCTATATATACACACACACCACACTCCATACTTGAAGATAGTTGTTGGTTTTATTCATACACAACATTCATCCAATATTTTATTCTCATCTTCTCTTAGAAAATAGTTCTCTAAGTATAGTAAATTATTTCTAGTACTAATAATATTAAGAGTAATATTATTATTAATTCTAGTTTACTAATACAATTTTTCTAGTAACAAAAATTATGTTGGCTTGAGATCGGGTCCTTGATACGCAACTTTTGGAGACGATTTTGTGTTAGATCGTTATCAGGGTTTTTCGGTTTTTGAAGACTCATATAATAGGTGATTATTGAGTATAAACCTTCTAAAACCAATGTAAGAACATTCACACATCTTATGTAATCACCATGCATGCATAAGATCTTATTAAGTTTTTAAACCTAAACTTAAAGAAACAAAACTCACATTAGATGTGAGTATAAAATCTGGAATTAGATTTCCAACACAGTGGTGGCGGGAATGGCCACCACGGTGGTTACACCGTTCCTGGACATAAAACAGAGGGGAAACATGTTTACATGGGGGCTGCTTGTGTCGGGTATTTGCATCGGTTAAGGGGATGCTTTGCATCTGAATGGTGGTGTTGAGTTTGTTGGGGTAAAAGGCGGCAACCTGGTTATGGGTGGTGGCTGGTGGTGATGATATGAGCCATCTTGGTGGTTATGACATGAGTGTGCGAAAAACAGAGGTGAGGCACGAGTGCTTAAGAGGGAAGTAGGATGAGTTTTGACCCCTATGCGAGGACTCGTTGGATCTAGGCAAGAGGGTGGTGGTTAACACGGGTTAGACGACCACTATGGTGCAGTTGGGTGGTCGGTGGTGGCGTTAGACGCCACTATAATGGCCATAGGAAGAGGGTAGTAAGTAATAGATGAAGAGAAGGCCGTGTATAAAGGGTTTTGTGGTGGTTTCATGGACTAATGTAGTCGGTATATGAAGACGGTGACCCACCGCTGGAAACACCATGAGTCAGTGGCGACGAAGGTGGTGGCCAGAGGTGGAGGTTATTAGCAAGATGGTGTTTGAAATCAGTCAATGAATTTTGAAGGTTGAGGGGGTTTATAAAGAAGGATTTGTGGAGTGAGAGTTTAGGGTGGTGGCTAGGGTGGCTGAGAGGCTAGTGGACGACATGGGTAGAGTCAGGAGGGACCCACTGTGATGCTGGTGGCTGACCACTGTAGGGTAGGCAGATATAAGGGGAGTGGTGGTAGTTGTCGAGTGTTAAGACGTAGCATTAGTTTAATGTATATGTTTATGGTATTTATTTTTTTATATCTTCAAGTTCCGTAAATTTAATAATAAGGTCACATTTCATAGTTCCGTATTTCGTAAATAGTATATAGACTTTGTATAATTATTAGTGAGAATTACAATTCGTTATTTTATTAAATTGTTAACAAGTATTAATTAGCGTTGATGCGGTTTCTTTTTATATAGCTCGAAATTTCATGATCATATAACTCGTACTTTATAATTTAGGAATAATTGTTAATAGCAGATATTATGGATATCTTTGAAGACGACATAACATGTGATAATACGAATAACATAGTAATAATGATAGTATTGGTCTTGTGACGATATTTTATTAATCGACTAGTTAAGTTATTTAAATTAGTCACATTTAATATGGCCTCGTTATGCGTAATATATTAGTAAACGAATTCGATTCGTTCATATATTATATTTGTTTACATAATTACATTAGTTAGTAATTACGTACGTATATTATATGTTTAATTGACGATTTCCGCGTGGAATATTTCTAGCAGCTAGTTGGTTGTCATTCTGTTATTTGAGGTAGGGGTATAAGCCGTGAATTATATTTATGCCATGAATGATTTTGTTAGCTTATTATGAGATCACTATGTGATGTTTAATATTGTTGTTGAGACATTATTATGTTATCATAAATATTACTATATGATGTGGAGAGGAGAATTGGGGCATGTGATATTGGGTTGGGGCATGTGATATGGCCATTGGAGGAGTAGGGACTTGTGAAGGAGAAGTGGTGTTTGATCGGGAAGTGGTTGCTGAGACGGTATGGAGATGGAAGTGTATTATATTCTATTGTTGTTTATGTTTTATCTATCTTCCTACTCAACATCGCGATTGACCCTGTGTATTTGTGTGACACCTGTGATGATCCGTGATGGGGAGCAGCTTTGACAGGAAAGATGATACTATAGGAGCATGAGATGGGAGCACTTGGATGGACCGACTTTGAAGTATGGGATGGTAATAAAGCTCGTGTGGAAGGCTCTATTTGCAATGAATACCTACCGGAAGAAATTGCCAATTTTTGCTCTTTTTACTTTGAAAAACATATTGACACCAAAGAAAAAAACTTGAACATTGAAAAACAGGTGAGTTAGATACAAGTTTACCCAAGTGTTTTCATGTACAAGATGATGAAGGGTGTTCTTCTACTGGGGGAACAAGATTTCTGGATGACAAGGAGTGTAATCGTGCTCACCTTTATGTGCTATCTAATTGTGAGGTTTTGGAGACATATGAAGCAAAATTTGTGACAGATTTCATGACTGATCACCCTAATGTTAAAAGAGAGGATGTTTGGAGTAAACACGAGGATCAGTTTCTAGCATGGTTTCGAAAGCATGTAATTAAGCTAAATATCCAAGATGATGTGGTTAGAAGCTTGGCTTTGGGTCCTTCTCGAAAGGTTGTCACGTGGAATCATTATTTAGTTAATGGGTTTAAGTTTCACACATTCGACTACGGGAAAAGTAAGGCTAAATGCAACTATGGCGTTACTATTTCTTCTATTGATGACAATGACTATTATGGGATATTAGAGGATATCTTTGAGTTGTGTTATAATGGGCATGACCGGGGTCATAAAGCTGTCTTATTCAAGATTCAACGGAGAGATAATTCTATAGTTGGAACGAGAGTCCATGATCGCTACAAGCTTGTAGAAGTGAATCACACTCGAACCTATTCTAAATATAATCCATTTATACTTGCACAACAGGCTCATCAAGTTTATTATGCATCTTCGCCTAGCACAAGTAAAGATAGACAACAAAAGAATTGGTGTGCGGTAATTAAAACAAAGGCGCGATCAGAAGTCGACACATCCTTTTTTCCAAGAAGAAGTTGTATCAGAGTCAATTCTGTCCCCAGTTGATCATGAAGTCATTTATGGAAATGAGATAGAAGCGGAAGAGGAGTTAGAAGAGGATGAAAGGGAGGGGGAAGATCAGTTACAAGATAATAATGATGAAGAGTTAGAAGAGGAGGAAGAAGATGATGACGAGGAAGAGGAGGTAGAAGAAGAAGAGGATGACAACGACGACGATGATGATGATGAGTAAAAGTAGTAGGAGGTTAACATCTTATAAATTTGTTTAGGTTCTGTTTTTTAATATTTTACAAACATTTATTCTGTTATATATATGTTAACATTTTTTCTACAATTATAGGTTCACATGGCTCGTGGAGGAGGCAGGCAACGGGGCGGTTATAGTGGTAGTGGGGGCAGTAGCTCGGCCCGATCACAGGAGGAGGAGGAGGTCAATGTATCGAGTGACGAGGAGGAGGAAGCCCATGTACCCCGTCATACTGACGGCAGGATCATCATTTGTTGAGACACTACGTTGATGATGACAAGTTTCCTTATCACTCGTATACTAATATAGATATGAGATATGTGTGACAGGTGCTTGAGAACTTTCAGATTCGGATGACGGAGTTTGACAAGATTATTTTATTGTCCGAGTCTAGAAAAAATGTAAGAGTATATCACTTGTGTTTAATATTCGGTGTCACAAAATACGGCTTACCTTTTCGGGAACTAAAAGATAAAGAAATATTTATTTCTTCTTTAGAAAAAAATAGATCTTTTATTCTTCAAAATATTTGCCTAATTTCAAGGATGTGATCTTTAAATAATATTTAAAAATAATTCTTCAAAAGCTTTTTCCAGGAAGTTCTTTCATAAGAATAATTTCTTACTTATTTGGAAAGATTTATTTGGAAAGATTTTGTGTACCTTATTCTATTGCCTAAAATACAAGTCATTATTGACTATATATACAAGGCTTTAGTTTTAGGATTGCACACGTTTTTGGCAGAGAAAAATAAGAGTACAAAAGGCTTTCATTGTTACTAGCATTCATATTTTCTAAAAGCTTTTTGTTTGCAAAAATCAGTTCTTAAAGTTCATAACTTCATATTTTTGCAAAACTCTTTTTAAGCCGTATTCTTGAGACCGTCTTATTTCTTACAAGTATTTATACTCGTAGGAATTTTAATTGTCTCCTTTGTTCATATTAGTGAATCCTATTAAGGAGCAATTTCAGTTGTAATTTTCTTTTATTTGCAAGGATACTTTTGGGGTACGGGGTTGTACTCGAGATTGCACGATCGGGGTTGATCGTGGGGTAATTCCTTGAAATTAGAGTTAATTATTAAGGAATCAATAATAAGAAAGGGGTGGACGTAGACCTTTAGAGAGTAGGTCGAACCACGTTAAAAATCGTGTGTCTCGTACTTTAATTCTTTTTCTTACGTTTGTTTCTTTTTGTTATTGCTCTACACGAAATTGACCTAAGAATTAATACTGCACAATTCGTATTGTATTAAACAGACAATCCGACTGTTTAATTAGCCTGAGTATTAATTCAGAATCATTCGTGGTCATTCTTTTTGCTATAATTTTGAAAAGGGTACTTAATTCACCCCCTCCCCCTCTTAAGTACCGGATCTATAAACTCAACAATTGGTATCAGAGCCTCGTGCTCTTGATTGCATTACCGCAAAGAGTTTGATCCTTTTTGAGTTTATCTTTTTTAATGAATTCCACAACCGTCAAATGTACTGTCTTTGATGGCACAGACTATGGCTGGTGGAAAAACCGTATGATGCATTTCATACAAGGAACTGACTATGAGTGTTGGGTAATCATACAAAACGGTCCTCTCTCTATCACTTCCACCGACAAAGATGGTGCTGTAAGTGAAAAGGAACCAAAGGACTATACAGCAAGTGATTACAAAAAGGCAGAAAAGATTGCTAGAGCCATATCACTCTTACAATCCGGTATCGGAGAATCTGAAACAAGTCGGATTGCTGGGTGTAAAACGGCCAAACAAATTTGGGACAACTTAGAATTGGCTCATGAAGGAACTGTGCAAGTAAAGAAACAACGTATTGACATTCTAATGCAACAATACGAGTCCTTTAAAATGCTACAAGATGAGTCAATTAAAAGCATGTCTTCACGTTTTTCAAACATAACTAATGAAATTTCTAATCTTGGTAGAACTTTTGAAACTGAGGACATTGTCCGAAAAATTCTAAGAAGTTTAACTAAGAAATGGCAAGCTAAAGTCACTGCCATCGAAGAGGCAAGCGATTTAACTACACTCACCTATGAAGCTTTAATGGGATCTCTTATGGCACATGAGCTGGTGCTTGAAAATGATGCCAATGAGAAACCCAAAGCTAATGGATTGGCGTTAAATGCCCTTTCAAGTGATAATGAAAGTGATCTTGAAGAAGGGGTTGCCTTGCTTTCTAAACGTATTGCTAATATCATTAGAAAGCAAAATCATGGGAAGTTCAATAGTTATAAACAACGAGAGACTGTACCTTCTTCATCACGTTCTGGTTCAAAAATGGGCTGTTTTAAATGTGGTGAACGAGATCACCAGATTCGAAACTGCCCTATGTGGGAAGAAGAGAAATCTAAAGAAAAACGTGAAAGATCTAAACAAGAGTACAAACGTGCTATGATGGCTGCAGTTTGGGGTGAGTCTGATTCAGAAGACGATGAACCCTCAAAAGAGGAAGAGAAGGTGTGCTTGAGATCTGTTTATAAACCAAGATCTCAGAGAAAGAGGAATGAAGACACTCTCAGATGTCTTATGGCTCATTCAGATGCATCAAACAGTGAATCAGAGGATGAGGTAAGTCTTTCACTAATCAAACCTAAGGTTCGCTCTCTATCTAAAGAAAAGATCTTGAAATTGTTAGAGGAAACACTTGATAATAGTTATGAACAGAATAAACAAATGAGTATCATGCAATCTGAAATAGAAAGCATAGCGGAGGAGAACATAGACCTTAAGCGTGAGTTAAGGAAAGTCAACAAACAAACATTCAACCAGTCTGTTCAATCTGAGCTTAGTACAAAAAATGAGTCTCTTATTCATAAGATCGATGTCCTTACTAAAGAACTTGATGAATTAAAAGAGTCACATGCTGTTAAGTCGGATAAATATTCTGATACTTGCTCAAAACTTGATAGACTTAATGTTGAATACGATGATCTCCTATATAAAAATAAAAGATTGCTTGAGAAAGTAAAGAACTTGGAGACAGACTTAAGTAATGCTAGAAACGTTGCAGCTAAGTGGGAAGGAAGTAACACTGTGTTAAATTTTCTGGTAAATCAATCTAAGAATACAAAAAAACTTGGATTAGGTTATGAGTCATGTTCTGACACAAGACAAGACGATCCTCAATATCGTACTGTCTGGGTCCCTAAACAGAAAATAAACACTCCTCCAGAATGTTCAAATGTGCATGATTCCTGTTCTGACATTAGACAAAACAATCCTCAATATCATTCTGCCAGAAATCCTGAACAAAGATTAAACACACCTCCAGACTGTTCAAAGCAGGGAGACTTCATTTATGCTAAGAAACCTTCTCCCCATGATTGAGACTTCAGGAGACGTAAGTACGTAGGTTTGCCTGAGTACATCATCTGCAACTTCTGTGGTAATGCTGGTCATGTGTTTAATGCTTGCAAAAAACGTTTAGGACATTTGGATCACAACATTAGAGTCGTAAAGAAAATGTGGATTAGAAAGGATGTCCTTGATCTTGTTCGTAATAAGAAGGGACCCAAACTTGTTTGGGTTCCTAAATCATCTAACTAATCTCTTTTCAGGGCCATGCGAGAGGAGGCAGCCGTTGGTATCTTGATAGTGGTTGCTCGCGACATATGACAGGTAATAAGAACCAATTCCTCTCGTTGAAGGCGTACAATGGTGGAAGTGTGACTTTCGGAGACAACAAAAAGGGTGAGGTTGTAGGTATTGGAAAAGTTGGTAAGTCTCGATCACATTCCATTGATGATGTGCTGCTGGTAAAAGGACTTAAACACAATCTCATTAGTATTTCACAGTTATGTGACAAAGGGAATAAAGTCGAATTTCATGCAAACCTTTGTTATGTAATCAAAGTAAGTACCAATGAAATTGTTCTTGAAGGTAAGAGAGTTAACAACATTTATGTGGTTGACCTAGGAAGCATTCCAAGGGAAACCATTAAATGTCTATCAGTTATGCAAAATGATCCTGTCTTATGGCATAAGAGGTTTGGACACGTTGGGTTCTCTTCACTGAACAAACTGCACAAACTTGATTTAGTAGATGGTTTACCTTCCATAAAGTTCGAAATGGAAGGAGTTTGTGATGTTTGTGCTCGATGTAAACATGTTCGCAGCTCGTTTAAATCTAAAAGGTTTGTAAGCACCACTAAGCCTCTAGAACTCATTCACATGGATTTATGTGGCCCAATGAGGATTAGAAGCCGAGGTGGGAGCCTTTATGTCTGCGTTTTAGTGGATGATTACTCGAGATTCGTTTGGACTTTGTTCTTGCATGCTAAAAGTGAAACTTTTGAAGAATTTGAAGTCTTAATCAAAAGGATGCAAAACAAACTCGGACACTCTCTAATCTCCATTAGAACAGACCATGGAAGGGAATTTGACAATGAATCCTTTTTATCCTTTTGCAGGAAACATGGAGTTGATCACAATTTTTCTGCCCAAGAACACCACAACAAAATGGTGTAGTCGAAAGGATGAACAGAACCTTGGAGGAAATGACAAGAACCATGCTACTGTGTAGTGAATTGCCTAGAACCTTTTGGGCCGAAGCTGTGAACACAGCATGTTATATTCGTAACCGTGTGTCAATCAGATCCGTTCACAAGAAAACCCCTTATGAACTTCTATATGGGCGAAAGCCAAACATTTCTCACTTTCGTTGTTTTGGATCAAAATGTTATGTTCACAATAATGGTAAAAACAATTTGGGAAAGTTTGATCCAAGAAGTGATGAGGCGGTGTTTATAGGATACTCTAATGAGAGTAAAGCCTATAAAGTGTACAACAAGAGAACTATGTGCTTTGAAGAAAGCATTCATGTAATTTTTGATGAAACTAATATTCTCAATGCTGATTTGCAGGATGATGATGACTTTGAGATTGGATTCATAAGGAATGAAACCCCAGAACTAGGTGAAGAACCTTCGTCTTCACAGGAGAGAAATACTGAAGAGGTGCAGAACACAGGGGGAACTGAACAGACTAACGATCTGTTTAATTCTGAACGATCCTTCAACACTCCAGAAGCTACACAGAGAACAGAAAGAGTGGAACAAAATCAAACAGTCGAGCAAGATGTTCAATCAGAAACTTTCATTCCACGTCGCTGGAAACACCGAAGTTCCCATCCAATGGATAACATTCTGACAAACATTCATGAGGGAGTCAAAACTCGATCCTCACTGAACAATTTTTGTGCTCACTATTCATTCTTATCTGAAATAGAACCATCAAATATTACTGTTGCTTTAGTTGATCCTGATTGGATGGTTGCTATGCAGGAAGAGCTTAATCAATTTCAGAGAAGCAAGGTTTGGCATTTAGAACCTCGTCCTAAAGATCGGTCAGTCATTGGAACGAAATGGGTTTTTCGAAACAAACTAGATGATACAGGTGTGATTGTAAGAAACAAAGCAAGACTTGTGGTACAAGGCTACAATCAACAAGAAGGAATCGACTTCGATGAAACTTTTGCATCTGTGGCACGATTAGAAGCCATTCGCTTGCTCATAGCCTTTGCAGCTCATATGGGTATCAAACTCTTTCAAATGGACGTTAAGACAGCATTTCTTAACGGCTATTTGGAAGAGGAGGTATTTGTTGAACAACCCCCAGGTTTTCTTGATAGTAGTTTTCCAAATCATGTCTATAAATTGGATAAGGCTCTTTATGGTCTTAAACAAGCGCCTAGATCATGGTATGAAAGACTCTCAAAGTTTTTACTTGAAAACGGTTTTCAACGAGGCTCAATTGATAAGACTCTATTCTTGAAATCGGACAAAGATGATTTGTTAGTTGTTCAAATTTATGTTGATGACATTATTTTTGGAGCTACTAATGATATATTGTGTGCTTATTTCTCAAACCTTATGCAGTCTGAGTTTGAAATGAGCATGATGGGTGAACTTGGATTCTTCTTAGGCCTTCAAATCAAGCAAACTTCTCATGGTAGCATGATTCATCAAGGGAAGTACATCAAGGAGATGCTCAAAAAATTTGGTATGAGTAATGCAAATCCATTTTCCACACCCATGTGTTCAACCTTGAAACTTGACAAAGATGAGAAAGGTAAAAGTGTTGATGAAAAGGTATATCGTGGTATGATAGGCTCATTGTTATATCTTACTGCGAGTCGTCCTGACATTCTTTTTAGCGTATGCTTATGTGCTCGGTTTCAGTCAAATCCTAAGGAATCACATTTAATTGCAGTTAAACGTATTCTCCGATATTTGATTGGAACCCAGGACTTGTATTTATGGTACCCCTTACATTGCAATTTCACTCTCACGGGGTATTCAGATGCAGACTATGCAGGGTGTTCAGTTGACAGAAAGAGTACGTCTGGAGTAGCTACCTTCGTTGGACCATGTCTCATCTCTTGGGCTTCCAAGAAGCAAAATACGGTCGCTTTATCAACAGCAGAAAGTGAGTACGTTGCTGCGGCTCAATGTTGCTCTCAAGTTCTATGGGTAAGACAACAATTGCGGGATTACGGTATGAACATTAATTGCGTTCCTATTCTTTGTGATAACACTAGCGCAATAAACATCTCTAAAAATCCTGTTCAACACTCTAGAACAAAACATATCGACATTCGGCATCACTTTCTTCGTGATCATGTGGAAAAAGGGAACATATGCTTGAATTTTGTTAACACTAAAGATCAACTTTCTGATATTTTTACCAAGCCTTTGGCAAGAGAACCATTTGAGAAAATTCGTTTAGAATTAGGTCTGCTACAAAGTAGCTCGTAGTTGTATGTGTCCAAATTTAAACCTCCAATGATTGACTAGATTGGAAGAGGGTAGTCACTTATGTCATTTGTTTTTCGGTTCCATTCTTTGATCTTACTTGCAGCTTACTTATTCTAGTCGGCGAACTTGTTCAATAGACTAGTAACAAAGGTTGACGTATTTGTGTCGTGTTTGATTCATAATAACTACTTGCAATTTATTGACCCTCACCTACCACCCACCCACCCGTGTTCCCGTATACTCCAATCTACCCCTTCAACCTTTTTCCCAAAATCATAAACCCTAACCCATTCATCTCCCTCATCATCCCAAACCGCCATTCCCCAAATCACAAACACCTCTCACAAACACCACCATGCCGCCGAAAAAGAAAACGAAACCCACCATCCTCCCCCCCCAACCCTACTCCTCCCTCCGCCTCCAAAGCCATCATCCCTTTCACCACCACCACCCGGTCCCGTGCAAAATCTCTCGGACCTTTACCAAACCCAGAACCCGCCGCTTCTCCTCCGGCAACCTCTCCCAAATCTCCACCTACCACCACCCACTGTTTCCGACACCAACACCACAAAACCCCCAAAATCTAATGCCGATTCCGTCTTTGTGCATGCCTCTCCTGAACCGCCGGTAATGAGCACCGAGGACCCTATCTCTACTGCGAAATCTCCGGCCACTAAACGTCCTCCTCGAACTCGGCGTGGGGTTGTCATTAATGAACCCAGTCCTACTCTTGAAAAACCTCCGGTGACTGACAAGGGCAAAGACCCGATTGTCCATGATGAAGATGATGATCCTGATGATGTTGCTTGGAAGGCGAGTCTTGGGGTAAGTCTTCAAACCTTGAACGCTCTCACAAAGGGAAAGGTAACCTCATTCAAACGGAAAAAGCCTATCTCACCTGTCCGTAAATCTAATGCTTCTGCGGGTCCTGTGCCGCCAGTCAAGGCCACTTTAATGTCATCCATGGACCGAGACAAGGTTGTGAATTTTCTTAATTCTTTACCCCTGAAGGAAGAGGAACTTGCTCATTGTATCCGTCTATTGGACTTTTTAGGTTTAACTAGTTGCTCATAAACTAATTTTAGTCATACTAACATAAACCCTTAATTAACTCTTTAATTAACTTATAAATAAACTCGTTTATTAGATCTTATGCATGCTACTATAAGCGGAATAGGGAGAAATCGAACCCTTACACACGGTCCAAGCTTAGCAAGGATGATCCTCCAAGTACCCAAATTAGAATACCTCCTTTAAAGATGCACCAAGACTATCCCTCAATGAACCGACACCTTTGTTGTGCTAGACTAGGAATCGATTTCTTCCTTAATATTCTAATCACTCTTATTAGAATGTAATTTGAATACTACTTATAGTATAAATTTTATTATCTTATAATAAGTATTAGAGGTTAAACAAAATCTTCTTACTTAGGCAAAATTTCGGCTAGGGCAAGAAGAAGAATAGAATGAATCTTATATCACATATATATATGAAGCATGTTGTTACTTAAGATGAATAAATGGCTTAAGCATGCTCATACTTGGGAAGGGGAGGCCGGCCATAGGGAAGAGCAACAAGGGAACATTTTCCTTTCTCAAGGCTCTAGGGTGGTTACTAGGTTAGTGTTCTCAAGGCATATGTCTAACATATGATTATAGAGTGTTTAATACACTAATCACCCATGCCACCATCTCCTCTTAGCCGTGCCATGTAGTCCATAAAATGGACTTCATTTTACAAATTGTCAAATGTATAACTTGTATAAAATGTGACATCTTATATGTCATAAGGTAATCAATTATAATTATACAAAACATATAAATATTTATCGTATAAATATTATGTCAAATAAATCATATTTATTAATTGACAAGTAATTCGAAATTACCATTGTAAAATAATATTTTATCGTCAATACGATTTACAACCTTTGTATTAATTTCAACCCAATTCATTCTAATTACGATATCTTAAAATATCGTTTAATGTTTAACAATTGACACGTTTCAATTTTAAACATAAATCTTACATTAAGATTTAACCTCTAATTTCTCGATATACGAGTTTAAGGAATATGATTAAATCGTATCAATATACATTTGATCACTTTATCAATTAAGGGAATTGTCCTAAAGGTGTGACCTAAAGGGATCAACTGACCATCACCGTCATACGACAGTAATGTCAAACTCTAGCTAGCCAATCATTACCGATTAATGTTGGTCAGTTGACTAATAATTCGTATCATCCCTTGCGCATTCTCGTCATGAGATTTAATTACGTGATCGCACTATTGTTGAGGACACATTTCCCAACAGGACTGCCCTGTCCTCCCCGGTCGCTATTATCCGCTATCTTGGTTAGAATCTCACACTGCTCTTTCCTTCTTTCACGACATTCTTGCGCATCAAAATTGGACTGGTATGTTTACTGTACAATCAGTTGTTTTTATTCCCGAAATGGTTCAGTTTTATCAGTCGGTATCCGTCACTAACAAAGGGGATCTACTCTCGGCTAAAATTAATGGTGATATTCTTGTACTTTGTGCCGATGAGTTTGCTGAGATTTTCGATATTCCGTATACTGGTATTTCCATTTGTGATAAAAACAGTTGGCCTGGGATGGATGATGTGGAACCTCTACATATTTTACAATACTTTGACCCCAAAGCCACTCTCAAAACCAGTATAAGCCCACAAAAGCTTGATGCCCCACATCAATTCCTATACAATGTTATCCAGCGCACCATCACACCTCGTCAAAACTCTCGTGGTTACTGTAAAATTCCCGACCTAGTTTTAATGTACCATCTCATGACAAAACAACCAGTTAATTTAGCCTCGGTTATTTTTCAATATATTCGAGAGGTCGCCCATGACGTGCAGTCTGCTGCGCCTATTAAGGCTCGAGATTTACCGTACGGGATGTGGTTATCACATGTTTTCTGGCAAAAAGGAATGTTATATGATGACAGTGTTTATATGGCATTGGATGATCGCATGAGTGACGGATTGATGGGTCAGATGAATATTCGGGTTATAGCAGATAAGCTAGTTGGTTTACGCACTCAGGATGCTGCTGCTGGGCCAAGTTCAGGGGGATTTGAGGCCGTGATTTCAAAGTTGGATGAGCTCCTTGATGTTAATACTGAAGGTTTCGGAGCTATTGCACGGGAATTGGCATCAATCAAAACCGCCCTAACCTCCCTATCCTCTATTCCTAACCTACTCCAACAGCTCCTCAACCGACCTTCCACCTAATCTCCTTTTTTTTCCTTTGTGACAATATTTTGCAGGCTGTTTATATGTTTCTTCACTCACTGATTGTCTATCTTAGTACGATGATGCTTATAGACTGTGTCTGGTGGCTGCTTGTAGGTTTCTCTAGTTATGGACCTTGCGACTTTGGCATATTTTGACTTCCCTCTCCTTTTGATGCTGTCAAGAGGGGGAATATTTTTAGGACTCATATTACTTACTGGCTATTAGTGCAGACTAATTCGATGAATGCTCTTTTATGTCTTTTCTTGTTCTTTGGTTGATAACTTGCTAAGTTGATCTAATACATATGTTGTCTGTTTCTGCTATATCATTTTTTTAAGCTGATTGCTTTTGCTGAGGGGGAACTTATTGTTTAAAGGAACTTGCCATCATCAAAGGGGGAATTTGTTGAGACACTACGTTGATGATGACAAGTTTCCTTATCACTCGTATACTAATATAGATATGAGATATGTGTGACAGGTGCTTGAGAACTTTCAGATTCGGATGACGGAGTTTGACAAGATTATTTTATTGTCCGAGTCTAGAAAAAATGTAAGAGTATATCACTTGTGTTTAATATTCGGTGTCACAAAATACGGCTTACCTTTTCGGGAACTAAAAGATAAAGAAATATTTATTTCTTCTTTAGAAAAAAATAGATCTTTTATTCTTCAAAATATTTGCCTAATTTCAAGGATGTGATCTTTAAATAATATTTAAAAATAATTCTTCAAAAGCTTTTTCCAGGAAGTTCTTTCATAAGAATAATTTCTTACTTATTTGGAAAGATATATTTGGAAAGATTTTGTGTACCTTATTCTATTGCCTAAAATACAAATCATTATTGACTATATATACAAGGCTTTAGTTTTAGGATTGCACACGTTTTTGGCAGAGAAAAATAAGAGTACAAAAGGCTTTCATTGTTACTAGCATTCATATTTTCTAAAAGCTTTTTGTTTGCAAAAATCAGTTCTTAAAGTTCATAACTTCATATTTTTGCAAAACTTTTTTTAAGCCGTATTCTTGAGACCGTCTTATTTCTTACAAGTATTTATACTCGTAGGAATTTTAATTGTCTCCTTTGTTCATATTAGTGAATCCTATTAAGGAGCAATTTCAGTTGTAATTTTCTTTTATTTGCAAGGATACTTTTGGGGTACGGGGTTGTACTCGAGATTGCACGATCGGGGTTGATCGTGGGGTAATTCCTTGTAATTAGAGTTAATTATTAAGGAATCAATAATAAGAAAGGGGTGGACGTAGACCTTTAGAGAGTAGGTCGAACCACGTTAAAAATCGTGTGTCTCGTACTTTAATTCTTTTTCTTACGTTTGTTTCTTTTTGTTATTGCTCTACACGAAATTGACCTAAGAATTAATACTGCACAATTCGTATTGTATTAAACAAACAATCCGACTGTTTAATTAGCCTGAGTATTAATTCAGAATCATTCGTGGTCATTCTTTTTGCTATAATTTTGAAAAGGGTACTTAATTCACCCCCTCCCCCTCTTAAGTACCGGATCTATAAACTCAACATCATTGATCCGACAGGTCTTAAGAGAACATGATTCATGGCGTCACTTGTTGGACGAAAGTTAGTCCCGAGGACAAAGAGATGTGGTTCAACGCCTTTCGGGTACGTATTTAAGTATTTACTTTAATTATTTATTTTAATAATTTCATGGTTGATTTGTTTCTCTAACCCTTATTTTTTTGTAGCATGCCTTCTATTGGTCAAATGACCTTGAGCGAGTGGCTTGGGATAGATTTAATGATGTTGGTAAGAGGAGGCTAAAGGACATTAATTATGTATAAGGTGTCGAGGAGAAAGAATGGGCCATCGTTCATGAAAGGTAATAATTTATTAATAACCGTATTAAGATAAAAAAAATTAACATTTTTTGAATTTATATTAATAGTTTCTATTTTATTTGATTATAGGTCAATCATATGAAGAATTCACTAAGTACAGAGAAAGTCCTGAGTTCAAGCAAGCGTCGGCCCGGAACGAGGCGAACAAGAGGGGTGGAGATGATCCCGACGCGGAAGTTGGGCCTACTCATTATGGTGGGTCTCAGTCATTCCATGATCGGGCATTGATAGGTGTAAGTATTTACTCTTGTAGTTTATTACTTTTATCTTCTTATATTATTTAGCTTTAAATTTTAATTAACTGACTAACACTTCATGAATTTTTTTTTTTTTTATAGGCAAACAAAAATAAGGGCAAGCTACAATCGGTTTTAGATCTCTTACTTGAGACACATGCCAAGAAGGGAAGGAAAGGGTTCGTCTTTGCAAATTCAAAAGATCGCGAATTATATGTAAGTGTTATTGTATATTTAATTTTTTAATGTATTTATATATTGTTTAAAGTATTTAAAAAATGATTTATGATCAATTAAGTTAAGCTAAATATTCAAGATGATGTATTTATATGTAAGTGTTATTGTATATATTATTAATAATGTTTCATTTTTTGTAGGAAAAATTTCTTGAGCGAAAGAGGAAGAAACCTGACATTTCCGACAATCAGCTTTAGTATTAACTAGTAGATGGTTTTCAGAAAGGAGAAGTCTACGGGGCCGGTTCAGCGAAAGAGCTTTTTTATGACCCACCGGCAAGAAGAGGGTCCTCCTCCCAGCACCATACATATGTTCATGGTTTGGTAAGTCACCTACAATTTCAACAAGCTGAGAAGGATAGAAGGGACGCTGAAAGGGATGAAGAAATGAGAAGGATAAAAGAAGAAATGGACAAGATGTCTTCTTATTTTGCAAATTGCAACAATGATTGGCGCCCACAGGGTAGGGATCCAAGAGATCCGGACTATGGAGGTGGCAGTAGGGCGGGAGCATATTTCCCGGTGTCTTAGCTAGTGTATCTTCTAGTTTGTTAGTGTTGAATGCGTCGGATAATTTTTTTTTCATTGGACAAGCACTCGAATTTGGTACTTTGTAATCCGAATCAGTTTTATTTATTTTAGTTTCAGATGTTTGGTATCATTTGGGTTGTGCGCTGCTGTTGTTGGTTTTGCTTGCAGGTTTATAAGTAATATCTAGCGATTTGGCTAGGACAAAACAGGTTTTTACGGCCAAAAACATGTAAAATTAGCGACCGAAAATGTAAATTTGACAACTATTTTCGGTCGCTAACCTTCTGTTTCTTTTTTTTCAATAGCGACCATATAGCGACTGAAGTTGGTCGCTAAATTAGCGACTGACAACAGTAGCAAAATTAGCGACTGATATCAGTAGCTAAATTAGCGACCAAATTCAATCGCTAATTTAGCTACTGATATCAGTCGCTAATTTAGTTACTGTTGTCAGTCGCTAAATTAGCGATCAACATTGGTCGCCCATCTTTATTTTTTCAGTCGCTAAATTTAGCGACCAACATCGGTCGCTAAAAGCGACCCAACCTAGCGACTAAGTGCGTGCGACTGGACTTGGTCGCTAAAATGAGAAGGGCGCCTGAAATCGGTCACCAATTTCAGTCGCAAAGTTCAGTATCTGTTGTAGTGAATTAATGGTTTATTAGAAGTGTTAAGAACTTCTTAATATATATAAGTGATGGTGCTAATTGTTTTTGATACACAAAAAAAATGAGAAAAACAAATTAATATAAGTTGGTGAGAATACTTAATGTTCTTAAGAGAGAAAATAGAGTATTCAACATCCATTAGATATAATAAGAGGGAGAAAAAGTTATTTGAGACAAAGTGACAAATACTAGGGTGTGTAATTATACTTTACGAACTTTGTAATATTTTATTAAGTGAATTAATTTGTCAAGAGAGCCGTGATTTTTCCCTTAGTTAAGAAGGGTTTACACGTGATAAATTGTGGTGTCATTTTATTTTTGTTACTTGCACTTGTTGTTCATATTCCATCCTAATTTCGTTATTGAGTTAGATTATTCCTACACCGGGTTTACAGGACGCTTCCCCAACATAGGTCTTGAGTTGGGATGTCGTGTAGAGTTCAGAACGGATTAATCGAGCCGAGTCATTCAGATCAGATTTATTTTACCGGGCCTAGTATTATTCAAACGTTAAATACACCACTAGAAAAGAAAAAATACTCAGCAAATTCATTCAATAAATTTAAT
Source organism: Silene conica (assembly GCA_029255685.2). NCBI lineage: Eukaryota > Viridiplantae > Streptophyta > Magnoliopsida > Caryophyllales > Caryophyllaceae > Silene > Silene conica. The sequence continues at coordinate 76,480,245 of CM055314.2, forward strand.
TTGCGTGCTAAATACTAAAATTAGGATGGAACTTGGAAGCACCAAAGCTCGTTATAATTTGAGATTGTGATACTGCTTGATACTGCTGCAACTGTTCGACGGTATTTTAGTCGATAGGTTACACAGGGAAGAGATTTAAGAGGAGAAAAGATAGATGATTAATATTAATTTTCAGGATGATCACTACAATTGCAATAACCTCTCTTATATAGGAGGATTACTTGAGGGCTACTCCAAAAGTAAATAAGATTTAATTACTTAATTTTAGTAATTTGCTAAATTCAGTTGAGATTCTCCACCAAGGCACATGGGTGGTTGCTTCCATCATTTGTCCTTTTCCTCAGATTTTGTTGTGGTCCCATGTGCAGAATTATCTCCCTCAAATTCAGTTATGCCTACGACCCACAGTGAAGCCATATTGCATTCAGGTGTATCAATACCCGCCTCTTCAGAGGATCCTTGTCCCCAAGGATCAAATGTGGGATATTTCTTCTTTAGATCATATAGGAATTCCCAGGTGGCATCTTCAATGGAGGAGGAGTTCCATTTAATAAGGACTTTAGTTGCATTGACTCGTCCCCTTTTGACAACTTTTCTGGCCAATACAGTTTCTGGTTCAGTAGCAATGGACTCTTCAGGATATGGAGCAGCTGCCAAATTTGGTCCGTAGTGACTTTTGAGCAGTGATACATGAAACGTGGGGTGTATCTTAGAGCCTGTGGGAAGTGCCAGTTTGTAACCTACCTTGCCAATCCTTTCCAAGACCCTGTAGGGACCATAGTATTTCTTGGCTAGTTTCTGATTGCTCCTGGTTTGCACAGAGCTCTGCCTGTAAGGGTGTAACTTCAGATACACATAATCATCCTTCTCAAATTCCCTATCAGTCCTCTTTTTGTTAGCTTGCTGTTGCATCCTGTTTTGGGCCCTTGCCAAGTTGTGCTTAATGGCTAGTAAGGCCTCTTCCCTGTCAATTAGCACCCTATCCACTGCGTCCACCTTGCTGACACCAGGCATGTAAGGCAGGTGCACAGGTGGCGGTTTCCCATATAATACTTCAAAGGGGGTGGTCTGTAAGGCACTATGATAGGATGTGTTATACCAGTACTCTGCTGCTGGCAAGTATTTGCACCAATCCACTGGGGTCTCACTGCAAAAACATCTCAAGTATGTTTCCAATCCTCTATTGAGTACTTCTGTTTGCCCATCAGACTGAGGGTGGTATGAAGAGGTAAGGTTCAAGCTAACCCCATGCACTGAGAACAATTCCTGCCAAAAATTACTTAAGAAGATGGAATCCCTATCAGAGACAATAGTTTCGGGCATACCATGCAGCTTGTAAACATGGTCAAAGTAGGCCTGTGCCACGTCAGTTGCAGTGTAAGGATGACTAAGGGGAGTAAAGTGCCCATACTTGCTTAACCTGTCCACTATCACCATGACAGAGTTCATTCCCATTGATCTTGGCAAGCCCTCTACGAAATCCATACTGATATCTGCCCACACAGAAGCAGGAATTGGGAGAGGTTGCAGTTTCCCCGGTGATGCCACAGTCTCGTATTTGCATTGTTGGCACACCTTACATTGTTGTATATAATTTCTGACATCAGCCTTCATTCCCTTCCAATAAAATTTCTGCTTAAGCCTTTGATATGTGGCTTCAATGCCAGAATGTCCAGATTGCAGTGTGTCATGCATTATAGAGAGTAGTTGTGTAGGTAAGTCACCATGCCTTCCTACCACCAGTTTACCATTCATTTTCAATTGTTCCCCTTGCCATGAGTACCCCTTGTGAGAGTGTGGATTAGTTTTCAGTTCCTCAATGATTCTGGCCAAATGGGGATCCTTTTTCCAGGCTTCCATGAGGGATGCATATAGGTCAGTGCTCAGGGAACTGATATATAGTTGGTTCAGTTCTGAGCTATGAATCCTAGATAGTGCATCTGCAGCCACGTTTTCCTTTCTTTTTTTATAAGCAATCTCGTAGTCAAACCCCAAGAGCTTGGCTAGCCATTTCTGCTGGAGTGGATTTGTGATCCTTTGTTCTAATAAATACTTTAGACTTTGATGATCAGTCTTAATTATGAAGTGTCTTCCTGTTAGATATTGGGTCCACTTGGTTACAGCATGAATTATAGCAAGCAACTCCCTTTCATACACTGACATGGATTGGTGTTTTAAGGACAAAGCTTTACTGATAAAGGCTATAGGATGGTGGTTCTGCATTAGGACAGCTCCAATGCCTTCTCCTGAGGCATCTGTTTCTACCACAAATGGTTGTGTGAAGTCTGGTAGAGCCAAGACTGGGGCAGAAATCATGGCTTCCTTAAGAGTGGTAAAAGCCTTCTGAGCCAAAGGGGTCCATTCAAATCCATTCTTCTTTAAGAGATTAGTAAGAGGTTTACTAATTGGGCCATACCCTCTTATGAACCTTCTATAATACCCAGTGAGACCCAAGAATCCCCTCAACTTCTTGACTGTTGTAGAGGCTGGCCAATCCTTGACTGCTGCTATCTTGGCAGGATCAGTGACAACTCCATGCCTAGAAATGACATGGCCCAAGTATTCTACCTTGGTTGTGCCAAAAGAGCACTTAGATGGTTTGGCATATAGCTGGTTTTTCCTCATCAGTTCTAAGGTGAGCCTGATATGCCCCAAGTGTTCATCCCACCCTTTGCTGTAGAGCAATATATCATCAAAAAACACTAGCGCGAACTTTCTCAAGTAGGGCAGGAAGACCCTATTCATTAACCCCTGGAATGTAGAAGGTGCATTAGTTAGGCCAAATGGCATAACTAAATACTCAAAGTGGCCATGGTGTGTTCTAAAGGCTGTCTTATAGATGTCCTTAGGTGCCATTCGAATTTGATGAAAACCAGCCCTTAGGTCAATCTTAGTGAAATATTGTGACCCGTGGAGCTCATCCAACAGCTCTTCAATAAGTGGAATGGGAAACTTGTCCTTTATAGTTTGCTTATTGAGTTCCCTGTAATCCACACACATGCGCCATGTCCCATCTTTCTTTTTAACAAGGACCACTGGTGAGGCATAAGGACTGGTGCTGTGCTGAACAACTCCATTTTCCAGAAGTTCCTGTGTCATTCCTTCTATGACATCTTTTTGCAGCATTGGGTATTTGTATGGTCTGATACTAAGAGGTTCAGATCCATTTTTGAAAGAGATTTTGTGGTTATGCCCTTCTCTGAATGGAGGCAACCCCTTAGGTTCTTCAAAAACATCAGGGTATTGCTCAAGTAATGATTGCAGCTCAGGTCTTTCAACCTCTGGTGTGGTCATGTGTAAGGCAAAGAATTCCACCTCTCTATGTGAGGATTGCATTACTGCTAGCTGACCCCCCTCCTCAACTGCTTTGATCATATATTTCAGGGAAGGTTCTTTGAGAGATGTTTTGGTAATGCCCTTCAACAAGGTTCTTCTGCCCCCATGTAAAAATTCAATAGTCAAGTTTTTAAAATCCCAAGTTATTGGACCTAAGGTCTCCAACCACTGAACTCCAAGTACAGCATCACACCCTCCCAAAGGTATAGCATAAAAATCTGCTATGAAATTGATATCCCTTATCCTCCAATTCAGTTTTGCAATCTGGTGGGAACAAGTCAGTTTTCCTCCATTTGCCACAGATATGTTGAAAGTGTCTATAGTTGCTAAAGACATTCCTAGTTTGGCAGCTAACCCCATATCAATGAAATTGTGAGAACTCCCACTATCAATCAGAATACTGAGTATCTTCCGTCCTATTTGACCATGTACTCTCATAGTCTGGCAATGAGCTCTTCCAGCTAGAGCATAAACTGAGATTTGTGCAATCTCCCCTTCTGCCTCCTGTAAAACCTCGGCCTCCTCTGGTACTTCATCCTCTTGTTCTTCTTCAAGTTCCAAGGAGTAGAGTGTTCTCTTCTTGTTTTTGCACACATGTTGGGGGTGTACTTTTCATCACAATAGAAACATTGTCCCTTAGCCATTTTTGACTCAATTTCAGCATTAGCAGGTTTAAACCTGGATGATGGTGGGGTATTTGTGTTTTGGTGGTTTGGTTTTTGATGGTTTTGGAACTTATTTTTGAAATTTTTGTGTGGATTGGGTAAGAGGGGTGGTTTTGAGGCCGGGGTGAATGTTGAGTAGGATTTTGCAGGTTTGGAGTTGAGTTGCAGTGTGGACTCTTGTAACTTGGCAAGTCCATAAGCCTCGAGCACATTTTTTGGTTTTAGAAGCCTGACCATACTGGCTATCTTCTCCTCCAAGCCAGATATGAAGCAGCTCAGGGCATATGCAGGGGGAAGGTTCAACTTACTGAGCACCAGATCAAATGCATCATGATAAGCCTTAACAGTATCTGTCTGTTTTAATGCCAATATTTCAGACATAGGATCCTCATATGGGTCTCCAATCTGGCCTTAACCGCCAGTTTGTATTCCTCCCAACCCAATGGTATGACTGAGGTCCTGTTCTTAGTGTAGGTTTGGTGCCAAGCCAAAGCTCTGGACTCTAAGTGGACAGACGCATATGTGACCTTATTTAACTCAGAAACATCAGCAACAGTAAAAAATTGGTCACACTTAAACACCCAACTATCAACATCATCTCCATTAAAAGTGGGAAAATCAATGGTGGGAGATCTAACAGGGGAAGATAGGGAATTACCATGCTTAGTGTCTAAGCGAAGAGCCATGGTGGACAACTGGTTTGTGATGGCCTCAACACGTTCCTGCAATGCAACATAATCTGCTGTACTGGGACTTCCTTCACCTTCTGTGATTGTCATGATTCTTGTTCTGGGTTTTGTAAAAATTTTAGGAATTGTAATAAAGGTTTTTATATGTCTGGTTTGTTTTTTGCGAGGAAGAAGAAAAGGGATGAATTTTTTTGGATTTTCTCTAATGGTGAATGAATTACACAGGTCGAAAGGAAAGAAGCTCTGATAACCACTTGATACTGCTTGATACTGCTGCAACTGTTCGACGGTATTTCAGTCGATAGGTTACACAGGGAAGAGATTTAAGAGGAGAAAAGATAGATGATTAATATTAATTTTCAGGATGATCACTACAATTGCAATAACCTCTCCTATATAGGAGGATTACTTTAGGGCTACTCCAAAAGTAAATAAGATTTAATTACTTAATTTTAGTAATTTGCTAAATTCAGTTGAGATTCTCCACCAAGGCACATGGGTGGTTGCTTCCATCATTTGTCCTTTTCCTCAGACTTTGTTGTGGTCCCATGTGCAGAATTATCTCCCTCAAATTCAGTTATGCCTACGACCCACAGTGAAGCCATATTGCATTCAGGTGTATCAGATTGTATGTTAATAACGACAGTCAATATATATATATATATATATATATATATATATACTTAAAAGAGGAACTTTTCAAGCAATTTCATTGGTTCAAATTTTGTGAATTGTTTAAGTTATATAATATTGAGATAAGAAAGATATATTGGTACTTAATTCTAAATTATTGAAAAGTTATCTACGTACCCAATGAAATTTGACCAAGTATATCATAAGTTCATATAACAATTATATATAATATTATATTAAATATTAATTAATAGAAGAGATAAAAAAATATTAAAGATAATTTAAAAAATTGTATTTTTATATCAATGGAATTTCACTACCTATATCATAAATTCATTTAACAACTTTATATAATATTATATTAAACCAAGTATATCATAAGTTCAAACTTGTGTTTAACTTCCCTATAAAAGGGACTTTATACAACTTTAAAATTAAAGAAGACAACCCAATTAATTTCTCTGTTTTTTTGTTTACGTTGGATCATCTTTAATTTCTCTGTTTTTTTTTTGTTTTTTTTTTGCGTTGGATCTACTTTTTTTATGTGATTGACGTGTACTTTTTTTGTGTTTGCTTATTAGTTAGTGTTTCGTATTATGTTATTTTACCCGTCTGCTTATCTATTACTAATTGTGTAATTGGTTTTGAATTTTCAGGTAATTAAATATGAAGTGAGTGGATAGTTTGGTTGTTTAATTCATGAAGAAATTTTATGTTATATATCCTGAAAAATTGTAAGTCGTTTCCTGTATCAAACTGATTACCAAAGATTATGTTTATGATGCACTTTAGCTGCGTATCTTGCAGAGAAAGTCACGTATCCACTAAAAAATTCCGACGCATGTAATTAATTTTAAAAGTAAGAAAAAAAGTAAATCTAAAAGAGCGGATATTGTATAAACGGGCACATAAGCGTCAGCAGATAGGACTTGGCCGGATGGTGTTGCATCCGTGTAAACGTGTCAAAGCGTTGACTTTTGGGTGTTTTACTGTATGTAAATTGACTTTTCTACCTTCACGTAAAAAGAATTTGCTTCAAATTTTCCTCATATTAATTTAATGTACAATTAGCAGAAACTTAACACTTTCGTTTATTTAGGTTTCTAGTCAACTAAGAGTTTACACCCTGATTATTAATTATAATGTTTTCCACAATGGACTAATACAATATTTGATAAAATAAGTATGATTTTTATGAAAATCAATATATATACTTAAACAAGCACCGACTAAGCGATCCCGCCACTAAAAAAAACAATAAATTAATTGTTTTTGGGTAAGGAGAAGAAAAGAAAACAGAAGCACAATACAGGGAATGACAAGTACCGGGATAGCACTAGGGTGTGTGTACTCCAGGCAAGATAGACATGCATTCTGTAGAGCATGTTGCACCCCATAAGCATGCAGCCCTTTAATAACCGAATTTGAAGGATCCAGACCCAAAAGAACAGGTAGAATACGTCCGTAGAAGGACGGCCTCTTAATGGCAATTGCCGATAAACTGGAAATGAGAATAAAGCATTAGATGAACAACCCGAGCAACCAATGACAAAAAACATTATTAGTTACTTAGGCAAGCTGGAAAGCTATTACACACTTACACTTAATAAAGAATTAGATAAGGGGAAAGCCTCTTATTGAATAAAGGATAACTACAACCATTCTTATTATACACCCTAAACATAACATAAGGAAAACTAAAGAGTTGCAACATTAATACGTGTAATAATATCATAATAATGCTATGTACTTTCACACGCCCCCTCAAGTTGGAGCTCGTGGTAGACCGAGACCCAACTTGCTCAACAAGTACTCAAACGCTTCTCCTCCTAGCGGTTTTGTGAACAAATCCGCTATTTGTTCGCGGCTTCGAATGTGCATCGTCTTAATTGTATTGTTGACAACATGTTGTCGAATAAAATGGCAGTCAATCTCTATGTACTTTGTCCTATCATGGAAAACCGGATTCTTAGCTATATGAATGGCCGCTTGGTTGTCACAGTACAACAGCATCGGTTTTTCATGAAAAACGCCTAATGAGGCTAGGAACGATTTTAACCAAATTAACTCACTTGTAGCACTTCCCATAGCTCGATACTCTGCTTCTGCCGTCGATTTTGAGACCATTCCTTGCCTTTTAGCTCTCCATGAAATTGGTGATGAACCGAGTGATACATAATATCCGGTTAATGAACGTCTGGTAACCGAACACCTCCCATAATCTGAGTCACAATAACCTCGTAACTGTAAGTCAGTGTCTTTCCTTAAAAATACCTCTTTACTCGGATTCATCTTGATATATCTTACGACCCCTAGAGCCGCATCCCAATGCTCTTTTCTCGGTTCACTGACGAAACGTGAAAGCATGTGGACGGAATAAATCAAATCTGGTCTTGTGATAGTGAGATAAACTAACCTCCCAACAACCTTCTATATTTCATCACATCCTTCAAAACTTCTCCCTTTGTCGACTCTAATTGGTGGTGTGTCAACATGGGTGTGCTGACTGGTTTGGCTCCTGTCATTCCTTCTCCCTCAATTATTCCCAAAGCATATTTTCTTTGGTTGAGTAATAAACCATTCGACCCATGTGCTATCTCTATGCCCAAAAAATACTTAAGGCTTCCTAGGTCTTTTATCCCGAAATGTTCATGTAATTTCGTCTTGAACTTCTTGCTTGCATCGACATTATTACTTACAAGAACCATATCATCGACGTAGACCAAGACGCCAATAAAGACACCACCTCTATTATAAGTAAACAAGGAGTAATCGGCCAAGGATTGAACGAATCCGTACCTTTTAAGGAAGCTCGTAAGTTTCGCAAACCAATTTCTTGAAGCTTGCTTCAAACCATAAATGGACTTCAACAATTTGCAAACCCTATTCTCCCCCTTTCGTTCAAACCCTTGAGGTATTCTCATATAGACTTCTTCTTCTAAATCGCCGTGCAAAAAAGCGTTGTTGACATCTAATTGCTCAATGTTCCATTGTTTGACAACAGCCACGGCTAGCAAGGTACAGACGCTAGTCATTTTCGCAACCGGCGCATAAGTTTCGTGATAATCAATCCCTTCAACCTGTGTGAAACCTTGGGCTACCAACCGGGCCTTGTATCGTTCCACTGAACCATCCGCCTTGTATTTGACTTTATAGACCCATTTGCAGCCAATGGGTTTTTTTTCCATCCGGTAAGCGAACTATCTCCCACGTGCCATTTCCTTCCAATGCCTCAATTTCTTTAGACATGGCAGCCCGCCATTTTTGATCCCCTGCTGCCTCACGAAAACAAGTAGGCTCGCGAATGGCATCAAGCTTAGCCAAAAAAGCCTTATACGAATTAGAGAAACAATTAGTAATGACATAATTGACTAAAGGGTAGCGAGTACCTGATTTCGCGGACTTCGATGGAACATGGTGAGCAGTAGCGAAGGTTGTTACTATTCTGGTCGACTTACAGACGTAATCTTTTTTCCAGTAGGGTTCTCTCTTCTCTCTTGCTCCTCGACCCAAGCTTGTCTCGACATTCGCATTTTCACCAAGTTGTTCGAGAACATGGTCTCCTACTGCAGGGGAATCCGTAAATGAGGTGAAGGTTGGATTGGGTTCGTGGTTGGGCTGGCAATTGTTGTTGGGCTGGTAATTGTTGTTGTTTAATGGCTGATCAGGTACGTGACTGGTTTTGTTGGCTTCTCCTTCATGAGTGGGCTGGGTTGCTTCATTTATTGACACATTATGTAAGTCATCTGGTTCATCAACATATAGGCTTGGTTCGTGTGGTTTATTGGGCTCGGTATTTTGGGATGCGGGCTGAAAAAACGGAAAGACATGCTCGAAAAACATAACATCTCGCGAAACAAAAATTCGTTGAGCAGTCAAATCGTATACCTTCCATCCTTTTTTACTGTGAGGGTACCCTAGGAATATACATCGTTTTCCCCGCTCCCCAAATTTATCACGAGGTTTATCTTTATTGTGAGCGTAACACAAACAACCGAGAACTCGAAGGTTTGAAAAAATGGGCTGTTTTTTGTATAAAATTTCGAAGGGTGTTTTATTGTCGAGTAATGAAGTGGGTGTTCTATTAATTAAGTAGGCTGCTGTGAGAACGCATTCTCCCCAAAACTGAATTGGTAAGTGTCGTGCAAAACGTAAAGCTCGGGCCTTTTCAAGTATGTGACGGTGTTTCCTTTCTACTCTCCCGTTTTGTTGAGGTGTATCCACATTGCTAGTTTGAAACAATATCCCATTATCTCGGTAATAATATTGCATGACTCCGGATAAAAGTTCGGTCCCGTTATCACTTTGGATTACTTTTACACATGTTCCGAATTGGGTTTTCACCATTTGACAGAAAGTTTTCATCAATTCACTTGCCTCACTTTTATCTTTCATGAGATAGACCCATACTCCCCGGCTATGGTCGTCTACAATGGTCAAAAAATATTGTGCACGGGATAGACTAGCAACATGGTATTTTCCCCAAATATCGACATGAATTAAACCAAACAAATTGTCACACCGTTTATTATTAAGTTGAAAAGAAGTCCGAGTTTGCTTGGCACGACAACAAGAATCACACACAATACTAGAGTTCCAATTCAAATTGTAACCTACTAATGGCGAAAAAAGAAAAGATTTACTATTTGATGGGTGCCCGAGTCTTTTGTGCCATAGCTCATCATTTTTGCCCATTATCGTCTTTGCTACGGTTTCCAATCTGCTCGTCCCAAAATAGTAAACTCCTTCACTATGTTCACCCCGTCCAATCTCCATCCTCGAAACCCGATCCTGCACAACACAATAATCAGGAAAAAATGTCACTACACAATCGTTTTCCCTAATTAATTGTCGAACCGAAATTAAATCACATGTTAGGCTTGGCATATATATCACATCCTTCAACATAAATTTGTCATTTAAAATGACTTCACCGTGCTCCTTTGCTTGAATTTGACGTCCATCGGGTAAGCCTACAACGGATGTTTCTTTGGTCCAAATATTGCGAAGATATTCTCGTCTACCTGTCATGTGGTGCGATGCCCCACTGTCAATTAACCACTTCCCTTCAAATTTAACATTCATACCTGCAAATTGTTCACTGCCTTCGGGACTCGAGTTCAACAAGGTACGGAGCTTTTCGATTTCTTCGTTTGTGAAGGGCAATTTTGAAGTCTCTGTTTCTCTGTTCAACATGGTTCCCATTGCATTTGCTTGTTCCCTGCCTTGCTGCGACCTTCCACGGCCCCGTCCGCGCCCAAAATTCACTCGGCCTCTCCCACGGCCCTGTGCTCGTTCCCGGGCTTTAACAGTTTCGTATCCATGTTTGTGATAACAATTTTCTTCGGTGTGGTAGAACCTACCACAGTATCCACACGCAACTGGTTCCTCCTCATCGCCTACTTGCTTCACAAATTGTCCTCTTCCTTTTCCACTGTTGTGAATCCGTGTTGTCATTGCAGCCTCATTACTCTCTTCCTTTGCCTTTCCCATTTTTGAGTGCCTTTCTTCGCGCAATATAACCGCATATGCACGTGACAGATTAGTGATGGGATCTTCCATTAAGAGATTAGTGCGTACCTGACCATACACGGTTGTGTCGAGTCCCATTAGAAACTGGTGAACTCGCTCTTCTTCCTTCTTTTTCGCTATCATCACGGCTGCTCCACAACTACAAGACGGAATTTTGCTATAATTTGCAAGTTCGTCCCAAATTGTCTTGAGTTTTGTGTAGTATTCGACCACCGATAGCCTTCCCTGCTTGCAATCCGCCAAGTCTCCCTTCAATTGATGCACTCTTGGGGCATTACCGGCGGAATACCGGTCCTTCAGTTCGTCCCATATTTCTGAAATCGTGGATGACTCAAAAGCAATACTTAGATGCAATTTAGGATCGATTACATTGCGTAACCATGCCTTTAACATTGCGTTGCATTGCCTCCATGCCACTTCCTCAACGCTCTCTTCTCCTTCGACATGGGTAGGACGATCAATTTTGCCTTCAACAAAGGTTAGTTTATTTTTTGCATCTAAACCGTTCCTGACTGCTGCTGCCCATAAATCATAGTTTTCGCCATTAAAAACGATTTGTGTGAGAGATAAATTTGGGTTGTCAAATGGGTGAAGGTACAGGGGAGAGTTGGACGGAATGGATTTGATTTTCTTTTCTTCTCCAACCATGGTTGCGTGAGTTATATTATCTCTGGTGGGTTCTGCGTTTTTTTTTTTGTTTGATTTTGTTTATGTATGTAACCTTTACCCCTTCTCTGATACCATAAAGAATTAGATAAGGGGAAAGCCTCTTATTGAATAAAGGATAACTACAACCATTCTTATATACACCCTAAACATAACATAAGGAAAACTAAAGAGTTGGAACATTAATACGTGTAATAATATCATAATAATGCTATGTACTTTCACACTTAATATATGCTAAGCAATGGAATATTGGACCTAATGAATTTCAATCAGAACTAGCCAATTGCAGAAATCAGATTTCAAATGAACAAACAAATTACAAGAAGTTAGCTCTGATAATATGACAGAATGTTAGATTCTACCCTCAACTCATAAAATCTAATGTGATTTCAAGGATTTTTTTATGGCTAATGAAACATATTACGCATGCGACCTATTAACCTAAGAATACGAGCTAATGTAAAAACAATCACAATTGAATACGAGCTAATGAAAAAACAATACGAGCTATTAAGATAATTTAAGACGAGCTTTAAAATATGAGCTTAAATATACGAGCACATAAGAATACGGCCGATTAAGATGAGAATATGAGTTAATGTAAACAAATACGAAAACACGAGTTAATTGAAACACTTCTCGAGCTAAAAAAATAGAACTAGAATTGCAAGACGTCAAATTACATGATATAATAAGCACTTAAAATTACGAGGTATAATTAAAATAATACGAGCTACAAAATACGAATATATAAGAAATACGAAAAAATACGAGCACATAAGAACGCGAGCTATTAACGTAAGAATGCGAGCTAATAGAGCTATTAAAGTATTAAGCTAAAAATACGAGCTAATGTAAAAAAAAAATACGAGCTACTGAGATAAGAATACGAGATAATGTAAAAAAAACATACGAGCATATAAAAGGATCACGAATTTACAAACATGAACATATAATAATACGGGCTAATATAAAAAGAATACAAGCTAATGTAAGAAAAATACGGGCTAATAAGATAAGAATACGAGCTAATAAGATAAGAATACAAGCTAATGTAAAAAGTATACGAACTAATAAGATAAGAATACGAGCTATTAACATAAGAATATGAGTTAAAATAAAAAGAAACGATCTAACGTAAAAAAATACAAGTTAATGTGAGTTTCAACTATCTTCATATGTTAGAAATATTGGAGTGTTTTAATCATTTTTTGCCTTTTTATTTTGAAATGCTTTGAAGAATAATTTAATCCCGCAAAAGGAATTTGTCAATCTGTCATACGATTATCGGCTTTCGTTATATGAGTTTGTATTTCGAAGTTACAATGGCGAGTGAGATATGAAGTAAGCAACAAAAGAAATGTTTTCTTAAAAGAATATCTCACCTTATATCAAGCTATCTTACTAAAATATCGTACGAGTTAATTTTAGATAATAAATGTAGAATTTTTTATTTATTGAAAGCATCAGGCATCCCAAACAAAATTAGACCGATTGAGTAAGACAAATATTCAGAAGCTATTTTTGATATTACCCGGCCAACGGCCGGGCATGAAATCTAGTTATTTATGATAAGGGAAAAAGTACATATCCGGTCTTTAAAGCTTCCTATGTATCATTGAGGTCCTTAGACCTCCTAGACTCTGTTCTTTTCGGCCGAAATAAGCTGAACTGAATTAATTGGTTGAGTTGTAAAGAATTCAACTTAGTGGAGCCGAGGTGAATTGAATGCAGTTGAAATAAGAGTTACTTTGTGAGGAGATGAGCTGAACATAACTGGCTGAAATTGAGTAGAATTGAACTAAATTAAGCGGAGCTGAAATAAAATGAGCTGAAATTAAGTCGAAAAGAAGAGGGTCCATTTTCCATAATTGAGGTCCTCATTCTATTGTTTACCGGCTAAAAGGGACTCAACTTCAAGCTGTTAATCTTATCATTGGATCATTACCATAATTTCAGAATCCAAAGTCTTTCCGACTTCGTTTCGCTTCTACTTTTCACCATTGAGAAGTACATGATGCCTAAGAGTCTAAGACCAAACCATGAAACATAAGGTTTGTTGGAAGCAGTTTTAAAAGCAAAGCACATTGCAGTATCGATCAAATGTTCACTTATTGTATACATTAGTTGTTTAACCACATTACCAATATTCGGTTTGCATAATCGGAAGCATTAATACAGTAGTTGGCTCTAAAACAGAATTTGCACAAAGACATAACCATACATCCTCACGGAGTTGCAGGTAGCACCTTCGTTAAAACTGCACTAAGAGACCACACACTAGCCACAGGCAGTAGCACGCCTCAAGAGTCAAGACATAAGAATAACCGTGTCATCATTCACAAGGTTACCCCATAGTACAGTGACTGCATCTAAAATGTTGTCAGTCTTCAAGACCTGAACCAGTGAGTATCCGGTTGATTGACTACAAGGCATTTCGACAAGCCCACACTGTGCCTTGCGCTCAAATGCTCCTAAGACATTCCTTATTAAATAAACTAAGCTTGTAAGAGTATCACTGTATCAGGCTATAACATATATTTACAGAATGACAACATCCAAGTACCGTTATGTTATTATTTATAGTTTTACAGTACAGTTTCGACTGACAAAGACTAATGCAATTAGGAGCACAAATTTAAGCACAACTCTTTTCAAATTTACAATTGTATAGCAGATGAGTAAACAAAGCAATGAAAGTGATGATGTATGCACAGACTTAATAAAGGTACAAGGGGTGACAAATTTATTGGCACAAAAAACATACATCCATTCTGGATTGGACAATTATCATTGGTAGCGTCGTACATGCTTATGTCGTGCATCATATGCACCTGCAAAATTGAAGCATACAACTTATCCAATAATAATAACAATAACAATAACTGTTGGGTCTATGTCTTGAATCTGTTAGTCGCCGCTTCGAACGACTATGCGGGGTCATTTATTGATGATTATTCAAGGAAGACTTGGATCTTTATGATGAAGCACAAATCTGAAGCCTTTACTCATTTTAAGCAGTGGAAGGCATTAGTGGAGAATCAAACTGGAAAAAAGGTCAAGAGGCTGCGAACTGATAACGGTCTAGAGTTTTGTTGGTCTGAGTTCGATGAGTTCTGCAGGAATGAAGGGATTGCTAGACATCGTACAGTCCGAGATACACCTCAGCAGAATGGTGTAGCAGAACGAATGAATCAGACCCTTCTGGAGAGGGCAAGGTGCATGCTCTCTAATGCTGGACTAACTAGAAGATTCTGGGCAGAAGCAGTTAGTACAGCATGCTATCTGATAAATCGGGGACCTCACACAAGTCTGAATCTCAAAACTCCGTTTGAGATGTGGTCTGGTAAGCCTGCTGACTATTCTATTTTAAGGGCTTTTGGTAGTACTGCTTATTATCATGTAAGTGAGGGTAAGCTTGAGCCTCGAGCTAAAAAGGGAGTATTCATGGGTTATGGGGATGGTGTCAAGGGATATCGCATCTGGCCTCCGTCCGAAGGTAGGGTTATTTTAAGCAGGAATGTCGTTTTTGATGAAAATTCTATGGTTAATCCTACTGTGAAGTCCGTTGTTATGTCAGATAGTAGTAGTAGTGTTGATAAGCAGGTGGAGCAGAAAGACACTCTTGAAGAGAGTGAACCACAAGAGGAAAGTCAACCACTACAGTCTGAATCCGAATCTGTACCGTCCGTTTCTTCAATACCAATTCCGAATCAGCAGAGTTTGGCCCGTGATCGGTCAATCAGGTCCAATTTTGGTAAGCCTCCGAATAGATTGGGTTTTGAAGATATGGTGGGTTATGCACTAGAAGTTGCTGAGGAGGTGGATCCTGGCCTATCTGAGTCATCCACCTATACAGAAGCAGTTACATGTTCTGAATCTGCCCAATGGCTTGCTGCCATGGGAGATGAGATGGAGTCACTTCACAAGAATCAGACCTGGGAATTATCAAAGAAGCCTCAAGCAGAAAGATTGTTACTTGTAAGTGGGTCTTCAAGAAAAAGGAAGGAGAAACTGTTGCTGAGGGTATAAGGTATAAGGCTCGTTTGGTAGCTCGTGGGTTCAGTCAGAAAGAGGGGGTAGACTATAATGAAATATTTTCACCAGTGGTCAGACATACTTCCATCAGGGTGTTGCTAGCAATAGTTGCACATCAGAATCTAGAGCTCGAACAGCTAGATGTGAAGACAGCTTTCCTACATGGAGAGTTGGAAGAAGAGATATACATGACTCAGCCAGACGGTTTTCAAGTTCCGGGTAAGGAAGACTATGTTTGCAAGCTGAAGAAGTCCTTATATGGGCTTAAACAGTCGCCGAGGCAGTGGTATAAAAGGTTTGATAGCTACATGTTGCAGATTGGCTACATTAGGAGTCCGTATGATTGTTGTGTTTATCACACAAAGGTGGAGAATGGTTCTTTTATTTATTTGGTCCTATATGTAGATGACATGTTGATAGCTGCAGAGAATAAGTCTGATGTTCAGAAGTTGAAGGGTCTCCTCAGTGCAGAGTTTGACATGAAAGACTTGGGTGCAGCGAGAAAAATTCTGGGAATGGAGATTTATAGAGATAGAAGTAAGAAGAAGCTTTTCTTATCTCAGAAGAGCTACATTCAGAAGGTTCTATCCAGATTTAGTATGGCTACTGCAAAGCCTATAGATACTCCTAGTGCTGCAAATGCACATCTATCTGTTGCTTTCTCACCCAAGTCAGCTGAAGAAAGGGATTACATGTCCCGAGTTTCGTACTCTAGTGCAGTAGGTAGCTTAATGTATGCTATGGTCTGCACTAGACTTGATTTAGCACAGTCAGTCAGTGTTGTTAGTAGGTTTATGGTTGATCCTGGTAAGGAACATTGGCAAGCTGTGAAGAGAATATTTCGGTACCTTAAGGGTACATCTGATGTTGGTATCGTTTATGGAGGTGATATGGAGTGTCTTGTGTCAGGATACTCAGATTCTGATTATGCAGGAGATGTTGATAGCAGAAGATCAATGACTGGTTATGTTTTCACTCTTGGTGGTTCGGTCGATAGTTGGAAGGCTACATTGCAGCCTACAGTTACTTTGTCTACTACTGAAGCAGAGTACATGGCCTTGACTGCAGCAGCAAAAGAGGGAATCTGGTTGAAAGGGTTGATCAGTGATCTGGGTCTACATCAAGAGCAAGCAATTGTATTTTGTGACAGTCTTAGTGCAATTTGTTTGGCTAAAGATCAAGTCCATCATGAGAGGACTAAGCATATAGATGTGAGATATCACTTTCTGAGGAATGAGAAGAGGATTAAGGTGAACAAAGTGGGTACTGCTGATAACCCAGCTGATATGTTCACTAAGCCAGTGACTGAGAGCAAGTTCCAACACTGTTTGGACTTGCTAAATATTCGAAGCAACTGATTGCCCAGCTAAGGGCAATATCTGAGGGGGAAGGGAGAAGAGTTTCTGGTACTTCTGGCATCTATGGGATGCATCTGGTACATCTGTCTGTTTGTGAGAGAATTCAAGTCAAGGTGGAGATTTGTTGGGTCTATGTCTTGAATCTGTTAGTCGCCGCTTCGAACGACTATGCGGGGGTCTCGCTTCTGATTTCTGTATTGGGTTAGGGTTTCTGTCTGGGCTTTATTATGATAAGCCTAATCTGTTTTGTATTAGGTTAAGAGTACTATATAAACTCTTAACCTCTACCCTAGCAGTCATACTTTAATATCGTTCTGAATCTGTAATCTGGAAAACTCCTCACATTAATAAAACTCTCTCCCTTCTGCCCTGTGGACGTAGCTAACACACCGTTAGTGAACCACGTAAATCTGTGCGTTTGTTCTTTATTGTTTGTTTTAGTCTTTCTCTGTGCTTCCGTTATAACAATAACAAACATTCAAACAATATGCTAATTAACTCTGTTCACATTTGTGTACATCATAACAAACGAAACGATCAAATGAAATCATTTAACATATTATTATATTAACCATTCTACGCGGACTCCTGTAAATAATTGATAAATAATTAAAAGTAAACAAACATTAAGACAAACACAAATTCTCATTTGTGACGACAATATCCGTCGCAAGCTTGTGACGGGCCGAATAAAATCCATTTGGAAAGATAAAGACAAAACACCTATCATTCTCTATGCACTTTCATTCTTGTCTTATCTAATCAAGTGGGTATACTTGACCCATCGCAAGTTTGTGATGGATATACCCGTCACAAGACAGACCTATTGTAAGACAAGAAGTAGCCAAAATCTTTTTTGTTAATTCACTTGAATGATCGTGGTCATAATAATTCTAGCCGTATCTAATTAGAGTACCTAAATTTACCTGAAATTGCATTGATCCAAACCTTTTCGAACTAAATTTTATGTTTATTATTTCTAAATAGTTTGAAAATAACGCTCAAATATGACGCGAGGAGTTGTGAATGACACTATACCTTAGGCAATATCATTAGTCTATAGCTGAAAGACGTGAAAGGATTATATCATTCTGATCGTCCTATACTATACTCTTTCACAAAGTATACATTGCCAATTAATTTTATGTGACAATATGAGCGAAACAAATCATTTCAATTAACAAATACGAGTACAAATTAATAGGGCGTACAAATTAATTGATAAAATAAGATAAATCCATTCATAATACATATGCTAAATAAGTTGATGAACGTACAAACAACTAATTAAATGGACTAAATATATTTCCTAGGTAGTAATACGATTAATTATTATACACATAAACAACAGCTATTCCAAATCACAATTTAGCGGAATTTAACGGAACCGTCTCACACAAGAACTAGAATTTCACTAACTTTCAACCGTAATAAGCTCCATACGACACAAAGGGCAAGAATCAGTAGCAACCCCCTTAACCACCATCTCCACAACACAATCTCCATGGAATACATGATTACACCGCAACCTCGCCACCTCCGTCTCCACCATCGTCTCTAAGCATATCGCACAACTGTCCCCAGTCGACGAAACCCTACTAAAACTCACCCCACACGTTTCCAAGAATGCCCTAATTTCCTTAACATCCATCATATTATTATTATTATTATTATTATTATTATTATTATTAATAACATCTTCAGAATCAGAATCAGAATCAGAATCTTGATCAGAATCAAAGTCATTACCAATCTCAACAACAACCGACAACGCAAACAACCAGGAGGAACTCAAATCAATAACATCAGCACGAGCTTCTTTCGTCTTCAAGTATTCTGTAGCAATAACGTCAATAACCTTGGGTCTAGCGGAATAATCCAGTTCAAGTTCTTCCAAATAACCCTCCACACATTCCACAAACCTGCAATCGGATTCAGATTCGGTATCGCTCCATTCACCGATTCCGAATATATTATCCCACGTAATACCATCTTCTATCGGCAACGTGAATGACAGGGTTTGATCGAAAACACCTTCAATGTAATTATTGTATAGTATATCAATGGTGATATTATTATTATCATCATCGTGGTGACTGCTAGGGTTTTTTGTGATGGATCGTCTAAATTTCACATTAACAGACATTTCGTTTATTGATGAACAAGGTGTTAGGATTGGGGGGAATTGAATTGAAGAAATTATTAAAGATTAGGGTTTTAGAGAATTAGGGTTTGGAAAATTATTATTTTGGAATATGATTAACCTTAAGTCTGGATTTTATTAAGCATACTATTGCCATATATATACTTCCTCCATTCAAATCCAATCTACACTTATTCCATTTTAATCCATTCATATCCAAACTACCACTTTCCTATTAAAGCCTAAAAAATTACTAAAGTTTCCTTATGAATATCAATTATTTACACAAAATGCCATTGAATGGCCCACCATTAATCAACTATCACCCATTTAAATTAATAAAAAAACACCTTACACACATCCAATTGTACTTTTAATAATTTTTTAACCTATTTCTTAATATTTGTGCAAAAAGCAAAACTACACTTTGGATATGAATGGAGGAAGTAATATATAAGTCGGTTATTACCTATTATACAACTGTTTGTTTTTAAGGAAAGTGTGAGGCTTCCTTATTCTCTATCACACGTTTTTACCGAGTATTTTTAAATAATATTTTTATTTTTATTTTTATTTTTATTAGCTGAGTAAAGAAGTAAATATTTTTTAGAAAGTTGTTATGTTTATTTTTTTAAACGTTATTATTCTTTTATGAATAATGATATAGCGACACCGGGTGTTACTCAAAGTGAGCGACACCCGGGGTATTATTGTAATTTACTTGTGTATTTTGTGTTCCCTCCCTCAACATTCAAATTTTAAATTTATTGGTGGTGAGGGGTAGTTTAGGAAACTAACATTACTAACATTAGTTAATTTTGAATTATAGTCAAAGACGGTTAACACCGGCGGTTTGACCACCGTCAACATTGACCACCGGTGGCCACCGTTTAACACCGGTGGACCGTTGACCATCGGTGATTGCCGGTCAGTGGTTGAAACCAACCTCAAAGTGAAACTTTAAAAAAAGTTCCTAATGGGGCTTGAACCCATAACCTCTCGAGTGAAATACAATTACTATTACCACCATAACATAAGCATCTTGTTGTGATTTTAGTATCTCTATTGCTATATATATGTCAGCACAATATTGAGTTAAATCAATATATCCCTATAATAATCTTTAAATGTACTTCTAACTTATATTCAAGGTACCCGGTATAAAATCAATATAATTCTCAGTTAGTTAAATGTATTTGATAAAAAATGAACAAAATATTTTATGTACTTATAATTATATAATTATATTACGAAATTACATTTATTACAGGTCATATTATTATAACAACAAAAATTATGTACGTACAATGTATTTTTGGCAAAAGTACATTTTATTTTTAGTGGAGGTGCCCGGCTTCGAACGGGCTACCTTTATTTAGCATTAAAATATATTTTCAATTAACTAAAACTATTTTAAAGTTGCATAACTAATAAATTTACATTAATATATTTTTCTATGAGACAGAATATATCTTAAAATTACAATGAAATAAATTATGAGACGATTTCACTACTCCTGCTATTACTATTTTACTTAAATCAATGGCTTAGCTAATTTTTCATATATACTTTATTTTGTTCTTAGAATTATTATTTTTATTACATTCGTTATTACTATTGTTAATTACTTTCATTACTCTCGTTATAATTATTGTTATCGGACTACTTTTATTTATCATTTAAATTTTATTTTCTATGAAATATGATTCGCTAAATTTGGTTAACATATATATTTGCAATTTATATCTTGAAATTAAGATCAGAAGTAAAATTAATCAACAAATTATGAGACACGTTCACCTATCCTGGCCCCTTGATAATATGAGTACTTTCACTACATTCCCTGTTAATACTATTATGTTCACTAATTTTTCGGTTACTTTTGTTTGTAACTCATGCTATTTTTGCGGTTAACCCGTTAGTTCTATCAAACTCATGTATTTAAATAAGTTAATGTTTTCTTAAAAACGAATTGTTAGTTTATTTTTTATACTCTTTCTGTTGTTCCCACTGTTACTTTCGCTACATGTATGTGTTGTCATTACTATTACTTTTACTTCTCTCGCCGTCATTATTTTTTTTCTTCCACTACTCCAACATTTATTATTGTTAATTTTACTACCCTTGTTGCTGCTAATATGACTTTCATTACTCGAGTTGCTATTATTATTGTTGGTTTTACTACTTAGATGGGTGGTTAATATTATAGTAGTTGATTACCTAGTTGTATTAGAGTTATATATTTAAATAAATCTGACATATTAAATTATCATATTATTTAAGAGTAATACTAATTATTTTATTTATTAAATTATAAATTTGAATTTAAGAGTAATACTAATTATTTTATTAATTAAATTATAAATTTAAGGAAAAATTATGAATTACCACCTAATATGTTCAATTTTTTACTAATTACCACCTATTATATTCAACTTTACAATTAACCACCTAACTTTCTTATTTACCCACACCAATGTAACTTATTTGACATGCTTATGACGATTTTACGTAATTATCGACTCGGTTTTATTTTAACGACTTACGATAATTTTTTATGACCAAACTACCCTTACTAATTATTAGATACACATCAACTTCTTTTTTTTCACCTTTCCCATCTACCAATTCAAAATTAACAAACAATAATTTCCTAACCCTAGAAATCAATTTAGGTATTTTACACAATCACAATCATGTTGTACATTCGATAGTATCTGTCTGAAGATGTACTAATGTAGTGTGTAAACTGTGATCATGTAAGATCTATAAAAGACGCTCCAAGTGTAAGTAAAAATTCATACACTGATCGGGCGAGACTGTATATTGCATTACCAATAATGTACCAGTTGGAAATTAAGTCTGCTACATTCTGCCTCTATCAAACAAGCTCAACCATGAATTCATACTAGCCTACTTCCACACTCACGATTCATGCGCATTCCACATATGTAACCAGATCCGAACAGGGCTGATATACAAATAGCACCCATTCAGAATATTGTTCTTCTGCCAGCATCAAGAGCACTAGAATACAGTAGCATTCTAGCCACTCCAGAACATTCACGATTTTTTAAATTCTTTTGGAAAATGATTCTTTGATTCCTAATTTTTCCCAAATTAAATCGTGCGTAATCTCTCTATATATACACGAGTATATAGCAAGATTTTAAGTGACAAATCAAAGAAATTGGTAATCTGAATCATAATTAATTATGGGTTACACCAAACAAAATCAATTGTTTACTCGTATGCTATGTGTAATGTTACTTTCGCTACCTTAATCGCTCAGAAACTGACCTGCAGTCTGTACAACAATTACTGCACAAACGAACAGCTGCTCCTGATGCTATTCTACTGCACTTTTATCAGACCCAGTTACATACAGCTTTGCGCATACGGTTGCATCAGACCAGCCCATAAATTTGAATCTGCTGCACCACAAAATAACCAGTAGCAGAACTGTACAGGCGTGCAATGCTCCAAAACGCAGACCCTTCCTGAACATTCAGCCACTCTCAATCTGATAAACCCAACAACATAAATCATCTGAATTCTGCCTCTACAGAGTGAAACTGCCATATAGTAAGCAACAGCCCCTTACGAGTCAAACAGCTACTGAGTGAACATTTCCTGCCCCAAAATTGCAGAATACCATGCTGCACCAGTCCGTATAGCAATCAGAAATACCTGCTGCAGTCCGTACAACAATAAGAAATAGCAGTCAGACCCAATCAGAGGGCTGAAACAGCTGATCTGCATTCTGCACAAAACTGCAACCGATTTCCTGAAACCGCTCTTCCAGCCATCTTCAACAGATCTGATCTGATGATTAGTGCTTCTATTTCATAATCAGTATTGTCAAACAAGAACTGCAAGTGGTCACAGAAATACAGGAGCTGTAACCTATCAGATATTTATGCAATGCAAAGTAATGTCATTTAACAACTCCAATTGAATTTTAAAAACCAAAAATCCACATCAATAATTCATCATCTCTAACAACTTGAACATTCAAATTCATAACCAAAAAGGTCTACATCAGAAATTATTAGAAACTACAATCTATTAGCCCATAAACTTGTCATTTGCTACTAATGTGTTTGGGATGTTGACCCACAAGGAGGTTGACTTCCAGTTTGGCTTAGAATAGCTTCATCATGGGGTGTAAATGGTCTTTTATGTTGAGCTCTAGTCTTATTTGCATTTACCCATGAATTTGTAGTAGGAGGTCTGCCACCTTTGCTTCTTTGCTTGGGTTCCGTTGGAGGGTTCTTACAAGTCTTCTTGTTATGCCCTAAACCACCACATCTTCCACACTTGTTACATTTTTTGGTTCTCTTCACTTGAGTGGACTCATCTGCTTCTTTTCTTCTTTTCTTCTTAGAAGGTCTCCCTGGCATCCTTCTTAAGGCAGGTGGTAATGGTTCAGGTAGGCCTGCTTCTTCCCATTGGGAAACACCTGGCATAGGTTTGATTACAGGTGAATATGCCATTAAATACTTCTCCCTAGAATATGCTTCATTAACAAAATCTTCAGGGATTAGTCTTTGATCGAGAATACATGCCATGGCATGGACGCATGGTATACCGGTTAACTGCCAATGAAAGCAAATGCATTTTTTTTCTACCAAATTGACAGTAAAAGTCTCTCCTTTATAGTCAACCTCAAAATCTGTGGACATACTTCTGTGGATTTTGGCTGACCTTGATTCAATAATCAATTTTTTGAAGCATTTCTGAATGTATGGCATATACCTTCCCTCGTACTTATCTACTCCTTCTCGTTTTTCAAAGTTCCTTTTCATAATATATCTACGCATCCATTCCATGTGCGTAAGAATAGGCTTGTCTCTTGCATCTTTCAAGACAGAATTGAATGTCTCACAAAGATTGTTGAGAATCATGCTACTCTTACAATTGGTTGAGAAGGCATGTCTACTCCAGTGCCTTGGTGGTATTCTGCTGACATAATTGTAAGCTCCATCTGAAAGTTTTTTTATTTCTTCCAATTCTGCCTTAAACTCAACCTGTTCAACGTGTAGTATTAGTAGTTTCAGTAGCAATAGGTGGTATTTTGCTGACATAGTTAATGAATTGTTTACCTCTGTTGTTGCCCAAGCAGCTCTCCAAAAGCTATTTTTGAAGGCTTGACCAGTGAATTGTAACTTGAAGTTGGCCCATATATGCCTAACACAATACCTGATCTCAGCTCTAGGCACAACCACATTCAGTGCATCAATCAATCCCTGACATACAAAGAAATATTGATTAGCAAGGGTATCATATTATAGTCATACATAAGAACTAAATTAAGTAATGATATAATGTTAATACCTTTTGCCTATCAGACATAAAAGTCAAGCCACCTCCTTCATCAGAGCCAATGTCTCTATTTAACAAATCCAAAAACCACTCCCAGCTCTCCGCATTTTCCACTTCTACAACACCCCATGCAACTGGAAAAATATTGTTATTTCCATCCATTGTCAAGGCAGTTAAACACATTCCAGGGTACATCCCCTTCAAATGACAACCATCAACACCAAGGAGGGGCCTACACCCATTCAGAAACCCTTCCTTGCAAGCTGCCATACAAATGTATATTCTCTGGAAAATTGGAGGGGGTCTGTCAATCCTCTCAACTTTAACATAAGCTGAGGACCCTGGATTATACTTTCGAATTGAAAATACATAGTCCCATACCCTTTTATATTGGTCATCTGAATTGCCTTCTATCATCATTTTTGCCCTTGCTCTAGCCACCCAACACTTGTGATATCCTACATCAACACCATAGTCCAACTTTACTCTAGTTTGAAGTCCCTTTAATGACCAATGTGGGTCTCCCCTCCACACCTCTAGGTACTTTTGAGCCATCCACTCTGATGTAACCATTCCATTTTTTGTTGTGTATACACAGACATGATCCAAGTACAATGTTTTAATCTGAAAAGTGGTTGTCTCACCTTTTAATTTCGTGGCATACAACCTAAACTTACACTTTCTCTTAACACCACAAACACATTTAGGTAACCTGGACCTTTTAGCATTCCAAGGACATTCACATCTATGTCTACAGTAAATTGTTACTCTAGTACTGTCATTGTGTTCGAAATATGGTTCATAACCATTCTCAATGGCATGTTGCCTGACTGCTTCCCTATAAACCCTAACAGAAGAAAATTTCAATCCTTTCTTAAGAATAATTGGTCTCCCGAAGTCAATAGCCGGATCAAACGTATCATATGAATTAGTCTCATCATCCCCTGAACCAGCTACACTAATGTCATCATCAGAATTCACATCAAGCTCTCTACCAACCCGTACATCTAAGTCATCAACATCAATCAATTTTGCCTTTCCTCTACTTGTTACCGTTCTACAAGACTGATTAATATTATTATTAACCACATCAATTAGGTTATCATGAGATCCATCACCAAACAGCTCCTCCTCTTCCACTAAGTTACCCACAACTTCAGTGTCCTCTATATCCAAATGACTAAATTGACTATCTTCACTCCAGTACTCCTCGCCATCCACCTCCTCAGCATAAACATTTTGCTCCTCTTCATCCTCCCTTACTTGAGCATAATCAGTTTGTTGTCCTTCATTTGCCCTCTCTTGAGTATAATCAGTTTGTTCCCCATTACCAACCTCGGGATAAAATAATGTTGACAATTTTCTTCTTACTTGTAACTTATCCACTCTTCTCACAGTTACAGCACTTACAGGTGATACAATAGGAGCATTACGGCTTTTTTCTGCTATTCTCGGGCTTTTCCTAACCGACCATGTAATTCTCCGACTATCATCTTGGCTAGATATCATCTATTATGTCTCAAATAAAAAATTAGTTGAAGTATGTTAGTTCATAATTAAACTCAAAGTCTTCATTATTTTGGCTTTTGAATAAATCGTAAATACAGCAACAAATTAAAAAAAGTAACCTAGCTACAATTTGTAAGAGCCGTAGCCTATGTATCTTAATAATAGCTACAATTGAGATAACCAATTTGTCTCTTTCAAGACGGGTATATCCGTCTTAGAATTAAAACGCGTATATCATATGAAGCACAACAATGACAATGATTGTAAAACAAAAATAAGCCTAAAAATTAAAGAGAAGACCAAAGCATCATACGGAGTATAAGGTAATTGAATGTTAGGAAAGATAGATACCTTCTATTTCTCTTATGCGTATTTTTTTTACTCTAGCTGTAATTTTCTTGCTTCTCCTTCCAATGAAGATAAACTATTGTAAATTAAGGGTGTTGAAAGAGGGTAAATAAGAAATCCCTAAATCGATTTCTAGGGTTAGGAAATAATTGTTGTCGATTGTGAACGATAGAAGGGAAAGGTGAAAAAAAAAGAAGTTGATGTGTATCTAATAATTAGTAAGGGTAGTTTGGTCATAAAAAATGATCGGAAGTCGTTAAAATAAAACCGAGTCGATAATTACGCAAAACCGTCATAAACATGTGAAATAAGTTAAATTGGTGTGGGTAAATAAGAAAGTTAGGTGGTTATTTGTAAAGTTGAGTATAATAGGTGGTAATTAGTAAAAAATTGAACATATTAGGTGGTAATTCATAATTTTTCCTAAATTTAATCAATTATGGAATATATTATATTTTTTGGAAAATTAGAATTTTTGTTTAATAAAATTAGTTTTTAGTTTTTTAAAAAGTAGTGTTTGACCCAGCTTCTATTTCTTTAGTTGAAAAAACAGTTGAAAAGTAGGGCCAAACACATACTTAATAAAATTAGTTTTTAGTTTTTTAAAAAGTAGTGTTTGACCCAACTTCTATTTCTTTGGTTGAAAAAACAGTTGGAAAGTAGGGCCAAACATATACTTACTTACTGTTTAATAATTTTCAAAATATAACATATACTTAGTGCATGTTTGGCCTTGTTTATGGAAAAGAATTTTTACTTTTGTAAAGGAGTTTTTATAAAACTAGTTCTTGATAAAATTGTTCATGTTTGACCAAAATTTTTAAAAAACTATTTTTATCAGTTTTATCGTGTTTGACCTAACTAGTTTCTATCAATTTTTATTGGATTTTGGCGCTCAAATAACTTAAGAGCAACGTGAAAAGAGAAACAGAAGTAACAATTTGCTACTTCTGTTTCTAGGTGTTTCTAGGAGTCAGTTTTAGAATTTTTATTTAATAAAATTAGTTTTTAGTTTTAAAAAAAGTAGTGTTTGGCTCAGCTTCTATTTCTTTGGTTGAAAAAACAGTTGAAAAGCAGGGCCAAACACATACTTATTTATACTCTAAGGAAACCCACAAAATAGAAAAAAAACCTCATAAGTAAAAGATATTGCTCATAAAAGAATATTCCTTTTGTTAAAACAAATTAAAAGAATATTCCTTTTGGCTAAAATAAAATCAACATCTAACAAAATGCTTAAGTTTAAAAACAAAATAAATTAAATATTGAAGAAAATAAAAAAGTTGTTAAACCAAACATTGAAATATGCATTGCTTGTCATATAGGAAAATATTATGTACCTCCAGTGAAAATATAATGTACATTTGACATAATTATATTTTACGTGCATACATTTTTTTGTTAAAATAATATAACATCTACAATAAATGTAAATTTTATAATAATTATGTAAAGTATAAGTGAGCAAAATTTTGTATACAATTTTTAAAAAATTCACTTTAGTAAGCATTATATTGATTTTATACATACTAAAGGTACATTGATTATAAATTATAAGTACATTATTTAGTAATTATTATAAGTATAAGTGAGCAAAATTTTGTGTTCAAGTTTAATATATGTATATATCTCAAAAGAGATACCGATTTGTCAAAATAATTTGTGTAGCATAGTGGCATTAGTATGTGTAACTCAATCAAGAGGTCATGTGTTCAAGCTTCACTAACAACATTTTTGATGTTTCATTTAATGGTTGATTATCGTATGGTCGCTAACCGCCGCAGACTAGTGGTCAAACCCCCACCTTTGACCGGCGGCGTTGACGGCCAACCACCGTCGGCCTCCCTTGATCAACCACCTTGATAAATAATTAAATATGTGAATTACGGTTCTACCCTTTCGAGATTGGCGCAAATACGAAAATTTACTTTTCAAATTTCTATTTTTTTAATATTTTTTTATTAGGGTGTTACCGAAATCAGTAACACCCGGTGTCGCCCTAGCACTACCCTTCTTTTATTCCCCAACTAGTTTTAAACTCATGCAAAAAAATGCACGGATCGAAATTGCGAACGTTAGCTCGGATACTGAAGCATATATATAAACTATCATAATTAAGTGTGCTATGCGGTGACAATGTAAATAGTCTATAATTTGATATTCAACGTACATACTATTTAAGTTATTAAGTGCTAAAAAATTATGTTACAAATGTAAACGTAATATGTAACTTTATAAATATGTTACAAATGTAAACGTAATATGATCATTTCGATATATATCGGACTGTTGTATATCGTATTTTATCTTGTTTGGTATCTTAATTTGTATTTGATTGATTGGAAAATATAATGTAATTTAATTCTTGGACTGTAATTATTTTTGCTGTTTGTAATTTTTTGTTTTTCGAATTTAATTTTTGGACCGATATTATTTTTGCTGTTTGTAAGGTTTTTTTTTATGGATTTAATTTTTGGACCGATATTGTATTTTATTTGACCGTTGTATATTGTTATTTAAATATTCGATTAACAATAATTTGATCATATCGTATTTTAATATGACAATAACGAAATTAAATGTAATACTGCTGCAATCGATTACGTAATTAGTAATGAGCAAATATTAGAATACGTAATTAGAGATGAGTAAAGATCGGAATTAATTGAGATTACAGGGGAGAGGGAAATTAAATCATGTAAAAGTAGTGGGGCCATGCATTCCTTATTTTAAGGAACCAATGAGAGAAGTCTAAAATCTACTCCTTTTATAGAGATAGATTATAGATTATTTTATTCGGTAGGTTTCTTGAGAAACGTCTTATTTTTTGGGTAAGGAGAAGTGGATTGAGAGACGTCTTTTAATAAAGTTATTGAGAGACTATTGTACAAATTTAAGAAAAAGTGACACTAAAAATAATAAATTGGGTACAAATCATCATGATTTAAGATAAAATGAGTAGATTTATTATGTAAACAGGTACGAAATTACTCTGATACGATCAAGGATAAAAGGTCACGAAATACAAATAAAGGGTACAAAAGAATGGTCTCTCAATAATTATTGAAAGACCGTCTTTCTCAGGTTTTTGTGTTATTTTATTCTTTTATGGATTTTTTATCATAATTTTTCCACACACTACCCTTATCCTAAAAGCAATAACAAGTTCTTTCTGTTCCTCTCCCTCTTAAAATTAATCAAATCTCACAAATTTTTTTTTTTTTTTGATTCTCATTTTTAACAAGAATTCTAACGTTATTACTTTTGCATCAATTGTTTTATATCAAATTAACTAGAATAGATTTAATGTCAAATATAGCATTATGATACAATTGTCAAATATACTTAAATGTCAAATCAATCAATCAATATCTATCCATCCATATTATTAAAGGAATCTTTTTTCGAGCGATATGATTGGTTGGATAATATAATAAGAGGTTTCAAAATAAGGATAAAAAGAGATAAAATTTGTTATTATATTAAGAAATTAAACGAGAAAGTTTGAAGGAGGACATAAGAAAACTAAATAAGATAAAGATTAGTAATAAGTGTTTGTGTTTATGTAACTTTAGATTTTCAGGTTATCCATGCTATCAAATAACGATATAAAAGAGATTTCCAACTTTTAAAAACAGTCGAAGTCCTTTCAATATAATCTCTCGTCTATGCTTTAATTATTCTACCCCGTATTAACTCTTTCACTCCCTTCGTTTCAATATTTTGTTCATCTTTGCGGAAAAATACTCCTGATAACAAATAATACATGTAAACAAATGATCAAAACAAACAATCTATTTATGTACGTAAAATAGATAATGAAGAGTTTGCCTTTACAACCTTTCTAATGAACGCACCCAACTCTCATTTACCCTCTGATGGATCTTTAGACACTAAAAATACGGTGTAATTTTTTGCGATTGTTAAAATGTTACTTTTGACAATCTATCTAATACTTGCCCATTTCAGTTTATTTTTATACGCTTATTTAAAAATATTTTTACAAATTCTAAAAAGTTAATAATACTAGGTAATATATGAATAATATATAAGTAATAACATATTTTTCTTATTATATGAGTAACATTTTAAATTAATATATTGGTTTTTTCTTTTGTTAGAGTCTGTAATCGAATTAATGACCATTAGCGAGTCCTTACCATTCACACTGACAAATTTTGGAATATTTGGATTCTTAATTATTTGTTTGCTCTTCTATTTAATATTAATATAATTATTTTTCGTTAAATACAAATAGGAACAACTGATATTAACAAGATAAGAATATTATTATTATCATATAACCAAAAATACAAATAGGAACAACTGATATTAACAAGATAAGAATATTATTATTATTATCATATTTTATCAATAACAATATATAACTCAATGGTATGACTAACAAAGATAACAAAGATAGTAAGTTGGGCTTGAGAAGTCTTGGAAAATTATTGCAAGATTGTGATACAAAGGACTACTATTTCAATTACAATACAAGACACGAGACGAGACATTTGTAGCCATTAAATTAATATATAAAAAGTTATCATTTAATCAATTAGCCTACGTAACTATTCAACCTCACAAAAAAAAAACTTATCTCATGGGTATATATGTAAATCGATGAGAGCTAAAAAAAGGTTATGTACATGCTATATATATATATATATATAGAGCGAGGATCCTGTGAGGTCTACATCTTAAATGAGGATTGAGGTCTACTTGTAGATTTAAGCAAAAATAAAAACTGTCGAGATTGGGGTTCGAACCAACGACCTCAGGGATGAGAATCAAACTACTTAACCAACAGACCAAAGTGTCTTTATTGATTAGTACGTAGTATAATATTCTGTAATTAAGACGCGAATATTTTGTACTAAGCAAAATCAAAACTTGCCGCCGCCACTGGGGTTCGAACACAGGACCGTGGATTTAGAGACCAACATCTAAACCAACCAACCACAAAGACTTTGATGATTATTTTGATATTGTATAATATTTAAAACGAAAACAGTTTCGAAGCCAACTTTTGTCAAATTGTTAATTGGGATTGAAACCAAAACCTTTTGAATTATTTTTCTCGGAATTTTTTTTAAAAAAAAATTTTCTCGAAATTTTTTTCCGAATTTTTTTATCGATTTTTTTTTTCTCCAATTTTTTATTCTCGAAATTTTTTTTGCATTTTTTTTTCGTAATATTGTTTTGGAGAACCCGTGATATTGTATTGAGTAACTTGTGCTACTGTAATCAAAAAAATTTCGAAATTTTTTTTTCGAAAAATTGTGTTTTTCGAAAATTTTCTTTTTCATTTTTTTTATCGATAAAAAAAACTTCGAGATGTGTACCTACACATTCAAAGTTGTGTATCTACGCATTTAGAGATGTACATCTACGCATTTAAAAGGGTATCTACGAACTTAGACACGTGTATCTAAGCATTTAGACATGTGTATCTACGCATTTAGAAATGTGTATCTACACATTCTAACATGTGTATCTACGCATTTAGAGATATGTATTTACGCATTTATATATGTGTATCTACGCATTTAGACATGTGTAACTACGCATTTAGACATGTGTATCTACGCATTGAGAGATGTGTATCTACGCATTTAGCCATGTGTATCTACATATTTAAAGGTTTAGGGTTTAGGCCATGTGTATCTACGCATTTAAAGGTGTATCTACGCATTTAGAGATGTGTATCTACGCATTAAGAGATGTGTATCTACACATTTAGCCATGTGTATCTACATATTTAAAGGTGTATCTACGCATTTAGACATGTGTATCTATGCATTTAGCCATGTGTATCTACGCATTTAAAGGTGTGTATCTACGCATTTAGACATGTGTATCTACGCATCTAGAGATGTGTATCTACGCATTTAACCATGTGTATCTAAGCATTTAAAGGTGTGTATCTACGCATTTAGACATGTGTATCTACGCATTTAGCCATGTGTATCTACGCATTTAAAGATGTGTATCTACGTATTTAGACATGTGTATCTACGCATTTAGCCATGTGTATCTACGCAATTAGCCATGTGTATCTACGTATTTAGACATGTGTATCTATGCATTTAGAGATGTGTATCTAAACATTTAAATGTGTGTATCTACGCATTTAGACATGTGTATCTACGCATTTCGCCATGTGTATCTACGCACTTAAAGGTGTGTATCTACGCATTAAGAGATGTGTATCTACGCATTTAGCCATGTGTATCTACGTATTTAGACATGTGTATCTACGCATTCAAAAAAATTCGAAAAAAAAAAATTCGAAAAAAAAAACTCGAGAATAAGCCATTAACAACGTAACCAAAGAAGAAGCCAGAAAAACAAATAAGAAATTGATGCGAAACGGCTCTGCTTGTTAAGTTAATTCTAAACAAATAACTTGTATAAAATCTTATACTATAAGATAACAATCAACAAAGTCTTAGTGTCCCATTGAATAAGGTGTTTGGCCATAAAACCAAAGGTTTTGAGTTCAATCCCAATTGGCAATTTGAATAGAAATTGTCTTCGAAAATGTTTCCGTGATAAATAGTTTACAATATCATATTAATCAACAATGACTTAGTGGTCCATTGGTTTAGGAGCTGGTCTCTTAATCCCTAGGTCCCGTGTTCGATTCCCAATGGCTGCTTTTTTCGATTTTTGCTTAGTAGTTTTCATCCCGTGTTTAATATTATACAATTTTATACTAAACAACGAAGACCCTGTGGTTCGCGTATTTTGATTTTTACTTAATAGTTTTCTTCGCGTCTTATTAGTTTTGACTTTTTGCTATAGACCTCACCAGTATATATATATATATATATATATATATATATATATATATATATATATATATATATATATATATATATATATATATATATATATATATATATATATATATATATATATATAGAATTGGGATCCTATGAGAACCACCAAATATAATGAGAACCGTGAGAACTCTACCTTACGGACTTTTTAAAAAAAAATTAATGACATATTTGGATTCGGCATGGAATTTTATGACTAGAAAACATATTTCTTGGCCGAGAAAAAATATATTAGTGTCGGAAATCGAGGCGAGATACATTTTATTAATTTTCATGCACGTACTACTGTTTTTTATGTATCTAACATTTTTCATGCACCTATAACTCTTTTTCATGCACCTAGAGCATGTTATTTCATGCACCTAGTAATCATTTTCATGCTTGTAAAAATTTTCATGCACGTAGAAGGTTTTTTCGTGCATCTATAGCCATTTTAGTATACCTAATTGTATTTTTGTACATTAAGTATATATTTTGTTAATAAAATCAATAAATTTTGTTTAATGATACTAAAGAATGTGTGTGAATAAACTAAACTAATGGTAAATGATCCATTAAAACTTTCCAAACGAGATTAGGTGGAGATTTAGTGAAAGTTCTCATGGTTCTCATTATAGTAGTGGTTCTCACCGGATCTTGACCCTATATATATATATAGAGAGAGAATTGAGATCCTATGAGAACCACCAACATAATGAGAACCTTGAGAACTCTACCTTAGTGACTTTTTAAAAAAAAATTATTGACATATTTGGATTCGTCATAGAATTTTATGACTAGAAAACATATTTCTTGGTCTAGAAAAAATATACTAGTGTCGGAAATCGAGGCGAGATACATTTTATTAATTTTCATGCACGTGCTACCGTTTTGTATGTATCTAACATTTTTCATGCACCTATAACTCTTTTTCATGCACCTAGAGCATGTTATTTCATGCACCTAGTAATCATTTTAATGCATGTAAAAAATTTCATGCACGTAGTAGGTTTTTTCGTGCATCTATAGCCGTTTTAGTATACCTAATTGTATTTTTGTACATTAAGTATATATTTTGTTAATAAAATCAATAAATTTTGTTAAATGATACTAAATAATATGTGTGAATAAACTAAACTAATGGTAAATGATCCATCAAAACTTTCGAATCGAGATTAGATGGGGATTTAGTGAAGGTTCTCATGGTTCTCATTATAGTGGTGGTTCATTGAGATCCTATGAGAACCGTGAGAACTCTACCTTACGGACCTTTTTAAAAAAACTTAATGACATATTTGGATTCGGCATGGAATTTTATGGCTAGGGAACATATTTCTTGGTCTAGAAAATATATACTAGTGACGGAAATCGAGGTGAAATACGTTTATTAATTTTCATGCACCTACTACCAATTTTTACGCATCTATCATTTTTCATGCACCTAGAACTCGTTTTAATGCACGTACGGCCTCTTATTTCATGCACCTAGTAATCATTTTCATGCATGTAAAAAATTTCATGCACGTAGTGGTTGTTTTCGTGCATTTATAGCCGTTTTAGTATGCCTAATTGTATTTTCTACTATAAGTATATATTTTGTTAATTAAATCAAAATTTTTTGTTTATTGATACTAAAGTGTGTATTTGAATAAGTTAAACTAATGGTAAATGATCCAACAAAACATTCGAAGCGAGATATGGTGGAGATTTAGTGAGGGTTCTCATGGTTCTCATTATAAGGGTGGTTCTCACCGGATCTCGACCCTATATATATATATATAGAAATTGAATCACGTGAGGCACCCCTCTTAGGGTGAGGCCGCTGGACCCATCCTAAACCGTCAAATTAAAAAAATTACAATGCTTAAGATGATGCCACGTGTCCCTATATAATGTCAATAACTACAATTTTACATCATCCTTAATAATTAACTCCGTCATCTCCGTCATCTCTGTCATTCACTCCAGCCACTTTCTCTCTCTTCAGCAATTCGTCTTGACTTGAGCTCCGTCTTCGTCGCTCACTCAGACTTCGACGCCATTTTATCGCTGAACTTCCGTCCGCCATTATCATTAAGCTTTTCGTCCTCTATTATCACTAAGCTTCTGTCTTAGGTAATTTTGTTCGAGTAATTTCAAGTTTGATGCATCTCAATTACATTCCGCATCGATTGTCATTTTATCACTCAGATTTTTATCGCCGTCATCAACCTTATTTCTTTTCCGATTTAGGTGACTTCGATCACGTAATAAGATACGGTTTCATCTTCGTCAAATTCGTCTTCGTCTTCGTACGTATTTTAATGTGTTTTCTGGTGTTGTTCTACAATGTCGCACTGTTAATCGAGCTTTCCCGACTTGTTTGCAATTTTCCTTGCATTCACCGCCACTGGCTATATTTAGTACATCTTGTTTGGATTATTGCGATTTTTTTTGGATTGTTTTGGAAGTCAATTAGTTTTAGTTTGATTTGTGCTGGAATTGAACTGTTTAGCTTTCGGTTTCATTATCCCTAATGTAATTTGTGGGAGTAAATAAATATTTTAGTCCAAGTTTCATAAAATAAGGTCATGGTTTCACAAATTAAGGTCCAAAATTCACGAAATAAGAAATTGAACATTTCGTGAGTAAACAAACATTTTAAATTAAAGTTTTACGAAATAAGGTCTCGGTTTCACAAATAAAAGTTCAAGATTCACGAAATACGAAATTAAACATTTTGTGAGTAAACAAAAATATTAAGTCCAAGTTTCACGAAATAAGGTTCCGGTTTCACAAATTAAGGTCCAAGGTTCACGAAATAAGAAGTTATACATTTTGCGAGTAAACAAATATTTTAAGTGCAAGTTTCACAAAATAAGGTCTCGGTTTCACAAATTAAGGTCCAAGATTAACGAAATAAGAATTAAACAATTTGCGAGTAAACAAAATTTTAAGTCCAAGTTTCACGAAATAAGGTTCCGGTTTCACAAATAAAGGTCCAAGATTCACGAAATAAGAAATTATACATTTTGTGAATAAATAAACATTTTAAGTCCAAGTTTCACGAAATAAGGTCCCGGTTTCACAAATTAAGATCTAAGATTCACGAAATAACAAATTATACATTTTGTTAGTAAACAAAAATATTAAGTCCAAGTTTCACGAAATAAGGTTCCAATTTCAAAAATTAAGGTCCAAGATTCACGAAATAAGAAGGTATACATTTTGTGAGTAAACAAACATTTTAAGTGCAAGTTTCACGAAATAAGATCCCGGTTTCACAGGTTAAGGTCCAAGATTCACGAAATAAGAAATTAAACATTTTGTGACTAAATAAAAATTTTAAGTCCAAGTTTCACGAAATAAGGTCTCGGTTTCACAAATTAAAGTCCAAGATTCACGAAATAAGAAATTAAACATTTTGTGAGTAAACAAAAATTTTAAGTCCAAGTTTCACGAAATAAGGTTCCGATTTCACAAATTAAGGTCCAAGATTCACGAAATAAGAAATTATAAATTTTGTGAATAAACAAACATTTTAAGTCCAAGTTTTACGAAATAAGATCCCGGTTTCACAAATTAAGATCCAAGATTCACGAAATTAGAAATTATACATTTTGTGAGTAAACAAAAATTTTAAGTGCAAGTTTCACGAAATAAGGTTCCGGTTTCACAAATCAAGGTCCAAGATTCACGAAATAAGAAATTAAACATTTTGTGAGTAAACAAAAATTTTAAGTCCAAGTTTCACGAAATAAGGTTCCGATTTCACAAATTAAGGTCCAAGATTCACGAAATAAGAAATTATACATTTTGTGAATAAACAAACATTTTAAGTCCAAGTTTTACGAAATAAGGTTCCGATTTCACAAATTAAGGTTCAAGATTCACGAAATAAGAAATTAAACATTTCGTGAGTAAACAAATATTTTCAGTCCAAGTTTCACGAAATAAGGTCCCGACTTCACAAATTAAGGTCCAAGATTCACGAAATAAGAAATTATACATTTCGTGATTAAACAAATATTTTAAGTCCAAGTTTCACGAAATAAGGTTCCGGTTTCACAAATTAAGGTCCAAAATTCACGAAGTAAGAAAT
Source organism: Silene conica (assembly GCA_029255685.2). Taxonomy (NCBI): domain Eukaryota; kingdom Viridiplantae; phylum Streptophyta; class Magnoliopsida; order Caryophyllales; family Caryophyllaceae; genus Silene; species Silene conica. Next base: position 76,517,398 of record CM055314.2, read on the forward strand.
TAAACAATTCGTGAGTAAACAAACATTTGAAGTCCAAGTTTCACGAAATAAGGTTTCGGTTTCACAAATTAAGGTCCGAAATTCACGAAATAAGAAATTATCCATTTTGTGAGCAAACAAACATTTTAAGTCTAAGTTTCACGAAATAAGGTCCCGAGTTCACCAATTAAGGTCGAAGATTCACAAAATAAGAAATTAAACATTTTGTGAGTAAACAAATATTTTAATCCCCAATTTCACGAAATAAGAAAAATAGCAAAAAATGGATAATTTTTTTAGATAGAGAAAATATTTGGGCCAAATGAATTGTTATAAATGACCCATAATTTCCATCCCATTGAAATTAGTCCAATGAACATTGAAAATAATGTGTAACATAGTAAGGGTTCGGTGGCCTCACCGTAATAGGCGGCCTCACGTGATCCGGCCTCTATATATATATATATATATATATATGTGTGTGTGAGAGTAAGTTAGGAAGTGAGAAATTCTATAAAACTATTTCAAACTTGCTATAAAAAAATTCTTACTTATGTTTTTTTAGGGACTTACTTTTATTTTTACTGTAAGCATTTGATTGAATTAAAGTTGGAAATGACAATTTACAATAAGAAATATAAATAGCCTTTGAACCAATATATGAGAACTATAGCCCCCCATAACTTCTATATTATGTGCAAATCAGTTCTCTAATTTTCAGTTGTAGCAAATTAACCCAAGATTCTAAAAATGTGCGTTAAGCACAAATCAAAATTTCTACTTTTTTAACTAAAACCTATTATTTTCTATTCTATAAATTATTTTAAAAATAACTATTAAAAATAAAATACGATATTTACATATCTATAACCCTTATAAATGTGAGAATTTCTACTTAAGGTGAACAGTAGAGCAGTGTTATACGTGCATGTTACGTGATGAACAGTTGAACGCTTGTCTTCTTCCATGTCCTTTTACCCTGTTTTACACTCTTCTTCCATACTTTATCCCATACTTCCTCCTCCTTTTTTTTCTACCCAACAACAATATTAACAATAAACTTATCAAAATAATGCTGATTCTACTACCCAGATTTTTATGATCCTAATTCTATTCATCCATTTGGTGTCCTGTTTCTGCTGATTCCCAACAAATTCCACCCTCTATTTCTCATGATTATTACTATCAACCTCCTCCAACTCATCCCTATTTTCAGGTATTTGTTTCATTCAACGTTTTGATTTTCTTGATTATTTTCCATGTTGTTTTTGGTATTTTGGGATGAATTTGTAGCATTAATCTTTCTAAATTCAAGGGTATTTACAGGTATTTGTTTTGTGACAATGTCGTTTTGTTTGATTGTGTTGTTGGGTTTTTTCCAAGTTTTGATCTTGATGAATGATATCAACTTGATACTGGGTGAAGAACTAACGTGTACAATGGAACTAGATTTGATACTTCTATTCATACAGTCAGTCACTCAGATACTTGGATATGAGCACTTTATTTATCTACTGCAAACTTAAGCAACTATTGCATCTTTCTTGTCTGATTCTATTATCTAATGAAGGAATAGTTTAAAAACTCTTGAGCAATTTGGAGATGGTGTTTTGTTACGTTTTTTTCCTTTGGGAAAGAAATCAGCATATGAGTGTGTTCATCCTCTTGGAGTAATAACATGTACAAATATTTGAACTTTGGGATAGGCGTTTTACCTTGCAGGACATAGTTCACCTTTTGACATATCCTATTATTCAAAAGTTGTCGAGTTGTTGCGAAAGTATGTAAACCTACAGTTAACAAGGCTGTTGTCCCTGTTGATGATGCAATGAGAGCTCCTGGGAAAGGCAAAGGGCCTGGAATTCGAGAAAGACCTGGGTCTGTAGTCTCGGGCTTTGGGGATCATCGTGGTGACTGCTAGGGTTTTTTTGTGATGGATCGTCTAAATTTCACATTAACAGACATTTCGTTAATTGATGAACAAGGTGTTAGGATTGGGGGGAATTGAATTGAAGAAATTATTAAAGATTAGGGTTTTAGAGAATTAGGGTTTGGAAAATTATTATTTTGGAATATGATTAACTTAAGTCTGGATTTTATTAAGCATACTATTGCCACACACACACATATATATATATATATATATATATATATATATATATATATATATATATATATATATATATATATATATATATATATAGAGAGGCGAGTTCCTGTGAGTTTGCCATATTCCGTGAGTTACCCCCGCGTATATATACATTTGACCTAAAAACACAAATCATTCACGCGCTAACAATTTCAACCTTCCAGCTTAAAAATCCATCTCTCTCTCTCCCCAACAAATTCCCCCAAAATCATCAGAACAAAAATCGCACAAAATTCATCAAAACGATCACACAAATTTCATCAATTCTTCAATTTTTGATTTCAGAATCGACAATTATTACCTAAATTCATTCATTATCTTGATTAATTCAACTAAAAACTATCAATTCAGAAAATCAGACGGAAAATATTCCAGGAACCCTAATTGTTCAAAGGTATCAATATTTCTTACGATTTCCTATTTTAATACTCGAATAACTGAATTATTTGATTCAAATAACAAATTGTACGACGATTTATGTATTGTTTATCATACCGTTGACATTTGACTGACAATTTATTATCACAATCTTAAAAAATTATTGATAATCTAGATTGCACACCAACTGTTTGTTAAAATGCCTAGTTGAATGTAGAAACTTAGTTGTAATATTAATGTTAAAACTCAGTTATTGTATCTAGTAGTTACTTCTTGGAAGTTTTGTTAACTTATATTCTATTTTTTGGTGATTTGCAGGTTGAATCAAGATAGACGTGAATAATTGATTTTCAATGAAAAAAATTATGCATATACCTGGTCTTTTTTGTTAGTTTGATATTATTTAATTTAACAATTCAGTTATTGTAATTATTGTAAAGTATAAACTCAGGTGTAATCTAGAAACTCAAGAATTTGTCGTTATACCAATGTAGAAACTCAGTTATTGTAATGTAGAAACTCAGTTATTGTAACGTAGAAACTCGGTTATTGTAATGTATTATGCAATACAATAACAGCTATTATGAATACAATAACAGTTATATATTATGAATACAATAACAACTATAATGAATTACAATAACAGTTATTACAGAATGAAAAACTGAATACAATAACATGTATTATGCAATACAATAACAGCTATTATGAATTACAATAACAACTATTATGAATACAATAACAGCTATAATGAATTACAATAACAGGTATCACAAAAATGGAAAACTGAATACAATAACAGCTATTATGAAATACAATAACAAACTGTTATGAATACAATAACAGTTATAATGAATTACAATAAAAGGTATTACAGAATGGAAAACTGAATACAATAACATGTATTATGCAATACAATAACAACTATTATGAATTACAATAACAAACTATTATGAATACAATAACATCTATTATGAATTACAATAACAGGTATTACAGAATGGAAAACTGAATACAATAACATGTATTATGCAATACAATAATTAACATTATGCATTACAATAACAGGTATTATTATGCAATGCAATATTTGACATTATGCAATAATTAACATTATGCATTACAATAACAGGTATTATCATGGAAAACAAAGGAAGTGGCAAGAGAATGAAATCAAACAAGGAAAAGGCAATTGAAAAAGCAAGCAAACCAAAGAGGCTATGTAATAACTGCAAACGAATGGGAAACCATGACAAAAGAAACTGCCCAAATCCATTTGTTGAGCATGCACCTGAGGAAGAAGATGAAGAGGGAGATGAAATGGAGGATGAATAAGGGATCCAATGAATAGATTTACAATAATCGTATCACAAACTTTACAATAATACAAAAATATCTCAGTATTTTGTCTTAGATTACTATAGTTGAGAATCTATATTTCGTGTAAGAAACTTTAGAATAATCAATAATCAATAATAGATTTGTAATTTGTCTTACATTTTGCATATTTGAGTTCAATAGTATTCAATTTTGGCATGGAAATGGTATTCTTTTGAATAACTATCTCGAAACAATAACAGCTATTATGAATATAATAACAGCTATTATAAATTACAATAACAACTATTATGAATACAATAACAGCTATTATGAATTACAATAACAGGTATTACAAAATGGAAAACTGAATACAATAACATGTATTATGTAATACAATAACAACTATTATCAATTACAATAACAACTATTATGAATACAATAACAGCTATTATAAATTACAATAATAAGTATTACAAAATGGAAAACTGAATACAATAACATGTATTATGCATTACAATAACAGGTATTATGAATTACAATAACAACTATTATGAATACAATAACAGCTATTATGAATTACAATAACAGGTACTACAAAATGGAAAACTGAATACAATAACATGTATTATGCATTACAATAACAGGTATTATATATGAATTACAATAACGGCTATTATGAATTACAATAACAGGTATTACAAAATGGAAAACTGAATACAATAACATGTATTATGCAATACAATAATTAACATTATGCATTACAATAACAGGTATTATTATGGAATACAATATTTGACATTATGCAATAACTGTGTAAACAAGAAAATACAATAACAGAACTTATATAATACAATAACTGTCTTGAATGAAGTCACTACTAGATACAATAACAGGACTTATATAATACAATAACTGTGTAAAAACCATTACAATAACTGTATGAACTCATTACAATAACTGTGTGAAAAGCATTAAAATAACTGCCTGAAACCATTACAATAACTGTTTGATAACACAATTACAATAACTGTCCGAAAACACAATTACAAAAACTGTCTGACATGATTACAATAACTCTCTGAGACAATTAAAATAACTGTCACAAAAATAACACATTCTAGGCTTTACAAAACACAGAAGTAAAAGCATCATCAGCTGAACAAGACTCTTTCTCCAATGCTTCTTTTCGTTGTGTGTACAAATGGAGAAATATCTCAACATCTCTCTTCATCATCAAGAAATGTAATTGAGAAACCTAAAACAAAAACAAAAAGGCGTTAAACAATTTTCGAAGCACTGCAAAGAACCATACGAGCTAAATAAACACAAAGTGATGCATAAAATACAATAACACCCCCATGAAGTCACTACTACATACAATAACTGAGTTTTATAATACAATAACAGAACTTATATAATACAATAACTGTATTTAAAGGAAGTGTCTAAACACATTAAAATAACTGTGTACAAACCATTAAAATAACTGTTTAAACACATTAAAATAACTGTGTACAAACCATTAAAATAGCTGTTATTGTATTCATAATAGCTGTTATTGTAATTCATAGTAAAAAAGGGAATACAATAACAGTCTTAGACGAATACAATAACAGTCTTAGATTATTACAATAACAGTCTCAGACGAATACAATAACAGTCTTAGACGATTACCATAACAGTCTGAGACGGTTACAATAACTGTCTGATACGATTATAAAAAAGGGAATACAATAACACGCGCAGATTATCAGAGAATACACACAACCATATAGAATAACCACATCAATATATTACAGTAACACACACAAATTATCTTCACTAGAACAACAATACAAACTAATTTAAAGAAAAAGCACAAAAAAAATACATCAAAATCCGAAATTAGATACACAAATCTGGAAAATACAATTACGAAACCCTAAAATAAGTGAAATCCAATTGAAAACGACTAATTGAACTACATAATGCAACCGGCTGAATAAATTGAAGAAAACAAATACAAGAACACACCAATTTCAAGTAAAAACACAACTACATAAACAAAAATTTTAAAAAAATTGACGAAAATGAAAGAAGGAAGATGAAAACCCTAAATTATGTGAAACCAAGTAAAAAATGTAATGCAACAACACACAAATACACTAATTGAACTACATAATGAAAACATTGAGTAAAATTGGAGAATAGAAACACAAAACACAACAAAAATCAAGTAAAAAAACCTACAAGTAGCGAAAATTGAAGAAAAAGAACGAAAAATTGAAGAAAATCAATTACCTGAAGATGGACAAAAATGACGACGAAGATGAGCAAAGAAGTCGACGAAGAAGATGAGCAAGAAGATGAACGAAAATGGAGGTTTTACCGGAGAATATGGAGGTTTTACTTGAGAATATGGAGGTTTTAGTGGAGAGAGAGGGAGGTTTTTACTGTGTTTCAGTTGGGGAGTTGAAAAAGGGGAAAAAAAGAAGTTAGGGGTGAAAATTTTGGTTTATATACTAATTGTGAGATTTAATCTCAGCCACTAATCTGAACTAAAAATGGATGGTCCAGATTCAAAGGTGTAACTCACCAAATATGCCCCAACTCATATGATCCTACTTCTATATATATATATATATATAATATACAACTGTTTGTTTTTAAGGAAAGTGTGAGGCGGTGAAATTGGCAAACTTATGTTTATCAGTTTGTTTTTAGGAAGTTGTTATGTTTATTTTTTTAAACCTTATTATTCTTTTAATCACCAATTATTTTATTCTGTAGGTCTGTTGAGAGTCGTTTTTTTTTTTTGGTAAGGAGAAGTGGGTTGAGAGACGTCTTTTAATAAGGTTATTAGAAGACTATTGTACAAATTTAAGAAAAAGTGACACTAAAAATAATAAATTCGGTACAAATCATCATGATTTAAGAAAAAATGAGTACATTTATTATGTAAATAGGTACGAAACTATTCTGATACGATCAAGGATAAAAGGGTCACTAAATACAAATAAAGGGTACAAAAAAATGGTCTCTCAATAATTATTGAAAGACCGTCTTTCTCAAGTTTTTGTGTTATTTTATAATTTTATGGATTTTTTATCATAATTTTTCCACACATTACTCTTATCCTAAAAACAATAACAAGTACTTTCTGTTCCTCTCCCCCTTAAATTAATCAAATCTCACCATTTTTTTTTATTCTCATTTTTAAAAAGAATTCTAACATTATTACTTTTGCATCAATTGTTTTATATCAAATTAAGTAGAATAGATTTAATGTCAAATATAGCATTATGATACAATTGTCAAATATACTTAAATGTCAAATTTTTATTTATTCCGGAGTTTTTCCTCGAGACGGAGTTTCCACGCGACGACAAATTTCAGAAATGAGTTCCGAAATCCTAAAGTCAGAGGTACCTTAAAAGTTGTTTTATGAAGACTCAAGGGACCAAGGAGTTGGTTTTTTAAGTGTCATAATTATTTATTAATTACATAAGATAGGTGGTTATATTAGGAATTATTTGTTTTTTCTCTTTGCATCCATGTTATATCGTCACATGATAGACTCGATCGTACACCAAACAAAGATAAATAATCTATGAAAAGCTATGAGGTAATTTCTATCAAGGTCGATTACGATTTGAGTTTGATTGTGGTTTGGTTTATAAATAATAATAAAAAGCATCTAGGGATTTCGGGTCAACATGAACATTGTTCAATTGTTTAGGTTCTAAGACACCCACCTTACGATATTAGTGTCAACAACCATAGACCGGGTTCTAATTGTCTCTCGACTTTTGCTCGAACGAATTAACAAACTTAATTAATCATTGTTTATGACCTTAAACATAGATTAATCTAAACAAAACAAGCATGTGATATAAACAACATGAACAATATTATAACATCTATTAATTATACCATTATGCAAATACTTTTATTACATGTTTTTCCTAGTCCCTAGAGTAGAGAATTTAGCTACTCATATTAAAATGTAAGCTAAGACAAATTGATGTAATAAACATAATGAAAATATATATAAAACTTAAAAAGAAGAAGATACGATTACCAAATGAATGAAATAAAGACTTGAAAAGAAAGAACAAATGAAAACCACACAAGAACTTCTTTAATATAACTTGGAAATGAATGCTTACAAAGGAAAGATTAACTTAAATGTAAACTAATGATAACATCTAAAGTAAATTGTATGCGAATTCTAATGAACAATTCTGTAAACTAAGCTAAAAAATGTATATGAAAGTGTGTCCAATATGTCACACAACACCTCCTATTTATAGTAAAATAGGAGGTGAAAGGTAAGAATCAAATATGCCAAATGGAGGTCAATAATCCCGATCAGGGCACTAACTCCGATCGGGGCCGAAACTTTTCAGGTTATTCTTTTTAATTCCCCTCTTAAACACAAGGGGAATCCAATAATGTTGGCATTTAACCTCTCCTTAATCACTCGGTAATGAATATTTAAAGGAATCTTTGATAGCACACAAGGCTAGATATGATTACTTGGCCAATACTCTTTATCAATTGTTTACACGCACTTTGACTTGTTGACTTTTCATTTCTTTACATTTTGCCATACACATGAAAACTTGATCAATTCTTCAACATTTGACATTTTCTTCTAATTAATCTTTTATGCTTGCATGCTTCAACTTAACTTCTACTTAGCTTTTATTCTCGATATTTGCATAATTGATGGAAAAAGCTTCTGATCGCTAATTAGATTCCTACAAAATGTAAGAAACACGGACAGAACACTAGAAAGCGATATTAGCTCAAAATAACACTAATTAAGATGAAATAAACAATATAATTAAAACGAGTTAAAATGAGAAGATAAAATGTATAAAATATGCACTTGTCATGACAACATGCATTTATTTTTTTTTTTTGTTTTTTTTTTTTTTTTTTTTTTTTGTGACGAGGGGTTTAATCCCCCCGGGCCCATGCATTCCCGCACCACCACATGGACCATGTAAACCACCCCTTTCGGAGCTGCAGTGGCCAAGTGATCATCGCCCCAGCTGGTAATCGAACCTGAGACCTCTCAACTCCTGCATTTCTGCAAGCTTTAAGGTTTAACTCAACATGCATTTATTTTTATATAAGTCGAATGTTGTCAATATATTATCGTCTAAGGCTCACTTGTAATACCCCGTCTTAACCGGTCAAGGTAATTCTTTTTAATATAAATAACATAGTTTAGTAAATTACATAAATGAAATACAAAATGTGGACAATGAAATACAACTCATCTACGTCTAAGGCATATACCAAAAACCAAAGCTTAACTCTGAGTCCCTAGCGTGACCCAAATCCCTATCACGACACTACTAAACCTGTCAAACCAAACCGCTCTCTATATGATCGGGTATATCATATGGATTGACACAGGCTTCCATATTTAGGGTTCAAGATCTTCAACGACACAGGTTAATTTTTTAAAATCCAACGAAAATAATGTACCAATTAAGCTGAAATTAATAAGAAATTTATTTCAATTAATTAAAACGATTATAACTAAAATTGTAAACAAACTGAAAAAAGGTGGGAAACATACTAAATTACTAAACATAATACTAGATATTGACTAAAAATAGAGGCATCTATATTATTGTATGCAGTAAAACCCATATCGATGCCCTAGTCCTCCATTCTGGATGCGGAGGAGGAGGAGGAAGAGGAAGAGGTGTAGGACAGCCGGAATTATATCTGTATTCATCTCGAACAAGTGACTCATCCACAATGGGCATGTGGAGATACTCCAAACCACCAACTTGACGCATTTAAGAAGCTTATCGGGTAGAATTTATGCATTTTTGACCTTATACTCCTCTTTGTAAATGTACCCGATATTTTTGCGCTGGATTAATTCAAGAAGGGTAGAAGCACGATTGGCTTGTTTAATAAACGGTGTTCTGGAATATTTAGCTTTTATACATATCTCACACTTGTCAAAACTCAAAAGTCGTATTACTAAAGCTAGATATAAGGTCAAGACTTTTTAAACGTTTAACATAATCAACATTAACATGACCTAATCTAGCATGCCACAAAGTAATAGTCTCAGCAAGATAAACGGAAGCGGTGGAGTTTTTATTAATTGTTACCACATCGAGCAAAAAAAGCCCGCCACTACAAAAACGTTTTCCAATTCAACAAAATTATTATTTCTAGTGAGGACAAGTTTGTCGAATTCAAAAGTGAGTTTTATGCCAGCTTTGTTAAGAAGAGAACCTAAAATGAGGTTCTTGCGAATTTCGGGTACATGAAAAATATTGTTAAGTTCAAGAATTTTGCCGATGTTGGCTTCAGTTGTACCTTTCCCTTACCAATGACGCATGTAGTGCTAGAATTTCCCATGAACACGCATTACACATTAGTTTCTGGCACATATTCCTGGAACGCGTCATTGTCACAACATATATGATTCGAGGCCCCAGTATCTAGGACCCATTCGGTAACATTACTACCAAATTTACCTCGGATACAACTGCGGTAATAATTTCTTCAGTTTGAGTGAGATGAGCTTGGTGTTAGCTTCTTGACTTTCCTTGGGATCCTTGAGGACAGAATTTCGCGGAGTGACCCGTTTCACCACAAGTAAAACATTCTCCTTTAAACGACCTTCTAGGTTTGAAATTTGACTGATTTTTCACCCCTAGATTTTGGCTTGATCTTCTGTCTTTGTTTTTGTTGTCGTTACGTCTAGAACCCTTATTATAACCTTTCGTCTCAACAAGATTATTTCATATTGTGTACATAATTCTACCAAGAAGGTGGAAGTTTCTCGAGAAAACAGTTAGCTTGAAAAGTTTCACAGATTTTCTTACCCTCCGCAATTATATCGGCACATAAAATCTCATACTCATGAATTTAGTCTAAAACAGATTGTTCATCGATTATACGAAAATTTAGCCATCTACTGCAAGCATACTTTTTAGTACCAAAGTCATCTATTAATTATATTTTGGAAATACGAAATTAATTACATTAAAAAAACGAAATTTTATAGAAAATACGAAAATTAATTATATTTTGGAAATACAAAATTAATTACATAAGAAAGGAATTTTTTTTAAAATGTGGTTAATGGGGTTCAAACCCGGGATTAGTTACACACAAGCCAATGTTTGCAAACAGAGTTTTAACCAATTAATTATTGGTATCAGCACGCCTATTTATGAATTACAATTGTTAATATTTTGAAATCTACTAAAATAATATATTTAGGGAATGAAATCTACTAAAATAATATTCTCGAAAATCTTACTGCATATAATGATTTTTTTTTGATATTTTAAATAAGATATTTAGGGAATAAATCTTATTATTGTTCGTTTGTATTTAAAAAAATATTATTATATTTAGTATAGTTTAGTTATCTATTGTAGTGGGATATGGTGAAAAATGTGAGATATTACAATATTTTATTATGGGTTAAATAAAAATACAATATTTTGAATTCTACTGAAATATTTTTGGAAAATCGTAATTCAATAAAAAAAAAACAAAAATTATTAAATAAAAAAACGAAAAATTAATTAAATTTAAAAAAACAAAATTCATTAAACTAGGAAAAACGAAATCATTACATTAAAAAAAAAAAAACAAAATTCATTACATAAAAAAAACGAATTTTTTTTATTTTAGATTTCCATAATATTTGATTTAATTCTCAAAATATACTCCCTCCTATTCCATATTTTCTTCCCTATTTCCTAAAACGGATTATTTAGGTTTTCTTCCCATTTCCTATTTTGGAAACTTTTATTCTTATTTTATTCATTTCTCTCTCCTATTACCAAACCCCACCAACTCTTTTTACTCCTATTTTATTACTTTTTTAATGTTTGTGGCCCACAAATTCTTATTTAATTTCTAATTATTCATCCCTCTCTCCTCGTGTCCAACCCAAAGGGGAACAAAAGATGGAATAGGAGGGAGTATGATTTAAGGAATTAATATTCTGTCGGGTTTTCGTGTCACTTTAATATTGGAAAGTTTATTTATATATATATATATTTTTATGTAATCAATAAAAGATCAAGAAAAAATCTGATAAATATAGTAAATATGTCATTCTTGTCGGGTTTGTGTTATTTAATTAGAGTGGTTCCAAATCTAACCTAATTTAATTAAATCTCGTGTCGTATTCGTGTCGACATACCTACATAAATGGGTCATTAAATTTCAACTCAAATCGGTTAATTTTGTGTTGAGTCATTATTTACCAACCCTATTCGAACGTTAATGAAAAATAAATTATTTTTGCTTTGATTGAGAAAATGAATTCTAACTCCTACTCGGAATATAATTTATGAAAAGTTATTTACTTCATTAATATTTTAGCAATTCTCTAATTCCTACGGAATATTATTTATGGAAACTTATAGCAATTTCCTAATTCCTTCTTCTATTATTAATTTATTATTATCGAAACTTATAGCAATTTCCTAATTCCTTCTTGATTATTATTATGGAAACTTGTAGCAATTTCCTAATTCCTTCTCCGATTATTTTACATAAAATTAAATTGCTTCTAAGATCAGTCCAATATTAATAACTTTTTTTAAATACAAACAATCAATAATAAGAATATTTCCGAAAATACTATTTAATATTAGTTAATTTCAGAATATTAACAATTATAATCCATAAATAGACGTGCTGATATCCATGATTAAATGGTTAAAACTCTTCCTGCAAATATTAGCTTGTGTGCAAATGATCCCAGGTTCAAATCCCACTAACAACATTTTTAAATTTTTAAAATTAGTAAGTCATCTTTAATTAAATTTATATAATCGAAAAATTGATTTCACAAAAAAAAAAAAAAACACGAGCCAACTTATTAAAACATTAATAAAAATCCAATATTAATTTACTAAAATAATTTCCAAAAGGATATTAATAAAATACAAAAATATAAAAAACGTCTAAATTAATTACATACAAAAAAAATTAATTTGCGGAATATTATTTTTCAAAATAATTTCCCACAAAATATTAATAAAATACAAAAAAAACAGTGTAAATTAATTAAATACAAAAAAAATATTTTCCAGAATATTAATTTACAAAAAAAAAATTAGTTAATATTTCCGAAAATTAATTAAATACATAAAATAACCAAATATTTTTAAAAATATTAATTTTGTAAAACATAATAAAAGACGTCTCTCAACAGACCTACCGAATAAAATAATTGGTGAATAAAAGTGACCTACCGAATAAAATCCAGACGTTTTTTTTTTTGGTAAGGAGAAATGGGTTGAGAGACGTCTTTTAATAAGGTTATTAGAAGACTATTGTACAAATTTAAGAAAAAGTGACACTAAAAATAATAAATTGGATACAAATCATCATGATTTAAGATAAAATCAGTACATTTATTATGTAAATAGGTACGAAACTACTCTGATACGATCAAGGATAAAAGGGTCATGAAATACAAATAAAGAGTACAAAAGAATGGTCTCTCAATAATTATTGAAAGACCATCTTTCTCAAGTTTTTGTGTTATTTTATTCTTTTATGGACTTTTTATCATAATTTTTCCACTCATTACCCATATCCTAAAAAAAAAGAAACAAGTACTTTCTTTTCCTCTCCCTCTTTAAATTAATCAAATCTCACCAAATTTTGATTCTCATTTTTAACAAGAATTCTAACATTATTACTTTTGCATCAATTGTTTTATATCAAATTAAGTAGAATAGATTTATTGTCAAATATAGCATTATGATACAGTTGTCAAATATACTTAAATGTCAAATTCTTATTTATTCCGGAGTTTTTCCTCGAGACAGAGTTTCCACGCGACGACAAACTTCAGAATGGAGTTTCCAAATCCTAAAGTCAGAGGTTCCTTGAAAGGTGTTTTATGAAGACTCAAGGGACCAATGAGTTGGTTTTTTAAGTGTAATAGTTATTTATATTTATTAATTACATAAGATAGGTGGTTATATTAAGAATTATTTGGTTTTTCTCTTTGCATCCATGTCATATCGTCACATGGTAAGCTCGGTCGTACACCAAACAAAGATAAATAAGCTATGAAAAGCTATGAGGTAATTTCTATCAAGGTCGATTATGATTTGGGTTTGATTGTGGTTTGGTTTGTAAATAATAATAAAAAGCATTTAGGGATTTCGGGTCAATATGTAAATATTTTTTTTGATGACGAGGGGGTTGAATAATCCCGCAGGCCCATGCATTCCCGCACCACCATATGGACGACCATGTAAGCCACCCATTTGGGGGCTGCAGTGGCCAAGTGGTCTTCACCCCAGCTGGTTGTCGAACCTGAGACCTCTCAACTCCTACTTTTCTGCAAGTTTCTAGGTTTAACCCAAAATGTTATTAGTGGGGCTTGAACACATAACCTCTAGGATGAGATACAAGTCAACATGTAAATATTAATATAAATACATATATGATAAACATGTGTGATTAACATTGTTCAATTGTTTACGTTCTAAGACACCCACCTTACGATATTAGTGTCAACAACCATAGACCGCGTTCTAATTGTCTCTCGACTTTCATCCTTCAATGTCGTGTTGGACACTTGATATATCCATGAAGTAGGAAGTTAGGCAGTTGATTATTCTTGCTTTTAATAGTCATTTAGGCAATACCTTCCTTGAAAATTTTTTCCGTTTGATACTTGGATTCCTAATAATCCAAATGTTTGTACACAAATGATACTTTTCTGTATAAATTGTGTAGGTTCTTGTTTACAAGGATTTTGAGACTAGAAGACTAAGGTTTGCAACTGTTGGTACTATAGCCGAGATAGGTTCCAAATTTGCAAAGTTGCTTATTGTCATATGGGTATAACTACATAAGTGTGATTTGTTATTCAGAGTGAGATGCAAGTAACCTTACTTTTAATAAGTGTATGGTTTACCACAAATTTTATTACAAGCCCATTCAAATTTCTTCCAGAAATATATTCCAATTTCTTTGCCTTTATATTATAATTGCCTCTCGTCTTGCCAAATTTTATTAATAAGCATGTCTAATTTCTTACATCTTTTTCATCTTGTTTTATTCAGACTGTAATTATCCGACGAAGTGATTTGTTGATAATGTCTAAGGAGAGCCCTCTTGGTACATATGTAAACCCATATGGGTGTGTACATGAGACTGTGACACTTCACAAAACCAATGAGTTGGCACTAATTGGACGACCTTCTACAGAAAGCAGCTTATTTTCAGGGTATGATGTTTATAACTACTACATTTCATGCATTTTTTTTGCCTCTCTCAAGACTGCCTGTGTTTTCACCCATGAGCTGCTATATTTGTAAACTGTGACCTAAAATCCCTATTAGTCTACAATCACACACTACTACAAAAAAAGGCCAAAGAAACCTGTTGAAAAAGGCCTTAGACACCTGTTAAGGTCATAGGTGTCTAAGGTTAAGAAACCTGTTGGAGGAACTGATATCTTATCTAATAATTAAAGAGACTTGTTTTTATTAATAACTGGTGTCTTTGACCTGGTGTCTTTGGCATATATCTATGACACCACTCTCATCTACACCCGGTGTCTTTGGCATGGTTCATTTTTTTTTAAAAAAACAATACATGCAATGAGATTCGAACCCATGACCACAAGGATGATATTCAATGGTTGTACAATTGAGCTACAAGATAATTAATGTAGATTTATTGAGATAACATTTAATTATCTACTATTTAGCAATATTTGGGGTCGCAAAAAACCGACTTTTAAACCAATTTTTTTAAAGTTTGGGGTAGCGGCTGCTACCCCTTGCTCTAAGGTGGGTTCGCCCCTATCTATGACACCACTCTCATTTACACCCGGTGTCTTTGATATATTTAAGTAGATATTGATAATTATTATTTAAAGAATATGTTAGGCGGTATGCATGTATTACTCGGTGAATCTAGTAGAATTAATTAAACAATATATTCTTTAAGATTAATTTATTATTATTAGTTATTAAATCAATTGTAAATTAATATATAGGAAACCGGATTCTGGAGGACAGGTTTCTTAGTTATTAAATAAATTAAAAATTAATATATAAGAAACCGGATTCTGGAGGACAGGTTTCTTAGCTTTTAAATAAATTGAAAATTAATATATAGGAAACCGGATTTTGGAGGACCGGTTTCTTAGTTATTAAATAAATTGAAAATTAAAATATAGGAAACCGGATTCTGAATGACAGGTTTCTTATTTAAACATTACAAACTTGTTATATTAAATCACTGGTGTCTTACGTTAAGAAATCTGTTAGATAAAAAACAGGTGTCTTATAATTGATGTCTTAGGCCTTTTTTGTAGTAGTGACAGTACATAGTACATTGCATACAACAATGGCAATATGATAAATTTTGTTTCCGTTTCCTTCGTCTTCTCTGTTCCACTTTCAATTGCACCGTTTGAATTATGCTATGTCTCGTACGTCGTCATCGTTGCACCTTCAATTGCATAATGTAGTGAGTTTAAGCTCTTTATTATACTCATTATGATTTTTATTTCCAGGTATCGGGCCCAGATGTTTTGTTACAGTCCTCATACTCATATTACACAACTGCAATTGGTAATATTACTCTCATATTACTTGCTTGCAATTGCATAATTTCTGGTTGTTCATTGTTACACGTTATTGTTCTTATATGGAATATGAAATACGTGTACCTAAAGCCATCCTTTTCTTACCATGAGTAGAGGGCTTTAGCTAAGGAGAAGAAAGCAGTTGCGATGGATGCAAAAAATTCTGAAAAGCTTGATATGTCTGGTTGAGACGTTGAGTTGTTTTAGGTTTGTGGGTTCGAGTTTGGATTGATATATAGTTTTATGTAACTTTACTAGATGTTTAGAGAACATTTAGTATATATTAGCTTAGTAACTAAGATGTTTGTGGGATTTGTTGTACTTTGGATTGTATTTGGAACGTTAATCGAATGAAATGTAGTGTCATTTGGTTGGATATTTTGATGCAGGTGTTTTTAAATTTTTGGCTTTTTAGGTATCAGTTTTATAGGCGATGTGATGCCGAAATTTCGGTAGTGGTTTTTTTTTTAAAATCATAAAAATAATTTGCATCAGTTCTTACAACAAAGGATGCAAATAGTAAACAGTAATTGCATCGTTTTTTAAAAGAAATGACGCAAAAAATAAGAACAAAAGAGTCAGTTTCAGTCATAACTGACGCATATACTACTCTAAATGACATTAAAATGGCTTATCAAATACATCAGTTATAGAAGAACTGAAGCAAAAAGATGTGCAAAAGCGTCAGTTCTAGCAATAACCGACACATATACCATTCTACTTAGCGCTAAAATAAGTTATCAAATACATCAGTTGTTGAACAACTGACGCAAAAGGAGGAGTGTAATACCCCGTATGTTAGCCTC
The DNA here is from genome assembly GCA_029255685.2 of Silene conica. Lineage (NCBI taxonomy): Eukaryota > Viridiplantae > Streptophyta > Magnoliopsida > Caryophyllales > Caryophyllaceae > Silene > Silene conica. Next base: position 76,534,643 of record CM055314.2, read on the forward strand.
GGTCAACGACGGTCAAACCAGGTTTTGTACACGTATTTCAAAAGAGATGTTTATTAATTAAGTATTTTACGTAAACTAATATTATTTTATAAATCGTATTTCTAGGATTATTTCGTATTTCATAATTATGTTATATTTGATTATTATTTCATAAAATGACATTTCATTCGTATTCTTTTAATTTTAATAATACATTTATATTTTAATATATTTCCTATTTATATTTATTTCTCACCTATACTTAATTTCTATTTTTATTTGAGTCGTAATTGTATTTCAATCCTATATTCTTTATATATTCTTATGTAAGTGCTAAATAATTTTATATCCTTGTAATTAATTTAATTAGAATAATTAATTGAACGTACTAGTTTATTTCAAGTTACGATTCGAGAACGGTATATAGATAATATAGTGCTTGGAGATGCGTAATGAATTTTGTGATGGGCTTGGACCCGGGTTGATTATGAGAACCATGTAATGCAACCTAACCTATGATGATTTTCAAACATAACAACCCTATCTAGTATCACCATCCATCGACAAACACAAAACAAAAGAAGCCCTAATCACCATATCACATAGCTGCCTCCATCGACACTCACCAAAATCCCTACTCACCCTCCTAAACCTCGTCTACCTCCATAGCAATTCTACACCCTAAACCCTACTGGTCTACCGTGAGATTAGGGAGAACAAAAGAGCGGAAAAGCAACGCAAGAATAACCTGCACAGCCAGCGTTTCCACCCTTGCGCAACAATGAGTTCGTAAGTGGTTTATCGTGCTTCTTCATACTTTCGAATCTGGGTAATATAGTCATAAATAATCTTTTTAGTATGTATACCATGTTTGTCATCATTAAATCACCATAGGACCACCATGGGCATCACTATAAACACCATACTTTTGTCGACAGTCACAATGTTATTTCTCTGTTGCGTTTTTAGTTGCTTATTTGAAGCGTGTAATGGTCTTGTTTTTGGTACGAATCTCTGTGTATTTGTGGTAGGGTGTTTATAGTTTAACGTGGTTGTTATGGGGTGGTGTTTGGTGGTCGGAAAATGCTTCTTTTGACATTCTGTTTATTGGAAGCAGAAACAGGGGATAGGGGGCGTGAGTGTGGAGCCTTTTTAGGATGACTTTTGTTGGCGTTGTGAGGGTGTCGAGGGTCTGGTGGTTACCACCAGGGGGTCGTGGGACGTAAGAGAGGTCGAGGGAGGTGTCAGGTGGTGGTTAGGCTAGTGGCAGTGGTGGTTGGAGTCGGGTTTGCAGAAGAGGGATACATGTTTCTGGGATGGTTACAGGAGAGTGTTGCAGGGACCGGTTGTTGCAGGGGTTGTCGACGACAGGTGTGGACGAGGGAGTTGTCGAGGGGAACATCCAGTGGTCTACCACGGTGCAGTGATGACAGCCACCGTGGTGTGGTGTTGGTACAGACGGCAGAATGGGGTCGATGAGGGCTGTTTTGGGAGGTTGTTATTAAGGAACGTAATCAAAGCTAAAGATACTCAAGCATAATATCTCTTCTTTTATTCCTTTCCTTGTATATTTTATTCCTTGCACATATTAGAGTTTTGACTGAATCAATCACTTGATTCTCTCCATAGTTAGTTGCTCTTTTGTAGGCTTTGTCTATGCTAATGTATTGTATAAAAACGTCTGTATACTTCTGCATTTTAAACCAATCAATACAATCACAAAAACTTCCTTCAATACTTTACGTTTATATGGTATCATAGAGCTATAATTTTTTTTTTCAGCATCGATCCTTGTCTTCCTCATGGCAACTCAACACGCCATTGTTGTCCCTAACAACGCCCAACCCGACACTCCCATTATCTTCGTTAACCTATCACAATGCAAAACCCTTACCGCCACAAACTACGTACAATGGTCCTTCCAAATTCGTTCCTTCCTCGAAGGACTAGCGCTCTTTTCCTTCCTCGATGGTTTGAACCCACGACCAGCCCCCACCACCGTCGTCGACGGCCGCACTATAACCAACCCAGCCCTCACCACTTGGTCTCGACAAGACCGCCTTCTCCTTGCCGCCTTAGTTGACACTCTTGACAGCACCATCGCTCCCCTTGTCACCGAATCCACCACCTCTCGTGAAGCCTGGAATACCTTATCCTCCACCTTTGCCAACCCCTCTTGGGGTCATATTATGCAAATCAAACAAAGACTCGAAAACATATAACCAAAAAGCCTGACCAATCTGTCACCGACTATATGCACCAAATCAAAACCTGTACTATCGAACTTGCTAATCTCGGGAAACCCATGGACTCCGAGGATATCATTGCCAAAGTTCTTCGTGGCCTTGATAAAACACGCTACCGCGCTATTCGCGAAACTGTCGAGGCTAGAGATACACCCATATCCTTCGAAGCATTGCACGAAAAGCTCATCAATCACGACCTTAAAAATCCCGAAAACACGACTACCACACCACTCCCCACTACCGCCTTTGCTGCTCACTATCGACCCGGCCGACAACAATGCTATAACAACCGTCACTATGACAATACCGATAACTCGAAGGAGCCATCTATTTGCCAATAATGCGGCTACAAAGGTCATACTTTCCTTAACTGTAGGAACTTCAAAAAGGCTCACCCTACCGTCACCATTAACCCATATGTCCGTCCCAACAAGCCTCCCTCCAATCGTTCCCAAGCCAACACAGCCACCGCGACACCCTCACCTCCCCACTCATGGCTCGTTGACAGTGGGGCTACTCATCACTTAACCAATGACCTTTCCAATCTTTCTCTTCATGCCCCCTACAATGGCCCCGATGACGTTATCATTGGTGATGGATCTTCCCTTCCCATCAACAATATAGGTTCTTTTAACATCTCTTTTAATAATTCAATTCTTTACTTTCGCAGTGTCTTACATGTTCCCACTATATCTCGTAACATTTTATCCGTCTCCAAATTTTGCAATGACAACCATGCCACTATCGAATTCTCACCGACTCATTTCTTTTTTAAGGATATCTCGACGGGCCGGACAATCCTCCAAGGCAAACTTGACTGTGGTATTTACTCCTGGAATCCGACTCCACCACATGCCCTACTCGCCTCCCAAGCACCGTCCTCGGCGTTGCTATGGCATCATCGCCTTGGCCATCCATCCTCTCATGTTTTTTCTTTTCTTCGTAATACTTTCAATCTCGATTTTTCTGCATCTCGTTTAGACTTTTGTCATGCTTGCAAAATTAATAAATGCCATAAATTGCCTTTTGATACTTCTACACTCACATCCAATGCACCACTTGATATTATTTTTACTGATGTTTGGTCATCTCCTACGTTATCCTACGACGGCTACAAATACGACGTCTTATTTGTCGATCACTATACCAAATACACTTGGCTCTATCCCTTGAAAAAGAAATCCGATACATTTGCTATCTTTCAACAATTTAAATTACTTGTCGAAAAACATTTCAACAAGCCCATTATTACTATATTCTCTGATAACGGTGGTGAGTACATCAAACTCACGCCCTCTCTTCTTCAAAACGGAATTACACATCTTACCTCGCCTCCTCACACCCCTCAACATAATGGCTATGCGGAGCGTCGTCATCGACACATTGTCGAAACGGGGCTCTCGCTTCTCACACATGCGAACTTACCAACCACATTCTGGCCTAAAGCCTTCGCTACTGCCCTTTACTTAATCAATCGTTTACCCACATACACCTTAAGCAACGACTCTCCCTATTTTCGACTATTCCAAACTCACCCGAATTATACAAAATTGCGTGCCTTCGGTTGTCTATGCTATCCCTGGCTAAATCCCTACACCGCTCATAAGCTCGAACCGAAATCTATTGCTTGTATCTTTCTGGGTTACTCTTTATCTCAAAGTGCATACTTGTGTTTTGATCCCACTACAACTCGGTTATATACCTCTCGTCATGTTACTTTCGTTGAAACTGAATTCCCGTATCCTAGCCTCTCCCAACAACCTCCTCCCACACCTCTTACTAATACGGATGAATGGTGCTTACCTCCTGTCATCCTTCTACCATCCACACCCTCACCCAATTGTTAGTTATTTAGGTATAGTTTATACTCATCTTATGATATATGTAATTACAATTTAATTATTTTATACCTAAATCTACATGCATGGAAAAAAAAATATGTAAAACTTTGTCTAAATAAAGTTAAAGATAAGAAAACCATACTTAGCTAATGGTTATTTTTTTTTCTTTTTGGGCACCACAACAAGGACTCCTTCCTTATTGTAGTTCTTGTGCTTGTATTATAAGGATGATCCTCCACAAAGTTGTTATACTAAACAACCTCCAAAGGTAGCACCCAAGACTAGCCAAAAAACAACACTAGTATAATTAACTAGATAATACTAGTATTAATAATATATATTTGATATAATAACTAATATTATTACAATAATATTACTAGTTTAAATATGTGTTTTATGTAACAAGGATGAAGAAAATAAGAAGATAAAATTGGTCTTTTGTTGTTGATGAAACCATCCAACATGGACTTAAAAAACCAACAATTTCTTCTAATTTTTCAACCTAATAATGTTATGGAATTTAGGGGTATTTATAGGCAAAATTGGAGGACAAATATTAGGCACAATTGACCCTTAGGTGGACACTTGTTGTGTCTACAAAAATTGGTCTAACATGGCCTAATTTTGATTAGTTCCGATTTTCGACATTTGCCCCCACAAATGCTTATAAGTCTTATATTTAATTATCTTACATAATTAAATATTAATTTAATTGATTTAACTTTTAATAATTCAATTAACAACTCATAATTACTCAACTATTAAGTGATTATAAAACTATTTTATTTACATACATTGTGCAAATATTAAGTCCACTAGCTAATTTTACAACTCATTGTAAAACTAAATAGCTAATTGATTCCCCTTTATATTTAATACACATATCAAATAGATTGTTAACTAATTAACAATTTATAAAAAAATTTATTATTTAATATCATATATTTAAATAATTAAAACTTATTTTATTCCGAGTTCGTAACCCGTCATCAAATAATATACTATCTTGACTAATAAAGTCAATATTAGTAGAATAATTATTTCGTATAAATAATTAATCCTAATACAATTTTGGGCCTCGTCCTATAGGTGTGACCTAAAGGGATCAGCTGATCACCGCCGTTTACACGACAGTAATGTCAAACTCTAGTCAGCCAATCATTACTGATATACGATGACCAGCTGATAAATAAATAAATAAATTCCCAAAAATTTCCTACAAGATTTATAAAGTAAATGCACATATTGTGGAAGACATTACTACAACAATCTCCCACTTGTCTGACACAAGTGTGCATTACCAATTCTCTTGTCCAATAATATCTCCCACTCAATGCAAGATGTCTTTCAGGTCGTACTTGCACGTAATCACATTAAAAGTGGTTTTTCTCGATCAGGAGAATCACTGTCTGACCGGATAATCTTATCCGAGCGTGGCCACGCATTTACAATGATCTCTCCTCGAGTGGCCTTGAGATAAAAAATGACAAAGGACAATTCTGTTGACCTATCATCTTTATCTAATATAGATCACAATAACCCAGTAGATGCTCATCGGCCTCCTTTTACGGTGCGACCTAGAACAAGAACTAAAGTCACCGGAAAACCATATTAACTCAGAAAGATAGTCATCAGTCTAAAGAATTGACTTGAAGGAATGATAAGAAATCCTTGCTACGACCTAGCAACACGAAGGATTTCAAAAACGGTCACTGTCCGACAAATCATAATCTGCCTATGTAATCGATCAATCATCTTTATGACCAAATGACAATCGAACTTGTCATCTATCGCCTTACAATCTAGTCACTCCGAGATGTCACCTCATTAAGTAACTAGGGACCAAAATACAATGTTAATCCAATTCACTTTAATAAAGTTCGAAATTGTCGCTACAACCTATTTGGATGGAACAAAGTATTACGATAAATTTCAAATATATTTAATACAATATTTAATTTACAATAGTTCTGGCATTCGTTTTAATCCCATCGAAACTACATGACTTTCATGTTTCGCCTGAGACAATGCCTTGGTTAAAGGATCAGCTATGTTCTCAGCTGTCCCAACCTTACAAACTGTAATTTCTTTCCTTTCTATTAAATCTCTAATTACATGAAATTTCCTAAGTACATGTCTAGATTTATTACTAGATTTTGGCTCTTTTGCTTGAAAAATTGCCCCGCTGTTATCACAATATAAGGTGACAGGATCCTCTGCAGTCGATACTACTTTCAGTCCTTCCAAAAATTGTCTAATCCAAACCGCTTCTTTTGCAGCTTCAGATGCTGCAATGTACTCAGCTTCCGTTGTAGAATCAGCAGTCACAGACTCCTTAAAACTCCTCCAACAAACCGCTCCTCCATTTAACACAAAGACATATCCAGCTTGAGATTTCAGATCATCCCTGTCGGTTTGGAAACTAGCATCTGTATAACCTTTTATACGTAGCTCAGATTCTCCTCCAAACACTAAGAATGAATCCTTAGTCCTTCTTAAGTACTTTAGGATATTCTTGACAGCTATCCAGTGACTTTCACCTGGATTTTTCTGATAGCGACTGGTCATACTCAAAGCATATGCAACGTCAGGACGAGAACACATCATAGCATACATGATCGATCCAACAGCGGAAGCAAAAGGGATCATTTTCATGCGTTCAATATCCTCTGATTTAGTAGGACACTGTGACTTACTCAAAGTGATCCCACAACCCATAGGTAAAAACCCTCTCTTGGAGTTCTTCATATTGAATCGGTCAAGAATTTTATCAATATAAGTCTCTTGACTCAATGCTAGTATCCTTTTAGATCTATCCCTATAAATTCGGATACCCAAGATGCGTTGAGCTTCTCCCAAATCTTTCATTTGAAAATGATTTCCTAACCATTTCTTAACAGAAGTAAGCATATCTAAATCATTCCCAATGAGTAATATGTCATCCACATAAAGAAGTAAGAAAACAACTTTACTCCCACTGAATTTCATGTATAAACATGGCTCTTCAACACTTCGAGAAAAACCATTCTGTTTTATAACATGATCAAAATGATGATTCCAACTCCTTGATGCTTGCTTAAGACCATAAATTGACCTCTTAAGCTTGCATACTTTGTTAGGATTTTTAAGATCCTCAAAACCTTCAGGTTGTGTCATGAACACTTCCTCTTCCAGAAATCCATTCAGGAACGCGGTTTTGACATTCATTTGCCATATTTCATAATCATGAAATGCAACAATCGCTAACATTATCCGAAAAGATCTAAGCATAGCAACTGGTGCAAAAGTTTCATCATAGTGTAAACCATGAATTTGGGTGAAACCTTTTGCAACCAATCTAGCTTTGTAGACATCTGGATGTCCATCTATACCTATTTTGATCTTGAATATCCATTTACACTGAAGAGGTCTAACATCTTGAGGTAAATCAACCAGGTCCCATACCTGATTATCATACATGGAATCAATCTCGGATTGCATGGCCTCAAGCCATAGCTTTGAATCAGAACTCGTAATAGCTGCTTTGTAGGTTTTGGGTTCATTACTTTCTAAAAGTAAAACCTCATATTCACCATCTCCTTCTATAATACCAAGGTATCGATTAGGTTGGCGACTAACCCTCTCTGACCTCCTAGGTCCAGATGGAATAATAACTGATTGAGACGTATGAGGAACATCTTCCTGTGATGTCATGTCAGTTTGTGGCTCTTGAACTTCTTCAAGTTCAAATTTTCTCCCACTCTGTCTTCTAGAAATAAATTCCTTTTCTAGAAAGACAGCTTCACGAGCCACGAACACTTTGTTCTCGTTATTGTTGTAGAAATAATAGCCACATGTTTCCTTTGGATATCCTACAAATATACATTTTTCAGAACGTGGTTCAAGCTTATCGTCAGACTTGTTCTTGACATATGCTTCACAACCCCATATTTTCATGTATCGCAAATTCGGAATTTTTCCTTTCCATATTTCATAAGGAGTTTTATCAGTTGCTTTAGTGGGACTTACATTTAACGATCTTATAGCAGACAAAATTGCAAACCCCCAAAACGATTTAGGTAATTCTGTTTGACTCATCATTGATCGAACCATATCTAATAAAGTTCGATTTCTCCTTTCTGCCACACCATTTAATTGTGGTGTACCTGGAGGAGTTAACTGAGATACAATACCACAGTCTTTTAGGTGATCTTTGAATTCATTACTTAAATATTCACCACCACGATCTGATCGTAATGCTTTAATTTTCTTATTTAATTGATTTTCTACTTCATTCTGAAACTCTTTAAACTTATCAAAAGCTTCACTTTTATACCTCATTAAGTAGATAAATCCAAATCTACTCATGTCATCGGTAAAAGTAATAAAGTAGTCAAAATTTCCTCTAGCTGTGATGGACATTGGACCACAAACATCTGTATGTATTAATCCTAATAACTCACTAGCTCGAGTTCCTTTGCCTAAGAATGGAGAACGAGTCATCTTGCCAAGAAGACAAGATTCACATATACCAAAAGATTCAAAATCAAACGGTTTTATAATACCAGTCGATACTAGTCTTTTAATGCGCTTCTCGTTTATATGTCCTAATCGACAATGCCATAAATAAGATTGATCGGAATCACCTGTTTTGAGTCTTTTATTGTCTATATGATAAACATCATTGCAAATATCTAGAATATAAATACCGTTGATTGAAATAGCTTTACTATATACAATCCTTTCTAGGGAAAAAGTACAACATTTGTCTTTAATTACAAAATTAAACCCTTCTGTGTCTAGCACAGATACTGATATTATATTTTTAGATAACGTAGGTACAAAATAACAGTTATTTAAATACAATATTAAACCCGACGCTAGATTCAGTACATAAGTTCCTACTGATACGGCGGCTACTTTAGATCCGTTTCCCATACGAAGATCCACATCTCCTTTATTCAGCTTTCTTATGTTGCTTAGTCCCTGCAAATGATTACATAAATGAGATCCACAACCAGTATCCAATACCCAAGTTGTATTTGAAGCATAATTTATGTCTATCATAAAAGATTCAGATGAGAATTTACTTGTTGGCTTCACAATGCCAGCTTTGAGATCCTCCAAGTATTTGGAACAGTTACGTTTCCAATGACCCTTGTTATTACAATAATTACAAGTGTCTTTAAGAGGGTTTCCTTTGACAGGTTTAGATTTGGATGAACAATTCGCAATTGCTTTACCTTTACCTTCAACCTTGCCAAGTTTCTTACCACCACCACTCTTAAACTTCCTCTTCTTCCCTTTCAAGTTTATTGCTAGCACATCCTTACGAGAACTCCCACTCATTCCCATGTCTTTCTCCGCTTGCACAAGTAGAGAATGTAACTCATGAAGATTTTTCTTCATGTTAGTCATATTATAATTTACCCGAAACTGGGTAAATCCTTTGACTTGGGAAAGAGAGTGGAGTACTCGGTCTAACACAAGTTCATCTGGGATGTTACATCCCAAACCACTTAGAGTTTCCACGTGTTCAATTAATTTAAGCACGTGAGAACTCACAGATTGACCTTCTTTGAGATTGGCTTCAAAAAACCGAACTGCGGTATCATATTGAATTATTCTCGGTGCTTGAGAAAACATGGTGGAAAGCCTCGAGAATACTTCATGTGCATCACGGAATTTGATACACTGCCGTTGTAAAGCGGGTTCCATTAAAACATTTTTAAGTGCTAAAGATTCCTTTTGGTAACTTGAAAAACTATCCCTTACATCGGCAGTGGCTCTTGAACTAGGAGTAGGGGGAGAAGGATCAACTAGGTAACGTAACTTCCCATCACCCGCTGCTGCTAATCGTAATTGTTCCTCCCAATCTTTAAAGTTACTACCATCCGACTTTAAAACATACTTATCCATGAACGACCTTAGCCATGAGTCTCTTGGTATGGACACGGTTTGACTAGACGAAGCCATTTGTGCTTACTACAAGGAAATAAAAGGAACATTTAACATTTATCATTTAAAACAATTTTAAATATGAAAACATTTTTCCTATTTATATAATGACCTCCCACTGAATTATATAAATAATTCCAAGATCCAATTTTATATAAGTATAAGCACGGTGGACCGATTCAACCTATATTTATATAATCTTGGTGAGTTACTATTTTAACTGATTCTACAATTAGAACTCTTGGTTGACAAATTTTCTCAAAATCTATCTATTAGCCCCAAAATAAATACAAGCACGGTGGACCGATACAACCCATATTTATTTCGTTGAGTCCAACCAAAATTCACACATAATAACATTTATTACCCTACTTACCCAACGTTAATAAAGAGTACCTCGGTGATCCGAACCTACCTCTAATGACGATGGGATTCATAGGTGTTATTATTTGGTAAGGCTATATCTCAATTTTAGATTTAGGTGAGAGATCTTATCAATTTAATTGTCTATCACTTTTAAGTGAACTAAATTGGTGAATGCTAGACAATTAAGTTGACAACAACAACAACAACATGTAAATACGATTTGGCATGAATGCAACACATAAATATGCAAGCAAATATGTCCTAATATGGCCACCTAGTTAATCTAATTAACTAAACTATTACAAATTGGAAACCAACTCCTTTGGCTCCTGGCATCTTCATAAAGGTCTCCGTCTTCATGGTTTCGGAACGCCTTTCCGAAGTGACCACCAAATGGAAACTCCGTCTTCAAAAATAACTAATATAATTACAAATTACATAGCTTTTCTTATTTATACAATTTTGTAAAGAAATAAAAAAAACTATAAAATTAATTACAATACGGCGATACGAAATCGCAATAATATACAAACCAAATTGATATTCCCTTACATTACGGGAAATAACAACTTCTACCTATGGCCATATTAGGTAAATTACATATTCAATAAATATAAAAGTATATTAAAAGAATAAACCGTGCATTATGAATATGACATGCCAAATCGTCTTACTAGCTAACTATGGTCCTTTTGAGCTAGTATTGCCAAATTTTTTACTAATAAAAATTCACAATCAAATCTTAAACTTATTTTAAGATATTCTCAACATTATATTCTGGTCTAACTAGAAAAAATTAATTACACTAATTATTTTTTGAATTAATATGGGATTTATACTTAAAAAATTGACAAAAACACCATCATAATTCATAATCATAATGTATAAATTTTATTTAATCAAAATATCCAAGTTTATAATATTTTAAAAGGCATTTACATTCTGGTCTTACAACCAAGAATGTCATGTATGCAATTTTAACAAAGTTTAAAACTCATTTAAACAATTTTAACAATTTTATCGATAAGCCGTACATTTTACGATTTAATTCAAAACTAAACCATAAAATGTGGGACAAATTAAAATAAAATTATGATCATTATAAAATCATTATCATTAGCTAAAATTCATTAATTTCGTGCTCACTAATTAAAATAATATTTATTTACAAAATAACCATTATTTATCAATTTTTATCGTATATAAAAACCAATAAATCATATAAATTAATCATATTAACTTAACATTCTGATTTTTCTCATAAAAATGACATGTATGTGGTTATCTCAAAATAAATATGCATAAAATAAACATGCAACTAATTAAATTAACTCATAGTTAATTTTTAATGCATTTTACGTCAATTTTATGCCTATTTAAGTCATAAAAAATAAAATATCTAAAATATTATTTTTATGTCCCATATATAACTCTTAGACCAGATTATTAACATGCATAAATATATTATGTGATAAAAATTACATAATATCAATTTTAACAATTTATCGTATAAACTAGTAAAATCGTCTAAAAACAACATGCATGTATTAAACAAGCTCTGATACCAATTGTTAGTTATTTAGGTATAGTTTATACTCATCTTATGATATATGTAATTACAATTTAATTATTTTATACCTAAATCTACATGCATGGAAAAAAAAAATATGTAAAACTTTGTCTAAATAAAGTTAAAGATAAGAAAACCATACTTAGCTAATGGTTATTTTTTTTTCTTTTTGGGCACCACAACAAGGACTCCTTCCTTATTGTAGTTCTTGTGCTTGTATTATAAGGATGATCCTCCACAAAGTTATTATACTAAACAACCTCCAAAGGTAGCACCCAAGACTAGCCAAAAAACAACACTAGTATAATTAACTAGATAATACTAGTATTAATAATATATATTTGATATAATAACTAATATTATTACAATAATATTACTAGTTTAAATATGTGTTTTATGTAACAAGGATGAAGAAAATAAGAAGATAAAATTGGTCTTTTGTTGTTGATGAAACCATCCAACATGGACTTAAAAAACCAACAATTTCTTCTAATTTTTCAACCTAATAATGTTATGGAATTTAGGGGTATTTATAGGCAAAATTGGAGGACAAATATTAGGCACAATTGACCCTTAGGTGGACACTTGTTGTGTCTACAAAAATTGGTCTAACATGGCCTAATTTTGATTAGTTCCGATTTTCGACATTTGCCCCCACAAATGCTTATAAGTCTTATATTTAATTATCTTACATAATTAAATATTAATTTAATTGATTTAACTTTTAATAATTCAATTAACAACTCATAATTACTCAACTATTAAGTGATTATAAAACTATTTTATTTACATACATTGTGCAAATATTAAGTCCACTAGCTAATTTTACAACTCATTGTAAAACTAAATAGCTAATTGATTCCCCTTTATATTTAATACACATATCAAATAGATTGTTAACTAATTAACAATTTATAAAAAAATTTATTATTTAATATCATATATTTAAATAATTAAAACTTATTTTATTCCGAGTTCGTAACCCGTCATCAAATAATATACTATCTTGACTAATAAAGTCAATATTAGTAGAATAATTATTTCGTATAAATAATTAATCCTAATACAATTTTGGGCCTCGTCCTATAGGTGTGACCTAAAGGGATCAGCTGATCACCGCCGTTTACACGACAGTAATGTCAAACTCTAGTCAGCCAATCATTACTGATATACGATGACCAGCTGATAAATAAATAAATAAATTCCCAAAAATTTCCTACAAGATTTATAAAGTAAATGCACATATTGTGGAAGACATTACTCCAACACCAATGCTACTGCCCAACCCACTCCGCCACATAACATCACCCGCACCTCCCTTCCGTCCCTCAACCCACCTGCTGGTTCACAACATATCACCCCTTCCTCCCTTCACCAACCACCTTCACCTCCTCCTACGCCCCTGGATACACCCTCCCCTGACCATCCTAAATAACACTCCCAACGACCCCACCTCGTCCTCGACGAACGCACCTGCCCAGCCTTCGACGCAATCCCAACCAACCCGCACAATCGTTACCCGCCTCACCAACAATATACGGAAGCCCAATCCAAAGTATGCCAAACTTGCCCTCACAAACACCCCTCATTCCTTACCCAAAACCACCAAACAAGCCCTCTCCATACCCCAATGGCATGATGCTATGCTTGAGGAATATAATGCCTTGCTGAAAAATGACACATGGACTCTCGTACCATCCCAAGAAGCCAAACATGTCATCGGATGTAAATGGGTTTTTTGAGTAAAGTATAATCTCGACAACACGGTTCAAAAATACAAAGCTCGTTTGGTGGCCAAAGGATTTTTAGTCCGGTTGTCAAGCCGGTCACAATTCGTCTTTTGCTATCCCTTGCACTAAGCCAAGGTTGGTATATTCGTCAACTTGATATTAATAATGCCTTTTTACAGGGGTCACTTCATGAAACAGTTTTTGTGTCCCAACCCCCTGGCTTCACTGACACTACACGTCCCACACATGTGTGTCGTCTTAACAAGGCTCTCTATGGCCTAAAACAAGCCCCCCGGGCATGGTACACGGAACTAAAATCATATCTCATGTCATACGGATTTCATGTCTCACTCGCGGATCCGTCATTATTTATTTATGCAAAAACAAAACAACCATTATACGTTTTAGTGTATGCCGATGATATTCTTGTCATTGGACCCTCTAATACCTACTTTACAGCCTTTTTACACAGCTTTGCCACACGATTCTCGCTTAAGGATCTCGACAATTTGTCGTACTTTCTAGGAGTAGAAGTCACCCCAAACAAAAATGGCCTTCTACTCTCTCAGACTAAGTATATCCATGACCTACTACAAAAACATAACTTGCTCGACAGTAAACCTGCAAACACACCAATGGTCACTCAACCCACTCTTGGTCACGACACGGACTCACCCACCTGTGACCCCACTGAATACCGCTCCACCGTTGGGTCACTCCAATATTTATCACTCACGCGTCCCGATATTTCATATACGGTTAACCGTCTCGCACAATTTATGCAAACCCCACGGTCCACTCACTGGTCCGCGCTCAAAAGATTGCTTCGATACATTCATGGCACAATGCATCTAGGATTACAACTATATCGCGAAACGCCGCTCCAATTACATGCCTTTAGTGACGCCGACTGGGCTGGAGACAAAGATGAATATGTCTCCACCACTGGTTACCTAGTTTACTTGGGTAAAAACCCCATTGCTTAGGCTTCTCAAAAACAAAAGGTCGTTGCTCTTTCCTCTACTGAGGCGGAGTTTCTTTCGCGCAATTGCCAATGCCACATCGGAAATCATATGGATCCAATCATTACTGTCCGAGCTGGGTCTCTCCTGCAACGCTCCTCCCGCGATTTATTGTGATAATTTAAGTGCTACTCACTACTCAACTAACCCCGTTTTTCATTCGCGTATGAAACATGTTGCCCTTGCCTTTCATTTCGTTCGTACGCAGGTTCAACACGGGACGATTCGAGTTGCTCACATAAGTGGCAACGATCAACTGGCTGATCTTCTAGCAAAACCTCTTGCTCGTCCACGATTTGAAATGCTACTTACCAAGATCGAACTATTCGACGGACAATCCGTCTTGCGGGGGAATATTAAGGAATGTAATCAAAGCTAAAGATACTCAAGCATAATATCTCTTCTTTTATTCCTTTCCTTGTATATTTTATTCGTTGCACATATTAGATTTTTGACTGAATCAATCACTTGATTCTCTCCATAGTTAGTTGCTCTTTTGTAGGCTTAGTCTATGCTAATGTATTGTATAAAAACGTCTATATACTTCTGTATTTTAATTCATTCAATACAATCACAAAAACTTCCTTCAATACTTTACGTTTATAGTTGTTAGGGAGTTGTTGGTCGAGGTGGGGGTTGTGTTGGTTTGGTTTTTGTTCGTCTGGTTGTTGTCATGGCTGTGTTTGTCATCAAAATTAGAGTAAATTAACAAAAACTCCCTTCAATATAACACTTTTCAATATTAACTCCCTTCTGAAAACTTTTTAATTTTTTTAGCCCCAAAAGATACACTTTGATTACAATTTACACCCCAAGTGACGGAAATGGAGCATATTCCGTCAAAAATAGAATATTCTTAATGTAATTGATTTTTTTGGACGATTTTGCCCTTCTGGTCTTTCTTTCATATTTTTACCCAATTTCATCTTCTTTCATTTATTTTACCTTACCCTATTTTCATCTTCTTTCTTATTTTTTACATTCATCTTCATATTCATACAATTACTTCCTCAAATTTCCCCAACTTTCCCAAATTAAGGTACGTTCCTCCTTTCATCTTCATTCTGATTTTAATTTGCAATTAGTATAGTCATTTTTTCCCCAATTCAATTTTGTTTTTCTCTTTGCTAGTTTCGAATTAGGGTTTCGATTTTTGCAAAGTTAAATTGGGGTTCAATTTTTTCTGCATTATGTTTCAAAAATTTAGGGTTTTCTGCATTTTGTTAGCTTTTGTGAAAACTTAAATTGGGGTTTAATTTGCTCCTTGGTAGCTTCGAATTATGCATTACAATTAGGGTTCATATTTTCTGCAATTCCTTGTCAAAAATTTAGGTGCAAATATGTCCATTGAGAGCAGCTATGAGAGCAGTCATCATAGTGTAGTTGATGAGCAGCCCAAGAGGTGCTTCTGTGGTGTCCCTGTTGCCATTTTAACCTCTTCCACACATGATAATCCAGGAAGGAGGTTTGAAAGGTGCAAGTCTTCGAACCCATCAGCTGGTACGGGAGGTTGTCAATCGTTGGTTTCGTTGGCATAACCGTGTTCAAACAGAGTGGCAGAAAGATGTTATCAACAAGATGAAGATGGAGAAAAGAGTAAATGAGTATGAAGTTGGTTGTTTGTCTCGCGAAATTCATTGGTTGAAAGATGATAGCAAAAAGCTTCAGTTTCAGATTGAAAACTTGAAGAACCAAGCATTCATGTCAAAGTGTGAAAGGGCTACTTATTGTAAAGGGTTTCCATTTGCTATTATTGCTGCCATAGTCATTGTTTTCGTAATTGTAATAGTAGGTAGGGAGTAGGAATTAGTATGGATGAATATAAGGACATGTTAGTTTGGATGAATGTAAGGACATGTGTACTCTAATGTTGAAGTATTAAGCTTATTGACAATGGTTCCATTAGGACCTGCAAACCATGAAGTATATATCTGACTCGTGGAAGTACCATCCTTCAATGACGTCTTATGCTGTTTATATTGTAAAGTCAAATGTGCAATGAATAGAACAGAAGCATGCTAGTGTCAGACCAAGTATTGCTGGCCCTGGTTCTGTCTATACCAGAACATTTTTCGTATTGTAAGAGCATAACACGACATACAAAACACACTAACGACTCAACCTAATGACCCAAGGAAGCTACTAAGCTGATCAGAATCAATGAGGACCGGTTTTCATACGAATACACTGGTAATAAGCACATCGGGACACAAACTAACTAACCAGACTGAACACAAAGGAAATGTTGCAGGAAGAAGGTTGGGTGCTATACAGAGCATTCAAGAAACCAAGTCTGAGTCTAGTATCGGATACTCTTTCTCATCCAACAAATTTATACCAAACCTGGTTATTTACACTTAATACGTTTGAAATTAATACGTTTGAAATTTTACATACTGCATCTAATATGTCAATTCTTACCACCAGCTTATTATTTTTAACTTTCCTACATTCACACCTATTTCTAATCCGAGTGACGATTTTAATTACTCTCCGTCTCGATTACTGCTTAATAACTAAAATTTACCGATCAAAATCAAGTAATGATCTGCATCTTTTGAATTTTTAGTTGAAAACATAATTCTATCTAAACATCATATACAGAGCACCTTAACCATCTATTTAAACATCATATATTAATTTTTAGTTGAAAATATAATTCTATGGAAGATCTTAGCAAATGTAAATGCTTAGTACAAACATTATAGGAGATGATAGGAGTAGTATAATACAAAACACGTGCATACTACTATAATATATATACAGTGTAGTGTCTAAACAAACAAGTACTGTAAATATCAATGCTACGTATGTATAGTACAGGCCAGGCCAGCTATTATTATTGCTTAATTAATAATCTTGCAACTCATTATGTGCTTGCTTTATAATTAATCAAAACTCCATATAATCAAAATTGTGAGCAACTCAAGGTTGGATACTTTCTAACTTGCAAAATGGCTTCATAAACTCACATTCTGGGTCAACAGACTCCCATTTTAGCATACATTTAGTCACCCAGATACTTTCTGATCCAGCACCTCAAAAGAAAGCCCCACCAGCAACTTCAGACGCATGCCCCAGATGGTCCTGCTAAACCACTATTCTGCAACATAACCGCCCATCTGCTGCAACTTACAGTGCTAGTACCAGCACCTGAAAGTGCAGACATTACTGCTCTTCTGCCTATTCCCAACCAATTTATGCACACCAATAGAATGCTTATAAAGACCTACAATAACTCCTACTATTCTGCCTCAATTAGTCGCCCAGACCAACTGCAATATAGATGTCACCAGCCCCGATACACGCATAAGCAGAGATGCGATACATGCTCAAGTCCACATAACATCTACACCTCGCCTTCCAGCACCTGCAAACCTGCAACTCTGCCGCATTCACAACCCTGCCCTACTGAATTGATGCAACCAGCAGTAGCATTCATAGCTACACCTGTCCCAACGGATTTATAACACGGTTTTTTTTCACAAACAATCTAAGAAGACTAAAACTGACATTCACCCCTTAAAATTCATTATTCAAAATTACCATTGTTCAAAAGGTATTCTAACCAAAAAATAAATTGTTCAAATACTACAACAAAATATTAATGGTAATTAAGGTTCAATAACAACAACATAAGCAGATCAAATCATAGCATATAGTTGGAAGCCTGTGATAACAATTCAGTGTATGACACTGAAGTAGCTGGTGCTTGGTTGGGTGCATTTGCAGTAGTGGAGGTACTTGGGGAGTTGGCAGTATGGTGTGCTCTTCTCCAAGTTCCTTTTGTTGCAGCCCTTGCCTGTCTCTTTTCCCTTGCATTAGTTGCCCACTCACTTGTGGCAGTGGGCCTTCCACCAGGAGCTCGAGCTGGCTTTGGAGGGGCATGAGGATTTTTGCAGGTTTTTTTGTAATGGCCTAAGCCACCACAGTGGCTACACTTGTTGGTCTTCTTCAACCTCTTCACTTGCTGCTCTTCATTTTCCCCAACTGATTTCTTTCTCTTCTTTGATTTTGGTTTACCTGGCATGGTCCTCATTGCTGGTGGTAGTGGCTCTGGCAAACCAGTGGGTTCCCATTGTTTCACACCAGGCATAAGAGAAACAGAGTGAGCATAAGTTCCTAGCATATACATGTCCTTTGAGTAAACATCATTTACATAGTTTCTGGGGTCCATTCTCTTTTGAAGCATGCAACACACTGCCTGAGGGCAAGGTAGACCAGTTAGGTCCCAATGCTTGCACCCACATGACCTGGTGTTGAAGTTCACAACATATTGCTCCCCTTTCAGCTCAACCTCGAACTCAACATCATCAGATTGCATAAATGTGCCAAATCTGGCCTCCTGCTTTGCCCAGTCCAAGTACTTGGTCACATATGGCATTACCCTGTCATCAACTTTCCTCCCACCCTCTTTTTTTTGACAGATTCTTTGCATCACATACCTCCTCATCCACTCTAAATGCGTGAGAATAGGTTTATCTCTTGCTTCTTTCAACACTGCATTGAATACTTCACACAAATTGTTGAGGAGAAGGTTTGACTTGCAATTTGTATCAAATGCATGCCTAGACCAATGTTGAGGAGGAATGTCATTTAAGTAAGCATATGCCTCCTTTGATAAGAACTCCATGCCCTTCATTTCTCTCTTGAAACCAGCCTGAAATTATAGTGCATCAACTACTACTAATCACAACAATTTAAGAAATTAAAGACAATAAAAAAACTGAAATAAAAACTGAAATAGAATAGAATTTGAGTAAATTTACCCTTGTCATTGCTCTAGCACATGCCCAAAATATTTCCTTGAATAGTTCACCACTCCATCTGAGCTTAAAATTAGCCCAAATGTGTCTTGCACAGAATCTTATGTTGGCCTTTGGAACCACATTTTTTTGGGCATCAACTAACCCTTTCTGCCTGTCTGACATGATAGTTAATCCTTCCACATCATCCTTCTCAATGTCATGACTTAACAGCTCTACAAACCATGTCCAGGACTTCCTGTTCTCCACCTCCACAACTGCCCATGCTACTGGGTAGATGTTATTATTCCCATCTAACCCAACTGCCACTAGACACATTCCAGGGTATACTCCTTTCAAATGACACCCATCTATCCCAAGTATAGGTCTACAACCTGTTGTAAACCCATCTTTGCAAGCTTTTAGGCAAGTATAGAACCTCTTGAATATAACCGGAGGTCTTTCAATATTATCACAAACCACAAATGCTGAACTGCCAGTGTTATATTTAGTCAGAGCTTCTGCATAATCCTAAACCCTGGCATACTTATCTTTGCCATTTTCATGTATAATCAACTTGGCTCTTGACCTGGCCAACCAACATGTCATGTAACTGACATGAACTCCAAGATCCTTTAAAACATGGTTCTGAAATCTTTTTATCTTCCAATCCAAGTTAGTTCTCCAAAACTCTAAGTACCTCTCAGCAAGAAAATCAGAACCAACCTTTCTATTATATGTTGTCATCACACAGTTGTGCTTCAACCTCAACCCTCTAATCTGAAATTTTTGTTGCCTAGGCAAATTCCTAGCATGCACCTAAAACTTGCAAGGATTCTCAACCCCACAAACACACTTTCCTAGCTTTGACTTTTTCTTGTTCCAAACACAGTTACATCTATTGTAGCAGTGGGCAGTCACTGTAATACCTCTCATTTTCGAAACTCGGGTTTTGACTCGGAGTTAGCGTTATAAGTTTTATTTTATGTTACGGATTTATATTAATTGCTATCGTAAGTAGAGATATCGATTAATAATAATGTTACGAGTTATACGTGTATAACTAGTTGGACCCGATTTGTTTATACGTAAAGAATGATGAGTATAGCCATAATAATATGAGACTTATGATTGGGCCATGAATTTAACGACCCAATCACAAGTCCCTTACAACACTTAAACCCATACAAACCCTACCTTAAGCGTACAACCCTACCACCATGCTTTCCTTATAAAACCCGTTAGCCCCTAGCTTCCCCAATCCAAAGACCCTACTTCCTCATTCTGCCACCACGCAAGAGAGAGAAAGAGAGAGAGAGAAAGTGCAGCGGCGGCGGCGGTCAAGCACGTTTTCCGAGGAGTTTTCTAGTCGGTTTCCGGCGAGCTTAAGGTGTGTATATCGTCCTCCATTTCGTTTTGGTTTCCTTTTCGCGTCTGTCTTGGTAAGCATCGCTGGGGACGGGTTTATGGTGGTGGTTTGAACGTAAGTGGCAGCCGTGGGTGTCATAAATGGTGGCGGTAGTGGGGCTGTTGGGTTAGAAACATTCATATAGGGTCGGGGTGGTGCCACCGTTGACTTAGGGGAGGTCGACACGGTGGTACCACTGTGTTTGTGGGGTTGTCAACGAAGGCGATGTCAGTGGTGGTCTTGGGTGATGTCGGGAGTTCGTATGGTGGCGTTAGAACGTAAGTAGCGTCGGCATCGTAGTGGTCCAGGTGGGTCAGGAGTCGTCGGCAGTGGTCGAAGGGCTGCCGGTGGTGGTGTTGAGATGGTCGTGTGCGTTGGGTGTCGCGTGGTTGCCGGCAGGGACGGTTGCGGGGGCTGGAGTGTATGTCGTTTTGGGGAGTCGTGGTTAGTAGTGTAGTATGGTGAGTTTGTGTTATTATTATTATTATTAAATATTATTATTATTATTATTTGTTGTTGATGGTGTTGCTGCTACTGCTTTGTCTGTGTTATTATTATTATTATTATTATTAAATATTATTATTATTAGCATTAGTGGTTGTAATTAGCATTAGTATTATTGTATAAATACATGGCATTGTAATTAGTGGTTGTTTTATTAATTTATTATATTTCTAAGTTTGGGTAATGTTATGTTAGTAATATTATTAGTGTATTATTCATGTCTTAATAATTAGTATGCTATTGTCATTTAGTGTATTCTTAATTATAATATTGTTGTGATATTAGTTACTAATAATCGATTAATTGATCATAAGCTATATTTGGCAAGTCTATATTTAGTAAGCTCTAATTAATTAGTAATAATTGTTTAATGATTGAATGATAGTTTTACTAAGTACTATTTTAGTGAGTCTATGTTTAGTAAGCTTATAATTAGTTGGTAGTAATTGGCTGCGTGAATAGAATTTAATATAAGTAATATTATAGGGACGAAATTTGAGGAGGAACATTACTAGACGGTGATTGTTTATTGCAGATTTGCTATTCCAAGTAGGATACACGGGTACCCTTTTCTGTGAAAATTATATGCATGATTGGTTGTATTACATGTTGTGAATGCAAGCATGTTTATATGAGGATGATATTTGAGTATTGATTGCTTAGCATTGCATTCACGAGCATAGCATTTGCATTATTGATAAGGGGATTGTTCTGATATAAAGTCCAGGGTGGTCTGCAGGCCAGGCCTGGTGTCTTCAGCCTTGTGCTGGTATTCGACGACGGTCGATGATACTCTGTCAGGAGGTTCGGTAAGGGTTGGTGTTTCGGGTTATGATTGAGGTTTCGGGTTGTGATTGAGCTCAGCATTGGCATAGCATTTGCATAATATATTTTTTGCATTTTATATTATTTAAAATCATTAAATTTAATTGAATTTTTATTTTAAAAAAAAACGAACAAGTAAATAGCCGAGAGAATGCATTGAGATAATTTTACTATTGTTCATCATATAGCGAGTATTATTCACTGTATAATTACCATTTTTTAATCACATATTAACCTCTACAACAAAATAAACAAAAAAAATTAAAAAATTATAAAAATAGAGTTGAAAAACGGATAGCAGATTTTTTTAAAGATAATATATTTTGAACACATACTTTATATCAAATTAAACGCGCCCAACAAATGAAAAAAAAATACATATATAATATAAAAATAATGAAAAAAAGAGATAAATATTGTAACAATAAATATTCAAAATAACAATCTGTATTATATATTTGACGAAGAAAAACTAATTTTTCATTTGATTCTTTCTCTTTCGTTAAGCATTAATTAACAATCAAATGAAAAAGATATATAGAGCCGTGAGTTGAAGTAAGGTGAGGCAGATATAGTTTTATCAAATGAAACATAGAATCCTTCACTTTGTTATACTCACTATATAAAGTTTAATATACTTCGTAGCTTACAATTATCAATTGGACCCAATGTATACTAATAAGAGACATACCACTGTAATTAATTGGTAAATTAGTAAAATATAGATTAATAAATTCATATAGTTTTACACCAAATTTAAAACAGAGATAGATTATAATATCTTGATGATATGAACAAAAAAAGATCAATTAAAATTAATTATCGAAAATAAAAATTCTGAATAATTATTTTGCATGGGGAAAAATCAATCTCATATAAGGTCTGATGGTCAGAGTTCTTTTGGATAGTTAGAGGGCCGAAGTTTATATTATATGGTCGGATTTTATTTTGGCAGTTATAGGGTCAGCCAAGAATTATTTGGGTTAATTAGGATAGTTAAAAACTTGAGATTTAAACCGTAAATATAATTTTCAGATCTATACATATGTTTACCGACTATTATTCGTTTTAAGTTTAAAACAAGTTAATTTCAACCCTTAGATATATAGGACAAATATTTTATTTTTTTATGCATTATTTCATTGTTATGTCTTATTAATTTTGTATATATTTGTTATATTTTAAACAAGATTTTTTGTATTTTTATAATGTCGAACTAATGCGCTGTTTTTAATTATATCTACGTTAAGCCTATAAATTCTTTTACATTTTATATTAGTATAAAATGTGTTATTTAAATCATATTTTTCTTAAATTTATTCACCTTCTTTATTGATTTTTCAATTTAATAAAATTAAACCCGTGCATTTTTTTCACGGGCGTAGAACTAGTATATATATATATATATATATATATATATATATATATATATATATATATATATATATATATATATATATATATATAGAGAGAGAGAGAGAGAGAGAGAGAGAGAGGCGGGATCCGGTGAGTCCACCTAAATATCTGAGTCCATGAGTCCATTTAGAATATCACAAGTTGTATTAAAACATATCACGATTTTCTTACACTACAAAATCTACAATATCACAACCTTTTCAATATAATATCACAGCAAACAATATCACACACTATATAAAACAATATCACGAAATTTTTTTCCAAAACTTTTTTTCCCGAAATTATGTTTTCGACACTTTTTTTTTCAGTTTTTTTTCGACATTTTTTTTTTCAGAGTTTGTTTTTGTGATATTATTTTGAAGAACCGGTGATATTGTATTGAGTAACTTGTGATATTGTAGTGAAAAAAAATTGAAAAAAATTTTCGAGAAAAAACGCCTTTTGTTAAACAATATCACGCACTATATTAAACAATATCACGAAATTTTTTCAAAAACTTTTTTTCCCGCAAATATTTTTTTCGAATTTTTTTTTCAATTTTTTCTCTCGAATTTTTTTTCCGAAATATTTTTTTCTCGAATTTTGTTTTTGTGATATTATTATGAAGAACCGGTGATATTGTATTGAGTAACTTGTAATATTGTAATGAAAAAAAATCGAAAAAAATTTCGAGAAAAAACGCCTTTTGTTAAACAATATCACGCACTATATTAAACAATATCACGAAATTTTTTCAAGAACTTTTTTTCCCGGAAATATTTTTTTTTCCAAATTTTTTTTTTCAATTTTTCTCTCGAATTTTTTTTCCGAAATATTTTTTTCTCAAATTTTTTTTGGTGATATTATTTTGAAGAACCGGTGATATTGTATTGAGTAACTTGTGATATTGTAATGAAAAAAAAATTCGAGAAAAAACGCCTTTTTATTAAAAAAACGTGTTTGTTTTAAAAAAAAAATGCATACTGAAAAAGGGAATTTTTTTAATAAAGAAAATGTCATTTTAAAACAAAAGGCAAGAAAAAAAAAGGTAGTATAAAAAAAGAAAAAACAAAAAAAGGAAAAAAAAATTGATATTGAAAAAACGTGATACTTTTTTATATAACTTATGATATCATTGTTAGACTCATGGGACTCAAATATATATATATATATATATATATATATATATATATATATATATATATATATATATATATATATATATATATATATATATAGAGTTGGGATCACATGAGTCCACCCTAAATATTTGAGTCCATGAGTCTAACAATGATATCACAAGTTATATAAAAAGTATCACAAGTTATATCAATATCAAGTTTTTTTCCGTTTTTTGTTTTTTCTTTTTCAAGATTACTTTTTTTTTTCCCTTTTTTTGCCTTTTCTTTTAAAATGACATTTTCTTTATTAAAAAAAATTATCTTTTCCAGTATGCACTTTTTTTTAAAACAAACACATTTTTTTTTAATAAAAAGGAGTTTTTTCTCAAAGTTCTTTTTTCTCGAATTTTTTTTCATTACAATATCACAAGTTACTCAATACAATATCACCGTTTCTTCAAAATAATATCACAAAAAAAAATTCGAGAAAAAAAATATTTTGGAAAACAAATTCGAGAAAAAAAAAATTTGAAAATATATTTCCGGGAAAAAAAGTTCTTGAAAAAATTTCGTGATATTGTTTAATATAGTGTGTGATATTGTTTAACAAAAGGCGTTTTTTCTCGAAATTTTTTTTTCGATTTTTTTTCATTACAATATCACAAGTTTACTCAATACAATATCACCGGTTCTTCAAAATAATATCAGAAAAAAAAAATCTGAAAAAAAAAATCGAGAAAAAATATTTCGGAAAAAAAATTGGAGAAAAAAAATTGAAAAAAAAAATTTCGGGAAAAAAATTTCTGGAAAAATTTCGTGATATTGTTTTATATAGTACGTGATATTGTTTCCTATGATATTGTATTGAAAAGGTTGTGATATTGTAGACTTTGTAGTGTAAAAAAAACGTGATATTTTTTAATACAACTTGTGGTACTCTAAATGGACTCATTGACTCAAATATTTAGGTGGACTCACCGGATCCCCGCTGTGAGTCCAGGGTTTTAAACGAGTACCTCCTACAAATATAGACCATAGGATCTAATGGCATCAGACGCGCCTGATTGCGCCACGTCACCCTTATAATTAGAACAACAGAGCTAACTCATGCGTTTGTATCTCTCTATCTCTCTCAGATATCCCAAATCAAAAGAACCCTAGAAAATATATGAAATCAAAATTGGATGGATACCTGATGATTCGAATAGTTCCCATTACAAATCAACAGCTTAAATCCTTTCATTTATTCAATTTGTTTCTTTTCTTCTTCTTTTACCTTTGTCCAGATTCAATGCACAAACGATGTGGTATGATGTGTTTCTACCTAAAACGAGGTATAAGTTACCATTTTAATGTGATCTTTAATTAATTTGAAACTCTGTTAATAGTAGATTTAGATGTACACTATAATTTTCATGGATATGTCGAAGATTTTGTTATTTTTTAGTTAATGTGATACTTATTATGTTTTTTTCGTACAATTATACTTTATCGATATACATGTGACTTACTGTAACATGTATTGTTGCCAATATACCACATTTTATTGTAATTGTTACAAATATTCAATCGTCGTACTGTATTACCTCTTATTGTAATACGTGTAACTTATTATTATAACATATATTTGTTGTTATTGTAACACTTTATCTTCGTTCTTCTAAATCTTTTAGATGTACCGCATATGAGTTGTTATCGAAGGATTTTGTCCGTTCTGATTACCAATTTTATGCTAGTGAAGTTAGTTTTTTGTTTTAAATGCAACTAGATGTCTTGTATTTGTAAACAAAGGTTGGTGTATGAAGCTACTGATTGTGTCAAGTATGTGTGTGTATGCTCCATTTGTGTGCTTATAGGTTGTGGGGTGTGTGTGGTGTTGACGATACCTTGGCGTAAATGTTTGTGAGTTCGACGGATTTTCTTTTTGTGATTGGTCGTCGTCGCTTCGCCGGTGGAACTTTTGGCATCTTGAGCAGAATAACTCGTGTCTACCAAAATATAACTACTATTGGTTATTCATGGGAATACTTAACAATTTTAGTCAAAAAAGTGTAATTTTAAAGACCGAGTTGTGTTATAATAAGATTTTGCTAATGTTACTTTTAAGGACTAATCGGTATTACTCTAATGCCTAATCAATGTTACTCTAGTGACTAATCAGTGTTACAGCGTTGACTGAGTTGTGACTAATCAGTGTTACTCTAATGTTACCGCTTTTCCAATTACTCTAATGAATAATCAGTGTTACTCTAATGACTAATCAGTGTTACAATGTTGACTGAGTTGTGTTATAATAGGATCTTGCAAATGTTACAGTGTTGACTTAATATCATTTGTTGTAGGTTTGTGAGGTGAATACTGAGTTCTTGTTTTTTTCTACTTGAACATTCCAGTTTTCTCTTGTGCCTTACTCTCGTCGAAAGCCGATTAGCTCAAATGGCAGAGCATTGTGCGATGCACAAAGATGTGGGTTCAACTCCCATGTTGGCTATACAAATTAATACTAGTAGTGTTATTATAATTCTCTAAGCATGTTATTCTAATATTAAAGACATGTTATTCTAACTTGAGTTACCTATTTGTTTGTTTTATAAACAAACAGTGAATTTTTTTACTCTTTTTATAGAAAATAAGTGTCTGATTCAATTTAGATAAGTACTCTAACTTAAAGTAACTGATTTTGAATAATGAAATAAACTGTTTCTTTTTCTAGAATCTTTATTTTCTCGTCTATGTGGGATTCGAACCCACGCCTTATGCCGTAGCACAATGCTCTACCATTTTTAAGCTAATAGACGTCATAGTGTATATAAAGAATTTGGAATACATTAGATATGCCAGAAGCTGGACAACATATAATGAGTTTTGAAGCTATTCGCCTTCCCGTTATCAATAACATTATTAATTCACAATTCTTTCACGAATTGCCTTGTTTGTGTAATCTCATAGCTTATCAACTTTGGCAACACTGACTATTACCTTTATCTAAAGGTCGTACACACAATGTCTATGTGATATCTGACAAAATGTTCAGCATTCACCCATAATCAAGCTGCAACTTTGTAATAAAGCTTTATCATTATTGTAACATAGTTAAATCGTCACTGTAACATCAACAAACAAATATTGTAACAAAGTTTAACCATTATCATAACATAATTAAACCGTTCTTGTCGTAAGTTACATTGTTGTCCATTATAATACACCAACACTGTTACAATAACACACTTTGAACATCACAGTAACAGAGTCATAAGTCATAACTTCAACCGTTATCGTACCAAGCTTAAATCGCTATTGTAACAGCTTATACTTATCGTAGGAGTGGAATTAATGGACATATTTTTTTATCACGAATTAACAACATCTGAATAGTCTCACAAACCGTGAATCAACGTAAATTATATCAACTCACTAAATTATACGATAAAATTCAAAAGAATAGCAATAGATTTCCTAACTACTTGACGACTTGATAAGAACAATTAATATCAATAATACTCTATATATGACATCGATTTAAGATTTAAGAGAGGAAACGAAAGTGAACATGGATAACGACGATAGAAAAAGTACAGAAAATACCTAAATCAAAAGAAATCGCCGAAGCAATCGCAGATGACGATGAAAATCAGCGTAAACACCTTTTAAAAAATAGATATGGAAATTGTGTCGGGATAAAAAATGAAAGAGATCGAAGAAAGAGAACAAAAAAATTGAAGATGATTAGGATGAGTTTACCAGAAATTGAAGATCAGTGTGATGATTAAAAGCAAGCGGAATGTCGAGGGAGAATTTTTTTTTGGTGAATGTCGAGGGAGAATTTTGAGGATAGAGAAAGAAGAGAGAGAATGTTTTTATGAATTATGAGAAAAGTTACACATGCAATGATGTTTATATAATAGTGAAATAAAAAATAATATATGAGATTAAATCTCAGCCATAGGATTAAGATAATCGGATGGCTAGGAAAGGTAGGACGGATTCACCCTAATGCCCTAGACTCAATAGATCCTAACTCTCTCTCTCTCTCTCTCTCTCTCTCTCTCTCTCTCTCTCTATATATATATATATATATATATATATATATATATATATATATATATATATATATTAATAACGTTTTCGCAGGTGAAGAATAAGGTAAGT
Source organism: Silene conica (assembly GCA_029255685.2). Lineage (NCBI taxonomy): Eukaryota > Viridiplantae > Streptophyta > Magnoliopsida > Caryophyllales > Caryophyllaceae > Silene > Silene conica. The sequence goes on from CM055314.2 coordinate 76,563,484, forward strand.
TATGATGTGAAAGATTGATGATGTTATATACCGTGAAACATGAAGGTGATAATACATGATGAGTGACATGTATGTACTGTTATTTCTGAGCATTGACAAGCATGAGTGTTATATATGAGTTTTGAATATGACATTGAATTATGTGGTAATATGCATGCGGTTATGTGGTCCCTAAGCCTTTAGGTAGACTTATGATATGATGTTAAGTAGGACTTGTCAATATGAAAGAAGTTACATGCTAGGTTTTGTATGCTAGTAAGACCGAAGATGGGATAGAAATTGACCTAGAATGCTCATAAATTTTGTCACTGTAGCAATATGCCTCCCAGAAGAGAGACCAACGCCGCTAATATTTCACAAGAGGAATTAGATCGCTTACTGGCTATGAATGCTGTCCTATTAGCCAGGATAGGAAGCAATGCTCAACCCGACTCAGTTAGGATGAGTAACAACATTTCTAGGCATAATCCAACCAAATATGATGGTGAGGGAGCACCAAGCCTGCTGGCTGAGTGGTGCCGGGAATTTGAGAGTATCTTCGAACTGTTGGTTGTCCTAGAGTCGATGAAGGTAGACCAAGCTGTGTTCTACCTAAAGGGAACAACTAGGCTGTGGTAGAATAACAACAAAGAGGAAATCAAGGCTGCTGCCGAAGAGATTGGGTCAGAATTTATGAGCTGGGAAGGGTTTAAGGGGATTTTATCCTCTAAGTTTGTGTCGGAGCATGTAAAGGGCAAGTTGAGAGCTGAGTTCGATTCCTTCAAAATGACTGAGGGAATGACAGTGGAAGCATATCACAGTAAGTCCGTGCAATTGGCGGAGAATGTCGCCGACCTGGGTTATACTTCTGAGATGTTAGCTGCTAGATTCGAGAAGGGACTTACTACCGACATTAAGAAAAGGCTGCTGGCTGCCAAGCCCACAACTGTTGAAAATGTCTATGAGAGGGCTGGGCAGGCTGCGCGAATTTCTAACATGATTAAGGAGGAGAAGAAAGAAGAGGTGACAAGAGGAAGTCCGAGTCTAAAGCTGAGGGCTCGGGAAGCAAGAAACAAAATAACAATCAGTACCGTACATTCTTTTCTAACAGTGCACCAGGGGGCCATGAGAATCGTGGTGGAAATCGATCTACGTCTGGGCCAAGCAGTGCAAATCCTACCTGTTTTAAATGTGGGAAGTACGGGCACAAGATAGCCAATTGTTGGGTTGGAACTCAGAGTGCTGGGAGCACTTATAATAGGGGTAATCAAAGTGGTGGCTTCAGAACACCAAATGCGAGCTACTCAGGCAACAAATCCGGGGGTAACAGCTACCAGCGGAATTACAGCAACTATCATAACCAGAACCGCTATCAGGGAAACCAAGGTAGTGGGAATGGTAATTTTCAGAAGAATCTTGCCGAGGCCAGCAATCAAAGTGGAGCTGCATCTGTCAACCAGAGTGCAACCAAGAAGAGTGGGACCCTATTCATGATGGGTAAGGAGGCTGCTGAACAAGATGCACATGTTGTCACTGGTATATTTCTTGTACATTCCACTCTTACTTTTGTTTTATTTGACTCTGGTGCGTCGCATTCGTTTATCTCTGCGGAGCATGCTAGGGATATAGGCTTGAATGTATATGAAATTATAGCCGATTCTGTAACTATACCATCTGGAGAGTCCATATCTTGTAATAGAGTCTATACCAATGTAACGATCCAAGAAGGAGCTATGAGTTTCGAGTCGAACCTGATAGAGGTTCCTTTGGGTGGCTTTGAGGTGATACTGGGAATGGATTGGCTGAAAAAGTATAATGCCTACATTGATTGTTACCAAGGGAAGATTACCTTGAGACGACCGAAGGGAGTGAGAGTGTCCTACAAGGGTTACTCCGTGAAACCTAAGTTGAAGCTGATAAATATCAATGCCCTGAAAACTTGCTTAAAGAGGGGTAATGAGATGCTGTTGTGCCACGTGAGAGACTTGACTGACGAGAAACCCCAAGCCAGTGATACTGATATTGTGAGAGACTTTGAAGATGTGTCTCCAGAAGAAATTCCTGGGTTACTATTTAGCCTAAAATTTGTCATTATGTAATTGGGCCCATGAGCACGCCAGGAAGCAGCAGCCCATCAGGAGGCAAATTCACATCCAGAAAGGAGTCGTTGGAAGGAGAAAAAAAGGTCAAAAACCCTAGAAGCATATTCTCCTCAACCCACTCCTATATTCCCGGAGCTGACTGATGAGCTTCATTTTAGTCATGTTTTTCATTGCTTTTTCTTCATCTTTGGTCCTGATTCGACCTCGTTTTGCGTACCTTTGCTTGATTTTACGTCCATTTCCTCGACTATCCCTATTTGGTTCCCATGTTGTAGGTATTGTGGCGGGAGTGAAGAAACGGGAACAAACGAGATGGTTTTTGGAGCAAAATGAGATGAATTTGCAAGAAATTACTCCAGGCCCTCTCAGCCGGTCCCAGACCGGCAGCCGGTGGGCCGGCTGGGAGGCTTGACTTGACTTTCGTAGGAAATTGAAGAAAAGTTCCAGGGATTTGAAGTTTGTCTCTAAGCCGACTGCCAGGCGGCAGCCGGTAGATCGGCTGAAGACCATGCTCTATACTTAGCCTTCTCAAAATGTGTCAATGTTTCAGAATATTCAAGTTTGGCTGCCAGCCGGTGGCCTACCGGCGGCCGGTCCACCGGTTGGTGGTACCTGTGTTAAGAAGAAATTGAAGGAAAAATCAGATGTTGGATTTCAGCCTCCCAGCCGGTGCCCGACCGGCAGCCGGCTGGGCGGCTAAGGATCAAGCTCAAGGAAGATTTAATCAATTGTTTACGTTTTGACTCTTAGCCTGTCACCTAACCGGCAGCTGGTTGACCGGCTGAGAGTCATTTCTCATATTTTCGCACACTATATAAACCCCCACTTAGTCTATTTTCATTTACACAACTTTTACATAATTTTCACGCATTCCTAGGGTTTCTACTTTTCCATTGCTCATCTTTCCACATTCAAAAACTCAAATCAAAATCATAATCTTTATTTAGTTCATAAAATCTTTTAGTTAAATCTCTTTGATAATCTAGTTTGTTCTTAGCATTTCCATTAGTTAATTTTAGGGATTTGGGTTGTAATTTGAAGACATTTGAGAGAATTCTTCAACTTGTATCTAAGCTCATACCTTTATATAATTGTTTGGTATAATCTTCTCCTCCTTTACTTTGTTTTTACATTTACTTCAAGTTTCCTTTAACCATTTGTATTTTCACCTTATTACAACATGTTTAGCATTTGTTCTTCCATTATTCATATGTCTCCTTTTCCCATGAGTGAGTAGTCGATTTCTAGGGTTAGGGGTGTACTTGGGTAGTTGGTGTTGATGATTATTGCTTAGGGTTAGGGTTTGGTCTTCATCTTTGTTAGGTTTTCATTACATGCTTGCTATATGTTTGATGAAATGCCTCAACGGCGGTTGGGCATGATTCTTGTTGTTGTTTGCCTTTGACGATAGTCTAGGGTTCTCATGAGCATGTATGTATGATTTGTTGGCCTTGTTTGTAACGAGAGCTAGAATAGGGTCCGACTTTAGGCGAGTCTAATCGAAGGACGCGACGAACCTAGACCTAGCTTAGAAGAGACCTCTTACCCTTTGCACGTTTGACATCGGCCTTAGTTAGTTGTGCTTTCTTTGTCTTGTTCAAGCTTTGTTAGTTTAAGTGTAGAGTGGTTGTTATTTTTGTCTCTCTAGTGCCTAAAAAACACTAGGACGACTAATCTTTGTGCTAAGTTTTTATGCCAAGGGGCGATTCAACTTCTTTACTTTCAAGCTCCGAACCGGAAAGGCTTTTTCGAGCCTTAAGGAACCGGACCTTAGCAAGAGTGAGGATTGCTTCCCAAGCATCAACTAGTCAAAACAACCCACCTTCTCCACCCGAGCCACGAAGCCCAAACCAAGACATTCCAAGCCCAACATCCGAAAACTTCGACAACCCATTCTACCAATCACCACCACCCTCACCTCAAATCCCAAATCAACCACAAATTCACATAATGGCCGCCCTAAGAGATCACAATCGCCCCAACCACAATGACACAACAAACCCCATCAACTTTGACAATCTTGTGTCATAAAACTTCGAGATTCACCCTTCTCAAATGAGCTCCATCGAGAAACATGCCTTCGGTGGAGCCTCTCATGAGGATGCCCACGGGCATTTGAGGAAGTTCAAAGGCAAAGTTGTTATGATAAAGAATAAGGGAGTGCCGGAGGAGACTTTGAGATTAATGCTTTTTCCCTATTCATTGACGGACAAGGCGGATAGGTGGTTGAATATTCATCCCCCAAATACTTTCACTACTTGGGATGACCTAGCCAAGGCTTTCCTTGCTAAGTAATGTAATACCTCGTATTTTATGTTTATTAATTAATGAGAGATAATTAATTTATATGTTTATTCACGTGTTGATAACATATTGAACGTATATATTCGATAATTAAATTATCGAAGGCGTGTTTAATAATATTGATGTAATGTCGGGTGAGTATTAGTTTATAGACCGAGTCTTAAGCACACACGTGGGCCTCGTTTTGTGTGCTATCAAACAACAGCCCATCCCTCGACACATATCACAATTAAAACAAACACCAAGTCATATGTGTATGCCGCCTTATATATACTAAACCTAGACCTACTTTTACCCTAAACGACACACAACACACACATCTATGCGACAGCCGCCGCATCAGAGAGTAGAAAGGAGTGGTTCACACGGTGGTTAGGGTGGTCTAGGGTCCTTCGATCTCGCCGATAACAGGGTATGTGCAACCGTACGTACTCTTGTTCTTTTTCTTGTTTTCTTGTTACTGCTCTAAGTCCTGATCTCGTTTGTAATTACATCACATGATTATAATCTCGCGTTTTAGTATTTTTTATAATTTGTGCTATGCAAATAATATGCGTCAATCATCATCAGGACGTCTTTGATAATTTAAGATCTTCGTTTAGGGGGTTTCGTTTATGGGTATGGTTCAATTCTAGGTTTGTTATTTCTTTTGGTGTCATCGAAAACAGAGTATGTGAATGGGGGGTTTTATATATGAATTCGATCTCTCTTCTGTTAGTTTGCATTCTGGGTTTTGGTGTTGGTAGCATGGTCGTAGTATATGGAGTCGATGGGTGGTGGTAGTGGCTGGTCGTGGTGTCTCATGGTGGAGAATAAAGGCTGTCACGATGCATAGGTTAGGTTGTTGTCGCATTGTCTGGGTTTTGTTTCAGCGGTATGGGTGTTAGACTCGGTGGCTGCAACTTGTACCCTCACCATTGGAACCACCAGGACTCAGTGGCGAGTCTGGTGGTGCCAGGGGTGAAGGTGGTAGTCGTGGTTGGTGTCTCCAGCAGGTATTGACACGGTGGTCAGGCGAGAAAAACGCGGGGTTCAGGGGCTGTTGCTGCGTTTTACGAAGGGGATTGCTGGGCTGTTTTGTTTACTACGTAGTTAATGATCTACTTTTAGTGGTGAATTATTACTAATATTAGATGATAATAATATTTGTTAATTTTGGCATGAATTGTTTGGTATATATGGTATATAAGTGATATGGTTATTATTGTTATTATTATTAGTATTATTATTATTATTATTATTATTGTTAACGACTTGATGAATGTTATGTTAATAGTACTATAAATAGTAATAATCATGAGCTAGTTTATTGGAATGGCTACTATTGTAAGCTATCTTGTGGTTAATAATAATTATCTTTATTGTTGTTATATAACAATTGTTAGGTTGAGCTTATGCTATTTTTGGTAAGTCTAAAAATAGTAAGTCTAAAAATGGCAAGTTATATTTAGTAAGTGACAATTGTATGTTATGAGCATGCTTTTATGTGGATATTTTCACCATATGTTTTAAGTAAGCTTATTAGGGACATGATCAAGTATGTAGTAGTGGTGATTGTTTGATTGGATAGAAGTTGATATTAAGTAATTTTATAGGAACGGAGTTTGAGGTGGAGTATTTCTAGACGGTGATTTCTATTTGCAGGCTTGCTATTTCAGGTAGGTTACATTGGTGCTTGTTCTGTATTAAGTTCTGTGTAGATGTGCATTGTATGTTATGAATGCAAGTATAAGTTCTGAGCATGATAGTTTATGGTTATTTATTTTGGTGCTGCATTCATACTCATGGCATATGCATTGGTTTTTGAGAAAGATATGGTTCAGATATGGTTCTGATGTAAAGGCCAGGGTGGTTCTGCAGACCAGGCCTGGTGTCTTATCAGCTGTTGAGCTGGTGTTCGGCGACGGCCGATTATAGTCTGCCGGGAGGTTCGGTATGGCTGGGTGTTACGGGTTTGAGAATGAGATTGAGATTGAGCTCGAGCATGTCATAAGCATTTGCATATTATTGTTCTGTTGCATTACTTATTATTGTGTTATCCTACTCAACCGCGAGGTTGACAGTGTATTCGTGTTCACCTACAATTATCCGGAATGGGGAGTAGATTTTTCAGGTCAAAGACAGAAGAACTAGGACTGGGCATGGATGAGAGACAAAGATTTGACTTACTTAGCCATAGATCACCTAGTCATATCATGTAATAGAACTCATAATACTTTTCAGTAGTTGCAGTTTGGTTTGGACATGTAATAGTTTATCATCTTTTGTTTAATAACTTAAAGTACTGTTTATCTTTCACTATGATTATCTACTACCCTGGTTTAAATAGGATGGTAACAGTCCTAATTACTCTGGAAGTCCTAGTTCAGGCTCCTAGGTAACTGGGGGTGTTACAAGTACTATCCGTCGTCAAAGACCGCCATGATCCGTAACGAGATTACCCAATTCCAACAAGATGAGGGGGAAAGCTTGGGAGAGGCATGGGATAGGTATCAAGACTTGCTTGCTAGGTGGCCTCGTCATGGGATACCTACATGGTATACCACCCAAACGTTCTTTCAAACAATTCTCCCTCTCACAAAGGAGATGGTGAATGCGTCGGCGGGAGGTAGTTTTGATCACTTGCCACATGAAGATGGGACCGAGCTTATCAAGAAGATCGTTGATTCCGAGGAGAACTATGGGACTAGGGGAAATTCATTGAGAAGAAGTAGCAAATACCCCAATGAGAGCCTTTCCAACTCTAGAGCCAATGAAGAAACCAATACCAAGATAGATTTGTTGACTAAGAAGTTGGAGGAGTTGACAAAGGGGGCTACAAACAAAGAAACCAAGGGAAACACTCCGGGGATGTACCAAGTGCCCAACATTGTGTCATGTGACTTGTGTGGAGGTGGTGGGCATACATTCGATGTGTGTGCCAATAATTCTTGTGAGGGAAGTGGAAGTGAGGAGGAGTTGTATGCCTTCCAAGCCTTCAACAACTCAAGAAATCAAAACACTTTCAACCCAAATTCCAATTACTACCATCCGGGCATTAGAGGGAGCCCTTACATGAGCTACAAAAGCACAAATGTTTTGAACCCACATCAAATTCAACAACCTCAAAACCCACTCGGATTCCAACCAAGGAGTGGGCATTTCAATCCAAGAAACAATTACCACAATCAAAATTTCTACCAAGGGAACCAATCCAACCAAGCCAACCAAGGGTTTCCACAAAATTTCAATGACCCAAATTTCAACAATCAAAACCAACAAAACTTCAATCCACCTAACCAAACCCTCAACCAACCACCATTCCAAAACCAAAACAAAAATAACTTCAACAACCCCAATTAAAACCAAAACCAAAACAACTACAACCCCAACCCACAACAAAATCTCAACAACAACCAAAATTTCAACAATCCAAACTTCAATCCAAACTTTCCATCAAACAACCAAAACCAAAACTTCAACAATCAAGCTCCAAAAGGAAACTCCCAAGGTGGGGGTGCAAGGAACGATTATGAGTTCCCATTGCCGGTGATTCCCATGTGGGGGAGTTGTTGAAACTTGTGAAGAACATGCAAGCAACTCACACACAAGAAATGGCGAATTTTAATAGTGCTAATCAAAGAGAAATACGGGAATTAAATGGAGGCTCGAGTTGCCTCTCAAGCTCTAGCAAACCCACAAAGGCCACCGGGCGGCTTCCTTGCCCAAGGCCAAAGTTTTAAGGATGCCTCACATAATAACCAAGCCCATGCGGTGATCTTGAGGAGTGGTACGGAGCTAGAGGACCCTTACAAGGATTATAACTTTGGTAAAGAGAAGGAAAAAGGATTTGATGCAAGCACTTCAAGGAGCAATGAGTACCATGTGGAGGACCTCCCTTATGAGGAAAAAGAAGAAGAAGATATCTTAGAGGAAGTGGATGTTAGGCAAGAAGAGTTGGTTGCACAACCAACTACTAAGGTAACAAACAAATCAACACCCACCACGGTACTCTCCAACCCTCAAACTCCTAGCTTACCTTATCCTTCAAGAGCCTTGAAGGGAAAAGAAAACTTCAAGTTCATCAACTTTGTAAGATGCTTGAACAACTTGAAGTGACTCTTTCTTTCACGGATGTGATTTTGAATATGCCGACTTACTCAAATTTTTTTAAAGAAATCTTGTCGGGAAAGAGGACCTTGGGTAACCAAGAAGTAATGCCTATGAGGGAGGAGTGTAGTGCACTTCTCCTCCAAAAGGTGCCAAAAAAACTTGGTGACCCGGGGAGCTTCTCTATCCCTTGCATAGTCGGTGGTATTCCTATTTCCCGTGCTCTTTGTGATTTGGGAGCTAGTGTTAGTATGCTCCCCTTGAAAGTTGCTAAAAGAATTGGTATGAATGATTTGGTTCCAACAAGCATCACCCTCCAATTGGCGGATAGGTTCGTCAAGCGCCCTTTAGGGGTGCTTGAGGACGTACCCCTCAAGGTGGGTAAAAATTTAATTCCCGCCGATTTTTTTGTCCTCGATATCCCGGAGGATAGCCACACCCCCATCATCTTCGGTAGGCCTTTCTTGGCGACCGGAGGCGTCTTGATAGACGTGAAGAATGGGCGGCTCACCTTTAGGGTTGGGGATGACAAAATCGAATTTAATCTGCCTACTATGGTGAAAGGTCCAAGACATGATGAGGCATTCACATTGGACATTGTGGAACAAGTGGTAAGAGAAATGGAAGAAGTGGAAATGGAAGAGGAGAGCCACATGGAACAATTATGTGTTATTTCCTCAAGTGAAGACAAAGAGATGGAGGAAAGCCTAGAGCTAGAAGATGATGAGGTAGAAAAAATGGAGGGAATGCTCCCTCCAAAGGTACAACTCAAACCCCTTCCTCCCTCCCTCAAGTATGCCTTTCTTGGGGAGGGAGGGGCTTACCCGGTGATTATCAATGCTAACCTCAATGAGCACCAAGAATCCAAGCTCATTTCAACCTTGAAGGATCATAGGAGCTCATTAGGGTATAGCCTTGACGACATCAAGGGGCTAAGCCCAATGTGCTCCAAGGAGGGTTCTTTTGGCCATCTATGTTCAAAGACATTCATGATGTGGTTAGATCTTGTGATGCATGTCAAAGGTCGGGCAACATTGGTAAGAGGAATGAAATGCCCCTCAAGACTATTTTGGAGTTTAAGCTATTCGATTGTTGGGGGATTGACTTTATGGGACCTTTCCCAAATTCTTGTGGGAATGAGTACATCTTGGTGGCGGTTGATTACGACTTCAAGTGGATAGAAGTGGTTGCCTCCCCCACCAATGACTCCAAAGTAGTTGTGAAGCTCTTCAAAACCACAATCTTTCCCCATTTCGGGGTACCCCGAATTGTGATTAGTGATGGAGGTTCTCACTTCCGGAAACACACATTCAAGACCCTTCTAGCCTCTTATGGAGTGACCCACAAGGTAGCACTTTCCTACCACCCTCAAACTAGTGGGCAAGTGGAGGTTTCAAACCGTCAAATCAAGGCTATCTTGGAGAAGGTGGTACACAAGAACCGAAAACATTGGTCCCAAAACTTGTTTGATGTGTTATGGGCTTTGAGGACGGCTTACAAGACACCCATAGGAATGACTCCTACAAGCTTGTGTACGGGAAAGCATGTCACCTACCGGTGGAGCTTGAGCACAAAGCTTGGTGGGCCTTGAAGGAGATTAATTTCGACTTAGATTTGGCCGGGGAGAAAAGATTTTTGCAAATGAGTGAGCTTGAAGAGCTTAGATTTGAGGCTTATGAGAGTTCAAAACTCTACAAAGAGCAAACCAAGAAATGGCATGATGCCAAGTCGATGAAGAAGAATGTAAGCATAGGAGACCTTGTGCTCCTTTTCAATTCAAGGGATAAGAATTTCCCGGGAAAGCTTAGATCAAGATGGTCCGGTCCCTTCAAAGTAATGGACATTTCACCTCACGGGGCTTTTGAACTTTGGAGTCAAGGCGGTGGCACCTTCAAAGTCAACGGATACCGGATCAAACGTTATTACCAAGGGGATTCTAAAGGAACGGTAGAAGTGATTGACCTCGGGGACCCGCTCCCCGAGGAGGATTGATTCTCAAGGAGATTGTTCATGAAGGTTTGGTGGACTCACTTAATAACCACCGTTTTTAAGTATTAGCTTCCTATGTTTCATGTAGTTTGCATTTTAGTTCGATTTTTAGTTTGATTTCTAGCTTGCATGTGAGGTTTGGAAGTGTTGGTTGCTTGTTTTTGGTTAATTCATGAGTATAGTCGGAGGATGAAAGGCAAAATCGTTGTTGGCAAACTCCGTTTTTGATGCTCAAGTAATTTATTTTTCGAAATTGTGCACAAGTACTCTTAGCCGGGTGACCGGCTGACGGTCCCCAACCGGCTAAGAAGACCTGGGCACATTTCTGTTTTTAATGAGTTTTTGGGCAGATTTCAGATTTTGCACTCTAAGCCTGTACCAGACCGGCGGCCGGTCTACCGGCTTAGAGTCGTGCGACTTATTCAAAATTGACGAAAATCCAAGGAAGTTCGATTCTTAGCCGGTAGGCCGACTGCCAGTCCACCGGCTGAGAATCATGAGTATGTCTTTTGCATTGAAGAGAAAAAAAGAAGTGAAGGCCTTCCCAGCCGGTCGGCCGGCAGCCGGTCTGCCGGCTGGGAGTTTTTGTAAGGAGAGAAAAGAAGAAGAGAAAGGAGTTGAGGAATTGAAGACCGACTCTGAGCCGGTCGGCCGGCTCAGAATCAGATGTTATTTCAAAAATTCGAAAAAATAAAAAAATCAACCCTAACTATGAGCCGGTCGACCGGCTGCCGGTGCCAGACCGGCTCAGAAACCCCTGTCGCAAAATAAAACAGCTCGTGTTATCCCTTTCTTTCTCATTTCTTCTTCTTTCTTTCTGATTTCCTCCATCTCTCTTCACATCCCTACCCACAAAAACTCTCTAAATCAACCCCCTTTATCCTTCCCACCCAAAATCATGTCCGGAAACCGAGCGGAGAGGAGATCTAAATCGCGACATGACCCGGCCGTTGAGCAAGAAGTACAAAATGTGATGCATAGCAGCTACATTGGTCCCGATCCGTTATTTCCCAGTCTCCAATTTGCAACTATCACTCAAAAAGGTAACTTTACTTACTTCAAGCATCGCCCCCTTCACCCGACTCGGTTTATTGATAGGGTTTCCATGAGGAAGTTAGGGATTGATAAGATTACTAAGACACTATTTGATGGGATGAGAATGAAAGCCTTGTATGATACTAGACCGGTTCATACCTCTCCCCGCTTGACTTGAGAATTTTTGAGCTAACTTGTGGTTACCAAGAACCGGAGTTTAGGGAAGGTAGTTTTCTTGGAATTCCGTCTCATGAATAAGCAACACCGTTTGACTTTGGAGGACTTTGCCTTGATTTTTGGTCTAAATGGGAAATTGCCCATTCATCCTCCGGAGGGCTTTGACACGGAGGTTATTTGGACGGCCATTACCGGCTTGGTTAGTGATCGAACGAAGAAGAATCCGGCTAATCGGGTGCATTTGGCACCAATTAGGATATGGCACCGTTTCATGGGGTGGACCGTCCTATCTCGGGATGAGCCACATAATTTTAGAACCGAGGCGCTTGAGATTTTGGGGTCTTATCTGATCAATGGGCCGAAGCTTAATATTGCCCATCATATGGCTCTTCATTTGAGTCGGTTGGCCCCCCAACCTCAGCTGGCCACTCCGATTTGTGTTGGCGGGATGGTTACCTTGATAGCCGTCAACCTTTGTCAAAGGCATTTTACGGTGGATTATATCCAGGGAAAGAACATCCTATCTCGCCGGTACATGCAGGATGCCTTGGGGTGGATCAAATGGAACCCCAATGACCGGCAAGAGTATTGGCAGATTCGTGTTAACAACAAGTTCAGAAATTCCGTTCCTTTGCCAAACACCGATAGGATGAGGGTAGTGCCCGGGAGTACATCCTACCTCCTTGACATTAAGGTCGATCCAGATGAGCTCCCACCTGATCAGCGCCCTCCCAGAGTTTATGCCTGTGATAGGGTCGGTACTACTACTTCCGACCTCCAGTTTCAGCAGCCCTCCGTCACTATGCCTCCTTTTGCGGGTGGTACTACCTTTTTCCGGGGATCCACCTCTAGTTCCGTTCCTTCTACCCAGCCTTCCCCACTACATCAGGACCTCATTGATTTTATGGCCCGAGTTGATTTGAATATGAAGACGGCAACAGAGCTTGCTAATGAGCGCCAGGCATTGGCGGATGAGCGCCATCGGGATGTGTGTTATAGGCTTGACTACTTGTACCACGATCAGGCCTATGGGACCTTCCCTAGCTATGACCAGTCTGTTCATCAGGGGTACCATCATGCAGCCGGTGGTCATCCTTCTTACTACTTGCCTCCTGAGGGTGGATATGTGCCCCCTGAGGGACGTTTTTATGGGGAGATTAATGTTGCTCCGGGCTACTTCTCTAGCCCGATCTTTCCCCCTAATTTCCGTAGAGATGGGGACTCAGGCCCTCAAGGGCATCTTCCTCCCCGTGAAATGGTTGGTGATCCCGGAGCTAGTGGCTCGCATGCTTGACCCTTCCGCGATGTCTTGAACAACCCGGATGATTATATGCTAGTCGATGCAAGTGGTGATATGAGCGGAGATGGCAATGGAGATGGAGATGGAGAAGGTGATGAGGATGATGAGTGACCGGCCATAGAGGTGGTAATTGATGTCTTTGCTCCCGAATGAAAATCCAAACCAAGTACTTCCTTAAATCCAAATTTCTCTTTAGTTTGCATTTTTCATTTTCGCATGCATCTAGAGTAGTTAGCTAGTTTAGATAGCTTGTTTTAGTTTCACTCTTATCATTTCATTTCATTTAGTATAGTTGCATTTAGTTGCATGCATTTATTTGCATTAGATTTCTTTTTTGTACCATATTGTCACATGTAGTTTGCATTCATGTAGACTAGAGCACTTAGTTTGCATCTTAGTTTAGTTTTTAGTTTTTCATTCTTTTTGTTTATTTTTGCTTTTATTGCTTTCATAAAAATCAAAAATCCAAAAAAATTGAAAATTCAAAAACATGTTCTTTGATTTCCGGTTTTCCTCCTCACATTATGCACATAGATAAGTGTGGGGAGGAAGAACCGTTTATTTCAAAAAAAAACTCAAAAACAAGTCTTTCATTTTCTCAAAAAATTTCAAAAAAGCCAAAAACATGTTGTTTTCGTTCTTTTCCTTTATTTCCCCCTTGCACTTTGTTCCATTGAGGACAATGTAAATCTTAAGTGTGGGGAGGGAAAATATCCACCTTGTGAATATTTCTTTGTTTTTGTAAATACGAAAAAACATCAAAAATGCCAAAAAAATCGAAAAATTTTAAAAATTTCAAAAAAAACATGTTCTTCCTTTCTTTTGTTTTTGTTCTTTGCTTGCATCGTATCTATATGTTTGTGGGACTAAGAAAGTGGCAGATGCAACAACAATCCGAGGTATTAGGAGAATAAAGACGCTTGATATACTCTTTCCTACTTCTTTCTCCCCTCCCCTCTTTCTTTTTTATGTCTATAACATGAAGGAGAACGGGATTTTTGTGCCTTGGATGTTCCTTTGGGGAACTTGTGGTTGTTGTGGATGATGTGCTGCTAGTTTATTCATCTTGTTGTTGCATGTTTGATATGTTTGTTATTAGTTTAGTGTAGTTTCACATGCTTTTCATTTTCATAGTTTTGTGAATATTTGTTAGTTGGTTTTCTATTTTGCATTTGTTTGTAAATATGCATAGGAGGTTGAATAGTGGAGGTTATGTGCCGTCAATGATGATATTTGTCTTGCTTGTGTCTTACCCCTCCTAATAGCTTGCACCGTTTGATGTCACTTTGTTAGGGTTCTTGCTTGCAAGGACCCGGAAGTCTAGGCTTAATGACCAAGTTTCGACCGCCATGTGAGACTGTGTTAGACCTTGACTCGACCTAGGACCGACAATAGCTACTCAAATGTGAGGATAGAGCCTCCTTTATAGTCGACCCATCAAACCGACTCAGTTTAGGATTGTGAGTAGTCCTCCTTACGTGGTATGTTATGTCAATACGCATAAGTATGACGCTGTTCCTTATTTCCGTGTTTATGTTCATGTGCATGTGAGACAACTCTTGTTCGAAATAAATCAACTTCACATTTGCCAAATTAGCCTTGTTTTGACCCTTGCATCTTATTCCCTCTTTTTTTTAGCCACTTTGAGCCTTAGCCTTTTCATTTGGCCTTAACCCCTAGATGAGCTACATCCCCAAAAACACCCTTCCTTGATCAAGAATGGTTGCTTTTTGGTACTTTGTTGGTGGTAGAGTCCGGATTTGGATGTCGGTTGGTGGCTTCTTCCGTTGTGGTCTTACTTGTTGTTTTCTTGGTGAATGGAAGTTTGAGAAAAAGAAAAGAAAAAAAAAATGAAAAAAGAAAGAAAATAGAAAATCAAAGAAAAAAGTTGAAAAAGTTTTGAAAAATCCAAAAAGAAAAGTGTATATATGTTTTTTGAAAGAGAAAAAGGCTAGCAACAACTCCCTTCCAGCAAGGGGACATAGAAAAAGCCGTTGCTATAATAATGTGGTCTTTTGATGTTTTTCCATGCGTGCCGGGTTTACACAATTTTTGCATTTGATTTGGATTTCAAGTCTTATGTTAGGGTGTAGACGTTGTTCGGTGTTTTAAATAATGACCACTTTGTTAAAGGTTGGGATGGGTTTATTTTTCCAAAGTAAGTTGGGGTTTATGCAATTTTTGCTTGGTTTTGTCAAAACCAAAGTTAGGGCATAGATGTTGCTTAGTTGTTGCAATAAGGAGTTGTGTTGATCATGGCAATCATTCTTGTTTTTGAGCCTCAAATTCTATAACGGTGCTTGCACCAAAACATTTTCACCCAACCCAAGCCCCATTTCATCCTTGTTGTTCTCATCATGTGCATTTACATTTTCTCATGGATTTTTGGATGGAGTACCATTCTAGATTGCAGGCATGCTTCGCAAGTTGAGGTAGGTGAGTGATTTTGGTTACTTTTTGTCACAAAAATCACCCCCTTTCTTTCCTTGTGCGTTGAGAGTCACCCGTGAGAGTCGGTACTTAGGGTTCTTTTATCGGTTATGGGTCTAGCATGGAGTCGAATCATCCGTGCGTCGTGTCAATCTTGGAAGTATAGCTTAGTGCTTCTGTTTGCCCGCCTTGAATTAGTTTCTTGGTCTTCGGTGATGTCATTGTTGGTTGATTGAGCTTGATTTAGGGGTTTGGCACCGTGGTTAGACTTTGAGTCGGCATCCTCCGCTATAGACCTCCTTTGTTTAGTTTTTCAAAACCCCTCTTGGATGAGGCAAGCGGTTGGCTTTTCCTTTTCCCGATGCATGTTGTTTGTTTATATGTGTTTTGTTTTGACTTGTTTGCATCAAAAATTTTGTAGCAAGACCAAACTTGCCTTGCAATAGGGCGTTCTTCCATGAATGTCAAATTGTGAGTTGAAAGGGCTACGGGTGTCGCTAAACCCGATTCAGCTTCTAGTTAGCTTAGTTAGTTTGTTTCATGTTTCTAATAAGGGTTATATAGCTTCTTGATCTCTTACTCGAGGACGGGTAAGGTTTAAGTGTGGGGAATTCTGATGAGCTTCATTTTAGTCATGTTTTTCATTGCTTTTTCTTCATCTTTGGTCCCGATTCGACCTCGTTTTGCCGACCTTTGCTTGATTTTACGTCTATTTCCTAGACTATCCCTATTTGGTTCCCATGTTGTAGGTATTGTGGCGGGAGTGAAGAAACGAGAGCAAACGAGATGGTTTTTGGAGCAAAATGAGAAGAATTTGCAAGAAATTACTCCAGGCCCTCTCAGCCGGTCCCAGACCGGCAGCCGGTGGGGCGGCTGGGAGGCTTGGCTTGACTTTCGTAGGAAAATGAAGAAAAGTTCCAGGGATTTGAAGTTTGCCTCTAAGCCGACTGCCAACCGGCAGCCGGTAGACCGGCTGAAGACCATGCTCTATACTTAGCTTTCTCAAAATGTGTCAAAGTTTCAGAATATTCAAGTTTGGCTGCCAGCCGGTGGTCTACGGGCGGCCGGTCCACCGGCTGGTGGTACCTTTGTTGAGAAGAAATTGAAGGAAAAACCAGATGTTGGATTTCAGCCTCCCAGTCGGTGCCCGACCGGCAGCCGACCGGTCGGCTAAGGATCAAGCTCAAGGAAGATTTAATCAATTGTTTACGTTTTGACTCTTAGCCGGTCACCTAACCGGCAGCCGGTTGACCGGCTGAGAGTCATTTCTCATATTTTCGCACACTATATAAACCCGCACTTAGTCTATTTTCATTTACGCAACTTTTACATAATTTTCACGCATTCCTAGGGTTTCTACTGTTCCATTGCTCATCTTTCCACATTCAAAAACTCAACTCAAAATCATAATCTTTATTTAGTTCGTTCATAGAATCTTTTAGTTAAATCTCTTTGATAATCTAGTTTGTTCTTAGCATTACCATTAGTTAATTTTAGGGATTTGGGTTGTAATTTGAAGACATTTGAGAGAATTCTTCAACTTGTATCCAAGCTCATGCCATATATTTGTTTGGTATAATCTTCTCCTCCTTTACTTTGTTTTTACATTTACTTCAAGTTTCCTTTAACCATTTGTATTTTCACCTTATTACAACATGTTTAGCATTTGTTCTTCCATTATTCATGTCTCCTTTTGTAACACCCCCATTTATTTAAGGGCCTGGACTAGGACTCCCCAGATAAATATGGGTGTTACCATCTCGGTTTCCCGAGGCAGTAGATACAAAGGAACGAAATACAGTACTTTATTATTAATGTTAAACTCAAAAGCAAGTTTGTACAACCAACTACAAAACTGTCTTATGAAATAAAGTACAACTCATGACAACACAACTATGGTGATCTAGGCTCTAGTCTGGTCCGGATTTAAGCTCTCCCTTCCCTTAGCTCCCATAGTCTCAAACACCTGCCAATCTGCTCCCCAATAATTTGGTTCATCACATGTGATCATGAATACACAGGGTCAACCACAAGGTTGAGTAGGTAATATAGATAAGACATGCAGTAACATAATACAGTATACTTTCATTCCCGCATCAATCAGTTCTCCACTTCCACCTCCATCATACCACGCATCCATCACACCACACTACCTCCATCCCACCACACCTCCATCTCATCACACCTCCATGGCCATATCATAAGTCCCATATCACAAGACCCAATTCACAAGCCCCGTTCTCCACAATAAGCAATAATAATTATTCAATCACAATATATATATCACAATCAAATACATCAGCGGATAATGAATATCCCCATGTCAGATCACAATTACACATAGATATTCCCCTACCTCAACCGTCGATTGGAATTGTCACTTGCGCAGCTGCTAAAAGTATTCTTCACGGAAAACGTTACCTAAACAGATATTATATAATAATTAATAACCATACCAAACCCCCATTTCACAAGGTACACTTACTATAAATAGTATCCTTCCTAAAGTGGAAAGTTTCCTAAAATGGAAACTTTCCTGAAATAGTAACTTCCCAAAATAGCATTTCCCAAAATAATAACTTCTAAACTCGTAAAGCTCGTAAAACGTACGACTTACTAAATCACTAAATATTATCACAACACATAAAGAATTATTATAAACATAGAATAATAGTAATAATAATAATAATAATAATAATAATAATATAATAATAATAAAACTAAGGCTAACAAAATACCAAACCACGCAAAAGACTCGCAAACCCCAACGCATCACTCACGAACAAGTATCCCATCTCCACCGTGTGACACCACCCCCGACCACCAGCGACTACCGACCCTGTACCCCCGACCAGTAGCTACACCCACGACACCCCAGCACCTCTTTGATGCCTGCCGACAAGGCGAACCAGACCCAAACCCAGGTCTGGTTCCCTACCTGGTTATGCTCCAGCCGCCCCTAAAGAACTCTCTGCCGCCGCTGCTACGACTGCCAACACCACGCCAAAACCACCACTCAAACCCCTTCTGACCCAGGACTCATAACCACGGTGGTACCACCGTGTCGACCTCCCCGAGTCAACGGTGGTACCACCCCCAATACTCCCCCTACACACGCGTTAACGAAACAGAGGCAACCAAGGAGGCGAACACGCCGGTATTATGCCTACCCAGACACCTACACCCGCCGTGACAACCTCCGTGCGACTCCCTGACTACCCATAACAAAAAAAATGATACTAATGTAACCCGAAGACTACGACTCAGAACCACTTCGACTTTAACACAAAACACACGCAGAGACACGATAACAAGGAACGACCGACACACAGAGGTGACCTTACCTGGTTCCTGCTCAAATCGAGGGGTGTTAGAGTGCTCTACACAGGCCGTGAAATCCTTCCCTTCCTTCCTTGTGGTAACGGCAGTGGAATAAGGGTATGGGTTGTGTATAGAATAGGTTAAAAGTGATGTCGATAGTGCTTCCTATGTGACGGCAGGATGGGGGTGTTTGTGTTATGTTGTGATCTGACAACTAGGGTTTAGGGTTGAGTAACCCGTGGTCATAAGGTGAAGGGTAGGGTTTGTTATGGTAAACGGGTCGGTTGTGGGTACTTGACCCATATATCATATATCATTCAATATACGATTACTACTACTAAACAACCCCACTCAAAGCCTAAGTATAAAATCGTAGAATTATTATAACTTAGTCGATAAACACACAAATAGCGATTAGCATAACACGATAATATTATACATATAGCACTTATAATATTACGTCTCGGGTTAATTTATAATATTAATTCCCGAGTCTTAAAAATAAATGTGAGGCGTTACAAATTCAATAAATTAATTATCGAATACTAATGTTCAAATACGATCAAAACGTCAGTATAAACAGTAAAAGACATACTAAAATACGAGGTATTACAGTCTTCCCTCCTTAAAATGAACTTCGTCCCGAAGTTCAACCACAGCCTTATATTGACGTACCCATACTCAAAACATCTATCATACTTGTTCGTCATATATTCCAACATATATCACACACTCATATAGACTCGAAATATAAAACACCATGATAAGACAATTAACATGAGTGAACTCATTATCACGAACTGTGAAAATACGGGGCGTTACAGTCTTCCCTCCTTAAAATGATCTTCGTCCCGAAGTCCACCTCCCATAACGGTAAAGAAAACATGTTGCAAGCATGAATAATAACAAGTAACACTTAAGAAACGTGATAGTTACATTCCATCCCCCTAAAGAAAACTTTGTCCCCAAAGTTTAACACACAACAGTAACGCATGACACTTCAACAACCATGATATGGAGCATAACATAAGTAGCAGGGTTATCAAGTATATTCAAATAATCACGATATACTAATTAGCCATGTCATAACAACTAGCCATATCATAAAATCATTGAGATTTTACAATCCTATCCTTCTTAAAACATGGTTACGTCCTCGTAACCCCATTATAAGAATTCCAACACATTACTCTGTCTCAACCAGTACTCTATCTCATAAAATCTTACTCTAAGAAGCCAAGTATTGTACTATCATCGTCGAACCTAAGGCCAGAGACAAGGGGTGAGTGAACTGACGGAATAATACCGCAAAACAATACTTCCATCTCAATATCGATTCAAACTCAAATAATGTAACTCAATAACCGGGTCACTCAGGACCGTGAGCATGGCACACAGGCCCCCATAACTCATAGCTCAATAACAATAACCAATTCTCATCTCAATTTCAATATCATATTGTCAAAGGTTCCATTAGAGGAACTGCTCAACACTTAGAGAATAACTCTAAGCTACTCACCCACGAGTCAAGGTCAAAGGATACAATAATTAAAACACAATGCCCGAAAGCCAAAATGTCAATATTGTAAATTACATCGTTTCGTATGAATTCAACTCAGTAATGCAATAGATAAACCACATATAAGCTCTTAAATCCTCTTCCTGACATTCCCAAATCAAAAGAATGACTAATTATACATCAACTTATCCACTAATACCAACCTTAGTTTACATACATTTGATATTCATATCTAATAGCGTACGAATCAAAAGTTCCACTGCCCACTTTGTAACAAACCATCGATTCATATCGAATAATGTTAACCCATCTCACCAAAATTAACATAATAAAAAAAAACATATACTACTAATAATATGATATATAATAGCATAAACCATAAATCTTAACGAAATCAACAGCATATAAATCACTACAAGTTAATCAGAAATTATACACAATAACCCCGAACAATATTAATTATAATAGGATCGTGTTATGTAGTAAAACAGATTCAGAGTAGCTAACACCTAAATACCATTGAAATTTCAACACAAAATCAATGTATTCTCAACAATGCAAACAATCAAGAGACTCATAGTTCATAATTGACAAATTAAAACATTTCATGTTTGTAAACATATTATAGAAAAAAAACATAGGACAAAATTTATTAACGTAATTAAACATGGAGCATTGAAATATCTCACAGGATATACACAATTCATGGACTCACAAGACCGTTTAACAGTTCAAGGTATTAATAAGTTAGCAAGATCACTTAGGTATAACTCAACTTACATCATTTATCATGAGACTAATAAAATACATGTCTTGCAACATAAGGTTTTATATAACACGCATCAATTAGCATTTGGGCAGAATTTCGTCAACACGTAGCTACAGAATTGTCATGTTGCAAACTATCATTCTAATTATCAAACATCAAGCACAATCATCATAATTCTCAAACATCAAGCTTAAACATGGTTTATCACGTTGAAAACATTTTGAAACGTTTGAAACATTGAAGCGGTAATTTGTGATCATTTATAATTACGAACAAAAGGGCCACAAGCTACAGATCGAAACAAGGCCAGACAGGGACATCCTAACTCTTCTTTACTAAGACGTTGTTCTTGACGCTCATGAATTATGAAAGTTTTTAACGAAAGTAACGGATTCACAAGACTAGTAATTGATATTTCATATGTCAACCAATTAATAATTCCAATACATCGTGATCATATTTTATACATATCATTATGCATCTCACTTTACGGTATAACTGTATACATGAAAAGTTATAAAGATTGTGATCGCAGAGACTAGACAAGGATATGCCATCAATATACAAAAGAACATCAACAAGATTCACATTGTTTAAATAGTCACAATTACGTATAACAAACACATTGTTACATAACTTTTACTCATGACATCGTGCTAATAAGCTTACTAGTTAAGTTTCATCCGATAAACATGGTATTAACATCACACACGATTATCACCTCATTATTCGGGGTCATATCACTAGAAAGTAGGAACGTTGGTATAACTGAAACTATTTTATATAGAAACAAGCATGATGGCGTTATCATATAGTAAGGTTCCTATTCATATCATATTCCTACAATTCATGTTACTAATGCTATATCCGGATATCACGGAATCACATCACATAATCCACATTTGACTAAACTTTTATATGAACTTACATATCTCACAATTCACCAATTAAACATTATGCAACAACTTACAAAAATCATAATCAAATAACAGCTTAACTAGCGTGCGCGCGATTATAGTAGAAAACATGGGAAATAAGCTAAACAGAGGAAATTATTTAATACAATCTTTATACAACTCAATCGGTCTGATCAAGCGTTTTTACAGCAATTCAACAGAAAGAAAACAATTTTGGCAACTTGCAAAAATCACAATTAAATAGTGGCTCGTTACGATTTTACATGGCATATCATTTTGAAAACGCGAACACATATTCTGACCAGTAGAGTTGAATTTATGCATAACAATCACCAGGTTTTTAAATGATTTCTTTCACTCAGATCATAGGTCGTTTTAACAGGAACCCAAAAACATTGGAAAGCTAATTCAGAAGATTATCATACATAAAATTTTCATACATATATGGAGAACACATTTTAAATGGCATCTCTCGCAAGTAAAGTAACATTCTGAAAATTTATCAAAATTTGTGTTCTTTAAAATCACTTCCCACTATTACATTTAAATATAACCATTATTTTTCCTAAAACATGTTGACATGTCATTCGAAGCGTTGGGATCGGATTATTAACTTCATTATTTCAAACTAAAATTGTCATCTACCAGACGGCAAGATTGCGAACTTGAGAAATAGCATCACGAAATAATTCAATAGTTACACATGTATGAACAATGCATTAGTTCCTACTATTTTAACAGTCACGACATAATAGTATGTAAATCTATATACCAGAATCACCATGGTGCCACATATAGAAACATGACTCTTTACTACACTAATTGGATGTCAAAAGAAATTGTCATATATACTTTAAGTACGATCTATGCAACACATAACCCTTGAGTACTCATGGTTAGGGGTAACACATTCCAGTCAATCATGATCACATCTCTCCTACATCTATCCTTCTAGGTAGCTATAGCTCATCAACTCATTACATATATTATTATACTATATCTCTGCTTAATGGTTCAGGGATCATATAGCCGCATGCATATCACCATATATACAAATAAAGCTCATATTCAAAGACTCTTGTTCTCAATACCAGAAATGGTATATCTCAATCAACATTCAACATCAATCTCATGATTCGCAGTATACATTACCAACCATATTTCACATCATAACTGACCTCATTCCTTCTCCTGCAAGAACGTTAGTACAAGATAACTAGGTCACTATATAATCTACCCCACTCTTCAATTACTCTCTTTGGGTTCCCGAGACAGAACAGAAAGGGCCCAGGTTTGGTGTGAGGGGGGCCCCTAACTCATCCCGTTCCTTTTTGGGGCTCCTATCAGTTTCATCTCGAGGTTCATTTTATTAGACTCTTCCTACGTTCATTATTATTCATTTAGTTTAGGCCTGAGGATCGTTCTCTCTGATACCACTTTGTAACACCCCCATTTATTTAAGGGCCTGGACTAGGACTCCCCAGATAAATATGGGTGTTACCATCTCGGTTTCCCGAGGCAGTAGATACAAAGGAATGAAATACAGTATTTTATTATTAATGTTAAACTCAAAAGCAAGTTTGTAAAACCAACTACAAAACTGTCTTATGAAATAAAGTACAACTCATGACAACACAACTATGGTGATCTAGGCTCTAGTCTTGTCCGGATTCAAGCTCTCCCTTCCCTTAGCTCCCATAGTCTCAAACACCTGCCAATCTGCTCCCCAATAATTTGGTTCATCACAGGTGATCACGAATACACAGGGTCAACCACAAGGTTGAGTAGGTAATATAGACAAGACATGCAGTAACATAATACAGTATACTTTCATTCCCGCATCAATCAGTTCTCCACTTCCACCTCCATCATACCACGCATCCATCACACCACACTACCTCCATCCCACCACACCTCCATCTCATCACACCTCCATGGTCATATCACAAGTCCCATATCACAAGTCCCATATCACAAGACCCAATTCACAAGCCCCGTTCTCCACAATAAGCAATAATAATTATTCAATCACAATATATATATCACAATCAAATACATCAGCGGATAATGAATATCCCCATGTCAGATCACAATTACACATAGATATTCCCCTACCTCAACCGTCGATTGGAATTGTCACTTGCGCAGCTGCTAAAAGTATTCTTCACGGAAAACGTTACCTAAACAGATATTATATAATAATTAATAACCATACCAAACCCCCATTTCACAAGGTACACTTACTATAAATAGTATCCTTCCTAAAGTGGAAAGTTTCCTAAAATGGAAACTTTCCTGAAATAGTAACTTCCCAAAATAGCATTTCCCAAAATAATAACTTCTAAACTCGTAAAGCTCGTAAAACGTACGACTTACTAAATCACTAAATATTATCACAACACATAAAGAATTATTATAAACATAGAATAATAGTAATAATAATAATAATAATAATAATAATATAATAATAATAAAACTAAGGCTAACAAAATACCAAACCACGCAAAAGACTCGCAAACCCCAACGCATCACTCACGAACAAGTATCCCATCTCCACCGTGTGACACCACCCCCGACCACCAGCGACTACCGACCCTGTACCCCCGACCAGTAGCTACACCCACGACACCCCAGCACCTCTTCGATGCCTGCCGACAAGGCGAACCAGACCCAAACCCAGGTCTGGTTCCCTACCTGGTTATGCTCCAGCCGCCCCTAAAGAACTCTCTGCCGCCGCTGCTACGACTGCCAACACCACGCCAAAACCACCACTCAAACCCCTTCTGACCCAGGACTCATAACCACGGTGGTACCACCGTGTCGACCTCCCCGAGTCAACGGTGGTACCACCCCCAATACTCCCCCTACACACGCGTTAACGAAACAGAGGCAACCAAGGAGGCGAACACGCCGGTATTATGCCTACCCAGACACCTACACCCGCCGTGACAACCTCCGTGCGACTCCCTGACTACCCATAACAAAAAAAATGATACTAATGTAACCCGAAGACTACGACTCAGAACCACTTCGACTTTAACACAAAACACACGCAGAGACACGATAACAAGGAACGACCGACACACAGAGGTGACCTTACCTGGTTCCTGCTCAAATCGAGGGGTGTTAGAGTGCTCTACACAGGCCGTGAAATCCTTCCCTTCCTTCCTTGTGGTAACGGCAGTGGAATAAGGGTATGGGTTGTGTATAGAATAGGTTAAAAGTGATGTCGATGGTGCTTCCTATGTGACGGCAGGATGGGGGTGTTTGTGTTATGTTGTGATCTGACAACTAGGGTTTAGGGTTGAGTAACCCGTGGTCATAAGGTGAAGGGTAGGGTTTGTTATGGTAAACGGGTCGGTTGTGGGTACTTGACCCATATATCATATATCATTCAATATACGATTACTACTACTAAACAACCCCACTCAAAGCCTAAGTATAAAATCGTAGAATTATTATAACTTAGTCGATAAACACACAAATAGCGATTAGCATAACACGATAATATTATACATATAGCACTTATAATATTACGTCTCGGGTTAATTTATAATATTAATTCCCGAGTCTTAAAAATAAATGTGAGGCGTTACAAATTCAATAAATTAATTATCGAATACTAATGTTCAAATACGATCAAAACGTCAGTCTATTTCTAGGGTTAGGGGTCACTACTACAGAAATGTCATTTGGCAACGGTCAAAAAGCACATATGGCAACGGTTCCACGACCGTTGTAAATCGGGGCATTGCCTTAAACAATCACCTACGGCAACGATTGTTAACCGTTACCAAATGTTATTTTTGGCAATGGTTGCTAGTAAGAACCGTTGCCAAAAGGTGTTTTTGGCAACGGTTATTAACAGCAACCGTTGCCTTATGTATATAAAAGGCAACGGTTATTAGCAGCAACCGTTGCCTTATGTTTATAAAAGGCAACGGTTCATTTTAACAACCGTTGCCATTGCTCAATCAAAATTTTTTAAAAAAAATATTCTAATAATATATTTTTGGGTAAATGTAAAGTTTTATATTAAGATAATAATTAATAACAAACCAATGTTTTAACATATAATCAACATTACAAAGCAATATCAATGCCTCTTCTGCTTAAGTGAACTACGAATCTCTACTGCTCTCTAATAATGGTGAGGCTGAACACCAAAGCATCCATGGGAGAACTTGTATCCCCCATCTTCCGAACCATAGTTGGCCATATGCAATGCCATGTTGGAGACGAAGTTCCATCGACCTCTTTTTTTATGTATCCACTACAGTGATCCTCCTGTTAGATAATTATACAATTCATCAGAGAAAAGTACACCAATAACAAGTAGAAGAAACTTCAATCCAAACATGACTTGAAGTTGGCTAATGTGAATCATGAAACCGAAAATAAAGTTTCAGGCTAGCAAAGCTAACTACAGTTTCAGGCTTTGAGCTGCAACTACGAAAAATATACAGGAAAGAACCTAAGAGCAGTGAAGATACACATCATTAAAAATAAAGTAAAAATACAGTCTCTAAGATAGTACTAATGATTGAACTTTTATAATTAGCCCTCACACCCCCACAAACATATGATATAACCCAATTAACTCCATACGGTTAAAACCGCAACTTTCTCGACATCGTAATCACATACACAGTGTCTTAATCCGGCTCAAAACATGATAAAAGTTCCAACTTTAAGCATTCAAATCAACCTAAAGATAACCAACCAACCATTTAACAAAATAAGCTGAATCAATTTCAAACAACGAGAATGACATAAAAAAAACACAATTTACACAAAATAAAAACTACCCATTTAACAAAATAAAGGAACTTAATCGAGAAATCGAGAATTACCCGAGCAACGACATTGATCACGGAAAGGTGTAGAGAGGAATAACAATGCCTTTTCCATCTTGAACTAATAAAGTGCACCACATCCACCATGTCACGATTCCAATTTATAGTATCCTACCACCAGTGTAGTCCAGAAACCTGCAAGTAAGCAGTCAAATATACTGCATTAGGTGGGTTAAATAAGCGTCCCTTTTTGTACGTCGACTTTCTTATGCTCTATGTTACTCTGAATTTGCTATTAGGTTACGAACTTATCCAAGAGTCACAGCCAAAAGTGAAGAACATAAGGTATACTGCTAACCTCAATGTCCGTAATGATTCCCGCGTCTAGAAAATCTTTCATATTTTGTCTGAAGCTCATCATGTAATCGCTGTACATCTGATCTCGACACAATAATTAACAAAACAGATTAAAAAATGAATCATCTTGCCCAATATTCTTTCATAATATACAAAACTTGTGCTTTTTCTAAAGTGAGTACAAATAAGTGAACAGCTAAGACTATCCACAACAAACTCAAAAAACAGTAAGCTGCAGTCACAGAACATAATTCTGAGTACAAAAATGATTGCCCAAGAATAAATCATGGTGCCAACCAAAAATTTTCTGGCTTTCAAAAACCTGTCAAAATAATGCATTTATTGTAAATTGTTTTGACTGAAATATCTCAAAAAAGGTCAGACAGCATCAAGTTTCGAAACAAAAATACTGTATTTTAGCGTGAGGGGAGTTACAAGGGCGATTTACCAATTAAACTAGCTGACATATGCACAAACAGAAGTACTAGAACTAGAATTAGTACCTGAGCAACATGTAATAATCATCATGCTTTGAAGGCAGTAATTCTTCCAAGATAAGTGCCTGGAAAAGCGTCTACAGCCTGCATTTCCTCAAAATCTAGCTCATCGTCAAAAGCAACAGACATTACTCGGCTGTTCCTTATTCCTTTCTTGGTCAAAGAGTTCCTGAACTTGGCCGAGACATTGTTTGCCACCTTATTGAAAAACCCGAGTGCTGTCTCAGTCTCAGTTTTCTCGAGCCCTGAATTCAAATCTTTATATGAGACGATCTTATGACAACATAATCAAAAGACCAATTTACTCACAAGACATAAGTTAAGGTGGTTTATTTATTTTGACAACAGTTACTAACTTGCTGTAAAACCGTCTCACTTAAGACTAACTGATCAGTATATCATTCAGCTTAATTGGTTAAAAAAGAAGCAAAAACCAACACGAGCAACAATGCCAACACGTGATTAGCTTTGTGTTGCCTGTTGTTAATGTGTTGTTAATGTGGCTTAGAAAGCTATACTGGGTCAGGGGTACACATATAATAATTCTGAAATAATGCTAGCTATGTGAAACACAGTATCACAAGTATGAATAACAACTAATTTTTTCTGAGATTGGCTTATAGAAACACGAGGAACAAATTCCTATTCTTGTTATATTATTATTATTATTTATATTATTATAAATTTGAAACTCTTATTTGCAACGGCACTATCCGTCGCAAGCTTGTGACGGATACCGTTTACTCTCACAAAATACCCACTTTTTCTCTCTCTGCTACACTATTCATGTGGTCCCCTTTTTCCACTAACTCATTTCTATCCATTTTACCTCACAAAATATCCGTCACAAATGATGACCCGTCGCAAGCAAGACTTACTATATTATTATAAATTTGAATGTGAGTATTGGTAACAACACAAATTGGTTTCAGGTTGCACATTTCTTACACTTGCCCATATGCTCAAAGAGTGTGGATCACCAGTAGTTGTAAGGTTGGTCATCTGAATCGAAATCCGAAAGAAATATTCATTTACTCATTATTTATGCTCATATCGTTTACTAGTACTCGTACATTTCGGTAAAACAGGGATTACAAGATACCATCAAGTTGGTCCCAATTGATTTAATAAACAGGCCTGCTTGGCACAAACACAGTTTATCCGCCAAACAAGATCAGTAGAAGAGTATTCCCATATCCCTCACATATCTGTCTCTAATAGTCTCATATCCGTCACAAAAATATTAAATATTAAATGTCCAGAATTGCATTAATCACTTAATTTTTGGCTGGAAAATGATACAAGTATATTGGTTTTGTCGAACAACTCCCCTAATTAACACAAATCATCAATTTATACAAACCCTAACTAATTAAACATAATAAAAAACAACTAAAAACACAAATTAACATATACTAATAACAAAATATACTAAAGAAACTAATTACAATCACAAATTAAATAAATACAACTAAAATAATCTAACAAATTGAAATTATAAATAAAAATTAAATACACACCTTAAAATAAGAGAGTGTGGCAGTGGTTGGCGGGATTAATCGCGGCAGTGGGGCGGCAATGGGGCGGCGGTGGAGCGGCGGTGAGTGGTGGTGGTGGTGGTGGCGGTGGCGGCGGTGGCGCGGCAGTGTGAGAGGAAGATATTGACGCTCTCTTGTTTTTTTCGTGTTTAATAAAAATTGGTAAAGTAGGGGAGAGGAAGAGGAAGAGCAGTTTTGAAACCGCTGGGGAAAAGAACGCATAGTGAGGGTTTAGCCGTTTAGGGTGATAATAACTAGCCTGGTAACTAGTAATGATACCTAAGGCTTCTGTTTCCGCGTAACCGTTGCCTTTTGTTTACATTTTGCTACGATAGTAACCTAATAAATGGCAACGGTCAATACAAAACCGTTGTCTTAATTGTGTACAAAGATAACATATGGCAACGGTTTTTGAGTGGACCGTTGTCGTACGAGTTTTTTCTCTATATTTGGCAACGGTTACGGTAATTTTTAATGACCGTTGTCATTTGTCCATGCCTAAAGTCATTTATGTACTATTGGGTGTACTTTGGTAGTTGGTGTTGATGATTATTGCTTAGGGTTAGGGTTTGGTCTTCATCTTTGTTAGGTTTTCATTACATGCTTGCTACTATATGTTTGATGAAATGTCTCAACGACCGTTGGGCATGATTCTTGTTGTTGTTTGCCTTTGACGATAGTCTAGGGTTCTCATGAGCATGTATGTATGATTTGTTGGCCTTGTTTGTAGCGAGAGCTAGAATAGGGTCCGACTTTAGGCGAGTCTAATTGAAGGACGCGACTAACCTAGACCTAGCTTAGAAGAGACCTCTTACCCTTTGCACGTTTGACATCGGCCTACCCTAGTAACCCCCGACACCCTAGTTGTTTTTATCATCGATTAAATCTTAGTTTATTTGCCTCAATATAAGTTGTTTTTTAGTTGCTAGTCTTATCACTCTCAAACCTATTACCTCGACTTAGGCTTGAATTAGAACCAAACTAATCAATTATCCCCATCATCTTCGTGTTCGACCCCGAACTTAATACTACTTGCTTTCGGATTTACAAATCTTGTTTGATGCCGGTAGTGACGGCAAAAGTCGGCCATCACTGACCAGGACCGAGACCAGGGCCAGCTGACCAAGAGTCCTAATCCATAAAAAGAAAAATTAGGGCATTCATTAGGCATTCACTTTTACGTTGAAATTTTACTTACGCACGCCCGCATTTGTACTAGCTCAACACAGTGATCATCCTCGAAAATAGTGAAAACTTGGTGGGATTCCGTTCCCCCCGTGGTTGTTTCCCTCATTGGGTTTTTCCGCGTCACCAAAATCTCGCGTGTCCATTCTTTTATTTCTTCGTTCTTTACATTCGTTTTTTTACGTACATTCACTTATTGGTTGGTACTTTGACCCATATCACAATCAATTAACCTGGTAGAAATTTTACCAAAACAATTTGGCGCCCACCGTTGGGCATAGTGCGCATTCCAATATTTGAAATCATCACCTTATCACGAAATCATGTTTGGGACTAAAGCTAATCCCTCCAGCTCCCAGAGCATGTCAGCCCAGTCTAGTGGGACCAACCCTACCGTGTCCGTTGGTCGCGCAGGACCACCCTCCACCGCAAGTTAGACCACGGCCTCAAAGGGTTGCTACCTCGTCTAGCAGACCTCCTCAGCTCCCCAGATCAGCCCCTGTGTCTGCTCCCTCAAGGCAGAGTAGAGAAAGCTGCCCCAGCAGAAGCGGAGAAGCCCAGATACCTGGAGTAAGCCCGCTGCCAAGAATCCCCAGCCCATATCCGATGCAGATGGTGGTCCAAGGAATGAGTGCTCTGCAGGAAGCCATAGAGGGCCTGAAGAAGGACAATCTGGACCTGAGAGAGCAGATCGCTGCAGTCGCCCGCCCAACTCAGACGCCCAGAGTGCTATAGCCAGGACCCGGATAGACCTTCAATCCCTTTGGGAGAGGAGGGCTGAACCGGCCAATTCCCTAGGAGGTCGTCACCAGGCTGGATCTAGGTGTCAGCACCCCGAGCAGCGGCCCAGAGATACTCGACCTGGACTCATCGGTGTTCAGAGCACTACAGCCCAGCCCAGTTCAGCCTGTAGGTAATCCTACACCTTGTTTTCCCCCTGGGACTGATCCTCTGACTTTTGCAGGTACACCACCCCAACCTTCAGTTGGATGGACGCCAGAAATCCTAGTAAGGACAGCGCCCGTGAGCCAGTTCAGCCTCGGAGGATGGACAGGAGGAGCCCCAGGGCAGTCAACAGTTGGTTGGCATCCAGGGCAAGGTTCCAATTCATCTGTAGTAACCAAGCCGCCTGCCAGCCAACCGTCCTCAGGCCCTTGGGGAGGAGCCCCTCCTGGCTTCTTCCCTCCGTCTGTCAAACCGTCCTTAGGCCCTTGGGGAGGAGCCCCTCCTGGCTTCCTCCCTCCGCCAGCCAATCCGTTCTCAGGAGCAGGCAGCCTATCAGACCAGCGTTACCAGGAGCTGAAGGACATGATCACCAAAATACCCGGCATGCCAAGGCCCATGGAGAAAGCTTCCCAGGATAGCTATGCAGATTCGCCCTTCATCGATAACATCGCTCTCATCAATGTGCCCAAGGGCTTTGTGCCACCAACCATGACACTATATGATGAGACGGCAGACCCCCTGGACCACATCAATCAGTATAAGCAGAAAATGATGGTGGTGAGCGCAACCGGAGCACTCAAGGAGGCCTGTATGTGCAAGGGATTCGGATCAACCTTATCCGGAGCATCCTTGCACTTGTTCGTAGGGTTGCCCAATCGCAGCATACCCTCCTTTGCAGATCTGGTTAATGCCTTTAATCAGCAGTTTGCTAGCAGCATGAAACCAGAAAAGCAGACTAGTGATCTTTACAGGATTATTCAAGGATTCGAGGAAACAACTCGAGACTACCTCACCAGATTCAATAAGGAGAAGGTCGCCATTCCGAATTGTGATGTGCCCACCGCCATTGAAGCCTTCCGTAGAGGGTTACATCATGATTCAGACCTGTACAAGCAGTTGACAATGCACCCATGCACTGCCTTTGTTAATGTACAGGCCCAGGCAGTTGCAGCAATGAGGCTGGAAGAGGACGCTGCCTCTAGAAGAAGCACCTACGACACAGAACCTGTGTCTAGGAAAACGCCAGTGGAAAAGAGGGGTGAAAGATCAAAGCCCTATAGCAAACCAGTGAGCAAAGTATTAGAGAGCACCGGTGGTAAAAGTGATGCAGATCCACCTCCGAAGGTCAGCGAGTATGGCTTTACCACCGGGATGGCTGGCCTATTGAAGGCCTTGAAAGAACTCAAGGGAGTCAGATGGCCAAAGAAGAAATATGAGCGACCCAATGACCGCCGTGATGCCAGCAAAAGATGTGAATTTCATGATGACATAGGCCATACCACGGACGAGTGTTGTACCCTCAGGAAAGAGGTCCGATTCCAGTATGACCGAGGCAACTTGGATCATCTGCTCCCAGAGAAGTCCACCAGAGTCAATGCAGCCAGCCAGGTACAGCCTTCACCAGCTCCTCCCTGCAACTGAATTGTCAATGTCATCACCGGAGGATCAGAGCTGTGTGGGCTCACCTATTCAGCAGCCAAAAGACGCCTGACAGCAACTAAGGGAGAAAAGCCAGAATCATCATGCAGAATAACACGGCAGGACCTCCCAGCAATGACCTTTGACGAAACAGATGCACAAGCTGTACCAGAGCAGCACCATGATGCCCTGATCATCACATTGAACATTGGCAATTGTGAGGTCAGGAAGGTCATGGTAGATACAGGAAGCTCTGTCAACCTGCTGATGCTGGATGCCCTGAAGAGCATGGGATTTGACGAGAAAGACCTGACAAAGAAAGCTATTCCCCTGGTCGGATTCAGCGGAGAAACAGCGCATACCCTAGGGGAAATCACTATCCCGACCTACGCCGGAGGGCTGAACAAACAGGAAAGATACTTGGTTATTGATGGTCCATCTACTTACAATGTTATTCTTGGCAGGCCCTGGATCCACAAAATGCGAGCAATCCCGTCAACGTACCACCAGTGCCTGAAATTCCCTACACCGTGGGGAGTCCAGGAGATACGGGGAGACCAGGAGGAGGCCAAGGACTGCTACAAAGTAGCTCTCAAAAGGACCACCAGGCCACTAGCCGCCAGAGCATAGCAATTACAGCAGCTGCACATCCAGGAGGAATACATCGAGCCCCAGCAGGCAGAAATCGATGAGGTCCGCCTAAATGAGCAATATCCATAAACGAACGTGTTCGTAGGCTCGGAGTGCTCTGGAGATCTGCGCCAGCAGCTCCTCCAACTTCTCAGAAGGAATGTGGACTGTTTTGCCTGGTACCACAAAGACATGATTGGCATAGACCAAGAGATCATAACATACAAGCTCAGCATAGATCGAGCATTCAGACCAGTGCAGCAGAGACGCGGGAAATTTGCAGCAGAAAGAAACCAGGTCATAAACCAGGAGGTGGATAACCTTCTGGAGGCAGGAAAGATTAGGGAAGTCAAGTACCCAGAGTGGCTGTCCAACGTAGTGATGGTACCAAAAAAAATGGCAAGTGGAGGGTCTGCGTGGATTTCACAGACCTGAACAGGGCCTGCCCCAAAGATCCATTCCCCTTGCCACATATAGATGCTATGGTAGACGCCACTGCAGGCCATGAAATGTTGACTTTCCTAGATGCTTGGAGCGGATACAACCAGATCAAGATGGACCTGGCAGACCAGGAGAAGACAGCATTCAGATCCGAAAGAGGCATTTACTGCTACAACGTAATGCCCTTCGGTCTTAAAAATGCTGGCTCTACGTATCAACGGCTCGTAAACATGATATTCAAAGACCAGATAAGACGAAACATGGAAGTATACATAGAAGATATGGTGGTCAAATCCAAGCAATCGGTGGACCACACCTAGCACCTGGAGGAAACATTTAACACCCTCCGGAAGTACAAGATGAAGCTAAACCCAACTAAGTGTACCTTTGGAGTTTCCAGCTGGAAATTCCTGGGGTATATGGTAACGCAGAGGGGAATAGAAGCCAGCAAAGAACATATCAAAGCAGTCCTGCAACTGGAATCACCTCAGAAGCCTAAAGATGTGCAGCTTCTAACGGGAAGAGTAGCAGCCCTGAGAAGATTTATTTCCAGATCCTCAGACCGGTGCAGACTATTCTATGACATTCTAAGGAAAAGCCAGAAGTTTGATTTGACATCAGAGCACGAGAAAGCATTCCAGGAACTGAAGCGGTACCTAAGCAGCCCACCCCTGCTGTCCAAACCAGAGCAGGGGGAAGTGCTGCTTCTGTACCTCTCTGTAACTGAAGCAGCTGTGAGTGCAGTACTAGTCCGACAGCACGAGGGAGCTCAGCATCCAGTGTACTACGTCAACAAGTCACTACTACCAGCAGAAGCAAGGTATACCTCACTTGAGAAACTAGTATTGGCATTGGTCACAACATCCTACAAGCTACGCCCAAACTTTGAGTCTCACACCATCTCGGTGGTTACTAACCACTCCCTTAAGATGGTCATGAGAAAGCCAGAGCTCGTAGGGCGAATAGCTAAATGGTCTGTGCACCTGAGTGGATATGATCTCCAGTTTGAACCACACACGACCATAAAGTCACAAGCCCTCGCATATTTCGTCTCCGACTTCAGCCCAGCACTCCAGATCGAAGCAGAGCAGGAGATCCTGCACCTACACAAGGGTGCCAAGCCAGGCACATGGAAATTACGAGTAAATGGAGCATCAAACGGCAGAGGGTGAGGTGTTGGGTTGATCCTCAGATCACCATAAGGTGACTTGATCACCCAGGCAGTCCGATGAGAGTTCAAGATCACCAACAACGTGGCTGAGTATGAAGCCCTAGTTCTAGGGCTGCAATTAGCCCTGGACATAGGAATCAGTTGTGTTAATGTGTATAGTGATTCACAATTAATTGTGAATCACGTCAATGGAGCATACGAGGCAAGTGATCCAACAATGGCGGCCTACTTGTATGTAGCAAAGGAATTAATCAGCAGATTCGCAAAATTCTGCTTCCAGCAGGTACCCAGAGAGCAGAACGCAGAAGCAGATGCACTGGCAACCCTGGGATCAACCTTCTAGCCAGCTGACGTAGCCAATATCCCAATCACCCATGTCCTCAGACCAGCCATTCCTCGACCAGATCCAGACCAGGAGGAATTGCCCATCTGCAGCAACCCAGACCAGGAACCAGACCAGGACTGGCGAAAGTCGTACCTGGATTGGTTGCAGCATGATATCCTACCCAGCAATAAAAAAGAGGCACGCAATTTCAGGATGAAGGCTTCCAGGTTCCTGCTAATTGATGGCATCCTGTTCCGGAAATCACTAGCAGGACCTTATTTGCGTTGCTTGGATCAGACTGAGGCACAGACTGTCTTGCATGACCTCCACAACGGAGACTGTGGAAATCATGCAGGGGGAAGAAGCATGTCCAATAGAGCCCTTAGAATGGGGTACTTCTGGCCCACAATGCGCAAGGATGCAAAAGAGTATGCAAGGAAGTGTGACACCTGTCAAAGGCACGCATCTGTCAATCACCAACCAGCAGAACCCCTACACCCGGTCATATCCCCATGGCCTTTTATGAAGTGGGGGATGGACATTGTGGGACCCTCCCAAGAGCACCAGGAAACAAGTTGTACATGCTGGCCATGACAGATTACTTTTCTAAGTGGATCGAAGCAGAATCATTCACCCAGACCACTGAAGCACAGGTCATCTCTTTCATTAAGCGTAATATATTCACCAGATTTGGTATACCTTCGGAGATAATATGTGACAATGGTTCCCAGTTCATTGGGAAAAAAACTGAGGCTTTTCTGTGCTGGGTGGAACGTATCACTCCAGAAATCTACTCCCAGAAATCCCCAGTCCAATGATCAGGCTGAGTCCAATAACAAGATCATCATTGAAAATATGAAAAATAAATTGCAAAAAATGGGAGGGAAATGGGCAGAGGAGCTCCCTCTGGTCCTGTGGGCTGACAGGACTACCCCAAAAGTAGCAACAGGTCAGACCCCCTTCAGCCTCGTTTTCGGAGAAGAAGTAGTTATTCCTTCTGAGGTCAAAGTCCCAACCGACAGATACCGGTGCATAAACGAGGACCAGAACCAAGTGGAAATGACAAGTAGCCTAGACACTGTGAACTCATGACCAACACCTACGTCAGAATGGCCTCATATAAGCAGATGGTAGCTCGGAGCTACAACAAGAATGTCAGAATCAGAACCATGCAAGTAGGAGATCTAGTCCTGAGAAAGGTGTTCCAGACCACCAAAAACCGGCTAGCCGGAAAGTTCGTCTACAACTGGGAGGGCCCATACCAAGTTGAGAGCATAGTTGGTAATGGGGCCTACAGGCTAATGACAATGGAAGGGGAAATGATACCCATGGAATATACTTCACTTACAAAAGTATATCATCTAGAGGTGCCTCCACCAGACCAGAGCAGTTCCCTTGGACCTCAGGTTCTACTCTGTATAAAGTATATTCTGGTTCAGCTTAAAATTTTGTCTTGCTTTTATTTTTCTAAACTTAAGTTTTATAATCTAAATCTTACAATCTAAATCTCTTGTACATCTAAACTGGTTATTAAATCTTTTTAAAGTTGAAGAAAATTCCATTACTTAGTAATTTTCTGGACCAGATATTACCTATCCTAGTAGACTGACCTAAAGAGGAAATCTGCACTGATCACAGGAGAATCTAAGTCAAGCCTGGCACCCCAGTATAGGGACGGGTATCTAAAACACCAGGCCAGCACACCAAAGCAGCGATGGCCAAAACACAATGAAACATGCATGCACAACGAAAAACGCCAGAAAATGGCAAGAAATCAAACGAAAAACAAAGCCCCATGCAATGGGGGAACATACGATTAAAAAGACTGCCCAAGGCAACC
This sequence comes from Silene conica, assembly GCA_029255685.2. Lineage (NCBI taxonomy): Eukaryota > Viridiplantae > Streptophyta > Magnoliopsida > Caryophyllales > Caryophyllaceae > Silene > Silene conica. Next base: position 76,600,559 of record CM055314.2, read on the forward strand.
CAGATTGAGAATTGTTTTCGTTGGTCCACCCGGACCAACGGCAAAAAATTACAAGTTAAGCCCACGCGGGGGCACCAAAGTTCCAAAGACAAAAAAAGAGTATTTTCGCCCATATCAGGGCCCAGCAACACGAATTTAAAAGAACCTACTCATCAGGAGTAGGCCCAGCAGCAGCATTGTCATCCTGGGTGGGGCTAGAGGTCACCTCCTCTCCAGCATCTTGGGACCCCACCATCTCCTCATCATCATTATCTGAAATCAGGTCCATGTTCAGACCCTCAGGGGAATTTGCAGCAAAGGCTTCCTCCAGAGCAGCTAAGTCCCAGATAGTATGTTTACCCTCATAGAACTCCTTAACGCATTTGATCCTAGTCTCAGCAGCAGTGTAGGCAACAACCTCAATTAGAGCCCCCTGCAGGGCAGCCTTCTTCTATTCCAGGGCTTCCAGCTTCAGCACCAGCTCAGCCTCTGAGGCCAAGGCCCGCTCCAGCTTGGACTGCGCCTCCACCAGCTGGCCCTGGAAAGCCTCTTCCTACGCTTTTAGCATCTCCTGACCCAAAGCTACATCCCTACGAGAACGCTCAACAACCTGCCGCAGATTCTCCCTCAGAGCTTCCTCCAACCCCAGCTTCGCCGCTATCTCCTGCTCCCTCTTTGTAAGACTGCCCACATCCTCTCCACCTCCTGCATCCTCCCCAGAGCCTTTGCATGAGCTGTCTGTATACGATGAAGTTCTGCCAGCAGAGCCTCGCTTTGCTGGTTAGCACACAGTGACAGCTTCAAAGCTTGAAGATACAAACCAGATGAGATTAAAAAAAAAGAGCTACCTCAAAGGTAACCTCTGCGGCATGCCTAGCCAAGTCTTTGAAAGGACGTGCCCTCAGGATGGAAGTAGAGGCAGGGAACAACAGAGAGTTCAGGGCAGGCCAGAGATCAGTTTTGGATCCACCAAAACCCCCTGGGAATTCCAGGTGTAGAGCAGTGGAGGAGGACCCCCCAGAGGATGTCCGAGGCAGAGGCTCGCGTAAAATTTTAAAGCCAGGGGTGGGAATATCGGCAGGGATTGCAAGAGGAGACGGATCAACAAAATCAGAAGTCACAGGAACAGATTCCTGGATTGGTTCAGTAGCATCTACTTCAATAGGGGCAGCCTTGGACCCAGCTCCAGCAGGGCCCCTCTCAGCAACATCCACCTTCTTCTTTTTTGAGGACCCCACGTCCTCAGGGGTAAACCTCTTCCTTCTCAACTGCATGACCCTGTCCGCGTTGACTTTGGACTTGCCTAAAAAATGACACCAAAAGGTTAAAATCACCAGATCAGCGCAAGCATACCCAAGAACAGCTAAAACTCAAAAATTGCACCTTCCTTCTTCACCACCAGAAAAGCTGCGTCCCTGAACAGCTTTGAGAATGTTCTCTCCGGAGCAGGCAGGTCAAGAAGCTTGGCCTTAGAAACGGGAGAATCCTCGGATTCAGGGAACTTGGCCAGGCTAGTCCCTAAAAATCGGACCAATCATTAACAAAATATCAACAAAAAAATCCAAACCAGAAAACAAAACCAGAGCAGAGATTATACCTTCCACGGACTGCCACTTGGAAAAGATGTAATAAGGGGAGTATGGCAAGGTATCAATCTTGACAAAGATAAAGCAGGTAAACCACTTATTGTCATCCAGGGTAGTAGAGAAAACAATGGCAGAAGGCATGCCGTCGTGCCCACGAATGGTGCACTGGAAGTGGCCCAAAGTACGAGGGGCGAACCACTGCCCCAATGATGCTAACCCAATGTTCAGCCCTCGTTCACAGTTCAGAGCACAGATGCTGAGCAGAATCCGCCATGCATGCGGAGCAACTTGGCACATAGCCAGCTTGGTTAACTTCAGAAAATCAATGATCAAGTCAGGAAATGGAAACCTCAGACCCTGACAGAAGGGGTACTCGTAAAAGCAAGTCCAGCCTTCCCTCTCAAAGTCGGCCTTCTCGCCTGAGAGAGGAAAGTGATAGACGACCCCATCCGGGAACCCAAACCTCACCTTAATGAGGGAGGAGTGGGATTCGTTGAAAGCAGAATCGCATAGGTGCCTAGGCGCGAGAAGCCCCTGCGAAGAGAAAGGACCAGAGTAGTCCCCCGATGCAGGAGAAGACCCAGTAGTGGCAGGTGTAGCAGATGAGGTAGCAGCAGAAGAACTGGGGGCAGACATGGTAAAATTTCTTGAAGTCGTGGTAAAGAAATCAAAGAAAGCAGTAAAAAGCAAGGAGGAAATAAAGAAGATTTGAAGAAAGCAGTGAAAGTAAGAAAGAAAGGTAAAAGTGAAAAAGGACGGTAAAAGGGGTATTTATAGAGAAAGTAAGTGGTTGAAGTTAAAGGGTAAATTTGAATTTGAAAGTTAAAAAGTTAATGTTAGTGGGAAGTTGAAATGGTTGAGGGGACATAGCATTAGTAGGCAGTTGAGAAGGTAGCATAGTGGGTCATCCACGTGCGCATCATCAGAAGTCCCCAAGCCAACATCAGAAGTCCCAGAGGCAGAAGAAATTCCAGCCCAATTGAAAGCCAAGTCAGACTAAAATTTGGGGGAAGTTGTTTAGCCCAAAATTTGTCATTATGTAATTGAGCCCATGAGCACGCCAGGAAGTAGCAGCCCATCAGGAGGTGAATTCACATCCAGAAAAGAGTCGTTGGAAGGAGAAGAAAAGGTCAAAAACCCTAGAAGCATATTCTCCTCAACCCACTCCTATATTCCCGGAGCTGACAAGGACCAGGACCAGGGCCATCTGACCAGGAGTTCTCATCTATAAAAAGGAAAATTAGGGCATTCATTAGGCATTCACTTTTACGTTGAAATTTTACTTACGCACGCCCGCATTTGTACTAGCTCAACACAGTGATCATCCTCGAAAATAGTGAAAACTTGGTGGGATTCCGTTCCCCCCGTGGTTGTTTCCCTCATTGGGTTTTTCCGCGTCACAAAAATCTCGCGTGTCCATTCTTTTATTTCTTCGTTCTTTACATTCGTTTTTTATACGTACATTCACTTATTGGTTGGTACTTTGACCCATATCACAATCAATTGACCTGGTAGAAATTTTACCAAAACAGTTAACGCCAAGGAGGGACTTAGATTTTGGTATTGATCTGAAACCCGGGGCTGAACCAATTCCTAAAGCACCTTATCGCATAGGACCTAAGGAATTGGAAGAACTGAGGAGGCAGTTGGATGAGTTAGCAAGCAAGGGGTATGTGAGACCGAGTGTATCACCTTGGGGAGCGCCAGTGTTGTTTGTGAAGAAGAAGGATGGAACCATGAGGCTGTGTGTGGACTACAGGGAGCTCAATAATGCGAAAACCAAGAATAGGTATCCTTTACCTCATATTGATGATCATTTTGACAAGTTGAGTGGGGCTGGTGTGTTTTCCAAGATTGACTTAAGGTCAGGGTATCATCAGCTGAGAATCAAAGATGCAGATATCCACAAGACTGCGTTCAGATCGAGGTATGGGCATTATGAATTTCTGGTGATGCCATTTAGTTTGACTAAGCACCTGCTGTTTTCATGGATTTGATGAACAAAGTGTTTAGTCCCTATCTGGACCAGTTTGTGGTGGTATTTATCGATGACATTTTGGTGTATTCAAATAATAGAGAAGAGCATGCGAAGCATTTGAGCTTAGTGCTGCAGACCTTGAGGGATCATCAATTGTATGCCAAGTTGAGTAAGTGCGAATTTTGGCTCGAAAAAGTTGCTTTTCTGGGCCATGTGGTATCTAAGGAGGGTATCTCTGTTGACCCTAGCAAGATTGAAGTCGTTTCGAAGTGGGAGCGACAAAAGAATGTGGCAGATATTCGAAGTTTCTTGGGTTTGGCTAGTTACTATAGGAGATTTGTGAAAGACTTCTCGAAGATAGCCAAGCCTATGACTTCATTGATGCGGAAAGAGAATAGATTTATCTGGGATGAGAGCTGTGAGAGGGCATTTCTTGACCTGAGCGTCTTACTACAGCTCTTGTCCTTGCCTTGCCAGAAGGAAGTGAAATTTTCGAGGTTTATACTGATGCTTCTAAGAAGGGACTGGGATGCGTGTTGATGCAGAACGGGAGAGTAATCGCTTATGCTTCTAGGCAGCTGAAGACATATGAGGAGAATTATCCGACACACGATTTGGAGTTAGGAGCAGTGGTTTTTGCACTTAAGCTGTGGCGACATTATCTCTATGGAGCTACATTTAAAGTGTATTCTGATCACAAGAGTCTGAAATATATCTACACCCAGAGAGTTGAATATGCGTCAGAGGAGATGGATCAAGCTTATTGGAGATTATGACATGGAGATTTTGTACAAAGAAGGGAAAGCCAATGTTGTGCCTGATGCATTAAGTAGGAAATATGTTCACGCTCTATGCACAGCTAGATCGAGAATGAGTATGTATCGTGAGTTGGGACAGATGGGAATTGTTGTCATCAGAAAGGGCGAGACCATGAGTGATCTTACAATCGAACCAGAGTTTTATTCCGAGATCCGCGAAAGACGGAAGGGTGATCCTAGAATCCATAAATGACGCGAAGCAGTGAAAAAAGCTAGTGATGCAGAGCCATATTCTAAGTTCAAGGTTCATGATGATGATGATAGTTTGAGGTTCGCTGGGAGATGGTGTGTGGCTGATATGAGGAACTGAAGAGAAAGATTCTGGTCGAAACTCATTCTACACCTTATTGCGTTCATCATGGAGGGGATAAGTTGTACAAGAACCTGAAGAAAGCATTTTGGTGGCCAAAGATGAAGCAGGAGGTGGCCGAGTTTGTTTCTCGATGCTTGGTATGTCAGAGAGTGAAAGGAGAACATAAGAGGCGGCAAGGGAAGCTGCAACCACTAGATGTACCTGAGTGGAAGTAGGAAAGCATATCAATGGATTTCATTGTGCGCTTGCCTAGGACTCGAAAGGAAATGACATGATTTGGGTGATTGTTGATAGGTTGACTAAGTCAGCCCATTTCATACCGATGAAGGAGACTTGGAGTAAAGCTGAATTGGCCAAGGCTTACATTAAGCATGTGGTGAAAATTCATGGTGTTCCTAAGGACATTGTTTCTGATCGTGATTCCAGGTTCATCTCTAAGTTCTTGCAAGAGTTTCAGACGTTGATGGGAACTACTTTGAATGAAGATGAGTACCACATTTTATCCAGCGACAGATGGTTAGACTGAGAGGACTATCCAGACACTGGAGGATATGCTGAGGGCTTGTGTGCTAGAGTTCGGGGGATCTTGGGAAGACAGACTTTATTTGATAGAATTTTCATACAACAACTATCATACTAGCATTGGGATGGCTCCGTTTGAAGCATTGTATGGGAGGAAATGTAAGAGTCCAGTTTGTTGGGATGATAGAGCTGATGTGGTGACTTTGGGACCTGAGATGATTCAGGAGATGATAGCACAGGTCCAGGTGATTCGTCAGAAGATGATGCCCAAGATAGACAAAAAAGTTATGCTAATCTGAAGAGGAGTGACATCACATTTGAGACAGGAGAAAAAGTTTTACTGAAGGTGTCACCTATGAGAGGAGTGATGAGGTTTGGCAAGAGGGGAAAGTTGAGCCATAAGTTCATTGGTCCATTTAAGATCTTGGAGAGAGTTGGTGAGGTAGCTTATCGATTAGCTCTACCTCCAGCGTTAGCCAGAGTGCATAATGATGGAAACTTAGTCATACTAACATAACCATTTTATTAGTCTTACTAATAATATAACTAATTATATACAAATTAACTCTTTAATTTACTAGATCTTTATGCATGCATTAACATATGCGGAATAATAACGAAAAGGGTCTTACAAACGGTCCGAATAATGCAAAGGACGATCCTCCACGGAGCAACCAAAATAGCTTGCCTCCTTCAAATTGCACCCAAGACCTACCCTTAAAGAACCGAGATGAACACGATCTAGGTGAACCAAAACGGTTATCTTAAACACCGAGAACTAATCTAATTAGTTAACTAAAACTACAACTATTGTAGTAAGAATATTATGTAATAATATTTAGAGAGTTTTTATTTTCTTACACTTAGAAAATATATGTAGAGGATTTTTCTTGAGTTTTTCTTACACTAGAAAAGACTTAGGTAGTTCTTATATAATGTGAACCATTCACATATATATTATGGTGGGTTATGGGTTTAGGCGTGTGAAGGTGTCTTTGTAAGGGTTAAGATGCTCTTTTGTCTTACTTAAAAGTTTAGGGTTGCATTCCTACACTTAGGCATCATACCTCTCTAATGATTGTGTTTTGCTCCACTAATTTAAACAAATTAGTCTTACTTGTTGGAAACTAGGTTCCTTATTTTATACTCAAATCTAATATGAGTTTTGTTTCTTTAAGTTTAGTCATAAAAACTTAAATAGATCTTATGCATGCAAGATGATATCATAAGATGAGATTGTCCTTACATTGGTTTTAGAAGGTTTATACTCAATAATCACCTATTACTTGAGTCTTCAATACCGAAATCCTCTTGTAACGATCTAACAAAAATCGTCTCCTAAAGGTGCGTATCAAGGACCCGATCTCAAACTATTACTAATTTTGTTACTAGAAAATTAGTATTAGTATACTAGAAATATTAATAATATTACCCTTAATATTATTAATATGGAAATAATAACTTACTTAGTAAAACTATTTTACTAAAATTTGGAGAATGGAGTTGTAGTGTTTAAGGGAGATGTGTGTTGATTGAACAATGAAACATGCACTAGCAACTTCTACAAGTTTTTGAGTGAATGAAGTATTGCATATATAGAGCAAAATTGGGTTGCTTGCTCTATCACATGGCCGGCCAACATGAGCCACCTTAGGCCAATGCATGCCTCATTATCTCTTACACAAAGCATGTAAAATTCCTTACATCCCTTTTGTGTAAGATGCACACAATCAACTTAATCACTCAAACACACAACCTACACACATACATGTATTACACGGCTGAAATGGGTCTTATAATGGACCCATTTTATCTTTGTCAATTGTGTTAATTTGTAACATGTCACATATGTTCCATAACACATGACTCAATTTGTTAATTGTGCAATTTTAACTATTAAAATTCACAATTTACAAATTTATTACATTTAAATAATTATACTAATAATTCGGAATTATTATTGTATAAAATGTAATATCATAATTTTAATTACAACTCTTTGTCATTTTATGATCAACCGTGTTCATTCTCAATTTAATCGTTTCCTAAACGAATAAATAAAACCGAGTAATAAAAACAATTTTATTACTTTGACTTTAATTATTATTATAATCCCATTATAAAAATATTCGTCATTTAAAATTATTTCCAAAATTTCCAGTTATTAATTAATTTGTATCCAATACAATATTAATTAATTATTCCATTGAGACGGAATTCCCTAAAGATATGACCTTAAGGGATCAACTGATCACCACCATCATATGACGATAATGTCAAACTCTAGACAGCCAATCATTATCGATAAATGTTGATCAGTTGACTTTAAAAGAGTAACACTCCCAGTTGTGTTTCATTTAAATGAGTTTTAATTACGTCAACACACTATTGTCGAGGACACTTCCTCCAACAATCTCCCACTTGTCCGAGACAAGTGTGTGTTACCAATTCTCTTGCCCTATTACTATCTCCCACTCAATGCATGGCGTCCTCTCAGGTCGTGCCGGCAATTGATTAAAATCTAGAGTGGTTTATCTCGATCTGGAGTTTATAACTACTGACCGGAATTATCTACCATAGATACCTTCCGAGCGTGGCCACGCATTTCTAGTTATTATTCTCCTCGAGTGGCCTAGAGATATTTCTCAACCCTGACAAGGGGTGGACAATTCCTAATCGACTTATTCCTTCCGGCTGGCCATAGTCCATCATAACCCAAAATATGTCCTTATAAACCCCAGTTACGAAGGTGTTAGGACATAAATCAAAGTTATTCTGAAAACTATGCCACCTCAGAGAACAGTCATTAGTCCAAGAACTGACTCATGTGAAACACGATAGATGCTCCCGCCACGACCAGGCAGTCTTTTAATAAGAGTACGCCAGAGCTCTATCAGCGGTCATTAGCCCGGCAAATGTATCTTAACATGTCTATGCCTAGGTGATCGATTAGTCATCCCGTATGACTCTATGGCAATTGAACTCGCCATCAATCGCATCACACATCCGGTTGCATTGAGATGTCACCTCACTTAAGCAACTGGGGGCGAGGTCATGATAATTCAATTCACTTTAATGGGGTTCAATATGGTCTTACCATCCCATTTGAATTTTACTTGACCTTTCGTGAGTTATAAATAACTCAAACAATTAGTGGATTACACCATCCAAGTGGTCAACCTTTGAACACCTATTTAATTTACAATCAGCTTTAGGGTCTCTCGTTTACATCCCTTAAAATTGTAATTATCTCCATTTTGAGTAAACCAGGTTTACCACGGTTCGTGCGATCGTTCACTTTGCGGATCATATCCATACATTGATCTTTCCTCTGAAAGAGACAAGTCATTCTTATGACTAGCGAATAAGATTATGTGCATTGTGTAACTCCCAGCCATAGCAATGCCTTTACATAATTTGTGAACGTACACATTTTGTAGAATCTTGTGATGACCATGTAGTTAAAATACAAGTCATTGAGATGCATAGTCAATGAATGTAAGCCAAAGATTATCTCAAATCTTTGCTTGGTTTCTTGGAACTTGAGTCGTTGCAAACCTTTTACCATACGACTAAGTTATCTTCCAAAATCTTGAATTTGTCTTTCATCTTCATTGGAGAATACTTTGACAATTGATCAAGGTTTAATCATTGATTTAAAAACTGCTCTACGGGTTGTCCTGTAAGCGGTGCGCATCCACTTTACACGATTATACTAATGGCGGAAGCATTAGCGAATTTAAACGTGTAAACTTTTGTACTTAAGGTTCGATAAATTTCCATGATCTCATCATGTTTATACTATCTTCATCTCCATGAACAACCTTAATACCTTATAAACAAGACGTCTTTTATAATCTTAACCAAACATCCCATGTTTAATTAGATTTAATTCATATCAATATGTTATTTAGAACCAAAAACTCGTGTACCTCTCATGAGTATTAATGCTTCATTCCAAACGAGCAATGAGTTGTTTTAGATAACGTTTACTCCCACTAAACTCTTGTTCTTGCCTGATTCTGAAGATCCCGAAGTCATACCCATGACTCAATAGCTTCAAATCCTGGAGCGAGATCTCCCACTGAGCTTTACATTTAACCGTAAATCATAAAGCTCCCACTCAATTCAATGTTCCTTAACATTTAATGAATTGAAATGGTTGGGACTTCAACCATATGTGCTAATAGTCACATCCTTTTCAAATACCCTTTTGAAAAGTGGTTATTGAGTTTACTGAATTTATTCTCAATGAATTACCTTACTACTTTCAACAAAGTTACCCTTAACTTTGTAGACTGCAGACATCCACATGTCTGCTTATGCTTCTCTCAACAAATCTCATTTATCAGCACGTAAATCTTATAAATTTCATGGTTCTTTGCATTGGCATATTTAGATCACCATCTAAATCCAAGAACCCTTTCTTGAGCCTTTACAAAGTCTTTTGAATAATTTTCTTCGAGTGTCCTCCCGTAGTTTCTATAAGAGTCTTTTCTTATGGTATATTATTTTGTGTGTGGGAACTTTCAGTTCCCCACATTTATCTTATCTTGTACTGTACGAGGACTATATCATGGATCTCATCCATGTATAGAATTTTTCCTTACAAACTTCAAGAATTTATCTTTGAAGTATCCTCCAGGGCCAGGGTCGTTGGTATATAAGGCGTAGATTTTTACCAAACCGTAGATCTTATCCACAACTTTTGGGCTTATCCACAACTTTTGGGATGATAAGGCGTAGAATCTTATCCACAGCCTAATCTACCTTTTACAACCATAAGGTGTAGATTGCTCTTGGGATATAAGGCGTAGATTTTTACCAAACCGTAGATCTTATCTACAACCTTTGGGCTTATCCACAACTTTTGGGATGATAAGCCGTAGAATCTTATCTACAGCCTAATCTACCTTTTACAACCATAAGGTGTAGATTTTCTTAAATCGTAGATCCCATCCACAACTTAATCTTCCTTCTTATCTTTCACATAACCAAAACACAATAAATCCTACTATTCACTAATAGATCACATCCATTGTGCTTGTCAAAATCATATGCTATTTGTGGACTTTTCAAATTTCTCCCACTCTATCTTTGTAATAATAATCCCATTTTATCACCAAAGATAGCTACTAAGGCCACAAGCAATGACTTTGATGTTGGTTTGTGTATCCTTATGGTTTATTACAGAAAATATTCAATTTAAACTTAGATAGTTAGAATGGTTGATAACTTTGAAGTTGGTTTGTGTACCCTTATGATAACTTTTCCTCTTTAATTAAGTTCTTAACTTAATTTGATTTTGATTTGATTTGAATTGGGTATCCTATACCTATTCGGTTTCAATGGTCATACATTGAAATGTGACAATCAATTCTATTCTATGTTTAAGATTTGCAAGTGTTAAAACTAATTAAGAACATAAATATAAAACCAATAGTGACTTGGGTTGAAAACCAAGTCACCTCATTATCCAAAATACAACCAATTGTTTAAAGGATTAACATTTCCTCGTCCAACAAGGAAATAAAATACGGATTTTAATTTGTTCTTTCAACACTTGAAATAAAATAAGCAGGAAAAACAAAGCTCCTTGATCATCCTGAGTGGAGCTACTCTTAGTTCCATTGATCCATTATGCTTGATTTTTCTTTCCCTTATTTTTGTTTCCATGCCCTAATTCAAGTAAGAAGAGCATTTACATCACAACTTGTATCATAATACGTTAGTTGAGATTAACACAAAATAGAGATAGTTATCATACCAACTTGGAAGAATCTTCCCAGCTTTGAGATCGCTGAGATATCTGGAACAATTCCTCTTCTTATGTCCTTTATTATTACAATAAAAGCACCTGGCTCCTTGAGGAGCGCTCATGTTGGGATCTGATGTACTTGCTTCCGAAGACACATTCTTTAAACCTTTGGAAGGTTGCCTCCCCTTAGCCCTACCCTTCCTATTGAACTTTCCTTTGCCCTTAACATTTATATAGAGCTCATCCTTAGGGGAACTAACATTTAGGTCCATATCCCTTTCTACTTGCACGATCATATTGTGCAGTTCATCGAGAGAGATGTCTTGGTTCCTTATGTTGAAATTCATCCGGAATTGTACATAAGTCTTCACCTTAGACAAGGAGTGGAGGATTCTGTCAATCACAAGTTCCTTAGGAATGTCCACTTGATTCATCCTTAGGGTTTCTACATGCTCAATCATCTTGAGTACATGTGGGCTAACCTTTTGCCCCTCCTTAAGGTTGAAATCAAAGAAAGCCGATACTGCCCCATATTGGACAATTCTCGAAGCCTTTGAGAACATTGTCAGAAGCCTGCAATAGATCTCATAAGCTGTGCCAATCTTTAGGGCAATCTTTTGGAGTTCCGGCTCCATCGAGAGGATCAAAACATTTTTCAATTCCCAAGACTCCTTGTGATAAGAATCATAAGGTCGTCTTGCCGCGGCGGTGGCATTTTCAGCAGGTTCGGGAGGTGATTCTTCAATGAGGAATTCGGTCTTACCGTCTCCCTCTGCTGCCAACAACAGTTGGGCATCCCAATCGGCAAAGTTTGCCCCATTCTTTTCTAGCTTACAACGATCCATGAAGGAACGTAACCATGAATTGTTCGTAGTAGTGGAAGTAGCCATGATTGATATTGATACAAAGACTACAAAATTTTAAACATATGAAGAAATTAAATGCTAAGCGTTTTAATTTTCATCTTAACTTGTAAACATATTTACTAAGTTGATGCATCTATAAAATGACCTCTATCCAATTTTATAAATGATTCCAAGACCCAAACCCATACTATCGAAATCGTGAACCACTGGAACTCCGACCCAATGATATGGTTTGGTGGGTTAAAATAAACCGGTTCTACCCTAGAACTCTTGGTTGATGACAAATCATTATTTATTCATCTTAGCCCGGAACACATTGACCACTGGTCCTCTACACTTCCGTTGAGTACAAACCAAATTTCAAATGCATCGGGATGCGATCCGCCCACTGGACTGAATCCATCCCATCGCCCCACTTATCCTACGTAATGGGGTTCGTACTGCCCACTGGACTAGCACCACCTCACGAAATAGAAGCTCATGGGTTCTACTATTTGGTAAGGCTAATCCTCAATTGTTTTTGTTTAATATAGAGGTCTTGTCAATTTATTATCCATCTCCTTTAAGCGAATTAAATTGGTGAACTCGATAATTATAATTGACACGGTCGTTATTAACGATCTAAACTAGTATGCATGTTTATGGCGATTTGGCTATGCATGCTAACATATTAAAATGCAAAAGTAAAAGCAATAAAGCAATAAAATCCTAGTATGGCCTTCCTAGTAATAGTAAAAACTAATTAACTATTACAAATTCGGAAACCAACTCCTTGGTCCCTTGAACTTCATTGGCACGCCATCCAAGAAAACACCGTCTTGTCGGAACTCCTTTCCGTATGGCACCGTCTTTTGGATCTTCGGAATTACAATAAAATAATACAACTATTCTATTGTAAAACTGAAAATTAAATTAAATTACAAACCCGTGATACGAGATCACATAAATTACAACCGAATCAATATTCCCTTTCATTACGGGTAATATTGATTAAAACTAAGGCCATACTAAGAAAAATTACATAATTCCAAATTATATAAATAACATTCAAAATATGACATTCATATTAAATAAATTGCAATAATAAAATATGTATGCTCATGCTCAATTTTTAATGCCAAATCGCTTTATGGGAGCAAATATCTCATATTTGTTTACGGTTTTTACGGATATGCGCGATTTTAACTATTAAAATCATCCAAAATTTCATAAATCTCATTTATGTCCAAGTTAATCATCCTAACTTACTTTAGGAATCAATGTTTAGTCTCTACTAATATTTGATCATGATCTAACTTGATTTTGCATTATTGTTCATAAATTACTTGTATTTTCGGGAAAAATAAACAAAATACGGCCAAAAGAGTCAATAAAATTCGAAATTTAAAATTCAAAAATTTTAAACTTTCTGGAAATTTTCTAAAAATTCAGAAATTAATAAAATGGTCTTATGCAAATATTTATGGTTTATTTCTTAAATGAATCGTATAAAAGCCGTTTTTATGGTTTAAAATCCGATTTAAATTATAAAAACTTGCAATAAATTGCTATAAATTTTTAGTCATCCTAAAATACATATTAGAATCTGAAAATGACCAAAAATTACAGACCATACTCGAAATTTTTTTTTTCCGACTCATAAATTACGATTATTAACTAATTAACTCATTAAAATTAATAATCATAAAAACAGAAACTTTTTGACATCTAACTTTTAGATCTGATGTTCCTATCATATAAGACATCTATGGGTAAAATTTCATGCCATAATATTAAGATTAACTATTTTTAACACAATAAGTCACTATTTATCCGATTTTAACCATTAAAATCATAAATCATGCATCACTTGAGAATAAATTCCCAAAACTTACATACATACTGTAAATATTGCATGTGACATTGTGTAAAGTTTTTATGGCAAAATTCCAACTATAACTATTAAAGTCGAATTTAAGTCACTATTAATCCGATTTTTACTATAAAAATCATTAATCATGCAAAATAATTCCAATAATTTCGAAAATTCATACAGGAACTTTATATATTGCATGTGACTTCTCATAAAAATTTTAAGATTAAATTCGAAATATAACCATATATACCCATTTTTACTCATATTATGACTATTTATCTCATAAAATTCATAATCCATGCATATTAACTCCATTTCTCACGAAAAATCATATACAATATATTAAATATGCATGTGAGAACATATCAAAAAATCTCGGCCAGAAACTATTTTTAGCTATTTTTCCCATTAATTGTTGTTTAAAACCGATTTAAACTACAAAATATACAAATAAATATAAAAATGAACAATAAAAATCCATAAAATTATTTTTATGTCCTAAAACCATTTTAGAAACAGAAACTTTAACATGCAAAATTATTTTGTGATTTATCATAATAAACACAATAATTTCGAAATTTTCGAAATTTTCGAAATGTGTATGTTAAACCGATTTTAACATAAATCATGAATCCGATCATGCATGCAACAACCGTAATGCTCTGATACCAATTGTTGGAAACTAGGTTCCTTATTTTATACTCAAATCTAATATGAGTTTTGTTTCTTTAAGTTTAGTCATAAAAACTTAAATAGATCTTATGCATGCAAGATGATATCATAAGATGAGATTGTCCTTACATTGGTTTTAGAAGGTTTATACTCAATAATCACCTATTACTTGAGTCTTCAATACCGAAATCCTCTTGTAACGATCTAACAAAAATCGTCTCCTAAAGGTGCGTATCAAGGACCCGATCTCAAACTATTACTAATTTTGTTACTAGAAAATTAGTATTAGTATACTAGAAATATTAATAATATTACCCTTAATATTATTAATATGGAAATAATAACTTACTTAGTAAAACTATTTTACTAAAATTTGGAGAATGGAGTTGTAGTGTTTAAGGGAGATGTGTGTTGATTGAACAATGAAACATGCACTAGCAACTTCTACAAGTTTTTGAGTGAATGAAGTATTGCATATATAGAGCAAAATTGGGTTGCTTGCTCTATCACATGGCCGGCCAACATGAGCCACCTTAGGCCAATGCATGCCTCATTATCTCTTACACAAAGCATGTAAGATTCCTTACATCCCTTTTGTGTAAGATGCACACAATCAACTTAATCACTCAAACACACAACCTACACACATACATGTATTACACGGCTGAAATGGGTCTTATAATGGACCCATTTTATCTTTGTCAATTGTGTTAATTTGTAACATGTCACATATGTTCCATAACACATGACTCAATTTGTTAATTGTGCAATTTTAACTATTAAAATTCACAATTTACAAATTTATTACATTTAAATAATTATACTAATAATTCGGAATTATTATTGTATAAAATGTAATATCATAATTTTAATTACTACTCTTTGTCATTTTATGATCAACCGTGTTCATTCTCAATTTAATCGTTTCCTAAACGAATAAATAAAACCGAGTAATAAAAACAATTTTATTACTTTGACTTTAATTATTATTATAATCCCATTATAAAAATATTCGTCATTTAAAATTATTTCCAAAATTTCCAGTTATTAATTAATTTGTATCCAATACAATATTAATTAATTATTCCATTGAGACGGAATTCCCTAAAGATATGACCTTAAGGGATCAACTGATCACCACCATCATATGACGATAATGTCAAACTCTAGACAACCAATCATTATCGATAAATGTTGATCAGTTGACTTTAAAAGAGTAACACTCCCAGTTGTGTTTCATTTAAATGAGTTTTAATTACGTCAACACACTATTGTCGAGGACACTTCCTCCAACATTACTTACACCTAAAATTACACGCCACATTCAAGTGTAAAATGGACTTCCATTTTACAATTTGTAATTTGTACAATTGTATAATATGCTACATCCTATGTGACATAAAATAATTGTATTAATTTTAAAATAAACATCTATCAAATAAACATTATTTCAAAATTAATTAAATCATATTTAACAAATTAATTTAGTAATTCATAATGACCATCCCAATATATGGTTATAATAATAATCGTCAATACGATATACAACGTTTGTTATAACCACGCACCTTTCTCATTCTAATTTCGATATTTCAAAATATCGGTTAATATTTGACAATCGACACATTTCAATTTCAAATATAAATCTTACGTTAAGATTCAACCTCTGATTTCTCGATATACGGTTTTAAGGAATCGATCAATTCTTATCATATAAAATTGATCAATATATATATATATATATATATATATATATATATATATATATATATATATATATATATATATATATATATATATATATATATATATATATATATATATATATATATATATATATATATATAAGGGATCTGTCCTATAGGTGTGACCTAAAGGGATCAACTGACCACCACCGTCATACGACAGTAATGTCAAACTATACTCAGCCAATCATTACCGATTAATGTTGGTCAGTTGACTATATATAAAATATCGGATCATCCCTTGCATATTCATATCATAAGATTTTTGACAATGATTATTATCATTGACGTGATCGCACTATATATTGTTGAGGACACATTTCCCAACAATCTCCCACTTGTCCTCGACAAGTGTGTATCACCAATTCTCTTGTCCTATTACATCATCTCCCACTCAATGCAAGGTGTCTTCCAGGTCGTACTTGCATTTGATCATATCTTGAGCGGTTTTCTCGATCTGGAGATTTAACTGCTTTGACCGGAATTATCTACCATAGATACCTTCCGAGCGTGGCCACGCATTTCCAGTTAAACTTCTCCTCGAGTGGCCCTGAGAATTAAGATAACCCTGACGAGGGACTGGACAATTCCTAAACTACTGTTCCCTTTGACTAACACAGTCCATCATGGCCAAAAGATGCCCATTTGACCCCCTTTAACGGTTGATCGTAGAGCAAAAATCAAAGTCAATCTGAAAACTGTGCCACCTTGGGCGAACAGTCTCTAGTCCAAGAATCGACTCATGTGAATAATATAGTAGCTCTCGCCACGACCAGGCTAATTATAAAATTTCCAGAACTCTATAAGCGTTCACTTAATGCCCGACATAGTGTTACACAGTCTGCCTATGTGATCGACTAGTCATCCCATATGACTCAATGACATTTGAACTTGCCATCAATCGCCTCACACTCTAGTCGCTTCGAGACGTCACCTCATACAAGCGACTATGGGCTATACTAAGTTAATCCAGTTCACTTATGGGGTTCAAAATTGTCTCTTACAACCCATTTGGATTTGACAAAGTATATATAAATAGTGAGTTAATAATAACTCAAACGATAAGAGTGATCGTTATGTGCGAACAGTCAATACGATATTACTGCTCCACATAAACTATCTTTGATGTTCATACATCAATTTGTATTAATGGTTTGCTATGTGCATAATCCATTTGTTCACATCTTTTAAACCTACAAATTTCGGTTTCCTTTTGACTCATATTATCTCATATAATATGATCTTATTCAAGTACATTTCTAGTCCTCATACTAGACTCGAGTCTCCTTACCTTAAGGAAGCTCCCACTGTTTTCTTAAAACTCGTGACATGTTGTTCTTACGAACACAGTCACACTGTATTAGAAATCATGTTGTAGTTTACCTAGATTCGATCCACTAGGTCTCCTTGAGAAACTTATATCGAAATAAGGTTTTGTTTCAACATCTTGGCATTTTAATCAAGGTCATATGAATAAACATTTTCATATTTAGAGATTTAATATTCATCAATATGAACTATTATCCTAATCTTGTAAATCAACAGGTGACGTTTCATTATCATATAATAAACTCACTTATGATTGCCCATCATCCTATAATGTTCTTAACATATATTCATCTAGAATTGAAAACCTCATATTCTTTTTTTTTTGGTGAAATGTAAAAATATATTGAAGCTCAAAAAGGAAGGAAAGTCCTTCCTTACAAAGTCCCTTACATCATCAATTTATCAATCCAAGCCTTATCCCTTGGGGGATATGGCCTTTACATTTATGCTCAATTTTCATACTAATCTCATCCTTTATGAGCTTAAATACAATCTCTGGTCTCAGCAGTTTTGACCTAATCCACGTAGGTACCGTTTTGACCTCCTCCTTCTCCAAGTCCACATCTGGCAGCCACTTCTTGATTATGACAGGTTTACTATCAAAAAGATGCATCCCTGCTGCTAAGACCTGTTCTTGCATCGCTTGTGTTTTAAATCTGACAACAAACACTCCATTATGCATAAAAGATATTGTCTCTATGGTATGTTGTTTCCATATCCTACGTATATAGCCTTCAAACACAGGCCATGGAGGATTTGAACCTAGAACAAACCCATAGACTGCAAACTTCCAGAATTCAACCTCCTCTTGTACGTCCTCCTCTGTTATGGTAATGACTTCTTGATCATCATCCACGAGTTCCATTATTTTCTTTCAATGCCTATCATACCAATCTCCCATAGTATCCTCTATGGTTTCAGTGGCAGCATCTCCTGTAGTCTCCTCTATGGTGTCAGGTGCAGCATCCTTTACAGTTTCACAATCTGCGTATTCATTGAAGTCAAACGCTGCAACCCCTGAGATGTTTGTCATACTGCCATACTTGACTGCCTCATCAATGTCAGGTCCTTTTTCAGCCGTGTCCTTTCTCCCTCGTCCCTTATTCACCATCGTCTTTCTGTTAGTGATATTACATAGTAGTGTTGGTGAAGAGTCCATAGCCATAGTGCACAGGATCTTCAGAGTCAACGCCGTCAAAGTCGCCTTCAAATCGCCATGTGAGAGAGCGTTTAAAAACCTCTTATTCTTTACATTTAAAGAATTATCATTCTCTCTTAATGGTAGGTTCAATTTTCTTAATAACTTTTCTCCCACTGAATTTCGTATCACTATCTATATAGTTAAGTAACTCCCACTATCTTCATAGTGTTTAAGTAACTACTCAAACATCTTCTCAACTCATTATGAACATTTCATATTCAATACTCTTTCCCATGGAAAGAACTACTATTATCAAGAGTACGGGAGACGATTTCTCCTCTATTATCTCATAAAACATAAACATTACTTCACGGAAACGATTTCCTTCCGTTAACACACGCGATTCCCTTTGTCCTCTCCCAGAACTAATGACACAAGGAACATTTCCTTTTGTGTCCTCGCGTAGTTTCTTCTGTGTCCTCTCGTAGTTTCTTCTATTCAATCTCTTAGGGTTCTTCTTAAGGACTCCTTATAGGACTCTTCTCTAAGATTCTATATTTTCATTGGTTTGCGGGCGTAGAATTTCTCCCACTCTATCCTTTAAAATAAACATTATTTTAAGAAGGATAGCATTTCCGCCCGCTAACAATGTTTTGGATAACGGATTATATGAGTAGTGAGACATTAGTACTCTCATTCATTTAAGGTGATCATCTTACAATGAACTAATGTTCTCATATTTGAGTTTGAAGTATTTCACGGGGTGTAATTCTCGTTTTAAGTAAATCGAATTACTTTATTATGATCCCATCATGTCTAGCGTACGGTGAACTATTCAAGGTACTTTATTACGATCTATGAAAATCGTATCAACTCATGTTATGTATCATACAAAGCATTTTAAAACCAACATATTGATTAAGAACAAAATAGATGACTTGGGTTGAAAATCAAGTCACCAATATTACAACCATTGTTTAACAATATTCTTGTCATACAAGAAATAAAACGTTCTTAAAATTAAAATGCAAAATGAAAGAAGACATCAAAATGAAAAATTAGAGTCATGCTCTTTATGTCTTCAATCTTGGATGCTGCCATAGCCATCCTTTGAAGGAGCTTTAAGCTTCCTTCTCCTTCTCCTTACCCTTATCTTTGGTAGGAGCCCCTTTTAAAAACAATTTATAAATGGGTAAAAATCAATTACTTGTATCAATATGCAAAATTGATTATATAAGATGAATTAGTTGAGAATTAATATCTACTGCAAGAACCCTTCCGGCTTTGAGGTCATTAAGATACTTCGGCAATTGCGCTTCCAATGCCCTATCTTAGTGCAATAATGGCACTTGTCTTCAACCCTTGAAGACGACGAAGATGCACCTTTCGAAAAGGTCTTCTCCTTAGGAGATGTGGGCTTGAAGGCTTTGACATTTTTACCCTTGTTAGCCTTCCGCTTAAACTTCCCTTTGCTTTTCTTCTCGATGTTGAGCACATCCTTCGTGGAACTCTCATTAAGTCTCATATCCCTCTCCGCTTGGACTAGCATCTTATGCAATTCGTCCAAAGAGGTTTCTTGATTACGCATGTTAAAGTTCACCCGGATACGATTTCACCTTGTTTAGGGAGTGAAGAATTTTGTCAACAATAAGAGAGCCGGGAACATTCACCCCTTGCAATTTCAAGGTTTCGGCTAGCTCAATCATTTTGAGCACATGAGGACTAATCCTTTGACCTTCCTTTAAGGTCAAATCAAAGAAGGCGGAGGCCGACTCATATTGGATTACCCTAGGAGCTTGCGAAAACATGGTCGCAACTCTAGTATAAATCTCATTAGCCGTGGCTAGCTTAATCATTCTCCTTTGGAGATCCGGCTCCATTGAGAATATTAGAACGTTCTTAAGAGCATGCGACTCTTTCATGTAGGTCTCATAGGCCTCGCGAGTCGCCTCCGTTGCACGAGCAGTTGGAGTGGGAGGAGCGGCAATGGTAATATAACGAGTCTTATCGTCAGCTTCCGCGGCCAAAACTAATTGGGCGTCCCAATCTTTAAAATTGGCGCCATGCTTCTCAAGCTTGCATCGATCCATGAAGGATCGAAGCCATGATACGTTTGTGAGTGGCGGAGCGTTCTTTGCCATTGATGATTGATAGTTGAAAAAGAACTACAAATGAAAATAAAGGAATTAAAACACAATTATCGCTTTATTAATTTAAACTTGTAAATTTTAAACAAGTTAAACATCTACTTAATGATCTCTTACCGAATTAAGTAAATGATCCCGATACCCAAATACATACTAACTCGGGCACGGTTTAGCCGATACATCCCTTATTAATATGACTCGGTGGATTAACCCCTTAATCGATTCTACTTTTAGAGCTCTCGGTCGATAAAATTACACTAATTCTTATCTTAGCCCGAACTTATTACCACTACGGTGGCTCGAATACCTTCGTCGAGATCAACCAAATTTCGAGAATGTAATCATATTACCCCACTTCACCAACGTAATAAGGTTTGCACCCCGGTTTAGCCGAGCCCACTCCCTTATGAAGAAGATCCTTCGTGGGTTCTTTACTTTTTGGTAAGGCTATGTCTCGATTTGAAATAACGTAAGAGATCGTGTCAATTTATTATCTATCTCCTATAAGTGAACTAAGTCGGTGAATTATCGATAAATTAATTGACATGGTCGATAAAATCGATGAAATGCATGAGTTTGAATGACGATTTGGCTATGCATGCAAACATGTTAAGCATAAATAAAAGCATAAAAACTTAAAAGTATAAATAAATCCTAGTATGGCCTTCCTAAAATAGAAAATTTAAATGTAAAATACAAATTCGGAAACCAGCTCCTTGGTCCCTTGAACTTCACACGCGGCACGCATACCAAGGCAAACTCCGTCTTGGTCGGAACTCCTTTCCGAAAGGCACCGTCTTCAAGGATCTCCGGAATTACAAATAATTACAAATTTTCTATCTATTTTATACATTATAAAATAAAACAATAAAATAAAGTGATACGAGATCACATTAAATTACAACCGAATCGATAACCCCTTGCATTACGGGAATTAACGATTAAAATTTAAGGCCATACTAAGCAAAATACATAATTCCAAATTACGTAAATTAAATTATGACATTCATAAATAATTAAATAAATATGCAATGCTTATGAAAATGCAAGTCCTAAGCCAAATCGTCCTATTTAAACACTATTTAAATATCGTTATTCATAATAACACGGTTTTATGGTATAACGTGATTTTAACATTTTAAAATCACTAAACACTTTATGAATCACTATTCACGTTTTAGTTAAGTATCCTAATACATTTTAGGATTCAAAATTTAGTCTTACTCAAATTTTGAAAATAACTTAACTTATTATAATATTGTTCGGGTTTAATCGGTTTTACGGGAAAAAACAAAAAAATAATCAAAACGAGTCATAAAATATTTCGAAAATTCAAAATTCAAATTTTGAACGTACTGGATATTTTCTTAAAATTTCAGATCCTTAAAACATAAAATTACCGAGATAAACTATTTATTTCGTAATAATACGCGTAACATCCAAAACTAGACGGAAATTCATAATTACCTTCAAAATAATGCAATAAAATACTAATAAAATATTTATATATTCCAAGATACTCAAAGTGACTGAAAAATGCAGAAAAATCAGATGAAACACTGTTCAAGGGATGAAAAAATATTTTTGACTCTTACAATTTTCAATTTTCAACTTTTAAAATTAAAAATCAAAAATCCAGAAACTTTTGGCGTCCAAGAAAAATATGATAATGAACATATCAAATATGACTAATATGGGTTAATTTTTCGGACCATTTTAGCAAATTTTACTATTTTTAATAAATTGTGCCATATAATACCCGATTTTAACAATTAAAATAATTTCTCATGCAAAATTCAAAATAAATAGCTCAAAATTTACATGCATGCTAGAAATAATATATATGACACTGTATAAAAATTTCATGGCCAAATTCCAATTTAAACTATTTAAGTTAAATTATGTCACTAATATGTGGATTTTTACAATAAAAATCAATATTCATGCAATATAAGTGAAAAATATCTGGAAATTTTAACATATATTTTAAATATTGCATGTGACATTTACAAAAAATCTCGTAGCTAAATTCATAATCTAACTATATAAACCTATTTTTATCCCATTTTATGACTATTTAACATTTAAATATCACAAACCATGCATAAAACTTAAATAATTTCGAAAATTATATATTCATAATATGTTAAATGCATGTGAGAACATATATAAAAATCTCGGCCAGAAAATTTATTTTACTATTTTTCCCATAATAAAACAATTTTAACCGATTAAATAGTATAAATAAACAATTTTATTACAAATTTGAACAATATTATTCCATAAATCATTCATAATGACTTAAAACTATTTTAAGACTAGAAAGTATACATGCATTAAGTATTTCGTACGTATCATATATGTACTAATAATTTACGGTTTTAATTTTAATCATATTTCTCGCAAAAACGGTAAAAATCGAGTTGCATGTAAGCAACCTAATGCTTTGATACCACTTGATGGAAACTTAGTCATACTAACATAACCATTTTATTAGTCTTACTAATAATATAACTCATTATATACAAATTAACTCTTTAATTTACTAGATCTTTATGCATGCATTAACATATGCGGAATAATAATGAAAAGGGTCTTACAAACGGTCCGAATAATGCAAAGGACGATCCTCCACGGAGCAACCAAAACAACTTACCTCCTTCAAATTGCACCCAAGACCTACCCTTAAAGAACCGAGATGAACACAATCTAGGTGAACCAAAACGGTTATCTTAAAAACCGAGAACTAATCTAATTAGTTTACTAAAACTACAACTAATGTAGTAAGAATATTATGTAATAATATTTAGAGAATTTTTATTTTCTTACACTTAAAAAATATATGTAGAGGATTTTTTTTGAGTTTTTCTTACTCTAGAAAAGACTTAGGTAGTTCTTATATAATGTGAACCATTCACATATATATTATGGTGGGTTATGGGTTTAGGCGTGTAAAGGTGTCTTTGTAAGGGTTAAGATGCTCTTTTCTCTTACTTAAAAGTTTAGGGTTGCGTGCCTACACTTAGGCATCATACCTCTCTAATGATTGTGTTTTGCTCCACTAATTTAAACAAATTAGTCTTACTTACACCTAAAATTACACGCCACATTCAAGTGTAAAATGGACTTCCATTTTACAATTTGTAATTTGTACAATTGTATAATATGCTACATCCTATGTGACATAAAATAATTGTATTAATTTTAAAATAAACATCTATCAAATAAACATTATTTCAAAATTAATTAAATCATATTTAACAAATTAATTTAGTAATTCATAATGACCATCCCAATATATGGTTATAATAATAATCGTCAATACGATATACAACGTTTGTTATAACCACGCACCTTTCTCATTCTAATTTCGATATTTCAAAATATCGGTTAATATTTGACAATCGACACATTTCAATTTCAAATATAAATCTTACGTTAAGATTCAACCTCTGATTTCTCGATATACGGTTTTAAGGAATCGATCAATTCGTATCATATACAATTGATCAATATATATATTTAAGGGGTCTGTCCTATAGGTGTGACCTAAAGGGATCAACTGACCACCACCGTCATACGACAGTAATGTCAAACTCTAGTCAGCCAATCATTAACGATTAATGTTGGTCAGTTGACTATATATAAATTATCGGATCATCCCTTGCATATTCATATCATAATATTTTTGACAATAATTATTATCATTGGCGTGATCGCACTATTGTTGAGAACACATTTCCCAACACATAATGTGTTCCATATTTCACAACTGAGGAGATATATCAATGATCCATCGCATATCCTTGACCATGAGGTTATTGAGTTTGATGAGCAGTTGACCTACGAGGAGAGACCTAAGGAGATCCTTGACAGAAAAGTAAGGAAAAACCAGAAGTAGGGAGACCGCGCTTGTCAAAGTTTTATGGACCAATCATAATGTCGAGGAAGCTACTTGGGAGACTGAGGTTTCGATGAGGGACAAGTAGTCGGACCTATTTAATTAAGGTACGTTACGGGGACGTAACTTTCATTTTAGGAGGGTAGAATGTTACATTTCATGCCTATCTCGTGCCTTGCTTTGATATTATTGTGTTTCGAGTCTATATTGGGTGCGTGATATATGTTTAAGTATGAGTACGACGCTATATGTGTGTGGTTGAACTTCGGGACGAAGTTCATTTTAAGGGGGGAAGACTGTAATACCTCTCATTTTCGAAACTCAGGTTTTGACTCGGACTTAGCGTTATACGTTTTATTTTATGTTACGGATTTATATCAATTGTTATCGTAAGTAGAGATATCGATTAATAATAATCTTACGAGTTATACATTGTATAACTAGTTAGATCCGATTTGATTATACGTAAAGAATGATGAGTATAGCCATAATAATATGAGACTTATGATTGGGGCATGAATTTAACGACCCAATCACAAGTCCCTTACAACACTTAAACCAATACAAACCCTACCTTAAGCGTACAACCCTACCACCATGCTTTCCTTATAAAACCCGTTAGCCCCAGAGAGAGAGAGAGAGAGAGAGAGAGAGAGAGAGAGAGAGAGAGAGTGTGTGTGTGTGTGTGTGTGTGCGCGCGGCGGCGACGGCGGCGGTCAAGCACGTTTTCCGAGGAGTTTTCGAGTCGGTTTCCGGTGAGCTTAAGGTGTGTATATCGTCCTCCATTTCGTTTTGGTTTCCTTTTCGCGTCTGTCTTGGTAAGCATCGCTGGGGTCGGGTTTATGGTGGTGGTTTAAACGTAGGTGGCGGCCGTGGGTGTCATAAATGGTGGCAGTAGTGGGGCTGTTGGGTTAGAAACGACGTTCGTATAGGGTCGGGGTGGTGCCACCGTTGACTCAGGGGAGGTCGACACGGTGGTACCACGGTGTTTGTGGGGTTGTCAACGAAGGCGATGTCAGTGGTGGTCTTGGGTGGTGTCGGGAGTTTGTATGGTGGCATTAGAACGTAAGTAGTGTCAGCATCATAGTGGTCCAGGTGGGTCAGGAGTCGCCGGCAGTGGTCGAAGGGCTGCCGGTGGTGGTGGTGAGATGGTCGGTGTGTGTTGGGTGTCGGGTGGTTGCCGGCAGGGACGGTTGTGGGGGCTGGAGTGTATGTCGTTTTGGGGAGTCGTGGTTAGTAGTGTAGTATGGTGAGTTTGTGTTATTATTATTATTATTATTATTATTATTATTATTCGTTGTTGTTGATGGTGTTGCTGCTACTGCTTTGTCTGTGTTATTATTATTATTATTATTATTATTAGATATTATTATTATTAGCATTAGTAGTTGTAATTAGCATTAGTATTATTGTATAATTACATGACATTGTAATTAGTGGTTGTTTTATTAGTTTATTATATTACTAAGTTTGGGTAATGTTATGTTAGTAATATTATTAGTGTATTACTCATGTCCTAATAATTAGTATGCTATTGTCATTTAGTGTATTCTTAATTATAATATTGTTGTGATATTAGTTACTAATAATCGATTAATTGATCATAAACTATTTTTGGCAAGTCTATATTTAGTAAGCTCTAATTAATTAGTAATAATTGTTTAATGATTGAATGCTATTTTTACTAAGTACTATTTTAGTGAGTCTATGTTTAGTAAGCTTATAATTAGTTGGCAGTAATGGGCTGCGTGAATAGAATTTAATATAAGTAATATTCTAGGGACGGAATTTGAGGAGGAACATTACTAGACGGTGATTGCTTATTGCAGATTTGCTATTCCAGGTAGGATACACGGGTACCCTTTTCTGTGAAAGTTATATGCATGATTGGTTGTATTACATGTTGTGAATGCAAGCATGTTTATATGAGGATGATATTTGAGTATTGATTGCTTAGCATTGCATGCACGAGCATAGCATTTGCATTATTGATAAGGGGATTGTTCTGATATAAAGCCCAGGGTGGTCTGCAGGCCAGGCCTGGTGTCTTCAGCCTTGTGCTGGTATTCGACGACGGTCGATGATACTCTGCCCGAAGGTTCGGTAAGGGTTGGTGTTTCGGGTTATGATTGGTGTTTCGGGTTGTGATTGAGCTCAGCATTGGCATAACATTTTCATAATACATTTGTTGCATTTTATATTATTGTGTTATCCTACTCAACCGCGAGGTTGACAGTGTATTCGTGTTCACCTACAATGATCCGGAATGGGGAGTAGACATTTCAGGTCAGAGACAGGTGGACTAGGACTGGGCATGGATGAGAGACAAGGATTAGACTTACCTAGCTTTAGATCACTTAGTCTCTTTTATTGTTGTTCACTTGTTATATTTAAGTTGTTTTGGAAGTTTAGTTTGGACTAGACTTGTAGCAGCTTTCAGTTTAACTTTTATAATTTAAAGTATTGTGCTTCTTTCACTGTGATTATCTACTACCCTGGTTTATCCAGGATGGTAACAGCCTTAGTTACTCTGGAAGTCCTAGTACAGGCTCCTAGGTAAATGAGGGTGTTACAGTCACCCTGTTCCTTCCATTGTGAGAAATCATACCCATTCTTTACACTGTGATGGATTAAGGCCTTCCTGAATATCTCAACACTAGGAAACTTTAATCCTTTGCTGAGTTTTATATCCTTGCCGAAGTCAACATCAGGATTAAAAGTAGGATAATGACATGCCTCATCATCAGATCCCTCAAGGCTCCTTAGCTCATCTGAGTCACAATCCACATCTGAGGCCACATTAACATTTAAATCATCAACCCCAACTACCAACTTCTCTCTTGATTTGGAGCATTCAACTCTAGGTTCTATATGATCCCTCTGAGCCTGGGTGCATAATCCAGCTTCAACTCCCTTCAAAATAGAGTCACCCTCTTCCTCTGGATTATTAATGGAATAATCAAAAACATTCAAGCCTTTTTCAAACTCATTCAACCCAAAATCAGAATCAGAGTCACTCAAATCTGCTTCAATAACCTCAAAATCAGTGAACTCGGAATCATCATCTTTTTTAGTCACCTTCTTCTTTCTTTCTTTGCTTTCACTTGCCTTACCATTCCCTTTTCGGTAACCCTTTTTTTACCTTCACCCCCTCCTTTCTGCTTTCACCAACCTTAGCCTTCCCTTTGCCCTTCTCTGTAACAAGTTTAGCCTTCCCTTTGCCCTTCTCTGTAACAAGCTTAGCCTTCCCTTTGCCCTTCTCTGTAGCAAGCTTACCCTCCCCTTTGACCTTCTCTGTCACAACAATAGACCCATCACTTCTCTCGTCAATGACAATGTGGTCTGCTCTTTCTCTTATAACAATCCCTGGTTGAGCTTTTAGGCAAGTATTCCTTCTCAAAGGCAGTTTCTCCCTTGTAATCAACATTAATTTGTAGAACTGAATTTTGTGAGCTAGTGTTTTTTGTAGTATTTTTATTGGTTTTAGGACTTTTTCTTTGAGATAAGGCAGGAAATTTATTTTGGGTTGGTTGGTTTTGGGTTAGTAACTTTTGACCGGGTGCTTTGAATTGTAAAGAGGCATTAAGGCTATTGTGGGGCCCCTCCAACTGATTTTTTCCAGATAAAGAATTGATTCCCACCTTAGATTCCTTTTCCAAAAGCTCCATATTACCACAAGCTCCATATTCCTTTTCCAAAAGCATTTAGAGTCTTTAGTGGTTACTATTGTGTAGATAGGTTACTAACATTATTCTTAAGTAACATATGTTACTAAGTGTAAATGTTAGGAGTTAGATTAGTAGACAATTAAGACTCTTAATGTGACTATGTTGGAGTTAGGACTTACGGTCTTATATATAAGGGTCATCAGTCATGTTGGAAAGTAAGAGGGTAGTTCTTAATATCCCGAGTTAAGCATAGTTGGAAATCTTAGCTGATAGCTAAGTGTTAGACGATTGATTGTATTATTGTTAGTGTTTGAATAATAATACAAGTTGGGTTGTGGTTAATTCCATAACAAAATATTGTGTCTTTGCATCCTTATATTATTTGTACCAAAAACCCCAACAAATTGGTATCAGAGCTACGGCTCGATGGAGAAAAGTTTTGGTACAAAGTTTGAGATGGAGTTGTTCAATGGTAAGAACAATTTCTCGTTGTGGCAAAGCATGATAAAAGATGTTCTCATACAACACGGGTTGTATGCGACTCTTGAAGACAAGAAGCCTGATGATGTTCAAGTTCTCAAATAGGAGGACATGAAATTGCGCGCGGTTAGTACAATCCGGTTAGCCCTTGCACCCGCAATCAAGTATAGTGTGTTAGAGGAGACAAATCCAAAGGAGTTGTGGACCAAGTTATGTAGCATTTATAATGCGAAGTCCTTGGCTAACAAACTATTTTTGAGGAAAGATCTTTTCGAGCTCGAAATGGTAGATGACGGAGATTTGAGGGATCATTTAAACAAGTTCAATGGCTTGATCACCCAATTGGCGAGTTTGGATGAGACATTCAAAGAAGAAGACAAGGCAATAATGTTGTTGGCATCTCTTCCCAAAAAGTATAACACGGTCATCACTAGTTTACTTGTGGGGAAGACAACATTGGCGGCCTTAGATGAGACCGTTGTGGTTTTGCTTGAGTCCGAAAATTTGATGAAGCAAGGAGGCAGTGGCTCTTCAAGTGATGGAGGAGCTTTTGTGGGTGAATATCGTGGCAAGAAAAATGGCGGTTGGAAAAAGCACAATCCTAATATTAATTGCTTCTATTGCGGTGAGTTAGGTCATATACAAACTATGTGTCCTAAGGCAAAAGAAGATTTGAAGGAGTTGAAAAGAACTCGTGGAGGTGGGGTTGTAGCTATGGCAGAAGTTGATGATGGCGAACTCTTAATGGTTAATGGGGAAAAGGAACCTAAAGAGAGTTGGGTGTTAGATTCGGGAACTTCCTATCACATATGTGGAAGAAGATAGTGGTTTTCTTCTTATGAAGAATGTGAAGGAAAGATGGTTAGTTTGCCAAATGGTGATAAGGCAAAGATTGAAGGGATTGGTGAGGTTAAGGTAAAACTTAACAATGGTCAAGTTAGAAGGTTTGGTGATGTTAGATACATACCAAACATTAGTAGAAATTTAATTTCATTAGGTAGATTAGATTCTAAGGGTTGTACCATTCATGTTAAGAATGGTGTTTTGGAGGTCACTAAAAATGGTAAGGTGATTCTCAAAGGTAAAAGAGGTAAAACTAACTTATTCACATTTGATGGAATATGTGATGAAGATGGGTTAGTTCAAGGGGAGGTACTCTCAAGTGAAGGGGATGTTCTTCCAAGTGAAGGTAGGGTCGCTCCGCTCGATGATTGACAAATCCAAAGTAATGTTGGGCTTAAGGGGAGGTTTGTTGGGAAGTAACCCCAACATTAATTTATGACATAAGTTAGAGTCAAAGTTTTGAATATAGCATTTAGAGTCTTTAGTGGTTACTATTGTGTAGATAGGTTACTAACATTATTCTTAAGTAACATATGTTACTAAATGTAAATGTTAGGAGTTAGATTAGTAGACAATTAAGACTCTTAATGTGACTATGTTGGAGTTAGGACTTACGGTCTTATATATAAGGGTCATCAGTCATGTTGGAAAGTAAGAGTGTAGTGCTTAATATCCCGAGTTAAGCATAGTTGGAAATCTTAGCTGATAGCTAAGTGTTAGACGATTGATTGTATTATTGTTAGTGTTTGAATAATAATACAAGTTGGGTTGCGGTTAATTCCATAACAAAATATTGTGTCTTTGCATCTTTATATTATTTGTACCAAAAACCCCAACAGGTAGACTTTTAGTGTCTGCACAACTTATGTTGCAAATTGGGTTGGTTGGACTGAGATACGCCAAGGAGTATCCAATAAATAAGATGAGCAAAGATTTTGATCACCAGTGATGGTGATGATCGAAGTCTCTGGTCATTAGTTGCAGGTCTGGAATGGTTCAGGATGCTGAATGCTTCTGGACTGGTATTCGAGATGGAATCAGGCGTCTGACTTGAAGTCTGAGAATTGCATGCTGTAAATGGCACTGCATAGAGCAGCAGTTGTTTGCTAAGGGGCATGGCTGGATGGCAATAAGTGAGGCAGCATCATCAAGTTCGGATTGCTGGTCTGCGGAGCGTGCAAGAGGCAAGTTTGTGCAATTTGCAGATCAGAATCTGTTCAGGTGAAGGTAGTTTGTAAGGAATTAGAGTAGCAGCGCTTGGAAAATGCTGCAGCGTGCAGGGCTGGTTCTGCTGCAGCAAGCATAGTTGCAGCAGTGAACAGGTCTGTTCTGGTTGCTATAGTGGTCATGCGCAGGTCTGCCAAGGCTTGGGTTACAGTAGGGCTGTAAGTTGGCTAGTGCAGGAACGCAGATTAGTGGTTTGCTACCAGGCCTGTGTCTGGAATGGTTCTGGATTGCTATTGGCCTCAGTGAGTGAGGCAGAGTAGCAGTCTGGGAGGAGCAGGAAGTTGTTGTGAGGGGATTACGTTGTCTGAGTCAGATAATGTGGCTGCTAGCAACAGGTAATGCTACTGACTGTCACTACTTAGAATACTACTTTCCTGAGGAATCCCAATTTCCTGCCATTAATATAATGCTACTGACTGTCACTACCAACACGCTGCCACTTACCACTGTTTACTACACTTGCTACTACTTACTACTATTGTTGTTACTACACTCATGTTTCAATGCCATAACTTACCACTGTACTTTGTCCACTGTTTTCTGCGCTCACTCACCATTGTTGTTTCTGCACTGCATTCCACCCCCCACCCATTTCTGCATATGGACTATACTACTACTACAATACACTTCCTATACGTAGGACTATGCTACTACTACACTACACTTCCTATACGTACTTACTGCTACTGCACGTACTGTTGTACCCCCTGCACACCCAGTGCTATGCTACTTTAACTACTCTACTGTTCTGCACACGATTACTTCCTGCCTGCACCTTCTACATACACTACACCAGACCCCTCTTCCTTTACAATCAAATTTGAAGTACACCAACATTGTCAATGCAGATTGCAAGTAACATTAATGAACAAACAATTCAGAGTTGGTCGAGTTTCAACAACTCTGCAAGTGCTGCTGTATACAGTTTGACAGTTTCGATCTGCACTTTCTGCAACTAACTAACTCGTACCATTTCCTGCACTTTCTGAAACTAACTAACTCGTACCATTTCCTTTCTACACTTTCTGCTATAAGCCTATAGAAGTATAGATCTTGATCATTTCATAAGATAGGCATTTGCTAACTACTTAGAATACTACTTTTAGTTGCTAACTACTTAGAACACCCCAACTGAAGCCATAAGAGAGCACAAGGAATTGAAAGCAACCCTTATTATCAGTCAAAAATTCTTTCTCCAATGGAAAAAAGAATGAACACAAACACAAACAAGAAGAAAGAAGAGAAAACAGATGCAGTAGTAACTTCAACCACAATAACGACAATGCAACAACAACAAGGGAATGGCAGGCAGCAGCAGTTCAGAATATCAGATATATACTAATGGGATTGCAAAGGGGCAGCTTAAATAAAGAGACCGAACCTCATAAAGAGTGTAATGTGAGAGGCGCCAATCATTTGTTCATCTAACAAATGAACAACCTCATCATGACTAAGGCAGCAAGTTTGTTCATTGTGTAACACATGTAAATCAATGGCATCAACTGAATCAATGCAAGCATGATTTCACTTTGACTCGACCAGGGAGAGTTGCAAAACTGACGGTGGATGCAGTGAGAGCAAGAATCAGAATGAATAAGGGGCATGGATATCTTAATTACAAAATTTGCTGCAAAAACAATGAACCGAACCTATCAGGTGTAGGTTGGGTGATACATGTAAGTGATTGAATGTTTATGAATTTTCATAGATAATTCAAGCAAGGTACAATAAGGTATATAAGTACAAGAGTTCTAGTATAAGACGGATGCTAACCTAGCCGTAACCTAATATTTACTAAATATCATAATTACATGAATAAGGAATAAACTTAAGATATCCTAAACATAAAATAAGGTAACAAACTTTGTAGAATATACTTATGAAATCTTATCCTTAATAGGCTCCCGCAAGATGGGCGTGCTGAAAGCGAGACCGATCTTGGAAATGAGCGTTTGATGACGCGGACGAAGCAAGGGTTTGGTTAAAATATCGGCAAGTTGATCTTGACCTGAGATATGGAGGACGCGGAGGTTGCCTTGTTGTACTTGTTCATGAACAAAGTGGAAGGCAAGGGCTAAGTGTTTCATTCGAGAATGAAAGACGGGATTAGCTGAGTAATGAGTAGCACTTAGGTTGTCGGAGTATATAACCGGAGCTTCAGGCGGTGATATTCTGAGTTCAGTGAGGAGGGACTTTAACCACAGTAGTTCAGAGGTTGTTTCGGCTATAGCTCGAAATTCAGCTTCGGTTGATGAGCGAGCAAGAGCGCGTTGCTTTTTGGAGGCCCAAGAGAGAGCATTTTTCCCGAGGTAAGTGACAAGCCCAGTAGTGGATACATATGTATCTTTGTCCCCAGCCCAGTCGGCATCACAATACGCGTGAAGTCGATTGGGTGAGGTACGATATAGTTGGAGACCAACCATGGAGGTACCTTTGAGGTACCGTAATAACCGTTTGAGGGCTGTCCAATGTTGTTCAGTTGGTGATTGCATGAACTGGGATAGTTTGTTGACACTGAAGGCGATGTCAAGTCGAGTAAATGACAAATATTGGAGACTACCCAAAATGGCGCGGTAGTCGGTAGGGTTGGGGATTCGGGAACTGCCGAGAGTGGTCAGAGGGGGGTTGGTGGCCATAGGCGTGGGAAAAGGCTTGGCATCCAGCATGTTTTGTTTTTCCAGGAGGTCATAGACATATTTCGTTTGAGTGAGGAGTAGCCCGTTAGTATTAGGAGTGACTTCGACTCCCAAAAAATATGATAGATTCCCTAAGTCTTTGAGGGAGAAGGCGGTTGCAAAGTCTTGTATGCAGGTATTTAATTGAGTGATGTTAGAACCGGTAATGATAATGTCGTCGACATAGACGAGTAGGTAAATTTTGTAGTTTGGGTGATGAAGGTAAAATAAGGAGGGATCGGATATTGATCCAATGAAGCCGTGGTTGAGTAGGTAATTTTTGAGGGTGGTGTACCAAGCTCTTGGAGCTTGTTTGAGACCATAAATGGCTTTTGTTAATTTGCAAACATGGGTGGGGTGATCGGGGTTAATAAAGCCCGAAGGTTGCGACATGTAAACGGTGTCCATAAGCTTGCCTTGGAGAAAGGCATTGTTGATGTCTAATTGTCGTAGACACCAATTATTAGTGAGAGCAAGAGATAAAATAGTGCGTACCGTAGTGGGTTTGACTACCGGACTGAAGGTGTCCGAGTAGTCGATCCCGGGTCGTTGTAGAAATCCTTTCGCGACGAGGCGAGCTTTGTATTTGTCAATTGTGTTGTCAGGTTTGTATTTTATACGAAAAATCCATTTGCATCCAATCACATTATATGTATCATTCGGGGGGACAAGAGTCCATGTTTGGTTATGTTGAAGAGCATTAAACTCAAGTTGCATAGCATTACGCCAAAGGGGTTCAATTAGGGCCTGTTTTACGGTGTTGGGGAGGCGTGTGGTGGTGGGTATGGTAGCTAGATTGGCGTAGCGTGGGTTGGGTTTGATTATGTTGTTGGAGAGGCGAGTGCCATGTTGGTGAATAATAGGAGGTGGGGGTGGGATTGGGACAGAAGTGGAGGCAGCGGAATTAGTCGTGGTCTGGGATTGTTGGACAGAGGTTGAGGTAGCGGAAGTATTAGAGGAGGAGGGAGTGTGGGGCTGGGATGGTTGGGAGGATACAGGAGTGTGTGGAGAGGAGGGAGACCCAGTAGAGGAGATAGGGGATACGGGTTGAGATGAGGTTTGGCTAGGTGACAGAGGTGGGGTTTGTGGTTGAGGGGACAGGGGAGGGCTGGTCGTGGCCAGAGAGTGAGCAGGGGAGGAGGACGAGGGTGAGGGCAGAGGCTGTTGTAGACTGGTGGGAGGCTGTATGGTCTGGTCAGAAGAGGAATTTGGAGGAGTGTTTAGAGCGTTTGCAGGAGAGTTATTGTGGGGAATGATTGTAGGTGTCCAATCACGAGCGGTGAGGGTGTTGGACGAGAGCGGTGTTGCTTTGAGACGGGGATATGGGAAGTCAGTTTCAAGAAACTTAACATGACGGGAAACGTATATCCGAAGGGTCGTGTGTTGAAGACAAAAGTAGGCACTTTGAGTCGGGGAGTAGCCAACAAAGATACATGGGATAGAGCGGGGTTCAAGTTTATGAGATGTGTAGGGGCGAAGCCATGGATAACAAAGACATCCGAAACTTCGTAATTTGTCGTAGTTAGGAGGGTAGCCAAATAAGCATTGGAAAGGAGAGGAGTGTTTAAGAGTCGGAGTTGGGAGACGGTTTATGAGATAAGTGGCTGTAGTAAAGGCATGGGGCCACATATTCGTAGGCAAGGAGGCGCGAGAGAGCATAGCAAGGCCAGTTTCGACTATATGTCGATGACGACGTTCGGAGTAACCATTAAGTTCCGGAGTATGGGGTGGGGTGGTGAGGTGACCTATGCCGTTTTGAGAGAGGTAGGAGGAGAGTTTCATGTATTCGCCTCCATTATCGGAATAAAGTTGAAGTATGGGTTTGTTAAAGAATTTTTCAACAAGGTTGCGAAAACGAATGAATATTTGTGAAGAATCGGATTTGAGTTTCATTGGATATAGCCATATAAATTTGGTAAAATTATCGACAAACACAATATAATATTTAAAACCATCATAAGATATAACTGGAGATGACCAAACATCGGAATAAATAAGTTCAAGGGGCGCATTAGAGCGAATAGTATTATGCGAAAAGGCAAGTTTGTGACTTTTGTGAATAGCACAAGCATCACAATTATTAAAAGCAACAGTAGGAATAGATAAATGATGCTGACTACGTAAATATTTTAAAATTGGGATAGACGGATGACCAAGCCTGTGATGCCAGTCAAGCGAGGAGGAGACTTGAGATAGGAGGGCACGAGGAGCACGAACCGGGAGTGTGCATTCGTAAATTCCATCCTTAAGTTGTCCCTGGAGGAGGATGCGACCCGAGTCCCGATCCTTAATAAGACAGAGACAAGGTGAGAATTCGCATAAGGCGTTATTGTCACGACAAAGTTGGGAAATAGATAGAATATTTCGAGATATGCGAGGGACACAAAAAACATTATTGAATTTTAAAGTAAATGAAGAAGGAGTAGTGATAGTGAATGAACCTAGGTGCGATATTGGAAGACCGGTACCATCTCCAATAAGGAGTTCATCACAGCCGGTATAGGGAGAATGAATAGCAAGATTGTCGAGGTCTTGAGTGATGTGGTTTGATGCACCACTATCAAGTAAATATGTGGTACTGTGAGAGGCAGGGGAGGGCACGGACTGAGCAGTGGCCGTGTGAGCTTGTGGTGGTTTGGTATAAGTACGGTTGGTGGTGCGAGGTGGAAGGGTAACGTTGGGATAGTCACGTTTAAATTTATAGCAAAAGAATAAGACATGACCTGTTGCGCCACAGTATTGGCATTTTCCTTTGAAAGGGGGGTCCTGACGGGGTTGAGTGGAGTCGACAAGAGCATTATTGGTGGTGGCAGGGGTTCGGTTGTGATAGTTATGACGGTAGACCGCATTTACTGTGGCTGGAAAAGAGGCTGGAGCAGGTTCATGGTTGTTTCGGAGATCAAAGTTGAGGAGTTTCTCATGTAGCGATTCAAAAGATATGGGTTCATCACGGTCTTGAACAACATCAATGACGGAACGATACGTGTTATAGTCAAGGCCACGAATGATTTTAGCAATGAAATCTTCATGGTCCATGGGTTTGCCTAGAACAGCGAGTTTGTCGGCACATGCTTTGACGGATTGCATGTACTCGGTTATGGATTGTGTGGTTTTGCGAATTGAGTTGAGTCGGTCTTTTATTTGGAGGATATGGGCACGGGAGGGATTGGCATATGTGGAGGCGAGGGTAACCCAAACATCACGCGAGGTGGCGGAACGCATGACAAGGGAGTGGATAGATGCATCAAGGGTACCGAGAAGAGCACCCTTGAGAAGGTGATCCTGGCGGCGCCAGGTGTGGTATGCAGGGTTTGATATGGTGGCGGCTTTGGTGGCGTCTTTGGGGTCAGGCAGGGTTTCGGCGGGGCATGGATGCGTGCCATTGAGGTATTTTAGGAGATCGTAGCCAAAGAGTAACGATTCGATTTGGTCTTGCCACGACATATAGGTTAAGGGTGTGAGTTTGTCAACCATGGATAGGTTGACGAGGAGGAGAGGAACCAAGGGTTCATTGGCGTTTGGTAAGGTGGCGGCAGAGGCCATGGGTGACGGCTGAAGTTGGTTGTTTTTAGGGTTAGGATCGGCTTGCGACTGATACCATGATAGATGAACCATCTCAACCAAAACCTTAAGGTGATGGTTGAGGCCCAACTATTATTAATATTCCTAATACGCTCCCTCACTCGAATGCCCATTGGGCTTGAAGAGTGGTTAGTTTGCACAGGCCCCCCCCATACCGTGTGATGGGTTTCCACTTCGTGAGTTTTCGAGGGGTTTTGAGGTTGCCAGGATTCGAACCCGTGACCATAGGTCACACTGGCTCTGATACCATGTAAGTGATTGAATGTTTATGAATTTTCATAGATAATTCAAGCAAGGTACAATAAGGTATATAAGTACAAGAGTTCTAGTATAAGACGGATTATGCTAACCTAGCCGTAACATAATATTTACTAAATATCATAATTACATGAATAAGGAATAAACTTAAGATATCCTAAACATAAAATAAGGTAACAAACTTTGTAGAATATACTTATGAAATCTTATCCTTAATAATACATTGTCATTCCTACAACTCTAGCAGGCAATCAATCAGCCATCCATAATAATTGATTAATTTCCTACCAATCCATAATCACACTTATGACAAGATTCACACATTTTGTGCTCAGATAATCATATTACATGGAAGTAAAGATGAGTATATATGATTGAAGAATGGAATTCTATTAGTAAAACAGATGCTAATTTCTTTAGGCAACAAGGTGTGCCATCTCTAGGATTTTCTGCCATGGCAAATACCCCGAACTTAGTCCATGACCACAATGAGGTATACGTATACTCCATTTATTGCTGTTGAACATTAATACATTATATTCCTACAAAAATCACATATGTCGTTGTCGTCGTTCTCCTTAACCAGTCGGTCAATTTCGGATGTAATAAATTCCACTCCATATTAGATATGAATATGCTGCTGTCGGAATAGTAATATCAGTAAACGGCTTCTATATAGTAAGTAATATATGTACCGTTGGTTGATTAAATGATGATGAATGTTAGTGTTTTTGGGGAGAATGTTGTCTAAAATGTAGAAACATGTGAACTTGGTGCAGTACCTAAACCAAGAGGAGTATCTTAAAGAGTTTGATGTCTATCTTTTTATCATCAAATCTTATGCATCAGACGGCAACCAGGAACCAGCTGCAGCCAAGGATGACAGAAGCTGTTAAAGATGATCTGTAAAAGACCAGTGGATTCATACATCAGAAGTCAGAACTCCGTCCTCATCATCTTTTCTGTCCATAATATCAAGTTAGTGTTTTTACCTGGCCTTTACTTTCAACTACCGTGAAATGGAGATTATAACAATCAAGCTAAGCCAGGCTACACCATACCTGACGCTTGAAATTTGAAAAACTATTAGTCTAATAAATTATTTGATGCATGGATGAGCATATAAGTGTTAAGCAAATAATAAAAGACTGTTAATCATCCCAGCCACTTTGTATATCAGATTTCATGTAACATGTCAAAGAAAATATGATAAGTTAAAACTAATAGCTTTAAACTTACACTAATACAATATTGTAAACCGATATATGTTTTGGTGTGTTATTATCATGTTATTAGGCACGTACGTGTTATAGCTTGACGGCAGAAAAATGAAGGTCTGGTTGTGCCAGTTTCCTGGGTCATGTTTGGGTATGGGTCAGATCGCTTTGATTCATTAAGGATGGGTCCAGGTGCGAGTAATGTCACTCATAACTTGGCTTCATTTAAGACCCTGACAGTTTAACATTGTGCTCTCCTTACACACAAACAAAAACATGTAACATCCAGGTTCAAAAGGTTATAATACTCAATAACAACTCAAGTGACAGTTAATTTAAAAAAATCATGACGCAATTGCAGTAAACAATTGCAGACAAACATGAAGCAAAAAAACTTAGAACATGGTTAAAAAAAACATACTGTCAGTTCACTCAGCATAAGGTTCAACGTCGGTTGATCCACATCCTCCCAACTATCCACTGAGGGACTAACATTCCCCCGAGCAGTCACGTCTATCCATGAACTAAACTTAGATGCATATTTTCCTGTCGGCAATTTATCTTCTTTGTTCCACTCAAGTTCAATGGGTTTTTTTTGTTTAAGAGCTCTTGCAGCCATATTTAAAACAGTTCGGCCCCTGTGAGAAGATCTCCTCTTCTTTCTGCTTGCATCCTCAACAGAGGTGTTCTTTCGACTTCTTTTACGTTTTTGCGGGCCCATTGTGCAACTGAACAAAATAAACCACAATCTCATTAAATTAGATAAAGGCACATAATGGTAATACGACTGAAAGTTCAGGAAAGTGGTGATGAGTCACAACAAGGAAAGCAGCAAGTCACTGGAACATATATGAGATGTCAGACTTTATGCTTCTGAGGACATACAGCAAGAGAGGAGAGCATATAAGAAATATATTAAAGCATCAATAATGGAGCCAATTACAAGAATCTCAGCAGATGATGTACAGATTTATACTGCCACTAAGCAAAAATAAACAACCAGGAAAACTAAATTAGTCTATATTAGCCTGAGGGCCAGCCTTGGACTGAAGTCTGTGCAGCACTTCAGTTTTGATTCTGTGAGCACATGTTGGTCAAACCATCAGTCTATATTAGCATGAGGACTGAAGCCTTGGACTGAAGTCAGGTCCTTGTTGCCCATAATTAAAAAAAAAAAAAACATTTTATAATAATAATAATAATAATAATAATAAATCGTACATAATCATGCATCAAAACCGCGAGGGCGTTTTTTAGAAGAAGACTCGGTATTGGTCCATATCCCTTCATCATGGTCATCACGAACATATAAACTAGAAGGCTCGAATATATCTGTATCATCTAAATGTGGTACACGAGGATCAAAGCCCTCAAATACCACATCGTCATCGCAACTATCCATTGTTTAGGTGTTGTTTCGGGCGATATGACATCTTCCATGTTTCTAAACATGATTAGGTGTTGTTTCGGGCGATATGAGTGAGTGAACTTCGGGACGAAGTTCATTTTAAGTGGGAAAGACTGTAACAACCCGTATTTCTTTTATTTAGAAATATAATAAAGGCTACGGGTCGTTGTAAAACTTATAAACACTCGTGAAATTATGTGCTTATAATCGGTTTGTGAGATTCGATTGGGTGATCTAAGTCATCAAAAATGTTAAGAGTAAGGTGGTGCTAGTGAGGCTTGATCCTATGACCTTTGGAGACCCGCCTTTGGGCCAAGTTTTGCGTGCTAACATAGCAGCCCACTCACGTTTTCAGAAACCTTGAGCAAGACCTTGAGTCTGCCGTCATTTATATGATGGTTGTACATACTCTAAACCCTACTCAAACACTTGTATACCTACACAAAACCCTAGCCGTCATAGTAGAGAAGAGAAGGAAGCAGTGCTCGGGTGTAGTAAGGCGGTTCTGGGTGGTTCGATTTGACCTTAACTCCGTTATGCTCACCTTAGCCGTGCTTATTTCATGTTCTGTGAATGTTTCTGTCGCCTAGATTAGAATATATAAAACGAGTTAATCTGTGTCGTTATTTCATATTTACATACTATGGCATGTGATGAATGTACGTGGGTCGTTATTGGTGTGTCGTTGGTCGTTTAGGGTTCCGTTCAAGGGTGGTTAAACTGGGGTCAGGAGGAGGTCGTGATATCACATCCTAACACGGTTGTTTTATACAGTTTTGTAATCAGTGTTCTTTGATGAGTCTGTATGTTTTGGTATGGGTCTGTGTGTGTTGGGACAGGTGGAAGTAAGGGGTTGCTCATGGTGGTAGTCTCGGGGTTCAGTGGTAGTTGGTCATGGTGGTGCAGCGGTGGTTGATGGTAGGAGTTAGAAGGTCGTTTTTTTTATATATTTGTTGTTGCCAGTCAGTCCGCGTGTGTAAGGGGTTTTGGGTGGTGGTAATATCGTGGACTCGGGGGAGGTCAGAACGATATTGTCACCGAGTGTTTAGTCTGGAGTCTGGTGGTGGTGGTGGTGGTCGAGTCTGGTGTCGTTGGCGGCTGGTCAGCGTCGAAGGGTGGTTTGAAATGGCATGGTCAGGTGCTGCGGGTGAGGAATCAGGCCTAAACTGGGCCTGGTTTGGCTCACCGGTGGCTGTCGAGTGGATGGTTGGTGGTTGTGGTGGTAACCGGTGGTTCTGGGTACGTGTGCTGGTGGTTGTGGGGGTCGGTAAGGGAGTCACGTGGTGGTTGTAGGGGAGGTTGTCACGGGCTGTTGTCGGGGATGTTGTGGCTGTTTTGGGCGTGGGTTATGTTATTATTATTGTTATTATTATTATTATTATTATTATTATTATTATTATTATTATTATTATTATAATTATAATTATTATTAATGTTAGTATTATTATTTTATTAGTGTTTTATTATTGCTATGCGGTTTTGGGTCTTGTTAATTAAAGATGCGAGTCGGGAATTAATTGAGTCGGGAGAGTTCTATGTTTATAATTGGAAAGTTTCTATTTATGGAAACTTTCCACTTATGGAAGGTCGCTATTTATAGTAAGTATGATCGTTAAGGGGTTCGGGAAGTTTGTTAATTCGTTGCGTATATCTGTTTAGGTAGCGAGTTTCGCGTGGAACATTTTTAGCAAGCCTCGGATTTGTCTGTGTTGCTGATAATTCAGGTAGGGGCAAATTCCGGTATATGATGATGTGTAAACTGTTCTTATTTGGTTTTAAGCATGTTTGTGATATATTATCATGTGATCGTATATTGTGTTATCTATATTATCCTGTGATATAATACGATGTGAATATAATGGGCCTTGTGATATGGTGTTGGATCGGTGCGGAGTTTATATTGTGTTGGATCGGTGCGGAGTTTATATGGTGTTGGATCGGTGCGGATTTTATATGGCGTTGGATCGGTGCGGAGTTTATTTGGCGTTGGATCGGTGCGGAGTTTATTATATTGTTGGTATATTTATTTATTTTCCCTACTCAACCTCGTGGTTGACCCTGTGTATTCGTGATCACCTGTGATGAACCAAATTTATTGGGGAGCAGATTGACAGGTGGCTGAGACTAAGGGGGAGCTATGGGAGAAAGAGCTTGGATCCGGACCAGACTAGAGTCTAGATCACCTTAGTACTTTAGCATGAGTTGTACTTTATTTATCTTGTTGAGACTTTCGGATACTGTTGTAAGAACATGTTATGAGTTTATTTTTAACTAAAGTACTGTTTATCTTTCCTTTGTATCTACTGCCTCGGGAAACCGAGATGGTAACACCCTTATTTATCTGAGGAGTCCTAGTACAGGCCCTTAAATAAATGGGGGTGTTACAATGTGGTATCAGAGCGAACGATCCTCAGGCCTAACCTAATGAACCCAATGAATGTAGGAGAGTCTAAATAAAATGAACCCCTGGATAGGACTGGTAGGAGCACACTAAAGGAAAAGTATGAGTCTGGGGCCCCCTCACACCGAACCATTGGCCCTATCAGTGTTACCCGGGAACCCAGAGTGAATATACGAGAGAAAAGGGTAGGTTAAGAAAAGATGGAAATAATGGTATACTGTGATAAGTATTTATGAGAATTCCGAGTATAAGTGACTGTTGGAAAAGCCGGAAGGGGCATGAGCATGAAAGAATCTTTAATTGTTTGAATAAAGAGGTGTATATTAATATGATATGTGAAGTGATTTGAAACATGTTAGTGATTCTTCTCTCATCATGTCTAGTGATATGCGGTTATGTGATCCCTGAGCCATGTTATAGAAGAGAACTACTTTATATGATAAGTGTGTATAGACTTTAATGCTTAGGGAACATAGCCCTAATCCAAATGGGTACCCACATGAGTCGGGACTCATTTCTTTTTCTGTTGTATTATAGTATGCCTCCGCGAAGAGACAATCTTGTTAATATCACGCAAGAGGAATTGGATCGGCTGATAGCTGAGAATGAGGCCTTAAAGGCCAAACGCATGGACTCCGCAAAAATGAGCACAATCATCGCGAGGCATCACCCTACCCAATTCACTGGGGAGGGGGAACCTCATCTGCTGGGAGCTTGGTGCCGAGAATTCAGTAACCTAGTCGAGTTGGTAGATTGCCCTGAAGAATTGAGGGTTGACCAAGCAGCCCATTATCTGAGGGGTATG
The DNA here is from genome assembly GCA_029255685.2 of Silene conica. NCBI lineage: Eukaryota > Viridiplantae > Streptophyta > Magnoliopsida > Caryophyllales > Caryophyllaceae > Silene > Silene conica. Next base: position 76,643,733 of record CM055314.2, read on the forward strand.
GCTGGAGACTGGTGGACTGGGAACAAGGGAGAGATCCGAGAGGCAGCTCAAGAGGATGGGACCGAGTTTGTTGCTTGGATCGCATTCAAAAAGATCTTGTATGAGGTGTTTCTACCAGAGTTCCAGAAAAGCAAACTAAGGGAGGAGTTTGATACATTCAGGATGACGGAGGACATGACGGTGGAGGCTTATTATAGAAAGTTTATTCAGCTGGTGAGTTACGTGGGAGACATGGGGTTTGATGATGCTATGCTGGCAATGAAGTTCGAGAGAGGGTTATCAATCGCTATCAAGAAGAGACTGATTGCGGCTCCGCCTACCACAGTCCGGGACATCTATTTACGGGCTGGGGCGGCGGAGAGGCTCTCAGATATGATCAAGGAAGAAAAGAAGTCGAAATCAGAGAAGAGGAAGGCTGAGGCAGTGACGGAAAGTTCTGGGTCAAAGAAACCAAGCACCAACAAGTATAGTGGTTACTTCAGTAACAACACTTCCGGAGGTGCGAGAAATCAGAGTGGGGGTAATCACATGAGTGGGGTTTCTGGCAGTGGTTCGGCGGGAATAGTGTGTTTTGGATGTGGAAAGAGGGGACATCAACAGGCAGTGTGTCGCTCTTCTGGAGGGAATCAGTCCGGGGGCTACCGTACGCCTACATCCGGATATCAGGGGTCACGCACCCAATCTTATGGTAGCAGTGGCTATCGCACACCCATGACCAACTATGGTGGGGGTGCGAAGTCTGGAGGGAGCAGCAACTATCAGAGGAACTATAACAATTATCAGAGCCGCTCGTACCAGAATCAATACAATGGAGGTGGAAGCAACCAAAAGACGGGAGCGGAAGGGAATCAGCAGGCTGGGACATCTAGTGCCAGTCAGAGTGGAGTCAAATCCAGTGGCAAGCTCTTTGCCATGGCGAAGCAGGCCGCGAAGGATGATGCTCATGTGGTCACCGGTACTTTTCTTGTGAACTCTAAACCTACTTTTGTACTTTTCGATTCTGGTGCGACCCATTCGTTTTTCTCTAGAGATCATGTTAAGGCTTTGGGACTTGAGAGATTTGAATGGATCGCGGATCCAGTGACCATACCATCAGGCGAGTCGATAGTCTGTAATAGAGTATATGGTAGTGTACCCATCAAAATCGGGGAAGCAATTTTCTATTGTGACCTCATAGAATTTCCACTAGGGGGCTTTGAGGTGATTCTGGGGATGGACTGGCTAGGGAAGTATCGAGCTTTCATCGACTGTCATCAAAAGAAGATTTCCTTGAATGGACCTAAGGGAGTGAGGGTGTCTTACAAGGGATACCGAGTCAAACCAAAAATCAAATTCATTTCTGTCAATACCCTGAAGTCTAGCTTGAGGAAAGGAGAGAGCATGATCTTGTGCCAAATGTGGAATTGTGAGGCTGAGACTCCAAAGACTAGTGAGATACCTGTGGTACGGGAGTTTGAGGGAGTATTTCGAGACGACGTTCCAGGGTTGCCGCCAAGGAGGGAAGTGGAATTCTCCATTGACCTAAAACCAGGGGCGGGACCAATATCCAAATCACCGTATCGTATGGGACCGAAGGAGATGGAGGAGTTGAAGAAGCAGTTGGATGAACTCGCTGAGAAAGGGTTCATTCGACCCAGCGTGTCACCCTGGGGAGCACCTGTTTTGTTCGTGAAGAAGAAGGATGGTAGTTTGAGACTTTGCGTTGACTACCGAGAGCTGAACAATGTGACCATCAAGAACCGTTATCCTTTGCCGCGAATTGACGACCTGTTCGATCAGTTAAGTGGAGCTGGGGTTTTCTCCAAGATTGATTTGAGATCCGGGTATCATCAGTTGAGAATAAAGGATGAAGATATTCCAAAGACCGTTTTCCGAACGAGGTATGGCCACTATGAATTTGTGGTTATGCCCTTTGGATTGACTAATGCTCCAGCTGTGTTCATGGACTTGATGAACCGAGTCTTCAGCCCATATCTGGACAAGTTTGTGGTGGTATTCATAGATGATATCCTGGTATACTCCAAGAATGCAGAAGAGCACGAGGGCCATTTGAGGAAAGTACTTCAGACCTTAGAAGAACATAAACTCAATACTAAGTTGAGTAAGTGTGAGTTCTGGTTGGGGAGAGTGGCGTTTTTGGGGCATGTGATTTCAAAGGAGAGAGTGTCTGTCGACCCTAGTAAGATTAAGGCTGTGACTAGGTGGCAAAGTCCGAAGAATGTGAGTGAGATTCGAAGCTTTCTGGGATTGGCTGGATATTATCGGAGATTTTTCAAAGATTTTTCAAAGATAGCAAAGCCGTTGACGTCGTTAATGAGGAAAGAGAACCGTTTTGTCTGGGATGAGAGTTGTGAGAAGGCATTCCTAACCCTTAAGGAACGCCTGACAACAGCTCCTATCCTTGCTTTGCCTGTTGGGAGCGAAAACTTCGAAGTTTATACTGACGCTTCGAAGCATGGGTTGGGTTGTGTGCTAATGCAGAACGGGAGAGTGATAGCGTATGCTTCTCGCCAGTTGAAGACCTACGAAGAAAATTATCCGACTCATGACTTGGAATTGGGAGCTGTGGTTTTTGCACTTAAATTGTGGCGCCATTACCTTTACGGAGCCACTTTTAAGGTGTTTTCTGATCATAAAAGCCTGAAGTATATCTACACCCAGAAGGAGCTGAATATGAGACAGAGGAGGTGGATAGAGTTGATTGGAGACTATGATATGCAGATTGTCTACCACGAGGGCAAGGCGAATGTGGTAGTTGATGCCCTAAGTAGGAAGTCAGTTCATGCTGTGAGTTGTGCCAGATCGAGAGTGAGATTGCTGATTAGTCTAGTTTAGTAGGGCTTAATAAATGTGATTTTGATGGTTATTTGATGGGTTGAGAAGCATTTTATGGGATTTTAATTCACATGTCTTTGATATTGGGTTGATGATGGATTTGCATGTTTTTATGAGATAATTGGATTGACTTGTTAATATGAATGGAGTAGGCTTCTTTAGAGGTTGTTGTTGGGCTAAAGATGTCATGCAATATTGTTTTCGAAGCAAGTCAAGATCCAATTATTATGGTCCAAGCAAGTGAACATCAAAATGAACATTGGATTCCATGGATTTCATGCATTGAACTCACATTTTATGACACAAACTTTGGATTCCAATATTATTTTATGACACAACATGGGACTTAATGCAATTTCAACAACTCCTTAATTCTCATTTATTTTGGTAATAATACCTATAATTTAAGAGACATTAAGGAGTTGTCTTTTGAAGGCCTATATAAGAAGATGTTGTTGACACTTTGAGGAGGGTGCTTCCACATACTTTACATACTTTCTCTACCATTTTTTTAATCATTAGAATACACAAATAATTTCCAATTTCTAGTTTGTTTTAGTTAGTCATTTTGTATGGAGGGCTAAGTTCTAAATTCTTGGAACAAAAGATTGAAACCTTCAAGCTATTTTGATTGTAAGACTCTAATCTTTATTTTGTCATTTGAATATCAAGTATTGCTTAGTTTTAATGTTTGGTTGTTAATTTTACTTCTAGATTGATCACCTAGTTGTTTTAATTAAAAATCAACTGCTAATTTGGGTAATCGAATCGGATTGTTCATTCACCTAAATATTTTGTAGCAACTATATTTCATCAATTCGTATGTCGTTTCATCGTTGTTGATTTATAGAAAGATAATACTCGTATGAATCAAATCGTATCCCGCTTGTGAGTGCGTTCATTCATCTTTGTTAATTCTCATTGTTTTACTCTACGTTGTGATTAAACTTAGACGCTTGGATTAGGTTGTCATATTCGTAAGGGCTTTTTACGTACGCTTTCGTAGTGATTAGCTATACTTAAGTGAGAATAGAAATTTATGATTTCAATAACAAAGTATTCAAAAACAAAGTAAATCAATAGAGTTAATGATCAATCTTTAGCTTGTTGGTGGAAATCGTTTGTTCCGAGATTCCTTTTATTATTATTTACATCATTTTTATATTTATTGCATTTTACTTTCGTTTTAGTAGATTAGATCAATCAACACATCAAAACCCCCCATTTGGTTACTTAACTTTAGCACATATTTAATCGACAAAAAGACCTTCCTTGTGGGATCGACCCCTACTTACACTTGCTACTAGTTTGAGTTTGTAGTGGGTAAAATTGTTAATTTGGAGACTCACGACAAGTCTAGCCAAATTTTGGCGCCGTTGCCGGGGAAGGCAATTGTTTTTTATGTGTGTTTGTAAATATTTCTTGTCAATTTTTTTTTTTTTACGGGTCTTGTGTTATTAGAAAATGTGTTTTCATTTCCCCCAACATGAGCATGAATTACTTCATCACTACTTTGAAAGGCTAGAGATATACTTGGTAAAACATCCATCTTTATGTAAGAGTCAAGGTTTTTGGGTTGGTCTCTTTCATAGTTTTAATCAAAGTACTCAAATAGATGTTCAAGTAGAAAGCGAGGGTGGATTTTTTAAGTTGAAACATGAAAAGAAATGGGATGTGCTTGATCTTTTGATTGATAATTCCCGAGAAATTGAAATGACTAACTCAACTCTAAATCCTACTCCTTGTTTTGATACCCCAACAAATATTGAATTGAGTCAAATTGATGATATGAGCAACCTTGATGATTCTAATTCTCTTACTTTTGATGTGAATACTCCAATTTGTGATGAAGAAGATAGTCATGACTTTGATTTGTTCAACTTGTCCTATATTGAACCCGACATAGATTTTACCATACCCCCGCAATTTGATGACGACTTTTTGGGTGGAGATTCGGGTGATATATTATGGTATTTAAATGACAATTTTGTTAGGAGTGGGAAGAACATGTTGGCTAAGATGACCCAAGTGCATAACGAACCATACCACGAGTATGTGATTATTTTTGACAAGCCAATAGAATCGGGAAAAAATGTTTTTCATGATTATATCTTTATGAGGTATATTTGGTTTCTTATCATTATAAGCTTTTATTGTGTTTTACCTCACTCGTTTGATAACTTATATGATCTTCTCCTAAGGGCATTGACATCTTTCGCTCTTAATTTGATTATTGTTTTGATTAAAGGGGTAGTACTGCGTGACCGCGTAACTGGTTCTTGAGCTTTAATGTGCGTCGTGCGGGACTTTAAACCAGCGCTTACAGGAGGCAGCCCGATTTTTGTTATTTTAACGCTTTTGTTTTAGTTTTGAATAAGGTCGTTTGAAGTTTTTCACATTAGGCTACATGGGTGGTGATGGAGGGCGGATTTACAAGTTTGGATGTTTTCTTTTGTGTGGTGTAATTTGAAGATAAGACTAACAAAATAACAACAAAAGCTTAAAAAAAACAAATAAAAAAAAAGAAAAAAACACAAAACACAAAAGCTGAAACGTGAAACAGAAGAAGAAGGAAACACAAGAAAAGCTTGGTGCGGCCAAAACAGCCCTCGCAAAAGCTGTAATGCGGCCAGAGCCGCATCGTGCGGCCGTAGCAGCATCACGCGGCCACATCACCGCAACACCCCGCGGCTCTTCTCCTGTTTCCCGTGTCAATTTCCGCGGCCACCTTCCCAACCCAACCCTCGCAGCTCTCCTTCTGCTGCTTGTGCCGCATCCCTCGGCAGAGCCAACACCTCGGCCTCCGTTCCTGTTTCGTCTACCGCCCCCAGAGGCCAACCACCAGTATCCTCGGCACAACTTCCACCCCGCAGCCACCTCAGTTCCACCAGGTATCCTTCCTTTTTCTCTTACTTCTTCTTCCTTTACACAAACAACAACAAACTACAACAAATAACAAAAAAACAAAAAAAAAAAACAGAAACAACCACGGCAGCAGTTATTTTCGATTTGTATACATGAACTATTCGAGATTGCTACCACTGATTGGTTCTCATCTTTCCTTACTCATTCCAATTTCCTGTTCCATTGTCATTCATTCAAATTTTGTGCCATTTTTGAGTTTATTAAACCCATATCCAGGGGATTCGAAATTTTCGAAATTCAGGTTTTGATGAATCGAAAATTGGGTTTTATTCAAAAATATGAAGCATTCACCCTCATTTCTGATTATATAGAGGCACATCTCTCATATTTTGGGTCAAATTTTTATACTTTGTCTCTACCTTTTCATTATTTGCTGGAATTTTCATTCTAGCTTTAATTTAAAGGTACTATAATTGTTTATCGGGAATTTGTTGGTGACTTATCGGAATTTGGGATTGGAATTGTTAGAATTGTTTGTTGTTGAGCGAGCATTGAAGCTGTAAGGGAATTTGTTTAGTGTTGTGTAATCCGGGGTTGTTTGTTGAGCATTGTTGTCGTTGCGGCAGCCTCTACTGTTCCTCCTGCCGCTCTTCTCGGCCACCTCCACCGCCACAGGTATTCTCCGTCTTCTCTTGCTCCTTCTTCCTTCACCACAAAAAACCAGAAAAACAAAGCAAAACACAAACACAACAAAAACCCGACTCAGCTCCATTGTTCCTCCTTCGAGATGCTCATACACATTCTAAATCACACAAATTTGTTTCTCAGTTTTGTTGTCTCCTTCCTCTTACCGATTTCCATTGTTAATTCCTTCAATTTGTGAAAATTTTCGAATTTCTGGATCTTCACATTACGGGATTCGACACTTTTCGAAATTGGGGTTTAATTGAGTCGGAAATGGGTTTGTATTCCGCAATAATAAGTATGCCCAATTAATTCTCAGTCTTTCAGAGCGAAATTTGCCATATTTTGGATGAAAATTTCATAATTTATCTCTTCTTTTTTATTATTTGCTAGAATTTCATTCTAGCTTTAATAAAAGCATTGTAATTGTTTATGGAGAATTTGACGGTGAATTATCGGAATTTGGGATTGAGAATTGTTCAAATTGGTCATTCTTGAGGGAGCATTGAAGTTATAAGGGAGTTTGTTTGGTGTTATTGTATACTTGGAGGGAATTTTTTTGTTGAGAATTGTTGTCGTTGTCGTTGTCGGGATGAGAACCACTTGTTGCCAAACTACACCCGTTTCTACCTCAAACAAACCCGGAAAAAAAAACCAAAAAAATAAAAATCCAAAAAAAGCCGAAAAAAATAATACTTCCACCACATATTTCTTTTCCTTTTCCTTACCTTACTTTTATTGTACCTCACATTGAGGGCAATGTGAAATTTTAAGCGTGGGGTAGGAAATACCTTATGACTTATGTATATACATTATTTTCGTAAGAAAAAACGAGAAAGAATGAAAAAAAAAGAAAAAAATGACAAAAATGACAAAAAAAAGAATAAAAATAACCCGGCTAGGTGAAAACCCGCAAGGGCGGGCGCCTAGGCAATATTGGGTAAATGGCCGAGGACGGAGTGAAAACCCGAAAGGGCGCTCCGGGTAAAATGAAGAATTGAGTTGCGTGCCATGAGAGTAGTGTAAGGAATAAAAGCTAGATTGAAAACCCGCACGGGCGGGCGATCTAGGCAAAATGAGAGATTTAGATAAAAAAAAAGAAAAATGAAAAAAAAGATGATTTTAATTGGTTACATGTTTTATCTTGGAGATGGCGACATAAGGAGGTTCGAAGGGTGGTTCGGGTTAGGTTTATTATTGCTTAGGAGAGATAAGGAGGGTGTGGGTGGTGATTGTTATGTATTTTGACATATACTACATTCAGCTTTTTGTGTTCATATTTTACATGTAGTTTGTTGTTGGAGGTTCGTTGATGAGGAGGATATTTGTGTGTGGTCATTATTTTGAAGTTAGGTGTTTTATTCTTGTGGTCATATGCTTATTTGAGGAGAAAATATAAGGAGAAGTGAGGTTGTCTGATATGTTTTGAGTTGGAGCAAGCTACTCACGTTTCGCAATATAGACTTTGGTATGGGTGTTCATTGACTTATCTTCGAGTTTTACTCGAGGACGAGTAAAGGTCTAAGCGTGGGGTAGTTTGATTAGTCTAGTTTAGTAGGGCTTAATAAATGTGATTTTGATGGTTATTTGATGGGTTGAGAAGCATTTTATGGGATTTTAATTCACATGTCTTTGATATTGGGTTGATGATGGATTTGCATGTTTTTATGAGATAATTGGATTGACTTGTTAATATGAATGGAGTAGGCTTCTTTAGAGGTTGTTGTTGGGCTAAAGATGTCATGCAATATTGTTTTCGAAGCAAGTCAAGATCCAATTATTATGGTCCAAGCAAGTGAACATCAAAATGAACATTGGATTCCATGGATTTCATGCATTGAACTCACATTTTATGACACAAACTTTGGATTCCAATATTATTTTATGACACAACATGGGACTTAATGCAATTTCAACAACTCCTTAATTCTCATTTATTTTGGTAATAATACCTATAATTTAAGAGACATTAAGGAGTTGTCTTTTGAAGGCCTATATAAGAAGATGTTGTTGACACTTTGAGGAGGGTGCTTCCACATACTTTACATACTTTCTCTACCATTTTTTTAATCATTAGAATACACAAATAATTTCCAATTTCTAGTTTGTTTTAGTTAGTCATTTTGTATGGAGGGCTAAGTTCTAAATTCTTGGAACAAAAGATTGAAACCTTCAAGCTATTTTGATTGTAAGACTCTAATATTTATTTTGTCATTTGAATATCAAGTATTGCTTAGTTTTAATGTTTGGTTGTTAATTTTACTTCTAGTTTGATCACCTAGTTGTTTAAATCAATTGCTAATTTGGGTAATCGAATCGGATTGTTCATTCACCTAAATATTTTGTAGCAACTATATTTCATCAATTCGTATGCCGTTTCATCGTTGTTGATTTATAGAAAGATAATACTCGTATGAATCAAATCGTATCCCGCTTGTGAGTGCGTTCATTCATCTTTGTTAATTCTCATTGTTTTACTCTACGTTGTGATTAAACTTAGACGCTTGGATTAGGTTGTCATATTCGTAAGGGCTTTTTACGTACGCTTTCGTAGTTATTAGCTATACTTAAGTGAGAATAGAAATTTATGATTTCAATAACAAAGTATTCAAAAACAAAGTAAATCAATAGAGTCAATGATCAATCTTTAGTTTGTTGGTGGAAATCGTTTGTTCCGGGATTCCTTTTATTATTATTTACATCATTTTATATTTATTGCATTTTACTTTCGTTTTAGTAGATTAGATCAATCAACACATCAAAACCCCCCATTTGGTTACTTAACTTTAGCAAATATTTAATCGACAAAAAGACCTTCCTTGTGGGATCGACCCCTACTTACACTTGCTACTAGTTTGAGTTTGTAGTGGATAAAATTGTTAATTTGGAGACTCACGACAAGTCTAGCCAATTGCATGGTGAATTAAGAGAGATGGGAATTTTTATGATCTGGAAAGGGGATGCTCTTAGTGATTTGACAGTGGAGCCAGAGTTGTATGGAGAGATTCGAGAGCTACAAAAGAGTGATGCAAGGATCCAGAAGTGGCGCGGGATGGTTGAGAGTGAGAGTGGAGAGACTGCATCCAAATTCAGTATTCATACTGATGGTAGTTTGAGGTTCAGTGGGCGATGGTGTGTTCCGGATGTTGAGGAACTAAAGAAGAAGATCCTGACTGAAGCTCATGCTACTCCGTATTCTGTTCACCCAGGTGGTGATAAGCTGTATAAAGATCTTAAGAAGACGTTTTGGTGGCCTAACATGAAGAAGGAAGTCGCAGAGTTTGTGTCGAGGTGTTTGACTTGTCAGAGAGTGAAGGGGGAGCATAAGAGACCTCAAGGGAAAGTCCAGCCGTTGGATGTGCCAGAGTGGAAGTGGGAGAACATTTCGATGGATTTTATCGTGGGGTTGCCTCGGACTCAGAGGGGCAACAACATGATTTGGGTGATTGTGGATCGTTTGACCAAGTCAGCTCACTTTATTCCCATGAAAGATACCTGGAGTAAAGCCGAGTTGGCTAAGTCATATGTTCAGAATGTGGTCAAACTGCATGGCGTACCCAAGGACATTGTTTCAGATCGAGACTCGAGGTTTATATCCAGATTTTGGCAGGAGTTGCAGGCAGATTTGGGTACCCAATTGAAGATGAGTACTGCCTTCCATCCATCTACTGACGGTCAGACTGAGAGAACGATTCAGACCCTTGAGGATATGTTGAGGGCTTGTGTACTTGAGTTCGGAGGATCTTGGGAGGATCGACTGGGGCTGATCGAGTTTTCTTATAATAACAGTTACCATGCAAGTATAGGGATGGCCCCGTTCGAGGCTCTATACGGAAGGAAGTGTCGGAGCCCTGTGTGTTGGGATGATCGAGCTGATGTTGTGACCTTAGGACCCGATATGATTCAGGAGATGGTGGAGCAGGTTCAGATTATTCGACAGCGGATGAGGGCCGCTCAGGATAGACAGAAGAGCTATGCTGATCTGAAGAGGAGTGAGATTTCATTCGAGACGGGAGAGAAGGTACTGCTAAAGGTATCTCCAATGAAGGGTGTGATGAGGTTTGGGAAGCGTGGCAAATTGAGTCAGAAATTTATAGGACCGTTTGAGATTTTGGACAGGGTTGGGGAGGTGGCATACCGATTAGCTTTACCTCCAGCTCTATCCAAGGTCCATAATGTGTTTCATGTGTCCCAGTTGAGGAAATATGTGAGTGATCCAGCTCACGTGCTTCAGCACGAGGTGATTGAGATAGATGAGCAGTTGGCATACATTGAGACTCCGAAGGAAATTCTGGACAGGAAGGTACGGAAAACTCGCAATGGGGAGACGTCCTTGGTGAAAGTCTTGTGGACTAATCATAATCAGGAAGAGGCGACATGGGAGCCCGAGATATCCATGAGAGAGCGTTACCCGCACTTGTTCGATTGAGGTAAGTTACGGAAACGTAACTCTTTTTTTTTAGTAGGGTGGAATGTGACATCTTCCATGTTTCTAAACATGATTAGGTGTTGTTTCGGGCGATATGAGTGAGTGAACTTCGGGACGAAGTTCATTTTAAGTGGGAAAGACTGTAACAACCCGTATTTCTTTTATTTAGAAATATAATAAAGGCTACGGGTCGTTGTAAAACATATAAACACTCGTGAAATTATGTGCTTATAATCGGTTTGTGAGATTCGATTGGGTGATCTAAGTCATCAAAAATGTTAAGAGTAAGGTGGTGCTAGTGAGGCTTGATCCTATGACCTTTGGAGACCCGCCTTTGGGCCTCGTTTTGCGTGCTAACATAGCAGCCCGCTCACGTTTTTAGAAACCTTGAGCAAGACCTTGAGTCTGCCGTCATTTATATGATGGTTGTACATACCCTAAACCCTACTCAAACACTTGTATACCTACACAAAACCCTAGCCGTCATAGTAGAGAAGAGAAGGAAGCAGTGCTCGGGTGTAGTAAGGCGGTTCTGGGTGGTTCGATTTGACCTTAACTCCGGTATGCTCACCTTAGCCGTGCTTATTTCATGTTCTGTGAATGTTTCTGTCGCCTAGATTAGAATATATAAAACGAGTTAATCTGTGTCGTTATTTCATATTTACATACTATGGCATGTGATGAATGTACGTGGGTCGTTATTGGTGTGTCGTTGGTCGTTTAGGGTTCCGTTCAAGGGTGGTTAAACTGGGGTCAGGAGGAGGTCGTGATATCACATCCTAACACGGTTGTTTTATACAGTTTTGTAATCAGTGTTCTTTGATGAGTCCGTATGTTTTGGTATGGGTCTGTGTGTGTTGGGACAGGTGGAAGTAAGGGGTTGCTCATGGTGGTAGTCTCGGGGTTTAGTGGTGGTTGGTCATGGTGGTGCAGCGGTGGTTGATGGTAGGAGTTAGAAGGTCGTTTTTTTTATATATTTGTTGTTGCCAGTCAGTCCGCGTGTGTCAGGGGTTTTGGGTGGTGGTAATATCGTGGACTCGGGGGAGGTCAGAACGATATTGTCACCGAGTGTTTAGTCTGGAGTCTGGTGGTGGTGGTGGTGGTCGAGTCTGGTGTCGTTGGCGGCTGGTCAGCGTCGAAGGGTGGTTTGAAATGGCATGGTCAGGTGCTGCGGGTGAGGAATCAGGCCTAAACTGGGCCTGGTTTGGCTCACCGGTGGCTGTCGAGTGGATGGTTGGTGGTTGTGGTGGTAACCGGTGGTTCTGGGTACGTGTGCTGGTGGTTGTGGGGGTCGGTAAGGGAGTCACGTGGTGGTTGTAGGGGAGGTTGTCACGGGCTGTTGTCGGGGATGTTGTGGCTGTTTTGGGCGTGGGTTATGTTATTATTATTGTTATTATTATTATTATTATTATTATTATTATTATTATTATTATTATAATTATTATTAATGTTAGTATTATTATTTTATTAGTGTTTTATTATTGCTATGCGGTTTTGGGTCTTGTTAATTAAAGATGCGAGTCGGGAATTAATTGAGTCGGGAGAGTTCTATGTTTATAATTGGAAAGTTTCTATAATTGGAAAGTTTCTATTTATGGAAACTTTCCACTTATGGAAGGTCGCTATTTATAGTAAGTATGATCGTTAAGGGGTTCGGGAAGTTTGTTAATTCGTTGCGTATACCTGTTTAGGTAGCGAGTTTCGCGTGGAACATTTTTAGCAAGCCTCGGATTTGTCTGCGTTGCTGATAATTCAGGTAGGGGCAAATTCTGGTATATGATGATGTGTAAACTGTTCTTATTTGGTTTTAAGCATGTTTGTGATATATTATCATGTGATCGTATATTGTGTTATCTATATTATCCTGTGATATAATACGATGTGAATATAATGGGCCTTGTGATATGGTGTTGGATCGGTGCGGAGTTTATATGGTGTTGGATCGGTGCGGAGTTTATATGGTGTTGGATCGGTGCGGAGTTTATATGGCGTTGGATCGGTGCGGAGTTTATTTGGCGTTGGATCGGTGCGGAGTTTATTATATTGTTGGTATATTTATTTCTTTTCCCTACTCAACCTCGTGGTTGACCCTGTGTATTCGTGATCACCTGTGATGAACCAAATTTATTGGGGAGCAGATTGACAGGTGGCTGAGACTAAGGGGGAGCTATGGGAGAAAGAGCTTGGATCCGGACCAGACTAGAGTCTAGATCTCCTTAGTACTTTAGCATGAGTTGTACTTTATTTATCTTGTTGAGACTTTCGGATACTGTTGTAAGAACATGTTATATATGAGTTTATTTTTAACTAAAGTACTGTTTATCTTTCCTTTGTATCTACTGCCTCGGGAAACCGAGATGGTAACACCCTTATTTATCTGAGGAGTCCTAGTACAGGCCCTTAAATAAATGGGGGTGTTACACCACTATTTTGCATCGTGCTCATGTCATCTTGCCCACGAGTGTAAAAGGTGGATCCATTAACGGCATAACCACTATAAGATGATGCAAAAGTCTTAGGCCCAAAACAAAGCCTTTGTAATCTAGAAGAAATATAATCAGGATATTGTTGCAAGTCTTCTATAACTCGACCCTTGAACCAAACTCTAAAAGTCTTATTGTGCTCACTTGCGATCCACATCTCTGATTTATTTTGATGCTTCGCCTCCAACAATGCCTTGTGTTCCTCAATGTACGGTTGTACCTCATCCTCGTTATGAGGAACATATGTATGTGTTATATGCCATTTCTCAGTTGCCAAATCTAGACGAACATGACCCCTAAGACCTTTGCCCATCATCCACTCATTATGCTTATTCTTAGGAATCCCAGGTAGCTCAGAATTTGACAAGTGTGCATAGCAATAAAAAGGTGCTTCATCCGTGATTGCACGCTCGACAATAATAGACCCTTCAGGACGATATCTATTAGATGTATAGTCCTTGTACACTTTCATCAATCTCTCAAAAGGATATTGATACCTTAGATAAACTGGACCAAGGTATTTGATTTCTCTAACCAAGTGTACAGTTAAATGCACCATTATTGTGAAAAATGAAGGAGGAAAGTACATTTCCAATTGACAAAGAGAAGTTACAATTAGTTTTTGCAAAGACTCTAACTCCTTGGGATCTAACACTTTATTGCATATGACATTGAAGAAAAAGCAAAACCTACTTCGTATCGAACTTTTTTAGGTAAAATCGAACGTATAGCCACTGGTAGTAGTTGTTGTAACAAAGTATGACAATCATGAGACTTTAAACCAATAAGCTTAAGATCTGTCATTGATTCTAGGATGCTAATATTGGAAGAATATCCCTCCGGCACTTTAACACGTAAGCACTCACAAAACTCTGTTTTCTCCTTTCTTGAAAGTGTATGAGCAGCCAAAGGCAAATAATATCGTGTTCCTTTCTTTTGTGGTGCCAACTCAGGTCTGATTTTCATATCCACCATGTCATTCTTAGCTGATGTGTTGTCTTTTGACTTATTCGGAACATTCAGAAGAGTGTTGATTATATTGTCACACACATTTTTCTCAATATGCATAACATCTAAGCAATATCTTATAGAAAGGTCACGCCAATATGGAAGTTTTTCAAAAAGAGAAGACATCTTCTTATATCAACGAGACGCTAATTTAGAAACCTTCTTCCCATAAGTTATCTTAATTTTTTTCACTCTTTCATATACTTCATGACCGGTTAATATCTTAGGAGGAGATCGATGTTCAGGTTTTCCATTGAATGGTTTTTATAGTTTACGATATGAATGATCAAGGTCCAAGAACCTACGGTATCCCAAGTACGCTTGCTTACGAGAAAACTTCAAATAACAAGAATCGACATCTTCTCCGCACAAGGGGCAAGCCTCTTTCCCGTGCACAGTGTGTCCAGATAGATTACCATACGCAGGAAAGTCAGAAATAGTACATAGTAACATTGCTTTCAAATTGAAATAACTATTCTGGTAGGCATCAAACACTCGTATCCCTTCATCCCACAATAATCTCAAATCGTCAAGAAGAGGCTCTAAGTAGACATCTATATCATTACCAGGTTCTTTAGGATCAGAAATCAATAAAGACAACATCAAGTATTTTCGTTTCATGCAAAGATATGGAGGCAAATTGTAAATAGCTAAAAACACCGACCAAGTATTATGTTGACTACTCAAATTTCCAAAGGGATTCATCCCATCAGTGGAGAGTGTAAGGCGAAGATTTCTGGGTTCTTTGCCAAACTCAGGATATTTTGCATCAATAAACTTCCAGTCTTTCCTATCAGCCGGGTGACTCAACTTCCCATCATTTGCTTTTATTTGATGTACTATGCCATGTGAGTAATTTGGCATCATCTATATTCGCAAATAATCGTATCAACCTAGGAATTATTGGAAAGTACCACAAAACTTTAGTTGAGATCCCCTCCTTCTTTTTGTATCGCCATTCCTTACACATTGGACAACTAGTGAGATTAGCATATCCTTTGCAATATAATATGCAATCATTGGGACATGCGTGGATTTTTTCATATTTCATACCAATTCCCCTAAGTATCTGCTTTGCCTCATATGTACGATCAGGAAGTACATTATTTTCGGGGAGCATGTCCTTTAATAATTTCAGGAGGTCTGTGAAACTCTTGTCACTCCACCCATTTGTTGCTTATAAATTATATAACTTAACAAGAGCTGCCAATTTAGTGTGCTTACAACTACTATAAAGAGGCATTTCAGAATCTTTCAATTTCTCCAATACAACACTAGTATCCTCCTAATCATTTTCATCAAGATTCTCATCAGTTTCATCGACAATACCTTCTTGTTCATCGCCTCCAAACATATCTCCCCATGATTTATCCGACATATCGTCACACCCATCTCCTGCCTCAGTATTCATATTACAACCCGAATGTTGTAGTGAATTAGACTCATCGGGCTCTTCATCGTCACTCAATCATGTTTCTCTCTCAATCTCCCCAAATTGGACATCTACATTTTTTTTCCATTCCATCTACATTTTTTGATTCACCATGAAAAATCCAACAAGTGTACTTTGGATTAAAATTTGTATTATCTAAATGTATTCTTACATCTCCAAAGATCATATACCTAATATTCCGGCATATATCACAAGGGCATGCCATACTAGATTTGTCTTTCACATTCTTTATTACGAAGTCATAAAATTCAGCTAACCCGGCATCATATTTTATTTCGCCTTTTCCCTTTAATCATCCAAGTACGAGCCATATTCGTCTACATAATTATAACATGTACAAACACATATTAACAACAGCGGGAAAAGACCGAGAAAAGCGACAAGAATGAGACTTAAACCAAAAAAAAGAATAGCATCAAGACAATAAATAAATACAGCAGCAACTATGAACTACCTATCAAGTATCAAATATCAAATAACACAAGCAAGTGTCAACTATGAACACGCAACAACTATCAAGTAACAACTATGCCTCAAGTTTCCTGAACAAGTGAACACGCAGCAATTGGTAATTCAAACAATTGGTAATTCCAGCAGCAATTATAAATTACAATAGAATTTTTTAAGCCCTAATTGGTAAGTCAAACAATTGGTAATTCAAACAATTGATTGGTAATTCAAACAATTGAGGAAAAATAAGAAAATAAGAGTAAAGGAGAAAGAGGGCGTACGAATTATTGATGCTTCAGTTGTTCGATTGATAGCAAGAGTGAATTTTATGGTGAAGGAGAAGCTATGGCTGGGTTTCGAAAATTCGCAGAACAAGCAATCGTCTTTGTTTTGAGGAGGGTTTCGAAAACTGTCGTAGTACTGTATACTATGTTTTGTTTAATTATTATGAATAACAAAGAGGACGGTTGAACAAGGAACCGTCTTGGTTTAGTTATTATGAAGAACAAAGAGGACGGCTGAACAAACAACCGTCTTGGTTTAATTATATACGAATAACAAAGAGGACGGTCGAACACTAAACCGTCTTGGTTTAATTATATATTAAAAACAAAGAGGACGGTTAAGCCTCTAAACCGTGCTCTTTGTTTTTTTTAAACCTTTAAAGACGGGTTTTAAATTGAACCGTCTTCTATTGCTATATTAAAAACACGCGTGCAACTTTGGTGACACACTAAGACGGTTCCGCAAAATTTCGTTCCTTAAGCCCCGTCTCCTAAGCCTATATTTGTAGTAGTGTGGTGTTCGGCGACGGCCGATTATACTATGTCGGGAGGTTCGGTAAGGGTGGGAGTCACGGGTTGAGATTGAGATTGAGATTGAGATTGATAATGAGATTGAGATTGATAATGAGATTGAGATTGAGATTGAGATTGATAATGAGATTGAGATTGAGCTCGAGCATATCATGGCATTTGCATATCATATTTGTTGCATTATGATTTTGTGTTATCCTACTCGACCGCAAGGTTGACAGTGTAATCGTGTGACATCTACGATGATCCGGAATGGGGAGTAGACTTTACAGGAAAGAGAAAGATGAGCTAGGAGCCGGGGCAGGAATGTGAGATGCAGACTTTGGACCGACTTAGGTTTATATCACATCTAGAGAAGTCATCAGTTGTATTTTCTTTTTTCGCTGAGCATGTAATAAAAAAAGTTTAAATTTTATCAGTTTTATTTAAAGTACTTTGGTTGTTTTACTTTGTTATACACTACCTCGGACATTCCGAGATGGTAACAGCTCTATTTATTTGAGAATGTCATGCTAAAGGCTCTTAAATAAATGGGGGTGTTACAAGGAGTATTTGCGTCAGTTCTACCACCTTTTGCGTCGGTTTTGATATAGGAACTGATGTATTTGATGAGGTATTTGCGTCGGTTTTGAGTTAAGAACTGACGCAAATAATGACTTTTGCGTCAGTTTTAAAACTGACATTTCAATAAATGTCCCCTCGATATACGTCAACCGCCCAGAACCGACGCAATAGGTCGCCTAGAATGACGCAATATGGGATTTTGTAGTAAAAGACCTTGACAAGTTTTATTGTCTGCAAAAAAATCCGTTCACTGTTTTCTGGTGCTTCTGTTTCAGTCTGGGTATTATCTACCTTCAACTGACTTAAAAGGAAATCAATTTTGTCCGACCAGATCCTACAGTTTTTACCGTCTAGTAAACCGAGTTTTAACATATCAGGGATAAAAACAGTAGGCATAAGGGTCGGTTTGAAAGAAGCAACAGAAGCAAGTATGTATAGTCATATCGCCTGAACTAAATTTTTTTACGAGCAAGGGATTTTTTTTTTAATTCAACTTTAAACTGTAGGCGGTATTGTAGACACCAAAAATTTAAATTTTGAATTTTGGTATCTATTTATTTTAGTGTATATTTAATATTTCGAGATAGGTATCAATAAATATCGTGATAATATCTTAGGACATAATTAGTATATTTTAGAATATTCTTACTTCTCCTCCAAGTCATTTCGCTATAAATAAAGACCTTGGCTCTAGCAGGGTTAGTAGAGAGCATGAATCAAGTTTGAAAAGTGACCCCGTCTTGCTACTAACAAATTGTAGTTAAGATGAAATAAGTCGCACAAGAGACCTCATTATCTCCCTACGAGATTAAGTCGATAAGACACTCGTAGCACTATCAAAACCCCAAATAAATCCCCTAGAGATGGAATCAAGAAAGTTACGGAAATTGTAATCGCACAATCTTTCGATAATAAAATAAAATTCTTGTTTTCCATATTATTTTT
This sequence comes from Silene conica, assembly GCA_029255685.2. Taxonomy (NCBI): domain Eukaryota; kingdom Viridiplantae; phylum Streptophyta; class Magnoliopsida; order Caryophyllales; family Caryophyllaceae; genus Silene; species Silene conica. The sequence goes on from CM055314.2 coordinate 76,662,264, forward strand.
GTTCCTCTTTAATTATTATAGCAGGTTTTAAATTTCATGGTTTACAAATTGGCACCCCCGGTGGAACAATTTTCGCTCATTATCTCCATTCTCCAAGGATCAAGTTTAGTAGCAATTTTCATGACAAAGTTGCAGAATGACATCAAATCTCTACAACTAGTCTCGGGGGGGGGGGGGGGGGGGGGGATTTGTAGACACCAAAAATTTGAAATTTGAATTTTGGTATCTATTTATTTTAGTGTATCTTTAATATTTCGAGATAATTATCAATAAATATTGTGATAACATCTTAGAAAATAATTAGGATATTCTAGAAAATTCTACCTCCTCCTCCAAGCCATTTCACTATAAATAAAGACCTTGGCTCTAGGGTTAGTGTAGAGCATGGAACAAGTCTAAAAAATGACCCCGTACTACTAACAAATTGTAGGTAAGATGGTAACTCGCACAAGAGATCTCATTATCTTCGTACGAGTTTAAGTCGATACGACCCTCGTAGCACTATCAAAACCCCAAATAAATCCCCTAGAGATGGAATCAAGAGAGTTACGGAAATTGTAATCCCACAATATTTAGATAATAAAATAAAATTCTTGTTTTCCATATTATTTTTGTTCCTCTTTAATTATTATTGCAGGTTTTAAATTTTATGGTTTACAGGTATAGCTATACTTAAACAGTAAACAAAATGAACTTACAGAACTTAGAAAGAAGATGTCGTGGCGTGATCAGAATCACTGCCCTAAAGTTGAATTTACCCCGCTCAATACACACGGCCTCTTGGCAACCAACCCCTAGGATTACACGACTTCCGAGCCTAAGGTGTATGACGAAGACTCAGATTGAGAACTACTAAGAGAACATTGCCAGAATATTAGTTAGAATATTTTAGGGACGTGTTTAAAATGTATTGTAGAGAGAAAGAGAGAAGATAAGAGATTGTTGTGTGTTCCTGAAATGGCAAAAGAGTGTGGTATTTATAGGAATGAAAAGAAGGGTCCAGAACCATAATAAATTGTCTCGGAAAACCAGAATATTAATCTGCACAATCAGTGTGGTGAATGTACAACAATCAGTATGGAAGACTGATTTTTCAACCCACGCAATCAATACGGAAGACAGGGGTTTTACTTTCGAAAATTGTGCAAAAATAATAGTAAAGAATAAGTGAACAGTACACACAAAAGGAGCCTACGGCACGCACCGCGGGTGCTCTACCAGAGCCAAAGCTTGTGCCCGTACCAGAGCCTGTGCCCGGCCCGGCCCGGCGCGTGCGTGCGTGTGTGGTGACGATGTCTCGTCGCTACTACACATATTAGTAGTATCACACCCTAGTTCCCTTATAAATTACAAACTTCTTATAGACTAATTTGTATTCATTTGCATGCATTTATGAGCTTAATTAGTAGCTTTCGCTACTATATCCCTTGTATTTTCTATTTTGTCACTTCTTTGCATCTATTGCAGAACGAGTGGAAAATAGTAGAAATTAGACCTAAACTTGACTCAAGGATCTACCCTTTTAGATTACATTAAAGTTTGGATTTGTAACGTGACCTAGATATGCGTGAAGACTGAAATATGAGCTATTTCTGGTGCGCAATGAAAAAAGGAAGCTAGGCGAACAAGGAAGAGCTTCAATTTACTAGTGCCTACTTTGAAGAGCCATATGTCGAGTTCTACAACAGATAATCAGGTGATTCCAATCAGAGATGAAAGCTTAGCTTTCGAACGCCGCAAAAATCGCTTGATTTGGACAAGTAATGAAGAAATGACAGCCGTTTGAAATTCAATGCGCGAAACGGGAATTATGCGCTGAGAAGTACTCGATCGAGTACTTTATTTATTCGATCGAGATATATTCTTTTCGATCGAGAGCTTTTGCTAACCTTTATTATTCGATCGAGAGTTTCCCCTTTTCGATCGAGTAGAACCAAGTTCAACGCGCAATATTTTATGTCGAGGTCTATCTTTTGTTAATTTTATCTTTATGGAATAATATCTCTCTTATAAATAAGAGATAATTAGGTCACCTTTGAGGGCAGAATATAACACACGACATTCATTGGTTTTTTTGAGCATATGACTTTCTTCCCTTTATTTTCCGGATCTTAAACTTTGTATTCTCTTCTCCTTTTCTTCTTTAGTTCTAGTGTTTTTTTGGGTGACGAGGGGTTAAATCCCCCGGGCCCATGCATTCCCGCACCTCTCAACTCCTACATTTCTGCAAAGTTTAAGGTTTAACTCAGTTACCACTGGACTAACACCACTTGGTTTCTTTAATTCTAGTTTTATTAATTCTTGTGCATCTCTTAATCTCCTGACCCTTATTTTCTTAATTTTTATTGCTATTTAGTTTATGTTATTTCGTTTCTCTCATTTTTATATCATGTTATTGTTTTTCATTACTTTTATTATTGTTGTTTTCGTTATTTCCACCATGAATAGCTAATTTCTCTTGCTATGATTAGGGAATCTATGGCGCAGGCGGACTAATTTGACTTAGATGTGAAATTGGTATCTATTAGAATTGCATCATAATTTTTTAAATTGTTACATCTAGCAAATCGACCGGACGGAGACTAGCTAGATAATTCGGGAATTTATGACCTAGATTAAAAGATTGGAAGGGAATATACCTAATTATGAATAATAGACTACCCTAGTGAATTGAAAGGACCTATAGTGTTTTAGGCATTAGATTACTCTGATGAGGACGAAAGTTAAGTTAGAAGTAATCTAGGACGAATAGAGACTAAAAGGAGATATCCACTGCCCTTCTAAGAGTACCCAGACCGGACCTTAACTATTTTAGACCGTCGTAGCTATAGTGACCCAACATCCTAGTATGTTTCTCTCTTATTACTCTGCTCTTTATATCTCGTAGTCTTTCTCTCTTTACTTTAGATTTGTTTTTGCTTAATTATGTATCAATCAAGCCCCGTTATTTAGAGTAAATTAACAAAAAACTCTCTTCAATATATCACTTTTCAAAATTAACTCCTTTACAAAAACTTTTTAATTTTTTACCCTCAAAAGATATACTCTGATCAAAATTTACACCTAAAATGACGGACAGAGGGCATATTCCGTCAATTCTTAAATTAATTGTATTTTTTGGACGAATTTGCCCTTTTACTCTCTTATTTTTACCTCATTTTCATATTCTGTTGTTTTTACCTCACATCATTTTCATGTTCTTTCTTATTCATTTATCAACAACTTCATCTTCATCTCCATACACTCCTTCAAATTTCCCCAACTTTTCCTCAAATTAAAGTATGTTCATCTTTTTCAGGTTCATTTCTGATTCTAATTTACAATTAGTATAATATTCATCTTTTTCCCCAATTCGATTTTAGTTAAGGTTTCGAACCCAGAAATTAGCAATCCAAACGCACGAAAAAATTTATTATGTTGATTGCACTCATCAAGCTTTAATACTCTACTAGTTTTATACCCGTACAAAAAATTTACGGGTCTGTTTCTAAAAACTTCGCAAATATATTGATTAATTAGTGCAAATATAATTCAATATGAACTTAAATGAAAAATATATAAATTATCAATTCGGGATGATTTTGACTCCAAATAATTGACTTACTGGTATTGAATTAATTAATTTATTTTTTTAAAGATTATTATAAATTGAAATTAATTTTCAATTTTAATGTTATTAACGGAAAATAGGGGTGTTCATCCGCGGTTCGGTGAACCGAGCTGCATATTTAGTTCGGTTCACACACGTACGGTTCGGTTTGAGAAAACACTGAACCTAAATCGCACCGTTCGTAACGGTTATAAGCCAAACCGAACCTAAACCGCACCGTTCATAATGGTTCTAAACGGTTCGGTTAACTTCTTTTAACGGTATTTACGGTTCAGTTACCGATTAACCTATAAACGTGCAAAATATGTTTTTTTTTACTTTTCTTGGACTAATTATTTTTTACTATTTGTAATTTTTTGTTTTTCGGATTTAATTTTTGGACAGTTAAACATCGTATTTTATTCGACTGTTGTATATTGTTATTTAAATATTCGATTAACAATAATTTGATCATATCGTATTTTATTATGACCATGACGAAATGTAATACTGCAATTGATTACGTAAGTAGGAATGATTAACTCTGTATATAGGAAAAGGGAAATTAAATGAGTGTAAAAGTTAGTGGGCCCACACATTCCTTCTTTAAAGGAGTCGATGAGATGCACCTAAAATATATTCCTTTTATAGAGATAGATCTTCCTTTAGAAAACCAATGATTGGTATTAGGAGCCTAATTTGCTTTGATTGTAAACTTACATATATGAATCTGGCTGGAATTATACAAATTGAACCAGAAAGAATTTTGAATTTTGATAAAGTAGGGAAATATTGATAGAACAGTGAAATCCTTAAAGATAAGTGAAATGAAGAGTTGGATAAATGTTAGGTTAATAATAAAACAAGGGTAAATCGGTCATAAATTCGTATTTTTCACCATAAACTTACTTGAGGTGCAAATTTTGATCAGAGTATATCTTTTAGGGATAAAAAATTAAAAAGTTTTCATAAGGGAGTTAATTTTTAAAAGTGGTATATTGAAGGTAGTTTTTGTTAATTTACTCCGTTATATAAATCTCATATTTGCCTCTATGTGGAGATTGACCCTACTTACCACTAATTTCTGTTAATTGTACTTAAATATATTTTTGATACTGCGACGACCGGTATCAATCATCATTATATATAATTGTTTAAGAAAACAAAGGTGCAAGTTTTTTATAAATATGTTTGAGGTTCCGACCTTATATATAAATATGCAAGACACAACCAAAACAATGAAATAAGTTGAGTTTTGACCTTATATGTTTGATACATAAATATCACACGCTATAAATAAGAAAATAAAAATTGTGTAAAATTATATTTAGATAATTTTGGGGGAACGTAACCTATCATGATATGATATAATGTAAGAACTTAATGTTGATTGTTAAATTATCCGAATAAATTTTATTTTAATTAATATGATATTTGATCAATCACAAAGTGTTGATCATGCATAACTAAGTACATCACTTAAATTTTAATTAAAATTGTATGTATTTTATTTTAAAACATTGAACCTAAAAACATAAAATATGAGAAAAATTTATCTATTTAATTTATAAGAAAATATTGAAGGGACTACCAAATACCGTATACTGTTGGGCAATGACCTGTATGTCATAATACTCTCTCTTGTTCACCATTTTCTTCCTTATTTTCTTAAACGGATTTGTTTAATTTTTTTTATTTTGGAAATTTTTGGGTCACTATAGGGGCGAGGATATATTGAGAGAATATATGTTGTTGTACCGTGGTATGAAGGTCACTGAATGAGAAATGAAATCGCCCCGACTACGGTACAAATCGAAATGGGCGTCGTCCCCCAAGGTCACACAACACTCCTAAAAGTTGTGTACTCAACAATTAGGAGTTGAAACTCAGATGATATTCTCAAAATTATCATAGAGAATGTAGTAGAGATGTATGGAAGATGTATATCTCTAATGACTACAATATTCATATTTATAGTGGTTAATTAGCACCATAACTACCAAGTTAATGGCATAACCACTACTCCACTACCATAAACATGGGTCAACCATGATGTTAATGGTCATAAACATGCACTTAGTGGAGAAAGTGTGGAGATTCTCTTACGAGGCTATGAAAGGTTTCTCTAAAATGTAATGTGTATCTAGACAACATTACTAACCTTTGCATTATTTCCAACAACCCCCCACTAATGCAAAGGACAGACAAAATTCTGAGCATATTAATAAGGATTTGATACTTAAACGTTCAATGTTTTTCGACTTGAATTGACGTATTAGTGAAATGAGGCAACAACTTACTGTTAACAAGAGAATATCTTTCGATTTGAATTCCTTGTTAGACTTCGGTTGAGACCCCCACAATACATATCTCACCTCAAGTTCCAAACGAGTTCCGCGATACAGTTTCACAAAATATGGTCAAGTGAACTTGGGATTCTCATGAGTGCTCTAGAGAGATAGCCTAATCTCTCGTAGAAGGAGGCCAATTCTTCACACTCACGTAGGTGATTCCAACAAATCTATCTCCACATAGATCACTCATGAATGAGCTATAGAATCATTAAGAGCTCTAAGGCTCAACCTCTCAACATAGCGGTGAATCCATTAAGCCCTTCTCAATAGGACCACTCAAGTAAAGGGATATAGATTCATTAAAAGCTCTAAGGCTTAGTCTTTCAACATAGCGGTGAATCCATCAAGTCCTTCTCAATAGGACCACCCAAATAAAGGGATATAGATTCATTAAGAGAAATATCTCAACCTCCATCACTACGGTGACCTCATTAAGTCCGTCTCACAAGGACCACCCAATTTTGGGCTATAAGATCATTAAGAGCTATTTGCTCAACCTGCGAAATAGTGTACATGTCATAGGAATGTGATGTGTACACAAGTATAAGTTATATATGGCTTCGTTAGACCACCCTTGCATAAGCAAATTCCGGTATTCACCACAAATTCCTCAACTAATAGGCTTTTGCCCTATTCCCCTCGACAATTCAAAGGCTTCTTTTCTTTCTTAGTCCATTAACCTTAGAAATAAATATATTCCACACAAATTTCACAAAAATAATTTGTGAGCATATAATTGTCAATCAACTTTCTCAATCTGCATAAACTGTGCGAATTAACAATTCAGCGTACACATCATACACACCAGTTTTAGCATTATCAAATTGATATTAGTATCATGATAAAGATAAATATTAGGCAAAACTCCATGCCCCCACAATTAAGTAGTAGCTAATAATAGTTTCACTGTCACCTTGCATCTACCGTACAATGTGATAATAGTCTTCTCAACAGACATAAAATAAAATCACCATAACAGGTGAAAATGTAATCAACATAGATCTTATCTTATGGTCAATCATTACCTTTTATTCGATACAATATCTTTAGATATCGAACAAAGTGCAATTCGCAATCTTGCACCTTACGTAAATGATGATATTTTGGTAATGAGTATATAAACACAATGTACTAAATGCACAAGCTACATTGAATCAACAATCTATACACGTAAGACTTCCCAAAATAGTCAAAGTGTGTTCTCTTATAACTCATAAGCATAATTGTTCTAATTAAATATAAAGTTCCACTCGAACGCCATTAAAAGAACAAATATTTTCTTTGTTATTTTCTCTTTTTAATTAAATAGCATAGAGAAAATATGCACAAAGTGTTTACGATTTTACATCTAAAATCATATTAATATATATTGAAGTCTCTATATACACCATCATTCTTATAGTAGAGAACAACGAATAACCCCGGCCCGATGATTGTTTCAATGTTACTTTATCTTTGCAAAACCACATTTTACGGAAAGAATTTTACTTCTTACAAACATAAAATCAATCATCATAATCACATATAGTGTGGTGTAAGTCAAGTATAACATAAATAATTGAACCTTACGCAACCATTATTTATTGACATAGACACTAGCCAACCAATTATTACTTCTTAATATGGTTCAATTAGTCACGTATAAAACATACGATCATTATTCTATACAACCCCCAGTCAGAGATATACATACCCTTAACAAATTATAAGATATCAACTCTAAACTTGATGAATAATTTATCAAATAAGTTGAACGTCTTCCTCCACATGTTGTCACGCCACAAATTAGTGACAAACATAAACGTTCAATCAAAATATACACATTATTCATTCATTAATCATCTCCACGTTTAGATATCATACAATCGTACGCAATAATATATACTCTCCATATTTTACTCTTATGACTTTGACAATTAATCATTTTTAATTAGTTGTCATACCAACATATCCAAGATAAAATATCAAGTGAAAATAAAATATTTAACCCCCACATTTTGTTCATAACCATATCAATTTTAATTTACCTCATAATCAAAATTAAATAATCAATCCAAATGTGAAATATTTTGCTTGATTTATATACATATTATACACGCAACAATATCTTGGATACTCAATCATCCTAGCTACTTGTCAATCAAAATCTTGGACCAATTTCATTCACATATTCTTGAAATCAATTATCAAGAGTAATTTTACCAAGATTATATACATGCCGTACCAAATAAAGTGGTAGCTTAAACATACAAATGGTTAAGGCATATATATTTTGACCAAACCTTCATATTTATCAACATAAATATATGTAAAGAATATTCACGGGAACATACCTTAATCGCAAGAATAAATTGAGCAATAAAATTGTAGATAATACCATTCTTTTATGAATAATCTTCGTAAACTTGTCAGCACACTATCATGACATTGCTGCCCATTTTAAGGAATGTAAATGACATAATCTGCTAAAGACGTAAACTACAAAGTTGTAGCCCTTCTTCTTAGCATTCCAACGCCATATTACACGCGCACAAACGAAGGTGTAGAGACCGAGTTATAGCCAAAATACTGGACTGCTGTCTCAACCTCTACGGCTTGATTCTTATACATAATGAATAATATTTTTGCCAATAAAAATAATTTCAATGACTAGAATGATGAACACAATAACAATAATATAGTGACAAAATTTCGTTTCTCAATTGTTGGAAAATTAGGGTCACTATAGGGGCGAGGATATATTAAGAGAATATATGTTGTTGTGTCGTGGTATGAAGGCCACTGAATGAGAAACGAAATCGCCCCGACTACGGTACAAATCGAAATGGGCGTCGTCCCCCAAGGTCACACAACACTCTTAAAAGTTGTGTACTCAACAATTAGGAGTTTGAACTCAGATGATATGCTCAAAATTATCATAGAGAATGTAGTAAGATGCATGGAAGATGTGTATCTCTAATGACTACAATTCTCATATTTATAGTGGTTAATTAGCACCATAACTACCAAGTTAATGACATAACCACTACTCCACTACCATAAACATGAGTCAACCATGATGTTAATGGTCATAAACACGCACTTAGTGGAGAAAGTGTGGAGATTCTCTTACAAGGCTATGAAAGGTTTCTCTAAAATGTAATGTGTATCTAGACAACATTACTAACCTTTGCATTATTTCCAACAAATTTTATTAATCCTTCTTTAATCACCAAACCCCACCCAACTCTTCAACTCATATTTTATAATGTTTTTGGCTCACATTTCTAAATTTAAGTTATAATTGTTCGTCCCACTCTTTTATCACCTAAACCCGCCAACGAAGAAAAAAAAAGAGTAGAGGAACTACCATTGGCCTATCACAAATTTCCATTTCAAACCGTCATTATACGTGTTAAACGTAAAACGGGTAAAAAAGCATAACAAATCACCCCTATTATCATCTAGAAAATGATAATTTTTTTATCATTATTATCCTCACTTGATATTATTTGATCGATTTTAAGCTGAAGACGGGTAATAGTCATAATAAGTGTCTTAAGCAAGATTTAGTGCCGGCCTATTGGGTAGCAGCCCGGAATGAGTTTGGAGTTTGGAGTTTGGAGGGGCAGTTTGGTCCTTTGGTAGGAAATATAGGGGAGAAGAAGTCGACAAAAAGGTGGAGTATGATTATTGACTACCCAAAAAATCAGATCCAGAAGCAGAGCGAGTAAGCTATTCCCATTCCAATTCCAATTCCAATTCCAATTTCAAACTGTAAATCACCGAAAAAAAGCAATGGACCCGAGTTTAAATGCAACGCTTGTGGTGGCAGATACTCTGCTGCTGAATATGAGGTTACTTGTCGAGGATGGCTCTAATTTGATGTTGAAATCCGAATTCGAGAAAATTGAGGAATCGCTCAAGAGCATCCAGGAGGTTATACGTATGATGGTTGAAGTAAGAGAAGTGAAGGGTCTTAGCCATGAGCAACGGCTCTTTATCGGGAAATGTAAATATGTTATCTATGATGTTGATGATCTGCTTGATGAATTCATAACCCGCCGGAAGCAGAATCACACGCGCATTATTAAGCTAGTCATCTGTGGATTTCCTGGAGATCACAGACTGGTTAAGGAGATCCAAAAGAAGTGCAGGTATGCTGCTGATAGTCTTACAAAATTTGATGTTCGCTGCAATGATATTTTACCACGGATACAGCCGGAGACCTGTCCTTATGTGTATTCTTTTGATATTATTGGGAGGGAGCGTGATGTCAACGCCGTCCTGGATATGTTGCTTTCTTATGATTGTCATTCCAGGGATATTGGTTTCGTCTCTATCGTTGGAATGGGAGGAATTGGGAAAACCACTCTTGCCCAACTTGTCTTCAACTCTCCACACGTGGCTCATCACTTTGAATTAAGACTCTGGGTTTGTATCAGCGACATGGACTCTGGTTTTGACTTTGAAGCTATTATTGCTAAAATTCTAGAAGCTGCTACAGGTCAGATGAGAAAAAACCAGACCCCGGGCGACAACCATAACCAACTGTTGGCCCTTCTTCGGAGGAAGAGGTTTCTTCTAGTTCTTGATGATGTGTGGTCTGAGAATGTTAACGAGTTGAGGAAACTTCGTCATGTGTTGATGACAGGGGGAAATGGGAGCCGGATTCTTGCTACCACTCGTTCTATGGTAACCGCCAATATGATGGCAGATACATCGGATCTTGTTTATTACTTACACGGTCTTTCTGAAGCTGATTCGTTGCGTCTCTTTCAGTTGACCACTTTTAATCAACTACAAGAAGCAGATTCTGAGTTGGTTGAGATTGGTAAAAACATTGTTGCAAGATGTTCTAATCATCCTCTGGCCTTGAAGGTAGTAGGCTCTATTCTATATGGTCAAAATAGGCACAAGTGGCTCGCCGTTCAACAGAGTATGATGGACAACAGCTTATATGATTCCCCTGATCTTATGTCCATCATAAAATTAAGTTATGATCAACTTTCACCCCCCTTGAAATGTTGCTTTACTTATTGTGCTTTGTTCCCCAAAGGTTTCAAACTTCGCAAGGATGTATTGGTTAGCCTTTGGATGGCACAGGGATACATTCCACAACCACCCACTAGAAGTCAAAGCGTAGAAGATGTCGCTGATACATACTTTAAGGTTTTGCTAGAGAGATGCTTCTTTCAGGATGCAGAAATAGATGAATGTGGCGACGTTGTCTCTTGTAGAATCCATGACTTAATGCACGATCTTGCTCTATCTTTGGCGGGGGAGGAAATTTGGGTAGAAAAAAGCTTGGCAGACATCTCATCGAAGGCCCTCCATGTTTTTCACAATGAAATGTATGACACAGTAGGGTCTTTTGGTAAGACGAGAATTCGAACTTACCTTCAATCTGGTTTACATACTGAGTTTCCAGTGGCGACATTGATCTCAAATTGTAAGTCCCTGAGGGCGTTGGCTTTGCATGATCTAGATATCCGTACTTTACCTGATTCCATCGGTAAACTATTGCATCTAAGATATCTTGGTCTCTCTAGAAACAAACGCCTTGAGAAGCTCCCCAGATCACTAACAAAATTATGCTATTTGGAGACTCTTGAACTAAGAAATTGCTCAAACTTGGAAGAGTTACCAAGTGACTTGAGCAAACTGGTGTTTCTTCGGTGCTTGGATATATTGGGTTGCAAGCTGCTGACCCGCATGCCTGCCAACATGAATAAATTGAGCCGTCTTTGTACACTTACTCTGTTTGTAATGGATGAGGGAGATTCAGGTGGCAAGTTGGAAGATCTGAAAGCACTCCACAAATTGAAGGGCAGCATTGAGATCTTGATCCCTGCAAATTACACTATTTCTGAGGAAAATGAAATTCAAGGAGAATGTTTGAGGGAAATGACTCGTCTAAAGGCAGTCAGTTTACATTTCCGAGGAAGTGGTGATGAGAACAGGGACTCAACTTTGTTGGAAAAGCTCCAGCCGCATCAAAACCTCAAAAGTTTATCTCTGAAGGGCTATCAGGGCTCAGCAGTTCGCCGGGTAGCCTTTGTAAAAAATTTGGTTAAGCTTGAGCTTAAATCTTGTGAAGGCTTGATACATCTTTCATTTCTCAATAATCTAGTGTTTCTGGAATCCCTCATACTTTGTAACTTAGTAAATTTGGAATACATGGAAGATGCAAGCAGCATCCGTGCTTCACCAGGATCAAATGAATTAGCATGCTTCCCCTCGCTAAAGTATCTGAGCATTTCTGGAATGTGCAAGTTACAAAGATGGTGGGGAAATGCAGATTTGCTTGACGGTGACCTTGTCGATAGCTTCAGGAACAGGCAATTATCGTCTATGAGCCTTTCTCTCGTAGATATCCAGAGTTGCCCTGAGTTGGTATCATTTCCTGCATGCCTAAATGTGGAGAAATTGTGTTTGACAGAGTTGAATACAGCACTGTCGATATCTGATTTGTGTCCAGATTGGCACTTGTGGTTAAAAGAGTTGAAAGTTGACCATGTTGGTTATCTCAAACCACCTAGCCAAGAAAGAGGCCAGATCAGCACCAAATTGCGAAAGCTTTATATTGGGGGTCTCCAGCGAAGCAGCCATGTCAACTCAGAGGAGAGCTTACGTGGAAGCATGAAATGGGACAGCGAAGACGATGGACCATGGAAACTGCTCCACGAGAGTCTTCAGGAATTGGTATTAGATTCATTGGAGAAGATGGTAAATCTACCCAAGGGAATGCAGCATTTGACCGCCCTGCAACACCTGTACATAACCCATTGTAATAATTTGAAAGTGATACCAGAATGGATAAGCTGCCTGACATCTCTTGAAACCCTTTACATCATATCTTGCACCGGCCTTAAGTCACTTCCAGATTCCATGCCGAAACTCACATCGCTCCGGCATCTTGAGATACAAGGCCACACATACCTCCAAAAAAGATGCCAACCCATTCATGGGGAGGACTGGCTCAAGATCCAGCACATACCCTCCATTACTTTTCAGGATATCTCATAATTTGGGCCATCCAGTGGCGCAAGCTTGTGTTTATCTTCCCGCATTCATCCAGTGGGTGGTTTAATCGACAAGTACTATATACTGAAGGATGTGCAGTTCCTTCATTTTTGTGTTTGATTGGGCTCTAGTGTGCAAAATCGTTACTCTTATAACTCGTGTTATGTTGTGCTTTATTTGCATTACTATTTTCATCTTTTTTGGGATTTCAGTAATATGGAGATACTTCTGTATGTTCCACAAATATTCTATTCAAATGCTTTTTGCAATTACAAAATACTATTATTAGTGAACCACAACTTTTACAATGAGAGTCTTTATGAATACAGAAAACAAAACCTTAAACAAGAGTAAGCTAATTTTATAACCAACAACTGTAGATAGAAATAAATGTGACAGAACAATCTGGTAAATATCTTCCGGGTGCTCCAGTTGACCTTGCTTTAGGAAAAGAATGCAGATTAATAAGATGCGCTTGTGTTTACAGCTGACTCGCAAAACAGTAGGTGAACTCCGATTTAAGGTTTAAGCTGCTCAATTCATCCAACTTGCAGCTTTTCTGGGTATTACCCAACACGAAAACGTTTAATGTCTGGAGCGCAGTCATCTTGCCTAGCCCAACTGGCATGCCTATCAATCTTACACAGCCATCTAGATACAGGTGTCTCAGGCTACTTAATCTGCTGAAATGTTTCGGCAATTTCACAAGCATTTTACAGGAGGAGAGTTTAAGGACCTGTAGATTTGCTAAAGAAGTGATGGAATCAGGAAGTTTAGTGAATTCATTAAGGGACAGGTTCAGGAACCTGAGGTGCTTGAGCAAAGATATGGAGGCTGGCACGATAATGATATTCGAGGAATTAAGGTCCAGCGCATGCAAGTAACCCAGGCTGGAGAACAACTGATCACAGATTGACGCTGTGAGACTTAGTGTTGATCCTTGTGCCTTTAGAAATGAACGTAGTTGTGGAGACAGCGAGGCTATCAAGTCTTTGAGCGATGAGCTAGAAGTAGGGAGTGAGGGGACTGAACTAGCAATAGACAGGCTGGAAGTGCTACTAATGAACAGATGGTAGATCCCGTTGCAATCATAGGGTTCAATGCCCAAAACAGTACCGTCCTGGGCACAGTTGAAACTGATAGCCAACATTTCACTTGCTGCAAAAGACTTTGCCAGATCAAAATCCAAGTCGTGGTCTTTGAAAAAGGACCAATCTTGCAAAGCCCTGTAGTAGCCCTCAGAAACCTCTTCCAGGGTTTGATTTTCGTTATCTAAAGCTGGTTGTCCAATGTAGCCTTGTGCAATCCAGAGATGAATTAGCTGATGCATTTCAATATTATCATTCTGCTGAAACAAGAAGGCAGAATAAGCGAAACATCTCTTCAGGGGAGATGGTAGCAGGCGGAAAGCTAAATCAGGGCCAGATGTAAAGGGACTATAGCCTTCAATCAAACGAGAGAAGTCGGCATTCATCAAAGCCTTCCATTTCCTCTTATCCTCGCCTTTAAGAAGGGATGCAAGGTCCTTGATTGTCCTGGGAACATTATTAGTTCTCGTCATCATCTCCCACCCAAGGTCTAGAAGCTCCGGATCTTGATGGTTGTTAAATGCTAGTTCCTGGAAGAGTGTCCAAGCATCATCGTCTGAAATGGCCCCTAAATCATAACGTTTAACTGGGATTTGCCCATAATTAGCATTTGCAACTTCCTCGGAACGAGTTGTAATGACAACCTTAGTAGCAGATGAGCTAAACAGCAGTGACGAGTCTCTGATGCTAGCCAAGGTTTCCTCATCCAGACTCCTGACGTCATCCAAAATCAGCAGCAATTTTTTCCCTTGAATTGCGGATTGGAGTGTTGTATTCGATGGTCCTGCCGGTATCTGTTTGATAATTTCCTCAGAAATTTTCGAAATTAATGACGTCTGGTCGAGCTCATTTCCTACCCATACCCAGAACCGTAGGTCAAAGCTTGGGAGACGGGAGTGGTTGTACACAAGTTGGGCGACGGTGGTTTTACCCAAACCCGCCTTTCCAAAAATGAGGATGGCTGAAAACGAGTTGTCAGCAAGCAAACGAATGATGGCATTGGTATCAAAGTTTCTCTGGACATGGGATGCAGCAGAAAGCGAACTGCGAGTTTGTTCTTGATCACTTCTGGGATCCATATATGAGGCGTTGTCAGCAACTTGTGCCACGAATTTCTTCCTCATGTTGATGATATTTCTTGCTTTCCAACCATATTCAAAGTAAAAAGCCAAAAGGCATTGTAATTTGAAGCATAAGAATGAAATGCCGTCTGCCTGGTGTTTCGTCTGCCATGTCGTAACAGTGACGGTGTAGATTCTATCCACGAAGTGCTCAATGTCGTAGAGAGAGGTTCGAACCTTGCTGAGCCAAACTTGAGCGGCAACATTATTAGGATCCGTGGAAGAGACTTGAGAATCCACGAGCTTGGCTCGGAGGGACATAATGATTCCTTTAAGAGCTGCAAGTTGTTGCGGAAAATGCTTTCTCACAGGTAGCTCTTGAAGGAGGAGCATCGATGAGTCCACCTTGTGCACAATAGTTTCCGCCATTTCCGCTGCTAACTCCATTTTTCTTATTTCTCCTGGAAAATGGATATGAATTGAGAGGTTGGTTAATCGGTCAACTTCTCAACCGCTAAATGGTAATTAGACTAGACCCTAGAGTAACATAATTAATTCAGTAACTTTATATAAAGTGATCCAATCAAGCACATGTTCGGACAACAACTACATATCCAGTGGGGGTGGATATACTTTGGAAACGTACTCATCACCAAAACATTTTGATTCCCAAAAATATCTGCAACATCGTTTTACCATAGTACCCCTATATTTACTCATAATTCGTTAACGAGTATTTCTTCCATTCCAATCAATTCTATACATTTTACTTTAAAGACACTATTCATAAGTCGACTGCATTTTCGACACAACTTTTAATATACTACGTATAACATAAAAACTAAGTCATGTGAGATCTTATTTAAATTGTCTTACTAAGTAGATTAAGAATATCAAAGTTTTATATTTTTTATCGATATGTAACTAATGATAGTAATAAAAGAAAACGAGTATTGACAAACGTGAATAAAACAAATGTATAGAATTGATTGGGGTGGAGGAAGTAGTATAGACCCCACGTAGTGTATGCGCTGTGTATATATAATTTTTATTTTTTAGGATATTATTTAAATCAGTATCTTGATATTTTATTCTATTCTATTTTTCATATAAAACAAAAAATTAAAATTGGAAACTAATAAAAGAGATTTGAATAAAATTATGATATGTGTATTTTCATGAAAATATTTTTTTACCATAAAACTACGGATTTTATTTTATAATTTTCTTCATTTTTTTAATTATATTCTTTGTTACGAACTTATTAATAAGTATGTATTAAGTCATTTTCTAAAGTAATCCACCATTATTATTGCATTTTGAAAAAATCTAGCAACTTATAGTGTATAATTTAATGCCAATTTTATTTTATTATAATGAAAAAAAATCACAATTTTCAATTTAATTAAAAGATTAGAGTGTAACTAGTGTAACACCCGTGAAAAATCACGGGGTTATGTACACTTATTTTTAAAGATGACTATAAATTTTACTTATTATATAACCAATTCTATTTATTTGAACATGTGTACTTTTTAAAAATAAAAAATAAATAATATAATATCATTATATATATATTAAAAAATATATACGAAAATTATAACATTCACATTTTAGAATTTCAGGTTAGGTAAGTTAATAAGCTAACACATGATAATGTTAATAGGAGTCGCAATTGTAAGACGGGATTAAAATGAAACAATTAAGACATGATTAAAAAGGAAATTATAACATACAAATTTAAGTAATTTAAGTTATATAAATTATAAAAAAAAATCAAAATTAAGATAATTAAGTTCTATATACTACAGAAAGTGAAAATTATAGTCAAGATTGTGGTTATATTAGTTGCATCAAATTGCTAGATTTATAAGACGAATAGTTAGGAGAATGAAAGAACAAATAAATTAAAATAAAAGATAAATTAACTTAAAAAAGGTTCTAAATACAAATTAAAATAGAATACTGTATCAAATAAGGAAAATCTAAGACAAAGTTATAGTTTATCGAAAATCTCCTTATAAACAACATTATATGTTTAATGTTTTATTAGTCACTCATTTGTCTTTATCTAGAAGGACTTTTAGACCCTTCTTACTTGTAACCCTAGATAAGGCAACATACAATTGGTCATGGGTGAATACTGGTCTAGGAAGATAAAGTCCAACACGGGATAGAGATTGCCCTTGACTTTTGTTAATATTTCTAAATAGTAAAGATTCTCAAGCAATACAAAATAATAATCGGTCTGTTAAATATACAATCAGTCTGTTAAATATTTCTAAATTTTATTTCTAAATATTCTCAAGCAATACAAAATAATAATCGGTCTGTTAAATATTTCTCAAAATATTTCCTCAAAATTCTGTTAAATATTTCTAAATTTTAATAGTTATTAAATTTTTTTCAATATTCCTATGACTATTAAAGTACGTGAGTGAAGACTATTAATGTATTAAAGTAATATTGCAGCTATTAAAGTACGTGATTAAAGTATATGACTATTAAAGTATATTTTTGTTAGATCATAATTTAATAGTTTATTTCTAAATATTCCGTGATCGAAGATTCCATGATTACGTTGATTAAAAAGGAACATTACGTGATTATGTGATGTGTATGGAAGATTCCATAAATATTAAATTAATAAATATTAAATATTACGTGATTATGTAATGTCATCTTAGGAATATCACGGTTGCTGACATTGCTAGTTTTAATTGGTCGAGAAAAATTGAAATTGTGAGAGTGAATGAGAGGGCTTGAAAATTGGTTTTCTGAAATCACATTCCGCCACGTCAGCCATTTTACCTAATTCTTTAATATATATAATGATTATAATAAGATTATATTTCAGTTCCTAAAATATACAACCAGATGTACAATGATATCATACATCTAAGGTTATTTTCGTCTTTTTTAATTAGTTTTGTAAAAAAAAAGTTACGTAATCTCATTTGTGCTCTACCTCCCTTCTCTCTGTAATTATTTCCATATTTTTCTAACTCATCTCAATCTCCATCCATCATCCATTTAATGACTTTTCTCCTTAATTATTATATCATTCAATTTACTTAATACTCCCTTCTATTCAAGATAATTGTCCCATTGTCTATTTTCGTCTATTCACAAAATGTCTCATTGTCCATTTTATTTGCCTATTCACAATAAAAGAGATTTGAATAAAATTATGATATGTGTATTAGATCTCATCACTCTTCCTAGAGACCGGTATCACAATAGATAAAATTTTATTTGCCCATTCGTCATCAAAGAGATCCTTAACTCTCTTTTCCTCCCATCCTCCACTACGAGCCAAGAGTTCATGAACTCTAAGGTCATAAGAAGGCCCACTGATCCTCTAACCAGAAGTCCTTTGGACACGGGATCTCGCCTTGTACCCATCTGTTCGTCCAAACGTTAAGACTTGACAAACAGCCAGGCTTCCACCCCACCCTTGATCTAGCCCGGTCCACTCCGAAAAAAAATACTCATGAGCCCCCACGAGGGGTTTGATCTCAAATGTGGAGTCATACCAGCTTTGATTTTATACGAGTCAAACAGAAAGTTTCTAAAAATTCTACGGAAAAGACTGTTTTCCCCAGAGAAAATCCTCCACCCATGTTTAGCCAGAAGAGCCTGATTCATACACCTGATATCCCGAATTCCCAGCCCTCCATCCTTTTTTGATAAACTGAGGAATCTATTACTACACCAAGACATTCTCTTCCCATAATTACTCCCTGACCACCAAAATTGTGTCAACAAGGAATTTATCATTTTGCCACACTTACCGGTATTTTGAAGACTGATAAAAAGTAATTCGAAATATTTGATAGTACAGATGAAATAAGGGTAAGTCTGCCTACTGTAGATAAGAAAATTCCATTCCAGGAAGAGATCCGCTTCGTCACATAATCAACGAGCCCAAGAAAAATATCCTTCTTAAAGCATTGAAAATCAGTTGGTATCCCAAGGTATTTACCTAGCCCTTTATTATTTGTTACTTTAAAAGTCCTCAGAGTTTGTTGAACTTTAGAGAGACACGTATTTGGGCTAAAGAGAATACTTTAAAGGTTACATATACCCTTTTCATTCGAAGAGTCTTATCCGCCACAAGTTGAAAATGACACTTTATTTTCACAATAAAGCGAGTGAACATACAAGTGAGAGAAAATGAAATATCTTACAGATATTGTCACTTTCATTATGTGAGCATCAAGTCTCCCGTGTAACTTAGACCATCCACAAGCAAGGTCGATTGGGAGGTCGATTTGGAGTCGAGTCAAGTTAATTGTAATTAAGAAATCGATTAGAATTGACTCAAGTCGATTTGAGTCACAAATCGACCCAATTTGAGGCAAATTGACTCACCAATCGACCTCATACGTGGCACATTTTAATTGGTTCCAAACATTTGAGAAAAAGAAAAAAAAAGAAAAGCTAAAGAGTGGTTGTTTGGGAGGGTTTATTGACCTAGGTCGTGACTTTCTGCTTGGGAGGGTTTAAGTGGTCAAGGTCAATAAGGAGAGATTAAGGCCTAATATGCAATTGACCCGATTAAATTGACTTGTTGCTTGGGAATGGTCTTACATATCCGTCACAAGCTTGCGACGAGTCAAATATTACCAATGTTGTTCGATAGGACAAAATAGTTTGCTAGTACCTAGTTTTACTTTTGTCTTATTACCCTACATAGGTATTACCGTATTACTTGACCTGTCACAAATGAGAATTTATGTTATGTAAAAGGGCACTATCCATTTTCAGACTGTGACAGATGGTGCTTGTCTTCAATGAGAATTTGTGTTTTTTCATTAACTAGTTGTCATTTCGCGCGAGATGCGCGCGGAATTCCAAGGGACGTAATTTATCATTATGTAAATATTCATAATTTCAACATAGTACTTTTTTTGTTCGTATCATATTCATGTGGCATGTTGATTTGTTGTAGAGTGATTTTGATATACTGAATGACTAACATATTTGATTATAATCATATAGTCTATCTATCACATGTAAGTTACGTAAACATTGGCTCACGGGAATCGTTTTCATGATTTTACACATAAGCAACAAACTTGCTATCCCAAAAGTTACTATCAAAACAGTTAAAATGAATAGGAATAGTAAAGGAGCAATTTTTATGAGGAATTCAGAAGTTAAGCTTAAATGTAGAGTATCAATTTAACATGAATCCAGCACCTCCGAATGTACTAAATCGTAACACAGACTAATATACGAGAATATGTAATATGTTTATACCCACAGGTACTCGCTCTTATTCAAGAAAAGTTTCAACTAAAAGTTACTGGAATACAATAGTTCAGCTTAAGATTAAACAGTGTTGCATCAAACTTATTGCGACGGGCTTATCAGTCTGAGTCTAGTACCCCTCGCTTTTTGACAATATAGTAACAGGGCCTTCTTCATAGACACTTAAATCGTCCAAGTCCCTATTTCCCTCTATCCAAACGTGGTAGACGTATCTTGCTTCTTTTGTTGGTAGATCAAGACAGCTACATTGGATAGAAAACACGCGACCCCACCTTGTCCTGATGATTACCCCGCCACTCTGTTCGCTCTTCACTTAACTTCTATAATCAACCGTCATTTTAGATGTATCTTTGCCAACTGCAAACAAAGAAGCCCACCTTTTGCATACTCAGCCATGTTACGTCTGTCCTGATGATTGTGTAGCTCTCACAGTCAGATTTGTTTCTCCTCTTAGGAATTGTATTATGTGATTAAAGATTGTGTAGTTCACTTGACCTATAAGCTCAATAAGGTAAATGACACAAGATTATCATTTCTTTTTCAATGGTTGAAGAAGATGTAAGCTAGTTCTCTTATTGAGTGCTCCATTAGAGTTATTACTGCTGCAGTGCTGCTTGACAGAATTACTACTGCTTGACCGAATTACTTTATTGAGGGCTCCATTAGAGTTTTATGACAGATGCTAAATAGTTATCCTACTGCTGTGCAACAAATTTTGTATGGTGCGATGAACTTAGGAAAAGGCAATTGACATTTAGTTCATGTTTTTTGTTTTTTTAGTTAAATTTTGGTCTGAAGCATAAATGAGCTTTGTTAGAATGAGTTTCAAAACAAAACATTACACGTCTGTATTTTTATTTCAGGACTCGGACTTAGAGTCGGATGAGTATGAAGAATTTTCTGCATAAATGATAGATACCGGACACATTTTCAATATCGGAAAAAAATCCAGGAATCACGATGATAGTACCCAAGTTGCTAATAGAATTATTCTTTACCAGTCTCTGCAGCCACCACAACAACAGAACGCAGCAACTCCAATAATAGTTTTGGACCTATAATTTTAGTTGTCGAACAATTACTTTTGACATTATAGTTCTAACATTATTAGTCGAAGTAACCTGTCAAATAATTTGTTATTCAATTCTATCATGAAGACAAAAGACTCCTTTTTCTTCTACTTTACAGCCTCTATCTTCTCTATTATAGGATAGTGGTGGGCTACGAGAAAGAATTACTTCCTTAGCTTGGTGAACTCTAGAATATTGTCACACACTAAACAAAATCATAAATCATAAAAAAGTCGATATATTTTAGCTAAAGACCGTTAATATTTCACATTTTTATCTTATTATTCCGGATTGATTAAAACTGAACAGCCTGAAATTACCACTACTACAGTAATTTCTACTCATTAAATTACATTACATCTCTACATGATTCATCTTCTCATTTCTGACCTCTCATCTCCCAAATCTGCACTATATAAATCACCTTCAAACTCCTCATTCTACACATCTTTCGCATTCACATAAACCCGCTTCATACAATCAAGAAACCTCGAAAAAATGGCAGCAATCAAAAAACCATTTTTGCAGCAGTGATCATAATCCTTATGATATCAAACACTGCAACATCACTAAGAGACTTTCCGATGGATCCAAGCATGGGTTTTGGCCTTGCTGCAAGACTGCAGGAGTGCAGGCTACTGAGGGCGATACGAACGACTGTTGGAGTTCACTGGCAGAGTTAAGGCAGTGCTCGAATGAGGTGATTGCATTCTTCCGGAATGGTCAGACTGATATTGACACACCGTGCTGTAATGCAATTAAGTTTATCACGCAAAAGTGTTGGCCTTCAATGCTTGGTGTTCTCGGGTTTACTGCGCAAGAATGGAGTTTGCTTGCTGGTTACTGTAACAAAGTTTCTGCTGCTCCTGCTAGTGCTCTGCTTACTGTTACTGATAACACGCATCACTGATTTTCTAGGTTTCAGCCTTTTAGGGTTAAGAATGCTTGTTGTTTTTCTGACGCTACAAACATTCTTCTTTGGGTATAACGAAAACTGACTATAGTAATGTCTACACGGTGGCAAAAACGACTCCTGTGTGACCCAATGTCCATCCCCTCTCAATTCAGCAAGTCTACTTGAATAGCCTTTTACAGAAGACTTGGTATTTTTCCTAACACTTCTGAGTAGTATTCTGCGTTAAGAAGAAAGTTAAATGTCCCATCATCATTGCTCAAATACATTTAGATCTATCCTAGTATCCCACTATTATCTCGTTACTTTCCATTTAGAATTGCCTTATAACGCTAATATATCATCTGTCTCGTCTCTTAACTTTGCCACTTCACTCAATTTTCCATGATATTATTATAAATACTCGTTTTCATTTGAAACAAATGTAAGACGGTCCTATACAGAAACATCTAAACATTCTAGCATATTAACTGGGACTTGTTATATCACGCCCCCTATTTTACTTGTTACGTCCCCTATTTTTTAATTTATTTTAAATTTGCCCTTATAGTAACTTTTGTACAAAAATATTTTGTTTTATCGTAAAGTGTTTTTGTGACGATCTTTATAATAATTGTTTTATTTTTGTGACGGTTTATATTATACGGTATATTGTTATTGAATTTTTTGGTACGACAATTTGTATTGTATGTAATATACGGTCTATTGTTATTAAAATTTAAAGACGGTCTAAAAAGTAATTAATATCCTAAATATCCACTCGTATTTTGTTCTTATCCACACCAAGTGACGGTGCGGTGTAAATTACATGGTACTGCCGCGTAAATTACACGGCACCACCATGGTGGTGCCGTGTAAATTACACGACAGTACCATGGTGGTGCCGTGTAATTTACACGACACCACCATTTGGTGTATTTTTTCTCTTTTTCTTTTGTTTTTCAATTTTTTTTTTAAACAAAATATGAGTGAATGTTTGAAAAATTAATTACTTTTTAAACCGTCTTTAAATTTTAATACAGATCGTCGTACCAAATAAATCGATAACGATATACCGTATAATGTATACCGTCACAAAAATATAACAGTAAATATAAAGATCGTCTCAAAAACACTTTACGATAATATTGGTTCGCATTAATTCGTTGTTAAATTGCGAACTTTGTCCTTTATCGTGAGTAAATAAATATTTATAAAATACATCGGCGGGATCGTTGTCGACTCGTCGTGATTCATTTTTAATTAAACGGTCTCAAAAACACATTTACAGTTAAACAATATTAAATTTAACAAAATATAACTTTAGAGGTTAGGGGCATATTTTGAATAAATTGAAAAATAGGGGGCGTAAAAAGTAAAATAGGGGACGTGATATAGCAATTCTATATTAACTCTACTCTTTTTTTGAAGGGCTATATTAACTCTACTTGCACTACCTGTTCCAGAATTTTCATTTGAATTAAAGCTAATAATTAAAGCTGTCTTCATTTTAATTATTAGTTTAATATCAACTCTAATATAGGAGAGTGGTAGTATACCAGTAGAATATCGCATGGAGAGCAGAATGATGGTGGCCTGACTCCGGAGATTATTGCAGACAACAAACACACATTCAATCAATCGATCAATTATATTTCGTAGAATCGTTTTCTCCAATCTCAAAACCCTGATTTCTTCATCTACAACTTTCGCCATTTCCAAACCATCATCATTTCTCCTTTATCCTCGCCTCGTCGCTGCCGCTTCCACCGCCACAGCCACCGCTATCGCTACGCTGTCATTCCTGAACTCCTGTTACTCTCTCTGATGTTTTCAGATCAGACCCAGAAACTTATTGCAGTGCACTAACAACAGACATAGAATTTGAGGTTTAGGTTGAACAAACAGCGGTGTGTGCCCAAGAGCCAATTTCAAAGCACTCAATAAATTTGGGTTCTCCGCCATGGATCTCACTGAGCCTAATTCCACAACCCCAAATTCAATAGGTATCATTAGAACAATCTGAGTACCGGCAAATCTTGACAGAAATGCGCGAACACAATAATCAGACCGAGAACTTAACAAATCCACCTCCCAAACATGCTTGCCCAACTCAAAACATGTCCCTGAACCACCCTTACCTCGAGGAAACAAAAAATACCTCGACACCAAGAAAAACATCTCCATATCAGTAACCCGATCCAATTTCAAGGCCATATTATCATCATCTAAACCCCCAAACGATCTGTTCAGTTTCTCAAGTACCCTCTTTCAGACCTTCATCCTCAACCCGATATCTCATAAACCGGGAAGTTTCCTATTCCTCACCTTCCTTTGGCTCTCTACAATACCCATCCCCCCAACTCAATACCAATTTCCGGGTCTTAGTCCGCGAAATTTGCCGAAAAAACCCGTAATTCTAGCTAAAACTCGCGGTATTTGGACTCTCGACAAGATCTGCTAACCTATCTGAATCTTTTCACTATTCTCATCACTCACCAAAGAAGTCTGAGCTGTATGAAGGTTTGCTAACAAGTAATCACAAGCTCTTCTACCTAATATTGAGGCTATCATAACCTTTTCTCCATCACTTACACCCTCTTTTATTCCTCCCATACCATCACACACTTCAACTTCTACCATATACTCGTATGCTTTAACGACAACGTTACCCCAGTGCCTCAATGGATCCAGCAAATTGCAGGCAAGGGCAAGAGCAAGGGGAAGGACAAGGGCAAGAAAAGTCGAATGTACACAGTCTTAACCTTATAATAGCAACACAAAAAGACTATTTCCTAACCCACAACTAACTTTAGATATCAAATTAAGCTACCTCCTTAAATTAGCAACACAAAGAGGCTATTTCCGAAGCATATTAGCAAGACAAAGAGACTATTTCCGAACCCATAACTTTATATATCAAATTAAGCTAACTCCTCATATTAGCAACACAAAGAGACTATTTCCGAAACAAAATATGATTAATACTGTATAATACAACCCCGCAAAGATTCCCTACAGTAAAAATCAAATCTTTCCCCAAAAAAACCAATCTTGACTACTACCACAATAAAAAAACACAAAATACAAATACTTACCACTTCATTTACAAATTAAAATAAAACCCAAATCATATAATCAAATTTGAACAGTTAACAACTTAATTTCAGATCGCATTTAGACCAAAAACAGAGTAAAAAACGCCCTTAACTTCAAATCTTCAATCAAATAATCAAATAATATCAAATTAAACTAATAATATAACCAATTTATAAATTTAATAAATGCACAATAAAAAAATGTGAAATATTACTTTAAACTGAAAAATAAATTAAGAGAAGATTATACAAATTTGTAGTGCAGAAACTTGACTTTTGAGTTTTAAAGCTTTAAGCAAAATGGGCGAGCTGGCTACGATTAAGTATTAAGTACGTAGTATTAACGTATTGAGACAGGCTTAGACATATTCTAGCACGTTGATTGAAAAAAAAATCTACCTAAGAATTCTATAATAGCTAACTATGAAAACGAAGCTGACAGTAGTGACAGTCTGATTGACAACAATTAAGAACACATTTCCTGCTACCCAAAAACGGTTACACTATTAGTTGTACAAAAGAAAATTCCAGAAACTAAAAACAAACAAAGCAGGTATACTAATACAAAATTCTCCATCCGTATCATTCATTTGTTTGCTTTTTTTATTCTTTGTAAGCTAATCAAATTAAAACAAATGTTTGGGACTGAGATACTGCATTATTACAAATTCCAGAACATATCGTACATGTGAGAGAAAAATATAGCCAGAATCCAATACAAAGTTAGGAAACAATCCAAATGACTAAATCTCAGAAAAATGGAAACGACCTAAAATCCAAATTCTATGTACTTCCTAAATTAAGACATAACATAGCATCACTCAATTCAAACTTTAAAAGTTTCAAATTTATGATTACACAAGGAAATAACAACATTACCTCCTGCATATTGCGAGAAAGGGGGTCGGATGTACCAACCTTAGCAACACAAATAGGTTATTTCCGAATAAAAATCGTCCAAATAAAATAAATAAGTAGGAAAGTGAGTAGTTAAGAGAAAGTAAGTATACCCATTTGTTGTGGATGCCCTTCTTAAAAAAACGTTGAGAATAATACTCAAGATCAGAAACATGTCCAGTAAAGAAAGAAATTAAACCAAGAGCAAAAGAAAGAAATTAAACCAAGAGCAAACAACATTATCCCACATATTAGTGACCATGAATGTGGTTGAGATCTCCAACAATCAAATCAGAAGTATATGCAATATCACGACAATACCGGGAAAGATAGATTTTGTACGATGTGTAGTATATTACTAAATCATGGAAGCTTGGAGCTTCAGCCCACTTACTGTCAGGGACATCAACATCAACTCTATACCCATCTTTGTATCAGAGTGACTCTAGCAATCCACCGTTAGCATTAGGCGACCACCTGTTAAAAGTAAAAAAAAATCAATTCCTTTCCTCACTGCATTGAACTGAAATTAATGTTTATCAGCGATTTAGTGAGTCCAAGAGCTTGTTTTAATACTCAACACAATTTATTTGGCGAGCGCTGTACTGTAAAATCATCATTTGTCCTATACAACTATGGAACACCAACAGGTTTCCATAAACTTGTCATCAAATCTTTCAGCAGGCCTTGTGCAACTTTAAGGTTCTAAGCAAGGCACTAAACAAGACACAAGAAAAATTCTTCCCACTTCCCCTGTACCCGGTAACCCTCTCAGTACCCGAGACCCGGTGATATGCAATTGTAAGATTATATTGAAGAAAAGTAAATGCACGGTCTGCTTCAGCTAGACGGCACTTTTTTACATCACTCGACACTCGTCTTAGTGTGCACAACAGAGATACAAACATGTTTCTGTTCAGGGAAACACCAATAAATCCTGCACTGTCCCGACTTCACAGCATAAAAATCACCAAAAGTAACACTATCCCACCATGGATGCCAAAAATTAAAGAAGTGACCATTAACTATCCAGTAATGAAAGATCTTCAATAAACCCAGGAACCCAACAACCCAACATAGTTGGACATTACATATGTACATAAGCGCACTTGCAATATAGTCTCAAGTCAGTCAATTTCACAAAAAGGCTATAAAGCGACCGAACTTTCTTACTTGGCACTTAAAACTGGTGCTTAGCCTTAAATTACAGTGTCTCATAAAGCTAAAATCTAAATAAATTAGTTCAGTGTCATGTATTAAGCATCACCTAGTTCCATTCTATGGTATCTGAAACGTCACTTAGTTGTCGTGTAGCGTGTCCTACACGACCCAACACTTCGACATTTATGTTAGACCACAAAATAGACAACTTCGTAAAAAATAGTCATATCCGACACTCTTATATGTGTCAGATGCGGTACTGTGTTGGAGTAACACAGGTTCCATGCTTAAACAAAGCCCTCCTACGTCCTACTCCCCATGAAACTTTAGAATTCCGAATGGCATACACGAAAAAGCTCAAAGCAGATGAACTGGTTAGTTGAGAGAAGTATACAACATTTGCAGCTGAATGTTGTCACATTTTCGTGCCCAAACAAGTTCAAACACTTCCTTAGTCAAAATGATGAGCAGGAAAATGTCCATCTAACCTAAAACTTAAACTACTGAGGAATTGAAGACGAGTTACATGAACTTGCTCCCTTACCATTTCAATCCTCTCAATGATACCGCAGTCAAGCATTCTACTCATCATCCTACTTAACACATCAACCACTCCGATGAAAATAGCAGTGGTAGAAGATCATATGCTTTGGATACCGAGTACATTTAAACAATGTCTAGCCCTCCAATAATAAGCACCGAACATAAGCATGTAATAGATAAACACCGCTCAAACACTACCTTCAACATCCACAAACTCTTTCATCTTTAGCACCGAATCTAAGAAAGCCTAACTCGATCATCCTGATCGGCTTACTTCTCAAAATCTAACAACCCCTACCCAAGCGTCATCACTGTATCTCACAATCAATGCAGCACCCGGGGAATAACTACCCAAAGATAAAAACCAATGAAGAGGTGCAACGAGTATCTATGCTGGCGTACTTAACTAAGTACAAACCCATTTCAATAAGACTTCAAATCAATGATATTTACATTTCAACTAACCAAAACTAAAGTCGAAAAGTCGATCTCATCATCAACACACAAGACCAGACAACTATTCCAGTGGCAAAACTAATTCAAACTCCATCTCTCCATCATACAAAACTTTAAATGAACCAAACAACTATAACGAGGCATGGGTTCTAAATCATACCTCTCCTGAACAAACAAAAAAAGCTTCTGCCCTTCTTTTCTTACTTGAATAACAAAAAGGGAAAAGAGCTACAAATACTCAGAGAGATCTACACACTAATCAGGCAGATAGTTTTTAACTGCTCAAGTATTACCTCTCTGCACACCAGGATACCCTTTACTGTTAGAATATAAAACCGATCTCGGGCCAACGGCTTAAGTTGATAGTTGGAGTCCCAAGATCGGTTTTATATTCTAAGAAAACTTACCTAGTGCCCACAATCTCAAATCTATTTAGTGTATTTGCACCAGCAATCTCAGGATCAGCTTTAATTTTTTATCGTCGACGGCCGTACCTGAATCGTTTTCAGAGGAAGCTAAAAAGAGAAACACAGGGGGAACACAGGAGCCATAGAGAGAGGAAAGAAGAGCTTCAGTTAACATATTTTATTCAAAATGTCTAGAAAAAAGTCATGCTTGCTAATAATGAATACAATTACAAGCAAACAGTATACCTTTCGGTTCAAAAGAACAGTCCCTTAATGGATCTTCCTTTATGGAACATACGAAACTATATCAGCAGTGGCTAGAAGTTCAGGAAATTTGAAATAGTTTAGTAGTTTTCCAGCATAAGTTAACATAACTAAACCACATAATCAGGAGTTCAGAACAATTTAAATTACTGGTTCAAGATTACGAGATACCAACCTTTGTCACCTTGCCTGACATAAAACCAATAAACGAAGGCACTCAAAGTCAAGAATGTAACCATGATCTTCAATGTTGTTCACATAAGCAGACATAACCTGATACACAATATAAGATTGATAAGCGGAAAAGGATATTTTAAGATCATATCACTCCAATAAAAAAAGACAGAAACAATATTATAAGACAAATAAACAAATGAACTGATGCTAAATGTATGGTCGATCAAGCGCTTTGATAATTGGTGAGATGTATAACAAAACTTCTAAATCAAAAAAGGACAAGTATTAGTAGAACGAAGACATTTAGATTATCTACAGAGAGGAAATGTGTTCTAAATTTGATTGAGAATACCAATAACATTACCATAGTTGCTCAACGACGGCCATCACTCGACTATGAGCATTATAGCTCATCAATCCCTAATCCTCAAGTCAATTAGCAATTTAGAAGTATCCAATCTAATTCAATTGTATACGTCAGTTCTCCACCAAGTATCAAGTTGGATATATCACCGGTCTATTTTTACAAAAGAGAGAAAAACTGATAGCAAATCAACTAAAACTAAAAATCGCGGGTCCTGTCCCTAAGGGACCTGATATCTAATGCGGAATTGTGTTGCAATGCTCTGAGGTTCTGGGCCTGATCTGAATATTTGGTTCAGGCGCTAGAATGGGGCTGGTTAGGTCCAGGAGGTCAGACATCATGTAGGGAAATAGGAATTAGGTTTTGGAATCAAGAGGAAAGGAGCCAGGACAGGGCGGGTTGATGCAGCTAGTGTGCTTCAGTCTGTGTCCTGAATGGAGAATGAATAAGGTCAGGTAGACGACCATGAACAACAACAAATGCTTCCTTATACAAGTATAAGTGTATAACAACTGACGAAATTGAGCTAACGAGCTACAATATGCAACTACAGACTTATATAGCTAAGTAGTCAATTTAACCAACTCAACACCATTCCTCATACCTAATTCACCAGTCAACACTACCATCATAAGCACTTACTAATCCTTTCAGTCTACGAGTAGGAAAACCGGTGAAAATAAGATACCGAGCAACACTATGCAACCACAGAATTCTATAGGTAAGTAGTAAGTTTAAACAACACATCACCATTTCACGTATGACGTACCCATTCACCAATCAAGAAATCATCACATTTACATACTAATCCATTCCTTCTCCGCAGCTATAGAATTCTATAGCTAAGTAGCAATTCAATGTCTTCCAAAAACTCAAAACCGCGGAAAATAAACAGTGAGTAACTCAATGGAATGTAGCATCCTTCAACATAAGCAATCATAACATAAGTGATCTCCGAGTGTACAAATAATCATCAGCAATTGTACGATTTCTCATAATTTCACGCAAGTGATCCCCGGGTGTACAATTTCGCATAATCAAAAGTACAAACAAACTATTCATACGTGATCTTCCAGTATACTAATTCAAATGAATTCCTCATAATATTGCACAATTTTGCAAAATTCGAAAACCTAATCATAAGAACCTAAATAATCAAATTCAGCAATCAGCAACATAATCACAACATAAAACAGCATAATCCAATGCAAAACCAATAAAGCTATCAGATTACATCAAATAATCCTCACATAATTCAACCGCTAAACAAAATCAACATCAAATCATACTGAAATCAAAACCTAATCCACGAAAAACAACAAAATCAACAAAAATCAATAAAACTTACAAATAACACGAAACAATCGATGCGAGATCAACATCAATGCCAAAATCAAAACTAAATCAACGAAGAATAACAGAATCATCGAAAATCAATAAAATCATCAGATTAAATCAAACAACCGACACGTAATTCAACCGCTAAAACAAAATCAACACCAAATCATACCGAAATCAAACCTAATCGATAAAAAATAACAGAATCATCAAAAATCAATATAAAAATACGAAAAAAATCACAAAAAAAAGAAATTAAACCTTCATGTTGAACGGATTGACGTTGACCAGGAGGAGTACGCTTGGCGACGGTACGAGAGAAGAGTACAGTAAGTGTATCGAATTCAAAGGAAGTGAATCCGAAGAAGAATGAGGGAGTATGAAGAGAATGGGGGAGTAAAAATGAGAAAGCAAAAGGTAAAGAAATGAGAAGAAGACAAATGGTAGACTATTCATCACGCAAAACACTGCTCTACTGTTCTCCTTAAGGAGAAGTTTGCTCATTTATAAGGGTTATAGATGAAAAACAATACAATTCATACGTTTTCCTTCCCGGTACAACAAACTTAATTTCCTAACTGCGTAGCTTAAGCTACTTCACTGCCTTGATCTTGCTTCTGAAGGTCACCTCTTCCCATGCATTGCATGCGTGTCAGCTTGCTTCTACATTGTTTGTCAATCCATATCGCCAAGATTTGTGAAGTAAGACCTGTGCTTCAGGTTTGATTTTGGATCTGTCGTCACCCCCTTCTCTGCATCTCTCCATGAGTTGAGGACACTCCATGATTTCAATTTTATCTAATCTCAACAAGCAATTGCCTTTTGGAAGTCTAGTCAGATTCGGACACGCCTCAAGCCGAAGGTGCCTAAGTGAATGTATTTGATCTATCCATTCAGGTAAAGCAGTTAACTCATTGCACCTTACAATATGAAGTTCTTCCAATGTCGTGATCTCCTTCAGACGCTCAGGGAAGGCTTGCATTTTTGAGATTCCTCTCAAGATTAAAACCCGGAGTTTTTTAACAGAATCCCATGTGAAACCATTGGCGCCATCCCAAAAATTGAGCTTGTTGCAGTGTGATATCTCCAACTTTTCAAGCGATTTCAGATGGGGCAGCCCATTGGCTACTGATGTTAATTCATCACAATTGTCAATTACAAGACTTTGAATGCTTTCATCCCAAACTGTTGGGAAACACTGCAACTTAGGGCAAGCGCTGATGTGCAGAGTCTTGAGTTTTTTAAGCTTTTGCAGTAGTCCGTATGACAGCACTCCGGAGGATTGATCATATGAGAAATCAGCTAGTGTTTCATGAACATTTGAAGCATTAGACACAGACGATGATGGAGATACTGATGGTAGAGGTTCTACCATCACCGAGAAAACCTCCAAAAGTTTCTGGTTAACATCTTGGAAATCCACTTCTTCAACCCTGTTAAATAAGGGCATTGATGTCAGCTTCGGGCAATTCCAAATCTTCAACTTTAAGAGTTGAGGAAAGGACGGCAGCCCGTGTTTTTCTGTCACCTTTACTTCTTTCCACCATCCCTTTAAGTTGTAAAAACTGTGAAGCGTGAGCTCATTGAGGGATTTGAACATTGATACATGGCTCGGTAAGATTTCAGGATCATAAATATCATCCACCATGTACTCCACCCCTTCCATGTTTCTCAACGTGAGGCATTTCAGGTACTTGAGTTGCCCGAACGGTGGAATTTGTTTGGATTCTTTACAACCTTCTATGCTGAGAATAACAAGATATGGAAGAGAACGAGCGAGTGTACCCATCCTTGCCCAACTTGGGAAATCCCTTCCTTTATATCCTTCTATGCATAATATTTTCAGACGACTTGGAGGATGGAGGCCCTCCAGTAATGCTTCATAGTAGTGACAGGTGCGGTTGTCGTCAAGAGTGCCTAGTCTCCATTCGATCGTCAAGTCGATGAGATTGCCCTTGTCCTTCAAGTTGGCTGATGGAGCATTTTGCACTAGTTCTGTCCATTGACCTGAGAGTTCGAGCTTTAACCTTCCTCTCAAATTATTAAGGTTCTTCAGCACTCCTATTCCTCCGCTATCCTTGTTAGCTTCACTAGGCAGACACACAACAAACCGATTGAGACTCTGAAGAGAAACGAGCTTCTCTAACCCCAGGGGCATATATGTCAAACTGTCACACTCTTCAATCTGAAGACACCTTAACATAGCCAACCTTCCCATACTTCGTGGCAACCTTTTAAGTTTTTGGCACAAATTAAGGTTTAGCACTTGCAGGTTGTATAGCTTTGTGATGGACTCAGGAAGTGCCACCAAAGAGTAATTCTTGGAAAGATCCAGATATCTCAAGTGGATCAAATCACCTACATTGTCAGGCAAGACATCTATGCCACAATCACCTAAGTTTAAAGTCCGCAGACTTTTAAACTTGAATATAATTACTTGGCAGATCGACTTATTAAGTTTCACCTCACATTCTAAGTCTCTGTGACACAGCAAACTTCGAAGTTTATGTGCTGTCAACAGAGCATCTGGAAAGCTCTCATTCAACTTAACAGAGACGTGAAGAGTTCTATTATCAAATTTGGTGCTACCTGAGAATATAACACACCCTGCATCAGCTTCATTTTGTGCTAGGTGATGAAACATTTTGCGCATTTTGCAAATTTTGGTATCACCCAATTGATCTAATTCTACATCTTCAAAGAAAGACATTGTTCGTAGAATTTGAAACTGTCTCTCCCCAATATCCTCTAAGCTGCTCCTGCTGTTATCCTCAGGCTTCAAAAACCCTTGGGCCATCCACATCTGAATCAAAGACTGCTTGCTAAATTCATAGTCTCTAGGAAACAACGAACAGTAGGCAACACAATGTTTCAGATGTGGGTTGAGTTGATCATAGCTGGGCCTCAACATGCTCAGAAGATGTCTATTCTGATGGCGGGTGAACATATCCATGATATCCAATTTTTCAACTCTTAACTGCTGCCAGTTGCTCTTCTGGGCAACATGATTTGCTGCGAATTTTATAATTAACGGCGAGTTTTCACACTGGCGAACAATGTCTTTTCCAATCTGCTCTTGTTCGTGCTCTTGACTTTCAGAAAAGGCAAACCTTTTGAAGAGCAACCAGCCGTCATCATCAGAAAGAGCTTTTAACCTGTAGATGTTGTCACCTGCTGCAACCGCCATTCCAACATTTTCGTAGCGAGTTGTTACCAAAATTTTACTTCCCGGGGAACCGTTATCCAACAGTGCTGTCAAAGAATCCCATACGCTTTGATGGTTGGTGCTCATATCATCTAGAACAAGCAAATACTTATTTCCACGAATTTCATCCAAAAGTTGGTCGCGTGGTAGTTGAAGGGATGGCACATAACTATCCCTCCCGGCAGTGGTAGACTCAATTATTCTAGTCAAGATTTCTTGAAAACTCAACAGATCTGCGACACAAGCCCATATTATTTTACTAGCAAAGTGGGTCTTTACATCCGGATCATCGCAAACAAATTGAGCCAAAGTAGTCTTTCCCGATCCAGGCACACCCACAAGGGCAATTGACGAGATGTTGCTCATGTTAGTAGCCGGGTGAGACGAGGGTGAAGACGGGATTAGCGCATTGGGTACATTAGTAAGAGTGTTGGAGATGGGTACTTGCAGCAATTTGATGATGTGCTGCTTCTCAGCAACCATACCAACAACTACCGGGGGAACTTGAAAACACGTCAGCTTGACTACATTTCTTTCCTCATTGAGACCAATTGTAGGTCGTTGGGTTACAATCTCATTTAAGTTTCCACCTATCCTAACAACGCGCTTCATCTCAGAAGAATAAGCGCGAAAATAGGCAGACAAAAAGAGAAGACGAACCTTAGTGCTGAAATTGTGGTCAGCATTAGGACCGAGGGAGTTCTCCTCGAATCTGATCTCATCCACCAGATCATCTGCTTCTAAAAGAACGCCCCCTACCTTCTCGAGCCAACCACGCACGGTAAGACTGCAAGATTGTTTCTTCTCTGCAGCAGAAAGCGTATCTCGGAAACCTCTAATTGCGTCCCCAATCCCTTGGATCTCTTTTTTCAACTCCATCTTGATTTCACCAAAACCACCGTATCTAGAATCCAATATCCGGCCCATTTCAGGTGAATCCAGAGTTTTAAGCAGGTCATTTGCAAGGTTGGATACGATTGCTGCCGCCATGTTAGCTTCTTTACTCTTTTTTTCGTGTCCTACAAATCTCAACACTTTGGAGATCCGGTGGTGAGTAAGTCTGGATCCTTTCCTTTCCGTTCTCTCCCTTTTAATAAATCCTACTCCCTCTTATTCTCTATTTTCTTCCCTATTTCCTTAAACAAATTATTCAGGTTTTTTTCCATTTTCTATTTTGGTAACTTTTTAGTTATATTTTTTGCTATTTAGCATATCTATAAATATAATTAAAACACAAGCTAATGCATCACATTTCACTATTCCACTATTTAAGAGTAATTTATCTTGACACATCATCATCCCTTATTTTGAAAAGAAAAAAGAAAAATAAAAATAAAATTGCAATCATTAAATGCAAATAAAAGCATGATAAACATTAAACTTTAGTTTATTCAATTTTAAAATAAATTAAATAATAAAAAAAAATACATACTAAAAGCATGATAAACATTAAACTTTAGTTTATTCAATTTTAAAATAAATTAAATAATAAAAAAATACATACTAAATTTTATTTTTACGTTTATTATTAGAATAAGATAAAAAGACAAATTAATTTTATGCAGTTTATAAGAAATTAAAAAATTTGTACAAATTAAATTTAAATTAATAATATCAAAATAAAAAATAATCTTTGAAATTTTTAATTTTTGATATAAATAAAAAAAAATCAAAATCGAAATTTAGAATATTTTTGTTTTAAAAGAATAATTTAGAATAAATCAAGTGATAAATAAAAATCACATCACTCTAATTTTAAATAATTTATATATGAACTCATTGTTTTTGTTATAAATTTCCACAATTTAATTAAATTGGACATATCTACAATCTGTAAATTAAATCTAATTAAAAAGCAAACTAAATTATCTACCATCAACCATAAGTTATATTTTAATTTCATAAAATAACTTCTTAACCACTTGTATGCAAAGTGGATTTTGTAAAATAATAATAATAATAATAATAATAATAATAATAATAATAATAATAATAATAATAATAATAATAATAATAATTAAGAAAGCCTTTTTCATTCCATTTGATATTTATGTTTATATTAAATTTGATGATAATAAAAAAAAATGGTGTTCAAAGGTCATGAACCTTGCTCCTTATTTATGTATGCATTAAATTTGATAATAATGATTAACAATGCTCAAAAGTCATAAAATACAATCATTAATTTTTTTTTATATTTTTTAATTGAAGGCAAAAAGTTTGTAAGCTATTGTCACTAAAATTGTATATCCTTATAATCTTTTGTATCATTCGATTCACATCAAACTATGTGTATTAAGGTTTAAAATGAATACCTAATTTATTTACTTTTTATGGAGTGTTGTTTTGTTCACATTTAGAGGCTATCAAATTTGTGGTGTTGAAATCTTAAAAGATAATTATACTTATATTTCTACGAGTTGATTCTCATTCCCTCTTTTTTTCACCATTTAAGGGGAAGTTTAAATTAATAACAATAATATTGTATAAAGAAAATTCCACAATTTTGTTGGTTACTCCCACTAATCACTTAGCTGATTTTAATTTTAGGGATGATTTATTGAAAAAAAAAGTTTATATGAAGAAGTTAAAAAAATACTTGGATTGCTTATACAACAATATGTTGTAAACTAACTACAAGATTAACAACAATAACGTGAATGACTAGCTAATACCTTGTAGGCCCGTAAAAAAGTTAGTATTTTAAATACTTTTAAATGTGTGTTTTATTTTGGTATTTCTGTTTATTTTCCATCATTTTGCCTTTGAAAAATAGCAATTTCCACTTACTCGACTTATTTAAAATTTTCGAGTTTGTTTTTTATGTTAACATGTTTATGCCCGTAGTTTTAGTGCACGGTTTATCCTGAATAATTGATGACGTGATCTTACTATGTGTTTTGGTTTTTGTAAAACTTCATTTCATTTGATTACATTATGATTGTGAATTCTAGATTACAATTTAATTCCAAGTTTGAAATTTAACCAATGTGGTAACCAACAATCTTATTCTTGTGTATTTAATCAACATGTTTTTGCTTATCATCTCCTATACGGAGTACTTTACTAATTTTGTTTGTTATATAATATTTGAAAATGTCAATATTTACATATAGGAGGATATATATTGATAGCTATTATGATAAGCTAATGATTTGATTGCATAAATATTTTTTATATAAGTTGAAACCAAGCAAATGCATGTGATGAGTTTTAGTTTCGGTGACTCATTGATCACTGTGCGCTTAACATAATATTTAATATGATCAATATTTTTGCCTACTTTTGCCTAGAAACAGCTTAGGTCATGTTTCCCCCTATAATTTCATTTGAGACGATGGAGTTAGATCACCATTTGAAAATAAAATGAATATTAATTATCTATTTGATGTTTAATTTGATTTCTCAACTAAATATCCAAAACAACTTACAAATGAAACATAACAGAAAGTTAAGGCTTAATGATATAGCAGCCCATGCTCGGATACAATATTCAAATTGAACGTATAATAGTTTCATTAGTGGAAAAATTAGATCTCAATCTTATATATTAACACGTTGTACCAAAAAAATTCTATTAACATGCATAATCGCTAAAGTACATCATCACATACTTTTCATGCGTTTAAAAGCTTAAAGATAAGTCTCATAGCTCATAATACTATTATAATGGATTTGTATTAGATTAATATACTGCCAAATTGATATAAATGATATACTGAGACTATCAAAATATCATTTTAAAGAATCAAAAGATTGAGAAAATATATGAGTTCATAAGTCTTTTTGAAAATTATACGAAAAGGTGATTACCGTATTAGCTACAATTGCATTACCCAAATACCATAAAAATAATATCCCGTGCATTGCACGGGAACCAAAACTAGTTACTACCTAATAAGTCTAAATTTTTGCATATTACTACCTAATATGTTGAATTATTCAAATAACAACCTAATAAGTGTAAAAACTTACACAATTACTACCAATATGACGGAAATCAGTTTATTTCGTCCCTTTTTAATTCCAAACTTAAATTAATACCTATATTACCCTTCCGCTCTCTTTTTTCCATTAAAACACAATTCTCTCATTCAATAAAACTCATTTCCACATTTTAACTCCTCCATCAATCTCCTTCTATTTTCCCCAGTAAATTCATTCACTTTCTAATTTTCCTCCATTTTCATCTCCGTAAGTTGTGAGAATTATACACAAACAGAGATCCAAGAGACTAAACCCAGAAAAATGAAACAATTTGATATATGAACTTCAACAAATTAAACTTAATTAATTAATATTAATATAAACCATTAAAACAGAAAGAAAAGCGAAGAAAGGAAACATACGTGGTGTAAGTCAATGGTGTGATGATAAATCTGATAAAATTAATAAATGAATTTAATTAATTAAGTGTGATAGAGAAAGTTGGGAGGGAGTTAAGGAGGGAGGGGATATTAAGGGAGGGGTAAAATCGTCATTAAACATATTCCGAATATTTAAAACTAACTTAAGTTCGATTTCCGTCAAAAAGGTAGCAAAGTGAATAATGTTGTGTGATTTTAGGTAGTAAGTTGCAAAATTAATTATATTAGGTAGTAATATACAATTTTTTGAACTTATTAGGTAGTAATTTGTCATATTTCCTACGGAGTATATTTTATTCATTCCTCTCTCATATCATCTAACCCCACCCAACCTTTTTTTACCCTTTTTTTATTCATTTCATCAATGTTTGGGACCCACAATTCATTATTTAACTACTAATTATTCATCACTCTCTCCTATTCCAAACCCCACTCAACTCTTTCTTCATTAAAATACATTATTCCTTGAGTATTGTGCTCTCTCCAAAGGGGAAGAAAACCCGGAATAAGAGGGAGTATATTCTAATATTCTATATAATGCGGAGTATATTATTTTATCTCCACCTTATCCTCTGTGAACCTATCGTTATTCCTTTATGGATTGAATCCAAAACCCTAAATGTAAAGGGGAGGGCGGATGGGAGGAAATGGTTAACTGGATTTTTTTTGGTGGAGAGGAGAAGGGAGTACAACCAAAAAAGCAAAAGCAAATACGGAAACGGGACCAACGGGATTAATGTGAAGGGATAAGGTGGCTGTAATTATTTTTTCACCTTCGAGCGGTAAAACACATCCTTGCAAATTTATGGTTCGTTTCGCTAGGCAATGAGTCACTGAGTTTAGATTCCTAGAAATAAAACTAAAGTTAATGCAATGGAATAAAAGTAAATTAGCTTCAATGTCGCGAAGTATTCCTTGCATCAAATGGTGTTCATCTCAACTCATGTGATCTGAAATAAGATCGGTAGACAATCAGAATACACATCCAAATGTAGAAAACCATTAGCGCTAGCCCATCGTAAAACTTCTCGGATCACTACAAAAAAACGCTTTATTTGCGACGGACAGAAATTCCGTCGCAAAAATGTGTTTGCGACGGATTTTGCGACGGACCCAAAATTCCAAGACCCGCGAAGTGAAAGTCAAATGGCGGGAAAGTTTGCGACGGAAAATCCGTCGCAAATATTGACTTTTGCGACGGAAATTCCGTCGCAAAATATTGACCAGACTTGACCAAAATTTGGTCCAGGGTCAAACTTTGACCAGATTTGCGACGGAAATTTCGTCGCAAAAGTCAAAATTTACGACGGAATTTCCGTCGCAAATCCGGTCAAAGTTTAACCTGGACCAGATTTGCGACGGAAATTCCGTCGCAAAAATTAATTATACAGACCCCGCGGGTCTTATCTTTCCCCAAATCAACTTCATTCTTAACCCTAAATCGCGATGTTTTTGCGACGGATTTCACCTTGTTTGCGACGGACCTGTCCGTCGCAAATAGAGCATTGTTTTGTAGTGGATACCCTTTGCCTCCGCCTGTAATGCACATTCAGACAATGAGCTTCTGCCTCCTTCATAGATAATTAACCCATCAGGATCATATGTCACCGAACCTGCAACAGACTTTAAAGACAAATTCTAACTAGCATCCACTTTCATCCTGATAGTATTACACATTTGTCCCCTGCCAATCAGATAAACAGGAGTATTATTCTCCAGTTTATCATTAACTTCATTACGTGGTAAATCAGTATAAAACTCATTCACCCTTGACATCCCTTGAGAAGCCTCATAAGCGGTAAGCCACAGTTTCCTCAGATGCTGTCTTATATTGAAGGTTAAAGAATGCCTCGGGCGAAATAAGTCATCTCTAAATACAAGATTGTTGCACGTACACCGGATGCACCAGAGGAAGTTAATAACTAAAAACTCCCCACTATCAGCCTTTAATTGGTAATTGATCTAACTAATGATCCATTCTCCAACTCACATGTAAGAATCATTGTCAGGATGGATGCCCAAATTACTGGAATACCATATCCTAGCAACAATATCGCAATCACGAAAGGTGATTTAGAGTTTCAAGCTTATCCATACCTTGGCAAAATCTAAGGGTGAGCAAAAAATTCCGATACGGTTTTATAATACGGATACGATACGATATACGGTTTGAATTATACGAATTTCCGTATATACGATAAAAAAATCCATATATACGATACGGTTTTCACAAAACCGTACCGTATCCGGGTCGGGCAAAAATGAAACCGTACATACGGTTCGACACGGTTTGGAATTTTTGTATAAGAAAATTAATGAACGCAAAGTTCAGTTTTCAACTTCCACTCTTAATGGTTTTTTATGACTTATTTTACTAACTTATCTTAATAAATAAAAAATTAGTTTTTCATTAGATGTAGGTGATGGACAACGAGATTCATGCTTGTTTACCATAATAATGTAGTCTTACTAATTAATTTACATTTTAATTAATCTCATATTAATTATACTCAAGATGTTATGCATGCAAAGTAAATGCGGAACAATAACGGAAAGGGCCTTACAATCGGTCCGAAAAGTGCTAGGACGATCCTCCACGGAGCAACCAAATTAGCTTGCCTCCTTTACGATGCACCAAAACCTACCCTTAAACACCAAGACACGAGCACGAGCTAGGTGACGGAATCGGTAATCTTAAAACCGTAAACTAATACTCTCTTTATTAGTCTACTAAAAATACTACAAGAATATGTAGTATGAATATTATGTGAATAATATTTT
Source organism: Silene conica (assembly GCA_029255685.2). Classification (NCBI taxonomy): domain Eukaryota; kingdom Viridiplantae; phylum Streptophyta; class Magnoliopsida; order Caryophyllales; family Caryophyllaceae; genus Silene; species Silene conica. Next base: position 76,703,658 of record CM055314.2, read on the forward strand.
TAGAGGTTTTTAATTTTATTACACTAGAATATTTACTTGCATGAAGGTTGGAATTCAAATGTAATTGTATATGTGAACAACTCACATATATATATTGTTGGTGAATGGTTTTATGCGTGTGGTAGTGCATTTCATAAGGGTTAGATGCTCTTTGTCTTACTTAGAGTCTTAGGGTTGCATGCCTACACTTAGGCATCATACCTACATCATCATTATAATTTTAGGAATGATTTAATTATAAAATGCAAACCCATTTACCTTACTAAACCACACGACACATTAGATGTAAAATGGACCTTTATTTTACAAATTGTAATTTGCACAATTGTGTGATATGTGACATCCTATGTCAAAAATACAATTGTATTAATTTAAAATATATTTATCATATAAATATTATTTCTAAATTAATTAAATCATATTTAACAAATTATTTTAGTAATTCGTAATTACCGTCCCAACATATGGTTATCGTAATAATCGTCGATACGATATATTAACAACGTTTGTTATAACCACGAACCATTCATATTCTAATTTCGATATTTCTAAAATATCGATTAATATTTTACAATCGACACATTTCAATTTCAAATATAAATCTTACTTTAAGATTCAACCTCTGATTTCTCGATATACGGTTTTAAGAATATCGATCAATTCGTATCATATACAATTAATCAATATATGTTTAAGGGGTTAGTCCTAAAGGTGTGACCTAAAGGGATCAACTGACCATCACCGTCATACGACAGTAATGTCAAACTCTAGTCAGCCAATCATTACCGATTAATGTTGGTCAGTTGACTATATCAAATATCGGATCGTCCCTTGCATATTCATATAAGATTTATGACAATGATTTTATCATTGTTGTGATCGCACTATTGTTGAGGAACATTTCCCAACAATCTCCCACTTGGCCTCGACAAGTGTGCGTCACCGATTCTCTTGCCCTATTACGTCATGTCCCACTCAATGCAAGGTATCTTCCAGGTCGTACTTGCATTTGATCATATCTTGAGCGGTTTTTCTCGATATGGAGATTTAACTGCTTTGACCGGAATTATCTACCATAGATACCTTCCGAGCGTGGCCACGCATTTTCAGCTAAACTTCTCCTCGAGTGGCCTTGAGATTTAAGACAACCCTGACAAGGGGTTGGACAATTCCTATCCTACTGTTCCCTTCGACTAACACAGTCCATCATGACCCAAAAGAAGCCCATTTGACCCCCTTCAACGGTTGATCGTAGAGCTAAAATCAAAGCCAATCTGAGGCTGCATCACCTTGGGCGAACAGTCTCAAGTCAAAGAATCGACTTATGTGAATAATATAGTAGCTCTCGCCACGACCATGCTAATTATAAAATTTCCAGAACTCTATAAGCGGTCACTAAATGCCCGACAAAGTGCCTCTTGCAGTCTGCCTATGTGATCGACTAGTCATCCCATATGACTCTATGACATTTGAACTTGCCATCAATCGCCTCACATTCTAGTCGCTTCGAGACGTCACCTCATACAAGCGACTATGGGCTAAACTAAGTTAATCCAGTTCACTTTACGGGGTTCAAATTGTCTCTTACAACCCATTCGGATTTCACAAAGTATAAATTGTGAGTTAATAATAATAATAATAATAACTCAAACGATAAGAGTGATTGTTATGTGCGAACAATCAATACGATATTGTTGCTCCACATAAACAATCTTTGATGATCATACATCAATTTGTATTAATGGTTTGTTATGTGAATATACCCTATCTTCACATCTTTTAAACCTACAAATTCCGGTTTCCTTATGACTCATATCATCTCGCATAATATTATCTTATTCAAGTACATTTCAAGTCTTTATACTCGACTCGAGTCTCCTTACTTTAAGGAAGCTCCCACTGTTTTCTTAAAACTCATGACATGTCATCCTTATGAACATAGTCATATTGTACTAGAATTTATATTGTAGTTACCCTAGATTCGATTCATTAGTTCTCCTCGAGAAACTTATATCGAAATAAGGTTTTGTTTCAACCTTTGGCATTTTAATCAAGGTTATATGAATTAACATTTTCATATCTCGGATTCAAATCCAAACCTCGTTAACTTATCGGTGACGTTTCATTATCATATAATAAACTTACTTATGATTTATGTTCTTAACTTACATTCATTTAGAATTGAAAACCTCATATTCTTTCTCCCACTGAATTCCATGTCACTATCTTATAGTTAATAACTCCCACTATCTTCATAGTGTTTAGATAATATCTTCAAACATCTTCTCAACTCATAATGAACATTTCATTTTTCATTTTCCTTCCCATGGAAAGAATCTTCTATTTTCACGAGAACGGGAGATGATTTATCCTCTATTATCTTTATAAAATAGAAACATTAACATCATGGAAACGATTTCCTTCCGTTAACACTCGCGGTCCCCTTTGTCCTCTCTGGGAACTAATGACAACATATGGAACATTTCCTTTTTGTGTCCTCGCGTAGTTTCTTCTGTGTCCTCTCGTAGTTTCTTCTATCCAATCTTTTAGAGTTCTTCTTAAGGACTCCTTATAGGACTCTTCTCTAAGATCCTATGTTTATTTCATTGGTTTGCGGGCGTAGAATTTCTCCCACTCTATCCTCTAAAATAACATACTTCCTCCATTTTTATATAATGTACCCATTTTATTAAAATACTCCACTCATATATTCACTAAATGGGTACATTAAATAAAAACGGAGGAAGTACTATTTTAGGAAGGATAGCAATTTCGCCCGACAACAATGTATTGGATAAAGAATAAATTTGAGTATTGAGACATTGGTACTATCATTCATTTAAGGTAATCATCTTATAACGAACTGATGTTCTTATGTTTGAATTTGAAGTATTTCACGGGATGCAATTCTCGTTTTTAAGTAAGTCGTATTACTTTTATAATGATTCTATCATATTACTCATGTTATATATCGTATAAAAGCATTTTAAAAACAACATGTTTGATTAAGAACAAAAGGATGACTTGGGTTGAAAACCAAGTCACCACTATTACAACCATTTTTTCAACAAGATTCTTGTCGTACAAGAAATACAAAGTTCTTAATTTAAAATGCAAAAGGAAAGAAGACATCAAAATGAAAAATTAGAGCCATGCTCTTTTATGTCTTCAATCTTGGATGCTACCATAGCCATCCATGGAAGGAACTTCAAGCATCCTTCGCTTTCTCCTTGCCTTTGTTTTTGGTAGGAGCCTCTTTAAAACAGTTTATAAACAGGTAAGAATCAATAATTTGTATCACTATACAAAAATTGATTAATAACATGAGTTAGACGAGAATTAATACCTACTGCAAGAACCTTTCCGGCTTTGAGGTCATTGAGATACTTCGGGCAATTGCGCTTCCAATGCCCCATCTTAGTGCAATAATGGCACTTGTCTTCAACTTTCGATGACGATGAAGAAGAAGCACCTTTCGTAAAAGTCTTCTCTTTAGGAGATGCGGGTTTGAAGGCTTTGACATTTTTACCCTTGTTAGCCTTGCGCTTAAACTTCCCCTTACTTTTCGTCTCGATACTTAGAACATCCTTTGAGGAACTCTCATTAAGTCCCATATCCTTCTCCGCTTGGACCAACATCTTATGTAACTCGTCCAAGGAGGTTTCTTGATTGCGCATGTTATAATTTACCCGAAATTGAACATACGACTTCACTTTGTTGAGGGAGTGAAGGATTTTGTCAATAATAAGCGAGTCGGGAACATTCACCCCTTGCATTTTCAAGGTTTCGGCTAGCTCAACCATTTTGAGCACATGAGGACTAACCCTTTGACCTTCCTTTAAGGTCAAATCAAAGAATGCGGAGGCCGCCTCATATTGGATTACCCTAGGAGCTTGCGAAAACATGGTCGCAATCTTAGTGTAAATCTCATTAGCCGTGGCTAGCTTAATCATTTTTCTTTGGAGATCCGGCTCCATCGAGAACATAAGCACGTTCTTTAAAGCATGTGACTCCTTCATGTAGGTCTCATAGGCCTCACGAGTCGCTTCCGATGAACGAGCACCGGGAGTGGGAGGAGCGGCAATGGTAAGATAACGAGTCTTATCGTCGGCTTCCGCGGCCAACACCAATTGGGCGTCCCAATCCTTAAAATTGGCGCCATGCTTCTCAAGCTTGCAACGATCCATAAAGGACCGTAGCCATGAAACGTGGTGTGGGAGTGGTGGAGCGTTATTTGCCATTGATGATTGAAAGTCGAAAATGAACTACAATAAAATAAAGGAATTAAAACTCAATTATCGTTTTAATAAATAAACTTGTAAATTTTAAACAAGTTAAGCATCTACTTAATGATCTCTTACCCAATTAAGTAAATGATCCCGAGACCCAAATACACACCAACTCGGGCACGGTTTAGCCGATACACCCCTCATTAATGTGACTCGGTAGATTAACCCCGTAATCGATTCTACTTTTAGAACTCTCGGTCGATAAAATTACACTAATTCTTATCTTAGCTCGAACTTATTACCACTACGGTGGCTCGAATACCTTCGTCGAGATCAACCAAATTTCGAGAACGTAATCATATTACCCCACTTCACCAACGTAATAAGGTTTGCACCCCGGTTTAGCCGAGCCTACTCCCTTATGAAGAAGATCCTTCGCGGGTTCTTTACTTTTTGGTAAGGCTATGTCTCGATTTTTAAATAACGTAAGAGATCTTGTCAATTTATTATCTATCTCCTTTAAGTGAACTAAGTCGGTGAATTATCGATAAATTAATTGACACGGTCGATAAAATCGATGAAATGCAAAAGTTTGGATGACGATTTGGCTATGCATGCAAACATGATAAGCATAAATAAAAGCATAAAACTTTAAAGGCATAAATAAACCCCTAGTATGGCCTTTCCTAAAGTAGAAAATAAAGTAAATTACAAATTCGGAAACCAACTCCTTTGGTCCCTTGAACTTCACACGCGGCACGCATCCCAAGGCAAACGCCGTCTTGGTCGGAGTTCCTTTCCGAAATGGCACCGTCTTCAAGGATCTCCGGAATTACAAATAATTACAAATTTAGTATCTATTTTATACATTATAAAATAAAATAAAACAATAAAATAAAGTGATACGAGATCACATTAAATTACAACCGAATCGATAAACCCTTACATTACGGGAAATATCGATTAAAATCTAAGGCCATACTAAGAAAATTACATAATTCCAAAATTACGTAAATAAAATATGACATTCATAAATAATAATTAAATATGCATTGCTTATGTAAAATGCAAAACCTATGCCAAATCGTCCTATTTAAACACATTTTAAATATCGTTATTCGTAATAACACGGTTTTATGGAATAACGTGATTTAAACAAGAGCAAATTAGCTTTTGCAAGAGTCTTAATAGAAGTGGATGTGTCTAAGGACTTATTAAAAAGTGTTAAATTGAAAACACCTTTTAGAGGTGTGATTGAACAAACTATTGCTTATGAATGGGTGCCTTATTATTGTCACACTTGTAACAAGATAGGACACACAAAAGAGAAGTGTAGGGCTGGAACAAAAGTTTATAAAGCTAAGCAAAAGCCTGTAGTGGAACCTGTGGTTACTGGGGAAGGCATGGATACTCTTCCTCCTAATCCTGTTGCTACTGGTCTGGATACTGATAGTGTGGTGGATGCTATCCATACCACTCCTCCATCCCAACACCTAGATGGGCAGCCTAGATCAAAGGAACCATTGGCTGGTACTAAGGTCACTAATAGATTTCAGTCACTTGACAACTTGTTTGAGAATGCTGCAGGACTTCCTCTTGTATTGGATGATGGGGTGGACCCGGGAAGGCCAATTCCACATGATAGTCTCCTCTTGGAATATTAGGGGGCTCAATGACCCCCAAAAACAACAAGAAATGTTAGATTTCTTGTTGGTTAGGAAAGTTGATTGTTGTGCTATTTTGGAGACCCGCATCAAGGCTCACAAAGCTACTGACATATGTAGTAAGGTTTTCCATCAATACTCTCTTATTGATAACTATGATGCTCATTATAATGGGCGTATTTGGCTCCTTTGGAATCCAAAGGTTGTTACTGTTACTAAGCTTGGCTCAAGTGCCCAACATATCCACTGTCATATTCTTCATTTGCCATCTCAAATGCAATTTCTTTGTACTTTGTGTATGCTTTTAACAATGCCTCTGCTAGAAGGGGTTTATGGGATACTCTTAGTTCTTTGGCTGGTAGCATTACTGGTAGTTGGGCCTGCCTTAGTGACTTCAATGTGGTTAAAAATTCTGATGAGAGAGTGGGAGGGACTTCTTACCCCCCTTCTATCATGACTGATTTCTGCTCTTGTCTTCAGGCTTGTCAGCTAGTAGATCATGCTGCCACTGGCTCTCTGTATACATGGTCAAACCATCAAGCTCATGCTATTAAATGGGCTAAACTGGACAGCATCTTAATTAACCCCTATTGGCACAACCACTTACCATCTTCTGCTTTCTTTTCAGATGCTGGCGTTTCTGATCATTCAGCTGCAATCCTTAGCATTCATCATGAGGCTTATAATAGAAATAAACCCTTTCGTTTTTTAAACTGCTGGGTCCGTGCTCCAAACTATAAGATTTGTCTCAGGCAGGGGTGGAACACAACTCCTCCTGGTGATAAGATCAGCAGGCTCTTTGCCAAACTGAAAAATCTTAAAGCCTCTTTTAGAGGGTTACATAATCAGCACTATGGGTACATTTCTTCTAGGGTGGCTAAGGCTAAAGATGATTTAGCCACTTGTCAGGCTCAGCTTCAGGATGCCCCTCTCAGTGGGGATTTAAACATTCTCCATAAATCTCTCCTCCAGTCTTACTTGACTTTGAAGAAGGCAGAGATGGATATCTTGCAACAACGAGCTAAGATTCATAAACTGCAATTGGATGATACTAATTCTCAGTTTTTCTATGCTAGGGTCAAAGCTAGGCAAAGGAATAGTTCCATTGGAGCTATTAACAATGCTAATGGTCATCTTTGTAAGGGTTTTTCAGAGGTTGCCAAGGCTTTTCTTGCTTATTATACTTTGTTGCTGGGCACAGATACCACTGTAACTGCTCTTCCCACCTGTTACTTTGAAGATGGCAGGTTTACTTATTCAGACTCTTTTGTTGCCACTGCTACCATGGCTGAGGTAAAAACTGCCCTTGATTCTATTGATAGCAATAGTAGCCCTGGGATTGATGGTTTCAACTCTGAATTCTTTAAATCCTCCTGGGATATTGTTGGGGGGGACTTTTATGTGGCTGTTCTTGAGTTCTTTCAGAAGTGTAGGATGACTAAGGGTGCTAATAGCACTTTGATCACTCTTATACCTAAGACTAAGACTCCTAGTAGTGTCACTGACTTCAGACCCATTTCCTGTTGTACGGTGTTCTACAAGACTATCACTAAGATCTTAGCCAATAGACTTAAGCTCCATATGGGGGACGTTGTTGGCCTAGAGCAGGCTGCTTTTGTGCATGGGAGAGATATTTTTGATAATTCTTTGTTGGCTCATGAATTAGCTCATAAATATGATAGGGCCCATATCACTCCTAGGTGCATTATTAAGGTTGACATAAGGAAAGCCTTTGATTCTGTCAATTGGTCCTTTCTCCACTCTTGTCTTACTTCTTATGGTCTTCCCCCTTTGTTTATTAAATGGATTATGGCTTGTGTCACTTCTCCTTGGTACTCTTTGAACGTCAATGGCTCTGTGGAGGGGTTCTTTAGAGGTAAGAGAGGGTTGAGGCAAGGGGACCCCCTTTCTCCTTACCTATTTGTTCTTTGCATGGAGGTCCTCTCAAGACTCCTTAGGAAGCTTCCTGATTATGAGGGGTTCTCTTATCATCCAAAATGTGTTAAGATTAAGCTCACTCATCTTGTTTTTGCTGATGATTTGTTGGTGTTTGTTAGGGGAGACCTCCCTTCTGTTTGTGCTGTTGCAGATTGCCTAGACACTTTTGCTCAGTTTTCTGGGTTGACTGCCAATCCTTTGAAGACATCCATCTACTTTGGGGGTGTTCATCTTAATGTCCGAAGCCTTATTCTTGACACCACAGGATTTTCTGTTGGGGAATTGCCTTTTACCTATCTTGGTCTCCCTCTTTTTGGAGCTAGGCTTACTACTCATATGTTTGAGCCTCTGCTTAACAAGATTAGAGCCAGGATTGATAGCTGGGCTTCTTACAATCTAACCTATGCTGGCAGGATACAATTGATCAATTCTGTGATCTTTGGTGTTAATAATTTTTGGGGGGCAAGTTTTATCTTACCTAAAAATGTTGTTAAGCAAATCAATAGCTTGTGCAGGAACTTTTTATGGGGTGCTGACAATGATGGTAGGAAATTCTCCTTTCAGAGCTGGGCCTCCATTTGCAAACCTCGAAGGGAAGGGGGATTTGACATTAAAGAAGTCCTAAGCTGGAACAAAACTCAGCTTGTAAGATGGCTATGGAAGCTACATTATGGCACTGAGTCTATATGGGCAAACTGGATTCGAGCTTATAACATGAAGAATGCTCATATCTGGAATGTCCAGAAGACTACTGCCTCCTCTTGGTATTGGAACAACCTGCTGCTTGTAAGGGATGAACTGATCAGCTTGTGTGGGATTATAGAGATTCAACAAGTCTTGTCTTGCTCTCCTTTTGATGCAACCACTTACTATGACATTCTAAGGCCTCACTCTCCACCTGTCTCTTGGTTCAACACAGTATATGATGCTGATGTGATGCCCAAGCACTGCATTATTGGCTCTTTGGCCATTCAACACAAACTACCTACTGTGGACAAGTACCTTAGCAGAGGTTTCAATTGGGTGAATTGGTGTGTTCTTTGCAAGGGGGCTGCTGAATGCCATACTCACCTTTACTTTCACTGCCCTTTTTCAGCCTCTCTTTGGAGGGATGTTCAAGATTGCTATTCCTTCAGCACATACACTACTGACTTGCATCAGATTCTGGAGTGGTACAGAACTCATAATCGTGGTGCTAGCTGGGTAAAGAAACGTAGAAGATGCACTCTGATGGCTGTCATCTATGTCCTTTGGCAGGAACGAAACAGTAGAGTGTTCAGGAACTCTAGTAACTCCTCAGAGGCCTTGCTGGATCAGATTAAAAGCATTATTAATCATAGGATGTATCACAACACTTATGGAAATTTGTACTGAAAAATGTTGTCTTTGTTGTTTCTGGTGCATGTTAGGACTCTACTACTCTGGTAGTTTTCTGCATTGCACTGAACCAGTTTTTTTAACATCATAGTTTACTATGATGTTTTTCTGGTCTTTTTTTCCCTTTTTTAAGGTTTTTTTATAGGGGGGCTACTCCGGTCTCCTTTGTAGTTGGGTATAGGGTCTTGTATTATCTTTCTAATCTTAATGAATAAAGATCCTTTGCTTTTCTGCAAAAAAAACGTGATTTAAACAATTTTAAAATCGCTAATCACTCTATGAATCACTATTCATGATTTAGTTACGTTTCCTAACACATTTTAGGATTCAAAATTTAGTCTTACTCAAATTTCAAAAATTAACTTAACTTTTATTTTAATATTGTTCGGTTTTAATCGGTTTTGCGGGAAATAGCATTAAAATAATCAAACGAGTCATAAAAATTTTGAAAATTCAAAATTCAAAATTTTGAATACATTGAGAATTTTCTAAAATTTCAGATCCTTAAAATTTAAATATTTTCGAAATATACAATTTATTTCGTAAAATAGCCGTGTACATGCAAAATAATTCGAAAAATTCAAAACTACTTCAAAAATTATGAAATAAAATACCAATATAATTTTTACATCTTCCTAGACACTCAAGGTATCTGAAAATGCAAGGAAAAATCAGATGCACACTGTTTTAGGATTGAAAATGTTTATGACTCTTTTAACACTCAATCTCCAATTTTAACCTTTTAAAATTATAACTTAAAGTTTCAGAAACTTTTGGCACTAAATAAAAATATTTTGATGATCATACATAATATGACTAATATGGGTGAATTTTTCGGACCATTTAAGCAACTTTTACTATTTTTAATAATTTGTGTCATATATTACGCGATTTTACCGATTAAAATCATTTCTCATGCAAGATTCGAGATTAATAGCTCAAAATTCACATGCATGCTAGAAATAATATATGTGACACTATATTAAATTTTTATGGTCAAATTCGAACTTAAACTATTTAAGCTAAAATATGTCACTAATATTACGATTTTTACGATAAAAATCAATATTCATGCAATATGAAAGAAACAATTTCTGGAAAATTCATCATATATTTTATATATTGCATGTGACATCTACAAAAAAAATTATAGTTAAATTCATAATATAACTATTTAACCCATATTTAACTCATTTTATGACTATTTAACCATTAAAAATTCATAAACCATGCATAAAACTTAAATAATTTCGAAAATTATATATTCATAATATGTTAAATGCATGTGAGAACATATTTAAAATTCATGGCCAGAAACATTATTTAGCTATTTTTCCCATAATAAAACATTTTTAACCGATTTTAATTATAAATTAAACAATTTAATTACTATATTGAACAATATTATTCCATAAATTATCAAAATGACTTAAAACTATTTTAAGACCAGAAAGTATACATGCAATATGATTTTCGTGCATATCCTATATGTACTAACCATTTTCGTTTTTAATTAAAATCGCATTTTCTCGCAAAAACGTAAAAATCGAGTTGCATGCAAGCAACCTAATGCTCTGATACCACTTGATGGAAAACGAGGTTCATGCTTGTTTACCATAATAATGTAGTCTTACTAATTAATTTACATTTTAATTAATCTCATATTAATTATACTCAAGATGTTATGCATGCAAAGTAAATGCGGAACAATAACGGAAAGGGCCTTACAATCGGTCCGAAAAGTGCTAGGACGATCCTCCACGGAGCAACCAAATTAGCTTGCCTCCTTTACGATGCACCAAGACCTACCCTTAAACACCAAGACACGAGCACGAGCTAGGTGACGGAATCGGTAATCTTAAAACCGTAAACTAATACTCTCTTTATTAGTCTACTAAAAATACTACAAGAATATGTAGTATAAATATTATGTGAATAATATTTTTAGAGGTTTTTAATTTTATTACACTAGAATATTTACTTGCATGAAGGTTGGAATTCAAGTGTAATTGTATATGTGTGAACAACTCACATATATATATTGTTGGTGAATGGTTTTAGGCGTGTGGTAGTGCATTTCATAAGGGTTAGATGCTCTTTGTCTTACTTAGAGTCTTAGGGTTGCATGCCTACACTTAGGCATCATACCTACATCATCATTATAATTTTAGGAATGATTTAATTATAAAATGCAAACCCATTTACCTTACTAAACCACACGACACATTAGATGTAAAATGGACCTTCATTTTACAAATTGTAATTTGCACAATTGTGTGATATGTGACAGCCTATGTCAAAATTACAATTGTATTAATTTAAAATATATTTATCATATAAATATTATTTCTAAATTAATTAAATCATATTTAACAAATTATTTTAGTAATTCGTAATTACCGTCCCAACATATGGTTATCGTAATAATCGTCGATACGATATATTAACAACGTTTGTTATAACCACGAACCATTCATATTCTAATTTCGATATTTCTAAAATATCGATTAATATTTTACAATCGACACATTTCAATTTCAAATATAAATCTTACTTTAAGATTCAACCTCTGATTTCTCGATATACGGTTTTAAGAATATCGATCAATTCGTATCATATACAATTAATCAATATATGTTTAAGGGGTTAGTCCTAAAGGTGTGACCTAAAGGGATCAACTGACCACCACCGTCATACGACTGTAATGTCAAACTCTAGTCAGCCAATCATTACCGATTAATGTTGGTCAGTTGACTATATCAAATATCGGATCGTCCCTTGCATATTCATATAAGATTTATGACAATGATTTTATCATTGTTGTGATCGCACTATTGTTGAGGACACATTTCCCAACAGTAGGCATGTTAGATGTAATTATTAGCACTTGAATAACTACAATATTTAATTTGACATTTCTTATCAAACTGTATCCGTATATACGGATTCCGTATACACGGTTTTTTTGGGTACTCGAAAACCGTATACACGGTTAAACCGTATCGGATCCGTATAGTGATTTTTGCGATTTTTAAAACCGTATAACCGATACGGTTTTCAAAACCGTACCGGGTATACGGTTTTGCTCACCCCTAGCAAAATCTACATGAATGGTCTGCACCTATTCCTCTTTTTTGGAACTCCGACCCGTTGGAGACATAATTAGTAAGGATTTGCCATACTAAAAATTTTCATTTCTGAGGTCCGGGGAGTCTCCAAAGCCTCATTTTACAAAAGGTAACATACGACATGCTTATTCTAGATAAATCCTTCTCAATGCATGTTTTGTTGAGGTGAGAGTCAAGAGCAATACCATACCTGCTTTTAACGGAATATATACCTGAAGTAGAATGCTTCCAAAAGATCATATCATTGAGTTGTGAAAAATACGGAGGAAGAGCCAAGATTTTGGACCGCCATTCTTCACTTAGAAGACCAGTTATTAATTCTTTATTCCATTCCCCCGGGTCCCAAATAAAGATCTTTGACCTTAAGGTTCAAGGCAGCCGAGACTTGATTAGAGTTCAGGGAGGACTCATACTAGGTGTTTCCCCATTAACCCATTTAGTGCTCCAAATATAAAGATTAGAAGAATATCCCACTTTCCAAAAACAATTTGGAAGAATAAGTTCCAATCCTCGAAGCATACCTCTACAACCCCAAGACAGATTTGAGGCTTGTTTTACGGATATGTCGCCTGGTCTAAACGGAAAGTTGAGTAATTTATCTCTGAAAACTTTCCCAAAGAGTGTATCCTCCCCCTTGACCAGCTTTCAGGCTTGTTTGGCCAGAAGAGCTTGATTAAGACAAGAAACATTCCTACTACCAAGACCTCCTCTGCTTTTCGGAATACTAAGGAAATTAATACTACACCAGTGCACCGTCTTGGACGATCTCAAGCCTGCCCACCAGAAATGTGACAAAAGAGAATTAATTATCTTAGCCACACTTACTAGTACTTTGAACACCGATAAGAAGTAATTAGAAATGGTATAGGCATTAGTAGGAGATTGAATGAAAACGCCTACAAGACAGATGAGATCAGAGTAAGTCGCCCTGCTGGTGACGAAAAAATCCCTTTCCACGAAGAGATCCACTTTTTAACATTATCCACAAGCGCAGTGAAGATACCCAATTTTGAACTTTCAAAACCCGTGGATATATCCAAATACTTACCAATACCCTTATTATTCCGAATGTTAAGAGTTTTAAGTCATATAGAAGCACGGCGAATCAGAGTGCTCGAGCTATAAATCATACCAGATTTATTATAGTTAATAGCCTGACCTGAAGCCTCACAAAACTACCTAAGGATTTCGTCAAGCTGACAACAAACATCTTTTTTATCTTCGAGGAAGAAGATAGAGTCGTCAGCGAAAAATAAATGTGAAAGGGGTGGAGAAGACCTACTTAGCTTAATGCCATGAAGTCATCCATAACGAATAGCGGCAGAGACATTACGGGACGGAACCTCCATACAAAGAATAAACAAATATGGAGACAGAGGATCCCCATGCCGGATTCCACATTTAGGCTTGAATTCCTTCAATGGAACCCTATTGAGCAGCACTTCATACAACACGGTAGACACGTAATTCATAATTAAGTTAACCAAGTTGTTAGGGATTCCCATACACGTTAAAGTTTTAGAAATGAAGCTCCAACGGACCCTGTCGTAAGCCTTACTCATATCAGCCTTAAAAACGAACCTACCATGCTGACTTTTTTTATGACCGTTGATGTTGTGAATTGCTTTGTACGCCAATAGAACATTGTCACTAATATGTCGTCCCGGAAAAAAGGCATTTTGAGAGTCTCCCACAAGGTACCTCATAACCCTTACAAGCTTATTAGCAATACACTTGGTAACGATTTTCATAATGACGTTACAGAGGCTAATAGGACGATAGTCTTCCACTGATTCAGCGCTTTCACATTTTGGGACAAGGGTAAAAAATGTTTTATTCATTTCTTTTGATATAAAACCTACTTGAGGCCAGATAAAGCAGCATTGATGACATCATCCATTAACAACATGCCAACATCTATGGAAGAACGCAGCCCGTGCAAATTGCACAGGATTGTAAGTAATAATATGTACATATTTTATATAATAAAATAAAATGCTTGAAATTCACAAAATAGTTTTTCAATGTTTATTTATGTGAAACTCCTCGCGTTTAGTTTTTGGGTACTCGGTCGAGTAGGTCGTACTCGACCGAGTACTCGTGTTTTGAAGTTCTGGCCGAGTCTGCCTATGAGGTACTCGGTCGAGTATAGCCGTATAGGTGATTATACTCGATCGAGTACCTGATCTGGTGACGGTTCCGCGAAGGTTTAATTAGAATGTACGGGGTTATATTTTAAATCATTTGCCTTCCGTCAAACACTTTTATAATCAGTTTTTCTTCCCTAATCAAACCCTAATCACTACCTCGCAAGGAATCGTTAGTGTTGATCCTAGATTGTGATTGTGTGTCCGTCTTATCCCCGGTAAGTAAGATCTGGTTTTGTGTAATTAGTTTATTAACCCTAGAATTTGGGTGAATACGAAAGGAGAACGGACGTTTTATTCAATAATTATGAAATACGGAGGAACGGAGATACGGAGTAAGATCTATGAAATACGGAAGTGTTACCTAAAATAGTATATGTTCAATAATTATGTCGATAGCTAGCTTAGAGAGCAAGGAGGAACGAAGATTTTATTCTTTACGATTTTAAATATTTGAGTGAATTTGTCAAGTCAGGTTTAGCCCAGTAAGAGTATCATATATCCGATGTACTACCATCAATTTTATAGTTTTTGAGCATTTATAATAATATTTTTGAATTTGTTTTAAAAATTATGAGTATTGGTATAAAGTTTCTGAGTTAAGTTATTAAAACATTAAGCTCAAAAAGTTACAATAAAACTCAAACCATTAAAGATAAATTAAACTTAGTTATATTTTAGTTTTAACGTAAAAAAAATCTATCTTATAAATTTTATCAAGCTCAGAAAAAATACACATACGCTCAAAACAGATAAAGTTTGACGTAACAAGCTCAAAAACGAATAAAGTTTAAACTAATAAGCTCAAAAAATATTTATATGCTCAAAAACTAAGAAAAGTGTGAGATAATACCTCCGATGTATGTTCCTATTTTTCGGTTTAGCCCTGGCTAGCTAGCTAACGTACCACAAACATGATTAAACAATGTTACCCGTCGAGATTGCTTGCATTTTAATAACTTGATACGTTTTAGGGTTTTTTGTTAGAGTTTTTTGTTAGAAAGTACCTAATATTTAGGTCACTTTACACGCAAATACCTAATATTAGTTTCTTTTGCCCAAAAATACTAAAGTTTATGTAGTCCGTTTTTTGTAAGACGGACGTACCCGCTGCAAGCTTGCGACGGGTCAAATATGGCTTAAATGGGGCAAGTAGATACCGTGTAGTTGGGTGGTGGATCATGCAAGTGGGTATGATGTTGTGATGATGTCATGGGTTGGTTAATTAAATAATGGGGGAAAAGGAGGTTGTACATTTATGTTTCCCAAAACTCCTTGAGAAGCCAAACCTGTCTACTCATTTCCCATTTCCACTGCACACATCTCCTCCAACTCCCTCATCCATTAATCACAAAATCCATTTCCTAAAAATTTACTCCTTCTCTCTACATTTTGTCTTCGTTTCTCTCTACCAAAAACCACAAAAACACCGAACATACAACACGAAAATAGTGAAGAAGCAGATTGCGAGGCGTGGATTGGGTAAGAATGTTGTGTCATCGAGTAACAATGATGAAGGTATGCACATATTTGATTATTTGAAGTGTGTTCTTACTAATTTGTTGATAATTTGATAATTTGAGTTTTTTGAAAATACATATTTCAATCATACAAAAAGTTCTTCATAATTAATGATGTTCGGTTTTTGTTTTGTAAATGTTAGATATTGTTTGGTGGTTTTGTTGCTAAATGCATGTGGTTTATTTTAAGTGTCGTCGTCATTTTTTGTATTTTCTAGGGTTTTCTGGGAAATTTTAGGGTTTCTTGTATTTTAGGGTTTCTGGGTTTGTATGTTTTTTTCGTGGGTTTCTGGGTTCTTTGTAGGGTTTTGGGTTTGTTTTGTTGCATGTGTTTTTTATTAAATAATTTATGTGGATTTTGGGGTTTTGTTGTTTTGTTGTTCAAAGATCTTCATTGGTGTGACATTTTCTTGTTTAAATAATGATGTTTGAATTGTTTTATCTGGTTTTATTGTAGTTATTTATGTGGGTTTCTAGGTATTTTAGGGTTTGGTTTGAAGATCTTCAATGATCTGACATTGTAAAATGTCAGACATGTTTAAATGTCTGACATGAGAATATCTGACATTGTGAAAAGGTCTGACAGGTAAAAATGTCGAACATGTTAAAATGACGAACAAATACTTATTCTGATAATGTATTGGTTATATATGTTGATAGTTAATTTGAGAATGTATTTGTTGTATATGTTGCTAGTTATTCTGAATATGTATTTGTTGTTCTCGTGACATAATGTAATATATGTTGGTAGTTGTTCTGAAAATGTAGTTGTTGAAATAGATCTGTGTGTGTGTGTGTGTGGAGGGGGGGGGCGGCATGGTAACATTGTATCTGTATTTAGATGTTGTTATTCTTAAGCATTATGTTGGATGATTACATTGGTTTTTATGTTGTCCACATATATTTTTCTTTGTTTAAGTGGATATGTTTTCTTCTTTGAGTATTATGTAGCATACATTACATAATGTTATATGTTGCGTACATATGGTTAAACTGATTTGTGGTTACCTTTTATAATTATGTTTCCCCTGGTTGTGTTAACATTATGCTTTAGTTGGTTAACATACAATTTATTTAAGTGTGTGTGGATGTTGTTATTCTTAAACATTATGTTGGATGCTTACATTGTTGTTTATGTTGCCCACATATATATTCTTGTTTTGTTAAGTGGATATATTTTCTTCTTTGATTATTATGTAGCATACATTACATAATGTTATATGTTGCGTACATATGGTTAAACTGATTTGTGGTTACTTTTTATAATTATGTTTCCCCCTGGTGGTGTTAACATTATGCTTTAGGTGGTTAACCTACAATTTATTTGAGGTGTGTTTTGATGTTGTTATTCTTAACCATTATGTTGTATGATTACATTGTTGTTTATGTTGTCGACATATATTTTCCTGTTGTTTAGTGGATATGTTTTCTTCTTTGCTTATTATGTAGCATACGTTACATAATTGTATATGTTGCTTACATATGGTTACACTGATTTGTGGATACCTTTTGTAATTATGTTCCCCTGTGGTGGTGTTAACATTAAGTTATAATTGGTTTACATACAATTTATCTGAAATGTGTTATATATGTTGTTATTCTTAACCATTATGTTGGATGCTTACATTGTTGTTTACGTTGTCAACTTATCTTCTTCTGTTGTTTTGTGAATATGTTTTCTTCTTTGATTATTGTGTATATTGCATTACATGATTTTATATGTTGCGTAGATATGGTTATACTGATTTGTGGTTACCTTTTGTAATTATATTTCCTCTGCTGGTGTCAACATTAGAAGTGTGTTTAGATGTTGTTATTCTTAACCATTATGTTGGATGCTTACATTGTTGTTTGTGCTATGGACATATCTTCTTCTGTTGTTTTATGGATATGTTCTCTGCTCTCGTTATTATGTAGCATGAGTTACATAATTTTATTTGTTGTGTATAAATGTGCATAATTATTTGTGGTTACCTTTTGTTGTTTTGTTCTCGTACGATGGTGTGAACATTATGTTACCGTTGGTTTACATTAATTATAATTGAAAAAAATTGACATGTTGTTATTACTACCCGTTATGTCACGTGCTTACATTCTTATATATGTTGTGCCCACATCTTCTTCTGTTGTTTTTAGAATATGTTTTACGCTTTTGTTATTATGTAGCATGCATTACATTATTTAATTTGTTGTGTATACATGAAATGATCGTCTGCGTATGTTGTAGGAAAAGGAAGGAGGTTGACGGGCATGGGTCACCTCGGCCATTATTCAACCTGATTGTTGTTCTGACGGAAGCTCAGAAAATGGATGTCGAAGACATTGGTTTTGGCGGTCTACTTCAGCTGAAGACTCACGCCTACCTTCATCAAATGACTGACTACTTCAACTGAAGACTCACCCAGACTACAACCCGCCCCACCCGCCCCACCCGCCCCACCCGCAAGAAGACTGGCGGAGCCAAGTAATGTGACCGGATATTAGGCAGAACATGGGTAGGCACAAAAAATTTATTAATGTGCCGAATAGAATAAAATTAATTAATTATTTTGAGTTAATACCAAATTTTAACTGAATTTAATTATTTTTGTCCCGACTAAATGAAATACGGGTCGATTCGGATTACAAAAGAAGCTATCCGGATCTCTAAACCCAAAAGAAACAAATTTGGGCCATGTTCACAAGTAAACCCATAAATGGGCCTGTGACTTCCAAAGTCCAACAAGGAGAATCAAAACTCTATAAAAGGAGCTCTCCTCATTCTTTACAAGGATTGAAAATTCATTATTGCAAAGAAGCCAGAGAAGACAATGTGCAAATCCATCCAAACTTTCTCTATCAAAGTCATTGCAAGCAGTCAACAAGCACACCAAATCGTGCCGCCTGCGTTGAAGATTCAATCACAAATTCAAACTTTCAATGGAGATTCAAGTCATCGCGACCCTCTCAAGAAATCAAATTCACAGCACTCGTAGAGTAATCAAAATTGTCTACAGTGCACCCCTCACGTGTACCCTGTACACGTACCCCTACGGCATACTAGAATCAGAGGATACATTAGAGATTGTACACGTACTTTTAATATTTAAATTAATAAAATTTATTTGTTTCATTGTTTTGTATTTCAGTTATTGCGATACGAAATCTGCTGTTACAAATTTTGGTGAACCCGACGTGAAGGTCTCTGCCTCTCATCTCTACTGCCGTTTTACTCAAGTCTACCACAATAAGAAGATGTCTACCAAGCAAAGCATCTCCTCCAGCGCATCCAAGAGGACCTACGCAGATATCCTGCAAAGTACTCCTGCTGCTGCTACCTCTCCAGCTCTACAGTCAGTTGGCATCTCTACATAAGGAAGGGTGAAGAAGGCTGTTGTCAATGCTGCTGCTGCAAGTCTATGCTCTGCTCACGTCCCAACTAGGCCGCGCAAGATCTCGGTCGCCTCCATAGCGGCTGCTGCTACAACACTCCTGACTGCCTCCTCTCCTTCGCGTGGAGAGACTAAGAGTGTTAACGTCAAAAAGGCATCTCCTGGCAACCCAAAGAAGTCGCCAAAGAAGAAAGAAGTCTCACCTCTTGACGCTGCTTCAATTATGGTGATCAATGGTGCTACCCTTGAGGAACAAGTCCAGAACATGAACGCGCTCCTTGAAAGGGTGTTAAAGGAGAACGAGGAGAAGAACAAGAAGATTGACGAGTTCCAAAAAGAGGTGGTGGCGCTCCGTGACAAGAAGGCTGAGAGCGAATATGGTGACACTGAGGAGGAGGATGACAACGACAAAGATGTTGGCAAGGAAGACGGTGAAAAGCCAACTAATGAAGTCGGCGCCTTCACTGAGGAAAAACTTCAGGAGCTAATAACAAGGACCATCAAGAGTCAGCTAGACAACAACTCAGCAAGCAATGGACATTACATCAAGCCTTATACCAAGAGGATTGACAGTTTACGCATGCCTTCTGGTTATCAACCTCCAAAGTTTCAACAGTTCGACGGAAAGGGGAACCCCAAACAACACTTTGCTCACTTCGTCGAGACATGCAGCAACGCCGGAACTGAAGGTGATTGTTTGGTAAAACAGTTCGTGCGCTCTCTTAAAGGACTTGCGTTTGATTGGTATACGGATCTGGATTCTGAGTCAATTGACAGCTGGGGTCGCATGGAAGATGAATTCCTCAACAGATTTTACAACACCAGGCGTGTCGTCAGCATGAGTGAGTTGACAAATACAACCCAATGGGAAGATGAACCTGTCGTCGACTACATCAACAGGTGGCGTGCGCTGAGTTTGGAATGCAAGGATCGCTTAAGTGAGACCTCAGCAGTTGAGATGTGCATCAATGGGATGAGCTGGTATATTCTCTATATCTTGAAGGGAATCAGGCCAAAAAGTTTTCAAGAACTGGCGACCCGCGCTCATGATATGGAGATTACAATCAAAGGATGTGACAAGTCTCGATCAACGTCTTCCAAGGCAACGAGTGAAAAGAAGGAGTTCAAGAAAACTGATAAGAGCTCTAGGTCATCAACAAAGGAAACAATGGCCGTTGAGACCAGTAGTGCGCCTGTGAAGATCTCGTCCAAACCCAAGTACGAGAAGAAGAAGGAGAAGTTTTCTTACAACTACCAACAAGATAAGCCTACCTTGGAGGAGTTACAAGCAAAGAAGTACCCATTTCCAGACTCTGACTTGTCAGGAATGCTAGATGACCTCTTGGAGAAAAGGGTTATACAATTGCCAGAGTCCAAGCGCCCTGAGCAAGCAAACAAGAGAGGAGATCCCAACTACTGTCGCTACCATAGGTTGTTAGGTCATCCCCTTGAAAAGTGTATAACACTTAAGGAGAAGATAATGCAACTCTCCAAGGAAGGGAAGATCATTCTTGACTTGGATGAAACAGTTTCAACAAATCAAACTACCGCGGTTCTGGAGGAATTTGAAGAGCCAACTATGCATCAAGGATGGTTTGTTCATACGTTGCAATTTGGAAGCTTTAAGCCTACGATGTTACGGATTAAAAGGTCATCACCATCACTACCTCCAGTATCATCAGAAAAAAAGTCAACTCTTCAAGACAAGAATGCGGGAGATAAAAATGAAGATGATGACAATGAAGGTTGGACCTTGGTAACACGTAGGAAGCTGAGGAAACAAGTGAAGCAAATAGTCCAGCGTCGGCGAAGGAAGCCAAAGAAGAAAAAGCCTCGCAAACCAAAAAACAAGAAAAAGCCGAAAAATGTGGTTAAACCACGTGTCTTGCCTATAGATATGTTAGAGCAAGAACCACCAAGGCATGTTACCTTAGAAGAATTCGTCCCACGAGATTTTTTGAACAAAGTATCTGTGTGCACTACCTCAGCAATGGAAGGTAGCAAAGAAGAAAAGGCAAAGGAAGGAGAGGTGGATGATACAGTGCCAACACAGCAACCTCACCCTCAAAAGGATGATGAAGTGATGAATGCTCTAGATGGCCTCCCTGCAAACATGGGATGGAAAGAAATATTTCATTTGCCTAAAGAGAAGCGTCAATTGATACTTCAAGGACTCGAGAAACCAGAGTTGTATGCGGGCAAGATGAAAGAAAAGGTTGAGCCCACCGAGCAATCAGCTGGATGTTTCTCCTGCAACGCAGCCTTGAGTTTTTCAGATGAAGATTTGCTTCTTGGGTCTACACTTCACAATAGGCCTCTCTATGTGTCAGGGTACATCCGAGGGCATAAATTCAAGCGTATCTTGATCGATGGAGGTTCAGGGGTCAACCTCATGCCAAAGGCGACCATGCAAGAGTTGGGGATCACGACGGACGAACTATCAAATAGTCGAACAATGATTCATGGTTTCAACTTAAATGGTGAGCGCGCAGTTGGAATGATTCGAGTAAACCTTAGCATGGGTGACTTGTCTTCGGACACATTGTTCCACGTCATCAACGCTAAGACATCTTAAACTGTTGCTAGGACGACCTTGGAAGCACGAGAATGGAGTCGTCGCCTCAACCCTTCATCAATGCTTGAAGTATTATCGCGGCGGTGAGAGAAAGATAGATGGAGATGCAAAACCTTTCTCTAAAGTCGATGCCTTTTTCGCTAATGCAAAATTCTTTGAAGAAAACGGTACGTCCAGTGAGTTCATGCCGACCACCATCTCATCAACAGGAAAATGGGGTAAGCGAGAAAAGACCATCATCACGGAAAATGCAACTCCAAATCCTGCTGAAAAAAGTTGATGTCAAGGCAGAGGCAAGTAAGGTAACCACTCCTATCGCGTCACCGAAGAAAGAAGTGATGACGCAGAAGTCCGCACCGCCAGTGCTACGCTATATTCCAAAGTCTCGGCGCAAAGATGGGGAGAGTCCTTTCGCAGAATGTTCAACGTCAAAGACAGAACCTAAGGACAAAAATAAGTCAAATCAGACGATCAAGCAAGAATGGGTCGCAAAAATTACTATACCTCTGACAAGTTCAACCCAAACAAAGGTTGTGAAACCACCTCCTACGGGTTTTGTCCATTCATCCAGTCAACCTTCAAGTGAGGAAAACAAAGGGATGTTTGATCCTAATGCATACAGGCTACTTGCAAAGGCTGTTTATGACTTCACAAATCCGACTCCCCTTGGGAAGGTTATAAAAGTTGAGCCATATGGCCTTAATAAGGCACAACAAGAGTTCTTCAAGCAAGAGGGGAGTTTCATAACATCCAAACCTGGGTTCGGATACGAGTCTCCAGCACCTGTGAAGATTGGTGCTCGCAGAAGAGGCGCTAGTACATATTCTCAGTACATCACAGTGGAAGAGGTTGCAGAAGATGAACAAGAAGGAGGAAAGGCGCATTCATCTTCGGTTTTCGATCGCATAAGTCCACCTGCAAAAAAGTCACATTCTTCGGTATTTACAAGGTTGGGAAGACCAAGTGTTTCAACTAAACGCACTTCAGTCTTTGCTAGGCTTGGCAATCAAGATAAAGGTAAAGTCAAAACACAAGTGTCTTCGTTGTGCATGAATAATAAGAGCACAATACATGATCGTTTGGGCAATCCATCAAAAACAGTCTTCAATCGACTAGGAGATTCCAAGAAGACTTGTGGTGACAAACGTTCTTTCTCAACTTCTGCGAAAAAAATTGAAGAAGAAATAAGATCAAGTGATGACCTGAGAAGCGCGGTACCATCTCGTATGAAACGTATGCAAGTAGTGGATATCATACAACATGAACCTCTCAAGGTAAGGAGGCGTGTACTAGTTCTCACGGGCCAGTCAAAAGACGTAGAAGAGCTTGCTTCTTCATCTTCAAATCCCTCCAGTCCAAACGAGCCAAAGGACTTCGAAAATGTCATGTCATCATATCACATCACAGTAGAAGAGATGCCGGATGTGGATAAAGAAGTTGAAGTTGACGAGGCTCCTGAAACACTTGAAGACGGGGGGGCAATCTACTGTGGATGAACTCAAAGAACTCAACTTGGGAACTGCTGAAGATCCTCGCCCCATTTATGTTAGTGCTCTACTGACTAAGAAAGAAGAAGAAGAATACTACAAGTTATTGGTCGAGTACAAAGATGTCTTTGCTTGGAGTTACAAAGAGATGCCTGGACTCAGCCCAAACATTGCAGTTCATCGCCTAGCTATCAAGAAAAGCATCAGTGCCAAAAAGCAATCCCACCGTCGTTTCAGGCCGGAGCTTGTACCTGAGATTGAAAATGAAGTAAATAAACTCATAGAGGCGGGTTTCATTCGTGAAGTCACATATCCTACCTGGATCGCAAATATTGTCCCAGTCAAAAAGAAGAAGGGACAACTACGCATATGTGTGGATTTTCGAGATCTTAATGAAGCATGCCCAAAGGATAACTTCTCTTTACCAGTCACAAAGTTGATGATTGATGCGACCACTGGTCACGAAGCACTCTCCTTCATGGATTGTACTGCTGGTTACAATCAAATACATATGGCTCCTGAAGACCAAGAAGCAACAGGTTTTCGAACCCCAAAAGGGATCTTCTGCTACACGGTCATGCCGTTTGGATTAAAGAATGCTGGCGCTACATATCAACGCGCGATGCAAAAGATCTTCGACGACATGCTGCATAAAACAATAGAGTGTTATGTTGATGCTGACGTGGTTGTTAAATCAAAGAAAAGAGAAGACCGCATTAAAGACCTTCAGGCTGTCTTCGAAAGACTTAGAAAATATCAACTCAAGATGAATCCACTCAAATGTGCATTTGGTGTCACATCTGGGAAATTCTATGCAAACAGTGTGAACCTTGTCAATTCTATGCAAACTTCATACACCAACCTCCAGAGCCATTACACCCTACTTTTTCTTCATGGCCTTTTGAAGCTTGGGGACTTGACGTTGTGGGGCCTCTTGTTCCAAAAGCCTCAAATGGACACGAATACATTCTCGCGGGTACTGACTACTTCTCAAAATGGGCAGAAGCAATCACACTACGAGAGGTGAAAAAAGAAAATGTTGTAGACTTCATTCGAACACATATCATCTTCAGGTATGGCGTACCGCAACGTATCACAACTGACAACGGGAAACAATTCTTCAACCATCTCATGAGAAGTTTGAGTGAGAAATTCAATTTCAAACTATACAGGTCATCAATGTACAACGCTCCTGCAAATGGTTTGGCTGAAGCCTTCAATAAGACCCTTTGCCACTTGTTGAGGAAAGTAGTAGCGAAGTCCAAACGAGACTGGCATGAAAGAATTGGTGAAACATTATGGGCGTATCGTACCACATACAAAACACCTACTCAAGCAACACCGTATGCGTTGGTATATGGAGTGGAAGCCGTGTTACCATTGGAGTTGCAAATCCCTTCCTTACGCATTGCTATTCAGGAGGGACTCACGGAAGATAAAAATGACAAGTTGCGATTGGCAGAGTTAGAAGCTCTCGATGAAAAAAGATTAGAGGCTCAACAAAAACTCCAATGCTACCAAGCAATGATGTCACGCGCATTCAACAAAAAGGTGCGCTCCCGTTCTTTCCAAGTAGGAGACATGGTACTTGCGGTACGAAGACCAATTATCACCTCTCACAAACCAGTAGGTAAATTCACCTCTAAGTGGGATGGTCCATATGTCGTGAAGGAGGTCTACACAAATGGTGCCATACAAAATCGTGGATAAAGATGGTATTCATGTAGGTCCAATCAATGGGAAGTTTCTGAAGCGCTACTATTCCTAAGCTCCAACGATGAAGGCTCCTAAGCAAGAGGATAAACTACATCCAAAGAAAAGAAAAAAAAAACTCACACATAAAAAAAAAAAATCCTTCTATCTTTCACGAACTACGTCGGCTTGATCTTGTAAAGTACTTCGGGCTTTACAGGTACGTAGGCAGCTTGGGTGAACATGTAGCTTAAGTGCAGCCACACCTTCCAAAAAATAAAAAAAATTGTAACAGCAGATTTGACTTCACTGACATAATATCCTCCTTGTCGCGATGACCCGGATGGGTTCACCCTGACATAATATTCTCCTTGTCGCGATGACCCGGATGAGTTCACCCTGACATGATAACTCCAACGGATTCACCTTGTCGCGATGACCCGGATGGGTTCACCCTGACACAAAATTCTCCTTGTCGCGATGACCCGGATGGGTTCACCCTGACACAACATTCTCCTTGTCGCGATGACCCGGATGGGTTCACCCTGACATAATATCCTCCTTGTCGCGATGACCCGGATGGGTTCACCCTGACATAATATCCTCCTTGTCGCGATGACCCGGACGGGTTCACCCTGACAACTCCATTGAAGATTGGAATACTTGTCTGAAATAAAACGCCTTTGTCGGTCAGCAAATTGAATTGCATTACACGATGATCCAGTTGACAAATGAAGTTGCTCTGCTAAAAATACGAAGGTATAATCCCTGCATAAACCATGCACAAGCAAGTATACAAACAAGGGGACCAAAAGCAAAACGAGACCTGAATTCTACTCGAGAGAGATGGCAACATGCATGATCCGATGACTCACCTGCTGGATATCAAAAAGAAATTTGCTTTAAAGAAGTAAAAAATCATTAATCTGCACATGCGAAAGCAGCCATTGCCGGCTATTATAAGATAGTAGTTATATACTACCTTAAATTTCATCATCCGTACATTCATCATTGAAACTAGCTGCACAAAAAATAAAAAAAGGAAGGGCAAAGCAAATTGATTAATACGATGATACATATGCAAAAGCTAAACAATGACCACATATGTGTATGCCTAATTCTACGTATGGAATTCATAGGCTTATTTAGCATGTTCCATCGGGATGAAAAGCAAACTCGCTGCATATCTTACGAATGAAACCACGGTTGGCATAATTCCTCAATCTGGCGAACAGTTTATGCTGGGTGAACTCTACGAGCGCATGAAAAGGAGAGCAAAGAAATCAAGAATATATTGATATGAAGTTGCTGTACATAGCTTTTGGACGCACCCTATAGAAAAGATACGGAAATTATATATTTTTTTTATATTTCCTTAATAGTTGAAACCAAGGGGCTGGCAGTCGGTTGCTATATATTGTTTTTGGAAGTAGAGCCCTACTACAAGATATGGAGATCTGTTGATATGGCATAAAGAAGGAAGGAATACAATTCTAATATACCACCATTATACGAGATATGAAAATTTTCGGGTAACAAGATATGGGAATGAAGTATGTGCTATTTCACGTATTCCATAATAGCAATTGTAATACTATGTAATTAATTGAGTTGCTTAATATCCATTTAATTGAAGTTTTACTCATGGGTAAGATAGAACATAAAAAGGCATTAAATAAAAATGATAGGGTGACGTCGCCACACACATGCAAAAAACAAATACCTTTACGATAAGTTTGGGTGTACTCCGTCATCAGAAGTCAAAAAAAGAAAATACAGTCTTCAAGTCAGATAATGACAGAGTGACATTACAGGAAAAATGGACTACCTAAACGACAACCTGAGGTGTCATAGACTTCCAAGTCAAGTAAAATGGAGTTACCTTAGCGACGAGTTAAGGTGATCATCGACTTTCAAGTCAAAGCAAAATGAGGTTAACTTAACAGTAAGTTAAGGTGATCATCGACTTCCAAGTCAAAGCAAAATGGAGTTACTTTAACGACAAATTAAAGTGATCTTCGACTTCCAAGTCAAAGCAAAATGGAGTTACCTTAACGACAAGTTAAGGTGATCGTCGACTTCCGAGTCAAGCAAAATGGTGTTACCTTAACGACGAGTTAAGGTGATCGTCGACTTCCAAGTCAAAGCAAAAGGAATCGAGACCCCGCCACGTCAAGACACCCAAAAGTGCACGCGACAAAGTCTCGAGGGGGCAATTTGTAGGCACAGAAAATTTATTAATGTGCCGAATAGAATAAAATAAAGGGTTATTTCATAGGATTAATCAAACCTATACCTCATCTTCTCATATTAATCCCTACTAACGATTAACTGAGAAAACTCCAACCTATAACCTCAATTATCTTTCATTGAACTTTGTCTATTTTTGAACTCTTATTTTCGATAAGCAAGCACGTCACCTTGACTTACTTTTTGTTTTTCCTTCTTCCTGGACAAAAAGTAAGTGAAGGTGATGTGCTAACCTACCGATAATAAGAGTAAAAATAGTCAAAGTTCAATGAAAGATAAATGAGGTTATAGATTGGATTTTTCTTAGTTAATCGTTAGTATGGATTAATATGAGAAGATGTGACATAGGTTGGATTATTCACATGAAATAACCCAAAAAATTAATTATTTTGAGTTAATACCAAATTTTAACTTAATTTAATTATTTTTGTCCCGACTAAATGAAATACGGGTCGATTCGGATTACAAAAGAAGCTATCCGGATCTCTAAACCCAAAAGAAACAAATTTGGGCCAAGTTCACAAGTAAACCCATAAATGGGCCTGTGACTTCCAAAGTCCAACAAGGAGAATCAAAACTCTATAAAAGGAGCTCTCCTCATTCATTACAAGGATTGAAAATTCATTATTGCAAAGAAGCCAGAGAAGACAAGGTGCAAATCCATCCAAGCTTTCTCTATCAAAGTCATTGCAAGCAGTCAACAAGCACACCAAATCGTGCCGCCTGCGTTGAAGATTCAATCACAAATTCAAAATTTCAAGGGAGATTCAAGTCATCGCGACCCTCTCAAGAAATCAAATTCACAGCACGCGTAGAGTAATCGAAATTGTCTACAGTGCACCCCTCACGTGTACCCTGTACACGTACCCCTACGGCATACTAGAATCAGAGGATACATTAGAGATTGTACACATACTTTTAATATTTAAATTAATAAAATTTATTTGTTTCATTGTTTTGTATTTCAGTTACTGCGATACGAAATCTGCTGTTACAACATGTTTTCGGGAGGCCGGTATAATGGCCTGGTTTGGATGTACAAAATATTTAGCTTCTCGTTGGTGTACGACCTTTTTTTTTGGGACATTTTAATGGGTAGGTCCATTTGTTTTGGACTACCGGTGAAATTTTGAAGGCCTATGTTGTGCCTTAGTTTATGTATTCAGCTAGCACCTAACTGCCAAGACTGTGGATGGTCTGCATTGACCATTGTTTTGGGGTCTCATCCCGTACTGACTTATGTATCTTTCCTTTGGGGGGCTTACCCCCTTTGGGCATTATGTATAAAGTCTTTGTATTTATTCCTTGTGCTGATTCCTTATGTTATCGATAGGTTTTTGAGACAAGATATACATTTTCGTATAGGGGGTTCCGGTTTGAGGTTAGGGGTTGTTTGAACATGTAAGATTAATAATGTACAACTTTATAAAACAGAACATAATGGTTAAAAATAACAAACATGTCAACACACTTCAATACGAAATGTATACACCTGTATGGGGACAAAATAAGTTTGAACATATGTACCCAACAAATAAAATAATGTAATGCATGCTACATAATAACAAATGCAGGAAACATATTCATCAAACAACAGAAGAAGCACTGTGTTTATATTTATCAAGAAATATTAGTGTGTGTTATGTTTTTTTGTTTTAATATGTTCATATTTTCGGGTAATATGTGTCCCTGTAATGGATGTAACGTTACATTTTTTTTGAAAACCTAATAATGGACCTTCAAAGATTATTGTCTGATTTCATGACTCGTAGATCTTGTTGGTTCACATATCTTTTACCCACTACCGTGGCCCCAAAAACCAAGGTAACATCGTTCAACAAGTCAATCATGAACTGGGATTCAGACATACATGTATATACAATCTACAAAAGAAAAAGACCGAAAATATGTTCATATTTTCGGGTAATATGTGTCCCAGTAAGGGTTCTAACATATTACGTCATAGGGCGCACTTAAGTAAACTAACTAAAGGGGTACATATTGGCCACATTCCTAGCCAGTACACCCCCACAAAAAACTGATTGCCTACTGATTGTTTATTTTCGTGACATGTGATCATCTTCTAGGCTTCCACTGGGGTTCCGGGTGGCGACATTGTTTGCGAAATCCACCCCCAAAAAATAAATATTCACCAATTCCCTAGCCAAAACGGTGCCATTACTCCCACCACCATGTAAACACCCGGCTCCGCCACTCAAAGCACCCGCGGGATGGGGGTGTATGCGTCCTGATTAGCTTGAACGCTTCCACCTGGGGTTCTCGTTGCCTTCCTCTTCCCGACCTTCCTTTTCTTCCTTTGGCTCCTCCTCTTTGTTGTGCAGCGGAGAAATGAGTATTGTTCAGCGCAGTACACCATTTAGAACGCAGGCCATACAATCTCTTGATCCAGGGGTTGTCACCGATATCGTACTTCGACATCATTCCCTGCCAGCATCCTTCGAACTCGGTCTCGTTGTAGCACCCATTAAGGCATTTATTGAACAAATCCTGGAATACCCTGTCATGCTTCAGAGAACCGAAGTGAGAGATAGTGTTTTGTTGAATGTGCCACTGGCATAGCCGATGCCTACTTTGTGGATAAAGCTGCATAAAAACAGAAGATAATGTCACCATAATAGGTTGGTATGTTCATAACAGAAAAGACACACACATCTGAGCGTATCGTGGTACCATAATGATAAGGTAAATAATGTCCATATAAAAAACATGTATGTATCATACATGCCAACTATACTCATCACTGCCCAAATTACCACTGCAAAATAACATACGTACCTTGTCTATAGCATTTGACATTGCTTTATCTTGGTCAGTAAAAATGGATATCGGGCGAATATCATCACCCATAGCTTCGTTAAAGACGTTGAATAACCACTCAAATGATTCTTCAGTCTTATCGGATAAGAAGGAACAACTGAACATGAGGTTAGACCAATGATTGTTGATACCAACGAACGCACCACATATCAAATTGTACCTATTCGTGCGGTTCATAGTGTCAAAGATTAGTCCATTATGGTACAATCGATAGTCCTCCCGCATCATGGAGTCACACCAAAACAGGTGACTAGCGATTGTGAAAAATCTGCTGACACAAACAACAAAGGGTCACATTTTCCACGTAAATATAGACAAGTTGCCGCATAAATAACCACACATAAATGCCGACATTATTCTGAATAGAGTATCTTACAATACTTTGCCAGGGACACATATCCACTCAACCTACCAACATTTCCCTGACATCTCCACTTACTCAAATAATTTATCTACATAACTGCATCCCCAGTTGGTAACTAAAGTACTTTTACAGGGCCACGTATACCCTAAAACTAACAACATTTTACCGACATTAATTTGAATAGACTATCTTACAAAACTTTGCCATGGACACATATCCACTCAACCTACCAACATTTTTCTGACATCTTCACTTACTCGAATAATTTATGCACATAACTGCATCCCCAGTTGGTAACTAAAGTACTCTTACAGGGCCACATATATTCTAAAACTAACAACATTTTACTGACATCTCAAGATTATTTGAAACCTGTCGTACTGCACTTTGTCAGAGTCACATAAACCCCAAAAGTAGCAACATTTTCCTGACATGTAAACTTCATAAGAACAACATCTGCAAAAACCCAGAAAACAATACACAAACCATATTTGCTCACTCAAAACATACACAATAGGGGGAGCTTGTAAGAAAGACACAAAACGATATGGTAAAAAAACACTAAACAAAGATTAAACGAACAATATAGAACGAACAATATAGAACCAAAAAACAAAGAATAAACAACCCAACATAGATGATAACAATAAACTTCCAAGGAACATTAAACACAACTATAGTTGCTGATTTCACACCATTTGATCAACATATCCATGTTTATAACAAAAGTGACATTTACATTTGATACTACCATTCCCTGACGACATCTCTTGAGTTGTATTGTCTCCATCGCTCTGATGATCGATGATTTCATTAGTAACCAACCCGACATCAACCACGTTCGTCGTCTCTTGAATTGCATTGTCTCCCTCACTCATTTCATTAGTAACCAAACCGACATCAGCCCCGTTCATATTCGCGAGATTCGTTATGTTATATGATTCGTTATGTTTATCGTCAATATTTTACGTAAAATTCTGGGTATTTGTCACTGTGTTATATGAAAAAATGAGAGAGGGAGATGAGATGAGATGATGTTGTGTTTATGAAGAAATGACGGAGGGAGATGAGATGAAGCCAAATATTGTAAAATTTGAAAGAGGAAGTGGCGGTATTGTTTGGCTGTTTGCATGTTGTTTGTATGAAATATGAAATGACTATGCATACCCAATAATTAATATTAATAACCCACCAAAGTACAATGAAGGACAAGTTGGCAGAGATAGGCGACAGAAATCAAATCCCCAATTAATGCTAACCCAGACCCGTATACATACAATATGGTACGTATTTGGCCCGTCGCAAGCTTGCGACGGGTAGTTTCGTCACAAATAAGAATTTAAGTCTTGCTTGTGACGGATCATCATTTGTGACGGGTATTTTGTGAGATAAAATGGATACAAAATGAGTTAGTAGAGAAAGGGGACCACATGAATAATGTCGGAGAGAGAGAAAAAGTGGGTATTTTGTGAGAAGAAATGGTATCCGTCACAAGCTTGTGACGGATACCGCCGTCACAAATGAGAATTTGTGATGTGAAGTTTATGTCATTTGTTCACAAGTACCCGTTAACGTTTTCCGTTTAAAAAAATTGATTTTGAGGTTTCACCATTAATCTCATTCTTTAAGACTAACTAAACACATAATTTAACTATTTTCCTTCTCTCTATCAACAATACCATGTATAGTACCTCAGATCACTAGATTTAAATTGGAGTATAATCATTATATATATAAAAGAATCTTGTAAAACTGTCTATGTGGCACAATGTGGTACAAGAATGAGGGCATTCAAGCTCTCTTATTCAACCTCAAAAATTATGCTTTGTTTTAGCCAATCATGCAAAACCGTGTTGGTTATCTTTCCACATCAGCAAATTAAAACAAATAAAAAATTGAAATTAATTATAGAACCACCTAATTAACCGTGTTAATTAATATGAGTATCAATTCTCAAAACCTAATAAAAACTGGTTTACTTTCTCGAAAATTAATTATGGAACCACTAATTAATGTTCTCGAAAATCATCCAAAAATATTTCCCAAAAATAAAAATGGTGCTTTCAAAATATACCATTTTCCAAAATGAATCTCAAACAATTTTACAATATCAGATTATCATCTCAATCTTTTCTTTAGAACTCATCCAACAAAGCGGCTACACGAACAGATGTGGTACATGTGTGGTTTAAAAATCATAATTTCGTAAACTGGATATACCCGACTTAGCTTAAATTAGATACTAACATTAAATCATTTTTTTCTTTTTATATGTGTTATATTCACTGCACTTTTACATTCTATTTACATTTCAAAATCTTTACAATATGAAATTAATTCATTATTGATGTCGTAAATTTAATTATAGGGTTTTTTGTGAGAAATTACCTTATATTTATGTCCATTGTGAACAACTACCTTACTTTTTATTTTTTTGTTAAAAACTACCTTACGTTTTACTTTTTTGTTAACACCTACCAAAAATATGACTCGGGCCAAGTTTCGATGATAATTGTGGTTGAATTGACCACAACAGCAAGTGTAATTCCCTCTATTTGGCAGAGAGGTACATAGATTATTGGAGGCTTCAACTTAAGACAAAGGTAAACACTTTTTAGAAGAAGTTGTTAAAAGAGTTGGGGATTGAGGTCGGTTATTACATGGCATATTATGCTAAGGAAAAGGCTTTAAAAATGATTTATGGCGAAGCGGATGATAAATATAAAATATTTTAACAAAAAAAATCCAAGTTATCGTCAAAAATTGGCCAGAGTCATATTTTTGGTAGGTTTTAGCAAAAAAGTAAAATGTAAGGTAGTGTTAACAAAAAATAAAAACTAAGGTAGTTGTTCACAAATGGACATAAATATAAGGTAGTTTCTCACAAAAAACCCTTAAATATAATCAATAATGCGAGTAATAAAGATAACAATAATATCAACAAGAGTAGCGATAACAACCTGAGTAGCGATGTTAGTACGTATTATTTGTTGTAGGGGTAGTAAAATAATAATACGTATTAACAACAAAATTAGTAGTGAAAACAATAGTTATACAACAACTATAAAAAAACTAACAATATAAATTGAATATGTAGTGAAGTAACAATAGTACGCAATAACGAAGGACAAGTGAATACGTCTCATAATCAAAATGATAAATTTTATATTAATCATAGTTTAAAACATGTATCGTAAATTTAAAATTAATGAATTAGACAGTTCCACTCAATTTAATATTTATATCAAGGAAGGTGGGGACACCAAAAATCGAAAACTATATATGCGTATAATGATCAAACTCGCCGTGCTACACTTATTTCGCAAATTTAGTACAAAATTTAATTTCTAAAAATTGGTAACAACCCCGTGAAAATTCACGGGTGTTACACTAGTTAATCAATTAAAGAAATGGATTTAAGCGTTCTAGAATAAATCCGTCGAATCGAACACCAAAATTAACTCTTTTTGACGAAAAACTACTTGTTGACAAATGAAATACTCCCTCCTACCCATTTAAAACGTCCTATTGTATATTTCTGTCTATTCATCAAAGTGTCCCGTTGTCTATTTTTAGTAAGTTTTTACCAATTTTTTACCCTTCTATCATTATTAATTTTCATTTATTACCCACCCACCCACCTATTACCCTACTAACTTTATACAAATCATAACACCCCTCTCCAATCTACATATCCCTACTCAATCAAAATATTAAACAACTAATATCTCATAAATTTTGTCCTTTCATAACAATGGACACTTTAAATGGGTAAGACGGACTATAGTTTTAGGTACTTTTGAGAGTAAATAATAATGTTAAGTAACATAAATATTAGGTACCTTCTAACTAAAAAACTTGCCTTATATATATAATAATTAATATGGTTTAATGTTACGGATTTTACTCTTTCATATACAGTTTTTGCAATATTATTCTTGTCGTTTTTTTTTTCAATTTCTCACCCAATTGATTTTTCTTCTCCTTTCCCTCGTCACTTCAGCAACATTACTCTTTCACCACCTCCGTTCATCAACTTCGATCAATCTAGTCGTCGACAAACCTGCTTGGGCTAATTTCAGAAAAGAATCACCTAATTAATCATGTTTAAAAAAAAAGGAAAACAAAACAAAACAAAAAACAAAGATAGGTACGTTAAACTCTTGTCATCTTCATCTCTTCCCTCGGATCCACCACGACATCACCACCTGACCACCACCATCCCCGTCGGCACGACAGTCAGACCACCACTCCAGCCTCCAGTCGTTCGTACCACCCACTCTAGTCCAGTTGTACGGTTGTACCCCCAACCGATAACCCGACGCCGACGCGAACCTATAGTAACACTACATATTCCATGCGTTCCTTACCAATGCTTCAGCCACGTTGCACCACCGTCACCGACCACCCCTGACCACCGCAACATACCCAGACAATCGTTAACCACCGTGACTTCCACCATCAATAAACCATAATTAATTATAATTGCTAAACTTGTTAATTTCATTGAAAATCAAACTAATAATTTTAATAAAATGCATGGTTAGTTACTTTACTACTTGAGTTATTATCTTTCCATTATTTTTGTAGAGTAATTAGATTCAATTTTAGGGAAAAAAATATATATAGAAGTTAATTTGATCATGTTTAGAGGAAAAGGTATGATAGGAAACTTTATGAAAGATATGTAAATGAAAAATTAAAATCCATATTTAAAAAAAGTAATGACAATGCTTTTTACTACGCCCAATAGATTATACTTCGTATTTGGTAAAAGTACATTAGAATCGTATTGAGGCCAATGCAAAAGGCTAAAAGCAAATCAATTTAAACAAGAATTTCATCACTGTCTTTGTTTCTTCTTACAATCGTAGTACTTATACACAAATTCTCATTTAAGACGAAAGATGGATATATGCGTGTTAGGTGAGACTTATTGGTAATTATATAACCCATATAAAATTTGGTGCTGAGACCCGGGGTCCTCATTTCCATTGGCCGGCCTATGAGTTGCATCTTTCGCCTTCTGATAGAAAGGTTTAGCATCTAGTGCAACTGACGAGAACTTTTCTTCCTGAAAATACCGCGTCCATATGTTGCGTAAGCCATTTCTCGTAGGAGGGGAAATTGCAGGATGATGAACAAACTCACAGGCAACATTGCTAAACTGACGACCAAAACAAGTATCCATGGTTTACCTTGACCGAAAACAAGGTACAACGTCGAACTGAAAGCGACCATCATGGATGTTATTGAAACAAAAAGCATTGTTAGACCGATTGTCAACAAGTTGGGCAGTGCAAAATAGAAATCAGCTTCTGAATAACGCGATGTCAGGATTGATAAGAACATAATGATGGAAGCAACAGATGAGAATAGCGAGACTGCATCAAATACACCAAATACGGCAAATGCTCGTGTTCCATGATTCGTAGGCTTGATAAATAGTGGTGTGCCATAGAGTTGGTCATTGCCACCTGGAACAGTTATGGCAGCAGCAAACACCACTGTGGCAATAAGCGCTGCCACAACTGTACACGAAGTTGCAGTGTTTTTCAGCCATTTTTCTCCTTCTTTAACCAAATCTCTATGTGACTCGCTGAACACAACTGATGGGTTTTTCCCATCTTTGTTTTTAGCAGCTTTGAGTGCCTGATGGGCTAGCTTTTCTACAGCCTACAATGTTTGGAACACAAAGTTAAATGATACAACACATCTGAATTTCTACCCAAATAAGCCCTTATTACAAAATAATTTAGGGACACTTATCATGAATCATAGAGGATAGAGATTTAAATTAAGCAATGAATCTAGAGACATTATTTAAAAACGAGTTGTCTTGAAAAGGCAAGGAAATGTATTACCTCAAACCATTGTAGCTCACGTTGCATTTGTAAAGCTGCACCAGAGACAAGATTAAGACGTTCTGTAGGCGGTAATCTGCCAGCCAAATGAAGTATATTGTTCCCCTGCGGGTCTATATACCTTGTCACCAAATTTTTATACTCACTCATCTGATAAATAAGGTTAAAAACATTTTCTCGGCGATGTATGACTGCTAGCTGAAATAAATTATGATTTTCCTCATTAGAAGACCAAATAGCTGGAGGCAACGCCTCCACAATATCCTCTATGATCTCGTGAACCCCTAACTTGGCTGCCAGATGAAGTGGGGGTTGAAGTAATGAAAATGCTTTTGCATCATCCAACTCCATGATTTCCATACGCAAGAGTTTCGCAAGCTCCATTGCTTGATGACGCATCAACTTTATTTTTTTACAATAAATGTAGAATGAAACTGTCAACACCATCCAGAAAACATCATTACCATACATTAACAACAACATTAGATGAAAGTTATGAAGGGAATTAAAGGGATGGAAAATGGAGGAATTTCTCCAATACGGCAAATCAATGAGTTAATTCCATTTCTCGTTTGCTTCCCGCCACCCCCCTCAGTCCTAATATCTTATCCGAACAATGCCTTATTGCCTTGCTGCAAGACTTTATGTTATTCATTTTTGTAGGTTAGACAAGTCAACAAACTTCTAATCATGGAAGTTCCATCGCAGTAATATGACATGATATAGGAGCAGAAGAAACTTACATGGATTCATAATTTTTGGCCAACGTTTGATCTGGCTACCGCTGGGAAAGGCGGCGTGCTTCTCAGCTAATACATTTAAAGGAGAGCCAAAACCATTTAGTTCCAGAGTGGCCAATTCTGGATACATCTCAATCAAATGAAGGGCTATATCTGCTCAAAAAATTCAGGCAAAAAGTAGAGTGATGAATTTATATTGGTACAGATACAGAACACAATTTCTGAACAAGAAGATGCATATGCATTACTGCTGTATTACAAGCTAGAGACGAATGACAGTAACATGTGGGTCAGTAATATATCTAATATCAACTTGAAGAATGGATCTGGTTATTCAATTTATAGCTAATTCAACTGAGCTGTAGAATGGTTAACCTTTTGACACAAACAGAATCAACAACTCTCAATGATGTTGTAACTCACCATAAAATTCTGCAACAATAACATGGACAAGAAGTTTAACACCAGATTCGCCTGAAAACGGAGTATGCTCTACATCGGATCTGGTTACATTGAGTAAATATAGTATCATAGTTTTGTGTCCATATTGAGCAGCTCTATGTATTGGTAAGTCTGATTTATTAGATATATTGGGGAGGTTAGGATTCTTGAGCACCAAAAGCTTAGCAGCACCAAGATTACCCACCATTGCAGCCACAAATAGGACCGTGTCACCAGTTTGGTCTGTAAGGGCGAGTTCTTCTGGTGACATTTTCCTAATTATCTTTTCGACAAAAGGTGTTGTATATTTTCCAGTACCAACAGCTATGTGGAGTGCTGTTTCTGAGGCAATTGAAATCTTTGTAGTAAAGGCGTCTGGATTTTTGTCGAGGAATGTTCTAGCTTCTTTCCATTGCCCATCAAGTGCAGCTTTGTACAGTGGCAAGTAGCTAGCAAGCCCCTTTGTCTTGCTATTCACCCTCCTCCTACTTCGCACGGACCCTGAAAGTAACAGCAGCCTAATCAGACAGACACCTACAGATACAGTTAAGAGACCGACTTCCTCAAGCACGTCCCATGGAGGTGTGCGTGCTGCCGAGTAACAACAACACACATTATGACACTTGAAGTGAAACTTCATTTTAGATTAGAATCTAAAAAAAAATAACTGAAAATAACCGTATCTGACACCCCGACACTTGGCCGTCGAAATAACATAGGTTACAAGTAAACTCACCAGACCTGGTGATTGAAGTTGAAGAAGCTCTACCATTGTTGTTAATTTTGTCACTGTAATTGGGTTTGGATGAAAATAATCCACCCATTTTTAGATCAAATCCCCTTTTATTTACTAACTCTTGGGTTTAGTGATTAGTGAATACTCCATCGACTTTACTAAATAGTCAACTCTTCTTCATTTTCAATGTTCTCGTCTCATAGATGATAGACCTCATTCACTAATATTAGACCACCACTGACAAAGTGTGTAGTACAGTACTACAGTTACTGCAGTATGCGATTCACGGAATTTGTTTTACGTCTTAGACGGTTTCACCCAAGAATTACTGTTTATTGATAATTTTCTAAAAATTATTGACAGCACTAATATTTATACTCTTAATTTTATTTATCTATCTATCCATTTATCCATCTATCAACATTAAAAAAATAAGTTTTTTAGGGAAATTACAAAGAGTTTAATATTTACAAAGTACTTTTGATACTTCAATCTTTATGGAAAGCCAAGTGGATGAGTCCATAGTAATAAAGAAGATTATAAAGAGGTAACACGTTTAAATGATGGACTGCGAGGTCATGACTCATGAGTTTGAATCTTCTTAGACGATGAGACTTGGTCACATGTCTTTCAGTAATGGGTGACGCCGTGAATTGAGCTTACATGGTACATGGTTGTTAGCATGACATTATTACGTGTGCCCGGAGAAGATCAAACCTACTCGTTATAAAAAAATGTAGAACGTAAGTTTGGTGGAGTATAATGGTCAAAAATGTAGAAAACGCACCTCATAACGTTAGGTGAAACCGTAATGTAGACAATAGCCAAGTGCCTTTTAATCTTGCAAGATAAATTAGCCGAATTCACTCAAGCACTCATAAAGAGGGTGAATTATATGTAAGATAGAAAGAAGTAAGACACTCACTCAACTTATGAAACATGCATGCAATCTAGCGTGATAGAGATTTCCCCAACTAATTAATATGCGATCATAATAAAGACAAGAGTACACGATTTCGGCACAATGAACATGGCTATTTGGGTGAAGGTATAGAAATGTTTGTGTCAAAGCACATTTGGATATGTGAGGTTAAGACGGTAGTCGCAACTACACTTGCAAATCAAGACCAAATCTACGACAAAATTATTCCAACTAGAGAAATTAACTCAACTTTACAACATATGAGAGTGATGTAGAATTACAGTAGTGTTTCGTAATTAAACAAATAGCAGGACTGTCTTGTGCTGTGCGGAATCTGTTTGTTTAGTGCTTATATTTACGTGTATTGTATGTAAAGTAACCGGGATAAGATGTGAACTCGGTCTCCTCCCTCACAAGGAACTTGATTGTGAACACAAATAGAAAATATCTAGCCCTCAATCTCGCAAAACTGATCACTCGAAACTCCCTTAAATAACAACCTCCCAAGATTGTTATGCACTCGATTATCTCGCAAGACGCTCGAAAATAAAGCTCACAAAACTGTAAACTGAGAGACAACATCCGACGTGATCTTTCAT
Source organism: Silene conica (assembly GCA_029255685.2). Taxonomy (NCBI): domain Eukaryota; kingdom Viridiplantae; phylum Streptophyta; class Magnoliopsida; order Caryophyllales; family Caryophyllaceae; genus Silene; species Silene conica. The sequence continues at coordinate 76,743,540 of CM055314.2, forward strand.
CTGGAAATGGTTTTTCAACCATGCTTTAACCGAAGATAAGAGAGGTATGTCATTCCCAATCAAGAGTATGTCGTCGACATACAGTACTAGGAATACAATCTTGCTCCCACTCGACTTGATATAGAGACATGGTTCCTCGACTGATCGAATGAACCCATTCTCTTTTATCACTTGGTCGAAGCGATGATTCCAACTCCGTGATGCTTGCTTAAGTCCATAGATGGAACGCTTAAGCTTGCAAACCTTCTTAGGATTTTCTGGATCAATAAAACCCTCGGGTTGTACCATGTACAACTCTTCCTCCAAATAACCGTTTAAGAAGGCGGTTTTAACGTCCATTTCCCATATTTCATAATCGTGAAATGCGGCGATCGCTAAGATAATCCGAATGGAACGTAGCATGACTACGGGTGCAAAGATCTCATCGTAGTGCAAGCCTGACACTTGGGTGAAACCTTTAGCAACTAGTCTAGCCTTGTGGATATCTTGTTGTCCTTCCACGGCATGCTTTATCTTGTAAAGCCATTTGCATTGAAGGGGACGCACCTTTTCAGGTAGGTCCACAAGATCCCACACGTTGTTCTCAAACATGGAGTCCATCTCGGATTGCATGGCTTCTAGCCATAGCTTTGAGTCAGAACAACTCATGGCACCTTTATAGGTTGTGGGTTCATTACCCTCTAGGAGTAATACGTCATCCATATCATGTTCCTCGACCATACCAATGTATCTGTCCGGAGGAATAGAGACTCTTCCCGACCTCTTAGGTTCCTCAGGAATATCTACTGCAGCCTCGGTTGAAGGAATTGTTTCCTCCAATGGTTGCTCGGTAGTTGGTTCTTGAATCTCCGATAAATCGAAGGTTCTATTACTCGACTTGTTCTCGAGAAATTCTTTCTCTAAGAACGTCGCACTGGCCGCAACAAAAACACGTTGTTCGGTTGGCGAGTAGAAGTAATGACCAAAAGTTCCCTTTGGATAGCCTATAAAGTATGTCTTGACCGATCGCGGGCCGAACTTATCCTCGTGTCTCCACTTGACATAAGCCTCGCAGCCCCAAACCCGAATAAAGGACAAGTTAGGGACCGTTCCCTTCCATAATTCGTATGGAGTCTTGTCAACAGCTTTAGACGGACTTCGGTTAAGTATTAGAGCGGCTGACAAAATAGCATAGCCCCATAATGAATCAGGTACAACGGTGTGACTCATCATGGATCGAACCATATCAAGTAGAGTTCGATTTCTCCGTTCGGACACACCATTTAATTGTGGTGTTCCAGGTGGAGTCAACTGTAGCACTATGCCACAGTCTTTAAGGTGTTGATCAAACTCGTGTGAAAGATACTCACCACCACTATCAGAACGTAGTGCTTTAATCTTTCTTCCCAGCTGGTTCTGTACCCGATTCTGGTATTCTTTGAACTTGTCAAAGGATTCACTTTTATGCTTCATTAAGTAGACATAGCCATATCTACTCAAATCATCCGTGAAAGTGATGAAATACCTATAGCCTTCTCGTGCGTTGATCGACATAGGGTCACATACGTCCGTATGTATGAGTCCTAATAGGTCGGCAGCGCGCATTCCAACACCTTTGAAGGAAATACGAGTCATCTTACCGATGAGACATGATTCACACGTGCCATATGATTCGAAATCAAAGGCCGAGATAGCTCCATTCTGTATGAGCTGTTTTACGCGTTTCTCATTTATGTGTCCCATACGACAATGCCATAGATAAATTTGATCTTTGTCACCTACCTTTAATCTCTTATTATTCACATGTAATATTTCAGTGGTTTGATCTAAAACATAAATTCCATTCGTGGAAACTGCCTTGCCAAAAATCATATTGTGTAATGAGAAAATTCAACTGTTATTTTCTATTACAAATGAAAAACCAAGTTTGTCAAGTGCAGAAACTGAAATAATGTTTTTGGACAAACAAGGAACATAATAACAGTTATATAAAGATAACTCGAATCCACTTGGAAGCTGGATTACGTATGTTCCCCTCGAGACTGCAGCAACACGTGCTCCATTCCCGACACGCAGGTCAACCTCACCCTTGATTAGGGGTTCTTGGTTTCGGAGGCCCTGCACATGATTACATAGATGAGAACCACAACCATTATCTAGTACCCAAGTTCCGTAACTTGCATGGTTAATCTCAATCATGTGAATAAAAGAAGAAGAAGACATACCAACAGGAGTAACGCAGCCTGCCTTAATGTCCTCACGATACACGGGGCATGAGCGCCTCCAATGCCCAGTCTTGTGGCAATGGTGGCATTCCATGCTTGTATCCTTGCTCTTTGTTTTGCCCTGTGAGTTGCTTGACTCACCTGGCCCACTCTTGGTAAATCCTGACTTCTTAAACTTGGGCTTGCCTACTGTAGGTCGCCCTGAGCTTTAGCTTTTCCCTTACCCTTACCCTTACTGGAGATCATGAGAACATCCTGCTTCACGCTCCCACTTAATATCAGATCCTTCTCGGTCTGTACGAGAAGGGAGTGGAGCTCATGAGGAGTCTTCTTCATGTCGTTCATGTAATAGTTGGCCCTAAAGAGGGCGAACCCATCATGAAGCGAAAGAAGCATTCAATCAACGATTATGTTCTCACTGATCTTGCAGTTTAGGGCCTCCAGTTTCTCGATATTCTCAATCATGTTGAGAATATGTGGGCTAACAGCTTGGCCCTTCTGGAGTTTCGCCTCAAAGAAGCGACAAGTATGCTCATAAGAAACGATTCTCGGAGCTTTTGAGAATTCGTTAGTGAGCGTGGTGAAAATCTTGTTTGCACCATGGGATATGAAGCGTCTTTGCAAATTGGATTCAGTTGCATAGATGAGTACGTTCTTTATCGCACCCGCTTCCATGACGAAGTCGCTATGAGCGCGAACTTCGTTAGCTTTAGCTCCAGTTCCTGGGTGTGCCGGAATTGGCTCAGGTAAGTACTTAAGCTTTCCGTCAGCAATGGCAGCATTCCGTAGTGCTGCCTCCCAGTCAGAGAAGTTTGACCCATCATTCCTCAGTCTAGTAGACTGATTCATGGAGTCCATGAAGGCTTTTAGCCAGGATTCACGTGCTAGCTTGGCACTTGGCATTAGGTCTTCACCAGCCATTAGTTATACAACAGTTTAATTGAACGTGTTCTACACTGAAAAGAAGATAAAACAGAACCATATAAGCAACTCATTGTTTTGATTTAAGTCTATATTAAATTGTATTTAAACTCGTAGACTCATGCATTTATATAATTGATCTCCCTTCAAGAATTATATAAACGATCCCAAGACTCAATTTTCGTATATTGATAAGCCCACAGCTTGGCTAATTCCACCGTTGGAACTCTTGGTCGATAGATTTCCGTAAATCCTATCTATTAGTCCATCTCAGTCGCTAGATAGTATCGAGTGACCATGATGTTGAGATAAAATAAATCATCTATTCCCACTTACCCGACGTAGAAGGGGTCATATTATGCCTACCGACGAAGAAGGGATTCATGGGAGTCTGATTTATAAAGACTATTCTCAATTTTTGGTTATACGAGGAAGACCCCATCAACTTTTATTTATCCATTTTAAGTGAACTAATATCTAGCATATGCGTGAATGAATGAAATAAAGTGATGGCTTTGCAATTGACATGTGACATCTGTATTGTCACAGAAAACTAACGCGTAACCTCTACATAAGTCAGTTTTCAGGCATGTTATAGGTGGTTTGGTTTTAGGCGGAATATGATGCAAGCTATTATCGATGAAAGCATAAAATAAATGCAATAAACGTAAATAAAAAGTCCTAGTGTGGCCTATCTTACCAAAATAAACATAAAACAACTTGGAATCCACCGTTGGACCCTAGAAGCTTGTCTTGATGTTCCATCTTGGTCCTTGCAGCGGGAGTGAGCATCCGGTCTCCGTCTTTGGTCTTCACAAAATTACTAATTTAAATTACAAATATAACCCTATTTACATTCTAATTTAAATATAAAAGTAATTACTTGGCAAAAACCCAAAACGGAGATTCAAGATCTCAAAAATACAAGCAAGGCTGTGTCCCATCATTACGGTGACATAATCTTCTAAGGCCACACTAAGTTACAACCGTTTGCAAAATTAAATACGTTATAGAAAGCATTCAAAATGCATTCAACAAGACGATAAATAAAATGCATCAACTAAAATTAAAATTCATTCATGACATAATACTGTTATTATGATTAACAAATTTTACCAAACCACCTTTTCGGGATTAAAATTATGTGATTATACCGTTTTAACCACTTTAATTTTAATAAGTTTATAATCCATTATCTTAAACCGTTTTAAAATAATATGTATCAAACGAGAGTGAACCGTTTCACAAAAATAATATACTATTTCCGTATACAGCATATTACTTTTTGGCCAAGGGAAAATAAAAACAAGTTATTTTCGGAAAAATAAAACACAACTGTTACAGGGAAGTGGTCGACCGACCTCAACATGGGGTCGACCGACCTCAACATGGGGTCGACCGACCTACTGTCAAAAAAAATTTCCTGTATCAGCAGAGAGATCTACCGACCCATTAAACAGGTCGAACGACCTCCTGACAGAAAAAAAAAAAATTTCCTGTAACTGCAGAGTGGTCGACCGACCCAATAAACGGGTCGACCGACCACAAAACACGAAGTCGGGTTTCTGTAAACGCGAAATTGCTGCACTTTTAATCAAAACAAGTTTTAACCTTTGATTCAAAAAGCGTAAATCAAAATAAACAGCAATTAGGGTTCACATATTGTCAAGAATATCGATTAATTAACAATATGTAAACAAGAATCGAAAACAAGATTGATTATACAAAAGAGAAACTGCCGAAAAAAAACAGAAACCCTACGCGGGTGTTGGTCGACCGACCACAATAATGGGTCGACCGACCCACACGCCGACAGAAATCGATTTTCAAAATTTTTAATCAAAACTTATGAAAAACACAAAAGTAAAATTTCGAGGCCTTGGCTCTTATACCACTTGTGGGGAATATAGCATGTATTCGCCCTAAAACGTGAAAGATTATAACGAATTTTACAGTTGAGATTATTGTCATAAGTTAATAAAAACATGAAAAGGAATACAACCTTCGGTTCTTGCTTGAATAGGCCTAAGAACAGGAATTAAAGTAAATTCCCTCCTATAACTTGTACCCAAGACTTGAATGAGATGATGCCGCATGTGCTAGAAATACTCTCCAATTGCCTTGCAATATGGGGAGAGCTTTTGTGAGGTTTTAGATGTGAGATCTGAGTTTTGGGAAAATAATGTAGTATTGGTGGGTCGGCCGAACGGGTTGAGGTGAGATTCTAAATTACCAGTTGAATTAATCCCCTGACACAAGGAGAGGACTCTCCTTATGTAGTATTGGTGGGTCGGCCGAACGGGTTGAGGTGAGAGTGGGCTTTTCCCACTTTTACCTTATACCTTTGCGTGATTCGACCCGATTAGCTAAATATTATTCGCGGGTTTTATTTATAAATCGCACACGTGTTATCAGATATTAATGCAGTCGATACATTAATAATGGTCTGATAAAATTACGATATTGTATAATTACCCAAATTATTATAACTGTTTATATTAATACGCGAATACAATATTTAATTAAATATAACCGTTTATATTTAATTTACGAATTAATCATGTAATCCGTGTTAGCTAAAATTATTTAATCCGTATTAAATAATAATCTCAACATCTTATTGACTAATTTAATAGTCAATACTTCTGACTAACTGTTTAGTCTTATCCGGCATAAATGTGATTGTATTTTCATACCTTCACATCTCTCAAACGTGTCCTATAGGTGTGACGTATAGGGACCAGTTGATCACCGCCATCCGTATGACAATAACGTCAAACTTATCTAGCAATCCAACCGTTATTGATAAACGTGGATCAACTGATAATAATACTGCAGTATGCCCTTGTGATCCTTAAAGAGATTTAATAAGTCATTGTACTTAATTGTCAAGGACACCAGCCCCAACACAACTGACCACCACCGTCACACGACAGTAATGTCAAACTCTAGTCAGCCAATCATTACCAATTAATGTTGGTCAGTTGACTATATCAAATATCGGATCGTCCCTTGCATATTATTTTCATAAGATTTTTGACAATGATTATTATCATTGACGTGATCGCACTATTGTTGAGGACACATTTCCCAACAATCTCCCACTTGTCCTCGACAAGTGTGCGTCACCGATTCTCTTGTCCTATTACGTCATCTCCCACTCAATGCAAGGTGTCTTCCAGGTCGTACTTGCATTTGATCATATCTTGAGCGGTTTTCTCGATCTGGAGATTTAACTGCTTTGACCGGAATTATCTACCATAGATACCTTCCGAGCGTGGCCAAACATTTTCAGTTAAACTTCTCCTCGAGTGGCCCTGAGATTTAAGACAACCCCGACGAGGGACTGGACAATTCCTATCCTATTGTTCCCTTCGACTAACACAGTCCATCATGACCCAAAAGAAGCCCATTTGACCCCCTTTAACGGTTGATCGTAGAGCAAAAATCAAAGTCAATCTGAAAACTGTGCCACCTTGGGCGAACAGTCTCAAGTCTAAGAATCGACTTATGTGAATAATATAGTAGCTCTCGCCACGACCAGGCTAATTATAAAATTTCCAGAACTCTATAAGCGGTCACTTAATGCCCGACAGAGTGATACACAATCTGCCTATGTGATCGACTAATCATCCCATATGACTCTATGACATTTGAACTTGCCATCAATCGCCTCACACTCTAGTCGCTTCGAGACGTCACCTCATACGAGCGACTATGGGCTATACTAAGTTAATCCAGTTCACTTATGGGGTTCAAAATTGTCTCTTACAACCCATTTGGATTTCACAAAGTATATAAAATTGTGAGTTAATAATAACTCAAACGATAAGAGTGATAGTTAAGTGCGAACAGTCAATACGATATTACTGCTCCACATTAACAATCTTTGATGCTCATACATCAATTTGTATTAATGGTTTACTATGTGAATATACCCTTTATTCACATCTATAAACCTACAAATTTCGGTTTCCTTTTGACTCATATTATCTCGTATAATATGATCTTATTCAAGTACATTTCAAGTCCTCATACTCGACTCGAGTCTCCTTATCTTAAGGAAGCTCCCACTGTTTTCTTAAAACTCGTGACATGTCGTCCTTACGAACATAGTCACACTGTACTAGAATTCATATTGTAGTTTACCTAGATTCGATCTACTGGTTCTCCTCGAGAACTTATATCGAAATAAGGTTTTGCTTCAACTTTTGGCATTTTAATCAAGGTCATATGAACTAACATTTTTATATCTTGGAGATTCAATATTCATCGCTATGAACAATTATCCTAACCTTGTAAATCAACAAGTGACGTTCCATTATCATATAATAAACTCACTTATGATTGCCCATCATCCTATGATGTTTTTGACATACATTCATCTAGAATTGAAAACCTCATATTCTTTACACTTAAAGAATCACCATTCTCTCTTAATGGTAGGTTCAATTTTCTTAATAACTTTTCTCCCACTGAATTTCATATCACCATTTTTATAGTTAAATAACTCCCACTATCTTCATAGTGTTTATATAACTACTTCAAACATCTTCTCAATTCATTATGAACATTTCATTTTCATATTCCTTCCCATGGAAAGAACTACTATTATCACGAGATCGGGAGATGATATCTCCTCTATTATCTTTATAAAACAGAAATATTAACATCACGGAAACGATTTCCTTCCGTTAACACACGCGGTTCCCTTTGTCCTCTCTAGGAACTAATGACATAAGAAACATTTCCTTTTGTGTCCTCGCGTAGTTTCTTCTGCGTCCTCTCGTAGTTTCTTCTATCCAATCTTTTAGAGTTCTTTTTAAAGGACTCCTTATAGGACTCTTCTCTAAGATCCTATGTTTATCCCATTGGTTTACGGGCGTAGAATTTCTCCCACTTTATTCTTTAAAATAACCGTTATTTAAGAAGGATAGCATTTCCGCCCGTCAACAATGTATTGGACAAAGATAGAATGAGTTGTGAGACATTAGTACTCTCATTCGTTTAAGGTGATCATCTTATAACGAACTAATGTTCTCATGTTTGAGTTTGAAGTATTTCACGGGGTGTAATTCTCGTTTTAAGTAAATCGAATTACTTTATTATGATCCTATCATGTCTTATCGTACGGTGAACTATTCAAAGTACTTTATCACGATCTATGAAAATCGTATCAACTCATGTTATGTATCACAAAGCATTTTAAAAACCAACATATTGATTAAGAACAAAATAGATGACTTGGGTTGAAAACCAAGTCACCAATATTCAAATTAGAACCATTGTTTTGAAATAACCGAATTCTTGTCATACAAGAAATACAATGTTCTTAAATTTTAAAATGCAAAATGAAAGAAGACATCAAAATGAAAAATTAGAGCCATGCTCTTCATGTCTTCAATCTTGGATGCTACGTTAGCCATCCATGGAAGGAACTTCAAGCTTCCTTCAATTTCTCCTTGCCTTTATCTTTGGTAGGAGCCCGTTTAAAAACAATTTTATAAACGGGTAAGAATCAATAACTTGTATCAATATACAAAAATTGATTAAATAACATGAATTAGACGAGAATAATACCTACTGCAAGAACCTTTCCGGCTTTGAGGTCATGGAGATACTTCGGGCAATTCCGCTTCCAATGCCCCATCTTAGTGCAATAATGGCACTTGTCTTCAACCTTTTTAGACGATGAAGAAGCACCTTTCGAAAAGGTCTTCTCCTTAGGAGATGTGGGCTTGAAGGCTTTGACATTTTTACCTTTATTAGCCTTCCGCTTAAACTTCCCCTTGCTTTTCTTCTCGATGCTAAGCACATCCTTCGTGGAACTCTCATTAAGTCCCATATCCCTCTCCCCTTGGACTAACATCTTATGCAACTCGTCCAAAGAGGTTTCTTGATTACGCATGTTAAGTTTACCCGAAACTGAACATACGATTTCACTTTGTTTAGGGAGTGAAGGATTTTGTCAACAATAAGAGAGTCGGGAACATTCACCCCTTCCAACTTCAAGGTTTCGGCTAGCTCAACCATCTTGAGCACATGAGGACTAATCTTTTGACCTTCCTTTAAGGTCAAATCAAAGAAGTCGGAGGCCGCCTCATATTGGATCACCCTAGGAGCTTGCGAAAACATGGTCTCAACTCTAGTATAAATCTCATTAGCCGTGGCTAGCTTAATCATTCTTCTTTGGAGATCCGGCTCCATCGAGAATATAAGCACGTTCTTAAGAGCATGCGACTCTTTCATGTAGGTCTCATAGGCCTCACGAGTCGCCTCCGATGCACAAGCGGTCGGAGTGGGAGGAACGACAATGGTAAGATAACGAGTCTTATCGTCAGCTTCCGCGGCCAAAACCAATTGGCGCCATGCTTCTCAAGCTTGCAACGATCCATAAATGATCGAAGCCATGAAACGTGTGGGAGTGGTGGAGCGTTATTTGCCATTGATGATTGATTTGAAAAGAACTACAATGAAAATAAAGGAATTAAAACACAATTATCGTTTTAATAATTTAAACTTGTAAATTTTAAACAAGTTAAGCATCTAATTAATGATCTCTTACCCAATTAAGTTAATGACCCCGAGACCCAAATACATACTAACTTGGGCACGGTTTAGCCGAACATCCCTCATTAATATGACTCGGTGGATAACTATAACACCCCCATTTATTTAAGGACCTGTACTAGGACTCCTCAGATAAATAAAGGTGTTACCATCCCGGTTTCCCGAGGCAGTAGATACAAAGGAAGATAAACAGTACTTTAAATAGAAAGTTAACTCAAGTCATGATCTTACAACCGTATCAAAAGTCTTAACAACATAAGTAAAATACGACTCGTACTAAACTGACTAGGGTGATCTAGACAACTAAACTGGTCCGGATCCAAGCTCTTCCTCCCATAGCTCCCCCTTAATCTTAGCCACCTGTCAATCTGCTCCCCAATAAATGGTTCATCACAGGTGTTCACGAATACACAGGGTCAACCACAAGGTTGAGTAGAGAAAAAAAACTGTAAATAAACCACATTACTATAAATAGAAAGCTGAACATCTCCAATCCAAATCACAGACCCTTTTTCTCCGCACCAAACACAGACCCTTTATCTCCGCACCAAACACAGACCCTTTATCTCCGCACCAAACACAGACCCTTTATCTCCGCACCAAACACAGACCCTTTATCTCCGCACCATATCGTAACACAGATTTATATATCACAATATACCAATCATATAACAAAATGCATGAACATGATTAATATCAATCAATAAACAGAGTACACATCTCATATATGTAGTATTCCCCTACCTCGTAATTGCAGAAGAAAAGGCAAAATGCACAACTGTTCTCAAAAGTGCTCCACACGAAAACTTCCACCTAAAAGTATATTACTTTAATTAATAAACTTCCTACTCTCGTAATACGTATACACATTTCCATTTATAGTAACTTTCTATATATAGCAGCTTCCAAAAATAGCAACCTTGGTTCGAAATTCAAATTATTTAAAACGTGCATAACTACCATATCTTACATTAAATGCCCAAAATCATTTCCTTAATAAGTAATATTCTTCACCATAAATATTAATATATTTGCCATAAATAATACTCATTTCAAACCAAATAATAATAAGTAAAATAGTAATAGTAACATTAATAATAATAATAATAATAAAACTAATAATAACAAAACAATGAAAAGAATAAACAAACACACCAAACCCGACAGCCCAAAAACCCCTGACCCGCGGCTTCCACACCCTTGCCCCAGCCGCGTGACTACACCAAACACCACCGCCAACCACCAGACACGACCCCCACACTGTCCCCTTCACCTCTGACCACCACCACCCTGGTCGACTACTTCCGGCGAGGTGAACCAGAGCCATTACCAGGCCTGGTTCACAACCCCCTGACCAGCAACACCTCAACAGCCTCTCTCGAAAACACCAGCCACCACCGCGGACATGACCGATCCTGGCGACACTCACCACCAACAAGACCACCGCCGACAGACGCCCACAACCACCTTGGTACCACCGCATAGACCTCCCCCTAGTCGGCGGTGATACCAACCCAAACAAGACTCCTACGACACCCAACCACTCTGCATACTTCCTGACCTCTATCGACACCCCCCAAACCACCGCGACAGACTCCCCATAGCCACCGTGACAAGCACCAAAAGTACCACCCAACCACACACTTGACATCCTAACCCACAACCTATGATTGAATTGACACGACTCAAACAAAACACCTGATACAAACGCAACAATGCTTATAAAAAAAAACAAACGAATTAAAACAGGACAGAACAGAGCTTCTCTGTCCTGACTTAACCACCCTCACGACGTCCCTCTACCACCGACAACACCCCGACGAGGACTTACATACCTACACTGCGTGTTATACCATAAGTTTATGCAATAAAACACAGGTTAGAGACACACTAGGTGGCAAAACGTGAGACTGAAAACTACCAACACAAGAACTGGAAACAAGATTGTGTACGACTTACCCGTTTCTCAGCCAATTCGAACCACCGTGCACCCACCTACGACCACCGTGTTCAGTCTCGTTCTCACCTCTGATGTGTCGGCTGAGGTTAAGTGGTGTTTGATTAGAGATTAGGGTAAAGATTAGGTTTTGGGAAGGTTAGCAAGATGACGGCAGAGAGTTGATATAAAAAGGGTTTTGAGTTTGTGTTAATTTGATTCAGCCGTGGGCTTGGGTGGTGCACGGATTACGAGGCCCAAAACGCAACCTGAAGGTCCCTAGTTCGAGCCCCCATGGTGACACAACTCCCTAGTTAAAGATTATAACACATCGAAAGCAAAATAAAACATACAAACGTAGCCTTACTATAAAATAAACGAAAAGTCGTAACCAAAGCTTATCCCAAAAACCGAGGTATTACAGTCTTCCCCCCTTAAATTGAAGTTCGTCCCGAAGTTCACCCATACCTAGGTGGCAAAACAAACAACCCACAAAAATCACACAAAGCAATCATCAAAAACTTGCTCAAAACACAGAATGTTACATTCCACCCCCCTTAAAGAAAAGTTACGTCCGCGTAACTTACCTCAATCGAATAAATGCGGATAACGCTCTCTCATGGATGCCTCAGGCTCCCACGTAGCCTCTTCCTGATTATGATTTGTCCACAAGACTTTCACCAAGGACGTTTCTCCATTACGAGTCTTCCGTACCTTCCTGTCCAAGATCTCTCTCGGAGTCTCAACGTATGCCAACTGTTCATCTACCTCAATCACCTCATGCTGAAGCACATGAGACGGATCACTCACGTATTTCCTCAACTGGGACACATGAAACACATTATGGACCTTGGATAGGGTTGGAGGCAAAGCTAAGCGATATGCCACCTCTCCAACTCTGTCCAAGATCTCAAATGGTCCGATAAACTTCTGACTCAGTTTGCCACGCTTGCCGAATCTCATCACACCCTTCATCGGAGATACTTTCAGTAGGACTTTCTCTCCGGCCTCAAATGAAATATCACTCCTCTTCAGAGCAGCATAGCTCTTCTGTCGATCCTGAGCGGCCCTCATCCTCTGACGAATAATCTGAACCTGCTCCACCATCTCCTGAATCATATCTGGCCCCAATGTCACAACATCGGCTCGATCATCCCAACACACAGGGCTCCTACACTTCCTCCCGTACAGAGCCTCGAAAGGGGCCATGCCTATGCTCGCATGATAACTGTTATTATAGGAAAACTCGATCAACCCCAGTCGATCCTCCCAAGATCCTCCGAACTCAAGTACACAAGCCCTCAACATATCCTCAAGGGTCTGAATGGTCCTCTCAGTCTGACCATCTGTAGCCGGATGAAAAGCTGTACTCATTCTCAACTGGGTACCCAAAGCAGTCTGCAACTCCTGCCAAAATCTAGATATGAACCTCGAGTCTCGGTCGGAAACAATGTCTTTGGGTACACCATGCAGTTTGACCACATTCTGCACATATGACTTAGCCAACTCGGCTTTGCTCCAGGTATCTTTCATTGGAATAAAGTGAGCTGACTTAGTTAAACGATCTACGATCACCCAAATCATGTTGTTGCCCCTCTGAGTCCGAGGCAACCCCACAATAAAGTCCATCGAGATATTCTCCCACTTCCACTCCGGCACATCCAGTGGTTGAACTTTCCCTTGAGGTCTTTTATGCTCCCCTTTCACCCTCTGACAAGTCAAACATCTCGACACAAACTCTGCGACCTCCTTCTTCATGTTCGGCCACCAAAACGTCTTCTTAAGGTCCTTATACAGCTTATCACCCCCTGGGTGAACAGAATAAGGAGTAGCATGAGCTTCAGTCAGGATCTTCTTCTTTAGCTCCTCAACATTTGGTACACACCATCGCCCACTGAATCTCAAGCTACCATCGGTATGAATACTGAACTTGGATACCCCATCACCATTCCCATTTTCCACCATCAAACGCCACTTCTGGATTCTCTCATCGTTCTGCTGTAACTCCCGAATCTCCCCATACAATTCAGGCTCCACTGTCAAGTCACCAAGAGCGCCCCCTTTCCGGATCATGAATATTCCCATCTCCCTTAGTTCACCATACAACCTCCCTCTCGATCTGGCACAATCCAAAGCATGTATTGACTTCCTACTGAGAGCGTCAGCTACCACATTTGCCTTGCCTTCGTGGTAGACAATCTGCATATCATAATCTCCGATCAACTCTATCCACCTCCTCTGCCTCATGTTCAACTCCTTCTGGGTGTAGATATATTTCAGGCTCTTATGGTCAGAAAACACCTTAAAAGTGGCCCCATAAAGGTAATGACGCCACAATTTCAGTGCAAAGACCACAGCGCCCAATTCTAAATCATGAGTCGGATAGTTCTCTTCGTAGGTCTTCAACTGGCGAGAAGCATACGCGATCACTCTCCCATTCTGCATTAGCACACAACCCAACCCATGCTTTGAAGCGTCGGTGTATACCTCGAAATTATCACTTCCAACTGGCAAGGCCAGGATAGGAGCTGTTGTCAGGCGTTCCTTAAGAGTCAGGAATGCCTTCTCACAACCCTCATCCCAGACAAAACGGTTCTCCTTCCTCATCAACGACGTCAACGGCTTTGCTATCTTTGAAAAGTCTTTGACGAATCTCCGGTAATAACCTGCTAACCCCAGAAAACTTCGGATCTCACTCACATTCTTCGGACTTTGCCACTTAGTCACAGCTTCAATTTTACTAGGGTCAACAGATACCCCCTCTTTGGAAATGACATGCCCCAGAAACGCCACTTTCTCCAACCAGAATTCACACTTACTCAACTTGGCATTGAGTTTATGTTCTTCCAAAGTCTGAAGTACCTTCCTCAAATGATCTTCGTGCTCCTCCGCATTCTTGGAATATACCAGGATATCATCGATAAATACCACCACGAACTTGTCGAGATACGGGCTGAAGACTCGATTCATCAAGTCCATGAACACAGCTGGAGCATTAGTCAATCCAAAGGGCATAACCACAAATTCATAGTGGCCATACCTCGTTCGGAAAGCGGTCTTCGGAATATCTTCATCCTTTATCCTCAATTGATGATACCCGGATCTCAAATCAATCTTGGAGAAGACCCCGGCTCCACTCAACTGATCGAACAAGTCGTCAATTCTCGGCAATGGATAACGGTTCTTGATGGTTACATTGTTCAGCTCTCGGTAGTCAACACACAACCTCAAACTCCCATCCTTCTTCTTTACAAACAGAACAGGTGCACCCCAGGGCGACACACTGGGTCGAATGAACCCTTTTTCAGCTAGTTCATCCAACTGCTTCTTCAATTCCTCCATCTCTTTAGGCCCCATACGGTAAGGTGATTTAGATATCGGTCCTGCTCCTGGTTTGAGGTCAATGGAAAATTCCACTTCCCTCCTCGGCGGTAACCCTGGAACGTCGTCTCTAAAAACTCCCTCAAACTCCCGTACCACAGGTATCTCACTAGTCTTTGGGGTCTCAGCCTCACAATCCCACATTTGGCACAAAATTAGGCTTTCTCCTTTCCGCAAACTAGACTTCAGGGTATTGACAGATATAAATTTGATCTTTGGTTTGACTCTATACCCCTTGTAGGATACCCTCACTCCCTTGGGTCCCTTCAAGGAAATTTTCTTTTGATGACAGTCGATAAAAGCCCTATACTTCCCCAGCCAATCCATCCCTAGGATCACCTCAAAACCTCCCAGCGGAAATTCTATGAGATCACAATAGAAAATTGCTTCCCCGATTTTGATGGGTACACTTCCATAGACTCTATTACAAGCTATTGACTCTCCCGAAGGTATGGTCACTGAGTCTGCGACCCAGTCGAACCTCTCAAGCCCCAAAACTCTAACATGGTCTCTAGACACAAAAGAATGGGTGGCACCGGAATCGAAAAGTACGAAAGTAGGTTTAGAATTCACAAGAAAAGTACCGGTTACCACATGCGCATCCTCCTGAGCTGCCTGCTTTCCCATGGCAAAGAGCTTGCCACTGGACTTGACCCCACTCTGACTGGCACTAGATGTCCCAGCCTGCTGGCTTCCCTCTGCTCCTGTCTTCTGGTTACCGCCATTCCCATAGCTTTGGTTCTGGTGCGAGCGGTTCTGATAACTGTTGAAGTTCCTCTGGAAATTGCTGCTTCCTCCAGACTTCGCACCCCCACCGTAATTTGATGTGGGTGTGCGATAGCCGCTGCTACCATAGGACTGAGTGCGGGATCCCTGATATCCGGATGTAGGCGTGCGATAACCCCCGGACTGATTCACTCCAGACGAGCGACATACTGCCTGCTTGTGCCCAATTTTCCCGCAACCGAAACAGACCACTCCTACTGAACCACTACCAGAACCTCCACTCCTGAAGTTGCCCCCACTCTGGTTCCTCCCACCACCAGAGGCATTACTCCCGAAATACCCACTGTACTTGTTAGAGCTCTGCTTTTTCGATCCTGAACCCTCAGCTACTGATTCAGCCTTCCTCTTTTCTGCCTTGGACTTCTTGTCTGCTTTGATCATATCCGACAGCCTCTCCGCCGCCCCAGCCCTTAAATAGATGTCACGGACTGTGGTGGGCGGAGCTGCAATCAGTCTCTTCTTGACAGTGATTGATAACCCTCTCTCAAATTTCATTGCTAGCATGGCATCGTCGAAACCCATGTCTCCCACGTAGTGCACCAACTGGATGAATTTCCTGTAGTAAGCCTCTACGGTCATGTCCTCCGACATCGTGAATGAGTCGAACTCCTCCCTCAGCTTGCTCTTTTGGAATTCTGGTAGAAACGCCTCGTTCAGAACCCCCTTGAATGCGTCCCACGGAACAAACGCGGATCCACCCTCGGTAGCTGCTTCCCGGAGCTCTCCCTTATTCGCGGCCCACCAGTCTCCAGCCATACCCCTCAGATAGTGGGCAGCCTGGTCTACCCTCAATTCTTCAGGGCAGTCCACCAACTCGAACAGGTTACCGAATTCCCGGCACCAAGCTCCTAACAGATGAGGTTCCCCCTCCCCAGTGAATTGGGTAGGGTGATGTCTTGCGATGATTGTGCTCATTTTCGCGGAGTCCATTCGTTTGGCCTTTAGGGCCTCATTTTCAGCTATCAAACGGTCCACCTCCTCTTGGGTGATGTTAACGGCATTATCTCTTCGCGGAGGCATACTATAATACAATAGAAAGACATGAGTCCCGACTTATAGTGGCCGCACATTAGGGTTAGGGCTAAAATCCCTAAACGATAAAGTCTATCATCAGCTATCAAATTGAATAATCAGAAAATTATAACATGGCTCGGGATCACATAACCGCATATCAATAGACATGATGATAGAAGAACTACTAATCATGTTTCCAATCACTTAACATATCACATCAACATACACCCTTTTTCCAATAGTTAATGATTCGTTCATGTTCATGCCCCTTCCGGCTTTTCAAAAGTCATAAATACTTAGAATTCTCATAACGTTCTTATCGCAGTATGCTATTACTTTCACCACCTCCTATTCTACCCTTTTCTCTCGTAAATGCACTCTGGGTTCCCGGGTAAGACTGATAGGGCCTATGGTTCTGTGTGAGGGGGCCCCAGACTCATACTTCCCCTTTAGTGTGCTCCTAACAGTCCTATCCCGGGGGTTCATTTTATTTAGACTCTCCTACATTCATTAGATTCATTAGGTTAGGCCTGAGGATCTTTCGAGGCTCTGATACCACTTTATAACACCCCCATTTATTTAAGGACCTGTACTAGGACTCCTTAGATAAATAAAGGTGTTACCATCCCGGTTTCCCGAGGCAGTAGATACAAAGGAAGATAAACAGTACTTTAAATAGAAAGTTAACTCAAGTCATGATCTTACAACCGTATCAAAAGTCTTAACAACATAAGTAAAATACGACTCGTACTAAACTGACTAGGGTGATCTAGACAACTAAACTGGTCCAGATCCAAGCTCTTCCTCCCATAGCTCCCCCTTAATCTTAGCCACCTGTCAATCTGCTCCCCAATAAATGGTTCATCACAGGTGTTCACGAATACACAGGGTCAACCACAAGGTTGAGTAGAGAAAAAAAACTGTAAATAAACCACATTACTATAAATAAAAAGCTGAACATCTCCACTCCAAATCACAGACCCTTTTTCTCCGCACCAAACACAGACCCTTTATCTCCGCACCAAACACAGACCCTTTATCTCCGCACCAAACACAGACCCTTTATCTCCGCACCAAACACAGACCCTTTATCTCCGCACCATATCGTAACACAGATTTATATATCACAATATACCAATCATATAACAAAATGCATGAACATGATTAATATCAATCAATAAACAGAGTACACATCTCATATATATAGTATTCCCCTACCTCGTAATTGCAGAAGAAAAGGCAAAATGCACAACTGTTCTCAAAAGTGCTCCACACGAAAACTTCCACCTAAAAGTATATTACTTTAATTAATAAACTTCCTACTCTCGTAATACGTATACACATTTCCATTTATAGTAACTTTCTATATATAGCAGCTTCCAAAAATAGCAACCTTGGTTCGAAATTCAAATTATTTAAAACGTGCATAACTACCATATCTTACATTAAATTCCCAAAATCATTTCCTTAATAAGTAATATTCTTCACCATAAATATTAATATATTTGCCATAAATAATACTCATTTCAAACCAAATAATAATAAGTAAAATAGTAATAGTAACATTAATAATAATAATAATAAAACTAATAATAACAAAACAATGAAAAGAATAAACAAACACACCAAACCCGACAGCCCAAAAACCCCTGACCCGCGGCTTCCACACCCTTGCCCCAGCCGTGTGACTACACCAAACACCACCGCCAACCACCAGACACGACCCCCACACTGTCCCCTTCACCTCTGACCACCCCACCCTGGTCTACTACTTCCGGCGAGGTGAACCAGAGCCATTACCAGGCCTGGTTCACAACCCCCTGACCAGCAACACCTCAACAGCCTCTCTCGAAAACACCAGCCACCACCGCGGACATGACCGATCCTGGCGACACTCACCACCAACAAGACCACCGCCGATAGACGCCCACAACCACCTTGGTACCACCGCATAGACCTCCCCCTAGTCGGCGGTGATACCAACCCAAACAAGACTCCTACGACACCCAACCACTCTGCATACTTCCTGACCTCTATCGACACCCCCCAAACCACCGCGACAGACTCCCCATAGCCACCGTGACAAGCACCAAAAGTACCACCCAACCACACACTTGACATCCTGACCCACGACCCATGATTGAATGGACACGACTCAAACAAAACACCTGATACAAACGCAACAATGCTTATAAAAAAAAACAAACGAATTAAAACAGGACAGAACAGAGCTTCTCTGCCCTGACTTAACCACCCTCACGACGTCCCTCTACCACCGACAACACCCCGACGAGGACTTACATACCTACACTGCGTGTTATACCATAAGTTTATGCAATAAAACACAGGTTAGAGACACACTAGGTGGCAAAACGTGAGACTGAAAACTACCAACACAAGAACTGGAAACAAGATTGTGTACGACTTACCCGTTTCTCAGCCAATTCGAACCACCGTGCACCCACCTACGACCACCGTGTTCAGTCTCGTTCTCACCTCTGATGTGTCGGCTGAGGTTAAGTGGTGTTTGATTAGAGATTAGGGTAAAGATTAGGTTTTGGGAAGGTGTGCAAGATGACGGCAGAGAGTTGATATAAAAAGGGTTTTGAGTTTGTGTTAAGTTGATTCAGCCGTGGGCTTGGGTGGTGCACGGATTACGAGGCCCAAAGCGCAACCTGAAGGTCCCTAGTTCGAGCCCCCATGGTGACACAACTCCCTAGTTAAAGATTATAACACATCGAAAGCAAAATAAAACATACAAACGTAGCCTTACTATAAAATAAACGAAAAGTCGTAACCAAAGCTTATCCCAAAAACCGAGGTATTACAATAACCCCTTAATCGATTCTACTTTTAGAACTCTCGGTCGATAAAATTACTTTAATTCTTATCTTAGCCCGAACTTATTACCACTACGGTGGCTCGACTACCTTCGTCGAGATCAACCAAATTTCGAGAATGTAATCATATTACCCCACTTCACCAACGTAATAAGGTTTGCACCCCGGTTTAGCCGAGCCTACTCCTTTATGAAGAAGATCCTTCGCGGGTTCTTTATTTTTTGGTAAGGCTATGTCTCGATTTTTAAATAACGTAAGAGATCTTGTCAATTTATTATCTATATCCTTTAAGTGAACTAAGTCGGTGAATTATCGATAAATTGATTGACACAGTCGATAAAATCGATGAAATGCATGAGTTTGAATGACGATTTGGCTATGCATGCAAACATGATAAGCATAAATAAAAGCATAAAAACTTAAAAGCATAAATAAATCCTAGTATGGCCTTCCTAAAATAGAAAATTTAAATGTAAAATACAAATTCGGAAACCAACTCCTTGGTCCCTTGAACTTCACACGCGGCATGCATCCCAAGGCAAACTCCGTCTTGGTCGGAATTCCTTTCCGAAAGGCACCGTCTTCAAGGATCTCCGGAATTACAAATAATTACAAATTTTCTATCTATTTTATACATTATAAAATAAAACAATAAAATAAAGTGATACGAGATCACATTAAATTACAACCGAATCGATAACCCCT
Source organism: Silene conica (assembly GCA_029255685.2). Taxonomy (NCBI): domain Eukaryota; kingdom Viridiplantae; phylum Streptophyta; class Magnoliopsida; order Caryophyllales; family Caryophyllaceae; genus Silene; species Silene conica. Next base: position 76,763,897 of record CM055314.2, read on the forward strand.
TACATTACGGGAATTAACGATTAAAAACTAAGGCCATACTAAGCAAATTACATAATTCCAAAATTACGTAAATAAATTATGACATTCATAAATAATTAAATATGCAATGCTTATGTAATATGCAAAACCTATGCCAAATCGTCTTATTTAAACACATTTTAAATATCGTTATTCGTAATAACACGGTTTTATGGAATAACGTGATTTTAACATTTTAAAAATCATTAATCACCTTATGAATCACTATTCACGATTTAGTTAAATATCCTAACACATTTTAGGATTCAAAATTTAGTCTTACTCAAATTTTGAAATAACTTAACCTTTTATTTTAATATTGTTCGGTTTTAATCGGTTTTACGGGAAATAGTAATAAAATAATCAAAATGAGTCATAAAATATTTCGAAAATTCAAAATTCAAATTTTGAACATACTGAAAATTTTCTTAACATTTCAGATCCTGAAAACATTAATATTTTCGAAATATACTATTTATCTCGTAATATAGCCGTGTAACATGCAAAATTAGACGGAAATTCAAAATTACCTCAAAAATTATGCAATAAAATACCAATATAATTTTTACATATTCCAAGACACTCAAAGTGACTGAAAATGCAGAAAAATCAGTTGAAAAACACCGTTCAAGGGCTGAAAATAATTTATGACTCTTACAATTCTCAATTTTTAACTTTAACTTTTAAAATTAAAATATAAAAAACCAGCAACTTTTGGCACCCAAGAAAAATATGATGATGATCATATCTATAATGACTAATATGGGTTGATTTTTCGGACCATTTTAGAAACTTTTACTATTTTTAATAAATTGTGTCATATATTGCTCGATTTTACCGATTAAAATCATTTCTCATGCAAAATTCGAAATAATTAGCTCAAAATTCACATGCATGCTAGAAATAATATATATGACACCATATAAAATTTTTATGGTCCAATTCCAAATTAAACTATTTAAGTTAAATTATGTCACTAATATTACGATTTTTACTATAAAAATCAATATTTATGCAATATTAAAGAAAAATTTCTGGAAAATTTATCATACATTTTAAATATTTCATGTGACATATACAAAACTTTCCGTAGTTAAATTCATAATATAACTATATTAACCCATTTTTATCCCATTTTATGACTATATAACCTTTAAAAATAATAAACCATGCATAAAACTTCAATAATTTCGAAAATTATATAATCATAATATGTTAAATGCATGAGAGATCATATATAAAAATCTCGGCCAGAAACTTTATTTTACTATTTTTCCCATAATAAAACGTTTTTAACCGATTTTAAGCTTAAATTAACAATTTAATTATAACTTTGAACAATATTATTCCATAAATCATTCATTATGACTTAAAATTATTTTAAGCCAGAAAGTATACATGCATTACGATTTTCTTGCATATCCTATATGTACTAATCATTTTCGTTTTTAATTAAAATCGTATTTCTCGCAAAAACGTAAAAATCGAGTTGCATGCAAGCAACCTAATGCTCTGATACCACTTGAAGGAAAACCTTAGTCATACTAGTTTACCAATTTATTAGTCTTACTAATAATATAACTTATTAATCTCATATTAATATTGTTGATCTTATGCATGCAAATAAAAAACGGAAATAACATGAAAAAGGGTTCTCACACACGGTCCAAAGGTGCTAGGATCGGACGATCCTCCACGGAGCAACCAAAATAGCTTGCCTCCTTTACGATGCACCAAGACCTACCCTTAAATACCGAGACACTAACACGAGCTAGGTGACGGAAACGGTTATCTTAAAAACCGTAAACTAATATCTCTTTATTAGTCTACTAAAATACTAAAACACTTTTGTAGTATAAATACTATCTAAATAATATTTTGAGAGTTTTTATTTTCTTAAACTTAGAAAATATATGTAGAGGATTTTTGAGCTTTTCTTACTCTAGAAAAAGACTTAAGGTTAGAATGTGAAATGTGAACAATTCACTTTTTATGGTGGGTGGAGGAGTGTGACGTGAGGTGGAGTATGTAGGAAGGACAATTAGATTGCTTGTCTTACACATGCAACTAGGGTTGCATGCCTACTATTAGGCATCAACCTATCCTAATCATTATGTTTTTATTCATCCACTAATTTAGACAAATTAGTCCTACTTACACATATAGTCACACGCCACATTCAAGTGTAAAATGGACTTCCATTTTACAATTTGTAATTTGCACAATTGTATAATATGTGTCATCCTATGTGACATAAAACAATTGTATTAATTTTAAAATATATTTATCATATAAATAATATTTTCAAATTAATTAAATCATATTTAACAAATTATTTTAGTAATTCGTAATTACCGTCCCAATATATGGTTATCATAATAATCGTCGATACGATATATTTACAACGTTTGTTATAACCATAAACCATTCATATTCTAATTTCGATATTTCTAAAATATCGATCAATATTTGACAATTGACACATTTCAATTTCATTATAAATCTTACTTTAAGATTTAACCTCTGATTTCTCGATATATGGTTTTAAGAAGATCGATCAATTAGTATCATATATAATTGATCAATATACGTTTAAGGGGTTAGTCCTAAAGGTGTGACCTAAAGGGATCAACTGACCACCACCGTTACACGACAGTAATGTCAAACTCTAGTCAGCCAATCATTACCGTTTAATGATGGTCAGTTGACTATATCAACATACAGGTACCACCAGCCGGTGGACCGGCTGCCGGTTGGCCACCGGCTGGGAGCCCTTTTGCTAGAACCTGCCCAAAAAAGTATTTTCTTCAACTTTCGAAATTTGGCTAAGTATGGGAAGTGATCCCCAGCCGGCCTACCGGCTGCCGGTTGGGGACCGGCTTAGGATCAGATTTCAAGGGCTGGAAAATTTCTTCATTTTTCACCCAAGGTCAAGTCAAGATCCCCAGCCGGCCTACCGGCCGTCGGCTGGGGACCGGCTGGGAAGGCCTGGGGGGGCTTCTTGCTAATTCCTTCACATTTCGCTCCAAATTCGTCTCGTTTGCTCCCGTTTCTTCATTCTCGCCACAATACCTACAACACGAGAACCAAATAGGAATAGTCAAGGTAACGGGCATAAAAACGAGCAAAGGCACGCAAAATGAGGTCGAATCGGGACCAAAAATGAAGAATAATCAATGAAAATAATGACCAAAATAGAGGTCATCAGAATTCCCCACACTTAAACCTTACTCGTCCACGAGTAAGAGATCAAGTAACTACATAACCCTTATTAGAAAACAAAGAAACAAACTAACTAAGCTAACTAGAAGCCGAATCGGGTTTAGCTACACCCGTAGCCCTTTCAACTCACAATTTGACATTCATGAGAGAGAATGCCCTATTGCAAGGCAAGTTTTGTCTTGCTACAAAATTTTTGATGCCAACAAGTAAAAACATAACATGTATAAACAAGCAACATGCATCGGAAAAAAGGAAAAGCCAACCACTTGCCTCATTCAAGCGGGGTTTGTAAAACTAAACAAAGGAGGTCTATAGCGGAGGATGCCGACTCAAAGTCTAACCACGGTGTCAAACCCCTAAATCAAGCTCAAGCAACCAAAAATGACATCAACAAAGACCAAGAAACTAATTCAAGGCGGGCAAACGGAAGTACTAAGCTATACTTCCAAGAATGACACGACGCACACAAGATTCGACTCCATGCAAGACCCATAACCGATAAAAGAACCCTAAGTACCGACTCTCACGGGTGACACTCAATACACAAGGAAAGAAAGGGGGCGATTTTTGTGACAAAAGTAACCAAAATCACTCACCTACCTCAACTTGCGAAGCATGCCCGCAATCTAGAATGGTACTCCATCCAAAAATCCATGAAAAATGCAAATGCACATGATGAGAACAACAACAAGGATGCAACGGGGCTTGGGTTGGGTGAAAATGGTTTCGTGCAAGCACCGTTCTAGGATTTGAGGCTCAAAAACAAGAATGATTGCCATAATCAACACAACTCCTTATTACAACAACTAAGCAACGTCCATGCCCTAACTTTGGTTTTAACAAAACCAAGCAAAAATTGCATAAACCCCAACTTACTTTGGAAAAAAACGAACCCATTACGACCTTAAACAAAGTGGTCATTATTAAAAACACCGAACAACGTCTACACCCTAACATACGACTTGAAAACCAAATCAAATGCAAAAATTGTGTAAACCCGGCACGCGTGCAAAAACATCAAAAGACCATATTATTATAGCAACGGCTTTTTCTATGTCCCCTTGATGAAAGGGATTTGTTGCTAGCATTTTTCTCTTTCAAAACACATATGTACATTTTTCTTTTTGGATTTTTCAAAACCTTTTCAACTTTTTTTCTTTGATTTTCTATTTTTTTTTTTTTTTTTTTTCATTCTTTTCTTTTCTTTTCTCAAACTTCCAAACACCAAGAAAACAACAAGTAGTGACCACAACGGAAGAGTGCACCAACCAACATCTAAATTCCCGACTCTACCACTAACAAAGTACCACAAAAGCAACCATTCTTGATCAAGGAATGGTGTTTTTGGGATGTAGCTCATCTAGTAGTTTAGGCCAAATGAAAAGGCTAAGGCTCAAAGTGGTTAAACAAAAGGGGAATAAGATGCAAGGGTCGAAACAAGGCTAATTTGGCAAATGTGAAGTTGATTTATTTGAAACCAGAGCTGTCTCACATGCACATGAACATTAACACGGAAATAAGGAACGAGCGCCATACTTATGCGTATAGACATAACACACCACGTAAGGAGGACTACTCACAATCCTAAACTGAGTCGGTTTGATGGACCGACTATAAAGGAGGCTTTATCCTCACATTTGAGTAGCTAATGTCGGTCCTAGGTCGAGTCAAGGTCTAACACGGTCTCACAAGGTGGTCGAAACTTGGTCATTAAGCCTAGACTTCCGGGGCCTTACAAGCAAGAACCCTAAGCTAACAAGGTGACATCAAACGGTGCAAGCTATTAGGAGGGGTGTAAGACACAAGCAAGACAAATATCATCATTGACGGCATATATCCTCCACTATTCAACCTCCTATGCATATTTACAAACAAAAGCAAAACGGAAAAACCGACTAACACATATTCACAAAACTATGAAAATGAAAAGGCATGTGAAACAAAAGCAAACTAACAACAAACACAACAAACATGCAACAACAAGAGGACTAAACTAACAGCACATCAACCACAACAACCACAAGTTCCCCAAAGGAACATCCAAGGCACAAAAATCCCGTTCTCCTTCATGCTATCACCATAAAAAGAAATAGGGAGGGGGAGAAAGAAGTAGGAAAGAGTATACCAAGCATCTTCATTCTCCTAATATCTCGGGTTGTCGTCGCTGTAACACCCCGATTTATTAAGGAGCCTTTAGCAAGACATCCTCAGTAAATTGAGCTGTTACCATCTCGGAATATCCGAGGCAGTGAATAACAAAATAAATCAAACCAAAGTACTTTATATAAAAATTGGTAAAATTTAAGCTTTGGTGTTACAGATACTACATAGCGGAAAAGAAGTACAACTGATAACTACAAAGTAGGTGATCTACATCTAAGTCGGTCCATTCCAAGTGCTCACGCCATCCCATGCTCCCACAGCACCATCTTTCCTGTCAAACTGCTCCCCATTACGGATCATCACAGGTGTCACACGAATACACAGGGTCAACCACGAGGTTGAGTAGAGGAAAAATAAACAACAATATAAAATACTCCGCACCGATCCAACGCCAAATATACTCCGCACCGATCCAACACCAAATAAACTCCGCACCGATCCAACGCCAAATAAACTCCGCACCGATCACAAGACCCAATATACTCCACACCATATCACAGACCCTTTATCTCCGCACCAAACACAGACCCTTTATCTCCGCACCAATCACAGACCCTTTATCTCCGCACCAATCACAGACCCTTTTTGTTCACATCGTATTATATCACAGAATAATATAGATAACACTATATACGATCACATGGTATTATATCACAAACATGCTTAAAACAAATAAGAACAGTTTACACTTCGTCATATACCAGTATTTCCCCTACCTCGATTTGCAGAACGGTAACCGAACAGCTGCCAGAACATTCCACTTCGGCTCAGTTCCTATAAATAGTACTTACTATCAATTTCTATTCGTACAATCAACCACTACTAATTGCTTCTTGATCATGTTCAAGACGATTTACTTGTCACAAAATGTATGTATACATATCAATTAACGTTAACTCATTATTCACATCCATCATCCTTAGCCAAAAATAAACTTACTAAAAATAGACTTACTACTTATCTAAACTTACTAAAAGTAGCAAGAATTCAAGTAACCAAATGTTACTAAGCAAGAGCAATAACCATACAAGTAATTAATAATAAACATAATGCTCGTTTACAAAAAAAAAAATAACCATAACGATCCCAATGCTATGATTAGTAATACTAATAACGTACATAACATATGACCATACAATTATAAATTCATAATCACAATAATAATAATAATAATAATAATAATAATAATAATAATAATAATAATAATAATAATAATAATAATAACCTCATCATCCTAAAATCATAAATTCATAATACTAATAAATGAGGAATAATAAACAAGAAACAACAATAGCAATTTGACCCAAAATCAAGTAAAAACGTAACAACATCAACAGCCCCCCTTCCCATCGAGACCACAGCCCCTAACCAGCCCGCTTTGACGAACGAGACAACCACCCGACACCACCACAATCACCACCTCTCTACGGTGGTGATGGCCACTACATGATGACGCATCACCTGACCCTAAACACCATCCCTGATCTGACCCCATCAACCCACGGCACTTGTTACAAACACCCTTGGTCACAACCCCAAACTCCGAATTCATGACTGACACCCTGCCAAAACGCCGCGACTAACACCCGTAACAACCCCGGCCCTCTCCAGTGGCACCACCAGGCTCACCTCTGAGCCTTGGTGGTTCCAGGGGAGAAAGTAGCGGTGGTCGACACCACAACCACCACCCAAACAGTCGTACTAAAACCCAGCAACCCCTCCCGCGAAAGAGTACTCTGTTTTGAAAACGAAAAGAACACGACTGATAAGGCGACAAAACACCCTGTGACGGTGGTTCTAAGCTGTCAACAACGACACAACAAGAGTCTAAAAACAACCACTACACATCCTTGGTTCCTAACATGCGAAAATAGAACTATGAAAGTGCATAACTCGTGAGTACAAACGTGATAAAACAGCCTGTTACAAAGAAAAGGTCGAAAAAAAACTGCGTGTGTACCTCTTTCCCGTAGCAAAACGACCACCTTAAGCCCCTTTGACCACCGTGCCAGGCCCTCCTTTGCTATCTCAGATGTGGCGGCATGAAGTATGGTGAGTGTGTGAGTGTTGATAGGTCAGGAAAATAGGGTTGGGTGATCTCTTTTGTATGACGGCAGTGAGGCCGAGGGAGGGTTTGTGTAATTTGTTCTTATTTTCGATAAGTGGGCTGTTCATGGTTGCACGCAAAACGAGGCCCAAGATGGGTCTCTAAGGTCATAGGATCGAATCCCCTTGGCAACACAAACCCCTAACTTGATCAAAATATCATGATTCGATGCACTTAAATTATTCGAAAGCCCACAAATTTATTTAACGAATAACCCGTCATTATTAAATAATTTGGATAGTAAAACGGGTTATTACAATCTTCCCCCCTTAAAATGAACTTCGTCCCGAAGTTCACCCACTCCTAACGACCACGACAAGACTTAAGCATGCTAAAACATGAAATGTTACATTTATAGATATACTATCAAAATAAGTCAATATGAATGAAATGTCATTTTATGAATTAATCGTCAGATATAAAACGATTACGAAATACGAACTAATCGTAGAAATACGGTTTATAAAATAATAACAATTTACGTAAAATACTTTATAAACATTCTCTTTGAAATACTTGTATAAAACAGGGTTTGATAACTGTTGACTAAGGCTAGAATACGGAGTATTACAGTCTTCCCTTCTTAAATATGAACTTCGTCCCGAAGTTCGCCACCCATAACGGTAAAGAACTTATAACAAGCATGAAACAATCATAAATAGCACTTATATAGACTTCAAAACACGAATGTTACATTATCCCTCGTTAAGAGAGCTTTGTCCCCAAAGTTCAACGCATAATTAAGTTAAAAGATACTTCACGAACCACTAACCGGATTATAAGTAATTCGAACAGTCACGAAATATTACATGCTATAACAACTAGTCATAACGTAAATCACCAAGATTTTACAATCCTATCCTCCTTAAAACATGGTTACGTCCTCGTAACCCCATTATAAGAATACCAGCACATTACTCCGTCTTACCCATTATCTTATCTCATAAAATCTCACTCTAAGTGACCAAGTATTGTATTATCATTGTCGAATCTAAGACCAAGGACAAGGGTGAGTGAACTGGCGGAAAAAAAAATCGTGAATCAGTACTTCATCTCAACATCGATTTCAAACTCATACTACAACTCAATCACCAAGGTCACACCGGACCATAAACACAATATGGCACTACGGCCAGATAACTTATAACTCGGTACCAATGACCAATTCTCATCTCGATTTCAATATCAATATTATCAAATATTCCATTAAAGGAACTGCTCAACATTTAGGGAATAACTCTAAGCTACTCACCCACAAGTCAAGGTCAAAGAATGCGACAACTTGATAAAACACCGAACAGAAACCTCAATCTCAATACAACATCATCATAAATAACTCAGCTAATCAATTACCAGAAGTTTACCTACCTTACACTCAGCCTATCTCACAAACAAAAGGATTATCTTATCAACAAATAAATGAACTGTCAAAATAAGAGAATACTTACTAATATTCCACTTAAATAAGTACCCGTAAGAACCCATAGCAATTATCATGTTATCATATACCCTCGAACAACAACAAGAGTAATAGGATCGGTAGAAATCGTGTTACGCAGTAAAATAGAATCAGAGTAGTTAATACTTACATACTATTGAAATTTTAACACAAAATCAATATATTCACAACAATGTAGATAATCAAGAAACTCAGAGTTCGTAATTGACAAATTAAAACGTTTCATGTTCGTTATCATATTATAGAAAAGATATAAGGCAAAATTTGTTAATGTAAATAAACATGGAACATTGACATACTTCACAAGATATACACAATCATGGACTAACGAGACCGTTTAATATATCTGGGTATTAATAAGTTAACAAGATCACTTAGGTATAACTCAACTTACATCATTTATCATGAGACTAATGAAATACATGTCTTGTAAAGTAAGGGTTTATATAATGCGCAACAGTTAAGCATTCGGGCAGGCTTTCATCAACACGTAGGTACAGAATTTGTCATATTGTAAACAATTACTATAATTATTAAAATGTCAAGCGTCATCATGGATAATCATCATCTTGAAATACAAATTCAAAACTTTTGGAACCTTTGGAAAACTTTTGAAACGCTGAAATGGTAGTTTGTGACAATTATAAACACAATCAAAGGCTATTTTTCAACTACAGATCGGACTTAAAACTGCTCGGAGACATTCTGACTCTCCTTTACTAAACATTGTTCTCATAAATTGTAGCTCATGAATCATGAAGATTTAGTGCTAAAGGTAAACGGATTCACAACACTGGTACTTCCATAAAACTCATCATGCCAACTAATTAACGACTCCATATATTATGATCAGATTTTTAATCCTAGCAAAAGCAATTTAGTTGTGACATAACAATATACATGAAAGTGTTATGAAGGTTATTATCTTAGTGACTAGACAACGATATACCATAAATATATGAAGGAACATCAACACGATTAACAACGTCCAAATGATCACCATTACTTATTACTTATAACAATTAGATTGCTATATCATGCTAATAGGTTTACGAGTCCAATTTCATTCTACCACCCGTCAAGACTCTTCTCTGATAAATATGATTTTAACATCACATACGAACATCACATCATTATTTTGAAGTCAAAACACCAGAAAGTAAGGGCGACAGTATAATTGAAACTATTTTATATATAAATAAGCAAGATAACGTTATCATAAAGTAAGTTTCATATTCATATCCTATGCCAACTATTCATGTTACTAATGCCATATTAGGATACCACATGGTCACATCACATAATTCACATTTGATTAAACATTCATATGAAATTTACATAACTCACAATTTCCACCATTTAGATATTACGTAGCAATTTACACAAATTATAATTACATATCCACTTAGCTATCTTGCGAGCTATTATAATGAATTAACAAATCATAGGAAACAGAAGCGGATACATATCTCTAAGGGAAGCACTCATAACAATTTTGATAACTTAAATGGTTTGGACAGGAACCTTGCAGCAATTCAACGGAAATTGAACAACTTGCAAAAATCACAATTAAACAACGACTCGATAAGATTTTACATAGCTTATCCTTTTTGGAAATGTGAACGAATGTTCTAAACAGTGGAGTTGGAATATACAAAAAAAAACAAAAAAAAAGTAAACATATTTTAAATGACTTTATTTACAAAAACATGGGTCAAAACAGAACCATGCAGTAACAATCTGACCACTGTCAACTACAAGATTTATTCCTCTCAGAATATAACTCCTATTAATCTGAAACCAAAAGCATTGGAACACCAACTCGGAAAGTTATCATACATAAAATTTTCATACTCAAATATAGGACACATATAAAATGACAGTCCGTACAATCCAGGTAACATTCTGGAAATTTATTAAAAATTTGGTCCCTTTGCAAATACACACCACTACATCCAAACCCATCTTTCTTATTCCAAAATACGTTGTCAAACATTTGAAGCATAGACACCACTTTGTACCATATTAACATTTATTCCTCATTTCAATTGTAGTTGCCATCTAACACAGTAAAGGTTTCGAAACTGAAAATAGGGTCAACTAAATAGCTTGATAGTTATACATGTGTATCAAAATAAATTCATTGCACCATCATAACCTATCCAAGTACGGAACTTAAACTAGGGACTATTATGTATCCCTTATTGATTACGAACTTCATAACAACTTTAAATGCGTATAAAAGGCATAGAAAGAAATCTTATTTACAATATATGCAACACATAACTATATACGTTCATGGCTTAGGGAACACATTCCGCATATCACTAGACATGGATTACTAATTTATATAAATCTGATCATTCATGTTCAAATACCAACAATATATTACATAGATACTATAGTCATTCAATTCCAGATAATCGTATAAACACTTCAAATATCAAAATCATATGATCACATCACTCTAAGTATGGCTCAACAAATACAACTCCCAAACTCTGATAATTTCAATTCAATCATCCATGTCAATCCACAGTTCCTATTGCACATGTCCTTAATCAGAACTCACATATAACTTACCTCGTTCTTCTCCTGCAAGAACGTTAGCATAGTATAACCAGGTCACTATATAGTCTACCCCACTCTTCAATTACTCTCTTTGGGTTCTCGAGACAGAACAGAAAGGGCCCAGGTTTGGTGTGAGGGGCCCCCTAACTCATCCCGTTCCTTTTTGGGGCTCCAACCAGTTTCATCTCGGGGTTCATTTTATTAGACTCTTCCTATGTTCATTATTATTCATTTGGTTTAGGCCTGAGGATCGTTCTCTCTGATACCACTTTGTAACACCCCGATTTATTAAGGAGCCTTTAGCAAGACATCCTCAGTAAATTGAGTTGTTACCATCTCGGAATATCCGAGGCAGTGAATAACAAAATAAATCATACCAAAGTACTTTATATAAAAATTGGTAAAATTTAAGCTTTGGTGTTACAGATACTACATAGCGGAAAAGAAGTACAACTGATAACTACAAAGTAGGTGATCTACATCTAAGTCGGTCCATTCCAAGTGCTCACGCCATCCCATACTCCCACAGCACCATCTTTCCTGTCAAACTGCTCCCCATTACGGATCATCACAGGTGTCACACGAATACACAGGGTCAACCACGAGGTTGAGTAGAGGAAAAATAAACAACAATATAAAATACTCCGCACCGATCCAACGCCAAATATACTCCGCACCGATCCAACACCAAATAAACTCCGCACCGATCCAACGCCAAATAAACTCCGCACCGATCACAAGACCCAATATACTCCACACCATATCACAGACCCTTTATCTCCGCACCAAACACAGACCCTTTATCTCCGCACCAATCACAGGTCCTTTATCTCCGCACCAATCACAGACCCTTTTTGTTCACATCGTATTATATCACAGAATAATATAGATAACACTATATACGATCACATGGTATTATATCACAAACATGCTTAAAACAAATAAGAACAGTTTACACTTCGTCATATACCAGTATTTCCCCTACCTCGATTTGCAGAACGGTAACCGAACAGCTGCCAGAACATTCCACTTCGGCTCAGTTCCTATAAATAGTACTTACTATCAATTTCTATTCGTACAATCAACCACTACTAATTGCTTCTTGATCATGTTCAAGACGATTTACTTGTCACAAAATGTATGTATACATATCAATTAACGTTAACTCATTATTCACATCCATCATCCTTAGCCAAATATAAACTTACTAAAAATAGACTTACTACTTATATAAACTTACTAAAAATAGCAAGAATTCAAGTAACCAAATGTTACTAAGCAAGAGCAATAACCATACAAGTAATTAATAATAAACATAATGCTCGTTTACAAAAAAAATAATAACCATAACGATCCCAATGCTATGATTAGTAATACTAATAATGTACATAACATATGACCATACAATTATAAATTCATAATCACAATAATAATAATAATAATAATAATAATAATAATAATAATAATAATAATAATAATAATAATAATAATAACCTCATCATCCTAAAATCATAAATTCATAATACTAATAAATGAGGAATAATAAACAAGAAACAACAATAGCAATTTGACCCAAAATCAAGTAAAAACGTAACAACATCAACAGCCCCCCTTCCCATCGAGACCACAGCCCCTAACCAGCCCGCTTTGACGAACGAGACAACCACCCGACACCACCACAATCACCACCCCTCTACGGTGGTGATGGCCACTACATGATGACGCATCACCTGACCCTAAACACCATCCCTGATCTGACCCCATCAACCCACGGCACTGGTTACAAACACCCTTGGTCACAACCCCAAACTCCGAATTCATGACTGACACCCTGCCAAAACGCTGCGACTAACACCCGTAACAACCCCGGCCCTCTCCAGTGGCACCACCAGGCTCACCTCTGAGCCTTGGTGGTTCCAGGGGAGAAAGTAGCGGTGGTCGACACCACAACCACCACCCAAACAGTCGTACTAAAACCCAGCAACCCCTCCCGCGAAAGAGTACTCTGTTTTACTCTGTTTTGAAAACGAAAAGAACACGACTGATAAGGCGACAAAACACCCTGTGACGGTGGTTCTAAGCTGTCAACAACGACACAACAAGAGTCTAAAAACAACCACTACACATCCTTGGTTCCTAACACGCGAAAATAGAACTATGAAAGTGCATAACTCGTGAGTACAAACGTGATAAAACAGCCTGTTACAAAGAAAAGGTCGAAAAAAAACTGCGTGTGTACCTCTTTCCCGTAGCAAAACGACCACCCTTAAGCCCCTTTGACCACCGTGCCAGGCCCTCCTTTGCTATCTCAGATGTGGCGGCATGAAGTATGGTGAGTGTGTGAGTGTTGATAGGTCAGGAAAATAGGGTTGGGTGATCTCTTTTGTATGACGGCAGTGAGGCTGAGGGAGGGTTTGTGTAATTTGTTCTTATTTTCGATAAGTGGGCTGTTCATGGTTGCACGCAAAACGAGGCCCAAGATGGGTCTCTAAGGTCATAGGATCGAATCCCCTTGGCAACACAAACCCCTAACTTGATCAAAATATCATGATTCGATGCACTTAAATTATTCGAAAGCCCACAAATTTATTTAACGAATAACCCGTCATTATTAAATAATTTGGATAGTAAAACGGGTTATTACAGTCGCATCTGCCACTTGTTAGTCCAACAAACATATATATACAAGGCAAGCAAATAACAAAAATAAAAGAAATGAAGAACATGTTTTTTTGAAATTTTTCGATTTTTTTGGTATTTTTAAAGTTTTTTCATATTTACAAAAGCAAATAAATATTCACAAAGTGGATATTTTCCCTCCCCACACTTAAGATTTACATTGTCCTCAATGGAACAAAGTGCAAGGGGCAAATGAAGAAAAAGAACGAAAACAACATGTTTTTGGCTTTTTTGAAATTTTTGAGAAAATAAAAACTTGTTTTTGTATTTTTTTGAAATAAACGGTTGTTCCTCCCCACACTTATTTATGTGCATAATGTGAGGAGGAAAACCGGAAAATAAAGAACATGTTTTTGAAGGTTTTTGGTTTTTCAATTTTTTTGGGATTTTAGTTTTTATGAAAGCAATAAAAACAAAGGTAAACAAAGGAAATGAAAAACTAAAAACTAAACTAAATGCCAACTAAATGCTCTAATCTACATGTATGCAAACTATATGTGACAATATGATACAAAATGTAAATCTAATGCATCTAAATGAATGCAACTATATGCAACTAAACTAATGATATGAAATGATGAAATGGAAACTAAAACACGATAACTAAACTAACTAACTACTCTAAATGCATGTTAGAAAGTAAAATGCAAACTAATAGTGAAATTTTGATTAAAGGGAGTTACTTGCTTTGAATTTTTCAAAGGGGAGCATAGCCATCACCTACCACCTCCAAGGGTGGTCAATCATCATCTTCTTCATCATCACCTACATTACCGCTCACATCACCTTCTCCATTGCCATCTACCACCATGTAGTCATCCGGGTTGAGCATTACATCTCGAAAGGGCGAAGCATGCGAGCCACTAGCTCCCGGATCACCTACCATGCCACGGGGAGAAGGGTGCCCTTGAGGGCGAGAGCCTGAGTTCCCGGCTCCACGAAAGTTCGGGGGAAAGATCGGGCTAGAGAAATAGCCCGGGGCAACATTGATCTCCCCGAAAAAAACGCCCTTCAGGGGGCACATAACCCGCCTCGGGAGGCATGTAGTAAGACGGGCGACCACCGGCCGCATGATGAAGCCTGGCGAACAGACTGGTCATAGCTGGGGAATGTCCCATAGGCTTGATCGTGGTATATGTAATCAAGCCTATAAGTCAAATCCATATGTCGCTCATCCGCCAATGCTTAGCGCTCGTCTGCAAGATCTGCCGCCGTCTTCATACCCAAATCAACCCGGGCCATGAAATCTATGAGGTCCTGAGGCATAGTGTAAGACTGAGGCGGAACGGAACTAGAGGAGGATCCCTGGAAAAATGAGAACCACTCTGAAAGGGAGGCATGGTGACTGCGGGCTGCTCAAACTGCACAAACTGGAGGTCGGAGGAAGTGGTACCGGTCCTATCTCGGGAATAAGTCCTGGGAGGGCGCTGATCCGGAGGGAGCTCATCGGGGTCCACCTCAATATCAAGGAGGTAGGAGGTGTTCCCTGGCAAAACTCTCATCCTCTCAGTGTTAGGCAAGGGCACCGAATTTCTGAATTTGTTATCGACGCGAATCTGCCAATACTCCTTACGATCGTTGGGGTTATACTTGATCCACCCCAAAGCCTCTTACAAGTACCGGCGAGATAACACGTTCTCACCCTGAATGTAGTCCACCGTAAAGTGCCTCTGACAAAGGTCATTGGCTATCAAGGTGACTATCCCCCCAACACATATAGGGGTGGTAAGCTGAGGTTGGGTTGCCAACCTACTCAAATGAAGCGCCATATGGTGAGCAATATTAAGTTTCGGGCCACTAACCAAATAACACCCTAAGATCTCGAGCTCCGTAGTAGTGAAATTGTGAGGCTCATCCCGAGAAAAGACGGTCCACCCCATGAACCGATGCCAAATCCTAATCGGTGCCAAATGCACCCTATTAGCCGTTTTCTTTTTTGTCCTATCACTTACTAAACCGGTGATGGCGGTCCAAATAGCCTCCGTATCAAAACCCTCCGGAGGCTTAATAGGCAATTTTCCGTTGAGCCCAAAAATTAAAGCAAAGTTTTCCAATGTAAGACGGTGCTCCTTATTCATCAAGCGAAATTCCAAAAAGGCAACCTTCCCTAAATTCCGGTTTTTAGTAACTACAAGGGAGCTCAAAAACTCCCAAGTCAATCTGGGAGAGGTGTGAACCGGTCTAGTTTCATACAAGGTTTTCATCCCCAAACCATCAAAAAGATTCTCAGTGATTTTCTCAATCCCTAACTCTCTTAAACCAGCCCTATCAATAAACCTAGTCGAATGAAGGGGGCGATGCTTGAAATAAGTGAAATTACCTTTTTGTTGGATATTAGCAAATTGGAGGCCGGGAAAGCTCGGATACGGACCAATATAGCTACTATCAAGGACAGTTTACACTTCTTGCTCCACAATCGGGTCATGCCTTGATTTTGATCTTCTTTCCGTTCTTCCTGACATGGTTAATTTGAAAGGGTTTTGAAGAGGGACTGAAAGGGGTTTTGATTTGGAGAGTTTGATGGAGTTTTGAAGGTAGGGGATGTGAGGGAGAAGAGGGAAATAAGAAAGAATGAAGAGGAAATGAGGTAGAAATGAAAAGAAATGAAGGAGGGTGCGTTTTTATTTTCGCGGACAGATGCCTCTCAGCCGGTTTGGGACCGGCCGCCGGCCGACCGGCTGAGAGTTAGGGTTTGGTTTTTTGGATTTTTTCGAAATTTTTTTATGGGATTTGATTCTGAGCCGGCGGACCGGCTGCCGGTCGACCGGCTCAAAATCCGCCTTCAATCCGTCTCTTCAATCTTCTCTTCTTCTTCAATCTTGACTTACAAAAACTCCCAGCCGGCGGACCGGCTGTCGGTCGACCGGCTGGGGATCCTTCTCCCTTCCTTTTCTTCACATTTGGTCAGACCTTCATGATTTCTCAGCCGGTGGACCGGCTGCCGGCCGACCAGCTGCCGACCGACCGGCTGGGAATCAAGCTTCTTTTGTTTTTTCGCCTTTTTGAATAAATAACACGTCTTTGAGCCGGTTGACCGGCTGCCGTATGATGTAGGCTGGTAGTGCAAAATCTGAAATCTGCCAAATAAACTATCAAAAACATAAATGTGTCCAGGTACTCTCAGCCGGTATGGGACCGTCAGCCGGTGGGCCAGCTGGGAGTACCTGTACAAAATTTCGAAAAATAATTTAATTTAACATAAAAATCGACTTTGCAAACAACCATTTTGCCTTACATCCTCCGACTCCACTCAAGAATTAACCACAAACAACTAAGCAACACTTCCAAAACTCACATGCAAGCTAGAAATCAAACTAAAAATCGAACTAACAATTAAACTAATATGCAAACTACATGAAAGAAAGAAAACTAATACTTACAAACGGTGGTTATTAAGTGACTCCACCAAACCTTACACGAACAATCTTCTTTGAAATCAATCCTCCTCGGGGAGTGGGTCCCCGAGGTCAATCACTTCTACGGTACCTTTGGAATCTCCTTGGTAGTAACGTTTTATCCGATGTCCGTTGACTTTGAAGGTGCCACCGCCTTCACTCCAAAGTTCAAAGGCCCCATGAGGTGAAATGTCCATTACTTTGAAGGGCCCGGACCATCGTGATCTAAGCTTTCCCGGAAAATTCTTGACTCTTGAATTGAAAAGGAGAACAAGGTCTCTTATGCTCACATTCTTCTTCATTAACTTGGCATCATGCCACTTCTTCGTTTGCTCTTTGTAGAGTTTTGAACTCTCATATGCCTCATATCTAAGCTCCTCAAGCTCACTCATTTGCAAGAATCTTTTCTCCCCGGCCATATCTAAGTCGAAATTCATCTCCTTCAAGGCCACCAAACCTTGTGCTCAAGCTCCACCGGTAGGTGGCATGCTTTCCCGTACACAAGCTTGTAGGGAGTCATTCCTATTGGCGTCTTGTAAGCCATCCTCAAAGCCCATAGCACATCATTCAACTTTTGGGACCAATCTTTCCGGTTCTTGTGTACCACCTTCTCCAAGATAGCCTTGATTTGACGATTTGAAACCTCCACTTGCCCACTAGTTTGAGGGTGGTAGGCAAGTGCTACCTTGTGGGTCACTCCATAAGAGGCTAGAAGGGCCTTGAATGTGTGTTTCCTGAAGTGGGAACCTCCATCACTAATCACAATTCGGGGTACTCCGAAACGGGGAAAGATTGTGGTTTTGAAGAGCTTTACCACTACCTTGGAGTCATTGGTGGGGGAGGCAACCGCTTCTATCCATTTAGAGACATAGTCCACGGCCACCAAGATGTATTCATTCCCGCATGAATTGGGGAAAGGTCCCATAAAGTCAATCCCCCAACAATCAAATAACTCAATCTCCAAGATGGTCTTGAGGGGCATCTCATTCCTTTTACCGATGTTGCCCGACCTTTGACAAGCGTCACAAGACCTAACCACATCGTGAATGTCTTTAAACATAGAAGGCCAAAAGAACCCTCCTTGGAGAACCTTGGCTATAGTCCGAGAAGCCGCCAAGTGCCCTCCATAGGTGGAGTTGTGAAGCCTATCCACAATTTCAAGCCCCTCTTCTTTGGACACGCATCTCCTCAAGAGTCCATCCCCACACTTCTTGAATAGGTAAGGATCATCCCAAAAATATCTTTTAGCATCCACTTTCAATTTTCTCCTATCTCTTGCCTCCAACTCCTCCGGGATAAAGCCATTAACAAGATAGTCGGCAAGATCCGCAAACCAGGGCAACTTATTGCCTATAGCCATCAAGCTATCCTCACGCAACCATTCATTGACCGGCCCTTGTCTATCTTGCAAACCATGATCTTCAATAGTTAATTTAGACAAGTGGTCCGCAACAACATTTTCCGACCCCGACTTGTCCCTAATCTCTAGATCAAATTCTTGAAGCAAAAGGACCCACCTCAAGAGCCTAGGCTTGGCATCCTTCTTCAACATCAATTGCCTCAAAGCGGTATGGTCGGAGTAGATGATCACTTTGGAACACACTAGGTAAGGACGGAATTTGTCTACGGCATGAACAATAGCCAACATTTCTTTCTCCGTGGTTGAATAGTGAGCTTGAGTCCGGTCTAGAGTCTTGCTCGAGTAGTAAATGACATGATGTCTCTTGTCAACTACTTGACCAAGCACCGCTCCAACCGCGAAATCCAAAGCATCACACATAATTTCGAAAGGGAGCCCCCAATCCGGTGCCCTGATGATTGGGGCCGTGATTAAGGCTTCCTTTATCCTTGAAAAAGCTTCAACACACTCATTATTAAACACAAAAGGGGCATCCTTAAGGAGAAGTGAAGTCAATGGCTTAGTAATTTTGGAAAAATCTTTTATGAAACGCCGGTAAAAACCGGCGTGGCCTAGAAAACTCCTCACCCCCCTCACATTTGTGAGAGGTGATAAGTTCTCTATCACGGCAATCTTTGCGCCATCAACTTCAATTCCCCTCTTAGACACGACATGACCGAGCACAACTCCCTCCTCGACCATAAAGTGGCATTTTTTCCAATTAAGGACGAGGTTATGCTCTTCACATCTAGCAAGCACATTCTTCAAATTCTCTAAACCCAACTCAAACGAATCCCCATGCACACTAAAGTCGTCCATGAAGACTTCCATGCTTGTCTCATGAAAATCCGCGAAGATTGCCATCATACACCCTTGAAAGGTGTCGGGTGCGTTACACAACCCAAATGGCATTCTTCGGTAATCATGGACTCCTTGAGGACAAGTGAAGGTAGTCTTCTCTTGGTCCTCCGGGTGAATGGGTATTTGAAAGAACCCGGAGTACCCATCAAGGAAATAATAGTAAGCATGCCCCGCCAATCTTTCGAGCATTTGGTCTATGAAGGGGATGGGGAAATGGTCTTTGAGGGTTGCCGCATTTAACTTCCGGTAATCGATGCACATCCTCCATCCGGTCACCGGACGAGTAGGGAGGAGAGTCTCATCCGCTTGTGTGACCATAGTCACACCCCCTTTCTTGGGGACAACGTGAACGGGGCTCACCCAACTACTATCCGTTATTTGATAGATGATGCCAGTATCAAGTAATTTCAAGACCTCACTTTTCACAACCTCGGCCATCTTGGGGTTCAACCTCCTTTGCCCCTCAACTCTTGGTCTACTCCCTTCCTCAAGAACTATCCTATGCATGCAAAGACCCGGGCTTAGCCCCTTGATGTCGTCAAGACTATACCCTAATAAGCTCCTATGATCCTTCAAAGTTGAAATGAGCTTGGATTCTTGGTGCTCATTAATGTTAGCATTGATAATCACCGGGTAAGCCTCTCCCTCCCCAAGAAAGGCATACTTGAGGGAGGGAGGAAGGGGTTTGAGTTGTACCTTTGGAGGGAGTAGCATTCCCTCCACTTTTTCTACCTCATCATCATCAAGCTCGAGGTTTTCATCTATCTCTTTGTCTTCACAAGTTGAGATGCCACATAATTGCTCCATGTGACTCTCCTTGTCTTCTTCCACTTCTTCCATTTCTCTCACCACTTGTTCCACAATGTCCAATGTGAATGCCTCATCATGTCTTGGACCTTTCATCATAGTAGGAAGATTAAACTCAATTTTGTCATCCCCAACCCTAAAGGTGAGCCGCCCATTCTTCACGTCTATCAAGACGCCTCCGGTAGCCAAGAAAGGCCTACCGAAGATGATGGGGGTGTGGCTATCCTCCGGGATGTCAAGGACAACAAAATCGGCGGGGATTAAATGTTTACCCACCTTGACGGGTACGTCCTCAAGCACCCCCAACGGGCGCTTGACAGACCTATCCGCCAATTGGAGGGTGATGCTTATTGGAACCAAATCATTCAAACCAATCCTTTTTGCAACTTTCAAAGGGAGCACACTTACACTAGCTCCTAAATCACAAAGAGCACGAGAGATAGGAATACCACCGACTATGCAAGGGATAGAGAAGCTTCCCGGGTCACCAAGTTTCTTTGGCACCTTTTGGAGGAGAAGTGCACTACACTCCTCCTTCATAGCCATTACTTCTTGGTAACCCAAGGTTCTCTTTCCCGACAAGATTTCTTTCAAAAATTTTGAGTAAGTCGGCATATTCAAAATCACATCCGTGAAGGAAAGAGTCACTTCAAGTTGTTCAAGCATTTTGCAAAAGTTGGTGAACTTGAAGTTTTCTTTTCCCTTCAAGGCCCTTCAAGGATAAGGCAAGCTAGTAGGTTGAGGGTTAGATAGTACCTTGGTGGGTGTTGATTTGCTTGTTACCGTAGTAGTTGGTTGTGCAACCAACTCCTCTTGTCTAGCATCCACTTCCTCCAAGATAGCTTCTTCTTCTTTCTCCTCATAAGGGAGGTCCTCTACATAAAACTCATCATCCCTTGAAGTGCTTGCATCAACTCCCTTTTCCTTCTCTTTCAAAAGCTCCAAAATGGGTTCCTCTTCACCAAAATTGTAGTCTTTGTACGGGTCCTCTAGCTCCGTTCCACTTCTCAAGATCACCGCATGTGCTTGGTGATTATGTGAGGCATGCTTGGAACTTTGGCCTTGGGCAAGGAAGCCGCCCGGTGGCCTTTGTGTATTTGCTAGAGCTTGAGAGGCAACTCGAGCCTCCATTTCCCGTATCTCTCTTTGATTGGCACTCTTCAAATTCGCCATTTCTTGGGTGTGAGTTGCTTGCATGCTCTTGACAAGTTTCAACAACTCCCCCACTTGGGAATCACTTGTCGAGTCTTGATGAGGTGCATTGGTGAGGGGCAAGGGGAACCCATAATCGTTCCTTGCACCCCCACCTTGGGAGTTTCCTCTTGGAGTTTGGTTGTTGAAGTTTTGGCCTTGGTTGTTTGATGGAAAGTTTTGATTGAAGTTTGGATTGTAGTTTGGGTTGTTGAGATTTTGGTTGTTATTGAAATTTTGTTGTGGATTGTGGTTGTAGTTGTTTTGGTTTTGATTGGGGTTGTTTTGGAATGGTGGTTGGTTGAGATTTTGGTTTGGTGGATTGAAGTTTTGGTTGTTTTGATTGTTGAAATTTGGGTTGAAGTTTGGGTCATTGAAATTTTGTTGAAAGCCTTGGTTGGCTTGATTTGATTGACTCCCTTGGTAGAAATTTTGATTGTGGTAGTTGTTTCTTGGATTGAAATTTCCACTCCTTGGTTGAAAACCGGGTGGATTTTGAACTTGTGGTTGTTGAATTTGGTGTGGGTTCTAAACATTTGTGCTCTTGTAGCTCATGTAAGGGCTCCCACGAATGCATTGATGGTAGTAATTGGAGTTCGGATTAAAAGTGTTTTGACTCCTAGAGTTGTTGAATGCTTGGAAAGCATACAACTCCTCTTCACTCCCACTTCCCTCAATAGAATTATTGGCACATACATCGAACGTATGCCCACTTCCTCCACACAAGTCACAAGCAACAACATGATGCACTTGGTACATTCCCGGAGTACTTCCCTTAGTCTCTTTGCTTGAAGACCCCTTTGTAAGCTCCTCCAACTTCTTAGTCAACAAATCAATTTTGGCATTTGTTTCTTCATTTGCTTTGGAGTTGGAGAGATGCTCATTAGGGTATTTACTAGTTCTTCTTAATGAACTCCCTCTTGTACCATAGTTCTCCTCGGAATCCACTATCTTCTTAATGAGCTCGGTCCCATCTTCATTTGGAAGGTGGTCAAAACTACCCCCCGCGGACGCATTCACCATCCCCTTGGTGCGTGGGAGAAGAGTTTGAAAGAAGGTTTGAGTTGTATACCACGTGGGTATCCCGTGATGAGGACACCGAGCAAGCAAATCTTGGTATCTATCCCACGCCTCTCCCAAGCTTTCACCCTCATCCTGTTGAAATTGGGTGATTTCATTACTGAGCATTGCGGTCTTCGAAGATGGGTAGTACTTAGCGAGAAAAGCGGTGGCTAAGTCATCCCAAGTAGTGAAGGTATTAGGGGGATGGATGTTCAACCACCTATCTGCCTTATCCGTCAATAATTTCGAAAATTATATAATCATAATATGTTAAATGCATGAGAGATCATATATAAAAATCTCGGCCAGAAACTTTATTTTACTATTTTTCCCATAATAAAACGTTTTTAACCGATTTTAAGCTTAAATTAACAATTTAATTATAACTTTGAACAATATTATTCCATAAATCATTCATAATGACTTAAAATTATTTTAAGCCAGAAAGTATACATGCATTACGATTTTCTTGCATATCCTATATGTACTAATCATTTTCGTTTTTAATTAAAATCGTATTTCTCGCAAAAACGTAAAAATCGAGTTGCATGCAAGCAACCTAATGCTCTGATACCACTTGAAGGAAAACCTTAGTCATACTAGTTTACCAATTTATTAGTCTTACTAATAATATAACTTATTAATCTCATATTAATATTGTTGATCTTATGCATGCAAATAAAAAACGGAAATAACATGAAAAAGGGTTCTCACACACGGTCCAAAGGTGCTAGGATCGGACGATCCTCCACGGAGCAACCAAAATAGCTTGCCTCCTTTACGATGCACCAAGACCTACCTTAAATACCGAGACACTAACACGAGCTAGGTGACGGAAACAGTTATCTTAAAAACCGTAAACTAATATCTCTTTATTAGTCTACTAAAATACTACAACACTTTTGTAGTATAAATACTATGTAAATAATATTTTGAGAGTTTTTATTTTCTTAAACTTAGAAAATATATGTAGAGGATTTTTGAGCTTTTCTTACTCTAGAAAAAGACTTAAGGTTAGAATGTGAAATGTGAACAATTCACTTTTTATGTGGATGGAGGAGTGTGACGTGAGGTGGAGTATGTAGGAAGGACAATTAGATTGCTTGTCTTACACATGCAACTAGGGTTGCATGCCTACTATTAGGCATCAACCTATCCTAATCATTATGTTTTTATTCATCCACTAATTTAGACAAATTAGTCCTACTTACACATATAGTCACACGCCACATTCAAGTGTAAAATGGACTTCCATTTTACAATTTGTAATTTGCACAATTGTATAATATGTGTCATCCTATGTGACATAAAACAATTGTATTAATTTTAAAATATATTTATCATATAAATAATATTTCCAAATTAATTAAATCATATTTAACAAATTATTTTAGTAATTCGTAATTACCGTCCCAATATATGGTTATCATAATAATCGTCGATACGATATATTTACAACGTTTGTTATAACCATAAACCATTCATATTCTAATTTCAATATTTCTAAAATATCGATCAATATTTGACAATTGACACATTTCAATTTCAAATATAAATCTTACTTTAAGATTTAACCTCTGATTTCTCGATATATGGTTTTAAGAAGATCGATCAATTAGTATCATATACAATTGATCAATATACGTTTAAGGGGTTAGTCCTAAAGGTGTGACCTAAAGGGATCAACTGACCACCACCGTCACACGACAGTAATGTCAAACCCTAGTCAGCCAATCATTACCGATTAATGTTGGTCAGTTGACTATATCAAATATCGGATCGTCCCTTGCATATTCTTTTCATAAGATTTTTGACAATGATTATTATCATTGACGTGATCGCACTATTGTTGAGGACACATTCCCCCAACAACTACTACCCACCGTGTAAGTAGTCTTTTTATTTTAGTGTTGTTAAACATATGGTAGACTCTCTTAGAGTTTTCACCTATCCGAACTTCTATTAAAATATCTACATATATTTTAATGCATGTACTCGGAACTAAATATCCCATATTAATTTTCGGAGAAGATTTTCGGAAATATAACATAAACACAATTTTAGGAAAATGTTAATTAATTATCTTATAATTAATTAACGTAATTATATTATTCTAAAATATCATTTATTAAAATATATATAATTAATAAATATAACATTTATATATATTTGTTAGAATTAACATTTAATTAATTTCTCCTAATTATTATTTAATCATATTAAATGTTTATCATCTATTTAACTACATTTAGCTAAGTTTGACATTTACGTAATTATATCAATATATAATCACATTTCTCAGTGCTATTTTATAGGTGTGGCCTTTAGGGATCAGCTGATTACCACCATCATATGACACCAACGTCAAACTTCTAGTAAGTAAACCGTTACCGATAAACGTTAACCAACTGATTAATATACTAAGTATTCATGTGTGATCCTGTAAAAGATTTATTCAAATAATTACACACTGTGGAGGACATTTACTCCAACAATCTCCCACTTGTCCTACAAGTGTGTGCGCGATTACGATTCTCATATCCATACATTTCTCCCACTCAATGGAAGGCAAATAGCAAAGTCCCACCTTACAAGGTTGTATCTCCCAAATAATCATATCAAGAGCGGTTTCCTCGACTAGAGAGTAACATAACTGATATACGAATCATATTCGAGCATGGCCACGCATTTAAGTTACTACTACTCGAGCGGCCCTGAGATTATAACCTGCCGATGGAAGCACAGCATGAAATGGTCCAGTAAAAGTCTGATTGGCCTCATTTTACGGTGCAACCTAGGACAGAAACCTAAACCACCCAAAAACTGTCTATATTGCAGGAAATAATCAATGGTCAAAAGAACCGACTTTAGGAATCACAATAGACGTCCTATCGACGACCAGGCACCTAATGTATCTTAACATTTAGGACTCTATGTAGTGGTCACCATGTCTTATGCGGTATCAAATACCCATATTTGTTATTGATCAGTCAAGCGTTTGACTTATGACATATTGAACCATCCATCCTTCAACTAACAAAATAATCACCTGAGTTATCATCTCATTGTGGTGTTTACGGACAAAACAAACATATAAAGTAAAACAGTTCACTTTGTGGTGTTCAAAATTGTCATACAATCCACATGAAATACAATATAAAGAAATTCAATGATTTTATTAATTAGTAATTGAAATGATCAAATATCAATCAAATAATATCTAATACAACTCTGGAACACGTTTTATCCCCATGGATGTGATGTGCCCTTCATGTTTACTATGCAGTAGTGCCTTAGTGAGCGGATCTGCAATGTTGTTATCCGTTCCAATCTTGCACAACGCTATCTCCTTTTGCTCCACGTAATCTCTTATTAGATGAGCTTTTCTGAGTACATGTCTAGATTTGTTATTAGACTTAGGCTCCTTAGCCTGGAAGATAGCACCATTATTATCGCAATAAAGGGTGATTGGATCTTTCACACTAGGTACTACTTTTAGACCTTGTAAGAAATAACGCATCCAAATAGCTTCCTTTGTAGCTTCGGAAGCTGTCATGTACTCAGACTCTATTGTAGAATTTGTTGTAACGCTTTGCTTTGAACTCTTCCAGCTGACTGCTCCACCATTAAGAGTAAAGACAAAATCCGACTGAGATTTGGAATCATCACAATCGGTTTGGAAACTAGCATCTGTGTAACCTTTAGCACATAGCTCCGTGTCTCCACCATATACCAGAGCCATGTCCTTAGTCCTTCGTAAGTACTTAAGGATGTTCTTGACGGCCATCCAGTGACTTGCACCTGGATCCTTTTGGTAACGGCTGACCATACTCAATGCATATGCCACGTCTGGATGTTTGCACATCATGGCATACATGATCGATCCTACTGCCGAAGTATAAGGAATCTGACTCATGCGTTCAGTTTCTTCCGGTGTTGTAGGTGATTAAGTCTTACTCAGATGCACCACATGAACAACAGGAAGGTAACCCCTC
Source organism: Silene conica (assembly GCA_029255685.2). Classification (NCBI taxonomy): domain Eukaryota; kingdom Viridiplantae; phylum Streptophyta; class Magnoliopsida; order Caryophyllales; family Caryophyllaceae; genus Silene; species Silene conica. Next base: position 76,790,826 of record CM055314.2, read on the forward strand.
TTGGAGTTTGTCGTACTGAATCTGTGAAGAATTTTATCTATATAATCTTCTTGACTCAATGCTAACATCCTTTTCGATCTATCTCTATAGATATGGATGCCTAGAATCCTTTGTGCCTCACCCAAATCTTTCATTTTGAAATGGTTATTTAACCATGTCTTAACCGACGAGAGCATGGGAATGTCGTTTCCAAACAGTAGTATACTAGTATGTCATCTGCATACAATACTAGGAACACAATTTTGCTCCCACTTGACTTGATATACAGACATGGTTCCTCGACAATTCGAATGAATCCGTTCTGTTTTATCACGTCATCAAAACGATGATTCCAACTCCGTGATGCTTGCTTAAGTCCATAGATGGAACGCTTAAGCTTTCACACTTTCTTAGGATGTTTAGGATCTATGAAATCCTCAGGCTGTATCATATACAGTTCTTCTTCCAAAAACCCGTTTAGGAAGGCAGTTTTCGCATCCATTTGCCAAATCTCATAATCATGAAAAGCGGCTATAGCTAAGATAATCCGAATAGATCTAAGCATTACAACTGGAGCAAAACTCTCATCATAGTGCAACCCGTGTACTTGAGTGAAATCGTTTGCTACCAATCGTGCTTTATAAACATCTGGTTGTCCATCTAATGCATGCTTTATCTTATAAAGCTATTTGCACTGAAGGGGTCTCACCTTTTCAGGCAAATCAACCAAATCCCATACTTGATTCTCGTGCATGAAATCTATTTCGGACTGCATGGCTTCGAGCCATAGCATAGAGTCAGAACAGGTCATGGCTCCTTTTTAGGTAGATGGTTCGTTACGCTTAAGGAGTAAAATGTTTTCTACACCACCCTCCTCAACCATACCAATGTATCGGTCTGGGGGTGAGAAACTCGAACCGTCCTCCTAGGTTCCTCTGGAATGGATACCATAGCAGATGTAGAAGGAACACTTTCTTCCATCACACTGTTGGTTTTTGGTTCTTGAACCTCTGACAGATCAAAAGTCCTACTACTTTGTTTGTTCGAGAGAAACTCTTTCTCTAAAAATTTGGACTAGCCGCAACAAAAACTCTTTGTTCGGTAGGTGAATAAAAGTAGTGACCAAAAATTCCTTTCGGATAACCTACAAATTAATTCTTGACCGATCGTGGGCCTAGCTTGTCTTCGTGTCTCCACTTGACATAAGCTTCACAACCCCAAAACCGAATAAAAGATAAGTCAGGAACTTTTCCTTTCCACATCTCATATGGAGTCTTGTCCGCTGCTTTAGTCGGACTTCGGTTAAGTATTAGAGTAGCCGATTGAAGAACAAATCCCCATAATGAATCAGGCACAACCGTGTGACTCATCATGGATCGAACCATATCCAATAAAGTTCGGTTTCTGATGGCCGGATTTTGTCGTCGATACCGGCATCAAACACATTTATAAAGAACCCAAATTAAGTAGTATAATCGGGTTATCGTTCGCGAAGACGGTGGGGATAGTTGTATAGTTATGCTTTAATTTAAGTATGAGTCGGGGTAAAAGGTTTTGGTTTGGAAAAACTAATCAACTACTAAAGCAAGTAAATCTAGATGAAGTTGATGATAAAGAGGACTAGGGTGTCGGGGGTCACCTAGGTAAGTCGGTAGCCGAACGTAAGATAACGGTCTTGTATCACTTCTATGGTAGGTCTAGGGTTGTCTCTTCTTTCGAGTTGACAAACCCTTAGGTCGAGTCTAGTCCTAGCTTTCGCTACAAACCAAGCTAACCTAACACACAAGCTTGCTCATGAAATCCCAAGACTTTCGTCTAAAGCAAACAAAGTGAAGACTAACACCCAACCGTCGTTGAGGCATTTCATCGAACACATAACATGCAAGATGCGAAAACTTAACCAAAGAAGCAAACAAGACTCACTCTAGGCATTTTTCATGGCTACTAACTACCCAAGCAAACCCCCTAACCCTAGAATAAGACTACTCACACATGGTTAAGAAATAAACTTGAACAAATAAAGTATTAATGCTAAACATGGTGGAAATTAATGAGAGTAAATAATTGAACAAGCAAAACTAAAACAAAATGCAAAGACAAAGTAGAGATTAGGAAGATTATACCAATAATAAGGAAAAAGCAAGGAACTTGGATTACAACTTGGAGGATTTTCTCAAACCCTCAAATTACAACCCAATAAGAATCTTCTAAAATTGCCCAAGAACAAAGCTAAGAGAATTACTAAGAAAGGATTAACTAATATTGAAAGATTAAATAAAGATCTAAGGAAGATTAAAATATTAAGAGAGTTTTTGTGTCTAAGTCTAGAGTAATGAAACAGTAAAAACCCTAAAATAAGCTTAAGAATGCGTCATAAGAAGTTTACACAAGTGCGGGTTTATATAGAGTGCGGAAATACGAAAAAGGCCTCTCAGCCGGTCGACCGGCTGCCGGTGGTGGACCGGCTGAGAGCCCAAAATCCGACTTCTGACTTTTCTTCAAATGGTCCTTGATTCCCAGCCGGCCGGCCGGCTGCCGGTCTGGCACCGGCTGGGAGGCTTATCCTCAACTTCTGATTTCTTTTCTTCTTCTTCTTGGCTACAGGTACCCTCAGCCGGTTCACCGGCCGCCGGTGGTGGACCGGCTGGGGACCCTTTTACTTGAATCTGCCAAAAACGACATTTTCTTCACATCTTCTAAATTGGCTAAGTATGGGATATGCTCCCCAGCCGGCCGGCCGGCTGCCGGTTGGCCACCGGCTGGGAGCCTATTCTTAAGGGGCTGTAACATTTTCTTCAAAATCAAGTCCAGGTTCCCCAGCCTGCCTACCGGCCGCCGGCTGGGTACCGGCTGGGAAGGCCTGGACTCTTGCCTTGCTAATTTCTTCATAATTCTTCATAAATCGCTCTAAATCCGCCTCGATTTCTCTCGTTTCTTCGCCCCCCGCCGTAATACCTACAAAAAGTGGATAGAATAGGAATATACGAGGCAACAGACGTAAAAACACCCAAAGACACGCAAATCGAGGTCGAATCGTGACCGAAAATAAAGAAAACGAAAAGAAAATGACGACCAAAATGGAGCTCATCAGAATTCCCCACACTTAAACCTTACTCGTCCTCGAGTAAGAGATCAAAGAACTATATAACCCTTATTAAAAACAAAGAAACAACTAACTAAGCTAACTATAAGCCGAATCGGGTTTAGCTACACCCGTAGCCCTTTCAACTCACAATTTGACATTCATGAGGGAGAATGCCCTATTGCAAGGCAAGTAAGGTCTTGCTACAAAACTTTTGATGCCAACCAGTAAAAACAAAACACGTATAGACAAGCAACATGCATCGGAAAAGAAAGAAAACCGCTTGCCTCATTCAAGCGGCGGAAAACAACTAAAAGGGAACAAATTCAAAATCGTAAACTCCCTCACAAATATTAATTCTACAAGTCACTAAGGCAAGAAGGATGACAACAAAACACCGCCAAATCATGCTAAACTAGGCTACTTTCATAACCGTTATCCAAATACTTTTGTCAAGGGCGATCGGATGGAATGGAATGATGATCCCCGCAATGCTAAAGGCAAAAGATACAACAAGTCTAGATTCTTCACAAAGTAAAGGTCATGGGTCGTCCCAAGATCGACAAAACGGCAAGGCAAAATTGATTTTTTTTTGGAATGAAATGCTCAAGTCAATACAAAATGGTGGATGACAATCAAAATTTGACCTCATTCAACATTTTTCATCTCTTTTTTTTTTTCATGCCATGAGTTAGGATGGGGTTTGTCCCACGCGTGCTAATGTCCTTTGCTTTCGCCAATCGCTTATTAGGCAACCGGTTAACCTCTAGACAATAGCTTATCGGGGTGACAATCACTCTGTCTTTGGGCGGTCGAATTCACAACCAAGTGGGAAGCCAACTCAATGGCTACCCTCCAAAGCACATCGAAGTGGTACGCCTCCACCAAAACAACATGTTCTTATTCTTTTTCATTAACCATTTTTTTTTCTTTTCTTTTTCACTTGAGTTCCCCATTTTTTTTTTTTTTTTTTTTTTTTTTTTTTTTCAAGTCGATTCCACTTCTTATGATCATTGACAAGAGCATTCCAAATTTATTCATGAAAGTTATTTTTGGGTTGCCAAACCGCTGAGTCGAAAAAGGTCACCAAGACAAGATAATCAAAACCATTCCGCATTACGGGGTTGCGCAAGGTGACTCACATGCAAACCCTTGACTCGGTATTGGACCATGGTCAGAAAGATACTAGAAAAGCTTAACCTAGGGTGTTTCAAAAATCATTCTAAAAGACAAAGTCCCAAGTAGAAGAATTATTTGTAAATGCCTAAACGATTTTGTCAAAGTTCTCAATTAGGCATTTTCGAAACATTATCCTAAATGCAACTATATGCCATGAATGCAACTAATATAGACATGTTTTAATGCAAGTGAGACTATCAAACTACATGCCAAATAAAGCTAATGCATCTCCTAACAGCACAAAAGCACACAAGCCACACACAATCTCCACAATGCACTCCACATCCTCCAAATACAAGCCCATCCTCCTCATTTGCAACAAAAGGAAGAAAATGAGAGTGAAATAGAGGTTAGAACGATCATACCGTGGTGTCTTCAAGGTCCAAAGCGGTGCTCAAGCAAGTGCTACCTATGCGAAAGGAGGGAAAGCAAACACAAGTATATACAATTCTACACTAATAAGGTAAAAACATGTTTTTGAATTTTTCAAATTTTTCGATTTTTTTGGTATTTTTGAGGTTTTTCATACTTACAAAAGCAATCAAATATTCACAAGGTGGATATTTTCCCTCCCCACACTTAAGATTTACATTGTCCTCAATGTAATAAAGTGCAAAGGGGGAAATGAAGTAAAAAAAAACGAAAACAACATGATTTTGGCTTTTTTGAAATTTTTGAGAAAATAAAAACTTGTTTTTGTATTTTTTGAAATAAACGGTTCTTCCTCCCCACACTTATTTATATGCATAATGTGAGGAGGAAAACCGGAAAATAAAGGACATATTTTTGAAAGTTTTTGGTTTTTCAATTTTTTTGGTTTTTTGGTTTTTAAGAAGGCATTAAAAACAAAGGTAAACAAAAGAAGAGAAAAACTAAAAACTAGACTAAATGCAAACTAAATGCTCTAAACTACATGTATGCAATCTATATGTGACAATATGATACAAAAATATAAATCTAATGTATCTAAATGAATGCAACTATATGCATCTAAACTAATGATGTGAAAACATGAAAATGAAACTAAAACTAACTAAGTAAACTAAACTAACTACTCTAAATGCATGCTAGAAAGTAAAATGCAAACTAAAAGAGAAATTTGGATTAAGGGAGTTACTTGCTTTGGATTTTTCAATGGGAGCATAATCATCACCAACTACCACCTCCAAAGGTGGTCACTCATCAAAGCTATCATCAAAATGATCCTCGGACTCATATCCTTCATCACCGCCACCATCATCATCATTCCCATTGCCTCCATCAACGACCATGAAGTCGTTCGGGTTGCTCACGAAATCGCGGAAGGGGGAGGCTTGCGATCCACTAGCTCCCGCATCACCATAACCGCCATGGAAGGATGAATGCCTCGGAGGGCCCGAATCCTCATTACCCCGAAAGTTGGGGGGAAAGATCGGGTTTGAAAAATAACCCGGGGTGACGTTAATCTCCCCGTAAAAACGACCCTCAGGAGGCACATAACCCCTATCCGGAGGCATGTAGTAAGACGGGTGACCACCATCCGGATGATGATAACCCTCGCGGACGGACCGATCATAATCCGGAAATGACCCATAAGCTTGATCGTGGTAAAGGTAATCCATCCTATAGGTCAAATCCCTATGCCGCTCATCGGCTATGGCTTGGCGCTGGTCCGCTAAATCCGCTGCATTCTTCATGCCCAAGTCAACTCGGGCCATGAAATCAATAAGCTCTGGGGGGCATGAATAAGAAGATGGACCGGAGGTGGATGCGGATCCCTGGAAGTGTGAGGGACCACTCTGAAACTGGGACATGGAAATGGGGGGCTGCTGAAACTGCTCAAAAGGAAGGTCAGAAGGAGTGGCACCGACTCTGTCTCTGGTGTAGACTCTAGGGGCACGCTGGTCTGGAGGGAGGTCATCGGGGTCCGCCTCAATATCAAGGAGGTAAGAGGTCTTTCCCGGCACAACTCTCATCAACTCGGTGTTTGGCAAAGGAACTGAATTCTTGAACTTGTGTCAACCCGAATCTGCCAATACTCCTTGCGATCACTGGGGTTATAACGCACCCACCCCAAAGCATCCTACAAGTATCGGCTAGATAGCACATTCTCGCCCTGAATGAAGTCAACCGTGAAGTGCCTCTGACAACGGTTGTTGGCAATCAAGGTGACCATCCCCCCAACACAAATGGGGGTAGTAAGCTGAGGTTGGGATGCCAACCTACTCAAGTGAAGGGCCATATGGTGAGCAATGTTCAATTTCGGGCCACCAACCAAGTAAGAACCAATTATTTCAAGCTCAGTAGTAGTGAAGTTGTGAGGCTCGTCCCTAGAGAAAACGGTCCACCCCATGAACCTATGCCAAATTCTAATCGGTGCCAAATGCACCCTATTAGCCGGTTTCTTTCGGCTTCTATCACTTACAAGACCTGTTATGGCTGTCCAAATAAGCTCAGTATCAAAGCCCTCCGGAGGCTTAATGGCTAATTTTCCGTCTAGCCCAAAAATCAAAGCAAATTCATCTAAGGTGAGACGATGTTCCCTATTCATCAATCGGAACTCAAGAAATGCAACTTTCCCCAAAGTTCGGTTCTTAGTCACAACCAAAGAACTCAAAAATTCCCAACTTAACCGGGGAGATGTGTGAACCGGTTTTGTCTCATACAAGGTTTTCATTCCTAAACCCTCAAAAAGAGCCGCCGTTATTTTCTCAATCCCTAATTCTCTCAATCCGGCTCTATCAATGAACCTAGTTGGGTGAAGGGGGCGATTCTTAAAGTAAGTGAAATTACCTTTTTGTTGGATTGAGGCAAATGTGAGACCGGGGAAGCAAGGATCCGGGCCAATGTTGCCACTTCCCATTACATTTTCATATTCTTGCTCCACACTAGGGTCGTGCCTTGATTTGGATCGCCTTTCTGTTCTTCCCGACATGGTTAATTGAAGGATAAGGTGATGAGGGAATAAAGGGGGTTTTGATTTGAGAGAGTTTGGTGAAGTTTGTTGGGGTTTTTGAAGGTTAGGGATGAAGAGGGGTGAAGGAAATAAGTAAGAGGGGTGAAGAAATGAAGAAGAAATGAGGAAAAATGAGGTAGAAATGAAGAAGAAAGGGGGGGGGTTATGCGCTTTAAAAAACCCGACAGAACATTCCCAGCCGGTCTTGGACCGGCGGCCGGTCGACCGGCTGATAGTGAGGGTTTGGATTTTTCAATTTTTTTTCGAAAAACTTTTTAAGGGGGCTTGATTCTGAGCCGGTGGACCGGCCGCCGGCCGACCGGCTCAAAATCGGTCTTCATAATCCTCGTCCTCTCCTCTTTTTCTCTTTCAACTCACAAACACTCCCAGCCGGCGGACCGGCTTCCGGCCTACCGGCTGGGGTCTTCTTCATCATCTTCTTTTTCTTCAACTTGGTTAACTTACAAAAACTCCCAGCCGGTGGACCGGCTGCCGGCCGACCGGCTGGGGATTCCTACTCCTTTTCTTCGTCTTCTTTTTCTTCAACCATTCTCACTTACAAACACTCCCAGCCGGCTGACCGGCTGCCGGCCGACCGGCTGGGGATCCTTCTTTGCTTTTTCTTCACACTTGGTTCACACACTCTTGATTCTCAGCCGGCGGACCGGCCGCCGGTCTACCGGCTGGGAATCACTTCCTCTTGAATTATGATTTTTGAATAAGTACTCGTCTTCTCAGCCGGTTGACCGGCTGCCGGTTGGGTACAGGCTGGGGATGCAAAATCTGAAATCTGCCCAAATAAACTATCAAAAACAGAAATGTGTCCAGGGCCTCCCAGCCGGTATGGTACAGTCGGCCGGTGGGCCGGCTGGGAGTACCTGTACACAATTTCGGGAAATAATTTAATTTGAACATAAAAATCAACTTTGCCTACAACGGTTTTGCCAATATTCCTCCGACTATACCCATGAATCTTCCACAAACAAGCAACAAACATATCCAAATATCTCATGCAACCTAAAAATTAAACTAAAACCGAACTAACCAAGAAACTAACATGCAAACTAGATGAAAGAAAGAAATCTAATACTTACAACCGGTGGTTATTAAGTGACTCCACCAAACCTTTCATGATCATCTTTCAATCTTTGTGGGTCAAAACCTCGTCCATGCTAACTAGTGACCTCAAGAAAAGGTCAAAAGCCGCGGACGGGGCTTCAACTTTGCTCTCTCTTCAAGTTTCCATCTTGCTCATCATCAACTTTCGAGCTTTGACATCTTTTCCGGCAATTTGCTCCTCTAGGTCCCCTCTTTCAACTAAAGGGTCCTCAAAAGAACTAGTACAACTCGGTCTTCCTTGCTCTTTGTCATGGTCTCTCTTCTCCGGACTCAACAACTTCTCGCTAGTAAAACTAGCATCCTCAATTTTCAAGATCATATTTTCCATGATTCCCTTCTCATCAAACATCTTAGGGACATCATTCACCAACAAACTTGCAACCATGCCAACTTTCTTCTCCTTGGAACTTGTATCGGGAGCTTCCGGAAGTTCAAACTCCGCCACTTGCTCTCCCACTTCGAATGATAACTTTCCTCTCTTCACATCAATAGTCGCTCCTCCGGTGGCCAAGAATGGCCTACCGAGTATCACGAAGGAGCTACTACCGACGGGGACGTCTAATATCACGAAGTCGGTGGGAATGGATAGATTCCCCACCTTGACGATAGCATCTTCAAGCACCCCTAGAGGAAGTTTTTCGGTACCATCCGCAAGAGTGATAGGAGTTGTAGCGGGAGACAAACTCTTGACATCCAATTTCTTGGCCATAGCTAGAGGCATAACACTCACGCCGGCTCCCAAGTCACATAATGCATTATCAATCTTCTTCCCTCCAACATGGCAACTTATCGAAAAGCTACCCGGATCTCCGAGTTTGATGGGGAGGGTGCATGGGACTTTCTTGGCGGACATGATTGCATTCACTTCTCTTTTTTTTTCTCGGGAGGGGATTGTTGCCTCCACCTCCTCTACAAGCTTCATCAATTCCTCACAACGAGGATCTCCTCTTGTAATTTTTCGGAAGAACTCACAAACTCTCCTCTCAATGAGGCCTTCTCCATGCTCGGACTCTTCTTCGACAACACTTTTTCCTTTCTCCATGTTCTCTTTCCCTTCATCTATTTTCTTCTTTGGAATGTTCAAGACTTGTTGCATCACAAAGTCTAAGTCATCAATGTCGACTTCATTACAATCATCCGGAGGAGTGTTGGACACCATCACCATCACCTCCTCCTCAACACATTTCTCACTTCCTCTCCCTAATACCGTCATAACTTGCTCTACCTTCGATCCTCCTTCATCATCTCTCCTCTCAAGCATTGGTTGCTCATTCTTGCTTGTCGTAATAGCATTGACACCATGTGGTTTTGAAGCATCCCGGGAGCTTTGACCTTGGGCAAGAAAGCCGCCCGGTGGCCTTTGTGGGTTGGCTAAGGCTTGTGAAGCAACTCTAGCCTCCATCTCCCGGATCTCTTTTTGATTTGCCGTCTTCAAATTCATCATTTCTTGATTATGTGTCGCTTGCATGCCTTTCACAAGTTTAAGCAACTCTCCAACTTGGGAGTCACTTGAGAGATCTTGATGAGGTGTGTTGGTAAGGGGCAAGGGAAACCCGTAGTCATTCCTTGCACCCCCACTTTGTTGATTTGCTTTGGGACCTTGGTTGTTGAAGTTTGGGTTTTGGTGGTGGTTAGGAAATGGTTGGTTGAAATTTTGGTCATTGAGACTTTGATTGTTGAAATTGTTGTTGTGGAAGTTTTGTTGGTGGTTTGGGTTGTGGAAATTTTGTTGGTTATGGTATTGGTTGTTGTTTTGGTTGTTGAAGTTTGGGTTGTTATTGAAATTTGCATTGAAATTTTGTGGGTTTTGGTTGTTTTGGAAATTTGGATTAAAGTTCGGGTCATTGAAACTTTGTTGAAAGCCTTGATTGGCTTGGTTGGTTTGATTCCCTTGGTAAAAGTTGTTGTTGTAATTGTTTCTCGGGTTGAAGTTTCCTCCCCTTGGTTGAAAACCGGGGGGATTTTGCCCTTGAGGTTGTTGAATTTGATGAGGATTCAACACATTGGTACTCTTGTAACTCATATAGGGGCTTCCTCGGATACCTTGATGGTAATAGTTCGAATTTGGGTTGAAAGTATTTGGGTTTTTTGGGTTGTTAAAGGCTTGGAAAGCATATACCTCCTCCATACTCTCACTTCCCTCATAGGAATTGTTGTTTGCACACACATCAAAAGTATGCCCGCATCCCCCACATAAGTCACATGAAACAACACTATTAACTTGGTACATTCCCGGGACTTTGCTCTTGGTTTCTTTGGCAGCGGAGCCCTTAGTCAACTCTTCCAACTTCTTGGTTAACAAGTCCAACTTGGCATTGGTTTCTTCGTTTGCCTTAGCATTGGAAAGGTGCTCACTAGGGTACTTACTACTCTTCCTCAAGACATTCCCCCTAGTACCATAGTTTTCCTCCGAATCAACAATCTTCTTGATGAGTTCTGTTCCTTCCTCATGTGGCAAGTGGTCAAAGCTACCACCCGCCGATGCATTAACCATTTCCTTAGTCCGGGAGAGAAGGGTTTGGAAAAAAGTTTGAGTTGTGTACCAAGGTGGTATCCCGTGGTGTGGGCACTTGGCTAGCAAATCTTGGTATCTATCCCAAGCTTCTCCCAAAGATTCTCCCTCGTCTTGTTGAAACTGAGTTATCTCATTCCGGAGCATCGCGGTCTTGGAGGATGGGTAGTACTTGGCAAGGAAAGTTGTTGCTAAGTCGTCCCATGTGGTGAATGTATTTGGAGCATGGACATTTAGCCACCTATCGGCCTTGTCGGTTAAGGAATAGGGGAAAAGCATAAGCCTTAATGTCTCCTCGGGTACTCCGGTCTTCTTTATCATCGCGACTTTACCCTTGAATTTTCTTAGGTGCCCATGAGCATCTTCGTGGGAAGCCCCGCTAAAGGCATTCTTTTCGATTGAACTCATTTGGGAAGGATGTATTTCGAAATTTTGAGGAACAAGAACTCCGAAGTTGATTGGATTGGTGGTGTCATTGTGATTGGGCCGGTTATGATCACGAAGAGCGGCCATTATACGAATTGGATGGTTGTTTGGAAAGTGTGGTGATTGTGGTGGTGATTGATAAAACGGATTGTCAAAACTTTCGGATGTTGGGCTAGGATTGCTTTGATTGGGACTTGGTGGTTCGGATGAAGAGGGGTTGTTTTGGCTAGTAGATGCTTGGGACGCAATTCTTACTCTTGCAATGGTCTTCCTCCTTAAAGCCCGAAAGAGCCTCTCCGGTTCGGAAGATGACAACAAAGAGTTAGAGTCACCCCTAGGCATAAAACTTAGCAAACCAATTAGTCGTCCTAGTGTTTATTAAACACTAGGGTGAGCAATAAAACAAGCACTCTACAAATAACTACCAAATCTTTTATCAAAACAAAAGCAAGCTCAACTAACTCAAGACTAAAACTAAAACTAAACTACACAACTTCTAAACACCGTCCCCGGCAACGGCGCCATTTTGATGGCCGGATTTTGTCGTCGATACCGGCATCAAACACATTTATAAAGAACCCAAATTAAGTAGTATAATCGGGTTATCGTTCGCGAAGACGGTGGGGATAGTTGTATAGTTATGCTTTAATTTAAGTATGAGTCGGGGTAAAAGGTTTTGGTTTGGAAAAACTAATCAACTACTAAAGCAAGTAAATCTAGATGAAGTTGATGATAAAGAGGACTAGGGTGTCGGGGGTCACCTAGGTAAGTCGGTAGCCGAACGTAAGATAACGGTCTTGTATCACTTCTATGGTAGGTCTAGGGTTGTCTCTTCTTTCGAGTTGACAAACCCTTAGGTCGAGTCTAGTCCTAGCTTTCGCTACAAACCAAGCTAACCTAACACACAAGCATGCTCATGAAATCCCAAGACTTTCGTCTAAAGCAAACAAAGTGAAGACTAACACCCAACCGTCGTTGAGGCATTTCATCGAACACATAACATGCAAGATGCGAAAACTTAACCAAAGAAGCAAACAAGACTCACTCTAGGCATTTTTCATGGCTACTAACTACCCAAGCAAACCCCCTAACCCTAGAATAAGACTACTCACACATGGTTAAGAAATAAACTTGAACAAATAAAGTATTAATGCTAAACATGGTGGAAATTAATGAGAGTAAATAATTGAACAAGCAAAACTAAAACAAAATGCAAAGACAAAGTAGAGATTAGGAAGATTATACCAATAATAAGGAAAAAGCAAGGAACTTGGATTACAACTTGGAGGATTTTCTCAAACCCTCAAATTACAACCCAATAAGAATCTTCTAAAATTGCCCAAGAACAAAGCTAAGAGAATTACTAAGAAAGGATTAACTAATATTGAAAGATTAAATAAATATCTAAGGAAGATTAAAATATTAAGAGAGTTTTTGTGTCTAAGTCTAGAGTAATGAAACAGTAAAAACCCTAAAATAAGCTTAAGAATGCGTCATAAGAAGTTTACACAAGTGCGGGTTTATATAGAGTGCGGAAATACGAAAAAGGCCTCTCAGCCGGTCGACCGGCTGCCGGTGGTGGACCGGCTGAGAGCCCAAAATCCGACTTCTGACTTTTCTTCAAATGGTCCTTGATTCCCAGCCGGCCGGCCGGCTGCCGGTCTGGCACCGGCTGGGAGGCTTATCCTCAACTTCTGATTTCTTTTCTTCTTCTTCTTGGCTACAGGTACCCTCAGCCGGTTCACCGGCCGCCGGTGGTGGACCGGCTGGGGACCCTTTTACTTGAATCTGCCAAAAACGACATTTTCTTCACATCTTCTAAATTGGCTAAGTATGGGATATGCTCCCCAGCCGGCCGGCCGGCTGCCGGTTGGCCACCGGCTGGGAGCCTATTCTTAAGGGGCTGTAACATTTTCTTCAAAATCAAGTCCAGGTTCCCCAGCCTGCCTACCGGCCGCCGGCTGGGTACCGGCTGGGAAGGCCTGGACTCTTGCCTTGCTAATTTCTTCATAATTCTTCATAAATCGCTCTAAATCCGCCTCGATTTCTCTCGTTTCTTCGCCCCCGCCGTAATACCTACAAAAAGTGGATAGAATAGGAATATACGAGGCAACAGACGTAAAAACACCCAAAGACACGCAAATCGAGGTCGAATCGTGACCGAAAATAAAGAAAACGAAAAGAAAATGACGACCAAAATGGAGCTCATCAGTTTCTCCGTTCGGATACGCCATTTAATTGTGGTGTTCCAGGTGGAGTCAACTGTGATACAATACCACGGTTTTTTAGGTGTTGATCAAACTCAGTCGAAAGATATTCGCCACCACGATCAGATCGAAGTGCTTTAGTCTTCCTATCCAATTGGTTCTCAACCTTGTTTTGGAATTCCTTGAACTTGTCGAAGGATTCACTTTTATGTTTCATCAAGTAGACATACCCGTATCTACTCACACTACAAAAAAAACACGGAGTACTGACTGAATTTCTGACGGATTATACAGTCCGTCAGAAATATCGGACTACTGACCAATTTCTGACGGATTTTCGGTCAGAAAACTTTTTTGACGGATTATTCGTCAAAAATCCGTCAACATAAAAGCCCGCGCAAAAAATTAGGAAAGACGCGAAATTTTGGTTGCATTTTCTGACGGAAATTCGGTCAGAAAGCTTTACTGAACGAAAATTCGGTCAGAAACAGTACTGACAAAAAGCTGCAAATTCTGAAAAATTTAAAAGGGGTCCTGACGGATTATAACACCCCCATTTATTTAAGAGCCTTTAGCAAGACATTCTCAAATAAATGGAGCTGTTACCATCTCGGAACGTCCGAGGTAGTGAATAACAAAGTAAAACAAACCAAAGTACTTTATATAAAACTGATTAGATTTGAACTTTTGATATTACAACGACTACGCAAAGAATAAAAGTACAACTAATAATATCTAAGTATGTGATCTAATTCTAAGTAGGTCCAAGCCGTGTCTCTCTCCATGCCCAAGCTCCTAATCCATCTGTCTCTGACCTGTAGAATCTACTCCCCATTCCGGATCATCGTAGGTGTACACGAATATATTGTCAACCTCGCGGTTGAGTAGGATAACACAAAATAGATAATGCAACAATGATGATATGCAAATGCAATGATATGCTCGAGCTCAATCTCAATCTCAATCTCAATCACAATCTCAAACCCGTAACACCCAGCCATACCGAAACTCCCGGCAGACTATAATCGGCCGTCGCCGAACACCAGCATAACAGCTGAGGTCACCAGGTCTAGTCCTGCAGAACTAGCCTGGGCCCAATAATATCTCATCATCTCAAATCCGTATCCGATGCACATGCCATGCTCATGAATGCAACAATACTCTTAATAAATCATGTTATTAAATAATGCAATGCGCATCCCAATAATAATAATAATCCACACTCAATCCAACCAATATCATTCTCATATAAATCATGCTCAACATCCATATCACACAATCAAACATCCATTCATAACACATCATAGAGTATAGTGTCAGTGTATCCTACCTGGATAGCAATATAATCCCATCACGCAGCTAACATCCAATGGATAGAATCACTCCATCACATACTCAACACCTAATAAAATAATATACATAATCACTTACTCATATAACTACGTAGACAATATAATATATCAACCAATTTATATTTAATTAATCCAAATAATACATTACGCATAACGAGACTATATTTAGTACGACTAGTCAATTGACTCGGTTAGGTGATTAAATAAAATTACCGTCACAACACGATTTAAACAATTTATCTAAACCAGTTCGCCTAATATAAACTAATTGATCCCAACTATTCAAACATGAACTAGACATTTTAAACTATTAACAACATCAAACATAAACTTAATCAAATAACATTATTGACCATCACATAATTATTATCAATACTAATAATAACTTATAATCATAATAATAATACCAACTCTAACCATTGTATAATAACAAAGATAACAATAGAAAGGATAATAATAATAGTAATAACATATGATAATAGTAATAACAACATTAACATGTGATACTAATAATAAACTTAATAATACAACCAGCCCCACAGCCCGGGTTCGAGTCCCACAACCAACAACTATATATATGCAAATTAACCAAACCATTCTAACACCACTTCCACTCGTACACCCCTAGTTCATGGCACCACCACCACCAACCAAGACACCCACAACCACCACCAACTATCCTAAACTCAGCTACGTACTAGCAACTACCACTACCAAGCATTAGACACCACCAGCAGCCACCACCGTAACCACCACGGCCACTCCAAACAGCCTGCACACACACACCGTTACACTGCTCTCTGTACCCTTCTGTACTCCCTTCTTTACACTCGTTTTCACGCACCACCATGACCCTATACCACCCCTTAGCCACCACCGTGGTCACCACTGACCCACGGTGGTTCTATGGGTGGTACCCGCGTTTCCTCGTTCTCCCATGAAACAACACGAATCAACCCCAAAAACAGCTACTGAACAAGCACCCTCACCCTTCTTTTACACCGTGTTTAACATCCACTGCAAAACCGTCTCCTTCCACCAATACCACAACCTAGACCACCACCAGACTTCACCCTCGACACCTCTTGTCTCCCCTGACTCCCCTGGTGGCAACCACCAGGCCTCGACACAGCCACAACTCTCTGAAACACCCAACTAAAACACGCTGACACTCACGTGAATACCATGTTTCCTGTCGCCACCACCACTGTCGACACAAGGTCCTCCGGCCACCCAAACACCACCCCACAACCACCAAACTAGACTATCATCATCCCCCTACCATAACCCATCAACTCCTACCAAGACACAACCCAAAACCGCACTTGAAATACGAACTAAAGACGAAACAGAGTATGGTTACGATATTGCAACTGTCAACATTATGGCTTCTGCTATAAGCGTTTTCATGGTATACTGGTTGTTTAAACACTAGATTCATGTTATGTATACTACCAAAATTACTCACGACCTAAGCATACAAAATCGAAGCATAAAAATGAGCACGAAAAACTACTTACGAAACAGGTGAAACGATGATGATGATGATGGCTGTTAGTAACTGCGTTTTTTTCTCCTTCTCGTTGTCCTTTAAACCACGGTGGTTAAGATACGGTTGTGTAGGCAGCAGAGGTGGGTGGTGAATAGGGTTCATACGAGATATGGAGGCAGGTTAGGAGGTGGAGATGATTAGGGTTTATGTGAGGGTAATGTCGATATAGTGTATTGTTTTATGTCGATAGAATTTAAGGTGTGAGGATATAGATGGGTTAAAACGATGGGTGGGTTAGAATTAGGGTTTGGTAACACGGTTCTCAAAGGCTTATACTCAATTCCCGACCCATAACTTAAAAATTAACAATTACATATAAATAATTATATTACTTAAATCATATAATTAGTATTGGTAAATATCAATTAAATTAATTATAAGATTATATAAAATTATTAGTACTTATTTAAGAATATATAAAATTAGAATTTAAATATACTTACGACTTAAATAATAAAACAAGTTTAAATGAGAAATAAATATAAATACGAAATATATTGAATTATAAATATATTATCAAAATTAAGGAAAATGCAAATGAAATGTCACTTTATGAAATAATCATCAATATAAAATGATTATGAAATACAAAACAATCGTAGAAATATGATTTATAAAATAATAACAAATTACGTAATATACTTTATAAACTTTCTATTTGAAATACTCGTATGAAACATGGTTTGACTGCCGTTGACCGAGGCTAAAATACGGGGTATTACAGTCTTCCCTCCTTAAAATGAACTTCGTCCCGAAGTTCGCCACCCTATAACGGTAAAGAAACTATCACAAGTAGCACTTATATAGACTTCAAAACACGAAATGTTACATTCTACCCTCGTTAAGAAAACTTTGTCCCCAAAGTTTAACGCATAACTACGTTAAAAGATATTTCACGAATCGCAGTTAAAGCATAACAGAAGTAAACAGGATTATCAAGTATATTCAAACAATCACGACATATCAATTTTACAAGCTATAACAACTAGTCATATCATAAACCTTTAAGAATTTATAATCCTATCCTCCTTAGGACATGGTTACGTCCTCGTAACCCCATTACAAAATTCCACATCCAACGCTCAAGAAGATCACCGAAGCCATAGTCAACATTCATCAGATAAGTTAGTTACTCTATACTGGGCAACTAGCATGCGACTTTTACAGTAATAAAACATACTCGTCTATTTCATGTTACGCAGTCAAAACAAAATCAAGGTAACTAACACTTATATACACTTGGAGATTTAACACAACAGAACACATTTACCTCAACGTAGTCAAACAGCTAACTCATACTTCATACTTTACAAATTAAACCATTTCATGCTCATGCTCATATTATAGAAAAAAAAATCATGTTTATGCACACAAGTTTTAGAAAGACATTAGGCAATTATTCAATTATTGTAATTAAACGCGGAGCAATAACATATTTCACGATATATACCCAATCATAGACAAGCAAGTCAGCATAGCACTTCTAGGTACAAATAATTTAAAATTACATAGATACATTTCTCGTCTACCCACATTACATCATTTATCATTAAACCGGTAATAACTATAACTTGCAAAAATCACTATAAAATAACGACTCGTTAAGATTTCACGTGGCTTATCATTTTGAAAGCGTGAATGAAAATTCTAAACAGTGGAGTTTGAATTATGCATAAAAAGTATATACCTTTTAAATGGTTCTTTTTCAAAAACATGACTCAAAACAGAATTGTGCGGTAACAATCTGACCATTGTCGACAAAACTATTTATTTCTCTCCAAAATATAACTCGTTTTAACATGAAACCAAAAACATTGAAAAGCTAATTCAGAAGGTTATCATAAATAAAATTTCCACATTCATATAGAAAACACATTTTAAAATGGCAGCCCGTACAAGCAAGGTAACATTCTGAGAATTTATCAAACTTTTTGTTCCTTAAAAATCACTTCACATTATCACATTTACATACAACCATTCTTCTTCCAAACATGTTGACATATTATCGAAGCATAGAAATCACGTTGCACCATATTAACATTTATTCATTATTTCAAATTGTAGTTGTCATCAAGAAGGCGGTAAAGCTTGAAAAACTGAAAAGTAGGATCAACTAAATAACATATAGCTATATGACATTCATGGCTTGGGGAAACACATTCAGCATATCACTAGGCATGGATCACTATAACATATAATCATATAGTCAACAGAATTACTCATCCATAACAAGAGGTTAAACACCCAAAATCATGTATAATCACGATAGTCATTTAGTAACTAGATAATCGTATGAACATTTCAGAACACCAAAGTCATAGGGTCATATCACTCCAACTATTGCTCAATAAATATACGTTCATTCTGTTAAAATTCCAATCCAATCACTCAGATCAATCCGCATTTCAATATCAGTCGTATTCTTCTAATGCACATCATCGTACAAGTCAAGCTTATATTTCAAACTCATATTCCAATTTTTCATGTTCTCAATACTTGAAATCATACATCTCAATTAACATTCGATATCACCCTCATGTTTCACAATACACATTACC
The DNA here is from genome assembly GCA_029255685.2 of Silene conica. Lineage (NCBI taxonomy): Eukaryota > Viridiplantae > Streptophyta > Magnoliopsida > Caryophyllales > Caryophyllaceae > Silene > Silene conica. The sequence goes on from CM055314.2 coordinate 76,809,727, forward strand.
AACGATATTTCACATTATAACTTACCTCGTTCCTTTCCTGCGGAAACATTAGTACAATATATATATTGGGTCTTTTCCTTTTATGCTATACTACCCACGCTCTACATCTCTCAAGGTTAACCAGATTAGACTGAAAGGGCCAGTGGCTTGGTTTGAGGGGGCCCCTAACTCATTCCAATCCTGGGGCTCCTAACAGTTACTAACCTGGGGTTCATTTATTAGACTCTTCCTACGTTCATTATTATTTATTTGGTTTAGGCCTGAGGATCGTTCGCTCTGATACCACTTTATAACACCCCCATTTATTTAAGAGCCTTTAGCAAGACATTCTCAAATAAATGGAGCTGTTACCATCTCGGAACGTCCGAGGTAGTGAATAACAAAGTAAAACAAACCAAAGTACTTTATATAAAACTGATTAGATTTGAACTTTTGATATTACAACGACTACGCAAAGAATAAAAGTACAACTAATAATATCTAAGTATGTGATCTAATTCTAAGTAGGTCCAAGCCGTGTCTCTCTCCATGCCCAAGCTCCTAATCCATCTGTCTCTGACCTGTAGAATCTACTCCCCATTCCGGATCATCGTAGGTGTACACGAATACATTGTCAACCTCGCGGTTGAGTAGGATAACACAAAATAGATAATGCAACAATGATGATATGCAAATGCAATGATATGCTCGAGCTCAATCTCAATCACAATCTCAAACCCGTAACACCCAGCCATACCGAAACTCCCGGCAGACTATAATCGGCCGTCGCCGAACACCAGCATAACAGCTGAGGTCACCAGGTCTAGTCCTGCAGAACTAGCCTGGGCCCAATAATATCTCATCATCTCAAATCTGTATCCGATGCACATGCCATGCTCATGAATGCAACAATACTCTTAATAAATCATGTTATTAAATAATGCAATGCGCATCCCAATAATAATAATAATCCACACTCAATCCAACCAATATCATTCTCATATAAATCATGCTCAACATCCATATCACACAATCAAACATCCATTCATAACACATCATAGAGTATAGTGTCAGTGTATCCTACCTAGATAGCAATATAATCCCATCACGCAGCTAACATCCAATGGATAGAATCACTCCATCACATACTCAACACCTAATAAAATAATATACATAATCACTTACTCATATAACTACGTAGACAATATAATATATCAACCAATTTATATTTAATTAATCCAAATAATACATTACGCATAACGAGACTATATTTAGTACGACTAGTCAATTGACTCGGTTAGGTGATTAAATAAAATTACCGTCACAACACGATTTAAACAATTTATCTAAACCAGTTCGCCTAATATAAACTAATTGATCCCAACTATTCAAACATGAACTAGACATTTTAAACTATTAACAACATCAAACATAAACTTAATCAAATAACATTATTGACCATCACATAATTATTATCAATACTAATAATAACTTATAATCATAATAATAATACCAACTCTAACCATTGTATAATAACAAAGATAACAATAGAAAGGATAATAATAATAGTAATAACATATGATAATAGTAATAACAACATTAACATGTGATACTAATAATAAACTTAATAATACAACCAGCCCCACAGCCCGGGTTCGAGTCCCACAACCAACAACTATATATATGCAAATTAACCAAACCATTCTAACACCACTTCCACTCGTACACCCCTAGTTCATGGCACCACCACCACCAACCAAGACACCCACAACCACCACCAACTATCCTAAACTCAGCTACGTACTAGCAACTACCACTACCAAGCATTAGACACCACCAGCAGCCACCACCGTAACCACCACGGCCACTCCAAACAGCCTGCACACACACACCGTTACACTGCTCTCTGTACCCTTCTGTACTCCCTTCTTTACACTCGTTTTCACGCACCACCATGACCCTATACCACCCCTTAGCCACCACCGTGGTCACCAATGACCCACGGTGGTTCTATGGGTGGTACCCGCGTGTCCTCGTTCTCCCATGAAACAACACGAATCAACCCCAAAAACAGCTACTGAACAAGCACCCTCACCCTTCTTTTACACCGTGTTTAACATCCACTGCAAAACCGTCTCCTTCCACCAATACCACGACCTAGACCACCACCAGACTTCACCCTCGACACCTCTTGCCTCCCCTGACTCCCCTGGTGGCAACCACCAGGCCTCGACACAGCCACAACTCTCTGAAACACCCAACTAAAACACGCTGACACTCACGTGAATACCATGTTTCCTGTCGCCACCACCACTGTCGACACAAGGTCCTCCGGCCACCCAAACACCACCCCACAACCACCAAACTAGACTATCATCATCCCCCTACCATAACCCATCAACTCCTACCAAGACACAACCCAAAACCGCACTTGAAATACGAACTAAAGACGAAACAGAGTATGGTTACGATATTGCAACTGTCAACATTATGGCTTCTGCTATAAGCGTTTTCATGGTATACTGGTTGTTTAAACACTAGATTCATGTTATGTATACTACCAAAATTACTCACGACCTAAGCATACAAAATCGAAGCATAAAAATGAGCACGAAAAACTACTTACGAAACAGGTGAAACGATGATGATGATGATGGCTGTTAGTAACTGCGTTTTTTTCTCCTTCTCGTTGTCCTTTAAACCACGGTGGTTAAGATACGGTTGTGTAGGCAGCAGAGGTGGGTGGTGAATAGGGTTCATACGAGATATGGAGGCAGGTTAGGAGGTGGAGATGATTAGGGTTTATGTGAGGGTAATGTCGATATAGTGTAGTGTTTTATGTCGATAGAATTTAAGGTGTGAGGATATAGATGGGTTAAAACGATGGGTGGGTTAGAATTAGGGTTTGGTAACACGGTTCTCAAAGGCTTATACTCAATTCCCGACCCATAACTTAAAAATTAACAATTACATATAAATAATTATATTACTTAAATCATATAATTAGTATTGGTAAATATCAATTAAATTAATTATAAGATTATATAAAATTATTAGTACTTATTTAAGAATATATAAAATTAGAATTTAAATATACTTACGACTTAAATAATAAAACAAGTTTAAATGAGAAATAAATATAAATACGAAATATATTGAATTATAAATATATTATCAAAATTAAGGAAAATGCAAATGAAATGTCACTTTATGAAATAATCATCAATATAAAATGATTATGAAATACAAAACAATCGTAGAAATATGATTTATAAAATAATAACAAATTACGTAATATACTTTATAAACTTTCTATTTGAAATACTCGTATGAAACATGGTTTGACTGCCGTTGACCGAGGCTAAAATACGGGGTATTACACGGATTTTCGGTCAGGAAAAAGATTCTGACGGATTTTCGGTCAGAAATTGCCACGTACCCCTGTTACTGACGGAAATTCGGTCAGAAATAATTTTGTTACCGATTCCTGACGGATTTTCGGTCAGGATTTTTTTTTTATCTTTCGGAAACAACTTCCGCGTTCATTCTCCTCCGTCGTTTTTTCCCCAAATTAAATCGCCCCTTCTATTTCTCCTCCCAAAATCCGTTTTTTTACTCTAACAATGCTACCACCGTGACAACCACCACCACACTACCTACTCCACCTTGCATAATAGGTAAGGTATATATGTTTTTTGCATTAATTTACAGTTTTCTTTTCATTTTATTTCATTTAACAATTGATTTTTTTGTATATTGCAGTGTGGCAACCACCACCAACGTCACAACCACCACCACTACGGCCGTGCGTCATCACCACCTTGCAAAATTCATTAGGTAATTGTTTATGTTTATTACTTAATTAGTTGATTGAAAAATTGGTTAGTTTGGTAAAGTTAGTGTAATTGATTTAGGTTTAATTAGTTAGCAAATTTGATCTAGGATAGTGCCAATTAGATGTTTCCAAAGCTACCATAAGCAATGGGGTTTGTGTGAATTCTACAGATGGGGTGGATTACTATGGAACTCTAAATGAAGTAGTTGAACTTGCTTATTATACCGAACAAAAGGTTTATAAGGTGATATTGTTCAAATGTGATTGGTTTGATAACTCTCCACAAGGAATTAGTATCCATAAGATATATGGACTTGTAGATGTGAATGAGAAAAAAAAACTCAAAGGACATGACCAATTTGTGGCAGCTTTTCAAGTCGATCAAGTTCGTTATGCTAGTTATCCAACCACTAAGAAAGGTGATCAATGGTCTGCGTTTTTTAAAATCAAAGCACGATCACATGTTGATGCTCCTATTGACGAAATTGAATTCCAAGAAAATGTGGCTCTCAATGATCATTCAATTTCATCAATTTTGGTAGAAGAGACAGATACTGAAGATGAGTATCAAGTGGTTGCAGATGAAACTGGTGAAATGGGTGAAGATGAGTATGACGGGAATGTCGCGGAAGATGAGTATGACGGGAAAGTCGCGGAAGAAGAGGATGGAGATTTAGTTCAAACACCACAATAGAGATAAATGAGGAGGAAGAAGAAGTCGGAATTCTATTTTCAGATGATGAAACTTTTTTTAACTTCTAGTGATACTGATAGTTAGGGGTGATACGGAGAACTTGTAATGTTTTATCCTTTTTTAATTTCTTAAGCATACATTTGTAAGACATGTTTTATCATTTGGTTAGACATTCATAAGAAATGTATGAAAACTTTGTACTTTTTTCATGGGCTAACATTTATTATTGTTAGTGCTTATTTGTATTGTTAGCTTTGAAGCAGGTAAATGTCAAGATTTATACGAAAGATTTTGGGGAGTGGATCTGGTTCAGGTAGGCGTTTACAGAATGAGAACGAAGAAATGGAGGAGAATGATGATGACCTTCATTTGACCGGTAACAATGTCCCCCACCGAAATCCACCGATTATACTCACTTCTAATCCTTCGGTAGTTAACGGTCGTTGGTAAGTATTTTTTATTCTCAATTAATCAAAAATATATCATTCAAATTTATAATATTCATATTTATATATATGTGTGTTTGTTTTTAATCAGGTGGAATGACAAGATTGTAAAGAAATACGTGGCTGCCTCGTTCACTCAAAATCTTACCGATGAGTACTTCACCAGCTGGAAGGAAACGAGTTATGCACAACGGGAAAAGATGTGGATTTACTTTAGGGTAATGTAAAAGTTAACAATCTACATTAGTTTTTAAAATTAAACTAATATTTTCTATTTCTAATAACATTTTTTTATGACAGACTCATGTGAGATCTATTGAACCTGACTATAATCCTTATCCTGAGTGGCGGATGAGGGTCACTATATTGATTACTCACATGGTAAATGGTGTCAACTACGGAAAGAAGAAGCCTGAGTGGGTGCCCGATAGTTGGAAGGAGAAGTTTGATGGAAGGTACGAGAACGATCCTGAATTTAAAAAAAATCAAAAATAAACAAGGCAAATAGAAGATCTGGTGGTAAAGACGGGAGAGCGTTGGGCACCCACACTCTAGGCCGCAAGAGTTGCTCTGATATTTTCAAAGAAGTGGTAAGTATTTCATAAACTTTTTAAATATGAAATTTGGTTAATTAATATTTTTTATTGTCGGATATAATTAACATATATGTTTTCTTTGCTTCTTAAAGGGCGAGTCGGCCACACCTTAAAAGGTGTTTGAGAAGACAAAGAAAAACAAGAAGGGAGAGTGGATTGACCCTAGAGCTGCTCGGACAGACGTAAGTATTTTATTTATCTTAAAGGGCGAGTCGGTCACACCTTACAATATATTTTATTTATTCTTTATTTAATAATTTGTTGTTTTTTCAGGCTACCTACAATGAACTCTTGGGTCAACCAACGCCAACCGGAGAGCCTCGGGACGAGATTCAGACCTACCATGAAGCCGTTTGAGGATTTGACAAAAAAGAAGGTTTTTTTGGGATCGGTTCATTGGGTGAAGATGTATGGTATGAGCATCCTGGGAACAAAGGAGGAAGTCGTCGATCCTGTTCTTATCAACCAAGCATGTTTACTCAGATTCAAACTGAGAATATGCGTCTCAAAGAACAAGTTCAAAGCACTCAAGATACTCAAAAACAAATGCAAGAGGAACTGGCGGAAATGAAAAAAGCTTGGAGTGATTGGCATACCCACTTTTCTACTCAGTCGTGCTCAGGTATGCCAAATGCTCACCGACGCAACGACTGCTCAGACGACCCTCATGGCTTTGGATATAACATGTCGATTGATCCTCCTACCACTTAAGATAGTTTATCATATGTAGTAATTTTAGATTATGACTTATTAACTTTCGAACATATTTTATGTTGGTGTATGAATTATGAAGACTCTTTTATGTAATTCAAGTTCTTTCTCATGTTTTTTCTTTATTGTTGGTTAATTGTTGTTGATTCCCGCTTAGCGGTCGACATGGGAATAAATCTCTGTTTGGCGGACGATGAATGTTTTGCAGGATTTAGTGATTTTGAGATTGTAAATATGAACAATGATGTGGCATTGGGCTGGACAGCAGGCTGCTGTTTGCAGCCTACACAGTTTCAAATTCTGACGGAAAATCCGCCATAAAAAGTCAAAATTTGACTTCATTTCTGACGGAAAATCGGTCAGAAATTCCAATATTTCTGACGGATTTTCCGTCACAAATGGAGTAAAATTTTGACTTTTTATGACGGATTTTCCGTCACAAAAAGTCAATTTCTGACGAAAAATCGGTCAGAAAAAGTCAAAAAAACATTGACTTCTATTTTTTTTATTCCACCGTTAAACCGTCAGAAATCCGTCACAAATAAATTTCAGACGGAAAATCGGTCAGGAACTTAATTTTCGTGACGAAATTTTGGGACGGAAATTTATGACGGAAAATCCGTCAGAAATGCGTTTTTTCTGACGGATTTTTTCGGTCAGAACACCGTGTTTTTTTTTGTAGTGTCAAATCATCCGTAAAAGTGATAAAATATCTATAGCCATCTCTTGCTCTGATTGTCATAGGACCACACACATCTATATGTATGAGTCCTAAAAGATCACTAGCTCGCATCCCAATACCTTTAAAGGATATACGAGTCATCTTTCCGATGAGACATGATTCACACGTACCAATTGATTCGTAATGAAATGGTGGTATTGTCCCATTCTTAATGAGTTTCTCTACGCGTTTTTCATTGATGTGTCCCATTCGACAGTGCCATAAATACGTTTGTTCTTTATCACCTGTTTTAACCTTTTTATTATTCACATGATAAACCTCGGTGGTTTGGTCTAAAATATATATTCCGTTTATGGAAACAGCTTTGCCATAAATCATATCCTTTCATGAAAAAGTACGACAATTGTGCTTAATATTAAAACAAAATCCTTCCGTATCCAAAACAGAAATAGAAACAATGTTTTTCGACAAACTAGGAACAAAATAACAATTATTCAGAAATAACTCAAAACCACTAGGTAGTTTGAGTACATAAGTTCCTATGGAGACAGCTGCAACCTTTGCTACATTTTCAATGCGAAGGTCTACGTCCCCCTTCTCAAGTTTGCGAACGTCCCTTAAACCCTGCAAGTGATTACACAAGTGAGAACCACAACCAGTATCAAATACCCATGTTGCTGAACTTACATGGTTTATTTCAATCATATGAATAAACGAAGATATACCTGTAGCTGTCACACGTCCAGCCTTGATATCATTGAGGTACTTAGGCCCTGTTCTTTTGGACTGAAACTTAACTGAACTGAACTGAACTGAACTTATAGGATCTGAACTGAACTGAACTGAACTTATAGGAACTGAACTGAACTTATAGGAACTGAACTTAACTGAACTTATAGGAACTGTATTGAACTGAACTTATAGGAACTGAACTGAACTTATAGGAACTGAACTGAACTGAACTGAACTTATAGGAACTAATAGGAACTGAACTAAACTTATAGGAACTGAACTGAAATTATAGGAACTGAACTGAACTGAACTTATAAGATCTGAACTTAACTTAACTTATAGGATCTGAATTGAACTTATAAAATCCGAACTTAATTAACTTTATTTTAATTTACGTTAACTATTATTATTATTATTATTATTATTATTGTTGTTATTATTGTTGTTATTATTATTATTGTTGTTATTGTTGTTGTTATTATTGTTGTTATTATTGTTGTTGTTACACTAGTTTCAACTTTATATATAATGGTTTGTTCATAATTCATACATTATACTACAATTACATTACGATAAAAAATAATTCACTATTACAATTTTTTCTAACCATTTATTTTCTCTAACAATGGTGATGAAAAAACTGATTAATGGGAGAGTGACAATTGGTGAGGGTGAAGGCGTTGTATGATGAGTTGTTTTTTGGCATCAATGAGGATGATAGTATGACATTAATTAGAGAGTAAAAGACGGGTAAATTATTAATGAGTTTTTTTTATAGATGACGTGTATCGAATAATTAAAGGAAATGTTTGTATCGCTTGTTAAAAATAATACTCCGTATATAACTTTTCTTAATTGAGTTTATATGAACTGAACCTATAGGAACTGAACTGAACTGAACTGAACTTATAGGAACTGAACTGAACTTATAGGAACTGAACTGAACTGAACTGAACTTATAGGAACTGAACTGAACTTATAGGAACTGAACTGAACTGAACTGAACTTATAGGAACTGAACTGAACTTATAGGAACTGAACTGAACTGAACTGAACTTATAGGATCTGAAGTGAACTTAAGTTAAGTGACTTGAAGTCCAAAAGAACAGGGCCTTAGGGCAGTTCCTCTTCCAATGCCCGGACTCGTGGCAATGGTGGCACTCTCCCTCTTTCCCTTAGCCCTTAGCTTTGCTCTTTGAGTTACTGGTCTCACCAGGTCCACTCTAGGGCTTAGGCTGTTGCTTCTTCTTGAACTGTGGCTTCTTAATATTTAAGGGAGCCTTTGCCTTTCCTTTCCCCTTCCAATTAGATTGTGTGACGAGCACGTCCTTCTTAGCACTCCAACTCAAATTGAGATCCTTCTCAGCTTGCACGAGCTGAGAGTGGATTTCATGAAGACTTTTCTTCATGTCATTCATGTTGTAGTTCACCCTGAATTGGGTGAACCCATCATGAAGAGAGTGCAAGATACAGTCTACAATGACTGACTCCTCAATCTTGCAACCAAGAGACTCCAAAACTTCCACATTCTCAATCATCTTGAGGATGTGTGGGCTAACAGCTTGGCCCTTTGTCAGTTTTGTCTCGAAGAAGCGAACTGTTGCGGCATACCGCATAATTCTCGAAGCTTGCGAGAACACATTGGTAAGGGTGGTGAAAATCTTATTTGCACCTTGGGAAATGAGGCGGCGCTGCAAATTGCTTTCCATTGCATATATAAGTACGTTTTTAATCGCACCTGGTTCACGAACGAACTCATCATATACAGTTCGTTGGGCTCCAGTCCTGGCAGTTGGTTCAGCCGGAATCGGCTCAACCAAATACTTTAGCTTACCATCAGCAATGGCAGCATTCCGTAATGCTGCCTCCAAATCGGTAAAGTTACTCCCATCATTCTTAAGGCGGGGGTTCTGATTATAGGAGACGTGGTCCATGAAGGAGCGCAACCACGACTCCCTTGTGCGTGGCACTAGGGCCCGGAGTTATATTTGGATTAGACATTTTAAAAGCTGATTTTAAATGATCTACAAATGAGAAAATAAATAAACATGAGTAATCATTGAATTTTAAAATCTTTTAATCAAAGATAAATAACATACTATAATCGATCTCACTCAAAGAATTATATAATATATTCCAAGACCCAAATCTTGATATGGTGAGTTAACCTTTTAACTGGTTCTACACTAGAACTCTCAGTTGACAAATTTCTTAAATTTATCTTTTAGTTCACAATGACTTCAAGAACTTGATTGAATCATTCTGTTAAGTTCAACTAGGTCACAACACACTACCTACCCGAGGTAGAAGGGGTCCATATGGAGATAACAACGGGTCCTATATGTCCAGCGACGAACAAGGGATTCATAGTGGTTTTGACTTAGAAAGGCTAATTTCTCAATTTTACGTAGAGTGAGATCCCATCATCATTTTAAACTCATTTAAGTGAACTATTTGAGGTGAGTAGTAATGAGTGATGGCAAATATAAAACATCATATGTCAAAATGCAAAATAATCTACACGAGCCATTTTACATGCTTATTGGTGGTTTGGTTTAGGCGGCATATAATGACATGCAATATGCTGGCAATGAAAAGAATAAAACATAAAATCTTAGTGTGCCCTATCTTATGAAAAACAGTAAATACAACTTGGGAATCCAATCACATGGACCCGAGAAGCTTCGTGGGATCACCGTTCTTCATCTTGTGATGTAAAATGGACATGGCACTGGAAATGAATGCTTCAATCTCCTCCTCTTTTTCTCTATTCTAAGTTATTACAATGCAAATCCTATTTACATTTAATCTAAAATAAAGAATAAATAAGATTACAATGGGGAGATGCGAGATCTCATAAAATACATCACCTGATTACTTTCTACCATTAGCGAAAAGTAATCCAAAAACTAAGGTCACACTAGATTACATCATTAAATATTACAACAATTGCCAAAATGAATAAAACCTTCATTGTATAACAATATCATTAACAACATAATAAAAACATTCATAATGCAATATTATCTAAACCACCATTAAACTAAAATTGTGAAAATTACATGTCATACATGTAAATCATAATCCAATTAAATTCTAAACATATTTAGAATCTAGTGAGTATCATCAAATTAGATATAATAAACATTTTAAAATAAATAAATGATTAAATAACCGAAAATTATCAAATAACTCTCGTTTTTTTTCTTCTTTTTCTTTCTTTATTCCTCACGGCAAAAAAGCTGTTTTTTTTTTAAAAAAAAAAAAAAATTGATTTGTCATAATTATAAATTATCATTTATAAATTAGTTAATACAAATATTATCCTATAATATAAATAAAACGATAACAAATCAATAAACCCTAAAAGCATATTTCATGGTTTAAACACCCTTTTTATTATCTTTATACATTTGTTCTAATTATAAATCTATATTTATAATTTAGTTAATATAAAAATTATCACATAATATTAGTAATAACAAAAACAACAAATCACAAAAAGGGCCGAAAAATAAAAATAAAACTCACGGTAAAAAGTCACGTTTTTTTATTTTTTATTTTTTTATTTAGGCAATTACACATATTATCAAATAATAACATGTAAATGGTATAATCAAGGTAGAATCAAGGTAGAAGTAGAGTTTGGAAACTTTACTAATTCGTGAAATTATACTATGTGTTATACTATCAAGGTAAAAACTTTACTAATTCGTGAATTTTCTTTAAAATTACTCATAATAGCACAAAAATCATCTCATAATTTATGTGTTATAATTCTAATCATATTAGATCTGAAAAATTACCAAATATTGTCATTAAGATTAATCTTTAAAATCACATGATCAATATTCATTCATCTTAACAATTTAAAATAAACAAAACTAATCTAAAACTCATTATGTCGATTGGTTTTTTTAATAGGATTAATTGATAGAAATACTCCAAACTATGAGTGAACTGCTCAAAATACTCTAAACTTTATTTTAACTACCAATATAACCAACTAATGTCCTCATTCGCTTTGAATAGAATTTGTTGTTTTGTTTACTTATTGTAGCATGTTTTAATGGTGTGATTCGGTGAATAGATTATAGCTAGAGCACGTTTATACGCTCTAGCATATTAATGGTAGCGGTTATACTCATTGACTGTCAGTTGTAGCGGTTATACTCAACCCTACATAATATCTTGTTCATTTTCCACTAAAATTAGTACATTTATTATGTAAATAAGTACGAAATTACTATGGTACGATCAATTACAAAAGGGTTACGAAATACATATAAAATGGTACAAAAGAATGGTCTCTCAATAATTTATTAAAAGATCTTCTCTTTCAAGTTTTAGTGTTCCACTAATATGATATCTATCCGACCCGTTACAAGTTTACGATGGATATATAACTGCGTCAAAATAAGAATTTGTGATATTTTTATAACTAAAATGATATTGACTTTTTGGGCAGAATTTGTGATATTTTTATAACTAACTAGTTTTGTTACCCGTGCAATGCACGGTATATTTCTAAATTTTTTTTGAAACTTTGACATTTATTTTTATTCATAAAATTGAACGTCAATGTTTGAATATAAATCTATAACAATTTTTTTGCAGAAATTACAATCTATAATACAAATCAATTACAATCTATAGGACAAGACAATTACGTATTTTTTAAAAAATAAGAATAGTTTGAATTATGAAACAATTTTTTTATTAATTACAATAACAAATATATATGAACAAAATAACTATCTAAAATTTGCACTGAAAACTTCCCAACTTATTAACCTAAGATATGCACTCTTTTATTCGAGTATATATTTTAATAAAAAAAATACATCCATAACTTATAATTTTTAGTTTGCTTTTTTTTAACTTTGATTTACCTCGGTTTCGTGCCTTTTGTGTTTCTTCACTCCTCAGCTTACCCACGTAATCTTTTGCCTTATCTGCATTCACATACATTTCATGATGCTTTAAAATTTATATAAAAAATATTTTAAGCTTGAGCAACGAATCAAAACATTGCCAGGCATAAATCATTTAAATTACACCAAATCGAAAACATGAATTCAAATATACAACAAACGATTATAAAACTAACAACATAACAAATTAAAATATATTTTATTGGACACCATCACCGCAAAAACAACAACAACAACAACACTCAACAATAATTCTCAATATACTCACTTTCATCAAATAATTAAATTAAACCGTAGAATATAATCTATTACATAGAAACTCATGGGCAATAGATATAATAAAGTGAATAGAAACAATTACAGGTATTATAGTTTTTATAGACATTGCATAACCATAAATTTCCATATTTATTTGTAATTTTAATTTATTTTATGGTATTAATAATTTAGATAATTGATTGCCGAGAAACTCAAGAGGTGAATTAATAAAGAGCAAAAAATGTTAATGAAAATTATGGGTGTTAAATACTTCCTCCGTTTTTATATAATGTTCCCATTTGTTGAATATATGAGTGTAGTATTTTAATAAAATGGGTACATTATATAAAAATGGAGGAAGTAATATGAAGAGTTTAATCAATTTAATTATTAACATATTATATTACAAAAAATTAATTAAATAGGAAGAACTTTTTAATTAATTTGGGGTGTTAAGTATTGTGAAGAGTTTAATTAAGTTATTACCATGTTTAATTAATAAAATGAATTAAAGTTTTAATTATTTATTAACATGTTTTATTACAAAATTGTCAATTAAAACTTTGATTTAAATTATAAATTGTGAAATTTTTATTGCAAAAAATTCAACTCAAATGTCAATACTAAATATAAATTTTGAAATTTTGAAGGGTTACATAAATTTCAGAAAACAATTTATGAAGAACTTTTTAATTAATTTGATGGGTGTTAAGTATTATGAAGAGTTTTAATTAATTTATTACCATTTTTAATTAAGAAAATGAATTAAATAGGAAAAATGTTAATAAAAATGGCGGGATTAATTAATATGAAAAGCTTTAATTAATTATTAACATGTTTTATCACAAAACTTTCAATTAAAACATTAATTTTAATTATAAATTATGAATTTTTATTACAAAACTTTCAATTAAACTGTCAATAGTAATTGTAAATTCTGAAATTCTGAAGGGTTGCATAAATTTTGAAAACAATATATTTAATAACGAAATTTAATTTAAGAATAATGATAATATCCTTTAATATTATAGATAAGTGAATTAAATTAATTTATAGCTAAATGAATTAATTTAATGTCATGTAATAACAAATTGGTATTCTATATCACATTAATTTGCCACGTCATATTAAAAATATGTTATGTCGCATTCAAATATGTCATGTCACATTAAAATTTGCCATATCACATTATTTTAAGTACCCTTTTAATTAATTTTTATAGATTATGATGGAATGTCATGAGATATAGGGCATTAAAAAGTTTATATATAAGACTTTAAATGTTAAAAATTCTTGTAAATTAATTAAAATTTGATAGAGGTCATTAACATTTCCATCAAAGGGATTAAGAGGAGGAAGAAGGTAAAGCACTACTTGCATAATTAAAGGAATTGAATTGATTATTTAATAAAGGTGACTAATAATTAATAATGGTGAGTAATGTGTAATAGAATGAGCTTGAAGATGAAGAGATAGGTAAGACTTTTTATTTATTTTTATTTTTATTTCCCTAATAGATAAGGTAGAACACATAACATGTGGGATTGTTGGTGACACGTGTCAATTAGAATCATAGCTGACGTGTCATCTCAATAGGGGTTCAAGATACTTTTTTTATGTTATTATATAGTTCCTCCATTCAAATTCACTCTACCACTTTATTTTTCACATTTGTCAACGCGTGTTTTACGCGGTAAATATCGTTAACTACTTATTTGTAAAAATTATAAAAGTTAGATATTTTTAATGTTCTCGTAAAGACGAATCAAACAAAATCTCACATAAATATTTTTTAACTTATGCATTGAGCGAAAATCGAAATTAAATGCTTACTTGTAAATAGGGTGTAAAATTGAAAGTGATAGAGCGAATTGAATGGGGAATAGAAATGATATTGACTTTTTGGGCCTTTATTATTGACAATATTGACGTCAGTTCAACCAATAAAATCAAATGGAACTAACATTCTTAACTGTGAAGCATACAAGTTACAAGAACCTCTACTTTGGCTACTATAGTTGGTCGACAATTGGCCAACTCCAATTTCCAAAGCACAAAAATCAAATCCAAACCCAACAGTAACGAAATCAAAGAACATAAAATGCGGGAAAAAAACCCAATCAATTCATTTCTCACATCTCTTTTCCTTCTCTCTATCCTTGCCGTCGCAACTTCCACCGCCAACGACTCTCGGGTACTCAATTCCACCTTCTTCATTATTACACCCAATTTATCGTAATAACGGTCTTATAATAATAATACTTGTCCCATTCTAAATCCGAATATATTATGTGAGGGATAATGTGTCGCTAGATAAAGAGTGCGAAACACGAGATGTGACACGAAAATGAGATAAATGATCTCAACTCGGATATGTACTGCACAAAATTTTACGGGATAATTACTGTTTTTATCATGCTTATCGACGTATTTTTGTTATATTGTTCTGCAGATCCAATGCAGCAAGAAATGCATCGCACTAAATTGCGACAGTAAGCATCTGATTTCTGCGGTTTGTCATTGATTTTGGTTTTGTATTGTTTGATTGTGTTATTGGATTTTGAATTGAGATATGAATTGAAGTGTGTGTTTATTTTGGCGTTTGAAAAATGGAGATATGGGGATACGGTATGGGAAGTATTGTGGTGTAGGTCATAGTGGATGTCCGGGGGAGAAGCCTTGTGATGATCTTGATTCGTGCTGTCAAATTCACGACGATTGCGTCGATAAACAAGGTAATCCTTCTCTTCTTTTTCTTATTGATTGCAAGTTGTAGGTGAGATTGTGTTATGTGAATGTGAGCTAGGTTGAGCCTCAATGAGGTTGATGAAGTTTGCGGAATTAGAAAGTATCGGTCAATTCATTTTTTGAGCCAGTTTTTAAGCGTTTCAATTGAATTATCTTCTGATAAATGAGGACATGACGCGTTCAAGGTTTTAGATGTATTGGTTGACTTTTATTCACAACAATAATCTTTACCATGAAGATTTCTCATATTAATCTAAACTACATTTTAACTTAGGATAATCTAACTATTGCTTCGTCTTCTCCAAATAGAAATCGATCGATTTTAACTTGTTTTATAAGGAAAAACGTATACAATAATAACTACTCAATTTACTCTCTTCGAAACGATCACCACTCATATTCTTTTGTCCACCATTTAATATAAATGTGGTTCTTTTAGATGGCCCTAGACTATTTTGAGTAAAAGTTTTGATAGTTGGGTTTATTCTAATTTAAAATGTCGTATGGATTAATATGAGAAGATCGTCCACAGTTAGGATTATTGTTATTGTTGTAAATTAATCCTTTATTTTATTCTTTCACTAAAGTGATATGCGAGTTCCTAAGGTTTTGATTTAAGTCTTCAAATTTTTGGGTCTAAATTCAAATGACATTTAGGCTTTGTTTGAACGACTAGAGGGAAAAGAACGACACCATTTTCCTCGTTTGGATAGTGAATTGGGTTGGTTGGACATGGATGAGAAGGTTCCATTTTCTCTCCTCCCAGATAAACTAAAATCACTCTATATATAAGAATGATCTGCAGAGAAAAGTCACTTACTCTATTCCCCTCCTCCCCCTCCCTTCCATTCTGTTCCTTTTCCTCAATCCGTTTTCCTCCCCTTTGGTATCCTGATAAATGCATATCCAAACAAGTTTTCGGTTCTTGCTTGGATGAGGGTGTTTGTTAGGGGGTAATGAGGGAAAATACAAAGGATGGGTGGTAATTGTGGTTGTACCGTGGTTGATAGAGGAAGGAGAGTAAGAACTGCAGATAGGATAATTAACAGTTACTTACCTTCCCCTAGGTAATGTTTTACCCTCGTATGGGAAAAATAAGTATGTCACACCCTCTTCATCCTCCCTTCCCTACTCTTTATCTGCCCTTCGTCAGCATTTCCTCATGCTTGCCTTTGTTTGAGCTGCATTACCCTATCATTTTGGAAGTTTACCTTACCAAATATTCAAGGTTGATTTAAGGATAGAAGAAAGGATAAAGAAAATAAATAAGAGAAAATAAAAATAAATAGTGCAAATGGTATTTGAAACTATGTCTCGATCATTTGTATACCGTTGCTTTTGGCATGGAAACGAAGGAGGGAGAATGTGACAAACTGTTGTTATTAATATTGGATGAAAAGTGGACCAAATTTCGAGTGGATGATCCATTTACTCTATAAAAAGCGTCCTCGTAAAAGTTAAACAAGTAACTAAGACTTCCCAAAATAGAATAGTTAAGTAAATGACAAGATGTACGGCGTAGCATCGAGTTTAAATGTTATTTTTTAAATGAATGTCATTTGTGCTGGTTCCCAAGTCCCAATATCTAGACAATTGGGCAAAACATCCGTGGATTACTAAAATACCCTTCCATACATTACCCACAAATCCTCATCTTCTATCACCCACAACTCCACCCAAACCTCCCTCCCCTATCAAGAGTGGAAAGTGGTGTGAATCCAAAGTAGGACTATTAAGGTGTTTACAATACCAACATTTTCTATTAATGGAGTTGAACGATTACTTTGACGGGCTAGCTTAAGAAGACCAGAATTACAAAGCTTTTCTTGAATGATGATTAGTTAGTCCTAAAAGTGTGACCGAGATGCGTCTAGGCACTAGGTTCCTCGAGTAATTGCTAAAAACCCTTTTGTACCTTGTGTAAAACGCACAAGCACAACTACCCAGCCATAATCCCTACTTTTGTAAGCTCTTTGTTATGTACTCTTTTGCTTTATAATCCATATCTTTTATTTCCTTACATGTTAGCCTCTTTAAGGGGGCGTTTGGTTGGGCGTTTATAAAAAAGGGAAAGGAGAACAAAGTTACTCGTTCCTTTTCTTGGTGTTTGTTTGACACAAACAAAGGGAATAAAACTCTCTTCCTTCTCCCCAATCCATCTAATTCCTTACCCCACCCTCTAGGTATGAGATTTTATTTCCCTGATTACCCTTTAACCACTTTCTTCACCTACCGCCACACTTGCAACTACCACCACAATAACCACCACTATAACGCCACCGCCGCAACCGCCGCCACCACCCCCACCACTACCACTGCTAACACCGCCATGACACCCCCACCCCCACCACCACCGTCGTGACACCCCCACCACCATCATTGCCATGACACCCCACCATCATCATCGCCGTGACCACTGCCGTCACCACCGCCGTGACATCTCTACCACCACCACCGCCACCACCGCCTGACACCACCACCACCATCACCGCTTTGCCGCCACCATCACCGTTACCATGACACCCCCACCGCCGCCACCGCCACCGCCGCCATGACACCTTCACCACCATCACCGCCGCCAGTAGATAAGTGGTTATTTGTGGTAGCGTGTGTTAGTGGTTGGGAGTGAGTGTGAGTGGACCATTAGTTACCTTTCTTGGTGTAATCAAACAACCAATTAAGTTTTAGCAATCTCTTTACTTTCCCCTCTTACCCTTCCTTATTTCCTTTCCCTTTCCCTTTTCTTTAACCAAACGCCCCCTAAATTTTTTTTAAAAAGTACTCATCCAAATATTTTTTTTGCTTCGGGTATACTTCTCGGTCTCGCAACCACAAATTTAATTCTTGTTGCAATAGATTCTTGCCATCCTTCTCATGTACAAGAATGCTTCCCCCATAATATGCACTCACATATTAGGCTAACAGAAACAAGTGTAAAACCTTTATGTATGATACTGTAAGGGTGTGTTTGGATAATAAAAATGGAGGGAAATGGGGGAGGAGGAAGGGGAAGGAGGGAAGAAAAAGGGAGGGAAGGGTAGGGGAAGGCAGATGAAATAGAGGTGTTTGGATACCATTTCCTTCCAAATCTTGCCTATTATTGAGAGATTTTGATTTGTCTTGGAGGAGAGAAAATTGATCCCTCTAAATCTCTCCCCTCCATTTCTCTTCCACCTCTTATTTGCTATCCAAACAAAGGATTCTACATTCCTTACTCTCCCTCTCTTTCTTTTCCCTCCAAAACTGTCAATCCAAACACACCCTAAAAGTAGAATTATGATAAATTGATAGTGATGCATAGCCTTTTTTTCATACAGACTTGAGAAGAGCTTGGCAGTAAGTATTGAATGGTCAGCATCCGATCTCCAACAGCTGCATTACACTTTGGCAGTCTAAACTCTAAGGTTGTGTTTAACAAAAATGGATGAAAACGGGGGAGGGAAGAGAAAGGGATAGAAGGGAAGGGAAGGGAAGGGGGATGGAGTGTACATTTTTGGATACAATTTTCCTTCAAATCTATTGTGGAGAGGTTTTGATTAGGCTTAGAGGATGAAAATTTGATCTCTCCAAATCTCTCCTCTTCAATTTCCGACCCTCATTTACTATCCAAGCAAGTGATTTTAAATTCTCTACTCTCCCTTCCTTCTTTTCCCTCCAAAACTCTCAATTCAAACACACCTTAAAGAAAATTAGGGTTTTTTTTTCCTTCCAAAATTCTCAATTTAAACCCACCCTAAATAAAACTAGGAGAGAAGGGAGGAATTAATCACCCGTATTTGTGTAAAATAATTGACAGAGGAGGGGGAGAGGGACAGGAATTAATTAGATGGTCTATGTTATCTCTTTTTTGAAGAAACACAGTCTAAAATTTAAAAATATTTGAAAGAATAATGTCCCCCCTCCCCCTCTAATCTCTAACTCACTCTCTCTTCCGTTTTACTTGACTGATCTGGTCCTCGGCATTCTAACATGACTCCTTATTTTTACTTTCTCTCCATCTTTTTCAACTCCTTTTCTTTTCTGCTATTTCTTTTCATTGCTCCCTTGTTTTATTTATTCAAATAAGCTAGAAGTTCAGTTTCTCAATATCCTTCCATTGGCACGTTTCCTTCCCTTCCCTACCTTTTGTTTCCCATCTGTTAACAAGACATATTTGCAAGACTCAAATTTGTTATTCTGAGGAGGTTTAAGACTTTAATCTATTTGTTTTGCTTCCAGAGATGCAGCCGTCTAAAGTCACCAACCTACTTTAGGGCTTTAGGCACTATTACTTTCAGTTAAACTACCTTGGACTTAGTATAACCAACTCTATAGGATATCTATTTAACCCCTTCCAGCGTTGGATTAATGAATCATAAAATGTCATATACTATAGGAGATATTGTTGTAGATATATATTCCTTCCATCCCATTTTATTGTCCCCCTAACTATGTTGGGAGGATTTAAGGAAAAGCCGTGAGCTACCTATTTTACCCCTATTAAAGAGGGTTGAGACATTAATCTTATGGCGTTGATGGTGGTAGTTAGTTTTCTAGGGGTAATATTGGATAATCAAAGTTTTTTCTTACTAAATTTAGAAAGGGGAAGATTATTTTGGGAAAAAATTTAGAGGATAAGGAACAATAAAATTGAGATGGAGGGAGTATGACGGGTTACACCACAAGCTAAGCTAAACACGATTAGTTTTGACTTGAAATGATCTGAATGAATCATGTGAACTTTGCGTGGAAAAACACACGCCTTATCTGGCTTCTGCTATGCACTCAGACTCTGTTTTGAGTAATATAGGGCATCTGTATTCTAGAGTGACTCTAACCACTCTTGATAGTTTAATCAATAGTTGTGATTAGAAAGTTGACTTTCCGGCGCTGACTTGCTTTTATTTTGCCAAAAATTGCCTACTTTCTTTTGCCATTTCATTTTTTCTGCTCCGATTTCAACTTCCTTTTTTTACCTAAATTTTATTTGCAGACCATAAAATTTTCGTAGCGTTTTTTTAAAACCAAAAATCCAATTCAGATTCTGGCCATTCAATGTTGGAATATTGATTTAGTGTGATCAAAAGCACTCATTTGGTAATTTTGGCAACAAAATAGAAACATAAGGTTGTAGAAAAAACTAAAAAATATAAAGGTCATATGTGAGAAAAATCCTTTATTTAATGGCAAAATAGTTCCATGTTGACCACTTTCTATGTTTCAGGTTATGTGGCTACAATTGCCATCCTATTAAATCTATGCCCTCTGTGCATAGTTTTTTTTTTTTTTTTTTTTTCTTATTTGGTTGAGCTGTGGGAAATTTCTCTTCATACTTCCGTTTTCCTTTTGTGAGTTGTGTCCGGGCAGTGGTATAGTGGTTGGAGGTGAGTATGTTTGCCAAATGGCATAGTACTTCCTAGTATGATGAGGTAAAGGGGTATTGGATGTATGTAGCAGTACCCCCGCATTAGGAACGCAAGGAGACTGTTTCCAGAACATTTGTTTGACAACATGATCTTAAAGTACTTGGTTGTTTTCCAGACTTCACTTCTCTGTATGATTTTTCCCTTTCACTTATCAATTATCATCTGGAATTTGAGTTGTTAAGTAATATTATAGGTGACACACTGACACTGAAGTAAAATTGCTGACAAGTTTTGAGTTTTCAGGTATGACGAGTGTAAAATGCCACGAGAAGTTCAAGAGGTGCATCAAGAAAGTGCAGAAGTCTGGCAAGGCTGGGTTTACAAAAGATTGTCCTTATGATGTTGCAGTCCCTACAATGGTGCAAGGAATGGATTTGGCAATTATGATGAGTCAGCTAGCTGGACCCAAGCTTGAACTTTAGCCTTATTATTACGAACCAAGAGCGGAATCCCACAAATTTTCTGCTTTGTCACAAACACTTATTAGCCTTCCATTCACCAATTTAAGAATTACAATTTTTGGGAAAATCAATTACAGAAGCAGTGCACAGCTTAATTCTATCATTGGGCTATTTCAGTGATATATTTCAATTCATTCTTGTCTATTATAAGGAGGTTTTGGTGTTCACTTCTCCACTCCCTCTTGTCTTGTTGCTCTTTAGTGATCCAATGTAATGAGATGGCTTATACATACCTATGTATGTGCTTCAAAGTTGACGAGTTTTAAGTTTGGTTTCCTACTGACAAGCTGGAACGGTGGTGTTTATCCATGATATCCAAAGTTGTGAATCAAATGAGCGTGTGAATGGTGGTTGATACCAAATTTTGGAGAAATAGGAAGGTACATCAGAGGTACTACCTCATACCCAATACCCAGCCCTGATCCACTACCCAACCCTAATAACCCAACCCATTACCAAAAGAAAAAAAAAAACAAAAAAAAAAAAATTGAAATTAAAAAAATTACAGTTTCACGTAACCCCAGTTTCTCAAAACCTCTTTTAAAACCCTACTCAAATCCCCTTCTACATTAAAACTCCATCAATGGTTATTGAAGAATTTAATTCGTGTAGATTAAATTGAGAATAAGTGATCAGGTACGTTTTAATTTCTGTATAATGCGATTTTTTTTGTTCATTATTAATTTTGATGCTCTGAAACTTAGTACTGTAAGTATTTTTCTTGCAAAATTTGATAGTGTACGTATTTCTTTTTACCAAAATTTGATAGTGTACGTATTAGTAGACGCATCAATCAGGATAAATAGTAACTGCAGCTTCTTCTACACGAAATTTGATAGTGTACGTATTAGTGAATATATCCGTCACAACTTATTTTTTGAATTACCGTCTGTTTGATGAATTTTGACAAATTGGGTATAAATTACGGAAAATTAATTTACCTAACAATTACATTCTAATTGTAACCGATCTTGAAAATTTGATCGATTCTAACGAGTAATATTTTCTGCATGATTTCGTAGTAATGTGATCAGATTGCTGATATTCATCTAAATGTGCTTTGTTAGTTTGTAAATTTCGCCTTCCGAATTCTGCGCCTGGAGTCGTAATTTTTTTCAGCATCTCTTAATCTTCAATCATCTGCTCATATATTTCTGCATTCTGCTTCAAATGATGTTAGCTACACTTCGCTGATTTTGTCCTTTTCACATCATAATGCAGTGGGTCAACAATATTGAAATTCAATAAATCTCTCGTGTGACGGATATACCCGTCACAACTTGCGACGGATATACCCGTCACAACTTGCGATGGGTCAAATATCACTTTTTGCGAAGCTAAAACAAAAACCCGTCACAAGATTGTGACAAATATTACCGTCACAAATGAGAATTTGTGATTGAAATTAGACTGTCACATTAGATATTGGGTCAGCTTTCGAGATGGAAGCTACTGGTTAAATTGGGTCAAACCACCTCTCACCCAAATGACTCTTGTAGATATATAGGGAGTGCTTGGTAAAAAGAGTATGGACATTTTACATTGTTGATTTATCACTCAGCAGGGCCTAAAATCCGAGCTTGAGAAAAACTCATCTTTGTGATTGGAGCAGTAATGAGTACCGCGTGTGGCATTTCAATTGGAGCAGTAATGAGTACAGAGTGTGGCATTCCATATTGTAGAAGGTTAGAAGTGTCTTCTTATTTCACCGTATTACTTTCTTTAGAAGTATTTTGCATTTGAGATATATATGCTCACAAATACTTACTTGGTTGTCGTTTACATTTCAGCAAGATTTTTTTGCCAGATGGCTTACCAGTGAAAACTTGTTCAGTAAAGCTACTCTTGAGTCTTGTCCGCGACCTTAAAGTTATACGACCGGAAATGAAGTGGCTTGACCAGTCAAACGACTGTGATTGTGCTGTATATGTGATGCGTCACATGGAAACATATCAAGGTGACCTCAAAGATTGGGATACAGGCCTCGAGAAAGGCCACGTAACATTGCATATAGATTAGATACGTACATTTTGATATGAAATTTGTTAGACCTTTTGAGCATTACTAGTTTTAGCATAGTGGAGAATTTGATCAAATTTATAAGTCTTTTTGAGCATTATTAGAATTTTTTTGATTACTTAGTATTTAACTATGTTTAATTTTCCTTCTTTCAGGTTAAAGCTTTGCAAAATTTGCGAGTCAAGTATGCGTATGACATTGTGAATTTCGAGAAGAATGGGTTGAAAACAGAAGTGTTATCTCGTACAAGTACAGAAAAATGTACTTAGTTGAAGAGAAAATATTATCATGTAAAGCCTAGAATTGTGTAAATACTAATGACATTGTGGATTTGTGTCAACACATAAAACATTGTCTTTCTCATCAATATGAGAATATTTATTCCTAGACATCATTGAACTTTTTGAGCATTATTTACTAGTTTTAGTATAATGATTTAATTTTAGTTTTATGTAAAATATTTTCTGAGCATCAACATTAACGTTTCTGAGCATTTGACAGAACTCTTACTTTGAGCATTACACCAAACTTTCAGAGCATTTAACAAACTTTTTGAGCATCCGTATTGAAATATCTAAGCTAATGCAGTTTTAGAGCATTGTTCTATATTTTTTTGAGCATAACATAGTTTTAGAGCATTGTTCTATTTTTTTTGAGCATAACACAGTTTTTGAGCATTTAACAAACTTTTTGAGCATGCGTATTGAAATATCTAAGCTAATTCAGTTTTAGAGCATTGTTCTATATTTTTTGAGCATAACACAGTTTTAAAGCATTGTTCTATTTTTTGAGCATAACACATTTTTTTAGCAGTGTTCTATTTTTCTGAGCATAAAATATTATCATTCTCTATATTTTATGAGCATCAACGTTAAAGTTTTGAGCATCTGACAGAACTGTTGCTTTGAGCATTACTCCAAACTTTCAGAGCATTTAACAAACTTTTTGAGTATCCTTATTGAATTATCTAAGCTAATGCAGTTTTAGAGCATTGTTCTATTTTTGTTGAAAATAACACAGTTTTAGAGTATTGATCTATATTTTTTAAGCATAACACAGTTTTAGAGCATTGTTCAATATTTTTGAGCATCGGCATTGAATTTTCTGAGCATTATAGAGTTTTAGTTTTATGTACTATATTTGATGAGTAGGAATATTGAAGTTTCTGAGAATTTAGCAACTCTCATTTTGAGCATTACACCAAACTTTCAGAGCATGTAACAAACCTTCTGAGCATCATCATTCAAGTATCTAAGTTAATGTTGTTCTAGAGCATTGTTCTATATTTTTTTAGCATTCCTATATTTTTTCGCATTATGATTGAAGTTTTTGAGCTAACATGGTTTTTAGCATTGTACTATACTTTCTGAGCATACTAATTTTTTTACACGTAAAACTATCGTACGACCAATTGTCAAATTAATAAGCATTACCAACAACAGAATAAAGGCAAGTTTTTTGTTGGTCATGTTTGTAAACATGTTGAGCACAAAATGAATAAAAATACACAATGTCGAGTCGTAAAAAATAATTCAAAAAATGCTAATCACTTGGAGCCATTAATATGCTTGATAAGCATCATCCTCGGTATCAACTGTGAGCCCAATCAAATCAGATTCCTTAGCCTCGACCCATACATTTTCGCCAATAGAATCTGAAAATATAGTAGCCGACAAAATATGTAAATAAAATAACTATTAAGTACAACAATAACAACGAATATTGACCTAAATCATCATTAACTATGAGTGGCCAAAATTTCAGAGCATCTCTACAAAGTTTCAGAGCATCATCGTTAAATTATCTAAGCAAATTCAATTTTAGAGCATTGTACTATATTTTTTGAGCATAATACGGTTTTGGAGCAGCACACTATATTTTTGAGCATTGTCGTTAAAGTTTATGAGCTAACATGGTTTTCGATCATTATACTATATTTTTTGAGCATAATACGGTTTTTGAGCAGCATACTATATTTTTGAGCATCATTATTTAAGTTTATTAGCTAACATGGTTTTCGAGCATTGTATAATACTTTTTGAGCATAACAGGGTTTTGGAGCAGCTTACTTTACTTTCGAGCATCATCATTGAATTTTATTAGCTAATATGATTTTTGAGTACTATACTAAATTTCAAGGCATCTCTACAAAGTTTCAGAGCATCATCGTTAAATTATCTAAGCAAATTTGATTTTAGAGCATAGTACTATATTTTTTGAGCATAATACGGTTTTGGAGCTGCACACTATATTGTTGAGCATCGTCATTGAATTTTATGAGCTAACATGGTTTTCGATCATTGCACTATATTTTTTGAGCATAACACGGTTTTCGAGCAGCATACTATATTTTTGAGCATCATTATTTAAGTTCATTAGCTAACATGGTTTTCGAGCATCGTATAATACTTTTTGAGGATAACATGGTTTTAGAGCAGCTTACTTTAATTTCGAGCATCATTATTGAATTTTATTAGCTAATATGGGTTTTGAGTATTGTACTATATTTTATTAGCTTACCAAACATTTAACAAAACTTTTGTTTTGAGCACTTTCCCCAAAGTTTCGGAGTGACCAATCATTGAATTATCTCTAATTTTCAAATAATAAAAATCAGTATACGTAAATAATTTTGAATATTAGATTTACCTATTGTGTGAGAACTCTGATTTACAGCTTCTTCTACACGAAATTCGTCAACAATAGTAGACGCATCAATCATTTGTCGATCAACCGTTGATGATTCCGTCATTTGCATATTGTTACTTGATAATAATTGCACAAAACTTATTGAATCTTCTGCCATTGATAAATATTATAGTAAATTAAATCTTGATTTTATTGTGTTGGATTAAAGAAAACAAATATTAGAATAATGGAAATGATTTTTTGTTTTGTTGGTGATAACTAACTTCAATCATGTTTGACATTATTTTCCAATTTTCCATGTTCTCCTGCTTTCCCATGTTTGATTAGTTTTTTTTTTTTTTAATAAAATAAATAGGTAAAAAGACTCTTATACCCTCGGATGTAATACATCCGATGTACCATCCTCGGACTGCAAATTTTGGGTGGATGAAGTTTAGTCACGCAAAAAGTACTCTACAACCGTTGTATAAAGAAATGACTACTTTTTAATAAATTAGTAAGTCTTGCTTGTGACGGGTCACCATTTGTGACGGATATTTTGTGAGATAAAATGGATACAAAATGAGTTAGAGGAGAAAGGGGACCACATGAATAGTGTCAGAGAAAGAGAAAAAGTGAGTATTTTGTGAGAGGAAACGGTATCCGTCACAAGCTTGTGACGGATATCGCCGTCACAAATGAGAATTTGTGTTAATAAATATAGTGATCATTTGACGTTAAATTAGTTTTGTGGCTTGTGGATTTCACGGAATATTGCCCCATTTCATCCAACGCCCGGATTGAACCAAACAACTTTAATATGTACTTCCTCCATTCATATCCAAACTACACCTATTCCATTTTAATACATTCATATCCAAACTACACCTTTCCTAATAAAGTCAACAAAATTACTAAAATATCCTTGTGAATATCAATTATTTACCCAAAATGCCATCAAATGACCCACCATTACTCCACCACAAACAATAAAAAAATAACCTACACACTTCTCATTGTACTTTCAATCATATATTTAATAAACTCTTAAAATTTGTGCATAAAGCATAAATACAATTTGGATATGAATGGAGGAAGTATATGGTTCTAACTTTATACCTATTTTGATTTGAATTAGAATCTATTCCATTTTATATATAATGTTTGAACTAAACGACCCTTAAACGAAAAGAGGTGGATATAAAATTTTAAAAATTAAGAATTAAGTTAAAATTCATCAATATCTAACTCGATTTTAAAATATTTCAACCAAATCTTGAACACAAATTCTTATTTGTAAAAGAATCAGTTGAGTCGGAGGGAATGTATTAAATAAGAGGTGATAGAGGTTTAAAGGAAACGAATAATTGAAATTTGATGGTGGTGGTGGAGGAATGCAGTGGTGAAGAATTAGTGATTCCGTTTCTGAGGTTATTGTCGTCGATCTAAATGAATCCTAAATCCCTAATTATCTCGTCATTTTGACATTTGCTAGGTTCTTTGTTTTACTGTATTTGATTACGAAGACATTTTCAGTTTTTCACTAAATGATCAATGACAGTATAATACTCCCTACTCCCTCCATCCTATTTTTATTGCCCTACTCTCTATGTTGGGGCGATTTAACTATTTAAGTAGTGATGCAGAGGGGATAATATCAAAATCCACTCTGCATCTTACCTAAAATAGAAAGTTTTAATATGAGAAAAGAATGAGGAGGGAGAAAAGGACAATTAAATTGGAAATTTAGGATTGCGTAATGGTTCATTTGATAGCTATATGATTTGAAATTTGATTCATTATGACATCATGTTAAGTTTAGGTATTAGGTTGATGTAACTGTTTTCGTGATAAAAGAATAGTTAGTAGCATAAAACTGAACAGTTTAACATATACTTGGAACAAATTATCGTTCGGAGTTAGAAATTGCTGATCAAAAAGTTGTTCTGGCGGAGTTCTTATAAGATTTGCAGATATTGTGTTCATGGGTTTATTTATTTGCATTTGTGACTTGTATGTCAACCTATCCTTGAGCTTGATGTAACATTAGAAGTAATCTCTCATCACGCTCAGCGCACGATTCTTTTCCATAAACCTTTGATCACTATTTTATTTTTTACCACCTTCAAATCCTTGTATACATGGTGTTTACTCTTTCTAGTCCCAGAACTGGTATACTCCTTTTGTCCCGGTTAATAGTTGACACTTCCCTTTTTTGAGTGTTTCAATCTATAGTTTACACTTTCCTTTTTTGGGTATGTTTTACTCTCTACTTTATCTTTTAAAAATATTTAAAGCAATTCTCCTCTCTTTGTAACTTGGTCTTTGTGTGTAAAGTATATGTAAACATTTCATTGAGACAGAGGGAGTATTATATAAGCTGTACAAGAGTAAAGTTTTTCTTGAGAATAAACTTACAAGTTTTGTGAAAACTTTTTTTTTCCAAATATTCAAGAACTGTATCCAATACTGTGTAAATTCCTTCTTCATTGCCTAGTGACAACCACTCCCACTTAACCTACAACGATGCTCTCTTCATTGCCCTGTGACCCCCTGTTGAGACTGTCCAACCCATGTATTTTCGTATGTAATTAAGCATATTTAGGATTTATGGCCCGAGTTTGAGGAGGTTGTTGTGGTAAGTTGTGAGAGGGAGTGATGTTATGGTGAATTCAGGTCATTGGAAAGGTAATGGTCGTTGTCATTGTGATGTCAGATATAGGGTTCATTACATAGGAGATGGGGATTGCATAGGTGTGATGATGGTGGTTATGGGCTAGGTAGCACCAAAACGGAAACGGAGAGGGACACGGACACGGGACACAGCATGCCATGAAATTTAGGATACGGGACACGTTATTTAAATTTAATAAAATATACATTTTATAGTTATAAATGTTTGATTTTATTTTTGTAAAAGTATTTGATATTAATTTTAAAAAAGTGAAGGGAAAACTTGCCGTTGATAATAACTCATTTTCATTTCGCATCCGAACCAATATTCTAATTAATCTCTTTTGATAGCGCATTTCTCGTCTGAAGACCATCATTCACCACAAATGATAACCAAATACCGTGGACACGCGACGGACACGGCTCAAATACCATGGACACGCGTCGGACACGTGCCCAAATAAATGTAGAAAGTTAGACACGACTGTTTAGGTGTCCGACACGTTTCGGCGTGTGTCCGTGGAGTGTCGGTGTTGGACACGGTACGGCTCATTACGAGAAGTGTCCGTGCTACCTAGGTTATGGGTGAGGGGTGTTTATTTGGTGGTGATATTGGGGGTGTTTATTTTATGGTAACTAGAGTTTTATTTGAGGGTAAATTATTCAAACCATGGACTACTTTTTTGTAAGGTTAGTTGAATTAATATTCACATTTTCTATTTTAGGCTTTTAGCTCAAAGCATTCTTGTAGCCACTTGATGATGTTGAAGTTTTTGTTGTTGAGTTGTCTGTGTTGAGGGTGAATAAGAACTTCAATGGGGAGAAATTTGCGAGTGCATGAGGACTTCAGAAAATCAGAGGCTCTCAACCTCAAGAAGTCTTCTATCATAGTCATATTTGGTATTGTTGGTATTCCTCCTGAGCTTGAGCTTGACGTAACCTGGGGCATTTAAGGTGTGCCTCATTATGCGTTAGGCTAAAATAGCAAGACACACACCACTGTAATTTTCATCTTTTCTTTGCAAATTCATTATTATGCATTTTCCTTACCCTCGTGTACTTATTGTGAAGTACTGAAGTCCATATAACAACATTAACAAACCCTTGGCTTACCCCCAAAACAATTTAGGGTTGTCGAGCATGAGCTGTCATAATGAACCATTTCTAGGAGTACTAAAGGGGTGAAAGGAAGATAGAACAGTAACACAAGAAAAACAAAGGGAGTGAGAAAATGATAAAGACATGAAGGAGATCATAGAAGTAAAATGGAGTGAGACCCAGAGAGGCAAGAGTCAGGAAGACAGGAAAGAACCAAAAGGATGTAAAGATTGGGAAAACAGGAGAAAGAATACTCCAAAAGTAAAAGAATACTATCTCTTACTTATCAAAAAAAATTGAAGAAGTTAATTGAAATCTATGGAGAGCAATAAGCTGAAAATTATCTGAAAGTCGATATATACTATGTAATTTCTTATGATGCTGGTTGAGATATTAAACCGTTCTCTGCTCGTAACATTTTTACTAGGCAAGAGAGTTATTTTGCTTACTTGTTCGGAGTGAGAGAGCCAGACTTTTATGGAGCTATTGTAAGTTCCTTATCTTTGTCTCACTCTCTATATGTTTTACTTTTTTAATATCTCTTTTACACTTATCTTAGTTGCATTGTGTCGATGTATACTTTCATTTGTGACACTCGGCCATCTCTGTAAGACTACTGTATCTTCATTGAATCACCTCAGTTAACAGAGTCAGTTTCCTTGAAAATTCAAGGCATGTTGACATCTAAGCTCTATAATTATTTCCCTATAACATGTTTTCTTTGATAAAAATTAATTGATGTGTTTTGAACCTTTGGTTGACTAAAAACCTGCTTGGTCTGGTTGTATGATCAAATATTATATTCGGTATTTATTTTTGTGGATTTAGATACTCTATGTTCTAACTTTTCTCATATACTAGGATTAAATTTATATTGGCATTATAAAAAGAGTTAGCTATATTAATCTTGTTATAATTGTTCTTTTATTCAAGCTGATCGGACATTTGGGAGTGTCATATTAAGGATGTATGGTATGGATCATGGATCAAACCTGAGGTAATGGTGTCATAGTATCGTAGTTGTCAAGGTCATCGCAGACTTGGTCGCAGTTATTGCTACCATTTTTGTTAAAAAATGTTTTATTGCTATTTTTATTAGATTTTTTCAATTTTCTGACTTGTTAACTACTGAAATAATTATTTTGGCCAATAAACTTACAACTCAATGAACAAACAGTGTCACATACACCATTTCTGCTCACATAAATTCTGTCAAAAAGAGTGCTTTTATCTACTTATCTTTAAAATTTGGTCAACGGGGGCTATGATCAATAAATGTCCGAAAATAGTACATTTGTAAGGAAAAAATACCTTAGGTTCTGAAACATCTTGGACCCTTTGTAGTCCATATGAGACTGTGTTGGCCAATTTGATTTATAACTTGGCCAACTCAGGCGATTTCTTAGCCTTTTTGTTCCGGCTTGATGTTTCTTCGATAACTGTAAGTAACGACCAAGATTTTAAACATGATTATGGTATTAAATATTGATTCTTGCCTTGATATCGAAATTTGTCATCGCTGCCTGATGACGCAAGTGTCGCTGATACCGCTTTAAATCGCAGTTGTTGCGCTTCATTTTTGGTTACTCCTTTATATTGGTTATTTACTAGAAAATATGTACAACCGGGCCGTGATTAACAGGAAGTTCTTAAGATTCTTAAAACTTTCATCACTTTTGTTTACTAGAGTGTCTCATCTCAATGATAGTGTGGCATCCCATTGTATCTAGTATTAACATTCTTTGATGATGTAATCACAAAAATAGTGGAATCTATTTGGTCCATGAAGGGAGCACACAACAAATATACAAGTGCAAATTTCCATTTCTTTCTCCATCTTCAATACGTTATGGGTTTATTTATACAGTCGATAAGAGGAAATAATATTGCCAAGAGAGAATACTTTATTTTATTTCGAGAGTCGGATGTTTTCAGTTTGTCAGGTCAAGTTCAGTTATGGGTAAAACCGATGAAGTTGAGTGTGTAGGACTCTACAACAACAACAACAACAACATCAGAGCCTTAGTCCCAAAATGTTTTGGGGTCGGCTAACATGAATCATCCTTTGGAACCGTCATGAGTGAACTCTCATAGGCAGTGGAGTGAAACAAAAAACTGAAAGGGAAATGGGTTTATAGATTTTAAATCGAACATGTATAAAAGCCCTAAAATAAATCAAGAATAAAGTTTTAAAGTGTTTTTGAGCAAGGAAGTAAAATTTAATATAAGAGTTTTGGGGGGAAAAGTGTAACAAAACCAAAGCGAATTTTTTTAGAAAACTTAATAAAAACATCAAAGGCTAGAAGTCCACATGTATCATATCCCTCCATAGTGCCCTCTCCATCACCATCCCCTCCTGAAGCCCGAGAAATCTCATATCGTGCTCAATCACTCTTCTCCAAGTTTGTTTAGGTCTCCCTCGACCCCTAGCAACCGTTCCTGCACCCCAGGTCTCTAACCTTCTAACCGGTGCGTCCATAGGTCTCCTTCTCACATGGCCAAACCATCTTAGTCGGTTTTCCATCATCTTGTCCTCTATTGGGGCCACTTTTACCTTCTCTCTAATCACCTCATTCCTTAACCGGTCTTTCCTTGTATGGCCGCACATCCACCTCAACATACGCATCTCTGCCACACTCATCTTATGAATGTGACACTGCTTCACGGCCCAACACTCCGAGCCGTAAAGTAAGGCAGGTCTAATTGTCGTACGATAAAATTTCCCCTTTAATCTTTGGTGCATACCCTTGTCACACAGAAACCCCGTAGCACTTTTCCATTTCATCCATCCTGCTTTAATTATGTGGGCCACATCTCCGTCTTTGAGTGTGTAGGACTCTCCGTGACAGAAATTTTCTTGCTTATTTCAAAGTAGGCTTCCCAAAATGAGTCTCGACACATTGAGAATTTTCAGTGTGCTTTAATATATAGGAGCCAAATTGTCAGTGTGCCTTAATATAGAGGAAATATTGTGGTACTCTGACCCTTTACCTTGTCCAAGGCGGAAGCCTTTGAGGCACTTTAGGGATTGTGATAATGTTTTTGTTGCTCTTTTAATGCGTTTTGTTTTGTTTGTGTTGCTGATTTTGGACATTTTTGGTGGAAGGATGTTACGACTGGTAATTCAATCTTGTTTGCTCCACGATTGCCTGCTGAATATGCTGTCTGGCTAGGCGAGATCAAACCACTGTCCTTTATTAAGGTGAAACACGAAGAGCAAACTATTTTTGTATTTAGCAACTCATCAACAGATGCATGCATTTATTTGTTGACTCTTCTATTGTCCTTTCCAGGATAGGTATATGGTAACATCGACATACTATGTGGATGAAATGGTAGAGGTTCTTCAAAGTCTCTACGACAAACAAAGAAAATCTCCGTTGTTTCTGTTGCAAGGGCTTAACACTGATAGTGGCACTTTATCTAAACCAGCAGCATTTGAGGTGGAACTTTGATTCTTCCCTAGCTTTTTTATGATTACTTTATTTGAGTAAGGCCACATGACCAATACCCTTTTTTTTCCTGATTTATCAAGTAGATTAGTTTATGTAAAAGTTGGTTTTGTTCCTTGTCTCCTATATTAGCACACAGAACTTAGTTGCTCTTCAGGGCCTCTTGCTCTGCACAACCTTCCACTTTGAGGCAGCGCTATATTAACAAGTGTAATTCTGCAGAATGACGTGCTAGTAGACTACTAGACCCTCTAATGTTAAGAGAGATATTTGTGTTAGAATAATAATGAGCCAGAGCAAAGTGCTAGAAAACAAGGTTTCCTACTTCTAATTTTTCGCAGATCATATCTTATCTCGTTCCCAGATTTGAATAGCTGTAGTGTAGGTCAAACACCAAATATGCTTTATTTTTTTCTGATAATATGATAATTGATAAATCATTGTTTCCTTTGGCAGTTTTTATTCTTAACACTTATATCTTGTTTAGCACTATCATTTGTGCAAGTTAGCTACTGATTAGTATGTTGTTTTATCATGATTAGGGAATGGAGAATTTTGAAATCGATCTCAGTACATTACATCCTATATTAACTGAATGCCGTGTTTTAAAGTCAAAGATGGAGCTTGCTCTCATCCAATATGCAAATGATATAAGTTCTGAAGCTCATGTCGAGGTATGTTTGTCAAATAGCACAATGTGCTTGTTCTCATTGTATCAGGATGCTTTTTCTTCCAATGATATATTCTTGTAGAGGCGTGAACATACAAAATTAACATGGGATTTTTAGAGGGAAACTAATTGAATAACATGAATTGGAAAGTGCAGAGGCTTAGTTAGGTGCTATGTAGTCTGCATTTAAGTTCTATAATTCACTGATTCGATTTTCCTTTTTTTCATTCTGACCTTGTTTGATTGTTTCTCGCTTTTAATTGTGAATTTTGATGTTTTTAAACTGGAAACTTTAGTGGTGTACAAAAATTTTGTTGCTTTTTCTGGATTCTTCTACTGGACAAGAATCATTCGTTTGTGTTGCTTGTTAATTATATGAAATGTTGCAAGTAGGTGATGCGAAATACAAAAGTGGGGATGAAAGAATATCAGTTGGAAAGTATGTTTCTCCATCATAGCTATATGTATGGTGGTTGTAGACACTGCTCCTACACATGTATTTGTGCAACAGGTGAAAATAGGTATGGTTTCCCTTCATGATGTTGATAATCATTTTTTTTATTCTTTTGGCCTGCTATTGTTTAATTCAAAATAGCTCCCTAGAGTGGTTGTGCTTCTTGCTCTTGTGAAGTAGCGGTCCTTCGATGTAGTTTTTTTACGCAATTTCTTTGTGTTGCTAACACCAGCGTACATGCGACCCCTCCTTAACCCGCAATTTGCGTGAGCGACTACAAATAACTGTGTATTTGCGATGGAAAATTCCGTCGCAAAATGGCTTTTCCCGTCGAAAATAAAATTTGCGATGGAATAGCGACGGGAACTTGCTGTCGTTGTGTCGCAAAATTTGTTTTTGCGACGGACTTTTCCATTGCAAAAATGTTTGCGACGGAAAATCCGTTGCTAAAGGATTTGCAACGGAAGGCAACAAGAAGCCGAGCAATCTCAAAGACTATTGAAGAGGTCTTGAGTCAACAATGCTTCTCCACTCAAAACTGTAACCTGGGAGGTCCTCCTCAACCACGACGTGACTTTGATGATGACGGTGGCGACAATGCTAGGTCGGCCAACCCTTTCATCACCCTAACACCCCTTACAACTCCGTTAACATAGGTTGTTTAGTTGATTAGGTTAGTTTGTTTTTATTTATACACTCTTCTAGATCGTTTTTTTATTTTGAATTCTCCCGATGTAAGACTATATTTTTAGTTATGAAAACGCTTTTCAAAATCTTGTCTCAAACAAGTTGTGTGCTGGGTGGTTTGGCTGAAATCAGCCACTGATTATGCAGGATAGGATAGCTGAAATGGGGAGGTTAGAAATGGCTGAAATCAGCCACTTGCTAGTGGCTACAGTGGTTTGCGACGGACGGAATAACCAAAATTTGCGACGGCTCTTCCGTCACAAATATTGGCTTTGACTTTTTCCTAGTCAAAGTTCATCAGTATTTGCGACGGATTTTCCGACGCCAAGTTTGACTAAATTTGACATGACTAGGAAAACTTTCAGGGCGACGGATTTTGTTGACTAACATTGACTTTGAACCTTTGGTTCCAAATCCTTTAGCAACGGAATTTCCGTCGCAAACATTTTTGCAACGGAAAAGTTTGTCGCAAAAACAAATTTTGTTACACAAAACTGTGACAGCAAGTTCTCGTCGCTATTCCGTCGTAAATTTTATTTTGCAACGGAATTTTCCGTCGCAAGTACACTGTTGTGCTGTTTTGTAGTGAGCCATTGCGGCACTAGGATAATGTTGATGTTACTATTTTTCCTTCTGTTGAATAGATGATAATTTTAAGATCTAAGTACCTAATAATATCCTCTGCAAAGTTGGTTGATGTTTAGTTGCAACTCTTGAAAACTATGAGTTGATCCTGGGATGTAAATAACTCATAATAATGTTTACGGTTCCGTTTTAGAAGATATAATTGGGAATGCAACCTTTTCTATCAACCCACCTATTGGAAAAAATATAGAAAATGGAGATCATACATTCTTACCCTTGATCTTATATCTTAAGCGGCGGAGCCAAAATTGTGCATTGAGGCGAAAATGTAACTATAGGGGTTGCTGATGCCAAATTGTAAAATTGTTGTGGTGAAGTAGCAAAAATAATAAAATACCAAAAAGGGCACCTATGAGGTGTTGAGTTCGTAGTCCCTCACACATCTTTAACTTGCCGAAAGCTTCCTTCATACTGCCAATCTTTTCGTTAGTTTTGTGGAAAATTATTATTTGGTACTGTTGTACCTTCCTTGCCGCGGCAGGCTGCCTCTGCCGCTCTAATCAAGTACATGTGGCCTTGTAAGGTGTACTCAAAGATTATTGGTTTATTCTTGTGCAGTTCTGTTCTTCATTATGGCCATGCAGCAGCTCCGAATGAAAGGGTATGTTTCTGAACAACTCATCTATTTCAAATAAAGATAGAAGATAGATAACAATGGTCTGAATGGGTCCATTCTACATTTCTACTAAGAGCCTGTCACACTTGGTGGGTGGTTCCTTCAATAACTGGGTTTAGCGTGTAAGCTTCTTACCTAAAAATGGGACTGCATGATGATTTCGAGAAGGTAATAGTTATAGTTGATGAATAATAAGGAAACACAGAAAATAAGCTAATGGTTACAGCAGATGAATAATAAGGAAAATATGCAATTGATTGGAATCTGGCAACTTTGAAGACTTAAAACCCAATATAGGCCAGTTAAATAGAAACTTCCTGCGTTGACAGCCTCTACAAAAGTCGCACAACATCCTTCTACCTCCTCCTGGACTTATAGATATCTGGAATACACGCTTAACCGAAGAAACTTCGGTTTTGGCTAGCCTTTGGACCTTGTGCCGTGAGAAGTAAACTCTTTTTTTGTTATTTTAACTTTATTAAGTGTGAACGGTTTTATGTACTCATCCGTTAGGGGGAAGAATGAAACATGCACAAGTTCAATCGATAGACTAAGGTTGTCCACATTTTAAATGATGACAACATGTTCAACTCACTGTTTCAGTGTTTTGTTTCTGTTTCCTGGTGTTGGTTGTTAATTATTAGTATATTTGTCGTGAATAATGGATTTTAAGTTTAAAACTATTGTGTTATGCTGTCATATATCGCCTACCTGTATGCAGACTTTCCAGGATGGAGATATGGCATTGCTAGATATGGGGGCCGAGTATCATTTTTATGGTTCTGATATAACTTGTTCATTTCCGGTAAGTAGCTTTGTCTAAATGTGTTATCTCATAAGTTGTCAGCTTTGTTGGTATGCACAATGACAGATGTTTGTTTTCTACTATCATATGTTGTTTTTTTCTCTTTTTTGGGTGTGGGGGTACATGATTGTTGGCATGTGGCTGCGAGATGTTCGTTGCAATGTTGCTTCTTTATGTTTCTAATTTTCTACAAAACTCTGCTTATTGTCTTTTGGGCATATGAGTATGACATGCCTCATTGATCAATGTTTGGACAAGCCTATCATCCTGGTCGTTTTTGTGGTCTAACTATTACACTGAGGATAAGTCATTTGTGTAAAGGGTACAATTAATTTAACATGATCAGGTTGTGGTACAATTAACAGCTAGGTTGGAAATATGTTATTGGGATTTTGGGGTAAATATTCCTAATTGTAGGTTACAAAATCGTTGGCGAAGGGTTGCTGTTCTGGTGCTAGTCTCATAGCATAGTCATTTATGTACTACTATCAGGTTAAGAAGCTACCATCTGACTATTTTTTTTCTTTCAGGTAAACGGAAAATTTACTGATGATCAGTGTCTTGTTTACAATGTAAGTATGCTTCAGAATTTGTTAATTAACTTTTGGGTAAAGCTCACTTTTTAATAGAAATTGTTTTTTCTCCTGGTCAAATCTCGAGTTTCATGTTTTTTTTTTAATTTAGGGCAAATTACAGCATATATATTTAAAAGATTCCTTTAGTTATTTAATGTGATTTAACCAAAATCCAAATACTATGATAAATCGAGAAGACAACTGAACTTAATATCGGGCAAAGCTTAAACCCTTCTTTTCCTCCTTGCAGGCTGTTCTTGATGCTCACGATTCTGTCATTGCTGCAATGAAACCTGGGGTTAGCTGGATAAATATGCATTTGTAAGACTTGCAGGACTATCCTTTTTGGAATCGTCTGGTTTGGTTTACATTTATAAAAAATCGTTAACAGTGGGCTTATTTAACAGTTTACTTATCTTGGTCGTTCAGTTTAGCATAACTGGTATTTTGTTCGGCAATGTGAATATATTTTGTGCTTCATTTGCCTTATTTACTGCTTTTTTAGAAATTTGATTGCGCCTTTGTGTTTTGCGTGAGCCTTTTTTTTGTTTGAGGCAATGCAAATCTATTTACTTTATGTGATTTCATTTTCCTTTTTAATTGCGTTTTAGACACTTGCTTGCACCTTTCTTGAATAATGAGTATGTTCATTGTGGTTGCAGGCTTGCCGAAAAAGTGATACTGGAGGCGCTAAAGGATGGATCTATTCTCATAGGGTAATACACTTGACTGATTCCTCCTAATTTCAAGCTATTAGGGAAAAAAAGTTGCTGCTTCTTTTTGCCAATTATTCTAATTGTGGACTTGTGGTTCTCATTTGGCACTTGGCTTCTTCCCATTAGTAATATTGAAGATATGATGATACAACGATTGGGTGCCATTTTTATGCCTCACGGTCTTGGCCACTTGCTTGGCATTGACACTCATGATCCTGGAGGCTATCTTAAGGTCCTGAGTTTATTTTTTTTAAATCCTTATGCAGGAATGTAGGATTATTTTTTGTAATTCTTGATGCT
The DNA here is from genome assembly GCA_029255685.2 of Silene conica. Classification (NCBI taxonomy): domain Eukaryota; kingdom Viridiplantae; phylum Streptophyta; class Magnoliopsida; order Caryophyllales; family Caryophyllaceae; genus Silene; species Silene conica. The sequence continues at coordinate 76,848,546 of CM055314.2, forward strand.
TTGACTAGAAGCTTATCGTACTATCATGTGACCATTTTTTTAGGGATTGGAGCGACCGAAAGAGCCTGGATTGAAGTCTCTACGTACAGTTCGACAACTAGAAGAAGACATGGTTAGTATATCTTTATTGGTGTAAATGGAGCCATAACAGTAGTTTCAATGATGGATGGGTTGTAGCAGCACGCGTGCAATAATGTTTATTGGTTTTGTTTGCTTGTCACCTAAGCTTCTTGTAAACATATTCTAAAAAACTGCATAACCTGCCGGTATATTGGTCAAATGTAAACCCATTGAGTTCGAAAGCAATATTTTGCATCTCTTGTCCAGAATCCAGTGTAATGACATTCACATTATCACATGTTTGGTTGTCGCTGTATGTACTGTGAATTCTCCACGCCCTTTTGTGTGTATCTGATGCCTCTAACTGTCAATATATGTAGTATAGGATGTTGCTGTCACTTTGTAAAAACCTACAGAAATATTACATCCATTTCTTTTGTCACTTTGGGGGATGTCATTTTTTTTTACGATATCTTCTCTCAAAATTCAAATTGTTGCAATATTCTTAGAGGATAATATAATAGTTATGATGGATTATAAAAGTACGTCTTTGTTTCAGGTTATTACTGTCGAACCTGGATGCTATTTCATCAGTGCTTTGTTAATTCCAGCAATGCAAAGTTCAGTCACTGCTAAATTCTTCAATCGTGATGCCATCAGTAGATTCGAGGGCTTTGGTGGAGTACGTATAGAAAGTGATCTGGTACTAATTCTCTCTTTCTCTCTTTTTACCTATGTACTTGTAGACTTGTAGTTGTGATCATTAGTCGGTAATTTTTACACTTTTTTAGTATAAGTGGGAAAAATATTTAAACGATCCCAATTATTCTGCAGAAATGACAATTTGAGTTGCAGAAATTTAGTTAATGGAATATATAAATAAATGAAATGAGAATATAAGTTAAGTTGAATTGGCTGTTAATGAACAAAAATTAGAATATTATTTTCGCCTTAGGTTTAAGGCTCTAAAACTAAAACTAGCCGAAAAAGTTACCCTAAACCCTAAATGTCCTGCCAAACATAGCCTAAGGTTTAGATTTTATTGGAACTTGCTTGACATTGAATTATCTTTGTATTTGGATTCTACATACATGATTGTTCACATAAAATAAAAGCAACTTACAATCTAATATCCCTTTTTTTTCTCCGGACCCTGGATTTGTGTAGTAAGCAATACTACCAATAAATCGAGCTGAATGAATGGCTGAATGAATGGAGTACTAACTTCTTTGTTAATTTTCATAGGTTATTCTCACTAGTCACTACTCACTACTCACTACTCACTACCCCAAAGTATGACTTTGCTTGGATTAGCTCTTGTCAAAGTTCTGACACGTTATCCTCCTTGTACTTTGTAGGTTATCACTGCAAATGGCTGCAAGAACATGACCAATGTTCCTCGAAAAACATCGGAGATTGAAGCAGTCATGGCTGGGGGTAAATGGCCATCACATTAGGGATTCCATCCTTATAATAGGATTAAAAACTCGAGCTATGCTTCTTATGATTTGATTATTTATACAAATATATATTTCAGTTAGAGATAGTCCGTTTTAAAATTGTATTTCTGAAAATTACCATTCGAACTACTTCCAAACTACATACTCCCATCAAAATTTAAGGGTAAGATTATGAGTCTTAAGATAACACTCGCTCAAGAACAATTTAACATAGTTTTTGCTTGAGTTTTCGGTTGAGTCTTGGAAATCCAAAATTCAACTTAAAACTTGTGGGAACGTTACACAATTTTCAAGGAAAATCAACCAATGGGAAGAGCATGTGTTATTTTATTTTGTGTTTTTAGAGTGTTAATTTTCATAGTACATATTTTAATCTTTGAGTACGCTTTAAATATTTTTAACCTTCTCAGTTGTTTTTCTCATTGTAGTATATTGGAGAAAAAGAGAAAAAAAAAGTAATTAAAAGAATTAACAGTACCACCACCCCTCAAGTGCCTAACCTTCCAACTCTACCATCACCCCTGCCCTTGATAACCACCGCCCGCCCCTACCATCCCCATTCCCTAACCTTCCAACTCCACCATCACCCCTGCCCTTGACAACCATCGCCTGCCCCTACCATCCCCATACGGCGATTTACCACCGACGACCAGACAATTCATGGTTGCCGCTACCACCATCTATGCGTCAGCCTACCATTGACACCATTATTGTATCAGATCACTTGCCATCACAATCACACTGCCCACTAGCCACCACCCTTCGCAGCCCACTAGTCACTAGATGCCAAGATATGCTACCACCTCTCGCTGCCCACCAGCCATCCCGTCACACGCCTGCCACCACAACACTTTCCAACTATAATACTCCCTTTCCTCTCTAAATCCTTACCCTTTCTCTGAAGGCCACTATGGAGCCACCACGCTGCCCATTTACAGCCGCTTACCCACCCAGCCCTTCACACTACAACCAAGCTACAGGCCTATTGCTACATGGGTAAGCCTCCCTCAATGATTTTTCTCTATACAAACAGGCCGAGCATCGGTCCAAGACCGAACCAAAATTGGCACAGGCTGAAAATAAAATTAGTGGACCGATGACCAGACTTAAACTTTCGCTCTTGTTACTTGTAGACCAAATCCGAAATATTTTATCCGGTCCGGTCTTGGACCGAAATGGAACCAAAACTAGTTTTTTCACTGTTTCGTATACGACAATTACATTTTAATTTCGCTGAATAAAGTGCATTGTAAATAATTAGACAACTCAATTTAGGAATATCGTTCACAATACTAATTTATGTCTTTTGAAGATAAAATGTTACTTCGATTCATAATATTTTATGATTAGTCTTTCAAAATATGAAATCTGGTCCCTTCGATCCGCCCCTAAATTAACCGCTCTTAAATTGAACCGTACCAAAAACCGAAATTTGAAAAAATGAGGATCAAGGACCTGACAAAAATAGTTCGGCATGGGTTTGATCCATACCAAATGATCCAATCCGGTACGAACATAAATTTGCTCATCCCTATATACAACCTTCGGAAATTTCAGATTTAGACGGACTGAATTCATATTAGTGTAAACGGAAGCGTATGTATGATACCGAAGTATTAAAGAAGAAGGGGAAACAAATTCACACAATATATGAAACTTACAAATTAAAATCGCAAGTTTGTAATAACTAAATCACAATTTTTTTGGTAAGGCGATCTTACACAGTAAACTTGTTTAAATAAATATAATTAAAAGTGAAGCATTTGATATTGCTAAACTGAGCTCTGAGTTCGAGTACATTGTTACAGAGGTTAAGTCGAGGTTAACCAAACTGATTTTAAGCAAGACCAACAGTTTAAACACAAGCGAGTTTAGCTGATTATTCGTCAAAAATACGCAGAACTTTTAGTACAATCATTATTTACTCATCAATAAACAAGTTTTTTTTGATGAATTGTTCCGTTAAAAACCCAAATTAAAATATAATATTTGTATAAATGATCAAATCATACCCAAATTGTCTCGTGACAACGTATTTATAAGGCGGAGAAGGGTGGAACTGAGCTCTTCACCATTGCTCCAGTCATGGACTGCGGCCTTGATTAGAGAAGGATCCTTGTTAATGGTATCCCATAAGGGATACTTTGTCCGAGGCATGACGTAATCACACTCACTAAGCTTCAAAGTAGGGCAGTAATCACCTCTCCCATCTCCCAGGTAAATGAATTTAGTCTTCCCGTGTTCTTTGGAGTCAGCCTGTATACGCTCGAGAATCATCCCCTAATCTCCACATTAAAAATAACTGTGAGCACTTTTTACGATTTTACTGATATCTGAAAGATAAGGAGCAAAGTAACATACAAAACAATACTGATACACCACACATGGTTTTGGACTGCAACATCATTTTCTCGACAATCAAGAACAGAAAGAGGAAAACCGAAAATAAGGTACACTCCCTGTTTCTGGAGCAAGGGTGAGTAACTTTAGAACTAACAGACTGCCACTTTAGTAATTCTCCTCCCACCAAAAAAAACAAATTACGGACACAGATACAGTCGAACTATGATGCTTTAATGCAGCCAAATACAGCAAACACCATTTCATACATTATAAAAGCAGAACAGCAGAAATAACATCCTCCCTAAAGTAAATTTATTTTCCCAGATCCAATATGAATTACATCACATCTGATATGTGATACACTCTTAATAGCGCGTCTCTTATGAATCAAAAGAAGTACCATTAGGCATTAGCACATCACAGAAAATGCTCCGAACTGATTTGCGATTCACACGGAGTTGAGCAAATACGCTAACCACGTATACGGTGCAGGTAAACTTATCACTTCAGATCTAGATCCCCTGCATACATTTGATACCTAACAACCTGTGAGGCTAAGTAGTACTGCAGTAGGCTCAGTGGACAACTAGTTTAGCTCACTTCTTAAAAACCGCCAAAAAACAACACCCAGATATTAAGGATCGACCTGGCAAAGTTATCTAAATGAAGAGCACACCAAACTTAGATTATTATACAGACAAGCAAGACCTGAATCAAATGATACCCGAGTTTGGGTGGTCAGTGTTGCAACAGTCCATGATACCGGTAATGTCCAAACTCTTCACTCCACCTCAAGTATCTACCTATCCAACACATGAAACATATGTGGACTCTAAAACTACTCATTCCAAGACAACAAAGTGAACCCAAACTTACCTACTTGTAAGCTCTATCAGTCTATAGTATCTTCTCCTCGACTACCACAATCTTTAGTACCTATTCAACACAAGAAACTTACATTGTCGTTGCTTCCATAGGACTATACATAAAATAGGACCAAAAGCATATTCAATATCTTGTATTTGAGTAATTTCATTTCAGATTCTTGATCCATGCCCAAGTCAAACCGATATATCCAAGTTTAGGTGCATCACAGACATCGTATTAGAATGGCTGTCCTAATCGAAACAGAATGCTATTGTGATAAGGTATTAAGGATAAGTAAGTCATTCTCAATCCTCACAAGTGACTAGCTGCAAGATAAAACCCTCTAAAGCTCATAAAGTCATTTGCACCACAATATCTAAAACTGACGTCTAAACTCAAATACGTATACTTTCCAACCAATGATCCAATAATATACAACAACAACATCAGAGCCTTAGTCCCAAAATGTTTTGGGGTCGGCTGAAATGAATCATCCTTTGGAGCCGTCATGAGTGAACTCTCATCTTAACAAGAGAAAAAAGAAAGAAAAGAAAAAACGGAAGTGGAGTGAAACAAAAAATTAAAGGCAAAGGGGTTTTATAGATTTTAAATCGAACTTATCACATGTATAAAAAACCAAAAATAAATTAAGAATAAAGTTTAAAGTGATTTTGAGAAACGAAGTGAAACCCAATAATATATACGTAGAAAAATTACACCCACACTCTAGAATCTTTACTTTCTTTCTAGGCAGTACACTAGAAGTATCAAACCACATAGATAGATGTGTTTGGAATAGTGAAATTTCGGATCACAAAAAATTTCGGATAAGCCATTCTTCATTCATATATACTGTATCACTTTGGGTATGAACCAAGAAGAGCAATTTAGTGGAACAGATTTTTGTGCTCCTGCAAATGAAGTTGAAAGTTGGTTTTATTTATGATTCAAATGGGTATACCACTAGCGGCAACAACCTATTCATTTTTTTATCCAGGTGGATTAAAATACAGCCTCTGAAACTTAGGTGCATGAAACTGATGAAAGTAGCTGCAACCTTAACATCCAAGCATTATAGCTTGGAACAAAGTAGTCCCTCTGTCTAGTCATTTGTTTACCTTTGGTTTTGGCACAAAGACCAAAGAAAGAGGAGTGGGTCAATTATTAGATATAAGTGGATCAAATTGATTGTGTAGGATCAAATTGCCCATCAAAGGCATTCTTAAAATAGAAATGTGAACAATTGACTTAGACACCCAAAATGGAATAGGTAAACAAATGAGCGGGACAAAGGGAGCACATTACAAAAAAGTTCTGAGTACTATGACGGGGTACTTTTGCTGTGATTATTTGGATCTTCGACCCTTGTGAGAATGATGAGTTAAAGAATGACAATTCTTCTTCGGCTTACAAAAATGCAAGTCGAAGCCAAATGGCCATTTCATGCTGCTCCATTTACTCCATCATTGGCTGTCACAATCCTTGGATATTGCTCTCGCCCTTGAGGACAAGGGTGAGTTGAAGAGGATCGGGAATAATACAACATTAAATTAGTAACATGTAGCTTAATTGTGCTTTTTGTTATTTTCCATGCTTTCATAATTAACTATCTGCCCCTACTTCTCCTTTATGACTTGACACTGACCATTTAATGCAGGATATGCAGAAATAATGATAAAATGAAATATCTACTAATTCACCCTTCACAGGCATAGCCCTTTGTGTATTTCTAATCTTCTTCCCCAAATTCATTGATCTTAACACATTGTAGTAATCCACTATGTAATTCAACCCTCATAACGATTATTCCCCCTGGGAGACTGTCTCACATACATCAAGTATAACACAGTCATCAAATAAAGCTATCATTAAATGCATTAGTGAGTATAAAAATACCTTGCACATGTTGGAAGGACAAAGAGAACACCCATGAGGAGACAATCTTAAATCATGATACGGAAGAATCTTAAGCCTGCCATCATCGACATAAGTTGGATTGGTTATAATTTCCGTGAAAAAGTCTAATAAACCATGGTGTTTTAGTATGGTCTTGATATAAAACTGATTTGCATCGCTCACTACTCTTAACTCGCACCTGATTACACAAATCAATAACACCAACTTCAGTACTGACTACTGACTATTGGCACAAAAGAGTAAAGACTAAACCTTTCAAAACAGAAATGAAAGCAACAAGAATACCATCTTCCAGAAATCAGAATACTCTACCCCATAGAATGCGCAGATTTAATAGCTGAAATAATCTGTGGATCGAGTGGCATTTGCTTCAAACACTCTCCGATATCCTCAACTGTTTTTCCTTGTACATGGAGTTCCTCCACCATCTTATTCTGTACAACAAAAAAATGAATACAAATTTGATCATTCTTAATTCCAACCATAATATATCCTCAAATGTCAACGAGGATGCATGGAGCGTTGCACATTCTTGTTAGCACGGAGAATCAAAACCAAACAACGGCAGTAGCAATTGATGACAATGGCCAGTGAACAAATCAAATACACCATAATTAACAACTTCCACTCCATTTTAGCAAATTCACCTGTTTAATCAGCTATCATCCACATTGTACACTACTACCGTCTACCGGTCACAAGACTGTATCGAACCTACAGATGTTCAGAGACTCAATAAATTTGTAAGAAATTAGTAAGCATGTCGTAATTGTAAGCTTTTTCTATGGCTTCCGCTATTTAATTTCGTTGCTTTTCATATATTTTGATCAACTTTCTCCCAACATTTTTCTTTGCACTTTTTCTCAACCTTGTAATTCTCCATTAAAGCTAATATAAATCAATCTTTTCATCCAAATACTATTCTTGTTCTTGGGAATTCCTATGATCGATTTCCCTCAACTATTCAACTTCCAGGTGAATCCCTGAGGATCATTACAATGTACAAATAACATACGAGACGGTTTTACACGTAAGATCAATTCATTTAACCACTCTCCCTGTATGATACGGTATTTTAATCAAAGTAAACAAATGATTAGGACGGAAGGAGCAGATATATTTATACAAGTAAAGAATGAAGAAATAGAAAAAGAAGAGAACAAACCATGAGAGAATTCCAAGATAAAATGGGAAAGTAGTGATCGAATAAAAGAGTGAGACCCATTTGAGTAATCACCCAATTATCACTATCACCATCAATTATAGTCTTATCAAAATCGAATATCACCATTAATTTCGCCATTTTTTCTTCAGTTTTTTCGGTGTCCCAGAAAATCCGTATGATCGTTTTAGTATAAAGATCACCGATCAGCTGATTAATGAGTAGTCAACATATTACACAAAGACTCGCGAGGACGTAGACCGGCTCCGTTTGTTAAAACTAACGGAAGGTACCCAAACCTCTGAGAAATCCGTTAAAACTGAAAAGTTAACTAAAACGCGAAAAGATAACCGATGGCGTGATAAGCTAGCTAAAAATTAACAACGGATGAGGGAGTTGATTATGCACAAAATACTACTATTCGATAAACTAACGGAAAAGTAACTGATTTGGAGGACATTACTAATGATAATTATTTAATAGTATAGATTTAAGGAAAAAAAAGGTAAAACAAAAGCAAATCAGGTATCTAAAATCTCAAATGCTACCTGGATAGCATTTCATTTCGGATGGCTTATTTGTTTATATAAGTTATTTGCCAAAAGCTTGCGGCAAAACAAGGTGCCTGGAATTTTGGTTAAATAAGCTATTTTGACCAAATCAGGTACCTGAAAAACCTGGCCAAACAGACAGTAAACAGAGCCGTAGAGACTAGAGTTGATCGTTTGCGGGTTCGGATATGACATGGGCCGGGTCTAACCTATATAAATTTGTTTGACAGGCTTAATTTTTGTGTCTGTGTCCGCTATAGCGGCCTATTACCATTGTCCATATCCGCCCATTACTGATTGGCGGGCTTGCTCGCGGGTTTATGTAAATTAAAACATAAATAACTGAAATATAAATGAGCTTACTATAATACATAAAAAAATCGGTTACAAATTTTTTGAAGTCGAAATGTAAATTTTTCATCAAATTATCATGGGAGGCCAGTTTGAGGCAAACTTAAAATTGTTTCTCATGCATATCGTCTAATGTTTTATAAATAAAAAAGATTCACTATGCCACACAAGATAGAAACGTCTTCCCCATCATAAAATTGTTTCTCATACTTTTTGTTAGTGTTATTAATTTATTATCACGTTATTAGTTTATTATTAGTTTATTTGAAAATATGAAAGCAAAAATAAGAATAAAAGTTTTAGCGCCTTGGTGGGCCGATGGACCTATTTGTTTAGTCCATACATCTCCGTTAAAATAGTGGCCGGCTTAAACTTGCCCATTGACCCTTTTTTAATATATTTTATGACTCCAAGCCCGGAGATTATCGGCTCTAGTAGAGACGTAGAGATCAAAAACTGTTGTGTTGGTCAAGGTTATAGTAAATTCCTAATGCACATATTTTCATTTATAACCGTCATATCGAGCTTAAAATCGCTCAAATATTATTCATGTAGATTAGATAAGACAAAAGAACAAAAACAGAGTATGTAAGTCTCTAGAGTTGAGACTTTATTTTGTCTTATTTATCCATTATCTTCCTTATAAGGGATTCTCTGTTTTTTATGACTTTTTGGTTTTTGAGAGAAACAATTGATTCTAATTTTTTTCGGAAGGAGGAGACTTAATTTTAATATTTATAAAATTACTAGTCTTTAATCCGTGCAAAATTGCACAAGTATAGTTTTAAGAATATAAATATAATGATTAATATTTAAAAATGTTAAACCAAAATGCATGTATATTTCTACTCTATTTGCACATATTTTAAATCCGTGAAAAAATCCACAAATTCCTAAAACATAATAACAAAATTTTTAGATCTACTCATTCTAGTGGATAAGCTCAATATCTATAACGAATTCCTTTAAAATATTATTTTAACGAAATGCTTTAAAATCTACTTAATAGAGTTTTATAGTTCATTTATTTTGTAATAACTTTTTATGGATCTCATTTTTTAAATTGAAAATTAAAATAGCACTAGTACTATTTATTAACTTTTTTCTGTTGAAAACTATTTCTTATTTAAAAAATTACTCAAATTTAGGAATATCTCGAAAATTTGTTATTATGATGGTAAAAATGTTAGAGTTAAAAGTTGTAAAATAATATAACAACGTTATTTGTTTTACCATATTTTTAACATTTAAATTTTTATTGCCTAATAATTTTTTTTGTTCATCTTTTTTTTTTTATTATTATTGATAGAGTATGTGGACTATTGGGAAATCTGCATTTTCATATTGTATTATTTATGCAACATAAAAGGAATTGAGGATGGTGGTTCATTAAAGTTTTGTATTGATTATTCGATGAAATTCTATTAACAAATTTGATTTTTCTTAAATTAATTCTATATTTTTTGTGGCGGGTCCTACATTTATTTAAAAAAAAAAAATAGACGTGACAATTTGGACCGACGAAATTGCACAAAATGTTCTTGTATTAATATAGATAAGATATTTGTCCAAAATTATAAAAATAATATTAATAAATCAATTTTTCATGAAAATATTTTGTATTTGAGTGTATTTTCATAATATTTAATTATATATTTTAAGAGGTACTATTAGACATCAAATTTAAATGTCTTCAAATATACAGTACAAAAGAAAACTTTTTTTTTTGTCGAACACAACATTTTAAAAAAAGAAATGTTTGATAAAAACTTAAAAAGAAATCTATTTTATATCTATCGAAACTTGACACGACCCATAAACCCGACTCAATTTCAACTCAACACATAAGTAAAGAGTTTGGCTTGAGCAAAGTATATTGACTAGGTCTAGTCCTAATAAGTAATAACTACCTTGATTTCAAGCCGTCCTTTATTTTTTTCACAAATTCTATTATTTTAGGGAAATGACCACTTTTATGTATTAAAAATTATCAATTATCAATTTTTTAGAGGTGATGACTATTAATCCAAAGTTGGACATTATTAACCGAAAATGATTATTTTCTGTAAAATTACACGGAGAAAGACGATTGTATAGGATGATGAGTGATGACTACTGTTTTTTATATGACTTTTTGGTTTTCGAAACAAATTAATTTCATATGAAGAAAGACATTTGATTTTAATATTTATAAAATTATAAAAATAATATCATCAAATCAAATTTTTATGAAAAGCTTTTTCATTTGACTGTATTATTCTTAATATTTAATTATAATGAAGAGATATGGAAAAAATATTTCATTTGAGTGTATTTTGTTATAATATTTATTATATATTTAATTAAACATAAAATTTAAATGTCTTAAAATAAACAAAAATAAAAAAAACAATAAACTCTTAAGACCCGTCAAAACTTGACACGGCCCATAAACCTAATTCGGCGCACTCCGATTTTTTAAGGTAAAGTGTAACCTGAAGTAACCTGTTTTTGGCTAAGACCGGTCTCTATTCAATTCGACCCACGTTCTGACCTGACCCGTATAATCCAAACCGATTGAGAGGTGATTCCTCTCAAATGAACTTCCTATTTAAGCAAAAAGAAGGTTGGCCATAAAAACATACATTAAATACTACGGCCGTTCCGCTCCGTTCCCGGTGTCAGTGTGTCACAAAAGCTCCAAACTAGAACAACGACCCAACTCCCAAGAGTAAGTGTGCAAGTACAACTCTAGTTCCCTCCATCTCTCTTCGTCGCAGCAGCAGCAGCAGGCATAACGGTAACTTCCTCCATATTCTTAGGTTTCTCTTGCTCTTCTCATGACTCGTGTGCTACACAAATGTGTTGAATTTCTAAATAATTAATGGTATTGCTTCACTAAATTGATTACGCTTCGTTTAATTCTGAAATACCCCAGCAGTGATTCATTGTAGTTCTCGATGCAATTTTCATCTTGGGTTGTTCAGAAACTGCCCTCTTTGTGTTGCTAACACAAGGGTACGGTTGCGTATATCTGATCCCTCTTTACCTCACAATTCGTGGGAGCCCTTGAGGGTTTGAGGCACTCGTGTGATGCTGCTGCTGCTGTTGTTGTAGTAGTGGTAATGGTGTTAAAAATTGCACCTTTTTGTTGCACAGATAAAGTCTAGCAGACTAGCATTGTAGGTAACATCTGTTTTCGTGGATAAAAGAAAATGCAAATGTTAACGGTACTTGGCTGATTGATTATGTTCATGGTTTGAGGAAATTAAGTGTTTCATTTGCTTAATTGTCTTTGAGTCTAAGAGGAGGGATTTTGGTAATGGTATTGATTATTTTGAGCTGTATGATAAAATACATATTTGGTGAAAACTGTAATTTCCTTGTATAAAATTACTTGTCAAAGCGGTCATTTAAGATAAAGGAAATCAAAGCTTGGTCTAGGTAGTAATGGCTCTGGTTTTGTTCATCTGTTTAAAGTACGGTGAAGATGTAATCAGTTCATAGGCTAAACAATTTTTCATTGACATTGCCTATTGTTTGCGTTGCATTGGACTAGACCGCTGCATCTGAACCTGCCTTCACATCTATTTATAGCGACATATACCTTTGAGTATCAAATATTTATGGAAATCTAATCTTGAAGTATTATTCTCCAATGCTTGCTATGGTGAGTGTGTGTTATTATCAATACACTCTTACCATGACAGTAGAGTTCTATAAGCGGTTCGATGGTTAAACGTGGGAATTATTGTATTTAATGTGTAGACATGGCCACCTGGGTTGCCCAGGATTTTTGCTAGAGATAGGGATGCAATTTTCCTTCACCAATTTTGGTTAAGGATTCTTTTTGCCATTCATGGCACTAATTTCCAGCTTCGGGAGCCTTTATTCACCATTCCAGGGAGCGAGAAAATTTTATGCTTGGCCTACCATCCACAAACTGAGCTCAGGTAAAGGGTAATAGGTGCTTAGAGACCTATTTGAGGTGTATGTGTGGTGAAAAGCCTAAGGATTGGAGTTTATGGTTGGCCTTAGCAGAATTTTGGTACTACTCATTTTTATTCCTCCTTTCAGGCAACTCCATATGAGATTGTTTTTAATCAACCCCCTCCACTTCATTTGCCATATTTTGGTGAGTCCTTTGTTGAGGCAGTAGATAGATCGATGCAAAACCAAGAGGATATGATCAAAACACTCAAGTATCACCTGGTGGGAGCATAGAGTGTGATGAACCACATGCTGATAAGAGGAGGTCAGGTAGGCTCTTTGAGGTTGGTGATTGGGTTTGGCTTGTGTTACATTCCTAGGTAAGGCTCTATGCTGTAGAAGAGCATCAAAAAAAACTAAGCCTCAAATACTTGGTCCATTTCAAGCATTCCGTTTACTTGGAAAGGGGCTTACGAACTTAATCTACTATCCGAGGCTCAAATCCGTGATGTGTCATGTTCTCAACCTAAAGATTTTCATGGTACATACCAATGGGCAGTGGTTACTCATATTCCTCCTTGATTACTGCCTGGTGCGCATAAAGGTGTAGATTCAAGCTCAAACCCAATACTTTGTTGGATGGCACGGCTATCAAGCATTTGATGCCACATGGGAATCAATTGATTCTGAGTCTATTTATCCAAATTTTGGTAGTACCGTCTTAATGAAGAGACTTAGACGGAGGGAGATCTGCTATAGTATGTCGACTAGTAGGTGGAAAATTTGTTAAAATAAATATTATTGATGTATTCATTCAAAAATTCAATTGAAATTGTTCTCATTTCTGTCATCTCTTTTCCCTCTCAAATTCCTCTCCCTATTCTTCCTTTATCAGTTCAATTAAAACATTATTGTTGTGGTATTGGGAACTATTGCTTAATGACTAGTTTAGTGTCTGTAAGCCAGTTTGAATCTTGCTTGAATTTTTTTATGTGAGTTTATGTTGGGAATTCGATATTATTTTTATTGACGGTTTTAATTTCATATCTGTTTCCTTTTTATTTTATGTTTTGTGGTTTTATATTCTCTTTTGTTCAAAAATTTCAACTTTCTGTGTTTCGAGCAACTATTTATGTTCGGAAAGGTTCTGGTCCAGCTCTAACTGGTTTGTTTGGACAAGTGAACACTCCACTAATACTTATCATAGCTTTGCAATAATTTTGCCTTGAGAAACTTTTGCTATAATTGCTTGAGTGAGGTTTGGTGCAAGAGTATGATAAGTTTTATTGTATAAGACTAGTTGTGATGGCTGTTATGGTTAGTTGATTAGAGTATTGATGACTTCTCTTGTTGTGCAGCTACTGAAAGGTTTAGCATTTGGTTCCGTACTAAGAAGTTGTACTTTTGTGGAAAAGGAAATATGAGTCCTCAGCAGTGTTTGGTCTGCAGCGAAGCTAAGTCTAAGTACAAGTGTCCAACTTGTGTTATACCTTAGTAAGCTCACATTTATATTTCTTCACAATTAGAAGTTCTTACATTACCCACCCGTCTTAACTAGTTTTATCTTTCTCAAGTGTTTCTTTTATTTGAACTCCTGTATGCTTGGTATTTGATAGCTATATATTCCTGACTGCAGTTGCTCCCTTGCTTGCTTCAAGAAGCATAAAGGTATACTACTTTGTACTTTTAATGGTTGTTGATACTTGATTCGTTTTTGGATATTTTTGCCTCTCTGTTGTAAACCTCTTGGGAGGACAGTTGTGCCTTTGTAGCTTTCATAGTCTACGTCACGTTTGCCATGATTAGCTAATTGGCAAAGATGAAAACCTGATACTTTTATGTAAAGCCACAACTGCAGAAACATTCAGTGTACAGTAGCCAAGAAATCTAAGTGATGCTCTGTTGCTTATTATATGCATGATCTTTGCTTAGACAGGAGGTAACATGAGTTAATTTTTTATTGGCAGAAACTCCATGTATAAACCCTAAGTCGGTGTTGCCTGATGAAGAACCAAGTAATAATCTGTACTCTTGTATCATTATTTGATTTGATTTTATTATTTATTGGTTATTATGGTGGATAACATTGCTAATGAGCGGATCTTTGTTTGTGGAGCAGAAGATATTGCTGTCAAAATAGAATCCAGGGATGAAGAGCCAGGTAAGAACCGTTAGCTTATACTTTATAGTATGTCATTTCTATGGTTTATGTTGCTAATGATAGATATATTATTGATCTTTACAGGAATTTCTTGTGGCACATCTGTATCTTGTGATGAAAAACCAAGTAAGACTTGATTAGCGAGTTTTGGTTGTTAGAGAGTGAACTGATTTATTAATGAAGGTTGACTGATACAAGTATCGGGTATATATCGTTATTGTTTACAGTTTTGCCTGAACCAATTGCAAAAGGACAGATTTATGTTGATGAAGAATGTGAGATCCTGGAAAGGAGTCGACTTGAATCTATAGGTATGAGGATTTAAACATTGAAAGAGTTCTTGCTTTAATATAAAATATCGGCCATTGGGTAAGATTTACAAATTGCAACTTTCCCGTCAACTAAGATTCAGTAATATACTGTAAGAAACAAAGAGACTTTTGATAACTATGCAGAATGCAGATTACCTGGTTTTGTTAGTGCACACGGCCTCAGCCTCTACTATTTGGGCAAGATCTTATTTATATGCAACTAAGAAACTTAGAAAGCTTCACATTAATTCTAAATTGCTTTAGATGCTTCTAATAGAATTTATGTTGCGGTCACATTTCTAGTTCGTACATCCAACATAAGGTTATGAACTCTTTAACACGCACGTTGTTTAGAAATTCATTGTTTGATCCCTTATTCTGACTTGTTTTGTTTTGCTTTAGCTGCTTCATCCGAAATCAAAGATGCCCTGAAAGATGAGTACCTTCGTAATCTAATCAGGAACATAGATAGTGCTCAAAACCCTCAAGAGGTGTGTTTAACGGTGCACCTTCTTCCCTTAAGATCAGATTAAAAACATTTTGCATTGCTAAATTGCCTTAGCTAATGTTTTCTATTGGCATGCCAGGAGCTTGAAAAGGCAATGGGTTTGAATGTGTTCCGCGTGTTTTCTGATAAAGTATGTTTACAGTATTGGATTTATCATTTATACTTCATTTTGGGGATATTTGTCCTTCGGTTGACACATTTATGATGTTTTTCAGGTGTTATTGGCTGCAAATTCCGCGCAAACGATGTAGATGGATATTTCTTGTGAAGAATAGTAACGAAATGGCAGATACAAATTGCACGAGAATTCAAGAGGACGGTTTGTTGTTTCTTTTTGAGTATTAGAAAAATCACTCGGCAATTTTGGTTCTCTTTTGTTTGCTCATTTGATAATGTTCTTGCTTAGTTGCTTAGAGTTGTTTACCCTCCCCTCCCTGGTTGAGTTAGGTGTTTGTAAAATAATAGCTTCCACCAATATTTGTTGCAACTTTTTTTTCAAATGACAATATCAAAGTTACTGTTTACGAGTAATAAATTATATTCCTTCCTATTCTATGCCTATGTAGTGACGAAATATGAGTGGCCAATATCGTGACATGATAGGAGTACATGCATGGTTATCTAGCAGTGTTATGCAATTTTCTTCGGGCCTTCATGTCCATTGTCGCTCCGGATGTTAGTCACCATGTTCACGACACCGTTATCGTCATCGACATTTTGGTCGGCATGAAAAACGTGAGATTTACTGTGATGTTGTGATCAAGGATAACTTGAGATTGTAGAAAAGTCGTTTTGTGCTCAGACTTTGATCGTTGGTGTTATAACTTGGGCGCTACAAATCCTCTGGCATGCTCATAAGTCATAACTGAAAACATAAAAGCATGGTATATCAGACTCTGGCCAACTGCTCTTTGCTTCATTTTGTCGACCATCAAATGAAGCGGGTTCAGCTCCAGGATTAACGGCTTAACACTAGGCATTTGGTGTTTTCGTTTGGATCTCCCAGTTTCCATTGTCATTTTGGTACACTTGTAGATATACAATAATACTCCCGCCGTCCCAGTCATCTATTTCATTATATTCCAGTTGGAAATGGAGTAGAATACAAGTATAGAACAAGTTTTTACTTTGAGAAGTAGCGTGCTGTCGATACAACTCCCTTCCTTTTTCACTCGGAAGATTACAAACCCATCATTTACACATTTTTCCATGACAACCAAAACAGTGTGTTTGCAGTTGTATCGACGTTAGGAATTCAAGACGGAGTTTGTGGCCTGTTTTACACTCAAACAAACAGAAATACCATCAAAGTTTACGCCTTAACAGTACAGGCAAGGTATCTCGAGATAAATCAACAGTAGAACACCCTATGTTACTCTAACAGCAACACACATATTACTTGTGTTTGTGCCTGTGTGACTGTATCAGACACTTGAGCATGGATGTGAAAACTGAACATTTTACGCCAAAAACATGAAAACCTTTCAGAAAATAATCAGGTGTCAAATACTTCTAACCAAATCCGAGTAACATGGAGCAAAGCATACTCTTTAAGCAAGACACAAGCCAGGGAAGACGACGATTTCTGTTCAACAAATTCAAGTGTAATCTTCTGAAAAACCCAGGTTGCATGCATGGAGCAGTCCTTTAAAGCATTATAAGATGCCGACATTTACAACGAATCCTCAACGAACAAATGAAACAATACTAGGGCCAAACTATCATTGTGGATTACATAAAAATGGAAAAACCACATGAAAAATGGTCCTTAGTAGAATTAAATATTGTATTCCAATCTAACTCTCAGACGAATCTCACTGAAACACTCTGAAGCATTTGATCGAGCGAAAAAAAACTGGGCAAGCTTTTGGGTAATACACAATTCTTGCATAAACTGGGTTAGATATGCAAGTGGTATAAATTAAAAAAGGTTAGTGAGTAATTACCACCGTGTCGGTTGAGACTAGAGAAGCTCCCTTTTGGCCAATATTATTGCTCGCATCATACCGATTCTGGCCCGTCATTTTCATCCTGAGTTTCACCATTTTCTTTGCCAAGCTTGGACTTTGGCAAAGAGAATGAACTTGGCCTCGAATTTGTTTTATTTGAATGCTGATCTGACGTGTGCATATTAAGGTAAGTGTAGATTGACATTCCCAGCAAGGCTGTGATCGCTCCAAAGATACTAGTAACTCCTGGATTTGAGCCAAATAGAACATAGCCTCCGATAAGAATGACACATGTTTTGAACTGGCCTAAAACGACGTGGGTAATTGCAGACGTTGCCCTGTACATGTAAGATTACAGAGTAACTGGTTAGCTTACAGTCTAGACCAGAAATATACAAGAACAAATGTTATCCAGTGTCTCAAGGGATCCCACGTATGACATGGTAAAAGAGTCGGATGTACGTCTTAATTAGTCGTCCCGTGTCCGACACTCGGACACCCGACACTCGTTGGACACATGGCTAAACATATTATAGTTTAGACGAGGAATAAAATAATAAAAAAGATCGATTAGAAGATGAGTTTGGGTGGAAAAATGAGAATTAGTTAGACTAAAAGTCGAATTGCACCTTTACTTGTTTAGATTTAGCTTCATATATATGATAAAAATAAAATTACACGTTACTTATAACCATAAAATATATATTTTATTATATTTAATTGTCGTGTCCCATGTCCTAAATTTCATGGGATGCCGTGTCCGTGTCCGTTTTACATCTACCTAGATGTACACCACCATACACCAGTGTTGACAAAATAGAGTGACTGTTTCGAATGACCTAAAATGATTATTTAGTCAGGGTCTTATCAAATGACTGTTTCCAAGCCATTTTCCTTTATTGCATCAAAACCAAAATTATACAAATGCAAAGAATATGAGAGATTCTGATGGCATATTATCTAGCTAAGACTATGAAGAAAGTTAGACCTTTCTCTAGAAACCGACACTATCCTCTGGTGTTAAATTTGAGTTAGAGAATTCATCGTGAAGCAAGTTGTTGCGGCCTAATATCAGTCGCTGGGCAATATATATGGTCGATAAGCCTCTAAATGTGATAGCAGTATCCTTCAAAATTGTGAATACGTCGTTCAAAGTTATCCTCGTCAACTTTTAAAGTTGTCATTTTAAACATCAATTAAGTACTAGTATTTTGCTTTATAAATAAAGGGTTAAATGGAAGGGATAACAATGGAACACTTACCCAAGTGCTAATGCACCTGACCACTGAAGCAAGAAGCCAAGTATAGCGGACAAAAATATTGCAGACGTATTCATTAAATCCCAATTAAAGGACAGGACACCAGGGGGGTCAAGCCATGGCATCATTGCCACCAAAAAGAATACTGTAATCGGCGTTGTCTTCCACATTAACCTGCATATTCGATTCCCCACATAAGGATATATACAAATACATGAAAAACCAAAAAAAATTAGAGCATCGAGTTATTCACTAATGGAGCCATGCGCAGAACTATTTATGTCCAATCCAAGTGTGCGTCTGTATTTTGTGAGAACATTTTTTTTGGACCTAAAATAGTGTTGAAATGTCGTGTCATGTCAAGAACCAAATTAAGTGTATGTCTACAAGTGTCGCACGGTCAAAATAGATAAATGAGAAACTTACGCCAAGGCAGTCCAGTTATCGCGCTGCTGCATATTGGACCACATGATCTTATTTACGGCACTAGGAATAATCCAAGCTAAAGCTATACAAGCTCCAAACAGATGGAACTGCAGATCTGTTACTGTAGCCACCGCCACGCCAATGGATACTACAGTTAGAGCAAGTACCTGAAAGACATCTACTTTTAGAGTTGGAAATACAGAAACACGCGGACAAGTAGCATAAGACAAGTCAATTTCATTGACATAATAAATAAAAAGTGTTTTGTTTAGCTTCAACAAATATGTTTTCTCAGCAAATCATTGCATTCATGAGTCATGACATATGTTAATCATTGTTTACTGTTTTTTCGCCTCTTAATAGCACAATGTACCAGAAATCTGCCAGGCAATGTTGCTGCAAGACCGAAAGGCAATTCAAAAAGCGTATTACTTAACCCGACTCCAGTAATTTTACACAATCATTAGTTGGTTGAGTAAAAGCGGATTACAAAGTGCACACCCTGAACATATGTAGGTAAGGTTCCTAGCCAACTGCTGAAAGGTGTAAACTAAAATGCTTATGTAGGCAAATTTCGGAAGGTAGAAGACTGAACAGAGATTACCCCAGAAAGGAATGTGCTCTGAACACAAGTCCCAGTTAATCTAATAGCCGAATATACAAATGAAACAAAGGGAATAATTGCCCTACACCATTTGATTTCCTTCCTTGGCAAAATTTATATCATAGAAAAGCGCCTGAATCTACATAGCTCCTTTAAATTTTTATGAATTTTATTTAAGCTATAGATATATTGCAGCTTTTGACAGAATTGCAAGAAGCGCCATACTGACATACCTAAGGGCACTGGCTATGTTGGTCATCACTTAATGTAGACATTTTTTTTTAATTTTCCCATATCATTGCAATGCTTACAACTTTATAAGAGGGGTTCCATCTATGCTAAGGTAATGAGCAAAAGTTACGACTCAAAGGCGATCCAACATAAGTTAACATTCAAAAGGCTTGCTACACGATAATCGACTTGGGAATCTGAAGTGTAACATCCTTCCAAGACAGCTATAATTGACAAAATGACATTCATTTAACTCGTCAATTTCAGTATAATGCCAAATCTTGCGTTAAATGTCAAAACACCCAAATGCGATGTCTAGCATGTTACATTTTTGTGATGGTTGTTATGATAGGAAGTCTTATCACCGTGAGCTCTACTGAAAATAAAACCCCCTGGTAATGCCTGAAGCAATGCAGTACAGTAAAACATTTTCTCCCTTACAATATGAACAAAAACAAAAGGTGCTGGCAGAAGATGAAGACGATCACAAAGGATAAATAGATTAAGGGTAGAGGTGATCGTTTGCGGGCTTGGGCCGGACACGGGCCGGGCCACCTTGAGAAAAAGTGTCCGGCGGGCCAATTTTTTATGTCCGTGCCCGCTAAAACGAGTTTGTTGAAGTTGTCCGTACCCGTCCGTTATAAGTTGGCGGGCCTGCCCATGGGCCGCCGGGCTTGAAAACATAAGAGTCACGAACTTAAAAATGATGTATATATATCTCAAAAATCCTAATATAGAAAATATTTATGCGACAAGGAAATGTGTTATGCTGATATTGGTTTCATAAGCATAACAAATAGGGCAAAAAAAAGTAAAAAACGAGTAAGTTTATGGGTGGATTTCTCATTTCATTATTATTTTTCGTTATTAATTTATTTGTGTATGAGAATATTACATGGACTTATTAGTTAATTAGTTTAGTAAATAATATACATAAAGTAAAAATTACATTATGAGCTTTAGCGGGCCTAGCGGGTTGTCCATGAACATTTTTACTTAGTCCATACCCGCCCATTAATTTAGCGGGCCGAGTTTTCCTTGTCCATTAACCATTTATTTTAATATTTTCCGTGACCAAGCCCGCTCAAATAGCGGGCCGGACGGGCCGGGCTGGACGGGCTAGCCCGGACATGATCAGCTCTAATTAAGGGCATAGTTTGATGCAGTTTTGGGAAGAATAGGAAGAACGCAGGATGGAGAGGAACAAAAAGGGAATGAGGATACGATATTATTCTTCCGAATACTTTCTGAAGGTTCAGGTTTTAAATGTATCCTCCACCCCTCCAGTGAAACCATATGAAACCACAGAACAGGAACTACACAGTCAATAAATGGCCTCGGATATTTGACGCCTAAGATGGACTATCACCCTCTAATGATGTCAATTTCAATAGAAAAGTTTCTTACATTTAATACCTTAGATTCCACCTATCCTAAGCATCGAAACAAGTTTCCAAGTGAAAACGGGTAAGGCTGAACAATATTAGTATCATGCACTAGTGCTATCGATTCTTTTAACCATCACGTTGACTCAGTCAAGACCTATTTCCAAGAGAAAACTAAGGATCCAAGTACCTTCTGAAAAGACACCATTTTCCTTAAGAGAACAAATTCTGCAACCACTATTGACGGAGTCACAGCAATCTTAGCCATCTGGTAAAATCCAACACTGAGATTACAGAAATTAAAGCTAAAGTCAGAACACGGACAAAAAAAATTATGATAAACTTCAAAAAAACTCGGAAGCAGCAATTCAGAAACATGGGAAAACAGGTTCGTGTGAATCAAGACTTGCCTATTAAACTTCAAACTGACATTTGCAAGACCAGTAGATAAGGACATGACAACACCAAGAGCGAACAATGACGAGAAGCGGGATGCTTTTGTTGGAGATGCAGGTAGCATGGATAGAGCATTTAGGACAGCCATGAAGAACCAGCTTACTACATAGTGAATAAATGTGAGAAATATTGGATAATTAAATCCAACCTTCCCAAGAACCTGACAAATCAGACAGAAAGAGAAAGCTAAGTTATCACAAGGATTATTTTAGGCAAACAAGAGACAGTCATCCTATCCCTGAAATTATACATGAAAAGTGTAAGCAGAAAATATGGACGAACCAGCTTGTTCATCAAGATTATACTAACAGAGACCAAAAAGTTAAATGTGAGTGCCACCGTGGGCCCACATATTCGTTGTTGATGGCGTTTGGCACCATCAGATGAACGCAACTCATTGAACAGTGAAGATCGTATATCTTCCAGTGCTTTTCCTACATAGACACAAATTAAAAAATCATGTCGTGAGAATCTAGAAAACGTGACCATTAACATAGAATACCAATATAAAATAAATTGATACAAAAATATCAGTATAGACCCATTTAAACGACCTGTAACAGTATTAGCAGAAGCTGAACTTAAAACGTCAGTAATCAAAGTAAATCACCAAAGGGTTGCTGTCTTAAGGCGACGTGAATAGAGAGAGAGGTGGTTGTTTTATAAGCTTACAGAACTTTAATAAACTACAAAGTGTGACTTATGCCCTATCACAGGTAAACCCATGTGCGTATTTGACCCAAAATATAACCGTGAAACGTATAAATGACTTTTATGGCAATTTTTTCAAATGACATGTTGTTGTCCAACAATTATAGTGCATAAATATGATAAGATCAGGATGCAAACTTGCCAAAGTTGTCAAGAAGACTCTAAGGAGTCTAAGCCAGGAAAAGATTAGGAAAAGTAAGATGAGGTGCTGAATTAGTGCAAACTGGGACACTACTAAATTTAGGCAAACTTCTTACTTCTCTAATAATCCAAACTTGATCACTTTAAACATTACCAGGTGCATTGCAACTCTACTCGACTGCTTACTTTGTTAATCCGAATATCCCATGTGCTACCGACAATCACTTATTCAAAAACAGAGATACTACACACCCGATGACTAGCTACTAAAATGACACAAATGAAAAAGAAAGATACCCTTTCGTAAAATAATATCATACACCAACATCTTTTCTTCCATAATTTCCCTAAAAATATGTCCTATTTAGGAGTAGGGAAGGATAATAATTATCGGAACGCCCCAATGCTTCAACAATTGCTTCCCTTAAACGAACACTTAGGCCATGTTCTTTCTGGCTTAATTTCAGCTTCTTTCAATTTTACTTGCTTGTATTCCGTTAAGTTTTATTTACGTTCAATCAATTATGTTCAGTTAATCTCTTCACAAAATTAACTTTTAATTCAACTAAATTCACATCACGTTCCACCCAATTAAGCTCTGCTCCAATTAATTCAATTCAGCGCGTTTCAGCCGAAAAGAACAGGGCCTTAATCCAAATAATGAAGGTTGATCCTCAATATAACTAATGCCCTTTGTCAAAATAACAATCAAAGCAATAAAGCTTATTTCTTTTATAACCTTCAATCACCACATGTATAGCAATGCTATAACAATAATCATGGTAGAAAGTTACAAAGTTTCACACTTGTTCAATGCATTGCCAACTTATCAACAGATTTATGCACAAAATAATTAATACGGAGCACTTAACATTGATCCCACAGAAAACCATCAATTAATTCCAAAACTATATACTCCCCGTCCCAATCATTCAATTACCTTCTATTAACAAACTTCTCGCAATTAATATAAAGGTAAACAAATGACTAAGACAGTAATCAATTTCAATATAATGTACCACTATCAATCTATCATGCATATTACTGACACATTCAAATTCAATCATAAACCATTAAAAACTCAAATTAACATTAATTTTAACATTGAATCCACAAAAACCCATCAATTAAATCCAAAATTATATACTACCCGTGTAATTAATTTCAATATACCTTTCAAAAAAAAAAAGAAAAAAAAATCAATATAATGCACCACTATCATGCAAATTACTGAGACATTCATATTCAATCATAAACCATTAAAAACACAAATTAGCATTAATTTTAACATTGAATCCACAAAAACCCATCAATTAAATCCAAAATTATATACTGCTCATGTAATTAATTTCAATATAATGCACCATTATCATGCAAATTTCTGTCACAATCAAACACAAACCAACATAAACAGGAAAAAAAT
The DNA here is from genome assembly GCA_029255685.2 of Silene conica. Taxonomy (NCBI): domain Eukaryota; kingdom Viridiplantae; phylum Streptophyta; class Magnoliopsida; order Caryophyllales; family Caryophyllaceae; genus Silene; species Silene conica. The sequence goes on from CM055314.2 coordinate 76,872,731, forward strand.
CAACATCAACCAATATCTATCTATAAACCAAAAAATTTACCTCTTTCACCAAAAATTAAATTCAACCAACATCTAAAACCCCAAAAATTACCTCTTTCACCTAAAATTAGAATTAACCAACATCTAAAATTCAAAAAAAAAATTACCTTTTTCACCAGCATCACTATCTTTACGCTTGAGAATCTTCCTGACATTCTTGCTAAGAAGCAAATTAAACATGTTTCTACTACAAAGCATTCCCTATTTTTGTCAAAAACCCACCTCAAATATACACACACTTTTGACCAAAACCCAGCATTTCAAACACAATAAACCAAAAAAATACAGAAACAAACAAAATATACTCCTTTTTTTAGTGGGTATAAGTATTTTAAATGTATTATATTTTCGGATAAAGAGATAATTTGAAAAAGGGTAAAGTACAAAAAAATCAGAAGGAAGAGAAAGAAAAGTGAAGAATGAAGCAGGAGAAGCAGAGTGTGTGACAGACACACGGGTAATCACGTACACAGAAATAGAGAAACTGAGTGTGACTACTAACTACTAATTCTCGCGTCTTTCTTGTGTAATGCGGTTTTATATAAGAATTTGTGTAAACGGGCTTTTGGCAGTTACAGAAATACAGAAAGTGACTACCAGCAATTATCGTGTTGTGTCGTGTAAGACGGTTTTATATAAGAATTTGTGTTATTTTGAAACGGCGAAAATAGTGAAAGTGGACAAAAGAAGTGGGGTGTAGAGTAGAGTAAAGAAGAACATAAATTAGCGGAAGTGGTGGATGGAATTGATGAAGAATTGAAGATCACTCAACACTTTTTTAGTTGCAAACTTTGTTAAAGATGTTCGTTTTTGTGTGTATGAGGCTCAATGACTCTGAGTGTGTGTGGATAGAGTAATATCCACCGACAGTTGGGCCATCTTTTTTCTCCTCTTTTTTCTCAAATTAACGGTATTGTCATGCGGTAACTAGATCTACACAAATTTTAATCCGGAAAATGTACGTGTTGTAATTAAAATCGTGGTTCTCGGGAAGACGCATCTGGAAAAAGAAATTATCACTTTTTGAACTTTCTTAAAAAATTGGGTATTTCAGATAAAATATCAAACATAAAAAAAATACACGTATATTTTCCTAAGAGAATACGTTAATAAACTGAATATGGAAAAATTCATAAGATGTTGTCGTGATAAATTCAGGTACAAACTTAGTTTACCATAATTAGTGAGAATATCTTAGGAATTTTTTCATATTTGATTTATTAATATACCTGTTAGAAAAACCGTGATACAAAATATCGTGAAAAGATATGTCCGTCTCAAGTTAAGACGGGTCAAGTAATATCCACTCAAATTAATAAGACAAAAATGAAAAACTTTAGAAAAGAGCAAAATATTTGGGTCATTATTTGACCTGTCTTAAACTTAAAACGGATCCTTTCGTTTTAAACGAGAATTTGTGTTAATTTATTCAAATGGTTCGAGTTAAGGTTGTGGGAATATAGAATAAGTTGCCAAGTAAGGGGAATCAATTTATATTGGTTGACTGAGTTGATTTAAACATGTAAATTTGGCGGATCTCAACTTTAAATTTTATGATAATAGTTTGATCTAGATTGGACATTGTTTTCTATTTTAGCATTGTCCCAGTAATTGATAAGTATGGATATTGATTTGATGTACGAGGTTTGCAGTCTATTATGCATGATTAATAGTTTTGTTAGAATATTGCTAGGACTAATCAACTTTCACCCCTAGTTGAGTAGCTCATGAGTCATGATTCGATAAAAGTATGCTTGTAAGTTGTAATGTACTCGCTCCGTCTCGTTTATTTGTTGTCCATTTTTCAACTTGGAGCTTCTCAGTCAATTGTTGTGCTTTTTATTTTAGGATTGAATTTGATGAGAAACTTGATTTTTTACATTTAATTTGGTCCACTTATCATCTTATCATTAGAATTCTCCTATTTTTTTAATCTTTGTGCCAAAACTAAGGGATCGTTTGGTTATCTACTAAATTACACAGGAATTTTAATTCATGTAAATTGGAAAACGGTTAGGTTGTTTGGTTACTCCAATTCACTTGAATTGCACCTTTTCATGAATTCGCTTACCTAGATTTTTAGGTAAGTGAGAATGTTTACATAAATTACAATGTCTACATATAATAAAACTACATTTTCTAGTTCACATGAATTATAAAATCATGTGATATGAAATTTCATATGAATTAGAAGTTTTCGTATGTACTAAATGACTCCTAAATGTCTAATGATTAACCGGGGCGGAAGGAGTGAGGAAGAAGGCATAACCACTTCCCACAAAATGTCAAAATTGGTTTGATGGTTATCATTATCAATACCAAACGACACATTTATTAGTCCTAATTAGTAGTACTACATAAATGCATAATTAATAACTACGGAATCATTTTTAGCAGCTCTCTACGTTGGATAATACTGTACTTTATTAGTTTATTACTCTGTTAGAGTACCATGGTCTAAGAAAAATAATAATTTTAAGAAAAAAAACGTAAACAATATTATGTTAAAAATTACAATTTCTGTTATCAGATTATATAACGGTAACAAACAAGCAACATTATGCAATTTAGCTAGTCTTATTTAAGACGGTATTATTTATCGGCTAAGTTTCACCCCATATAAATAAGTAAGACAAATGGTTTATCATTTTCAATACATTTTGCTTTTGTTATCTTCATTATACATGCACAAATTCTTATTGTAGACGGACAAATTCCCCGTCATAAGAGTAATATCTAAGTGATTAGATAAGACAATAGCATAATATTATTTCCTAACGAAAATATGTTATTCTACACTTCTACATAAGTACAGTATATTTTATACTCCCTCCGTTCGATTCCACATGACAGGTTTGCTTTTTGTACACTATTCACAAGTGGATATTTAATCTCAATTTTCTCCTAATACGTAAGAGAAAACATATTCATGTGGGGTCTTGTTTGATTCGTCTTTACGAGTACATTAAAAATATATAACTTTTATAATTTTTGCAACTACGTAGCTAAAGATATTTAACATGTAAAACGTGCGTTGGCAAACGTGAAAAAGCAAACCTGTCAAGTGGAATCGAACGGAGGGAGTACTCCGTATTTAACTCCTCTTAAGAACCGTTTGGGCTATTGAAAACTGTGTTTGCATGAGAAAGAGGTAGTTTGGATTGTAGTGGTGTCAGTGTGTATGGGATAGACTATAGAGAGTTACACACCGACCGACAGTTGGGCCATCAGTTTTGTTCTAAATGTTTGTCTACTAAAGTAGTATTTCCTATTGTACGGTTTTACCTAAACTTAATATCATTAACAATTTCACAAATTCTGGCGCGACGGATTATATTCCTCACAAATTTATAACGGATTAAATAAAATTCATTTAAATTGAAAAATAATAAGTTATTTGTGTTTCCTAAATATTTTTGTTTTGTTTTATTTATTTAGGTCAGTGATATTTGACTTGTCACAAAACAAAAAAAAAAAAAAAAAAAAAAAAAAAAAAAAAAATTATTGTGTAGTACTTCCTCCATTTTTATCCAAATATCCAAATAGCATATTTGGTTTTTGTACACTATTCACAAATCAACCTTTAATCTCAATTTTCTCTCAATACATAAGAAAAAATATATTCATGTGAGGTCTTGTTTAATTCGTCTTTACGAGTACATTGAAAATATATAACTTTTATAATTTTTACAAATACGTAGCTAAAGATATAAGGCACGTAAAACGTGCGTTGACAAACGTGAAAAAGGTAAACATGGTATTTGGATTAAAATGGAGGAAGTATCAATTTAGCATGGGTAGTGTGTGCGTTATGGAATCAATTTCTACTAATCATTAGTGTAGCCTTGTAGGGTTATGGCTTTCTGTATCACTCTACGCATCCAATTATCCTAACTTGCTGTACTGTCTTCATTCATTTTCGAATCATTTCTAAACTTGCACAATTAAGTTACAAACTTAGCTTTAAACATACTTGTTTGACTCTTCTACTTTAATAGATATCTCGAATTTGATCTATTAAAAGTTACTTCGAACGCATCAATGCTTAAACTTATAAGGGAGAGTTATCGTCTTAATGATCTTTCCCAATTCAAATCCAGATTATACCGAATAGTTTACCCCAAAAACAAACTTGTGTAGTTGTATGAGACTACCACCATACACATATAGTTTTACTTTTATCTAAATAAATGTTCTTTTACATTTACAGTTTTGAAAAAATAAACTTGTTTTGATCAATATTTTCGTCATAGGTAGCTTATGACGGGTTAAATGTTATCCATTCGAATAGGTAAAGATACTTAATCCATTATACCCTTAGCTTATGACGGGTTAAATGCTATCCATTCGAATAGGTAAAGATACTTAACCCATTATACCCTTGTGACGGATACACTCATCACAAAGAAGACTTATTCATCACTCAAATTCCTTTAGTTGCAGTTTTCATTTTTGTTGAATTGATTACACGATTATTAAAATAACTCATCAGATTTCATATGTTAGTTTAAAACCTCTGAAGTTCAGAAGCCCTATCCAGACAACAATGTAACCCTAACGAGACAACATAACCGGAGATTAACACAGACAAAATATAAGTGACGCGATCACCTCAAACCACATTGAACTGGACCAGTACGAAACAATCAAATCTGCCCAACAGACTAAGATTTCTCACGTACTCCCTTGATCATGAACCTCCGGGCCACATCCAAATTAGTGCGGAACACCGTCTTAGTCTACAAAATTCTACATGTAACATGTACAAAGTTTCGCTACAAAGGGAACGAAAGAACCATGTAAGTAGCAGGCTGCATTCTTTAACAAGTGGATGGGGAGTCCAGAAAAGAGATTTGAATCCGAATCCAAATTTTACGAAAACAAACCCAACTCTCAGGGCTTTGGATATAATGGTTCCAGGCTAAGTCAAGGGCGTGCATTACCACTGCTAGTCAGTTCGGATAATAAACTACATGAGGTGAAGATTATAGCAAAAGGAGATATACTACTAACCAATGACATTATCAGACAACTTTCATAAATCCTCAAATTCAGAGGTAACATTTTGAGAATAGCAAGTCATAATTCATCACTAAAATTACTAAGAATCAGAGTATGAGACAAAAAAAGAAGAGCGTGAGCAAACTGAAGCTAATTGGAAAAAAAAAACGGACAAAAAAGATAAGACCAGAGGGGTAATTGCTCCATGGTTGAGGTGAAAACAGTACTCACTCAGAGACCTGAACTTGTTACTTCTTCTTAGCCTCGTTTGCCTTGATCTGCCAATTAAATATAATCACAGGATGAATTACAGAACAAGATGGTACGATAGAACCTCAAATAGTGTCATTGTTTAATAGAAGTCTAGCGGATGTCCGGGTTCATTATCCTACCTTTTTAACACCACGGATCTTCTTAGCTCTGTTCTTCCTTTCCTTAAGCTGTTTCCTTGACTTCTCGATCCTGGTGTCCAATCCGTTCTGCACCGTACAAAGCAAGAGATAAAACTAAGAAATAATCATTCATTAAACGAAATACACTACCAAGAGTACCAACCCATATAGCCAATTTCACGGTTAAAACAGCAGTTATTAGGAGGGGAAGAAGTCGTTTGCATAATTACCCTGACAAGTCTGTATTTGGGCTCAAACTTCTTGGCACTCTCCACAGAATCGTAAATCAGACCAAATCCAGTGGATTTGCCTCCTCCAAAATGAGTACGGAACTTGAAGACAAAGATTGAGTTTGGATCTCTGACATCATACATTCTGGTAAGTTTTTCCTTCAGTTCAGCCTGCACACGGATGGTAAGACACCAATACATAAGTCATTGTATGAAACAAATGTGTGCACATATGTTGCTAACGATTTGTATTTTCAAAATAACAAAAAATTCACATTTGCTATTCAAGGAGGCTAGAAAAAGTAGGAGATATGGATAATAAGACAAAGGGAAAGGTATAAAAAGAATTAGAAAGGAAAAAAAATCGGATATTGCATAGTAGCTACAACTTATATATAAGGCGCACCTAAGCACCATTAGTCTATTTAGCTAGTGCATCTCTAAGCTGTGCACCATCTTCATTTAAAAATATGCACAAAGCAACGAGAGCATCACTCCCAACAGGAAACAGAATAGGTTCGTTTTTTGTTAAATCGGCATTGGCGTCTATAGGGATGAAACAAAGAACTGTTTCCTCCAAATCACACCAACTCATCACTGAAGCACTATCAATGTCGAGGTGCAAAGTGAACCATCCGAATGAATGCAAGATAATCAAAATCAGTAAGTGAGACACAAATTATGTAAATTTGAAATTCCACCAAATGCAAGGGGAGTTGCACAATGTGAACTTCATTGACACTATTGCCAAATTTACCAGAGTAACCTACATCCTTGTTACAATATACTTCTCCGTAGTATCAATCTTTTACCTGTACTTACTACTCCTGAACATACAGACAACGCCTAGCAAAAAAAAACATAACGCTAACCTCAGCCTTTGTTCATGATGAAGCTACAAGAAGTGCAAAACTGGAATGTTGTCCAGAAGTTCAGCACACCAACTTCTAATGCGACAATACTAAGACACGGTACTATAATTATAAAATTTGACATCAAAACCCTATGTCGCTTTCCTAAATGTACACCAAAAGTAGTCTGTAGACAAGTGAACACCCGACAGAACTGCCAAGCATCCGGATCCAAGAATTTCTCTACAATATATTATGGTATTTCCAATACTAAAGCTAAAAAAAGTTCCACGCAATAACAGTAAATTGGACAAAATTCACAAACAATACGACCAACCGGCTATCAGAGAATACAATCAACAACTTGACCAGCAATGGTATATCCGTTCCGACAATTGATCTCCACGGCTACTGAGCTATTACATTTTTACATAATGCTTTTGAAGTACTCCTAAATAAGTTCAACGCATACATCAATACCTCAATACATTCTCAATCACTGCAAACAATCGTTTCACACTTTCAATCATAATTGATTTGAACTAAATCACGGTCATTTGTCTACCTAATTTTCATTCTTTAGTAACGTTCAAAAGGTATACTCACTGCGCCTCGATAATGCGTTTACTTTTTTGTTCTTTGCGATTCTTTGGGAGTGGCAGTTTAATTAAAAAAGGTAAACAAATAATTGAAACGGAAACAATACAATAATGGATCAACCTTAATGAAAGTAAAAGGCAGGTCAATGAAATAGCTACACAAATCAAACCTTGGAGACATTGGCGCGTCCAGGATGAAGAACATCAATCACCTACATTCAAACAATGGAGAATTTAAAATTGCTTGGATTCAGTAGAAGTAAAGTAACAATTTTGCTAAAAAAAGACGACGAAGAAGAAATGTACAAATTGTTTGCGAGAAAGGAGACGGTTAGTCATGAACTTGCGAGTTCTGATAGTGACAGCTTTATCCGCCATTGTTTCTCTCTCTACCAAGGTTTAGTGAGATGGAGGAGAGGGAAAAATGACGGAGTTGTGATTTGTGGAAGAGATCGACTGCTACCGAGTGTTAGGGTTTTAGTCTTTTAGAACTGCTACTTGTGAGAATTGAGATGGCTGCCAAGATTTTGGGTTTTTGGCCCATCTTTTCCATTTGGTGTTCAACACCTTTGTTTTTCCAAACTACCGTTTGCCGTCGAGACAATACTAATTATCGTCTGCAAATATTAATGAACTTTCTAAACTACCCCTATCTCACACTCCGTTCATATTTAAAGTAATAAAAAAAATTACTTGTTCATCTTAAAAAGTTTTTAAAAAAAAAACGTTTTAACAAACTGCGAATTCGTCTTCAATAACGTTAATTCCGTCTTAAATTCAAAAATTCAATTATTTACTTTTTTACTTTTACCTAGTTTTTGGCCCATGCTAACACGGGTTATTTTCAAATCGTATTATTCTAAATATGTACACTATTCGATTTTGTTTTGTATCTAACGTCTATACATTTTTTTTTATCAAAATTCGATTTTGTTTTATATCTAACATCTACTCCCTCCAATTCACCCTAAACTTCCCCCTACCCAAAACAGTTTTTAAGAAAGTCTATTAAACAAACATTAAAAAGTACCGCCCGACTTGTATGTAGGAAAGAGAAAAATAGATTAATTAAGGTTAACCTAAAAGGATTAACAACTAATGCTTCCCTCCAAATTTACAAATTGTGGGGCACATTTTCTGACCCACACAGCAAGTACACTATTACTTCCCCATTATTTTCAATTCTGGAAATTACCCAACAATTCTGTAAATTACATTTTTAAGCTAATTAAATTACAAAGTTCTTAAAGTTACAAATATCATAAAAATACAAAGTTCTTAAAATTACAAAGTTCATAAAATTACAAAGTTCTTAAAATTACAACTATCGAACATTTTATTGATAATTAAAAATAGAGACGAAAATGTCGAACTTCAGTTTTGCATGGGTTTTCTCAATCAGGTCTTCCATCAAAATAACGAGCTATTAAGAGTCGTATAGCTCTCGGATTGCGTGTCATAATTTGCAGGACTTGACTGTAAAATGGATCAAATATTCAGGATTAAGGTTGAGTCGGATTAAATTTTAACATATTTAATTGGAATTCATGAGTACTGCATTTGAACGGGTTACAAAAATCATCATAACTCTTGTTTTGTTATCTTAAGAACCTTAATTAGTGTAATTATCCGTTAAAATCATTGAATAAACATATGATAAAGTTGGATTCAAAAGGATCGACAAAAATGCTCAAGATACTCTTTAAAGTAAGGAGTTTAACGGGGACAGAAAACATATTGGTTCTGTTATGTAAACAGTATATTGACCAAATTTCAGCATATTGGAGATATTTAGCATGTTTGACTTACCAATATGCTATTTAGAGTGTTTGGTTAATGATATATTGAAGTAATATATATTGGGGTTCAATATGTTACTTCACAATATGCTGCTCATACCAGCATATTGGATTATCATTTTATAAAAAAAATTTGTCTTATTTACCCTCTTAATAAAATACTAACCTTCCTTTTATATATTCAATAAATAACTAGTTTTATGACCCGTGAAATTCACGGAATGTTCAATTATTTCTAATGTGATATTTTAGTGATTTAATATCATAATATACAAAGATCAACTCAACTTGCAGTTGTCATGTTTTAAGGGTTATATAAAGCTAATTAATCTTTTGTTAACAATTTATTAGAAATTAAATTGATGTATAGTGGATACTAAAATACCGTGCAAAATTAAAGTAACTCAATGCAAGCTAAAATAATTTAATAATATAGGTATTCGTATGATGAAATTATACAAAACTATATTAGCAAACAACGATCTCAAAGATAGAGCACCATCGCAAATTAGATATTAAAATTTCAAAATAACATAGAACACACGAGTAGAAATGATATGCAAAAAAAAAACATTTCATACTCCCCCTAAAATTGAAGCTAATACAACAATAAATTGCGGAACTAAGAATTTTAAAGCAACAACTTTATTTCATAATGTGATGTTTTTAGGGTTTATAGTAAGTGCATTTATAAAATATCAAACACGCATATCACCTCATGAATAATTCATGATAGAACGTGTATTGAAATTATGAACATTGACATGTTAATATAAAGACCAAAGCCGGAAAAATCAAATAAGTCGGTAGGTGAAGAGTGTTATTTTTTCAAAGGCAAAATGAAGGAAGAAAAACAATAATACCAAAATACATGTGAAAAAAAATAACAAAAAACTATTAATCTTTCATGTCAATGTGGTCAGTGTTGTAGTTAATCTATAATTTATAGTTTGTTAGACAATCCTTGTATTTTACTTTTTGATGTAGTCTCCTTTCGCCAATAAATCGTCTATCTCTATATAAACAAAAAGAACTCAAAAATTAGTGCAAAATAACCAACAATAGTGAAATTTGTTTTATGCAATATTATCGTTATAAACTTAATTATCCTCGTAAATAGTGAAAGAAATAGAGAATGAGAATCAAGTCATAGAGATGTAAGTATATTTACCTTTAAAGACTCAAACACCACAAGCAAATCTTGATTTAACCCCTAAATGAGAATATAACAATTACATACGATGAAATTGAAATGTGACAAACATTTCATAACTCAATGTAAGTTACATAAAAAATAAACAAATTAGTTAATAATCTAAAACCTTAATACAATTAACTTGATGTGAGTAGAATGATATGAAAGATAAGTGCGGTGATACATATAATTCTACTAACGATAAAAATAACAAAAAATTGGGCTTATAAATTTTGTCATCCAACAAAAATATATAAATAATTGAGGATGCGTTTTATGACTTTTGAGCATCCTCTTTTTAAATATTATCAAATTTAATATAGATATAAATATCAATTAATGTTCATGACTTTTGAACATTATTTTATTATTATTATGAAATTAAATATAGACATAAATATGGGTCAATATTGAGAAATGGAATGTATAAGGTTTGTTTAATTATTGTTATTATATTTTTGTTTTTACAAAATCGACTATACATGAGAGTGGATTCAGATGTTATATTATGAAATTAAAATATGACTTGTGGACGATAATGATTGTTTGACTTGCCTTTTAATTACATTTATAGATTATAGCTATGATTATGAAGGTTATACGGTCATACCAGTAGGGATGTCATTGGGGCGGATACAAGTACTGGATACCGCCCCTCCCCCGCCCCAGTTGAGGCGGGGATGGGTATAGCTTTGGTGGGTGGTGGGGCGGGGACGGGTATGAAAATTGTACCCGTCATGGGTAGTGGGGCGGGGATGGTTTTTGCGTGTTACCCATCTCATACCCGCCTACCCGCCAATTATTATAAAAATTAATACAATTATGACGATAATTTTACAAATATTATTTTGTTATAATTAAGATGTAATGTTAAAAATAGCTATTTTATAAAGTATTTTATCGACTTCTTTGGTAAATAACTAAAATTATATAAACAAACTCCTGAAAATAGAAATTAATTGTGATTAAACCAACTTGTACGAAAAAAGATCAGATTTTTTTTTGGTATAGCGGGTTAATGGATAGGTGGGGTGGGAATGATTTTGGAAGCTTGTACCCGCCATGGGGGGTGGGGCGGGGATGGTTTTGGAAATTTGTACCCGCCATGGGTGGTGGGGCGGGGATGGGTACGGGGTTTTCTTGGTGGGTACGGGTACGGGGGAGCCTATATCCAGCACCGCCCGCCCCAATGACATCCCTACATACCAGCAACCATACCAATTAATTAGTCATACTAATTTATTTTACAAAATTAACTCTTTAAATTGTTTAGATCTTTAGGCATTGTAATACCTCGAATTTTGATTACGATTTTTATCTTAATTGATTAGAGTAGTTAACGGTTTTATACTTGACTTCGTTTGTTTAAATAAGCGTGTGTGTCATGCTACTTAAGGGGTTCGAACCATGGGTCTCTTGAGTATGTATCATGCTTCTTGTGGGAGTCGAACTAGGGACCTCTTGAGAGGGGTTTTGGGCTTCGTTTCTTATGCAAACATACAGCCCGTGAGGTTTAGAAACCCTATAATTCAACGTACACTCTTCCTCACACAAACACTTCCCTGCCGTCATATAAGACCCCTATCCACCCTAGTTGTGACCTACCAACAACACACACCACACCCCATTTGTGCTGCCGCCACTACCCAGAGGAGATACAGTCATTTCACGGTGAGGGTTGTTGTATCTAGGGCCTTCGATTCAACCCAGAAACAGGTAAGGATTCACGTTTTACACACCAGCTTTTCAATCGAGTCATGGCTACTCACGTTGGTATGGGTTTCGTTTTATGTAAGGGTTTGATCTTCAATTCGTTTGTTTGTTATCTGAGTCGTGGTGGTCAGGGGAGTCGTGGGTGGTCTATCTTGGTGGTTGTAGAGGTCGGGAATGGTATAAAAAGGGGTGTTCGTTTTGTCTGTTGACAGAGTCGTGATCTCGAGTCTGGTGGTGTTTTGCAAGGGGGGTGTAAGGGGGTGGTACCACTGTTGACTCGGGGGAGGTCGACACAGTGGCACCACCACGGTGGTTGAGTCTGGTGTCATAGGGTTTATAGGTGGCGGTTGTGGGTGGTGGAACCCCTGGTGGTTGCGTCGACAGGGGCTTGTTCAGGGGGGGTAGCAGCGTCGTGATAAGGAGGAACCAGTGTTTGGTTTGGGTCTGGTCTGACTTGTTGGGTGGAGTCGACGGTGGTGGTGGGTGTCAGGGATGGAGTAGGTGGTTTGGGTGTTACGTAGGGTGGCTGTCGGCGGGCAGAGGGGTGGTCGTGAGGCTGTTAGAGGAGTTGTTAGGGTGTAGGTGAGTCGTGAAGGTAGGAGGGCTGTTTTGTTGTTCTTTTTACGTTTTATTATTTCGATTATTATCAATAGTATTATTATTATTATTATTATTAGATATATAAATTGTATTTATGGTTGTGTTATTTTATTTATGGTATTATATATTTTAATTATGGAATTTTAGTTATGGTACTAATGTATAGAGTAATTTGAAATTCAAAACGAATGTTGTCATATTTAGAGGTTGCCATGTTTGGAAGTGCTATATGGGGAAAGTTTCTATTTATGGAAACTTTCTATTTATGGGGTTTTGGGGTAAGTATGATCGTTAAGGGAGTCGTATAAGTTATTAATTCGTTACATATACCTGTTTAGGTAGCGAGTTTCGAGTGGAACATTTCTAAGCATATCTCGGATTGTATCTGCGTTTCTACTATTCCAGGTAGGGAAATACTGGAATCTGATAATGTGCATTCTGTTCTTATTTGGTTTTGAGCATGTTTATTACATATTTCGTGTGATCATTATATGGTATTATCTATATATTATTCTGTGATATAATACATTGTGTTCATGATGGGCCTTGTGTTATGGTGTTGGATCGGTGCGGAGTATATATGGTGTTGGATCGGTGCGGAGTATATATGGTGTTGGATCGGTGCAGAGTATATATATGGCGTTGGATCGGTGCGGAGTTTACTATATTGTTATAATTGTTGTTTTCCCTACTCAACCTCGTGGTTGACCCTGTGTATTCGTGATCACCTGTGATGAACCAATTATTGGGGAGCAGATTGACAAGTGCTGAGACTAAGGGGGAGCTATGGGAGGAAGAGCTTGGATCCGGACCAGATTAGATGTCTAGATCACCTTAGTCAGTTTAATACGAGTTGTACTTTATTTATGTTGTTAAGACCTTTGGATATGTAAGAACATGTTTTGAGTTTAAAGTTAATTTAAAGTACTGTTTATCTTCCTTTGTATCTACTGCCTCGGGAAACCGAGATGGTAACACCCTTATTTATCTGAGGAGTCCTAGTTCAGGCCCTTGAATAAATGGGGGTGTTACAGGCATGCTATTAAAAATGCGGAAATACAAAGAATCGGATTCTTACAATCGGTCCAAGAAAGCTAAGGATGATCCTCCACGGAGAAACCAAAGTAGATTGCCTCCTTTACGATGCACCTAAGACTCGCCCTTAATTACCGAAGACGTACACGGACTAGGTGACGGAAATCGGTTTACCTCAAAACCGTAAACTAATCTAATTAGTATACTAAATGAATATAACTATTATAGTAAAACAAATATTATGTAATAATATTTTAGAGAGGTTTGATGATTTTCTTTATACTAGAAAATGATGCATTAGGGTTAGAATGATCATATGTGAACATCTCACATATATAGAGGGAGGTGGTGGGTGTAGGGATGGCAACGGATCCTGGATCCGGTACTTTATTACGATCTATGAAGATCGTATCAACTCGTGTTATATAATGCATTTAAAAACAACGATTTGATTTAAGAACAAAAGAGATGACTTGGGTTGAAAACCAAGTCACCAATATTACAACCATTGTTTGGATTAACAAGATCCTTGTCATACAAGAAATAAAATTTTCTTAAAATTAAAATGCAAAATGAAAGAAGACATCAATTGAAAATTAGAGCCAAGTTCTTCATGTCTTCAATCTTCGGATGCTACCCTAGTCATCCATGGAAGGAACTTCAAGCTTCCTTCTCTTTCTCCTTGCCTTTATCCTTGGAAGGGCCCCTTTAAAACAATTATGAAAGGGGTAAGAATCAACAACTTGTATCAATATACAATAGTTGACAAAATAACATGAATTAATCGAGAATTATTACCTATTGCAAGAACCTTTCCGGCTTTGAGGCCATTGAGATACTTTGGGAAATTCCGTTTCCAATGCCCCATCTTAGTGCAATTATGGCACTTGTCTTCAACTTTTGAAGACGATGAAGAAGCACCTTTTGAAAAGGTCTTCTCTTTAGGAGATGTGGGCTTGAAGGCTTTGTCACTTTTGCTTTTGTTAGCCTTCCGCTTAAACTTTCCCTTGCTCTTTTTCTCGATGTTGAGCACATCCTTCGTGGAACTCTCATTAAGTCTCATATCCCTTTACGCTTGGACAAGCATCTTATGCAATTCGTCCAAAGAGGTTTCTTGATTACGCATGTTGAAGTTCACCCGGAACTGAGCATACGTTTTCACTTTGTTGAGGGAGTGAAGAATTCTGTCAATAATAAGAGAGTCGGGAACATTCACCCCTTGTAACTTCAAGGTTTCGGCTAGCTCAACCATTTTGAGCACATGAGGACTAATTCTTTGACCTTCCTTTAAGGTCAAATCAAAGAAGGCGGAGGCCGCCTCATATTGTATTACCCTAGGAGCTTGCGAAAACATGGTCGCAACTCTAGTGTAAATCTCATGAGCCGTGGCTAGCTTAATCATTCTCCTTTAGAGATCCGGCTCCATGGAGAATATAAGCACGTTCTTAAGAGCATGCGACTCTTTCATGTAGGTCTCATATGCCTCACGAGTCGCCTCCGATGCACGAGCGACGAGAGTGGGAGGAGCGGATATGGTTAGGTAACGAGTCTTATCGTCACCTTCCGCGGCCAAAACCAATTGGACGTCCAAATCCTTAAAATTGGCGTCATGCTTCTCAAGCTTGCATCGATCCATGAAGGACCGAAACCATGATACATTTATGAGAGGTGGAGCGTTATTAGCCATTGATGATTGATTGTTGAAAAGAACTACAAATGAAACAAAGAAATTAAAACACAATTATCGTTATATTAATTAAACTTGTAAATTTTAAAAAGTTAAACATCTACTTAATGATCTCTTACCAAATTATGTAAATGATCCCGAGACCCAAATCCATACTAACTCGGGCACGGTTTAGCCGATACATCCCTCATTAATACAATTCGGTGGAGTAACCCTTTAATCGATTCTACGTTTTAGAACTCTCGGTCGATAAAATTAGATTAATTCTTATCTTTAGCCCGAACTTATTACCACTACGGTGGCTCGAATACCTTCGTTGAGATCGACCAAATTTCGAGATTGTAATCATATTATCCCACTTCTCCAACGTAACAAGTTAGCACCCCGGTTTAGCCGAGCCCACTCCCTTGTGAAGAAAGTACTTCGTGGGTTCTTTACTCTTTGGTAAGGCTATGTCTCAATTTTGAATAACGTAAGAGATCTTGTCAATTTATTATCTATCTCTTTTAAGTGAACTAAGTCGGTGAATTATCGATAAATTATTTGACACGGTCGATAAACTCGATGAATATTGATGAGCCCATATTCGGTCATTATTTTCCTTTCTTTTCCTCTTATTTCGATCCCGTTTCACCCCCGTTTTACATGTTATTGCTCCTTTTTATGCCCGATATCTCTCTTCTACATGTTTGGTTGCCATTTTGTAGGATTTGAGGCGGGAATGAAGAAACGGGAGCAAACGAGGTGAAATCAAGGCAAAAAGAGAAGAAAAGGTGGAAAAATGGCAAGACGGGGTCCTCAACCGGTCGGCCGGCTGGGAGCCCCTTCACCCTTTGCATTAGAAGAAGTTTCAGGCCTTTGATTTTGGGTCCTCAGCCGGTAGCCAACCGGCAGCCGGCTGACCGGCTGGGACCCCTCTCTCGCACACTTAACAGCTCTCCTCACAGTACCAGTTATCAAGGCCCTCAGCCGGTGGCCGACCGGCAGCCGGTCCACCGGTTGGGGAGGAAGTAGCATTGAAGAAAATGGAAGAAAAATCAGAAGTTCGTAATTTGACTCTTAGCTGGTCCCGGACCGGCAGCCGGTTGACCGGCTGAGAGTCATTTCTCAGATTTTCGCGCACTATATATACCCGCACTTAGACTATTTTCATGGACGCAACTTTAAGATATTTTCATGCATTCCTAGGGTTTGTTACTGTTTCATTGCCTACTTTTTCACATTCAAAACTCAACTCAAATCCTTAATCTTTCTTTAGTTTTTAGAATCCTTTTTAGCTAATCTATCCTTAATCCTAGTTAGTGTTCTTCCTAGTAATCAATAGTTTACATTTGGAGTTTTGGGTGTATTTTGAAGACATTTGAGAGAATTTTTCATTTGTATCCAAGTTCCTCACTTTAATACAAGTATTGGTATAATCCTCCTTTCTCTTGCTTTCCATTTGTTTACATTTACTTCAAGTTATCTTTAATCAATTGCTTGCCTTTATCATTTTCAATCATGTTTATCATCTATACTTCACTTGTTTACATGTGCTCTCTAGTTATGTGTGAGTAGTCTATTTCTAGGGTTAGGGGTTTGCTTGGGTGGTTGGTGTTGATGATTATTGCTTAGGGTTAGGGTTTGGTCTTCATCTATGTTAGGTTCTCATTGTATGCTTGCTATATGTTTGATGAAATGCCTCAATGACGGTTGGGCATGATTCTCATTGTTGTTTGCCTTTGACGATAGTCTAGGGTTCTAATGAGCATGTATGCATGATTTGTTGGCCTTGTTTGTAGTGAGAGCTAGGATAGGGTTCGACTTTAGGCAAGTCTAATCGAGAGACGCGACAAACCTAGACCTAGCATAGAAAAGACCTTCTACCCTTTGCATGTTTGACATCGACCTACCCTAGTAACCCCCGACACCCTAGTTGTTTTTATCATCGATTTAATCTTAGTATTTTTGCCTTAAATTGTCTTTAGTTGTTAGTCTTATCAGTCACAAAACCTATTACCCAACTTTGTCTTAAATTAGAACTAGACTAGATGATTATCCCCACCATCTCTGTGTTTGACCCCGATCTTAATACTACTTATTATTGGGTTTTATAAATTTGTTTGATACCGGTAGTGACGGCAAAAACCGGTCATCAAATATGCATGATATGGATTGACGATTTGGCTATGCATGCAAACATATTAAGCATAAAAATTAAAAGCATAAATAAATCCTAGTATGGCCTTCCTAAAATAGAAAATTTAATTGAAAATTACAAATTCGGAAACCAACTCCTTGGTCCCTTGAACTTCACACGCGGCACGCATCCCAAGGTAAACTCCGTCTTGGTCGGAACTCCTTTCCGAAGGGCACTGTCTTCAAGGATCTCTGGAATTACAATAATTACAAATTTTCTATCTATTTTATACATTATAAAATAAAATAAAGCAATAAAATAAAGTGGTACAAGATCACATTAAATTACAACCGAATCGATAACCCCTTACATTACGGGAATTACCGATTAAAATCTAAGGCCATACTAAGCAAAAATACATAATTCCAAATTACGTAAATTAAACTATGACATTCATAAATAAATAAATAAATATGCAATGCTTATAAATATGCAACTAACATGACAATCCTAAGCCAGATCGTCCTATTTAAATATAATTTAAATATCGTTATCATAATAACTCGGTTTTATGGAATTGCGTGATTTTAACATTTAAAATCACTTAACATAATGTGAGTCACTATTCACGTTTTAGTTAAGTATCCTAACACAGTTTAGGATTCAAAATTTAGTCTTACTCAAATTTCGAAAATAACTTAACTTATTATTATTATATTGTTCGGAATTTAATCGGTTGTTGAACCATATATTCAAATGCATATATAAAGTATATATGTTTATGTTTTGATAATGACAAGTCTAGCTATATATATTATATACTCGTGCGTATAATCGTGTGCTAAGTGTGCTAAGTGTACAGAATATTAGTTTAGAAGATCTCATCAGTCAAGTATAAAAGATTCAAGAATATTAGTCAATGGATTGACTAATCAAGGATTGAAAGAAGATCACAAGTGCATACAATGAACTAAAGTTATACTTATCAACTATGACTTTAGTATGAGATTGGTTCAAGTTATAGCTTGTAGCTATAACTCCATAAAGAAGAAATGATCGAAATATTTGTGTTGGTTAAAACGATTTTGCTCTCCTAAAATCGTCGTGTTTAATTAATGTATAATTGGTATTCTAATGTTATGGATTTATTAATCTTAATAGGTTAACATAAAATATCTAATAGTTAAAAAGGAATAAATAATTTTCTTATGAGTTAATTATTTATTTCTAATAAACTAAAGATTTTTATTTAACTTGTTTGTCAAGTAATATAATTCTAGATTTAGTATGAAACGGTTTGGGAAGTCGTGTACTATGACACGATTTCTTAAACGTGTAGGGTTGTTTAATTAAATAAATATGTATTTATTTAAATAACCTAAAGCAATCTAGATTATATTATGGTAATATAATTTATTATATTTTGACAAGGTTTAGGAAGTTGGTTTTAACAAGGTTGTTATTTGTTTATTATATAAGATCTTTCCTAAATATGAATTAGGAAATTGATTCCTTGTATAATACCTAAAAGTATCTTATTAAATCTTTCCTAAATATATTAAGACTAGATTTATGGTAATATTACCAAAGGACTAGAATTCTAATTTAGGTAATATTCCTAAGTCATCTAGGGTTTGATCAACCTAGATATAATTCCATATAAATAGAATACTTGTGACACATCTATTGGGACGAAAACACACACATACATTCACGCAAATCGAGAGAGAAACCGCCGAACATAATTCTTCAAGATTCGAGCTTAAATTGTCATATTCGTTTCAAAGATTCAAGTGCTCCAGCATTGGTCTTATTCAAGATAGATCGAGTATTTTACGGTACTCATTGTAAGCAAGTATTTAACGGTACTTGTCATAGCTAGATATTTAACGGTATCTAGATAGAGTTACAACTAAACATCAAAGTTGTACGAGTAGGGTTGATAAAATTGTAATCCGGAGTCGGTACTAATTTTATTAATCGAGAATAGTGGACGTAGGTTTCAAATTGTGAAACTGAACCACTTCAAAAATATCGTGTCTCTATTTATTCTTGCTCTACTCGACATTCATCATACATCCGTACACATCGAAGAAGATTTTAAAAAGAAGGCATACTCAATTCAACCCCCCCTCCCCCCCTTCTTGTCTATATTATATCAATAGACTCTTCATCGGTTTTACGGGAAAAATAATATAAAAATCCAAACGAGTCATAAATTTTTTGAAAAATTCAAAATTCAAATTTTGAACGTTCTAGAACCCAAAAAATGATAAGTATATACGAAATAACCAATTTATTTCGAAATAAGACGTAAAAACGCGTAATTTATGTCGGAAATTCAAAAATCACTTTTATAAAATGCAATGAAATACTAATAAATATTAATAAGTGTAAATTGATAATCAGTACCAATAAAATGACCATTTTTAATGAATGGTACCGATATAAAAACTTATTAGTAAATAGTATCAGTTTAATTACTCCTTTCAATAAGTAGTACCAAGTCCCATTTTCCAGCCAAAAATGACATGAAATGACTAAAATGCCCCTATTAATTAACTACTCTCACATTAACTCAAGCACCATAATACCCACAAACCCAATAACCACCTAGACCACCCTTAATACCGCCACCAACTTTAACCCCTCCTTATCTTCCAACCACCCAACAAAATAAATGATAAGTGACATTAGCAAGTGCTACGACCCACTAAACAAAAACTCCAAACAACAATGCCTACAATTAAAACCCACGCATGACGCAACACGTGCATTGCAACAATACACCCGCCGCACTGAATTGCAACAATACACATAAGCATGCACTGTAATACTCCGTATTTTAGCCTCGGTCAATGGCAGTCAAACTATATTTTTATAAGTATATCAGATAGAATGTTTATAAGTATTTTATGTAAACTGTTATTATTTTATAAATCATATTTCTACGATTATTTCGTATTTCATAATTATTTTATATTTGATGATTTATTTATAAAATCACTTTATAAAATCACTTCTCATTCAGATTTCTTTGATTTTGATAAGACGTTATAATTAAATATATTTCTATTTTATGAATAGTTCTCATTTATAGTTAATTCCTTTTATTTGTTAAAGTCGTAATTATATTTAAATACTAATTCTCGTTTATTTTTATTCTTAAGTGAATACTAAGATTTTAATATTTCTATAATTTATATTATATGGACTGCAATTATAGTACTCCGTAATTTATCATATTCTATTTTAATATTTTATAAGTATGTTGTCGTGTTTATAATATTTGAACATTTAATATTCGAGTATTATCGAATATGCGTTTATTATATTTTATATGTTAATAGCTTAATGTCGGGTTTGAGTTTTAAGTCGACGTTTGGGGCTTTGTTTTGTGTGCAATTACGGGGATACGAACAAGTAATAAAATCGAGTCTAAGTGATGACGTGGGCCTTGGTTTGTGTGCTGAAACTACAGCCCACACCACGTTTAATATTCATAACACAAAACCTCACAAAAGACACTCAGCCGTCTTATACAAACAACACCACAAAACCCTAGTCTGACCTAGTCGGTTCTCCCTCACGCTCCCAACTTCTTGCCGCCACATCTGGGGTTGCAAAGGTGAGTCTTACACGGTGGTCTAGGGGTGCTAGGGCCGTTCGAAACACCAGCAAAGTAAGTACGTTCAAATCAACCTTCGTTCTTTCTCTGTTTCCCTTCCTTTTTAATTCGATAATTCCATTCGTGAATCACGTTTTAGTGTCTGATCTGATATGTATAGTACTATGGGATGTGTAGTGGTCGTATTTGGACTTTAGTTGAGTCGTTTAGGGCTGCCTAAGACCACCGTCGAAGGGTGTTTTGGTCACTATGTCGGAATCGCTGTTTGTACGTTATTTATTTCCCGAACAGAGTATGTAAACGCCTAGTGTTGGGTATAAATTCGATGTCATTTCTGTTCACGTTGGTTCTGGGTGTTGGTGGTTTTATGTTGGTGGTAGTCAGGGGTTTCTTTTGGTGGTAGTCGCGGTGGTTAGGGGTTGTTGTGTCGGTCAGAATAGTAGTTGTCGTTTGGGTGGTTAAATCAGGGAGCAGAACAGGGGCGTGACACGGGGTTGTTGTGACGATTGTTGTGGGTTGCTGCTGCGGCGTCGACGATAACCTTGACCTCCCTGGAACCACCACGGCTCAGGGGCGAGCCTGGTGGTGTCGCAGGTAAGGGCAGTGGTTGCTATTGATGTCGGGAGCGGTGGTTATGGAGGGTGGTTGTCACGGGCAGGCTGTTTGTTCAAGGTCTGTTGCTGCGTTTGTTTGTAGAGTCGTATGTTGTGTCGTTTGTTTGTTAGTTAGTGGTTTATATTTTAGTAAGTATATTATTGATATTAGATATTAGATAATTATAGTATTTTTAATTATGGCATTACTAGTATTGTTATATTTATATGGTATGTTAGTGATATGATTAGTAGTATTCATGTTATGGTGAGAAAATAATTTTAGTAGTGGCTATAATTATTGTTATGAGTTTTTTTATGGTATAATAATTTGTTATTGTTATTGCTAATATTGTTAGTATGAGTACCTTTAGTCAATATCTTTATATTATTGATTATTAAAATCGTGTTTTATATGTTATATGTGACGGTTATCAATAGTTTAATTATATATTATATTTCCTATGTTCGTTTGTTCAATCGTAATTAATTATAAAAGTAATAAGGACGGGTCTGTTATGTAATTAAAGTAGTCATGTTTATACGGTCTAGTTATGCGTGATATACTATTTAAATATTTAATGTGAATACTATATATATTAATTTAGTTTGCATAATTGGGTTAGTTAGTGATTGTGTATATTATATTGTTAGGTGACGATTTTGAGGTGCCATTATTCTGTTAACTCGCTGGCTTGCTGTTGGACTGTATCGCTATCCAGGTAGGATACACTGGTACCGATTCTGGCCCTGGTTGTGGTCAAGTTTGAGGCACAACGAGGACGTTGTGTTCTTTAAGTGGGGGAGTTTGTAACACCCCAAGGGTATGAGAAGAAAGTTGTCCCACATCGGTAGAATGTGAGGCTTGTGATATGTTTATAATAGCTTCCACCCACCACTTAGTAACAAGGCCTTGTGCTTTTGGGCTTAAGTGAGGACAATTAACGGGCCCAAAAGTGCACACCCATCTTATTGGGTTTGTGTTACGACGGTGGCGGGTCGGGTTGTTACAAATGGTATCAGAGCGACCCTGCGACCGTGTGGTGAGCCTGTGGTCGGGAGTACCCGGGTCACACACCTAGCGGGGAAGGATTCTGGCCCTGGTTGTGGTCAAGTTTGAGGCACAACGAGGACGTTGTGTTCTTTAAGTGGGGGAGTTTGTAACACCCCAAGGGTATGAGAAGAAAGTTGTCCCACATCGGTAGAATGTGAGGCTTGTGATATGTTTATAATAGCTTCCACCCACCACTTAGTAACAAGGCCTTGTGCTTTTGGGCTTAAGTGAGGACAATTAACGGGCCCAAAAGTGCACACCCATCTTATTGGGTTTGTGTTACGACGGTGGCGGGTCGGGTTGTTACATGCACCCGGACTGATCACGTAATCACGTTACACCGGACAACTTCATGCTCAACCCAGATAGATCCTTCCTGAAGTCCGGTGAATTAGCATTGACCCGACTTCTCATCTTCCCTTCTTCATTCTCATCAATTAGAGCTTCAATTGAGCTAAGCATGAGATCGGGTTTGGTACCGAAATTGAGGAGAATCTGTAAGACTAATCAGAAGAAGAGCGGTGCTATAGATGCTGGACTTTTATGGCGCTTCATATTGAATGGTGACGGGTCGCTTATGGTGTTTGTGTATTGCGACGAAGCGGTACTGCTCCGAAGGCGATGATGATTGATAGTGCGAAACGAAGGTGGAGGAGCAGCTCATCACGACTACGGTTGGTGGAAATAGTGCACTGGACTCGGTTTTGATTCCGAGTTTGGTGTTGGAGATGGAGACGGTGAATGGTTAGTAGATTATCGTGTCTAATTGGCAGACATGAATTGTTGATTTGAGAGCTTGAATTGGCTATGGAATTTAGGAGAGAACGAAATAAGATGAGAATTTGGGTATATTGATGGTTTTAGATGGAGTTTGGACATTTGATTGAGAATTGTCATTGTTAATTAAAATTGATGGTGGAGTTGTAGCTAGAAACGAAGGAAAGCAAAGGGGTCAGAGATGTAGTTGTGGTGGAGGTGTGGTAATGCATTGCAGTGGTGGTGGAGGTGTGGTAGGGTGTGGTGGTGGTGGGTGGGGAGAGGAGAGGTGAGGGGTAAATGTTTAAAAATTAGGGGAGGGTAAAATAGGTATAAAAAATCAAAATATAGGCGGGAAAATTCAAATCCCCTGAAAAGTGCGATTTTCCGGTGACTTGGTACTACTTATTGAACGGAGTAATTAAACTGGTACTATTTATTAATAAGTATTTATGTTGGTACCATTCATTAAAAATGGTCATTTTATTGGTACTGATTATCAATTTACACTACTAATAATGATATTTACATATTCTAAACTGTTTAGAATCTGATAATGAACAGTAAAACACTGCCCAAGGTCTGAAAAGTGAATTATGACTCTTTAAAAATCCAAATAATTAACTTTAACTTGTAAAATTAACTTTTAATTTTCCAGAAACTTTTTGTAACACCCCCATCATCCTATTCATTAGTAAATAGGGTTTTCAAGTAAAATTCGGATTATGGGTGTGTCACAATTAAACCAAATGTGGTAGTAGTACCTAACCATGAAGTAAAATAGGTAATTGTCTAATGCAATTTAAAATCCAATGGATAAAATACGATTACAACCAAATTTAAAGTTTGCGGAAGCGAAATTAAAGTTCAACGACCCAAAAGAAGATAAAACGTCAAAGCATTTGTCTTTGATTGAAACATTAAGCGCGCTCTCTTGTGCATCCCACGACTAATTCCCACGGGTACCTGTCACACGATCTGCTCACACATTTTGTGATCACCGCAGGTCCAAGCAAGGACAAAACAAATAAAAGGGTCAACAATATTGTTGAGTAAGGTAAACGATTTGAAAAAAATGTAAATGAATTAAGAAGGAATAACTTGGAAGGTATTTTGTAAAATAATACATATCACAAATACTCGAATAATTGAAAAACATAATACAAGATTTGCCAACATTAAATCAAAGGAAACAATAATTTTAAACGACAAAGATTAACATAAGTGTTCCAAAGTATTCAAGCTCAAAACCAATCCTTCAAGATAGTTCTATTTCAAGAAAACCTTTCTTTTCCAACTATTTCAACATCGGTATAACTTTGGATAGAGGCCGTATGAAATGGATATACTCGCCCCAAACCGGATAAGACGAGGTTTACCAAATCATGTACTAAAACTGTCCTAACATCCCGAGTGTGCACACCCCTCTAAGGGCCAACCCCAAAGAGGAAGATAAGAAGACGGGGTCTCGATCAACTAACCCCCATCAAAAGCTCTGTATAGGAAATCCCTTTCACTAGGGACAACCTACCCCTCTACCAAAACCGTTTCAACCAATATGAAATTCCGTTTCCAAAACAAAAACCATTTCCTCAACATTTGATAAGTCATTATAAACTTGTAGAAAACAAAACGGTTTTGGATTTCCGAAAATCGTAATTACTTATTTCTTATCAAATACAATATCCTTTCCAGAGATTAAAACAAATAAATCCTTATCCATAATCATTTGTAAGGTAAGTTCAAATAATATAGATACTTAATATAACAAAAGATATCAATATGCAAGATAGACAATAATTCAAACGGTTTATCAATAGGGTACGAAAAAGGTGTTTTCCCTTACCTTGCAAGCGGTTAAAGGTTAGAGAGCCTCTTCTACGAATCTCGACTCTACATAATGTTGAAAATAATAGTCACTTATATGAACGACCATTACTAAGCTAATTGTAGTAAATTACGCGATAACTATACTTTCTCGATTTTTACAGATCCAAAACAGAAACTTTAAATCATCATATCTCCTTCATTACTAAACGTTTTGAGGTGAGACCAGTGGGGTTTGGTTCCTTAGTGAGTCGTCCATCTTTAATGTCTCAGTGGTTAGAGTCTAAAAACGTGTTTAAGGGGTCCAAAGTTACAGTCTACCAAAGTTGGTCCAAAGGTGAGTCTTAAAAAGTTACGGGGTGGTAAATACTCTTAACATGTCGAAACTCGTCAAAACGAAAGCCTACTACACTTTAAATTCATTAATATTTTACATGTGAAGAGATGGGTCACTAATTATATTTATATGTATGACTAAATTACCCTTTTATGGAAATGTAAGCTTTTAACAAGTAAGACTAATTAGAACATTTTTCCAGAACACAACCGAAACTTGTAAAAATCATATAAAATCCAAAACGTCATATTTTCGTGCATTGTTGGCTTTATTGGATTTCTTTATGTGTCTACAACATATTGTTAGCAATGCATGTTGTCTCAAAAATGAGTTTATCAGATCTAAAAACGCGTTTTAAAAACAGTGGTCATAAACTGAGTCATGAAAAGTTTTACATCATAAATCCTTCTTAACAAATCAAAACGAGTTGATTCAAAAGCCTATTATCATCTAGACTAAATTTAGTTTAACATATTAAAAGATGCGACACTGATTCCTTTTATAAATATGGTTTGATGACTCTTTAAGTGAGATCTAGTGATTCGGTTAAGCAGAAAACATGCTGTAGTATATGACTTTTCATTTCTAAACGGTTCATGCAAATGTCCTAATTTTTGGTGAGTATTTTTATAACAAGCTAAGGAAAGTCCCAAATTTTTATTTTCTGAAAATACTCATTTTAACATGTGATTTCAGATCTACTACATGCATGCTACGTTTTTGACAAAATAACGGTTTTTTACTATGTTCAATCCTTTGCATGCATGGTTGTAGATTCATAAGTTCAAGTTTAGATGTTAAGTGATATGTGAATGCATGTTAAAAGGTTATAAAGTCAGATTTGAAGAGTTCATAAGCTTACTTAGTGTAGAACTTCAAGTATAGGCAAGATTCTCCTTCCTTACAACCCCTTTCTTCTTCTCCTTCTTATTCTCTCTTCCTTACTTTATTTTATGTGTTGTTTGTGTGTGTTTTATGTGGGGAAATGGCTGGTGTCTTAAGTGTTTTAAAGAGGTAAGAAAAAAACAAACACAAGTATGGGGAAGGGGGAGGAGTGACGGCTCAAGGTGCATGGGGAAGGGGAGATGTTTTCTTATTTTCCTCTTTCCCATGCATGTGTAAACGTACCAGATTTTTTTGTCGTTTACAGTTTTTCGTGCGACGGTTTTACGTACGTAATTCTCGGTTTTAATTAAATCATACCCGGATTTAATTAATACTCGAGCTTAAATTAAATTCTCCGTTAAAAATTATTACGGATATAGCGGGTATTATACTTTTGGCTCTCAAGAAAAATATGCTTATGAACATATCTAATATGACTATATGGGTTGATTTATCCGGCCATTTTAGCAAATTTTACTATTTGTAACAAATTATGCCATATATTACACGATTTTAACAATTAAAATCATTTCTCTTGCAAAATTTGAAATAATAAGCTCAAACTTTACATGCATGCTAGAAATAATATATATGACACTGTATAAAATTTTTATGGGCAAATTCCAACTCAAACTATTTAAGTCGAATTTATATCACTAATATCTCGATTTTTACCATAAAAATAAATATTCATGCAATATAAAAGAAAATTTCTGGAAAATTTAATATACATTTTAAATATTGCATGTGACATCTCCAAAAATTTTCGTAGCTAAATTCATAATCTAACTCTATAAACCCATTTTAATCTCATTTTATGACAATTTAACATTAAATTTCATAAACCACGCATAAAACTCAAATAATTTAGAAAATTACATATTCATAATATATTAAATGTATGTGAGAACATATATAAAAATCTCGGCCAGAAAGTTTTATTTGCTATTTTTCCCATAAATAAAACGTTTTTAACTGATTAATTAGCATAAATCAACAATTTAATTATAAGATTGAACAATATAATTCCATAAATCATTCATAATGACTTAAGACATTTTTAAGAACAGAAAGTATACATGCATTAATAATTTCGTGCATATCTTATATGTATTAATTATTTTACATTTTTAATGTTAATCATATTACTCGCAAAAACCGTAAAATCGAGTTGCATGCAAGCAACCGAATGCTCTGATACCACTTGAAGGTAGACCTGGCAAACAGATCGGGTCGTGTCGGGTTCGTGTTCGTGTCACATGTAAACGGGTCACAAAACCTCTAACCCAAACCCGACCCAATTAAATTTCGTGTCGTGTTCGTGTTGACCCACTTAGATAAATGGGTCATCAAGCCTCAACCCTAGCCCGTTAATTTCGTGTCGTGTTTTCGTGTCATGACCATATTTGGAAAGTTTAAATATATCTATTTGATGGAGGATAAAATAAATTAGGATTAATTTAGTAAACAGGTCATTTCGTGTCGTGTTCGTGTTTAAAGAGCTCAACCCAAACCCGACCCAATTAAATATCGTGTCGACCCACTTACATAAATGGGTCATTAAACCTCAACCCAAACCCGCTAATTTCGTGCCGGGTTCGTGTCGTGTTTTCGTGTCGTGTCATTATTTGCCAGCTCTACTTGAAGGTTACACGGTCATACCAGCAACCATACCAATTAATTAGTCATACTAATTTATTTTACAAAATTAACTCTTTAAATTGTTTAGATCTTTAGGCATGCTATTAAAAATGCGGAAATACAAAGAATCGGATTCTTACAATCGGTCCAAGAAAGCTAAGGATGAGCCTCCATGGAGCAACCAAAGTATATTGCCTCCTTTACGATGCACCCAAGACTCGCCCTTAATTACCGAAGACGTACACGGACTAGGTGACGGAAATCGGTTTACCTCAAAACCGTAAACTAATCTAATTAGTATACTAAATGAATACTATAACTATTATAGTAAAACAAATATTATGTAATAATATTTTAGAGAGGTTTGATGATTTTCTTTATACTAGAAAATGATGCATTAGGGTTAGAATGATCATATGTGAACATCTCACATATATAGAGGGAGGTGGTGGGTGTGCAATGTGCATGAAGGGCATGGGGAAGGGATTTATTCCCTTTTGTCTTACCCACATGCTTAGTGTTAGGTCACATCAAACCCTAAAAAAATGATAATAATTATAAGATAAAATATCACATAATATTATCTTACAATACACACTTACACGGCTAACATTGTAAAACGGACTTTCATTTTACAAATTTAATTTGTACAATTTGGTAATATGTAACATCTTATGTGACATAATTTAATTGTATTAATTTAAAATATATTTATCATATAAATACTATTTCTAAATTAATTAAATCATATTTAACAAATTATTTTAGTAATTCGTAATTACCGTCCCAAAATATGGTTATTATAATAATCGTCGATACGATATACAACGTTTGTTATAACCACGAACCATAATTCATATTCTAATTTTGATATTTCAAAAATATTGATTAATATTTGACAATCGACACATTTCAATTTCAAATATAAGTCTTACATTAAGATTTAACCTCTGATTTCTCGATATTTGTTTTTAAGGAATTCGATCAATTCGTATCATATACAATTGATCAATATATTGATTAAGGGATTGTCCTATAAGTGTGACCTAAAGGGATCAACTGACCACACCGTCATACGACAGTAATGTCAAACTCTAGTCAGCCAATCATTACCGATTAATGTTGGTCAGTTGACTATATATAATATCGGATCATCCCTTGCATATTCTTATCATAAGATTTGACAATGATAATTATCATTTACGTGATCGCACTATTGTTGAGGACACATTTCCCAACAGATTATTTTTAATTTTTTAAATTTTTTCTATAAAATACACTTTACATGATACTAATTTAAAATTTTATTTTATGAAATTAAAATATGATATGTGGGTGACATGTGGATCATAACAAAAAGTTTGGCTTGCCTTTTAATTAGATTTATAGATTTTTCTCATTATTATTAAATTTTATATAGACATAAAATATGCAGCAAAGAGAAATAGAATGTAAAAAGTTTGCTTAATTATTATTACTATTATTTATTCTTTTTTCAAAATATATACTTTGCATGGGGGAGGCTTAAGAAGTTATCTTATGAAATAATAATATGATATGTGAATGATGGTAAATACTTTAAATTATTTTTTAATTATATTTAATTATATATTTATAGAGTCAGTTATTATTACATTTATGATATATTTTAAATATAATTAAATAATTACGAAATACGAATAGATATTAATGAGGTGTTAAAATGCCATATGAAATAAAATTAATGTTCTAAACTATTCTTTTATTTAAGTAGTATAAATTATTAAATTAAATAATCAATTAAAATAAATTGAAATTAATGAGGATGAAATGCCCTATGGAATTAAATTAAATGTTATGATATGTGGAATTAAATTAAATGTTTATAGAATTTAATTATGATAATGCTACATAGCGAAAAATTAAATGTGTGAAGTTACCCTTTAGCTATATAGTATAGAAAAATATTAATCAATTTATTAATATATTATATTACAAAATTAATTAAATATGAAAAAATTTAATTAATCTAGCGGGTATTAAGTATTATGAAGATTTTTAATCAATTTATTACCATGTTTAATTAAAAAAAATCATTAAATAGGAAAAATGTTAATAAAAATGGTGGGGGTTGAGTAATATAAAGAGTTTTAATTAATTATTAACATGTTCTACTACAAAAATTTCAATTAAAATGTCAATTTTAATTATGAACTAGTTTTTCTGCCCGTGCGATGCACGGATACTAAAGTATTTGTATATTCATAAAACTTGTCACTGTGTAAATAAAAATAAATCATAATACTTTTTTTCTTGCTATAAAAACAATATTAGTTTGTTTTATAGATGTGATATTTTGTTAATAAAATTACCTCGTTTATATTCATTTATGTCATTAATGTTACATCATCTATACACATATCATGCATTCATCGTATTAAATCACAGATACATCTAACCACCAAACTCACCGCAATCATCTTCAGTACCATACGAAAGAACCCTTTAAACGACTACTCTTACCCTTCGAACAACACATGAAACAGTTCAGAATCTAAAGTCACGTTTACTAACCTATCATGAAATTAACCACCAAATGCGATGGAGTCATCTTTATTCCTACCTCAAACAACCATCCAATTCATCATCGTCACCCATCTTCTAGTTTCCAATACACACCTAAAATATTCAAGTCACCCCTCATTCACGAAACACCAAGACTTATCCCTCAAAGTTAGCTCTTCCTTTGAAAAGTTCATCCATCTAACAGAAACTTAACTTTTACCGTCAAAATCGACCTTGTTTGAATGAAAAGTGTTTGACGGGGAAAACAAAGACATACAATTTTGTGTTTAGTTAACAAATGAGGCAGGAGAGAAGTGGCAAGGAATGAATGAAGGATACAACACCCGAGATGTTATATTGGAGTTGGGTGTAAAATTTAAATCATGACATTTTTTTAAATCGATCGCCAAGACAAAAAAAATAGCCTAGTTAAAAGTTAATAATATTTTATTGACATGACATTTATTAACATTTGATTAGGTATTGTTACGTTTCACAAAGAAAAACAAAATTGAGTTTACAAACATGATGTTTTAGAGATTTATTTTTAACCTATTTTTATTGCATATATACCTATGTCATTTACACATAATAGAACCTTAAAATAATATTTATCTACTTCCTTGGTTTTCTTACTACAAACCCCTCATTTTTCACACTATTCAAACATTCGTCATACCCTTTTCACCCAACTAACCAATTTGACCATCAGAATCAACCTTATGCGTCACTGAACAACCTCATCATCGTACATATATTTGTAATTACTTGTACTACTCAATTCACACTCTTAAATGTCGGAAAGTAACTTTATCCTAAAAACACTTACCTCGACCTCAACACTTATATAACTCTACCTCTGAAAAATAGACACACATTGTAAAGTCAACTCCCATCATATAAGACAATCAAAATTGAGAATATTTACATGATATTTAAGAGATTTTTGACCTATTTTTCAGCATATGTGCATATGTCTTTTCCGCATTATATAATCCTAAATGAAATTCTTATAATTATTTTCTCAATTTTTCTAATCATTGTCTTACTACCCTAGCCTTTTCCACACCATTTAGGCATTTGTCATATCTATTGACCCAACTAACCAACTTAAATCAACTAACTGTATGCCTGAATAATCCTAACTTAACGGCATTTAAGTGCACTACTCAAACACACTATTAAAAGTCAGAGAGTAACCCTACTCCTAAGACATTTCTACCCTCAATAATTTATTGTTTTCTAATTATAACATGAAGTGGTAAATAACTTATTTTTTTTATAATCAACTATATTCTAGTTCTAATAGAAAAATAGTAAATACTTTATTATTTTTTTATTTTCTAATTTAATAGCACAAAAAACATTATAAAGTCATTCAACATTTAAATTTATGCTCCGACCCAAGAGAGCATTCGATTAAATGAGTATAACATTTGATTGTTTAGTTTATTTTTAACAAAGAAACAAAATTGAGTTTATACACATGATATTTTAAAGGTTTTTAGCCAATATTATATTATTTATCAGTTCTTATTTTTATATAATACATTTTTCAAATTAAATTTATCTATTTACCTTCTCCAATCAATATCTCACGTTACCCACCATTTTCCATATCCAACCATTTCCACCCGACTAACCAACCAAACCCATCAGAATCAACCATAACCATATCCTTATCCTTGAACAACCTCGGCCCCCACATATGAATATATTTTTCTATCTCTTAAATTACACTCGTAAACGTCGGAGAATAATCCTACCCGTTGAGTATCATTCTCCCACACCTAACCAACTTAACCATCAAAATCAGTTGTAAAATATATCCCAGGAAACCTCAGCTTACCGACATTTATTTGTACTACTCAAATCACATTATTCAACGTCGGAGAGTAACCTTACCCCATAAGACACGTATCTCCTCCCTCAAGACCTATCTACCCCCACCCCTAAAAAACATAGACACATCTAATGTAAAATCAACCTCACCATATAACAATAAAAAATTGAGTATATAGACATGTTAACTTCAAATATTTCTAACCTAATTTTACAGTATTTATGGCTCTGTTATTTTCACAAAATAGAACTTTGAAATAAAATTTATCTATTTACTTTTTCAGTTGTTCTACTCATAACCTTAGTACACACGTACGTACCATTTTCCCATACCATTTAGGTATTTTTCGTACATTTCTCACCCCTAACTAACCAACTTGATCAACAGATCAACTGTATCCCTGAACAACCATAACCTATAAACATTTTTTTGTACAACTCAAATCATCACACTTAAACGTCGGAGACTAACCCTACCCCCAAGACACTTACTTCATCCCTTGAGACCTATCTACTCCATTCCCAAAAACAAAAATCGACAGATCTAATGTAAAATCAACCACTACCCTATAAGACAATATCTTATTGTAAAAAATAAGTTGAAAATTTGGCAGAACAGAAGGAATATGGACTACAATAAACTATAATCTAATACTATGAAAAAAAATAATTTTGATTTTTTTACTGCTTACTCTATCCGTCTCGGAAACACCTTTTATTTGACATTAGTTTGTTGTTTATGAAATACCTTCTAATACACAATTAAATTTCATGTCACCAACACAGTTATTCCGCTTGACTCACGTATGTCGTTGTATTCTTTGCTATTTATATTTATAGTTATATATTTATGCTCATTAAATCGAAACTTCACAATCCAACTAACCAACTTGATCATCAAAATCATCAACTGTATCCCTGAATTACCCCAGCCTATCGAGATTATGTTATACTACTCAAATTACACTCTTAAAAGTTGGAGCTTAACCCTACCCCTTAAGACACTTACCTCCTCCCTCAAAAGCTATCTACCCCACCCTCGTAAGAAATATACCACTATATAAAACAATGTCTTATCTATAAAGAATAAAGTGAAAATATGTAGCAAAAAATATTTTGTTGTTTATAAAATACCTTTCAATACTCATTTAAAATAAATGTCATCCACACAATTATTCCAGTTGATCTATCTAAATCATCATTATGGTCTTTAATATTTATATTTATACTCCCAAAGTATAGTATATTTGACATTTGTCTTATTTCTGTTGTTATTTAATTAAAGAAATTATCTCATTTTTTTCGCATTCTTAAGTACGAAAGTGTATAATTTGAAATACTTAATTAAGTACTTACATTTATTTGTCCACAAATTTTTAATTAAGATGGGGTATTCATTTTAAATTTAAGAAGATTCAAGTAATATGGAAAAAATAAAAACATAGTAATTCATAAGACAAAGTAACAAATTTGTTTAATATCTCCAAGTAGGACTATTTTTGACCCATTATAATGTTAAGAGGAAGACAAACTGAGTTAAAGGTTGAAAAAAGTTAATAACCTTAAATAGTAAGTATATAAATATTAAAGAATAATGTTCGTAGTCTAATAGCAAATTTGTAAATAAGCAATTATGTTCTAACTCATTTCCCATTTTCATATTTAATAAAAATATTAAATAAAGTTAACAACCATATATAATAAGTATACAAATTTTAAATAATAATATTATTCTTAATCTAATAGGAAATTTATAAATAATCAACCATTTTCTAATTCTAATAGAAAAATTGTAATCAATTAATTATTTTCTTATTTTCTAATTCTAATAGGAAAATTATAAATAAATTATTATTTAATCAACTATTTTCTAATTTTCTAATTTTAATAGAATAATTATAATTAATTTATTATTTTCTTATTTTCTAATTCTAATAGAAAAATTAAAAATAAATTATTATCTATAAAAATAGAGTTTTGTAATAGTTGGAGACTACCGTGTCGCTCGAAAAAAGCCTCTTTAATTATATATATTGATATTGATATTGATTGATTATGAAATTTATTAACATGTTTTATTACAAAAAAAAATCAACTAAAATGTCAATATTAATTATAAATGATGAAAGTTTGATGCAAATTTGCGAGGGTTATATAAATTTTGGAAAAACTATATATTTAATATCCAAAATATTTTTAATATTATTATAATATCCTTTAATATTATAAATAAGTGAATTAAATTAATTAAATTAAATTACTTTATTGATAAAAATTTAAATTAGTGTCATGTAATAATAAATTGATAATCATCACATTAATACGTTATGTCACATTAAAAATATGTCGTATTAAAAATATGTCATATCACATTGAAATATGTCACGTCACATTAAAAAATTTTCATGTCACATTATTTTAGTTACCCTCTTAATTAGATTTTATATATTTTCTTACATAGTTTTATAAATTTCTAATGTAGATTAAGAGGTTTATGTAGTTAACCCACCAATCAACAAAATAAAATGATATTTTCATTTTGTATAATAGTGAAAATGTTTTATCTTTATTTAAAAGACTAACTAATCTACTAAATAATAAAGTGATATTTTCATTTTGTTTAATTAAGATGGATTAAAATATTTCTTACAAACAATAAAAATGTAGAAAACTTATTAGATGGGATGAGTACTATTATTATCGTGCAAATTTTGTATTAAGAAGTAGCCAAATTCCGCTTCTTACCAATACCACATGTTATCACGTCACTTGCACGAAACATTTCACAAACTTTAATTTCTTAATTTTAAATTGTTAAAATTATACTCATTCATATTCCAATCATTTGTTTACTTATTCCATTTTGGAATATCTCGGTCAATTATTTCTCTTTTGATTCTAATAATTGGTTCACTCCTCTTTTCTTGATCTTTTAGACAAAACAAAAGGTAAACCATTGAACGAAACATATGGAGTAATCAAAATTGAAGTAAAATCAAATTCAATGATGCATTTAACAATAATAATGAAGTCAAATGATTAAGAGGAAACACATTATTCAATAGAATCTACGTCCTAACAATTTAAAGAAACCTATATAAAATATGCCCACGTTAAAATGTACAACCCAAAAACTTGAGATCGATGGTCTAATTTTTCTCGAGTAAAATGTAATCAATTACGATTAAGTTGTTTATATTTTGTATTCTTTACAAAGGAAAAAGAGCATTGAACATAAAATATTCGAAAAATCATTTAAATGTACGATATATTATCCACGGCATAAATTGTTGTTTCTTGGTGCATGGTAGCTGTTTTGGAGGTCAGATGTTATCGTTTCAAGCTAATCCATCGCCACTAATAGTTAGGACTGAGATACTGACAACTAGGGGTGTTCACCGGTCCAAAACCGGACGGACCGGACCGGACCGGACAAACCCGTGGACCGGATACTCACCATCCCCAAGACCGCGGACCGGACCGGTTGGGAGGGGCCCCGGACCGGACCGACACCCTTCAGGCCCGGTTTTTTCCGGGTTTGGATCGGACCGGTACTACTTTACAAGGTAAATTGATTTTTTTTTCTTATGTGGACCGGACCGGACCGGAGACCGGTCACCATATTTTTGGGGACCCGGAGACCGGACCGGTATGTATCCGATCCAGACCGGACCGGACCGAACGGTCCGGGTCGGTCGGGTTTGCCGGTCCGGGTCTCTTTTTGAACAGCCCTACTGACAACCCCATATGACCTCATTTACCATATGTATAGGCGCTTCCAATTTGCCTTGGATTGTCTCGTCCACTTATCATCCCATTTTTATGCATTCACATGTAAAAGTGAATCACTTTCATGTACCTTATGCATATTAAGTAAAAAGTAGCATTAGAACAAAGCAAAATGAATTATACGTACACTAATAACAAAATAAAGCCCTCATTAACAAAAATAACAAAATAACAAAGAGTGACTTACGGAGTAGTAGAATATGAATGAGCAATAAATCCTAAAAAAATCATGCTGCTCAATCTTGGTCCTGCACAATCACAAATAGAAACTAAAATTTAATTTACCAAAAGAAATAACAAATCCAGCAAAAACACAAATATATCCCTACAAAATTCACGACACGTAAACATAAAACATTTTTTCATGTCATCATGTGAATATATGTAAAAGGTAGATTTAGATTTTAGAAGGATGAGGCATGGTGCATATTATGCATATCTCTAGTGAAATACAACAATTATATAAACAAAACACTATGAAGTACTTAAATTGAGTTAGAGAGATGAGAGAAGTTTAAATATTAAAATTAGGAAATGAGGTGGTTATGTGAAATCCATAATTAGGGTAGATGAAAGGTAGTAGTGAAATAAATAGCAACAAAATTATAAAATAAGCAATTAAAACGTAGAATTGTAAATTAAAGTAAATAAGTGTTTATTTATTTTTGTTTTTATTGGACGGTGCCACATAGGAAAATGCAATTTGTGTTGAAGTGTTGACGTGGGTTTTAGAGATTGCAAGGTGGCTTTTTTGTAACTGACGTGGCATTAATTTATGGTTGACGTGGCTTTTAATCGGCGTTTTAACTTAGCCTCTTAATAAGATTTTATAGATTATGACATCTAATTACATGTTTTATTACAAAAGTTCAATTGAAATGTCAATATTAATTATGAATTATGAAATGTTCATGTAAAGTTGTAGAGATTTATTTACATGTTTTATTACAAAAGTTCAATTAAAATGTCAATATTAATTATAAATTATGAAATTTTCATGTAAATTTGTAGAGTAGAGTTACATAAATTAAATTATTTTATAGAAAATTGAATTAAATCTATAAAATAAGACAATTACGTGGCAATGAGTTTACGTGGCAATGAGTTTACGTGGCATTTTTGGATCCTACGTGGCTTTGTCTGCGTGGCGTTCATTAGTCATTTTAGGGTAGCCTTTTAATTATATTTTATAGATTTGTTCATGTCCTTAGAACAAGTGCAATTAACTTCTATTGCCAAGTCATTTTTCACTATTTTCTAAGCTTAAATTTTTTTTACCCACGAACTTTTATTTTGTTCTTTATTGTGTCTCATTATTAAGTTTTCCCATCTGTATTTCATTATTTAATTTTTTGAAATTAACAAAGAACTTGGTTCTTAAATAAGAACAAATTCTTATCTTGACAAACCCAATGTCATCGACAATAGAAGAACTTTATTTTAGAAGGTCTTATTGACAAACTAAAAAAAAACTACTATTTCACTTGCTCTTACATGTCATTTTACAAAGATGTTAAACAATCAAGTAATCTAAACTGCCAATTACCAAACATCTCTAAGATAATTCTGCTAAATAAATCTGCTAGTTAAATATGCTAAATCATTCTTCTAGTCAAACCCGCTTTCTAAATTTGCTCCTGCCAATATTAATCCGCTGTTTACCCAACAGAGCCATTAGCTTTGTTATAAAATTATAAGTCAAAATTTAAATGACTTTATCCATGCAACTTTGCACGGGTTTTAAACTATTTAATATATATATAAATCACAAAATATCCAATAAATTCGCGATTAAACTTTATTATTATTAAATTTTACTCTTATAACTTTTTAAAACACTCTTAAATTACTAAAAAAAATCAACAACCACACACAAAATAAATAAATTACACAAGCAAGGTTGAAAACCGGATACCGGATATATGAAAAAATCGAATATACGCTTTCCATTTAAACGATAAAACCATACCGTATAAGGATACTAAAAAAGAAAATTAAAAATCCGAATATTCGATACATTAATATTCGATTTTGCTCAACCCTACCGCTACAACCTAGGTTGGACGGACACTTCTCTTAATTAGTCGTTCCGTGTCCGACACTCGGACACCCGACACTCGTTGAACACATGACTAAACATATTTTAGTTTAGACGAGAAATGAAATTTTAAAAAAAGATCGATTAGAATATGAGTTTGGGTGGAAAATGAAATTTAGTTATAGTAAACGTCGAATTCTACATTACTTGTTTAGATTTAACTTCAAATACATTATAAAAATAAAATTATACGTTATTTATAACCATAATATATATATTTTATTCTATTTAAATGGCGTGTCCCGTATGCTAAATTTTATGGGAAGTCG
Organism: Silene conica; assembly: GCA_029255685.2. Classification (NCBI taxonomy): domain Eukaryota; kingdom Viridiplantae; phylum Streptophyta; class Magnoliopsida; order Caryophyllales; family Caryophyllaceae; genus Silene; species Silene conica. The sequence goes on from CM055314.2 coordinate 76,911,254, forward strand.
TGTTCCGTGTCCGTGTCCGTGTCTATGTCCGTGTCCGTTTTGATGCTACCTAAGATACGACTAACGGAATGAACCTTACTAAAAAAAATAAGCTTGACTAAAACTAGGGTCAAATGTTGACTCACAAATGAGTAGAAGACGGAATAGAGGCAGTAAGGCAGGTAGCTAACGAAGCCCGCAAACCATGCCACAATATAAAATTGCAAAATAAAATAAAAAACAATAAAGGAAGGTAAAGAGTATGTTTCCATTTCAGTTTCATCTGCCACTTATACATTTCCTTATTTAACTCTATTTCCAGCACATTTTTTTATTTTTATATTACCCCTATTACTTTATCATTGACACCTTAAAAACATCATTAATGTCTATTCATTTTAGATACATACATACATTCAGATACAACTTCAATATAATAATTAATTTTTTATGTGTTTTTTCGGATACTAAAATATATCTTCGGAATTTAGAAATTATCTAATAAATCTCAAATTACATAATTAGCTCCAAAAATATCTAAATTGTCATATTTTTTAGATTTTTTAATTTATATTTTGTCCTAAAAAGTTGTTTTTAATGAGTAACAATTATAATACGGTTTACACAAAAATATTGCGTAGAGCGATACACCATCGAGTAATCGTGATATATATATATATATATATATATATATATATATATATATATATATATATATATATATATATATATATATATATATATATATATATATTAGTGGGAAATGATTACAAAACTTACGCGTTCTACCGTATACTTGTATGGGTGAGCAAAACCGTATACCCGGTACGGTTTTAAAAACCGTATCGGGTATACGGTTTTAAAAATCACAAAATCACTATACGGATCCGATACAGTTTAACCGTATATACGGTTTTCGGGTACCATCGTGTATACGGAATCCGTATATACGGATACAGTTTGGTGAGAAATGCCCAATTAAATATTGTAGTTATTCAAGTGCTAATAATTATATCTAACATGCCTACATCTAATGAAAGACTAATTTTTTATTTATTAAGATAAGTTAGTAAAATAAGTCATAAATAATCATTACGAGTGGAAGTTGAAAGCTGAACTTTGCGTTAAATTAAATTTTTTTTGTACAAAAATTTTAAACATTGTCGAAAACCGTATATACTGTTTCATTTTTGCCCGACCCGGATACGGTACGGACGTACGGTTTTGCGAACACCGTATCGTATATACGGATTTCCGTATAATCATATATACGGAAATTCGTATAATTCAAACCGTATACCATATCGTATCCGTATTATAAAACCGTATCGGAATTTTTTGCTCACCCCTATATATTTGTGTATTTGTGTAAGACCGGCTTACTCAAATACTCTTGTTCAAAATATTGAAAAAATAAAAAGTATAACATTCGAACATTTGGGTTATTCATAAAAAAATTCGGGTTTTATAGGTTTGATTTTGTCGCCTTTTTATAATCAAAAAACCGAGAATATATCGTAAAATTTTGGAAAAAAAGGAATACATAGTAGAAAATCCAAAAAAAAAAAAAACAAAAAAAAAAAAGATTATAATTTACTCTTCAGTCTCCAACCCCATCTCTGTATTTTCAGCCAATAAACTCCTCTCCATTCACATTCCTCACTTAGCTCTTTATGTTTTCTTTGAGTTTGCTTCACTGTTGGTGTCTCTCCAAACTCTATGGAACCTTGAATTCTTTCTTCTAATTCGATCTGTTACTAACTACTCTTACATTCTTCAGATCTGAACTTCAACTTTCTCTTTTTCATTTGGTAAATCATTCAAAAATCTCACCTTTTTTGGTTTTTTATGTGTTTTTCATCATGATTTTGATTATAATGTACTGAATGATTACTGGGTTTCTGATTTTTTTAGGATTTAGATGATTTTTAGTTGAAATGATAATGTAGGTACTCTTTATTTTCATGTTTTGGTTCATTTTAATGTCAATTTTATTGTGTTTTGCCCCAGATTTGAGTTTTTGATCATAGTTTTTCTGTGAGTTGTGGTGTTTTTTTTGGTTTGGTTGAAGTATGCTACAGTAGAATTGGTGGAGTGGTTGGTGGGTTTTAATTATTGATTTATCTGGGTTGTTTAGTTGGTGATTTACTGGCATTGAACCTGTCTTTCTTGTAAGAATGTTGTTATACTGTTCCTTTCCAGGTTTCGTTTTGGGGTGTTTTGTTATGAAGTTGGTGTATAGTGGTGTGTGGATCTGGATCTTTGTTGTTTTAACATTTGATGTTGGTCCTGTCAACTTGCCTTCAGTGCCCCCAAACAATATTGTCGATTGTCGTAGCTGTTTGTATGGGATACTCATGGTCGATACAGAAAAAAAACAGGTGGTGGTGGCCTGGTGGGATGTACACATTAGGATGTTTATAAATTTCAGTTTAGGTATCACTAGGTTTAGTGTGATTTTCAACAAGACCCGTGTCCTCGTCTCCTCGAGGAGTTTAGTGTTGCTTAACCATTGTATTATCCGGGTCTTAGGCATTGTCAGGGCAGAGCCTAGGTTAAGTTTGGTAGTTGGGTGAATTGTAGAGGATATGTCGTGTACACAGAAGTTGCTCTAGAGTACCCCACATTCTCATGATAAGATTAGTACTGTCATACTGCTTGTGCTACTCATTCACTACTAAAACGGAAGGATTTTGCTCATGGATTCTGTTAACTTGTTGAGTAGTCCTTCCCGTGTACTATAGATTTCTACAATGACTTTAACTAAGCAACCCAAATCCTCGCTGTGTAGATTCTGTACTTAGAAGTTCTACTTGTCAAGAGGTGGTGGAAGTGCATTGTGCGTGATAACACAAATCAGTCTGATGGGTTCTCGGTTCCCATCCCATAAGCTCAGCAGTGGGCTTTATGTGTCTGGGCGGCCTGTCGAGCAGGCAAAGGAACGAGTGCCAACCATGAGTTCTGCAGCCATGCCTTACATCGGAGGTGATATAAAAAAGTCTGGTGAACTCGGAAAAATGTTTGATATACCCGTGGATGGCTCAAGGTCAAGAAAATCTGGACCTATTAACAATGCCCCTACTAGGACTGGATCATTTGGTGGAGCTGCATCTCAATCTGGGCCAATTGGGCAAAATTCCACTAGCCGAGTTAATTCAGGTTCTGTTGGAGGAACGGGCTCAGCCTCCCTAAAAAAATCTAATTCTGGCCCACTTAACAAACACGGCGAGCCTGTAAAAAAGTCATCTGGACCTCAAGGTACTTCTCGACAAAATTCGGGCCCTCTTGCACCGGTGCTTCCTGCCACGGGGTTGATTACTTCTGGGCCTATTTCTTCTGGTCCCTTGAATTCATCTGGCGCTCCCCGAAAGCCTTCTGGTCCCCAGGATTCTACTGTCCCGATGAAGCATCATACTTCTTCAATTGTTCACAACCAGGCCGTTACTAAGCTCAGTCAAGATGATGAGTACTCATTTCACAAGAGCTTCCCAAAACTGATTTTGTGGGCTATGGGTCTACTGTTTGTTATGGGTTTTATTGCCGGTGGTTTCATCCTCGGAGCTGTGCACAATCCTATCCTTCTCATTGTTGTCGTGGTCCTGTTTAGTATCGTTGCTGCTGTTTTTACATGGAATACTTATTGGGGAAGAAGAGCTATCACAGGCTATATTGCTCGATATCCAGACGCAGAGCTTCGAACTGCAAGGGATGGTCAATTCGTAAAGGTTTCTGGGGTAGGTTTTAATTTTCTTGGCTACTCTTTACTTATGCTCATAGAATCACATGTATTTCATACATTCACTCACTATGATTTAATTCGTGCAGTTTTTTCCCATGGATATTTATCCTTTACCCTTTCCCGTGTTATGACTTATGATCTTCTTTCCTAAATCTTTTCGTCATATATAAGTGTAATCATAACCATATTTTGATGTTCATGTTCAGGTGGTCACATGTGGAAATGTTCCTTTGGAGTCTTCTTTTCAAAAGGTTCCTCGATGCGTTTACACATCTACTAGCTTATACGAATATAGAGGCTGGGACTCAAAAGCTGCTAACCCAAGCCATCGTCGCTTTACTTGGGGACTCAGATCTCTTGAGGTGAGTTGATGGTATTGCAGTTTAACCTTTCTACTTCTGAAGTTGCTTCCCTTTTCAAGCAGTGCATTTTTTGTGTGAAGAAATGTATGTTCCATATGAAGCTGTGTGCTTTTAGTGCCCTAATTGTTTGTTGAATGAGTGATTCAGAAATCTCAGCTTATAATTATAATAAAAATATTGTTTTGGCGCGCGTAGTTTGTGTGGATGCCTTTAGCTATGCCATTGTTTTCTTCCCATAGTCAAGTGAACGTTATTAGATCGCCAATTTCATCGTGCCACTTTAAAGTTGACTTTAGAGATCAAGAATCTCACTTTCGAGTCATGTATACCTTTTATGATGGAAAACAGTAATGCTAAAGCGTGATTCTTTTATTCCCCTACCTTCATGGTTGTTACATCTCAGCCTGAAACTTCATCTCGTAATCATTTGCTGCGGTCTATAGTCTGGTATAAATGTGCCTATACTGCATTGAAATGCGGTCATGATAAAATTTGATGACTCCTTGTGATGTGGTGTAAATGTGTAATAGCTGGTGTTTAGCACCATGCCCTAGCTGTTGGGCATTATTTGCGTTGTTGTTGAAGTGAAAAGCTCTTGTGCTCCATTTTACCGAACTCGAGTACCTCTAATTCCTAGTTTCGTACAAGTTAGCGAAGCGCATCTGACAATTGAACTTGGCATTATTATGCCTGTCTAGTACCAAAAGCACTGGCTACACTAAGTTAGGTCCTGTTTGAGAAAACAAAGGGATTATCCAACTTATCGATGTTAACTATCTTCTGCTCCCGTTTGACCCTATTGTGTGCGGTCTTTTAATTTAAGGGTAGTATATAAAAAATCAATTCTTTTTCTAAATTCAGGGAAGGGAGCACCTTTTCGATATAAAGCAATATAAAAATGTGGTTCATGTTTTGGGCGGTAGGGAGCGAGTGACATCCTGCACACTGTCGTGCATTAAGAAACAGTACACAGTATTTTTTCAGTTCATTTTCTATGTAGTATTTTCAACTGTTCTGTTAATTGTTATTCAGTGGTATTCTAATCGACATTTCTTAACATTCCACCGTGTTGGTTGAATTGCTGTCAAATTTTCCGAAGATGTTGCAAAGAGAGAGCATTTAAAGTTCTTTGTTGCAATTGCTCAACATATTGAGCTGTAATCATAGTTTTGAATGGAAGCTCAATTTAATATTGTTGAGGCATATATTTAATATAGTTAAGCGGACAAATTTAATAAGCGGTGATATGATATTGAACCTCTGTACGACATTTGGATTATGTATGTTGCTAGTATGTTGTTGGCATATTTTTTTCAATTATTACCCCATTTATGCACTTTAACACTTAGATATGGTGATTGTATGATCTCCCTCTACTCATTAGGTACTCTACATTTGCTTCTAAATAGAGTTTTAGGAGTAAATGCAAGTAGAGTGGACGTTTGTTGTGCATCTTGTGTCGAAGTGGTGTGTTCCTTACACAGTGTTTGATCTCTATTTATCTTGCTGATGTTCCTTTTAGTTATAGAATATAGAGGACCTAAAAGTGTTCCAGTAAATTTAGTATTCTGCATGTTTAAGAGTGTTATCCTTCTGTTTTTTTTAAGATTGAGAGAGCTGCTCTTTGTTTTCACTAAACAAATATAAGAGGATTTAAGAATTGAGGCAATTTAATGACCGATGAAATCATTATGGATTTATCTGATACGAAAATTGCAAAGCAGTTTAAAAGATGTCGATTTTGGCCTTGTCTTTCAGATAAAAATAAATCGCATCATTATCTAATGCCTTGCCTTGCCTTGCCTTCAATTGCAGAGACATGTGGTTGATTTTTACATATCCGACTTCCAATCTGGGCTGAGAGCTTTGGTCAAGACCGGTTATGGTGCTAGAGTGACTCCCTATGTTGATGAATCTGTTGCTATTGACATCGATCCATCAAATAAGGATATGTCACCTGATTTTGTTCGGTGGTTAGGTGAGAGGAACCTTTCTAGTGATGACCGTCTCATGCGCTTGAAAGAAGGGTGAGCACTTCTTCTCATAATTTTTTGTTTCTTGTTTCGTATTAGTTATCACCTTTCATGAAGCTGTTGTGGTGGCTTTAATATACAAGTTTCTGTCATTGGAAACGGAAGATACTGACAACAGCATTGATGTACAAAGTCTATTGGTGATGACTGATGATACTCCTGACTTAGGTTCGAAAATCGTTTGTATCAAAGATTCATAACTGCCTTCTTGGTTCCCTTGACAATTAAAAAAATTTAAAAAACAATGTTGAGCTGATTTTCGTTTAGTTGGCTATTGCGGTCTTATTCAGAGTTATTCCAATAGCTCTATACTCTTTATCTATCGAAAGAATATTTGCTTACAGAAGATGGAATGTCGCTATTTTCTGGTATATAATGTTTCTTTATTTTTGGCCAGCTTCTACCCATAGCTTAGATTTCTTAAATAGCAGCAATCTATACTTGCTTTGATTGGTCCATGTTCGACATTCCAACCGCTAGTTAGTTATGGTATTTATTTCCAACATTTAAAAATGTTGTTCCATGTGAAAGATGTTTTGAAATTAGTCATTGGTTATGATGTTGCAATCAAAGTTAGGTGGGTCCTTGTTGGACAGATTTAGTGATGAACTAATCAGTCATGTGTTAGGCTGGTGCAAGCTGTTTGATTCATTAGTTGTCTTTTAAAATGGACAGATACATCAAAGAAGGTAGCACTGTGAGCGTAATGGGTGTTGTTCAACGAAATGATAACGTGCTCATGATTGTCCCGCCATCAGATCCATTCCCGACAGGTTGCCAATGGTCGAATTGTATACTTCCTGCTAACCTTGAAGGTATCGTCTTGAGCTGCGAAGACACCTCCAAGATTGATGTCATTCCCGTCTGAAAATGCATCTTATATGTCATTCCAAGATTATTTTTTTTGTTAATCCCGGGTGTATAGCTCTATGTTATTTCTTTTCGTCTTAATTTTAGGTTTTTTAGATACCAAATATAATTGGGTGGGCATATTTGTTAAAAATGCAAATGAAAGCATATGCCTTGTGAACAACTTTGGTCCTCTATTTGTGTATTATTGGTTTCTATTTTCGTGTGTCATACTTGCTTCTCGTCGCTTGTTATGTGGCAACTTGACTCACATACTGATTTTGAGTGACTAGATTTCAACTAAATATTACTGTATCTTTCCACATTCTCGTCGTTTGTTGACTATGTGAATCGGGTTTACAGTTGTTGGTTCAAGAGTTCAGAATTCGAATGAATAACTTGTTGTCATGAATCATACCCGGCAAAGCTGGTAGAAAGGGAGATTAATTTGTGTCTTGCAGTTGCAGTCTATTATGTACAGTATGGAGGTTTACTGAATACTCTGTCATGATCGACGTGTTGTGCTCAACACTTTCTATGGTGAACAGATTACATATTGAGAAAGAGAACAATCGTAAAAATAAATGAATCACAGGAATAGAGAACCGATTATTATAGGGCGCTCCTAAGATTAGATGGTTTTTCTCGACATTTGTCCTGGTACCATGATCATCGAACCAGTTTCAAACTTATCTTTTGGTTCGATACCAGCCGGAACACGGTTAAACTCATAGGACCTCAAGAACCACGATATGAGTAGTTATTAGAACTAACAAGCAATATAAGTAGACACGGAATACTAGGTATCGGCTTCAAAGCCACGGTTTTCTTAATGCCATGTTCGACTTTTGACAACTCTACATCTTTCATTTTAGAAAATTTCACAATACGTGTTATAGCTGTTTCGGTGTAGAAATACAAGGGTGCAGTAAAAGATCTTAATGATTCCGACACAGTTTTAGTCACTCGGGCTTAACCTTATTTACATAAATCCTATATGGGGAGACCGGACACCAATTGAGTACAATCTATAAATCTATAAATCTGTATTCTACAATTAAGCTCCTTTTCCTGATTCATTTCCCATAGTTTATAACAGATCTGAATGCTTCCGACCACATTGTTGTTTTAATGACCATGTACATTCTACTCTATTCTTACATACATATTTATATATATATATATGCATGCTTATTATCCTCAACAAGTAATAAATAGGGGTCTGTTTGGGACCTATATGTATGTATATATATCACACCAGCGTCGGAGTTTTGCATTTCTGCATTTCTTTGTGCTTGCCACGCATCACTTCAGTTGATGTTCGATTTATAGGGCTTGATCGACATGTTAGTGACATATTTGCACCGTGTTCAACTGACTTTTCTATCTCCGACATTCTGATATAGCTGAGGTTTCTGACTTGAGAATTCACAGCATTAGGTTTGATTGACTGAGCTCAACATGCCACTCTCCAAAAGCCGGAGTACCTATTCACGACCAACTCTTAATCAGTTGACAACTCACTTTACTCATTAAGCATCTACATAAACTGATTCTAGAACAAGGGAGATACAGTCGTAGGTTACAGTTTTTCCTACTGCCAACAGTCCAACACCTACCGTCTTTCAACACTTTACAAGTCTGGCTCATGTATAATTACTAAGCATTTTCAGAGTAATAAGCATCTATTTGCGTCGTAGTGTCTATTAAACTGTTTTTGCTACTTGTACAGTGAACATTGGTGATGCAATTCTTGACCTAATTCTCATTATGGGTTAAAAATAACCCACGTTGTTTCGATATAGGTAAGGTTGAACACATCAATGGACAAAGTCTTTGAGGCAAGGTAATAAAGCACTTTACTACTGCCATCTGGTTCACTAACTTACTAGAGAGAATATTGTAAAATTAGTGAAATAATGAAAATGCTGAACTTAGAATCAGAATCTACTACATGGATTTGTGGCTTTAGACACATAATTGAATTGCATTTGTCATAAATACTTGACCGATTCTGAAATCCTTTTTACTACTGAATTTCATCCTCCTGAACTACGTCAATCATATGATTAGTGGAAGCAAATTAGGCAGTAATAACCATACAGAAAGCATTGAGTTAACCTTACAGAAAGCATTGAGATTCAAACCTGAGACATGCGAGGTCTTGAATCAGGATCCTTTTTTATGCACAATGAGGCACATTGTAGCATAGAGCAAAGTTCCTCGTTTCCATAGCTATCACCCAAGCACGGATCAATCAACTTTCTAATATCCTTTTCCCTAAGTAAACGACGTGCCTGTTGCATGAGCCATGTTAAAAATTTAAAATCATAGCAATATGAACCAATATTGGCCTTTTAAAGCCAAAATATCACTTCTTATGATAATGATATATTAGCCCAGGCCGCGTTACAATTACTTATGTACTGGCCGTTTTTACATGAGCATTATTGTAAAAATACATGTTTCTCAAATACCTAACAAAGGCGAGTTGCTAATATGTTCTCGTACAGAGATACTCGAGTAAATAACAGACAGTTTTACAAAACTGCCTTTGAGAAGACTTTTTGTAAACACATACCCATTCAGTGAGACATTGTTCACCCCTAGGCTTATTTATATCCACAGCTTTTCGTCCTGCAATAAGTTCTAGCAGTACAATGCCAAATGAGTAGACATCAGCTTTTTCAGTGATTTGGCCACTTTGAGCATACTCTGGAGCCAGGTATCTGAATTATTAAAAACGCAGTTTCAGGATCGGTCACAATAACTTCTACAAGAAAAGAGTTAATCCCAACTTACCCAAAAGTCCCAATCACACGAGTCGCTTCACCTACGCCTCCGTCAGGTTGGCACCTCGCCAATCCAAAGTCCCCAACCTAATAATTAGAGGGTTTTTATTAATGAGTTTGAGCAAACAAAAGCGTGCACTTTCAGATGTATGACAGCATATTGCAGAAATAATATGGGTGTTAGGAACCCATATACTTGTCTCATTAGATATTACATCAACATCTAGTTTTCAGTTCATTCTGGTGGTCAAGTCAACTTAGTATCACATCGACAGTTGTACCACTCTTAACAAATATATTCATCACAAATGTCAAGCTAGTAGGTGAAGCCACTGAAAGTCGTGCTCATTAATAGGAATATTAATAATAGTTGGGCCTCAACCATCACCTTAAGGTTTTGGTTGAGATGGTTCATCTATCATGGTATCAAAGCCAGTGTGACCGAAGGTCACGAGTTTGAATCCTGGCAACCTCAAAACCCCTCGAAAACTCACGAAGCACACGGTATGGGGGGGCCAGTGCAAACTAACCACTTTTCAAGCCCAATGGGCATTCGAGTGAGGAAGCGTAATAGAAATATTAATAATAGTTGGGCCTCAACCATCACCTTGAGGTTTTGGTTGAGATGGTTCATCTATCACTCATAACCCGGGTTCAAAACCCGTTGACATCAGAAATAACCTTGTCGCTCCTTTTATAAAAAGAAAAAACAAACAAACATATCTATTCATAAATAGTTGTTGGTTTAGACTTGGCTGCCCAGCAATGTTTCCATCACAATTGGCAGCTGAATAGACTAGTGATGCGATAAGGAAAACAATTATTATATCTCAGGAGACAGGTTGATTGTAATAAGGTAATCTGTGGGAATAATTTCAGGTAATAACAACTTACCAATGGTTCGAAGTCATGGGTTAAAAGGATATTATTTGGACGCATATCTCGATGAACAATACAACCAACCCGACACTCTTCATGAAGGTATCTCAATCCTCGAGCAGCTCCTATGGCAATCTTCTGTCTGGCAGACCATTCTAAAATGTCACAACTGCGTCCTGCACAATCAGAAATTCAAATTTACTTTATTTTGGGTGTAAGGAGAGCCAAACTACAAGGGCATGAGTTACTATATTGAAACCAGGTCATGAATATCACCAGTCAATGACTATGGCAAATATAAATTTAGTGAAGTCAATGATCAAAATTAAGCTAAACAGGTTATACCAATAGTTGAATATGAATGATATCAAAATTAAGCTAAACCTAGCGAAGTCAATGATCAATGCAGGAAAAAGAACCTATGGCAAATATAAACTTGACTATTTTTCAGACCATAGATAGAATTAATGAAGTTACAAAAGAATTTTTACCGTAGAGATGGTAATCCAAAGACCCATTGCAAATATATTCATAAACCAACAATCTTCTGCCGCCCTCCACACAGAATCCAATCAACATTACAACATTACGGTGCTGGGCACAACTTAAAACCTCCACTTCAGAGCAAAATTCCTTATCACCCTGAGAGCTGGCCACTTTGTATTGCTTCACAGCAACAACCTGGCCATCTTGTAGCATCCCACGATAAACAGAACCGAACCCACCTTCTGCTAAAAAGTTTCTCTCAGAAAACCCATTTGTTGCCATTTCCAACTCAGCATAGGTGAATGACTGAGGAGGTCTCCCAAAGACCGGTGCCTTATGGTGGCAAATAGAACATAGAGGAGGTGGATCAGCTGGTGCATTTTTAGCCAGTGAAATAGCATGCCGAACATCCGTTGAATTAAGTGTTTGCCTATGCTTGGGCGATTCAGAGATGGAAAATCTCTTCTGTAAATTTGAAGAAGCACTTGCGAGAATTTCAGCAGTGGATTTTAGCGACCCATCTAATTGGGATTTTTGCATCCACGGCTGATCAAAGCTCGTCGAGCTCATAGAATCGTTATCTGTATCAGAATCAGAATCTGCTAGTTTGTCACTTAGACTAGCAACCAATGAAGATTCTCTTCTTAGATCCTCAGTTGTCCCTGAGATGAAGTATGATGACATTCCTGCATCTGAGCTTGACACGGATGACGTTCCTGCATCAGTAGCCGCGTATGATGTCTCATGTTCGGGGCTACTGGTTGGAGTCACATTTGGGACGCGAGTATTATTTAAAAAACCAAATGTATCTTCTGCCAATGGCGCATTTATAGTGGATGATAGTGCGCGCGTCGCATCAGTTTCAAACTCCCTGGATCTGGTCAAATTTAGTCTAAGTACCTTCGGATTTGAGCCTTTCATTAAGATGACGTTGCACTGGAGCTTATCCATGCAGTGTTTTGCCTCAGCTTTTAGCCTACTGACAGCAAAACGGATGGGAAAATGCAGAATAGCTCTCAGAATTGATTTAAGTTGCAAAAAATATCAAGCAAACTAGCCTACAATGCCACTCTAAAACAGCTCTACACAACATTTGGGAAAATTCACTCTTTATCTACCAGGGCATTTTGTTAATCTAAGGTTTGAGCATTTGGAACTGTGATGACTTAGGTGAAAGAAACTTCTAGATTCAAAATGGAAGCGTTCCCTAAATTTATCCAGAAAAAACTTCAAAGAAGCTCGCTTACTTATCCAGTATCACCCAGTCTGTTTGATCTCTCCTGGCTTCAGCAGCCACAACTCCATCAAGAGAGCCTGAAAGAATCTTAATCTTGACATTTATCTGTCAAAAAGTTTAACAAGAGGGAATAAAACCTCAATTGCATAAAGAATTCACGCTGAGAAATTCAAATTACATGTACGACACCGGAAAACTAACCTTGCATGATTTGTGATCCCTGCATAATTGATGCATCAACTGTGAGCAAGAATCGGTGATGTCTTCCTCTTGCTCCAAAAGGGTGCCTGTGTGAGATTTCCAATGTCCACTTGTGCAGTCAGTGGTGAACCTTTGTAACCCCCAAAGTTTTTTACCTGAGATTCGGCATTGTTAATCAATTTAACCATTTCAGCAATATGGTAACTTTACAGTAACAACTTGTTGTATGGTACACAAATAAGTTTTTTTTTTTTACATTATTCCTGTAAAACGCTGTGAATATACTTTTGAAAACTTCGGCACAAGAATTTCATAGTGAAAGGAAAATCAAAAGAACAGGAAACAAGTCATTTGTAGTTTGGTATCAACCTTGCCAGCTTACTATTCGTGCTGTTTTAATAAACTTATACTGTATTATCAGAAGTTTGAAGATGCAACTAGCAAAATCAGGATACATCATATGTTTACCTACTTGCGATACCTAACAAGAACCGCCTAGCCTAGCGGCCTAGGCACTAAACACTCACAGTACATAATATCCTCAAATTGGGGCTATTAAGTTTTTGGTCCCACTGTAAATTCAGCATGAAACAATTTAACAACGGGTGAATCAAGCAGCACATAAGACATCAATTTTGCAGTAAACTGAGCACAAAAGACTATTTAGACTATTGATACAGTAGATTCTCAAATATTTCATACCATTATCAGAAAATAGCATAGAAAAGTTCAGAGTTACGTTTCCATGATTTGCAAATCAATTCAGGTTCTTTGGAGTACAAAGGCTTAATCCTTCAATTGTGAGATCACAGACAGTTGGACTGGACACTAATCGTTAAAGAGAACTACTTCCATGGCCCGCTTAGATATTAAGGATATCCGTATGACAAGATAAGATGATCAGAGTGATCACAATCCATCACATTATCCCTCGCTAGGACCACTGGCACATTAAATTATACTCACACGTATGCAGAAAAATCTACGTATTTACAATCTCGTGAGATGATATTAGGAAACTCATTGATGTTTATGTTATTGCTGATGGACAAGAAACTGTAGACGAAGGGCGTGTTTTAAGCCGGGATTATGACTTAACCTGTCATTGATTACACACTCTACTAACACAAAGTTAGTTACAATCATTTTCAATCACAGTGACAAAAAACACAGGGAATAATATCTCTTTTAAAACAGAATAGCAGCCAAGGACAGCATGATAACAGTCCCTTTGTTTTTCCTTTTTAATCTAAGCAACTACCAACTTCAAAAACCCACCTAATTCCAGCAAAAGCACACTCATTTTCCCAGTACTTATTGCGTGAGACGGTTTCACACAGTCAGAGTGTCAGACGGTCTCATTTTGTAAAAAGATAAATTCATTTATTAGCAAATAAACATTTTTTTCAATACAAAAAATGGACCGTCTCACAGAGTTAGACCGCTTTATGTTATAATACATGTTCATTTGCCTCATTGTGTACATGATCACTACATTTTTCCCTTTTACCATCCAAACCAAATCACATTCAGCATTGCAGAAGGGGTTAGAACAACAGAAAGCAAGTAGTTCGCTAAAAAATTGCTAGCCACAACTAAAAACATCAACAAGTAATCAATCAAAGTCGATTTTCCGGAACAAATTAACCGAAATTCTACCTTCATACCTCCAATACAAATAACTACCCTAAAATACGGGTTAGTCTCACGATAATCTTATCATGAAATCGTAGACAGAGTTAACAAATTTGCAATGCAAAAAAACAAACTGAGGGTTTAGGTAAAGCTGCGTACATACGACCAAATAACGTGCCTAGAACTAGAAGAGTATAGGCACATTTGTTATATGCAATAGAAGCAATAAAATTCAAAGAAACACAAGATAAAACACGAAAATGACAAAAAAAAAAAAAAATACCAAAACTTTGAGGAGAAATGACAACTAAAAGCTTGACAGAATTCCCAGGTTGAACAACATGAGTAAGTGCCCATTCCATTGCATTTCTTGATATTTCCTTTGAAGCTTTCACAGCAACCACCACCACTTTCTTACTATTATTATTCTTATTCATATTCATATTCATTTGTTTTCGTTAATCAAACCCCAATTTGGTTTACAAAACCCGTCTTACACAAATACTTGTATAAAACGACCTTACACAATAATAACTTATGTACCCATAACAACAAATACCCAGTTCACCATTTTTGTTAAAAGACAAAAATTTCAGTTATTTAGTGGAGAGTTTGTTATCAAAATAATAACAGAAACATGGAAAATAATGTCATGAAATAAATAGTGTAATAATTGTATATTATTATGGCACTATTAAAGATGGGATTTTGGGAAAATAATAGTGATGATTTGTACACTTTTTGAGAAGCAGCTTTATTTGGGTTACATAAATTAAAATTTGATAGTAAAAGAAAGGAGAGATGCCAAAAGGGTGTTTGTATATGGAGCAGAAAATGAGGAATAAAGTAGAGAATTGAAAAGGAGTTGTATATGGATTTATTCAAGGTTTTAATGTAATAATGACAATCCAATTCATCCAAAAATAGTTTAATGAACAAATAATTGAGGTTTTTGTGGGACCATTCTACACCTGGTCACTTGTTCATAACTTTCTTTCTCAGAGCTTGCAGTAAAGGAAGAATATGGGGTTAGTGGACCAGGGAAGTGGCAAATAAGCCCCAAACGTTTACTATTATGTGCAAATTACCTCTTAACTTTCAATACGTGCAAATTAGCCCTATAACTTCATCATTTAGTGCAATTCAGTTATATTATTAAACTTTTATAATTTAACACAAAAACTGAATTAACATAATTATTAATTTGTGAAAACCCAAATCTACCCTTCGTTTTATCACCTACCATACCACCACCTTTGTACCACCACACCAAAATCATCACCACCTATAACCACCACGAGCATGAGATTATCTCAAATCCACCATAAACCAGCACAACAAGTTTGACACACTCCACCTCCGACCGCCCTTGCTACTACTAAACTGACTAAGTTGCGTCCTCGGTGTTGGATGACATGTGCCTTAGGTCGACATCACGAGGGTCATGGTAGTGCGCCAGTGCAACTAGGTTGTTTCCGTGTTGTGGGTTGAAGAGGGTTTCACGTGGTGGTTCACTGTTCATGTAGTGGTGTTGCAGGTTCAAGTTAGAGAATATGTGCAGGAATAGATTGGTCAATTAACTAAATTTTTCTTACAAAAATGAAAGAAACTAAATAAGACATAAATAAGAGAAGGGAGAAATCCGGTGAATTAATTAAATAAGCCCAAATTGCACCAATTGCTAAACATACGGGGTTAATTTGCACGTAATGAAAGTTGTGGGGTTTATTTGCACATATGAGTAAACGTATGAGGCTCATTTGCCACTTCCCCGGTTAACGGACTCCCTTTGTCTATTGTCTTTCTTAATACGGTATTGTAAAACGGGCTCGATAGTAAAACGGGCTCGATATATTTTCATATATCATATAAACATTTGGAATAATAGTTTCACTCGGTTCTTAGTGTAATTTACTAATTTATGCTTTTTTGTCAGCTTGTAGTAAATGAAGACTACGGGTTTAATCGATACGGTTGATTTTTCTTAAAATGGTCATATTCGTTATTATAAAACTGATTAGATATATTTTCATCAAAAATTCTCACTAAAGACGTTCACCATCTTCGGTTGGAAACGGATAGTGCCCCTCTCACATAATGCATGTTGCATTATCCATATGATGCTCAATTTTTTTCCACTTGCATGTCCACTTGCATTTTTGTTAGAATAAAGTATCCGTCTTCAGCAATATCCGTCACAAGCAAGACTTTTTGTATTCTCATAGTTGGAATAATAACTTCACCGTATTCTTTTGTACTAAAAGCCGAATTGAATTGAATTAAGCTGAGCTAAGCTGAAGTGAGAATGAAAATTGAACTAGACTAATTAAAATTTGCTAAAACAAATTGGGCCGAATTGAATGAGATTCTAAATGAAACTGAAAAGAACGTGTTAAGTCATTCTCTATATAATTTGTATTTGTCTCATTTAACTATTTTAACACTTTTTTTTGTAAGAGTAACCTAACTCCTAGTTGAAAATTTGTGTAATATTGGTAACTATTTGAACCTTTTTAAATGGCGGCATAAATATACGGTTTTATTTATCAGTAACTTTTGTGTGAGACGGTTTCATACGTAAATCGACCCCATTATATAAAAAAACTTATTTATTAATATCAAATGAGCAAATTTATTCATTCCGTCTCACACGGTGTGAAACTACCTTATTCTAAAATTAGCGTTTATTCTATATTTAGTGAAATTTAATGAAGGCTTAGCAAAATATCAAATGTAGTTAACGATGGGATATTAAATGATCATTTGATTGACATTATGGAATCCCCCCAAACGAGATCTGATTGTCATCTGTCATAATTCCAGTCCATGGGTGGGTAGTTGGGTACAAGACTACTACTCCATTTCTACTAATAAAAAATTGAATATGTATTTTTTTCAATTTAATCTAGGATATTTTGATAACTTTTGATAGATTTAAGATGAAAAGGCCAAAATGTAATAGTCATCGAATATTGTATTTGTATAAAAAATTCGTCAAGAACAAGAAATTATGTTGCTGGATTTTACCTCTTGAAAAGATCAGGGCACGAAAATTTTGAAATTATTGTGAATATAATAAATGACCGCAATGATCCGTTAATAATATTTTGTTGTGCGAAAGGGTCGACATGTTGTTAATGAAGTAACTAAAACTTCTATATGTATTCTTTATAATAAGTGTCAAAACATGAGACTACCTAACAATAATGCTTTATTTTTAAAATATCTTTTGAAAAAAAAAGATTCACGTTATTAGTATTAGTTTTCTTTTTTTTTTTTTTTTTTTTTTGGTATGGTAAGAGGGGCTAGCTAGGCCCCGAAAAAAAAATTAATTATTCGCTATTACACGGGAAATAGCAACCCCAAAGATATCTTCTCGAAGGATAGCTCGCAAATCAGCAGGAGGGCCTTGTAAGTATTGGACAGTGTTGCTTGAGTACACTCCACGATTAGCTAGATAGTCAGCAGCTCTGTTTGCTTCTCTGTATGTATGTTCAATCCTGGTTACCCAATGAGTTTCATTAACTAACTCCTTGCAACGCTGGACAATAAATTTTAGACTGTTACTGGCAAGTTGGTCCTCAAGGATAATCCCGACGCACGAGGCATTGTCCATATGGATTAAAAGTTTCTTGATATTGAGAGATTTTGCGTGCTCCAAACCAGCAAGAAGAGCAAGCAGCTCTGATTTCATGGACGAGCATATACAACAAGAGAAATAGAAAGCAGAAACAAAATTACCCGTCTCATCTCGTAGAATTCCCCCTCCTCCGGCTAGGCCCGGATTACCTTTAGAAGCTCCGTCAGTATTCAATTGAAACCATCCGTGAGGTGGTGGAAGCCAACGGACAAAAATCTCAGTTCTAGGAGGTCGAGGTTGAGGGATGAAGATATTGTACATGTCGAAAGCTTGTTTCGAACTGGCAAATTGGTGGTACAGAAAATTCAGAGGCTCCGTGGGATTCTCACTATGCCTCCCGAAAACAATATTATTTCTCCACTTCCAAATCCACCATCAAGTAATAGCGAACTGCATAGGCCAATCAGCATCTCGGGATTTGACCTCGTTGCAGGCATTTTTGGATATCCATATAGCAAAAGGGGTTGTAAAGAAATCAGTACTAGAGGGATGAATACCTAGCATATACCAGAGCTGTCGGGAAACGTGGCAAGAACGAAGAAGGTGATCAGTATCTTCTTCGTTGTCGCTGCATCTGGGGCACATAGGATCATCTCCCAAATTCCTGTGTACTCTATTGACATTCACCATAAGTCTGTATGTCCCGCGAGCCAAAGAAACATTCTTATTCGCTGTTGAACTGGGAGGCGCCATATTGTGCGCCAGTCGGGGTCCTCTAGGTTGGTGGAAATATCAAGACCTTGCAAGAAACCAAGAGCTGATTTAATTGAAAATTTACCCGACGACGTTCCTTTCCAATAGAGGGTGTCTTCAAGATCAGGATCTGGGTCTAGAGAAATAGATGAAATTCGCTGGAGTATATGCTGCGGTAAGTAGTTAGCGAAAACATCCCATTTCCAACCATTACCCTCGGCCCACATCTCGCTAACAGTAGCTCCGAGTAAGTCTTACGGAACGGGGTTAATATTAAAGTCTGAAAGGCGAATACCATCAACCCATGCGTGATCCCAGAATAAAGTCCGCCTACCATTACCAACTGCAGTAGCCATTCCTCTCACAATAGTTTTAGATTGTTCCGTAATGCCTGCCCAAATATTAGACATACCGGGTTTTGGCCGAAAAATATCAATATCACAGCGATTGTTGCAATACTTTGCTCGAAGGACCCGAGACCACAAAGTAGACGGTTCAGCCAAAACTCTCCATCCCAGCTTAGTTAGGAACGCCGCATTAGATTGCCTTGCTGATTGGATCCCTAGACCTCCTAATGACTTTGGTTTTTGAATGTTCTCCCAGGATACAAGATGAATTGTTTTCTTATCTTCTGTACCTCCCCACAGAAATCTTCTAGCTTTGCGATCAATCGAATCACAAACTGAGCGAGGTAGCTTTGCTGTCTGCATACTATTATTAGCTACTGTACTCAATGTAGATTGGACCAATGTAGATCTTCCGGCTAAAGAGAGCCTCTTAGTAGCCCACCCTGTGAGTCTTTTATTCATCTTTTCTTCAAGGTGGGCAAAGGTATGGCGCGTTACTCTACCGTTGATCGTGGGCATTCCCAGATAAAGACCAAGATCATCAGTTTCTTCAAACCTCATGATATTGCAAATTTCAGAACGCATAGAGGCTTTCGTATTGCCGGAAAAGAAAACCCGAGATTTGGCCTCACTAATTTTTTCTCCTGAGGCCTGACAGAAGTTATCCATAACATATCTTAGAACCAAGGCTTGATCTTCTTTGGCTTCAGCAAATAGGACCATATCATCTGCGAAGAAAAGATTAGTAATTCCCGGTCCATTACGACTTATTTTAAAAGGCTTCCAATTCTTGTTGTGAACTTCCATATTTATGGCCTGTTGCAATTTCTCAAGACACATGACGAATAAATACGAGGATACGGGGTCCCCCTGTCGGACTCCTCTGGAAGGAATAAACTGCTCAGTAGGTTCTCCATTCCAAAGAATTCTCATACGGGGAGATGAGACACATTGCATTACTACATCCGTAAGAAGGCCTGGAAAACACATATTCTTGAGAGTGCTTCGAATAAAACTCCATCTAAGATGATCATAAGCTTTTTCCAGATCAATTTTAATAGCCATGTAACCGGTTCCTCCTTTCTTCTTTCGCATAGAGTGAATAGCTTCTTGAAATACCACAATATTATCGGTAATTTGTCTACCCGGAACAAATCCACTTTGAGTCTCAGATATTACATGAGGTAAAACTTTCTTTATACGATTAGCAAGGGTTTTGCTTATTATTTTGTACGCAACATTACACAAACTGATAGGACGGAATTGAGCAATTGTCTCCGGAGAGTTTACCTTCGGTATAAGGACGAGATGGGTATCGTTAATTCCTTCGGGAAAACCTTTGCCTTCCAGAGCATTGATAACCATATCGTATAGAGAGGATTGAATTAAATGCCAATTTTTCTGGTAGAAAATTGCCTGAAATCCGTCTGGTCCCGGAGCCTTTAGAGCCCCTATATGCATGATCACGTTTTCGATCTCAGCTTGATTAAAAGGTTTAGTTAGCCATTCCCAATCCTTCGTACCAAACTCTTGGAATAAATCCCAAGGAGACGGTCTTGCGCCTCCGTTTCCGGTTCTTCTGTATAAAGATTTTTAAAATAGTTAACCACCAAGCTTTTGATTTCTGTTGGTTCCTCAACCCACTGTCCGTTCACGTCTTTAAGTGTATTTATTCGATTCCGCCATCTTCTTACCAAAGTACTAACATGAAAGTACGAAGTATTCCAATCCCCATCCTTAATAAAATTCACTCTCGACTTTTGATACCATAACAACTCCTCTTGGCCTAAGACCTCATCTAACTCCTTTCGAAGCTTGGCTTCTAAATCAATTAAACCACGGTCTCGAACTACAGAAAGCTTCCTCTGACAGCCCGCGATCCGAGCCAAAAGCTTATTTTTTCGTTTGAAAATATTACCAAAAACCTCTGCATTCCAGTCTTGTAATTTTCGGGATATATCGGCTAAACGAGAAGGAATTTTAAGCCTTCATACTGAATTGTGTAGACTTTGCCATACATACGGAATTTGGATAAGAGCGGCTTTGATATATTGACTTCTACGCTAATGCGCGTGAATTGGCCTCTTTCCGCATAGGCTGTATTTTTATCGATACAGACTACCTTTCCTATCTTGGATCCTATTTTGTTCAGAATCGTCGAGTTAAAATACTCGACTGGAAGATGGGGGATGCGAACCCACGCAGTGAGGAACTGGATCTTGTCTTCGGATGGGACGAAATTGGGAATCCATTTTCGAATAGTTAAATAATGATCGTCTATCATCCAGGGACCCTGAGTTAATACGAATTCATAGTCCTCTTTCGCAGAGAACCGTGCGACGTAGTATGAACTCGAGAGGTCAGTGAGAGTCAATTTCCCCTTAATCGACCATTTCGCTTGTAATTTCCTCATGAGTGAGGTATATCCAATATTTTTATCGAACATTTTTATAATAAGCGAGTTTCGCCATGGTTTTCTAATAATAGCTTTTTCTGATTTTGTGAGATTGATTCGTGGACACATTAGATCATCCTCGTCACTTTTTGCGTCTTCATCGTCATCTGAATCTTCAGATCCCAATTCTTCAATAACAGGGTCATCCATGTTCACGATTTCAGAACCAAAACCTTGTACACTTTCCTTGTACGAGAGTCGCTTTCCATGTGAATTAAGGGAATGGATAGTCTGCCCCTGCAAATTCAAACTTTCATCAACCAATTGGTTATTCAGAGCATTAAACTCTTGAATGTGCATAGTTTTTCGTTTTGCATTTTTCTGAGTTGAAAGGAGGGTCATGGAACGGTCATCTGATGAATGTGCTGATGTGGTCTGAATAGCGGATTGGCCGTGTATGGTCTCCGGCGGGAGACCCGTGTTAGGGTTGAACATTCGAAAAAGAGAGAAAATTTTAGAGAGAAAATTTTAGAGAGAGGATGCTATACTATCTAAGTACTTGTTAGATACTGGTATGCACCTTAGTATTAGTGAATAGTGAAAACCTGAGAATATGAGATTCTAAGTTACTCCTTTTGTTTCAAATTTCAAACTAGCTAGTATTCAGCTACTTATATATAGTCGATAATTTTAATTAATAGAGTAGTACTTTAGATATATTAGATAAATATTTCAAAATATAGAGTTGATAGTTCAACAACAACAACATTACAAGAGTAAAAATCCATTACTATGCACTCAAAATTCAAATATAATGTAATTGACGTTAGACGAAGGTTCAGAAATGGGGAACAACCCTTCACTGGTCCTGTTGTTTTCCCGGCTGCTCAACCTCCATCTCCTGCTTCACATGCAGAGCAAGATCACAGCATGCAACCTAATCTGAATGAGGTTCCAATTGTGGAGGGTGGGTTTTCGGTTGGAGGTCTGCATGTGATGGATAATGTATTGGAGGAACCAGGGCCGTCTCAATAAAAGTGGAGACCCGGTGCAAAAAAAAATTGAGGCCTAAAATTCCCAAATTAAAGAACACTTATATAAAATATTATTGCAAACTACAAATTATAATAGTACAATCTACAAACGGGCGTTCCTTGTGGTTTTCGATCACTCCAATACCTGTAAATATATTATCATTAAATTAGTTAAAATGCAATAAGTTTGAAAACATTTCTTTCCAATACTTCAAATTGACGTTTCTTTCCTCTATAATAATTAAATTCACTAATTTAATGCTACAAATCAAAAGTGAAAGCCCTCCCCCAGGCGGGCCTCAGCAGCAGAAGTATGAGTTCTCCCTGTACTTTATGTATTTTTGTATTGCAATTTTCATTATAATAAACCAACTCTTCGTCCTTTGATGCATTGATTTGAATTCAATAAAATAAAAATGTGTAAAAGTTACTGCTCTTCTCATTAGTAATTAGAATTCAATAAAAATATAATATTCAGAAGAAATATTACCAATTTCGATTTCTTTGAAACTCAAATTTTAAACTGAATGAATTGATTTGGGATGAAATAGATGAATGTATCTGATCGGAAAAGCCATTGAAAAAAGTAAAAGAATTGGAATATGTATGAATCAAAATTTGTGTGATGAATTGATTTGGAATAATCATATTTAAAGAATAAAGATTGTGAATTAAATTTTTTAGGGAAAGAAAATAATTTTATTTTGGGGAAGGAGATAAGAATGAGGAATAATTGAAATTTGTGTAATTGGTTGAGTATGCGTGTCCTGCGTTTCTCCTTTTCCAATTTCAGTTTTATTTTAAAAAATTAACATGTGGGTTTACCAAGTTTGGGTCCAAAAAATTTGAGGCCCAATGCAAATGCACATAGTGCACCTCACTTTAGACGGGCTTGGGAGGAACTTAACATGCAAAATAGAAATGTAAATAATAATTTTGTGGGACATGGGTTGGATTTGGGGTTGGGCTTATCTACTGGCATTGGTGCGACAACTGTTAGGAATGAGAACTTTGTTCCACGATGGGTGGACTTGGAGGGTAATGCTCAACAACAGACTGAACAGGCTAACAATAATATCGTCAGAGCTATGAATGAGTTGGGTAATTTTGCTTCTTCAGATCCTTATAATATATGGAGAAATAGGAACACAACACCATTGGTTGATGTGGATTTGGAAATTGCTCATTCAATTTCTAATAAAGTGCAATCAAGTGTGGGTAGGGCAAGAGTGCATGACCATGACGAAGGCCTTAATCAAGCATTTAATATTCCAAAAGGCTTTCCTGTAATCCCACACATCCCATGGACCCCCTCACGTATGCATGCAAATCAATATGAAACTGACTGGTACTATGGGGAATTTACTCCACCTGATTCTACTACTCACCACACTCCAGTGGAGTCCTAAGTTTGGAAGTATCTACGGGGGATTCTGCTTATTTAGACGCAAATGATGAGTCACCTCTTTTGAGTGAAGAGCTAGATAATCTGAATTTCCAATTACAAGCTCACATGCTCTCTTCTGGATCGGAGGTAGCCCGGATTCATTCAACTGGGATGAGGGGAACATTGGTGTGGTCGACATGCATGATGGGCAAGCAGGTATAAATCAAAAGGTTTTAAGTTTTTCGATAAAGTGCAAGTCTTGGAATGGCATGGAGAACCGTTCTAGCAGTTTGGGAAAAAGGAAAGCTTACTCGGAAGCCGATATAGATTTGCTGCGTAGTAATGAGTACTCATTCTCTGAATAAATGGCCAAGGTGGACGGGCAATGTAACCTTACTAAAAGGCTGAAGAAAGGTGAATGCGTGGATAATGATTGTGCTACATACTAGTAAGTATATGGGCACTTCGGAGGAAGGGATGGGGTTGGTTGTAATCTGCCAGGATTTTGTACCAGGAGCTGACGAAGGGTGGGGGAGAATTGTCCAGAGACCTTCATTTCGTATATCGGTTGGGGAGGCTGGCTTAGTAACTGGATCATCAAAAGAGGAGGACGGTGTTGGGGGAGTTGACCTTACTCAACTCCCTTCAATCAAATGAAAGGACTAGCATGGAATTGTAGGGGTCTATGTGATCCGCTTGCCCTTATAATTCAAAAAATAAAAGCGGTGTGTAACTCTATGTTTTTAGATTTTCTTTATTTATCAGAAACAAAAACAAAAAAGCAACAAGTAGATGTACGTTTTCGGTTTATGGGTTTTGTAAGTAGTTATGGTATTGATGCGGATGGATCTAGGGGGTTTTGGTAGGTTTTCGGAACAAATCTCTTTTTAATGTGGTTACTATCTCACAAAACTTTTTGATCCTCAAAGTTAATGAAGAAGGATGTTGTTTCTGGTACCTGTGTCTTTTCTATGGGGAACCATCTTTGTCTAAAAGATATAAGGTTTGGAATGAGTCGTAAGAATGGCTCCAATCTTTGGATAACCCGTTTATTATTTTGGGGGACATTAACCAAATTGAAAGTGCGGGGGATCATCATCTAAAATTAAAGGCCTATCTAATTTTGTGGAGTGGAAATCAAATCTTTGTCTGATGGATTTTCCGTTTAAAGGGCCGAGATTTACTTGGAGTAATAAGAGACAAGATGGAGGCCTTCTGTTTGAACGGTTGGATAGGGCATATGGTTCACATGATTGGTTGGATTCTTTTCCAAATATTGGTCTTCTACATCTACCTATTCAGTTCTCCGACCATGCTCCTATTATTCTAGACACAAATTTTCTGTTCACCTACGGAAAAAGGCCTTAGAAACTGGAGGCACGGAGTTTGGAAAATGAGGAATGTATGGAACTAATTAGGAATGCATGGAAAAAACCTTACAAATGTTACAATGGATCAAAAGGCTTTATTTTATATAGGAAAATTAAGCATACAAGAGCTCAAGTTAGAGAATGGGCGATGAATAGGAAGAAGGAAATGAACTACCTATGGTCAAATTTTGATGATCAACTACTACGTGATTTGGATTCATCTATCTCTGATGGTAACTTTTCTGCTTATACTAAAACCCATAACAAGTTACTGGATTTTGCTAAGAATAGGACTATTTACTGGAAACGGAGGGCAAAGTTTAAATGGGATACTGATGGGGATAATTGCACAAAATTTTTCTCCAACTGGGTCAAAGGTAGAAGAGGGCAAAATTTTATTAAGGGTATGAAACTTAAGGATGATTCCTGGACTTTTGTTCAAGAGGATATTGGTAAAGAATTCAGCAATATGTTCAAAGATTTATTTCAGGCAGGAAAACAACAAAGTAGCTTCTCTTCTTTTTGGGATAATCACAGGAAAATCTTTGATAGTATACCCGTTGAAAGAAAAATTAGTCCTGACTCGACAGATATCTTAAGTGCAACATATAGTGCAAAGGATGTTCGGAAAGCCGTTTTTTAACTAGGAGGCTTAAAATCACCTGGTCCGGATGGAATCCCGGCTGTTTTCTACCAGAAATGTTGTCACACTGTTAAACATTCGGTTACTAAGGCGGTTCTTGAATTTCTCAATTTTGGGTTTTACTTAATGAAATGAATCGCACTTTTATTGTGGTAATTCCAAAGATCGCTAACCCGGAGATAGCAGAACACTACAGACCTATCAGTCTTTGTAATGTATCGTGACTAGATGTATCACTAACAGACTGAAGCCTTTCATGAAGGGTGTTGCTCTTTCATGTACATGATTTACTCAATCATGTACATGTTTCCCATTTTGCCATTCTCATTTCAACATCCTTTTTTTTACAATGTTATATTTTTTTAATTCTCTCTTATAATTTCCTCCGTCCACCACTCGACAACCACCGTCGTCGATTACCGCCACTCCTTCTACCATACGCTGCCCTCTCTCACTTCTCACTGACAACCTCATGGCCACCTCTACACACCCCCGCTCACCTAAACCAACTTCCGTCCCCTGCACATGTAATGAAATCAAATTCCTAACAATTGCTATGTTGTCAGCGAACTTAACAATGTTAACATGCCATTTGCCTTTAATTGGCTATGGAATCAATATGACGTTTGCCATTGAAATTAGATTTGGTAGTACATATTCAACGCACAAATTGATTAGTTATCCCTTACTCAAAATTGTTTTTCACCATGATAAACAAATAATTTTAGAAATACAAACCCTAATTATTCAGAATTGTACTATTAAAATTATTATTGTACTACTCACATTTTCGATAAGATTGTCGATTTCATCTTCCTTTGATCAATCAGGGGCTTTTTGTTATCGTTTTACATTTGTTTTATTTCTTTTATCTTTGTGGTGCATGAACTCTTTACCCATTCATATAAAGGGTAAAAATTCATATTTATTAATTAAAAAACAATTTGTAATTTATTTTACATACAATGTACGAATTTCTTCATTCAAAACATGCCAAATACCAATTTTTTACAAAACATTTAATATCCAACCATATTTTTAATAATTATCGTATAATAGTTAACTATTATTAATCACGACATGTTAGATATGACGATTTTATGAAACTATTTTTGGGGTCATGTGTAAAAAGGGTCCTGAAATTTAAGGTGGAAGAAAACAAGTTGATGAATATAATATAACTATTAATGTAGTGGAAGAAAATTTTCAATATTTGTAATGTCTTTTAGCATATGTGAGATATTATAAATTGCTTTAATACTATACTACGCAAAGCAAAGGTCAACATGACAGAAATATCCGTCGAAAACATCATTTGGTTTTGTCGCAAAATTAACGTTGGTCCTAAACATCCGTCGCAAGAGATAAATTGAGACGAAATATTTTCTGCCGAAACAAAGATGACTTTGTCTTAACTCTCAATTGTCATATAAGAGTTAACATTAGGTGTTGTCGATTTTTTTTTTTTTGGTAAATAGGAGAAGTTATATAAAACTAGGTGTTGTCGACTTTATGTTACTATTGAAACATGACCGACTTTATAATATTACTCCGTATTTTTTAGGTTACCCGTAATAAGGGTTTGAAAATTTTATATTCGAGAAATACAAACTAATAAATGTAATATATTAACAAATGTAGTTTATCAAGACATATTTCAATATTTGTAATGTTGTTGGGTATTGGCAAGACATTATAAATATTTTAAACACAAATTATATGTGGCCCGTCACAATTTTGTATTAATTACTAACAATTTAACTACTTTTGAACATAATTTATTAAAAAAAAATTTTGAAAATAATGAATTGTTGTTATATTTAGCCATCTCTACGAAATATTGAATAATTTGTGATAGTTTTCATATTATTTCTACTATTTCTTATACGTAAATATTAATTATATCCGTGCATTTTGCACGGGTTACACACTAGTGTAATTATAATTCGGTATGTTTAATTTAACTAATTATATTTTATAGAAAATACGAATTAGCTTTAAAAAATTTAAAAATGTTATTAATGGGGTTCGAACTTGGGATCAGTTAGACACAAACTAATGATTGCAAGCAGAGTTTTAATCAATTATTCATAGGTAGAGATGGCAATGGATCCCGGATCCTACCCAGATCCATCAGACCCTACACCAAAGGGTAGGATATGGATCCCATTATTGTAAATCCTTAGGATCTGGATCAGACCCATATCCTTATACGAGTACGAGGGTCGGATCTGGATCCCACCACTAAGATTCAGATCATACCCTTGGACTCTCTTTTAATTTCTATAAGGGTAATTTTTGGAAAAATTCGACCCTTCAAAGGTAGACTATGGAAACAAGGATTGAAATATTAGTGTTTATTTTGTTTGAACAATTTGTTTTATTATGAATTGTTGGAATTATAATTATTTTGTGGTTTGTAAACCTTATTTGTAAGTTGCTATAAGACTTTTAACACTTTGTACACTCGTTTTGTTTCTTTTAGACTATGATTTTTAAACCAGTGAAGATAATAGATGGTAATTCGACTATAACATCGTCTCTAATTGACAAGTAAAAGTGAATTAATGTATAATGGTGACTAGGTGCGGTTTCATTTGAATGTATCGTTGGAAATTGACGGATCTGGATTTTATCCAAATCCTACCCAGATCCTTAGGATGCGGATATGGATCTACAAATTTCGGACCCTAAGGATAAGGGTAGGATCTGGATATACCATTTTAAAATGGATCTGGATCTGGATCTGGATCCTGTCCAGATCCTATCCATTGCCATCTCTAGTCATAGGTATCAGCACATTCATTTATGAATTAAAATTGTTAATCTTCTGAAATCTACTAAATTAATATATATAGGGAATGAAATCTATTAAAATAATATTCTCGAAAATCTTATTGCATATAATGAATTTTTTTTAGATATTTTAAATAAGATATTTAGGGAATTAATCTAATTATTGTTAGGTTATATCTAAAAAGATATTATTATATTTAGTATAGTTCAGTTACCTATTATAGTGGGTTATGGTGCAAAATGTGAGATTTTGTAATCTTTTATTGTGGGTTAAATAAAATTATACCCTAACACTAACGCATTCAAATTAACTATAGTTATACACGTGGCGCGATATGATTGGTTGTGTATGAGTTTTCCATATACAATGAAATATTAAATTGGATAGGATTAGGATATTCCATATTCAAAATGAAATATTCATTGTTTGCCTAGAATATTACTTTTTTTAAAATTAATTTGATTATTTTAATTATGGAGATTTTTCAAAACTCAATATGCCAAATGCTAAAATTGTGGAGATTATATATACTAAAATGTGTTACATTAGTAAACTAATCTTAAAAGGGTATTTTTCATTCATGTACCTGATTTACTCAATCATGTACATAAATTACCATTTTACCCTTCTAATTTCAAGACTCCTTCTTCAATTCATTGTTCAATTTTATTTTCTCCATGATTTATCTCAATTCATATACATGAACCCGAAATTTTATGCCAAGAGGAAAGGCCTTAATGAATCAATAAGAAAGATCTAAGGGTCGGGGGCGTTGCTTTGTGTTAGCAATCTTAGCATTAAACTCCAGAAAGTCCCAAAACGAAAAGGGATAAGCACAGTAGCGACTCGTTAATGTAGTGGGGCAGCTTCAATCGAGATGAAATGCGGAGGGCTATCCGAGTAAAATCACCTTAAAGATCTTGCCTTCGTCCCATGTACACCGATCGAGCGCCATCTTTTGGTGTGATGCTCCGTCCGAAAACGAAATACGAACTCCTAACCTAGACATAGTAAATAGATCCTCAAATCGGATCTCTGAATTAGTCACTACCAATGACAGTTACACAATGGCTCACAATAGAAAATTATTGACTGAATTGATATAAATTGCTATAATTTTTTGATTGAATTCATCAAAAATTGCTATGATTTATTGATTGAATTGGTAGTTATTTGTTCGATATAAAAATTAATATTCATATATTGATAAATCTGATGAAATTTGATTAAGTTTGGGAAAAATAAGAAGAGAGAAAATTTGGTTATTTGATTGAGAGGAAGGGTAATGTTTGGAAACATAATGAAAAAAAGTACATAAAAGAGTAATTGTTGTCCATGAAAGAGCAACTACGATCTTAAAATTCTAAACTTTAGGAACTAATTGTCATTATTTTAGAGAAAATAGTGTGAATGGAATAAAAAAATTAGTGATTCCTAAAAAACAAAAGTAGGATCAAATTACATTGAAGTTTCAATCATTTTACGGTGAAATGTGAATGGGATATGGACGATATGCTACCCAAAATATAGCTAATGGAATATGGACTCCATCCTTCACAATTCACAAAAATCAAAAACAATTTTAAGAATTATGTTATGTCATTCAACTGCATTTCCATTGCCATATGTCACTTGACCGCCGATATGCTTATTGCAGAGATTGCTATGGACGTGGAAAATTTTGGAACAAAGATAATTTGTTTTTTGTGGTTTAATCTTATAAATATATATATTTGATGTTTGAGTGAGCCTTTATTTGATGCTTCTGTGGTGTTTGAGTGAGCCTTTTTTTTTTGATGTTTTATGTTCCTAGTACGTTTTGTCATTTGGGCGTTGTTGAACTTCGGGACGAAGTTCATTTTAAGGGGGGAAGACTGTAATACCTCGGATTTTGGCCACGATTTTATTTGATTTTATTTTAATTGTTAGACGGTTTGAAGCATGATATGGGGTTTCGTTTGATACGATTTTAAATAGAGCGATAATAATTACTTCGTTTATAAGTGTACGTATCATGCTCGTTTATAAGTGCGTGTATCATGTTCGTTGTGGGTTTCGAATGAGGGGTCACTCTTATACGTGACATGACCTGGGTAGAGTTCGAACCAGGGACCTCTAGGGGGTTGGTGTGGGCCTTGGAATCCGTGCACAACACAGCCCACAACAGACCTTAAACCCTATACAATTCTGACAGAAGATACTCCCTGCCGCCATATAAATGGAGTTTGTACTCCCAAATTCTGAACTATCATCCTAAAAACAAAACCCTAGACTGCAGCCACCATCACACGGGAAGGAGAGAGGGTGCTCACGACCAGATCCGCCGTGTCTAACACCATTCGATTCTGGTCAGAAGTCAGGTACGTGTCTTAGGTGTCTGTGTTCATTGCTGGTCGTGTTATACTCTCTGTTTTGCTTCGTGTTTCGACGGGTCTGGAGCGTTAGTTGGTGGTTGTGGTGGCCATGGTAGGGTTGGTTGTAGTCAGGACCATGTGATAAGGGTTAGTGTTGGTAGGCTAGGTGGTTTATGGGTCGTCGATGGTGGGGTTTTGGAGGCATGGTTGCTGCGTTCAGAACACGAGTCACAGGGGTAGTTGTTGGTGTCTCTGTCGAGCAGTGGTTTGGGGGTGGTGTTACTGGCGACTCGGGGGAGGTCAATACAGTAACACCATCATGGTTAAGGGGTGTGTCAGAGGTGGCGTCTGGTGGTGGCCGTGGTTAATTCTGGTGGTGGTAACGGCTGTTGTTGTCAGGCCTGTTTAAGAGGAGATTGGGTTTTGCGTGTCACTGGTCTGTAACCAGGGATGGATTCGTGTCTAGTCTGGCTTGTAGGAGGGAGTCGACGGTGGTGATGGGTGTCAGTAATGGAGTGGGTGGTTTGGGTGTCGCGTGCGGTGGTTGTCGGCGGGCAGTGGGGTGTCGGTGAGGCGGTTTAAGGGCTGGCCGTGTCATAGGTGGAGTCGGGTTTTAGGGGCTGTTGGGTTATTTTCGTGTTAGACATGAGTTTTGGTTATTATTATTATTATTATTATTATTATTATTATTGCTATTATTAGTATTATTATTATTAATAATAATATATTGGTATTTATGGTATATTTTATTTATGGTAAATTTTGATATGGTGGTAATATATAGAGTAATTTGAATTTCAAACGGAAGTTACCATTTTTGTTAGAAGTTGTTAAGTCGAGGAAGTTTTATTTATGGAAACTTTCCATTTATAGGGGGGTTGCCATTTATAGTAAGTATAGTTGTGGTGGTTCGGGAAGGTTTTTAATTCGTTACATATGCATGTCTAGGTAGCGAGTTTCGTGTGGAACACTTCTAACGAGCCGGACGCATCTACTTTACTTACTATTTCAGGTAGGGGAAGATATTGATTATAATAAGGTGCAATCTATTCATATTTGTGTATAAGCATATTTGTGTGATTTATCATGTGATCGTTGAATTATATTATCTTTATCATTCCGAAATATTGTATATATATATTGTGCCTTGTGATTTGGAGTTGGATCGGTGCGGAGTATTTATGGTGTTGGATCGGTGCGGAGTATTTATGGTGTTGGATCGGTGCGGAGTATTTATGGCGTTGGATCGGTGCGGAGTATATATGGTGTTGGATCGGCGCGGAGTTTATTATATTGTTGTTTTACTTATTCTTTTACCTACTCAACCTCGTGGTTGACCCTGTGTATTCGTGATCACCTGTGATGAACCAACTATTGGGGAGCAGATTGACAGGTGGCTGTGACTAAGGGGGAGCTATGGGAGGAAGAGCTTGGATCCGGACCAGTTTAGATGTCTAGATCGCCTTAGCCAGTTTTATAAGAGTTGTACTTTACTTGTTTTGTTAAGACTTTTGGACACGGGTGTAAGAACATGTTTTGAGTTAACTTTATACTTAAAGTACTGTTTATCTTCCTTTGCATCTACTGCCTCGGGAGACCGAGATGGTAACACTCTTATTTATCTGAGGAGTCCTAGTTCAGGCCCTTGAATAAATGGGGGTGTTACACTTGACCGCCGATATGCTTATTGCAGAGATTGCTATGGACGTGGAAAATTTTGGAACAAAGATAATTTGTTTTTTGTGGTTTAATCTTATAAATATATATATGTCGGATTAAATTCTTGCTCGATTTATATATAAATGTGTGCGCGGTAATTTACTATAGTACATTTTCGTTATACGGTAAGATGATTCTTCACGTCAAGGGATTAATTTTAATAAGAAGACTATTTATTTAACAAAGAGTATTGCTTGTGACGGATAATATTCGTCACAAGTTGAAAACGGATACTTTAGTCTCACAATAAAACAAGTGGAAGAAATTCAGCATTTTATGCATATTGTCACTTGCATTATGTGAGAGGTGATATTCGTCTTCAACTTGTGACGGATAGTGTCCGTCTTTAATGAGAATTTGTGTTTATTTAATATAGTAAATAAGTAGTTTTTTAATAAAATTGAACTTTCTTAGTATAAGATGGTCGCACGCAACAACAGTTGTATACCATATGAACATCTTTAATAAAAATAATCAAATTTACGTTTTTAAACCAACTATACATTTACTATTTCGTCTCAACAAATTATTTACGTTTGCTTTTATTGTACTGTAGTAGACAACTTTTATTGCATGACTATTTTAAATATTTTAAAAATAGTGTAATGGGTAATTACGAGTGCACTATTTTTATTGTAAATCTTGATCATCCTAATAAACAAAAGATATTAGCTCATGTATATTGACATATTGGTAAATAATTCTAAATTAATTTATCGGTAAATATTTAGTTTGTTTATCTTTAATATTATTAACTATATTCATCTAAAATTCTTAAACTAGTTAGTGACAATCACTAGCGCTTCTTCCCTTACCCGACATTGTCGTCGACTTTTCCCCTGCCCGTAGACACTCAACCTCCACCCTTTAAAAGTCTAAACTCCATCCAAACCACCTAAAATCATCCATGTATACTCGAAATATCCTCCCCCACCCTCTGGTGGATTAGGGGGTGGCGGAGGGGATTTTAAGAGAAATACTCCTCCCTTAGACGAGTAGGTGTATTTGGTCGAATAAGCCACACTCGGTCGAGTACATTTTTGTAAAAGTTAAATTTGGAAATGTTTGTTTGTACTCGGTCGAGTAACTTGTGTACTCGGTTAATGTTCCATAATAAGCCACACTCGGTCGAGTATAAATTGGCTGATAAAACACGATCCCATAATAAACTGATTGATACACGATTCCATAATAGGAAAATATAACTGCTTATGGTACACTATTCCGAATTAATGTTCCACGTATTTCGCCATAATATCTTTATTATACCTGAGATTCTATAATTTACACTTTATATGACAACATTAGGCAAATATTTAACTGTAATACACGATTTAAAAATAAATTGACTGACAAATAATAAATTAACTGACAAATACACGATTCCATAATAAACTGACTAATACACGATTCCATAATAGGCAAATATAATACACTATTATGTATTAATGCTCCACTTATTTCGCCTATTATATCTCACATTAACACACCTGAGATTCTATAATCTACAATTATATGGCAATATTCGGCAAATATTTGCCGGTAATACACGATTTGAATATAAATCGACTAACAAATAATAAATTGACTGACAAAAACACGATTCCATAATAAACTGACTGATATTTGATTCAATAATAGGCAAATATAACTGTTTATAATACCGATGTAGAATTACAGCAGTGTTTCGAAATTAAACAGATAGCAGGACTGTCCTGTGCTGTAATACTAACTTTGCAGCGGAATATAGGTTGTTTGGACGTGATTATAAGTAAAGTAACCAGGATATCATGTGAACTCGCTCTCCTCCCTCGCAAGGAACTTGATTATGAACACAAATAGAAAGTATCTAACTCTCAATCTCGCAAAATTGATCACTCGAAACTCCCTTAAATAACAACCTCTCAAGATTGCTATGCACTCGATCATCTCGCAAGACTCTCGAAAATAAAGCTCACAAAACTGCAAACTCAGAATTATCTTTATCACTTTTTTTTATAAAACTGAATACATAAGTCCCTATTTATAGTAGAATAGAGGATACAAGACTCCCTAAAAACATGTGATCCTTTCCATAAGTGGATAAGGAAAACTTTCATAAAATAACTATTACCTTAAAACTACTTCATTTATTCTTAAAACTGAAATTAGGAAATAAACAATAAGGAAATAAATAAACCTACCTTATTCTTAGTAGCTAACTTATGGAAACTAAGAATAAGGTAACTATAATATCTTAAGTTCTCCTTAAGATGTGTGCTTTTAAGTTATCTGAATGTATACCATGCCCGTCCTACACCAAATACACTATTCTGTATTAATGTTCCACGTATTTCGCCTATATAACATTAATGCATCCGTAAATGATACGTGGCGTTCGAATAAGGTGTGACATGTGGCGTTCGAATAAAGTGTGACACGTGACAAGGTGTGACACGTGACAACGTATTGTGAAGATGATATTTGCTTTAACTAGTTGTTGTACGGCGCGCTTCGCGCACCGTACCCCAAGTTAGCGTCACTCGTCTATTAAAATTAGTATCGGTTCATGTATTTCGTATTGTTGTCTATTGGCTCTCCTTGACTATCTCACCGCCGATAATTACGAAAGTTATCTATAACATTAAAGAGGCATACGTTTTACCATTAATGGAAAATAAAGGAAGGGCTAAAAAAAGTACTACGTATATAGCAGTACTTTGGCTCAGTTGAAATTTTTCATAGGGTTAGAAATTAGCTCGTATGTAGTATTTGAAGGTGTTACTTAATAACTCCTTACAAATTAGCTGAATTTATGACATATATTTGCAAGCGAGCCACAATATGTAGCGACAGACGTGAATAGTAGACGGAATGCTATTAAGGCCTTATAAGGTGGTGTTTTAACAAAGCAAATCCGTCCATACCAATGTAGAACATTACATGTTAACTCAAATCACCTAATTATCTCCTTTAATTGTAAGATGTAACCATCTTGGTCAGCTGACGTGATTAGTCTTTAAAGTCCAAAGTTATTGCTTTTGACGCAACTGATCTCAATGCTGAACAAATATATCATCACGTGTAAGGCATTATTTTCAGCTCGTTTCAGTTCAGCTCAGCTCCATTCAGTTCAACTAAGTTTAGTTCAATTCATAATTCAATTCAGCTCAGTTCAGCTCAACCCAACTTTATTAAGTTTAGCCCACATTATTATTATTATTATTATTATTATTATTATTATTATAACGCGGGACTTTCATTGAGATAAAATCAAAGTTTACAAAAAATTAGTGGGCACCCGGGATAGAAGAAATTATTATTATTACTGTTGTTGTTGTTGTTGTTGTTGTTGTTGTTGTTGTTGTTATGATTATTGTTATTTTATATTTATTGATTTTTCTATTTTATTATTATTTATTATTAAATATTATTATTATTGTTATGTTTATTATTATTATTGTATATATATATATATATTTTAATTATAAATTATAAATTATTATTGTTGTTGTTATTATTATTATTATTATTATTATTATTATTATTATTATTATTATTATTATTATTATTATTATTATTATTTGTGAAACAAGGGAGAGTAGAGAAAAATGTAAGAGATAAAATTTGATAACATTCAAATAGTAATATTTGTTAACACAATCGAAAATCATAATCTTGAAAATATAGATATCATTAACACGAAAGACATCATCTATGTTCCTTCGTTATTGACTTTCATATCATCTTGATGTGTTTCATTATCGTGGTCATTATGGACACCAATAACATGCCCTATTTTTTTTAACGTTGTCCAAGAGTTTCTTCCATTCTTTATCATTCATGTTTGAATTTGTTCTTCCTTGAGTACTTTGATGTTGTATAACTGGTATACCAAGTTTATCCATCCGAATGAAATTATTAATAACTTATTTTATTTTTTTAAACCGGAAACTTTTATTAATCAAACAAAACTATTATTTTTTTTGCTAAATAAACGTGTATTATTATTATTATTATTATTATTATTATTATTTTGTTATTATTATTAATATTATTATTTTGTTATTATTATTATTATTATTATTATTAATATTATTATTATTATTTACTTAGTTCTGTTTAATTAAACTTCATTCACTTTTATTAATTTCAGCTTCATTCAGTTCAGTTCAGTTCAGCTAGATTAAATTCAGTTCAGTTCAGCTCAGTTCAGTTCAGTTCAGTTCGATTCAGTTCAGTTCAACTTCATTCAGTCAAGTCCAGTCCAGTTCAGTTCAGCTCAGCTCAGTCCAGCTCAAAAAAGTCAAAAAGAACATACCTAAGTCATTAACAGGAAGGCCCACTGAAATTACATTATTATAGGCTAAACCCGTAGGATTTGTAAAATCATATATAATCATGGTATACCATACTTTAGTGGGCCGCCAAAATTTCAGTGATACAGTCTATTATCAGCAAGACCTCAGTTTTTTGTACCTTTTTTTCCCCTTGAAATCCACACATAACTAAGTATATGAATTATTTTATAGAAACGATTGTTATTGAGGAATAAGGCGAAGACGTTTGAAGCCAAAAACCAGCAGAAAGCAGCTTAAAAATGGCTGGAAGTCGAGATTAAGCAATTACTCACGCTTTATACTCTCAGCCAATATCATGTAACGTATCCTAACTGATTTGTGACAGGTAATTCCTTAAGAAGAGCCCTCGTTGAGGCATTTCATCCAACACTTTGATGACATTACTAAATTCGTTGAGACATTTCACCGTACACCCTGATGGCATCACCAAATCCATGTCATTTCACAGTTGAGATGAAGATGGAAAGCCTCTTTCTTAATTATAACTCATTTGAGTCTCAAAATTTGGCTTACGAAAATAATACTGATTATCTTAATCGCAGGCTAAAAATAGTGAAACAAACCCAATATCATTCGAAAATTCAGCCGCCATATTATATCGGTCATCCAACACCAATAAGCAATAAGTGTTTCTAAGTTTTTACAGAGGTACGTAAGCTGATCGCCGACGAATTTGTTATTGGCGGATCTAACGGTGTAGTTAGGACTAAGGTTCATAAAATTTAGAAAAGGGAGATGGAGGGGTATGATATATTTTAGTTGGGGAAAGTAATCGACATGAAAGGACGAAGATGGTAGCTTGGGAAGGAAGATGGAGAAGGAAATTGGGTGTGTGGTTTTGGCAAAAAAAAAAGCAATTTAGTTGATAACGGCAAGTGGTTCTAGGTTAAACCTTAAAGCTTGCCAAAGGCAGAAGTTGAGAGGTCTCAAGTTCGAATCACGGGGGTGATAATCACTTGTCCCACTGTGTTCCCCGAAGGGG
Organism: Silene conica; assembly: GCA_029255685.2. Classification (NCBI taxonomy): domain Eukaryota; kingdom Viridiplantae; phylum Streptophyta; class Magnoliopsida; order Caryophyllales; family Caryophyllaceae; genus Silene; species Silene conica. The sequence goes on from CM055314.2 coordinate 76,949,147, forward strand.
GTGACTTACACGGTCCATGTGGTAGCAAGAAAATGGTTAGGCCCGGGGGGATTCAATTCCCTTATCATCAAAAAAAGAAAAAAAAAAAGATAATCTACGCCTATCCATTAGTTATCATTTGCCTAAACCAATGTAAATGACAATTTAGTAGATAACAACTTACATAATTTAGGCACACAAATTCTTATTTAATTTAAGACGAAAGTATTTGTATGAAGTTTAAGACGACCCGAATAATGACCCATTTGCATAGATATGACAAACTTTTTGTTTTTCTCTAAACCTTTTCACTTTTATCTTATTCGTACAAGTGGATATTACTTGACCCGTCTTAACTTAAGACGAATATATTCGTCTCAAGGGAGACTTATTGACTTACGCGTATCAGTGAGTGAACCTTTGCCTAATGCAGATGTAGGTAGCAATTTAGTTGATAGCAATAACATAATTGGCTAAGTGGCTCAAAATGGTATTTTGCAAAAAGTAATAGATAATTATTAATCACGATGGAGTATATTTTGGACAAATATTAAAGAGTCCCGATTCACATTAACGACATTAAACTTACAAAGCAATTTAAAAAGGGTAAATTTTGTACGGTCAAAATATTCTCAGTCTTTCATAAAACGGATATATCTTTTCTTAATAATAAATTTGTTAAATAATATCTTATTTGCATAATAAATGGGAAATGTGACAAACATTTTGGTAATCTTAATATATTCGATTTTTGTCGTACGTATAATATAATAAGGTTTAAATGACAATGCTAATTATTTTGTGTATAAATATGAAGTCCATTAATAATATATGTAGTGCATGTAAATGCAAATGACCAAAATTCATTTTTTTTATTGGACGATGTATGATTTGAGTTGTTCCTTATTTTGTTAATTAGTTATTGCCTTGTTGTTTTATTGCTAGATTAAGAAATGAAGGTGTGCATTGTGATGATCGGATGGATGTTGCATTGTGATGATCAAATAGCTTGTTGTTTTATTGTTAGCTAGAAGACAAAAAAAGTTACTATTCATTATGAATAGTAACCTATGTTACCCACATTTTAGTAAGGGGTATAGATATAATACATCACATGATATGATATATGATGGTGAGTACTGAGTATTACTGTATTAGGGAATAGAATGAGATTGAAGAATGAAGAAATGAGAATTTTTTTTTTATTTCCTTAGTAAATAAGGTTGAAGTGTAGAACACATAACATATGTTAATTAGAATCGGAGCTAACGTGTTGCTCAAGACGAGCTAACGTGTTGCTCAAGACGACTTTTTATGCCATTAGAGTATATATGGTAGATTTTTTTTTTTTTTTTTTTTCCTAAAAAAAATATCTCTACCAAAAAAAATAGTAAGTCTTGCTTGCGACGGGTCGTTATTTGTGATGGATATTTTCTGAGATAAAATGGGCAGAAAATGAGTTAGTGGAGAATGGGGACCACATAAATAGTGTTGCAGAGAGAGAAAAAGTGGGTATTTTATGAGAGGAAACGGTATCCGTCACAAGCTTGCGACGGATAGTACCGTTGCAAATAAGAATTTGTGAAAAAATAAATATATGGTATAATATATGATTTGATTGACCCTATAAAAGCCGCACAAAACTTAAACGGTCACTTTCTTACAAAACTCAATCTTAAGACCGACCTCATATGGGAAGACCGCCTCATGATCTCCCCTCCTCAACACCCACAACAACAACCGCCACCACCACCGTCACCGCCATAATAACCCGGCTTAAACGGGAAGAATTCCGACGAACCAAACACGATACCGTCTTCTCGAAATGGCGAATACTCATCGGCCCATCCGACTGGGAGGATTACCAGGCCCAAAAGGATGGCGCCGAGAGGTACCGAGTTTCCAATTTGCCTGAAGTACCTGGAACCGGTTTATATGAGATAGCCGCTGCTGTGTGCAACACTGGTTCGGGTCGGGATATCGAGAAACTTGATCCGGATAGGATTGTGGTGGTTTACTTGGGTCAGGCTGATAATGTGAGGTCTAGGTTGCAGCATTATGGTCGAACCGGATCTCATCTTGTTTTCGGTATCGATTTGTTCCATCAAGTTTTTTCAAGAGGTTTTCCAATTGTTTACCGTTGGGCTCTTGTAAGTCTTACTACTTCAATTGTTTTTTATTCAGTAGAGTTAATTTGTTTTTTTAGACGGATATTTTGAATAAAGGTAAATAAATGACCCAGACAGAAAGAGTACATGTTACCGTATTTGTTTGGTGGGTTAGCTGGGGATTGAAATTAGTTTGTTACAGGTAAGGTGGTTGTTACCTTTATTATTTGACGGAGATTTGAATAAAAGGTAAATAAATGACCGAGATAGAAAGAGTGCATGTGATTTGTTTGTTAGAGGTAAGGTTGTTGTTACCGTTATGATTTGACGGAATTTGAATAAAGGTAAACAAATGAGGAGACGGAAAGAGTGCATGTGATTTGTTTGTTAGAGGTAAGGTTCTTGTTACCGTTATGTTTTGACGTAATTTGAATAAAGGTAAACAAATGAGCTAGACAGAAAGAAAGAGTGCATGTGATTTGTTTGTTGGGGATTGAGATTAGTTAGTTAGAGGTAAGGTTATTGTTTTTTTTTTTTTTTTATCGGAGATTTGAATAAAAGTAAATAAATGACCGAGACAGAAAGATTACGTTTGAAATGTTTGTTAGGTTAGTTGAGTTATACTTGGAGCTAAGTTAATTGTCTATTGATTTATTTGAATGAGATTGTGTTCAGTGGATAAAACATTTAACAGAAGTAGGTATACAACTTAGAAAGAAGAATTCGAAATAAGAATGGATTTATGATTGAAATTGGATCGGAATATTGAAATATACACCCTTTATTGCTGACAATAAGCCACATTGTTCGAATAATTGAACTGATTGAATGAAATAGAAGGAATACTTACTATACAAAGCTTGAATTTGGCATCAAATTGTGTACTGTGCTGAAGTAGAGGTTCAGCATTTTACACAAAATAAGAAGTAGCAGGCTACTGTGTTACATCACAGTATCTCAAAATGTATGCTAGGCAAAAATACCTTCTTGTTGGTGCTTGGGAATTGGGATCTTTAAGTTCTTCAGTTAGGCTTTTGTTCTGATAGGGCATCATTTCCTGCTACAGCAGGCGATATTCAGATCTCATGCATCCCAATAAAATGCTACTAGTCTTCTATTAGCTTCCCGAAAACCCTCTTAGAATTATGTAGCTATCCCCTTCTTCTCTGATGCAAAGGTAAGGGTATGTACAGTCTATTTCCTTAACAGTACAATCAGTAAGTGTCATAGTGACTCTCTTATGGATTAGGAAATTCAGATGAGATCTACGAAAAATGAAGATGATTGCAATATAGTACTTAGGTGTTCACCAAACTCACATAAATTTTATGTTACAAGCATTGATACGGAGCATAAAATATGTCAGTTTTAGTCTTCATCACGAAATTGATTGTCGTGGCCTGATCTCGGTCATTGTGTGCCATGAACATGTAACCTGCAAAACCGTTATATTTTGTACTATGTGTAAACTGAATACTTTTAATTCACTGATGAGGCACCTATACTAGAATAACAACATCAGAGCTTTAATCACAAAATGATTTGGGGTCAGCCGACATGAATCATCCTTTAGAACCGTCTGTTGCTGATCGCACACCTCAAAATGCGAAAATAGTGTGTCGCTTCTGAGGAGTCTCCCCAACGCTGTTCAAATCCGATTCATGTCCATAAAATGTACTAAGTTTTTATGCTGGCTGCCACAAACCTACCACAACCCTCCTCCTTTCTCCGGGCTTGGGATCGGCAGTGAATTCCCGAAAACACTCACAGGCGGAGTTTAATGAATAATGAGGCACCTATCATGACAGAAAATCTAGACTGTCAATTTCTGGTTTTAAGGTCCTAGTTTTGGAAGAGAAGGTTACAGTCTTATTGGTTAAAGTAAACTTTTGGAGAAATTATAATGTTATGTTAATTCGGGATTAGAAATGGGTTCTTCAGAACAGATTGTGGCCTCGTGGGAGCTATGTACTTTTCTGTAGATAACATCATAAAGTGGCAAAGTAATTCTTGGATAGTCATAAAGATATGAAGAAATCAGCTCGAGGAAGAATAAGATTCCACAAATCTAAAGTGAATGACAAAGATTGTTTCTTTTTCTTGGAAAAGGTTGATGATCCACCTCATTCTTGCACTTTCTAGCCTGTTGCTTTACTTAATGCACTAATCTTCAGAGGCAATACTTGGCCTTTCAAGTGTGAACTTCCGTGGAAAAACCGAAAAAGAGCTGCATTTTACTAAAGTACTTGCTCAGAGATTTTGTAAGAGAGGTTTGAAGTGAAACTCAAATAGGAAGATAATAACTCGGATGAGACCGCCTTATGACATGTTGGAGACCTTGGAGTTAGTATCGCAGATTTGGGATGAGCTTTTAAGATAATAAGTGTTAGGCATCTACAGAGATAGAAAAACCGATTCCATCCTTAAAATTTGATTTATGAGCTTTCATTCCAGAAACTATTGCATGAAGCTTAAGGGCTAAGGCAATAAGCAGCTTGCTGAGCTTGATAAACAAATTCAATCAAGAAACCAAGTATTTTATAATCTAAACAAGATTGTTAGTTTGAAGTAAGAGAATTATATTAGTAGCATACCTTTCACACTTAGGTTTTATTCACTCCTAATAAGTACATTTTAGACGGAACCCCGAGCCTAGAAAGAATTTAGACTCGCCTCTTTTTTAGGCTTGTTGACAGATCCTTTCACAAATGAGTAGATGTGTATGTTTCGTTAAGAAGGATAGCGAAGATCATGTCTACTTCACTGAGTCTGAGTCTGAGATGATTTAATCAACAGCTACATTACTCCAACGCCTCAGTGGCTCTTGCAAGGCAATAAGGGGTAGGATGTACGCGTCTTACCCATATGAAGTGAAGTCAAGTTGTCAACTGAGATGACTCAAACGAGTTCAGTTAACTTCCGTCTTCCAATATAATTGAAGTCTTGAAATTTAGGCAGCATATTAGTTATACAAAAACAAAATAGATTACATAAGCGAATGGCGAGTTCACATTGCTTTTGATTATACTTTCATGCTAGCTAATTTTAGTTTAAATGTGAAACAGATGAAGAGCAAAAGTGAAGCTATAAGGACAGAAGCTCTGCTTCTTCAAAAATTCGACTACGCATGGAACAAACTTGGAAATTGTTCACGGCGTCCAGATGATATTCTAAACAAAATAGACATGATCTCAACCAAAACCCGTCACATTCCTAAGATCTGGAAGATGTTACAATCTCTCAGTGATCAAAAGGTGGGCATTCCAATCAAAGCAGAGAAGCTTTCATTGGACAACAAGCCTAATCATGATACTCTTATTTATGATGAGAAATTAGGTCTTTTTGACCGAGTTTTTAGGTTCTCTCGTTCTCGACCTAGGTCAGTTGTTCCTGACCCTGAAACTGTAGCCCAGGACTTCATTGAAACTGTCATTTGTGGCGTGACTTCAAGTAACGGGAAAATTTGTATTAAACCACCAGTTGAAGGGCGGAAGAGGTGCGCTGATCATAAAGGCATGAAATTGACCTGTAAACCCGTGACAAAGGATTTGGGCACTAATTGTTTAGAACAAGAAAATTGCCCATCTAATGTGACAAACAACTTCATTTGCGGTGTAAAACTACGTGAAGGATCACATTGTGAAAGGCCACCTTTGCCAGGCAGGAAAAGGTGCATGGAGCACAAAGGGATGAGAGTTAATCAAGCCGTGTCTAAGGATCCAACCCATAAGTCTCTAATCACGGTATCTCTCTCAAATCCCGGCCTAGTAGATTGTTGTGGAGCTCATTTAGGTGATGGGAAATGTTGTACTAGAATGCCCGTGAAAGGAAGGAAGAGATGTGAGGAGCATAAAGGAATGCGAGTTGATGCTTGTGTTTCTAACAATTCTAAGTTATCATTGAGAAACAAATGGTTCAATGCTAAGCTTGAATAGAGTCATCCCTGTCAAATTTCAGCTATTTGCGTTGAAGAAGGCGGCCATACTAAGCAGTGCAAGATGCAGTAAGTATATGGATTCTCAGATGATGCCTTGAATAGTTGAATTTATCATGGCTAAGGTATTGCTCAAGTGTGGTACAATCATTCATTTAACAGGGAAGTATCGCATTCATAATATATATATACTCCACAGGGAAACTACAGTTATTTCTTCAATACATAGGAGAAAATCGCAAGGAGGTTCGAGAATTTAATTTACAGAGAGACATCTCTAACTGACAGTTCATGTCAGTTAATCTCGGATCATTTCGGGAATGAGGCTGTGTTGTTATTGTTATTGTTATTATTATTATTGTTGCGGCTTTGTATTTTTACATTACATTGTCATTAGAATGACTCAACTGAAAGATACATGTAACTTTTTTTTCTTTAACTTTATTTTTAAATCAATAGAGGAACATATTCATTGGAGCACCTATTAATCAGGTTTCGTATGCTTTGTTATAGTATTACTCAAACACCGAGTTACGCCTCATCACTGTGAACTCGGTTGGAATAAGGTTGCTCGTGAGTTTCTTCTCACATTCACATATTTAGTATATTAGTCCTATAGTCGGTACAAGTACCTAGCGACTACACCATCCAGGTGTAGACCCCTCCAACGAATGATTAATAGGTCACGTGACTCACGTCACAATCACGATCTCAATGGCTCCCGGAATTATTGTCATCCTTCTTCGTTCCTCCTACATCCCTACTCTACCCCAATAGAAATACCCTTCCTAAAACCCCAATCTACCTAACCTTGTTACCTCGATAACCCCATCATTAACATCCCAATTCTCCGTCTCTCCCTCTCTCAGTTCCCTAAATTATGGCATTGGGATATAAATCACAGAAAGCTAAGCATCCCCCGCCCCATTAAGATTCCTCTTCCAACCTTCGCTCAAACCTTCCAATAAAAGAAAACTTGTGCTTCATCTAATAGAAAAGGTAAAACTTTGATGAAAAATACTCGTCGCCTCCAGAATGACCTGACAGTTCTCTCAGAGGAGACAAAACTTTCCTTAACACTCGGCTTTTAAACTCGGGAAACCAAGTAGTAAGACTGTAGGACTGTACGAGTGTCCCAACAGGAATAAGACTGCTTCGGTTTCCAGGAAAATATGGACTTCAGTTTGAACCAGAGAATTGTGATCATCCAACATTTTTATTGTACAATGTAATAACTAAATCTCATGGAGATACATTCCAAACAACAATCTGGGGCAACCTTAAAAGAAGCGAGATAGCCTAATACTGTGAACTTGTAGACAATTTTAAAGCTACTAAACTGTCGAAAGCAAATAAGAAAACGGTGTAAAATTAAAGCAGCTGCCAAACTAAATTTAGTTCTTGAACTTTAAACAGCTTTAGCATCAATGACCGCTTCCAGTATTCTTCGCTCCAACTTATCTTCAGCAATCCACTGGGCACTTTGCTGGCAAATAAGCTCTCTCTTTCTCTCCTTTTTCTTTTCTATTGCATTTTGCTTCTTTCTCCAATATTTGAGCTTCTGCTCTTTTTCTTTTGCCTGCATGATTTGATTTTTTAATAAGATCCAGGACATAATCAACGACCATGGAAGCAGAATTTACAAAAATAACTCAATAAGTAATGATGCTTGGAAAAGAAAAAACAACACAGCAATCCAGTCCCAGACTCCCAGTTCCAATATTTTTGTGCATTTAATTAGGTTTTTATAAGAGACGGTCACAAGCAAATTCCATACAAACGACTAGAAGACAGTAAAAGGATGTATCATGGTTTCCTTAGATCAGAAGGCTAAGATGGTTCATCCAACTAAAGTATCCTATGCCAGTACTAAACCCGCAGGCTAAGTTGAAAGTAACGTATGCACCCCGTAACAGACTGACAGCAGCAAGAAGAAATCTGTATGCCCTAAATAATTTGAGGTAGACTAAGGTGACCAGTCATCATTCAACAAAAGAAAACTATCCAAAATTATCCATAAATCTATAATAGTGACAATGTTTGAGATTTTTCGAAACATGATTTTGTGGTCCGAGTCTAATCCTAACATTCTCGTAAGGAGAGTTATTTTCATCAACTTTGGACGGAAACTTAAGGAAATCCCAATTTAATACTTCGAATTAGATGGATCATGTTTTCAACTAATATATCCGTTTTTAGACTTGTTTGCTATTTTCAATTTCTGCATTATAATTTATTTTATATTTACTTGCTATTTTCAATTTCTGCATTATAATTTATAATGGGAGGAGATTGGTGGTTCGTGGTGGTTGTGGAGAGTGGAAAGTGGAGGCAAGGGAGGAATTATTACCTCCATATGAAGGTAATACATTACTTGGGAGGGAGGGGAGGGAGGGGAGGTAGGGAACTATTGTTCCCCTAATAGAGGGACTATTACACTATCCTCCCCCATTTCTATCTTCAACCACCCTCACTTTCCTCCATTTTTTAGTTCATTTAAGCTCCATTACCCAAGTAATAATTACCATCATCCTAAGCAACCCCTTAGTCTTCTTTTACCATTCTCAAGTCTCAACATTTTTTTTTTTTGAGTTGCTTTATTTTCTTACACACTTCACATTTTCATTTATTTTTCAATTTCTTCTGATTTTGTTTCAATTATACAGGTGGTCATTGAGGGTTTTGAAAAATAATTCATTTTAGCGGACCCAAATCACTTTGGGAATAAGGTTTTGATGTTGTTTTTGTTGTTGTATCTCTGCCGCGTACTCAATATCGCATATTGATTTGGAATCAACTAACATCAACCCGAATATGTTGGTGGGTTTGATCTTTGCACATGGAGATTCAAGAAATCTTATTATGAGTGCGTTGGAGGGGAATCTTTACAAGGTGGTACATTTGATTTCCGGTTTACGACTACAATATGTCAAAAATCAAAATGCCATATCAGACAAAATTCATCATTTCTAAAACTAAGATCCAAAGATCCCTAGCAGACAAGAACCTGAACAAACAATGGTACAAAGGAGTATGCTGAAAAACATCATACCTTAATAGTAATCTTTGTTTTAAGAAGAGTTCGGTTTGTTTGATCGTTGAAAATTTGCATTTCAGCTATTTTTATGTCTCTTTGTCAATGTCCTATTTTATATTATTAATGAATTGATCGTTCACTATAATAAACATTCAACAAAAGGGAAATCCTGAAAGGTACCAATACCCTAGATCATAATTTCGTAACGGAATTCGAACAATCCCCTATGTGATCCAAAGGAACCGCTCAAATTGTACCATCAAGCCAAACTTTCCTCGACGTACAAATCTACATTGTTCACTTTGTCTCTAGTCCCACTTAAAATAACGTGTTTTACTTTTTATTGGCGGCAAACAATGCTACAAACTCCCAATTAACAAACCTATGCCCCTGAAGAAAAATAGATCTCACATACTCGAACTTTAAAGTCTGAAGTATATACTTAATAACGTTAAATGGTTAGGTATATCATAACCCACAATCATTCATTCTCTTGAGAGAAAAGACCAGCAACTGTTTGTTGTTTTTAATGTCATAGAGAACCTATACAATCCTGCCCTTGAAGAAATAGCCCACAACATAAATCCACAAGGAAGAACAAAAATACTCTATGCTAAATTCACAATAATAAACACTTTGAAGATGATCATAGAAAATAAATACAAGTTAACGTCAGCAAGTCAACAAATATAGCATGCAAGAATAACAACAAAGGCAATGCCCACGTGAGTCTACTCAATAGCTTCTCAGAATTTACCGCCTCTATTTAAAGGCTTGTGTCCATATGTCCTTTATAAGAACGACAAAGGTGTGCAACCGATCTAAGCTAATGCAGTAGGTAGTAAAGGCAAATCTCATTAATTTTATTAAGCCAGCTGAGCAGACTGAATATTCTGCAGATAAAAGATGACTCCACAAAAATTACCACATAGGCGTCTTGGCTCAAAACCATGCATGATGCATATCTCATAATCCAGAAGAATTTTTTGTGCGATACAGCTTTAGGATGATACAATTCAGTTAGCATTAATCCGATAACTTATGGGTGACAAATCACACTGAAATGAGAGTTGCGCATGAAGGTTGTCCCTAAGGTCATTAACAATGTTTTCTGCAGTTCTACCAGCAGCTGCTTGGGTCCAAGACTGCTACTAAATCAGTAAGTTCCTCTATCCTAGCTTATGGTCCATTATGCAGTCAAGAACATGCAGCTATATTGCTCCAACCAGTCACACGGGATGAAATTAAGGGCATCATTTTTAGCATACCCAACGACAAGGCTCCTGGTCCCGATGGATACTCAAGTAATTTTTTTAAAGATAGCTGGGACATTGTAGGGGAGGAAGTGTCTATGGCCATTATGGATTTCTTCCAGCAGGGGCAGTTACTCAAACAACTGAATACTACTACCATTACTCTTATCCCTAAGGTAGAAAGGCCCCAAACTGTCCAACAATTCAGACCCATTGCTTGCTGCAATATTGTCTACAAAACCATCTCAAAACTGCTTTGTAACAGGCTCTCAACAGTTCTTCCTGACATTATTGACCCTATGCAAGGAGGCTTTATAAAAGGGAGGCATATTGTGGAAAACATACTAATATGTCAAGATCTGATAAGACTCTATTCGAGACAGAATACATCTCCTAGGTGTATGTTCAAGCTGGATATGCAAAAGGCATATGATACTATTGAATGGGAGTTCCTGAATCAAATGCTGACTGGTCTACATTTCCCCACACACTTCATCAATCTCATTATGCAATGTGTTACCACAGCATCATATTCTTTGTCCATTAATGGTAACTCTTTTGGGTTCTTTACTGGGAAGAGAGGACTTAGGCAGGGAGACCCCCTATCTCCACTGCTATTTACCATTTGTATGGAATATTTATCACGGCTGCTCAAGCACACTACTTCTACAATGGGGTTCAAATACCATCCTCTCTGCAAGCCTATGAAATTGACAAGTCTAATGTTTGCGGATGACTTGCTCATGTTCAGTAAAGGAGATGTTCAGTCCATCATGATCTTACTCAGAACCTTTGCAACCTTCTCTGCCGCATCTGGTCTCAAGCTTAGTCAAGGTAAATCAAATGTGTATTTCAGTGGTGTCAAAGGGGATGTCAAACAAGATATACTTGCGGTCTCAGGCTGCAAAGAGGGGTCTCTACCGTTCAAGTACCTAGGTGTCCCTATCAAATCATCCAGACTTACTATTCAGGATTGCTTACCCCTTCTGAATAATGTAACAGATCGTATCAGGAAGCTTGGAGCAAAAAAATTGAGCTACATGGGTAGAATGGTGCTGGTGAAATCAGTGTTGAGTGTGCTCCACAATTACTGGGCTTCCATCTTCCTTCTACCAGCAGGCATTATTAAAAAAATTGAAGCGACCTGCAGAGACTACTTATGGAATGGTGGTGTGGCTCATTCTCGAATCCCCCTGGTCTCATGGCAGAAAATTTGTAGACCGTGTCAGGAAGGAGGTCTGAATATCCAGCAGGCTGGAGCGTGGAACAAAGCAGCAATCGGTGCGAAACTCGCTTGGTGGGTGACTGCACAGCCTACCAAATTGTGGGTGCAATGGGTACACCATATCTACTTAAAAGGACAGCACTGGCAGGGGTATCAACCAGGCCAGAATACCAGTTGGGCATGGAGGAAAATATGCAAAGTCAAGGAGATTTTAGCTCAGAAATGGCAGGTGCAGAATGGAGCCCCTTTTCTGAATGACTACAATATTGCAAAAGGATATCAGACCCTCAGGGATAGAGGTGAAACAGTGTGCTGGTACAGATTCATTTGGAACAAATGGACCATCCCAAAGCATAGGGTGATAACATGGATGTATTATCATAAGGCTATGAACACCAAACAGAAATTACATCAACTGCATATTACTCCTGATGACAGGTGTTGTATTTGTGCATCTCACACGGAAACAGCTAATCACTTATTTTGGCAATGTGAGTATAGCAGAAGAATTTTAAAGAGTGTGAATGAATGGACAGGAGTCACCATATTACCTCAGAATACTTATCATTGGAGACTGAATATGAAGGGGACCAAGCTTAAGAGAGCACTGTTGAATGGCATTATCAACTCTTACATATATCACATTTGGATGCAACGGAACCAAAGCAGAATGGAGGGCAGATTGTTGAGACCAGAGTGTGTTGGGAAGAAAATTAAGAAGGAATTAGGAATGTATTGCGCTAGTATTAAAACAGGTCTACTGGCTAACAGGGACCGTTTGTTTGTAACTAGACTCATAAACTGATGTACTCAGCTTGTTTATAATACTACTTACCTTTCAACCAAAAAAAAAAAAAAAAAACAATGTTTTCCCTCACATAAACAGCAAAGGAACTCAATCCTCCAAAGGATCAAGATTCATGACTAAACTGATGCACAACAAGAGACTTTGTTCTGCACAAACACAGGTCCAAATTGAGTATTTTTTTTGCAATGTCCTGTGGTTGTAAGTATTTTAGCTTTTTGCAGCGAGAGGTTTAGATTGTTTGAGGTTTGTGTTCGTAACAGAAGTAAGCCGACTTCTTCTCTGTGGCTCCAATTGTATTTGATATTTGAGTTTGGACTTTATAATACGCACCAAGTCTGATGATTTCAAACCATGAAGAACTTTTGAGGATGGCTAAAATGTGCTGGAGCATATCATCTATAGTTAATAGCTAGACCCCACAATCAACATTGAACTAATTTTCTGTTTTTCGTATTCCTTGAGCGTTTATTCAATAGTCAATTATAGCTCACAATTGTTTGGAACTCAGTACACGTTCACCCTTTCGTCACATCTAGGGCTCCTCCAAACAACGGGGGCAAGGGGAGCCGGTCTCATTCAGTTACACATTACCATTCATATACAGCTAGACATTGGGCGTAGAAATATCAGAATTGAATAGGTAAACAAACGACGGAAACAGGAGATTAAATCAAAGGAATACACATTACCATTCATATACAGCTAAACATTGACATGACAATTGAATAGGTAAACAAATGACCATTCATATACAGCTAAACATTAACCTGACAATTGAATAGGTAAACAAATGACGGAACAGGAGAATTAATCAAAGGAATACGAATTACCATTCATATACAGCTAGACATGAGAACTGAATATGTAAACAAATGACGAGAAGAAGAGATTAAATGAAAGGAATACCAGAGTAAGGCGTAATTCCTCATCAGAAGCCTTGCGGTCAGCAGCACGAGCACGAGCAGCAGCAGCCTTGAGTTTCTTGCGCTCTTTTTTCTGTCTCTTAAGATCAGCCATATGTGCCTCGGCTTTTCGAGCCTTCTCCAATCGATTCAACTCCATTTCCTCAATGAACTGCTTTCGGATGACCTTAAACTGTTTTCTGTAATCCTGGCGAAGAAGATCGAGCTTGCGGTAGGCTCGTTTAGGGGTTTTAGGGACACCGTCGTTTAGGAAGGAGCCGATGAAGGGGGTGGGTTTGAGATACACGTGACCCGGGTTGTAGTCCTGCTGGTGAAACGGGATTTCGGTGGCGCCGGTTGACAGTGCGCGGTGGTGGAGGTGGAGGTTGGTTGTTCGCCGTAGCAGCGCCGCCGCCGCCCTCATCGCCATTTTTGGTAGTAAGGGTAAATAAGCAAGATGATTAATTAACAACTGACAAATGAAGGGCAGTGTATTGTGTATGTGTAGTTGTGTACCCCGTAGCCGTGAAGTTGCATAAAAAGTAAAAACATGTCAAACGGGTTGGGTCCATTAGTCTGGTTTGGAATATTCGGGTTTTCAAGAGTTATGTAAGTTCATTTTGGGTTCAAATTGCTTTCGGGTAAGTTGTTTTCAAGTTATTTAGGGATATTATCAGTTTCCGATAATAACATTCGGTTAGGGATTAATAACTTCGAGTAAATTCGGGTTCAGGTTAAATTTGAGTCCTCAATTTTGGTGCAGATCGGTTGTTCGGGTCGAAGTCAGTTTTCGTTCGCTAAGGTGTATTAGAGAGAAGTGTTACAATCCATGAGGACAATGAGGTGAAGAGTAGGGATTATGGCTGTCAAAAGTTGGCCCGATACGAAAAACTCAACTTGAACCGATTTTATTTGATATAGCTCGAAAATTGAGTGAACTAAAATAAACTCGATCAATTCAGAGACCAAATCGACAACCAAAAACAGCTTTAATTGTCCCAACTTAAACTTAACGAACATTAATTCATTCTGATTTTGACCTAAATAATAAAATTGGCTTACTTAGTAATAAGCCCAAATATGACCAAATTGATTTTCATCTTAGTTTTAATTAAATCAAGATAAGATAGATGTTAAATAACTTGACCAAGTAAACAAACTAAACTTCATCCAACTTGTTACATGAATATGACTCGACTCTACAATAATCCGATATCAAGTGGTAAACCTGAACTTGTTGACCCAACACAACCTGAATCGATATCATCCAACTCATAACCGACCCAAATGACTCAATTGCCACTTCTATAAAACTCTATTGAATGTTTACCTCCATATAGGTAACATTGGCATCTCCTCCTAGTTAGACGTCTCACGTTCGATACCGTATCGGACACGACATTCGTCGAACACAAGCGTGCACGCCTAATTGTGTCAGATATCTATAAGTGAGAAATGAGATGTCGAAAAAGTGAAAGAGAATGATTAGAACACGGATTTGAGCGAGAAATGAGAATAAATTATAGTTAAAATGAAATTTTACCTTCAATTATAAAATATATATATTTTTATTAAATTTAAATAACGTGTCCCGTGTCCTAAATTTTATGAGATGTCATATCATGTGTCCTTGTCGTGCCCGTGTCGGAATTGGTACTACCTAGATTGACATAGAGAATGTAGAAAATGATTAGGAAATGGAAAATGGAAAATGAGAAATGAGAAAGTAGAAAATACGTTTCTGAATAGAATGAAAAAGTGGATCAAGATAAATAAAATGAAATTAAGATTTAAAAATCGATGATCCGATCAAGTTGCCTTCTAAATGGAATTGGTCTATAACTAAGTATATTATGGATTATAGAATACGCTATATATCTCAATCATTTATATTTCATCAATTAGAGGATTATACAACCAGATGTATATATATTTGGTAGTATAGATTTCGAACTTTATAACAAAGAATCGGAGCGTCTTTATAAAAAAAATTGTAAATCAAAACATTATATTGAAACTCAAAAATAATGGAGTACATATAAAATCCAAAGATTTTAATTTTAACACTAAAAAATTATAGGGCAAGAAAAAATTGTTAAAAGCTCAAAAAATATTACATATAAGCTCAATTAGATTTGTATTTGAAGTACGATACTCATATACATCTCGATGTATAATCCTATTTGTGATATTTCACAATTCACAAAGTTAGAATTTAGAGACCTAAGACAAAAACTAATCAAAACATAGTGCTAATTGATGACTTCTTATTCTTTTATGTAACTCGCCGAAGAAAAACCAAAAAAAAGTTAGAATTCAGGCTCGAAGACTTTGTTATGGCTCATCACAATTTAAGTGAGGTTATGTAGCACTACTTTGAATCTAGGTAGTACAGACACTTCTCTTAATTAACCGTCTTGTGTTCGACACCGTGTTCGACAGTCCGACACCCAATACTCGTTGAACATATGGCTAGACATATTATAATTTAGACGAGAAATAAAATTTTAAAAAAGATAAATAGAAAATGAGTTTGGGTAGAAAATGAGAATTAGTTATAGTAAAAGTTGAATTGTACCTTACTTGTTTAAATTTAGTTTCAAATACACGATAAAAATAAAATTATACATTATTTATAATTATAGGATATATATTTTATTATACAGTATTCAAATACCGTGTCCCGTGTCCTAAATCTTTATAATATAAAAGGAATAGATTTTAAAGCATTCTTATTGGTTGTTGAATTTTAAGAAAGAAGTTATTTTTTTTGTTAATGTACGCCCTCCATAATCTTCAAAGTTAATTAATTACTTCTTTTCTATTTTCTAAATTCTTCCATTAATTCAATAACTTCTTTTTTTAATTTAGTAAACTCAATAACCATTAAAATTAATTAGTTTTCAAAAATAATTAGATTTAATTAACTTTTATTTCAAAGAAACGAACAAATAAATAGCCTAGAGATAATACGATGAGATACTGCTACTATTATTCGTCATATAGAGAGTATTATTTATCGTATAATTTCTTCAAATATTAACTTTTACAAAAATTAGAGAAAAAAATACTCTATTAGCAAAACACTATGAGATCTGAAAAGTTACCGATTTTTTTAATTACAAATTTAAATCTACAATAAAGATACACAACAAAAATAAAAATAAAAATTATGAAAAGAGAGTTAAAAAAACTTAGAATTTTTTTTTTAAAGGTAGCATATTTTGAACATACATAATTTATATCAAATTGTGAGGTGAGGCAGAGGTACGGTTTATAAAATGAACATAGAATCTTTCACTTTGTTTATACTTCTTATCTAGGGATTAATAACTGACCATCGTCAATTGGGCCTAATGCAAACTAATAAGAGACATAAAAATCAATTAGTATACATTGTTAGCATAGATTTGAAGTTTTATAGCAAAAAAATTGAATTTATATGTACAACTAAAAAATAATACATAAATATTTAAAAATATAGCCGTACATTTTTTGTACGGGCATAAAACTAGTTTTGTGGAATACCATGTCTCGTGTCCGTGTTGTATCCGTGTCCGTGTCCGTTTTGGTGCTACCTAACCGTGAACTCAGTTTGAATAATATGGTTGTTCATGAGTTTCTTCTCACGTTCACAAATTTTGTGTATTAGTCCTATAGCAGTTATAACATGCTTCATGCATAGTTTCTAGTATTCTACCCTCTTAATCCGCTCAAATCGTCGCATTTTCATTATTTAATTATCTGTTTAATAGATTTGACAATGCGTATTTATGGAATCCTACATTTTATATTTGTAATCGCCTTATAAAACGTGACACACCTACTTTACCTTCAAAATCTAAACCTAATCCACTCCTCACTCGTCCCAATAAATTAGTTATAAATTAAATTTTTAGTAACTCAAATATTATATTTGACCCTCCATAATGCGGCTTAGAAAGTAGAATATTATATACCCACCAAGTCACCAACCACTAAGTCGTGGTTCAGATGATCTGAAATAAAACGGATTAAATGTCACCATTTTTTTAATATAATGTAGCAATTTAATAACAAAATGTTACAACTAAAATTGTCACTTTGTACCCTGAAACTAATGATAATATTTTATCGTAAAAAATTCCGAAAATAGCAAATAAGAATTTGCAAGACACCAACAGTCTAACAAACAGCAGTCCAAAGCTGACTTCTTTGAACATTTCCCTCCATTCTTAGCACTTATAAAAACCCAATTGCCCATCATCACCTTCTCATCCCGTCCACATTTCTCACCCAATTCTCCACCCCCACATTAACCATGATCAAACCTACTTCATTCCCACCTGTTTTCGCCGTCATCCTAACCTTGATTTGCATCCAAACCACCCTCGTCCGACCCCAAAACTGTGGGTGTGGAACCAGCTTATGTTGCAGCAAATGGGGTTACTGTGGGAACACACCTGACTACTGTGGTGACGGGTGCCAAGCAGGTCCGTGTTATTCGACAACTACCCGGCCTAATAATGTCTCGGTGCCTGCTATCGTAACAGACGATTTCTTTAATGGGATTATAGGTCAGGCAGATGCTAGTTGTGCTGGTAAAAGCTTTTACAGTAGGTCTGTTTTCTTGGATGCTCTCAGTTATTATCCTAAGTTTGGAACTGTTGGTTCTTTTGATGATTCTAAGCGCGAAATTGCCGCCTTTTTTGCTCATTTGACTCATGAAACTGGACGTAAGTGCTATTTTCGTTACTATTACATACTCGATACTGCCTTCATTCGATTGAATTTCATACGTTTGTTCAATATATGTAACGCATATTTTGATCAAACCTTCTGATATTCAACTGAAAGGAGGGAGTACAATTTATTTATTGGTGTAATTGTGTAAGTTACCCTGTTAGCCGATTCAATTTTCATCCTAGGTAACTCAGGAACGAACATCAACACAAAGATAAGGTTAATCCTTACCTTGTTACGTACCGCGGGAGCTTTGAGACATTTTGGTTATGTTTAGTAAAAATTTAAGACGATTTCACACAAGTATCATTGCAGGTACAAAATGGTGAACTAACCCATTAAACGAACTTATTACAGATTTTTGCTACATAGAGGAGATCAATGGAGCCACAAGAGACTACTGTGACAGAACAAACACAGAATGGCAATGCAACCCGAATGAGAAATACTACGGCCGTGGCCCAATCCAAATATCCTGGAACTTCAACTACGGACCAGCAGGACAAAGTATTGGGTTCGATGGTCTCAACTCACCTGAGACAGTTGCTCAGGACCCGGTTATAGCATTCAGAACCGCATTCTGGTATTGGATGGATAATGTCCACTCTCTCATTATCTCAGGTCAAGGTTTCGGAGCAACCATTAAAGCCATTAATGGGGGTGAGTGTAATGGAGGGAACACTGCCCAAGTTAACTCTCGAGTCGGGTTCTTTAAGCAGTATTGTGATCAGCTTGGTGTTTCCCCTGGCGAAAACCTCACTTGCTAATTAATAATTTAATAGGCTGTGTTTTAGACTGATTTTCTTATGTATAATCACAAGTTTCACTCTTGTGGTTTTACTAATTTGAGAGATGTTTTATTGCTTAGTTCGAACCTTAGATACATCCATTGACGACTTATTGCCTTGTTTTCTAAGCTTCAAGAGACTCGGAATTTTTCAAATGAATGTGTTATTGGGCATGTTTAGATTTGTTTCGTATTGAATATGAAAATAAGAGATTTTGCGAAATTTGTACCATGACAGCTTACTGAGTTACTGGTCAAGTTTTGGTGGCATAGATCAAATATCGGTTGCTTTGGTCTAGGCTATGCTCGGAAGCTCTTTACATAAAAGAAGACATAGTGAGGCCGATATCTAGTACCATGGCCAGTGGCCCCCTTACCGTTAGTCCATTGCCCTACATTCAGGGACGAGGAAATGGGGAAAACAAGAACATCGAAGTACTAAAAGCGTTGTTTTAACAGAACAGTGGTAATAATACTTGCGAAGGACTCCAAAGTTACAGATATACAGTAAATTAATCACACAGAACAGAGGAAAACGGATGCTAATGGTCGCAAGTACACACAGGCCACAGCATACCAGGAACATTTCCGGCTATGTCAAACTCCGCAAATGTCAAACTTTTTACTTCATTGCAGTGACCAATTGATCCTTTTAACATGGATTTCACTGCTACCAATCATTCAAATCAATGTGAATAATTGGAAATAATAGAGATACATACAAGTTACAACATACAAGTAGCAATGATGTACAATGTTAATGGCTAAGTGTCACTCTCTCACGATCCAGAATAATGGACAGATTGTGACACTGAGCAACATAATAAATGTTGGCATCTACATACAACTGTAACAATTATTCACGCTATACCAGAAGAAGCACCGCTCTACTGCAACTAACCTCAGCAAATTAAAAGGGTTTTACTAGTGCAAGGTTGACGTCTCGTGATGCGTGGTAACCGAAGAAGCACCGCTCATAGCTGCATCTCGCGAGGGAACTTTTAGGTATGATTTCATGGTGTCATAGACAGTAAACCCAATTGCTACTGAGGGAACAACCTGAATCACAATGGTCAAGACCGATAAATATCAGCTAAATTTACTTTTGCCTGAATATATTTATTTCGGAAGACCATATAGCCAAGGCATATCTATATATACTCTTTCAAGCAAATTATAAGTGCATTGCCAAAATGGGTACAAGATTTCCCCATGTTTAATTTCACGATGTGAAATTGTAAGGGTGTTCAAGTCATTGGTCATTTTCCCTTGGACGAGTGTTACTGAATAGTGTATACTGACAATTGGCATTATGTACTTAATGCGTCAAAAGGAATGTTTGTTTAACTACCTTCAAGTAGTTCAAACTAAGTCCAGAGAACAGCTGTTTCCATCCTTGCTCTCGAGCTATCATCAAAAGTATTTGCAACGTTCCTTTCTCATTACCAATTTTATACACCCGCTCGACCTGTGACACATAAGTATAGCTGTCAGCAAATAGTTCTTTTCAAACTAATAACATTACCCTAGTGTCTCAAAGGGTAAGGGGGTGGAATGCACACAAGCCTCACCCCAAATTATAACACACATAAAGATTGTGTTTCTGGATGACCAAAAGTAAAAATTGTAACATAACACCGATCTGCTACTTCATATCACAAGAAGCATCGAGAGTTTGGTGAGAGATTTGCCGTATTCCATCATATTACAAGGCACGAGAATAATGAAATTTTGATCCTAATGAAAATGGCAAGGTTTGCAGCCTAACGAAGGTGTTATTCAATGCACATAGCATACAAGGGGTTCTGAACTTTGGGTAAACTACCTGCATTTGCCGTCTTACAACGTCAAGAGGATATGTGAAGGTTTGGCCCAGCAATCCAGCTACGGAACCACACACAAGTTTCACTGTGATATCATTTTTGTGATCATCTGGAACATGGGTCTTCATCTCCTCGTAGAAGTAAAATTTCAAACCCGCATATGGGAATATTCCATAGAGCGATGGTGCTGGAAAAATATAACTTGTTATGTAAAACCACAATATGAGACCTCTGTAAGTGTATCGTGAATTTAAGCAAGCAGCACACCTACTCCCCGATAAAGACCTCTCAAACCAGCTTCTTTGCGTGTCTTGGAAAAGCAATCAAGAATTCCTTTATATACTTGTTCATGGTTAACTAGTCCTTTGACATTTGACTTCGAAGATCCAACGACCTGTACTATAGATGCAAGTCAAATGTTAGCAAACTATGAGACAAGTTCTGGACATTTTCATTCAAGGATAAACCTCAGGAACTGTCGCATATTCATGAAACTAGGTGCCGACCAAAAACGTTTGGCAAAACTACAAACATCACCATCTCACAGGCTCCCAGCCACAAGGACTCCTGACTATAGCAGACTACTAGGTAAGGGGGGTTGGATGAGAAACATTAACATAGTGTTAAAAACAGTCATTAAAATGGTTTACCACGTACCAGCGAAGAAGAATTTTAAAGTGCTTACCTGGTAAGCCAGCTTTGTGCGTACTAAATCAAGAGGATATGTAAAAAGAACAGCAGTTCCACCAGCAAATGATCCTGCCATAAGATCAAGCACAGGGCCTTTCCATACATTAGGATAAGCAAGAATAATCCATCGTCTGTATTGCTCATATGCCATGTAGTGCAGAGCCGCATATGGAACAATTCGCGCAACACTAGCCCCATTACCTCTGAGATCAATAAAGTTGATAAGCATAGCATTAGCACACCAAGAAAGAACCAACATATCGCTCTAATAACAACAACTCTAAAGATTAAAAATTTAAAATGTAATTCAGAATATGCACCTGTAGAAACCAAGTGCACCCTCTGTTCTAGCTATCTTAGAGAAAGATCCAAATAACCCTATACTTCTGTATTCTGTCTGTCTTGTCTGCAAACGAAAAAAAGAGAGAAAATTGGTAACTGTTTAACCGCCATAGACCTCCAATATTGGGTTGAGTGACACTTAACAGCAAAATGGTTTAGGCTTCTAACTAGCCAACGGCCAACGACAAGCAGCATATAAATCCATTACTTTGATTCCCTCAACCATTTAAGTAAAACTTAAAATCCAGAAATTCTCAGGAAAAGGATGGCTAGGATAAAAGAACCAACAAAATAATGTATCAAACATAAAGAAGCAGGCAGCGAACATGGAAGTACAAAAACGAACTGACTTGCCTCTTTTTTTCCACAAGGTTGAGTAATATTTTGTGAAGCTAGGGTAAATGTCAATCGTGTCCAGCCAATATAATGCTTAGCTTAGCTGAGAACTTTAGTTCTACTGGATTTCTGTTATTTACACTTCATGAAGAGAACTTTGAGGGAACCTACGCTCTATACACTTATACAGACTGAGCCCTTCGTTCAGGTCAAACAGCACACTTCCCTTTCGAGAATCCAATGAGGCCAATCAACAGCACAATGTGACTACTTCCCTAAATAAAGTCCATCAAACAGATTCTCTACTAACTATTCTTGCTAATATATCAAATTTTTCATTCTCTACATGCTTAGTCCATTGTTTTGATGAGATATTTAGTCAGAAATGAACGGAAACAGTTTCCTTCAAAGCCTAGATATAAATCTACATACTAACAAGGCTCCCTTTAGCCTACTTCCGTATCCAATCGACGCCTAGATATAACTCTCTTAATTACCCTAGCTAATATGATCTAATATGTTACTGGGTATAATTTTATATCAGTGGAAGTAGCTGGAGCTCAAATGCTCAATACATCCTCAGATAGAAATCTCAAATACAATTATCAACCCTAATCTCAAAAACACACATATATTCTCCATTTCTCCATTAATGCTAATTATGCAAATCTCAAACACAGTTTAACTCCACCTTAATCACAAAATAACTTGTTGAACTCCAAAATCTTCAAATGAAATGAAATCATACAATTTCACAACCCAATTGTAAAATGGTTCATATATCAACTTATCAAGTACTATTTGTTTACGTTTTTATTCTTTTACGAGGAGTATCCGAATATGGGACTGAGTAACAACTTTCTCAATGCAACCCTTACATAAATCAACTCATGATCTCACCATAATATGATCTCCAGCACAAAAGCAAATCAAACAACAACATTACCTCGGTGCCTCAAGGGCTCCTGCAAATTGCGGGGTAAGGGGAGTCAGATGTACTTGACACATTTCAACGAATAAAAAACTAGAGAAAAACGGAAAAATAAAATAAAAAAATAAATACTGGGTAGTAGAATTGACATTGACAAAAAATGAAAAATTCAAGATCAGCTCCAAATGATAATAAACCTGAAAAAGAATCTTGATGCGTTCAAGGGGAGCAACAGCAGTTTTAGCAACGCCACCAGCAACACCACCAGCAATAAGTTCCTTTGTAAAAAGAGGCATCTTTTCTATAACGCCATTAATGGACATGGATACACCTTCAAGTTTCTCATCTCCATTCACCATTGAATTGAAAACCCACTTCACCAAATAATGTATTAATTAAACCCAGGTGTTTAGATTTATGGCACAAGAATTGGATTCGTGTGTTTGTATAATGTTTGTTTAAAGAGTAATAATAATGTTGGCCGACATATTTGAACGAGTTTTGATTATTTTTTGGGGAGGAAAGTTGGAGGGGAGGTGTTGGAAGATTCTTATAGGTGTGTAGAGGAATTTTAAGATGTGGATTTATTGGGCATGTTATTTTGCATATGCATGAGGTAATTTGGGCTACAAAGTACAACTTCTTAGTTAAGATAATGATTTTTTGAAATGACGCTTAAAAAAAAGTAATTGTCGTTTTGGGTTAGATTTCAAAGTAATTGTTAAAATGGTGTCCACGTAGGCTTGGGTTTTCCGAGGCTTAAACACGTCACTACAAATGGCGTGTCTATAATGCATATATGGGGCAAAAACTTCAAAAATATAAACACCCAAACACGCCAATACGAGTGGCGTGTCTTCAGCATCAAACACGCCATTACGTATGGCGTGTCTAAGCAGAGCATTTTTCACACCCATTCCAGTAGCTTTTGGAAAATCATGAAAGGGAAACACGCCGTCCTTAGTGGCGTGTTACTAGCTATAAAGCCGTCATTCAACATGGCGTGTCTATACGATATTTTTTGAAAGCCCATTCCAGGAATTTATGGAAAATGAACAAAGGGAAACACGCCATTACGTATGGCGTATTATGGGGAAGAGACCCGTCATTCGTAGTGGCGTGTCTACGCAGGCTATTTTTTTTACAAAAGCACGCAAGTGTTCCATTCTCACCCACATACTAAGTTATTTACATCCACCTGCAATGTTCACTTAAACCACATCGTTCTCAACAACGCAAATTGGAAACAAAACAAGTCATTGTCTACTAGAGCTAAAATTTAAGTACATAGTGTAGCACAAGGGATTTGATCAAATACTAAGTGTTGCAACTAAAATGTCTATTACATTACCGACTAATCTATTACAAGAAGTACTTCAAGTCTTCTTCTTCCCTCAAAGGCGAGACCAAAATCGCTTTCCCTTTGAAGGCTCCGGGGTACCTTGTTCATTGATGATGGGTGACATGGAAGTGTTAGCGCGTGGAGATCGCCTCGTGTAATGCCTCAATGGCAAGTCGTCTTCCAAGTCCATTGAGTCTAGAGACTCATCACCCATGGTTGAATTTGCTTCCCTTGGTGCTTCGGTTTGTTGAAGAAGATGTGAATAGCCTACATTTTGGAGGAATTGATAGGAGTAATCTCGGAGGTTGGAAACCATGGAGCGGAAATGAGGGGGCACCTCACGAGGCATGTTTTGAAGCTCCCTATCACATGTCATATGGACATTGACAAAACCTTGAGCCTAAAACAAAAGAATATTGGTTAAGGGGTAATGGGAAAACAATAGCTTAAATAAAAAACCATAGTATCAAAACATGTACTTAAGAGATATTGTGTTGCTCCAAACGGTGCTTGATAGATTGCTTGTTGATTGAAATGGTTAAGGAATAGTAGTGTGCGCTCTCGGTACCAAACCATGTAAGGGTCGTAGTATGTCATCTCATTGTTATCTTCCACACCACAAAACCTAAATTGTCCCCTCCTAAGCTACATTGCTATATAAGGTGCATGTTTGTCCATCCAGTTGCGTGTGTGGGCACCCCTTTTATATTATCAACTTTGTGCAATCTTGGCTCAGTATCACAAGGTCCGGGAATATCTTGTTTCCACCCAAACTGACGAGCCACCCTATTAGGGAAATGCCACTCAACTATGTCGAAACATATTAAAGGTGTCATCACAACCCAATCATCCGAGTCATCATGACAGAAAGGGAGGCAAAAAAGACAAAATCCGTGGAGTGTACGGTTGCCATGTAAACTGATTTTGTCTCATGGTATCCAAATCATCCCTATACCCAAGTAGTGTGGTTATGGCTTCGGGTCTCTTTCGGTTCACACTTAACCACCTACTTCTTATTTTGATATTGCATTGCGGTTGACCCAAACATTTCTTTCACTTGATTATTCCTAAATCTTGTACTAACATTTGAAGTCAAATGACGAATGCAAATCCTATGATAAGCATAAGGCTCCTCCCACCCACTACCAATTTCACTCATTGCCTTCATTATCCCGGCATGTCTATCGGAGATGACACACAACCCATTTCTCTTTGTCACAAAGACTCTTATGCAAGCCATAAACCAAGGCTAACTATCGGTATTTTCGGATTCAACAATAGAAAAAGCAACGGGAAAAATCTGATTATTGGCATCAATTGACATAACAGTCAAAATAGTTCCTTTGAACTTTCCATATAAGTGAGTTCCATCAATAGTTAAAACCGGCCGACAATGTTGAAAGCCTTCAATACATGGTTTAAATGCCCAAAAAACACGCTTGAATATGTAGACATTGGGGTTTGTTGTTGGTGTGGTCGAAAATTGGACAACTGTGCCAGGGTTAGATTCCTTTAAACCTTGCATGAAACGAGGTGACATTTCATATGATTTATCCCATTCTCCAAATATGTTCTCAATTGCTCTTTGTTTAGCGTTCCAAGCTTTCGTGTATGAAATTGTGTAAACATACTTATCTAAAATATGAGTAACAACAGAGTTCACCTAATATCCCCAATCTCCTTCAACAAGGTTACGAATCTCATGGATTATGAAACCTCTTTTCAAATTAAAGTGATCCCGAGGAACCATGTCACAAACACAAGACTCATCATGAGGATCTTTGTATGTGACAATGGTAAAAAGATGAACAATGGAAGTCTTTTTGTGTCGCTCGTAACCGCCAATTGCACGGTGTAGGAGTCCGACCACATTTGAAGGTTATAGTATATGGCTTTGACTCGGAAACTTTGAAAAATTGATTTGCTTTAACACTATAAGATGTCACTTCATCACTTAATGAAGCTTTATTTGGGAACATTTGCCCAACCGCAAACTCCTTCCCTTCTTCATGTTGAACCATATTCTCCCAACTTTTTCAACTATTCAATTCATCCTCATCTAATGGATCTGGCTTATTAAACTCAACATTGGGAGCACTAATAAATACAAGATCATCATCACCATCCTCTTCATTTTCCAACAAATTATCATCAAGTGTTGCCAAATCCTCATCAATCTCATCCCCTTCTAAGTTACCATTAAATTCTCCGTCATTAATGTCATTACTTTCAACGGACACAAATTGAGCAACATCATCTAGTCTAATAAGAGTACTTGGTGTTGGATTGACAATTTGGTTATTGAAAACTTCAACGAATAAGTTCATTGAAGGAGAATTTGAATGTCTCACACCAGCCGATAAAGCTTTAAAGGCTCCCTCATTGTTAAGGAGTACAACTTTAAAACACCCGGAACTTGGAAATTTCATCTTCACCCTCAATTGACTACTCAAACTTTGAATACCAATTCCCTTACATATCTCTTCCACCAAATCAAGATATGTCATCTTTGTACTAGCTAAAATAAAACATTGATAATTTCATCTTCACCCTCAATTGACTACTCAAACTTTGAATACCAATTCCCTTACATATCTCTTCCACCAAATCAAGATATGTCATCTTTGTACTAGCTAAAATAAAACATTGATTTCCTCTCCTATAAGAAACACACCCATTTTGCTCCAAGACTTCTCCATCCCAATGACAAATGATAGGAAAATCACAAATATCTATTCTATACAAGAAAATTAGACAAATTTAGTAAAAATCAAAAATTTCTAAACTAACCATAACCTAATTCTACCCAAAATACATACTAAACATATATTTTAGTGATAGATTAACAAACTAACCATAACCTAATTTTACCCAAAAATTTCTAAACTAAACATAACATAATTCTACCCAAAAAACATACTAAACATATATTTTAGTGATAGACTAACAAACTAACCATAACCTAATTTTACCCACAAATTCCTAAACTAACCATAACCTTATCCAATTGAAATTTGGGGGGTTTTGAGGATAAACATAAATTAACCTATGAGTGATAGATCTAAGCACAAAACAACATAATTAACTACAATTAAATCAATATAAGCAATATCTAACAATAAATCAATGTTAATATACAAGTTTAAAGAAATAAAATTACCTTGCTAATTAGTAGAATGTGTAAACTCAAATAAAATACCGGAGAGATGGCGGAAAGATGCTTGAGAAAAGGGAAATGAGAGGTAAGATGGGAGAAATAGGTAATTTGAGTCGGATTTAGAGTGTTTGTGAGGAGAGATAAGGGGCGTTAAGTTTAGAGTTTGGGTGAGAATGAGAAGGTTTGCGTGTTTTTTTTAAAAAAACTGAAACAGAGAGACACGCCATACCGAGTAGCGGGTTTTGCCTCAAAACACGCCATACGTAATGGCGTGTTTCCCTTTTATGATTTTCCAAAAGCTACTGGAATGGGCGTGAAAAATGCTCTGCTTATTAGACACGTCATACGTAATGGCGTGTTTGATGCTGAAGACACGCCACTCGTATTGGCGTGTTTAGGTGTTTATATTTTTGAAGTTTCTACCCCATATATGCATTATAGACACACCATTTGTAGTGGCGTGTTGAAGCCTCGGAAAACCCGAGCCTCCGTGGACACCATTTTGACAATTACTTTGAAATCAAACCCAAAACGACAATTACTTTCTTTTTGAGCGCCATTTCAAAAAATCGTTCTATTTAAGATACCGTCTTAATCTCGAGCGTAAATCCTCATTTATGATGGGCGGTATATATTACAAGTTTTATTGACCCGTCGGGTATTTTGGTCTTATTTACTCATGTAGGTGCTTACAAACATGTGACTAGGGCTATGAATAATCTAAATCGGCTCGTAGAGCCATTGGAATCAGTTCGGCTCGAAATCAGTCAAACATTGATTATGAGTCGATTTCGAGCTGAGGTGGTTTAATCTGAGCCGATTCCGAGCTTATCATTTAGGCTAGTTTTATTTTTTTTATTGTTATTCATTTTGGCATTTGAAAATAGTTTTTTATTTTTAATAGAATGTTACTTTAACATTTATAATTATATTTTTGTTATTTATAAGTATTTTATATTTGTATTTTCTTAAAATATTTATATTTTTAATTTGATTTAATAGTTCAAGAAAGTAAGGATAATACTAATATGGTAGATAATTACGTCTCTATTATAGAAACTAGATAAAGTAGGTATCGAATTTAATATCTAATTTAAATTTTTAAATACGGAAATTTATCAGTATCTAAATACGTAGTTATTATAGAGACGAGACAAAAAGTGGGTAACTAATTACCAAATTTAGTATCTAATTTAAGTTTGCAGCTACGGAAATATGTTGTTAGCTAAAGTTATAGAGACAAAACAAAGTGGGTAGCAAATTTAGTATCTAATTTAAGTTTTCAGCTATGGAAATACGTTGGTAGATAAAGTTTTAGAGACAAAGCAAAGCGAGTAACAACTTTAGTATTTCATTTAAGTTTTCAGCTACGAAAATACATTAGTAGCTGACGTTAATTTTCATTATCATATTTTTTTAATATTTCATATAAAATGTATGTCATTCTGAAATATACTTTTGAATTATTGTTATAATCGATTTCTATTATTATAACTATTATTAAAAAAAATACCTTATAATAACACACATACGTAAAATGACTTTAAGTAAATATCTATTACCTAAATAGTAATTAATCTTCAAGCGCGTCAATGGTTAGAGTGTCAATTATAGACTTGGAGTTGGAGGTCATGGGTCGATTTCTCTCAACAACAAAAATATGCAATAATGTAACATTTCGACACAACATAAAAGATAGTCATATGAGATATTGTTTAAATTGTCTTACCGAGTACATTATTATCAACGTTTTATAACGGTAAAGTAATATTGAGAGACCGTCTTTCTAAAGTTTTTGTGTGTGCCGAAATTCAACGTCTTTCTCTGTGCCCCCTCGACATTTCGCTTGTCACAATACCAGTCATCAGGTACCTGAAACCGGAAGTGCTTTAAATTTACCGTGTTAGTTAATAAGTATTATACGAGCTCTAAACACTAAAAAAAACTGTGCTCGGGCGACTGAAATCAGCCGTCAAGGCTGCGTCGGAAGGCCCATCTCCTTTTGTCACTAGGGCGACGGATTTCAGTCGCCAAAAATGGTGACAGAAATTATTCAATGGGGGCGGAAATTGAGCGAGTTTTACCGTGAAGATCCCCCTTGGCATGACGAAGATGAAGATGAGCGAGTTTGAAGTAATGTTTAGGCAGTGTATTTGTTAAAGTAAATGATGAATATTTTAGTGAGGTGAAAATTCAATAAGTGAAATGGTAAAGATGAGAAGAAGACCAGAAGAAGGATATGGATTGTAAGAGAAGGGCATAATGGTCATGGAATATCTTATCTCACTAGTATACAGAAAAAGTATTAATATTTAAGACAAAATCAATTATTAGGTAGTATTTTTGTAAAAATATTAGGATTAATTGATAAGAATACTCTGAAATATGAGTGTCCTGCTCAAAATACTCCAAACTTTATTTTAACTATCAATATAACCAACTAATGACCTCATTTACTTTGAATAGAATTTGTTGTTTTATTAACTTGTTGTAGCATGTTTTAATGATGTGATTAGGTGAATAGATTAACATAGAAGTAAAAAAAGAAAGACGGGTCAAAAAGGGTTAGAAATTTCTTCACTTATTTAGCATGTAGCAGATCATATATTATAATAAAAGCGAATGAGAACATTAGTTGATTATTGATAGTAGAGATTTGTGTCGGTCTTAGATTGTGATTTTATCACAATCTAATCTTTTACTACGGGTCGTTAATGTCGTTTTGTCAAGGATTCGATATTTGTTCATGTTGTGGTTTTGTGGCATTTTTACCCTACTTTCTTGTAAATCTTTATATTCGAGATCAAGGGATTTCACTCATCGGTCCAAGGGTAGCACACGAACCTCATCATCATCCGATTCTTGCTTGGGAAGCTTTGAAGAGCTGAAGTTTTGATCGAAGAAAAGAAGATTCCAGCCATAAACGCAGCCTGCGAGAGGAGGAGCAGCCTGCGGGCACAGGCGCAGCCTGCGTCATTTTTGGCAGCCTGCGCTGCTTTACGCAGGCCTGCGGTTTGTGACGCAGCCTGCGGTTTCGGCTGTTTTGTTGCGATAATTTCAGCTTTTGGAAGAATCGTCCTAGGGTTTTGTGCACCCATATAAATACTCAAGTTCTGAATGTTTTTACTCTATCATCTATTCTCTAGAACAACAACATTTACTCTCTAATTAAGTTGTAATCTTTCCTTATTTTCAAGCTTGTAATTATGCAAATGAGGAGCTAATCTCCTTTACTCTTGGTGTGATTCCGATCAAAGTCTCCGACTTTGACTTTGTAAGACTCAAATAACCCTTTCTTTTTATCTAATGTTGTTTCCTTAGTTTATCTTTTACATTCTAAGTAATTATTTGTGTAGATTGATCACCCTTGCATCTTAGTTGCTTAGTTTTCGCATATGTTAAGTAATCGGTTTAGTTACTTGATGTCACTACAAGAAAAACTGAACCGGGCGACAATTTTTGGCGACTGCATCGGTCAGTCGCCAATTTGGCGACTAAATAAAAACTCGGGCGACTGAAATCAGTCGCCAATTTGGCGACAGAACTTTTTCCCCAATTTTCCCACCACCGACACACTCGGGCGACTGATTCCAAAGTTTGGCGACATAAAACCGTCGCTAAATTTGGCGACAGACAATTTCAGTCGCCAATTTTACGAGTCCGTCGCCAAATTGCGATATAAAAACAGACGCAGTTCAGTCCCTTTCCTTATTCGCAATTACACAAACACACAAACACACGAATCCTCAATATCGCGAAAACCACCACCACCACCCTACCCTACCCTACGTGTTCCGGCCACCCTCAACACCACTGTCACCGGATTCCGGCCACCACCACCACCACCATACTTGTTCTTACCTTCATTCAACCCATTTAAGGTTTGTATACTCTCTTGAAACTCAATTTCAATTTCAATTTTTTGTTTGATTGTTGGTTTGTTTTGTGCATTTAGTGATTGTAGTAGGTTATTAAGACCGTCTTAGCTTATTAGGTTGTGATTAATTAGGTATTAGAAGCCAATTAGCATATTAATTAGATAATTGTGGGTTAGGGTTTATAAGAAGTTTGAAGATGATGATGTTGTTAGCCTTATTGATGTTGGTTAATTAGATTAAAGTAGTCGATTAGGATGTTTAATAGCTTATTAGGATGTTAGTTAGATTATACTAGCTTATTAAGACCGTCTTAAATTAGCTTATAAGTTTGTGGTTAATTGTATAATTGGAAATTGTTGTTAATAAATTGTTATTATTATGTGATTGAGGTTGTTCTTCAATTAAGTGAGTGTAATTTTAATTTAGATATATGTATTTTTAGTGTTGAAAATTGTTTTTTGGGTTTTTTTTGTTTAGATTAAAATGAAGAGATTGGAACGTTCATGGATGTATGATGGAGGGTTATTAGATAATAAGAAGAGACGTTCTAATGCTAGGTTTATAGAGGGTGTTGCCGAGTTTATTGAGTTTGCTAAGCAACAAGAGGAGTATGACTCGTTAGAAAATAAACTTAGGTGTCCTTGTAGCAAATGTCGAAATATGAAATACCTATATGTCATTGAGGTACAAGAACATCTCTATACAAATGGGTTTCGTCCAAATTATTATAATTGGATTTCTCATGGAGAAGCCTATTCCCCAATTCACGAACAACCTCACATCGAACATGTTGACGAAAACCCATATAGAGATATGGTTGTTGATGCCTTGGAGTTTAATGTAGTCAATAATGACGATGACCGTGTAGCCTTGAATGAAGAGCAACCTCCAAATCCCCAAGCAAAGGCTTTTTTTGACATGTTAAAAGCTGCGGAACAACCTTTATACGAAGGGAGCAGAATGTCATTATTACAAGCCGCCTCTAGGATAGTAACCTTGAAGTGTGAGCATAATATGCCATTTACTGCCGTTGATGGTATTGCTTCTTTCCTTGAGGATGCTATCCCCGAAGATAACGTCATGACTCGAAGTTTCTACAACACCAAAAAAGTAGTTAAAGGTCTTCAGTTACCACATCAAAAGATCGATGCTTGTCCCGAAGGATGTATGTTGTTTTGGAAAGATGATGCGTTACTTGACAAGTGCAGAAAATGTGGAAGGGATAGATTTCAGACAAGCGATGGAGATGTTGTTTTCAAAACGAAAAAAAGCAACAAGAGTGGTAATAGGGGTCAAAAGTGTAAGAAACCGATAGCAGAAAATCAATTAATTTACCTTCCTCTTTCCCCTAGGCTTCAAAGAATTTATTCTACCAAAAAACTTGCCGAACAAATGACATGGCACAAAGAAAATCCACGTACTCCTGGGAAGATGTGTCATCCAAGTGACGGGGAAGAATGGAAACGATTTGATCAAATCTATCCTGAATTTGCCGAGGAACCCCGGAATGTGCGACTTGGCTTGTGTACGGATGGATTTAGTCCTTTTACCCAATTTGGTAAGAATTACTCTTGTTGGCCCGTAATGGTCACACCATACAACTTACCGCCTTGGTTATGTATGAAAAGAGAATTCATTTTCTTGTCTCTCATTATTCCCGGTCCTAAAAATCCGAAAGGACATTTGGATGTTTATTTACAACCATTAGTGGAAGAATTGAGACAATTGTGGGAAGTTGGGGTGGAAACATATGATGTTTTCAGAAAGCAGAATTTTCAACTAAGAGCTTCACTTTTATGGACAATAAACGATTTTCCCGCATATGGTATGCTATCTGGCTGGGCTACTGCGGGACAAAAAGCATGTCCTCGTTGCATGGGTGAAAGTAAAGCTTTTTGGCTTCCGAATTCCAAGAAAATTAGTTGGTTTGATTGTCATAGATGCTTTTTACCACTAAATCATTCTCTTAGGAGAAACAAGAAAGCTTTCAAAAAAGGGAAAGAGGTACTTGATGATGCCCCAGACCATCTTCCGGGTGATGAGGTATGGGAGTTGATATGTGATTTCCCATCTTCTATTGATGATACTGAAGAAGAGTTTAAAGAACTCAAAAAGAAGAAAAATGGTTGGTTTAAAAGAAGCATATTTTGGGACCTTCCATATTGGAAAACAATGTTAATCAGACACAACTTGGATGTGATGCATATAGAAAAGAATTTTTTTGAGCAATTAATTGACATGATCATGGATGTCGAAGGCGAAACATGTGACACTATTGGATCAAGAAAAGACTTGAAGTTGTTTTGTGATCGTCCCAAATTACATATTCGCAATGATGGGTCCAAGCCAAAAGCCATTTACACTTTGGACAAACCACAAAGGAAGGTATTATGTGAGTGGTTACGAAATCTGAAATTCCCCGATGGATATGCTTCATATTTTCATCGATGTGTTGATCTTAAGAGGCTCAGGTTACAAGGCATGAAAAGTCATGATTGTCATGTATTCATGGAGCGACTATTACCCGTTGCTTTGAAACATCTCCTCCCAACCACGGTATGGAATGCAATTGTTGAGATTAATCAATTTTTTAGAGATCTATGTTCGTCCTCAATATGTGTTGATGACATGATTCGTCTCGAAGATCAAATACCACTAATATTATGTAAGCTTGAGATGATCTTTCCCCCTTCATTTTTCAACTCAATGGAGCATCTACCGGTCCATTTGCCCTACGAAGCCAAAGTTGGAGGACCCGTTCAATATAGATGGATGTATCCATTTGAAAGGTAATACTAAGAGTATTACATATTTTTGAAATTTTAGATTTACTAATATATTACAAACTTTAATTAACAACAACGTAATGAATTATATATAGGTTTCTTAATCATTTGAAGAAAAAGATTGGAAACAAAGCAAAGGTTGAAGGTTCTATATGCAATGCTTATTTAACGGAAGAGATTGCAAATTTTTGTTCTCTCTACTTTGAAAAACATATAGAAACCAAAGCAAAAAACTTGAATCTTGATGAAGCAGATGAAGTTGATACAAGTATACCCGAGTTTTTTCAAACTCAAGATGGTGAAGGTTGTTCCTCTAAAGGTGGAACGAGATATTTGGATGACAAGGAATACAATCGTGCTCACTTATACGTTCTATCAAATAGCGAGATCTTAGAGCCATATGAAACGAAGTTTGTGGATGATTTCATTAAGGAACATCCTAATGTAAGTAGGGATGATGTTTGGGATAAACATGAAGACAAATTCCCAAAATGGTTTCTGAACCATGTGCTTGAGTTCAATATCGAAGATGATTTGATAAGGAGTTTAGCCTTCGGTCCTTCACGCTTTGTTAAGACGCGGAACCGATATTCAGTTAATGGATTTAATTTCCACACATTCGACCATGGTAAGGGTAAGGCTAGATGCAATTATGGTGTTACTATTTCTTCCGTTGATGACCACGAATACTATGGTATTATAGAGGACATTTTTGAACGTGATCGAGCTTACAAGACTACCTTATTCAAGATTGAGTGGAAGGATAATTCCCCGGCTGGAATGAGAACACATGAATGTTACAAGCTTGTAGAAGTGAATCGTACCCGAACATACCCTAAGTATGATCCATTTATACTTGCACATCAGGCTCAACAAGTGTATTTCGCTTCCTATCCAAGCACGACAAATGATAGAAATAGTAAGGCATGGTGGGCAGTCATTAAGACAAAGGCACGATCACAAATTGATACCTCCTTTTTTCAAGAAGAAATAGTAACAAATGGGACAATTTTGTCTCCAACAGACGAAATCATTCATCATAATGAAGATGAAGATGATGATGAGTTGGAAGAGGAGGAGGATAATGAGACTATGAATATTGAGTTGGAAGAAGGATGGGAGGAAGTTGAAGAAGTAGTGAGAGTGCATGATAATGACGATGTTGGTGATGATGATGACAATGAGGATGAGGATGAGGATGAGGATGTTGGTGATGATGATGATGAAGATCTAGAAGAGGATGAGGATGATGATTAATTTGGTATATAATAGTTGTACAATTTAAATTCATGCTTGATATGTTTATTTGATGTTTTTTCTTCTCCTACTAATATTTTCATTTATGTGATTGTAGATGGCAGGAGGTCGAGGTAGAGTGCGAGGCGGTGGCAGTAATCGTGCTAATATTTCATCCGTGCAAGAAGAAGAGGAACCAGTAGAAGAAGAGGTACAGATTGAGCCTCAAGTGGATGAGGACTCGGACGATGGTATACCGATTCAGTACACCCAGGATAACCGGATTATACTTGATCCGGCGGGACTATGGTAAGTGTTGTTGTTTATTATATGTGTATTATTCAATTTTTAAAGTAATAAAATGATTTGTTTTAATTAACAATTTCTGTTACAGGTTTAGACATCAGACTCCTCGTCGAGGGGTCGTTGCTAGCACAAAGGAGAACTTGTTAGGTCCTGTGCCTACTTCTTGGGGGAAAGCTAGCAAGGCTCAAAAAGAAGCTTGGTTCAATGCGTATCGGGTAATTGCATTAATTATAGTTAGTTGTTTTTTAACTCATTAAGCTAACTACTAATTACATTAACTGTTTTTTTTTTTTTGTAGCAATCTTTCTATTGGGCTCCTGAACATGAACAATCCGTCCTTGAGAGATACCATGAAGTTGGTAAAACAAGATATAGAGACTATATCTACAAGATTGTTACAAGAAAGAAGGAACCGAATCATCTAAAAGGTACATGTAATATATAAGTTTTGTCACTTGTAAATACAAGAATTAATGAAATATCTTAATACTACTAACATACTTTTTAATTGTAGGTGAGAAATATCAAGATCTCATGAAGCGACGCGAGACTCCCGAGTTCCAAGCCGTGTCCGCTCAAAAGAAGATGAACAAAAGAAGAGGGAAGAAAGATGCGGAGGTCGAGCCTACCCATCACGGGGGATCACGATCATTTTTGACGCGTATTTTTAGTGTAAGTCTTGAATGAATACTTCTTTTTTGAATGAATATACTATACTTCTTATATTAACAATTTTCCCTATTTAGGGAGGGAAGAAGAAGAAGGATAGCAGCAACAACGACGACGGCGGCAACAAAGACGGCGGCAAGAAGCCGATGATGACGATGCTCGAACTTTTCCTTGACACGCATTCCAAGGTCAACGAAAAGACGCAAAGAAGAATATGGATTAAGGCGAAGGACAAAGAGTTATATGTAAGATAGTTTCTCTCAACTAATGATGTTTTTTTGTTGCCTTCGTCAATGATTGTTTTTGCTTAACTAATAATAGTTTTCTTAATGTTATAGGAGAAATATGAGGCAGAGAAAGAGGCCCACCCTGAGCGGGATGATAATGAAATTTGGTTCAAATTGGTGGATGGTTACAAGAAGGGTATGGTATATGGGGCCGGACAAGCTCATGGGGTGTTTTACAAGGAACCGGCTAGAAGGTCCTCATATGAGCCGCGCGAAACCTACGAGCCGTCTCTTGTAAGTAAATTGCAATCACAACTTGACCGAGAAAGAGCGGAAAAAGATGAGGAAATGCGGTTGATGAAAGAACGTCTTAAGGCCATGGAGACGTATTTCTACTCTTGCAACCCCGGTTCCCAGCCATTTAATGAAGATCCTAATGATCCAAGAGGAAAGGGAGGAGACGGTAGTGGAGCTAGCATGGGATTTCAAGCAGTTAATTAGTTTAGTAACCTAGGAAAAATTGTCGAACGTGGAGATTTATTAGTTTAGTTAACGTGTTCATGTAATTTGATAACGGTTCTCTTTTTTTATAAAAGGAGATTTGGTTGTTGATTCAAAAGGTGTTCGTCACCAATTGCTGGTTACTTTCTGGTTGCAGGTGTACTGATATTATTTCGTATTGGATTTGGCAAAAACGAAATAATGATTTTCATGAAAAATGCTCAGGAATTTTGGCGACTGAAATGAAGTAATGGCGACTGAAATCAGTCGCCAAAACAGAGCACAAGAAACCAAAGCCCCTGGAAAGTCAGGAGCATTGGCGACTGAACAGGGGGAATTGGCAACTGAAGTCTGTCGCCAATTTGGCGACTGCTTCATATCTGTCGCCAATTTGGCGACTGCCCTGTCTGTCGCCAAATTGTGTCGTTGGCGACTACCCTGTCTGTCGCCAAATTTGGCGACGGATTTCAGTCGCCCGAATTTTTTTGGCGACAAAAGTCAGCGACAACTGTTTGGCGACTGTTGTCCGTCGCCAATAGGTGTTTTGCGACAGATTTCAGTCGCCAATATTTGTCGCCCGATTGTGTTTTCGTTGTAGTGTGTTATTTGAAGCAAGCTTGTATGTATGTTGAGTTGGCTTAGATGAGACATATGTATGAGTAGGAAATTACATAACTTTCCTTGCTTTCATGGTTTAATGATTAGTAAGTTTAGTTTCTACATCACATCTTTTGGAATTAACGGAATTACATACACGGTTTAGTTGTGTGGTTCGTTTTCATTAGATGTTGGTTAGGGATGGATAGTTTAAGGGGTTGTTAGAGTCGAGCAAGTCTTTGTCGGGTGACTTTGTGACGGTTACACCAAGTTTTTCTCTCTTATTGATTATCGCACACTACGTGTTTGTGTTTTTGCCTAGCCCAAATCATTTATCATTTATTGCTCTTTTATTGTCATTGTGAATGCTTTCCCAATCATTGAATCCTTCATTTATGTTATTCCCTTGTTGTTCATTTATGTCAATATCCATGGTTTGTTGATAAGTCATTTCATCTTTAGTCTCTAATCATCATCAAGTCTTCATTAAATCTTTGTTTAGTTTTGTTTAAAGCAAGTCTTTAGTTATTTCCTTTCTCTTGGGTTCGACCCTTAACTTGCACTTTACTACTTTTATTTCGAGTATAGTCGAGTCTAGTTTAGGTTTTATAATTTGTTTGGCGAGATAATTAGTGTAATAACGACCACTAGTTTTTCCGGATCAAATTTTGGCGCCGTTGCCGGGGAAGGGCAACATAGCTAAAGCTTGTTTGTGTTTTGTTTTTGTGTTGTTTTTATTTCTATTTTCCTTAGTTGTGTTTTTCCTTATCTTGTTGTCAATCATTATTAGTCAATGTGGTTTATCTTTGTAAGTAAGTGGTAGTTCTAATTAGTTTTGTTTAGTGTGTAGTGTTTTGCTTATGCCTAGGTCACAAGAAGGGGATACCAACGTTGAATCGGAGGAAAGTGCGGCATATTCGTGGCTCTTCTCGAACCCCTTTTACCACCGTAACCGTCAAGAGGAAGAAGCAAGCCCACCTAGTAGCTACACATCCATTGAGAACTCACCCTCAACCATAGAGATTGACCCAATTGAAGTTGAATACCCAAGAATGGCGGATGACACTAGAACCATTAGGGAGCTTCGTGCCCGGAATTATGAGGAACAACCCTCATGCATCACCTATCCACCAATGGGAGCCAACGGAAATTTTGAGTTGAAGGGTTATTTCATCCACAACCTTCCTAAGTTCTATGGCTTAGCGGGAAATGATCCAAACCGACATCTAGCGGAATTTCACATGATGTGCCAAGGCACCATTCCCACCGGAGTATCCGAGGATCAATTTAAGTTGCGGGCTTTTCCTTTTTCTCTTCACGATGGTGCGAAAGATTGGCTTTATTATCTACCTCCGGGCATCATAAACACATGGACGGATATGAAGGCGGCCTTCTTAGAGAAATACTACCCGGACTCCCGCCACAATCATGCCAAGAAGGCGATAACATCTATTGAGCAAGGGAGTGGGGAGACCATGTATGAGTACCGGGAGAGATTTAAGAAGCTTGTAGCTCAATGCCCATACCATGGTTTGAGTGGAGATGATTTGCTTGTTCATTTTTATGATGGTCTAAATGAGCAAGACCAACGGATGGTCAATTCCACCACCGGTGGAGGCTTGGAAAATTACTCGGTGGTGGAGGCTAATGAGCTCATTGAGAGGCTCGCCGCTAGTACAAGAATGCATGGAAGGTCCCGTCAAGCTACAAAGAATACTTCCGCCATGGGAGCCTCTTCTTCATCAAATTCAAAACTTGAGAAAAGTGTGGAAGAACTCAAGCTTCTTGTAGCCAACATGTTGGTAGGCTCACAAGGAGATGGTGGAAACCAAGGTGGCCAAGTTGAATGTTCTTTTTGCCAAGGTCCTCACCCGGTAGAGGTTTGTCCTATCATGCAAGTGGAGGATGTTGGGGTTGAAAATGTTAGTACTATGGGACAAGGACACTACAACTCAAGGAATCCTTCCGGTGGTGGATACTACAAATATGACCCAAGTGGAGCCACTTACAACATAGGCTCACGAGATCACCCAAACTTTAGTTGGGGAGGAGATAAATCAAAGAGTTTTGTGAATGGACAATTCAACCACTTGAGGGACCAAGGACAAAGTCAACAAGGCCAAAATCAACAAGGAACAAACTTTCAAAGAAACACAAATTTTCAAAGACCACCCAATGGTGGAAATCAAGGCAATACTTCACAAAAGCCTAATGAAGAAGACATGTCAATGAAAGAGATGCTCAAGGCTCTTTTGAAGGGACAAGCGGATTCCGACAAGAGGTCGGCAAATGAGAAAACCATGAATGATGCAAGGTTTACAAATCTTGAGAACCAAATGGGGCAAATTTCCGAAGAGATGGCAAAGAACAAACAAAGGAGTTCATCTTCCATTCCTTCTACCACTCTCCCTCCTCCGCGGCAAAATGCTAGTGCCATGACCTTGAGGAAGGGAAGAACTCTAGACACCCCTCCCAAGAAGACAATAGCTAAGTCCAAGGATTGGGTGATTGAAGAAATTGAAGTAGAGGAGGAGGAACTAGAGGTCACTCCAAGAGTTGAAGCATCCTCAAAAGGAAAGGAGAAAGAGGTGGACAACAACACCCCACCAACCAAGGAAGTAAGCAAAGAGCCCCGGAAGAAGGCCAATGACACTTTGGAGGTTCTCTCAAAGGACCTTGAACCGGAGGTACCCTTCCCAAGTGCCCTCACAAATCCTAAAAGAATTGATAAAGACTCCGATCTTTATGAGACTTTTAGGAAATGTGAGGTCAACATCCCTCTTTTTACTATTATCAAATCCGTTCCTAGGTATGCAAAGTTCCTAAAAGAACTTTGTACCCCTAAACGAAAGCCAAGAAAAGGGATTGAGAGAGTCACGGTTAGTGGGCATGTCTCGGCAATTTTTAAAAAGAACCTTCCCGAAAAGTGTGATGATTCGGGCATGCTAACTATACCGTGCTCCATTAAGGGTGAATCTTTTGCTAGAGCCATGTTAGACTCGGGGTCCTCCATAAATGTCATGCCTTACTCCGTGTATGAGACTTTAGAGTTACCCCCTTTGTCCAAGTCAAATGTCGTCATTCAATTGGCGGACCGGTCAATAATTCAACCCAAAGGTTTTATTGAGGATGTCATAGTTGAAGTTGACAAATTCATGTTCCCGGCCGATTTCTATGTTTTAGACATGGAGCCGGATTCCAAGGCTACACCCCTTTTGTTAGGAAGACCTTTCATGAGAACTTCTAAGACCAAACTTGATATGTATGATGGCAACTTAACAATGGAATTTGAGGGAAACATCATAAAATACAATGTGTATGAGTCCATGAAAAGAGCCGATGATTTGAGTTTTTGTTACTTTTTGGATGTCATTGAGCCATTAGCAAATCAAGTTTATAAACTTTGTCATAGGAGCCCTCTCGAAGTGGCTCTCACTAACGATGTGGAGAAAGAAGGGTTGCGTTTCTTGTTGTCTAATGATGTGCAGGAAACTGTCGAAGCATTGGATAAGGAAGAACCTTTAGAAGAGACTAA
This sequence comes from Silene conica, assembly GCA_029255685.2. Taxonomy (NCBI): domain Eukaryota; kingdom Viridiplantae; phylum Streptophyta; class Magnoliopsida; order Caryophyllales; family Caryophyllaceae; genus Silene; species Silene conica. Next base: position 76,990,258 of record CM055314.2, read on the forward strand.
GGAAGAAGATTCGGCTGAAGAAAGCAGTGCAAACCGCAGCCTGCTATACCAGATACGCAGCCTGCGGTCACCAACGCAGCCCTGCGGTCAGAAGCGCAGCCTGCGGTTTATTCAGGCGCAGCCTGCGTTGTTCGGGGCAGCCTGCGTGAAACTCTGCACTCAACCCAACAAGTTTCCTTCCAAGAACATTATCCTTTGCAAACCAAGTTCCTTCCCTTAGAGGCTTCCCTTGAAAGACCACTACCCTCTACTATAAAACCACCCACCCCCAATCTCAAACAACTTCCCGATCACTTGAAATACGTTTTTCTTGGTGAAAAAAATACCTTACCCCTTATAATTTCAAACACACTTGAGGGTGACCAAGAGAAGAGATTGGTGGAGGTTTTGCAAAAGTACAAAGGCGCTTTTGGGTGGAGTATTGCGGATCTTAAAGGGATAAGCCCAAGCATTTGCATGCACAAGATTCGTTTGGAAGGAGAAGCAAAGCCGGTTCGACAACCGCAAAGGAGATTGAATCCTCCAATGATGGAGGTTGTGAAAGAAGAGATCATCAAACTACTCCAAATGGGAATCATCTATCCTATTAGCGACTCCCAATGGGTAAGCCCTACTCAATGTGTACCTAAAAAGGGTGGGGTGACGGTAATCGAAGGCAAACAAGGAGCCTTGATCCCCACTCGGATTCAAACCGGGTGGAGAGTTTGCATCGATTATCGCCGCCTCAATGCCGTGACCTTCAAAGACCACTACCCCTTGCCCTTTCTAGATCAAATGCTAGAAAGGTTGGGGGGGAGAGAGTTTTATTGCTTTTTGGATGGCTACTCCGGATATTTTCAAATCCCAATTAAGCCGGAGGACCAATCCAAAACAACGTTCACATGCCCTTTTGGAACATATGCATACCGAAGGATCCCCTTCGGGCTATGCAATGCTCCGGGTACTTTCCAACGTTGCATGATGAGTCTATTCTCGGACCTTGTGGAGAGAGTCTTAGAGGTCTTCATGGACGATTTCACCGTCCATGGAGACCACTTTGACGCATGTTTGGACCACCTCACTATGGTCCTAACACGATGCACGGAGTCACACTTAGTGTTGAACTCCGAAAAATGTCACTTTATGGTCAAAAGCGACATCGTGTTAGGACACATAGTGTCTAAAAGAGGGATTGAGGTGGATGTGGCAAAGGTGGAAGTAATAAAAACCTTGCCATATCCCACTAATACTCGAGACATGAGGTCGTTCTTGGGACATGCGGGCTTTTACCGGAGGTTTATAAAAGATTTTTCGAAAATCGCTTACCCCTTGTGCAAGCTCTTGCACAAGGATGTGGAGTTTGTGTTTAATGATGTTTGTAGGTTGGCCTTTGACACCTTGAAGGAGAGGTTGGTGACGGCACCTATTATTCAATCCCCACGATGGGACCTTCCCTTTGAGATTATGACGGACGCTAGTGACTACGCTCTTGGCGCGATTCTAGGCCAAAGAGACGGAAAGGTGGCACATGTGATCCAGTATGCCTCATTGCTTTTGAATGATGCTCAAAGGAACTACACCACCACGGAGAAGGATTTCTTGGCGGTGGTGTATGCTATCGAGAAATTCCGATCATATCTTTTGGGGGCAACGGTCGTCATTTTCACCGATCATAAGGCCATTAGATAACTAGTTGACAAGAAGGATACCAAGGCGAGGTTGATGAGATGGGTGCTTTTATTGAGTGAGTTTGATATCGAGATCAAAGACAAGGAAGGAAGTGCAAATGTGGTGGCCGACCACTTGAGTAGGCTCCACATAAATGAAGATGTGGCAAGGAAGATGGGAGTGGTCGATGGAAGTCTTCCACACGAGTCGCTTTATGGGTTGAGAGTGATTGAGCCTTGGTATGCAAACCTTGTGAATTATATTGTGACCAAGAGGTTCCCTACCACCCTATCTTCGAGTCAACGGGACAAGATTAAGAAGAATGCTCGTTACTATATTTGGGATGACCCGTATCTATGGAAAATTTGTCAAGACCAAATGATTAGGAGGTGTGTGCCGGATGTTGAAGTACCTTCAATCCTTAAGCATTGCCACGAATATGCGTGTGGCGGACATTTTGGGCCTCAGAGAACCGCTAGGAAGGTGTTGGAGTGCGGATTCTATTGGCCAAGCTTGTTTCGGGACACCAATGCATTTGTGAAAAGCTGTGATCGTTGTCAAGGTTGTGGCAACATATCAAGAAGACAAGAAATGCCTCAACAACCCATGCTTTTTCTTGAGATATTTGATGTATGGGGGATCGACTTCATGGGGCCGTTCACCAATTCAAGCGGCAACCTCTACATTCTACTTTCCGTAGATTACGTTTCCAAATGGGTTGAGGCAATCCCCACACGGAATGATGATGGGAAAACCGTGAGTTCCTTCGTGCAAGACAATATCTTCTCTCGGTTTGGCTTTCCTAGGTGCATCATAAGTGATAGGGGAACCCACTTTTGCAACAAATTAGTGGGCTCCCTCTTGAAGAAGTATGGAGTGATCCATAAGATTTCCACGGCCTATCACCCGCAAACCAATGGCCAAGCGGAAGTGTCAAACCGAGAAATTAAGAGCATTTTGGAGAAGACGGTCAACCCCGACCGGAAAGATTGGAGCAAGAGACTCAATGATGCTTTGTGGGCCTATAGGACGGCTTACAAGACTCCCATCGGCATGTCCCCCTATAGGCTCATCTATGGAAAAAGTTGTCATCTCCCGGTGGAGATTGAGCACAAAGCTTATTGGGCAACTAAAGCATTCAACCAAAGTTATGATGAGTCAGGGCTCCACCGAAAACTTCAAATTCAAGAATTGGAGGAACTACGAAGTGATGCTTTTGATAATGCCGAAATCTACAAAGAAAAGACAAAGAGGTGGCATGATCAAATGATCACTCGTCGGGTTTTCAAGGAAGGAGAGGAGGTGCTAGTTTTCCAAAGCCGTTTCAAGAATTTCCCCGGAAAGCTAAGGTCTAGGTGGTATGGGCCTTTCACAATTCGAAAGGTACTACCTCATGGAGCCATTGAGGTGGAAGACCAAAAGACCGGGAAAGTGATTAAAGTGAATGGGCAAAGGTTGAAACATTACCTTACAAACATGGAATTGCATGGAGAAGGGGAGATCCAACTCGAGGACCCCGTTTATCGAGAATGAGAAGGCAAAGAGGTGGTCGAGCCATCGACAATAAATAACGGCAAAAGTTTGTACATATTCTATCCCCTTTTCAAGCTTTAGTTTCATGCATTTCCCCGTTTTAAGCATTTTGTTTTGTGGTGTCGTTTCTTTAACAAACAACTTGAAGTTACTAATACGTGTTTTAAGATGTTTTAGACTTGTGAGAGGTGTGCAGAGGGGTGTGACGGATGTTGATGTCAAGGAGGCAAAGAAAGTGAGCCCGTGTTTTGGTTAAGTCTCGGATTGGAGTGAGAGTCTTGGCCATGGGATAGAATTGAAAATTTCAAAGAACAGCCAGGGGCGCAGGCTGCCAGCTACAACGCAGCCTGCGGTGCAGGGGGTCTTGCGAAGAAGAAAAATCATCAAAAATCAGTGAAAACCGCAGCCTGCGTGATTTTACGCAGCCTGCGGTACTGGACGCAGGGCTGCGGTATTTTACGCAGCCTGCGGTTGCGTCGGGTTTTTGAAGTTTTTCTCTTCTTATCTCGTGTCCCCATCCTATCCCCATTATCTAAATTTTCAGATTTTCTCCAAAACCTCAATCCTCTTTCAAAACCTCCACCAACATCTTCATCCTCTTCAATACTCCATCACCCTAACTCAAGTTTTCAATAATCAATCACCATCACCAATTCCTAGAACTTTTACACCAACAAACTAACCACTCACACCATCAAACCCAAGAATCAAAGCCTCACCAAAACCTAGATTTTTTTTCCTTCAATCTCAACGGATTCAAGGCTCAATCGGGTTCTAGCAAGGATTTATCAACTACTTTCACTACTTTGGTGCTAATTAGGGAAGGTATAACACTCTTACATCCTCTTAATAATTTCCATTCAAAGTTAGTCTAGAAATCAATTTTAGGATTGATTTTTGGTTTTTATTTGTTGTTTGATTCTCTTGTTGTGTGGTAAAACATATTTTCTGGGTGAGAATTAGGAAGCAATCAACAAACACCTTCCCAAACTTTTCTTAACATCCTTGCATACTAAGTGTTTGTTGATTTGCCTCTTAGAGTGAAAAATCGTTTTGAGTGGTAATCTTTTCAAGTGTAAAAGTTCTTCTTTCGCAAATGGCCCCCAAGTTGTCAAAATTGTTCCGAGGGAAGGGAAAAAAGAGAGCCGCGGTGGAGGAACCCGTGGAGGAGGAGGAAGTGGTGTTTGCGGGTCATGAGGGCTTGAATGCGGCAGCCCTTAGGATTTGGAACAAATTTTTTGCACCAAAACCTCAACATGTGGTTTCCACTAAGTTCTTTTGTCCAACTACCTTGAGGGAGCTAGGCCTTTTTGATATCATCCATCAACTCCTTTCAAAAGTAGGGCTCGAATCCTACCTCGACAATGATGCTTGGGACACCACCTACCGGTCCTACACATATGAGTTTCTCGCGACCCTTACCGAGCTTGATGTTGGGGAGGGTGAAGACAATAAGTTTCGTTTCCGTTTAAGTGGTTCTTGGCACGAGTGCACTCTCTCGGAGATCCGGGACATCCTCAAAATAACCAAGCCACCCTCTTTTATTCCTTCCAATAGGCGAATCCCCGATGACCTTTGGTTAGGACTCACCGGAGGTTCCTACACCACCAAAGATGATAAGATATCCTCCATCACCAACCCCCCCTCTCCGCATCATAGCACGTTTTCTTGATAGCCTCTTCTTTGCGGTGGGGGAGCCTACCAAGATAAACGACAAGATCAACATTTGCTTATGGAGTATGCTTCCGGAGGGGAGCGGAGTCCCGGATTGGGCAAAGATGTTCTTGGATGCTTGTCTAAAGCATAAATTGAAAAGCTCGGGTGGGAACATTCACAACGGAGGCCTTGTCACCTTCCTTGTCCGGCACTTTGAGGGTCAAATTCCCGCAAATCAATCTATAAATGAAGCCAAGGGAATTTGCTACTACAATGGGCATGCACTTCAAGAGTGTAACATGTTCCGAATAACTTGTGTTTCACCATTAGAGGGTTTTTGGCTTTGCAAGGAGGGATTACCCTTTCTCCGTCTCCCGTCGGCGAACACTATTCCAAGTGGGATCCGGGCTCGAGATTTCTTGTGCACAATTGACCCTACCCTTCAAGCCAAGCAAAGAGGGACCCAAAGGGAAGGAAGGAGATCTAGTGTCTCTCGGGAGGAGTTTAGGAGGTAGAGGAATGAGGAAGAAATAGATGCTATACAAATTGAGGATTCTCCCATTCGGAGTCCGGGTGGGTACTCTCACATGCATGACACGGAGATGCCGGATGTCGGAGGGTCTACAAACCCACCATTGGCACCTTGGCAACAACAAATGTTGAACCACTTTGAGAGTACGCGGCAAGCTCTTCAAGGCATTAGCGGCAAAGTTGAGAGCTCCTACACTTGGCAACAACAACAAGAGCCAAGGTTGAGTGAGTTGGACAAATGGAGGATTGCCTCCATTGAGCATGAAAGGGCCGTAAAAGAGGCCGAGGAAGAGCAAAACCGGATGATTTCGGAGATGTGCCGGCGCCAACAAGAATCCATGGCTTGGCAACAAGAGCAAGATAGGCGTTGGAGGGAGCAACAAAGGATGTGGGAGGAACAAAACTCTTGGAGATCGGAAGCCACCTCCCATTTCGGAATGCAAAATGAGAGGTATAACCAATACCTTGATGATTCCTATGAGGATGCCCAAACCCAAGAGGACACTCTTGGGCTTGTGCAAGGGCTTTTTGGCATGACACTTTACCCCAACGATCCAACCTACCAACCTCATCTTACCCAAGATCAACTCAACCAAAGCATGGGCCGGGTGAGACAAGTGAGAGAGCGTCGGGGTGAAAGGCGGGGGAGAAAGAGCACAAGTAGCTCCCAACCTCCCGATTTGTGAAAGAAAGAAGTTGGCACCTTCACACATTGAGGACAATGTTTGACTCAAGTGTGGGGGGGATGGTTTACATGTGTGAAGAATTTAGAATTTCAAGTTTGTTTTTATGTTATGTTTCCTTTTTATTCATGTAGTATTTTCATTCATCTTACAAAAAAAAAAAAAAAAAAAAAAAAAATCCCGGCTAGGTGAAAACCCACAAGGGTGGGCGCCTAGGCAAAATTGGGAGGGTGGCCGAGGACGGAATGAAAACCCGAAAGGGCGTTCCGGGCAAAAAGAAAAATCGAGTTGCGAGCCACCATGAGAGGAAAGGAAAAGCTAAGGTGAAAACCCGAAAGGGCACCTTAGGCAAAATGAGAGAAAAGAGAAAAAATGGAAAAGGTCAAAACAAAAATGGAGGGATAAGAAGGGAGCGATAAGGAGGGTTTTGGAAGGAGGTTAGAAATAGGTTTAATTTCTTTTTGTGTCACAAATTTTGTTTTTAAATCGGTGGTTTTCACTTGTGATACTTGGCTTGTCAATGTTTAGGTGTTTGGGGGCAACCAAGTATCATGGTTTACATCTTATGGAGCGATAAGGGGGTGTTATAAGTGGGAATTTTGTTGATCTTGATGGATGTTGAGGCCACCTCGCTATCACCTCGGGATGAGGTGAAGGTGGTCATTTATTGATAGGGAGTTATAAGAAGGGTGGAAGTGTCGATTTCGGAGTTGGAGTCTTGTTGAGTCTTGTGTAGAGGGAGGTATAAGGAGGGCGTGCAAGGGAAGAGTGTTTGTTAAACATTTGAGTCTAGTTCTTTTTGTTCTTTTTCTTTTTAACCGGTGTTTTATGTCGAGGGAGATATAAGAAGGGTGTAGTAAGGGAAGAGAGGTCAATGCACCACACTCTCTCTTTGATTTTCGGAAAAGCTTGTCTCGGGTTTTGCTCGGGACTAGCAAAAGTTAAGTGTGGGGGTATTTGATAGTAGAGATTTGTGTCGGTCTTAGATTGTGATTTTATCACAATCTAATCTTTTACTACGGGTCGTTAATGTCGTTTTGTCAAGGATTCGATATTTGTTCATGTTGTGGTTTTGTGGCATTTTTACCCTACTTTCTTGTAAATCTTTATATTCGAGATCAAGGGATTTCACTCATCGGTCCAAGGGTAGCACACGAACCTCATCATCATCCGATTCTTGCTTGGGAAGCTTTGAAGAGCTGAAGTTTTGATCGAAGAAAAGAAGATTCCAGCCATAAACGCAGCCTGCGAGAGGAGGAGCAGCCTGCGGGCACAGGCGCAGCCTGCGTCATTTTTGGCAGCCTGCGCTGCTTTACGCAGGCCTGCGGTTTGTGACGCAGCCTGCGGTTTCGGCTGTTTTGTTGCGATAATTTCAGCTTTTGGAAGAATCGTCCTAGGGTTTTGTGCACCCATATAAATACTCAAGTTCTGAATGTTTTTAATCTATCATCTATTCTCTAGAACAACAACATTTACTCTCTAATTAAGTTGTAATCTTTCCTTATTTTCAAGCTTGTAATTATGCAAATGAGGAGCTAATCTCCTTTACTCTTGGTGTGATTCCGATCAAAGTCTCCGACTTTGACTTTGTAAGACTCAAATAACCCTTTCTTTTTATCTAATGTTGTTTCCTTAGTTTATCTTTTACATTCTAAGTAATTATTTGTGTGGATTGATCACCCTTGCATCTTAGTTGCTTAGTTTTCGCATATGTTAAGTAATCGGTTTAGTTACTTGATGTTATTTGAAGCAAGCTTGTATGTATGTTGAGTTGGCTTAGATGAGACATATGTATGAGTAGGAAATTACATAACTTTCCTTGCTTTCATGGTTTAATGATTAGTAAGTTTAGTTTCTACATCACATCTTTTGGAATTAACGGAATTACATACACGGTTTAGTTGTGTGGTTCGTTTTCATTAGATGTTGGTTAGGGATGGATAGTTTAAGGGGTTGTTATAGTCGAGCAAGTCTTTGTCGGGTGACTTTGTGACGGTTACACCAAGTTTTTCTCTCTTATTGATTATCGCACCCTACGTGTTTGTGTTTTTGCCTAGCCCAAATCATTTCTCATTTATTGCTCTTTTATTGTCATTGTGAATGCTTTCCCAATCATTGAATCCTTCATTTATGTTATTCCCTTGTTGTTCATTTATGTCAATATCCATGGTTTGTTGATAAGTCATTTCATCTTTAGTCTCTAATCATCATCAAGTCTTCATTAAATCTTTGTTTAGTTTTGTTTAAAGCAAGTCTTTAGTTATTTCCTTTCTCTTGGGTTCGACCCTTAACTTGCACTTTACTACTTTTATTTCGAGTATAGTCGAGTCTAGTTTAGGTTTTATAATTTGTTTGGCGAGATAATTAGTGTAATAACGACCACTAGTTTTTCCGGATCAATTATATTGGTAGTTAAAATAGAGTTTGGAGTATTTTGAGCAGGACATCCATAGTTCAGAGTATTCTTATCAATTAATCCAAACTATTATATTAGGTGGTAAGTCTGAAAATGTGTAACATATAAGGTAGTTATTGCAAATTTATCCTCTGCGTTTTAATCAATGTGAATAATACACGTGACAAGTTCATCGATATGCTAGAGTGTAGACGAAAAAATAAGGTGAAATAAAAGAGTAAATGCTCTAAAAATATAGGGTATAATGATATCCATATCCATAATTGAATTGAAGCGGACTAAATTCAAAATAACATGTCATAGTCCATCCTCGTACTTTCTCCTTCGGCTTAGACAACCAACGACTCACCATTCTTCTCCATCCAGGCCAGCTCTTGTTATTGCTCTTACCTTCTAGTCTTTCAGGTCCTCATTTCTTCTCCTTATTATATTTCCTTTCTTTTTCTTATTCTAATGATTATATACTCCGTATATGTTTTTGATGTTCAAACAGTTTACTCCCTAATTAATTGTTCAATTGTTAGGACATTCCCGACATGTATGACCGTTACTGACAGTTTTTTTTTTACCGATTTTCTACGTAGAGTAAGTCTCGTGTAAAACTGTTTTATGCAACAATTATATCGTGACACAATTTGGGTAGTTAATAGAAACCGTTTCTTTAGAGGTAATTGGGTGAAATAATTTATGGTTGGTTTTCTGTGGAGATATTTTGCTGTATGCTGTGTGGGATTGATCGTTGAATTGGTTGTATACTACTTTTGGGATTTAGCTAGAACGGCATGACGACAATTCGATTATGAGGGATTTGTGATGATGCACTTTTGGGGTTTAGCTAGGGTTTAGCTAGAATGGCATGGGGGCGATTTGTTACAAGGGATTTGTACTGACTAATGATGCAAATTAGTTACAGGATTCCAGGCTGCATAAATTATTTTTCGCTGCAGAATGTCACGTAGTAAGATGCTGATATTCTGCTTACATCACTAGATATTTCAAAAGTTCTTTGTTACCAGTTACTATTATTATGTTTCCCAAATTTAATTTATGCTACCCCTAGTACCATTATTTAGGGGAATAAGTAGCCGTTTCAGTTATTGTGAAGATGTAAAGCATTTAAGTTAACATTTGTTATATTTTGGATGCTCTGGCCGATGTCATTAGTTACACATATAACGTTACGATAGGGATATTTCACGACCATTACCCAAACTGTGATAGATTGCACATTTTAATGCCTTCGATTTGACCATGTTCCATGTTCCCCTAAGCACGAAAGATAATGTCCAAGGATTTATGAACTGGTGTTATGCGTAGAGTTAGATAAGAGTTTCATACACCCATATGCATATGGCCTTTGGTTGATCCTGATATTGAGATTGTGATGTTGAGTTTAATTACCGTGTTTTATTGTTTGGCATATATTGCCGAAGTTTTCTGCCAGTAAAAAAGACTACCTTTCTATCTGGTAGGGTTGATAGGGGAAAGTGTATCTCTCCCTGGCCTCTTAGCCCTAACTTAGATTTTATAGCTTGGTTCACTTTCCCTTGGACATGATCTTTCTGATTAATTATCCACTAATCACTTAAGAAGATGTTGTAGACACATTTTGTTAATGAGTGAGGAAGTGGGGGTGGATTTTGACCGACTTGAATGTAAATTACGTGGATAGTGTTTTGAACATCAGTGGGTTGCTGCAGCTAGCAATCATCTTATAAGTTCTTTGGTCCAACAGGTGGGAGTGCCAGGGACAGTGGGCTTGGGGTATCGCAATCGTACGGTGGTAGCAGGTGGTGGTGGTGACGGATGTGGGATAAAATGGGTGGTTATTTGTGGTTTGGTGTGGGGGCGGAAGGGGGTGTAAGGGAATGGATTACCCTTCGAGGGTGAGGGGAATGGTAGAGGAGTTTGAGGATAAAGGAAGAGGAAAGGGAATGGTAAAATAGGTGAAACAAATACCAACAAAGGGAACTGTTGCTTCTGTTTCCCTTACCCTTGCTTGAGTGGTTAAAGCTCAACAACGGACATCACACAAAATGGAATAATGGATGAAGTAATGTCTACTCTTTTCTCAAGTAAATATAGGAATAAGACTGTTTCTTGTGGAACTGGCGTCATTTGGTGAAGTGGTGTCATGTTTTGTTGTATCTTGAGCTGTTTGGGCTGCTTTTTGCACACCTTTGCTTCCTTCTCTTCGGGTATGATTTTAAGTGGGCAATTGCTGAACTCTAGATAGGATTATATGCCAAAAAAAATTATCTTGCAAATTGTTCATTCTTTCATCATAGAGTTTCCTATGGTGTGTGTCTGTCACAACTCACATCAGTCACTATTCTAAGTAAATGTCCATTTAGTTTTCTACTCTACACTTGCTAGTTCAGCTTAGTGTAATGTTGCTAATCTTGCTAGATTACTTACTGTATTTCTTATATTTGTGGCGACTTCTTTTTATTGAGTGGATGTGGATGCTTAAGTAGTTAACTCTGTACATTTGTCTGTCTGCACATGTAATTTGGAGATGGAGAATCTTATTTGTTGGGATTTAGGTTGTCACTGTCTCACAACCCTTGTCTACTACACTTGCCTCCATAAGAAACCGAATCTGATTGACGGATTAATGATGCAGTTAAGGAGATACTGTTTTTTGGTCCGTAGCTGCCCTTAAGAAATGGAGGTGAAGGCTGATGGAAAAGAGAAGGATCTCGTTCTACTAAAGCAAGGCGCTGAAGCTGTGTGTTCCTTATTCCTTAGCGATACTATTGTGAATTCCAAATTCTGTTTGTGTCACCTGTATATTCATTTAATTGAATCGTCCTACTTGTGCCCTCGTCCATCTTCATGGTCTTGGTTATCATCACAGGGAATAAACAAAGGAAAAAATTGTTTTTGATGAGGCACTTAGTAGTGCCTTCTTTATTATGCTACTTTTTCGACATAAGGGCACTGAATGAAGTTCACTAGTCCAATTTTAACTTTAGATTATAATCCACTTGTTTCCGTTTTCAATGGAGAGCCAAAGTCTCACACGATTTTTTGGTTTTGGATTATGATGGAATGAAGCAAAATGGCTTAGGGACTTCACATCTTTACATTGTAAAATAGCAATCGTTTGGAATTCTTAAAAGAAGTTAACATAGAGGTCAGGTCTGTATACATCCGGTCTCCTTGGGTAATGTTGTATGGAGCAACTTCATATAGTTATGTTTTGTATGTTTTATTTGAGGACTTGTTTACCCCTATGATAATCTTCATCCCTTTCTTTATCAGAGAGTTTTTGAGTCAGCTTTTGTTGGAAGGAGATGTATTATAAAGGAGCGTTTTTCGAAAAAGTACAGGCACCCATCTCTGGACTCAAAGCTTACGCTTAAACGCCTGAATGCAGTAAGTTGTTCCCTCGAGGAGTCGTCGTGTCTAAATCCAATTTTTATCTTTAAAATTAAATTTGTACTCTTTTTAGGCATTTAATTTTCATTTTAACAGGAAGCTAGATGTATGACAAAAGCCAGAAAATTAGGCGTCCCAACGCCAGTTTTATTCTCAGTGGATTATGTGCTTCATACACTGATATTTGAATTCATCGAAGGACCTATGATCAAAGAAGTATTACTTGAGTTTGGTTCCAGTGGAATTGTTGAAGAGCGCTTGCAGGATATTGCAACACAGATAGGAGACAAGATCGCAAAACTGCATGATGGTGGTCTGATACATGGAGATTTGACAACATCCAACATGTTAATTAAGAAGGATACCAATCAACTGGTGAGCCTCATTCTAATGGTTCCAAGTTTAATAGTACAAAAAGGGAGAATTTCTTTTACCGGGAAGTTTACAACAAGAATAACAATATTACCTTAGTGTGTTAAGGTCTCCTGCAAAGGGCGGGATTCCAGGATAAGGGTGAGGCGAGTCTACTCATCCTTATCACTATATTGCCTACACAGAGACTGTTTCCTATCTCCACATGACCTATATATGCTCATTTATTCTTATTTGTCTGTGGCATCAGGTGCTCATTGACTTTGGTCTGAGCTTCACCTCCACACTACCTGAAGACAAAGCAGTGGATCTGTATGTGCTTGAACGGGCCTTGATTTCCATGCATTCTTCATGTGGAAATGTGGTATGGCTCCAAACCTCTGAATCTTTCACTTTCATTTTTGTGTCATCTCTTCTTACCCTATCTGTGATTCACGATGATCTAATATTCATAATATACCCAAATGACCTGTTTTGACCTCGTGCAGATGGAAAGGGTACTTGCTTCATACAGAAAGTCCTCAAAGCAGTGGTGCTCAACTCTGAACAAGCTAGCTCAAGGTAATGCTCCCATATTTTCTTACTCGTCTGACATTATCTTCAGTGTGTTCACCTCTTCTGTTGGAAATTGCAGTGAGACAGAGGGGACGAAAGCGCACCATGATTGGCTAAGCTGCAAACGAATTTCCAGTCAAACGATTCTTGTGTTACTATATCATTAGTGTTTTTATATTTATCTACTGTTTCTTTAACACGGTTTTGCAGCGAGGAATGAAGGATCCAATTTTTCAGGGTCATTTTGTCGCCAATTTGTACCCTGTTTACTCATCTTTGTAGATTTGTAGTCACAATGTAACATTCTCCACAGGTGCCTTTTTTTCGTCCATTTGAACGATAGTCGAACAAAGTTTAAATATGACTGACTATGTGACTCCATGTAGATGAAGTGGCTTCACTTGTATGCTAAGTTAATTTTTTTCCTAAATCAAGTATTCCAATTCCAATTAAATTGAGTTATGATGTTTAGGTATAATTAAACCGAATTATGCTTCTTTTTGAGCGATAATAGGTCGCACTTGCAAGCTCTCACAATTAAATCAATCAAAATTCAGCGAATTTAGTTAAGCTAATTTCAAATTTGATTTTTGAGTTTGAACTGAAGCATGAATCTTGTTTAGATCTAGTTTTTAAAGTTTCATACAAGTGTTTAGATTTTGGTCTATTAAGGATTATAGCTTCATAATTTTACATTTCTATATACCTTTTAAGGATTGATTCTATATCGTTTTAAATTTCTTCGTTGATAGTTTGGTATGTGATGAGATAGGAAACATTAATTAAGGGAGTCATGACTTTCGATAAATCTTTTTTTGCTATACTAGTACGGTTACAACACCTCTTATGAATTTGGGAGGGTAAGATAGAGTTAAATTCTACAAGTGATATAAATATGGAGTTGTAATGTTCATTTCGTCAGTATCCGAGAGAATAAAGGAATATTAATTTCTATCCTTTTACAATGACTCTAGTTTAATTTGTAAATAAAAATAGTTCAAGGTAGCATTTGTACTAGCAACCTTGAGAGCTAAAAAGTTATCTTGCTTTCCATTGAATGTGTCATTAAATGGGAAAAAAAAAATCACAACCTAGAGTCCAATGCTACTCGTATAATTTCGAATACTAACAATCGTCTTCTGTTGCTGGCGCAAAGTTTTGGCACCGAGGACAAGCAAAAACAAACAAATAAGCAAATAAATAAAAATTCTGCTTATGTAATTTGTTAGTCAAACCTTCTATTAAAATCTACCAACCGTGTTATAATAACGCTATATCGTTATCTCCAATCATAAATCTACTACTATAAAGAACTACTTCAACAACTTGTAAAGCACAAAGACCAAAAGGATGTTTATTATTAATAGCAAAAGTATTGAAAAATGTTGTAGAAGAAAATATATTAAGAACAAGAGTATAGAAGATTATAGAAGAAGTATGTTTTGTTGTGAATTAGCTTGGTTTGTTTACTACCAAGCTCTTCTATTTATAGTGCTCCAAAAGCATACATGCCAAGAGTTCATCATACACGTTGCAATCTAAGATGTTGCCTAATTTTGGCCTAGTAATAATCTTACACATAAGCTAGTATTTCATGCTACTTCATTCTAATTCTACACGTTAGCTCAATCAATCAATTCTAATCTGACAAAGGGGTTAATCAAGTCGAGTCAATTAATTTACAACATTATCGAGTTCATTTGGGTCGGGATATTTTACACCTCAATTCATTTTAAAGTCAATTTTATAGTTTAGTATAATTTTAAATTAAATTAATAATTTGGATTAATTTTCAGAGGATCTAGTCAATCCTACAAAAATACAAAAGCACGACCAACAAAATTACTAGGGAGGTCGGCCAAAGCAAAAATCAAGAAGAAAAACAGTGCTACAGTCATAGTCGCATTCCATTAGGAGTAGAACAGTTGACAATAAAACTCAACGTCTCAAACCCAACGAGGTGAATTGTGAATTGTGAATATAGCAACGCCGAAACGTATTTACGACGGATATATCCGTATCGGAGAAGGCTTACGGACGTATCAATAATGTTTACATTTAACTCTGGCTCTCGTAGTAAGTAACACCTGCATGACCAGTCAGTCCATCATCATCACTTCATCACCATCATCATCATCATCATTCTTCATCAACATCATCCCACTTTTTTCTCCGCTTTCTCTCTTCTCTTTCCTCGATCTACCTTCCTATTTTCAACCCCATTTTCCCTCTTTCTCTTCACACATGAACCCTAATTCCCTCACAATTCTTCACCAGATTCCCCAATCACATGCATAATTTCATCATTTTTAATTCAATTCAATTCAATCGGAATAAGTAGCACTGGGGGCAAATCAATCACGCCAAAGTCCGGCATCGTCCGCCGCCGGCAAAGTAGGGTTTTTCTTCCTCCGATCAAATGTTCCTAAATCTCATACTTTAGAATACCTTCCGCAAATGGACTTCGTCACGCGCCACACTTCTACCTCCACCGGAACAACAACCGATGCGCCGTCGTCTGCGCCACCGCATGTGGTGGAGGAGCCGGAGTACTTGGCGAGGTATCTTGTGATTAAGCATTCTTGGCGGGGGAGGTATAAGCGTGTGTTGTGTTTGTCTAATGTTGCGATTATTACGCTTGATCCTAATACGTTGTCTGTTACGAATTCGTATGAGGTTGCGACTCATTTCGAAGGCGCTACGCCGATTTTGGGCAGGGATGAGGGGTCTAATGAGTTTAGTTTGAGTGTGAGGGCTGATGGGAAGGGGAAGTTTAAGGGGATGAAGTTTTCATCGAAGTTTCGAGCGAGTATTTTGACGGAATTGCATCGGATTAAGGTGGAGAAGTTGACCTCTGTTGCTGAGTATCCTGTGCTTCATCTCCGGAGAAGGAATTCAGAGTGGGTTCCTTATGTAAGTTTATCATCATTTGTTGTTGATTTCTTGATTATTTTGGTAGTTAGTATGAATTCTTGTTTTCGTTGTATCCTGATTAATGCTTGGAATTTGTCGCGGAAATTAGTAATTGTAATTGATTTTAGCTGGTTTATGCGTAAGCCCGCAACCAAAAGAATGAAAAGTAGTTCTTGGAATTACCATGCAATTGGAGCTTAGTAATGATAGAAAGAAGAGTATTTCTTGGAAATTGTTATGGGATCGGTAGAGCTTGTTGTCGACTTGTATACGACATGCTTTGTTTTTTTGTACCATTAGCTTAGTGATTAGAAGACTTGTATATGATCAACTTGAAGTATAGAGTAACCTACTTTTGTTGCATCTATCATGTTGCTCGTATAAATGTAATTGTAGTTTAATTGCATAAGCTCACACAAATGAAAGAGGGAAGACTGGTGAACTTTGCATGTAATTACTGCGCAATTCAAACCTAGTGATAGAAAGATGAGTAATGCTTAGAAGGGGGGTCGGTGGAGCTTGTTGTCAACTTGTATACCATTACCATTAGCTTTGATTTTTTGTACCGTTAGCTTCGTAACAGAGGACTGTTGGTTCTTTGATGATCAACTTAAAGTATAGAGCAGCTCATTTCGTTGCATCTGTTATATGGACTGTCAGTTTTGATTAGTTGAATGGCTAGTATAAGGATGCGGTGTTATAAATGGGTGGCCTGCTTTCGTTTAGAATAATTCCAAGATTTGTCCTTAACTTTGTACTTACAAATAAAAGGAAGCGTAATTGTCCTAACAGGTGAATTTTCTTGGTCTTGTGTGAGAAGTTTTGAATGACCTTCTGCATATAACTTATCTTTCCTGGAGACTTAGAAAGGGAATTTAAGGTTCTTTGAGCTCTTATGGGGACTATAGAATTGTACTATTGGATATACAAACGCGCCATTGCATTATTACACTGTTAGGAAAGACAAGTGTGGAGGATCAATATTGAGAATAATGATGAATGTAAAGGAAATTTACGCAGTATACACTTTCTCTCTCTTTCAATTCTCACCCTAAAAACTCTCGAAACAGGCCATATAAGGTAGGTACTACATTTTCTTCAGAAGGGTATTCATCAATTACACATTATATGAGCAAAACCCTATTCTCCCTTCATGTAGGTCCTATCTTGTCCAGCTAGTCCAATTTATTACCTTTCTTCTTAAACACTATACAGAGGTTCTGGGGATAAGGGGGAAAAAGATCCTCATGGAACAGTATCTACATCTTCACTGGTCAATTTCTGGTTACAATATGCTGGTCAATTTGATATTTTATTTATTATTCACTCCCTGGGCTTATATTGTTAGCATAAGTTGTATATGCTTAACACATCAGTATTAAGTACAAGCCAGCTCCTCCCCTGCCTGATAGATGATACTTGGTGATGGATGTGAGGTGTATCTTGTTTAGGACATCATGGCATGGCTTGGTGGTAGGATGTGAGGTATATCTTGTTTTGGCATCATGCCATGTATTAATGATTAATTATCAGAATGCCATAACAGGTGGATTCCAAATTAGACCTTGGTTTGGCCCCCTGACCTGATTGGGCCCCCAAGACTGCCTGATATGCTTAACACTTAGCCTGATCTGACCTTGCCTGACCTGGCCTGCCCTTGACTTTACCTGCCAATATTCCCCTGATAGCCCTGAATAGTGAATACATGTTCTTGTCATTTTTTTTTCCAGTATCCTTTTTTTTAAAATATATACATATATATAATTGCATTCTTGTTGATCTGGATTATTTTATCTCAGTTTAGTTTTTTATTTCTCAAATGTATCTTTGTTGTTTTGTCTGTGCAGAAAATGCGAATAACATCAGTTGGAGTTGAAATTATTGATTTGAACTCTGGGGACCTTCGCTGGTGTTTAGATTTTAGAGACATGGGTTCCCCCGCTATTATATTTTTGGCTGATACCTACGGGAAAAGAAGTGGCGAACATGGTTTTGTTCTTTGTCCATTATATGGAAGGAAGTCGAAAGCTTTTCAAGCAGCTTCTTCAGCATCAACCTCTGTAATTATTTCTAACTTGGTATGTCTAGTGTCCTTGCCTCTTGCCCTTTTTTCTTCTTCTTCTGATTAGTAGTATCCTTACCTCATGCTAGGGTGGCTTTTTTGGTTGGGCATAATCTCCAAGTGATAATGAAGTCTGTTACTTTACATGTTTTGCCGCAAAATTGCTTTATAATCTTAACTACCAGAAACTTTATGCAGACAAAAACAGCAAAAACCATGGTCGGTGTATCATTGCATGTGGATAGTACACAATTACTTACTGCTGCTGAGTTTATCAAGCAAAGAGGTAGATTTTGTTTCATTATGTTTGAGTTACATTTATCTCTCTCTTTGTTCTTATCAACTTTGCTTTACGCCTCTTGCTTTCTGTCTTAAAACTGACCCTTTTTGATAATGCAGCCAGAGATGCAGTTGGAGCAGATGAAACCCCTTGTGGGTGTTGGTCAGTCACACGACTCAGAACCGCTGCTCATGGGACTGTAAATCTTCCGAGTTTGGGTTTAGGAATAGGGCCTCGAGGAGGACTCGGAGAGCATGGTGATTCTGTATCACGTCAGTTAATTCTTACAAAAGCATCGCTTGTTGAGAGACGGCCAGATAATTATGAGGTGTGCCTTTTCAGAAGCATAGAACTGAATTACAAACTAACAATAGTACATCAGCTTTAAAAAACGACCTTTTATTAATTTATTGCATTTCAATCTTCCTGTAAAGAGATTTATTGCATTTTTTTCTATGGTAGACAGCACTGTTTTTGTGATGTATCTAGCTTGGTTTTAAACAAGCCTGAGATTTAGCCATCGTATATTTTGGCACCTTACAGTAGAGGCTTTATAGAACGTCAGGTAGAATTTTGTGGATAAGCTTGATTTGCAAAATCTCTACAACTCTACATATTGTTAGCGTAATGGATTTTCCACCATCTTAGTGATCATTTTCATTTTTGGTAGTTATTCACTAATAACCAATACTCCAAACCATACAAATGTTGCCTAGTTGGTCCTTCCCTTAAATTGTGGTTGCTCATCTTGTTTATGGTTTGGAGAAGGCAATGTAAATCTGCAAAAATCTGTTGCGAATTGTATCTGATTATGGTGTTTTCTTTGGCAGTGTCGGGGATCAATTTAAATGTGTAACCTTTGATATATGTTGGTTGTTTCCAGGTAAAAATAACCTTTTCGCCTGTGTGCAGGCTGTCATTGTACGTCCGTTGTCTACGGTAAGCGCCCTTGTCCGATTCGCTGAGGAGCCTCAGATGTTTGCTATTGAATTTAACGATGGTTGCCCTATTCATGTGAGTGCCTACTGGTTCCTCCTTTAATTTCTGATTATATTTATGCTACAGTAAGGAATATCTGTTAATCACTTTCTGTTGCTACTTCTGCCGTTTGTTGCTAGGTCTATGCAAGTACATCTCGAGATAGCTTGCTTGCTGCTGTACGCGATGTCTTGCAAACTGAAGTAAGTAATATTTTTTTGATTGCTTAAGAACCGAGCTGTTAAAATTGATTTTTAAATCATTTGCTTCTTTTATTTATTTGTTTTTTATACAAACCTCCTTCTGTCCAACTTATTCTAGGGCCAATGTCCGATGCCAGTTTTGCCACGACTGACAATGCCTGGTCATCGAATTGATCCACCCTGTGGGAGAGTTCAGTTACTCCGACAGCAACAACCTTCTATCTCAACGCGGCCTGTTACGGACATTGAAAGTGCATCCATGCATTTGAAGCACCTAGCGGCAGCCGCTAAAGATGCTGTTACTGATGGGGGCTCTATTCCTGGTTCGCGAGCAAAATTGTGGCGTAGAATTAGGGAGTTCAATGCATGCATTCCTTACGGTGGAGTGCCTTCTTCAGTTGAGGTTCCAGAGGTGACATTGATGGCCTTAATAACCATATTGCCTAGTACCCCCAATCTTCCACCAGAAGCCCCACCCTTACCACCACCTTCTCCCAAAGCAGCTGCAACTGTTACCGGATTTGTGTCTTGTCTACGCCGATTACTGGCCTCTAAAAGTGCAGCCTCTCATGTTGTTTCATTTCCGGCTGCTGTCGGACGAATAATGGGTTTGCTTAGAAATGGGTCAGAGTGTGTAACTGCTGAAGCTGCAGGTCTTGTTTCCTTGTTGATTGGTGGTGGTCCTGGTGACACAAATGAATATGCGGACAGTAAAGGCGAGAGGCATGCAACTGCTATGCATACGAAATCTGTATTGTTTGCTAATCAAAATTATGTAATCATCCTTGTTAATAGATTGAGACCTACGTCGGTTTCACCATTACTATCGATGGCCGTCGTTGAAGTTTTAGAAGCTATGATATGTGAACCTCACGGGGAAACAACACAATACACTGTTTTTGTTGAACTTTTGCGTCAAGTTGCTGGCTTACGTCGTCGGCTTTTTGCCTTATTTGCACATCCTGCTGAAAGTATCAGAGAGACCGTTGCAGTCATCATGCGAACAATTGCTGAGGAAGACGCCATTGCTGCAGAATCAATGCGTGATGCAGCTTTGAGGGATGGTGCTTTACTGAGGCATTTGTTACATGCCTTCTTTTTTCCCGCCGGTGAACGGCGAGAAGTTAGCCGACAACTTGTGGCTCTTTGGGCAGATTCGTATGAACCAGCACTTGATCTGTTGTCGAGAGTTCTGCCTCCAGGGCTTGTCGCCTATTTACATACATGCTGTGATGAAGTTGATGATTCACACAATTTATATGATGAAGAGAGCTCAGCAATCAGCAAGAGACAAAGACGGTTGCTTCAGAGGAAGCGCAGGGCTGTGAAATCTATGGTATCTCAGGATCAATCCTTGCCTCCTATGAGCAGTAATGAACACGATGATTCGTCAAAACAGGCTGCTCCCTATAGGGGACCAAATCAAAGACCTCCATCAGAGATACCTGTTGACTCTCCCGTAGCTCATGCAGGAGAGAATACGAGCTTGCCAATGCCTTCGCCTCCTCCACAATACAATCATTTAACCACTCCTGTCTTTACTGATGGGCAATCACCAATTGCAGTTGAGCCACATGAAGCAGTTGCTTCAAGTTCTGCCGATCCTGATGCAAATATAGTTCCTGCTCCTGCTCAGGTTGTTGTGGAGAGCACTCCCGTAGGATCAGGGAGGCTGTTGCTTAACTGGCCTGAGTTTTGGCGAGCCTTCAGCCTTGATCATAATCGTGCAGATCTTATTTGGAATGATCGTACCAGGCAAGAGCTTAGGCAGGCTTTGCAAGCTGAGGTTCATAATCTTGATGTGGAGAAAGAACGTACAGAAGATATTGTTCCTCGAGGAACAGGTCCAAGTTCTGCGTCAGAGCAGGATAATATACCTCAAATCTCTTGGAACTATTCTGAATTTTCTGTTAGGTATCCTAGCCTGTCTAAAGAAGTTTGTGTGGGTCAGTACTACCTCCGATTGCTACTTGAAAGTGGCAACAGTGGCAGAGCACAGGATTTCCCACTACGCGACCCTGTTGCTTTTTTTAGAGCTTTATATCACAGGTTTCTGTGTGATGCCGATATCGGACTTACAGTGGATGGTGCTATTCCTGATGAGCTTGGTAAATCTGATGATTGGTGTGATATGGGAAGACTAGATGGTTTTGGAGGCGGTGGAGGTTCTTCTGTTCGAGAACTTTGTGCACGTGCTATGGCAATTGTCTATGAACAACATTATCATACAATTGGAACTTTTGAAGGGACATCTCACATAACTGTCTTGCTAGATAGGACTGATGATAGAGCCTTGAGGCACCGTTTGCTTCTGTTATTAAAGGTAACCGTATCTTAATGCTCACTATTTTCATGTAGCAAAGGGCTCCTATGGCTTGCTTTATTGGTGTTTTTCGCCTTCAATAAGACTGGCTTTATTACAGCTTTGTTAAATATACTCATCAAAAAATAAATTACTTCGTGTCTGTTAAATAGCCTTTCTACTCTTGTACCGGCCTAGAAAAACCCTTCTTCCTTAAAGCACATATCATGTTTTTATTTTATTTTAGTTTGTACTAACATGATTTTCCTTTATTTTGTTTAAAAGACACAATTTCGAGGGCCACATCAAGCATCAAATGCCTGATACTTGTTTAAAGATATCCCTTTGTTTGTACTATTGCATCATAGTCGGATCAGATTGTCCACATGTCCTCCCTTTGTCCAATGGACTGTTTTTGATTCCCATGTTAGACTTAGGAAGACATTGTTGATCTAATTGGTCTTACAGCCATAGGAGTATAGGGCACATTTTTTTCTTTTTTCTTATTTTTTTGATTTTGGGGTACCAACAGAATGGCGCAGTCTTATCTAGAGCTAAGGGCCATAATCTTTGTGGGTTATCATATCTTTTTCTGCCTCATGATTGCATTGCGGAAAGCAGATTATTCTGAACTTCATGCTTTCTATTCAGGTATTGATGAAGGTTTTGCCAAATATCGAGGCCTGTGTCTTGGTTGGAGGATGTGTACTAGCTGTAGATTTGTTAACTGTGATTCATGAAGCTTCTGAAAGAACGGCCATACCTTTGCAATCTAATCTTATTGCTGCGTCTGCTTTTATGGAGCCTCTGAAAGAATGGATGTTCATTGACAAGGACGGTGTTCAAGTTGGCCCAATGGAGAAGGATGCAATTAGGAGGTTTTGGTCAAAGAAAACCATTGATTGGACAACAAGATGTTATGCATCAGGAATGACAGATTGGAAAAAATTGCGTGATATTCGTGAACTCCGTTGGGCACTGGCTGGTCGTGTTCCTGTGCTAACCACAACTCAGGTAGTGGGTAATACTAATTGCTAAATTAATGAACAGGGACGTCGTGTGAGATTTTCACTGTCATTTTTGTCCTTGTTGAAATCTGCCATTCCCTCTTTGTCCAAGAATTTATTCATGTTCAGTTTTCTTTTTATTATTCTTCTTCTATCTTTTGGTTTCCTTGTCTTTGTAGCTCTGTAGTCTGCTCCCAATCTGAGTAGGAATTCTATTGCATAATGAAACATGTAATGCGGGATGAAAGATTAGCTTTTTTAGAGCTCAGAAGATGTCAATTTGGTATATGAAATTTTCTTGTCTGCAACTATGAGGGAGCAAAAAGCCATGACATTTGTCCATCTCTTTGCCATTCTAAAATGTATGGTATATCAGTGATTCAGCATCACTGGTTAGAAAATTAGCTGAAAAACATTACAAATGGGTGGTAAATGATCTGCTATTTTTTTTGGCTTTGCTCGATCCCTTTGCTATTTCAAATGAGAGAATTTGAGAGACTTGGGCCCTTGATGTACTGTAGGTTATCTGAATTTACGCCAATATTATTGTAGGTTACCTGTTATGTGAAATGGCTATATGTTGTATTTATGAGGATGTATTTTCTCATTTCTTTTACCTTGGGATGTTTTAATTTAATAGGTAGGGGAAGTTGCATTATCTATTTTGCATAGCATGGTTGGAGCACGATCAGACCTGGATGATGCCGGCGAGATAGTCACCCCAACACCAAGGGTGAAGCGAATTTTATCAAGTCCACGGTGTCTTCCCCATATAGCTCAGGTACTCGTCAGTTTTCTATAAGTTTGTAGCTTGTTGATACATCATTCCCTCTCTTGTAAATATGTGTTTGCTTTTTACTAGATCACGTTGTCAATGCCTTCCCCATATAGATCATGTCTTCCCCATATAGATCATGTCTTCCCCATCATGCTAATTTGTTTTTTTCATATTGTTGCTTTTACTAGATCATGTGTTTGTTTACAAATTTGGTTTCTTGTATACTATAGGCTATGCTATCTGGGGAACCAAGTGTGGTGGAGGCAGCTGCTGCCTTGTTGAAGGCGATTGTAATGAGAAATCCTAAAGCAATGATACGATTATATAGCACGGGAGCTTTCTATTTTGCACTTTCATATCCTGGATCTAACCTTCAATCAATTGCCCAACTCTTCCATGAGACACATGTACATCAAGCTTTTCACGGCGGGGAAGAGGCAGCTGTTTCTTCTTCGTTGCCATTGGCAAAACGTAGTGTTTTGGGTGGTCTTCTCCCAGAATCACTGTTATATGTATTAGAACGATCAGGACCAGCTGCCTTCGCTGCAGCTATGGTTTCAGATTCCGATACTCCTGAAATTATCTGGACACACAAAATGAGAGCAGAGAATCTTATCCGACAGGTAATTACATGTTTCATATTCTGACTGGGATAGTGGCAAAATTGTGATTGATCATTGTTACGGGTTAGAGGTGAGATTCTTCATAGCTTACGGTAGCTGACTATACCTCTCTTGTCCTGTAGTTAAATAATGTAGTCAGTGCTTTTCGAGATTTCTTCTTTATTATACTGAAGCATATCACCCCTGTAAACAGGTTTTGCAACATCTTGGTGACTATCCACAGAAACTTTCTCAACATTGTCATGCTATCTATGATTATGCACCCATTCCACCAGTTACTTATCCAGAACTCAAGGATGAAATGTGGTGCCACCGATATTACCTCAGGAATTTGTGCGATGAAATACGGTTTCCAAATTGGCCGATTGTTGAACATGTGGAGTTTCTACAATCATTGTTAGCAATGTGGCGTGAGGAGTTGACACGAAAACCCATGGATCTTTCTGAAGAAGAAGCTTGTAAGATACTGGAGATAACTTCCGAGGATCTGTCAACTGAAAATGCTTCTGAAATAGAGGAGGGCAACTTATTCAAGAAAGCTGAGAATATTGATGAAGAGAAGCTCAAACGCCAATATAGAAAACTGGCTATCAGATACCACCCTGACAAAAATCCTGAAGGGAGAGAAAAATTTCTTGCAGTCCAAAAAGCATATGAACGCCTTCAGGTAGCTCCTGTTTTATGGACGTGTCACCCTTAAGTTTTGCTGTATGATTTGAACACTGTACTTTTAGTATCTTTCTGCTCAAAATGTTGCTGTGCTTCTAGAACTTGCAGGGAACTCTTCTTTCAGCTTTCTATACTTGTTGTTTTAACTGGCCATATTTAGTAACTATTACAGAGTAACTATTAGTATACTGCCAATTTGGTTTCTCCGCAGACTCTGAAGTTTTGCGTCATGATATTTTTATAAAGCCCATTGAAAAATAGCATCTTTGGACTATAGACTGCTTCGTTTACCTATGAAAAATATATGACATCCATTAATAAATCCCTGAAGTTTTTTGTTTTTGGTGGAAATGTCAGCATTTCATTCCAATAACTCCCAAAACAAAAATAATCAAGAAAAGCAACATAATCAAGAAAGGTATAATCAGCCAAAATTAATCTGAGTTTTTTTGTTTCCTTGCCTGATCCCACTGTTTTAGGATTGCAATTTCGATTATAGAATTATCTTAGAACCCAAATAGTGAAAATTAATCTGAGTTGTCCTAGGATCATTATGTTGCATCATTCCTTGAATGGTAGAGGAGCATTATAGTGTTGCAGTATCAGACAGGACTCACAGGAGGTAGGACTGTTCATGATGGTAATCTGTGTTTTTCCCTTAATTTGTTTGGTGGTATTCTCATTATTTTATCTGTTTATTAGATGAGATAGTCATGTACGGAGTATATCTAAAAGATAATGCCGACTGCTATTTTTTTTGATAAGATATAATATTAATCAAGGGACATCTAGGGGTGAGTCGGGTGATGCCTATGTACTAAAAGATATCATAAAAGTGATACCCATATACAAAAAAGACACCCTACCTTTGAAGCCCGTATTCAAATTGAGAGATGGATAAGTTTACTCTCAAGTCTCAAGACTCTCAAGTCTCAACCCATCGTGGGTAATCTTACCTACAAAATACGAAGAGACAAGTTCCAAATTGGGTAAGCATATGGCTCCAAGTATACATCAGTTCCAAAGAATTAAGACTACTAACATTGAATATCTACTCAAATTACAGATTGCAAGACAGTGTGAAACCTAAAACTTTTGGTAAATGTTTTGTTAAATGATGAATGCAATGCTCCTGGGCTGTTACATCTGTGACGTTTTGCCCATACCACAACCACTACCATTTGATGTTACTCAGACTCATTTAGCAGTATCTGACAGCGTGTCCAAATGTCACTCTCGGCCATTTTTATAAAAATTCTGCGTATTTTTTCTCCAAATGAAGCGTCCAAGTGTCATACCCATATCCGAGTTTAGATTGGCTTACACGGGTATTCGCAGTAACATAGTCACACCAATACCATGTTCTTGTTATCTTCTTTTTTTTTTTTAGTTTGAAATTTTTTCAAATAAGCGTTCACAATGGTATTTGGCACATCCAGGTCTCTTAAGTTTACTTGTTTTAACTCTTGTAGGCTTCCATGCAAGGTTTACAAGGGCCTCAGCTATGGAGGGTCTTGCTTCTGTTGAATGGTCAGTGTATCTTATACAGGAGATATGGGAATGTTCTGGAGCCGTTTAAGTACGCTGGCTACCCAATGTTGCTCAACGCAATAACAGTCGACAAGGAAGATAACAACTTTCTGTCCTCTGATAGAGCACCTCTTCTAGTTGCAGCTTCTGAACTGACTTGGCTTACGTATACCCTATATTAACTTCACTTTCATTCATTTTTTCATACACACTTGTGTTCAGATATATGCCGAGGTAGCCCAAGGCCTTACAAAATTAAGGTGGCTCTGGATATACATAATCATACTGCAGTGGCCTACAGCTCCAAATTCGAGTGGAACTTATTATTTTAGTTTTGTTTTATAATTGGACATAACCTTAGAAGTTGATTTAGCAATTTGTACTTCCTCTTATAAATTAATCCGTGATTATTAAAAGGTCAGTCAAAGAACCCAGACTATGAACTAGTGTTATTAGTTTAACTCGAATTTGGATTCATGCCTATGCAATGTCTAGTCCACTTTGGCCTTGAGCAACCCAAGTATAATTTTTACTATACATCAATTTGTTTTGATTGAGTAATATGTTCATCTCTTCTTGTTCAGATGTGCATCTTCTGCTCTAAATGGTGAAGAGCTTGTGAGAGATAGCGGGATACAATTACTTGCGTCTCTTCTTTCACGTTGCATGTGTGTAGTGCAGCCAACTACTTCATCGAGTGAACCCTCTGCCATCATTGTGACAAATGTGATGCGGACTTTCGCTGTTTTAAGTAAATTTGAGATTGCTAGGATTGAGATGATTCAGTTGACTGGCCTGGTCGACGATATTGTACATTGCACTGAACTTGAGCTGACTCCTGGGGCTGTTGATGCTGCTCTTCAGACTATTACCCATCTTGCTGTATCCTCTGAACTACAAGATGCTTTAATAAAGGCAGGGGTTTTATGGTATGTGTTGGAACCATCATATTGATTTTATCTATCAACTGTGAATTATGTTTTGGTCCTTCAGGATTGGATAAGGCAGATGTGAAGTTGGGGATGAGGGAGAGGGAGCTGATGGTAAGGGGTGGAGTTGGAGATACTTGGGGCCAAGGGAGAAGGGAGATGAAGTTGTAGGGGAAAATACAATTACAGTTGATTTTTGTTTTGTTTTGTTTTGGGAGGATATGAGAATGTTGACCAAAGGCTGGGTTGGTATCTATGGAAGGAACGGATTAGGTCAGACAAGAGTATGAAAGGAAGATGACAACTTGGATTACATCTTGCTGATTGACATATGAGGGATCAGGGATGATTGCAGGATTCTTGTTATTGTACTTTTTAATTTTTCTTTCTTTGTATGTGCCAAAAAAAATTTTGCTTTCCTTGTTTTGTGAGAATCAGTTGGCTGATTTTTTTGTTTTTCAGGTACCTCTTGCCATTGTTACTTCAATATGATTCTACTGCAGAGGAATCTGGTGTAACTGAAGCATATGGTGTTGGTGTCAGTGTTCAAATTGCTAAAAACTTGCATGCTGTGCAAGCATCAGAGGCACTCTCAAGGTTAAGTGGCCTGTGTTGTGATGATACTCCAGCACCTTACAACAAGGCTACTGTTTTAACCCTCCAGGCTCTGCTAACTCCAAAGCTGGCGGGCATGTTGAAAGAGAAATCATCAAAAGAGCTTTTACTGAAACTAAACTCCAATATGGAGTCCCCAGAGGTAACTGTGTGCCTGTACAGAAGATTTTATTTATGTAACATTGTTTTCTTTTTTGAGGGAGAGGACCTTGTTTTGATTTTTAAAGGGAGAGGGGGGGGGGGGGGGGGGGGGGGGGGGGGGGGGTGTGTGTGTGGAGGGGTAATTAATTAGTCATTGTGTACTTAGTACTCTTTTTCCTTGCACTAGTCATTGGGAACTGACGAAAACAATTCAAGATCAAACACGAGTCACGACGGTGCATTTGTTTGCAAATGAAATTGGGTTGGTTGATGAGACACTTTGAAACATTTTCTGAAACTGTTTCAAGCTGATGATTTTTGAAATGGCGACACTGATTGTCATTAGCAGAGTAAGAGGCAGATAACTTAGATAGTTAGATGGCAACATTGTTCTGCTTTCTAGGATACTTTTGCTCGTGTCTGTGGAAGAGTGGGAGAGTGGAAATGTGTCATTGGGTTTCTATTTGATGACGATATCCCCCGTAGATTGGAGGTAACTTTTCTATCGCATGGCGATTATGCATGATGGACGCTAATTGTTCAATCATGAGAATTTTCTTGTTCACAAGACGGACGCGGAGATGCGTATATAGAAATATGACCGTACAAGAAAGGATCTTTTAAAATGACTGAACTATGTAGAAAGTAGACGTTCCATTTAATGAAAATAAGATAAGAGTACATCATGTGGTGGCTTCCTCTTGTGTGATGGAGGTCAAGTGAGTTTGAGGTAGGCTTGTAATTTAGAAATAATAATACTCCAAGAGGGACACTTGTGCATAGGAAAGTCGTCATTGTGACTGAAATTTTGTGATTTATTAGTCTAGTTATGAGCGAGATACTTGTGTCAATGAATATATTAGATTAGTATACTTTTTTCATTCCCTTCGTGAGATTAATAACATAGCTGAGTTTATGGGGAATTACATTTGTTCTCATTTTTCAAGGTAGGTGAAAGTCTAATGGCCCTGACTTTTCTTACTAATACGAATAGATGAGATAGGTTGATACTATTTTAGAAAATAAGCTTAATTTTCCTTTACGAATTAAAAATATATTAAACTATAATGCATGTGTATTGTAATTATTGTTTAGCCTATATCTATATTCTTATTTATAACAAGAGCATTACTCTAGTTGTTACGATGAAATAAGGTGGTCGAGTGCACAAAATCGATCCGTGTGCTAGAGCCTAGAAACACAAAGATGACATTTCTAGATGGCCCGAAAATCGCATTGGAGTTGCATCCATTGCCTGCCACTTCACTATATACGAAGTGCAAGCTGCTTTGATCCATTTTGCCTTTCCCATCATTACCAAAGCCAACGACTTGGTCGTTGGTGATGGGATTGCATTCTACTTTGCCATTGTTCATAAACTTAACAGAATCGCCTTTCTTATAATTACAGATTATATGGAACTCTTCAACAAGAGCTGAATTGTTGAAATTTGTTGAAGAGCAGCGGGCTTTACAAGGTCATGATGGCTCATACGAGCTTAATAATTCGCCTGAATTCACATATGAGTCACTATCCAAGGAGCTATGTGTTGGCGATGTTTACTTGAGGGTTTACAATGACCAACCTGATTTTGAGATCAGCGAACCTGAAGGTTTCTGTGTTGCTTTGGTTGATTTTATTTCTGTCTTGATACATGGCCTCAAACAGGCAGGTTCTTTTCAGAAAAACGAAATTTTGAGCGACTCTAGAGATGAAGTAACCGAATCTGCAGACGCTGTTGGAGACCAGTCCAATGGTCAGCAGATCAATCATGATGATGCTTCTGTTGCCTTTGATGAAAAACCCACAAAAGAAGAGAACTCAATGCTGAAGAACCTTCGCTTTGCGTTGAATTCGCTGAAGGTACAATTGCTTTAAGTGAAGAGGATTTATGTATGAAATTGGGGTTTACATTTCTAACGGTGAATTATTGTGCCGCAGAACCTGTTAACCAACAGTCCGAATTTGGCTTCAGTGTTCTCCACCAAAGAAAGGCTTCTGCCCATATTTGAATGTTTTTCAGTTCCAGATGCATCCAGTGCTGGCATATCTCAACTTTGCCTGACTGTGTTATCTCTTCTAACGGCTTATGCGCCCTGTTTAGAAGCTATGGTTGCTGATGGATCTAGTGTTCTGCTGCTACTACAAATGCTTCATTCTTCTCCTGACTGTCGAGAAGGGGCTCTTCACGTTCTCTTGGCCTTGGCAAGCACACCAGAACTGGCGTGGGCAGCTGCTAAGCATGGAGGGGTTGTTTACATTCTTGAAATTCTATTGCCGTTGCAAGGTAAGCGTGCTCTCACCTTATCTAACAGTTGGCTTACAGCCCATTGTTTTTTAATGTCTCCATTGCACGCAGATGAAGTACCCTTGCAGCAAAGAGCTTTAGCTGCATCTTTATTGGGAAGGCTTATCGGTCAGCCCATGCATGGCCCTCGTGTTGTCATTACATTGGCACGATTCCTTCCTGATGGTTTAGTATCAAGCATCAGAGATGGTCCTGGTGAAGCTGTGGTATCTGCCCTTGATCAGACAACTGAGACACCAGAACTTGTCTGGACACCAGCTATGGCTGCTTCACTGTCTGCACAAATTTCAACAATGGCATCAGACTTGCATCGTGAACAGATGAAGGGTCTTGTTACTGATTGGGATGTTCCTGAACAAGCACCTGGTCAGCAGGAAATGAGAGATGAGCCACAGGTATGTAATCTTATCTATTATCTTGTTCCAAATTTATTGCCGCTATTTAACTTTGGCAGTCTTGTTTTTTGATTTTTAACAATAATCTCGCCAAATATTAAAGATACAGTGTAAAATTTTCTCATGTTTGATTTATTCTATTTTTAAAAAAAAAAACTATATGTTATCATTTGTAACAATTGTTTATTGATGACATATCGGTCAAACTCTACATCTCGTAACCACCCAAGTGAGATGGGACATTATAAATGAGATGGGAGAGTGTATAACTTAATTGGAGTGTCCTTTGCTTGGGAGTGAACTCAATTTTGTGAATGCAGGTTGGTGGAATATATGTCAGACTTTTCTTGAAGGATCCTAAGTTTCCTTTGAGAAATCCAAAAAGATTCTTGGAAGGACTTCTTGATCAATATGTTTCTTCTGTTGCCGCTACACATTATGACTCACATACTGCTGATCCTGAGCTTCCATTGCTTCTCTCTGCCGCCCTTGTGTCACTGCTGCGAGTACACCCTTCCCTTGCAGATCACGTTGGATACCTTGGGTATGTGCCAAAACTTGTTGCTGCGATGGCTTATGAAGGAAGGAGAGAGACAATGTCCTCTGAAGATGTCACAAGTGGATGTTACAGTAGTGATGGTGCGGATGGCGCTGAAGATGGCTCATCACAACCCAGCAAACAAACTCCAAGAGAACGTATTCGCCTTAGCTGTTTGCGTGTATTGCACCAACTTGCTGCTAGTACTACCTGTGCTGAAGCAATGGCTGCTACCAGTGTTGGAACTCCACAGGTATACATCTTTTTAAAGTTCTTTGTTTACCTTTTGCAAGCCCTTTACATCATTTAATGCCCGGTAATATCCGATGAGTAGTGTTACACTGGGTATGAATCTGTCAGCATTGTCGGCGACCTGCCAATGCAGTATTATTTGATCATATTTGCCCGTATATGGCTGCTTACTATGTGAAGTATACTTATTTGTTAACTTATCTGGCAGCTTGTTATATATTAAGTCTTTAAAGTATCCATGTTTTGTTTTTGTGTCTGTGCTTCTTCGCTTGTCGTCAATCTTGGTGTTATCAATTGGCAGCTCGTACCTAATGATTCGCAAAGTGGTTCTGGCTCTTTTATTTTGGTAATATTGGCAGTTAAGAGTCATCTCATAAATTGTTTTTGCTCACTCTGATCTATTTCCAGGTGGTACCTCTTCTGATGAAAGCCATAGGATGGCAAGGTGGAAGCATTCTGGCCCTCGAGACTCTTAAGCGTGTTGTGGTTGCTGGAAATCGTGCCAGGGATGCACTTGTGGCACAGGGGCTCAAGTGAGTGCTGATTTTCCTTTTTCTTGTAGCTGTTAGGTTTCGGCCTTTGTCCTGCGTGGTGATTGCTTATAGACCCATTTGAAGATGACCAGATTACCTAATGAGCCGCCTGTTTGTAAACTTAGTCAAAATTGATAACATTCATGGTTTTAAATTTGAGCACTGCATTACGACGACACTGTCAAGGTGTTGAGTGGCCAATACCATGACAGCATCTACATCACTCATTGAAAGCTTCTCATAAATTTCACTTATAGCACACTTTTGCATGGTACTCCCTCTATAGCATCCATTTGACGACAGCTATATTCCTAAAGCCGCCAACTAAATTCTACCACAAAGTCTTGAAATTGGTTCATCATAGTTTGAACTTTGTAGTATATTGATCTATCCTAAAGGCTAAAACTTAACAACCTGCATTCCTAAAACGCCACTGTAAACTAGCCTGTGGCAGGATAGTTTGATGAATGAAGTGGCACCCTTAAAGATTTACTGGTTTACTACCTTTAAGATAAGCCAACAAGTTGCTTAAGAAACTGAATGCGTGCTCAGCTCCACCGTAGAAGCTACGAGCTCAACATTCTTACTCACTGTTCTCGTCTTCTAAAGCATCAACTGGACCCTTCGTATTATCTTTACACTTATTTCGTTTCGTGCAATCATCCCTTGACAAGAGCTAATAATTTGAAGAACGGACTCCTTGTAGCATGGGCTAGTCTGATTTTTCTAAGCTGAAGTGCCCCTTTTTTTAGCACGCTGTCGATAGCTTGGCTAGATGCTAGAAGAAACATCCCCGTTGAGGCGTCTTTAGATTTTTGAATGGCCTTTAACGTCATTTATTTTAGCTTAACAACTGATGAAGGCAGGATGAGTTTCAAGTTGGCTGCTAGTACTCTAAAATCCTGTTACCATCATTAGCTCATGCAGTTAGCTTCCTTGTCACCTTTTTTTTCAAATAACAAAACGATTAAATCAGCTGTCCTTCTGAATGCCTGTTACATGATGTTATATGAATCATCTAGAAGTTCCTCACATTTTGTTTCCAGCAAAATTGGAGTGAAACAATCTACCAGAAAACTGGCCTGCTTTCTATTCTATTTCGTATTACGTGAAAAGAAGTTGAAAGACTCAAAACTCGTCAGAGTTTGATGCTTAACTTCGTGAATATGTATTTTGCTTTGTCTTTCGGTCATTCTTGCTAATGGAAGAGGTGATATTTTCTCATGTTAGAAGTGTTCACTTAACTACTTTTGCTTTGGCTAGAGTTGGGCTTGTGGAGGTACTTCTTGGTCTTCTTGATTGGCGAGCTGGAGGAAGGAATGGACTTTGCTCGCAAATGAAGTGGAATGAATCTGAAGCATCTATAGGCCGTGTACTTGCTGTTGAGGTTATATATACTTTTCCTTATAGTCTTGGTATGACAATCATAGGGCTGATTGAGTTTTACGGTTTCTGGGATTATTTCATTTCTGAACATTGAATTATCACCGTAGAAAGATTGAATAACTCTAGGACTCTCTCATCCAAGTTAATGCCTTTTCTTAATTAATTCAAAAGCAAAAGAGTTTATACATGACTTAGTAAAAGTGTAAAACAAAAAAATGAGTTAGCAGAGAGTTAGTGGGTCACTTGTATCAGAATATTAGAAGGCTTTCTTAGTAGAACTATATATAAAATGAGTTAGAAAAAGAGAAAACACTCAAATTGCTTTAGAAAAGTTGCTCAAATAGGAAACGAGAAAACACTATGACTAGGGCTGCTTGGATTACCGGTGTAAATTTAAACCTTGCCCCTCAAAATGTAATCTACTCTTTTCCTAAACTCCTAATCTCTAATTTGGATTGGATTTTCAGACTAGATTGTTTTGTTCTAAAAAAAATTATTTTGCAGATTGGGTTTATAATCAAAACTCAACATTTCCAATCTGGATATTTCTTTTATTAAAAATATAAACCTGCAAATTTTTGTTGTACTCATCTTAAAGCTAAGATTTTAATGATACATCCTATTAAAAATTGTGGATTAATGGGATTTCTGTGCATTTAATAGACCTTGCTGGATTGTTCAGGAATTTGGATTGGAAAATAGAATAGTAGATGTTCTGTACTGGATTTTGGGCTGGGGTCAATTCGTTCCAGATTTCCAGCCGATCCAATTTAAACCCTTAGCTTGGATGATTGCTTTTTAACGAACACGTGCACGATCTTGGAGGATCACCAGTTTTGACTGCATTGTTGATTGGAGTGATCTGAATTCTGTGTATGGTGTCTCTTAAAGTGTTAGATGGGTCCAAACACCAAGTATTTGTTGCCTTTATTTATGACACAGACTTCAACATTATTCAGTGCTACACCATATTTTGTACGTGCTCTACTTGAGTAATTATGTCTTGTGTACTGCGTGCATTTCCAGGTATTGCATGCATTTGCAACTGAAGGAGCTCATTGCACCAGAGTACGTGAGATATTAGATGCATCGGAGGTATTTTTTTTTCTTTGAGATAATTGCCTTTTTCTTGTTTCGGATGCTGAAAACAGGGCCCGTCCTTGTACAGTGTACAGACGGATCAAGTAAGTTGTGACAGTTGGGCACTTGGGCGGGGGGGTGTTGTGTCTTAGATTGGTATTTACCCCATGTTTGTTCAGCATATGAATATGCTCATCTAGCTCTCTATTTGAGTTACTTGGGGTATTTAATCGTAGGCTTACCCCATGTTTGTTCAGTAGATGAATATGTCAGTTTGCTCGTACCGTTCTCTTAATTAGCCACATGTACGTTTGTACAAAAATGGCAATTTGAAGATTTCCTGTCGTTCTATCAGATTAGATGCAATCATGAAACTTTTAGAGTATAATTAATTATGGAAAAACACAAATCCGTTGTTTGGATAGCGTGAGATAGAACTATCCGTGTTGCCAAAGATAGCCTATTGAATAAAAAGAAGGGCATATACATGGACATGTGCACATTGCATTCCTCAATCTTTAAATCTGTCAAATCCCTTGTTCTGCAAAGTTCGTAGTTAAAAAGGCCACCTTTTTCATTCTTCAACAACTAGTGGCCGAACTCATTTTGGCTTTACACATGTCTGTGGACAATTGATGTTTATGTGTTGATACATACTCTCCTCGACAGATGCGTACTGTACTCATTCAATTGGTGGACAACTAGTGTCAATTTTGACTATAATTTTTCCATGTACCCCCTCCATCCATTTGGGCTCACGACATGTTTCAATAATCTAGTTTCTTCACATTTTTTTAGGCCCTCTAAACCAATTTATTAAAGTACCATTTTTTTCTTTAATTCTTTTGGCGTAAGCTTTTTCCGTCAAGCATAGGAGTATCACCAAAATTTCCGTGGTTCCACTTGCCCATCCACTTGCTTACTTGCATTCTCCATCAACTGGACGGAAGTACCCCTCTTGCTTGCCATTTTCTCAAATTTTCATCCGTGTGGAAATTATAGTTAATTCAAATTACTCCTCATACCCCATTTTCATGCGTTGTATTGTGTTTTTTAATTTTAATTTATGGAAGCAGAGCATTTACTCTGCTTTAGGAGATTGAATGTCTACCTTAGTGTCCGATCTACCCCTTGAATCCTTGACCACCAACTGAGAAGGGCGTGTTTTGATGATTGCAGGTATGGAGTGCATACAAGGACCAAAGGCATGACCTTTTTCTTCCATCAAATGCGCAATCAGCTGCAGCTGGTGTAGCTGGACTGATCGAGAGCAGTTCTTCGAGTCTGACATACGCCCTCCCAGCGCCTCCCTCCCAAGGCACTTCTTCCAGGTCACCGACTTCGTCTAATGGAGTTCATAATTTGTACCAATGATAACAAGTTATGAGGATTTCTGAAATCCACTGTACAGGTTTTTGTATAGTTTTATACTAATCTTTCCTCGTTTGATTATTGTCTCAACCTGTTAAGTCAGGGCGGTTCGACTACAAGTTTTGTATATCCTTTCACTTGATTTATATCATGTTTCACGGCTTCTGAAATGAGAACTTTTGGTTAACTGTTCTTGACCGTCTTATTTTTTTCCCTTCATTTACTAACAGACCACAATTTTTTTTACATTTTATCAGCTACCAATAATAAACACGATGCTTTGTGTTCATTTGGCTTATATTTACCTTTTGTATCGATTTTATTTTGGAATCAACTTCTTCCGTTTAGGTCAGTCCTCTCATGAGCAGCCTGGAGTCACCATAACCATGACACTGTCTACGCCATGACACCTCTACGATGACCATCCTCTCATTGTCGTTCCTTAAACAGACTTGCTCCGATCTGATGGGTAGTTGAGAGAGTCGTGTTCATGGGGTTGTGATAAGCTACCTTGAGAGCATAGTTATTTATATGGATTGTGTAGAGTAATACACAGGATAGTCGGTTCTAAGTTGCCAATGAGAATACTGATTGCTACCGCCCTAGCCGTGGCTAGTGAGCTTGGTGCTTGCATTTTTGGTAATGCGCGCATGATGGAAGGGTGTAGTTTAACTCAAAAGTAGCCAACGTATTGCTGGAAAAACGCAGAGACTATTAACTACTGCAAGGAAAATGAATACTACTACGTATATAACAACATCAATGGTTGATTATATAATTCGTTAGTTCGACAATCAGTCTGTGATTTGCGAAAGTAAACTCGTCTAGCAGTCTGTCTATCACCCAAGCCGCTTATTACAAAATAAGATGTCAAATACTAATATGTAAAATATGCTAACATGGAACATCTCAGAGTAAGTACCAACAAGAGGGTCTTCAAAATATCAAACTTAAAAACTGGTGAACAACGCTGCCACGATCCCTGCAGTAATCAACTGGATTGACACTTTGATAGAAGATGATGAACTAGCCTTTGACGGTGCAGCTGCCGGTGATGCTTCACCGGATCCCATGGTGGACATCGGAGCATTCGCTGTTGAAGGAGAGTAGGGAGCACCTGCTGGAGGGATGACGGCGCCACCTACAAATAACAAGGAACTTGGAAATTACTTTCTGATCTCGTATATAATGACTATGTCAATAAACTACTGTAAAGATCACCGTCAGATCATCAATGAAAAACCAACAAGATTACAAAATTATTGCAATTAATTATATCTTGTCATTCATAAAATTGGTAACATGACCATGACAAATGGTGTCTAAACTCTAAACAAACGAATGAAACCGCAAAGAACGAGCATATCTATTTTTTTGACAGCTCGAAATATCGAAATAGCATGGTAAGGAAAGGGCAATCCTAGTTAAGTGATACTCCATGTTTCTCGATGTTAGGTTCCCTTTGAGGATTGTTTTACCCTTGAAACATTTATCGGAACACAAATTCTCACATCAGATGCTGTTGCAACATGCTTATAATAATCTATGCACCACATTCATTATTATCTAATACATCTCTAATTCCGTTCCTTCCCTCCCAAATCCCATTTACCGTTCTTTATTCTATCCTTGAACAATTTTACAATCACAATTCAAGCAACGGACGACGGGATAAGGTTAGCGTTCTTAATTCTATCCTAGAACGATTTAACAATCACAATTCAAGCAACGGATGATGGGATAAGGCGCGATAGTATATCAGATGAAACTATTAGAGGAAATGAATGATACGAAAGCCAACAAACAAACTATCATTGTTTGAGTTAATAATGAGCACGAAACTAGTGATCTGTTCACATCAAACTTGTCACATGTCCTTCATAAATGTGCAAAAAAACAGTAACTAGAAAAATCAACACATCATTCCCAAAATTCCGTCACAGCCGGCCATAACTTTCCAACTTAAATTACAAACAAGATTAATTAATTAAGCAATAGTTATTGTGGGTCACCATCGAAATAATATGACAGACAAAGAAGAACCGTTTTATCTTAAAAATTGGTCATTTTTTAACATAAATGATATAGACACCTTGTTTGTGGTCGCACCATAGGACCGTCTCATAGTATAATTTGCGCTAATTAATTACTCGAAAGTAGAATAGAAAGAATACAATAATTTGCGAATATAATTTGCGACAAACTTACCCGGAGCAGCTGCAGGAGACACGGCCACTGGAATCCATCCACACCATTATCAACAAACCAAACAAATTAATTAACAAACTAATACAGTTATTAAACAATCTCATAATCATAATTACGATAACTTATTACGTTTCCTACTTCTGATTTTGCAAAACCCAAGATTAATCTTCTTATCAATTCTCATTTAAGAATAACATACAAATCCGTTTTAAACTTAAAACACGTCAATTAATCAAGTATTTATATAAGGATATAAAGACAAAATCTCATTGAAGACCTACATTATCCGTCACAAGCTTAAGCCGGATAATATCCCTCTCACAATAAGTGGGATTATTGTGGAGTGCTCTCACTTGTCCTCTCAAATGCCTTATTGTGAGTTCAACTTGTGACGAATAGTGTCCGAATAGTGCCCGTCACGAATGAGGCGGCTTTTTAAATAAAAAAGTCTAGTTGTTTTGCTTGTCATTAGTCATTTACAAATTGTCATTGAGGACGGACAGGTCGGACACTATCTGTAAGCTGAAGACGGATAGTGCCCCTCCCGATGTAGGAGTGACAATATCCATATGTGCCCCATTTTCTCGCCACCTACCCTCCCACTTGCTTTACTGTGAGAAAAAAATATCCGTGATTGGCTACAAGCAAGACACTTTGTTATTCATTAGGCATCCAGCTTGGCAGAATACTGTAGCGGAGCTAGGATTTGGAGTCAGCAGATAAACGGGAAAAAACAATTGAAATTTTAACTAAAAACTACGAAATCAATCCGCCAATGGGAGCAAGAGTCTCAGCTAACTCTAGCTCCACCAGATCACCACTACCACTATTTCAAGAATATCCGTCTTAAACAAGAATTTATGAATCTTATGCAAATAAAAATCAGCATGTCTTGCTCGTAAGGGGTTAATTGCGTCACAAGCTTGTGACCTCTCAAAAAAGCGGGAGGAGACAAAGTGGGCACCCTTCATGCGTTTTCCCATTCACCTCTCAGGAGTATTTTGTGAAAGAAACTGGTATCCGTCACAAACGTGAATTTGCGAATAAAAATAGCGGTTTTACCAAAACTATCTATATTCGTTTAGCATCTTAAAAAAGGAAAATGGAAATTATAAAATACCTATTAGTATTCGTTTAGCATCTAAAAAGTAACTCAAATTATAAACTAACCTAACTAATTAATTAATTAATTTAGCTTAGTTAAATGCATCTCACCGTCTCAATCATTTGTTTACCGTTAATTAAAACATCTAAACAAATGATTGGAATCGAAAAAACAGAAGGTCGATAAGAATGGTGAAGAAAGCGAGAAACAAACCGGCGCAAGTGGTAGCGGAAGCAGGAGCATGAACATGACAAGCAGAAGGAAGAGTCATAGCTTTAGTAAGATTCAAAGAGATGCCAAGCTGCGCACTTTGTTGAAAAGCTTGACAAAGACAACCTGGACTTGTTTTAAGCACTTGTTTAAGTCCCGAACAACATTGGCCTTCCGGCGTCTTGGTAGTACTATCATTACTAACATAAGTCAGACAGTCCGCCATTGTCATCACTAAGCTTGTGCAGTCAACACCAGCTGCAGATGTTGATGGTGTTTGTAAAACTGCAATCCCGATCGCAACTGATAGTAAAACCACCATTGTTGTTGCTGAGGAAGACATTGTATTGTAGGAATGGGAATGGGAATGGGAAGGAGTTTGAAGGTGAGAGAGTAGAGGAGAGTGAAAGAATGTGGTGTGAATATTATAAGTAGAGGAAAGTGGGACACGTGGCGAGTATTGGGAGTCGTGATTGATGTGACAGATGGATGATGCGGTTCGAAGTTTTCAATTTGGAATGGAGTTTGGTAAGGCCCAATCACAGTGTGGCATGTTTATAAGTCAAGGGCAAATGTTTGGAGGTCAAACACTTCTTATGTTTCTCATGGATTCATGGTACATGGTAACATAAATTCCTAGTGTGAAGGCTAAATTCGTCATAAAGTCATAACGTGAGGCAAATTTGCAAATGAGAGAACAAGTAAGAAAGACAAATGAAAAAGGTTGTGAGAGATCACAACTCACAAGTTTATGATCGTTACAAGCAAGACGGACGGGATGGTAAATACAAATCACAAATGTTTATTCTAGTGGCTAACATTATTGATACTATCAAAATAAGACTTTAGTCAGTTAAAGATAAAAACCATGTCAAAAATGGAAACAAACCAAGTCAATAAACTAAAGATGGGAAGACTTGATTTTAGGAACAAATCATATGCATGATTTGGGAGCATATTCCACAAATATTTTATTCCATATTATGTTAATATACTTTTAGTTATTTGTTTCCTAGTTTACCTCAACCTCTTGTAGAATGAATTTTTTTTTTTTTAAAGGTGAAAAATCGTTTCATTAATCAAAAGTCTCATGTTAGTTACAACATATGTCAAGAATGACAAGACACAAACCAATTAAAATCAAATAAACTACATTCTTGATCAACAGAAAATTTCTAAACTTGATGGGCTCATGAGACGCTTCTGCACATCCTCTAACATATCGCCTTCTACGGCTTTTCACAAGGAGGTCTCCAAATTTTAAGGAGGTCTCCAAATTTTCTAAAGCATTGACAAGAATCAAGTTCTTTTGACCAAAAAGTTTGTAACGAGCAATCTGACAGCAGTTTTATCTCCATAGGATCAACAATGAAGGCGCCGATCTTCCACTTAATTCCTGAACCTCTCAAATAGAGGGGAACATCTCACCACAAGATGAGAACAGACTCACCAAAAGGTGAGGACAAAACTCACACAGAGGTGAGAACAAAACTCACACAAAGGTGAGAACAAGTGTCCAATAAATGAGATGTAAGAAGTTATTAACGTAAAAAATTAAAGAAGAAGAACGAAGGAAAATTTGGGGCTTACCTCCACCCAAAAAAGGTAGACAGCAGCCCCAAGATGTTGAAATTAGGGTTTAAGTTTTTCTTTTTTTTAGAGAGAGAATTAGAGAGAGACAAAGATTTTAGAGTTTTTGTAGAATGTATCTTTGTTAACCTAATTTAGCTTATGTATATTTCTATATAAACTAACTCATGTAATCTTTTTCATTACCAATACAATTACAATAATTCACATAAATCTTATCGGTATCAGAAATCACATTGATCATTATACTACTCACCGTTTCCGCTGCACTAACCACCGTCGACGTACCCATGGCAACCACCAGCTCCCAGATACCCAATTCAGCCGACCCAAAAAAAACCTACTCTCGGTCTCCTTCCCATCATGCACAAAACTCACCCCGGCCAACTACCGAGTCTGGCACTATCAAATTAGTCGCATCTTCCTTGACTTTGGCCTCTTTTCCTATCTCGACGGCACAACCACATCACCACCAAAAACTATAACCCCAGCCGCGTCTACAACCGACACTGATCCTCAACCCATACCAAATTCGGCCTACGAAACCTGGTTCCGACAAGACCAACTAATCCTAGGCGCCCTCGCTGGCACCCTCGATGAAGCCGTAGCTCATGTCCTTGCCACCACCTACGCCAATCCTTCCCGAGGACACATCCTACAATTAAAGGATCGTCTTCGAACCATATCTCACACCGGAAAAACTATTTCTGAATACATGCTTGCCATCAAAGAAATGAGAATGCACCACCCAATTAGCTCAACTCGGAAAACCACTCGATGCCGAAGATATAACCTCTCAAATCATAACCGACCTAGACTACAACCTCTATAAACCCATCATCGATGCCGTTCACACTCGAGACTCACCAATTTCCTTTGAGCTCTTTCACGAAAAATTAATACAGCATGAACTTACCCTCAAACACCAATCATCCGCCACCAGCCCAGCCGTGTTTACACCCTCAGCCCATGCCGCCTATACACGGCCTTACCACAACAACAACAACTCATGTAACAACAACTCCAACTATAATAACCAATCTCGACAAACTCCTCAACACCAAAATTCGTACCAAAACAACTACCCAAATCGAAACCAAACCAACAACAATTCCACACCCAATCAATTCTGCGGCCGCTGTCAATATTGTCGTGCTACTGGTCACATTATCAGCTATTGCCCCGACTTTAAAAAAGACTACCCCAATGTCGTTTTTCCTCCACTCAATCGCCAACAATCACGCCCTATAGCCCACACAGCCACGACTTCTGCCGGCCCCTCTACCTCTTATCTCATCGATAGCGGGGCTTCCAGCCACATCACCAATGACCTAAGTACACTTGTCTTTCACACACCCTATGAAGGATCCGATGATCTTGTGATCGGTGATGGCTCTTCGTTATCGATCTCTCACCTTGGTTCTTTTTTTGTCCCTAAATTTACTCATAAACTATACTTTAACAATGTCCTTTTCGTTCCTAAAATTTCGCGACCTTTAATCCTAAAATTTCGCAATTTTGTGACGATAACCATGTCTATGCTTTATTCTCATCTACCTCATTTTGTTTTAAGGCACTCAAGACGGGGGAAACTCTGCTTGAAGGACTGTTCATTGATGGCTCCTACCAATGGCGACCACCCGGCCTCAACCACGCCGCCTCAAGCTCTTCTTGCGAATAAAGCCTCGAGTATTTTATGGCATACTCGCTTAGGCCATCCTTCAAATGCAACTTTACGATTATTGAACTCTAGTTTTCATTTTCAAATTTCCGATTTCATGCATTGTAATGCTTGTCTCATTAACAAAAGCCAAAAGCTACCTTTTTCAACCTCTACGCTCAAGTCCAACGCACCATTCGATCTCGTATACTCCGACGTATGGACATCACCAATCCTCTCAGATGACTCATTCAAATATTACGTCATATTCGTAGACCAATTTACCCACTACTTTTGGCTATATCCGTTAAAACAAAAATCTGACACTACAATTACATTTCACAGATTCAAAGCTATTATTGAAAAGTACTTTAATCGCCCCATTCGACAATTCTATTCGGATAACGGCGGTGAGTACATTAAATTTCATTCCCACCTACTTGACAATGGAATTACTCACCTTACCACCCCTCCACATACTCTCAAACACAATGGCTTTGCAGAACGTCGCCACCGCCATATTGTCGAAACAGGCCTTGCCTTACTCACCAAAGCCCAAATGCCCACAAAATTTTGGCCCTATGCTTTCTCTACTGCCACTTATCTTATAAACCGGTTACCAAATACAACACTTACTAACCACTCTCCTTACCATCTCTTATTCGGTCAACAACCCAACTACCATAAATTACGACCCTTCGGCTGTCTTTGTTACCCATGGTTAAAACCCTATACCACTCACAAAATCGAGCCCAAGTCAGCCCCTTGTGTTTTCGTTGGTTACTCAACCACTCAAAGCGCTTACCTGTAACGGCCCGACCCGCCACTGTCGTAACACAAACCCAATAAGATGGGTGCACACTTTTGGGCCAAATATTTGTCCTCACTTAAGCCCAAAAGCACAAGGCCTTGTTACTAACTGGTGAGTGAGAGTTATTATAAACATATCACAATCCTCACATTCTACCGATGTGGGACAAATCTCCTCTCATACTCTTGGGGTGTTACAAACTCCCCCACTTAAAGAACACAACGTCCTCGTTGTGCCTCAAACTTGACCATAGCCAAGCCCAGAATCCTTCCCCGCTTGGTGGGTGGCCCGGTACTCCCGACCACAGGCTCACCACACGGTCGCAGGGTCGCTCTGATACCATTTGTAACGGCCCGACCCGCCACTATCGTAACACAAACCCAATAAGATGGGTGCACACTTGTGGGCCAAATATTTGTCCTCACTTAAGCCCAAAAGCACAAGGCCTTGTTACTAAGTGGTGGGTGAGAGCTATTATAAACATATCACAATCCTCACATTCTACCAATGTGAGACAAATCTCCTCTCATACTCTTGGGGTGTTACATTACCTATGCCTCAACCCTATCACCAATCGACTATACACTTCAAGGCATGTTCGATTCATCAAGATGGAATTTTCGTATCTTCAACTATCAAAAACTGACCTTGAACCATTACACACACCAAACCAATGGTGCACTGTTACTGTACCTCTCATACCGCCTCTCGACACCCCTGCCCATCCCATCGAACCCACTCCA
Organism: Silene conica; assembly: GCA_029255685.2. NCBI lineage: Eukaryota > Viridiplantae > Streptophyta > Magnoliopsida > Caryophyllales > Caryophyllaceae > Silene > Silene conica. The sequence goes on from CM055314.2 coordinate 77,034,255, forward strand.
ACACCCCCACCGTCACCTCCTCCTTCCCCTGCCCCAACTCCACCTCACTCGCCACCCCCTGCCGCATCCCCCACACCTTCGACACAGCCTCCAACAACCATTCCCACCTCATCTCAGCATGCGTCGAACCCAGCTCCCTCTCCCTCTCCTCCACCCCCTCCACCTCCACCACATATTCATCGCACTCGTATCTCTAACAACATCACCGTGCCAAACCCCAAATACTTCTAGTCCAAAAAACAGGCCCAAACAGCCACCCTACCACTCACTCACACCACACCTAATACTACAAAATAGACCCTAACTCACCCGCAATGGCGGCAAGCCGTGACCGAGGATTTCGAAGCCCTTAACTGAAACCAAACATGGACCCTAGTACCACCCGACCAAGCCCCTAATGTTGTTGGTCGCAAATGGGTATATCGCATCAAATATAACCCCGATGGTAGTCTTAAGCAACACAAAGCTCGTCATGTTGCTAAAGGTTTTCATCAACAACCCGGGATTGATTATTCAGAATCCTTTAGTCCCGTCATTAAACCCACTACGATTCGCTTAATTCTCATTCTTGCGGTCTTGAAGAAATGGCATTTATACCAAATTGATATTAACAATGCTTTTTTGCAGGGTCGCCTCACCGAATCGGTTTACATGAGCCAACCGGCTGGCTTCCTTGATACTACTAACCCTTCTTATGTTTGCAGGCTCAATAAGGCCATTTACGGCCTTAAACAAGCACCACGAGCATGGTACACCGAGTTGAAAACTTATCTACTTAATTCAGATTTTCAAAACTCCATAGCCGACCCATCCTTATTCATACTTAAAACCGTTCAAATCACCTTATTTGTTTTAATTTATATTGACGATATTATCGTTACTGGACCTAATACAGCCCATATTACCAATTTTATTACTCAAATCTCTCAAAATTCTCACTCAAAGACCTAGGCCCTTTGTCATATTTTTTAGGCATCAAGGTCACTCCGACTACAACCGGAATGCATTTAAACCAAACCAAATATTTATATGATCTACTAGTCAAATTTAATATGCACAACTCTAAACCTGCATCCACCACCATGCTACCTCACCCGCCCTTAGTCAAAGATACAACTGCCCCAATCGAAAACGAGTCTGACTATCGCTCTATTGTTGGTAGCTTACAATACATATCCCTCACCCGCCCCGACATAGCATTTTCAGTTAATAAACTAGCGCAATTTTTAACCCATCCCACCGTGTCCCATTGGGCATCCCTTAAAAGGCTTCTTCGTTATCTCAATGGCACCATACACCTTGGCATTCAACTTACGAACTCGACACCACTATGTCTTCACGCGTTTTGTGATGCGGATTGGGGAGGTGATCCACAAGATTATCTTTTCACTACTGGTTACATCATTTATTTAGGGAGCAACCCAATTTCATGGTCCGCTAAGAAACAAAAGACAGTCTCGTGCTCCTCCACCGAAGCCGAGTTTAAGGCCGTTGCTAGCACCTCTGCCAAACTCATCTGGCTACAAAACCTACTATTGGAACTCGGCATTTTAAATACTACACCCCCCCCCCCCAAAGATATACTGTGACAATCTAAGCACCACCACGTACTCAGCCAACCCAGTTTTTCACTCACGGATGAAACATGTTGCACTCGCTTTCCACTTCGTTAAAGAACAGATTCGCAACGGTTACATTCAAGTTCAACATATCAATGGGTCTGATCAGCTAGCGGACACTCTCACTAAACCACTCCATAAGCCACGGTTCTTATTGCTTTCTTCCAAGATTGGCCTTCGCTATCGCCCGTCCATCTTGAGCGGGAATGTTAAAGATAGAAACCATGTCAAAGATGGAAACAAACCAAGTCAATAAACTAAAGATGGGAAGGCTTGATTTCATGAACAAATCATACGCATGATTTGGGAGCATATTCCACAAATATTTTATTCCATATTATGTTAATACTATTAGTTATTTGTTTCCTAGTTTACCTCAACCTCTTGTAAAATGTATCTTTGTTAACCTAGTTTAGCTTATGTATACTTCTATATAAACTAAATCATGTAATCTTTTTCATTTATTATCAATACAATTACAATAATTCACATAAATCTTATAGTCAGTCTTAAGTTTAAGACTCACTCATGACTCATGAGTCAATATTAGTAATAATTTACCAGAGTCTTGGCAAAATTTTAAATGTTTAAGACTTGACTTAAAATTTTAGGGGAGTCTTGATTCCAGTTTGAAGAGAAATTCTCCAATAAATGAATCTCATGTGTCATTACTTTTAGTAGAAAAAAATGAAACGTTTGATATAGGTTTAATTAATAAGGAAACAATAAAAATTAGTGAAACACTGATGTGATAGAGTCTTCATGATAATCTCATTTCAAAGCCTCCCTTATGACAGTTATAAGTTTGTGACGTTTCACAAGCTCTCCCCTACTTGTTTTCTCGATTACATTATGTGAGAGGTTATTAGTTTGTGACAAAAAAATATATGTCACAAGTGAGAATCTGAGTCGTTTCTATGCGTCATGCTTATTTTCAAATTTTTTTGTCACATTACATACCAGATAATTAATATACCTAAAATTGGACTAGAGTCCTGAATTAAGAGTCCGTATTTTTTAAGTAAATCGAATTGTTCTCAGTCAAATATTTATTGTTACACACTAACCATTCATATATACATAATTATTTGATAATAACATGCCTGAAATAACATGACAATTTTACTTGAAATTTTGTAAATTCGAAATACCCTAGCCCACATGCACCCAACCTGATTAACCTTTTTGTGTGATCAATTGATATCCGAGATCTGTCGTCAATTCCAGTTCAAAAACAATTTGTAAACTCCTAAATTAAGTAGTATAATTTAGGGTGTCGAACGCGAAGATGGTGGGGATATTGTGTAGTTATGTTCTAATTCGAGTCTAGTCGGGGTAATGGGTAAAGAGATTGACTAACAAACTAATAAGCAAGAAAAGTAAAGATGTGAATTCAATTAAAGGGAAAACTAGGGTGTCGGGGGTCGCTAAGGGCGGTCAATGATAAGGTACTAGACAGTCGACTAAGTCGCTCTAAGTAGGGGTCTCGGTTGGTGTCATTTATCGAGTTGAGTCGAACCTATGTCAAGGCTATCCTAGTTTTCGCTACAAATAGGCACAACCAACACACAAACATGCAAAAACACGCCTTCAACCATCGCTAAGGACAAGTCACGCTAGAATCTAAGCCCAACTTTCGTTGAGGCAAATCATCAAACACGCACGTAGCATGCATTGGGTGTACAACCCACTACTTGTAAGTTATAACAAATAGCCTAAAACCTAGCACAAGTTTATCATCTAGCCACACCAAAGGTTCCCCTAATCCTAGGTATAAGTCTACTCACTCATGGTTGAAGGAAAAAAATAAACTATTGAAGGAGACTTGCTAAACATGGTGAATAATGCAAAGTTAAACAACCCAACAAATAAACTTAAGAGAAATATAAACAAATGAAATGACAAAGTAAAGGAAGGAAGATTATACCATTAATTATGAAAAAGGAATGAACTTGGATATAAGATGAAAAGATCTCTCAAAATCTCCAAATTACACCCAACATGGTAATATGTAACTATTGAATGCTTGGAAGAAAACTAGGAAGTATTAAGGAAAGATTAACTACAAGATTAAGTCAATTAAGGAGTAATTAAGTGAGTAAAAAGAAAAACCTAGAAAAGTGTGAAAAATATTTTTCTTCAAAAACCTCTGAAAAATTAACCTAGACATACGTGTCTCAAAATCTATCCTAAGTGTGGGTTTTATAGTGCTCGAAAATCTGAAGCAGGACTCTCTCAGATACACCGGCGGCCGGTCAGGGACCGGCTAAAAGTCCAAATTGAGAAGTCTGACTTTGGTCTTCAACAACTCCAACTCTCAGCCGGTGCACCGGCTGTCGGCTGAAGACCAGCTGAGAGTAGGGATGGCAGCGGGTCGGGTACCCAACCCAGACCCTTAGGGTCGGACCCTAATGGGTCGGGTATGGGTTTGAATATTTGGGACCCGCTCGGGTATGGGTCGGGTATGGGTCCAATATAAAAAATGTAGGGTCGGGTCTGGGTCTAACTATTGAGACCCGCCCCGCCCCGTGGACCCGTGTATTTTTTTTAAAAAAAAAAAAAATTAAAATCATAAATCAACTAGTCAACTTACGTTCCCAGGGTCATTTTTTAAAATACTCTCTTCTCTTATGATGTTTGGGACTAACAGTGAATGTCATTAGAACTACGTGTGAGCTAAAATAATAGCTGTTGTCGCGTCTATCATGAAATTGTTCCTTAATCAACATGGAGAGCACCTCTATACAATCGTAAGATTAAAAATATATGCTTAGTTGCTTACAATTGGTGGTTTGCTGGTACATTGGTACCTCATGTTTCTCATAATACTTTAATAGGGACATGTGAGATTAAAAATATAAGCTTACAGTTGGTTTGATTAGGTTTGTTAATTGTCAAACAATTTCTTTGTGTTTGGTATTTGTAATTTGTAAGAGATTTAAGAATTTTTCCAAGACTTTGTAATACTTTAATTAAGACTTTGTAATTTAATTTAAACCTTGGTACATTTTATCGAAGAATTCGTTAAAAAACGTTGGACCCTAGGGTAGACCCTACCCAGACCCAGACCCGTTAGGGTCGGGTATGGGTCCATTGATTTCAGACCCTGCCGGGTATGGGTCGGGTATGGGTCTAAGGATTTTTAGGCCGGGTTGGGTCGGGTCTTGCCGGACCCTACCCAGACCCTACCCATTGTCATCCCTAGCTGAGAGTCCAATTGAACATTACTGGTTTAGCAACTATCACAGGTCCTGGGAGCCGGTGTATAGGCTGTCGGTTGAATGCTAGCTAATAATCCATTTTGCACAATCTGCCATCTTCTGATTTTCTTGCAATTCTCGAATTTTGGCTAAGTATGGGAAGGGATTCTCAGCCGGCATACCGGATGCCGGTCTGGTACCGGCTAAGAACCCAATTTCACAATTCTGCATTTTTTTGGTGTTGTTCAAGGGCATGGACTCCCAGTCGGCATACTAGCTACCGACCTGGGACCGGCTGAGGAGGCAAATCTTCACAAATCTTCCCTTATTTGCATCAAAACCGCTTCGATTACTCTTGTTTCTTCAACCCCGCCTCAAGTCCTGCAAAATGGAAACCAATTACGCAGAGTGGGGAAAATGGGCGATAAAATCAAGTAATGGCACGCGAAACAAGGCCGAAACGGGATCCACGAAGGGAAAAATAAGGAAAATAATGACTAAATTGGGACTAATCATCAATCTATAAATATATAGGTTGTCGTGGTACTAATTAAACCCAATCACAAGTTTGATGAGGCCTTGGCCAAGCAACCCATAACATAAAGCGATCAACAAACGACTAGGGTTTGACTGGCTCATGGCTGCTCTTGAACCACGGTAGTTATATGGTATGCTTATTTTTGATTTTTAGGGGGGTTTGAGTGGGAATACGAGATCTACGCCTAGGTAAATTTCGGGGCAGATTGGATTGGGCATGTAGTGGGTTAAGCTTGTCTGATTATATGGCCACGGTCGTATATTTTAAAATGTGATACTCCCTCTTTTGAGGTGTATTGTTCCCTTTTTCCTATTTTGTGCTATTCGGATTTGTTCTTTCTTTTTTTATTTGACGACTTTTGTGTAGTCCAATTTAATTCAATGTGTGCAGAGTATTTTTGTGTGGCTTAAATTTATTTCCTTAATTCTTGTGTTAAAAAGACAGGGGAAGAAAACAACGACTAGCCCGGGGGTTAGTGATGTAAGAATTTGAGGGTGACGGAGCCCGAAGGTAGATGTGGGTGTGGTGTCGTGGAGTGAGTCAGATTTAAGAGTTAAATGAGGTGTTTGATTGTAGTTTTTGGAATGGATTGGAATGGATTCAATTCATTATAGTGTTTGGTTGGAGGTTCTTGAAATGGAGTTAGACATCCAATGGATTCTAACTCTCTTTCAATCCCTTGGAATCGCATACCCACATATACACCCAAGTTTTAAGGGATGTTTGGTTGGAGCTTTTGAATAGATTGGAATAGATTTCATCAATCTAGTGTTTGGTTAGAGAGTTTTGGAATGGAGTTAGATACCCAATAGTGTTTGATTCACTCATTTTAGGTATGAGGTATGAGTTTGGAATGATCTAAACTCATATCTTATGTTTGTTTTACACTTTTTACAATTTGATATACATACCTCAAACCCATGAGGTATGGGTTTCTTATACTAAAGGGATAGGAGGGGATGAGATTGATACCCGTGGGTATCAAATTATACAATGAAATTGAAAAAATAATATAGTAATAAACAAATATTTTCTCTAATAAAAATAGAAATATCCATATAATTAACTTTTCTTCTAAGATTTTTTTCCGTAAAAAATACAAGAATATTTTTTCTTCGATTTTTTATTTATACATTTAAGGATAGATATTATGATATTAAAAAAAATAAAAAAATATATATACAAGTTTTAAATAATTAATATGAAAATTTTAAATAAAAAAATTGTATATATGTAAATGTATAAATCAATAAAATAGACATAAAAAATCAATGATTTGATTCTTCATTTCTGAATTGAACCAAACACAAGGTATCAGGAATCGAGTTCCAAACCCATATCACCCTGGTTTGATTCCTGATTCCATACCGATACCTTTATGCGAACCAAACGCCCCCTAAATTCTAACTTCATTCCAATCTCTTGCAATCCTTGCCTATGTATATATCAAAGTTTCTAAATCTATTTCACTCTATTATTATACTCAATCTATGTTGGGTGAAAACATCCAACACAAGGTATTCAATCTGTCAAGTGTTACATGTTACATAAAATTAATTATGTACATGCAACTTAGGTACTGTTAAATGAGTGTCAATGCATTAGTTTAGTAAAAATTGCATTAGCACTGTACTTGATGAAACGAATGAATTATATTATTTCATTTGTGTGGTAACGTGAAGTGATCTTATGACATTAAAATATAACGTCACTTCACATGACTATATAAAGTATTGTATTCCTTTGGAAAAAATATCTCACAAATATTATCAAACAAGGTGACTGTAAAGTCGGGGTTTGAGGGTGTGAGAGGTAGTACAACGGGTGTTTTAATACAATAATTTAAGAGGTTACTCTAGGGCAATATTAGTGGCATTTACTAATATTACTGGAGGTCTAGAGGTTGTTATCTTATTTCATTGTGGGTTCCGGATTGGTGTTTATTCGGAACGGTTACGTTGTACTAGTACTATTTTTATAGTGGATTTTAGTCGATTTGGTTAGTGGGTTTTACTTCCGGTTTGGAAGGTTTTGCGCTAGGTTTGACCCTAAATATTGTCTCATTTTATTATTGCTTACATTTATTTACTTTTACGATTTACTTGTCGGTTGGTTGCTTCCGTTGCACGTGGGATATTGGCGCTAATTTCCCAACAATCTATTCCAAGATCGAACCAAACATTAGAAGTATGATATTTTAACTCCATTTCTTTATGGTATCACAATTCATTCCAATAATTTGTATCAAACGACTCCTAAGTGTATTTGTTAAGAAGGAAAATAGAATAGGGCACCCATCAAATGATTTTTTTGTGAAACAGTCCTATTTTTTATGAGGTGTGTAAAAATATAAAAAAAAACATGCAAGACGAAGAGAGTACTCCTTAATTCACTTTGATTTAGTCGTGAGTCAAGACGCAAAGTGCCACAACGTATGGTGTGATGAAATTTTAACGGTCAATTGTGGAAATTATTTAAGGATGACATTAACCTTATACGTATTTATTACATGTGTGAATTGTCGGTACATATGACAAGTGCTTCAACTTTACATGCACTCAAGTCTAAGGGCTTGACAAGTCATGAGTTCATGATACTTACTAATATTTTTAAACGAATATATTTATTTTAGAAAAATGGGTAAAATAGAAAATGGGTAATAACAAAAATTTGTTCTGTTAATTTATATGAAGTGTAACGAACTTGCTTAATTACGAGACTGATATGTCGTATGAGTAGATTTTAAGTGATTTCAAAAACAGATGCCACATCTTGTATTATCGAGTTTGACTTCCCATTCCCAATGTTTTTCGCTAGACCTCACAAACAGGTCAATCAAGTCGAGTCAGGTACAGGTCAAGCATGCTCGTATTATGTCTGGATCGGGCCAGGTCTAGTTAATTTGTATTTTGGGTGACATTTGAATGATTTAGTTCGGATCGTTTTTTTGTCGGATTACTTTTACCAGGTCTCAATTTTGCCTATTAATTAGAATACTAGGTCATTTGATATACTCTGAGGACACATGAATAGGAGAGTCAACAACGCCATATTCACGCATCCTACCTTCCAAAACGATAGCCACCAAAACAACCCAAGTGATATGACGATAATAACGTCTAAGACCTGACAAACAAAATAGAACTACAATTCTAAGTTGAATAAGAGATTGTAACATCTATACAGGCGAACTCAAAAATTAAAGATATAGTAAGTCTTGCTTGCGACGGGTCGTTATTTGTGACGGATATTTTGTGAGATAAAATGGATACAAAATGAGTTAGTGGGGAAAGGGGACCACAGGAATAGTGTTGAAGAGAGAGAAAAAGTGGGTATTTCGTGAGAGAAAACGGTATCCGTCACAAGTTTGCGACGGATAGTGCCGTTGCAAATAAGAATTTGGGTTAAAGATATATAACAGGATTTAAATCTGGGTCATTAGGTTGAACCACAAGATTTTTACTTGACATATAATGGAATACTATTTATTTATCTACTATTCAACAATATTTGAAGTAGCAAAAATCAGTCTTGAAGTCCATTTTTTTTTTTTAAGTTTGGGATAGCGGTTGTCACTCCTTACTACTACGTGGATTCGCCCATGCATTTAGACTAGAGGTAAGGGTAAGATTATTGGCGGTTTTGAGACAAGACTTTATTAAGTTTTAAGACAAGATTCTCTCAATTTTACCATTAATCTATTCTAGTTTTGAGGAAGTTTAGACTCTCCTTGAGACTTTGGTGGGTCTTGACCCCACCAGAAGTAATTTTAATAAGTATGTAAAAAGAAAAGGTGAAATGAAAAAGTTGAGTCTGAGATGAGTCCACGGATAATGTATATAAAATTTTGGGTGAGTCTGAACAATAAAAAAAATAATAAAAATTAGTGAAAAGCTGATATGTTGAGTTTTAAGATTTTGGGGAATCTTACAAATAGTGTTACCCTAACAACCAAAACTATCCAACGATCCAATGACGAGTCATACGTTTGAAATACTTTCTCCTCAATCGTGTTCCATAAATTCCCAGTGGTACCAAATTATCACAAATTCTTATTTGCAACGGCACTATCCGTCGCAAGCTTGTGACGGATACCGTTTTCACTCACAAAATACCCACTTTTTCTCTCTCTTCAACACTATTCCTGTGATCCCCTTTCTCCACTAACTCATTTTATATCCATTTTATTTCATAAAATATCCGTCGCAAATGATGACCCGTCGCAAGCAAGACTTACTACCAAATTATTACTCAAAATAAATTCAGAGTCGCATTCCATCCCAAAAGGTATTTTCCATGATACCTTCCTTGGCTACGACTCCACAATTCCACATACCAGTCGTGCGAGCTTATGATAACAAGTTTCATATGGAGTACATACTTGTTCACAAAATGAAATTGGAGTATTACCATCAGACTAGGGATGTCATCGGGCAGGTACAAGTGGATACTGTTTTGCACCCGTCCTAGTTGGGGCGAAGATGGGTAGAGCTTTGGTGGGTGGTGGGGCGGGGACGGGGACGAAAATTGTACCTCCCATGGGTAGTGGGGTGGGATAGTTTTTGCGTGTTACTCACTTCATACCCGCCTACCCACCACTTATTACAAAAATTAGTACCATTATTACGATAATTTAAAAATATTATTTTGGTATAATTAAAACGTAAGGTTAAAAATAGCTATTTTATAAAGTATTTTAACAACTTCTTTAGTAAATAACTTAAATTATATAAACAAACCCCTGAAAATAGAAATTAATAGTGATTAAATCAACTTGTAAAAAAAAAATCGAAAAAAATTTATGATATAGCGGGTTAATGGGTAGGTGGGGCGATGATGGTTTTGAAAACTTGTACACACCACAGGCGGTGGGACGGGGTGGTTTTGGAAACTTGTACCCGTCATGGTTGGGGACGGGAATGGGTACGACATTTTCTTAATGGGTACGGATACGGGGATCCTATATCCAACACCGTCCGCCCCAATAACATCCCCACATCAGACTCACATTCCATCCTGTTCACTTTCTTCAAAATTTATCCAAAAAATTACTCCCTCGTAGTTGAGTGTGATTTCCCTTTTTATTTCCATGTTAGTGAGTGTTGGTTTTCTTTTCTATTTTGGTAAATTTTTATGGTCTAAAATCAATTTTACCTAGGATAAAATATTTTGTACGGTTCAAGTTTATTTCCTTTATTTTTGTGTCCAAAAAAAAAGGAAACCTATGGTTTATGCCTAAATAACAGAGAAATAGGAACATACATCGGAGGTACTACCTCACACTTTTCTTAGTTTTTGAGCGCTTATGAATAATTTTTTGAGCTTATGAATATTTTTGTGAGCATATGAATATTTTTTGAGCTTATTACCTTAAACTTTATTTGTTTTTGAGCATATGAGTTTTTCTTTTTTTAGCTTATTACGTCAAACTTTATTTGTTTTTGAGCATATGTGTATTTTTTCTGAGCTTATACAAATTTATAAGTCAGATTTTAATTTTTTTTTCGTTAAAATTAAAATATAACTAGGTTTATATTTAATGTTTTTGAGTTTTATTGTATATTTTTGAGCTTAATGTTTTAATAACTTAACTCAAAAACTTTATATCAATACTCATAATTTTTAAAACAAAACTCAAAAACAATGCTCAAAAAGTATAAAGTTGGTGGTAGTACATCGGATGTATGATCCTCCTACTGTAAATAACATATTCAGTCCATTTTTTACATTTTTTTTTAATTTTGAAATATTTTTGATAAATAATTTGATCTTCAACACTAAATTTGATTTACTGGTTATCAAATAACACAAATTCTCATTTACGTTAACATTTAACCAAGCCATAGGGAGTACTATACTGAGTATTAATATCTAGTTATCTAGTTATCTAGCTTCTCTTTCACACTAGGTAGCACGGACACTTCTCTTAATTAGTCGTACCGTGTTCGACACCCGACACTCCGTTGGACACCTATCTAAACATATTATAATTTCGACGAGGAATAAAATTTTAAAAAAAAAGATCGATTAGAATATTCATTTGGGTAAAAAAATGAGAATTAGGTATAGCAAAGTCAAATTGTACCTTTGGTTGTTTAGATTTAGTTTCAATACATGATAAAAAAAAATTATAACCACAAAAAAAAAATTATTATAGTTAAATGACATATCCCGTGTTCTAAATTTCAAGGTATACCGTATTTGTATCGTGACTGTGTCTGTCCGTGTCCGTGTCCATTTTGGTGCTACCTAGCTTTTTCGTAAAGGTGTGCAATATGAAATAGTTGCTTTTGAATATTCGGAGAAATTATAGTCTATGGTGAAATCAATTGACTAATCAGATCAACTGCAAACATTAATATCGGATGGATATAGCAAGATAACCAAGGCTAAAGACAAATAAATTAAACCAGTTCACAAAATAAATGATTACCCAAATAAAAACCTACAAGGCTACAAAACCATGTACACATAGAAGAGAAGGTCGTCTGCTTGAATTAATCAGCCTAAACCCCTCGCTATTGGAGATTCAGACCTCCGAGACCCTTTCTATAGGTTGTTCACTCACATAAACAGTTTGTCATGTTCGGCGCTTCTGAGTGTCCTGGAAAAAAAAAACCAGCATATAGTTAAGAGACATGTCAATAATAAAACTGTGTAATTTTACGTCTTTTATTGCAGTAAGTGTACGGTCTAGTGAGCCATACTCCTTGTATGTAGAACACTATATTTACTTTTGGCAGCTGTAAAAAGGATGAAATTGACATTCAAAGGCATTGCTACTGAGTTGGAAATTAAATCTAGCCGCAATTTCATGGAATTAATTTAGAAGGAATATAACGTTCTGTCAAGTACCTCTAAAAAATGGAACCTGTATTTATGAGCCCATTCACAGATGCTGTCATCAGTTATTCAGATTTAAGCCTTATCTCAACTTGATCAAGGCAACTTTGGAGCGCCTTGTACTCTTCTGTGTCAGAAAATGTAATAGCCTGCAGGGTATATAATAGTAAATACTCTCTCGCCTCTGGACATAAAAAGTTAATCCTTCTATTTGATTGAGCTGATGAAAAAGTTACCCGCTTGATTGTGCTACGAAGATGCATGTCTGCCGAATGGAGCTCTCTACGACTTCCAGTTGAAGATGATATTTCAATATACATGTTACAAAGGTCCAATGACGCACGAGCAAACTTTCTGAACTGAGTAATGTCATTCCCAACTTCCGAACCCTAAGGAGCCAGAAAAGGAACGAGTAAATATAAATGTATCACAACATTCATAAGATAAGGATACCAAAAAGTACCCAAGAGGCCCAGAGGACAGTACTACAATCAGAAATCCTCCAAGTTATTTTGTACATACACCATTCCAAATGTGCCCTGTTACAAATCCTTATTTTAATTGTCACCCGTATTTAAGATATGAGCAGCTAAAGCTTTGTTTTGAAGTATAGGCAGTGTACTGAAATTGCTCACACACCTTTATGTAATGACCATAACCTAAGTACCTAACATAAAAAGCGCACACCATCAAAAAGTTTTCCAAGGAGAATAAAAGTTCGGCAGTATCAATGGATCAGACACCGTCTTTATTGCTCGCACAGGCATATAGAAGTGTACTGATTGCTTTAATAGACACCAAGCAACAGATCCGATGTGGCTGGACTACTGGAGAACTTACAAAACATTATGCTATTTGCGAGGCTATTGAGCATTGCAACTACGAATATTTTATAGTAAGGATTCTTTTAAAAGGACTGTAAAAACTATACGTGGAAATTAAAGCAACCAGTCAGTAATAACTAATGAGGTTCAAATAGAGGCCTCTCTCTCCTTCCTCTGCCCCTCTCTTCCACATCTCTCCCCTTCGGTTGCAGTTTCAAACAAAAGAGAAACAAGACCCAGTTGCTTAAAAGACTCCACCGGTTGGCATGTTGCATATGATTCTAGAGCATCAAATGACATGTACAATGATAAAAGCTCTTAACTTCATAAATTAGTTCATTCATATACTCAATATAATTTTTATGGAGAACTAACACTGCATGAATACAACTAATCAGGAATAAAATAAATTATCAAATACCTGGTATGATCTAACTTGTTTTTGCAGGGCCTCCAAACACATATTTGGATCTCCTCTAAGCTTATGCCACCGAGCATACAAGCCCCACATATCTCCACTTCCAACATTCACAACAATCTGCAAATAGAAACCAATTAGCAGATCTAAATGTTCACACAAAAGTAAAAGACAGACCAGATAAAGTCATGGTGACCATCAATTTTTGCTATTGCATTGTTGAAGTTATTTATGATTGTTGTAGAAACACGACGCGCGACAAGTACTAACTAAAACATGATGAGTGAAAATCAAGTATCATAGATTCATAGGTATAAGAGCAGGTAAAAGAGAAAATTAAAACCGGACAGAAAATGACACGCCGATGCCTTTCATTGTTTCTATTTATTTTGTTCCCTTTAAGTATTAAATTCTCAAAACATCCTTCTTTTTAATCTCTCCACCATGTCCTGGAACAAGTGACTAGAGACTCCTACTTCTTTCGAAAATATCTAAGCTAAGGTTGTTATCAAAATCCACATACAGCCAAAAAAAAAATATTCCAGCAGAAATTGAAGTTTTCCTGCATCAATACAATTTATCACTGTTTTACCCTTTACCCCCATCATTTAAAACATTCCCCTCCATCTCATTCAGTTTAAGAACTGTTCTAAGAAGTTGCCAAGGAAAAAATGAAGATCCTATCCCTCTGTTCATGCAATTGAATTTGGGCTATGTTTTTCCTCTCATTTTCCCTCTATACTATTACTAACCCTTATGTTAATTAAATACAGTGACTGTTTCTGCATGAGCCATGGTAAAAACTGTTTTCATAAATTGCATCCATTGACCACTCAATTACTCAAGTACAGTTATCAAGTGTAGGTTTCGTCATGCCAATATATTTGAAAATCTCTAGGGCTTCATATTTGACCTCTTAAAAGGACTGCAAATAGAGAAAAGTCAGAAAGCAACAATAATGATCAACACACCTGCTTAAGAATTTTCCCAAGCGACTCCATCAAGAGTTTAGTTTCCCTTGACTCTGAAAACTCAGATTGCAAAGCCGTCTCTGCAGTACAATGTGTATCACTTGCTGTAATAGCTGTAGCCTGAGACAAAGCTCGCCTCTCCATTTCTTGCATCAATCTCTCCAACAATTCTATATCATATCTCTTATTGCCACTAAGATCTAAAACCATTTGTATTGCTTTCACAGCCTGCAAAGAGGAACAGTCAATTAGACTTGAGTACTTGACCCGGCATAAAAAAGGAACCAACCAAAACAAACGCATCATGTTCAGTGTAACATTGAGACATTTGGCATCATATGTCAGTCGGAGGAGAGAGCCAATTTCACTCAATGTCTGTAGTTTAGCAAATAACAACTCGGGAGCACCCAGGCCCAATACTCATTGATGCACTAAACAAAATGCTTCAAGGTTCCTTCTGTACGAGCCATAGCTGGTGATGCGCAACTGTGCACTACTACCCAGTTTGCGTATGTTACCGCCTAGTTTTTATTATTATTCTCCTCCATTTGCGCATGCTTTTAATTTTACCAATTAACAGCAGAATGAGATACTGTGACCTGTGTCGTATAATTTTGGAACAAGTTGAATCTGTATTACCACAAATGTTTGGAGACTGTATCTCCTGATCCTGTGTCTCGTCCCTATTTATATACCATAAGTTGTATACAGTACACTTTGCTCTACTAAATATAAGTAATGGAAGTATCTCATTCATAGTGTTAGTGGTACATGTAATCCATTCTTACCAGAATGTTTCAAAAAAAAGCCAGAACCTTATCTATCAAAAGATTGTTAACTTGTTAATTCTCAACACATCGAATATCATTGGTATGATTTTTATGAACATAAATAACGTAATGTTGATTACGGACACACTGGTATGGCTCGTATGAACAGAAAGAACGTGATGCTAATAATGCCACATTGGTATAATTTTTTTCACATAAAGAGCATTATATAGGGCTTCTTAAGAGCTTACCTCAAAGAGATTTCCAACGTCGGCCGCAACTGGGCCAAAGTTCTTCCACATTTGCCAGCTGTTCCGCCTGAAAAGAAGTTAAATGACAGTAGTCACTAAAAGCTGTGCACAAAAGAACACTTAATCTCAGCTTGGGAGGGTTCAAACGAAATACAGATGACACACTTAAACTTGAGCGCCTCCTTGAATGCGATGAAAGCCTCCTCACTTTTATTTCTCATCATATGTCTGTTAAAGATAGAGAGCCCATCAAAACAACGCTTAAATAGTCTAACAGAAATGCACACATACATATATCAGATCAAATTAATAAAATGTAGGCAGAAATTCTAATTGATTGATATACATGCAAAATAAGTCATTATCTGAAACAGAAACTTCTAAGCAAAACAGAGAATAAGCTAAAAGAATCTGCAGTGATTTGTGCGTCAGCAAGGAATCCCCCGACAGTAAATTACATCAAACTTTTTAGAAATTGGAAGGTGGTACACTGCAGGCTGATAGGTACATGTCGACGGCCCTTTATCTATCACTCATCTCACAAGGATATCAGAATTCAGACATTCCCAAAGATGTACTAATCTGCCAGCATTGTATAACAGAGATATATTATGAGAATCACTGTCATTATGATTGTTGAGTTGGTTATAAAGACTTAAGAGTAGATAAAAGAAGCTGTTTAAACGCTTCCGTTCCCGTGGTTGCTAGAAGATAAAGAGATAGATGGATTACAAACCCTTGGCCAAGAATATAAAAGACGAAAAGGTGCAGAGGGCTTCAACTGCAATACAAGGAGGAAGGATAACTTTTTTTGGAAAGGATACAAACAAAAGGCAGATCATTTAAGGCAAAAGCAATATGATCTTCATGTGCAATACAAAAGTTCAGTTCCTTAACACAAATATTATCAAGTTCAATACCCAAATACTTAAGTCCACAACAAAATTCGGCCCTTAATCATGAAGGTGTTTTCTCTAGAACCTTTACTTTCTCATTTATGTGCAAAAGGGCCTTAGTTAGCTCATTATGTGTCTGCCACTCCATACCTCTTCCATAACCTTTGATAAAGATTTAGAAATATAGCATAACAGATCTGGAAACAAGGAATGCCTTACTATTAACCTTCAAACTATAGTTCCCTTTGTTTTCTTTTTTCTGCTCATGTTATTTCCTTTTTTGCCCGTCTTTTATTTTCTCCTGCTTTTCTTTCTCTTATCTTGCCTATTCAATATTACATAGCTTTTAATCTCAATTTTTCCCTTTGCCTTTTACTGCACTCTCATTTACGAATCTTACCATTTCTATCTTTTATTTGATTTAACGTCTAGCACTGATTCCTTATACTGGTTAAAGTTAGCCAACACCAATTATTTTGGAGCGTATGCTTTGTTATTGAGGTGGTGGTGATTGGTGAGTAAGCCAAATAAATGTTTTGATAACCTAATAATCAGCAGTATATTGTGTTACAGTACTTTTTACATTAGATAATGATTCAAAAGTGGAAAAAAAACCTAAAACTGGACAAAAGGTAAACAGCAAGACAGACAAATTGATGATATTTAAAATCATGAATAATTGAGCTATTAAAGACAATTAGGTCAACAGGCTCATACAGGCAGGCAAGATTATTCCAAGCCTCTCCATTATCAGGATCAAGTTGAACAGCCCGAGTGAAACCATCTACTGCCTTGTTGATATCTCTTGCCTGCATAATTAGAAGCAGGACTAGATGATATCACGAGGATTTGGAGGATATAAAACATCACAAAAACGTGAATTCCTATCATGCAATTGTAAGACGAGAAAAAAAATTGGGGAGTCGGAATGTAAAAGGCCTACTTTTAATGCAGCAGCTCCCAGAGCAAACCAACCATCTGGATAAAGTGTATTCAAAGCCATGGCTGATTCCCTGTGTGAAAACATTGTCACCGATGCTGGAGAGTGATAATCTTGGGAGCCTAATAGCCACATCCCAGTACAAAAAACAACAAGAACTGGAAAACAGGTCATACCATAGAACTTTGGACCTCTCAAAATCCCCCCTGTTGTATGCACTTCGAGCAAGAGATCTCTATCATTAAGAAAGAAAAAATCTCACTCAACAATAGTATAGCAAAATAGCAGGCAGCAGAATAAGATCTACTAACTACTACACCCATGTCTTGTCCTATTGTCCATAATATTACTGAGTGGGCTGATAATGAGACACGATACCCTGCGAGCAGCTCAAGTTCCGAGCTCAGTCAAAGCTCGGGCAAACTCGGGCTTGGCTCGAGAACTTCGCGAGCCAAGCCGGGCTACCTTTGGCTCGGCTCAAAAAGCTCGCTCGCGGATCGAACTTATGTTAATAGATAATATCTTGCTCTTATTTTATAAGAATATTTTATTATGATTATATCTTTGCATCACCGTATCAAATGTTCGCATTAATTTGTCTAATATTTTTTTATTTCTAGAACAACAAGTGAGCCTTAATTCGAACATGATTTGGGGTCGGCTGACATGAATCATCTTTTAGAATTGTCAATGGGTGATCGCACACCTCAAATGCGAAAGATAGAAAAAGAAGAGGGAAACAAATGGGAAGTGAAACACGATACCAATGTCAAAGTTAAACTTATAGGTTTAAAAATCAAACACTCTGCTTTATTTTATAAAAACTTAGAATTCAGGTCGAAAATACAAATCACTAACAATAGTTTTGAAAATAAAAGTAAAAGCTAATGTTTCGGAAAAACAACAAAGTATGATTATATAAGAAGTTTTTAGGTTGAACGTTTGATAAATCTCAAAAGTCAACAAATAGTTTTTAAAATTAACATAAAAACAATAAATAGTTCAATTAAGAACACCTACAAAAGAAAAAAAAAATGTCATCATTTCCCTCCCCTATGCTCTCCCCGTCACCATACTCTTCAATCCTAAGAAATCTCTTATCATGTTCAATCACTTTTAACCAATTTTTTTTGGTTTTCCTCTACTCCTAGCAACCTTTTCTATTCCTCAAGTTTCAAGCGTGCTGCATCCATAGGTCTCCTTCTTACATGGTCAAACCATCTTAGACGATTCCCCCGTGATCTTATCATTTAGTCTTCTATTGGTGCCACTTTCACCTCTTCCCTAATTACTTCATTTCGTAATCGATCTTTTCTTAATATTTTTCGAATTCCATTATTGAAAATATGGAAATTAAAAAAAATCAAGTGGCATATCCATAGGTCTCCTTCTCACATGGTCAAACCATCTTAGTCGATTCTCCCATCATCATCTTATCATCTTGCCTTCTATTGAAGCCACTGTCACCTCCTCCCTAATCACTTCATTTCTTAATCGAGCTTTTCATAATATTTTTCGAGTTCTATTATTGAAAATATGAAAGCAGAAAAAAACAAAAATTTAAAAACAATTATCTACAAGCAGGAGTTGAGGTCACCTCAAGCTCGCAAGCTTGATAATGATCTCAACTTTTTCAAACTCGGGTGAGATCGTCTCGAGCTCAAATTTTGCTTCATGAGCACAAGTTGAGCAAGGCCAAGCTCATGCTCGGAGCGACTCATTTTCACCCCTATGAGCAACTATTAATGGAACAGCCTATCAGCAAGAACGTGTATAAATCTACAAATATCACCTTAGATAGAAATGCCAGTGAAGACTTGAAATGACAAGCAGAGAGGAGGATTGGATTTTACTTAGGCAATGTTTGGTGAAAGCAGTCACAAAACTCTAAGAGAGTAAGAGGATAATCAAGGCAACCATAACACAAACGTTATGAGGAAAAATATATTGAGCTATTCAATAAACAAGCAACAGCTACATGAACTTGGATGCTCCAAGAAATTTAGGGAAATCTCAATAAATAGAAGGAACCTTGCCATTGCATGTAATGACAGAATTAATATTGGACACTAAAACTATGTCTCATCTTCTTTCAACCTATTTTAGTCTTGACACAAACACATTCACTTCTTGACCACTTGTTTATTTCCCTTTGAAGGAAGAACAACAGCCACCAGCTATCAGCTCTCAAGGAACTATAATAACATATGATTTAATTTAAATCACAAATTCACAATGGTAATAGAGAAAGCGATGTTGTGATAGAGCAAAAAAAAGTTGTTGGATCAAGAGTTGTCATGGAAAGCACCTTAGCTCGTGTAGACCTGTCATTTGAGACCTCTAAAGCTTTCTCATAACAAGCATCATCATTTGTTACATCGCCCAATGAGCACCTGTGAAATAGACACGTTGATAAAAAAAAATCGACAACTAAGGATTAAGCATTTCATGAACTAATGATCTAATTCTAAAAGGGCAAACAAAAAAAGGAATATTTTCATTGTGAATTTGACAAAATGCAGAAAAACAATGAAAAGAAACATGAGTCATAAACATAACAAATTATGTTAATCATAATTAAACTTTAGGGTTACTTTCGCATACAAAAAAAGCTGGCGCATTGATGTGAAGAAAATAGGTCTCATTATTACAAGATTTTTTTTTTGACAAGTAAGATATCATAGAGGTGGCGCCCATCTACAAAAGGACAATAGGGGTGACAGTCATATACAAAGAGACATCTTAAATTCAAAGCCCATACACAATGAGAGATGGATGGTTAAGCTCTCAAACTAACTAGTGTAAACTTTTCTACAAAAAAAAGACAATTTCCAATTTGCGTCAAGGATAAGGCTCCAAATATAATAGTTTAAAAATGGAACTTGAATTTTTGTATGAGGGATGGATAGTTACGCTCTCAAACTATCAAGCATTCAAGCGTAATCTTATCTACATATGGGGGGGGGGGGGGGGAGAGAAGACGATTTTCAATTCGGGGGAAGGATAACGCTCCAAAGATGCAATAGTTAAAAAACTGAAACTTGATTTTCTGTATTTAGCAGCAACATCATCCAAACTATGATGGTTCCGTTCAGTTCAAGTACACCACGAAAAGCCAAGGAATCGTCTTCCAAACTTCGGCAACCCAACCTTTTTTTCATTCTTCTCTTCCAAGTAGACAGTAGATCTTTAGCCTTTCAAGGATGGACCCAACTTAGTCCAAAGGGAGACAACGATAAGTTCCACAAAAACATACCCGATAATCAAGAGAGAAAATTTGAGAATGTAAAATCTGAACATAGGAGTATATAAGCAAAGGAAAACACTTTCTAACACTACCTTTTGCATCCATTAGTTAACACTGGAGTACACAACTACTAGCATAACCTTTTTCCTAGCCTTAATATGACATAGCACACCTGACAAACCTAGGCAGTAGGCACCACAGCCGAAGGTATCAGCCACAGCTCGTATTCAAAGTTTAGGAGAAAGCGAATTCATTTATTACAACTTTGCAACATGTTCAGTGTTCATGAAATTCCCATTGAATTTATTTGTTGTTCCAAATAATACTCACTAGAGCTTAAGGGCTTGAGCATCTGTCTCGCCTTTTGTATACGTTTGCCATCCCTTTGGTGTCCTTTAATTAATATCGTCCATTACTCATAAGAAAGGTTGTTATGAAACTCCTACCAACATTCCATTTAAGTAGAAGTACATAACATCATATCTATAAAAACCCAGGAAATGCTAGTGAATTTCTTTTTTAGGATAAACAAGGTATTATAACTATTTTTCATACCATACATAACCTTATCACGCAATCAGCAAGCCCTGCCAAATAACAAAAAAAAAATCTCCTAGATGTTGTACCTAAGCTTTTGAACATTGAAAGATACATACCATAACTTTGGATCATTAGGAGCTTCCGACAGCCGCACCTTAATTAATTCAACAGCTAAAGCTTTCTTCTCTAACAGGCTACAATATAAATACAGAGGACATTTAGTATCACTCATTGACTTGAATAATGGAGTAAAAATACCACCAAAAATAGTTGAATATGGTCATCATCATAGTACCTGTAGCAGTATATCAGACTATCCCAGAGTTCTAGATCTTCAAATATTTTGAGTGCCTCCCCAATCAAACCGCGACTAACAAGAAGCTGAGCGTACTCCCTGAAGAACGAACAACAGAAGAGAAAATAGATAAATATCGACAAGCAGAGAGTATGAAGATTAAATATTCTCAAATTTAAATATTCTATACCAGGCTGAAGAAGTATAGTACATCAAATTCAGAAATATAAGAAATAGACATACTTTTTCAGTGAAGGTACAGCAGGAATATTAACCCCAAAACACGAATAAACCCTCTCTGGCACCTGAGGTGACGGCTCATAAATATCTTTGACCTGTAATAATGTATACAAACAAGGAAAGGAGGGAGTTTGGTGATTAGATCATTTAAGCTAAACAAGTTTTTAAAACGGAAGAAGGAAATTCAGGGAAATACAAGAAACCCTGGAACTCCTACAGTCTTCCCATTTACAAGTCATGAGAAGAATATGAATACTGCGAATGAATTAGCATTAAGGCCAACATCATGATTTATCATTCTCCACTAACCGTAAATTATATTCTTAAAGCGGATATAAAGTATTAAATCCCGTTGACTACCTGCACTTCTTATGATTTTGATACTACTTGTAAAAAGTGTAGAAATTGACATGGGAAGTAAAAAAAAAAGAATGGACAGGGTGCTTGATTCAATTAACTAAATCAGGCGAGCTAAAACACCTAGATGCTTAATAGAGTCCACCATAAACACAAGAAATCTTGAACAAACCACCCTTGGATGTAGAACCCAAACCCCTTTGAAACTCAATTATCTGCACTTGGCTCAACTAGCGTGACTCGTTTACAGCCCAGCTTACACTGTAGAAACATTAGTCGAGCCATAACACAATCAAATCTTAGAGGCAATACAGCCATCCTTTCAAACTCCAGACCAGCTTCCAGCTAGCATTAAATGGTAGGGCAAATTAAAAGATGAAAAAGAAACGACACTGTATAATGCACTCGTGCAACAGAGAGGACAGAGAGGAGCATAGTGCATAATAGCCAACCCATAATTTTTTTTAAAAAAAAAAACAGAAATATATACTCCTGAGAGACAAGATACTCACTACTCACTAGGGTGGGAAGTATGTTTATATTACCTGTTTGTCCATCAATAGCAAGGCACGCTCCTTAGTCCGACTACGGGTGGACTCCCACCTTATGCGCAAGACGTTGCAACAAAATTTAATCTGAAGCAATAGAATAGAAAGTTCAGTAATTGCAATAAAAGCACCTCAATAAGTCTAAAATATTTTTTAAAAAAAATCACCATATCTGCACTTAAAAAGCCAACAAGCAACTCCTCATATAGCCAATTGGTTTGGAGTGAAGCCACATTTACACTTATAAAGGTAGACTCTTTCTACTACTCGTGTGTGTGGCCTAGAGTCATGTGAATTCACGTGGTAAGAGCAGATAACTATGACTGGTTTGATGAACAAAATTGGGCCCATATGTGCTCCTGTCGTAGTGTATGTATCGATTGCCACTCCAATGGATCATTTATGTAGCTGGTGTAGCGCCTATGTGATTATACTTGTCATTCCAATCTCGTTACTAAGGGACCTCACATGTGAATGGGAAACCCTATTATGGAGGGTCCATATTGGCAAATGTGAGTGACCCACATAGATTAGGAAAAAAAAAGTTGATTAGTTTAGAAAGTAATAGGCAACTCCTTTATAGCGAATTGTTTTAGGATGGAATATCCTCTTTCTCCTCCTTAGAAGGTTGATACTTTTATGTGATTTCACAGGTTTCCACAGCACTTTTCCCAAGTCCATTACCTCCTTTATCAAAAAACTACAGGGCTTTTTTGTCTTAAACTTAATTAGGAAACTGCCACTAAAACCAAAACACCTCATTAAGTGCAGTATATTTTCCCATAAACCAAACATATGTCATTCCCATACCACGCACTTACATTCTAGTGGACACAGATTCTTAGTCACTTTTATAAGAATTAAGAAATGAAGTTTTGAGAAATCATAATCTCGAATCTTTCAACAATTTCTGATCTTAAAATCAATCGCCGTGGCCTTGTCTTGGTCTCTGGCTATAGTTGTTACATGAATGATGAACTGCGTTCACTTTTTGTGGATCTTTTACAAGCTATATCCCATAGGCTTGCGTAAAAAATAAATAGCAGCCGCATTTCTCAACAATCCTTATGAGCAATGACACATAGTCCTGAACAATGCCTAATGATAGATTCTTTTCTGGAGGCAATTAGACAATAGTATGGAAAATAATAGTCAAAGACTAGTAAACTACACAGTTCAATATGTCACGGTTAAACTACACAAATAGCAAGTAACAAAAACTGTTTTCACAAGTTTGTCAAACTTACACTATAACATGATGACTGCTGAGAATCAATGGTCTCGATATATGGTGCCATTTCCCATCCTGAATCACAAAACATTGACATGGTAAAGGGACAAACATTAAGAAATAAGATCAACTAAACAATAAATACAATTATGCTGTCAATCCATAGACCTGAAACATCAAGATTACAACTGACCATGATGCTGTTAATACTTAATAGACAAAAGTACAAAATACTAACCTAATTTCAAAAAGGATGTGCGTAGGTCATAACTAGAAGACTTTTGATTATGTAGCATCCAATTATTGGAAGGAGAGAATTTGGAGGAGCTAAATTGTTTATCCATAATTATCTTTAGACCTCAGATGATCTTCTTGGGTTCTATCTTGAAATAGTTTTCAGAAATTATTACATTCAAGCTTGTCTCGTTATGATCAACATTTCCTATTACGGGAACATACTTCAGATTTTAAGAACCCCAAAGCTTTCTATTGCAATAAGAATAGCATCTTCTAATTTTTAATTTCAACAAAGTTAACAGTTAGCTGCCACTGGCAAAAACTAATACCCTACCAGTGTAAAGAAAGCTTACTTTGCAATTCATCTGACTGAGCACCTTCTTCTAGTAAAAGGCATTCCGCGAGAATCACTGCCTGTTGACTCAGTTTTAAGGCTACTCCGGACGTATGACCATTCTGAATAACACTCAAGACAGCATTTGATTCATTACCACTACCCACAATTCTAGGAGCCATCAACACATCTGAAATCTCGTTCATTTCTTCACGGTTTTGTTGTGTATTCGGATCGCTACAGGGATCTGTTTGTTGAGAGGCATTTGCTAGTGGAGGACTAGCAGTAGGCAATGAGCTTTTATTTGCAACAAGCACCGACTGCGCCTTTGGCTCCACCTATACGAAGATAAGAAAACCATTTTTAAGAGGAGATGCACCATTCAGATATCCGTAAAAAAAATATCACCGGAATACTACCTGGTGGACAGTGCGGTAACCAAGCGCCCCACTAACAGAAAAATCGAACCCCATGGCTAATGCTGCTGCTTTAAAATATCGCCTGTAATTATAAAGCAAAAGAAGAAGCAATAGGTAAAACATTACAGTAATATTTAATAGACAAGCAATATGGACAAGAGCCTACCTTGCATGGTCAACACGTTTAAAGGCATGCTCGACAAATCCAGCCTCCAACTGTACCATTGATACAATGGTTAAAGCTTCGTCTTCGTCTAACAAAGCACCCCAATAACTTCTTGCATTATCCGCATCGCCAAAACGGCTTAAGCATTCAGCCATGAAGACTTGAAGTAAATCAAATAAAGAAGAACAGCATTCATCCAAAATATGTTGTTGTAGAAGAATAAGCCTAGCCAACCACCAAGTACTGGTTGCAAGTCCATGTATTGCACGTTCGCAAAATAACAAATCTCTGGTCTTCATGAGCAAGATCTTAGCAAACACTAGAAACTGCAAGTGATGAAGCATTAGCATTAATCATAGGAGAGTATTTGCTCATGAATGAAATGTCTAACAATACACAATATACGAGAATACATCAACAGTTGACAAATCTTGAACATTACCCAAGAACATATATTTTATTTCTCTTGAGCTAATGTGTTGTTTCTATTTATTTAAAATTATCACTGTATACCTGTATCTTCCTATAGCCCTGTCCACCACAAGGAAGGATAAGAATACCTCCAAAGGTTCATTCAAAGCTAGAGGACAACACAGAACCCTATTGCGAAATAATCTAGTTTTTCAATATACAAGCACAAACTTTTCTATCATGGAACTTAAATCTTGGTGTCAATCTTCT
This sequence comes from Silene conica, assembly GCA_029255685.2. Lineage (NCBI taxonomy): Eukaryota > Viridiplantae > Streptophyta > Magnoliopsida > Caryophyllales > Caryophyllaceae > Silene > Silene conica. The sequence goes on from CM055314.2 coordinate 77,059,820, forward strand.
ATAATCTATGTCCAATATTTCCGTTTCTAGAGTATTATTTTGGCATTAAAATTGAGCCTCCAAAATACGAAGGCAACTACGAGTTCTTCCTCTTGACTTGCCGACGATGCGAAATGGTAAAGGAGACCTCCAAAGCTTATTCAAAACCTATTCGAACTAGACAAAGATACAAATACCCTACTGAAAACTGTTTTAGCTTTAAATATATAAGCACAAAATTTTGCATCATAGAACTAAAATATTGGTGATAGTATTACGATGCAACTTTTCCCTCATAGAATTAAAATCTTGGTGACAGTCTTCTATGCCAATTAGTTCTTTTTCTACACTAAGGGTATAATTCTGTGATTCTAATCGAGCCCCGATGATATAAAGCCAAATATTTCAGTCATTGGTCCCAGTCAAACACCTGAAGTTAGTCATTCCGAAGAACTGGCTGCAATTTTCTTTATGAATTTTTGTACAGCTTATTGTAATTTCTGATCCTCCTTGTATATTTTGACTTCCGAAAGGCTCGCTATCTCAATCGGAAAACACCTAGTTCATAATACTCTGCTCCTCCATAACCGTACTAGTATAGCTTTTTCACTAATCCCTATATAGTGGCATACTAGCATGTACTCTATACAGCACAGTTAACTGCATTCACTGCACAGTTCAAATAGACTGAAAAAAAGCTACAATTGGCAAAATGCGCACAAATTTCAGGTATAATCTCGCAGAATTTTCTTCAAGTACCTGTAAATGCTCAAATTGAAAATACCTGTAAATGCTCGAATTTCGCGGACAAATCAGAACCAGCAGACATCAATTGAACTCGCGCCCAATCCTCCCAATCACTTCCCGCCTTGACAGACAACCACGGCAATGGCACCAAAGGCAACTCAATCACCGGCCTACAACATTCAAATAAATTCTACACAATGATCAATTCAAATTCACACTACCTCCGCGACAAAAATCTTATTTAAAACCGTCTTAAGCTTAAGACGGCCTCTTTCATTAAATGCTAGCTATAATGACTAGTACTCTAGTAGTATGTCGTAAGCTACTCACCCGGTGAAATTGCACTGCAAGAAAGCGAGAAGAGCCGCGACCGCAACCGAAACAACCAGAAACACCTTATCGTCATCTCTATCAACTAAAAACGATTCAACAGCGCGGTCCAACTCGGCGAAGAACTGAGTAGGAGTAGACGAGTCGAATGAGTCAGCGGGTTGGAAGACGGAGCGAGTGGCGGCGGAGGAAAGAGCATCAACGTAGCGACCGGTTTCGATGAGCGTGATTATTTCGTCGATGAGAGGGTGGTAGGTGGTGGTGGTGGCGGCGATAGTAGTATTGGTGGCTGACGGTGGTGGAGAGAGGGTGCAGCGGAGGAGACGGAGCTCGTAGTTGAGGAGAGGTTGTTGTTGGTAGTGGTGGTCTTCCATGGCAGCCGAGGAAAGGGAGTCGGCGGCGCTAAAAGGGAGTCGGCGGCGGTGTAGGCGGCGCTGAAAGGGAGTCGGCGGCGGGGTAGGCGGCGCTGAAATGGGTCGGCGGCTGGGTCGGCGGCGGCGGCGGGGTCAGCGGTTTTTAAAATGGTGAAGACTGGTTTAAGACCTTTAAGTTAAGTTTATTTCAATTTTATATCACGTACCTTATTTTAGTTGTTACGGGTTTACGGTCCTAATTTTCCAATGTATTTCAAATTTCAAATTTATCCTTATGTTTTTGAGACGATGTTTATAACAACTGTTTTATAACAACTGTTTTATTTGGTTTAGCGATTTGTATTATAAGTAATTTGCAGTTTATTGTTATTAAAATTTCAGGACGGTCTAAAAAATACAATAATTAATTTCCAAACATCCCTTATAATTTATTCTTATCTCACAAATACAAAAAAGGAAAGAAAAAAAAAGAGAAAGAACACGTCAAATGGTTGTGCCGTGTAAATTACACGGCAGTACAATATCAATATAACATTCATAAACTAATTTACGATTCGATTAATTTATTCCTATACTAATTTACATTTGAATACAAAAAATGAAAAAAAAAAATGTACCTGAATACGATGGAGCAAGGTTTTTTTGTGGTGGAGGGAGGACGGCACCAGGGGAATGTGGTGGTGAAAGGTGCACAGTGGTGGTGAAAATAGCGTTAGTTTACTGAGAATCGAAAAGAGAGGAAAGAATGAAAGGAAGAGAGACACGGAGGTTAGAGAATAGAGACTGTCTTTTTTATAAAAGTGTTGATTACGTTTATTAAAATGCCGACTGCGTTTACTAATCGGGATTTATCATGCTTAGATAATATATAGTACATTTTAATGGAAATGAGACAAATATTCATTAATTACATCCATCTCCTGCATGAATCAATGTGCGCAATGATCCATTTACTACCGACCTTGACGCGCGCGATAATGCCTCTATTACCAACCTTGACGCACGTCTCCCTGACGCCTCTACTTCTATCACGCATGAATCATCATGTAAATTAGGGTTACATTTGGTAGCCGGTAAGGAGGAATTCCTAGGTGGCAGTTATTCCCGTGGTAGGGGCAATTAAAGATTTTTGGCATGAGTTGAAGGATGGCTGGAGGGGATTACGGATTATGATTTATTGGACAAATCGATCACCATATAGCAAAACAAGGAAAAAGGGGTCGATTCATTTGATGGATATCAAAGGCAATTATGCTTGTTTTTTGGTACTCTGGTGGATTTAAATCGAGTTCGGTGCTAAGAGGCTCTCGGTATTCGGTTCCATTGACGGTAGTTCGTAATGGGCCAGAGTAATGTTTAAGGCAGTCGAGTTTATGCGGGAGCATTTTGAAAGAGTGTGAAAAGGAATTACCCATCGGTCGACATATGACTCAAATTACAGAAAGTTTTAAAATGGGTTCAAGTCATGTGACGATGTTGAAATGGGAGAACAATAGAGACGTGTGATACACGAAATTCCAGTCGTGTAAGGACACGAAAATTCAGCTCGGTTTAAACTCCTAGATCGAGTTAGATTAGATATTAGATTTTTACTATTTTGAATAAGATTAGGAAACCTTGTGTATTTCCAAATCCAAGTAGGTTGTTAGTGTCCTAATCCTAGTTAAATTAGGCAACTTAGTTATTTCTTAATACTAGTTGGACTTCTAGTTTATTTAGACTCCTGGCTTAATAAAGTGTTAATACTAATTAGACTTCTAGTTTAGTTAGACCCTTGCCTAATAGAGTTTTCTAGTTAGTTAATGAAAAAAAAAATTAGAACTAACGTCAGATCGTGACTCTAAGTAGACTATAAACAAGGGCCGTAAGGCACCTTATTTCACATTAGACATCCAAGAAAATTAATGAACTTTTAAATTTTCATTTACCTTTGTGTAAGTTTCAGTTCGACGCGTTTCATTCCAAATCCGTTATTATTTGACGCGTTTTCAAACATTAACTCGAGTGATAATCAATAAGGTCTTCATCATAGTTCACCATTGTTGAAGTTATAGGTCTAACCCGAGCAGATATCCCATTATTTCAAGATCTTACCCGATTTTGAAACAAATATCCTTATTTCATTATTGTCTTTATTATATAAAACCGCTTCCGCGGCGCAAAATTCGTATCACGAGTGGTGGTTAGGGGTGCTGTGAAGTGAGATTTGAGCAGGTGGTTGAGGGAGAAATGACAGTTAATTTGTAGTGTTGGTTGCGGTCTAAATCGAAATCGAAACAAACAAATTATGCGAGAGAAATAAATACCAGTTTTATGGTTGATTATACATATCAATTTACAAAACCACTTTCATAACAGCTTCACAATTCATAACTAACATGAATCATGTTGAAAGTTATACATCACAATTCAAGGATAAACTTAAAAATTTGTAACAGGGTGAACAAGTTGTTAATGGAGATGAAATTATAGTGATAAGGAAAAATGGTGGGCTTGGTTGTGAGTTATCTTAGAGAACGGGGGATGTTGAAAAAAGAGGTGAAGTGACGGAGTATGTTGTAGGGAGGACAAAAAAAGAAGCGGGTGCGATGATAGTAATTAGTACACATAGTACCGAGTTGGTTTGGGAAATGAAATTTCAGATTCATTGCGTACACTTCTAGTTTAAAAACACGCCATTGTAAGACACACCATTGTTAACGACGTGTTTAAACTAATTTATTTTTTTTCTTGAAAATAATAACACGCCTTTGTCAATTACGGGTTCATTCGTTTTTTTACGTTTGAGATTATGTCAGTGGCGGACGCAGAAATTTTGTTTTAGGGGGGCACAATTTTTTTTGACGTGTTATCTAAACACGTCTAAGAAAATATTTTTATATTTTAGAGTTTTATTTCCTAAATAATTTAAATTATGAGTATATGTAAAAATAATATCTAATTCGTAGAATATAAAACATTTTAGTACTCCAATTAACAGTAGATGAAACAGTAGATGAAACTGGTTCAATGACTTAGAATTTGGTAAGTTACACGAACGTATAAAAATAAAATAAAACTAGCGTAACACCCGTGAAAATTCACGGGACTGTTAATTTCAATTTTGTAAAGTATGTGATCAATTACCGTCGTTAGATAATTTAATAACATATTTTATGTATATGTAAAGCTCTTAATATAAGTAGATAAAAAAGTATATAAATAATCATATATTAAAGTATATTTAGAAATTTTGTTGAAATAAGTTATAGGAAAAAGTTATAAAATGGTACATGGTATATTATATTATTATGCGTTATTAAGAGAGGAAGTGGTGATTGACCTCATAACTTTGTGCCATTGTGAAATTAATTCACAACTTTCAATTAAAATAATTTGACCCCATAAATTACGTAATAAATGAATTAAACTCCTTTATCAAAATTTTATGAGAAATTCAATTATCATATCCAAAAAAGTAAAAAATGGTTGAAAATAAAATTTTAAGAAATTAATATTAGTTTTTTTAAGCATGAATTAGATAATAAAAATAATACGAATTGCATATTAAAACCATGTTTTTATATACATAGATTATGTAGTAAATCGGTATGATTTTAAAAAAACAATTAAAAATCGTATGTGTAAAATATTGATACGTTGAAAAATTAAAATATTTTGATATTTTTTTTATCCTTTTATTATATTTTTATATTTGTTGTCATGAAAATATTTTATTCTAACTTTAAATTTAAACACAACTACCTACAAAATATTTTGCAATTGAAATGTTTTACCAAAATTGTAAAAAGTTAAAAACTATGTACTTTATAATAGAAATAATGTTTTCTTTTTTTTTTCATAAAATATTTAAAGTTTTTTTTATCTAATTTATGCTAAAAAAATTTCTTGATTTATTTTTTTGGGTTTTTTTATGTGATAAGTTCGATTTAAAATTTATAAAACCCCTTTGCCTTCCATTTTTTTGTTTCACTCCACTTTCGTTTTTTTCTTTTCCTTTTTCCTTTTGTTGAGATGAGAGTTCACTCATGACGGTTCCAAGGGATGATTCATGTCAGCCGACCCCAAAACATTTTGGGACTAAGGCTCTGATGTTGTTGTTGTTGTTGTTGTATTTTCATAAAAACAAACTATTTTTTTGTGATATGATAATGAAATTTTTCATGAGATTTTGATAAAAGGTTTTTACTTCACTTATCTGTTAACCTATGGGGCTAAATCACTCCAATTAAAAGTCGTGTGAGTTCTTTTAACGGAAGTAAAAAGTACGATAATACGACAAAACAATACGTGATTTATTTTAAAAATTCATTAAACGTTAGACGTTTGACATATCAATTGAGAAAACATAATCTCTACATCAAAAATGGGAAATTATTAATTTTTAGTAAAGTACGTTTTAGTTAAAAATTTGGAAATTTTTTTTTGTTTCAAATAACTTGTAATCTGAAATTTAATTTAATTATTTAACTTAAATAAACGAAATACTGTATTTCAAAATCAAGAATAATTATTAAACCCGACCGGCCGACCATAGCCAAACTCGAATACAATCATTTTGAAGAAGAAGTAAACAAAAAAAAAATCATTTTCAAGAAGAAAAAATATTTTAGAAAAATTTACATAAAATATGATCCCTTGGAAACAGATGAAGATATTGAATTGCAGGAAACAAAAATTTACATAAGTTCCTAATATGTAATGTGCATTTATAAGTTTTTGAACTATACAATTACAAGTAACAGATACATGAGACCCAAGATTCTCAAGTTACAAAGTAAAAAAGCCATACAAAGACATAACCAAATGGTGTACCACTCAAATATGCAATTAGTATTAACTTACTAAGTTAGCCGAAAATGCGACATTGTGACCAAACTCGAAAGACCGATATTGATGGATGACAGGAAGCTGCAATTCAGCAAAGTCGATCTCTCATTTCTTTAGATACTTCCTTAATTGAGGAGTATCATCATCGTCAATATGATAACATGTTTCAACTCCCTCGGTATTCCATAGGAAGTTTCCAAATTATTTTTTATTTTAGCAAATCCTATTCTATTTATTTCTTTTTTCTTTATCCAACATAAAGAATATAGAGAAAATAAGAGAATGACATTGAAGTTCTCGAGAACCTTGAGAACCAAAAGGTAATTAATATCTACTTGTTATACGTAATAAACATTAAAGTTTAATTGTTATTGAAAACTACCAATTGAGTACCTTATTTAGTTGGCTTACTCTTATTGGTCGAATTAGAACTAACAATGCCAAAATGAATGAGAATGCTTCAAAATGCAAATGCTGAAATATTGTTGCGCCACATCAGCATTTGTACATCCTTCTTCTATATATATAATGATGATACTTACTTCATGTTACTAGGATTTGAACCATGTACCTCATGGATAGTTGGATACAACAAAACACTCCTACCAACTATGCCATCATAATTTACAAGCAATTAAAGATACTTATAAAAAATAATTTCGAAAATTTCATGGGGGACACCTGCCCCACCGGGCCCTCCTACGTGACACCATTTTCCATTTTGACAAATAAGTTTGGATAATGATAATTATTTTATTTTTAAGTATTATTTTAAAAAATAATTCATGAGTAGCTTGGAAATTGGAATAGCGGGAAACTACACACAACAAAATTCAAGTAAAGTCGAGGTAATTCATAACTGAAGACTGAAGAGGATGAAGCACGAAGCAAGCACAACAATGGCGGCGACGTATTCACTCCCAAGCATGTCACGTCCAGAAATCATCTCATTTCTAACAGAATTTCAAATCATTACTCTCTCCGATTCCGATCTTCAAAACCCTACCTCTAATTTCGCCTTCAATCTCTACATTTCCCTCTTACACCATGTCAACACTCTCCAGTTACTTACTCCCTCTCTAAACCCTAACCCGAACCCTAATTCTACATTTCTTAATTTGAAGAAGCGTTTCTTTATGTATTTGTTTGATTGATTTATATCTAATTTGTGGTCTGTGTTTTTGCAGGGATGATACGAGTCAATTGGATTTTGAGGCGTTGGAGCGGCTCGATAATCCGGATATGCACGTTGATTCGGTTCGAGTTATGAATTTGTATTCTCAAATTAAGGATGTTTTGGAGTGTATTGAGTGTCCTACTGCTTTCACTTTGAATGATTTGATTCATCCTGACTCGAATCGTACGACCAAGTTTCTTACTGCTATGATTAATTTTTCTCTTCACAGGTGGCTATTTCGTTTCATTTGATTATGTTTTTAGGTTATCAAGTTTGTGCTGGATTAATTAGATGTTTTGTTGATCTTTGAAATTTGCTCGAATTTATGACTTTCGAGTGTATGTGTTGACGGGAAACATGGGATGTTCAGAGCTCAAATTTTGACGGAATTGAGTTTGGTTGTGGAAAGGGTGTGGTGTTGGGTTAGATTTGGATGCGTGGATGATATCGATATTGCTTGGTGCAATGGTTTAGGTATACCTCTAGATTGAAGTTTTGCAATAGTGATTCCGTTTCCTTAAACAATACTCCGTAGTTGAGATTAAAATCTTGCGCCATGGACATTTATATAATTTTTGTAGGATTTCGTGTCTGCTTACTTGGGGTTGGTTCAATGCTTTAGGCATGCCTTTTTAGGGTGGCTTGTTAATTAGACGAGATGTTTGCTGCATTCAGTTGGGGTTCATTTTAACAAAAAGAAAATTAGGATGAGCTCCTCAAATGCTTATCTACAATTAGAATTATGTTATTCCTCTCTCTTTAGCAATTTAGTGCGGAGTAAGAGTTTTCGAATTTTCTATGCATAGAAAGTTGCTAAACAAAGTGGATAAACCAAAATGAAAAAAATGTGACTATTTTGTTTTGATGGCGAATGGAGTATGTTTCTCATTCAGAGTTTTTTAAGGACGGAGCTTGTAAGTCTTAAATTGTATATGAGACAATATTATTAGTGGATCATTAACGCGCTGTGTATCTGTATTGGGAACGAGTTAGGGATTCAAAGTTGAGTAGGCTAAGTTCATACGGAGATCAAATTGATTTACTAGAAGAGCAGCGAAAGCAGAAGGAATCCCAAATTTTGCAGGTGACATGGAACAACAAAATCTGCCACAAGCTGTAATAATATCAGTAGTTTTTTCCAAGTAACTTCTACTGGAAGATGTTTGTGACAGTTTGTTTATGGATGGTAATGCAGTTGAAAGAAGAAATCGAGGCAATTAAAGCAGTGAAAGAGAGGGAGAGGCCTCTTGTCCTAGAGGTAGAGGCTAAGGTAAAGGAGTTGCGACAAGCTATTGATAACCTTAACAGCCTTCAATCAAACTTGAGGAAGGAGCGCCAAGCAATTAAGGGAAAGGCTCAAGAATTGACTAACAATGTAAGAAGGCAACATTATCAGTTTGGTGCTCTTAATTATCTCATGTCAAATTAGTTGTCACTTGTCTTCTTTTCACATAAAAATTAATTAGTTTATTTGTGTTATTTTTTACTTCAGTATATTTACCTACAATAACTGTCAACCCCAATAAAAACGGATCACCTTATTTCAGTTCTATTTAACTAGGTTCAATTTCAGCTAAAAGAACAAGCTAAGTTTTCAAGGTGGCATCTCACAAATCATTTTATAAGCAATATGTGGTTTGGATAAGATTAATCATGGTAGTGCGACAACGTAATCACTTTGTTCTCATTCTGTACGTATGCCACCTCGATGGTGTCGTTTTGTTTATGAGTGTCTCACACACGGTGTCTTATTTGCTTATGGGCATCACCCCCTTGCCGTCCTTGATGAATATAACTATCGCTTGCTTATCAAACATAAAATAATACACAGCTGTATTCAACATTCTTTTGACAGTTCTTCTCAATTCAAGTTCTAATGACAGCTCGTTTTTCCTGTGCTAAGAGGGTTCATTTGGAATTCATGACAGCTTTTTGACAGGAGACATGATTTATATTTCAGCATTTATTGACTAGAATGTGATGAGTACAAATGTACATTAAGTCTGGCTGATTTAAAATTTGCAGCCTGCGTATAGCACTGACTGTTCAAGTCTCAGATAAATAATATGACTGAATTTCTTGGATGGTAAATTCATGATATCAATTGTAAGCATTAGCTTTCATACATTTGTTTTTCTGTGTTTTTGCCCATTTGGCAACTAAAGTAAAATGCTGTAACTGCTGCCACCATCCTCCAGTTTACTATTAATTCTACTAGGAATGCAGCACTCTGTTTTCATGACGTGTTTTGTCCTTTTCAATATTGTCTTGCAGCCTTATAATTTAGTAACTGATAGAGTAATTTATTTCTATTCATAAGGTTTCTACAGCAGAATTTGAGCTCATCCAAGCTACAGAGGAAAATGCTATTTGGCGGTCCAAAATTGTGCAATCACCAGTCAAACTCAAGGTTTGCCTCTGCGGTGTATCAAATTTTTAGTGCTTTTGTTTTTTATTTCCTTTTAATCAAATACCAATACTTTCTTACAATATGGTACTGCCCGCTTGATATTCCGTTCAGCATAAATCAAATCTTTTTACAATTTGACATCTTGAGTAGCTTTTTAGGATGATTGGGATGGCTCTGGTCTGTGGCTTTGTTTGCCACTTGGCCTACTTCGTATGTGAGATATATCCTACGTTATTTTACGTAGTGAAGAGTTCCAGTCGCCAAATCTACCAGCTCCATTTGGCTTCATATTTTGGGCGTGCCTTCTTGAGAAAGAATAACTAATTATAAACGTAATGTGAAAATTGACATAATTGAAAACTGTAGCACCTACTGCGCAAAGTCGGAATGAAGTGTGATTCTTCCTATTTCATGGTGCTAGAAATTTCCTTAACATTATTCTCTCCGTCGATCATTTTATGTTAGAATTGATATTAAATAATACAGCTTGCTTGATAGTGAGATCTTGATGCTAAGCTGTTTATCAACTGGATAATGCTTGGGGCTAGTTTTGTTGCAGTCATAAGCGAAAGGAGAGAGGTTGGTCACTTCACAAGCCCAAGGGAACTCCATCCTTCCTAAAACCAATTTTCTATAGAAGGAGAACCCTTGGGCCTTAGAAGGTTAGCAGCTTTCTACTCCACTCTCAATGTGGGACTTCTCATGTGGGTTTCTTATATTCCACCCCCTTTATATGATTGTAACGTACTAAAACTTTTATAGCTAGGTCCCATCTCAATGTTTTAGGATGTCATTTTTCATGGAAGATACAGTTTTCCAGTACTGAAATGGTTGGTCTTTGAAAAGCATACTTTAATGTGATCCACCAGGTTTTTGTCGTTGTCTTGAGCAGGTTCAGTTCATGTAAATTTACTTCGTTTTCAAGTCTTGCCAATCCCTTCTCCATCTTTCCTTCGCTTTGCCTTTTCTTAACAGCCTTTATTTTCCGATTGTTTGCTGTTACGCACTTTGTTTTTATATGGAATATGAAATATGTGTATCTAATGCCATCCTTTTCTTACCATGAGTAGAAGGCTTTAGAGGAGAAGAAAGCAGTTGCGATGGACGCAAAAGACTCAGAAAAGCTTGCTATGCAACAATTTCAAGAAAAGACCACAACTTTAGAGGTTTATACAAAGGTAATCTGAGCTAGCATAACTCTACATGCCAACTTGATTGTGATGCAAAACAGAGGCGTGAAAAGAGATTTAACATTATTTAAGTCACACAGGGTTAAATATGTTTTAGTTTCAATGCACAAATCTCTACAAAGAACGAAATTGAGTTATATCTGTATTAATCGCACAGATCTCGAATAAGAACAAAAGGGTTTCTTGAAAATTCTCCCAAATTTTAACCATAGCAGCCTAATCATCCGCAAACTAGATCCCTAAGTTTACTTGTCAGGTCTTGTGATAGCCCTAGCAAAACAAAGTAGGTAGACATGAATCTTTCCTAAATTTTACTTTCAATAATTCATAATGTTCCTGCTTTAGAATACTTGTCAGGTCTTGTGTGTAGTTCTATAGAGATTAGTTCAAACACATTTCCTGAGTTTTGGTTTTTGCTTTAAAAACCCTTTAGCAGCAATAATTGGAGGTGTTTTTGTAAGCCTCTGATCATTTATACTTGCTACAATTGGTGGGTGTTGTGTTTTCTTTTGGCTCTGCATGTCGAGGTTGTGGGTGATGTTGGGTGTGGTGTTTGGGTCTAGTTGTGAGTGTGGATGATGAGGAGATGATGAAAGGAGGGAGACTGTGTTTTGATAGTTTGGTAGGTTGGTCATCTGCTGCAAAACTTCTCCCAAAAGAGAAGTGGGTAAGTCCTTGTGAATTAACCCAAAATGGAAAATAGGTGGATCTTTTAGACTTGCAGGGAGTAATAGGCAGTGCACTTGTTCTTTGGAAGAGACAATAGTTTTGGCTGAAATGAGTGAGATCCATGTTATCTTAAAAAATATGGTGCAGCAACTTTTCTTGGTGGCAATTAGGTCTATGTTGGCTGTCGTCCAGAAGCATCCAGTAGTTTTGTAGTTTTAACTTTTAATAGGTTTTACTAGATTTCAAACCAGGGCTAACTGGTGAAAATGCAGTCAAGTAAGAAGAAAAAAGGTCCCGAGGAAGGGTTGTAAGGTCTGTGACCTTTTTTTTAGTCCAAAAATAATCTATGGACTTCCTCTCCATATAGTTCTGCCTTCTGGTGGTCTTTTATTTTTTTCCTTCTGCAAAATTTATTCCTATCTTACATATCATACATTGCCAGTTGAGGTATACTGAGGGATTTTCAGAAACATTTCTTAAAACTGTCGGTTACAATAAGCATGTTTTCCTCTAAATTTGTTTAGTAAGCTATGAATTAAATTGTTGATTTTCTTTTTGTTAATTTGTAATCCGGTGATTTATCTAATTCGTATTCATCTTATTACTCTGTATTTCTTGTGTAAACTGGTTCTTTGGAAACTAAATTTAATGGATAATAATAATGGGACTTTAATGTAAATCTATCGGACATTTTTAGCCGTGCTTTTCTGACGGTGATTAATGGGAAGAAATGATTTGGCTGCTATAATCCTTTTAATGGGTATGTTATCAAACAATATGACATTCTCTGTACGTGCATTTGAGGAGTATATTGGCAGTTGGCTTGATTACATGCTTCATAAAATAGTACTTTTAAAAAAACCAAATTTACAATAATTTTGCGCTGCTAATTACAGGCTTCGCAGAAAATGACAAAACAGTTGGCTCAGATGCATACTATACAGGAACAGGTTTGCCTCTTTGTAACTAAACTTCCAGATTATTTGTTTGAGACTATGAGAGATGGAAAAGTGAGATAACCTTTCTTCTGATTTTGCTCCTTCGAGTTTCAACGTTAATAATTCAAAAACAAGATAATTACTCTATTTGGTTTGTTTGGTCTGTGCACTCGTCACTGTGCTTTGTAATAGCGGAATGGGATAGACCTCTACAAGGTTATTGTTACGAGGGTCGTAGTGATGGATGGGGATTAATGACCAGTAGGTTCATGGTGGCGCTCTGCTCATATTCCCCAACTAGTTTCGAATCTCATAAAAAGAGAATCACAAAATTAGGCATTTGAAGGTCAGTGCTTGTAATTAAGAGCTTTACGTGGCTGACAAGTATTTGGGTCCAATATGAAAATGGTCTAGAGCTTTCTTATATCTCAGCAATGACTGGGATGCATCTATCATTTTCATGTTTCAACAGGTAAATTCTGCGAAATCTGCTGAGAAAGATGTCAAGCAACTGAAGGCTAAGCTAAGTGATGAGCAAATGCTGGGGATATCACTTGAAGCCAAAGTTACAGAATGCGAAGCTAAAGGTAGGACACTATGATACACCAAAATATCATGGAGGGCATAATAGTAATCAAAGACGTAAATTATTACTCCATGATAAATTACTAATCTGCCCTCGATGATATTTTGGCTTGTATCATATTCATAATGCTCTTTTTCATCTTCCTTCATTTCATCTAAAATAATATTTTGGAGTAAATACTATGCACTTTTTCAGCTGAAAAGTTGGACAAAGAAAAACGTGAGCTAGAGAAGGAAAAAAATCTCAGTCGTGACAAAGACTCAATAGGCTTGAACGATGTTAAGTTGGAGGCAGAGTCAAGGAGAAAGGATCTGGTGGCAAGGGGAAAAAAGATTGAAGCTATAGTAGCTGAGGTAATGTTACTTTCGCTTTACTGTGAAATTTGTTTCTACCTATTTATTTAGTTAATTATTTGTTCATTCTATCACACTTAAATTTTCGTGTTTGACTTTTGGTGTCAAAGCTTCAGTATTTAGATAATATACTTTTATTATTGAAAATCTTTCATAAAATAATATTTGCGAACAAAAAATGTAAAAAGAGGGGACCGGAGACAGCCCGTGAGGTTGCGCCGGCACCTTATTGGCTTTGGCTCTCATCTCTTCAGACAAGCCTGTGGTTGTTTGGTTCCTGGTCGAGAAGCATGAACAATAACACGAGTGCTTAAATAAATGTTAAGTTGTGGGTTGTCCACTCTTTTCGAGTATTCACTCAAAAACGATTGAATTTTAAAAAGGCTATTGACCTACCAGTGCAAAAAGACTAGGTCGAAGTTCTGAAGCTTTTATCTCAAAAAGTCAATATAAGTGCGATACAGGAGTTGATTTTTGAAGTTATCATCTGTATCAAAACTTGTAGGCGGATGCTGTAAAATCAAAAATTATATCAGTGAAGGAGTCTGAAGCTGCCACGCAAGTAGAGTTGCTCCGAAAGAGTGAAGAGATTGTAAATGAGGTAACCTACGATTTTGCTGCAAATTCCGTCTGCTTTACTTTTACAAGTTTGACTCTCTGTCAATTTCGTCTAATGATTAGTAAGGGGTGTGAAAATTGATGATGTTCAGACTGATATCTTTGTCAGACTCGACTTACAAGTTCCGAAATGAGCTGAGGATATAAACATAGGGGTTCTGAATACTTCCCTCAGTAACATGGGTATATATATGTTATCGTTTAGCAAAATGAATTAGGCCAAAAAGATGCTTTTATAAGAAGAAAAACTTGGTCGGAGAAACATCTTGGCATCTTCGCGGGTCATCTGACTCATCTCGGACCGATTTGGCAAATTTGCGATATAGCTCAGCTTCGCCTACCATTTTTTCTCTGGCCTTGATTTATTTGCTTCTGCCCTTCTGGCAGACATGCATGCATATTCTGTTTAGCACACTTTCTCATTAAATTGTGTATATCTTTTGAATTGTGAAGTAGGACTAACCGATAACAATTCTCGGCACAGTTTTCAGTATGGGTTATTTGGAAGCAACATTTCTTATTTTTTTTCAAAAAAGTATAAAGCTGCATATATTTGATCTCTTACCCGCCATAGCCAAGAGTCTTTGAGGCGTTGGAGTAAGTTGAAAATGAAACTGTAGGAGACCCATTACCTGTTTACCCGGCCAGATGAAGAAACCCCTTCGGAGGCATGGGTATGATGATAATTTATAAAGAAAGATGAATAGGGCTTCACTGCCATTTGGATATAGCTTTTATGGGTCGGCAACTATTCTTGTATTTTACCTTATAATCATTGTAGTATATGTAGCAGGAGATAAATATTCTCCAAGGCCACCCCGTTTCATTTGAGTGCAAATTTGAGATAACCTCCTCATTGCTACGGATAGGTTGTTAAGGAGCATGTATGTAATTGCCGGGAAAGATAATGCCTGCACTTCCAGTTTGCTTTCTTGACCAGGGTTTCGCTTCTATTTTGCCAAGGATAATCACTGGCAAATTTGACAGTGAACAACTCCATTCTAGTTCGGTAGTTCAGTATCATAATTTACATATATTTTTACCAATTGAAATTGTTTTCTATACATCCTCTTGTGCATCATTAGTATCATGCAGAACAAACTGATTGATTACATTATTCAGCTAGACTGCCTTGCACAGTTGAACATACCAAAATCTGAGAATGTCATTGTCTTGAACAATTGCAGTTTTTAAAAAATTACGTAATGATTGATCGATCTCTCTTTTAACTGGCAGGTAAATGTGTATTCAAGCTCTATTGCGCAAGTGATGTTAAGAGTAGGAGATGCAGGAAACTAAGACGAGTTTTAGGTTAGGGTCGTTATTCATGTTCATCTCTGTGCATATGCATATGTCAATGTCATGCAAGGACAATTTTGTTGCTAGATCAAACGTGTTTCTATGGTCGACTAATTACTGGTTATTGTTCAAACTATGTCCAATGTAATTGTGTGAAATTTCTGGTATTCTTGTTTAGACTGTTCTGCAGAGTTCAAGTTCCGAAAGAAAAGTTCGTGTTCAAGACTGAAAAAAAAATCTCGCGTAATTTGTGTCACTTTAACTCAACCGAGTAAAATACAGTTAATCAAGCTTAACCCTCTTGGATGCATTATATTAAACAAGAAACAATGTTTGATAGGCTCTAGGCCAGTTCATTTTAGGTAAAAACATAAAATTCTCGGACTGTGTGACATGCTGTGGCATGCTAAAGTGTTGGAAATGCCTTCTGATTGTACGCCTGTACAGACTCGAAAATTTGAAAAGATTGAATAGCATCACACCCAAGCTTTCATGAAATATCAAGCACCAACCCATAGCATTACAGTTAAAGCTAACAACTCGTAATAGAGTACTTCGTATTTATTTACATATGAATTCAGAAATCAGAGAACGAGTAATTTACATCAGAAGCTTAACTTGAGGTATCAAAGCAACAAGTATAATCCGATGTAACACTAGTGTATTGACTGACATCTGAAAAAAAAATAGCCTAAGCAGATTCTGGTATTTTATCTAGCTTCCCGTCTAAATCAGTATTTCCAATTAGCATTCCGTGTATGTCTAAAAAGTTAAGGGATGCAATCGATTTTCCTAATGTTCAAAATGTGATTGCACAATCAAGAACTGAGAGAATTCTTACTCAGGGTCAGGGCATATGTCACGAAACACAGGCAGCCTCTTTCCAGTAGTTGGGCCATAGAGAATATGGTTGATATACTCATCGACATCGACTCTGGATGGATGTCTATCAGTAGTTGAATCTGGTAATGTTACTGCAATGCCATCATCCATAGGCGACCAATCCTTTGACAGGAAGGGCGAAGGTTTAGTCAGCTTTGAAGTTGGTGATGCTGTACTAGGCGGTGTACTGTAAGGGGCTGACAATGGACTGCAGCACTTTGACTTAATCATCTGCATTGGCACATCCACGAAAAACAAAACAGAAAAGTGGAGTGAGTGCCGCTCTTCTTTAATACAAGGTAATGAATGTTTAAAGCTCCGGATATATTATGTGATGTTTAAGAGACATACCTCCAGTTTCTTCATGTCACGGATACGATTAGGAAAAGAACGAAGCTCCTCTTGTCCATGAGCAAACTGCAAACATACAGCAAGAAAATTAAAAACCAAAGACAGTACAATTTCATAAATCTCCAGTTTCCCAAGAGTAACACAGATTGCATCACCGTAACTTCATAATTCATATGCATGTATATAAACTTCTTTGAAGATCAATGGTCTCTAATAATATAAGCAGTTGTATAAACGGTGAAATACAGGCTTACTAAACTTACGGAAAAACACTTGATTTTTTTTCAGACTCAAAAATCTAAAAGTTGAAAAGTCTACACGTTTAAAGCTCAAAAGATTTCTCAGAAAGCTTCTTGACGTTGAAAACACTATGTTTAAAGCTCAAAGATTTCTCCAGAAAACTTTTTCAAAAAGCTAAGATAATACAGAGCACGGAGTACTTTTTTTGGAAGAACTAATTACGTATGAAATAATCCAATGGTACTCAAGAGCTATGTATAAAGCCGCTAAGAGCTTTGTTTACAATCATCTTATGTTTCTTTAAGGACCATCACAAAGATGGTGACAACTTTATATGAACTCCCTCCGTCTCGGTCATATACACCAATAAAAGAAGTGTGGGACAATTATTTGATAACCTGTGAGTTAAACTTTGTGCAAATGATCAAATTGCTTACGAAAGTATTCCTGGAAAAGAAAGGTAAATAATTGATCGACACCAAAATGAAATAGGTAAACAATGACGGACGGAGGGAGCCTAAACGTAATTGATTCTTGAATATACCCCAAACGTTCTTGTTTACGAGGAAATCTATGAAAGGAGAAACCGAGAAAGTAGATTTACAGCAACTATAACCAGGACAATCAAAGTATCCATCTATATTGAAATTATTTCTGAAATTATGGTCAGGCAAGCTATAGGTAGTGGACTGAGGAAAATACCTGTTGCTGTTTGATAAAATTCACGTCATGTTGCCAATTTTTATTCATGGCTGAAGCAAAGGGAGTTTGGAAAAGAGATTCTTAATTTTAGAATGGGATAGTAATACAAGCAGGGAAAGATGAGAGACACGAGAATTAATTCAATTGGAACCCTTATTGGCTTTATATAGATATCATATACAATTGGCTTTGAAGATTAGGAAACTTGATCTTATTACCATGGTGTACAAGTTATACTCCAGCTACACCGTTAACAATTAGGGAAGGATGCAATAGTAATCTTAATCCTAATTTAATTTGACAAGTAGAATTTAGAAATATAAATCCCCTATTTGTTCATTAATAGGAAAAATATTTATTATTATATTTTCTCTATATCCAATTTAACACATAATTATCAAGATGTCTCTTTCCAAACTATGAAACGAATAATACTAAATATTGAAAATTGAATATGACATAAAGAAGTATATTTGATCGTCAAATAATTTCATACAAAACTATAAAACTTGAAAAATAATGTACTCTTAACGATCACACTTTGAAAAGAAAAAATGTAAAATTAATTGTAAAGTATATCTATTTACTTTGCTTATTGCCTTGAGCCTTGAAAAATCCATTTACTTAGCTGAAGATTTTACTTTGCTTATTGCCATGAGCCTTGAAAAATCCATTTACTTAGCTGAAGATTCACTTGACAAATCATTTTACTTCCTTGGATAAATGGCTCCCCAAATTGGTTGGATAAGGGTTATACAATTAATTTAAAAAAAATTCTACAAAATTATATTTTCAACAAAGAAAAAAAGGATACATATAATTGTAAAATTTAAAGACGTGTAACCAACACTTATTTTTTTATTGGTCAAAGTTTGAAAAAGTTGACCTCCAAAAAAATAAACTCCTATGAAAGAAACAAGAATATGCGGATTTATAGAGGTAAAACTATGTTTATTCCTACACTTAATATAAGTCTTAATAACAATAAAATATTATTAATCTATTATTAAAACTCAATTTAAATTCCCTTGCTTTTACGACTTTATCCCTCAGACTCAACTCATACACTCTTATTTTTCAAATAACAATATTTTAAACCCACTTTTTTCATAACAAATGAGAATTTGTGTATTCTTTATTCTTGAACATGAATTGTGAACCCAAAACCCATCCTACGACCCACCAAAATCTCAATTACTTAAGCCCAAATAGGAGGGTATGACTCTAACAAATCTCAGCTAAGACCCACCTTCATACGGGGATAAATATACTCCCTCCATTCATATTTACTTTGCATATTTTTCTTTTGTACACTATTCATAATTGGACATTCAATATTAATTTTCTCCTTATACGTAAGAGAAAATATATTATGCGGGATCTTATTTGATTCGTTTTCACGAGTACAATAAAAATATCTAACTTTCATAATTTTTGCGAATACGTAGCTAAAGATATTTAGCACGTAAAACGTGCGTTGGCAAACGTGAAAAAGCAAATGTGTAAAGTGGATATGAATGGAGGGAGTATATCAAAACCGAGTTATCAAAGCGTTAATTGACAACTAAAGTTAAAATTTGTATGAATCGAATATCATTGCTTTATAAATCATAGCCTATATAAATATAAATCAAATATAAAACAATAATCAGACAATGAGAAATCAACAACTCTAAAATATAAAATAAAAAACAATAATCAAACAATAAAAAATCAACAACTCTATAATATGAACTACGGAGTATTAAATAATTAAATAGTCAGAACTCAGAACCTAGATAGCACAGACACTTCTTTAATGAGCCGTACCGTGTCCGACATCGACACTCCACGGACACACGTCAAAACGTGTCCAAGATCTAAACAGCCGTGTCTAACTTTCTACATTTATTTGGGCACGTGTCCGACGCGTGTCCACGATATTTGGTTATCATTTGCGGTGAATAATGTTCTTGAGATGAGAAATTCATTATTGAAAGAGCTCAATTAGAATATTGATTCGGATGAGGAATAAAAATAAATTTATCATCAAGTGCAAGTTTTACCTTCACTTATTTAAAATTAATATCAAATACTTTTACAAAAATAAAATCAAAAATTTAACTATAAAATGTATATTTTATTAAATTTAAATGCCGTGTCCCGTGTCCTAAATTTCATGGCATGTCGTGTCCTAAATTTCATGGCATGCCGTGTCCCGTATCCGTGTCGTATCCGTGTCCGTGTCCGTGTCCGTTTTGGTGCTACCTAGGTCAGAACTCACTACTCACAAATCACAATCAGTACTCGAAACATAATTGCCAATTTAACTACTGATGTTACTCGAATACGGCAAAAGCAGACAAAACAAGCATAACAATAACAAAATTAACAATTACCATCACAGAAGAAAACTCCACAACATCAGCAGCAACATCAAACAATCATAATATAATAAATCTTAATACTCTATATCATAAATTCATAACATTAATTATGCATAATGTATCAATTCATAGATGAACAATAATGAGGAAGTCACCTGACACTTGAAGCCATAGCGACAATATCCAGAATCCTCCCATGACTTACACAGCTCCGTCTTGTACAGACTTCCTCCAGAACTAGACGACAACGGAGACGAAAACCTTTCGCCACTGCTACGGCCGCTGCCTCTCAAACCGGAATTTGAGATAACCAGAACGTCATCCATGACGAGCACGTCTTCCTCCACCTTCACCAGCGGCGACAACTCCAAATGTTCCAGAGACGACAATGGAGTCCGGTTTGAACCGCCACTACTACCACTACTTCCTGTGATATTGTTACGGTATGACGTCCTATTCGAACCGCTGCTACTACCGCTACTTCCTGCGACGCTGTTACGGTAACGATTGATGCTGAGATACGGAGACGAGTGATCTAACGATTGAGCTGATCGGAGGTACATCATGAGGTATGCATTCTCGGATGGAGGTGGAGTTCTCGGTGAAACGATGTCGTTTCGGAAATTCATGTTTGGAGTATAGTATGAACTCATCTTCTGTTAAACCGCGCGAATTTCTGTAAGAAACATTATCGAAGCTTGAGACGACATTAATGGCGGAAATTATATTAAAGAGTTCGCGGCAAAATCAATCAGAAATTCAATCAAAATGCAGGAGAATCAAATTCGGACGACAACAAAATCATCCAAAACTGAAGTGTCGTGAAGCGCGATATTGATTAGCTACCTAATTAATGGCAAATTATACAGTTCGCGGCAAAATCAATCGGACATTCGTTTAAAATTTAGAAAAATCAAAGTCGAACGATAAAAATCATTCATACGAATGTTTTCAAATGCGAAATCGATGATTTACACCAGATTAATGGCGGAAATTCCGCCGTAAAATCAGATAAAATATTTTGCGGCAAGTTCAATCAGAAATTGAAGTGTTTATGATTGCGAAATCGATGATTACTTGATTAATGTCCAAAAATTAGGTTTAGCAGTGAAATTAGGGAAGAAATAATCGATATTATTCATTGATTAGAATGAATTGATAGAGAGAAATGTAGGCATACTTGAAGAATTTAGAAGTTCTTGAGTTTGAAGTAATCAAGTTCTAGAAGATTCTGCAATCATCTCTCTTCTCTTTGTCAAAATATCTAGGATTGAACATTTGAACTGCTTCTAATTTGTGGTGCAGGAAGAATGAAGAACACAGTAGCATTATCCTTCGCTGTTGTGAAAACGAACGTATTTATATGTACTGGTGTGCCTGGTTTTTCACTTCTGGCACTTGGCTAGTGACAGTAGTGAGAACTTATTGAAATACGTTTTTTTTGTAACGTGTGTTCTAATTGGCCAGGCTAATGGTATTGTTGAGCCGAATGCGGATTGTGTATTATACACAGTTGTGAAGGAAGATGGATTGCAAGTGTAGAGAACTGATTTCATTGATAAAAAGAAACATACAAGATGAAATATATATACATAATACATTGATAGGAAACGTATAAACTTGCCACATAGTAATGGTAAGACTAATTATATACCTAATATTAATAATAGCAATTATAGTTTATTACTCCCCTTAAGTTGGAGTACTTGGTAAACCAATACCCAACTTGGATCGCAAGTAGTCGGACGGTTCTCCTCCGAGAGCTTTTGTGAAAATGTCTGCGAGTTGCTCCTTGCTACGAACGTGCGATGTCACAATTGTCTTGTTCATGAGATGATGACGGACAAAATGACAATCAACTTCTATGTGTGTTGTCCGGTCATGAAAGACGGGATTTTTAGCAATGTGGAGCGCGGCCTTGTTATCACAAAATAATCGAATAGGTGCATCATGATTAATACCGAGAGAGTTAAGAAACGACTTCACCCACAACACTTCACTAGTCACTCTGCAATTGCGCGATACTCCGCCTCCGCCGTAGACTTGGCTACAGTAGGTTGCTTTCGTGCCTTCCATGAGATTGGTGACTTACCAAACGAGACAAAATACCCGGTGATTGATCTTCGCGACAGTGGGCAGGCCGCATAGTCGGAGTCACTATATCCACGTAATTGAAAGTCACTGTCTCTATCTATCACAATGCCCCTTCCCGGACTGCTCTTGAGATAACGAATTACTCGGTGCACAGCGTGAAGGTGCTCCTTACGTGGTGCATGTACAAATTGAGACAACACATGAACCGCATAGACAAGGTCCGGTCTTGTGATAGTTAGATATATTAGTCGGCCGACCAAACGTCAATACTGCATAGGATCCTTGAGGATGTAACCATCAGCTAAAGCCAAATTATGATTGGGCTGGATTGGAGTATACACTGGTTTCGCACCATCGAGACCGGCCTCATTAATATTTTTTAGCGCATACTTACGTTGGCTTACAAACAAACCTTTATTTCCGGTGGCTACCTCGATTACCAAAAAATACTTGAGTCTACCAAGGTCTTTTATGCCAAAACTTCGATCTAGGAAGGACTTTAGCCGATTACTAGCTTCTTCATTATTGCTCACTATTATCATATCATCAACATATACGAGTAATCCCACGAATGAAAATGCCATCTTTATTGTAGGTAAATAGTGAATAATCGACCAAAGATTGAATAAAACCATACCTTGTCAAGGACTCGGAAAGCTTAGCAGACCAATTTCGTGAAGCTTGCTTTAAACCATATAAGGACTTCATTAATTTAAATACCTTGGTCGACCCTTCGTTGCAAAAACCAGGTGGCATTTTCGTATATACTTCTTCATCTAAATCACCGTGCAAGAAAGCATTATTGACGTCTAATTGAGCAATTAACCACCCCTTCGCAACAACCACGGCAAGTAAGCATCAGACACTTGTCATTTTTGCAACGGGAGCAAAAGTTTCATGAAAATCGATTCCCTCAATTTGAGTGTATCCTTGAGCCACCAATCTTGCTTTATACCGCTCAAGTGATCCATCGGCCTTAAGCTTGACTTTATAAACCCAACGACATCCGATGGGTTTCTTGCCGCTTGGTAAATCAACCACTTTCCAAGTCCCATTAGCCTCAAGTGCTTCGAATTCCGCCAACATCGCTTTTCTCCATTCACTCGACTTGGCAGCCTCATTGTAATTTCGAGGCTCCGGGATTGCGTCTATTGCAGCCAAATAACACCTGTGATTGTTAGAAAAATAATCGATAGTGACATAATTACACATTGGATATCGAGTACCTCTCTTTGTGGACTGTGATTGGCGTGAGTGAGCATTGATCCACGGGCCTTGGTCTACTATTTGCGTCGACTGGCAGATGTAGTCATTCTTCCAAAATGGCTCGAATTTGTTCCTAGCCCCTCGACCCATAACGGTTTCATTAGGACCCGTATCTCTTATTGTCGAACTCTCTGTTTCACGCGCCCCTGTCCCATTATTTTCAGATTCGTGTGTACCTTCGGCATTAGCAATCCCGTCACACATGGTTTCTGGTGTCACATTCTGATTTGTGTGACCAGGTGATGAGTTATACTCGTATACACTTTTATGCCTCCCATTTAGTTGTTTTGAGATGATTCTTGTGCTAAATTGTGTCATTTATATGCTATTTATATTAGAATGTCGATACTTCTGCCTTTCGGTGTTTAATGCAGGATTGATGCATTTATGGAGCAAAAGATGGATTTGAGCACCGCGGACCCGACATGAAGGAACACACGTAGCATGGCACGAGGATCTAGGAAGGAAGAGCTAAGGAGATTATCGAAGGCAAGCACAAAGAAGAGCTCCATATAACTAGTATCTACTTTGGAGAGCCATATTTCGAGTTCTACAAATGATAATCAGGTGATTCCAACTGGAGGTGAAAGCTCATCCTCTTAGCTTTCCAACGTCACGAAAATCATTTGATTCGGACAAGTAACGAAGAAATGGAAACCGTTTGAAGTTCAGTGCGCAAAGCAGAAATTACGCGCTGAGAAATTACGCCTTGTGTGCTCGATCGAGTGCTTTAATTAATTAATTTACCCAGAGTTTCCATAATTCGTTTAAGTAATTTACTATAAATAAAGGCTTCGTAGCCTATTGTTAGATACACTTTTTATTACTCTAAAACCCTAATTATTATTAGTAGCTCTCTAGATTATTACTTAGCAATTGGCTACGGATCTTGTTCTCCTATTTACGGTATTTAATCACAATCTCTACTTTATTGTTCTTCAATTATTCTTGTTCTTAGTTTATTGCTTTATTAATTATGTTTTCAATCAATATTGTTGTAGTTAGATCCCAAGCCATGCGTAGTGATGAGTAGTATTTTGGTACCATTTTACCCATCATTTATACCTTACTCCGACTCGATTTTGCGTGTTTAATTGAATAAATAGCTCATTTTACTATTTAATTAGTAATTATTAGTTTTATTTAATTATTGTGAATAATTGTTAGATTTGTGAAATTTAGTTCGATTTCGATCGTTTTAGTGTTGTTTAGGGCCTATCTCATGAACTAAGACGGAAATTGAGAAGCATATCGGGTCGAGACGGAATTAAAACCAAGTCAAAAGGAAAGAAAGCAATAAACATGGTCACAAAGTCAACCTTTGACCTTATCGAATCATCAAATCAAAATCCCTTTTATGTGAATTTTTGCTCCTGATTTTACGACATCACCACCATCATTTACCATCATTTCACACCACCATTACCGTAACCCAATTCACCATAATCAATCAATCATCATTCACCATCATTCCACCAACAGCAGCCCGAGATCACCATTGCAGACATGTACCTCCATCTCAATTCCGTGATTCTCCTTGAACCACCATTCAGGCCGCCTATACCCATCATCAATCAAATCATCATTCAAACCAACTCCATCACCATTGTTTCAGCCGTGCATCCAACTCGCTTCATACCGCAATCACCATTTCGCATCATCTTCATTCTCGGACCTTGACTCAGCAGCACCAGCAGCTCCAATCCGATGCACCACCGTGCTCTGCCTCCTGCCCACGAGCCCAGAACCAACAACCACCATCAACAACTACTCCTTCGTCCACCTTCAAGCCACCATCCCCATCTTCAAATTTGAACTCGGGATTGAAACCCGGGTTGTCTCGCAGCAAGCGCGCCACCATGGTATCTCAAGAGCAAACTCGGTTGATCGGTTTAGCATTGGAATTAGCTGAGTTGTTGGATATGGAAGAAAAGTGAAGAAGAAGAGGAGACGGGTTTATCAGAATTGGATGAAGAATGTATGGTGTTTTTATCAGATTAAGAGAGGAATAGAAAGTGCAGAAAGTCGATTTTTTGAAGAAAAGAATTGAAGAGGCGAAATGACTAAGTAGCCCTTGCCTTTATTCACTTTTGTCGTGTTTAATTGAGGGGCAGTTTAGTAGTTTTTTTTTAGAACTCGTATAAGAACAGAAACAACGAAATAGAAATGAGCTTTGGGTTTTTAGAAATAGAACAGTAGAGTAAGTAGAATAAGTTAGCTTCATTTTCTTCTTTTAATCATTTTTAATTCCTCATTTAATTATATAACAATATTCGAGCTTTTGTAATCCGTCTTTTAGATCTATACAATTCCAAACATTTCCTCCATTATGGTATAAATTTCTTCCCTATTTCATTACTTGTTCTTATTTTATCTTTTATTGTTTTCATAGGGTTAATGTTTAATTTTATTATTAAATTTGTAATTTTTATTAGTTTAACTATGTTTATTTCATGTTTAAGGTTAGTGGGTAGTTTAGTTAGTGTTAATTTAATCATGTTAGAGTAGTTTAATAGTTAGGGGATGAGATTAATGTAGAAAAGTTTGAGTCTTGATGTGGGTAATTGTTTAAATAATGTTTGGTTTGATTATTGTTCATTATTAGTCTTGTGATACTAATGACAATTAGTGTGCTTAATTATTCCAACGAGAAGTCCGAGGTTTAATTGGTTTAGTTACTTGACTATGATTGTTAAGTTGACGTCACGAAAGTGAATTAATGTGTTGATCGGGTATTTAATTAGTTGTTCGAGAGAATGCTAGTTTGAGACCCTAATTGACGATAATCACCTTGCTTATTGCGTGAATTAGTGATTCGAAAGAATGCTAATTTATGTCATGTTTCCCTATTGCTAGACCCATACTTGACTACATGACACCCCATACCCCTAACTCCCTTAATTTACCGTTTACTCTTATTTTTTAGCTTTAGACTTTAGTTATCTATCTCACAATCTTGTTGACCGACTAAACTAGAACTAAAACAACACTTATAGCCTAATCCCACCATCCTTTGGGTTCGACCCTAAATTATACTACTTAATTTGGGAGTTTACAAATTGTTTTTGGTGCCGGAATTGACGACAAAAACCGGCCATCAAAATGGCGCCGTTGCCGGGGATGGTGCTTTGTTAGATATAAGTTTTTGTTGAGTTTTAGAATTAGTCATTTTATTGCTTTTTCACAAAAACAAAAAACAAAAAAAAAAGGTAGAATATTTGAAAAAAGAAAAAAATATGTTGTTTCTTTATTTCTTGCATCTTTAGTTTTAGTTTTAGTCACTTGCATTTAGAGTCTTTCTTGTTAGCATGTCTTCACACATGACTTTACGTGACCATAGTAGACTCGACCCAAAGTTGTGTGATTCTCCAATTGATATTGGAGAGGATGTGGAGCTTGGGCTACATCCGGAGTGGGTTGAGATCTTTGAAAAAGATTCATTCCGTGGGTTACCTAATGAGTGTGTGCTTGACCATGTTAAACGTTTTAATAGAAAATGTCTTTTGGTGAGAAAGAATGGTGTGCCAATTCATGTTGTGAAACTTATGCTTTTTCCTCTTACTCTTGGGGATGGAGCCGAGAAATGGTTATATTCTCACCCTCCTAGCACATTTTCTACTTGGGATGACCTTGCCCAAGCCTTTCTTGCCAAATATTTTCCACCTTCGAAATCCGCTAAACTAAGAAATGAGATCGTTTCTTTTCATCAAGGCGAGTTTGAGAATTTGAGTCAGGCTTGGAAAAGGTTAAATGAACTTTTGATAGCTTGTCCTCATCATGGGATCTCAATTTGGTTAATTATGCAAACTTTCTTTAACAATTTACATCAATCCGTTAAAGAATTAATAAATGCTTCGGCCGGAGGTGCCTTTTATGATTTGGGTGATGATGAGGCAAGATCTTTGCTTGAGAAAGTGGCTATGATCGATGCTAGTTATGGGTTTGGGAGAGTGACAAGATTGGTTGAAACACAAGTTGAGGTTGATTCTCCCTCTTATGTTCACAATGTTCAACACAATTATGTTGTTCCTCCTTCCCTAATTAAGAGTGATGTGCATGCATTTTCATTTTCTTGT
The DNA here is from genome assembly GCA_029255685.2 of Silene conica. Lineage (NCBI taxonomy): Eukaryota > Viridiplantae > Streptophyta > Magnoliopsida > Caryophyllales > Caryophyllaceae > Silene > Silene conica. Next base: position 77,087,297 of record CM055314.2, read on the forward strand.
GGTAGATGTGGTTATTTGGGACATGATTCTAATGCTTGTTCTTTATATGCATCCCCACCTCCCATGTATAAGAATATGATGAATTATGATGATAATATGCACAATGTTCAATCATACCATACTCCTTTTTACTCAAACGATGTCATGCATGTTTCCTCATCTAATTATATATCATGTGGTGATTGTGGGGATGACCTTGACTTTTGTTCTTCCTATGCTCCTCAAGAACCCTTGGATGATTATTTGATGATTGATGAGTGTGAGATGGAGGTTATGAGGTTTGAGTGTGATGATGCATTAATTGAGTTACGCGGAGAGGAAGTTGTGGAGTCATTGCACTTAAGTGAGTTCGAGTGTGTGTCCTTGTTTGAGGTTGATGATGAGTTGTTGGCAAGAGAGTGTGATGAGAGGATGATTCTCGAGTTGGAGAAGGATAATGGTAGTGAGAATTGTGAGGAAGAGAAGAGGGTAGAAACCCCTTTTGAGGACTACAAGCCTGAAAGCCTTTATGAGGAATTTGAGATCATTGTCGACCCTCTTCTTGAGAGATTTGAGGTTTGCTTTTGTATTAAAGGTGAGTCACATCTATCATCCACCGATCATGAAGACCTCATTTCTCTTACTCCTTTGCTTGCTTTAATTTTTGATGATTGTGATTGTGAAGTTCCCCTCAAAGAGGTTTATTTGTTCCATGCATGACGATTACTTGCTTGAAATTTGTGAAAATGGGGACAAAATCAACACTCTTGGAGGGGACATGAATGAATGTCTTGACAAAATGTGTGATGTGAAGGGTCTTGGCCTTCCTCCTACGCCTTTGGAACGAGATGGCAAGACTATGGGTGAGTTTGATGTTTTCGGTATGCTAATCTATGCTTATACATTGCTTCTAACTCATCTTGTTTCTTATAGGTGTTGTTGGTCCTACTTGTTGCCCATGATGGCTTATGACCACTTCGGCGAGGATTGGTCCACTTCTTTCGATAAACTAATGCGTTCATTGAATGGCTTTTTACATGATTCACTCGCATCTAGCATTTTTGTCCCCATTCTCCCTTCTTACACTTGATTTTTGAGGGCAATGCCCGTCTCAAGTGTGGGGAGGGAATTTTGAAAGGAAAAAAATCTTGAAAATTCAAAAAATATGCTTTGCTTTCTTATCTCCTCCCTACATTTGGTCCATTGAGGACAATGTACATTTTAAGTGTGGGGAGGGGATTTATCTCATATTCGTTTCTTTTTTTTTTAAAAAAAAAACCATAAAAAATTGAAAAATTTAAAAAATTCAAAAACATGTCTTTATCTTATTAGTGTAGAATTGTATATATTTTTGCTTTTTTTCTCTCCTTTCGCATAGGCAACACTTACTTGAGCACCGCATTGGATTGTGAAGACGCCATGGTATGATCGCTCCAACCCCTATTTCACTCTCATTTTCATTCTTTTGTTACAATTGATGAGGATGTGCTTGTATATGGACGATGTGGAGTATATTATGGAGATTGTGTGTGGTTTGTGTGCTTTTGTGCTGTTAGGAGATGCATTAGTTTTGCCTGGCATGTAGTTTGGTAGACTCATTTGCATTATAACATGTTTATATTAGTTGCATTCATGACATATAGTTGCATTTAGGAAAAATGTTTTGAAAATGCCTATCTAATTGAGAACATTGACAAAATTGTTTAAGCCATTGCAAATAATTTTTCTACTTGTGACTTTGCCTTTTAGAATGGTTTTACAACACCCTAGGTTATGCTTTTCTAATATCTTTTGAGCCATGATCCAATACCGAGTCAAGGGTTTGCATGTGAGTCAATTTGTCCAACCCCGAGATGCGAAATGGTTTTGATTAGCTTGTCTTGGCGACCTTGTAAAAACCTCAAGAAAAAAGTTGTTGAAAAATAAAACATGTTGTTTTGATGGAGGCGTACCACTTCGATGTGCTTTGGAGGGTAGCCATTGAATTGGCTTCCCACTTGGTTGTGAATTCGACCGCCCAAAGACAGAGTAATTGTCACCCCGATAAGCTATTGTCTAGAGGTTAACCGGTTGCCTAGTAAGCGATTGGCGAAAACAAAGGACATTAGCACGCGAGGGACAAACCCCATCTTAACTCATGAAACGAAAGAAATGAAAAATCGAATGAGGTCAAGTTTTGAATGGAATCCACCATTTTGCATTGATTTGAGCATTTCACTCCAAAAAACCAATTTTGTCATGCCGTCTTGTCGATCTTGGGACGACCCACGACCTTTACTATGTTAATAATCTAGACTTGTTGTATCTTTTGCCTCTAGCATCGCGAGGATTATCTTTCCATTCCATCCGATCGCCCTTGACGAAAGTATTTGGATAGTGGTTATAAAAGTAGCCTAGTTTAGCATTATTTGGTGGTGTTTTGTTGTCATCCTTTTTGTCTTAGTGACTTGTAGAATTATTATTTGTGAGGGAGTTTACGATTTTGAATTTGTTCTCTTTTAGTTGATTTCCGTCGCTTAGATGAGGAAAGCGGCTTTTCTCTTTTGTGATGCATCTTATGTGTTGACTTGTACTTAGTTGTTTGATGTGTCAAAATTTTCTCGCAAGCCCCCACTTGCCTTGCAAGGGATGCATACCTCATTGCATTTCGGTGTGAGTTGAAGGGACGGAGGAGGCCCGTTAATTGTTTACCATCGGATTTTATTAGTGTAGCTAGCCTTTTATATTAAGTGTCTTAGTTTAATTTATGAGCTTACTCGAGGACGAGTAAGGTTTAAGTGTGGGGATATTTGATGAGTAGTATTTTGGTACCATTTTACCCATCATTTATACCTTACTCCGACTCGATTTTGCGTGTTTAATTGAATAAATAGCTCATTTTACTATTTAATTAGTAATTATTAGTTTTATTTAATTATTGTGAATAATTGTTAGATTTGTGAAATTTAGTTCGATTTCGATCGTTTTAGTGTTGTTTAGGGCCTATCTCATGAACTAAGACGGAAATTGAGAAGCATATCGGGTCGAGACGGAATTAAAACCAAGTCAAAAGGAAAGAAAGCAATAAACATGGTCACAAAGTCAACCTTTGACCTTATCGAATCATCAAATCAAAATCCCTTTTATGTGAATTTTTGCTCCTGATTTTACGACATCACCACCATCATTTACCATCATTTCACACCACCATTACCGTAACCCAATTCACCATAATCAATCAATCATCATTCACCATCATTCCACCAACAGCAGCCCGAGATCACCATTGCAGACATGTACCTCCATCTCAATTCCGTGATTCTCCTTGAACCACCATTCAGGCCGCCTATACCCATCATCAATCAATTCATCATTCAAACCAACTCCATCACCATTGTTTCAGCCGTGCATCCAACTCGCTTCATACCGCAATCACCATTTCGCATCATCTTCATTCTCGGACCTTGACTCAGCAGCACCAGCAGCTCCAATCCGATGCACCACCGTGCTCTGCCTCCTGCCCACGAGCCCAGAACCAACAACCACCATCAGCAACTACTCCTTCGTCCACCTTCAAGCCACCATCCCCATCTTCAAATTTGAACTCGGGATTGAAACCCGGGTTGTCTCGCAGCAAGCGCGCCACCATGGTATCTCAAGAGCAAACTCGGTTGATCGGTTTAGCATTGGAATTAGCTGAGTTGTTGGATATGGAAGAAAAGTGAAGAAGAAGAGGAGACGGGTTTATCAGAATTGGATGAAGAATGTATGGTGTTTTTATCAGATTAAGAGAGGAATAGAAAGTGCAGAAAGTCGATTTTTTGAAGAAAAGAATTGAAGAGGCGAAATGACTAAGTAGCCCTTGCCTTTATTCACTTTTGTCGTGTTTAATTGAGGGGCAGTTTAGTAGTTTTTTTTTAGAACTCGTATAAGAACAGAAACAACGAAATAGAAATGAGCTTTGGGTTTTTAGAAATAGAACAGTAGAGTAAGTAGAATAAGTTAGCTTCATTTTCTTCTTTTAATCATTTTTAATTCCTCATTTAATTATATAACAATATTCGAGCTTTTGTAATCCGTCTTTTAGATCTATACAATTCCAAACATTTCCTCCATTATGGTATAAATTTCTTCCCTATTTCATTACTTGTTCTTATTTTATCTTTTATTGTTTTCATAGGGTTAATGTTTAATTTTATTATTAAATTTGTAATTTTTATTAGTTTAACTATGTTTATTTCATGTTTAAGGTTAGTGGGTAGTTTAGTTAGTGTTAATTTAATCATGTTAGAGTAGTTTAATAGTTAGGGGATGAGATTAATGTAGAAAAGTTTGAGTCTTGATGTGGGTAATTGTTTAAATAATGTTTGGTTTGATTATTGTTCATTATTAGTCTTGTGATACTAATGACAATTAGTGTGCTTAATTATTCCAACGAGAAGTCCGAGGTTTAATTGGTTTAGTTACTTGACTATGATTGTTAAGTTGACGTCACGAAAGTGAATTAATGTGTTGATCGGGTATTTAATTAGTTGTTCGAGAGAATGCTAGTTTGAGACCCTAATTGACGATAATCACCTTGCTTATTGCGTGAATTAGTGATTCGAAAGAATGCTAATTTATGTCATGTTTCCCTATTGCTAGACCCATACTTGACTACATGACACCCCATACCCCTAACTCCCTTAATTTATCGTTTACTCTTATTTTTTAGCTTTAGACTTTAGTTATCTATCTCACAATCTTGTTGACCGACTAAACTAGAACTAAAACAACACTTATAGCCTAATCCCACCATCCTTTGGGTTCGACCCTAAATTATACTACTTAATTTGGGAGTTTACAAATTGTTTTTGGTGCCGGAATTGACGACAAAAACCGGCCATCAAAATGGCGCCGTTGCCGGGGATGGTGCTTTGTTAGATATAAGTTTTTGTTGAGTTTTAGAATTAGTCATTTTATTGCTTTTTCACAAAAACAAAAAACAAAAAAAAAGGTAGAATATTTGAAAAAAGAAAAAAATATGTTGTTTCTTTATTTCTTGCATCTTTAGTTTTAGTTTTAGTCACTTGCATTTAGAGTCTTTCTTGTTAGCATGTCTTCACACATGACTTTACGTGACCATAGTAGACTCGACCCAAAGTTGTGTGATTCTCCAATTGATATTGGAGAGGATGTGGAGCTTGGGCTACATCCGGAGTGGGTTGAGATCTTTGAAAAAGATTCATTCCGTGGGTTACCTAATGAGTGTGTGCTTGACCATGTTAAACGTTTTAATAGAAAATGTCTTTTGGTGAGAAAGAATGGTGTGCCAATTCATGTTGTGAAACTTATGCTTTTTCCTCTTACTCTTGGGGATGGAGCCGAGAAATGGTTATATTCTCACCCTCCTAGCACATTTTCTACTTGGGATGACCTTGCCCAAGCCTTTCTTGCCAAATATTTTCCACCTTCGAAATCCGCTAAACTAAGAAATGAGATCGTTTCTTTTCATCAAGGCGAGTTTGAGAATTTGAGTCAGGCTTGGAAAAGGTTAAATGAACTTTTGATAGCTTGTCCTCATCATGGGATCCCAATTTGGTTAATTATGCAAACTTTCTTTAACAATTTACATCAATCCGTTAAAGAATTAATAAATGCTTCGGCCGGAGGTGCCTTTTATGATTTGGGTGATGATGAGGCAAGATCTTTGCTTGAGAAAGTGGCTATGATCGATGCTAGTTATGGGTTTGGGAGAGTGACAAGATTGGTTGAACCACAAGTTGAGGTTGATTCTCCCTCTTATGTTCACAATGTTCAACACAATTATGTTGTTCCTCCTTCCCTAATTAAGAGTGATGTGCATGCATTTTCATTTTCTTGTGGTAGATGTGGTTATTTGGGACATGATTCTAATGCTTGTTCTTTATATGCATCCCCACCTCCCATGTATAAGAATATGATGAATTATGATGATAATATGCACAATGTTCAATCATACCATACTCCTTTTTACTCAAACGATGTCATGCATGTTTCCTCATCTAATTATATATCATGTGGTGATTGTGGGGATGACCTTGACTTTTGTTCTTCCTATGCTCCTCAAGAACCCTTGGATGATTATTTGATGATTGATGAGTGTGAGATGGAGGTTATGAGGTTTGAGTGTGATGATGCATTAATTGAGTTACGCGGAGAGGAAGTTGTGGAGTCATTGCACTTAAGTGAGTTCGAGTGTGTGTCCTTGTTTGAGGTTGATGATGAGTTGTTGGCAAGAGAGTGTGATGAGAGGATGATTCTCGAGTTGGAGAAGGATAATGGTAGTGAGAATTGTGAGGAAGAGAAGAGGGTAGAAACCCCTTTTGAGGACTACAAGCCTGAAAGCCTTTATGAGGAATTTGAGATCATTGTCGACCCTCTTCTTGAGAGATTTGAGGTTTGCTTTTGTATTAAAGGTGAGTCACATCTATCATCCACCGATCATGAAGACCTCATTTCTCTTACTCCTTTGCTTGCTTTAATTTTTGATGATTGTGATTGTGAAGTTCCCCTCAAAGAGGTTTATTTGTTCCATGCATGACGATTACTTGCTTGAAATTTGTGAAAATGGGGACAAAATCAACACTCTTGGAGGGGACATGAATGAATGTCTTGACAAAATGTGTGATGTGAAGGGTCTTGGCCTTCCTCCTACGCCTTTGGAACGAGATGGCAAGACTATGGGTGAGTTTGATGTTTTCGGTATGCTAATCTATGCTTATACATTGCTTCTAACTCATCTTGTTTCTTATAGGTGTTGTTGGTCCTACTTGTTGCCCATGATGGCTTATGACCACTTCGGCGAGGATTGGTCCACTTCTTTCGATAAACTAATGCGTTCATTGAATGGCTTTTTACATGATTCACTCGCATCTAGCATTTTTGTCCCCATTCTCCCTTCTTACACTTGATTTTTGAGGGCAATGCCCGTCTCAAGTGTGGGGAGGGAATTTTGAAAGGAAAAAAATCTTGAAAATTCAAAAAATATGCTTTGCTTTCTTATCTCCTCCCTACATTTGGTCCATTGAGGACAATGTACATTTTAAGTGTGGGGAGGGGATTTATCTCATATTCGTTTCTTTTTTTTTTAAAAAAAAACCATAAAAAATTGAAAAATTTAAAAAATTCAAAAACATGTCTTTATCTTATTAGTGTAGAATTGTATATATTTTTGCTTTTTTTCTCTCCTTTCGCATGGGCAACACTTACTTGAGCACCGCATTGGATTGTGAAGACGCCATGGTATGATCGCTCCAACCCCTATTTCACTCTCATTTTCATTCTTTTGTTACAATTGATGAGGATGTGCTTGTATATGGACGATGTGGAGTATATTATGGAGATTGTGTGTGGTTTGTGTGCTTTTGTGCTGTTAGGAGATGCATTAGTTTTGCTTGGCATGTAGTTTGGTAGACTCATTTGCATTATAACATGTTTATATTAGTTGCATTCATGACATATAGTTGCATTTAGGAAAAATGTTTTGAAAATGCCTATCTAATTGAGAACATTGACAAAATTGTTTAAGCCATTGCAAATAATTTTTCTACTTGTGACTTTGCCTTTTAGAATGGTTTTACAACACCCTAGGTTATGCTTTTCTAATATCTTTTGAGCCATGATCCAATACCGAGTCAAGGGTTTGCATGTGAGTCAATTTGTCCAACCCCGAGATGCGAAATGGTTTTGATTAGCTTGTCTTGGCGACCTTGTAAAAACCTCAAGAAAAAAGTTGTTGAAAAATAAAACATGTTGTTTTGATGGAGGCGTACCACTTCGATGTGCTTTGGAGGGTAGCCATTGAATTGGCTTCCCACTTGGTTGTGAATTCGACCGCCCAAAGACAGAGTAATTGTCACCCCGATAAGCTATTGTCTAGAGGTTAACCGGTTGCCTAGTAAGCGATTGGCGAAAACAAAGGACATTAGCACGCGAGGGACAAACCCCATCTTAACTCATGAAACGAAAGAAATGAAAAATCGAATGAGGTCAAGTTTTGAATGGAATCCACCATTTTGCATTGATTTGAGCATTTCACTCCAAAAAACCAATTTTGTCATGCCGTCTTGTCGATCTTGGGACGACCCACGACCTTTACTATGTTAATAATCTAGACTTGTTGTATCTTTTGCCTCTAGCATCGCGAGGATTATCTTTCCATTCCATCCGATCGCCCTTGACGAAAGTATTTGGATAGTGGTTATGAAAGTAGCCTAGTTTAGCATTATTTGGTGGTGTTTTGTTGTCATCCTTTTTGTCTTAGTGACTTGTAGAATTATTATTTGTGAGGGAGTTTACGATTTTGAATTTGTTCTCTTTTAGTTGATTTCCGTCGCTTAGATGAGGAAAGCGGCTTTTCTCTTTTGTGATGCATCTTATGTGTTGACTTGTACTTAGTTGTTTGATGTGTCAAAATTTTCTCGCAAGCCCCCACTTGCCTTGCAAGGGATGCATACCTCATTGCATTTCGGTGTGAGTTGAAGGGACGGAGGAGGCCCGTTAATTGTTTACCATCGGATTTTATTAGTGTAGCTAGCCTTTTATATTAAGTGTCTTAGTTTAATTTATGAGCTTACTCGAGGACGAGTAAGGTTTAAGTGTGGGGATATTTGATGAGTAGTATTTTGGTACCATTTTACCCATCATTTATACCTTACTCCGACTCGATTTTGCGTGTTTAATTGAATAAATAGCTCATTTTACTATTTAATTAGTAATTATTAGTTTTATTTAATTATTGTGAATAATTGTTAGATTTGTGAAATTTAGTTCGATTTCGATCGTTTTAGTGTTGTTTAGGGCCTATCTCATGAACTAAGACGGAAATTGAGAAGCATATCGGGTCGAGACGGAATTAAAACCAAGTCAAAAGGAAAGAAAGCAATAAACATGGTCACAAAGTCAACCTTTGACCTTATCGAATCATCAAATCAAAATCCCTTTTATGTGAATTTTTGCTCCTGATTTTACGACATCACCACCATCATTTACCATCATTTCACACCACCATTACCGTAACCCAATTCACCATAATCAATCAATCATCATTCACCATCATTCCACCAACAGCAGCCCGAGATCACCATTGCAGACATGTACCTCCATCTCAATTCCGTGATTCTCCTTGAACCACCACTCAGGCCGCCTATACCCATCATCAATCAAATCATCATTCAAACCAACTCCATCACCATTGTTTCAGCCGTGCATCCAACTCGCTTCATACCGCAATCACCATTTCGCATCATCTTCATTCTCGGACCTTGACTCAGCAGCACCAGCAGCTCCAATCCGATGCACCACCGTGCTCTGCCTCCTGCCCACGAGCCCAGAACCAACAACCACCATCAACAACTACTCCTTCGTCCACCTTCAAGCCACCATCCCCATCTTCAAATTTGAACTCGGGATTGAAACCCGGGTTGTCTCGCAGCAAGCGCGCCACCATGGTATCTCAAGAGCAAACTCGGTTGATCGGTTTAGCATTGGAATTAGCTGAGTTGTTGGATATGGAAGAAAAGTGAAGAAGAAGAGGAGACGGGTTTATCAGAATTGGATGAAGAATGTATGGTGTTTTTATCAGATTAAGAGAGGAATAGAAAGTGCAGAAAGTCGATTTTTTGAAGAAAAGAATTGAAGAGGCGAAATGACTAAGTAGCCCTTGCCTTTATTCACTTTTGTCGTGTTTAATTGAGGGGCAGTTTAGTAGTTTTTTTTTAGAACTCGTATAAGAACAGAAACAACGAAATAGAAATGAGCTTTGGGTTTTTAGAAATAGAACAGTAGAGTAAGTAGAATAAGTTAGCTTCATTTTCTTCTTTTAATCATTTTTAATTCCTCATTTAATTATATAACAATATTCGAGCTTTTGTAATCCGTCTTTTAGATCTATACAATTCCAAACATTTCCTCCATTATGGTATAAATTTCTTCACTATTTCATTATTTGTTCTTATTTTATCTTTTATTGTTTTCATAGGGTTAATGTTTAATTTTATTATTAAATTTGTAATTTTTATTAGTTTAACTATGTTTATTTCATGTTTAAGGTTAGTGGGTAGTTTAGTTAGTGTTAATTTAATCATGTTAGAGTAGTTTAATAGTTAGGGGATGAGATTAATGTAGAAAAGTTTGAGTCTTGATGTGGGTAATTGTTTAAATAATGTTTGGTTTGATTATTGTTCATTATTAGTCTTGTGATACTAATGACAATTAGTGTGCTTAATTATTCCAACGAGAAGTTCGAGGTTTAATTGGTTTAGTTACTTGACTATGATTGTTAAGTTGACGTCACGAAAGTGAATTAATGTGTTGATCGGGTATTTAATTAGTTGTTCGAGAGAATGCTAGTTTGAGACCCTAATTGACGATAATCACCTTGCTTATTGCGTGAATTAGTGATTCGAAAGAATGCTAATTTATGTCATGTTTCCCTATTGCTAGACCCATACTTGACTACATGACACCCCATACCCCTAACTCCCTTAATTTATCGTTTACTCTTATTTTTTAGCTTTAGACTTTAGTTATCTATCTCACAATCTTGTTGACCGACTAAACTAGAACTAAAACAACACTTATAGCCTAATCCCACCATCCTTTGGGTTCGACCCTAAATTATACTACTTAATTTGGGAGTTTACAAATTGTTTTTGGTGCCGGAATTGACGACAAAAACCGGCCATCAAAATGGCGCCGTTGCCGGGGATGGTGCTTTGTTAGATATAAGTTTTTGTTGAGTTTTAGAATTAGTCATTTTATTGCTTTTTCACAAAAACAAAAAACAAAAAAAAAGGTAGAATATTTGAAAAAAGAAAAAAATATGTTGTTTCTTTATTTCTTGCATCTTTAGTTTTAGTTTTAGTCACTTGCATTTAGAGTCTTTCTTGTTAGCATGTCTTCACACATGACTTTACGTGACCATAGTAGACTCGACCCAAAGTTGTGTGATTCTCCAATTGATATTGGAGAGGATGTGGAGCTTGGGCTACATCCGGAGTGGGTTGAGATCTTTGAAAAAGATTCATTCCGTGGGTTACCTAATGAGTGTGTGCTTGACCATGTTAAACGTTTTAATAGAAAATGTCTTTTGGTGAGAAAGAATGGTGTGCCAATTCATGTTGTGAAACTTATGCTTTTTCCTCTTACTCTTGGGGATGGAGCCGAGAAATGGTTATATTCTCACCCTCCTAGCACATTTTCTACTTGGGATGACCTTGCCCAAGCCTTTCTTGCCAAATATTTTCCACCTTCGAAATCCGCTAAACTAAGAAATGAGATCGTTTCTTTTCATCAAGGCGAGTTTGAGAATTTGAGTCAGGCTTGGAAAAGGTTAAATAAACTTTTGATAGCTTGTCCTCATCATGGGATCCCAATTTGGTTAATTATGCAAACTTTCTTTAACAATTTACATCAATCCGTTAAAGAATTAATAAATGCTTCGGCCGGAGGTGCCTTTTATGATTTGGGTGATGATGAGGCAAGATCTTTGCTTGAGAAAGTGGCTATGATCGATGCTAGTTATGGGTTTGGGAGAGTGACAAGATTGGTTGAACCACAAGTTGAGGTTGATTCTCCCTCTTATGTTCACAATGTTCAACACAATTATGTTGTTCCTCCTTCCCTAATTAAGAGTGATGTGCATGCATTTTCATTTTCTTGTGGTAGATGTGGTTATTTGGGACATGATTCTAATGCTTGTTCTTTATATGCATCCCCACCTCCCATGTATAAGAATATGATGAATTATGATGATAATATGCACAATGTTCAATCATACCATACTCCTTTTTACTCAAACGATGTCATGCATGTTTCCTCATCTAATTATATATCATGTGGTGATTGTGGGGATGACCTTGACTTTTGTTCTTCCTATGCTCCTCAAGAACCCTTGGATGATTATTTGATGATTGATGAGTGTGAGATGGAGGTTATGAGGTTTGAGTGTGATGATGCATTAATTGAGTTACGCGGAGAGGAAGTTGTGGAGTCATTGCACTTAAGTGAGTTCGAGTGTGTGTCCTTGTTTGAGGTTGATGATGAGTTGTTGGCAAGAGAGTGTGATGAGAGGATGATTCTCGAGTTGGAGAAGGATAATGGTAGTGAGAATTGTGAGGAAGAGAAGAGGGTAGAAACCCCTTTTGAGGACTACAAGCCTGAAAGCCTTTATGAGGAATTTGAGATCATTGTCGACCCTCTTCTTGAGAGATTTGAGGTTTGCTTTTGTATTAAAGGTGAGTCACATCTATCATCCACCGATCATGAAGACCTCATTTCTCTTACTCCTTTGCTTGCTTTAATTTTTGATGATTGTGATTGTGAAGTTCCCCTCAAAGAGGTTTATTTGTTCCATGCATGACGATTACTTGCTTGAAATTTGTGAAAATGGGGACAAAATCAACACTCTTGGAGGGGACATGAATGAATGTCTTGACAAAATGTGTGATGTGAAGGGTCTTGGCCTTCCTCCTACGCCTTTGGAACGAGATGGCAAGACTATGGGTGAGTTTGATGTTTTCGGTATGCTAATCTATGCTTATACATTGCTTCTAACTCATCTTGTTTCTTATAGGTGTTGTTGGTCCTACTTGTTGCCCATGATGGCTTATGACCACTTCGGCGAGGATTGGTCCACTTCTTTCGATAAACTAATGCGTTCATTGAATGGCTTTTTACATGATTCACTCGCATCTAGCATTTTTGTCCCCATTCTCCCTTCTTACACTTGATTTTTGAGGGCAATGCCCGTCTCAAGTGTGGGGAGGGAATTTTGAAAGGAAAAAAATCTTGAAAATTCAAAAAATATGCTTTGCTTTCTTATCTCCTCCCTACATTTGGTCCATTGAGGACAATGTACATTTTAAGTGTGGGGAGGGGATTTATCTCATATTCGTTTCTTTTTTTTTTAATAAAAAAACCATAAAAATTTGAAAAATTTAAAAAATTCAAAAACATGTCTTTATCTTATTAGTGTAGAATTGTATATATTTTTGCTTTTTTTCTCTCCTTTCGCATAGGCAACACTTACTTGAGCACCGCATTGGATTGTGAAGACGCCATGGTATGATCGCTCCAACCCCTATTTCACTCTCATTTTCATTCTTTTGTTACAATTGATGAGGATGTGCTTGTATATGGACGATGTGGAGTATATTATGGAGATTGTGTGTGGTTTGTGTGCTTTTGTGCTGTTAGGAGATGCATTAGTTTTGCCTGGCATGTAGTTTGGTAGACTCATTTGCATTATAACATGTTTATATTAGTTGCATTCATGACATATAGTTGCATTTAGGAAAAATGTTTTGAAAATGCCTATCTAATTGAGAACATTGACAAAATTGTTTAAGCCATTGCAAATAATTTTTCTACTTGTGACTTTGCCTTTTAGAATGGTTTTACAACACCCTAGGTTATGCTTTTCTAATATCTTTTGAGCCATGATCCAATACCGAGTCAAGGGTTTGCATGTGAGTCAATTTGTCCAACCCCGAGATGCGAAATGGTTTTGATTAGCTTGTCTTGGCGACCTTGTAAGACTTGGCGGTTTGGCAACCCAAAAATAATTTTCAAGAATAAATTTGGAATGCTCTTTTCATTGATTTTAAGATGTGGAAATGTTTTGAATGAAAAAAAAAACCTCAAGAAAAAAGTTGTTGAAAAATAAAACATGTTGTTTTGATGGAGGCGTACCACTTCGATGTGCTTTGGAGGGTAGCCATTGAATTGGCTTCCCACTTGGTTGTGAATTCGACCGCCCAAAGACGGAGTAATTGTCACCCCGATAAGCTATTGTCTAGAGGTTAACCGGTTGCCTAGTAAGCGATTGGCGAAAACAAAGGACATTAGCACGCGAGGGACAAACCCCATCTTAACTCATGAAACGAAAGAAATGAAAAATCGAATGAGGTCAAGTTTTGAATGGAATCCACCATTTTGCATTGATTTGAGCATTTCACTCCAAAAAACCAATTTTGTCATGCCGTCTTGTCGATCTTGGGACGACCCACGACCTTTACTATGTTAATAATCTAGACTTGTTGTATCTTTTGCCTCTAGCATCGCGAGGATTATCATTCCATTCCATCCGATCGCCCTTGACGAAAGTATTTGGATAGTGGTTATGAAAGTAGCCTAGTTTAGCATTATTTGGTGGTGTTTTGTTGTCATCCTTTTTGTCTTAGTGACTTGTAGAATTATTATTTGTGAGGGAGTTTACGATTTTGAATTTGTTCTCTTTTAGTTGATTTCCGTCGCTTAGATGAGGAAAGCGGCTTTTCTCTTTTGTGATGCATCTTATGTGTTGACTTGTACTTAGTTGTTTGATGTGTCAAAATTTTCTCGCAAGCCCCCACTTGCCTTGCAAGGGATGCATACCTCATTGCATTTCGGTGTGAGTTGAAGGGACGGAGGAGGCCCGTTAATTGTTTACCATCGGATTTTATTAGTGTAGCTAGCCTTTTATATTAAGTGTCTTAGTTTAATTTATGAGCTTACTCGAGGACGAGTAAGGTTTAAGTGTGGGGATATTTGATGAGTAGTATTTTGGTACCATTTTACCCATCATTTATACCTTACTCCGACTCGATTTTGCGTGTTTAATTGAATAAATAGCTCATTTTACTATTTAATTAGTAATTATTAGTTTTATTTAATTATTGTGAATAATTGTTAGATTTGTGAAATTTAGTTCGATTTCGATCGTTTTAGTGTTGTTTAGGGCCTATCTCATGAACTAAGACGGAAATTGAGAAGCATATCGGGTCGAGACGGAATTAAAACCAAGTCAAAAGGAAAGAAAGCAATAAACATGGTCACAAAGTCAACCTTTGACCTTATCGAATCATCAAATCAAAATCCCTTTTATGTGAATTTTTGCTCCTGATTTTACGACATCACCACCATCATTTACCATCATTTCACACCACCATTACCGTAACCCAATTCACCATAATCAATCAATCATCATTCACCATCATTCCACCAACAGCAGCCCGAGATCACCATTGCAGACATGTACCTCCATCTCAATTCCGTGATTCTCCTTGAACCACCATTCAGGCCGCCTATACCCATCATCAATCAATTCATCATTCAAACCAACTCCATCACCATTGTTTCAGCCGTGCATCCAACTCGCTTCATACCGCAATCACCATTTCGCATCATCTTCATTCTCGGACCTTGACTCAGCAGCACCAGCAGCTCCAATCCGATGCACCACCGTGCTCTGCCTCCTGCCCACGAACCCAGAACCAACAACCACCATCAACAACTACTCCTTCGTCCACCTTCAAGCCACCATCCCCATCTTCAAATTTGAACTCGGGATTGAAACCCGGGTTGTCTCGCAGCAAGCGCGCCACCATGGTATCTCAAGAGCAAACTCGGTTGATCGGTTTAGCATTGGAATTAGCTGAGTTGTTGGATATGGAAGAAAAGTGAAGAAGAAGAAGAGGAGACGGGTTTATCAGAATTGGATGAAGAATGTATGGTGTTTTTATCAGATTAAGAGAGGAATAGAAAGTGCAGAAAGTCGATTTTTTGAAGAAAAGAATTGAAGAGGCAAAATGACTAAGTAGCCCTTGACTTTATTCACTTTTGTCGTGTTTAAGTGAGGGGCAGTTTAGTAGTTTTTTTTTTTTTTTTTTTTTAGAACTCGTGTAAGAACAGAAACAACGAAATAGAAAGGAGCTTTGGGTTTTTAGAAATAGAACAGTAGAGTAAGTAGAATAAGTTAGCTTCATTTTCTTCTTTTAATCATTTTTAATTCCTCATTTAATTATATAACAAGATTCGAGCTTTTATAATCCGTCTTTTAGATCTATACAATTCCAAACATTTCCTCCATTATGGTATAAATTTCTTCCCTATTTCATTACTTGTTCTTATTTTATCTTTTATTGTTTTCATAGGGTTAATGTTTAATTTTATTATTAAATTTGTAATCTTTATTAGTTTAACTATGTTTATTTCATGTTTAAGGTTAGTGGGTAGTTTAGTTAGTGTTAATTTAATCATGTTAGAGTAGTTTAATAGTTAGGGGATGAGATTAGTGTAGAAAAGTTTGAGTCTTGATGTGGGTAATTGTTTAAATAATGTTTGGTTTGATTATTGTTCATTATTAGTCTTGTGATACTAATGACAATTAATGTGCTTAATTATTCCAACGAGAAGTCCGAGGTTTAATTGGTTTAGTTACTTGACTATGATTGTTAAATTGACGTCACGAAAGTGAGTTAATGTGTTGATCGAGTATTTAATTAGTTGTTCGAGAGAATGTTAATTTGAGACCCTAATTGATGATAATCACCTTGCTTATTGCGTAAATTAGTGATTCGAAAGAATGCTAATTTATGTCATGTTTCCCTATTGCTAGACCCATACTTGACTACATGACACCCCATACCCCTAACTCCCTTAATTTATCGTTTACTCTTATTTTTTTAGCTTTAGACTTTAGTTATCTATCTCACAATCATGTTGACCGACTAAACTAGAACTAAAACGACACTTATAGCCTAATCCCACCATCCTTTGGGTTCTACCCTAAATTATACTACTTAATTTGAGAGTTTACAAATTGTTTTTGGTGCCGGAATTGACGACAAAAACCGGCCATCACGTAGCTAATTTATTTGTCTAGGGTGAAAAGAGATCTAGGTGATTAGAAGGGGGAATCAAACTTTAATGATGTTTAATTGTTAAACTGCTTATTATTATTGTTCTATTGTTGTTTTAAATCTGATTAATTAATTACTGGCCATGATTAGTTAATTAGTCTCGCGAATTAGTCTTAGATCCGACCGTAGACTAAGACTAGGATAGGCCACAACAATTGAATAGACTGACCTAATTATAGCGACCGCATGTTAGGTTTAGATCTAAAGATTATATGAATACTGACCGGACATATGATCTTAAATAATAATCTTGCCCAATTAAATTAGTTAAATCCCATTCCCCTGGATAATCGCCTATGTGAACTTGATCCCTAGATCTTTTTTAATACTTGTTTACATCTTTATTTACTTATTTTGCAATTAGTTAATTAGAAAACAAAAACAACCAAAAACAACCCAATTGTTACTTTAAGACTTATTCACTTTAGCAAACAATTTATTACCGCCTCCTTATGGATTCGATACCTTTCTTACCGCTAGCTATTAGTTAGTAGTATCCTAAGGATTACTTTGATTTAGGGTGACGACTTTACCCCTATCAAATTTGGCGCCGTTGCCGGGGAGGCAACAATTTATTTGTTTGTTACTTGTTTAATTTGTCTTTTGTCTCAAGGAACGAAAGTTCCTTGTGACTACTCTCACCCTTTTCTTGTTAGTTCCTTGTATGCCCAGGTCAACTCGGTCCGAGATTATTGCTTTTGATCCTGAACCAGAGAAGACTTTTCGCTACAAAAGGAATTTTAATAGAGAAGTGGGTCAAGTAGAAGACTTGAGTATACTTGACGGGATTGAGCCTTTCATTACTTCAGAAAACCCATCCTCTAACGAAAACGATACTGTTTCTGAAACCCTTGTCGCTACACCAAAGATGGCTGCACCCACCTAGGCAAGCTACAATGAGCCTACTTTGGCTTCTATTCCAAAAGGATTTATTCCTCCTCCTACCGATGCTGCAGAGAAGCCTTTCGATATCAAGCCGTATTATCTTGCGTTGGTAGAGCGAAATATGTTTGGAGGTCGAGCTGGGGAAGATCCTGCTAAGCATATGGATAAGTTTGTCACTTACTGCAGTTCCATCTAGGGATGGCAATGGGTGGGATATGGATAGGGTGGAGCCATATCCATATCCATATCCATTTAATTTGTGGTCATCCATATCCCACCCTTATCCGTTTAATATTTTTTCATCCATCCATATCCATATCCACCGGGTGAAGCGGGTGGAGTGGGCACCCGTTGGATATTTCCACCCTCATAAATTTCAAGGCGATATATAAAAAATATACACCTAAGACGATAAAATTTAAAGCGTACATTACCAAACACTTCCGGAGTACATAGTTTTTTGAGAAAATTGAACATATATTTTAATCCTGTTAACCATATTTACAATTTTACAACTTACAACTGCGAAACTAATCCGCACAAGTTTTACACGCCCATAAAAAAAGTGCAACAAAACATTAACGAGTAGTTTCTAAGTTTATTTTAAAAAAAACTTTACAAATTGAAAGCATTTTTCTAATCATAATATTTATTAATACTTTTTAGAAAAAAAATAATTATACTTATTAATTTAGGATATCCATCGGGTGATAAGCGGGTGGTAGACCATGATCCATACCCCACCCTAAATTCACCCATATCCATATCCCACCCTAAATTGTAAAAAAAATCATCATCCATATCCCACCCATTTAATTTCGGGTGGATGGATATCCACAGGGTCAGGGTGAGACTGCCATCCCTAGTTCAATCCCTTTGCAAACGGGAGTAACTTATGATCAAGTCAAATACCGACTTTTTCCTTTTTCTCTACAAGATGATGCTAGAGAATGGCTGCACGATTTGGATTTGACTGCTCATGTCATTACTGATTGGAATTCCCTAGCTCTTGCATTCTACAAGAAGTAGTTTCCCCCACAAAAGACAAACAATCTCAGGAATCAGATTACTAACTTCAAACAAGGAGGTACTGAAGATTTTAATGAGGCATGGGTACGTTTCAAAAGATTGGTTCGAGCAGTTCCTCATCATGGGTTTGAGAAGTGGTTTCTTTGTAACCAGTTTTACAACGGGTTATTCGATGATCATAGAGCCCTTCTAGATTCTTCTGCTAATGGAAGATTTCAAAATAACACTACTGATGATACAGCTTACAAAATAATCGATGATATGGCTACTCATACTGCCGAATATGGAAATCCAAGAGGCTCTGCAAGGGGAAGTGGTACAGATAGTGCCGTCGCAGCCCAGTTAAAAGCTTTGAATGCTAAGATTGCACAAATGCAAACAACACAAGGTTTGGCTGGCCAACACCAAGTGGTTAATATGGTTCAACAAGGGGAAGTAATTTTCTGCGGAAGATGTGGTGTAGACGGTCATATTGCTGATGAGTGTATAAGTCCTATGGAACAAGTACTTGCTTTCCAATCCTACAAGCATAAGCTAATCCCTTTTCTAACACTTATCATGAGAGGACAAGGGAACATTCCTTTCTTCAGTGGTCAAGCAAGAATGTTCAAAATCCTACCCCACCTCAGCAACAACCAAATTCAAGTTATGTGATTCCTCAGAACCACGACCAGTAAGGAAACTATAGACATAATCAAGGAGGTCCTCAGTTTAACAATCAGCGCCAACAACAGTTTCAACCTTTGGTGCCACCTCCTCCACCACCCACTGCCAATAATGATATGTCAGACATTAAAGCTATGTTGTAGCAAAGCCTTAAAGCTCAGATGGAGCAAAAGACACATATTACTCAGATACTGGCTCACAATAAGATATTGGACACTCAAGTTGCTCAACTAGCAAGCCAAAATACAAATAGGCAGCCCAGAAACCTTCCTCCCCAAGGACAACAAGCTCATGAGCAAGTTCATGCTATTCATTTGAGGAGTGGTGCTTCTTATAAAGAGTCGGAGATGCCCAAATATGATAGTCAAGTGCCATATATTTTTCCTAAAGGTTTAGGACATCTCTCTTTTATTGCTGAAGAAGAAGAAAAGGAACTGGAGAAAGCTCGTATACATGAGAAAAACGAAAAAGAAAAACGTAAAGAAGCGATGCGATCTAAATCCGAGACACTCGATCGAGCTCGCAATGCACTCGATCGAGTGCCAGCCTCACTCGATCGAGTAACTGCTGTTCGTACTTCTGATGATTCTTCGGTTTCGCCTATTGCACAGGTACCTACTCTAGGGACCACTATTTAGAGTCAGAGTCCCCCAAAGGTCTCTAAGGATGTAAAGGAAGCTGAACCAATAAAGATTATTCTTCCATTCCCAACCCGACAACAAAAATCAAAATTTGATCAACAGTTCGGGAGATTCATGGAAGTTGTGAAGAATCTTCAAGTAAGCGTTCCTTTTACTAAATTGATCACTCAGGTGCCAGCTTATGCAAAATTTATGAAGGAGATATTAACGAAGAAAAAACTTTCAACGAAGTGGAGACAATTTCATTCACTAAGGAGTGTAGGGGTGAGCAAATTTAGGTCCGGACCGGAAAAATGGACCAGACCGGACCATTTGGTCTGGACCAAACCCGGATCGAATTATTTTGGTCCGGTCCTCGGTCCTCATTTTTTCAAGTTCTGGTCTTCGGTCCGGTCCGGTCCAAGACCGGTTAATTTAGGTCCAGACCGAATGGACCAAACTTCATGTTTTTTTACGACTAATCATTAAAATATTTTGAATGAAATTAACATTTTATCTTCAAATTAGTATTGTCAATGATTTTCATAAAAAATGTCGTCTAACTATTTAAATATATTTTATTTAGCGGAATTAAAATGTAATTATCCTCTACGAAATAGTGAAAAAAATAGTTTAGGTCCATTTTGGTCCAAGACCGGACCGGACCAAATATTTCGGGTTTGGTCCGGTCCAAGACCGAAAGTTTTAGGTCCGGTCTTTGGTCCACCAAATTTTTAAGTTTGGTCCGGTCTTGGACCGATTCTCACCCCTAAAGGAGTGCCATGCCGCGCTGCAAGCCAATTCTCCACCCAAGCTTAAGGATCCATGGAGTTTTTCTATTCCTTGCACTATTGGTTCTCTTGATTTTTCTAATGCGTTATGTGATTCTGGGGCGAGTGTCAGTGTCATGCTGTATACTACTTGTAAACAACTTAACATGACCACACTTAAATGTACCAATATGACCCTCCAAATGGCTGACAGGTCCATTCAGCGCCCTATGGGTGTCTTAGAGGATATACCGGTTAGGATAGGAAAATATTATGTGCCCTGTGATTTTGTTGTGATGGACATGACAGAGGACGCTGAAATACCTATTATCCTCGGACGACCCTTCCTTAGTACCGCTGGGGCTCTTATTGACCTTAGGGAGGGTAGTCTCATTTTTCGCATCGGGGATGACACCATCACTTTTCTACACAACCAAGCACCCCGTCCTCTTGATTTTCAAGCTACATGTCATGTAATGACCATTCTTGATCATTCTTTTGATTCTTGCCATGCTTTGTGTATTGACAGGAATTCATTTGACGCTTCTACTACTGCGTCGCATCCATGGGAGCTAGAGGTGGATGAGTTCGAGAAGTTGATCTACGAAGAAGAGCCACCTCCTATTTTGGATTATAGCTGTGACGGAAGTGTTGACTTGGAGGCTGAGTTAGATGCTTGGGAAGCCGAAATTTTCAATGACGACTACCTCTCTAAGGAGCCTGAAGATACTGTGGATCTTGCTGATGATCCACCTTTGAGTTTTGTTTTTCAGAAAGACAGAGAACTTTTTTATGCTTATAATTTGGATTTTACTCCCGTTGAGACTGAACTTAGACAATTCGTTTTGATATTTGTGTATGTTTGTATTGTTTCATGGTGCTACCTAAGCCTGTGGGTAGCACACGAAGTGAGTTTCGACCTTCTTCTACGGGCATTGAATTGCCTTGATACGGCAGCACTGAAGCTTTGAAGTCACAAAAAAAAAATGCCTTGGTTACGTATGAATCGTCAAGACCCCCGCTTTGCAGCTGGTTTGGGGAGTTCTTATGCTTTCCAGCTGGTATTATCTTTCTTTTATTTTTTCTTTCTTTATTTTATTTTTAGTGTGTTATGTTTTCTCCTTTCCGGTTAGTAGTGTCTTTTGGGGTGTTGGTTATATTTTATATTGTGCCTTACCTGTTTTTTAGGTCACAATGAGGATACTGTGACATTTAGGTTTGGGGGAGAATCTTTATTTTATGTTGTGTGCTTAAAAAAAATCCAAAAATTCATTTTTCTTTTATTTTTAGGTCGAGTCTTGGTGAATTAAATAGCAATGACGATGATTTGCATTGTTTTTGCATTTGAATCCCAAATAGTTATCCAAGTACATTGTTTTGACCCGTTACTTAGCCTATGAAAACAAAGCTCAATGATCAAGTCTTGACCGTAATCGACATGCCTTATATTGATTAGAGTTGACAAATTAAGTTGGTAAACTACTTAAATTCTGAGGTCTATAGAGCTTCCTAGGCCAGGAACATTAATAAACTGGTCTCATTGGTATTTAGGCTTGAGTGTGGTTTCTCTTTGTGGAATGTGTAATATCAAACTGCATAAGTGTGAAATTGATTGCTTGATGCTTTTATGTGAATGTATGACAAGTACATGCGGATAGGCGGTCCTTAACATTCAAATAAGCTTCACATAGCCAAAAATTTGCCTTTCTACCTTTGAAACCAAATTCCCTATGAAAAACTCGTTTGAAACTTTGTGGTATGTTTTGTATTTTAATATTTATAAGCTACAATCTTAGAATTTGCCTACCTTTTCGGGACAGTCGCAGTTGCTTGGTTTATCATGATATTTCATTACTATGGTTGGAAAGGGACTAATTTTGTCCAAGTGGGTGTAGTGAAAATTTTTGAGCAATTGTGTCAATCTCTTATGTTGGAAAAAGAGAAAAATATGAAGCACAAGAAAGAAGGAAAAAAGAAGAAAAAAAAAAAGCTTCAAAAAAAAAATATTTGTGATGCGAAAAAGAAAAAAAAAAGAGAATGCTTCATTGGATTTTGTTAAGAGATTTAAGGAGACTATCTAGAGTCTAATGCATATTTGGAGAGTAATGTTATAAACTCTCATGTTCCATCAAGTTAAGATAATTTCTCTAGTTTTGGGTTGATTTATCTTTCATTACAGGAGTGGTTTTGGTTTTTGCGCTGCGACTACCGTCTTAGCTCCACATATCTATAACGTGCTTTGACACAAACCATTTCTTTACCCTTACCCGCAAGCCTCCTTGCCGTCTTGATGCATGTACTTTGTGCATCTATACATGCATAATTGTTGGGGAAATCTCTATCACACTAGATTGCATGCATGTTTCATTAAGTTGAGTGAGTGTTCTTACTTCTTTCTATCTTCACATATAACTCACCTTTACATATACTTATGAGCATGAGTGAATCCGCGAGAATACGACTAAAATTTGTCTTGCAAGGTCGAAAGATATTTGGTTTCTGTCTATATTACACCGTCATATCAACCTTGTGACTTGAGCTGCGTTTTCTATTGCCCGTACCTTTGAATCTGTTTTATTGGTACATTTGGTCGTTACTTTGTTACAGATATGGATAGCTTGGGATTTGTATGTGCACTAACATTAGCTCTGAGTTATTTATTCACCCTTTGTGTGATTGCCTTTTGCACTGTGTGTGATGCATTGTTTGAGGACAAGCAAAAGGTTGGTTTGGGGGAGTTTGATGAGTCATACTCGTATACACTTTTATGCCTCCCCTTTAGTTGTTTTGAGATGATTCTTGTGCTAAATTGTGTCATTTATATGCTATTTATATTAGAATGTCGATACTTCCGCCTTTCGGTGTTTAATGCAGGATTGATGCATTTATGGAGCAAAAGATGGATTGGAGCACCGCGGACCGGACATGAAGGAACACACGTAGCATGGCACGAGGATCTAGGAAGGAAGAGCTAAGGAGATTATCGAAGGCAAGCACAAAGAAGAGCTCCATATAACTAGTATCTACTTTGGAGAGCCATATCTCGAGTTCTACAAATGATAATCAGGTGATTCCAACTGGAGGTGAAAGCTCATCCTCTTAGCTTTCCAACTTGATGAAAATCACTTGATTCGGACAAGCAACGAAGAAATGGCGACCGTTTGAAGTTCAGTGCGCGAAGCAGAAATTACGCCTTGTGTGCTCGATGGAGTGCTTTAATTTACCCCGAGTTTTCATAATTTGTTTAAGTAATTTACTATAAATAAAGGCTTCGTAGCCTAATGTTAGATACACTTTTTATTACTCTAAAACCCTAATTATTATTAGTAGCTCTCTAGATTATTACTTAGCAATTGGCTACGGATCTTGTCCTCCTATTTACGGTATTTAATCACAATCTCTACTTTATTGTTCTTCAATTATTCTTGTTCTTAGTTTATTGCTTTATTAATTATGTTTTCAATCAATATTGTTGTAGTTAGATCCCAAGCCATGCGTAGCTAATTTATTTGTCTAGGGTGAAAAGGGATCTAGGTGATTAGAAGAGGGAATCAAACTTTAATGATGTTTAATTGTTAAACTGCTTATTATTATTGTTCTATTGTTATTTTAAATCTGATTAATTAATTACTGGTCAGGATTAGTTAATTAGTCTCTCGAATTAGTCTTAGATCCGACCGTAGACTAAGACTAAGATAGGCCACAACAATTGAATAGACTGACCTAATTATAGCGACCGCATGTTAGGTTTAGATCTAAAGATTATATGAATACCGACCGGACATATGATCTTAAATAATAATCTTGCCCAATTAAATTAGTTAAATCTCATTCCCATGGATAATCGCCTATGTGAACTTGATCCCTAGATCTTTCCCAATACTTGTTTACATCTTTATTTACTTATTTTGCAATTAGTTAATTAGAAAACAAAAACAACCAAAAACAACCCAATTGTTACTTTAAGACTTATTCACTTTAGCAAACAATTTATTACTGCCTCCGTGTGGATTCGATACCTTTCTTACCGCGAGCTATTAGTTAGTAGTATCCTAAGGATTACTTTGATTTAGGGTGACGACTTTACCCCTATCACCAGGGGTCGAAATGGGTACCTCTGTTGTACAATTATCACTGGTTTGGTTGATGTCGTCTACGAAGTGATAAATTTCTGGCTGGGTTTGTTTGTCTCTTTCACGAAGCAAATCATCACTAGAGAAATTGTACAAATGTTCATAGAAGACTACATCTCGTGACTCAAACAATTGCTTATTCTTCAAATCGTAAACTCTCCAACCCTTTTTGTTATATGGGTATCCTAGAAATATACACCGTCTCCCTCTTTCTTTAAATTTGTCCTTAGGCCTCTCCTTATTGTGAGCATAACACACACTCCCGAAGACACGAATATTATCATAACAAGGTTTCTCCCCATATATTAATTCGTAAGGAGTCATGCCACTAAGAATACGGGTGGGTGTTCGATTTATTAAGTACGCAGCGGTCAAAACCATTCCCCCCAAAATTGGATAGGCAAATTTGCTTGAAAACGGAGGGCCCTAGCCTTTTCCAGAATAGTTCGGTGTTTTCTCTCTACCCTTCCATTTTGTTGCGGGGTGTCAACGTTACTCGTTTGGAATTTCATACCATGCTCACTGTAGTTTGTAGTAATCTTTTAAAATTATTGATAAAAACTCCAAACCATTATCACTCTATACAATTTTGACATCATTTCCAAATTGTCTATTGGTCATCCTAAAGAAATTTATCATTATCTGACTCACTTCTCCTTTGTCTCGCATTAAGTGAACCCAAACCCCTCGACTATGGTCATCAACGATAGTAAGAAAATAGTGTACTCCGGTTAAACTAGCAGTATGATAAGGTCCCCAAATGTCACAATGAATGAGAGCAAATAATTCCTTACTTCGTTAATTATTGAAAGCAAAAGTAAATCGAGTTTGTTTGGCCCGATAACATGGGTCACAAATATCATCCAAATTCCAAGACAAGTTACAACCAACTAAATTTGAGAAAAAGAGGTAAAATACTAGATGACGGATGCCCGAGTCTCTTATGCCATAGTCGAGCATCCCCATTTGTATGAGTCCGTGCCACTGTATGCTCATTTATGAAATAGTAGACCCCGTCACAATGCTCACCCTTGCCAATCTTCATCCTCGTAGATTGGTCCTAGATAACACAATGATCAATATAAAACGTCACTATGCAATGATTTTCCGTAATTAATTGTTTTATAGAAATGAGGTCACAAGTCAAGGACGGGACATAGAGTACATCTTTAAGAACGAATTTTTCATTTAATTTAATTCGTCCATGCTCACAAGCGTCTATGTGGGATCCATCTGGTAACCCGACAGTGGACCGTTTACCTGTCCAAATCCCGTCAAGTAACTCTCTTTTTCCGGTCATGTGGTGCGAGGCTCCACTATCAAGCAACCAATTAGAAAAGAGTAGTATTCTTTTTACCTGCTTGATCGGTTTTGATACCTTTATTCTTGGTGTTCAACAAACTACGTAACTGAGTAATTTCATCAGGCGTAAATTCGACCTTCTGATGATTGTCTCCGTCACGCACCCCTGCTGCATTAGCTCTTTCTTGATTACCCCCACGGCCTCTGCCTCCACGACCGCGGCGGCCACGACCTCTTCCACGACCTTGATTGCCTGGTTTGTCCCAACAATTCTCTTCAATATGCTAGTATTTTCCGCAATACGTACACTGTATGACGGTTGTTTCTCCTTTCTCGCTGCCAACTTCCTTTCCACGGCCACGATGAAAGCTCCCAACTTGTGTTGCCATGGCTGCATCTGGCACTTCTTCTCGATCCTTGGTGATTGCTTTGTGTCTTTCCTCGCGCAAGACCAATGCATAAACCTTGCTCAAAGACGAAACTTGCTCAAAGACGAAACTTCCTCCGACATTAACAAATGCGAACGGACATGACCATACAACACAGTGTCAAGTCCCAATAAAAAATGATGTACTCGCTCTTCTTCTCGCTCTTGGAGAATGGCAGTCGCGGCTCCGCATGTACACTGAGGAATTTTGCTATAGTTATCAAGCGCATCGTCCCAAATAGCCTTTAACTGAGTATAATATTCAGCCACCGACTGATTTTTCTTTTGTGTGCATCCAATGAGATCACCCTTCAAT
The DNA here is from genome assembly GCA_029255685.2 of Silene conica. Classification (NCBI taxonomy): domain Eukaryota; kingdom Viridiplantae; phylum Streptophyta; class Magnoliopsida; order Caryophyllales; family Caryophyllaceae; genus Silene; species Silene conica. The sequence goes on from CM055314.2 coordinate 77,114,106, forward strand.
TGATGAACTCTTGGTGCATTTCCACTGGAATATCGAGTTTCCAATTCGACCCAAATGTCCCTCACCGTGCCTGAAAAAGCGATACTAGGGTGAAGTTTGGTGTCGATTGAATTCCGTAACCAAGCTTTAACCATGGCGTTGCATTGTCTCCATGCAACTGCCTCAACACTTTCAGATTCTCCTTCTACCGCCACCGGCCTCCTGACAGTACCCTCAACAAATCCTAATTTATTTTTGGCGTCGAGACCGTTCTGAATCGCATCGACCCATAAGTCGAAATTATCTCCATTGAAGATAATTTGGGTTAATGAGAGGGCAGGATTATCACCGGGATGTAAATAAAGTGGTGATGAGGGTAAGATTTGTTCGATTTTATTTCAATCTTCGTTTGTCATTTTTGATGTTTTGTGAATACTAAAAAAAATTGTGTGTGGATCTTACTGGTTCTCTGATACCATGAAGGAAGATGGATTGCAAATGCAGAGAACTGATTTCATTGATGAAAAGAAACGTACAAGATAAAGTATATATACATAATACATTGATATCTTACTTATTACTCAGTTCTATAAGTTAATGAATCCTAAGAAATAGAAACGTATAAACTTGCCACATAGTAATGGTAAGACTAATCATATACCCAATATTAATAATAGCAATTATAGTTTATTAGTGTATTATACACAGTGACTAAGTGACGTGTCATAGTAAGATACTGATACATAACTAATGCTCGTGTTGTATATGAGGGTCGTTATAGACTTATAGATATATTAAGTCTTAGAGTTTTCCGCAACGACAAGCTATTAGTTTATATGAATAACGCTACGTGTGTGCAACTTGTCCTTGAAGATCCGCTAGTGAGCAATGAGCTAAGACATATTGTCCGTCATAGTAAGGAGTTGATTAATGAAGATGGTTGGATCGTCCGCATTGAGCATGTCCATCGAGAGGCAAACATGGCTAGTGATATTGCCTTGCAAATCCAGGTAGCTTTTCGGTCTATTTTGCGTGAATATCTACCTGAGGCCGCTTTACCTAGTATTATCTCATCGTAGTTTTTGGGCTTTTGCCCTCATATGTACCAAAAAAACAAAGGCAAATTCTTATTTCAGGTGGACTGTTTTTCCGTCTGGAATAAGATGGACTAATTGTAGCCATTTTTACAATAAAATGTTACCATTTTTTGATAAAATTTACCATCATTTTCATGGTAAAGAGTGACGAATTTGCAATTTAACATATGATTACCTTCTATTAAAAAGTTGGTAACATTTAATCCGTCTTATTTTAATCGGTCTAAAGCAAAAATTTCTGGAAACAAGTTCGACAACATAAAGAGGCATTTTCTGAAAGTGGTAAAAGACAGATGAAGCTAACCAATAGAATCTCAATATCTCATAGGAAGTACAAAAGAAGCAGTCTTGGTAAACAAGAGCTAACCATAAACAACCATACAAATAAAGAATCCAATGAATGTGTACAATCAAAAATAGAATAGGGTACAAAATGAGGTCCAATAATAGAATATGTGCATATACACTAGCACAAGAAGATGTATTCTAGGGAAAAAGAAGCATATATATTGCTGTGCGCCGGCTGCTGAATTCGTACTAGAATAGCATGGCGAACAGAACAAATCCGACCACAGAGCTTCCGATCATCCTTGACACTGACAACATTTCAGCTCCACTCTGCATTGCAACAATGAAATATTAAGTGGCCAAAATATTATTTACAAACAGAGTTAAAAGATAATGATTGAGACGGAAAGAGTACCCCGTATCAAAATCTCCATCATGTATGTAGTGGCTCTTAAATTTAAGCAAAGTAGTTTACAAGTAAAGGAAGTTAAAAAAAATAAGGAAAGCAACAAATGAATGGCAAAAAGTAGAATAAGATGCTACTGTTCCAGATACAGATCAACATCACATGGAACATTGGTAGTTTGGTACCCATCCCTAATTCTGTGGGTCCACACTGATCTAGACGGGGTAACTAAGTACTGCATTCCCTTCAGATCTAACACAAAATCTTATTTGCAACGCACTATCCGTCGCAAGCTTGCGACGGATACTGTTTTCTCTCACAAAATACCCACTTTTTCTCTCTCTCCAACACTATTTATGTGGTCCTCTTTCCCCACTAACTCATTTTCTATCCATTTTATCTCACAAAATATCCGTCGCAAATGGTGACCCGTCGCAAGCAAAACTTACTGATTCTCTTCATAAAATAAAATAACTGTAAACTATTTATTGAGAATTTGAGACGGAAGTAGTAGCAAGGAACATGGTATTTCTGTATTTGGTATAGAGTACAGGTTTTAAGTGCATTGGAAGTTTGGAACCAGCCTAAATTAGTTAAGTTACTACGAGTATTACGAGTATATTTTTTTGGTGTCGAAGGAGGTACGAGGTATACCATTATATGAAAAGAGATTATATTATGCGATCCATCATCTACAAATCTACAATAATACTTGAATTCATAACTACTAAGCTAAGATATTCGATTTAGTGGCACTAGTTAAAAAGTTCTTTTTCAAATTTACGTAGCTTGTATCACATATCAGGATGATCGGATCTACTAGGCTCTAGATCTAACAATCTAAGTATACGTCAAATTAAAAAACTAAGATCTAAACTCATTTGTAATAGTGATAGTAAGACCTGATTTTCTTCGATTGAAAGTATCTAAACTAAACTAAATCGAGCCGGGATTTACCCTATAACAAGTTACATCCCACACAGAAAAAAAAAAACAATGCAAACGCTCATGTTCGAAAATGGAATAGATTTCAATGACACGAACAATAATACTATGAATCTACGAATATACTCTAATTCCGTACGAAGGTAAACAAATGATAAGTACGAGTGGATATAGAATTATAGAAATACAGAAGAATGTGATCATACCTGGTCCTCTTGGGAAGCAGGTCCAGGAGAGGCACTAGCATCGGAGCTAGGACCAGGTGCACCAACTGGAGGCGCAGGTGGGCTAGATAACAATGGAGCTGGTGCCGGTGTCACTGCCTTCTTCTTGCTTGGAGCAGGAGCTGGGGTGGCAACAACAGGTGGTGGGGTGGCCGGGGGTGGTGCAGACACTGGTGGTGGAGTAGCCGGAGGTGGTGCAGACACTGGTGGTGGAGTTGCCGGAGGAGGGGCAGACACTGGTGGTGGGGTTGCCGGAGGAGGTGCGGAGACTGGTGGAGGGGTTGCCGGAGGTGGGGTGGCGACTGGCGGCGGGGTAGACGGAGGTGGGGCGGAGACTGGTGGAGGGGTAGCGGCGATAGGAGGTGAGGCAGTGACGGGAGGGGGTTGTGTGGTGGGAGAAGAGGCCGGAGATTGGGAGTTGACGGCGGTGACGACAATGTATAGAAGGGCGAGTAATAAAGTGGGTTTGAAAGCCATTTTTGGGTGAGTAAGTTATTGTTTGTGGAATTAGCAGTGGAGGTGGAGTAGAGTGGAGTAAAAGAGGGAGGATGAAAGGAGATATATAGTGAGGAAGAAGAAGTGTTTCTGAAGGAACAATCCAGCTTGGCATTACAACTCATTATCACATTTCACATGTACTCAACTAACACCGCAACTCATGTGGACACCACACCATGCCATCCTTTTTTTTATTGGCCGTTTTCGAGTCGGTTCAGGATTTTACGTTAAGGAGTAAATATTCGGATTAAACTTAATCTATGAAAAATGTTAGATGTTTAGATTATAAGTAAAAATCTCGATAAATTTAAGGTTATAAACACCCACGATGGTCGTTGGAACAAATATTTTTTTTGCTTGATTGAGGTGATACTCCATATTAAGCAAAATAAACTAAGCAATTCATCTAGTTAATTAACTAAAGCCGTTCAAGGGACAAGATATTGTAAAATTAAGTAAAAGGTGATGAAGTGAATCCATTGAGCCAAAATAATTTGAAAGAGACCTTAACTGCTAATTAATTTGTTAAATAGCCTCAATTAACCAACCAATTCCTCAAATAACTCGTGAAATTTGTTGTTGCTAGAACTACACTTATTTTTAAAAATTACTCTTAAAAATTATAAAACGTAAATAAATCAATAAAACGGTATTTTGAGAAATTATGGGGGACGATGATGGGTAGTGAAACTAGTGATAAGGTAAGGAATGAATAGAGCAGAAGAGTTGGGCCAGGTTGGTAATTGGAATGCGGCATCTTTAATCTGAAGCTAAACATTTCACAATCATGACAATAATGAGTAATAGTAATGCAACAAAAACATGTACAAAATGTACAACTATCATCTGCTGTGGGTTAGCTCAACTTTATACATCAACAAGCCGCCTCTTGTTTCACACATTCATTACTCCGTATATGAATTACGGATCCTTTCATTTTCCCTAATAAAATAACATTTAACACAAATTTTCATTTGTGACGGGCTAAATTCATCAGACATGAGACAAATTTACAGGTGAGACTTTGAGAGGACAAGTGAAAAGGGCAAGTGAAAAGGGTTGTGAGAAGTTACAAGCTTGTGACTGTTACAAGTAAGAAAGACCGTTTAACATTTAATTATTATCCATTCTCAACCTCTTTATTCAATTGATTATTAGACCATCCCCAAGCAAAGTCAATAGGTAGGTCATGACCTTGCTTGGTCATGGTTAATGATACAATTAGTATAATTATTTGGTGACCTTTGATGTTTAATTTGTGACCAAAATCAACAAAAGGTCAATTTGTGACATTTGTGTTGAGAAATTGACCTTCTAATAGACCTAGTATGTGTCATTTTTTTATTGGTTGAACAATTAAATTCAATTCAAAAATTACATTATTCCATTTTCCTGATTTCTTCACTGTTTCTAATTTCTTCACTTCTAATTTTTGCAATTTGGTTAAACATTTAAATTACTCCGTATTTCTTCATTGATTTTGGAATTTTTTTTAAATAGTTAAATTACTCCGTATTATAATATCCGATAAATAACTTGTTAAATATTTGGACTAACATTAAAATCTATAAAATGTTAAATCAGTTTTTTTTGTATTTATTTTCGTGGGTTTTTTTATCTTATGTATGTGATATTTTTAAATGTCGAATCACTCATATCGCTCTGAAAAAGTAATCTTATTGAGCATATTTGGCAAAACTTCCGTAACTAGAATCAATTTTAAATGCATTTTTTTCTTAGAATTTAATTTTTTTTTATTTTTATTTTTATGTAAGCACATCAGTTTATGTCTAATCATGTTTTTAGTAATTTTTACTTTTTTTCAATAAAATTGTGTTTTTACCTTTTCAAATAATAAAGGGGTTATTTGTTATTTTTTCCCGAACGTTACGCTATAAGAGTAATATAATCGTAAAATATTTGGGTATTTTTTTATTTTATTAAGATATTTAGCATAATAGAAAAAAACTAAATTTTATAAAATGTTAGAAAAATAATTGTAAAAGTGAGAGAGAGAAAAGTGGGGTAGAGAAGGTAAGAAATGATTGAGAATGATGTAAAGTGGAAAATGATTGGGTTGATGACCTAGGTCGTGACCTTTTTGCTTGGGAGGGTGAAAATAGGTCGAGATAATTAAGGTGTGATTTAACAGTAAAATCGGGTCGTGACCTAGTTAACGTGACCATTGCTTGGGGATGGTCTTAATAAAAAATTAGAAGGAAACTAGGGGTGGAATAAATGGGGATGATCCCAATTCCCAGTTACCGAATTTGGTAGTGTAGTACGATTTTTTAATGTTCACCTGACATTTTCAATTAATACGTACACAATTTTATAATCAATTTTTATTTAGACTGTTTTAACGTTAGACTTCTCATAATTTCCTTGTCATTTTAACATTACATAAATTGATTGTGGGTGAGATCTCAAATTAAGACCCTATGAAACAAGAATTTGTAAACTTCATACGGACCTGACTTGTATAACAATACTAAAAAAATGATTATGTGTTACTCATTGTAAGAAGACGGAGTATATTTACTTTTCAAATGAGAAATAAATCTCACTCTTAATATGTACTATTAGGTTAAAAAAACGGATTTAATAAATAGGGATATTCTACGGTGTATCCTCGAGTATTTCAATTTTCTATGTTGTACCCTTATATTTTTTAAATTATATGGTATGCCCTTAAACTCTATACATAAGTCTATACAATGACCTTATTTATTGGCTTTGTTAGCTTAATTTCTTAATTTATCGATTAAATCGTTTATTTAACATTTCAATTACTCGATACCTACTCATTTACTTATTAGTTCGCCGAATTACCATTAACCAACCAAATAGTATACAAATCTAACTCAATTTCATCAAATTGCTGTTATTATTTCATGCTTCATAACATATGTTTTTAATAGAAGTTTGTACTTATTTAAAGTTATTTGTGATACTCTCTGTATAGAATGGTGATACCACTTTTATGAGTCAAAATAAAGGTCAACTTACGACTTTTTACAGTGATAAAGTTATTGGAGATTTGAAGGAGGTCATTATGGAGAATAAGTAAGAAGTTTAAGGGCATATCATAGAAATTTTAAAATATAGGGATACAATATAGAAAACCAAAAAATACAGGGATACACCGTAGAATATCCTTAATAAATATTTGGATTTACAAATTTCCCAATTCCTGAAACACAAATAAAAGGCCTTCATTTTCCAATCGTGCTTGCCGCTAGAATATGGGAATTAGTAAGATAAAGTTATATAGATGTGCTTTTAAATTTGAATTAATTGATTGCTGTAATTTTCATGAAAGTCCAAAGCTAATTAGTCAAAACAGAAATTTGACCAATTGTTTTGGTATACCCGAAACACAAATTCTAATGGAAGAATGAAGATGGATATATACGTCTGGTCAAATAATAATCAAATCGATAGATTAAGGCAAAAATATAATGTCCCCCTTTATGCAATTTGTTTTTGTTTTATCTACTCACTTAAGTATTATTAGACCCGTTTTCAGCTTATGACAGATATGTCCATTTTCAATGAGACATATCCTACCTGGAAACAAAATAACACTATAAAGCCTGTAAGGCAGAATGTACATGAAAAAAACAAAATATTTTGACTTATATATAAGTGCGATGATGTTTAACCCGTTTTATTGTTACGACGGATATTTTCGGAAGGGAGACATTTGTTCCACAAACAAATAAAAGATCATCAGAGGAAGACGAATTAGCAGGACGGATCTATATGATTTTATCAAGGATTCACCCTGAACACATTATCACAAAACTATCTGCATTGTGCAAATATATAATGTTGTGATCATTATAAAAGGAAAAATTTGTAGCTATTATATTGAAGAAAGTATCCGTCGAAGTCGAAGTTAACGTTGTTTCAGAGGATGCCGGAATATCACGGAACAATCTTGTATTTCCGTGTATGCTCAATCCAAAATCGGAAAGATTCAAGCGTGTCACGGGAACCATCGAAACCATACTCCTTGCTTTTGTTCATGCTGCAACTAATGTCGCTCCCTGAACCAGGCTCACGCCTGATCACGTAATCCACATACCACCAAGTGCCAAGTTCCTCCAATTTCGCAGGCAACAGTTCCTTTTCTTCTACTATTTCATCCCATACCGGACCTTTATCCCGCATCATCACCTCCAGGGTCTCACTACATTCTTCAAATTCCATATAGTCGACCTCAAACTCCTCTGCTAAAACCTTCCATAGATCCCTCCACCTGAACCTGTCCCCATTACTACAGTTGAAAACCTCCCCTTTGCCTGGACGCTCCAGTCCAGCCCATATTTGCTGATCCGCAACTAAGTCCGCATCTGCCCCCTCTGAGTAACCCTCCCAAGCTGCCCTGATCCCCGGAAACCTCAAGGGTTTCTTTTCATGCTTACATATGGTAGCATAAACACAAAGTGACCCGACAATGTTCCTAGTACTATAGGGAGAAAACCCGATCATTACTGACGGTCGATGGATTGACCATGTCAGATTCTCCTTACTCCGAACTTCCTCAGATAAAATATTTTCCATACCGGAGTAGCAACCCAAACTATCTGCCCTAGCTAGATCTTCAGAAAATCCAGCATTTGAAGAAGGTATAGAAGAGTTTTGCCCTGTTTGAAGACAGATATGCCGCAAGTTCGGAGCATTAGGTACAACTGCTTTAAGAACATTCCGCAACATATTGCCATTTTCTACACGACTTTCATCTTCGCTGGATTTATTGACCCAGCCAACATAGAAAACGTGAGTTACATCGGTTAGGCGTGAAAGTTTATCTTGGCTATCTTGTGGATCCGCCATTTCACATTGTACATAGTGAATTCGGTGGTGGAACTGCCATTCGGGTTGAGGCCGACGGGCCACACCGTAAACCTTCCACCGGCCGCCAGGTGTACCAGACAGCTGAAGCATATCAGCGAGGCTATTGCCCGACATGCCAGTCACACCAACTATGAGTGCTACGTTCTGATACTTTGAAGGGAAATCTCCCGACTCTCGTCTCTGCATGGATCCAAATTTGAATATTAGAATTTTAGACCAATAAAGGTCTGGGTCTAAGACCGACATGAGTGCCATGACTCTGGGTTTGGATCCACATGACTTGGCCAACACATGACTCACTTTTTGAAAATATGAACACAATTGTTTCAAAAGGACCCGAAAAAGTTGCTTCATGAATTACAAAATCTTCGACAAACTATGAAACTCTTATGACAAGAACCACATATATTAATAGATAATTCGAGGGAACATGCAAAAATACATATAAGAACGTAAGATCAATGATCCGATAAACTACAAACTTCATGATATAAGAAACGCAAACGAGTTATAACATGAGGAAATATGCAACTAAAGAAAATGAAGATAATTTACGTGCTTAATGGCACCGGTCGCTCCTCGCCACCACCACTCCATGAAGCGGAACATCAGGTTAAAAATGGCACTAGAAATAGAAGAAAGGTCGTGTAATAGCTTAGGACGAAAATATAATAAGGAGATTATAAAACAGGGTATAATAGTCTTATAGAGGTGGCTTCTGAGTTCTGACTAGACTTGGAAATCATCCAAATAGCTTATGTAGTTCTTCACGATTCCAATTAGAATTTGTGGGAAGCAAATACATTGTTTTTTATTATTTTATTATTTGTATGTCTACATACATGTAACACATCAATGAACAGAAATATATATTTCTATTTCTATCATTTGAATAATTCTACTTTAATCAGAATTTTTTGTTTTATTTAGTTTTTCAAATAATGCCAGAAATATACTGGGATTTTTTAGATACCAAAATACGGCCAAACAAATTAAATAAAAAAGGGTTATTATCAGGACAATCAGAACATTAACATAGAGATCCCGGAATGTAGCAAATTACCCACATAACTTATGTACTACGCAAATCAACCCCCTTAAGTTTCAGCTGTAGCAAATTAGCCCCATTGAGTTTTCAAAAATGTGCAATTAAGCACAAATCAAGTTTTTTTACTATTTCTCTTAACTAAAACCTATTATTTTCTTAACTAAAACCTATTATTTTCTTTTATAAAAACCATTTAAAATATGTGATAAAAATAAAAATTAAACACCAACATTTACATATTTAACGAAAAATGTGAACCAAATTTAATATAGAGAAAAATTAAGTCACATAACTTTTCATTGTAACTTCACTAAAAATTCTCATATTATAAATATTTTTCACCAAAATGAATAAAAAAATGAACAACCCATTCTAATAATTAAGAATTATTGAATTATAGTAAGTCTTGCTTGCGACGGGTCACTATTTGTGACGGATATTTTGTGAGATAAAATGGATACAAAATGAGTTAGTGAAGAAAGGGGACCACAGGAATAGTGTTGGAGAGAGAGAGAGAAAAAGTGGGTATTTTGTGAGAGAAAACGGTATCCGTCACAAGCTTGCGACGGATAGTGCCGTTGCAAATAAGAATTTGTGCAAATTTTTACAGTCAACGACTGTTATATAGGTCACGATTAGCGACACAGCAATTTCCTTTTTAATTCCTTACAAAAATTTTTTTATGCTCTTCCCCTTGCCGTATCACCCCTAATACACGCAACATCACATCACGATTAGCGTCTATAAGGTACGTCTCTGAGAGCCCCGTTCCCTTCAAAAACCAAAGTTGATAACATCTCAACGAAAGGTATCTATTTGTGTTTAAAGTTCATGGCTCTCAGCCTCTCAGGACTGCGACCACATTGACTCATCAAGGTGCTATGGATAATATTTAAGGCGGAATAATTACAGCTAAGACAACGATAACCAAATCTGGAATAAAAAAATTTGTCACCAAGATCTAAAATCAAGAGAAAAACAACCATTTCATACCCACTTCCACAAAAAAGAGTGCAAAAAAAGGAAAAAAAACAACTAAATCCTCTGCCTGAGTCAGAGTACTCATCTTGTATAGGATAGCCAAATCACTGGATCGACATCATTTCCTAATCTAAAACAGAATATAAAACACACTCCCTCTGTCCCAATCATTTAATCACGTTTGATCAAAATACGACTCACAAGAATAACAAAGGTAGACAGATGGCCGAGACAAAGGGATATATCATAACACGAATTCTTGGTTAAGAGTTAAGACCGTCCTAAATTAAGATGGCACTCAAAACCGATTTAAGTAAGGCAAAAATAAAAGGACTGTTGTGAAAAATCTTAACTTAAGACGGTTTTAAGCAAGACCTACGCATATTATAAAGAAGGAAAGCAACCCCATATGCTTATGCAATAGTAAGGTGATATTATAAAATAAATTTGGTAAAAGTATTTTATAATCATCCAATTGTCAGGTGATAATACTAAGTTATGATAGGTTAAGGTCTCATTCTGGGCCCACCAATGAGAGCCTAAGAATTTTTCTACGGAAGATGAGCACATGACAGATTGACAGGTGAGTTCTCTTGCTTATGAAGTAAACATGAGAATATGCAAATAAGAGATCCCTCAAGAGTAAAGACAGGTTCAACTCCTAATTTCCCAAAATCTAAGTAAAATGTCAACTAAAACGTCTCTCAAGAACTTAGTGAGAGTCTCTCAAGAGACCTACCGCTTATGATATTAGTATATTTGCGAAACACAATTAGCCTAAATTTCAGCAACCAATGGACCAAAGTAGGAATTCTTCACCATAGAATAATCACTACATAAGATATGGAGGAAAAGAGGACAAGGGGTATTCATATGCATAAACATTAAGATACCCAATCCCACGGGAGAAACGTAATTAGGATACCCTAAAAAGCAAGTGATGCTTTAGCCCACAAAAAATGCTCCTCATTTTTCGTATTACTGAAGCCTCCAAATTTAGGGGTGAGAAATTCAACGATTGAGCCATGACATAAACATTGCTCTTTCCAAATACTCCCGGTTTAAGAGTACTAAATGCACATATTTAGGGGTGACAAATTCAACCATTGGCTTACAATATAGGAGTACTAATCAGCCTCAACCACAAATTATAAGCACCGTTACAATGGATGAAGAAATGCACCGTCCATCGTCCGTCTCACACATAATGCACATATTTGGGCCTCCTCTAAAGATTACCGTAACTGTGTATTCATCCTAGAACTACCTCCACCAACAGGCAACAGCTTCTTACTTACGGAGGAACTTACGAATCCAAATGTCTTTCATTTCTAAGTTCGAAAGTAAATGGTATTGTTCCAGATAATATACCAGGGGGGATTCAAAAGCTAATAAGAACATTATACAAGCATGCCACTAATATTTTATAAAATTGCTAAGAGATGGTCTAAAAAACAAATCAAATCATTCTTTAAAACAGACAACACATCTAAAAAAGAAATAGGCTTTAAACTTTAAAGCACGTCATTCTTTTACCTCCCTGTGCTGTTGGTTTTATCCACAACGGGAATCACTGCCGTCATTCCCGACTACCCAATGAACGCCTTAAATCTCCCTAGTCAATTCATTAATTAAGTATGTTTTTAGGACTCCAAAATCCAGATTCAAATAACAATAAATTAATCAATTGTTGTAATCTTTGAGAAATCATGGCTTCCAGTTGCTGAGTATCAGTACAGCTCAGGGAAGCTCTCTCATGGAAGAAGCTCTCTATCCTTTCCAAACACTGAGAAGTCATACTCAGGTTTCTGCACTTACGCATACTTTATGATGAGATTTTCTTTTCACATAATAGGCTACTACCAACCAAAAATAAAACTTTTAGGATCCTTGCGCTTCTACATGATTGCAACATTCCTCCAAAAGAGGGAACGGAAGTCACGGGAGGTGAGAAGGGGCTTTTTTTTTATCATATTGCTGAAAATTCTAAACCAAAGACTGTACATTGTAATGCAACTTAATTAAGCACGTCTCCTTTCATTACAACTGTAACAAAAGAGACAAAGTACTCAAAATTGGGAGTTCCTTGACTAATTAGGAGTCCTTGAAACTGACACATTACAGTGATGATGATTCCATCCCATAAAAGCACTTTGGAGAGAAGCAATTTAAAGATGTCGGAAAATCAGACTTTCACAAGTAGTTCCCCACACCAAAATTTCATACCAGTACGACAAACTTCTCTTTTCATTTATCTAAGTAAAAGAACGCAACAATTGAAAAATACATAAAACCATAGACAATAGAGTTCCAAAAGCTATCCCACAAACTTGGAAGCGACAGCATCAAGTCGTCACTCCTTTTCTCACTCTGTTGTCATTCTGCTTAAACACTTCAGCTTCATCAGTGAATCATATAGCCTTAAAGGCTTCATTGTTACGACTTATTGGGTTCCTAGTTGAGCCAAGAGAACTACAGCTGCAAAGTTCTAACTTTGACGCAACATAACAGGGCTAATGAAGAGCGGTATATAATATGCTCACAAATTGGACAAAGTGTTCTTCAGGAGAAAACCAAACCTCTGAGTTCCAGCCTCAAGGTGAATTATAAAAACCTCACAAAGATAGGAACCTAAATCAATATGCCTGTGCAAAGGGTACCAAGAGCTCCATATAGGACAAAAGGAAAGAATCCACAAAACTAAAACAATCACCGAGACAATAGGGTTTTAACAATTTCGAATCACCTAAACAATTGGGTTTCTGCAATACCATTGGCAGAGATGAGCACATTCTCAATTTCTAAAGGTGATTCCTTTGGAATTGTCACGCACAAATTTGGTTATCTTATCTAAATTCCAGTGGCAGACATGAGCACATACTAGCATCCTACTTATGGATAAGAGTTTCTATGTTATTTTACTAATCTAGATTTGGTTCACACTTCACGCATAGATAAGATATCCAAATTTAGATCTACTAGCATTCTACTTATGGATAAGATTTCTATGTTCTCTCTCCGGAATTCAAGATTTTTAAGACGTATAATAGACTTAAAATGATAAAATAACCTGGAAGGATGGAGAACCACTAGGTTGATGGTATCAGAGTCTCTCGTCCTCGAGATCTAACCTTAAACTCCACAGCCCGCCAATGGGCATTTATTCAACGGTGCCGTCAGTGCCCACCGACAGGATTTTGTGTACATAATCTTAAATCATAAAGAGTAGCTTTAAACAAAGAAAAAAACATGGAAAAGGAAAAAAAAAGAAAAAAAAAAAAAAGGGGAGATCAGGAAATCATGGGAAATCGAGAGGTTGTGGTATATTACAAAATCAAAACCATACATGAGTGCAAAAGTACTGATTTATGCATCCACCATGATGACTTGTTTTTTCTCTTGTATTCACGGAATGAACTATCCATAAGCCAACTACTGAAGTGGCTGCGTTTTCCCAAGCTAGAACACTTTTTTCCACTGGAAGTTGATTTAGTTCTTATTTAGGAATAAACAAAACATTGGAATAATTACTACTCCCTCCATTCAAACCAAACACATCATTTCATTTTTTGACACTATTCATAAATGAAGGGAATCTTTCAAACTTGTGGTATAAGAGAAAATCTAGTTATGTGAGATCTCGTTTGATTCGCCTTTATAAGTACAATAAGAATATCAAACTTTTGTATTTTTTATAATGTAAAATGCAAGATATTTATATTACAAATTGTCCATTGGCAAACGTGTAAAAGAGCAATGGTGTGTTTGGAATTGAATGGAGGGAGTAATACTTACTAGACATGTACTCTTTCAGTCATGCAAACGATGTACCACATGTTATGCTTAGATTGATAACGTAGGGGTCACAATACATGCATTGACAATTTGACATGATAATCTTCTTGCATTTCACTTTAAGTGGTTCAATAGGTTGGTCGGACTTACGTCTAGAACCAGTAAAGCTAAAGAAAATATTACTTTAACCGGAGATGATATCAAACCTGTAATCCAACAAAAGATGGCTGCAATCCCCAGCTTATCTCATAGAAAGAACACAAACTGTTTGAAGTTTGATTTAGTCCTCCACCTGAAAGACATGTAACATGATCATCTAGCTAGCCAGAGAAGAAGATTTTGATTACCAGACAGCCAGTGTAAATAAAGTATATCAAGAGGAAACATACCATGAATTCAACTTTTCAGCACTAGTCCAACCAAAAAGGAAGCAAATGCCCATAAAAGCTCATACTGAAAATTACACTCTTGTCTGTTTGAACACGGGGACAAATCAAAAATTCATATGCCAACCAGTGACAGAAAGATTGATGGTGTTTATCTTGCATAAGTATTTCTTATTCTGTCCAACAACCTTAACTCTTCATCTCTTGGCAGAGATGGATCAAGTTTGCAAAGATAACTTACAAATACTGCAGCCTCATCTGGGCGATTGAATTTACAATAAAAATCGACTATGGTATTATAAGTGTTCTCGTTAGGTCTACAACTATCGTTGATCATACCACGAACCATATCTATTGCTTCCGAAAACATAGCATTTGCAGCATAAGTTGCAACAAATGTATTGTAAGTTATTACATCAGGGGTAATTCCTATGCTCTTCATCCCAGAGAATATCCGAAAGGCATCCCTCAAACGACCATTTCTACAATAAGCATATATAACAGTATTATATGAAATGATATCAGGAGTCAGTCCTTTAGCAACAATATCTTTCAGAAGGTCTTCTGCTCTCTCAAAATGTCCAGACCTGCTGTACATGTACATGAGAGTGTTGTATGTTGTTAAGCTAGGAGTAAACTGTCTTTCCACCAACAAATCCAAGATTTCATTAGCTTTGTCAACCATCTGCCGCCGACCATATACCGAAACCATAGCATTTAGAGTAGTTATATCTAAAGGGTAACCTCTGTTCCTCAACTCCATAAAAGCTCGTTCAGTTTCCACTAAAAGGTCAGTTTTGCTATATACAAGAACCAAAGTCTTCAGAAGCACAGATTGGTGTTTTACTTCCCCAGAATACACTTGTTCCGCAAACTGGTGAATTCGCTCAATCTGCTTGCCATTGGCATATGCATGAAGCAAACTGGAGTAACTCAGGTCATTGGACTTACACTGACTAGATTTCATTTCAGCAATTACCTTTTCAGACTCTTCCCAAAGGCCGCCCCGAGCAAGTGCCGCCAAAACAGCATTGTATGTCGAAAGATCGGGAGCAACTCCAGCTTCCAGCATTAGTCTATAAATTTCCATCGACTGACTGAAAGAGCCACACCTGCTGTAAGCACTTATTAATGTGTTAAAAGTATCTCTTTCGGGCACAAAACCCGCCCTCTTCATCTCATTGAATAGATATGAGACATCAGCGTCCATACCATTCTGCCCAAACACTGCCAAAAGGGAGTTCCAAGTGACAATATCAGGGCTACAATTGCACTTGATCATTTCTTCAAAGATTTTCATCATTTCAGAAAATCGCTTCCGATTACCATGCATTTTGATAAGTGCATTAAAGGTGCAAATATTGGGTTTGCAACCATTATTCCTCATCTCCTCAAAAACCAACATTGCACATTCATCTTTGCCAGCCTTTTCAAAGCCAGAAAAGAGAGTAGTATATGTAAAAACATCAGGGACAATCCCTTTCTTAATCATCTGACCTTTTAGTTCCATCGCTTCCTTCAACAAACCATCCCTCGCATAAGCTGAAATCAATGTGTTATAAGTCACATCACTAGGCGCAAACCCAATCATCTCCATCTCACGTAAAACCTCCATTGCTTCTTTTGGACGTCGTGACTTGCCATAAACATCCAAAAGCGCATTGTAAGTCACTCTATCCGGCACAAAACCAGCTAACTTCATTTCGTTAAAAACAATAACTGCTTCTTCATACAAAGATCCACGACGACAACAACTAATGAGCGTATTATAGGTATACAAATCAGGAGTAATCCCATCACTCTTCATACTCTCCACCAATTTCGTAACCTTAGCCCAAGACATGCCCATCTTTCCATACACATTCAAAATCACATTATAAGTAATCAATGTAGGCTTACACCCAACATCATCCATCTTCTTAAACACGGATATCGCCTCCCTATACCTGCCATTACTAGCACAAGCACTAACCATAGCAGTATAAGCGTAAACATCAACATCAAAACCATCCTTACACAAGTCATTAATCAAAGAAGCTGCAGTCGAAACATGCCCTACTTTCCCAAGAATAGTGATCATAACAGCAACAACAGGCCCATTCAACAAAACATGACCCTCGTTTTGGCTACGAAACCAATTAAAAACACCCAATGCCAACTCAAATTTCTTATAAAACCCTAAACCCTTAATAATCCCCAATATATCAGCTTTCAATGACTCAAAATCAAAACTACCCACATCCCCATCCCCATCCCAATTTCCATAATTTTCACACAAACCAACCAAAATACACCCTAAATTAGAAGAATCAAAATCTGGGTGATTCAAAAGTAGGAAAACTTGCTGACCTTGAAGGGAGAGGCCATTGTGGGACCAGGGTTTACCTCGATTCGGGTCTCGGAACTTTCCAAGGGAACGACGTCGTCTAGGGAGGTGAAGAGGGGATTTAGGATGATGAGCGGTGATAAAGTTTGGATTTTTGGGATTTTTAAGGGTATTTTGGACAAGGGGTTTAAGAGGGAGTGGAGAAGGTGATTTTGGGTGTGGAGTCAAAGAAGGAGAGTTATTGTCGTTGTTGTTGTTATTGTGGGGTTTGAAAGATTGAGGATGGTGTTCATGAAAAGGAGGTTTATGAGGAGATCGACTTGGCAGCAGAAATGGTAGAGATAGACCTTCAGTCATCTTCTTCTTCTTCTTCTTCAATGGTGGATAGTTGAGAGAAAAGAGTGGTGTTGGGAGAAGATGGATAAAGTGTATTCCTATGTTTCTAATTTATTAAAGGTGACTTAAAGCACTTCTTTTCGAACCGCCTCCGTAGATTTGGACAAAAATATTGAATTATTTAAGTGACATTTTATCGAAAAAATCAAGGTTTAAAATTATATCTTGATAATATTTAGCGGTAATTTATTTTCACAATACGTATTTTACTCGTAATCGTATATTTTTTCCCAAATATTCCATTTGTTACCATTGTCTAAAAAAAGCAAAAAAAATTCTCTCTTTGACGATTTTAATACACATCTCAAGCAGGGGCGGATCATAGGGGTGATGGGGGTGACCCCTCACCCCCATTAATCAGTGCAAAAAGTTATACATATGTATCTTTATACTAATATTGCATTAAAGTTTAGTGGCTTAGTGGTTAAAGTTTAGTGGCTCAGTGGTTGCTATACTAATATTGCATTAAAGTTTAGTGGCTCAGTGATAGAAGCATTGTCACACCATCAAAGCAACCCGGGATCAAGCCTTTACTTTTCATTTTGCATATTAAAAGTAATTGAAAATGTTCAAAGAAAGGGTCGAACTTGCATCGTCTTATTTACTATTTAAATTAATTTAACCACCGTGACAATGTGAATATGATGATATTTTACAAAATCGTAATCATACTTAAAAATAAATACTTTATATTTTGATGAGCCTTACTAGAATTATCGATTATCAAGAATTTGTATATTAGAATAAATTTTTGTTAAGAGTGGATTATCATTTACATATCGTATAGGACCCCAAACTGTTAGGGACGAGATTAATTATTAAGTGATTATATTTTGACGGGAAGTCCGTTGCTAACATTGATTGACCTTGACCAGGGTTTGGGTCAAAGACAGTAAATATTTGAGACGGATTTCTCGCCGCAAACGTTGACGGAACTTGACCTTAACCAGGGTCAATTTTTTTGCGACGGAAAATCCGTCGCAAAGGTTGACTGACTTTTATCCTGGTGGTCCAAAAAAATTCCACCAATTTCAGATGTAACGGATATTCCGTCGCAAATTTGCGACAAAAATCCTGCCATTTGACTTTTTGTATGCGAGATTGGGAAATTACCCTTTGTCCCAAATTTCATTGCAAAAAACAATTTCGTTGCAAATTTCGTCGCAAACAATAATTTGCAACACGGCCAACGCCATTTGTGTATCTCGCAACAATACTATTTTTCGTAGTGTAATCACCCCCATTCCATAGATTCTAGATTCGCCACTGATCTCAAGTTGATTTAATTTCATCAATTATTGATCACAATACAATGATAAAACACGATTTTGATCATTATTACGGAGTAATTTTTATCAATTTTTCGTTTTTCTGGAATCTTGAATATTCTTTAGGGTTTTTAATTTCAAAATTAGTTTGGCCATTTAGGGTGGTTAAGTAGTCGGCAACGAGGTCATGGCCAATGGTATACACAACATAGTTCGGGTGTATTTGGGATTGGATTTCGCCAGCGAAGTTCGGTTGGGAACGTGGGAGAGAGTGCATGGCAGAGGATGGATTGATAAAGTGTTCGCCTAGCTTTGCGGCGGTCGCCGGTCTGAAAATAGCTAGTTGGTCGACTTATCGATGGTTGATGGTGTCATAGGAGATGTGGTCTCGTTGGTGACGAGAAAGAGGAGGGCAAGCTGGGTAGCAGAAAGAACGGTTGTTCGAGGGCAGTGAATTAATGGTCAGGTACCTCAAGGTTGAAGGATGTCACGTTTATTGTTTTTTCTCAAGGGAGTAAACCACTATGCAACATGGAGAAGTGCAAAGGGTAATTTGGGCAAAAAATGTATTGTACCGAGTAAAAGTTGTAATACGAAAATCAACACCAATTGATTATTATCCCCTTATATAATTCACTTTTTGAAACTTGTTTCCTTGTATAATATTTTTGAAAATTAATCCCGCTATATGGAAGTTCCTTCAAATATTGCTCACATATTACTGCTTTCGGTAACAATTAAGAGAATATTTCGTCCAAAATTTAGAATTTGGTACTAATTTTTATTGCTTATGAATTTATTGTCATTTGCCTTATTTTGTGACCCATCTAAATTAATTACAGTCCTTCCAAATCTATCTCTATAAAAGGGATGGATTTTCTAGCCTTCTCATTGGTTCCTGCTTTTTAGGGAACTATGGCCCCTCCACTTTCAACTCAGATTTAATTTTTCTGATCAAGAAACACTTCTATTCCATATAAATTCCCTCTATTACGTAATTCCATACTGTTCCGTAATTAATTTTAATCCGTCCATAATTCCGTACTGTTCCGTAATTAATTTTAATCCATCCATAATTTCGTATTCTGTTCCGTAATTAATTTTAATCCGTCCATAATTCTGTATTCTGTTCCGTAATTAATTTTAATCCGTAATCCGCAATTCCGTATTCTGATATTACCTGATTACTATTACTATTTCTATTTTTATTTACTTAATCGTTTCTGTCCGTAACTAATTTTAATCCGTAATTCCATAAAATACGATAATCCAGAAATAAAATCCAACACACAACAAATTACAAACTGCACAAATAATCAGTCCTAAAATTAAATTACATTTTATTTTCCAACAAAATAAAATACAATTTACAATTTCAAACAAGATTAAATAATATATACAACGATATAATATATAAAAATCCTGTATACTGAAAAAAACAAAAAAACCCTGCACAAAAGATCGTCCGATATTATCAAACTATCACATTACGCTAATACCATCATAAAAATAAAACAAGAATACAGTATCAGTTTAAAAAAATAAATTTTATTGCTATTTTGGGGATCAGAAATTTATCTCTATAAAAGGAGTAGATTTTAACTCATTCTGATTGGTTGCTTGAAATAAGAAAAAAAAATTACCCACTAACTTTTAGTTTGATTTAATTTCCCTCTCTCCTAAATTCAAAATTTTCATTCCTAATTACGTAATCGATTGCAGTATTACATTTCGTCATTGTCATAATAAAATACGATACGAACAAATTATTGTGTATCGAAAATATAAATAATAGTATACAACGTTTCAGTAAAATATAGAACGGTCCAAAAATCAAATCCGAAAAACAAAAAATTACAAACACGAAAAATAATAACAGTCGAAAATTTAAATTACATTATATTCTCCAATTTTCCAATCAAATCAATTAATCAAATATAAATTAAAATATCAAACAAAATAAAATACGGTAAAATACGATATACAACGGTCCAATATATATCAAAATCATTACGTTTTCGCCAATGTCGTAATAAAAATCATGTATATTATAAATAAAACACTGAAAATCAGCAAAAAAATAAATAAACAAAACGGTAATTCCAACCTAAATAATTCAAAGTCAAATAAAAATTATCCAGGTGAGGATATTACGTTTATTAATCAGGTTGCATATTAATGATTAATGATAATAATAATGATAATACTACTACTAATAAAATACTGGAACTGAAAATCTGAAAATTATAATTTTATTATGCTAAAAAAAACTACAAATTAATCTTATTCATGTAGATCTACTCCTAAGAGATTGAGACGATATTGATAATAATCAAATAATTGTCAGTTAAAAAGAACACACAAGTAGTGAAGTAGATAATAAAAAAAACACGAGATCAATACTTTTAATAAAAATCCGTTAATTCTGAAACCATAACAAATAAAATTTGTCTTTTACATTAGTAATGAAATAGGTCGAATTTTATAGTAGAAAAATGGTCTATTTAGTAATTGATGATTTATAATAATTTTATATATTATCTACTTAATTTTTATTTTGAATTATATTTGTATTAATTAGTCACATATATATGAGTAACCAAATATTTAAAAACAGAACTGTACATTTGTTGTACGGGTATAAAACTAGTTCTTTAAATAGCGATAAATAGTTTAAGGGATTTAACAAATTTGGGAGAAAGGAAGGTGATGTAAATTGGTCCTGTAATAAGGTAAAGAGCAATTCAATCATAAACAAAAAGAATTAGTATTAACTTTCAAATTCTGGATTGAATATTTTGTTTTCTGTGACCGAAATTATTGAAAGGGAGCAATATTTGATGAAAGTTATGTGTGGTGGGAGTATGTTTTAAAAAAAATTATATAAGGGAGTAAGTTTCAATATGTGGATTATACAAGGGAGTATTAATCAATTTACGCTAATTTAAATTTTCTAGGGAATTCGTCGAAGTCTTCCGAATTGAATTAATAACACAAAATTATCTCTTTCAATTACCAGTTTTGAAATTCCTAACAATTTAGTTGCTAGTAAACCTTTCTTTTAATGCAAGAGTTTCAATAACGAGAATGCGAAAAATCAAAAGTTTTACCTTTTCTAACAAAATTACCTCTTAGTAATTTTATGGATTGTTTTACTCTTAGACAATGTTCAATATAATAGTATTAGGATTGCTCCAACTTTAGCTATTTCCGTAGCTTGAGTTAGCAATCTCTTCAACTTTACCAAAAACAAAATTACCTCACTATTATGGTTTCTTACAGAATAGATCGAGCTTTCTTGACTCGTAACCGAACCCAAAAATGACCCGATCCGAAACTACTCAACCCGAATATGACCTGACAAAATAACCCAATCCGAAACTACTCAACCTGAATATGACTTGACAAAATAACCCAATCCGAAACTACTCAACCCAAATATGACCTGACAAAATAACTCAATCCGAAACTACTCAACCCAAATTATTCATCGTGTATCACGTTACCGTACACCACAATTATTAATAAAATTAGAATTAACAACATTAAGCCATAGATGACTAAGCATAAATGCATAATCATTATGGAATAAAAATTAAGGCTTAGTATACGATGACATTGTGCCTAGTGATGTCAGTGACGCGGGTATACGTGGCCATAGGTACTGCACCAACGCTAGTTTAACATTATGTGTCCGTTTTCCTTAAGACGGAACTACCCGTCTTAAGGTTGCGACGGGCCAAGTAAAAACCGTATTGGCTTGAATACATACCGTATTGAGAATACGATAAGATGCTTGGACTTTTGCATTAAATTGGTGATTGGACTTTTGACTGACCCAATTCTCATTTGTCCCCCCACCTTCCCCCCTAACCCGTCACTTCCCATCACACATTAACTCCCTCATTTGTTTACTCTCTTCATTCACTCCTCTCACCCCTTCTCTATGTAAAAAGAAAAAAAAAACCTCCCTTTCTTCTCCAACTTCTCTCTGTAAAAAGCAAACCAAAACCACCAAAAACTCGTCATTATTAAAAGCAATCACAAAAAAAATGGTGAGGAAAGCAGCTGTAAGACGCGTGGTAAAGAAAACACTACAAGAATTACCCCAGATAGCGACCAAACCTGCCACCGCAATGGTAGTCGCAAATTAGCGACCGAAAAAAAAAAAGCGGGCGACCGACGTCGGTCGCTAATTTTAGCGACCGAAAGCCTATCCCAATCTTATCTGAAAAAATCCGCGGGAATCCAAAAAGAACCATTGCGCCAGTTTAGCGACCGAATTTGGCGACCGAATTCAGTCGCTAAATTTAGCGACCGAGTTTAGTTACAGTCGCTAAATTTAGCGACCGAATTTAGCGACCGAATTCAGTCGCTAAATTTAGCGACCGAATTTAGCGACCGAATTCGGTCGCTAACCCCCTGTTATATTTTTTTTCTCGCCTCTTCAACCCGTCATTCCCATTATTGCGTAAGTTTGAAAAAGAAAAAACCTCAAACCCCCCTAAACCCGTCGACCGATAGTCCTTATACCGGACCACCGCAACGCCACCGGACCACCCACCACCGCCGTTCACCTACATTTTACTCCTTTTTCAGGTTTGTGTCGATTTACTAACTTTAATTATGTATTAAATCTCTTTACAGTATTATCGTAATTCAAACAAGTAATTAGATTATTAGGATGCTTTTAGTTAGTAATTAGATTATTAGAATACTTTTAGTTAATAATTAGATTATTAGGATGCTTTTAGTTAATAATTAGATTATTAGGATGCTTTTTAGGATGTTTTGAGTTAGTTAATTGAAAAAAATGGAGTGTTATTGTGATTAGGGTTAGAAATTGGGGAAAATTGGATTATGATTTTAGTTAGTAATTAGATTATTAGGATGTTTTTAGGATGTTTTTAGTTAGTGAATTGAAAAAAAATTGGGTGTTATTGTGATTAGGGTTAGAAATTGGGGAAAATTTGATGATGAGTATAGTTAGTAATTAGATTTCTAGGATGATTTTGTGATGTTAATTATTATGTTTGTATGTTATTGTAAGTTATTGTGAATATTTTCCATGCAAGAATTGAATTACTATTGACCTAGTACCCGTTCATGAATTACTCGTTAGGAGAAATTCATGAATAGTCCCCATTTTGGGACTGTCTTTGTATATTTCAAGTCACTTAGGTAGTAAATACATACTTGTGAATTTATTAGTGGGGAAAGAGTTTGGTAACAATTTCTTTATGTTTTTCGAATACATATGTGAAATAAATACAAATTTATTTCACATTGTGTATTTGAAGAACTTAAGGGAATTGCTGCCAAATTTTTTTTCCCCACTAATAAATTCACAATTATGTATTTGCTAGTGACTTGAAATATACATTGATGGGTTTAGGTTGGAGTGATAAGGACCCAATTGAAATCTTTAAGTACATATATTGACTTGATTGAATTCTTAGCTTGAACTTATTATTTGTTGAATTCTTATTGAATTGAAATTATTGTTGTGTGTTTGGTTTAATTATTATATATTATCTAGATTAAAATGAAGAGATTTGAACGTAGCTGGATGTACGAAGAAAGAGTAGATAAGAAGAAACGTCCCAATGCTAGATTTGTAAAGGGAGTTCGTGGGTTTATTGAATTTGCTAGATGTTCAGAATCATATGATTTCGAACAACGCAAACTTAGGTGTCCTTGTACTAAATGTAAAAACTTAAAATATTTACCTGAGGTAGAAGTAGAAGAACATCTTATTACGAATGGGTTTTTTCCAAACTATTACAACTGGATATCACATGGGGAAAAATACTCTTCTGATCCCGAACACTCTTCTGAACCCGAGAACCCATATAGAGAAATGGTACTTGATGCCTTTGAGTCGAATGTTTTCACTAATCCCGATCGTGTACCTATAACCGAGGAAGAAGATCCAAACCCAAAAGCCAAAGCCTTTTTTGATATGCTAAGGGACTCCGAGAAAACTTTATATGAGGGGAGTAGAATGTCATTGTTGCAAGTTGCATCGAGGATAGTAACGTTAAAATGTGAGTTCAATATGCCGTTTAAAGCGGTTGACAGTATTGCTACTTTAATTGAAGATGTTATACCCGATAATAACATTATGACCCGTAATTTTTACAATACCAAAAAAGTGGTCAAAGGTCTTCAGCTTCCACATGAAAAGATTGACGCATGTCCTGGAGGATGTATGCTTTTTTGGAAAGATGATGCGTTGCTAACCAAATGTAAGAAATGTCAAAGTGATAGATATGAGACAAGTGAGGGAAATATTATCTTGAAGGGAAAAAAGGGTAAGAAGAGTGGAAAAACAAAGAAACCAATATCATTACACCCATTAATTTATCTTCCCCTAGCTCCAAGACTTCAAAGGTTATATGCCACGAAAAATATTGCCAACCAAATGAGATGGCACAAAGAAAACCCCCGTACACCAGGAAAGATGTGTCACCCGAGTGACGGAGAGGAGTGGAAGCGTTTTGATAGTTTGTATCCTGATTTTGCCGAGGAACCTCGCAATGTGAGACTTGGCTTGTGTACGGATGGGTTTGACCCTTTTGGTCAATTTGGTAGACCGTACTCGTGTTGGCCTGTAATGCTTACACCGTACAACTTACCTCCTTGGCTATGTTCCAAAAGACAATTTATTTTCCTCTCTCTACTTATTCCCGGTCCTCACAACCCAAAAAATAACTTGGATGTCTATTTACAACCGTTGGTGGAAGAACTGAAGTATCTATGGGAAGTCGGTATCGAAACATTTGATGTGTCCAAGAAGCAAAACTTCCAACTAAGAGCTTCATTGCTGTGGACTGTAAGTGATTTCCCTGCGTACGGTATGCTATCAGGCTGGGCAACAGCGGGGCGAATGGCATGCCCTTATTGCATGGATAATAGCAAAGCATTTTACCTCCCTAATTCTAAAAAGATTAGTTGGTTTGATTGCCATAGATGCTTCTTACCGGATGGGCATGTCCATAGAAAGAACAAAAAAGCCTTCTTAAAAGGAAAGGAGGTGCTTGAGGATGCTCCGGATAGACTCCCAGGTGATGCAGTTTGGGAGGCTATACGTGAATTGCCATCTACCAACGATGGGACTGAAGAAGAATTTAGAGAGCTAAAAAAGAAAAAGAGTGGTTGGTTTAAAAGAAGTATTTTTTGGGACCTACCCTATTGGAAAACAAAGTTGATCAGACACAATTTGGATGTGATGCACATAGAGAAGAATTTCTTTGAGCTACTTATTCATACGATTATGGATGTTAAAGGAAAGACACGTGACAATATTGGCTCAAGAATAGAATTGAAAAAATTTTGTGATCGTCCTAAACTTCACATTCGTAGGGATGGGTCAATGCCAAAAGCACCATTTACCCTTGACAAAGCTCAAAGAAAGGTATTGTGCGATTGGGTAAAAGACTTGAAGTTTCCCGATGGCTATGCCTCAGATTTCAGCCGTTGTGTTGATTTAAAAGAATTGAAGTTAAGAGGGTTGAAAAGTCATGACTGTCATGTTTTCATGGAGCGCTTGTTACCAGTGGCTTTGAAAAATTTACTCCCGACCACCGTTTGGAATGCAGTTACAGAAATTAGTCAATTTTTCAGAGACTTGTGTTCTTCCACGATATCAGTTGATGACATGATTCGTTTGGAAGACCAAATTCCAGAAATTTTGTGTAAACTTGAGATGATATTTCCGCCTTCTTTTTTCAATTCGATGGAGCATCTACCCATTCATTTGCCATATGAAGCTAAAGTTGGTGGACCCGTTCAGTATAGGTGGATGTATCCTTTCGAAAGGTTTCTTAATCATGTGAAAAAGAAAATTGGTAATAAAGCTCGTGTGGAAGGTTCTATTTGCAATGCATATCTAACGGAAGAAATTGCCAATTTTTGCTCTTTTTACTTTGAAAAACATATTGACACCAAAGCAAAAGACTTGAACATTGAAGAAGCGGATGAGTTAGATACAAGTATACCCAAGTGTTTTCATGTGCAAGATGATGAAGGGTGTTCTTCTGCTGGGGGAACAAGATTTCTGGATGACAAGGAGTATAATCGTGCTCACCTTTATGTCCTATCTAATTGTGAGGTTTTGGAGCCATATGAAGCAAAATTTGTGAAAGATTTCATGACTGATCACCCTAATGTTAAAAGAGAGGATGTTTGGAGTAAACACGAGGAACAGTTTCCAGGTTGGTTTCGAAAGCATGTAGTTAAGCTAAATATCCAAGATGATGTGGTTAGATGCTTGGCTTTGGGTCCTTCTCGAAAGGTTGTCACGTGGAAGCATTATTTAGTTAATGGGTTTAAGTTTCACACATTCGACTACGGGAAAAGTAAGGCTAAATGCAACTATGGCGTTACTATTTCTTCTCTTGATGGCAACGACTATTATGGGATATTAGAGGATATCTTTGAGTTGTGCTATAATGGGCGTGAACGGGGTTACAAAGCTGTCTTATTCAAGATTCAATGGAGAGATAATTCTGTAGCTGGAACGAGAGTCCATGATCGCTACAAGCTTGTAGAAGTGAATCACACTCGAACCTATTCTAAATATGATCCATTTATACTTGCACAACAAGCTCAGCAAATTTATTATGCATCGTCACCTAGCACAAGTAAAGATAGACAACAAAAGAATTGGTGTGCGGTAATTAAAACAAAGGCGCGATCAGAAGTCGACACATCCTTTTTCCAAGAAGAAGTTGTATCAGAGTCCATTCTGTCTCCAGTAGATCAAGAAGTCATTTATGGAAATGAGATAGAATCGGGAGAGGAGCTAGAAGATGATGAAATGGAGGGGCAAGATCAGTTACAAGATAATAATGATGAAGAGTTAGAAGAGGAGGAAGAGGATGATGACGAGGAGGAGGAGGTAGAAGAAGAAGAGGATGACGATGATGATGATGATGATGAGTAAAAGTAGTATGAGGTTTTCATCCTATATATTTATTTAGGTCCTGTTTTTTACCAACATTATTTATTATGTTATATATATGTATGTTAACATTTTTCCTGCAATTATAGGTTCACATGGCTCGTGGAGGAGGCAGGCAACGGGGCGGTTTTAGTGGTAGTGGCGGGGACAGTAGCTCGGCCCGATCACAGGGGGAGGAGGAGGTCCGTGTGTCGACTGACAGTGAGGAGGAGGAGGAGGTCCGTGTACCCCGCCATACTGACGGCAGGATCATCCTTGATCCGACGGGTCTTTGGTAATTTTTTATTCACTAGTTGTTTATTTATTTATTAATTTTATTCAAACTAGTCTTATTAATTAACATTCATGTTTGGTTTCAGGTTTAAACATCAAACAACGGTTCGTGGCGTCACCAATAGCATTCAAGAGAACATGGTTCACGGCGTCACTTGTTGGACGAATGCTAGTGACGAGGACAAGGAGATGTGGTACAACGCCTTTCGGGTACGTATATAAGTCTTTACTTTAATTATTTATTTTTTATAAATTCATGGTTGATTTGTTTCTCTAATAACTCTTCTTTTTTTGGTAGCGTGTCTTCTATTGGCCAAGTGCGCTTGATCGACTGGCTTGGGATCGATTCAATGATGTTGGTCAAAGGAGGCTGAAGGACATTATGTATAAGGTGTCGAGGAGGAAGACTCCGCCAACGTTCATGAAAGGTATTAATTTATTAATAATCGTATTAAAATAAAAAGTTTAACATTTTTTTAATTTATAGTAATCGTTTCTATTTTATTGGATTGTAGGTCAGTCATATGAAGAATTCACTAAGTACAGAGAAAGTCCTGAGTTCAAGCAAAAGTCGGCGCGGAACAAGGCGAACAAGAGGGGTGGAAATGATCCCGAAGCGGAGGTTGGCGCTACTCATTATGGTGGGTCTCAGTCATTCCATGAACGCGTGACGATAACTGTAAGTATTTACTCTTGTGATTTAATTTATCACTTTTATCTTGAAGTATATATTTAGCTTTAAATTTTAATTAACTGACTAACACTTCATGAATTTATTATTTTTTTTATAGGCAAGGAAAAATAAGGGCCAGCTACAATCGGTTGTAGATCTCTTCCTTGAGACACATGCCAAAAAGGGAAGGAAAGGGTTCGTCTTCGTAAATGCTGGAGATCGCGAATTATATGTAAGTGTTATTGTATAAAGCATTTAAAAAATGATTTATAATCAATGATTTATTTATATGTAAGTGTTATTGTATATATTATTAATAATGTTTCATTTTTTTTGTAGGAAACATTTCTTAAACGAAAGAAGGCGAACCCTGACATCTCCGACAATCAGCTATGGTATGAATTGGTAGACGGTTTTCATAAAGGAGGAGTCTATGGAGCCGGTTCAGCTAAAGAGCTCTTTTATGAACCGCCGGCAAGAAGAGGGTCCTCGTCCCAGCATCAACCCTATGTTCCTGGTTTGGTCAGTCACCTTCAGATGCAACTAGCTGAGAAGGATAGAAGGGACGCCGAACGAGATGAAGAGCTGAGGAGAATGAAAGAAGAGATGGAAAGGATGTCTTCCTACTTTGCTAATTGTAACAGCGGTTGGCGTCCACAGGATCGGGATCCAAGAGATCCCGATTATGGAGGTGGCAGTGGGGCGGGAGCATCTTTTCCAGTGTCGTAGTTTGTGACTCTTGTTTCTAGTGACTCTTATGTTTAGTGTTGGATAATTTTAAGTTTAGTGTTGGATAATTTTAAGTTTAGAGCTTGAATTTCGTACTTTGTAATCCAAATCACTTTTATTTATTTAAGCGATCAGATTTGGCATCAATTGGGTTGTGCGCTGCTCTTCTTTGGTTTGCTTGCAGGTTTTACAGTAGTAGCTACGGATTTGGCTAGGACAAAACCGAATTTTATGGGCAAATACATGTAAAATTAGCGACCGAACATGTAAAATTAGCGACCACTGTCGGTCGCTAAACCCCTGTAACTTTTTTTTCATTGGCGACCACTTAGCGACCGATGTCAGTAGCTAAATTAGCGACTGAAATCGGTCGCCAATTTAGCGACTGAAAACGGTCGCCAAATTAGCGACTGAAATCGGTCGCTAATTTAGCTACCGCAGTCGGTCGCTAAATTAGCGACCACTATCGGTCGCCCGCCTTTTTTTCACCGGTCGCTAAATTTGGCGACCAATATCGGTCGCTAAAAGCGACTACAGCCTGCGACTAAGGGCGTGCGACTGAAATTGGTCGCTAAAATTAGAAGGGCGACCGCTTGTGGTCGCTAATTTCAGTCGCAATCTGACGTATCTGTTGTAGTGAAAATGTTCCACGAAATCAATCTGAAGAGGCTGTTGAAGGTAAAATTTGAATCTGTTTTTTTTGTTTTGTTTTTTGGGTTGTTGTTATTATAATATTAAGTTTTTTTTTGAATGTTTTTTTTTGGGTTTAGGGTTTAGGGTTTAGGGTTTAGGGTTTGTTGTTTATTTTATAATAGTAATCGATTTGTGCATGTTTGTTTAAATTAATATTTCTTTTTTTTGCATGTTTTGTTTTTTGTAGTGTTTGTTTCGATTTTTGCATAGTTGTTTAGTAATAGTATTTCGTTTTTCGCATGTTTGTTTAAAATAGTGTGATTTAATGTTGTATGGTATTTTGAATAACAATGTTGTAGTGTTTGATGTTTAATTTTTAGGGTTGTAATGTTGGTATTTTTTTGGGTTTTGTTTGTTTTCATTTGTCTGTGTTTTTAGGGTTTTTAGAGTTGATGTTTTTAGGGTTTTTAGAGTTGTAAAAGTGACGTTTTTAGGGTTTTTAGAGTTGATGTTTTCATTTGTTTGTGTTTGATGTTTATAATGTTGGTATTTTGTTGGGTTTTGTTTGTTGATTTTTTGTTAGCCGAAAGTGTGATATAATGTTGTATGGTATTTTGAAATAGTATGATTGGTTATTATTATATTTCTGCACATTATTATTTTGCATTTTGGTTTTTAAATAACAATGTTGTAGTGTTTGATGTTTAAATGTTGGTATTTTTTTGGGTTTTGTTTGTTGTTTAATTTTTAGAGTTGATGTTGTTTGATATTTTTAATGTTGGTAGTTTTTTGGTTTTAGTTTGTTGTTGAATTTTTTTTATACGAAAGTGACGTTTTTAGGGTTTTTAGAGTTGATGTTTTCATTTGTCTGTGTTTGATGTTTATAATGTTGGTATTTTGTTGGTTTTTGTCACGTTTTTAGGGTTTAGGTTTTTTGTCACGAATGATAGTGGGTTACAGTTTGAATTATATGAGGTAGTTTTACTTAGTGAGTTTGTGACATGGTTGACAATGATATGTTTATATTTTGTGGCACTTTGTTTTTTGTTTATGCATTATTTCATTTTTGACATTTATATGATGAGCATGTTGTGTAGTAATATGTTGGTATTCATAATGAAATTGTCGTGTGTGTACATTGCTTATTATAGTTGGTACATTTTTTTGTCATTTTTAGTGTCTTGCTAATTCTGTTTTGTCTTTTTTAGATGATTGTAGTAAAATTGTTGCCATTAAACTTGTAATTGTTTGTGGGTACATTAATGACAATTTTGTGTACATTTTGTTTGCATTTTATGTTTTCTATTATGCGTACTATGTTGGCATTATTACTTTGTATTTATGGTTCCTCGGTTTTTCATTTTGTAACTGTTGTAAATGATGTTCACATTGTTTTTGTAATTGTTTCTATGTTCATTAGTTATTATTTTAGGAACGTTTATTTGTAATTTATGATGTCTTGATCCTTGTATTTGTCGTTTATATGTTTCAGTTTGTCGTTAATATCTGAGGCAGTAAAATATGTTCACATTCTGCTTGTAATTGTTTATATGTACATTATTTACTGTTGTGGAATATTTTTTGTTTTAGTTTTGGTGTTCTTGATAGGCAGAATTGTTTTTTGTGTCCATCGTTACTATTTGTAATTCTTGGTAATACATTTGATACATTTTATACTGTGTTTAATACGTTCCCGTTTGAAAATTGTTGTTGCAGGAAGAAGAAAGAGGTTGAAGGGCATGACTCACCAGCCCGTCATTTTCCCTTGGCTTGGAAGACATCGGTGCTCCCTCCAAGCCGGCTGGGCGCGGAAAGGGCAGGAGGTCAGCAGGGGGGAGGGGAAAGTAAGTTGTTAATTTGGTGTTGGGGTGATGTTTTGTTTTTGGCGGCCATTGTTAGGCCTTGTAAAAAAAAATTGTCAGTGTTCAGAAACTTTGGTTGGTTGTATGTGGCCGTAGTTATCAGGCCGTATGTGGCCTTAACATTGTATGTTTTAGGGCCGCGTGTTATGGCCGTGTATTTTGCACATTTTATTGGCGGGCGTATGTCACCCCCCCCCCCCCCACATGTGGGGGTTTGTGGGGGCGCGAGCGAATGGTCCGGCAACTTTTTGGAATGCCGGGGTAGGCATTGACCATTCGGGCCCGTAGTATAAAAAGGTTTGCAAGTTTTATGTATGAATTGGAATATGTTCTTTTATGAACGTCAGTGTACATTATATTATGTATATGTTTTTTTGTAGCTAGTGTAATAGGGGGACAAAGAAACGGTCATGAACGACAAACTGTAAAAACAGGGCACCATAAATGAACAGAAAATGTTCCCATATTATAAATCGTACTATATACACATAACAAAGTGAGATACCCATGTTTCATAACAGGGATACATATTTTACAAAAAAGGGAACATTATCTGAAAATATGTTATAATAAGAAAACATCCGTATTACACCATAATAAAAACAGGGCACCATAAATGACCAGAAATGTTCCCATATTATAAACATTGTACATATACTACATCTGTTGGAACATCTGTTGGAAATGAACATCTGTTGGAACACCTTGTCATGCTTTAAAGAACCAAAATGAGATATGGCGTTCTGTTGGATATTGTAGGCACTAAAAATTTATTTAAGTGTCGAAAATACAAAAATGGATTGAATTGAGTTAATAAAAAATAAATTACTCAATTTAATTATCTCTGTCCCTTTTAAAATCAAATTTGGGTCATTCTGAGTTATTCGGGGCCAAACAGAAGCCAAATTGGGCCAAATCGTAAACAAGCCGAAAATGGGCCCGAAACCCAAAGCCCACTGAAGCCCAAACTTTTCTCTATAAATAGAGCGAAGTTTGTTAAAAAAAAAAAAGAGGAAACGATAAGAAAACTCGAAGAAAAGAAAAGCTCTGAAATTCTCTCTGAAAATCTCGTGAAATTCATCTTAAGCAGTCAACAAGCACAACAAATTCGTGCCGCCTGCGCAAGAAAACTCAAACACTCAAACACGAATATTCAAACATTCAAACTTGAATATTCAAACATTCAAACATTCAAGAGAGATTCAAGTCGTTCGACCCTCTCGAGAATACAAGTCAACGTGACGCGTAGAGTGCATCCACCCTCTACACGTGACCCCCCCTTCAACAAAAACGCACGCACACCCCTTAAGTGGATCGTGCACGTGTAATCTGTTTGGCTAGCTAGTTAGAATCAGAGGATTATTAGAGATTGTACACGAAATTTTCTGATATTAATAAAAAACTTATTTTGTTTCTGTGTTTTGTATTTCAGTTAACGTAATACAAAATCCGTCGTTACAAATTTGGTGAACCCGACGTGAAAAT
Organism: Silene conica; assembly: GCA_029255685.2. NCBI lineage: Eukaryota > Viridiplantae > Streptophyta > Magnoliopsida > Caryophyllales > Caryophyllaceae > Silene > Silene conica. The sequence continues at coordinate 77,147,226 of CM055314.2, forward strand.
CTCTACCTCTCATCTCTACAACTTTACAAGCCAAGTCTACTCGACGATGTCTACCAAGCAAGACACATCACCCAACGCTTCTAAGAAGACCTACGCAGCAATAGTGCAGGGTACCCCTACTGCTGCTGCCTCCCCAGCTGTGCAATCAGTTGGCATCTGCACTAGAGGAATGACAAAGAAAGCTGCCATCAACGCTGCTGCTACCAGCCTACGCTCTGCACATGTGCCTACCAGGCCACGCAAGTTTTCTGTTGCCTCTATAGCTGCCGCTGCTACAGCTATCCTTTCTGCCTCTACTCCTTCGCGTAAGGAGGCTCGAAGTTTTAAGGTCGACAACAGCGCTTCCCCCTGCAAACCTAGGGCGTCGCCAAAAAAGAAGGATGCATCAACTCCTATTAGCGCATCAGTCATGGTGATTGCTGGTTCTACACTTGAAGAGCAAGTCCAGAACATGAATAAGCTCCTTGAAAAGATGATGAAGGAGAACGATGAAAAGAACAAGAAAATTGATGAACTTCAGAAGGAAGTGTTAGAACTCCGTGATAGGAAGACGCACAGCGAGCCTAGTGATACCGACAAGGATGCTGAAACTGATGAGGATGCAGATGACAATGGGAAGCTTAACAAGGAGTTTGGCGCCTACACTGAAGAGAAACTTCAGGAGTTGATAGCTAAGACAATCAAAAGACAGTTAGGTGAGAGCTCAACAAATAGTGGGCGCTACATCAAGCCTTATACTAAGAGGGTTGACAGTCTGCGCATGCCTCCTGGGTATCAGCCTCCAAAGTTTCAACAGTTCGACGGAAAGGGAAATCCAAAGCAACACATCGCCCACTTCGTCGAGACATGCAACAACGCCGGAACCGAAGGTGATTGTTTGGTAAAGCAGTTCGTACGCTCACTCAAAGGAATTGCGTTCGATTGGTATACGGATCTGGACTCTGAGTCAATTGACAGCTGGGGTCGCATGGAAGATGAGTTCCTCAACAGATTCTATAGCACAAGGCGTATCGTTAGCATGAGTGAATTGACAAATACAACCCAATGGGAAGATGAACCTGTCGTTGACTACATCAACAGGTGGCGCGCACTGAGTCTGGAATGCAAGGACCGCTTAAGTGAAACCTCAGCAGTCGAGATGTGCATCAATGGGATGAGCTGGGATATTCTCTATATCTTGAAGGGGATCAAGCCGAGAAGCTTTCAAGAACTGGCGACTCGCGCTCATGATATGGAGATTACAATCAAAGGACGTGACAAGTCTCGATCAACGTCTTCCAAGGCAGCGAGTGAGAAGAAGGAGTTCAAGAAAACTGATAAGAGCTCTAGATCATCAACAAAGGAAACAATGGCCGTCGAAACCAGTAGCGCGCCTGTGAAGATCTCATCCAAGCCTAAGTATGAAAAGAAGAAGGAGAAGTTTGCTTACAACTACCAACGAGAGAAGCCTACCTTGGAGGAGTTACAAGCAAAAAAGTACCCATTTCCAGACTCTGACTTGTCAGGAATGTTAGATGACCTTTTGGAGAAAAGGGTTATACAATTGCCAGAGTCCAAGCGCCCTGAGCAAGCAAACAAGACAGGAGATCCCAACTACTGTCGCTACCATAGATTGTTGGGTCATCCCCTCGAAAAGTGTATAACACTTAAGGAAAAGATAATGCAACTCTCCAAGGAAGGAAAGATCATTCTTGACTTGGATGAAACAGTTTCAACAAATCAAACTACTGCGGTTTTGGAGGAGCCTGAAGAACCAATTATGCATCAAGTTACTGTATGCACCACCTTGGCTAGTAAAAGTAGCGAGGAAGAAAAGACAAAGGAAGGAGAGGCGGATGATACAGTGTCGACGCAACAATCTCACTCCCAAAAGGATGTTGAAGTGATGAATACTCTAAACGGCCTCCCTGCAAATATGGGATGGAGAGAAATATTTCATTTGCCTGAAGAGAAGCGTCAATTAATACTTCAAGGACTCGGAAAACCAGAGTTGTATGCGGGCAAAATGAAAGAGAAGGTTGAGTCTACTGAGCAATCAACTGGATGTTTCTCCTGCAACGCAGCCTTGAGTTTCTCAGATGAAGATTTACTTCTTGGGTCTACACTTCACAATAGGCCTCTCTATGTTTCAGGGTACATCCGGGGGCATAAAGTCAAGCGTATCTTGATCGATGGAGGTTCAGGAGTCAACCTCATGCCAAAGGCGACCATGCAAGAGTTGGGGATCACAATGGATGAACTATCAAATAGTCGAACAATGATTCATGGTTTCAACTTAAATGGGGAGCGCGCAGTTGGAATGATTCGAGTAAACCTTAGCATGGGTGACTTGTCTTCCGACACATTGTTCCACGTCATCGACGCCAAGACATCATTCAAATTGTTGCTTGGACGACCTTGGAAACACGAAAATGGAGTCGTCGCCTCAACCCTTCATCAATGCTTGAAGTATTATCGCGACGGTGAGAGAAAGATAAACGGAGATGCAAAGCCTTTCTCTAAAGTCGATGCCTTTTTCGCTGATGCAAAATTCTTTGAAGAAAACGGTACTTCCAGTGAGTTCATGCCAACCATCATCTCTTCAACAGGAAAAGGGGGCAAGCGAGAAAAGAGTGTCATCACGGAAAATGCAACTCCAAATCCTGCTGAAGAGGTCGATGTCAAGGTAGAGACAAGCAAGGTAACTACTCCTCTTGTATCATCCAAAAAGGAAGAAATGACGCAGAAGGCCACGCCGCCAGTACTGCGTTATATCCCAAAGTCTCGACGCAAGGATGGGGAGAGTCCTTTCGCAGAATGTTCGACAGCGAAGATAGAACCTAAGGACAAAAATAAGTCAAGTCAGACGACCAAACAAGAATGGGTGGCAACAGTCACTGTACCTCTGACAAAATCATCCCAAACAAAGATCGTGAAAGCGCCTCCTAAGGGTTTTGTCTGTTCATCCAGTCAACCTAGATATGAGGAAAACAAAGGGATATTCGATCCTAATGCTTACATGCTACTTTCAAAGGCCGGTTATGACTTCGCAAATCCAACTCCCCTTGGGAAAGTTATAGAGGTTGAGCCATACGGTCTTAATAAGGCACAACAAGAGTTCTTCAAGCAAGAAGGGAGTTTCACAGCATCCAAGCCTGGGTTGGGATATGAGTCTCCTGCACCTGTGAAGATTGGTGCTCGCAGAAGAGGCGCTAGTACATCTTCTCAGCACATCACAGTGGAAGAGGTTGCAGAAGATGAACAAGAAGGAGAAAAGGCGCGTTCATCTTCAGTCTTCGATCGCATGAGTCCACCTGCAATGAAGTCATGTTCTTCTGTATTTACAAGGTTGGGAAGATCAAGTGTTTCAACTAAACGCACCTCAGTCTTTGCTAGGCTTGGCAATCAAGGTAGATGTGAAGTCAAAACACCAGTGCCTTCGATACGCATGACCAAGAAGAGCACAGTACATGATCGCTTGGGCAATCCATCAAAAACAGTCTTTAATCGACTAGGAGATCCCAAGAAGGGTGATGGTGACAAACATCATTTCTCAGCGTTTGCGAAACAGGTTGACGAAGAATCAAGACTAAGTGATGATCTGAGAAGCGCAGTGCCATCTCGCATGAAACGTATGCAAGTAGTGGATATCATGCAACATGAACCACTCAAAGTAAGGAGGCGTGTACTAATTCTCACGGGCCAGTCAAAAGATATCGAAGAGCTTACTCCTTCGTCTTTAGGTCCCTCCAATCCAAATGAAGTAAAAGACTTCGAAAATGCCACGTCGACGTATCACATCACAGTCGAAGAGATAACTGACGCGGACAAAGAAGTTGAGGCCGACGAGGCTCCTGAAACACTTGAAGACGGGGGGCAATCGACTGTGGATGAACTTAAAGAACTCAACTTGGGAACTGCTGAAGATCCTCGCCCCATTTATGTCAGTACTCTACTAACTAAGGAAGAAGAGGAAGAATACTACAAGTTGTTGGTCGAGTACAAAGATGTATTTGCCTGGAGTTACAAAGAGATGCCTGGACTCAGCCCAAATGTTGCAGTTCATCGCCTAGCAATCAAGAAAAGCATCAGTGCCAAGAAGCAATCCCAACGTCGTTTCAGGTCGGAGCTTGTACCTGAAATTGAAAAAGAAGTCAATAAACTCATAGAGGCGGGTTTCATTCGAGAGGTCAGATATCCTACCTGGATAGCAAACATTGTCCCAGTCAGAAAGAAGAATGGACAATTACGCATATGTGTGGACTTTCGAGATCTTAATGAGGCATGTCCAAAGGATGACTTCCCTTTGCCAGTCACAGAGTTGATGATTGATGCAACCACTGGTCACGAAGCACTCTCCTTCATGGATTGTACTGCTGGTTACAATCAAATACACATGGCACCTGAAGATCAAGAAGCAACAGGTTTTCGAACCCCAAAAGGGATCTTCTGCTACACAGTCATGCCGTTTGGATTGAAGAATGCTGGAGCTACATATCAACGCGCAATGCAAAAGATATTCGATGACATGTTGCATAAAACAATAGAGTGTTATGTTGATGATGTGGTAGTAAAATCAAAGAAAAGAGAAGACCACCTCAAAGATCTGCGAGCTGTCTTCGAAAGACTTAGAAAATGTCAGCTCAAGATGAATCCACTCAAGTGTGCGTTCGGTGTCACATCTGGGAAGTTCTTGGGTTTCATAGTCAGACATAGAGGTATCGAAATCGATCAAACAAAAATAAAAGCCATCAACGAAATGCCAGAACCAAAAACGCTCAAGGAGCTACGGGGATTGCAAGGACGTTTAGCATACATTCGAAGGTTTATCTCTAACCTAGCAGGACGTTGCCAACCATTCAGTCATCTTATGAAGAAGGATGCTCCATTCGAATGGGACGATAAATGCAGAAATGCTTTCAATAGCATTAAGGAGTACCTAGCCAGTGCACCGGTTCAGGGGGAACCAATTGCAGGAAAGCCACTTGTACTCTATATCGCAGCGCAAGAACGTTCGTTGGGGGCAATGTGTGCCCAAGAGATTGAAGATCACAAGGAAAGGGCACTCTATTACTTGAGTCGTACCTTGGTTGGAGCCGAGTTGAATTACTCCCCAATTGAAAAAATGTGTCTGGCATTGGTGTTCGCAATTCAAAAGCTAAGGCACTACATGCAGGCGCATACCGTACACGTGGTCTCAAAGGCCGACCCAATCAAGTATATACTCTCAAGACCGGTCTTGTCTGGGAGACTTGCAAAATGGGCAGTGTTACTTAAGCAGTATGACTTGGTGTTCGTTCCTCAAAAGGCGGTGAAAGGTCAAGTTATTGCTGATTTCTTCGCTGATCATCCAGTACCAGATGAGTGGGAAATTTCAGTCAACCTCCCAGGAGAAGAAATCTTCTACGTCGATGTTCTACCTCCATGGCAACTCACTTTACTAGCCTTATTTCAAGGTAATACATTTTGTTCAACTCTATTATCTAAACATGACGATTTTTTTCCCTACTTGAATAATTTATTAATATATTATAAAACGCTATTATTTATTTTCAGGATGCTATTGGTGCCTTAGATGGAACACATATAGAAGCAGTAGTTGGCGAGAAGGACGGTGTACCATTTCGTGGTCGTCATCAAAAGAAATCTTGGAATGTGTTAGCTTGTTGCTCATTTGACAGAATTTTTACATTTATCAACGTGGGTTGGGAAGGAAGTGCTCATGATATAACTGTGTGGCGGGATTCTTTAACTAATTCAAAATTTTGTTTCCCACATCCACCTAAAGGTAAATGTGCCATATATTTTATTTTATATTATCTAAACATTTTACATCTAAACATTAATTATTTTTATATATAAAAATTTGTAGGTAAATATTATTTGGTGGATTCGGGATACCCGAATACACTTGGGTATTTGTCTCCTATTAGCCATCCAAACGTGAGAAACCATGCGCCTGAATATAAGCATGCACCTCCTAGCGGAATATTTGAACATTTCAATTATCGACATTCATCTTTGAGGATTACGGTTGAAATGACGTTTGGCCAGCTGAAGAGAAGGTGGAAGGTGTTAAAAAACATGCCACAAATGACAACGAAATATCAAATGTCAATTATCGTATCCGCGTTTACACTTCATAATTTCATTCGGATGCATAAACTTGGTATTCCAGTTATACAAAATCAAAGTATTCAAGGAAGAACAGATTCAAACATGGATGATAAAGAACGGAAGAAACTCATGGACAAAGTTCGAACAGAAATTGCAAAAAAAATAGGGCGTGATATTGGTGTCCATAATGACCTCAATAATGACACACATCAAGACGATACGGAAGTCAATAGCCAAGCAACATAGATGATGTTTTTGTTTATGATACCTATATTTTCAAGAATATGATTTTCGATTGTGTTAACAAATATTATTATTTGAATGTTATCAAATTTTACTTCTCAATTACATTTTTTCTACTCTTTCATGTTTACTACTACTACTACTAATAATAATAATAAGATGATGAAGAAATAATAAAAACAACAACAAAAACAACAATAATAATCATAATAATAATTATTAATTAATAATAATAAATAGAATAATAACAAATAAATAAAATAATAATAATAATAATAATAATAACAAAAACAATAATAATAATAATTATTAATTAATAATAATAAATAGAATAATAACAAATAAATTAAATAATAATAATAATAATAATAATAATAATAATAATAACAAAAACAATAATAATAATAATAATAATAATAATAATAATAATAATAATAATAGTAATAATAAAATAATAATAATAATAATAATAATAATAATAATAATAATAATAATAATAATAATAATGTGGGCTGAACTTAATAAAGTCGAGCTGAACTGAACTGAGCTGAACTGAATGGAGCTGAGCTGAACTGAACTGAACTGAACTGAACTGAATGGAGCTGAGCTGAACTGAACTGAGCTGAACTGAACTGAACTGAACTGAATAGAGCTGAGCTGAACTGAAACGGGCTGAAAATAAGCCAGAAAGAACAGGGCCTAATACAAATTTGCGATTTTTTAAAAAACAATTATATTAAAAAAATATTAATTTTTAAGTATTTTTTTTGTAGTAAACTCTAATGGACTTTGCTTTTTTCTTTTCTTGTGTTTTAAAATTAACAAAAGCAACATTTGAATATTTTACATCTAATTAACATTAATTATTTTTATTATTATCTAAACATTTTACGTCTAAATGTGGTAAATGTGACATGTATTTCATTTTTTTTATTATCTAAACATTAATTATTTTAATATATAAACATTTATAGGTAAATATTATTTGGTGGATTCGGGATCCCCGAATACACTTGGGTATTTGTCTCCTATTAGCCATCCAAACGTGAGAAACCATGTGCCTGAATATAAGCATGCACCTCCTAGCGGAATATTTGAACATTTTAATTATCGACATTCATCTTTGAGGATGACGGTTGAAATGACGTTTGGTGAGCTGAAGAGAAGGTGGAAGGTGTTAAAAAACATGCCACAAATGACACGAAATATCAAATGTCAATTATCGTATCCGCTTTTACACTTCATAATTTCATTCAGATGCATAAACCTGGTATTCCAGTTATATAACATCAAAGTATTCAAGGAAAAATGGATTCAAACATGGATGATAAAGAACGGAAGAAATTCATGGACAAAGTTCGAAAAGAAATTGAAAAAAAAAGGTGCGATATTGGTGTCCATAATGACCTCGAAGATGAAGCACATCAAGATGATAACAATAATAATCATAATAAGAATTATTAATTAATAATAATAAATAGAATAATAAATAAATAAATAAATAAATATAATAATAATAATAATAATAATAATGTGTGATGTACTTAATAAAGTCGAGTTGAACTAAATGAAGCTGAGCTGAACTGAACTGAACTGAACTGAACTGAATGAAGCTGAGCTGAACTGAAGTGAACTGAACTGAATTGAGCTGAACTGAGCTGAACTGAACTGAATAGAGCTGAACTGAAACGAGCTGAAAATAAGCCAGAAAGAACAAGACCTAAATTACATTTTATTGAAAGAAGTTTAGACAAAATTATAATATAGCCGGTTTGTAGGTACGACTTGCGAGTATTGCTTGGTGGGTTGCGATCTTGAGAATAGCTCAAGGATGTTACTAAAGAAACCAAGTATATATCCCAGAACAAATCTTTAGAATTAGGGTAAATGCATTAACAAGTCGCCATGCCGAAGCTCATAGGGAAGCAAGGAACCACTCACAAATTTATAATATGCCAGATGAAATGGATCGGTGATTCTGTACCATTGATACAAGTATACAAAAATCTGAACTTTCGTGGCTTCTGTAAATACGGGAATATGCAGCTCTAAGCAGTTTCACAAGTAGTGAGGCTAGATCTCGATTCTCAACTGAAGTTAAATTTCGTCAAACTGCTATTCCCTGGAAAACGGTAATTTGTACTTGATTCTGATTAAATAACCATGGTTATCACAGCTTTGAAAGCAACAACGCAAGCTCTTCATCGGGTAACTTGACTTCTACACATGAGCCTAAAGATTCGGCTAGCCTTGCAGCCAACTGATGCTTACACTGGTACATGATGGAAAATCGTTACGCTTTGCAGCCTACTGGATGAGATGTAGTGTGAGTTAAGAATATAGATACAAGTAAAGATTGACTTACACAAAGCTGCTCTCCTCTGTTTACTACATCATAGAAAAATGAGTAGCATGCACAAAAATGCTCAGCAAAACATAAATACTCTTCTTTCTTCCGAGATTCTCCAACAACCTGTGTGAAAAATCTATAAATTTTCATGGGTCGAAGCATTCAATAAACATTAAAACAAGCACATATATATCTGAAAACATAAAACATAGCATGGCAGTGCTACCGCAGAAAATGACAGAGGCCTATCTTGTCTGATAATTATCTCATTAACAACCCAGGAAATTAACTAAATTTCGGCAGAATGCACTCCTGCAGGAATGGAAGTACTAGGATTAATTCCTCATTCTTCGAGTCTAACAGAACATTCTCTGTACTGACTAGACACATCGATTGATTTGTAATGGATTAAACCGCTAGCAGAAAACAGTGCTAATTTTCTCACTTGTTTTGAAACGGCCATTAAACACTTGTTTGGATGGAAAATTTCAAGCGAATAAGAGGGGAGAAAAGGGAAGCATTTTTCTCTTGTTTGGATAACGGAGGGATCCATTTTACCCCTGCATGCCAATGATTTAAGCCTTTCAAAGGTAGCAAACATAGTAAGGATAACACCCTTACTTACTTCCCTCCACCCCCCTTTTTCTCCCCTTACTCCAATAGTCCTCTTATAGCCAAACAAAACCTATTATTGTATATTTGTATCCAAACAAAACTTGAGTAAAATGCACTAGTAATGTGTCAAAGAATATAATCATAGGCAGGTAAGAGCTCTGCTCGAGCTCAGTCAAACAAATTTCGAAATCAAACCCGAGTAGAGCTTGACCAAATCAGAGTCAATCTGATACGAGTGCGGACAGTCGGACACTAAATAACATGTATGATGTATACCTGACTACAGCTACTTTTGGCACTGACACTAAATATTTGGTCTATCAAACTGCAATGATTTCATGAGCTGCCTGGCTATTCATCCTCTGTAGTTCATTGAAACACCTAAATTTTATACTCGTGAAATAATCACAGCAAATTTCAAAAGAACCATGAGTTGTCATAGATGTAGCCTTGTTGGTAGAACACTTTGACTAGAAGAGCAAAAATTTCAGGTAAAGAGAACTATCATTAGTTATGAAACACAAATTGCTTGCGGTCCATAGAAAATTTCAGGTAAAGAGAACTATCCATAGTTATGAAACCCAAATTGCTTGCAGTCCATATCAAATGGCAGTTGCTAATGCAAGCCACACAAAGATAGCACATACGTCATCATGTGCACGCAAGCAGACTTACTCTTATATGGTTCAAACTTTCAGTTGGTGGCAAAATTGTTTCCCATGTGTACAAAATCCAATCATATCTAAAATTTCCGAGCGTCTGTCACATGCTTGAAGCTCCACCCTTACCACTCATTAGCTTGATCTCTAATATGATGAAGCCAGCTCGACATAGATGTGCATGTCCATGTTTGATTGTTGCTAAAACATATTTACATTCATTTAAACCTAACATCATCAACTTAATCACAAGTGTTAACACTTCTATGGAGGAGAGTCACAATGAAAATGATAGAAGTGTGAATGTGCTTAGAGTAATCAAACACCTCTAGTATCAAACAAATGAAAACAATTACACCTTTATTCGCCGTTCCCCTATTTCCAATAATTCAACTTCACAACAATCACAATGACAACTACCACGCCTTAAATTAAATTCCAAAATGATTTAGGGTCTGCTAACATGAATCATCATTTAAAACCGTTAAAAACCCTCAAATAATTATGGTCATTACACTCAACCAAACAACAATCGCTAACATTTCCCTTATTATCAACAACGTTCTAGTATATTTGAAGATACGAATACCATTTTCAAGATAACAAAATACACCAAGTCACCAATCGATTGCGAAAGTTCACTCAATTGTTTCGATAATTCACTCATCGATTTCAAACTTCATCCATTAAAATTAAACAAACAAATTACTACTATATGAATCAACAAGAACAAGGGTGAATAATTAATCAAAAATACTTGTGTAATGCGGTTTTACACAATTTTTTTCGTAAAACTGGATCTTTTAGTAACCACTTTTACCCACTAACTGGGTTGTGATTGTGCTGAGCTCTCTTCCCATATGTGTGTGTGAGGAGCATTATCCCACGTCGGTAGAAGATACTAGCTTATAAGTAAGTGGCTACCTCTCCTATCACCAATTGGTTTTAGGATGGAAACTCACTTGTTTATGGGCCGGTTCCATACACCTAATTTTATATGCGCCGCAGGGAACTCAACAAGCGGTATCAGAGCCGACGGTTCGGCTTGGCTTGGCTTATAAGTAAGTGGGTTACTCTTCCTATCACCGATTGGTTTTAGGATGGAACCTCACTTGTTTATGGGCCGATTTCATACACCTAATTCTATATGCCCGCTGCGGGGAACTCAACAGATTGGATCCGTTTTAACAATCATATTAGTGCAAAACCGTCTTCCACAAGACATATTCTTAGTTAATTATTATACCTGAAAAATGGAGCGACCACTGGGTTCACCACAAATCTTTTTAACACCTCGTTGATCAACTATTCTTGCTGCTCTCTCAAAATTCTTCCCAAATAAGAAATTTAATCTGTGATTATTTGCAAAATATAAATCATACCCAAATCAAAAGAATTCAAATTATGAAATGGGTAATTGAAAGTATACTCACATTATCAGCTGATCATCAGTTACTGTTAAACATAAGATTCAAACATTTAGAAAGATAGTCAATAATTACATTTAAATGATGAAAAATTGAATGCAAATAGAATAAGTAAGGGTTTTGTGTCGTAATTGAACCTGAATGTGTGGACTCAATGTTCAACCACACCGCTTCAGCCACCATTGTTGTTGAACTCATCCTTACAGAGATCCGTATGAATGTTAGTACATAATCTACAGATATGCCTTGTGCTGGACGAAAAAATGAGTGTGATACAGTTCAAGTTCGGGACTTGGATTTTAGGAGTGTGCTCGACGGAAATAGAAGGGCTTGTTTGGTTACCCCTTTTAATTCAAACTTCCACAATTTTCTAAAGTTATTTGGTTACCTCAAATGGAGGAACTTCTTGAATGATGTGGAAAGTTAATGACCAATCCCATCTCGGTGTGAGGTACTTTCCACATCCTATCATAATCAAAATGATTTTTTACTCTCATAATATACTAAAAAAAACGGCTATAATATTCCTCGTCTAATTTTTTTACCCTAAACCACTATTTTTACCCTAAAGCTCAATTCATGACAAAAGAAAGTGTGATTATCTTCTTCTTCGAAAAGAGAGCAATGTACTTTACCTGCCAAATTTCACAACTTCTTAATTTCTAATTAGTCAAACTAGCAATATATCAGAACTTTTACTAAAGTTTTAAATAAACTTTCAGTTTGAGCGTTTTCTTTTCCTGAACAATTATGCTAATGTAACTCGAAAAAATTTTTCTTAAGAATTATGTTCAACTTCTTTTATGTTGATGGTGTAATTTGGTTGAGTTCATATGAACGGTAAGACAATATCGGTTACATAGTAAAGTTATACAAAATAATTTTGTTGTTAAAGGGCATAGTCGTATTTGTAAACAAAATCGTGGGAATTAGTTTTGCTCTCTTCCTGAGGACGAAAGTCACCCCCACCACGACTCCCTCCTCGGCCACGGGATGATGGACCACGGCCAGAACCCCTGTGTGAACCTTTGAGTGCATGATACCAATCGGGTACTTCACCGAGCAAATCAAAAAACATACTACGGTCATGCCCAATACGATTACAATGTAACCGTTGACGTTCGGTGCGAGTCAATTGAGCAGGGGTTTTGGGCGAGGAACGAACAGTGGACTGAACTGTAAAACTCACAATTTCAGGGGTGTCAACTGTCTTACCCAGGCCGCAGACTCTTTCCTCTTGACAAACCATATGGAATGCGCGTGCAACCGTGGGCAATGGTGATTGGGCAAGAATGACAGATCGAAGGGAGGCATAGGGATCAGGCAATAAACCCTAGAAAGGAATGTAAGCGCTCAGACTCACGACGATCCATATGTTGTTTCGCACTGGTGCATTTGTTACAACACTTGCAGTCAATAAAGGGTTGATGTTTGTCGATTTCATCCCATAATTGACACAAGGTGCCATAGTAAAGTGTGACGGACATACCTTCTGTTTGGCGGCAGTCACGAAGACCTCCAATTATCTGTTGATTTCGAGAGCCATCAACAACACCGAACCGCTCCTCGAGGGCGTCCCATAGGTTTTTCGCATTATCAAATTTTGGCAGGAGACTCTTAACCTCTAGCGAAATGGTGCGAGACAGCCATGATACAAGCATTGATTGGATCGTCTCCCAATCATCATCCGTGCAGGGAGGTATGGGGGCGTTAATGGTATCATTAACGAAAGCAAATTTGCGCCGCGATTTGATGTAACACCCCCATTTATTTAGAGACCTGGACTAGGACTCCCCAAATAACCAAGGGTGTTACCATCTCGGATAACCGAGGTAGTAGAATACAAAGGAAGGAAACGCAATACTTTATTAAGTAGTTAAAGGTCGAAACAAAATATCTCAAGTCTGTTACAACTGTCTTATAAAAACAAAATAAGAAAAGACTAAACATGGTGGAAACACTAAAAAGAGTGATCTAGCACTAGTCAGGTCTGGTCCTTAGCCTCTCCTCCCTTCCAACTTCCATTAGTCTAAAACCTGTCATTCTGCTCCCCAATAAATTGGATCAACACAGACACATACAAACACACAGGGTCAACACGAGGTTGAGTAGGTAATATAGTTAAGACATGAAACAAACACAATACAATTTCCTTCCATCTCAACATTATTCAGTCCTCCACTTCACCTCCATCACACCACACCTTCCATGGGCATATCACAAGTCCCGTATCACAAGTCCCGTATCACAAGTCTCGTTCTCCACAACAATCGATAATAATCAAGCAATCCACAATAGCATTCAATATCATTTAAAACAGTCTTGTAATAACATCACACACACATACTTCATGTCAAAACACAAACCACAAATATATCCCCTACCTCAACAGTCAGATGAAATCGTCACAAGCGCAGCTGCTAAAAGTGTTCCACACGGAAAACGTTACCTAAACACATAATAGGTATAATTAATAAGGCTCCCTAGATCCCGTAACATAAGTATGTATACTATTTATAGTAACTTTCTAAAAAGGCAAGTTTCCTAAAATAGACATTTCCCAAAACGGTAACTTTCTAAATATGGCAACTTTCTTAAATAGCACAAAATATAAATTAATAACTACATTAAATAATAATCCAAAATAAATAATAATAACAATAATAATAATAAAAACAAAATCTACACCCATCCTAAACAACTCCAACCCGCGGCCCAAACCATCCCCTCACAGCCGCGTGACCACCTTGACCCTTGCCGGCAACCACCACACACAACCCCCACACTGCCTACACTCCACCACTGACACCCACCAGACCCGTCGACTCCCTCCGGCAAGGTGGACCAGGGTCTCAAACAGACCTGGTCCCTCACCCACACTCCCTAAACTCGCCTGAACAACCTGCTGCAACCACCGGAAAACAGTGGTAGCACCACCCGAGACCACCATCATATACACCCCTGACATCAGACCCGTAAATAACGGTGGTATCACCGTGTCGACCTCCCCCTAGTCAACGGTGATACCACCCCCAAACAGACCACGACAACCCAGCAACTACAGACCACCCCTGACTACCCCTATCGAACTCCCCTATTCCACAATAACTAACCACCACTAACCACCGTGACTACCACCACTCGCATCACCCATCTACCATCTAACTCAAAACACAAAGACTCATAACAAATAAACACAAAACCCATCTAAATCGTATTATAGATATGCATACAAAAACTCATATAAAACGCATTATTACAACAACCTCCTGACACCGTGTTAGCCACCCTCCACGATGGTCTTAGACAGCCAACGACACCCCTTTTATGGTCTTCATACGATCATTACATGACTTAGTACAAAAATAAGTAAAAACAACAGAGATTAAAACGTGTTAAACCCCTCTAAACATGCGATGAAAACTATGATGTAAACAGGAATTTAACAGTGTTGTGGTGAGCATACCAAACTTACGGCCAAAACGAACCAACCTAAGCTAGCCTACAACCACCGTGAGCGACTCCTTTCTCTTCTCTGATGTGACGACTGGGTGTTTGTGTAAAAATATTTGAATTAGGGTAAGGGTTAGGGTAGGAACAAGCCACATATATATGGCGGCATGGCCTGACATTGTGATTGTATTATGATTATACTATGGGTTGTTTTGTTCTTTCATGCATAACGAGTGATGGCCGATTTTTGCCGTCACTACCGGCCTTCAAACAAATTTATAAACCCGAATAAAAGTAGTACTTAGTTCGGGGTCGAACACGAAGATGGTGGGAAAGTTGTATAGTTACGTTCTAATTGAAGCTAGAGTCGGGGTAATAGGTTTGTGATTGGTTAACAACTAAGAAACAATTAAAGCAAATAAATTGAGATGAAATTGATGATAAAAGCAACTAGGGTGTCGGGGGTTACTAGGGTAAGTCGGTGTCAAAAATGCAAAGGGTAGGTGGTCTCTTCTACGCTAGGTCTAGGTTCGTCTCGTCTATCGATTTGACTTGCCTAAAATCAAACCCTATCCTAGCTCTCGCTACAAACAAGGTCGACTTAACATACATACATACTCATGAGAGCCCTAGACTATCGTCAAAGACAAACAACAATAAGAATCATGCCCAACCGTCGTTGAGACATTTCATCAAACATGTAGCATGCATATAATGAAAACCTAGCAAAGATGAAGTCCAAACCCTAACCCTAAACAACGATCATCAACACCAACTACCCAAGTGCACCCCTAACCCTAGCAAAAGGACTACTCACTCATGACTAAAGAAAACATGTACACAATTGATGGGTAAATGATAAACATGTTGGATTATGGTAAAAGCAAGCAAATGAACAAAAGAAACTTAAACAAATGAAATAACTAAGTAAGGATTAGGAAGATTATACCATTAAATAAGGAAAAGGAAAGAACTTGGATAACAAGATGAAGAATTCTTTCAAACCCTTCAAATTACAACCCAAAATATCTTCTAACAATGCCCAAGAACAAAACTAAGAAGATTACTAAAGAGAGATTAATAATAACTAAAGGATTAAACTAATATCTAAGAAGGATTAAATATTTTAAGGGAGTTTTTGTGACTAAGTACGAATGAATGTAACAGTAGAAAACCCTAAAAATCTCCTAGAAATGCGTGAAAAGTAACGTAGAAATAAATGATACAAGTGCGGGTTTATATATTGCGCGAAATTCTGAAAAGTGATTCCCAGCCGGTCAACCGGCTGCCGGTGGTGGACCGGCTGGGAGACCAAATGCTAACTTCTGAAATATTCTTCAATTGAGCTTGCATCTTAGCCGACCGGCCGGCTGCCGGTCTGGCACCGGCTGGGAGGCCTATTTCTCACTTCTGGATTTTTGCTCTTTTTCTTCAATGTACAGGTACCCTCAGCCGGTGGACCGGCTGCCGGTTGGCCACCGGCTGGGAGCCCTTTTGCAAAGATCTGCCCAAAAACAACATTTTCTTCCATTCTTCGAAATTGGCTAAGTATGAGATATACTTCCCAGCCGGCTGACCGGCTGCCGGTTGGCCACCGGCTGGGAGCCCTTTTGCTTGAGTCTGAAACTTTAACGCATTTTTTCCAAAAAGTCAAGTCAAGGTCCCCAGCCGGCCTACCGGCCGCCGGCTGGGAACCGGCTGCGAGGGCCCGGGCAAGCTTCTTGCTAATTTCTTCACATTTCTTCATAATTCGCTCTAAATCCGCCTCGATTTCTCCCGTTTCTTCGCCCCCGCCGTAATACCTACAAAATGTGGATCGAATAGGAATAGACGAGGTAACGGGCGTAAAAACAACCAAAGACACGCAAATCGAGGTCGAATCGGGACCGAAAATGAAGAATATGCAACGAAAATAATGACCAAAACGGAGCTCATCAGAATTCCCCACACTTAAACCTTACTCGTCCTCGAGTAAGAGATCAAGTAACTACATAACCCTTATTAGAAACAAAGAAACAAACTAACTAAGCTAACTAGAAGCCGAATCGGGTTTAGCTACACCCGTAGCCCTTTCAACTCACAATTTGACATTCATGAGGAAGAAGGCCCTATTGCAAGGCAAGTAAGGTCTTGCTACAAAATTTTTGATGCCAACAAGTAAGAACATAACACGTATAGACAAGCAACATGCATCGGAAAAAGGAAAAGACAACCGCTTCCCTCATTCAAGCAGGGTTTTGAAAAACTAAACAAGAGAGGTCTATGGCGGAGGATGCCGACTCAAAATCTAACCATGGTGTCGAACCTCTAAATCAAGCTCAAGCAACCAAGAAATGACATCACCAAAGACCAAGAAACTAATTCAAGGCGGGCAAACGGAAGTACTAACTATACTTCCAAGAATGACACGACACACACATGATTCGACTCGATGCAAGACCCATAACCGATAAAAGGACCCTAAGTACCGACTCTCACGGGTGACACTCAACACACAAGGAAAGAAAGGGGGTGATTTTTGTGACAAAAAGTAACCAAAATCACTCACCTACCTCAACTTGCGAAGCGTGCCCGCAATCTAGAATGGTACTCCATCCAAAAATCCATGAAAAATGCAAATGCACATGATGAGAACAACAACAAGGATGCAACGGGGCTTGGGTTGGGTGAAAATGGTTTGGTGCAAGCACCGTTCTAGGATTTGAGGCTCAAAAACAAGAATGATTGCCATAATTAACACAACTCCTTATTACAACAACTAAGCAACGTCTATGCCCTAACTTTGGCTTTTACAAAACCAAGCAAAAATTGCATAAACCCCAACTTACTTTGGAAAAAACGAACTCGTCACAACCTTAAACAAAGTGGTCATTATTAAAAACACCGAACAACGTCTACACCCTAACACACGACTTGAAAATCAAATCAAATGCAAAAATTGTGTAAACCCGACACGCGTTCAAAAACATCAAAAGACCACATTATTGTAGCAACGGCTTTTTCTATGTCCCCTTGATGGAAGGGACTTGTTGCTAGCCTTTTTCTCTTTCAAAACACATATGTACATTTTTCTTTTTGGATTTTTCAAAACTTTTTCGACTTTTTCTTTGATTTTCTATTTTCTTTCTTTTTTTCATTTTTTTCTTTTCTTTTCTTTTTCAAACTTCCAAACACCAAACAAACAACAAGTAGTGACCACAACGGAAGAGTGCACCAACCAACATCTAAATTCCCGACTCTACCACTAACAAAGTACCACAAAAGCAACCATTCTTGATCAAGGAAGGATGTTTTTGGGATGTAGTTCATTTAGTAGTTAAGGCCAAATGAAAAGGCTAAGGCTCAAGGTGGTTAAACAAAAGAGGGAATAAGATGTAAGGGTCAAAACAAGGCTAATTTGGCAAATGTGAAGTTGATTTATTTGGAACAAAAGTTGTCTCACATGCACATGAACATTAACACGGAAATAAGGAACGAGCGCCATTCTTATGCGTATAGACATAACACACCACGTAAGGAGGACTACTCACAATCCTAAACTGAGTCGATTTGATGGACCGACTATAAAGGAGGCTCTATCCTCACATTTGAGTAGCTAGTGTCGGTCCTAGGTCGAGTCAAGGTCTAACACGGTCTCACAAGGTGGTCGAAACTTGGTCATTAAGCCTAGACTTCCGGGTCCTTGCAAGCAAGAACCCTAACAAGGTGACATCAAACGGTGCAAGCTATTAGGAGGGGTAAGACACAAGCAAGACAAATATCATCATTGACGGCATATACCCTCCACTATTCAACCTCCTATGCATATTTACAAACAAAAGCAAAACGGAAAAACCGACTAACACATATTCACAAGACTATGAAAATGAAAAGGCATGTGAAACAAAAGCAAACTAATACTAAACACAACAAACATGCAACAACGAGAAGGCTAAACTAACAGCACATCAACCACAACAACCAAAAGTTCCCCAAAGGAACATCCAAGGCACAAAAATCCCGTTATCCTTCATGATATCAACATAAAAAGAAATCGGGAGGGGGAGAAAGAAGTAGGAAAGAGTATACCAAACATCTTCATTCTCCTAATACCTCGGGTTGCCGTCGCATCTGCCATTTGTTAGTCCAACAAACATATATATACAAGGCAAGCAAAAAACAAAAACAAAAGAAAGGAAGAACATATTTTTTGAAATTTTTGAAATTTTTCGATTTTTTTGGTATTTTTGAAGTTTTTTCATATTTACAAAAGCAATTAAATATTCACAAAGTGGATATTTTCCCTCCCCACACTTAAGATCTACATTGTTCTCAATGGAACAAAGTGCAAGGGGGAAAAGAAGAAAAAGAACGAAAACAACATGTTTTTGGCTTTTTTGAAATTTTTGAGAAAATAAAAACTTGTTTTTGTATTTTCGAAATAAGCGGTTATTCCTCCCCACACTTATTTATGTGCATAATGTGAGGAGGAAAACCAGAAAATAAAGAACATGTTTTTTTGAAGGTTTTTGGTTTTTCAATTTTTTTGGATTTTTGATTTTTATGAAAACAATAAAAACAAAGGTAAACAAAAGAAATGAAAAACTAAAAACTAAACTAAATGCAAACTAAATGCTCTAATCTATATGTATGCAAACTATATGTGACAATATGATACAAAATATAAATCTAATGCATCTAGATGGATGCAACTATATGCAACTAAACTAGATATGAAGTAATGAAATGGAAACTAAAACAAGATAACTAAACTAACTAACTACTCTAAATGCATGCTAGAAAGTAAAATGCAAACTAAAGTGAAATTTGGATTGAGGGAGTTACTTGCTTTGGATTTTTCAAGGGGAGCAAAGCCATCACCTACCACCTCCAAAGGTGGTCAATCATCATCTTCTTCATCCTCACCAACATTACCGCTCACATCGCCTTCTCCATTGCCCTCATCTACTACCATGTAGTCGCCCGGGTTGAGCATTACATCTCGGAAGGGGGAGGCATGCGAGCCACTAGCTCTCGGATCACCAACCATGCCATGGGGAGAAGGGTGCCCTTGAGGGCGGGGTGCCGAGTCCACATTCCCACGAAAATTGGGGGGAAAGATCGGGTTAGAGAAATAACCCGGGGCAACATTGATCTCCCCGAAAAAAACGCCCTCTGGAGGCACATATCCCATCTCGGGAGGCATGTAGTAAGACGGGCGACCACCGTCCTCATGATGAAGTCCCTGGCGGACAGACTGGTCATAGCTGGGGAATTGCCCATAGGCCTGATCGTGGTATATGTAATCAAGCCTATAGGTCAAGTCCCTATGTCGCTCATCCGCCAATGCTTGGCGCTCGTCTGCAAGGTCTGCCGCCTTCTTCATGCCCAAATCAACCCGGGCCATGAGGTCAATGAGGTCCTGAGGCATAATGAAAGACTGAGTAGATGGACCGGAGCCGGAGGTAGATCCCTGGAAGTATGAAGGACCACTCTGGAAAGGGGGCATGGTAACGGAGGGCTGCTGAAACTGCTCAAATTGGAGGTCGGATGCGGTGGTACCGGTCCTATCTCGGGCATATACTCTCGGAGCAAGCTGATCGGGAGGGAGCTCATCGGGGTCCACCTCAATATCAAGGAGGTAGGAGGTCTTCCCTAGCACAACTCTCATCCTCTCGGTGTTAGGCAAGGGTACCGAATTTCTTAATTTATTATCCACGCGAATCTGCCAATACTCATTACGATCGCTGGGGTTAAACTTGACCCACCCCAAAGCCTCCTGCAAGTACCCGCGAGATAACACGTTCTCACCCTGAATGTAGTCCACCGTAAAGTGCCTCTGACAAAGGTCGTTGGCTATCAAGGTGACTATCCCCCCAACACATATAGGGGTAGTAAGATGAGGTTGGGTTGCCAACCAACTCAAATGAAGCGCCATGTGGTGAGCAATATTAAGCTTCGGGCCACTAACCAAATAACACCCCAAAATCTCGAGCTCCGTAGTAGTAAAATTGTGAGGCTCATCCCTAGAAAAGACGGTCCACCCCATGACCCTATGCCAAATCCTAATCGGTGCCAAATGCACCCTATTAGCCGGTTTCTTCTTGGTCCTATCACTTACTAAACCGGTTATAGCAGTCCAAATAGCCTCCGTATCAAAACCCTCCGGAGGCTTAATAGGCAACTTTCCATTGAGCCCAAAGATTAATGCAAAATTTTCCAATGTAAGACGGTGCTCCCTATTCATCAAGCGAAATTCCAAAAAGGCAACCTTCCCTAAATTCCGGTTTTTAGTAACTACAAGGGAGCTCAAAAACTCCCAAGTCAATCTAGGGGAAGTGTGAACCGGTCTAGTTTCATACAAGGTTTTCATCCCTAAACCGTAAAAAAGACTCTCAGTGATTTTCTCAATCCCAAGTTCTCTCAATCCGGCTCTATCAATGAACCTAGTCGGATGAAGGGGGCGATGCTTAAAGTAAGTGAACTTACCTTTTTGTTGAATGGAAGCAAATTGGAGGCCGGGAAAGCTAGGATCCGGACCAATGTTGCTACTATCAAGGACGGTTCGCACTTCTTGCTCCACCATTGGGTCGTGTCTTGATTTGACCTCCTTTCCGTTCTTCCTGACATGGCTATATTGAGGTGGTTTGATGTGGGAATGAAGGGGGTTTTGATTTAGGAGAGTTTTGATGGGTTTTTGAAGGTAAGGGATGTGAGGGAGAAGAGGAAAATAAGAAAGAATGAAGAATAAATGGAAATGAAATGAGGAAAATGAAGGGGAGTTCGTGGTTTTAATTACGCGACAGAACACTCCTAGCCGGTTCGGGACCGGCCGCCGGCCGACCGGCTGAGAGTTAGGGTTTGATTTTTTATTTTTTTCGAAATTTTTTATGAGGGATTTGATTATGAGCCGGCGGACCGGCTCAAAATCCTTCTTCATTACTTCCTTCGTCTTCTCTTCTTCTTCAAACTCCACTTACAAAAATTCCCAGCCGGCGGACCGGCTGCCGGCCGACCGGCTGGGGATTCTTCTTCTTCTCTTTTTCTTCGAATTTGGTTCAAACTCCATGATTCTCAGTCGGTTGGCCGGCTGCCGGCCTGCCGGCTGGGAATCAATTTCCTTTGATTTTCGCCTTTTGAAAAAGTAACACGTCTTTTGAGCCGGTTGACCGGCTGCCGGTACAGTGCAGGCTGGGAGTGCAAAATCTGAAATCTGTCCAAATAAACTATTAAAAACAGAAATGTGTCCAGGTGCTCTCAGCCGGTATGAGACCGTCAGCCGGTAGGCCGGCTGGGAGTACCTGTACACAATTTCGAGAAATAATTTACTTGAACATAAAAATCGACTTCGCCAACAACGGTTTTGCCTACTATCCTCCGACTATACTCAAGAAATAACCACAAACAAGCAAACAACATTTCCAAATCTCTCATGCAAGCTAAAAATGAAACTAAGAATCGGACTAACAATTAAACTAATATGCAAACTACATGAAAGAGAGAAAACTAATACTTACAACCGGTGGTTATTAAGTGACTCCACCAAACCTTCCATGAACAATCTTCTTTTGAAATCAATCCTCCTCGGGGAGTGGGTCCCCGAGGTCAATCACTTCTACGGTACCTTTGGAATCTCCTTGGTAGTAACGCTTTATCCGATGTCCGTTGACTTTGAAGGTGCCACCGCCTTCACTCCAAAGTTCAAAGGCCCCATGAGGTGAAATATCCATAACTTTGAAGGGCCCGGACCATCGTGCTCTAAGTTTTCCCGGAAAATTCTTGACTCTTGAATTGAAAAGGAGAACAAGGTCTTTTATGCTCACATTCTTCTTCATTAACTTGGCATCATGCCACTTCTTCGTTTGCTCTTTATAGAGTTTTGAACTCTCATATGCCTCATATCTAAGCTCCTCAAGCTCACTCATTTGCAAGAATCTTTTCTCCCCGGCCATATCTAAGTCGGAATTCATCTCCTTCAAGTCCCACCAAGCCTTGTGCTCAAGCTCCACCGGTAGGTGGCATGCTTTCCCGTACACAAGCTTGTAGGGAGGGATGCGCGCGATTAAGTCGTCGGTTCTCACGCATCAAACACATTTATAAAAAACCCAAATTAAGTAGTATAATAGGGTTATCGTTCGCGAAGACGGTGGTGATAGTTGTATAGTTATGTTCTAATTTACTTGGTACATCCCCGGGACATTGCTCTTGGTTTCTTTGCTAGTGGAGCCCTTAGTCAATTCTTCCAATTTCCTGGTTAACATGTCCAACTTGGCATTGGTTTCCTCGTTCGCCTTTGCATTGGAAAGGTGCTCACTAGGGTACTTGCTACTCTTTCTCAAGACATTCCCCCTAGTACCATAATTTTCCTCCGAATCAACAATCTTTTTGATGAGTTCCGTTCCCGTCTCATGCGGCAAGTGGTCAAAGCTACCACCCGCCGATGCATTAACCATTTCTTTCGTTCGGGGGAGAAGAGTCCGAAAAAAGGTTTGGGTTGTGTACCAAGGTGGTATCCCGTGGTGTGGGCACTTAGCAAGCAAATCTTGGTATCTATCCCAAGCTTCTTCCAAATATTCTCCCTCGTCTTGTTGAAACTGAGTTATCTCATTTCGGAGCATCGCGGTCTTAGAGGATGGGTAGTATTTGGCAAGGAAAGCCGTTGCCAAGTCGTCCCATGTGGTGAATGTATTTGGAGCATGGACATTTAACCACCTATCGGCCTTGTCGGTTAAGGAATAGGGGAAAAGCATAAGCCTTAATGTCTCCTCGGGTACTCCCGTTTTCTTTATCATTGCGACTTTACCCTTGAATTTTTTCAAGTGCCCATGAGCATCTTCGTGAGAAGCCCCGCTAAAGGCGTTCTTCTCGATAGAACTCATTTGCGAAGGGTGTATTTCAAAATTTTGAGGGACGAGAGTACCAAAGTTGATTGGATTGGTGGTGTCATTGTGATTGGGCCGGTTATGATCACGAAGAGCGGCCATTATATGAATTTGATGGTTGTTTGGAAAGTGTGGTGATTGTGGTGGTGATTGATAAAACGGGTTGTCAAAATTGTCGGATGTTGGGCTAGGATTGCTTTGATTGGGGCTTGGTGGTTCGGATGAAGAGGGGTTGTTTTGGCTAGTAGAAGCTTGGGACGCAATTCTTACCCTTGCAATGGTCTTCCTCCTTAAGGCCCGAAAGAGCCTCTCCGGTTCAGAAGTTGACAACAAAGAGTTAGAGTCACCCCTAGGCATAAAACTTAGCAAATAAATTAGTCGTCCTAGTGCTTGTTAAACACTAGGGTGAGCAATAAAACAACCACTCTACAATTAACTACCAAATCTTTGATCAAAACAAAACGAACTCAACTAACTCAAGACTAAAACTAAAACTAAACTACACAACTTCTAACACCGTCCCCGGCAACGGCGCCATTTTGATGCGCGCGATTAAGTCGTCGGTTCTCACGCATCAAACACATTTATAAAAAACTCAAATTAAGTAGTATAATTGGGTTATCGTTCGCGAAGACGGTGGGGATAGTTGTATAGTTATGTTCTAATTTAAGTAAGAGTCGGGGTAATAGGTTTGGTTTGGAAAGACTAGTTAACTACTAAAGCAAGTAAAATGAAGTGAAATTGATGATTAAAGGAACTAGGGTGTCGGGGGGTACTAGGGTAGTCGATGTCAAGCAAGCATAGGGGTAGGTGGTCTCATCTAAGTTAGGTCTAGGTCCGTCTCGTCTTTCGATTTGACTAACCTAAGGTCGAGTCCTATTCTAGCTTTCGCTATAAACAAGGTCAACCTAACACATACACATGCCCATGAAAGTCCTAGACTATCGTCTAAGGCAAACAACAAAAAGAATCATGCCCAACCATCGTTGAGGCATTTCATCAAACATCTAGCATGCATATATTGAAAACCTAACAAAGTTGAAACCTAAACCCTAACCCTAAACAACACACATCAACATCAACTACCCAAGATCACCCCTTACCCTAGTAAAGAGACTACTCACTCATGGTAAGGGAAAACATGTGAATAAGACATAAACAAAAGCTAAACATCATGAACAAGCAAAGGGTAAACAATTGATTCAAAAGAAACTTAAATAAATGTAAAAACAAAGTAGAGATTAGAAGAATTATACCAATAATTATGGAAAAGGAAGTAGCTTGGATAACAAGTTGTAAGATTCTTTCAAACCCTTCAAATTACAACCCCATAAAATCCTCTACAAATGCCCAAGAACAAGACTAAGTGGATTACTAAAGAAAGATTAATAAGGATTGAAAGATTAAACAAGGTTCTAAAGAGGATTAAAATATTTAAGTGTGTTTTTGTGTCTAAGTATCAACTAATGGAACAGTGAAAAACCCTAGAAAAGTGTGAAAAAGTAACGTATGAAATAAAGATACAAGTGCGGGTTTATATAGTGCGTGAAAATCTGAAAAGCGACTCCCAGCCGTTCGACCGGCTGCCGGTCTGGGACCGGCTGAGAGTCCAAATATGGACTTCTGCGAAAATCTTCAATAGGCCAAGCTTCCCAGCCGACCGGCCGGCTGCCGGTCTGGCACCGGCTGGGAGGCCTTTTCCTCACTTCTGATTTCTTCTTCAACTTTTGATATGAACAGGTCCCCTCAGCCGGTGGACCGGCTGCCGGTTGTCCACCGGCTGGGACACCTTTTGCATGAATCTGCCCCATCTAATGCATTTCTTCATTTCTTCACAAAAAGCTAAGTATGGAATTTGATCCCCAGCCGGCCTACCGGCTGCCGGCTGGGAACCGGCTGGGAGGCTGATTTTAGGCACTGGGATGATTCTTCACAATTTTGTCAAAATATTGAGTCAAGGCTCCCAGCCGGCCGACCGGCCGCCGTTTGGGGACCGGCTGGGAGGGCCTGGGAGGCTTCCTTCACAATTCTTCCACATTTCTTCATAAATCGTTCTAAATCCGGCTCGATTTCACCCGTTTCTTCGCCTACGCCGTAATACCTACAAAAAATTGGATCGAATAGGAATATACGAGGCAACGGACGTAAAAACACCTAAAGACATGCAAATCGAGGCCAAATCGTGACCGAAAATAAAGCAAATGTAAAGAAAATGATGACCAAAATGGAGCTCATCAGAATTCCCCACACTTAAACCTTACTCGTCCTCGAGTAAGAGATCAAGTGACTACATAACCCTTATTAGAAAACAAAGAAACAACTACTAAGCTAACTATAAGCCGAATCGGGTTTAGCTACACCCGTAGCCCTTTCAACTCACAATTTGACATTCATGAGGAAGAACGCCCTATTGCAAGGCAAGTAAGGTCTTGCTACAAAACTTTTGATGCCAACAAGTAAAAACATAACACGTATAGACAAGCAACATGCATCGGAGAAAGGAAAAGAAAACCGCTTGTCTCATTCAAGCGGGGTTTTGAAAAACAAAACAAAGGAGGTCTATAGCGGAGGATGCCGACTCAAAGTCTAACCAAGGTGTCAAACCCCTAAATCAAGCTCAAGCAACCAAGAATGACATCACCAAAGACCAAGAAACTAATTCAAGGCGGGCAAACGGAAGTACTAAGCTATACTTCCAAGAATGACACGACACACACATGATTCAACTCCATGCAAGACCCATAACCGATAAAAGAACCCTAAGTACCGACTCTCACGGGTGACACTCAACACACAAGGAAAGAAAGGGGGGCGATTTTTGTGACAACAAGTAACCAAAATCACTCACCTACCTCAACTTGCGGAGCATGCCCGCAATCTAGAATGGTACTCCATCCAAAAATCAATGAAAAATGCAAATGCACATGATGAGAACAACCATAAGGATGTAACGGGGCTTAGGTTGGGTGGAAATGGTTTGGTGCAAGCACCGTTCTGGGATTTGAGGTTCAAAAACAAGAATGATCGCCATAGTCAACACAACACCTTATTACAACAATTAAGAAACGTCTATGCCCTAACTTTGGTTTTTGCAAAACCAAGCAAAAATTGCATAAACCCCACTTACTTTGGAAAAAACGGACCCATCACAAACTTATACAAAGCGGTCATTATTAGAAACACCGAACAACGTCTACACCCTAACAAATGACTTGAAAATCAAATCTCATGCAAAAAATGTGTAAACCCGGTACGCGTGCAAAAACATCAAACGACCGCGTTATTGTAGCAACGGCTTTTTCTAAGTCCCCTTGATGGAAGGGACTTGTTGCTAGCCTTTTTCTTTTTCAAAACACGTATGTACATTTTTCTTTTTGGACTTTTCAAAACTTTTTCAACCCTTTTTTTTTTTCTTTGATTTTCTATTTTCTTTCTTTTTTCATTTTTTCTTTTCTTTTCTTTTTCAAACTCCCAAACACCAAATAAACACAAAGTAACGACCACAACGGAAGAAGCCACCAACCGGCATCTAAATTCCCGACTCTACCACTAACAAATCACCATAAAAGCAACCATTCTTGATCAAGGAAGGATGTTTTTGGGATGTAGTTCATTTAGTAGTTTAGGCCAAATGAAAAGGTTAAGGCTCAAAGTGGTTAAACAAAAGGGAAATAATATGCAAGGGTCAAAACAAGGCTAATTTGGCAAATGTGGAGTTGATTTATTTGGAACAAAAGTTGTCTCACATGCACATGAACATAAATCACGGAAATAAGGAACGAGCGCCATTCTTATGCGTATAAACATAACACACCACGTAAGGAGGACTACTCACAATCCTAAACTGAGTCGGTTTGATGGACCGACTAAAAAGGAGGCTCTATCCTCACATTTGAGTAGCTAATGTCGGTCTTAGGTCGAGTCAAGGTCTAACACGGTCTCACAAGGGTGTCGAAACTTGGTCATTAAGCCTAGACTTCCGGGTCCTTGCAAGCAAGAACCCTAACAAGGTGACATCAACGGTGCAAGCTATTAGGAGGGGAAAGACACAGGCAAGACCAAAATCATCATTGACGGCATATACCCTCCACTATTCAACCTCCTATGCATATTTACAAACAAAAACAAAACGGAAAAGCCGACTAACACATATTCACAAAACTATGAAAATGAAAAAGCATGTGAAACAAAAGCAAACTAAAACTAAACACAACAAACAAGCAACACCTAGAAGGCTAAACTAACAGCACATCAACCACAACAACCACAAGTTCCCCGAAGGAACATCCAAGGCACAAAAATCCCGTTCTCCTTCATGATATCAACATAAAAAGAAATCGGGAGGGGGAGAAAGAAGTAGGAAAAAGTATACCAAACATCTTCATTCTCCTAATGCCTCTGATTGTCGTCATATCTGCAACTTGTTAGTCCACCAAGCATATATATACAAAAACAAACAAAGAACAAAAACAAAAGAAAGGAAGAACATATTTTTTTGAAACTTTTGAATTTTTTCGATTTTTTTGGTATTTTTGAAGTTTTTTCATATTTACAAAAGCAAACAAATATACACAAAGTGGATATTTTCCCTCCCCACACTTAAGATTTACATTGTCCTCAATGGAACAAAGTGCAAAGGGGGAAATGAAGAAAAAAGAACGAAAACAACATGTTTTTGGCTTTTTTGAAATTTTTGAGAAAATAAAAACTTGTTTTTGTATTTTTTGAGATAAACGGTTCTTCCTCCCCACACTTATTTATATGCATAATGTGAGGAGGAAAACCGGAAAATAAAGAACATATTTTTGAAAGTTTTTGGTTTTTCAATTTTTTTTGGATTTTTGATTTTTATGAAGGCAATAAAAACAAAAAAAGACAAAAGAAGATGAAAAACTAAAAACTAAACTAAATGCTCTAATCTACATGTATGCAAACTACATGTGACAATATGATACAAAAATATAAATCTAATGCATTTACATGAATGCAACTATATGCATCTAAACTAATGATGTGAAAACATGAAAAGGAAACTAAAACAAACTAAGTAACACTATTACAGAAATGGCTTTTTGCGATGCATTTTAGTCACCTATGGCGATGCTAAATAGCGTCGTAATGGGATATACCGACGCTTTCAAATGCGCCGCATTTGCCTATGCCGCTAACCTCTCTCGCGACGCTATTTTATTGCGTCGGTATATCACAAGTATAGCGCCGCTAACATTGACGCGCTATTTGTGGACTATACCAGTGCTTTTAAAGCGCCACCAGAGATGATCATGCGCTTTCCAAGCGCCTCAATTAAACGTTGACCATTGCTTATTATGCCGCAACATTGTGCTTCTGCTCACACGCTTTTTCGCGTTGCTTTTATACTACAACCAACAATGTTACAGATTATTTATTACACGTGCATTTCCTTTTGTATTAACTTCAACATATTTCTTATCACAACAAGAACTACACAATTTTTCGAGAAACAAACATATCTTAATATTAAATAACTGTAATGTCAATACATGTCCGAACCTAGTAAGAATAAATGTATCTTATATAAAAAAAATACGTCAAAAATATATCCTACTATTCAGACACAAAATTCTCTATTATTCGCCCATCATCACTAACGAGTGACTACTTGTTGCATCTTAGCAATACATTTCTTCGGTGTCCCTTAAGCAATCCTTGCGATGAAGCTTTTGCTTGACGATACATACATACCCATAAAAGATATTATATATAGAATTACCAAATTTACCAAATTTACTATGTTATTTAATATTATATATATCAAATATAAGCGGTCGACCATTCCATCAAGAAACAGAAACGGCCAGCACATACCCATAAAAGATAAGCATGACATATTACCATTATTGATAATAGAAGTAAGAAAACATTTAAGGTAAAATCAAAAAAAGATAAGATGATCAAGATTTTAATAACAAACTGTATTACAAGTGAAATTGAATCTTACCCTTTTGATATTTGACGTATAAAGTCCTCCATCAGCTTATCAAACATACTCCCTCCATTTTTAGCCAAGTGATACATTTCTTTTTGCACGTTTGCCAACGCACGTTTTACGTGCTTAATATTTTTAGCTACGTATTTGTAAAAATTATAAAAATTATATATTTTCAATGTACTTGTAAAGACGAATTAAACAAGATCCCACATGAATATGTTTTTTCTTACGTATTGAGAGAAAATTGAAATTGAAGGTTAACCTGTGAATAGTGTACAAAAACCTTATGTATCACTTGGATAAAAATGGAGGAAGTAGTTTCAAAGCCAAAATCATCCAAAATAGCACCAAATTGATTCATTGTATTAGGCCTCATGATTTTGCATCTTATGTCATCAACCCACCTTTACCTAAGCAAATATATTTCAAACAAAAGAAGATAAAATGGAAAGTCAAATAAAGCAGGACAAGAAAATAAAGACATTAAAAAGGCCCAGCACAATACTTCATTTATCAACCAATCACATAATTAAGGCTGCAACATTTCAAATGTGAAAATTCCAGGAGTAGGTTCAGACATAATGCTTCTAAAGCCTTCCTTAGTATTTTCATGTATGGCTTTAAGAAATGCGGAGGAAAAGAAGTTAGTAGCATGCATACTATACATTTCTTTGTGAAGTGGATGCAAATAGTGAGAGAGATGATGAGTTCTAAGAACTTGTACAGTAACGATTACCTTAATAAGTATTACCCAAAAAAAAGTTACTTATTAATATTCCTTCGAAAATTAAACAAGTTACTCACCACCCTTCTTGTCCAAACCGTAAGCAATGGCTGCCACAGTTGGCTCATTAATGATCCTAGCAACATTCAAACCAGCAAAAACTCATGCATCCTTGGTTGTTTGCCTTTGGGAATCATTAAAGGAAGCTGCACACTTACAAACTTAGTAAGCATCTATTCACTAATATTCATAGTCCTTCATTACAAAAACAAGATACAACTTCCATCTCGTGTACCCATTTGACTTCAATGGTCCGACAATGGTTTTATATACGATATAAAATTAATCATGTTTAATTTTATAAAACAACTATTTTCATATTAATTATTGTATAATGTGAAAATACCGATCAAAGTTAACATCGTTTAAACTCAAACGAGGGGGTATACACACCCACACATGAGTAGGTAGTACCAAGATCAATACCTATGACTGTTCCTAGCTTGGGTGCTTCATCTTTCGCAATCGGAAAGGCAAATAAACATCCTGTGAATTAAAAAAAAACACAACCTTTGTAAGCATACGAACACTATTGAGTAAAAAGACACATTGTCAGTACAAAACAAAGGCGGGGGTATTCCAAGTCTGTCATACACATTACACAGTACCTCTGTCATAATAACCAGACAACTTTGTCGAATCAACTACCAGTTGCTTGTAAAATTAGATTCAGACTAGAATGTTTCAAGCAAAAGACTTAAGCTAGTTTTTGCTCTATATTGATGTTTTGTAGATTTTGCTTTAGGAACAACACACAGGAAAATGGCTAACTATACAAACTAATCTTCCAATCACTTCAATTATACAAACTTCTCAAACTATACCCTCAGTTGTTTTAACTAAATAAACATGAAAACAAATACAATCGACATATTAACTTCAATCGATCAACAACTGTACAAAATTATACTTATTAATATTCCTTCGAATAAATCCAGATCTATACATCACCAAATTCAAATCGAACCAAGTTTATTTTAGCACAATAACCATTATTAAAGCAAAGTGCAGTACCGAAAGTGATAAAAAAGACTACATAATTGTACCTAGTTAAGCATGAAATTGTGATATTTTGTGTAAATCGGTAGATTTACATGAAACAAAGAGAGTCAACCCCCAATTTAGCGATGAAAAAATGAACAAGAGATTCAAATTAGTTAAATAACAAAAACAATAGAAAAGAATTTCATACCTGATTAAAACTTGGATGAGAACAATTCTTCGCTTGCCAATTATCCCGTCATAATTTCTGCAGAAATTAAATTATGGTGGTTTTTTCTCTATAGGGTTTTATTTTTCTGAGAAAATTAAAATGGTAACTTGCACTGGGTGCTTATAGTGTAGGAGGAATGCAGAAAAGGAATATATCGTCTTTTAATTTGTTTTGGCGGTATTAAGAGGCGCTAAACAATTGTGCGTGAATTTTTCCCTATTTTACACCAATTTCAGCACCTTTATGATAAGCGCCTCTAGGTAAGCGTCTTAATAGGCCATTTTTGTAGTAGTGTAAACTAAACTAACTACTCTAAATGCATGCTAGAAATGAAATGCAAACTAAATCGAAATTTGGATTAAGGGAGTTACTTGCTTTGGATTTTTCCATGGGGAGCATAATCATCACCAACCACCTCCAAAGGTGGTCACTCATCACCATCATCTTCATCACCATCACCGCCGGTACCGCTTACATCTCCTTCGCCATTGCCCTCATCGACCACCATGTAGTCGCCCGGGTTGGTCACAAAATCACGGAAGGGAGAGGCATGCGACCCACTAGCTCCCGGGTCACCATACATGCCATGAGGAGAAGGGTGTCCTCGAGGGGGAGGGTCCGGGACTCCACGAAAATTCGGGGGAAAGATCGGGTTGGAGAAGTACCCCGGGGAAACATTAATCTCCCCGTAAAAACGCCCCTCGGGGGGCACATAACCCCTATCAGGAGGCATGTAGTACGACGGTCGACCACTATCCGGATGATGATAACCCTCGCGAACGGACCGATCATAACTCGGAAATGTCCCATAGGCTTGATCATGGTAGAGGTAATCAAGCCTATAGGTCACATCCCTATGACGCTCATCGGCCAAGGCTTGGCGCTCGTCTGCTAGATCCGCTGCTTTCTTCATTCCCAAGTCAACCCGGGCCATGAAATCAATAAGCTCTTGGGGGCATGAAGATGAAGATGAACCGGAGGCGGAGGTGGATCCCTGGAAGTATGAGGGACCACTCTGGAACTGGGACATGGTAATGGGGGGCTGCTGAAAAGGCTCAAACTGGAGGTCGGAAGGAGTGGCACCGACTCTATCTCTGGTGTAAACTCTAGGAGCACGCTGGTCGGGAGGGAGCTCCTCGGGGTCCACCTCTATATCAAGGAGGTATGAGGTGTTCCCGGGGACAACTCTCATCCTCTCGGTGTTAGGCAATGGCACCGATTTCCTGAACTTATTATCAACGCGTATCTGCCAATACTCATGACGATCACTGGGGTTATACTTGATCCACCCCATGGCCTCCTGTAAGTACCGGCAAGATAACACGTTCTCACCCTGAATGTAGTCAACAGTGAAGTGCCTCTGACAACGGTCACTGGCAATCAAAGTGACCATCCCCCCAACACAAATGGGGGTAGTAAGCTGAGGTTGGGATGCCAACCTACTCAAGTGAAGGGCCATATGGTGAGCAATGTTTAACTTCGGGCCACCAACCAAATAACAACCAAGTATCTCGAGCTCCGTAGTAGTGAAATTATGCGGTTCATCCCTAGAGAAAACGGTCCACCCCATGAACCTATGCCATATCCTAATCGGTGCCAAATGCACCCTATTAGCCGGTTTCTTTTTGTTTCTATCACTTACAAGACCGGTGATGGCTGTCCAAATGAGCTCGGTATTAAAGCCCTCCGGAGGCTTAATGGGCAATTTTCCGTCGAGCCCAAAAATTAAGGCAAATTCCTCTAATGTGAGACGGCGTTCCTTATTCATCAATCAGAACTCTAAGAAGGCAACTTTTCCCATGGTTCGGTTCTTAGTCACTACCAAAGAACTCAAAAATTCCCAAGTTAACCGGGGAGATGTGTGAACCGGTTTTGTTTCATACAAAGCTTTCATACCCATACCCTAAAAAAGAGCCGCGGTTATCTTCTCAATCCCTATTTCTCTCAAACCGGCTCTATCAATAAACCTAGTTGGGTGAAGGGGGCGATGCTTAAAATAGGTGAAATTACCTTTTTGTTGAATTGTAGCAAAGTGGAGTCCGGGAAAGCAAGGATCCGGGCCAATGTTGCTACTATCCATCACATTTTGAACTTCTTGCTCCACCATAGGGTCGTGCCTTGATTTGGATCGCCTTTTTGTTCTTCCCGACATGACTATTTGAAGGAGAGGTGATGAGGGAATGAAGGGGGTTTTGGTTTGAGAGAGTTTGGTGGAGTTTGTGGGTGTTTTTGAAGGTAAGGGATGAAAGGGAGAGGAGGAAATAAGGAAGAGAGATGAAGAAATGAAGTGAAATGAGTAAGAAATGAAGAAGAAATGAGGGGTTTCGAATTATATTTCACGCGACAGAACACTCCCAGCCGGTCCGGGACCGGCCGCCGGCCGACCGGCTGAGAGTGAGGGTTTGAAATTTTTTGAATTTTTTCGAAAATTTTCTAAGGTATATGCTTCTGAGCCGGCGGACCGGCTGCCGGCCGACCAGCTCAAAAACAGGTCTTCAAATTCCTTCGTCTTCTCTTCTTCTTTTTTCACTCACAAAAACACTCCCAGCCGACGGACCGGCTGCCGGCCGACCGGCTGGGGAACCTTCTTCGTCTTCATTTTCTTCAATAACTTCACTTACAAACACTCCCAGCCGGCGGACCGGCTGCCGGCCGACCGGCTGGGGATCCTTCTCCTTTGCTTTTTCTTCACACTTGGTCCACAACACATGATTCTTAGCCGGTGG
This sequence comes from Silene conica, assembly GCA_029255685.2. Taxonomy (NCBI): domain Eukaryota; kingdom Viridiplantae; phylum Streptophyta; class Magnoliopsida; order Caryophyllales; family Caryophyllaceae; genus Silene; species Silene conica. Next base: position 77,181,624 of record CM055314.2, read on the forward strand.
GCCGGCTGCCGGCCTGCCGGCTGGGAATCAAGCCTTCTTGAATTTTTGATTTTTGAACAAGTATTCGTCTTCTCAGCCGGCTGACCGGCTGCCGGTTTGGTACAGGCTGGGGATGCAAAATCTGAAATCTGCCCAAATAAACTATCAAAAACAGAAATGTGTCCAGGTCTTCCTAGCCGGTATGGTACCGTCGGCCGGTGGGCCGGCTGGGAGTACCTGTACACAATTTCGAGAAATAATTTAATTTGAACATAAAAATCAACTTTGCCAACAACGGTTTTGCCCATAATCCTCCGACTATACTCATGAATTATCCACCAACAAACAACAAACATATCCAAATATCTCATGCAAGCTAAAAATTAAACTAAAACCGAACTAACCATGAAACCAACATGCAATCTAGATGAACTAAATGAAACTAGTACTTACAACCAGTGGTTATTAAGTAACTCCACCAAACCTTTCATGATCAATCATCAAGTCTTGTAGGTTGAAACCTCGTCCATGCTAGCTAGGGACCTTAAGAAAAGGTCAAAAGCCTCGGCCGGGCACTCGACCTTGCTTGCACTTCGGGTTTCCATATTGCTCAACCCCGGTTCTCGAATCTTCACATTCTTTTTCAAAAGGAGCTCCTTCAACACCCCCCTTCCACTTTCGGGGTCTTTGAAGAAACTACTTGAACTCACTTCTTCTTCCTTGCCAATGGGCTTTTCCACTTTCTCACGAAATGGCTCACAATGGTTGAGCTTAACATCTTCTTTGGGACCTTTCTCATCAAATTTCTCCGAAGGCTCAACTCTCCCCATTGTAGCAATCAAGTTCACGGTTTTGTGTCTATCCTCAAGGTACTTGTCCGGAGCATCCGGGAGCACGAATTCACACCACTCATCTTCAACTTGAAAGGTTAGACTACCTCTTTTCACGTCAATGATTGCTCCTCCGGTGGCCAAGAAGGGCCTCCCAAGAATAACAAAAGAGCTTTCACCGACCGGAATATCAACGACCATAAAGTCGGTGGGGATGGAAAGCGATCCCACCTTGACCACCGCATCTTCAAGGACCCCAATAGTAGGTCTAACCGTCCCGTCGGCAAGAGTGATGTCCGTTATAGGAGGGGACAAGTGCTTAATGTTCAATCTTTTGGCCATGGCAAGTGGGATAACACTCACACTTGCTCCAAGATCGCACAAGGCGTGCTCAATGTTTCTTCCTCCTACGGAGCATTGAATAGAGAAGCTCCCCGGGTCTCCTAACTTAATTGGCAAATCTCTTGGAATCTTTTTCGCCACTAATGAAATGACATTGACTTCCCTCTTTGCTTGAGTGGAGGGGATTGTGGCCTCTACTTCCTCAACAAGTTTGATCAACTCATTGCAACGAGGGTCCCCCTTGGTGATTTTACGAAAGAATTCGCATATTTTTCTCTCCATGAGGCTCTCCACATATCCATGGTCCTCTTCTTCTATCACATGAACTTCTTTCCCTTTGGCACTCGGGCCTCCATCACAATTCTTCTTTGGAATGTTCAAGACTTGTTGCATGACAAAGTTTAAGTCATCAATGTCGGCCTCATTACAATCATCCGGAAGAGTGTTGGGCACCATCACCATCACCTCCTCCTCAACACATTCCTCACTTCCACTTCCAAATACCGTCATAACTTGCTCTACCTTGGACCCTCCTTCATCATCTCTCTTCTCAAGCATAGGTTGCTCTTGTTTGCTTGTCATAATAGCATTGACACCATGTGGTTTTGAAGCATCCCGGGAGCTTTGACCTTGGGCAAGAAAGCCGCCCGGTGGCCTTTGTGGGTTGGCTAAGGCTTGTGAAGCAACTCTAGCCTCCATCTCCCGGATCTCTTTTTGATTTGCCATCTTCAAATTCATCATTTCTTGATTATGTGTCGCTTGCATGCCTTTCACAAGTTTAAGCAACTCTCCAACTTGCGAGTCACTTGAGAGATCTTGATGAGGTGTGTTGGTAAGGGGCAAGGGAAACCCGTAGTCATTCCTTGCACCCCCACTTTGTTGATTTGTTTTGGGACCTTGATTGTTGAAGTTTGGGTTTTGGTGGTGGTTAGGAAATTGTTGGTTGAAATTTTGGTCATTGAGATTTTGATTGTTGAAATTGTTGTTGTGGAAGTTTTGTTGGTGGTTTGGGTTGTTGAAATCGTTTTGGAATGGGGGTTGGTTGTGGAAATTTTGTTGGTTGTGGTTTTGGTTGTTGTTTTGGTTGTTGAAGTTTGGGTTGTTATTGAAATTTGCATTGAAATTTTGTGGGTTTTGGTTGTTTTGGAAATTTGGATTAAAGTTCGGGTCATTGAAACTTTGTTGAAAGCCTTGATTGGCTTGATTAGATTGGTTGCCTTGGTAGAAATTGTTGTTGTTGAAATTGTTCCTCGGGTTGAAGTTTCCACCCCTTTGTTGAAAACCGGGGGGGTTTTGCACTTGAGGTTGTTAAATTTGATGAGGATTCAACACATTGGTACTTTTGTAGCTCATATAAGGACTACCTCTAATCCCTTGGTGATAGTAGTTTGAATTGGGGTTGAAAGTATTTTGGCCTCTAGGATTGTTGAATGCTTGGAAAGCATACAATTCTTCCTCACTTCCACTTCCCTCAATTGAGTTGTTTGCACAAACTTCAAATGTGTGCCCATTTCCTCCGCACAAATCGCATGTGGCAACACTATTTACTTGGTACATCCCCGGGACATTGCTCTTGGTTTCTTTGCTAGTGGAGCCCTTAGTCAATTCTTCCAATTTCTTGGTTAACATGTCCAACTTGGCATTGGTTTCCTCGTTCGCCTTTGCATTGGAAAGGTGCTCACTAGGGTACTTGCTACTCTTTCTCAAGACATTCCCCCTAGTACCATAATTTTCCCCCGAATCAACAATCTTTTTGATGAGTTCCGTTCCCGTCTCATGCGGCAAGTGGTCAAAGCTACCACCCGCCGATGCATTAACCATTTCTTTCGTTCGGGGGAGAAGAGTCTGAAAAAAGGTTTGGGTTGTGTACCAAGGTGGTATCCCGTGGTGTGGGCACTTAGCAAGCAAATCTTGGTATTTATCCCAAGCTTCTCCCAAAGATTCTCCCTCGTCTTGTTGAAACTGAGTTATCTCATTTTGGAGCATCGCGGTCTTAGAGGATGGGTAGTACTTGGCAAGGAAAGTCGTTGCCAAGTTGTCCCATGTGGTGAATGTATTTGGAGCATGGACATTTAACCACCTATCGGCCTTGTCGGTTAAGGAATAGGGGAAAAGCATAAGCCTTAATGTCTCCTCGGGTACTCCCGTTTTCTTTATCATTGCGACTTTACCCTTGAATTTTCTCAAGTGCCCATGAGCATCTTCGTGAGAAGCCCCGCTAAAGGCGTTCTTCTCGATAGAACTCATTTGCGAAGGGTGTATTTCAAAATTTTGAGGGACGAGAGTACCAAAGTTGATTGGATTGGTGGTGTCATTGTGATTGGGCCGGTTATGATCACGAAGAGCGGCCATTATATGAATTTGATGGTTGTTTGGAAAATGTGGTGATTGTGGTGGTGATTGATAAAACGGGTTGTCAAAATTGTCGGATGTTGGGCTAGGATTGCTTTGATTGGGGCTTGGTGGTTCGGATGAAGAGGGGTTGTTTTGGCTAGTAGAAGCTTGGGACGCAATTCTTACCCTTGCAATGGTCTTCCTCCTTAAGGCCCGAAAGAGCCTCTCCGGTTCGGAAGTTGACAACAAAGAGTTAGAGTCACCCCTAGGCATAAAACTTAGCAAACAAATTAGTCGTCCTAGTGCTTGTTAAACACTAGGTTGAGCAATAAAACAACCACTCTACAATTAACTACCAAATCTTTGATCAAAACAAAACGAACTCAACTAACTCAAGACTAAAACTAAAACTAAACTACACAACTTCTAACACCGTCCCCGGCAACGGCGCCATTTTGATGCGCGCGATTAAGTCGTCGGTTCTCACGCATCAAACACATTTATAAAAAACTCAAATTAAGTAGTATAATAGGGTTATCGTTCGCGAAGACGGTGGGGATAGTTGTATAGTTATGTTCTAATTTAAGTAAGAGTCGGGGTAATAGGTTTGGTTTGGAAAGACTAATTAACTACTAAAGCAAGTAAAATGAAGTGAAATTGATGATTAAAGGAACTAGGGTGTCGGGGGGTACTAGGGTAGTCGATGTCAAGCAAGCATAGGGGTAGGTGGTCTCATCTAAGTTAGGTCTAGGTCCGTCTCGTCTTTCGATTTGACTAACCTAAGGTCGAGTCCTATTCTAGCTTTCGCTATAAACAAGGTCAACCTAACACATACACATGCCCATGAAAGTCCTAGACTATTGTCTAAGGCAAACAATAAAAAGAATCATGCCCAACCATCGTTGGGGCATTTCATCAAACATCTAGCATGCATATATTGAAAACCTAACAAAGTTGAAACCTAAACCCTAACCCTAAACAACACACATCAGCATCAACTACCCAAGATCACCCCTTACCCTAGTAAAGAGACTACTCACTCATGGTAAGGGAAAACATGTGAATAAGACATAAACAAAAGCTAAACATCATGAACAAGCAAAGGGTAAACAATTGATTCAAAAGAAACTTAAATAAATGTAAAAACTAAGTAGAGATTAGAAGAATTATACCAATAATTATGGAAAAGGAAGTAGCTTGGATAACAAGTTGAAAGATTCTTTCAAACCCTTCAAATTACAACCCAATAAAATCCTCTACAAATGCCCAAGAACAAGACTAAGTGGATTACTAAAGAAAGATTAATAAGGATTGAAAGATTAAACAAGGATCTAAAGAGGATTAAAATATTTAAGAGTGTTTTTGTGTCTAAGTATCAACTAATGGAACAGTGAAAAACCCTAGAAAAGTGTGAAAAAGTAACGTATGAAATAAAGATACAAGTGCGGGTTTATATAGTGCGTGAAAATCTGAAAAACGACTCCCAGCCGGTCGACCGGCTGCCGGTCTGGGACCGGCTGAGAGTCCAAATATGGACTTCTGCGAAAATCTTCAATAGGCCAAGCTTCCCAGCCGACCGGCCGGCTGCCGGTCTGGCACCGGCTGGGAGGCCTTTTCCTCACTTCTGATTTCTTCTTCAACTTTTGATATGAACAGGTCCCCTCAGCCGGTGGACCGGCTGCCGGTTGTCCACCGGCTGGGACACCTTTTGCATGAATCTGCCCTATCTAATGCATTTCTTCATTTCTTCACAAAAAGCTAAGTATGGAATTTGATCCCCAGCCGGCCTACCGGCTGCCGGCTGGGAACCGGCTGGGAGGCTGATTTTAGGCACTGGGATGATTCTTCACATTTTTGTCAAAATATTGAGTCAAGGCTCCCAGCCGGCCGACCGGCCGCCGTTTGGGGACCGGCTGGGAGGGCCTGGGAGCCTTCCTTCACAATTCTTCCACATTTCTTCAAAAATCGTTCTAAATCCGGCTCGATTTCACCCGTTTCTTCGCCCACGCCGTAATACCTACAAAAAATTGGATCGAATAGGAATATACGAGGCAACGGACGTAAAAACACCTAAAGACATGCAAATCGAGGCCGAATCGTGACCGAAAATAAAGCAAATGTAAAGAAAATGATGACCAAAATGGAGCTCATCAGGGAGTCATTCCTATAGGCGTCTTGTAAGCCGTCCTCAAAGCCCATAGCACATCATTCAACTTTTGGGACCAATCTTTCCGGTTTTTTTGCACCACCTTCTCCAAGATAGCCTTGATTTGACGATTTGAAACCTCCACTTGCCCACTAGTTTGAGGGTGGTAGGCAAGTGCTACCTTGTGGGTCACTCCATAAGAGGCTAGAAGGGCTTTGAATGTATGTTTCCGAAAGTGAGAACCTCCATCACTAATCACAATTCGGGGTACACCGAAACGGGGAAAGATTATGGTCTTGAAGAGCTTTACCACTACCTTGGAGTCATTGGTGGGGGAGGCAACCGCTTCTATCCATTTCGAGACATAGTCCACGGCTACCAAGATGTATTCATTCCTGCATGAATTGGGGAAAGGTCCCATAAAGTCAATCCCCCAACAATCAAACAACTCAATCTCCAAGATGGTTGGGGCATCTCATTCCTTTTACCGATGTTGCCCGACCTTTGACAAGCGTCACAAGATCTAACTACATCGTGAATGTCTTTAAACATAGAAGGCCAAAAGAACCCTCCTTGGAGAACCTTGGCTATAGTCCGTGAAGCCGCCAAGTGCCCTCCATAGGCGGAGTTGTGAAGCCGATCCACAATTTCAAGCCCCTCTTCTTTAGACACGCATCTCCTCAAGAGTCCATCCCCACACTTTTTGAAAAGGTAAAGATCATCCCAAAAATATCTTTTAGCATCCACTTTCAATTTTCTCCTATCTCTTGCCCCCAACTCCTCCGGGATAAAACCATTAACAAGATAATTGGCAAGATCCGCAAACCAAGGCAACTTATTGCCTATAGCCATCAAGCTATCCTCACGCAACCATTCATTGATCGGTCCTTCCCTATCTTGCAAACCATGATCTTCAATAGTTAATCTAGACAAGTGGTCCGCAATAACATTTTCCGACCCCGACTTGTCCCTAATCTCTAGATCAAATTCTTGGAGCAAAAGGACCCACCTCAAGAGCCTAGGCTTGGCATCTTTTTTCAACATTAATTGCCTTAGAGCGGTGTGATCGGAGTACACTACCACTCTAGATCCCACAAGGTATTGTCTAAACTTCTCAATGGCATGGACAATCGCCAACATCTCCTTCTCGGTCGTGGAATAATGAGCTTGGGTTTGGTCAAGGGTCTTGCTTGAATAATATATCACATGGTGCTTCTTATCCACAACTTGCCCTAGGACCGCTCCAACCGCGAAATCCAACGCATCACACATCACCTCAAAAGGCAAATCCCAATCCGGAGCACGGATGATAAGAGCCGTCACAAGTGCCTCTTTGATCCTAGAAAAGGCTTCAAGACAATCATTAGTAAACAAAAATGGTGCATCCTTGAGAAGGAGAGAAGTCAATGGTTTGACAATTTTGGAAAAATCTTTAATAAAACATGCCGGTAAAAACCGGCATGTCCAAGAAAACTCCTCACCCCTTTCACACTGGTGGGGGGTGACAAATTCTCAATGACCGCCACTTTTGCACCATCGACCTCTATCCCCCTCTTGGACACGATGTGACCAAGCACAATCCCCTCCTCTACCATGAAATGGCACTTTTCCCAATTGAGGACAAGGTTGTGCTCCTCACATCTTTTCAACACATTTTCAAGATTAGCAAGCCCTAGGTCAAAAGAATCACCATGGACACTAAAATCATCCATGAAAACCTTAATACTCTTCTCTAGAAAATCGGCAAAGATGGCCATCATGCACCTTTGAAAGGTGCCGGGTGCATTACACAACCCGAATGACATCCTCCGATAAGCATACACTCCTTGGGGGCATGTAAAAGTTGTTTTCTTTTGGTCTTCCGGGTGAATAGGGATTTGAAAAAACCCGGAATAACCGTCGAGAAAACAATAGTACGAATGCCCCGCTAGTCTCTCTAACATTTGATCAATGAAGGGGATTGGGAAATGGTCTTTGAGAGTGGCCGCATTCAACTTGCGATAATCAATACACATCCTCCAACCCGTCACCGGACGAGTCGGTAGGAGAGTCCCATCCTCTTGTGTAACCAATGTTACACCCCCCTTTTTGGGGACAACATGGACGGGCCTCACCCACCGGCTATCCGTGATCTCGTAGATGATGCCGGCCTCAAGCAACTTAAGAACTTCACCCTTCACTACCTCCGCCGTTTTCGATTCAATCTCCTTTGACCTTCCACTCTAGGTCGACTCCCTTCCTCAAGAATTATTCTATGCATGCAAAGGCTCGGGCTTAGCCCCTTGATGTCGTCAAGGCTATACCCTAATGAGCTCCTATGATCCTTCAAAGTTGAAATAAGTTTGGACTCTTGGTGCTCATTAAGGTTAGCATTGATAATCACCGGGTAAGCCTCTCCCTCCCCAAGAACGGCATACTTTAGGAAGGGAGGAAGGGGTTTGAGTTGTACCTTTGGAGGGAGCATTCCCTCCACTTTTTTCTACCTCCTCATCCTCAAGCTCTAGGCTTTCATCCATTTCTTTGTTCTTACATGTTGAGATGCCACACAATTGCTCCATGTGACTCTCCTTGTCTTCTTCCACTTCTTCCATCTCTCTCACCACTTGATCCACAATGTCCAATGTGAATGCCTCATCATGCTTTGGACCTTTCATCATGGTAGGAAGATTAAACTCAATGTTGTCATCCACAACCCTAAAGGTGAGCCGCCCATTCTTCACGTCTATCAAGACGCCTCCGGTAGCCAAGAAAGGCCTACCGAAGATGATGGGGGTGTGGCTATCCTCCGGGATGTCAAGGACAACAAAATCGGCGGGGATTAAATGCTTACCTACCTTGACGGGTACGTCCTCAAGCACCCCCAAAGGGCGCTTGACGGACCTATCCGCCAATTGGAGGGTGATACTTGTTGGAACCAAATCATTTAAACCAATTCTTTTTGCAACTTTCAAAGGGAGCACACTTACACTAGCTCCTAAATCACAAAGGGCACGAGAGATAGGAATACCACCGACTATGCAAGGGATAGAGAAGCTCCCCGGGTCACCAAGTTTCTTTGGCACCTTTTGGAGGAGAAGTGCACTACACTCCTCCTTCATAGCCATTACTTCTTGGTTACCCAGGGTTCTCTTTCCCGACAAGATTTCTTTCAAAAATTTGGAGTAAGTCGGCATATTCAAAATCACATCCGTGAAGGGAAGAGTCACTTCAAGTTGTTCAAGCATTTTGCAAAAGTTAGTGAACTTGAAGTTTTCTTTTCCCTTCAAAGCCCTTGAAGGATAAGGCAAGCTAGTTGGTTGAGGGTTAGATAATACCTTGGTGGATGTTGGTTTGCTTGTTACCTTAGTGGTTGGTTGTGCAACCAACTCCTCTTGTCTAGCATCCACTTCCTCCAAGATAGCTTCTTCTTCTTTCTCCTCATAAGGGAGGTCCTCTACATAAAACTCATCATCCCTTGAAGTGCTAGCATCAACTCCCTTTTCCTTCTCTTTCACAAGCTCCAAAATGGGCTCCTCTTCACCAAAATTTTAGTCTTTTTACGGGTCCTCTAGCTCCGTTCCACTTCTCAAGATCACCGCATGTGCTTGGTGATTATGTGAGGCATCCTTGGAACTTTGGCCTTGGGCAAGGAAGCCGCCCGGTGGCCTTTGTGGATTTGCTAGAGCTTGAGAGGCAACTCGAGCCTCCATTTCCCGTATCTCCCTTTGATTGGCACTCTTCAAATTCGCCATTTCTTGGGTGTGAGTTGCTTGCATGTTCTTGACAAGTTTCAACAACTCCCCCACTTGGGAATCACTTGTCGAGTCTTGATGAGGTGCATTTGTGAGGGGCAAGGGGAACCCATAATCGTTCCTTGCACCCCCACCTTGGGAGTTTCCTTTCGGAGCTTGGTTGTTGAAGTTTTGGCCTTGGTTGTTTGATGGAAAGTTTTGGTTGAAATTTGGGTTGTAGTTTGGGTTGTTGGGATTTTGGTTATTGAAATTTTGTGGATTGTGGTTGTAGTTGTTTTGATTTTGATTGGGGTTGTTTTGGAATGGTGGTTGGTTGAGATTTTGGTTTGGTGGATTGAAGTGTTGGTTGTTTTGATTGTTGAAATTTAGGTTGTTGTTGTTGAAATTCGGGTTATTGTAACCTTGGTCATTGAAGTTTGGTGCAAAGCCTTGATTGCCTTGGTTTGATTGATTCCCTTGATAGAAATTGTTGTTGTTGTAATGGTTTCTCGGATTGAAGTTTCCACCCCTTGGTTGGAAACTGGGTGGATTTTGCACTTGAGGTTGTTGAATTTGGTGGGGATTCAACACATTGGTACTCTTGTAACTCATGTAAGAGCTCCCTCGAATCCCTTGATGGTAGTAGTTTGAATTGGGGTTGAAAGTGTTTTGCCCTCTAGAGTTATTGAATGCTTGGAAAGCATACAATTCCTCCTCACTTCCACTTCCCTCAATAGAGTTATTTGCACATACTTCGAATGTGTGCCCATTTCCTCCTCACAAATCACATGAAGCTACACTATTCACTTGGTACATTCCCGGGACGTTGCTCTTGGTCTCTTTGCTTGTAGAGCCCTTAGTCAATTCCTCCAACTTCTTGGTCAACATATCTAACTTGGCATCGGTTTCCTCATTCGCCTTTGAGTTGGAAAGGTTCTCACTAGGGTACTTGCTACTCTTTCTCAAGACATTTCCCCGAGTACCATAGTTCTCCTCGGAATCAACGATTTTTTTGATAAGCTTCGTTCCCTCCTCATGCGACAAGTGGTCAAAACTACCCCCCGCCGATGCATTAACCATCTCTTTCGTGCGTGGGAGAAGAGTTTGAAAGAAGGTTTGGGTGGTGTACCAAGTGGGTATCCCGTGGTGGGGACACTTAGCAAGCAAATCTTGGTATCTATCCCAAGCCTCTCCCAATGATTCTCCCTCGTCTTGCTGAAATTGAGTTATCTCATTCCGGAGCATGGCGGTTTTAGAGGACGGGTAGTACTTAGCAAGGAAGGCCGTTGCCAAGTCGTCCCAAGTGGTGAAAGTGTTTGGAGCATGAACATTCAACCACCTATCCGCCTTGTCGGTCAAGGAGTAGGGGAAGAGCATTAGCCTTAAGGTTTCTTCGGGCACCCCCGTTTTCTTGATCATTGCTACTTTACCCTTGAACTTTCTCAAGTGTCCATGAGCATCTTCATGAGAAGCTCCACTAAAGACATTCTTCTCGATAGAGCTCATTTGTGAAGGGTGTATTTCGAAATTTTGAGGAACGAGAGTGCCAAAATTGATTGGATTTGTGGTATCATTGTGGTTGGGCCGGTTGTGATCTCGAAGGGCGGCCATTATGGGGAATTGTGGGTAATTTGGAATGTGAGGTGAGGGTGGTGGTGATTGGTAGAATGGGTTATCGAAGTTTTCGGATGTTGGGCTAGGAATGCTTTGATTTGGGCTTTGTGGTTCGGGTGAAGGGGGGTTGTTGTGGCTAGTAGATGCTTGGGAAGAAATTCTCACTCTCGCTATAGTTCTTCTCCTCAAGGCTCGAAAAAGCCTCTCCAGTTCGGAAGTTGACAACAAAGAATTAGAGTCACCCCTAGGCATAAAACTTGGCACACAATTAGTCGTCCTAGTGTTTTTTAGGCACTAGGGTGAGCAATATAACAACCACTCTACAATTAAATACCAAAGTTTTGATCAAAACAAAATAAGGACAACTAACTAAAGCTAAAACTAAAACTAAACTAAACAACTTCTAGCACCATCCCCGGCAACGGCGCCATTTTGATGGCCGATTTTTGCCGTCACTACCGACCTTCAAACAAATTTATAAACCCGAATAAAAGTAGTACTTAGTTCGGGGTCGAACACGAAGATGGTGGGAAAGTTGTATAGTTACGTTCTAATTGAAGCTAGAGTCGGGGTAATAGGTTTGTGATTGGTTAACAACTAAGAAACAATTAAAGCAAATAAATTGAGATGAAATTGATGATAAAAGCAACTAGGGTGTCGAGGGTTACTAGGGTAAGTCGGTGTCAAAAATGCAAAGGGTAGGTGGTCTCTTCTACGCTAGGTCTAGGTTCGTCTCGTCTATCGATTTGACTTGCCTAAAATCAAACCCTATCATAGCTCTCGCTACAAACAAGGTCGACTTAACATACATACATACTCATGAGAGCCCTAGACTATCGTCAAAGACAAACAACAATAAGAATCATGCCCAACCGTCGTTGAGGCATTTCATCAAACATGTAGCATGCATATAATGAAAACCTAGCAAAGATGAAGTCCAAACCCTAACCCTAAACAACGATCATCAACACCAACTACCCAAGTGACCCCTAACCCTAGCAAAAGGACTACTCACTCATGACTAAAGAAAACATGTACACAATTGATGGGTAAATGATAAACATGTTGGATTATGGTAAAAGCAAGCAAATGAACAAAAGAAACTTAAACAAATGAAATAACTAAGTAAGGATTAGGAAGATTATACCATTAACTAAGGAAAAGGAAAGAACTTGGATAACAAGATGACGAATTCTTTCAAACCCTTCAAATTACAACCCAAAATATCTTCTAACAATGCCCAAGAACAAAACTAAGAAGATTACTAAAGAGAGATTAATAATAACTAAAGGATTAAACTAATATCTAAGAAAGATTAAATATTTTAAGGGAGTTTTTGTGACTAAGTACGAATGAATGTAACAGTAGAAAACCCTAAAAATCTCCTAGAAATGCGTGAAAAGTAACGTAGAAATAAATGATACAAGTGCGGGTTTATATAGTGCGCGAAATTCTGAAAAGTGATTCCCAGCCGGTCAACCGGCTGCCGGTGGTGGACCGGCTGGGAGACCAAATGCTAACTTCTGAAATATTCTTCAATTGAGCTTGCATCTTAGCCGACCGGCCGGCTGCCGGTCTGGCACCGGCTGGGAGGCCTATTTCTCACTTCTGGATTTTTGCTCTTTTTCTTCAATGTACAAGTACCCTCAGCCGGTGGACCGGCTGCCGGTTGGCCACCGGCTGGGAGCCCTTTTGCAAAGATCTGCCCAAAAACAACATTTTCTTCCATTCTTCGAAATTGGCTAAGTATGGGATATACTCCCCAGCCGGCTGACCGGCTGCCGGTTGGCCACCGGCTGGGAGCCCTTTTGCTTGAGTCTGAAACTTTAACGCATTTTTTCCAAAAAGTCAAGTCAAGGTCTCTAGCCGGCCTACCGGCCGCCGGCTAGGAACCGGCTGGGAGGGCCTGGGCAAGCTTCTTGCTAATTTCTTCACATTTCTTCATAATTCGCTCTAAATCCGCCTCGATTTCTCCCGTTTCTTCGCCCCCGCCGTAATACCTACAAAATGTGGATCGAATAGGAATAGACGAGGAAACGGGCGTAAAAACAACCAAAGACAAGCAAATCGAGGTCGAATCGGGACCGAAAATGAAGAATATGCAACGAAAATAATGACCAAAATGGAGCTCATCAACGAGGCCCAAGCTTGGATGCCACAGATCACAGGTTCGAGTCGCACTAGCAACATAATACTATTATCATGCTTTGATGGCCTAGGTCCCCATTTCGAATCTCACCAAGGCCTATTACGCATACCATTATATGAATATACACTAGCTTACTTAACGAACAACTACGATTAATTATCGTCGACCCGTAAAATTATTATATATATTAATAATAACACGGGTTATTACATTTGAGGGCGAGACGAACATCGCGAGACCATTCATCATAATTTTCTAAGGTCAGACGAATTGGGGTGATGAAGTCCCCGGGTTTGTCTTGAGGACCAAGATAGAATGGGGAAGAGGGATCGATTTTCGATCCGGAACCATCGTCGTTCGACATAACGACGACTAGACTTTTGGATTTAAGGATTTTAATTGTGTTTTAATATTCCTGATACAATGTTAAACACAATTAAAGACAAAACTCGTGTCTTTCTTATTTCCATAACTAGAATTATATAGTACGTAATACAGTACATAACAAACATAACAAACTAGGGTTTCGTACAATTACGGGCACACGACCCAAGACACGTAACGGACTGGACCCAAGACGGGTTTATTAGTTATTTCATGGAAATAATTCATCCTATACTCCTTCTTCCCGGATTAATCTATCCGCGTGTTTAACTGAGAATAATCTCATCTTTGACATCATTTAACTTGTGTTGATCTCGTGGACGGGATACCTGTCAAACAGGTTACCTTTCATCTCGTGGAGGGCGTGTCTTGTGGGGTTTAGCTGTTCGAAGGTCGGGAATTGGGAGCGTGCGTGAAGCGGAGGCTGAGGCAATCTGGGAGGGTGTTAAAGAAGCTAAGAGGAGAGGATACAGGAGTATAGTGGTGGAAAGTGAAGGCCGGGCCGAAGGGACGAAGCGACTTTCATTTATGTTTAGAGGATATTCGAGTTTTTTGTAATTCTTTTTCTGAGGTTTTTTGGTCTTTTGTTAGTAGGAATTTCAATCGAGTGGCACATGAGTTAGCTCATGACAATTCGATTTATATATGTTGGTCGGAAGACTTGGACAGATTGTTTGCCAAGTCGAGCGTCTGTGTTAGTGAGTAAGGATATTGAGGAAATGGTATAACCCATCTGTGGGATTTAAAAAAAAAACACTCAAATCTTCATCCCCTTCAATCAAGAACCCAAGAACCCTAAATTAGTTTTCACCTTCTTCCTTAACATTTCTCCATACTTCATCCTCCACGTTAACACCAACATTTTTCCTCACCACTTCTTCATCCTCTCATTAACAACAACATTTTCTTAGCACTTCTTCATATTTCACCATCCATTACCACTAACATTTCTTCACCACCTCTTCATCCGCCATTAATACCGATATTTCACACTAATTAACCAGTAACCACCCACCACTATCTTGGTTATCAAACCCCCCAAAAATAGGGTATTGCTCATTCATGTACATGAATTACCATTTTACGCTTTCTATTTCAACACTTTTTTTTCATTTCTGTCAAAATTTCCCGAGAAGTAAAAAATTCTTTTAACGTTTTCAATTATGTTAGTGAAATCAGTCAATGCTGAAAACTAGCAAGTTCATTGATTTGAAGAATGGCTGGAAGCTGGTGCTCTCGTAGGAGCACATGTCATGGAAACATCCACTTAAGCGGTTTCCGTGTTTAATTTTATATTTCTTTCACCACCCAATCGTGTACGACAACTTTTTAATTGATCCAATAAAACTGTTAAAAGTGTTAAAATCCTAATTAAAGATAAAATTATTAAATTTAATTAAATCCACCAAAAATTGCTATAATTTATTCATAATTGGTAGTTATTTGTTCGATATGAAAATTAACATTCATAATTGATAAATTTGAAAGAAATTTGATTAAGTTTGAGGAGTGTTTGGTTACAATTTCCTTTCAAATGTGGGCTCTTATGTAGTGATTTTGATTTATCTTGGAGGAGAGAAAATGGATCCCTCCAAATCTCTCCCCCTCTATTTCTCCTCCATCCTTAATTGTTATTAAAATAAAGGATTCTAAATCTTTTACTCTCTCCCTTCCTTTTCTCTCCAAACCCTTAATCCAAATACACCCTTAGGGTTTGGATTGATTTTGATTACAAGGTTGTCGGATCATTGCACGAGTCTAATTTTTTTTTTTCATACCCGCAAACGACAAAAAAATCTTATACCACGTGTATGTAAAGTTGCTTGTTAGGCTTGATCAACTAATATCTGTTGCCTAATTAATTAAATGTAGATGTAAAGTACCACCGTCTTTTTCCCTATAAATACAACTATTATTAGCTCACTAACCCTAAACATAATTAAACCACGTAAGCTAGTTAACTAGTTTTCACCAACATAACGGTCAAAAATGAATTCTAATTCATCTCTTATTGATTTTAATCCATTAGTCACAAACACATTACACAATGAAACTACCAAAGCTATTGATTTCATAGCCAAGTATTACAATGATGTCGAAAAATATCCGGTACGCTGTCAACTTGAACCCGGTTATCTTCGAGGGCTCGTATCAGATAGTGCTCCGTCATTACCCGAATCCCTAGATAAAATAATCAACGATATTGACACAAAAATTGTGCCTGGCTTAACTCATTGGCAGAGTCCTAATTTCTTTGCTTATTTTCAAGCTAATGCAAGCAATGCTGGATTATTGGGAGAGTTACTTTGCTCTGGCCTCAATGTCGTCGGTTTCAATTGGATATCGTCGCCGGCCGCCACGGAGCTGGAGGTTATTGTTATGGATTGGATGGCCAAATTGTTGAATCTTCCTCAACAGTTCTTGTTTACCGGTGGAGGAGGCGGTGTCATGCATGGTACGTACCTTCATTGTGATTTCAACTAATAAATGTAGTGAGTTATGGCTTATAAGTATAAGCGAAATTATATTATGAGATCGTTATTACTTCCTGTTATAGAGCGATCACTTTTCAAAACATCATGACCATTATTTATCATAAGATGATCACTTTTTATCCGTCGTATCACACAGGAAAATTAAAATTCACATAGGTATATAGTATATACAGATTTCGTGATACGTAGTTTGAGTAGTTTTATTAATAAGTAACCCTCCGATTCTTAGGATTTCCCAATTTAACTAAAATGCTCCACCCAATCGTGATACACAGGATGCTTATAATAATGCATTGATGGCAATTTAAGACCTAAAATACTAGCAAGCGAGTTTTAACCTACTGGTTAAGATGGAAGACTAGCTATAGCTTAAATACCATGTTCGAATATGACCTCGCTATATATTCTATTCAAGAAAGTAAAATAAAGCATTGGATTAAGTATTAAAAATGTAGAATAAGACTCTCTATGAAATGTAAGACTGTAAGACAAAAATACCTGTTTACTACTAGATTTCATGGAACACACATGTAATAAAACTTGGAGTTAGAATCGAGCATAATACGACTCTGAAGCCATGGAATGAGACATAAAGTATGAAATCTAAGCCCACAAGGTAGACTTACCAGTTCGTTCAAAGAGTTATGCCTTGTTCGCATAATTAATCTCTTTAGGACGATTGACTTTTCATTTAACAACATCACACTGTTCCACTTAAAACAACAACACGACACATTCATCATTCGTATCCGTACTCTCTCACAATCCTCATTATAGTATTCTATATCCTCGTAATCCCTTACTTTCATGTCCTATAACTCTTGCCAACATTCACTCAACTCACTTTCATCTTTCTTGTCCCATTACACTTCCACAACACTAATTTAACAACTTAACTCATTACTCCTACTATATAGCTCTCTGGTAACACTGTTATCTTTTCATTACTTCCGAAAGTCCAAACCCCTTCTTTGTATGCATAACTTCTCTTCCATTTTTGTCCAGAATTTCTCTCAACATTCTACTCACTCTCACTTCCTACCAGAAGTCCAAAATCAACGATTACTCCTTAAGCAGTTACACATTTTCTTAACATGATACGTATATTTTATATATGATTTTAGATTTTTATCCCTATATTTAGCTTGGTTTTAAATGATATTTGCACTAATATCAGTGATTATGTGAGCTAACTACTTGTTTCAGATATTTTGAGCATGTTAAGTATTTTTTAGGAAATGTAGCTATATTTTTCTTCAAATATGTAAATATCGAGAACAATAAGCTAAGTGGAAGCTAAGATGGATGATGAATGCAACTAGAAATGAAGAAATATTTATTTGGTAACAAAATGACACAAAGTTGTATGTGCCGGACACATCTATACAATTAAGAAGTCAACCAAGCAAAATTAGTCAAAGTGTAAAGAAATGAAATAGAAGAGACTTGGTGTGTGTAATACTTCCATAATCCGAGGCCTTAATTACCGAGGTAATCACAGCTTTGAAAGCAACAACGCAAGCTCTTCATCGGGTATCTTGACTTCTACACATGAACCTAAAGATTCAGCTAGCCTTGCAGCCAACTGGTGCTTACACTGGTACATGATGGAAAATTCAAAATCGTTACGCTTTGCAGCCTATTGGATGAGATGTAGTGTGAGTTAAGAATATAGATTCGAACAAAGATTGACTTACACAAAGCTGCTCTCCTCTGTTTACTACATCATAGAAAAATGAGTAGCATGCCACAAAAATGCTCAGCAAAACATAAATACTCTTCTTTCTTCCGAGATTCTCCAACAACCTGTGTAAAAAATCTATAAATTTTCATGGGTCGAAGCATTCAATAAACATGAAAACAACACATATATCTGAAAACATAAAACATAGCATGGCATCAACTTCACAAGATGGTAATTTCAGATAAAAGGTCCAACACAGAGGAAGTTGGTTTGCCATTTTCTTCTGCTTTCATGTTCCTGCTTGTGAATAGAGGGGATGCTAACGCAGAAAATCACAGAGGGCTATGTTTATTTTCTGATAATTATCTCATTAACAACCTACGAAATTAACTAAATTTCAGCAGAATGCACTCATGCAGGAATGGAAGTATTAGGATTAGTTCCTCATTCTTCGAGTCTAACAGAACATCTCTGTACTGAGTAGACGCATCGATTGATTTGGAATGGATTAAACCGCTAGCAGAAACCAGTGCTAATTTTCTCATTTACTTTGAAACGGCCATTAAGCACTTGTTTGGATGGAAAATTTCAAACGAATATGAGGGGAGAAAAGGGAAGCATTTTCTCTTGTTTGGATAACGGAGGGATCCATTTCCCCCCTACATGCCAAAGTTTTAAGCCTATCAAAGGTAGCAAACATAGTAAGGATAACACCCTTACTTCCTTCCCACCCTAAACCCTAATCCCTAAACCCTAAACCCTTACTCCAACAGTCCTCTTGTAGCCAAACAAAACCTATTATTGTATATTTGTATCCAAACAAAACTTGAGTAAAATGCACTAGTAATGTGTCAAAGAATATAATCATAGGCAGGTAAGAGCTCTGCTCAAGCTCAGTCAAACAAATTTCGAAATCAAACCCGAGTAGAGCTTGACCAAATCAGAGTCAATCTGATACGAGTGCGGACACTAAATAACATGTATGATGTATACCTGACTACAGCTACTTTTGGCACTGACACTAAATATTTGGTCTATCAAACTGCAATGATTTCATGAGCTGCCTGGCTATTCATCCTCTGTAGTTCATTGAAACACCTCAAATTTTAGACTCGTGAAATAATCACAGCAAATTTCAAAAGAACCATGAATTGTCATAGATGTAGCCTTGTTGGTAAAATACTTTGACTAGAAGAGCGAAAATGTCAGGTAAAGAGAACTATCCTTCGTTATGAAACAACAATTGCTTGCGGTCCATATGAAATGGCAGTTGCTAATGCAAGCCACAGAAAGAAGCACACATAGATAGCACATACGTCATCATGTGCACGCAAGCAGACTTAAGCGTCTATGGTTTCAGACTTTCAGTTAGTGGCAAAATTAGAATATTTTTGACTACATGCGCGAAAATTTCAGGTAAAGAGAACTATCCATAGTTATGAAACCCAAATTGCTTGCAGTCCATATCAAATGGCAGTTGCCAATGCAAGCCACACAAAGATAGCACATGTCATTTATGCGCACGCAAACAAACTTACCCTTATATGGTTTCAGACTTTCAGTTGGTGGCAAAATTATTTCCAAAGTGTACAAATATCCAATCATATCTAAAATTTCGAAGCGTCTGTCACACGCTTGAAGCTCCACCCTTACCACTCATTAGCTTGATCTCTAATATTATGAAGCCAACTCGACATAAATGTGCATGTCCATGTTTGATTGTTGCTAAAACATAATTACATTCATAAAACCTAACATCACCAACATAAAACACAAACGGGTATCTGCAGTCGTATGCTCGTAGTTAATCACAAGTGTTAACAGAATGTGACTTCTATGGAGGAGAGTCACAAAGAAAATGATAGAAGTGTGAATGTGCTTAGATTAATCAAACACCTCTAGTATCAAACAAATGAAAACAATTACAATAATTCAACTTCACAACAGTCACAATGACAACTACCACGCCTTAAATTAATCCCAAAATGATTTAGGGTCTGCTAACATGAATCATCATTTGAAACCGTTAGCAACCCTAGAATTGTTTGGTCATTACTCTCAACCAGACAACAATTACTAACATTTCCCTTATTATCAACAAAGTTCTAGTATATTTGGAGCTACGAATACCATTTTCAAGATAGCAAAATACACCAAGTCACCAATCGATTGCGAAAGTTCACTCAATTGTTTCGATAATTCACGCATCAATTTCAAACTTTATCCATCAAAATTAAACAAACAAATTACTACTATATGAATCAACAAGAACAGGGGTGAATAATTAATCAAATACACTGGTGTAATGCGGTTCTACACAAATTTTTCGTAAAATGGGATCTTTTAGTAACCACTTGTAGCGATTAATTGCGTTGTGATTGTATCCGTTTTAACAATCATATTAGTGCAAAACCGTCTTACACAAAGACCTATTCTTAATTAATTATACCTGAAAAATGGAGGACCACTGGGTTCACCACAAATCTTTTTACGGATATTCTACGGTGTACTCTTGAGTTTTTCAATTGTCTACGTTGTACCCTATATTTTTTAAATTCTATGATATATCCTTAAACTCTATACATTAGTCTATACAATAACCTTATTTATTGGTTTTGTTAGCTTAATTTCTTAATTTATCTATTAAATCGTCTATTTAACCCTTTAATTACTCAAGAACCTTCTCAGTTACTTATTAGTTCACCGAATTACCATTAACCAACCAAATAGTATACAAATGTAACTCAATTTCATCAAATTGCTATTATTATTTCATGCTTCATAACACATGTTTTTCAATAGAAGTTTATGCTTATTTAAAAAAATTTGTGATACTTTATATATAGAATAATAATACCACATTAATAAGTCAAAATAAATGTCAAATTAGGACTTTTTATAGTAATAGTTTTAATGGAGATTTGGAGGAGGTCATTATAGAGAATAAGTAAGAAGCTTAAGAGTATATCATAGAAATTATAAAATGTAGGGGTACAACATAGAAACCGAAAAACACGAGGATACACCGTAGAATATCCCATCTTTTTAACACCTCGTTGATCAACTATTCTTGTTGCTCTCTCAAAATTCTTCCCAAACAAGAAATTTAATCTGTGATTATTTGCAAAATATAAATCATACCCAATTCAATATAATTCAAAGTATGAAATGGGTAATTGAAATTATACTCACATCATCAGCTGATCATCAGCTACTGTTCAACATAAGATTCAAACATTTAGAAAGATTGTAACTAATTACATTTAAATGATGAAAAATTGAATGTTATGGAATAATTAAGGGTTTTGTATTTTAATAGAACCTGAATGTGTCGACTCAATGTTCAACCACACCGCTTCAGCCACCATTGTTGTTGAACTCATCCTTACAGAGATCCGTATGAATGTTAGTACGGATATGCTCTAATAAATGATGATTTGTGTTCGACAGAAAAAAAAGCGTAATTAGTTTTCCGCGTACACTTTTCATTAATTTTTCTTATCATACCCTTTTCTTAATTCTAGACAAATTAAATCTTCTACTACGTATATATTTTTGCCCTTAAATCAAATCTAATTGTTCTAATAATGTATTATTAGGGTTTGTTAATTAGTAAAATTAACTAGCTTAGAACCCGTGTAATTTTGCACGGAAATGCATAGTTAAATATTCTTAATTTTATTAAAAACCGAAATAACATTTTTATCCGGTAGGAGGATCATACACCAACTTTATACTTTTTGAGCATTTATAATAGTGTTTTTGAGTTTTGTTTTAAAAATTATGAGTATTGGTATAAAATTTTTGAGTTAAGTTATTAAAACATTAAGCTCAAAAACATACCATAAAACTCAAAAACATTACATATAAACTTAGTTATATTTTAGTTTTAACGAAAAAAAAATCTAAGTTGTAAATTTTTATAAGCTCAGAAACAATGCACATATGCTCAAAAACAAATAAAGTTTGACGTAATAAGCTCAAAAAAAAATTCATATACTCAAAAACAAATAAAGTTTAAGGTAATAAACTCAAAAAAATATTCGTAAGCTCAAAAAAAGTATTCATATGCTCAAAAAAATATACATTAGGAAAAGTGTGAGGTAGTACCTCCGATGTATGTTCCTATTTCTCATTTTTATCAATATGTTAGAATTAGTCAGGCCGATAATTTATCTTTTGGAATTTGAAACTTAGAGTAATATTTGGTCTCGCCTTCTATCTTTATTTATAGGTTCCAATTTTCCGTTACCCGACTATTACGGTTTTTCCCTTACTATCGATTATTTTTGTCATATTTCAATTTGAGAACAATAATTGTTACATATCCGAAAATAGGCTGACCTGAGACCCAAAATTGACCCAAACTACATCACCCAAATATGACCCAAAATCAGAATTCATCTGACTCGTCAAAAACTTCTTAACTAATTTGACCCGTAATTGATCTAACCCGAAGTGGTATAATCTGAAACCAACCAACTCGAAAATAACTTGGAAAAACAAAAACTCTAATGAACAAAATGACTTGAAATGAGATTTCTCTCTTAATCATTGGCCCGGCCCGACCCGACCCGTAATGATCCAATCCGACCCGACCCTAATTATCTCAAAAAAAATGATGAATCAAACTGACATGACCCGAATTGACCCGACAGGACCTGAATTAAATTACATTAACAAATAATACTTCTTTAAACTAAAGAAATTACTGACCGAGTAATACTTCGTAGACGTCGAATTACTCAAGTAAATTCAAATAGATAAAAATTTTACACAATACAATCAAAAAAGAAAAATAAATTATAAATAGATATAGATAACGTGACTCGGTGACTACATAAAATCATAAAAATAGAGTATAATAATATTGTAATATAATAATTACAATCAATATTAATAAGAAACTAAGTAATGATTTTTTTATCATAAATAACGAAATAATTATTGAGCGGGAAAATATTTAACTAATGATTGTCATGTATCTAATGGTTTCTCTAATATATATATATATATATATATATATATATATATATATATATATATATATATATATATATATATATATATATATATATATATATATATATATATATATATATATATATATATATATATATATATATATAGAGGCCGGATCACGTGAGGCCGCCTCTTACGGTGAGGCCACCGAACCTCACGCATCCATAACCTGTTTGGGCCAAATTCACGTTTGCTAATGTTGTTGGGCCGACTTCCCTTGCGAATTATTCAATGTGGGCTGAAAATTAGGGTCAAACCAAATCTTGTCATTTGGGCCAAAAAAACTCTCTCACTAAAAATATTAAAAACATAATTAAACCCAACCCAAAATACACTCTCTCTCTTCCAACCTAGAAATTCAACGCAAAATCGATTTGGTACTCCGATTGTTCGTAAATTCCATCAAAGCAACATACAAATTCAATTCAATTGATTTTGGAAGAAGATTAAGACTAATTTTCAGGTAATTTGATAATTTGATTCTTCGAATTTTCAACGATTGTTTGATTTTCATGCGATTGTTCGAATTTGATCAATTTTTCTCACGATTTTCTTTACCTCTCGAGTTCATACTACTTATGACATTATTTTCGATTATTTTGCAGCTCTAATAGCAATGGAGAATCTAGATATCACCACGGTTGATGATAATATTACTATTGAATCAGGTATGTCGTTTTTTGTCGTTTACATTATTGTTTTCTGATTCAATTTCTGCTAAATTTTGTTGAATATATGGATCGCTTTTTGTATTTCGTGAATGTAGGACCTTATTTTGTGAATGTAGGACCTATTGAAGTTTATGCCTATTTAAACCTGATTAAAAAAAGGTTACATTGTGAAACCTGATTGAATGAGCTTATTTTGTGAATGTAGGACCTATTTAAACTGTGAAACTATAAGCTTACATTGTGAAACCTGATTAAAAAAGGTTGATTTAGTTTAGCTTTCTTATATTGTGAATCCTAGGCAAAATAAACTGTGAAACTAGAAGCTGATATTGTGAAACCATGCTTATTAAAAAGTCTGATTTTGTTTAGTCTTTTTATATTGTGAAACTAAATGCTTAATCTGTGAAACTAGAGGCTTAATCTGTGAAACTAGATGCTTAATCTGTGAAACTTACATTGTGAAACCTGATAAAAAAAAAGGCTGTGAAACTAAATGCTTAATCTGTGAAACTAGAGGCTTAATCTGTGAAACTAGATGCTTAATCTGTGAAACTTACATTGTGAAACCTGATAAAAAAAAAGGCTGTGAAACTAAATGCTTAATCTGTGAAACTAGAGGCTTAATCTGTGAAACTAGATGCTTAATCTGTGAAACTTACATTGTGAAACCTGATAAAAAAAAGGCTGATGTAGTTTATATGTTTTGACTTTATATAGGTACTGATTCCATTTTCAACACCAACGGAGAGGTTTCTACAATATTAACAGCACAATCCACACCTACAGTACCAGTTGGTACGCCTATTACTTTGGTGAATCACACACCGAGTGGTAGTGAGGAATGGATTGTCAGAGTTGCAGAAGATATTACACCTACTGTTGGGAAGTTATTTTTAGATCTACAGTCGGCAATGACATTCTATCAAGTGTATGCTACTGCTTGTGGTTTTGAAGCTAGGAAATCTACAACGAAGAGGTTTCGTGATGGTAATATTCGAACTAAAGCCATGGTTTGTAATCGTGAAGGCCATAATAAGAGGAAGGGAAGACCTCT
Source organism: Silene conica (assembly GCA_029255685.2). NCBI lineage: Eukaryota > Viridiplantae > Streptophyta > Magnoliopsida > Caryophyllales > Caryophyllaceae > Silene > Silene conica. The sequence goes on from CM055314.2 coordinate 77,206,038, forward strand.
TGAAACTGTTGCAAGTGAAACTGGTTCTGAAACTGGTTCAAATATTGGAAAAAGTGCAAAACCAAAAACTGGTGTGAAGGGAAGTGAAGGAGATGAGGCTGAAAGTTCAAATAAGCAAGCATTTACAAGAACAACCAAAATTAGAAGGTGGGGTTGTCGTGCAATGGTCAAATACAAGTTCCATTATAACAAGTACATCGTTGAACAATTTCATGAGGGTCACAATCATCCAGTGACCTTTGTAAAGAATAGGGAATTTGATAAACTTGCAGCAAATATGAATGAATTTCATAAGCAAATGATTGTCCAGAATTCAAGAGTTAATGTTGGGGCTAGCTTAACATACCAGCTATGCAAAGAGCAAGTCGAAGGGTTTGAAAATGTGGGGGCTTCCCTTTCACAATTCAAGAATTTCCAACGGGATTTGAAGTGTTTCATTAAGAGTAAGGATGGAGACATGTTTATCTCACGTTTGGAAACCCTCCGTGACACAAAAGGGTTAGAATTTGTGTATGAAATCGATTCTGAGAAAGCTTTGACAAGGATTTTTTGGACAGATGCTGAGGCAAAGAGATGTTACTCAGTGTTTGGTGATGCAATTTCATTCGATCCAACCTATGGCACTAACAAATATAACATGATATTCACCCCTTTCACTGGCATTGACCATCATAAAAAGTCAATAACATTTGCATGCGCTCTTTTAGATCATGAAGACGATGAAGCATTTATCTGGGCCTTTCAGCAATTTCTGAAATCAATGGGTGGAAAAGAACCTAATTACATTATCACTGACCAAGATGCAGGAATAAAAAAGGCGTTCCCTGGTATGTTTTTATATCGTGCAATTTTTCTAGTTTTCTTAACTTGTGAAACTTGAAGCTGAAGATGCAAAAACTGTGAAACTACATGCTTATGAAGTGAAACTAGATCCTTATACTGTGAATCTGGAAGGCCATATTGTGAAACCTGTTGAAAAATCAGCCTGATTTTTTGAATTCTTAACTTGTGAAACTAGAAGCTTAGGCAGTGAAACTAGATCCTTATTTTTTGAAACTAGATGGCTATATTGTGAAACCTGTTGATAAAAGATCCTGATTTTTTGAGTTCATAACTTGTGAAACTAAAAGCTTAACTTGTGAAACTGGATTCGTATTCTGTGAAACTACAAGTCTATATTTGTGAAACCTGTTGATAAATGAGGATGATTTTTTTGAGTAATCTTATTTTGTTACATGCAGTTGTGTTCAAAACAGCAAGACATCGGTTTTGCACGTGGCACATTATGAAAAAAGTAACAGACAAGGTTGGGAGCACAATTTGCAAAGACACTGAATTCTTATCACGTCTGAACAATGTTGTTTGGAGCAATGATATGGAACCTGAGGAATTTGAGGAGAATTGGGTTAAGGTCATCACAGAATTCTCGTTAGAGGATAATATATGGTTGAGTGGAAAGTTTGCTGAAAGACACAAATGGATACCAGCGTATTTCAGAAATGTTCTGATGGGTAACATTTTAAGAACCACACAGAGATCAGAGAGTGCTAATAGTTTTTTTAAAAGATTTGAGAATAGATATGGGACCTTGGTTGAGTTTTGGATGAGGTTTGAGAGTGCCATCGACCAACAAAGGCATGCTCTAAAACTTCTTGAAGCACAGAGTGATAATTCAATGCCTGAAACCTTATATCGTTCAAACTGGGAAGCCCATGGAGCGAGAGTATATACACATGAAGTCTTCTATGACTTTCAAAATGAGGTTAAGGGCTCGATAAATGGGTGTAGTGTGGGTGGATACACCCCACCAGATCCTGTAACTAACTCTGAGATTTTGATAGTTGAAGACGCGATCAAGAAAAAGAGCTACGCAGTTGAGTACAATAAAGGAACAATGGACGTGAGATGTTCCTGTAAACTATTTGAACGGAGAGGTATTCTATGTTATCACATCATTTGGGTTTGCTCGGGTAAAACTAAGGAAATACCTGAGAAATACATTTTGGGTAGGTGGAGTAAGAATGCACTTAGAAACCCTATTTATGATTCGAATGGAAATCTTTTGGACAACTACAATCCTACTAGTAGCCCGAAATTTGGAATGTCTCGGTTGTGGTCTGAGATTTATGCAACTGTGGGGATCCTCAAAAGAAAAAAAGAGTCTGATGTGAGAGAATTTGCTAAGCTTGTAAAAGAATTCCGAGAGAAGTTGGAGCCAAACCCAAAGGCTTTGACAAAAGAACAAGAATTAGAAATCCTTCTAAACTGCAAGGCTCCAAAAGAAGGAAAGGTCTTACCACCTAAGTTCTCTAAGAACAAGGGTAGCGGGAAGCGGCTGGTCAGTAGCAAAAATAAGGCAATCATAAAAGCAAAAAAACCAAAAAGGTTGTGTGCTAATTGTAAACGAATGTCACACCATGATAAAAGAAATTGTCCATATGATTTTGAAGAGCATCCTCCTGAGAATCAAGTATGTATTATTCCTTTACTTGATTTTTTTTTATTCATGTTTATTATACTGTGAAACTAGGGGCTTATACTGTGAAACTAGGGGCTTATACTGTAAAACTAAGGGCTTATACTGTGAAACCTGTTGATAAAGGGCTGATTTTAGGTTGTTTATAATATTGTGAATCCTAGGCCTTAAACTGTGAAACTAGGGGCTTATACTGTGAAACTAGGGGCTTATACTGTGAAACTAAGGGCTTATACTGTGAAACCTGTTGATAAAGGGCTGATTTTAGGTTGTTTATAATATTGTGAATCCTAGGCCTTAAACTGTGAAACTATGGGCTTATATTGTGAAACTAGGGGCTTATATTGTTGATTTTAATTTTAAGTATAATTTTTATTACTTAAGCAATGCAAGTTACGTCTCAAAAGTATTTATTTTAATGTTTCATTTTCTTTCAGGGAGATACAACAGAAGAAGAAGAAGAAAAAGAAGAAGAAGAAGAAGAAGAAGAAGAAGAAGAAGAAGAAGAAGAAGAAGAAGAAGAAGAAGAAGAAGATGAGGAAGACGAAGATGTATAGTTTTCTTTATATTTGGGTCCGTGATGCGGGGAAGTAGTTTAGGTTTTATAGACTGTGAAACTAGGGGCTTATACTGTGAAATTAGGGGCTTATACTGTGAAACTAGGGGCTTAGTTTCACAGATTACATGCTTAGTTTCACAATATAGGCTTCTAGATTCACAGAAGAAGACCTGACATTCACAGAAGAATAAGTTTTCTTATATTGTGAAACCTGTTGTCATAAATTGTGAAACTAAAAGCTTTACTTGTGAAACTAGAAGCAGTTTTTATTGAAATATCTGTCATAAATACCTGTTGTCATAAATTACCATTACGTGCATGAAAAATCCCCAGCTATGACCATCCAAAGTGATTGATCACTACCATCTCAAGATAGCGACAAGAGACGGCAGTGATCAATCACCGTGGATGGTCATGGCTAAGGAGTTTGATGATAAGAAAAAAACCTAAACTCTGAAACAAGAAGACTATATATGTATTTGTAGTGTAAATGGTTGTATATTGGAATAGGGTGTTTGATGATATCAACTTCCCTTCTCTTATATAGTGCACTTGCTTACTACGTGTACTACTTTTTATGGTTGTGAAGCATTTAATTTTGAGGTAGTTGTGGTTAGGTGACAGGTTGGAGCATTTAATTTTGGGGTAGTTGTGGCTTAACAAACTGGTTGCAAAATAATTTGGGTTCAACTAAGATGTATCATCATTCGAGCCCCGCTTAGGCATGAGTCCAATAATGAAAAATATATTTTAAAAAAAGGATTCAAGTGTGAAGCTTGCAACGCGTAAAATTATGTTGACTGAGACAATAAAAACTATAAACATGTCAACATAAAGGCTATAGAAGATGACAGGAGAAAGCGAAGATCACGAGATCACTTACGTGCTCGCTTCCTCGGTTTTCTTTCCAGCAATTTTTCCCTTCGGGGCGGTAGACAACTGCAAGAAATATATTTTGTGAAACTAGATGGCTATATGCTTATTTTGTGAAACTAGATGGCTATATTACAACTTAAAATATACAATGTCAATTTACAGCAACAAAAACATCACAACAAAAACACATTTCACCGAGTTCTTCTGACTGGAATTCCTTTTCACCTTGTCCACAATTTTGAAAAATTATTTGTTGCGGCCTTAACAATGTCGAAGTCCAGTTGCAATGACTCGACCATCTCGTTTTCATCATCTACAAGTGGAGTTAAAATCAAGCAATGAGAAGCAATATAACTCTATAAAGACATAAAATCCATCAAATCTCCAGATTCACATATTAAGGGTTTAGTTTCACAAGTTAAGATTCTAAATTCACTGAAGAAGACCTGACATTCACAGAATAAGTTTTCTTATATTGTGAAACCTAAGCTCATAAATTGTGAAACTAGAAGCTTAACTTGTGAAACTAGAAGCAGTTTTGGTGAATGCTAAGTGCTGAGATTCACTGAATAAGGTCTGAGACTCACCAAAAAGCAAACAGCATGGTCCCCAACAGCATGAGAATCAGATACAATTCATTCACAAAAAAGTCCTTCAATTGACAGGCTTTAGCTTCAGTTTTTTGTTTTTTTGCTTTTTCGGTTTAACAAGGGAAGACCTATAAAACCAAAACAAGTACAATTTACATATTACAATATATTCAGCCAAAGAATTAAGAATTTAAAACTTTAATGTGTAGATTCACAAAGTAAGACCTGACAGTATTCTCATTCCACATAAGAAGTTCCAACATGATCGACTTTCGATACTCTACCAAATCCTGCATAGAGTGACGTATATTATTAATGAAGTGTATTCATGCTAATATTCGTGGAATGCACGGCTTTATTTTCATATAGTAATGAACTCACCTCAAAATAGTCACTGTTCGTCCATAAACTCTGATCTTCCAATGCACTCAACCACTTTAGCAGAAAGACTCCACAATCATAACTAGACAAAAAAACATATAAGCACTTATGAGTGTAACAAAGTTTCACATAATAAGGTCTGAGATTCAACAAATGATCACAGACTAAGTTTAACAAAACAAGTCAAACTACACACCCCGTTTTTTGTTGAGGGACTTCGAGATTGACAAAATCATGCACGTGCATGTTCTTCACAGATTTGTACGACTCTCCCAAAATAGTTGCAACATTGTACAACTGAGAAGAAAAGGACAATAAAAGATCAAAAATATATTTTGGGGTATACTAAAACAAAAACTCTACAATATTTTGGAAAAAAAATCATACAATGCCCATGGCCTTGTTGTTTCCTTTATCCACTTTTATATCCATGGATGAGTCAAGGATGTAATTTTTTTGCTTCTTTATGTCGCAAATACAAGCCCACCAATGCTTCGATGTATCGCTATGCAAAGGGATAAAAACCTGAGATAGTAAATGTACAAGAATAATCAATCAAAAAACACACATGAATGACAGTAAATAAATAACAAAATGAATAGCAGAACTAAAGGATCTGACCAAATCAATCTGGCTACCATCTGCTGGAGTGTATGAGGACTGTATATATTGACCCCAAATCTCTGGGTTAGTATCTGCATTAAGACCCTGAATGACACAAAAAAGGCAATTTTAGTCTCTGGATGAGCAACTTTCAGAATGAAAAACACTTGAATATCAACATCTGAAGGATTTGAAGCTCACATATACTGTCGTTGGCAAGTAAATCACATTTGGTTTACCAAGTGTGCGCTTAATCCCAACAATATCAATGATCTACAGATAAAACGTGCACAAAATGAAGCATCCACTTTCACGAAATCACCATCAAGTTTCACAAAAAAACCTCTAAGATTCACAGAATAAGGTCTGAGATCCACCAAATAAGGAACCATGTAGAAAAAGAAACATGGTCAGGAATGGGAATATAATACTTACCTGATCCATAATAAGGCCACGCGATGTAAGGGTCTGCAAAGCATCTCTAGTGACTTCCATCCACGGAGTGGACACCAGAACCTCACTTAATTATTGAACAAAATACAATTAGTCAATATATCGCACACAATTTAAAAAAACATAATTCAAGAAATCAAAGAAAAAGTGTGACATTACAATTTGTTTGCGATTGCTCTTCTCCCAACACAAGCCACCAATTCCTTCTCAGTAAAAGGTGGTGTCATAGAGGAACTCGATTCTAGTGCATCTTTTGTGACTATTTCTTTGGACAGATTAACAGAACATGTAACAATATGATAGCACACCCGCAATGCAAAACGCTTACGCTGAGTTTCCTATTGATGCAAACAAAATGGGTTTCAGAAAAACTAGGAAATAAAGTTGTGGCAATTGTATAGAAATTAAATTAGATGTTGAAAAGCAATCTTACAGTATTTATGGTTATTACAGAATTATTTTTGCTCCCTTTGTAATTCTCCATTATGTTCAGCAGATAGAGGCCATTATCAATTTGTGAGGATTTCAGATTTGATTTTGGGATAAACACTTCTGGAATCGTCATTGAAGCAATACTTGTCACTGCTGGCAACTTTGATTGAAGAAGGTTGATGGGCCTGTGTTGCTGTATGAACAAAAGAGTAATTACAAAGAGCAATTAGTAAGGTAATGGAGTAAGAACGAGTCCAAAAATAGGTAAAATAGATGTACCGTATGTTTTAAAAAAGAAGTATAATCAACAGGTGTGTCTTTCATAGCATGGATGACTTGGCATTTGCAAGATTCCGGTCTCAGATCAAAACAAAACAAGAATGGTGGGCATTCGGGAGAGATGATCGGAGTCAAAATCTGAAAGACAACAGATAAAAATGCAATGAATAAAAAAGACAAGTCCACCTTAAAGCTTGAATATAATAAGATCAAATATAAAAAAAACTTACTAATTGGGTAGCAGCAAAATCAACATTGTCGAGACACTGGAACAAAAATCGAATCATGTGTAAGTAATGATTATAAGTGCACACCATGTAAAATGGGATTATAGAAAAGAGGTAGAGAGACTAACACTGTGTGTGGAGTGTGGCACAAATAAACGACAAGCAGAATCTCGTGATCTCAAGCTCTCACTACTGTTTAGAAACTCACACCAAACATCTATCACAGCAGAAGATACTTGATCACTTTCAGGCAAACTCGTCAATTGCTTCCTTGTCAATTTCTGAGTTTGACTTTTGAAAAGAATGTCACTGGAAACAGTCATTAAAAGCACAGGTCACACCCTCAAATGGTATTAAATATACGATCAAAATTAAAAAATAAGAGTATTTTAATGTTTAGTAAGTTTGACCAAAACTGTGAAACTAAAAGCTTAATTTGTGAAACTACATGCTTATTCTGTGAAACAGGGAGCACATATTCTGAAACTGTGAAACTGTGAAACTAGAAGCTTATTCTGTGACACTAGAGGCTTACTTTGTGAAACTAGCAGCTTATTCTGTGAAACTGGAAGGACATACTGTGAAACTGTGAAACTGTGAAACTAGATGTTTAACATGTGAAACTAGAAACTTATCCTGTGAAACCACAAGCTTATTCTGTGAAACAAGAAGTTTACATTGTGAAACCCAAACTCTTAACTTTCACAGAATAAGCGCTTAGTTTCACAACATAAGCTTGTAGTTTCACTGAATAAGGGCTTACTTTCACTGAATAAAGGCTTACTGTCACACCCTCAAATGGTATTAAATATACGATCAAAATTAAAAAATAAGAGTATTTTAATGTTTAGTAAGTTTGACCAAAACTGTGAAACTAAAAGCTTAATTTGTGAAACTGCATGCTTATTCTGTGAAACAGGGAACACATATTCTGAAACTGTGAAACTGTGAAACTAGAAGCTTATTCTGTGACACTAGAAGCTTACTTTGTGAAACTAGCAGCTTATTCTGTGAAACTGGAAGGACATACTGTGAAACTGTGAAACTGTGAAACTAGATGTTTAACATGTGAAACTAGAAACTTATCCTGTGAAACCACAAGCTTATTCTGTGAAACAAGAAGTTTACATTGTGAAACCCAAACTCTTAAATTTCACAGAATAAGCGCTTAGTTTCACAACATAAGCTTGTAGTTTCACTGAATAAGGGCTTACTTTCACATAATAAGGGCTGTGAAACAAGAAGCTTATTCTGTGAAACTAAAAACCTTATTAAGTGAAACTGGAAGGCTATATTGTGAAACATGTTAATAAAACAGGCTGAAAATATTAAAATACAAGGTTTGAAAAATTAATAAAATAAGTCAATACCTTTCACATGAATCGAAAAAGATGAAATCCAATACAGGCTTCTCCGCTTGGGTAAAACCCTTAAGAATATTCATGTTTCTTTGCAAATACGGAGATCGATAGACCTCTGATGGAACTATGGCCCTCTTCACCTTTGGATTGACAGGTGAATGACATTCACCTTTGGATCGACGCTTGTAAACATTCGGAGGAGTATCTCCTACGTCAATGACCTCTTTATCAGTACTCCCTACCACAGGAAGATCCTCTACCACTGGTGTGGACATAGAAGGTCCTCCAGGTCCTTCAGCATGAACACAAGATGTTGAACGATCGAGTTCGGCTTCATCACAACGTGTTGAATGTTCAAGTTGAGGTTCAACTTCAGGTTCACGTTCATGTTCAGCTTCAGGTTCAGGCTCAGGCTCAGGTTCACGTTCAGGTTGAGAGGGTGGAGATAAAAAGTGGTCATCATCTGGAAAGAGCCTAAAGCTTGGCATTTCTGGTTTTGCTGGTGAACAATGTGGCTGTATTGGCTGAAAGGAGTCACCCATTATGTCCAATGCCGCCAACAGTTCAGCTTCAGACCACCCATAAAATTTACCCGCATCCTCATAAACATTCTCACCAGTACCATCCACAATCGCCTTCTCATTATCATCAATCTCCAAATCATCATCAACCTCCCCACTATCATTATGTGCTTTCTCAACATTCTCCTCATTATTGTCTGTCTCAACATTCTCCTCATTATTTGCTGTCTCAACATTCTCCTCATTCTGCTCATTTTTATCTTGTTGAGACAGCCTAAATCCATCTGCAATACCATCAACAGCTGCAACTAGTTTAGAAACTATTGCTGATGAAGGTAATTTCAAGGAAGCTTGACTGACAAGACATTTGTAGTTCATGAAAGCATGAGCCATGACTTTTGCTGAATTTGCAAGATCAGTAACAAGCTTCATATCTTCAGAAATGCCAGGATCCCCAGTTTCTCCTTCATGTTTGGGTTGTTCAGATTTTCCAGAATCTTCTTGTTCAGGTTCTTCTTGTTCAGGTTGCCGAACAACAATTTCCTGAACAGCTGATTTAGATTTTTGTGCTTGCTTGTCTGTTGCAAACTCAATAGCAAGCAAAGGTCCATGCTGCTCACGTCTGACAATTGGAGGCTCAACAGCACCCCTGCCGAAAGTTCTCTCCTTCGAAGTTGGGTCATTCAATTCATCCTTAATTCTCTTGTATATAGCATCTTTTGTCCAAGTCGATAACGTAGGATATTGACGACTCACAAGGCGCGACTTAAAGACACAACGGTCTAGATAAATGAAGAGCAGCACAATAATCGGTCCCCCAAACCAATTCTCTTTCACCTGTTTAACCCCAAACTCTTCCTTTTGCCAAGACTGAACTTGGCCAGCCAATTTCTTTTTTATAAAGTTGCACCAGTTGAAACTGGAGATCAACTCAGTATTCACCAAACTTTTGAGCACTTTCAAACTGACCTTGTTCCCAATGACACCACCTAAAAGAGCAGAGAAAATATAAACGATGAAGTTGCGTTTGAAATCATCTCCTCCATCTCTTTGGGCAGTCAACTTTTGCAGAACTTGTTTGATGTCAATGGAACCAACGCCATATTGTTTAGTGAACTCCCCCAAAGTAGATAAATAAAGGGGGCACTTATCTCCATTTGTCGCTTCAACAACAACATTGGGACCCATTGGCAATCCAAGAGATAGATGAATATCCTCCTCTAAAATCGGAAGCTTCCCACCCAACAAACATCCTTTTATTGGGTCGTAATTTGAAACTAGCCAATATGCTAAGTTTCCGGGAAGAACATCCGTTTTAAGAAGTAAAAGACCCCCAAACCCCATTTCTTTGATAGCTTGAATCTGCTGTTCTGAGGGTGGACTATCCTCATTATGAATAAAGTTGTAAAGCCCAGCGGGAGACATCCGGGTCCTCAATGACGGCAATCGCTCTTTATAGTTTCGTTTCTTTTTTGCAGCAGGTTCAACTGTTCCACTAGTAGAAGGTGGATGTTCCGATCGCTTCATATTAGCTTGCTTCCTGTTATGCATAAATGGTAGAATACACGAATAAAGAAAATAAGTTTCACAGAAGAAGGATCTAGTTTCACAAAATAAGCTTCTAGTTTCACAGAAAAAGGAAAATACTAACTTTTTCTGTGAAACAAGAAGCTTACATTGTGAAACTAGAAGCTTATTCTGTGAATCTCAGGTAAAAAGTAAATACAAACGAATTAAGAAAATAAGTTTCACAGAAGAAGGATCTAGTTTCACAAAATAAGTTACTAGTTTCACAGAAAAGAGAATTATTAAACTGTGAAACATAGAAGCTTACAATGTGAAACCCAAACTCTTAGATTCACAGAATAAGAGCTTAGTTTCACAGTATAAGCTTCTACTTTCACAGAAGAAAGGCTAACATTCACAGAATAAAGAAAAGAAAATTATTAAACTGTGAAACAAAGAAGCTTACAATGTGAAACCCAAACTCTTAGATTCACAGAATAAGAGCTTAGTTTCACAAAATAAGCTTCTAGTTTCACAGAATAAGAGCTGACATTCACAGAATAGGGAAAATAAACTTGATTCACACAGCTAGATAATAAGGAAAATAAACTTGATTCATTAAAAATATCATTCATACATAGCTAGGTAATTACACAAAAAAGGCTGCCTTGATAGACGTAATTACAAGAGAGCACTACAAAACACTAAAACCGAGCACATTTAGACCAGCCACTATCACGGCAAAAAGTGATACAAAAGTTGAGGAGCTGTGCTACATATCGAGCAACACAGGTAAATCTAAATATGATAAAGTTGCCCGAGTCAGCAAGCGTGCTGCAGTATCAAGTGATATGTCATGTTTTGGAGATGGCACATGTAAATTGTCAATCAACTCTTTCACTTTTGGGTTTTCAGCACCAGTGAGATCTCTAAGGTGTCCTCTTTGAAAAAGATTGTCGCCTTGGTAAAAATGTAGGAGTAATTTAGCTCCCGGATCATTAGTCATAAAGCACTTGCATCTTTTATAAATTATTCTATAACCCCTACGAATGATTCTCACACCATTGACATCATTAATATGCAGATTAATCCCATACACAACTGTAATGACAGGTGCACTAGGGTGTATGAGAAAAAGTTGAGACCAGTTCCGACAGACCAACGCCATGTTTGCCTTATCTTGGTTACACTTAAGTCGTTCGAAGATGCTATTCATTACATCTTGATTGTTGAAGACAGCCAGTTGGGGTTGATAACGATTATTAGTGACCTCAACAGTCTGTAAGGGAGCAAATGAGAATTTCATAGCCTCTTTTTTTTCTCTTATATAATTCCGGACAAAATATGCTTTATCCTCTGCAAGAACATTCACTACCCACCCCTTGCACCATGTTTCCATAATTGACCAGAGGTAACCTACAAGCATACATTGTGAAACCCAGACTATTACATTTCACATAATAAGGGCTTAGTTTCACAGAATAAACTTCTGGTTTCACAGAATAGGTTTCTAGTTTCACAAGTTAAGATTTTTGTTTCACAAGTAAAGCATCTAGTTTCACAAGTTCACAGTTTCACACTTTCACAGTATGTTCTTCCTGTTTCACAACCTAAGCTTCTAGTTTCACAAGCAAAGATTCTAGTTTCACAGAGTAAGAGCTGAGAATCGCAGAAGAAGATAAAGAAAATTAAACTGTGAAACAAAAGAAGCATCTAGTTTCACAGAATAAACTTCTGGTTTCACAGAATAGGTTTCTAGTTTCACAAGTTAAGATTTTTGTTTCACAAGTAAAGCATCTAGTTTCACAAGTTCACAGTTTCACACTTTCACAGTATGTTCTTCCTGTTTCACAACCTAAGCTTCTTGTTTCACAAGGTAAGCTTCTAGTTTCACAACATAAGTTCTAGTTTTTCACAGAATAAGAAAAAGAAACTTAAGATAGTAAGGAAAAGAAACTTCATTAATTAAAAATATCATTCATACATTGCTAGATAATTACATAAAAAGGCTGGCTTGATACATGTAATTACAGAAGAGCACTACAAAAAGACATTTAGGCCAGCCACTAAGATGCAAAAAGGTGATACAAACTTGAGCAGCTATGCTACATATCGAATGCCAAGAAAGGTAAATCAAACCAAGATAATTTCGCCCGAGTCATCAACTCTGTCGAAGTAGCCACTGCTAAGTCAAGTTCTGGAGATGGCACATCTAAAATGTCAAGCAACTCTTGTGTTTGGTCGATTTCAGCATCAGTTAGATCTCTAAGGTGTTCACTTTGGTAAGGATTTTCACTTTGCACACAATGTAGGAGTAATTTAGATCCCAGATCATTTGTCATAAAGCATTTGCATCTTTTATAAATGATTCTAGCACCCCTACGAATTATTCTCACACCATTGACATCATTGATACGCAGAGAAATCCCATACGCAACTCGAATGAGAGGTGCATTAGGGTGTAGGAGGAAAAGCTGACACCAGTTCCGACAGACCAATGCCATGTTTGCCTTATCAAGGTTACACTTAAGTTGTTTGAAGATGTTATTCATTACATCTTGATTGATAAAAACAGCCAGTTGGGGTTGATAACGGTTGTTTGTGAGCTCAATAGTCCGTAAGGGAGTAAATGAGAATGCCATGGCCTCTTTTTTTTCTGTTATGTAATTCTGGACATATTCTGCTTTATCTTCTGCGTGAAGATTCACTACCCACCCCTTGCACCAGTTTTCCATATTTGACCAAAGGTAATTAAGTTTAAAACCACAAAGTAACCTACAAGCATTACAAAATAGAATAAAAAAGCATACATTGTGAAACACAGACTCTTAGATTTCACATAATAAAAGGCTTAGTTTCACAATCAGAAAAAGAACCTTAAACTGAAAATAATAGAATATAAACTTAAAACTGAAAGAAAACTGGTGAAACTACATGCTTATGAAGCTAGAAGCTTAACTTGTGAAACTAGTTGGCTATATTGTGAAACTAGAAGCTTAACTTGAATTCTTAACTTGTGAAACTAGAAGTTTATGAAGTGAAACTACATGCTTATTTTGTGAAACTAGTTGGCTATATTGTGAAACCTGTTGAAAAATCAGCCTGTTGTTTTGAATTCTTAACTTGTGAAACTAGAAGCTTATGAAGTGAAACTACATGCTTATTTTGTTAAACTAGTTGGCTATATTGTGAAACCTGTTGAAAAATCAGCCTGTTTTTTTGAATTCTTAACTTGTGAAACTAGAAGCTTATGAAGTGAAACTACATGCTTATTTTGTGAAACTAGAAGTTGATAATGGAGGTTGTTGATGTTAAAAACTTCGAAGAACGACAATGCTTGCTTATTTCGCCTCAAATCTTCGAAAATAAACCACACATCCAAAAAACGACAAACAAATCACATTATAACATACTAAAATAATCAAAAACACTCTCAAAACCTAGATATTTTCATCACAACCCTAGGTATCACTAACAATGAAAAATAACCAGAAAGTAACCTGCATTTTTTGAATTCTTAACTTGTGAAACTAGAAGCTTATAAAGTGAAACAACATGCTTATTTTGTGAAACTAGATGGCTATATTACTGAGACGAATACTACTTACTACTGAAACTTACTCAAAACTCTTACGATCACATAAACTCGTTTCTCATCTCAAAACCCTAGATATCACTAATATGAAAAAATAACAATAAACATTCAACTAATGATAATCGAGTAGGAAAATAGCAAAGAAAAACGACATTTCAGTACTTATAAGAAACAACATCCTAATTAACCCTAGATATTTTCATCACAAACCCTAGATATCACTAACAATGGAAAATAACAATAAACATTCAACTAATGATAATCGAGCAAGAAAATAGCAAAAAAAACAAAATAAAACGCAAATCAGTAATTAAACTACTTAAATAACTTGCTGACAAAAATGTAACAGACTAACTACATGCAAATTCAAAGATGAAGAAAGATGAAGAAACATACGAAGAAAATGAAGGACGACGATAGATTCCGGGAAGAAGACGAGCGAGCGAGCGAGCGAGCAAGCGAACGAGCGAGCGAGATAGAGAGAGAGAGCGCAACGGTTTTGTGATTGAATGAATTTGAAAAGACGCGAAATGAAGTAAGCAGTGTCAGTTTTTTTTTTTTTATATTATATAGAGACACGTGGCACAATCTGGTGCGTCCGTGATACTTAAATCTAACGGTTTAGAAGGGTCCGACAGCCTCACCCTAAGAGACCGGCCTCACGTGATTCAATTTATATATATATATATATATATATATATATATATATATATATATATATATATATATATATATATATATATATATATATATATATATATATATATATATATATATATAGGATTTGAATCACGTGAGGCACCCTCCTTAATATGAGGCTGTCGGACTCATCATAACCGTTGGATTTAAAAACAATAGACGCACCAGATCTTGACACGTGTCCATATATAATATAAAAAAAAAATTGACACTCTCTCACTCCATTCTTATTTGCTCTTTTCACTTCATCCTCCACCATTCCTGTCAAATTTTCATCAATTAATCAAAATCTGAGGCTAATAATTGAATCATAGAAAAAAAGCGAGAATTAATCGAATTGAATGGGAGAAATTGAAAAGAAGAAGAACAGGACGACGACGACTTTTGCACCTGGATTTAGATTTCATCCTGGATATATATATATATATATTGTATAATTTAATATCTCATATATTAGTCTCTATTTGATTAAACAATAAGTCTTTCTTAAGAGAGACTAGTTACATATCACTTGTGTAAATGACCTCATAGCTAATTATTAAAAATAGTTCTTAGTTTTATATTTAGCCGTGACATAATAACACTATTATAAAATTGAAAATATATGTTATAGTTACGCTTAAAATGGTAGTTTGGATCTCATTGAATTACTTGAATCTTTGAATAATATTGCACAGATAATTAATTATATGTGCGAAAATTTTTTCCAATAATTGTATGTGAGAATATTTTTTGGAGGTTTTAATATTGAACGGATAAATTTAATATTGCACGGATAATATCTTTGAAAAATATTGCTCGCTGTCTATTGGCACCAAAAAATGTCTAAATTTAAAAGATATATAAAATAATTTTTATAGAATATTTATATAAAATATTTTTGCACGGATTTATATAGAATATTTATATAGTCTAAACACTTCTATATTTATATAGAATATTTTTGCACCGATATGCATAGGAATATTTTAGATTTTGAATATCAGTCTAAATTTATTAAATATTGCACGGACATGCCATATATTCCCTATTTTCTATACATTAATCAGCGAGAATATTTTTTCCAAGATTTTCCAAAATCGAAATTACATCATGGGAACTTGGGCGGGAATTTTTTTAATGTGAGAGTGACACGTGTCCAATTCATGTGTAAAGTGTAATGGTTCTTCTTATATACTTTTATATAGATAGAAGGTTTACTTGTTCATCAATTGTAATTATTAAAGGCGTGGTTTTGGGTGATGTATATGTGGTGGTTATGCGTAAGTATGTTGCGTTTGATAGATTAAATGATATTTCATAACACAAATTCTTATTTGTAACGGCACTATCCGTCGCAAGCTTGCGACGGATACCATTTTCTCTCACAAAATAACCACTTTTTCTCTCTCTGCAACACTATTCATGTGGTCCCCTTTATCCACTAACTCAATTTGTATCCATTTTATCTCACAAAATATCCGTCACAAATGATAACCCGTCGCAAGCAAGACTTACTAATTTCATAATCCGTAACCAGACTACCAGAGTGATTAAGATTGTGATGTACCCACAAGGGCCACAACCGCCAAGAACACATACAACTTAGGTCTAATTTCTACTTTTTGTTTTTCCCTCAAATATCTCGCATACCACATTCATTCAATATTCCGCCAAAACCCCAAACTCCATTAATGCACAGTAATGTCAATATGCGATATTACTGTTCCTTTATTTTCTTTATTCTTTATTCTTTATTATTTTCTTTTCTGAGATTGACTTAGAGTAAGCATGGTGGAGCGAGATGAAAGAAGGGAGAAAAAAAATTGCGTATGTAAAAGAGTAAAATTCGTATGTGAAAAAGCACATCCAAAAAAATGGGTGTCTATACACAAATTTCAGAAAAAGAGAAACTATTTTTATAATAAATTTGCTTACTTAATATTAATAAATGAATTTTCTTTTTACATAACCGTTTTACCTATAAAATCGACTATCTCATACAAAAGTTACCGATTTCTAATATGTGCAAATCTACAATCTTGTAAAAATGTAGTTTTGCCGGATAAGTTCTCCAACGGCATATGTGCGCCTAATTGGTCGTCCAAAAACTCGTGTTGATGAGATACATATGGATTCAAAACAACGATGCAACCGATTCAAAAAGAAAATGTAAGAAAAATTGATGCACACGTCATCTAGGTAGCACCAAAACGGACACAGGCACGGATACGGGACACGGTATGCCATGAAATTTAGGACACAAGACACGACATTTAAATTTAGTAAAATATACATTTTATAAGCATAAATGTTTGATTTTATTTTTCTAAAAAAGTATTTGATATTAGTTTTAGATAAGTGAAAGTAAAATTTGTCTTGAAAATAAATTTTCACTTCTCATCAAAATCAATATTCTAATTAATCTCTTTCGATAACGCATTTCTCGTCTGAAGAACATCATTCACCGCAAATGATAACCAAATATCGTGGACACGCGACGGACACGGCTCAAATACCATGAACACGCGTCGGACACGTGCCCAAATAAATTTACAAAGTTAGACAAGGTTGTTTAAATGTCGGACACGTTTCGGCGTGTGTCCGTGAATTGTCGGTGTCGGACACGGTGTCGGACACGGTGTCGGACACGGTACGTCTGACATGGTACGAGAAGTGTCCGTCCTACCTAGCTCGCCATTCTAACTCTAAAAATAGTCTACTAAATAAAATATTATAAAAGTTTAGGTATGAGGACCGAGGAGTATGATTCTTTCAGAAAATACACGAATTTTTTAAAAATGTAATCGATATGGTTAGTTAGACATGACAAAGCGGGTCAATTGGGCTAGGTATGATTTGACCAATTTGGGTTAGGTCATTTCAGGCCTGTCAAATTATCGAGTTAGTTCGCTTTGGTTTGGGTTTTAGGTGTTTTTTAGGCCATTATTGGGCCAAGTAGCTCGGGTTATTTCGGGTTCATATCAGTTTTGGATCAATAATTAAAAAAGAAATAAGTACGTCTAGTATTATTACCTATTTTTACTTTAGTTTTGATAATTGATTCTTTGTTTTTAACGTAAAAATATGAAGTGAACTGTTAAATTAGATATTTCAATTTTTTTTGTTCAGTTAGAATTATGTTGTGTCCGGCCATTTTCGGGACAGGTGTTTTCAGATAAGGTCAATTCGGGTTGAGTACATTCCGGGTCAACAAAGCTTGGGTCATATTTGGGTCGAAGCAGATCAATTCGAATTTCGGGTCACATTTAAGGGTTCCAAAGATCTTTTCTCCATATGAATACTTGCATGGACCACACGACCTCGACGGTGGGGGTAATTCATCGTACGTCTGCAAATCCTATTCTTGTCTTCCCAAACCATAACAAACTTGAACTGAACCGCATACACCTTGCTAACTTTAGTGGTGTTTGATGAAATCCGCTTCTTCTAGCAATTTCTCAAGCAACTTTCTCCTGAACCACCGTGTCATTTACCATATCATTCTTGAAAATAAGTGCGGAATTCTCAACATGCACATAACATGCTCCTTTCATGAAGAACAGAGTGGACTCTGCCCTTGAAATATCTTCATGGAGAGTTTCCGTCTAGATAGAATTTTTAGGGATGAGGGGTCGAACGTAGAACCCTCATGAAAGACAATGAACTTGCCTGGAAAAAAGAGAGATCGTTTCCAAATAACAAATTATCATAATCTTTGGAAGAAATATGCAAATTATTTTAAGCTCGTTTTTATTGGAGTAGGAGTACTTTTATGGGCATTTACCAAAGAAATGAGGGGTTGAGTCACAATTCTCGACAATGACAGACGGGTCGGACACATAGTTTGTGTCACAAACAATTGAGTTTGGGCTGCCAGAACTGACTTCACTGATCATTGGTTCGATACTGAAGTAGAAACTACAAGAGAAACTACAAGAAGCTGCAATGGACTGGTCAACCACATCAATACTAAGAAGAGGGCTTCTTTGTAACACCCACATATACCAAAGTGTCTTACGAAGAACCATCCTACCATATAAAGGCGTTATCATCTTGGCTGCCTGAGGTAGTTGTAGGAATATTTCTCAAATTTACATTTAAAGTATTAATCAAATTAATATTGCCAAAGATTATATCAAAAACGAATTGATACAAAAATTATAAATTGAATTAAAAAGACATGTATATAGAAATAACATTTAGATCTATGAGATAACGGCCTAAGAACAACCTAGTAAACCCAAGATTCAATGTAGAAACTCTCCTTAGATTGCACCCAAGATGACTAAGAAAATTGTCCTTCAAGTTACCACCTGGATTACTATTAATTTTGGAGGCTTTTGTTTTTAGGGTTTTTAGATGATAAAACTCATGCGGAAAATAAGAGAAAACTGTTCTCTTATATGTGTGATTCACACGACCCAAAAAGGCTTATTCACCGTGTTAGTACACGGCCCAAGGCTACTACCCACTATGTTAGTAGTCTTTTTATTTTAGTAAAGTGTTAATTAATTATCTTATAATTAATTAACCTAATTATATTATTCTAAAATATTATATATTAAAATATATATAATTAATAAATATAACATTTATATATATTTGTTAGAATTAACATTTAGTTTATTTCTCCCAATTATTATTTAATCACATTAAATGTTTATCATCTAATTAGCTACATTTAGCTAAGTTTGGCAATTACGTAATTATATCAATATATAATCATATTTCTCAGTACTATCTTATAGGTGTGACCTTTAGAGATCAACTGATTACTGCCATCATATGACAGTAACGTCAAACTTCTAGTAAGCCAACCGTTACCGATAAACGTTAAGCAACTGATTAATATACTAAGTATTCCTGTGTGATTCTGTAAAAAATTTATTTAAATAATCAGACACTGTGGAGGACATTTACTCCAACAATCTCCCACTTGTCCTACAGTGTGTGTGCGATTACGATTCTCATATCCATAAATTTCTCCCACTCAATGGAAGACAAATTGCAAAGTCCCACCTTACAAGCTCGTATCTCCAAAGTAATCACATTAAGAGCGGTTTCCTCGACTAGAGAGTAACATAACTGATATACGAATCATATTCGAGCATGGCCATGCATTTAAGTTACTACTCCTCGAGTGGCCCTGAAAATATCTATATAGATTTAGGATCGGGTGAGAACGATTATACGGTGCATACGGTGAGAACGAACACTAACCATAAGATTAAAAAGAAATCTACGGTCAAAACAAGCTTCACACAAACATTGATCATAAAATCCACCCAATTATAAGTCACAATACCCAAACTCTATCTTACTCCATTTTCCCCCAAATTATTTTTTGACGGAGTAGATTTTTACATAAACCTAGTTACATTTTTTGACGGAGATGATACATTTTTTACTTAAACCTAAATACATTTTTTGACGGAGTAGATACATTTTTTTTTACTTTTTTACATAAATCTAAATACATTTTTTGACGGAGTAGATACATTTTTTTTTACTAAATCCTAGATACATTTTTTGACGGAGTAGATACACTTTTTTTACTTTTTACATAAACTTAGATTTTTACGGGGTAAATACATTTTTTAAATTTTTTTTTCATAAACCTAGATACATTTTTTGACGGGTAGATACATTTTTTTTTTACTTTTTTTAGTAAACCTATATACATTTTTTTTTACTTTTTGTACATAAACCTAGATACATTTTTTGAAGGAGTAGATACATTTTTTTATTACTTAAACTTAAATACATTTTTTTACGGAGTAGATATATTTTTTTTACTTTTTACATAAACCTATAAACATTTTTTTACTTAAACCTAGATGCACTTTTTGACGGAGTAGGTACATTTTTTTACTTAAACCTAGATACACTTCTTGACGGAGTAGATACATTTTTTTTAACTTTTAACATAAACCTAAATACATTTTTTTACTTAAACCTAGATACATTTTTTTACTTAAATCTAGATACATTTTTTGACGGAGTAGATACATTTTTTTTAATATTTTTTACATAAACCTAGATACATTTTTTTTTTCCTTTTTTTACATAAACCTAGATACATTTTTTGAAGGGGTAGATATAGTTTTTTTTACTTTTTTTACATAAACCTAAATACATTTACACAAATTATTTGTAAATTGAAATTCATAAGCAATTTTACAACTATCATATAGAATCGAACTAAACCGTCAACAACAGGTATATAGTCACAAACTGGCTACGGGTTAAATACTAACCATGATGGTGAAAAACAAAACAATTTGCTATTTGTCCATATATCAATCACAAGTGATCGAAAAAAACAAAAAAAACAAGACATTAGAGTTGAAATTAGAGGCACTCAGAATGAAAAGGACTTTTCAATAATTAAATAAATACTATCAATGATCGACTAATTAATCAATCTCATCCAACGAGTCAAATTAATCCTCATCGTGCCAAACACATTCATTTATAAACTAAAAGCTTTTCAATTTACAAATTGTCGTAATTAAATTTGAAAGATCAAGAAAAATTAGTGTATTATTTGAAAAATTGAGGGGATAAATGAGCATTCAGAATGAGTAGGAGGTATTTTATTCCTTTCATGAAGTAGTCGGATAAGTAATACTGTTTACATCACCATGCTCGCCAATTTTGTTTAATACCATATCTAACCCGATTTAAATAAAAAATAAAAGAAGACAATAAAAGAAGAAATCATCAGAAACATGGATATGATGCATAAAAAACAGCACTAAAAGTGCCTTCAGACGACCGTCGTGAGAATTTGACATCAAATCATCATTTGATTTTATTTTCAGAAGTAGATGCATAATTCAGAGGAGCAAGAAGAGACTCAAGTGTTACCGAAGATATTGCAATCCTTTTCGAGTCAAACAACTTTACTGCAATTGTCGAAACTGTGTGTACAGTCTGCAGGATAACTAGTACGAACTTGATGTACCAGATTTAACTTGATTGGTTTAATTTAAAATTTAATCTCAGCCTTTCAATTAACTCTCATCTAATGGAGAAGGGTCGTTCTCACCGTATGCACCGAATGATCGTTCTCACCGGATCTTGCCTCTCTATATATATATATATATATAGGGTTGGGATCCGGTGAGAACCACCTTACAATGAAAACCGGTGAGAACTCTTCCTTACGGAGTTTTTTTAAAAAAATTAATGACATAATTGGATTCGGCATGGAATTTTATGGCCAGAGAACATATTTCTTGGTCTAGAAAATAAATACTAGTGGCGGAAAAATGATAGATACGAAAAAATAGATAGTAGGAGCATGCAAATAAATAAAACGTATCTCACCTTGATTTCCGTCACTAGTATTTATTTTCTAGACCAAGAAATATGTTCTCTAGCTATAAAATGTCATGCCGAATCCAATTATGTTATTAATTTTTTCTAAAAAAATCCGTAAGGTAGAGTTCTCACAAAGTTCTCACTGTAAGGTGGTTCTCACCGGATCTCAAGTCTATATATATAATACTAGTGACGGAAATCAAGGTGAGATACGTTTTATTTATAGAAAAAATATATACTAGTGACGAAAATTTTTAGAAAAAATTAATAACATAATTGGATTCGGCATGACATTTTATAGCTAGAGAACATATTTCTTGGTCTAGAAAATAAATACTAGTGACGGAAATCAAGGTGAGATACGTTTTATTTATTTGCATGCACATACTATCTATTTTTTCAAACCTATCATTTTTCCGCCACTAGTATTTATTTTCTAGACCAAGAAATATGTTCTCTGACCATAAAATTCCATGCCGAATCCAATTATGTCATTAATTTTTTTAAAAAAACTCCGTAAGAAAGAGTTCTCACCGGTTCTCATTGTAAGGTGGTTCTCACCGGATCCCGACCCTATATATATATATATATATATATATATATATATATATATATATATATATATATATATATATATATATATATATATATATATATATATATATATATATAGGGTCGGGATCCGGTGAGAACCACCCTTATAATGAGAACCGTGAGAACCCTCACTAAATCTCCACCATATCTCGCTTCGAAAGTTTCGATGAATTATTTACTATTAGTTTAGCTTATTTAAATACACACTTTAGTATTATTAAACAAAAAGTTTTGATTTTATTAACAAAATATATACTTAGTCTCCCAAAATACAATTAAGCATACTAAAACGGCTATAAATGGACGAAAACGACCACTACATGCATAAAATTTTTTACATGCATGAAAATGATTACTAGGTGCATGAAATAATAGGTTCTACGTGCATTAAAACAAGTTCTAGGTGCATGAAAAATGATAGATACGTAAAAATCGGTAGTAAGTGCATGAAAATTAATAAAAACGTATCTCACCTTAATTTTCGTCACTAGTATATATTTTCAAGACCAAGAAATATGTTCTCTAACCATAAAATTCCATGCCGAATCCAAATATGTCATTAATTTTTTTTAAAAAGTCCGTAAGGTAGAGTTCTCACGATTCTCATTATATTGATGGTTCTCATAGGATCCCAATTCTATATATATATATACATATACATACATATATGTATACATATGTATATATATATACATATATATATAAAACCTAATAAAGGCTGAATATTTTCCTTGACTTATAATCTGCCGATGGAAGCACAGCATGAAATGACCCAGTAAAAGTCCGATTGGCCTCCTTTTACGGTGCGACCTAGGACAGAAACCTAAACCACCCAAAAACTATCTATATCGCAGGAAATAATCAATGGTCAAAAGAATCGACTTTAGGAATCACAATAGACGTCCTATCCACGACCAGGCACCTAATGTATCTTAACATTTAGGACTCTATGTAGTGGTCACCATGTCCTATGCGGTATCAGATACCCATATTTGTTATTGATCAGTCAAACGTTTGACCTATGGCATATTGAACCATCCATCCTTCAACTAACAAAATAATCACTTGAGTTATCAGCTCATTGTGGTGTTTACGAACAAAACATACATATAAAGTAAAACACATTTTGTGGTGTTCAAAATTGTCATACAATCCACATGAAATACAATATAAAGAAATTCAAGGATTTATTAAGTAGTTATTGAAATGACAAATATCAATCAAATAATATCTAATACAACTCTGGAACACGTTTTATCCCCACGGATGTGATGTGCCCTTCATGTTTACTATGCGGTAGTGCCTTAGTGAGCGGATCTTTATCCGTTCCAATCTTGCACAATGTTATCTCCTTTTGCTCCACTTAATCTCTTATTAGATGAGCTTTTCTGAGTACATGTCTAGATTTGTTACTAGACTTGGGCTCCTTAGCCTGGACGATAGCACCACTATTATCGCAATAAAGGGTGATTGAATCTTTCACACTAGGTACTATTTTTAGTCCTTGTCAGAAATAACGCATCCAAATAGGTTTCTTTGCAGCTTCGAAAGCTGCCATGTACTCAGACTCTGTTGTAGAATCTGTTGTAACGCTTTGCTTGAAACTCTTCCAGCTGACTGCTCCACCATTAAGAGTAAAGACAAAACATGACTGGGATTTAGAATCATCACAATCGGTTGGGAAACTAGCATCTGTGTAACCTTTAGCACATAGCTCCGTGTCTCCACCATATACCAGAGCCCAATCCTTAGTCCTTCGTAAGTACTTAAGGATGTTCTTGACGGCCATCCAGTGACTTTCACCTGGATTCTTTTGGTAACGGCTGACCATACTCAATGCATATGCCACGTCTGGACGTGTGCACATCATGGCATACATGATCGATCCTACTGCCGAAGCATAAAGAATCCGACTCATGCGTTCAGTTTCTTCCGGTGTTGTAGGTGATTGAGTCTTACTCAAATGCACCCCATGAACAATAGGAAGCTAGCCCCTTTTGGAGTTTGTCATACCGAATCTGTCAAGAATTTTATCTATATAATCTTCTTGACTCAATACTAACATCCTTTTGGATCTATCTCTATAGATACGCATACCTAGCTAGAACCTTTGTGTCTCACCCAAATCTTTTATTTTGAAATGGTTCTTTAACCATGTCTTAACCGACGAGAGCATGGGAATGTCGTTTCCAATCAGTAGTATGTCATCTACATACAATACTAGGAACACGATTTTGCTCCCACTTGACTTGATATACAGACATGGTTCTTTGACACTTCGACTGAATCCATTCTGTTTTATCACGTCATCAAAACGATGATTCCAACTCCGTGATGTTTGCTTAAGTCCATAGATGGAACGCTTAAGCTTGCACACTTTATTAGGATGTTTAGGATCTATGAAACCCTCAGGCCATTGTACAGTTCTTCTTCCAAAAACCCGTTTCGGAAGGCGGTTTTAACATTCATTTGTCAAATCTCATAATCATGAAATGCGGCCATCGCTAAGATAATCCGAATAGATCTAATCATTACAACTGGAGCAAAAATCTCATCATAGCCACAAACCAAAAAATCTTGGAACTTGACTGTTAGGCTTGATCATCTGATATTTGTTTCCTAATTAAATTTAGAGTACCACCATCTTTCTCCCTATAAATACAACTTTATTAGTTCACTAACGCTAAACATAATTAAACAACGTAAGCTAGTTTTAACCAACATAACGGTAAAAATGAATTCTAATTCATCTCTTATGGATTTGAATCTATTAGACACCAACACATTACACAATGAAACTACCAAAGCTATAGATTTCATAGCCAAGTATTACGATGATGTCGAAAAATATCCGGTACGGTGTCCACTTGAACCCGGTTATCTACGAGGGCTCGTATCGGATAGTCCTCCCTCATTACCGGAATCCGTAGACAAAATAATCGAGGATATTAGCACAAAGATTGTGCCAGGCCTAACTCATTGGCAGAGTCCTAACTTTTTTGCTTATTTTCCAGCTAGTGCAAGCAATGCAGGATTACTGGGAGAGATACTTTCCGCAGGCCTCAATGTCGTGGGTTTCAATTGGATTTCATCGCCGGCCGCCACTGAGCTGGAGGTTATTGTTATGGATTGGATGGCTAAATTGTTGAATCTTCCTCAAGAATTCTTGTTTTCCGGTGGTGGAGGCGGTGTTATGCATGATACGTACCTTCATTGTCAACTCTACTAAATGTTGCAAGTTATGGCTTATGGCCGCCCGCTATGGCTATGGATAAATTGGGTATACTCAAGACACAAATGATACGATCATCAGGGCCAATTCTAAACATTTTGGGACTCTAGTCAAATTTGTAAAATAAGGCCTATTCTTTAAAAAAAGAGTTGTTTAAATAAGTTATGTTTTATTGCCTAATAGTACAATTCAAAAAACAAAAGAACAACAATTCCTAATTGAGCAGTCAAAAAAAAAAAACAATTCCTAATTGTTTGAAGAACACTAATTTTCTTATTATGGTACCAAGTGTAAATTGGCCACCGTAGAGTTTATTTACATATATTTTGGTTTTTGGTAACAGGAAGTGCATGTGAGGCACTAGTGTGCACTCTAGCAGCAGCAAGAGATCAAGCCTTGGCCAAACATGGTTTCGAAAAAATAACCAAGTTGGTCGTTTATGGTTCAGACCAAACCCACTTTTCATGCCATAAGGCCGCTAAAATCGTCGGAATTCCTCCTCAAAATATCAGGGTACTCCCAACTTCATCATCTCAGAACTTTGAACTATCGCCATTGATTCTGAAGAAGGCAATTGAAGCTGATATTGCTCAAGGCTTAGTGCCGCTGTATGTCTGTGCCACTGTTGGCACTACCGCGTCTGCTTCTGTCGACCCTATTCATGGCTTGGGATTAGTTGCTAGAGCTCATGGTGCGTGGGTGCATGTTGATGCGGCTTATGCAGGTATCATGACGTATTTCCTTTTTATGCATTGAGATTAAAAGAAAACTCTACCAGCATTAAAAATGACGCATAACCAAAATAATTTAAAATGGAATAGATGGTATACAAATCCCCGAATGCTCAAAACATAGAAGCCTAGCATGATCTGAAACGAAACCTACTCCATACTAGTCTTTCGTCAAGCCAACATTGGACTCGATGAAACTAACTGGACTCGAAAATAGCCATCCAAGTAATAAAACTTGTCTTAAGTTGATCTGAAACCAAAACAGACTTCATTTGGATAATTTGCAACCCGAGAAGAATTGTCCTAATATTACTTCGGATGGCCCATTTAACTATTTGTCTGTGTTTCAAATCTAAGTTATCAAACTAAGAAGAGCAAAGATTTTTCTTAAAACCTAGCCTTACCTTCATCCCGATAACTATCTTCATCCTAACAAACAATGTCTCAACTCTCAAGTCTGTAATTAAAGGAGTAGAGTAGTTAGTTAACCTTTTTTTCTTAAATCCTCCCAAAATAGAAAGTGAACAATAAAAACGGGATGGAGGGGGTAATAAACTCGGGCAGAATAACTGTGAGACAATCTGACGGATGTTTTATTCTTCTACGCAGGAAATGCATGTATATGTCCAGAATATAGACACTACTTGGACGGGGTAGAACTCGTTGATTCCATTAGCATGAACCCACACAAATGGCTCCTAACAAACCACGATTGTTCATGCCTATGGCTCAAGAGCCCTAAAACATTAATCGATTCGCTTTCCACAAAACCCGAGATCTTAAGAAACAAAGCTACCGATTTAGGGGATGTAATAGATTACAAGGACTGGCAAATTGCCCTAAGTCGTCGATTTCGAGCTCTTAAGCTATGGATAGTCATTTCCCGATGTGGTTCAGCTAATCTGATCGCGCATATAAGAAGTGACATAGAGTTGGCCAAGTATTTCGAATCACTGATCGAGCAAGACACAAGATTCGAGCTAGTGGTGCCTCGGAAATTTGCTCTGGTTTGCTTTAGGCTAAGGCCAATTGGGGTTGATGCAAGTGGAAATGTAATGAACCAAAAGTTATTAGAAGATATAAACTCAAGTGGTGAAGCATACATGACTCATGCAATGTTAGGAGGTACCTTTGCCATACGATGTGCTATCGGGGCAAGTTTAACGGAAAAGAATCACATTGATAAGCTTTGGAACCTTATTCAAGAAAAGGTTACTAAGAGGGTAGAGGGTTATACAATGCATTGATGGCAACTTAAGAACTAAAAATACTAGCAAGTGAGTTTTAACCTAGTGGTTAAGATGGAAGACTAGCTAGCTCAAATGCCAAGTTCGAATCTGTGTCCTCGATATATATTCTATTCAAAAAATAAAATCAAGCATTGGATTAAGTATTAGAAATGTAAAAGAAGACTATCTAATGAAATGTGAGACTAAGACAAAAAAGTTCCAAAATACTTGTTTACTATTGAAATGTTTGTACGATAGATTAATACGACATTATTAATTTGTTTGATGATACCAAATTTCTTTGTTATTTAATGGCTTGTTTTTTAGTTATTTTTAATAGCGTTTAAAGCTCAAAAATTACTCTCCAAAGATGGAGCAAGAATGGTCAAGATGAAGAAAATCCCTATCCCAAGTCATCAAATGTTGTAAGTGAGGTAGTATAACATTCTCAATGCAAAGCCATTAACAGTGCGAATGGAGAATGATAAGATTATAGAGGGAATTACATGAGGGAGAATTATATTATTGATTATGTTGTCTTACATCGATATATGGTGAGATATTTATAATACTTCCAAGATTAATTAAACCCTAATGTAGACAACCCTAATGGTAGCCGGCCCCGTATAGGCCTAATCTCCTAATACCTTCCCGCAATCCTAAAGGCAGTACTAGTACGAACTTTACGATTGGAGAAATACAAAAATCATAATCAATGTAAGTAAAAAATTTTCATCTTTTTCGATCTTCATAAATTTTCTTCATCTTGAAAGGTAGGTAAGAAACGAGTATAAGACTCGTTAAAAATTATTCAAACAAGAACGTTAAGTTTTTCGGACTTAACGAATATGAGTTAATTTGTAGGAACACTAATCGAACCTAACAAATATCTAACAAAACGGAACAATTATCCGTCAATTTCAAGATCCGGAGAATGCTAATTTTTTGAATTCCAAATAAATCAAGCGTCACCTTAAACGACGTTGAATAATTTTAAGCAGATTTCGAAGAGAAGGGAATTTGTTTTTTGAGTTCATGAACCACGAAAGAAAATAATTTCGAAATGTATAGGCTGTATATCCTAATAGAGAATTTTCATAAATGAAACAAATTTCAAAAAGTGACAAGTCCTTAAACATGTATAAGAATTCTTTTTTCAAAAGATACCATTTGCAAATATGAAGAACAAAAAAAATATGCATGCAAATTGATTCAAGAGAAACTAATAATCTTGTTTTTGCAAATTGATTTTGATTCCAAAAATGTGTCTTTTGCTTTTGTATTTTGAATTTCTGTCTACAAACTGATTGTTCTCTATAAACATTTTTAAATGAGATTACCTCTTATAACTCTTGGATAATAGAGTGAAGAAGTGCCTTTAGGATTCTTCCTTTGCACACTTCTTTTTGTATAAATAGCCTTTTCATTTTTTCATTTATTGCTATGACTTAGAAGAGCATTTATTGAGTACTTTGCAAATCATTTATGAGTAAAAAACTTGGTTTTCCTTGAGGGTTTGCAAAATCATTTTAAGTCCTAATGTCGTAAGGCTGTTTTCTTAAAAGAAAGTGTTTGTTCCATGATTCTCATGTTTAAGTCTTAACTGCAATCTCCATGTTCTTAAGTGAACCACTGAGATTCCGACTATGTGAACCTGTGAAATAGAACTATCAAACTCTTGAAGCAGAGTAGTTTTAAGTTTGAGTTGCAACTGGGGTTGACTGTCGAGTTATTTTTATTGTAATGGGTTAGTAGTTTGAGTAAATTTCTAAACAAACAATAAAATAACGGTTTGTTTGTTCATTTACTTTTAAGACTTATTTATCTTAGTTCATTTCGTACAATTCTCGGCTCTCGCTATAAGTTCTGTGCTACAGTGAATGTGTCGATCACATTGTGAAATAAATCCGTTGTACCTACTTGTGAACTCACGAGCAATTAAATTTTCTCAACTTTTGCACTTCATAGCTCTTACTTGTGTTATCAATTAACCTAATTCACGGTCGTTTTTAACTCTTCATTATAAGGGAATATTTGTACTCATTGTCATGAGATTTGGACTGATACTATCACTAGATTTCAGGGAACACGCACGTAATACAAGTTCGGTTAGAACCAAGCACAATACGACTCTGAAGTCCTGGAATGAGACATAAAGTATGAAATCTATGACCACAAGGTAGACTTACCAGCTCGTTCAAAGAATTCTGCCTTGTCCGACTAGGGCTATTTTGGTCTTTCACGAAAACCTCATGGTGTAGTTGAGAAAGGGTTTCTTTTGAGAGTCCAAGTGGTTTCTTCTTTGTTTCTTTGGTTTGGCAGATGATTTACTTGAAATAACATTAGATATGGCCTCAACGACCCAAAAGTCATGGCAGTGGAAATTTGGTGATGCTTCCCTTCTTTGCCTACATTTAAACATGGACGCAGCTCAGTTAGAACTTAGAAGTATTATATGGCAGTAGACAGTTAGCCACACATCGGAAAACTTTTGTGGCTTCTGCAAAGAATGGAATATGCGCCTCTAAGCAGATTTTACAGGCTAGTGAGGCTTGATCTCGACCACTCTTGGATCAAAAATCAGTGATTCTACCATTGATACAAGTATACAAAAATCACAACTTTTGTTGGTTCTGTGAAGATGGACATATGCAGCTCTAAATAGGTTTCACAAGCACAGTGAGCCTTGATCTCGAGTCTCGACTATTGTTTATTTCGTCAAATTGGTATTCCCTGAACTGTAATTCTACAGCTTCAAGTCCAAAAATAAATGTGTTTTTGATTCTGATTATATAGCCAAAGTAGTCAGAACTTAGAAAGCAAAAATAAATGGGCAGCAGCGCAGCAGAGGCTTCTTACGAGAGATAGGATGATTAGGATGGGCTTTAGGCAGGATGACACCTGCTTCCTCTGTGGAATTGATAAGGAGAGTCATCTACACATCTTCAGTACCTGCATATTCAGTCAGCAATGCTTCAAACTACTGCAAGATAGACTTAACATTCATTTCCCAGTTCAGCAATTAGTTCAGTGGCAAGGAAGGAGTAATGGCAGGAGCAAACTTCAACGAAGTATAGTGAGCGCCTGTCAAGTGGCAATTTATATATGAGATTTGGCATGAGAGAAACAATGCTCGAGTTCATAATTGCATCGTCAGACTGATGTTCTGGTTCACAACTGTGTGCAGAGAGTAGTTCGAAGATTCTAGGGAAAAACTAACAGCAAACTTTCTGAGCAGGACAACAACTTCACTAGTAGTTTTCATATACATTACTGCATATCTTAACTGTATATGATAGAGTTGGGATGAAACATTTGTATTTGTAACTGGTATTTTCTTGAGCTTAATATACTTACCCAGTTACCCTTCACCTAAAAAAAGACAATGCAAGCTCTTCATCTGGCAGCTTGACTTCTACACATGAACCTAACGAGTCAGCTAGTCTTGCAGCCAACTGGTGCTTACACTGGTACATAATAGAAAATCGTTATATTTTGCAGTCTATTGATGATTGTAGCGCGAGTTAAGACTTAACTGACTTATAGATACGAAAAAAGTTTGAATTACACAAAGCTGTTCTCCTTTGTTTATTACATAGAAAAATGAGTAGCATGCACAAAATAGCTCAGCAAAACATAAATATTCTTCTTTTTTCCGAGACTCTCCAACAACCTGTATATAAAAAAAAACTTGAAATTTCACGTGTCAAAGCAATCAATGAACATGAAAACAAGCACAAATATCTAAAAACATTAAACATAGCATGGCATCAAGTTCACGAGATGATTATTTCAGATAAAAGGCCATAACACGGATGCTGGAGAGTTCTTTTTAGGTTTGCCATTTTCTTCCGTTTTCATTTTCCTGTTTAATTTGTGAATAAGGTGGATGTTAAAGTAGAAAATGACAGAGGCCTATGTTTCTGATAAAACATGTTATCTGAAATTCTGAATAACAAGCCAGGAATTTAAATCATATTTCGGCAGAAAGCAGGAATGGAAGTATTGAGGATTTGTTCCCCATTCTTTGAGTCCAACAGAATATTCTATGATTAGACAAATTGATCGCTTTGCAATGGATTAAACCGCTATTAGAACCAGAGCTAATTTTCTCATTTACTTTGACACGGCCTTTAACTCCTTGTTTGGACGGAAATTTTTACGCAAATGTGAGGGGGGAAAAAAGAAGCAGTTTCTCTTGTTTGGGTAGTAAGTTTGGTTGGAGGAAAAATGAGGGATCCATTTTCCCCCTACACACCAATTTTTTAATCGAACCAAAGGTAGCAAATACTTGCTAGTAGAGTAGGCAAAGGTCAGCCCAACCTGCCCGACCCACGCTGCAGGATCTTTCTGCTCACAGCCAGGCCAGGCCCGCCAATCCTATATGGCCTGGCCGGGTCATGAATCTCAAACCCAGTTCGCCCTCCCCCTGGCCGGTTCAGGGCCTAGCCAAATGAGCACGGCCTGGCCCTAACCCGGCCCGAAGACAGCTCTACTTGCAAGGAAAACACCTTTACTCCCTTCCCTCCATCCCGCTTTTCTCCCCTTCCTCTTACTAGTGTATCCAACAAAACCTACTAATCTATTATTGCACCCAATCAAAACAAGTAGAAAGCACTAGTACTCTGTCAGGAAATATAATCACAGGTAGGGGTGCAAAAGCGGACTTGAGCTCGGTCAAACAAATTTCAAAACCATATCTGAGTACGCACGTTTGGGCTTGTTTCAAATATATATAAAAATGTATAGTTCTTAATATATTATTATTATGTTTATTTTCAATTATATGTTATTTTGGTTTTTATATACTTCTTTTATTTTAGTACGAGTATTTTGTAACTGTTTTTTCGTTTTAAAATATTTATCATTAGCTAGATTTTAAAACACAAATTCTCATTGTAGACGGATGGTATCCGTCACAAGGAGAAGACGGATACCATTTTTTCTCACAAAATGCCCATTTAGAGGAGAGAGGAAATCACATGGGGATGCCCCACCTTGTCCCCTAATTCGTTTTGTGAGTGTCATTATCCGTCTCTCCACCCGACCCGTCACAAGCAAGACTAAATGATTTTAAAAAGTGACAAAATGAAATAATGACAAGCCAAGCTCACTCGAATGGAGCTGGAGCCTTTTCCGGCGAGAGCTTGTGCTTCAGTTTTGTAGGATCTATGAGGTCTGATAGAACTCGAACTCAGATCAGCTCAGTTACTCCCCTGATCACAAGATTTTGTCTCCCAACTCCTCCCACTGGAAAAGGCTGTCTGTAGATGAATAGATCCAATAATTTGATGTCATTGTCGTTTAAAACCACTGTTTCTTGATTGAGATTGGAAAAACTTTCACATGGGTGAACACTGTAGTAGATTAACCTCATTCTAAAATAGCTATACCCACCACAAGTCAGCTTCAAGTATTGAGCAAGTAGAGCAACATGACCTCTCTCATTGATTGGACTGACTGTTTGGACACAATTATACATTTATGATGTATCCCTACACCTACTTTTAGCACTCACACTAAATATTTGGTCTATCAAACTGAAATGATTCCATGAGCTGCCTAGTATTCTCTGTAGTTCATTGAAACACCTCAAAATTTAGACTTGTGAAATAATCACAGTGGATTTCAAAAGAACCGTGAGTCGCCATATATTAACGATGCAGCCTTGTCGGTAGCATATTATGAGTAGAAGAGCAAAAATTTCATGTAAAGAGAACTATCCTTAGTTACGAAACCCAAATTGCTTGCGCTCCATATGAAATGAAAGTTGCTAATGCAAGCCACACAAAGAAGCACGCATAAATAGCCTATACGTCATCACGCACGCACGCAAACTTACCCTTAAATGGTTTCAGACTTTCAGTTAGTGGCAAAATTGTTTCCAAGCGTACAAAATCCAATCATATCTAAAATATCCAGGCGCCTGTCACAAGCTACACTTAGACCACTCATTAGCTTGATCTCTAGATATTATGAAGACCATTCCACATAAATGTACATTTCCATTATTGGTTATTGCTAAAATGTATTCACATGCATTTAAACCAAACATCACCAACGTAAAACACAAATGGGTATCTAGACGTGTACGTTGTACCTATCCCAAGTGTTAACAGAATGAGACTGAGTCAAAATGAAAATGATAGAAGTGTGATTGTGTGAATGTGCTTTAGAGCGATTAAACACCTCTAGTAATCTAATGTCGATGGTGTTTACACGATATAACTTATACCAATAATACATAGTATCAAACACTAAAAACAGTTACACCTTTGCTTGTCATTCCCCTGTTTCCATCTTTCAACTACACAACAATCATAATGACAACTACAACAACAACATCAGAGCCTTAGTCCCAAAATGTTTTGGGGTCGGCTGACATGAATCATCCTTTGGAACTGTCATGAGTGAACTCTCATCTCAACAAGAGAAAAAAAGAAAAAAAGGGAAAAAAAAACGGAAGTGGAGTGAAACAAAAAATGAAAGGCAAAGGGAATCATAATGACAACTAACAAGCCTTAAATTAAATCACAAAAATAATTTAGGGTCCGCTAACATAATCATCATTTGAACCGCTAACAACCATCACATTGTATTAGTCATTACACTCCACCAAACAACAATATCTATATTTCCCGTCAAATAATTACTACTCCCTCCGTCCCAATCATTTGTTTATCTGTGTAAAATACTCCTCAACAAGAACAAAAAGTAAACAAATGAAAGTGACGGAGGGAGTACAGCATTTCCCTTATTATCAAAAACATTCTAGTAAATTCAAATATACCATTTTCAAGATAACAAACCACACACCAATCGATTGCGAAAGTTTTAGGTATCAGCTAAGCAGGTAAAATCATGAGAGGTGTTACTCATGATCATGACCGTGTTCAAATCCCGTCAGCATAATATTAGTCCTTGTGGCTTCTTTGTCCCAAAAAAAGAATTGATTGGGAAAGTTCAAAGAATTGTTTCAAAAATTCACACAAAGATTTCAAACTACAATCATCAACATTGAACAAACAAATTACCATATTACCATGAATCAACAAGAACAAGGGTGAATAATGAATTTAATTTAATTATACCTGAAAAATGGAGGACCACTGGGTTCACCACAAATACTTTTAACACCTCGTTGATCAACAATCCTTGTCGCTCTTTCCAAATTCTTCCCAAATAAAAATTATAATCTGTGTTTACTTACAAAATATAAATCATACCCAATTCAAAATAAATCAAAGTATGAAATGGGTAATTGAAATTAGTCAATAATACTAAAATTATCAGTTGATCATCAGATACTGTTCCACAAAAGATTCAAACATTTAGAAAGATTGTAACTAATTACATTTAAATGATGAAAAATTAAATGTTTAATAGAATAATTAAGGGTTTTGCGTTGTAATAGAACCTGATTGTGTCGACTCAATGTTCAACCGCACCGCTTCAGCCACCATTTTTTTGGGAGCCACCATTGTTGTTGAACTCCCCCTTACAGATATCAAATTATCAATTTTTTCACAAAATCTCGTTTATTTTAACTTTAGCCCATTTTTATGTTGAGCTGAATAGATACCTCCGTCTCAACACTCTCTAGGGAGATTAACAAGTTTGGCAGGCAAAATTAATCATCTTTTTTCTTTTCTCCCCGTTTTCTTTTATAAAACATTATTATATTATTTATTTCATTATCAGTCATTCATTACTTTTGTTATTTTCAAATTAATTTACAATATCTGACCCAACTTGAATTTAATCCGAACGGTTAAGAAATAAGGAATCTCCATGTTTTTTTTTTGAGAAATGAATATGATCCTTACTTCAAGTTTGGGACTTGGGGAGTGTTTTTTTTGTCATGATGAGGAGGTTTAATCGTGTCTAGTGTCTGGACACGCAATAATGGGGAGTGTATTCTTTCTTAAACCGAAATATTCGTTTTAAATTTTTGGGTTTTCTATAAATGCTAACATGAATAATTCGCTTTTTGAAAACTTCTACCGTTGTAAAAAAAGTTTAAAAACTACTACTCCCTCCGATCCAGACAAAAGGTAATGGTTGCTTTTTGGCACTATTCATGGTCGTAGAGAATCTTTGATATTACCGTTAATCTATAAGACAAAATATAGTCATGTGAGATCTTGTTTGATTTATCATCATGAATGCTATAACAATATCAAATTTTTATAATTTTTAATGTGTAACTAAAGATATTCACGTTACAAAACGTGCCTCGACAACTGTGATAAAGCAACCGTTACCTTTTGTCTGGATCGGAGGGAGTATTATATTTATTGATTTAGTTAAAAGTCGGTGCCAAATAACATCGAAGCCTTGTGCATTTTTTTACTTTAAAAAACAAAACTACTCCTCCTCAAACCTTTGTACCTTTCTTATCCAGTCGTAAAACACATTTTCCTGGTGGGATCCCAAGAATTTGTCGAGCTATAAGGATTGAGGTTAACGCAAGTTAGGTTACAACGATGGACGCTGGCCTTGGGTGGGTGATGTTTAGTATCGATGGGACAAGAGCTCCTGGATGTAAGGAGAAGACTAAGGTAGAATCACCACTGCAAGAGGAAACGAAGGGCATCTTACGCGCTTTACAGTGGGTTGTGGAGAAAGGATTTCGACATGTGGAGATGCTCTCGGATTGTCTAACTTGTGTTTTGCAGGTTGTTGGGCAGGACAAGTACACTTATCATAGCGACGATCTCGTTTGGGAAATCCATGAAATTATTCCGTTTTTTCACTATCTAAATATTAGTTATTTACCTAGAAATTGAACAAGATAGCCCAGGACGACATTGCCTTGCGTAAGAGGCAATGGGATTGTAGTACCCTTTTCTATATAGTTGCCAAAAAAGAGATACTCATGTGAGTCATATCCAAGCCAAATGTTTTTGGATATTCATTATTCGAAATCCAAAATAATCGAATGGGATTAGAATTTACTTTAAAATTAAGTTTGAAACACGATCATATTCATCGTTATACATGATTTTCTTTAGTATAGTCCAATGTTCTGGACATAAAATTTAAGTACCACTTACATATTTCTCTAATATTTTAAACATCAATTAAGTTGTTCTATCAGATAAAACTATATTTTCTCAAAATTATACTTGAGGACTATAGTTCAGATCGAATTGAATATCTAAATGTTTTTATTCTAATATCCATATCCAAACCAAAACCAAAGATTTAAGATTGGATATCCAACTAAGCTTAATTTCCGGAGTAAAAATCCAAAAAATTGGATTGGATAATTGGATTTTTAGCTCAGTTCTAAACTCCCTTGAGAATATTGTGTTAGGCAAGTAGAGCGTTTTGTCTTTTCGATGTGACTCTTAACTTTAAATTTTACAAAAGATATAGTAATGCAAAAATTATAAAATCACGCCATTAAATTAATATCTTATGAAGAGAGCTTTTATAGAATTATATAGTACATTTCATGTTATTTTAGTTTTATATTTTACGAGATATTGAAGAGGAAAATGAATGTCTCGAAAAGTGAGAATGACATTTATAAAATTAAACAAAATAAGTATTATATTTTGTTTTAATTTGTTTGTAGATGTGAAATAAAAAAAAAAGAATTCTAACGCGTAATATATTATCATGATATTTCCCTGAAATATCAATCATAATACTACATACGACTAATGTGTCACTCTCATTTGATAGTTTCTTTTTGTTTACTTTTCAATCATGTCATTTATTTGTCTATAATTAAAATAATTCTAATAACTAATTAACATGACTTTACATCAACTTTAATTAGTATAACAAGTTCACATGTAGTATTACAATATGAAATTGGTTATTCTTTAGTATATATAGAATTATCATATAGGGTTTGTTTTGCAAGTATCATCTAATTATTATAGACCTCTTTATGGAATATTTTCGTTGTGCTAAACATATCTAATTACATTTTCTTTTTGAATCAATAGCATCTTTTTGAATCCATTCGTATCCCTTAAACTCGCGTTTAACTTAAAATAAGGTTAGTAAATTGGTTAATTTATAAATATTTATTTATTGAAACTTGTCAAAACCTTTAGTACAAATTCTGCTCTATGATGGATGCGCATGTGATCAATAGAAATTGATCATTTTTTGATAAAATAGTTATCACTTTTGATTGAGTAGTTACCACTTTTAATGTTTAAAAAATGATCTATTTTTCAAAAGTGACCACTTTTTATGTTGCACATGATAACTACTGAACCTTTAGAGATACTCCGTATTTCTTTAATTACGACTATATTCCCGAGTTTTGGCAAATTAAAATTAGATAGACTACAAGGAGTCGTTTGGTTCATTAAGGGACTTAATTTTTCTAGGAACTTCAATTTCATAGGAATTAAGTTTCTGCATCCAATTCGGGTGAATTTGGCGAAAGTGTTTGATTGCTTATGTAGGAATTGAATTTCATGGAAATTTCGAATGACCAAGGGAGGGGTAAGTAAGTCCCTTCCTGCATCATGTAAGCATTGAAAGTTCCTAGAAACTTTTAATTCTTCATTTTCCAAAAATTGTGGCAACCAAACAACCTATGTTTTTGCAAATCATGAGATTTACAATTCAGGTGTTTTTAAAGTGTCAACCAAACAACCCCTAAATATTTATCCCCAATTAGACCATTCTCAAGCAAAAAGTCACACTAATGGGATCACCAGCATTGAACCTAGGTCATCAATCCAATCATTTTCCATTTTCCATTTTCCAACATTTTTAATCATTTACTACATTTTCGACCTTACCAAAAAATGTAACAAGTCAATTTCACCGAAAAAAAAATGTAATAAGTTAATAATATTTTTACACATCAAAGGTCACCACTAAGATCACCACCTTAGTTTAAGGTTACAAATTGACCTTTAAAACTTAAAAGTCACCAAAATTAGTTATTTAATTACGTCATTATCATGACCCAATAAAGTCATACCTCCTTAACTACTTTTCTTGGAGACGGTCATAGTATCATCTTTATTTAGGCGCACCTCACCAATCACCATAGTACCCCACGGGTCAACTCGCCATAGGAGGACTTGATTTGACAAAATTCAGGGGTAGAACTTTCAATTTTCCGAATTTAATTTATTTATTCACTTCGTTTTAGTCTATAATTTATACTAATTTTTTTTCATACAAAATAAAGTAAGTGAAAATTATTATTTTCTTCGCACCCCTATATTCTTCCATTTCATTAAAATAATACTCACATATATTAGAAAAATAAGAAGAACGATATTAATGTGTGGAGTAAATAACTCAAATAGAGGGAGTACGAGATTACAAGTTGTAAGTTTGCTCACATTATACCCGCTGATTTTTCGTCCAGCACACTCCCGACTAGGGATGGCAATGGGTAGGGTCTGGGTAGGGTCCGGTAAGACCCGACCCGACCCGGCCTAAAAATCCTTAGACCCATACCCGATCCATACCCGGCAGGGTCTGAAATCAATGGACCCATACCCGACCCTAACGGGTCTGGGTCTGGGTAGGGTCTACCCTAGGGTCCAACATTTTTTAACGAATCCTTCGATAAAATGTACTAAGGTTTAAATTAAATTACAAAGTCTTAGTTAAAGTATTACAAAGTCTTGGAAAAATTCTTAAATCTCTTACAAATTACAAATACCAAACACAAAGAAATTGTTTGACAATTAACAAACCTAATCAAACCAACTGTAAGCTTATATTTTTAATCTCACATGTCCCTATTAAAGTATTATGAGAAACATGAGGTACCAATGTACCAGCAAACCACCAATTGTAAGCAACTAAGCATATATTTTTAATCTTACAATTGTAAAGAGGTGCTCTCCATGTTGATTAAGGAACAATTTCATGATAGACGCGACATCACAGCTATTATTTTAGCTCACATGTAGTTCTAATGACATTCACTGTTAGTCTCAAACATCATAAGAGAATAGAGTATTTTAAAAAATGACCCTGGAAAACGTAAGTTGACTAGTTGATTTATGATTTTAATTTTTTTTTTTTAAAAAAAAATACACGGGTCCACGGGGCGGGGCGGGTCTCAATAGTTAGACCCAGACCCGACCCTACATTTTTTATATTGGACCCATACCCGACCCATACCCGAGCGGGTCCCAAATATTCAAACCCATACCCGACCCATTAGGATCCGACCCTAAGGGTCTGGGTTGGGTACCCGACCCGCTGCCATCCCTACTCCCGAAACAAATATAGAGTACTTGCGCTGATACGCAGCGTAGTTACGTTGAATATTACAGGAGTAGCACCCATTTTTTCCCTATAAATACAACTATTATTAAATATTATTACCATATAATTCCAATTGTTAAAAAAAACATTATATTAAACGAACCCCAATAATTCATCCCTTATGGATTTGAATGTATTAGACACCAACACATTACACAATGAAACTACCAAAGCTATAGATTTCATAGCCAAGTATTACGATGATGTCGAAAAATATCCGGTACGGTGTCCTCTTGAACCCGGTTATCTACGAGGGCTCGTATCGGATAGTCCTCCGTCGTTACCGGAATCCATAGACAAAATAATAGAGGATATTAGCACAAAGATTGTGCCAGGCCTAACTCATTGGCAAAGTCCTAATTTTTTTGCATATTTTCCAGCTAGTGCAAGCAATGCAGGATTACTGGGAGAGGTACTTTCCGCAGGGCTCAATGTCGTGGGTTTCAATTGGATTTCATCGCCGGCCGCCACGGAGCTGGAGGTTATTGTTATGGATTGGATGGCCAAATTGTTGAATCTTCCTCAAGAGTTCATGTTTTCCGGTGGTGGAGGCGGTGTTATGCATGGTACGTACCTTCATTGTCAACTCAACTAAATGTAGCGACTTATGGCTTGTGGTCGTCGGATTTAGGAATTTAGTTTTAGGGACTAAAATTTTTTTGGCCGCTTTATAGATATTTTTTTCTCAAAAAAGTAATACTTCCTCCATTTTTATCCAAATAGCATATTTAGTTTTTGTACA
The DNA here is from genome assembly GCA_029255685.2 of Silene conica. Classification (NCBI taxonomy): domain Eukaryota; kingdom Viridiplantae; phylum Streptophyta; class Magnoliopsida; order Caryophyllales; family Caryophyllaceae; genus Silene; species Silene conica. The sequence continues at coordinate 77,246,702 of CM055314.2, forward strand.
CTATTCACAAATCAACTTTTAATCTCAATTTTCTCGAAATACATAAGAAAAAATATATTCATGTGAGGTCTTGTTTAATTCGTCTTTACGAGTACATTGAAAATATATAACTTTTATAATTTTTACAAATACGTAACTAAAGATATAAGGCACGTAAAACGTGCGTTGACAAACGTGAAAAAGGTAAATATAGTATTTGGATTAAAATGGAGGAAGTATGTTTTTATTGAATAATATAATAGATATTTTTTTCTCAAAAGAGTAATATGTTTTTATTGAATAATATAAGTGATTTAATAATTTAGAGTTTGGTAAGCTGAAAATAGAAATTGAAGCTCGTATCTTTTGAATAGAATACAATACATTTATCAACTATGCCATAATAATTTTCTAATTTAGATATTTATAAAAATTTATTTCCGAAAATTTATGAGGGGCACCCTCCGGGCCACCCCAAGATCCGCCCATGCGCTATGGGTATGGGTAAATTGGGTATACTCAAAATATAAATGATATAATCAAGGCTGATCCTAAACATTTTGGAACTCTAGTTAAATTTGTAAAATAAGTCCCTATTCTTTAATTTTTTGTGTTTAAGTAATTTATGTGTTATTTTTTAATAGTACAATTCAAAGAACAAAAGAACAACAATTCAAATTTTTTTTATCAACACTATTTTTTTTCAATTTTAAAGATGAGGTTGATTTTTGAGGAATTCTACAAAATTAGAAAAACAAATGATTTTAAAATTGAAGAATTTGAGAAGATATTGTATAACTCAACCATTTTATCGTCAAAAAAACTCACAAAAATTGTAATTATTTCAAATTTTAGATATAACTCTACTAGAAGAAAAATATAGACGTGGTAAAATGCACGTATGAAGAATAGAACACAAGAGTATAAGATCTTCTATTAATTGATTAAATGTATAATCATTAGATTACAACCCTTATTTTGAAATTTATTTTGTATTTTAATAAATTGTACGGGTATTTGACAAAGACCATAACCTTTAATTTCATTTTAGTGGACCCTTTTCTAGACTCCTTGGAACGTTGTCATTTGCCCAACAAACACCCCTTATGGCTGACCCTAGATACAATAAACCTTCGTATCGTACCTTTACATAAAAAAATACAAAGAGTCTTGTTTGTGACGAATATTCCATTCCAAGGTAAAGATGGATATTCTATCTTATAATAAAACAAATGGACATACAAATGAAAGAAAATTGAACAACTTATAAATAATACTATAATAACACTCACATTATCTGAGAGAGATACTATCGACTTTACATTTTTTAAAAAAATATCTGTTTATAGTAAAAGACTAAAAGGTGACTTTTATGTTACTGAGAAAGGACCATTTATTATTGTTATAAGCTCACGTACTTTTTAACACATGGCCACAATTAATCATATAATTGTTGTTTTCATCCATTGCACCATAACAACACGTTCACGTGGGTATAATTAGATATTCAATTTAGATTTTAAAATTGGATCAAATATTTAATTTTAATTTTAAATTTTGGGGATTTATATCCAATTTGAATAAGTCAGATATTTAGAAATTTGGAATTTGAAAGTCTAGATATCCAGATTTTGGCTATCCGATTTACATCTCAATAAATTTTTTTGGTAAATCTCCATTTAAGGGGTGATATATAATTTTCTTTATCGCGTTTTTCTTTGTATTTGGCGTCTCTAACATCATTCAAACTGTTTTTCCTAATTGTTTTTACTTAAAAAACATCATCGTAAAAATTGACCAAACTTGTTAACGTTGAGTTTTCTACATGAATAAATCAAACAAACAAATTGCAAACCAATAAAATCTATGGCAACATGTTAGTGAGATTTTCAAGATTGGGCATTGACAGGTCATAAGAAACTTTCGATTTGAAAATTGTGTCTGATGGTTGTTCTTTATCATCCTCTTCACAACATCATGCTCCCCTTTTTAAATGGATAAGGAGATTGACATTGTAGAGAAAAATCGAAGATGGAAAGGATACCATAAAAGCGTGTTGTAAGAAAGAAACTTTAAAAAAAATTACAAACCAAATATAACATCGTATTAATTTACTAATCAACTAATTTTTGGGGAAGAAAATTATAAATCAATTGAAATCAAACAAAAATTATAAAACAAGAGGAAAAAATAGAAGTGATGAATGATGATTGATGCTGGCGAAATGACGATTAGGGATTGACGATTTGAGATCCATATGTGGTGAAAGATGATAGATGGAGGCGAAATGAGACAGATTATGGTTCTTGTCGATTTGTTTTCTAGTGTGATGTATGATGTGTCGTCTGTAATAGCTTTTTACATTTTACGTTTTCCTTATTTATTTATTTTTTAGTTTATTAAAATTCGCATTGTATTCGAATATCCGGTTTTAAGAAAATTAAATTCACATCTGATTCAGTTTATTCAATTTAATGTTATCCATATGTTCAGATTTTATTTTTCGGATTTCGGATGAATTTGGGAAAATATTCCTATAAGATTTTGTTGCGCAGCCCTAGGTATACATGCATTGCATTCCATTTAATTTTTTTTGCGTAGCCCTAGGTATACAATATCCATTCATTACATTGCATTCCATTTAATGTAGTTTTAGATTTTTTTTTTTGATAACGAGGAGGTTCGATCCTCCGGCCACGCAACAATACCATACTAATCCCTACGTACCAGATTCATTGGAAGAAATGTGGCCAAGTCTCATTATCTAGAAAAATTAGAACCCAGAACCTGGCAATCTATCCTTTGGATGTTTTGAGAGAACCTAGATATCCATTAGACCAAGAACACTTGGTTATTTTAACGGTTTTATTATAGAGTACTCTATACTCCCTTCAATTCATACGAATTTTCCCATACTCGGGAATAAAGAAAGGAGAGGTAAATATCACAATAAAATATCGGAATTACTTTTTAACATCCCGTCCCTAAAATATTTAGCTCTGCTTTAACATTTAATGTAATTTTAGCCGTTTTATTAATGGTACCAACTACTAAGCAATGTAAATTGGCGACCGTAGAGTTTATTTACATATTTTTTATTTGTAACAGGAAGTGCATGTGAGGCACTAGTGTGCACTCTAGCAGCAGCAAGAGATCAAGCCTTGGCCAAACATGGTTTCGAAAAAATAATCAAGTTGGTTGTTTACGGTTCAGACCAAACCCACTTTTCGTTCCATAAGGCCGCTAAAATCATCGGAATTCCTCCTCAAAATATCAGGGTACTCCCAACTTCTTCATCTCAGAACTTTCAACTCTCGCCATTGATTCTGAAGACGGCAATTGAAGCTGATATTGCCCAAGGGTTATTGCCGCTGTATGTCTGTGCCACTGTTGGCACTACCGCGTCTGCTTCTGTCGACCCTATCCGTGGCTTGGGATTAGTTGCTAGAGCTTATGGTGCGTGGGTGCATGTTGATGCGGCTTATGCAGGTATCGCGGCGTATTCCTTTATATGCAATGAGTTTAAAAGAAAACTATCATCATGCATTAAAAAATGACGCATAACCAAAATGATTTGAAACGGAATCGACCATATACAAATCCCCGAATGCTCGAATTAAAACATAGAAGCCTAGCATGATCTGAAACGAAACCTACTCCATACTAGTCTTTCGTCAAGCCATCATTGGACTCACCGAAACTAACTGGACTCAAAAATAGCCATTCAAGTAATAAAACTTGTATTAAGTTGATCCGAAACCAAAATAAAGTTCATTTGAATAATTTCCAACCCGAAAAGAATTGTCCTCATCTCAATTCGGTTGACCCATTTAACTGTTTGTCTGTCAAAAATCTAAGTTATCTAATCTAACCAACTAGAGCAAATATTTAATAAAGGGGAAATTTAACTTTTGAAACCTAGCATTACCTTCATCCCCATAACTCACGACCACCATCTTCATCCTAACAAACAATGTCTCAATTCTGTAATTAAAGGGGTAGAGTAGTTAGTTCACCGCTTTTTCTTAAATCCTTCCAAAATAGAGAAAGTGGACACTAAAAACGGGATGGAGGGAGTAATAAACTTGGGCAGAAAAACCGTGAGACAATCTGACGCATGTTTTATTCATCTACGCAGGAAATGCATGTATATGTCCAGAATATAGACATTACTTAGACGGGGTCGAACTCGTTGATTCCATTGGCATGAACCCACACAAATGGCTTCTAACAAACCACGATTGTTCATGCCTATGGCTCAAGAGCCCTAAAACATTAATCGATTCGCTTTCAACAAAACCCGAGATCTTAAGAAACAAAGCTACCGATTTAGGGGATGTAATAGATTACAAGGACTGGCAAATTGCTCTAAGTCGTCGATTTCGAGCTCTTAAGCTATGGATAGTCATTTCCCGATGTGGTTCAGCTAATCTGATCGCTCATATAAGAAGTGACATAGAGTTGGCCAAGTATTTCGAATCACTGATCGAGCAAGACACGAGATTCGAGCTAGTGGTGCCTCGGAATTTCGCCCTGGTTTGCTTTAGGCTAAGGCCAATTGGGGTTGATGCAAGTGGAAATGTAATGAACCAAAAGTTATTAGAAGATATTAACTCCAGTGGTGAAGCATACATGACTCATGCAATATTAGGAGGTACCTTTGCCATACGATGTGCTATCGGGGCAAGTTTAACGGAAAAGAATCACATCGATAAGCTTTGGAACCTTATTCAAGAAAAGGTGGCTAAGAGGGTAGCGGCTTATACAATGCATTGATGTCAATCTAAGAACTAAAAATAGTAGCTAGCTAGCGAGTTTTAAACTAGTGGTTAAGACGGAAATCTAGCTAGCTTAAATACCTAGTTTGAATCTATGTCCTCGATACATATTCTATTCAAGAAAAGTAAAATCAAGCATTGAATTAAGTATTAGAATGTAAAATAAGATTATATGATGAAATGTAAGACAAAAGAGCCCCCACAATACTTGTTTACTATTGAAATGTTTGTACTAGAGATTGATACGACATTATTGATATTTTTATATGTTAGATGTCAAATTTATTTGTTATTTAATGGTGTTTTTGAGTGGATTATTTAATGGTTTGGTTTTTAGTTATTTTTAATATCATTTGAAATTCACAAATTACACTTTAAAGATGGTGTAATAAATGATCAAGATGAAGAAAATCCCTAACCCAATTACCCAAGTTAAATGTTGTAAGCGAGGTAGTATAACATTCTCAATTTGTCAAGTGATCAAAACCATGTAACATTGTAGCAGTGTAGTTTCTAATACAACGAACGGAGAATTTTCACAATTGAAACAAATTTCGAAAATGTGACAAATGCTTACATTTTCAAAAGACTTTTTTCAAAATATACCATTTGGAAATCTGAAAAACAAATAAAATATGCTTATAAGTTGATTCAGGCAAGACATACCAATTTTGTTTTTGCAAGTTGATTTTAATTCCAAAAGTCGATCTTTTGCTTTCCTATTTGCGGCGAAAATATGAGTTCTCATAAAAAGTTATAGAGAAAACTATTTGCATTGAAAATGAATTTGTCTTAAGTATACAAACTGATTGTTCTCTATAAACATTTTTAAGACTACCTCTTATAACTCTTGGATAATAGAGTCCCTTTAGACCATCCCCAAGCAAGTGTCATCTTAATTATGTCAATACATATTTTTACTCTTAATTACACTTAATTTATATTGACCCATTTTCACCCTACCAAGCAAAATGTCACCCACCTAGGTCATCAACCCAATTATTTTTTACTTTCCAACATTTTTAATTATTTTCCACATTTTTTACCCCACTAAAAAATTCATCTCTCTTACTTTATCAATTACTATTACTATATTTTAAACTCTTCACATTTCTAAGTCAATAACAATCAAACAACTACTAGGTCAATAAGTGGGTCAATACTAACAACAGAGGTCACCAATTGACCCTATTTTGTAATGGGTCATGCTAATTAAGTTGCTAATACTTAATTAACTTGACCCAATTACTTATTGACCTTCCCATCCATCTTGCTTGGGGATGGGCTTAGGATTCTTACTTGGCAGTTTGCACACTTGTTCTTCTATAAATAGTCTTCTCATTTCTCATTTCTCATTTATTGCTAAGACTTAGAAGAGCATTTATTGAGTACTTTGGAAATCATTTGAGTAAGAGCTTTGTTTTTCTTTTAAGTGTTTGCAAAATGATTTTACGTCTTAAAACCATCGGCTATTTTCTTAAAAGTGTGATAAAATCTCCTCATATTAGTTTGATGCACTCTAACTGTGACTAAATAGTTTGTTCCTATTAACAATAAAAGCCCACATCAAGACTTACAAACAAAAGAGGCCACACTTCAGGTCCAAGAATAATATAGAAAGAAATAATATCTTGTATATTTTAGTCAACTTTACTATATAATTGTAATTATCTTTTTACCAAGATTCTAACCTAGTTACCATGTACCCTATATATAGCTTGTACTTTCACAATTAATAAATAAGTTTTCACAATTCCAAAACCTAATACAACTCTAAGTCTTATATGGTATCACGAGACCATTATCGATCCAACTTTCTAAAACCTAAAAAGCACAACTTCAAACACCAGTCTTCTCCCGCCATCGTCATGACCAACGACGCAGCCAAGCCCGTCCCTGCCGCCGCTCAAGAGGCCGAGCCTTTCTCACCCAACCTCGCTCATGTAGTCAAGTTGAGTCCATTCAACTACACTACATGGCGCTTCCAACTACAACACCTCATGTTCGGACTCAACCTACTCGGGTTCCTTGACGGATCCACGCCACCACCCGCCGAGACCAAGGAGGACGGCTCCACCAACCCTGCCCATACCCACTGGAAACGCCAAGATGGGATGATTTTGGGTGCCCTCATGGGCACGATTACCGACGTCATTCAAGGACTCATTGTCCGTGCTCAATCCACCAAAGAGGCATGGGACATAACGAATCCCTCACGGATTCACATACAACAAATAAAACAAAAATTCGACTCGATCACGAAAACCTCAACACAAACCATAACGGAGTACATACACTCCATCAAATCATGTGTTGACCAACTTGCCCTAATGGGTAAGAACCTTGATCCGGAGGACGTGATCTCTCGCGTTCTCAATGGACTCGACTACGAAACCTTCAAATCAATTATTGACCCCATTCGTGATCGGGACACCACCATCTCGTTTGAAGCCTTACACGAAAAGTTGCTTCAATTCGAACTACTAAACCCTACTACAACCACAACACCACAATTTCAACCATCGGCCCAAGTAGCCTACAAAAATTACAACCAAAATCGCAACAACAAAACCTACTCCAACCACTACCACCACGGCTCCTCTTCCGCTGCCGCACCGCAAACCACCAACACTCCCAAACCATTCAAAGGGAGGTGCCAATGGTGCCGAGAAATCGGCCATGTCATTGCGTTTTGTTCACTTTTTCGAAAACTATATCCTAATATTGTTTTCCCCTCACCACCACAAAACCGCTTCAACCAACCTCAAGCAAATACTATGATGATTCCCACACCAACCGTGAATCCGACCCCAACCTATAATTACTTGCTTGACAGTGGCGCGAGTCACCATGTGACTCACGACCTTGATACCCTTGCATTCCATTCACCCTACACCGGAATGGATGACCTACTCATTGGCGACGGTTCCGGTCTCAATATCGTCAACACAGGTACAACTATTCTCCCTAATATTAAATTACATAACGTTTTACACGTCCCGCAAATCTCGCGCAATATAATCTCAATTTCGAAATTATGTAAAGACAACAATGCTTATGTAATTTTCTCACATGATAAATTTTTTGTAAAGGCGATATCAACGGGAATCAACCTTCTTCAGGGCCACATTAAAGACGGCATCTACGAGTGGTGTCCTCTACAACCAAGCGCCCTAACCGCCGTCAAAGGAACCACCACCGCATCTTGGCATCATAGGCTAGGTCATCCGAGTCTTGATGTATTACGAATTATCAATAAAACATTGCAATTTAATATTTCTAATTTACATCCCTGTGATGCGTGTAATGTGTCCAAAAGCACCAAGCTTCCTTTCGTGAACTCGACTTTCAAAACCACCGCGCCACTGGACCTTATTTTTACCGATTTATGGACAAGTCCGATTACGTCATTTGACCATTACAAATATTACATTGTGTGTTCGTTGACCACTACAGTAAATACGTATGGCTTTATCCCTTAAAACGCAAATCGGATACGACTCAAGTATTTACTCAATTTAGTGATTTTGAGGTTGTAAATATGAACAATGCTATCGCATTGGGCTGGACAGCAAGCAGCTGTTTCCTGCCTATACTGCTTTAATTTCTGACGGATAACCCGTCACAACAAGTCAAAATTTGACTAAATTCCTGACGGATAATCCGTCACAAAAGTCAACAGTTGACAAATTTCCGACGGATTATCCGTCAGAAATTGAGTCAAATATTGACTTTTTGGACATCATTCCTGACGGATTATCCGTCACAATTGACCAGCTACTGACGGCTTATCCGTCACTAAAAGTCAAAAAAAATTTGACCGTGGAATTTTTTCTTCTACGGGTAGACCGTCAGAAGTCCGTCACAATTATTTTTCTGACGGATAATTCGTCACAAACTTGATTTTCGTGACGAAAATTTCTGACGGATTATCCGTCAGAAACGCGTTTTTTCTGACGGATTTCCTGCTTTCTGACGGATTTTTTCCGTCAGAACACCGCGTTTTTTTGTAGTGTGTGTTCGTTGACCACTACAGTAAATACGTATGGCTTTATCCCTTAAAACGCAAATCGGATACGACTCAAGTATTTACTCAATTTAAGGCCCTTGTAGAAAAATATTTTGACCGCCCCATTAAACATTTGTTCTCCGACAACGGAGGTGAGTACATTAAACTCAACCAAACTCTACTCAATAATGGCATCCATCACTCAACCTCCCCACCACATACACCGGAACACAATGGATACGCGGAACGACGTCATCGACACATTGTCGAAACCGGCCTTGCCTTACTTAACCACGCTCATGTTCCAACCAAGTATTGGCCATTTGCGTTCAGTACCGCAACATATTTAATAAATCGATTGCCAACTCGTGGCTTAGCAAACCAATCACCCTACCACGTTATTCATAAAACACAACCCAAGTATGACAACCTACACAATTTCGGGTGTCTATGCTACCCTTGGCTCTGACCGTATACAAAACACAAACTCGACAATTGATCCATACCATGTTTATTCATTGGATACTCCAACACTCAAAGTACCTTTCATTGTCTCGATCCGAAAACAAATAGAATTTACACATCCCGACATGTCAAATTTTATGATGACGTTTATCTTCTAGCCAACAAAACCCCCACCCCCACGGATCTACCACCCACGGCCGCTGCTTGGGCCACCCTCTCCGCATCTATGCTAACCCCAACAGCCCCTGATCATTCTCCTTCATCCACGACCAACCCAACCACTCGACCTCCTATCACTCAGGTCTACCACCGCCGCCAACCCATCCTCATTCAACCTCCAAACGACACCCCTCCTGCCACCACGACTCCCCCCCCACCCCCTGACCTTCCACCAGCCTCTACCAACCACTCTACCTCCACCACGTCGTCTCTCTCCACCTCTCCCTCCTCCCCTAGCACTTCTCGACAAGACCAGCCACTCCACTCCAGCCCCTGTCCAGCCACTCCCTCACCCCCCCCCTCGACAACACTCTCGTCTCCACCACCAACCCACCTCCACTCCACCACTCACTGACCTCCCTCCTACCGATTCCCCACCACCTCCCAATCCGAATCCCACTACCACCTCCTCTTCCGGCCCAGCTACTCACGCCACTCACCAACCAAACAAAACAATAACCACTCGACTCGATAACAATATTCGCAAACCTAACGCAAGATATGCGAACCTTGCGCACCTTGATACAACCGTCACGCACCTCCCAAACACCGTTAAACAAGCCCTCATCTTGCCTCAATGGAGACACGCCATGCAAGACGAATTTGATGCACTCACTCGCAATGAAACCTGGACCTTAGTCCCATGTAATCAAGCCAAAAATGTAGTAGGGTGCAAATGGGTTTTTCGAAACAAATTTAACCCGGATGGCTCCCACAAACAACACAAGGCTCGCCTTGTTGCAAAGGGTTTCCATCAAGACCTGGTATAGATTATACAGAAACCTTTAGCCCAGTCATTAAACCAACTACCGTACGCCTTATACTATCAATTGCCGTTTCTAGCAACTGGTCTCTCCGTCAACTTGATGTTAATAACGCGTTCCTTCAAGGTACCCTAACCGAAAATGTATACATGTCTCAACCACCTGGATTCGAAAATCCAAACCTCCCTGACTCCGTATGCAAGCTCAATAAAGCAATTTACGGTCTCAAACAAGCTCCTAGAGCCTGGTACACCGAACTCAAAACCTATCTTCTGACCATTGGATTCACTCAATCCATCTCCGACCCATCCTTATTTATCATCCAAAAACCCAACCTAACCATTTACATGTTAATCTATGTCGATGATATAATTATTACAGGCCCAAACACGCATAACTTACAAACCTTCATCAATAAACTGTCCACTAGGTTCTCCTTAAAGGACCTAGGACCGCTATCCTACTTTCTGGGCATCGAAGTAACACCTAACCCACAGGGCATCCACCTAAGCCAAGCAAAATACACACTTGACTTGCTCACCAAATACAAAATGGCTGATGCCAAACCACATTCCACACCTATGGTCACCTCACCAACCCTCATTCGTGAAGACCACGAACCCATTCACGATCAATCCGACTACCGCGCAATTGTTGGAAGCCTTCAATACTTGTCTCTCACAAGACCTGATATTGCCTTCCCAGTCAACCGGCTAGCTCAATTCCTCCACCATCCAACTATCAACCACTGACAACACTCAAACGCTTACTCAGGTATCTCCATGGAATCCTTCACCATGGAATCCAACTGTACAAGAACAACCCTCTATGTCTTTACGCATACTGTGACGCTGACTTCGGTGGCGACAAAGACACTTACCTATCCACAACTGGTTACATAACCTATCTTGGCCGCAACCCAATCGCATGGTCCTCCAAAAAGCAAAAAGGCATTGCCTTATCCACCACTGAAGCAGAATTTCGTGCCATTGCCTCTGTCACGATGGAAACAATCTGGCTTCGCAACCTTCTATCTGAACTACATCTCCATGTTACCAAACCACCGGCAATCTTCTGTGACAACATCTCCGCCACTCTATATGCCAAAAACCCTGTCTTCCATTCCCGAATGAAACACATGGCTCTCTCCTTTCACTACGTAAAACAACAACTACAACAAGGACAAATCAGAATCTCCCACATTGCAAGCAAGGATCAGCTAGCAGACATCCTCACAAAACCTCTTCACAAACAGTAGTTCACTCCGAGACAAGCTTGGACTCATCAACAGAACGTCCATCTTGAGGGGGAGTATTAACAATAAAAGCCCACATCAAGACTTACAAACAAAAGAGGCCACACTTCAAGTCCAAGAACAATATAGAAAGAAATAATATCCTGTATATTTTAGTCAACTTTACTATATAATTGTAATTATCTTTTTACCAAGATTCTAACCTAGTTACCATGTACCCTATATATAACTTGTACTTTCACAATTAATAAATAAGTTTTCACAATTCCAAAACCTAATACAACTCTAAGTCTTATAGTTCCATGATTCCGAGGTTTAAGTCTTAATTACAATGTCCATGTTTTTAAGTGAATCACTGAAATTAATAGTTTGTTCCATGATTCTAGTGTTTAAGTCTTAATTACAATCTTCATGTTCTTAAGTGAATCATTGAAATTATGACTCTGTAAACCCGTGAAATAGAACTATCAAACTCTTGAGTAAATTTGAGTTGCAACCAGGGTTGATTGTCGAGTTATTTTAATTGTAATGAATTTAGTAGTTTGAGTAAATTTGTAAACAAATAATAAAATAACGGTTTGGCTGTTCATTTACTTTTACGACCCATTTATCTTAGTTCATTTTGTACAATTATCGTTATCAGTACCGTGTTAGAGTCAATGTGTCAATCACACTGTGACATAGGTGCTCTACTACCTACTTGTGAACTCACAAGCAATTGAGTTTTCTCAAGGTTTGGTCTTCATAGCTCTTACTTGTGTTATTAATTAATCAATGTAAGGAGAATTTTTTTAAAGTAGGCCTAATTCACGATATTTATCGTTCTTAACTCCTAATTATAGGTGAATATTTCTACTCATTGTCATGAAATTTGGACTGAAACAATCACTAGATTTCAGGAAACACACACATAATACAAGTTCCAGTTAGAACCGAGCATAACACGGTTCTGAAGCTCTGGAATGAGACATCAAGTATGAAATATATGACCACAAGGTAGACTTACCAGCTCGTTCAAAGAGTTCTGCCTTGTCCTAGTAGGGCTATTTTTTGGTGATGCTTCCTTCTTTGCCTACATTTAAAAACATGGACACAGCTCAGTTAGAACTAAGAAGTATTATATGGCAGTAGCCACACATCGGAAAACATTTGTGGCTTCGGCAAAGAACGGAATATGCGCCTCTAAGTAGATTTTACAGGCTAGTGAGGCTTCATCTCGACCACTCTTGGATCAAAACCTGTGATTCTACCATTGATACAAGTATACAAAAATCTGAACTTTTGTGGCTTCTGTGAAGATGGGAATATGCAGCTCTAAACAGGTTTCACCAGCATAGTGAGCCTTAATCTCGATTCTAGACTACTGTTTTATTTCGTCAAATTGGTATTCCCTGAAAAACTGTAATTCTACAACTTCAAGTCCAACAAAACATGTGTTTTTTTAATCCTGATTATATAACCGAAGTAGTCAGAGATTAAAAACCAACAATGTAAGCTCTTCATTTGGTAGCTGGACTTCTACACACGAACCTAATGATTCGGCTAATTGGTTTTGGGATGAAACCTCTTTGGACTTGTAAAGTGGACACTCTCTCCTCGTCGGTGGGCGCGTCCCAAGCCCATGTGCGAATCCAACAAGTAGCATGCACAAAAATGTTCAGAAAAACATAAATACGCTTCTTTCTTCTGAGATTCTCCAACAACCTGGCTATAAAAATAGCATGGCATCAAGTTCACGAGATGGTTATTTCAGATAAAAGGCGGTAACACGGAGGATGATGAAGAGTTCTTTTTAGGTTTGCCATTTTCTTCCGCTTACATTTCCTGTCTGTGAATAAGGCAGAAACTAAAGCAGAAAATGACAAGAGGCCTATGTTTCTGATAAAACATGTTATCTGAATAGCAACCAAGAAAATTAATCATATTTCGGCGGAATGCAGGAATGACAGTATGCTTTTGAACCGGTTCCACGGCCTTAAATCACTTGCTAGGATGGAAAATTTTAAGCCAATGTGAGGGGAGAAAAGAGGAAGCAATTTCTCATGTTTGGATAGTAAGTTTGGTTCGACAAAAAAGGAGGGATCCGTTTTCCCCCTACACGCCAATTCTTTAATCGTTTCAAAGGTAATAAATATATACAAGGAAAACACTGCACCACCCTTTTCTCCCTTTCCTCGTACTACTGTATCCAATCAAAAAAAGTAGAAGGCACTAGTACTCTGTCAAGAAATATAATCACAGATTCACATGTAGGGGTGTTGAAATAATCACAGCAGATTTCAAAAAACTATCAGTCATCATATGCTATTGATGTAGCCTTGTTGGTAGAATATTTTGACAAGAAGAGCGAAAATGTCATGTGTTAGGGTGCAAACCCATGTCCTTAAAAGGGTGAATACTTTGTAAGTGTCCTGAAAATTTAGTAGTACCAGGCCGTTTGAGAAGAAGCCCAAGAGTAAATCTACGAAAGCTTGTCCAAAGCGGACAATATCGTACTATTATGAATAGTGGACAGTAACGCAACACAGGCTCAACACGAAATATTTACGCTTTCGCACACCATGTAAAGAGTCTAGTAGCTAGAGAGTCGCAATGAAAATGAGAGAAGTGTGAATGTGGTCAGAGTAATTTAAAACTTCTGGTAATCTAATGTCAATCGTGTTTAATGTTTATACTTTACACGATATTCTGTATATGTACGGAGATATTGGGATCAAACAAATGAAAACGATCACACTCCTGTGCTTGTCGTTCCTCTATTTCTGTCAATTCCCGCTTTAAAACAACGACAATGACAACTAGAGAGCTTTAAATCGCAAAATGATTTGGGGTGTGCTACCATGAATCATCGTTTAAGGCGAGCAACCATCAGTTGATTGCTATTCTATTGAATTCGGAGATACCATTTTCAAGATAATTGATTGCGCATGCATTTTAAACATTGAAGGGTATGGATACCGAGTACCTATGTTAAGAAGCGTATAAGGGAAAGGCTTGATTTTATTATTTGAGCCAAACTAGGCTTATATAGTTACAGTCATAGGTGCGAATACAATCATAAGAGTATCACATAATATGGTATAATACGATAAATATCACAACCGAAGATATTCAGGAATATATTATGGAATATATTCCTAATACCCCCCTCAAGCTGGAGCATGTAGATCAAGAATGCCCAGCTTGCGAAGAAGAGTTTGAAATTGAGAGATACCCAAGGCTTTGGTATAGATATCGGCGAGTTGCGAATGAGTCGACACATGTTCGGCTTTAATTAAACCATCAATAATGGCATCACGAATGAAATGACAGTCGATTTCAATGTGCTTGGATCGTTCGTGAAAAACCGGGTTATGGGCAAGCCCGAGAGCCGACTGACTGTCCGTGTAGATCATCATAGGTAGAGTTACTCTGACATCCAAACTAAGGAGCAACCCTTGGAGCCACTTCAATTCACATAAGACCGCAGACATGGCACGATATTCAGCTTCGGCAGAAGATAACGAAACTATATGCTGCTGTTTTGTTTTCCAAGAAACGGGAGAGGCACCAAGAAAAACGTGCCATCCTGTCACCGAGCGACGTCGAATAGGATCGGCCCCGTAATCAGAATCACACCATCCTGTAATATTCAAATTACTGTCGGAGCGCAAGAAAATTCCCTGCCCCGGACTCCCTTTCAAGTATCGAACTACTCGGAGCGCAGCCGCGAGATGTTCTTGGCGCGGTTGGTGCAGAAAACGAGACAAAATATGGACCGCATAGGATAGATCGGGCCGTGTAACAGAGAGATATACAAGTCGCCCCACTAAACGACGGTAAGACTCAATATCATCAAGGAGCGGTCCATTGGCAAGACCCAGAGTATGGTGTTGTTCAATAGGGGTAGGAGCGGGTTTTGCACCAAGCAGCCCAGTTTCAGAAATAATATCAAGGGCGTATTTACGCTGACTAAGATAAATCCCGTCGGTGTGGCGAGAGACTTCAATGCCCAAGAAGTACTTAAGAGGACCAAGGTCTTTCATATGAAAGCATTTTCCCAAATACGTCTTAAAGTGAACGATAGCGGAAGAATCATTACCAGCAATTACAAGGTCGTCAACATAAATGAGAATGAATAAGCGCACCTGTCCTTGTGAGTAAGAGAATAAGGAGTAATCAGAGTATGATTGACGAAAACCATAATCTTTGAGGGCAGTAGTCAGCTTAGCAAACCAACAACGCGGGGCTTGCTTTAATCCATATAAGGACTTCTTTAGGCGACAAACTTTATTTTTCTTGCCGTGACTAAAACCAGGGGGAAGCCGCATATAGACCTCCTCGTGCAAGTCACCATGTAAAAAGGCATTGTGAACATCCATTTGATGAAACTCCCATTTTTGAATAGCCGTTACAGCTAAAAAAGTACGGACCGTGACCATTTTAACAACCGGAGCAAAAGTTTCAGAATAATCGATACCTTCGACCTGGTGATTGCCGAAGACAACTAGTCGAGCTTTCAGGCGCTCAATAGTACCGTCTGAGTGATATTTAATTTTGTAAACCCAGCGGCACCCGAGGGCCTTTTTGTCAGAGGGAAGCTCCGTAATTTCCCAAGTCCCATTTCTCTCAAGTGCATCAATTTCATCTTTCATGGCTGCACCATCCCTCATCACGGATAGCATCTTTAAAGGACGGAGGCTCAACGCCTCGAGTAATGGCAGCTATAAAATCTCGTTGTTTAGTGGAAAAAGATTGACAAGTTACGTAATGAGAGAGGGAGTAAGGTGTACCTGAAGAGGGCGTGGAGTGGTGAGTGCGGTGCGGAGTGTGCGGCTGTGAGGCAGTGGCTAAGACAAAGTCACGCAAGTTGGAGTTAGGAAACTTTGGCCTTTTTCCGCGACCAAGTTCGACACTGTCAGCCGTGACAGTGCTGTCCGCAGCAGGACCTGGCGAAGGAGCAGACCCGCCGGTAGTGTCGGGAACGGACCCAGTAGCAGACCCATCAATGGGACCCGTGGTGGTAGAAGTAGGAGCAGGCCCGGTAGTAACATGAGGGTTTGGAGCAGAGGGTGTTTGGGAGTCCAGGGAATTATCATCAAATTGATCAAATAAAACATCAGTACCATTAAATGGTATGTCAGACATTGGAGGGGATAAATTTTGTTGTGAAGTGGGCTCAGTGCGATGAGGAAAAATCGACTCGTGAAAAATCACATCCCGGGAAACAAAATAGGATTGTGTGTCAATGTCGTATAATTTCCATCCCTTTTTGTTTTGGGGGTACCCAACAAAGATACATTTACGACTCCGTTTGGCAAATTTATCCCCGTTGGTATTTTGATTATGAGCAAAGCTAAGACACCCAAACACCCGCAAATTTTTATAAGAAGGTGGTACACCATAAAGACATTCATACGGGGTCTTATAATTAAGCAAAGCAGACGGGGTTCTATTAATCAAATAGGTAGCAGTAAGAATGCATTCACCCCAAAACGTCTTAGGCAAGTGAGATTGAAAGAGTAAAGAACGAGCTACTTCCAAAAGATGACGATGTTTTCGTTCGACACGCCCGTTTTGTTGAGGCGTGCCTACACATGATTTTTGAAAAATAATCCCATTCTTAAGGAAATAACCGGCCATAGCATTAAACTCCGTGCCGTTATCACTGCGAACCATTTTTAGTTTTTTTGAAAATTGGGTCTCAATCATAGAAATGAAACTGGTAAACATATCAGAAACTTCCGTCTTATCAAGTAATAAATAGACCCAAGTGGCACGAGAGAAATCATCAACTAAAGTCAAAAAATACTTAGCACCACACGAGGATGGTAAACGGTAGGATCCCCACAAATCACAGTGTACCAATTCAAATAAATCAGATGCCCGTTTATCATTCAAAGCAAAGCTAGTACGATGTTGTTTTGCAAAATGACATGTTTCACACACATGTTCTTTATTGGAAATAAAATTATGAGCAAAAGGAATAGTCTTGACCACTTTAGTAGACGGATGACCCAAGCGTTGATGCCACAAATCCAAAGAGCTGTCAGACGTCACAGTATGCACCGACGCCTTAGCCTCCACACACATCCAGTAGAGCCCATCCCGCAACTCACCAACTCCAATCGTCCTCTTCAAAAAACGGTCCTGAATAAGACAATTCAGTTTAGCAAACTCAAACAAATAATCATGAGCCATTGTGAGTTGAGAGACAGAGATTAAATTGCAAGTAAGTGTAGGGACGAATAAAACATTAGTAAGAGTTAAGAACTCGTTAATAGATACGGAACCCATGATTGATGACACAACTCGTTGGCCGTTTGGTAAACCTACGAGTCGGTCCGGAATCATACGTTGATCAGTGAGATAAGATAGATCACCACAAACATGATTAGAGGCTCCCGTGTCTATAATCCAACTGCACATACCGCTAAGACGATCGGAGTCAACAAGGGAAAGAGCAGAGACCCCAACTGTCACGTTATTGGCGTGAACAGTGGGACCCGCGGCTGCTGCAGAATTGCTGGAAGACCCACGACCAGAGGACATTCCATTTCGGCGAGAAGATCGATACTGTTTGTATTCCGGAATAGTTCGAGGCCGATCAGCCCACCATTCAGGAAATCTTTGGCTTTTGATAATAGAAGGGGAATAGTATTATTGAGAATTGTGTTTCCTTACATTCATATGTGACGATCTATTTATAATAGTTCGTCACTTAATAAAACCCTAGATAAACCCTAATGGAGATGGGCTAGGCCCAATATCCTAATACCCTCCCGCAATCGTAAAGGCAGTACATTGTACGAACATTACGATTGGAGAAAAATACAAAAGAAAAAAAACATAATCAATATAAAAAACGTCTTCGTCTCTTCATCTTGATCTTTCTTCAAGACATTTATCATCAATCTTCTTTCTTTTCACAAGTTGGTTGTTGGTAAGGTGCGTATAGGACTCGCCAGACAAATTTTGGTGCGTATAGGACTCGCCAGACAAATTTTGGTGCGTAACTCGCCAGTTTTTTTCATTGCGTAACTCGCCAGTTTTTTCAATGCGTAACTCGCCAGTTTTTTCAATGCGTAACTCGCCAGTTTTTTCAATGCGTAACTCGCCAGTTTTTTTCAATGCGTAACTCGCCAGTTTTTTTTAATACCACCCTGATTAAAGAAATACGATTTCTTAGATCTTCATTGAATTGAAGAATAGATGAGAAAACTTTTTTTTTTTTTAAAAAATAAAATAAAATAAGTATCATCCTAAAATCCAGCCGGAGGGCACCATAGTTAATTAGTCCCTCCGGCAGGGAGGCGGAATATAGTTTTTAGGCCTCAAGAGCGTGAGGCTCTGATACCATGTTAAGAAGCGTATAAGGGAAAGGCTTGATTTTATTATTTGAGCCAAACTAGGCTTATATAGTTACAGTCATAGGTGCGAATACAATCATAAGAGTATCACATAATATGGTATAATACGATAAATATCACAACCGAAGATATTCAGGAATATATTATGGAATATATTCCTAATAACCTAAGAGGGGGAGGGGGTGAATTAGGTACTACTTAAAAATTTTAACTTAACAAAGTTGACTTAATTAAATTGACTAACGATTAAGTACAGAGAAACAAAGGAAAGCAACGATTTCATTGACTGTTAAGTTCATCTAGCAAGTGAAGTAGTGCTACTGTATGAAAGTAACAGATCTAGAAATCGTTGATTGAAACAGAAAGGAAAAGAAAATAAAAGAACGATTAACTAAACAGAAAAGAGAAGAACGCAGCGGTTTTGAATTGGTTCGGCCAAAACTCTAACGGCCTACGTCCAATCTTCTTTTATTGAATAGCTAAGTAATCTACTCCGAAAACTTAAAACAAATTACAATAAAAGGACCAACAACCTACTCCGGTTGCGACTCTTAGTTCTTTTGACCACAATGTCTAAGAACATCAAACTAACAAACTAGTATAGATTACAAGATCAAGTTTTCCTCAAACTGATTCTTAAATGAATTGAGGAGGAACAACTTATTGATCAATCATAACTAGATAGCAAATCATAAACAGAAGCAACGATTAGACAGACTGTTTACACTTGAAGAGTTTGAAGACTTTTATAAAAACTTTGCAAAACCAGTAAAAAGAGATGAAGATTTGAAGAGAGAATTTTGCAAAGATGAATTTATTGCTCTAGAAGTCTTGGAAATAAATGAGGATGAAGTACTCCTTTTATAGAGAAAATATTGGATAAAGACCTTTGGGTAAAAGCCACAAAGTACACCTTAGGTGGCTATTTTCCAAAGGATAAAAGGAGTTGTACTTTTTTGCTTTTTAAAATATTATTTCTTTGCTTTAAAATCTTCTTTAAACAGGAAAAGAGATTTTTTGGGCTTTGCAAAAATCAGAGTCATAAAGCAAGTTTTCTTATAATTTTGCAAAGCTGAGATTTCGAAATGAGAAAGCTTCAAGTGTACGATTGCACGGGGCAACGATCTGTGTAACTGTTGCTTACGTTAGATGAGTTGTTATCTTTACAAAACAACGACACTTAGAGATTTCTTTTGACAACGGAATATCAATGCTCTCTTGATTATGAACTTTCGAACCTGAAATGGAAACTTGAAAACACAATTAAATTGGGCTTGTCATCATCAACAAATTGTATCCTAACAAATTCCCCCTTTGATGATGACAAGCCAAATAAAACAATAATTTCCACTATGTTCCCCCTTAATAAGTTATAGTTCATGCATGGTTACGAACAAACGAGGGATTGCAAATTAGTTAACATACTAAAGAAACCAATGCCACAACTTAATGAATTACTTGGTGATTAATTGAGTTAATTATTGCTTTGGTGATTAAATTATTGTTGATGTTACTTTTCCCCCTCTTGGCATCGTCAAATGAATAAACAAGCACAAGCATAAACGATCATCAGGCAAAAGAAATTAACGGAAAAAAATAGCACATGTGAAAAATGATAAGACCGGCATTAAGAGGAAGCGAACAATAAAAACAACCAAGGTCGATTAATATAGTTCGATCCACTAAGCATCACATAATAGTTACTGGTTAAATATTACTACCACCACAAAAGACAAAAAGAAACGAGTTAACTGATATTTTTGTTGTGGGACTGGGGGTGGTTCACAAAATACGGCAAAAAGGGGCATGGAAAAGGCAGAGACCGGGTAAGACACTGTTCAATAAGACGAGTCCTGATCACCGTCACTTTCATCCGACTCATCATCAGCAACCTCATCTTCCTTGTTCTGCAACAACTGAGAAATGATATCAACCTCTCCCTTGAGAAGGTCAACCGTAGACTGTAGACTCTCAACATCGGACTTGATATCCGATAAACACAAATTTTCAGCACATAGAGCCTTGACCTCGGCTAACTCACGTTTGACCTCACTGAGTTCCGAAAGACTGGATTTCATGGTAATGAGTTCAGCCAGAATGCTGTCTAGTTGAGAACTTTGACCCGGTGTAAAAATCGGAGTGGAGGAGCCGGGAATGGCAGGGAGGTCTTTTCGGGAGGAGACGGCGATTAGATGGCCGTCTTTGGGTTTAATTAACATTTTGCCCAGATTACCAGTGGACATGCGGTCAAACATTCCTTGATATCCAACAGTGGCCTTAAGAAGAACATTCTTGGCACATAGCATACCCGACAACCAAATGGCGAATGGGAGTTTGATTTTTTTGTTGGGTTTGTTGTTCTTAATTTTCGTTTCGGTTTTGGCCAGAATTTTGAAGATAAGGGACGGAAGATTAATTTTCTTGTGGGTGAGAAGATGATACACGAGGTACTGTTGAGCAATTGACATTTTTGAACGGTCATTGGAAGGGTAAATGGTTCTGCACAGTAAGTTGAGAAGCAATTTTGGGAGGGGTGTTAATTTACTTGGATGAATAGTGGTTGCTTCTTGGGTGGCAGGGTTCAGGGATTGAGCGATTTCAAGGGGGGCAGCATAAGGGAGTGTGGGCCATGTTGTTTTATCTGGAATAAGGGCGTAACCTTCAGTGGGGATACCCAAAAGTGCAGCAAATTCAGGAACAGAGAGAGAAAAGGTTTTACCATTTACTTTGGCAGTGAGGGAAGACCGATCGTCTGTGACATGGAGAGTAGCGAAAAATTGAAGTATCTCAAAGATGTAAACCGGACCCTCAATATTAACCAGATGAGCCCAACCTTGGGCATGTAGACAATCTCCAAATGGTGCAAAAGCGGGGCCAGAACTTATCCATGTGGTAGAGTAAATTCGAGGAGTGTGGATTGAGTGGGTTCGGATAAGACGAAGACACGTTTTCTTAACAAGAGTGGGTAAAGGAGAAGTCTCAATAGTGGCAGAAATTGAGTCGGGATTCCATTTTTTGGTCAGAGGAACGATGGCGTTGGGACCGAGATATTCAGTGGAAGAGCCTTTTTTTGTACTTTTATGTTTGGTCCGTTTTTTCGGGGGAGCTTTGGCAGCCTCTTTTTCAGATTCGGTGGGTTGTTCAGAGATGGGTTCTGTTTCTTTTGTGGGAACCGTTTCAGAAAGATTAACCGGTTCAGAATGGGTTGCAGGATTTCGCAAAGTTTCCGAGTTGGGAGGAGGTGTTGTTTCAGAAGTAGCAGTTGGGTCAGTTGCAGGATTGACGTTGGAAACAACGATTTCAGATGAGATATCTTCCTCTTCGATGATGACCGGAGCATCCGGAGTATTAGATTTGGTTTTCAAAGAGCCGGAACGAGTTCGTTTACGGACAAAGGAGACGGCAGCCGGTTTGTCCATTGACTCAGTGTCGGTTTCAGGGAGGGGTTGTGACGGGGACAACGATTGAATGGGTTCGGGTTCCGGGTTAGGACGGTTGGGGGAGGTTGAGGATGAGGTGGGTTGTATGGGAGGTGATTGGGTTGAGTCCATGGAAATGTTGGGGATTTTTAATTTGATGTTTAAAGAGGATTTTACCATGGTGAAAATATAAATAGGCAAGGGAATTTTAAAAAAAAAAAACGAGAAAAGGGGAGATGAATGTGAGTAAAGGGATGATTAATTTGTAGAAGGTGAAAGGAGGTGATATGAAGAATGGAATTTAATTGTTTACGGTAGATGTGAGGGGTTATGGGAAATTGTATTAGTAAAGGGGAAGTGGAGAGAAGTCTGGGAATTGGGTTTAGGTGGGATGTATGGAGAGGGGTTAGCCACGTGGGAAGAGGTGAGAGGGAGATGGGAAAGTGGGGAGTGACGTCATTAGAGGGTGACGTAAGGAAATGGTGGAGAGGTAGGTGTGTTGAACAAGCTAAGGTAATTTTATCAGTTAACTAAGTGATAGTAATACGTAAACAAGACATCATGTGATAGGTCGGTTAATCATTTAACACATAGACAATTTTTTAAACACGAAAAAAAACTAGTGACACGAATGAAGAGTCTTAGCTTGTAACCGAATTCACTCTAACCAGTCATACGAGAGAAAAATAAAACCACGAATAAAATAATCACAAGCAATTAATCAACCCAATTTCTAACCGGAGTTTTTCAAATTGTTCACGGGCAAGAGGTTTCGTAAATATGTCGGCTATTTGATCCTCCGTTTTGCAAAAAATGAGTTTCACATGCCCTTTTTCAACATGATCACGAATAAAATGATGACGGATTTCAATATGTTTGGTTCGTGAGTGTTGAATTTGATTTTTAGAGATATTGATAGCACTTGTGTTGTCACACATTATGGGTATTGAGTCAAAAATAATTCCGAAATCAAGAAGTTGTTGTCTTACCCAAAGGAGTTGTGAACAACAATGAGCGGCACTAACGTATTCACTTTCGGCCGTTGAGAGAGCTACCGTATTTTGTTTCTTAGATCCCCATGAGATGATACATGGACCCAAAAAAGTCGCGATTCCCGACGTACTTTTTCTATCAACGGTGCATCCCGCGTAATCCGCATCGGAAAAACCTACGAGATCAAAAGGACATAATAAGGGGTACCATAGGTAAAGATCTTGAGTTCCAATTAAATACCGAAGAATACGTTTTACCGCTTTGAAATGAGATTCTTTCGGATTTGATTGGAAACGAGCACATAAGCACACACTAAAGAGAATATCGGGACGACTAGCGGTTAGATACAAAAGAGAGCCTATCATACCTCTATACACCTTTTCACTAATGTTCTTACCGTTTTCATCTTTGTCCAATTTGGACGTTGATACCATGGGAGTGGAAAAGGAGTTTCCGTTAGTCATACCGAATTTTTGAAGCATTTCCTTGATGTACTTTTGTTGATGGATCATGATACCATCTTTGGATTGTTTGATTTGAAGCCCTAAAAAGAATCCTAACTCGCCCATCATGCTCATCTCAAACTCAGATTTCATTAGCTCAGAAAAGTAGACATAAAGGAGTTCGTTAGTTGCACCAAATATAATATCATCGACATATACTTGCACAACCAACAGTTCTGATGACTGTTGCTTTAAGAATAAAGTTTTGTCAACGGAGCCTCTTTTAAAACCATTTTCAATGAGAAAAGTTGACAACCTATCATACCAACATCTAGGGGCTTGTTTTAAACCGTAGAGAGCCTTGTCTAGCTTGTAGACATGGTTAGGAAAGTCATTGTCAAAAAACCCCGGAGGTTGTTCGACAAAGACTTCCTCATCTAAGAACCCATTTAAAAAAGCGGTCTTGACATCCATTTGAAAGAGAGTTATACCTTTGTGGGCCGCAAAAGCGATGAGTAGCCTAATAGCCTCAAGCCTAGCCACCGGTGCATAAGTTTCATCATAGTCAATTCCTTCTTGTTGATTGTAACCTTGCACCACGAGTCTAGCTTTGTTCCTTACAATTTCACCGGAATCATCGAGCTTGTTGCGAAAAACCCACTTGGTGCCTATGACAGTTCTATTAGATGGCCTAGTAACCAAATGCCAAACCTTGTTTCTTTTGAATTGATTGAGCTCATCTTGCATAGCTATGAGCCAATCGGCATCCGTTAGAGCAATCGTTATGTTGGGTGGCTCTA
This sequence comes from Silene conica, assembly GCA_029255685.2. Lineage (NCBI taxonomy): Eukaryota > Viridiplantae > Streptophyta > Magnoliopsida > Caryophyllales > Caryophyllaceae > Silene > Silene conica. The sequence goes on from CM055314.2 coordinate 77,271,175, forward strand.
CTTTGGAAAGGAAGGCATTTTGACCACAAAAGTCATCTAATGAGGCAAAGTTGTTATGAGATGCCTTAGACCTTGTTTTAATCCCAGATGTTAGGTCACTGGTTAAATTTGAGAGTGGATGAGAACTTTGATGCTTCCACTTTCTTGGGATGATAATATGTTCTTGTTCTCCGGCAACAGTTCCAGAGACTGTTGCTTCCTGTTCAGAGTGAGGGTTCAGACTTGGGTTGATAGGAACTGCAGGAGTAACTGTGTTGACGTCTGTTGTGTCCTGAGATGATGAAGTTGAGGCATGATTGGATGGAGTGGATGGAGTGGAAGAGGATGCAGTAGCAGATGATTCTCCATGACTGGTTCCCCCTGAACCATTGCTATTACCACCAGGCAACGGTTGATCAGACTGTTGCACATTGTTATTGGTTGGTCCTTCATCTTCTTCGAGAACAAAGTCTTTCCTTATGAGTCCAATTTCAAACTCATCATCTTCATCATCGTCTTCTGATTCTTCGTTTTGTACCTGTCCAAGCACACTAGATTCATCAAAAATGATATGAACACTTTCCTCAATACGCATGGTTCTTTTGTTGTAAACTTTATAAGCCTTGCTATGTTCGGAATAACCAATAAACACCGCCTCATCACTACGAGGATCAAATTTCCCTAAATTTTCTTTTCCATTATTGTGCACAAAACATTTGCTACCAAAGCATCGAAAGTAGGAAATGTTAGGCTTTCTTCCTCGTAGTAGTTCATACGGTGTTTTATCCATTGAGTTTCTTATCATGGCACGATTGTGAATGTGACAAGCGGTATTAACCGCTTCGGCCCAAAAGCTTCTAGGTAATTTACTACTTAAAAGCATGGTCCGAGCCATGCCTTCAAGAGTTCTATTCATGCGTTCTACCACGCCATTTTGTTGAGGTGTCCTAGGGGCCGAAAAATTATGGTCAACACCATTTTCGTCGCAATAAGTATTAAATGACAAATTCTCAAACTCCGTTCCATGATCGGTTCTTATGGACACAAGTTTATGGTCAAGCTTGTTTTGACACTTCCTAAGCCAAATTAGAAACTCATTGAAGGTTTCATCTTTAGAACATAAAAAGAGAGTCCAAACAAACCTAGAGAAATCATCAACAATGACACACACATAGCGACTACCACCTCTACTTCTAGTTCTCATAGGTCCACACAAATCAATATGAAGAAGTTGGAGGGGACGAAGAGTACTCATGATTCTTTTGGATTTAAAGGAGCTTTTGACATGTAATTTACACCTAGCACATTCATCACAAATTTTGTTGAAATCAAATTTTATATTTGGAAATCCCTCAACGTACTAGATCAAGCTTCTTTAAGGTGTTAAGAGTTTTGGCGCTAACATGTCCAAATCGTTTATGCCACAACCATGGATCATTCTTCATGACACTCATACAAGATAGAGTGTCATCCGGTATCATGTTTAAGTTTGTTAAATAGACGTCTTTTATGCGTCTTCCTTCAAGAATGACCTCACGGGTTGTTGCATCAATGATTTTACACATATTAGTACTAAACTCCACCAAGTTTCCACGATCACATAATTGAGAAATACTAAGGAGATTATGCTTCAAACCTTTGACAAGCCGCACGTTGTCGACACATAGTAACGATGACTTACCAACCTTACCAATACCAATTACTTCACCCTTTTTGTTGTCACCAAATGTTACCGTGCCTCCTTTATGAGCTTCTAATGAGAGGAATTGGCTTCTATCTCCCGTCATGTGACGTGAGCATCCACTATCCAAGTACCAATTGCGGTCGCCTCTCATCAAGCCCTACACAAGAATTAGATTTTGAGTTTAGGAACCCAAATAAATTTGGGTCCCTTTTTGTGAACAACTTTGTTAACAAGATCCTTTTGAATCCAAACTTGCTTAGCCACTTTAATATTCTTATTGATGTCATTATGTCTCTTTTGGCAACCGTTAAAGCCATGACCAGTTTTGCCACAATAGTTACAAATTTGATACTCGGGAAGACCAACATATTTCCTTCTTCGAAAATCAGTTTTACATGGGTCTGGTTTGCTAATGTAACAGTGAGATGCACTGTTCCATTTGAATCCTAGACCAGCTACACGGTCACATCGTTTTGTTTGATTTGTGAGAAAATTTAGAACATTTTGACTTCCTTCCCATTTCTTAGACACATTGTTGGCATCAACAAGCTTAATCTTTAAGTTTTTGAGATCGGTGGAAAGCGTAGCATTCTTAGCTTTTACAGTTTTGAGCTCTTTTTCAAGATCATCAAACTCAGTGTGTAGGTCTCCAATGAGTTCTCCCTTTTGCTCGACATTGTCCTTTAGACTTTCAATGCATAAGTTTAAGTGTTCAATCTCATCTTTAGAAGATCTACATATAGCATTTTTGTTTTGAGAGTTAACAAGTTTAACATGCATGATTTTGAGTTCATTTTTGAAAGTCGAAATGTCAACTTTTAACCTTTCATTCTCACTGACCAAGGTGGCATTCTCAACTTCTTTCTCATCAGAGATGACAGTCTTATGGACTGTTTCTTTAAGAGCTGCTAACTCTTTGACCAACTCATCATATTTACATAAAAGCAGGTTGTTTTCTTTTTCCAATTTATCACACTCTTTGGTAGCAGTGGAAATTTGTGACGTGAGAGAGGTGTTAATATCTTCAAGGTTTGACAAACTCTTAGAATCGACTTCTAGACACTCTACTTTCTCAGACAACTGTTCATTTAGCTTTTTCAGATTTTTGAGTTCGGACGTACTAGAGAGATTAAATGTTGTTTCCTTCTTGAGTTTAACATTTTCTTCAGCGATCTCTTCTATTTCATCTTGCATGACGTCTAACCTTTTTGTTTGTGAACGACACTTATCAAAGAGTTTATCAAGAAGTTTACACACCTTTTCTTTTGAGTAAGTTCTAGCCTTTGCTTTCAGGATTTTTACCTCATCATCGGAGTCGGAGTCGGAATCATCGGGATGAGCCATGAGACACCTAAGATGTTCGCCTTTGGTCACTTTAGTTTTGTTTTTGTGGTTTTTGGTTAAGCACATCTTAGCTTCTAATTTTTCTTCGATGGGTTCCTCGTCCTCAGAATCGGACATCCCCCAAATAGCTGTCATGACTTTATGTTTGTATTCCTTTTTGGCCTTATCTCGTTTATCCCTAGATTTTATATCATCCCACTTAGGACATTCTTTGATTTGGTGATTTATGTCACCACACTTAAAACATCCTACAGTGGAAGAAGGCCTTTTCTTGAAGGGACGTTTCTTGGCATAATTGTTATTAAACTTCTTTTGACCTTGCCCGTTTACCATTCCGACCAAGTTCCGAGAGAACATGGCAAACTCATCTTCCTCATCATCTTCACCATCGCTTGGTGAGGATAATAAGGCAAGACCCTTTCCCTTTGAGGATTCACTAGAATTCTTCTCGAGATTAAACTCGTGAGCCATTAGTGATCCTATTAGTTCATGAAGGGTGAGTTTAGATAAATCACGGGCTTCTTCAATTGCGGTAACCTTAGGTTGCCATTTTGAAGTGAGACTACGAAGAATCTTTCGAATAATGTCCTCGGACTCGAAATCTCTTCCTAGACTATTAAGTTCATTTATTATGCAAGAAAAACGAGAAGAAAAACTATTTATGGATTCATCCTTTGACATACGAAACATCTCATATTGTTGCATGAGAAGGTCGATACGGTGTTTTCTAACTTGAGATGTCCCTTCATAAGCAAGAACAAGAGAATCCCAAATTAGTTTTGCCGTAGGACATCCGGAAATACGACTCACTTCGGCTTCTCCAACACAACGTTGAAGAATCGACATAGCTTTTGAGTTCTTTTCGGCCATTTTGAAATCATTTTCATTGTAGTCACTTTCCGACTTGACTTTGTTGAAACCCGTCATCATGTCGGTTTCCTCAATGATTAGAGGTCCGTTCATGATGATGTTCCAACATTGATAATCAATACTCTTTATGTAATGTTCCATTTTGAGTTTCCACCAACCAAAATTCTCACCGGTAAAGACCGGGATCTTGGAGTGTTTTGCAGAATCCATTTCCCAAGAAGTAACTCTAAGGTAATTAGCCTTTATCAAGAGCACGAGGCTCTGATACCAATTGAAGGGTATGGATACCGAGTACCTAAGAGGGGGAGGGGGTGAATTAGGTACTACTTAAAAATTTTAACTTAACAAAGTTGACTTAATTAAATTGACTAACGATTAAGTACAGAGAAACAAAGGAAAGCAACGATTTCATTGACTGTTAAGTTCATCTAGCAAGTGAAGTAGTGCTACTGTATAAAAGTAACAGATCTAGAAATCGTTGACTGAAACAGAAAGGAAAAGAAAATAAAAGAACGATTAACTAAACAGAAAAGAGAAGAACGCAGCGGTTTTGAATTGGTTCGGCCAAAACTCTAACGGCCTACGTCCAATCTTCTTTTATTGAATAGCTAAGTAATCTACTCCGAAAACTTAAAACAAATTACAATAAAAGGACCAACAACCTACTCCGGTTGCGACTCTTAGTTCTTTTGACCACAATGTCTAAGAACATCAAACTAACAAACTAGTATAGATTACAAGATCAAGTTTTCCTCAAACTGATTCTTAAATGAATTGAGGAGGAACAACTTATTGATCAATCATAACTAGATAGAAAATCATAAACAGAAGCAACGATTAGACAGACTGTTTACACTTGAAGAGTTTGAAGACTTTTATAAAAACTTTGCAAAACCAGTAAAAAGAGATGAAGATTTGAAGAGAGAATTTTGCAAAGATGAATTTATTGCTCTAGAAGTCTTGGAAATAAATGAGGATGAAGTACTCCTTTTATAGAGAAAATATTGGATAAAGACCTTTGGGTAAAAGCCACAAAGTACACCTTAGGTGGCTATTTTCCAAAGGATAAAAGAAGTTGTACTTTTTTGCTTTTTAAAATATTATTTCTTTGCTTTAAAATCTTCTTTAAACAGGAAAAGATATTTTTTGGGCTTTGCAAAAATCAGAGTCATAAAGCAAGTTTTCTTATAATTTTGCAAAGCTGAGATTTCGAAATGAGAAAGCTTCAAGTGTACGATTGCACGGGGCAACGATCTGTGTAACTGTTGCTTACGTTAGATGAGTTGTTATCTTTACAAAACAACGACACTTAGAGATTTCTTTTGACAACGGAATATCAATGCTCTCTTGATTATGAACTTTCGAACCTGAAATGGAAACTTGAAAACACAATTAAATTGGGCTTGTCATCATCAACAAATTGTATCCTAACAAACATGATCCATCAAATTAAACAAAAAAAATTACTATGAGTCAACAAAGAACAAGGGTGAGTAATTATAATTAACTAGTCTTATGCCCGTGCAAATTGCACGGGCTTGCACTTTAAAATATTGTAAAAAAAAATATCGTTAATATAAATTGTTTTTAAATAAGGTCATATTTTATCTAGTTAGTGTGGTTCAATATATATAGATAGTTTTTAAAATAGGGTAAAAAAAAAATTGCTTCTAGTCATATATTCCGTATTATAGCATAACAAAAGTAGAAAATTTTAAAAAGAAGAAAAACAACACAATGAGCAGTAATGGTGTACAATCAGGATTACAATTGTACTATAACTTCTCGAAATTGGACGCGCGTTTTTCATCATCGCAAATAAGAATCCTTAATCCCTTTTTTTTTGTGACTCTCGAAATGGTCACAAAGAGCTGACCGTGTGTAAATACTGACTTATGAAGATATTAAGAAAATTCAAATGGAATACACTATTCTAGGTGAATAACAAAAATGTCAAAATATAAGACAATATAAACCCGTGTAATTGTTTTACATGTATTGAATGTTAATTAATTAGTGCCCGTGTATTAATAGTGTCCTATAAATTGCACACACGATTATTTTCACATGTTGGCTGTTAATTAGGACTTATGTATTAAACTTATTGCGTAAAGTGCGTGATTGATCAAGAATTTGTAATATGAACCCGTGTAAACACCCACCTTGTGAAATTTGAAATATGAAATTTACACATACTATACGTGCATGAGTGAATTTGAAATACGGGCCCGTATATTATAACTATAATACCTAAGCATGTGTAAAACAAAACCTTGCAAATTGCACCAGAATGTTTAAATTACTGCGTGTGGTTTTTTCGGTTGTTTCAATGGGAGACAATCCCGTGCAAATTTTTTTTTATGATTGTTCCAATTTACACAGACCCGCAAATTTGGAAGAACGCACTTTTAGTTTTTAATAAATATACACTTATTTGTCGCATATCTTTAAATTTTTTACTTAACTTATAAGTAACTAAATGAATGAGATAAGAAAATATATAAAACCATAATCCGTAAACCATTTGAAATTATGGTAATTTTTGTGAAACAAAGAGTCGAAACTTAGACTTACTTTGAGCGAGTTTACCCAAAACAGACCAAGTCCGAAGATATACTATTAACGACCCATATACCAACCCACCCTAGCCACACATACAACTTTGTGCTCTCTCATCTCTCACCCTAAATCTAACTACCTTTCTATAACATACTACTCCGTATTTTGTACCTTCCATCTTGCCGTCTTCTCATTTGATTTCTATCTCACCTAATCTATTACACTCGTCATTTAAGGATCATTCAACTCGCAATGTCCCAATTTCTCTCTCTCGTTGCAATCCTTCATACGGAGTAATTTTTTTGCCGTATTTTTCAGATTTGAACAAAAAAAAGTATGCATATGAATATTTTTTTGTCCATGTTTTCGGGTTTCAATATTATTATGTTATTTACTTTTTATCAAAGTATTTTTTATTTTTTTCGATTTAATTAAATTTATACATCGATCTTAGTTATTTCCATATTTCATACGGAGTTTATCTTATATGAATAATTTATGTGAATCATAACCATGAGCAATTGAACACCATAGACATAGTGACTTATTTAATTTTAGTGTCATATGTTTTTATAACAATTTTTGTTTTTTCTTTATTTGACTTATTTTTCTGTATTTTTTTTCCTATAACAATAGGTGTTTTAAACAGATTGTTGAATAATTTTCCTATATATATCATAATTAATTTAACTATAAAAGTTACTAATAATTTTTTAAATCTAGTTATTTAATATGCAATCCACATATATGAATAATTTGTCAGTTTGACGATTGTTATTGTAGATGAGAATAAAAGTGTTTCATAAGAAATAAAAGGGGTGGAGAACATGGTGGGTCACCTCTTAAAAAAAAAAAATGTACTTTCAACCACAATGCGACACCTAAGCATTGTGGTTGTTGCTTTTATATATAGGATTAAGTTAATTGTACCTTAAAAATGGAGCGATAATTGGGCTCCCCAGAAATCTTTTTAACACCTCGTTGATCAAACTATCCTTGTTGCTCTCAAAACTTCTTCCCAATACAAAACAGTTCAAATTCTGAAATGGGTAGTTAGAACTTTCTTATTTTTTTTTTTGTGTGTTTTTTGTTTTTGACAGCGGTAAAAAGAGATAACCTGGGGCAACCTTGTAACTACGGGATGAAACAAAAACTTAAACAATGAAAAGAAACAAATATACTATTTCCTCCGTCTCAACGGATTCTTTACGTTTACTTTTTTACATTTGTCGAGGTGCATATTACACAATCAATATTTTTCATTTTGCATTTATAAAAATTATAAAAATTTGATATTCTTAATCTATTCACAAAGACGAATCAAACAAGATCCACATGACTATGTTTCTTCTTGTAGATTATCGAGAATATTATAGATTCTCTTGACTTGTGAATAGTGTCAAAAAGTAAATGTAAAGAATTTGCTGAGACGGAGGGAAAAATATTAATGAGCTGAAGAAGATCCCTTGTCTAGGATGGAATTGCTCTTCTCCCAAAATTTGTAGAAGTAATTGTAGACAATTGGGAGCAATACGAAGATGGTAGTAGTTGTTACGGGAGGCCCATTGAAGAATATCACATAGAACCCAAGCCTTAGCTTGACAGGCAGATTCAGCAGAGAAGGAAAAATATTTCCTAGTCAGTTTAACACCATGTGAATCAAGAACAAACCAACCACCGCCGCATTGTAAAGAAGAAAGCCAGCTTGCATCACCCTTGACAATAATATAAGGACATTGAGAAGAATCTCCAATGACGTAGAAATGATCTCCTTGTCGAATTTTGAAACTTAAACTTTCCTCAAAAGAAAGAGAAAGCCTTGAGGGATTGGAGATTGAATCCTCCAGATGATGAGAAGCATCACAGGAGATCGTTGTTAATTCTTTTTGCATGTTAAAGAAGCCAGCAATAGAGAAGGCAGCCTCCTGAAAAATAATCTTATTGCGGAAAGTCCATAAGCTCAAAGGATGGAAAGAAAGATAGTAATATTTGACAAGGCCTCCTCTTTACGTCCAAGATAAAAGAACCAATTGATGATCCAATCAGCGATAGGCACCGTTTCAACACCAGCGATTCGAATACCTAAGTCAGAAGAGGCCCAAATACGTTTTGTAACTTTACAATCCCTGAAGAGATGACTCAAAGATTTCGTAAAAAAGGAATCACAACAAAACTGACAATCAAGAAGGGTCAGATAAATTCCTCTTTTACAGGAAGGACACCCATTAAGATTTTCCATAAAAAGACCTTCCAAGTATTAGGGCCCGAAAGAGACCATAAAGATTTCCTACAGAAGCGTCTTGAACACAGAGTTAATCTGCTTTTGTCTTTATCAGAGGTACTATTCCAAATAAGATAGTCAGATTCAGAAGTTTTACATAAAAGAATAGCTAAAATCTGACGAGCCCAAAAGTCCTCAAAGATTTCCTTGACAAGAGTATAGTTCGTTCCAAGAGAGATTTGGGAGAATAAGATCTCTAATTCTAAGATTAGAAAGGGAGGGGGAACCGGAAATAGAAGCGACTCTTCTATAAAATCGTCTCATATAGACTATAGCATAGAGAATAGCCCAAACTAATCATTAGATTTGTCTTTTGTCAAAATAACCGTTTAACTCAAACTATTTTCTAAATTGACCATTTCATAAATCTAATTACCAAAAATGACCATCTAAATTATAAAGTTACAGTCCATTATTCTTAAGATGGACGTACCAGTCGTAAGCTTACGACGGACAAAATACGTACCATTTGATCCAAATACGGTCCAATTTGTCGAATATGGGGCATGCAAGTGGGTATGAGGTCATTAACTGAGGTGACATGTTGGGGTTAAAAAACTAATAAGATTTTCTTCACTTCCCCATACATTGTGACCCCTATGTTAAACCCTAGGCAGCACAGACACTTCTCGTACTGTGTCCGACACCGACACTCCACGGACACACGCCGAAACGTGTCGGACACCTATAAAGCCGTGTCTAACTTTCAACATTTATTTGGGCACGTGTCCGACGCGTGTCTATGGTATTTAAGTCGTGTCCATCACGCGTTCACGATATTTGGTCATCATTTGGGGTGAATAATGTTTTTAAGACGAGAAATGCGATATCGAAAGAATTTAATTAGAATATTGGTTCGGATGAGAAATTAAAATGAGTTATTATCAAGGGCAAGTTTTACCTTCACTTGTTTAAAATTAATATCAAATACTTTTACAAAAATAAAATCAAACATTTATAACTATAAAATGTATAATTTATTAAATTTAAATAACGTGTCCCGTGTCCTAAATTTCATGACATGTCGTGTCACGTGTCCGTGTCCGTTTTGGTGCTACCTGGGTTGAACCTGATGCGGGAGCATGCTCAAACTTTCCTAATCTGAAATCTAAGTCAAGGTTCACGCCACATGGGTTCGAACATGGATCCGTGAGATTATTCAAGAAGGCTTACAAGGAATACAAGATGATTCTAGAAGGTTCCGGAAGGCTTTGGATCATCCTTGGTTGCTATTTCCTAAAGGCTACATGAAGGAGGGCGTGTATAAAGCTTCTAAGGAACTAACCTAGCCTAGAAGACGGCCTTGGGGCGTGCGGCTATGCTCGGCCAAAATTAGGGTTTCGTAGTTAGCTTATTTTATTTAAGTTAGAATAAAAGAGAATAGGATTATATGTATCCTAGTCTTAGTAGAATTAGTATTGAGTTTCCTAATCCGAGTAGAAAATCCTAAGTTAAACAGGAGTCCTAATTGTAATAGGATTCACAATCCTAAGTTTAGTAGGAGTCCTAGTAGAAGTAGGTTTCACAATTCTATTGGAAGTAGAAATCCTAATTGTTGTAGGATTCATAGTTCTAGTAGAATAAGGAATCCTAGTTGTTATTGAATTCGTAATTATGTTAGGAGTAAGAGTCTTAATGCTAGTCAAACTATGTGTTTGAACTTAAGTAGGATTATGAGTAGTTGTTCTAATCAAACTAGGATGTCTCTTAGACTTCAAGTAGGATTAGTTTTCTTATTTAGGGTTGTTTTAGCACTGTTATTAACACCTATAAATAGGTGTGGCAGCCGTGACATTCAACATAGAGTTGAGAGTTGAGAAATCAAATAAATCATAAGTTTCTTTGTGAGCTTTTGTGTGATATTAATTAAGTGTGCGAGCTTAGTTTTTAGGATCGACTTAGCGAGTTTGATTTGCAGGGGGATAGCCGAGTTCTTCTTTTGCGAGAGAGGGGTTACGGTTCATCAATCTATCCATCGACAACCATAAACCACCGTTCATCAAGATTTCGTCCACAAGCCACCGTTCACCCAAGCATCGATTTCCGAACCATTGTTCATCATTCTTACATCATTCGTTCATCAAGTTCTTCATCATTCATCATTCGTTCGTTCATCATCCATAGTTCGTTCATTATTTGTAATGTTTTCGTTCTAAGTTACTAATATTAGTGTCATTGATCTTAAGAATGTAATTCCGCTGCACATCGATTTTTAAGGAGGATCATCTACCTCAATCGAAGCTAGAGATCCGCATCAGAACCTCATCCCATTTTTCTTTTCATTTTCCTCCCTCTTCATTCTCTCTTCATTTTTTTTTCCAGTTATTTTTCTTTTATTCAAAAAACCTAGACTATATTCATCTCCGTTTATCATCAAAATGCAAAAGTCATATCATATTCTATTCTGTGATCATAAAAAAATAGTGACCCGAAAAACAATGACAAAGAAAAATTATCTAAAAGGAATAGAAAACTAATGTAAAAAGGGGATCACGATCCCAAATAATTCCAAAACATGCATTTTATTTGAATATTTTTTTATGATTGAAATTACTATGATATTATTATCATTAGGGTTATTGATGATTTGATGCATGCATTTTTTATTTGGAGTGAGGTGATTTGCTATCATTAGTCGTTATCAATATGAGTTTTTTTTGTTGTTGACTCGGTTTTGATATTTTACCAAAAAAATTTATCGAATACTTATCTTAAATGGTAGCATTTTAGTAAAAATGATAATATATTGAACAAATTCGTGAACATGTTGTAATATATAATATGTCTACATTATATAACGTTTTGTTTTGTTAAATAAGGTAATTGGGTAAAGATTTCATTGTATTAATAATTGAATAATATGAACTTGTGTTTACAAAACTAGGACTATGTGCTATATATACTTTTGAGATGTAAGCTAAATATGGCAAAAAATAAAGCTATCTTATTTACATATCAATTAAGGCTTGATTTGAGGTGGACTAACGGCTAGCTTGCAACGGCTCCTTTGGACTCTTCTAACATCCCCCCGTAAGTTGGAGTGTGGAGACTTGACACACCCAACTTGGACATGAGTTCTTGAAATGGGGCTCGTCCGAGAGCTTTATTAAAAATGTCCGCCAATTGAGCTTTTGTGTGGACATATGTCGGTCGATTAATCCTTTCTTGATTTCGTCTCGAATAAAATAACAATCCACTTCGATGTGCTTAGTTCTTTCGTGAAAGACCAGATTTCTAGCAGTGTGAAGAGCGGATTGATTGTCGCATTGAAGTTTGATTGGCACATTGTGAGAGATACCCAGGCTTTGTAGTAATCCTTTTAACCATTTGAGTTCACAAACTGTATATGCGATAGCCCTGTATTCTGCTTCGGCAGATGAGAGTGAGACGGTTGCTTGGTTCTTTGTTTTCCATGAAATTGGAGAAGAGCCTAAGAAAACAAGGGAGGCGGAGAAAGAGCGACGACTTATAGGACAATTGGAATAGTCGGCATCACAATAAGCATTGAGGTGTAGGTCACAGTCGGAGCGTAGGAGAAGACCCTGCCCGGGAGAGTTCTTTAGATATCGGACTACATTCAGGGCCACATTCCAGTGTCGATTGTGACACTCCGCGATATTACATAAAAATAAACAAGAAACTTGCATCGGAAATACGGTATTTTAAAAACTTTCGACATATATAAGTAATCTTAATCGCGGAATATCAAAACAACATGCGGAAGATTGAAACTAAAGAAAAGTATAACTTATACAATATAAATGAAAGTTTACAAGGAATAAAGTATCCCTCGATAGCAACATAATTAAATCTAAACTAAACGTCAATAAGTAATTGTCGACTAATCAACAATGCTCGCTAGCCACACGTCTTCCCCAAACAGCACCAACCTACTACATACATGAAACATGTATGCCACAGTCAGTGGGGAGTAACTCGAGGTTCTCCCAGCCACTTTTTATCAGAAAACACGTAAACGGTAATACAACACAACATACACATATGAACATGCATATACAAAGATAAATACTCAAATATGACATATTCAAATATGACAACATGATCAAGCATGAACCAACATGTGAACTGCAAACAAGGTCATCATGTAAACTATATCAAACGGATAATCAACCAAGTGAATGACTCAGCGGCCAACACTTGATGACATGTTCATTCACACAAACAACAAGCAAGTAATTGACTCAGAGGCCAACACTAGATGGCATGGCCAATCACAGAACATACAAGAATAGAATGAACGCCGTCAGGGAACATAACCGTTACCACTGACCCGCATAACCACGACACTAGCTATCGGGATGCATAACCACGACACCGACTCTATGTATAGTGCATAACCGACAACTATATGCCTAAGACCTGGCCAGACCTCTCGATGTAATAACCTACACCGAACGACACACGGGGACCGGGCCGCATAACCACGGACACCGACCAATCCCGAACATAGATAAAACCCATAACCGGGGTGGCATTAGTTCATTACAATGATACACAAATTATACCACCACTATCCATTCACAAACAAGGTGACATAACCGTCCAACAACATGACTTAAGATGACATAACCGTCACCCAAACATAAGCAAAGTAACATAACCGTTACCCGACTCAACCCCAAGATAACATAACCGTTATCAAATTACAAGTAAGACAACATAACCGTTATCATTACCATTCAAGCTAACATAACCGTTAACTAACTCATCTAATACATGTGAGCCTCAATTCAACCAAAACAACACTTAAGCTAGTTTATAGAAGTTAACTTGAAGTGGGTGCCGGTTTCCCTTTCCCGGCCGGGGGTCTTCCTCCTCAACTTAGCTACTAAAACGGCTTAAGCATTCAACCATTCAATCATAACGGAAACACCCAAACATTTCACTCACACAAGTAATAAAATACTGAAAGTTTATATGACAAGTCTCATGTACGAGTTTATTTCATTTCGGATATAAAAATGAATTAGCATTGGATGACACAAGTTAATGTCGTAAACAAGCGAATTAAACATGAAGGATGAACGTAATTCGACTCGTGAATCATACACGAAAGATATATACTTTCTAATACAAGTTTTATAATGAATTAACATGCCCAAACTATGTCCGAGTAAGCGGGGAAACATTGCTCGAAAACGACCCAAACAGCCCCAAGCAATCCCCCAAACACATGCTTAACAGGTCTGAAAACAGCCCCGAGCGCAGGCCAGCGTGACCGAGCGCAGGCTGTGCAATGCTCGGGCGCAGGCTGCGCCTAAGGCCGCAAGCTGCGGTATCCTCGGGAGAGCTGGCTGTTGTGCGCGACAGCAGCTTGTCTCGGCTCTTGTTCGCGTACATCGACTCAAGACATAAAACATACGTATCATACGACATACAGGTAGCCTAGCATCATCACAATGACACACAAATATCACCCACCATGTATACAACCAATTGCAAGCATGATTAAAAATCTCGAACATGGATTAAAATCAATCGTAAGTTACAACATTGATAAGACGAACTAAGCATGTGACAAATACTAGTTTGCCCATTAACTACAACCAACATTTATCATTCGTTTCTACCAAATAAGTCATGAATTCCATTTCAAACGATTAATTCATGAACTAATTAGCACAATACCTCATAATTTCAGAAATTAAATCCACAACAACCACACATAAACGATTTTTGACTTAAAGTCGAGTAACCTCTCAAAGTTACCTTAAAAGCTCTTCAAATCTTCAAAGAACCCTTCATTGAAGTCGAAACATTTATTCTCGCCAACAAACAATAAGAAAAACGAATTAAATACGTAACCCTAGAAAGACGGGTTTTCGTAAAACTCAACAAGACTAGAAATTGTTTGTATCAAAAGAAGGAGGAGAAGAAGAGGAGAACAAACCTATAAAGAACTCGGATTTGAGCAAGAAACGAAGATGTTAAAGTCGATTTTGTGCTCATGGAGAAACACCAACAATGGTGAAATGGGGTTTTCTGATTTTTGAAGAGGATGAAGAATGGATGGGTTGTGTGAAATAAAACACAACATAGGGGTTAAAAGGGGTTTTGAGTCGGGAATGACTCGGGATTCATTTAATGAGTCGGGATGACTCGGAATTCACTAACTAAGACGGAAATAACATCTTAAGACCAAAATTACTCAAGATAGGACCAATTATGCAAATAACCCACAACTCATGAAATTATCTACATACTTGTCATTTTCGAAAATTAAAACCGAAACTTAAATTTATAAAACTCGAAATATCATTTGAAATTAAAATGCTTTAAAATGAAATATTCATATCACAAAAATATATTTACGAAATATAATAAAATATAAATTATTCTTTAAATTTATAATACGGAAAATATCGGGGTGTTACATCGATAGTGGGTGTGGTCATAAATTGAGCAAGAATGTGGACGGAGTATGTTAATTCGGGGCGAGTGATTGTGAGGTATACGGGGCGTCCAACAAGTTTTCGATAGGGTTGTGGATCTGTCATGGTCGTGGCTTTAGAGAGCCCAAGTTTGTGATTCTGTTCCATCGGAATTGATACGGGTTTTGAGCCGAGGAGACCTGTTTCGGTTAAAATATCGAGGGCATATTTCCTTTGCGAGACGAATATGCCAGATTTATTTCGAGCAATTTTGAGACCCAAGAAATACTTAAGAGTGCCGAGGTCTTTCATGTGGAAAAAATGACTCAAATAGGTTTTGAATTGAGTAATAAAATGGGAGTCATTGCCACAAATGACCAAATCATCAACATAAATGAGAACATGTACCTCGGTATTATCGCGTGTGACTGAGAAAAGGGAGTGATCATAAGGGCATTGACAAAACCCATATTTTTGTAAGGCGGAAGCGAGTTTAGCATACCAACATCGGGGAGCTTGACGGAGACCGTAGAGAGATTTCCTCAGACGACAAACTTTCCCCTTAGCTGATGAGAGAAAACCGGGAGGTGGTGTCATATATACCTCTTCATCAAGATCACCGTGTATAAAAGCGTTATGAACATCCATTTGGTGAAGTACCCAATTTTTGGTGGCGGCGATGGCAAGTAAGGTTCGGACTGTGACCATTTTTATAGTGGGAGCGAAAGTTTCAATAAAATCCACGCCCTCAATTTGTCTATTGCCCATGACCACAAGACGAGCTTTGTAACGTTCGATTGATCCATCATCATTGTACTTGATTTTATAAACCCACTTGGAGCCAATTGCCTTTTTGTTGGGAGGCAAAGTTTCGAGAGTCCATGTGTTATTTATTTCAAGAGCATTGATCTCCAATTGCATAGCTGCGCGCCATTCGGGAACCTGCACAACATCTTTGAAAAAACTAGGCTCGTGATGTTTAGTCACGGCCGACAAAAAAACTTTGTGGTGAGGAGAAAACTTAGCATAATTAAGAAAATGGGAAATTGGAAAAGGGGTACCTGAGGACGATGTGGAGGCAGTGAGAGCATTCAACGAGGGACGTGTTTTCGAGGTAACAAAACCTTTCAAGTTGGAGTTCGGAATTTTGGTACGATGACCCCTGCCAAGTGGTTGTGGCTCGGCAAAAGGTTGTTCGGGTGCGATTGTCGTAGAAGAAGGTTCAGGGGCGGTAGGGGTGGAGGTGTCTGGTACAGTTGTAGGGGTTGTGGTTGAGGCATATGTGGTAGTGGTGGTGGGGACTGAGTCGGGTCACGGGTGTAGAACACGGTAAAATAATAACGTGGTTAATGGGGTCAAGAGGATCGGTAAAAATAGAGGTAGAAGTTGTGGTGTCGTCCTTAATATTCAAAGATTTATATGGAAATTCGGTTTCGAGAAAAATAATGTCACGAGAGTCAAAATATGCGCCTGTATCAAGATCAAAGAGACGCCACCCTTTTTTGCCAAAAGGGTAGCCGATAAAGATGCACTTGCGACTGCGAGATGTGAACTTATGATGTGATCGGTTAAGCGTTTTAGCGTAGGCTAGACACCCAAAAATTTTAATGTTATCAAAAGAGGGAGGTTTATTAAAAAGAGCTTCATATGGTGTTTTGCCATGTAGGAGAGGAGTCGGAGTGCGGTTTATTAAATAAACAGCACTTAAGACACATTCGCCCCAAAAATACAGCGGAAGGTGAGCTTGAAAAAGGAGAGCGCGAGCAACGTTTAAAATGTGACGATGTTTACGTTCTACCCGTCCGTTTTGTTGAGGGGTGTCAACATTGGAGGTTTGAAAAAGGATGCCCTTTTCTTTAAAAAACGGGACTAAAGGGCGAAACTCGGTACCATTGTCGGTTCGTAAAATTTTGATTTTCTTTTCGAATTGACGTTCAATCATTACAAAAAAATTAAAAAGAGTTTGTTTAGTGTCACTTTTGTGACGTAAAAGATAGACCCACGTGGCGCGGGAAAAATCATCGACAATAGTGAGAAAATTACGTGATGCACATGATGCATTTTCAGAATAAGGGCCCCAAAGATCGCAATGTATAAGTTCAAATAAAGATGTAGCATGACTAATACTAGAAGAAAAATGTTCGCGAGTTTGTTTCGCGTGTAAACAAATGTCACAATGTTTGCTATGAAAAGCATTATTAGAACGAGAATGTTTAAAGAAAGGTAAATAACGCGAAATATTGGAAGAAGGGTGCCCCAACCTACGGTGCCAAAGGGCCAATGAGTCAGTCATGCTAGTGACACACGCATGAGCTTGTGCATTCCGGACACCGGTAAGGTAGTAAAGCCCCTCGTATTGCTCACATGCTCTTATCACCGTCTTCGAGATACCGTCCTGAACTAGACATAAATTATGCGAAAACTGAATAGTTAGAGTCGTATCTATTAAAAGGCTTGAGACCAAAATTAAATTGCAATGTAAATTTTCAGCATATAAAACATTCTTTAATGTAAGTCGAGATGATAGACGGATGTCGCCACTTTGAGTAGCGATAGTCAGGTCTCCATTTGGGAGTCCCACAGATAGTGGAGTAATGTATTTAAGATTCGAGAAATGGGCTAGACATCCGGACATATGATGGGAAGCACTTGTATCAACTATCCATGAAGAAGAATAAAAAGAAGGTTTACCATTAAGACGGTATGTGGAAGAGATACTGTTCCGAGCATGCCATAAAGACCCCAATTCTTCCAACTCACTTGGTGAAAGCGAGTTAAGATCAAGCTTATCAAACCGATTAAAAGACGGTCCAGAAGAAGAGGTACTCGGTCCTGATGTACCTGGGGTTGGGAGAAGAGGGGGGCTGCTGCTGTACAGTAGCCATGTGAGCCTTCAGGTTCAAAGTAGAATACGACATGCTGGGCTGGTGTAATACCTGCAATTTTTACTCTTCTGTTTTATTTGCATTATAAGAGACGGTTATAAATGATATCGTTAGATTTGCTTGTAGGGGAAGTTTTAGAACTTCGAGGACGAAGTTCGTTTTTAAGGAGGGTAGATTGTAATACCCGTAAAATCCGTCAATAAAATAAAATGAGAAATTTATTGATTAAACAAGTATCGCTTAATAGAGACACGTAAAACCGTCGCATGCATCGTTTTCCGTCACAAATCGTTGACCAATGCATGCCTAGACATGTGGACCAATGCATGCCTAGACACTTGGCTTATGCATTAGGACACTTGTCTAGACATGCAAAGTCCCATTTTCTCTTTGTTTCCATCCTTTCCCACACCACTTTTCAACTCCCCACCAGATTTCATTCTTCATTTTCCCCACACAAACACACACAAACTACAACAAAAAAAAATATATAGAGAGAAGGAGAGGAAAACGTGAGGGAGAAGAAGAAAGAACAAGAGGAGATCTTGCCTAGCACTAAGTAAGCTTACTTTTCCCTTCAAATCTGATTTTATAACTTTTTAACATGCATTCACATATCACCTAACATCTAAACATGAACTTAAGAATCTACAACCATGCATGCAAAGGATTGAACATAGTAAAAACCGTTATTTTGTCAAAAACGTAGCATGCATGTAGTAGATCTGAAAACACATGTTAAAATGAGTATTTTCAGAAAACAAAAATATGGGACTTTCCTTAAGTTTATATAAAATCACTCACCAAAAATTAGGACGTTTGCATGAAATGTTTATAAATGAAAAATCATATACTATAGCCTGTTTTCTGCTTAACCGAATCACTAGATCTCACTTAAAGAGTCATCAAACCATATTTAAAAAAGGAATCAGTGTCTCATCTCTTAATATGTTAAACTACATTGAGTCTAGATGATAATAGGATTTTGAATAAACTCGTTTCGATTTGTTAAGAGGGATTTATGATGTAAAACTTTTCATGACTCATTTTCTGACCACTGTTTTTAAAACGCGGTTTTAGATCTGATAAACCCATTTTTGAGACAATATGCATGGCTAACAATATGTTGTAGACACATAAATAAATCCAATAAAGCCGACCATGCACAAAAATATGACGTTTTGGATTTATTATGATTTTTACAAGTTTCTATTGTGTTCTGGAAAAATGTTTTAATTAGTCTTACTTGTTAAAAGCTTACATTTCCATAAAAGGGTAATTTAGTCATACATAAAAATATAATCAGTGACCCATCTCTTCACATGTTAAAGTTTAATGAATGCAAAGTGTAGTAGGCTTTCGTTTCGACGAGTTTCGACATGTTAAGAGTATTTACCACCCCGTAACTTTTTAAGACTCGCCTTTGGACCAACTTTGGTAGACTGTAACTTCGGACCCCTTAAACACGTTTTTAGACTCTTACCACCAGGACATTAAAGATTGACAACTAACTAAGGAACCAAACCCCACTGGTCTCACCTCAAAAAATTAGAAACGAAGGAGATATGACGATTTAAAGTTTCTATTTCAAATCTGTAAAAACCGAGAAAGTATAGTTATCGCATAATTTACTACAAGTAGCTTAGTAATGGTCGTTCATATAAGTAACTATTATTTTAAATATTATGTAGAGTCGGGATTCATAGAAGAGGCTCTCTAACCTTTAATCGCTCGTAAGGTAAGGGAAACGCTTATCCGTACACTCTTATTAAACCGTTACGATTTGTTACTATCTTGCATGGTAAGACTTTTGGTTATATTGAAATATTTATATTGGTTGAATTCATTTTACAAAATGATTATGGATAAAGATTTGTTTGTTTTGATCTTTTGAAACGGGATTGTGTTTAATATGGAAAGAAGTGCTTATGAATTTAAAAGTTTTGGGAACCAAAACCGTTTTGCTTTTCTACAAGCTTATGATGAGTTATCAAATTTGAAGGAAGTATCTTGGTTATTTGGAAATGGATTCTCATGTTGGTTTGAAACGGATTTGGTAGAGGGGTAGGTTGTTCCATAATAAGGGACTTCCTATACAGAGCTTCTGATGGGGGTTAGTTGATCGAGACCCCGTCCTCTTATCTTCCTCTTTGGGGTTGGCCCTTAGAGGGGTGTGCACACTCGGGATTCTAGGACAGTTTAGTACATGATTTGGCGAACCCCGTCTTATCCGGTTTAGGGCGAGGGGATCCTCTTCATACGGCCTCTATCCAAGTATATATACCGACGTTGGAAATTGTTGGAAAGAAATGTTTTCTTTGGTTTGGAATTATCTTGAAAGGTTGGATATGGATTTGAATATTTTGGAACACTTATGTTGTTCTTAATCATTTGAAATTATTTGTTCCCCTTCAACTAACAGTGGAAATTGTGATACTCTGTTTTCAATCTTTCGAAACACTTTTGTTACACATTATTTTAAAATGTCTTTTAAGTTATGATTTTATATTCCGTTTATTCTTTATTCAGATTGTTTACCTTACTCAACATTATTGTTGACCCTTTTATTTGTTTTGTCCTTGTTGGGACCTGCGGTGATCACAAATTGTGTGAGCATATCGTGTGACAGGTACTCATGGGAATTAGTCGTGGGATGCACAGGAGAGCGCGCTTAATAGTTTCATTCAAAGACAAATGCTTAAATACTTGATCTTTCTTTTGGATCGTTGAACTTATTTTCGCTTCCGCAAACTTTAAATTTGGTTGTAATCGTATTTTATTCTTTGGATTTTAATTTTGCATTAGACAACTACCTATTTTATTTCATGGTTAGGTACTACTACCACATTTGGTTTAATTGTGACACACCCATTATCCGAATTTTACTTGAAAACCCTATTTACTAATGGATAGGATGATGGGGGTGTTACAGCTGGTCAGTATTGCGCTTGCTACGGGGGTCCGGTACAAACACAGCCTTACTCAAATCTGTGGCATTCGGGTCAACATAGATGCGGGGACGAGGACGGTCACCCCACCATTCGGGGTAGTTTCCCGTCACTTGAAAACAAAATTTCAAACTATGACCTGATTTTTGACACGCAATGCAGAAATATTTGGACTGTCCAGATTGATTACGACGAACCTCGCGATTCCCCCCGCCAGATGGCCGAGAACCATGGTTGACATGGGCAGCAAAGGCCATGACATTAGGTGTGGTGTCTGTTTTATGATTAGACAGGTTGCGAACACCCTCGTCTTGCAGTAAACGATTATAAATAATGTCTAAAGAGGGAAGAGGATTAATACCGAGGATTTGGGAACGAATATTAGAAAAACGATCATCCAGTCCCATCAGAAAATCCCGAACGCGTTTCTTCTCGCGACGGGAATTGATAAGCGTCAACTAGTTGCAGGGGCAAGGATTACAAGCACATGACGGAAGAGCGTCCTGTTCCAAAACAGAGTCCCAAATGGCAACCAGACGCCCGTAATAGGCCATCAATGATTCAGTGGCGCCTTGTCGACAATCCAACAACTTGGCCTGTAGTTGATAGATCCTGGCTTCATTAACCTGACAAAATCGAGTTTTAATGTCAGACCATACCTGTGTTGCCTCCGTACGGACAGAAATTTGCTTGCGTACAGAAGGATCGAATGTGTTAAAGGTCCACATGGTGACAAGGCCATTTGTTGATTGCCAAGTTTCAAAATTCGAGGATGTAGCAGACGGTTTAGAGACGGTTCCATTAATATATCCAAGCTTGCCTTTAGCCAAGAGGGCAAGTTGAAAAGAACGGGACCATTCATCATAGTTATTCCCATTAAAAACAATTGGGGTGATTCTATGGCCCGTGTGCTCTGTATGAATAATAGAGAATGATTGAGATGGAGTTTGTGTAGAAGAGTC
Source organism: Silene conica (assembly GCA_029255685.2). Taxonomy (NCBI): domain Eukaryota; kingdom Viridiplantae; phylum Streptophyta; class Magnoliopsida; order Caryophyllales; family Caryophyllaceae; genus Silene; species Silene conica. The sequence continues at coordinate 77,293,079 of CM055314.2, forward strand.
ATCAGACTCGGGATTCGTCATTGTGAAAAAAAAAAAAAGACAGAACGGAGACAGGGAAGAAGAGGAAGACGGTAGAGAAAGAAAAGAATAAGAAAGAAAGAAACCTAGTATACTGATACCATTTAAATAAGGTAATTGGGTAAAGATTTCATTGTATTAATAATTGAATAATATGAACTTGTGTTTACAAAACTAGGACTATGTGCTATATATACTTTTGAGATGTAAGCTAAATATGGCAAAGAATAAAGCTATCTTATTTACATATCAATTAAGGCTTGATTTGAGGTGCACTAACGGCTAGCTTGCAACGGCTCCTTTGGACTCTTCTAACATGTTTACATTTATAAGTGAGCGTAGGTTATCTGAAATGACAACATATTAATTGACTAAAATAGTGATGCTTGCTGCCTAAATGGTAACATATTGAATATTTAATTAATCACTTTGTAAAAAAATAAGATCGTAACTTATTTGAAATAGTGATATATTATAAATTTGTGATCGTTAATAATGTTATCAAAATGATAACATATTGCACAACTATATTAGTAGGGGTAAAAATGTGTTTTGTTATTATTTTACAAATGTTTGTTTATTTTAATTACAAATGTGATTTAAGTATTTAACCAATTACACAATTCGCATTATTTGCTATATTGCTTGCCAAAAATTCTTGCTTCAGACGGATCAAAATAAGACGGATCAAACGTCGCCATCTTTTTAATAGAATGTAACCAATTAATAACAAAATGTTATATCGCAAATTCGTCACTTTTTACCCTGAAAATAATGATAATATACAAGCACGGACTTGACGAAAGTAGCTCGTCAAATCTCGAAATTTGCAAGTAACATTTCGTTGTGGGGGACGGCGACAAGTCTTAAATTTCAGAAAAAAAGATATTTAAAAACGGAATTGATGACGTGGACCCATTTTCGGTAAATAGTTTGAAATCCGCACTATTTTGATAAATAATTTGATTTTCGACCCCATTTTAGCAAAAACTTCTTTATATATGATCGCGTTTACCAAATCTTACCAATTAAGGCTAAATTTTCATAAAGGGTGTGGGCACAGAAAATTTATTAATGTGCCGAATAAATAAAATAAAATGATGATTTTGAGTTAATACCAAATTTTAACTTAATTTAATTATTTTTGTTCCGACTAAATGAAATACGGGTTGATACGAATTACAAAAGAAGCTATCCGGATCTCTAAACCAAAAAGAAGCAAATTTGGGCCAAGTTCACAACTAAACCCATAAATGGGCCTGTGGCTACCAAAGTCCAACAAGGAGAATCAAAACTCTATAAAAAAGAGTTCTCCTCATTCATTACAAGGGTTGAAAATTCATTATTGCATAGAAGCCAGAGAAGACAAGGTGCAAATCCAACTAAGTTTTCTTTATCAAAGTCATTGCAAGCAGTCAACAAGTACGCCAAATCGTGCCGCCTGCGTTGAAGATTCAAACACAAAATCAAACCTTCAAGGGAGATTCAAGTCATCGCGACCCTCCTAAGAAATCAAATTTACAACACGTGTAGAGTAATCAAAGTTGTCTACAGTGCACCCCTTACGTGTACCCTGTACACGTACCCCTACGGCATACTAGATCCAGAGGATATATTAGAGATTGTACACGTACTTTTAATATTTAATTAATAAAATTTATTTGTTTCATTGTCTTGTATTTCAGTTATTGCGATACAAAATCTGCTGTTACAATGGGAAATCCAACCTTCAAACCTCGACACGAATAATGATCGATGTGATAAACGACAATCTCACTCGTGTTTAATTCTTGCTTGCGGGAAGTGCTTGTATATGTCCAGAATATAGGCATTACTTGGATGCCAGGTAGCACCAAAACGGACACGGACACGGGATACGGCATACCATGAAATTTAGGACACAGGGCACGACATTTAAATTTAATAAAATATACATTTTATAATTATAAATTTTTGATTTTATTTTGTAAAAATATTTGATACTAATTTTAAATAAGTGAATGTAAAACTTGCCCTTGATAATAAATTTATTTTCATTCCTCATCCGAAACAATATTCTAATTGATCTCTTTTGATATCGCATTTCTCATCTCAAGAACATCATTCACCGCAAATGATAACCAAATATCGTGGACACGCGACGGACACGGCTCAAATACCATGGACACGCATCGGACACGTGCCCAAACAAATATAGAAAGTTAGACACGGCTGACTAGGTGTTGGACACGTTTCGGCGTGTGTCTGTGGAGTGTCAGTGTCGGACACGGTGTCGGACACGGTACGACTCATTAAGAGAAGTGTCTGTACTACCAAGAGGGATGGAGTCGAACTCGCTGATTCCATTAGCATGAACCCACACAAGTGGCTCCTAACAAACATGGATTGCTCATGCCTATGGCTCAAGAGCCCTAAAACATTAGTCAATTCACTTTCTACAAAACCCGAAATCTTAAGTAACAAAGCTACTGACTTCGGGGATGTAATAGATTATAAGGACTGGCAAATTGCTCTAAGTCGTCGATTTTGAGCTCTTAAGCTATGGATAGTCATTTCTCGATTTGGTTCGGCTAATTTGATGGCTCATATAAGAAGTGATATAGAGTTGGCTAAGTATTTTGAATCACTGACCGAGCAAGACACGAGATTCGAGCTAGTACGTGGTCCCTCGAAAATTTGCTTTGGATTGCTTTTGGCTAAGACCAACTGGGGTTGATACAAGTGGAAATGTGATGAACCGAAAGTTACTTGAAGATATAAGCTCCAACGGCGAAGCATACATGATTCATGCGATTTTTAGACGGTAACTTTGCCATACGATGTGCTATAGGGGGAAGTTTAACTGAAAAGAAGCACATTGATAAAGCTTTGGAACCTTATTCAAGAAAAGGCTGCTAAGAGGGTAGAGCCTTATACAATGCTGCATTGATTGCAATCTAAAAACTAAAATAGTAGCTAGCTAGCGAGTTTTAAACTAGTGGTTAAGACGGAAATCTAGCTAGCTTAAATAACTAGTTTGAATCTATGTTCGCGATATATATTCTATTCAAGAATGTAAAATCAAGCATTGGATTAAGTATTAAAAATGTAAAAGAATTGAAGATTCATCTATTAATTAAACGTATTTCAAAAGACGTGATAAGACATACTTGTTTACTACTCTATTTGAAATAATGTTTGAATGAGATCAATAATAGTAGAAATAGTACCATGTTATGAGATCGTCATGAAGCGATCTCACATGCAAAAATTTCCTCGGAACATAGAAAAGATTCGTAAGGAGAGGAATCTTTTTGCTAAAATAGGGTTTAAAATCAAACTAATTAACAAACTAATGCTCATTTCAAAGTGTTTACCAATTATGGGCCGATGTTATCACCTTTTTACTTTTCAAAAATTTGACATTTTATCTCAAAAATACACTTATCTTCTATTTTCTTCAATCTCCATTAAGAGCATCCTCAACAATGAGGAATGCTCTCCTTGACAATGGGAGTATTGAATCTTGAGGATTAAATTAAGGCTCCAATCATGAGGAATGATCCTCAACTAAATGAGGATGAAAGCACTCAGTGAAGTATTGAGGAAGAAGAAGCGGAGCGTGAGGAGGAGAGAAGGAGAGCAATTGTATTTTTTTTTCATTTTTTAAGAGGTTTGATGATGTCATGGTTTTTGTAAATCCTTTATTTAGTTTTTATTTTGTTAATAAATTATATTTGCTTAAATAATTGATATATAATTGATTTTTTTGACAAAAATAATTACACCATCATTTGTATTTTTTTCTCTACAATTAGGTAGAAATATTTGACATATTTTTCCTTCTCTTCCATATTCGTTTTCTAATTGACATTTAGGATTCATAATTGAATAACATTTTAAAAAATAATGTAGATTGATAACTCATAATTGATAACATTTAAATTAAAATGACGAAAAAAATAAACCGCACAAGTAAATTAAGCTTACGAAAATAAATATAACACATAAATAAATTATAACACCCCCATTTATTTAAGGGCCTGTACTAGGACTCCCCAGATAAATAAGAGTGTTACCATCTCGGTTTCCCGAGGCAGCAGATACAAAGGGAAGATAAACAGTACTTTAATTAAATAAAGTTAAACTCAAAGGACGAGTTCATACAACCAACTTATAAAACTGTCTTGTAAAAAAACTAAAGTACAACTCATGAAAAGACTACTATGGTGATCTAGACTCTAGGCTGGTACGGATCCGAGCTTCTCCCTTCCCTTAGCTCCCATAGTCTCAACACCTGTCAATCTGCTCCCCAATAAATTGGTTCATCACAGGTGATCACGAATACACAGGGTCAACCACGAGGTTGAGTAGAGGAAAATATAAACAAACAATATCATACGTATATATGGATTTAATCATCCATTAACTCCGCACCGATCCAACGCCAAATAAACTCCGCACCGATCCAACGCCAAATAAACTCCGCACCGATCCAACGCCAAATAAACTCCGCACCGATCCAACGCCAAATAACTCCGCACCGTATCACAAGACCCAATATTCTCCACATCGTATTGTATCACAGAAATATACAGTCAATTAAATACAATATAACACCATTCATACAATGAGATATAAATAGTTAACATCGGATAATAACAAATTACTCATCAACATGTATACAGTATTCCCCTACCTCGAATAGCAGAATTGTAGACAAGTCCAAGCTCACTAAAAGTGTTCCACACGAAACTCGCTACCTAAACACGTATATGTAACGAAATAATAACCTTCCCTAAACCCCTTAACAACCTATACTTACTATAATTAGAAACATTCCATAAATGGAAAGTTTCCAAAAATAGAAACCCATTATAAATGGAAAGTTTCCATAAATAGAAACTTCCCCAACTTAATGGTTTCCCGACTCATACCCTTCAACTACACGATAACGAATAACATTGAAATAGTGAAAGCCGACTTATAATAAGAATAGTAGTAATAATGATAAGACTTACTAATAAAATCATTTCAACAATAATAATAATAATATTAATAATAATAAGAATAATAATAATATTAATAACAATAATAATAATAATAATAATAATAATAATAATAATAATAATAACATCACAAGCGCCAAAAACCCACGACCCTAAACAGCCCCGACCTGACTCAAACACCAGCCACGAAACACGCCTCCATTACCGTGACAGCCCCCTTCGACCTCTACCACCGCTAACCCCTAACACCCAACAGTCGTACACCACCTTGACACCTCTGACCCTTCCGTCGACCTCCGGTAAGATAACCAAAACCCCCTGACAACACAGATCCCTTACCCTCTGCCATAACCTCCTGTAACAGCCCTTCTAACCAGACCAGAACGAACCCCTATCGACTCCACCACCAGCGCCGACAACCCCTGAGACCACCCTCCAGACACACCCTGCCACATACCCTAGACACCACGGTGGTACCACTGTGTCGACCTCCCCCGAGTCAACAGTGGTACCACCCCCTTACACCTCCTGCGAAAACAAGTCTGACCCGTGACTAAGACCGCGACCAGACAGCAACACGAACACCCCTTTTTACACCATTCACGACACCTGCAACCACTGAGACAGACCTCCCACGACTCCCCTGACCACCGTGAACAAAGTAACGAAAACACAAACTCAAGATTACAACGCGACATTAAAAGAAACCAAAACAAACGTGAGCAGACACAACCCGATTGAGTTACTGATGAGAAAACGTGTAACCTTACCTGTTTCTGGGTCAGATCGAAGGCTCTAGGCACGACTGTCCTCACCGTGAGATGACTATATCCTTTCTGGGTAGTGGCGGCAGCACAAATGGGGTGTGGTGTGTGTTGATGGTAGGTCACAACTAGGGTGGATATGGTCTTATATGACGGCAGGGGAGTGGTTTTGTGTGAGGATGAGCGTTACGTTGAATGATAGGGTTTCTAAACAAAACACGGGCTGTGTGTTTGCATAAGAAACGAAGCCCAATACCACTTCCAAGAGGTCCCTAGTTCGAACCCCACAAGAGGCATGACACATATCCAAGAGATCCCTAGTTCGAATCCCATAAGTAGCGTGACACACACACATATACTTATAAACGAACCAATTACTATCCTTGTATTTATCATCGTATCAAATAAAAAAAACCCGTACTAAACATAAAACCGTTTAGCTACTATAAACAATTAAGATAAAACCGTAACCACAATTCGAGGTATTACAGTCTTTCCCCCTTAAAATGAACTTCGTCCCGAAGTTCTACCACACTTAGGTGACAAAACAAACCAACTCAACGAGCTTGAAACACAAAACGTTAATCAAAACACAAAATGTGACATTCCACCCCCCTTAAGAAAAAGTTACGTCCTCGTAACTTACCTCAATCAAACAGATGCGGGTAACGCTCCCTCATGGATATCTCGGGCTCCCATGTCACCTCTTCCTGGTTATGATTGGTCCATAGAACTTTTACTAATGACGTCTCCCCATTCTGAGTCTTTCGCACCTTCCTATCCAGAATCTCTTTCAGAGCGCGAGTCTCAACGTAAGCCAACTGCTCATCTATCTCAATCACCTCGTGCTGAAGCACATGTGATGGATCACTCACATATTTCCTCAACTGAGACACATGGAACACATTATGGACCTTGGATAGGGTTGGAGGTAAAGCTAAACGATATGCCACCTCTCCAACTCTGTCCAAGATCTCAAACGGCCCAATAAACTTCTGACTCAGTTTGCCACGCTTGCCGAACCTCATCACACCCTTCATTGGAGATACTTTCAGCAGTACCTTCTCTCCTGCCTCGAAGGAAATATCACTCCTCTTCAGATCTGCATAGCTCTTCTGTCTATCCTGAGCGGCCCTCATCCTCTGTCGAATAATCTGAACCTGCTCCACCATCTCCTGGATCATATCTGGCCCTAAAGTTACAACATCAGCTCGATCATCCCAGCACACAGGGCTCCGACACTTCCTCTCGTACAAAGCCTCAAAAGGAGCCATCCCTATACTGGCATGATAACTGTTGTTATACGAAAACTCTATCAATCCGAGTCGATCCTCCGATCCCAAGATCCTCCGAACTCAAGTACGCAAGCTCTCAACATGTCTTCAAGGGTCTGAATCGTTCTCTCGTTCTGACCGTCAGTAGCTGGATGGAAAGCTGTACTTATCTTCAATTGGGTACCCAAAGCGGCCTGCAACTCCTGCCAAAATCTAGATATGAACCTCGAGTCTCGATCCGAAACAATGTCCTTGGGTACACCATGCAATTTGACCACATTCTGCACATATGACTTAGCCAACTCAGCTTTACTCCAGGTATCTTTCATCGGAATAAAGTGAGCAGACTTAGTCAAACGATCCACAATCACCCAAATCATGTTGTTGCCCCTCTGAGTCCGAGGCAACCCCACGATAAAGTCCATCGAAATGTTCTCCCACTTCCACTCTGGTACATCTAAAGGTTGAAGTTTTCCTTGTGGTCTCTTATGCTCCCATTTCACTCTCTGACATGTCAAACATCTGGACACAAACTCTGCGACTTCCTTCTTCATATTAGGCCACCAGAATGTCTTCTTAAGATCTTTATATAACTTATCACCCCCTGGGTGAACGGAATAAGGAGTAGCATGAGCTTCAGTCAGGATTTTCTTCTTTAATTCCTCAACATCTGGAACACACCATCGCCCACTGAACCTCAGACTACCGTCGGTATGAATACTGAACTTGGATGCAGCCTCTCCAACCTCACTCTCAACCATTCCGCGCCACTTCTGGATTCTCGCATCACTCTTTTGCAATTCCCGAATCTCCCCATACAACTCAGGCTCCACTGTCACGTCGCTAAGAGCATCCCCTTTCCGGATCACGAAAATTCCCTTCTCCCTTAGTTCACCATGCAACCTCACTCTTGATCTGGCACAACTCAAAGCATGAACTGACTTCCTACTGAGGGCGTCAGTTACCACATTCGCCTTGCCTTCATGGTAGAAAATCTGCATATCATAGTCTCCAATCAACTCTATCCACCTCCTTTATCTCATGTTCAACTCCTTCTGGGTGTAGATATGAAGGGAACCGATAGTCATACTAACAAATCCTAATAATGTAGTCTTACTAATTATTTTACATTTTAATTAATCTCATATTAATTTATACTCAAGATCTTATGCATGCAATAATATGTGCGGAATAATAACGGAAAGGGCCTTACAAACGGTCCAAATAAGTGCTAGGACAATCCTCCACGGAGCAACCAAAATAGCTTGCCTCCTTCACGTTGCACCCAAGACCTACCCTTAAACACCAAAGACCGAACTCGAGCTAGGAGACGGAATCGGTTATCTTAAAACCGTAAACTAATATTCATATACTAGCTTACTAAAATATTATGTAAATAATATTTAGAGAGTTTTTATTTTCTTATGCTTAGAAAATATACATAGAGGATTTATGAGTCTTTTCTTACTCTAGAAAAATGACTTAGAGATACATCCAATATAATGTGTACATCACATATATATTATGGTGGGTTTTGGGTGGAGTGTGTCGTGAGGTGTGTTGGGGTAGGACAATTAGGTGGCTTGTCATACACATGCAATTAGGGTTGCATGCCTACTATTAGGCATCAACCTATCCTAATCATTATGCATGTAAATAAATACTATTACTAATATTTACCCAAAACACACACACTTACACGACACACTAAGTGTAAAATGGACTTCCATTTCACAATTTGTAATTTGTACAATTGTGTAATATGTGACATCCTATGTGACATAATTAAATTGTATTAATTTAAAATATTTTTATCACATAAATAATATTTCTAAATTAATCAAATCATATTTAACAAATTATTTAGTAATTCATAATCACCGTCTCAAAATATGGTTATTATAATAATCGTCAATACGATATACAACATTTGTTATAACCACGAACCCATCTCATTCTAATTTTGACATTTCATAAATATCGATTAATATTTGACAATTGACACATTTCAATTTCAAATATAAATCTTACTTTAAGATTCAACCTCTAATTTCTCAATATACGGTTTTTAAGAATATCGATCAATCTGTATCCTATACAATTAATCAATATACGTTTAAGGGGTTAGTCCTATAGGTGTGACCTAAAGGGATCAACTGACCACCACCGCCATACGACAGTAATGTTAAACTCTAGTCAGCCAATCATTACCGATTAATGTTGGTCAGTTGACTAAATCAATATCGGATCGTCCCTTGCATATTCATTTCATAAGATTTATGACAATGATTTTTATCACTGTCGTGATCGCACTATTGTTGAGGACACATTTCCCAACAAGATATACTTCAGACTCTTAAGATAAGAAAACACCTTAAAAGTGGCTCCATAAAGGTAATGGCACCACAATTTCAGTGCAAAGACCACTGCTCCCAATTCTAAATCATGAGTTGGATAATTTTCTTCATAAGTTTTCAATTGGCGAGAAGCGTACGCGATCACTCTCCCATTCTGCATTAGCACACAACCCAATCCATGCTTCGAAGCGTCAGTATACACTTCGAAATTATCACTCCCGACAGGCAAGGCAAGGATAGGAGCTGTTGTCAGGCGTTCCTTAAGGGTCAGGAATGCCTTCTCACAACTCTCGTCCCAGATGAAACGGTTATCCTTCCTCATTAACGACGTCAACGGCTTCGCTATCTTCGAAAAATCCTTGACAAACCTCCGATAATAACCAGCCAATCCCAGGAAGCTTCGAATTTCACTCACATTCTTCGGACTTTGCCACTTAGTCACGGCATCGATCTTACTAGGATCGACAGATACCCCCTCCTTGGAAATTACATGCCCCAGAAATGCGACTTTCTCCAACCAGAACTCACACTTGCTCAATTTAGCATTGAGCTTATGCTCCTCCAAGGTCTGAAGCACTCTCCTCAAATGATCCTCGTGCTCTTCTGCATTCTTGGAATACACTAGGATATCATCGATTAATACCACCACGAACTTATCCAAATACGGGCTAAAGACTCGGTTCATCAAATCCATGAACACAGCTGGAGCGTTAGTCAATCCGAATGGCATAACCACAAATTCATAGTGGCCATACCTCGTTCTGAAAGCGGTCTTTGGAATATCTTCATCCTTTATTCTCAACTGGTGATACCCGGATCTCAAGTCGATCTTAGAGAAAACTCCAGCTCCGCATAACTGATCGAACAGGTCGTCAATTCTTGGCAAAGGATAACGGTTCTTGATGGTCACATTGTTCAGCTCTCGGTAGTCAACACAAAGCCTTAAACTCCCATCTTTCTTCTTTACGAACAAAACGGGTGCTCCCCAGGGCGACACACTGGGTCGAATGAACCATTTCTCAGCTAGTTCATCCAACTGCTTTTTCAATTCCTCCATCTCCTTCGGTCCTATTCGGTACGGTGATTTAGATATTGGTCCCGCCCCTGGTTTTAGGTCAATGGAAAATTCCACTTCCCTCCTTGGCGGTAATCCAGGAACGTCATCTCTGAATACTCCCTCAAACTCCCGTACCACAGGTATCTCACTAGTCTTGGGGGTCTTAGCCTCACAATTCCACATTTGGCACAAAATCAGACGCTCTCATTTCCTCAAGCTAGACTTAAGGGTATTGACAGAAATGAATTTGATTTTTGGTTTGACTCGGTATCCCTTGTAGGACACCCTTACTCCCTTAGGTACCCTCAAGGAAATTTTCTTTTGATGACAGTCGATAAAAGCTCTATACTTCCCCAGCCAGTCCATCCCTAGGATCACCTCAAAACCCCCCAGCGGAAATTCTATGAGGTCACAATAGAAAATTGTTTCTCCGATTTTGATGGATACACTCCCATAAACCCTATTACAAGCTATCGACTCTCGTGAAGGTATGGTCACTGAGTCCGCGACCCAGTCGAATCTCTCAAGTCCCAAGGCCTTAACATGATCCCTAGACACAAAAGAATGGGTGGCACCGGAATCGAAAAGTACGAAAGTAGGTTTAGAGTTCACAAGAAAAGTACCGGTCACCACATGAGCATCATCCTTGGCTGCCTGTTTTCCCATGGCAAAGAGCTTGCAACTAGTTTTGACTCCACTCTGGCTGGCAGAAGATGTCCCAGCCTGCCGATTTCTTTCCGTTCCCGTCTTTTGAATGCTTCCACCTCCATTGTATTGGTTCTGGTACGAGCGGTTCTGATAGTTGTTATAGCTCCTTTGATAATTGATGCTCCCTCCAGACTTCGCACCCCCACCATAGTTGGTCATGGGTGTGCGATAGCCACTGCTACCATAAGACTGGGTGCGAGATCCCTGATATCCGGATGTAGGCGTACGATAACCCCCGGACTGGTTTCCTCCAGATGAACGACACACTGCCTGCTTGTGTCCCCTCTTTCCACAGCCAAAGCAAACTATTCCCGCTGAACCACCGCCAGAAACCCCACTCATGTAATTTCCCCCACTTTGATTTCTCCCTCCTCCGGATGTGTTGTTACTGAAGTAACCACTAAACTTGTTGGTGCTTTGCTTCTTTGACCCAGAACTTTCAGTTACTGCCTCAGCCTTCCTCTTTTCTGATTTTGACTTCTTGTCTTCCTTAATCATATCTGAGAGCCTCTCCGCCGCCCTAGCCCGTAAATAGATGTCCCGGACTGTGGTGGGCGGAGCCGCAATCAGTCTCTTCTTGATAGCAATTGACAAACCCCTCTCAAACTTCATTGCCATCATAGCATCATCAAACCCCATGTCCCCCACATAGCTCACCAACTGGATAAATTTTCTGTAATAAGCCTCTACTGTTATGTCTTCCGTCATCCTGAAGGTATCAAACTCCTCTCTTAGCTTGCTTTTCTGGAATTCTGGTAGAAACACTTCATATAAGATCCTCTTGAATGCGACCCAGACAACAAACTCGGTCCCATCCTCTCTAGCTGCCTCTCGAATCTCTCCCTTGTTCCCGGTCCACCAATCTCCGACCATACCCCTCAGATAGTGGGCTGCTTGGTCAACCCTCAACTCTTCAGGGCAATCCACCAACTCGAACAAGTTACTGAATTCCCGGCACAGGCTCCTAGCAAATGAGGTTCCCCCTCCCCGGTGAATTGGGTAGGGTGATGCCTCGCGATAATCGTGTCATCTTTGCGGAGTCCATACGTTTGGCCTTTAGGGCCTCATTCTCAGCTATCAAACGGTCCAATTCTTCTTGCGTGATGTTAGCGACATTGTTTCTTCGCGGAGGCATACTATAATACAAAAGAAATAAATGAGTCCCGACTACCGTAAATTAAGCTTACGAAAATAAATATAACACATAAATAAAGTGTAACACCCCCATTTATTTAAGGGCCTGTACTAGGACTCCCCAGATAAATAAGAGTGTTACCATCTCGGTTTCCCGAGGCAGCAGATACAAAGGGAAGATAAACAATACTTTAATTAAATAAAGTTAAACTCAAAGGACGAGTTCATACAACCAACTTATAAAACTGTCTTGTAAAAAAACTAAAGTACAACTCATGAAAAGACTACTATGATGATCTAGACTCTAGGCTGGTCCGGATCCGAGCTTCTCCCTTCCCTTAACTCCCATAGTCTCAACACCTGTCAATCTGCTCCCCAATAAATTAGTTCATCACAGGTGATCACGAATACACAGGGTCAACCACGAGATTGAGTAGAGGAAAATATAAACAAACAATATCATACGTATATATGGATTTAATCATCCATTAACTCCGCACCGATCCAACGCCAAATAAACCCCACACCGATCCAACGCCAAATAAACTCCGTACCGATCCAACGCCACATAAACTCCGCACCGATCCAACGCCAAATAACTCCGCACCGTATCACAAGACCCAATATTCTCCACATCGTATTGTATCACAGAAATATACAGTCAATTAAATACAATATAACATCATTCATACAATGAGATATAAATAGTTAACATCGGATAATAACAAATTACTCATCACCATGTATACAGTATTCCCCTACGTCGAATAGCAGAATTGTAGACAAGTCCAAGCTCACTAGAAGTGTTCCACACGAAACTCGCTACCTAAACACGTATATGTAACGAATTAATAACCTTCCCTAAGCCCCTTAACAACCTATACTTACTATAATTAGAAACCTTCCATAAATGGAAAGTTTCCAAAAATAGAAACCCATTATAAATGGAAAGTTTCCATAAATAGAAAATTCCCCAACTTAATGGTTTCCCGACTCATACCCTTCAACTACACGATAACGAATAACATTGAAATAGTGAAAGCCGACTTATAATAAGAATAGTAGTAATAATGATAAGACTTACTAATAAAATCATTTGAACAATAATAATAATAATATTAATAATAATAAGAATAATAATAATATTAATAACAATAATAATAATAATAATAATAATAATAATAATAATAATAATAATAATAATAATAATAATAATAATAATAATAATAATAATAATAATAATAATAACATCACAAGCGCCAAAAACCCACGACCCTAAACAGCCACGACCTGACTCAAACACCAGCCACGAAACACGCCTCCATTACCGTGACAACCCCCTTCGACCTCTACCACCGCTAACCCCTAACACCCAACAGCCGTACACCACCTTGACACCTCTGACCCTTCCGTCGACCTCCGGTAAGATGACCAAAACCCCTGACAACACAGATCCCTCACCCTCTGCCATAACCTCATGTAACAGCCCTTCTAACCAGACCAGAACGAACCCCTATCGACTCCACCACCAGCGCCGACAACCCCTGAGACCACCCTCCAGACACACCCTGCCACATACCCTAGACACCACGGTGGTACCACTGTGTCGACCTCCCCCGAGTCAACAGTGGTACCACCCCCTTACACCTCCTGCGAAAACAAGTCTGACCCGTGACTAAGACCGCGACCAGACAGCAACACGAACACCCCTTTTTACACCATTCACGACACCTGCAACCACTGAGACAGACCTCCCACGACTCCCCTGACCACCGTGAACAAAGTAACGAAAACACAAACTCAAGATTACAACCCGACATTAAAAGAAACCAAAACAAACGTGAGCAGACACAACCCGATTGAGTTACTGATGAGAAAACGTGTAACCTTACCTGTTTCTGGGTCAGATCGAAGGCTCTAGGCACGACTGTCCTCACCGTGAGATGACTATATCCTTTCTGGGTAGTGGCGGCAGCACAAATGGGGTGTGGTGTGTGTTGATGGTAGGTCACAACTAGGGTGGATATGGTCTTATATGACGGCAGGGGAGTGGTTTTGTGTGAGGATGAGCGTTACGTTGAATGATAGGGTTTCTAAACAAAACACGGGCTGTGTGTTTGCATAAGAAACGAAGCCCAATACCCCTTCCAAGAGGTCCCTAGTTCGAACCCCACAAGAGGCATGACACATATCCAAGAGATCCCTAGTTCGAATCCCATAAGTAACGTGACACACACACATATACTTATAAACGAACCAATTACTATCCTTGTATTTATCATCGTATCAAATAAAAAAAACCGTACTAAACATAAAACCGTTTAGCTACTATAAACAATTAAGATAAAATCGTAACCACAATTTGAGGTATTACATAAAGCTTACAATTCATTACGTCATTGGATAAGCTCAATAATTTTCTCAGTTATAATTACATAACATTGGATAAGATTGAATAAGTGATATCTCAACTGCTTGATTATGGTTGGTCTATTCAGATTACGGATAAGATTGGATAAAAGTTTTTTTCTCTATAAATAAGTAATAATACTAACATATTTCAATACACCATCTATTTTCTTTCTAACTTGTTTTACTTCTTTTAGCCTAAAAAAATATTTTAATCTTAACAAGTTATTTTTCATGGATCTTTTGGACATGCAAATGTTAGAACTTTTAGCGAAAATGAAAGATAAAGATTTGAATCCTCAAAATCTTCAAAATGTCTATAATCCTGAAGAATATGGCAAAACATCTCAGTTACTCCACAATATAACCCTAATCAGAGTTATAATCCTTCTCCTCAAACTGACCACAATTATTCAAAATATGAACAAAGTTATCCGTAACTTTCATCTCAAACATCCTCAATTAACTTATCTCAAGCTTCTATGAGCGATTGGGATAATATGGTTGAGCGAAATCAAGTACCTGAAAGGGTACCTCAAAAAACAAGACAATCATCAAGATGGACTATTCAAGAAGATGAAGCACTCATTTCATCTTTTATGAGGCATTCAACTGATAATGTGATCGGCACAAATCAAAAGAAAAATGCACTTTGGGTTAAAGTCAAAAAGTTATTTGATGAAGCACGTGAAGCTAACCCAATTCTCATGCCTAAAGATAGAATCCAGGCAGGCATGTTGGGTGGTCGCTTTCGTAGAATATCTGCCGGTGTTATGAAATGGGTTGCTTGGTACGAAGAAGCTTTAAGGAGAAAGTCTAGTGGAAAGAATATGGAAGATGTACTTCAAGAAGCTCACGCACTTCATATTTAAACGGAGGGTGGTAAGTTTCAATTTGAACGTGCATGAGTTTTGTTAAAAAAAAATACAATAAATGGAATGAAATTGTCGGGCGATATGTTGAAGAGAATATTAGTTCGAGTGCCAGCAATAATAAGTCTCAAAAGACTGTGTCTGTTGATGTTGATGAATATCCCGATCCAAATACCCCTACATTTGGTAGTGACCCAGACTCGGCTGGTAGTGGTAAAAGATTTAGGTTTAATGAAGGCGGATTTTCTACACCAAATAGTGGAAACGACGGAGAAGGTATGGGTAGCCAACGTCCTGAAGGTATAAAGGCGGCTAAAAAAATAAAGGAAAAATGAAAGTAGGCAAGGTTGCCTATTTGGCTGAAAGCATTGACCGTTTTGGTGAAAAAAAGTCTAGCGATGCGGAATTACAATGGGAGAAAGTAAATTATCAAAAGAAGAAAATAAAGATGAGGGCTGAGCTGTAGGAAATAATTTCTTAAATTACTCTTAAAAGTATTAACTTAATTAATACTGCCAAAGATTATATAAAAAAACGAATTGATATTAAAACAATATAACTGAAATAATAGGACAATGATCATAGAAATAACCTTTGGTCCTATATGAGATCGGCCTAAGAACAACCTAGTATAAACCCAAACTTCAAGGTAGAAGTTCTCCTTAGATTGCACCCAAGACAACTGAGAAAGATTCCCTCAAAGTTCCTCCTAAATTACTATTAATTATTTTAGAGGATTTATTTTGGGGTTAAGATGATAAACTAATCAAGGGAGAATAAGAGAGGAAAAACCTTTTTCTTCTTGTGTGTCCAACCTCACGGCCGAAACCCTCTATATATAGGGTTTTGGTTTGTGTTGGTATTGTACTTCAATTAGGAAACCTCATTATAATATAATATTTTGAGTCGGTTTTCTTATTCCGAACTTCCTTAAAATATCATATATATTTTAATACTTTTCGGTGTACAAATTTAATTCCCGGAGAATATTAATTAATTATACTATAATTAATTAATCCCAATTATATTATTCTATCATATATTAAAATATAATTAACAAATATAACTTTTATATATATTTATTAGAATTAACATTTAATTCATTTCTCCTAGTTATTATTTAATCATATTAAATGTTTATCATCTACTTAACTACATTTAGCTAAGTTTAGCATTTATGTAATTATAGCAATATATAATCACATTTCTCAGTACTATCCTATAGGTGTGACCTTTAGGGATCAGCTGATTATCGCCATCATATGACAGTAACGTCAAACTTCTAGTGAGCCAATCGTTACCGATAAACGTTAATCAACTGATTAATATACTAAGTATCCCTGCGTGATCCTGTAAAAGATTTACTCAAATAATCACACATTGTGGAGGACATTTACTCCAACAATCTCCCACTTTTCCTACAAGTGTGTGTGCGATTACGATTCTCATATCCATGCATTATTCTCCCACTCAATGGAAGACAAATTGCAAAGTCTTACCTTACAAGGTCGTATCTCCCAAGTAATCATATCAGGAGTGGTTTCCTCGACTAGAGAGCAACATAAATGATACGAATCATATTCGAGCATGGCCATGCGTTTAAGTTACTACTCCTCGAGTGGCCCTAAGAAATATATATAAAACCTGATAAAGGCTGGATATTTTCCTTGACTTATGACCTGCCGATGGAAGCACAGTATGAAATGACCCGGTAAAAGTCCGATTGGTCTCCTTTTACGGTGCGACCTAGGACAGAAACCAAAGCCACCCAAAAACTGTCTATATCGCATGAAATAAACAATGGTCAAAAGAACCGACTTTAGGAATCACGATAGACGTCCCATCCACGACTAGGTACCTAATGTATCTTAACATTTAGGACTCTATGTTGTGGTCACTATGTCCTATGCGATATTATATACCCATATTTGTTATTGATCAGTCAGACGTTTGACTTATGGAATATTGACCCTTCTATCCTTCAACTAACAAAATAATCACCTGAGTTATCAGCTCATATTGGTGTTTACGGACAAAACATACATATAAAGTAAAACAGTTCACTGTGTGGTGTTAAAAAATTGTCGTACAATCCACATGTAATACAATATAAAGAAATTCAATGATTTTATTAAGTAATAATTTGAAATGATCAAACATTAATCAAACAATGTTTATTACAATTCTGGAACACGCTTTATCCCCATGGATGAGATGTATCCTTCATGTTTATTATGCGGTAGTGCCTTAGTCAGCAGATCAGCAATGTTGTTATCCGTTCCAATCTTGCACAATGCTATCTCCTTTTGCTCCATGTAATCTCTTATCAGATGAGCTTTTCTGAGTACATGTCTAGATTTGTTGTTAGACTTAGGCTCCTTAGCCTGGAAGATTGCACCACTGTTATCACAATAAAGGGTGATTGGATCTTTCACACTAGGTACTACTTTTAGTCCTTGTAAGAAATAACGCATCCAAATAGCTTCCTTTGCAGCTTCGGAAGCTGCCAAGTACTCAGACTCTGTTTTAGAATCTGCTGTAACGCTCTGTTTGGAACTCTTCCAACTGACTGCTCCACCATTAAGAGTAAAGACAAAACCCGACTGAGATTTAGAATCATCACGATCGGTTTAGAAACTAGCATCTGTGTAACCCTTAGCACTTAGCTCCATGTCTCCACCATATACAAGTGCCCAATCCTTAGTCCTTCGTAAGTACTTAAGGATGTTCTTGACGGCTATCCAGTGACTTTCACCTGGATAATTTTGGTAACGGCTGACCATACTCAATGCATATACCACATCAGGACGTGTGCACATCATGGCATACATGATCGACCCTACTGCCGAAGCATAAGGTATCCGACTCATCATGCGTTCAGTTTCTTCCGGTGTTGTAGGTGATTGTTTCTTACTCTGATGCACCCCATGAACAACAGGAAGGTAAGCACTCTAGGAGTTTGTCATACTGAATCTATCAAGAATCTTATCTATATAATCTTCTTGACTCAATGCTAACATCCTTTTCGATCTATCTCTATAGATGCGGATGCCTAGAATCCTCTGTGCCTCACCCGGTCAAATCTTTCATTTTAAAATGGTTCTTTAACCATGTCTTAACCGACGAAATCATGGGAATGTCGTTTCCAATTAGTAGTATATCATCTACATACACTACTAGGAATACGATTTTACTCCCACTTGACTTGATATACAGACATGGTTCTTCGGCACTTTGAATGAATCCGTTCTGTTTTATCACGTCGTCAAAACGATGATTCCAACTCCGTGATGCTTGCTTAAGTTAATAGATGGAACGCTTGAGCTTGCACACTTTCTTAGGATGTTTAGGATCGATGAAACCCTCAGGTTGTATCATATACAGTTCTTCTTCCAAAAACCCGTTTAGGAAGGCGGTTTTCACATCCATTTGCCAGATCTCATAATCATGAAATGCGGCTATCGCTAAGATAATCTGAATAGATCTAAACATTACGACTGGAGAAAATATCTCATCATAGTGCAACCCGTGTACTTGAGTGAAACGTTTTGCCACCAATCGTGCTTTATAAACATCTGGTTGTCCATCTAGTGCACGCTTTATCTTATAAAGTCATTTGCACTGTAGAGGTTTTACCTTTTCAGACAAATCAACCAAATCACATACTTGATTCTCTTGCATGGAATCTATTTCGGACTGCATGGCTTCGAGCCATAGCTTAGAGTCAGAACATGTCATGGCTCCTTTGTAGGTAGCTGGTTCGTTACTCTCAAGGGTAATAGGTTTTCTGCACCACCTTCCTCAACCATACCAATGTATCGGTCTGGGGGGTGAGAAACTCGAAGCGTCCTCCTAGGTTCCTCTGGAATGGATACCATAGCAGATATGGAAGGAACACTTTCTTCCATCACACTGTTGGTTTCTTGTTCTTGAACCTCTGACAGGTCAAAAGTTCTACTACTCTGTTTGTTCGAGAGAAACTCTTTCTCTAAAAACTTCGCACTAGCCGCAACAAACACTCTTTGTTCGGTAGGTGAGTAAAAGTAGTGACCAAAAATTCCTTTGGGATAACCTACAAAGTAAGTCTTGACCGATCGTGGGCCTAGCTTGTCTTCGTGTCTCCACTTGACATAAGCTTCACAACCCGAAACCCGAATAAAGGATAAGTCAGGACTTCGGTTAAGTATTAGAGCAGCTGATTGAAGAGCAAATCCCCATAATGAATCAGGCACAACCGTGTGACTCATCATGGATCGAACCATATCTAATAAAGTTCGATTTCTCCGTTCGGATACACCATTTAATTGTGGTGTTCCAGGTGGAGTCAACTGCGATACAATACCACAGTCTTTCAGGTGTTGCTCAAACTCAGTCGAAAGATACTCGCCACCACGATCAGATCGAAGTGCCTTTATCTTCCTATCCAATTGGTTCTCAACCTTATTTTGGAATTCCTTGAACTTGTCAAAGGATTCACTTTTATGTTTCATTAAATAGACATACCCGTATCTACTTAAATCATCCGTAAAAGTGATGAAATATCTATAGCCGTCTCTTGTTGTGATTGTCATAGGACCACATACATCTGTATGTATGAGTCCTAGAAGATCACTAGCTCGCATTCCAATACCTTTAAAGGAAATACGAGTCATCTTTCCGATGAGACATGATTCACACGTACCAATTAATTCGTAATGAAATGGTGGTATTGACCCATTCTTAATGAGTTTCTCTACGCGTTTTTCATTGATGTGTCCCATTCGACAATGCCATAGATACGTTTGTTCTTTATCACCTGTTTTAGCCCTTTTATTATTTACATGATAAACCTCGGTGGTTTGGTCTAAAACATATATTCCGTTTACGGAAACAGCGTTTCCATAAATCATATCGTTTAATGAAAAAGTACAACAATTGTGCTTAATATTAAAACAAAAACCTTCTGAATCCAAAACAGAAATATAAATAATGTTTTTCGACAAACTAGGAACAAAATAACAATTATTTAAAAATAACTCGAAACCACTAGGTAGTTTGAGTACACAAGTTCCTATGGAGACAGCTGCAACCTTTGCTCCATTTCCAACACGAAGGTCAACGTCCCCTTTCTCAAGTTTACGGACGTCCCTTAAACCCTGCAAGTGATTATACAAGTGAGAACCACAACCAGTATCAAATACCCATGTTGCTGAACTTTCATGGTTTATTTCAATCATATGAATAAATGACGGTATACATGTGGCTGTCACTCGTCCAGCCTTGATATCCTCGAGGTACTTAGGGCAGTTCCTTTTCTAATGCTGACACGGCTATCGCAACCCTATCAAAGATAACCAACTGGCCTAACTAATGTAGCAAGGAAGTCGGGATCGTATCCACAGGGAGACTAATATGAATTCTAAAATCCTAAACTAAAGTCCGTCAAGGTAACCAGATTTGGGGGTTTTGATTTGGTTTTTTTACTAAACTAAAAGTAGTGAAGGAAGAGAGAAAAGAAAAGCGTAAAGAAAAGAGTGTAAAAATATAAGGTAGAGAAAACTAGGATAGTCGGTTCACCAATGATTGTGTAACGATAGGGGGTTTAGGTCGCAGATCAGTCGCAGTTACCGGTCTAAGGGGTAGTGAAAAGGTCCTCTCGGATCGCTCTTTGCCCTAGAATGCTTCTAACGGGCTCTCGCAACTTATTAGGGCACTCTAATGTTTATGACAGGTCTAACCCTCACCAGGCTTTCGATCTTAGGTCGGGGTTTACCATACGATTAAATAGCTACGTCGACTTAACCAATTAAACACAAATAAATGTCATAATTAACAACAGAGACAAACTACCAACAACGGATCTAACCTAAACGAACATCGTCACATTATCATTGGATCACCTATATCCTAGTCAAGAGGATTAGCTACGCATAATATAGGGAACGATTGAGATAGAATAATTAATGGAGAGGGAGTACATGATCGCGATAATAAAATTTGCAATATAAAACAATGGAAAAGCAAGTAGTAAAGAAATGAGAATAAAATGAACAAAGCAAATTAAATTACCGAATGTAAATGGCAAAGAAAAATTCTTGAAGGCTAGGAAATGCTACGAAAAATTACTGATTACAAGTTTCTTAGAGTATAAAAAGATAAAAGATAAAAAGTGAAGATTAAAGTAAAAAAAAAAGTAGTCTAAAAAGAACTCAAAAGCTGCTTAAAAACAAATTAGTCTGATTCCCATCCGATGACCTAATGGGCTTAGGTTAAACTTGGGCTTCGGGAAAGAAAACTGGTCGATCGACTTGGGAACTGGTCAATCGACTTTATTATCGACCAAAAGTAGTCGATCGACTTACTTATCGACCATATATGGTCGATCGACTATATCTGTCGAACAGATTTCCTGCAATGCGCACTAAACTTCAAACAGCCGCCATTTCTTCGTTACTTGTTCAAATCAAGCGTTTTTGGTGGCGTTAGAAAGATAAGAGGATAAGCTTTCATCTCCAATTTGAATCACTTGATTATCAGTTCTAGAACTCGAGTTATGGGTCTTCAAACTAGGCACTAGTGGCGTGAAGCTCTTCTTTCGCTCGATAGATTTCCGTTACTTCTACGCGCATCTCAAGATGGTAGTAGCAAGCTCCGACTCAACTCTTCTCCTAAATGCATGCATGGGGACATGTTTTAGGCTTGATTATGATCTTCTCCGGCTCATATCTGCAAATAATACAAGACAAATCAAAGTAGACTATTCGGGGGACTTTTGTAGTAAAACGCTACGAAATAAGCATGGAAATGCGTGCTAATATGGCCTAAAAGGTCTATATAAAATGCACGCATCAAATGCCCAGACTCGTGGCAATGGTGGCACTCTCCTTCTTTCCATTTGCTCTTAGTTTTGGCCTTTGAGTTACTGGTCTCACCAGGTCCACTCTTGGGCTTCAGCTGCTTTCTTTTGAACTGAGGCTTCTTAACATTTAAGGGAGCCTTTGCCTTTGCCTTTCCCTTCCAATTAGCTTGTATGACAAGGACGTCCTTCTTGGCACTCCCACTCAAATTGAGATCCTTCTCAGCTTGCACGAGCTGAGAGTGGAGTTCATGAAGACTTTTCTTCATGTCATTCATGTTATAATTCACCCTAAATTGGGTGAACCCATCATGAAGAGAGTGTTAGATTAGGCTACAATGATTGACTCCTCAATATTGCAACCGAGAGACTCCAGAACTTCTACATTCTCAATCATCTTGAGGATGTGTGGGCTAACAGCTTGGCCCTTGGACAGTTTAGCTTCGAAGAAGCGGACTGCTGCGTCATATCTCATGATTCTCGGAGCTTGCGAGAATTCATTGGTAAGGGTGGTGAAAATCTAATTCGCACCTTGTGAAATGAAGTGGCGCTGCAAATTGTTTTCCATTGCATAAATAAGTACATTCTTAATCGCACCAGCTTCAGGAACGAACTCATCATATGCAGTTCGTTGGGCTCCAGTCCTTGCAGTTGGTTCAGCCGGTACTGGCTCAACCAAATACTTTAATTTACCGTCAGCAATGGCAACATTCCGTAATGCTGCCTCCCAATCGGTAAAGTTACTCCCAGCATTCTTAAGGCGGGAGTTCTGATTGTAGGAGACGTGGTCCATAAAAGAGCGTAACCACGACTCCCTGGTGAGGGTGGCGCTAGGGCTCGGAGTTGCATTTGGATCAGTCATTTTAAAGGCAGATATTAAATGATCTACAAATGAGAAAATAAATAAAAATGAGAAATCAATGAATTTAAAATCTTTTTAAACAAAGATATACAACATAATATAATCGATCTCACTCAAAGAATTATATAATGTATCCCAAGACCCAAATCTCGATTTGGTGAGTTAACCCTTTAACTGGTTCTACATTAGAACTCTTAGTCGATAAATTTCTTAAATTTATCTATTAGTCCACAATGATTTCAATAGCTTGATTGAATCATTGTGTTGAGTTCAACTAGGTCACAACACACTACTTACCCGAGGTAGAAGGGGTCCATATGGAGATAACAACAGGTCCTATATGTCCACCGACGAACAAGGGATTCATAGTTGTTTGATCTAGAAAGGCTAAAGTCTCAATTTTATAAAGAGTGAGATCCCATCACTATTTTAAACTCATTTAAGTGAATTATTTGATATGAGTAGGAATGAGTGATGGGAAAAAAAAACATCATATGCCAAAATGCAAAAATAATCTACATGAGACATTTTACATGCATATAGGTGGTTTGGTTTAGGCGGAACATAATGATATGCAACATTCAAGCAATAAAGATAAGAACGTAAAACATTAAAATCCTAGTGTGGCTCTTATCCTATGAAAAACAGTAAATACAACTTGGAATCCAATCACATGGACCCTAGAAGCTTCATGGATCACCGTTCTTCATCTCGAGATGTAAATTGGAAATAGAGACCCGGATGCATCAAAATCCTCTTCTTCTTTTTCTTCTTTGTTCTAAGCTATTACAATGTAAATCTTATTTACATTTAAGCTAAAATAAAGAAAAATTAAAATACAAAGCGGAGATGCGAGATCTCATAAATTATATCACTTGATTACTTTCCACCATTACCGAAAAGTAACCACAAACTAAAGCCACACTAGATTACATGATTATACTTGACAACAATTGTAAAAATAAATTCAACCTTCATTGAAAAACAATATCATTAACAATAAAATAAAACATTCATAATGCAATATTACCCAAACCACCATTAATTTTAAAATTACATGTCACACATGTAAACCATAATCCAAATAAATTCCAAACAATTTTAGAATCTAGTAAGTATGATCAAGTAGATATAATAAACCTTTTAAAATAAATAAATGATTAAGTAACCGAAAAATTATCAAATAATTTTCGTTTATTTTCTTTCTTTCCCACGGCAATCACACAGTTATACCCTTTTTTTCGAAAAAAATTGTTACAATTACAAAACATCTTTTATAATTTAGTTAATATGAATATTATCTCATAATATAAATAAAAACGAAAACAAATAAAATAACCCTAAAATCCAATTTTACGGTTTTTTAATACCCCTTTTTTTGTTATTTTTATAAATTTGTTCTAATTATAAATCTTTATTTATAATTTAGTTAATATAAATTATCATATAATATTAATAATAACAATAGCAACAAATCACAAAATTGAGGGTAGGGCCGAAAAAAAAACTAACGGTCTAATATTACACGTTTTTTTTTTTGTTAAAAAAAACAATTACCCATATTATCAAATAATATCATGTAAATTGACATATTCATAAGATATTATACTATTTCCGTAAATGGTATAATCAAGGTAGAAATAGATTTTGGAAACTTTACTAATTCGTGAACTTTATTAAAATCACTCATAGTAGCACAAAAATCATCTCATAATTTTGTGTTATAGTTCTAATCATATTAGGTTTTAAAAATTTCCAAATATTGTCATCAAGATTAACTTTTTAATTCATGTGAACAATGTTCATTCATCTTAACAATTTAAAACAAATTAATCTAATTCTAACAATATCTTGATTGAACTTTTAATAATCATTGATCTATATCATTGTTATGAGCATCATCATATGATAATTATTTTAACACTTAAAATAACAAAATAAAAAAATATCAAAAAAACCGAAACCAAAAAAACGTGATAATTATTTTTTTTTTTTTTATAAACCGTGAAAGATATGTGTGTCGTGGGATTTTAATTCTCAATTAATTATCAAACGATTTTGAACAATGGCTCTGATACCACTTGTAGGAAATAATTTCTTAAATTACTCTTAAAAGTATTAACTTAATTAATACTGCCAAAGATTATATTAAAAACGAATTGATATTAAAACAATAGAACTGAAATAATAGGACAAGGATCATAGAATTAACCTTTGGTCCTATATGAGATCGGCCTAAGAACAACCTAGTATAAACCCAAACTTCAAGGTAGAAGTTCTCCTTAGATTGCACCCAAGACGACTGAGAAAGATTCCCTCAAAGTTCCTCCTAAATTACTATTAGGTTGTGTTTGGGAACTTAGAATTATTTCAATTTGTATGAATCCAATTCTAGATATTGAATTGTTGAAATTCAATTCCAATTCCAATTCCATGAAACTGTTTGGGTACCCCTGAAATTGAATTGCAAATTTCAATTCAAATGATGTTTGGGAGAGTCTTGGATTTCAAAGCTAAAGATTTCATTTTGATAACAAATACGAAAGATCCAACAACACCAAATACGAACGATCCAACTACACCAAATACGAAAAATACGAAAGATCCAACTACACCAAATACGAAAGAGTCGACTACACCAAATACGAAGATTCAACTTACCCAATTTTTTTACACGTAACTATTGTTCATTTAAATTAACAAAGTAGGACCCAATCTAATTTTTCATCTTCCGAGAGTTTTTTGAGCATCGCAAACTCCTCGATCGGACCACTAAGAAACCTCTTCACTGCCCTCATAGCTTGGTGCCTCCCAATACCATAAACATTATTCACAACTTCATGAACTTCATCCGGTGAAGGTTTCAGAATCTCTTTCGGCTTGGTTTGAACATAGTCGCTAAAGCACTCAGTAAACTTAGTAACCGCATCCGCCAACCGATCTCGTTTTTGCTTCTTTGACCTCGACGAAGACATCGATTTGTTTGAACTACCTCCCTCACTTTCAATTTCTTCACCCATAGCCACGGCCGCTTCATCATGCACCTCCACACCATCACCTACAGCTCTATCAGGGCCACATAAAGTACATATATCATCCCAATACTCTATCGCCTTGTTCTTGTAAGGGGCTGCAAGTGGATGTTCCTAACAAGAAAGTTAAAATAAGCATCAATAAAATTATAGTAGAGAGTCAAATGAACGACTACACCCAAAACATTGCACAAGAGGAGAAAAGCACGCAATTGAAGGAAAGCTGGATAGCATGAAGGGAGATAGAAGAGTTTAGGACTATAATATCAGAATCAGAAGGGTTAAAACTGGTCATTAATTAGCATAGAATTGCCAATTATCAGCTGTGTAAGAAGTAAGAACTAAGAATGACCTTTTACATGTGGAAAAGTAACCTATTTTCGTCCGTCCTTTTTCCTCCACAGTTAAGAGCTGTTTTCTTACAGACACTAGGTAATGATACAGATGGAAAATTGAGCATGGTCTTACTTGCACATTCAAATAAAAACATCTGCAGAACATGAGCATTTTCAACTAAAAAAACATCACCTAGATGTATGCTCCCCTATACCTAGCTACAGAAAATAAAAGAGTTGCCATGTGCCGAAGACATACCATTACCCAAAAAGACAATTCGATAAAACACCCTTTTCTAAGCCGAGCAGAAAAAGATAATCACACAAAGATAAAACTCAAGTATCAATGGGGTCACTGACAACTACAAGGCCAATCAGTTTGGTGTAAGACATCCTTTAACATGGTAGGGTGTAATCTACAAGGATAGCATAACTTTTAGTAAGAACTAAGAATGACCTTTTACACCATATACTAATAGTATGGCATCCTAAGAAAAACAGTCACACACTTAACTTAAAAATGTAGGCACACATTTAAAGCTGCTCAAAAGAATTTGACAGAATGTACAACCACCAACAATTCAACAAAATCAAATTGTGTGGATCAAAAAGTATGGCATCACCAGAAAAAGTCAGCAGCTTAAGACTCACAAATCACCTTATAATCAACATTATCCAACTACGAAGCCTGTCAGACAGACAGACAAACTGGGGAGTACATTATTTGACATTATTATCACCTCCATGTTTAACACCAACAGTCCCTGTAAATGCTACCAGTGTACAGTCATTTTTATAGAATTCAAAGAAATCTGACCCAAAGTTTTATATTAAAGTTTTACCTGAACAAATGAATGCCATTGGTCCAAATCTTGTCCTCCTATGACTATCATTTTCCTCTCCTCATCCCATTTGAACTTTGAGAATGTACGAATATCAGTAATGTTAGCATAATGTTTCTTCCAAGATTTTATACGATTCTTCACATTATCCGTGGTGACGCAGGTTCCCAAAGTGGCTCTAAGTTCATCAGCTACGGCTTGATAAGCTTGTGGCTTCCATTCACCCTCGGCCTTATTACCTTCTTTTAACTGAAGATACAAAACTGTTATCAACGTCTCGTCCATTTGCATACTCCAACTCAGATAACCCCTCTTTTTTGATTGCACTGACGACATAGGTTCCTTCCCTTTGCTACTCATATTTGACTATCAGGGAAACAAGGAAAACAAATTCTGAACATTAAGATAGAATTATAAAAATATACAAATCTGCCAGGGCAGGAGACTTGATATATAAATAGATGCATTGGCTCTAATTTGAGTTATAGTACATTAATCATAATAACATCCTTTAGCCTCTAAATTCTAGAAACTATCAGTTGTCCTGTAGCAAGTAAGTTCTGCCAATCTCACAAGTCGTAACTCGTAAGGACCATTCAGAATACAAACGGACGAGCAAACAAGAAGGTCAATTGAATTGAATAAACATAGCAAAAAGGAAATTGACAACTAGTAAGTTTTAAACAGTACAACAACAAAATACTTTGAAGCAATCTGATGTTGACAAAGAGTACTGAGTAAATCAGAATGATGATATTAAGAATATAGAAATTAATGTAACAAGTTTGATGATATTAAGTTCTCGAGAGACCGATTAGTTGAAACTTATATTAGCAAATCAACAACAAAACTAGGAAGTCGGAATCCATCAGTTCGAAGAATAGTAGACATTCAGTAAATCAAATGCAAATGGCATTGCAGTTCTACATAACTGATGCAAATTACAACACAGAAACTTACAAACAACATTTCCAGCGACTCTTTTACCTGAAAACAGCAGTAAGTCCTGCGACTCTTTTAATACCAATGTTTCAGAATATAGACAGATTAAAAGCTATTAGTACGCTGAAGTTAACAGACAGATTAAAAGTTGAAACAATATGAGAGACACTTTCATCCAGTTTGCAATCTGATATCAAAATTCAAACAGATCTTCGGTACTGTGCAGATTATAAATGCAATATATCACAAAAACAGGAACATTGTTAGAGGAAAAACAGTGCCATGAAACAGTTATATCTTTACCTTATGATCTTCGGGTTTCGTATTCAGCCCACATTTTTGTAGCAAGGTCATCTCTAAACTTATTCCATTCATCTGTTGAGCGTACCGTTGAAACAAGTCCTAACTCTTCCTCACCGTCATCATCTACTTGATTTCTATTTATTAATTCTTCGTCCACCTCAGCCAATAATTCCTCCTCATTTACATTTTCACACCTCACAAAATTATGAAGAATGAAGCAAGCATTGATAATCCTAACTTGTGTTTTCTTATCATAAAAGCTACTTTTCCTAATTATAGCCCATCGCTTTTTCAATAAACCAAATGCTCTTTCTATGGTGTTTCGAGCTGAAGAATGACACAAATTAAAAAGCTCTTTAGCATTTGTTGGTACGTTTCCTGTCCACAAATTTAAATGATAACGGGTTCGTCTGTACGGAGCTAAGAAACCCGAAGCATTAGTATATCCTAAGTCCACAAGGTAATACTTGTCTCTTACAATTTTTAAACCATTAGATCTGCGAATTGCATCACCGAGTACACGTTGGTCGGATGCCGAACCTTCCCAACCCGGCAAAACATAGCTGAAACGTAGGCTACTATCACATGTAGCTAAGACATTGGTTGTAATATGACCGCCTCTGTCTCTATATCTAGGCCTATCTTGTGGTGAGACTGTCATTAAAATATGAGTCCCATCAAGCGCCCCAACAACCCCTTGAAACCATTTCCATTTACTATGTCTTTCAAAAATAAGAGGAGTATCCATTTGTCTTATGTAATATTGGCCAATTTTCATCACAGCTTTAAGTACCATATGAAAATGACGACTCACAGTTTCTCCCGACCGGGTATACACAGCCCCAATAGTCCTATTTTTCAAATCATGTCCAAGTATATGAAGAAAATAGGCTACAATTTCCTTAACCGTGACATTTCTAGTTGTCTTTAAACCCCCTTTGACTTGCAAAATGCAACATAACTTGTCAAAACAACTTCTATCCATACGCAATTGTTCTCGACATATGCGGTCATTCATTAACGAATTCATCCAATATTTTCTTTTTTCAACACGTTCATGCTCACACCAAGCTATTTCTTTCACTCGGTAATTCATGTGATGCCATGAGCATAATACTATTTTGAGAAAGCCAAAAATAATTGCAAATAACTCGATTTCATCATCAAAATCCTCCCTAGCACGCTTTCTCGACTCAACAACATTAATTTCATCATCCATTTTTCTTGTGTAAGAGATAAGAACCTAATAAAAAAACCGCAACAACATATGATATTCAGGATGTATTTGTGACAAAACGTTTCGATCTTAACAGTCCTAGATTTATTATGAACAGTAATAAAAAATACCATAAAATGCTCATGTAAAAATATTATAAAATGCTCATGTAAAACGTTGAAGAATCTAACAACAGAAACTTAAAAAATTAACAAGGCTGCAATTAACATGAAAAAATAACAAACAGAAACATACAAAATTAAAGAGACATGTCAAATTCATGCGCCAAAACAAATAATCATGCCTAAAAAAGTACTAAAATGAAGAATCAAGCACAAAAAACGTTGAATTACTAGAAAATAAACATACAAATTACTGGAAAATAAGCATACAAATTTGTATCAAATTGTTGAAATGATAATAATAAGGCAAAAACGAAGGAGAAATTGAAGAAATTGATTGATACCTAGTGCATAATCAGCAAAAATAAGTAGAAATTAGGGTTAGAGCTCTGACGATCGAGAGATTGGAGTTCGCTGATGAAGAGATTTGAGTTGGCTGAGTAACGTTGCTAGGTTAACAGGAAATGAAATGACATGGTTTTAGATGAGATTTGTGAGACTCTATTATACATTGGGCTGGAATTAAGTGGGATTTGGCCCAATTCCAATTCCAATTCTTTTGGTCTGCCAAACATTATAATTGGGCCATTTCCTGACTTCATTTCCAATTGTAAGTTCCCAAACAGGCCCTTAATTAATTTAGAGGATTTATTTTGGGATTAAGATGATAAACTAATCAAGGGAGAATAAGAGAGGAAAAATTGTTTTCTTCTTGCGTGTCCAACCTCACGGCCGAAACCCTCTATATATAGGGTTTTGGTTTGTGTTGGTATTGTACTTCAATTAGGAAACCTCATTATAATATAATATTTTGAGTCAGTTTTCTTATTCCGAACTTCCTTAAAATATCATATATATTTTAATACTTTTCGGTGTACAAATTTAGTTTCCGGAGAATATTAATTAATTATCTTATAATTAATTAATCCCAATTATATTATTCTATCATATGTTAAAATATAATTAATAAATATAACTTTTATATATATATTTATTAGAAATAACATTTAATTCATTTCTCCTAGTTATTATTTAATCATATTAAATGTTTATCATCTACTTAACTACATTTAGCTAAGTTTAGCATTTATGTAATTATATCAATATATAATCACATTTCTCAGTACTATCCTATAGGTGTGACCTTAAGGGATTAGCTGATTATCGCCATCATATGACAGTAACGTCAAACTTCTAGTGAGCCAATCGTTACCGATAAACGTTAATCAACTGATTAATATACTAAGTACCCCTGCGTGATCCTGTAAAATATTTACTCAAATAATCACACAATGTGGAGGACATTTACTCAAATAGTCTTGTCGTTTTCAAAGTCTGCCTTGTAAAATAATTTTTTAATGATAAGCCAGTTGTTTGATCATGGTTGGTTATATCCAGATTTCAGATAAGATTGAATGATATCGTTTGGATAAGTGAAATCCTAGTTGTTTGATTATGGTTGGTTCTATCCAGATTCCAGATAAGATAAGATTGAATGATATCGATTGGATAAGTGAAATCCTAGTTGTTTGATCATGGTTGGTTCTATCCAGATTACAGATAAGATTGGATAAAATCCATTACATAAATATATACTCATTTTCTTAGTTGTATTATTCATCACACTCATATTCCTTCTTCACCTAAAATGGATTTTTTATTTGAATTCTCATCATCTTCATCCTCTAGTGATAGCAATAATGAAAATGAAAACGAAATAATAGAAGAAGCTATTATTTCTGTTATATCTCAAGTACCTCGAATTGTCAATAGTAACCGTCGAAGACGCCCTTATCAAAGAAGGTACATTGAGAGGAATCGTGAAACTGGTCACGAGAACCTCTACAATGACTACTTCTCGCCTAATCCTGTCTATCCTCCAAATTTGTTTCGGCGTAGATTCCGAATGCTTAGACATGTATTCCTTCGCTTAGTTCAAGCAGCGGAAGCCTATGATACATTTTTTAATCCAGGGCCTGATGGAAGTGGTAGGGTGCCAATGTCATCTTTGTAGAAGTGCACTGCAGCCTTACGCATGTTAGCATATGGAGAAGGAGCATATAGAACGGATGAGTATTGCCGTATTGGTGAATCGACAACATTTGTTGCATTAGAAAAATTTACTGAAGCTGTTATTGATGCATTTGGAGATGAGTACTTACGATCACCTAATGCAAATGATCTCCAAAGGCTCCTACAAATCGGGGCTCGGCGAGGGTTTCCTGGAATGATGGGAAGTATTAATTGCATGCATTGGCAATGGAAGAATTACCCGGTTGGTTGGAGAGGGATGTACCAGGGGCGGAGTGGTAGAGCAACTGTCATTCTTGAAGTTGTTGCCTCACAAGACTTGTGGATATGAGTCATATGACATTCTTTTTTTGGGATTCCAGGGTCTTGTATTGACTTGACTGCACTTCATCGTTCTCCTATTTTTGATGATATGATGAATGGGCGAGCACCTCGTGTTAACTATGTCGTTAATGGTCATCTTTATAACAAAGGGTATTATCTAATCGATGGGATCTATCCACAATGGTCGAACCGATGGGATCTATCCACAATGGTCGACTTTCATACAATCAATTCCACTCCCACAAACACCCAAAGATAGATTATTTGCAGAGCGTCAAGAAGCGGCTTGTAAAGATGTTGAGCGGGCATTCGACGTACTACAAGCTAGGTTTGCAGTCGTTCGTAAACCAGCACTTACTTGGAGCGAGCAATTGATGCGCAAAATTTTAAAATGTTGCATAATAATCCATAACATGATTGTGGAAGATGAAAGAGATACATATGCTAACTACTCCAACCCTACTGAGTTCGACAATAACGAGAATGAAGAAGGCCATCTTAATGTTGATGATCCCGAGTATGAAGTAGGATATACAGCTCATATAACTGCGTATATTCAAAATAGAAATCGCATAAGAAATGCAAGGGCACATTAAGTGTTAAGAGCAGATCTAATTGAAAACATTTGGCAAAAATTTGGCGACCTCAATTAATGTTGTATTATTATGTTTTTCAACGGTTTTTTAATTTATTGTATTTCCTTTATCGTTTTATGTATTTTTGTATTTAATTAAATTAATGTAGTATTCGAATGTAGCCGTTTGATTAAATTGACCGAGTCAATATTTTGTTGTATTTTGAATTTATATTTTCTCTATTTAAATTACTAACGGCTATATTGTCACTATTACCAACGGTTATATTGTCCTCAGCTGTCTATTTAAATTGATATTTTCAGTTCACAATTTCTCACATCCAACAATTTCCGACATTCTCACTCTTTTATTAATTTCTGTTGTATCAAATTCAAATTACCCGAAAATGACTTACTGGGATGATAAAGTTAGGGAGTTTCAAAGAGACATGGACATGATAAAAGATCATGCTCCTAACTTTGTTGCTCGTTTGAATCTAGTCATGCCAGAAACGGTATACATGAATATGTTACATTGTTCACCACCATTAGCAATGTTGATCTCAATCATATCCGGAAACGCAGATACTGTGCTGAGTCCACCTGTTTTGAACAATGCGATTGCTATTTTAATTAATTATACCAAGAAAGTTAAATTGTATTTTACATAAAATCCAACATATTTTGTATTGCGTTTTTTCAGATACTTATCTTTCGAAAGGCGAAGAACATCGCAAATTAAGGAAAGAAGTCGTCGAAATTATTCGACGTTTGTTCAACGTCATGAATCCGGAAACTCTATTGGATCTACTATCTGGAGATGGAAGATTTTTCATTCCACGTGAGCGTCTCCATTATTATCACGTATACAATGAGGTTACCATGGAGGAAGAGCTCGAATATTTACACGACCAAAACTTACCGGCAGACCGCCTTAATTACTCTTCTAACGATAATGTTTCATCTGGGGATGATTCTGATTATGACATCTGATGACGATGGTTCTCACCGAAAAAAATATATTTATGTACCGTGTCGTTGTTGTGTACTAATGTTTCTTATTATTGTAACGGTCGTGCTTTGTGTTTTGTTTAGGTCATTATTCAATAATTTGCTTATTAAAAGTACTGCTAGAACGTTTTAATTTTCGTAATTGTGGTTTGTCCCGTAAAATTAATTACATGTTTTAAATGTTGTGTCTTTTTTATTTTTGAAATTGTCTTGGAAAAAATTCGAAATCGAATAACTATCGAGTTAAAAACCCGAACAAATTACAAAAATAATTGTTTGATGTAAAAAATGTGTGGGGTAGATTAAAGTAAGAGAGATAAATGATGAAAGAGAGTAATGAGGAATAAGTGTAAATTATTGTTAGAGGAATATTTTGATTGTAAATTGAAAAGTTGAGTAATAATGAGGTGGAGGAGTAAGAGGTGATTAGAGGGAGTGAGATGAGGAGTAGTATTGAGTAGTGCTGGTCAAGAGTGCGGGTCGGTATTGGCAACCCGGACCCGACCCGTCACTGGACCCGTGTCTGACCCGGCACGCCTTGTCCGGGTCCAAACCCGGCCCGTCCCGGATGGTTGAAGGGCCCGTGTCCGGGTCCAATTTCTGGAGCCCGGCCCGGAAGCTGACCCGTATGTAGACCCGCCCAAGAACCGCCTTAACCCGCCCCTAACCCGCCTCCAACCCGCCCTCAGACCCGTCCTGGGCCGGGTCCGGGTTACACTTCCCAAGAACCGGACCCAACCCGTCCCGGACCCGCCCTAACCCCGGGCCGTGTCCGGGTCGCCATACCTTGAACCCGCACCGCCCCTCGACCCGTTCCGGACCCGGCCGACCCGCACTATTGACCACCCCTAGTATTGAGTATGGTTGAAGATGGTCTAAAACACAAAGATCAAAGTCATCAAACTGCTCATGATACAAGATAGTACCCTTTTCTTTTAATCAACCAAAAACTCATACCATAGTGGGCAGTATACTTTCAATAAGAAATAAGTAAAAAAAAAAATTTAAAACAAAAAAATGAAAGCTAGAAATCCATATACAAGAACAAACCTTCGATCATTGGCTTCTTGTTCTTGCCAAGTTTTCTCTGTAAAATTTCTTCTTCATACATACCATATTATTACAATTTTTCATGGTATTGAGCCTAAAACGATCCTAAATTTCGCTAATTTCTTCTTTCGAACATCTATAGTCATAATTTTTTTCTAAATTCCTACATTTTTTTGGAAATTTTGGTCATTTCCTTTGATTCCCGGTTTCTGCGATTTTCTTCACGAAAAAAAAAAATCGTGAGCTGTTGATTTCTCTACTTCTTTAATTACTCAAATTGCTTGTTGCTTCCAACTGTTTGAGGGTTATGGATAATTATTAGGCGGAATATTCGGTCAACCCGAATAAGTAGCTAGAATATTTCGTGTATATTGTATAGCGTGATTATAGCATGTTGTTTGGTTGGTTTTGATTTGTTTCCTAAACTTTAGGATGTATTACGTGTATATAATACACCCAATTCAATGAAATACACACACAAAAATATTTCACTCAAAACCTATTTACGTCTCTTATTTACTTCATGGTATCAGAAGGTTTGATCCTGTAAACCAATTTTTTCCATCTTTCAAATTTTTCAGAACCTTCCTCGGATATTATGGCCCCCGAGAAGGAGTCTTCTTCCTCTCACACTCCCAACCCGATATATGCCGTCTCTTCTCATGATGGTACGGGATCGAAAATCACTCATGTCGTTTTACTCGGACCAAACTACGAGGAATGGGCGAAGGGTTTTCGGGTTGCGTTAGGAGCAAAGAGGAAGCTTGGTTTCATTAATGGAACCCTTAAGAAACCGACTAATCCTAATGATTTGGAGGATTGGACAGCGGTTAATTATCTTATTGTTGCGTGGATATTTAATACCATTGAACCTCGCATTCGTTCATCAATCTCGTACTGTGAGACCGCACACGAACTTTGGGAAGACATCCGTCTGCGGTTCACCGTTGGGAACGAGATTAAAATCTATCAAATTCAGAGCGAATTGTCCGATTGCAAGCAGAAGCAAGATGAGTCGATCATGGAATATTATGGGAGAATAAAGAAACTATGGGATGATATAAATGACTTTGATACTCTGCCTTCGTGCAATTGCTCTGGATGTCGGTGCGACTTGAACTCTACTTTGCGCAAACGTCGGGAAGCGGACCAGGTTAGGGGATTCCTTATGGGTCTCGAATCATTCTATGCTACGGTTCGTTCCCAAATACTCGGTTCCAAGCCTTTTCCGTCAATTCAATTGGTTTATTCTCGTCTTGTTCAAGAAGAAGAGGTTCGTGCTTTAACTCAACCTCGTGAAGAGCCTGCAAATCCTATGGCATGTGCTGTCCGTGACCACAAACAGTCCACAATTTCGAAGGGTGGTCGTCCTCGATACAAGTGCACTTACTGTACTAAGGATGGCCACACCGAGAGTCGCTGCTGGGAAAAACATGGTTACCCCCCTGATCGTGAGTCTCGCCGTTCCAGTAATCGCTCCGGGGAACAGTCCAGCACTGCCATACCTCACGTTAATGCTGTCGAGAGCGAAACCAAGGTCGTCGCTAATACGCTCCGTCTCATTGGTAAGAAAGCTACTTCGTGGATCCTTGACACAGGAGCTTCCACCCACGTGTGTTGTGACGAACGTTTATTTATTTCGAGTCATTCGATTCGACCTATCACTATTGGCCTTCCTAATGGCGCAAGTCTTATTGCTCACAAAGCTGGAACGATACGAATTAATGCTCATTTATCTCTTACGCATGTTTTATTCGTTCCTACTTTTCGTTATAATTTGTTGTCAGTCTCACAACTCCTCTCGTCTCAACATGTGATTATTCAGTTTACTAATTTGCAATGTGTGATTCAGGACCCTGCTTTGACGACGATTGGGGTGGGTGAGCTTGTGGACGGGCTCTTTTTGCTACCTATGGAGGAACCAACTCGTGTTAATGCTGTGACGGGACATGCTCGCATGGAATTATGGCATCAACGAATGGGACATCCCTCCTCTCGGGCAATGGAGTACCTTCCTGATTTTCCTCGTAATCTTTCGTTTGATTCTTGTGATGTTTGTTTTAGAGCTAAACAGACTCGTAGTTCGTTTCCGTTAAGCGAGAGCATTGCTGACCATTTGTTTGATTTGATACATTGCGACGTTTGGGGACCATATCAACCTAATCGGGCTTGTGCTTCCCGTTATTTTTTATCCATTGTTGATGATTTTTCTCGTTGTGTTTGGGTTTATTTGATGAAAACCAAAGATGAAGTTCCCCGTCTAATGCGTAATTTTTTTGCTCTCATAACCCGTCAATTTAACTGCCATGTCAAAATCGTTAGGAGTGATAATGGGACGGAATTTCGTGGTCTTATTCCTTATTTTCGGGAACATGGGATTATTCACCAAACCTCTATGGTTAAGACCCCTCAACAAAACGCCCGGGTAGAACGGAAACATAGACACATATTAAATGTTGCTCGAGCTTTGCGTTTTCAAAGCTCTTTGCCTCTTGATTTTTGGGGCGAATGTATTTTGACGGCCGCATACTTGATTAATCGGACACCGACTCGCATTTTGAATCATACAACTCCTTTTGAACGTCTTTTTAAAAAGGCCCCCGATTTGAGTTTAATACGGGTATTTGGATGTTTATGTTACGCAAAGAATTTAAATACCCGTAGCAAATTTGATTCCCGTACTCGACGTTGTGTCTTTCTTGGATATCCATTTGGCAAAAAGGGGTGGAGTTTGTATGACCTCGAATCCGGAGACTATTTTACGTCTCGCGATGTGAAATTTATTGAAAATCAGTTTCCTTTTTCGACACTACCTTCTGAGAGCAGTGACATTGAGACTGTTGAGGAGGAACTTTGCACTGATGACTTGATCATTGATCCTATGGTGCCTAATGTCGAGGGGGGGCCTACTGATGACTCGCCAAATAATCCACCTATGAGCACTGATCCGCCATCAGATACAGGTCCTACTGTTGGTTCTCATACAGAGAACGTTGATACTGATGTGAGCATGAGTTCAGGGAGTACCACAGTGGACCCTGAAACAGAGGATCACAGCGACAATATGGGTCGTGGTCGAAGGGCGAAATTTGATAATTCCCGAAATAAAGATTATATTACGTGGGACAAAATTAGTGAAATCATTAACACGACTTTGGTTCCTTCTCAGCAATCGCCCACCACCGCGTCCGTCACAGGTACTCCATATCCTATTGCTAATTATGTTAATTGTCACAATTTTTCTCCGGCCCATCAGTGTTTTCTTGCAGCTCTTTCTAATGAATTGGAACCGACTTCCTTCAAAGATGCTGTGTGTAATCCCAAATGGAAACATGCAATGGAAGAGGAAATCGATGCCCTTGAAACAAATCGTACTTGGTCCATTGTTGATTTACCACCAAATAAAAAGGCTCTTGGGTCGATGTGGGTGTACAAAATTAAGCGTAAGTCGGACGGGTCGGTGGAGCGTTATAAAGCTCGACTCGTCGTTTTTGGCAATCATCAAGAACAAGGTATCGATTTTGTTGAAACTTTTGCACCTACGGTTAAGATGGTCACTGTTCGAACTTTTCTTACTTTGGCTGCGATCAATAACTAGGAGCTGCATCAAATGGATGTCCAAAATGCCTTCCTCCACGGAGACTTACCCGACGAAGTTTATATGCGTTTTCCTCCCGGTTTTGGTCATAACTTACGTGGCAAAGTGTGTCGACTTCATAAGTCCCTATACGGACTCCGTCAATCTCCACGGTGCTGGTATGCTAAGCTTGCTACTGCTTTATGTTCTTATGGGTTTTCTCACAGTCCCTCCGATCACTCTTTATTTATTTACCGAAAAGATGACGTTGTCATAAATATCCTTGTCTATGTGGATGACTTAGTGATTGCAGGCAATAATGGTGCTGCCATTATTAAATTTAAAGAGTATTTGAGCACTTGTTTCCGAATGAAGGATCTAGGGAAGCTTAAATATTTCTTAGGTCTCGAAATGGCACGAAATTCAAGTGGTATTTTTCTTTGCCAGCGAAAATATACACTTGACATTATAGCAGAAACCGGCCTCCTAGGTGCGAAACCAGCTACCGTTCCCATTGACGAGAATCATAATCTTGCCCTCTCGTTGACACCATTATTCAAGGATCCTTCGAAATACCGCCGTCTTGCCGGGAAATTAATTTATCTCACACTTACTCGTCCCGAGCTGAGTTATTCTGTTCATATTTTATCTCAATTTATGGCCTCACCGTCACAGGCGCATTGGGATGCTTTGGTTCGAGTAGTTCGTTACTTGAAAGGAAATCCGGGTCAGGGGATTTTGTTACGAGCTAATGCTCCCTTGATACTCACCGCTTATTGTGACGCGGATTACGGTGCATGTCCCTTAACTCGCAGGTCCCTCACGGCCTATTTTATTTTCCTTGGCGGTTCCCCAATTTCGTGGAAAACGAAGAAGCAAGCCACTGTCTCTCGATCATCGGCTGAGTCCGAATACCGAGCTATGGCTTCCGCTACTTGTGAAATACTCTGGTTAAAAGGTTTGCTTCGAAGTTTAGGTTTTGAGCATCGCACGCCTGTCTCATTGCAATGTGATAGCCAAGCCGCTTTACATATTGCCAATAATCCCGTCTTTCACGAGCGTACTAAACATATTGAAATCGATTGCCACTTCGTTCGTGATGAAATTCTTCGGGCTACTATTTTACCGTCCTATGTCAACACCAAGCTTCAGCTTGCCGACATCCTTACGAAAGCTCTTGGTCGTTCTCAATTTTTAACGTTGCTAGGCAAGTTGGGCATTTCCAACCCTCATGCTCCAACTTGAGGGGGGGGTATTAGGCGGAATATTCGGTCAACCCGAATAAGTAGCTAGAATATTTCGTGTATATTGTATAGCGTGATTATAGCATGTTGTTTGGTTAGTTTTGATTTGTTTCCTAAACTTTAGGATGTATTACGTGTATATAATACACCCAATTCAATGAAATACACACACAAAAATATTTCACTCAAAACCTATTTACGTCTCTTATTTACTTCAATAATTTTTTGGTTATTGTTATTATAACTTATAACATATTGTAACAATTAATAACTTTCTGGTCAACTCTAATTCTTCAATTAATATCATATGAATGATTGTTAAATTTCGTGATTTTTTATTTCTGTAAAGTTGTCAACTTTGTGTTTTAATGAAAATTGAAGAAGATAGAAAGATAAGAGCATTTTGGGAAGAGAGTGACAAAAATGGTTGAAAGTCAAAATGTGATCACATGAAACCATGGTAAATACTTTGAAATAAGCCTTACTTTGTTAATTAATTTGATTTTGAACCCTATTTTAGCAAAAAGTTCTAAGAACATCGGGCGGTACTCTCGTCCCTCCAACCCCTTCCCCTGTCCATCGCTCCTTCTATTATACTCCCTCCATTCTTTTTATATATATCACCCAACTTTTGTTTTGACACTATTCACAATCGAGTATTCAACGTCGGTTTTCTCTCAATCCGTTCACGGAAATATATTCATGTGAGATTTTTTTGGATTGTCTTGATAAGAGGATTAAGAATATCAAACTTTTATAATTTTTAGTAGTATGTAGTTAAAGATATAATCAAAACAAAATGAATATCGACAAACGTGAATAATGAAATGGGGTGTTATAAAAAGAATGGAGGGAGTACCTAAACAAAGCCTCAAGTCAGTGCAGACATTATGACAGTAGTAAGTTGTCAAAAAATACAATCACAGGGTTCGACAATCCAATTCTCCCCACAATGGTAAAAGACCGTCTCTAATTTTTCCTCGTACAGATCCAACACTGCGGTCTGCGTGCCTTTGTCTATAACTCTAAGACCATCTCCATTTGTGAATACTCACCAATTTTCATCCTATACTTTTTCACATTTTCTCTCTCCAAATTACCATCCACCTCAGCTTTCCAGTCACCACCAAAATTTACAAAAAAACACCAAAAAAACACCACATCAACAAATACTCAACCTTTTTTTTTCATACTTTACTATACCCAATAATATTCACATAAATATTTCACTATTTCACACTTATATTTATTTTTACTTCGTTATAATTATTAATAATCATATACATTTTTGGGTTTTGTAATTTATTACTTTTATTGATCTTATTGTAAATTCGAATTTCATTTTTTCTAACGATTCTTTTACATATAAATTACGATAAATTTGTATTATCACAATTTTTTTATGGTTCATATTAGAATGATTAATATTTGAATTCATATTATTATAATTCATATTTGTGTAAATAATTAATAATTATATGTAATTTGATAAATAAGTAGAGAGAAAATAGAAGAAATCCCTGATGAATTATATTGATATTAGACTCTTTTTATAGAGAGGAAAAAATATAAATTATAACATTTTTTGTGAAAAACAAATGTGCAAAATAATTGATAATACCCAAATAGCCGTTCTATAAACAAAATGTATAAGTCATTTCATTCACCAAATGCAAATGTTGGTGCACACTAATTATTGTTGTCCTTTTTTATTATTAAAAAATAAAAAAATTGAAATTTCTCACCATTTTTCACTCTCTCTTTCCTCTTTTTTATTAGGGTTAATTAATAAGATTACTCTATACTATTAGGGCCCTTCTCAAATTACTCTAAACTTTAATTTAACTAGAAATA
This sequence comes from Silene conica, assembly GCA_029255685.2. Taxonomy (NCBI): domain Eukaryota; kingdom Viridiplantae; phylum Streptophyta; class Magnoliopsida; order Caryophyllales; family Caryophyllaceae; genus Silene; species Silene conica. Next base: position 77,334,814 of record CM055314.2, read on the forward strand.
CACCCAATAATTACACTCATTATCTTTTAATACAATACTGGAAGGGCTACCTGTTTAGTCGGTCAGCTTTTTTATAACACATTCTTTTTCATACTTTATACTTACCATATAAACCCTTCTTTTTCTTTTTTACTCAACTTTGTTTCTCAAAAAAACGTCATTAATGGCTCTTCTCCAAACTGTGATTCAAGTCACCATTAAAGTGAGCTCTACAAATTTCAAAGCTTTGTCATTCATAATTAAATACACTGCCCATTTTCGACATTAATTTTGACTACAAAATTTAGAATGTAACACAAATCAAAGTTATAAAATACACCAAAATTTACTTATTTTCCTCTTCTTATTTACTCTAAAGTCTAACCTGTCATATTCATTTATACGGAAATATTGAAGTGTGCCATAGCTGGATGGACAAAGATATTGGCCCAAAACATTCGATTTTTGGTTAGATCGACTCGTTGAAAACGGTTCAACCCATATAAAACCATCCATTGAAGGCGGCGATGACGAAATAGTGTATTGGTGAACTATGATTTTGATTATTAGTTTGTTATGGTAAGCTGGTCTATTCTTCAATTGATGGTTTTGTCTAGGTGGACTATGATTTTGATTTTGATTTATTTTTAAGAAACAATATTGTTATGCCCTAAAATTAATATTTTATAAGCTAACACGTGGCATCGCGTAATTGGAAGAGATTTGTATATTTGGCATCAAAAGTCAAGGAGAAGAAGAAGGAGGGAGATCCCTGATAGAAGAAGTGTGCAAGAGAAGGAAGTAGGCGGCAAAAACGAGAAAGAAGAAAAGGACGAAAGCGCCAAGGCTCGAGGATTACCCAAAATGGCCACACAAACAGATGGAGTCAGAAAAAGCATGTAGAAGGGAGAAGCCAAAATAAGACAAGAGAGGAGAAAAAGATCCGTTGGATAGGAACCATATCCAACGGTCCATATAGAAGGCATTGTATATATATGACAACCTGGTACATTAGCATATTCGTCCATTATCATACCTAGCATACTTAGCACTAAGAAAACCTAAGAAATACTTGTAAACCCACACATACTCTGAAGGAGAATTCTAGTGGAACTTGGAGGGAACCTTCCTCCCGCAGTTTTTCCCTAAGGGGCTTCCTGCGTCATCATCCTTTGTGTCTTCTACATCTTTCTCTCTACTCTTCCAAATACTTAATTCATCCAAATATATCGCAAACTAGGCTTGAAATCACTATAACCTCCTAAAAACAACATTAGGTAAATTTTGACCTAAACATTTTGGCGCCCCCCGTGGGGCTGTAGTGATTATTCAACCCAAAAGTGCAAAATCCTAAAACTCTTCAAAAAAAACCTCTCAAAATGACAAACCCAACCTCTCAAACAACCTCACAACCCATTTCTGCAGTGACAGGAGCCACTTCCACCTCTGTGGGGGCTCAGGAAACTCCAGCTCTAGCAGCGGCGGCTCCCCTCAGCGTCAGCACCCCCCAGATGCAATCAGGCATCACCAGCGGCGGCACGGTGGCCAGCTCAGGTGACACCGGTGGAGACACTCCCACTCCGGCCATGTGGAAGACCATGATGGAAGGAATCTTTGCCCTCCATCAAGCGTTCGACGGCTTGATGAAGGACAACCACGAGCTAAGAAAGTTGGCCACCGCGCAGAATCAGCCTCCACGCGTCAACGGAGGGCCAGGCACGGAAGCCGGAGTCCCAAGGCCTCCCGGGAGCAGAAGTGAGGCTAGAGCCATCCCCATCGAAATAGTCACCAGACTAGACCTCGCGGGAATAACTCTGTCAGAAAGGATCGCTCCTACAAGACTGGGCTACCTTTCCGTCGACCTAGACTCACCCCCACCGCAAACAGGGGCCCCAGGTAACGGATTTGTAAGATTACCCGTCAATGCTAACCGTCATGGTAATGCAGGACCTTTCTCCACCCCAACCTCGGGCTGGACGCAAGGCGAGGGATCGTCGGCAAGACAACCACTTCTGCTGGGAGCTGGATCGTCAGGATACTCCGCCCAACAGACGCCATCAATAGTCCACACCGTACCGATGAGTCAGCAGGCACTCAGCCAACCCACGGTCGGTCAGACCCCAGGAGCGCCAGGTTATGCACCTCTCGTTCATAATACCCCTTGGAATTTCGCTAACCCTCTTGCAGGACCAAATCCTTGGGAGCACCAGTACAAAGAGCTGTGGGACTTAGTCAGCCGCATACCAGGAATGCCAAGACTCCTGGAGAAGGCGGCCCCAGACAGCTACGCAGATTCCCCGTTCACCCACAATATAGTCTCGGTAGACGTGCCTAAAGGATTCACCCCCCCAAACATGACGAGCTATGACGGAACAGCCGACCCGATAGACCACATCAACCAATACAAGCAAAAGATGATGGTGATAACAGCCTCTGGGTCCCTGAAAGAGGCGTGTATGTGCAAAGGGTTCGGGTCCACTCTCTCAGGAGCCGCCCTCCAATGGTTCGTCAACCTGCCCAACTCCAGCATCTCCAGCTTTGCAGGCCTGGTGAACACGTTCAACTAACAGTTCGCCAGCAGCAGGCGGCCAGAAAAGCAGAGCAGCGATCTCTACCAGATCCAACAAGGTGATGAGGAGTCCACCAGAGACTACCTGGCCAGATTCAACAAGGAGATGGTATCCATACCCCATTGCGAAGAGAAGGCTGCCATCCACGCCTTTCGCTGGGGGCTACCACAGGCCTCCGACCTATACAAAGAGCTGACCAAATGGCCATGCACGGCATATGCTCAGGTTCAGCAAAAGGCGTTGGACGCCATCCGACTGGAAGAGGACGCAGGACCCAGGAGGATCAGCTGCAGCTCCGCCTCCACCAGTAGGAAGGCACCAGCAGCAGACAGGCAGAAGAGGTCAAAACCCTACAACAGGCCAGTGCACAAGGTCTCTGGGGGAAAAAGCTGGAAGAATGATCCGAACCTGCCGCCAAAGGTACAAGAGTATGGTTTTACTGTCAATCTTGCAGGACTAATCAAAACCCTGAAAGAGTTGGGAGAAAAAGTCAAGTGGCCCAAGAAAAGGGCAGAAGAAAGGAGCAAAGACGGAAGGGACACCAACCTGAGGTGCGACTTCCATAACGAAGACATCGGGCACACGACCGAGGACTGTATCACCCTCAGAAAGGAGGTCTGGCATCAGTACGAGCAGGGTAACCTGAACCACATCCTGCCAAAAGGGACCAAGGTGAATGCAACTCGTCAGCTAGCACCCTCTAGCCCTCCTGTCTGCACTAGAACTATTAACGTGATAACAGAGGGCTCGGAACTGTGCGGACTCACCTACTCCGCGGCCAAGAGGCACGCCACCAGAGTCAAAGGAGACAAGCCATAATCCTCATGCAGGTCAACGCCCAGGATCTGCCAGTCGTCAGCTTCGATGAAACGGACGTGGAGGAAGGCGCTGAGTACCATGATGACGCCCTGATCATCACCCTATCCATAGGAAACTGCAGGGTGAAGAAGATCCTGGTGGATACGGGGAGCTCAGTCAATATCATCATGTTGGAAACACTGAAGAGCATGGGATTTGGAGAAGCAGACCTGACCAAGAAGGCGGTTCCGCTGGTGGGATTCAGCGGAGAAACCAAGCACTCCCTTGGAGAAATCCTGATCCCAACCTACGCCGGAGGAATCAACAAGCAGGTGAGGTACCTGGTGATTGACGGTCCCTCCACCTACAATGTAATCCTTGGCAGACCGTGGATACATGACATGAAGGCCATTCCATCTTCATACCACCAGTGCCTCAAGTTCCCTACACCGTGGGGAGTCCAGACTATAAGAGGAAATCAGGAATAAGCAAGAAGCTGCTACAAAGTGGCACTCAAGCCCACAGCCACGCCTCCTCCAGCATAGCAATCACAGGCGAGGTAGGTCAGGGGAACCTATGAGGAACCTCCCCAAGTGGAGGTAGAGGAAATTCCCCTAGACCCGCTGCATCCGGAGAGGAAGGTGCTGGTAGGAGCAGAATGCACAGGTATTGTTCGTTCAGAGCTGTTAAATTTGTTAAAAACTAACATCGATTGCTTTGCGTGGTCCCACGAAGACATGGTGGGAATAGACCCAAACATAATCTCGCACAGGTTGAGTGTAAGCCCCGGCTACAAGCCGGTCCAACAAAAAAGGAGGAAATTTGCCGCAGAAAGGAACCAGGTGATAAACCAGGAGGTGGATGACCTCCTGGCCGCAGGGAAAATCAGAGAAGTAACATATCCAGAATGGCTATCAAACGTGGTGGTGGTCCCCAAGAAGAATGGGAAGTGGAGAGTATGCGTAGACTTCACCGACCTGAACAAGGCATGCCCTAAAGACCCGTTCCCCCTGCCGCACATAGACGCAATGGTGGATGCGACAACAGGCCACGAAATGCTCACGTTCCTGGACGCCTGGAGCGGATACAACCAGATCAAAATGCACCCAGAGGACCAGGAAAAGACGGCATTCAGGTCTGAGAGAGGTATCTACTGCTATAACGTTATGCCATTCGGGTTGAAAAATGTAGGGTCCACCTACCAAAGGTTGGTGAACATGATGTTCAAGGATCAGATAGGCAAAACCATGGAAGTCTACATAGATGATATGGTTGTCAAGTCCAAAGCAGCCAGCCAACACACCCAGCACCTGGAAGAAACCTTCAGTATACTGAGGAAATATCAAATGAAGCTGAATCCCTCCAAGTGCACATTCGGGGTCTCCAGTGGGAAGTTCCTGGGGTACATGGTCACACAGAGAGGGATCGAGGCGAGCAGCGAGCAGATCAAGGCGCTTCTTCAGCTGGAATCTCCCCAAAAACCGAAAGACGTGCAGAAACTGACTGTCAGGGTGGCAGCCCTCAACAGGTTTATCTCCAGATCCTCCGACAGATGCCGGCTATTTTATGACATACTACGAAAGAGCAAGAGATTCGAGTGGACGGAAGAGCACGAAAAGGCGTTCACAGAGTTGAAGAAGTACCTCAGCACTCCTCCACTCTTGTCCAAACCAGAACAGGGAGAGCCGTTATACCTGTACCTGTCGGTAACGGAGGTGGCGGTAAGTGCAGTCCTGGTGCGGGAACACGAGGGAACCCATCATCCAGTCTACTACATCAGTAAGTCTCTGCTTCCTGCAGAGACCAGGTACACAGCTCCTGAAAAACTAGTTCTTGCTTTAGTTACGACTTCATACAAGCTGAGACCTTACTTTGAATCTCACTCCATATCAGTCTTAACTAGCTATCCTTTAAGACCCATATTAAGTAAGCCAGAACTTTCTGGGAGAATGTCCAAATGGTCAGTCCACCTGAGTGGTTACGACCTAAAATTTGAAACAAGAACTGTGATAAAATCACAAGCCCTTGCAGATTTTGTCTCTGATTTTAGCCCAGGAATGGAAAAAGAAGCAGCCAAAGAAATCCTACCCCCAGAAATGGACTCCGAAGGAAGTTGCTAGACGCTGTACGTAGATGGAGCCTCCAACAGCCGCGGAGCAGGGGTAGGAATGGTGCTCAGGTCCCCTCAAGGAGACATGATCGTACAGGCGGTACGGTGCGAGTTCCAAGCAACCAACAACGTAGCAGAATATGAGGCCTTGATCCAAGGACTCCAACTAGCCCTGGACCTCAAGGTCAGATACCTCCAGGCATTCAGCGACTCGCAGCTCATAGTAAATCACATCAATGGCGAGTATGAAGCTAAAGACCCCAGGATGGCAGCCTACCTGGAGGTAGTCAAAGACAAGAAGGCAAGGTTCATCACCTTCAAAATAGAGCAAATCCCCAGGGAGCAGAATGCAGAAGCAGACGCACTGGCTAACCTGGGGGCAACATTCAAGCCAGGAGACATCTCCTCAATCCCCATTAACCACGTGTTGGAACCATCAACTTCCCAGGAATACCGGGAAGTTGAAAACTCCAGCACCCAGTGGGAAGCCGGATTAGGCGTCCTCAGCAACACCACGGAGCAACCAGAGCGAGAGGATTGGAGGTCACCTTACCAAAAATGGCTGAAAGATGGAACTCTACCAGCAGACAAGAAAGAGGTAAGGGGATTCAAAATGAAAGCTTCCAGATTCGTACTAATAGACGGCGTGTTGTTCAGGAAATCACTCGGAGGACCCTACCTGAGATGTCTGGGCGACGAAGAGGCACAAACAGTCTTGCACGATCTCCACAGCGGAGACTGCGGAAATCATGCAGGGGGCAAGAGCTTATCCAACAAGGCAATCGGAATGGGATACTTCTGGCCAACAATACGGAGAGATGCAGTGGAGCTGGCCAAGAAATGCGAAGCCTGCCAGAAACACGCCCCTGTCACGCACCAGCCCGCTGAACCCCTGCATCCAATCATATCGCCCTGGCCCTTCATGAAATGGGGGATGGACATTGTAGGACCGCTACCCAGAGCACCCGAAAACAGAACCTACATGCTCGCACTAACGGACTACTTATCCAAGTGGATAGAAGCAGAAGCTTTCCCCCAGGTTACAGAAAATCAGGTGATATCCTTCCTTAAACGAAACATAATCTGCAGATTCGGTATACCTTCTGAAATAGTGTGCGACAATGGCTCACAATTCATATCTAATAAAACCGAAGCATTTTGTGCTAGTTGGAATATCACCCTACTAAAAGCTGCTCCCAGGTACCCACAAACAAACGATCAGGCAGAATCCAGCAACAGAATCGTCATGGACAACATGAAGAGGAGACTGGAAGAAGCTGGGGGCAAATGGGCGGACGAGTTGCCTTTGGTCCTGTGGTCTGACAGAACCACACCAAAGACAGCAACAGGCCAGACCCCCTTCAGCCTAGTGTTTGGAGCAGAAGCCGTCATTCCAGCAGAAGTAAAGGTGTCGACCCAGAGATACGGTTGCCTAACGGAAGAACGCAATCAAACAAAAATGGCCAGCAGCCTAGACACGATCGACGAGCTCAGAACCAGCGCCGCCATCAGAATGGCCGCTTACAAGCAAATGGTGGCCCGGAGTTACAACAAAAACGTAAAGATCAAAACCCTCCAGGTGGGAGATCTAGTCCTCAGAAAAGTGTTCCAAAATACGAAGAATACAAGCGCTGGGAGATTCGCCTACAATTGGGAGGGGCCCTATCAGGTGGAAAGCACCACGGGAAGCGGATCCTTCAGATTAATGGACATGAAGGGAAACATGATACCCAGACCCTGGAATATCCTCCATCTGAAAAAAATATCACATATGAGGGAACATCCTGGGATACTTCCAGAAGCTTCGCCCAGAACATGCGTCCTAATTCTAGGGTACTTACTTATTTATTTTTGTGGTTCTTTCCATTTCGTATCTTAGCTACCTAAAAATGTATCACCCCCAGGATCCAGCTATCCTGAGGGAGTTATTTGGAAAGCTAGTTTGCCTATAAATGAAAATCTACTTGAAGTATTTCCTATCATGAATACTTGCAATACGTCGTCTCTATCAAAAACAAACACGAGTTATATCACACTCAACCCTCTACACTGCGTGAGTATGGCGAGGTACAAGCAACTGGGACACTGTCGCCCACGATACTTAGCACTCACGAAAGCCTGGCAGCCTCTGACTGAGATGGGTATACCCTGAAGCCAGCACCCACACATGGCCAAATACACACACAAGCATGCGCAAACAAAAACAAAAGACGCAAAATATAAAAAGACGTCCGCAGACGCATAATTAAGGCAGCACAGAGGCTGCTAGAAGTTTCTGGGTAACGCCCAGCACAAGTTCAAGAAAAACAAAGAAACAAGATAAAAAGCCCGCCACGCAGGGCCCAGGGCACAGAAATGTTATGGGCACTAGCCCAGCCAACAACAACAAAAAGAAACAACAAAGTTTTAATGCCACCAAGGGCGCAGAAATTAATCGACAACAGCTTCCTCCACCACCTGCTCACCACCTGAATGCCGGGTAGAGGAGGAGCCTTCCTCAGCAGGAGTCTCAATAACCTGGTCTTGAAAGATGCTTGCTGGAGCAGGAGAACCTGGAGGAGCACTCTGAATCTCTGGAGAGCCTGGAAGCGGGGAGCGAAGAGATCCATCAGGGTTGAGGTCTGAAAGGTCAGGGACCACAGGATGGACAGGGAACAAGTCCTTCATAAGCTGTTCCTCCCCCTCCAGATCCCATTTTTCATGTTCTCCCGCCTTGAACTCCTTCATGCAGCCTATCCTTGCCTCTAAAGAAGAAAAAGGAGTCGTGTCGTACAACACCTTCTCCAGAGTCTTCTTTTTGGCCACCACGACCTTCAGTCGTGCATCCTGCTTTTCCTTTTCCCTGCGCAGCTCAGCAAGGGCCTTATCCTTCTCCCTGCGCTGCTCAACAAGGGCATCTTCCAGCTCCTTCACTCTAGCCTGGCAGCGTATCAGCTCCTCTGACTTCCTTGCCCGAAGCCCCCTCTCAGCATCCAACCCGGTCTGCAAGGACTGCACCTCCTGAAATATGGCCTCGGCCTTGCTGCACCCCATCAGCATCTTCTTAAAGCCCTGAGGGAAAAATTCGGGGGCGATATCAGTCAGCCAAAGCAAAAACACGAGTACTACAAGGAAAAAAGGATGAAGGAAAGCTCACCGAGAAAACGTCCTCCGTAGCCTGACGCCACAGCGGCACAGCAGGTTGATTTTTCAGCAGCGCCTCAGAGCCGGGAGTCAGCAGACGGCCCATAACAGGCCAAGGGTCCTCATCCAGGGCACAACTGAAGCCCTCCGGCAGGCGGATGACGTCCTCACTAAGATCCTCTATGACAGGAGCATCAGGCCTCTTAACCAGAGCAGTCGAGGTGGAAGCTTTGTTACGAGTCCTGGAAGAGATAGCAAGAGGAGGAGGAGGACAAAAAGGGCCGACAGAGGGGGCTGACTCAGAGGGACCAGGCAGAGCCGCCTTCTTGGAAGAGGGCAATGGTTCACCCGACTCCAGCTTTCTCTTCGCTAAGGGTTTTACTGCCGAAACCATGGCCATCTTCCTACGCTCGGCCAGCATCTCCGCAGGGGTCTTTTTCGTCTGGGTAGAGCTAGTAGACATCTCCTCTGGTTCCTCTTGGGCAAACAGGTTGTTGAAGCAGTGAGCGTCGACGTCCGGTCCAAAAAGCTTGCTGTAAGTCTTGTTAATATCAGACGAGAGGACCAGATCCTTCACACCTACGCAGAAAGAACAGTAAGAACGTAAGCAATAACGAGAAGAAAGCCACGGCAAGGGAACACAAAGTACCTTTAGATCCCACGGGGTCAGTGTAGATGTATTCAACGTGCGAAGGAAGCGAATCCACCCGCACAAAAATAAATTGCGTAGACCACCCAGCGTCCTTGGCCTTTTTTGGAAGAATAATGGGGAGGTCAACCTTGGAGTTAGCCCGCAGGGTATACTGGGCATCGTCAAGGCTTCTAACCGTATAGAAGTGGGCAAGGTCACCTAAGGTGACGACAAGAGAGTAGCGCTCGCTCAGCAGGGAAAGAGAGAGGAGTATCCTCCATGCATGTGGGTTAATCTGCCAGAGCGGGAGTTGGGAGTGACGGAGGAATTGCTGCACGAGCGGAGGAAAAGGGAAGCATAGTCCCAGGAAGAACGGGTATAGGTAAAAGGTCGTCCACCCAGGACAGTGCGCATCAGGCGCTTGTCCAGGGCGAGGGATGGCTATTTCGACGTTTTCATCAAAGGGGAAAAAGTCCCTGACCACCAACGAGGGCATCAGGGAAAAGCACGAATCGATACGGTACTTACTGTGCAACAAGGGGCGTGGAGAAAATACATTCGAAACCATTAAGAATACAATAAAGGGAATCGTGAAGGAACCGTACCTCAGTCAGAAAGAAGGCGGAAAGCGGTTGAAAGGGGCGGAAGTTTGGAAGTTGAAGAGAGAGAAAGAGTAAAAAGGGAAGATGAAAAGTAAAAGTGAGAAAGGGTAAAGAGGAATAAATAAGGGAGTAAGTTTTGAATTTTGAACATAATGGAGTACAGTTGGCAAGCGGTTGAGGGGCATTAAAGGGGTTGTTTGGCGAAACAGGTACACGTCCCATCAACGCCTTATCAACTGCCAACCCTACCCGACGTTTCTGCAGGAAATCCGCGTCCAAGTCCTGGGTCCGATATCTGCAGGAGTTCTTGCACAAACATGTTTATGTAAGAACTGGGGGCTAATGTTATGCCCTAAAATTAATATTTTATAAGCTAACACGTGGCATCGCGTAATTGGAAGAGATTTGTATATTTGGCATCAAAAGTCAAGGAGAAGAAGGAGGAGGGAGATCCCTGATAGAAGAAGTGTGCAAGAGAAGGAAGTAGGCGGCAGAAACGAGAAAGAAGAAAAGGACGAAAGAGCCAAGGCTCGAGGATTACCCAAAATGGCCACACAAGCAGATGGAGTCAGAAAAAGCATGTAGAAGGGAGAAGCCAAAATAAGACAAGAGAGGAGAAAAAGATCCGTTGGATAGGAACCATATCCAACGGTCCATATAGAAGGCATTGTATATATATGACAACCTGGTACATTAGCATATTCGTCCATTATCATACCTAGCATACTTAGCACTAAGAAAACCTAAGAAATACTTGTAAACCCACACATACTCTGAAGGAGAATTCTAGTGGAACTTGGAGGGAACCTTCCTCCCGCAGTTTTTCCCTAAGGGGCTTCCTGCGTCATCATCCTTTGTGTCTTCTACATCTTTCTCTCTACTCTTCCAAATACTTAATTCATCCAAATATATCGCAAACTAGGCTTGAAATCACTATAACCTCCTAAAAACAACATTAGGTAAATTTTGACCTAAACAAATATATTGCCATTTATATATTCTTCATCAATTGAGGTGGATGAAGAAGGTATATTAACCATTACAGTGCAGAAACGGTAGGATAATTTTGATTGTTGCGGTTTTTGGTGTACATGATAAATACAGAATCTATGAAAAGATGGGTATTTATATAGTCAAGTTCATTAATGGAAGATAATTAAAATTAAAAGGGGGAAATATAAATTAATAAGTTGCAGCCTTGCAGGTATGGAGGAAGGAGGAAGATGAAATAAAATTAAAATGAAGTAAAATTAGAAAAGGGGTTAAATTGGGGTCGTCAATGCACTTGACCTGCTACTCAAAGTTAAAAAGAACCCAATTCTATTGAAAGATGAAGGGTGTAATAGATGGGTATAATACGAGTTAAAATGTAGTTCAGAGTAATTTGAGAAGGACACAAATAATTTGGAGTATTCTCGTTAAATAATCATTTTTATTATTAAAAAGTATTAAAACCCTCTCTCTCCTCTTCACTATATTCATGAAAATTGGTGAAGAGACTATTGTTGTTAGGGATGGCAGTCTCACCCTTACCCTGTGGATATCCATCCACCCGAATTAAATGGGTGGGATATGGATGATGATTTTTCTTACAATTTAGGGTGAGATATGGATATGGGTGAATTTAGGGTGGGGTATGGTCGTATGGATCATGGTCTACCACCCGCTTATCACCCGGTGGATATCCTAAATTAACAAGTATAATTATTTTTTTTCTAAAAAGTATTAATAAATATTTTGATTAGAAAAATGCTTTCAATTTGTAAAGTTTTTTTTAAAATAAACTTAGAAACTACTCGTTAATGTTTTGTTGCACTTTTTTTATGGGCGTGTAAAGCTTGTGCGGATTAGTTTCACAGTTGTAAGTTGTAAAATTGTAAATACGGTTAACATGATTAAAATTTATGTTCAATTTTCTCAAAAAACTATGTAATCCGGAATGGTTTGGTAATGTACGCTTTAAATTTTATCGTCTTAGGTGTATATTTTTGATATATCGCCTTGAAATTTATGAGGGTGGAAATATCCAACGGGTGCCCACTCCACCCGCTTCACCCGGTGGATATGGATATGGATATGGATGGATGAAAAAATATTAAACGGATAAGGGTGAGATATGGATGACCACAAATTAAATGGATATGGCTGCACCCCATCCATATCCCACTCATTGTCATCCTTAATTGTGGTTGGTCTAAAATATCAGCTTATCAAGATTAAAACAATTTTCACACCGGCCAACACGTGGTTTTAAATGGTTTTGATTCTAAGACAGCTCTATCAGCAGGAGCCCCACGAGGCCACGAGTCAGCTTCGTACTGAGCTGTTCTTAAGATTTATTATTAGACGAGAATATTGTGTAGTCAAACACAATATTCTAGCCAATTATTTTAGCTTATTGTTTCCTAGTTTTCAGTAAGTAGTTTTGGTAACAATATCTCTTATTGTATTATATATACGTATTGGCTTGGCTTATGAATACAACACAATCATAATTCACAAACAATTCCCTTTACTGTTTCACGCTTCCAACATGGTATCAGACCTTGTTTCAAAACCCTAAAATAAAAAATAAAAACGCCATTTTTTTCCTCTTCTCCTTGCCATGACTGGTGGAGATGCTTCACAGACGGAAACTCCCGTCTCCAAAATCGACCCTCTCTCACCCTTTTATCTCGGCTCCGGTGACTTACCGAGTCTAAAACTCTCTACCATTCTTCTTAATCATCGAAACTACGATAACTGGAGTCGTTCAATGCGGATGTCGTTAAAATCGCGTCGGAAGTTTGGATTCTGTGATGGCTCTGTTAAAAAACCGACGGATGCCTCTTTATTGGGACAGTGGGAGGTTATTCACTGCACAATCGTTTCTTGGCTCCGGGCGACAATCGATCCGGCCGTACTTGAGAGCGTTCCATATGTCGAGGATGCAGCGGCTATGTGGACTGACTTGGAGGAGCGTTTCGCCGTCGTGGATGGTACGTCCGTTCACTCTTTAAAAACCGAGCTAGGTGAATGTCGGCAAAAGAAAGGTATGTCAGTAACCCAATACTATGGCAAATTAAAATCACTGTGGGATGCACTTTCAATTCATGAACCTCCGTTTGCTTGTGAATGTGGTAAATGTACCTGTGATATTGCTGGCAAAGCTATTAAACGCCTTGATAATGAAAAATTACATCAGTTTTTTATGGGCCTCGACCGTAGTTTGTATGGGACTCTCCGTAACCAACAATTTCAACTTGACCCACTGCCTACCCTAAACCGCGGTTATCATGCCGCCTTACAAACAGAGCGTCTCCTTCAAGACGACGCACCTGCTGACGTCACAGACGTCGTTGCATACGCTGTCCCGAGTGTGTCTCGGACACCTGACGAATGGAAAGCTCTGAGAGAAAAAGAGAAAGCAGAGAGACGTAGGATGTATTGTTCTTACTGTGATGTACATGGGCATGACATCACCTCTTGCTTTATTAAAAGTCAAAAATTTCCGGACTGGTGGGGGAGTCGTCCTCGTACGTTAGCCGAATTCCGACGCAGCAAAAAGTCAGGTACGGGATCTGGGGGAGGTGGAGGCCCGGGTTCTGGGGTCGGTTCAAGCTCCACTGGTACCGTTCATGCTAATGCACTCCAAACTATCCCTTCTGATCGGTTATCCGGTACGTGTATTTCTTGGATTATCGATACTGGTGCTTCTAATCATGTTACAGGTGATCTTTCTTTGTTTACGGATAGTATGGTAATACCTCCTCGTGCCGTGGGCCTGCCGAATGGAAAGCGGATTATGGCTTCTCAAATGGGAACCGTGAGAATTAATGATTCTATTACATTGCGTCGGGTTTTATTTGTTCCTCATTTGACCTGTCATTTAATTTCCGTATCTCAACTCACCGCCGATTATGATTATATGTTACAATTTACTAAGGATCGTTGTATTATACAGGACCGTTCCTTGAGGAAGATGATTGGAGTTGGTGAGCTTCGGGATGGACTGTTTATTTTGTCTTCACCAGATAAAGCTGAGATGGTGCATACATTGGACACTTCTGGGTCTTATGAACTTTGGCACCGACGACTTGGTCATCCGGGAGGCAATGTGGTTCAATTTTTACCTTTGGCTCACTCTTTTACAATTAATAAAAACTCGGTGTGCGATGTGTGTCACCGAGCCAAACAAACTCGTGCAAGTTTTACCTTAAGTGAGCATACTGCCTCAGACATTTTTAGTTTGATTCACTGTGACCTTTGGGGGCCATACCGTACTCCTTCTTCTTGTGGTGCTAAATACTTTCTTACAATTGTGGACGATTGTTCTCGTTCCGTTTGGGTTTATCTATTACTTGCTAAAACAGAAGTTACTAGTGTGTTTATGCAATTTATCTCTATGGTACACACACAATTTTCAAAACAGGTGAAGGTGGTACGGAGTGACAACGGAACAGAATTCAATCATATGGCGGATTATTGAGCAATGGCCAATGGTTAACTTTAAATTTATTACAATTATTTTGATAGATCAGAGCTTATTATTTGCATGTACTCCAATGATATAACCCTACAGGCTACAGCTGCTACAACTACTTCTAACACTGCCAAAAAATATTTGATCTTTCGTGTTAAAAGTTTGCCGACATGGAACATAAATACTTTTGTAAAGCGTTTTTACCAAAATTTATCAAAACGGGTTTTTTGAGTAACCACTTTTATCCACTAATAAAATTGGATTTCTATCTGTTTTACCATCTATTTCTATAAAAGAGTAGACTTTAAGGTTTTTTATTGGCTCCTTAAGATAAGGACTGTACCGAGAATGTCTTAGTCTAATGCTTAAGACAGAGGTATTGTGGACAATAGGTCCCATGATCGAATCTCCCTCCAAAAAAAATAAAATAAAATAACGAATCTATGAGCCGACCAACTTTACATTGATTTAATTTCCCTCTCTCCTATATTCACAATTAATTCCGACTTTTACTCATCCTAATTACGTATTCTAATCTTTGCTCATTCCTAATTACGTAATCGATTGCAGCAGTATTACATTTCGTCATTGTCATAATAAAATACGATATGATCAAATTATTGTTAATCGAATACTTAAATGACAATATACAGCGGTCGGATAAAATACAATATCGGTCCAAAAATTAAATCCGAAAAACAAAAAATTACAAACAACAAAAATAATATCGGTCCAAAAATTAAATCCGAAAAACAAAAAATTACAAACAGCAAAAATAACTACAGTCCAATAATTAAATTACAACAGTCCGATATATATATCAAAATGATCATATTTCACCAGAGTCTTCATAAAAATCTCATCCTTCCTTTACTATAAAGGAGTAGCTTTTAGAGAGTACTTATTGGTCGATCAAAATTAGGAAGACAAAAAAAATTAATTAAAGTAGGATCCACCATGTTGATTCTACATAAGTATTTACCTCTCCTCAAACTTTTATCAATTAATCTTTTCCCTACTTTCATTTATTAAATAAGTTACAATCTACAATCACGCATAGAAATATGAAATCTTCCGAAATCCTCACTTCAATTTCAACAGTGAAAATCAAATCTTTGATGATCGTTGATAATAAGTTAACTAATTTTACATAAATTAAAGGTTATAAATTAAATATAATAATAAAATGATTGAGATGCCTAGACTTTACAGATCAATATATATTTAAAAGATGAACTTTTCGAGCGATTTTATTGGCTATTATTTTAGAGTAATTTCATTGGCTATTACTTTGGTTAAATAAATTAAAAATATAAATAAAAAGTTAATTAAATAGTAATAAAATATCAGTTGGATAATTATTGTTTTCAGAGCGATTACATTGGATAATACTTTTATTAAATAAATTAAGTATATAAATAAAAAGATAATAAAATAGTAACAAAATATCGGTTGGATAATTATTGAATTAGTTAACAAAATAATTGATGTCATTAAATAAATGAAGTATATAAATAAAAAGATAATTATATAATAATAAAATATCAGTTGGATAATTATTTTTCTAGAGCGATTTTGGCTACTACTTTGATTAAATAAGTTAAGTATATAAATAAAACGATATATAATTAAAGAGTAATAAAATATCAGTTGGGTAATTACTGAATTAGTTAATAAAATAATTGAAGGTAAATTAAGAGTTTTGGCTACCGTGGAGTTATGGTATAATTTGTTGTTTCCCTTCTCTTATTTAATTAAAAGCATAAATAGATGTATTGATGAATAAAAGCATAAATAGATGTATTGATGAATATATTAAGTACTTAAGTTTACGAGGTATAATTAAAAGAAATACGAGCTACAGAATACAAACACATAAGAATAAAAGCTAATGTAAAAAAATACGAGTTTAAAAAAATCACGAACCAAAAAATACGAGCACAGAACAATGCGAGTTATTAACCTAAGAATACGAGCTAATATAAAAAGAATATGAGCTATTAAGCTAAGAATACGAGTTAATGTAAAAACAATACGATCTATTAAGATAAGACGAGCTTTAAAATAAGAGCATAAATGAATACGAGCTAATGAAAAAACAATACGAGCTATTAACATAAGACGAGTTTCAAAATATGATCGAGCACAAATGAATACGTATACGAGATTAAAAGGATCACGGACTTAAATATACAAGCACATAAGAATACGGCCTATTAAGATGAGAACACGAGCTAATATAAACATAATACGAAAACACGAACTAATTGAAACACTTCTCGAGCTAAAAAAATAGAACCAACTTTGCAATACGTCAAATTTCATGATATAATTAAAAGAATACGAACTAATGTAAAAGGAACAAAAACTTTAAAAAAATCAGGAACTAAAAAATACGGGCACATAAGAAGGCGAGCTATTAACGTAAGAATGCGAGCTAATAGAGAGATATTAAGCTAAGAATAATACGAGCTAATGTAAAAAAAGACGAGCTATTAAGATAAGAATACAAGCTAATGTAAAAAAATCATACGAGCATTTAAGAGGATCAAGAACTTACAAATACGAGCATATACGAATACGGGCTAATATAAAAAGAATATTAGCTAATGTAAGAAGAATACAGGCTAATAAGATAAGAATACGAGCTATTAAAATAAGAATACGAGCTAATGTAAAAAAGTGCACGAGCTAATAAGATAAGAATACGAGCTATTAAGATAAGAAGGTGACCTAAAGTAAAAAGAATATGATCTAATGTAAAAAAAATACGAGTTAATATTAAAAGAATACGAGCTTCAACTATCTCCATATATTAGAAATATTGAATAAAAAATGTCTTCAAGATCGTGCCCAAGTGAAAATTATAGAAGTTATTATAAAAAAATATATGTGCTTAAAATATTATTTTGACAGTGATGCGTAATATGCAAGTGTCTTTCCAAGACCATTGAATTGGACGTACATGTCTCCGTTTCTATTGGAGTTTCATGCATTTTCAACGTTCCATGTTGTTCCGATGATGATACATCTGATGTTTCATTAACCATAAAAAACAATCATACTTAAATCATTCTCTCTATATGCCTATTATACTAAGTATCTTTAGAAGATTAGTTGTTACGATAATTACTTTGAAATCATGTCAAGATATTGCCCGGGCAACGCCCGGGCATGAAATCTAGTATAGTATATTCCAAGATTAAAAAAGCTGTTAATATTAATTTAACATGCAGGAACTAAAATGATTAAATTGAGTGACAATGAGTATAAAATAGAAACAAAAAGTGAATACCAAATATAATACAGTAATATATAAATTGGCTAAAAATTAATGCATTCAAATACTTGAAATCAATAAATTGAAATTGTTGAGAATTGGAAATCAACGAAGATATGTAACTCCGTCTTAAATGTACATAAAATAGATAGGTTTATATTATATGGTCGGAGTTTTTTGGGTAGTTAGTTTATGAACTTGGAATTTAAATCGTAAGTATAATTTTAAAATATATATATATTTTTACCGGCTATTATCCGTTTTAAATTTAAAACGGGTCAATATCACTCCCCATTGTTATAGGACAAATATTTTATTTTCGCCGTGCATAATGTTTTTTTTGTCTTATTCATTGTACATATATATTTGATCCGTCCTAAACTTAAACTGATAGCCTTGTGCTACATAAGAATTTGTATAATTTTATAATGTCAAACAAATGCGTTGTTTTTACTTATGTCTAAGTCAAGCGTATAAATTCTTTCTATTTTTTAGATCGATATATACTTGCGATACTAAAATTATATTTTTTTATTAAATTTATTCACCTTTTTATTTTTATTTTTTCAGTTTAAGCTCGTGCATTTTTTACACGGGCGTGAAACTAGTTATACTGTTGTAACACCGCATTACAAGAGACTTAATCGAAATGAAATGATTTTCATGAGCTATTCCCTATTTTTTTAAGGGGAAAAATCGTTTCATTAATCAAAAGTCTTAGGATAGTTACAACATATGTAAAATCGTTTCATTAATCAAAAGTCTTAGGGTAGTTACAACATATGTCAAGAATGACAGGACACAAAACGATTAAATTCAAATAAACTATATTCTCAATCAACAGAAAATTTCTAAACTTGATGGGCTCATGAGACGCTTATGCACATCCTCTGACATATCGCCTTCTACAGGTTTTCACAAGAGAGTCTCCAAATTTTCAAAAGCATTGACAAGAATTAGGTTCTTTTGACCAAAAAGTTTGTAACGAACCTTCTGACAACAGTTTTATCTCTATAAGATCAACAATGAAGGCGTCGATTTTCCACCTTATTCTTGAACCTCTCAAATAGAGGGAAAAATCTCACCACACGATGAGGACAGATCCACCAAAAGGTGAGGACAAAACTCACACAAGGTGAGAACAAAACTCACACAAAGGTGAGAACAAGTTTCCAATAGAGGAGAGACAAGAAGTTATTAGCGTAAAAAATTAAAAAGAAGAACGAAAAGGAAAATTTGGGGTTTACGTCCATAAAAAAAAAGGTAGACGGCAGTCCCCAAGATGTTGAATTAGGGTTTAGGTTTTTTTTTTTTTTTAGAGAGAGAGAATTATAGAGAGATACACTACCATGAGCTATTCCCTATTAATCCTCAGTAGTTACTCCCATAAATGTGCATGTCCATGTTTGATTATAACTTGCAGCTACTTCGTACTCATATTTAAACCTTCCATCCACAATATTACATATGTCTGGTTGTAGCTAAAACACGACGGCTCTTATCTAGGAGAGTTACCATGAGAAATGAGAAACGTGTGGCTGTGCTCTGTAGACCTAGAAGATCAGGTCGCGTTGTGTTCGTGTTTGTGTTAACGGTAAACGGATCATCACTACTCAAACCCTAATATATGCTTAGAGTAGTTGGACCACCTCGAGCAGAGGCATATTAATACTACTTTTGTACAATAAAAAGTTATTGTACTCTAATCCTACTGAGTTTTGGCCCCAGTTCTTAAAATCGGCTGAACATGCCCATACGGCCCTGACCTCGAGTAATCTGTTCCATGATATGTATAACTGCAAAACGACTACACTCCTCTGTCATTTCTCACTTCAAAGCAACAACGGCAACCACATGCAATAACTGCAAAATGATTTAGGGTCTACAAAAATGAACCACCTTCACCTACCTCGTCTCCAATGAAATAGGATCCCATATTCCCCTAACCAAACAACAACAAATTTGCTAACATCGTGGAATCTATATACATGCAGACTGCAGTGACGTATTTAACCGGTTCACATGCACCCTTTTGTTTTGAAATATTTATAAATTAGTTTTAATAACTTTTCTCGAATAATGAGGAAATTTATGAAAATGATAAGTTTGGTACTATGTAAATAAATAATATAATTTAGGGAAAAAATTGTTTAGTAAAAGAAAAAAACAGACTCTAGGATAGACCGTATCTGAACCGGACCCTCTGAGTTGAATATGGGTTAATTAATATCAAACCTTCTAAAGTTTGAATCGGGTATGGGTCTAAAATATGGGACTTAAGGTCGGTTCCGTATCTTATTAAACCCTATCCAAATCCTAGCCATTGCCAATCCTAGGCGTCACTGACCTGAAACGCGGCTTGGCATTAATATTTTTTTGGCAGATCAGCTGCCACTTGGCACTACATTAGCCGTATGCACATGCATATTGGAGCACGTTTATCACTATGCTACATGAATAGTCATGGACAAAAGTCAATTATAACGACCATATAACGTCCTCTTATTTCACAAATTCTATTCTCATTTACAGCGAAATAAATAGTTAGAGGAAAATAAACCAGAATATAATGAAAAAGCAATAAATGTAACTCAATTTAATATTAAGACAGATATTATTTAAGGAAGACTAATAATTAGGTCTCATTTGGAAAAAAGGCTACGATGTGTATGGACTACACTAGGTGTTAAACCATAGTTAAGTTGAATTTGTTTTTTTTTTTTTACATTGTAAAGTTGCATTAGTTAGTGTTAGGATATTAATTATACAAATTTAGTTAACTTTTTAACTACATGTAGTTAAAAATAATTTATGAAAGTTTTCTTTTTGTTAAAATTTTTTTTTGTTAACAAATGAATGACTTTTTTTGTAAATTAATATTTCTGGAATCGTTTTACATAAATAAATCGAATATAAATAATTGCAATCCTTAAATAAACGTGCGACACACTTGATTAATTATTGGTTACAACTTACAACTCTATTTGCAAACACTAACTTGCGTCTATGTCATCCTAGCTAGGTTTGAACCTTACTAACAATATTTTTTTATCTTCTTAATTTAAAATAGACAAATTGAATAATTTGATTAATATAATTTAATTAGGGACAAAACTAAACCGAATTATAATTATATATACTAACTAAAACAAATTTTAATAAAATGCAAAAAAAATAAAAAAGTCCATGTAATTTTTTTTGGCTAAAACGATATTAAAATCAACTAAAATAAAATTTTTAATTTTTAATTAGTTAAGACAAAAAATTAATTATATACAAAAGAAAATTCATAAAATTTTTATTTACTATAACGAAAATTTAATTAAATACAAAAAAAAGTTTGAAAACGTTAATTATGTAAATATAATTACTATCTTACAAAATTTCCAAAATATTAATTTACAAAAATAAAATATAGAAATTGTTTATTTACTAAGTAAAACGAAAATTTAACTAAATGCAAAAAAATCGAGAAAATTTTAATCTACTAAAACCGTTTCAGAAATATTAATTTACATAATAAAATCCTTCAATTTTGTTAACAGAATAAAATTTTAACAACAAAAACTTTCCTAAATTATTGCTAACTACATATAGTTAAGAATTTTACTACAATTGTATAATTACTATACTAAGTCTTGCTTAAGACGGTATTATTCGTCCTAAGCTTAAAACAAGTCCAATACTACCAAGTGGGTAATAAAGACAAAAAAATTGTCATTTTCTAGGTTACAAGTGGGTTGATTTGGTATGTATTTGACCCGTCTTACAATTAAGACGGATAATGACGATTTAAAACAAGAATTTGTGTAATTACTATATTACACTAACACTAAATCATGCAAATTAACTATAGTTTAACACTTGACGCGGTGATTAGCCGTGTATAACATTTCTCATATACAGTATGGGTTGTCTCTATCACCTTCCATTTCATTTTGGCACCTTTAGAATTTACTATAAATTCAACCTTAAAGTTCTCACTAATTGTAAATCATAACCCAAAATAAGAATTATAACATCTCTAATGGATTTTAAACCTTTAGACACAAACACATTACACGATGAAACTTCTAAGGCAATAGACTTTATAGGCAAGTACTACAATGATGTCGAAAAATACCCGGTACGCTGTCAACTTGAACCCGGTTATCTTCGAGGGCTAGTATCAGATAGTGCTCCGTCATTACCCCAACCCGTGGATAAAATAATCGAGGATATTAATACAAAAATAGTACCCGGCTTAACCCATTGGCAGAGTCCTAATTTCTTTGCTTATTTTCAAGCTAATGCAAGCAATGCTGGATTATTGGGAGAGTTGCTTTGCTCTGGCCTCAATGTCGTTGGTTTTAATTGGATATCGTCGCCTGCCGCGACAGAGCTGGAGGCTATTACAATGGATTGGATGGCAAAATTATTGAATCTTCCTCAGGACTTCTTGTTTTCCGGTGGTGGAGGAGGAGTCATGCATGGTATGTACGTACCTTGTTTACGAAATCAACTACTAAGGCTAGTGAGAATAACATTTTATTAGTGTTAATAATGTCCGACTCGAAACGGGTTACCTAAATCTATCATTTATAATACATTTTGTATGACACTATATAAAATTACGGTTTTTCTACCGTAAGCCATAGGGTACACGTACGGAAACATTCACACCATATTTTCATTAATTATGGTAAAAATGAGTTTCTATCTAAGAATCAGATGACAATATAGTTTGAATATTTCCGTATTTAAAACGATAAAATTATTATTAAGATAAAATTTACTAGCCAAATTTTGAGACAAATTCATTACCTAACTCTACTAAGGTCCCGTTCTTTTAGACTTATTTTTGCTTAATTTAAGTTAAATTCAACAAAAATAAGTTAAGTTTAGAAAAGTTCAGCAAAAATAAGTTAAGTTCAACAAAAATAAGTTCAGAAAATTTCAGCAAAAATAAGTTAAATTCAGCAAAAATAATTTAAATTCAGCAAAAATAAGTTAAGTTCAGTTCGGAAAAGTTAAGCAAAAATAAGTTCAGAAAAGTTAAGCAAAAATAAGTTCAGAAAAGTTAAGCAAATACTGATACTCGTTTATAGTATTGACGAGTTTTGAAAAATTTAAGATTTTCACAAATTCTCTCGTACAAACATCTCATGTACGGCCATTTTTTTTATTTACCCAAAAGTGTCACTATTAACAAAAGAATAGTCGGATTTTCCAAAAAATACCCGGGTTAAAAATTACACACAATAATTCTCGTACAATAATGAACATACTATATTTATATAGAATAGATTATTAAAAAATTGTGATGATATATAAATAGATTATTAAAAAAAATTGTGATATGTGATTTACTTTTTAATTAGGTATTGAAGTAAGATAATGAACATATATATATATATATAAAGAAACTATTATTATTATTATTATTATTATTATTATTATTATTATTATTATTATTATTATTATTATTATTATTATTATTATTATTATTATTATTATTATTATTATTATTATTATTATTATTATTATTATTATTATTATTACTATTATTATTATTATTATTATTTTTATTATTATTATTTATATTATTTAAGTTAATATTTATTTAGTTCGAAAAAGTTAGACTCATATAAGTTAAGTTCGGAAAAGTTAAGTTCATAAATGTCAAACAAATATAAGTAGGGATGTCATTGGGGCGGGGCGGGGCTGGATATAGGCTCCCCCGTACCCGTACTCATCAAGAAAACTTCGTACCCATCCCGCCCCACCATTCATGTCGGGTACAAGTTTCCAAAGCCATCCCCACCCCATCACACATGCCGGGTACAAGTTTCCAAAACCATTCCCGCCCCACCTACCCATTAACACGCTATACGATAAATTTTTACGATATTTTTTCGTACAAGTTGGTTTAATCCCTATTAATTTTTATTTTCAAGAGTTTGTTAATATAATTTTAGTTATTTACCAAAGAAGTTGATAAAATATTTTCAAATAGCTATTTTTAACATTTGGTCTTAATTATAACAAAATAATATTTGCAAAATTATCATAACAAACTAATAATGGTATTAATTTTTATAATAATTAGCAGGTAGGGGGTATGAAGTGGGTAACACGCAAAAACCATCTCCGCCCCACTACCCATGGCATGTACAATTTTCGTATCCGTCCCCGCGAAAATTAACTTCCCTAATCAACCAAACGACTCCTAAAATTTAAGTTTAGAAAAATTAAGAAAAAATAAGTTAAGTTAAATTAAGTTAAGCAAAAATAAATCCAAAAGAACAGGGCCTAATAGTTAAAAATGCTACACATATACAATGTTTGATTAGTTTATTAATTTCAAAAATACTACTCTACGACGGTCGCACGTACGACGGTACGACCAGTAGAAAATTGACCATTTTTTGATAAATAGTTACTACTTTTGATAAATAGTTACAACTGTTTTTGGTTTAAAAATGACCTATTTTTTAAAGTGATCACTATTTACTAAAAAATTTGAACTTTTTACTAAAAAATGGTCAAATTATGTATAAAAGCAAGGGATAAAACCGTCTCACAGAATAACTACGGATTAATTTAACAAATTAACATGTCTAGTTTCATTACCAAATATGTATGTGAACCAAATAACCAATGAACTTTTTTGAGTATAATATTAATATGGCATAATACTTGTCATTTTGGGTGATTAGGGGTCACTTCAAGTTTTTTGGATCCAGATCTTTTCGAGCCCGGTATCTCGGATTGAATCAATTTAGGTTTCCGATTAAGCAAGTTCGGGTTGGCCCAGCCTTATCAAATTGAGTCATTCGAATATACCTATTTTACTAGGTCTAATTAAATGTATAATATAATACTTATTAGGTACATTTTACATAGATAAGAAATACAATATCTATACTATAGGTAAATACATTATTTTAAACTCAAATTTCAATGTTACTTATAAAAAAAAAGTTAATAAAAAAATAGATGTGACACCATGATAGTAATGGGTTCAAAATATATCACAAATATGTATGTGTACCATCTTCCACCAGTAGTGATAAGTTGTATTATCAATAAACGGTATTTAGCGGTCCAGACTAAAGCTCAGATCGGACTTGATTATTTGGTTCGGAACAAACCATAGTGTATACTACGTATTATCTAGTTAAATCTACAATGCACTTATTTACTTTTCTTTGGTCCTCGGTTAGTCTCGAACCAAATCGAATAGACCGTGAATCGGACCATGGACTGAACTTATATAACAAAATAATCTTTAAATTTGTAACATTATATTATTGATTTTATTGTCAACTTTGTTTACCCGTATTAAAAGATGTGTAATTATGCACTTAAATCTAGTAAGAAGGTAATATTGCTTATTTTGATCGTTATGAACTTCTTCATTTCTAACTTTATTTACTATGTAGATGACAATCATATTTGGTCCACTCTAATCCATAAGTCTGATCCGATTCACGCGTTTTTTTAGTCAGACTGAACCGAACCAATATTATATAGTCCGATCCTCAATCGATCTTTTAACCGTTATTTGGTTTTCAATCTAGAGAATTTCATCCGGTTTGCTCCGGTCTCGATCTAGTGAACACCCCCTAATTACCAACTGAAATTAACCAACCATACAAAAATCAGTGGGTAAATTACTTTCTGACTATACTTGTTAAAGTGTTAATTTAGTATTTGTTTCTATATTTTTTATAACAGGAAGTACATGTGAGGCACTAGTGTGCACTCTAGCAGCAGCAAGAGATCAAGCCTTGGACAAACACAGTTTCGAAAAAATAATCAAGTTGGTTGTTTACGGTTCAGACCAAACCCACTTTTCGTTCCATAAGGCCGCTAAACTCGTTGGAATTCCTCCTCAAAATATCAGGGTACTCCCAACTTCTTCATCTCAGAACTTTGAACTATCGCCATTGATTCTGAAGACGGCAATTGAAGCTGATATTGCCCAAGGGTTAGTGCCGCTGTATGTCTGTGCCACTGTTGGCACTACCGCGTCTGCTTCTGTCGACCCTATTCATGGCTTGGGATTAGTTGCTAGAGCTTATGGTGTTTGGCTTCATGTTGATGCGGCTTATGCAGGTATTTTATTTAGTATATACGCATCAAGGTGACATACCTTTGATTGACTCGCTTACCAAATCTAACCTTCGAAACTAGCAAGTGCTTGTATATGATCCCGTTCACCAAATCTAACCAATTATGGCTAAGTTTTCTTATATGGCAAGTCCAACCTTCGAACTTCAACTCGAATAAAAATAGATGTGACAATCTCACTCGTGTTTAATTCTTGCTCGCAGGAAGTGCATGTATATGTCCAGAATACAGGCATTACTTGGATGGAGTAGAACTCGTTGATTCGATTAGCATGAACCCACACAAATGGCTGCTCGCAAACATGGATTGTTCATGCCTATGGCTCAAGAGCCCTAAAACATTAGTCGATTCACTTTCTACAAAACCCGAAATCTTAAGTAACAAAGCTACTGACTTCGGGAATGTAATAGATTATAAGGACTGGCAAATCGCTCTAAGTCGTCGATTTCGAGCACTTAAGCTATGGATAGTCATTTCTATACATGGTTCGGCTAATTTGATGGCTCATATAAGAAGTGATATAGAGTTGGCCAAGTATTTTGAATCACTGATCGAGCAAGACACGAGATTCGAGCTAGTGGTTCCTCGAAAATTTTCTTTGGTTTGCTTTAGGCTAAGACCAACTGGGGTTGATGCAAGTGGAAATGTGATGAACCAAAAGTTACTTGAAGATATAAACTCCAGCGGCAAAGCTTACATGACTCATGCAATTTTAGACGGTACCTTTGCCATACGATGTGCTATCGGGGGAAGTTTAACCGAAAAGAATCACATCGATAAACTTTGGAACCATATTCAAGAAAAGGCTACTAAGAGGGTTCAGGCTTATACAATGCATTGATCATGTCAATCTGAGAGTAGCTAGCTAGCGCGTTTTAATCTAGCGGTTAAGATGAAAGACTAGCTAGCTTGAATACCAAGGTTGAATCTATGTCCTCACTCGATATATATTCTATTCAAGAAAAGTAAAATAAAGCATTGGATTAAGTTTTAGAAATTTAAAATAAGACAGAATCTAATGAAATGTACTCCGAGAGGCTGTAAGATACAAAAAAAACTCGTGTAATATTGTTTACGAAGTATTTGAAATGTTTATACGAGATTAATAGTAGTACTTCATTATCGGTCTCCTATAGGGCAATGTTTCCGCTCATTGTCGTGAGATTTGGATTGATACACTAGATTTCAGGGAACACAGATCTCGTACGAGTTCCCGTTAGGATACAAGCAAATAGTATACGTTGTTTATTAAGTAAAAACCGAGGTTATATAATACTACTATGAAGCCACGGAATGAAACAAAGTATGAAATCTATGTCCCCAAGGTAAACTTGCCGGCTCGTTAACTTGGGTGAAGATCTGCAAACATATACTACATTCATTCAAAGAGGTCTGCCTTGTCCGAGTACAGCTAGTCTCGCAGATAACTGCCACTTTACACTGGCAACTCGATTCAGCTCATAGTTCACATAGCCGACAACATCCATGGCAACAATGTCTATGAATTACCATCAATATAAGTAACTAATACAGATATACTTCGTACGATCAAAGAGGCGCCGCTGTTCCAGTCATCAGCTATTCAAGCAAACTGAAGCAATTAAGCTCACTAACTTAAACCGATAAAACGAGATGGGAAAAATAGTATATTGTGAATGAATAATAACGAAATACATACAACGGGTTTTATACTAAGACGAACCCGTATTCGAGATGAACTACAACTCTAACAACGCACTATCCTAGTTGAACTACAATAGGAATGTGTTATATGATAAGATATAGTTTAATACTCCCCTCAAGTTGGAGATATGGGTAAGCCAATACCCAAATTGAACTGTAAGTAATTGAATGCTTCGCCACCAAGCGCTTTCGTAAATAAATCGGCAATCTGCTCTTTGCTACGCACATGAGATGTCGCAATTGTATGGTTCATTAAATAATGTCGAATGAAATGACAATCAATTTCAATATGTTTAGTTCGATCATGAAAAACCGGGTTTTTAGCGATGTGTAACGCAGCTTGATTATCACAGTAAATATTCATAGCTTCCCTGTGATCAATACCCAACGAACGTAGAAAGTCTTTTAGCTAAATTAACTCACTTGTCACAGCGGCCATTGCACGATACTCTGCTTCGGCCGTAGATTTTGCTACTGTAGCTTGCTTCTTAACCTTCCAGGATATGGGTGTGTCCCCTAATGCAACAAAGTATCCAGTTAACGAGCGTCGTGACAATGGACAACTTGCCCAGTCCGAGTCCGAATAACCGCGTAAACGTACCTCCGAATCTTTGCTCATTACAATCCCTTTACTTGGCGTCCCTTTAATGTATCGATGACCCTCATAACGGCATCAAGATACTCTTTGCGCGGCTCATGAACAAATTGAGAGAGAATATGAACGGCATACGCCAAATCTGGCCGCGTAATGGTTAAATAAACAAGCCGTCCTACTAACCGTCTATACTTCATAGGATCTTTAAGAACATACCCCTCAGCTAAAACAAGTTTGTGATTTGGTTGAATGGGTGTATTGATGGGCTTCGCACCTCGCAATCCGGCTTCCTCCACAATCTCTAGTGCATATTTTCTTTGACTTAAAAACAAACCCTTCGAACCCATTGCAACCTCAATACTGAGGAAATATTTGAGACGTCCAAGGTCTTTAATTCCGAAACTCTTGTCGAGGAACACTTTTAATCGTGTGCTCGCATCACTACTATTGCTTACTATAATCATGTCGTCAACGTAAACCAAGAATTCAAGAAACACGCCTCCTTTGTTGTATGTAAACAAAGAATAATTGGCTAAAGACTGATCAAAACCGTACCTTTTCAATGACTCAGTTAACTTTGCAAACCAATTTCTCGAAGCTTGTTTTAAACCGTATAATGATTTCAGCAGCTTACATACCTTATTCGTCCCTTTTGCCTCGAAACCTTGTGGCAACTTCATGTAAACCTCTTCACTAAGCTCACCATGAAAAAAAAGCATTATTCACATCCAATTGGGTAATCGACCAACCTTTCGTTACTGCCACCGCCAATAAACACCTCACATTTGTCATCTTGGCAACAGGGGCAAAAGTCTCATGATAATCGATTCCTCCTACCTGAGTGAATCCCTGCGCGACTAACCTCGCTTTGTACCTCTCAATTGTACCGTCTGCTTTATACTTTACTTTGTAAACCCATTTGCAACCAATGGGTCGTTTTCCTTCAGGTAAGGTGACTATCTTCCACGTCCCACTGGTCTCGAGTGCCTCGATTTCTTTCGCCATGGCTAACCTCCATTCAGCCCTTTTGAGGCCTCTAAATAGT
Source organism: Silene conica (assembly GCA_029255685.2). Lineage (NCBI taxonomy): Eukaryota > Viridiplantae > Streptophyta > Magnoliopsida > Caryophyllales > Caryophyllaceae > Silene > Silene conica. The sequence continues at coordinate 77,363,807 of CM055314.2, forward strand.
TATTTGGTTCTTTGATGCAATCAATAATTGCCAAAAAAGACCTGTGATCAGAAGAAAAACAATTGTTTGTGATATAGTTAGCTATTGGATAACGAGTACCTTGCTTTGAGGATTCGAATGGGCCGGAGGTAACACGCTTCATGGGGTTTACAATTCGTGTTGATTTGCACAGGTAGTCCTTCTTCCAGTACGGTTCAAATCGTTCGCGAGCTCCACGCCCAACTCTGACTTCCTGTTCGCTTACACCTTCAATTGTCCGATGCTCTTTGTTAGAGACGTTCCCAATATCTTCTGTTTCTGTGTTCTGAATATTCTCAAGAACAGTCTCTGTTCCTGCACTCGGACTGTACATATATTCCTGACTATTTTTATCTATATTCTTTGTATTTTCATCACTACTCCCCCTTTCCTCGACAATACTATCTTTGCCCATAATTTCTGTTACGACCATCTGAGATTCATATGGGTCACGGGTATTTTCATCACTACATGAGCATGCCTTTCACCATTATAAGTAGCGGAAGTAACGGTACATGCATATGGAAAGTATGCTCATAGAAAATGACATCTCTGGATTCTAAGATGGTCCGTCTTTTTATATCATATAATTTTCATCCTTTCTTATTATGAGGATAACCGATAAAGACGCAACGCTTTCCCCTCTCATTGAACTTGTCTTTTGGTCTATCTTTGTTATGGGCATAGGCTAGACACCCAAGGACACGTAAATTTGTGAGGTCAGGTTTCTTGCCGTACAAAACTTCATATGGGGTCGTTTCATTTAGGATTCGGGTGGGAGTTCTATTGATCAAATATGATGCCGTTAATATACACTCGCCCCAAAATAGAATTGGTAAGTCGGACTGAAAACGAAGGGCTCTAGCTTTTTCAAGAATGTGTCGATTTTTTTGCTCTACCCTACCGTTTTGTTGAGGTGTATCAACATTACTTGTTCGAAAAATCATACCATTTTCTCCGTAATAATCCTTCAATGGACCCGATAAGAATTCGGTACCATTGTCGCTTTGTACGATTTTCACTCGTTTGCTAAATTGGGTAATGGTCATTTTAAAGAAATTTTTCATTAATTGAGTCACTTCCCCTCTGTCTTTCATTAGATGTACCCATATGCTCCTACTACGATCTTCAACTAAGGTCAGGAAATAATGGGCTCCTGACAAACTACTAGTCTTATATGGTCCCCAAATATCACAGTGAATTAGAGAAAATAATTCATCACTCCTTTTATTATTAATAGGGAAAATAGACCGAGTTTGTTTCGCTCGACAACATGGGTCACAAATACGAGAAGTGTTCCAAACTAAATCACAAACAACTAATTTAGAAAAAGAAAAGAAAATACTACTAGAGGGATGACCGAGCCTTTTATGCCAAAGGTTAACGTTTTTGCTTTCACTTGCCTTTATACGCGACACCGTCTCACTGCTAACCTTGAGAATGTAAACCCCATCTTTGTGCTCACCCCGTCCAATCTGTATCCTCGTGGACCGGTCCTATATAACACAATAGTTAGGGTAAAATATCACAATACAGTTATTTTCATCTATTAATTGACGAATGGATATTAAATCACAAGTAAGCGACGGTACGTATAACACGTCTTTGAGAATGAATTTCTCATTTAGTGAGACCATTCCATGGTCTTGGGCAGTTATATTTGAACCGTTTGGCAGTCCAACCGTGGAGGGTGATCCCCTCCAAAATTTCTCGAGTAATTCCCGTCTTCCTGTCATATGGTGTGACGCACCACTATCGAGTAACCATTCGGTAGTATGATTGTGTTTTATACCTGCTAATTTGTGATTACCATCCGACTTATGGTTTAGCAAACCTCGTAATGCAGCCAGTTCGTCTGTCGTCAGCGCTTGCTGACTCTGTTTTGAGGAGTCAGGGTCTGCCGTGTTTGCTGCATTGGCAATCTCTGAGTTCATGCCTCTTCCTCGGCCTCCACGACCACGGCCACGTCTCGAGTACGCGCAGGATATCCATGCTTCTCGAAGCAATTGTCCTCAGTGTGATAATCCTTATCACAATAAGTGCAGTGGACTGGATCATCATCGTTACGGTCTTTATTCGAGTTGCTTCTGCCCCAACGTCCTGTGCCACTAGCTTTTTTAACCGACATTGTTGCTTCATTGATTTCCTCCTTCGGTTTCGTCACGGCTTTGTGTCGTTCCTCGCGCAACATTAATGCATAAGCTCTGCTTAACGAGGTAATATCATCCTCCATTAATAAATTCGAGCGAATGTGACCAAAACGATTCGTGTCGAGACCCATGAGGAATTGATGGAATTTTTCTTCCTCGCGTTCTTTGAGCAATGCTACCGCCGCTCCACACGTACATGGGGGAATGTGTGATACGTGCCTATTTTGTGCATTTCATTTACTCTTTTGGCACGTATTTTCATTCACTTTCGTGACTTTTTAGTTGCTTTTTCTCCCATATTGTCTACTTTGGTGTTTCTATGTTTTGTATGCAGGAATACGCGGAAGTAAGCAAAACCAAGCTTTATTTGCCTTTAGGAGGCTGTTTTTGGAACAATAAATTCGGATGGAGCATTCAAATACAATCATCGGGCCGGATAAAAGCTGAGAAAAAAGAGAAGCGGTCGACCGACCGAGATATCAGGTCGACCGACCGATGTCGAATATGTAATCAGGCCCAACTCTCCACGGAAGCCCAAATACGAAGAAAATAAATCCGTCTCAGCAGAACCGGTCGACCGACCGAAGAAACAGGTCGACCGACCACTGGCTGTTTCGAGACTTCCGTTTTCTTTTCTGATTTCCTAATCTTGTAATATTTCTTATTTAAGGAGACCAAAACTCTTCTATTAGGTTAAGCAGTTTTTTCAGCAAGTTTGTATCTAAGTAATTTTCTTTCAAGTACTTTATGTTTGGAGATTCCATTGTTAGAATATTATCGAAAAGCTTTCATCTTTGTTCTTGAGATTTCCTTTCAAGTTGTAAGTTTGTTCTAATTAATCTTTCCTTTAATTCAATCTTGTTGTTCATCTTGTTGTTACTTTCTTGTTTTATGTTTTCTCTTTTATTATCTTCTTTAATTATGTTCATCTCTTTAAGATTCTTAATAATTGTTATTTCCATAATTAAAAGTATGCATAGCTAATTCTTGTGATTAGGAATTAGGGGAACCATGTAAAGACTTGACTTTGATAAGTTTGATGATTAAATTACCAATCCCCCATTGTTGTTGGTGAACTAATCCTTGGGATTGAAAGATTATTAGGATTAGTTTAACAACAACTTTGGGATTGCCCTTGAACGAAAGTTTAGTGCTTTTGTAGGAACCCTAAGACCGTAAGGATTGGGTAGAATATTGACCTAAAGGTTTATTCTTTGTTCCTTGGGATTGTGTTATTTGATTATTCTTACCCTTCATTGACTTGTTTTGACCATGGGGAACCAAAGTTCCTAATCTCCTTTTTATCTTATCTTAATTATCTTGTTAGTTCATTATTTTAGTTATTAGTTAAAATCCCAATTCAAACCCCCCCTTTTTTTGGTTACTTGCAATAGACTTTAAATTTACAAACATAATTTACCCTGTCTCTCTGTGGTTCGACCCTTGACTTATCCTATCTGAGTTTAAGCTGAGGTTTTATAAATCTTATCTTTGGCACCCCTCAACGACTGGTGTCAAATTTTGGCGCCGTTGCCGGGGAGACGGTACAATTTTGTTTGTTAATTTTTAGTTTATTTTTCTTGTCTTAAGGAACTTAGGTTCCTTAAGACCGTTCTTACCTTTTCTTCTAGTGCTGTTTAGAAGACAGGTTTTTGAGAGGAAGGCTTGAGTACTCTCTTTATGGATTCTATTTATAGCTACTTACAGCCGAAGCCTAAAGATTTACCGAAAGGATTCACCTTGCCTAAACCCACCACTGGCACCTTTGAACTCCGCTCGACTCATATCAATTTGGTGGAGCAGAGTCAATTTTCTGGTCTACCTGATGAAGATCCAATAAAGCATGTTACAACCTTCACAGATTATTGCTGTTTTATACCCCTACCTGAAGGGGTGTCTAGAGATGAGGTGCTGGCAACTCTGTTCTTGTTTTCTTTAAAGGGAGACGCGCAAGAATGGTACCGGGACCTTAAAAAGACAAGTGAAGGGATTAAAGATTGGACCACCTTGGCCTTGGCCTTTTACAAGAAATACTTCCCTCTTGCAAAAGCTGAGGACTTGAGAAACCAAATCCGTAACTTTTTACAGGGACCTGATGAAGGATTTTGTGAAGCATGGGATCGATTCAAGAAATTGGTCCGTTCTATCCCTCACCATAACCTTCCAGAATGGGACCTGTGTAACTGCTTTTACAACTCTCTTTACGATGACTATAAGATGATTCTTGATGTGGCCGCCAATGGAAGATTCCAGAACAACACCGATCATATGAAGGGTTGGCAAACCATTGAAGACATGGCGGTGCATAGGGCTACTTTTAAGGGTTCACGTGGGAATTCGAGAAGGCTGAATGTAGAGATGAATAGAGTGATGGCTCTTGAGACAACAGTTGAAGCCCGTTTTGAAAAGCTTGAGGCAACCCAGCTAAAGCTTGAAAGTGCGAACCTTGTTACTACGGTCGACAACACGGGAGAAATTGAGAGATTAAGAGCACTTGTTGATGCCTTAACCACGGCAGTTTTTAAGATGCATGAGGCTCACTGCACTTCCACGGAGATTTTTAAGGAACAATTGATAAACATAGCCAACCAAAGAACTAGCTCTCCAGCTAGTTCTGAGGGACCCATGGAGACGCTGAACGTCATAAATCTAAGGAGTGGCCGTGTTTGTGAAGAAGCAACTCAAGAGGATGATCCAGCCGAGGTTCCAACCAAGGAATCCGATCCCGTCAAAGGAGCAGGAGGTCGACCGACCGCTTCGGTAAGTCGATCGACCACTGTTCCTGACGCGAGATCAGATTCTGAAAAAAGGAAAAAGACGGATTTTGCAGACTCTGGTCGACCGACCGCTGATACTGGTCGACCGACCGCTGATACTGGTCGACCGACCAGTGCTCCTGGAAAAAGTGCCGTTTTTACTCCGGAATCGCTAGATCCTTCCTTTATTCAAGGCCTTACTGAAATTTTACAGCTGAAAGAGCCAAAGGTTACTGATCCTATGGCTAAAGTCACCATTCCTTATCCAGAAAGACTAAAAAATTCAAAGGAGGATAAGAAGTTTGGTAAGTTCTTGGAGATGGTGAAGAATCTTGAGGTAACCATCCCTTTCACTGACCTAATTACCCAGGTACCTTCTTATGCTAAATTCATGAAAGATATTTTAAGTCGTAAGAGGAATTTTCAGGACGACGGTGCTGTTGCTTTTGTGGAAGAATGTTATGTTCTTTCACAAGATAATATAGCACCCAAGTTAAAGGACCCGGGTAGTTTTTCCATCCCTTGTACCATAGGTAATCATTTAATAGGGAAAGCCCTTTGTGATCTAGGGGCTAGTGTCAGTGTCATACCTTATTCTGTATGTGAAAGACTTGGTTTAGGTAGACTTAAGGTCACCAATATTACTGTGCAGATGGCTGATAGATCAACCCAAAGACCATTAGGGGTCTTGGAGGATGTCCCAGTAAAAGTGGGAAAGTTCTTTATTCCTGTCGATTTCGTTGTTTTAGACATTGCTGAAGATAGTCGGATACCTATTATTTTAGGTAGACCCTTTTTACACACAGCTGGAGCTGTGATAGATGTCAAACGCGGGACCATTACTTTAGAAATTGGGGATGACACTATCGAGTTTAGTCTTGCCCATAAGGCAACTATTCCTACTGACGATACTTGTTGTTCCATTGATATTGTAGACAGGAATGTTATCCTTAATTGGAGGGAATCCTTGACCAAGGATCCCTTAGATGATCTGACAATTTTGGATAAGTGTGCAGATAATCCAGCTGAAGATGCTGAAGAGCTGGATTTGATAGAAGAAGAGGAAGAGGAATATGAGCTCACTGAAGAAGAGGGTGAGAAGCTCGTAAGCCTAGCCAATACAAGTCTGGTAAACATATGCTATTCTATAGATGCTAATTCTGTCCAGGCAGTTGAGGTAAAAGCACCAGAGCGTAAGCCACTTCCTCCTAATCTTAAGTATGTTTTTCTAGATGATACTGAGCAATACCCTGCAATTGTTAGCTCTAAACTTAGTCCTGACCAACTTTCTGCCTTAATGACTGTTCTTAAAAAGAATAGAAAAGCTCTAGGTTATTCTTTGGATGATATTAAGGGCATAAGCCCTGATGTTTGTATGCACAGAATAGATTTAGAGGAAGGGCATAAGCCCTATAGACAGGGACAGCGTAAATTGAACCCTAAGATGCAGGATGTAGTTATGGCTGAGGTTATGAAGCTTCTTGATGCAGGTATTATCTATCCAGTTGGCAACTCTAAGTGGGTTAGCCCAGTTCAGGTGGTTCCTAAGAAAGGAGGGACCACAGTGGTTAAGAATGATAAAAATGAATTAATACCGACTAGAGTTGTGACTGGGTGGCGGATGTGCATTGATTATAGACAATTAAATGCCGCCACCAAGAAAGACCATTTTCCCCTTCCTTTTGTTGACCAGATGACTGAAAGATTGGCTTCTAATAAATTCTTCTGTTTTCTAGACGGTTATTCAGGTTTCTTCCAGATTCCCATCCATCCTGATGATCAGAGTAAGACTACTTTTACATGTCCACAAGGTGTTTTTGCCTATCGCAGGATGCCTTTTGGGTTATGCAATGCTCCTGCTACTTTTCAAAGGTGTATGATGGGTATTTTTTCCGACTTTATAGAAAACATTATGGAAGTATTTATGGATGATTTCTCCGTTTACGGTAATGCTTTTGATCAATGCTTAGCTAATCTTGATAAAGTTTTGCAGCGATGTATTGATGTAAATCTTGTCTTAAACTGGGAAAAGTGTCATTTTATGGTTACTGAAGGGGTAGTTTTAGGGCATCTAATTTCAGATAAAGGTATACATGTTGATAAAGCAAAGGTGCAGGTGATTGAGCAATTACCCCCTCCTGTTAATGTCAAAGGGGTGAGAAGTTTCTTAGGACACGCAGGGTTTTACAGGCGTTTTATTAAGGACTTCTCTAAAATTGCTAAACCACTTACACAATTGCTTCTTAAAGATGCCATCTTTGAGTTTTCTGATGAATGCCTTTTAGCTTTTAACAGGTTGAAGGAAGCTTTGATCTCAGCACCAATTATCCAGCCACCGGATTGGGATCTCCCTTTTGAGATCATGTGCGATGCCAGTGATTATGCTTTGGGTGCTGTGCTGGGTCAAAGGAAGAATAAGGCTCTTAATGCTATCTACTATGCGAGCCGCACCCTGGATGAGACTCAAGTCAACTACTTTACCACAGAGAAGGAGATGCTAGCTGTCATTTTTGCCTTAGAAAAATTTAGATCTTATTTAGTAGGTAATAAGGTAATTGTTTATACTGACCATGCAGCTTTAAAAGGTCTTTTTCAAAAGAAAGATTCAAAGCCTAGACTTTTAAGGTGGATCCTCCTTCTCCAAGAGTTTGACATTGAGATCAGGGATAAGAAAGGCGCGGAAAACGTGGTAGCTGACCACCTATCTCGCCTACAGTTGACTGATGGGGAAGATTCTATACCTATTGATGATTCATTTCCTGATGAAAGTTTATTTATTATTAATAGCTCAGGTTCTTATCCCCCTCCTTGGTATGCTGATTTTGCTAATTTTGCTGTTACAGGTAAAATCCCTCCTGAGTTGTCTTGGCAACAAAAGAAGAGATTTATGTTTGATGCAAGACAGTATTTTTGGGATGACCCTTACGTTTTTAAAGAGTGCGGAGATGGACTTATCCGGAGATGCGTCCCCCAATGGGAGGTGAAGGACATCTTGGAAGCATGTCACTCTTCTGCATATGGTGGTCACCACGGTCCATCTAGGACCGTGGCCAAGGTATTACAGTCTGGCTTTTATTGGCCTACTTTACATGCTGACTGTAGAAATTTTGTAGGTAACTGTGATGCCTGTCAAAGGACTGGGAATGTCTCAAAAAGACATGAGATGCCACAAGTAGGTATTTTAGAGGTAGAGATTTTTGATGTTTGGGGCATTGATTATCAAGGACCTTTTCCCAGTAGTCAAGGTAACAGGTATATTCTTGTAGCTGTTGATTATGTGTCTAAGTGGGTAGAAGCTATAGCTACTCCCCATTGTGATGCAAAAGCTGTTATTAAGATGTTTAAAAAAATCATATTTCCTCGTTTTGGTGTCCCTAGGGTTGTCATAAGTGATGGAGGTATGCATTTTAAGGAGAAACGCTTAGGTGACTTGTTAAATAAATTCGGTGTCCAACATCGTAGGGGTTTAGCTTATCACCCTCAGACTAGTGGTCAAGTTGAGATCTCTAATAGAGAACTCAAGGAGACCCTAGCCAAGGTAGTTTCTAAGTCTAGGAAAGATTGGAGCCTAAAACTTGATGACGTTTTATGGGCCTATAGAACCGCGTTCAAAACTCCAATAGGAATGTCACCATTCAGATTAATTTATGGTAAAACTTGTCATTTACCAGTTGAGTTAGAACGTAAGTCTTGGTGGGCTATATGTGATCTTAATTTAGACCCTAATCTTTCCCGTGAGAAACGTTTATTGCAGCTAAATGAGTTAGAAGAATTCAGGTTGTTATCCTATGACAATGCCAGGATCTACAAAGAGAAAACAAAGCGCTGGCATGACAAGAGAATCATTAGACGTGATTTTCAGGTAGGTGATAGGGTACTGCTTTTTAATGCTCGTATTCGTCTTTTTCCTGGTAAGCTGAAATCCAGGTGGAGCGGACCCTACACCATCACAGCTGTCTCAAAATTCGGGTCAATCGAATTAGAAACCTCATCTGGTGAGAGGTTCAAAGTCAATGGCCAATATGTGAAGCACTTCCGAGGAGAAAATGAATATGTCGGAAAAGTCGAAGTTTCTTACTTTGACCCCTTTTAGATGCTCCTTAGAAGGTAAAAGGTCGTGCGGGACCTCTTAAACCAGCGCTAAACGGGAGGCAACCCGCGCTTTAGTCTTAGATTTACGTTTTCTTTTTACTTTTTTGTTTTATCCTCAGGTGGAAATTGGATTCTCTGCAGAAAAAGAAAAAAAAAAAAAATAGGTATTCGTCAGTACCGTGGTCGACCGACCAGCTTCTCTGGTCGACCGACCAGACTGACAACTTTTTGCACTTTTTCTGACGGGGTAAGTAAAATTGCAGAACAGGTAACAGTACAGTGGTCGACCGACCAGCTTTTCTGGTCGACCGACCACAACCTTTTTTTTTACGGTTTTATTTGTGCAGAAAAAGCTGTCACGGGTTGTTGTGTTTTTGAACATGAAATTATTGCTTTGACCCATTCTTTTTACCAGCACCCCCTCTCTCTCATAAAACCCTAAAAAAAAAATAACTATTCACTCATCTTCCACCTTCTCCATTTTTTTTTACTTACTCTCTTGCTTTTTCCATCCTCAAGGTAAGTTTTTCCTCCATTTTCTTTCTCTCTTTTTAGTTTTTACCTTCTTATTTTCGTTTTAGGTAGTTTTAATTCATCTTTGTAAGTTCAATTTTTGCTCTTAATTCCGTTTTCATGCTTGTTTATGTGTTTTTATGTTGGTTCTCTCCTTCTTCTTGAGTTTCTATGCTTAGATCTGAAAATTTTGGGTACTTTTGTGCTAATTAGGATAGTTTAATTCTTCCTTACAATTTTTATGCCTTTTTCCGCGCGAAATTCAAACCCGACGCCATCACTGTTGCGGTCGGTCGACCGGAAACGGAGGTCGACCGACCAAAATTCGAATTTCTGGATTTTAAAATTTTGCAGATCTGGGTTTCGTTTCTGACATCGGTCGGTCGACCGACCGGAAAATGAGGTCGGCCGACCAAAGTCGCGTTTTCCTGAGTTTAATTGTTTAACAGTTTCTGATTTTTCTCGTAATCTGGTCGACCGACCTGTAGTTACGGTCGACCGACCATACCTGCATTGTTCATGATTTTCTCAGTTTCAGATTCCTCATTGCAGCAGAAAAAAATACAGACCGTCTAAGAATCTGGTCGACCGACTGACTCCTGTAGTCGTCCGACCAGATCCGTAAAAAACCTTCTGTTTTTGCAAATTTTCGTGCCTAATTTAGTTAAAGCATTAATTTCTATGCTCATAAGACTTATATTTTTTATTGAACTTTACAGCCTTACGATGTCTAGCCGTGATCAAGGTGGGAAGCGCGCACGCACTACAGGTGCTAGCACGTCTAGAGGACGTGTCTCTAGGTCGAGAGGTCTAGCAGTTCAGGACACGGATAGTCTACCAGACTATCCGCAGATCACCTTCAGCTCTCCGGCCCAGAAGGCCCGATTCCTCCATCTGAGTGACCATTGCGCGGTAGTGGCGACCCGTTTCCTTTGTGTTTCAGCTCTGCACGCATTGGGATGCCATGATGAGGTGGTTGCTATGCTCATTGGGACCGGGTTTGCAGGCCTTGTCTCTATGGACGAGATCACCTACCGCCTTCTTACTCTTGAGTTTTTCTCCTCCTTTACCTTTGATTTAGGGGCTCTTCACCCCGGCTATGATAGTTTTTGTATCTCTTTTCGCATGTTCAATGAAACTTATGCTTTAACTTTAACACAATTTGCTCAAATTTTGGGTCTGTCTTCTGAGGGTCTTACTGATGACCTCACGGGGTCGTATTCTGATATGTGGTCCTGTATTTCTGATTCCAACGATGTGAAGAAGAAAAACAGTACCATCCACCTCCCTACCCCCCGTTATTTTTTGCGTCTGTTGGCCAACACTGTTTTTGGCCGCAAAGAGTCTCAGAATGTTAACAACATTGAGCTCTCCATCATGTCCGGTTATCTTAACATCGGACGTACGGGTCAGCAGTCTTATAACACTGCTCTTTTGGTCGCCACTCATTTTGTGTCAGTGGGTGAGGGAACTTCTTTGACCACTATTGTCTGTGGTGGGCTAGTCACCCGATTAGCCCGCTATTTTATACCCCAGTTCCCTCGCTATGAGGATGCGGTCACCCCTCTCTCCCGATACATGGACATGGATTATGTCAGGTCTGTGCGTTGGGTAAACAGTAGAGGTGTTTGGAAAATAGACACCTATCTTAGTGACCGCATCCCCATCACCACGGCTCCCCCTATGTACCCCCTTTCTATTGTTATAGGGGAGCCCCGACCACTACTCCCGTCTTACCGCCTCCCGCTTAGGGGAGGCGCTTCTAGAGGTTCCAGGGCTCCTGCTCCCGGTGGCCACCATGCCACACCTGGGACAGGATACCCATCTGATTTTACTGTTCCTCCTAATGTTTATGTTCCTCCTTTTGTTGATGACAGATCTATGCCACAAATGCTGGCAAGTCTTTGCACGCAGTTCAGCCAAAAACGGTTGGACGATAGTCTCTACTAGTACCCGGTCTACAAGGAGTATGCCACACAAGGTAGGCTCCCGACCGGCCAGTGGACTCACCCCTCCTGGTACACACCTCTCGCAGGCGGTCATGTCCATGGTGAAGCTTCAGGCTCTGTCTCAGGTGCAGGAGGAGGGTCTGAGGAGGATGGCGATGAGGGAGAAGGTGAGGAGAACGCTGAGCCGTTCTACGACTCAGCGGGATAGGGACATGCTTAACCTTACCCTCTTTGGGGTTCGGTTTGGGGAGGTCCCCCTTCCTTGGTTCGGTTTGGGGAGGTCCACATTTACTTTGTAAGTGTTTTCCTCCCTTAGATTTCCAATTTTCCTCTTTCGATTTCCAGTTTTCCCCTCCTTCCTCCATAGACTCTGTTTGTAGTTTTTAGTCTTTTTCCTTTTCTTTTCTTTGTTTGCTTCTTTTCTGCCTACCCCCATCCCTTTGCTGTGGTTGTATGCTGATGAGCACAATGAGGGCATTGTGCGTTTTGGTTTGGGGAGGGTGTTTGCATACTCCTTTGTGAGTATGCAATTGTTTTTGTGTGTTTTGTTTTTCATTCCTTTAGGTGTTTTCCTTGTTTCCATCCCCTCTTGCCGCGTGTCCTTCCCTGTCGGGCATTCTTCTCTGTCTTAAGTCTTTAGGTCGAGTCGGAACGGATAAATACAATTCATGCCTCACATGACATTTATTGCTTTGCCTTGCATTTTTTCAAAAATTTTCAAACTAGTCTTTTGCATTATCTACAAGTTTTTGTTGATTTCATGCTAAATTATTAGACTTGACTCCCTTTTTGGCAAACTACTACATATTCTAAGGATTAGAGCTTAATAAATCGGTGACATCCATGACCGATTTCATATAGGTTGTGAGTAGTTTCTCCTCTTGAGGCATGTTACATCAATATGCATAAACATGAATTTTGTCTTCTTAATACCTGTATGCATTCGGTTTTGTGGTTTGTTGACACATGTGGTAGAGGTTCCCCTTTCTCATTATTCCCATTATCCTCACATAGCCAAATTGAACCCTTCTACCCATTAGCTACATTCTAAAAATTGCTTACCCTAGCCGAGCTAGTAATTTAGTAATGGGACTGTTTTTCTTGCTATCCTTTGGTTTATGTTTCATCGGTGAATTTTGATTTTGGGAAATTGAAAAAAAAAAAAATGAATGAAAAAAAAAAGATACGGAAAAATGAGAAAAAAAAAACGGAACAGCCTGTCTTCAAGGCTGGTCGGTCGACCAGTTCCCCTGGTCGGTCGACCAGGACCATTGGGTAGGTTCGTTTTTCAAAAAAAAAAATAAGAAAAAAAAAAGAAACAGAAAAAGAAAAGAAAGAAAAAAAAGGGGAAAGGAATAAAAGTTGGAAGAATTGTGGAGCATTGGCGTGTATGAAAAAAAAAACAATAAGAAGTGATCTTATAGTATGGACAGACGGATAATAGCTTGGCTTAACCCCTCTTCCCATAACTTATTTTAACCCCTTCTTACCTTTAGCCTCACAATCCCAAATTTGCCTCGGCATGTGTCATGGTTATTTAGTGTGGGAATGCATATGTACGGTTGTAGAGATTTTATTCATGTTAGATTGCAGGCATGTTCTTACGGGTCGTAGATAGGTGAGAGTCCTTACTTTTATTTATCTTCTTATCTTTCACATATGTATTTGACCCTTTGCTTTCATGAGTGTCTCGAGCGTACCGCGAGAGTCCAATTAGAATGAATCTTGCAAGGTCGAAATTTTAGCATGCTTTTCCAACATGTTTAACTCGTTTTGCTCTTGACATTATGTTTGATTATAGTTGAAGGATGCATTAAATTGGTTAAGCATAGTGTTATGTTTAGTTATGAAGAGTATGAAGTCCGTTCCATTAGGAGTTTTTATTTTCTTTTGAGTCTTAGTGCTTGCTTGAGGACAAGCAAGGTTTGGTTTGGGGAGTTTGATACGTGCCTATTTTGTGCATTTCATTTACTCTTTTGGCACGTATTTTCATTCACTTTCGTGACTTTTTAGTTGCTTTTTCTCCCATATTGTCTACTTTGGTGTTTCTATGTTTTGTATGCAGGAATACGCGGAAGTAAGCAAAACCAAGCTTTATTTGCCTTTAGGAGGCTGTTTTTGGAACAATAAATTCGGATGGAGCATTCAAATACAATCATCGGGCCGGATAAAAGCTGAGAAAAAAGAGAAGCGGTCGACCGACCGAGATATCAGGTCGACCGACCGATGTCGAATATGTAATCAGGCCCAACTCTCCACGGAAGCCCAAATACGAAGAAAATAAATCCGTCTCAGCAGAACCGGTCGACCGACCGAAGAAACAGGTCGACCGACCACTGGCTGTTTCGAGACTTCCGTTTTCTTTTCTGATTTCCTAATCTTGTAATATTTCTTATTTAAGGAGACCAAAACTCTTCTATTAGGTTAAGCAGTTTTTTCAGCAAGTTTGTATCTAAGTAATTTTCTTTCAAGTACTTTATGTTTGGAGATTCCATTGTTAGAATATTATCGAAAAGCTTTCATCTTTGTTCTTGAGATTTCCTTTCAAGTTGTAAGTTTGTTCTAATTAATCTTTCCTTTAATTCAATCTTGTTGTTCATCTTGTTGTTACTTTCTTGTTTTATGTTTTCTCTTTTATTATCTTCTTTAATTATGTTCATCTCTTTAAGATTCTTAATAATTGTTATTTCCATAATTAAAAGTATGCATAGCTAATTCTTGTGATTAGGAATTAGGGGAATCATGTAAAGACTTGACTTTGATAAGTTTGATGATTAAATTACCAATCCCCCATTGTTGTTGGTGAACTAATCCTTGGGATTGAAAGATTATTAGGATTAGTTTAACAACAACTTTGGGATTGCCCTTGAACGAAAGTTTAGTGCTTTTGTAGGAACCCTAAGACCGTAAGGATTGGGTAGAATATTGACCTAAAGGTTTATTCTTTGTTCCTTGGGATTGTGTTATTTGATTATTCTTACCCTTCATTGACTTGTTTTGACCATGGGGAACCAAAGTTCCTAATCTCCTTTTTATCTTATCTTAATTATCTTGTTAGTTCATTATTTTAGTTATTAGTTAAAATCCCAATTCAAACCCCCCTTTTTTTGGTTACTTGCAATAGACTTTAAATTTACAAACATAATTTACCCTGTCTCTCTGTGGTTCGACCCTTGACTTATCCTATCTGAGTTTAAGCTGAGGTTTTATAAATCTTATCTTTGGCACCCCTCAACGACTGGTGTCAATGTGACTGTACATAATTGGACAGTTCGTCCCACAGCGATTTTATTTCGTATAATAATCAACTATGGATTGATCTTTGCCTTGCTTACATTCAGTAATTTGGCTTTTTAATTCGTGCACGCGCGGTGCATTCCCAGTCGAAAATCGCTCCTTCAAATCTTTCCATATTTCTGTGACGGTACCGGAAAAGGAAATGCTTGGGTGGAGCTTAACCTCGATAACGTTTCGCAACCATGCTTTTACCATGGCGTTACATTGACGCCACGCTACGCTTTCGAGTGTTTCTTCGTTTCCGTTGGTCGAGTCTTGTTTCACAATTGTGCCTTCGACGAAAGCAAGTTTATTTTTTGCGTCGAGACCATTACGAACCGCATCGCCCAAAGCTCATGCATAGTTCTCGCCATCGAATTTTATCTGGGTTAACAATAAACTGGGACTGTCAGACGGATGACGATGAGGTGGGGAAGACGGCGCAATTTGATCGACTTTCTTGCTATGTCCTTCTCCGTTTCCCGTTCCTTCACCACCTAGTTTTAAAGTTCCGTTTGTCATCGATGAAAATTAAGAGGGCTGGTAGTGAATTGTTTTAGGATCAAAACCTCTCTGATGCCATGATAAAACGAGATGGGAAAAATAGTATGCTTTTGTATATTGTGAATGAATAATAACGAAATACATACAGCGGGTTTTATACTAAGACGAACCCGTATTCGAGATGAACTACAACTCTAACAACGCACTATCCTAGTTGAACTACAATAGGAATGTGTTATATGATAAGATATAGTTTAATATAAAGGAAAAATTAGAATTACCACCTAATATGTTCAATTGTTTACAAATTACCACCTATTATACCCAACTTTACAAATAACCACCTAACTTTCTTATTTACCCACACCAATCTAACTTATTTCACGTACTTATGACGGTTTTGCGTAATTATCGACTCGGTTTTATTTTACCGACTTCCGATCATTTTTTTATGACAAAACTACCCTTACTAATTTTTAGATACACATCAACTTCTTTTTTTCGCCTTTCCCTTCTATCGTTCACAATCAACAACAATTATTTCCTAACCCTAGAAATCGATTTAGGGATTTCTTATTTTACCCTCTTTCAACACCCTTAATTTACAATAGTTTATCTTTAATGGAAAGAGAAGCAAGAAAATTACAGGTAGAGTAAAAAAATAAGCATAAGAGAAATAGAAGGTATCTATCTTTCCTAACATTCAATTACTTTATATGATGCTTTGGTTTTCTCTTTAATTTTTAGGCGTTATTTTTGTTTTACAATCATTGTCATTGTTGTGCTTCATATGCTTTTGTCCACTGTCTTAAGGGATATACCCGTTTTAATTTTAAGACGGATATACCCGTTTTAATTTTAAGACGGATATACCCGTCTTAAGAGAGACAAATTGGTTGTCTCAATTTTTTTCTGATTGCAATTGTGGTACTAGTTGATTTGTGCGAGCTAAATATGATGAAACTATTACTAATAAGCACTATTATCAGGCATTTCGTCAGAGCATATTATGGTACTAAGAATTATGAAATAAGCACTATTATTAGGATACAAAGGCTACAACTCTTACAAATTGTAGCTAGGTTACCTTTTTTTAATTTTTTGCTGTATTTACGATTTATTCAAAAGCCAAAACAATGAAGATTTGAGTTTAATTATGAACTAACATACTTCAACTAATTTTTTATTTGAGACATAATAGATGATACCTAGCCAAGATGATAGTCGGAGAATTACATGGTCGGTTAGGAAAAGCCCGAGAATAGCAGAAAAAAGTCGTAATGCTCTTATTGTATCACCTGTAACTGTGAGAAGAGTGAATAAGTTACAAGTAAGAAGAAAATTGTCAACATTATTTTATCCCGAGGTTGGTAATGGGGAACAAATTGATTATACTCAAGCGAGGGATAATGAAGGACAACAAACTGATTATGATCAAGTAAGGGAGGATGAAGAGGAGCAAAATGTTTATGCTGAGGAGGTGGATGACGAGGAGTACTGGAGTGAAGATAGTCAATTTAGTCATTTGGATATAGAGGACACTAAAGTTGTGGGTAACTTAGTGGAAGAGGAGGAGCTGTTTGGTGATGGATCTCATGATAACCCAATTGATGTGGTTAATAATAATATTAATCAGTCTTGTAGTATGGTAACAAGTAGAGGAAAGGCAAAATTGATTGATGTTGATGACTTAGATGTACGGGTTGGTAGAGAGCTTGATGTGAATTCTGATGATGACATTAGTGTAGCTGGTTCAGGGGATGACGAGACTAATTCATATGATACGTTTGATCCGGCTATTGACTTCGGGAGACCAATTATTCTTAAGAAAGGGTTGAAATTTCCTTCTGTTACGGTTTATAGGAAAGCAGTCAGGCAACATGCCATTGAGAATGGTTATGAACCATATTTCGAACACAATGACAGTACTAGAGTAACAATTTACTGTAGACATAGATGTGAATGTCCTTGGAATGCTAAAAGGTCCAGGTTACCTAAATGTGTTTGTGGTGTTAAGAGAAAGTGTAAGTTTAGGTTGTATGCCACAAAATTAAAAGGTGAGACAATCACTTTTCAGATTAAAACATTGTACTTGGATCATGTCTGTGTATACACAACAAAAAATGGAATGGTTACATCAGAGTGCATGGCTCAAAAGTACCTAGAGGTGTGGAGGGGAGACCCACACTAGTCATTAAAGGGACTTCAGACTAGAGTAAAGTTGGACTATGGTGTTGATGTATGATATCACAAGTGTTGGGTGGCTAGAGCAAGGGCAAAAATTATGATAGAAGGCAATTCGGATGACCAATATAAAAGGGTATGGGACTATGTATTTTCAATTCGAAAGTATAATCCAAGGTCCTCAGCTTATGTTAAAGTTGAGAGGATTGACAGACCCCCTCCAATTTTCCAGAGAATATACATTTGTATGGTAGCTTGCAAGGAAGGGTTTCTGAATGGGTGTAGACCCCTCCTTGGTGTTGATGGCTGTCATTTGAAGGGGATGTACCCTGGAATGTGTTTGACTGCCGTGGCAATGGATGAAAATAACAATATTTTTCCAGTTGCATGGGGTGTTGTAGAAGTGGAAAATGCAGAGAGCTGGGAGTGGTTTTTGGATTTGTTAAATAGAGACATTGGCTTTGATGACGGAGGTGGCTTGACTTTTATGTCTGATAGGCAAAAGGTATTAACATTATATCATTACTTAATTTAGTTTTTAGGTATGACAATAATATGATACCCTTGCTAATCAATATTTCTTTGTATGTCAGGGATTGATTGATGCACTGAATGTGGTTGTGCCTAGAGCTGAGATCAGGTATTGTGTTAGGCATATATGGGCCAACTTCAAGTTACAATTCACTGGTCAAGCCTTCAAAAATAGCTTCTGGAGAGATGCTTGGGCAACAATAGAGGTAAACAATTCATTAACTATGTCAGCAAAATACCACCTATTGCTACTAAAACTACTAATACTACACGTTGAACAGGTTGAGTTTAAGGCAAAATTGGAAGAAATTAAAAAACTTTCAGATGGAGCTTATAATTATGTCAGCAGAATACCACCAAGGCACTGGAGTAGACATGCCTTCTCAACCAATTGTAAGAGTAGCATGATTCTCAACAATCTTTGTGAGACATTCAATTTTGTCTTGAAAGATGCAAGAGACAAGCCTATTCTTACGCACATGGAATGGATGCGTAGATATATTATGAAAATGAACTTTGAAAAACGAGAAGGAGTAGATAAGTATGAGAGAAGGTATATGCCATACATTCATAAATGCTTCAAAAAATTGATTATTGAATCAAGGTCAGCCAAAATCCACAGAAGTATGTCCACAGATTTTGAGGTTGACTATAAAGGAGAGACTTTTACTGTCAATTTGGTAGAAAAAAAATGCATTTGCTTTCATTGGCAGTTAACCGGTATACCATGCGTCCATGCCATGGCATGTATTCTCGATCAAAGACTAATCCCTGAAGATTTTGTTAATGAAGCATATTCTAGGGAGAAGTATTTAATGGCATATACACCTGTAATCAAACCTATGCCAGGTGTTTCCCAATGGGAAGAAGCAGGCCTACTTGAACCATTACCACCTGCCTTAAGAAGGATGCCAGGGAGACCTTCTAAGAAGAAAAGAAGAAAAGAAGCAGATGAGTCCACTCAAGTGAAGAGAACCAAAAAATGTAACAAGTGCGAAAGATGTGGTGGTTTAGGGCATAACAAGAAGACTTGTAAGAACCCTCCAACGGAACCCAAGCAAAGAAGCAAAGGTGGCAGACCTCCTACTATAAATTCATGGGTAAATGCAAATAAGACTAGAGCTCAACATAAAAGACCATTTAGAACCCATGATGAAGCCATTCTCAGCCAAAATGGAAGTCTACCTACTTGTGGGTCAACATCCCAAACACATTAGTAGCAAATGACAAGTTTATGGGCTAATAGATTGTAGTTTCTAATAAATTTTTGATGTAGACCTTTTGTTATGAATTTGAATGTTCAAGTTGTTAGAGATGATGAATTATTGATATGGATTTTTGGTTTTTTAAATTCAATTGGAGTTGTTAAATGGCATTACTTGGCATTGCATTAATATCTGATAGGTTACAGCTCTTGTATTTCTGTGACCACTTGCAGTTTTTGTTTGACAATACTGATTATGAAATAGCAGCACTAATCATCAGATCATATCTGTTGAGGATGGCTGGAAGAGCGGTTTTAGTAAATCTGTTGCAGTTTTGTGCAGAATGCAGATCAGCTGTTTCAGCCCTCTGATTTTGTCTGACTGCTATTTCTGATTGTTGTACGGATTGCAGCAGGCATGTACTTTTAGTAGTGCAGCAATGGCTGTATTGTAGGGAATTTGGGTCTGCGTTTTTGATGTTCAGATAGCGCATAACCGCATGTGTATGATGCTGAAAGCAACAGATTGACTGGTGTAGCATGGTATTCTGCAATTTTGGGGCAGGAAATGTTCACTCAGTAGCTTTTTTACTCGTAAGGGGCTGCTGCTTACTATATGGCAGTTGGTCTGGGTGTCTGTAGAGGCAGAATTCAGATGATTTCTGTTGTTGGGTTTATCAGATTGAGAGTGGCTGAATGTTCAGGAAGTATCTGCGTTTTGGAGCATTGCAGGCCTGTACAGTTCTGTGGCGGTAGAGCATATGAATGTGATGGGGTTGAAAGTAGAGCAGGAGATGAATGCTACTGGTTATTTTGTGGTGCAGCAGACTCAAATTTATGGGCTGGTCTGATACAACCGTATGCGCAAAGCTGGATATAACTGGGTCTGATAACAGTGCAGTAGAATAACATCAGGAGCTGTTGTTCGTTTGTGTAGTAATTGTTTTACAGACTGCAGGTCAGTTTATGAGCAAGTAAGGTAGCGAAAATAACATTACGCATAGCATAAGAGTAAACAATTGATTTTGTTTGGTGTAACCCATATTAATTATGACTCAGATTACCAACTTCTTTGATTTGTCACTTAAAATCTTGCGATATACTCGTGTTATAGACTGTGCTGAGTGAGGGTTACACTGTAGCTGGTGCTTATGAGTGGCTGGGAGGAGGAAGGATAAGGTTGGTTGGGCAGATGTCGTTTGGCAACAAATAAGTTTGCCCAAGCATAATTTTAAGGGTTGGTTATTTGCTGACAAAGCAATGAGAACAGATGATAAATTGCAGGGATATGGGTTGATGCTGGATCTTATCTGTCATATGCGCAGACAAGGGAATGAAACAGAGGCGCATATATTTTTTGGTTGCCCATTTAGTATGAACGTTGTGCAGGAAGTACACGGAGAAGTACATGTAGTTGAAATTGAAAGTTGTGCAGGAAGTACACAATATAAGAAGTACACAGTATATTTTTTGGTTGTCCATTTAGTATGAATGTGGCCAGATTTATCCCACTCAGGGATAGATTAATGAACTAGAGTGGTTAAGATATAAGAAGTACATGTAATTGAAATAAAAAAATCGTGACATGTGAAAAGTTACATGAGTGCAATGAATAAGTTAATTGTGTTTAAGTAAGTTGAATTGGCTTGAGAAATACCTAAATTGATTTCTAGGGTTAGAAAATTATTGTTTGTTAATTGTAAATTGGTAGAAGGGAGAGGTGAAAAAAATAAGTTGATGTGTGTTTTGGTAAAATTTCTACCGGGTCGTGATATTGTGATGCGGGTCAAAGTGTCAACCAATATTAAAATCTAACGTATAAACGAATATAAAAACAGAAGGGATAAAAAATGACGCAAGAAGGTTTTGGTGACGCGGAAAAACCCAATGAGGGAAACAACCGCGGGGGGAACGGAATCCCACCAATATTTTTACTATGATCGAGTGATTTCACTGCTCTGCGTGAGTACAAATATTTGCGTAAGTATTTGATTTTACAACGTACGAATCGTGTCCCTAAGTAATGACCTAGTCTCTCTTTTTATAGTTGCGAATTGCAGCCCAACTAACTCGGTTTCCGGTGCTGAAATGTGGGAGAGAATATAGGGGAATATCCTCTTAGGGTTTGACCCATTCCCTCCCTTCAACAGCTCTTTTCTGCTCTGGTCTGCGTCTAGCCTGCGTCTAGTTTGCATCTAGTTTGCCTCTGATCTGCTTCTGTAATGGGCTACTGCTTCTGGGACTATTTATGGGCCCAGTATTGCGATGAGGATTTTTGGGCTAAACAATTTCCCCCAAATTTCAGCTTAACTTGGCTTCAATTGGGCTGGAATTTTTCTGCCTCTGAGAATCCTGGAGTCATGTGGGTAGTTGAGGAATTGATGTAACTGCTTATAGCCGCATTTCCTGTCCCACTTGTCCCACTCGCATTAACTGCCTGTCCCCTCACTGTTTATTACTTCTTTAATTTTAACCTTTCACCTTTCAAATTTGAATTCTCTTTCAAATTTCATCCACTTGCTTCCTTTATAAATACCCTTTTAACCGTGTTGCTTCACTTTTACCACTTTTCAAAAAATTCACTTTCTCTCTTACTTCCTTTCTTGCCTTTTCTTGTTTCATTTTTGCGGTAAATTCCTTTTACCACAACTTTCGAAATTACACAATGTCTGCCCCTGGATCCTCTTCCGCTACTCCTTCCAATACTCCTGCTCCTGAGGGGTCCTCTGGGTCTAGTTCTGCTTCGGGGGACTATTCTGGTCCTTTCCCGTCGCAGAAGTTACTTGCGGCTAAGCACTTATGCGACTCTTCTTTCAACGAATCTCATGCTTCTTTCATCAAGCTTCGTTTCGGATTCCCGGAGGGAGTGGTCTATCACTTTCCTCTCGCCGGCGAGAAGGCCGATTTTGAGAGGGAGGGATGGACTTGTCTCTATGAGTATCCTTTCCGTCTGGGTCTCAGGTTTCCTTTTCCTGACTTGATTGTAAATTTTCTGAAGTTAACCAAACTTGCTATGTGTCAGATTGCTCCGCATGCATGGAGAATCTTGCTCAGTATTTGTGCTCTGAACCGTGAACGGGGGCTGAACATTGGTTTGGCTGACTTGGGGCAGTGGTTCGCTCCTCGTTCCCTG
Organism: Silene conica; assembly: GCA_029255685.2. Classification (NCBI taxonomy): domain Eukaryota; kingdom Viridiplantae; phylum Streptophyta; class Magnoliopsida; order Caryophyllales; family Caryophyllaceae; genus Silene; species Silene conica. The sequence goes on from CM055314.2 coordinate 77,386,117, forward strand.
GGTCATTCTCAGTGCACAATTCGCAGTCATGACAATATGCCTTCTGCCATTATTTTTTCCACTACTCCGGATGATAGTAAGTGGTTTACCCGTTTTATCTTCGTCAAGATTGACACATTGCCTTCCTCTCCTGACTATATTTTCTCTACATGGCAGCCCGTGGAAGGTACTGGTTTTTGCTGTAGCATTCTTTTGATTTTCCTTACTTTATTGTTTCTTCGTTTGTTTCTGACGGTTTGTTAGTCTCTGCAGGTCGTAGCTTGGCTAAGTTTCCTGACTCTGCTGATCCCCCTACTTCCAAGGCCAAGCTCCTGGACCTTCCTGCCGAGGAGAGGACGTTCTCCAAGCTGGTCCGGGATGCTGCTGTTCTGGTGGTGAAGAAGGAGGGTACGGTATTTTCGATGTTCTTTGTTTTCTTTGGGTGGTCCTGCGTTAATTCTACTCTGATTTCTGCTGTCACCTTTTCAGGCAAGCCCAGAGTAGATGTGAGCAGGGTGATGCAGCTGCGCAGAAAAAGGCTAGCTTCTGGGGATGCGGGGTCCTCAAAGAAGACGAAGACAGACGTTGTGGAGGGGAGCTCTGCTGGAGCCGGGTCCAAGGCTGCCCCTATTGAAGTTGATACTGTTGATCTGGTCCAGGAACCTGTTTCTGAAGCTCCCTATGTTGACCCCTCTCCTCTCAAGATTCCTCCCTCCATTCCTACTCCTGGCTACAAGCCAGTTTTGGAGCAGCTGCCTCTACCACCTTCTGGGGGTGGTTCATCTTCTTCTTCTCTGCGCCTGGAGCTCCCAGCGGATTTTGGTGGGTCCAGGACCCACCTCTGGCCTACCTTGGACTCGCTACTTTTCCCTGCCTCCGCCTCTATTATGGAAACTCGTCCTTTTAAGGACTTGATCAGGCGTACTGCGGAGGTTTCCTTTGAGGTAACCCTCCTTTTTCTTTTTCTTTCCCTTTTCTCTTCTTTTCTCCTTCTTCTGTTTTTCCTAACCTGGTCTGGACTTCCAGGTCCTGGAGCTGTCGCTTTGTGCTAAACGACAGAGTGAGGCCTTGCTGGCTGAACTTCATTGTTCGAAGGCGGCTCAATCTGAGGCTCTGAGGAGGAGACATGAGGTGGAGAGGATGCAGGAGGCCCTGGCAAAGAAGGAGCAGGAGTTATCAGAGAAGTTAAGCTTGGAGGGGACTTTGAGGGAAAGTTTGCGGCAGGCTGTTGAGCGTTCTCGCCAGGATGTGGCTAAGGGCCAGGAGATGCTTAAAGCTCAGGAGGAGGCTTCTCAGAATCAGCTAGGCACGGCTCACTCTAAGCTGGAGAGGGCCTTGACTTCAGAGGCAGATTTGGTGCTGAAGGTGGAGGCCCTGGAGCAAAAGAAGGCTGGTCTGCAGAGGGCGTTAATTGAAGCTGTTGCATATACCGCTGCTGAGACCCGGGTGAAGTGTGTTCGTGAGTTCCAAGAGGGTAGCCATACTACCTGGGACTTAGCAGCTTTGGAGAAGGCCTTTGCTGCTGACTTTCCCGAGGGCTTAAACATGGACCTGATTTCTGACGATGATGAGGAAGAAGATGGGGTGGGGTCCCCAGATGTTGGAGAGGAGGTGACCTCTGACCCCACCGATGCTGATGTAGCTGCTGCTGGGCCTACTCCTGACGAGTAGGCTTAAAATTTATCTGCTGGGCCCTGATATGGGCGTTAATATTTCGTTTTGAACTTTGGATGCCCCTGCGTGGGCTTAACTGTTGTAACTTTTTGCTGCTGGTCCGGGTGGACCAGTGAAAACAATTCTGCTGCTGGTCCGGGTGGACCAGCGAAAACAATTCTGTTTTGAGCTGCTTTGAGCAGCTTTTAATCGTATGTCCCCGTTGTGTGGGGTTTTCTTATCTTGTTGCTTTCTGCCGTTTTTCTGGCGTTTTCTCTTTTGTACATGCATGTTTCGTTTGTATTTTGGCCATCGCTGTTTTGGTGTGCTGGCCTGGTGTTTTGTGTACCCATCCCTATACTGGGGTGCCAGGCTTGACTTAGGTTCTCCTGCGATCAGTGCAGATTTCCACTTTAGGTCAGTCCACTAGGATAAGTAAATTCTGGTCCAGAAAATAATAAGTAGTGAAATTTCCTTTTAAAAGGCTTAAAAATTGAAAATGCACTAAGGTTTGAAATTACAAGACTTAGATTACTAAACTTAGGTTAAAAAATATAAAGGCAAGATATCATTCTAAACTTAGGTTTATAAAAAATATAAAGGTAAAACAAAATTTTAAGCTGAACCAGAGTAAACTTTATACAGAATAGAACCTGAGTCTAAGGGAGCTGCTCTGGTCTGGTGGAGGCACCTTTAGACGATATACTTTTTTAAGTGAAGTATATTCCATGATCTGGGTATCATTTCCCCTTCCATTGTCATTAGCATGTAGGCCCCATTACCAACTACGCTCTCCACTTGGTATGGGCCCTCCCAGTTGTAAGCAAATTTTCCAGCTTGTCGGTTTTTGGTGTTCTGGAACACCTTTCTCAGGACCAGATCTCCTACTTGCAGAGTTCTGATCCTGACATTTTTGTTGTAGCTCCGAGCCACCATCTGTTTGTATGAGGCCATTCTGACGTATGCGCTGGTCCTGAGTTCATCAACAGTGTCCAGGCTTCTTGTCATTTCTACTTGGTTCTGGTCCTCAGTTATTCTCCCGTATCTGTGGGTTGGGACTTTGACCTCAGAAGGAATTACTGCTTCTGCTCCGAATACAAGGCTGAAGGGGGTCTGACCTGTTGCTACTTTCGGAGTAGTTCTGTCAGCCCACAGGACCAGAGGAAGTTCCTCTGCCCATTTCTTGTTGTTTCTTTTTCATATTCTCAATGATGATCTTATTGCTAGATTCAGCCTGTCCGTTGGACTGGGGGTTCCTGGGGGTAGATTTCTAGAGTGATACATTCCACCCAGAACAGAAAGCCTCGGTTTTCTTCCTAATGAATTGGGAACCATTATCACATATTATTTCTGAGGGTATGCCAAATCTAGTGAATATATTGCGCTTAATAAAAGAGATGACCTGTGCTTCGGTGATCTGGGTGAATGATTCTGCTTCAATCCATTTAGAAAAGTAATCTGTCATGGCCAGCATGTATAGCTTGTTTCCTGGTGCTCTGGGGAGAGGTCCCACAATGTCCATCCCCCACTTCATAAAAGGCCATGGGGATATGATCGGGTGCAGAGGCTCTGCTGGTTGATGATTGACAGATGCGTGCCTTTGGCAGGCGTCATATTTCCTTGCATACTCCTTTGCGTCCTTGCGCATTGTGGACTAGAAATATCCCATTCTGAGGGCTCTATTGGATAGGCTTCTTCCCCCTGCATGATTTCCACAGTCTCCGCTGTGGAGGTCATGCAAGACTGTCTGTGCCTCAGTCCGGTCCAGGCATCGCAGATATGGCCCTGCTAATGATTTCCGGAACAGGATTCCATCAATCAGTAGGAATCTGGAGGCCTTCATTCTAAAACTGCGTGCTTCTTTCTTACTGCTGGGCTGGATATCATGCTGCAACCAGTCCAGGTATGGCTTTCGCCAGTCTTGTTCTGACTCCTGGTCTGGGTTGCTACTGCAGATGGGTAGCTCCTCCTGGTTCGAATCTGGTCCAGGAATGTAACACCCCCATTTATTTAAGAGCCTTTAGCAAGACATTCTCAAATAAATAGAGCTGTTACCATCTCGGATTAACCGAGGTAGTGAATAACAAAGTAAAACAAACCAAAGTACTATATATAAAACTGATTAAATATGAACTTTTGATATTACAACTACTACGCAAAGAACAAAAGTACAACTGATGACATCTAAATATGTGATCTAACTCTAAGTAGGTCCAAGCCATGTCTCTCTCCATGCCCAAGCTCCTAATCCATCTGTCTCAGACCTGTAGAATCTACTCCCCATTCCGGATCATCGTAGGTGTACACGAATACACTGTCAACCTCGCGGTTGAGTAGGATAACACAAAAATAAATAATGCAACAATTATGATATGCAAATGCAATGATATGCTCGAGCTCAATCTCAATCTCAATCACAATCTCAAACCCGAAACACCCAGCCATACCGAACCTCCCGGCAGACTATAATCGGTCGTCACCGAACACCAGCTCAATAGCTGATAAGACACCAGGCCTGGTCTGCAGAACCACCCTGGGCTTTATATCAGAACAACGTCTGATTCACATCTTTCTCAGTAACCAATGCATATGCCATGCTCATGAATGCAACAATAATAATAATCATGCTTTATGAATGCAACAGTAATAATAATACACCATAACCATATATCATTCTTATATCATTCATGTTCATCATCCATATCATACACTCATCATCCACTCATAACATATATCAGTAGTATAGTGACAGTGTATCCTACCTGGATAGCAATATAATCCACTAGCCAGCCAGCAAGTAGCAGAATTATGCCAGTTCAAAACCGTCAACTAACAATATAATATTCAAAATTACTCACTACTATAATTACGTAAACATTATCTGTCCACTTAAATCATTTTAAATAATTAAATTATTAATTAATCAAAACAATTACGCCTAACGAAGCCGTACTAAACGTGACTCAATTTAATTATCTTAGTAAGTCGATTAACAAGATATCGTCACAAGACCCAAAATATGAATAGTCATCAAATTAGTCGTGATAAATACTAATAACAACTAATAGTACTATTAATAATAATAATAATACTAATATAAACATTACCAACAATAACAATAATATAATTAGTAGTAATAATATTAATGTTAACATATAATAACATATCAACTTAATATAATACAACTACTACTAATAATAAACACAGTAGGGTTGATAGGATTAATAATAATAATAATAATAATCATAATGTTAATATCAACATACAAAGCAGCCCACGACAAGAGACCCACACGACACAAGTGACTCATGACAGCCCCCTTAAAACAGCCCCCATCGACACCCTTTATGCCGCCATAACCACCACCAACCATAGTGGCTGCCACCCTTGCACCACGGTGCACCACCAGGCACTACCCACAAACCCGGACTCGAATAAATAGGCCATCGATTTCCCAAACAACAGCCGCGGCAGCAACAACCATTCGCAGTTCAGCAGTGAAATATGCAGACGGTTTATTCGTTGCAGCCTATTTCCCGACACCACCACCACCAGCCTGGTCCCCGACAACCTCCACCACTGGACCCAACCTCACCTATGTACTACCAACTACAACTTCCACTCTTTGGACACCACTAGGAGCCACCACAACGACCCCACGACGACTGTAAACAGCCTGCACACCACGGTTTACTCTGTTTTTCCAGCAACTGTTCGTGTTTTTCCTCCCCTGTAAACACCCCTCCAGCCACCAGCACCACTACCCTAACCACCACCTAATATCACCCTCGAGTTCTCTTATCTCCCACGACTCTTCTAGTGGTAGCCACCATCCCTCGACACCACATTAGCCACCTGAATAACACCCTCAAACACTCCCCCTCACAAACCCCTGTTTTGAAAACGACAGCAGACCCTACTCCCTTTTTGGTGGTGCTCCGGCCACCACGCACCACCCCACAACCACCAACACACCCTAAAATAAACACCCTACTACCTATCACATAAATTCGTACCAGAATTCAAAATTAAACAATAACGAAAGCAGTTATGCAAAGATGTATGTACGATTATGATAATATCTATATACGGGTACTACGATAGATGATTTTATGTACTACAAAGAATGCAAATATAACTTACTATGACGATGGTGAGGACGATGATGATTGTCTCTCGTTTCTCCTCAATTCCCACGCTTCTCTAAGCTAGATTAGGGTTCTTTGTGTTTGTCGAAGTTGGGAGGCACAATGTCGAGGTATGGTATGTTTGTCGATGTAGGGTTTGGGTTTGTCGATGGGTAGATGAGGGTTAGGGTTTGTCGATGGGTAGATGAGGGTTAGGGTTTTGATCATCCGGTTCTCCTAACTTACTCGAGCCCAATCCCATCGCATTTTCGAAAGATTTAAACTCGACTCGTAACTTAAAATAACGAGTACGTAAAAATGATTTATACAAATTAAATTGCGTAATTAAAACTAGTAAATATAATTTAAATTAATTTTAAGAATATGCAAAGAATATAGCATTTAAATAGAATTACGACTTAAATAAAAAAAAGAAATTAAGTATAGATGAGAAACAATTATAAAATATAAAATATATTAAATTATAAAGTTATTATTAAAATTAAAGAAATACTAATGAAATGCCGTTTCATGAAATAATCATCAATTATGAAATGATTATGAAGTACGAAATAATCGTAGAAATACGATTTATAAAATAATAATAAATTACGTAAAATATTATTTTATAAACATTCCGTTTGAAATACGTGTATAAACATGGTTTGACTGTCGTTGACCAAGGCTAAAATACGGGGTATTACAGTCTTCCCTCCTTAAAATGAACTTCGTCCCGAAGTTCACCACCCCGTAACCGTAACGCAACATATAACAAGCATGAGACAATCACAAGTAGCACTTATATAGGTTTCAAAACGCGAGATGTCACATTCTACCCTCGTTAAGAAAACTTTGTCCCCAAAATTTAACGCATAACTAACTTAAAGGATACTTCAGAAATTACAATATAATACATAACAGAAGTGATCAGCATTATCAAGTATATTCAACAATCACGACATACCAATTTGTCATATCATAAATCATTAAGATTTTACAATCCTATCCTCCTTAAAACATGGTTACGTCCCTGTAACCCCATTATAAAATTCCACATCCATGTTCACGCAGACCATTGCAACAACAATCCCGAGCCATCTGATAAGTTAATTACTCTATACTGGCAGTTAACATTCGACCTTTAAAGCAACAAAACATACTCGTCGATTTCATGCTACATAGAAAAATCAGGGCAACTAACACCTATATACCCTTGGAAATTTCAACACGACAGAACACATTCACACTAATGTAGACAAGCAACTGACTCATAGTTCATACTGGACAAATTAAACCATTTCATGCTCATAGTCATATTATAGAAGCAAAAATAATGTTTATGCACACAAGTTTTAGAAAGACATTAGGCAACTATTTAATTACTATAATTAAACACGGAGCAATAACATATTCACGAGATATACACCAACCATAGACTAGTAAATCAACTTAGCATTTTTAGGTACAAATAAGTTAAAAAAAATCACATAGGTACATTTCTCATCTACTCAAATTACATCATTTATCATTAAACCGGTGATAAATATAACTTGCAAAATAAGAGGTCTATCATATAATAAAGTTCATATTCATATCATATGCCTACTATTCATGCTACTAATGCCATATCAGGATATCACATGGTTGCATCACATAACTCATATTTGATTAAACTTTTATATTGAAAACTTACATAACTTACAATTTCAACAATTATACATCACGCTGCAACTTCCAAAAATTATAATTAAATAACCGTCCAGCCACTTTGTGAACCATAATAGTTTTTGAGAAATATAATGAATTCACTAATCATAGGAAAAAGAATCAATTGCACAACATAAGGGAATTATTTATAACAATTTATACACTCATTTGGTCTGAACAGAAACCTTACTGCAGTTAGACAGATAATTGGGAAACTTGCAAGAATCACTATTAAATAGAGATTCATTAAGATTTTACATGGCTTATCATTTTGAAAACATGAATGAATATTCTAAACAGTGGAGTTGGATTTATGTATAAATAATAAATACATTTTAAATGGTTTCCTTTCCAAAAAGGTGGGTCAAAACAGAACTGAGCAGTGACAATCTGACCACTGTCGACTAAAATATTTATTTCTTTCAAAATATAATTCGTATTAACATGAAACCAAAAGCATTGGAAAGCTAAAACAGAAGGTTATGATACGTAAAATTTCCACATTCATATAGAGAACACATTTTAAATGGTAGTCGTACAAACAAGGTAAAATTCTGAAAATTTATTACAATGTTGGTGACTTTATTATTTCACATTATTACTTCACATCGTCATATTAAAACACAACCATTCTCAAAAACATGTTGACGCATATTTCGAAGCATAGAAATGATATTGCACCACATTAACATTTATTCATTATTTCAAACCGAAAATACCATCTAGAAAACGGTAAAGATTGCGAAGCGAAAGAGTAGAGTCAACTAAATAACTCATTAGTTATATACGTATAAACAATGCATTATTTTCTACCACCGTAACAAACACAACTTATTTCAGTACGTAAATATATCCTAGAAATTGCTAAGGTGCTACTTATCATCAACTCATTACACATATCATTATACTATATCTCTACCTAAGGGTTCAGGGATCATATAGCTGCATGCATATCACCAGACATGGATTAATATAACATACGAATATGATCATTCTTATTCAAATGCCAAACAATATATTACATAATTGCGATAGTCATTTAATAACCAGATATCATATAGACATTTCGAATCACCAAAATCATATGATCATATCGCTCCAAATTATTGTTCAATAAATATACATACATCCTCTGAAAGTTTCGATTCAATCATTCAGATCAATCAACATTTTAATATCAGTCGTATTCTTCTAATGCACATCATCATACTAGTCAAGCTTATATTCCAACTCATATTCAAATTTTTCATGTTCACAATACTTGGAATCAAATACCTCAACTAACATTCGATATCAACCTTATGGTTCACAATACACATTACCAACGAGATTTCACATTCTAACTTACCTCGTTCATTTCCTGCGAAAACGTTAGTACAATATAAATTCGGTCTTTTCCTTTATTCTACACTACCCACCCTAGACATCTCTCAAGGGTGACCAGGTTAGACTGAAAGGGCCATTGGCTTGGTTTGAGGGGGCCCCTAACTCATCCCAATCCTGGGGCTCCTAACAGTTACTAGCCTGGGGTTCATTTTATTAGACCCTTCCTACGTTCATTAATATTCATTTGGTTTAGGCCTGAGGATCGTTCGCTCTGATACCACTTTGTAACACCCCCATTTATTTAAGAGCCTTTAGCAAGACATTCTCAAATAAATAGAGCTGTTACCATCTCGGGTTAACCGAGGTAGTGAATAACAAAGTAAAACAAACCAAAGTACTATATATAAAACTGATTAAATATGAACTTTTGATATTACAACTACTACGCAAAGAATAAAAGTACAACTGATGACATCTAAATATGTGATCTAACTCTAAGTAGGTCCAAGCCATGTCTCTCTCCATGCCCAAGCTCCTAATCCATCTGTCTCAGACCTGTAGAATCTACTCCCCATTCCGGATCATCGTAGGTGTACACGAATACACTGTCAACCTCGCGGTTGAGTAGGATAACACAAAAATAAATAATGCAACAATTATGATATGCAAATGCAATGATATGCTCGAGCTCAATCTCAATCTCAATCACAATCTCAAACCCGAAACACCCAGCCATACCGAACCTCCCGGCAGACTATAATCGGTCGTCACCGAACACCAGCTCAATAGCTGATAAGACACCAGGCCTGGTCTGCAGAACCACCCTGGGCTTTATATCAGAACAACGTCTGATTCACATCTTTCTCAGTAACCAATGCATATGCCATGCTCATGAATGCAACAATAATAATAATCATGCTTTATGAATGCAACAGTAATAATAATACACCATAACCATATATCATTCTTATATCATTCATGTTCATCATCCATATCATACACTCATCATCCACTCATAACATATATCAGTAGTATAGTGACAGTGTATCCTACCTGGATAGCAATATAATCCACTAGCCAGCCAGCAAGTAGCAGAATTATGCCAGTTCAAAACCGTCAACTAACAATATAATATTCAAAATTACTCACTACTATAATTACGTAAACATTATCTGTCCACTTAAATCATTTTAAATAATTAAATTAATTAATTAATCAAAACAATTACGCCTAACGAAGCCGTACTAAACGTGACTCAATTTAATTATCTTAGTAAGTCGATTAACAAGATATCGTCACAAGACCCAAAATATGAATAGTCATCAAATTAGTCGTGATAAATACTAATAACAACTAATAGTACTATTAATAATAATAATAATAATACTAATATAAACATTACCAACAATAACAATAATATAATTAGTAGTAATAATATTAATGTTAACATATAATAACATATCAACTTAATATAATACAACTACTACTAATAATAAACACAGTAGGGTTGATAGGATTAATAATAATAATAATAATAATCATAATGTTAATATCAACATACAAAGCAGCCCACGACAAGAGACCCACACGACACAAGTGACTCATGACAGCCCCCTTAAAACAGCCCCCATCGACACCCTTTATGCCGCCATAACCACCACCAACCATAGTGGCTGCCACCCTTGCACCACGGTGCACCACCAGGCACTACCCACAAACCCGGACTCGAATAAATAGGCCATCGATTTCCCAAACAACAGCCGTGGCAGCAACAACCATTCGCAGTTCAGCAGTGAAATATGCAGACGGTTTATTCGTTGCAGCCTATTTCCCGGCACCACCACCACCAGCCTGGTCCCCGACAACCTCCACCACTGGACCCAACCTCACCTATGTACTACCAACTACAACTTCCACTCTTTGGACACCACTAGGAGCCACCACAACGACCCCACGACGACTGTAAACAGCCTGCACACCACGGTTTACTCTGTTTTTCCAGCAACTGTTCGTGTTTTTCCTCCCCTGTAAACACCCCTCCAGCCACCAGCACCACTACCCTAACCACCACCTAATATCACCCTCGAGTTCTCTTATCTCCCACGACTCTCCTAGTGGTAGCCACCATCCCTCGACACCACATTAGCCACCTGAATAACACCCTCAAACACTCCCCCTCACAAACCCCTGTTTTGAAAACGACAGCAGACCCTACTCCCTTTTTGGTGGTGCTCCGGCCACCACGCACCACCCCACAACCACCAACACACCCTAAAATAAACACCCTACTACCTATCACATAAATTCGTACCAGAATTCAAAATTAAACAATAACGAAAGCAGTTATGCAAAGATGTATGTACGATTATGATAATATCTATATACGGGTACTACGATAGATGATTTTATGTACTACAACGAATGCAAATATAACTTACTATGACGATGGTGAGGACGATGATGATTGTCTCTCGTTTCTCCTCAATTCCCACGCTTCTCTAAGCTATATTAGGGTTCTTTGTGTTTGTCGAAGTTGGGAGGCACAATGTCGAGGTATGGTATGTTTGTCGATGTAGGGTTTGGGTTTGTCGATGGGTAGATGAGGGTTAGGGTTTGTCGATGGGTAGATGAGGGTTAGGGTTTTGATCATCCGGTTCTCCTAACTTACTCGAGCCCAATCCCATCGCATTTTCGAAAGATTTAAACTCGACTCGTAACTTAAAATAACGAGTACGTAAAAATGATTTATACAAATTAAATTGCGTAATTAAAACTAGTAAATATAATTTAAATTAATTTTAAGAATATGCAAAGAATATAGCATTTAAATAGAATTACGACTTAAATAAAAAAAAGAAATTAAGTATAGATGAGAAACAATTATAAAATATAAAATATATTAAATTATAAAGTTATTATTAAAATTAAAGAAATACTAATGAAATGCCGTTTCATGAAATAATCATCAATTATGAAATGATTATGAAGTACGAAATAATCGTAGAAATACGATTTATAAAATAATAATAAATTACGTAAAATATTATTTTATAAACATTCCGTTTGAAATACGTGTATAAACATGGTTTGACTGCCGTTGACCAAGGCTAAAATACGGGGTATTACAAGGAATGGCTGGTTTGAGGACATGGGTGATTGGAATACTGGCTACGTCGGCTGGTTTGAAGGTTGAGCCTAGAGTTGCCAGTGCATCTGCCTCGGCGTTCTGCTCTCTGGGTACTTGCTGGATGCAGAATTCCACAAATCTGCCGAGTAACTCCTTGGCCACACACAAGTAGGCCACCATTGTGGAGTCTCTTGCTTCGTATGCTCCATTGACATGATTCACAATTAGTTGTGAATCACTATATACATTAACATGGTTGATTCCCATGTCCAAGGCTAGTTGCAGTCCCAGGACTAGGGCTTCGTACTCAGCCACATTATTTGTGGTCTTGAACTCACATCGGACTGCTTGGGTGATTAGATCCCCTTCTGGTGATCGGAGGATCAACCCAACTCCGGACCCTCTGGCGTTTGAAGCTCCATCTACTCGTAACTCCCAGGTGCCTGGTTTGGCACCCTGGTGTAGGTGCAGGATTTCCTGCTCTGCTTGGGCCTGGAGTGCTGGGCTGAAATCGGAGACGAAGTCTGCGAGGGCTTGTGACTTTATGGCTGTGCGTGGTTCAAACTGGAGGTCATACCCACTGAGGTGCACCGACCACTTAGCCATTCGTCCTGATAATTCTGGCTTTCTCATAACCGTCTTGAGTGGGTGATTGGTAACCACTGAAATGGTATGAGATTCGAAGTATGGACGCAGCTTATAAGATGCTGTGACCAATGCCAATACTAGTTTCTCCAGTGAGGTATACCTTGCTTCTGCTGGCAGTAATGACTTGCTGACATAGTACACCGGGTGCTGAGCACCTGCGTGCTGCCGGACCAGAACTGCGCTTACTGCTACTTTGGTTACTGAGAGGTACAGGAGCAGGACCTCCCCCTGCTCTGGCTTGGATAGCAGGGGTGGGCTGCTCAGGTACTGCTTTAGTTCCTGGAATGCCTTTTCGTGCTCTGGTGTCCAATCAAACTTCTGGCTTTTTCTAAGAATATCATAGAATAATCTGCACCGGTCTGAGGATCTGGAGATGAACCTGCTTAGGGCTGCTACTCTTCCCGTCAGACGCTGCACATCTTTTGGCTTCTGGGGTGATTCCAGCTGCAGAACTGCTTTGATCTGTTCTGTGCTGGCTTCTATCCCCCTCTGTGTTACCATATACCCCAAGAATTTCCCACTGGAAACTCCGAAGGTACACTTAGCTGGATTTAACTTCATTTTGTACTTCCGAAGGGTGTTGAATGTTTCCTCCAGGTGCAGGGTGTGGTCTGCTGATTGCTTGGATTTGACCACCATATCATCTATATAGACTTCCATATTACGTCCTATCTGGTCTTTGAACATCATATTGACAAGCCGCTGGTACGTGGAACCAGCATTCTTAAGGCCGAAGGGCATTACGTTGTAGCAGTAGATGCCTCTTTCGGACCTGAACGCTGTCTTTTCCTGGTCTGCCGGGTCCATTTTGATTTGGTTATACCCGCTCCAGGCGTCTAGGAAAGTCAACATTTCGTGGCCTGCAGTGGCATCTACCATAACGTCTATGTGTGGCAAGGGGAATGGGTCCTTGGGGCAGGCCTTATTCAGGTCTGTGAAATCCACGCAGACCCTCCACTTGCCATTCTTTTTTGGTACCACCACTACATTAGATAGCCACTCCGGGTACCTGACTTCCCTGATCTTTCCTGCCTCCAGAAGGTTATCCACCTCCTGGTTTATGATCTGATGTCTTTCTGCTGCGAACTTCCTGCGCCTCTGCTGCACTGGTCTGAATCCTGGATCTATGCTGAGCCTGTGCGTTATGATTTCTGGGTCTATGCCAATCATGTCCTTGTGGGACCAGGCAAAGCAGTCCATGTTCTTTCGGAGCAGCTGGAGGAGCTGTCGGCGCAGATCTCCAGAGCACTTTGAGCCTACGAACACGGTCCTTTCTGGGTGCTGCTCATCCAGGTGGACCTCATCGATTTCTGCCTGCTGGGGCTCGATGTACTCCCCCTGGATGTGCAGTTGCTGTAATTGCTATGCTCTGGCAGCTGGTGGTTTGGTGGTCCTTTTAAGAGCTACTTTGTAACAATCCTTGGCCTCCTCCTGGTCTCCCCGTATCTCCTGAACTCCCCATGGTGTAGGAAATTTCAGGCACTGGTGATACGTTGACGGGATTGCTCGCATTTCGTGGATCCAGGGCCTGCCAAGAATAACATTGTAAGTAGATGGACCATCAATAACTAAGTACCTTACCTGTTTATTCAACCCTCCGGCGTAGGTGGGGATGGTGATTTCCCCCAGGGTATGCGCTGTTTCTCCGCTGAATCCGACCAGGGGAATAGCTTTCTTTGTCAGGTCCTTCTCGTCAAATCCCATGCTCTTTAATGATTCCAGCATTAGTAGGTTGACGGAGCTGCCTGTGTCTACCATGACCTTCCTGACCTCACAATTGCCGATATTCAATGTGATAATCAGGGCATCATGGTGCTGCTCTGGTACAGCTTCTGCGTCTGTTTCGTCAAAGGTCACTGCTGGGAGGTCCTGCCTTGCTATTCTGCATGATGATTCTGGCTTGTCTCCCTTTGTTGCAGTTACACGTCTTTTGGCTGTCGAGTAGGTGAGCCCACACAGCTCTGACCCTCCAGTAATGACATTGACAATTCTATTGCAGGGAGGAGCTGGTGAAGGCTGCACCTGGCTGGCTGCGTTGACACTGGTGGACTTCTCTGGGAGCAGAGGTCCAAGTTGCCTCGGTCATACTGGAATCGGACCTCTTTTCTGAGGGTGTAACATTCGTCCGTGGTATGACCTATGTCATCATGAAATTCACATTTTTTGCTAGCATCACGGCGGTCATTGAGCCGCTCCTCTCTCTTCATTGGCCATCTGACTCCTTTGAGCTCTTTCAAGGCCTTTAGCAAGCCAGCTATTCCGGTGGTAAAACCATACTCACTGACCTTTGGAGGTGGATCTGCATCGTTTTTTCCACCGGTGCTCTCGGATACTTTGCTCACTGGCTTGCTGTAGGGCTTTGATCTTTCATTCCTTCTTTCTACTGGTGCTTTCCTAGACACAGGTTCTGTGTCATAGGTACTTCTTCTGGAGGCAGCGTCTTCTTCCAGCCTCATGGCTGCAACTGCCTGGGCCTGTACATCAGCAAAGGCAGTGCATGGGTGCATTGTCAATTGCTTGTACAGGTCTGAATCGTGATGTAACCCCCTGCGGAAGGCTTCAATGGCAGTGGGTACATCACAATGCGGGATGGAAACCTTTTCCTTGTTGAACCTGGTGAGGTAATCTCGAGTGGTTTCCTCGAATCCTTGGACAATCCTGTATAGATCGCTGGTCTGCTTCTCTGGTTTCATGCTGCTAGCAAACTGCTGATTAAAGGCATTAACCAGATCTGCAAAGGAGGAGATGCTGCGATTGGGCAATCCCACAAACCAGTGCAGGGCTGCTCCGGATAGGGTTAACCCAAATCCTTTGCACATGCAAGCCTCCTTAAGTGCTCCGGTTGCGGTTACCACCATCATTTTCTGCTTATACAGATTTATGTGGTCCAGAGGGTCGGCTGTACCATCATATAGTGTCATGGTTGGTGGCACAAACCCCTTGGGCACATTGATCAGGGCAATGTTGTCGATGAATGGTGAATCTGCATAGCTGTCCTGGGACGCTTTCTCCATGGGCCGTGGCATGCCAGGTATCTTGGTGATCATTTCTTTTAACTCCTGGTAGCGCTGGTCTGAGAGACTGCCTACTCCAGGGAATGGATTGACTGGCGGAGGGAGGAAGCCTGGAGGGGCTCCTCCCCAGGGGCCTGAGGTCGGGTTGACTGGCGGAGGGAGGAAGCCTGGAGGGGCTCTTCCCCAAGGGCCTGCGGCTGATTCACTGGCTGCTACAAATGAATTGAAGCCTGGTCCTGGATGCCAACCCACTGCTGACTGCGCTGGTGCTCCTCCTTGCCACCCTCCAACGCTGGGCTGGTTCACGGGTGCTACTCCTACTGAGATCTCTGGCGTTCGTCCGATGGTAGGCTGCGGAGGGGTACCTGTAAAAATCAAAGGGTCGGTCCCAGGGGGAAAACAAGGCGTAGGATTACCTGCAGGCTGAACTGGTCTGGGCTGCGGTGCTCCAAACACGAATGAATCCAGATCCAGTATCTCTGGGCCACTGCTCGGGGTGGTGACGCCTAGATCCAGCCTGGTGACGATCTCCTGGGGAATTGGCCGGTTCAACCCTGCTCTCCCGAAGGGGTTGAAGGTCTGCCCAGGCCCTGGCTGCAACATTCTGAACGGCTGTTCTGGACGTGTGACTACGGCGATCTGCTCTCTCAGGTTCAGATTGTCCTTTTTCAGGCCCTCTATAGCTTCTTGCAGGGCACTCATTCCCTGGACCACCATCTGCATTGGATCGGTACGGGGAACCTGCGGCTGCTGGCCTGCTCCGGGTATCTGGGCTTCTCCGCTCCTGCTGGGACTGCTTTCTCTGCTCTGCCTTGGGGAAGCAGACACTGGGGGTGATCTGGGAACCTGAGGAGGTTTGCTAGATGGAACCACAACATTGGAGGCTGTGGTCTGACTTACGACCAGGGATGGTCCTGTGAGCCCAGCAGATACAGTAGGGTTGATCCCACTGGACTGGGCCGACATGCTCTGGGAACTGGAAGGGTTAGCTTTGGTCCCGGACATGCCTGTTGTGACGAGGTAACGATTTTAAATATTGGAATGCGCACTATGCCCCACGGTGGGCGCCAAATTGTTTTGGTAAAATTTCTACCGGGTCGTGATATTGTGATGCGGGTCAAAGTGTCAACCAATATTAAAATCTAACGTAGAAACGAATATAAAAACAGAAGGGATAAAAATTGACGCAAGAAGGTTTTGGTGACGCGGAAAAACCCAATGAGGGAAACAACCGCGGGGGGAACGGAATCCCACCAATATTTTTACTATGATCGAGTGATTTCACTGCTCTGCGTGAGTACAAATATTTGCGTAAGTATTTGATTTTACAACGTACGAATCGTGTCCCTAAGTAATGACCTAGTCTCTCTTTTTATAGTTGCGAATTGCTGCCCAACTGACTCGGTTTCCGGTGCTGAAATGTGGGAGAGAATATAGGGGAATATCCTCTTAGGGTTTGACCCATTCCCTCCCTTCAACAGCTCTTTTCTGCTCTGGTCTGCGTCTAGCCTGCGTCTAGTTTGCGTCTAGTTTGCGTCTAGTTTGCCTCTGATCTGCTTCTGTAATGGGCTACTGCTTCTGGGACTATTTATGGGCCCAGTATTGCGATGAGGATTTTTGGGCTAAACAATGTGTATCTAATAATTAGTAAGGGTAGTTTGGTCATAAAAAATGATCGTAAGTCGTTATAAAAAAACAGAGTCGATAATTACGCAAAACCGTCATAAGCATGTGAAATAAGTTAGATTGGTGTGGAAAAATAAGAAAGTTAGGTGGTTATTTGTAAAGTTGGGTATAATAGGTGGTAATTTGTAAACAATTGAACATATTAGGTGGTAATTCATAATTTTCCTAATATAAACATATCCGTCCTTCTAACCATGCTTGTAGAAATCGTAAAACAAGACCATCGATACTAGAAAACCTATATAGTACAAGGGCTGAGCAATACCGGATATCCGATCCGGTTTTGGCATCCGGATCGGATATCCAAATTTGAAATTTTCAATTTTCGTGATCCACATCCAATCCGAATATTTCGGATATCCGGAATCCAAAAATTTGGACATTCGAATCTCGGAAACCGGATTTGATTCAGATTTAAAGGTAGATAAAGTTCCACAAAGGCTATTGGGCTATTGGTCATTGGGCTTTTGAAAACTAAAACTAAAGGCAATTTAAGTCCATTTCACATTTTGCAACCTATTTTAAAAGGGGTCTTTGATGGCATAAATTACAAGTCTTGAATCTTGATCATATAAATTACAAGTCCGATTGCATAAATTATTAATTTACAAGTCCCGATCGCATAAATTATTAATTTACAAGTATCGATCGCATAAATTATTAAATTACAAGTCTTTATTACAAATTTCAAAACATGTCTAATGATGCGTGCATATTATATACGATTTTTCAGAACCCTTTGGCACGCGTTTTATGATTTACAGGTGATTTTATATCACTTTATGCCTCAAACACGCTATTTTGTGCTTTTCTTGTTATTTTGTAGGAATAAGCGCGAAAGTGATGGAAATCAAGCCAAAGTTGTCCCAAGTACATTCATTTAGAAAATAGAAGTCGGAACATGCCTTACAAGCATTGCAAAGCGCTAATCGTCCAAGTGAAAAGCTATTTGAGGTGCGCACAATGAAAAAAGAAAGCTAAGCAAGCAAGAAAGAGCTTCAATTTGTTAGTGCCTACTTTGGAGAGTCATATCTCGAGTTCTACAGCAGATAATCAAATGATTCCACCTGAATATGAAAGCTTGTCCTCTTAGCTTTCTAACTCCACCAAAAACTCTTGATTTGCCCGAGTATCGAAGAAATGACGGCCATTTAAAATTCAGTGCGCGAAGTAGAAATTACGCGCTGAGAAGGACTCGATCGAGTACTCTTTCTATTCGATTAAGAGCTCATTTGCTCGATCGAGCCTTTCCTTTGCTCGACCAAATCATTGCAATATGGGAAGACCCCGATCGAGTCCTTGTTTTACTCGATCGAGGGGATTTGGGGATTTTACTCAATCGAGTGGATCTATTCTACTCGATCGAGAAAATTCCTTAAATGGGCCGCACTTTTACGTTGGACTTTAGGTTAGAATCTTGAGATAGCTTGATCTTTCTTATAAAAAGAGGTCGACTATCAATCATTATGATCATCTACTCCTCTCCACTTTACTCCTTACTTTTCATCACAAACTTTAGATCTTTGTTTTCGTCAGACGATTGCTCTTGCCTTTATCATTTGTAATCTCTCTTTTCTCTTTACTCCTTTATTTATTATTTCATCTCTTGTTTTCTTTATTTCGTTTATTATAATTAATTATCATGTCTTGTTATACATCTGTCACAACGGTTAGTATAGTCCCCAAAGTCATGCGTAACTAATTTCCCTAGTATGTTAGGATGAGGTAATCGCAGTAATAATGTTGGAGGATTCACATGTTAGTCTTTTCTGCGACGAGTTTTGTTTATAATGAATTTAATCATAAAACATGTTAACTGAATGCATGCATAAGGCCGATTTAATTAGTAAAACTCCGCCTGGATCGAAAGATTGGTAGAGTACGCTTGCTTAGAACAATCGGTATAACCTTCCTGGATCGAAAGATTGGTAGGGGAGTCTAGGGCGATTTGAGACCGAAAAGAGATAATCACTACCCACCTTATCAAAGACTTGACTGACCTAGTATTTTCGAATTGCATGAACTACCGCGGTGACCCGATTCTTGACATATCCTTTTACTGTCATTTCAACGCAATTTTATAATCATCTTTATTTTATTGTTTCTTTGTTTTTGTGTAGTTAATTAATTCAATCAAAAACCCCCCAAATTTGTGACCGAACGAACTGGATTTGCATATAGACATTACCTCCCTCTGGAGATCGACCCTACTTCCGCTAGCTTCTAGTTAGTAGAGTTAGGTTATTATTTTTGGTATATAAACGACACGCATCATCTAAAATCCGCATAAACTAAATATAAAGTTTCTAAACAATTTTTATATAAATTTTTAAAATTCAGATCGGATTCGAATATCCAGTTTTATGAAAATCTCAATCCACTTCCAGTCCAGTTTATTCGGAAAACACCGGATCGGATATCCAATTTAAATGGTATCCATATATTCGGATTTTTTTTTGGAAATCGGATCGAATTCAGATAAAAAATCGTATCGGATTATTTTTGCTCAGCCCTAGTATGTAGTATCTACAGCAAAACTATGAAGTAATAAACTCCAATTATAGGAATTCAATGGTTGCGAACACAAATAAGGTGATTAATACTAGAGATCACTGTCTTATGTTGGAGTAGGAGGTTGTTATCTAGTGTTAAGTAGATAATAGTGGAGAGACACAAGTCTCCCCACGCGCATCGTCACACGTGGGCGGTGCACTTGAAACTCACTTCTGGCACCTCGAGCAAGGTTCTAGTCCTCGACATGGGTAAGATGCACCTGAAACTAACTTCTGACAAAGTTTTAGCTCTTGATAATGTGCTCTATGTGCCTGATATGCTTTACTTAATAAGGTTGGTCTTAAACTTACTTCTGAGCCTGATAAGTTAGTCATGTCTAAGAGAGGCAAGTTTGTTGGCAAAGGTTTTTTTAATGGTGGTTTATTTGATCTTGATGTTGAAATGAATGCATCTACTTCTTCTACTTACATCGTTGAGTCCATTGACATATGGCATTCTAGAATTGGGCATGTTAACACTAAATCTATTAAACGCATGAAAACAATGAACTTGTTGCATAATCTAAATTTTTATGACATGAATAAATGTCAAGTATGCGTAAAAGCAAAGCACTTTAAGAAACCTTTTAAGGAAGTGATCAAAAGACAAATTGGATTATTAGAACGTATTCACACCGACTTGGCTGATTATAAAAGTTGTGAGAGTAAAGGTGGTAAGAGATATTATATGATATTTGTGGATGATTGTTCGATCGAAGTATACTAAGGTTTATCTTTTGAGGAATAAAAGTGAAGCTGAAAACATGTTTCTAATTTATAAAGCTGAGGTTGAGAACCAATTAGATAGGAAGTTTAAGCGAGTAAGGTCTGATCATGGTGGAGAAAATAAATCTAATTTTTTTGGTGGAATATTGTCAAAAAATGGTATTGTACACGAGTTTCCAGCCCCTTATACTCCTGAACAAAATTGTATAGCCGAATGGAAAAATAGAACTTTAAAAGATATGATGAATGTCGTGTTATTATCTTCTGGGTTATCTGATTTTATGAGGGGGAGAGCTATTTTATCCGCTTGTCATGTTTTAAATCGTGTCCCTCATTAGAAACTTGATGTAACTCCTTATGAGATTTGGAAGAATTATCCACCTAATTTGAGGTTTCTAAAGGTTTGGTGATGTTTAGCTAAAGTTGTCTTACCTGCTTTTAATTAAAAGAGACAAAATAGGATCTAAAACCATTGATTCAATCTTTGTGGGTTACGCTACTAATAGTGCAGCCTATAGGTTCATGACTAAAAATGTAGGTTTGGGGTTTTATAGTTCTATCATTGTGTCTGGAGATGCTGTTTTCTTTGAGGATACCTTTCCTTGAAACCATTTTTGGGACCTGATTTTACTTTTGATGCTTCTTCCCATGAGGATAATGTTGGTAAGCCTCCACCCATCTTGATACATCTAGTGAATCACCGTTAGAGTCTAGAAGGAGTAAGAGACCTAGAGTTGAGAAATCCTTTGGGCCTGACTTTGTTATATAGGGGGGTCTAGATGATGAGTTAGTTGATATGTATATTGTGGAGGATAATTCTAAGACCTATGATGAGGTTATGAGATCAACTGATGCTGCTTTGTGGAAAGAGGATATAGACAGTGAGGTTGAGTCTATTATGTCTAAACACACTTGGGAAATTGTTGACCTACCTCGTGGTTGTAAGCCAATAAGATGTAAATGGGTGTTTAGAAAGAAACTCAAGGCTGATGGAACTATTTATAAATTCAAGGCCAGCATGGTGACCACGGGTTTCACTCATAAGTCCGATTTAGACTATTTTGACACCTATTCCTCAGTCAGTAAGATCGCTTTCATTAGAGTGATGTTTGTTATTGCTTCCATGTATAACTTATTTGTGCATCAGATGGATGTGAAAACTGCATTTTTAAATGGTGATCTCGATGAAGATATTTATATGGATTAACCTGATGGTTTTAAAGTGTCAAGTCAAGGACATAAAATTTGTAAACTTGTTAAATCTTTATATGGACTTAAATCGGCACTGAAATATAGGAATGAAAAGTTTCGTAATGTGATTGTTTCTAGCGACACTGATACATGTATCTATTTATATAAAGTCTATTATAATGCCATTGATATTGTAATTATAACACTCTATGTTGTGTAAACTCTTACCTAGATCGAGAGATTGGAAGGAGCGAGGCATGTTGTGAACATTGAAGTATGTTAGTGAGGGCTAGCGCTAAGTTAGTATTATTTTAGGCTGAATATCAGACCTAGGGGGTATTTATTCAATACCCTTTAAACCGATTATGATAGTTCTTGATCATTTTACCTTTGACCGTAGACTTGACCATGATGAACCGACAATCCTAGCTATTTTCCCTTATTATTTACATCATCTTTATTTAATCGCTTTAGTAATTTTAATTGCTTTAACTATTTAATTTGCCTTAGTTTAGATAAAGCATTCTTACAACCCCAAATTGTTACCTTAAGACAGACTTTTAATAACAAATAGATATTTCTTGTCTCTATGTGGATACGATCTCGACTTCCCTAGATATATTAGTTAGACCAGTTGGTTTATTTTTTATTAGGTGTATAAATATCCTGTCAGGCAGTATAATACTCACCAAGTGATAAGCAACAAGAATATATAGTTGAATCTTTTGAATTCTTCACCCATAATGGTAGATCTAGGATTTTAGAGAAGACAGATTGCAGAGAGAGGTGGAAGAGGTTTACAGAGAGAAATTAGGGATTAGACATGAAGAAAAATCTAAAGTTGGGGAATTTATATCAATGCAAGGCACACGCGTAAAACTAGGCCGAGTCACTCAATCGAGTGCTCGGTCCACTCGGTCAAGTGCTACATCGTACTCGGTCGAGTGATTTTAAGTTTCCGTAATCCTCTAATTAACCTATCGCGAAACTGACATGGGGACGTTGTACTCGACCAAGTACAAGATGTACTCGACCGAGTATGCCTTACTCGACCGAGTACAAACGAACGGACTCGATCTTTTCTTCTGACAAGGGTGTACTCGACCTAGTACACTCACTCGTCTAAGGGGGTGTTACAGGCTTCATGAAGGATAGTGACACTAGGCGTCATGAAGGATAGTGGCATCAGGCGTCACCCTTTGACCTGTAGCTGAGTGCAAATTGCGTTGACGGGGATCTTGACGGTGCTAGGTTGTGAGAGTACTTAACACACTTGGAATGTTTGTTTTAGGGTATTTTGTAGGA
Organism: Silene conica; assembly: GCA_029255685.2. NCBI lineage: Eukaryota > Viridiplantae > Streptophyta > Magnoliopsida > Caryophyllales > Caryophyllaceae > Silene > Silene conica. The sequence continues at coordinate 77,409,158 of CM055314.2, forward strand.
CTTTTATGTAAAGTTTACAGACAGTGCCAAATTGTCGTTTCAGGTTGAAAACAATCAAGTCAGTGTAGCCTTAGCTTGAGTCGGGTCAACGTTGAAGCAGAAATGGACCCATAATATATCGATAATGGGTTGTTTCGAGGACAATCACAAAAGTGTCATTTGTGAGGATTTTATTTGAGTTATTGTTGAGTCACCCGCAGCGGGCTTATAGAATTAGGTACATGAGACCGGCCCATAAGCAAGTGAGGTTCCATCCTAAAACCAATTGGTGATAGAGGAGTAGCCCACTTACTTATAAGTTATTCCCTTCACTATAATTCTACCGATGTGGAACAATGCCCCTCACACACATATGGGAAGAGACCTCAACAATCTCCCCCTTTAACATGTGTGTGTAACTCCCCCTCACTTGGCGCTACTCCGCACCCGACACAACCCCGTGTCGGGCCGACCAGGCTACTCCGCGCGATGTTACTCCGCATCTCCGGTCAACCAAGGAGAGAGTCCAACTGTGGTGCTACTCCGCAACCATGACGCTACTCCGCGCCATCTCGAGCACCGTCACCACATAGCACCTTGCGGTCCCAAGCCGAACCGTCGGCTCTGATACCACTTGTTGATTGTATCCTTGTACCACAAGTCTTACTTTGTTTCTTACAATCACACTTGCATCATCCAGTTTATTTTGAAAAACCCATTTCGTTCCAATGACTGAACGATCTTTAGGACGAGGTTCTAAATGCCAAACCTTGCTTCTCTCAAATTGATTAAGTTCTTCCTGCATAGTAATCATCCAATCAGGATCAGTTAAAGCAACGGTGATATTTGACGGTTCTATTTCAGATAAGAATGAATAGTGAGCACAAAAATTATTCAGCGAGGATAGAGTTTTGACTCCCTCATGAATGTTTGTCAGAATATTATCCATTGGATGAGAACTTTGATGTTTCCAGCGACGTGGGATAAAAGTTTCTGATGCTGAGTTTAATTGAACATTTTGCTCGACTGTTTGATTTTGTTCCACTCTTTCTGTTCTCTGTGTAGCTTCTGGAGTGCTGAGGGATTGGTCTGAATTGAACAGTACGTCTGTCTGTTTGGTTCCCCCTGTGTTCTGCAATTCTTCAGTATTTGTCTCTAGTGAAGACGAGGGCTCATCATCTATTTCAGAAGGTTCATTCCTTATGAATCCGATCTCAAAATCATCATCATCCTGCAAATCAGCATTGAAAATGTTAGTTTCATCAAAAATCACATGAATGCTTTCTTCAAAGCACATAGTTCTCTTGTTATACACTTTATAGGCTTTGCTCTCATTAGAGTGTCCTATAAAAACCGCCTCATCGCTTCTTGGATCAAACTTTCCTAAAAAAAATTTACCATTATTGTGAACATAGCATTTTGATCCAAAACAACGGAAGTGAGAAATGTTTGGCTTTCGCCCATATAGAAGTTCATAAGGTGTTTTCTTATGGACGGATCTGATTGACACACGGTTACGAATATAACACGCTGTGTTCACAGCTTCAGCCCAAAAAGTTCGAGGCAATTCACTACAAAGTAGCATGGTTCTTGTCATTTCATCCAGGGTTATGTTCATCCTTTCGACCACACCATTTTGTTGTGGTGTTCTAGGGGCAGAAAAGTTGTGATCGACTCCATGTTTCCTGCAAAAAGATAAAAAAGATTCATTGTCAAATTCCCGTCCATGGTCTGTTCTAATGGAGATTAAAGAGTGTCCGAGTTTGTTTTGCAGTATTTTTTTATTAAGACTTCAAATTCCTCAAAGGTTTCACTTTTAGCATGCAAAAACAAAGTCCAAACAAATCTTGAATAATCATCCACTAAAACACAAACATATAGACTGCCACCTCGGCTTCTAATACTCATTGGGCCACATAAATCCATGTGAATGGGTTCTAGAGGCTTGGTGGTGCTTACAAACCTTTTAGATTTAAACGAGCTACGAACATGTTTACATCGAGCACATACGTCACAAACTCCTTCCATTTCAAACTTTATAGACGGTAAACCATCCACTCGATCGAGTTTGTTCAGTTTGTTCAATGAAGAGAACCTAACGTGTCCAAACCTCTTATGCCATAGGATAGGATCATTTTGCATAACTGATAAACATTTAATGGTTTCCTTGGAATGCTTCCTAGGTCAGCCACATAAATGTTGTTAACTCCCTTACATTCAAGAACAATTTCATTGGTACTTACTTTGATTACGTAACAAAGGTTTGCATGAAATTCGACTTTATTCCCCTTGTCACATAACTGAGAAATACTAATAAGATTGTGTTTAAGACCTTTTACCAGCAGCACATCATCAATGGAGTGTGAAAGAGATTTACCAACTTTTCCAATACCTACAACCTCGCCCTTTTTGTTGTCTCCGAAAGTCACATTTTCACCATTGTAAGCCTTTAACGAGAGGAATTGGTTTTTATTACTTGTCATATGTCGTGAGCAACCATTATCTAGATACCAACGACTGCCTCCTCTCGTATGGCCCTGAAAAGAGATTAGTTAGATGATTTAGGAACCCAAACAAGTTTGGGTCCCTTCTTATTACGAACAAGATCAAGGACATCCTTTCTAATCTACATTTTCTTTACTACTCTAATGTTGTGATCCAAATGTCCCAAACGTTTTTTACACGCATTAAACACATGACCAGTATTACCACAAAAGTTGCAAATGATATACTCAGGCAAACCTACGTACTTATGCTTCCTGAAGTCTCTATCATAGGGAGCAGATTTCTTAGCGTCATGAAGTCACCCTGCTTTAAACAGTCTGGAGGAGTGTGTAATTTATGTTCAGGAATTCGAACAGAACGATATTGAGGATCGTTTTGTCAGACGTTAGAACAAGAATCATGCACATTTAAACAGTCTAGAGGAGTGTCTATTTTCTGTTCGGGAACCCAGACAGTACGATATTGAGGATCGTCTTGCCTAGTGTCAGAACATGACTCATAGCCTAATCCAAGTTTTTTTATATTCTTAGATTGATTTACCAGAAAATTTAACACAGTGTTACTACCTTCCCACTTAGCTGCAACAGCTCTAGCATTGCTTAAGTCCGTCTCCAAGTTCTTCACTTTCTCAAGCAATCTTTTATTTTTGTATAGGAGAGCATCGTATTCAACATTAAGTCTATCAAATCTTGAGCTTGTATAAAAGTATCTAACCGTCTTAGCAGCATGTGATTCTTTTATATAATTCATCTAGTTCTTTAGTAAGGACATCAATCTTATGAATTAAAGACTCATTCTTTGCAGTAAGCTCAGATTGAACAGACTGGTTGACTGTTTGTTTGCTGACTTTCCTTAACTCACGTTTGAGATCTATGTTCTCCTCTGCTATGCTTTCTATTTCATATTGCATGACACTCATTTGTTTATTCTGTTCATAACTGTTATCAAGTGTCTCCTCTAATAGTTTCTCTTTTCTTTAGATAGGGAGCGTATTTTAGTTTTGAGCTGTGAAAGATTTACCTCATCTTCTGATTCACTGTCTGATGCATCTGAGTGAGCCATAAGACATCTGAGTGTGTCTTCATTCCTTTTTCTCTGATATTTTGGTTTATAAACTGATCTCAAGCATACCTTCTCTTCTTTCTCCTCTTTTGAGGGTTCATCGTCTTCTAAATCAGACTCACCCCAAACTGCAACCATCATAGCACGTTTGTACTCCTGCTTAGACCTTTCACGTTTTTCTTTAGATTTTTCTTCTTCCCACATAGGGCAGTTTCGAATTTGGTGATCTCGTTCACCGCATTTAAAACAACCCATTTTTGATACGGTACGTGATGAAGATGAAAAAGGAACAGAATTTCGTTGTTTATAACTATTGAACTTTCCATGATTTTGCTTTCTAATAATATTAGCAATACGTTTTGAAAGCAAGGCAACCCCGTCTTCAAGATCACTTTCATTATCACTTAAAAGGACATTTAACGCCAATCCCTTAGCTTTGGGTTTCTCATCGGCATCGTTTTCAAGCACCAACTCATGTGCCATAAGAGATCTCATTAATGCTTCATAGGAGAGTGTAGTTAAATCTCTGGCCTCCTCGATGGCAGTAACTTTAGCTTGCCATTTCTTAGTTAAACATCTGAGAATTTTTCGGGCAATGTCCTCGGTTTCAAAAGTTCTACCGAGATTAGAAAGTTCATTAGTTATGTTTGAAAAGCGTGAAGACATGCTTTTAATTGGCTCATCTTCTAGCATTTTAAAGGACTCGTATTGTTGCATTAGAATGTCAATACGTTGTTTCTTTACTTGCACATTTTCTTCATGAGCCAATTCTAAGCTATCCCAAATTTGTTTGGACGTTTTACATCCAGCAATCCGACTAGTTTCGGATTCTCCGATACCGGATTGCAAGAGTGATATAGCTCTAGCATTCGTCTCCGCCTTTTTGTAATCACTCGATGTGTAGTCCTTTGGTGCCTTTTTACTTTCAGCACCATTAGAATTGGTGTAAGTGATATTAAGAGGACCGTTTTGTATGATTACCCAACACTCGTAGTCTGTTCCTTGTATGAAATGCATCATATGATTTTTCCACAAGCCATAATCCGTGCCATCAAAAACAGGACATTTGACAGTTTTGGAATTCATTTTAAAGAAAGAACTTAAAAGATAAACTCAAAGGAGGATCAAACTCTTTGTTGTAAGGCAATCAAGAGCACGAGGCTCTGATACCAATTGTTGAGTTTATCGATCCAGTACATAAGAGGGGGAGGGGGTGAATTAAATACCCTTTTTAAAATCTATACTAAAAGAGATGACCACGAGAGATTCTGAAATAATACTCAGGCTAATTGAACAGCCTGATTGTTTGTTCAATACAATAAGAATTGTGCAGTATTATTTCTTTGATCAATTTCGTGAAATGCGAGGACAAAGTAGAAAAGAAACAAACGTACACAAAAGAAATAATGCTCGAGGCACACGTAAACAAAGTAGATTATTTTGAAATCACACGCGTGAAATAAGGCAAATAATTTAGAGAATAAAAAGTCTATATTTTTTCTCAAGAGGGAAAAAATATTCCTTTTTTTCTTTTGTTCCCAGAAAGGTAAGCCGTATTTTCTAAGACCGAATATTAATCATAAGTTAAATACTCTTACAATTTTTCTAGACTCGGACAATAATATTATCTTGTCAATCTCCATCTTCCGAATGAATCCGAAAGTCCTCAAGCATCTGTCACACATATCTCATATTCATATTAGTACGCAAGAAATAAGGAAACTTGTCATCATCAATATAGTGTACCTGTGGCACGACTAGAAGTCATTCGCTTGCTCATAGCCTTCGCAGCTCATATGGGTATCAAACTCTTTCAAATGGACGTTAAGACAACATTTCTTAACAGCTATTTGGAAGAGGAGGTATATGTTGAACAACCTCCAGGATTTCTTGATAGTAATTTTCCAAATCATGTCTATAAATTGGATAAGCCCCTTTATTCTCTAAATTTTCCAAATTACTTTTATTCTCTAAATTATTTGCCTTATTTCATGCGTGTGTCTCGAGCATTATTTCTTTTGTTTACGTTTGTTTCTTTTCTACTTTGTCCTCGCACGCATTTCACGAAATTGATCAAAGAAATAATACTGCACAATTCTTATTGTATTGAACAGACAATCAAACTGTTCAATTAGCCTGAGTATTATTTCAGAATCTCTCGTGGTCATCTCTTTTAGAATAAATTTTAAAAAGGGTACGTAATTTTCCCCCTCCTCCTCTGAAGTACCGGATCGATAAACTCAACAGTTATTTATGGGACATAAAATGGATATGACTTAATAAGATTACTCTTATTGAGCCTAGGATATGACTTAACAAAGCACTAACCAAATGTTTAAGTCTCGGGCTCAATCAAGCACTAAGCAAAGATCGAAGACTCATGACTAAGTTGACTAGAACCGAGACAAGCCGAACCACTATCGGTTCTAGTCAACTTAGTCATGGGTCATTTGGCCTTTGCTTAGTGTTTCAAAGTGAGACATGATGCATGCTTGAAAAATCAGGCCAGATTTGGATGCAAAAACCGTATGGAGGCTCTCCATTTCAGTGCAAACGTGCTTCTTTCGGATGTTGGATGTGATATTATGATGGTCTCCCTCTGCCTCGCGCTTGCATGCACATGTAACACACGGGGCCTCGAGGGAGTCCTGAGGGGTCCATCTTCGATGCCTCGGCGTTCTCCATCAGTAAATAAACAGTAAATTATCGAGGAGGATAACCTAACAGAATAATATCAAATTTACATATACGATATTACTCTCTCCATCGTAGTCATTTATTTATCTTTGTATTTTTGGGTGTCTCCGTCAATTATTAGCTAATATAACGGTGCATTTAAGTATGATATTAAATCACGTGATCACACTATTGTTGAGGACACTTACTCCAACACATTTGATAGGCAATTGAATCCTCCATACTCAATTTAGTTCACTTGTCACCTAATAATCAACGGACCTCCTCTTATTTTCTTCACAAATTCTAATTTGCGACGGGTCAAATAACCCATTTGAAGAGATAAAGACGAACTATTTGTGATTCTCTATGCACTATATCATTCGTGTCTTATCTAACTAAGTGGGTATACTTTACCCGTCGCAAGCTTGTGACGAACATAACCGTCGTAAGAAATACTATTTGTATTTCCTTAGTCTTTGTAAATTGTAACCAAAACTAATAATAGCAAGCAAATAACCTCGTTCATGTAAGCAAGCCACTTTTTTCTGACTCCCTCTAAAACTTCCATAAAAGAATTCAATTGGTGCAACTACGTTGACCTGCCCTAACCCGCCTCTTCTCCTCCCTTAGGTCGGATCAAGTGGCCTAAACATGACTTAATACGGGGCCTGGCCTGTCACACCTGAGGCTGTGATTACTTGGCATGCAAATTCATGCATATTTGCATTTAGTAGACCACGTTTATTACTGTGCTACTTGAATAGTTACAAAGAAAGGTCAATCTTATAGAGCACGTAATGTTGTCTGATTTTGGTACTTCTACCATTTACAAATTACAACTTACGAGTAGGTCTTACTTAAGACAATTTTATATTAAAATCAGAATAATACTTTTTCATAGAAAGTAATCATTTAATAATAAAATGTTATAACAAAAGTTATCATTTTTTAACGATAATATCTTATTAAAAAATATATTTACATTCTATTTTAAAATTATTACATTTAAATTAATCCGTCTCAATTTTAGTCCGGAGTCATTTGAAACAAGAAATTTGCGTACTATAAATTCAAGTTCAGAGTTCATTAATAGCAAACACAGCTAAACCTAGTTTATTACCAATATTTACAAATCATAACCCAAATAAAATAAGAATTCTAACATATTATCTCTAATGGATTTTAAACCATTAGTGACAAGCACATTACACAATGAAACTTCTAAGGCAATCGACTTTTTAGGCAAGTACTACAATGATGTCGAGAAATACCCGGTACGCTGTCAACTTGAACCCGGTTATCTTCGAGACCTCGTACCGGATAGTCCTCCGTCATTACCCGAATCCGTAGATAAAATAATCGAGGATATTAATACAAAGATAGTACCTGGCTTAACTCATTGGCAAAGTCCCAATTTCTTTGCTTATTTTCAAGCTAATGCAAGCAATGCTGGATTATTGGGAGAGTTACTTTGCTCTGGCCTCAATGTCGTCGGTTTCAACTGGATTTCTTCGCCGGCCGCCACCGAGCTGGAGGTTATTGTTATGGATTGGATGGCTAAGCTGTTGAATCTTCCGCAAGAGTTGATGTTTTCCGGTGGAGGAGGAGGTGTCATGCATGGTACGTATTTTAACATTTTTCAAACGGCTATAAATGTAAATATTTTCTTATAAAATGTAAATAGGACCGACTTTAGAGAGACCTACTCTTGAAGGTATGAGCCACTACGTATTGGTGCATTTTAGTGTAGCCACTAAACTTCACTCGATAAAAAAAGGCAAACACATAATAATGTCACATTCATGGCTAATCCATATGCCTCTGTTTCAGGCGCATATAATACATACGCCCGAAAAGAGAGGCGTGTGGATTAGCTATTAATTAACGCGTGGATTTCGCATCGTCTCCCTGAAAACACATAAATATTTGGAGTGTTGATTTGTAACAGGAAGTACATGCGAGGCACTGGTATGCACAGTGGCAGCAGTAAGAGATCGAGCCTTGGCTGAACACGGTTTCGATAAAATAACCAAATTGGTAGTTTACTGTTCTGATCAAACCCATTTTTCATTCCAAAAGGCTGCTAAACTCGTGGGAATTCCTCCTCCAAATATTAGGGTACTCCCAACTTCATCATCTCAGGATTTCGCACTATCACCATTACTTCTGAAGACGACCATTGAAGCCGACATTGCACTAGGGTTGATGCCCGTGTATGTCTGTGCCACCATCGGGACCACTCCCTCTGCTTCTGTCGACCCTATTCATGGCTTGGGATTAGTTGCTAGAGCTTATGGTGTTTGGCTTCATGTTGATGCAGCTTATGCAGGTATTTCATTTAGTATATGCATTAAGGTCACTTAGCTGTTAAACGGGTCGGGCGAGTCAGGTCCCAGGTCGGTCGGATTAGAAATGGTCGGGTTAGGGTTAGAATACAGGCTAGAAATATTTTCTAACGACTTTCTTAAACCATTTTTTTAATAAAAAAACAATTTTTAAAAACGTAAAACATATTAGAAATTAATATTTTAATCATATGCACCGTTTACATAATTATTAAAATACAACTAATAATAATTATTGTATTATTAAGTATTTTAAAAAGTTACATAAAATTGTCTTTTTAGTTGTATTTGCAATTTTTAATGATAAAAACTATATTTTGAAATAAAATACATAAATATTAATATTTTCAAAAAATTCTTGATTTCCCTTTAAAATAACGAGTCATTTCGGATTCGACCCAAACAGGCCACGGCCCACAGGTTGATAAAACCGGATTTGTAATCCTAAAAAGACGGGCCGGGAAGATCGGGTTCCGAGTGGGTCGAGTTTTAACGGGTCTATATACCTATGATTGACCCATTTACCAAATCTTTAAGAATCAGGGCTATATATTTGTATATAGCATGTCCAACTTTCGAAACTTAGACACAAATAAAAAGAGATGTGAAAGTCTCACTCGTGTTTAATTCTTGGTTGCAGGAAGTGCATGTATATGTCCAGAATATAGGCACTACTTGGATGGAGTCGAACTCGTTGATTCAATTAGCATGAACCCACACAAATGGCTCCTCGCAAACATGGATTGCTCATGCCTATGGCTTAAGAACCCTAAAACATTAGTCGATTCACTTTCTACAAAACCCGAAATCTTACGCAACAAAGCTACTGACTTCGGGGATGTAATAGATTATAAGGACTGGCAAATTGCTTTAAGTCGACGATTTCGAGCTCTTAAGCTATGGATAGTCATTTCTCGACATGGTTCGGATAATTTGATTGCTCATATAAGAAGTGACATAGACCTGGCCAAGTATTTTGAATCACTGATTGAGCAAAACACGAACTTCGAGCTAGTGGTGCCTCGGAAATTTGCACTGGTTTGCTTTAGGCTAAGGCCAATTGGGACTGATGCAAGTGGAAATGTGATGAACCAAAAGTTACTTGAAGACATAAACTCAAGTGGTGAAGCATTCATGATTCATGCAATATTAGGAGGTACCTTTGTCATACGATGTGCTATCGGGGGAAGTTTAACGGAAAAGAATCACATCGATAAGCTTTGGAAGCTTATTCAAGAAAAGGCTACTAAGAGGGTAGCGCCTTATATAATGCTGCATTGATTGCAATCTAAGACCTAGTCTCGTGATTAAGACGAAAGATTAGGTACCTTAAATACCAAGTTCGAATCTATGTCCTCTCGAATCTCGATCTATATATTTATCTTTATGTCTCGCTGCTAAGAAAATAAAATACAGAATAAAACATTAGGTGATGTATTCAAAATATAAAATAAACTCTGTACTCCATTTTTTGTACTCCATTTGAGATTAATACTGTACAATTATTATCTTCTGCTTTAATATTGTGATAGTACCATGCCGATCTTACAAACACCGGTGAAGGCCCAAAAAAATAAAGAAAACAAAAATTGTACCAAGTCATGCTAAATGTTTTTACAAACAAGCTGCGAAAATGCCGGAGTGGCGAAGGTTTACAGACACAAGCCAAACGTATATTACAAAATTACACTAATACTATCAAGAGGGTGCTCAGATCAACCACTACAAGATAGTTCTAAAAGTTATGGAATAAACCTATCTCAGTTACAATCTGGGGGGGGGGGGGGGGGGGAGGACACATGTCATACAAGTTTGAGTTACAATACGATATGAATCGCGTCTGTTTAACTAAGAAGCGAGTATAATACAAGAACGACAGTATGGGCATTCTCCACAAGTCTGAAGCCATGGATACAAACATAAAGTATGAAATCTATGAGCACATGGTAGACTTACCAGCTCATTACCTTCAACGAAGTTCTCCAAACATATACTGCATTCGTTTAAACAGTTGGTCGTCGAGGTCATTTGGTCTTCTATGAAATCCTCATGGTGAAGCTGAGAGAGGGCTTCTTTTGAGAGACCGAGGGGTTTCTTCGTTGTTTCTTCCGCAGGTGATTGAGTTGGAATAGAATTAGCAGTTGAAGGCTCTATGAAACCGCTCGTTTCCCAATCAGCATCAACAACCCAGAAGTCGTTGCAGTTGAAGTTTAGTGATGCTTCCCTTCTTTGCCTACAATCAGAAATGTTGATTAGAAGTATTGGCAATAATACTAATCCTATATTACAAACTTAGCGAATTACGGGGAAATCTTAAGTGTGTGTTTGGTAAGACGTAATCATGTAATACCCATAATCATATAATGAGATCTTTAGTAGTTGAAATGAGCGCAATTTCAACTTTTTTACTTCCGAGGCCATGCCTGTGTCCAACAGTACGACAAGATACTCAAGCATACGGGGCATTTACCAATGGTGACTTGCATGAAAAGTCAAGAGGCTGGTATATGAAATACATGGTATGCTTTTTCATGATAATAGATTAACAAGCGTCATCTTCGACACACATACACGAGTACTGACTACTGAGTAGCATAGGAGATGTCATAAAGAGGGCAGATAAGAACGAAGAAGAATGAGAGAAGTCGGTTGGATGTTATCCTCATCACAATGAGATAGTATTTGATTGGTGGGGAAATTACCATTGTTTAACTAAGCTCAAGTAAACATCACTAAGTATTCATTACACCATTAACGGTAATCAACTGCACTATCTTCCTCAAGACCCCTCTTAAACCCCTTCATTTTCTACCTTGTACTAAATTGTAATTGGGATTACTACTATCGAACAAGCCCTAGGTTTTGTAAAAAATAACATAATTGCCAACCTGGATCCAGAAACACTTCTTAATCTTTGAAGAAGCCTTTCTCTAGCGAGCAACACAGGACCCGGAAGCCTGTTATTTCGGGAGAATCTTCTACTTATATCCCGCACAGTTTCTCTATTGTTAATAACTTGTGATGAAGACTCACCAGCACATTCTGTCTGCTGCAGCTCGCTCTCCTGAATGTAAACATATGAAGCCACAAGCACATTAAGTCTATACAATCCAATTAAAAATATTGTCATACACCACTCACACTCTTATGACTTACAAGCGATCTCCTATACCAAAGGGCAGCAGTTCAAATCTCAAAAGTAAGATTCACAATTTTACATTCTCTGCTAAAGAGAGGGTTGGGGGTGGATAACAAATGCATATGATGCTCTAAAGGTTTATACCGCGACCTTTTAACAACACATGAAACTTGAATAGTTGATTATACTGGTTCATACAGCGACAATTGTAAACAACAATGACGATAATACCACAGTGACTTGAGAGCTCCTATAACTTGGGTTGGATGTAACTCATGTAAGTAGCCTCGCTCTCCCGCAACTTGCATACACTGGTTTGGATAGGGGTGGAATCACATTAAACCTGTGACCTAGAATTTTTTTTATGAGAATTGTGACCCTAATCTTCTTTCCATTAGTCTATGGAGCCAAAGATTCATAACTTTTTGGTTCTGAATTATGATGGAATAAAGTAAAATGACTCATTAAAGTGACGCGCTTCTTTCTATTGTGAAGTACCAGTCATTCAATGTGGTTTTCGACGTAATTTTCATATTGGGTCATTCGCAAACAAGCTCCTTTTATTGCTAACACAAGAATAAGACTGCATACATCTTACCCCCTCTTACCTCACAATTTGCGGGAGCCATTGAAGGATTGTGGTAAAGTTGCTGTTATTGTTGTAATGTGATCTAATACTAGACCCCAAAACTTAAGACACTTCCTTCGGTGTCTTCATGTACATATCAGTAATAAGATAAACCTCTCTCTGTTTCAGAAATACATTTTATTTTTGTCTTTATACAAGATATAAAAATAGTACTTGTGTGTTTTTGTTCCTTTCACACACCTTTAGGCAAATATTGTATACACTTCAAGGTGCAGAAACAACAAGAAACGTAAACGTATTGGCTTTTTCAATACTTACACTTTATAGATTCTTGTACCTAATGGAATATGGAGGTATTTCTGAAACCGAAGGAGTATGCTCCACAAACACACTCAGGTAGTATCGAATCTCTTAAACTAACCAAGCAGAAGTTGTTCCTAAACTACAGTAGCTAAATCCCAAACAACCCAACAACCATCTGACAAAGACTGCCAAAGCCCCAAAGGAGTACCATCAAGCTTAGTAATCGGCTCATCGTAATATTTGGCCACAGCAAGATCCTAACAAACTCCATTAAGATATGTCAATGAAATATTTATCACTCCCTCTTTTAAATTTATTGCACACAATTGTCACACCAACTTCTGAGAAACAAAGTGACATCATAATCAACCAGATCGTCGCTCAATCAATTCTCACATCTGTCACACACAATTCATCAACTAACTTAAATCGACTTATCGATAACTACAAACATCGCAATCATCCAGTTTATCATTCAAAAGGATATTATCATTCAGCTTGTTCAAACTACTGCACCCAATTTTCACTTCAAACAACAAACTGAAATCATAATCAACCAGATCGTCGCTCACCCAATCCTCAAAACAATTCTTGAAATCAATTAAATAATCTCACACATTTCAAATCAAAATTTCATTCAACCAGTCGATAAATAGAAACATCATATCATTCAATTTATCAAACTATTGCACAGAAGTATCACACCAATTTTCGAACAAAAAACCGAAATCAAAAATTAACCAGATCATCTCTCAATTAATTTTCACACAATTTTTCAAATTCAATCAAATAATCGCACACAATTTAACGACATATTTCAATTAAACAATCGATAGCTAAAATTTCATAATCATTCAGCTCATCATTAAATAAATAAACTGTAAATTTATCAATAAAAAAATCAATCAATTCTCATTTCTCACGCAGATTTTCAAAATCAAGACTATAATCGCACACAATTGAACAATAAATTCAATCAACAAGCATCATAATCATCGAAAATTCATGTATTCATCATAAGAGAGGAAATTACCGGAAGAGGAGGAGAGAGAAATGAAGGATGAGAAGGCGGACGAATACGAACATCTTCATCGAGAAACGTGTGACGGCGACGAAGACGGTGGTGATCGGCGGTACTACGGCGGCGACTACGGTGGTCGGAATTGCTAGAGTTTGCTTCAGATGGTGATGATGAGGTGGTGGAGGAGGTTGGGTTGTCGAAGGTTCGAGAAGATCGAGAAGTTATGCCATAGAAGAAGACGGAAGAGCCTGGCATTGAAAGGGAAAGCTGTTTTTTTTTTTTACCAGAACGTTGATGAGATATTTAGAGAGATGGGATGAGGAAAACCGAAGGTGGTTAAAATGAGATTAACTTGATTTTTTAAATTAAAAAAACTATAAATTTATTCAGGATTTTCTACGAGTTAATAGTGTGTTTTTCCAAATTCTACGAAATAACTTTACCTTTATATTGACTAGTATTTTTGCCCGTGCGATGCACGGATACTAAATTAATTTATGGTATTTATAAAATTTTCACCATAAAAATCAAAAGTAAATCATACGACTTTTTTATATAAAAATAGTATTAGTTCTTCTATACATGTGTTATTTTGTTAATAAAATTACCTCATTTATATTAATTTTTGTCATTAATGTTGCCACCAACTCGCCATAATCATTTACAGTACTACACGAAAAACCCTTCAAACCACTAATCTTACTCTTCAAACAACACATGAAACGATCCACAAATCAAAGCCACACCTACTAACCTATTATGAAATTAATCATCAAATGTGATTTAATCATCTTTATTGCTATCTCAAACAACCATCTAACTTATCATCGACACTCTTTCCTAGCTTTCAATACACGCCTAAAATATTCAAGTCACCCCTACTTCACGAAACACTCGGACTCATCCCTCAAAGTTAGCTCTCCCTTTGAAAAGTTCATCCATCTATCAGAAACCTAGCTAACTCATGCTTTTAAAACCGATCTTGTTTGAATGAGAAATCCTTGATGGGGAAAACAAAAACATGCAATTTTTTGTTTGGTTAAAAAAAGAGGTATGAGAGAAGTGTTAAGGAATGAACATTGGGTACAACACTCGGGATGTTACATTGAAATTGGGTGTAAAATTCAAACCACGATGTTTTTTTAATCACCAAACAAAAAAGTAACATAGTTAAACGTTAACAATACTATATTGACATGTTATTTATTAACATTTGATAACTTATTTAACTTATTTTTATAGCATCTATGCCTAAGTCATTTACACATAATACAACCTTGAAATAAATTTATCTACTTCCTCAGTTTTCTTGCTACATACCCCCTATTTTCACACCATTCAGGCATTGTTCGTACCCTTTCACTCAACTAACCAACTTGACCATCAGAATTAACCGTATGTGTATCCCTGAACAACCCTATCGTATCTATATTTACTTGTACTACTCAAATCACTCTTAAATGTCGGAAAATAACTCTATCCTCGAGACACTTACCTCCTACCTCCAGACCCATCTACCCCGATATAATATACTGACATGACATATACTTCCGTAATTCTTATCCAATGTTCCCATATTCTATTTTTGTATAATTTAATCTAATGGTTTCCTTCAATAGTTGGTAAAATAATTGACATAAATATTTTCTTCTATTTCTTGTATTTACAATGTTATCATTGCAAATTTACAACTGCAACTCCACATTACGATATCTTTTTATACACACTCCTAAATATTTCCAAGAATACTCTCACAAAAAACACTATAACGTCATTCCACATTAAAAAATTATTCTCCGACCCAATGGAGCATTCAATAAGATTGAACAGAGTATTACATTTGATTATTTAGTTTTGTGTCTAACAAAGAAACAAAATTGAGTTTATACACATGATATTTTAAATGTTTTTAGCCTATATTTATATATTTGTCGGTTCTTTTCTCATATAATACACATTTTCAAATAAAATTTATTCATTTAACTTCTCCAATCAATATCTCACGTTATCCACTTTTTCACATATTCAACCCTTTCCACTCGACTAACCAACCAAACCCATTAGATTCAACCTTAATCATATTCATATCCCTAAACAACTCAGCCCTACATATGAATATATTTTTCTATCTTTTAAATCACACTCGTAAACGTCAGGGAGTAATCATAACCATGGAGTACCCTTCTCACCCACTTAACCAACTTAACGTTTAAAATCAATTCTAAAATGTATCCTTAGAAACCTCAACCTTCCGACATTTATTTGTACTACTCTAACACTCTTCAACGTCGTGGAGTAACCTTACCCCCAAGATTCTTACCTCCTCTCTCAAAACCTAGTTAGCCCTACCGCTCGAAACAATGGATATATCCAATATAAAATCAAACACCGCCCTATAACAATCAAAATTGAGTATACATACATGTTACTTTAGAGATTTTTAAGCACCTTTCATAACATTCGTGCCTCTGTTATTATCACATAAAATAGAATTTTGAAATAAAATTTATCTACCTATGTACTTGCTCAGTTGTTTTAATCATTTTGTAGTACATACGCAACTTTTTTCGACACCGTTTAGGTATTCGTCATACCCTTCTCGCATATCTACTCAACTTGACAAACATAATCAATCGTATCCCTGAACAACCCTAACCTATAGACATTTACTTGTCAACTTACATCACACTTTTAAACATCGGAGAGTAACTCTATCCCCCAAGATACTTACCTCCTCCTTCGAGATTTATTTATCCTCATCCCTAAACAAATGGACACATACAATTTAAAATCAATCCCTACCCTATAAAAAATGTCACACTGTAAAAAATAAGTTGAAAATATGGAGGAAAAAAAGAATACGAACTATAATAAATTATAATCTAATACTAATTGAAAAATATTTTTGATCTTTTTACGGGTTATTCTATCCGTCTCGAAAACACCATTTATTTGTCATTACTTTGTTGTATGAATATCTTCTGATACCTACTTGCATTTCATCTCATCAACACAATTATTATGCTTAACTCAGATCACCTACATCATTATGTTCTTTAATATCTATTTATTTATATTTATACTCCTTAAATCGTAACTTGACAACCCAACTAACCAACTTGATCATCAGAATCATAAACTGTATTCTTGAATATCTCTGACCAATTTGCTTGTACTACTCAATTAATACTCGTAAACGTCGGAGAGTAACCCTACCCCAGAAGACACTTACCTCCTCCCTCAAAACTTATCTACTTCCTCCCCCGTTAAAAAATGTCATTTTATAACACAATGTCTCATCGTTAAATAATAAGGTGAAAATATGTAGGAATAAGTATTGTTATTTATGAAATACCTTTCAATACCCATTTAAAACACATGTCATCCATACAATTATTCCACTTCACGCACCTATCTACATCATTATTGTGGTCTTTAACATTTATATTTATACTAATTAAATCCAAATTTGACATTTTTGGGGTTTCTCTAAAGTATAATATATTTGGCATTTATCTTATTTTCTTTTTACTTAATTAAAGTAATTATCACAATTCTTTCGCATAATTAAGTACGAAAGTGCATAATGTTCACTTGAATAGTTGTG
The DNA here is from genome assembly GCA_029255685.2 of Silene conica. Taxonomy (NCBI): domain Eukaryota; kingdom Viridiplantae; phylum Streptophyta; class Magnoliopsida; order Caryophyllales; family Caryophyllaceae; genus Silene; species Silene conica. Next base: position 77,426,387 of record CM055314.2, read on the forward strand.
CTACTATTGTACCAAAAAAATAATAGTGTTGCTCTTAATTTGGTCGAATATGATTGATCACAAATGTTCCTTTTAGGTAAAAATTTGTTTAGACTTAACTAATTTCATTTATTAGTTCCACACATTTCTAATTAAGATGGAGATATTCCTTTTAAGTTTGAATGATCTAGTAATATGGAAAAGATAAGAACATAATGTATAAGAAAAAGTAAAAGATTTGTCTTATTACTCTTATATCCCCGTGAGACTATTTTGACTCATTTTAATGTTAAGACGACGTCAAACTAAATTAGTTCTTGTTTACGCTTTCTCATTTTCATTTTTAATAGAAACGCTGAATAATATTAATAACCTTTAATAATAAGTATATAAATATTAAAGAATAATGTTCTAAGATAGGAAATTGTAAATAATCAATTATTCTAATTTATTTCCGATTTTCATTTTTAATAAAAACGTTGAATAAAGTTATTTAACTTAAATAGTAAGTGTATAAATATTAAAGAGTAATAATGTTCTAAATCTAATTAGAAAATTGTAAATAATCAACTATTTTTTATTTTTCTAAATCTAATAGAAAAGTTGTAAATAATTTATTATTTTATTATTTTCTAATTCTAATAGAAAATTATAAATAAATTATTATCTAAACAACTATTTTCTAATTTTCTAATTCTAATAGAAAAATTGTAAATAATTAATTATCTCCTAGTTATAGTAGAAAAATTGTAAATAAATCATTATTTAAAAATAACTGTTTTGTAAAAGGTGGAGACTACCACAAGCTTAGAAAAAAGCTTCCTTTAATTATATATATTGATTAATTAGTGCAAATATAATTCAATATGAACTTAAATAAAAAAAAATATATAAATTATCAATCCGGGGATGATTTTGGCTCCAAATAATTGATTTACTGGTATAATTAATTTTTTTTTAAAGATTATTTTAAATGGAAATAAATAATCAAACTTTATAAAATAAATTTGAACCATATAAAATTGATAAAAAAAAAAATTGTATTGTACTTCTATAACTTACCCTTTAAATAACTTACACTTTAAATTAAAGTAAATGATAGAAATATTTTTAATAGAGGGGGAGGAGGGACATGAAAAGTCATTTAGATGCTAATTTTAAAGAGTCAATAACCGTGTCTTAAAATCTTTAGTTTTTATAGTATAAAGATTTGTGGATGATATTATAAAAAAAATAATAATGTAGGGTTATTAAGATCATCTTTTAATTGACTAAGTGTTGAAGGTTGTTATATTTTCTCGAAATCGTAGATTTATATATTTTGTTAATTTTATGGGTTGGATTTATTTGATCTTATTCAAAAATCTTTGATCTACGTTTCTTTCATTTTTTAATCTACGTTTTTTCTTTATTTTTATCTCCTCGTGTATTAAATCTTTGATCTACGTTTCTTTCATTTTTTAATCTACGTTTTTTCTTGATTTTCATCTCCTCTTGTATTTTTTTCATTTTTTTTAGATATATGTGTTTTTGTTAATTTTTAAATCTTTGTATAATTTATTTCGTTTTTTATACCTCTATTTGACTACTTTAATTTTTTGTTTAAATATTTGTTAATTACTTCTAATTGTCCAACTTTTTTTAAATATTGTTGAATTTTATGTTTATGGGTTGAATTTTAGTGATTTGTTTTTTCGAATTTGGAGTAAAGTTGGTTTTTTTTATTAGGAAGATAAAAATTATTTGTAACTTTAAAATGTTAAATTGAGAAAAGCAAAATGAAGAAAAATTGAACATGTTTGTGTAAGTGGTGGGACAGGGTGAGAAAGAAGTTTTTTAGCTTCCTAAACTTAATCAACCAATGAAAATGCAAGAAATGTTATTCCTTTTATAGATAAAAGATTCAATTCACGTGGTAATCATATACTTTATAAAAATCCTATAAATTTGCACCGTTAAGAATGATGATTTGGATAATTTTGTATACTCAAGTTAATAACTCCCTTCTAATTTCCTCTCACATCCTCATTTTCTTCTATTTCTTCAATCTCAATTTCTCATTTTCCACAATTCTTTAAAGTAAAACGTTTGATTTCAAAACTTTATATTCAAAGTAAATGAACATCATTGTGAATTGAATTGAAAATCAATCAAGTAACAAAAGTACGTGAACTGCCATTTTATATCATTAGAAAAAAACCACTGGGATTTTCTCTTTAAAGACAATAGCAAATAACAACAATAAAAAATGTTCATTAATTTTCTTCCCACAAGATTTCTATAAGATTATTAGAAGAGATAGAGAAGCATGTGAAATGTCATTAGTGTTTTGACCGTAATGAAAGAGAGCGGCTAAATGTTCTTTTTAATTTGAGTTTCCATATCATTGCTAATTGTCTACTAATTGCCTATCAACATGAAAATTTTGCCCCAATTTGACAAAATGCAAAGTAGAGGTCACGCTAATAAATTTATATAAAGTAGAGGGTTATCATATGTGTTGAATAAAAGGGCAGGGTTATCTCGTAGTATTGTAGAAAACATGGGGTTACCTTGTAGAAAATCATAATTTATTTTGATGATTCGATATTATTATTTGAATTTTATAATGTGTGTTCTGAAATTAGAAATGAAATAAATAATCAAATATTTTGATAACCGTTTTTTCAAAGTAATATATTTTTTTTTTACAGGTGTTTATGATCTGTTCAAATCATTGCCTTAACAATGTTATGAGCAGATCTGTTTAGGTACCTAGGACAATGACTTAACGAAAAACAATGACAACTAAAAATAACATTTAAAAGATAGGCAATTGTAGATACGATATCCTTGTCGGTGTTGCCACATCCGTTTGCTTGCAAGACAAGGTTTAGACAGTCAGAAGTCGCATCTAAATGATAAAAGCCTTCTTGAATCGCATCTTCGCAAGCTAGTAAAAGGGCCACAGATTCCGCATGAATAGGAGATATGGCCCAAAATTTTGCAGAACCCCATTTTACGGTGTCCCCATGTTGATTTCTGAAGATCCACCCAGCTGATGCCTTTAAACCTTTAGTCCAGGAGGCATCGCATTTAAGGCGAATATGTTGCTCGCAAATTCTGGAACCCAAGATTGATATATAGTGGGAAATGATTCCTAATCAAATCCGTTGTGGACATATCATCCTTTGTAGTTGTTGCTAGTATCCATTCTTGTTGTTTTTTTGCTTCAGAAATTCGTAGGAGATTATCTTAAACATCCCTATTGATCTTTGCGAGTGCCTCATGAGAATTGAAAGCTTGATCTTTAAAAAGTCTATCATTTCTACCACACCAGATAGCCCATAAAGTAGCTATGAAACTAGAGATTAGAAAAACGTTATCATCCTTTTTTGAGAAGAAGGACAACCAGTTCGAAATCCACGGTTGTATAGATATGTGATCTGTTGCAAATGTTCGAATTCCAAGAGAAGAAGCAAGCCAGAAGTGGGAGGCAATAGGGCAATCTCTGAGTAAATGCTCAAGTGTTTCAGGGCAATTATGTGATTGACAACCCTGACAACAGCCATCAGAAGGCACTTGACACAGCTGTAACTCTTTAGCGCATGGTAGAGTGTTTGACATGATTTTCCACAAGAAAATCTTCCACTTGCTTGTAATGTCTAAAGCCAAGCATTTCTTTGGATGCATCCCAACTGTAGATTCAAATTTTCTTCGTTTATCCTTATCAGTAGACTTCACTCTCCATGAATTCTGAAAGGCAATTGCATGCATAACCGGTTTTTGAAGTATAAGAACCAGTACAAGTTGAATTCCATCTTAAAGTGTCAATATCATCTCGAAAAGGAACTGGTATTGCAAGAATAAGATGTTTGATATCAGAAGCTCCAAGCGAGATTATTTTGTCTTCGTTCCAGTTTCCATTCCAATATTGGACCTCAACAACTTTATGCGTGGCAGAGGGATATCATGAATATCAAACAGATCCATGATATTCGAATTATTAACCCAATTATATCGCCAAAAGTCTAAATTAGATCTAAAGCCAACTTGCCAAGAAACATTTTGCTTCAAAAGCTGTAAGCCCCACAAAATACTTCTGTCACCCCACGATAACTGTTTCTTATCCCTAACTTGTTGATCTGAATGGAAGTCACGAAGGAAATTGTACTTGACACCAATAACCTTGCTGATTAAAGAGGCTGGTTCTGTCATAATCTTCCACCCTATTTTAGCTAGGAGGCTATGATTAGTACTCTCCGTTTGTCTAATTCCCAAGCCACCTTCCCATTTACTTAATTGTAGGAACAATCTACTACACCAGTGTATCTTTTTACTCCCCATGTTATCACCCCACCAAAATTGTGAAATCAAAGAATCAATCTTTGATGTCACACTTACCAACATATGAAATGCCGATAGAGAGTAAATGGATAGTGAGGATAACACAGAGGTAATTAAAGTCAATTTACCAGTTGTAGATAGGAACCTATTGTTCCAGGAAATGAGTCGCTGACGTACTTTTTCAATGATTCTGGCATTGAAGTCTTTTTTGTTTCTTCCGAACTCTATTGGTAATCCCAAATACGTACCCATTTGTCTTGGTTTCTGGATATGCAGTAAAGCAAGGCATTCACTTGTAGTCCTGAGAGTACAATTAGGACTGAAAGTAATTGAAGTTTTTCATGATTTAATTTCTGACCAACAATATCACAATAAAGCCGAAGAATCTTCAATAGTCCTTGACAATTTGATTTGTTTGCGTGAGAGAAAAAAATAAGATCATCTGCAAATAATAGGTGCGAAACACAGCTAGCTCCTCTTGCAATTTGAATACCCTTTATCAGCGATATATCTTGCGCATTAGTTAACATTTGCGATAGAACCTTCGTACACAGAGCAAAAATGAAAGGTGACATTGGATCACCTTGTCGTAATCCACCACTAGTACAGAAATGACTTTAGGCATGGACAAATGGCAACGGTCATTAAAAATAACCGTTGCCAATTAGAAAAGGCAACGGTTGTTAACAACAACCGTTGCCATAGATAGAGAAAAAACTCATACGGCAACGGTCCACTCAGGAACCGTTGCCATATGTGTTGTTTATACACACTTAAGGCAACGGTTTTGTAATGACCGTTGCCATTTCTTGAGCTAAAATTTGGCGCAAAACTGAAAATTTGGACGCCATATGCAATATTGCCTAAAATTGTAAATTATATTACTCCTATTCCAAAAAGTTATACTAAAAATATTAATTAAATAAATTAATACTACTCCTATTCCTAAATTACACTCTCGTAAATAAAGTAATATATTAATACTAATACTCCTAAATAACACTGTACTGCTCATCAAGTTCGTCAATTTCATCAGTTTATCGTCTTTCGTTCCTCAGTTTATCAATTTATCAATTTCGTTCATCAATATCGTCTTCCGTTCATCAGTTTATCAAATTTATCAATTTCGTTCATCAATATCGTCAATATCGTCTTTCGTTCATCAGTTTATCAATTTCGTTCATCAAGTTCGTCAAGTTCATCAATTTCATTCATCAATTTCGTTCATCAAGTTCATCAATTTCGCTCTCTTCTACAACAATTTCGCTCTTCTTTATCAATTTCGCGTTATCAATATTGTTACTGCTCCCATCAGGAAGAACCCTAATTCTGCGCAATCAGGTATTTTTTGCTTAATTTGGTATATGTATTGAATTCTTTGCTTAATTTGATTTAGGGCAAGTTTAATTCGGCTTATTTGTAATTGATTATTAATGTAATTGATGGGTATTTCTGGTTTTGTTAATGTATATTTATTTGTAATTGATTGTTAATTTGGTATATGTATTGAATTCTTTGCTTAATGTAATTCTGCACCAGTTATACCCGGCCTTTAGAATTTGTTTAAGCTGGTATACATCCCGCTCTCTCAGGACCACGACAAATTTACGCCAGTCAAGAATATCGTTAAATGGTAGATCATAGTAATCAGATATAATGTATCCTTAAGCTTAAACCTATTAACAACCATTGAAGTTAAAGAAGGAGCCGGGTTAAAAATACTACAATTAACCACCAACACCCCAATATCCTCGGCTTTCACCCCTGTGTTTGCTAACACAGCTTCAATGGTTGTAAAAATGGCCGCCTCGGCTTCCTTCCTTGCATTGTCGAGGGAGAAATCGTGAGGTATAGTAAAATAGGCTTCTGGTGCATAGGTTGCGTCTCCGAATCCGGAGGTCAAGACCATCTTCTTAAGTAATTTGGCAGTTTCATCACAAAAACCTAAGGGTTTGATCATGGAAATAGATTTTTGTCAACTCATTTCTTGACATTTCTTGGGCTTGAAACTTGCATGATTTACTAAGTAGACGGCTTTACGTGATTTCATGGAGTTGAATATTGTATTAAGGAGGATAATTATAATTATAATTATGGGGAGCATCATGATTATCATCTTTACTGATTCATAGAGATACATTTTTACAAGTTTTTGGGAAAGAAGATAGTTAGATTATGAGGCGTAAGAATATTTATGGAGGGGTGGGATGTTTATACCATTTTTGTAGTATTAAATAGGGTACGCTTTTTTCCAATTTACTAAGAATATAGACTGGATGAATTTTGTACTTGAATTAACTGTTCAAGTATTATTTACATGAGACAAGTTTATAGGCAGAGATTAAGAGATATTAATGGAGACGCAATTGAATAGGCATATAGGGGGATGGAGTTCGCTGCAAATCCATGTGCCTCAACTTCGATAGACATTCTAACTCATTAGGGAGTGAAGTTATGTTAGTCTAACCCTTTAAGGGAAGGCATATAATGGAAAAAATCAGAACTTATCTTGCTTAGACTACAATTCCAGTTGAGTAACAAGGTTGATAAGTTGGGGCAAATAGGATTTCCTGTAAGCATGCTGATTTCATTGTCTAATAACGAAATTCTCTCAGCCTCCTTCCATTTTTCAACAAAGTTCAAGATGAAATGGTATGTTGTTGCTATTGCTTTACTTATGTGTTCGTATCGTATTTGCTCCAATTTGCCAAGGTTAAGTCGTCTCATATTTAATTTTTGTGATGAAGTGATAAAAGCAATGTCCACCATCTATTTCAAAACCATTATTGAGCAAAGCTGATTCCATTGATGACGAAGTTGATGAAAATCTTGGCAACAAGGTTTGTTACATGTGCCTTAAATAATCCCCTGTAATAAATATCCATTTCTGACTATTGAATGTGTAATGATCAATAAAATCATGTAGAGCAAAGCTGATTCCATTTCTGACTCTGCTCTGATTTATTTATATACTTTGTGTAATTCTGTGTTTTGATTAGCCTGTGGTTTTGACTGAATGTATTTAGCAAGCTCAGGTTTTGACTGAATGTAATTCTGCAAAGCTGATTTATTTATATACTTTGTGTAAAGCTGATTCAATTTCTGTTTTGATTAGCCGTTGGTTCTTTAGCAAGCTCAAGTTTTTAATTTGTACTGTTTTTTGTTTAACCTGTTAATGCTTGTATCAGTGCTTGGGATGAAGTTAGTAATTTGATTGTTTTACATTTTTTGTTGATTATCGAGCTATATGTTAGATAGATTGGTTGTTTAATTGTATCATTCTGCTGATTATTGAGCTTTAGATTAGCATTAGATTGATTATTGAGCTACAGTTTACTTGTTTTTGATGAAGAGTGGATCGTTTAATTGATGGGGAGTGAATATTTTGGACGAGATGGTTATAGAGTAAAATGCGTCCCAGTTATAGTCATTTGTTTACGTTACGTGTTTTTGGTGGTGGGTATTTTAGTTGAAGAAGAATGATGGACTGAGAAGGAGGTAATTATTGAGTAGATGGATTGTTAAATGGGGTTTTAATATTTGATTATTCTGTCTTAGTTATAATCATTTGCTTACGGTTTACGTGTTCTTGAGGGGTGGATTGTGTATCTAATGGCGAATGAATGTATGGGATGGTGTGAGTAATTTGAAATGAATGCTGTAGTGTCTATACGAACATTCTTGCTCAAAAGAGAGATGTCCTTTTCCTTTTAATTAATTATATATGTTGTCTGTTTTTTGTATTTATTGGACATAGATCATTGGTTTCTTGCAATTATTTGTCCGTTGACTCATGAGGCATATTTTTGTGATCTAAAGACAACGTCAAATCGAGACATCTCTTTTAAGCATTTAATACAAATGTGAGTTTTTCATATTATATATCTTAGTGAAAAACAACTGCACTTTGATTATTTCAAGTGAGATACTATATACTTATTTTAATATCTTGTTCTTACGAGACGCAGGGCATTTCGATCTTTTAGGGCTCAGGCTGGTTCCACATTAAAATCTGGCTTGTTAATGAAATGGAGTAACATTGTTGTAAGACACTTTAATTTCATTGAAATATTAGCGTTTTTCGTAATTTTCTTATATTAGGTCGACTTCACATATACATTGATTTTACTTACTAATGCATGGTTTTGTTTAATTTTTGTATATGTGTGTAGTGTCATCAACAGGAAACTGGAAGCACAGATTGTGGCTACTACGTGATGCGGTACATGTTAGATGTAGTGAGAGACTATCAGAACATTAAAGATTGTAAGAAGGTATTTTTCATTATATTCTATCATTTTGCTTTTATAAACGAGCTAGAAGCGCGTTGTAGATTCTGGATAGGGATATAGATATGCCAGGTATTATATAGATAGCCTGATGAGTTAGGATTGAAAGCCCTGACTATATATAATAGATGTAAGCATTCACCCTAATCAGGCAGTACATATAGAATATCCAAAAGGGTTTATTTGACACCATCTCAGATTGGTGTCATTCCTAGGGAGTCACATGGTTGCATGCCTTGCCTTTCATTCATTAATGCCCCGCCTCAATAAAAAGTACCGGGGTGTAGAATCACAAATTGTTGGGGATTCATCCGACTTTTCCCGATCTCTAAAATTAATTCTTCGAAACCAGCAGCATATAAAGGCTGTTTTACTGCTGCTGTTTGATTGTATGCAAGTTTTACTGCTGCAATTTTTATCATAATTGGATTACCAGCCACTTAGCTATTATTGTGACCTGATGGAATAGAAAAATTAGTTTGTTTAATGTATATACTTTGATTTCTTTTTGTAGTGGTTTGGATCGAAAGATGCATATACAATTGAAGAGATCGACGAGGTTCGAGACTTATGGGCTACTTACTTTATGGACAATCTTGTTTAAATTAGTAAATAATTTGCTAGATTTTGGTATAAAAATCATTATTGGTTTTGTTATGAAATCGGGATCGTAGTGGATATAATAATGAAACAAGTTATTAGTTCTTGAATTGTATGGTAGGTAATATTGAAGTTGTAGCAGATGATAATATGTACGCAACATCATTATAATATAATATATTATTGCTTTTCAGTTCTGACTTATGGCTACTTAATTACCTGGCAAATTTTATATACGGTTACTGTTGTTATAATACACCCGGGTGTATTTAAAAAAAAATACTATTACTTATAGCTACGGTTGTTACTTATATATAAGTCCTAGCCTTTAGTATACATAAGGCAACGGTTTATATTATTAACTGTTGCCTTTAATATACATATGGAAACGGTTGTTATTAATGACCGTTGCCTTTAGTGCACATATGGCAACGGTTGTTGTTAATAACCGTTGCCAAATGTCACTTTTGGCAACGGTTGTTATTACCAACCGTTGCCAAAAATAGCATTTGCAACGGTTATTAACCGTTGCCGTAGGTAATTGTTTATGGCAACGCCCCGATTTACAACGGTCGAAGAACCGTTGCCAAAAGTACTTTTTGACCGTTGCCAAATGTACTTTCTGTACTAGTGCACATTTAGGTTTGAGGATCGGAGTCACACTTCCGTTTATATTTATCTCATATGTTACAGTAGAGATACACCCCATAATGGTAGCAATTATGCCTTCAGGAAAGCCCATATGCATTAAAGTAGCTTGAACAAAATTTCATCGTATCCTGTCGTAAGCTTTGCTCATGTCCACTTTCATACCCAACAATCCCATTTTACCCTTTGTCTTCTTGTTTATGTGGTTGAAGGATTTCATGGCTGATAAGAATATTATCAGGAATAGAACGACCAGAAATAAAGCCATTCTGAAATTCGTCCACCAATACATTCATCATACCTTTCATTCTGTTTGCACTACATTTCGATACTATCCGCATAAGAACATTGTATAGGCTTATAGGCCTATAATGTTCCACCTTTTCTGGTGCATGATTTTTTGGAATAAGAGTGATGGTTGTCTTATTAAATTTCCTTAAGATATGGCCTTGATTCAACATTCTTAAAACTGCATTTGTAACATCCTCTTTGATAAACACCCAGAACTTTTGATAACAGGTTCCCGTAATTCCGTCTGGACCCGGAGATTTGTTATTTCCCATTTGGAAAACGGCTTTACGTACATATTTTTTTGTAAAGGGTTTACTTAAGGTATCACGTTGATCTGAATTTAATTTTCTTTGAAGTGTAGAAAAGACATGGTGAGTATTGGCCATAAAAGAATCAATTGGTTCATGATTCGCAGATGTTTCAAAAATATTACCGAAAAAGGAAGAGAAGGCTGCTGCAATGTTCCCTTCATCAAAAACCCATGAACCATTATCAAGTTTTTCCGTCTTTGATTGAAAGAATTGAAGAAAAATTTAGTGCAAGCATCCCCTTCATGTAACCATTTAATTTTTGATCTTTGTTTCCAATACGAGGTTGCAGCATGATTAAACTCAATGTATCTTTGATGACATTGTTCATACCCTTCTTCACTAGACCCAGTAAAGATGTTTTCTAAATTATCAGTTAGTTCATCATCAAAATCAAACCATTGTTTCATCCATTCCTTCCTTTTATTTAAGGTCCATTTCTTAAACGAACTCCTGATTCTATGTAGTTTACATCCCAATCTATAAGAAACTGAGCATTTGTCCTGCTTACTCCGTTCATGTTTTAAAATGTGTACAAGATCATAATACTGAAAAGTCCATTTTTCTAATTTATAAGGCCGAGATATCTTATACTTCTTGCTACAAGTTTTTAAGATGATTGGTGAATGATCAAAGCATTGAATAGGTAAATGCGTGATGTTTGTATCAGGAAAGGAATCATACCAGTCAGATGAGACTAGACTCTATCCAATCTTTCGTAAACTCTCTCATTGTCTTCCTGTTGTTGCACCAGGTGAACCGAGGACCATTGAAGGGAACATCGAGTAAATTATGTATAACTTTCCAAGTAGTAAACTCATGTGCCCCAAAAATTGTTCCTGTTTGGCCTCCTAATTTATCCTCTAACAGTTCAACTTGATTCAGATCTCCTGGCCTATTATTAAGAACTGAGCATCAAGAGATGTTAAGCTATCTCCTATTTCATTCCTAACTTGCTGTCTTAGTGCTTTCTTTTGCTCGTCATAAACAGCACAGAAATACCAAAATGAAGTTGAGGTCTCATAAACTTTCAAAATGATGAGATGTGAACTTGTAAACACACACTGCAGTACTTGACTTGATTTCCATCCCACCCAAAGACCTCCCTTAGTGCCTATAGCATTAAAACCTACGGATGAGCCATACCCAAACCTTCCAAAAAGCCTATCAACTAAAGCAACCGTACATTTAGTTTCTGAAAGGAAAATGGCATCTAAGTTACTAGTACTAATCAACGCTTTTATTTTAGAAATTGAAGGGGAAAGCGGATCATTTAGGCCCCGACAATTCCAAGCTAAACACTTCATTTTTGTGTAGGAGGTTGATTGGGAACAACCTCCGCAAAACCATTCTTTGCTGATTCCTGTGGTATGGAACTGTCTGAAGAGCTGGATAAAATGATCATGTCAGCTTCTCTAACTGCCATATGAAAAGGACCTTGCCAGCCAGACGAGGACCCAACAAAAGTTCTTTTTGAGGAGCTTGAAACAGCTTGAAACTCCTCCCAGCAGTACAGTTCATCAGTTGTGAAAGATTTGACACTTGGATCAGAAAAAGCCTTGCATTTGTGGACTAACTTTGCAGGATGATTGTGACCAGAATCATGATCTTCCAATGAACACAGCTCCTTTCCTTTCCCGTGTACATTCCTGTTAGAACTAGCATTTCCAGACTCCAATATTTGCCCTTGATTAGATGGATGAGCTATAATAGCCAGATTAACTCTTTGTGGAGTATCCGCATTCAAAGCATTAGTATTTGTATCATTACTAATCCCCAAAAGGTGATCAATATGTTCAACAACATCATGGAAAAATTATGATTCTTGTGATGAGGAGTTGAAGGAACTCATTACAGATGTTGAGGAAGATAAAATCAAAGGCCATTCAGGGGTAGATGCAGGGGACGAAGTATCATATGTATTGTTATGGTGTTCTTCACCTACATCTTCATGTTAATTTCAGCTTCAAAAATCACAGGTCCTGCAAAAGGCAAAGCCGTGACTACAAACTCCATACCAGGTTGTATCCTTCCACCATCAACAAGTCCAAGATTAAAGTCAATAACATATTTCTCGAGATAATCTGCTGGAATGTATTCCCCTCTATGTTCACCAAGTCTAAGTTTTGAGGCAATGTATCTAGAAGTGGATGGGAGAGCACACAGGTTAAGGTTAAACATTGTGTGTTGATACCTAGTTTGAAAAACTACAAAACCTTTATCAATAACTCTTTCCAGTGAAGAGTTAAGATTGGAGATGATATGTGAGATCTTATATGGACATATACTCCTCTTATGCCCAATGCGACCACATCTAGTACAAAACTTGAACAATTCTTCATACTTGAATTGTATCCAGAGAAGTTTAGAATTTTTGCATGCGAGGAAAAAACCAGGGTTTAAAGTTTCTCCAAATCTAATGGTTACCCTCATTCTTAGATAGTCTTGATCAGGGATATTCTGAAAGGTTTCAATGGTTGTGTCTGCACCAAACAAACGAGCAATAATACCAGCCATGTTTTGATTTAAGTACTCGAACGGTAACCCACATACTCTGACCCAGATCCTTGCTGTAGGAAAAGTGACACACCTAGGGATCATTCCTGGTCTTCATTTCCTTAAGACCATTAGAGCACCATCAATCACCAGTACACTTCTCTCATCAAGCACATCCTGCATGTCCTACATGTTGTTAAAGTGAAGAATGTATATATCTCCCATTCTTTTAACATGCACCCGGCCTCTAGTGGCCCAATGATCTTCAATAACACTATTGACACTAGCAGCACGAAGGAGCCGATAATCGACCAGGAATCCAAGCAAACAATTATTCCAATAAGTAGTTGAATCTTCAAGGTTACCTGGGTGAGGAGATACCACACTCCCACTTCTTGGGAATCTCCATTCATTAACAATTCCTGGATTTTCGGTAACCGTTGTTCTAAAGTTGACATTATGGAAAGGGTCCTCTAGTGGTGGAATCTGATGTTCTGCGTAAAAAAAAGGGATTGTTCTCCATATTGGAAAGTTTTGTAAAGTTACGGAAAAGGACAGTTAGGAAGGAATTAAGAAGAGGAATGAGGTAAAAACTAGTCCCAAAAAAACAGTTTGTCATAGGACAAATAATGTTTGTTCTTGGAAAGCCGCTAGAAAAAGTTTAAGTAATTGAAACGTTTAACAGTATAGGAGCTAGAGAAGCAACTGCATGCATTAAGTATAGGATCTAGGATAAAGCAATTGTCAGACAAAGGAATATGAAAACAAAAGACATGTTTTTTTGTTATTTAATTCGATTTAAGGAGGGAGTTTAAAGGTTTAAATGTTAAGGTTTCCTTATGTTGGAAGATATAGACTCTCACATTTGGAGAGAAAAGCTCTCTAGGTTTTTTTAGAGAGATGGAAGTACAATCGGAAACCGTTGTTCGAAGTAATATTTATGAATAATAAAAAGGATAATATTAGTTGTACTGAAAAAAAATATATATCTACAATTTACCGTGATTAAGAGTGAAAGAATCACTTGGATTATAGTTTGAAAGATTAAATGTAGGGAAGAAGATCGGAGAGAGTTAAGAGAGCGAGTAAGAGTGACGTAAACGGTATTTCATTTGTTAAATTAATGGATGATTATTACATTAGAATAAGAAAGTAAGTTTATAAAGTAAACTAAGGCAATAAGGTAATTAACAAAGTAAAGTAGCTACGTAACCTTAGTTTAACTCGATTAAAGACTTTTGTACCATCAAGGCTATAAGAAATTATTTCGACTACCACCTAAAGTAAATCCTTTCCTCCGAGATTAGATATCCAAACAGTCAAAGCAATACTTTGGCATCATTCACTTCGAACCTGGTAATAGGTTCACTGGCTTCCATCAATTACAAACATGTAATAACATTTAGTAATATCGAACCGAAAATCTCTGCCCAAAATTCATTATTTTATTAACACTTGGGTCGAATAGAAGTAACCAACTTTAAAACCTAACTTTAAAATAGATTTATCTACCAAGATTTATACGCTTGCTAATGTCTAATTTTGATGTTCTTGCATTAATGAAGATAATTGGACAATTCGTTGATATCATATTTTTCACTTTTGGGATTAATCTTATCATCATTCTCAACCACACTGATGAGTAGTATTTTGGTACCATTTTACCCCTCATTTATACCTTATTCCGACTCGATTTTGCGTGCTTAATTGAATAAATAGCTCATTTTACTATTTAACTGATAATTATTAGTTTTATTTTATGTATTGTGAATAATTGTTAGATTTGTGGAATTTGGCACTATTTTGGTCGTTTTAATTTTATTTAGGAACTATTTCGTGAACGAAAACGGAAAATGAGAAATAAAGCCGGTTCAAGACGGATAAAAGAAAGACGAAAAGAAAAAAAAAGGAAAAAGTAAAAAAATAGCCAAACAAAGATCTGGGCCAAGGTACGAATTGTTCTCATTTTGGGAATTTGGCCCACTCACTAAGGAGAACACGGGAAGAGAAAATAAGCAAGCAAGGAGGCAGCACTAAAAAAAATGGTTTTCTCGTGGGGGGCAACAACGTTAGAAGGACGAGAGGAGCATTTCGGTGGGTACCAACATTTCGGGAAAGCAGTAGAGAGTAGGAGGTAGTTTAGATTATTTTTCTTCTTTTAATTACCCTTAATTTCTCATTTAATTAGTTAACAAGAATCAAGCTTTTGTAATCCGTCTTCTAGATCTATACAATTCCAAACCTTCTTTCCATTATGGTATAAATTTCGTCCCTTTTTCATTACTTGTTCTTGTTTTATCATTTATTGTTTTCATAGTGTTCATGTTTATTTTTATCAAAGTTGTAATCTTTGTTACTTTATTTATGTTTATTTTATGTTTAAGGTTAGTGGGTAGTTTAGTTAGTGTTAATTTAATCATGTTAGAGTAGTTTAATAGTTAAGGGATGGGATTAGTGTAGAAAAGTTTGAGTCTTGGATGTGGGTAATTGTTTAAATAATGTTTGGTTTGATTATTGTTCATTATTAGTCTTGTGATACTAATGACGATTAGTATGCTTAATTATGCCAACGAGAAATCCGAGTTTTAATTGGTTTAGTTACTTGACTATGATTGTTAAGTTGGCGTCACGAAAGTGAGTTAATGTATTGATCGGGAATTTAATTAGTTGTTCGAAAGAATGCTAGTTCGAGACCCTAATTGACGATAATCACCTTACTTATTGTGTGAATTAGTGATTTGAAAGAATGCTAATTTATGTCATGTTTCCCTATTGCTAGACCAATACTTGACTATATGACACCCATACCCCTAACTCCCTTAATTTATCGTTACTCTTATTTTTATAGCTTTAGACTTTAGTTATCTATCTCACAATCTTGTTGACCGACTAAACTAGAACTAAAACGAAACTTATAGCCTAATCCCACCATCCTTTGGGTTCGATCCTAAATTATACTACTTAATTTGGGAGTTTACAAATTGTTTTTGGTGCCGGAATTGACGACAAAAACCGGCCATCAAAATGGCGCCGTTGCCGGGGATGGTGCTTTGTTAGATATAAGTTTTTGTTAAGTTTTAGGATTAGTCATTTTATTGCTTTTTCGCAAAAAAAAAACAAAAAAAATATAATATTTGAAAAAAGAAAAAAAAAATATGGTGTTTCTTTATTTCTTGCATCTTTAGTTATAGTTTTAGTCACTTGCATTTAGAGTTTTTCTTGTTAGCATGTCTTCACACATGACTTTACGTGACCATAGTAGACTCGACCCAAAGTTGTGTGACTCTCCAATTTATATTGGAGAGGATGTGGAGATTGGGCTACATCCGGAGTGGGTTGAGATCTTTGAAAAAGATCCATTCCGTGGGTTACCTAATGAGTGTGTGTTTGACCATGTTAAACGTTTTAATAGAAAGTGTCTTTTGGTGAGAAAGAATGGTGTGCCAATTCATGTTGTGAAACTTATGCTTTTTCCTCGTACTCTTGGGGATGGAGCCGAGAAATGGTTATATTCTCACCCTCCTAGCACATTTTCTACTTGGGATGACCTTGCTCAAGCCTTTCTTACCAAATATTTCCCACCTTCGAAAACTGCTAAACTAAGAAATGAGATTGTTTCTTTTCATCAAGGCGAGTTTGAGAATTTGAGTGAGGCTTGGGAAAGGTTAAATGAACTTTTGCTAGCTTGTCCTCGTCATGGGATCCCAATGTGGCTAATCATGCAAACTTTCTTTAACAATTTATATCAATCCGTTAAAGAATTGATAAATGCTTCGGCCGGAGGTGCCTTTTATGATTTGGGTGATGATGAGGCAAGATCTTTGCTTGAGAAAGTGGCTATGACCGATGTTAGTTGTGGGTTTGGGAGAGTGATAAGATTGGTTAAACTACAAGTTGAAGTTGATTCTCCCTCTTATGTTCACAATGTTCAACACAATTATGTTGCTTCTCCCTCCCTAATTAAGAGTGATGTGCATGCATTTTCATTTTCTTGTGATACATGTGGTTATTTGGGACATGATTCTAATGCTTGTTCTTTATATGCATCCCTACATCCCATGTATAAGAATATGATGAATTATGATGATAATATGCACAATGTTCGATCATACCATACTCCTTTTTACTCAAATGATGTCATGCATGTTTCCTCATCTAATTATATGTCATGTGGTGATTGTGGGGATGACCTTGACTTTTGTTCTTCCTATGCTCCTCAAAAACCCTTGGACGATTATTTGATGAGTGATGAGTGTGAGATGGAGGTTATGAGGTTTGAGTGTGACGATTTGATTGAGTTACGTGGAGAGGGAGTTGTGGAGCCATGTGATGTAAATGAATTGGAGTGTGTATCATTTGAGGTTGATCATGAGTTGTTGGGAAGAGAGTTTATTGAGAGAGTGATTCTTGAGTTTGAAATGAGAAATGATGGTGAGGTTTGTGAGGAAGAAGAAAGGGTAAAGAGCCCTTTGGAGAATGAAAAGATTGAGAGCTTTAGTGAGAAGTTTGAGGTTGATGATGAGTTTTATGATGAGCAGTTTATAGGCTTGACTTATAACAATCTTAATGCAGATTTGGATGAGAATCTTGTACTTGAGGAGATTGGGACACCCACCCTTCTTTGTGATGATGTTGATGTTGGAAACTTGATAAAACCGGAGGATGTCTTTTTGAGGATGGAGTTTGTTATGAGTGATAATGGACTTGGGTTTGACATAGATGATGAAGTGAGTAAAGAGGAACAAGTGGGGAGTTATGAGGTGCATTCCATTGATGACCCTCTTCTTGAGAGATTTGAGGTTTGCTTTTGTATTGAGGGTGAGTCACATCTATCATCCACCGATCATGAAGACCTCGTTTCTCTTACTCCTTGCTTGCTTTAATTTTTGATGATTGTGAGTGTGAAGTTCCTATCAAAGAGGTTGATTTGTTCCATGACGACTACTTACTTGAAATTTGTGAAAATGGGACAAAATCAACACTCTTGGAGGTGACATAAATGTGAATTGTGATGATGTGCATGGCATGAAGAGTCTTGACAAGATTTGGGGTGAGTTTGAAGCATTTGGTGTGCTTACCTTTGCTTATACATTGCTTATGACTCATATTTTCCCTTGTTTGTACTATTGGTCCTACTTGTTGCCCATGATGGCCTATGACCACTTCGGAGAGGATTGGTCCACTTTATTTGACAAACTATTGCGTTCATTGAATGCCTTTTTACATGATTCACTCACATCTAGCATTTTTGTCCACATTCTCCCTTCTTACACTTGATTTTTGAGGGCAATGCCCGTCTCAAGTGTGGGGAGGGAATTTTGAAAGAAAAAATTCTTGAAAATCCAAAAAATATGTTTTGCTTTTTTATCTCCTCCCTACATTTGGTCCATTGAGGACAATGTACATTTTAAGTGAGGGGAGGGGATTCATTTCATATTCGTTTCTTTAAAAAAAAAACCATAAAAATTTGAAAATTTTGAAAAATTCAAAAACATGTTTTTATTTTATTAGTGTAGAATTGTATATATTTTTGCTTGTTTTCTCTCCTTTCGCATAGGTAACACTTACTTGAGCAGCGCATTGGAATTGAAGACGCCATGGTATGATCGCTCCAATCCCTATTTCACTCTCATTTTCATTCTTTTGTTACAATTGAGGAGGATGGGCTTGTATATGGAGGATGTGGAGTATATTGTGGAGATTGTTGTGTGGTTTGTGTGCTTTTGTGCTGTTAGGAGATGCATTAGCTTGTTTGGCATGTAGTTGGTAGACTCATTTGCATTATAACACGTTTATACTAGTTGCATTCATGGCATGTAGTTGCATTTAGGAAAAGTGTTTTGAAAATGCCTAATTGGGAACTTCGACAAAATCGTTTAGGCCATTACAAATGATTCTTCTACTTGTGACTTTGCCTTTTAGAATGGTTTTGAAACACCCTAGGTTATGCTTTGCTAGTATCTTTCGAACCATGATCCAATACCGAGTCAAGGGTTTGCATGTGAGTCACCTTGTCCAACCCCGTGATGTGAAATGGTTTTGATTAGCTTGTCTTGGTGACCTTCTTAGACTTGGCGGTTTGGCAACCCAAAAATAATTTTCATGAATAAATTTGGAATGCTCTTTTCAATGATTTTAAGATGTGGAAATGTTTTGAATGAAAAAGAAACCTCAAAAAAAAAGTTGTTGAAAAAGAATAAAAACATGTTGATTTGATGGAGGCGTACCACTTCGATGTGCTTTGGAGGGTAGCCATTGAATTGGTTTCCCACGTGGCTGTGAATTCGACCGCCCAAAGACAGAGTGATTGTCACCTCGATAAGCTATTGTCTAGAGGTTAACCGGTTGCCTAGTAAGCGATTGGCGAAAGCAAAGGACATTAGCACGCGAGGGACAAACCTCATCTTAACTCATGAAATGAAAAAGAAATGGAAAAAAATCGAATGAGGTCAAGTTTTGAATGAAATCCACCATTTTGCATTGATTTGAGCATTTCACTCCAAAAAACCAATTTTGCCATGCCATCTTGTCGATCTTGGGACGACCCATGACCTTTACTATGTGAAGAATCTAGACTTGTTGTATCTTTTGCCTCTAGCATCGCGGGGATTATCATTCCATTCCATCTGATCGCCCTTGACGAAAGTATTTGGATAGTGATTATGAAAGTAGCCTAGTTTATCATTATTTGGTGGTGTTTTGTTGTCATCCTTTTTGTCTTAGTGACTTGTTGAATTAGTATTTGTGAGGGAGTTTATGATTTTGAATTTGTTCTCTTTTAGTTGATTTTCGTCGCTTAGATGAGGAAAGCGACTTTTCTCTTTTGTGATGCCTCTTATGTGTTGACTTGTGCTTCATGTTAGGTTGTATCCATTTTTCTCGCAAGCCCCCACTTGCCTTGCAAGGGATGCATACCTCATTGCATTTCGGTGTGAGTTGAAGGGACGGAGGAGGCCCGTTAATTGCCTACCATCGAATTTTATTAGTGTAGCTAGCCTTTTATATTAAGTGTCCTATTAATTTTTGAGCTTACTCGAGGACGAGTAAGGTTTAAGTGTGGGGATTTCTGATGAGTAGTATTTTGGTACCATTTTACCCCTCATTTATACCTTATTCCAACTCGATTTTGCGTGCTTAATTGAATAAATAGCTCATTTTACTATTTAATTGATAATTATTAGTTTTATTTTATGTATTGTGAATAATTGTTAGATTTGTGGAATTTGGCACTATTTTGGTCGTTTTAATTTTATTTAGTAACTATTTCGTGAACGAAGACGGAAAATGAGAAATAAAGCCGGTTCAAGACGGATTAAAGAAAGACGAAAAGAAAAAATAAAGGAAAAAGTTAAAAAAATTGCCAAACAAAGATTTGGGCCCAGGTGAGAGTTGTTCTCATTTTGGGAATTTGGCCCACTCGCCAAGGAGAACACGGGAAGAGAAAATAAGCAAGCAAGGAGGCAGCACTAAAAAAAATTTGGTTTTCTCGTGGGGCAGCAACGATAGAAGGACGAGAGGAGCATTTCGGTGGGTACCAACATTTCGGGAAAGCAGTAGAGAGTAGGAGGTAGTTTAGATTATTTTTCTTCTTTTAATTACCCTTAATTTCTCATTTAATTAGTTAACAAGAATCAAGCTTTTGTAATCCGTCTTCTAGATCTATACAATTCCAAACCTTCTTTCCATTATGGTATAAATTTCGTCCCTTTTTCATTACTTGTTCTTATTTTATCATTTATTGTTTTCATAATGTTCATGTTTATTTTTATCAAAGTTGTAATTTTTGTTACTTTATTTATGTTTATTTTATGTTTAAGGTTAGTGGGTAGTTTAGTTAGTGTTAATTTAATCATGTTAGAGTAGTCTAATAGTTAGGGGATGAGATTACTGTAGAAAAGTTTGAGTCTTGGATGTGGGTAATTGTTTAAATAATGTTTGGTTTGATTATTGTTCATTATTAGTCTTGTGATACTAATGACGATTAGTGTGCTTAATTATGCCAACCAGAAATCCGAGGTTTAATTGGTTTAGTTACTTGACTATGATTGTTAAGTTGATGTCACGAAAGTGAGTTAATGTATTGATCGGGAATTTAATTAGTTGTTCGAAAGAATGCTAGTTCGAGACCCTAATTGACGATAATCACCTTACTTATTGTGTGAATTAGTGATTTGAAAGAATGTTAATTTATGTCATGTTTCTCTATTGCTAGACCAATACTTGACTACATGACACCCATACCCCTAAGTCCCTTAATTTATCGTTACTCTTATTTTTATAGCTTTAGACTTTAGTTATCTATCTCACAATCTTGTTGACCAACTAAACTAGAACTAAAACGAAACTTATAGCCTAACCACACCATCCTTTGGGTTCGACCCTAAATTATACTACTTAATTTGGGAGTTTACAAATTGTTTTTGGTGCCGTAATTGACGACAAAAATCGGCCATCACACACCAATCACGTACAACAAGGTTACTCAGATTTTCAAACGCCAAGAAATTATTTTTTATAATCACAAGGACGTCAATGATAGAGGTAAGGCATTAAGTTACACTTATGAGTTATCTTTTTATAATTTCGCATAACTCATAAATTTATTCTTATTAATATGATGAAAGCTTAATAGTTTGGTTGTTTTATCTTTTTATCTATTTTCATCTTAATGATCAATCAAAGTTAATATTAATAATTATATTACCTAGCATTAACATATTCATATCGATCCCCTTAAAAAAATATCCATATCTATCCATTTATTTATTTAGAATATAATATAAAAAGTCTAACTTAACATATATCTTCACTCACGTGACATGCTATAATGTTTTAACATTTCAGTTGTATTTGCCTACATTAATCTTTACACTAATAAGTAATAATACATAAAATAGGGGCTTGTTTGGTTACCCATTAAAATCATGGAATGTTGAACTTCCTAGGAAGTGTAAAAACATAATGTTGTTTGGTTGCCAAGATCATGGGAAATAGAACACATCACATGAATTTACTTCCTCTATTATGTGAGAAGTCACTCACCAAGTCCCCCTTGGTCATTAGAACTTCCCACATAAATTAATTTCTCATATGCGAACCAAACACTTTTTGCGAATTCACATGAGTCGGAACTTCATGTGATCTTGAAGTTCCCGGGAACTTTAATTCCCTTATGTCAACCAAACAAGACCTATAAATTTTTAAGCAAAACTTTTCATTTTCAAAATTAATAATATAATTAATTATCAAATGAGATAAATCTTCAATCAAAAACCAATAAATAAGACTTTTTAAATTCCTATTTAAATCCATTACTCTGTGTCGCTTTAATTCTACAATTTTGTCGGTTACGTTTCTGTAAACCAATTAATCGAATACCTTTCAATTTTATTCCGCAATTTACTAGCTTCTATCAAATACTTCTTAGTTTTGAAGCAAATAGTTTCATATTAACTTTAAATATAAATTTGATAAGATTGTATATGATGATTTATTTTCTCCATAACACATTCTATTCAACTCGCGTATTAATTTTGAAATAATTATCTAATTATAATAATAGGATACTTGGGCAAACTAAAAGCCCTATATTGATTTTGATGTCACAAATAATTCTCATCTTTGAACATAATTATTCTTCTCATATTTATGCAATAATTAATCATCACCCATTCAACTTCCATATTAACTTTGCAATATTTTTTATCATAATTAAGATTATAGAAACAACTCATAATAAGCTACAACCCTTTGAATGCCAAAATCATTATCCTTTCCTAATTAATATTAATGTCACTAAATTTTAATATATATATTATTCAACTTCTAAATCTAAATTAACATTATTTAACCTCTTCTATTTAAGATTGTGATTTTACTTTTTATAAAATAGTTATGTGAAGGGTGAAAATTTGTGTAGTTTATTTGATTTCCTTAGCTTGAATTTTGTAAGATAAATTACTAATTCGTGGTGTTTTTTGTTTGTCTTATGTTGTATAGGCGGTTATGAAGGCGTTTTCATAAAATCATTGGTTTAGCTAACTAATAATGTCATGTGCAGGTAAATTTAGTTTTTAGACAATAAGTAATTTAAATCTTCGATTTCTCTATGAAATTTTTTTATTTCTATATAATTAAATTCTAAATTTATGAAAGTTAATTTTGAAGGGTGATATTTTAGTATAAAATATGCATTTTGATAGCAAATTTGATTTGATCTTGTTTGAAAAACTAACCTCTTTATTACTATTTTTTAAAAGAAAGTGACAATTGCTAGCCATCTTCGATTTTATTTTTTTTTCTAAATTATATGGGGTTATAAATTATCATATATAGTCGAGTGTCGTATATATAAAAAGCTAGATATATACATTATACATTTATACTAATAAAAAATGGACCCGGTTTTTGCCAAAGCTCATATTAGTATATTACACCTTTTTTTCATTTATCATTATTATCTTACTAAAATATATTGTAGACAGATCATCAAAATGAAACAATAGTTAATTTTGAAAATTAGACCGATCAATAAACCTATAAAATGGACCATGTCTTTTTTTTATGCCTAATCTCTTATTACACCCCTTTTTTCATCCGCCATTATTATCTTATTACAAAATATTGCCATATATGTTATTTAGACGATCCATCATTCTAAGAAAACGAGAGTTAAGCATAAAAATTAAACCTATCATCATAACTCACACCAATGATGGATCTATGGGTGAATATAAAAAATTGTAAGTTATGACCATTTTATTATTGTCATGTAATTACATGCAACTTGTTACAAAATGAGATATAATTTCACTAAAGTAGAGAATGATGGAATAAAAATTATACAACTTTGATGAGAACATAATTGTACACTTTATAAGTTATGCGTTTGTACTTTTTATATATGGAAAAAAATCGTTTTTCTAGCATTTGAATAATAATGGTTTACTTTGCTAAATACAAAAGTGGTGCAGTGAATTGTTCTTTACTATGTAAGCACAAAAAATGATATCTGGTACAAATACAAATATCGGTTATACGAATTATGACTAAAGATGTTGGTATCATTGTTTTCTTATATGGATTTTAATAGAAGACGTTCAAATTTAAGAATGTTAACACTCGATAATGTTGTTATGAGTGCAATGATAATATAATTGAAAATTCATATTATAATATTTTGTATCCTAAGATCTATT
This sequence comes from Silene conica, assembly GCA_029255685.2. Lineage (NCBI taxonomy): Eukaryota > Viridiplantae > Streptophyta > Magnoliopsida > Caryophyllales > Caryophyllaceae > Silene > Silene conica. Next base: position 77,450,522 of record CM055314.2, read on the forward strand.
GAGCCTAGGCCCCGACCTTGGCTTTATACGACAATCTTCTTATCTTTTTGTCCACTCAAACAAAAAATTAATATCTATATTATGCATTGGTGCTTAAACTTGGTGTTTTAATCAACTTCAATTTATTTTGACTCATAAAAAAATGGTGGTTGGTAATAAATAAAAGAAAACACAAAACATGTACAATATACAAGTCGAACTATAAAGGAGAATTATGTAGATAATATAATGTTATTCTGATCTTCAATTTTCTAAAATTTTTATATGACTCAAAATGTAATTTATGATGATATGATTCTAATTTCTAATTGTATGGAGAATATTTAAAATTATCATACTAAGTTGGCAACAAATATTCTAACCCAATTTATTTTTAAGTCGAAAAATAAAAAATCGAAGACTAAAATAACAGGGATGTTAATTGATTACATTGTCGCCACTACATTTCATATACAATTGCAATAATACTGGCAAGCTATTAATTGACAAGTAGAAAACAATCAAATTATTTAATTTAAAAGAAAAATTAATTAGAAAATAACCAAAGTAAGGACATCCAAAAAAATAACCCGTAATTTTCACGGTTAGAAAAACTAGTTATTTATTTTATTTACCTTGTAGAATCAATTTAAAAGGAATTCGAATTTAGTAAACTATTTTATTTTCGGTCAACGAGACTTGAGACTTGAGAAGTACGTATGGAAGTAATTACAATTTTGGGTCTTGGTGTTTTTATTACACTAGTTTTATGCCCGTGCAAATTGCACGGGCTTGCACTTTAAAATATTGTAAAAAAACTGTTGTTAATATAAGTTGTTTTTTTAAATAAGGTCATATTTTACCTAGTTAGTGTAGTTTTAAACCCATGCAAATTGCACGGGTATGTTATTTGAGAAGTTATTATAAAAAGTTGTAAATGTAAACTAAGTTTTAAAGTAAAGTAATAAAATTCTCCCTACTTGTTATTTGACAATTTAATTGGCCAATGTAATAATTGGTTAATTAAAAAAACTATGAATTTCATTTGAAAATTTTACTTGAAATTTCTACTTAGGTGTTGTTACCGATACTTAGGCGGCGTCCTAAAAAAATGCTGACTTATATAGATAAAACAAAATTATTCTTGCGGAAATTATCATAGAATTAGTGAAATTACAAATTGTTAACCTGTTTTTTCATTTAATTACACCCGTGCACAAAGCAAAATGAAACTTTTGACCCGTAATATCCTAAAATACAAATTCTAACTCAATTTTCATTTAGTACAAAATGTTACTTAGTAAATGGAACAAAATTAGAATAGACTTGTGCACATTTAAAACGGTTTAATCAATTTATTATATATTTAAACCAATAAATTATCATATAGAGAAATATTATAAGGTGTTAGAAAAATACTTCAAAAATCTCATTAACATGTACTACATAAGAAATACTGTCTGTTTCCATGTGTTAGAAAAATTACATGAATAATTATTGTTATAAAGATTGTAAATAGTAATTCATATTTATTAATACCTAACAAACAATTACTCCATAAAATAATTATCAAATACTATCTCCGACCCAAACCTGTACTATGTGGAAAGTAATATAACCCATGCAAGAAATAATAAGTTAGTCTCCTTTAAGACGAACGTATCAATCTTAACATCAAAACCGGTCAAATATGATCCTTTTAAGCATAACAAAGTTGTTGTTTAACCCAATACATTACGTTTTTATCTTACACATATTATCTAACGCGTCCTAAACTTAAGACAGATACACCCGTGTTAAATAAGAACTTGTAAATATCGAGTAGTACGCGTGTAAATTTGTTTTCAACAACGGGTTAAAACGAACTCAGTATTACTACGTACTTCAAAAACTACATGACCCACCTCCAAATAAGTCATATTATACCTTAATGTGCATATAGAATCTTGTAAATAAATCCCGACCCTATATTTACTCTCTTTCAAGCCTCTCAACTACCAATCAACTATCACTCTTTCGGGTATTATATTCCATGACTAATCATTACCCTCGAATATGATACTCATCACATATCTAAATTTTTTTATTATTAGTTTATCAGTTTAAAAGATTTCTTAGTTTTTTTTTTCGCTTATTTTGTACTTCCTCCATTTTTCTATGTTCTTCCCATTTGCTTTATTGCGGTCTCCAAGACGCACCTTTGACCGTCTTTTCCGACACCTATACGATATTTTTTTCTATTGAATTTTTTTCCCCACGAAGATTTGTTGATAATAATTGTAAATGTTCTAATTTTATAACTTAAAATTCATTATTGTCTAACTTACTTACGGTCAAAGTTCGAAAACTTTGACCTCCAAAAAGCAAATGGGAAGAACATAGAAAAATGGAGGAAGTATTAGTTAAAAAGTGTTGCGATCTTTTAGTTCATTTTTTACTTATTTCAAATTTATTTTACAATATTTTATATACTTTTTTCATATTGTTGCCCATTAATTACAACCTAAACCAGTTAACTACTTTTCATTTAACTAATGTGTTTCACTCACTTTTTTTATTTAATAACATGTTCTTTTATTTAAAATTTTCAATCACTTTTTTGTGCAGTATAGTTTTGATTATTTTTACAACATTAATATTGATCTGTAATTTTTCTTAAGATTTTGACCCTATTGAGTTAATTTAATTTCTTAGCTTTTTCTATTTTTGACTATATTTTCCAACACTTGGTTGTATCATCGTTAATTTTATAACGCAGTTTGTTTCATGATTGGCTTATATATGATGTTAGTTTTGGACTTTGGTAGTATTGTACTGTGATTTAATAATATCACGTAATTCATTCAAATTGTATATTCTATTTAATTCACACATTTTTGATTATGCAACTAATTTAGAAAAAAATATGTGTATTATTTTAAATTAGACCACATTTTTGGCTGAATGAACGTATCTCGTCTTTTACTATACAAAATTATCATTATGTATTTACTTAATAATTATGTAATCCTAAATTTTAATTTTATTCATTTATTTCGTTTATATGATATCAATAAAATTAGTAGGTTGCTTTTAAATATCTAATACGACAACACGACGGTTCAACGTGATTGTTGTATTACGAATTCTCTAAATAAAAACAAAAAAAATATTGGAGAGTAGTGGGGGACATTGTGGGGCCTACTAAGAAAAATAAAAAAATTAATGTACTTTAAACCATAGAGCGACACATCAGCTCTGTGGTTGTTGCTTTTATAAATTAGATGACATTAATTCATTGATGTATTTTTTTCGAATATTGCGTTTTTTCACTGTCGTTTTATAATCATATATTATATTATTATGTGATGCTCCTTATATTATTATTAAAATATTTTAGGTTTATTTCATAGGAACAATACATTATATGGTGACCTGCTTAAATTATTACTTCATCCTTTAAGTAATTCGAATGTAATCCCTCTTATCCCCCTCCCCTAGCTTCCTTCCTAGAACAAACTTGTTTTTTTTAACCTGGTGAAAAATGATGTGGTCACTAATATTTCATAAGAATAATCAATATGAGTAACACAATTAAAAGTTAAATACTCCATCCTTTAATTTCTCGTATTACTATCATGCATTTTCTTTACCACCCATCAACATCACGTTCGGCGGTGGTGGCAGAAGAGAGTTGTGATGAGAATGTTGGCAATAAGTACAGGGACAATAGAATATTGAGTCTCTGGAGAAGATGGCTAAAGGATTGTTGTTGTTGACGTCTTGTTTTGGTGTGGCGATGTAGTGGTTCTTGTGGTGGGGTCTTTGAATGTGGGGAGTTTTGGAGAGGTGATCTAAGATGGTGATGTTGTTGTTGCATTGTTCCTGCGGATAATAACATTTTGGTTTTGATTCGAATTTTGATTTTTTTGGATTGATTTTACATCTTCAGTTTGTTATGCACGTTTGAACGATTTAGTTGTAGGTTGGGTTGCCCATTGATAAGGTGGAATTGAGGGAATGAAGAAGAGAAAAGAGGACAAGAGAATAGAGGGAGTCGGCGCCGGAGGAGTGTCAATAGTTCGGATTCCTATGAAATTAAATATAATTCGGAGTATTATAAGAAGGTCACTCATAGTTTGGATTATTTTTGTAAAATAAATAAGGTGTTTATAGTAACATGTTGCTCATGTTGTCGGTCACTCCAATGTGTTCTATGAAGGAAGAGGGGATACGAGGGACTAAATTCGGATTACTTAAATGATGGAGTAATTTAAGTAAGCAACCTATTAGACTCCTTTGAAATAACCCCATTTTTACAAAATTATTTGTTTAGAAGTCATTGGGAAGAAAAAGGCTCACTAAAATCTCTATATTAACCATTATTTTCTCAATGATTTCTAACCATTAGAAGCTCAACTTTTTTAAATAGTACTAAAAAATTTCTCAGCTATAATGAGATTTTTTGTTAAAAGATCTTTTAAAAAAATATATGTATACATAAGCATAACGTAATCAATATATCTTGTATATTGTACGAATCACAAAACTAGTTAAAATTTTAAAACATTTGAATCCAAGAACCGAACATATATGAATCCAGAACTAGTTAAAATTTTAAGACATTTGAATCCAAGAACCGAACATATATGAATCCAGGACGAGTTTGATCCAAATCAAATAATCTGATCCGATCCAATCATTTTTCCAGCGGATGATGAAGATGATTAGAAGAGACAAATATGAAATTCGACCGTTGGAACTATTTTCCGTAACGGATACTTAATTTCCTCATAATCTCCCTCTCTCTCTCACACACATCCTCCACTCCAGAACGCTCAACAATATTCATTTCACAAAATTCATCAACACAAACACTAACATTTACAAACCTAAATTAACAATCTTGCTTTTCGCATTCTTAAATCAAAATAATCCCGTCTTGTGAAATTATAATCCAAGGTAACACGCAAAATCTGCAGAAAAAACCATAACCATGGATTTAGGATGCATTGATTTGGGTTGCATTTCACCATCTGATGAAAAACCAACTACACAATCTTCATCATCTCATCCAATTCATACTGCTCATTCTACTCAATCCTTCTCTTCTTCTTACAAGATTTCTAAGGTATTTTCTTTTTTCATTTCTTCAATTTTACGAAATTTCAGTTGATAATTTGGGTTATATCAGTGTGTATTATTGTTAGTTCCGAGAAATTCTTGGGTACACCCGGTGTTCGTCGTATACCAAAACAATGAGAATACTTGGCTTGGAAGCGTTTTATGGAATACCCATGCAGAAATTTGATTGAGGTGTATCGTAATGTAGTACACCCGGTGTGCCTAAGAATTTTTCGGGTTATTTTGGGAAAATTGATTTCTTTTGGTATGTATTTCTGATAATAAATTAGGGTTTCAAGTTAATCTTGATTATTAATTGTAATTTGTAGTTGCCTCAGTTTACTGTAATATGATCGTAAATCAAGAGTTGAGGGTTATACATTTGAGCGATTAATTACAAAATGTTGATGCTAATACAGTTTGATTCTTGATTGAAGTATGCATCCAGCGTATTTAGATTGGCCAATTAGCAAATTTTTGATTTCTGAAAATGATAATTGGTTCTGAATTTGAATTACTGTTAACATTTTCTCTGTTTTGGGAATTTCAGAATAAATCACCTAAGGGTAGCCCTCCATCTGGTAATGCCTTAAAGCGGGTCACGTCCCAGATTAAGAAGCCGCTTCATCGTAAATCCTCTCCGATTAATTGGTTTCCTCGCAAGAAGGTTGATTCCTACTTGAAGAGGAAAATTAAACTTCTGCAGGTTGATTTCCTGTTTTCAGTTCATTGTTTGCCTTTTGGTTAATGGGTTGCTCTGATTTGTATGAAGATTAAGATGGTAGTTTTGTTGAATTTCAGGAAGCTGGGGGAATGAATGATACTCTTGATGAGACGCTGGGTCACACCAATCCTCATTACTGTAGAGTTCTACGAGAGAAAATGGCTGCCAAAGAGGCGGCTTGTAAAGTGATGGAGGCTCGAAAAGCTGCCATGGTTGAAGCATCTTGGTGTAGAATTCTTCAAGCGGCCAGGTAGTTTTTCTCACATAGCTTATAACCAATTTGATTGTGGTTATCGTATTCAAATTAGTAAGACGGTCTCGCTGTATAGGTGACGATTCAATATTCTACTGTCTGTTTTGATATTTAAGTTGAAAACCTATGTTGCTCAGACTCGGTTGCAAGTACTCGATGTGGATGAGTGTATAAAGTGTCAAACTACAAAAATGCCCATATTTTTGGCTTAAAATGATGTCCAAGTTAGACTCGTCTATTTGATTTTGGTCGCAGTGAACACACGAGTAAGATAGTCTTGCCATAAAGGTGAGAAATTAACGTTTTAAGATCGCCACATCCCAATGTTGTTGATTGTATGATGCTACTGCTTTATAGGATTCCGAGCAAAGAAGCAGATGCTCTACTGATACAAGCAGAGAAAGAAGTATCAGAGGCAATAGAAGCTGCAAAAGCAAAAGGAGTGATCATGTATGACACACCAGACCGTCCTCGGAAACATTTTGAGATAAAAACATCCTCTACTACTGGCAAAGGATCTACAACTCACACTGTAAAAGCTTCATTTGAGACCGCGTTTGAGGTGGATAAGCAAGTAGCAGCTGCAGTTAAAACTGCTTTTGTCAGGCTGGCCCACCGTACTTCCTGTAACAAAGAAGAATTCAGAGACATGCTGCGGAAAATCAGTGAAAACCCTGATACTCAGGAAATATCGGAGTCTGACACTGGGTCTGAATTAGAGGTGGGACCAGGAACCCTCGATGACAGTCCTAAATCAGAAAGGAGAAGCAAGAAGAAGTCGAGTCCTCTGAAATTTACTGGGCCAAAACTTGTCAATATGATGCTTGAAAGGCTTAAGTGCCTAAAAGAAGAGGAACTTGCTTCTCTTGCTACCATTGTTGCCACCTGCGGACTGAATGCGGCTTTATCTGAGATTGGAAGTCATAATATGTCACGAGATAAATTTGAGGCCACTAGTATTGAGCAATTCATGCATGGTACAGTGAAGCAGAAGCAAGCTGAACCAGAACTACCCAGTTTGGAGAAGTTTTTGGTTAAGAAACTGACCCGACTTGAAAAGGAAGTGCAAGAAGCTAAGAATGCTAGTAAGGCAGAGTTGAATAAAGATAGTGATGGGAAGAATGATAAATCTAAACATGTAAATGGTACCGTAGATAGCGAAAAAGATGCTTCTGATAATATTCCCGACTTGGGAAGTGTCTTCATCAAGCATTCATCAAAACTCGAGAAAGAAATTGAAGAAGCAAAGAGAAATCAGAGGTCGTCAGACATGGGAGTGGTCAACCATGGTAGAGGCCGGCAACAAAAACAAGAGGAAAGTGAAGTTCCAAGTTTGGACAAGTTCTTGGTGAAGCATGTAACAAAACTTGAAAGAGCAGTCCAGGAGGCCAAGCGAGAAAGAGAGAAGGAGAATGTCGACTCTAATAGGAATGGAAAAGAAGTCGGGGATAAAAATGGTGGGAAAGAGGACAGTCTTGACCAGATCTTTGTAAAACCCTTGCACGGGTTGGACAGGGAGAAAATGAAATCGTCTCAAGGAAAGGACGGTGAAAAGTGGACGTACATCAAGAAGAAGGAAGGAAAACCTAATGAAAATCAATGTGACAGTTTGGATAAATGTTTGATCAAGCATGTTTCTAGACTAGAGAAAGCGAAAATGGATAAACCCACTAAAGAGTCTTTTGAAACAAAGAAAAAGGACACTGTGCCAAAGCTAGATTCAACAGTCGGGTTGGAGGAAATGCTTGGTAAGCCCCCGAAGTCGAGAATAGAAAAAAAGAATACTGTCGAGTCCAAACCGGATGGTGGAAACAAATACACTACAATATCTCGACGGGAAGCAAGGGAAAGAGAGTTACTAGAATCCTGGGGAGGCATGGGGTTGGGCTCTTTGCAGCCTCATGTTTCAAGACTCCAACGCGATAAGGCAAGTGATCAAATCTATTGCTATGTCATTTTTTTAGTGTATGAGACGGTCGGTGAGACCAACCCAGATCCTTGTTCCTCTTTTATTGATATGTGTTGGTCCCAGCCTAGCTTATTGTTGTCCTTGGAACTGACAGTTCTGTAAAACATTCACCCTTTCAGGCTGCTTGGATTAAAGCTGAAGAGGAGGAGAAACACTCAGCCCTGCAGGAGCAGTAACAGTAGTCTGAGTTTCCTGCATACATAAACAAATCGTTTTGCACAGTTCCCTTTTGTCTCGATTTCATTATATTGTTTATGATTTGTGTATGATTACCACATAATTAGTGCAGTGTTGCTGCTCTCACACACCTGAATGACTGAATCTACTCCATCTTACAATCATGACATCAAGTTGTTCTGTCACTAACTCAACATAATGATAATTGTTTCCTGTCATATCTACCGTATTATTCTTGGATCGCCTGTGTCACTGATTTACTGTCGTTGATTAGATCGACCAAGCAACGCACACAACTTTTGATAGAAGTGTCGTTTGGTTGATAAAAAAAACTTGCAACTTCTTGGCACTGTCTACAATCTCCTTACGACTTAACCAGCTAAATTAGGTGACATCGTCCATTAACTAACTTCTAAGCGAGTAAAAGACGAACTGATTACGACACAGAATTATTATTATTATTATTATTACACTGGAATCGATCAGAGTACATTTATTTTCCAATTTAGTTAAATTCATCATATATTTATCTAATGCAGAAGCCAAGCTGCTGACGTGGCATCACAAGATAAAAGCTCCATCTTACGTGTCGCGTTTTAAAGCATCCTAACATATTGTCCAATAAAATTTTAATTAGTGAAATCAAATGGAATCACAAGATTGACGCCATATTTAGTAATTTAAATATTTAGTAATTTAAATTAGTGCAAACAATTGATTTCTTTCATATAACCCGTGATTCCATTTGCAAGTATTATGGAATCAAATTGATTTCTAAATATAACAGACTGACTATTATACACCCATATGTATAAATTCCATTTTAATTTGACTCAATTATATCATATATTTATCTAATGCAGAAGCCAAGTTGCTGACGTGGCATCACATAAAACAATCTCCGTCTTACGTGGTGCGATTTAAAGCCTCCTAACATATTACTAAACTGATTGTCCAATAAAATTTTTAAAATCCGTCAAACATGGTCAATTTCCATGAATTATGCACAAAACAGATTATGGTTTTAAATTGTTTCCTAAACTGAAAAGAATAATAATAATAACCAAAAGATTTGATTGAAATTAATTTCCAAAACAAAATTTTTAAAATCCGTGAATCATGTTGAATAAATTTCCTAAACTGAAAAAAATAATAATAATAACCTAAAGATTTGATTAAAATTAATTTCTAAAACAAAATTTTTAAAATCCGTGAATCATGGTTAATAAACTAAACTGAAAAGAATAATAATAATTTTGTGAATCATGGTAAATTCCGTGAATCACGTTAATTTTGTTTAAATTTCCTAAATTGAAAAGAATTATAATCATAGTAATAACTGAAATATATGTTTCACAATTAATTTCCTAAACAAAATTTCAAGATTCCGTGAATCCATATGCACAATTAATTGACCTAATCTGAAAAGAATAATAACTGAATGATTTTAAATATGGATAGATTATGGTTTGAAATTAATTTACTAAACTAAATCCTAATGTGAAACAATAACTAAGTTAGGGATTAGTGAGTGAGTGTGAGATTGTATAATTAGGGGTTTTGAAAGGGGGCGGGGAAGGTGAGTGACGAGATGAACATAGAATAGTAATTCAATTTGAGTTTATGTGATGAAAATGAAAATCTCCGATAAACAACAAATGATGATGATGGTTTCTATTTGGTGGGCAATGATGCGCCGACAATGAATAGATGATTAATATTGTTTTCTCATTTTTTCTGTCTTTTAACTTATAAATATATAGGTCGGATTAATTTAATCCGACTCGGTTTATATATTAATGTATACGTCTTAATTTATGCGAATGCATTTTAGTTTTAATCTAACATGATTTTTCACATAACGCTATGTAATTTTTAAACTAAAAGTATTTATATTTATTTAATATTATTAACAATATAAATTTCATATTATCAAAGTACTAAAATAATCAATTTCTTTATTTTTATATTAATTTCATATTTTAAAATTCTAAAATAATTAATTTATTTATCTTTTAATTATTAACAATATTAATTTCATATTATTAAAGTTCTAAAATAATTAATTTATTTCTCTTTATATTATTAACAATATTAATTTAAATTACTAAAAACAGACCCGTGAAGTTCACGGGTTACAACATAGTTATATAGAAATAAGATCAAAATCATTTAAAAATACTTTTCGTTGTATATGTATATATGAGCTATGAAATTATCTAAATTATTATAATTAGTACATTCATCATCATTTCAACATTTGCTTAAATATCCATATTGAATATTAGAATTTTAAAAAATAACTTGCGCATCTTTACTGACGGGTCTAAAAGTAGTTATTATTATACCGGTAACGATCCGAGCGGTTGAACCACTTTTGTTGGCCGTTCAACAAACAATAATGGCCCATGAAACATATTCCAAATATAATAAACTTAAACAATAACTACCTATCCCAACCACTCTCTATCTCCTCTTCTACTGCACTTTAGAGTGAAAATGGCGACAATACTTAGGAGGAAACAAATCCTTGTAACAAACTGTCGCCATTATTACAGTAATATTAACAATAACCAGCATTTAATTTACAATCAGATATCAAAATCTGGTGCACAACAACAGCATTATGCGAAGTATTATTCCAGATTATCTAATTTGTTTAGGAGGTCTGGAAAAGATGTTCATGTCCCTACTCCCTTTGTATTACCCTCAAAGGTTTCTGGGTTTTGTTCTTCATCATCTGCTAATTCTGCGGCGACGGTGTTTTCGAGAATTGGGTTTGTTGGGTGGTATTTGGGTTTGATTAATTCTCGCCCTCTTCTTACTAAGAGTCTTACTTCTTCCCTCATTTACGCCGCCGCTGACGTTACCTCTCAGGTATTTGTTTTTTTGTTTGTCCCAATTATTGTTTTCTTCGCTCCGTTTTGGATTGTATTGTGTTGATTTGTTGAATTAGTTACCATTTTGATGGGGACATTGTGTTGATGATTGCGGTTTTAGTAGCCCGGAATGCAGTATCCGTGTGGTTAGAAGAGGAACTTGAAAGGATTGGACAGGAAATGTGATTCCTTGATATTATGACTTGCTCCCCTAATTTGTGTGTTGAGAATGAGATTCGTCATATTGTATTCATCGAATAATGGGGGAAAAATACAAAGCATTACAATACCAGCCACTGAGCCACGGCCCCTCGCAGAAGGCCGGTGAAATACCCTATAGTACTTGTTAAGTAAGCATTTATTACGCTTGCAACGGAGCCTTAAAAAACCATCTGCAAGCCAGTATATACTTGACGTGTAAGCTCAGATGCTCAGTTGATGGTCTGACTGTAATGTATCAGTGAAGATCCTTACATTGCTTTCCCGCCACCAAACATACGCAGCAGCGGTGAGTGCAGCTATGGACAGCTTACTCCACAGATGCTGGCTCTTCCCTTGTTGTGGAGCCATCTCACCTCCCTTCTAAGGGAACAGGGAGCACACTTATATCTGAACCACCTCAAAATTTCACTGTACAGCTGGTTTATGAAGGGAAAGAGGAGTCTATAGCAGAGACTCAGAGAAAACATCTATTGGCTAATGCAATACCCTTATTTTGAAGCTTATTCTAACCTCCTATGCCAAGCACAATAAGCATTGGTATTATATTGTTATGCCTAGGCATAACCGATGATTCCCACACTACCTCATTAATTTTAGCCCTCGGGTGAAAGATGGTTCCTTTTTTCGCATTGATTGTTGGGAACTAGATATTTTTGGATTTTCATGGAAATGTAATTGTGATATAGAGTATAGAGAAGTGTATCCAACATTGATAAAGGAGTATGCAGGAGTGCAGGCCTTAATGTTCCTTGTAGTGTGAATTGGGTGGCATCCAACTTAGTATCAGTAGATTGCCTAAAATTTTGCAAGTTTAAACAGCTTCAGTTCAGGTAAAAGGTCTAATTTCTCGAGTATTTTGGAACAGGGTCAGAGTTTTCGAATTCTGGCATATTATGGGTCTATGCACAAACTTGTTCCATGAATGACTTGGAATTTTGGTAAATATAAAATTACATTTTTCTATTATGTGGCTAGGAAAATATGTGCCATTGTGAATGAAATATATCAGTAATTTCCCCCCTCGTCTATATTGCTTTTCCTTATTACTTTATGTTGTCCGCTCTGTTAAAGCTTACTGTTTGCATAATATGAAAATTGATGAACAATGGTGTAATTTGATTTGTGCAGACAATTGCACTGCCATCGTCTGAGCCATATGATTTTATCAGAACATTGCGTATGGCTGGATATGGGTTGGTGGGTTCCGGACCCACCCTACATTATTGGTTTAATTTCATGTCGAAAGTCCTTCCTGGACGAGATGTACTCGCCACAGCAAAGAAGATGATTTTAGGGCAAGTAGTTTACGGTCCTGTTATGATTGTTGTTTTCTTCTCGCTGAATGCTGCTCTCCAAGGTACTCTACCTGTATAAACTCTGTTTTCTTTTCATCCCATTATGACTGCTAAAGAGTGTTTCAACTAAATGTGTGCTTATCAAAGTGCTACCTTGCTTTTTGGATAAGTAGTTTATATAAAGACCAGTACCCAGGGTACACACGAACGTAGAATCGCAACTGTTATAGTCCTTACCCAAGGAAGAACTCTCACCGTGTTAAAGAGGGCCAGCGAAATTAAACAAAAATACGTCTTTTACCCACAGTAGACATCCCATCATAAACAGGTTAGAAATGTCTGGAGTTATCCCACTACATCAAAATGCTGCTGTAGTTATTTCCTCTATGGCAGTGTAGTTGTGCAGACGAGGATCAGAATGCTTTAGGAATAGATGACTGTATGAATCTTACGATTCGTAGTTCTTTCTGACTGAAGGTTACATCCGTGATTAAACATATGATTGGGAAAGTTGCCTCCTGACATTCTACTCATCAGTATAAGTCATCTTCAGTAGATGATTGTGTAAATCTTCGTTGGATGGTTTTTATTGTAATGCAAATAGTTTCTTGACTTATTTGAACAATGTGTTTTGGACAGACAAGATATGCTTACTTACTTCCATATCTGCCAATTGTGTAGGTGAAAACGCCAAAGAAATTGTCGCCAGATTGAGACGGGATTTTTTGCCAACAATTCGAAATTGTTTGATATACTGGCCAGTTTGTGATTTCATCACTTTCAGATTTCCTCCAGTTCACTTACAGGTAATTTTCTATCTGGAAAACATTCTTCCTTAGCATCTCCCTAACGGGATAATGATACTCCGATATGAAGGTATTAAATCTCGGTTTGATTGGTTTGGCTGAACTCTGTCTTTTTTGCGCCGTCAATGTGACTGATAACTCATTAGCATCGTGCCTAATATAAAGCTAATGAACATGGAACCGAAACTATGAGAATGCTTTAACTAAATCGGTGCCCTTATTTAAACATATGGTTAATGGCAGGCTCCGACAATGTTAGTCTGTTTCATACCTGTATCAGTGATTTGTTTAAGCTTACACTAACCTTAACCATCCATTTTGCGCGTTTTTTACAGCCATTGGTGAGCAATGGCTTTTCGTTTGTGTGGACGGTGTACATGACATACATGGCAAGCTTGGAGAAAGCAACTGAATGATGGAGTCATTTACATATATGATATTGAGTATTGACAGAAAGTCCTCAAGAAAGGACGTGGATATAGAAGCTAGCCCGTATTCTGTACAGTTTACGCATGCACCAGGAAAGGTTACTACTTACTAGCTGCAAGTTCCATTCGGAAAATATACAAAACATTTCGACCAAACAATTCAGATTATTTACATTTTTAGTAGGAAGTAGTGGACTAGTGGTAGTCGTCGTCGTCTTTGTCAGAGGATCGGGTTTCTATAATACTCTCGTAATTTATGATATCCAATGTCCGTTTTGCCCAGAACTGTCAATCTATCAATCTATCAATTACAGTAAACATCGCCCTTGTTGGTTTAGGTTAACGGTTGTGTTTGAGTTGCTTTAGGTTCGGTGTGGCCCAAAAATGAGATGTCGAGTTTAAAAACTTCATTTCTGGGCAATCATCAGGTCGTTTTTTTTTTTTTTTTTTTTTTTTTTTTATATTTTATTTTGAGGTTGAGATTACTTGGTTGAAGCTCAAGTGACCTCTCTTTCATAATTATTACTCCGTATCATGGGCGGAGGGAGCTATATGGCTGTATGGGCTATACCCCATGGAGATTAGGGTTCGACTCCTTATATAGACAAGTCATTCATCTTTTGCAAATTAATGGAGCGAGATACAAACGCAATAATTTAGGCCTTTGTTATCCAATGTCACTCAATTTCTAGACTTTATACTCATTTTTCTCCTTTATAAGTAGTATTTACATAAAATTTGGTTATCATAAAAGTACATCCTTTATTAGTACTCTATTTTATTATACCTAGAACTATTCAATTAAATTCTACAATGGTAAATTGGTAATAAAGATATTTGAATATTGTCATTCATATTACATACTCGTATGACGTTACACAATACGATTATCATAGTTATCAATAACATCAACACAAAAGAATCAGTCGGTTTAAATCTCACTAGATATGTAACGCCAGCGTTCGACCCCACTACAATAGAGTGTTCGAAAATTTTAGCTAATTTTTTGTTATTTAGTTTACTTTATACAATATCAACTTACTTTTGTTGGAATTTTTTGACACCCCTAAAAACGAATTTTGAGTTAGCAACGTCATTTAAGTGTAATACTGACACGAGTTCAATTTAAATATTTAGCCCTACGTGAATGTAATTTCTGACTCCGCCTCTACTCAGTATTATTTAAAATTGAGAAAAAGGAACATAAATCGGAGGTAGTACCTCCAATTTTCTGAGCATATTAAAGTTTATAGGTCATTTAAGTATTTTTTTTGAGTATATATGTATTTTTTTTTAGCTTATTACCTCAAACTTTATTTGTTTTTGAGCAAATGTATATTTTTTTGAGCATATTAAAGTTTATAGGTTATATTTTAGTTTTTTTTTTTTTTTTTTTCGTGATAACTCAAATTCAAGTAAACTTGGAGTATGTAATATTTTTGAATTTTATTGTGATTTTTAAGAGATTAATGTTTAAATAAATAAACTCAGAAAATCTATAGTAAAACTTGTAATTTCTAAAACAAAATTAAAAAACTTTACTATAAACCTCAAAAACTATAAAATTGGAGGTAATATATCGAATATACAATCCATTTACTATTTAAAGTTGGTGTCAATAATTAGGATGGATCGCTATTTACGTGGTCTATGTTAGTCCTTTTAAGATCCGTTATGATTGGGAAGTATCGGATTGTAATGGTATCGACATAATTTCCTCACTCGGAAGTCGGAACCCTGAATTCAGTGATGATTCCCTGGGGCGCTACTCAAATATGATGAATACAAATGCTCCTGTTTTCAGTTTTGGTGAAGTCGGCCTACGCATCGTAATCAGAAAAGAAAACGACAGTGATGGTTTTATCGTGAAGCGGAGAATGAGAATTGAGAAGTTGTTAATGTCTTGAGTCTTGACCAAACTTGATTTACAATCAAAACTTATCAATTTCACAAGCCATTCACTTGCTTTCATTCTCTTTTGCTATTTCTTCTTAAAAGTTTGTTTGATATTCTTATGGTTAAGACTTGGGACAAGTTTTTATTTACTCTCGAGTTAAAACTTAAATTGAGACCGATATATATTTCATGAAAGCATAAAGTTTTTCTGATCATATAAAAATTGCCATTTTATTACTTATGACAATTTTCACTTCTAAACTTAGTATTCCCCCATCGTTTGACGGTTTGAGTGTTGATTCTCTTTTCATATCCATACTAGTCGGGTGTTGATTCCTCTATTTTTTGGTTCAAAATCAATTTTACGTGGAGTGGGGTGTTTTATGGATCCAAATTCATTTTCTTAATCCTATACATAAAAGCAACAACGCTTACGTGTCGCACTGTGGTTGAAAGTTCATTTTTTAATCTTTTTTTATACAAGGGGTCAACCATGATCTATGTTTACATTTAATTTAGGAGAATGAATTTAATTCGATGAAATAGTGTGCCGCGGGATTTAAATTGTTCAATATTAACACAAATTTGTTAACTTGATTATGATAAAAAAATAAAATAACAAAATTAAATGTTGAAAATTCAATCTACAAATTTAATATACAGTAATATGAACTTAAAAAAACAATAGTAAATATTCGAATCTGTTAAATAGCACTTTAATTTGTCAATTTGATGGAAAAAGGAAAAAAAAGACTCGAAGAATAAAAAATACAACTACTAATAATAATGACGTAAAAATGAAAAAAGAATTATAGAAATTATTCACATTAACAAATTTATGAATAAAATATTTCATAGTTAAACTTGTGAGTAAATTATTCACAACATCACATGTATTAGATCCACAAAGTTATAAGTAAAATATTCACATAAACAAATTTTAAATAAGGTGTAAAGTATTTAAATATGTTAAATTTGCATCAAATGAAAAATAATATAGAGTATAGAAATTATTAGAATTTTAAAAAGGCAAAAAAACTAATTTCCCTGAAAATAAAAATGATTGAAAATACGTGGTAATGGTATGCATATACAAAACTACCTATTGAGAATGGGGAATCGTCGTCTAGATTAGACAAGAATAGTTTGAGTGATTATACCCTTAGATTAAATGGTTTGATTAATGATGATCTTGAGTAACGGGGAAAAGACGTTTAAAATTTCATATATTTTGAGTGAGAGGGTGAATTTATCAGGGAAAGAAGAATTAGAAGTCAGGAGTAACGTAGGAAAATGAGGCACATTATAGGTGTAGCGAGATTAAGGATGTGAATTTTTGTTAAAGCCATTAAAGGAGATTGGGAAATATGGTGGGAAATGAGAAGACAAGGGTAAAGTGGGTTAAAATTAAATACAAAAGTGTAAAAAAAAATAAGTGACGGGAGTACTGGTCAATGCATAAGCCCAAGATATTTACGCATCAATTGGATGAGTTCTCCAATTGGACTTATCGCATCGTTTGGTGGGTTGCATAAAAGCGGTTCAGTTCACTGTATTAATTCATTTCGATAGCCAATTGTTAAAGATCGTCGATATATTTTTACACTAACAATATATTTTTGTTAAAATATTGAAGTTTTTGTTAAGATCGTTGTTTATATTCTCTAAATTCTTTAAATTGCAAAAATTCAAATTTAAAATTGAATGACTTGATACAAAACATATTCATCTTTTTAAATCCCTTCTAAATAATAACAATATTTAAAATAACATATCTGTGCAGTTTGACCACGTCTTTGTTATGTTTGTATTTAAATAGAAGTCTTGAACTAAATGAGATGTATATTTTTACGGAATTACTTTTTCACATACGACTTTTACTTTTTCACATACATTTTTCCACAATATTTTCAATCATTACCCTCCCCTCAAGTAAAAAAACCTTGCTTTTTTTATTTTCCAATTTCTCCTAAAACCTAATTACAAATTTCAATCAACTTATTCAATTATGTATATTAATTCTCATATCAAACTAGTAGTTACTTCAATTTATCAAAAAAAACTATAACTTTGCTTTCTGATACACAAAACTGCACGATCAATTATTTTGTCCGTTGATTTATAAAATAAAAAACAAAACTATATATTCAATCCTTCCTCATCGTACATGTGTACCCGAAATTTAATTAAGCAACCCACAATCAAAGTAACTAATTCCTGAAAGTTCTGGTGCTGTATTCTTAGATAATTGAAAAACCATAACATTGTTTCAACACAATAATTGACTGTGTGGCAGATTTCAATTCGGCATGCATTCAAGATTTTTTTCTTTTTTAATTTATGGCTTAATGAATTTTACATACATGAAAGAACAAGGAAGATGGTGATGTACGGGGATTGCATTGGATGTGATCGGGGATGCTTGAAGGGTGGTTCGTTGTTGGAATTGCGGTTCGGGATTGATGGTGTCTCTGATAGAATCGCTCAATATGGGTGGTTGGTGGTGATAAGGTAGGGGAATGCTGGAGGCGTTGGCGGCAGTGGTGAATGGAGTAGGTAGGATGAGATTTGAGAGATGATTGAAAAATGAGAGGGGTAAAAGGCGTAATTTACGTATGTGAAAAAGTAATATTCGTATGTGAAAAAGTACGACCCTATTTTTATTGTTTGTTTAGGTAGTTTGAATATAAATGATTATTTATATAATTAGAAGTATGTAACATTATCGTTTACTTTTAGTTACTATATATTTATTTAAATATTATATGTTAATTGCACGGGTTTAAGGATTAACAATTTGACTATTTCAATTTAAACGTGCACGGGTCAAAATTTTACTTTTGTCCCTGATTAGTGATTACTAATTAAAGCTTTGTACTTAATTAATGAACCATGGGTCAAAATTTCTACTTTAAATATGCACGGGTTTCACTAAATGAAAAACGGGTGTAACAATTTGTACATGTGTGCAATTATTCAGATTCATGCATTTCCACTAATTCCGTGTTATTTTTTTATCCAAATCATTTTATTTCATCTTATACAAGACAAACTTTTTTAAAGTCGTCCAAGTAACAAAACATAGTAAAACTCAACATTAGCCGAGAAAATGACATATTATATTAGAAGTACTTAGTTAATTGACCCCAAAGTATCATTTATGTTAATTGCAAATGAATTTTTTAATTCACTTCTATATAGTCTTAATTCTTAATTATTTTACTACTTTACTTTAAAATTCTTTTCCAAAGATAATTAAATTTAGAAGGAGATAATAATTAGTGTACAAACTAATCTCAAATATTTACATTTTCGTATAGTAGCAAATTTTCGAAAGCTTAACCGTGCAATTTACACGGGCTTAAAACTAGTTTTAATGTCCAAAAGAAAGGAAACCAACACTTAAAATAGAAGGGAATACTCATACTTTTTTTAAATTCATGGCGGCGGCTATAATAAATGATTAATACGAAGGAAAAGATAGAAAGCAAAGATAATATACCGAGACATCAAAGGCAACAGTTAAAATAGAAGGGAGTACTCTTTTCACTTCACATGATTAAGGCAAAGATAATATACAGACAACCGAGCAATACGAGTATATTATATTTGCAAATCAAACAACTCCAAGAAGAAACGAGTTAATATTAATAACATAGCGTCTTGCCATCTTGCCATCTTGCATGTTATGGATATTATTCATTACAAGAGGAAGACGGATAACCTTTTTACAATAAGATAAGTGGGTTATTTGCATATTGTGTGAGGTATATTATCCATCTTCCGTTTATAACGGATTGTGTTTGATGTTAATTTGCATATTAATAAATTTAAAGAAAATGAAGCAGCGTAAACAGTAAAACACAAATTCTTATTTACAACGGCACTATCCGTCGCAAGCTTGTAACGGATACCGTTTTCTCTCACAAAATACCCACTTTTTCTCTCTATCCAATACTATTCATGTGGTCCCCTTTCTCCACTAATTTATTTTCTACCCATTTTATCTCACAAAATATCCGTCACAAATGACGACCCGTCGCAAGCAAGACTTACTACTAGTAAAAAGAGTGCATTATTCTTACATCGAACAGTACATATTCTGATATTCTCCAAATTGACGAGCACTGTATTTGATTTATCCTAAGAAGCAGTTATTAAGATACACCAACTACGAAGTATTTTCACATTTTCTGAGTTAACTTTGAATCTGCTGCTCATTGTCTTACATTCAAAGCAGGAGGATGAAATTAAGTGTCTTCCAAGGATTTCGGACCTAATTGTAGCACAAATTATCCGTTTTAAGCTTAATACTGGTTGTATAATGACGTACTTGTATAGATTAAACAAATATTTTACTCTTCTTTATACTTTTTTGTTTTTGTCTTATTTATTTGAGTAAATATTACTTACACTGTTTTAAGTTAAGACTAATATATTTCCGGTTTAAATAAGACTTTTTGTAATTCTAAACGAACACTAAAATAGTAAGTAGTAGTAGTTGTACTATTAAGAAGTTGATGAACTTAAAATATTCTCCACATGCAACATCATCATGACCAAAATATTACTGTAAATTGGCAAAATTGTTAAGAGTGATGTTCATGTGGTGAGTTTAAAATTTCTACATTAAATCGTTTTTAATAAATAATGAGTTTATGGATTTGTAACCGTGAGGTTAGGAAATTAAACGAAACTATTTTAATCTCGTGCAAATTGTACGGGATTGCACGTTCAAGTATTGCTATTTATAAATAATAAATAATGATTAGTCATATTGTCGATTTGTAATATAATTTTATATGACCGATATACTAAAAATATTGTAATATTAACAAACAGTTTATATATTCAAAGTATATCAAAACGCAAACAATCTATGTAAATTTAAAATATCATAACAGAATTACAATATACAATAATAAATAAATGTTAATACAAAAATCTCAAAATTTTCTTCATTATATATGCATTTTTCATCGTTACAACTCACCCATAAATCATAGTTGTCAACATGTCAAATTCTTTAGAGATAGTTTGAAAGCCGATAATTTTAACTTACCTCATTCAAAATAATGAAATAGGTTAGTCCTACTCTAGGGGATCAATATAGTTTTTTACCTTAGAAAAAAAAATATGACTGCCTCCAAAACCTGTCATTACTCGTGTTTTCGTAAATGTTAAGTATATATTATGGTACTTTTCGTTTGCAATTTCAATATCCCATTTTTTTTATCGTGTCATTATTAATTTAATATTGGGAGCGTTTTTTTCAAATAATATTTTATGTGAAGCTTTATCCATAAACTCTTGAATAGTTACTTTTTACCGTAATTAAAATTATCATCCATGAAATTTTATGCTAGAAGTTTGTTGTATTTTTTTCGTATATTTATCATTGTCTTCTTTTGTACTTTTAAATAAACTTTTTAGATTAGTTTTTGTGTTTAATATTTTTAGCATGCTGAGATTGATATGATTAGCATGAAAAGTAAATGTATTTTTGTTATTTATATACAAAATTAAAAATGAATATACCTTTTCTTGATTTACTTGATATAGTTTAACTAACATTTTTAGTAATATTATTGTTCCAAAAATACTTTAAAGTAACTAATTTTACATCGCTTGAAAATTAAATTTTTAAAAATATGGCTAGCTTATATTATCAAATTTTGGATTTTTTAATTAGTCATCAAATAATCTTTTTACCATGTCAGTTTCAGAAAAAAAAAGAGTAAATTTTACTTTGGCAATTAGTGTGATTACCTCATTACTTTACCACTAATCCGTTTAATTTCAATTTAATTAGGTTCAACTTCATTCAATTCAATTCATCTTCGCCGAAAAGAACATGACTTAATTATAATTACGATACAGAGTATACAATAATTATATCCGTTTTATACTATATTAGTGTAAAACTATACTGAATCTTGTTCTTCCCGACTTAATTTCTACTTATTTCAATTCAGTTCAGTTATATTTAGCTTCAGTCATTTTTGTTCAACTCATCTCTTCACCAAATTAACTTTTACTTTAGCTATATTTAGTTTACTTTAACTTTATTTAATTTGGCTCAGCTCGGCTCAGTTCAACTCCATTTAATTCACTTCCGCTTCTTTTGAGTCGAAAACACAAAACCTTAAACTAATTACATAGGTAAACGTGATTAAGGAGGTAGGAAAGACAACCCCACATGATTGGCGGTTGATGCAACCTCTAGAAACTTTAAGGGGTTGCTTTGGTTTGCTTAAGTTAACCGCACTTTGCACATAAGCATCAATGTTTCACATGATTTGATTAATTAAATGCACTAATTATAGTGTTCTTTTTAGCAAAATGATTTTGTATTCTTCACCAACACCACTAATTTATAGGTGTCTTAATAATCATCATTCATCTATATACTCCTATAGTGTTATTGTACTACTACTACTAGCTTTTACTCATTATCATAAGATTACAACATTTATTGAAATAGATAACACTCTTCATTATTATTCAATTTATTGCTAATTCATTGCTACAAGTCGTAAAAGAGAGAGAAGAGAGCGTGTGGCCCGGGGGAATGCATAAACACTACTACTTCTATATGGTCATGGATCCAAAGCAAGATGTTAATCTTACTATAATTTTAAAACTAAGGATAATAATGTATCGAATACAAGTTAATCGCAGTCCTCTCGGTCTTTGTGTACAGGAGGTGCGGGCTGTGGCTCATACTTTTTCCTCTTGTATTTTCTCCCATGTTAGACGTAGGGGTAATACAGTGGCTCACCTATGTGCCAGATTATCTGATCAGGTAGGAGCGAAAGATGTTTATGTAACCGACTTTCCGCTGCCAGTCTTAGAACTGGCAGCTCTTGATTTAATATAATTTTCATGTTTCCTTTCAAAAAAAAAAAAAATACAAGTTAATATTAATTGAATAGGTGTTGCCCACCCATTAAGAATAATGAGGTACCTGATAATAAGTCACGAGTTTAAATTCCTCCTCCATATATATTGTACTGGTTTTACAGAAAAATGATAATGATCATATCATGCGCAATAGGTAGATTTAATTTACTGGTGACCTATTACTCTGTTTCTAATTCAACGATAGACATTTAAACACTCAAAACATCCTATTTGTAATTCTTGAGGACTTAATCCGTCTAAAGTTTTTACTATATCGTATGACTCTATGAGCATGGGATGTGATGTAATGAGGGCAAAGGGTCTAGTAGGACGAGAAGAGTAAGAAATGTGATTTAGCTAAAATATTTGTTTGTACCGTAATCTTATAAACAACGATTGACATGATGGTTTTTCTATCTGGCTTACTTTATATTTAAGTCTTATTATCATCGTTATCTGATTTAAAATTTATAGATTATTCACACTCTATATTAAATACAACATTTTTTCATTTATCTTAAAAACTTTATTAAAATGTTCAAAATCTATACAATTGGTGGTAACACATCAAATGTATAATCTACTTACCGCTCTGAATAATTAGATACGATAATAAATAATGTCTCATTTTCTATGAACAATAAGTACAAATAATTGTACGATTTTATTTAAAACACTAGTGAAAAACCATTGTTATCTTATGTTACACAAATTATCATTTATGACGGGTAAAAATATTAGTCACAAGCTTGTGAGAGATCAAGTAAAACTCACATGTATGTATTGATATAACAAGTCATTTGTGAATACCATACTTGCATTTATCCTATTTACCCAAATGAATAATACTTAAAACAAACTTGCGATCGATAAATCCGTAACATCACTAATTAATTATATGCTTTGGATTCTTCTCAAATACTCCCCCCACCCCCTACAGTTGATTTATTTTTATCTCTGTTTGGTTCCTAAAATGACTGTAACCTCACACAACAACAACCTTAAAAATATAATATTGAGCTTATCAAATTAGTCACAATATCTATATTTCTTTATTAAAAGTCAAATGTCTTTATTTGCATCTAAATTATAACTATATTATATGCCCTCGTTTGTCACCTCTTTCATTTACAAGAAGGGACGTACTAAAGCAACTTCACAACTAAAGTGCTAACAAACTTATTAGCTTCTTAATCATATTTTTATTAACGCGTATATTCTAAAAAAACGATTTTTAATAAGTTATTAAAAATTTAAAAGATCACTTTATTTGTTCAATTTCATGTACTATTCATACCCTTTTTTTTGTTTTTGATTGTCTCAATATAACTCTTTCATTTGATACATGTTTTATTCACAACCGTACAATTTTTGTTAACACCGTAATGTACAATGCAAACCTATTATATTACTTTTCGTTCCAATTGAAAAACCGTATCTCAGAATATTTAAGACTATGTTTGGCAAGTCTTTATAGATAATTTATTTGACCAATCTTATCTATATAATTGCAAGAACATTTAGAAGGCTCTGTTGAGCCACGTCATCAACCCAATTTTTTTTCCGAATCGCGAAAGATCGTCGACGTTTTGCGAAAAATCGTCGACGTTTTTTAAACAAATTACCAACACTACCCTTTCACCCTCACACTCTCATTGAAATTTTGAAAAATAAAAACACCCTCCCTCCACCGAGAACACCACCCCACCACGTCGCCACCCACCGCCGAGGACCCCCACAGCCGTCGCCACCCACCGCCGAGGACAACCACCACCGCCACCAAGCACCACCAAGGGTTAGTTGTTTTGTTAGTTGTTTTTTTAAAATTATTTAGATTTAGTTGTAGTTTTAGTTTTATTGTTAGTTGTTTATGCTATTGTTGTTAGTATTGTTGTTGTTAGCATTGTTGTTGTTGTTAGCATTGTTGTTGTTGTAAGTTGGGATTGTAGCATCGAAAACTAGTAAATCAGATTGAGGGAGGGGTGAGGGACGTGTGGTTTGCACGTTGGTGGTGGGTAGGGACGTGCAAATGGCACGTCCATGGTTGGTAGGGACGTGCAGATGGCACGTCCATGGTTGGTCGGGACGTGTGAATCACACGTCCATGGGTGGTCGGGACGTGTGAACCACACGTCCATGGATGGTCGGGACGTGTGAACCACACGTCTATAGATGGTAGGGACGTGTAGTTCACACGTCTAATGGGGGAAGGGACGTGTGAACAACACGTCTAGGTGGGGTTGGGACGTGTAGTTCACATGTCCCTCATGGTTCGGGTTTTTTTTACGTTATTCTAACCGTATGTTTTCAATTTTAATTCTTTAAATTTTTTCAGGAATGGCAAACATGCCGTTGAACGATGAAACCTGGCTTTCACAACGGATTGCAGAAGCTGAGACAGATCTCGCAAGCCCTGCAGCGCAAAACCTGATGGTGAAAGAGTCTCTTGAACATCAACGCGACTACTGGATCAAGAGGCGTGACGCAGTCCGGTTAGTTAACGAAGCTGCTAGTTCGTACCCTCGACGTCCTGACACTCGCCGCCTTGCTGAAGCGAGAAACATGATACGTCTTGAACCCCCGGTCTTATCTCAACAGGCAATGCATGTGTATTGCAAGATTATGGACGTCATTAGAATGTTTGAAGAGAATCACCCCGACGTTAGCGGTTCTCCTGAGATGCGTGGTTGGTGGGAGTTTGAAAAGATTTTTTTAAAGATAATCGGGGTTATCCCTCCGTATTTTCGTTTTGGGCCAATGAGGTCTGAAGGATTGGATGTACTAGTTAACAATGAAATCGCTTTGTTTGTTTGAACGTTTTTAATTTGATAACTGTTATCTTTGTAATTTGTTTCACAATGAAATCGCTTTGTTTGTTTGAACGTTTTTAATTTGATAACTGTTATCTTTGTAATTTGTTTCACAATGAAATCGCGATTATAATGAACATGAAAATCATTCGAAAAACGGTAACATTTTGAAATTTGAAATCACAACAATTACATTTAAATATTACAACCTAAAGAATACAAATAAATCTCAACCTAAATAATACAAATATATCACAACCTAAAGAATACAAATAAATCTCAACCCGGGGGAGGCTGTCTTCGGCGCCGAGGAGATCTTGGTGTTGTTCCCATCAAAGTATGCCATCGTTCGATGTTCGACGTGTACAAATCGGCATAATGTGCAACTGCATCTTCTCTTACCCACGCCCAACAAAGATCGATCGGTGGCATGGGTGCTTCGCTCAGTGGGCCACTGTAGTGCAATCTCATCCAATGGTCATGGTAGTGTACGATCCACATGACACCGTACGGCCTCGACTCGTGACCCGTGGCCCTCAGCGGTAAGAATGTATAACAATTCCAATTCCTGACTCCTTTGTGGACGTGTTGCCCGATACAACAGATAGTCCAGTTAAACAACGACGCAAAGACAGTCAAATACTCGGAAGACATCCAATGATGTTCACCGCAACCCCCGCTACCCGTAAACTCGATAGCCCTCAAGGTATGATCCCATCTGCTCAAAAGCGGAGGCGTGCGAGGAGACTCATCAAACAATGTCTTGTACACATCGTTTCCCTGAAGCTCTCTAAGACACCACGCTCTCATGACCAAGTGGTCCTGTTCTCGACCCCGGGCGGCATGCGATAACACCCTATAACCACAATGACCATCAGCAACAACATCAGCCCAACCATCAAAGTGTGCCCATAAGTCTTGGGGGACTGCATATTTTTTTGCCCACGAACACAAAGGTCCCGTTGTGTAACCGACCTCCAATGGTGCACCAACAGGTCCATCTCCGAAATCAGACACCGTACTGACAGAAGTTGTCGTCGAAGGGCTG
The DNA here is from genome assembly GCA_029255685.2 of Silene conica. NCBI lineage: Eukaryota > Viridiplantae > Streptophyta > Magnoliopsida > Caryophyllales > Caryophyllaceae > Silene > Silene conica. Next base: position 77,477,014 of record CM055314.2, read on the forward strand.
GAAAAAAACTTGGCAGATCTACGGGCAGCATGCTCAAAAGCGGACTTGTTCCGAGTAGTGGAACCCCTCGGTCTCCCCTTAGGGTTTTCTCGAACCTCAGGTGGACGAATATCTTCATCTGCCGGGTGGAGACCATCTCGAAGTTTCTCAATGATTACCCGTCTCTTCGCCGGATCGACCCCTCTAGCCTGCTCTATAAGAGCATCAAACTCATCATCATCGGTCTTCGGCCTATATTCGGGACTGTCGTACACCAAAGTCCTCCAAAACAAGTGGACGTCCTGAACGTGGAGCCTCCTACGGTTTCTTTGCATCAGAATCATAATGCAGGCACAAGGCAACCCGTGTGTAGTCTGTATCGCACATCAACAATTCTCTTCAAGCCCGTTCCCCAACTCAATCCCTCTCCTAAACTCATCTTCCAGTAACCTAATGGCTTTGATAGACACATGATTTCGCAATAAGGAGAAAAAGGGTCCAACACTTACAGAGTTGGTCAACGACGTCTGTAACTCATGTCGAATCTTGGAGTGTTGAGCTTCAAGCATGCCGTGAATACGAGTCCACATAGTGTCGAGGTTTAAGTTTTGACTCTTCAACCAAGCTTTAAGGAGGGCATGACACGACTCTACCCGGGAAGTGGCCGTGTTACCGAGATGAAAGTATTCGTTCGTATAGAAAACAACGAACTTCTTCTTGTAATGCGCCCATGTTCTCTGCACATAATCAGCCAATTGTACCCAAGTTTCATAAAAGGCTTCCCATGCTCTCCCAAACTCACTTTGTGTGCTTGCATTGATGACCCGGTACCAACCCGTTTCCTTACTATGCAATATCATGTCTTTGTACATCATCATCTTTCTTGAATTTTTTACTCTGGTCTCAATGGCTTTGTTCACATGCCAACGACACAAAATGTGAGAAGTGTCCGGATAGAGGTCCTCAATAGCCCGGATCAAGCCCAACTCTCGGTCAGTGACAAGAGTAGGCATAGGTGACGCCCCCAGAAGCAGCTCCTCTAATCTCCGCAACATCCACCCATAAGATGTATCATTTTCAGACGGAAGGAGAACGGTGGCAATTAAGAAGGAGGATCCGACCGGTGTAACGCCAACTATCTCAATAAGTGCAATCTTCAAAACATTGGTCGAGTAGGTGGCGTCGATAAGAGCGACATATGGGTAAGCACGGAATAGTTTGACGGATTCCAGATGACACATAAACACATGAGTCAACTCTTTCGTATCGGGGTCTGATTCGTGCCACTCCACATATTGGGCAGCAAATGCTACAGCCAACAGTTGTTGAGCGGGATTCCTACTTTCTCTCATCTCGCGCCGAACCTTGTTCGACTCGCTATAAATTTGGGTGCTACTTGGTTGGGGTTTTTCCGGGGTCCTTTTATGAAGAGCATTCTTGATATCCCTCGGCGAAATATTAACCCGGACTTGTTGCCTCACAAATTCTTTCTCTTCGGCATCCAAGCGGGCAAAATATCTATCCCCATCTTTATAGGTCGCTAGTTCGTGGTTGTGAAAACCCGCGTTAGTCGAAGTAATTACGTACCAAGCAATCGTGGGATTCCCATCATCGAAATGAGCGTACTTCTGCACCGCTCGAATCCTAAACGAACATCCGCACTTAGCCGACCCTCTCTTCGTAGACTTCCCCGGATTCTCAGGATCGATCTTCTTTTTGGTTCGGCCGTACCTTGAACAACGGAAGTACGACCCAAGCAACTCCCGTTCTTTGCGATTTTTCGACCCATTTGATGCCTTCACTAAGGCAAAACCATTATCCATAGCAAATTTTTGAGCCCAGTCAAACGCCTCATCCCGACTTTCAAAAGATATATCCGTCTCAAATAATCGGTTGTAATCAACCCCATTTCCACCAAATTTCTCAAACGAATCCTGTTAATACGCAAAATTGGTAAGGATTATATTAAAAAATATTAAAAACCACTTAATTTTTGTTAAAAACTGAGTAAAAATAACGGAAAGTAAAGGTCTTGTAAACCACACGTCCAAGCATGGTCTGGACGTGAATAGTGCACGTCCAAACCATGCATGGACGTGTACTATTCACGTCCATACCATGCCTGGACGTGAATAGTACACGTCCATGCATGGTTTGGACGTGCACTATTCACGTCCAGACCATGCTTGGACGTGTGGTTTGGCCGTCCTTTCCACGCGAGGACGGTCATTTTTCAAGTCCTTTGCAAAAATACGATTGATTTTACGTAGTCTAATTCTATGGCTTCTACGTCTAATTCAACCTAATTTCTACTAAAGGGCTAAAACATTAATTCAACAAAAATTAATTGAAAAAAAAAAATTAAGATTTTAATTACTTACCAATGAATCGTTGTCGTCGTTTGACATTGAATCGTTGTCGTTGTTTGATGTTGTTGATCGATGTTGAAACCGTTTTTTTTGATTTTATGTTGTTTTTGTTAAGAGAGTTTCAGAGAAAAGAAGGTAGAGAGATAAAGAGAAAAGGGCATGCTATGTCTTTTTTATAGAAAACGCCGACGATTTTTCGCAAAACGCCGACGACCTTTCGCAACCCCCTTTTTTTTTAGAAAAAATTTATCTGGTGGGACCCGCAATGTTGTATGAAGATTTTAATACGAAATAACTACCTAAAATTCAATTGTTTACGTACCCAAATTAATGTTTACGAACTTATATCAAAAGTCTTACATAATAATCGTAAACATTAATTTATGTGTAAACTATCAACGTGTATAACATGAAATTAAATATTACTATAACAAACTATAATAATTTTGAATGGTCGTCTGTCTGGAACTATTCCATAATTTCGAATTCCCAATAATCCACACAGTCTACCAATAATAATAAATAAATAAATAAATAAAACATTATTAGACAATAAAAATATAAATGATAAAAAAATGGTAAAACAAATAACGTTATTATATTATTTTACAAACTTTTAACTCAACATTTTGACCATCATAAGTCATAACAACAAATCTTCGGGATATTACAAAATTTAAGTAATTTTTTTGAATAAGAAATAGTTTTCAACAAAAATATGTTAATAAATAGTATTATTTTAATTTTCAATTTAAAAAATGAGATTTACAAAAAGTTAATGACAAAATAAAGGAACTATAAAATTCTGTTAAGTAGATTTTAGAGCATTCCGTTAAAATAATATTCTAAAGAATTCGTTATAGATATTGAGCTTATCCACTAAAATGAGTAGATCTAAAAATTTCTTATCATGTTTTAACGAATTTGTGCATTTTTCGCGGATTTAAAACATGTGTAAATAGAGTATAAAATATCATTTTGGTTTAACATTTTTGAATATTAATCATTATATCGATATTATTAAAATTCTACCAGTGCAATTTTGCACGGGTTAAAAACTAGTGTTTTGCTTATTTGCCTAAAATTTAAACTATCTTTTTTTTCCTTTTTGCAAGTCTTTGATAACTACTTTATTTGATCAAATAAGGTGCCTGAGATGAAATATTATTACATGGGAGATTTGAGAAATAAGGTATCTGATTTGATTTAATTTGCTTTTTTCTACCCCTTCAATATATAATATTTAATAACTATCGTATCTTTTTACGTCATTTTACTAAAAATTACGTATCCTTTCCGATAGTTTGTTAGACATTTTTTTATATAACAACAACTTATCAGCTCTTAATTTTCAGTTATCTTAACAAATACCTTCTTAAATTTCAGTTAACTTTTTATTTTTCAGTTACCTTTTAATATCGTTTTACTAGACATAACCTTACTAAAATTATAATATGATGCATGGATATGAGGGTTTTTAAATAATTAAAAGGGGTAAAATAGGGCATAGTTGGGAAATGGAAATAAAAAGATAATAAGGTGGGATGGCGTTGTATAATGACTTTTGCAAGCTAAGCTTTAACCAATTTGATTTGATAAGTTTAGTTTGTTTAATTAAGATGTGCCGTCTTATTCCTTTAATCCTTCCTTTTTAGTGTTTTCTTAATTTGCTTTATTTTCCTTGTTACAAACGCATTATATTATAATTTCATTTCTTTACACATTCTCCTGCTTTTTTGTATTTTCTCATAAATTAGTTGGCACATCCACTAGGATATGACCTATGGAGGGAGCATTGTTGTTAGCATTTGGAAGGTTATAGACTTCTAGACATAATAGAGACTAGAGAAAGATTAATAATTGGTTCAAATAAAATAATTTTAGAAAAAATAAATTATATAATTTAACACTCCTCTTACTATTTGAGAGAATAAAAATTCTCAAAAGTTTTCCATCCAAGAAATAAGAATTATTCATTAAACTGTCATCTTTTTTTAAGCATGTTATTTTATTAATTTCTTAATTATAATTATAAAGTTTTCATCAAAACAAAATAAAATAATATAAAATTATAAAATACAAAATTTCTAATTTTTCTTAAAAAATAATTTGATGCATTCATGCATATTTATACGGTATAAAACAATAAAATAACCTAATAATTATAGTTCTGTGAAGGAAATTCATTATGTCATTATGATAGTTTAAGAAAAGTTATAAATTGAGATCATTAACTTTGTGATACAAAAATTTAACGATATACTCAAACATTTTTTTTTAATTTTGCAGTCATATCAAAACATAATGAGATAAAATATGAAAAAGGTATAAATTTGGAATTAATAAGTAATAAACTAAAAAGTAATTTTTTTATAAATATTGTGCACTTATTGTACGGGATCTACAGTAGTTTGTTCATTATACACTAGAGAAACAAAAAAGGTCATTATGAGAAATTAGATGCAAAATCAGCGGTAAGTTATTTTTCTTGAGGGGATTATGTTCTATCTTTCGATAATAGGTGATTAGCATTATTACTCAAATTGAAATAACGGAATTATGTTCTAATATGTTAAATTTGAACTGTTGAACACACATATATATAAATAAATATTTTGATTAGAATAAATGTTTTCCCTAATTTATTTCCACCATCTACACTATATTTAGCTATATCGAACAACTCCTTCAAGTGTAAACTCTTTCTTTTTTGGTTCAAGTGAGCGCACTATGTCGCGGGTGAGAATCGAACCCCCAACTTCGAGGTTGGGATAAGAGAGCTCTTACCACTTGAGCTAACTCTTGTTCTCCTTCAAGTGTAAACTCTAAGCATTGAAAAAAGGTGATAATTTTCGTTTCAACATTGATTTCGTATTGTGGCGTTATTTTCGTAAAATAGGCAAATATAAAAGTTTGCATTAAATATCAATAATCAACACACTAGTCGAAGAAAAATCAACTGTCTCAATTAACCTCTGTAATTAAAATCTCCAAAAATCGAGCTTTTAAAGTAATTAGTCTCGTACTTGTTCAACTCACGAATATAACACCTAATTTAACTTTCTTACCTCATAGAAGTAAAACCTCAACTTAACATTTCAAACACAATTTTAATCGATCTAGAACCGTAAAAGCTTTCCAACTTTCTAATACCACACTCCCCACAAGTCAGAATTGGGCACAAAGCATGATGTTCAATTGGAAAACATGTTTAGATTGACACAATTATTAAATAAACTTATTAAAACTATGATTAACGTAACGTCTCTCCAAAGATTCACTAAAACCCAAACTAAATCAAATAATAGTGACTAACTAATCAACTAATCAACTAATGACTTCACACACTTACACTGTTGTTTACCTTTTATGCCCTTCCTACCTTCTCTCTCTCCCGACCCCACACTCTTTTCACTTCACTCCTCCCCTTCTTCTCTCTTCTCTTCTCTACCCAGATTACTCTCTTTTCCCTTCTAATTTACTCGTTATTACTGTTAAATCTACTATTTCATCCCCATTTTTCTGCTGTTTTTCCCACACAAAACCACTGTAATTCCTCCAAATTGTATCATTTTGGTTTCAAGTTTGTGTTTTGAGTGTTGGAATTGGTAAATCTAGTGTAATCTTTATCTGGGTATCTTCCATTTTTGTGGGATTTCGTCAAAGTTTTGAGCTTTTTGTGATTTTAATGGTGTTAATGTGACAATGTGAGAGTAATTTTGAAGGTTTTTTTGATGAGAATGGTGGCTGCCATTTCTAGTGTCTTGTCTGAAACAAAGGGTTCAGCTTCAAGACCACCATTGTTGCCTTCTGAAAGAGAAAATGGAGTTCATCATCAACAACAACAACCACAACAACACCAACAAAGAAGGGTTAGAGCAAGGGAAGTTCCTTCAAGGTATATGTCTATGTCTTCTCCTTCTTCTTCAAATAGTTTTAGTAGTACAACAACAAATACAACTAATACAATTAGTTCTACTTCAACTTCATCAACATCTTCATCATCTTCTAGAAGGTTCCCTTCCCCTTTAGTATCATCAAGGAATAGTGTTAGTAATAGAGGTGGTGTAAGTAGGAGTGAATCAACAACCCCTAGAAGGTCTCAATCTGTTGATAGGAAGCGATCTGTTACGCCGAAACAGCCCACTCCGACTCCTGTGGTTAATAATGCTGGTGAAATGTCTGCTGCTACTAAGTTGCTTGTCACTTCTACTAGGAGTTTATCTGTGTCTTTTCAAGGGGAGACCTTTTCGCTTCCAGTTAGTAAGACTAAGGCTGTGAATCAGGGCGGTGGTGGTGGTGGTGGTGGTGGTGTTGGGGCTAGAAAGGCGACGCCTGAGAGGCGGAGGAGTACTCCGTTGAGGGGGAAGGTAGATGGTGGCGGTGGAGATGACGTTGAGAGGTTGAATTCGAGTTCTAAGCCTGGTGATCAGTTGAGATGGCCTGCTAGAAGTAGGCAATTTAATATGTTTTCGAAGAATTTTGAGTCTTCTAACAATGAGAGTAAGGATGAGTATCTTGGATCTAGTGTTGTGGCTAGGGCATTGCATGATTCTTTGTTGGATGAGAGTAGACGGGCATCTTTTGATGGGATATTGAATATTGATTCAAGGAATGGTGATGTTTTGAATGGGGTTAGGGGTCCCATTGATGTGAATTCAGTGAATGAATCTTCAGTGCCTTCTGATCTCACTGCCTCGGATTCAGACAGTGTTTCGTCGGGTAGCTCCGGAGCCCGGGAAATGAATGGTGGGTCCCATGCTCGAGGTGGACCCCGGGGGATTGTTGACTCAGCGAGATTCTGGCAGGAGACTAATATGCGGTTGAGGCGCCTGCAAGATCCTGGATTAGGGTTGTCATCTAGTCCGTCAAAGTTTCTTGCTACTCCAAAATTGAGCCAGTCCAGGAAGTTCAGTGATGGGCCCATGTCATCTCCCAGGACAATGTCATCACCAATACGGGGAGCTGTTCGGTCAGCGTCGCCTAGCAAGCTTATAAGTCCTTCTGCATCATCACCTATGAGGGGTCTTAGTCCGTCTCGGGTGCGAAATTCCATTGGTGGGCCCATGTGTGGCAGTCCGTGGGACGCGCCATCTGTTTTGAGTTTTGCTGTTGATGTTCGGAGAGGGAAGGTAGGGGAGAACCGAATTGTTGATGCCCACCATTTGAGACTTCTTTACAACAGACACTTGCAATGGCGGTTTGTAAATGCTAGAGCAGATACTGCCTTGTCGATGCAACGGAGAAATGCCGAGGTATGATGCCCTTATCTCTGCATTCTTCTTTGAAGATAATATCTGCCGCTACTAACAATGTTTCTTAGATTCAGTAATGGTCCTACTAATGGATTATTCAATTAGTGTGTGGTTATGTAAACTAAATGTGTAACCATCAGTATCTTTTTTAAATATTTCTTTGTTTATCTTTGAAAAGTTGACCACAATAAATAGGATCCACAAGAGAGCTTAGTTTCATAGGTTTATCATATATTTATTAGTAATTTTGAAGAAATGTGGGGTAAAGTACAAAAAAAAAATAAAGCCACAAACAAGTTTGCCTTCTTGATTCAGTTGATTGTAGCGGTAGTTGCAACGAATTATCGATATTGAACTTTATTATTCTGTTCTGGGAATACTTAACTGTTTTGAGTTTAGTGGATGTCACCTTTTGTAAGTAGGTCCTTCAAAAGCATCCTGGGTCATCAGGAGCAAGAATTAAATGAAGTTGCCTACGCATAATAAATATGTTGATTGCAACAGGATTTCTATCTTGTTTTTCAGTTACCAACAGTTATATGATCTAAGAAATGGTTTAAATAATAGGCATATTGTTAGGCTATGGCTGTGACTGCGAGAAGCCTTTGATCTTATCGTTTGTTATGTTGGTTTGTGCTAATGCCTTTGATTATCTGTAGTCGTAAAGCTTTACCCTTTATTTAAATGGAGGGATTTGCAGGGGAAAGTCAGGGAAAGAAACGAAAGGACTCAATTTTCTATATTTGATGAGCAAAATGGTATTGGAGAAATTTCAAAGGTGGGAGAGTGGATCCGTCAATTTTCTTCCAACAAGATAAATTAAAATGCACCAAACATAGGAAATTTTTGAAGGAAAAACTATCTTGACCCATTTCCCTTCTCCTTCCTTCCTTTTCCCTCCCTTCCCTTCTCCTCCATCTTCATCACCTACTCTTACCTCTTTCTAAATCCAAATAACCCTTAGTTCTCTTATGACGAATGAGTGACTTTGGAGCAAATTGGGAAACTTCAGATATGTATATATTGTAGTAATGTTTATCTATATTGTATCTGCTTCTTTTTACATGGCCTTTTCTCTTTCTAATATACAGAATTACTAAGATATGATTTTGCTGAAAAATAACTACCAGAGTACCAGCCACCATAAATCCCAAAAGGTAGGCTAAGGGGAAGGACCCCCCTGATGTAAAATTCCTTGCCTAGAAAAAGAGACAGAAAGGAAGAATATAGCATATGCAGACAATTAAAATATGGAATCATCATATGTGGTCAACTCATTCCTTTCCATTATAGGGTTTGTATAAATCTTAGCTCAACATTATGTCGTAGCGTGAAACTATTTTACCTTCTTGAGACCATTTAATTTACTGACTTTAGTACGAAGGATAACTTCATCAAGATTAGTATCCTATAAAGTAGAAATTTCATAATCGAGTCAATGCGGTGAGGTTCTGCTAGAATACATCAAAGGAATATGAAACTGCATTACTTTTGAATTATCGTTTGCTTTTTAAGCAACTGTATTCGACGTTGATCTTCATCTGCAGATTTTGTCTGCTTCCTCTTTTATTGTTCCGGGAATAAGGAGGCGTGGCCGTGAAAGTTGTAATGGAAAAAGGCTTTTACGTTCTCATATTGTTAACTTAGTCCATCATGGTCAATCTTGGTTTTGAGACTTATTCTCGGATTGTTTTTGACACGATCTATTTTTGGTAGTCTTGCTATTAATGCGGACTACATTGCGTGAAAATGTGGTCATGCTATAAATGCGGATCATACTGCGTGAGAATGTTGTCATGCTATAAATGCTGACAATATTGCGTGACATGTGCTCTTGGTAACCTTCGAGACCTTGATAATTCCATTCTGGTGTGGTGTTGCTACTGATATTTAAGACATTGCCAGGCATGATTGTATTAACACTGCATTGGGACTTTGGGAGTGCCAAGAATCTTATAGAGTCCTTATACCTGCATTATGGTCCAATTTTATTTTGTTATTCGGATATTAAGTATTCTAGGAATTTTCATTTTGAGACAAGCGTCCTATGACTAGGAGACTAGGAGGTGGAGGATCTAACAAGCTTGTTGCTAATTTAGAGACTGAGCAACTTAATGACAAAGCTGATATATGAGTATGAAGAGAGATTAGTCTGTAATATCTAGCTGTAAATCTATTGTAAAGGGCGTCCCATAAGTGGGAGGCGAAACCAAGCTGTCGCTAGTTTGGAGACTGTGCAACTTAATGACAAATCTGAAGTTTCACTAACTATAACTGCCGATAGATCGAGTCATTTTTTATTTTATCTCTCAGGGGTCGATCATGGCATAAGTTTAGATGAAACTGAATTATCTATATGTAACAGATAATCTATTATAGTTCGTTTTGTTTATAAGCCAACACGTTTGGCTTTTCTGTTTTTGGAGAAAATGGATTCTCTCTTTTTCCATTTTGTGCACGGAGAACTTAGAGCTGTCTGGCCATACTAGACTTGAAGGGATCTGCTAGATGGCTTGTTTATCAAATTGTAAATCTCTTTAACTCAATCAAGTGGAATTTAATAACATCGGGCTGTTAGATTGCGTGGCTGACATACCATATGTTATGTGTAGAAATGTATATCTGCTTCATGTGATTTTAACAGTGCTTAGAGTTTGGCAATCTCTCAAATTTGTAATTAGATTATTTCGGATTTTGCAGAAGAATCTATGGAACGCATGGATAACCATAACTGCTCTACGTGATTCTGTCAGACTTAAAAGAACACAAGTACAGCTACTAAGGCAGAAAATGAAATTGACTTCTATCCTTCGAGGACAAGTAAGAACCCATCTTAACCACGCTGGTGTCTAGCTCCATGAAACATTTTTGATTGCATCCTTAGTTTCGAGTGACAGTACACCTAGATTCTATTTACCTTTAAGCAGCTTGCTGCTCTATTACAATTAATTAATTTTATAAGTATCCTTTTTTTCATTATATACAATGGTAGATTATACACTAGTGCTTTCTCATCCATATGTTTTTATTGATCGACTCTGGTTGACAAACAATATGTATGAATGGACATATTTTGGTCTCCATCTCAACTATAGGAGTTAGTGCTCTGCTCATATTTCTGGTTAGATCACGGAGAACTGATTTCTAAAGTTATCTTCCTAATAATATTTTGAACATGGTTCTATAAAGAAGTGTTTCTGCAAAAACAAAAATGTTTCCTTGCTTCTGCTATTATAAGCTCCGCTGTTAGCCACCAGGATCGCTTAATCTATTTAGTGCTGATAGTGGTAGAGCATATGGTGGACAGATTTCTTCTTTCTTTCTCTCTTTCTTAGCGTTCCTGGAGCTAGACAGTTAATAATTGTTGGTATGATCCTATAAGAAGCTGCTTTTCTTCTCTATATGAATAAGATAACTCATGATTGCTTGAGTGCTTATTTTCCTCGCTCTCCTAAAGTATATGGGCGACACTCCCTGGTGACTCCTATACATGGGTGTCATCTCCTTGGTGCCTTTGACCGATATCGATATTTAGTTGTCAAAAGAAAAAAAAAATAACAAACTAGAGTTTCGTTTTGTCTGAGGTCTGGAGTGTCGATGCAATTTATTCATATTGTCCCTTTAGAATAAACCAAACTGATCTGTCCTTGTTTTTTATCTGATGACAGATTACATATTTGGAGGAGTGGGCCCTACTAGATGAAGAACACTCTTGCGCTATGCATGGAGCTATTGAATCTTTGAAGGCCAGCACCCTCCGCCTTCCAGTAGTTGGAGGAGCAACTGTATGTTGTTGCATTTAATATACAAGTCCATGAAGCATGGTTATGTATAGCTGTGAAACAGTCTGTCATTATTTTAGTTTTTGTAACAGGCTGATGTCCAGAGTGTAAAGGAAGCAATAAGATCTGCTGTTGATGTGATTCAGTCGATGACCTCAACATGTTCTGTATTGGCAAAGGTATGAAGAAATTTCTTCGTCTTCTTATCGCCTAGGTAGCACGGACACTTCTCCTAATGAGCCGTACCGTGTCCGACACCGACACTCCACGGACACACGCCGAAACGTGTCCAACACCTAAACAGCCGTGTCTAACTTTCTACATTTATTTGGGCACGTGTCCGACGCGTGTCCATTGTATTTGAGCCGTGTCCGTCGCGTGTCCACAATATTTGGTTATCATTTGCGGTGAATGATGTTCTTGAGATGAGAGATGCGTTATTGAAAAAGATCAATTAGAATATTGATTCGGATAAGGAATGAAAATAAATTTATTATCAAGGCAAATTTTACATTAACTTATTTAAAATTAATATCAAATACTTTTACAAAAATAAAATCAAAAATTTATAACTATGAAATGTATATTTTATTAAATTTAAATGCCGTGTCCCGTGTCCTAAATTTCATGGCATGCCGTGTCCCGTGTCCGTGTTGTGTCCGTGTCCGTGTCCGTGTCCGTGTCCGTGTCCGTGTCCGTGTCCGTGTCCGTTTTGGTGCTACCTAGCTTATCGCTAGTCAGTTCACTTTCAAAAGCATCTGAACTTTGGCGAATATGTTTTATCATAAATATTTTGAATGGACTTGTAAGTATACTGTCTACTTGTCTAAGTAAAATACATGTTAAAGAAACCCTGGGAGCATGATACAGAGTATAAAATAAGAGAGTACTACATTAAGAATGTAGTTTGGAAGCATTTTTACTTCGACCCTTCGTATTATCTCGTGTACCCATGGTCTGATACTACACCCAAACATGGGTATGACACTTAGGCACGTCATTTTTTCAAATGAAAAAGAAAAACAGATTTTTTTGAGAAAATACTGTCACAAATCTCAGAATTGGAAACGGGCTCATTTCAGAGGCTTCTAACCGAGTCTAACTAGCACAAATTGGAAGTGAAGGGGCTCTGTCATCAACTATCATGTTGTTTTCTGGCTTGGAATCCTGTGAATTAGATTGATTTTATACTTGCAACATTTTGTTGCTCTTATTCCAGTAAGCAGCAAATAGTAACTAAAGGAGATAGAAATTAAATTTGATTTTACAGTTGCTCTCTGTCTGCATCTTTTGCAGTGTTCATGCAAGATGCAACATGCCCACAAGGGCTACTTTGTAATTCCTATCATTTTAGCAGTCTAGTCCCATAAAATAAGCCTTGTACTAAGTCAACATGGAGGGTTTAGGGTTACATTTTCAGAACAATAAGTTATCTACAAATTGGAAAATCTTGAGTTTGTTTTTTAAATAAAATATTGTTATGTATAAATCTAGTACAAAGTCTCTTCCTCTAGATATGTCACGCTGGTCTCTATTTTGGCTGTTGGAGAAGAATTGGTGATTGGGGGTAACGGTCAAGAATGAATTCCATACCCATATCCTTTAGTGGTGCACTGACAGTGTCGGAAACGAGTATGAACATAGAAATGAAGAGTCGAAGTAACACAGGAACTGAGTATTAGCCTTAGAAAACTGTGAAGTTTTGCCTCCAGCAGTTCCCTAGCTTTAGACCATAAAATCAATATGGGCCAAGGGTGCTGTTCAGATCTAGATTCCTTTGAGAGGAGAATTATTCAAAGAGAATGAATGCTTTCACTAAATTACTGACTCTAGATCTCCTGCTGGACCCAAGGAAATAAAATGATTTCATGCTATGAATCTATGTTGTTCAAACTCGTTAGGACTTAGGAGTATAGGACTCTGGCGCGTGTCAAATCGCTGGACACTTCTATTTTGTTAGATTCTTTTGAGTATGTTTGTAGCGTAAAATTAAAATGTCCTGGTGTCATGTTATGTCCTACACAAGTGCACAGAGTATATGGCCAATATGAGTTACATTATCTAGCTATATGAAATAGTTGGTGAAGTGAAGAAGCCGTTTAGGGATGCAAACTTCCAGAGATAGATATAGTGGTGTATTTATGCTTTTGTTTCCTCCCCGGTTTGTTAACCTAGTCCCTTTTTATCTGTCTCAACCACTTGTTTAGGTAATATTGTATTCGAAAGATGTTTTTTTCCTTGCCAGTGCTCATCTGATGTGTGGACTGCCATTATTATACCTTTGACGTAATTATTGTAAATACTCTTACACAGCTTTCATAAAAAATCGATCCAGTAAGATACGAAAATAAATGGATGAGACACGTGAAATATTTCTATTTGCTACGTTGTCTGAGCTAAAGTCGGAATATTGCATTATTTCTAGGTAGAAGAGGTGAATTCTTTGATGACTGAACTCTCAAGGGTTGCTGCCAAAGAAAGGAACTCACTGCAAAAATGCAAAGAAGTATTGTCCATGCTATCGGCCGTGCAGGTTTGTTTTCTCAGCTTACATCCCTTAATATATACTCGAAACTATACCTTGCCAGGTAACTGACGATCTTATTTACCATCATTCTGAATCATTTACGACCCAGGTGAAAGATTGTAGCTTGAGGACGCACATATTACAGCTTAACCGCTCACCAGTAGCCTGACAACAATATCAACGGGTTTCTAGAACTAATGTTGGAGTTTAACGATCTCTTTAAAAACAAAGGCTAACACACACAAACCATCTTCTTCGGTGGTATAGGGAGGTGACGAAGATGTGAAGGTGGATTTGGATGATAATTTAGGTTTTCTGAATAGCAAATGTTTTTGATCTGCTAAGGTGTGCCTCTTCCTCTTGTTCTTTAACAGCAATATCTCTGTTAGTGGTCGCTTCCTTGTTGTAAGTGCAGTTTCGTTTATTTTGTGCATTTCTTGTAAGGAAAAACAATGATGGATGTAAATAGTGTAAGTTCTGAGTTATCTATTAGTTACTTCCGTTGTTCCAGTTAATTGTTTGCGTTTTCCGTTTTATGATTGTTTCCTTGTTTGTTTTCGCTGAGCATCTATCAGTCACATAAGCATAGCAAAAAAACACGAGTACGATTGGAGGCTCAGTCACAAGAATTGCTGTCGCATACATAATTCAAAAATCCTTTCCGTCTGACAAACTCGATACAAGTATGACAACCAAAAATCCGAAATCAAACGAGAACATAGATACATCTTGGAGGAATAAGAAGATTGAAAGTTTGCATTGTCTGGAGTAATTAATTAGAGTCCTTTTACCGGCGAAATACCCATTTGAAAGAATGAATTCTTCCTTTTGTCTCGCGGTTTTCGCGCTCCTTCCGTTTATCAAAACAAAATTTGGGTATACGCTCAACTTTTCTCATAAGTGAAAATAACATCAAATATTGATCATGCTAATGTTCGTTCTAATAATCAGACCTAAACAAGCTTGTTAAACAGGATCAAAATCAGAAGCAAAGGCTATGACACGGAATTCCTTCTGTTTTTGAAAGACAGGGATTTCCCGTCGTCGTGAGTTTCCGATGAATCCGACCCGCTCGTTTCACAACTTCCATTCTTGTTAGACCACATTTTGGAAAATATCTTCTTTGTCATTACCAACCCTTTTGTCTTATGAAAGGGTGATTTTTCGACACTTTTCTCGCTTGCCTTCCTCTCCAGTTTCAGAGCTGCCAGCTCACTCTTTAGAGCATTCAGTTCCTCAACTGTGGCGACAGCGTCCCAGTCTTCATCGGCATTAGGGGTTGATCGGGAGCTTCTCTGAGACCCACTATTGAGGTCCCGGATGCTCTTTGGTAGGTCAGGTGTGCTGGTCCCCGATGTGGCTGAAGCTCGAACCTGCTCAAAGAATAGCACCTGAACGATCACCCTCATGGGCAGCCTTTCGTTCTGCACAGCATGCATGCATGCATCGACTGACAGCTTCTTGCAGTCCATTAGGCGGCATATTCGCTTCCTCTCACTTTTGCTAGTTTCTGGGTGCTCCTGCATTTGTTAGCTATGATTATCAGAAATGCTGCAGACCAGAAATTAAAAGATAGAATCTCATAATTGCTTTCCTCATTCACACCAGAAGGTCTAGTTAACCACCAAGACTCGGACTCAAATAACTCAATTTTGGTGACAGTAAGGACATACATTGCTTCAAGAATCAAAACAGAAGTTAGTAAAGCTAAGAAACAGAGGTTTAATGTAGAATGGAGCGATGTTGGAAACACCAGGCTTAAAATCACCAAAAATCATACTATCGCATCAGATAGCATTCTATTCACCTCTTTCGTTTGTTTGGACAAGTATCAGAATGGCAAATGCATCCATAATGTTATACATCCAACAGAAGTATGGGCAAATAAGTGAAGTGTCAAAGAAACATAGCTCTTATATCAAATCAACAAATCATCAAGTGCCATGAAGATTTAGGCGGGGTAAAGTGCTGGATGTATGCAACACTCTTC
Source organism: Silene conica (assembly GCA_029255685.2). Taxonomy (NCBI): domain Eukaryota; kingdom Viridiplantae; phylum Streptophyta; class Magnoliopsida; order Caryophyllales; family Caryophyllaceae; genus Silene; species Silene conica. The sequence goes on from CM055314.2 coordinate 77,492,916, forward strand.
ATATTTTTTCAAGTTGTTTGCGGGTGACCCATAATGAAAGTTGCATCCAGAACTATATCTATGAACCCCAACTTCTTAGTATATAAGAAGTGTGAGTAGTTTAGTTGGTCATTTTGCTATATTTATCATATTTCATCCATGGCAATTGTTGGGAAACCGTTCTAGTACCGTTCAAATCATTTGTTCACTTTTTATATTCTTCGTGGGGGTATTTTAATCAAAGGTAAACAAATGATTGTGACAAAGAGAGTATTTTTTTGTTTATAATTATGAGTGGAAAATAGAACGCCCTTGCCCCATTTTCCACTTTTAGGCAATCTCATAGGTTTTCTATACGAGTCGGTCTGACAACGTCTCACATTAGAATTTGTGACCGAACAAAAAGAAAAGATTGATTACCTTGAGGTACATATCAATGGCACGGTATAGACCATCATGCCCAGGCCTTGAAATACCAGAAAGCATCTCAGCAAGTCCAGTAAACTTCGACACGGGTAGATTAGGATCTTTCGCGATTCCAGCAAGGTAACCATCAATTATTTTGGCCACCATAAGTTTTGATGCTTCCGACAATATCCCACCGGGTTGGTCTAGTTTATGAGCTTCATCTTCCTCCAATGTCTCAATCTCACAAATTCGATGCCGATTCAGAAACTCATATACTATGTTCTGTACAATATCAACATCATACTTCAAAGCTTCTCCTTCTGGTGCTGCTATCAAAAGATCACTCACAGTGGCCTGCTCTAGCTGATGTCCTATTCTCTTAATTAACTCTTTTTTTGCCGGTTCTCCCGAGCTCACCACTATGGCTGCTTTCAACAATTTCAGCAAGAAACTACAGGAGACACAGCCTTTCTCTGCAGGAAGCAGGCAAATGATTGTATCAACAATGAGCCGATAATTTGTCATGTCACTTGACTGGGTCCCACCCTTGACCAAACCCGGAAACTGTCGATAAGCATAAGCTTTCAAAGCTTCTCCAATCACTTCATCACAAATAGCACCTTTGCTTTTGATAGTTTGTAAGACCCTCCTATACAAATCAGCCTCAATCTCACACAAGTCCTCCACCCACCAATCTTTTGGCACCACTTTGTAGTTCCTAACACCATAGTGATTTTGATCAATTCCATTTTCCTCGGGAAGCTTTTTACGGTTATAAGTGTAGGACCAGTCCACCTCAGCAGGGTCAACGGCCGCTTTAGAAGCAATAGAATCGATGCAGTGATTAACCAGTTCTAAATCTTCAGACCATGGAAGCATAGCCTTGGTTGTCTGTAAAACTATGATCGAGTCCTTCCAGCTTCGAAAAATGATAGAATTCAGAAAGACGTCAATCTTGTATACAAGATTGCCTTTCTCCATAGATTCTTGCATCCCGAGATACTCAGCTGCACATCGTATGGAAACTACATTATGTGCATTCAAAGTAACGACCATTCCATAGCAGAACTTGGCACACATCTCGAAAGCAGCAGGTCCTCCTGGAATGTCAGGAATGATCACTTCATCACGACTCTGTTCGTTTGTGTCCGCAACCAACTTTTGCAAGCAGGAAGACTTGGAGAGTAAAGGAAACTGAGAAGTGAACCAAACCAAACCAAACCAAACGGTCAGTATATGTTAATTGTTGTTAGCATCTAATTGTCTATTACCTCCATTCACTTATATTCACTATATGACTTTTAGACCAAAGTTTTAAGGAGGAAAATATAATGTAATGGTTTGAATGTCCCAAAAAAGAAAATATAGTGAATCGAAATGAATCTACAAATGTCATCAGTAAAAGGAAACCCATAAAAATGATCCGCCATCAAATATTTACTTTCACTTGGAACATCTTTTACTGCGCACTATTTTGTATCTTTGACTACAGCAACGGGCTTACCTTGTGCAGATAAAATTTCACTTCCCCAACATTTACAATGATATCAGTAGCAAGCTCGGAGGCCACATACCTACGCATGACATATACCTTGTGTAAGTAATAGACAACAGTAATATTAACAGAAAAAAATAAAGCTGCATCTAGATAGGATAACATCAATAAACCAGTAAACACCTATCACGTAACAGTGTATCACTATGTCATAGCCGTAAATTCTGGGTTTGATAAAGTCATGAAGCTATCCAATGTAAGTAACTTGGGGACACATACAACAAGCAGAGCTGATAATGGTGCCAGCCTAAAGACTTCAGGCCTATGAGGACACAAACTATTGTACTCCACAAACACGGTACACCCATTTGCCAAATCGATTTACCCACCTTAACCAGGAATTCTATTATTTTGTTATAAAAGTTTCAGATTCAAGTGGTTTTCGGGAAACTGATTTCAACTCTCAATCTTTATTTTTATCACCCCTATTTGTGAGTGGAACGAGTAGCAGCTTCGTGTAATATTAATTCCATGACAGTCATATGATGGGGAAAAATGGTAAAATGGTTCAGTTGTATAATAGTTCTTTCTGGTAGACCCCTGACGATAATTAGAGATTTTAAAACCAAAAGCTTTGCAGACTTTTGCAGAACGATCTAGGCAAATTAAGGGGTCACCAGTTCCGTTTCTAGATAAGAAGCAGAAGAGAGCAGTTCCGCCAAAATGATTATGAACCAATTTGAATGTTGTAGAAAGATCATGTCAAATTCAAATTAATTCATTTGAATCAAATAATGTTTCTTAGACAGAAATCAATGCAAGGAAATTAGAGCACCGTTTAATATACTCATAAGAGCTTGATGGTGTTCCTACCAAGTGATTTTTTTATAAGTTAGTCAACTCTAATCAAATGTCTAGCATACTAAAAGAATTAGACACATAAACCAATGGACTGCTAGTTGATTCAGCGAAAGGAAATTAGAGTCCCGTTTTGAAAGCGTCAAAGAGACCAAATAGTTTATCTTATCCGAGCATAAACTTCCCCTTTCTCGAAAAATTCATTCACAGAAAGACCCATAGCTAAAGATTAAAGAACTTGAATATTTTTGATTCAAAAAAAGAGAGAGAAAAGAGAAAAGCTCGAAATCTTAACTATAAGTGAAAATGTTGGAAGCCTTTCCAAGACAAAGACATCAACATTGAACACCACTACCCACTAAAAGATCAGCTGATAGAGTTTGCCACAAGTGACATCTTTAGATGGAAAGTGGAAACACCAAGAAATTAACTAACGGTTTTATTAAACTACCCGAAAGGCAGCCATATGATGATGCTAGACAGATCAACAGACAACCGGAATAACCAAATGAGCAGAACAGGGAAGTATGATATACTGAACACTGAAAGCAGATTAAATTCAATTTAGAGTAATGTAACTATGTTCAGCTCAAAGTTCTTACCTGACATTGTTATCTTGACTTTGAAATGTATCTGGCTTTGACCCAAGCTTCATAAACTTCATCTTGGTCAGAAAAGATCTGGATTTGACTTCACTTGCAATCAAATATATGCCCTAACCGGTACAAAACTAATGGATCCTTGAACTATTCGCCAACCATACAAACACATCCGCAATCATAGAGCATTTACAATAACCAAGAAAATCCTCCTGAAAATGGAACATTTAAACTCCCAAAGGAAGTGGGGACCAAATAACTAGATTTAACAGACACTCTAAGATTCAAGACAATATGGAAAGATCGCAAGATGATGAAAAGGCATATGCAGCCAGCGTGACCGAATCTTTACAGAAACTAAGACAGTTTTATGATAAACAAAATAACAAAGCAAATGGTATTAAGTAACTTAAATAAAAGGGTAATCTTGTACTGTAAGAGAACCAAATAAGAGCATTTGTTTCCTTCGTCGACAGCAAAGCCCGTACACCCCGCTAAATCAACTGATCTTAGGAGACATAGGCAACAGACTGAGTACACTAAAAAAGTCTGATAACTAGTCACACCCACAAGCAACTAACTAATCTCTAACCTTCCACCACCAATTTCTTCCATTTCTTAATTATTTCTTCCCTTACTTCTTACTTTCCGTTCTTTCTTCTACAATATTTTAAAGTCTAAATCCTTAATTAAAGATTCATATCACCAAGACCTACAATGTGCTCTTTAAAGCTTCAAGTACCAATACCCAAATAATCTAATATTAACCCAAAAAGCTTCAAACTTTACAAACATTTTTTTAATAAGAACCCATTTTACCGTTTGTACACCGCGGATACTGGCAAATCTGTAACGGAAAAAAAACAGCATCTGGGTATCAGTTGAAGAAAAACACCACATTAGTGGACATAAAGCATCTTTCAGGGTAATTTTTTTTAATATAACAAGTGACTTAGGAAGCTAACAGCAATGCATTAACACTAATTTTTTATATGAGTAAACATTTAAACTACAATTAAGGTATAATCAATGAGTAAATTCTGAAGAATCCCATGAGAAACAACCAAATCTACCTAAATAAATGAACCACCAACAAATCATATACAATGGAGTTTAATCAAAGTTGTTTATACTATATACTATATACTACTCCCAAAGACGTCTTAACTTAGTAATAAAGGAGGTATAATGGACAATAGGTCCCAGTGCGGATCCCCCTCTCCCAACCCGATATTGTACTGCTCTTGTAGCTCATTTGACACCAAAAGAATATACCCAACGACGAGGGAATATAGTTAGTAGTAGCAGTAAAAAGAGGAAGAAAGCATGGAAATTTGGACCACATTTACAACAATGTTTTATGAAACAAAAACCCAAAAACAACTCTCCATGTAAACACCATCAAAACCCAAGAAACGGAATATTGTCAAAATGTCAAACTACCATTTTTACACGCTAATTAAACTTTGGTAATTGAGCATAAAGAATGAGGAATCAAAGATTGACCCGTTTCATTATAAGTTAAAACCCCAATTAATTACAACAACAAATCAACAATAACAACATTACCCCCTCAAAATGGCTCCCGCAAATTACAATCTAGGTTGGGTTCGGATGTACGCAAACTTACCCTTTGCTAGACTGCTAGCAATACAAAAAGGCGGTTTCGATAAATTAACTGAGACAAACAAGAGTGAAAACTCACCAGAATAAACATTGAACTGAAGGAGCAAAATGTATGAGTGAGAAAACAATCCAAATAAAGAAAATATTGCAACTAAAAAATTGATGTTGCTTTACTTTTTCCCGCTTAATAATTTCATTTTTTTCCCACTCCACAGTGAATTTTGTTGGGTTACTTTGGTCGTCAGTACCCTCGGTTTTTTCAATTTCTATTTTGTATCACATCTTCTCATTGGAGACCGACTATATTCGTCCTAGGACGAATCGAATTATTGTACCATTTCACAGGTAAATGATTCGGATATTTTTTGCAAGTGGGGACAAATTGATGATTTTTTTATAATTTTTTTTATTGGTTGATCAGCCTCGATAGTAATAACCTATCTCATCATTTCGAATGACTAAGGTAAGTTGAAGCCACGGGTTTTCAACCCACCTCGAAATAGTTGGATATGAATGCCCAACAAAAACTTTTTTATAATGGGTATGGTTTGTTATGAGTACAATTAGGTAATTATTTTACGGAATTACTTTTTAACATACGGAATTTACTCTTTTACTTACTTTTTTTTTTTAAAATTTCATATGCTTACCTTTACCCTAAACATAAACTTTATTTCCTAAACATAGACAAAACATTTTTTATATATGCATCTTTACCCTAATACTAGCGTAACACCCGTGAAAATTCACGGGTTGTTCAATTTTAATTTTGACGGGAAATGATCAATTAAAGCTATTAGGTATTTTAATAATATATGTGGTGTATATGTAAATACTTTAAAGAAGAATAAAAAAGTATATTTATAACATAAGATATATAAGAACATGTTGACATTAAAAGTTTGACGTATAACTTGAAAAGCGTCAAAAATAATTAAAAAATACTATAAACTTTTAACTTTCCAATAAAATGAGCTTTTAGTATTAGAATTGAAAAAAATATAAGGGGTGAAAAAGATTAAGTGAGATAAAATAAGATTTAGGAAAGAGAAATAATAAAAATAAATAAGGTAAAAAAGATAAATTTAAGTAATTATATGGTTGGAATATTAATTAATAAACTAGGTTATAACCCGTGAACTTCACGAGTCTGCTTTTAGTAATTTAAATTAATATTGTGAATAATTTAAAGATAAAGAAATCAATTATTTTAAAACTTTAATAATATGAAATTAATATTGTTAATAATTAAAAGATAAAGAAATTAATTATTTTAGAATTTTAAAATATGAAATTAATATAAAGATAAAGAAATTGATTATTTTAGTATTTTAATAATATGAAATTAATATTGTTAATAATATTAATCTAAAATATAAATACTACTATTAGTTTAAAAATTACGTAGCGTTATTTTAAAAATCGTGTAAGATTATAACTAAAATACGGTCGCATAAATTAAGACGCATACATTAATAAAAGTGAAAAAACAAAAACAAAAATGAAAAAATAATATTAAACAACTAAATAATCAATGTCGGTGCATTGTTGCCCCCAAATAGAACCCATCATCATCAAGGTTGTGTTTATCTCAGATTTTAGTTTTCCTCACATAAAGTCAATAGCTTCTCTCACACTCACTGATTAATCCCTAAAACATCAAACATCAAAATGTTCGAAACTCTAATCTCGTCACCGATAAATAACCGACGATATTAGATATGTATTTATTCATATCTTCTTGTGAATTGTTCCAGAGAAGGCTAAATCCAATGAGATGCGGTTTACTGCGCCTTGAGAACTCACTCCTCCTGGCGAAACCTTATTTGCTGCATATCTAATAACCGACGATATTAGATATGTATTTATTCATATCTCATTTCTTACTTAATTTTGATTCAAGATTGGTGACTGAATTAATTTTTCGGTGTATGCAGGAACCCAACAATTCAGTGTTGATGGAATCATATATTGGGATTAGTTTGCATGTTCATTTAATCACTCGAACTTGGTGAGTTTTCATTCACCTATTACCTTGAACTTAGATAATTTTGATAATCAAATGTTAGTGATGGTTGTATTTTGTAAGTAATTTGATTTCCCCAGAATTTTTTAATTTTATGAAGTATTTTAGATCTGAAATTGGGGGAAAACGGGTTTAATTGAAACAATTTGTTCTGAAACTTGTACTTTCCTACTATGATTCAGCTAATATGGCATGGACGGAGGTCATCTTGAGCTTGAGACGGTCTTAAATGAGATTTGTTGTCTACATTTTGTTTTGAAAGTTGTCGTCTTTCCTACTGTGGAGGTATGATTCAGCTGATATGGCATGGAAGGAGGCCGTCTTGAGCTCAAGACGGTCTTAAATGAGATTTGTTTCCGATAGAATGTCACGAAAGTCCACAAACTTGAATCCATATTGTGGGATGGGTAAATCCTGAACCTCTTTAACCATTGTTGGATATGAAAAGTAGATGGGTAGTTCAGCAGAAGTTGCAATTTCAGCCCCCTTATTTGCTTTCACAGTGAATCTTGATAATTTGTATAAATGTCCCTCGTTGATCTTGTTCTTGAATTTGTTAATGATACTTTTGTCGATAGTAGCCTGAATTATATTTTCCTGAAAATTGTAATAATATTAGTAAATAGTACATAGTCGGTAAAAAAAGTCAATTAAACGTTAGTACCTCCGAATCAAATAAAAGCATCTCTAATGATAGAGTATCATCTTTGTTGTAGAAACTTTTTCTCTCCCAAAGGTGTACAACCCGTACCACAATTTCTGCAGTAAGGATTTCCGAAGTCAAGTGACGTATGGCAACATGGGTGCAATTCAAAGCCATAACACAAATTTGGTTGCTTAAGGTATTTCTTAATATTAGTTAATGGTGAATGATGATAGATTTTTGATGTTTATATAATTATCGTAATATTAGTTAATGGTGTATAATTATCGTAATATTATCGTAATATTAGTTAATTAAGAGGGAAGACCCGTGTTGACTCAAGAATAATGATGATTTGATTTGATACACCAGATTTTTATTATTATAATATCATATGCAAAAGCCCATATGCAAAAGGAAATAAGAGGGAAGACCCGTGTTGACTCAAGAATAATGATGATTTGATTTGATACACCAGATTTTTTTTTATTATAATTATTCTTATTATTTTAGTAAATCTTGTAGAATTATGGAATTTATGGAGTCAAATTAATTGTTATTGTTAATTGAAATGTAATTAAATTGAGTCAAATTAAAATGGAATTTATACATATAGCTGTTATACATATGGGTGTATAACAGTCAGTCTGTTATATTTAGAAATCAATTTGATTCCATAATACTTGCAAATGGAATCACGGGTTATATATGAAAGACATCAATTGTTTGCACTAATTTAAATTACTAAATATGGCGTCAATCTTGTGATTTCATTATTTCTTATTATTTTATGAAATTTTGTGCATGAATATTATTGTTTTAGCATTATTATTATTGTTTCCAAATCTTTTCAGTATCGAGAATTTGAGTTCTTATGGAATGCAATCTTGTCATTAAATCAGGTGTAGAATTATGGAATGCATAATTATCACGTCAACCAACTTAATGCAAATGGAATAAAATCTTGTAGAATTATAGAATTTATGGAGTCAAATTAATTGTTATTGTTAATTGAAATGGAATTAAATTGAGTCAAATTAAAATGGAATTTATACATATGGCTGTTATACATATGGGTGTATAATAGTCAGTCTGTTATATTTAGAAATCAATTTGATTCCATAATACTTGCAAATGGAATCACGGGTTATATGAAAGAAATCAATTATTTTCACTAATTTAAATTACTAAATATGTGATGAGCTCCATTTTGGTCATCATTTTCTTTACATATTCTTTATTTTCGGTCACGATTCGACCTCGATTTGCGTGTCTTTGGTTGTTTTTACGTCCGTTGCCTCGTATATTCCTATTTGATCCACTTTTTGCAGGTATTACGGCGGAGGCGAAGAAACGGAGGAAATCGAGACGAATTTGGAACGATTTATGAAGAATTGTGAAAGATTTAGCAAGACCATTCCCAGGCCCTCCCAGCCGGTCCCCAACCGGCGGACGGTCGGCCGGCTGGGAGCTTTGACTTGAGAATTTTGGCGAAAATTAGTGAAGTTTACAGATTCTAGAGAAAGGTGCACCAGCCGGTTCCCAGCCGGCAGCCGGTATGCCGGCTGGGGATCACTTCCCACACTTAGCCATAATTTGAAAGATGAAGAAATATGCATGTTGGGCAGAATTCTGAAAAAGGACTCCCAGCCGGTGGACAACCGGCAGCCGGTCCACCGGCTGAGGGGACATGTTCATGTCAAAAATTGAAGAAAAATCCAGAAGTGAGCTAAAGGCCTCCCAGCCGGTGCCCGACCGGCAGCCGGCATGTCGGCTGAAGATCAATGTCAAAACGAAGAAAAGAAGAAAAAAATCAGAAGTCCATATTTGGACTCTCAGCCGGTCCCAGACCGGCAGACGGTCGACCGGCTGGGAGTCACTTTTCGTATTTTCGAGCACTATATAAACCCGCACTTGTATCATTTTGTTATCACGCATTTCTAAGCATATTTTCTAGGGTTTTACTGTTTTATTAGCACATACTTAGTCTCAAAAACTCTCTTAAAATATTTAATACTCCTTAGATCCTAGTTTAATCTTTCAATCTAGTTAATCTTTCTTTAGTAATTCTCTCTAGTAATCTTCTTGGGCAATTGTAAGAGGTTTTATTGGGTTGTATTTTGAAGGATTTGAGAGAACTCTTCAACTTGTTATCCAAGTTACTTCCTTTTCCTTTGCTATTGGTATAATCTCTCTAATCTCCACTATGTTATTGCATTTGTTTAAGTTTCTCTTGAATCAATTGTTTACCTTTACTTGTTCATGATGTTTAGCATTTGTTTATCCCTTGTTCATATGTTTTTCCTAGCCATGAGTGAGTAGTCCTCTTACTAGGGTTAGGGGTGAACTTGGGTAGTTGATATTGATGTTTGTTGTTTAGGGTTAGGGTTTAGGTTTCATCTTTGTTAGGTTTTCATTGTATGCATGCTAGATGTTTGATGAAATGCCTCAACGACGGTTGGGCATGATTCTTATTGTTGTTTGCCTTAGACGATAGTCTAGGACTTTCATGGGCATGTGTATGTGTTAGGTCGACCTTGTTTGTAGCGAAAGCTAGAATAGGACTCGACCTTAGGTTAGTCAAATCGAAAGACGAGACGGACCTAGACTTAACATAGATGAGACCACCTACCCTTAGCATGTTTGACATCGGCTACCCTAGTAACCCCCGACACCCTAGTTCCTTTAATCATCAATTTCATTTCAATTTATTTGCCTTAGTTGTTCTTTAGTCGTTAATCAACCTAAAACTTATTACCCCGACTCTTGCTTAAATTAGAACATAACTATGCAACTATCCCCACCGTCTTCGCGAACGATAACCCTATTATACTACTAATTTGGGTTTTTATAAATGTGTTTGATCGTGAGAACCGACGACTAAATCTCGCGCATCAATATGGCGCCGTTGCCGGGGACGGTGCTAGAAGTTGTGTAGTTTAGTTTTAGTTTTAGTCTTGAGTTAGTTGAGCTTGTTTTGTTTTGATCAAAGATTTGGTAGTTGATTGTAGAGTGGTTGCTATATTGCTCACCCTAGTGTCTAACAAACACTAGGACGACTAATTTGTGCGCTAAGTTCTATGCCTAGGGGCGACTCTAATTCCTTGTTGTCAACTTCCGAACCGGAGAGACTTTTTCGGGCCTTAAGGAGGAAGACCATTGCAAGAGTAAGGATTGCCTCCCAAGCATCTACTAGCCATAACAACCCCTTTTCACCCGAACCACCAAGCCCCAATCAAAGCAATCCTAGCCCAACATCCGAAAGTTTCGACAATCCGTTTTATCAATCACCACCACCATCACCACACGTTCCAAATCACCACCAAATTCATATAATGGCCGCCCTTCGTGATCATAACCGGCCCAATCACAATGACACCACAAATCCAATCAACTTTGGTACTCTTGTTCCTCAAAATTTTGAAATACACCCTTCACAAATGAGTTCTATCGAAAAGAACGCCTTTAGTGGGGCTTCTCACGAAGATGCTCATGGACACTTGAGAAAGTTCAAGGGTAAAGTCGCAATGATAAAGAAAACGGGAGTGCCCGAGGAGACCTTAAGGCTTATTCTCTTCCCCTATTCCTTAACCGACAAGGCGGATAGGTGGTTAAATGTGCATGCTCCAAACACATTCACCACTTGGGACGACTTGGCAACGGCCTTCCTTGCCAAGTACTACCCGTCCTCTAAGACCGCCATGCTACGGAATGAGATAAATCAATGTCAGCAAGACGAGGGAGAATCTTTGGGAGAAGCTTGGGATAGATACCAAGATTTGCTTGCTAAGTGTCCCCACCACGGGATACCCACTTGGTACACGACCCAAACCTTTTTTCAGACTCTTCTCCCACGGACGAAAGAAATGGTTAATGCATCGGCGGGGGGTAGCTTTGACCACTTGCCGCATGAGGAGGGAACGGAGCTCATCAAAAAGATCGTTGATTTGGAGGAAAATTATGGTACTCGGGGGAATGTCTTGAGAAAGAGTAGCAAGTACCCTAGTGAGCACCTTTCCAACTCAAAGGCGAACGAGGAAACCAATGCCAAGTTGGACATGTTAACCAAGAAAGTGGAAGAATTGACTAAGGGCTCCACTAGCAAAGAAACCAAGAGCAATGTCCCGGGGATGTACCAAGTGAATAGTGTTGCCTCATGTGATTTGTGTGGCGGAAATGGGCACACATTTGAAGTATGTGCAAACAACTCAATTGAGGGAAGTGGAAGTGAGGAAGAATTGTATGCTTTCCAAGCATTCAATAATTCTAGAGGGCAAAATACTTTCAACCCCAATTCAAACTACTATCATCAAGGGATTAGAGGTAGTCCCTACATGAGTTACAAAAGCACCAATGTGTTGAATCCTCATCAAATCCAACAACCTCAAGTGCAAAATCCCCCCGGTTTTCAACCAAGGGGTGGAAACTTCAACCCGAGGAACAATTTCAACAACAACAATTTCTACCAAGGCAACCAATCTAATCAAGCCAATCAAGGCTTTCAACAAAGTTTCAATGACCCGAACTTTAATCCCAATTTCCCAAACAACCAAAACCCACAAAGTTTCAATCCAAATTTCAACAACAACAACCCAAACTTCAACAATAACCCGAATTTCAACAACAACAACCAAAGCCACAACCCACACCAAAATCAAAACTTCAATCCACCCCCATTTCAAAACAACCCCAATCAAAATCAAAACAACTACAACCACAACCCATAAAATCCCAACAACCCAAATTACAACCCAAATTTCAACCAAAACTTTCCATCAAACAATCAAGCTCCGAAAGGCAACTCCCAAGGTGGGGGTGCAAGGAATGATTATGGGTTCCCCTTGCCCCTCACCAATGCACCTCACCAAGACACGAGTGATTCCCAAGTGGGGGAGTTATTGAAGCTTGTCAAGAACATGCAAGCAACTCACACCCAAGAGATGGCGAATTTGAAGAGTGCCAATCAAAGGGAGATACGGGAAATGGAGGCTCGAGTTGCCTCTCAAGCTCTAGCAAATCCTCAAAGGCCACCGGGCGGCTTCCTTGCCCAAGGTCAAAGTTCCAAAGATGCCTCACACAATCACCAAGCACATGCGGTGATTTTGAGAAGTGGAACGGAGCTAGAGGACCCGTACAAAGACTACAATTATGGTGAAGAGGAGCCTATCTTGGAGCTTGTAAAAGAGAAAGGAAAGGAAGTTGATGGTAGCGCTTCAAGGGATGATGACTTTTATGTGGAGGATCTCCCTTATGAGGAGAAAGAAGAAGAAGTTATCTTGGAGGAGGTGGATGCTAGACAATAAGAGTTGGTTTCACAACCAACTACTAAGGTAACAAGCAAACCAACACCCACCAAGGTACTATCTAACCCTCAACCAACTAGCTTGCCTTATCCTTCAAGGGCCTTGAAGGGAAAGGAAAACTTCAAGTTTACAAACTTTTGTAAAATGGTTGAAAAACTTGAAGTGACTCTTCCCTTTACGGAGGTGATATTGAATATGCCGACTTACTCCAAATTTTTAAAAGAAATCTTGTTCGGCAAGAGAACCTTGGGTGACCAAGAAGTAATGACTATGAGGGAGGAGTTTAGTGCACTTCTCCTCCAAAAGGAGCCAAAGAAACTTGGTGACCCGGGGAGTTTCTCTATCCCTTGCATAGTCGGTGGCATTCCAATCTCTCGTGCCCTTTGTGATTTAGGAGCTAGTGTAAGTGTGCTCCCTTTGAAAGTTGCAAAAAAAATTGGCTTGAATGATTTAGTTCCCACAAGTATCAACCTCCAATTGGCGGATAGGTCCGTCAAGCGCCCTTTGGGAGTGCTTGAGGACGTACCCGTCAAGGTGGGTAAACATTTAATTGTTGGAAACTAAGTTCCACATTTTATACTCAAATCTAATATGAGTTTTGTTTCTTTAAGTTTAGTCATAAAAACTTAAATGGATCTTATGCATGCAAGATGATATCATAAGATGAGATTGTCCTTACATTGGTTTTAGAAGGTTTATACTCAATAATCACCTATTACTTGAGTCTTCAAGCCACCGAAATTACCCTTAAACGATCTAACAAAAATCGTCTCCTAAAGGTGCGTATCAAGGACCCGATCTCAAACTAACACCAATTTTGTTACTAGAAAATTAGTATTAGTATACTAGAAATATAATTAATATTACTCTTAATATTATTTGTATAGGAAATAATTTCTTACTTAGAAAAACTATTTCTAAGTACCATGAGTATGAAGGAGGTTGTGGTATGTATGTGAAATAAGCACCAACAACAACTTAGCCAAAAGACTCATATCAAATGTGTGGTGTATGTATGTGTTATATAGAGCAAACAAGAGCTTGCTTGCTCTTGAATAGGCCGGCCAAGGCTTCCCCAAGGAGCCAATGCATGCCTCTTATGCTCTTACAAAAAGGGAGCAATATGCCTTACATATTCTTACACCCTTACACATACACTTACACACACAATCTCTTAGCACACACTCAACCCACATGACCATCATTTACACGGTTCAAATGGGTCTAATTATAGACCCATTTTATCTTTGTCAATTGTGTTAATTTGTAACATGTCACATATGTTCCATAACACATGACTCAATTTGTTAATTGTGCAATTTTAACTATTAAAATTCATAATTTACAAATTTATTACATTTAAATAATTATTCCAACATTTCGAAATTATTATTGTACAAAAATGTAATGTCATAATTTAATTACAACTCTTTGTAATTTTATGATCAACCGTGTTCATTCTCAATTTAATCGTTTCCTAAACGAATAAATAAAACCGAGTAATAAAACAATTTTATTACCTTGACTTTTATTATTATTATAATCCCATTATAAAAATATTCGTCATATAAAATTATTTCCAAAATTTCCAGTTATTAATTAATTTGTATCCAATACAATATTAATTAATTATTCCATTGAGTCGGAATTCCCTAAAGATATGACCTTAAGGGATCAACTAATCACCACCATCATATGACGATAATGTCAAACTCTAGACAGCCAATCATTATCGATAAATGTTGATCAGTTGACTTTAAAAGAGTAACACTCCCAGTTGTGCTTCATTCAAATGAGTTTTAATTATGTCAACACACTATTGTCGAGGACACTTCCTCCAACAATCTCCCACTTGTCCGAGACAAGTGTGTGTCACCAATTCTCTTGCCCTATTACTATCTCCCACTCAATGCATGGCGTCCTCTCAGGTCGTGCCGGCAATTGATAAAAATCTAGAGTGGTTTATCTCGATCTGGAGTTATAACTACTGACCGGAATTATCTACCATAGATACCTTCCGAGCGTGGCCACGCATTTCTAGTTATTATTCTCCTCGAGTGGCCTAGAGATATTTCTCAACCCTGACAAGGGGTGGACAATTCCTAATTGACTTATTCCTTCCGGCTGGCCACAGCTCATCATAACCCAAAATATGTCCTTATAAACCCCAGTTACGAAGGTGTTAGGACATAAATCAAAGTTAATCTGAAAACTATGCCACCTCAGAGAACAGTCATTAGTCCAAGAACTGACTCATGTGAAACACGATAGATGCTCCCGCCACGACCAGGCAGTCTTTTAATAAGAGTACGCCAGAGCTCTATCTGCGGTCATTAGCCCGGCAAATGTATCTTAACATGTCTATGCCTAGGTGATCGACTAGTCATCCCATATGACCCTATGGCAATTGAACTCGCCATCAATCGCATCACACATCCGGTTGCATTGAGATGTCACCTCACTTAAGCAACTAGGGGCGAGGTCATGATAATTCAATTCACTTTAATGGGGTTCAATATGGTCTCACCATCCCATTTGAATTTTACGACCTTGATCTTTGAGTACTTAAACTCTATCACGATAAATGTATTATGAACAACTTGAAAAATAACACTTTATTTCATCTTCATAATTTAGTACATATCTGGCATGCGTTTAAGACCCATGGATGCTACATGTCGGTCATGCTTAGCCTGCGATAAAGGCTTGGTTAAAGGATCAGCAATATTATCCTCTGTCCCAACCTTACAAACCGCAACTTCCTTCCTTTCAATAAAGTCTCTAATTACATGAAATTTTCTGAGTACATGTTTGGACTTATTGCTAGACTTGGGCTCCTTTGCTTGAAAGATAGCCCCACTGTTATCACAAAGAATTGTGATTGGATCTTTGGCTGCGGGGACTACCTTTAGTCCTTCCAAGAACTGCCTAATCCACACAGCTTCCTTCGCAGCCTCTGATGCTGCAATATACTCAGCCTCTGTAGTAGAATCCGCAACAACTGGCTCCTTGAAGCTTCTCCAGCTTACGGCACCACCATTGATCATATAGATAAAGCCAGCCTGGGATTTCATATCATCCGCATCTGTTTGAAAGCTTGAGTCGGTGTAACCCTTTACACTAAACTCACCTTCTCCTCCAAACACTAAGAATAAATCCTTAGTTCTTCTCAAGTACTTAAGGATATTCTTAACGGCTATCCAGTGTTTTTCACCTGGATTGGCTTGGTATCTACTCGTCATGCTTAAAGCATATGACACATCTGGACGGGTACAAGTCATGGCATACATGATTGACCCAACAGCTGAAGCATAGGGTATGTCCTTCATTCGTTCAACATGTTCTGTTTGATCAGGAGTGGGTGATTGAGTTTTGCTCAAGGAAATCCCACTCCCCATGGGAACCAGTCCTCTCTTAGAATTTTCCATGTTGAAACGACGAAGTATCTTATCCACATAAGATTCTTGGCTTAGTGCCAATATTCTCTTGGATCTTTCTCTAAAGATCCTTATACCCAGTATGCGTTGTGCATTCCCCAAATCTTTCATTTGGAAATGCTTTCCTAACCATTCCTTGACTGAAGTCAACATGGTAACATTGTTACCAATAAGGAGTATGTCGTCTACATACAAGATTAAGAACACAACTTTGCTCCCACTGAACTTCATGTATAAACAAGGTTCTTCGACACTTCGAGTGAACCCATTCTCTTTTATCACATGATTGAATCGATGATTCCAGCTTCTTGATGCTTGCTTAAGCCCATAAATGGACCTATTTAGCTTGCATACTTTGTTAGGATTTTTAGGATCCTTAAAACCTTCAGGTTGTACCATGTACACCTCCTCCTCTAAATGCCCATTTAGGAAGGCGGTTTTAACATCCATTTGCCATATTTCATAATCGTGAAATGCGGCAATTGCTAACATAATCCGAATTGATCTCAACATAGCAACAGGAGCAAAAGTTTCATCATAGTGTAGACCATGAATTTGAGTGAAACCTTTTGCTACAAGCCTAGCTTTGTAGACATCATCATGTCCCTCTATGCCATTTTTGATTTTGAAGATCCATTTGCACTGAAGTGGTTTAACGTTCTTAGGCAAATCAACCAAGTTCCAAACTTGATTATCTTCCATAGATTTAATTTCGGATTTCATGGCTTCAAGCCAAAAAGCTGAGCTTGGACTAGATATAGCTCCTTTGTAGGTGGATGGTTCATCATTTTCCATTAGAAAAACGTCTAAAGCATCTCCTATCTCAATGACACCAATATATCTTTCAGGTTGGTGACTCACCCTCCCAGACCTCCTAGGTACTGGAGCATGAACTGCAGCATTTGATGACGAAGGAATGTTTTCTTGCGTTATCTCTACTTCTGTTTGTGGCTCTTGATCTTGAATTTCTTCAAGTTCAAATTTTCTCCCACTCTGTCTTTTAGAAATGAAGTCACTTTCTAAGAAGACAGCTTCTCGAGACACAAACACTTTGTTTTCTTGAGAATTATAGAAGTAGTATGCACGAGTATTGAGTGGATATCCTACAAATGTGCATTTGTCAGATTTGGGTGCAAGTTTATCGGAAGACTTGTTCTTAACATAAGCCTTGCAACCCCATATCTTAATGAATGACAAATTCGGGACCTTCCCTTTCCATATCTCATATGGAGTTTTATTTGCAGCTTTAGTCGGACTCCTGTTTAAGGAGTGTATTGCGGTTTGGAGTGCAAATCCCCAAAATGAATCAGGGAGATCTGTAAGACTCATCATTGATCGAACCATGTCTAATAAGGTTCGATTTCTCCTTTCAGAAACACCATTGAGTTGTGGTGTTCCTGGTGGAGTAAGTTGTGATACTATGCCACAATCTTTTAAATGAGAATCAAATTCATTGCTTAGATATTCGCCACCACGATCTGATCGAAGTGCTTTGATCTTTCTATTGGTTTGGTTCTCTACTTCATTTTGAAATTCTTTGAACTTTTCAAATGCTTCACTTTTGTATTTGATTAAGTAGATATACCCATATCTACTTAAATCGTCAGTAAAAGTAATAAAGTAGTCATAATTTCCTCTTGCGGTGATTGACATTGGACCACATACATCGGTATGTATTAGTCCTAACAAGTCACTTGCCCTCTCACCTTTTCCACTAAAAGGTGATCGAGTCATCTTACCAAGAAGACATGATTCGCATACTCCATATGATATATAATCGAATGGTTTGATGATATTAGTCGATACTAATCTCTTAATGCGATTTTCATTTATGTGACCTAGACGGCAATGCCAAATGAACGATTCATTTGGGTCATTTGATTTTAGTCTTTTTGTTTGCACATTATGGACATCAATAGATTTTGAGTTGTTGAGTACATAAATCCCATTTACGGAATTTGCTTGGCCTACTACCAAGCCATTTCGATGTATTTCACAAAAATTATTCTTGATTATGAATGAAAAACCTTCCATGTCTAACATGGCAACCGAAATGATGTTTTTAGATAAAGAAGGTACATAATAACAATCCTTCAAATACAACTCATAACCACTAGCTAAATGTAATACGTAGGTTCCCTTTGAAGAAGCGGCTACCTTAGCCCCATTTCCAAGTCTGAGATCCACGTCACTTTTGTCTAGCTTCTCCACATCTCTTAGCCCCTGTAAATGATTACAAAGGTGAGATCCACAACCAGTATCTAATACCCATGTTATAGAGGAGGTGAAATTAATGTCAATAACATATATTTCACTTAGAGTCTTACTCTTTGGAGTGATGATTCCATCTTTGATGTCCTCCAAATATGTGGGGCAGTTACGCCTCCAATGGCCAAACTCAAAACAATGGTGACAAATATCTGAAGGTTTAGCACCTCTCTTTTTGGTTGTAGTAGTCCCACTAGCTACTCCCTTCATGGGTCGCTTTCCTTTCTTTATCCTTTTAAACTTCCTTCCATTCTTAATGGAAAGAGGTGTTCCACTTGTGCTCCCACTCATCTCCTCATCCCCTTTTGTCTCTAAAGACATTGAGTTCATTTGAGAGATAAGATTATCATAATCATGATCCGTCATCACGATTGGTTTAGGCGGAGCAGAGGTGGTTACCAGACAAAGTTTTCCATTGTTGTCGATCGTAAAGCGCAATTCTCTAGTCGGATCATCTTCACAGTATTTTTGCCAGTTATCAATGGTGATAGGAATGTGATTATTGAAAGCATCCATTTTTCAATTACTACAAGAGATGAAGGAAAAATTAACATTTATCGTTTTGAAAACTTGTAAATGATTGACAAGTTATTGCATCTATAAAATGACCTCTATCCAATTTTATAAATGATTCCAAGACCCAAACCCATACCCCGAAATCGTGAACCACTGGAACTCCGACCCAAAGATATGGTTTGGTGGGTTAAAATAAACCGGTTCTACCCTAGAACTCTTGGTTGATGACAAATCATTATTTATTCACCTTAGCCCGGAACACATTGACCACTGGTCCTCTACACTTCCGTTGAGTACAAACCAAATTTCAAATGCATCGGGATGCGATCCGCCCACTGGACTGAATCCATCCCATCGCCCCACTTATCCTACGTAATGGGGTTCGTACTGCCCACTGGACTAGCACCACCCCACGAAATAGAAGCTCATGGGTTCTACTATTTGGTAAGGCTAATCCTCAATTGTTTTTGTTTAATATAGAGGTCTTGTCAATTTATTATCTATCTCCTTTAAGCGAATTAAATTGGTGAACTCGATAATTATAATTGACACGGTCGTTTTTAACGATCTAAACTAATATGCATGTCTATGGCGATTTGGCTATGCATGCAAACATATTAAAATGCAAAAATAAAAGCAATAAAACAATAAAATCCTAGTATGGCCTTCCTAGTAATAGTAAAAACTAATTAACTATTACAAATTCGGAAACCAACTCCTTGGTCCCTTGAACTTCATTGGCACGCCATCCAAGAAAACACCGTCTTGTCGGAACTCCTTTCCGTATGGCACCGTCTTTTGGATCTTCGGAATTACAATAAAATAATACAACTATTCTATTGTAAAACTGAAAATTTAAATTAAATTACAAACCCGTGATACGAGATCACATAAATTACAACCGGATCAATATTCCCTTACATTACGGGTAATATTGATTAAAACTAAGGCCATACTAAGAAAAATTACATAATTCCAAATTATATAAATAACATTCAAAATATGACATTCATATTAAATAAATTGCAATAATAAAATATGTATGCACATGCTCAATTTTTAATGCCAAATCGCCTTATGGGAGCAAATATCTCATATTTGTTTACGGTTTTTACGGATACGCGCGATTTTAACTATTAAAATCATCCAAAATTACATAAATCTCATTTATGTCCAAGTTAATCATCCTAACTTACTTTAGGAATCAATGTTTAGTCTCTACTAATATTTGATCATGATCTAACTTGATTTTGCATTATTGTTCATAAATTACTTGTATTTTCGGGAAAAATAAACAAAATATGGCCAAATGAGTCAATAAAATTCGAAATTTAAAATTCAAAAATTTTAAACTTTCTGGAAATTTTCTAAAATTTCAGAAATTATTAAAATGGTCTTTTGCAATTATTTATGGCTTATTTCTTAAATAAATCGTATAAAAGCCGTTTTTATGGTTTAAAATCCGATTTAAATTATAAAAACTTGCAATAAATTGCTATAAATTTTTAGTCATCCTAAAGTACATATTAGAATCTGAAAAAGACCAAAAATTACAGACCATACTCGAAATTTTATTTTTTTTTCGACTCATAAATTACGATTATTAACTAATTAACTCATTAAAATTAATAATCATAAAAACAGAAACTTTTTGACATCTAACTTTTAGATCTGATGTTCCTATCATATAAGACATCTATGGGTAAAATTTCATGCCATAATATTAAGATTAACTATTTTTAACACAATAAGTCACTATTTGTCCGATTTTAACCATTAAAATCATAAATCATGCATCACTTGAGAATAAATTCCCAAAACTTACATACATACTGTAAATATTGCATGTGACATTGTGTAAAGTTTTTATGGCAAGATTCCAACTATAACTATTAAAGTCGAATTTAAGTCACTATTAATCCGATTTTTACTATAAAAATCATTAATCATGCAAAATAATTCCAATAATTTCGAAAATTCATACAGGAACTTTATATATTGCATGTGACTTCTCATAAAATTTTTAAGATTAAATTCGAAATATAACCATATATACCCATTTTTGCTCATATTATGACTATTTATCTCATAAAATTCATAATCCATGCATATTAACTCCATTTCTTATGAAAAATCATATACAATATATTAAATATGCATGTGAGAACATATCAAAAAATCTCGGCCAGAAACTATTTTTAGCTATTTTTCCCATTAATTGTTGTTTAAAACCGATTTAAACTACAAAATATACAAATAAATATAAAATGAACAATAAAAATCCATAAAATTATTCTTATGTCCTAAAACCATTTTAGAAACAGAAACTTTAACATGCAAAATTATTTTGTGATTTATCATAATAAACACAATAATTTCGAAATTTTCGAAATGTATGTTAAACCGATTTTAACATAAAACATGAATCCGATCATGCATGCAACAACCGTAATGCTCTGATACCAATTGTTGGAAACTAAGTTCCACATTTTATACTCAAATCTAATATGAGTTTTGTTTCTTTAAGTTTAGTCATAAAAACTTAAATGGATCTTATGCATGCAAGATGATATCATAAGATGAGATTGTCCTTACATTGGTTTTAGAAGGTTTATACTCAATAATCACCTATTACTTGAGTCTTCAAGCCACCGAAATTACCCTTAAACGATCTAACAAAAATCGTCTCCTAAAGGTGCGTATCAAGGACCCGATCTCAAACTAACACCAATTTTGTTACTAGAAAATTAGTATTAGTATACTAGAAATATAATTAATATTACTCTTAATATTATTTGTATAGGAAATAATTTCTTACTTAGAAAAACTATTTCTAAGTACCATGAGTATGAAGGAGGTTGTGGTATGTATGTGAAATAAGCACCAACAACAACTTAGCCAAAAGACTCATATCAAATGTGTGGTGTATGTATGTGTTATATAGAGCAAACAAGAGCTTGCTTGCTCTTGAATAGGCCGGCCAAGGCTTCCCCAAGGAGCCAATGCATGCCTCTTATGCTCTTACAAAAAGGGAGCAATATGCCTTACATATTCTTACACCCTTACACATACACTTACACACACAATCTCTTAGCACACACTCAACCCACATGACCATCATTTACACGGTTCAAATGGGTCTAATTATAGACCCATTTTATCTTTGTCAATTGTGTTAATTTGTAACATGTCACATATGTTCCATAACACATGACTCAATTTGTTAATTGTGCAATTTTAACTATTAAAATTCATAATTTACAAATTTATTACATTTAAATAATTATTCCAACATTTCGAAATTATTATTGTACAAAAATGTAATGTCATAATTTAATTACAACTCTTTGTAATTTTATGATCAACCGTGTTCATTCTCAATTTAATCGTTTCCTAAACGAATAAATAAAACCGAGTAATAAAACAATTTTATTACCTTGACTTTTATTATTATTATAATCCCATTATAAAAATATTCGTCATATAAAATTATTTCCAAAATTTCCAGTTATTAATTAATTTGTATCCAATACAATATTAATTAATTATTCCATTGAGTCGGAATTCCCTAAAGATATGACCTTAAGGGATCAACTAATCACCACCATCATATGACGATAATGTCAAACTCTAGACAGCCAATCATTATCGATAAATGTTGATCAGTTGACTTTAAAAGAGTAACACTCCCAGTTGTGCTTCATTCAAATGAGTTTTAATTATGTCAACACACTATTGTCGAGGACACTTCCTCCAACATTAATCCCCGCCGATTTTGCTGTTCTTGATATCCCGGAGGATAGCCACACTCCCATCATCCTTGGTAGGCCTTTCTTGGCTACTGGAGGCGTCTTGATAGACGTTAAGAATGGGCGGCTTACCTTTAGAGTTAGGGATGACAAAATTGAGTTTAATCTACCTACTATGATGAAAGGTCCAAAGCATGATGAGGCATTTACATTGGACATTGTGGAGCAAGTGGTAAGGGAGATGGTAGAGATGGAAGAAGAGAAGGAAAGTCACATAGAACAATTATGTGGCATCACAACTTGTGACGACAAAGAAATGGATGAGAACATTGAGCTAGAAGATGAGGAAGTTGAGAAGGTGGAGGGGATGCTCCCTCCAAAGGTACAACTCAAAACCCTTCCTCCCTCCCTCAAGTATGCCTTTCTTGGGGAGGGAGAGGCTTACCCGGTGATCATCAATGCTAACCTTAATGAGCAACAATAATCCAAACTCATTTCAACTTTAAAGGATCATAGGAGCTTATTGGGGTATAGCCTTGATGACATCAAGGGGCTAAGCCCGAGCCTTTGCATGCATAGAATCATTCTTGAGGAAGGGAGTCGACCTAGAGTGGAAGGTCAAAGGAGATTGAATCCGAAAATGGCGGATGTAGTGAAGGGTGAAGTTCTTAAGTTGCTTGAGGCCGGAATCATATACGAGATCACGGATAGCCGGTGGGTGAGCCCCGTCCATGTTGTCCCCAAGAAGGGGGTGTAACATTGGTTACACAAGAGGATGAGACTCTTCTACCGACTCGTCCGGTGACGGGTTGGAGGATGTGTATTGATTACCGCAAGTTGAATGCGGCCACTCTCAAAGACCATTTCCCAATCCCCTTCATTGATCAAATGTTAGAGAGACTTGCGGGGCATTCATACTATTGTTTTCTTGACGGTTATTCCGGGTTTTTTCAAATACCCATTCACCCGGAAGACCAAGAGAAAACAACTTTTACATGCCCCCAAGGTGTGTATGCTTATCGGAGGATGCCATTCGGGTTGTGTAATGCACCCGACACCTTTCAAAGGTGCATGATGGCTATCTTTGCCGATTTTTTAGAGAAGAGTATGGAGGTTTTTATGGATGATTTTAGTGTTCATGGTGATTCTTTTGACCTAGGGCTTTCTAAGCTTGTAAATGTGTTGAAAAGATGTGAGGAGCACAACCTTGTCCTCAATTGGGAAAAGTGTCATTTCATGGTAGAGGAGGGGATTGTGCTTGGTCACATAGTGTCCAAGAGGGGGATAGAAGTCGATGGTGCAAAAGTGGCGGTCATTGAGAACTTGTCACCCCCCACCAATGTGAAAGGGGTGAGGAGTTTTCTTGGGCATGCCGGCTTTTACCGGCGTTTTATCAAGGATTTTTCAAAAATTTCCAAGCCATTGACTTCTCTTCTTCTCAAAGATGCTCCCTTTTTGTTTACTAATGATTGCCTTGAAGCCTTTTCTAGGATCAAAGAAGCACTTGTGACGGCTCCTATTATTCGTGCTCCGGATTGGGGATTGCCTTTTGAGATCATGTGTGACGCGTCCGATTTCGTGGTAGGAGCGGTCCTAGGTCAAGTTGTGGATAGGAAACACCACGTGATATACTATTCAAGCAAGACTCTTGATCAAACTCAAGCGAAATATTCCATGACCGAAAAGGAGATGTTGGCAATCGTGCATGCCATTGAGAAGTTTAGGCAATATCTCATGGGATCTAAAGTGGTGGTGTACCCCGATCACACCGCTCTGAGGCAATTAATGTTGAAGAAGGATGCCAAGCCAAGACTCTTGAGATGGGTCCTTTTATTCCAAGAATTTGATCTAGAGATAAGAGACAAGTCGGGGTCGGAGAATGTAGTTGCGGACCACTTGTCTAGATTGACTTTTGAGGATCATGGTTTGCATGATAAGGATGGCCCGATCAATGAATGGTTGCGTGAGGATAGTTTGATGGCAATAGGCAATAAGTTGCCTTGGTTTGCGGATATTGCCAATTATCTTGTTAATGGTTTTATCCCGGAGGAGTTGGAAGCAAGAGATAGGAGAAAATTGAAAGTGGATGCTAAGAGATATTTTTGGGATGATCCTTACCTTTTCAAAAAGTGTGGGGATGGACTCTTGAGGAGATGCGTGTCAAAGGAAGAGGGGCTTGAAATTGTGGATAGGCTTCACAACTCCGCCTATGGAGGGCACTTGGCGGCTTCACGGACTATAGCCAAGGTTCTTCAAGGAGGGTTCTTTTGGCCTTCTATGTTTAAAGACATTCACGATGTAGTTAGATCTTGTGACGCTTGTCAAAGGTCGGGCAACATCGGTAAAAGGAATGAGATGCCCCTAAAAACCATCTTGGAGATTGAGTTGTTTGATTGTTGGGGGATTGACTTCATGGGACCTTTCCCAAATTCATGCGGGAATGAGTACATCTTGGTAGCCGTGGACTATGTCTCGAAATGGATAGAGGCGGTTGCCTCCCCCACCAATGACTCCAAGGTAGTGGTAAAGCTCTTCAAGACCATCATCTTTCCCCGTTTTGGTGTACCCCAAATTGTGATAAGTGATGGAGGTTCTCACTTCCGGAAACATACATTCAAAGCCCTCCTAGCCTCTTATGGAGTGACCCACAAGGTAGCACTTGCCTACCATCCTCAAACTAGTGGGCAAGTGGAGGTTTCAAATCGTCAAATCAAGGCTATCTTGGAGAAGGTGGTGCAAAAGAACCGAAAAGATTGGTCCCAAAAGTTGAATGATGTGCTATGGGCTTTGAGGACGGCTTACAAAACGCCTATAGGAATGACTCCCTACAAGCTTGTGTACGGGAAAGCATGCCACCTTCCGGTGGAGCTTGAGCACAAAGCTTGGTGGGCCTTGAAGGAGATGAACTTCGACTTAGATATAGCCGGGGAGAAAAGATTCTTGCAAATGAGTGAGCTTGAGGAGCTTAGATATGAGGCTTATGAGAGTTCAAAACTCTATAAGGAGCAAACGAAGAAGTGGCATGATGCCAAGTTAATGAAGAAGAATGTGAGCATAGGAGACCTTGTTCTCCTTTTCAATTCAAGAGTCAAGAACTTTCCGGGAAAACTTAGATCACGATGGTCCGGGCCCTTCAAAATAATGGATATTTCACCTCATGGGGCCTTTGAACTTTGGAGTGAAGGCGGTGGCACCTTCAAAGTCAACGGACATCGGATTAAGCGCTATTACCAAGGAGATTCCAAAGGTACCGTAGAAGTTATTGACCTCGGGGACCCACTCCCCGAGGAGGATTGATTTCAATGAAGTTTGTTCATGAAAGGTTTGGTGGAGTCACTTAATAACCACCGGTTGTAAGTATTAGTTTTCTCTCTTTCAAGTAGTTTGCATGATCGTTTAATGGTTAGTTCGGTTTTTAGTTTAATTTTTAGCTTGCATGAGAGATTTGGATATGATGGTTGCTTGTTTGTGGGTAATTCATGAGTATAGTCGGAGGATTATAGGCAAAACCGTTGTTGGCAAAGTCGATTTTTATGTTCAATTAAATTATTTTTCGAAATTGTGTACAGGTGCTCCCAGCCGGCCTACCGGCCGACGGTCCCATACCGGTTGGGAGGACCTGGACACATTTCTGTTTTTGATGATTTATTTGGGCAGATTTCAGATTTTGCATCCCCAGCCTGTACCAAACCGGCAGCCGGTCAGCCGGCTGAGAAGACGTAATACTTATTCAAAATTCGAAAATTCAAGAAGACTTGATTCCCAGCCGGTAGGCCGGCAGCCGGTCCGCCGGCTGAGAATCAATAGTGTGAGCCAAATTCGAAGAAAAAGAAGCGAAGAAGGATCCCCAGCCGGTCGGCCGGCAGCCGGTCCGCCGGCTGGGAGTGTTTGTGAGTGAAATTGAAGAAGAAGAGAATATTGAAGGAAACATGAAGACGGTTCTTGAGCCGGTCGGCCGGCAGCCGGTCCGCCGGCTCAGAATCAATGACTTAGAAAAAATTTCGAAAAATTAAAAAATCCAAACCCTAACTCTCAGCCGGTCGGCCGGCGGCCGGTCCCGAACCGGCTGGGAGTGTTCTGTCGCGGCAATTAAAAGACTCGTGAACCTCATTTCTCCCTCATTTCTCTTCATTTCTTCTTCTTTCTTCCTCATTTCCTCCTCTCCCTTTCATCCCTTACCTTCAAAAACCCATCAAAACTCTCCCAAATCAAAACCCCTTTCATTCCCTCCTCAAACCACCTCAACATAGCCATGTCTGGAAGAACGGAAAGGAGATCGAAATCAAGGAATGACCCGATGGTGGTGCAAGAAGTTCAGAATGTGATGGATAGTAGCAGCATTGGTCCGGATCCTTGCTTTCCCGGACTCCACTTTGCTTCCGTTCAACAAAAAAGTAATTTCACTTACTTCAAGCATCACCCCCTTCATCCGACTAGGTTTATTGATAGAGCTGGGTTGAGAGAGCTTGGAATTGAAAAGATAACTGAGAGTCTTTTTGACGGTCTAGGGATGAAAACATTATATGAGACTAGACCGGTTCACACATCTCCCCGGTTAACTTGAGAATTTTTGAGTTCTTTGGTAGTCACTAAGAACCGATCTTTGGGGAAAGTTGTCTTCTTGGAGTTCCGATTGATGAATAGGGAACACCGTCTCACCTTAGAAAATTTTGCATTGATTTTTGGGCTCAACGGAAAATTGCCTATTAAGCCTCCGGAGGGCTTTAATACTGAGGCTATTTGGACAGCCATTACCGGTCTTGTAAGTGATAGAACCAAGAAGAAACCGGCTAATAGGGTGCATTTGGCACCGATTAGGATATGGCATAGGTTCATGGGGTGGACCGTCTTCTCTAGGGATGAACCTCATAACTTTACTACTACGGAGCTAGAGATTCTTGGTTGTTATTTGATTGGTGCCCCAAAGCTTAACATTGCGCACCACATGGCCCTTCATTTGAGTAGGTTGGCAACCCAACCTCAGCTTACCACCCTCATTTGTGTTGGGGGGATAGTTACCTTGATCGCCACCGACCTTTGTCAGAGGCACTTCACGGTAGACTACATTCAGGGTGAGAATGTGTTATCTCGTCGATACTTGCAGGATGCTTTGGGGTGGGTAAAGTATAACCTCAGTGATCGTAATGAGTATTGGCAGATTCGGGTTGACAACAAGTTCAGGAATTCAGTGTCATTGCCAAACACCGAGAGGATGAGAGTTGTTCCAGGGAAGACTTCATACCTCCTTGATATTGAGGTGGACCCTGATGAGCTCCCTCCCGAGCAGCGTGCTCCGAGAGTTTATGCCAGAGACAGGACGGGTATCACCGCATCTGACCTTCAGTTTGAGCAGTTTCAGCAGCCCCCCGTTACCATGCCCCTTTTTCAGAGTGGTCCCTCATACTTTCAGGGATCTACCTCCGGCTCCGGTCCATCTACTCAGTCTTTTACCATGCCCCAGGACCTCGTTGACTTCATGGCCCGGGTTGATTTGGGCATGAAGAAGGCGGCAGACCTTGCAGACGAGCGCCAAGCAGTGGCGGATGAGCGACATAGGGATTTGACCTATAGGCTTGATTACTTATACCATGATCAGGCCTATGGGCAATTCCCCAGCTATGACCAGTCTGTCCGCCAGGGACTTCATCATGAGGACGGTGGTCGCCCGTCTTACTACATGCCTCCCGAGATGGGATATGTGCCTCGAGAGGGGCGTTTTTTCGGGGAGATCAATGTTGCCCCGGGTTATTTCTCTAACCCGATCTTTCCCCCAACTTCCGTGGCAACGCGGACGCCGGTCCTCCGAGGCATTCCTTCTCCCGTGGTAGGTTTAGTGATGCGGGAGCTAGTGGCTCGCATGTGTCGCCCTTTCGAGATGTCATGCTCAACCCGGACGACTAGATGGCGGTAGATGGCGATGATGATGATGATGGCAATGGAAATGGAGAAGGTTTTGAGTCCGAGGATCATTTTGATCAGTGACCACCTTTGGAGGTGGTAGGTGATGGCTTTGCTCCCCAAAGAAAAATCCAAAACAAGTCAAGTAACTCCCTCAATCCAAATTTCATTTAGTTTGCATTTTCCTTTTTAGCATGCATTTAGATTAGTTAGTTAGTTAGTTTAGTTAGATTGTTTTAGTTTTCAATTCATTTCATATCATTAGTTTAGTTGCATATAGTTGCATTCATTTCGATGCATTAGATTTCCATTTTGTATCATATTGTCACATATAGTTTGCATACATGTAGTTTAGAGCATTTAGTTTGCATTTAGTTTAGTTTTTAGTTTTTCTTTTCTTTTGTTTCTTTTTGTTTTTATTGCTTTCATAAAAATCAAAAATCCCAAAAAATTGAAAAACCAAAAACCTTCAAAAACATGTTCTTTATTTTCCGGTTTTCTTCCTCACATTATGCATATAAAAAAGTGTGGGGAGGAAGAACCGTTTCTTTCAAAAAAAAATACAAAAACAAGTTTTTATTTTCTCAAAAAAATTCAAAAAAGCCAAAAACATGTTGTTTTCGTTCTTTTTCTTCATTTCCCCCTTGCACTTTGTTCCATTGAGGACAATGTTAAGTTGTGGTGTATTTTATTTGTTAGTCATATTTTGTTGTTAGTTATGGGCCTCGTTTCTGTATAGCTTTCAGTAGGTTTTTGTTTGGCTATAGCCCACATTTGTATATATATTCCCTCATGTTTGTTATTCCAAAACACAAGTAAAATATACAAACCTTTCATATACTCCCTGTTTCTGTTTCTACATGGTATCAGCTAGGGTTTCTGGCTGTTTATGAAAACCGACGGCGACGACATCAGTATCCACGCGCACTCCGATTCCGAGTCCGACGCGATGACTAAGGATGCTAAGCTTAGTCCCTATTTCCTTTCAACTTCCGACAAGTCCGGCGATAAGTTGATTGTGGTCGAATTGAAGGGTGACAATTATGACGAATGGTCCGTAAAAATGCGGGGAGCACTACGATCGAAGAAGAAGATGGGTTTCATTGACGGTACTATTAAAAGACCGGCCGATGACTCCGACGACCTCGAAGATTGGTACATGGTCAACGCCATGATCGTGAATTGGATTTTTAATGTCATCGAACCGGGTCTCGGTTCCTCTATTACTTATGTTAACGAGGCTAAGGCGCTTTGGGATGACATTGAACAGCGTTTCAGTATTGGAAACGGTCCGAAATTGCATCGTTTAAAGGCCTCCGTCGCAAGTTGCAAGCAGGAAGACAACGAGTCGATCGTTGAATATTTTGGCAGGCTTAAACGATTCTGGGACGAGCTTGACAAACTCGATAAGATTCCGACTTGTACTTGTGGCGGATGTACGTGTGGCATTAATCGACAGCTTGATAATAAGCGCGACCAAAGCAAGCTTCATGATTTTCTGTTAGGCCTTGCTTCTGATTACTCTACTGTCACTTCTAATTTACTATTGCAGGACCCATTGCCTTCTCTCAATCGAGCCTATTCCACTTTGATACAAGAGGAAGGCGTCAAAGGCAAGTTGAAGAGTCGAGTTCCTGGAACGAGAGATGGTGATAGGGCTGACCCGATGGGTTTCGCTGCTCGCTTCTCTCCCGCAAACCCACGCACCGAGGACACGAAAGAGCAAACCGGGGATGCTGTACGACCCCATTGTGACAAGTGCAACAAGTTTGGTCATACACGTGCTCGCTGTTTCGACATTATCGGATATCCCGCTGGTTGGAGGGACAGGACTCGCGGCCGCGGCCGCGGTGGACGTGGCAACCAGTCCAGTGGCAGTAGGGGAGCCGGAAATAGTGCACGCGTCAATGACAACAGTGTTGAAAATCAGGAAGAGTTCGTTAGTGTGCCTAAAGAAAAGTGGGATGCTTATGTAATCACACCAAAGGAATGACAGCCGCTTCTCGTATGAATGGTAAGACGGACAATGAATTTGCTTGGCTACTCGATTCCGGTGCCACGCATCATATGACCGGTTGTTATGATGTTTTACACAATATACAAGCTATTGAACCGTGTATGATTACTCTTCCTAATGGAGAGCATGCTAAAGCTACTAAGAAAGGCAGTGCTTTGTTGAGTAATAACCTGACATTGATAAATGTGTTATTTGTCCCTGATTTTGAATGCAATCTTATTTCCGTCTATCAACTTACTTCTGAACTTGGTTGCACAGTACTTTTCACTGACAATGAGTGTGTTATACAGGACCGCGTCTCGATGACGACGATTGGAACGTGTGATCAACAAGGGAGGTTGTATTTGCTTCGAGGCTCGAGCATTCCACGCGTAATGGCAGCCAGGTCAGTAGCGGGAGATTCGGGTTTTTGGCATTCGAGATTAGGCCATCCGTCGAAGCGAGTAGTTCATTTCTTACCTTTTGTTAGTAAGGACAGACGTATTAATGATGTTTGTGATGTTTGTTTACGTGCTAAGCAAACAAGAGAACAATTTCATATCAGTGAAAATAAAGCAACCTCTATTTTTGAACTAATTCATGTTGACTTGTGGGGTGATTATCGTATTCCTTCGTCTTGTGGAAGCCGATATTTTCTTACTATCGTAGATGATTACTCGCGTGCTGTTTGGGTCTATTTGGTTAAAGTCAAAAGTGAGGTTTCTCAATTAATGCATAATTTTTTTGCTATGGTCGAGAGACAGTTTAAGGTGAAAATTCAAATAGTACGTTCGGATAATGGCAATGAATTTATTTGTCTAAAAGATTTTTTTGCTAGTCGAGGGGTGATTTATCAGACCACTTGTGTAGGGACTTCGCAACAGAATAGGCGTGTTGAGCGAAAACATCGTCACATCCTAAATGTGGCGAGGGCTTTACGTTTTCAAGCTAGTCTTCCTATTCATTTTTGGGGGGAATGTATTTTGAGTGCAGCCTATTTAATAAATCGAACCCCTTCCCTGCTCCTTAAAGGTCGTACTCCCTATGAATTGTTATTTGGAAAAGCTCCTACTTACAATAATTTACGTATCCTTGGTTGCTTGTGCTATGTTCGACACCCTCGGAAGGATGGTGATAAGTTTGAATCTCGTAGTAGGAGGTGCATTCTGGTTGGTTTCCCTTTTGGTAAGCGAGGTTGGGAGGTTTACGATTTGGACACAAAAGAATTTTTTGTGTCGAGAGATGTGGTTTTTGATGAGTCGAAATTTCCTTTCTCGGTTACTGGTGACATTTCAAATGGTGAAGGTGCTGAAAGTAAGCGTGATGCCGTGAATTTAGCGGATGATGATGGTGTATTTATCTTGTCTGATGTTGGGACTGTTGAAAGGGATGTAGTCAGCAACACACATTCTGAAACGGTTTTCGCTGACACGACTTTCGATGCCCCAGCCACGAATGATGCTGTTCCGCAGCCTGCTGAAGCCGAAATAGTGCAACCTGCTGAACCCAATACTATGGCAGGTGCACCAGCCACTTCTAGTAATGACGCGGACTTCGGGCGCGGTAAGCGGGTCCATGTACCTTGGTCTAAATATAGTGAGGAAGAGTATGTGACAGGGGCTGCTCGTGTGATGTCGAGTCGCAAAGCAAATACACCTTCCTCAAGTGAGCGCGTTTCATCGTCTTCCTCAGGTACGCCTTACTGTTTATCACATTTTATTTCTAGTGATAAGTTTTCTGTCAATTATCGTTCATTTGTAGCCGCAGTTGATAATTGTGTGGAGCCGCGATCTTTTCGTGAAGCAATAAAGGACAAAAGATGGTGTGACGCCATGGATCTTGAAATAGACGCTCTTATTCGTAATGGAACATGGGAGGTGGTTGATCTCCCTCTTGGTAAAACAGCAATTGGAAATAAATGGGTCTATAAGGTGAAATTGCGGGCAGACGGTTCCGTTGAACGATTTAAAGCCCGGTTAGTTGTCCTTGGAAATAGACAAGAAGAGGGCGTAGATTTTTTTGAGACATTTGCCCCCACTGCCAAGATAGTCACACTCCGTACTTTCTTTGCCATAGCTGCTTCACGGAATTGGGAACTGCATCAGATGGATGTCCATAATGCATTCCTTCATGGCGATTTGGAAGAGGAAGTTTTTATGCGGTTGTCACAAGGGTATTCGGTTGATCATCCGGGGAAGGTATGTCGCCTCAAAAAGTCATTATATGGGCTTCGTCAAGCTTCCCGTTGGTTTGAAAAACTATCCGAATCCTTGCTCGCATACGGTTTCACTCACTGCTTATCTGATTACTCATTATTTCGTTTTCACTCTAACGATATTGATGTCTACATTTTGGTGTATGTGGATGATTTAGTCATTGGCGGTAATAATGCGGAGGCCATTTGTCGAGTTAAGGATTATCTTAGCTCTTGTTTTCATATGAAAGATCTTGGTGTGCTCAAATATTTTCTCGGTATCGAGGTGGCACGGAGTACCTCCGGTATTTTTATTTGTCAATGTAAATATGCTCTTGACATATTGACAGAGACGGGTTTAATTGGTAGCAAACCCGATGCGCTTCCCATGGAGCAAAATCACAAATTAGGTGAAGCCTCTGATGCACTCTATTCGCGGCCCGAGCAATATCGAAGATTGGTGGGTCGTTTGATTTATTTGACCAATACTCGACCCGATTTATCGTACAGTGTGCATATTCTTTCTTCTTTTATGCACCAGCCCCGTATTTCTCACTGGGAAGCCGCGAAGCGTGTAGTGAGGTACATCAAAACCCGTCCGGGGCAAGGTTTGTTGTTTAAGTCCGGTTCTCCCCTTCATATGTCCGTCTTTTGTGACGCAGATTATGCGAGTTGTCCTTTAACTCGTCGCTCTTTGTCGGCTTATTGCATTTTCCTTGGGGATAGTCTCGTTTCTTGGAAAACCAAGAAACAACCCACGGTATCTCGTTCTTCCGCTGAGTCCGAATATCGTGCCATGGTCGTTGCTACTTGTGAAGTAAAATGGTTGCGAGGTATTTTACGTTTTCTTTCGGTGGATATACATGTCCCTGCTTCCCTTTATTGTGATAATCAATCGGCGCTCTATATTGCTCGTAACCCGGTTTTTCATGAACGAACTAAGCACATTGAAGTCGATTGTCATTTTGTACGGGACGCAATACAAGATGGTCTCATTCACCCTAGTTATGTGCACACTAATGATCAACTCGCTGATTTATTGACAAAGGCCTTGGGAGCATGCCAGTTCGCTCATTTATTATCCAAGTTCGGCGTTGTCGATCCCCACGCTCCAACTTGAGGGGGGATGTTAAGTTGTGTTGTATTTTATTTGTTAGTCATATTTTGTTGTTAGTTATGGGCCTCGTTTCTGTATAGCTTTCAGTAGGTTTTTGTTTGGCTATAGCCCACGTTTGTATATATATTCCCTCATGTTTGTTATTGCAAAACACAAGTAAAATATACAAACCTTTCATATACTCCCTGTTTCTGTTTCTACAGACAATGTAAATCTTAAGTGTGGGGAGGGAAAATATCCACTTTTTGAATATTTAATTGCATTTGTAAATATGAAAAAACTTCAAAAATACCAAAAAAATCGAAAAATTTCAAAAATTTCAAAAAATATGTTCTTCATTTCCTTTGTTTTAGTTCTTTGTTTGCCTTGTATATATATGTTTGTTGGACTAACAAGTTGCAGATATGACGACAACCCGAGGTATTAGGAGAATGAAGATGCTTGGTATACTTTTTCCTACTTCTTGAAGGAGAACGGATTCTTGTGCCTTGGATGTTCCCTTGGGGAACTTGTGGTTGTTGTGGTTGATGTGCTGTTAGTTTAGCCTTCTAGTTGTTGCTTGTTTGTTGTGTTTAGTTTTAGTTTGCTTTTGTTTCACATGCCTTTTCATTTTCATAGTTTTGTGAATATGTGTTAGTCTGTTTTTCCGTTTTGCTTTTGTTTGTAAGTATGCATAGGAGGTTGAATAGTGGAGGATATATGCCGTCAATGATGATTTTTGTCTTGCTTGTGTCTTTCCCCTCCTAATAGCTTGCACCGTTGATGTCACCTTATTAGGGTTCTTGCTTGCAAGGACCCGAAAGTCTAGGCTTAATGACCAAGTTTCGACCACCTTGTGAGACCGTGTTAGACCTTGACTCGACCTAAGACCGACATTAGCTACTCAAATGTGAGGATAGAGCCTCCTTTATAGCCGGTCCATCAAACCGACTCAGTTTAGGATTGTGAGTAGTCCTCCTTACGTGGTGTGTTATGTCTATACGCATAAGTATGACGCTCATTCCTTATTTCCGTGATTAATGTTCATGTGCATGTGAGACAACTTTTGTTCCAAATAAATCAACTTCACATTTGCCAAATTAGCCTTGTTTTGACCCTTGTATCTTATTTCCCTTTTATTTAACCACTTTGAGCCTTAACCTTTTCATTTGGCCTAAACTACTAAATGAACTACATCCCAAAAACATCCTTCCTTGATCAAGAATGGTTGCTTTTATGGTATTTTGTTAGTGGTAGAGTCGGGAATTTAGATGTCGGTTGGTGGCTTCTCCCGTTGTGATCGTTACTTTGTGTTTGTTTGGTGTTTGGGAGTTTGAAAAAAAAAAAAAAAAGAAAAAAAAAAGAAAAAAAAGGAAGAAAATAGAAAATCAAAGAAAAAAGTTGAAAAAGTTTTGAAAAATCCAAAAAGAAAAATGTACATACGTGTTTTGAAAGAGAAAAAAGGCTAGCAACAAGTCCCTTCCATCAAAGGGACATAGAAAAAGTCGTTGCTACAATAATGCGGTCTTTTGATGTTTTTGCACGCGTGCCGGGTTTACACATTTTTTTGCATGAGATTTGATTTTCAAGTCGTGTGTTAGGGTGTAGACGTTGTTCGGTGTTCCTAATAATGACCGTTTTGTCTAAGTTTGTGATGGGCCCGATTTTTCCAAAGTAAGTGGGGTTTATGCAATTTTTGCTTGGTTTTGCAAAAACCAAAGTTAGGGCATAGACGTTGCTTAGTTGTTGTAATAAAGTGTTGTGTTGATTTTGACGATCATTCTTGTTTTTGAGCCTCAAATCCTAGAACGGTGCTTGCACCAAACCATTTTCACCCAACCCAAGCCCCATTACATCATTTTGGTTGTTCTCATCATGTGCATTTGCATTTTTCATTGATTTTTGGATGGAGTACCATTCTAGATTGTGGGCATGCTTCGCAAGTTGAGGTAGGTGAGTGATTTTGGTTACTTTTTGTCACAAAAATCGCCCCCCTTTCTTTCCTTGTGTGTTGAGTGTCACCCGTGAGAATCGGTACTTAGGGTCCTTTCATCGGATTATGGGTCTTGCATTGAGTCGAATCATGTGTGTGTCGTGTTATTCTTGGAAGTATAGCTTAGTACTTCCGTTTGCCCGCCTTGAATTAGTTTCTTGGTCTTCGGTGATGTCATTCTTGGTTGCTTGTGCTTGATTTAGGAGTTTGACACCTTGGTTCGACTTTGAGTCGGCATCCTCCGCTATAGACCTCCTTTGTTTTGTTTGTCAAAACCCCGCTTGAATGAGGTAAGTGGTTTTCTTTTCCTTTTTCCGATGCATGTTGCTTGTCTATACGTGTTATGTTTTTACTTGTTTGCATCAAACGTTTTGTAGCAAGACCTTACTTGCCTTGCAATAGGGCATTCTCCCTCATGAATGTCAAATTGTGAGTTGAAAGGGCTACGGGTGTAGCTAAACCCGATTCGGCTTATAGTTAGCTTAGTTAGTTGTTTCTTTGTTTTCTAATAAGGGTTAAGTAGTTACTTGATCTCTTACTCGAGGACGAGTAAGGTTTAAGTGTGGGGAATTCTGATGAGCTCCATTTTGGTCATCATTTTCTTTACATATTCTTTATTTTCGGTCACGATTCGACCTCGATTTGCGTGTCTTTGGTTGTTTTTACGTCCGTTGCCTCGTATATTCCTATTTGATCCACTTTTTGCAGGTATTACGGCGGAGGCAAAGAAACGGAGGAAATCGAGACGAATTTGGAACGATTTATGAAGAATTGTGAAAGATTTAGCAAGACCATTCCCAGGCCCTCCCAGCCGGTCCCCAACCGGCGGACGGTCGGCCGGCTGGGAGCTTTGACTTGAGAATTTTGGCGAAAATTAGTGAAGTTTACAGATTCTAGAGAAAGGTGCACCAGCCGGTTCCCAGCCGGCAGCCGGTATGCCGGCTGGGGATCACTTCCCACACTTAGCCATAATTTGAAAGATGAAGAAATATGCATGTTGGGCAGAATTCTGAAAAAGGACTCCCAGCCGGTGGACAACCGGCAGCCGGTCCACCGGCTGAGGGGACATGTTCATGTCAAAAATTGAAGAAAAATCCAGAAGTGAGCTAAAGGCCTCCCAGCCGGTGCCCGACCGGCAGCCGGCATGTCGGCTAAAGATCAATGTCAAAACGAAGAAAAGAAGAAAAAAATCAGAAGTCCATATTTGGACTCTCAGCCGGTCCCAGACCGGCAGACGGTCGACCGGCTGGGAGTCACTTTTCGTATTTTCGAGCACTATATAAACCCGCACTTGTATCATTTTGTTATCACGCATTTCTAAGCATATTTTCTAGGGTTTTACTGTTTTATTAGCACATACTTAGTCTCAAAAACTCTCTTAAAATATTTAATACTCCTTAGATCCTAGTTTAATCTTTCAATCTAGTTAATCTTTCTTTAGTAATTCTCTCTAGTAATCTTCTTGGGCAATTGTAAGAGGTTTTATTGGGTTGTATTTTGAAGGATTTGAGAGAACTCTTCAACTTGTTATCCAAGTTACTTCCTTTTCCTTTGCTATTGGTATAATCTCTCTAATCTCCACTATGTTATTGCATTTGTTTAAGTTTCTCTTGAATCAATTGTTTACCTTTACTTGTTCATGATGTTTAGCATTTGTTTATCCCTTGTTCATATGTTTTTCCTAGCCATGAGTGAGTAGTCCTCTTACTAGGGTTAGGGGTGAACTTGGGTAGTTGATATTGATGTTTGTTGTTTAGGGTTAGGGTTTAGGTTTCATCTTTGTTAGGTTTTCATTGTATGCATGCTAGATGTTTGATGAAATGCCTCAACGACGGTTGGGCATGATTCTTATTGTTGTTTGCCTTAGACGATAGTCTAGGACTTTCATGGGCATGTGTATGTGTTAGGTCGACCTTGTTTGTAGCGAAAGCTAGAATAGGACTCGACCTTAGGTTAGTCAAATCGAAAGACGAGACGGACCTAGACTTAACATAGATGAGACCACCTACCCTTAGCATGTTTGACATCGGCTACCCTAGTAACCCCCGACACCCTAGTTCCTTTAATCATCAATTTCATTTCAATTTATTTGCCTTAGTTGTTCTTTAGTCGTTAATCAACCTAAAACTTATTACCCCGACTCTTGCTTAAATTAGAACATAACTATGCAACTATCCCCACCGTCTTCGCGAACGATAACCCTATTATACTACTAATTTGGGTTTTTATAAATGTGTTTGATCGTGAGAACCGACGACTAAATCTCGCGCATCAATATGGCGTCAATCTTGTGATCTTGTGATTCCATTTGATTTCACTAATTGAAATTTTATTGGACAATATGTTAGGATGCTTTAAAACGCGACACGTACGACGTTGCTTGTATCTTGTGATGCCATGTCAGCAGCTTGGCTTCTGCATTAGATAAATATATGATTGATATTTAATGAAAGCTGACATGGCTGTTATTATTCACGTTATTGGCCGAAAAAAACTGAAATTATGAGGTTGAATAAGAGAGCTCCGTTAGCCTAATTCTGAAACCTGGTTGCGCCACCTCATCAGTTTTACATTTTGCTTTTATATATATAATGATTATATTGAATCAATTACTCTAAAAACTTACATAATAGATTACAACTCTCCAATTATTGAAATAATATTGTTTATTAACGATTATTAATACGTTTTCTCAAAATTATTAACTTTATATTTTACTGAAATTATATGCATATATAGCGGTTAACTGTGGTGGTCGTCATCTTTGGGCCGTCGGAGTTTGGCGTGATTGTTGATGATTGTGTTGCCGTCTTGTTGACGGCCTTGTTGCCGTGTGTTGTTGCTAGGTTGTTGGCGTCATGCGGGTTGCTGCTGTTTGCTACCAAAATCACGTTGTTTTGAATTTTTGTTTCTCCTTTTTTTTCAGTTTGTACTTTTTTTAGTTTTTGTTTTGGTTTTTTAGTTTTTATTTCTTTTTTAAGTTTTTATTTTAAAATTGATTCAAGTATAACGGAGTTGGTGACGGAGGGGTGGTGAATGGAATTGGTGGCGGAGGAGTGAACGGATAGTTGGTAACAAACCACCTGTGTTTAAGGGAACGAAAGAAGAGAGATAAAATTAATTGAGTGGATGATAAAAGGAATGAGAAGGGCGATATGATAAAAATCGTATGTGAAATAGTAAAATTCGTATGTGAAAAAACGCGTCCTTCTCATACGATTTTTATCATTCCAAGATTCCCTAAATATTGTACCGAGATTCCCTAAATATTATAAATATTATAATATTATTATTTATTTATTATTATTATAAACAACATTCATATTGCTTGAGCCGTGTAAGCATAAAAATGAGTTCCTAATATTGAATATTGACTAATATTGATTGATAGTAAAAGATTGTAATCTCGGAATTTTCCATAAAAAATTATTTGCTAATATTCAGTGTATAATCTTTGGCTAATAATGATTACACGGTATATTATTATTATTATTATAATCATTCCAAGATTCCCTAAATATTATACCGATATTCCCTAAATATTATAAATATTATAATATTATTATTTATTTATTATTATTATAAACAACATTCATATTGCTTGAGTCGTGTAAGCATAAAAATGAGTTGCTAATATTGAATATTGACTAATATTGATTGATAGTAAAAGATTGTAATCTCGGAATTTTCCATAAAAAATTAGTTGCTAATATTCAGTATATAATCTTTGGCTAATAATGATTACACGGCTCAAGAAATAAAAACACACATCTTTCCAAATATTAGCAACTCGGTGGACTGCTTGATGTAAACTAATTTTCCATAATAAATAATAATAAATATGCAGTGTATAATCTTTGCCAATTTAATATACATATTAATATTCCATAAATATAAATATTAATAAATATTAATATACATATTAATATTCCATAAACTAATTTTGTCTCACTAATTTTCCATAAAAATTTAGTTGCTAATATTTAATGTATAATCTTTGGCTAATAATGATTACACGGCTCAAGAAATAAAAACACATATCTTTCCAAATATTAGCAACTCGGTTGACTGCTTGATATAAACTAATTTTTCATAATAATAAATATGCAGTGTATAATCTTTGCCAATATTAATTAATATACATATTAAATATTAATAATTAATAATTAATAATATTCCATAAACATAAATATTAATATACATATTAATATTCCATAAGCTAATTACACGGCTGAATGGTAAATTCCATAAGCTATGACAATTTATTATTCACATGAAACTCAGTACCTGCTATCATACCTCAACAATTTTTCATATCAAATGCCTATGACAAGTTTTTTGACTATTAGCGACCTCAAGTACGGGGTTCGTGTTACTCAGATCAATGTAAGAGTGGTACACAAATGGGAAAGACCTGAATTAGCTTTCAAAAACAAAAATTTTGAAAAAAAATCAGAAACTTTTAACAAAAAGAAAGTCGATGCAATAGAGTTACTATTTGTGGATTCCAAGGTTTGTCTTTATTCTACAATAATTTTATTCGATATGTCTTCTTTTTATTTATACAATAACTGACCAATTTTTATTTCTATATTTTTCAGAATGATTTTATCCAAGCCACCATAAGGAAACAATTGATTTCCCACTTTGGATCACAGTTGTGTGTTGGTGAAGTTTACGCTATTCGTAACATGACCGTAAACAACAACACAGGACTAGACAAGGCAACCCCTCATCCCTATCGTTTGAGGTTTGAATATTCAACACGAGTTCAGAAAATCAATGATCCAACCATACCAAATAGTCTATATCGTTTTGCAAGTTTTAACGACATATTGGATGGTATAATTCCACATACACATTATATAGGTACGACTCTTAAATATAATATTCATTTACTTTATTTTGTAAATTGTCGACTATGATTTTGATTTTTCACATATTTGACAATGCAAATGTTATAGGAAAACTGTATGAGATTGGTCCTATAACGGAAACTCCGAGTAAGCATATCTGTCGCACAATAAAGCTTGAAGACTATCAGTTAGTTCATCTCTACATCACTATTTAATCATTTTTTTATATTTCGAATATTCTTTAATTGTCGCCTATCTATTTACAAAATTATTCTTTTTGTTTTAGGGGAACAAAGCTGTCATACACATTATGGGAACCATTCGCAAATCAAGTACCTGATCTCATATCCAAACTCTTCAATCCCGAGCAGTCAAAAGTAATCGTCATCCAATGTCTTCAAACCAAAAAATTTGAAGGTACTAAAACGATCGTGATTTTATACACCAATATCTGTTTATTTTTAAGGAAAAAATTATTCCAAGACCAGTCTTTACCCATGGCCAATTGTACGTTGCTATATCTAGGGTTACGGCGAGTAAGAAAGGTTTTCGAGAAACTGTAATTTTCGTCCTACATTATCGAATTTTAATACACCCATTTAATTTATATTTCTACCTGATTAGTTATTTTGTTCATCGTATTTGTCCGTCAACTTATGTTCCTTAAGCAATTCATCAAAAGACAATAACTTTCCAAACTACTCATTATAAGTTATTTAATCTTTTTTTTAGTCGTTTATTGTTTTTTCTTATATACCTTATTCAT
This sequence comes from Silene conica, assembly GCA_029255685.2. Lineage (NCBI taxonomy): Eukaryota > Viridiplantae > Streptophyta > Magnoliopsida > Caryophyllales > Caryophyllaceae > Silene > Silene conica. Next base: position 77,534,622 of record CM055314.2, read on the forward strand.
TAATGGTATCATAAGTAATCCAAATACAATCATTATTACTGACAGCTATTCGAAAATTAGTGCACCAGGAAATTCACCTTTTGACCGAACATGTCTTATATGCAAATATCCCGTTAAAATTTAATTTGTTCGAATTAATAGAATTGCTATATATTGAAATGAAAATACCTTCGTCGTCTTTAAAAATAAGTGTACACAACCCCGTGATTTTTCACGGGTGTTACACTAGTTTATATTACAAGACAATTACGTATGTTTTTTAAAAAATGTAAATAGTTTAAATTTCGAAGACAATTTTTTTTTTTATTAATTACAAAAGAAATATGAACAAAATAGTTATCTAAAATTTGCACTGAAAACTTTTCAACGCATTAACTTATGCGCTCTTTTATTCGAGTAATCTTTTAATAAAACAATGTATCCATAACTTAAAACTTTTACCATGCTTTTTGTAACTTTAATTTAACTCAGTTTCGTGCATTTTGTATTTATTTCCTCTTCAAATTACATACGTGATGCTTTGCATTATCTACATTCACATACATTTCATAATGCTTTAAATTAAAGTTTATATAAATTACACTAAATGGGAGATATGACAAAAACTACATAAAAACTCGTGGCAATAGATATTAAATAAATAAAGTGTTGAATAGAAAGTATTATAGGTATTATGGTTTTTATAAACATTACACAACCATAAATTTTCGTTTTTATTTTAAAGTTTAATTTATTTTGTGACATTATTAAATTAGATAATTGATTGTCGAGAAACCCAAGATGTGAATTAAATAACAAAAAATGTTATTGAAAATGATAGTTGTTAAGTAATATAAAGAGTTTAATTAATTTATTAACATATGATATTAAAGAAATATAAACATTATGATCATGGGGTGGAATAATAATGTTGGGGAGATTGATGTTTACATAAGAATAGTAGAATTTTTATAAAAAATATGAAAAGTTATGCATAAAAGAAATATAAATATCGATTATGGGATGAAATAATGTTAGGGAAAGAACGTTTAAATAACATGAGTTATTAACTCACCATTACTTTGTGTTTTCGTGTTCTATTTTACAAAGTTTTTAATACACCATGTAATTGTATAAATTTTTATTAATTCACCATCTAATTGTATTAATTTTGTCCATCATGTAGTTATATAATTCCGCCACGTGTCATTCTAATAGGCAATAACTACTCAATCTAGCCTTTTATATTATTATATAGATAGACTAATCTTAAACCCGTGCAATTTACACGGGTTTGTTGTTTAAAATTTTGTAACCCGAAATAATCCCAAATTTACTGTTTTAACTTATTGATTCACGGGGAAGTGACAAATAAATCCCACACGTTTACTACTATGTGCAAATTAGCCCCACAACTTTCAATACGTGCAAATTAACGTCATAATTTTATGTTTTGGTGCAATTCAATTATATTATTAAACTTTTGTAACTTAAAACATAAAAATTGACTTAACATAATTAAAACTAATATTACTAATTTGTGAAAACCCAAATTTACCCTTTTCTTATCACCACACCAACCCGTCTTCTACCTCCGACCACCTAAAAACCTAAGTATAGCCAAAAGTCACACCTTCAACCCCAAGCATGTTCGTCGTACTCTATGTCCATACGCCTTACCACTACGACCTTATCCCATTATCGTCAAAATCAACCCCAACCACGCAAAACACCACCACGCACTCACCCTTGAATCCACTTAATGTAACCTCGAATCTCCCCTGGTCAGCGAATATAATGTCGACAGTGTCGGATGACATGTGTGTTAGGTTGGCGTGCTAGGACGACGTAGAGGGTGTCATCATATTTCGTGTTGGGGCTGTGAAGTAAACAGAGTGTATGAACATATGAATTTGGGTTTTGTTTTTTAACCGTAAACAAAGTGTGGTATGATAGGGGTAGATTGGTCTCTTGCCTAAATTTCTTTTAAAAATGAGGGACAATAAAATGGTGATTAAATAAGAAAAAGGGTTAAATATTAAATATCAGCTAAATTAATCAAATGAAGGATACCAAATACTAAATACATGAGATTAATTTGCACGTACTACGTATTAAAAGTTGTGAAATAATTTAGTCATCGTAGTAAACGTATGAGGTTTATTTGTCAGTATCCGTAATTATTCGGCATGACCAAATAACCTAGAGTCCTAGACCACCACACAACAACAATCGTTCACCATCACTATCATTGAACAATACCACACCAGCCTCTCGTCTAGCATAGCCATCATCATCTCGGCCGTCATTATCTGCAACATCACCATCCCCATTGCCAACATCGGGAGGTAATTTTAATTTTTGTATCTCTATAATTTATTTGGGTTTTTTCAAATGTTTGATTCTTTATCATCTGTAAGAAGTTTAATTTACATCAGTAATTTATTTGGGGTTTTTTGCCCAGATTTTTTTAAATATATACTCCTAAAAAAATGGCTCAGATTCTGTCATAGCTGAGTTGTTCAATCAATAGGATATTTCGTCTGTTGGTATGATTCGTTTTGGGTATGCTACTGTTAGAGAGTATGGGGTTGAGCTGACTGAGAATAAGTTTATTTATGCTCTTTGGGTGGTTTTGTCAATGAGTGAGTCGAATTGGAAGAAGAAAGTGGGAAATTTTAAGAGTTTAGGGTTATCCGACAAAGATATTGCGTCTACGGTGGCACGTCAACCACACTGTTTGGCGTTGCCGGTGGAGAAACTGAGGCGCGCCTTTGAGTTTTTCGTTAAAAACTATGGATCTTAAACCGGAGGACGTGATTAATAATCCCATCCTGTGTATGTAATCGTTGGATAAAAGGACTATTCCGAGGTGTAAAGTGGTTATGGCATTGAAAGAGAAGAACTTGCTGGAAGGCTTGCATATACCTACATTACGCAGTATGAATGAAAACAAATTCACTAGAAAGTTCATACTGAATTATCCAACCCATTCTTCGAGTCTTTGGAATCTCTACCGGGGTGCTGTTCCTGTCTCATTTTGAAGTAAGTCCATCTAAAGTTGAATTCTCTTCAAGTTTTATGTATATATGTTGAAAGCATTAGTAGTGTAGTGATTGTTGTTGAATCTTTTTGAATTTACACTCTTGCCTCTAACTGAATGACCTTAGTTTGCGTATAGATAGTATCGATTCTTGTCAACATTCACCATGCATATAATATTTACCACAAGGAGATCTGTAAGAGTGTAAGCTCCGTGCCATGGTTACCAGAAGGAAATCAAGTTACCCATGGTTTGAATTCGCACTTATTGACATGATACATCATACGAGACAGCACATAATGTGGATTTTAGGTCATTGTGTATCGGTATTTTTAGAGTCCTATTCGAGTAATTTGATGAATGCAATCCCGTTGGAACTGTTCAAAGGACATGATTTGATAAAAAGCGGTTTGCTCATTTACTTATGTGACATGTTTAGTTTCCTTGGTTAGATGGATTAGCTATCTTCTTCTAGTGTTGTTATTGAACTCTGGGTTCCTGATCCCTGATGACTTGTCATCGTATGCATTGTGGCTCATCTGGCTTTGATTGAGTTGTTCTTGGGTCTCTTTGTCAGAGATGATCTTTGAGGATAGACAAAGAAAATTATCATTTAGTTCTCAAATTGTTTGTTTATGGAATCTCAGACCATAACTCTAAATCTTGAACCATGCAGCGAGTATAGCTGTCAAAAGAAAAAAAAGAACAAAGGAAAAAAACAATGCTACTGAATGTAAAATAGTTTCTTGATGTACTATCAGCAATCAATGATGTATCGTGGGCGGTCGTTAGCGTTGAAGAGTGTGGTTGTAAAGAAGTGGGTGGCTGTTAATAGGTCCCAAGCTCTTGGATTTACTTTTGATCTCCGAGGTTGTTTGTGGTTTGTTAGTTGTTTCTAAAAAGCCAACCAAAAACAGAACATGGATCTTTTAGAGCTACTCCATATTTATATAAAAATATAAAAATGGGTTGGGATAGCTGACACGAACCATCCTTTAAAATCATCACACCAGTTGCACACCTAAAATGCAAATGAAGAAAAAAGTTAAGGGAGAAAAGGGAGTTTAAACATGATCTACCGCACATGTAAGAAATTTCGTTTTGGTATTTGGTTCTATATGTGATATAAAATTTGCTCCCGCATGAATATGTTTGCTAAACAGTAACATTAAAAGGTTCTCTGATTGAACTGTGTAGACGATAATAGCTTTTAAGAATTTTAAGTCAGCGTGACGATTCAAGACTTCCTTCTATTATCATTTCTTTATCATAGTTTACATTTTACTTTCCTTTAAAAGTAATGAATCATATTTGTTTTGACATAAAAAATAAGATGCATGTCATGTTATTTCACCCTGGTATTGATCTTGGCTTCAATCCTGGTTGAGTGACTAAGTAAGCCACGTTAGAAGAAATTTACCAAGTCAATATAGCGGAAGAACCATCTACACTTTTCTACAAGGCTACTACTAACCATCAATTTTTTGTTACAGATCGGTGAACCATTAAATGAAGTCGCTAGAAACTTCGGAGCTTTTGCGTCTTGGCTGGGAGATATAATTGCAATGCAGGGAGGATGGTAGATAGAACGTGGGATAGATAAACGAAGCATGTTTCATTTAATTGATCGCAGATTCTTGTTTCAGATGGCCTATTTTCGCCTGACACAAACAAGTCAAGGTTTTATGACCATTTTATGGTCAAATGTGACAGAATGGTCCAGCTAGTGTTACAAATTATTAGTAACTTTTTCTCGGTCACATTTGCCCGTAAAACGATCTTAAGCGCGTTTTATTATTTCTGACGAAAATGACCCGTCTTAAGGGATACCCTTAACTCGTATATTATGTTTAGGCTGAAATTGTTTTTTTTGTTGTATACTTGTGGGTTCTGATCCTGTTACATCTTTGAGGCTTCAATTTTCCCCGAGCTTAGAGTGGCTTCTGACTTAGGCATTAATAAATAGGAACTGTATTTGAGTCCACTCCTGTCAACTAGTTTTCACTCCATTGTTTTGATGCAACTGTGCAGGATCTACACTTTGAATCAACTTAATATAATGAATTTTGTAGCATCGTTGTGCAAAAGAGCAAGTCTCAGAGAACTGGTCACGAGCGTTCCTGCTTACGCTAGTGCTACTGGTATTTGCTTTTCTATGTTGACCTCATATACCTTTTCTATACCAATGCCCTTATTCTAATATTTATCTGCTGTTCGGAAATACTTGGTTTGTAATAGTTGCTGCTTTTTTCTCTCTTCAAACTTAGATGTCTCTGGAGCAGGCTTGCCTTTAGTTTTTAGACGTTGGGCTACAAAGAAAACTGGTGGATCCACAAAGAATGGAAGAGATTCCAAGGCTAAAATGCTTGGGGTGAAGAAATTTGGAGGAGAGGTATAATGCTTCTTTTCAGTTTAGAACGAAAATTGTTGTTTGGTATAGTTCATTTGGTTTAATGTTAAAGTTATTTTCCTATGAGGTTATCTCCAGGATTAATCGACTGTAAAGAGAATAATTTATGGGTTTTCTGGGGTAGCTATGATTATACTATTAGTAGATGGGATTTTATTATCAGCTTCAGAGAACACCTTTTATGGTTTCATATAAATTTTTTGTTTCAGCAAAGTATATTTATTACCGGTGTTTTTCTGCTCCAACAATGAACAAGTGTGTTCTTGCAATAATAATTGAAGTCTATATCTTGTACTTCAGGCCCTCGTAGTAGTTCCAGACTTCCGTTTTCCCCCCACTACCAACAAGGCGAAAGACTCACTCTTTCCATTTTTGGAATACGACAGTATTCCGCAAAATTGGTCGCCGTGATGCAATATCTTGAAGTGGCATAATATGGGTGCATTTTACAATCAAATTTCGTTATGAGTAATGTCGAAACGACATCCCTGTTTCTTTAACACAAAGGGAAACTTCATACATCTGATCCTCTTACCCCGAAAAGGTGTGAGCTGTTGAGGAATTAGGGTGATATTGCTGCATAGGATACATCTGCATGTGAAATTTGTTTGCAATATCTGGTAGTCTCAAAATAGCAAAAGTGCAGTGTCCTATTTGTCTATGCTGAGTGCTGACTATTTACTGTTGCTTGCAGAGAGTAATTTCGGGAAATATTATCGTTAGGCAGAGGGGGACCCGTTTCCATCCCGGGAATTATGTGGGGATCGGAAAGGATCACACGTTATATGCGCTAAAGGAAGGTACTGTCAAGTTCGAGAAAAATAAACTGACTGGCCGTCAATGGGTGAATGTTGAACCCAAGTATGGTCATGTCCTTCACCCTATTTATGCAAAAGCTTCAGGATTCCTCAAGATGAGGGTCCTGAAGACGGGAGATTAGATCGCCTTCAGTTATTTCTGGTTCTTTAAAGAAATATTTAGATCTATATGTGACTCCATGGTTTCAGATCTGGCACAACAATCACTTTGTTTTGAACGGAATTTACTTTTGAATCATGGTTATGACTTATGATAACTTCCCCCAAAAGAATATTTTCGAGCTCATGTTGCCACATGTGCCCACTTCTACAGATTTCATAGTATTGAATTTTCAGAACACATTGTTGACATTATTTTGAACCAAGAGTTGGCAATTGTGTCACCTGTATCGTTCATGGGTTGAGTTGTTGCTGGTCATGTCATATGATATAAGGCTTGGATTTTGTTGGATAATCATTGAGTTTCGGTTGATTGGGTTCATGTCGAGTCATTGGCGGGTGGCATTGGGTCCGTCCGGTTTTAGACATTATTGAGTTGAGTTATCAGCATATATGTAGTACTTGAAGTTGTTACTTGTAAGCAGAGAGTAGAGACGAATCAGACGTACACAACGTGTTAGACCAACTTTACCCCTAGCCTCAACGGCTCAACCACAAATACAAGTGTTTTTCTCTTTTTCATGTGTAGAGCAATTGGACAATGTTAAAACTTTTTCTTGGCAACGGTAAAAGATGGGTAACTAGACGCTTAGAGGATGAAAATAAAAGCCAATAGCAACAATGATCCCTTTCGTGTGATGTTTTGTCACAGCATCATGAAGAACCATCTCCAAACAATCCAATAAAACTTCCAAGTGAAGAAAGCCACATTATCGAGCCCAAAGTAGAACCTCTTAAATTCCTAGGGCTTTCGACTGCAAGGGCGATTGTGCTCTAACTTTTTTCAGCGAGCAATAACATGATCCACATTCCAAAACGAAATCCACCCCACAGTTGCAGTTGTTATATGTTTCCATTCCGCATCTACCGCAAGGTTAATAGAGGTACATACCGAGGTGTCACAAACAACGAAGGGCCGCCCAACTCGGATCTCTTTAAACTCCTCCCTTTCAACATTTTTCCGCCAACTTATATTTCCCTTGCTTCCTCCTTAAGGCATTAATAAACGTACCCACAAAGCATGCCCACAATGACAGGAACACACGAGGATGAAAAACATCCCCTTTAAAGAGACTCCTATTGCGAACAACCCATAAGCACCATAGTTTAGCCAAAAACTTCACAATCCTTACTTCCGCATGTAACACTCCAATATACCATAGTGTCTTACCAAGAACCACCAAGGTATATAAAGTTGTTACCATCTCGGTTTCCCGAGATAGTGAACATCAAAAATATCGATAAAGAACAAAATGTAATTCTAAAATAACTTTAGAAGTGCGTACAAGTCTCAAACCAAAGAAAATCTGAACTACAAAAGTCGTAACAAAACTAAGATAGTGTGTAAACTATGCAGCAGAACTGGAATCGATTGTGGATGTCTCGACCCCTTCTAAATCCCGCAGGCTACACCACAAAATGAACCTCCTCAACAATATCTCGCCATCCCCGAATGAATCACCACAATTTTACGACAACAAAACAGAGTCAACCATCTGCATAATCATCTAGTATAAGCAAATGAAATGAACAAAAGCACCAACAACCACTCCACCGCTCCCTCACTCACAGTAATAGACCACACACCACAATGTGTAACCCTTCCAGGTTACCCATCACAACTGGTAACCCTTGCCGTTAGTGGGGACTGCAGCCTTACCACTTAATTCATGCTCGCTGCAACGAGCAACCGAGATCATCAATGTATTTATCCCCCTTGTGACGGGAGTCATAAGAGGCGAACATCAATGAGACTATCTCCCGACATGGTCACATCACAATCACAACCAAATCACGATCATCACCTCCAATCCAATCCAATTACAATCACATAAATACATATAACCAAACCCAATAACAAATACACAATAATCATACAAACTATTAAGTAGGAAAATCTACCTTATTCACAAATCACAGAAAACACAGCACGCGACGATCTAGAAATGTTCCTCTATAAATCTGTCACCTAAGTAAAGCAATACATCAACAATCAACAACAATAACCCCAAATCCCCAATTAGGGTTTAACTATTCTACAAAACTGATGCATAAAATAGAGACAAAAACTTGTCGTTGATGTTAGTGTCTCGCATGATTAGTGTGAGTGATTATGGCATGATTAACATTAATGAGCATGAGTAAGTAACCGATAATGATGGTCGTGTAATTAATGAAAGTGGTTAATGATAATGTTAAAGGAGTTGATGATGAGTATGAATGACGCAAGATACGTAACTGGTGAGTAAGCATGGATCGTGTTTGTTGGTTGTATATCGTATAAGGAATGGTAATTGTCGTTGTGCTTTATTGTAATTATTGCGTTGTTTTGTTTATCCGTATTGGTGATGGTGGTGGATGATTGTTGCTGAGGAGATGGAAGGCGGTTGGAAGACCGTCTCCCGATTGAATCGCCTCATGGAGCTTTCCACTCCAAGAGAGATGTGCACATTTATGGCTTGATTTTGGAGGGACTCGTGTGGTTGAGACATGACGCCTGACATGGAACTTGAGTCGCTCTCGGGGTCGGTGTCGTGGACGTGTTTCTGGCATCTATGACTGTGAGCTAGGTAGCACGGACACTTCTCGTAATGAGCCGTACCGTGTCCGACACCGACACGCCAAAATGTGTCTGACACCTAAACAACCGTGTCTAACTTTTTACATTTATTTGGGCACATGTCCGTCGCGTGTCCATGATATTTGAGCCGTGTCCGTCGCGTGTCCACGATATTTGGTTATCATTTGCGGTCAATGATGTTCTTCAGACGATAAATGCGCTATCGAAAAATATTAATTAGAATATTGATTCGGATCAGGAATGAAAATAAATTTATTTATCAAGCGCAAGTTTTACTTTCACTTTTTTAAAATTAATATCAAATAGTTTTACAAAAATAATATCAAACATTTATAACTATATGTATATTTTATTAAATTTAAATGCCGTGTCCCGTGTCCTAAATTTCATGGCATGTCGTGTCCCGTGTCTGTGTCTGTGTCCGTGTCCGTGCTACCTAGACTATGAGTACAATTGAACGTGTTCTGGTACTCGGGAATGATGTGGTTGTGGGTACGGCGTGGCGTGTCCCGGTACCGGTGTGTGATGTGACATAGTTACGAGTAGTACATTTCACGGTCATGTTGCATTTATTATCGTATTGCATGGTTTATATATATTTATATTGAAACTGAAGTGTCGTTGTTGTGTAATTGTCACCTATTTTCGAGGTGGGTTGTGTCGATCCATATGATGTTTTCGATCATTTGGGGATCAAATTATGTTCACGTTGTATTGGTAGCATGCAGAAGACAAGACGAGCGGTGACGACAACCGAGTCGATATAGTAGTTAAAAGAGTATATATGCCATGAATTGTATTTATTCATTTGTTTACGTTTGTATAATCATTTAAGTTTTTATTTATAATAAAAATGTTCTCGATTGTATCTCCGACTTCACTATCTCGGGAAACGAGATAGTAACGCTTCAATTATCTTGGTCGGATAACTGGAGTGTTACATTTTACGTGCGAGCCAAACATTTATTTTGCAAATTCACATGAATTTTCAATTCACGTGAACTTGAAGTTACTACTTACTAGAAACTTTGATCTCCTTCTGGCAACCAAACAAGCCCTAAGAAAATAAAAGATTCTATTATTTTTCCCACCTAAATAATTAATCTCTTATTTTCCCCACCTAAATAATACTTACTCAAAATTAGACTCTTTTTTAAATCATAAATTATAAATAAATAATGGGCTACTAATTCGTGTTCCCTGTTTTTCTACTTGCCCTTCGTATAAACTATACATAAATTTTAATCACGTCATTGAATTAGTATATACATTTTACATTTTTTCTTTTGTATTTGTTATTCAATGTCTCAACAAAAATTACAATAATAGTTATATACTTCACTGAAATATTTTATATGGATAAGTAAAATCCATGAGTTATTTAAGTTAAACTGATATCTTAGTTATAATATATAACTTTGTTTTATTAAAAAAGTGTGTTCAACCATCAATTTCAATCGGGCAAAAAATATCTAATTTTGTCTCTTCTACCTCCTACCGCATTTGTGTTATTAAAAATTTATGTTTATAGTCAATTTAATTGTTTACTTCGTTTCTCAAAAATCACTTTAAACTTTATTCTTGATTTATTTTTTTGATTTTTATACATGTAATAAGTTCGATTTAAAATCTATAAAACCCCTTTGCTTTGCATTTTTTGTTTCACTCCAAATGATGATTCATGTCAGCCGACCCCAAAACATTTTGGGACTAAAGCTCTCATGTTGTAGTCAATTTAATTGTTAAATTCTCAATAAAAAACGGCATAGAAACCATTCACCCGGGATCTGCACTAGTTAATACGGAGTAAGTATCAAGGTTAAATACAAAATGTAAATTAGTGACTATCATTGGAAAGAGGGCGTTTACTCAATTCACCCCACTTTTAGAGTATTTGTACGATCCACGAGCTCTTTACCACATGATGTAGAGGAGGATACAACAACATGAGCAGCCAACAACCAGGTTATGAAGGCACCAATTGATCTGGTTACACCAACAATTTACTCTTTTACCTATTAAATGCCTTTGAATGACATCAAATTTACAGCAAATTTACAAACTATACTGCTATAGAGTTTGCCTCCAACTGTGAAAAAATTCTTTACTGCTTCTGAAAACATAATCATGCTGCAAATTAACATACAATGTATATCAGTCGCACCGTGTGCAAAGGATAAAACATTTAATGTGGTCGCAAGTAATGACAAGAAATAGAGTAAAATTTAGTCTAGGAATTCAGGACTTACTATCGTATGGTCATATTGTGGACTCCATATTTCTTGCTTCAACAAAGTAAATCCCTAAATTGGCATGGTATCGACCAGTAGGCATCTGTGAACGAGAAACGCTCAGAAAGAACTAGCAATCAAGCAACGGAAGCACGAGTAAACAACAAGACTCCATAATAGCGTCCAAACTTCTGTTTCGGGGCATTTTTTATCTTCAAATTGTATTTTTGGGATTAGTAAGTCTTGCTTGCGACGGGTCACCATTTATGACGGATATTTTGTGAGATAAAATGAATACAAAATAAGTTAGTGGAGAAAGGGGACCACAGGAGTAGTGTTGGAGAGAGAGAAAAAGTGGGTATTTTGTGAGAGAAAACGGTATCCGTCACAAGCTTGCGACGGATAGTGCCGTTGCAAATAAGAATTTGTGTTTTGGGATATCATTCTCAATGTAATGACGGAATAAAGCAAAAGGGTTCACTAAACTGGATGCACTCCTTTTTATTGTGAAGTATCATTCATCGGATGCAGTTCTCAACGCAATTTTCGTCTTGGGTCATTTAAAAAAACCTTCTTTATGTTGCTAGCATCCAACCCACCTTACAAATGCAATTTGTGGGAACGGTTGAGGCACTGGGGTACTGTTGGGGTATGTTGTTGCTGCATTCTCAATGTAAATAACCAAAACATGTCCACAGACTTGATTGTAGTGGTGTATTAAGAGGACAACTAATTTAAAGTGAATTTATTCTACAAGTTTTCCACTTACATGGGTACGTCTACGTTTCAAACGCTATATATTTTAAATCGTTTCATGTTTTTAGCCTAAGATGAAATGTCACATTGTGTCGACACGCATCACCAGCCAAAGCTAGTGTCGAAGTCTCAACAACAGAAATTCTAAATAGAAGGCATGCCACAGAATAAACAATGGATATTAGGTGAATAGAAGAGATGATATGTTAGTATCAGCTAGGAAAGGTGTTATTCAGAAGATGTTATAAGGAATTCAAACAGTCCACACCTAGCATCAACGCATGGGAGCTTAAATTATTACTAAGATTTATAGGCTTTTAGCATCAACGCAAGGGAGCATAAGGTGAGAGCTAAATGCCTGCTTAAGGGTGTTGGCGTGCAGCCTGGAGAGTATGAGGTTAAAGATAATCAGAAAGTTAAGGATGACAGCAGTAGCTAGACTCGGTATAGTGACAGTCATTCAAAAGAACAAGAGCTTATCTGCTTTAATGTGCATTGTCATTCTTGATCATAATATGCTAACGACAATAATGATTATGCCATCAAACCAAAGAAAAAAAAATTAATCATGAGGAACCGACAAGAAACTTTCACATTGAACAAATAGCTTCAATGAGTTCAGACACATAAGCCTCAAAAACATGCTAATTGTTTTCCTTCCAACATATTGGCTCTGTTAGTTTCATATTTTGTAAACGTAGAGACATGTTATTTTCCATTTTTAACGGGGATAGAGATTCATAATTTATGATAGAATAAAGCAAAATGACACAAACTAACCTCGTGATTCTGATTCAACCGATCTATCTTTGTAAGCTTGTAGAAGTTGCAGGAACCTGCAGTATTTGTTGCAGGAAACGAGCTGCAAGGCGCTGAGTTATTCCACCAAGAACACGGCCCCCGAGATCACGTGCTCCACCTTGCTGAAGAATCTGCAATTATAAAGTTCAGCAGTTAACTAACCCAATGACGATAAAACCTTAAAACACTACTACAAGAGTAAAAGATTACCTATACCATATACACCCTCTACCTAATCCCCTCTATACTAAAAGAATAAGGATTATAAAATGTTTTCCCTCCAAAACCACTTCCTTAATTAAGGAAACAAATAAGATTGATTTTCTTCCATTAAACCATTATTGATTATCCTTTTATCCTATTTTCTTTTCATCAAAGTATAATTTTGTTATAAATTCTAAAATATAACTATTGATTGATTGATTGAAATAAAATAAATTTGATATAAACCCATAAATTATATATTGCTAAATTTTTCATTTGGAGCTATTATTAATGATTGGAACTATAAGCTCCTACTATTAGATTATATGATGAATTTTTTTTTGAGAAAATTTATAAATAGACATCATTAGTTTCGAGTTAAAAAATCACTAAAATACACATTTTTGTTCCTCCAATCAAAATACTTTGGCGTGAAATATGAAAATTAATAACGTGTCGATTTAAACTATAACTAAAACACGCTAAAAATAACAACCCTATATATACCGCGCATTCATTGCATTGGATCTAGACTAGGTTTTTTTTTTTTTTTTTTTTTTTGTAAGGTAAGAAAACGATCTAGACTAGTTAATATTAATCATTCTCACTTTCTCACATCTAGCAACAGTTGCATCAATCTTCAGTCTCTTAAGACACGAGTGAATGTAATGAAAGTAATGCTCATATGAAAGCATTGTTCATTAAAAATCTAGTGATGTGTATAGAACTTAGACCACCACCAACTCACCCGACCCCTCCATCGAACACATCCAGCTACCATATTGTCTGAGTTCATGATGTTACCTATCACTCTCTAGTCAAATTTGACCCCAATGTTCCAGATCTAGTATATCACCATCAAAGGAAGAATCACAGAAAGCACTGATTAAGATAAAGATATTTGATGACTCATAGTGGAGATAAGTTCCAACACCCCTTAGAGGTGCCAGCTGCCACAAGGAAGTAACAGCATTGTGCCGTTCACAAACATAACTGAATGAAGGTGGTGTTACCTGTAATATAGGTTGTAGAAGAGAAGTTTCAAAGTTATTTGAGGACTGCAGAAGTCCCCAAACCCTTAGTACTTGTGCTCGAAGTTCCAACATACTTAACTGTTCAGCATCACTTACTGCTAATGGTCCAGTTGGTCTGCCATACGTAACAAAAGTTCTCATAAACTCAGGTAACGCATTGTATGCATCCATCGCGGAGCCCAACATCAGAGCTTCTGTAACTCGAACAGTTTCTCTTATCACTAATACCCTTAATTGCTCACCATCTGGTCCCAGCAATAACTTAAGAACAGGCTGCAATGCATCTTTTGAAGAAAAATCTCTATCCTTGCTCCCCTGAACAAGTAAGTTTTCAAGCCTATTCCACCTGTGCAAGTTTCACTGTTATATAAGCAATAAGAGATTTAAACAGTCAATTTACAGAATCACTTTCCATAAAGGTTAAACGCCAATAACCTGAACTTTCCATCCTTGAATAGCAACTCAATAAGAGCATCTCTCAGGTAGGGATTCTGATCTGTCAGAAGCCTCTTTGCAAAATATGGATAAGAAGCAGCTAGAACTTTAAAATTGGGATCAGCGTTGAGAGCTAAACCTTCTAGCACAGTAAGGGATCTTAGTATCAATGCATAATATGCAGGTACTGCAATAATGTCGAGCAAGAAACACCATCAGACACATAATACACGTCATATGAACAATAAGAACAAAAAACTGGGTATGAAAATCATACTCCTTCCATCGCATTTATATTGTCCCAACTGAACTTTGGTGGCCATTTTTGATCATTTCTGAACATATGTAATTATAATGTAAAATTTGTCAATTCTGGTTATATTAAAACTACAATCTCCAGATGAGTAGTATTATTTTTATTTTATTTTTAAGAGTTGTAGTTATAGTTCATTGCGAGAAAACATCCATCAGAGTTTACACCATTTTGACCATCAAAGTCCAATGGGAACACGGTACAAAAGGGACGCATGGTGCATTCTTGAAGAATTTCATGACGCCTCCAATGGGGATTGGGAATGTAGGATGCTTATAGTTAAAATAGAGCAGAGAGAAGCTTACCATTGAAAGGATACTGATAAAAAACAGCCCCAAGACCATCTACAAGTGTTTTAAAGTTGAGTTCACTAACGGTCGAATTAAGAGCATCATCAAAGAAACCTTGCAGTGCAGGTACAATAGGGGACACATCAACATCAGGAGAAAGGAACTTAAGGGCGTAATAATCACGGGCCATAGCTTCATAATCACGATTAACCAAGTGGACAACATGACCAATGATGGCATATCTTGCTTCCTCTGGTGTTTCACTCATCATTCCAAAGTCAATAAACGCCAGCTTGCCATCAGGGGTTGCCAAAAGATTGCCAGGATGGGGGTCCGCATGAAAATATCCATACTCAAGCAATTGCCTGAGACTACACTGGATACCTGTGTTGACAAGATCCAATACCGACAGACCCTGACTCTCGATTGCAATTTGTTCACTTAGCTTGACGCCATTCACCCACTCCATGGTCAAGACTTTGGCACTAGTGTAGTCCCAGAAGATATCAGGAACAAAAACATCGGCCTTGTCGGTATACAACTTCTTAAATCTTCTCGCATTCTTACCCTCCTGCACATACCTGTATAAATTAACAATCAAATCCAAAGGAAGATCATAAAACAAATAATATCAGAAAATTTTAAAACCAGAATCACTCAGAAGTTATACATCGAAAGTTCACACCCATTGAAGACTCTTTTTAAAGCATTATAACAGAGTTCCAACTTTTTAACGAAGTTTTCAGAAGCTTATTCGCAATTATGATTGCCTAATTTGATATGAATAATGTAACATCTGCCGGCACGTTGATTCTTCTTTATATAATGTCTGGTTTACACTTTACGAGTTTACGGAGTTTCAGCAAGCGCAATAATAGAATACGCTTACTAATATCACTATTCCTTGATGTTTGAGCCTATTTTACTTCGATGCTTCAGTTAGCTATCACGTCGTATGTCTAACACGTCTAGGGAGCAATATAACATAGGATATGTGTGTGGCACTCCAAAATGAAACATGACGCCTACACTAAACTAAGATCCTTATATTGAATTGCAACGGTGTCAAATAAGAGCTGGAAAAGAAAAGGAAAAAAAGACATAAAAATTAATAGAAAATTCGAAACAAACTTTGAAGAAAAGTTAAGAGAAAGGCATGGGTGAGACAACAAGTACCCAGTTAAAAGAAAAAAGAGATAGTTTTTGAATGGCTAGTTTGAATATTTTACAGAACGCGTCGTAACCGTGTCTAAGAATTGATCAATACACTTGTTAGACTGGATTTGTGTGTCGGTTAAACTTCTAAAATTCAGCATCAGACACTTGAAACCATGTCACACCCAACACCGTGTCGACAAGTCGGAGTAACAAAGGTTTGAGTGTATCTGGTACTTGTTCAGAATCAAGCTAACCAGCCATTAAGCTATAAACTTCCTCCTGCAACTCTCTCAGCAACACATTGTTTAAGCATGTACAAATATTTGCAGGGACCTGGCCCCCTCCAAAGATGCAGGCTAATGGCAAGTGGTTGGGAATAGATAACAGCATCCTATTAAACACTTCAGTCAAAGAAGGAAGTTTTACCTGTACATAGTTAAGCTCTTGATATACTCTTCTGCCAAATTCATCAACCAGAGCAACGACATCACTTGTGATTATGTCTACATACTTATTTATCAGACCTGCTATTCCCCTTATCAAGTAAAAATCAAGACCTATGGCCTCTTCAATCCCAGGCCTCTGCACCTTGACAGCAACCGTCTGACCAGAATACCTTAACTGAGCTTTATAAACCTGACCCAAACTAGCAGCTGCAATTGGATATGGAGATATGGTTGAATAAACGTCTTCAAGTGAGAATCCCAGCTCTCCTTCAATGCATTTGAACGCCTCCTCATTTGAAAATGTTGGCAAATCATCCTAAGCAATAGTAAGAAATAAGAGTACATGTTCAAAACAATTTAAGAATACATCTGAACACAACCCAAAATCCCCCCCCCCCCCCCCCTCTCCCCCTTCCCTCTTTCCCTAGTCCCTTTTAACTAACCTAAACAGGAGCATCTGAGATACTGGGCATTTGAGATACTGGGCATTTGAAATACTGGGACAATATTAATTGCATGACATATCTTATATAACGTCACTACCAGCTCTGTTGAGTACGGATACTGCAGTAAATTTTCTTATTTTGTACTCAATCCAAGCTGAAGTCTCACAGCTTAATGCTGAAACTTTTGGACACCATTGGTTCTATCCTTCAGGTAAGTCACTATTCAATATTTTAATGAATCCAGCGAGTCAGATACAATACAGCAATATTTGACTGCTAAGCACTTGGAAATTGCAAATTGCAATATAATAACCTAAAACATGAAACGTCAGAGATACCTGAAGTTGAGAGAGTTCCTCAAGATACTCTGGGGGACATATATCAGGCCTGGTAGATAAACCCTGACCAATTTTGACAAAGGTGGGCCCTAAAGAAGTGAAAATTTTTCTCAGCTCAGTTGCTCGCATGGTCTTGTTCAGGTCAAGCTGGCCATTTAGTTTGTCCAGCCAGAGCTTGAAAGCAAACGAACCCAAGCCGACTAATATTTCAGATGTCCTTTGCAAAACCTATCACAAGTGCCAAGTCATTAGTGAGATTGTTTCACATAATTCTTGCCAAAAAGAAATACTACCTCCACCCTAATTCATCATTCCATTTGATTTAGGCGGTCAAGAAATGTCAATTTTGACCTTTCATTACTCCAATTATATTTAGAGATGCAATGTGAAAAAAAAATTATCGAGACAACTTTTTTATTATTAACTTTTAAGTTGTAGATGCATATTATGAGAAGACAATAGCCAAAGTTGACATTGTTTGACCACCAAAGCCAAATGATGACGATATAAAAGGGAGAGAGAAGTAAAAAGTTCGTTCTTGCGCACCCTAATGGGACGTGAGCCATATTTAGTTGCCAGCATCTCTGGGGTGTATACAGAACAAGCAACAGCTCTGGCCATGGCCTTTGCCTCAGCTTGCATATCATCGGCCATATCACGGCCAAATTTGACAACAGCAACGGGAGCTTCTCCGGCTGACTTCTTCTCTGATATTACAACACCATTTATGTTGCCACTGTTTCTACCCATCGTCCCACTGAGAGAAGTCCCCGAGGGTGCATTAGCCTCCACCAAAGCTGAACGAGTTAAGGCTCTGGATTTACGCCTTTGTCGGCTCCATCTGAGAGATCCTTTCCTTTTCATAATATTGCCGATGGATATATGACTTTCATGGTTGCTGAAGCTTAATGAAAGCGATGACAAAACTACCGTTGAAGGTGTGGGTGGACTGGTAATAGTAGCCATGAACAGAATACTGTCTAACTACTGATAGCTAAACCCCGTACCTATAATGCCACCAAAAGATAAGGTTATCTATCTATTATGTTTAAAAGGTACTTCAAGAAGAATAGATTGTTTCATACCAAGCTTTTGTAGAGCTAATTTCGGTATATTTCGGACAATTATGAATCGTTCTAATCTCAATAACAGCTACCACATAATATTGAACACAAATTTGCAACAAAATAACAACTTAACATACAGTCATTCTGGTTTTGGTAGAGATGGCACAAACAAAGTACTGTTCAGTTTTAAATATATTTACAGTCTATTTTCAGTATTTACAGCATCCAGGATTGTAGTCATTCTATGCAATTCCTGGCATAACTTCATTATCAAGCATCTTGTCAGTCTGAATTACAACAAAGTTATGATGGCACACACCCAACCCCCTACCCCGCCATTTGCAGGAGCCCTTAAGGATTGGGGTAACGTTGTTGTTGTTGTACTGCAAACAGCAAAAGAAGTAAAAAGAACAATAACAAAAGAAGCAAATAGGACTAGTTCTCAACTCTTCACATTTGGGTGTATTCGGGATTAAACAAGTTCCAAAACCATAGATCACGCATAAACATGAAACTAATACGGCAATTCAACAAGCGAAGCAATGTGAGGAACAAAACACTGAAGACAAAACTGCAGATTAAAAGAGCTATAAGATGGAGTAGGAATTAAAGAGCCATAAGATGGAGTAGGATTGTAGGAATGTCTGGTAAAATTCTCACACCTTACCTAGACAGAAAGTGAGAGACTTGAAATTACTATTATTGGGTAGGGCTTTGAGTGCCCCATGTTTTAACTAGGTTGGAATTGATAAGGAATTGAGACCAATTCCAAATCCAAATTCTAAGGTTTCCCAAACGCTTAAAATGTTTCAATTAGGGAAATCAATTCCAATTCTTAGTTCCCAAACATAGCATTAAGATGGAGTAGGAACTAAAGACTTCCAGTAAATTTTCACACCTTACCTGACACTTCAACCCGAAAGCTGACTTAACCAAGTTCAACTACAGCCAACAACATTTGGACTAAACCAAAGCCACTCAATTCAAAACACAAGATACCCCAAACAAAAATCACTATAATCCCACTTCATCCCTTTCCCAGTCCATCTTTTCCCCTCCACTCCTATACCCCTTTCGAATATATCAACCTAACCTAAAGTTCAGAGCTTCTGAGTTAAATAACTCACAGCAAAACTACAAATTTCACAGCAAAGTTTCGACCACCACAAAAACAATAAACTAAACAATAATATTGATAAAAGGGCATCACAAATTCACAATTATACAAACCCACAAATATAAACACAAAATTGGGGATATGGGTTCGATAATTTACTTCAATTCAACCAAAACCCAACGATAAAACTACTTAACATATCAAAATTAAAACTTGGGAATTGCTGAAATTGAAGTAAAGTACCAAAATCAATAGAAATTAGGGTGAATTGAATACAAAAAATGAGAGAGGAAGACCTTGTGGTACAATGAGATTTGAGTTAAACAGCAGTTAAACAGGAATTAGTATGAACTAAAAATGTAGAGGTTGGTTTAGTTTGAATGTTTGATGGCTATGAAAATGGGGAACTCATGACCACCACAAGAACGAACCTTGTTGGTTTATTATAACTTCACGTACTCTTTTATCTAAGCCTTGGGATTACTTTCTTGTTTTAGGATTTTATTTCTAAAATAAAATATCCCATTTTGTTTGGTCTCATCTTTGTTTTGTAATTTTGGGCAAAAATAATGTATTTGTTAATGAATTGAGAGAGACATTTATATGATAATAATGTATGGGTATTAATCGTTTTGTCGGGTAAAATTGTTATTAATTACAATTGATTTTTGTTTAAGTGTAAAATTAATTTACTAATGTTGTTAAAATAGTTTTTTTTTTTGGCAGTTGTAAAGTGACAAAAAAAAAACTAAAAACTTACAAAACCACCACCGATTTTGCAAGGTTATGAGCAACCTTGTTCACATAACGTGGAATAAAACGAAAACTTAGACAATGAAAGAACGGAAAAAAAACTTGAAATAAAAGCAATGAGACCCCTTGTTAGATGATATTGTTTCTCCTCCCCTGTGCGATCTGAAGAAGTAGTTGAAGACAATCTGAGGTAATACAAAGATGATAGATCTTTTGTAGCTTGGCCCATTCCAGGATATCACAGATAACACACACCTTTGCTTGAATGGCAGATTCATAAGAGAAAGAAAACACTCTCCTAAAGACTTCATTTCCAAGAGAATCAAGGATAAGCCAACCTCCACCACTCAACAAAAAAGGATACCAACTAGCATCGCCCATAGAGGTAAAAGAAGGACATTGAGATTCATTACCAACAACATAAAAGGACTCACCATTTCGAATCTTAAAATAACTTGAATCTTGCATAAGATCATGGTTCAGGAGATGCAAAGAACCAACATTCTCAAGCTTAGCAGAGGCCTCGATAGCAGACGAAACAAGATTTTTTTGAAAAGTGAAGAAACCAGAAGAAGAAAAAAAGATTTCTTGAAAAATCTTTCTATTACGAAAGACCCATAAGCTCCAAAGGATCGAAAGAAAAGAAATGATCTTGTGTGTAGAGTCATCCAACTTATAGTTGTAGGGTAGATTAATAGTTTGGAATCTCGATCATCCTGATCACTTGAAAATAATTTGACTCAAAATTGTATTTTTCATTAACAAATTTGCAGCCATTAACCTCTGCTGGATGTTCGTAGTTAGCCCTCTCTCGAACCTCGTAGCTAACATCTCAGGTGTGCAACCCAAATCAGCAACATTTTCAGCCAACTGCATAAACTTGTTAGGGTAAGCCTATACAATCATATCCTCTGTCATTTTGAAGGAATCAAACTCGGCCTTCATCCTACTCTTCACATGCTTTGGCACAAATTTGGCTAATAATATCCTCTACTTGAATCCATCCCAACTCACATATTCACCCTCAGTATTCGCAGCAACGGCCATGATCTCCTCCTTTTTATTATCCACCATATCCTTGCCTTTCCCTTAAGGTAAAATACAGTCTGATCCACCTGCAACTCCTCCGGAACAGATAGTAGCTCAAAGATGTTGTCGAACTCTCTGCACCACTCAGCTAGAAGACTTGGTTCCCCTTCACCATCGAATTTTGTAGGGTTATGCCTCGATATATTGTAACTCACTTTCGTCGGATTCACTGCCTCATTATTCTTTACCATGGCCAGCAAGGCCTCATTTGTAGCTAGAAGTCGATCTAACTCTTCCTGAGTGATGTTGGCGACAGTATGGTCTCTCCTTGGAGGCATGTTTCTACAAAATTTAGGGAAGAATGATAAGAATCCTACTCTAAGTAGTGTATATACTTATTTAACACTTGTACCCTGCAACAACATAGCATGATTGGCATACTAGCCATCCCAGTCAATCATGGTTATATGACTTATATCTCTCTTATATCTAACCTCTTAGGTAGTTATTGTTTATTATGCTTCTATTATCAATTCATTACTCATATCATTATATTATATCTCTACCTAAGGGTTCAGGGATCCAATAGCCGCATGCATATCATCATAGAATTCATAATTCACAACTCATAACATTCCTATTCTTAAAATTTCAGTCAATCATTCAAATAAATCCACATTTCAACATCAACCATATTCTTTCAATGCACATCATTAACCATAATTCACATTATTTCTCACATCATTCTTCTCCTGCAGAAATATTAGTACAATATAGACAAGGTTTGTTCCTTTATTTCGTTACTACCCATTCTCTGCATCTCCCAAGGGTTTATAGGTTAAACTGAAAATGTAAAACCCCTCGCGACAGCGGAAAGTAAAACATACAAATGCATAAAATTTTGCGCGGAATTAAAACTTTTAACATGATTAAAACTAATGCGAGGTGTAATACGATAATTGAAATGCGAAAGAAGTAAAAACTTAGAGAAGTATCAAGTATTAAGTACAAAACCAACAGCCCGGGATAGCATATCCCTAGAGACACAAAACTGTAATGTCAAAAGAAGGCCTAGCTACACGATAAGGGTAATGTCGAATCGATGAAGGATCTTCGTTCGCTAGCCTCAACGGATCCCCATCCAAACAGCGCAAACCAACATACATGAAAACATGTACACCACAATCAGTGGGGAGTGACTAGAGGTTCTCCCAGCCACATCAACATGCTCCAACATAAATAATAATCATGAGAAACATAAACCATATATACGCAATTCAAATCTTAAACATACTCATCCTTAGTGCTTAGGTCAAAAACTCCAACTCGGGTTTAACTAAAACACATATTCAGCAGTATCTAGCAATGTACCCCGACTCAGGCAAGCTAGACACAAATCATTCAACAATATCTAATCTGACCCCGACTCAGGCAGATTAAACATAAACAATCAACAATATCTAAGTCAGACCCCGACTCAGGTGAGACTTAGACACAATTAGTCAACAACATCTATTAATAGACCCCCGACTCAGGAATGAATAGACACAAACAATCATCACAACATGGAAGATTTCACATGACGACTTCATTAAACGACAACAACAAGTCTACTTAGTCTCAGCGAATACAATCCCTTGGTAGGACGACAATCCGATATACGATCCTAGTCTAAATATGGCCAGACTCTCGGGGTGTAATCCTTCCCCGATTCGACAAGTATTCCCAACTCAGGATACCTCCAAGACTCGAACTAGCTAGGAACGAGATACCCCCAACTCAGGGCGGAAAATCTGAAACCTGACCGAGAGCCACACGCCTAACGTTCATACCAAACATGCTAACAAAGTTTGGTGAGAAAAAGATGTTGGAGTAAATGTCCTCCACAGTGTGTGATTATTTGAATAAATCTTTTACAGGATCACACATGGATACTTAGTATATTAATCAGTTGGTTAACGTTTATCGGTAACGATTGAATCATTAGTTGTTTGACGTTACTGTCATATGACGACGATAATCAGCTGATCCCTAAAGGTCACACCTATAAGATAGCACTGAGAAATGTGATTATATATTGATATAATTACGTAAATGCCAAACTTAGCTAAATGTAGTTAAATAGATGATGAACATTTAATATGATTAAATAATAATTAGGAGAAATGAATTAAATGTTAATTCTAACAAATATATATAAATGTTATATTTATTAATTATATATTTTAATATATGATATTTTAGAATAATATAATTAGAGTAATTAATTTTAAGATAATTAATTAACATTCTCCTTAAAATTGTGTTTATGTTACATTTCCGAAAATGTTCTCCGGAAATTAATATGGGATATTTAGTTCCGAGTACATGCATTAAAATATACGAAGATATTTAATAGAAGTTCGGATATATGTAAAACAACACAAAACAAAGCCCAACCCACACGTGTGAGTGTAGGTGGTGGGTCGTGTGGTTCCACTACAAATAGGAGAATAGGGTTTTTCTTATGGTGTGGATCTCTCATTAGTTTTATCATCTAAACCCTAAAACAAAAGCCTCCAAAGTTAAGAGTAATCAAAGGTGGTAATTGAAGGACATATTTCTCAGGTCATCTTAAGTGCAATCTAAGGAGAACCTACCTTGAACTTTGGTTTTATACTAGGTTGTTCTTAGGTCGATCTCATATAGGACTAACGGTTAATTCTATATTCTTGACTGTTTAATTCTTGCAATTAAGGTTTTATTGAATCATTTTTGATATAATCCTTGACAGTATTAATATGTGATGTGTGCATTTTGTATAGACTTTTTAGTCTTGTTTTAGCACACACTCTCACAATAATTGGTGATTTTATATCATTTTATGCCATGTATGTGCTACTTCGTGTTCGTGTTGTTATTTTGTAGATATTGACCGAATAGTAGCGGAAACCGAGCTTTTTCTACCTGAAAGCACTGTATTTCAATAGTCGATGGAAGAATCACGGTTGGTTGTATATCAATCGAGAGTTTTGAGGTGATTAATCAACCCATAGCCTTGTCGTAGACCCTATCGAGAAGAAAAGTCCTCGATCGAGCCGTCCTGTGCTCGATCGAGGGATCCAGACGAAGACATGTCCTCGATCGAGCTTTCCTGTGCTCGATCGAGAGGTAGCCCATTGAGAAAGTACTCGGTCGATAGCCAAAATGATCGATCGAGAGGTGTCAAAGAAGAGGAGTCGATCGAGCAACCTTCTATCTTCGATCGACTGGTTTTTGAAGACTAAAGTGCTCGATCGAGAGGAAATTTCTCTCGATCGAGAGCTTTAGAGACCCTTCGTGTTCACCTCAGTTATTACTGCAGTTCAGATTTCTTCGCCTATTTAAAGGGCTCGTTTGAGAGCATTAGGTCATAAGTTTTCACACCCTAATTTTACTCTCTGCAAACTCTTTCACTTTAAGTATATTTTCCGGAATATTGTAGCCGTCACATTTTCGCAATACCGAGTTCTTCGTTCTTTCTTTCGAAGGAGTTCAGCTCCTGTTCTTGCCTTTTGTTATTGTAATCCTTCTTTTCTCTTCTTTAATTTCTATTATTGTCTTAGTTTCTGCTTACTGTTTTCGTTCTGTGAATTTCGATCTGTTTCGCGCGTAGTACTCTGTTTTCGTATGTTTATGTTCATCGTTGTTTTTCATCCATTTTCTGTCTTTGATTTTTACCCTCTGATTTCGTTCGTTCTCTTTGTTAGTCCCTGTTTCTAGTTTCAATCTAGTCATACTAAATCCCTACTTAATTCGTATCATATCGTATGCTAGTTTATTATTTTTATATCCGTCTTAAGAATACCTAAACTGTGCCCCTTTCCCTTTGTTTCTCGTTGATTTCACGTCCTCTGCCTTTTTCTCATTATAGTCTGATTTTTATCTCTCATTTTATTATGTCATATCACTACAAAACAATGCGCTATTTGCGACGGAATGGTCCGTCGCAAAAAGTGTGAAATCCGTCGCAAACACATCATTTGCGACGGACTGTGTCTGTCCCTTATTTTTGTCGCAAAAAGTAATTTTGGGACGGATTTTTCCGTCGCAAAACTTTTGCTACGGAATGGCTTTGACCATCTGGTCAAGGTCAGTCAACATTTGCGACGGAAATTCCGTCGTAAATGTCCTCTTTTGCGACGGATTTTCCGTCGCAAATGTTGACTAACTTTGACTTTTGGTCAACATTTGCGACGGAATTCCGTCGCAAATTGAGACATTTCCGTCGCAAATTCCTGTATGATTTTCCGGTTTCAGCTGTTTTTTCAGCTCCCCATTTCAATTAAATGGCTCATTTTTCCCTTTTGCAAGCTCTCCAAACCTGCATATTTCAGCAAAAACAACCCAGCAACAAAAAACTTGTCGGAGACAAGGTTTTTAAAACGTCTTTTAACAACAACAATTAAATAACAACAACTACATATATATAACAACAACTAACAACAACAACTAGTAAACAACAAATTAACAACGACAACAACAACAACAACAACAACACCAACAACTACCAATACGCACCAACACCAACATGTACACCAACACCAACACCAACACCAACACCAACACCAACACCAACACCAACACCAACCTGCAAAAAAAAAACAATTTACATATATTGGTCTGGGGTCCTTATCTCTCCAGCCTAAACCCATATTTGAATCTTTCATACCATTAGTAAATACTCTTATATTTTCTTGATTGTAATGAGACAAAAATTGGGTAGCACTTCCCTATTATTCTCCAAATACATTATATAGAATGTATTTGGAGAACAATAAGGAAGTGTTGCCCAATTTTTGTTTCATTACAATCAAGAAAATATAAGAGTGTTTACTACCTAAATGGCATGAAAGATTCAAAGATAGTCCCAAAACGGGGACTATTCAACAATTACACCTAATGTGTAATTATTGAACGGGTACTATTCAAGAATATTCTAAACAATTCAACAACACTAACAATCAACAACAATGCAAATTTTATATCAAAAATCAATCGTCTTAAACATCTTAACAACAATATGCGACGGGTTTGGGACGAAATTAGCTACTAACCTAATATCACTAATCACCTAACAATACTAACTAAACTAATCAAATAACAATTAAACTAAACTAACTATTCTTAATAACAATAAAAAACAATTATACGGAATTTGCGACGGAATTTTGCGACGGACTAAAAATAACTAATTAAGACGGTACATAAATAACGAAAGTTAGTATACATACATTAAGAGAAATGGAGAATGAAGAAGTAAGTGGCGGCGGCAAGGTGGCAGCGGTGTGGTGGCGGCGGCGGTGAGGTGGCAGGGAGAAGAAAGGAGAAGGAGAGGAAGGAGGAGGAAGAAGGAAGGAAGGAAGGCGGCGGTGTGGTGGCCGGCGGCGTCGGGGGTGGTGGGGTGGGGTGGGGTGGGTTGTTGTCGCTCAAAAATTGCAAATTAGGTTTTAAGAGGAAAAAATTGAAATTGATTTGGGGAAAAAAAGGAGACCCGCGGGGTCTGTATTAAACCATTTTGGGACGGAAATTTGCGACGGAATTTCCGTCGCAAATCTGGTCAAAGTTTGACCTGGACCAGATTTTGGTCAAGTCTGGTCAACCTTTTTGCGACGGAATTTCCGTCGCAAAAGTCAATATTTGCGACTGATTTTCCGTCGCAAACTTTCCCGCCATTTGACTTTCACTTCGCGGGTCTTGGAATTTTTTGTCCGTCGCAAAAAAAAATCCGTCACAAAGTCCGTCCCAAAACCATTTTTGCAACGGATATTAGTCATTGTTAATCCCATCATGAGTAGGAGCTAAACCCCTTTATATGTTGGGATAAGGGAAATTGTGTGAACATTTGACATGTAGTAGTCGGGTTAGACCGTTTTTTTTGGGAGTAATCGTTAAACAATTTAATTCACGTTCGGTTTAGTGAGTGCACGCATGAGACCTTACATCTAGTTAATTCCTGACCTAGATCGGAAGGTTGGAAGGGTAAGACTTGTTTATTGATTTTAAATAGTTTTTGTGAGAGCGGAAGTTAAGCAAAAACGACCTTAGGGCGACTTAAGGCCGGAAGGTATTGTCGGGTTTGAGACTTGACCGTAATAACCCAACCTTTCCCACCAATAATTGGCCTATCCCAATTACGTCAATCATATGTGAGACACAACGACCCGAATCCCAACATATTCCCTTTCCTTGATTTTTATCTCATCTTGTGTTAGTTTCGTATTTTTATTCTCTCGCATATCTTATAACCCGTAGTCTAGTTATCACTTTTGAAAACCCCCAATTTTGTGACCATAGGTAAAAACCGGTAGTTGAACAAGTTCTCTTCCCTGAGGAGACTGACCCTATTTACCACTAGCTTCTGTTAGTAGTACCTAGGCATTTATTTTTGGTGCATAAACGACCGGCATCAAATTTTGGCGCCGTTGCTGGGGAAGCAACGCTGTTTTCTATTTGTGTTAAATATTTTTGGTGTAAAATGTTTACAAAATCCCGCCTTATTATTTCAGACCAAAAGTGACGGTCTGAAACAAGTATTTGTGTTAAATATTTTATGAGTAGTTTGTTTTTTTTTTCTTTTTTGCTTCCCTTATATTAGTCATTTTTCTTTGTTGTACAACACGCTTATCTAATGAGTAATAAAATTGAAAATAAGCATAATGCTTTATTATCCATATTAAAAAGTCGTAGGCTCTGTGTGAGACGAGACAAATGATTGATACTCGTAAATAACTAATAAGGAATATTACATGTATAATTAATATAACTTTGAGTTATGAAACGGGTACAATGTGGAACACGTACCCATCCTACCACCTGAAAAAACTTTACTCATACCCACTCTTAGCAAAATAGACAACCTGTTCCACTTTTATGTCACATATTGTGCACAAAAAAGATTATACAACCAGATGTATAATAGCATCGTACAACCATGATATATTTTATTGAGCTTATATATATATTTGTTGAGCTTTTAAACTATTTTGAGTTATATTTTAGTTTTTTATATTAAAAATTAAAATATAGTTCAACTTATATGTATTGTGTTTTAGTTGTATAATAATTTTCGATTCTCAATATTTTCTCAAGAAGTTCATAAATTTTACCATATAGCTCATATTCTTTTTAATAAAGCTCAAATTTTCTACTAAAAAACTCAAAATAAGTACAGAAAATTGTATACCTCTGGTGGTATAATCCGCTTATTGCATATTGTGTCTCATCCCTTAAGATCTTGACACATTATACTAGAAATAATAAAAATGGTAATATCTAATTTATAAAAGCAACAACCACAGAGCTGATGTATTGCTCTATGGTTTAAAGTACATTAATTTTTTTTGTTTTTCTTAGTAGGTCCCACAATGTCCCCCACTACTCTTCCTTATTTTTTTTGTTTTTATATCGAGAATTCGTAATACAACAATCACGTTGAACCGTCGTGTTGTCGTATTAGATATTTAAAAGTAATCTACTAATTTCATTGATATCATATAAACGAAATAAATGAATAAAATTAAAATTTAGGATTACATAATTATTAAGTAAATACATAATGATAATTTTGTATAGTAAAAGACGGGATACGTTCATTCAGCTAAAAATGCGGTCTAATTTAAAATAATACACATATTTTTTTCTAAATTAGTTGCATAAGCAGAAATGTGTGAATTAAATAGTATATACATATTGAATGAATTACGTGATATTATTAAATCATAGTACAATACTACCAAAGTCCAAAACTAACATCATATATAAGCCAATCATGAAACAAATTGCGTTATAAAATTAACGATGATATAATCAAGTGTTGGAAAATATAGTCAAAAATAGAAAAAACTAAAGAGTCGTTTGGTTACATGTAGGAATTCGTATTGCCTAGGAAGTCGTAGAACACATGATTTTAAAATCACGTGAATTAGAAAATGTTGTTTGGTTGCTATGTAGGAAATGCAATTCATGTAGGCATTTCCACTTACCTAGGGGGGCCTAGGTAAGTCACTTCCTCCATTATGGAGGAATTGCAAATTCATGGGAAGTACAAATTCACATGAATTGGGGTAACCAAACAAGAGGTCAATTTAGCAATTCACGTGAATTTAAAATTCCTACGTTTTTTAGTGGGTAACCAAACGACCCCTAAGAAATTAAATTAACTCAATAGGGTCAAAAATTTTAAGAAAAATTACAGATCAATATTAATGTTGTAAAAATAAATTGAAATGATTTATAATATTAATTGGTTTTAGTGTTGATTTTATGTAAGACTGGTTATTGGAGACGTCTAATAACTCATATTACACTCGTCATCGCCTCATTTGATTTAGCTTTTGGAATTATCCTTT
This sequence comes from Silene conica, assembly GCA_029255685.2. Classification (NCBI taxonomy): domain Eukaryota; kingdom Viridiplantae; phylum Streptophyta; class Magnoliopsida; order Caryophyllales; family Caryophyllaceae; genus Silene; species Silene conica. The sequence continues at coordinate 77,564,399 of CM055314.2, forward strand.
GTTAGGAATGTCGGGCTCTTGAATACGTAACGAGAACCCTAACGCTCCATTGATAAGGACTGGTGCCTTTGGAAATTCTTTTCAAATTCTTTGAAAGAGATTATGTTTTGAAATATCAAATTTTGGGTAAAACACTTGGGTTGTTTACCTTGTCTTTACAACTTACCGTTTTTCTACTTTCAAGTTTCGAGGACGAAACTTTTTAAAAGGTGGGGTGATTGTAACACCCACTAATTTCCAAGTATTTATATATTATTAAAATCTTATTTTAGTAATAATAATGTTCCACAATAAATAAAATTTCATTTAAAATCTATCGTTTTTGACAATGATATTAATATGTCCGTCTTAAAGTTATACTTCTTAAACTTGTAAAACGTTACTCTGTCATTGTTGCTAATTTTGAGATATTTTAAGGGGATATATAGCTTTTTCTTATAAAATAAAAGTTTTAGCTCTTTCTCTTAGCTTTCCAACGCCACCGAAAACACCTCATTATGAGTTTTGTGGAGGAAATTATGACGAAAATACGAAAGGCTGTCACAGACCATCCGCAAACGAGACACTCGCTCGTTGCTTACTCTTTACTCTTTTCCACATGTCCTTAGGGACACTTGGCTAAGTATAGAACTTTGCCTTGCTGCCCAAGGTCAACCCCCTCCTTCCTTCTTCTTCAACTAGATTTCATACCCGGGCGTTGCCCGGGTAATATCTTGATATGGTTTCAAAATAATTATCGGAATAGTTAATCTTCTAAAAATGCTTAGTATAATAAGCATATATAAAGAATAATTTAAGTATGATTGTTTTTACGGCTAATTAAATATCATATGTATCATCATCGGAACAACATAGAACGTTAAAAGTGCATGAAACTCCAATAGAAACGGAAACATGTACCTCCAATTCAATGGTCTCGAAAAGACACTTACATATTACGCATCACTGTCAAAATATTATTTTAAGCACATGTATTTTTATAATAACTTCTATACTTTTTATTTGAGCATCATCTTGAAGAAATTTTTTATCCAATATTTCTAATATATGAAGATAGTTGAAGCTTGTATTCTTTTAATATTAACTCGTATTTTTTTACCATAGATCATATTCTTGTTACTTTAGCTCATATTCTTATCTTAATAGCTTGTATTCTTATGTTATTAGCCCGAATATTTTTTACATTAGCTCGTATTCTTATCTTAATAGCTCGTATTCTTATTTTATTAGACCGTATGCTTCTTACATTGACTCATATTCTTATTGTATTAACTCGTATTCTTATATGCTCGTATTTGTAAGTTCTTGATCCTCTAATATGCTCGTATGTTTTTGTTACATTAGCTCGTATGGTTATCTTAATAGCTCGTATTTTTTTACATTAGCTCGTATTCTTAGCTTAATATTTCTATTAGCTCGCATTCTTACATTAATAGTGCCCGTATTAAGTTCTTATTCATTTTACATTAGCTCATATTTCTTATATATTCGTATTTTGTAGCTCGTATTCTTTTAATTATACCTCATAATCTTAAGTGCCTATTATATCATGAAATTTAACGTATTGCAAATCTGGTTCTATTTTTTTAGCTCGAAAAGTGTTTCAATTAGCTCGTGTTTTCGTATTCTGTTTATATTAGCTCGTATTATCATATTAATAGGTTGTATTCTTATGTGCTTGTATATTTAAGTCCGTGATCCTTTTAATCTCATATTCGTATATATTCATTTGTGCTCATATTTTAAAGCTCGTCTTATGTTAATAGCTCGTATTGTTTTTTCATTAGTTCGTATTCATTTGTGCTCGTATTTTAAAGCCCGTCTTTTCTTAATAGATCGTATTGTTTTTACATTAGCTCCTATTCTTGGCTTAATAGTTCGTATTCTTTTTTATATTTGCTCGTATTCTTAGGTTAATAACTCGCATTGTTTTGTGCTCGTATTTTTTAGTTCGTGATTCTCTTAAACTCATATTCTTTTTTACATTAGCTCATATTCTTATGTGTTTGTATTCCGTAGCTCGTAGATATAATTTAGCATTTAAGTATTTAATTACATCCCTATTTAAAAGAAAACCAAAATAAATTCTTTTTCTTTTCTCCTATATTCCTATATTCCTATATTTTATCCTTCATTATCTTCTTTGTGACGGATTGTAACATGTCAAATATTATCCGTATTACCAGATTTATTATTAAGACATTGTATTTATATGATCAAGAATCATGTATTCATGTTGGCTTACTATCGTTATCTTCATAAAATTTTAACAAATTTATTTTTAGCTCGAGAAGTGTTTCAAATCTTCAATTAGCTTGTGTTTTTGTATTTTGTTTATATTAGCTCGTATTATCATCTTATTAGGCTGTATTCTTATGTGCTTGTATATTTAAGCCCGTGATCCTTTTAATCTCATATTCGTATTCATTTGTGCTCATATTTTAAAGCTCGTAATATGTTAATAGCTCGTATTATTTTTTCATTAGCTCGTATTCATTTGTGCTCATATTTTAAAGCCCGTCTTATCTTAAAAGATCGTATTGTTTTTACATTAGCTCGTATTCTTAGCTTAATAGTTCGTATTCTTTTTATATATATTAGCTCGTATTCTTATGTTAATAACTCGCATTGTTTGTGCTCGTACTTTCTAGTTTCTGATTCTCTTGTGTTTGCATTCCGTAGCTCGTATTTGTCAAAACAAAATTCCATTGACAAAAATACGAAGCTAATGTTTTACTCCAAATGGATAATGTTGTTATAAAATTAATTTTGTTTTATTAAAAAAAGGTACTATATTATATCGAAAGTGGCTAGCTCATATCTCAAAGTCTCCTTAATCCCTATAACTCTATGGTAGCCAAAACTCTTAGTTTAAAATCAATTATTTTATTAATTAATTCAATAGTTTACAGTCAATTTATATTAACTAATTCAATAATTACCCAACTGATATTTTATTACTATTTAATTATTTTTTTATTTATACACTTAATTTATTTAAGCAAAGTAATAGTCGAAGTTATCGCTCTAAAAACAATAATTATCCAACTGATATTTTATTACCATTTAATTATCTTTTTATTTATATACTTAATTTATTTAATTAAAGTAATAGCCAATGAAATTATTGCTCTAAAACAATAGCTAATGAAATCAATTATTTTATTAATTAATTCAATTATTATCCAACTGATATTTTATTACTATTTTATTATCTTTTTATTTATATACTTAATTTATTTAAACAAAGTAATAACCAATTTAATCGCTCTAAAAACATTACTATATATTTAATTATCTTTTTATTTATATACTTAATTTATTTAACCAAAGTAATAGCCAATGAAATTGCTCTAAAATAATTGCTAATGAAATCAATTATTTTGTTAACTAATTCAATTATTATCCAACCGATATTTTATTACTATTTAATTTAATTATCTCTTTATTTATATAATTAATTTATTTTTACAAAGTAATATCCAAGATAATCGCTCTAAAAACAATAATTATCCAACTGATTTTTTATTACTATATATTTAATTATATTTTTATTTATATACTTAAGTTCACGCCCGGCCGCTGGCCAGGTAATATTTTCTGGTATTTATCAATATTGGAGAAATACTTTTTGCTTAAATATATAGGAATAATATAATAACAAACACAATATTGTGGTAAGGTCGAGGTCATAATACAAAAGAGTCTTTACATATATAATTAGACTTTGTATCACACTCAAATAGATATTGTGTAATTGCGCAGCTAGAATTCTAATACATTCAAAATTATATAACCTATTATATTATTGTTGATCAAATTCTTGCAGTAATATTGCTCGAAATTAACTTTTATGTTTGGCTCTTGAATTAATCCCACGTGCATAAGAATTTCTTAAATACCAATGTAGTAATGATTTTCTAGTGATTAGATCGTATCAAAGATTCAAAGGTACGGTAATTTTCAAGACTATAATAAGGGCTTATTTGGTTACCCATTAAAATCATGGGATGTTGAACTTCCTAGGAAGTGTAAAATCATGTTGTTGTTTGGTTGCCAATATCATGGGAAATAGAACTTCCCACATGAATTTACTTCCTCCATTATGTGGGAAGTTACTCACCAAGTCCCCCTTGGTCAATAGAACTTCCCGCATGAATTAACTTCCCATATGCGAACCAAACACTTTTTGCAAATTCACGAATTGGAAATTCATGTGATATTGAAGTTCCCAGGAAGTTTAATTCCCCTATGTCAACCAAACAAGCCCTAAGTTAATAACCTCTTATCTCTCTAGTAGCTAGGCTTCTTATAGTCATTTCAAGCGTGCCGAATTGTCGACCGTTGTCCTGAAAAAAAATTCCGTAGCAAAAACATACAGTAGTTAGTATACATATGTGTAAAAATGATAAAGAAAACAAATATATAAGATGGAAACAATATAAAGAAATTAAAATCAAAGCAAAAACATTGGAAAGACGAATAAATACTGATGCAAATATATACTCCCTAATATAATAGGTGACGTGTTTGAGTCGCACTTGTCTTCTTTTATTTTATAATTCTAACCAGTTGTAAATTCTATCTACTATAAAGAAATTAAAATCAAAGCAAAAACATTGGAAAGACGAATAAATACTGATGCAAATATATACTCCCTAATATAATAGGTGACGTGTTTGAGTCGCACTTGTCTTCTTTTATTTTATAATTCTAACCAGTTGTAAATTCTATCTATTAGCTACTTATTTTATTATTATTAGTTGTAAAGTATATCTAAGTACTTAATTACTTAATTAATTTATGGTTGGTCAATTCTCAAATTTTAATCATCTAAGATAATAGTCAATTAAATAAATAATTTTCCAATTCTCATAATTATAACTTAAATAATTCACAAAACTTGAACCAATCACATCGCTCGAAAAGTTCCTCTTTTAAGTATATATATTAATCTTTTACTTACTTTTTCAGCACAAACACACCCAAACACAAAACACAAACACCATTGTTACACTCTTTACCTTCAACCTTAAGACGATCGTAAAATCTTCGTTTCTTATCGGTTTTCGACGATTTTCGCGCCTATCTCTTCCTCTCCTCGCCCTACATCTTTCTAGGTAATAAAAGTATCAAAATTCTTCCTTAATATACTCTGGTCGTGGCCTTTAAGGCATGGTTCTCTTAGCTAACCTCGTTTATTTATGTGTAGGTAGTTCGGTTGTCCAAACCGAAGTGGCTTTGAGTCAAAATCATGCTTATTGAAGAGCTATAAGGTAACGGTGATGGGTTACTCGACTTATCGTCTATGTTTGCATGTGTTCTATATGCTATTTATGTTTAGTATACTAGAATTGTGTTTGGTTAAATAGTGACATGATTTAGTTCATAAATCATATGTTTGGATGAATTTCATCTTGCATGGTTGTGTTGGATGACATTCTAGTTGGAAATTCATTAAGAATTGTGTTGTTAAATGAGGTTGTGATCTTTGAGAATGATTAGTTTGATAGTCTTTCAAGTTCATAATGCTTGGTTTACTTTGGTTATTTGATAAGTTACAGCACCTTGACAAATTTGTCCATTGTCTTGTACAATTTATTTCGACATCTTAGAGTATTCGTCTTTGAAAATGTTGAAAAGAGACCCCTGTTTATTTTAAGTGTAGAATATACCACTAAAATTTCGTAATTTTCTTGCATGTCGTTTGTTCACAATAAATTATTTACGAACATTGCGCAAAAATACTCGCAAAATGGACAGTAGCTCAAAGATTATTTCGAAAACCATTTTTATACTTTGAAACTATTCTGGTCCTTTTCAATAATTAAACTTTAAAGAATTTAGTTGATGTTAGGAGTTTACTTTGCCCCAAAATGTTTTGTTAAACCCATTTTATGAAGCAATACTTTTAATGCGACGATTTTTGACATACTGTAAAGATCAGGTTATAGACCCCTGTTAAGTTCGTATTTTGAAAATGTTTATTCGATAAATATTGTAGATAAAAGTCTTATTAATCCGACCCAATTGGCCTTGTATCATTTCGATTTTATTTGAATTAATTATGATTTTTACGTCAGAGGACAGCTGTAATGTGAAATGCGTTTAGAACTTTTGTTTCATTATTCAATCCCGTGTGTTCTCTTTCAGCATGGAACGAATATAAGTGTTGTTTTATTCATTATTTGTTGGCTCATGTATGTTTAAATAAGTGGGTTAACGGTTATGCTATCCTAAGCTTGTGTGGCTGACGATTATGTCATCCTAAAATTGTGTTGGCGACGGTTATGTTGCCTTGACATGTGAATAGATAGCGGTGGTACGATTTGTGTATCACTGTAATGAACTAACGCCACCCATGCAATGGAAATTTATCTATGTTCGGGATTGGTCGGAGGCAGTGGTTATACGCTCCGGTCCCCGTGTGCAGGGCCGGCTCAGGGGGTGTTCAACCCGTGCGGTCGCACAGGGCCCCCAATTCTAGAGGGCCCAATATACGACACAGTTAAATAACAACTCTAGAATATATTTGTTAGTGCCATTCTAACAATTTGTTAGCACTGTCAAAGTGGTAGAATTCTCACCTTAGAATTCGAAGATCCCGTGTTCGATTCCCCTAGGCATAATTTTGAAGTTTAATTTTTCATTTAAAAATCAGAAAGAGTGGTTAGTAAGAATCGAAACCGCGCCAACTATGTGGAACTATGAACAGTTATCCAACATGTCAATGAAGCTCTCTTGGCATATTATGGAAGCACAATTTAATTTATAACATACCTGTTAGGTCTCGTTTGCTTTTTTTTAATCAAAATTGTTAATATTTTTAATAAATGTTCCTTATATTCATATTTAACATAGGTGTGTATTAATATATTAGAGCCTATTTTTTCAGTTTCGCACAGGGCCCCCAAAATGTCAGGGACGGCTCTGCCCGTGTGTCGTTCGGTGTAAGGCATTACATGGAGAGGTCTGGCCAGGTCTTAGGCATATAGGCAGTGGTTATACGCTATACATAGTATTCGGAGCCAGTGGTTATACGCTCCAGTAGCCAGAGGCAGTGGTTATACGCTCTGGTACGTCAGAGGCAGCGGTTATACGCTCTGACGGCGTTCATTCTATTCCCGTGTTGTTTGATAGTTTTATGCTTTGTAATCGGAGGCAGTGGTTATACGCTCCGTAACTGGAGGCAGTGGTTATACGCTCCAGTAGCCAGAGGCAGTGGTTATACGCTCTGGTATGTCAGAGGCAGTGGTTATACGCTCTGACTATGTGTATTCTTTGCTTGGATGTTTCCTTGATTTTGATACTATCTCATATGCTGGCTTTAATTCTGTTATACATGTTGATTCATGCTGTTTTCACATGTTTTTGACTTATCGTCCACGCATTGATCATGTTGTTCATGTTTGGTAATATATATGATTGTTTATGAAATTATATACATGTTCATATGTATAAGATGTTTAGTATTACCGTTTACATGTTTTTTGACGTAAAGTGGCTGGGAGAACCCTGAGTTACTCCCCACTGACTGTGGCGTTCATGTTTCATGAATGTAGGTTGGTGCTGTTTGGGGAAGACGTGTGGCTAGCGAGCATTGTTGATAATTCGACAATTACCCTTACGCTTAGTTTAGCTTTAATTTATGTTGTTATCGTGGGATACCTTATCCCTCGTCTATTTAAGTTATTTTGTATAATTTATACTTTCTCATTAGTTTTTAGTCTTCCGCATGTTGTTTTGATATTCCGCGAAAAAGTTTTAATAAATATGTCGAAAAGTTTTTAAAAGTATCGTATTTCCGCTGCAAATTATTTGTTTATTTTTATGCTAAATCGCGGGGTGTCACACATTAGGTAATATGTGTAAGATAAAAACGATGCTTAAAAGGATCATATTTGACCGGTTTTGATGTTAAGATTGATACCTTCGTCTTAAGCGAGACTAACCTATTATTTTTTGCATGAGTTATATTACTTTCCACATAATACGGGTTTGGGTCGGAGATAGTATTTGGTAATTATTTTATGGAGTAATTGTTTGTTAGGTATTGGTAAATATGAATTACTATTTACAATTTTTTTAACGATAATTATTCATGTAATTTTTCTAACACATGAAAACAGATAGTATTTCTTATGTAGTACATGTTAATGAGATTTTTGAAGTATTTTTCTAACACCTTATAATATATATTTATATGATAATTTATTGGGTTTAAATATATAATAAATTGATTAAACCGTTTTAAATGTGCACAAGTCTATTCTAGTTTTGTTCCATTTACTAACATTTTGTACATGAAAATTGAGTTAGAATTTGCATTTTAGGATATTACGGGTCAAAAGTTTCATTTTGCCTCGTGCACGGGTGTAATTAAATGAAAAAACATGTTAACAATTTGTAATTTCACCAATTCTATGATAATTTCCGGAAGAATAATTCTATATAAGTCATCATTTTTTTAGGCCGCCGCCTAAGTAACAATGCCTAAGTAGAAATTGCAAGTAAAATTTTCAAATGAAATTCATAATTTTTTTAATTAACCAATTATTACATTGGCCAATTAAATTGTCAAATAACAAGTACGGGGAATTTTATCACAAGTTCTCATTTGTGATGGACATATCCGTCGCGAGCTTGCGACGGGTCAAATAATACCCATATAGAAAGATAAGAAAAAAGGTAGGTGCATTGGAGTAGCAATCTATTTTGTCTTATTTATCAACTTGGTCAGTATTTGACCCGTTGTAAGCTTGTGACGAATATATCCGTCACAAGGGAGACTTACTAGAAATTTATTACTCTACCTTAAAACTTAATTTACATTTACAACTTTCTATAATAACTTCTCAAATAACATACCCGTGCAATTTGCATGAGTGTAAAACTTACTAACTAGGTAAAATATGACCTTAATTATTTAAAAAAACAACTTATATTAACTACATTTTTTTTACAATATATCAAAGTGCAAGCCTGTACAATTTACACGGACATAAGACTAGTTATATGTCAAAGTACTACTCGTAATATATTATTTGGAAAAATAATGGTACATAAGAGTTAAGACGGGATATAAAATGTAACGGAGAATCTGCTGTGCTAATTGTAGCGGGTGCAATACGGAACCCGTTTATACCCACTTCACTAACATCCAAAAAAATGACGTCATATAAAGTTACTAAATAAAATCAAAAAAATTTAGAAAAATGAAAAGAAGAAAAGGAATATTAAATATATGGAATGTGTAAGAGGGACAAGTAATTAATGTCCGATCATACGGCTTGATTACTTGATTAGCTGAATATTATCGTTATGGGCCCAGAAATTTAAGATGAGTGTCAAACCTACTATTTCCATTTTCCACGACATACACGCCGCTTAATATTGTTATCCCTTTGGCCCCACTACACACATACCACAATTTATACAATTATTTTTTTTGTATGATTATTGTTTTGTGGTGCATAATTTATTTTCACAAATTCTAGTGGAAGACAAGTATTATTAGTCACAAGTTGAAAATGAATAGTGTTTTTTCCGACTTTTATATATTGTAAGTTGTACTTCCTCCATTTTTTTATGTTCTTCCCATTTGCTTTTTGGAGTCGAACTTTGACCGTAAGTAAGTTAGACAATAATGAATTTTAAGTTATAAAATTAGAACATTTACAATTATTATCAACAAATCTTCGTGGAGAAAAAAATTCAATAGAAAAAAATATCGTATAGGTGTCGGAAAAGACGGTCAAAGGTGTGTCTTGGAGACCGCAATAAAGCAAATGGGAAGAACATAGAAAAATGGAGGAAGTATTATTCATATGATGCTCCACTTTCCTTCACTTGCATGTTCATTTGTATTTTTGTAAGAGTAAAGTATCTATCTTGAGTTTGTTACGGATGACATCCGTCACAAACAAGACTCTTAAAATTTATTTTTGTTTAAGAGGGAGAGATTCGTCTTATAAACAGACAAATAAATATTAAATTGTATTATAAATTATTTAAAACATGTTTAATTTTATCCTTATTTGTACTTGACTTGAAGAATCGATCGAGTAGTAGGAGTTTGGTTGGGTTGGGCTGGCGAGGAGAAATCCCGAGCCTATCTATGGGATGATGGTAGGAAGGTCGGGGAGGTGGTGGCCCTGAATCGCACCAATTGACAAAAAGGTAGCGGACTAGGTGGGTGCAGTGTAGGTTAGGGATTGACCCATACCTACCCAGAGTTAATAGCACAGACGAAAGGACGGGTCAACAGACTACGAGAGGAGTGTGCCCGATTAACAAATCAGGTCGGTGTGGAATGGCTATGACACACCAATATACACCTCCAACTTGCAACATATGGTGGTTTTTGAATCTATTATCAAGAGTTTCACTCCTCGAGTATCATACAACGGTTTTACATCATGTGCTAGTTTTTGAACCTGTTATAATTAAACAGTTGTCTAATGTAGTTAAAGGTGATCCAAAAACTACTACGAGAATCAACCGTTGTCTTGTATAGAACCGTTGACTTGTTTTCGTGTACGGTACATAGAACCGTCTTCCTGTACAAAAAAAAAACAGTTCTAGACAAGCAATAATTCACTTCTTGTACACCGATTTCATACAAGTAACGGCTTACTTATAGGTAAAACAACCAAAAAAAGTATGAAATAAATTGCTATAAATGAAAAACAAAATTTACTATTTATATTTTTGACTTTTACAAAAAGTAAATAAAAAAACTTAATTAGGTAATTATCCACTTAAAATTAAAAGTAGATTAATCATAAATTAAGTGTAGTAAGTTTCAAGTCCGAGAAGCTTCCTGCAAAAAGTACAAGAATCAATCCTAAATCTCCCATGGTCTCTGTTCTTCATCCATCTCTCTCATCTCCATCAACTCCATAATTTATTCACCTTAAGATCCCCACCTTCATAATTAAATTTATTAATATCCCTAAATTAATTTATTAAAAAACCCTAAAAAATCATATCCAAAAACCCCAAAAATCATACTCTCTCTAACCCATCTTCACACTCCAAAAATGTCTCCAAGATGGTCAAATGAGAGAGAAAAAATCCCCAAATTAACAGTAACATTTTTAGGGTTTGTACTATTAACATGGGTTTGTTCAATTGAATCTAGATTTGTAGTAGAAAAGAACAGTTTAAGATTAACATCCCCAGATAAAATTAAGGGTAATTATGATACTGCAATTGGTAATTTTGGTATACCTCAATATGGTGGTACTTTAGCTGGTACTGTTGTTTATCCCAAGGAGAATAAAAAAGGGTGTAAGCTATTTTCAGATTTTGATATTTCTTTTAAGAAAAAGCCTGGAGCTTTGCCTACTTTCGTCTTGCTTGATCGCGGAGGTTCGATTCACTTAATCGCTTTTTTGTTAGTTTTTGTTGTTGTTTTTGATTGTGTTTTGGGGTGAAAGTTGTGATCTTTTGATGTTTTGTAATGCAAAGTTGATTTTATGTGTAGCTTAGTTAATTGATTGTGTATGTATAGATGAATTTTGTTGAAGTGATTTCGGATTAATTATGGTATTGTTGTTATTTGTCTGAAATTAGTAAGGTATGTTATGCATGCAGTTTGTGTTTCTGGGTTGTGATGGTATTTGGTGTGGGGTTTAGGTTAGTAGATTGTTGATTTCTGTACAGTGTACTTACTGGTGTTGGATTGCTGTATGAATGGCGCCGATGCAGAAGATTGTAGTTGTATGAGCTGTTAAACATGTAAGATCATTAGATAGATTTTGAAGTAAGTCAACTGGAGTTGACTAGATGTTTACTGATGATCTTTGAGTTGAACATGGTCAATAATGTAGCTATATGACTATGTAAGCTGTTAAATATAAGCATGATTTCGTGTTATTACTTCTCTGATCGGTCTCAAAACTACGCATTCATTAATCTAATTGCTGAATAATCAAGTTGTGATTTTTGTTTATCTGTGAAAATTGTAGCTAGTCTTTTAGAGTCAATGGATTTAAGTTGACTGGGTTTTGTGGAACTCTTGCTTAAGTTAAAGCTATTGTTTTTGCAGTTGAATGAGTCGAAGAGTATATATTTGTTTAAATAGTTTTCAATCTTCTCATGATTTGTGAAATGGTGGTTCGGAACATATTGCTCTTCTTGTTTCATTGATATGTTATCGTCTTTTAAACTAGCGAATAGATTGCTTTCAGTAGTCAGTGAAGCTGCTGAAATCTGTTGTGCCTGTTCCTACTTGGATTATTTGGTTTGACTAGTTATAATGTAGTGCATGCTATTGCTAGCCGGTGTTCTGCAATAATTTTCCATCATAATTTAATGCATGCTTGATTAGAAAAAAAATGCTTCTTTTATGAGCAACATGGTACAAAAGTGCGATGTTGGCTGGGTAATGGGTGTGAACTTGCTTTTTTCCTGTGGCCCTGTCTTTAATGATGTTTTCCTAGCTTGATTATTATGCGAAGTATTAACCATTTTTTGTTGGTGTTCCCAGATTGTTTTTTTGCCTTGAAGGTGTGGAATGCCCAGCAAGCAGGTGCTGCTGCTGTCCTAGTTGCAGATGATGTCCAGGAAGCATTGATTACCATGGATACACCCGAAGAAGATAGTACTTCTGCTAAATACATCGAGAACATAACTATACCCTCTGCCCTTATTGAAAAGAGTTTTGGCGAAACACTGAAAAAGTCAATTAACAGTGGGGACATGGTCAATGTGAATCTCGATTGGAGAGAAGCTGTCCCGCACCCTGATGATCGTGTAGAATATGAGCTATGGACAACTAGCAATGATGAATGTGGTGTAAAATGTGAAATGTTGATGGGATTTATGAAGGAATTTAAAGGTGCAGGTCAGATACTTGAGAAAGGAGGTTATACCCAATTCACACCTCATTATATTACATGGTACTGCCCTCAGGCATTCACAATAAGCAAGCAGTGCAAGTCCCAATGCATCAATCATGGGAGGTACTGTGCTCCTGATCCTGAGCAAGATTTCAGCAAAGGTTATGAGGGTAAAGATGTGGTAGTTGAGAATTTAAGGCAGCTTTGCGTGTATAAAGTAGCGAATGAGACAAACAAGCCCTGGGTTTGGTGGGATTACGTGACTGATTTTCAGATCAGATGTCCCATGAAGGAGAAGAAATACAATAAGGAGTGTGCTGAGGGAGTAATCAAATCATTGGGTAAGCATTACTTCCTCCATCGCAATTTTATTGTTGCCATTTGATTTTCATCAGTTGATCAGTTGATGTCAACTTTCATCATCGATTTCTCCATATATGAGTACAAATTTGATGTAAAATGTATCATGTGCAGATACATCTACACCATATTACTATTACTTGAAAGATTTTGAAACTATAGTATATTGTGAATAAATGCCCATCGAAGTTGGCGTCAGTTGAATATTGACTGATGCCAATATTAATGGGAGGGGAGGAGTACATGCCAGTGGCCTCTGTTTGGCTGTTATTGCATGAATTCTCAACGTAAATGCTTTTAACTGCAGGACTTGACATGAAGAAGATAGAGAAGTGCATGGGAGACCCAGACGCTGATGAAGACAATCCTGTTTTGAAGGAGGAGCAGGAGGCACAGGTAAGAACTAGGACACTTTTTTTAGAATTTGGATTTTGTTAACTAGATTTTTTTTACCATCTCTTATTTACAAATTACAACATATCTATTAATTTATCCCACTCTTGATTTGAAATTTGTTTTAGATTGGAAAAGGATCTAGGGGTGATGTCACCATACTGCCAACACTTGTGGTTAATAATCGTCAATACCGAGGTATTTATTCGCAACTTTGAAAGTTGCATATCTAAATAATGTTCTGTGTTTCCATATTGGACTTTGATGGAATAAAGCAAAATGGCTCATTAAACTCGCTGGATTTATTTTATTTGTGAACGAACAATCATTCAATTTGATTCACTACGTGATTTTCACTATGGGTCACGGGAAACAGCCTCTTCATCTCCCTGTAGTGCTACAGGGAGGTAAGAGTGTGGGAGTGTGTATATCTGACCCCCTTCCCCTGCAATATGCGGAGGCTATGAGACATTGGGGTAATATGGTATTGTATTTTAAAGAATGTTTTGTAGTGCTGCCATTCTTAACATGATGTTCACAGGCAAGTTGGAGAAAGGAGCTGTACTGAAGGCCATCTGTTCTGGCTTTGAAGAAACCACTGAACCTGCTGTTTGCTTGGCTGATGGTAAAGTTCTGAGATCATGATCCTAGGCGGCAAATTTGATGATATAGTTAGTAGCTGTATGTTATTTATTGACACCTTATTGATGACAGAAATTCAAACAAATGAGTGCTTGGATAACAACGGTGGTTGTTGGCAAGACAAGGCAGCAAATGTCACTGCATGCAAGGTACAGATATGATGTTTTTTTTCTATTTTTCGTCCCTTATTTCCCCAATGCACTTGATTTAATGTTTGAGTTTTTGTCTTTCTTCTAGGATACGTTTCGTGGAAGAGTATGTGAATGCCCTCTCGCAAACGGTGTGCAGTTTCAAGGAGATGGCTACAGTTTATGCAAACGTAAGGCTTTTATTCCAATTTCTCTACACCGCATATTTGTAGGTTCATTATGATAATTTATGTTTCCTTACCTTTATGGGTTTTTATGTATGATGAGTTCCTGTCATTTTGCTTGGAATGTATCCGTTTATCATAATAAGTCTCTATGCCCGCTGCTAATATACCTACACTTAAATCTATCTATCATGCCATTCAAATAGATTGTATCAGGGGAAATTGTGTCTGCTGCAGTGTCCATGTTCATTGATATCTTCCATGCGAAAACCACCACCTTTTCATCCATGAAAGAAAATGTTTAACTTCTTACCTAGTTTCAGCTTTCAATGTAATTAAACAAGATACAACACAAAATACTATACCTACATGTCATGGGCTGGCCACCATAGTAAAACATTAACCATCCATCATTCATTGTGGGTTAAAAGTTAAAAGTTTGTTTCGTACTGCAGTATTTTCGCAGTCTGGACTCTGGGGGTGTGTTGGTGTTCTTCTCCTTGACTTTTTTTTTGCTCCTGGCCTTTACTAAACAAGACTCATTTTTCCCAAGATACTTATTGAGATGTATAATGGGAAATGGATTGTGTTTTATAATAATGACTAAGTAGTTAACTAATACGGAGTAACTCGTTTGCAAGCGACACTTGGTATCACATGCGGGCGGATGCTCATTAGATTGACTTACAGTGCGTATTTCAGGAAAGCATGGTAGCCGTGTCAGAACAAAAGCGACCTGTTATACTTCTATTTCTCTCCACTCTTCTGTTTAATGCCTATATGATATATGTTGATTTCTATTTTCTCAAGGACAAATATTTGAAATATTCTGGATAGTTGGTGCCGAACATGTTTATATGTAATATTATAGAAATTTATAGGCAAATGGTTCAATGGTTATGTATAACCTGATTGTTCAGCAACAACTACCATAGTTCCATCTTCTGCTTTTCTTCATAGGCACGGTTTCAGATGACCGCGCATTTGGCATTTATTTGTCATTTCTTTTTACGCCAAGAATTTATCATGTGAAATAGATTTGCATAACCTTTTTTGATGTTAATATGTTGGCTATTTCAACTCTGTCAGCAAATGGACCTGGTAAATGCAAGATAAACCATGGAGGTTGCTGGCATGAAACTCGACTTGGGCAGACTTTTTCAGCCTGTGTTGTAAGTTTGCTTTTAACTGGTGTAAAATGCAAGCAATTAAATGTTTTAATTTTTTTCCCTAAAGGGGCTAATATATGGGTTTGATTTCTTACGATACATTAGAGCTCAATCACTCAATTTGAATTTTATTCTCATGTGTTGACAGGACCATGACGATGGATGCAAGTGCCCTCCAGGGTTCAAGGGTGATGGTGTGAATAGTTGTGAAGGTACGACTTACCCTATCTCTAGTCTCCATTTAATAATAAAAGGTGACAAACTGACAATACGTTTATTTATTACTATGCCAGAAGTCTTCCTGACTCTCATTGTAGATTATTGTAGTTTTGGACGAGTCACTGGAAGTGCACTACTGTCTGTAATTGGTATTTTTGTAGCTGAAATTGATAAATAAATTAGTTTACGAGACATAAAGAAAATAGTGATACCGCTTGTTAATGTTAAGCAATGTTAGAGACTAAAAGTTATAGTTCAACAGAAGTTAGACTTTCGTACTTAAGTTAATAGGCTGATAAAACATAGGGGTCTTAGGCTACCTTATTGAAGCTGCACTCAGTAAATCATGAATTCAGCTAAAGTACGTCGTGTCCTGGGTATTGTGTTCAACCTTGAACATTTTTTAATTTTTTTGTTCCAAAACGATGCTGAAGTTGGTAGGTTTCTCCTTTGACTTTCAGAATCTACACTAATTTTTTTTATTATCTTACTTATACGATAGTTGCAACAATTTTGAAAAGATAATATGAGAGTAATAAAAAAAAACGGAACTTTACATTTTAATGGGATAAAGATTAATGGTTCAAGTTGACCGTCATAGTCAAAATGGGACAAATGTAAAGGAGATGGAGGGAGGTAGTTAATTAACTTGTGTTGTCTGATCTGATGGTTACGCAACAATAATTTCATCTATTCTGCTTTTTATTTTTTTCCGATCAATTTACTGTATGGTGATGAATTTGGAGAACTAGGCCAGTTGAATGCCTGAATGTGCTCTTTATATTGTATTTGCGTGTCTTGTTAATCAGATATTGATGAATGCAAAGAGAAGAAAGCTTGTCAGTGCTCTGAATGTAACTGTAAGAACACATGGGGTAGCTATGACTGCTCGTGTACTGGGGATCTCTTGTACATCAGAGACCATGATACATGCATAAGTGAGTTATTTAGACTTAATACTTGTCTGCTGTAATTGTTTATTTACGAATGCCACGAGTCCGTCATTCGTCATCTATCTCCTGTAGGTAAAAACGGCTCTGAGTCAAAGTCAGCCGGTACAGCGATATGGATTATTTTGTTAGCCTTGGCTATATGTGCTGGTGGAGGATACCTTCTTTACAAACACAGAATCAGGGTATGTTTTCGCTTAAATGTGTTTTTAATTGATCGTTTGAAGTTTTTTTGCAAGGCATTATTATCTGACAGGAAGTTTCTTCTAAGGCTGTTTTGACACTAGGATGTTCTAAACCCGCATATTATTTGCCCAAATTCCCGTGCAAATAACTTTTTAGTAACTACCTTTATTGGAGTATTTGAGTAAATAACATGCAGTTTTACAATATTACCACGTACTTACGAATAGAATTCTGCGCCTGACAAATGCCTGCAACCTTTTTTGCTTTCTTTCTCCTGTTCTAGATTTCATTAGGAATCTAGTTATAAGCAATCGAGGACTCGAGTTGATATGTTTGCCAAATTTAGCTAAGTTTGAGTAGAGCTCATAAACAAACGACTTGCAACTATCACCTATTCACCTACGAGATATTGATTCAACTCTAAAATCATGAGCGAGATTTGATGTATGTAGGCCGATTCATCAGATATGGTGGGTCGAACTTCAAAAACTGTATTATAATTAAAGCCGTCATAGCGAGAGAGCATGGTTTTGGATAGATTTAAGAGGAGAGAGTGGTGGACAGGTGGTTAAGTGAAAAGGATACATGGGTTGGATTCTTTTGGGCTAACCAGCACAACCGTTCACATGAAGCTTAAAATGACGACCTGTGTGACTTTGCGTTAAGTATTTATTTATATAAACAAGCTTGGGGATTGTTCACTACTAGTACTACAAAGTACGAAGTGAGCTAGATGTTTGTGTGCTCGAAGTCTTTGATTGATCAATAATTTTTGACCGAGTTTTGGGCGTACTTGTATTAGAAATGTCAAAATGTTGGTCTCCTTGGAGACGGTACGAACCCATTTCAACTGAAGCTGTGAGTCTCGTGATATGAGAATTAGCGCTTAGCTAAATATTCATACCCTGTATCTGAGAGTTTCTATTTTTTCTTCTTCTGAACACAAATTGCAGCAATACATGGATTCGGAGATCAGGGCAATCATGGCTCAGTACATGCCTTTGGATAGCCAGTCTGAAGTTGTGAATCATGCCAACGATGAGCATGCATAAAAATGGCGCCTCAAGCTTCGTATTTCTCAACGATGAGCATGCATATCAGCTTCATTATTACTCTTACAATCCTATTGGTATGAGTGTACACCACCACCTCCCTGTAAATGGAGAATAAAGCTACCATAGGATTATTTTTCGGAGATTTATTTGTATCTTGCTGTTTGTAACATTTAGTGTTGTATTACTTGTGGTAGGAAGTTATAGAAGTGAATTAGGGGTAGATCACGGAAATGATTACGGGTCTTTGTTTTAGCTAGATTTTATGTATTTCTTTGATACGTCTTCATATTGTTGTGTTCATCTTTGAATAAAATGGATCTCAAAACGGAGCCGAAATAGCAGTAAGTCTTGTATGAGGTGGTCTAACGGGTAAGCCAAGAATGAGAGATATGAGTTGGGGCTTGTAAACTCGGCTGAATACATTACTACATTACTTCAACATGGAGTTTTATTTTTGCTAATCTTATGTATGTTATTATAATAATGTAAAGAGATATGACCATACGAGTATATAGGTTAATAGTTTTTGCCTATATATAGGCCGTCATCATTATAATCAATTTAAAGTATAAGAAGCTTCGCGCCTTCGTTGAAAGATTAAGACCTGATCAGGTTATCACTCAAAAGTTCATCTTTTCGAGATTTAGCTTTGAAAGTTCATATTGGAGCGAAACGTGGACCCAAAAGACTTCAAAAATAAGAGGCGGTTTTGTATTTTGTATTCCAGAACTGTTTTGAGCAGTTCCTAGGTTTGTTTAGACGATATTAAGGGTTGTTTGAGGTGGTTATTTTTTGACGAAAATAAAAGATATAAATAATGGATATGACTTAACAAAGCACTAAGCAAATGTTTAAGTCTTGGCTCAATCCAGCACTAAGCAAAGATCGAATGACCCCATGACTAACTCGATTAGAATCGAGACAAGCCGAACCACTATCGGTTTAGTTTTCCTAATCATACAACGAAGACAAGACAAGCCACTATTAGTTGTTTTAAGAGAAGTCATTGGACTAACACTTGATTTTTGTGTGACAACACAACATGTTCTTTTTTCATTCATCAAAATCTGATTTGTTCTTTGGTTGAGGTTTGCTTTTATAGAGTAAGCAAAGCATCTCCACCATACACTTCATCTTTGATCCAATGGCTCATAAACTATCAGCCCTAAAGCCAAAATCAATGGCTCTTTTACATATTGCACAAAACAAAAGAAAAACGGGCTGTTCTTACAAGGACTGTTGTGAAAGCGACTTGTCTATGACATTTTGAAGACAAAAACAGAAAATAAAAAGGTGGCAGTTGCAAATCTGAATCATAGTACTTGTGGGAGTGATTCCTTTTGCTTTTCATGATGCTTGCACAAAAGAGGAAGTCAAGATAGTGACATAAAGCAAAACTGTTTAGAACTGCAAACCCTATGCACCTCGGTTTTGGAACTCTCTTAAACCGTGCTTGGCAGCTCCTTGGGGTTGGTTTATTTGCACAAAAATGTCCCAAACTCATTGTAGTATAGAGTAGGACCATCAAAAGGTTATTGTACTTGGATTATTTAGGTGCTTGAGCTCGAAACAACCAGTCATTCTAAAACCGGGTTCCATAACAGTTCAACAATTAAGCCCTATCTTGTAGAGGTCATACTTCCATTTTTATCCAAATACCATATTTGCTTTTTGTACACTATTCACCAATCAACTTTCAATCTCAATTTTCTCTCAATACGTAAGAAAAAATATATTCATGTGGGGTCTTGTTTAATTCGTCTTTACGAGTACATTGAAAATATATAACTTTTATAATTTTTACAAATACGTAGTTAAAGATATGAAGCACGCAAAACTTGCGTTGACAAACGTGAATAAAGCAAATAGGGTATTTGGATAAAAATGGAGGAAGTATCTCTTAGCTCAGAATGAATATTAAGACCTATAATAACTTTTTGGAAAGCTAATGAAGTTATATTTTATCTCCAAAAATAATCAACCCAAAAAGATAAGCCAAATTTTAGATATTGAGCTTTGAGTACTGACAGAGTGACAGGTCCAAAACAGAAACAACTTTGCATTCAAAATCACGACAGTCTTTAAAGCTTCGTGTTCAAAATATGTTTGGAATTTTTGCTTGATTTCAACTCTATTGGTTAATAGACACCCTCAAGATTCTAGGAAGTTAAATAACTCAAAAAAATGACCATGTCAATCTTCAGATGTAAGTATCTGAAAACATACCAGAAATATGACATATTATTTCCTTTCTGAAATGTTGCTGAAATCAGTTTTCATCCTTTCTTTCTTTGCTTAATTGCCTTTCAGAATGAGAATATTATGACATGAATTGATATTAGTTAAGGCAAGTCTTCTTGAACAAAAAACAAAATTGTATGAAGGCTCTCCATTCCAGTGCACCATATATGACTAAATAGGTGATAATTAATTGACATGACACGGTTTTTCTTCTGCTTTCTTAGATTAGAGGTAAATTATTCCGAGGTTATGGAGAAGGATAAAACGTTACGTTTGAAAGAAAATTAAAGATGTAGTCTTATGGAATTCACAACTTTTCTTCGAAAATGGACACTATCCGTCACAAGCTGAAGACGGGTAATGCTTCTCTCACATAAGGCAAGGTGTACTATCTATAAATTGCTTCATTTTCTCCCACTTACATGTCCACTTGTTTTATTGTGAGAGTAAAGTATCCATATTCAACTTGTGACGGATATATCCGTCTGATATCCGGTTTTTGTCGTCAATTCCGGCATCAAACACATTTATAAAACCCGAAAACAAGTAGTATCGAAATCGGGGTCGAACGCGAAGATGGTGGGGATAGTTGTGTAATTATGTTCTAATTTAAGTGAGAGTCGGGGGTAATAGGTTTGTGGTTGATTAAAGACTAAAGAACAACTAAGACGAACAATTAAAACAACTAAATAAGATTGAATCAATGGAAGAGAAGACTAGGGTTTCGGGGGTCACTAAGGTGGTTAGACGAAGATGCTAGAAAGAAAACTAGAAGGTCTCAAACAAATAGTCTCGGGTAGTCTCTTCTCTCGAGTCGACTAACCTAGGTCGGAATACCCTAGCTTTCGCTACAAATACCACAACCAACCATTAAACATGCTAAGACAAACCTCCAACCGTCGCTAAAGGCAAGTCACGCTAAAATCAAAGCCCAACTTTCGTTGAGGCAAATCATCAAACACCTAGCATGCAACAAATGGAAGACTACTTTTTTAAGAACAACTAATCTACTTACTAGCATGAATTCATCATCTAAACAACACCCAAGATCACCCCTTACCCTAGCAAGGAGACTACTCACTCATGGTAAATGAAAACATGTGAATAAGGGATGAACAAAAGCAAAACATCATGAACAAGCAAGGGATAAGCAATTGATTCAAAGGAAACTTAAATAAAAGTAAAAACTAAGTAAAGATTAGAAGAATTATACCAATAACAATGGAAAAGGAAGTAGCTTGGATAACAAGTTGAAAGACTCTTTCAAATCCTCCAAAATACACCCCAAAATATCCTCTTACAATTGCTTAATAACAAGGCTAAGTAGAATCATAAAGAGAGATTAACAAATATTGAAAGATTAAGTAAGGATCTAAAGAAGATTAAATTATTTTAGAGTGTTTTTGTATTAAGTAATGAAACAGTAAAAACCCTAAAAATAAGCTTAAGAATGCGTAATAAGTAGTGTTGCAAATGAAAGACTAAGTGCGGGTTTATATAGTGCGCGAGTTTCTGAAAAGCGACTCCCAGCCGGTCGGCCGGCTGAGAGTCCAAATTTGGACTTCTGAAAATTTCTTCTTTTTTCTTCAATGCTCAGGTACTGCCAGCCGGTGGACCGGCCGCCGGTTGTCCACCGGCTGGGGATGCGAAATCAAGGGTCTGACTTGAAATGAATAATGGCAAGAGGAGGGGGTCCCAGCCGGTCAGCCGGCTGCCGGTTGGCCACCGGCTGAGGACCCAAATTGCAAGGTCTGCAAATTTCTTCAAAAATAGGCTAAAGGGGCTCCCAGCCGGCGGACCGGCCGCCGGCCTACCGGCTGAGGACCCCATTTTGTCATTTCAGCTCTTTTCCTCCTATTTGGCCTTAATTTCATCACATTTTGCTCCCGTTTCTTCATTCCCGCGTCAAGTCCTACATCATGGCAACAAACATGTAGAAGAGAGATATCGGGTACAAAAAGGGGCGAAATCATGCCAAACGGGGGTGAAACGGGATCAAAACAAAAGGAAAACAAGAGAAAATAATGACCGAATTTGGGCTCATCAGAATTCCCCACACTTAAACCTTACTCGTCCTCGAGTAAGAGATCAAAGATCTATATAACCCTTATTAAAAACAAAGAAACAACTAACTAAGCTACCTATAAGCCGAATCGGGTTTAGCTACACCCGTAGCCCTTTCAACTCACAATTTGACATTCATGAGGGAGAATGCCCTATTGCAAGGCAAGTAAGGTCTTGCTACAAAACTTTTGATGCCAACAAGTGAAAACAAAACACGTATAGACAAGCAACAATGCATCAGAAAAGAAAGAAAACCGCTTGCCTCATTCAAGCGGCGGAAAACAACTAAAAGGGAACAAATTCAAAATCGTAAACTCCCTCACAAATATTAATTCTACAAGTCACTAAGGCAAGAAGGATGACAACAAAACACCGCCAAATCATGCTAAACTAGGCTACTTTCATAACCGTTATCCAAATACTTTTGTCAAGGGCGATCAGATGGAATGGAATGATAATCCCCGCAATGCTAAAGGCAAAAGATACAACAAGTCTAGATTCTTCACAAAGTAAAGGTCATGGGTCGTCCCAAGATCGACAAAACGGCAAGGCAAAATT
The DNA here is from genome assembly GCA_029255685.2 of Silene conica. Lineage (NCBI taxonomy): Eukaryota > Viridiplantae > Streptophyta > Magnoliopsida > Caryophyllales > Caryophyllaceae > Silene > Silene conica. The sequence goes on from CM055314.2 coordinate 77,587,394, forward strand.
GATTTTTTGGAATGAAATGCTCAAATCAATACAAAATGGTGGATTACAATCAAAATTTGACCTCATTCAATTTTTTTCATTTCTTTTTCATGCCATGAGTTAGGATGGGGTTTGTCCCACGCGTGCTAATGTCCTTTGCTTTCGCCAATCGCTTATTAGGCAACCGGTTAACCTCTAGACAATAGCTTATCGGGGTGACAATCACTCTGTCTTTGGGCGGTCGAATTCACAACCAAGTGGGAAGCCAACTCAATGGTTACCCTCCAAAGCACATCGAAGTGGTACGCCTCCACCAAAACAACATGTTCTTATTCTTTTTCAACAACCAATTTTTTTTTTCTTTTTCACTTGAGGTTTCTTTTTTCTTTCAAAACATTTCCACTTCTTAGGATCATTGAAAAGAGCATTCCAAATTTATTCATGAAAGTTATTTTTGGGTTGCCAAACCGCTAAGTCGAGCAAGGTCACCAAGACAAGATAATCAAAACCACTTCACATCACGGGGGTGGACAAGGTGACTCACATGCAAACCCTTGACTCGGTATTGGACCATGGTCAGAAAGACACTAGAAAAGCATGACCTAGGGTGTTTTAAAAATCATTCTAAAAGACAAAGTCATAAGTAGAAGAATTATTTGCAACGGCCTAAACGATTTTGTCAAAGTTCTCAATTAGGCATTTTCAAAACATTATCCTAAATGCAACTATATGCCATGAATGCAACTAATATAGACATGTTATAATGCAAGTGAAACTATCAAACTACATGCCAAATAACACTAAAGCATCTCCTAACAGCACAAAAGCACGCAAGCCACACACAATCTCCACAATGTACTCCACATCCTCCAAATACAAGCCCATCCTCCTCATTTGCAACAAAAGAATGAAAATGAGAGTGAAATAGAGGTTGTGATGATCGGATTTTGTCGTCGATTCCGTCACCAAAAACAAATTTTAAACTCCCAAATTAAGTAGTATAATTTAGGGTCGAACCCAAAAGACGGTGGGGAAGTTGTATATTTAAGTTCTAGTTCGAGCTTGAGTCGGGTAATAAGTTTGAGATTGATTAACAACTAAAGAACAATTAAAGCAAATAAATTAAGATAAAATTGATGATAAGGAGGACTAGGGTGTCGGGGGTCACCTAGGTAAGTCGGTAGCCAAACGTAAGGCAACGGTCTCGTGTCACTTCTATGGTAAGTCTAGGGTCATCTCTTCTCTCGAGTCGACTACCCTTAGGTCAAGACTAGTCCTAGCCTTCGCTACAAACCAAGCTAACCTAACACATAAGCATGCTCATGAAACTCAAGACCATCGTCTAAAGCAAACAAAGCGAAGACTAATACCCAACCGTCGTTGAGGCTAATACCCAACCGTCGTTGAGGCAATTCGTCGAACACGTAACATGCAAGATGCGAAAACTTAACCAAAGAAGCAAACAAGACTAAACCTAAGCATTTTTCATGGCTACTAACTACCCAAGCAAACCCCTAACCCTAGAATAAAACTACTCACACATGATTAAAGAAGAAACATGAACAAATGAGGAATTGATGATAAACATTATGAGAAAATGAAAGAGTAAACAAGTAAATAAGGAAAACTTAAAGGAAATGCAAAAATAAAGTAAAGATGAAGAAGATTATACCATTAACTATGGAAAAGGAAATGACTTGGATGACAAGTTGAAGGATTCTTTCAAATCCCCCAAAATTACAACCCAAATAATCCACTACAAATGCTTAAACACAAACTCAAGGAGAATCCTCTAGAGAGATTAACTAATAAAGAAAGATTAAGTAAAGATCTAAATAAGATTAAAGTATTTTTTTAGTGTTTTTGAGTCTAAGTGCTAAGTATTCAAAACAGTAGTAAACCCTAAAAAAGCTTAAGAATGCGTAATAAGAATTGTCACAAGTGCGGGTTTATATAGGGCTCGAAAATACGAAAAAGGCCTCCCAGCCGGTCGACCGGCTGCCGGTCTGGGACCGGCTGAGAGGCCAAGTAAGGACTTCTGACTTTTTCTTCGATTTTCTTCAATGAGCATGCATTCCCAGCCGACCGGCCGGCTGCCGGTCTGGCACCGGCTGGGAAGCCTATCCTTCAGTTCTGACTTTTTCCTTCTTTTTCTTGGCTACAGGTACCCTCAGCCGGTGGACCGGCTGCCGGTTGTCCACCGGCTGGGACACCTTTTTGAGAAGTCTGCCCAATATAGCTTATTTCTTCAATCTTCGAAAATTTGGCTAAGTATGTGAAGGTCTCCCCAGCCGGCAGACCGGCTGCCGGTAGGCCACCGGCTGGGAGCCTTGTTCCATGAATCTGCAACTTTCTCTTCTTTTACGCCAAAATTCCTAAGTCAGAGCTCCCAGCCGGCCGACCGGCTGCCGGTTGGGGACCGGCTGGGATGGCCTGGGAGGCCACATTCACAATTCCTTCACAATTCTTCAAAAATCGCTCCAAATTCACCTCGATTTCTCTCGTTTCTTCGCCCCCGCCGTAATGCCTACAAAAATTAGACAGAATAGGAATATACGAGGCAACGGACGTAAAAACACCTAAAGATGCGCAAATCGAGGTCGAATCGTGACCGAAAACAAAGAAAATGCAAAGGAAATGATGACCAAAATGGAGCTCATCAGGTTGGAACGATCATACCGTGGTGTCTTCAAGATCCAAAGCAGTGCTCAAGCGAGTGTTACCTATGCGAAAGGAGAGAAAGCAAACACAAGTATATACAATTCTACACTAATAAGGTAAAAACACGTTTTTGAATTTTTCAAATTTTTCGATTTTTTTGGTATTTTTGAAGTTTTTCATACTTACAAAAGCAATCAAATATTCACAAGGTAAATATTTTCCCTCCCCACACTTAAGATTTACATTGTCCTCAATGTAACAAAGTGCAAAGGGGGAAATGAAGAAAAAGAACGAAAACAACATGTTTTTGGCTTTTTTGAAATTTTCGAGAAAATAAAACTTGTTTTTGTATTTTTTTGAAATAAACGGTTCTTCCTCCCCACACTTATTTATATGCATAATGTGAGGAGGAAAATCGGAAAATAAAGAACATATTTTTGAAAGTTTTTGGTTTTTCAATTTTTTTGGATTTTTGATTTTTAAGAAGGCAATAAAAACAAAAAGAGACAAAAGAAGATGAAAAACTAAAAACTAAACTAAATGCTCTAAACTACATGTATGCAAACTACATGTGACAATATGATACAAAAATATAAATCTAATGCATCTAAATGAATGCAACTATATGCATCTAAACTAATGATGTGAAAACATGAAAAGGAAACTAAAACTAACTAAGTAAACTAAATTAACTACTCTAAATGCATGCTAGAAAGAAAATGCAAACTAAATCGAAATTTGGATTAAGGGAGTTACTTGCTTTGGTTTGGATTTTTCCATGGGAGCAAAGTCATCACCAACCACCTCCAAAGGTGGTCACTCATCACCATCATCTTCATCACCATCACCGCCTACATCTTCTTCGCCATTGCCCTCATCAACGACCATGAAGTCGTTCGGGTTGTTCACAAAATCACGGAAAGGAGAGGCATGCGACCCACTAGCTCCCGGGTCACCATACATGCCATGAGGAGAAGGGTGTCCTCGAGGGGGAGGGTCCGGGACTCCACGAAAATTCGGTGGAAAGATCGGGTTGGAGAAGTACCCCCGGGGAAACATTAATCTCCCCGTAAAAACGCCCCTCGGGGGGCACATAACCCCTATCAGGAGGCATGTAGTATGACGGTCGACCACTATCCGGATGATGATAACCCTCGCGAACGGACCGATCATAACTCGGAAATGTCCCATAGGCTTGATCATGGTAGAGGTAATCAAGCCTATAGGTCAAATCCCTATGCCGCTCATCGGCCAATGCTTGGCGCTGGTCCGCTAGATCCGCTGCACTTTTCATGCCCAAGTCAACCCGGGACATGAAATCAATAAGCTCTTTGGGGCATGAAGATGAAGATGAACCGGAGGTGGATCCCTGGAAGTATGAGGGACCACTCTGGAACTGGGACATGGAAATGGGGGGCTGCTGAAATGGCTCAAACTGGAGGTCGGAAGGAGTGGCACCGACTCTATCTCTGGCGTAGACTCTCGGGGCACGCTGGTCTGGTGGGAGGTCCTCGGGGTCCGCCTCGATATCAAGGAGGTAAGAGGTCTTCCCCGGCACAACTTTCATCAACTCGGTGTTTGGCAAAGGGACTGAATTCTTGAATTTGTTGTCAACCCGAATCTGCCAATACTCTTTACGATCACTGGGGTTATACCGTACCCACCCCAAAGCATCCTGCAAGTATCGGCTAGATAACACATTCTCACCCTGAATGAAGTCGACCGTGAAGTGCCTCTGACAACGGTTGTTGGCAATCAAAGTGACCATCCCCCCCACACAAATGGGGGTAGTAAGCTGAGGTTGGGATGCCAACCTACTCAAGTGAAGGGCCATATGGTGAGCAATGTTTAACTTCGGGCCACCAACCAAATAACAACCAAGTATCTCGAGCTCCGTAGTAGTGAAGTTATGCGGCTCATCCCTAGAGAAAACGGTCCACCCCATGAACCTATGCCATATCCTAATCGGTGCCAAATGCACCCTATTAGCCGGTTTCTTTCTGCTTCTATCACTTACAAGACCGGTGATGGCTGTCCAAATGAGCTCGGTATCAAAGCCCTCCGGAGGCTTAATGGGCAATTTTCCGTCTAGCCCAAAAATTAAGGCAAATTCCTCTAATGTGAGACGATGTTCCCTATTCATCAATCGGAACTCTAAAAATGCAACTTTCCCCAAAGTTCGGTTCTTAGTAACAACCAACGAACTCAAAAATTCCCAAGTTAACCGGGGAGATGTGTGAACCGGTTTCGTCTCATACAAAGTTTTCATACCCAAACCCTCAAAAAGAGCCGCTGTTATTTTCTCAATCCCTAATTCTCTCAATCCGGCTCTATCAATAAACCTAGTTGGGTGAAGGGGGCGATTCTTAAAATAGGTGAAATTACCTTTTTGTTGAATTGAGGCAAAGGTGAGACCGGGAAAGCAAGGATCCGGGCCAATGTTGCTACTCTCCATCACATTTTGAACTTCTTGCTCAACCGAAGGGTCGTGCCTTGATTTGGATCGCCTTTCTGTTCTTCCCGACATGGCTAATTGAAGGAGAGGTGATGAGGGAATGAAGGGGGTTTTGATTTGAGAGAGTTTGGTGAAGTTTGTTGGTGTTTTTGAAGGTAAGGGATGAATGGGAGATGAGGAAATAAGGAAGTAAGAAGAAAGTAAGAAGAAGAAATGAAGTGGAATGAGGGAAAAAGAGGGTAGAATGTGTTTTATTTTTCGCGACAGGCCCCTCCCAGCCGGTCTGGGACCGGCCGCCGGTCGACCGGCTGGGGGTTAGGGTTCGATTTTTTTGGTATTTTTGAATTTTTTCTAGGGGTTTGATTCTGAGCCGGCTGCCGGCCGACCGGCTCAAAATCATGTCTTCAAATTTCCTTTGCCTTCTCTTCTTCTTTTTTCACTCACAAAACACTCCCAGCCGGCGGACCGGCTGCCGGCCGACCGGCTGGGGAGCTTACTTCGTCTTCTTTTTCTTCATTGTCTTCACTCACAAAAACTCCCAGCCGGCAGACCGGCCGACCGGCTGGGGGGTCCTTCTCCTTTGCTTTTTCTTCACTTTGGGTTCACACAACATGATTCTCAGCCGGCGGACCGGCTGCCGGCCGACCGGCTGGGAATCATTTCCTCTTGAATTTTGAATTTTGAACAAGTCTTCGTCTTCTCAGCCGGTTGACCGGCTGCCGGTTTGGTACAGGCTGGGGATGCAAAATCTGAAATCTGCCCAAATAAACTATCAAAAACAGAAATGTGTCCAGGGCCTCCCAGCCGGTATGGTACCGTCGGCCGGTGGGCCGGCTGGGGGTACCTGTACACAATTTCGAGAAATAATTTAATTTGAACATAAAAATCAACTTTGCCTACGACGGTTTTGCCAATAATCCTCCGACTATACTCATGAATCATCCACAAACAAGCAACAAACATATCCAAATATCTCATGCAAGCTAAAAATTAAACTAAAACCGAACTAACCATGAAACTAACATGCAATCTAGATGAACTAAAGGAAACTAATACTTACAACCGGTGGTTGTTGAGTGACTCCACCAAACCTTTCACGATCAATCATCAATCTTTGTAGGTGGAAACTTCGTCCATGCTAACTAGTGACCTTAAGAAAAGGTCAAAAGCCGCGGACGGGGCTTCCACTTTGCTCTCACTTCGAGTTTCCATCTTGCTCATCATCAACTTTCGAGCTTTGACATCTTTTCCGGCAATTAGCTCCTCTAGGTCCCCTTTTTCAACCAAAGGGTCTTTAAAAGAACTAGCACAACTTGGTTTTCCTTGATCTTTATCACGGTCTCTCTTCTTCGGACTAACCAACTTCCCGCTAGTAAAACTAGCATCCGCATTCTTCAAGGTCATACTTTTCATGATTCCATTCTCATCAAACATCTTAGGGACATCATTCACCAACAAACTTGGAACCATGCCAACATTCTTTTCCTTAAAATTTGTACCGGGAGCTTCCGGAAGCACGAATTCACACAACTCATCTTCAACTTGAAAGGTTAGCCTACCTTTTTTCACATCAATGATTGCTCCTCCGGTGGCCAAGAAGGGCCTCCCAAGAATAATGAAAGAGCTTTCACCGACCGGAATATCAACGACCATAAAGTCGGTGGGGATGGAAAGCGATCCAACCTTGACCACCGCATCTTCAAGGACCCCAATAGTAGGCCTAACCGTCCCGTCGGCAAGAGTGATGTCCGTTATAGGAAGGGATAAGTGTTTAATGTTCAATTTCTTTGCCATGGCAAGTGGGATAACACTCACACTTGCTCCAAGATCGCACAAAGCGTGCTCTATGTGTCTTCCTCCTACGGAGCATTGAATAGAGAAGCTCCCCGGGTCTCCTAACTTAATTGGCAAATCTCTTGGGATCTTTTTCGCCACTAGTGAAATGACATTGACTTCCTCCTTTTCTTGGGGGGAGGGGATTGTGGCCTCTACTTCCTCAACAAGTTTGATCAACTCATTGCAACGAGGGTCCCCCTTGGTGATTTTACGAAAGAATTCGCACATCTTTCTCTCCATGAGGCTCTCCACATATCCATGGTCCTCCTCTTCTATCACATGAACCTTTTTTCCTTTGGCACTCGGGCCTTCATCACAATTCTTCTTCGGAATGTTCAAGACTTGTTGCATCACAAAGTTTAAGTCATCAATGTCGACTTCATTACAATCATCCGGAGGAGTGTTGGGCACCATCACCATCACCTCCTCCTCAACACATTCCTCACTTCCACTCCCAAATACCGTCATAACTTGCTCTACCTTGGACCCTCCTTCATCATCCCTCTTCTCAAGCATTGGTTGCTCATGTTTGCTTGTCATAATAGCATTGACACCATGTGGTTTTGAAGCGTCCCGGGAGCTTTGACCTTGGGCAAGAAAGCCGCCCGGTGGCCTTTGTGGGTCGGCTAAGGCTTGTGAAGCAACTCTAGCCTCCATCTCCCGGATCTCTTTTTGATTTGCCATCTTCAAATTCATCATTTCTTGATTATGTGTCGCTTGCATGCCTTTCACAAGTTTAAGCAACTCTCCAACTTGGGAGTCACTTGAGAGATCTTGATGAGGTGTGTTGGTAAGGGGCAAGGGAAACCCGTAGTCATTCCTTGCACCCTCACTTTGTTGATTTGCTTTGGGACCTTGATTGTTGAAGTTTGGGTTTTGGTGGTGGTTAGGAAATTGTTAGTTGAAATTTTGGTCATTGAGGCTTTGATTGTTGAAATTGTTGTTGTGGAAGTTTTGTTGGTGGTTTGGGTTGTGGAAATTTTGTTGGTTATGGTATTGGTTGTTGTTTTGGTTGTTGAAGTTTGGGTTGTTGTTATTGAAGTTTGCATTGAAATTTTGTGGGTTTTGGTTGTTTTGGAAATTTGGATTAAAGTTCGGGTCATTGAAACTTTGTTGAAAGCCTTGATTGGCTTGGTTAGATTGGTTGCCTTGGTAGAAATTGTTGTTGTTGAAATTGTTCCTCGGGTTGAAGTTTCCACCCCTTGGTTGAAAACCGGGGGGGTTTTGCCCTTGAGGTTGTTGGATTTGATGAGGATTCAACACATTGGTACTTTTGTAACTCATATAGGGGCTTCCTCGGATCCCTTGATGGTAATAGTTCGAATTTGGGTTGAAAGTATTGGGGTTTTTTGGGTTGTTAAAGGCTCGGAAAGCATATACCTCCTCCATACTCTCACTTCCCTCATAGGAATTGTTGTTTGCACACACATCAAAAGTATGCCCGCATCCCCCACATAAGTCACATGAAGCAACACTATTTACTTGGTACATTCCCGGGACTTTGCTCTTGGTTTCTTTGGTAGTGGAGCCCTTTGTCAATTCTTCCAATTTCTTGGTTAACATGTCCAACTTGGCATTGGTTTCTTCGTTTGCCTTTGCATTGGAAAGGTGCTCACTAAGGTACTTGCTACTCTTCCTCAAGACATTCCCCCTAGTACCATAATTTTCCTCCGAATCAACAATCTTCTTGATGAGTTCCGTTCCCTCCTCATGTGGCAAGTGGTCAAAGCTACCACCCGCCGATGCATTAACCATTTCTTTAGTCCAGGGGAGAAGAGTCTGAAAAAAGGTTTGGGTTGTGTACCAAGGTGGTATCCCGTGGTGTGGGCACTTAGCAAGAAAATCTTGGTATCTATCCCAAGCTTCTCCCAAAGATTCTCCCTCGTCTTGTTGAAACTGAGTTATCTCATTTCAGAGCATCGCGGTCTTGGAGGATGGGTAGTACTTGGCAAGGAAAGCCGTTGCCAAGTCGTCCCATGTGGTGAATGTATTTGGAGCATGGACATTTAACCACCTATCCGCCTTGTCGGTTAAGGAATAGGGGAAAAGCATAAGCCTTAGTGTCTTCTCGGGTACTCCCGTTTTCTTTATCATTGCGACCTTACCCTTGAACTTTCTCAAGTGCCCATGATCATCTTCGTGAGAAGCCCCGCTAAAGGCATTCTTCTCGATTGAACTCATTTGCGAAGGGTGTATTTCGAAATTTTGAGGAACAAGAGCCCCGAAGTTGATTGGATTGGTGGTGTCATTGTGATTGGGCCGGTTATGATCACGAAGAGCGGCCATTATATGAATTGGATGGTTGTTTGGAAAGTGTGGTGATTGTGGTGGCGATTGATAAAACGGATTGTCAAAATTGTCGGATGTTGGGCTAGGATTGCTTTGATTGGGACTTGGTGGTTCGGATGAAGAGGGGTTGTTTTGGCTAGTAGATGCTTGGGACGCAATTCTTACCCTTGCAATAGTCTTCCTCCTTAGGGCCCGAAAGAGCCTCTCCGGTTCGGAAGATGACAACAAAGAGTTAGAGTCACCCCTAGGCATAAAACTTAGCAAACAAATTAGTTGTCCTAGTGCTTGTTAAACACTAGGGTGAGCAATAAAACAAACACTCTACAATTAACTACCAAATCTTTGATCAAAACAAAAACAAGCTCAACTAACTCAAGACTAAAACTAAAACTAAACTACACAACTTCTAAACACCGTCCCCGGCAACGGCGCCATTTTGATATCCGGTTTTTGTCGTCAATTCCGGCATCAAATACATTTATAAAACCCGAAAACAAGTAGTATCGAAATCGGGGTCGAACGCGAAGACGGTGGGGATAGTTGTGTAATTATGTTCTAATTTAAGTGAGAGTCGGGGGTAATAGGTTTGTGGTTGATTAAAGACTAAAGAACAACTAAAACGAACAATTAAAACAACTACATAAGATTGAATCAATGGAAGAGAAGACTAGGGTTTCGGGGGTCACTAAGGTGGTTAGACGAAGATGCTAGAAAGAAAACTAGAAGGTCTCAAACAAATAGTCTCGGGTAGTCTCTTCTCTCGAGTCGACTAACCTAGGTCGGAATACCCTAGCTTGCGCTACAAATACCACAACCAACCATTAAACATGCTAAGACAAACCTCCAACCGTCGCTAAAGGCAAGTCACGCTAAAATCAAAGCCCAACTTTCGTTGAGGCAAATCATCAAACACCTAGCATGCAACAAATGGAAGACTACTTTTTTAAGAACAACTAATCTACTTACTAGCATGAATTCATCATCTAAACAACACCCAAGATCACCCCTTACCCTAGCAAGGAGACTACTCACTCATGGTAAATGAAAACATGTGAATAAGGGATGAACAAAAGCAAAACATCATGAACAAGCAAGGGATAAGCAATTGATTCAAAGGAAACTTAAATAAAAGTAAAAACTAAGTAAAGATTAGAAGAATTATACCAATAACAATGAAAAAGGAAGTAGCTTGGATAACAAGTTGAAAGACTCTTTCAAATCCTCCAAAATACACCCCAAAATATCCTCTTACAATTGCTTAATAACAAGGCTAAGTAGAATCCTAAAGAGAGATTAACAAATATTGAAAGATTAAGTAAGGATCTAAAGAAGATTAAATTATTTTAGAGTGTTTTTGTATTAAGTAATGAGACAGTAAAAACCCTAAAAATAAGCTTAAGAATGCGTAATAAGTAGTGTTGCAAATGAAAGACTAAGTGCGGATTTATATAGTGCGCGAGTTTCTGAAAAGCGACTCCCAGCCGGTCGACCGGCTGCCGGTCTGTGACCGGCTGAGAGTCCAAATTTGGACTTCTAAAAATTTCTTCTTTTTTCTTCAATGCTCAGGTACTGCCAGCCGGTGGACCGGCCGCCGGTTGTCCACCGGCTGGGGATGCGAAATCAAGGGTCTGACTTGAAATGAATAATGGCAAGAGGAGGGGGTCCCAGCCGGTCAGCCGACTGCCGGTTGGCCACCGGCTGAGGACCCAAATTGCAAGGTCTGCAAATTTCTTCAAAAATAGGCTAAAGGGGCTCCCAGCCGGCGGACCGGCCGCCGGCCTACCGGCTGAGGACCCAATTTTGTCATTTCAGCTCTTTTCCTCCTATTTGGCCTTGATTTCATCACATTTTGCTCCCGTTTCTTCATTCCCGCGTCAAGTCCTACATCATGGCAACAAACGTGTAGAAGAGAGATATCGGGTACAAAAAGGGGCGAAATCATGCCAAACGGGGGTGAAACGGGATCAAAACAAAAGGAAAACAAGAGAAAATAATGACCGAATTTGGGCTCATCAGAATTCCCCACACTTAAACCTTACTCGTCCTCGAGTAAAAGATCAAAGATCTATATAACCCTTATTAAAAACAAAGAAACAACTAACTAAGCTACCTATAGGTCCAGTCAACGCCCACCACCTATCGGCCTCAAGGGTAAGAAAGTGAGTGGCTAGCCGCACTCTATCCTCTCTACCCACCGAATACATAGTGAAGCTCTTTTCCATCTCTCTGAACCACTCGGTAAGAGCTACCGGATCAACCTCACCACCATATGTCTTCACGTGGCTACGGGACATCTGCGAAGCTATCCATGAGAAACTACCAGGACGATTAGCCTCGTTGCCTGGCGGTGGAGGAGGTGGAACATTCCCTGCTTGCAGTCTCTGAGTCTCAAGCAAATGCTGAATTGCTTGCAGCACAATGTTATCAGCAGCCCTAGGTCTCACCATCCTTCAAAAGAGAAACAAGTATTAGCTTAGCAATTAGCAATCACAAATAGACTACAAAATAAGTCCTTAGATCTACCCATCTCTCATTCATTATTTGTTTATTTGGTCAAGTTAAGGTTGGGGGTCACATGAGTGCGTCGGGAGCAATAATGCTCTGATACCAACTGTAAAACCCCTCGCGAAAGCGGAAATATAAACACATAAAAGTACCAAAAATGCAGCGGAATTTAAAACTTTTTAAAGTAAACTAAACAACATGCGAGAAGTCTTAAACTGAAAACTGGAGACAGAACTGATATGAACAACAATAGATAAGTAGCAGTTCTAAGTATCAAACCGAAACATAAATACAAAGCCTGGGATGGAACATCCCTACAGGCACCAAAACAAATGTGTCAAACTACGAGTCCAACTAAACGATATAAGGGTAAGTCATGATGAAAGGATCAACGCTCGCTAGCTCTCGTGAACCCCGCTCCAACCAGCATGTACCTACATACATGAAAACATGTACGCCACAATCAGTGGGGAGTGACTAGAGTTCTCCAAGCCACCTTTTGTGACAACACGAAACAGGTAAGGCAATACAAAACACTCCAACATATATAAACATGTGAAGCATAAACATCTCATCAACTGATACCATACTATCATGCGATTATAATGCACGACCCTCAACCAACTTCATAAACCGTTAGGAAGGAGAGCCGGTTTCCCTACTGGTTACCCAGTCGGAGGGTCTTTCAATCCAACTATTTATGAAACCGAACTAAGAGTCATCCAATGCCTTGGATGATTTAACCACAAATCAAATAAACATCAATAACTCATCATGCATATCTGACACTGTACCATCATCAAGGCAAGCAGATAAAACATCCATAACACTAGCAACGGGTCTAGAGGTGAACTTAACACATATCCCATTACTACACTATGTCGGGTCCAGAGGTGAACTTAACACATATCCCAACATACAATCCAAGTAAAAGGTCCAGAGGTGAACTCAACACATATCCCTAAACTTACAAACATGAAAAGGGTCCAGAGGTGAACTCAACACATATCCGTAATCATCCAAAAGCAAAGGGTCCAGAGGTGAGCTTAACACATATCCCAATGCTACAAACATGTATTGGGTCCAGAGGTGAACTTAACACATATCCCAATACGCAGTCACCGCACAACGGGTCCAGAGGTGAGCTTAACACATATCCCGTGTACGACAACCGATCACGTGTCAGGTCTAGAGGTGAACTTAACACATATCCTGACACGCCCAAGCAAAACACGTAACGGGTCCAGAGGTGAGCTTAACACATATCCCACCACGCGACAACCAATGTAATCACTAACATCCAAAGATAGAAGCTAATCTATAGTTCTAACTTCTTAAACTTCTAATCAACACTTAATTGATCCCGGGAACTAAGACGAGGGAGAGCCGGTTTCCCTTTCGGTTACCCGACCGGGGGGTCTCTATCCTCACTCCATTCCCGAACCCAATATAGTGTTGCCCATCCTTCGGGGACCTCAAATACATATCACGGGTATACAAAATGAGTTTCAATCAAAACCGAACAACCGTTTAAAAGTTACGATCGAAAAACAATAAAACAGCCTTCAGGGATCCCCAGCCGGTCGGCAGGCAGCCGGTCGGCCGGCTGGTGATCCTTTCTCAGCCTATTCCTTTCAAAAACACAACGAAGTAAAGGGACTCCCAGCCGGTCGGCAGGCAGCCGGTCGGCCGGCTGGGATCCATTTTCCTAACTTTCAAAAACACGCAAACCCATCCCCAAAGCACTCCCAGCCGGCTGGCAGGCGGCCGGTCTGCCGGCTGGGCTCCCATCCTACTTATGTTCGCGAAAAAACATACACAACACAAAATGACTACCAGCCGGTCGGCCGGCTGGCAGTCCAGGGCCAAGTTCTTCAAAAGTACGAAAAACTCACAATACGCACTCCCAGCCGGTCAACCGGCTCAGAGAGCCTGTCGTGAAATCCGCAAATCACAATTTGTTTGAAAACTTCATAAATCGACATACAAACTTCAAAATTGCTACACATGATGTTTACCCAACATTACTAATCATCAAATACAACTTATCTAGCAGCAAACAAGTCCCATAACAATCCTCAAACGAATTTAACAAGTATCCGTCGCAAAATGTGAAAAACTGAAAATGAACTTAAGAACATATGGCAACATCTTAAAGCATGAATTCTTCACATCAATACCATCCTAAACATGTCACTAAGTCCTTTGAGCAATAAACATTAACAAAATCAGAAACTAACATAAGAAACACAACAAAAGTGCTAATATACACATAAAGGCCGAGTTATCTCATTATCGTCACCTTTCAAGCGATTCCGGCTAAAGATCCTCCTCAACCAAGTAGCTATCGACCTCTGGATCGTCTAAGCCCACTCCTACAAACAAAGAAACCGAATTTTAGGATAGAAAACCGATTTCTACAAAACGGACAGATTTTCCGGAGTGAAGGAAATGAAAATCTAAAGTGATAGATGGCTTGGAAATCGAACAAGGATTCCGAAAATGATATTTTTACCTTCAATCGGAGAACGGATGATGAAGAAAAGATAAAAAGAAGGAGAAATGAAATGAAGGTTTGAGAGAGTTGTGTTTACTGTAAAATGAGTTCTTGAGGAAGAAGATATGTCGACATTTGATTTAAGAAGGGTACAAGTGGGTCGTCCTTTCCGTATTAAAAGAAACGGGTTAGGATATTAAAACGGATATTTAAGTCGGGAACTTAACCTTGCCAAGTTTGTATTCGTCTTAAGGACTTGAGGTTCTTAAGACGGATCTTACTTATTAAATTAAAATCTTTAGAAATAAATTATTAAAATATTATTTTACTACGTAAAATAATTTAAAACGCTTAAATTAGATTTTACGAAAATACGGGCTGTTACAGATCCTCTGCAGGAAAACTTATGGAGGTATCCGAGAACTGGAGGGGTGATTAATGTTGAGCCAGGGTATTTAGGAAGGTCAAGGGAGTTTTGGGGTAACTGTATTTTGGGATTCCTGGTGGATTGCCGCCTTTTTTAATTAGGATGAGAAGGTGAATAATGTCATTGAGAGGAAGTGGAATACAAGAGGGAGGGTGACTGCATCTCGTATGGAGGAAATTTATGTCATCCACTCTAATGTGAATTTGGATATTGAAGACTTGCTTAGAAGGAGTACGACTACTATTGATGGAGCTCTAATGATTTTTGCGAGATGGTATCCTGATACAGTTCCTAGAACTGTGAGATTTCCTTTTGCGGGGGTATGGGTGAGGGTTTGTGGGCTACCTTTTGAGTATCTCACCATGCATGCGGGGCAGATTAAAAGGAAGCTTCTAAGTCAACATTTTTTTGTTGAACCTTTTGATAGAGTGCCTGAGAATGATTACTTAATAATAAGGATAAGCATTAAGTTAAATGAACCCTTAATGCCTGATTTTTATTTAGCTATAGGTTATGGTGTTTTGCTTTGGATGTAGTTCAAGTACAAGGAAATCTTCAAATACTGTATAAAATGTGGGAAGATAGGTCATACAAGGGCCCTGTGCTTCTTCTCGTATGTATTTTGGTGTAAAGGGGAGGAATATGAGGAGGAGGGGTAGGGATTCGCCAGAGAGGGCAGTGGATTTTGGCCTGGGATTTACCATTGGGGGAAGGGTTTTACCAGGAATGCGATTTGTGGTCACTGCTCAGCCCTTTGCTGGGCTAGTGGTGTTTCAGATTGGAGAAGGTTTAGGGGGTTCTGTTAGTATTGCTTTTGTGGTATCAGAGGTGAAGGGTATGATGAATATGGCGATGGAGCGGGGTTTTGTGGTATATTAGGCTGAGAGTAACCATACCATGTTCAACATGGACTTACGAGCTTCACCTTCTACCACAAGGTATACTTCTTCTCGTATGTATTTTGGTGTAAAGGGGAGGAATATGAGGAGGAGGGGTAGGGATTCGCCAGAGAGGGCAGTGGATTTTGGTCTGGGATTTACCCCTGGGGGAAGGGTTTTACCAGGAATTGAATGCGATTTGCGGTCACTGCTCAGCCCTTTGCTGGGCTAGTGGTGTTCCAGATTGGAGAAGGTCTAGGGGGTTCTGCTAATAGGGGAGTTGGTGCAGTAGGCAGACAAGACCAGGACCCTCCTGGGATTGGGGTCATCAGCGATGATGATCAGCAGCAAGGTGAGGCAGGAAGGGGAGTGGTGGTAATAATAACATTCTAGATGAAAATGATGATGTCGAGACAGAAATAATACCGGAACAGGAACGAGGGGGCACTGATAAGACAAGATGAGGGTGATTTTGATCCGGAGAGGGGTGATGAGGCTGGCGGGGATATGGTTATGGGGGCTGATCAAGGGGAAGAGTTTCATAGTGCGAAAGAGGACTTTGGGAACAATAGGGGATTGACAGAGCATCAGGAGGATATCGTAAGACAGTTACAACTTAATGATCCTTATATTGTGTATAATACACAAGCTAGTTTAAGTGGGGTGGTGGATCGTGATCACAGGATACAGAAGACAATACTCTCGAGAATGGAGAGTGACAGAGAATGGGTTGGATACCAATATTGCTAATAGGGTCAGAATTCAACAAGTTTGGTCCTTTGATGAGGCCGTAAAGTTGGCTTTGAGGTTCGAGAAAATAGGGAAGGGCCGAGCCATAACCACCACAAAACAAAAAGTGGTCCGGACCGACCCGAACCGTCCGGTCCGGTCCAGTCCAGATACTTACCGGTCTGGTCTCCGCGTCCCTATAAATATGGTGATCGGTCTTTCGTTCGGTCTAGGCCAATCCACATGAAAAGAACAATTTAATTTCCTTTGTAAAGTGGTACCGATTCGGTCCGGTCCAAACCCGGTAAAAACCGGACCTAAGGGGTTTCGATCCGTTCCGACCAGGGTCCCTTTCTAACCGGTCTAACCGGTCCGTGGATTCATCCGGTCCAGTCCGGTCCGGTGAACATTATCCCTACCTATTTGTGTTATCTAAACCCGATAAACAGATCAAGTCGTGTCGTATTCGTATTCGGGTCAACTTTGAACGGGTCACCACTACCTCAACTCTAACTTAACCCAATTAAATAAATGAGTCATTTGTCTCAACCCTAACCCAACTTGTTTAATTTTCCATAATCCAACCCTACCTATTTAACATGTTTATCTTTTAGCAGTTCATTTTTAACCCACCTAACCTGTTTAACCCACTTAACTAAGTTTTATAGCCATATAATTTCAAAAATGATGAATGAAAATGCTTAATTTAATAAGTTGTTTGATTGGATTATTTGATTCAACCCAAATATATGATGACACATTTAAATAAATAGGTTATTTGTGCCTGGTTTATGTCAAAAGAGGTCAATCTAACCCGATCCATTTAAGTTTTCTGTCATGTCAGTGTTAACACTTAAACTAGGTAGCACAAACAATTCTCTTAATTAGTCATCCCGTGTCCGACACTCGGACACCTGACACTCGTTGGACACATGGCTAAGCATGTTATAGTATAGACGAGTAATAAAATTTTAAAAAAGATCGATTAGGAGATGAGTTTGGGTGGAAAAATGAAAATTAGTTATAGTAAAGATCAAATTGTATCTTTACTTGTTTAGATTTAGTTTCAAATACGTATACATGATAAAAATAAAATTATACGTTATTTATAACCATAAAATATATATTTTATTTTATTTAAATGTCGTGTCCCGTGTCCTAAATTTCATGAGGTGCCGTGTCCCGTGTCTGTGTTCATATCCGTTTTGGTGCTACCTAACACTTAAATGGGTTATTATAATATCCTAGCCCTCATTTGCTAACTTCATGTCTGATTTGTGTTGTGGCGTGTCAATAATTATCACCTCTATGTTTCTCTTATGTCGACTTTTTGAATTTCTTGGATGAGACGGAGGGAGTATTATTTAGGGACATCTTTAATAATAGGGTTATTTCATGGGAATAATCCAACCTATAGCTCATCTTCTCATATTAATCCCTACTAACGATTAACTGAGAAAAATCCAACCTATAACCTCAATTATCTTTTATTGAACTTTGTCTATTTTTGAACTCTTATTTTCGGTAAGCAAGCACGTCAGCTTGACTTACTTTTTGTTTTTCCTTCTTCCTGTACAAAAAGTAAGTAAATGTGACGTGCTAGCCTACCGAAAATAAGAGTTCAAAAATAGTCAAAGTTCAATGAAAGATAAATGACGTTATAGATTGGATTTTTCTTAGTTAATCGTTAGTATGGATTAATATGAGAAGATGGGACATAGGTTGGATTATTCCCATGAAATAACCCTTAATAATAAGGTTAGCTAATAATTAACAACTAAAAGTCATTTTATTTGACATTTCATTATTTTTATCTCTCTTATATTTTATGACAATGTAAGAGATATTTAATCTAAATAGCTTTCGACTTTTATAGTATGATCAAAATTTTCAAGTTATGAAAATAAAGTTGCATGTTAATTAACACGTAATTTCCTCATTTGTAAAATTTTAAATTCATCTTATATTATAGCACGATTTTAAGAGAGACAATTATAAAAATTGCGAAAATAACCATCAGTCTGAGATTAGTCATGGTAATCAAATGCATTATACATCAATGAAAATGGTCTTTATTTTGCCAAGCCAAATAACTTGTGATCGACAAATTGTCTCTCCAGAAAATGTCATCCATTACACTTTGAAAAATGGAAAAATAATAATAATGATGATGATAATTAGAAAGAATGAATTAAATTAACATTTGATTTGTTTAAATCCCCTGCGAAATCGTAATCGAGTTACAAAAATCCCGATTTTTTTTGTGTGTAATCTACAGAAAAATGGGGATATATACTTTTTTGTTAGTAATAAAATTATATGGAGTATATATATAATGCCTGGTGGAAAAGAAATAGTAGCATTGATCTTGATTGAGTCATCTGGGAATGCTGAGGTTATTAAAGTCAAGTCCAAGGTTCATCCCGTTGTAAGCAATTGGTGCATACATCCACATCTCATCTGAACTCAATAGCTGCAAAATCATTTACCATTTTTTCATTTTAAGTACCGCGGAAGCGAACTACTAATATAATAGAGTAAATTAGGAGAAAAACATTTGAAATTTTAACTAAAAATTTCAAATGTTTCTTTGTTCAGCATGGGCGATGGTCGCCCATGCTAATTAACCCCACGTGGATCTCCCACTAATGATCATGATACATTTTCATGATTTTGAGCGGTGTCATTTTATAACGTTTATTTTAAATTCGCTTTAATTTTTGATGTCGACATTTAGGCCCTGTTTGGCAAAGGGTATAAGTATATTCATAATAGCAGATCGATAACGTGATTTTAGTAGTAGGTTTGACTATTAGATTAAATTAGCCGATTAAAAAAGGGTGTTTGGTAAATTGCAGATTATAGGATAATTAGAACAATTTTATGTATAAATTGAATATGCTAATACAATATGCTACTATTAGCCGTATATTCAAAATAGTAGATTCCGATTAATATGCTATTAGAATATGTTGTTTACCAAACCATGAAAATAGTAGATTGATTGGTTAACCTATTAATTCTGCCGAAATCTACTCATTTCTTTCAATACATTGTTTATCAAACATCGCCATTATTTTTTATTTTTGCGAACATGACAATGAGTGACTGAAATAGTCACAAAACAAAGACAGTAAAGTTAGATGAGGAAAAAATTGTGTTGTTTAATATGTTACCTTAATTTGGAGCTGTAAAAACTTGACATAGTGCACAGCTTCCTCCAGCATAGTACTGATATCAACCTAAAATCACGACATCAAAGAAGTTGACTTTATTAACACGGTTTTTCTAACGTGTTACCTGAATATTTTCAGCAATGTGATTTTAGTATTTAATACCTTTGTTCCATTAGGCACAAGGGTCTGTAAGATCTTAAGTCTCTCATTAATCCTTTCTCTTCTTTTCTGCATTACAAGAAAACAATAATGGTTATTTTAATTACATGGCAAGAATGATCAAAATCGAGATGGTTTGATGAATGATGATGATCAAAGTCAAACTGATTGAAAGACTGAATTCAGGATGGATAATTAGTGAATTACCCTTGCATATAGACTCTGAGGATCGGTGGCAGAACCTCGACTGGCTCTTGTTTTACCACTAGAATTAAGCGCGGTGGCAGCAGCTCCTTTCGAGCTGCAGTCATCCTCTAAACTCCCGTTGCTCGTGCTTTGTCCGTTAACTCGCCCTTCATTCTCTTCATCACCATCACCATCACCACCACTCAATGTTAGCTTCTGGCTCTTTTTTGCCTTCACATTCCTCTTCTCTTTTTGAATCTGCAATTGTATCACATTATTAAAACTATGTTATTATGGGTGCATAAACTGTACCATTGACCAAATAGGGTTCGAACCATGGTCATTTGTGATAATTTTAAATATGGCTTTAAACCTGATCTGACCCGACCTGACCCGATAGACCAAAATGTAGTTGATATATAAACAACTTACATCAGAAGGTTTAGGTCTTTTCTTCAAATTCTCAGAAGAATGACATTTTTTAACATCCTCAACAACTTCATCAACAGGAGACTCTTCAAAGCTATCACCTTCACCTGGTTTAACTTCATTATCATCCTCCATATGACACTGAAGGAAATCTATGGCCGCACCCGAATTAACATGATGGTTATTATAATGTTGTTGATCAAGATTACTATTATCACTAAAGTAATCCATTTGATAATACCCAACAACATGTGGGTTTCTATAATTACTTGGTGGGTTATAATTTGAATTATTGCTTGAATCAGAAGAATAATATGAACTTGAATTACCATTATTATTATTATTATTGTTATTACTATTATTATTATTATTATGGTAATTGTTAGATTCAAGTTGATTATAATGAGCATTTAAATTGTTAGAATTAGGAAATAATTGTGCCATAAAATCAGCTTCTTCATTAACACCAACTGTTGCACTAAAATATCCCTCCATTTTGTTTTTTTGTGTGTTTTGGATTATGGAGAAATGAGAAAAAATGTTTAATTTTAATTTCTTGGATTTGTCACAATAATAATGTTGTTAATATAAAGTGTTTTTTGGGTTTTTTTTGGTTTTGTGATTGGAATTGTTAAGAATTTGAAGAAGCTCAACCAGCTTGATGCTTAGGTTGAATGGAGATGATCAAACATATTTATATAGTTGGGGCAAAGGTGGATAATATTTTAATGTTCAAGCTAATTAGTTACGCCTTTGTTGAACTTTAACTGTCACATTTGTTTTTGCATACGGTCTCTAAATTACTACTTTAATTAACATCGAAACATATTTTTTTGACATATACTCCGTATGTAATTAAAGTTTAGAAATTTCAACCTAAATTAGATGGAGTATTTAGTATTATCTTCGACAAAATAAAGTAATTACTAATTTGTGGTTTTTGTATTGTAAATTAGTATTTGTTAACATATTCTTATTAGTGGGGTAGCAAATGGGCTAATAGAGAATGTCGCTCAAAGCCACCTTGCATTGAACATTTGAGCGACAATCCCTGTTAGCCTATTTGTTATGTCATGGCATGTTAGCATACAGGCTAACAGTTAGGGATTGTATGTCATTCAAAGTAATTATATTTTTTTTCTATTTATATAAAGTTTATTATATTACATTACTATTTTGTCAACTAAACTTTCTTTTTATCTACATTAGTCGACGACGAATGTTGTTAGGATCGAGATTTTACTTATATCAATAAAATAGGTGGGAGCAAATTAGTAGAATTGCATCATAGGATCTTAGTATTTGATAAAAACATATATTTGTAGATCAAAACATTTTTTTATGAATATTAGCCAAAAAAAATAAGTAATAGCTAATAAATTTAGTATCATTTTAGAATGTGCTTTTATATTTACACAAATCTGAGTTTTACATTGTCATTAATCATTATATTTAAATGTATATTTATTTGTTGGACGGTAAGTAATAATGATATTACAATCTTAACTACAAATTTTCAAATAAATAAGATCGTAAAATTATATATCTACAAAGTGTAAAATCAGGGTTGTTCAAAAATTTTAAATGGTAAAATTAGGGAATCATAATTCATAAGATCAAATCGAAATTCTGATAACCATATATGTCGACCACACTCCACATCTTGGCTACTCATATTTAGCCATTCAAAATGATTTCCCCCACACTGAATACATACATGATACATCTAAACAATGTATGGTTATTCATAAATAGGTTGGAGATATAATTAAGTGATGTTTAGTGAATTTGTGATAATAGTGGTGGTGGATACATGAAGAATAATTAAGATTGACCAAGTTTAATGTCCTAATCATAATTTTAAATCTAATATTATTTGTTATTTTCTAAGGGAAGAATAATAATAAAGGTAATGTCACTATCTATATTAACAGGCAGTTGCATAAGTCTATAGGTGAAGAAGCGTATGACAGCTAATAGCAGGCCACTTAAAGTAATTTGTTTGATTAGTATCATTATTGACAAATTAAAATTATTGGATGGAAAGTAATTAAATTAATTTAGCAATAATAATATCTATTTTTATTTAATTTACAATGTTGTGATTTCGTAACCTTCATTCGACTTTGTGATCGGACAAACTCTTCCACAAAAACTCAATTTTTCTTAGGTTAATTATTAGAAAGTAAAAATCCTAATTCAGGAAGAAAAAAAGAGGAACACGCATTTAATATATTACATTTGAAGGTATAATATATGAGTAATATTTTAGCTTAATATTCAAGTGAATGAGTTCAAAATTTTATATTAACACTTAAAAACTTTATTATAAAACTCAGAAACTACATAAAATTTAGGAGACGGTACAAGCTATTTAAATTTGATTATTTATATTTCATGGTTATAAATAACATATGATTTTATTCTTGTAACGTACTATTTGATATTAAATTTAAATAAGTGAAGGTAATTTCTATCTTAACTATAATTAATTCTCATTTTCCACCCAAAACAATTTTTTAATTAATCTCTTTTGACATTTTACTCCTCGTCTAGACTATAACTAGCATAGGTGTGTGTCCGACGAGTGTCGGGTGTCTGGATGTCCGACACGACATCAAACACAGAATGACTAGTTAGAACTCTTAGAAGGAGTGTCCGTGCTATCTAACTAATCGTATAGTTTACAAATTATTGGCTTTATTCGGTAATAAGGGAGAGCTTTAATTTAAAAAGCCGTTGTTTGTTGGGATTTTTGAAAGAACAAAAAAAATGATAAAATGATTAATACAATGATTGAAGAAGTATATGAGACATAGTGACACTTTTGTGAATAATAAACAAAAAAGAAATAATGAGCAGAAGATAATACAATATTTGTGGGCGAGGATAGTGAACCAAAGAATATAATCTAAAGGAGTTGTTAGGTAAGTTGCTAAGACGTGCATGTTTTTATTGTATACTCCGTATAATTTATTACAACTTTATAATTCTCCATGTTAAAAATATACCTTATCATTTTAATATAAGGGAATGTACTTTAATCCACACAAATCTTTGCTTATGTCAGAAAGGCATATCCATGTCCCTTTTACTTTATGTGTGTTTCTTGAATTATTTATTTATGTATCACAAATTCTAATGGAAGACGGACATTATCCGTCATAAACTGAAGACGGATAGTGTATCTCTCACAAGATACAAGTGACGTGACCTATGAAAATGATCCATTTTCCTTCACTTGTTTTCTCACTTGCATTTTTGTGAGAGGGTATTATCCGTCCTCATCTTGTAATAACCGAGACTAATTTATTTGCACCAATTTTCAATGATAATATCAATAATAGATCCATATATGTCCCTCAATTGTTCTTGTTCATTCATCCTAGACAAAAACTTGTGGTTTTAAGGGGAGATGTGAAATCGTTAATGAGTTGGCTCCTAGATTATATGTTGGGAGATCAATTCATGATACTATAAACCATATTATCGAAAGTGTTTTAAGGACTCTTATCTTATGAACACGTAGGAACGAGCTAGGTTGAATGTATGGAAATTAGTTTATATACTCAAAATATAAAAGGATGTGGAAATAAATGTACCTTATAAATGCGAAGTTCATTTGTAATGGCCGATATGGTGAGTGGTGACTGAATGTAATTAATGTACACATTACGTACACATTCTTAATTATTTCAGCATTATTAAGTTAATTCAGAATTTTAAATGAATAAAAAATTATGTCGAGGATTGTAAAAAGAAGCGTAATCAATTTAGTAAACCATTTTACCCTACTTCATCATAGTCAATATAACCTCATTATACTTTTTGTTCCTAAACCACACAAACGGAAAACTTCCTTGGGAATGGAGTTAATTTTTATAATGTTGTGTATTATTTCATTCACAAATTCCGCTCTGATGTTGTGTTGTTACTTGTTAATATAATACTATATTGTTCAACTTTCAAGATGTTCAAGTTTGTAGCTTTCGATTTTTTGTAAAATAAAGGCTACAAGGCCTAATTAAAACAGTTCCTATATTGGGGTTTTATTTTATTTCGAGTTCTTAAAAATTAGAAGGCTTAAAATTAGGGGTGTAACCGAGCCGATTTGAGCTCGAGCTTGGGTGGATTTAATTTGGAATCGGCTCGGAAACTTGAGTTTGAGCTTGGAATCGGTTCGGAATTATCCGAGCTTAGAAAATCAAACTTGGAATCAACTCAGATTAGGCTCGAGCTTTATTCGAGTTCGGTTAACTCTCTATTTTCTTTACTTTTTTGAACTATTAAATCATATTAAAAGTAAATATATTTTAAGAAAAATGCAAATATAAAAAACATATGATTATAAATGTTAATGACATTTTATTAGGAACAAAAACAATTATAATATGACAAAATAACTAAAAATAATAGATAAAACGAGCTTAAGCGAACTTCCGATTCCGAGAGAGCTCGGAATCGGCTCGGATTTGGACCACCCCGGCTCGAAATCGGCTCGGGATTAGTTTTGACCGATTTCGAGCCGAGCTCTTACCGAGCTGATTCCGAGGGCTCTACGAATCGGCTCCGGTCACTTACAACCCTACCTATAACTACTTTACTTAGGGTATAAGTGAGTCGATTTTAAACGCCTATTGTGAGGCGTTCTCTATTGTGATGTATACAAAACGCCTATAGCACTAGTTATCTATACAATATGAACGCTGAGCTAAAGAACGGTCCTAATTAAGGGGTTCTCTATAGCCTCTTTTTAAGCCTCTTTTTATAGTAGTGACTTAAGCTTTAGTGTGCCTGAAAATGGGTCGGAACTTTGCGTTTGAGCTCGGATTTGGCTTAGAGCTTGTCGAGCTCAAAAATTTGGAACAAGAGTTAGGCTTGAAAATGCTTGACTTAGTTTGTCATTATGTGATCTTTTCATTTGTTTTTTTTGATTAATTGGAGTTATTTACCCAATTAATTGGGTAATTGGTGTTGAAATGAAACTATTAGGGTTTTTAGTGTCCACGTGGATACTTTTGTGTTTTTTTGCAGATATCCAACAAAGCCGTTGAATTCCTTAGCGCCTTTACTGATTGTCGGTTTTTTTTAACGAAATTGTTTCCAGGAGGTTTTGGGGAATTTCGGTGGAACCGCTTAGAACATTGGCGGCTTAGGCTAATTTTTCTTATTTTCCAGAAAACAGAAATTTCTGAATTGGAATTTCTGGGTGAGATTCATCAAAACCGCTAAGGAGTTAAGCAGCTTTGGATATTCTCTTTTTCTCCCCCAATTCCAAATCCTTCTAGAAAGTATTTCATTAAAAGAAAAAATTCACCCAGTGAAGCCGCTATGAACCTCAGCGGCTTCATTGAGAATCTGAAGAAAAAAGTGTCCATGTGGACACTAGAAACCCAAATAGTTTCATTTCAGTACTAATTACCCCATTAATTGGGTAAATAACACCTATTAACCAAATAATTCTTTGATTTTAATAAACTATCAAAAAATAATTTCTTTTAGAAAAACAAATTTTATTTTAATATTTTAAATATGTAAAATTATACTACAATAAAGAATACCAAAATAAGCTATAATAATATATATACTTAATTGCAATTTTTATTTTTTTGCATAACGGTGTGTAAATTAGTGACTTATGTTATATATACTTTAATTAAAAAAATATTAAAATTATAAATCAAGTATAAACTTGAGGGCACACATTAATAAACCGTATATGAAAAGATTCGTAAAATATTCTAATGATAAATCAAGTATAAACTTAAGTTTACCATAATTAATAAGAATATCGTATGAATCTTTCCATATTCGATTTATTAATGTGTGCCTTTAGGGCGCACGTTAGAAAAACCGATAAAACAAAGACTAGGACAAGCTTTTAATTTGAACCATGCGAAACTCGAGATCAGCTCGAGTTGAGCTAGGTTGTTTGACCGAGCTCGAGCCGAAAATTGACCCGGCCGATTTGACAAGCTGGCCATGGTCATTTTATTGTACCCATGATAGTGTTATAACTTGGTAGTCCTATAAGTTTATTACGTGGCCATAATTGTCTTAATGATCAAAGAACAACATACTTCATTTTATAAAGGACCTTGACGCAATATTAAATCTCTATTTACAAATTGATTTCGGAATCTATTGTTGAAACGGCTAATCTTAGTGGTTGCATCATACAGCTAATAGTATCTCAAAATATGGCTACATAATATTGTTTAAAACCTAAATAACTTGACTGTACCAGTAATACGATCTCAGTCGTTTGTTTATTTATATGCATCAATATGATACTATAATCGGATATTACAAAATGAATCACCAATAATCGATGAAATTGTTGTGTTAGTAAGTCGAACAATGGGGGGAGTCTTCGCTTTTGTACAGAAGAGAATTGTTTTATCATCATGAATTACAAAGATGCATGCCCAATGTATTAATTTAAGAAATCGATCGATAATGTGCTTATTAATCTTTCAGACAAAGACGAAGTAAATAAAATTTGAGAGAAGAGATTGTATCATCTTAATTAATCCAAATTTTTCTTTATACATGATCATCACACCAAACTCCACGACCCCATCAGAAAAATAAAATAATGGTGAAGACAAGTAGCGTATATTGTTCAATAAATTGTCTATACAACGGAACAACATTATCCCGTGCCTCAATATACCGTCCATTATGGGAAAAAAATTAAACGGACATGAAAATAAGAGGCTGGATTATTAAATTGAATTGGTATAACTTTTAATAATAGAAATGTATATAGTCAGATTATTGTAAAAGTGAATTGAGTTTTGTATCAAGACCAATGTCCATTCCATTGTATGCAAGTGGAGCATACATCCATAATTCATCAGAACTCAATAGCTGCAAAAACAATTAAATTTATCGTCAGAAATTACAGAATAAGACCGTTTTACAGTATTTACAGTACGAGATGTTCCGTTTTATAGTTAAAATACGTATTATAGTTTGTTTAATTACCTTGATTTGAAGCTGCAAAAACTTGACATAACTAACAGCTTCTTCAAGCATTGTGCTTAAGTCCACCTTTGTTCCATTAGGTACAAGCTTTTGTAGGGTTCTTAGTTTCTCATTAATTCTTTCTCTTCTTTTCTGAAAATATGAAAACATAAATAAATCAAAACCAAATAATGGGCATACATACGTGGTTTGCATGTTATCATGTAGCCGATAAACTTACCCTAGCATAGAGACTCTGAGGATCGGTTGCAGCGCCCCTGCTGGCTCTAGTTTTTCCAGGCAACAATTCTTCAGAACTGCAACTACCAGAGTTTTGTAATTCATCTGACTCGACTTTGCGGCTCTTCTTTGACCTTGTGTTCCGCTTTCCCTTTTGAACCTACACGATTATATTATGATCAGACCGTGTTAATTAAAGCTAGCAACAAATGAACCATATAGCATCAAATAAAATGAAACGGAGAGAGGGAGTAGTAGGATTTGAATTATTACCTCAGAATTTCGAGATCGTTTGCATCCGACTTCTAATAAATCCTCATTGCTTTTCACTTCTTCAACAGGCTCAATCTCCACCATTTCATATTTAGCATTATTAACCTCAAAATTCTGATTTTGTGTTACATATGTTTCGGAATCATCTACATTATTATTATTATTAAAACTGTGATTTCTATCCATAAAATTAGCAGGAAACACCTGAATGACTCCATTTGTATTAAGACAAAACTCGACAGGCAACGGACAACCATTATTATTAACCGCGAAAAATTGATCATGATCACTCAAAATATAGTTTTCATGATTCTGGTAAGCAATGTCGTCGCTGCTTTCGCTATAAAGACTCCCTTGTGAGTATTGTTGTGACACAGAATAACAGTTATTAGAATCAGTAGTAGTAGTAGTAGTAGTAGTAGTAGTAGTAGTATCAGTTGTATAATATGACCCATTATTGTCACAACCAACCATGTCACTTAAGGAAGAATTTGAAAATATAGTTTCCATGAAATTCGACTCGTTGATTGAATCTCCATTGATAGAGCTCCAATCTCCTCTTTCCATCAAAATTGATGCACATTCCATGATGATTGCTAGGGGGAAAATTCGGGTTTTTCGTGTTATTTGCTTTTTTAATGTGTTAAACAAGAATTGTTGTATGTTTTATATGTTTTTTGGTTCAAGTTTGTTGGAGAAAGAAGAATGTAAAGGTTGGTATTTATACAGAGCAAGAAAGACAGGAATGTAGAGGATTGACAGAGTTAATACAGTGACAGGTTTGTTGGTTAGCTACAAATGATTGATTAATGTACAACTAAACGTCATAATCCTATGTAAAGTCATTAATTGTTATGACTAAATAGTTGGGGTTATTTAATACTTCGTAAGTCTTGTTTATGACTGGTCATCATTCGTGAGAGATATTTTGTGAGATAAAATGGATACAAAGTGAGCTAGTGGAGAAAGTGGACCATATGAATAGTGTTAAAGAGAGAAAAAGTGGGTATTTGTGAGAGGAAACGATATCCGTCACAAGTTTGTGACGAATGATTTAATAAATGTTTTCACAAACATATAGACGGACTACTAGACTTGTTAAAATGGCGGAAATATGACTTTATTTAGTAATACATTTTGGATATCTTATTTGATCAAAATAGCTTACGTGATTAAAATATTAGTGATCTCATTTTTTTCAAGTGTTTGATAAATAGCTTATATAATCAAATAGGATATTTGAAATAAGGGAAAAATCTTAAAAAAGATGAGGCGATTATTTGTAGAGGTAATTAATGAATGACAAATGGACAGTAGTGTCACTAGATACTAGAGGAACAGAATACTCATAGTAAATACTTTATAAAAAGGTAAACAAATGAATAAGACACTCTAAAATTGAATAAATAAACAAATGATCGGAATAGATGAAGTATTAAAAATAATTATATCATTTTACGTCATTTCACTAAGTAGCATCAACTACATTTTCAATTGTTTCGCCAAACATTTTTTTATAGAATGAGTTACCTTAAGCGTTTTTGTTATATACAACTTTATTTTATTTTATTTTTTCAAACGCCACCTTTAAATTTTTTTTATAAAACACAAACTTTAATAAAAACAATTTATCAAACACGACCTTTTGTAGGAGGACTCTACATTTTGGCCAAAGCTTGACTACTTTCATTGAGTTGACTTTCAATCGATATTTGAGATCAGGGACGAAGCTAGGGTAAAATAATAACCTGGGCCGCTTTTTATTTCATTTTTATACTCATTTATTAAAGATCTCATATCATTCGAAAAGAAGATGAGAACTCTATGAAAAAAACTCCCTCTAGGGTTTCCTATGTGGGTCTCCGTCGTGGCTTAGTCTCCGTTTCCTCCTTCTTTCTCTGAAGGTTTCGGTTTACGTTTTTTACGTAAGTTCTTTTTCTCTTGTTTTTCTAGGGTTTTTCTTTGTTTTTGGCTGTTTTTTGTTCATGGCAAGTCGGAAGGGTAAAGAGGTGATGGATAACGATACTTTTGTATGGGAAGAGGGGGGTGGTAGTACCGATAATGAGAGGGTTACCCAGGGGATGCTAGTAGGTCGTCTATGGGCATCAAAAGCCATTAACGCTAAGGCGTCGGTCGAAACAATGATAAAACTTTGGAACCCTAAAGCGTTAGTTGTGGGCAATCTCATCGACGCTAAGACAAAAACCTTTGTTTTTAAATTCGATGATGTTCGAGACAAAGCAAAAGTGTTAGAAGGACAGCCGTGGCACTTCGACAAGTTTGTTTGGTGTTTTGATGATCCTATCATGGAGGGTAAGATAACCGATACACCTCTTTACCTTGTACCTTTATGGGCTAGGGTTTACGATCTTCCCATTAATGGGAGGACGAATGTTGAAAATCTTAAGCGTATAGGGAAACAACTTGGAGGGTATGTGCAGTACGAGGAAGTTCCGAATCCCGAACTTGAAAGGGCAATTCGAATGCGTATCCTTCACGATGTTCGAGTTCCTTTGAAGTCTGAAATTAACATATTAATGCAGAAGGGGAATAGTATTGGTTTTGAAGTGAAGTACGAGAAATTACCCACGTTTTGCTATGGGTGTGGTGTGCTAGGGCATGGGGAACGTGATTGTGAATATGGGCCATACGAGGAACAGGATCTTAAGTTCAGTGATGGACTCCGTGCTTCTCCTTGGAAGGTGGTTAAGGCGCAAGCGGATAGTAAGAACACAAAAGCAAAATGTTTATCAGAGGTTTTTGATGCAAAAGCCAGTCGAAATACAGAGGAGGATATCGAGCATATGATCGAAAAATTACAATCCATTGCTCTTAATTTCAGAAATCCTAAGAAGCTGACTGAGTCCTTAAAGGAGAAGCCTGTTTGCGAGAGTGGTGATGTGCAAAATGAAGTTCTGCCCGGTGGAAATAAGAGGATGAGTATACATACGGGGGACAATCTGTGGGAAAGAGTTGGTAGGGAAGTGCACAATGACTCACGTAGTATTGAGGTGAGGATGGAAGAAGGGGAGGAGGAGATTCATTCAAAGGTGGTGGAGGGAAAAAAAGGGATCACATGGGGTAAATCATGGAGACGGCTAGATCAAAGTGGAAGGGAGAGGAGCAATTCCCAATATGATATACAATCTGACCATTCCATAGTGGTGACAAAAAGAGATAGGCAGGGGAGTATGTGTGCGGACAACGGAAGTGCGAAGAGGATGAAATCAGTATCAAACATGGGTGTCAGTTCACCTGAGGCGGAGGTTGAGAGCGCTCAACCCCGCCCGGCATTATGAAAATTTTGAGCCTTAACTGCAGGGGACTGGGCAATCCCGATGCAGTAGGCGGAATTCGTAATCTATTACGGAGAGAGGCCCCACATTTTGTTTTCTTATGTGAAACTAAGTTGAGTAGTGCTGAATTTTACAGGTTTAGTTCGTCTTTAGTGGAGTACGATAGTCGAGCGGTGGATAGTGCTGGGAGGGCAGGTGGTTTGGGTTTTTTATGGCGGAAGGAGTTACAATGTCTTTTTAAATCGGAATCGCTCCATCATATGGACTTTGAAGTGTTTGAAGGAGATACTAGTTGGAGGTTGACTGGGTTTTATGGTTGGCCAAATGTTAGCGAGCGTCACCTTTCATGGGATCTTTTACGACTGCTTGGGACGGAAGGCCTGGCTCTGCATTGGTGATTTCAATGAGGTTCTATTTGCTAATGAGATGAAGGGAGGGGTTCGTCCCCAACGACAGATGACTAATTTTATGGAGGCTGTGGACAGTTGCGGTCTTCGGGATGTGGAGTTTGAAGGCTATGAATATACGTATGATAACGGGCAGCATGGGGAGAATAACCGACAGTCCAGGATAGACAGGGCGATGGTCTCCTCCGAGTGGATGGATTTATTTCCGGGAGCGAGGCTTTGTCATCTTACTCGGGAATGGTCTGACCATGCTACCATCATGGTTCATACAGAGAGAAATGCAGAGAATGGTATGATAAAGCGTAAACTCTTCAGATTTGAGCAAGTGTGGGTTGGGGAAGACGGATGTGAGGATGCTATCAGAAAGGCCTGGGAAGGGGCTGATTTCGACGTTATTGCGAGTATTACTGAATGTTCGCAGGCTTTGCAAGCTTGGAAAGGTACGAGTATTGGAAAAATTGTCCGAGATTTACGTAACAAAAGAAAGAAATTGCAGTTGCTTAATGAAGGGGATCGTTCGGAATGGGCAGTACGGGAAAGAAAGGTAGTGGTGAAAGACATTGCAAAATTACTGAATCAAGAGGAAACCTTTTGGCGTCAACGATCGAGAGCTCTATGGCTGAAGGATGGTGACCGTAATACTAATTATTTTCACAGGAAAGCAAGTCAGAGGAAAAAGAAAAATCATATCCGGTGCTTGATTGACGATGATGGGCGAGTTCATTCAGGGGATGAAGCGGTTGCGCGAATTGCGAAGGATTATTTTGAAAAGCTATTCACGTCCAACAATCCTCAAAATTACGAACCACTGCTGGAAGTGGTTGGAGATCGCATTACCGAAGATATGAACGAGGTCTTGCGTGCATATTACAGTGAAGAGGAGATTATTGCTGCCTTAAATCAAATGCATCCTATCAAGGCCCCGGGAATTGACGGTATGAATGTTCTTTTTTTCCAAACATATTGGCATATAGTCGGTCCGAGTGTGTTGAGAGCGGTGCTGAATATTTTGAGGGGAGCACCCATGCCGGAGGGTCTAAATAAAACCCTTATCGTTCTTATTCCTAAGAAAAAAGCACCGGACAAGATGGTTGATTATCGCCCCATCAGTCTTTGCAATGTAATCTACAAGCTAGTATCAAAAGTTTTAGCTAATCGGCTAAAACAATTTTTAGGGGAGATTGTTTCGGAGAACCAATCAGCTTTCACTCCGGGGAGAACGATAACTGATAATATTATAGTTGCTTTCGAATTGTTTCACTATATGAAGAATGAGAGGAGTAATGTCGGTCATATGGCTCTGAAATTAGACATGGCTAAAGCATACGATCGGGTAGAATGGCCTTTTCTTCAAAGTGTCCTTAGACGGATGGGTTTTGATAGCAAATGGGTGGAGCGGGTTATGCATTGTGTCTCAACAGTGTCGTTTTCGATTATGATCAATGGCCAACCGACTGAAGATTTTACACCGACGAGAGGGATTAGACAGGGAGACCCTCTTTCTCCGTATCTTTTCATTATTTGTGCTGAGGTACTCTCGGGCATGTTGCGAAAATCGATGGAAGACAGGACGCTCACCGGGATTCGGGTAGCTCCGAATGCCCCAATGGTAGCCCATTTATTATTTGCGGATGACAGCATTTTCTTTGTGAAAGCAACGGATTCAGAGGCAGCTAAAGTAAAGTCTATCCTACATTCTTATGAGCTTGCCTCGGGACAGATGCTCAATTTTAGCAAAACGTCGGTCTCATTCAGTCGTGGTACTACCGAAGACAGGAAAAGGAGAATTGCTGCTTGTTTAGGTGTCCAAGTTGTCGATGAGCACGAGCGGTATCTGGGGCTTCCTACAATTGTGGGATATTCGAAGTCGGTTATTACAAAAGTTGTTTGGGATAAGTTGTTCAAAAAGTTACAGGAATGGCGAGGGAAACTTTTTTCGAAGACCGGGAGAGAAATTTTGATAAAGGCCATAGCCCAATCAATCCCTACCTATGCCATGAGTGTCTTCAGGTTTCCGAAACTGTTCAGTGACGAATTGCGCTCCTTAGTGTCTCGGTTCTTTTGGGGAGCGGATAATGGCAAACGTAAGATACCATGGATCGCGTGGAACCGGCTCTGTCAACCTCGAAGTATGGGGGGTCTTGGTTTTCGTGATTTTCATGACTTTAATCTTGCTCTTTTGGGCAAACAAGCTTGGAAACTTTTGACGGATAGATCGAGTTTAATGACATGGGTGATAGGGGGTAAATATTTCCCGAATAGCTCCTTCCTGAAAGCACGAATGGGTTTTAATCCTAGCTATACATGGCGAGGTTTTATGGAGGCTCGATCGGTTTTGATGCGGGGACTGCGACGTCAAGTGAGCAATGGACTGAGCACTTTAGTGTGGAGTGATCCGTGGGTGGCAGGGACTCAATCCCGACGTATCCTATCCCCGAGGCAAACGAACCATCAAGAGATGCTCGTGGCTGAACTCTTCAATTCGGATGGCCTTAGCTGGAATTCCTCGAAAATCCGTGACCTGTTTTTACCATTCGAACAGGAACGCATTCTTAAGATGCGGGTGCCTATTTCGAAAAAGGAAGATAGATGGTGCTGGGAGTTAGAAAAAGACGGATGCTACTCGGTCAAATCTGCGTATAAAGCACTCTGTGGAGACTATGGTTTGGAAGACGGACACTCTGACCGCATTAAGGAGAAATGGCTATGGAACCGTATCTGGTCTGCGCAGGTCTTACCGAGAGTGAAGACTTTCTTCTGGCAGCTTTGCAATGACGCTTTAGCGACGAAACAAAACCTTAGCAAACGTATACGAGATGTTTCACCTATGTGCCCGATTTGTCACAACAATATGGAGACGAGTCTTCATCTTATTATGGGGTGTGGATGGGTGGAAGAGGCTTGGGATGGTCTGGGCATGAGTATCCTCACGGATACTAGAGGCAGGAGCATACGGGATTGGGTTGAGGAGATGTGGAAGGATATGACAGCGGAGGAATGTGCTAAATTCATGACAGGTAGCTGGGCAGTTTGGGAGGCCAGGAATAAACTGATTTTTGAGGGTGTGGGAGTGAGTAGCGCGAAGGTCGTCACTAGAGTGCGTGAATCGTTAAGAGAGGTGAGCAGTGTAGAGAATCAGGGAAACCAGAATGATGGTGGGGTACAGGGTGCAGGGACGCGTAAAGAGCAGAGGTCCGAGAGTCTTGAGGAGTTGCAGGGCCTGTTTGCGCAGGAAAGGGTGGCAGTGTTACTGGTGGATGCGGGAGTACAGGTGGGAAAGGGGGTGGGACTGGGTGCTATCTGCCGTGCACCAGGAGGTAGGGTATTATGGGGAGTAGTAGGCCGCTATAGAGGGGAGATGACAGTACGGATGGCGGAGGCTGAAGCCATCTTACGTGGAGTCAAGGAGGCTGTGCAACGGGGATGTTCGAAGGTGGCGATTGGGAGCGATTGTAAGGAGGTTATTGATGCTCTCCAAGGAAAAACGAAGGGTCGAAGTGATTTTTATTTACTCATTGATGATATTTTAGCTTTTTGTCCTTGTTTTGATTTTATTCGTTGGTTTCATGTTAGTCGGGAAGCGAATCGTGTTGCTCATGAGTTAGCTCATGCATCGTCGTTAGGCTCGAGCTTTTCTTTTTCGGGATCATCGATTCCTCTTTGTATTGCTGCTTTGATTCCTTACGTTAATGATAATGCTATGTAATCCGTCTAGGGGATTACTATAAAAAAAAAAAAAAAAAGATCTCATATCATTATTTTAGCATTTTTCGATATTAATTACGATTTCTAAATTAGGTTATATATGAAATATACAAATTAATTTTTTTTATATATACATTAATTTATTTAATAAATCCATAATTTATAGAGTGTTCATATTTATAAGATGAAATAACTTGAACATAAATAAATGATAATAAACGGTTATATTATAAACTACGGTGCGATTAAAAACGTAAAACAATCACTATTGTAATATTCTTCACTAGGTAAGAACCATCTAATCTCGGCTACATAAATAAAATTGTAATAAGAAAAAAGAAAAAAGCATAAATAAAATTGTGATAAGAAAAAAGAAAAGAGCAAACTCAGGAGTTGAACACATGACCTCTTGAACTCAGTTTTAAGTGTTTACCACTACACCACTTCTACAATTATGGTACATAATACCACTATTTAATACTTGAGCTTGAAATTCTTACCCGGGCAGTGGCCCCTATGGCCCTGCCTTAGCTTCGTCTCTGAATTGAGATAGCAAGCTATGAAGATTTGAGGTGTTATTAAACAACTCTTAGGTAAGGTGAGAGTGCAAACTTTTCAGGGGTTATCAATACGGTGGTTATAGGTGGTCTTTTGTCTATTGGTGTGTAAATAAAGGATGCTCAAAGAGGGTTACTCTAAATCTGTGTATACAACCAGTGGTGGGAGGGGTTTCTTGTGGATCTTTTAATAGGGTTATAATGTTTTGTTTTGTCTGAAATTTGATATGTAGTTAAAGGGAGTGCAAGGTAGGTCATAATTATATTGTTGTGAGCCTGTGATGGTTATTGCTTGCAAATGCTGGTTCAAGAGAAGTGAATTGGAGGCAAAAACAAATCAAAAGGAAGTCAAAGTAGTGGGTTAATTTACTCCCCTTGAACCACCACTTACAACCAACAACGTACCACCACAAACAACACAACTACAACCTACCTTGCGCGCATTCTCATCTACCTACATACCAAATTTCAAACCAAACAAAGCATCCTAACCCCAAT
Source organism: Silene conica (assembly GCA_029255685.2). NCBI lineage: Eukaryota > Viridiplantae > Streptophyta > Magnoliopsida > Caryophyllales > Caryophyllaceae > Silene > Silene conica. The sequence goes on from CM055314.2 coordinate 77,623,545, forward strand.
AAAGACCCACGAAAACCCCCGACCACTCGTTGTAAACCCATATTTAGAGCAACCCTCTTTGACCAGCCTTACTTTACACACCAATAGACCCCACATAAGGTCACATATCACCATTGTGTTGGTAACCCATGCAAAACTTGTAATCCCACATTTTCAACGAGTTTAAGAACACTTCAAACATTGTTTGCTATCTCAAACATCAACTGAAGTCACCTCATTGCAAGTAGCCAAACCCTGCCCAAATTGTCGTGTTTGAAAAAACAATGTTAAATGTTGGGTTTCATAAACTTTTTTTTAAAGATGGTGTTTGAAAAAAAATTAAAGGTTGTGTTTGAAAAAAAAAGACTTACCTAACAACTCCTAATTTTTTATTATCTTATTAGTTGCCTTTTTTTATTTTCTTTAACTTTTCAAATTTCGACTATTTTTTCATCTACTTTTATCAAACAGAGCCTAATTCAACTCGACCTGATAAGCGGCTGATACATCATGTACGTGAACGTTAGGACATAGGATCTAGGAGGAGCAGAGTTGTGAATTACGGAGTAACTTCGATCTCATAGAGTTTACGTAACATGGTATATAACAAAACTATTTCCGTAACTGATATGGAGCATATTATACTCCTTACTTTCTATCTTTTGCAAAACTTCTACAAGCTCTACTACAAAACTTTAAGGGGGCGTTTGGTTCAAATAGTGGTATGGGTTTGGAATCAGGAATCATTCCAAGGTAGTATTGGGTTGGAACTTGATTCCTAATTTCATGTGTTTGGTTTAATACTGGAATCAATTGCATTCCTAGCTGTACCTTGTGTTTGGATTGAAAAATGTTGGAATTAGGATTCAAATTAATTTTTTTAATCATCTTATCGAAACAATTATTATATATCGTATAAACTCAAAAATACCAATTAATACAAAAGTTAATGACAACTTATTATAAAGCATTGTTCAAATCATTATTTGATAATTACATAAGAAAAAACGAATCTATTGACAACCCGAAATTGAAGGAAGGAAATGAACAATGATAAACGTAGAATACTCCACAAACAATGCAATATTTATTTTTTAAAATAATTTGATACTCAAGGGTTTGGAATGGGTGATACCCATCTCCCCCTACGATTTCTAAAACCCGTATTTCATGGGTTTGAGGTATGTGTTTGAAAATTAAAAAAAATCGTAAACAAACACTTGGTATGGGTTTAAGCCATTCTAAACCCATACCTCATTCTAAAGTAAGTTGAACCAAACAACCCCTACGGGATTCTAAATTGGACAATTTTTATGACTTAAAATTTGAATTGACCTGATTTGACTCAAGTATTTTTACGCGAAATCAACCCAACCCTAAGGGTGTGTTTGGATAACAAATTGGGAGGGAAAGGGACGGGAGGGGAATGGAGGGAAGGGAAAGGGAAAGAAAGGAGAGGGAGGGGAAATGAAGAGGCGTTGATTGGATAACAAAAATAAAGTAGAGGGAAATGTAGGAGGATGGAGGAAGAATGTGATTTTAGTGAGTTGGAGGATGAGGGAGTTAAGTCATATTAGAGGAATATATGGTCATACCATTCTTACATAAGAGTCAAAAGAAAGTTTTCTTTCCAAATCTTGCCAACAATGGAGAGATTATAATTTGGTCTACTGGAGAGAAATTGAATCCTCTAATTTCCCTCCCCTTCCATTTCCCTCATTGCTTCCATATATTGTAACCAAACAATGGAAATTGAATCCCTCCCTTTCCCTCCCCTCCCCTTCCCTCCAATTCTCTCAATCCAAACACACCCTAAATAATGATTCATAAAAATATACCCAGATCCGAAATTGGCTAAAGAACTTGTTCTGAGTAGACTCGACAAAATTGATCCAACTTGACACCCAAATTCAAAATTAGGGTTTGACTCATGTCCGAATGGACACGAATCAATATAACTCGACCCAAACATTTATTGTTACAAACTTATTATCATCCATAAATAATATGAATATAGTTGACGCGAAATGCCCTGAAATCGAAATGATCCGGCACCACTCGGACTATTGACAACCCGAAATTGACCCAACTAGAAATGGTCCGGCCCGAATTTAACACGATTGACCCAACCAGAAATAGTCCGTCCCGAATTTAACACGATTGACCCGTATAGTAGGTCTAGTTCTGAGCCAAAAGTAATATCCGGACAAACTTGCGTCCTGAGCTGTAGTAATCTAATAACTTGTTTAACAAGTCTAGCACTGTTGAGTTGGGAATTTAAAAATAGGAATATCCTTTCATTAGGCTTAGAACGTAAGGGTCAGTAAACATAATTTAATAAAATTAAAAGAATCTTAGCAGAATGATTACTCCATAGGAGACTAAGTTCATAATCAGTGAGAAGAAACTGTTTAAATTTGTTAAAAACTTAAAATCAAGAAGAACGGGCAATTTGATTGATTATGCAAAATAATAATAATAATTATTATACTAATTATATAAATAAAGATTTGGTGTGGGTTGTAACGTAAAATTCAGCAAATGCTTGGACGTGGGACTATTTTTTAATTCGTCAAATTAACACTAAATTAAATTGAGACTCTCTTCTATAATGGAGTAGGTCGGGTCGGAATTATACCCGTTATGAAATAATAGAAAAGGTATTTTAGCCGATTTGTAATAAAAATTAGAATTGATATCTGTATTTTAAGGTGTACTTTTTATTTTTCAAAAAAATCCTTTAAGCGACGATAATTCTTTGCACGAGTTCAGAAAATAATAAATTTTTTTCAAATCAATTACGTAGTAAAGACCTTGAATTTAAGGAAAAAATTCACCATCTTCGGAACTCGTACCTGGTGGCTGGTAGTTATGGTTGGTCAAAGGTTTTTTAGCGAGTAAACTTTGACTGTCCATAATTCCCGACAACGAGTTTGAATGTCGAAGAATTTTATATCAAACTAAAGAGCTCGTAAAGATGATTGATTTGAAAAAAATGTTTATCATATTCTGAACTTGGAGCCGTGAGTTATTGACGGTAAAAGTCCTTTATGCAAGAAAAGAAAGGTACACCATAGAAAATGAAAATGTTCAAGGGTGTAATTGAGAATATCCCAATAATGAATGATTAAGTCGTTTATATTCATAATATACTAGTTTTAATCTCGTGCAAAAACTATACTGGTTATTTTTATTTTTAAAACTACGATATACAAAATTTGTTAACTTATATGAATTTATGTTTTTTCGCATTTTGCATTATTAATGCAACTACCTAAAATAATTCTTTTTAATGATATGGTATATAACAGTTAAAAAATAAACATCCAAATGAATGACAAATTTTAAAAATGATATAGAAAATGTAAAGCACATATGCCACTAGACTGGAAGCGATTTGTAGTTGTTCTATAGTTTATTCAGAACATTGATAAGGTTTATTAATTCGATAATATTAATATTTAATCATATAAATTTGTGATTCAAGTTAATTACTGAGATAAAATTATCGTTGCATATAATTAAGTTATTTAATTTATCTAAGAGATCTATCCTATCACCAAATATTAATGGAGTAAATAACTTAATTCAAATTCAAATTTAAATCTTCTAGCAAGAAAAGATGGCTCTTTGAAATTCATGGGACTTTAAAAAACTCATCTTTATATAAAAAAGATTTAAAATTTTTAATTTTAATAAAGAAGGATGGAGTAAAAATTGTAATCAAATTTGACGAATAAATTGGCATTAAATAAGTCCACATTTAAATAAAATTTGATTGTAAATAACTAAATAAGTCCACATTTAAATAAAATTAGTTTTTAACACGTGCAAAATTGTACGGGTATATATAGTTTTAATAACATCGATATAATGATTAGTATGAGATTTGACTTGTTTATGTTCTACTCCGTAGTAGATAAGCTCAGTATCTAAAGCGAATTCTTTTAGAGTATTATTTTAACAGAATGCTCTAAAATTTACTTAACAGAGTTTTATAGTTCATTTATTTTGTTAACTTTTTGTAGATCTCATTTTTAAAATTGAAAATTAAAATAGCACTATTATTTACATTTTTTGTTGAAAACTTATAAAATACGAAATAATATATTAACGTTATTTGTTTTATTACCTTTTCTTTTATCATTTATATTTCATTGTCTAATTAATAATGTTTTGTGTTTATCTATATTTTTTGTTTTACCTTTTTTTTTTTATTATTGATAGGCTATATGGACTATGAAAAAAATTCTGTATTTTCATATTGTATTATTTATGCAAAATAAATGGAATTGGGGATGACGGTTCATTGAAATTTTGTATTGATTATTCGATTAAATTATATTAACAAAGTTGATTTTCATAAATTCATTCCATATTTTTGTAGTGGGTCCTACATTTATTTAAAAATAAAAAAATAAAAGAAAATTATTGTGATGATGTGGATGCACGAAATTGCACGAAATGTTTTTATATTAATATAGATAAGATTTGAATGTTAATGTGGGAGTAAAAATAAATTTAATAGTTTTTAAAATGGAAAATATGTGGGGTGATGTTACCTTGATATCATTACATGGTTGAATAATGAGGTGAATTTACCAAAATACAAAAACTGTCATGTATTTATCGTTGTAAGATTTGTACATTTCGTAGCAAGTTAACAACGATATGTCTATTATATATAATAGACATTCACTTCGTTACAACAACATTAATCCAATAGTGTCTCAACCATATATATCGTTAACAAAATCCTCCATAATGTCATATTTGGGTCTAAGACAAGTCCCTAAATAACAAGGGATGTTAATTTTACATTTACTTTAATTGAAAATTCGATTTCATATAGTTTAAGAGTCGCCTTTTCTTCTAATTAAACCGAGTCTTTTAAATTCATTAGACGATTGATGTTAATTAGTTGTTCCTTACACTAGCTAAGTCCCCATGTCAATAATAAGTACTAAATTAAATTGGTGTTAAGATAACGATGATGTTACATTGAGGTGGCTTAATTAATGCTTACAAAAATCTATACATTTTGTTATCCTAAGAAAAAGTATATGATGTTATGCTTGCAAAAATCTCTACATTTAATTTTAAATTTATTATTATTATGATCTATAATTTATTTTATTAAGCATACCTTTTCAACTCTTGCTAAGTTGTCTGATGTTGTCCTACAAAGATGAAGCTAATAAATCGAAATCGATATGTAGATATTAAAACGATTAATTTAATTATTAGTTTAGACTTTAGAATAATCACACCTATATTTGTTTTTTGCATTGACAAACTCTTCATTTTATTCAAGGGCTGTACGTGCTTCGTCATTCGATAAAAATCTTTAACAACATTATAATGGAAATTATAGAATTAAATTGGCCAATTCATTTTAGTAGCGAAGATGATGATTATCTCATTTTTTGAGTAACCAATTATAACAATTTTATTATATTATTTAACTTATCCGTCGACATAAAAAGTTGTAATCACTAATCACCCAATGTTTGGATTAGTTTCATAATATTTTGTATATTTCCATCCTTTTTATTTATTATTACATTTCCATACTATTGTTACAATTAAATGAATAATCTAAATATAATTTATGGCAATTTCCGTAAACATTATACGATCAATCTTAATAATATCGGAATGAATTTCAAATATGACCTCTACGTGAAATTCATAAAAATATTGCAATTTTTTTATAAGGTGAAGTTCACTCTACGTAAGTGGCGTAACGATCAAACATGATTTTTTCTTCTTATACATTTATTATTAGTTTAATTTTATGGTTTTTATATTTTGAGAAGCAAAGAAAAGACAAAAAAGGGACTATCGCTTTCTTGAGTATGTGACTAGTCAAGGCATTTAAAATATCACCTATTTGGCTTTGTAAAACTCCAACTAGTGTATACTTTTGCATTGTTATTACGATTTGCTACAAAAATAAATGTCCAAAAAATGTGTCATTGTTTGTGTAATTGTGTCCCATACCATTGTTAATCAACCAACTTTAATGTCTTTTTTCCAAAATTAATAAATACTACTATGGATTATTCTAAAATATGAGTATTTAATATTTAATTAAATAGTCAGCGTTATTTACTCTTCCCCATCCCGACTCTATATGAAGAAAATGAAAAGTAGCCTGGGCCAATTTTCATTTTTAAAAAAGACAATAAAAACAATCAATATCAGAAATACGGTCATTTTATTATAACTCCCAATTGCACTCGCTCAAAGAAAGCAAAAATTAATCTTACAAAAATTCTTCATTTATTTGACACATACATTTACCTACATTTTATATTCTTTATAAAAAGGATTGTTTAATAGTAACTTCAAAAACTTCTTAAAACTGAAACACCAAAAATTTACAAGCTAATATTTTAGCTAATTATCCTTTTTTTTCAACTAGTAAATCATTTCATTAATAAAAAATTATACCACATCTACAGAATATATCAAATTCTAAACTTTAACAATCAAATAAAATATTTTTTCATGAAAACAAAGGCCTTGGATTTGCTCTATTTTGCACATCCTTTACAATATCATTTATGGTACGAAAGTGTCGATACCTTTCGTTAAGTCTATGTTACATCGGAGTACATTGTTCATAATCGTATAATATATATTATCTGCTAATCCTCCTCTCAAACCAAGGACATCATCATCTTAACTCGAACGTTGACTGTTAGGGAAAACTTCCAACATCGCGCAACTCCATTTTCTAGGTACTAGATATCCTCTGATCTAGCACCACCAAATCTTGATAACTTGCTCTTAATCGGCAGACCATGCAACCAAGCCGTGTCTGGCACTTTGAGCGCTCTCACATGAATTCCTGGTTTAGGTGTCCTTCTTTCTCAAGTGGGGCAATGTTATACCCGCATATCAACACTTTTACCTTCAATATACCTTAGATCGGTTCCACCGTATAGTAAAAAAAATCTTATAATGCATGTCTCTGCATCGAACTTGGACCCTCCAAACTTGCGGCACTCAACCTAATAAGGGCCCACTTGATCAGCAGTTCTAATAATACACACTATTTTTACCGTCCCAAAAGACGTTTGACTTCTTTCTCTATTTTACGCCGGATCGAGCTTGCTCGAGGCTCTAGTTACTCCTAAGCTAGGATTTTCATGTCTTTAAGTGTACGTCACCAAGTCTTAACTAAATACTTTACCAACGTATAACTCACAGACTCAAAATTTACATACAGTATGCCAAATCGAGCCTCTGCATTTGTGACCCGCGAATGATGTTATTTGTTCTCTTCTTCCAACTCCGTCTCATTTGTACGTTATAACGCCATCTAGGCCCAAGTTGAACGTTGGGTTCAGATGCCGCTTATTGTGCGAAAAAGTTCACTTTTAGTTAGGCCCATGTTGTGTTAGTTACCAATGTCCATAATAGTTAGATATGTCCACCTCAACCAAACCCTCGTGGATTTGTTTTTGGACTAGCTCTTTCCCGAATGGTCTCGCGCTAAAGGAATGGTGGACACTTATAAAAATGGTTTTTCACTTTACACCACCGATGTTAAACATGAGTTTGCACCCTAACATCATCGTTTTATTATACAATCTTTCACGAATAAATGTTTTTGAATCTTGCATAGTTTTAAAGAGAATCGATTGTATCAAACTTAGTAGATTGTAGTAGAAATATAATGTGACAGCATCCCTAATACCATATAACGAACTATTATGGTACTGATCATCCTCATCCTTGGCAAAGACAACATAAAATACCTATATTCGAGTTTCGAGTACCATCTATTAAAAGAAAATACTTTAATTATTATAAGACCTGAAATGAACTTTTTAAACCAGGACTTTCTAATTTATTAGACAACAAGCTTATGGCCCTGTTTGGTAAAAAGCGGATTAATATTGGTAGAAGTAGATTTGACTAGCAGAATGATTTAGCGAATTTAACTAACAGATTTATTTAGCAAGATTATTTTAGAGGTGTTTGGTAATTGACAGTTTAGATTAGCAGATTGTCTAGAATCTTTGTAAAATGACATATAAGGACATGAAGAAATTATTTATTAAATATATAAAAGGAATGTTAATATTTTATTAAGAGGGTAAATAAGACAATTTTTTCCTTTCTAATATGTTAATCCAATATGCTGGTAGGAGCAGCATATTGTAAAATAGCATATTGGACCCTAATATACTATTTCAATATGTTATTAACCAAACACCCTAAATTGCATATTGGTAAGTCAAACATGTTAAATCTCTCTAATATATTGAAATTTGGCCAATATGTTATTTACCAAACATGGTCTATATATGAAACTTTACTCACATAAATTAGTAAATTACCATCCATATATTTTTTTTTAGGTATTAATTCCAATCTATTTGGTTCATAGTATTAATTAGGAAGAAAAGCAACAAGTTGGAAATCAAGAATCAACATCATCAAGGAAGTTTCTTGGTATACTTTGTTTCCCAATTAGCAAGCGTATTCCTTCCTTATCAAGGCCGGCCATTGCACGTTATATCCTCTACGTCTGTCTCTTTCACTTCATTACATTTAGTATACTCTAATTTTCTCTACTATATTTATATTTATATTTATATTTATGTATATATGTATTATTCAAAATCATTTTTGTTTTCGTGACCATACATAAATTTATGTTAGTTAGGTTGTCTATACAAGTTAATACAACTATACTAGAATATTGCAAAATGGGATATTTTTGTTATCTCTTTTCCAAATAAAACAGTCATATATATAATTCTCTTTAAAATAAAAACGGAGTACATTTTATGCAACACTCTATTTTAAAATATATAATTTTTTAAGAGACAATATTTATTCATTTATAAGCACAATTTACTTATTCTCCTTCATCTCTCTTGAAAGAAATCTAATCTTTATAAAGTTATAATCATTAGTTAGGAGTTAACATTTATCTATTATTTTAACGTTAAAAGAACTTTAATCTCCGTTTTATTACTACTAATTTTGATCCCAACTAATAAAGACCTAATTTTTTTAAAGAACGGATATGTAAAAGATCAACGTTCTTCTAGCTTTTCACTTTCAATAACTCTTGAGTGAAACGGTCTTACACGTAAGACGGTCAGGGGGACATTTAAGAGGGGGGCCAGGGACAGGTACCTCCATGAAATTTCCGAAATAAATTTTTATAAGTATTTATAATAGTTAGTAAATTATCATGGTATAGTTGGTAGGGGTGTAAAAGCATCTCTAGGACGTATAAGGTTTGAATTCGGGTAATATATAAGTATTTTACGTTTGTTGTATTAAAAAATTGTTTGAAATGATATTTGAACCCATGACCTTCAAGTAACTTACAAAATTCTAAGCATTGAACCACTTTCCTTTATTGTTAACTAGTTTTATGCCCGTACAAAAAATGTACGGGTCTATTTCTAAAAATTTCGTAAATATATTAAAAAAAGTAGTACAAATATAATTTAATATGAACTTAAATGAGAAATATACAAATTATGAATTCGGGGATAATTTTGACTCCAAATAATTGATTTACTGGTATAATTAATTTTTTTTTAATGATTATATAAATTGAAATAAATAATCATGACATTATGAAATAAATTTGAACCATATAAAATAGATAAAGAAATTGTATTGTATTTCTATATCTTACCCTTTAAATAACTTACTCTCTAAATGAAAGTAAAATGATAGAAATATTTTTAATAGCAGTCTCTTAAAATTTGTGGATGATTTTATAAAGAAAATAATAATGTATTGTTATTAAGACCATCTTTTTACTCGATGTTAACGTAGTTTTAATTGACTAATTCTCGAAGGTTGTTATATTTTCTTAAAAATCGTAAATTTATATTTTTTTTTGTTAATTTAATGGGTTGGGTTTATTTGATCTTATTCAAAAAAAATTGATCTACGTTTCTTTCATTTTTTAATCTACGTTTTTTTGTTAATTTTTATCTCCTCGTGTATTTTTTTCATTTTTTTAATTTTATGGGTTCGGTTTATTTGATCTTATTCCAAAATCTTTGATCTACGTTTCTTTCATTTTTTAATTTACGTTTTTTTGTTAATTTTTATCTCCTCGTGTATTTTTTTTCATTTTTTTTAGATATACGTATGTTTGTTAATTTTTAACTCTTTGTATAATTTTTTTCGTTTTTTTTCGTTTTTCATACCTCTAAATATTTGTTAATTACTTCTAATTGTCCAACTTTTTTTAATATTGTTGAATTTTATGTTTCCGGGTAGAATTTTAGTGATTTTTTTATTTTCGAATTTGGAGTAAAGTTGTTTTTTTTTATTATGGAGATAAAAATTATTTGTAACTTTAGAATGTTAAATGGAGAAAAGTAAAATGAAGAAAAATTAAAGCTCCTTGTGTGAGTGGTGGCCGGTGGGACATGGTGAGAAAGAAGGTTTTTAATTTCCTAAAATTAAGCAACCAATGAAAAAGCAGGAAAAATTGTTCCTTTTATAGATAAGGGATTTAATCTAAAACCGTATATAGATTTCCGATTTTTTAAAAATTTTCTTTTGTTGTAAGGTTGAGTGTGATTAATTTTTTATCATAAGCTTTTTAACATATGAATATGTATATGAAAAATAATAAGAAATGAGGAGAGAGGGTAATTAATTGGAGGGAGAGTAGGTGGAGATAGTGGGGTTGGTTAATGTGTAAAAAAAAGTAAAAAGTAAAATTTCAGCCAATCACAAGCCTAGAAATGACCTTCCTTTTATAAATACTAGTTTTACGCCCGTGCAAAAAATGCACGGGTTTAATTTTATTAAACCGAAAAAATAAAAATGAAAAGGTGAATATATTTAATAAAAAATATAATTTTAGTATTGCAATATCGATGTAAAAAAATAAAAAGAATTTATACGCTTAACTTAGACGTAAGTAAAAACAACGCACCTGCTGACATTATAAAATTATACAAATTCTTATATAGGACGACATTATCGGTTTAAGTTTAGGACGGATCAAATATGCATATGTAGCATGAATCAAACAAAAAAAAGCACTATGCATGGCGAAAATAAAATAGTTGTCCTATAAGTCTATAACCCATGGGGAGTGATACTCCCCTGTTTTAAATTTAAGACGGATAATAACCGGTAAAAATATATATAGATTTTAAATTTATACTTAATGTTTAAATTCTAATATTCTAAGTTCATAACCATTGTAATGAACCCAAATTATTATTAGTTGATTCTCTAACTACCCAAAAAACTCCGACCATATAATATACAAAGTAAATCTTATCTATTTTATGTACATTTAAGACGGAGTTACATAATTTCGTTGATTTCCAATTCTCAACAATTTTAATTTGTTAATTTTCAATATTTGAATGTATTATTTTTTGTCAATTTATATATTATTATATTTGATATTCACTTTTTGTTTCTGTTTTATACTCATTGTCACTCACTTTAATCCTTTTATTAGTGCATGTTAAATGGAGTATTAATAATTTCTTTAATCTTTGAATATACTATACTTACTCCATTCAAATCCAAATTGTATTTATGCTTTATGCACAAATTTTAAGAGTTTATTAAATATATGATTAAAAGTACAATGAGAAGTGTGTATGTTATTTTTTTTACATTAATTCTTGTGTGAGACCGTCTCACGCGTACAACGTGTTCATTTATTTGTATTAAATTAGAAAGTTATTATAAAACAAATGGTCTCATGGCGTGAGACCGTCTTATAGTAGAATTTGTGATTTTTTTATTATTTGTGGTGGAGTAATGGTGGGTCATTTGATGGCATTTTAGGTAAACAATTGATATTCATAAGAATACTTTAGTAATTTTGTTGGCTTTATTAGGAAAGGTGTAGTTTGGATATGAATGGATTAAAATGGAATATGTGTAGTTTGGCTATGAAATTATGAATGAAGGAAGTATCTGTAAAGTGTAGGCGTCTCAATCATATTATTATATTTAATTTATACCTTTAATTTATGTAAAATTCGTTAACTTATTATCTGTTATATAAATACTGTCAAACAAAGAAATTAAGACAATGAAACAACACCGAATCGCAATCGCTTTCCTTATAGAACAATTCGTCCCTTATTTAATGCCTGGGATGTTCCGAATTTTCTACGGAGATAAGACGGTGTTCCTCGGTTTTGGCAAGAAAACAGAGATATAATTTTGAAGTATTAATGTGCAATTTGTTTTTCTGATCGAGATCTTGTATATGCAGTAATTTTCCTTAGGGTTCTTACTGATCTATATCATCCCATATATATAGGAGAATGAGGGAGAAAGGGAGGGGTTTTGAGTCAGATTTCTGAAGAGTCGCAACTCTTCGAAATCACCCGCCAAAATCCGTTTTTATTCGGGTAAATTATTTGGCGAGCGAGACCCCCGCATAGTCGTTCGTAAGGCAACTATACCGCGAACTTATAATATAATAATAGGCTAGTGTACACTCCGTACTTCCCGAACTAGCTTTATTATTTATACGTTCGTCCGTCTCTGAACCAAACCCAAATTACGAAAAATGAACCGGTAATTACACTTAAATTACCAACATTATCAATGATCATTAAAGATTCGATTTTTACTGTTGAAATTGAATAGTTAGAATTTCAGAAGATTTCATATTCGATTTGTAATTATAGATTGTAACTTATTTAATTAACGAAAGTAGTGAGAAAATCAAATTGAAATAATTAATTATGTAAATGAACATGGCGGACCCCACATTAATTATTTTTTTTTCTTTTCCTAATTTTCATCGACCAATGAGAACTCTTTAAATTCTATCCCTTTTATAGTAAAGGGATGGGATTGTAGTACTAAAATGTATTATACTAGTCTTAAACCCGTGCAAATTGCACGGGTAAGCTTTCAAAAATTTGCTACTATACAAAAATGTAAATATTTGAGATTAGTTTGTACATTAATTATTATCTACTTCTAAATTTAATTATCGTTGGAAATAAATTTTAAAGTAAAGTAGTAAAAAACTTTCTTTTTTTGTTAACAAATTTAATTTGCATATGTAATAATTGTGTTATAATCATATATTTAAGACTATATAGATGTGAATTAAACCATTTAATCTAAGGTATAATCACCCAAACTATTCTTGTCTAATCTAGATGACAATTCCCCATTCTCAATAGGTAGTTTTGTATATGCATACCATTACCACATATTTTCCATCATTTTTATTTTCAGGGAAATTAGTTTTTTTGCCTTTATAAAATTCTAATAATTTCTACAATCTTAATAATTTTTATACTCTATATTATTTTTCATTTGATGCGAATTTAACATATTTAAATATTTTGCACCTTATTTAAAATTTGTTTATGTCAATATTTTACTTATAACTTTGTAGATCTAATACCTGTGATGTTGTGAATAATATACTCACAAATTTAACTATGTAATATTTTATTCATAAATTTGTTTATGTAATAATTTCTATAATTCTTTTTTTTTCATTTTTACATCATTATTAGTAGTAGTTGTATTTTTTATTCTTGGAGTTTTTTTTTTTCCTTTTTCCATCAAATTGACAAATTAAAGTGCTATTTAACAGATTTGAATACTTACTGTTGTTTTAATTAATTTCATGTTACTGTATATCAAATTTGTAGATTGGATTTTCAGCATTTGATTTTGTTATTTTATTTTTTATCGTAATCAACTTAACAAATTTGTGTTAACATTAACCAATTTAAATCCTACGGCACACTATTTCATCGAATTAAATCTTATTCTCCTAAATTAAATGTAAATATAGATCATGGATTCATGGTGGGCCCCTTGTATAAAAAAATTAAAAAAATGAACTTTCAACCACAGTGCGACACGTAAGCACTGTGGTTGTTGCTTTTATATATAGGATATAGGATATTCTATGAATGAGATATTATTGTTAAATATACTTATAATTTAAATTATTATAAAAAAACAGTTGAAAAAAAAAATAGGTATATGACCAATAATTTTCATTCTTTTACTAATATCATGACTAATTTAGGAAAAAAAAACTCTAAAATGTAAAAAATTGTCTTAAAAGGGCTTAGATAAGACGTAAATAAAAATTTGTGCCCCTAGAACTAAATTTCTGGATCCGCCACCGAAGACGGTCTCATTATATAAAAAGAAAACTCATTTGTTGCTATTAAATGAACAAACTTATTATAAAAATGGACCGTCTCATGATATGAGACCATCTTAATCTAGAATTTGTGTTTCACTTGATTCTGAGTACTTGTTGAATTATTATATGTAGATGTTTATCAGACAAAATTCGTTATATTTATTCAAAGTGATATAAATAAGCATCGATGTTATTTAGGTGTACCCTTTGAATTCAATTATACATATGATAGTATATATTTGGAGCTTTATATAATAAAGAATTTGAATTGATATTTACATTTTATGATATTTATTGAAAAGAATTTGAGTGTTTTTATAAAAAAAAATTAATTCAAACTCAAAAATAATACATATAAACTCAATAAGATTTTAATTTTAACACTTAAAAATTTAAAATGTAAGTCAAAAATTTTAAACGATCAAAAAATATCATATAAGCTCAATTAGATTTGTATTAAATGCATAATACTCATCATATACATCTATATGTATAGTCTTATTTATGCCTTAAATCCTTGATTATGAAATTAAGTACCTCGTAAGAAAATTGGTTAATCAATTATTTCTTCATTTTTGTTTATCTATGCAACAATATTAAGGGAAAAGATAATTTATTGAAACATCATAGTACCCTAAGTTATGTAGCTTCAAAACGGATACGGACACGATACGGACATGTAATACGGTATGTTATAAAATTTAGGACATGTAATACGGTATGTTATAAAATTTAGGACACGGGACATATTATTTAAATTTAATATACATTTTATAGTTATAATGTTTCATTTTATTTTGTAAAAGTATTTGATATTAATTTTATATAAGTGAAGGTAAAATTTGTCATTGATAATAACTCATTTTCATTTCTCATCGGAACCTACATTCTAATTAATTCTTTCGATGACGCATTTCTCATCTGAAGAACATCATTCAGCCCAAATGATGACCAAATACCGTGGATACAGCTCAAATATTATGGACATGTGTCGGACACGTGCCCAAATAAATGTAGAAAGTTAGACACGGCTTTATAAGTGTCCGACACATTTCGGCGTACGTCTATAGAATATCAGTGTCGGACACGGTATAACTTAAAGTATCCATACTACTTAGACCCTAAGTACCAAAATCATGCTTTTGCCGGTGTGCAACATCTTTGTTTCACGAATGATTAGTTTATATCGATTTTTACAAAATTATTTCCTTTTTATTTCGACATCTCTTATCAACATTCAACACCAAATAACCAATTATTGATAAAATATAAATCGATTTTTAACTAAAGATACCTAAAATCGTTTTGCTTCAACTCTTGCTCATTAGATTTGTCATAAGACATACTTTCACTAAAGTTTTAATTATGTATTTCTCACCAATATGTCTATTAGTACACAATAAAGTTCAATTTAAAAAGGGTTGATAAAGTATCATTGTCTAGAATTGGACAAACAATCATCCAAATAATACCACTTGAATATTATACTATATTGTGATACTTGTATAAAATTAACAAAGCAAACTCATAAAACGTAAGTAGTCTCTATTAAACTATGGCATGACGACAATTCAACTTATTTTGTCAACATTTTCGAGTAAGTTTATTGTAAAATCACATTTTACCATAAATCATTGTAACCAAACATGGTAAATAGTGAAAGTTATCTTTATGAGTTAATTATGTAAAATTACGCATAGTTTTACGATTACGAATGTGTAGGTTTTTTTTCTGAGAGTATTTGCAGACTGCAGCCACTACATTTGGTGTACACTGCCCAAACTTTTAAGTATACATAATACCTTCCAAACATTGTATAAGCCACCCGAGATTAGCATGTTCGAAGTCTAGAAAACATAGCCTCGGGTCATAAAAATTTCACAAAAATGCTCTTATTGAGACTTGAAACTAAAACCCCTGATAATTTCACCAATTTTAACAACCAAACTCCCCCGTTGCACGTATGTGAAATCATTTTATATTTGTGTATATAATGATACTAGCTACTCTAATCCTTTTGTCTGGTCAGTTATTTACCTATTTCATCGTAGAGTGTCTCATTCATTTATTAATATTTCTCGGCTCTCTTTCATTTAGTTTTGTTCACTTTCATTCAGTTCTATTCAATTCTCATTTTTACAAAATTAACTCTTATTTCAACTGCATTAAGTTCACCTTTGTTCCATTCAGTTAAATTCAGTTCATTTCAACTTTATTCAATTCAATTCAATTTAGTTCATTTGAGCAAAAATATCAAACCTTATTTCCTGGTTTATTTGGTCATCGTCGTAAAACTAAAGGTATATAATTCATTGAAAGGAGGAGAGTTGTATCAAAATAAAAAAAAGCACCCGGGGCTAGAATGTATAGATTTGGGGATTCAACCCGCTCATCACACAAAACAAAAAAGCACACTCAAAGGACGTAAGTAGTCTTTATTGAACTACAGTAAGTTTCTCTTGTGACGGATATATACGTTACAAAGCTGGATTAAGGATCATTCACATGGATAAATAAGACAAAAATGAAAGTGCCCGGCTAAAAAGTTACAATTAATTTTTCTTATCTGCCCACATAAAGTTTACTTTATGCGTCAGTAACTTGTGATAGATATTAGTCGTCATAAGCGAGAATTTGTGATTAATCTGTGTCATGACGACAAATCAACGTATTTTGTCAACGTTTATTTATTATTCATTATTTATTATTTATTATTTATTATTTATTTTTGTCAAACTGCCATGGTTTTTTCTTGCATGGAATTCATTCTACGGATATTCTTTATTTTATTCATATGCACGACTAGGGAGTGTGTTTTGACAGTGGCTCAAATTATTTAATTATTTAATTTTGTTTTTGTATTTGTTAACATTTTTTCCATATAATTAATTATTTATTTATATCATTATATTGTCAATTTCTAGACTTTTGTTTTACGTTCAAGGGGTGGTATGCATTAGCTGGCCAACTTCAGACATCGACTGGGAAGAAACCCGAAAATCTCACATGTGAGGGTTATCCTACATTAATAGAAGTGGAGTAGAATTATCACTTTATAAGGTAGGGATTACTCCCTCTGTTGCCAATTGATTTTAGAGTGAAAACAATTTAGGTTTATATTATGGACTCTTTCTCCTCCGTTCGGACATGGCCCAGACGGCCAGACCCCTTGTTGAACAATAACAATTCATTTTAAAGGACATATATTTCATTACCATTTGACTTTTTTTATGACATAATTTTTTTATGATTTTATTGACTGCTTATGTAAACTTTTTCTCTATCGTAAAATAGCACGCCAAGCTAAACATTTAATCGTAAGGCTGACTACATTTGTCATAACTCATACGTTCTAAGCTAAATTAGGGTTTTTAAGCACCAAAGACAATACATATTCATTATAATATATTTGGGTTGACGGAACAATAAAGACAGTCACTTATACTATAATAAGACGGGTCTGTCAAGAAACCAACTCAATCAAAAGTTTAAGCCGATGGTTGGAGTTCCTTGATTCGTTTTATATTCTAACACCCCCTCACACGAATGCCCTTTTTTCTTTTTTTGGGCTTGAAGTGTGGGTGCAGGCGGGATTCCCTTACCTGTTCTGATTATCCACTTTAAAATTGAGGGGGGTGGGATTCGAACCCGTCTCTGATAAATGTTTAGAAACCAACGCAACCAAAAATTTAAACCGATGGTTGAAGTTTCTTAATTTGTTTTATATTCTAACAGTGTCTTATTTGTAAATGAAACTATCTCACAATGTATGACAATCTTACCTAATTATTACCGTGGATTATACATGCAATTATGCATCATTATCAGAAAAAGGTACCGTTGATTTACCTTTTTGACTTTGCAACTCCTTTGACACAAATAAGAGCAATTTACCTACTTATTAGTTATTATAAATATAAAAGAGCTAGCGAAATAATCAAATTATCAAGAATAGTGACAAAAAACGGCTAAATATTTCTCCATTAATTAATAACAAATCCTAGAAGAAAAAGAGCATTTTAATCGAAGCGAGGGGACAGAAATTCGTAATAGGTTGTACAATTAAATTAATGTTAATTCCTCCATAGTTTTTTTTTATAAAAAAAATCAACCAATTATAATTAAAATTAAATATCAAAATAATAGTTTGGTGGATTAGTTAAAAAAAGGTACCCAAGTGTGGGAAGCACACCTGACCAAATCCATGTATGCGGCGCCATGCATTTATTGGATTATTACATCATTTCTTCTAAAGCGCCACTAAAAAAAAGTTTAAAAATTCACCCGGTACAAACCGTAATACGATTATCCAATCCAAATTCTTATTTGCAACGGCACTATCCGTCGTAAGCTTGTGACGGATACCGTTTTCTCTCACAAAATACCCATTTTTTCTCTCTCTCCAACACTATTCATGTGGTCCCCTTAATCCACTAACTCTTTTGTATCCATTTTATCTCACAAAATATCCGTTACAAATAGTAACCCGTCGCAAGCAAGACTTACTATAAAAAGTATCGACTAAACCGCTTAGGGGTAGCAATGTAGGATTTATCATTTGAGTACTTGGATCGACACGGTTTGAGAAGTAAGTTGTTGGAGGCTTGGAGACCAGACGTCTCTTTGGGGACATTTGATAAAATTGGAACGATATAGAAAAGATTGCATGGCCCATACGCAAGAATGACACGCATAAATTGAGAAATGGTCCAACATATTCAAAATAAGGGATATACCTGTAACAAGGGTGACTTATTGCTAAAAAAGGTAAGCAATTCCTAAACTAATGGCAAGTAGCGGTAAGTCAAAAACTGGGAGCAGTGGATTAAACTTTTTCATGCTTCGTACTCCGCTACGCAAGAATCAAGTTAGAAAATTAAGTTACTAAAATAAAGGTGTTACATGGGGGTGTGACACAGCACATTTAATCTTTGACGTTATTATTCTCCTAAACAAACAAGTTAATATTCAGAGGTGGTTTATGAGAAGAGACTAGAGAGTATAGAATGGCGGAAGTGTTTAGTTCCCCTTAGAAAGAGATGAGTTCAACAATGATGGCAAAGTGTGTTTCTGAGTTCTGAGTTCTGACATTTCGGAGTGGTTCGTTTGCTACAATTAAGTACAGAATTGGCAGAAAAGAGTCATTAATTCAAAAAAAGTCGACTCAGGAAAGTAGCGACACCATTCTCAGCAAAGTTTGCATGTTATCGCGGGCCTAAGGGATTGACCCACCACAGCTAACCTTAAGACAGCAGTCGGGAGAGTCCCACTGTCGGTCTGTCGTCCAAAATAGAACGAGACTGAAATCTAACAGGATGTATAAGTAGATATAGAATAAGTTACATACAGGGCAAAAAATTTATAAAACACAACTTGATGGCCTCCAAGAACATCAACAGAAACCAGTACACGCCTACAATTTGGTAGAATCAAATGGAAGCAGCTAAATACGCAAAATAGCCAGACAGTCGGGGACAAGGTAGAGTCGGTTCAAGTAACTTTGCAGGCCAATCAGTCACTATTGCTCATCATTAGGCATCTCCTGCCCAAGCCCACCTTGGGCGATTCTGTAGTAGAGTATAACCATTGTTGCCAATTTGCCATGCATGCCCTGCCACAAATCAAACATAAATATTTGGACTATTTTCATTTTAAAATTCTTTTCTTTGCACGTCATTTAGATGAAATATGAAGGTGCTATAACTTATGTTACCAAGATGCAAAAACTTTCAAAACTTCAATCGACAAGGTCAGAAATACGCCAAACTGGCAAACTCGGGTTAACAAAGTGAATTAGTAAAATCTCGAGGACACCAAAAGCCACATCAAAAGCTGTCGTCTGTCACGACAATGAACTCAGAGAGATCTCTTATGGGATAATTTTGTTTAGAGCCGTGATAGTTTCAAATATATAGCGATTATACTTTCTAGTTTCTAACATGAGCTATTGAGCTACAACAGACCCGAATACAACATTTTGATTATGAAGGAGTTTCTTTTGTCTTTTTTTTTACCTTAACTTGATTTTTTAGTTGTCCTCCAACAAGTATTAAACAAATATTTCGCGGGTGTATTTTAGTTACCATCTATACTTGTGAGAAGTTGAGTTTTCTTGTCGATAGCGAGTCAGTTTATAACCTGGTATGAGGTCTTTGGTTAATTGACTCTTCAAATTAAGACTTCTGGAGTAACTTCTTGTTAATGCCCCAAAATACATCCAACTATTCAGTGATCTGGTTCAAACACAGATAAATTTTCACCTTCTTTTAAAGGGCTACTTTTCTAGAATTTGTAATAAAATGGCTCATAGATTAGCTAAAAGAGCTATTCTTTGTCCACTTGTCATAAATGAAGAAAAAAACTCCTATAACTTACAAGGGTCACAGAGCAATTCTTCTATTATAAATTCTCATTGAAGCTGAACACAATTCGTCACAAATTGAAAACGGACACCATTTTTTTTCTTGGTGTAAACTGGGTGTCCACCGTCTCTCTCACAATATACAAGTGGCACTTCCATGATCCTGAACAAAACGCGGTGGCACCAAAAATTGTTTTTGTTTTGGAGATTAAAATATTAAGTTGAGATCGAATTATTATACATTAATACAATTAAGTGGCCAATTCTACTAAGAGGAAAACCTCCCAATAAAATTAAGAAGATTTTATATACATAACAAATAAATGTTAGTATAGTTTAAATGTTAGTTGAAAGTTGATATGATAAAAGAGATATCTACCTCGTATGAAAAAGCAAAGACGGAAATGCGGAATACAAAAAAAGGGAATGCAATCATAATTGATAAAACTTGGTGCTTTGTTTTCTGGCGGAAAATACAGTCAGGTAATGTCGAAACTAAAAGCTTGGTTAGAGAAAAGTACTCGTACCTGGTGCTAGTACGAGTAGGGGTCCCAAGGAAGAGGAAGGATCAGAAGGAGACCGAAGGTTAACGATGTGCTGCTCACAACCAACATAATATTCAGACCCATGAAACAAAACCATTCTTGGAACCCTGAGCATGAAAGGTAGCCCAAGCTGAAGCCCAAGGAACAGCAACCAGAAGACAGGACAATCTAAGACATGAACTCAGAGGTCGAAACACAACAAAAACCCATGAAACAACAATTCTTTAATTACGGCTCAGGGCATACAAAAAGGAATCTTCATGAACCATAGTAGTTAATTCAATATCTTGCTTTTGCTCAACAATATTCAATCAACAGCACCTCAATCGCCAAAACTGTCGACGAGTGTAAGCAACCTTAGCTTAGTCAATGTCCATTGACTTCTCTTCAGACGAGACTTTACTTGACCATAGCTTGATTGTCCTATCATGAGACACGGTAGATATATGCTGTCCATCTGCATCACCGCAAAGAAAAATGACATGTGTAAGGGGTTTTCTAATCTTATCTCCGTCAGAAATTTCAACCAATATTTTCATAAGCTTATCCATCATGCTTCCAAAACAAGGTAAGATATAAGATTACAGATTCATTAAGGGCTGGCCAGAAAACTGAGTACATACGGACATCAATATAACATAATATGCTTGAAACCGAGCACAAAGCATAACATATCAGAGAGTCCGAACTATAAATGTCAAAAAAATCAGATAAGATAGACAGCCCCTTATGAACGCAAACATCTCTCTTTGAGCATTCAGCCTTCATCTACTATTTTACGTATTCGCCATTTTGGTCAAATTGTTCTTGAGTGTCAAAGCTATATATGTTAATAGTCAAGTTCAGATCCCTTGTGAATGCAAACAGATCTCTTTGAGAATTCAGCCATCGTCTTAAATCATCTTTCCATCAATTAGAACTGCAATTCACTGGACCAAAGTTGATTTAAATGCAGACAAATAGGCTATCTTATCGGACACTTCATCAAATAGCTGATTCGACACTAATTGGACAAGCAGGCATTTCTAGACTTGTCCGAATATTATATTAAAAGAGAATCGGCTAAAATTTCCCATTCAACAACTTCCTAAGGAAATTGTTAAAAGGAAGATAGTTTAAATGTACCTTTCCCGGAAAGAGGTTCAAGGTTTGAACAAGTTTATAGCAAACATTAGCTACTAATCTAGTAAACATTACTAAAACCATACCGAGATTAATACGTGTGTGGACTTTTAAGTGCCTAAATTTCATTACTTTCTTATGGCCACATACTGCTGATCATGTAGCTATCATTACCTAAATGCAGTTTTTTTATACATTCAATGGATAAGGAGAAATCTCATACCTCCTGATATGTCTAGGGATGTAACTTTGGCTTCATGCCCCGAGAGTGTTCTGACAAGTTTGAAATCCCGAGACGACCATATCTGAAAATTTAGGATTGAATGAGAGGCAAAGTATTCAGACCCTGGAGATAACACAAAAGTTTATCATTCTGAAAAAAAATAATGCGGTAAATAAGACTTGTACCTTAGCTGTCATATCATATGAACCAGTCACCAAATAATATCCTTCTTGGGGTTCAAACTTGACCTTTGAAATAAGATTTGAATGCGCCGGAATAATATAAACAGATTTCTTCTTTCTTAAATCCCAGATCCGGCAAGCATTATCCTCTGCGCCAGTAGCAAGATGATAGCCGTTTGGGGAAAAGTCAATACCAAGAACCTGAGAAAAGAGACAGAACAAATCAACAACCGCCACTTTCTGTTCAAGTATTAAAAATACATACCGTAGCGCCAAAAAGAAACTCACGGGCTTGACGTGGCCTTCAAGAGTAAGGACACTTCTTCCAGTTCGAAAATCCCACACACGAGCAAGAGAGTCCAAGCCACACGAAGCAGCAAGTGAACCATCTGGATGGAAGCATATTCCATACACACTCCTGTTATGCCCTTCTTGAAGAAGCAGTTCAGAACTGCTTTCGATATCCCACATGCGCCAAGTCTTGTCAAAGCTGGCAGTGCCTAAGTACTTCCCCGATGGATGGAAGGCAATACGAGCCAACCGGTCTACATGACCTTTAAATGTACTCATAAGAGTACCCTCAGCATTCCACAACCTTGCAGTTTGATCAGCAGATGCAGTTGCAACAACATCACTCACAGGAGAAAATGCAATGTCAGTTGCACGCTCAGTGTGACCCTTTAAAGCACAAGCCTTCGTCAATTGAGGCATGTTCCATATCCTGCCAACTCCATTTAAAGAGCTAAAGAAGTAAAACAAGAAAAGAAAAGTCACAATTAGAAATGAAATCATTGGCAATATAATCAATCTCATAAACCAGAACTTAGAAAAATGTTCAATGCTCTTTGATATAAAAGCATGCAACATATGCCTATTTTATACAAAATTAGCAAATAAGTATGCCGATATCTGTGTTACTCCATACAGTCAATTTCTTTTATGGATGATAGTAATGAGAAATCAGATATGTTATTTACAATGATTCAACAAGATACCAATGAGCTCCTAACTTGGGCAATGCTGTACTAACTAATAAGATAATTGTAGTTAAGCACATTTTGCTTACAAAAATCATTCCTTTTTTTCTTTTATTCGGCATTTCAGTTTTCACTATGACTGTGGCATTACTTCATCAAGGTCTGTTGCATTTAATATCCAGCAGTTACATGGCCACAGGCCCACAACACTCGTATCTCCAGGGTTCAACATATTAATTAGGTTCCTTGAACTTTCAAGTAGACAAGATAATATTGAGACCTGAAAGAATGCTAATGACTATCAAGACTCTGATTGTGTTTCTTTGAAGTATATGAACAGTTCAAACTCTTTATTTCGGGTCCTCCTAAGTACTACTCCGTCAATCCACTTTTAAACTCCCTAATTCTCTTTGTAGGTTTGCCCATCTTCAAACTTCTTATTTTTGAAACTTTCCTCTTCAGTTTTTTGGTGGCCAATATGATTCTGAGCCCACATTTTCTCATTTTCACCATATATTGTTAACCTCTTGAGCGGATGAAGCATAAAGATTAAGCATGGATGGACGGAGTCACTATTTTACCATTCAACCGTCATATTCTATGGCTATATTTATCTCACAATCCTAACCAATATTGTTTTCTCTCAACATATTAAACATATTAACATAGTAGTGACGAATTGGGAGCATTTACAAGACTAGACTAGACCCATGCCTTACCTGTACTGGATTTTTTTTACTTCTTGAAGATATTCATTTCTTTACATGCTAATCTAACGTTTACTCCATCTTATATTTTATAGTAGTAAGCGTTTAGACTTGAAGTTTAACTTATTCAACTGAAGCAATATACTTTATGTCCTCCACTATATTTCAACCAATTAAAAAAAAAAACGAGAGAGTAAAGTAAACAAACAAACCAGGTTGCAAGCAAACTTCCATCTTTGGAGAATGAGCACCCAGAGAGAGGACGGTCATCACCAATCTCACTGGCATCAAGAGCAAAACTTCCTGCTTGATTCAGAGCCCAATCCGTCTCTGCTTCTTCATCTTCATCAGGATCATCCCTTTTCCTCTTAGCACGCTGCAGACGCCGAGAGGCTCTACAAACAGAGAACTTAGCAATAAACGTCCGAGCCTCCAATAATTCATTTGACCCTTCGGTATAAAATGGATATTGGAGAGTTTCCTCTTCATCAGCGTCCTTAGCCATAGTTGTTTCCTCTTCTTCTTCATGGGCTTTCATTAGCTTTTCCAATTGCCCTTCCGCGTCAAGCTTTGCCATAAGCGTCCGAAGACGGTCTCGTCTTTCCATTTCTCTCTCGCCAAAAAGAGTTATTGGCTCACCTAGGCGACGAAGCCGAGTTCTAACAGCCATGTCATTGGTAGGTACAGCTAGGGCAGCAGCACGTCGCTTCATCATGAAATCTCGCATTGCTTTCTCCTGCCTTTCCCTGACTTGTCTACTCTCCTCTGTTATTTCATACTCAGCATCACTTCCAGAACCCTGATCATCCTTATCCAACTCAGTATCATTATCTTTGACCTCCCCATTTTGGGCAACAGGTGGCTTGAGCACAGGGAGTCGAACAGGCAGTGGTGCTAACGGTCGAGGAATAGACGAAGGAAGTAGAGGCAAAGGAGCCATTGGAGGCGTGACTACTAAAGGGGAAATTGTGGGTAGGGCTGGAAGAGGAGCAACTGGTGGGGGGAGTACAGGAAGAACACCAGGGGGCATGACTAATGAAGAAGGCACAGGAGAAATTACAGGTTGGGGCAATGGAATAGTAGGAGTAGCCATCCCTGAATCAGTGGTTGCAGTAACTAAATTTGAAGCATCTAAATTAGTCAGCATATCAACATCAGGCCCCGAGGTAGTAGTAGTAGTAGTTGGATTTACATTTACATTTACATTTGAAGAAGGGGATGGTTTTTCTTCATCAACGTTCATGATACCGGTACCGCACTGGACTTATTCGGTATACCGGGTTTTTTTCGAAAATGGAAACCGAATCCGGAAATCCGGTTTAAGCGCACCGGTTTTGAAACCGGTTTCACAAAACCACGAAAGCCATGTTTTCCTTGTAGAAGCTCTTGTAATAAATTACAATAGAATTTGAGGAAATGATTTCCTGAAAAAAAAAAAATAAAAAATAAGAAATCAAAAGCAACGCTTTGTGTTTGTGTTGGTATAAACATATACAACTTTGGAAAATTTCAAAAAAAATATATAAATGAAGCACTGAACAAAAACAAATATCGAAATATATCTATAAAATACGAATGAAACAACTTATTAATGAACAAAGATCGAAAGATATCTATAAAAGGTATAAGAGCAACTCCAATGGTGTAATTTAAGGACTTGCTTGCAATTAATATAAATTATCTAGCTACTAGCTTACCATTGGGGATGAGAAAATAGAGTATGCTTGAAAGCAGTACCTGTTTTCCCAAGCATATAGCTATACTTGAAAATGTGAAAATGGGTAGAATAAAGATAGGAGATTGATGTAAACTATTATTTCGATTGGTGCGCGAAGTCACTCAATTTAACCAACTTATTCAATTTTTTGGGATACAATTATTCACTTCCTATTTTTCTCTTCTTACAGCGACTACATTTGCTATGCTCAAACTATTTTTTTAATTTGAAAGTTGATTTTGAAACCTACTTTCAAAATTAACCTTCTTTAATATATTTTTTTTTTCTTCATATCGTCTTTTAAAAAAAATAATTGCAAACAATTCTATTATTTAAAACACTTTATATGAAAGTTGATTTTGAAACCTACTTTCAAAATTAACCTTCTTTAATATATTTTTTTTTTCTTCGTATCGTCTTTTAAAAAAAATAATTGCAAACAATTATATTATTTAAAACACTTTTATGACAAATTATGTATTTCTAGTTATTGCAAAATTATATACATTTGATGATATTAATTTGACTTGTGGGATCTATACGAACTACAAGGTATTGTAGCTCACCATTGGACGACTTTGTAGCCAGAAAGCAAGGTTGCTTGAAACGATGAGGTGGAAATTCAAGCTACATAAGGTTGTGGTTGTCCATTGGAGTTGCTCTTAAGAATGAATAAACAAACCTTATTTGCTAAGATATCGAAATTTTGATGAGAAGACGGTAGATCTAGACGAAGAGTTGAAGAAGATTAGACGAAGAGGACTGAGATCAGGGGCGGATCCATCATTTGAGAGAAGGGGTGGCATAGTAAGAAAAAAAAAACTGTACATTAAATTCTAATATCGTCAATATATAGTAATATAGTTACAAATTAAAGGAAAAATCTAGAGCCATCCGACGAGGATTCATATCTTGAAAACGCCTAATAATATCATCATTACTAACTTGTGCAAAAAAATCTCTCTCAATATAAGTGACTAAACAATTATTCAAAAGTTCGTGGAATGTATGAGTTACTCAAGCAACTCCCTTTAAGAAAACAGGCGATCTTTAGCTAGCAAGGGTATTCTACTCTGGCCTCTGGATGCTATTGCAGCCTTGGATGCTAATAGAGTGTTCTGCTCTCTAACAGGGGCAACTCTTACTACAACTGTCAACCCTTATACAGTTACACTCGGCTATTTCTGCAATTCTGCTAACCCTAAATCCTATTGGCACTGTCAAGCTAATCGAGTATGGATGCTAATAAAATAAAAAATAAAGCTATAGGTACTTCGAGAACAGGAACATGGAATTATTCTCGTCCCATACAAAAAGTCGAGTAATCATACAGTCAAGTGTGGCAGCCAAATAATTCAGAAAATGATAATTCTGAGAGCTAAGTGATATGTGGAGTAGCAGTAGTAAATTAGTTAACATTAAAGAAACCTTGAAACCGAATATTCAACTGCACTGCACACAATTCTTCGTCGTGCATCTTTGTTAGCATAAGGCATACGTTCAGCAGGATCTAAACATTTAAGTTCGTTTATAAATTCTACAGTTATACTCGGCTATTTCTGCAATTCTGCTAACCCTAAATCCTAATGGCACTGTCAACCTAATAGAGTATGGATACTATTTCTGCTTTGTTTTGAAACGGTTCTCTACCAATTAATGAATTCAATCAAACTACCCCAATCAAAACTACAATACACAACTAAATTACCAAACATTCAATCAAATTCAATAATCAAATTTACGGAAAAACGTATGAACAATAAACATACCAAAAAGAGGTCTTTAATGAGGGCGGCCGTTGATTCGCGACGCGGCGGTTGAGGGCGGCGAGGCGGCGGAGGCGTGGTTATGGGTTGGATTTAGGGTTTTAATTTGATGTATGTGTGTTATTTGTGTTTGGGTTGTTTGACTTGTTTCCCGCGGTTCTCTTCTGTTTTCCTTTTTTTTCTTTTTTCCTTATGGCACGTGTCTTCACTTTCCTCCCCAAATCCGCCGGTAACTAAGAAAACAAATTTCGTTTGTGACGGCGGTATCCGTCACAAGCTTGTGACGAATACCATTTCCTCTCACAAAATATCCAATTTTTCTCTCTCTTCGACATTATTCATGTGGTCCCCTTTCTCCACTAACTCATTTTGTAGAGTAATTTTCTAAAATAGACAATTTAGAACAATTATTTAACGAAATAGGTTACTTTTCAAATTAATTACCGAAAATGGGTCCACGTAGGATTGGGTTTTCCGAACCTGTGGTCAGAATCAAGTCGCCCACCCGGAGAGCGACTTGACCCTTAGCAACCCAAACCCATATTGAATCAAATTATAAAAAAAAAAAAAAAAAAAAACCTTAAGTCGCTCAGTGGGTGAGCGTTTTAATGTCGAGTACCCAGCAACAGCCATCTTCTTTGCTCAACTAAAACACAAAATCCCCAAATTACAAACCCTAAAAAATCGCCTTTCATCTTCTTTGCTCAATTATTCGCTTAATTTGATTAATTATCAAATTATTAGTCTCTAAGCATCATCAACGAAGTATTCCTTGCTCAATTTTCATACAAATTGAAGGTATTGTGTTTTTCAATTTCATTGTATGTTGGTTTGAATGTTGATTCAAGGGGTGAAGATGTTGGTTTGAATCTTGATTCAAGGTGTGAATGTTGGTATAATACCCTGTATTTTCATAGGCCATAATAATGAGTTGTTTATTTATGTTTTTTATCAAGATGGCATATAATTATATAGTATTTGTTAAGCAATTGCCAGTTATTATTATTTGTTATAAGTACTTGTTAAATTATAAGTTGCGACTTATGAACGTGAATTAGTGTTATCATGTTTCGAGTCTGTGTTGGGTATGTTATATATGATATATGTGTGTGGTTGAACTTCGGGACGAAGTTCTTTTAAGGGGGGAAAGACTGTAATACCTCGCTTTTTGATTTCTTTTATTTAAATCGTTTAATTTATAAGCTTACTCGTACTCGTTTTATACGAGTTGTTGTGGTCTTAGATGGGACTCGAAAAGGGAACTTAGCCACCTCAACATAATATTAGTAATGTGTAGTTGTTGGGGTTCGATCCCTGGACCTCCAGCACGTCGGCATGGGCCTCGTTATGCGTGCCTTTACCCAAGCCCACGGCTGATTTAAGAATTAAGTCACAAACCCTATCATAAGACTTATGCCTGCCGTCATCTTGTACCTCATTTCGAAACCCTAAGATTTACCCTAATTCCCTTTCAAACACCTCTAGCACACAGCCGTCATAGCAGAGAATACATAGGTGGTTTTCACGGTGGCCATAGGGCAGGCTAAGGGTGGTCGAAATAGACCAGAAGTAGGTATGTCAACACGTCTTTCTTTCTTCATAGCGTTTTTCTGCGTTTTAATTCGACAAATTCAATCGTGTAATGTTATGTATAAGTTTTGATTTTCGAGTAATGTTAATCTATGATGTTGAGAGTCGTGATTTGACCATAGTCGTACCACCATGGACCACTTAGGACCACCGGTCGTGGGTGTCTTAGGCTGTTGTCGCAATTCGCGTTTTTTTTTATTTCAGAACAGGGGTTGAACGTATGATGTTTATGTATGTATTTGATATACTTTTTGTACACGGTTGGTTCTGGGTATTCGAGTACTGGGTTGGTGGTAGTCAGGGGGTTTGGGTGATGGTTATCGTGGTGGTTAAGGGCGGTGTATGTCCTTATATTGGCGGTTTGCGTTTAGGTGGTTGGCTGCGTTAAAACAGAGCGACTGGAGGTGTTGGGTTTTGTATGCGGGTTTTGGCGTCGTGGGTGGTATTCGTCAGCCACTGACTCCCTCCCTGGAACCACCGTGGCTCAGGGGCGAGCCTGGTGGTGCCGGTGGGGAAGGCAGGGGCTACGGTTGTTGTTAGGGGCGGTGTTTGACAGGGTGGTAGCAGGCTGTTCGGTGTTTTCGCGAAATCGTTGGGCTGTTCGTTTTGGGCGAGTTGTTACGTGTTTATATTTGTTTGTATTGGTTTATTATTATTATTATTATTATTATTATTATTATTATTATTATCATCATTGTTAATGTTATTATTAATGTTGTAATGTAAGTTATATGGGTTTTTATATCGTATGAGCTTATAATTGTTCGATAACTTAATTATCGAAGTAACAAGTATTATTATTGGTATTATTTCATTATCATTCTTTTAAGTATTATTCATATTATTACTAATATTATTTGTCATTGTTGCTTTTATAAATATTTTACTACTAGTATTAATATATTGTGTTGGTGTTAGTAGTAAAGCAAATTTTTTTTATTAGCTTTTGTCGTTTGTGATGCTTGTTATCATTTTGTTATTAGTACTAATATATGTTGTGTCTATGGTTAATTAGTTAAATCATCGTTATTATGGGTTCTATAATAATTGTTTAAATTAATCATATGACATATTTGGTAAGTCTATATTTAGTAAGTTATACTTGACTAGTGGTGATTGATACAACTAAGGAGTTAATATTAGTTGGTAAATATATATGAGTATGTCGATATATATATATTTACAATGTGTGATAAGTGTATCGCTTGTGAACATGCTAGAATAAATGTGGTAGTGTTTGATGGTCTGGTTAGCAATTGATATTAAGTACTACTGATAGGAACTGAGTTCGAGGTGGAACGATTCTAGCAGCTGTTCGGTTGTCATTCTGCAACTCCAGGTAGGGGAATATATTATGATTCATGTTATGACAGGAAATGTGTAAGTGATGCTTGTTACGAGTTTGATATAATTGATTATTACTGTACTGTGTATTGAATTGTTATTATTGATCACTGCGAGACAAAGGGTCTGTGTTTGGTGCGGAGATAAAGGGTCTGTGTTTGGTGCGGAGATAAAGGGTCTGTGTTTGGTGCGGAGATAAAGGGTCTGTGTTTGGTGCGGAGATAAAGGGTCTGTGATATGGTGTGGAGTATATTGGGTCTTGTGATCGGTGCGGAGTTTATTTGGTGTTGGATCGGTGCGGAGAAGGGATGATTGATCCCAATGTATTTATGATAGTATTGTCATTTATGTGTTGTCTGCTCTTTCTACTCAACCTCGCGGTTGACCCTGTGTATTCGTGTGACACCTACGATGATCCGGAATGGGGAGTAGATTTTTCAGGTCAGTGACAGATGGATTAGGAGCTTGGGCATGGAGAGAGACATGGCTTGGACTTATTTAGAATTAGATCACCTTTAGATATCTTCAGTTGTACTTTGTTTATCAAGGTTTGGACCTCGTAGTTGCTGTAATAACAAGTTTAAAATTTATCGGTTTTTATCTATAAAGTACTTTGGTTTGTTTACCTTGCTATTCACTACCTCGGATATTCCGAGATGGTAACAATCCTATTTATTTGAGAATGTCTTGCTAAAGGCTCTTAAATAAATGGGGGTGTTACAGTTGGTTTTGTTGTTAATTTTGGGAAGGATGTTTGTTTATGTGCTGAGGGGATGTACTGGTTGCCAAATCGTCCTCCCCCAAGGCGATTTTGCTCTGTCTAACAGCCAAGTTGTCCTCCCCCAAGACGATTTTGATCTGTCTCAAACCTAAGTCGCCCTCCCCCACGGCGTTTTTACTCTGTATCAAAATCAGAGTTTACCTTCCTACTGCCCGCCAAATCGCTCTCCTCCACGGCGACTTTCCTCAGAGATCATTTTTTGCTTCGTTTTTTCAAAAGTTTACAACTTACATTTGGTCGTCGTCCGGGCAAGCGACTTGAAAACGAACCTAGCTTCGGTGATGACGTGGACCCATTTTCGGTAATTAATTTGAAAAGTCCTATTTTGTTAAATAATTGTTCTAAATTGCCTATTTCAGAAAATTACTCCATTTTGTATCCATTTTATTTCACAAAATATCCGTCACAAATGGTGACCCGTCACAAGCAAGACTTACTAAACTAAGAATTGAGATAGTGAAAATTGAGAAAGTGATAACCTGTGTGCAGCGTGCCTCTTTGTTTACTTTTAGGGTTTGGTTAATTTTTAAGTTTAGGTTTTAGATTAATTCAGAGTTTAGACGTATGGTAATCGGTAATAGACTAATAATATGGTATTGGGGTAAATAGTAATGGTATGATTGGTATCTATAAATATAATAAAAAGACAAACTAAAGCATTACATTTCACCATTTAACTATTTAAGAGTAAATTATCAAGCCACATCATCATTTCTTATTTTGAAAAAAAAAAATCATTCTTACTATTATTACTATAAAAGAATCTTGTAATTATGCATATGTGGCACTTTGTGGTAACAGTATTAGGCCTCACACACTCTCACATTCACCCACACAAAACACGTTTTCATCAGCCAATTAAATCCTTAGAATTTTGACAAATCAGCTTGACAAGCCAGCCATTATTAATGGATTGTAAGGTAAAGTTTCCATACCAAATCAAATTTGAAATTTCAAATCCGACTCACAAAATGATTCTCGAATTATTTAGAGAATATAATAAATAAAGTTGCCTTTAATGGTTTGAAAATATAAATTAAGAATATCATTGAACAAAATGATTCTCCAAAATCATCATTAATGGGACTGTCACCATTACTTCTTTCCTCACCCAAATCTCCCAAATCACCAGCTTCAGCCTCATCATCGTTAATGGGACTGCCACCATTACTTCTTTTCTCACCCAACCCCTCCTGATTTTCTTTCTCCGACGATAAGTCACCAAACTTCTTCTTACTTCGAGAATAGACCACCTTAAATTTATGTCCATCACTACCCACAACCCCCTTTGCTTTCACTGTACTTGTTTCATGATCTTTGCAAAATGTTTCGTACAATGGCAACTTATTTCCAACATTTTTAATTTCCTCAGCTTTTTGGCAAATAAAATCAAAGTACTTCATGAACATTGAGTTCTCATCACTCAAAAAAGCGGGAGTTTGGGAAACTAACGACACATATGTAGAAGCATCATCGGCTGAACAAGACCCACACTCTTTCTCCATTGCTTATTTTCGTTGCGTGTACAAATGGAGAAATATCTCAACATCTCTCTTCATCATCAAAAAATGTAATTGAGAAACCTAAACAAAAATAAAAAGCGTTAAACAAAACCTATAATAAATCATTACAATAATTGTTATACTACTTGAAAACCATAACTGATGTAAATTACAAAACTTACATCAGCAGCTTTTGAACGAATGACATCATCCGTATCAAAAATTTCGGGTAGTTCAAGATACTTTTTTCCAGGTTCAGTTTTGTCAACAACCGAACTCCCTTTGTAGGATATATGATCTGTAGCATTTGAGTGTTTGCATATGGGATAAACATTGTTGATATATTCTCATTCCCTAAAGAACCGGATTTTAGCTCTAACTTGCCCCTTCTAAGAAAGGATTCATCACCCAATGCTTGATAAGAGGAGTTTCAGAGGGCATTGAATGATCTTTGAAACGCAACGATGGAAGTATGCTATCATGACAACAAGTATGCACCCACGCAAAGTACGCGACCCGCCTCTACACCGTTCCACACCCTCAACTTATTTTTCAAAAACGTAACCACACCAATCCAAATGGGGGATACGTTCAACATTTTGCACCGCCTTAAGGAGTGAGAAATCGATTTAATAAATGGAAGGATAAGCAAGAACAACTGACATAGCATAAAGCACAAACGATCGCTTAAATTCATCTCCCCCATCATCTCCCATCCCAATAATTTTACTAAACACAGCAGGAACAGTTACATAATTTGACCCTTTTATGTCAAACTTCTTCCTAAATTCATCTTTTAATGTCTCTTGCGAAGATAATACACTATGTCTCGTGTAAACAACCTCAACCTTATCACCCCGGCCGACAACCCAAAAATATCATGAACATCATCCTTGCAAATAGGAAATTTAATATCTTTTGCTTCGAAAAAAATTAGCAGCTGAATTAAAGTGCTTCACAAACAAGGGTATAACACTCAATGGCAAAAAACTCACTTTAAAATCCAGTAAAGCACCAAACCCCATCTCAACGACTGCCTTTTGCTGGTTTGGCCCAAGTTGTTGTAAAAGGTTAACTAGAACATTAGGGCGGCAACTCACTCTAATCTTCCCAGCACTGCAAAGAACCATACGAGCTAAATAAACACACAGTGATGCATAAAATAAAACAACACCCATGAAGTCACTACTGGATACAATAATTGTGTAAAAGAAAATACAATAACAGAACTTATATAATACAATAACAACTGTCTTTAAATGAAGTCACTACTAGATACAACAACAGAACTTATATAATACAATAACTGTGTACAAACCATTAAAATAACTGTCTTAAACCATTAAAATAACTATCTTAAACCATTAAAATAACTGTCTACAAACCATTAAAATAAATGACTAAACCCATTACAATAATTTCATGGACACTGAATAGCAATAAAACTTTTAAGCACAATAACTGCATGAAACCATTACAATAATTGCCTGATACGATTACAATAACTGTCTGAGACGATTACAATAACTGTCTGAGACGATCATAAAAAGTGATGCATAAATAACACAAACAAAGTGATGCATCAACAGAAACTCTAAAAAAGGGAAGAATAAGTGTACTGACATGTTCACTCTTGGACTTGTAGGGGAAATATTGTGCTCCTTCCTTACGAAAACTACTTGTGAACGTTTAAAATTAGCTCTATTACCAACTTCATGCTCTGTCTTACGTGTAGGAGCCATTATCACTATGGAAGAGAATAAGATAAATCATCAGAATAACAAATTTACGACAAAAACTAATTTATACAACACCCCATGAAGTCACTACTATATACAATAACTGACTTTTCATAATGCAATAACTCAAAGGTAATACAATAATCAAGATGTAATGTTACAACAACTACATTATACACATGAAATCACTACAAAAAAAGCGCGACATACTGACGGAATTTCTGACGGAATTTTAATTCCGTCAGTTTTTTTCAAAGGACTGACGGATTTCGGACGGAATACTGACGGACAATATTCCTGACGGAAATTCCGTCACAAACCGTCAGTTAAATCCGGCGCGTTGACCAAAGTCAATGGCGGTAAAAATTACTGACGGAAATTCCGTCAGAATCGGTCAGATTATATTGGCGCGTTGACAAAGTCAATGGCGGTAAAGGCATCTGACGGACATTCCGTCAGAAAACTGGATTCCTGACGGATATTCCGTCAGCACATTGCTTTATTGACGGAAAAACAACTGACGGACATTCCGTCAGAAATATTATTACTGACGGAATTTCCGTCAGATGTATTCGTTTAAATTTTGAATTTTGAACATTTGAAAAGCCACGTGTAAGTATTTATCTGACGGAAAATCCGTCAGTTAAGTTAAATACTGACGGAAATTCCGTCAGTTTTCCGTCAGAAATATTTTTTAATACCCCCTGATTCAGTCGCGTTATTTTCCCCAATTCATAAAAACCCCCCAATTATTTCCCTAACCCTAAATCGCACCCGACGAAACCCTCCACCACACCCTCCACCACTACTCTTGCCACCCTATTTCACTTCCACCACCGTCACCGTCATCTTAAGGTAAACATTCATCCTTCTCTTTCTTTAATTTCTGATTTTATGCTCTTTTTTTAATTTTTGAATCAATTAGTTAGTTTTTTATTGTTATTATATATGTTAATTGACTTAGGATAGAAGCCTTGCTTGATTTAGGATAGATGCCATAATGTTTGATGAGTTATGTAAATATTTGATTAATTATTTTAAGTTTTGATTAATTATGCTAATTTTTATTTAATTATGCTAATTTTGGTTTAATTATGCTAATCAAAGTTAAAAATATAAAAAGGTAATAGTATAGCTAATTTCTTATGAATGAATGAGTTAAAAATACAAATGTTTTACTTATATGCTAGAAGTGCCTTTATTATTTATATTGACCTAGTACCCGTTCAAAAATTACTCATTAGGAGTAATTTTTGAATAGTCCCCGTTTTGGGACTGTCTTTGTACGTTTCAAGTCACTTAGGTAGTAAACATGTTATTGTGATTTATTAATGAGAAAAGAATTCGGTTACAATTCCTTTAATGTTCTTTGAGTACATATGTGGAAAAATTATTTTTTCTATATTGTGTATTTGAAGAACGGATGGGAATTGCTGCCGAATTTTTTTGTCATTAATAAATCACAAGTGCATGTTTGCTAGTGACTTGAAACGTACATTGATGGGTTTAGGTTGGAGTGATAAGGACCCATGAAAAACAAATAAAGAAATATTATTATTTGTTAACTGAATTGCTATGCTAATATGTTTAATTAATATGTATTTATTTTGCTTATAACTTTAATTTGTTTTTTAATCTTTTAACATATATATAAATCTGGCCAATATATATGTAGATTCATAATAACATGAAAAGAATAGAGCTGGTGTTGTTTTAGTGTTTATCATGGTAGGTGGTGGTTTTGTTAGACGATATTTAGGTGGGAATAGTAATGCCGGAGGACGTCGTCGTCAGGAGGAGAACACACAGATTCCTGAACCACAACAACATGCTGATGAGGATGAGGAAGACGGCGGCGACGACGACGACCCGGTTGAGGAACCTTCACACGAGGATGAGACCGCAACGGTGAACCTGTCACGTGATCCTGAACAGGGGTATTGGTAAGTGTTTCATTTATTTTATTTTTTATTTTGACTTTACCATAATTCACAATATAATGCTTATGTATATGTTTTATTTTCAGGTGGGATGACCAGCCAATCAAGGACTATGTCACTTGGTCATTCACCCGTAATTTGGGGAAAGAGTTTTTCACCAATTGGAGTCAAGCTAGCCATGGACAACGTAAGAAGATGTACACTTACTTCCAGGTATATAAATTTCCAAATTATCATTTTTTAACTAAGCTTGTTTAATTCAATCATAACACAGTTTTTATAATATTCCATTTTTTTTTAACAGAATCGTGTCAAAGTTGTGGAAGTTGGCTATGATCCCAAGACCGAGTGGAAGACTCGTGTTTCGCGGAGGATTACAAGTCTCGTCAATGGCACCAATTATAACCGGAAAAGGCCAAATTGGTGCCCCGAGAGGTGGTGGGTGAAGCTTCAAAAGAGGGCTGAAGATGATCCTGACTATGCCAAAAAATCTGCAATTAATAAGGCAAATAGGAGATCCGGTGGTGTAGACGGGAAAGCGTTGGGCACCCATACTCTTGGCCGGAAGAGTTGCTCGGATGCTTTCAAAGAATTGGTAAGTAATATTTATATTTATATATTTTTCACAATTTGGTTAACCAATCCGATTATATTTTCATCAACTTTTGTATTCAAACTTATTTCAGGGTGACGAGGCAACGCCGTATAAGCTGTTTGAGTATACTAAGAAGAATAAGTTTCAACAGTGGGTCAACCCTCGAGCTGCGAAGATCGATGTAAGTCAATCTATCTACTAATTAATTTACAAATAAACTAGTTAATTTTTTCGTTTGAATTTTGATGATAAGTATAACATTTTTTTCTTAATTTTTTTGTTTTCCAGGCTACTTATAAGGAAATCATTTCTCAGCCCACTCCAAATGGAGAGCCTCGAGACGAGTATGGGGACTTCTACAAGGCTGTTGACGGGTTTGACAAGAAGTCCAGAATGTTCGGCACCGGTTCGATAGGGCCAACAGTTTGGTACGAGCCTCCAGGAAACAAAGGCCGTCGATCCTGCTCCTACGCACCCACTGAGTACACTCGCATTCAACAGGAGTTGGGTAAGGAGCGCGCCGCGAGAGAGGATCTTCAGCAACAAGTCATCAACAACAAGAAGGATATGGAAGAGCGCATGGCTGAGATGTGGGCACAAATGCAAGCACATTTGCCCCCGAACACCTGTTCAGGTTTTCCCCCTCCTTACAGTAGAGATCCCCCTCCAGACGATGGATTTGGTTTTGGAGGTGACGGTAGTATAGCCCCCATAGGTTAGATTATGCTTTAGGTTTCATGCTAGTTAGCTAGTTGGTGTTAGTTTATGACTTAAGTTAGTTAATATGTAGCTAAAGAATTGATCATGTTGAGCTTTTGTGTGGTAGTTTAAACAAATTATGGACCATTGTATGATATTTGACTTTATTTATTAAGTACCTTTGGATCCTGATACGCGGCTGATGTGGAAATTGGATTCCCGCTTTGCGGTCGACGAGTGTGTTTGTTTGTTGTAGGTTTTGATAATGAACGCGTGAATATGTAAAACAATGTTTCAATAACATTGTGGCTGGACAGCAGGCTGCTGTTCCCGGCCATACTCGCAAAATTTCTGACGGAATTTCCGTCACAAATATAAATACTGACGGAATTTCCGTCAGTAAAGTCAACAAAGAGTTTGACCATACTGACGGAAATTCCGTCAGTATTTATATTTGTGACGGAATTTCCGTCAGTATGGTCAAACTCTTTGTTGACTTTACTGACGGAAATTCCGTCAATATTTATATTATTGACGGAAATTCCGTCACTATGGTCAATATTCTTGTTGACGGAAAGTCCGTCAGTAATATAGATTACTGACGGAAATTCCGTCAGTAATTGGTTTTTAGTGACGAATTTTAGTGACGGAATTTATTGACGGATATTCCGTCAGGAATGCTGTTTCCTGACGGATTTCAGCTGTTTGTGACGGATTTCTTCCGTCAGTAAAACGCGTGTTTTTTGTAGTGAAAACTTTTAAGCACAATAACTGCATGAAACCATTACAATAATTGCCTGATACGATTACAATAACTGTCTGAGACGATTACAATAACTGTCTGAGACGATCATAAAAAGTGATGCATAAATAACACAAACAAAGTGATGCATCAACAGAAACTCTAAAAAAGGGAAGAATAAGTGTACTGACATGTTCACTCTTGGACTTGTAGGGGAAATATTGTGCTCCTTCCTTACGAAAACTACTTGTGAACGTTTAAAATTAGCTCTATTACCAACTTCATGCTCTGTCTTACGTGTAGGAGCCATTATCACTATGGAAGAGAATAAGATAAATCATCAGAATAACAAATTTACGACAAAAACTAATTTATACAACACCCCATGAAGTCACTACTATATACAATAACTGACTTTTCATAATGCAATAACTCAAAGGTAATACAATAATCAAGATGTAATGTTACAACAACTACATTATACACATGAAATCACTACTGGATACAATAACACAATCATACAGAATAACTACATCAATAAATTACAATAACTGTGTAACGATAATGCATAATCGACATGTGTAATGCAATAACTGCATCAATATATTACAATAACACGCGAGGGTTATCAGAGAATACACACAATCATATAGAATAACCACATCAATATATTACAATAACACACACAGATTATCTTCGTTAAACAACAGTACAAACTAATTTAAAGAAAAAGCACAAGAAAAAACACACCAAAATTCGAAATCAGGTACAAAATCTTGAAAATACAATTAAGAAACCCTAAATTTAAGTGGAAAGAAAATGCAAAGTGACTAATTGAACTACATAATGCAACTGGCTGAATAAATTGAGGAAATAAAACACAAGACCACACCAATTTCAAGTAAAACACAACTACATAAACGAAGATTTTAAAAAAATTGACAAAAATCAAAGAAGGAAGATAAAAAAACCCTAAAGTTATGTTAAAACAAGAAAAAAAAGTACACAAATACTCTAATTGAACTACATAATGAAAAACACTGCGCAAAATTGAAGAACAACAACAGAAAACACAACAAAAATCAACTTAAAAAACCTACAAAAGTAGCGAAAATAGAAGAAAACGAATGAAAAATTGAAGAAAATCAATTACCTTAAGATGAACGGAATGACGACGAAGATGAGCAAAGAAATCGACGAAGAAGATGAGCAAGAAGATGGAGGTTTTACTGGAGAAGATGGAGGTTTTACTGTGTTCAGTTGGGAAGTTGAAAAAACGGGAAAAAAGAAGTTAGGGGTGAAAATTTGGGTTTATATACTAATTGTGAGATTTAATCTCAACCACTAATCTGAACTAAATATGGATGGTCCAAATTTAAAGGTGTAACTCACCAAATATGCCCAACTCATATGATCCTATTTCCGACTCTATATATATATATAGAGAGAGAGAGAGAGAGAGATTTAATAATTGTGAGATTTAATCTCAGCCACTAATCTGAACTAAATATGGATGGTCCAAATTTAAAGGTGTAACTCACCAAATATGCCCAACTCATATGATCCTATTTCCGACTCTCTCTCTCTCTCTATATATATATATAGAGAGAGAGAGAGAGAAATATGAATATTATACTTTTTTTTTAAAGTAGACATGTTCAATAAATAAAAGGGTTAATGTCAATACTCTGAACTATAGGGGTCCTTCTCAAAATACTCTGAACTATGTTTTAACTCAAATTACTATGCACTAATACACCCCTTATCCTTGAACAGAATTACCAAATTTTTTTACCTGTTGGAGCAGGTAACTATTATAAAATGACGAATTCACCCTTTCCTCACCCCTTCCCTTCTTTGTTTTCAGTCACAACGACCACTTTCCTCCATTGTCGTATTCAGATCCCAGTGCAATCTAAAATTTCTAGGAGCGTCAGCCGTCTCTGTTGTATTTCTGGTGATTTCGTCTACCTTATTTGGCAAATCGAATAGGATATTTTCTGCACATAAAACAACATTGTTTGCGGTGCCAGCCAATTCACAGCACTCAATAGTTTTTACCCTGCTGACTTTAGATACAATGTTAAAATATTTTCTTGACATACAATCAGTTCATTTGGCTCCGATCCTGAAAGCTCCATTATTTGACTCAGACCATCATCAACAGTGGTATTTGATTCATCTTCTGTCACGTTCGCCATAGAATCAAGAGTCTCATTATCATCACTTTTTCGCAAGTCACCCAGCTTAGTCCTATCAACATCAACCACAGTAACATCTAATCC
This sequence comes from Silene conica, assembly GCA_029255685.2. Classification (NCBI taxonomy): domain Eukaryota; kingdom Viridiplantae; phylum Streptophyta; class Magnoliopsida; order Caryophyllales; family Caryophyllaceae; genus Silene; species Silene conica. The sequence goes on from CM055314.2 coordinate 77,664,508, forward strand.
ACCACCAGAGGGAGCGGTAGAAACTATTGCAGTGTCTGTCAAATCCTCGTTGGAAATGGGTACTTCAGAGCTCGTTGGAAATGGGTAATCAATCAAACATAAGGAAAAAAGGTAAATTTACCTGATTCATCGTGCAATCAATTTGGGGCAAAACTGATTAAGCTTCGTCTTCAATGGGTAATCAATCACTGCATATAAATGAATTTGAAGAGGAGAAGATGTTAATTGAAGAACATCAATGGAGGAGAAGAGGTTAATTGAAGTAAAAATGAAGAAATTACTTTGACAGTGAAAAGGGGAAGAGAGAATGAAAAATTGAAGTCAAAATTGAAATTAGGGTAATTGTAAAGTTTAAGTCAAAGGCAACCGGTTGAACAGGTTACCCTTCCACCTGTTTCATTACGAGATAAATTATACATTAGTGCATAGTAATTTGAGTTAAAACATAGTTCATAGTATTTTGAGAAGGACCCCTATAGTTCAGAGTATTGGGGCATTAAATAACCCTAAATAAAATTTCTGATTATATAATAACCATAATTTGTCGTCTTCTTCTAAAAAAAATGTACACAACCCCGTGATTTTTCACGGGTGTTACACTAGTTGAACATTAAATGTAAATAAATAGCCTAATAAACATTAGACCTTAGCTATTTATTCTTACAATAACCTAAAAACAATAAAAAAAAAAAAAATTAAAGTACATACTAATTTAAAATTTAAATATCTATGTTTTTTGTTGGAATAAGATAAAGGCAAATAAAAATCACATTATTCTAATGTCAGTAAATAAATGGCACATCCGATATATTACCTCCAATTTTATAGTTTTTGAGTTTTATAGTAAAAAATTTTGAGTTTTGTTTTAAAAACTATGAGTTTTTCTATAAAGTTTTTAAGTTTATTTATTTAAACATTAAACTCCAAAAAATCCAAACTCAAAAATATTACATATAAGTTCAGTTGAATTTGGGTTATGACGCAAAAAAACTAAAATCTAACTTATAAACTTTAATATGCTAAAAAAATATGCATTTGCTCAAAAACAAATAAAGTTTAGGTAATAAGTTAAAAAAATACATATATGCTAAAAAAAAACAGTAGGTCTCCTGAGAGACCGCCTTTTAATAAGTTTATTGAGAGACTATTGTACAAATTTAAGAAAAAATGGTACTAAAGTTAATAAAATAGGTACAAATCACGATTAAACATAAACTTAGTACATTTATTATGTAAATAGGTACGAAATTACTATGGTACAATTAATGACAAAATGGTTACGAAATACAAATAAAATGGTACAAAAGAATGGTCTCTCAATAATTTATTGAAAGACCGTCTCTCTCAAGTTTTAGTGCAAAAAAAAAACTAGAAGTACTACAGCCGATGTATGTTCTTTTTTCTCTTCCAATGTTAAGTTGCTCATGAGAACTAATGATTTTTTTTAAACGTTAAATGCAAATTAATAATAGCAAAATAAACATTTAACATTGACATTTTAATTTTTCATATAAATAAACAAAAGTTCAAAATCAATATTTATGCTAACTTTTGAAATCCGATGTTGATTATTAGGATAAGTCAAACGAAAAATAAAAATTGCATCACCATAATTTTAATTTTTTTTATAAATGAAACTCCCCCTTTTTATTATAAACTTCCCTGATTTAATTAAATTGATACATTTTTTATAATATATCAAAGACTTTTTTGGGGAAATGTACTCATCTTCCACCGCATATAATTGTGAGGATAATATATATTGTAGTAAAAAATGGTTTTCTAAATTCAAATTACCGTACAATACAAAAACATGAAGTGTTGCAAAGATATTTAAAAATGAAATTCATTGTGAAAAGAAAAAAGTAACTGAAAAGAAAAAAAATACCAAACAAAAAATTGCACTTAGTGAAAAAAGAAAAAAAATAAGCAAAAAAATAAAAACATCAAACACATCTCGCGTCTCATAAAAAATGTAAAATGTAAAAAACTAAAGAAAAAATAATGTAATTCCTCATTAAATCACCAACAGCCAAAAACAAAAAACAGAAGTGCTGCCCCACCACTAACACTTTCATCCCTTTACCCCTCTACCACCAACTCCGTCACCCATTTTAGTCAATCACTAATTTGACAGTGTCAAGTGTCAATACTCAATACCCGAAGCTTATCACTATCACTTCAATGATGAAAAATAGGTATAGAGTTTTTTCTTCTACAAATTACAAAACTAAATTTGTTTCATAATTCACAATGTTCATTTAAATAGTGCAATTACCTTGATCTATCAACATCTACTATATGTATGTATAACAACGCTCATTTGAATATATAGATTGTTATACTTTACACTTTGTATACATCAACTTTAAAGTTAAATAATGTGTCACCATCTTTTATTAAATTAAAGAATTTTTACGTACGTTTTAACGTGGACAAGTTAGTTTAAAAGCATCCGTGATTTCACGGTAAAAAAAATTGATGCAGAGCTCTTCTCTCTCATAAATTTGTTCAATTTATCTATTTATTTAACTTTATTATCTTTATATAATGATGACTTTTTCGTTTCCCTCTAACCATTTTATAACAATGCATCTTATAGCCATAAAATTTCATAAAAATGCATCTTATAGACTTAAAACTAAAATCTTTGATAACTTCACCAATCTTAACAACCAAACTCCACCGTTGCAAGCATGTAAATCATTTTATATTGCAATTTGTGTATGTAATGATACTACTCCAATCCCTTTGTCCGATCATTTATTTATCTATTTCATTGTAGAGTGTCATTCATTTGTTTGTATTTCTCAGCTCTATTTCGTCCAATTTTGTTCAACTTCATTCAGTTCTGTTCAATTCTCATTTACACAAAATTAATAACTCTTACTTCAGGTGCATTAAGTTCACATTTGTTCCATTCAGTTAAGTTCAGTTCACCTCAACTTCATTCAATTCAATTCAGGTCATTTGAACAACGCTGTATCAAATAAAGCGCACTCAAAGAACGTAAGTAATATCATTCACATGGATAAATAAGCCAAAAATAAAAGTGTAGTTAAAAAGTTACAAATAATTTTTTTTATCTACCCACATGAATTTTACTTTGTCCGTCATAAATTTGTGACGGATATTAGCCGTCGTAAACGTGATTTTGTGATTAATCTATGTCATGATGACAAATCAACGTATTTTGTCAACGTTTATTTATTACTAGTTTTTTTGCCCGTGCGTTGCACGGATACTAAAATAATGTGTGATAAATTTCACGATAAAATGGGATATGGTACATAGTTTATATGTAAGATTTTATATATGCCACATGACCAACAAATAATTCCCATCAACATAATATTGACATGAAAATAAGTGAATGTTTAATTAATAAATATTTTTTGTTAGGAAAAAAATCAAGATAAAGTTTATACAAATGATAATCCGAAAAACATTAATATATATCTACTTTACATAATCAGCTCAATGATGTAAGAAATCTTCTTAATTCTTTGGAATAACAAACCATAACTAATCATTGTTCGATCAAATGGCAGCTTCGCAAAAACATTCAGAAGTTGTTACATTGTTACTCTTGAATGTGAATGAAGCTACAACGCCCATGGCTACGATTGCTTATGACCACCCCCACCCCCATCCCCAAAAAAACAATCATTAGATAACACTACAACCACCATAATCATTCATTATGCCGGAAATCGACATCTGATTTACTCTCCGATAAAATGATTTATTCTTCCTTTGTTTAATGATACCTATTTATTTTATGCAAGTAATATTTTATTGATAAATAACCTTAATTCTTGATCACTGTCATTAACAAACTTAACACCCTCCACCAATGTACCCCCCCCCCCCCCCCAACACTAAATTTACCCTCAATATAGAACATCGAGGACACCTTATTAGTTCTTACTACTTGAAACAACCTTCAATCAACTACCATTACCTTGCTACATGTTTTACGTCAATTCTAAATTGCATTCAACTCCATAAAACACCAATCCCTTACACCAATTGGATCCTCGTCACCCTTATCGAAGACAATTCATTTCTCTTTCAACAAAGAAAAGTTTAAGAAACAATCTTCCTTATTTCTCCCTCTCTCTCTCTCCATTCCTAGTCTTTTCCCTTCCCTGTTTTCTCATCCCCTCTCACTGCCTCATTTCTGATACTCAAACAAAGTGTTCGAGTACTATGTTGGTAAATCAAATAATTTTTAATATTATATATAGACACGAAGTTTGCTATTTATTTCATTTTGCATAAATATATCATACTCTCTCCATCTCACTTTTATTATCTCCTTCACTTCAAATTTTATCTTATAATTATTTATAAATCTAGTAAGGAAAAAAATTTAACCAACCAACTCGCCGCAATTATCCACGTTCCCACTCGAAACGACCCTTAACCCACTACTAAAACCATTAGGTTCACAAATAAAACGGTCTAAAATTCAAAGTTTTCACTAATCCTGCTTCCATCCCCTCTACACCTACAAAGAAATTAACTACCACCAAATTCGATGCAGTTAGCTTTATTACTATCTCAAGCAACCATCTACCTCATTATTGACACCCTTCTCTTAGCCCCAATAAACCTAAAATATCCAAGTTACCTTTCTTTCGCGAAGCACCCACACTTAACCCCCAAAAGTCATTTCTCTTTTTGAAAAGTTCATCCACCTAACAAAAAACTAACCTCTACTTTCAAAACCTCTTTTTTACATCCCATAAAGGTGAAGTTGAACATGACAACAAAATGCAGAAACCTAGGTTTAGTTTGATAACGGCAGATTGAACATTTTATTAGCATTTTGAGAGTTTTTACACTATTTAAATAACAAATGTGTTATTTTGAGTGTTAATTGTCGACATATTGAAATAGTAGACTGAGGTGTAATTTCCTATTTTAAATTACGACCCTTTAATTAGTACAGTGTATTATAAAAAAAATAAAAATTGAGTTTTTTTAACTCTAAGTTATAGATTAAACTCTATCTTTATCGTAATTATAACTAATATTCTTAGTTAAATATATAAATCTAAGTTCGTTCAAATATGTTGGCTAAAAATCACAAATTATACGAAGTAGTATATTCAATTTTTGTTTTTTTAATAGGAAACAATTGTCATAAACTATAATTAGAATATTAATGCAGTAGATAAGTAGAGAAGAGTTGCTAAGTGCGTGACCCTCTTCGAGTTTTAATTTTTTTTCAATTATTTTTATGTTTTTGCCTAAGGGTGTTTATAGCATCAAATTATGTATGAATAATATGTTTCATCATTCCCAATCTATATCTCTCCCTAAATTATACTAATAATGTGCTCAATTTACAAAAATAAAATAAAATGGTATAGCATAACAATAATTAGTTTGGTCCATACAATTGAATAGTACCGTTTTTTATGCATGTAAATTTGTCATAATTAGTTTGGTCTATATTCTCCAATAGTACCGTTTTATGTGTTTTTTGTGACTTTTATTTTAATGTTGATTGTTGCTTAAAGTGACTCTCTAACCTTTTACATATTTTTATGATAAGTGTATGTAACTATTTTATCTTTAACCCTCATCTGAATTATTTTATCACTCTTGGCACCATTTTTACTTTCAATTGTAAGACAATTGCGCAGTAAAGTTTTTAAGACACTTACTCATTTGTCATAATATGATATATCATTTCGCAAATTAGCATCAACTTTTTTTACCTTTTTAATACGCCTTAAAAAATAGATATCAAACTTTATAGTTATCAATAATTTTGTAAATATCGTATTTAAGTTTGGATTAATATACTTTTATATACTTTATAAAATAAAAAAATGGATGTAAATAATATAATAATAAATTATCGATAGAAGTTGAAGTGTGTAGGGAGGGAATTAACACAAAAATTAGTAGGAGAAATATATATGTCTTTTACAAAGTAAACCGGGTATTATGCATATTTGAACACGATGACATTAGAAATAACAAAAGATGTAGGGGCGCATTTTAGCGTTTATTTTGCTCTTTACATGAGTAAATTTCATGTAGTACGTATTATGTATATATGCACATTTGTCACAACCCAACTCGGTCGAGGGCCTCTTTCTAACACCTCTATTTTTTAATCGGACATTATTCCAATTTTTTTATATTGTTAATCTTTAACAAACATTTTATGTTGTGAATTATCATAATTAATACTTAATATAAAAATGAATATTATAAGTATATCAAGGTTTTTTTTCTAATTTAATAATAAGTGAACAAATATTAATGGATAATTTCCTAATATAAATAAATCGTAGATAATTAATTTATTTCCTATTTCTAATAGGAAAATTGTATTCCTAATTCTAATATGAGAATTTTAAATAATTTATTATTTTCTACTTCTAATAGGAAAATTGGAATTAATTAATTTTTTATAATAGTATTTTGTAAAAGTTGGAGATTACCACGTGCTTAGAAAAGTGAACAAATATTAATGGATAATTTCCTAATATAAATAAATCGTAGATAATTAATTTATTTCCTATTTCTAATAAGAAAATTGTATTCCTAATTCTAATATGAGAATTTTAAATAATTTATTATTTTCTATTTCTAATAGGAAAATTGTAATTAATTAATTTTTTATAATAGTGTTTTGTAAAAATTGGAGACTACCACGTGCTTAGAAAAAAGCCTCTTTTAATTATATATATTGATTTATTATTTATTATTTATCTTTGTCAAATACGGCCATGGTTTTTTTCTGCATGGAATTCTTTCTACGGATATTCTTTATTTTATTCATATGCACGACTAGGGAGTGTGTTTTGATAGTGGCTCAAATTATTTAATTATTTAATTTTGTTTTTGTATTTGTCAACATTTTTTCCATATAATTAATTATTTATTTATATCATTATATTGTCAATTTCTAGGCTTTTGTTTTATGTTTAAGGGGCTATGCATTAGCTGGCCAACTTTCGACATTGATAACAATTCATTTTAAATCATATATATTTCATTACCATTTGACTTTTTTATGACTATTTTTTTATGATTTTGTTGACTGATTATGTAAACTTTTTATCTATCATAGCACGCCAAAAAAACTAAGCATTTAATCGTAAGGCTGACTACATTTGTCATATGTTGTAAGCTAAATTGGGGTTTTTAGGCACGAAAGACGGTATAATATCATGAACGTTGAACTTGAGATTTCTAATCATCTGTCCTTCTATTTTAACTTTAACGCGTAAACATATTCATTATATATATTTGGGTTGACGTAACATTAAAGACAGACGTTCATTCTATAATAAGACGGGGTCTCGCTTATAAATGAACTGTCTCACTTGTAAATGAACTGTCTCACAATAGATGACAATCTTACATAATTATTACTGCCGATTATATATGCAATTACGCATCATTATCAGACAAAAAAAGCAATTTACCTACTTATTATAATAAATATAAAAGGGCTATCGAAATAATCAAAGTATCAAGTATACTGGCAATAAACGGCTAATTATTTCTCCATTAATTAATTACAAATTCTAAAAGAAAAGCAGAAAATTGTAATAGGTTGTACAATTGAATTAATGTTAATTCCTCCATAGTTTTTTTTATTCAAATCGACCAATTATAATTAAAATTAAATATCAAATATCAAAATACGATACTCCAAACTTGGGTAAAATATCCAGGAGACCCGGGTTCAAGCCTATCCAAGAGCAAAATCTTATGGGGCATTCTTGGCCCGAGTCCATGCTTAAATAGAATTCGAGTCTGTCACCCTCGGATGGCTTACCTGGTGTATGTGATTTACAGGCTATCACATATACCCGAGTGTTTACCTAATACACAACGAAAATAGTGGTTACGGATTCCCTTTCGTCACCAAAATACGATACTCCAAAAATAGTTTGGTGGATTAGTTAAAAGAGCTACCCAAGTGTGGGAAGCACACCTGACCAAATCCATTTATGCGGCGCCATGCATTTGTTGGTTTATTAATGTCTCTCTATATACATCAACCAATCTATGTCTCATTTCTTCTAAAGAGCCATTAAAAAAATTGACCCTGTACAAACCGTAATAGGATTATCCAGTCCTTAAAAAGTATCGGCTAAATCGCTCAAGGGTAAGATTTATCCGTTTGAGTACTTGGGTCGACACGGATTTGAGAAGTAAATTGTTTGGAGCTTGGTTATGGAATAAATTTGTGTTATTGGAGGCTTGGATCCCAGGTTGACCAATTCGTATTCTACCACACCAAAATGGTCGACCTTGGGCTCCAACTTAAAAAAAAAAAAAAACGCCGTTTAAGGGTAAGCAGACTCTTACACGAAGTAGCGAAAAGTCAAAAATTAGGCGCGGGGATTAAACTTTTTCATACATCGTACTCCGCCACACAAGAATCAAATTAGAAAGTTAAGTTGCTAAAATTAAGCTCACATAAGGGTGTGACGGAGCACGTTTAATCTTTGACGTTATTATTCTCCTAGACAAACAAGTTAATATTCTGTGGTGGTTTAGAAGAGATTATAGAATGGCTGTAGTGTTTAGTGCCCTTAGAAAGAGATCAGTTCAACATCAATGACAGAGTGTTTCTGACATTTCGAAGTGGCTCGCTTGCTACAATTAAGTACAATTGGCAGAAAAGAGTCATTAATTCAAAAAATTCGACTCTGGAAAGTAACGACACCATTCTCAGCAAAGTTTGCATGTTATCGCGTGCCTAAGGGATTGACCCACAGCTAACATTAAGACAGCAGCCAGGGCCCAGGAGAGTCCCAGTGTCGGTCTGTCGTCCAAAATAGAACGAGACTGAAATCTAACAGGATGTATAAGTAGCTATAGAATAAGTTACATACAGGGCAAAAAATTTATAAAACACAACTTGATGGCCTCCAAGAACACCAACAGAAACCAGTACACGCCTACAATTTGGTAGAATCAAATGGAAGCAGCTAAATACGCAAAATAGCCAGACAGTCGGGGACAAGGTAGAGTCGGTTCAAGTAACTTTGCAGGCCAATCAGTCACTATTGCTCATCATTAGGCATCTCCTGCCCAAGCCCACCTTGGGCAATTCTGTAGTAGAGGATAACCATTGTTGCCATGCATGCCCTGCAACAAATCAAACATAAATAATTGGACTATTTTCATTTTTAAATTCTTTTCTTTGCACGTCATTTAGATGAAATATGAAGGTGCTATAACTTATGTTACCAAGATGCACAAACTTTCAAAACTTCAATCGACAAGGTCAGAAATACGCCAAACTGGCAAACTCGGGTTAACAAAGTAGAATTAGTAAAATCTCAAGGACACCAAAAGCCACATCAAAAGCAATGCTAGTACAAAATAAAACACTCGAAAAAGAGAAACACAATGGACTCTAAAATCAAAAAATTTAAAGAGCAGACCCCAGAAATGAAGCTAGTCAATCGATGAACCAAAAGAAGTCAAGACATTCTTATTTGCATAATTGCAGACACTAATTTTCATAACTTGAATACTTCATGTTTCTAACAGCAATTTGTTGCAGATAAAAAACAGAATAACAAGATAAAAACATGATCCCTGCGAGTAATTCTAGATGCAGTTTTCTCTTGGCTGCAAACAATGGCAGAAATCAGGGTAAGCAACAAAAAGAGGGTACGCAGTGACACTAAGAGGATGTGATAAAGACGTATCAAGCAAAGGTAGGCAAACATTACATTATCGCCATAAAAAGGAGGATTTTTCTTGAATCCATTCTTGAAGATCTCGGTTGTCGCATGCGCCCTTCACCAACATCATCAGCATTTAATGAATCTTTGCGAGACGGTGCTGTCACTGGTAATGTAGGCAAAGCACTAGACCAAAAAGGTACTAATGCTCTTAGGAACTTGTGGCGGAAGGGACCTGTGAAAATAACAGTCAAGAGCAGCTATAACTAAGTAAAGCCTAGATTCCGGATAAAAAGTTAGTTGAACCAAACCAGTAACACTTCAAATTGACTCCTGATCTATGACTAAATCGGTACGGACATGCTTATCCATCTATGTTTCATATGATATGCCATATGTGCAAAACAATCTCACCTCTTCGAGTATACTTCTTCTTGTTTCCATCCTCATCATCAGCAAAGTATGAAATTTCAGAGTTTTGCCTTTCAACAACATGAATGTTGCCTTTCCTTGTTGTCGCCCCAGCCTGTCAAGTTAAAATCAGCAAATAAAGGGCACATCTGAGACCAACGGAGGCTAAAAATTGGTGTTTACGTCATAAAGTTAAAGGAAATCACAAGGGATCTTTCCAACGTGTAAGGTGTAAGTTATAGTGGTCTACATTTTTAGGAAAGAGAATGGAGGGGCCATGGCTTGAGTTTCGGAGACCAGAGATCTTATTTAGTTTTGTCAATTGATCAGCTTGATTTCTACTACTATGCGTAATATGGATATATGATATGCGCTTAATATAATATCCAATATGTAGAATTTAGTAAAATGGCATGATACAAATTCATAATCTGGATATACTCTGCATGGTATTAGTTCGCAATTTGTTAAGGGTTGAGTGAAATCAATAGCCCATGTTGTGGAAGGTTTTTCAAAGTCATTCCATACTAAACTCTCTTCAAACAACATAAATAATGGTAATTACAAAGCAAGGGTAAATAATTAATAATCGAGAAGGTGGGTTTGGTTTAGAAGAGACTGTTAGGGAAATTGTAAGAAAGCGCACAAGACACAACTGGAGCTTTATCCCGCTATTCTTTCATTTAATTTCTAACAAGTCCAACGTCACTATTTAGAACAAACAACTTGAAAACACGGAGTAGCTTACAGTCGCAGCAGTTCCAGGTTTAACGTAATTAGGCTCGTGATTTATAGAAAGTGAACTAGATGGTGAAGAGCCATCGATATCCACAAAAGAAGAGCCCCCTCCAGCTCCAGGTGCCGCTTCACTTCCTAGTCCTTCAGTGCCACCAGAACCAGATACATGCTTCAACGGATCTGAAGTAAAAGCAGGAGGCCCACGTCCTGGTGAAGGCAGCGAAACAGGATGATTTCCGAAAACGTTCTTCTCAAGACCCGTCTGCAAGATGAGCAATTAGTAATTTGAACTTGACAGAACAGCAAAAATATACAAGATGGCATACAGCCAGTCACATATCATGTATGATTACACGGTGTAAACTTCTCACTGCCAAGAATAATCCCATAGACAATTAAGACATAGCCTTCTTATACTCTAAAACAATTCTGTGCATGTAAGCATTGAAGGCCATGCATAATAAATTAATAATTACAGCAAAATATTGACACAAGCATGCTCATTAGCCCAGCAAACAAAAGAAAAAAAAAACAGAAGAGAAGGCAAGTGTAACTGGAGCTTCCCAAACGTTTTGGCAATTACATTAGCATCAACTGGACCATAATATTTTGTGGCCACATGAGCCTCCAACAAATTAATGAGCATTTTGATTCAGAAAAAGGTACACGCCTGGCGATAGTAAGTTAATTACGGCAACAAGAAGCAAATACTGAAAATGTTCCTTTTTTTCTGTTATCATCAGATTCTTAGATTACAGAGAGAGAAAGTACACAAGATTACTGAAGGGCCTTACTTGCATAACTACTTCCTTAAGCATTGAGTGAAGACGTGATCCTGAATCCTTAAAGTTTTTTGGAGGCCATATCTGCACCAGCAAAACAATCCCAAACCTTATGAGCTCAGTTAAACTGATTCAAAATAAAGAGAACAATGAATGCTGAAAAGGAATAGAGCTATAACAAACTCATCATTCCTGCTCGTTCATATTGCCACGGTTATCATTTTATACTCTGTAACTATTAAGGACTGTTATCAATGAGTGCAATTCAACCAATTGGTGAATTGTGTTAATTACGAACATAGGTCGTAACAATGGGGAAATTTAAAACAAAGAATGCAAAATTAGGCAGAACGCAATGAGTATTTGAGTCAACACATTTTGGCAACAATCAGCTCTCATACCATAGGTTATCACGTATTAACTAACTTTGGTGAGACTTTTACCAGAATTAAATCATGCATCTAGAGTAGTTTTTAACATTTACCCTTTGTTTTATATCTCATTAACAAATGACGACAGACATTTAGGGGGGTTTTGGTTGGGAGGTTTGGAATGGAATGGATTCTAGTCATTCTAGTGTTTGGTTGAGGGATTCTGGAATGGAGTTAGAATCCATAGGATTCTAATTCCTCCACAACCCCTTGGAATCTCATACCCACCTCCTCTCCATGGATTCAAACTCCATCCTTTATGTTTATTTTTCTAATGAACCAAACATGTTATAAAAGGTATGGAATTGGAACCTCCTACTTCTATGGTTTCTCATTCTAATCCATTTCATTACTAAGCAGTGAACCAAATTGCCCCTTGGTTTAGTTGTTTGTCTATATATCGAACTATCCAAGCAACAAATGGAACATGCATAACTGAGCTTATTGACAAAACCTCTGACCATGGAACTTTGTTCATTTACCATTGCAAATGCCAGACAAATAAGAAGAGAATAGTAAGAAAGAAACAGCAATGTTTTGAAAAAAAGAAACTTACTGAAGTTGAGCATGCAGGGCAGACGTACCCAGCTGGTGCAGTGTGTGGAGGAAAACTTTTTAATTGAGAAACCAAGCAATTTGTATGAATAACATCTGTTGAAAGTGGATCATATAGTTAATATGACCATCTAATAAAAATGTCTACACAAAAGTCCAAAGAAAAGGACTTAAAAAACAAAACTGTCCCAACAAACAACATACGTAAGCAACCCAGCCGAGTAGTCTGAGGATCTGTCCCTTCTTCAAGCACAGCATTACATTTACAACAATTAGGAGGCCAATCATAATCTCCATCAATCACCCACTCCGAGTATGTGCGAACCTGATTATATTAAAAATAAGAATAATAAAAAAAATAACCAACTAACGTATGTTCTAAACATGTCAGGAAAATAGGTAAGCGTAACCATAACGCAGCTAAAATCACTTTCAAATAACCAATACACTAGTTGACATAGTTTTGATAACTGCCTGGTATTTGCGCCATATAAGAAATCTCATTCTGTATCTAAGAAGCCAAACACAGAGCTAGCAAAAACTTGTCCAGCAGACCATGCAGTAACAATTTCCCTTAGGCCTTGTTTGGATAGAAAAGTAAGAGAGCAAGGGAAGGGGGGGGGGGGGGGGGGGGGGGGAGATGTAGAAAGAACGGAGAGGAAGGGAACGAAAGGGGAGAGAGGATGGAGGATGAATGTTTGGATACACTTACCCTCCAAATCTTTCCTTGTGTTGAGGGATTTGGGTTAGGCTTGGAGGAGGGAACATGGATCCCTCCAAAACCCTCCCCCTCCATTTCCCTCCTACCCGAACATTATCCAAGCAAGGGATTTGTATCGGTCCCTCCCCCTCCCCCTCCAAAATCCCCCATCCAAACAATCCCCTCGAGCAAATTAAGATGTTATGAACTTATGATACAGACACACCGCACACACAATCAAGCTAATGCTGACAAAACTGACCATGAAGTCGTGAACGGATCCTAACTCGTAAAAACGTCAAATATGTAGACAAGTCGGAAACATCCCTACATTCCAAAGTTAATCGTGCTGACGCTGAGAAACTGACCAAGAAGTCAACTTTGACCATTAATTTTTCTAAATATATTTGGAGGTACAATGTAGAAGTTTTCATGTTTGATCTATTTATCAAAATATTTTTCATCATTTCTGAGGATGGGTTAACTATTGTATATAGAGAATTTTTAACAATTCAAGTTTTGACCATGCTACATGATCCAATAGAATTACTACACATTGCTGTCAGTCAACACCAAGTGTTATCCTCTTGACGCTTCCAACACTTGCGCAACGATGACATTAACACTTACGCAACAATGACATTACTCGAGTAGTTTTGCACGCAAATTCGCCCACAGACTGTTTTCAAGTAACAACCGAAAATATGACAGATTTGAAATCATAATCAAACAGCAGCTTCCAGATCTCACCAATGGTATATGCTATGGGTTCAAATCTCCGTACGCATTCTGCCGCTAACCTAACAGGGACCTACTTTGTACCTTCTCCACAACTAAAAGAGAACAGACATATCTAACACGTTTATGTTAGGAAACGTACCACACAAATTTGATGTTCAGGGAAGCATATGCACTCGCCACAAACAGGAACCTTGTGCACGAAACAGTATAACTTAGTAGCCTGAAAAGCCAAACATAAGCGCCGATTAGCATTTTGGAACAGAATTTCCGCAAAGAGCGGTCAATTATAACGTTTCTGAATGATACTTATAGTTATATCCCAGTGACAGCAATATTGGCATCACTAGTAGATCATAAAGAGAAATTTTACAATTATCAGGATTATACTAACATCACAATAACAACAATACTCGAGTCATTAGTTGATCGTAAAAAACTGCGAATAAACCGCTCTATCACATCTGATTTCGTGCCATAAAAGGAGTAGTATTCAACCAGGCCAGGCTATTTCCTAACAAAATGTGATCAATGCTATCAACATTCCTTAATCAAACAGCAATTGATCGGTTTTTTCGAGCTGAATTCTCCACCAACTAGCTTAATCTAATCGTGCTAACACATTAACACAACTTTTCAAAAATAAACCTAAATTTTCAGAGATCGCTCGAAGATCAGACCTTAACATAATACAAAACAACAAGATCATACGAAATGTCCAATACTAAAGGCAAACAATCGGAAATCCAGCACATTAAACACGAAATCGAAAGACGAAATCAATCGAAAACTGATTAAAATCATAATAAATAAGAGAGAGAAACTAACTGACTTTACGACACTTGCAGACCACCATTGTTGCAAAGAGGAGTGATCTAACGCCTCGAGAATTGGTACGGATTATGGAATTATAGCGTGATTAATTGGTGAATTGATAATCGGCAAATTAGAAGGAAATGTGAGAGGAATTGGGGAAAATTGAAGAATTAGGTCATAATCGTATAGTGGATGAAATTCAGATTAATTCGTTACGAATTAGGAATTCTAAGTACGACGATAATTAAGATCAAGGAACGAGAGAAGGACATGTTACTCTATTTGGATACCAATTCTTTGTCTTATTTTATGTCTTATCTTGTATTTTAGTATAAACTATCGTCAGCTACGATTCTAGTTTTAAATTGGGTAAATTACACGGTATTCTATTTTAAATTTTGTTATTTTAAATAAATATAAATTTAGTTTGTTATTATAAATAAATATAAATATTTAAAGTTAATTTTTATATTGATTAAATATCGTCTTTTAAGTTATTTATCTTTATAAATAAAGTTTAAAAAAGACAATTAAATCTCTCTACTTCTTATAAACAAAATTAAACTTATAAATGTAATTGTCGAGTTATAAAGTAGTAATAATTAAGTTTTTGAACTTGGGTTTAAAATATGTACAATTAGCAATATAAATATGAGTTTCTAGTTTCTAACTTACAACTTATTACTTTGATAAATTAAAAAAAAAATGATATATAAAGCAAACTATTAGGATGAAAAATAGCACTAAAGTAGTAAAATTGCACAACTATGCAAATCTTTAAAACTTATTTTTCATAAATCAATCTTAAGAATACGTGCACGAAACAAAATAATTTTTTTGTCATGTACACGTTTGAAATGAAAAGTTTGACCCGTTTTTTATTCAGTACATATTGGTATTTAGTGAAACATGATAAAATAAAAATTGTGACTGTGCACATTTTAAATGATTTAGTTGAATTGTTAAATATTCAAATATGTAATATTATCCTATAAATATATGATATATGATATATTAGAGTAACTAATAGGTAAATGATAATGTCATATCGTTCAAAATTTTGTTAAAGGTTTTTAAAACCCCTTATCCATAATAATGTAATATTCAAACCAAGGATTATTACTTTAAGAACACTTAATATGTTTATTGAATGTTTTTATTGTAATATTAAGCACGATACCAAAACAACGTTAACAAATACTATTGTATAAAAACAAAACACGTATAAAAATATGAGAATATACGTATACAAAAGTTAAGAGTTAAGTTTGATTTTACGATATTACTATCTTGAAAATTATGTAAATGTTCATTTTAAAACCAAGACAATTCATAGCCCATCACTTAACCCATTATCATGACAACTATGAGACAATGACGTTATTAAATGTTGTTTTACTCCCACAAAACTAAAAATACAAAATCACCACTTATATTTACTCTTATCATCGTCAACTTCGTTAGCCCCTCTCCTCTCAATTAACACTTTTTGTTCGAACTAAAAGGGCATAATAATAACTAGGGGCTTCAGTTGGTGCATGCAATAAAGTGGTTAATTGGGTATGACAATAAATTATTAATGTAGTGTGCAAATATAA
This sequence comes from Silene conica, assembly GCA_029255685.2. Taxonomy (NCBI): domain Eukaryota; kingdom Viridiplantae; phylum Streptophyta; class Magnoliopsida; order Caryophyllales; family Caryophyllaceae; genus Silene; species Silene conica. Next base: position 77,680,957 of record CM055314.2, read on the forward strand.
TTTTTTATCCGTTTGTGCAAATATAAAATTTTTATAAATTAGAAAATAGCATTATGAATGTTTTGATCAGAAAATTAGTTATTTTAACAATCACATCTTTATTCTGATTTAGTTTGGAGATACACTACACCAGACTAGACAAATCTAGTACGAGTATTAACTTTGGTAAATCTTTTTTATTAATTCATACAAAATTTGTATAAATAAGAAGGTAACATTTTGTTGTTTTTAATTAAGATTTAGTAAAAATTAGAAAATTTAGTAATAAGAATTTTATAGATGACTTTTTTATTATTATTTTAAACTTCACTTACAAAAATTATTTATGTAAATATTTACTCAATGAAAGAATAAGGACGAACTGATCAGAATAAACCTTAATCGAGACGCCGTGTAAGACACTGCCCTAAATCAGTAAGACCCCCACACAGGTGCTCCTTGGGTTCCGTGGTCACCGATACCAGGGTTAACGCCTCCTTCCGCACAATGGTGCACTCCACAGACGGAAGTGGGAACTGCTCTCAAATAACAAGAAATATATGTAATAGAGATGAAGGAGAAGTTATGTTGTAGTTTTTCTGATTGTGTAAAATGGTTTGGAAAGACCATAATATATATAGGTGTAGGGATGATGCTCTAACAGTGATAAAATCTGAGGGATTTATGACCATTAAAGCAGAGAATAAATTGCATTAAAATAGAGAATTAAGTAGTGATTTTATGATGAATAAATCCCAACGACTAGAATTCGAGGACTTAGTTTGGACTCGGAGCAAAAATATAGCCCCACCGCGCACGCGCACGTGTCACGAACACGAACCGGACGGACGGCGGCGGCGGCGCGCGCGTGGGGAGACTTGGGCCTCTCCACTATTATCTAGTTAACACTAGATAACATGCTTCCATATATAAAGTAAGAAACCCCCCCCCACTATTCTACCAATGTGGGACAAAGTTCTTACTTCAAGTTTGGAGCAACCTCCTACTCCAACAATCCCCCACTTGGTCCAAACTTAAGTTTAACAAAAGAAGAGTAATGAAAGAAAAAAGGAAAAATTGTGATCAGGTGAACAATGTCTTGAACCTGTCAATAAGAAGAGATGAGAACAGTTCCCTCGAGTAACATATGGCCCAAACCCTGTCTCATGATTGCATTAGAGAATTAGCCCACATCTAATCTCACAGGAGGTGGCCAACACTCCACAATCACGTAGGTGAGTCCATCAAGTGTGTACTACACACACCACTCAAACCTTTGAGGTATGGAACTCATTAAGGACTACCACCTGTCCAACCTTACACAGTAGTAATTAAACCTGCTAAAAAGGGATAAACTGAATAACATCCTTTATTCTTTATAATAGATAACATACAAGCAATGCTCGACGATTTCGTTTGACCACATTGAATCTGATTTACCAGATTGGGTATCCATCGTTGAAACACTACGTAGGTGGGCTCAATCCCATCTTTTTAGCAGTTTCCGAAACTAGTTTCCTGTTCAAAGCTTTTGTCAAAGGATCGGCAATATTACTTTCCGACCTTACATAATCCAAAGAAATAACCCCAAACTTGATCAAGTTACAAACAATATTATGCCTCAGTCGTATATGTCTACTCTTGCCATTGTAGGCCTTATTCTTGGGTACATGAATGGCAGCTTGCGAGTCGCAATGTAGTGGAACGGATGGCACGGGCTTGGGCCAAAGAGGAATGTCCGCTGCCATACTTCTCAACCATTCAGCTTCTCGACCAGCCAATTCGAGAGCTATAAATTCAGATTCCATTGTTGATCTCGCAATACATGTTTGCTTGGATGATCTCCAAGACACTGCTGCTCCTGCTAAAGTGAAAACATAACCACTGGTAGAGTGTATATCATTACTCTCCGAGATCCAGTTAGCATCACAATATCCTTCTAAGATAGGAGGATAACCACAATAAGATAAACCAAAATCAGCAGTACCTTTTAAATATCTAAGCAAACGGACCAAAGCACCCCAATGATCATGACCAGGATTATGAGTATATCTACTCAATCTTCCAACACAATAAGCAATATCGGGACGGAATAACACATAAGATACATGACACTACCAAGAATCTTTGCATAACCAGATTGATCTACACTATCAGATAAATTCTTCTTTAAGTGTAAGCTTGCATCGAAAGGTGTCCTAGCAGGCTCATATCAAAGTAACCAAACTTCTTTAAAATTTTCTCAACATAATGAGCCTGACTAAGACAAAACCCTTTAATAGTCTTCAAGACTCTTAAACCAAGAATGACATCAACCTCACCCATGTCTTTCATTTCAAACGAAGACTTAAGCATGTTCTTGGTAGAATTAATAACATCTAATGATGTCCCAAAGATAAGCAAATCATCAACATAGAGAGTTATTATAACACTATCACTGGCATTAGACTTCATATAGATACATGTATCCGCATCACTGGTTTTAAAACCAAGAGAAACAATCACACTATGAAACTTTTCATACCATTGTTTCAGTGCCTGTTTAAGTCCATACAGTGATTTAACAAGTTTACAAACTTTATGTTCTTGACCAGGCACCATAAAACCATCAGGTTGATCCATATAAATCTCTTCATCGAGATCACCATTTAAAAACGCAGTTTTCATATCCATCTGATGCACAAGCAAGTTATACATGGAAGCAATAGCAAACATCACTCTAATGGAAGCAATTTTAGTGACCGGAGAATAGGTGTCAAAATAGTCTAATCCAGACTTCTGAGTAAAACCCTTAGCCACCAACCTGGCTTTAAATTTATCGATAGTCCCATCAGCTTTGAGTTTCTTCCTGAACACCCATTTACATCCTATAGGCTTACAACCACGAGGTAAGTCAACAATTTCCCAAGTGTGGTTAGACATTATAGACTCAATCTCACTGTCAATGACCTCTTTCCACAAAGCAGCATCAACCGATCTCATAGCCTCATAATAGGTCTTAGGGTCATCCTCCACAATATATATTCCAACTAACTCATCATCTAGATCTCTCTCTGTAACAAAATCAGGCCCAAAGGATTTCTCAACTCTCGGTCTCTTACTCCTTCTAGGCTCAAAAGGTTGTTCACTAGATGTATCAAGATGGTGTGAAGGATTACCAACATTATCCTCATGGGAAGAGACATCTAAAGAAGAAACAGATTCCAAGGAAGGTTTCAAAGGAAAGATGTCCTCAAAGAAAAAAGCGTCTCTAGACTCAATGATAGAACCATAAAACCCCGAACCTACATCCTTAGTCATGAACCTATAGGCTGCACTATTGGTAGCATAACCCACAAAGATAGAATCAACGGTTTTAGGTCCTATTTTGTCTCTTTTAAACGCATGTAAGGCAACTTTGGCTAAACATCCCCAAACCTTTAAAAACCTCAAATTAGGTGGATAACCCTTCCAAATCTCATAAGGTGTTACATCAAGTTTCTTATGAGGTACACGGTTTAAAACATGACATGCAGATAAAATAGCTTCCCTCCACATAAAATCGGATAATCCAGAAGATAATAACATGGCACTCATCATATCCTTTAAAGTTCGATTTTTCCTCTCGGCTATACCATTCTGTTCTGGAGTATAAGGGGCTGAAAACTCATGTATAATACCGTTTTTCTGACAATATTCCATCAAAAAATCAGATTTATATTCTCCACCATGATCAGACCTTACTCGTTTAATCTTCCTATCTAGTTGATTCTCAACCTCAGCTTTATAAATTAGAAACATGTTTTCAGCTTCACTTTTATTCCTCAAAAGATAAACTTTGGTATATCTAGAACAATCATCCACAAAGGTCATATAATATCTCTTACCACCTTTACTCTCACAACTTTTATAATCAGCCAAGTCGGTGTGAATAAGTTCTAACAACTCAGTTTGTCTTTTGGTCACTTCCTTAAAAGGTTTCTTAGAGTGCTTTGCTTCCACGCATACTTGACATTTATCCATGTCATAAGAAATCAGATTAGGCAATAAGTTCATTGTTTTCATGCGTTTAATGGATTTAGTGTTAACATGTCCAAGTCTAGAATGACAAATGTCAATGGACTCAACGATGTAAGCAGAAGAAGTAGATGCATTCATTTCAACATCAAGAACAAAAAGACCACCATTACAAAAACCTTTGCCAACAAACTGACCATTCTTAGACATGACTAACTTATCAGATTCAAAAGTGAGTTTAAGACCAGCCTTATTAAGTAAAACACCAGAAATTAAATTCCTACGCATATCAGGCACATAGAGCACATTATCAAGAGCTAAAGTTTTGCCAGAAGTGAGTTTCAGGTGCACCTTGCCAATGCCGAGGACTGGAACTTTGCTGGAATTTCCGACATACACGACCTCTTTTTCATCAACATCTTTAATCTGCTTGTAAAGATCCTTGTTGGTGGAAATATGGCGTGTAGCTCCTGTATCAACAATCCATTCCACCAAGTTTCCAACCAGATTAATTTCAGACACCATTGCTGCAATTATATCATCACCCTCACTAGAACCTTCAACGACATTAGCTTGTGGTTTGTTGAAGTTGTTATTTTTGTAACCACCACGTTGATTGTTATTTTTCTTTTGAAATTTCTGCCCATGTGCATTATTGCGGTTTCCATGCTTTTGTTGGTTCAACTCATATGTTTTCTTAGCGTTGCACTTGAAAGCTGGATGTCCAGGCTTGTCACACCACCAACAGTTTCCTGTCATTACTTTATTTGTGTTGTCAGAATTTTGTGGCTTCTTGTACTGGTCATAGCTCCTCTTGTTTGTACCTGTATTATTCTTGTACTCAACAACATTAGCTTTAACAGTGTTAGTAGCATTAGTCCTGGCACGATCCTGACTCCTTGTTGCATCCTCGATCTTGATATGACCAATTAGTTCCTGCAACTTCATATCCTTCTTCTTATGCCTCAAATGCTTCTTATACTCATCCCAACTAGGAAAAGACAACTTCTCAATAAGAGCATTAGCCTGCATATACTCACATAACACCATCCCTTCTCCAAGAATTTCAGAAACCATATTTTCGTACTCATGTATTTGATCCATAATTGGTTTTCCATCCTTAATCTCAAATTTTAACCACCTTGCTACCGCATACTTCTTAGTGCCAAAATCATCAGACCCGTATTTGGTTTCCAAAGCATCCCAAATTCCCTTTGCAGTTTTAGTTTTGCAATAGATATCAAAAAGACTATCAACCATATAGTGTAACATGACACCTCTAACAGTTCTGTTATCTTTTGCAATTTTATTGTCGGGTTTGACAGTTTCAGATGAACTAGACTCCTCAGATTGTGATTCTTGAAACAAAACATAGTCTATTTCATATTGAGAAAAATAGAACAGAATTTTTTCAGACCATCTTTTATAATTTTTTCCATCTAAGAGTTCCATTTTTGAGAGGTCTGGAACGATTTTGTGTTGCATATTGAAATGGTTAACAGAATTATTAGGATTGGGATTGGCAGTAACAATTTCTCGGTTGACATTAGAATTGTCAGAATTAGTAGATGGATTTGTCATTGTGAAAAAATATAAAAACAAAATATAAAACAGAGATCAGAAAGTTCTATTACTGATTTAGATTGAAAGAATAAGAACGAACTGATCAGAATAAACCTTAATCGAGACGCCGTGTAAGACACTGCCCTAAATCAGTAAGACCCCCACACAGGTGCTCCTTGGGTTCCGTGGTCACCGATTCCAGGGTTAACGCCTCAACCTTGGTGACCACGGAACCCAAGGAGCACCTGTGTGGGGGTCTTACTGATTTAGGGCAGTGTCTTACACGGCGTCTCGATTAAGGTTTATTCTGATCAGTTCGTTCTTATTCTTTCAATCAAAAGTTTTTGAACTTTTTTTTTTGAGGAAAAAAAGTTTTTGAACTTTGTAGATCTTATAATTGATTATTTAAAATTATCATCAATAACATTCTTGTTAAAATCAGTCCTTCTTTTTTATTTGGTTTATGTCATTTTTCTTCTTTCTCATTGTATGAAGTCATTTTTTTATATTAGCATTTATAAATGGGATGCTACATGATTTTTTTAAAGAAATACTTTCATATATTTTTTTTACAACAAAGCAAATAACTTTTATTTTGTACCAAATGCGAAATTTTTTAGTATTAATTTCATTTCCGTCACATTTCGAGGTCATAAAAATTTCATCATTCTGGAACTACTTCTGAGTTTTCCATAGCTTCTATTATTATTTGATTATAATTGAATAATTTATTCTCTATTTTTATAGTTGAATTTGATAATTTATGTGTTATCACCCCAATTCATAGTACTTGACAAATATCTTGGAAATATTACATACTATCAACGATGTGAGGTTAGGTCTTCATTAGTTCGAGGAAGTGATAATTAAACACTGCTTTCGTGAAACCAACAATTTGACGACTTTATGACTTTTATTGGACATTCTTATCCAACTCTTCTACGGTAGTATACAAGTCGATTGACTTTAACTCCGAAAGGTAAAGATGAGATCTGTTGGTCTTAGGCCCTGTTCTTTCTGGTTTTTTAGAGCTGAACTGAACTGAGCCAAACTGAATGAAGCTGAACTGAACTGAATTGAACTGAACTGAACTGAACTGAATCGAGATGAGCTGAACTGAACTGAACTGAATTTAATCGAACTGAACTGAACCAAACTGAACTGAACCAAACTGAAATTGAAATTAATAAAACTGGACGAAGTTAAATTAAATTGATCTAACTAACTAAATAACAATAACAATATTAATAATAATAAAAAAAATTCTTTGATTAACAAAAGTTTGCGGTTTAAAAAAAATTAATAATATTAACAATAAAATAAGTTATTATATAAAAACTTGGTGTACCAGTTATACAACATCAAAGTACTCACAAAAGAACATATTCAAACATGGATGCTAAAGAACGAAAGAAACTCATGGACAAAGTTCGAAAAAATAGGGGGTGTTATTGGTGTTCATAATGACCACTATAATGAAGCACATCATGATGATATAGAAGTCAATAACGAAGCAACATAGATGATGTCTTTTGTGTTAATGATATCTATATTTTCAAGATTATGATTTTCGATTGTGTTAACAAATATCACTATTTGAATGTCATCAAATTTTACTTCTCAAGTACTTTCTTCTCTACTCTCCCATGTTTTACTACTACTATTGTTGCTGCTACTACTACTACTGTTGCTGCTACTGCTACTACTACTACTGCTGCTACTGCTAGTGCTACTGCTACTGCTACTACTACTGCTGCTACTGCTACTACTACTACTACTACTACTACTACTACTACTACTACTACTACTACTACTACTACTACTACTACTACTACTACTACTACTACTACTACTAATAATAATAATAATAATAATAATAATAATAATAATAATAATAATAACAAACGTGAGGAGAGAGAGAGCGTATGGCGAATTTCGGGCGTTTTTAGGGTTCATCTACGTTTGGTTCAGCGCTTGCCGGCAGTCATCGTCTCGCACCATGATGAGCTCCATTTTGGTCATCATTTCCTTTACATTTTCTTTGTTTTCGGTCACGATTCGACCTCGATTTGCGTATCTTTAGGTGTTTTTACGTCCGTTGCCTCGTATATTCCTATTCGATCCAATTTTTGTAGGTATTACGGCGTGGGCGAATAAACGGGTGAAATCGAGCCGGATTTAGAACGATTTATGAAGAAATGTGGAAGAATTGTGAAGGAGGCCTCCCAGGCCCTCCCAGCCGGTCCCCAACCGGCGGCCGGTCGGCCGGCTGGGAGCCTTGACTCAAGATTTCGACAAAAATGTAAAGAATTTTCCAGAACCTCAATTCAGCCTCCCAGCCGGTTCCCAGCCGGCAGCCGGTAGGCCGGCTGGGGATCAGATCCCATACTTAGCCATTTTGAAGATTTTGAAGAATTACGTATTTTGGGCAGACTACTCAAAAAGGGCTCCCAGCCGGTGGACAACCGGCAGCCGGTCCACCGGCTGAGGGGACCTGTACTTATTGAAGAATTGATGAAGAAATCAGATTGAAGAAAAAGGCCTCCCAGCCGGTGCCAGACCGGCAGCCGGCCGGTCGGCTGGGAAGCATGACCATTTGAAGATTTTTGCAGAAGTGAATATTTGGGCTCTCAGCCGGTCCCAGACCGGCAGCCGGTCGACCGGCTGAGAGGCCCTTTTCGTATTTTCGAGCTCTATATAAACCCGCACTTGTATCATTTTATTTTTACGCATTCTTAAGCTTATTTCTAGGGTTTTTACTGTTTCATTGCTTGATACTTAGACACAAAAACACTCTTAAATATTTTAATCTTCCTTAGATCTTAGTTTAATCTTTCAATATTTGTTAATCTCTCTTTAGGATTCTACTTAGCCTTGTTCTTGGGTATTGTAAGAGGATTTTGTTGGGTTATATTTTGGAGGGTTTGAAAGAATCTTTCAACTTGTTATCCAAGCTACTTCCTTTTCTATAATCATTGGTATAATTCTTCTAATCTCTACTTAGTTTTTACTTTTATTTAAGTTTCCTTTGAATCAATTGTTTATCATTTGCTTGTTCATGATGTTTAGCTTTTGTTCATCCCTTATTCACATCTTTTCATTTACCATGAGTGAGTAGTCTCCTTGCTAGGGTAAGGGGTGATCTTGGGTGTTGTTTAGATGATGAATTCATGCTAGTAAGTTGATTAGTTGTTCTTAAAAAAGTAGTCTTCCATTTGTCGCATGCTAGGTGTTTGATGATTTGCCTCAACGAAAGTTGGGCTTTGATTTTAGCGTGACTTGCCTTTAGCGACGGGGTTTGTCTTAGCATGTTTAATGGTTGGTTGTGGTATTTGTAGCGAAAGCTAGGGTATTCCGACCTAGGTTAGTCGACTCGAGAGAAGAGACTACCCGAGACTATTTGTTTGAGACCTTCTAGTTTTCTTTCTAGCATCTTCGTCTAACCACCTTAGTGACCCCCGAAACCCTAGTCTTCTCTTCCATTGATTTAATCTTATTTAGTTGCTTTAATTGTTCGTCTTAGTTGTTCTTTAGTCTTTAATCAACCTCAAACCTATTACCCCCGACTCTCACTTAAATTAGAACATAATTACACAACTATCCCCACCGTCTTCGCGTTCGACCCCGATTTCGATACTACTTGCTTTCGGGTTTTATAAATGTGTTTGATGCCGGAATTGACGACAAAAACCGGCTATCAAAATGGCGCCGTTGCCGGGGACGGTGTTAGAAGTTGTGTAGTTTAGTTTTAGTTTTAGTCTTGAGTTAATTGAGCTTGTTTTTGTTTTGATCAAAGATTTGGTAGTTAATTGTAGAGTGTTTGTTTTATTGCTCACCCTAGTGTTTAACAAGCACTAGGACGACTAATTTGTTTGCTAAGTTTTATGCCTAGGGGTGACTCTAACTCTTTGTTGTCATCTTCTGAACCGGAGAGGCTCTTTCGGGCCTTAAGGAGGAAGACCATTGCAAGGGTAAGAATTGCGTCCCAAGCATCTACTAGCTAAAACAACCCCTCTTCATCCGAACCACCAAGTCCCAATCAAAGCAATCCTAGCCCAACATCCGACAATTTTGACAATCCATTTTATCAATCACCACCACAATCACCACACTTTCCAAACAACCATCAAATTCGTATAATGACCGCTCTTCGTGATCACAACCGGCCCAATCACAATGACACCACCAATCCAATCAACTTCGGGGCTCTTGTTCCTCAAAATTTCGAAATACACCCTTCGCAAATGAGCTCAATCGAGAAGAATGCCTTTAGCGGGGCTTCTCACAAAGATGCTCATGGGCACTTGAGAAAGTTCAAGGGTAAGGTCGCAATGATAAAGAAAACGGGAGTACCCGAGGAGACACTAAGACTTATGCTTTTCCCCTATTCCTTAACCGACAAGGCGGATAGGTGGTTAAATGTCCATGCTCCGAATACATTCACCACATGGGACGACTTGGCAACGGCTTTCCTTGCCAAGTACTACCCATCCTCCAAGACCGCGATGCTCCGAAATGAGATAACTCAGTTTCAACAAGACGAGGGAGAATCTTTGGGAGAAGCTTGGGATAGATACCAAGATTTGCTTGCTAAGTGCCCACACCACGGGATACCACCTTGGTACACAACCCAAACCTTTTTTCAGACTCTTCTCCCCCGGACTAAAGAAATGATTAATGCGTCGGCGGGTGGTAGCTTTGACCACTTGCCGCATGAGGAGGGAACGGAACTCATCAAGAAGATTGTTGATTCGGAGGAAAATTATGGTACTAGGGGGAATGTCTTAAGGAAGAGTAGCAAGTACCCTAGTGAGCACCTTTCCAATGCAAAGGCGAACGAAGAAACCAATGCCAAGTTGGACATGTTAACCAAGAAATTGGAAGAATTGACAAAGGGCTCCACTAGCAAAGAAACCAAGAGCAATATCCCGGGGATGTACCAAGTAAATAGTGTTGCCACATGTGATTTATGCGGAGGAAATGGGCACACATTTGAAGTTTGTGCAAACAACTCAATTGAGGGAAGTGGAAGTGAGGAAGAATTGTATGCTTTCCAAGCATTCAACAATCCTAGAAGCCAAAATACTTTCAACCCCAATTCAAACTACTATCACCAAGGGATTAGAGGTAGTCCTTATATGAGTTACAAAAGCACCAATGTGTTGAATCCTCATCAAATTCAACAACCTCAAGGGCAAAACTCCCCCGGTTTTCAACCAAGGGGTGGAAACTTTAACCCGAGGAACAATTTCAACAACAAACAATTTCTACCAAGGCAACCAATCTAATCAAGCCAATCAAGGCTTTCAACAAAGTTTCAATGATCCAAACTTCAACCCCAATTTCCAAAACAACCAAAATCCACAAAATTTCAATCCAAATTTCAACAACAACCAAAACTACAACCAACACCAAAACCAAAACTTCAATCCACCACCATTTCAAAACAACCCCAATCAAAATCAAAACAACTACAACCACAACCCACAAAATCCCAACAACCCAAATTACAACCAAAATTTCAACCAAAAATTTCCACCAAACAATCAAGGCCAAAACTTCAACAATCAAGTTCCGAAGGGCAACTCCCAAGGTGGGGGTGCAAGGAATGATTATGTGTTCCCCTTGCCCCTCCCCAATGCACCTCACCAAGATACTAGTGATTCCCAAGTGGGTGAGTTATTGAAACTTGCCAAGAACATGCAAGCAACTCACACCCAAGAGATGGCTAATTTGAAGAGTGCCAACCAAAGGGAGATACGGGAAATGGAGGCTCGAGTTGCCTCTCAAGCTCTAGCCAATCCACAAAGGCCACCGGGCGGCTTCCTTGCCCAAGGTCAAAGTTCCAAAGATGCATCACACAATCACCAAGCACATGCGGTGATTTTGAGAAGTGGAACGGAGCTAGAGGACCCGTACAAAGACTACAATTATGGTGAAGAGGAGCCTATCTTGGAGCTTGTAAAAGACAAAGGAAAAGAAGTTGATGGTGGCAATTCAAGGGATGATGACTTTTATGTGGAGGACCTCCCTTATGAGGAGAAAGAAGATGAAGGTATCTTGGAGGAGGTGGATGCTAGACAAGAGGAGTTGGTTCCACAACCAACTACTAAGGTAACAAGCAAACCAACACCCACCAAGGTACTATCTAACCCTCAACCAACTAGCTTGCCTTATCCTTCAAGGGCTTTGAAGGGAAAGGAAAACTTCAAGTTCACAAATTTTTGTAAAATGATTGAAAAACTTGAAGTGACTCTTCCCTTTACGGAGGTGATATTGAATATGCCGACTTACTCCAAATTTTTAAAAGAAATCTTGTCGGGCAAAAGAACCTTGGGTGATCAAGAAGTAATGGCTATGAGGGAGGAGTGTAGTGCACTTCTCCTCCAAAAGGAGCCAAAGAAACTTGGTGATCCGGGGAGTTTCTCTATCCCTTGCATAGTCGGTGGCATTCCAATCTCTCGTGCCCTTTGTGATCTAGGAGCTAGTGTAAGTGTGCTTCCTTTGAAAGTTGCAAAAAGAATTGGCTTGAATGATTGAGTTCCTACAAGTATCACCCTCCAATTGGCGGATAGGTCCGTCAAGCGCCCTTTGGGAGTGCTTGAGGATGTACCCGTCAAGGTGGGTAAGCATTTGATTCCCGCCGATTTTGTTGTCCTTGATATCCCGGAGGATAGCCACACTCCCATCATCCTTGGTAGGCCTTTCTTGGCTACCGGAGCCGTCTTGATAGACGTTAAGAATGGGCGGCTCACCTTTAGAGTTGGGGATGACAAAATTGAGTTTAATCTACCTACTATGATGAAAGGTCCAAAGCATGATGAGGCATTTACATTGGACATTGTGGAGCAAGTGGTAAGGGAGATGGTAGAGATGGAAGAAGAGGAGAAAGGCCACATGGGACAATTATGTGGCATCACAACTAGTGAAGACAAGGAAATGGATGAGAACATTGAGCTAGAAGATGAGGAAGTTGAGAAGGTGGAGGGAATGCTCCCTCCAAAGGTAACACTCAAAACCCTTCCTCCCTACCTCAAGTATGCCTTTCTTGGGGAGGGAGAGGCTTACCCGGTGATCATCAATGCCAACCTCAATGAGCAACAAGAATCCAAACTCATTTCAACTTTAAAGGATCATAGGAGCTCATTGGGGTATAGCCTTGATGACATCAAGGGGCTAAGCCCGAACCTTTGCATGCATAGAATAATTCTAGAGGAAGAGAGTCGACCTAGAGTGGAAGTTCAAAGGAGATTGAATCCGAAAATGGCGGATGTAGTGAAGGGTGAAGTCCTTAAGTTGCTTGAGGCCGGAATCATATATGAGATCACGGATAGCCGGTGGGTGAGCCCCGTCCATGTTGTCCCCAAGAAGGGGGGTGTAACTTTGGTTACACAAGAGGATGGGACTCTCCTACCGACTCGTCCGGTGACGGGTTGGAGGATGTGTATCGATTACCGTAAGTTGAACGCGGCCACTCTCAAAGACCATTTCCCAATCCCCTTCATTGATCAAATGCTAGAGAGACTTCGGGGCATTCGTACTATTGTTTTCTTGACGGTTATTCCGGGTTTTTTCAAATACCCATTCACCCGGAAGACCAAGAGAAAACAACTTTTACATGCCCCCAAGGTGTGTATGCTTATCGGAGGATGCCATTCGGGTAGTGTAATGCACCAGGCACCTTTCAAAGGTGCATGATGGCCATCTTTGCCGATTTTCTTGAGAAATCTATGGAGGTTTTTATGGACGATTTTAGTGTTCATGGTGATTCATTTGACCCAGGGCTTTCTAATCTTGTTAATGTGTTGAAAAGATGTGAGGAGCACAACCTTGTCCTCAATTGGGAGAAATGCCATTTCATGGTAGAGGAGGGGATTGTGCTCGGTCACATAGTGTCCAAGAGGGGCATAGAAGTCGATGGTGCAAAAGTGGCGGTCATTAAGAACTTGTCACCCCCCCACCAATGTGAAAGGGGTGAGGAGTTTTCTTGGACATGCCGGCTTTTACCGGCGTTTTATCAAAGATTTTTCCAAAATTGCCAAACCATTGACTTCTCTTCTTCTCAAGGATGCTCCCTTTTTGTTTACTAATGATTGTCTTGAAGCCTTTTCTAGGATCAAAGAACCACTTGTGACGGCTCCTATTATTCGTGCTCCGGATTGGGGATTGCCTTTTGAGATCATGTGTGACGCATCCGATTATGCGGTAGGAGCGGTCCTAGGTCAAGTTGTGGATAGGAAACACCACGTGATATACTATTCAAGCAAGACTCTTGATTCAACTCAAGCAAAGTATTCCACGACCGAAAAGGAGATGTTGGAAATCGTGCATGCCATTGAGAAGTTTAGGCAATATCTCATGGGATCTAAAGTGGTGGTGTACTCCGATCACACCGCTTTGAGGCAATTAATGTTGAAGAAAGATGCCAAGCCAAGACTCTTGAGATGGGTTCTTTTACTCCAAGAATTTGATCTAGAGATAAGAGACAAGTCGGGGTCGGAGAATGTGGTTGCGGACCACTTGTCTAGATTGACTTTTGAGGATCATGGTTTGCATGATAGAGATGGCCCAATCAATGAATGGTTGCGTGAGGATAGTTTGATGGCAATAGGCAATAAGTTGCCTTGGTTTGCGGATATTGCCAATTATCTTGTTAATGGCTTTATCCCGGAAGAGTTGGAAGCAAGAGAAAGGAGAAAGTTGAAAGTTGATGCTAAGAGATATTTTTGGGATGATCCCTACCTTTTCAAAAAGTGTGGGGATGGACTCTTGAGGAGATGCGTATCAAAGGAAGAGGGGCTTGAAATTGTGGATCGGCTTCACAACTCCGCCTATGGAGGGCACTTGGCGGCTTCACGGACTATAGCCAAGGTTCTTCAAGGAGGGTTCTTTTGGCCTTCAATGTTCAAAGACATTCACGATGTTGTTAGATCTTGTGATGCTTGTCAAAGGTCGGGCAACATCGGTAAAAGGAATGAGATGCCCCTAAAAACCATCTTGGAGATTGAGTTGTTTGATTGTTGGGGGATTGACTTCATGGGACCTTTCCCCAATTCATGCGGGAATGAGTACATCTTGGTAGCCGTGGATTATGTCTCGAAATGGATTGAGGCGGTTGCCTCCCCCACCAATGACTCCAAGGTAGTGGTAAAGCTCTTCAAGACCATCATCTTTCCCCGTTTTGGTGTACCCCGAATTGTGATAAGTGATGGAGGTTCCCACTTCCGGAAACACACATTCAAAGCCCTTCTAGCCTCTTATGGAGTGACCCACAAGGTAGCACTTGCCTACCACCCTCAAACTAGTGGGCAAGTGGAGGTTTCAAACCGTCAAATCAAGGCTATTCTAGAGAAGGTGGTGCAAAAGAACAGGAAAGATTGGTCCCAAAAATTGAATGATGTGCTATGGGCTTTGAGGACGGCTTACAAAACACCTATAGGAATGACTCCCTACAAGCTTGTGTACGGGAAAGCATGCCACCTCCTGGTGGAGCTTGAGCACAAGGCTTGGTGGGCCTTGAAAGAGATGAACTTCGATTTAGACATGGCCGGGGAGAAAAGATTCTTGCAAATGAGTGAGCTTGAGGAGCTTAGATATGAGGCTTATGAGAGTTCAAAACTCTATAAGGAGCAAACGAAGAAGTGGCATGATGCCAAGCTAGTGAAGAAGAATGTGAGCATAGGAGACCTTGTTCTCCTCTTCAATTCAAGAGTCAAAAACTTTCCGTGGAAGCTTAGATCACGATGGTCCGGGCCCTTCAAAGTGATGGATATTTCACCTCATGGGGCCTTTGAACTTTGGAGTGAAGGCGGTGGCACCTTCAAAGACAACGGGCATCGGATTAAGCGCTATTATCAAGGAGATTCCAAAGGCACCGTCGAAGTTGTTGACCTCGGGGACCCACTCCCCGAGGAGGATTGATTTCAAGGAAGTTTGATCATGAAAGGTTTGGTGGAGTCACTCAACAACCACCGGTTGTAAGTATTAGTTTCCTTTAGTTCATCTAGATTGCATGTTAGTTTCATGGTTAGTTCGGTTTTAGTTTAACTTTTAGCTTGCATGAGATATTTGGATATGTTTGTTGCTTGTTTGTGGATGATTCATGAGTATAGTCGGAGGATTATTGGCAAAACCGTCGTAGGCAAAGTCGTTTTTTTATGTTCAATTAAATTATTTCTCGAAATTGTGTACAGGTACTCCCAGCCGGCCCACCGGCCGACGGTACAATACCGGCTGGGAGGACCTGGACACATTTCTGTTTTTGATAGTTTATTTGGGCAGATTTCAGATTTTGCATCCCCAGCCTGTACCAAACCGGCAGCCGGTCAACCGGCTGAGAGGACGAAGACTTGTTAAAAATCAAAATTCAAGAGGAAATGATTCCCAGCCGGTCGGCCGGCAGTCGGTCCCCCGGCTGAGAATCATGTTGTGTGAACCCAAAGTGAAGAAAAAGCAAAGGAGAAGGACCCCTCAGCCGGTCGGCCGGCAGCCGGTCTGCCGGCTGGGAGTTTTTGTAAGTGAAGACAATGAAGAAAAAGAAGACGAAGTAAGCTCCCCAGCCGGTCGGCCGGCAGCCGGTCCGCCGGCTGGGAGTGTTTTTGTGAGTGAAAAAAGAAGAAGAGAAGGCAAAGGAAATTTGAAGACATGATTTTGAGCCGGTCGGCCGGCAGCCGGTCCGCCGGCTCAGAATCAAACCCACTAGAAAAATTTAGAAAAAATCAAAAAAATCAAACCTTAACCCCCAGCCGGTCGACCGGCGGCCGGTCCCAGACCGGCTGGGAGGGGCCTGTCGCGAAAAATAAACCTCAATCTACCTTCTTTTTCCCTCATTCCACTTCATTTCTTCTTCTTAC
Source organism: Silene conica (assembly GCA_029255685.2). Classification (NCBI taxonomy): domain Eukaryota; kingdom Viridiplantae; phylum Streptophyta; class Magnoliopsida; order Caryophyllales; family Caryophyllaceae; genus Silene; species Silene conica. The sequence goes on from CM055314.2 coordinate 77,697,348, forward strand.
TTTCTTCTTACTTCCTTATTTCCTCATCTCCCATTCATCCCTTACCTTCAAAAAACCCCAACAAACTTCACCAAACTCTCTCAAATCAAAACCCCCTTCATTCCCTCATCACCTCTCCTTCAATTAGCCATGTCGGGAAGAACAGAAAGGCGATCCAAATCAAGGCACGACCCTTCGGTTGAGCAAGAAGTTCAAAATGTGATGGAGAGTAGCAACATTGGCCCGGATCCTTGCTTTCCCGGACTCACCTTTGCTACAATTCAACAAAAAGGTAATTTCACCTATTTTAAGAATCGCCCCCTTCACCCAACTAGGTTTATTGATAGAGCCGGGTTGAGAGAATTAGGGATCGAGAAAATAACAGCGGCTCTTTTTGAGGGTTTAGGTATGAAAACTTTGTATGAGACGAAACCGGTTCACACATCTCCCCGGTTAACTTGGGAATTTTTGAGTTCTTTGGTAGTGACTAAGAACCGATCTATTGGGAAAGTTGCATTTTTAGAGTTCCGATTGATGAATAAGGAACATCGTCTCACATTAGAGGAATTTGCCTTAATTTTTGGGCTAGACGGAAAATTGCCCATTAAGCCTCCGGAGGGCTTTGATACCGAGCTCATTTGGACAGCCATCACCGGTCTTGTAAGTGATAGAAACCGAAAGAAACCGGCTAATAGGGTGCATTTGGCACCGATTAGGATATGGCATAGGTTCATGGGGTGGACCGTTTTCTCTAGGGATGAGCCGCATAACTTCACTACTACGGAGCTCGAGATACTTGGTTGTTATTTGGTTGGTGGCCCGAAGTTAAACATTGCTCACCATATGGCCCTTCACTTGAGTAGGTTGGCATCCCAACCTCAGCTTACTACCCCCATTTGTGTTGGGGGGATGGTCACTTTGATTGCCAACAACCGTTGTCAGAGGCACTTCACGGTCGACTTCATTCAGGGTGAGAATGTGTTATCTAGCCGATACTTGCAGGATGCTTTGGGGTGGGTACGGTATAACCCCAGTGATCGTAAAGAGTATTGGCAGATTCGGGTTGACAACAAATTCAAGAATTCGGTCCCTTTGCCAAACACCGAGTTGATGAGAGTTGTGCCGGGGAAGACCTCTTACCTCCTTGATATCGAGGCGGACCCCGAGGACCTCCCGCCAGACCAGCGTGCCCCGAGAGTTTACGCCAGAGATAGAGTCGGTGCCACTCCTTCCGACCTCCAGTTTGAGCCTTTTCAGCAGCCCCCCATTTCCATGTCCCAGTTCCAGAGTGGTCCCTCATACTTCCAGGGATCCACCTCCGCCTCCGGTTCATCTTCATCTTCATGCCCCCAAGAGCTAATTGATTTCATGGCCCGGGTTGACTTGGGAATGAAGAAAGCGGCGGACCTAGCAGACCAGCGCCAAGCATTGGCCGATGAGCGGCATAGGGATTTGAGCTATAGGCTTGATTACCTCTACCATGATCAAGCTTATGGGACATTTCCGAGTTATGATCGGTCCGTCCGCGAGGGCTATCATCATCGTCCGGATGGTGGTCGCCCGTCTTACTACATGCCTCCTGATAGGGGTTATGTGCCTCCCGAGGGGCGCTTTTACGGGGAAATTAATGTTGCCCCGGGTTATTTCTCAGACCCGATCTTTCCCCCCAATTTCCGGGGAAATGCGGACCCTCCGAGGCATTCTTCCTTCCATGGTGGCTTTAGTGATGCGGGAGCTAGTGGCTCTCAAGCCTCCCCCTTCCGTGATTTTGTGACCAACCCGGGCGACTACATGATGGTCGATGAGGGCAATGGCGAAGAAGATGTAGGCGGTACCGGCGGTGATGGTGATGAAGATGACGGTGATGAGTGACCACCTTTGGAGGTGGTTGGTGATGACTTTCCTCCCATAGGAAAATCCAAAGCAAGTAACTCCCTTAATCCAAATTTCACTTTAGTTTGCATTTTACTTTTTAGCATGCTTTTAGCTTAGTTAGTTTAGTTTCGTTAGTTAGTTTTAGTTTTCAATTCATGTTTTCACATCATTAGTTTACTTGCATCTAGTTGCATTCATTTAGATACATTAGATTTCCATTTTGTATCATACTGTCACATATAGATTGCATACATGTAGTTTAGAGCATTTAGTTTGCATCTAGTCTAGTTTTTAGTTTTTCTTTTCTTTTGTTTACCTTTGTTTTTATTGCCTTCTTAAAAACCAAAAATCCAAAAAAAATTGAAAAACCAAAAACTTTCAAAAATATGTTCTTTATTTTCCGGTTTTCCTCCTCACATTATGCATATAAATAAGTGTGGGGAGGAAAAACCGTTTATTTCAAAAAAAAAAAAAAATATACAAAAACAAGTTTTTATTTTCTCAAAAATTTCAAAAAAGCCAAAAACATGTTGTTTTCGTTCTTTTTCTTCATTTCCCCCTTTGCACTTTGTTACATTGAGGACAATGTAAATCTTAAGTGTGGGGAGGGAAAATATCCACCTTGTGAATATTTGATTGCTTTTGTAGGTATGAAAAACTTCAAAAATACCAAAAAAATCGAAAAAATTGAAAAATTCAAAAACATGTTTTTACCTTATTAGTGTAGAATTGTATATACTTGTGTTTGCTTTCTCTCCTTTCGCATAGGTAACACTCGCTTGAGCACTGCTTTGGATCTTGAAGACACCACGGTATGATCGTTCCAACCTCTATTTCACTCTCATTTTCATTCTTTTGTTGCAAATGAGGAGGATGGACTTGTATTTGGAGGATGTGGAGTACATTGTGGAGATTGTGTGTGGCTTGTGTGCTTTTGTGCTGTTAGGAGATGCTTTAGTCTTATTTGGCATGTAGTTTGATAGTTTCACTTGCATTATAACATGTCTATATTAGTTGCATTCATGGCATATAGTTGCATTTAAGATAATGTTTTGAAAATGCCTAATTGAGAACTTTGACAAAATCGTTTAGGCCGTTGCAAATAATTCTTCTACTTATGACTTTGTCTTTTAGAATGATTTTTAAAACACCCTAGGTCATGCTTTTCTAGTATCTTTCTGACCATGGTCCAATACCAAGTCAAGGGTTTGCATGTGAGTCACCTTGTCCACCCCCGTGATGTGAAGTGGTTTTGATTATCTTGTCTTGGTGACCTTGTTCGACTTGGTGGTTTGGCAACCCAAAAATAACTTTCATGAATAAATTTGGAATGCTTTTTTCAATGATCCTAAGAAGCGGAAATGTTTTGAAAGAAAAAAGAAGCCTCAAGTGAAAAAGAAAAGAAAAAAATGGTTGTTGAAAAAGAATAAGAACATGTTGTTTTGGTGGAGGCGTACCACTTCGATGTGCTTTGGAGGGTAGCCATTGAGTTGGCTTCCCACTTGGTTGTGAATTCGACCGCCCAAAGACAGAGTGATTGTCACCCCCGATAAGCTATTGTCTAGAGGTTAACCGGTTGCCTAATAAGCGATTGGCGAAAGCAAAGGACATTAGCACGCGTGGGACAAACCCTATCCTAACTCATGGCATGAAAAAGAAATGAAAAAAAATTGAATGAGGTCAAGTTTTGATTGTAATCCACCATTTTGTATTGATTTGAGCATTTCATTCCAAAAAATCAATTTTGCCATGCCGTTTTGTCGATCTTGGGACGACCCATGACCTTTACTGTGTAAAGAATCTAGACTTGTTGTATCTTTTGCCTTTAGCATTGCGGGGATTATCATTCCATTCCATCCGATCGCCCTTTGACAAAAGTATTTGGATAACTGTTATGAAAGTAGCCTAGTTTAGCATGATTTGGCGGTGTTTTGTTGTCATCCTTCTTGCCTTAGTGACTTGTAGAATTAATATTTGTGAGGGAGTTTACGATTTTGAATTTGTTCCCTTTTAGTTGTTTTCCGCCGCTTGAATGAGGCAAGCGGTTTTCTTTCTTTTCCGATGCATGTTGCTTGTCTATACGTGTTTTGTTTTTACTGGTTGGCATCAAAAGTTTTGTAGCAAGACCTTACTTGCCTTGCAATAGGGCATTCTCCCTCATGAATGTCAAATTGTGAGTTGAAAGGGCTACGGGTGTAGCTAAACCCGATTCGGCTTATAGGTAGCTTAGTTAGTTGTTTCTTTGTTTTTAATAAGGGTTATATAGTTCTTTGATCTCTTACTCGAGGACGAGTAAGGTTTAAGTGTGGGGAATTCTGATGAGCTCCATTTTGGTCATCATTTCCTTTACATTTTCTTTGTTTTCGGTCACGATTCGACCTCGATTTGCGTATCTTTAGGTGTTTTTACGTCCGTTGCCTCGTATATTCCTATTCGATCCAATTTTTGTAGGTATTACGGCGTGGGCGAATAAACGGGTGAAATCGAGCCGGATTTAGAACGATTTATGAAGAAATGTGGAAGAATTGTGAAGGAGGCCTCCCAGGCCCTCCCAGCCGGTCCCCAACCGGCGGCCGGTCGGCCGGCTGGGAGCCTTGACTCAAGATTTCGACAAAAATGTAAAGAATTTTCCAGAACCTCAATTCAGCCTCCCAGCCGGTTCCCAGCCGGCAGCCGGTAGGCCGGCTGGGGATCAGATCCCATACTTAGCCATTTTGAAGATTTTGAAGAATTACGTATTTTGGGCAGACTACTCAAAAAGGGCTCCCAGCCGGTGGACAACCTGCAGCCGGTCCACCGGCTGAGGGGACCTGTACTTATTGAAGAATTGATGAAGAAATCAGATTGAAGAAAAAGGCCTCCCAGCCGGTGCCAGACCGGCAGCCGGCCGGTCGGCTGGGAAGCATGACCATTTGAAGATTTTTGCAGAAGTGAATATTTGGGCTCTCAGCCGGTCCCAGACCGGCAGCCGGTCGACCGGCTGAGAGGCCCTTTTTTGTATTTTCGAGCTCTATATAAACCCGCACTTGTATCATTTTATTTTTACGCATTCTTAAGCTTATTTCTAGGGTTTTTACTGTTTCATTGCTTGATACTTAGACACAAAAACACTCTTAAATATTTTAATCTTCCTTAGATCTTAGTTTAATCTTTCAATATTTGCTAATCTCTCTTTAGGATTCTACTTAGCCTTGTTCTTGGGTATTGTAAGAGGATTTTGTTGGGTTATATTTTGGAGGGTTTGAAAGAATCTTTCAACTTGTTATCCAAGCTACTTCCTTTTCTATAATCATTGGTATAATTCTTCTAATCTCTACTTAGTTTTTACTTTTATTTAAGTTTCCTTTGAATCAATTGTTTATCATTTGCTTGTTCATGATGTTTAGCTTTTGTTCATCCCTTATTCACATCTTTTCATTTACCATGAGTGAGTAGTCTCCTTGCTAGGGTAAGGGGTGATCTTGGGTGTTGTTTAGATGATGAATTCATGCTAGTAAGTTGATTAGTTGTTCTTAAAAAAGTAGTCTTCTATTTGTCGCATGCTAGGTGTTTGATGATTTGCCTCAACGAAAGTTGGGCTTTGATTTTAGCGTGACTTGCCTTTAGCGACGGGGTTTGTCTTAGCATGTTTAATGGTTGGTTGTGGTATTTGTAGCGAAAGCTAGGGTATTCCGACCTAGGTTAGTCGACTCGAGAGAAGAGACTACCCGAGACTATTTGTTTGAGACCTTCTAGTTTTCTTTCTAGCATCTTCGTCTAACCACCTTAGTGACCCCCGAAACCCTAGTCTTCTCTTCCATTGATTTAATCTTATTTAGTTGCTTTAATTGTTCGTCTTAGTTGTTCTTTAGTCTTTAATCAACCTCAAACCTATTACCCCCGACTCTCACTTAAATTAGAACATAATTACACAACTATCCCCACCGTCTTCGCGTTCGACCCCGATTTCGATACTACTTGCTTTCGGGTTTTATAAATGTGTTTGATGCCGGAATTGACGACAAAAACCGGCTATCAAAATGGCCTGCGGTGCCTATACGTCGCCGGTTGTTTCTTTGCCGGCCCATCTCGTCGCCGGAGATTGGTGCTATTTTTCCGGTAAGAAGCTGTTTTAAGCGTTATTTTCGTTTTCGTTGCCGGAGTTCGTCGCCTGTAACCACCCTCACCGACGGCAACCTCACGTTGTCGCGGTAAACAACTTCCTTGTGCCGGTTACCTCACGTTATCGGCGCTAAGCCGTGAGTGGTGGTTTTCCTGTGTGTCGGCGGTTTCCGTTTTCTTTGCGGGTTTTATGTGGTGTTTATGTTGGTAGTGTTGCGGGTGGTTGCGGTGGTTTGTTAGTGTTGCAGGTGTCTGCGGTCTCCGACGGTCCTGTCGACGCAGGCAGTTGTAGGGGTGCTCGCAAGTTGTGTTGCGGGTTTTCGGTTGCTATATCACTTGTTTGTGGTAGTTAGGTTTGTGGAGGTTCTAGTGGTTGACGGTGGTTAGGTTTGTGGAGGTACTGGTGGTTGACGGTATCCGAGCAGTGGTTCTAGGGTTCGCGGGGACTGTTTTTTTTCCAACAAGTTTTACGTGGGCATTGTGGTGTTTTGTGGTGGTTGGTCTTTGGTACGTGGGGTAATGACCGACGTTGTTCGGTATCATTGTCCCTTTGTGGGACTTTCGGGATGTCAAGATGGTCGTGGTAATGGCCTTAAAAAAGCTCCATTGCGCACTCATTTGCGTGATCGACACTTTTCCGGTGATGCCCAAGTTATTACTCGACAATCTCTTGCTTCTGTGTCTATTTTTGACGAGGCTGAGACTACCTTTCGTCGTATGGGTATTTGGTTATGTGGGGTTTGTTTTAAGACACATGCCCATAGTAAGCGTTGTTTACATGTGGATGGGTCCTTTATTGAGGCTTCGGATTCAGGTGATGGGGTTGTCTCTTTCGTTCTTTACGACTTTCCTAGGCCGTCTGATCCCGACCCACCTTTGATTTCTGAGGGTGTTAATCAGGAGGTTGTGGGTGGTTTTACTATTACTTCTCTTGATCGGTTGTTGTCTAGGGGGTTGAGAACCTTGAAGTCCATCCCCCCTCGGTGCCGTCTTGGTTTCTCTCGGGTTCTTAAAGGGGCCCTTGATGCTGTGATCCGTTCTCCTTCCGATCTCTCATCTTGGGTTGCCTTGCTTGTTTTACCCATTTGTATTCTTAAGACTTTCTCTCCGCGGAGTAGTCGTGAGTGTCGTGCCGCTGTCCGGCGTCAGCGACAGGAGGATAGCATTTCTAGTGCCATTTGCTCTTGGGGTGTGCCTGGTGGCATGTTGCAGGTCCTGCGGGATACCTTGGCTGTGTCTTCCCCTTCTTTTCGGTTTTCTGAGGAGCTTGACCTGGGTGAGGCTAATGTTAAGCGATGTCGGAGAAAGATTTGTGATGGTCATTATACCGCTGCTGTTCGTGTGCTATCATCTTCTGGTGTTGCCCCTTACAGTACGGCTACTCTCGCGGCTTTGGCAGAGAAGCATCCCATCATCCCTTCACCTGTTTTGCCTTCTCGGTCTGCGGGACATCCTCCTCTTGTTGCCTTTGTCTCGGCTGTCCTGGGAATGATTCAGGGGTTCCCGCGTGGTACTTCTTGTGGCAGAGATGGTTTTCGTGCTCAGCATCTTTTGGATTGTTTGAGTGGTGCTGTGGCTGCCGTCTCCGATGAGTTGCTGACTTCTATCACTGGGGTGGTTAACCTCTTTCTTGAGGGACGGTGTCCACTGGTTCTTGGTGAATATATCGCGAGTGCGCCGCTGACCCCGCTTGTTGAGCCGGGTGGTGGTATCCGCCCTATTGCCGTGGGTACGATTTGGAGGCGCCTTGTATCTAAGGTTAGTGCTTCTTTGATTGGTCCATCTTTGAGTGGTTATTTTGATGGGCTTCAGTTTGGGGTAGGTGTTTCTGGTGGGAGCGAGGCTATCTTGCATGCCTTGAACCGTTTAGTTGAGAGTCGGGGTGATGAGGTGGGTCTTTCTATGCCGTTGGTTGATTTCCAGAACGCTTTCAACATGGTCGATAGTGAGGTCATGTTGCGAGAGGTGCGTAGTCGTTGCCCCGCGCTTTCAGGGTGGGTGGAGTTTTGCTATTCTCGCCCCGCGCGTTTATATTATGGTGAGCATAGCTTGTGGTCATGTCAGGGTGTTCAGCAGGGTGATCCTTTAGGCCCTCTGCTCTTTTCTCTGGTTTTGCACCCTTTGGTTTGTAAGATCCGTGATTCTTTCGGCTTGAGTTTTCAGGCTTGGTATCTGGATGATGGTACTATTGTCGGGGATACCGTTGTTGTGGGGAAGGTTTTGGAGTTGATTATGGAGGACGGGCCGTGTTTGGGTCTCCATCTTAATATTGGCAAGACCGAGGTTTTTTGGCCTTCTGACGACCCCAGGAGCCGGGATTTGGGTGTTTTCCCCCCTGATATTGCTCGGCCGCAACGTGGTGTCACTGTTCTTGGTGGCCCGGTGAGTGTGTGCCCGGATTTTTGTAGTGAGGTTGTGATGGGTAGAGTGACTCGGACCATTGGGCTCATGGACTCCGTCTCACTGATTGATGATCCGCAGTGTGAGCTTCTCTTGCTCCGGGCCTGCACAAGTATTTCGAAGCTTTACTTTGCTTTGCGTACTTGTTCCCCTGTTGCTTTCGGGGCCGTTGCGCATGTTTTTGACGCGGCTCTACGCTCTCATCTAGAGCGTATCGTCACTGCTTCTGGGCCCGGTTTCGGTGACTGGCAATGGTGGCTTGCCACTCTCCCCTTTTCCTTTGGGGGGCTTGTTGTGTACGCTGCGGGGGGACGTCATTCACTATGCTTTTCTAGCTTCTCGGTTGCAGACTGTGGCTTTGCAGGATCAGCTACTTCAGGTTTCGGGTGTCCATGACCCCGGACCATCTTTTCAGTCAGCTATGGATGCTTTTGATACAGTTTCGGGTTCTGACATTCTGCGCAACCCTAGTGAGATCGCTGCCACCAAACTTATGAAAAAATTGGCAGATGTGTATTTCACGAGGGTTGTTGCTTCGGCGGAGTCTGTTTTCTCTTTGACCCCTCGTCAGGTTGCGCTTTGGAAGTCCCAACTGGGAGGTTGCTCGTCTGATTGGTTGCGGGTTGTCCCTATTTCTGGGTTGGGGCAGACTATGAACAGTGGGACTTACCGGTGTGTGCTCAGCTATCGTTTGGGTGTTCCGCCTTTTCCGGTGTCGTTGCCTTGTTCGGCTTGCTCCCGGGTTTTTGATGGAGATATCTTCGGGGATCACGCTGTCTCTTGCGTTAGTGCTGTTGGTGTCAAACATCGGTATAACCTTGTTCGTGATACTTTTTTGGATATCTGTTACCGGTCGGGAATCTCTACTGGTCGGGAGGTGGATATTGGGTTGCTCGATGCTGCGGGTGGGCCCTTGCGGCCTGCTGATTTGCTGCTCTATTCTTGGGACAGGGGGCGCGATGTTTGTGTGGATTTGGTTGGGTCATCTCCTTTGACGCAGTCGGGCATGGTTGATTTTGTGCCAGGAGGGGTGGTGGTTGATGCTGCTCGGAGGAAATGCGCCAAGTACAGGGACTTGTGCGCGGGGCTTGGTTATGGCTTCTTGCCTTTCTCCTTCTCTTTTTTTGGGGAATTAGGGGAAGATGTTGTTTCATTGCTCAAGCGGATTCAGAAGTTTTATGTGTCCCAGGATGCTGGATCGCGGAGCGCTGCTTTTATTTTTACTCGCCTTAGTTTTGCTATTGCTAAGGGAGTGGGCGCCCAGCTAGTTTCGCGGGTGCCCACAAATTTCATGTAATTTTTCCATTAATTTTTAATAAAAGTTCCCGGTTTATAATAAAATAATAATAATAATAATAATAATAATAATAATAAATAGTTAATAATAAAAAAATAACATAATAAATATATACACATTAATAATAATAATAATAATAATAGATATTAAACAATAACAATAATAATAATTAATAATTAATAATAAAAAATAGAAAAATAAATAAATATAAAATAATAATAATAATAATAATAATTAGTAATAATAATAATAATAATAATAATAATAAATAATGATGAGTAATAATAAATAGTAATAACAATAACAATAACAATAATGATAATAATAATAATAATAATTATAATAATAATAATAAATAATGATAAATAATGATAAATAATAACAATAACAATGTGGGTTGAACTTAGTAAAACTAAGCTGAACTTAACTGAATTATATGAAGTTGAACTGAACTGAACTAAACTTAATGGAGCTGAGCTGAACTATACTGAACTGAAACGAGCTGAGCTGAACTGAAACGAGCTGAAAATAAGCCAGAAAGAATAGAGTCTTACTCAAAAAAATCAATCTAATTTTTTTTATTTTATGTTATCAATTAAAGAAAGCAACTGATTCACTCATATATTCGATTTGACTCGAACCACCCTTTAAAATCGAATGAAAATTATTACTCTATTAACTAAAAAAATAGTAAGTCTTGCTTGTGACGGGTCGTTATTTGTGACGGATATTTTGTGAGATAAAATGGGTAGAAAATGAATTAGTGGAGAAAGGGGACCACATGAATAGTGTTGGAGAGAGAGAAAAAGTGGGTATTTTGTGAGAGAAAACAGTATCCATCACAAGCTTGCGACGGATAGTGCCGTTGCAAATAAGAATTTGTGCTAAAAAAATAGGCGTTGTTCTTTTACAGTAAGTCTCCCTTGCCACGGATATATCCGTCGCAAGCTTATAATAGGTTATGTTCTCCCGCTTGAGTATATAAGACAAAATTGAAAATCTCAAATGTCTTGTCTTTTCCTACCCAAGTGAATAATGTCTTGTCTTTTCCAACCCGAGAGAATTTGTGGTTCTTTTAAACTTAATTTCATGTCTAATTAGTTCAATTCAGTTCAGTTCATCTCTTCACAAATTAACTTTTTTTTTGATAAGGTAAGAAAACTAGGTTGATCCTTTTGGATATATATGACCAACCTATCTAATCCTTCCGAATGAGTAAGGTAAGTTGAAGCCACCGGCTTTCAAACCACCTCCTAAGAGTTGGACATGAATGTCCAACAGAAGCCATTAAGTCAGCAACCTTGGCTTCACGAAAGCAATGTTTAATTATCACTTCATCGAAAAGATGAAGATTAAGTTTCACATCCTTGATAATACTAGAGATTTCCCACGGGATCTGTCAAGTGCTACGAAGTGAGTTGATAACACATAAATTATCACCCTCCACAATTAACTTCGAGATTCCTAATTGTTTAGCGGCTAAAATACCTTCTTTTAGAGCGAGAATTTCTGCGACAAGAATACTATTAGATCCGCACTCTTTTGCTCCTAACAACACGACTTTACCATTATGATTTCTAATACAATATCCTAAAGCAGCTTTATTGCCATCTACTCTCGATCCGTCAAAATTTAGTTTTAGGAAACCTTCTAGGATTCTCCCACCAGATTTCCTTCTTACTAGAAGTGTTTCTAGCTGGCTTTTCTTTCTCGGGATTGTTGAGATTCTTATGTCTAGTTTCGTTCCAAGTCTTAATGTTATTATTACATAAAGTAATAAGTTTGCTTATATTAAAATTAACATTATTAAAAATAATGTCATTTCTATAAAACCATGCATTCCACCAAATAAAAATGATCTTAACGAACTCATCTTGTGGAATTAAGTCTTTGTGATAATTAAGCTTCATTAGAAAACTTTGACTTGCAATATTATCATAATATGATAATAAATTGTTGTAGCTAGTGATGTTCATTTCTTGTATAGTAGACCCAATCACCCAATCAAAGGACATTCGTAAAAGAAATGATCTTTGTTTTCACTGGCATAGTTGCACAAAATGCAATGAGATGGGACATTAATATGACTTTTGAGAAGTCTATCTTTCGTTGGCAAGCCCTCAACACATGATTTCCAAAGAAAAAAATTCAATTTTGGTGGAATATTCAATTTCCAAACCCACTGAAATTTACATGTGTCATGAGCTTGATCGAATAAACCTTGCGCTAGCCAAGTTGCTGTTTTTGTAGAGAAATTTCCATCCACGGACAACCCCCATATAAGGGTATCTGAAATATCATTATGTGGCAGTGGAATGTTAGTAATCTGATTCACAATATCGATATTTACTAAACTGGTTAATTTACAAACATCCCATTGTTTGTCAGAGGTTATGAAATCTTTAACTAAAAGATTAAGATCACTACTATTATCATCATCACTCGTATTGCTGGTAAGTGGGTGTGAGAAAACCCAATTATCAGACCAAAACTTAATGTTACTACCATTGCCTACTTGTCATCTCAATCCTTTTCTAAATAGAGTCCGAAGACTCATAAGTTTACGACATTGCCAAGAAGAGACTGAGTTAGGCTTATGATCAAATAATGAACAATTTCTCAAATATTTTTTAGTTATCACTCTAACTCATATACTTTCCTTATCCATAAGGATTTTCCATAGAAGTTTCACTTGAAAGGCTTTATTAGCGACTTTAGAAGATTTTAGTCCCAATCCCCCAATCGATTTCGGTAAGCAAACTTTATGCAAACCAATCAAACTAGGGGAACGTTGTGAAGGATTCTTATTCCAAAGAAAGTCTTTGTTAATCTTATCGAATCTCTTGTGGATTGATAAGGGAAGAAGGAAGTCTTGCATCTGAAAAGTTCTATTGGAGGCTAAATTAGCATTGATTAAAACTAGTCTACATGCTTGTGATAAAAAAATTGCTTTCCATTTCGATAATTGGGTGCAAGAAGATTGAATAATACTTTCGAAAGTATTTTTAGTTACTCCGCTATCTATTATAGGACATCCTAAATACTTACCTAAATGAGCTTCCTCGTTCATACGGAGAATACCTCTGAAGGATTCCCGTTGAGGTCGCTCAATATTTCTAGTGCATTGAAAAGTGGATTTGTCAAAATTAACAAATTGTCCTGAAATTATGCAAAATTTATGAAAAGTGAGAAAAAGAATTTTCTCAATCCCAGATCCAATTCTAATACCAATACCACTAGAACTAAGATCACTATTCTTTTGTAGAGATCTTGCTAAAATCTCGGCGCACATAATAAATATATACGACGATAGTGGCTCTCCCTGTCTAATACCTCGAGTTGGTCTAAAAAAATCTCCCGGTCTTCCATTTACTAACACTGCGAACGAGACAATTTTTATAAATTCCATAATTCAGGAAGTTCATTTTACACTAAACCCCATTTGCTTAAAGGTTTCCTCAATAAAGTTCTATTCTAGTCGGTTGTATACTTTCTCCATATCAAGTTTAATTGCAATCCAACCCCCTTCGCCTTTTTTTTACGTTTAAACGAGTTAAAAATCTCGTGGGCAAGAATAATATTATCTTGAATAAAGCGATTAGGTGTAAATGCCCCTTGAAACGGGTGAATTATCTTATGCAAGACACTGCGAAAACGAGTAGCTAAGATTTTTGGACATAATCTTATAGATTGTTGAACAAAGATTATATAGATTGTTGAACAAAGACTAATAGGTCGAAAATGATTAGTTGTTTGAGGGTTATCGATTTTAGGAATTAACGCTATGAAAGTATGATTTATTTTTTTAGTAATTTTCCTGAATGAAAAAGAGCTAAAACCGCTTTAGTTACCGAATTTCCTACAATATCCCAATATTTTTGAAAAAACTCTATAGGAAATCCATCGGGACCTGGAGCTTTATTTGCGGCTAAACTAAACACAGTTTGTTTAACTTCTTCCACACAAATATTACTTGTAAGCAAATTGTTATCTTCGTCTGAAATTAAACCACTAATCGACTTAAGGTCTTCATTTTCATCAAAATGACAAAGTTGATTTTTTTGTAAACCTAAGTTCAAACTCGTTAGATATTTTTTGTTTAATAAGGTCTTGATTAGTAATACAAGCACCCTATGAATGACTTAATCCCTTTTCTATTGCACCTAATAGTGGCATGATTTTGAAAATATTTGGTATTACTATTTCCAAAATTAGCTTTATTTATACAAGTTTTTTTGTTGCCAATAAATACGCTTATAATCAAGCAAGACATCACGTTTTTTCAGTCATTTCAACTGAGCGACTTCTAAAACCGTAATATGGGATGAACCGAGTTGATTATCTTCACAAATTAACTTCAGTTGGTCTTGCTTGTGACGGGTCAGGTGGAGGGACGGATAATGACACTCACAAAATGAATAGGGGATAAGGTGGAGCTACCCTCATGTGCTTCCCTCCCTCCTCTAAATGAACATTTTGTGAGACTAAATGGTATCCGTCACTCCGAAGTGACGAATATCTCCCGTCTTCTTTGAGAATTTGTGAATTCACTTTTAGTTTAGTCGCATTCAGATTCAATCAATTATAGAATTTGTTAAGTACTTTTTAACCGAAAATAAAATAAAAGTGGGCCTCCATCTATTCACTTTTTTTTTAAAATTTAATTTATCTTGAGTACCATTTTAATTTAATTCTTAATCGCCCCATATTAGATTTTGTTTGTTTTAAATGAAAGAATCGCGCTTTTGAATTTGAATTTCTCACACACTTCAAACAAATCTTTCCTTTTTTAAAACCCTTGCTCCTCATTCCTCAATTCTCGCCGGAAATTCGAAATGACGGCGGTGGCGCCGCCAGTAACAGGCAGAGAAATCTCAAATCCACCAACAGATGGTATCACCAACCTCCGTTTCTCTAATCACAGTGATCACCTCCTCGTTTCTTCTTGGGATAAGGTTTCCCCTTTTCTATTTTTTTGTTTATTTTGACGAGTTTTGAAAACAAATAATTGAGACAGTGGGAGTCTTTCAAAACCCTTACTCATTTTTGGTTGATTTATTAACTACCCGTTTGTTAATTTGATGAAGTATGAACTGGGTTTTTGTTGGATTTCAACTTGTTTGGTAATTTAGTAACCTTCATTAATTATAGGCCTGATATTTCATTTTTTTGGTTAATTTATTAATTACCCATTTGTTAATTTGATAAAATGTGAACTGGGTTTGCAGGATTTCTATGTAAATTGTTTGGTAGTTTTAATGCCCTTGCATCCATGTGATCACAGACCTGATATTTCAGCTTAAGTTTTGGTTTTGGTTTAGTTTTCGTTTTTTGGTAAATTTATCGACTACCCAATTGTTAATTCGATAAAATATGAACTGGGCTTTTTAGGGTTTTTTATTTAAGTTGTTTGATAATTTGCATACCCTTGAATCCGTGTGATTAAAGGCCTGATATTTCAGCTTATTGCAGCTTAATGTAGATTCATGTAATCATGTTAGCTGACTCCAAATCATTTTGGGATCAAGGCTTTATTGTCGTTGCAATTGTAATTTTGACGAAATATGACTAGGGTTTTGTAGGTTTCTGTTTAAATTTTTTTGATAGTGTACCTGCCCCGGGAATCCATGTGATTAGTCCATCAACTACCCATTTTCAAATTCAGCAAAATTGATTTGGGTTTTGTAGGATTTCTGTTTAGAGTGTTACGTGATTTTATTACCTTTAGGTCCATCTAATTCTAGCTCAAGAGGTTTCGGCTCAAGTTTTTTGTTTTCCATTTTTGGCGATTTTATTAATTACCTAGTTATTAATTCGACAAAATATGATTTGGGTTTTATGGGATTTTCATATAGACTGTTAGGTTATATGATGCTAGTGCAAACGTGCTTCGAGGAGAGTTTAAACATGGCGGTCCTGTTCTAGATTGCTGCTTTCATGATGATTCTTCAGGGTTTAGCGCTTGCGGCGATTCAACTGTCAGACGGTATGCTAACTTATATTTTTCATTTTTTGTGTATTTAGTTTCATAAAACTATCTGCTCTCTGGTGAGTTTCTCATGAGGTTGATCATACTTGAAATGTAATATTGGATTTAACTGAATATATGTGTGCTGAATTGGGTCTGGTTTATTCTTGGTTATCTGCCTTTTTAAGTGTTTTTTAGTGGATACTTGAAATTGGTGTTATTGAATGCTATTTGTATCCGAATAATGAATGATATTGAGTCTCTCTTACTTTAGCCGTGTCATTATAGCTTCGGGGGTACAAGTCTTTATCGTTCAAAGTTTAGCTTTATAGATTCTAAATCAGAGATAAGGAAATGAACTGTGCTCTGTGTACTCCAGCAGAGCCAGACATTTTTCTTCCACAACTGTGTACCAAATTTTCTCAACCATTTTGGTTCTCTCTGCTTCCGGTTGGATAACTCAATGTGTCATTGGTGTGCAATCAGAAAATAGGTTGAATTGATAATATGAAGTCGGAAATGAAGTGCTTGAAATAGAAGTTGGATCTTTACACTTATACTTTGGAGTTTGCAAGCATGTTTATGAATCTTCTGGCTTTTGTAGCATCAGCCTCATCACTTTTTGTTTTGGTGGGGATATTCAATCAAAGTCTAATTTGTATGTAGTCCTGAACCTCTAGAAGAATGAAATAAAGGGATATGGAGTATAAACTAAAAAATTAGGCAATGGTTAGTTGACAACTTACTTTTTTTGTCTCCGTCAAGCTTCGAGGAGCCATATACTTGATTATGAGCACGAGGCACCATTCATCTGTGTACTGTATTTTGTGTATTGCATGAAAGTCAATAACTTGGTGTGTCTAATGTGATCTATTTTGACATTACTAGCTTATTAGATTACATCTTATGAAGCTCAAGTAATAAAATCCTGTTAATGAATTTGGCTCTTATAATCTGTCATCTGTTAGCTGCACATCCCCTGCCTCAGTTCCAAAACATTTTACATTTCGATAATATGAAAAATGAGTTAATAATTTTAACTAGTAAGCGAGAGACTACAGAGAGATAACAACAACAACAACAACAACAACAACAACATCAGAGCCTTAGTCCCAAAATGTTTTGGGGTCGGCTGACATGAATCATCCCTTGGAACCGTCATGAGTAAACTCTCATCTCAACAAGAGAATAAAGAAGGAAAAGGAAAAAACGGAAGTGGAGTGAAACAAAAAAATGGAAGGCAAAGGGGTTTTATAAATTTTAAATCGAACTTATCACATGTATAAAAACCAAAAAAATAAATCAAGAATAAAGTTTAAGGTGATTTTGAGAAACGAAGTAAAAATTAAAATAAGAGTTTTGGAGGAAAAAGTGTAACAAATCCAAAACATAAATTTTTTTTTTTAGAAAACTTAATAAAAACATCAAAGGCTAGAAGTCCACATGTATCATATCCCTCCATAGTGCCCTCTCCATCACCATCCCCTCATGAAGCCCGAGAAATCTCATATCATGCTCAATCACAAACTACAGAGAGATAAAAGTCAAAAAAAGAGAACATTACATCTTTAGATAAAAAATGAAGGTACACAAAGCAAGTGAATTAATTTGATAAAGACGAAGAGAAGCAGGCGGAAGTAAGAAGGTTAGAAAATGAAGAATAGTGACAGACATTGAATTGGGCTGCTATTGTTGTTTGTTAGTTGGTACTTAATATTTTTAATTGAACTTGTCTGAATCGCTTATGATATTTTAGAAGAGCTGACATGGCAATTATTTGTTTTCCACAAAAGGGCAGCGATAGTTCAGTGTTTGATAATTTGGCAGTTGATTATGGAATTGCTCATTTATGTATCTAATCAGATTTTATTTTTGGTGTCCTAGGCTGGTTTTCAACCATGGCAAAGAGGATATTTTGGGGAAACATGATGCGCATGTGCGATGTGTTGAATACTCATATACAACAGGTATGTTGTGAGACAACTTTGTCAATTTAACTTAGGGTAACATCCTTTTTTGCTCTTTTGCTTGTGTACTTGCTTGTCGGATACCATGGGAAGCAGTCTTGATTCACATAATGAATAGCAAAATTTTATTTGTGTGGGTTCACCGTTCATTGCAGTTACACTTGGGCAAGTCTTTAGAGATAAACTGTTTCCTTTTTCTGATTTGGCTAGTCTTTCAGACCCATAAAAAATCCACAAGCCTTAGCGGTCATGAGACGTGTCTATATTAGTCTGAACTTCCTGTGTTTTCATTTAAATATATCATCAATAATTCACAGTTTTGCATTCTTTATCTAGTACTCCTATAACTAAACTATTTGTAATAAAGCTATTTCTTAAGACGTTCTTGATTGCTTGTATTAGATGGTATACTGGCTGAGTGGCTGGTATAGTTTAGTTTTTGTAGAGTATTTTGGAGAAAATTGAGACAGAAACCAATCAACGGGCAATGTCTTTAAGATGACATGAAGAACTTCTGATTTTGGCCTTTTGCACGACATACAACGTTCTAGGCTCCTAGCATAATGCTTCTCTAGGCGTTCACCAAAAGTTTGCTGTAGTGAATGTGATAGCATTCCATTGTTGCTGCGGTACCATGGGTAGTCTGTGGTATTGTGAGCGCTCATTCCTTAGCCGTTTATTTCTTTTTCTCTTATGCCTTCAGCCTATAATATATCTGCTGGCCAGTTTCAATATCATCACAATGATTACCTTTTTAATTTGAAATAGTCAGCATTAACAATTACATTGGATGTAGGGTGGATCCTGGTATATAAATAATATATGGCATAGTAGCTATGCATCATGTTTGTGTTAGTGTGATATGTTGTCTTCTGTTATATCCAGTGGCATTGAATGCCAATAACATTTTTGCAGTTGCTTTGTTGGAAAAAAAGTATGTTGACGTGTATATACTACTGCTGAAATTATTTTACTGAGCTATTATATGACTGGCTTCCTTCGTTATCTAGCGGATATATTAGGGAGACCACTCCTGCACTCATAGCTGTTTTGGAGGCATGGGAAACCGATTAGTATGGAGGTGGTTTAATGCTTCAAATGGAGGAAAGCATGTTTGTTGGATTATAACGATTTTATTAATTGTTCTTTATTTATTTTTGTTTATGTTTTGCCATGTCTAAGTTTGTTTGTGCATTAACTCTGTATTACTTGTATCATATTCTAGGGCAAGTTATCACTGGTAGTTGGGATAGAACTCTAAAGTGTTGGGATCCCAGAGGCGCAAGTGGTCAGGAGCGTACTCTTGTCGGAACATACCCACAACCGGAGCGTGTTTATTCTATGTCTCTTGTTGGCCACAGATTAGTTGTAGCAACTGCAGGAAGACATGTTAATGTCTATGATCTACGAAATATGTCTCAACCAGAACAAAAGCGGGAGTCTTCTTTAAAATATCAGACTCGATGTGTACGTAGTTACCCCAATGGAACAGGTATGGACAAGAAGCAAAATTTCTATGTCGTTTCATTTGCATTATCTTTATACTCTAGTCAAATTCTGGAGGTCTAAATCCCTATTAATTAATTTTTTGATGTTGTAGATACCTGTTTCTAAAATTAAATGATGTGGAAAAATTTTTATCCATCAAAATGGACGTAAAACTTTTTCCGAGTATGTTTTTTTTAACATATTTATTTATATTTTATTTTAAATCAGTCAAGTTTTCGGATTGAACTGAGACATATGATTAAGCTAGGTTTGGTTGTGTGTTGATGTGGCATAATATTGTGATGCATTTATATCCTTTTGTAAGATTGTTGGAATCACATAAAATGTCTCAGTTTTTAACGACAATGAATGTAATGACAACTTAGAAGTAGAAAGTTCCAGTAGTTTTTTTGACGGCGTTTAGCTATAGTCATAAGTCTATGTACAGGTGATCTTTTTTGCTGTTGTAGGTTTAAGTAAATATCTAATAACTAATGTTTTCAATTATTGGCAGGTTATGCTCTCAGCTCAGTTGAAGGTCGAGTAGCAATGGAATTTTTTGATATGTCTGAAGCTGGTCAAGTTAAGAAGTGAGTTCCCGCTGTTTAATTACCCTTTGGTTTAGATTACGTGACATGGCTCTTTGTCTGCTACAATGTGCTCAGTGTGGTACTGTGATTTCTGTGATTCGTGTTTGACATAGTTTTGGGTTTCCCAAGTGCTTCAGTTAGAGTCCACCGAACAATCCCTTAAAATTGTTTGATCAAGTCTCAGCTTGAGACCGATCAAACTGATCTTGAGCTCGATTACTCAAGCCCAAACTTTTACGAGTTATAACCCACTGTTTTGTCTAATTATATGTTGTTTTAATGAATTACTATAAATGTAACAACAACAACAACAACAACAACAACAGCAACAACATCAGAGCCGTAGTCCCAAAATGTTTTGTGAATTACTATAAATGTAACAAGAAAAGAAAAACAACGAATATAACCAATCTCAATCCAAACATTACCGTCTTTGCGAGCTGTGCCTGAGCGTTAATAGGATCAATGGCAGCTCAATTTCTTAGCAGATGACTGGTTAACACCTCTAGGTCCATGCTATGCCATATGCAAATTTATTATCTTACAAGGGTATAAACTTTCAAAACTGTGTTAAGCTTACTATCATTTATTTCAATTCTTTTTCTGAAAACTATGTTTGTTGGATTCAGTGTATAAATTGTGGCTCTACGAACATGTTATATTTCTACCCTATTTGTAGTTGATGCTTGTGACTGAACATGCAGATATGCTTTCAAATGTCATCGGAGGTCTGAAGCGGGAAGAGACATTGTTTACCCCGTGAATGCCATTGCTTTCCATCCAATGTAAGTTATATTGATGCAATAAACACCACAATGCACTTATGTTGTGCTAGGTTGTTAGTAATGACGCCAACGACTAAGTCAAGAGTGTTCATCTAATGTTTACCAACACAGCATAGACAGCAAGAGATGTGTAACCAGGATGACAGTATTTAGTTTTTGCAGATTTTCTTGGAATGTGAATTTGGTATTGTTCAAATTCGAGAATGTCAATCAGTCTTAGTTGAAAGTGTCCGACAATATGTAGGAATTAGGATGAAGAGTCTGAAATAAGTACGCCGTAATATTTTGCCATTCGTGAAACCATATTACTGCAGATCAGTTCTTGAAGACATTTTCTATCAAGTCCCTTTTTTGGGCTATTGGAGTCTGTTCCTTTTACTGTGTGTGACATCCTCGTAACTTGCAGCTATGGGACATTTGCTACTGGAGGCTGCGATGGAATTGTGAATGTATGGGATGGAAACAACAAAAAGAGACTTTATCAGGTAAATAAGTTCTCTTGGTTTGCTCTGAAAGTGCGGATTTTTTTCTTTATTCTGTGTATATATGACCCAACGAGTGTCTAATGATACTGCCGACTTCAAGCCTAGACAAACGAGTAAATTTGCACTGGATTTGCGATGCTCAGTATAAAACTTGTCGAATTTACAGTAGTCAAGCCAAATTTTATTTTAGGACTATGACTTGTTCCCAAATGATCTATAAAGAAAATGGGTACTTGAAGTTTCTAGATGATTCAAAGGAAAATTAAATAAAAAGATCATTCTAAATAATAAAAAGAAACACAATCTACCTTATTTGTAACCTAACATTACACCATATCCGTATTGTCTCAGTATGCAAAGTACCCAACGAGCATTGCAGCATTGTCATTCAGTAGAGATGGTCGTCTGTTGGCTATCGCTTCAAGTTACACTTTTGAAGAAGGGGAAAAACCGTAAGATCCACTTACATCTACATTCAGATCCTTATCATGTTAAACTGGTTTGATATAATAACCCTGACTTAATACGATGTTCACAAATTTGGTACAGTCATGAGCCAGATGCAATATTTGTGCGTAGCGTGAATGAAGTCGAAGTTAAACCAAAGCCTAAAGTCAATCCTCCAGCTTGACGTCAGCTGAGCTTGTTTCGCCTGGGAGTTTGACGCTGCTGGCCTTGTTGATCCCGGAAGAAGCGTCAATGGAATTGTAAAGACCATGCTAGAGATGTTACTATTTAGCTTTCTGTTTTTATGGATGCGTAATCTTGCTGTAATATTCATCAGAATCTTTTCTATAATTTCTTTCACTGTTTCACACATGGTGAAATTATGCAAAATGACCCATGGATTTGTACGACTCAACATGCATTTCAATAGTGTTACGCCGTATTTCATATATTTTCATCTAGCCTACAAATTCAAAACATAATTATTTTTATATATAAATTTTACTTTTTCACATACTCCACTTTTTTTATTAACTTTTTTATATATAATACTTACCTAAGCATAACCATATTAACTCATATTAGCATTTTACCCTAAAATTTAATTTAATTATTGCTCTTGAAAAATGAATAATAGTAAACCCTAATTCTCCATTTTTTTCTTCCTCAAAAAAGTAACCATCTACCAAATTCACAAAGTGTGGTCGTAAAGGAGTAAGCATATGTCAAATGATCTTGATTCATTTATATGTTTATTTTTTTTATTCTTCATAAGTTGTTTTAATTAAATAAACAAATGATCTTGATGAGATACTACTTTGACGAGAAATTATCACGAAATTAAAAATGACCTGAATAAAAATAAAATGCGAATTTTTATATTTTTCCAAATGCCTAGAGAAGTAGATGTCGTTAAGATCATAAGGGATGATACTCATGATCCAAGTATAATCCTCAATTCCCCATGAGCATTATATTCGTCCTTATGGCCCGACCCCTTTTTACCTTAAAAAAACTAATTCTTAAAGAACACAAGTAAATAAAAGGGTTATGCCCGCAAGGGTGGAGTCTAGTGGTTAAAACTTGGGTGCAATTCCCAGGAGACTCGGGTTCAAGCCTCCCCAAGAGCAAATTCTTGTGGAGCGGCCCGAGTTCATGCCTAAATAGACTTCGAGCCTGTCACCCTTGTGGAGCGGCCCGAGTTCATGCCTAAATAGACTTACCAAAGGTAACGGCTGCGGGTTCCCTCATCACCAAAAAAAAATAAAAAATAAAAGGGTTGTTTCATTATTCGTATGAATAACCTCCTTAAATTGTTCTATTCTATTAGTAATTCCAATTAATCCATCCTATATAAAATACCTTCTAATAACACTCTTAAGGCAACACACAACTTAAACATTAAGTCACCCTTGTGTTTCTAATGGTTAAGACACCTTAATTCTTACCCTAATTACAAAAAAACGCAATTCATCTCTTCCCTCCCTTATTACTCCTACGTCGACATTTGATGGTGGGATCACTTCTCGATGCTAACTTCCTCCGATCGGTGAGTGATGTGTTAATAATTGGGGATTAGTGCTGATATCCATGATTAATTGGTTATAATTCTGTTTGCAAACATTCGCTTGTGTCTAACTGATCTCAGGTTCGAACCCTACTAACAACATTATGCCCGCAAGGGTGGAGTCTAGCGGTTAAAATTTGGGTGAAATTCTCAGGAGACCCGGGTTCAAGCCTCCCCAAGAGCAAAATCTTGTGGAACATTCTTGGTCCGAGTCCATGCCTAAATAGACTTCGAGCCTGTCACTCTCGGGTGGTTTATCTGGTGTATGTGATTTGCAGGCTATTACATATACCCGCGGGTTTACCCAGTGCGCGCCGAAGGTAGCGGCTGCGGGTTCCCTCGTCACCAAAAAAAAAAAAAAAAAAAATTGGGGATTAGTGATGTAAGAATTTGAGAGCAAGGGAAATTTGGGAGTTAAATGAAGAAAGGAGTTTGTTTTGAGAAGGGAGGGGATATGATCGATTAAATTCAGATTAATTAAAAGGAGCGACTACTTTTAGCAACCACCTATAAAATAAATTATTCTTATGAAATATGGAGTAGTCCATATCGAATGACAAACTATTTACTCAGAAAAGCTAACAAAACGAATTAAATACATACATTTGGACTTTGGAGGGAAATGTCGGAGAATAAAATGCACAAAATTTATCCCCATAAGCAAACTCATTCACATTAATAAAATCGGAGATGAACGATAACGTAACCCAACAGCGCGCAGATGAGTGACTAGTTGTATTAAAACATGCAGTAAGCAATTGGGAAGGCAGTTTCGAATCATACAGCACCGTATCATGTAAGGTAAAAGTTGAACAAGGGTGTTGTGTTATCACTAAACTCGGGGTATTCACGATGTTCAATAGCCAGCTGGAGATGCCATCGCTTCTCCTCCCCCGCCTTTCCTCATGCCCCCTGATTGGGTTAGCAGATTTGGAGAGCGCTGCCATATGTAAATAGATCATAAGAAAATAATAGAAACTGGAAAATTAGCAAGTATTCAAAAATACAACAGTTACCCAGTACCGTAAAATACAATGGCATTGTGAGAATAACGAAAATTATACCACCATTAGAGGAGAACAAGATGACTAGAAAACAAATGTAAGGGGTTCAAAATTATACTTACTGATTTCGCAGCAATTTTATCTTTTTGGTCGACTATTTTGTCTGCAATTCCATATTCAATGGCTTCCAACGCCGTCATGGTTTTGGAGCGTTTGATATCTTTGTAGATTTCTTCCTCTGATTTGCCAACGCCTTTGGCTAGAAGTTCAATATAAGTATTTGTCAATTTTTCTTGTTCTTGTGCCTGTCAGATGTTAATCAAATTTGCCATGTAAGTTCTTTTTAGGATGGCTTATAACTTCATACTCAACATCACATTTGATGTATTTTGCTATTATAAGGCATACCAAGTTCCACGTATATGTCACATCCCCAACGACACCATCGAGTTCAGGTAAATATAATTTCGCTGCAGTCAAGCATTAGAATCATCAGAAGCAAAACGCATGATACACTGAGTAAAACATGATGTGACAATCTGAGACTCTGAGTAGAATAATAATTTTTCATAGGAAAATGAGACTCGGAAGGGAGTGTTATGCAGACTCAATCCTAGCATGTTTAATCAAACGCACGGAGTCCCTGTAAGTGCAACAACCCTAAACAAAGGTCTCTCCAATATGTTTAATCAGAGACTTGTCTTTCGGAATGAGTGTACTCAATCAGTAGGTTGAGGTGAAGGTGAGTGAATCGAATGCAAGATGCAATTACAGAAATAGAATAAAACTAAACTATAATACAAACATCAACTGACATTTTTCGGCCAAAATTTCAGTGGAAAAAAGGTATGCATTCTCCTTTAACAAGAACAATCACTCAGCCTTACATTCTGGTTACAAGCAAATCACAAGCTCCAAGATAACATATCCCTAAAAGCTTCATTAGTGTAATATGCATGTTATCTGATAGGTAAGCCAAGGAAAGCTAACTACATAATGTTATATGGCAAGCTCTATCTTACATGGCAAAGCTTGAAGTCACAGTTCATGTTTACATCAGAGTACTCGAGGTAAGATGACATTTTTCAGATAGCCAAAGAAGGCTGTTTGGAAATGTAAAAATTTCCAATTCAAGTCTACAAGAAATGGCGTAAACGCCAAGTGCAGTATTACAATTCTATGTAGCTCCAACTCGGCTACAACTTTTAGACACGACACGTTGGAGTGTCGTCTTTTTTAGGAAAAGTTCCAGATTTTTTCACCTAAATGAAATGTCAAAAGTGTCGTGTTGTGTCATGTTGGAATGTCGGACATGTGATACACAGACAACATGCAAGTGTCGGAGCATAAGAATGAGTAAAACCCGGCTCTTTTGCTATCCATCCAATCCAGCCATTTAAGGACAGTAGAAGACACAGTCTCAAGAACTAGAAGAAATAAAAGTCTATCAACCAAGAGCAAGTATAAAGAAGATCAGATAGATTGGAAGTGGTGTCATACTGAAAGCGCTTGGCATCAGATAACGGGAACCCTTCTTTCCCAGTGATAAGAGCATTGCTGCTTGACCATATGCCATCCCAAGGTTCAACGTATGAATATCTGATTGGCAGGCCTGCAATTTTTTTAAAGAAAAAGTAAGCTTGAGATTGCATTCAGATCGGTTTGAAAACTTAAAGAGTAAACAGTGGCAAATGAAGAGCGACACTTACAAGCATTACGTCAGCTATAGCATAGGCATCTGTCTCATCGGCAACATTAAACCCCCTAGTACTCTAAAAAAGCATACAGCAAACAAGTCAAGATATTTTTACATCTGTTCCACCCAGTTAAAACCTTCGTGCCTCTAGGAGTTCTAAGCCTATGTTGACTCTTCTAGAGTCGTGCCCACGTCCAACAAAACAGTTAAACACTCAAAGATATGGGTAATGCGTACCGACCCTCAATAATCTGAAACTTCTCCAAGTACACAAAAAATGAGTCTCGTATACAAAAGTATGGGAAAAGAGAGTTTATGGCGTATGGCGTACGATATTCAAAGATTTTGAGTCACGGTCTCAGACATCTCTCTGAATTACTTCAAATTCTCAAAAATATATTTGAATTTTTAGATGTATCTCCTTATCTGTGTACTCGTTATTGTTCAGGGCCTCCAACATGAAAGCTTGAGCCTTATATTGGAATTACAACTATACATTAGAAATGACATGAAGGTAGACAGATCATATATTGTTTTTTATCCTTCTTTTATTATAAAAAATAAATACATATACTCACCCGTGTTCCAGGACAGTAAATGTACAAATAAATTGGTTTTGATGAATCCTCATAGTCCAAAAGCATCAACTCAGTGATAATGAGCCTCGCAACTCGAGGTACAATCTGAAACAAAGAGGCGCGGTTGACACAAATAAGAAAAAAAAAAACATGACGTCATGAAGCATAATATGCATATAACAGATGCTTAAATATATTAGTTTAAGGAATTTCAAGTATCAATTAATAGTAAAGATGTCTCACTGGCAGGGCAAGATGAATAATCCTAGCATCCATAAATATAGAAGGAAGATCAGGAGGAGGAGATCTTCTACCACTTCTTTTAGCTTCACCATATTCCATGCTAGAACTCGTGGTATATTCTGATGAACCCCTATTATTTATGCCTCTAAAAGTCCACATCTCACCCTTGTCTAAATAGTTGCTAGCTGAAGAAATACTTTGCTGCAAAATTTTATCCCAAACATAAGGTATATCCAAAGATTGAAACAGAGTACAAACTAATCATGGATCAATGCAAACCTCAGTAACTTTCTTTGACATATCCATTTGGGAAGGCGGGAGTCCATAGAGAAACTGGGGGATGTTTTTAAAATTATCCATCACTGCAAAGAACAGATTCAATATAAGAAAATGCCAGAAACAAGAAACCAGGGTAGAGGAGAAATGTTGTGAAGTAGAGACTTGTAACTTCGGCTCGTATAAGCAAATAGTGAAAGTTAATGCAAGTTTGACCTAGATGTTTGATAAATAAGGTTGCCTTCTACATTCAACCCTCTTTCTACTTTCCCATTGCATTTTAACGGGGATATCAAATGGCAAACTGTGGGAAGCCGGACAATAGTTTCTATTACTTAAGAGTGTTGAATATGGGTGCTGCACCTCTAAAACAACATTTAACAACTACTTAAACTAGGCACACAGTTGCAATATGCATGCCTTTACGATTTGTATTTAATTAACAAAATACAACTGGCATCTGAGTTCTTCAAAGTTTTCCATTTACTTTAGTAGAAAAACTCAAGGGGAAAAACAATACGAAAACAACTGTCCTTAACACAAGTGATTTTTATTTTTAAATCATAAAGCTGCTTTTTAATTTCTTATTAAAATTTTCTTCAAGGAATACATCGACGTAACTAGCCGTAGGTCCTTTCTGTAGGGCAAACCAACGGTGTATTCATAACTCATATATTGAGGATATCTGCAGGACCTTGCACGCTTTATCTGCTTCTTACTAGAGTTGCTACCAATGAGATTCTCCCAAGCTTACTACAATTCTGATATCTTGCAAGTCTTTTGTAAGAGTTTGGAAATGGACCCACGTGTACTCCTTCAGGGTTAACATCCTTACATATTTTAATATACACAATAGAATAATAATTCCCAAAACTTGATCTTGGACCCTTTGACTATACAACTAGTGAGTCCAGGATTGTGGCAATATCCATCTGAAAGTGCTTTTTGCATGTCGCAGACCTTTCAAAGGTTTAGCAGTCTAATTTGACACAAAATTTATCTGTAACTCCCATATCTAAACCCCTCTCTTGTACACCATTCAGTGAATGAAAGCTAGGATGATTGTCGAAAGCCAAAGCCTATGCAAGGAAACACAACTATCACTCAATGCGCATGGATAGGCCATTAGAAAAATCAATTTTGCACTACTAGAGGAAGCACTGTATTATAACTATTATATGATATATATCTAGGCCGCAATACGGAATCAAAACCTAGGAATTAAGGTTTTGTTAGCTGCGGAGACCGCTGACACAGCCACATTTATGACCTAGACATGCAATTCCAAGATCAAGTCTCACACCAATACTGAATACCATTAAAGGAAGCGAGAAACGGATACATTACACTAAAGAGAGCATTTTGAGACTTCTTATGCAAGTAAAAGTTACTGTCATTGCACTGAATTGATGATATAGTCCATTAAGAATAGTCTAGCAGAACCACTAAGACAGGAGAGTGGCTTCTCCCACAAGCCAAAGTTACAATCCACTACCCGGTCGTAATTGGGAAAGATGTGTACCGAGAAATTTACGAAACTACCTACTGGACAAAATAATTTTGCATACATCACTTCAGGTTCTGACAATAAACGACTGGGCTTAAGATCTGCAAACTTCTGAATCTGAGGAAATGGATGAGTAGTGATCAAATGAAAGTTGATGCTAATGGTCATTTGCTCTTATCCAAATTCTACACAATCTCTCCCAAATCTCAGAGGGATTCTACTGTACATACATTCTGTAGACCCAATAAAAAATAGGGGGGTAATATTTTTTGGGAGAGTGGTTGTTATGCCTAGCGAGTTTCATTTTATAGTACATCTCAAGATCCGAGGATTGTGGCGTACAACAAATACTGACGAAGGTATTGGGAGTAAATAATAATCATGGCAGACACGATAATGAGAGGCTGGGCTTTGCATAGATACTTACTTGGGGGTGAATTATCTCCTCAAAATCTCAAATCCTTCACAATAAGTTGAAATGGAGTGCATAAGCATGATGCTTCTAGCGACAAATCAACTTCTCTAAATTCGACATATTAAATACCAACAACCACCACCTAGGAGTGTTGGAAGGTGCATAAGTATGAATCTTGCCACCAACTTGCCAACAAGTAATAAAAATACACATGATTTCAAGTCATACCAACACAATAGTTAGATGCTTCAAAGCATGAAACTTACCAATAAATTGCCAGCAAACGTATAAGAAAACTAACAGAGTTCAGTTCATAGAAACACCATAACAAGATATTTCAAACGCCCCATCTTCATCAACTTCTTACGATAAAAGCTTTGCTTTACAATTAAATTGCCATAAAAATTGCGCCTTTCTATGAACTTTGCAGCATTCAAAAATTAATTTCCTAGGCATATCTGAAAGTTCTCGTTTTGTTCAAGTGAAGCCTTCACAAACTTTCCCTCAACAACGATGGACACCTTAATTCCTTAAAACCACAACTAGATAAATCCATCCAACTCCATACATAATTCCTACGATCAATTACCAACAATCATTTACAAATTACTACATCACACCCCAATTTCCATCCATCCAAAGATAACCCTAACAAATCAAACAAATCTCAAATATAACCCAAATGAATAAAACCGCCCAATTAACCATTTAAAGTACCAAAAAAATCAAACAAATAACAAAATCAACCAGTGGCGAAACTAAGGGAGCTATCCTGAGCAGTCAACACCAAAAATCGAAACTTTTAGGGGGTGTTTGGTTGGGAGAGTTGGAATGGAATGGATTTAATCGATTATAATGTTTGGTTGAGCTATTTTGGAATGGAGTTAGAATCCGGATGTATTCTAAATCCATTCCAATCCCCACTAATCTCATACCCAACCCTTATCCCAAGATTCCAACTCCATTCCATAATGTTTGGCATTTCATTCCATTCCATAATGTTTGACATTTCCTTCCATTCCAAGGTTCAACCAAACAATATAAGACAAGTATGGGATTTAGAATTCATTCCATAATGGTATGACATTTCAATCCATTCCAAGGTCCTACTCCTTTTCTAGTATATCTTATTGCATTACTAGTTCCCCTGAAATTTTTACCGCTCCTAACTACAAATCCCGGTTCCGCCACTTAACCCAAAAAGGAACCCATATTAATCAACCAAATTAATTGACCAACAATCCATAAAAATTGAAGCTTTTTAAGTTTTCCAATTCTTTCCCTACTATACCTTATTCCATTACTAGCTCCCCTAAAATTTCGACCCTCCTAACTACAAATCCCGGTTTCGCCACTGAAATCAACCTACTCAAATGGAAACCCTATTAATCAACCACAATAATTGAAAAATAACCATAAAAATCGAAACTTTTAAAAACTTCCGATTCTTTTTCTAGCTCCCCTTCTAAATACAAATCCCGGCTCCGCCACTGAAATTAACCAAAATAATTGACAAGGAAAAAAACTTACATCCATCCTCGAGATTTTCTTGTCTGAATTGCTTAGGAATATGATCATAAGAAGAATTTTGGGCACATGGAGACTTGAAACACCTTCGAGAAAAGGTGGGATTTCCATGGTGAGACAGAGATGAAGAAGAGAAAGCACGAGAACCCAGAAGAAAGGAGGACTTGGAGAGAAAATCCAAATGACGGTTATTAGTAGTAACGGCGAGAGTGGAAATGGGTGAGAAAAGAGTGGTCGCCATTGAACTTCTGTTGCTACACTCTTCTTCTCAAGACTCTTTGATTTTTAAGGGATTGCCTGTTTTTTTTTTTTTCTGAGTGACGAGGGAAACACAGCTCGTAATTTCGATGCACACTGGGTATTGGGTAAGATAGTCCAGGATGACAGGTTTCAAGTCTCTAAAAAATTGTACCCAAATTTTTATCATTAGACTCTATTTTACGATTTAAAGATAAAATTATTGAGGGTTTTAATGTTAAATTGGTTGTCATCTTGTCAACACGGACAAAAAAATGGAACACAAATTGTCAAATAAGACGGTTATTCCTACGGTTGAGTAATACAACGATAATAACTGTATAAATTGTTATTTAGTCACAAACTTGCCACAAGTTAGATTATAACATTTGCAGAAATGGCTTGAGAAATGGTGGATGCAAGGAACTGATATGAATTAATGTGGATATTGGAATTAAAAAACAATAAAAAGAAATCTTTCCTATGTGGAGTTCACTAAAATTTGGAAGAGAAAGTCTTTCAATAAATTATTGAGAGACCATTTTTTTAGCCTTTTATTTATATTCCGTGAGTCTGTAACTCTTTTGTCATTGATCGTACATTTAGTAGTTTCGTACCTATTTACATAATAAATGTAAATATTTTATCTTTAATCATGATTAAATTTGTACAATAATCTCTCAATAAGCTTATTGAGAGGCGATCTCTCAGGAGACATATTGAGTAAATTATCAGGATACCAATTACCAAGTAGTTGGAATGATGATAAACGATTTAATAGACCAATTAAAAAAATAAGTTAGCAAAGATAAGTTACGGTATAGACTAATGTATAAAGTTTAGGGACGTACCATAGAATTTAAAAATTGTACGGGTACAACATAAAATATCCAAAAAACCCAGGGGTACACCGTAGAATATCCCAACGAAATAAGAAGTTGAAAAAACGAGAAAGATGAAACAAAGACATAGTAAAAAAAGATAATGAGACTTGGCCACATGTCTTCCGGTGAGAGGTAACCCTGTAGATTGAAGGTACATGATGGTTAACATGGTATTGTTGCGTGCTCGGGGAGATTAAACCTCCTCGTCATAAAAATAAGAGGAAAAAGGAAAACTCGCCATGCAACAACTGAACAGATGAAGACATTAAGTGACTTGCTTAGTTCAATCACTTTGTCGCTTTTCACCATATTTGTTAGTTTTTTAACTCGTATAATTACATTTTAACACAAATACACGTGAAACCATATTTATTACTGTATAGATTTAGTCAAACTCAATCAAACATAAATATAATGGTAACATTTAACATGGTGACATATGTATTTGAGTTAAAAATGTTACCACTTTAATTGGAAAATGTACCTATTATACAAGATGTTCCAGGAGTTACGAAGGAAGATTCGAGCTCATATTGATCAGGGTAACCGGTACTTTAATTCTAACAAATTACCTACTATTATTCTAACAAACTTGAAAAACGTGGGTATAGCTTCCAAGCCATCAGAACTTCACTTGAATTCATCAATCTCGAAAACCCGGGAAGACCCGTCCATTGCGACAGAGACTAGGAAATCTCCGCTGGCAGATATAGCAAGGGCTTGAATGACATCAGAATGCCCACTGAAGGTTTTGACTGGGGTTACTCCATCCGAGAGACTGTCCCATACCCGTACTTTGCAATCGGCACATCCTGTAGCGATAAACCGAGTTGCCCCAAGCCATGCCAAACATGTCACCCCACCCTGCTCGAACAACATTAGAGTTCAGAATTTGGGAAACAATCTACGTTACGTAGACTTGTTTGAAGTATCTAAAACAAATGTATCTCTATAGTGGGTACTAGGCTATATGGGCGTCATAAATTCATACCCATGTCGGCGTGTCAAATGACGCGCAAACAAGATAATATGAAGAGTCAAAGAGACATGAGAAAGAGGAGACAATAGATGATGTGTGTAAGTCTTAGAACCACTCCTATGGTTTTCGCTTAAAATGAAGTATCCAATGACACTCATTCACACCCTGGCATATATGAAGTGTTCAAGTGTCATATTTAGGCCCTAGTATAGGGTGTCGAGTACCGAACACAGGTATGCAACTAAGCTAGGTTATAATAGGCGGCAGTAAATCACAAAAGAAAATACTTGAATCTTTTCAGCATGCAACATGAAAAGTCATATTGAAAGCCAACCTCATGCAAAAATGTATTACGGGGCACCGAATGCTGAAGATCCCACACAATCAGTTTCTGGTCCATGCTTCCAGTCACAGCCCATGGTCCACTGTTATAAAAGACAAGTGGATGAAACTCAAAATCTAATGTATGCAATTATAAGATTGATGGGTTGGTATGTTAAACTGACAACATATAGAAGGAACAAGTTTTCTTAATGTCCCAAACCTGCCTAGCATATTTACAAGTCCATGGATCCTCTGACTGAGGGTAAATAAAGCACACACTGACACGCTAGAATATCGATGGTGCTTTACATTTTGCTAATTCAAAGTGCACAATTCTGTGAATTTAGGGGTCAATGGGAATGAACTAGATGATGTATATAAGTGTACAACTTCAGGATTAATATTCCTGCCAAAGAGAAAATGATCATTATATCCTTTTGATTAATCTCTCAAAATTTATCAGTTTCTATAACATATACTCCCTAGTCCCTCCTATTCTAATATATCTTCCCTTTCAATTTGGGTACAACGGTTAAGAAAGATAATACCCACCATCTCCTTCTCTCACCCAACCCCCAACCCCCAACCCCCAACCCCCAACCCCCACTCACCTACTCAACCATAACCTAAACCCAAAACAATCAGAATCCAGCCCCACCTATAACACCAACCCATCACGACCACCATCCCCTAAACCACTGGACCCATCCCAATCAGCGCCAACTCAGTCCTAGACCAATGAACCCCCTCCACCACCGTGTAATGCCCAGCTCTCCCTCAAAAATACTTCACCTCCTCGTAAACAACCTCCACCTCCTTAAAATGACTCCCACAACGCAAAACACCCACCCAACAGTTTAAAACATATACCCTATCGTGCAATCCACCTCCCTTGTCCCTTAAAGCCCTAGCTCTAGGGTTTTCGGAGATGAGTGAGGCAGATTTCGAGGTGGCCGGTGCTTTACGATGGTTATGGTGGGTGTTTAGATGATGTAAAAGAGGCAGATCGCCGTGTCATTATTTTGGGAGGGGTGGCAATGGGGTGAGGTAGTGGTTTTAGCTCGATAGAGAGGGAGAACCACAGACGAGTGGTGGGGGTGGTTTGGGGCTGTGGGCTGGGTAGCTTTGTGAGATGGTGATGGGAGATGGAGGAGAGAGTGAGGTGTTATGTGGGTGGGATGGAGGTGGTGGTGAATGAGGAGTAAATAAGAGGCTAATAGGGGTATCAAATATGAGTACAACTTTACTTTTATGAAGATGGAAATCAAGTCTTTCCATTCACTAAAAATGAGGGTGATTAATCTTAAGTGTACCAACTGGGGTTATGAAATTGACTATTTTTGTATTCAAAACTAGAGTGAACTGACCAAAGAGCTTCACGTAGGGGAGATAATCTAATGAAGGGAATTATCATTTACGGAGTATGATAAAACAATGCACAAGAACTATAGTACGTAAAAGAGAAACGAGATACTTAAAAGCCATAAAATTGACAAACCTCAGTGAAAAGCCAACACATTCTATTGAATCCTCATGAGCAGTCAAAGAGCCAATTACCTGAGTGGGTAACACAAATCAGCTCCAAATTCTAAAGGATATAACAAGTACACATCATGGTTCATCACTTAATCCATAGTACACTTTTATCAACTAACAGAATAACCTCAATTTCATTCATCAGTAGAGTGCTCTTTTTTTAGTAAAAAAAGTAATAAATGGTAATTTGTAGCAAAATCCTAGACGCATTATGGCTATCTATAACCATAGTTGTTGCACAGTAAAATATGGCGCTAACATAGGGAAAAGGAGGCAATATACAACTTAGAGCAATATAATTTAAATTTAAATGACACATGACTGCCGGAATAGTCGACCCAAATCATTCTGGGATTAAAAATTAGCTAATGTTGTAAATTGTAATAAGTTATAACTCCCAGATTAAAGGGAAATGAAAGTTCATAGATTAGGATGGAACTCATGGAAGTCGTACTTTTCCTGTCAAAATATTGACCATGTGAACATTGTTGTCCTTTGAGCCAGTCAAAATGACAGATGAGTCAGGGCTTATTGCCAAGCACGTTAATCCATCAGTATGATAGCGATGACCTACATCAAGAAAAATAAGGCCATCATCATACTCATCTCACTAGAACACGTCATTTCTAGACAAATACCACAAATTTTCACTATAGGCCACACAACTTTTCCCTGAAGAGGTTCATATTATAAGCACAGTAAATAGAGGCCTAGTCTCCTAAAACAAACTGAAGCTCAAATCGACCGTTTTTTTTTGTTCGCCATAGCAAACTGTATGCTTGCTCACCAAAATTTGAACGACCGGCGTAAAAACTAACATAAGTGACATTAACGATTTTACAGTTTTGAGAAATGAGCCTTAATGAGCTTTGGGAAAAACGTTTACCTTCTATAACATGAATGTTTTCACCACTCTTTGGGTTCCAAATTCTCAAAGTTGCATCATCTGAACCAGTGCATATTGTTTTACCTTAAAAACACAAAAATTAACAGCAGAGTCAAAACAATTGTTCATTATGAGATAAATACCAAGAGAAAAACCTTGAGGAGATAAGATTACCATCAGGGGTAAAATCGCCACAAGTCACAGTACTAGCATGACCAGCAAACATATTAAGATAACTGCCTTTGTCAGCATTCCACATCCAAACTGATTTATCCTCTGATCCCGCCAAAACCAGGTGTCCTCTAGGATGCCACTTCACCCACTGAATAATAACTAGTTCATTGTGAAGACAGGTACCATATATGTATATCAGAAACAAAATTAACCGTTGCCACAGGGATCCCACAAATGATGAAGGGGTAGGATGTATCATGTATGTAGCCATACCTCTACCACACAACAACAACAACAACAACAACAACATCATCATCATCAGAGCCTTAGTCCCAAAATGATTTGGGGTCGCCTGACATGAATCATCCTTTGGAACCGTCATGGGTGAACTCACATCTCAACAAGCGAAAATAAAGAAAGAAAAGAAAAAACGGAAGTGGAGTGAAACAGAATATGAAAGGCAAAGGGGTTTTATAGATTTTAAATCGAACTTATCACGTAGTATATAAAAACCTAAAAACTAAAATCAAGAATAAAGCTTACAAAGATTTTGAAAAACGAAGAAAAACTTAATATAAAATGTTTTTGGAAAAAAGGATGTAATAAGTCCAAAAAGAACCAAAAATCTTTTTTTTAGAAAACTTAAATAAAACATCAAATGCTAAAAGTCCACATGTATCATATCCCTCCATAGTGCCCTCTCCATCACCATCCTCATCCCCTCCTGAAGCCCGAGAAATCTCATATCGTGCTCAATCACTCTTCTCCATGTTTGTTTAGGTCTCCCTCTACCCCTAGCAACCTTTTCTGCGCCCCAGATCTCCAACCTCCTCCATACCTCTACTACAAAACACGAATAAATTGTTTCCGTATATAATATGCATATGCCAAACAAAATCGCCAAAAGTAACCTAAACTAATAATATTATTAATTTGACTTTAATCGGTTGGAGGAGTGGGTTCAAG
This sequence comes from Silene conica, assembly GCA_029255685.2. Taxonomy (NCBI): domain Eukaryota; kingdom Viridiplantae; phylum Streptophyta; class Magnoliopsida; order Caryophyllales; family Caryophyllaceae; genus Silene; species Silene conica. Next base: position 77,733,529 of record CM055314.2, read on the forward strand.
TTTGTAGAAGCGCTGCTAGGTTCACATAAAAGCAGTTGGTTAGCCAAGTTCACTCATCGACTCTGTTTGCAGTGCAAGGATCGACCGACTGAAACACAAACCATGCAATCAGGTTTTGTACATGGCTATTTTGTGGAAATAATGATAAATAAGTCCCTTTTTCACCCGTATTATTTATACGCATAAGTGTTGCACAAACTGTCAAACTAACATAGACTATCAGGGTAACAGTACCTCGATTCCTGCATCAGGTCCATCAAGTGTGAACTTCAGGATTTCTGAAGCCACATCCCACACACGAACAGTTCCATCAAAACTTCCAGATGCAAGCAGCTGTCCATCCATGCTAAAAGCTAAACTGTTTACAGAATCACTATGACCTGAAATTTTGTTTTTAACAATTTTTCAGCCAAATCACAATTATACCAGACCAGTGAGCTCCTAGAGAAAACCCCTCCAGTAGATTCAGTGAAGCATATTACCCTGAAGTTCATAGGCCCAATCTCCTCGACCAATCCGCCACATGAAACCCTTATCATCACCGCCTCCTGTGGCCACTAGTGTCGTATCTATTGGGCTGCAGGCAACGGCATAAACTTCACCTACATATATCAAACAATGAAGTCAGTGACACTTAATATGCATGAACCAAAAATAATGTTTTATGCCTTGTACACTAGCCTTGCGTTAATATAGAATATTATTAGTAGACTCGTGCATCATATAAGCATGCATCTATTTGATCATAATCCACAGGACAAAAACTTTAGAGATTCACATCCCCCTGAGATCTATGTTCAACACCATGTCTTGAACCTCGACTATATTCTTAATATGACAGTCCAGTCTTGCAACCCCCCTTCTACACTATTCATCACGTTTAAGCCTAGGGAGACACAAATCCTGGAATTCAACCCATTCACATATCCACCATACAATAACAACTACAACTCAGCTTATTTTGAAGCAGTTCAGCATATAAGTCAGCCAAATAAACTTCATTTTTGACTTCTCGGATCATATACAATTCCAATTTCAAAGCCTAAGACTACACCATGTCTATCGGTCAGTTAACTTCCTAATAACTTGTAAAAAAAAATTACCAGTATGGCCCGTGAATGTATGCATGGAATCATCAGCTTCTTCTGCAATTTCATCAAATGAAATTTGAGAATTCCAATCATATATAAACATAATTTGAAATAAAACTGGAAACCCAAATAACAAAAGATAGAAAAACTACAACTTTATCATTTATAAAATCAAAGACTTACCAATATCTTCATCATCAGAACCCTGTTGTTCATCTGCATCAGGAAGCTCTAATTTCCAGAAACAACATGAAACCACAGTATTAAGTAACTTAAATTAAATTAAATTAAATTAAGAAAATAAACTGAACAATTTAAGAAGTGGAAATAAAAAGGAAAAAAGGAAAAAAGGAAATACCCTCTTCATCAATATTAATTTCTTGGATGATGTCTGAATCATCAATGAAAATATTACCATGATCTTCAGATTCTTCTCTAGTATCATCTGGGATACTCATTTTATTTTCTTAATTGGGTTGATTAGCGTCAAGGAGCTTCGGGAACTACATACATACATAGATTTAGGTTCTAAATGGCGAAACAAATGAAGAATATTGAAAGGATTTTACAAGGTTAATAAATCCTATGCAGCGAAGAACAAGGGTTAGCTCAAGTGGTAAGAGCTCTCCCACCTTAATGGCGAGGTCGCAATGTAGTGCGTTCATTTGAATCGAAAAAAGAAAAGAAAAATCTTAAGTAGCCAACCTTCATTACGACATACGAAGTGGGAGTATTCTATTTCACTCCAAATAAATATTGAAGGTTTTTCAATAGGGTATTCTTCTTAGCCGTGAGGGTCCGGATGCACACGGGATTTTGAGGAAGGGGTGGGCACTTTATAAAAACTAAATACGAAAAACATTTATAGATAAAACTTCAAGTCGGCATTACATGATCGTGATCACACCGATACCAACAACAACAGCAACAAGAAACAAACAATAATAATAATTATAATTACAAAGTAAAAAATATTTGTACAAGACTTTTTGAGGCATCCAAGTGGTAACGTAGGTTCTTAAAGAGCTTCAGGGCTGTGCAAATATTACTACTACAACTACTACTACTATTGTTTTTAGGTTTTTGAATTTGTATTGCCGTTCTGCTAGGATGGAATTATATTGTGCTTGTTTGATGGGACTGCCTGTTAGCACTTCCTCCTTGACAGGGCATAAGACTGTTTATCCACAGACTCAATATGAGTCTCTGGAACAGTTAAATATTATTATTTTATGCTAAAGATTCAGACTGAATTCAGACTCTTTTATTTCTTCCACTTTATCCCTCAGACCCATTATATTGTCAACAAATTATATATAGGACCTACTAAACCCCAAATAAAATTCCCAAGAGTCAAAATTAATTGCTAAATTAGGACCTACGGAGTATGTAAGTAAGAGATTAAAGATTTCGAGTTTGGGAAAATAGAGAATTAGCAAGTACAATTACACAAATAATTAGAACTATACAAATAGACTACAAATCTAACAATAATAAGTCTAATACAGATATATAACTCAAAAATTGAACTTATTTTGGTAAAATTCGAAGAACTTAGAGATTTGGGGGGAAAATAGAAAAACTACTTGAAGGAAAGATTGAAGCAAACAGGAAAGACAAAAGTCGTGGTCTTTCCGGCCAGGGATATCTAGCAAGGAGGCCAGGCCAGAGGAGGGAGGTTGTAGTCAGTGGTGTCAGTCCGTTGAGGAGGACATGAAGTAGGAGATGTATGGTGTTTTGCTTTGGTTTTTGGGAGATGTAGTGGTTCGGCGTTGTTTATGGGTTTTTTTCAACAAAAAATGGGTACGTGCCTACACATTCCTACCCCCCTAACGGTAACGCTGAGTGATGAACACAAACATCAAAACCCTTTTTTCCAAATTTTCACAATCAATACAAGGGCATAATATGCATGTCTCCCCTTTTTAACAGAATTCTCTGCAGCACATCTCACAAATTTCTCCCTCACCAAATTCCGAAATTCAGGAGTTCAACGTTTCATATTATACATCCAAGTTCGATCCATGTCTATAAAACCAAAAAAGCAATACCTAGAATAATTTAAAACATATTAATGACAAGATGGGCAATGACGTAATAGTATATTTGACGTTATTTTCACCCGGTTAAAAACATACGCCATCTAACTATCTAAGTATCTAACAAGAGACCACTTGGTAACTTTGATGCTATCTTATACGGAGTATTGCTTTTACTATTGGGCAAGACATTCGTTTTTGCAAAGAACAATTCCAGCCTTCTTATAATACCCCCAAGAACCTATACTTGCATACGAAGCATAAATTACCAGACTCTCGTATCCAGTGGCGGAGCCAGAATTTGAGGTTAGTGGGCGAAAAATTCCAGCGGGGGGTAAACAAGTAATGCTATAAGATAAACTTTAAAAAATATTGAAACTTTTAACTAAAACTTGCGAGTGTTTCATTTTCCAGCAGGCCAATCGCCCTGCTATCCCCCTAAATCGGCTACTGCTCGTATCAAAAATTATGAAGCTCTGAGATAAATTATTTTCACGAGGTTTAGCAATACTAAACCAAATTATAACGAAACAAAGCCGCTTTAAGTAGAACGACACGGATTTCATTATAAGCTTTAGCAAATTAAGCAAAACTACTCAAAATTATTCATGTACTTTAGCAAATTAAGCAGAATTAAGTCTTAAATAGAAAAGAAACTTATAAACAACAGCTCTCAAATAAGCTTAGTCAAAAATTGTAAAACTGATTACCTTGTATGAGCGGTGGTGATGGCGAACAGGGAGATTACAATAGGAGAGAACGGTGGTGGTTGCAACGGAGGGGTTGTGAGGGGTGGAGGGCGATTGGTTGAGACTGAAGAGGGTTTTGTGCGAGTGGTGTATCAATTTAGACCTGCCAAACGGGTCATTCGATTCAGTTTCGGATCAGTTTTATTCGGATCGGGTAATTTCGATTTACCTTTATTTTCGATTTCAGTTCGGTTCAATTCAGGTTGGAATCAGGTTTCGGTTTTAATCGGGTGTAAATATTTCGGGTCAGTGCAGGTTCGGGTCAGGTTAATTTCGGAACAGATGAGATTCGAGTCGGGTCAATATCAGAGCAAATGAGATTCGATTCGGGCCATATTCGGATCGGATGTCAAGGGATTAATGGATTATATTTATATATATCAAATATTTCGATTTTGTTTTTTATATAATTTTTATATTTTTGACCGATAATATTTCAAATTTTTTTAATAGTAATATAATTTATTCGACATTTTTTTTCTTATCTAAGTTTTTTTTCATAATTATTGATATATACAAATAATTTAAATATGAACGGTCAAACATGCAATTGAGAAATAGTAGACATTCTTATATAAATACTTCGTAGTATATACTTGATAAATTGATCATAAGTATTTCATATCTTACAACATTGACTTATCTTTTATCGTAGTATATACTTATCTTTTATCGTGAGTATTCGTCCTATATATAATAAATGTTATCACAAAAATACTCGACTTTGTTTTTTTGTATGAATTTTTTTATAATGGTGATGGAACTTTCCATCCAATAAAAATTTAGTTTGAACAAAAAGTAAAGCTTATATCAGGAAATAATTATTATCAAATGTTCATTCCTCGTCAATTCGTCTTATTATTCTTACATCACCATTTATTGTATAGGAGTATAAGACCGTCTCCTAAGAGGGTTCTTCGACTTCTTCCACCTGGAGGAGGTTATAACTTATAAGAGGTCTTAAGTTAAGATAATCTTAAATAAGACCATCCGATATGTAAATTATTTGAATTTTATAAGCTCGACTTGAGTTCGGTGAATTTTGAACTTGAGCTACTCTTGAGTTGATCTTTAATTATCATTTATTTGTACTAACACAATACCACCTTACTCGAGTCCAACATTATGTTATAGAGTATAGACTAATAAGACTATAGTCTATAAGACTATAATTTATAATAACAAAGTAATCACAGTCCACAGAGCAGCACAAATCGGAATGGCTATCAGTCCTATCACCATATCTTTTGTAAAGATGGAAAGGATATCTCATTTTGGTAAGAAGATCTCTAATTCTCCCTAATTAATTATTGAAATTTTCGGATGTTTCCCTTTAAATCTTTGATTAGTTATTTTCTTCATCTAAATCTCTTTTGTCAGATTCTTTTTTATCATTTCGGTTGAAATTGCGGTCAAATATGATAAAAAAATTCTTGCTGAAACTCTTCGGTCTCTTATTCCCTGATATGCACACCAGAATACCCCAAGCACAAAACTCCATAAAACCAGCAACCATTTTTAGAGTAGATAGGCCCCGTGAAAGGAAAGGCATCGACTGCGTTTATCTATATACGTTTAACAAATGGTAGTTGTAACTCGTAAGTACCGGGTGAGTGAGGGGCTTCCTAAGCTATAAGCTTTCCTTATTCATATCGTACGCCTTTACCAGAGAAAGATTAAGTCTCAGTGGGCCGACCCAATTATAATTATGAGAATAGAATTCTGCTTCTCCGTTAACAATATAAAAATATGCATATAAATAATTAATTTTTTTCTTTTGTTTGACAAACGACAATTACTACATTCGGGTAATTTTGGGTTTCGGTTGAATTTCGGTCATCATTAAGCAGGTTGAAAACGGTTCGGGTGTGTTTCGATTCGGGTCAAACCAGTTCAGGTTGAAACAGTTCAGGTTTATTCGATCTCGGGTCTATTTCGGATATTACAAATTCAGTTCAATTTCGAATCAGTTCAGGTCGATTCAGGTTTCGGGGTGAAGTTCAGTTATACCTTTCGGATGTACGGTCAGGTGTCGATTCAGTTATTTTCGATCGGTTTTTCGGGTTCGGTATACTTTTGCCAGGTCTATGTATCATGTATGGATTGGGGATTTTTTTTTTTTTTTTTTGTTTTTCCCCCTTTCTAGAGTGCTAGGTGCTACGGCCACAACAGGTGGTGACGTGGTGTTAACGAATTTGGGTATCACCATACTAAGAGCAACTCTAATGATTGTATTTAGGGACCTGCTTGCAATTATTATAAATATTCTAGCGGTATGCTCACCATTGAAACATCAAATTACGTCCCTGCTTGTAAGCATGTGTAGCTTTGTCAAGCTACATGCTTGAAATAAATTAATAATTAAGAAATAATAAAATAAATTAATTATGATACTTTATTTAATTATGTGGACCCTTTTAAGCTAAACTTGTTGTAGTTTACCACTGGAGGACGTTGTAATTTAGAACCTTTATTGCTTCAAAAGACGATGTGGCAAAGCAAGCTACAAAACCTTGTAGTTTGCCATTGGAGTTGCTCTGATGGGTCATACTTCCTCCGTTCGAATCCAAAGCGCACATATGTTTTTTGCACAAATATTAAGAAAAATATTAAAAAACTATTAAAAGTACATTTGGAGGTGTGTAAGATGTTTTTTTATTAATTTAAATGTGTGATGGTGGATTATAGGTGGATCATGTAGTGGCATTTTATGTATATAAATGGTTTCCATAAGGGTAGTTTAGTCATTTTGTTTTCTTTTTTAGGAAAGTGGTAGAGTGGATATGAATGGATGAAAAAGGAATATAGGTAGGTTGGATATGAATGGAGGAAGTATTTTTTAAGATACGGATTTTACTCTTTTGTATACGTTTTTTAGATTTCTTTGTCATTTTTTCGTTGTTCAATTGAGTTTTTTCAAACTCCCTCCACCTCCCTCCAACAACTCACTCTGGGCAACCTAACTGACCCTACTCGTCTTACCGTCCCTCGGCCAACCCTTCCCCAAATTTGTTTCCTGCAAATTAATTCTATGTTTCGGGTAGAACTATTACTCACATAGAAAAAAATCCTAACGGCAACATGTTTTCATATTGTTAATGCCCTGTCGTTTCGTGCAACTATTTGCAACTTTGGCAACCTTAAACAAAGTAAATTATGTTTCCTCCATATAATTTGCTACTTTGTCTGCATGTGTTCATAATGTTGTATAATTGTATGTTATATTTCATCTGATTGCTTGGAGCTTGTTCTTCAGGTTGCGGGTCTTGCCGTCGAAAGTCATTGCCTCAAACATGTCCTTTTCTCTATTAGAAATATTATTATTAATTTTCATTGTATTTCTATTAGTTATTGTCCTAGGTCTTTAAATAAGATTGCTCACTCCTTGGCTCCAGAAGCTGGGATTTGAGGAATTTTTTTATGTACCCTTTCCAACAAAAAAAAATACTTGTAGGAAGTTTGAGCGTTATTTAATGAATTTGCACAAGGTTTATTTTCAGAATTTTTTGTCTCAATTTGCAAGAAGTTAGTATCATAACCCTAAATTAATAGTTTGCTAAACATTTAATTTCACTAATAAACCCTAATAATTTTAACAAATCATATTATTAATTTAGTAAACAGCTAAATTAGTTCACTAAATGGAGGATTATGATTCATTATTCAAACTGGTAGAGCAATTAGATACGATTTTGGCAGCCAATATGGAATATTAATGAAAAAAAATTATGTAAACGAGTAAAATTCATATGTGAAAAAGTAATTCCGCAAAATAATCACAAATTCTTATTGAAGACGGAGATATCGGTCATAAGCTGAGGACGAGTCGAGTAATACTCAAGTGGTTAGATAGGACAAAAACATAATGATACTCCCTATACAATTTGTTTTTGTATTATCTACCCACCTGGATATTATTTGACCCGTTTGCAGCTTGTGACGATTATTTTTGTCTTTAGTGAGACTTATTGTAAAATAATATATAAAGAGAATAAATAAATAGTTTATTTTATTTATTAATCAGTTATGCCAAGGTTAAAAACGGAAGTTTGGAATAAAAATTGTTACTACTATGATTCAACCTAGACGGTCATTTTCTTCTTCGCTTTTTCCAATTTGAAGCATCACTTATTAGTAATCAATCATACAAATTAACTTTAAAAATTACACCGCTATAATTGACTCCTGATTTCGCCACTGCTGCTTGTGATACTACTGCTCTTCACTAGGAACACGTGATGTAAAATTGTAAATCACTTAAAAGTCAATAATTAAGCAGCATGATTATGGCTTGTAGCTCCTGACAATCCCGAGTTTAAGGGATTATGATAAAATGTTGTAGTATTATGTTTATAAGTTAAGTTATTATCTATAAAATTTTATTAAAAGGGTAAACTAAAACATCAAATTAATGTGACGTAGTAAAAATTAAATGTGACATGCCAAAAATTTATTGTGATATGTCAAAAAATATTGTGACATGGCACTAATCTATATAATGTAGATGTAGTAAACTAACCCTTTCATATACACAGAAAATATACTAAAATGTTTTACAAAAATGTCATTATTATCATCATTACTCTTAGATTAATTGTGCATATTAAATATTTGATGAGCCAACAAATTGTAAAATTGATATTACCTCTACAAATTCACATTGTATAATTAGATTTCAAAGAATTAGGTTAGATTTTTTAAAGTTTAAGGATGAGTAATGAAAATTACCATGACAAGAAAAATGCACTACAATATTAAACTCGCTACAACATTATATTAAAAAAAAGATTAAGCACATCACGTGTCATTTAATTCATGTCCAAATATTATGGGTCGCATGCTTACAAGTACAAGAAAATATAAAAATATTAGTTGCAAACAAAAAAAAATTAATACAATTTTTTTAGTTTCCACTCACAACTTTGGTTATTAATCTATCATAATCTATTTAATATATACTTCTTTTATTTATTATAGGTTTGTAATCACCATTATTATAGTTTGTAGTTAGGTTATCATAATCTTTAAGGCCTTTTTAACCAACTTTTCTTCTTCCCCTAAATAAATTGTTGATATTAATGCGAGAATTAATTACAAAAATAATCTTATATAACTATCACACTACTAATCCTAATTTTTATTTTTATTTAGAAAGTTGATTGGTAGAGTATACATAGAGAAATAAATGAATTGTTTTATTTTTCATCGTTATTATGTTATGGGTTAATAATTAGAATTAGAAACTAATTTAATTAATATTTTGTGTTGGCATTCAAATTGTAGGAGGCTAATACTACATATCAATAACATTACAAGAAATTGGAAAATAATGGTAATAGATCTTCTTTTCAATTTTCTTTTGGTTTGAATACTCTTCTTTTGTCGGGTTTTCCTTTTTTTATTATTGTGTGTGCAATATTAAATCGTAGTATAATTTTTATTATGTGATGACATGTTATATTATATATTATAATCCTTAATATATTATTTGATAATTTTTTAAAATTGTATTACACAGTTTTTCATTCTTTCACGCAGTTTTAACTTTTCAAGTAAAACTTCTAATTCTATTTTGTATTTTGCCAAACAGGTTATAAATCAAATATTTTCCTTGAAGTGTTGAAGTATATGCTACGAATATGTCAATTTCACCCTTTAACGGTGTCATATGCAGAGTAAATATTATAGTGATTGATTCTAACACGATGCTCATTCTCCTTTGATTTTTAAATACTTTCAAAACATTAAATATTTTTTTTCCCACCAAATATATTCTTTTAGCACTTACAATGTATATTTCTTTGAGATTTTTATTTTTATTTTTATTTTTATTTTTAATATGTGTATATTTTATTTTATCTTATCATGAATTCAGAAAATTAATAGTGCTTATGAATTATAATAGTATTGTTATGATTGTAATATTAGATGAATGAACAGAATACAACTATGCTTAAATCTTACAAAATATGTTTGAATTATATCATATCATATTACATATCATATATTAATGTGAGTCAACATTGAGTTATAATGATAATGTCATATCATATTACATATCATATTTACGTATCATATATGCTTTAAACTATAATGATAATGCCATTTAAAAACATATGTAGTTAATTTTGCTAATTTTCTACTAATAATTGACAAATCCACTTCTAGAGCTCTACACCTTACTTTTTTGTCTCACTATTATTATACTTTATATATTATCATAATTTTTGTCTACTTTCACAAAATCTTGCTTTCTCCCTCAAATAAATTGTTGAGATTTATGCGAGCACAAATTAATTATACACATGTTTTTATGTAACTTCGCTACAATATTAACCTTTCAAAAATGTAACTCCGCCAAAATATTATAAAAAAAGCAAGACTAAGTATCTTACTTCATGTGTCATTTAAAAGTTAATTCAAGTGTTATGGTCATATGTTTATAAGTACAAAAATTATAAAAAAAATTATTAATTGCAAATACAAAATAAATTAATAACAACATCTAATTTTTCATTCACAACTCATTCACAACTTTGGTTATTAATCTATCATATATACTAGTATTTAAAATATTTTTTTTTATTTAATGGTATGTTTCTTAAACACCGTTATTATATATACTTTGTAATTTTATTATCATAATTTATTATCTTTCCTCTCACTTACAAAACTTTTCTTCATCCCCTAAATAAATTGTTGAAATTAATACGAGAATTAGTGGGTACAAATTAGATTATAAATATATTAATGTGAGTCAACATTCAATAGATAAGCTATATAATAATACTTCCATCCAAGTAAATGATATATAAAAATCATTACTTTAATTTTCTTACCAATACGTTGAAAATCCATTAAAATGACAAACGGATGTTGAGACGCTTTTGTACACGTATTTGCTAAAAAAAGTCTACATTGTACTCCGTATTTAAGAAAATAAACATCTAATTTTTAGCCTGATTGTTAAGACGAATAACGCATCGCTTTCTATGCATTATCCATATTGTCTCTAATAAACTAAAGACAATATGTAAAATTCATTGATAAAATATTATTAATATGCATTCATGTAGAGATTTTACAGGTTTACATTAATTTACATGTTTTTTCACCCGAATAAGTTATGTAATAAGGAATAAACTTAGATGTCCACCCTTTTGTTTATTTGCCCGATAAAAATAGGATTAAGACTTTTACAACGCACCAAAATGACAACAAAAACAGTAAAATAAGTATTAAAATACCAAAATTATCCGTGCATTTGCACGGGCACAAAAACTAGTTGTGCTAATCAAAAGCTGGCAACAAATCTGTCAGTCAGTAGTATATAAAGTGTATCATTAATCCGTTATTCCGTTTTAATGTTAACACGAACAAATTTGTTTTAGGAAGACTAAAATCAAAGGTAAACAATGACCGAAGCAAAAAAAAAGTAGTTACATTTTAGGTAGCACGGACACTTCTTCTAATTAGCCGTCCCGTATCCGACACCATGTCCGACACTCGGACACCCGACACTCATTGGACACATGGCTAAACATATTATAGTATGGACGAGGAATAAAATTCTAAAAAAGATCGATTAAAAGATGAGTTTGGGTGGAAAAATGAGAATTAGTTATAGTAAAGGTCGAATTGTACCTTTACTTGTTTAAATTTAGATTCAAATACATGATAAAAATAAAATTATACATTATTTATAACCATAAAATAGATATTTTATTATATTTAAATGTTGTGTCCCGTGTCCTAAATTTCATGGGATGTCGTGTCCCGTGTCCCGTGTCCGTACCCGTGTCGTGTCCGTTTTGGTGCTACCTAGGTTACATTACACAATGACATACAGAGTACTATTTTTGAACTTATTATCCACAATATCTACATCTTAATCACGCATGCACCAAAAGAAGATATTATTTTCGATTGTATAGAAATAAGTACACTAGTTTTTTTTTTGGTTCAAATGAGCGCACTATGTCGCGGATGAGAATCGAACCCCCAACTTCATGGTTGGGATAAGAGTGCTCTTACCACTTGAGCTAACTCTTGTTCTCGGAAATAAGTACACTAGTGAAGTAGGGGTTCCTAACAATTAATTAGAGAAAGGGAGATTAGCAACTTTAACAAGATTTGGAATTTGTCGACATAAAGAAAGGAATTGGCAAAGATGATGATAAGAATACTTGTGGCTTAAAATTAGAGAAAAAATGAAGAATTTAGATTACTTGTTTTACTTGCCTAATACATACCCTAATACTTAATACACGTGTTTAATCACCTAATTTACGGTGACCATTTGTACGTACTCACTATGTGTGTAGCGTGGAGTGACACACTTATGTCTTGCAAAACCTCTACGTAATCCCATCCATCTTTGCGTTCGATTAGCGGAAACGGTAAATATTGTATGAGACAGTTTTACCGTGTGTCAGTGTGTTTTGCAAAAGCTTTAGGTAAATGGTTTTCATTTATTAGCTATAATGAATAACTATTTTCATAAAAGTGGAAAGTCTCACTATATATATCACACCGTTTTATTTTATTATATGTTTTTCCCAGTGGCGAATTTAGGATGCATGAAATGAGGTGATTACATAAAAAAAAAATAGTGTTGTTGCGACGAACTTCTTGTGATGAACACAAATATCGTTGCAAATTATTATTTGCAACGGAATTGTTTTTTTCGATAAAATTTGCGACGAAGGATAATTTTCCAATCCCGTGAACAAAAAGTCAAATGGCGGGAAGATTTGCGACGGAAATTCCGTCGCAAAGGACTTTTGCGACGGAATATCCGTTGCATCTAAAATTGGCGGAATTTATTTTGGAACACCAGGTCAAAAAGTCAGTTAACCTTTGCGATGGATTTCCCGGGTTGTAAACATGGTGTGAATATTTCTACCACGGAGCCACTAAACTCCAATGAAATAGATAAATATGTATAAGTATTTTTGCTGATTAATGGGGTGAAGATTCACCCCTATAAATCCGCCCTTGGTTTTCCCTCAAAAATGCTACGCAAAGCGAGTTTACATACTATTTTTTTATTTTCGGTAGTAATTAAGGTTTTTCTACAATGTAATTAAGGTTTTTCAACTCCTTTTAACTGTGCTCGACTATATTTCGTTAAGTTTTATTTACGTTCAATCAATTATGTCTAATTAATATCTTTACAAAATTAACTTTTAATTCAACTAAATTCACATTAACTCAATTTCACTCAATTTAGTTCAATTAAACTCTACTCTAATTAATTCAATTCAGTTCGTTTCAGCCGAAAAGAATAAGACCTTAGAGTATTTTAAGTGCTAACATTGAAATTAGGGGTATATCAAATATTTCTTACACGTCGAGGATATATTTTAGAATTCAGAAAAATAAGAAGGTACACCATAATTTGTTGGGGGGAGATGTAAGTATATGTAATTTAAGCTCTCGTTAATCATTATCCTCTTCACTTAAAACTCTCACTTTTGTGAGTAAGTGCATTATGTTGGATAAGTTTAGGAATATCATGACTTGTGGACTTAGCTCCATGACACCATGAGGATCTCATAATTACGCCATGTGACAATAAAGTTTAGAAAGATCAAGGTAGTTTCTTATTCCTAAACTTATTATACATATATGGACAATACACCTTGTGCTAGCTTGGTTAAGCAACAAAAACTTGTTATAGCAATAGTTGATGTAGGTGGGTGAGGACCGAGAAGGGCTAAGTCGTCACACCCTATTAAAATTTCAAGTTAAAGTACTAATTTATTAAAAGTTGTTTTAGTAAATAGGTCTTATATTCATGAAGAATAGGTTTGGTTAAGATTCGGTTGCCTGTTGATCTAGTCTTATGTGTGAGAGGTAAGACGTTATAAATTGAAATTGGTCGTGCAGTGATAAAAGCTCAAGAGATACAAGGAGGAAATTAAACTAGGGTTAGTCTGGATAGTTGAACAATAAAAGATCTATTAATTATGTAATGGAGTCAAGATGGTCCAATTAGACTAGGCCGTCACGTTCTCTTTGTCTTACAGAGTTAAAACACTATAAAATGCTACTTATTAGTTGGTGCAACCGTGTAAGGATATTATCAAATGAAAAGGTTGAACGGTTAAGATAAAACATGCCTACATAGAAATTAATTGGACTAATAATTGACTCGCTAATTGAGCGTCAGGTTAGTTCGTCCTCATATCTAGTCATTTTTTAAAAACTGTCTTAGAGCTCCACATTATATTATTCTCCATGAAGATGTTTCTTGGGTAACTGTTCTCCGTGTAATAGCCGCTAAATTTTCATTATACCAAAAAAAAAAAATCTTAGAGTCTTACCTCATACCCCATACCAAACAAATTGGACAACATACATGTACCGGCAAATAAATTATACACGAAAATAGTAGTCAAAGTTAGAAAACTTGGGAAATACTCATAACCGTGTTCTCTATATTTAGATGTTGAAATTAGAGACCTAAAGATTAATAATAAGGAATGACGTAAAATATTATGACGTAGAGGCAATAAACATCACTAGTTATTACGTCAAAATTAGCATATGATCATGTTTATTGAGTTGTTTACAAATTTAAAGCATATGCATGTGATTATGCATGCGATAGATCACTACAGTTCAGTCCTACCTTAATTAGTTTCTATACTATCCTTACTTTAATTGCTTTCTTTGATTCATGCTTTAAAAAGGTTTTGTTTGGTTTGGTTAGGCATGCATTCCCAATTGCTAGACTGGTACTACAACTATACTGATTAGTTACTCCTATTTCAGACGCGCTGTTTTCCGTTTAAAATAAGACGGACTAAATGTATTTATTTTTATAATAAAATTTTACCATTTTTTAATAAAATGTTAGCATCATTTACAGGGTAAAAACTGGTGAATTTGTGATATAATATCTTCTATTATGGGTTTTCTTCTTCTTTGAAGGGGACACAATACTCAAGAAATAATGTATTTTAATGAAGAAAGGTTAGGGTGGAGTTTGAAACAGAAGAGATAGATGAATAATTATGAGTTAAATAATGAATTGTAGGTCACAAACATTAATGAAATGAATAAAATAAGAGTAAAAAAGTTGGGTGGGGTTGGGTGATAGGAAAGAGAGATGAATAAAATATAATTAAAAATTACCAAAATACAGAAGGTAAGAAAATCTGAATAATCCGTTTAAGGAAATAGGGAAGAAAACCGTGAATAGTTAGGAGGTAGTAACATTTTGTTATTAAATAGTTACATTTTATTAAAAAGATTGAGACATTTAGTCTGTCTTATTTTCGTCGGTCTGAAGTAAGACTTTCTGATTTTCTTATGATCACGATATTAAAATGGGTCAAATATTATTTCACTACAACACTAAAACATACTTTTTCCATTTACTTTCTCGTTTCTTTACTCATATCTTTAGTTACATATTAATAAAAATTATAAACTTTGAATCGTATCAAAAATTCTCTCTACTTATAAATAGCGCCCCAAAGAGAAAAATAAATGTATAGAATTGGATGAAATAAAAGAAGTTATATTTATTTTGTTTTTTTATCGTTTTTGCTTTTGTCTTATTATTAGTACTTGATCCATCTAAATTGGATGCATCCGTCTTAAATAAGAATATGTTGTCGGTGATATAGTTTACAAGTTTTAAGGTAAAATTTCTAAAATTTAAACTCAAAAATTTATAATGTATGTCTTAATAAAATGCAATGTATATGAACTCAATTAAATTTGAAGATTAACATTAAAAAATTAAAATATAATTTAGAAACTTTAAAACGTTCAGAAAAAATATACATACATTCAGTTAGATTTGATATGGTTACAAATGCTAGTATTAATTATATTGAACTTTAAAGAGGTATAATCCCATTTCTCATGCATTATTTGATGTTGTTGATCTCTTTATTTCTTAGGATTTTTTTTGTGCTTTCTCTCGAATTATTTGTTAAATTGATGTTAAGACGACTTTTAAAGACATTATTAGTTAATATTCACCTATCGTGACCTAAATATTGTTTGATATCTTTTATAATAAATAAGTTAGTTAATTGATGGGGATGGTGCAATATATTTAGTGTGAAAATTTTATATTTTGGATTATTAGGTAATAAACTACTTTTATCTCAAAATAAAACTAATCAATAACATCACTTTAATTTCACTAGAGACCAATAAGTTTTTTTTTTGTTTGCAATTATCACTATTTACTAATTTTATAGGACAACGAACCATTTTTCATAGGCATTGCACAGGAGAAAAAAAATGCGAAATCATAAAGATATAACCTTTTTTAAAAGTCCGAGTGACATTATTTTCTTTTTATATTTCATGCTATGAAGTCTTATTAACTTATATAATCATATCACAATTTTTTTCGGTTACTAAATATAGCTTGAACTTATTGTTTTCTTTGATTCTATTCGAAAGGGTTTAGAATAGACATCTATAAAGAGTACAATGAACAAAACTAACTCGATCTTTTCCCAGTAAATTAAACTCCGTATATTTTATAAAAAACTAAGCATGTTTTTAAATAGAAAAAAATGAATTAAAATGATAAAAAAATTATTTACAAGCAGAATAAAAAATTAGTTTATATTCCTTTCTTACTGTCACTCGAATTATTTTTATCCAAACAAACCCTAATTCGCCACAAAGACACAAAGTAATTTTCCGTACCAAATAATATGTGTTCCTAGCTAACAATCAAAGCAAGGGATGAGTACATACCCGTAAAGCATTCGCAATCAGCCAATCAATGCAATTCGTGGTAATTGACTTAATGGCACATCCGATATCACATTTCAAAGATTTATTAGTAGTGTAAAGCATGCCAATATATTTGGTATATATCATTTTATGAAATTGATTCATGTCACCATAATTATGTAGGATAATGACCATCAAACATAGATACAAAGTATCTTTGTTCAATTAGCAAACTTAAATCTCCACACAACAACCGTCATTAACGTACACTACACTCTCCGTCTTAATTATTTATTTCTGTTACATATTTTTCAGAACAGATTTTGATAAAAGATAAATAAATGATTGAAATAGAAAAATTAGATTGCTGAGCTAATAGTACCGTGATCTCGTGTTGAAAAGACTATCTTTACGATGTAAGAGACCGCGTAGTATGGATTTATGTTATTATGTTATTACTAGTTAGAGTATTGGATGTACGATTAAAATGTATGTAAACATGACTTGGTCATGACAAATTAAGAAATCCCTTGATTCCACGAAACTAGCGAGTGAAAATAAATAAAGATCAGAGCTATTATTTTAGTGCTTCTTTAGATTGGGATTGTTGATTTTTGATTTGATGTCTTAGACTTGAATAGTTGATGGAAGAAAGTGGGAGATTAAACAAATGGTTTAGATTAAAAGTTGTTAATTGAGCTCACTAATGTTGATTCAACGTATTACTCTAGTACAATAGAATATGACAATAATTTTTTATTTGATACTTTTTGAGTTCTGCCTAATTTATATAAGACGGTTTTGTAACTTTTTTTACAAAAAAAATAGCAGCACGATATATATAACGAGCGAGACGGTTAATAGATTAAACAACCAGATGTATTACAAGTTTTACAACTGATGGTGTAAAATCAAAGTTTTACGATAATAAAGTTTTAAATTTTATTTTAAAAAATCCGAGTTATGACATAAAGTTTCTGAACTTGGCTATTTAAACACAATTTTTTTTTAAAAAAAAAAACTCAGAAAAATGACACATAAACTCAAGTTGGATATAAGTAATAAGTTGGTAGTACAATACTATTGTATCAAACTATCAATGACAAAGGTATATATAATTTGCCTAGAATTTTTTGTGAAAATGAATCTAGTATAGTTGCATAATACTATTTCTTAGATATAGACCTTCTATATATATCTAAATGTAAACTAAGTGCATGGAACTTTCTTCTGACAAATTTCTTTTGGATTTAACTATATAGTATATATACATGCACATTGATTTGTAATTTCCTTATATTTTAATCTTCAATCAAATAAAGCCACACTTAGCCACCATAGACCACTATTAAGTATTAACCAATGTACATTCCCACAAACTAACTTAACTTGAAAAATTACGAATATATACTTCATATTATAATCATTTATTTATTTTTAAATAAAATAAATTTAATTAAAAATAAAATAGGTAAATAAATAAAAGAGCCAGGTGTGGTAATAATTTACAACAATTTTATTTCACCTAAAATTGTTAATAGGTCAAATAAACTTTCTTCTCTTTGTCTCGTCTAACATACTTAATTTTTTTAAGGGTAAAATTATGTTTAAGACTTTCCAAAATGATTTCTTTATTATTTAGACTTACTTCGGACTCATCTCAAAAAATTTCACTAACTTTAATTATTTCTTTATTGATCAGACTCGCCCAAAACGAATATGAGTAATCTATCTCTATAAAAGAAATAGATTTTAGGTGCATCTCATTGGTTCCTTAAAATAAGGAATGTGTGGGCCCACTAACTTTTATACTCATTTAATTTCCCTCTCTCTTATATACAGAATTAATCATTCCTACTTAGGTAATTAATTGCAGTATTACATTTCGTCATAGTTATAATAAAATACGATATGATCAAATTATTGTTAATCGAATATTTAAATAACAATATACAACATTCGAATAAAATTCGATGTTTAACGGTCCAAAAATTAAATCCGAAAAAAAAAAAATTACAAACAACAAAAATAATTAGTCCAAGAAAAGCCAAAAGAAAGCATATTTTGCACGTTTATAGGTTAACCGGTTACTGAACCGCAAATAACCGTTAAAGAGGTTAACCGAACCGTTTATAACCGTTACGAACGGTGCGGGGTTCGGTGTTTTGCCAAACCGAACCGTTTATAACCGTTACGAACGGTGCGGTTTAGGTTCGGTGTTTTGCCAAACCGAACCGTATGTGTGTGAACCGAACTAAATATGCAGCTCGGTTCACCGAACCGCGGATGAACAACCCTAATTTCCGTTAATAACATTAAAATTGAAAATTAATTTCAATTTATAATAATCTTTAAAAAAATAAATTAATTAATTCAATACAGGTAAGTCAATTATTTGGAGTCAAAATCATCCCCGAATTGATAATTTATATATTTCTGTTTTAAGTTCATGTTGAATTATATTTGCACTAATTAATCAATATATTTGCGAAGTTTTTAAAAACAAACCCGTACATTTTTTGTACGGGTATAAAACTAGTTAGGATTAAAACAAATGGTTGTAAGTTGATGATGTAACACAAAATATTTACATATCTAAAAACAATAATAAAAATAAAAATCCTTGATGTGATGAAAATTAAATGAGAATCAGAGTGTAAATACAATCCGTATCCATTTGGATATATATAATCTGATGGTAATAATAGAACACAAATTCTTATTTGCAACGGCATTATCCGTCGCAAGCTTGTGACGGATAGCGTTTTCTCTCACTAAATATCCACTTTCTCTCTCTCCAACACTATTCCTGTGGTCCCCTTTCTCCACTACTGATTTTGTATCCATTTTATCTCACAAAATATCCGTCACAAATGGTGACCCGTCGCAAGCAAGACTTACTAATAATAGTAGTAGTAGTGTAGAAGAGTACAAGTGTCTTAACCCAAATACATCCAGAATAATTAATAAAATAAAATAAAATAAAATAAAATTGACCTTAGAATAGCCACCACACTACCGCACCTCCTCTTCTTTCCAATTCCCACTCTTGTACAACTCCTCAACTATTGTCAGTTGACCCACTTCACTTCTCCTTCACCAACTACTTTTCCCCCTTCTTCCCTCCTTATATATACCCCTTCACCCTTCCCCTTTCACTTCCTCACCCTCTCACTCAACCTTTCCTTATTTCCTTATTATTTCCTTAACTAATCCTATTTACAAATTTACCATGACTACTCTCGATTCCCCAACTCCCTCACCACCACCCCAACTCACCTCCTCCCCTTCCTCTCAAACCCCTAATCAATCCGCTAAAAAGAAACGCTCCAAGCGCCCTCGCTCCGATCCTCCTCCTTCCGAAGACGAATACCTCGCGCTCTGCCTCATCATGCTCGCTCGCGGCGGTGACCGCCACCACCACCACGATAACAATTCTCTATCCGTTGCAGCGGAGAATAGCTACAAGTGTGCCGTGTGTCACAAGGAATTCTCGTCTTACCAAGCTTTAGGCGGACACAAAGCTAGCCACCGGAAACCTACTCCCACCGCCACCGCAACCGCCGACAACATCACCGCCGAATTCGCGGATGTTACCACCGCGGTTGTTGCTACCGGAGGAAAGTCGCACGTGTGTACGATTTGTAATAAGGCGTTTCCGTCTGGACAGGCGCTTGGAGGACATAAAAGATGTCACTATGAAGGCGTCATTAATAGTAGTAATACTAATAATTTGTCCAAGATTATTAATAAGAATAAGGACAAGATTCAGAAGAGCGAGAATTCCACGGTGGTGTCCGACGGAGGAGCGGCGACGACGTCGACGGTGACTCATACTCCGTTTGAATTCGACCTCAATTTGCCAGCCATGCCGGATAATTATCTGACCGTCGTTGACTTCGAAGCCGTCAGTAATAATAATAATAATAATATTCCGAAATTGGTATCGTATGATCAAGAAGTTGAAAGTCCTCATCCTTCTAAGAAGTCTCGTCCGTTTTTTAGTCTATGATTACAATTTGGAAAGGTGGATTATTCTTAATTCATAGAATCATAGGTAGGATTAGAAACCGTCTTCACAAAGACTAGCTAGTTGTTTGTATTAGCGATATAAGTTTGTTGATTTGTGGTTAATTATTGATTATTGATTAATTAGATAGTGGTAATTAAGATTTATGTAAATAATAATTATGATTGTTATTACAGATTGATTACATGATTATTTGTTTGGTGAGCCCAAATATTAATTAATTAATATATGGTTTGATTTGATTAGAGGTGTTTGATCCAAGAAGATAGGGTCCTTTACTCCATTCCCATGTGATTAGTTAGATAAAAACAGTTGTAACGTATAGTGATGTTTGATTGCTATAGCTTAACATGTTTGCATTTGTTTTTAATCATAAATTTAATCAATAGTCAACTAATACAATTCTTACGACTTCAATTAATTAGTTTTCTGTCTATCATGCTTGTCTAATTTAGGAATTAGTGTTCCGGTCCAATAGGCGTAATGATATAACGTTCAATCGGTATCCGAGCTTTCTAATTATCTTACACAAAGAGTGTTGTTAGTAGACTAAGTGAACGATCGATGAATCCAATGGATATATCAAAGTTGTTAAGTTGTCAATGATACTATCTTAGATTCTTAGAAAAATAGTGTACTTACTACTTAGTCGACTAAGTGAATGACAAGTTTAATTGGTTTCCAAGCTTGACGTTGTCAATGATAAGAATGCTACACTTATCGTAATTAGGAAGCTAAGAAAATGTTTTTGTTAGTGACGAAGTCAGACTTTGATGTTAGGGTACGGAAAATTTGAATCGCGAATGAGTAATGCCATGAATATAAATCTGAATTTCTTTTAAAGATTTAGCTTTTGGTATTTTTCATTTTCAAGTGCGAGCTAGGCCCGCCAAATCCCTTCTCGCTTTATGACCGGTTCTCGTTGACCGACTAGGGGAAAGGCATTGAAGCAAGTTTGTAGCACAAATACAAAGAAAGAATACAACGAGGTGCCATATTTGGAATTATCCAATATTCCATTGCTTAGGACTTTTAGGAGTTTTTTTCACGAGTTTCATACGTAAAGGCAATAAAATAAGTAAGTAAAAGTTGGAAAATAAAGAGATAAACTCAAGAATATTAGAAAGAAGTTAAAATAAACTCTAAGGTGCACATGTTAGGCATGGTATAAGTGAACAAGTAAAAGAGTGGTGGAAGAGGTGGCTGTATAATCTCCTTCTTCAATACATACATTCAACCTATACCCATTCTTATTTAAGACGGAAATTTTTATTTTATTCATATAACCGTTCAAGTATTATATATAAGAGAAAAATAAAATAAAATACTATTAATAGAAGATTTATGGTATCTATTTAAGTGAAGCATTATTTAATCAGTTTTATTTTTAAGACAGATAAAATAAATATATCGGTTTTAAGAAATACGGATAATTTGACTTGTATGGTAGACCAAATACTAAGCATAGATGCGTGGTCCAGCATATTCTTTCTCATCTTTTTAGCGTCTTTCTGACCATTCATATGTTGCCACCTCACCCACTTATTTACATTATTTTATTTGATGCCAAGTGTTCTTTCCAGAATGTGTTTTTAGGTGACACTCTACTAAGATACGTGTGGACTGTGGAGTAGCATGTTGTTAACGCAAATATTAATTTACTTAATTTATTATTATGTATTTTAGTTAAAGATTTTTATAAAAAAATATGAATCAAACAAAATAGTATTATCAATTTAGAACAATTTATGGTCGGCTCGGTTAGACCAAAAAATGATGAATGTGAATTCGGTTCGTTCTAATTTAAATGAACCCCGATTTATCTGTATTGCTCTATCAGATCTAAATCTCATCCGATAAATAACAAAATTCTAGGTTATTATTACATTTGAAAATATTCATCAAGAATTAATATAAGTATATAATTAGGGTACTACGAAAAATTGCAAAAGGGATAAAGAAGTAATATAACAAGTTAAATTTAGAAATTATTCAAAAAGTGTGTTAAACCTAATAAAATTTCGATTGTAGTCCGTAATTTAGGATAATTGCGTTGTTAATAGGCCGTTAGTTTTGAGGACACCGGTGGCTTGTTAAAGTTGTTACGTATTCGGTGAAGCTAAAGCAAAGAGAGTGGTGGGTTGTTGGCACAAATTCTTATTTGCAACGGCACTATCCGTCGCAAGCTTATCCATTTTTTCTCTCTCCCCAACCCTATTCATGTGGTCCCCTTTCTCCACTAACTCATTTTCCATCCATTTCATCTCACAAAATATCCGTCACAAATGATGACCCGTCGCAAGCAAGACTTACTGGGTTTTTGGAGGGCAATAGATTAGTGTACGGAAGCAATGACTTGTTATAAAGGGAAAGCAAGTAAGGATGAGTAAGAAGTGAGGTCATAATTTTAGTCGTATTAGCCTTAATTACTCATAATAATATCCACAACACCGTGTAGTCTGTAAATTCATGGATATTTGTTGTCAATCCGAATCCAAATCGGAATGTGAACGTGGATGTGAATGTGGTTTTGAATATAAGAAACGTTTCTATATTTTCTATTTTTCTTCTATTGCATGAGGTAGAAGTATGACATTTTCAAAGGCTAGCTAGCTACTCACCAATTCAATCTCTAATCTATTGCCTTGTTGCACAAAATTACGAAGTACATGTATATTACCATGTTTTGCACTAAATTACATACTCCCTCCGTCCCGGTCATTTGTTATCTATTTCCATTTTGGGGTGTATCATTGAATTGTTATCTATTTCCATTTTTGGCAACTTTTTGTGGATGACATTTGATTACATGTGGGGCCATATAATTTGTGTGGTCTAAATTCATTTATACTTCTTTTCTTAATCTTTGTGTCAAAAGCAATAAATAACAATTGATCGGGACGGAGGGAGTATTTATTACCATGTTTTACTCCTAGTGAAATACTCCTTATGCATTTATATTTTATGCTGGGGCGGATATGGGAGAGGAAGGGGAACGTAAGTGTCCTCACGCGATCCAAAATGTTTCGTTATAGGTATAAGTTGATATCCTTTGTTTACAATAGAATGATACTGGTATAGTGGTACATGAAGATGACCAATATAGTTTGTAGACTTAAGTTCAATTCTCACACGTATATGTATTCTTTTGTTATATTTATCAGAATTATGGTCAAAACAATTTGTGCCCTATCAAGCCCAAGTTTCTGCATCCGTCTATGCATTTATATATGAAGTACGAAGTATACGGCAAATTCAAATTACTTTTACCTATATATTCTGAAAGTATATTTTTACCTCCAATCTCTATGGTTAAATGCATGCATGCAAAACAATTCACTGAATATAGCTAAGGTCAAATATCGTTTGAAAATCTATTATACACCCAATTAATGTTGGATTCATGTCTGCCTTAAAATTGTTAGTCACCCGTTTCGAACGACCATAACAAGATCTCGCAAACGTAGTTGAAACATCGTTAGTAAAATAGTAAATTTATATATGTTATCTTTATCATATTTTATTTAACTTTTTCAAGTCTATTATAATAATAATTAATCTAAAGATTAAAGGGTGATGCTCAAATCTGTGCAAGTGTTAGGTGGGTAGTACTTAGTTGTGTTGGAGTGTTGAGGAGTGGAGTGGGAAAGTGTACAGATAAGAGTGACGATGCCATTTTTCAACAGCGATGTTTTGCTGTGGCCCGTGGAGAGCTGCCGAATCTCTACTTGTAGTTGTAACGTACTTATCTCACTATTAATCTTATATATAAGACGGTTATATAAAAACGTTATTTATTCACTAAATTACTAAGAACAACTCATTAGTTTAATATATATAAAACGGTTTTATACAAATTTTGAGCTTTCAAAACTAGTTCTACGGTTAGAAATAAGAATCACGTAGGTGTCGTCGTGTCGACATGGATTTATAGAACCTGTGAAAATGCTTAAATGTTATTTATGCGACACGTGGAGAGAACATTGGAGATTTTATGTGTTGTGTTAGGCCCTGTTCTTTCTGGCTTATTTTCAGCTCGTTTCAGTTCAGCTCAGCTCTATTCAGTTCAGTTCAGTTCAGTTCAGCTCAGTTCAGTTCAGCTCAGCTCCATTCAGTTCAGTTCAGTTCAGTTCAGTTCAGCTCAGCTCCATACAATTCAGTTCAGTTCAGCTCGACTTTATTAAGTTCAGCCCACATTATTATTATTATTATTATTATTATTATTGTTTTTGTTATTATTATTGTTATTATTATTATTATTATTTATTATTATTCTATTTATTATTATTAATTAATAATTATTATTATGATTATTATTGTTGTTGTTTTTATTATTTCTTCATCTTATTATTATTTTATATATATTTTTATTGTTTAGAATAATAATAATAATAATGATAATTATTATTATTATTAGTAGTAGTAAACATGAAAGAGTGAAAAAAATGCAATTGAGAAGTAAAATTTGATAACATTCGAATAATAATATTTGTTAACACAATCGAAAATCATAATCTTGAAAATATAGATATCATTAACAAAGACATCGTCTATGTTGCTTCGCTATTGACTTCAGTATCGTCTTGATGTGCTTCATTATCGAGGTCATTATGGACACCAATATCACGCCCTATTTTTTTGCAATTTCTTTTCGAACTTTGTCCATGAGTTTCTTCTGTTCTTTATCATCCTTGTTTGAATCTGTTTTTCCTTGAATACTTTGATGTTGTATTGTGATTTGATTTAGCTGTACTTTATGGTTCAATTAGAGGAAAATTCAAGGGTATGGCTGAATAGTTTATTCTGAATGGATTTTTTTGGGTTAATTAGTGATTTGCATTGGGTTTTTTATTGGTTTTTTAAATTCAAGTGATTAAATTAAGTAAATACATTTTTTTAGCCTAGATATGGGTAGTTTGGAGTTTGGACAATACTTTAATAAAATGGTCATTCGGGCCTAGATATGGTTACTTTAATAATATAATTATTTTTTAAAAAATCGCAAATTTATATTAATCAAACTTTTTTTTATATTATTATTATTAATAATATTATTATTAGTTATTAAACTTTAATTAAACATTTATATTCAGTTTATTTCTATTAATTTCTGTTTCATCCAGCTCAGTTCAGTTCAGCTCGATTAAATTCAGTTCAGTTCAGTTCAGTTCAGCTCAGCTCGATTCAGTTCAGCTCAGCTCAGTTCAGTTCAGTTCAGTTCAGCTCAGCCCCATTCAGTTCAGCTCAGTTCAGTTCAGCTCTAAAAAGCCAGAAAGAACAGGGCCTTAGTCTATTTGACTATTTCATTATCAATGGTTTGAAAATGAAGCATATATAGTATTATGTGGCAAGATCGCAACTATGAACTCGATACACGATACTAATAGGCATGACAACACTTTATAATTATTATTATAAAGCGATATATTTAAAGTTTATTCCGTGTATATCCTAAATAGGAATTGTGATTTTTTTTCAGCAGCTTAAAAAAACAGTCCGTAGTATACAAGATGTATATACAATTGTCCTTTTTTTTTTGTTCTTTTTCTAAAATGAATATTGTAGTAGTTTTAAATGATTAATAGCACAATTCTCTCAGTATTCAAATTTGCTCGACTTATTTTGAGTAATATACAAGTTTGTACATTTATTCTTTTTTTTTTATTTAAGAAAAAAATTATTTAATTAATTAAATGTCAAACGGCGCTCACAAAAACAATTTCGCAAAAGTGGTAATTTATCCCCATTATTTTAGCTAATTGTGAGATCAAACCCCTTAAGTTTAGATTGTAGTAATTAGGCCCCATAAGTTATACAAAATGTGAAATTACTCCCTTACCCAAAACTAGTTTTATGCCCGTACAAAAAATGTACGAGTCTGTTTCTAAAAACCGTAGTGCAAATATAATTCAATATGAATTTAAATGAAAAATATATAAATTATCACTCCGGCGATGACTTTGACTCCAAATAATTGATTTATTGGTATTTAATTAATTTATTTATTTTTTTAAAGATTATTATAAATTGAAATTAGTTTTCAATTTTAATGTTATTAACGGAAATAATCAAACTTTATGAAATAAATCTGAACCATATAAAATAGATAATAAATTGTATTGTACTTGTATAACTTACCCCTTAAACAATTTACCCTTTAAATGAAAGTAATATGATAGAAATTTTTTTAACAGTGGGAGTAGACGGATCAAAAAATTCTTTTAGACTGCTAATTTAAGCAGTCCATCATAATCTCTTCAAATCTTTAGATTTGATAGTATAAAAATTTCGAGTTTATTTTATCAGTATTATTATTATTTATTAATATGCAACCCGGTCCTTATTAATAAACGAAATATTATTAAATGTAACATTCGGAATATGATTTTTTTAGTTCGAAATTAAAATTTTATTACGACAGTGGCAAAATATAAGCGGAATGCATTACAGAATATTAGACTTTTAATTGAATCATTTTGGTGTATATTGGACCGTTATTCATATTTTCAATTAACAATAATTTGATCATATATCGTACTTTATATGTAAATCATATAGCAATATTACATAATATAAATAAGGAATAAGAAAATTAATTTGGAAATTATGGGATGAGGAATGAGAAAAAAGGAAAATTAATTCTAAATTTAGGTAAGAGGTAAATTAATTCATTGTAAAAGAAGTGGGCCCCTTTATTTCCTTAATCCAAGAAGCCAATTAGAATCATTTAAAGCTTTTATAGAGTTAGATGTAATGAGAAATTCATCTTCAAAAATTTGATTAAGTTATATTTTGTTTGAAGAAAAGTGTCAAATTCTTTTTTTATTAAAAGAAAAGTAAACAAAGACAATATTTTAAAATTATGGAAAAACAAAACTTTAGTTTAGTTCAGTGTTTTGAGAAAATCATCATTTTTATTAAAATATATCTCTATTACAAAAAAAATAAGCGCGAATACTTTTTTGTATATTTTATCTTTCCAAAAAAAAAAAAAAATATTATATATATGTTTTTTTAATTTCGTAGAGAATAGTTAACAAGTTAAATAAGGTTCTTTTTAATAGATTATAAATTTTTTATTTTTATAAAATAATTTAAAATCTTATCAAATCAAATGCTAATACATTTAAATTTTGGTTTCGTTGTTGCTTTTATTTTGATTGTGTATATTGTAAAAAATACCATCAATTTTACTTACGTAATATGATATAATGAATTTCTCATGAGATTTTAGGTAAAGGGGTCAATTTCACATTTTGAATAACTTATGAGGCCTAATTGCTACAATTTAAAGTTAAGGGGTTTGATCTCACGATTAGATAAAGTAATGGGGCTCAATTGCTATTTTCGCGAAAACCATTCTAAAAGAAACCAAAGGACAAATACCTCATCTAAAAATAATGATCTCAACGTGATATGACAATTCGACTCGTCCTTGTATCCTCTTCATGTAACTTTTAAAGGGATCCTTTATTTGATTTATTGATGGGGAAATTAACCTTTTGCTACTGGCACCATAGATCGCTGACAAATAACGGATATCCATTTTAGAGTCGTGTGACAAATCATAAACATACCGCTCTTATCTATATTTCAAATATTATTAAACCCTAGAAAGTTAAAGATTTAAAAAACTTCGAAAATAGAGACTAACAAACAAATCTCACTAAAAAGGAGACCTAAATTAATTAATTCATAATTTTTCATACTAATATTTAATCAATAAAGCTATTTCATCTTCGTTCATCGATTAATAGTTAACGAAAGTCCCAAATTTGATTGATTAAAGTTATGGTTTTTAAAGAAGAAAATGAAATTTGATAAAAAAAATTGACAAGGCTTTTTTAAGAATACAAGTTTAAGTAATCGCATATTTGTACAATCATTATGAGTTTGTTTTAGTTACATATTTTTATTTTTTATTTTGGTACAAGAGGGGGGCAAAGCCCTGAGAAGTAGCGATAATGCAGGAAAAGAAACTCCTAAAACATCTTCCCCTAAAAATGGGACATAAAGCAACATGAGGAGCCGAAAGGATAGTAGTCGTAAGGGCCGAGTTAACTCCTTGATTTGCGAGCTAGTTAGCAGTTCGGTTAGCTTCTCTATACGAGTGCTCGATTTTGACCGTCCAATCTTCAATTTTCATTAGGTCTTTGCATTATTGGACAAGAGGGCGTAAACCATTGCTTAGCAGTTGTTCTTCACATACGACTTTAACACAAGAACTATTATCCACTAAGACTAGCAACTTGAGAATACGTAGGGATCTTGCATGCTGAAGTTCGGTTAGGAGGGCTCGCATCTCAGCTCTTATAGAATTGCAAATAATACTTGTATGCTGAAGTCCGGTTAATTGCATATAATACTTGTATTTGGAAGTCACTAACAATAATATATAGCAGACTTGACAAAATGTACGATGATTAATTGGTGAATTTTAGGTATAAATTATGTATTAAATTTTGGGGAGTGCTAGGTTGATTATATTTTTTTGGATTGTAATAATTACGTTCATTTGATAATTATATTGGCTGAGCAAAAGTATTTGACAAAGAACCCTTATCTTAACCAGACTTAAATAAAGCCATCTACATTTTTTATTATTGAAAAAAAGTCATTCACAAAGTTGAGTTAACCGTTTTTAACATCTCTTTACTATAAAAGGAATAGAAAATGAAGGTTTCCTATTGGTCGTTGATTTTAAAGTTGAAAAAACAACTTTTTTTTGTAGGCCCCCATGTTTCACCCTCAATTTATTTATTTTTATGTTTTGTAACTACTAGATTATGATTGCAAATTTAATAACACAAATTATGCAACATCATACATTATACATTGTTATTACTAATACAATACAATATAAAAATTCAAAAATTACAAATTAAATAATTACAAATACCAACTGACTATAATAAAAAAAATATTCACTGAAAAAGTTAAAACGTTTTCTATGATATTAACTATATAATATAAAAAAAATTACAACCTAGATATTACAAAATATTACTGAAGTACTATTTATTATAAAAAAAAATGCGATTGCTTTCAGTTTTCAAGGTACAAAAATAATTCATATACACGGATGAGTTATAAATATGAAAAACAATTACCGAATGAGTTTGATTATATGAAAAAATGGATGGGTTATTGATAATGTGATAGCTACGATTAACATTGGGGTACGGGCAAGTGGAGATTGATAGTATCATTACTTTTACTACTACTTTTAGGCAAAATAGTAACGTAAAAACAAAATTGTTGAACCCTCCCTAGACCCGGTAAAAGGGACAGTCAAGTCGGGTTATTTGATCGAGCCGGATTATTTCGGGTTTGAGTTATTTTTGAGTCAATTATTATCAAGTTATTTTATGTCATCGAAATCATTTTTAAAAAAATCTCAAATGCTAAAATCATTTTAACAATTTTTTCTCAAATAAAGATATTACTCGAAAGCAACAATAATTATTGGAAAATTCGTTGTCAACAATATTTTTATAGAAAGACAACCGTAAACACCAATATATTTTACACGGTTTTAAAAGTAACCCGTGCATTATTTGCACGGGATTAAAACTAGTAATCAATAATAGTGCAATTTTTTTTTACCAAAAGGTCCGTGCATTGCACGGGCATTAAATCTAGTTTATTTATTATTTAGAGGTTGATGTGGTGCGGTTGGAATGAAAGGATGATGTTGAAGCATTTATACATGCTCTTATAAAAACCAAGTGATGTTTGGTTACCTCAAATCATGTGATTTTTTTCACATGAATTTATAACTCCTCTATAATGAAGGAGTTTGATTACATATATCTTCCTAACTAATTGGAAACTCTTGTGTCAATTGAACTTCCGAATGCCAATCAAACAAGTTTTGGACAATTCACATTAATTATTCAATTTACGTGTTTAATAAATTCATGGTAAATTTATTCCCATATAGCAATCAAACATCACCTAAGAAAAAAAATATAGAGTCGTTGAAGTTCTTAAATACTTTGTAGTAGAGAATAAGTAGAAAGATTAGTCAAGTTGAATATTGGAATAAATCAAAGGAATGTTGATGGAGTGATAGTGATTATGTAAGGAATGAGGTGTCATTACTTCGAGTGGTAGCTAACAAGTGTGTGACGGCTAGCCGACTATGCATATATATGAGATATGCTTATTGGAGTAATATTGTTCCTAGAGTTGGAATAACAACTTCCTCTACAAAATTTGAATAATTTCCTCGATTTAGGTGAGACGTGCTCGGGACAACATTGGTCAATTAGGCCATGTCACCTTGGTGATGAAGCCAAAATCTAAAAGAGACGTTCGCAATAGAAAATGATAGCCCTTAATATTTTTTTTAGGCTCAATTGCAAAATACTACCTATTATAGTTAAGATTTTTTAAAATACTAAATATTATATTTTTTTTTCAAATTACTACCTACAAATCTACAACTCTTCCTAAGTTGCTACCTAATGCCTGGATTTAAGACTTAATTAACCATAATTAACTATGATTAGACAACTTTCATGGTTTACCTCTTTTTTAATTAAATTTGAAATAATCTACACTTAATACCCTTATTGATTTTTTTTTTCATCGTTTTCATCCACCCACCACCACCTCGACACCACCTCAACAATTATCACCATTATTACTCACCACCTTCGACGCTGACCACTATTTATCACGAGTTTGGATACGGGTTTGGGTGTGGCTGTATCAGGGTCTAGATGCACCACAAAACAATACGCTCTTTGCGACGGAATGGTCCGTCGCAAAAAGGGTTAAATCCGTGGCAAATGATGATTTTGCGACGGAATTGCGACGGACTGTGTCTGTCCCTTATTTTTGTCGCAAAAAGTTATTTTGCGACGGAATTTGCCGTCGCAAACTTTTTGCGACGGATTGATGACCTTATTTTGCGACGGACTGACCTTGACCAGAAGTCAAGGTCAGTCAAGGTTTGCGACGGAAAGTCCGTCGCAAATAGTCCCTTTTGCGACGGATTTTCCGTCGCAAATCTTGACTGACTTTGGTCAAGGTCAGTCAAGATTTGCGACGGAAAATCCGTCGCAAAAGGGACTATTTGCGACGGACTTTCCGTCGCAAACCTTGACTGACCTTGACTTCTGGTCAAGGTTTGCGACGGAAATTCCTGTATGATTTTCCGGTTTCAGCCCTTTTTCCAGCCCCTCATTTCCAATGAAATGACTCATTTTACCCTTTTGCAAGCTCTCCAAACCTGCAATTTCAGCAAAAACAACCCAGCAACAAAGAACTTGTCGGAGACAAGGTTTTTAAAACGTCTTTTCATAACTAAAATAAAGGTTTTACAAATGATCATCCAACTAAAAACTAAACATAATCCGCGGTACAACAACTAAACAACCTAATAAAATCTATCTAACGGTCGTGTCGGTGGGCTGTGGGGTGGCGAAATGGCTGGCCGACCTAGCATTGTCGCCGCCATCATCATCGAAGTCGCGTCTCGGCTGAGAAAAGCCTCCCGGGTTGCAGCTCTGAGTAGTGAACTCCGCCCCCCGTTGACTTAAGAACTTTTCAATTGCCTTCAGCCTTTGGGATGTCTCGAGATCATGTTCTCTTAGCTGAGCATTCTCTCGAAGAACTCTGCCGACGATACCTGCAATGAATAGTCAAACATGATATTATATTCATTTAATAAACGGTTAAATAATTGGTTAGTCTTAATTTTTAATAAACTATAAAATACAAACCCGGGGTGTATGATGACTGGGTCCCAGCACTTGAGTGACGACGACGCTCGTAAATGACTGGGGCTGCATTTCTCATACCGAGTATCAACCCTTTCTTGTTGAAACCGCCTACTTCTTCGAAGTAGATCTCGTTGTCGTCGATATCTTGCTCCGGGATCCCTTCACTTATCATTTTCGACTTTCTTGAAAAAACTTTTTCCTACAAAACAAAAATAAAGTGTTATTAGTATACGTTAATTAATTAGTAAACCAAATTACTAAAACATAAAGAAAAGTTTCTGTTAACTTACAAATAGTGCTTTGGGTTTTGTTGATAGCCAACCCTTCTTGGCATGCTTTTTTGTCTTCTCCAGCAACTTCAAGGCGGATGGTACATCCCTCCCATCTTCTCCAGCCTGCAATTTAAATCCAACGACACTTGTTAAAAAAAAACACTCAAGATTGTCAAAGGGTGAAAATTGTTTAAAAATTATTCAAGACAAGAAAAAGTGAAGTAAAAACTAAGAAATTACCATTTCATCCATCAACTGTAGGGTGTTTTTACGACCCATAATGTGAGTACCTAAGGCCTTGCCTTTTTCGGTACTTCCTGACATCCGATTGGTTTTGTTTTTATCGGATTTGTCTTGAAATTTAGGATCATCCTTTCTAGCCTTAAGTTGTTCGAAGATATCGGCCGGTATCCATTGAGGCCTTTGCTCCGTAGGTTTCCTCATAGCGTAGTGGATTTTTTTGCGGAGGCGGTCTTTCATCATGTCTTCCCACATTTTCTGCACTTATCAAGGTGAGCGTCGTCCATCCAGAAAATCATACATCCTCCCGAGCAGGCATCTATCTTCTCATGGGGAAGTTGAAGAGCTTTAAGAACTTTTTTGGTTTCGTAGTAGTTACGCGTCATAAGATTATTTTCAGGAATCATATCTCCGATATATGACGCAAAACCATCTACACATTTTTCAGCTAAGTTGTATTCACATTTTAAAGTGATCAACCTTGAAGCCGACTGTAGCAATGTCATACGACTTCCTACATAAAGAGGTTGTTCGGCATGTTTTAGCATTTGGAAAAAAGCTAATACATTAGGATTTGGAGATTCATCGACCACCTCGGCGTTTAGAGCATCTTCCCTAATTTGATCAATGCTATCGCGTAACGCATCTTCTACCATATCCCTATAAGGATTGTCGGAGTGCATTGATGAGCTTCCCTCTTCCTCAACGGAGAATTTCTCTCCGTGACACACCCAATCGTAGTAGTTATTACAAAACCCTCTCAAACCAAGGTGTTTCCGTACTTCTTGCTCAACTAAATACTTTGTATTCTTACACTTAGAACATGGACACCTAATTTCTCTATTTCTAACGTATTCGTCTTGTTGCTTAACATAGTTAATGAATTCATTAACACCAATTACGAAATCCTGCCTTATTTTTTTTCTAGAATCCAACCTTTCATACATTCATTTTCTTTCTAATCTCTTCATAGTAAATCTACATATTTTAACAAACAATAACAACAACTAATTAACAACAACAATTAAATAACAACAACTACATATATATATATAACAACAACTAACAAAAAAAACTAGTTAACAACTTATAAACAACAACAACAACAATTAATTAAC
This sequence comes from Silene conica, assembly GCA_029255685.2. Classification (NCBI taxonomy): domain Eukaryota; kingdom Viridiplantae; phylum Streptophyta; class Magnoliopsida; order Caryophyllales; family Caryophyllaceae; genus Silene; species Silene conica. The sequence continues at coordinate 77,767,514 of CM055314.2, forward strand.
AACAATAATGAAATAACAACTACATATATATAACAACAACAACAACAACAACTACAACTACCAACACCAACACCAACACCAACACCAACACCAACACAAACACCAACACCAACACCAACCTGCAAAAAAAAAACAATTTACATATATTGGTCTGGGGTCCTTATCTCTCCAGCCTAAACCCATCTTTGAATCTTTCATACCATTAGTAAACACTCTTATATTTTCTTGATTGTAATGAGACAAAAATTGGGCAGCACTTCCCTATTGTTCTCCAAATACATTCTATAATGTATTTGGAGAACAATAAGGAAGTGTTGCCCAATTTTTGTTTCATTACAATCAAGAAAATATAAGAGTGTTTACTACCTAAATGGCATGAAAGATTCAAAGACAGTCCCAAAACGGGGACTATTCAACAATTACACCTAATGTGTAATTATTGAACGGGTACTATTCAGAATATTCTAAACAAATCAACAACACTAACAATCAACAACAATGCAAATTTTATATCAAAAATCAATCGTCCTAAACATCTTAACAACAATATGCGACGGATTTGGGACGAAATTAGCTACTAACCTAATATCACTAACCACCTAACAATACTAACTAAACTAATCAAATAACAATTAAACTAAACTAACTATTCCTAATAACAATAAAAAACAATAATACGGAATTTGCGACGGAATTTTGCGACGGATTAAACATAAAAAATTAAGACGGTATATAAATAACGAAAGTTAGTATACATACATAAGGAGAAATGGAGAAGGAAGAAAGAAGTGGCAGCGGCAAGGTGGCGGCGGTGAGGTGGTGGCGGCGGTGAGGTGGCAGGTGGAAGGGAGAAGAAAGGAGAAGGAGGAGGAAGGAGGAGGAAGGAAGGAGAAGGAGGAAGGAGGAAGGAGGAGGGCTGGCAGGCGGCGGCTGAGGCGGCGGCGGCGGGGTTGTAGGGTGGTAGGGTGGTGGTGTGGTGGGGTGGTAAATCGCCGGCAAATCGCTTTTAGGGTTTTCGTTTTTTTAGTTTTGAAATCGATTTGGGGAAAAATAAGACCCGCGGGGTCTGTATAATATAACTTTGCGACGGAATTTTGCGACGGAATTTCCGTCGCAAATCTGGTCAAGGTTTGACCTTGACCAACTTTTGGTCAAGTCTGGTCAATATGTTTGCGACGGAATTTCCGTCGCAAAAGTCAATATTTGCGACGGACTTTCCGTCGCATACTTTCCCGCCATTTGACTTTCACTTCGTGGGTCTGGGAAATGTAGGTCCGTCGCAAATTCCGTCGCAAAAAAATAATCCGTCGCAAAATCCGTCCCAAAACCAAATTTGCGACGGATTTTCTATCCGTCGCAAATTTTCCGTCGCAAGGGCAGTATTTTTTTGTAGTGATGGTGCTATGTTTTGCCCGTGGTTAGGTTGTGGTGGCGTAGTGGACTGGTGGTGGTGGACTGGTGGTGGTGGTGGTGGAGGACTGGTGGTGGTGGATATTTGTGGAGCTAGAAAGGGTGGGGATGAGTTAAAGGAGTGTTTAAAGAGGGATAAAATGGGTATAACATATCAAAATCTGATTATTTAATCATTTTACCCAAATTAAGATCTAATTTAGGTATAAGGTAGCAATTTAGGAAGATTAGTAACTTTGTAGGTAGTAATTTGAACAAATAAGTATAATATGTAGTATTTTGAAAAATCTTGACTATAATAGGTAGTATTTTGCCATTTTTCTTTTTTATTTTTTTTTTATTTTGAGGGTTACAAGTTCTACAAGGAGGGATCGTCGTATTGGACCAACATGAAACTAGGTGTATGAAGATAGGGGTCGATCAGGTCCAAAAAAGGAATTCAGAGGTCCAAATGAGAAAGTTAACAAGTCTAAGCAGGGTCTACGAGAACAAAGGTCTAACGCTCCTTAGGGGGAAAGCTGGAGCAGTTATTCCCACTAACTTGGCGGTTATGGAATGAAACGTCTATATAAAGAGGTTTTTCCTCACCGAGCAAAGAACAATTCAGCATCAAATCAAACAATCAAACAACGTAGGTCTATCGTAGGACCGTAGAATAGTTTAGGAGTAGCTGTAGAAGTAGCGATAATAGCAAAATAGTTTAGGCGTAGCTGTAGAAGTAACAATAATGGAATGAAATGTCAAACATTATGGAATGGAGTTGGAATCTTGGGCTAAGGGCTGGGTATGAGATTAGGGGGATTGGAATGGATTCAGAATCCATCCGGATTCTAACTCCATTCCAAAATGGCCCAACCAAACATTAGAATGGATTAAATCCATTTCATTCCATTCCAACTCCCCCAACCAAACACCCCCTTAGTTTGTAATTTAGCTTCATTTAACCATAAGGATTACTTGTGAAGACTTTGTTTTGTGTTGTTGTTGATGATATTTCATGTATTTGTATCATTCGGGATTCCTGTGTTTTTAACAGTTATTTTATCATTCAACCCGAGAGTGTTAAATTACACGAAGTAATTTATCACTAACTAGATTGCATCTCTAGATCTGTGACTCAAACCCTTGCAATTAAGGGTAGTTCACAAAGTGTAGGAGAGTATTTACGACCTCCACGGTACCTAGAGGTACTTATCTTGTTTCACGACAAACAAGTTTTTGGCGACTACAGTGAGAGGATTAATTTAAAGTTGATCCTTCTAACATTTTTTTTTTGCAGATGGATATGTAAAACCCCTCGCAGAAGCGGAAATATAAAACACACAAGTACTAAAAATGCAGCGAAATTTAAACTTTTTAAACATAACATCATGCGAGGTGAATTAAAACTGAAACCGGAAACTGATATAAACAAAATAGATAAGTATAACAGTTCTAAGTACAGAAAACCAAGTATATACAAAGCCTGGGATGGAACATCCCTACAGGCACCAAAACATGACATGTATCAGAAACTAAGAGTCTAGCTAATCGGTGAAGTGTAAGTCATATGATGAAAGGATCATCACTCGCTAGCTCTCAAGTGAACCCCGTCCAACCTGCATGTACCTACATACATGAAAACATGTACGCCACAATCAGTGGGGAGTGACTACAGTTCTCCTAGCCACCTTTTGTAACGACACGTAACAAGCAATACAAACAGAATACTCCAACATATATAAACATGTGAAGTATAACAATATCTCAATAACTGATCATCAACTATCAAGCCATTACTAATGCACGGCTCTCAACCAACTTCATAAACCGTTTGGAAGGAGAGCCGGTTTCCCTACTGGTTACCCAGTCGGGGGGTCTTTCAGTCCAACTATTTATGAAACCGATCAAAGAGTCATCCAATTAATGCCTTGGATGAACAAACCATAACTCAAGTAATACAATCCTTAACTTCATCATGCATATCTGACACTGTACCAATCTCAAGGCAAGCAAATATAAAACATCAAGTAAAAAGGTCCAGCGGTCAACTTAAGACATAACCTGAATACTAACACACTTTCACAATCAAGGACCCAGAGGCCAACTTAAGTCATAGACCAAGATATCAATAAACACTAGCAATGGGTCTAGAGGTGAACTTAACACATATCCCACTACCAAACAATGTCGGGTCCAGAGGTGAACTTAACACATATCCCAACATGCAATTCAAGTAAAGGGTCCAGAGGTGAACTTAACACATATCCCTAAACATAACACAGTAATGGGTCCAGAGGTGAACTTAACACATATCCCACTACAAACAAATGTCGGGTCCAGAGGTGAACTTAACACATATCCCAACATACATCCACAAGCAAAGGGTCCAGAGGTGAACTTAACACATATCCCAATGCTACAAACAAGTATTGAGTCCAGAGGTGAACTTAACACATATCCCAATACACAGTTATCCCACACCGGGTCCAGAGGTGAACTTAACACATATCCCGTGTACGACAACCGATCACGTGTCAGGTCCAGAGGTGAACTAAACACATATCCTGACACGCCACAAGCAAAACACGTAATGGGTCCAGAGGTGAACTTAACACATATCCCATCACGCGACATACAAAACACGTAATGGGTCCAGAGGTGAACTTAACACATATCCCATCACGCGACATACAACTCAACCATTAACATCCAAAGATAGAAACTAACCTATAGCTCTAACTTCTTAAACCACTAAACAACACTTAATTGATCCCGGGAACTAAGACGAGGGAGAGCCGGTTTCCCTTTCGGTTACCCGACCGGGGGGTCTCTATCCTCACTCCATTCCCGAACCCAATATAGTGTCGCCCATCCTCCGGGTACCTCAAACACACATCAAAGGTACGAAGAACGAGTTTCAATCAAAACCGATAAACCGTTTAAAAGTTACGGGCTAATTACGAATTCAAAGTAAAAACAATCATCAGGGGTTCCCAGCCGGTCGGCAGGCAACCGACCTACCGGCTAGGTACCCATCCTCACTTTCCTTCTCTCTTTACGCCAAAACAAGCAAGATGGGTTCCCAGCCGGTCGGCAGGCAGCCGGCCTACCGGCTGGGGAACCAATCCCACATACGAACTTTACGCAAAAATCACAAAAGAGGCTCCCAGCCGGTTGGCAGGCAGCCGGCCTACCGGCTGGGCACCTAAATCCTACTTTCTTTCAAATTTCGCAAAATACCAATATGCACCCCCAGCCGGTCGACCGGCGGCCGGTCGGTCGACCGGCTCAGAGAGCCTGAGCACTAAAATCGTATTTCCTGTGACAACGAAAACCCGACTAAATCGGTTCTAAACCTTCATAATCACTAACAGCATACAAACCCCAGCATATGTAAACATCGAATACACTAATTACGATCATCAAATTCCACAAACAAGCCTCAATAAGATAATCACTTGTATCCGTCTTAAGCATAAATTTCTGCGAAACTTAACAATAAACATATGTAACATCACCAAGGCATGTAATCATCAAGTAAGAACATTCCTAACATGTTACTAAGTCTAAACAATAATAATCATATGAAATTTCAGAAACTTAAATCATCTTAAACATCAAAAGTGCTAATATTAACAATAAGGCCGAGTTTCTCATTATCGTCACCTTAAATGCAATCCCGCTCAAAGCTCCTCCTCTACTATGAAGCTATCCACGTCCGGGTCTTCTAAGCCCTCACCTACAATCAAGAAAAACGGATTTTAAAGCCTAAAAGACGATTCTTAAGAAAACAGCCCAAATTTCGAGTGAAAGAAAATGAAAAACGGAAGTGATAGATGGCTTGCAAATTCGATGAGGATTACGAAAATGTAATTATTACCTTGATTCGGTGAACGGATGATGAAGAAAAATGGAAAAGAAGATGAATAATTATGGAGGTTTTGTGAGAAAATAAGTTACAGTGTTCTTATTTTTGAGATGTCAATATGTCGACATACATGAGTTTAGGGGGGTTTATGAGTTGTCCTTTCCGTTTAAATGAAAACGTGTCGGAATGAACGGGTTTTAAGTTGAGAAATCAAGTTGCCAAGTTTGTATTCATCTTAAGGACTTAAGGTTCTTGACACGGCTGTCTCAACCCTATCAAAGATAACCAACTGGCCTAACTAATGTAGTAAGGAAGTCGGGATCGTATCCACAGGGAGACAGATAAGAATTCTAAAAGATAAACTAAAGTCCGTCAAGGTAACCAAAATTGAGGGTTTTGTTTGTTATTTGACTAACTAAAAGTAGTGAAGGAAAGGGAGAAAAGAAAAGCTTAAAGAAAAGAGTATAAAAATATAAGGGAGAGAAAACTAGGATAGTCGGTTCACCAATGAAAGTGTAACGAATGGGGTTTAGGTCGCAGATCAGTCGCAATTATCGGTCTAAGGGGTAGTGAAAAGGTCCTCTCGGATCGCTATTCGCCCTAGAATGCTTCTAGCGGGTTCTCGCAACTTACTAGGGCACTCTAATGTTTGTAGCAGGTCTAACCCTCACCAGGCTTTCGATCTTAGGTCGGGGTTTTACCAAATCAACTAATCAATCATGCGCATTAATTGACTAATCGCTATTAAATTCTACAATTAACAACAGAGACATACAATTACGAACTAGTCTAAACCTAAACGAACATCGTCACATCATCATTGGATCACCTATATCCTAGTCGAGAGGATTAGCTATGCATAAGGGGATTAACAATTGAAATGAAAGAAATGATTAAAGAGAAAATCATGATCGCGAGATGAGTAGAGATGAATAAAGACAAAAGAAAGTAAGAGCAAACAAATAAAGTTACCAATAATCCAAAAGTGTTGAGTACTGAATTCCGGAAGATTAGATCTTACAAGCTTGAAGGTGAAATAAAATAAAAACAACTGACTAAAAATTTATCTGAGGAAAAGTAAGGTAAAAGATAAAAGATTAAAGTAAAGTATATCTAAAGAAAACTCCAAAAGCTGCTTAAAAACGAAATGTTCTGATATTCCTTCGACGACCTAATGGGCTTAGGTTAAATTTGGGCTTCGGAAGAAAAAAACCGGTCGATCGACTAAGCATCCAGTCGATCGACTTTTCTATCGACCAAAAGTGGTCGATCGACTAGATGAGCGGTCGATCGACTTACTTGTCGACTGGAAATGGTCGATCGGCTGGTTCTGGTCTTGACTTGGACGTTGACTTCGAAAAACGCGCTTCCTTGACTTGATACAAAGGGTGGTTCACTTCTCCTGACCTTCTAAATGCAACCTTGAGGACAATCTTCGGCTCCGAGTACATACTTCCGAGTATATTCCTGTAATTAATACAAGAAGGCTCAAAGTAGGCAATTCGGGGCTAAAAGTAGTAAGGTGTTTAGCAAAAGAGCATAAAAATGCATGCAAAAGAAGTCTAAAAGACTATAGAAATGGCATGCATCAAACCTCCCCAAACCGAACCTTTGCTTGTCCCCAAGCAAAAAGTGTAAAAACAAAGACTAGGAGTCAAACATGAACAAGTAAACCGTGGACACCAAAAACTAAGCAAGGGATCATCTCAAATCGACAAATGCTAAGGCAAACGAATCTATGCATGTTTCTCAAACAGTTGGACTTTAGACTTATTTAGACTTATCAAGACCGGACTCTCACGGGTCGCTCAAACACTCCTGTAAACACAAGGCATTATATAGTGCAAGATAGAAAGAATTAAGATCACTCACCTAACTGCGACCTATAAGAACACGCATGCAATCTAACATGAATAGAGTCTCTACAACCGTACATATGCATTCCAACCAAACTGATGACCATGATACATACCGAGGGTTTTCATATGGGTAAAGTGAGGCAATGGGTAAGAAGGGGCTAAAATGAGTTTGGTAGAGAGGAGTTAGTAGCCAAGCTAGCAACAATACGAACCAAACAAAGTGTATCATCCCAATCTTCGTACTCAAAATTATCAATACAAACGTTGTGCAAAATGGATGCACCCAACTCACAAAACCACAAATTTATTAACTCCCCATAAGATACAAGTTAAAAATGGGAGCGGAAATTGTCAAACGAATTCTTCACAATTTTTCTTTTTTTTTTCTTTTTTTTTTTTTTCATTCCGATTTTCTGAATTCTGTTTTTTTTTTTTTTTTTTTTTTTTTTTTTTTTTTAACATCCTCTTTTTTCTTTTTCATCATTCATTCTTTTGACGAGAAATAACCAAAATGCAAAACGATACATTCCCAAAATGCTACCATTACTAGCTCGGCTAGGGTGGGTAAAATTATGTATTGTAGCTATATGGGACAAAAATAGGCAAATTTGGCTTTGTGAAGCTTATGGGAAAAAAAAAGAATAAAAGGGAACCTCTGTCACATGTACCAACAAACCTCAAACCCGAATGCATACAGGTAAAAAGAAGATTGAACTCATGTTTATGCAATTTGATGTTACGTGTCTTATAAGGAGTAACTACTCATTTTCCTAGATGAACCGGTCATGAATCACCGGTTAAAAGCTCTAAATCTTTAGAAAGTTTTTGTAGGTTGACAGTAAATCAAGTCTAGTCCATAATCCAACATGCTTTGAAACGAGATTCGAGAGAAATGCCAAAGGACGTGCTATAAGAAATGAAACAAAAACCTAGTTTGAGCAATCCAACGGTCTAAAAGCACTGAGAAACTCCAACTGACTCGTTCTAGTATGCAAAAACAAACATGATTTTTTTTTTATATGCAACAAAAATAAACTAAATGCAAGGAACCATGTGAAGAAATGCAATGAAACACATACCCTCCCCAAACCAAACTCGTACAACGCCCTCGTTGTACTCAACAGCATCACAACAACAGCAGTTAGGGGGACGGGAAATGCGAACGACTAAATGCAAAAACAATAAAAGTGAAGGAGAAAATAAATACCACAACCTGTATCAAGACCTCCCCAAACCGACTAGCAACTAGTCCTCCTCCTCCTCCTCCTCATAATCGGGGTCTACACTACGGCGTGCATGAGTGCGGGACGCCTGGGCCCTCTCCTCTCTGTACCGTGCCACCTCATCTGTGTCCTCCTCCTCCTCTGCTGCAGCATAACCTCCCTGCGGGTACTGGTAAAAGTAGGGGTGTGGCCACCCAGCTGGTGGCAACCATCCCTCTCTAGCGTACCGCTCATAGATGGGGAATTGCGTCAAGGCCTGATGCAACTCTATCCGTGCTACTGCCCTGCACAAACCAGTGATCATACTATCGCGAACCCCCTGATCGACAGTAGTGGGGTTCGTAAAAGATGGTGGGCCAGTGTAGTTAGCCGGGTAAACAGGAGCAGAGGAAAAAGAAGGGTCATCTAAAGAGGCATACCCATATCGATGCTCATGAGGGTCAAAACGAGGCTCCTCAGCCTGTACGTGGGAGGTAAAAGGAGCCCGAGGTGAAGGACGTCGGCCTCCCGAACTCGCACCGGCCTCCCAAGTCGAAGGTGGAGGTGAGGGAGGGTGCCTAGCTGAAGGACGACGCCTAGGGCCAGCGCCGGAGGTGTCAATGAGATATGAGGGTAGTGGAGGTCGAGTACGGCCTGTCACGGTAGTCAAGGGGGTGACCTGTGGTAAATAGGTACAAGGCAAGGACACTGTAGGTCGACCAGAAATTTTCCAAACTCGGTCCTGTGTGAGCCAACGGATGGATTCCATGTATGGAATGTCCATGTAAGTGTTAGTACTAGGGCCCAAAGGTAACTCATGTCCTAAGGGTATGTGGCCTCTAGGGAAGTCGGAAAAAAGCTGGCGGGCAATGTGTGTCACTAGCCCACCACAGGTCAATGTGGCTAAATGGCCAAGTCCAAGCTGGTGAAAATGGTTGGCCGTGAGGTAGGCCACATTAAATACAAACGGAAGGCGTTGATCAAAGTTTAGGTAACCGGCTAGAAGAGAAAGTTCACAAGTGTTTATATTATTAGACTCTTTTCTTCCAAAGATTGTGTTAGCCATAAGACGGAGTACATACCTTAGGGGAAAAAGATGCACGGATGCACCACGACGTTTGGAGTCGGTGCTCGGGCCCTCTGAGATGGCTGCCCAAAAAGGGCCGTACAATGCCCTAGGCGGTGAGGTATAACCCTCACTAACTAGGCCAAGGTGCGCCCCAAAAGTGCTCAAGGGCCAAACAAAGGTTTGGTTCATGAGTCGAAATGACACACAAGGGCTGCCCGGGTTGCTCTCAAAAACACTAGCTCTAAAAACAAAAGAGCTAAAGAATTCCAAAGTAAGCACGGGGTAAGTAAATTCGTACATCCTAGTCAACCCCCCATTCCAGTTCCGTTAAGGATCTCAGCTACGGTCTCAAAACAACCTATGGCCTCAAGGCTAGGTCGATGCAGAAAACGAGTGGGGGTAATAGTAGTTCCTAAAAGGTTCTCAAAACGAGTTCTCTGCGCAGGAACGTAAAATTGTACCTCGGGATAGCCCGGTAGGCTATCCACTGGTCCCCGTGTGACCATAGCGTTCCGAAAACTCCCTTGGGAGTGTGAGCTGCTGCTCCCTTCATCATGGCTTCCGCTCCGTCTTGATTCCCTTCTTCTCTTGTTGCCTTCCATGTCAAATCTGCACTAGGAGATCGAATAGCAGAAAGTAAACCCAAAGTTAGTTGAATCAACAATATGTTCATTAATTTCCCCAAATCAATCATCTAAATTAGGGTTTTTGATTTTTCAATTGAAACCCCTAATTTTTGTGAGTAAAAATTTAGGGATACTACAATGAAAAGTAACCATGAACATAATCAGAAGAAAATTCGTAACCAGCAGCAGCACAGAATCATACTAAACGGAAAACTGAAAACGAAAATTTTAAAAAAAAAGGACATAAATGAAAACCTAAAAACGAAAAAAAAAACTAAAAACAAGTAAAAGGAAAAACTGAAAGACAGAAGGAACGAAAAAGAATCAACAAATCTGAAAGAGAGGAAACAAGGAAAAATAAAGAGAAAAGGAAGAAAAATTACCTCAACAAATTGCCCTTACAAGACTAGATCTGAAAAATTTGAGTTCAAAAACCCAAAAGCTAGCAAAAATAGCCTAACTAGAGTAGATTTGAAGGAGGGAAAAGGGAAATAAGGGGTGAGAGAGAGTTAGGGTTTATGTTAGAAGAGAAGGGGGTGTTTGAAGAAGGAGGTAGTTAGAAATCTGAAAAAGAAACAAAAGGAGGGTACTTCACGCGAAAAACCAGTCGATCGACTTTTGGGATCGACCAAAATGAGTCGATCGACTGGAAACGGTCGATCGGCTAAGTCAGCTACAAGGACTCGTGCGAATCCAGAGACGGTCGATCGACTTTCGGGATCGACCACATTTGGTCGATCGACTTCTTTTATCGACTAAAAACGGTCGATCGACCATCTAGAATCCTTTTCTTTGATTTTCGTCCGTTCAACATTCCCGTATGACTTCCGTTGCTTAAAACACCTGTAAATCTTCAACAAAAAACACCTAGAACTCTACTACTACCACAAAAAGTTCTTAAAAACAACAAATGTCTGAGTCTAAAAAGTTCGAAACTAAACAAAACTTCAAATTACAAGCCGGGTTGCCTCCCGGAAAGCGCTGATTTATAAGGGTCCCGCACGACCTCTAACTTCCTTCAAAACTCGGCAACGTCAAGTGGTTCAAGGTACAACACCTCAACCACTCCAATCACTTCACCTTGATCTCGATAGTGCTTAACTTGATGTCCGTTGGCCTTAAATTTTTCCCCTGCGGCATTCTCAACTTCCACTGCACCAAACTTAGACACATTAGTGATAGTGAAAGGACCAGACCATTTAGACTTTAACTTACCTGGAAATAGGCGAAGTCTGAAATTGTACAGTAGCACCTTTTCTCCCACTTTGAAATCACGAATGAGGATTTTCTTGTCATGCCACCTCTTTGTCTTTTCTTTGTGGACTCGTGCACTGTCATAGGCATTAAGCCTAAATTCCTCCAGCTCATCAAGCTGCAAAAGTCTTTTTTCACCGCTCAACTTAGGATCAAAGTTGAGCTCTTTCACTGCCCACCAAGCCTTGAATTCCAACTCCACAGGTAGATGACACGATTTACCATAGACTAGTCGATAAGGTGATGTGCCTATTTGAGTTTTGAAAGCGGTACGATAGGCCCAGAGGGTATCATCAACCTTCATACTCCAATCCTTTCTTGACTTAGACACTACCTTGGCTAGGATTTCCTTGATCTCCCTATTGGAGACCTCAACCTGCCCGCTAGTTTGGGGATGATATCCCACACCTCAACGATGTGAAACACCATACTTTGTGAAAAGGGTTGACAACTTGTTATCCCTAAAGTGCATGCCACGATCACTTATGACAATACGTGGCACACCAAATCGTGGGAATATGATCTTTTTAAACAATGACACAACAGTCTTAGAATCAAAAGAGACCGAAGCAACGGCCTCTACCCATTTTGACACGTAATCGACAGCTACGAGGATATACCTGTTTCCCTTAGATGACGGGAAAGGACCCTGAAAATCGATTCCCCAAACATCAAAAACCTCAACTTCCAAGATGCCAACCTGAGGCATCTCGTGCCTCCTGGAAATGTTACCAGTGCGTTGACAAGCATCACAAGAGGAAACAAACACTTTAGCATCATAAAACATGGTAGGCCAAAAGAAACCAGATTGAAGTACCTTAGCCACGGTCCGGGATGGACCGTGGTGGCCGCCATAAGAGGAGGAATGACAAGCCTCCAGAATAGCTTTTGTTTCCCATTGTGGGATGCATCTCCTGTACAGTCCATCAGCACATTCTTTGAAAAGAAAGGGGTCATCCCAAAAATAACGCTTCACATCGTGGAGAAATCGCTTTCTCTGTTGAAAACTCAAATCCGGAGGTAGAATATTACCTATAATAAAGTTGGCAAAGTTAGCATACCAAGGAATCTCAGAAATAGATAAAGCAAGCAAACTCTCGTCAGGAAAGAAATCATTGATCGGAAGAGTGTCTCCCTCATTTTGTAACTCCAATCGAGACAAATGGTCAGCAACAAGGTTTTCAGAACCTTTCTTGTCCCGAATCTCCAAATCAAATTCCTGAATCAGGAGTACCCATCTCAGCAACCGCGGTTTGGCATCCTTCTTCACCAAGAGTTGTTTCAGGGCTGTGTGATCAGTGAAAATGATCATTTTTTATCCCAGCAAATATGACCTGAACTTCTCTAATGCATATACCACGGCTAACATCTCTTTTTCTGTAGTACCATACTTGACCTGCGTCTCATCCAATGTCCTGCTTGCATAGTAGATTGCACTCAGAGCTTTTCCTTTCCTTTGGCCTAGCACTGCGCCAACCGCGTAATCACTCGCGTCACACATTATCTCAAAAGGGAGCTCCCAATCCGGTGTTTGGATTATGGGTGCGGTGATCAAGGCTTCCTTTAACCTGTTGAAAGCATTAAGGCACTCGTCAGAAAAATCAAAAGACACATCTTTAATCAGCAACCGTGTAAGCGGTTTAGCAATTTTAGAAAAGTCCTTGATAAACCGGCGATAAAATCCGGCATGACTAAGGAAACTTCTAACCCCCTTGACGTTAATGGGAGGGGGTAATTGCTCTATCACCTACACTTTTGCTTTGTCTACCTGTATACCCTTATCTGAAACCAAATGACCAAGAACGACACCCTCGTTCACCATGAAATGACATTTCTCCCAGTTCAAAACCAAGTTAACCTCAATGCATCTCTGCAAGATTTTATCAAGGTTAGATAAACAAGAAGAAAAATCAGACCCATAAACACTGAAGTCATCCATAAAGACTTCCATGATTGACTCGATATACTTGGAAAAGATTCCCATCATGCACCTTTGAAAGGTGGCTGGGGCATTACAGAGACCAAATGGCATCCTGCGATATGCATAAACACCATAGGGACAAGTAAAAGTAGTCTTTTCTTGGTCATCAGGGTGAATGGGAATCTGAAAGAATCCCGAATACCCATCCAAATAACAGAAAAACTTGTGAGATGTCAATCTCTCTAGCATCTGGTCAATGAAAGGGAGAGGGAAATGGTCTTTCTTAGTGGCGGTATTCAACTGCCTATAGTCAATACACATCCGCCACCCAGTCACAGTCCTAGTTGGTATTAATTCATTCTTATCATTTCTAATTACAGTAGTCCCTCATTTCTTAGGAACTACGTGAACTGGGCTTACCCAATTAGAGTCAGAAATAGAATAGATTATACCTGCATCTAGAAGTTTCATCACCTCTTTCCTTACCACATCCTGCATATTCTGATTTAGCCGGCGTAAGCCTTGCGCACGAGGTTTGTGACCTTCTTCCAGGTTGATTCGATGCATACAGAAATCAGGACTAATACCTGTCAAGTCATCTAAACTGTATCCCATAGCTTTCTTATTTTTTTTCAAAACAACCAACAAATCAGCGAGTTTGCCAGCATCAAGTTTAGAACTAACTATGACAGGATATAGTTCAAGATCATCAAGGAAAACATACCTGAGATGGGAAGGGAGGGGTTTGAGTTCTAGTTTTGTTACCTCTGCAGTATAAGAGCTTTCCATTATCGCATCAACCGTCTCACCTTTCTCGAGGGTGTATTGTCTTCCTTTTAATGCCCTCTTCATCATGGTAAAGTCAACCTGCGCTTCTTCTGCAAAACTATCAAGAACCATTAGAACTTCTAACGGGTCCCCAATTAGGGAACCCGACCAAAAATCAAACATGGATTTATCGATAATGTCGATGGCATAGCAAGTGTCTTCAATCATAGGTTTAGCTAGTGTGTTGGCTAGATTAAAGGTCACTCTATCATCCCCTACCTCAAGAGTCAAACGTCCCTGTTTGACATCAATAATGGCTCCTGCAGTGTGTAGGAAGGGTCTACCCAAAATTATTGGGATTTGGGTGTCCTCAGCCATATCTAGGACAATGAAGTCGACAGGTATAAAGAATTTACCTATCCTAATAGGGACATCCTCTAAAACACCTAGAGGTCTCTTTACTGATCTATCAGCCATTTGAAGAGTCACACTTGTGACTTTGAGACTACCCATGTTCAACTTTTCACGGACCGAATAGGGCATAACAGAAACACTTGCCCCCAAATCACATAAAGCTTTGTCTATTACAAGGGTACCTATAGTAACAGGTATCGAAAAACTACCCGGGTCCTTCAACTTCGGTGGGGATTTGCTTTGTAGGAGTGCACTACACTCTTCGGTAAAAGCAATAGTCTCCACCTCGTTAAAGCTTCTCTTACGAGTCAATATGTCTTTCATGAACTTAGCATAGGAGGGTACCTGGGTGATTAACTCAGTGAAAGGAACGGTTACCTGTAAATTCTTGACGACCTCCATGAACTTACCAAACTGTTGCTCCATTTTTGTGTTCCGTAATCTGCTCGGGAATGGAACGGTCACTGGGATACGAGAAACAGCGGTTCCCTTGTCGGAAACTGGATCAGCAAGCCTTGTGGCATCAGAAACGATCCTTTCAGCATCAGGAGCAGTCGATCGACTTTCTGCATGAGGGGATCTGGTCGATCGACCAGAAGGTTGGTCGATCGACTTTTGGATCGACTGATTTTGGTCGATCGACTTTGCATTCGACCTGTTTTGGTCGATCGACCGTCGTCCTCTGTCTTTATCAGCATCTTCGTGCGTGTTATTTTCCTCTTCGTTCTCGGACTCAGCAACATCCTCTACTAACACTTCTAGTCCATCATCCGTTGGCATTTGAGGGCCTTCATAAGATGATCCACTTCGCAAGTGGATCGCATTAACCGAATCGCGTGGCTTATCGGGTTGCGAAGGTAAGGAACCGGGTTGCCTTGTTGATTGGTTAGATGCCAATTGGGCAACTTGAGTTTCAAGCATCTTGATAGATGCTTCATTAGCTTAGTCACTCTTCATCACATGACCCATAAGAGATTGTAGCATACCCTTCAATTCTGCAATCTCACCAACATTTTGAGATACCGGTTGTTGTGGTTGTGGTGGTGAAAAAGATGGTGGTTTTTGGAAAGGTGGTTGTTGGAAAGATTGTTGTGGGTTGGAACGGTGAGGTGGTATGTATGTGGATTGTTGTGGAGGTGGTAATGGTGTGGGATTCAACACATTCTGGTTTCGCCAAGAGAAGTTAGGGTGTTCTCTTGTTCTTTCATTGTAGGTGTTAGAGAAGGGACCACTCTGTCTATAGCTTTGAAAAGCTAGAACTTGCTCCTTTTCGGACATACACTCAGCTGCGATATGTCCCCCTACTCCACACCGATCACAAGTTACTTCTTGCTGAACCATGGCATTCACAGTTTGTTGGTTTCCCGAGCCTTGACCCATCTCCAAACGGTCAAACCTAGCATTCATGGCTTGTAGCTGGGCTACAAGGGCACTGTTGTCACTTCCACCAACACTCGGCCTAGCACCACCCCTCGGATTCCCATACTCCGCAGTATGAGTTGCCATCTCCTCAATCACATTCCAGCCCTTATCATCATCAACATTCTTTTGAAATCGCCCATTTGATGAGGCATCCAAAATAGCACGGTGGTCATCGTACAACCCATTGTAAAATTGGTTGCACAAAAACCATTTCTCGAACCCGTGATGAGGAATAGATCGGATAAGTTTCTTGAAACGGACAAATGCCTCATAAAGGGTCTCAGTGGGTAACTGCTTGAAACTAGTGATTTGCCCCCTTAGGGCATTTGTTCTCTGTGGAGGGTAGTACCTTTTGTAGAAGGCTAGGGCGAGAGAATTCCAGTCAGTCACTCCCGCAGCTTCCTTGTCAAGGTCACGGTACCACTCACGAGCTCCGTCTAACAAGGAGAAGGGAAAAAGAACCTCCTTAACTTGTTCTTGCGTAACTCCAGCTGTGAGGGGTATGTTGAGCAATAGTCAGTATATGTCTCCATATGCTTTCCTGGGTCTTCGCCGCTCACTCCCCGAAATTGATTTCGCTCCACCAGATTTATGTAAGATGGGCGAATATCAAAGTTTCCATTAGTAGCAGTAGGGAGTTGAAATCCCTTGGGAATGGAATCGGGTGAGGGCTCGGAATGAGTACACAGTTTCGGCATCGTAACTGGTACAGGAATATCAGCTACGAACTCTGAAGTCTCTTCTGCAAAGGTATCGAACTCGGAGGGTCCTTCTTCGTGAGAATTAGAGAATTCTTCGTAGATGGAATCAAGAGTGTGCAAATCCTCTACTTAACGTATTTCCTTCCAGAAGTTTCGTAAAGCGCGAAAAGTCTTCTCAGGTTCGGGATCAAACGGTATGAGTTCGGACCTGTTGGACCTGGGCATAAACAGAAACTAAAGGAAAGGATGAGAACTGACTCAAGGAAATTGAATCCCTTGAGACAAAAGACAAACTAAAATAAAGCAAATAAAATATCACCGTCTCCCCGGCAACGGCGCCAAAATTTGACACGGCTGTCGCAACCCTATCAAATATAACCAACTGGCCTAACTAATGTAGTAAGGAAGTCGGGATCGTATCCACAGGGAGACAGATAAGAATTCTAAAAGCTAAACTAAAGTCCGTCAAGGTAACCAAAATTGGGGGTTTTGTTTGTTGTTTGACTACCTAAAAGTAGTGAAGGAAAGGGAGAAAAGAAAAGCGTAAAGAAAAGAGTATAAAAATATAAGGGAGAGAAAACTAGGATAGTCGGTTCACCAATGAAAGTGTAACGAATGGGGTTTAGGTCGCAGATCAGTCGCAATTATCGGTCTAAGGGGTAGTGAAAAGGTCCTCTCGGATCGCTATTCGCCCTAGAATGCTTCTAGCGGGCTCTCGCAACTTACTAGGGCACTCTAATGTTTGTAGCAGGTCTAACCCTCACCAGGCTTTCGATCTTAGGTCGGGGTTTTACCAAATCAACTAATCAATCATGCGCATTAATTGACTAATCGCTATTAAATGCTACAATTAACAACAGAGACATACAATTACGAACTAGTCTAAACCTAAACGAACATCGTCACATCATCATTGGATCACCTATATCCTAGTCGAGAGGATTAGCCATGCATAAGGGGATTAACAATTGAAATGAAAGAAATGACTAAAGAGAAAATCATGATCGCGAGATGAGTAGAGATGAATAAAGACAAAAGAAAGTAAGAGCAAAGAAATAAAGTTACCAATAATCCAAAAGTGTTGAGTACTGAATTCCGGAAGATTAGATCTTACAAGCTTGAAGGTGAAATAAAATAAAAACAACTGACTAAAAATTTATCTGAGGAAAAGTAAGGTAAAAGATAAAAGATTGAAGTAAAGTATATCTAAAGAAAACTCCAAAAGCTGCTTAAAAACGAAATGTTCTGATATTCCTTCGACGACCTAATGGGCTTAGGTTAAATTTGGGCTTCGGAAGAAAAAAACCGGTCGATCGACTAAGCATCCAGTCGATCGACTTTTCTATCGACCAAAAGTGGTCGATCGACTAGATGAGCGGTCGATCGACTTACTTGTCGACTGGAAATGGTCGATCGGCTGGTTCTGGTCTTGACTTGGACGTTGACTTCGAAAAACGCGCTTCCTTGACTTGATACAAAGGGTGGTTCACTTCTCCCGACCTTCTAAATGCAACCTTGAGGACAATCTTCAGCTCCGAGTACATACTTTCGAGTATATTCCTGTAATTAATACAAGAATGCTCAAAGTAGGCAATTCGGGGCTAAAAGTAGTAAGGTGTTTAGCAAAAGAGCATAAAAATGCATGCAAAAGAAGTCTAAAAGACTATAGAAATGTCATGCATCAGTTCTTAAGACGGATCTTACTATTTATTAAAATACTTCTCAATAAACTACTAAAATATTACTTGAAATAATTAAAAGCCTTTAAAATATAAATCACGAAAATATGGGATGTTACAATCACCCAATCTTCAAAAAGTTTCGTCCTCGAAACTCGAAGACAGAGATAAGTACGAAAACAACTCTAACTTTCAAAATGAACCATACGGGGCATGACAACCCAAAACTTTATCTTTCAAAAAGGTTTCAAGAAGAAAAGGTCTCAAGGCACAAGTCTTGTCAATGGATATTGAGATTCTCGTTACGTATTCAAGAGTCCATCATTCCAAATCTGAGACAAGTCCCAAAATTTTGTTCAAATAAAGTTCAAAATTAGATTGATTCGGTGTTGACAAGCACATCACAGGTTATCAGACGTCTCCAATAACAAGTTCTAGCGGCAGTCAACGCTGAAATCTGACAAAATCGCAAAACGTTACGCTCTTTAAAACCAAGTTTTCTTCAAATCGACCACTATTCCCAAATTCTTGAAAAAGTAAAATTGTAACAATGACTAAAAGTCACTCCAACGGAAGAGGAAACAAATTTCAATTTCTCAAAACAGTTAAGCTTTTTCCATAAACAGTGAATTCAAAGTCAACAATTGGGGAACAAGTTTTCAAAACAGACGCTTGAGAGCGCGGAAACAGTCGCAGAGCTTATTTCGACACGAAGGATTAGGGGTTTCAAGCCTCGCGGCTGTCAGAACACAAAAAGGAGGGTGGAAGGAACGGAACAATCAAGTCGAAGGTTAAAGAAGACGGTAACCTTTGCCAAACATGGGTACACTAACCACTCAATCCATAATCAAAACATCGTTACAACGATTCCTAGTATATCCCAAGGAGACGTTTCCAGTGACCTCGATACTCACGATGGTCCCACGGTTCCTCTTACCCTTCTCTCATCCATAAAACGAGGTATTCCTCTACCAGAAGGTTTCCAAACTCTCACTTAGTTTACCACAAATATGTTCTAATAGGGTTAAGGATCTCTTACTCAAGGTGGAAGTCTAACAAACATACCTCGGACCAAGGTTTACGCACTTTCAAAGTCTAAATCTGAATTCTATCATCAAAACATCGAATTCCGAAATTAGGACACCAGCTTTCTACACTATGGCTTTTCTCAATCGGACAGGCCATAACCGAAATTACTTATATCCTTTAGTCCTACATAGTTCAAATCCATCAAATTCATCCTATGGGGGGGGGGGGGGGTACTTTGAAATCTTAAGTTCTCCAAGGTCATCTATTACCATAAAATGAACGTTCAAGGTAAGGTTTCACTAAGGCAACAACTTCCAAGTCAAGCAAGTCTATGACTGGCCCTCATGACTAGTTTCTCAAATGATTCCGATCTCAAAGTTCCTCGAAGTCTAAAGCAACATTATCCTTTCGATGGTTTATTCCTCAAAAGTTTAGATAACCCATCTCAGATAGTTCCCAAATGACAATTCAATCAAACTCTCAGACTACTCAACTCATGTGATATATCTACTATACTTGTATCACGGTCCACAAATAACCATACTCGAATCAATGCGTTTCTGGACTTACATCTGTCAATGACTCGTTCATTCTCAAACTGATGATGTATCCTAGATTTCCTTTAAGTCCTTCGTTAGATAGTACCAAGATCCATTAAGTAACTTAAGATCAACCACTCAGTCAATTCCACAAGTTCTTGTAAAAGTTCCAACGTTCTCACACCGTTACTAACAACTCTCGTTCCTCAAGTTCAAACAGCATTAACTTACCTCATTCACTTATCAGACAACATCAGTACTTTAAGCATATCCCTCGAAATTAATCTTTACTCTAAGTTCCTCTAGATCCTCAAATGGATACTCCAAACTTACAATTACCCATGACTTAGCAAGATTCTCACACCTAAGTTCCATTAAAGTCGTGTATAACACTCTACCTAGCACAATTATCCCATCGTTCACTTACTCTTCCAATTAGTAACATGTGGACACTAAGATCAACAAAACACATTCCATCAGCTCCATAGATTTTCCTCAAGTAACAACACTCTCTCAATCATGGTCTACAACTGTCCTCAAGAAAGTCCCCAAGTCTGTCTATGGTAGGTTACCGCACAAGGTGTTTCAGGATAAGCAAGCTACTAGGTGAAGTCAAAAGAAAACAACGATAGCTCTCAAGGAAGGTCAAGAAGAGTCTAAGGGAGGAGATTAAGATCTTAACAGTTATACGTACACCAAATTACAAATAAGGTAGTAGACATGTACGTACCGGTAGATGGATCTGGGGGAGCTCCCGTCTCCGCCTGAATTTGAACAGCTCTAGCTCTACTGGTCTCAGCTTCGGGGTCAATAGTGATAGCTCTGTCACTGGCTACATTCTTCTCGGGGCACTCGAAGGAGCGATGCCCTGGCTTCTTGCAGGAGTAGCATAAGTAAGGGTCACCGTCACAGTTAACTCTAGGATGAAGATCCTTGCGGCACTTGAAGCACTTTAGGGGAACGTCCGATGGGAGGCTCATGTTTCGGACTTGAGAAGTCTTAGCTTTCCGGGACTTCTTGTTCTTCTAGGGACGCTTCCTTTTTCGAAGAGGAGAGGAGGCAAGAGGGCTAAGAGGTCTCCCGCTTCGGCATCTATGCAAAGGCGGTGGAGGAGGAGAGAAGGCTCTAGATCATTCACAATAGATCTGGTAAGGGTCCTCCGCTCGTAAGACACCGTAGTAACTCTGGAAGTAAGAAGTCGGGTCACCACTGGCTACACTCCTAGTCTCGGCATTAAGCTTGCTTCGAAACAGGTAGGCTTTGTCTTCCTCTCTCTCAACTAGCTGTGGGACAAAGTGGATCAGCTCCTCAAATCGATTGGTGAAAGCTTGAACAGAAAGGGTTCCTTGGCGAAGGTTCATGAACTCAGTCATCTTATCTTGGCGGATGTCCCTATGGTAAAACCTCATGCCAAGAAGAGTCTTGAAACGAATCCAAGTGAAAGTAGGGTCACGAGTAGCAGGAGCACTGATCGTTAACCACCAACTTCTAGCCTCACGAACTAAGAACTGAGATGCTACTCGGGTCTGATCCTCAGGTCGAACGCCATAAATCATGAAGTTCCTTTCCATGTCAAAGAACCAAGTGGTGAGGGTCGAAGCACTGGTCTCTCCGTCGAATGTCTTAGCTGCATTCCTCCACATCTGGGTGATAATCCAAGCCAATCCTCCAGGTTGGTTACTTCCCGAGGTCTGAAATGAAGAAGAAGACATAGACGACCTAGCTATGCAATCCTGAAGAGTTTGAATGAGGGCTTGCGTCTCAGCATTCTCATCATTGGTTGGCTCTGTCATTCTTCAATCATAAGAGAGTAAACCGTTAAACGTATTCCTAACAAGGCACAAACAGACTACAATATAAGTCCTTAAATCTACCCCATCTCTCATTCATTATTTGTTTATTTGCTCAAGTTAAGGTTGGGGATCACATGAGTGCGTCGGGAGCAATAATGCTCTGATACCAACTGTAAAACCCCTCGCGAAAGCGGAAATATAAAACACACAAGTACTAAAAATGCAGCGGAATTTAAACTTTTTAAACATAACATCATGCGAGGTGAATTAAAACTGAAACCGGAAACTGATATAAACAAAATAGATAAGTATAACAGTTCTAAGTACAGAAAACCAAATATATACAAAGCCTGGGATGGAACATCCCTACAGGCACCAAAACATGAAATGTATCAGAAACTAAGAGTCTAGCTAATCGGTGAAGTGTAAGTCATATGATGAAAGGATCATCACTCGCTAGCTCTCAAGTGAACCCCGTCCAACCTGCATGTACCTACATACATGAAAACATGTACGCCACAATCAGTGGGGAGTGACTAAAATTCTCCTAGCCACCTTTTGTAACGACACGTAACAAGCAATACAAACAGAATACTCCAACATATATAAACATGTGAAGTATAACAATATCTCAATAACTGATCATCTACTATCAAGCCATTACTAATGCACGGCTCTCAACCAACTTCATAAACCGTTTGGAAGGAGAGCCGGTTTCCCTACTGGTTACCCAGTCGGGGGGTCTTTCAGTCCAACTATTTATGAAACCGATCAAAGAGTCATCCAATGCCTTGGATGAACAAACTATAACTCAAGTAATACAATCCTTAACTTCATCATGCATATCTGACACTGTACCAATCTCAAGGCAAGCAAATATAAAACATCAAGTAAAAAGGTCCAGCGGTCAACTTAAGACATAACCTGAATACTAACACACTTTCACAATCAAGGACCCAGAGGCCAACTTAAGGCATAGACCAATATATCAATAAACACTAGAAATGGGTCCAGAGGTTAACTTAACACATATCCCACTACCAAACAATGTCGGGTCCAGAGGTGAACTTAACACATATCCCAACATGCAATTCAAGTAAAGGGTCCAGAGGTGAACTTAACACATATCCCTAAACATAACACAGTAATGGGTCCAGAGGTGAACTTAACACATATCCCACTACAAACAAATGTCGGGTCCAGAGGTGAACTTAACACATATCCCAACATACATCCACAAGCAAAGGGTCCAGAGGTGAACTTAACACATATCCCAATGCTACAAATAAGTATTGGGTCCAGAGGTGAACTTAACACATATCCCAATACACAGTTATCGCACACCGGGTCCAGAGGTGAACTTAACACATATCCCGTGTACGACAATCGATCACGTGTCAGGTCCAGTGGTGAACTTAACACATATCCTGACACGCCACAAGCAAAACACGTAATGGGTCCAGAGGTGAACTTAACACATATCCCATCACGCGACATACAAATCAACCATTAACATCCAAAGATAGAAACTAACCTATAGCTCTAACTTCTTAAACCACTAAACAACACTTAATTGATCCCGGGAACTAAGACGAGGGAGAGTCGGTTTCCCTTTCGGTTACCCGACCGGGGGGTCTCTATCCTCACTCCATTCCCGAACCCAATATAGTGTCGCCCATCCTCCGGGGACCTCAAACACACATCAAAGGTACGAAGAACGAGTTTCAATCAAAACCGATAAACCGTTTAAAAGATACGCGCTAATTACGAATTCAAAGTAAAAACAATCATCAGGGGTCCCCAGCCGGTCGGCAGGCAGCCGGCCTACCGGCTGGGTACCCATCCTCACTTTCCTTCTCTCTTTACGCCAAAACAAGCAAGACGGGTTCCCAGCCAGTCGGCAGGCAGCCGGCCTACCGGCTGGGGAACCAATCCCACATACGAACTTTACGCAAAAATCACAAAAGAGGCTCCCAGCCGGTTGGCAGGCAGCCGGCCTACCGGCTGGGCACCTAAATCCCACTTTCTTTCAAATTTCGCAAAATACCAATATGCACCCCCAGCCGGTCAACCGGTGGCCGGTCGGTCGACCGGCTCAGAGAGCCTGAGCACTAAAATCGTATTTCCTGTGACAACGAAAACCCGACTAAATCGGTTCTAAACCTTCATAATCACTAACAGCATACAAACCCCAGCATATGTAAACATCGAATACACTAATTACGATCATCAAATTCCACAAACAAGCCTCAATAAGATAATTACTTGTATCTGTCTTAAGCATAAATTTCTGCGAAACTTAACAATAAACATATGTAACATCACCAAGGCATGTAATCATCAAGTAAGAACATTCCTAACATGTTACTAAGTCTAAACAATAATAATCATATGAAATTTCAGAAACTTAAATCATCTTAAACATCAAAAGTGCTAATATTAACAATAAGGCCGAGTTTCTCATTATCGTCACCTTAAATGCAATCCCGCTCAAAGCTCCTCCTCTACTATGAAGCTATCCACGTCCGGGTCTTCTACGCCCTCACCTACAATCAAGAAAAACGGGTTTTAAAGCCTAAAAGACGATTCTTAAGAAAACAGCCCAAATTTCGAGTGAAAGGAAATGAAAAACGGAAGTGATAGATGGCTTGCAAATTCGATGAGGATTCCGAAAATGTAATTATTACCTTGATTCGGTGAACGGATGATGAAGAAAAATGGAAAAGAAGATGAATAATTATGGAGGTTTTGTGAGAAAATAAGTTACAGTGTTCTTATTTTTGAGATGTCAATATGTCGACATACATGGGTTTAGGGGGGTTTATGAGTTGTCCTTTCCGTTTAAATGAAAACGGGTCGGAATGAACGGGTTTTAAGTTGCGAAATCAAGTTGCCAAGTTTGTATTCGTCTTAAGGACTTAAGGTTCTTAAGACGGATCTTACTATTTATTAAAATACTTCTCAATAAACTACTAAAATATTACTTAAAATAATTAAAAGCCTTTAAAATATAAATCACGAAAATATGGGATGTTACAGATAAGTTTTACATTATAGTAGTATGACTATTAAAACCATAGTCTAGCATTACAATGTAAAACCTAATTGAAAAACAACATAGAGAAAAAAATTCGTAATAAAGAACAACAACTAAGTAGCGATATCCATATAGTATCGGAGACATGATGATAGAGAGCATTGGAATGATCACGAGCATCTTCACCCAAATCATCAGGCCAACTAACAATACTCCCAAGAGACTTGATCAGCTGAGAAGTCGTGAGGCAAGAACGAGGTGCACTTACGCCACAAGAGCATAGAAATTTAAAGGGGAAAATAAGCCACAAAAGCCTATAAACAGTGGAGAAGGTTCTCCTACACCACGTAGTACGAGCACAACAATCAACAGACCAAAAACTAAGGACAAAGTGCCAGCTGACAAGTCGGGAAGAGGAAAACTTCACAACCAAACCCACATCCCAATTCATCCAGACATTAACAGAAGAAGAGCAGGACATCTTCTCACCCAGTCTCAGATGGAACAAAAAACGGCTGTAACCAACACAAACCAAAGAGCACTGCATCACCACCCCATCAAAAACATTTATTCGACAAAAAAAAGTAAAGACTCCTATAAGAGGATAAAATAAGGAAAAATAAGCTAATAAGTAAAAGAAAAAGAGACGACATATGATACCCGTCGTTGTGGGTGTCAAAGATAAGATTTATAAACCAAACTAAAACTATAGATAGTGATAGTAAGGGTCGAACCACAGAGAGACAAGGTTAATTATGTTTGATAATTTTTAGTCTACAAAGTAACAATAGAGAGGGGGTTTGATTGTTGCTAAGTCTAAAACAAATATAAAATACAACAAGTAAATAAAGATGAGAATAAAAATATAATAAAAGAGATGCTAGGATGTTCGGGTAATAAACAGCTAAGATACTATAAATCCTAAGTCAACATGTACTGCAGTCGCGTAAGGGATGTAACATATCCTTTAGGTCTATGCTATTAGTTCCTAGGTCTCACAATTATTGGGTGTCAACAATAAGGGTGATTCCTAAATTCTAGGTCACAAACCTTTCAGTCTTAAGTAACCTATCCGTTTTAAGATGTAAACCAATGCCCTTCCCAAATCTCTCAATCTTGGGTAGGTCAATACTAACATCCTACAAGTCTCCTTTTGGTCTCATTGTAGGTTATTATAGTCTACAAATAAAAGCGAACAGAATTCATACGCGTGTCGGTCGACCGACCAACTAACCCGGTCGGCCGACCTCCACCCTGCAACACGTCGATTCGGAATTTATACTACCTTCGCATATTTACTCCCTACATCCTAACATATGAAATTAGCTACTCATAGTTATTAAAACAATAATAAAAAATAGGAATAAACATGAAAGTTATAAAGAACATAAATCTAAACATGCAATAATAATAAAGGAAATTAAAATAAGATGAAAAGGAGATTAGGAACTTCGGTTCCCCATGGTTAAAACAAGTTAATGAAAGGTAAAATAATCAAATAACACAATCCCAAGGAACAAAGAATAAACCTTTAGGTCAATATTCTACCCAATCCTTACGGTCTTAGGGTTCCTAGAAAAGCATTAAACTTTCGTTCAAGGGCAATCCCAAAGTTGTTGTTAAACTAATCCTAACAATCTTTCAATCTAAAAGAATTAGTTTACCAACAACAATGGGGGATTGGTAATTTAATCATAAAACTATCAAAATCAAGTCTTTATCATGGTTCCCCTAATTCCCAATCACAAGAATTAGCTATGCATAATCTTAATCATAAAATTAACAATAACAAGAATTAAGAATATCAAAGGAATTAACATAATTAAAGATGATAATAAAGAGGAAACATGAATTGAGAAATAACAAATAAGATGAACAACAAGATTAATTGAAAAGGAAAGATTGAATTGTAGCAAACTTACAACTTAATTGGAAATCTAAGAACAAAGATGAAAACTTGGACTTGATTATTCTATGATAGAAAACTAGATTAAGAACTTGATGGATAAAAACTAAGTAGAAAACTTGATGGATATCCTCCTCCTTAACCCTAATTACGAAATTTGGCTTAAATAGGCAGAAATAAAGAGTTTCCTAATGACCTAAACACTTGTATGGGCTTTTCGGAAACTTCTGGGTCGGCGCTGTGGTCGGTCGACCAGTATTTTCGGTCGGTCGACCGCTTTACGGATTTTATGCAATTTTTGGGCTTCAGGCAAATTCTGGGCTTTTCCAATTGGCACCTGGTCGGTCGACCTACTTTGTTGGTCGGTCGACCTGACTGACGGGACTGCAGCGCGCATCGATCTTAAAACAGCTTCCATTTCTTCGTTACTTATCGAAATCAAGCGATTCTCGCGGCGTTGGAAAGCTAAGAGGATAAGCTTTCACCTCCAACTGGAATCACTCCATTATCAGCTCTAGAACTCGAGATATAGCCGTTTGAAACAGGCTGCAATGTCGTGGATCGATTCTTTGCTTGTAAAAGTTATCTTTAGGCTTTGAAATGTGCGCTAAGCTTCGTTCCTTCTTATCCTTAGTCATAAAAAGTCCCGAGGGCATAAATTTGGTATAAAATCGTCCCTTTTCCGCATAAATCTGCAAAAGAGCATAAAAATACGAAAGTAGACAAATGTTGGGAAATAAAGGCTAAAACATAGTAAATGAGCGCTAAAATGCGTGTAAAAAATAGATGTAAAACATCATAAAATAGACACGCATCAAATTCCCCAAACCAAACCTTGCTTGCCCTCAAGCAAGAAATAGACTCGATCTTAACTAATGGAACGATTTCAATCTCAGAGCGAAATTTACATGTAAGCCTAAACCAATGCCAAGTACAAAAATGAGAAAGCATTTAAATTATGCAAACGAGTTATGGTGCTGTCAGACTTGCAAAAATAAAGACTATAGAGACTTTATACCATGGACTCTCGCGGTACGCTCGAGACACTCATGAAGCAAAGGGTGAGTATATGTAAAAGATAGGAAGAAGTAATTTGTAATGACACTCACCTAACTGCGACCCATGGAAACATGCCTGCAATCTAACATGAACAAGAATTCTACAACTTTGTATAACAATCTTATTAAGTGACCCAGATACATGCAATTGAGGTAATGAAAGATATGTGAGGTAAAAGGTAAAAGTGGTTAAGATGTTTTTGGATATGTGGGGTTAGTAGCCAAGCTAGTAAAACCGGTTCCCAACAACATACTTCACAACTTTTTGATATTAAGAAAGTGCTCTTTTGTAGCACAACTCTCACTTTGAATATAAGAAAGGACTCCCAAATATTTTTGAATGAGGTACGGGAGTGATAACATATAAAAGAAAGGGATTTTTGGAACGAATTTTTTTTCTGATGGTGCCAGGTGGTCGACCGACCCATGAAGGTGGTCGGTCGACTGACTTTGTACGTTTTTGATTTTTTTTCGTTTTTTTTTTTTTTTTTTTTTTTTTTTCTTTTCTTTCTTTCTTTTTTCTGAATTTTTCTGTTCTTTTTCTTTCTTTCCTTTCTTTCTTTCTTTTCTCTTTTTGCTCATGATAGCATGCAAACTAAGATGCCTCAAAAATAAACCAAAGACCATAGATACTAGCTTGGAAAGGTAGGATAAGTATGGGATGTAGTTTTGGGGGAATAAAAGGGCAAATTTGGCTATGTGAAGCTTATGGGTAAATATGAGAAAAGGGATCCCAAATGCACGTATCAAGACTCACAAAACGAGAAAGTAAAACAAGTATATAGCAATTCAAGTTCATGTTTATGCATATTGATATAACATGTTCCAAGGGGAGTACTACTCACATCCTAAACAACTGGTTTAAGAATGAAACCAGGAAATAAGCTCTAAACCTTAGAATGTATAGTTGGTTGCCAAGGTATAAGTCAAGTCTCAAGATATGCAAGTTGACAAAAACTCGTAGATATGCAAAAGACTCTCATACTAAAACAAGTTGACAAGGCAAGGTAAAGGAATAAACATGTAAGATAGCAAAAATCATCCTTGAAATACTTCCGTTCCGACTCGACCTATATGCTAAGATAAACGTGCATTTTTTTTTGGAATTTTTTTTGAATTTTTTCATTTTTTTGTATTTTTCTTGTATATGCAAGGAAAATAAAGAAAAGAACAATGCAATACGGAAATGCAATAAACGTGTGACAGAATGCAATGCATGTAACACGAAACCATTCCCCAAACCAACCCGCACAATGTCCCCATTGTGCATTAGCCTAAGAAAAGGTTTCAGAAAATTAAAAGAAAGATGCAAAGAGAATAAAAACTAAGGAAAAACTGGAAAGAACTCACTGGATTATGAAGCGCATGAGAAAAACCTCCCCAAACCAGCGTAAGCTGGGAGGTTTTGGTGGCTAGCAGTGCCACTCAAGTACCCAAGAACGGCTGCACGGTTCCCGAGGAAGAAATCGAAAGACTGCGACGGACGGGCAGGTCGACCGACCTAGAGGACAGGTCGACCGACCTTTCCTGCAGAAAACAGGAATTCAGCGATACGGCGGCTAGGTCGACCGACTGGTGTATCTGGTCGGTCGACCCTCTGAGTCTCAACGATCTCGTTTCTTCGTAAAAACCTGAAAAAGCAATAAATATGCGCCCAACAAATGCGCGAGATCCCAGAAACAAGTCCAAAAAGTCTTAACCACGTAAAAAAAAAAAAAAAAAAAAGTTGTCCTAAAAACTTAAAGAAAGCAAGCAAGAAAGTCTTAGCAAAACAAAAAAAATCTTAAGAAAAACAGAAACGAGCAAAAAGAAGAAGTCATCCGCGAAGGATTCGGCGTTTCTTTGACCAAGGGCTCTGACTACAGGCTACTCCTTCAGCTATGGTGATTTGGGTAGATGATTTTCTCTCCACCATGTAGATGGGTGGGTCATCATCCACAGCTTTAGCCATCCATCTCCCGGAGTTGTCGACTCCCAAGTCGTAGGTCGACACCTTCCTCGGCTTCTTCTTCTTAGGGCTCTTTTCTTCAGCCAAATGATCACTTGTTTGAGTGACCTCGTTCTCTACATCATTTGATCGAGTAAGTGGTACTACTCGATCGAGAACATCTCTCTTCCTACTGCTTATAGACTTTATCACTAGTGTCGCAATTTCTGGAGCATCCAAATCTGCCTTTTGAGCAAGAGATTCACCTGCACATGCCTCAAAACACATCAAAGCCTCCAAAGGATCCTTTGAAAAGGATCCTTGCATAGAACATTCACTAATATTATTAAAAACATTAGGAATGTCAAAAAATGAATCCTGCAAAAAACAAGGTTCATCAACAGAGGGTTCAATCATATTAGGAGCATGTTCGTCACTAATACCTATAAAAATAGGTTGGTCAGTCAAGGGGTGAAAGTCTAACTCATTGGTTGTTTCTAGATCCAAGTTAGTATCATCAATGGGGAGGGAGAGGGAATCAAGTAACCTATCATCCTCATCCTTAAGAATGAGCGACTCTTTAGTAATGGGTGTGATGGGATCACACTTGACAGAAATATCTGGGTTACTAATATCAACGCCCTCATACCTCCCAAAGGTTTTTTTGAACTGATGCTCCAACATTAAAATATCTTTCATGAATTTAGCATAAGAAGGTACCTGGGTAATTAAGTCAGTGAAAGGGGTGGTTACCTCAAGATTCTTCACCATCTCTAAAAACTTACCAAATTTCCGATCCTCTTTTGAATTTTTCAGTCTTTCAGGGTAAGGAATGGTGACTTTAGCCGTAGGATCAGCAACCTTTGGCTTTTTCAGCTGTAAAATTTCGGCAAGACCTTGAATAAAGGAAGGATCCAGCGATTCCGGAGTCAAAACAGCACTCTGCTCAGGAACGTCGGTCGGTCGACCAGTAGCAGTGGTCGGTCGACCAGAGTCTGCAACATCCGAATTTTTCGGTACATCTTGAGCCTTTGGCTGTAGGAAGTTATAAAAAAATCCATAGAGAGAGTACTCAAGCCTTCCTCTCAAAAACCTGTCTTCTAAACAACACTAGAAGAAAAGGTAAGAACGGTCTTAAGGAACCTAAGCTCCTTAAGACGAGAAAAAAAAATAAACAAAAAACTAACAAACAAAATTATACCGTCTCCCCGGCAACGGCGCCAAAATTTGATACCCGTCGTTGTGGGTGTCAAAGATAAGATTTATAAACCAAACTAAAACTATAGATAGTGATAGTAAGGGTCGAACCACAGAGAGACAAGGTTAATTATGTTTGATAATTTTTAGTCTACAAAGTAACAATAGAGAGGGGGTTTGATTGTTGCTAAGTCTAAAACAAATATAAAATACAACAAGTAAATAAAGATGAGAATAAAAATATAATAAAAGAGATGCTAGGATGTTCGGGTAATAAACAGCTAAGATACTATAAATCCTAAGTCAACATGTACTGCAGTCGCGTAAGGGATGTAACATATCCTTTAGGTCTATGCTATTAGTTCCTAGGTCTCACAATTATTGGGTGTCAACAATAAGGGTGATTCCTAAATTCTAGGTCACAAACCTTTCAGTCTTAAGTAACCTATCCGTTTTAAGATGTAAACCAATGCCCTTCCCAAATCTCTCAATCTTGGGTAGGTCAATACTAACATCCTACAAGTCTCCTTTTGGTCTCATTGTAGGTTATTATAGTCTACAAATAAAAGCGAACAGAATTCATACGCGTGTCGGTCGACCGACCAACTAACCCGGTCGGCCGACCTCCACCCTGCAACACGTCGATTCGGAATTTATACTACCTTCGCATATTTACTCCCTACATCCTAACATATGAAATTAGCTACTCATAGTTATTAAAACAATAATAAAAAATAGGAATAAACATGAAAGTTATAAAGAACATAAATCTAAACATGCAATAATAATAAAGGAAATTAAAATAAGATGAAAAGGAGATTAGGAACTTCGGTTCCCCATGGTTAAAACAAGTTAATGAAAGGTAAAATAATCAAATAACACAATCCCAAGGAACAAAGAATAAACCTTTAGGTCAATATTCTACCCAATCCTTACGGTCTTAGGGTTCCTAGAAAAGCATTAAACTTTCGTTCAAGGGCAATCCCAAAGTTGTTGTTAAACTAATCCTAACAATCTTTCAATCTAAAAGAATTAGTTTACCAACAACAATGGGGGATTGGTAATTTAATCATAAAACTATCAAAATCAAGTCTTTATCATGGTTCCCCTAATTCCCAATCACAAGAATTAGCTATGCATAATCTTAATCATAAAATTAACAATAACAAGAATTAAGAATATCAAAGGAATTAACATAATTAAAGATGATAATAAAGAGGAAACATGAATTGAGAAATAACAAATAAGATGAACAACAAGATTAATTGAAAAGGAAAGATTGAATTGTAGCAAACTTACAACTTAATTGGAAATCTAAGAACAAAGATGAAAACTTGGACTTGATTATTCTATGATAGAAAACTAGATTAAGAACTTGATGGATAAAAACTAAGTAGAAAACTTGATGGATATCCTCCTCCTTAACCCTAATTACGAAATTTGGCTTAAATAGGCAGAAATAAAGAGTTTCCTAATGACCTAAACACTTGTATGGGCTTTTCGGAAACTTCTGGGTCGGCGCTGTGGTCGGTCGACCAGTATTTTCGGTCGGTCGACCGCTTTACGGATTTTATGCAATTTTTGGGCTTCAGGCAAATTCTGGGCTTTTCCAATTGGCACCTGGTCGGTCGACCTACTTTGTTGGTCGGTCGACCTGACTGACGGGACTGCAGCGCGCATCGATCTTAAAACAGCTTCCATTTCTTCGTTACTTATCGAAATCAAGCGATTCTCGCGGCGTTGGAAAGCTAAGAGGATAAGCTTTCACCTCCAACTGGAATCACTCCATTATCAGCTCTAGAACTCGAGATATAGCCGTTTGAAACAGGCTGCAATGTCGTGGATCGATTCTTTGCTTGTAAAAGTTATCTTTAGGCTTTGAAATGTGCGCTAAGCTTCGTTCCTTCTTATCCTTAGTCATAAAAAGTCCCGAGGGCATAAATTTGGTATAAAATCGTCCCTTTTCCGCATAAATCTGCAAAAGAGCATAAAAATACGAAAGTAGACAAATGTTGGGAAATAAAGGCTAAAACATAGTAAATGAGCGCTAAAATGCGTGTAAAAAATAGATGTAAAACATCATAAAATAGACACGCATCAACATAATATCAAGAAAATTACCCCCATCTCCATAACCAACCGTCTACACCGTAATCCATCATACAAAAGCTCATAAACTCCCAAATCTCAAAAAAAACGCAAATCACCCAGAAAAGTCACCCCAAAAAAACCGAACAGAGAGATTCCGACTGAAACCCATGAACCCAACAAAGACCAGACGACATAAAAGATAGTTAAAAGAGATAATAGCATGAGGACACCCCAGACGATTCTCAGAAGACCTAAAACGATCCTGAAAACACACGTGCATGCACCAAAAGGAAGACATACCCACACCGGGATCACACAGAACAAAGAGACAACAGTTCGAAAGGTGGGGGAAGGGACGAGGGAGAGGGGAACGCCGTGTCGGACACACATACACATAAAAAACAGCAACGGACATTAACACAGTCCGACCAAGAAGCCTACGGAGATGGGGAAAATGGGGGGATCACCTCCCTTGGTAAAAATGACCATGAAGCCTAGGGAGATGGGGGAAGTGGGGGGATCACCTCCCTAGCTACATGCACAGAGAAAAAAGACCAACACACATACCCATAAAAAACAGCAACGGACTTTAACATAGTCCGACCACGAAGCCTAGGGAGATGGGGGAAGTGGGGGGATCACCTCCCTAGCTGCATGCACAGAGAATAAAGACCCGAAAAGATGATCCGTCCCAAGATGCATGCGAGGAGACCGTCACATGCACGATTATTGTTTTCAAGATACACAGAAAATCTTACTAAAGCGAACATCCAAAGGACATGCAAAGAAAGAAATCGCTGCCATTTCATTAAAATCACGGAAGGAGTCGAAAAAACTCATAAAAAGAATAAGAGACGACACAAAAATGGGTATTTAATGTCTTAATGAGATAAGGGAGAGTGGTCATTGGAGAGAAGCCATAAGACGGCTTAAACTCCAGTGACCGAGCAGGAGTAATCAGGGAAAAGTGAGAGGAAGGGGCCGCTGAGGATGGCAGTAACAAGGAGATTATTTTGGGGTTTTCTTTTAGAGAGGAGGGGGAGGTTTTTTGGAGAGAGAGACTAGCAGAAGTCATTTCTAACATTTTTAATCTCATATTTAAGTGGGAAATGTACTCAACTAGATCTAGATCTAGGATGATGGAAGCGGGTGAATAAAACAGGGGAAATAATGCCCCTAATGAAGAAACATCTTTACGCAAGATTTCTAGCAATGATTCATTGAAGATTACCCAAGAGAGGTCTACTCCTAATGATGAATTTCTTAATACACATGAGGAATCTGACCTTGCGAGAAACGTGACAGATGACATAGAGGATGATATTAATAAACGTTATCTACGTAAACTACATAAAAAAATATGTAGGATCCTTGAGTAATGTGTTGGTGGAAGTTAAGGAGGCCATGAAAAATGATTTTCTTTAGCATTAACGTCTTCTCACCCAAGAGAATGCTAGAGTTTTCACAAATAATGTGAGATCAATTGCTGAGAATCTCAAGGTTAATCATTCAAGAGAACTGGTAAATAAAAATGGTACATGAGATGAAAAGTCACTTAACCGCTACTCAACGGGTATTTTCGAGAGATATTCCCCCCCGAAATTGTTAACCAACTTGAGCTACCACCCACGTCGCACCATTCCTTAGGCCCTACCCACCACGCACTCCCAGAAAAGCCATCATGTCCACCAACCACCCTAATCATCGTGCCTTTCACCGCCCATAACCCTAATTAATAGTTTGCATTGCATATTAATTTCACTAAAAATTAAACTTAATAATTTCAATAAGACGTATTAATAATCGTTAAAAATGAAAGTTATTTTAGTATTCAAAAATTTACAATCCATTGTTTAAGTTTTAAATTAATAGGATTGGATTTTAGGGAAAGTGTATACATATGAATTAATTTGATTATAATATGGAAAAATCATGAAAAAATATATGTGAAATAGTAAAGTCCGTATTTAAAAAAGCTCAAATTCTCATTTGTGACGGATACCGTTTCGTCTCACAAAATACCCACTTTTCTCTCTCTCTCTCTCTCTCTCTCTCTCTCTCTCTCTCTCTCTCTCTCTCTCTCTCTCTCTCTCTCTCTCTCTCTCTCTCTCTCTCTCTCTCTCTCTCTCTCTTCGACAATATTCATGTGGTCCCCTTTTTCCACTAACTCATTTTGTATCCATTTTTCTCACAAAATATCCGTCACAAATGGTGACCCGTCACAAGCAAGACTTACTATTAAAAAAGTAATTGAGTAATGTTTTTCACAAATAATTGTTGTTATTAAATTTCCTTTTGGATAAGACTAGTCTAAAATTAGATGCAACAAAATTGCTTAATAAAAATATAAAATTACATCTTATTTTAATAATTTAATATTTTAAATTGAACATTTACATATTTGAATACGATTAGTTAGTTTTTATTATAAGATATGAAGTTATTAAAATAAAATTAAAAGCCTAATATACTAACATTTGTATAAAACGGTTTTAAACAAACATCTCTATAAGAACTACTATTGAAAAAATACTAAAACGAAATTCATGGTATAACGATATTTCAGCATTTATTAACAATAAATGACTACCTTTTCTGCTACTTTTTTTTTTACTAAAATAGAAAAATAGATAGTCTTACAGTATAAAATCATCTTATTTTTTTAGTTCAAATGAGTAAACTATCCACCGGCTTTTTGAAAGATTTCTTTTGGTTTAAATGAAAAAAACTATTCCGCAGATGAAAATTAAACCCTTAATTTCACGGTTGATAAGTGTAGTGACAGAGGTCATATCACTTATGTTACCTCTTTGAAATTTATGGCTATATTTACCGATCGTTTACCAATAAATATATCTAGCTCTGTAGTTTTAACTAGGGGTGAGCAGAATCGTCGTATACCTGATGCAGTTTTGATAACCATATCGGATATACGGCTTTAAAATTGCAAAAATCATTATACGAATCCGATACGGTCTAACCGTATATAAGGTTTTTGGGTACCCGGAAAAACAGTGTATACAGAAAAATCGTATATACGGATACAGTTTGGTTAGAAATGACTAATTACACATTGTAGTTATTTAAGGGGTAATAATCTATAAAAACCTTATTAAAAGGCTAAGTTAAAATGTCAAGTAAAAGCCATGTCAACAATAAATAAAAGCCACATAGGATTACCAAAAAGCCATCTTGCACCCTCTAAAATCCACGTCAACAATCATCCATGTCAACAATTAACAATAAGAATACAAATTCTTTTAATTGGATTTTACCAGAGTGTCTTCTTTCCCGCTCCAAACTCCACGTGAAGAACTATACCCCAAATTCATTTTTCTTTTCACCATCAATCTATAAAATCTTATTAAAAGGGTACCTAAAATAATGTGACATGACTAATTTTAAATGTAACGTAGCATATTTAAATGTGAAATTTACATATTTTTAATGTGACATGGCAAATTGATGTGGCATGGATTATCAATTTATTATTAAATGACCTTAATTTAAATTATTTATCTATAAATTAATTTAATTAACTTAATTTAAATCACTCATTTATAATATTATTAAAGGATATTATAGTATTACTAAAGCATTTAATTTAATTCCACATGTCTTACATTTAATTTTATTCCATATGCCAATTCATACCCATTAATTTTAATTTATTTTAATTGATTATTTAATTTAATTATTTATACTATTCAAATAAAAGGTTAATTTATCCATTTTATTCCATATGGCAATTTCACGCCTCATTAATTATATTCATTTTTCTTGATTATTTAATTAAATTGAGAATAAAACATAAATGTAATAATAATTAACTCTATAACTATATAATTAAATATAATTTAAAAAACAAGTTCAAATATTTACCATCATTCACATATCATATTTTTTAGACAACTTCTTAAACCACTTTCAGGCAAAGTATATATTTTGAAAGAAGAAATAAAATAAAAGTAATAATAATTAAGAAAACTTTTACAATTTATTTCTTCTTGGTGCATATTTTTTTTGCAAGAAGGTATTTTTCATATATATTCCAATTGGAAAGATACATGAAGTTTTCTTACAAGAATATCCATTATCTAGTCGAGCTAGAAAAATACAAGCAAAACATAAGTCCTCTGTTATCTAACATTTAAAGGTTTTCCATTTGTATGAAGCTAATCCGTTTGGGTATGAGTTAGTAATAGTTCCTCTTGCTGCGTGAGAGAGTGTTTATGAAGTACTAGAGTGCTAACTGTGAAATGGATTTCCTGAAGGAGTGAGTGTACAGTCCTTTCCTTTCCTTCAAAAATTCTCAAGTTTCTTTCCTGCCAGATCACTGCAGTTAAGCAAGCTATGTTGCAAGCGATCCATTCATTTTTCCAATGTCTTCTCCGAGTTTTCTTGTGAGCCCAAAGAAGGACTTGTGGAAGAGTAGTACCTACATCAGGCATCTGAACCCTATCTTTGAGTTTTGAAAGAAGGTCCTTGGTGACAGAGCAATTATAGAATAAGTGCTGGGCAGTTTCATTGGCCTACCTGTTTGCACATAATACACCTATTAACATGGGGAATTCCTCGTTGCTGAAGATTATCAACCGTAACAAGCTTGTTTTGAAGAGCCATCATGACAGTAACTTTGTGTTTTGGGAGCATTAATCCTTTCTTGACAGCAATATATTCTTTCTTTAAGGGAGCATTCTCTCTGAGTCTGGTATATGCTTCTGTAACAGAGAATTTCCCACGTTTTGTGCAGTCTTTGATGAATTGTTGGGCTGCCTGTATGCTACCAAGTTTCCTAATACAAAAATCTCTAGCTTTTAGGATATGTCTGCTACAATCAGAGTATTGATGCTTGATAGGGATCATCCAGATTGACTCCTCCTTTAACACATAGTTGGTGATCCATTGTGTCCATATAGTATCCTTCTCTTGATCTTGCTTCCAAATCCATTGAAGTATCATAGCATAGTTCCAGCACCTAGTTTCCTTGATTTGGAAGCCTCCTTTTTTTCCCCAAGGATAACAGATGCTATCCCAACTCTTAAAGATTAATTTCCATTGGCCCTCTGCATATCCCCAAAATATTTGGCTGTTAATCCTTTTGATAGTATCAGCTATATTTTTAGGTAAAAGTAAGCATGTACACCATAAATTTTGCAATCCAAATAATACTAAATTCAGGATTTGAATCCTGCCAGCATAGGAGAGATGTTGGATTGAGTATTTACCATTAATAGCCTGAATCTTAGTGATGAGACTGCTGAACATATCCCTGATGAGAGCTGATGAATGAATTGGGATACCTAAGTATCTGAAAGGGGATTTCCCTTCTGTGATATTAGTACTGCTCAAGATTAGTTGCTTGTGCTGAATTGGAACTCCTCCAAAATATGCTTCAGTCTTCTCTAAGTTTGCTGATAACCCATACCAACAGGCAAAGTTAGTTAGGGTATTTAGTGCAGCAACCACTGATGGGTGATCACCTCTACTAAAAATCATCAGGTCATCTGCAAATACAATATGAGTCAGACCCATTTTCCCACATTTTGGATGAAAAGAGACTCATTTTGCCTTGCATATTCCTCTGAATTTCGTAGAAAGGATCTCCATGCTTAGAACAAAGAGAAAGGGAGATAATGGATCTCCTTGTCTCACCCCACTAGCCCCTTTAAAGAACCCATGATGATCTCCACTGATTTTTAAAGTAAACCAAGATCCAGTTATGCAGCCCATAATCCAATTTATGAATTGAGGTAGGATATTCAGCATGGTCAACATATTTTTAACAAAGCTCCATTGTAAGTATCAAATGCTTTACTAATATCACCCTTCAACAAGCATCTTGGTGATATGTGTTTCCTGCTGTAACCTTTAACAAGGTTTTGTGTCATCATAACATTTTCAAGTAGACTTCTCCCTTTGACAAAAGCAGCCTGCTCAGGGCCAATCAAGTAAGGAAGGATGTGCTTAAGCCTGATTGTGAGAATTTTACTCACAGTTTTGTATATTGTAGTGCAGCAGGATATGGGTCTGAAGTCCTTAACAATTTTGGGCACCTCTTTTTTAGGAAGTAATGAGACTAGAGTGACATTGGCTTGCTTAGGCATATAGCTAGTGGCAAAAAATTCTTCAACAACAGAACAGTAGTCCTCCTTAATGTTGTTCCAGGTAGCTTTGAAAAATCCTGAAGAGAAGCCATCTATTTCTGGACTCTTGTTGGCATCAATATCAAATAAAGCATTTTTTATTTCTTCTCTGCTAACTGGTTTTGTAAGATCATTGTAATCCTGATCATTAACTATTGGACCTTCTGCAGTGATGTCAATAGGGGTGACAAGAAGGCTTTGGCCTTAAAGATGTTAGTAATCAATAAATGCAGTGCCCACATTTGCAAGCCCCTTGTAAGTTTCCCCATTCATTCCTTGAATTTCCCCAACCATTTGTGATTGATGTCTCTCTTTAATTTTTGCAAAGTAGAATTTTGTACAAGTATCATTATACTTGATATTATGCTCTTTTTCTGACAGACTGGCTGAAGATGGAGTTTTTTGAAGCTCTTGATAGCATTGTTTGAGTTCTTCCCTCTTCTCATTTACTCGTCCATGGATATCATAGTAATGGTCAGAATGCAGTTGTTTTAGGCCATGCTTAGCTTGTTTAAGCTTGTACATAAGGTTGTACATTGGGGTGCCCCTAGTGTTATTAGCCCATTTCTCTTGGACAATCCTCATGAAATCAGGATGATCAATCCAGCAATTCAGAAACTTAAAATGTTTTTTAGGAGTGTCATCATTGTGGAAGGTGATAATGGCAGGGCTGTGGTCAGAAATACCTGGTTCAGAGAAGTAGCCAGTGGTCTGAGGAAAGTGCTTTATCCACTGGTCATTGATGAGGATCCTGTCTAATTTGGAATAGACACAAGTTGAGAAGTCTTGCTTGTTATACCAAGTGTAGTCACACCCAGAAGCTTGTATATCATCCATCTTACATTCATTGATGCAGTTATTGAAAGCCAACATTTCTGAAAGATTAGCAGGAATATTACTTATCTTTTCAGAAGGCTTCCTTACTATGTTAAAATCTTCTAGGGCAGTCCAGGCTTCAACCTGTTTGGAGAAATTATTCATGGAATCCCATAGTTTTAGTCTCCTGTCAGCATGATTACTTCCATACACAATAGAGGCATGGAATCTACGTCCAGTAGCAAGGTGTTTGATCAAACAATGAACCACTTGATCTTTTGTTTCAATGATATCCACAATAGTTGTGGTAGGATTCCAAAGTAACCAGATTCTGCCATTTTTATGAGATGAATAGTTGCAGTAAGCTTTAAAAGCTCTGAAATTACTCCTGAGGATTTTTTTTGCTCCATTTTCCTTCACTCTTGTTTCAAGGATACCAATAACATCCACTTTATTTTCCTTGAGAAATCTAGCCACTTCTTGGTGTTTAACAGGCTTGTTAAACCCCCTGATATTCCAAGTTGTAAGGATCATATATGAGATTTAGATGATGTTGCCCCTACAACATTACTTTCCATTTGAACTTTTTTAGTCCCTTGGCCTCCTTTCATCCTTTGAGTCATGTTGGAGGTCTTTCCAGCAGATTGATGTGTTTGGTCTGCTATTTCCTCTTCTTCAAGAAGGGAAGGGAAGGTAACCCATGAGTTACCTGCTTTCCTGTAACAGGAGTTGACTTAGAAGAAGGGCCT
The DNA here is from genome assembly GCA_029255685.2 of Silene conica. Classification (NCBI taxonomy): domain Eukaryota; kingdom Viridiplantae; phylum Streptophyta; class Magnoliopsida; order Caryophyllales; family Caryophyllaceae; genus Silene; species Silene conica. The sequence continues at coordinate 77,807,977 of CM055314.2, forward strand.
TTCTTCAAGGCTATTTGAGGCAGCTTCTGATTGTCCTTCTTGGTGCATTTTGAGTGATTTGGGTCCCATTTTTGGACTGGTTCAGGGGCAGGAGATGAGGGATCAGCACTCATTACTCCTGTCATATCCTGCATAACCATTTCCAATGGGCTTCCAGGGCCACCTAACACACAAGGCTTGCTAGTGATTCTCCTTTCAATTCCTTGTGGTGCCATAGGCATAACAGACTCATTCTCTTCTTTATCAAAGCTGGTAAGTCTATCAAAATAGTTTTTTAGAGGATTTAGTGATGCCTTTTTTGACTTGGTTGGTTGGGCTCTCCTCTTGGCAGTACCTACCACCCAGTCCTCTTCTTTCCCTTCCTGCTCACAAGGAACAGGTATTTGTTCTCTATTGTTTGAAAAGTGGCATTCTCTAAATTTTGTGACATTTTCAGATGATCTCTCTTCATGGCTATTTGAGCATCATCTGAAATGTCCTTCTTGGTGCATTCTGAGTGTGCAACACATTCTCCAGCAGGTTCATGATCATTAGTGGAAGTTGAAGAGCCTAGTGTATCACATGCTGAGCTCTCAGTCCCATCCAATGTATCAGTCCCTTACTGGTAGTGTCTGCTGCATCACCTAGCACACAAGGCATATCTGACTTCTTTTTTGTGTGTTTCTCTTTCTTATTCCTCTTACAGTTTTGTTATAAGTGCTCTGAACAGTAATGTGGAATCCATTCATACACAACACTTTGTAGAGTTGGTCCAAATGGGGTATTTAGTGGGATTTCTAAGAGCAATGGTGCAGCAATGTCAATTTCTACCATTACTCGTGCAAATGACAGCTTATCCTTCTCCGTTGTTGGCATATCCGCAAAGGCTTTCCTAGTTTGCTAGACAATTTGCTTAATACTGTAGATGACCATAAGTATGGGTCCAAGTATGGGAAGAGCACCCACGTGGGAACTCTGGATACTTTTTCCATCTCAAATGAGAAGTAAGGGCTCCATTGTTTTAGAATCAGAGAATGATTCCCCATTTTCCATGGGCCTGCTTTTAGAACATCATTCATCTCTTCTGCAGTTGAGAATCTGAAACTGAACTACCCTTTTTTGAAGTATTGTACTATGATAGTAGCAATTGGACCCTAGTTTTTAGCAACAAACTGCACAACCTGCTTGAGAGTAGGTTTTGATCCAATGGAATGTCCCATAAGAGTGTGCTTCCATAGCTTTAACTCCTATGCAATGTCATCAAGTCCTATTTCAATTTCATCTGCATCTTGACTATCTTGATAATAGTAGAGATCCATTCCTATAGGTGTTCTTGATTTGGCAATGGATGACCAGGTTTTCGTAGGTTTCGGCACCTATTTCGCATTTACAGGAATTGCAGAAGATTTTCCCCTAGCATTCTTTTCATCATTTCCAACTCCAATTACAACATCATTATTCAATTCATCATCATTCTCCAAAGTCATAACCAATGCCGGAGCAATAGTAGGTTCAAGTTTATCCAATTGATCAGATTTTTTCAATTCAGCAGATTGTGATTCAATTAAAGTAGTAATCACCGGTGATCTGACAGTTTTAATTGTTGTTGCTTGAGTAGACTTCATTACATTCTCAATTAAAGTGTTTAGGGAAACCGGTTGTCTCGGAGGAGTTACCTGAATTTCTTCAAGAAATTGAAATTCCGCAGCAATGGATGATGTCGTAGTATCAGAAGTACTAGAGCAGGATGCAGAGTGCTGTGGTGTGGCTGCTTTGGGAGGTCGTCCCCTCCCTCTTGCCATGGAGCTTTTGTCTCAGGGCTTTAATGGAGGTTTGAAATGAGTTCGGAATTGCGAAGGATTCTGTTATTTTCAGAGAAAATCGGTTATAGAGAGAGAAAATTCTTCTCTCTATAAGTATTCAATTTATTTAGACCATTTCTCGATTTATGCGTGTTATCCTTGCGCAGGGGTCATGCTAATATTCTCTGTATCGTTCCAATTTTATCAGATGTCCCCGAAGGGACTCTTGGTGCATATTTATGTCTATATTAAATTTCATAATAATGAGAAAAGTCTATAAATATAAATTTATCTATAAATCTAATTAAAATGCAAGCCAATTTTTTTGTTATCATCCACATGACACCCACATGTCATATATTTTAATTTCACGAGATAAAATCTTAAATTAATCTCATGTAAATTGGATTTTGTAGAAAAATTTAAAAAAATAACAATAACCTTATTTATAAATCTAATTAAAAGGCAAGTCGTCAAACTCTATATTATTAACCACAAGTCATATTTTAATTTCATAACATAATATTGAAACCACTCTCATATAAAGTCGATTTTGTAAAAACAAAAATAATAATAACCAGTAAGTAAACAAATCATATACATTCCATTTCTCATTGGCCCATATTCACGATTTTATTAAATTTCATAATAATAATAATAAAATAATGCTCAAAAGTCATCAATGTTGATTGATATTTATGTCTATATTAACTTTGATAATATTTAAAAAGAGGATGCTCAAAAGTCATAAAACACATCCTCAAAAAAAAAAAAACAAACAAATTATTTATATATTTTTGTTGCAAGGCAAAATTTGTAAGCCAATTTTTTTTGTTATTTTTTTCGTTACTAGAATTATATGTGTCACTAATATTTCTTATCTTTCTATTCACATCACCTTAATTGTATTAAGGTATTAAATTATTAACTAATTTGTTTATTTTTTATGTAATTTACATTGAGTTAATTTGTTCATCACATTTCAACTTGATCGTATGTATTTATTTGTTGTGTTCTCATTTAGGGGTTATATCAAGATTTGTATGTTACTCTTTAAAGGTAAATATACTTACATTTTTATCACTTATTCTCATTCCCTATTTTTATCATTATTTACAAGGAAGTTACGTTAATAACGATGATATTGCATAAAACAAATTTCACTATTCTTGGTTAGCAAAATTTGTAAGTCAATTTTTTTGTTATTTTTTTCGTTACTAGAATTATATGTCACTAATCTTTCTTATCTTTCTATTCACATCAAGTTAATTGTATTAAGGTATTAAATAATTAGCTAATTTGTTTATTTTTTATGTAATTTACTTTGAGTTAATTTGTTCATCACATTTTAACTTGATCGTATGTATTTGTTGTGTTCTCATTTAGGGGTTATATCAAGATTTGTATGTTACTCTTTAAAGGTAAATATACTTACATCTTTATCACTTATTCTCATTCCATATTTCTATCACTATTTACAAGGAAGTTACGTTAATAACGATGATATTGCATAAAACAAATTTCACTATTCTTGGTTATTTTGCACTAATTATTGAATTCTTTTTTTATACATATAGAGAGAGACGATTCATTGGAGAAACAAGACTATACGGAAAAGTGAAATACTAGAATTGCTTAAACAATTATAAATTACAGACTAACTACAAGACGTACGACATAAACATGAATGATTAATAGTTTACTTTTTTCATTTGTATGTTTTATTTTGGTATTTGTTGTTTTCCCCATCATTTTGCCTTTGAAAAGATAACACTATTCACCTACCGACTTATTTGATTATTCCGACTTTGGTCTTTATATTATTAACATGTCGATATTCATAATTTCAATACAAGTTCTATCATGAATTATTCACGAGGTGGTCAAATGTGTGTTTGATATTTTATATAACCAATTACTAGAAACACTAAAAATACGCAATTTATTTTCGCAATACGTTTTTTACTCAATACAGTACCTTTTATACCAAATTTTCCATTTGTTGCCCTTTCCTAGAAAAACATTAAACCTAATTCTCTCTTCCTTCTCTCTGATATTGAAACCTTTACCATCTTCCACCCCATTAAAAATTTACAACTATGAACGATTATTCAAGTATTCAAGTGACAAACAGGTAATTAATTCATTAATCTTATATTACTTAGTAATTTGATTGTTTTTTTAATAATATATTTTCTTTTTTAATCAGGGTTTGTTAATTAACATGAAAACAAGAATCATTGTTAATTATTTAGAAACGAATTGGCATGCCTAATACTACGTAGTACTTCAATTGATTTAGCCCAAATCAACATATGTTAATTGCTTAATCAATCTTTGTCATAGTACCAAACAAACGTATTTCATTAATTTGGTTTTTTTTTCGTTTTACTCAAAATAGTACATTTATTTTTTGTTTCTTTTTTGCTTTTTTTTTCAATATATTCTTAATTATTATGTTACCTTACGTTAATTTTCACGCATATTATATTTTTATAAAATTACTCGTCATGAAAATAGGGTACAAAAATTTAATAAAATAATAAAAATAAAATAAAACTAATAGTACTGTATTGAGTAAAAGTGTTTTTCTTAGTACACATTTTGATATTGGAGAGAAAACATTAGAGAGAGACTAGAGAGAGAGAATGAAAAGGAAAATGAAAGGGGCAAAATTGTCAACAGTGTACTGTATCGAGTAAAATGTGTACTGCGAAAATCAGGACCCCTAAAAATATTACACTGGAAACAAAACATCATGTGATTTCACAATTCACAAAACTAGTGTTTATATTAAACTTCATAATAATGAACAACGGATGCTCAAAAGTCATGAATCCTCATTCGTATTTCTGCCTATATTAAATTTGATAATAATAATAAAAGAATATTTAATAGTCATAAAACGCATCCTGAATTGTTTATATATTTTTTTATAAAAAGCAATACTTGTAAGCAAAAAACTTTCTCATCTTTATTGTTAATAAAATGGTAGTGTCATTGATCTTTCCTATATTTTATTCAAATTTTTGTATTACCTCTGTCCTAGTGGGACACTTCTTTTATTTCACATTTTTGTATTACCTCTGTCCTAGTGGGACACTTCTTTTATTTCCCACTTCTTTTATTTTGTGAGAGGGAAATAAAAGAAGTGTAAACATATAATAAAAGAAGTGTAAACATATCACTGAGACGAGGGGTATAAGATTACATACTAAATAAAGTTGTTGCTTTAAAATTCTTAATTACGCAATTTATTGTTGTATTAGCTTCAATTTTAGGGGTAATACGTATAAACTGTTAGTTTTGTCATAATATTTCTAATCGTGTGTTCTATGTTATTTTCAGAATTGTTGATGAAATTTTAATATCTAATTTTTGAGGGTGCTCTATCTTTGAGATCTTTGTTTGCTAATATAGTTTTATATAATTTGATTATATGAATACCTATATTATTAATTTATTTTAATCTGCGTTGAGTTACTTTAATTTTGCAGGGTATTTTAGTATCCATATGAAAATTGTAAGTTGAGTTGATCTTAGTATATTACTATCCTCCGTTTTTATATAATGTTCTCATTTGTTGAATATATGAGTGTAGTATTTTAATAAAATGGGTACATTATATAAAAATGGAGGAAGTATATATTAAATCACTATAATATCACACTAGAAATTAAACATCCCGTGAATTTCACGGGTCATAAAACTAGTTACCTCTAACATAGACTACATCTTATGAAGAAACTAAATTTTTATTTTTTATTTATTGAGATATTTTTTTAAAATAAGTTATTCACAAACATTAAGAGTGGAAGTTGAAAGAGGAGTTTTGCGTCTTTTTATAATTTTTATACAAAACTTTAAACCGTACTGAAAACCATATATACAGTTTCGTTTTTGCTCGACCCGAATACAAAACCGTTTTGTTTAATATAAATTTCCATATCGTATATACGAAACCCATATAACTCAGACTATAGACCGTATTGTATTGGTATTATAAAACCGTATCATATACTAGGTAGCACCAAAACGGACACGGACACGGACACGGACACGACACGGACACGGGACACGGCATGCCATGAAATTTAGGACACGGGACACGGCATTTAAATTTAAAAAATATACATTTTATAATTATAAATTTTTGATTTTATTTTTGTAAAAGTATTTGATATTAATTTTAAATAACTGAATGTAAAACTTGCCCTTGATAATAAATTTATTTTCATTCCTCATCCGAATCAATATCCTAATTGATCTCTTTCGATAGCACATTTCTCATCTTAAGAACATTATTCATTGCAAATTATAACCAAATATGGTGGACACGCGACGGACACGGCTCAAATACCATGGACACGCGTCGGACACGTGCCCAAATAAATGTAGAAAGTTAGACACGGCTGTTTAGGTGTTGGACACGTTTCGGCGTGTGTCCGTGGAGTGTCGGTGTCGGACACGGTGTCGGACACGGTACGACTCATTAGGAGAAGTGTCCGTGCTACCTAGATCATATATTTTTGTTCAAACGACAAATTTGATGAAAAGACGACCTCTCGTGGATCCGAATTCCCAAGTACACAAGAGTAGAGTGTCCTTAATAAAGATAGTCCAAACTACCACAAATTCTTATTTGCAACGGCACTATCCGTCGCAAACTTGTGACGGATACCGTTTCCTCTCACAAAATACCCATTTTTTCTCTCTCTCCAACACTGTGGCCCCTTTCTCCACTAACTCATTTTCTATCCATTTTACCTCACAAAATATCCGTCACAAATGGTGACCCGTCGCAAGCAAGACTTACTACCAAACTACTCACTCCATCCAGCATTTTTGTTCAACTTCATCTGCTGATCTCGTCTCTACTTTTTTCATCAACTAACTACACTGTTTCATTCCTCCGCCGCCTTTCCAAATTCTGATGCATCAATTATCAAATTAATCAACATAATTTTCATAAATTAGTGGTTTTGGGTGATACCCAGTTTCAATTTTGCCTCAGTTTTGTAAAAAATTCATTTCCCATACTCCCATGAGGTTGGTAATTCTTCCATTTTCCATGTTTTATTTTTGATTGATTATATTTCAATTGGGTTTAGCTTAATTCCAAGTTTATGAGTATAATGTTTAATTTGCTTATTTAATTAGAACCCATGTTATTGATTTGATCATTAAACTGATTTCTTGAAGTTGTTCTCTTTGCTGAATTTCTATAATTACTTGATCCTTTATTTAGTTAGTCTATTAGGTTTTTAGAAAAATTAGATGTCGATTTTAGGCCCGATTCTTTTGTACTTAACAAAGTAATTTTCAGTTTAGAAAATTTCAGTTAATGTTAGTTAGTGAATGATACTACTATGTTTATGATGTGAGTGTACTTAGATTATTTCATTATTTTATTAATGATTGATACATGTAAGATCATGTGTTGTAACACTTGTAAGTTTGATATGTCAATCAATTTTGGTGTACTATATGTTGTCCAATTTATAATGGTTGGGACCCATTTGAAAATGTCGCATAAGGCACCGAGTTCTCTAAGATAGCCGTTTTAGAGAGAGCGTCTCTTAATAACGTGAATTACGTGATAAGGGTAGAGAGTTATTTAGTTTGTTGTGGGAGACGGTCTTTCAGGAGTATCGTTGTTGGGGAGTGTTGATTAGAAGTGGAGGAAGTGTATTGGAATCATATTCGTATTCCGTTGTAATCATTTTGTAATCTTTTGCATCAACTTTTGTTGTTGATTCTCTGATGTCTCATTCGGTTGAATTGGAACAAGTATGCTAATTTATCATTTTTGCTTTGTTAGTGGCTTGACTGCCACCATCTTGTGCTTGCAGTAAGGAAGATGTGGCGATACATACCGAAAACGTTTTCAACCTGCAGGAGACTCAAAATTTGTTCAGACTTGGTAAGATCAACTTCAATTTAATGAACTCTTTATTACTAGGTTGACTCTTGTAGCACACTAGAACACTCCTTCAGTGTTACTGCTATTCTGCTATTGAAGAAGTCTCATAGATTGTTCTCTGCTGTTGTTTTCGCTGTTCCGTTTTATTTGGTGCTTTGTTTCCCTTTCTCATAATGCAGAATACATTGTTTTCCTGCTTGTTGCTTAACCTTTTCATTTCCCTATTTATTAGAATTCTTCATTTCATATGATTTTTTTTCTGATATAATGAAACAGATATGAAGTCGCTTTTTTATTAATCGTTCCATACTCTGAGAATGGATTAGTTAGGGCAAAGCGCAGAGATTTAAGCCTCTTTCTTTTGCATACTTCATCGATTGAAGCCATTGACCGTGTTGTAAAAAATAAGTCGTAGGGCCCGCTTGAGATGGAGCTAGTTATCACTGCAGTAGGTTATTGGTTGGGATTGGTTATTGGTGGTTGTGGAATGTGGAGGGTGGTTATTGACTTATTGGTAGCTAATTATGCTTCGTTTACGCATGTAATAGCCTTCTGGTTGAGAATTGTTTCTGATTTTTGGCTCGGTCTATATAACTTGGTGGACAATCTCTAGAGAGAGACACACATGCACCCCTAAGTAAGCGGCATAGTACTTTCTCGCAGAAAGCTAAATTCATGTGTCATCAAAAGGCTACTGGAAAAAGGTACTTTGTGAAACTTTGTCACCGCTGACCAAATTATATGGAAAAGTGTCCAAGTGTCATACTCTTGTCTACGTGTCAAATTTCGGACACATGTATGTGATGTAACAAAGAAGAATTGGAGTAACATAGGCCGCTGCCATGGCTTGCTTGCAGATCGTTGAGTTATATGGATGCACATTTTTTAAATTGAATTGATCATGTTTTCTGCTAACCAGGTTAATGTTAAGAGAGGATCGTATTTAAGTAGTCATGTCAGCGCTCCTCAATGTTTGATTGATGGTCAGTCAAGAATCTCCATGGTGCGTATGTATACAACTGTTTGCTCTAAGATGGTTGAGGACGCTTCAAAAGATATTTCAACTTCTGATATGTTAATTGATTCATTTGGGAGACTGCATACTTACTTGAGGATTTCGTTGACGGAACGTTGCAACTTAAGGTGTCAGTACTGCATGCCTGCAGATGGGGTAGAGCTCACTCCTGGCGGTAATCTCCTCTCACAAGATGAGATTGTGCGTTTGGGGAATCTTTTTGTTAGTGCTGGTGTAAATAAAATACGTTTGACTGGGGGAGAGCCTACAATTAGAAAAGATATTGAAGAGATTTGCTCGCGGTTATCTGAATTTGAAGGTCTGAAGACTCTGGCCATGACAACCAATGGAATTACTCTTGCCAGAAAATTGCCAAAGCTAAAAGAGTGCGGACTTACGTCGTTAAATATTAGCTTAGATACACTGGTCCCTGCAAAATTTGAATTCATGACTCGGCGTAAAGGGCATCACAAGGTCATGGAGTCGATTAATGCTGCTGTTGATCTTGGTTACAATCCTGTAAAAGTATGTTGTTAACCTTTCTACATCGTTGAATGTATTACATACTTGCATTTGTGTCTGATATGTCTTTATATTGTTCTGACTCAAAAAGCTGTCGATATTCTCAGGTCAATTGTGTCATAATGCGTGGTTTTAATGAAGAGGAGATGTGTGACTTTGTTGAATTAACGCGCGAGAAGCCAATCAATATCAGGTTCATTGAGTTTATGCCATTTGATGGAAATGTTTGGAACGTCAAGAAACTTGTACCTTATTCTGAGATGTTGGCGACGGTGGTACGTCAATTTCTAGATTACAGGTTAACGATTAACATGTTAAACTACTCATTATTTTTTAGACTGTTGACATATCTTTGGTTGCTCTTACGCTACAGATAAAGAAATTTCCAGGACTAAAGAGGCTCAATGATCACCCTACTGAGACAGCAAAGAATTTTGAAATTGAGGGACATTCCGGAACTGTTTCCTTTATTACATCGATGACTGAGCATTTTTGTGCGGGTTGCAATCGGCTACGTATACTAGCAGATGGGAACCTTAAAGTTTGCCTCTTTGGTGCATCAGAGGTAATGATCTCGACGTCACTATGGTTTTTGCTTTGCTGTCTTTAAGGCTCTCTCACTTCCTTGCACAAGATGATAATTATTTTAAAAGAAAAAAAATAAGTGGGCCGTTTTATTTGATGTCCACCAAATGACAAACCGAAATCAGAGTCCCACTTATAAAAATTAATATTAGGTGGGCATAGCCAAGGAAGATATCTTGAAGCCAAGCTCATGATCTCCATCTCCAGCCTTTGGTTCTTCTCTATTTTCAGCGTAATTCAGCCATGGCCTTTCCTGATGGATTTATAAATGAGTCAACTCAATGTTTTGTATATTCATTAAATGCAGGTGAGCTTGAGAGACCCTATGCGTAGTGGTGCTGATGACAGTGAGCTGAGGGAGATAATTGGAAGAACGGTATGTCGATTCTGTACAGCATATTAGCGTAAATCATATGTTTACCCTGCGTAATCATCATCAGATGAGTCCCTAATGTAGGTAAAACGAAAGAAAGCTTCTCATGCGGGGATGTTTGATATTGCAAATACTGCAAATAGACCAATGATACATATCGGTGGTTGATGCTCAGTGCTACCTTCTCTCTATACAAATTCTCTCTGGTATGTTTCCTATTTCTTACGAGAATTACTTACTTGCTCTAGTAAATTAATTGGAGAAGTTAGTATATCTTCGCCGATTATCAATAATGACTCCAAACACATAGACATTGCATTTAAAACTTGTCACGATTGAGCTATCGAATAGCAGTTAAAGTTGTCATCGTCTGACCATCAACGTCGATGCATCAAGTTATCTAAGAAGAAACTGAGTTTTAACAACTTTTCTACAGCGTTTTTAGCTTCAACTCATCCAGAAACCATGTTACTCAAGCAAGAGGCTCTCAGAGCTTGAGCCTTGTACATTCCTCTCTTTGTACAACCGCATGAAGCTCCTTCCTCCCAAGAGTTAACAGGGCCGCGTCAAGTTTTGCCCTGCTGAGAAAAGGGTCGAGATAGGTTTATTTTTGCTGTATAGTTTGTATACTGTATTAAAGTATGTAGACCATATAGACCGAGCATTCTATGCTGTGCTGACCGTCTCCCCTGATAGTTTCTGTATTTTGCATTTTCTATACCAGTTGTATCACTTGTATGTGCCTATTTGAAAAGTCGATCCAAAAGCAACTGTAGACTATCGGGGGATAGAGGGGCATCGAATGCAATAGTGGATAAAAGGCTCATGGAGTCCTGAAACATCGACAACCAAATAATCCAAATACGGAATCTCTTCGGATTTTAATCCCATCTTGCAACATTTAGTCATACTTTTGTTATTTATTCTAGTTGCATTATATCTTTTTAAAAATCATGCAAAATCCGCAAGGATGAGAGTTGAGAGGACGATGAATACCCAATTTAGCAAGTTCTGTAATTCTTTATCCGTTCTTATCGTTGTATTCAACAATTTAAAAGTCAAAATTTGTTGGCGGAACCTCAGTTTTCTGTGTAAATGAGGTGTCTATTGTCGACGATAGTGAATATTCCTCGTGGGTGGGGGATATTATGTAAAAAGTTTCACAATTGGATAAGAAAGAAGGCTAGTTTCATTGTGAAAAATAATGGAATTTATTGCTCAAGAAATTAGTCGAGTTTTCACTAAAAAGTTGTTGGTGATAATTATCTCCTTAATTAGGTGTCGTACAAGGTTAAAAAAAACACTTGAGAATGCTCTGAAAACCAAGTTCAGGATTTGATTTTTTTTGCTTTTTAAAAAAGTGAAATATATTAAAATTGTTGGTTCCCTTAGGGTTTCCTTGGAAGGGTGTTGGTTCCTAGGGCTTCTTAGGGTTTTCTCCTTGATTGGTCAAGGCTTTTTACGCTTTTGTTCTCTCTTTAACGTCTTCTTCTCCTTTTTGTCCTTTTCCTTTGTCCTTTTCTTTTGTTCTTCGTACGTTTGGCTAAGTATGGCGGCGGCAAATCACGTAAAAGATATTAACCTTAACATGCCTGGTACGGATGGTGAGTTGGATGGAGGGGAGGATAGGGATAATGATGAGATTGATTGGCTAATTGATGGGGATGAGGAGGCTGATGTTGTGACGGGCTTCGTTGTGGGAAGGCTATGGACGAAAAGGAACGTTAATCTTAATGCCCTAATTGAAACCATGATTAGGGCATGGAAAACGCGAGATAAGGTTGTAGGGGAGATTGTTGATAAGCAGAAGAATACTATATCTTTTGAATTCACGAGTGTGGCTGATAAAAGGAGGATTTTGTCGGAACAACCGTGGCACTTCGAGCGACATCTCCTGATCCTTACTGACTTACAAGGGGATGTTATCCCATCTGAGGTACCGCTTTTCTTTACACCCTTTTGGATTCGTATCTACGATCTACCGGTGATAGGGCGCCAGAATAGGGAAAACGCTGTAAACATTGGTAACGCTATTGGCACCTTTGTGGATATAGATAATTCCGTAAATCCCTCTATTAATCGTTCTATTCGGCTTCGTGTGGTGTTGGACGTTCGTAAACCTTTAGTTTCTTCGATAACCATGAAGGGGAAGGGGGGAAAGACATGGAAGGTGCGGATAAGTTACGAGAATCTACAACTTTTCTGTTATGTCTGTGGGAGGCTGAGACATGGTGAAAAGGATTGTGGAGATAGGCATGGGTCGATAGGGGAAAACCGCAAGTTTGGGGATTGGCTGAAAGCCTCACCATGACGTGTTGTGGCGAAACAAGAGGAAACATAGGGGCGTAGTAAGGCTGGGAGAAAGCTTGATTTTGAGAAGGCAGAAGAGTTAGACAAGGAGGACAGGGAAATTAATCAAATGGTTGAACTACTAAGGGATGTCTCAATATCACATAACGGTGCTAATAGAGTCTCTAAGTCAGACGGGAATCAGAGGAAGGCAATGGGGGTGGATGAGGGGTCCTCTAATAATTCTTTTGTGACACGACCAGACCAAAATATTACCAGGAGTACAACCGAGTTAAACGAGCAGAATCGTGATTATCCCAAACAAGGCCCTCGTAAAGTTATAATTCGCAGAAGGGAGATACAACACAATGTGAATGTAGGAGAGGATATGGGGAGACACATTGAACCGGGTGGAAAGAGGAAGAGCGATAGTATGGAGCAAGGAAAGGTGCTTGACAGTGGTAGGGAATTACTGGGAGCGAAAAAAGCGAGGGTGATTGATACAACCGTGGCCACACATATGGAAGTAGCGGTGACTGGGGAACCCCAGCACCGCGAACAGCAATGAAGATCTTAAGCTGGAACTGTCAAGGGTTGGGAAACCCCTTGACAGTCGGGCCGCTTCGTGATTGGTGTTGGAGGGAGGGTCCAAATTTTGTTTTTGTTATGGAAACTAAGATTAGTGCGCGGGAGTTGGAGATCATTCGGGGAAAATGCGGCTTCAGTTCAGGGATATGCCTTAGTAGTAGTGGGAGATCAGGAGGTCTTGGCCTCTGGTGGAGAGATGTTAATGTTCAACTAGTTTCGTACAATAAAAATCATATTCTTGTTGATGTTCATGATGATAATAATAGTCCTATATGGCGTGCGGGTGGGGTGTATGGTTGGCCGGAGACGGGGAATAAACATAAAACGTGGGATTTAATGAGGATGTGTACTGGTAATAATATTCCTACTATCTTATTCGGTGACTTCAATGAGATTACGAGTATGAGCGATAAATAAGGAGGGGCGGTTCGAAGAGAGGCACTCATGGACGCGTTTTGGGGTGCCATTGACGATTGTGCTTTATATGACATGGGGATCAGGGGTAATAGATTCACATGGCAACGGGGTAGTGAATTGACTACGCTGGTTCGCGAACGGCTGGATAGGGCCCTTGCCTCTACCGATTGGAGTGCCTTGTTCCCGAACTCATTTATTCAACACCTCCCAATTTTGTCATCGGATCATACTGCAATCCTTATTAAACAGGAAGAGAATCTGAGATGGGGGAGAGGCCGTAGGGGGTTAAGTTCGAGCCCTTTTGGGCTTCAGAGACACAATGTGGAGACGTAGTGCGTGAGGCATGGGAGGGAGAAGTGGGTGAGGCTGTCCCTGTTCGTATTGGTGCTTGTGCTGCGAAGCTCACGAGTTGGGCTAAGGAGAAGTTTGGGGATATTAAGAAGAGGTTACGTGATCGAGAAGCTGATTTAGTGTATTGGCAGAAACAGCCCCCAAGCAATGATATGCTTAACAAATGTCGAAGCTTGGTGACGGAGTTGGAGGAACTTAGAAGACAAACTGAGACCTACTGGCTGACGAGGGCGGAAAAAAATGAGCTTAGGGATGGAGATAAAAACACTAGGTATTTTCACCATAAGGCTAAACAATGAAGGAAGAAAAATACGATACAGGGGCTGGAAAATGAACACGGACAATGGTGCACAAAAGAGGAGGAGTACACCCAGGTAATTGAGCGTTTCTTTGCTGCTCTGTTTGATACTAGTAATCCCAGGGATATGGAAGAGGTTTTGGCAGGGGTTCCAATTGTGGTGATGGATGATATGAATGTGTGTCTTGATAGCCCGGTCTCAAACGAAGAAATAAAATCGGCTCTGTTTTGTATGCACCCTAGCAAAGCCCCGGGTCCCGACGGAATGCACGCACTTTTTTACCAAAAATATTGGGACATCGTGGGTAATGATGTGTGTGAGTTTGTTCGAAAATGGTGGAATGGCGAAGGGGACATTGAAAATATTAATACTACTAATGTTGTTCTGATTCCGAAGTGCAACTCCCCGCGGACAGTTTTGGAATACCGACCCATAAGCCTGTGTAATGTCATATACAAAATCATATCGAAGGTGTTGGCGAACAGATTAAAACCGTTCTTGAACTCTATAATTTCGGAGAACCAGAGTGCTTTCACTCCCGGGAGACTGATAACTGATAATGCCCTCATCGCTTTCGAAATTTTTCATGCCATGAAGAGGGGTGGGGATGGAAAGAGCGGGAATATTGCACTTAAACTTGATATGAGTAAGGCGTACGACAAAGTGGAATGGGTTTTTCTCGATCATCTCATGACAAGAATGGGGTTCTCTAGTCAATGGAGGAACCGGGTGATGGGTTGTGTATCCACGGTAGCTCACTCCTTCGTTATCAATGGGAAAGTGTCGGGGCTTGTTAAACCGAGTAGAGGATTGCGTCAAGGGGATCCCATATCCCCGTACTTATTCCTTATGTGTGCGGATGCTTTCTCATACTTAATAAAAGATGCCGTGAGGAGGGGAGAGCTCCATGGGGTCGCGGTCTGTCGAGGGGCGCCTACTATATCACACCTTTTTTTCGCGGATGACAGCATCCTTTTTGCTAGAGCAAATTTAAGAGAGTGCTCGACTATAGCTGACGTGATTAGCAAATATGAAAGAGCATCGGGACAGAAGATTAATTACTCCAAATCGGATGTGGTTTTTAGCAAAAAGGTTAGTGTGGATATCCGGACATCGCTGTGTGAAAGATTGGGTGTAAGAGAAGTTGATCGACATGAAAAATATCTCGGAATCCCTACGATTATAGGGAAGTCCAAAAAGACCGTCTTCGCAACTCTCAAGGAAAGGATATGGAAGAAACTTCAGGGGTGGAAGGAAAAGCTATAGTCAAAGCCCGGAAAGGAGGTGCTCATCAAATCAGTTGTGCAGGCCATACCAACCTATCTTATGAGTTTATTTGTTATTCCCAATGGTATTATTGATGAGATACATGCGATGTTGGCTAGATTTTGGTGGGGTACGACGGAGGAGAAGAGGCGTATCCATTGGTGGCAGTGGCAGAAGTTGTGTAAGCCAAAGGCGCATGGTGGGCTGGGTTTTCGGGACCTACGAGTGTTTAACCAAGCTCTTCTTGCCAAACAAATGTGGAGGCTGACTACTAACCCCAACTCTCTTGTGAGCAAAGTGTTGACAGCACGTTATTACAAAAATTCTTCGGTTCTTGAGGCTCGATGGGGCTATGACCCGAGCTATACATGGCGTAGCTTGTGGGGTGCAAAATCATTACTGTTAGATGGGATGGGATGGCGCATTGAAATGGTAGAAGCGTTAATTTGTGGAGCGAAAACTGGATTCCTGATGGGAGAGTTGCTCTGAAACCGTCACCCAACATTGAACCTGATGCGAACTTGGTGGTTGCGGATTTTATTGATGAAAATACAGGAACTTGGAAAGAAGAGGAGCTGAAGGCGATTCTCTTGAATCACGAAGCCCATATGGTCATGCGAATCCCTATTAGCCGAAACCTGCCCACTGATCAACGTTATTGGTGGCCTTCAAGAAATGGCGAGTACACGGTTAAAACAGGCTACTGGCTGGGTATGGATGCTCCATCTGACTCACATAGATTGGCAATTCCTGGGTTGGGAGAAGAGGTGTGGAGGAAATTATGGGGTCTGAAAGTCCCACCTAAGCTTATACATTTTCTTTGGTGAGGGTGCACCGATATGCTTGCTGTGAAGGAGGCTCTGTTCCGACGTCACTGCAGCGAGTCTGATAAATGCGGGTTTTGCGGAACTGAAGTGGAAACAGTGATCCATGCCTTATTTCGTTGTCATTGGACCAGAGTATATTGGGAGGCAAGTGGGTTGGCTGAAGTGATTGAGAATGTGGCTGATACTTCTTTCGCGAGATTGTTGCTCGAGGCTCTTAAACGACTGGATGGGGCGGACAAGGGGCGGTTTATGGCGCTGTTATGGGTTGTTTGGTCCATCAGGAACTCACGCCTTTTTGAGGAATCCCCCTCGAATGCAGAGGTTGTCATTGTCGGCTTAGGGAGGATGGTGGACGAGTACCAGGGGTACATGGATGGGATGTACACAAGAGGGGGGGTCTGTTGGGAACGCGAATAATCACCATGTCGGAATTAGTGATTGGGCACCTCCGGAGGAAGGAGTTATCAAGATTAATACGGATGCTGCGGTGTTTAATGAGGAGGAGATTGGTTTGGGTGCAGTGGGACGCGACTCGGATGGGAAGGTGCTGTTTGCTGCGAGCAGAAGATGTACGGCGAGTTGGGCGGTGGACATTGCGGAGGCTAAGGCTGTTCTGTTGGGCATGGATATGGCTCGAAGAATGGGGTACGAGAGGGTGGTGGTTGAGACGGACGCGAACATGGTTGCCCAGGCTATCCGGTATAAGTATTGCTTCAGAACTAGTTTCGGTTTATGTATTGAGGATATTTGTCGTGATTTGTTGTCTTTTAATTCTAGTAGTGTATCTCATGTGAAGCGTGGGGGGAACACGGTTGCTCACTTCGTGGCGCGGTTGTGTCAGAGCACGGAGGAGGAACTGTTTTTCGATGATGTAATTCCGCTCTCCGTCATTAATATGGCGGAGGTTGATTTAATATAATTGCCCAGGTTTCCTTGCAAAAAAAAAAAAAAAATTGTTAAATATTCAAAATGTTTCAGTTCTAAAAATAGAATCAATTAGATATTACTAATAGAACTAGAGTATGCTCTTTTATTGAAAGTTTGAAACGCAATTAAATATTTTTTTTGTTTCTTCAACGTCCATCCTTTTAATACACATTCAACATGTATTTTAATTAAAAATACATGTATTTTAATTAAAAAAAAACTCAAAATATCATTCGCACGAAAAAACTATTGTATGACTGACTGTATTACTTTATTTAATACATCCTGCATTTAAAGAAACAGAAGACCTTGGGCTGTATCTCGGGATACCTACGATTAATGGTAGATTGACTCGGCACACTTTTGCTCACCTTGAGAAAAAAATGAATACAAGTCTCGCAGGGTGGAGCACTAAAAGACTCTCTTTAGCCGAAAGATCCACTATGGTCCAATCCACGCTAACTACCATGACCAATTACAACATGCAGACGGCTAAGCTACCACGCATAGTATGTGATTCAATTGATCGTAAAGCTAGAAGATTTCTCTGGGAGGAGTTGAAAACAAAAAGTCAATCCATCTTGTTTCATGGGAAAATATCCAAAAACCAAAGTCGCTAAGTGGTTTGGGCATTCAATCAGTAAGGCAATCAAATACAGTGTTTCTTACCAAGTTAGGGTGGAGAGTTTTAGCTGAACCTACTACTCTGTGGTCTCAAGTACTTCGAGCAAAGTACTGCAACAATCGTTGTGATATAGATGTTTTTCGACCCAGGCCAGATATGTCAAACATTTGGGCAGGTATTTCAGAGCAATCCAGAACTATTGTGAGAAGAACAGCTACAACAGTTGGTAATGGTAGGAGAACTTTATTCTGGGACCATGCCTGGGTAGATGGATTGTGCCTCTCTGACTACAATATAAACCAAAATTCGGAAGATTTACTCGGAGCTACGGTCAGTGATATGTGGGGCGAAGACAGTGGGTGGAAATATAGGACATCTTTGCTAACTACTTACCGCAACATATCCTCCAGCGAATCTCTTCTATTTTCTTAGATACATATCCTGACCTTAAAGATACTCTTTACTGGAATGGGACATCATCTGGCAAATTTACTATTAAATCTGCTCTTGGGTTCTTACATGGTCTTGATATCTTGACGAATACAGAAGATCCTGACTGGTGCACCATATGACGCCTCCCAGTTCAACAACGTATACGAATGTTCCTTTGGCTTGCAGAACACAATAGGCTTATTGTCAATGTCAACAGGGTCCATAGGAATTTGAGTGATGACCCTATGTGCCCCAGGTGTAGTGATAATGAGGAAGATAGCGAGCACCTCCTTCGGTCCTGCCACATCTCAAGACAAATCTGGTACATTCTAGGAATTACTCCCTCTACCGACTTTTTTACAACTCCGCTTGCTGTTTGGTTATCTAGAAATTCTTTTAATGAGGTCATCACCCGAGATGCTGATTGGCTTATGCAATTTGTTATCACTTGTTGGTGGATTTGGAAGTGGAGAAACAACATTGTGTTTGGAAGCACAATGAAAACCCTACAGAACCTATGGGATTTCTTTACCATCAATTTGCTAGCTCGAAACAAGCATTCGACAAGTACAACATCTTCATTCCTCAACCGAAACCACCTAGAACAAAGATTCATGTTCGATGGCTTCCCCCACCGCATGGATGGATCCAATTGAACACTGATGGAGCTTTGAAAGGTAACCCGGGTCAAGCAGGAGGAAGGGGTATCCTTAGAGATGAAACGGGTAACTTTGTTTCTGCTTACTACTTCTCGTGTGGTATCTGTTCATCAATGAAATCTGAATTTCTTGCCCTTCTAGCTGGGTTGGAACATGCAAAATCTCTCAACATTAAGAAACTGTTAATCCATATGGACAATGCCTCTTGTGTTGGAATTATCAAAGAAGACCAACTTACCAGTAACGGCCTAAAATTTATAGCCCAACGTTGCAAGGCTTTGGTCAATGATTCTCACTGGATGACTAGAATCGAGCATACGTACAGAGAAACGTATAGAGCAGCTGACTATCTAGCAAATCAAGGGGTCTCAACAAGCAACAACTTTCAGTTTCGACAAATTTCAAATGCTAAATTACGAGGTATCCTTAGAAAAGACATATCCGGGGTCGCTATTCCCCGTGTAATAGCAAACAACTAGTACTTTTTTCATCGGGACTCCGCCCCTCTTTCTATACCAAAAAAAAGAAAAAAAAGATGAGCCTATTAACCAATGGTAAACCTGGCAATGGCAAAGGCAAACGAGGACTAACAGGGATTGTAGCTCCAGTTAAACAATTAAAAAAACTAAGTTATTATTTTTTCTTAATCTATTATGGTGTACATTAGTAATTCATTTGTATATTAAATTATGACTACATTACTAAGGCCCTGTTCTTTCTGGCTTTTTAGAGCTGAACTGAACTGAGCTGAACTGAATGGGGCTGAGCTGAACTGAACTGAACTGAACTGAACTGAGCTGAGCTGAACTGAATCGAGCTGAGCTGAACTGAACTGAACTGAGCTGAGCTGAACTGAACTAAACTGAATTTAATCGAGCTGGACTGAACTGAGCTGAATGAAGTTGAAATTAATAGAAATAACTTAAGTTTAATTAAAGTATACTAACTAATAATAATAATATAAAAAAATGTTTGATTAATACAAATTTGCGATTTTTTAAATAACAATTATATTAAAAAAATATTAATTTTTAAGTACTTTTTTGTAGTAAACTCTAATGGACTTTGCTTTTTTCTTTTCCTGTGTTTTAAAATTAACAAAAGTAACATTTGAATATTTTACGAATTAACATTAATCATTTCTTTTATTATCTAAACATTTTACGTCTAAATGTGGTAAATGTGGCATGTATTTCATTTTTTTATTATCTAAACATTAATTATTTTTATATATAAACATTTATAGGTAAATATTATTTGGTGGATTCGGGATACCCGAATACACTTGGGTATTTGTCTCCTATTAGCCATCCAAACGTGAAAAACCATGTGCCTGAATATAAGCATGCACCTCCTAGCGGAATATTTGAACATTTTAATTATCGACATTCATCTTTGAGGATGACGGTTGAAATGACGTTTGGTCAGCCAAAGAGAACGTGGAAGGTGTTAAAAAACATGCCACAAATGACAACGAAATATCAAATGTCAATTATCGTATCCTCTTTTACACTTCATAATTTCATTCGGATGCATAAACCTGGTATTCCAGTTATACAACATCAAAGTATTTAAGGAAGAACGGATTCAAACATGGATGGTAAAGAACGGAAAAAATTCATGGACAAAATTCGAAAAGAAATTGAAAAAAAAGGGTGCGATATTGGTGTCCATAATAACCTCGAAGATAAAGCACATTAAGATGATAACAATAATAATCATAATAAGAATTATTAATTAATAATAATAAATAGAATAATAAATATAGAATAATAAATAAATAAATATAATAATAATAATAATAATAATAACAAAAACAATAATAATAATAACAAAAACAACAACAACAACAACAATAATAATAATAATAATAATAATAATAATAATAATAATTTCATGTAATTTTTCAATAATTCTTTTTAATAAAAGATCCCGGTTCTAAAAAAAAAAAAATGTGTGATATACTTAATAAAGTCGAGCTGAACTGAACTGAAATGAATTAAATGAAACTGAGCTGAACTGAACTGAATGAAGCTGAGCTGAACTGAACTAAATTGAGCTGAGCTGAGCTGAACTGAACTGAGCTGAACTGAACTGAACTGAACTGAATAGAGCTGAGCTGAACTGAAACGAGTTGAAAATAAGCCAGAAAGAACAGGGCCTAAATCTGATAACCCGTTTATTCATAAGGCGCATATATTAAGATGAGAGTGGAGTTAGAAAATTCAAAAGTGAATGCCGGCCGTTAAATGAAAACGTTGACGAAGGAAATGCGCAAAAAAGACAGCCTTGTGTTCTCGAAATAACCAAGACCATCAAGTTCCAATAAGTGACCGTTGTTAACATAAAAACTCTCCTCTTTTTAAACAAGAACACCAAAAAAGCATCACATCACATCACAACTTGAACAACCACTCCCCTCTCTTTGTTTTTCGAAATTCAAACTTATTGCCACCTTCTTCTTCTTCTTATTAATGACCCCATCATCCAACCCAACAAACTACCTTTCCCTCCATATCAATATGACAAAAACTAGTTTCATTCTGTAGGGCCCCCTTTTTCATCTTAAAAAAAATCAATTAAATAAACACAGTTTTAATTTCGAATTGGTTTTAAGACCTTTTCCTTATTTGAATGTTTTAGTCATTTTTTTATGTTTTTGTTTGGATCTCCGTGTTAAAGTAAACATAAAGAATTGATTAATAAAGAATTGATTGCAAGTTCAAGAAGAACGAATTAACAGATTATGTAATTTACAAAGTATATTAAGGACCATTTTTACCATACGAAATCGTCATTTAAATGATTAAATAAGTAGGAACATGTTTTATACTTAAAACGATGGTTCAATGTATTTTAAAACGATGGTTTAGTATCAGAGTGATGCAGTCTTACACAACATGTAACAGGAAAATCACAAAAACACACATGTATTTTATATTTAAAATGATGGTTTAGTATCAAAGTGAGTCGGTTTTACATCAATTTGGGTCATCTCCATTTTCTTCTCTCCATTTCCTCCTCCCTAATATACACCCATGTTATATTATTATATATCTCTTTTTCATTCCTACTAAACTATATTTACAAGATCTATTCAGAATAAAGTTCTATTTTTTTTTCAGCTGGAACGAGCTGAATTGAATTAATTTGATTAGAGCTTAATTAAAATAAATTGAGTGAAACTAAGGTGAAGTGAATTTAGTTGAATTAAAAGCTAATTTTGTGAACAAATTAATTGAATATTGCAAAAAAAATATATATATAATTAATTGAACGTAAATAAAACTTAACATAATACAACTAAGGAAAACAGAAAGGGGTTGAAATTAAATCCCTAAGTCGAACTATTAGACCATCCCCAAGCAAGGTCATGAGGGTGGTCATGACCTTGTTTGGTCATGGTTAGTAGCATAATTAAGTTAATTAATTGATGACCATTTTGTTAATTTGTGACCATTTCATCAACCAAGGTCAATTTGTGACTATTGTTGAGCATTTGTGACCATATTTGTGACCACTATGTGGACAATTTTTATTGGTTCAAGAATAAAAAAACAATAAAATAATTGGCAAAAGAGGGTAGAAATTGTGATTAATGATTGAAAATGTTGGAAAGTGGAAAAATGATTGGCTTGATGACCTAAATCGTGACCTTTTCTGCTTGGGAGGGTGAATGTAGGTCAACGTAAATAAAGTGAGATTAAGAGTAAAATCGGGTCGCGACCTAATTATCGCGACCACTGCTTGGGGATGGTCTTAAAAGGTAATGAAGGTCCATTTCGGGGGAACGGAGAGGATCCTTACCGTTCACCCAATGCTATAAATTCACTTCTTTTTTCTGCTCCAATCTGATTTGTCTTGCCTTAAATTTTGTACTTTCCCCATAAATATATTCTCCATATAAAACATAAAACTTTACTCCAAAAAACCAAACAAATTCAAACTGAACAAAACTTCATTACAAAGAAATGGCTGGATTAAAGAAGCCCACTATTTTAAGACAATCTTCTTACAATTCCCACTATTCAAACCCTCTAATTGATCACAAAAACAGTGGAAATTGCAGTGAAAAATGTACTGACACTGTCAAAATAACTCCTTTAGGTGCACATATTTGCATCAACAAAAATGTTGTTGATAAAAAAGACAGTAAAAATCCAATGAGATTTACCAAAGTTGGAAATTTCAGTGATGATAAGGAGAATGCAGGGGTAAATAAAGGTGAATTATTTGATATTAGGAATAAAAATTTAAGTGGGAATTTGAAGGAATGTAAAAAAGATAGAATTTTGAAACCTGGTTCCTCTTCTTCTCTTCAATTATGCATACAAATGAATGAACCCGACTCGAGTTTCGGGTTTGGGTTTGGGTTTGGATTGAAGGGTTATGATGCTGGTGAGGAGACGGAAAGCGCGAAATCAGTGAATGTTTGGGATTTTTCTGACTCTGAGGCTGCTCCTGTTTCTTCCTGGTCTACCTTACCAAATAGGTTACTTATCCCGTCTTAATCATTTGTTTACCTACTCTGTCGTTCTGTCAGTATGACTCGTAGTTTAATCAAAGTTAAATAAATAATTGTGGTGCATTTTGTGCAGGTCTTTGCTGTGTAGAACATTGCCAATGGATGTTGGAAGGTGCACCTGTATAATTCAGAAGGAGGCAGCTCCTCATGGACTTGGTGGTGGTTCTATCTACTCTCTTTTTACCAATGTAAGTATGTACAGAGTATTATTAATTATGTAAGTACGAGTAAACGGGTTTGATAGATGAACATCTCGACCAAAACAAGCTGGTGGTTGAGGTCCAACTATTATTAATATTCCTATTACGTTCACTTACTCAACCAGGCTCCACATACCGTGGTGGTTGAGGCTCAACTATTATTAATATTCCTATTCTGCCCCCTTACTCAAACAAACAGGCTCCACATACCGTGTGCTGGGTTTTCACATCGTGAGTTTTTAAGGGGTTTTGAGATTAACAGATTCGAACTCGTGACCTTTGCTCACACTGGCTCTGATACCAGGATAGATGAACAACCAAAACCTTGAGTCGTGGTTGAGACTCAACTATTATTAATATTCCTATTAGGTCTCACGTGTAAAACCGTTAGGTCTCGTACCAGGCTGACTATGTGAGCTTAATTATATACTCTAGAAGTGAAGAGGATCCTGATTGATAATTCACTTTGAATTAATTCTTAGGAGGGCCATGGCAGACAGAACAGAAAGCTAGCTGTTGCTCACCATAAACGACGTAATGGACGATCAATCTTCATCATTGCACAGAATGCAAAAGGGTTATTGTCTTTCTCAGATGATAGCTTTGTTGGTGCAGTTACCTCGAATCTCATGGGTTCCAGATATTATGTATATGATCAGGTACCAATTTTACTTGGAATAAATCCTGTATTTTACGCGGAATAATTAGGATCAGAACTAACAGGCGGGATTGACATTGTTACAGGGTCGATCTCCAAGGAGGAAGCTTGTTAAAGAGTCGAAATTACTTCAAGCTGTTGTCGAGTAAGTAACCTCAAATCCCTAATGCCTGAATTTTTGATTTCATGTAACAGTACAGTTTGCAGCATTTGACACTTGTAATTCAATTTACTTTAGATTTACTCCGACCATACGTACTTGGACCGGAAGCTATAGAAGTATGCGAGCATGGATCCCAAAGCCGCAGCAGCAGCCGTTGCAGTCGAAGAATACAAATACTGCACATATGAAGGGATTACCCTTAGAGTGGGACGATAACCAAGTTCAACTATTACATTCCAAGGTTCCGTATTATAACAAGGTGGGTGACTACGATTCAGCACTTGAAACTGTTTACAGTACCCTTCTTTTTTGAGGAGTTTATTGTACTGTTTGTTGACGGATTTTACATTCTTCAGGCCTCCAAGCAATATGAACTGGATTTCAGAGAAAAGGTGAAAGCTGGACTTAAAATCCAGAGTTCAGTGAAGAACTTTCAGCTTACTGTGGAGGTAAAAAAATATAATGCTCATTATGGTTTCTGAACGCTGCGTTTTATGCTGGATTTCCTTTACAGTAGCTAACTTGTTCCTGTTGCTACACGCAGGGAAATGGAAGACAGACAATCCTACAACTTTGCAGGATAGGCAAATCGAAATATATACTCGATTACAGGTGATTACTAATTAGCTCACTGATAGATAAATTGATGCTATAACATTAACAAAGTTTGCTGAAAGATTGTTCGGAGTTGTGTTCCTGATGCTTTATGTTGCCATTTTGCAGGCATCCATTGACGGGATATCAAGCATTTTGTATATGCTTGGCTTCGATTGATCCAAAGCTTTGCTGTACAGTCTGAAACTCTGAAAGGTCGACCCTATTTTGACTTGATTTTGAGCTAGGAAGAAGTATGAGCTGCGTATGCATCACTAGAAAACTGCATTGTGCAAACGGGAGTTTTGTAATGTACGAAGATATGATCTTATTGGTTAACTCCTCCATAATTTTCGATATAGAAATTCACATATAGTGGAGAATGCGTGCTTTTCCTGGTTGTTTTCAGTTGATTGTTGTAGAGAGGGGAGAGTGATCTTCCTGAAAACAAAAAGGAAATCAGTTATATACCCTATTACCCTTATAACTTACATCTACAAGTTTAGAATTCTCTCTAAAACGGACAAACGTTGCTTGCAAGTTCAAAAAAGACGTCTTTGGTTAAGCAAATTCTAAATTCGATGCCAATTTCTAGAACCAGTGATGTCAGATTCGAACCACAAAGGATAATAACTCACTCAATTCATAGCAAGTATGAGGCTTGCGACTCAGGGGTTAATTTATCTAATGATCTGTAATTAGGTTAGTCTTATTATTTCCTGTACATGTCTTCCTCGCGCGAGGTGCAATGAGGTGAGAACTGCCATAGATGACAAAGTATGAGGCGCATTTCATAGACACAAGGGGCATTGAAAATTTGTATTTTCAAGAGTAAATTGTGTGCATTTTCCCTTTTAGACTCTGGGTTTAACATGAACTAAAAGCATTACGGATATTCTGCGAAGCCGAGACGGAGTTTAGCCTGGCTCGGTTTGTGTTTAAGAGCCAAAACTTGAGTTCGAGTGATCTCGAGCTTATCCGAGTTAGAAAAAAATGTGCTCGTTATCAAACTTGTTATCTTTAACGTGAGCTCTAGTCAAACTCGAGCATATATATATAAGTTAATTTTTGGGTTTTTTTTCTATTTTCAAGAACAATACTTAAAAATTATAAGTAAAAATATTTGGCAAATCATAAGACATTTATATGTATGACACAAAGATATAACCATGATAAAATATTTTTATAATATGAGCGATATCTTATCTAATCACACAAGTTCGAGTCGCTCACGAGTTTTTCGAGTCAAACCACCAACGTTTGCTGGCTTGACTCGTTAAACTCTCAAGAGCCTTGGCTTGACTCGTTAAACTCTCAAGAGCCCGAGTCAAGCTTTAACTGAGTTAATTTTGAGTTGCTCGCGAGCTATCTCATCTCATTATTACCTCTAGTCACAGAGTTGGTACAAGATGACCGGACCCGAGGAATTTGAAACACGTCTCGACCCTGCCCTGATAACATTATTTTTTCCAACCCAAACCGAGCCTGAACCGACCTGCCCCATGACCCGATATGAACTCACCCCGATGGATGATCCGATAATGAGCTACCTTAGAGCAATAGCAATAGTAGTTCTTAGCATTGAGTTTGTTATCAAGAACTTTATTTTTATAGTTCTTCTATTGCATTTAAAAGTTTGTTCTTATTTTTAAGAACCAAGTTCTAAAATAAGAACTAAGTTCTTAATTATTGGAAAATGAACAACCAATTAATATAACTTTGTAAAATGTGAAAACCCATTTAACATTATTTATTTTATAATTTTTTTCAATCTAAAAACTTTATATAAAGTTTTTCTATTGTGAATAA
This sequence comes from Silene conica, assembly GCA_029255685.2. Classification (NCBI taxonomy): domain Eukaryota; kingdom Viridiplantae; phylum Streptophyta; class Magnoliopsida; order Caryophyllales; family Caryophyllaceae; genus Silene; species Silene conica. The sequence continues at coordinate 77,834,805 of CM055314.2, forward strand.
AAGTTCTTACAAATTGGAATTGGTGTATTTTGATGTGGCATGTGAAAAACTTTATATAAAGTTCTACTATTACTATTACTATTGCTATTGCTATTGCTCTTAGTAAGTAATGGTGTAAACAAAACCAAATTGACATTCATCTAAAACTACAATTAATACACTTACACATTGTCTAAACATAAAATTACTCAAAAAACTAAATATATAAGAAAAATATAAGTTGATAACCTGACCCGATAGTAGCTGGCTAATGACCCGACTCAACCCAACTTGTGACCAGTAGTTATTAACTCGACCCAAAGACGACCTGTAACCAGCCTGAACCTGTCCCTAACCAGACACAACCCGAGTCATTTTGGCCCGATCCATAACCGACCCAACTGCCAGGTCTACACCTAGACACGACGGGCTTTTTGCCCTCCTAAACACGTCGTACTCCGTAGAATACTAGAATCCATTAAACCTTCCCAAAACCCCCAACGCACACAAAGTCGAAAAAAAACATAAACAAAAATGGCGGAAGAACAACAAAATGAGCAATCAACCACCACCACCATAACCACCGGACAAACCTCCCAATCCATATCCGACCTCCATGAAAAACCCATCTCAAAAAACGCCCAAAAAAAGCTGAAAAGGCAAGAAAGATACGAAGTAAAGAAAGCAGAGAAAAAAGCTTTAGAAAAACAACATAAATTGGCTGAGAAATTGAGAAAACAGAAAGAATGGGATGAAAAGCTTGCTGCTTTGGGTTCAGAAGAGGAGAAGATGAAGGTTATTGAATCTAGAAGAGGGTTGAGGAAAGAAAGAATGGAGCAAAGATCTGAAGAAAGGGTTAAGAAATTTGAGAAGCTTTCATGGGGGAAACTCCATGGTCAAAGCATTATTATTGATCTTGAGTTTGCTGACCTTATGACTGAGTCTGAACTTCATAGTCTTGTTCAACAGGTTTGTGCTATTTTTCTGGTTTCAGTCTTTCTGAATTTTATGTCGTTTGTTGTTGTGGTTTGTGTTCGATTAGGTAAAATGACTCGCTAAAATAGTTACGCTTTGTTTTCTGGTGTAGTGTTATTTGTCAATTGATGTAATTTTCATTTTGGGTCATTTGGAAATGACTGACTGTTTGTTGTACATGGGTAAGGTTGCGTAGACTTAATCATCCTTAACCTGTAATTCGTGGGAGGTCGATGATGCGAAATGATGGGCTAATAGTGATTCATATAGAGCTCTTGAATTATCTTGATAAGGTGTTCTTAATGCATTGATTATGTAAGCCCTTAACAGTGGAGAATGAATCAAGTTTGGATTCATATCATAGGATACATTGTCGACAAGATGACAAGCCGTTGTTTGATGAAAGGCCTTCAAGGTTGGGTTTCAATTGTACTTATTGTGTTATTAATCGTGGTTCATGAAACGTGTGAAGGCAGGTGTAATGCTATTATTACATTTGAATTGTATCTGGCAAATGTATCGTATAGATGTGTTTGGATAGCAAAATAGGAGGGGAGTGGGGGAGAATGGAGGAGAGGGAACGGGATGGGCAATGGACCAATTGTATTTCCCTTTCAAATCTCTCTTACGTTGGAGGGATTTTGACAAGGCTTAGTCGAGGAAAAATGGATACCTCTATTTCCCTTCTACCCTCTTAGCCAACCTAACAAGGCCATACTTCCTTCGTAGTCATTTGTTTGCTTTTGATTAAAATATTCCTCACAAATAATAAAAGGTAAACAAATGATTATGATGGCGGGAGTAACATTTTTTTTCTTTTTGAAAATTTGGGTGCTCTTTGAGTTGTTTGGAATTTGTGATTTCATACTGCCATTTAGATTGACCCCTTGTCTATAACTTGAACTCTATGAATATTATCAAGTCTGATGAAAATATTTATTGGTGCATTCATTTTGTTAGAGCTCTGCAAGTCTTAACAGTTTCTTCCCAATTCCCTTTGCTTTGGTTTGTGCCCTCTTGTCACATCTGTTAAATCTGTGTCGTGCGATGGTCAGAAGTCCAAAGTGTCATTAGAGTAATGCTGGATTATGTAATTTTGTTTGCTGGAATTATGAGGCTTTGGAAGTCCTATTGTCGGATTGCCATGTAAATGCTCACTGTGAACTTAGACTGCTTTTGCATACAGATAACATTGTTTCTACAGTTGCGACCTGCAATGGTTAACAGAATGGTCATAAACAAACTATAGTATGTAGTTTTCTAAGTGCATTTGATAAGTAACTGAAAGTTAGGCTAGCGGATTCGCTTAACTGCTAATGAATCACCAACTGGTTCGAGCGTATCCTATCATGTTGCTTGCTTTAAACTTCTACTTCCTTTCATATGGAAGCACTGCACTTTCAAATGGCACAAGTTTTAAGAAAGGGGCAATTAGGAAGGCACTCTGGATAGTCGGGGCAAGAAAGAAACATTACCACGTATTTTTGCAAGGGTACTTTTGTCCTTTTAAATGCATAATTGACCTAAAAGTGAAATGTATGAATTGGCTTGAATAACCAGAATGGGAAAAAATGTAGTGAATTAGCTTGTACAGCCAAATCCAATGAATGCCCAAAAAAATACGGAGTATATCCCACTTTCTATTAGGAGATTTCTCGTGTTGGATGTACTTCATTCGTATCCATTGGCAACTTCAATTGAAAGATGTTTTGTCTGTTATATTCTTGGATGTTTCGCTATCTCCATCCCTTGATCGTACTCTGTCCATTAATTAATACAAACTGCAGATAATGTATTGTTATGCAGTGAATGGAAGGAGCACTTCCCCTTGTCATCTGTGGTTAACTGGTTGTGAGGGTACTATGGACAGCCAATTAAAGAGAATCCCGGGAGTTGATAAGTGGATCATTGAGAAGGAGAGTCGATCTTATATCGAGGCTCTGCAAGATCAGAAGGAAAACCTAATTTATCTAACCGCAGACTCGGAGACTGTTCTGGAAGATCTGGATCCCAAGAAGATGTATATTATTGGAGGTTTAGTAGATCGCAACCGGTGGAAAGGGTTAACCATGAAGAAAGCTCAAGAGCAGGGGATCCAAACAGCCAAGCTTCCTATTGGCAATTACTTGAAGATGTCTAGTTCGCAGGTCAGTATCGTAGTCATTTCAATTAATTTCTTACTTTTTCTTATAATGTGTAATTTACCAATAGATATAAGACCATTTACTTTTTATTACCCCCCTCATCCCATGTATACTGTCCTCTTGACTTACGTTGACAATCCTGTCGACATTTACAAGCCCCTTTTAGCAAAAAATAACTTCAACGCTATCTTTATCTCTATCTCCTAGATCATAAATAACACATTGAAGCTCCTGATTGTCAGAAGAATCTACAAGCTGTTGAATTTCAGCATCCACGTCATATTTGTCGCTCCTAAAAAAACGTTACGCATGATCAACTTCGGTATACGAAATCATTCTACATAATTGTATTGGAAAAAGGAAATACATTACCAAAATCCAGTGCTTGCAAAGACTTAATTCTAGCTTTCTTCTTACCTTGCTAATAGTCAAAGGTTGTTGTGATCTTTCACCAAAATTTGTGCTCGATCAGAGGCTAAATGATTTTTCTGCATAGTCTTTATGTTATCGTATGAACTTCAATTTCTCTCGCAACAAGAAGAGGCAAGGCAGGCTCCGACAAAAGCTTTAAGTCACTAAAGCGAGTGAGTTGTTATATGAAGAGTTGACGAGCCATGATTAGCCCACCAATTGTTGCTTTTAAGCTTTTGTCTCTGCATATATCTTCTTGTTGTGAGTGGAATTGGAGTCAATATGGTAACAAGTGAAGACCGTGAAGAGAAATTGATGGACCTTTGATCAAGCAAATTTTTTGGTGAAAGTTCACAAAAAGCTTTGATTGACTTTTAGCAAGGCAAGAAGAAAGCTATAAGTTGGGTCTTCGCAAATATTTTGGATCTTGGTATTATATGGTTTCTTAGACTGAGATTAATCATGTATAATATTTTGGGAATGACAATATCATGTGGATGTTGAAGTTTAAGAGCTTGTAGATTTATTTGTCAATGATCCGGAGCTTGAATGTGTTATTTATGGTATAGGAGATGAAGATGAGGCTGAAGTTGTCCTTAGTTGGAAATGTTGCTAGGTTTGTCGTTAGTAGTTCGTTATTGAAACTGATTATGTTTTGTATTCAAATGTACAATCCAGATTTTGAGTTGATAATATGGTATATTCACTCCATTGAAATTTTTTTGGAAGCTGCTTTAAAGCAGTTTTATCTAACCTTTTTGTTTTCTTTTCAAAAAATTTCAAGGACTCAAGACATTCAATATCTTGTCCACTTTGTTGGTCAAGACGCTCTGTTGACGGTGTCCACATATCCCCAAATTTTAAGGAGTTACGTGTAGTGTGCGAGTAACATAACTCTTAGTATCTTGATTTAATTTACTCTTACGGATTCAACTTTCTGTCTACCGCATCTCATAAGTCATAACCTGTGTTACTACAACTCGCTAATGTACTATAGGTATCCTTGTTATATGTGCACTTCTAGTCTTGGCTACATTCCGAGAACATCTTTACATTACATGTATAAAGTATCTTAGAGGAGCAAACTGGAAGCTGTTTCCGTGTCTCTTATTCTTGATCACGTGCCTTCTTATGTCTGCAGGTCCTCACAGTAAATCAAGTAGTAGAAATACTGCTGAAGTACTTGGAGATAAGAGATTGGAAGACTTCTTTCTTCCAGGTGATTCCTCAAAGGAAACGTTGTGAAGCAAATTCTAGCAAAATTGGAGGAGAAACGGAAGATGACGAGCACAAGGAGGCGGATAACTCATCAGACAGCCAAAAGAAGCTTAAAGTATGTGAGACTGATTCAGATGCAAGTGAGAAAGAAGAAAAGAATGTTGAAAAAGAGGACTCACCCTCTACTCAAAATTAGGATGGAACTGGATTGATTTTTCGATGTTTTGTTTATTTATTCTGGTGCCAAAGACTTAAATGTGAAATTTACCTCTTTTTCGCACCTTTGGTGTGTTATCTGGACTTCTGGAGGCATCGATGCTATGCTGGGTGTTTTCTTCTTTTTTTTTTTTTTTTTTTCGTATTAATCCCATTTTGTTAAATATTACTCTTGTATACTTCTGAGCATTGAATAAAAAAACTTTCTTATTTATTTGCATGTGTTTATTTTGTTCCAAAAATTGACCTGATACATTTATGTTGGTTTGAGATAACGAGATTCGGAGTATAACACAGTACTCCTTTCAATTGAAACAATAGAAACCGCGAAGCAGATTTGAAGCAACAACCAGGTGCCATAATGACAGCGGAAAAAGATGCAATGGGTTCACAACTCCATTTGGGTTTTTGAAATGGTCTATTTTCGCTTTGCTGTTGCAGGGACCGTATCAAAACATGAAATACCAGCAGGCACATTCTGATGGCAGGTTGCCTCTCCATCAGTCACAAATGCAAGTTTCGAGTGTTCAAAGCAGTAATTCATCAGCAATAGGAAATGACGGGGCGATATCAATGGGCACCTGCAAGGCATAAACAATGCACGAGGTAAGGAGTCTAAGGAGTAAGGACTAGCGAAAACAAAGGTGTACGACTTGCAGGACAATTTGTTGAGAATGTCAAGTTCTTTGACATTTTAAAAATATATACTCCCTATGTTTTCGATGTTCAGAAACAAGAATTGAGATCACGATGTGTATGACACTGCTACATAGACTGACATCAATAATTAACCGATCAATATGTTAGTTAACACAGCTAACAAATTTGAAAACAAAACAATTTAAACAAACCATGCACTTGAAAACACCCAATGCTTTTAGTCTTGAACGATGCTCCCTCTGTCCCACTAAACTTTTTTTTTCCAAGCATTCTTTTTCGGCCCGTCTCAACTTATAATTACCTTTTTGTAAGTATGTTTTTGAGTGATGGAGAATGAATGTGTTCTAAGCAAAATGTAAATTATTGGTTGAGACAATGAGTATCTTCTGTAATCTTATAACTCATAAGTCTTATGTGTGACAAATGGAATATCTTTGTTTTTATTACTGTCATTCTTCCTTAAACGCCTTTTATAGCGCAGATGATCTCATAATACAAGTAGTTTCCAGTTTACTAGCAATCACCATATCTTAATATCCCGTTATTTCATACGAAGAGTAAGAGATATACCTGAACACTTTCTAACTTATCCAACGCAACTCGCAAAGGCTCAGTTAGTTTACAATACTTGTCCATAAGTAAACCGGCAGCAGTCTTGTCGCCGGTGGCCTGTATAGTCAGTATCTCTCTACTCAATCCCTCGACTGCATCTTCAACCTTTTTAACCAGGACCCAACAGCAATCAATGTTTTGATATTTGCAACAAATACAATCAACAATAGGGAACAGAAAACAATGAGAATTTCAAACCTTGTCAAAATTGACACTAAACCTTCCATCAGGATGCATCACAAACGCCTCTTTCTCAAATAACCAATTAAATTGTAGCGCCTGACCCTTTCTATAATTTGGACAAACAAAATTAGCCAAGACTAATTAACCACTTGCTTGAGATTTAGAGAAAGTCGAGGAGGATAAATTTCCTTTTTGCTTAGTGAAATAAAATCCTTCTCCTTTTCCCTCCAGCAAGACAAGGAGTAGAGGTAAAACAAGTTTAAAGCTTTATTAATTTGCTTACCCATGAGCTTCATCCAGCCCGAAACGCACAGAGCGAAAGCATCCAGCAAGGAAGGACACATACATAGATTCACAAAAGCTTCGTGGAAGCCGGCCCTGGCACAATAAGAAATGGAACACATGTTTAGCTATTGCAGCAAAAGCCTCAAGCATTTGGCACAAGACAGTATCCACTTTTATCTTTTATTTATAACAAAACAAAGCGTAAGCAAAAATTTAACCCCCAATTTCCATAAAGACACGTGATGGGTTTTAACGGTTTGTGACGCTGATTCTCTGGGAAACGCAGGATCTCACCACTTCAAGGTTTCAGAGTGTTCCACCTAATTTTCTCGAACATGTCTCTCTAGAAAAATAAAATTGTTCTGATTGTTCAAATTTGACAGGTAGGATGACTATGGAATAATACTAAAGAAAGGAAATCTTTCAGGTACCTGCAGTCTAAATTATTTGTGTCGTTCCGCATTCCCTTGTCAAGCGTAAATATGGAAGGCTAAAATTCCACTCAAGATGCAGGCTTTTTATAAGGTTGTGGTTCTTGGGTGATTTTCAACAATGATAGTGTAATATTGGACGTTCAAGATTTTAGCAGTGGTCATCTTCAATTACCTTTAAGGGCATACAGGCTTGAAGGCAATAAACAAAATATGTCCCAAGGGCACTGGACCTCAGGGTTTACCTATACATTGCATGTAATGCCAAAACATATGTGCGTGACTGTCTACTAACTATAACGAAATCCGTGAATATCAGTTGCTCCTGGTTTTCAATGTCATGCCTTGACCATTGGAATTAAATTTTGTACTCATTACATCACAAAATAAACCTATTCTTATCCAAAATTGCTGGTATATTACAAGGTGCTGAATAGTCACACTTCAGAAATCAAAAGATACTATTAATTTGAGAGAGCAATATGTGTTACTAATGTATTGCGAAGTATCATTCAAAAGCCTTAAAATAACAGCATAAGAGTAATGTTCACTAATGACTGACCTGATTAATAAAAAAATTCAGAGCCCAAAGACCAACTATATCAGCTTTTGCTTCTTCCAGAGCTGAGTGCAGTTCTTGTAGCTCCTGCATGACAGAAGCAAATTGTTAACTTCCAGACAATTATTTGAAAACAAGTAAGCACCAGCAGAATTGAATTAACGCAATAGAAATATCGAATAAGGAGTGAAGATGTGACATTCTCCATAAAGTACAAATTACAAATTGATCTTATTATGTTGTAAAAATGTAAAATCGTGGAAAGAATTCCCGTCAATACTTTTGCCACTTTTGCCCATAAAGAGGCTAAGTAAATTATCCTCTCAAACGCAATCTTTCCTATAATACGAACTGGCCATAGTTGCTAGCCATAAAAGCACAGCACCAAAGAATAATTTTCCCTCATGGCTAGACATGGTAAGTCTGTAAGTGGTAGATGATTTCGGAAGGACAAACTCAACTCTTTGCTCTAACTTATAGTTCTATCCACTAAGTGCAAAAATAGGCATAAGATATCCTCATACTTGCTATAAAACATCATGCATATATTATGAGAATGGTAACTTGTAGGCATTCTTTGCTGCAACATGTAATTACTATTAGTATTGACCTACTGAATACCAAAGTCCAAACAAAAGCTCGAATTTTCAAAGAAAACTAGCATTTCTAAATTAAATAGGCAACAAGGTATGACAAAATGTTCAGGGAAAGATGTATATGAAATGTAACCCCTCGCATCACCACCAACACCTAGTGTTCACAAAATCTGGCCTAACTATGAAAGAACAAAGCTCTTCAAATTACGGATCATGAGGGTTCTACGTAGATGGAGGTCCCTAGAGGGGCTTATGGCGCTGTAAAGCATAGAAACAGGAGCTTCATAGAGATCATAATGTGAGAAGAAACATGGCAGAAAAAAAAAGATTATCTCCGTCCAAACATGCTCCCAGAATTTGACCCTCAGACCATTAAGGATGGAAATTGCATCAGCTTATTTTTATTTACTGCGACAGCAACTTCCCAGATGCTTTCAATATGGATGTCAAAGCTGGCACATATCTTTAACTTTGAGTATCCTTCATTTAAGGCTCTGAAGTCTGAACTAAATTCTAAAACTAGTACCTTAATATAAATGAGCAAATATATTTGAAGTCTATGATTTATCATATACCTCGTTCTTTTCAATTAACATAATTTTGTCCTTCAATTCATCGACTCGTACTTATTGTTTCACCCATCAAACAACTAAGTTCTAAATATAATAAAATCAAACAGGTATAAATCAAATAAGCAAATTTATTTCAAATTCTTGATTTTATATAAACCCCTTCAGTAAACACATTGAGGACCTTATTCCTCAACTTACTCTTCTTATTGTTACACTCACCACATAACTGCATTTGTTGGTAATTAAAGAAGACTTAATTTTGGCTCACCAATCTCACAGTAGACTCTTGTCCGCTTGGAAGCACTATGCTATGAGGGCCTATTCCATGGCAGCATTCATGGCAGATTGTATGAGTGAAAAATGAATCAAAGTCAACTTGCCCCTGTTGCTCCTGTAATATGCATGCCTTGGCTATAGGAAGAAGAATGAGCTCGAACCTGGATCAAAAGAGAAAGGAAAAAACTAATTAAGAAAATGTAAGTCATTGGTATATTTAACTTTCTAATCAGAGCAAGAGGTTAAAAAGATCGTCAGTCAAGGACAAGAAGAAATGTTACAAATACTGAAAATCTTACTTTGCATCAGAGACATTTTTAAGCATGACCATTGATGTACCACGATCTTTCACAATGCGTTCATCGTTTGGTAAATTGAAGGCAACAGTCTGAGGACCTTTCACATCCTGAAATACAACTAGTACTTTTAAAAGTATACTAACTGATAATCTAGCACCAGTACTGCAACTTCACATTATATCTAGTATAGAAAAAACACAGAGAAAAATAAGCCCAGTTTGAATGCAAGTCTAACTATAGACCATCTGTTTGGAGTCGCGAGGGGAAACAGCCATCACAAGAACTCAAGAAGTGCAATCCAACAGGATATGTATGGTTCAAGCATCACAATCTTGTAAGGGAATAAATCAACCAAATCACAGTGTGGCTAATGGTCCCTACTGCAGCAGCATAACATGGAGTCATGTTTTTGTTCAACTGTAATTTCGCCATATTCATCGTATCGGGCACATACAAGAAAATTATCTTCCGTATAGGTCAAAAATTCGGCCGGTACTACAAAAAGGATGAGATGAGGTAATTAGGCTAAAACTTCAGTTAGGACTGTAATTAACGACAAAATTACACACACAATTATAATGGAAAACACGGGACATGACAATTAGCCCGTTTAAATAAGTTACACCCTCACAAGTCCCAAACCGATATCATGACAGGAGAAAACAATACACCTAACCAAGGGTCCTACTAAGATCTCTGCCGTAAGCATAGAGCTGATAGCACAGTTTGATTAGTCATGTCCATAACCAAATAATTAAGGCTTTTAAAAAGCACGCTTATGTTTGTAGCAAGTCCTCAAAGCATAAGTAAGATGAGCTCTTTGACAGACGCAGTTAAATATTTCTAAATCTTATGATAAACTCTGGTTCTCTACAAACTTTGGTAAGGTACTTATGATGTAATTCCAAAGTACACCGACAGTGATGAAGCTTGTGCAGTAACTTTCACCAGTGGAGGAAAAAATGCAATATTGCAAACATGATTAAAGGACACCGCGGGGGGAGCCCATATACAAAAACTTACTCCAGCATTGTAAAGAAGCTGAATGACACGAATAGGAGCAGCTGTGACATTTTTAGATTTGAATTTGTCATCCATTGGAAGATTCTGCTCCAATTCCTACACAAAGAAGATGAAGAAGATTAAGAACATGCAGCCTTGCTTATTTAGTTTTTAAATATTTCTCAAACAGGAGACCAACATTTATTTTTTAAATATTTCTCAAACAGGAGACCAATAGAACAGAAAACAGGTACTAATAGATAGAAATAGTACCAACAAATTATCGCCGAATAGTTTCAGTTTTTCTGTAGCATCGTCATCTCGAATTCCAATAAACGCCTCAAAAGTAGCCTGTAATTTTAGAGGGAGGAGGTAAGAGGGAAGAAACACAAGAAAGATCCAACATAACCAACATTACCAAATTATCATTTACAGTGAACAATTTGTGTCCTACTAAAATTAAGCAAACAAAGGTAGAGTTGGCACAAATACCCCACCTTGTAGCCAAAGAGCGCATCTTCATAGGTCTCATAAGGACCAATGGTAATATCCAACTTAGAGTCCTGCAAGTTTGAGAAGGAAAAAAAAAAACTTAATTGCTGTTTTGAGGTTTCCTATCAACAACATTACCCTATCGCCTCGAGCTAATGCAAATTTTTGGGTAGGGGGAATTCAAATATATGTAACCCAACCCGGGTCAACAACACTGAGAGGATGTTGGCAGAGGACCAATAATTAAAATGCATTGAGGATTGCATCTAATGAAGGTTACTTCACATGTAACAGAAAAAAGCGCAGAAAGTTTAGTGAGACATTTTGTTTCATTCCATCATAATCTGACACCCTAGTGTGTACAACGAATATATACGGAGTAATAGAGATTGCTACACTGATAGTGGTCAGAAGAATCAGAAGTCCATGAGAAGACCCCTAGCTCAAGCGAGACAACATTTTAGGGGAGGCGTATAGACAGCTATTTTAGACAGTTCAAATTCTTCGGCAGCAAAGCCAACAACGTGAACCTACTAATTCCAATGTAACCAACGAGTACGTTATGCAATTTGTATAAATGTTTGTTTTCAACCATAAAAATTTGTAGACTTAACTAGAGAATGAAGAGACAATTGTTTATTGCCAAAAAACCAACACCATTCTAATGTATTACGTCCCAACACGTCAAGTATGAGGAAGAAAGTCTAGAAGCTATTGGCATTCTCTTAAAAAACGTTAGTAAACATGAAAGTGTCAGATACTAACTTACGAAAAAAGAATTAAAAGTGGTTCAATTAGAAAGTATAAAAAACAGATGAAAGTATGAAACACATTTCAGTCCCCTAATGATTTACCATTTACCTTCCCACGTGTCTAAAATCATTTGCACAAAGTCCAATTATGATTTCTAGATATAAAATTAAACGTTAATTCACCATATTATATTATGATTCAGCATAAGGATTCCCCAAACTTGTTCACTGGCCAGCGTGGACTCTTCTGCTGATCAATATTTGAGATTTATTTCAGGCAAGGAGGATTGAAAAGATAAAAGGATTATTACAATTGCATACCAATTCCATCCATGCTATATCCGAGTCATAATAATCATTCGAAAGAAATGCATCAGCCTTGCTATGTAGCAATCTCTTCAAGCTGCAAAATAAAAAATAAAAAATATACACTCGTCATCTAATCCATTCACAAATATAAAGAAGTCAATGTCTCAATGATACAAGCATGCAACAATGCTAAGAGAGACTTCATCTCAAAATGATTTAAGGGTCGGCTAAAACCAATCATCATTCGAAACCGTCATAGAAAGGTACATAGAAAGGAAAAAATAGATAAGGGAAAAAAGTCACTGAACAACAAATCAAGCCTGTAAGTAACCTGGGATAGCTGGTCAATTCCCCAGCCTTATGTAGCAACTCTGAAGCCTTCGTAAGATAAGATTTGTACTCTTGAGAAAATGGAACAGTGTAAAGATCATGTACTGCATTCGTATCAGCTGTGTTGCCATCATCAGTTGCGGAATCCACACTGAATTCGCTGCGCCTCTTTACAACATTAAAAAAGCCCATTGCGTCTTGTCTTTCATCGTCAGTCAGACTATTCTTCCACAATTCGAATTCCTATTTTAAGAGTATGTTAACATACATTGCATAGAAGTTTTGATAAGTTAAAAGACAAGTGAGTGTCAGCAAAGCAGTTAAGCTAGCATTAGAGACACCAGCATAAATAAAAACTTTCAGCAACAACCTGATTAAACATACCTCTTCCCACTTTTAGGAAACATAAAGAAAAGTACACTGACTTTCAATTCCTTTGTGTATCTTTTTGAAAAGTATAAAACCATAGAGAGACAAGTGCAACACAAGACATCTTTTAGGCAAACTTCTTTCCCACACAAATGTAGATTATTTTCGTGAGATTGATTAAAGACTGGGCGTCTGGACCCCGATCCTCCCCCCAAAACTTGAATCTAATCTCTCATTAGAGAATAGTAGACAATAAAAATAGATCTACCGATCGCTTTAAGGGTCCTGAACAAATCGTGCGAACTAAAATTAAAAAGAAATAATAAATTGGACCCAGCCACATCTCTTGAATCCTTGATAGTTGCATATTGAGCTGTCATGACTTTTGTGAAATACGAAAGCAACACAATTTTTTCGTACTTATAACAATAGGGCATACATTAATCACATAATTGTATATGACGAAGAAAGAGGGAAAAAAGATCATGTACCAGTTTATCCATATCAGCAGGATAGAAATTTGCTCCATTCGGTTTCCCTAATGGAAATGCAGCTCGATACTCGAGGCCTTTCCAGCCTGTTACTGCTTTTGTAGCATTAGGAAGCAACTTAAGCGCAGAATCTGCAGTGGTCAAATACGCCTCGTTTTCATCGAGACAAGACCTGATATCACAGCATTATTGACATAAATGAGTGAACACTATTCTCAGAAGATCAAGCTGTTTAAAAATAAAACACTGATATTCTGGGACTCGATCCTGAAAAAGAATATAGTAGTAACCAAAAACATCATATCAACATGCTAGCTCAGGTAAGGTTATTAGTAGAAACAAAAATTGCGAATAGGCATGAAGGTTAAGTTTCTCCGAGTAATCTTTCCAATCAAAACTAAGCCTATCTTATAATGACAACAATAACAACAGCACTACCCCAGTCCTCAAAAAGAAATTGTGAAGAAGGAAGAGTGTTAAATGTTAATCAAGAAGCACGGAATAACGAGTGTTTTGCACTGAAAATGAGGTTTCCCTTTTCCTATTAGAGAAGGACTACAAGAAACAAAAATAAAAATAATTACTATTGCAACAAAAGCATATAGAACATTAACTGCAACTATGTCAAAAAAAAAGGTTGTTCAACCTAGCCACGTAGGTGGTATTTAAGTAATATGTCTATAATTTTATTGGTGAGACTACTATTCATTGTCTGTTTACTCATGGTAAAATAAAAATAAATAAAAAAGTGCAGACACACACATCATGTAAAGACCACTAGAAATGGCTAGTTACTTAGATAATTCATGGATATCAGATCTTACCAAGGGCTCTTGTTAATAACAAAATACTTCCACTTCAACTCATCCAGCAGAGAGGTATCAGCATGCTCCTTTAACCAATCCCTCAAAGCTGGATTACTGACCCAAACCTGAATCAGTTAATGCAAAGTAAGAAACCTATTCATACTTGATGCACGTACAGCCATACAGGAATATAAAATTGTTGGAGCACAGAGGACAGCTAATGGGAGATAGGTATAATCAAAGAACTTATATACAAAGAAGAATCATATTGAGTACAGGTTAAGAGTTATATAGAGGATCATGACACATCCCCTTACAACAATGGAGCCTAAAGTAACTCTTCTTTGGCCCTAGACATAAGAAACATTGTACAATATTACAAAAAACGAAAAATGAAAAATTCAGAAGATAATTGACATTAGCAGGATCACACACACACACACACACAAACCCAACTGTAGGATGCACAGTGCACACAGCCTTATATCTATGATAACAACGCAAAGGCCTTTTCCAGATGACCCATGATGTAAATGAGTCAAAAAAATAAAACTGAAAGACTTCTTAAATATATCATCATCATGTAAGCCATAAATTGAACCTGCTGATGAAATATATCATCCATTATTGTTGCAGCTTTAATAATCAACTTCAGAGCCTCTATATCAGCAGCACTAAGTCCAGCCATCTGCATTATAAACATCAAGTTAATCAATCCAAGATCACATCTTCAAGTTCAGACATTTTAAGTTCAACAAGAAAACTTTCTTCATGTCCTCTTTGCGAGAGGTGAAAGAGCAGAGGGAAGGAAGTAAAATATTAGGGGCAAACATGAAAAAGAATATCACTGGAAAAAAACTGAGTTCAGAAGCAAAAGGGATGAAAGTAAATTGACGCATTGACTGATCTATCATGTTGGTGCTAAATGAATTTGCCTAATGAAAATCTGATGAGCCTTCGAGTATGGCGGCCCAGGAAGCCAGGTGGGGATATATTCCACATCTATATGAATGATTATTCTATTACAAAGATGCTGAAGATGACTGACTCTTACACATCAGGACCTTTTTGAATTCGCAAGATAGACAAAGTTTAACAAGTTAGCACTGGAAGTAGGACCTAAACATCCTAGGTGAGAACCAAGAGGATAATTTTTTTTCCTCTTAAGTCCTTTGCGTAGGTGGTGCAACATAACCAACAGTCTAACCAAGCCCACAGATTAGACTCCCGTGAAACTCAAACTCGGGCTGAGCTTGGTGCAAACAAGTCAAGCCCAGTCATCACGAAATTTAGCTCAGAAGTTCACTTGTCTTTCGAGGTAGGGGATTTACACTGTAAGTTCACCTGAGTTCCTTCAGAAATACAGAGCCACCCCCAAAAATCACTCCAGGAAAACCAAAACTGCTAACAAGTCAGCCTCCACCAAATGCCCAAACTTGGATTTTTGCAAGCTCGCTGAGGCAAGATCTGGGGAATGATGTGATTGAGCCAAACTTAAGCTGGAGACATGGACATGATTGAGCTCCAACCCCAGACCCCCCCTTCCTAGTCTTAACGGTGAAACTCAAGGCAAGCACAGTACATTGAGCCATTGAGGGACACTAATGATATATCAAAAGGCCGAAATTAACTCAGCCTGGCTGCATGGCTTTTTGAAACTTTATTGAGTGCAATATGGCTGAAATCATTTTTTAAACGGACAGCTATCTAAAACAGCATTAGTCTAAAGTGAACCCCCCCACCCACCTCACCCCCCCCCCCCCCCCCCCCCCCCCTTTTTCAAGACCACCAAAACCCACGATAAAGTCACCCTCAAACTCAACAACTGAAAACCTCTACTGGTTCACCCCAAATAAGAAAATCCAACCAAATTCCTTTTCATAGCATTAAGCCAACCCCCAAGACTAACTTCAACCCCAGCACGACGCAAATCCAGATTTGACCTCTCTCACCCGAACCCAGCAGCCAAACGGTTAAAATCACATGAGGGGATGGGGAAAAGAAAGAAAAATACGGACGTGAGAAAGAAAACGTGGGTGAGGAACTGAGGACTGGGGAGGATATATAAAACCACAAAAGAGATTGAGGGTGGCTATGTGTTGAATGTCTTCATGTATTGTCATGGTAATATGAGTGGTCGTGAGTGCTGCGGTGCAGTGAAGGTGGGTCAGTGAGGGCAATGCTTGAGTGGTCGTTTGCTGGGGGTGATCAGGTGTGAGAGATCTATAAAAAGGGGTAACTTGGACAAGAAAACCATGATCATAACTTTCTGTCTCTTCTTGGTATTTCACGATTTTCGCCGACAAGCACGTGTAAATCATGTGAGATGGAACGGATATTAAATAGTAAAGGGTTCAGCCAACCTCTGCATGAAGAGGTATTGGGGCATAACGATTGAGTTTTTTCTGAAGAGCCAAACTCCGGTCTTCCGTGTTTTCCTTGTACCTACAGGAGTACAGGGTCAAATAAAAGACAACTAAATCACATATCACTAGAATGCATGATACAAATCTTCACGTAAGAACTTCACGTTAGCCCAGCAAGGATAATACAAATTAAACATGGAAAAGAAGCCTAATCAAGCAGGTGGCCTTTTCTACATAATCCCCTTTTCCCATTCTTCGGGTGGTAGATGGCACATTATGTGATCCAGACAAAACCATCTTTCTTTCTTTTTGCGTTTATTTATTTATTACCCACAACTTTAGTTACTTACACAGACTTCCATTTTCACCAGATAACCAAAAGGCACCCTTCTAGGCTCTACTACATCAAATGAAACTCTGGACATACAAACCTCCATATGAAAGCAATAACAATGCCACTGCGGCACTACTAATTAAAAATTTCTATATTTATCAAGTGAAGCATGTTATTAATGCTTACATGAAAGAGCAAAGGACAAACTAGAAATTAGAAG
Organism: Silene conica; assembly: GCA_029255685.2. Lineage (NCBI taxonomy): Eukaryota > Viridiplantae > Streptophyta > Magnoliopsida > Caryophyllales > Caryophyllaceae > Silene > Silene conica. The sequence continues at coordinate 77,851,692 of CM055314.2, forward strand.
AGATGAAATCATCTCACTAAAGCAATATACATGCGCCCTTTTCACATACTGGAAGAGATTCAAGACGTAACAAATTAAAGTGGAGGCATACCTTAAGTTATCAAACTCTTTCTAGCAGGAGGATGCTTAATTAGCAAACTTGTGCATTATTAAAGTAAAAATACCTTTGCGTAATCAAGTCAAATAGTTGGCCATATTTCCCATTTACATCATAGGGGACATAGTCAGAATCTTCGTTCGCCAGTAAACTTTTGTATTTCTCACAAGATATATATTTGACAGCTGACACTTCCGTTTCCTTCAAAAAGTTACATAGAGATGTCAGTATGAAAAAAAAAAATGGCAGATACAATATGAAACCTGGAAAGTTTCTTGCATACATGTCCTGCACTAATGCATCAACTGCAAATGGTGTTCCATCTTGTGACGTTCAGAAGCTATGAATGCTACAAGTCTTGAGAACGCCATATACCCAGTTAGAGTTTAGGAAGCCTTTCAGTAGGACTTACAAGGTTGTTAGTTGTATTATTTGTATATCAGGACAGGAAAGTGTTTCAAGTAATCAGTTTCATGAAATCATGTTACTTTGTGATTGGAGGACTTGTTAAGAAAGAATCTAATAAGCGTATTTGAGGGTAGCCTTTTGGTAAAATCAGCTGACTGACTTAAACTGTGCCAACAAATAGAGAAGTCATCCTCTTGTACTGTTAAGAGTGTTAAATGCAGATCAATACTCTGTTATGGCATGTATGGTAGAAGATAATCATCATGACATGTACTCTCCATTTATAGAAATAAGGGGTGGCAAGTTGTAATAAAATGATGGTGGGGGTTTTAGGTAATCACCATAACCATGTGCTTTGGTTTTTGTTGAAATAGGTGCGATAAGCCGCACAAGGGCAGTTTTGATTTCTCAAGATATTAACAAAATTACACCACAAGATTTTCTCAGCTACACTCCCCTCCTCTTCCCTACATTTTCAAGTTTCTATCACACTGAATTGGATCCAGTTACATTGCAAAGTAAGGATCACCTCATCACCTCTACCAAACAAAGACTAAATAATTAAGGTGTTGCACAAATGGCATGTATAGTTAGGCTCATACCAACTACGAACTGCATCTTTGGCAAATTAAACAAACGGATTTCTCAATATATGTCAGATTTATGTAAGAAGAAATGATTCGCATTAGCCTGGCGTTACAAGACTGGTGGCTTTAAGATTCAGTGGGCCCTTCCACAGTCATTATAAGGAACTTGCAATTTGTTATGCTTCCTTTGGAAAGAAAAAGAGAAGAAAGTTAATAAGCATTATGAACCTTGGACATTCCAAGTGATTTCTTGTTGGAAGTAGTGATGGGCATGGTTTTAAATCTCGGTATCGGTCGCAGTCGCGGTAGCGGTGTAACCGGACCTTAATCGGCCATCGCGGGCGGATCACGGTGAATCTCGGTGATTTCTCGGGCGATATCTCGTATCGGTAGAGTGAAAATCCGATACAACTCGGCCGAGTCGTATCGTATCGGCCGAGATTTAAAACCATGGTGATGGGATCTCACACATCACATGATGTCTCAAGTCTTTCTGGAACAAAATAATTTTCCTAACATCTTGTTGGCTCTCAAAGTGATTACGCAGAGTAGACTGCGACTAATGAATTGATTGATTGGGAGTTAGACAGATGATATAACAACTAACATGTCTAGGTTCAATATTGTCTTGCACAATTAGAACAAATCAACGTCATTGATTGATAAAACTAATTTTACCTGAAGAGTAAAAGCTTCCAGGGGAATAGGTGCTATAGTGGTCACCAAATATACATCATTGAATTCATTATTGATAAATTTTCCATCATTGATGACACTGCATTTGAAAACGTGAGTAAACTCAGTAAGCAGCCAATTCAGTGTATGATAATAAAGAACTAAAAACAAAGCCACGGGGATAATAACTATCATAGGTAAAACCAGATGACGAACCACTCTTGCAGAAAAACGAACAGCAATTCGAATGCATCCTCTGGAAGGTTGACACCTAGCTCTTCGTGAAGTTCCCTCCTGCAAGAATTTAGAGAAACTGAGAAAGTGCTCAAGACATGGGTGTGACTTCCCATCATAGTCTACAGATATTACTACAATGACCACAAATCAATTGGTCAGACAAACAAAAACGAAAACAACAAACAAAAGTACTCAGTAAAAAAGGAGGGATTTCAATACACTTCAATCAGCTTTAGTTACAGAAGCAACCATATACAGCAGACCCTTTAAACTTGAGTTTTTAGTTTCTACAGAATTTTGTCACTGCAAATTTGCATCAAGATTACAAATTTACAACTAAAACTTCCCATTTAAGCAGTTTCGTTACCAGCGGCAAAGAAGTACTCTAAGCAAAAATGGTTTCAGGGGGCGAGATTATTACTAAAAGCCACAAATTTGCAAGTGGGCCAATCCTTCAGAAACAACACTGCACATTGCAGGATATTAGCGATAAGATCTGGGATCATTAGTGTGCTTTCAACAACATAAATTGTCTCTGTACACTTGGTCAGAGGGGACAAGCGGGATCACCTTAAATTAGGAGATGCTATACATCAAACATGAACTGTCACCTAACCGAACTACAGGATCTCTACTTGATAAGAAGTACGGAGACCAGGCAACAATGCACAGCTTTACTAAATATATCAAAGACAAATTTCACCTGGCAGATATAAGAGACGAGTCGCCAGCAGATATGTGACCTGCACTTGAGATATCCCACTGGCCTGGCCAAGAATCTTTACAGTCAGAACGTTTTTGAAGCAGTAACTCATTTGTACTCTCAGAATAAATCCACACGTGAACAGCTCGATGGTAGTCCCCATCTCTATGCACCTCTCCCCTACAAAAAGTTGAAAAACTGTCATCACCTACACTATCTAACGACATTAGAAGACATCAGTAAGAAGACACGTTAATAACTGAAAAACAGATATTCCAACAATCCTAATAGTATTTATTGACACCTGAAATACCATCGCCAAAAGTACAACAGCATGATTTTCATTTCAGAAGATAAAAGTAACTCAAGTCCCGAATTCTGCAGAATAAGTTACCACAACAGGTGAACAACAACAACATTTCTCCTCAAGCCAAAGCAGACACTAGTACATACTCCCTCTGTCTCAGCCTCATCAAACTATACTCCCTCCGTTCCAATCATTTGTTTACCTTTTATTAAAATAACTCGCCCAATCACAAAGAATCCTCACTCAGTCCAAATCATTTGTTTAGCTTTTATATTTTTTGTGAGAGTTATTTTAATCAAACGTAAACAAATGATTGAAACGGAGTGAGTATTTTCGTTTCCCACACCATGCACGGATGCACCACTTACTACTTGTTGAGAACGTTATAAACAAAAATAGTCGTTTCGATAAATCAACTCAAACATCCAACTCATCGTAGCAATAGACAATTCTTCTCAATTCAAATCAAACATGAACAGACGTCTAAATCTAAAGTTGCAGTCACATAAAACAAGTAATCCTCCGTCCGAACTTTTGTTTACCCTGATTAAAAAATCAACAAATAACCGAGACGGAACGAGTATAAAAAACAGGGAACTAAAAAGTGAAAAGAGCAGTTGAAGATATGGAAGCGGAGAAATCGAGTAACAGGATAAAAATGAACCTGGGTTTACTAAGACCGGTGAATTGACCAGTGATAGTAAGAACGTCAAGGTATTCTTCTTGCACATCGACCCCCATGGCTATTCAGTATTCAGTATTGACTCAACTATATGATTCTCTGAACTACTGCCCCCGATTTGGATTTTGTCCTGCGTTACTTACGCATTAGGAGTGTTTAGTCACACGTAGGAATTTGTATTGTCTAGAAAGTCGTAAAACACATGATTTTAAAATTCACGTGAATTAGAAAATCTAGGTAAGTCACTTCCTTCATTATGGAGGAATTGCAAATTCATGGGAAGTACAAATTCACGTGAATTAGGGTAACCAAACAAGAGGTCAATTTAGCAAGTCACTTGAATTTAAAATTACTACGTTTTTTAGTGAGTAACCAAACGACCCCTTAGTCTTACGCCGTGCAAAAAATACACGGGTTTAATTTTATTCAAAAAATCTATTTTTTTGTGCTAATACTGGATTATTTAAATTCAACAAAAAAAACTATTTTTTGTGCTTATATATTGGATTTTTGTTTTATTTTTTGTTTTTCAGATTACGTAAATAGGAATGAGGAAAGATCAGAATATGGAATTACGGATCAAAATTAATTACGGCACAGTTAATTCTGAATGTAGGAAGAAGGAATCAATGTGAAAGATGGTAGGGTCATATTATCCTTAATTTAAGAGACCAATTAGAAACTTTTAAACTTTACTCCTTTTATAGAGATAGATGTTAAAATATAAAAACGCGGGTCTGAAGTTGTCCTAACTCCTACGGTCTCGCCTGATCCATTTGTATGTTCTAATAATGTCATCTGATACTCTATATTTGTCGTACTTGATTCGGTAAATTGGTCAAGTTTTAGGTTAAATCAATTTTGCACTTAGGTCCGGATCTTTTCGGTTGAGACGAGCTAAAGTGAAATAAATGGAGTAGAGTTTAATCGAACAAAATTGAATGGAAATGAGTTGGAGCGAATGAAGTTGAACTAAAAGTTAATTTTAGGGAGTGATGAATTAAACAAATTTGATTGAAGTTGAATAGAACTGAACAAAATAGAGTAGAACAAAACTGAAATAAGTCGAAATTAAGGCAGAAAGAACAGGGTCTTAGCCGGCACAAAAATTCTACCTTGAATTTTTCGATTTTCTATGTTGTTCACTTGCTCCCCTATATTTTTTTAAAAAAAAATATGGTATAACTTTGAAATTGAATTTTTCGGTTTTCTATGTTGTTCCCCTATATTTTTTAAAAATCGTATGGTATAACTTTGAACTATGTACATTGTTTTACCACAAATTCCCATTTGTGACGGCATTATCCGTCGCAAGCTTGCGACGGGTCAAATAAACCCATTTGGGGAGATAAATACAAACCATTTGTCATTCTTTATGCACTTTCATTCTTGTCTTATCTAATCAAGTGGGTGTACTTGACCCGTCGCAATCTTGTAACGGATATACCCGTCACAAAAGAGACCTATTGTTATTTTACAATATGACCTTATTAATTGCCTTTATTAACTTAAAGGGCGTTTGGTTGGAGGTAATAAACAAAGGGTAAGGGAATTAAAGTACCTGATTTCATTTGCGCAAATTTTTGTTTCAGACGATTTTAAGTTAAGACGTACTCGCAATCGATTTAAATAATGTTAAAATGACAAAGGGATTGTGAGAGCACTGAGAGGTCTGAAATTAAGACCGTCTGAAACAAGAATTTATGTTCCCTTTGTTAATATTTGTTTGAGATAAACAAAGGAAATGCAACCCCGCCTTCACCCTCAAATTATCACTACAACAGGTACTGACATTTGCGACTGAAAATAGCGACCGTTTTCAGTCGCCCTTCCTATTTTAGCGACCAAGACCAGTCGCCCGCACTTAGTCGCAAGGTATGGTCGCTTTTAGCGACCGATGTTGGTCGCCAATTTTAGCGACTGAAAAAAATAAGACGGGCGACCAATGATGGTCGCTAAATTAGCGACTGACAACAGTAGCTAAATTAGCGACCGCCATCAGTCGCTAAATTAGCGACCAACATCAGTCGCTAATTTAGCGACTGATTTCAGTCGCTAATTTAACGACCACTATCAGTCGCTATTTGGTCGCCAATGTAAAAAAAGAAACAGAAGGTTAGCGACCGAAAATGGTCGCCAATTTTACATGTTCGGTCGCTAATTGTACATGTCTTTTGCCGTAAAATCTTGTTTTGTCCTAGGCAAATCCGTAGCTATTACTTATAAACCTGCAAGCAAAACCAACAAGAGCAGCGCACAACCCAAATGATGCCAAACATCTGAAACTTAAATAAATAAAACTGATTCGGATTACAAAGTACCAAATTCGAGTGCTTGTCTAACGAAAATAAAAATTATCCGACGCATCCAACACTAAAAACAAGAGACACTAGCTAAGACACCGGGAAAGATGCTCCCGCCCCACTGCCACCTCCATAATCCGGATCTCTTGGATCTCTATCCTGTGGACGCCAACCACTGTTACAATTTACAAAATAAGAAGACATCTTATCCATCTCTTCTTTCTTTCTTCTCATTTCTTCATCTCTTTCGGCGTCCCTTCTATCCTTCTCAGCTAGTTGCAGTTGGAGGTGACTTACCAAACCAGGAATATATGTTTGGTGCTGGGAGGAGGACCCTCTTCTTGCCGGTGGATCATAAAAAAGCTCTTTCGCTGAACCGGCCCCGTAAACTCCTCCTTTCCGAAAACCATCTACTAGTTCATACCAAAGCTGATTGTCGGAGATGTCAGGGTTCTTCCTCTTTCGGTCAAGAAATTTTTCCTACAAAAAATGAAGCATTATTAATAATATATACAATAACACTTACATATAAATACATCATCTTCGATATTTAGCTTAATTGATTATAAATCATTTTTTAAATACTTTATACAAAAACACTTACATATAATTCGCGATCTTTTGAATTTGCGAAGACGAACCCTTTCCTTCCCTTTTTGGCATGTGTCTCAAGGAAGAGATCTACAACCGATTGTAGCTTGCCCTTATTTTTCTTTGCCTATAAAAAAAATAATAAATTCATGAAGTGTTAGTCAGTTAATTAAAAGGGTTTTTTTGTCAGATAACACCTAACATTTACACTGTCTGTAGAAATAGTACCTAAAATTTTTTTTTTGCCCCAAAACACCTAACATTTTATGTTTTTTTGTCGAATAACACCAAAATCAATTTTCCGTCAAAAAATGTCAACATTCCGTCTTGAATAACGGTTGACTTCGTTTGACCTTATTTCTTCCTTCTTCCTTTGCCATTGATGCATCTCAACACTTACTTCTCTATCCCTCACAAAACTCCCTCCATCAATCTCCAACAAATTAATAAATTATTTGCATTTTTAGTTATAAATAATGAATCTCTAACAATTTAATAAAGTAATTGACATCTGAATAATTAAAGGTATGTAATTGTATACTTCTTTTCATTTTGGATTATAAAAAATCAAATTAATAAAGTACTTGCATTGATTCTTTCAAAGCATAATACTTTAAGAATTTGTGATTAATTAAATTTGAATAACCTTAATTTTTTAATTAATTTGCTTCTATCTATTGTTGTGTTACTGTGATTTAATTAATTGGAATAACCCTACTAATTATTGTCACAGAATCTGTATTGTTGCATTATGATTGCTAATTTCTTATAGAATGAGTATTTTCGACAACAAGAAAAATTATGCTCACCACTTTGGGGATAATTTAAGAATCTATCATGATGGGTATTTTGTGACAAAAAACGTATAAACAAAACTGGATATGCAAATAATTTATTAATTTGTTGGAGATTGATGAAGGGAGTTTTGTGAGAGATAGAGAGGTGAGTGTTGAGAAGCATCAATGGAAAAGGAAGAAAGAAGAAATAAGATCAAACGAAGTCTACCGTTAGTCAAGACGGAATGTTGACATTTTTTGACGGAAAATTGATTTTGGTGTTATTTGACAAAAAACATAAAATGTTAGGTATTTTTGGGCAAAAAAAATAACTTTAGGTACTATTTCTACAGACAGTGTAAATGTTAGGTGTTATCTAACAAAAAACTCTAATTAAAATTTAAAGCTAAATATATACTTCAAGATAAAAGTAATAAATTAAATTACAAGAGTAAATACTTACACTTATCACTGCCCGATCATGGAATGACTGAGACCCACCATAATGAGTAGCCTCAACTTCCGCTTCGGGATCATCTCTACCCCTCTTGTTCGCCTTGTTCCGGGCTGACGCTTGCTTGAACTCAGGACTTTCTCTGTACTTAGTGAATTCTTCATATGATTGATTGGCCTATAATACGATTAATAGAAACTATTAATATAAATTAAAAAAATGTTAAATTTTTTATTTTAATACGATTATTAATAAATTATTACCTTTTATGAACGATGACGCATTCTTTCTCTTCGACACCTTATACATAATGTCCTTTAGCCTCCTCTTACCAACATCATTAAATCTATCCCAAGCTAGTCGCTCAAGGTCATTTGACCAATAGAAGGCACGCTACCAAAAAAATAAGGGTTAGAGAAACAAATCAACCATGAATTTATAAAAATAAATAATTAAAGTAAATACTTAAATAAGTACCCGAAAGGCGTTGAACCACATGTCCTTGTCCTCGAGACTAGCTTTCGTCCAACAAGTGACGCCATGAATCATGTTCTCTTGAATGCTATTGGTGACGCCACGAATCGTCGTTTGATGTCTAAACCTGAAACCAAACATGAATGTTAATTAGACTAGGTTGAATAAAATTAATAAATATATAAACAGTGAATAAAAAATTACCAAAGACCCGTCGGATCAATGATGATCCTGCCGTCAGTATGGCGGGGTACACGGGCTTCCTCCTCCTCGTCACTCGATACATTGACCTCCACCTCCTCCTCCTCCTATGATTGGGTCGAGCTACTGTCCCCACTACCACTATAACCGCCCCGTTGTATGCCTCCTCCACGAGCCATGTGAACCTATAATTGTAGGAAAAATGTTAACATATATATATATATATATATATATATATATATATATATATATATATATATATATATATATATATATATATATATATATATATATATATATATATATATATATATATATATATATATATATATATATATATATAACAGAATAAATGTTTGTAAAATATTAAAAAACAGAACCTAAACAAATTTATAAGATGTTAACCTCCTACTACTTTTATTCATCATCATCATCATCATCATCATCATCATCATCGTCATCCTCTTCTTCTTCTTCTACCTCCTCCTCCTCTTCCTCGTCATCATCTTCTTCCTCCTCTTCTAACTCTTCATCATTATTATCTTGTAACTGATCTTGCCCCTCCCTTTCATCATCTTCTAACTCCTCTCCCGCTTCTATCTTATTTCCATAAATGACTTCATGATCAATTGGGGACATAATTGACTCTGATACAACTTCTTCTTGGAAAAAGGATGTGTCGACTTCTGATCGCGCCTTTATTTTAATTACCGCACACCAATTCTTTTGTTGTCTATCTTTACTTGTGCTAGGCGAAGATGCATAATAAACTTGATGAGCTTGTTGTGTAAGTATAAATGGATCATATTTAGAATAGGTTCGAGTGTGATTCACTTCTACAAGCTTGTAGCGATCATGGACTCTCGTTCCAGCTACAGAATTCTCTCTCCATTGAATCTTGAATATATAAGACAGCTTTATAACCCCGTTCACGCCCATTATAGCACAACTCAAAGATATCCTCTAATATCCCATAATAGTCATTGCCATCAAGAGAAGAAATAGTAACGCCATAGTTGCATTTAGCCTTACTTTTCCCGTAGTCGAGTGTGTGAAACTTAAACCCATTAACTAAATAATGATTCCACGTGACAACCTTTCGAGAAGGACCTAAAGCCAAGCTTCTAACCACATTATCTTGGATATTTAGCTTAATTACATGCTTTTGAAACCATGCTGGAAACTGATCCTCGTGTTTACTCCAAACATCCTCTCTTTTAACATTAGGGTGATCAGTCATGAAATCTGTTACAAATTTTGCTTCATATGGCTCCAAAGCCTCACAATTAGATAGGACATAAAGGTGAGCACGATTATACTCCTTGTCATCCAGAAATCTTGTTCCCCCAGCAGAAGAACACCCTTCATCATCTTGTACATGAAAACACTTGGGTAAACTTGTATCTAACTCATCCGCTTCTTAAATGTTCAAGTTTTTTTGCTTTGGTAACAATATGTTTTTCAAAGTAAAAAGAGCAAAAATTGGCAATTTCTTCCGTTAGGTATGCATTGCAAATAGAACCTTCCACACGAGCTTTATTACCAATTTTCTTTTTCACATGATTAAGAAACCTTTCGAAAGGATACATCCACCTATATTGAACGGGTCCACCAACTTTAGCTTCATATGGTAAATGAATGGGTAGATGCTCCATCGAATTGAAAAAAGAAGGCGGAAATATCATCTCAAGTTTACACAAAGTTTTTGGTATTTGGTCTTCCAAACGAATCATGTCATCAACTGATATCGTGGAGGAACACAAGTCTCTGAAAAATTGACTAATTTCTGTAATTGCATTCCAAACGGTGGTCGGGAGTAAATCTTTCAAAGCCACTGGTAACAAGCGCTCAATGAAAACATGACAATCATGACTTTTCAACCCTTTTAACTTCAATTCCTTTAAATCAACACAACGGCTTAAATATGAGGCATATCCATGGGGAACTTTAAGTCTCTTACCCAATCGCACAATACCTTTCTTTGAGCTTTGTCAAGAGTAAATGGTGCTTTTGGCATTGACCCATCCCTACGAATGTGAAGTTTAGGACGATCACAAAATTTCTTCAACTCTATTCTTGAGCCAATATTATCACATGTCTTTCCTTTAACATCCATAGTCGTATGAATAAGTAGCTCAAAGAAATTCTTCTCTATGTGCATGACATCCAAATTGTGTCTGATCAACATTGTTTTCCAATAGGGTAGGTCCCAAAAAAAAACTTCTTTTAAACCAACCACTCTTTTCCTTTTTTTAACTCTCTAAATTCTTCTTCAGTCCCATCGTTGGTAGATGACAATTCACGTATAGCCTCCCAGACTGCATCACCTGGGAGTCTATCCGGAGCATTGTCACGCACCTTCTTTCCTTTTAAGAAGGCTTTTTTGTTCTTTCTATGGACATGTCCATCCGGTAAGAAGCATCTATGACAATCAAACCAACTAATCTTTTTGGAATTAGGGAGGTAAAAAGCTTTGTTATTATTCATGCAGTAAGGGCATGCCATTCGCCCCACTGTTGCCCAGCCTGATAGCATACCGTATGCGGGAAAATCACTTACAGTCTACAACAGTGAAGCTCTTAGTAGGAAATTTTGCTTCTTGGACACATCAAATGTTTCGACACCAACTTCCCACATATACTCAATTCTTCCACCAGCGGTTGTAAATAAACATCCAAATTATTTTTTGGGTTATGAGGACCGGGAATAAGTAGTGAGAGGAAAATAAATTATCTTTTCGAACATAGCCAAGGAGGTAAGTTGTACGGTGTGATCATTACAGGCCAACATGAGTAAGATCTACCAAACTGACCAAAAGGGTCAAACCCATCCGTACACAAGCCAAGTCTCACATTGCGAGGTTCCTCGGCAAAATCAGGATACAACCTATCAAAACGCTTCCACTCCTCTCCGTCACTCGGATGACACATCTTTCCTGGTGTACGGGGGTTTTCTTTGTGCCATCTCATTTGGTTGGCAATATTTTTCGTGGCATATAACCTTTGAAGTCTTGGAGCTAGGGGAAGATAAATTAATGGGTTTAATGATATTGGTTTCTTTGTTTTTCCACTCTTCTTACCCTTTTTTCCCTTCAAGATAATATTTCCCTCACCTGTCTCATATTTATCCCTTTGACATTTCTACATTTGGTTAGCAACGCATCATCTTTCCAGAAAAGCATACATCCTCCAGGACATGCGTCAATCTTTTCATGTGGAAGTTGAAGACCTTTGACCACTTTTTTGGTATTGTAAAAATTACGGATCATAATGTTATTATCGGGTATAACATCTTCAATTAAAGTAGCAATACTGTCAACCGCTTTAAACGACATATTTTACTCACATTTTAACGTTACTATCCTCGATGCAACTTGGAACAATGACATTCTACTCCCCTCATATAAAGTTTTCTAGGAGTCCCTTAGCATATCAAAAAAGGCTTTTGCTTTTGGGTTTGGATCTTCTTCCTCGGTTATAGGTACACGATCGGTATTAGTGAAAGCATTCAACTCAAAGGCATCCAGTACCATATCTCTATACGGGTTCTCATTTGATTGGATTTGAGGGTGTTCGGGATCAGAAGAGTATTTTTCCCCATGTGATATCCAGTTGTAATAGTTTGGAAAAAACTCATTCGTAATAAGATGTTCTTCTACTTCTATCTCAAGTAAATATTTTAAGTTTTTACATTTAGTACAAGGACACCTAAGTTTGTATTGTTCGAAATCATATGATTCTGAACATCTAGCAAATTCAATAAACCCACGAACTCCCTTTACAAATCTAGCATTGGGACGTTTCTTCTTATCTACTCTTTCTTCGTACATCCAACTACGTTCAAATCTCTTCATTTTAATCTAGATAATATATAATAAACCAGCAACCAAACACACAACAATTTCAATAATATTTCAACAAATAATAAGTTCAAGCTAAGAATTCAAGTCAATATGTACTTCAAGATTTCAATTGGGTCCTTATCACTCCAACCTCAACCCCTCAATGTATATTTCAAGTCACTAGTAAACACACATTTGTGATTTATTAGTGAGGAAAAAAAGTTTGGCAGCACTTCCCCTCAGTTCTTCAAATACACAATGTGAAATAAATTTGTATTTATTTCACATATATATGTGTATTTATTTCACAGTACATATGTATTTGAAGAATATTAAAGGAATTGTTACCAAACTTTTTCCCCATTAATAAATTCACAAGTATGTATTTACTACCTAAGTGACTTGAAATATAGAAAGACAGTCCCAAAATGGGGACTATTCATGAATTCCTCCTAACGAGTAATTCATGAACGGGTACTAGGTCAATAGTCATTCTTCCACGGAAAATATTCACAATAAATTACAATAATGTACTAATTTGAATAATAACATTCAACAATTTTTTTCCCAATTTCTAACAATACTAACACTCATAACAATAACACCCAATTTTTTCCCAATTTTTGTCAATTTCTAACCCTAACATCAACTAATTTCCGAAAATACTAATTAAAATACACATACAAACATAATAAACATCAAAAATTTTCTTAAAATCATCCTAGAAATCTAATTACTAACTAAAATCATCATCCAATTTTCCCCAATTTCTAATCCTAATCACAACTTATACATAAGAAACCTAATTAACTTATACATAAAAAGCATCCTAATAATGTAATTACTAACTAAAAGCATCCTAATAATCTAATTACTAACAACAATTGTGAATTACAATAATACTATAAAGGGATTCAATACATAGATAAAGTTATTAAATCGACACAAACCTGAAAAACGAGTATAAGGTAGGTGAACGGCGGTGGTGGGTGGTCCGGTGGCGTTGCGGTGTTCCGGTAGAGGCACAGTGGTCAAGGGTGACGAGGGGGTTTGGGTTTTTTTATTTTAAGGTTTAAGAGAATTGGGGGAATGACGGGAGGAGGAAAGAGGCGAAAAAATATAACAGAGGGTTAGCGACTGACAGTGGTCGCTAATTTAGCGACTGACAGTGGTCGCTAATTTAGCGACTGAAATCGGTCGCCAATTTTAGCGACTGATTGCGGTCGCTAAATCAGCGACCAGTTTCGGTCGCTAAAATGGCGCTATGGTCGCCCTCGGATTCGCGCAGATTTTTTTAGATAAGTTGGGGATAAGCTTTTGGTCGCTAATTTTAGCGACCGATATCGGTCGCCCGCTTTTTTTCTGCGGTCGCTAATTTAGCAACTACCTATGCGGTCGCCTGTTTAGTCGCTATTTCAGGTAATTCTTGTAGTGTATTCTAACTCCTTACCTCCTCCTCCCCAACCCCCTGGTGAATGAAATTTATTCTCCCATTACCCAACTCATCAACCAACAACCACCTCACTCGCCAAACACCACCACTGTCACCATACTTATGACCACCACCACCGAACGCCCACAAACACAACAACACTATCACCAACACCTCCAACTGACGACATGCCGGCGACGACTTTGGGCTGCCATCTACGACGCCTCCTCAGTCCCGCAACCGTCACGCCCAACAATGAAATTCACCGAAATTCACGCCCACACTCAAAAAACACTAGATATGGAGTTTTTAAGGGTAAGTGAATAAATTTCGGTTGTGAGGGAGGGATTATTGAGGCTCTAAGGAGGGTGTTTATGGTAGTGGGTGGGGTTGCAATGGCGTGGTGGGTGGTACCACGGCAGCGCCGGTGTCCGACGACTTTTGAGAGTGATGTCAAGCCATCCGGGGTGTTTGTGGTGATGTACTACTGTTGCTTAGTGTGTTGGTGTGGAATATGAAATGGTGATTGCGTTTTTTTTGGCAGCTGTAAAGAAAGTGATTACAAAATAGCTTACACACTAGTAACCCGGCTCTCTGAGTCGGATATTATGAAATGGTGATTGTTGATATTCCATTTTCTTAGAAAAACTAACTAAACAATAAGGTAGTTTGGGAGTAATCTCATTTATTTCCCTCTCTTACCCTTTCTTAATTCCAATCTCTTTCCATTTTCGGTTACCAAACGCCCCCTTAGTTTCTTTATTAATCAATTATATCTTCTATTTACCATTGCAATTACTTTGTTTGTACATATGAGGTGTAAACCCAAAAAATTAATTAGTCATTATACGAAGAATAGTTACCCCCTAATGTTTTTGCGCAAAATGGTAAGTAAATCCATAGGATGATGCGTTAATAATGTAGCATTTATGTCATGATTGACTCCCCGATTAACGAGCCAGTCTGCAGCACGATTTGACTCTTGATAAGTGTTCCACGGTTGCGATTACTCAATAATCTATTTATTTACTTATTATTTCCCTGAATTACCCATTAACTCATCAAAGAGTGTACGACTCTAACTAACAATTAGTGAAATTTTCACTATCATTTCATGCTTCATAGCTGCGGGTTTTACTAGTAATTTATGCTTATTTATTAAAAGTGTAATACTCGGTATTTGTGGGACCCATTATGATGCATTGGGAACCGTGTGAGAGCTCATGAATGTTAGAAAGTCAATGGTTAACCATGTATATGACTTAGTGAGACTGCAGTTGACCGAGTGAGTGATTTGGGGGAGACTGAGTGATCGAGTGAAAGGTTCACTCGACCGAGTGGCACCGAGTGACGCCAAGTTGACCTAGGGGAGAATGGGACCGACTGAGTGGATGTTCACTCGATCGACTGAGCGAGTCACTCGGTCGAGTAGAGATCCACTCGACCGAGTGGAGCGTCCACTCGGTCGAGTGGAACTGAGCAGAACACGGGTTAAGTTTTTTTCCTTTCATTTCCTAAACACACCTCCTTCACTCTAAACTCTCTCATCCCCTCTCTTTAAAACTTTCCCAAACACATTTCAAGGTAATTTAAACTTAGATTTAGGATGGAATGCCTTTTCTTATGCCTGATCTATCTCGGTGAGTCGATTTTATACCTTGTTCTTATCGTTCTAGTAAACCCTAGAACTTGGGGGTTTTATGGTGGGAGTTTAGTTGATGATTTTGTTAGTTATATGGGTAATTATTAAGCCTTAATAAAGAGATATGTGTTGTATTAATGTATAGGATGCTTAGTGACAGTATTATGTGATCGAATATGTTAGGATGCGACGGTCTTGCGATACAGAACCTTGTCGGATTGGTTTGAGCTTGCGGATATGCTTTGAGGTAGGTTAATCCTACTCGGTTCGATATTGTATGCATTGTATTTGATGTATTTGATGCTAGTTGTCACACATGCTTAGGATAACTGACTATGGCATGGTTAATGTTAATGAGCATGAGTGAGTAATCGATAATGATGGTTAAGTAATTAATGAAAGTAATTAGGGATAATATTAAATGAGTTGATGAGTATATACGACATGGAATATAGAATTGGTAAGTAAGCATGATTTTGTGTGTGTGGTTGGTCATATCGTAAAATGAATCGGAAGTGGAACGATATTGTCTTGTTGTGCATTTGTCGTGATTGTTGCGTAGTTGTGTATATTGATATTGGTAACGGTTGTTGTGGGTATTGTTGTGGAGACCGAAAGGTGGTTGGGAGACCGTCTTCCGCTTAAGTTTTATATTCGTTAACAAACGATAACTAATAGAGTAAAAATAAACTCAAAGAAGGAAGAGAAATAAAATTATGTCAGAATATGTCAAATATTACTACCTATTTATAGAGAAAAAAAGGATAAAAATTATGGTGTAATTATTTTTTTTCAAAAAAACAATTACATAACAATTATTAAAAAAAATGACATTTGCATAACAAATGAGAAAACAAAAAAACAAAGCTACACTAATCATCATCTATATATAATATCACTAAAACTTGAGAGACACGGTCTTTCAATAAATTATTGAGAGACCATTTTTTGTACCATTTTATTTGTATTTTGTGACACTTTTGTCATTGATCGTACCATAGTAATTTCGTACTTATTTATATAATAAATGTACTTATTTTATCTTTAATCATGATTTGTACCCATTATATTACTTTTCGTACGACTTTTTCTTAAATTTGTACAATAGTCTCCCAAGCAATAAGCTTATTGAGAGGCGGTCTCTCAGGAGACCTACTGAATATAATATAAAAAGGCAAGACAAAGCACCACATTTCATCATTTCACTTTTGAAGAATTCTAGCAAGCCACATCATCATTATTTTTTTTTAAAAAAAGAAAAACTAATGAATTTACAAGCATTAAATGCATACCAAGTTTTTTAATAGCATAATATCATTATTTAAAAAAAAAAACTAATGAATTTACAAGCATTAAATGCATATCAAGTTTTTAAATAGCATAATAACGAATAAAGTTTAAACCTTTAAATTTTAATAAATTTAACAACAATTAATAAATCAAAATGCATGCTAAATTTAAAATTTACGTGTTCATTGTTAGAATAAGTTAATCCCCAAATAAAAAAACAAATCACTGTAAATTTACATCATGCAACTATTTTGTTTTGCAATACAGATTAAATTATATACATCTATCTATACAATATAATTTAAAGGCTAATTATTACAGTTACTTTTTTAGTATTGCGTGCTTTCGTGTAAAGATAAACTATTTACAAAGTATTTATCTAAAAACTAAAATATTTTAATTATTATATTTCACAGTCTAAAAAAAATACTAAAAGGTAAAATTATTAGGTGAAGTTAATAGCTTTTAATACGCTTTTGGTCTTTCTTTTGTCTATAATAATTTTTAGAATTTATTCAACATGTTATCTAAAATATTAAAGTTCTTTTGGAATATAAAACGTAACAAATTTACTCTTTAATCATAAGTGAAAAATATATTGATAAATAGTATACTTATACAATATAATTACAGCGCTAAATTAAATAGTTTTTTATCATCATGTGCTAAGATAAGCTATTTATAAAGTCTTTATCTAAAAAAAATTAACCATTGATCTCCTCTCATAATTTTTGTTATTTATTTACGGTTATTGATTAACCATTATTTCCTTTATTTTAATGAAATGACATTTTAAATTTCTTTTCATTTACTATATATACACAATTTGTGTATTCCATATTTTTTTATCTTCGTTCTATTCATAAAATTTTGAGAGAATTAGTTGCAAAAAACTTCATATGCAACTATTCTAACAACCCTAATTTCAACTTTATTCAAAAAATTAGTACTAAAGTATAAATAAAAAAGTATATTAGTTATTTCGTTTTTTTTATTTTTATTATATTTTGAATTAATTAGAGTCCTATTATTTATTATTTTTTGTGTTTATTTTAGTATTGTAGTAGAATGAATTTTCATCTTTAGTCAAAAAATTAGTAGGTGAGGTATACCTAGAGAACTAAATTAATTATTCGCTTCTTATTTTTATTATGTTTTGAATCAATTTGAATCTTTTTAGTTTTTTGTGTGTTTATATATACTCTTTATTTATGTACCATATTTTTTATTTTCCTTCATTCATAAAATTTTCAGAGAATTAGTAATAAAAATTTTCATATATATTTCGAGGTTAGGAGGGTTTAACTGTATATGGAGTAGAAAATAAATTTCAATGTTATTTGTTCATATATGAAAGGGTGACTTCATGGAATAGAAAATAATTTTTAATGCAAGTTATAAATGGTCGCTTCAAAACAAACAAATTATTCACATTTTGGTTTTGCCTATCCCCCTGAATACCGCTTCCCCAGTCATATTTGTTTTAAACAAATGATTGAGAGAGGGATTACTCTGTATAAGTTATTCACAAATTAACATTTAAACACAGTAAATTATTAATGATTCCGTGATTTTCACGGGTTCCAAAACTAGTTATATCATTAAAAGAATCTTGTAACATAGATGACGTGGCGCAACAATAATTCAGAAAAGTGTTCTACAAGGCCTCTCCTTTAACCTCACCATTTCAGTTTTTTTCAGCCAATCAAATGAAACGATTATTGCCATGTCAACTGGCATGTAAGCCGTGTAAAATTGTGTACAGTTATTGCTGATTCCAATTTTCCATAAAACTCATTCCAATTCACATTAAATAAACTACTTATTAAAATTTTCCAATTTTCCATAAAGAAAAAAGTCTAATTAATTGTGTACAATTATTACTTACAAAATCCTATATTCAATAAAAAAAACGTCCGATTCCAATTTTCCATAAAACTCATTCCAATTCACATTAAATAAACTACTTATTTCAATTTTCCAATTTTCCATAAAGAAAAACGTTGATTAATTACAATACACATAAAAACCGTTTAAAAACCGTATAAAACTAACAGTCACAAATTCACAACATGAAAATTACCAACAAAATTCAATTCTCCATAAAACGTTGGATTCCCCAAGCCAGTGACAATTCACCCATTTAATACCAAGAGTCACTCCTGGAAATACACATTTTAAAAAAATTGGAAAATATCAACAGTTCCAATAGTCCAACTACTTTTATAAGAATTATCATTATAAGAATTACACATTTTATCTACCTTCTATTTTCAAACTACTAAAAATACCAACAAACGCAACTTACCTATTTGAGTATCATCAAATCATCTCATTTTCTATGGCCATTTCATCAGTCCTCACCATTAGGCAACTCAAAGTCGGGGTTAGGCTTACTGAGATTAATGTGAGGGTGGTACACAAATGGACAAGACCCGAATTCAAAGATAAGACAAAGAATGAAGCAATTGAACTTCTACTTCTTAATGCTGAAGTATGTCAAATAAATCTTTTGCATTATAATATTGTTGTAGAAACTATTTATTAATTATTGCTAATGTAAGATTATTTGGTGTACAAAATTTTTATTGATTACCTGTATATATTTTTCTTTTTCATAGCAAGTGTCTGATTACAAATTAGGAAAATATAATAATTAATCCCACCAATTAGGAAAATAGAATAATTAATCATACAAATTAGGAAAATATAATAATTAATACTACAAATTCGGGATACTGGTTAAGCTTAGGTTTAGGTCAATTTTGTTAGGTCTACACCTTTCTCTCGCTTTGCCTCATCTTAATCAGAGGACTTTGCATAAGATGGACTATCTTAATATTTATATATATATCTCTCTCGCTTTATCTGTCGTTGCTTATTGCACTGCTTACCTACATCCGAATATATGCTTCTTTCTTTATCTTTATATAGGCTCTACCACAGTTTATCAATGGCAACTAAACAAGAAAAAGTTTTCATAAGAGAAGAAAGTAGTCCTCTTTGTATACTGAAGACAACAAATGTTCTGGAATTAACACATTAGGCATAAACTGGGCATTGTAATGTAGACAAGTCAAAATGAGGAGCATGATCCACTCTAATTTTTATACATGAACAGCCATCCAAAGTACATAGAGAACAAGCTATAAATTAATCTACAAGAGGCTGTTATAGAGGTATAATGAACAGAAACAACACTCCAATTGGGTCAAGTAGTGTCATTGGAAGGCCAAAATAAGTTACAGGTCAGATCTGTTCGCAATAACGAGGTAAATAACATTTTATGAAAGTCGTCTTTGATGATGAAACGTTACTCTTAAGTGTAGATAAATAGTTACCATTGATGCAGGAGGAGAAGTCTGAGACTGCTGAGTGTAGCCCCAAAATCACCCCTCTTAAAAGACCATATCTAAGTATTGTTGGCCAAAGTGGAGAGCAAATAGAATTGGGCTGTGAGACTGGTGATGCATGCTCCGCAACCAAGAAACCTGTAATCGTGAAGAAGGAGAAGTGAAAACAGACATTTAATGCTAAATCAGAAAAGACCAATCTTTTGAATTTCCCGAAGTTATGTAACTGAAACAAATATTATCGTTCTGATTAAGTTCCAACATAAGGATTTCCTATTCCAACAACATTTACATTACAATTATGTCGTTGCTAAGTACTATCTATCAAGCGTATTTCCTATTCTTACATTTTATGATACAACTTCATCTAATAGTGTATTTAAAATATGAAGCCACAAAAAACGATGTTTCACTTGAGTAACTAACGTTTAAAATTATAATGCAAATTACTTTAAAACAAACGCATAAAAAGCATGAATTAATATGTTGATATACGATTATGATAAAAAAAAATAATTCGCCTTATGCAACTAAATCTAACAGCCTGTTTTTGTTAGAATGTGAATGCACGAAATATGCAGAAAGATAGCAGAGGATATTCTGGCGAGCATCATGGCATTCCATTCCATATTCGTGAACAATATAGCTGTACAATATTTTGTTTCCTTATGTTCAAGTTCTATCTTAGGAGAAGTCAAAGATTTAGTTGTACCAAATCATGTATATATAGGGATGTATGATAGCTGCAGTAAGATAAGAAATAACAGATTATTTTATTCCTCTTCTCTGGTTATTAAAATTTTAGCACATACTTTACTCTTCATAATTTTAGCACATAATTTACTCTTCATAATTTTAGCACATCCCCAAAGCCACCAAACCCAAGGGATACTTAAAAAATTTATATCCATAAGAAAATTCAAAGCTTTATAACAATCAAGTGTAATAACAAATGTAACAGTCGTTCGTAGATGAATCAACTCATTCCTATGAAACAAATAAATTTATAATAAAAACTGTAAACGGATCTGAATAATGTCAAAGTTTCAGTCTTATCCGATTTCCTTCATAATATTATAAATAGCTAACCTACTCCGATTTCGATAAACAAGCTTTTATAATTCATTACTTTCACTTTTTGGGAATTTCTGTATTAGAGGACTCTTTGTTTCTGTATCAGAGGACTCTGTGTATTGGGGAATTGAATCGATACTTCTCATTCATGATAATCGTGCAATATATACAATCTACCCTTATTAGTCAATCCTACCTAATCTTCTACTAATAAGGCAATAATATAACAAACAATTATCTTATACGAATAACAGTATATTTATTCCTAATAATAATATACTCCTAATAACAATATACAGTTATCAAGATTTTGATAATATTCTTTCACTTTTTAACAGAGAAGTTGATCAATCATCTTTATTCTTACTTTTTATGATAAACTTTATGGTATAATTTATTTAACAATATGAAGCCAACGAAAACGACAATGATAAAACAAAATTAAATATTTAGACGACTTAAAATAACAGCCTGTTTTCGATAAACAAACTTGGCTTTTATAATTCATTACTTTCACTTTTAACAGAGAAGTTGAAAAAGATATCAATGTCACCCGTACATCGGAAACGATTAAATCTCAATTTAGAAAATAACAATAATAAATCATCCCAAAATTCTGTTCCTTCAATTTTGAACAAATAAATAAAATCAGATAAATAAAATCAGATTAAGAGTCTCACTTTATTCAATTTTTTTAGATAAGAGTGTCTCACATTCAAAGGAAACGATAATTGTCATGTCAACTGCCATGTAAGCCGTGTAAAATTATTGTCTTTTCAACCCAATATTCCAAAAAAAAAACTGTGTACAATTATTACCTACAAAACCCGATATTCAATAAAAAAACGTTTGATTACAATGTAGTTAAAAACCATGTACAATTATTGCCTATAAAAACCAATTTTCCATAAAAAATGACCGATTCCAATACACATTTAATAAAGAACTGATGCTTTTGGTTTTTGTTTTTGTTTGTTTCGGTTCTTGTTTGAGTTTTCTAGGCTTTGTTTCTTCTTCTGTTCCTTTTTGCTTGTTTAGCTTGTATGGGTTCGTACCCACGTCTTCCTACCAAAAAAAAAAAAATAAAATAAAATAAAATAAAGAACTGATTCCAATTTTCCAATTTTCCATAAAATAAAACACTGATTCAATACACATTCAATAAACAACTAATTTCAAGTTTCCAATTTTCCATAAAATAAAAGACTGATTCAAATTTTTCTTTTTTCCAATTTTCCATAAAATAAACGATTAATTGCAATTCACATAAAACTGTGTCAAATGATTTGCTTTTTTTTTTCCAATTTTCCATAAAATAAAGGGAATTTTGTAAATAACCCCCTTTTATGTACCATTTTTTACAAATAACCCCCTTTTAAGTTCACTTTTACAAATAACCCCGGAAAATATCACTTAAAACTAAAAATCAACCCCTATTATTGATTATTCAAACGATTTTTATAAAACCCGATCTATACACGATATTACGACTTAAATTATGTAATATACCTAAACTAGCCTTAGTTATAACACTACCCACCCAACAAACACACCAATTTATTCACTATCTCACTTAACTTTTACATCCCACATCAAAACATAAATCCTAAACCCCCAAATCAATTCTTAAATTAATCAATTAAAACCCAATTTTTCTTATGAAAAAGCTTCGTCTCCCACGTTAATATGGAGTCATGGTAGATACACCCAGGTCATTCCAACATGGGTTATAATCGTCTATGTGATTAGAACAACAGTTAATTAAGATATCATTATATTTACCGGCCTTGTCATTAAAAGGAGTTCAGATCCTTTTCGTAATTATGTATTATATATGTCACTTAGTCCCTATAACTTATGCAGGAATTTTATTAAAAAAGGTGTTAGCAGAATAATTTATGGGTTGCGAGAAACTTTTTTTTTCCTTCCTGGATACAAAGTTGTAAGCTTTGATTATAATTGCAGGACTTTGATGTGGATGATGCTTATGTTGGAAAAGATTCACAGTTGATTGCTTGCTTGTTACTGGAGTTTTGTTACGGACAGTATTAAGTCCCAATAAGAATATGTGTTTAACTGAAATTGGATTTTAATCGATTGATTTGAGAATTGATTTGGGGGTTTAGGTTTATGTTTTGATTTGGGATGTAAGGACTAAGTGAGATAGTGAATGAATTGGTGTGTTTGTTGGGTGGGTAGTGTTATAAGTAAGGGTAGTGTAGGTCTATTACATTGTTTAAGTCGTAATATCGTGTATAGATCGGGTTTTATAAAAATCGTTAGAATAATCAATAATAAGGGGTGATTTTTAGGTTTAAGTGATATTTAAGGGGGTTATTTGTAAAAGTGAACTTAAAAGGGGGTTATTTGTAAAAAAACTATACATAAAAGGGGGTTATTTACAAAATTCACTAAAATAAAAGACTGATTGAAATCTTTGTCTTTTAGATAACTGTGTTTGAATTTGGAATGTTCTAGAACCAGATTATTAGAATTCTAAAATTGTTAAGCCCTACAAGTAGTGTAACACAATTCCAAGAATCGTATTAGAAGTTCTCTCAAAACAAACATCAAATAAAAAACAACTGAATCCATGGCAGGATCTAAATCTCAACAACAAACACCAAAGAACAGTAAGGGTGTGTTTGGATACAATTTTAGGAGGGAAATGGAGGTGAGGTGAGGTGAGGTGAGGGTAATTGTGGTTGTTTGGATAATAAAATTTTAAGAGGGAAATGGGAGGGGATAAAAGAGGGACATGAAGTATTGTATGAAGGATGTTATGTGGAATATGATGAATAATGACAATAATACCCTTCCCATACCACTATGAAGATGTGAAGTTGTGTTTTCCTTCCAAATCTCACCTCCCTAGGAAAGAAATCAATTTGAACTAAAGGAGAGAAAATACATCCTCTCATTTCTTTCCCCCCTCATTTCCCTCCCTCTCAATATTGTATTCAAACAAGAAAAACTCCATCTCTCCCTTTCCCTCCCCTCCCTTTTCCCTCCAAATCCCGCTATCCAAACATAGCCTAAAAGAAAAAGCAGTGAAGGCTATAAAGGTTAGTTCATATGTTTTATACTAATTTTACTTTTAACGAATCTCTAATGTAAAAGTTTTTCAAAAGTGTTAGCATTTGTGTTTTCTCCCAGTTATTGTTGATTAAACAGTTTACAAAAAATGATAAGTTGCAAAATAGTTCAACACTTTTGGTGTCCCTTAATTAGTAAATACAACCTATTTGGGTGAACAAAATCATTAATCTTTCAATCAAATAATTAGTAAATGTTTGATTTTGAGAACAACTGTAAATAAACTAACCTTAATATAAATAGATCCATGATTTTACCACCTTTAAAATCGACAAACAACTTCGTTGATTGAGTACATCAAATGATACTTCGTTTTCAGCCACATGGAATACAAAACAACGATGGATTATGGTATTTGTAAGCAACATTTCCGTAATTGACTACACTAATCTATTTTATTTTGTATTTTCAATTGATTTTAGAGGTGGTTTTACAGGCTGTTTGGGAACATACATCAGCATATCAATTATTATTCAATTTAAATTTTTTTTCTATGGACATTTCTCTGTATTAACAGGATTTGTAGGATACGATGATATCAACAGTGACACTAATTAAATAACCATTATTTTTTCAATAAACTTAAGAACTTGAATACATTCACATACTATATTAATGATTCTGATAAAATTAAAACTTCAACGTATAGTTATGAACATTTTTCAATAGATTAAGATCTCAACTTTTTTGAAATCTACCACTCAAAAATGCTTCTATTATAATAGAATAGGCTGCCCAGAACAAAAACTAATCTTAGAATCGACCCTTTTCTTATTTTACGCTTATGTATGAATGGGACTTAAAAGATCTTAGTTGCTAAGCAAGAGTTAACTCCCTATTTGTTTGACATTCTATTTGAATATCTAGTCATGACATTTGAAGTAGGAGGGATCTCATACAGATAGACCTTTTTTCGGACAGACCGTCTCCTTAGTGGTAATGCAATTTAGTTTAAAACAGATGCATAAAACGCATGAACCAATAACTGTATATACGATTATGAATTAAAATCTATCTCACTAAAAGTAAACAGGAAACCTGTTTCTGCCAGATGCACCAATAAACCATCTAACCCAGTTACACAGGGAACCTCCAGTCCTCCATACTAAATACCCATCTTCCTACAACCTATGCCCCAGAAAATTATGCTGAGAAATCCAGCCACAACCTCGCAAACTTACAAATTTACAAACAATGAGTAATGCCGTGATGGAGGAATAAACACACCGTGATCTAAAAATTTTCCAACACATGAAGACACATTTGGACCAATCCCCAAACTAGGTCTGAAATCTACCACTCAAAATGCTCTTAAAAGTTGTGCAATAGTAAAATTACATTACTAAATTGAAAAAAATGAAAACAATTGTACATAAACGAACCTTAATATGAATATATTTTTGATTTTACCATCTCTATAATCGAGAATCAGCTTCCTTGAGTGAGTACATCAAATGATACTTCCCTTTCAACAACATGCAATAAAAAATAACGATGGATTATGGTATTTGGGATTTAATTTAAATTATTTACAATAATAAATCAATATTAGGAAGATCTTTTTTACCTTTTGATCTGAAAAATTGTATATCGGCAAGTACAACCTATTTGGATCAATAAAATCATTAATCTTTTAATCAAATAATTAGTAAATTAAAAATTTTGACAACAATTGTAAATAAACTAACCTTAATATAGACAGATCCATAATTTTACCATCTATACAATCGTCAATCAGCTTCCTTGATTGAGTACATCAAATGATACTTCGTTTTCAACAACATGCAATACAAAATAACGATGGAGTATGGTATTTGGGATTTAATTTAAATTATTTACAATAAAATATGAATATTAAAAAACTCTTTTTTACCTTTTGAACTGAAAAAATTGTAGATCTTGCAACTACAATATATATGGATTAACAAAATCATAGCAGTTTCTCGCAATTCGAATTCTTCGGTCCAAAAAAGACTTTCTTTTGGGGACTTTATCAATGATCATCATCAGCGAAAGCAGCTTCTTCGTTGACATCGGTATATTACTCTTTCAATCAAGTAATTTAAAAAGAAAAAAAATCGAGAATTTGTACATAGGAAAAAAACGGACCTTGATCTATGATGGTGATGATGATCTTCGATATTTATGATTTTGAAAAAATCATATATCCATCTGGTAATCTTATAGTCCCTTATCTTCGATTGATGATGATTATGATTTTGAAAAATAAGATGGGAAAAATTGGGTTTAATGACGGAAGTTTAACAGATCATCGAGGGAGAGAAGTTCATTCTCAATGGGGATGAAGGTCTTATGGATAAAATTGATGAGAGAATGGTTTTTTTATTAGGTTATGGGGATAGACTTTTTAGGGATACAATATTCTCCATCTAATATGTCGGTGGTGTTTTGTTATTTTTTTCTCTTTAAAATTTAATTTTATTTTTGAAAAGGTTTGGTACAATCGAAAATATACGCAGTTTCTATATTATGCATTTTATAGAAAATAATGCTCTTAATTTTGAGTTTTTATAAATTCACATATCATAATGTTCTCAAATTAGAATGTTTTATCCGTCTTACAATCGCTTATTAACATTGCCATATGTTACCGAATTCCCTTTTACCAATAAACATCAAATGTTATTATATATTCTTTAAATATATATATATATATATATACTAATTTTATATTACTCGCATTATAATATTTGTGGTTTTATAATAAATATAATTTATCGTCTTTTATAATTTAAAAAATAATTACACAATCCCGTGATTTTTCACGGGTGTTACACTAGTATTCAATTAAAAAGTGTACAATTTTGTACTTGCAAACTCATTTTGGTGAGTTCTCTTACGCTCTTCCTTGATTTATAGTGGCATGCTTCTTTCCCCAACTTTCCAATTATAAATTAGCTATATTCATGATTGGACAAACAATTTTCTCTTCCTTAATTTTTCAACGAGTGTGTAACTCATAGTTGGAGATGCTCTAAGAGTATGTATACTAAACAAAAATGGAAAGCACCTATTGTGCTCTCCATTTACACCTCTCTAATTAGCAACAACCAAATTTCTTTCTACAATAACAAATTTCTTTTGTATGCTCTTTATTTCAAATATTGGACTCATCTCTTTTATACTTGTATTAAAAAAAATTGCAAAATAATTTTTCTTCTCTCACAAATTTTACTTGTAAGGACCCACTTTAAAATGGAGAGCTAGCTCTCCAAGTGCTTTTCCCCAAGAGCACTAAGAGAGCGCCTCTCCATTTTCTTTCATGGAGAGTACCTTGTTTTTGCTTGGAGAGCTCCTATTGTAGGAGAAAAAGGCACTATTTGTGCTATCCAATTATTGGGACCATTTGTAGAGC
This sequence comes from Silene conica, assembly GCA_029255685.2. Lineage (NCBI taxonomy): Eukaryota > Viridiplantae > Streptophyta > Magnoliopsida > Caryophyllales > Caryophyllaceae > Silene > Silene conica. The sequence continues at coordinate 77,879,291 of CM055314.2, forward strand.
ACTTGAAAAGCCCTTATTACACGTGCTTTTTTTTTTTTTTTTTTTTTTTTGATAGCAGTAAATTAGATAAACTGAATTACATGATGGTCTTAGCAAGATTGTGAGCAATCTTGTTTAGGCCTCTAGGGATAAAACTAAAACAAAAGCAATGAAAAAACGGAAGCATCATTCTAATGTCATCAATGATCCCATCAATCTGATGGGAGGATTTCTCAACCCCCGCCAGTTGAAACAGAAGAAGGAGGCAGTCAGAAGAAACATCCAGATGGCGAACATTATTCGACCTTGCCCACCTAACGACCAACAGCAAACCCCGAGCCTCAGCCTGGATCGGGGATTCCGCTTTGAACCTCACAGCAAAAGAGACATATCCCTCACCACCCGGATCAAAAACATCCCAACCCGCAGAAGCCTTCAAATTTGGAGTCCAACAAGCATCAACCTTAACCCTAACAGCATTGCACATTGAGGCACCCCTGACAAGGAAGAAAGGGAAATGATTCCTAATAGAGGTCTTAACCATGTCAGAGTCATGGGGTGAAAGCAGAAGATCAGAAGAGGGAGGATCATGAGAGTTACTGTCAGCCGCCCATGCCAACTCAGTAATGGACTTATGCATCGCAAAGAAAACCGCAGGGACAAAAGGTTTATGGTTAAAGATCATCTCCAATCTCACACTCCAAATACACCAAAACATAGCAAGGAAAAAGATGAGGAAATCATTAGAGTCCTTACTGAGGGTAAAGGAGAGGGAGATCCAGTCCATCAACCAGTCTTTTAGGCTAATGTAGGAGACATTATTAATACAAATCCCCATGGAAGACGCAAGCCAGAGGCGCTTAATGATCTCGCAATCCCTGAAAAGACTTACACGTGCTCTAAGTTGGTTTCAATGTTTCATGAAATGTACAAGCCAAAACACATTTTTACTTTGTTTTTAAAATTTCGCACTTTTTAAGGAAATAAAATTACTCCTATATTTTATAAAAAAACACTAACAGCCTATTAGTTTTAAAGTGATACATATAAGATTTAGATTTGAGAAAAAAATAGATAATATTATAAGACCACAAATTCTAGAGGAGAACTCCATAAATATTATCAGTAGTAGTGGTATGTGGGCAAAACTAACTAAACGTTTTATCGAATCACACAATAAAATAGAGATTTATGCATATGCAATTCAAACATAGTTGTTTCATCTTCATTAATCCTAGATTGTAATAAAAACAATATTATTATACTTTGTACGTATGAACTATTAGACTTTCCAATTAATGAAAAAATAAAGTATGCACAGATCATTTAAAAAAAAACATTTATCCAACAATTATATAAAAATATATTTGATATAAAACGAAAATTATTTGAAGGCTTAAAAGCATTGGAAATCGGAACGTGAATTGGAGAAAAAATATCGGTTTTTTTACCAATAATCGTGCAAAATATTTACTCCGTTTACAACATTATTAAAATCTCAAATTGACATCTTTGCATCATCTTTCAACACTTTGACTAAGCAATTTCATTATTTGTAATCTTTAGACAAAATAAATATAGAAAATAAATGTCACATGCGGAAATAAATTGTATGACTGTATAAAAGATAATATAATAAAATTTTCAAACATTTGGTAATTGATATTTTAATGGTTAAAATTGTTGGAGTAAGTGTCCTCCACAATAATGTGATCACGTCAATAATATAATTAATTGACAAATCTCTGTAAAAGAATATTCATGGGATGATTCTTAATCATAAGTCAACTGGTCAACATTAATCGGTAATGATTGGCTTGCTAGAGTTTGACATTACTGTCGTAATGACGGTGGTTACCAGTTGATCCCTTTAGGTCACACCTATAGGACAACTCTCTTAATGATAAATGAAATAACTGTATATTGATACGAGTTAGTTCATTTCTAGTTTATAAATAATATAAGGAGAAAATTTATAATAAGATTATAAATTAAAATATATTAGTGATTGAAATGTCATCACTATTATTTATATGTTTATGAAACATAAAGTTGTTTGAATGAATTATTTAAAACTACAATTGTTGTAGTAACAAAGTACGATTAAATTAGATATAAGTAATTAATTGAATTACTTTTGAATTTACGATTAAAGAGTTTAAAAGTTAAACTCCAATTACGTAAACTAATATGGTCCTAGCTAATGTCACGTATGAGTCCATTTAGTGCCATGGACCGTGTGTTATAACACACACACATACAACATTATATAATACATGTTAGGAACATTCTAAGGACATCTAATTTAATGCTTGTGCAAAGTGGGAGACATTGTAGGAGATAGAGGTGCACATCCATTGGGCACACTAACCACACCACTCGGCCACCCCATTGAGGAGAACAAAAGAGAGTTTTGTTCCCTCATTCTAATTTACTCATTCATTCATCTTGGTGGTTAGGGTTTTTACATTAGAGAAAAGAAAGAAAATTCCCTCTAATTCAAACATCAAAACCGTGCACCCTCCTTAGTAGACTAGATTTTTTGTATCACGTTTTCTAGCTAAAATACATACAAAACATTGAGTGTAGTGTGTCTTGGTGTTCATCTTTTGGAGGTCATCTCGTTGAAGGCTCAAGGAGGATCATTCCATATTGAAAAGCTCAAGAACAAGTGAAGAAGGTGTCTTCACTTGTGCCCTATTTAGCCGTGACATACAATGTAAGGGAGCTCGGTTCTTCCCTTGAATCTCGTTTTCTTATTGTTAAGCATGCATAAGTTCATCTCATTATAAGATAATATACATTAGTATGACTTAAGAAGGTATATAAACCTAACAATTGGTATCAGAGCAAAGGTTGTTGCATGCTTAATCGGTTTTTAGTTTTTCCGAGTTTTTGAGACTTAAAATAAAACTATAAATTTCGAGATTCATATGTTATTTCACTCGACATTTTGGCATGTTAATAAATCTGGTCCTAAAATGTTTTTAGGTTATTTAGATAATTTATGAGATTTAAATATTGTTCATTATATATAATTTTAATCATTCATATGTATTTTATGAGAAAAATCGAATTAAATGGTTAAAATAGATAGAAAACGTTTCTAGCCTTGTATTTTCTACACGACCTCACATGCTTATTTTACTTAATGTATGTAAAATTTGGTACAATATGATGTTGTATAGCATGTTTTACGATTTTATTGTCAAAACCGTATTAAGAGGTAATTTTGGTTAAATATATATGATATTTCGAATTGATTTTCGAAAACCTTGACCAAAATTTTTGACATTATAAATATTAAAGTAATATTTCAGATTGTTTGTGAAAATAAAATCCAAATTTCGAAAATTTTGTAATTTATTTGGATTTAATTCGTAAAGAGTTATGTAATTTAAGGCATTTTGAACAATATAAAAATAATTAAAAGGTTAATTATAATCAAAAATATTTATAACTAATTTTGAATCCTAAAATGTGTTAGGATGTTATTTAGAACATAAGTTGTTTATGTTTTAATTTATGCATTTTAAAGAGTTAAAGTTGCAAAAATTTCATAAAACCGGGTTATTGTTGATCTAATAAGATATTAGGGCAATTGGGCATTAAAAATGAACATATTCATAACATTTATATTGCTGCATTTTTCGTATGAATGTCATATTTTTATTGCATTATTTTGAATCATGTAATTATTCTAGTATGGCCTTAGTTTAATCGGTAATTCCCGTAATGAAAGGGGTTATTGATTCGGTTGTAATTTTGTGATCTCGTATCACCCAATTGGAATTTATTTCTATTTTATATTGTATAAAGTAGATAGAATTAAGAATGTAATATTTGTAATTCGGAGTTCCCAAGGCGTTGCATTCCCCGAGGAGTCCAAGACGGTGTTCCTCAAATGATTGCCGAGAAGCCCTAGGGACCAAAGGAGTTGGTTTCCGAATTGTATTTTATTTATTTTTCTTTTAGGAAAGGTCATACTAGGAATTTTATTTGTTGCTTTATTTTGTTTTAATATGTTGCATGCATAGCCAAATCGTCATTAACATGTCATGCATATCGAGTATCGAGTCTTCAACGTATCATTTTATTATCGATAATTCACCTAATCAGTTCACTTAAAAGGAGATAAATAATATTTGATAAGATCTCTTACGTATAAAATATTGAGACTTAGCCTTACCAAAGAGTATGGACCCATGAATCCCTTCTTCACAAAGTGTAGGCTCGGCTAAACCGGGGTACTAAAATTGTCACGTTGGGTAAGTGGGGTAATAAAGATTACAACTTGAAATTTGGTCGATCTCAACGAAAGTATTCGTAATCGTAGTTGCAATAAGTTCGGGCTAAAGACGATTTTTAGAAAATTGTCGACCGGGAGTTCTAAGGTAGAACCGATTAAAGGGTTAATCCCCCAAATTATACCTATACGGGTTGAATCGGCTATACCGTGCCCGCATTAGTATGGGTTTGGGTCTCGGGATTGTTTACTTAATTGTGTAACAGATCATTAAGTAAATACTAAGCTTGTTTAAAAATGTTTAACAAGTATTAAAATGATGAACGTTAATTTTTCCTTCATTTCCGTTTTTGTAGTTATTTAATCGCAATGGATTCATTCAACCCTATCACTATTGATTCTTGTCACAATGTTTTCGACGATGTTTGCAACCAAAACAACATTGATACTACTAGAGAAGTTCATTTCGGAATGGGTCCGGATGGCAATGTTAACTTTATTACTTCTCTCCCACCTCCCAAAGGTCCACTTCTTGACACGGCTTATATAGATGAGCTAAATGAAGAACTGGATGCCTTATACTTGAAAGAAAGGGCTTATGATGAAGCTAGTGGGAGCTCTAGCAAGAAAGGTCTTGCAAAGATAAAGAAGAAGAAAAGAAAGTTACAAAAGGGGCGATGCCACTAAAGTGTCATGGGCCATTGGAAAAGGAATTGCTCTAAGTACTTACGTCACATCCAAGAAGGTCTTGTGATTCCGTTAGGTAATTCCAAATCCGAAATTTTTGTTATTGACATTAATTTTACATCCAACACAACTTGGGTATTGGATACTGGTTGTGGTTCTCACCTTTGTAATCGTTTGCAGGGTTTAAGAGAAGTGGAGAAAGTAGACAAGGGTGATATGGATCTCCGACTAGGAAATGGAGCTCGGGTAGCGGCCACTTCAAAAGGGACTTGCACTCTTGCCTTGTCAAGTGGATACAAGTTACATTTAAATAATTGTTATTTTGTACCGTCTCTTTCCAAAAACATTATTTCTGTTGCAATGTTAGACATTGAGGGATATAATTTTTCCATTAAGAACAATTGTTGTGTAATTTCTAAGAATGACATGGTTGTTGGCCATGCTAATTCAATTAATGGAATCTATGTTTTGGAAACTTCGGACTCGTCTAAAAATGTCTATAACATTAATAACAAAAGGATAAAGACAAATGACCCAAATGAATCGTATGTTTGGCATTGTCGACTTGGTCACATAAATGAAAATCGCATTAAAAGATTGGTAAAGACCAATATAATTAAACCATTCGAATATGAATCTTATGGTACATGCGAGGCTTGTCTTCTAGGAAAGATGACTCGTAATCCTTTTAGTGGTAAAGGGACACGAGCTAGTGAGTTATTAGGGCTCATACATACGGATGTATGTGGACCACTAACAATCACCGCTAGAGGCAATTATGACTATTTCATTACCTTCACCGATGATTTAAGTAGGTATGGGTATATCTACTTAATGAAGTATAAGAGTGAAGCCTTCAAGAAATTTAAAGAATTTCAAAATGAAGTAGAAAACCAACTCGACAGAAAGATTAAGACACTACGATCCGATCATGGTGGTGAATATCTTAGCAACGAATTTGATTCACATCTAAAAGAATGTGGCATTGTGTCACAACTTTCACCTCCAGGAACGCCACAACTTAATGGTGTGGCAGAAAGGAGGAATCAAACCTTATTGGATATGGTCCGATCAATGATGAGCCAAACTGACTTACCTGATTCATTTTTGGGGATTTACGATCCTCACTGCCATCAAATCGTTGAACAATAGTCCAACGAAAGCGACCGATAAGACTCCATATGAGATGTGGAAGGAAAAGGTTCCTAACTTATCCTATATGAAAATATGGGGAAGTGAGGCATATGTCAAGGTAAAGACCGATGACAAACTTGCTCCACGATCCGAAAAATGCATTTTTGTTGGTTATCCAACCACCTCACGTGGCTACCACTTTTACAAACCTCATGAAAACAAAGTGTTTGTGTCTTCTGAGGCTGTCTTCTTAGAAAATGAGTTTATTTCTAAGAGACAGAGTGGGAGAAATTTTGAACTTAATGAAGTTCGAGAAGTTCAAGAGCCACAAACTGAAGCTGAGACAGATGAAGATGTTCCTTCTTCTTCCGCTTCAGTACCTATTCCACCCAGGAGGTCGAGTAGGGTTCCACATCAACCTGATAGGTATGTTGGACTAATTGAGGAAGATGGTAGCCTAGACGTATTACTTCTGGAAAGTGATGAGCCTACCACTTACAAAGCTGCAATCTCTAGTCCCGACTCCGCCAAATGGCAAGAGGCCATGGCATCCGAGATGGATTCTATGCATCAAAACCAAGTATGGGACTTGGTAGACTTGACTAAGGAGATGGGACCTCTCCAATGCAAGTGGATATTCAAGGTGAAGAATGGCATAGAAGCACATGATGATGTCTATAAAGCTAGGCTAGTAGCTAAAGGGTTTCTCAAGTTCAGGGTCTTCATTATGATGAAACCTTTGCTCCGGTAGCCATGCTAAGATCCACTAGGATAATGTTAGCGATTGCCGCATTTCATGACTATGAAGTGTGGCAAATGGACGTCAAAACTGCCTTCTTAAATGGGCATTTAAAGGAGGATGTGTATATGATACAACCTGAGGGTTTTGAAGATCCTAAACATCCTAACAAGGTATGCAAGCTTAAGAGATCCATCTATGGTCTTAAGCAAGCATCCAGGAGTTGGAATCATCGCTTCAATGAAGTCATAAAAGAAAATGGTTTCACTCGAAGTGTCGAGGAACCTTGTCTATATATGAAATTCAGTGGGAGCAATGTTGTATTCCTAATCTTGTATGTGGATGACATACTACTCATTGGAAATGATGTTCCAATGCTTTCATCAGTGAAAATATGGTTAGGTAACCATTTTCATATGAAAGACCTAGGAAATGCACAATGCGTATTAGGTATCCGGATCTATAGAGATAGATCCAAGAGGATATTGGCACTAAGTCAGGAGTCTTATATCGATAAGATTCTACGACGGTTCAACATGGGAAATTCCAAGAGAGGGTTTATCCCAATGGGAAATTCCAAGAACCAGTCGTTGCGGATTCTACAACGGAAGCAGAGTACATTGCAGCATCAGAAGCTGCTAAGGAAGCAATATGGATAAGGCAATTCATCGAGGGACTAAGGGTAGTTCCAAATGTTGAAGATCCTATCACCCTGTACTGTGATAACAGTGGTGCTGTCTTTCAGGCTAAGGAGCCAAAGTCTAGTAATAAGTCTAGACATGTACCAAGAAAATATCATGTAATTCGGGATTTCATTGATAGGAAGGAAATAGCGATTTGTAAGGTTGGGACAGACGATAATGTGGCTGATCCCTTAACCAAACCCTTGTCGCAAGTTAAGCATGATTCTCATGCTCGTTCTATGGGTCTTAAGAGTTTACCCAATGTGTAATCGATTATGCGATATGAAATGAAAAATGTTGTTTTTGCGTTCATATAAGATAATCTTATTCATCATTTAAAGTTTTATATAACTTATTTTATATACTTTGTTAAATCCAAACATGATTGTATGACAATTGCTGAACCCTGTCAAAGTGAACTGGATTAACTTAGTAATGCCCCTAGTCACTTGTATGAGGTGACGTCTCGAAGTGACTAGATTATGATGCGATTGATGGTGAGTTCTAACACCATATAGTCATAAGAGATGACTAGTCGGTCATAAAGACAAATTGTAAGGTACACTTGTGTCGGGCAGTGACCGCTTATAGAGTTCTTTAGAATTCAATGGAGCCTGGTCGTGGCAAGAGCTGCTATATATATTCTTATAAGTCGATTCTTAGACTAGAGACTGGTTGCTCTAAAAGTGACATAATTCAAAGTAACTTTGATTTATGCTCTACGATCTTCCGTAAAAGGGGTCAAATGGGCATATTTTGGGTCACAATGGACGATGTTAGCCAAGGAGAACAGTCGGATAGGAATTGTTCTACCCCTTGCCAGGGTTATCTTAAATCTCAAGGCCACTCGAGAAGTAGTGAACTGGAAATGCGTGGCCACGCTCGGAGAATATCTATGGTAGATAATTCCGGTCTATCAGTTACACTCCATATCGAGAAAAAACCACTATTGATTTGATCACGTGCAAGTACGACCTGCAAGACACCTTGCATTGAGTGAGAGATGATGTAATAGAACAAGAGAATCGGTGATCCACACTTGTGAGGACAAGTGGGAGATTGTTGGAGTAAGTGTCCTCCACAATAATGTGATCACGTCAATAATATAATTAATTGACAAATCTCTGTAAAAGAATATTCATGGGATGATTCTTAATCATAAGTCAACTGGTCAACATTAATCGGTAATGATTGGCTTGCTAGAGTTTGACATTACTGTCGTAATGACGGTGGTTACCAGTTGATCCCTTTAGGTCACACCTATAGGACAACTCTCTTAATGATAAATGAAATAACTGTATATTGATACGAGTTAGTTCATTTCTAGTTTATAAATAATATAAGGAGAAAATTTATAATAAGATTATAAATTAAAATATATTAGTGATTGAAATGTCATCACTATTATTTATATGTTTATGAAACATAAAGTTGTTTGAATGAATTATTTAAAACTACAATTGTTGTAGTAACAAAGTACGATTAAATTAGATATAAGTAATTAATTGAATTACTTTTGAATTTACGATTAAAGAGTTTAAAAGTTAAACTCCAATTACGTAAACTAATATGGTCCTAGCTAATGTCACGTATGAGTCCATTTCGTGCCATGGACCGTGTGTTATAACACACACACATACAACATTATATAATACATGTTAGGAACATTCTAAGGACATCTAATTTAATGCTTGTGCAAAGTGGGAGACATTGTAGGAGATAGAGGTGCCCATCCATTGGGCACTCTAACCACACCACTCGGCCACCCCATTGAGGAGAACAAAAGAGAGTTTTGTTCCCTCATTCTAATTTACTCATTCATTCATCTTGGTGGCTAGGGTTTTTACATTAGAGAAAATAAAGAAAATTCCTCTAATTCAAACATCAAAACCGTGCACCCTCCTTAGTAGACTAGATTTTTTGTATCAAATTTTCTTGCAAAAATACATACAAAACATTGAGTGTAGTGTGTCTTGGTGTTCATCTTTTGGAGGTCATCTCTTTGAAGGCTCAAGGAGGATCATTCCATATTGAAAAGCTCAAGAACAAGTGAAGAAGGTGTCTTCACTTGTGCCCTATTTAGCCGTGACATACAATGTAAGGGAGCTCGTTTCTTCCTTTGAATCTCGTTTTCTTATTGTTAAGCATGCATAAGTTCATCTCATTATAAGATAATAAACATTAGTATGACTTAAGAAGGTATATAAACCTAACAAAAATATACTCCCTCATATTCATGGTTTTCTTCCCCTTTGATATGATACAATATTTAAGGAAAATAGTAAAATAATTAAGAAAGAGTTGGGTGGTATTTAACTAAGAGATAGATGAATAATTAGGAGTTAAATAATATAATGTGGGTCACACGCATTAATAAAATAAAAAAATATGAATAAAAAAGTTATGTGCGGTTTGGTGATAGGAGAGATGTATAAAATATAATTAAAAGTTTTTAAAATAGGAAAAGAAAAGAAAACCTGAATAATCTATTTAAGAAAATAGGGAATAAAATAATGAATAAGAGTGAGTATAATGTAAACCATTAACCATTTATTTAAGATTCATGTTAACCTTTGATATTGTATATACACCAATATAGAAAAAAGAAAGAGGACAAAAGTGAAAAAAGGCATTCACATTTCAAATCAAACAAAAATATGTAAAAAACATTCATACCCACAATAACAATTTCTTGCAGTGTTATTAACATATGAGTATATATATCATCATCCCGCAATTTGAAAACACAAAAATAATAAATAAAATTCTAATTAATTTAATATATTACAAAGAAAAGAGTTAAATAATAATTTACTTATCTATATATATATATATTGCACACCAATTTTTTTAACTAACAAAGAATTATGTTTGTTATATAATGGTGAGAGAGAAGCAAAAAATCATTATTATATAAAAGCAATAAAGTTAAACAATTACATAAATTTTTAAACAAAGTTATGGCAGAGAAATAAAAGGTTTTAGATTAATTTTTTTTAAAATAAGGATACTCTAGAGGTTCATTACTTTTTAGCGATCCGGATTAAATCTGGGCTTGATGTGATAGTTGTAGATTTATTTAGAAATGAAAAGGTAAATAAAAGTGATTGAAATATATATAATATAGTAACGTTTGTGAGAGGAAAGGGAGAAAAAAGAAATGGAGAGGATCTAAACCCATTTTTTTTGGAACAAATTATCATTTGTGACGACCGATATCCGTCACAAGCCTGTGACGGGTCAAATACAACCCACATGGGAGAATAAAGACAAATCATTTGTGATTCACGATGCATTTTACTTTTTGTTTTATCTACCATGTGGGTGATACTTGATCCGTCATAAACTTATGACGGATATATCCGTCACAAATAAGACATACCTTTTTTTTTTATGTATATGTGTTCTGACTAGCATTTTATTTTAATTTCTTTACTTATAAGCATGCGAAACATGACAATCGAAAATGTTTTTTTTACGATACATTGTTTACTGAGAGGTGTAGTTTTACATAATTATAATATTGTTGAGAAATGAGATGAAAGTGACATGAAATTGTTTATTTAGAAATTAAAATAGTGGTACAAAATTAATTTTAACACTTGTATAGTAAGTACTTTTCTAATCCATTTTTTTTTTTACAAAGTACACGATTGTATTGACAATTTTAGTCGCACAACTTTAACACCATTGTTATAAAATTGAGAATACAATAATCAATATAGACATTAGCTAATAAATTTTACTTTTTGTATTATATTTTTATTTTACATATCATAAACTTAAAACCAATAATCTTTATACTATAAAAGGAATAGATTTTTAAGCATTCTTATTGGTTGTTGAGTTTTAAGAAAGAAGTTATTTTTTGCTAATGTAGGTCATCCATGATCTCCAAAGTTAATTAATTATTACTTCTTTTCTATTTTCTCTATTCTTCTATTAATTCAATAATTTCTTCTTTTTTAATTTAGTAACCTCAAAAATCATTAAAATTAATTAGTTTTCAAAAATAATTAGATTTAATTAACTTTTATTTCCAAGAAACGAACAAATAAATAGCCTAGATATAATACATTGAGATATTGCTACTATTATTCGTCATATAGAGAGTATTATTCATCGTATAATTTCTTCAAATATTAACTTTTAGAAAAATTAGAGAAAAAAAGTACTCTATCAGATTTGAATAGTTACCGATTTTTTAAATTACAAATTTAAATCTACAACAAAGATACACAACAAAAATAAAAATTCTGAAAAGAGAGTTAAAAAACTTAGCAAATTTTTTTAAAGGTAGCATATTTTGAACATACATAATTTATATCAAACTTAACGAGAAAAAAAAGAAAAAAATACATACTAATATAGAATAATGAAAACAAAAAAAAATTATAAAAAAATGCAACAACAAATAACCGAAATAACAATCCGTATATAATACGGAGAAAAAATTAAATTTTTCATTTGATTATTTCTCCTATGTTGAGCATTATAACGATTAAATGAGCAATGTAAGTATTCATTCAAAGAATATTGATGTTGTAAAAGCATTAAAGAGGTAACTAGTTTTACGCCCGTGCAAAAAATGCACGGGTTTAATTTTATTAAACCGAAAAAATAAAAATGAAAAGATGAATATATTTAATAAAAAATATAATTTTAGTATTGTAGATATCGACGTAAAAAAATAAAAAGAATTTATACGCTTAACTTAGACGTAAGTATAAACAACGCACCTGCTGACATTATAAAATTATACAAATTCTTATATAGGACGACATTATCGGTTGAAGTTTAGGACGGATCAAATATACATATGTAGCATGAATCAAACAAAAAAAAAGCATTATGCATGACGAAAATAAAATAGTTGTCCTATAACCCATGGGGGAGTGATACTCACCTGTTTTAAATTTAAGACGGATAATAGCCGGTAAAAATAAATATAGATTTTAAAATTATACTTAAGGTTTAAATTCTAAGTTCATAACCATCATAATGAACCCAAATTATTATTAGTCTGATTCTCTAACTACCGAAAAAACTCCGACCTATAATATAAATCTTATCTATTTTATGTACATTTAAGACGGAGTTACATAATTTCGTTGATTTCCAATTCTCAACAATTTTAATTTGTTAATTTCCAATATTTGAATGTATTATTTTTTGCCAATTTATTATATTATTATATTTGATATTCACTTTTTGTTTCTGTTTTATACTCATTGTCACTCACTTTAATCCTTTTATTAGCTGCATGTTAAATGGAGTATTAACAATTTCTTTAAAGTGTAGGCGTCTCAATCATATTATTATATTTAATCTATAACTTTAATTTATGTAAAATTAGTTAACTTATTATCAATGATCATTAAAGATTTGATTTTTACTGTTGAAATTGATCGAATAGTTAGGATTTCGTAAGATTTCATATTCGATGTGTGATTATAGATTGTAACTTATTTAATTAACGAAAGTAGTGAGAAAATTAAATTGAAGTAATTAATTAGGTAAATGAACATGGCGGACCCCACATTGATTAAATTTTTTTCTTTTATTAATTTCCATCGACCAATGAGAGCTCTTTAAATTCTACCCCTTTTATAGTAAAGGGATTTATTGATTTTAATGTTAAAGGTGACTGATGGAGGAAACATCGAATAGATTTTAGGGAGGCAGCAAAGTAAGTTAGATTAGAGAAAAAATGGCAGGGAGAATTTGATAGTGAAAAAAGGCATAGTCGTGGGTAGGGATGGCAGCGGGTCGGGTACCCAACCCAGACCATTAGGGTCGGACCCTAATGGGTCGGGTATGGGTTTGAATATTTGGGACCCGCTCGGGTATGGGTCGGGTATGGGTCCAATATAAAAAATGTAGGGTCGGGTCTGGGTCTAACTATTGAGACCCGCCCCGCCCCGTGGACCCGTGTATATTTTTTTAAAAAAAAAAAAAAAAAAAATTAAAATCATAAATCAACTAGACAACTTACGTTCCCACGGTCATTTTTTAAAATACTCTCTTCTCTTATGATGTTTGGGAATAACAGTGAATGTCATTAGAACTACATGTGAGCTAAAATAATAGCTGTGATGTCGCGTCTATCATGAAATTGTTCATTAATCAACATGGAGAGCACCTCTTTACAATTGTAAGATTAAAAATATATGCTTCGTTGCTTACAATTGGTGGTTTGCTGGTACATTGGTACCTCATGTTTCTCATAATACTTTAATAGGGACATGTGAGATTAAAAATATAAGCTTACAGTTGGTTTGATTATGTTTGTTAATTGTCAAACAATTTCTTTGTGTTTGGTATTTGTAATTTGTAAGAGATTTAAGAATTTTTCCAAGACTTTGTAATACTTTAATTAAGACTTTGTAATTTAATTAGAACCTTGGTACATTTTATCGAAGGATTCGTTAAAAAACGTTGGACCCTAGGGTAGACCCTACCCAGACCCAGACCCAATAGGGTCGGGTATGGGTCCATTGATTTCAGACCCTGCCGGGTATGGGTCGGGTATGGGTCTAAGGATTTTTAGGCCGGGTCGGGTCGGGTCTTGCCGGACCCTACCCAGACCCTACCCATTGTCATCCCTAGTCGTGAGTTGGAGTGATGTAAGACAGAGGTACAGTTTATCAAATGAACATAGAATTCTTCACTTTGTTTATAGTTTTTATCTCGAGATTAACAACTGATCATAGTCAATTGGGTCTAATGCAAACTAATAAGAGACATAAAAATCAATTAATAGATTATATGTATACATTGTTAGCATAGATTTGAAGTTTTATAGCAAAAAATTTGAACTTATATCTACTACTAAATAATAATACATAAATATGTAAAAATATTCCCGTACATTTTTTGTACGGGCATAAAACTAGTATATTTAAAAACTCAATTCTGTCATAAAAAATCAAAACCTCAACATTAAAATTCCATCATTTACTTTTACATTTTGTTGTCGTTAATTAACTTAATCTTAAAATGAAAAGACATAATTTAATGTTTGTTAATGCTCACATATTTATATAATGTTCCAAATTATTTTTGTTTTTTTTTTTTTAATAAATGATGGTGGCGACTAATGATCTGACTTGTTAAATCTCTTTGAAGAAAGAGAATAGTGAGTTTTGGTATTATGGATTGTCTTTTATATTATTTATAGATTATAGATTATAGATTCAGACAAAGACAATCAACAGATAATATACAACTATACACCATAGTCACAACAATTTGCACAAAAGAATTTAGCAATATGATTCCAACAAAGCATGACATTGCAATTTTGAGCCTTCAAAGCCGCCAAATTGGAGAAAAGAGGAACATACATTATATGTATTACCTCGAAATTTTCTTGTTTTTGAGTATATGAGTATTTTTTTGAGCTTATTACCTCAAACTTTATTTGTGAACAAATGAGTATTTTTTGACCTTATTACCTCAAACTTATATATTTTTGAGTATATGAGTATCTTTTTTGAGCTTATTATCTTAAAGTTTATTTGTTTTTGAGCATATGAGTATTTTTTTAACTTATTATCTCAAACTTTATTTGCTTTTGAACATATGTGTATTTTTTATGAACGTATTAAAGTTTATAAGTTATATTTTAATTTTTTTTCACGTCAAATCTAAAATTTAACTAAGTTTATATATCTAATGTTTTTGAGTTTTATTGTAATTTTTTGAGTTTAATGTTTTCATAACTGAACTCAAAAACTTTATATCAATACTCATAATTTATAAAACAAAACTCAAAAACATTATTAAAATGCCCAACAACTATAAAAATGGTGTTTGTACATCAGATGTATGGTCCTCCTACTGGCCAAATTGTGCAGATGAGTAATTGATGAGTCCCATTTTAGTCGTTATTTTCCTTGTTTTCTCTTCATTTTGATCCCGTTTCGACACAGTTTTGCGTGCAATTACTCGAATTTATTGCCCTTTGCCTTTATTTTGTATATTTGGTTTCCATCTTGTAGAACTTGAGGCGGGATTGAAGAAACGGGAGCAAACGAAACAGTTTTGATGCAAAATAGGGAGAAAAGGTGAAGAAATGACAAAGTGGGGTCCTCAGCGGGTCTGCCGGCTGGGAACCCCAATTACCTAGACTCAGGCCAAAAGAAGAAGGGTCCTCAGCCGGTTGGCCGACAGCCGGTCCACCGGCTGGGAACCCCTTTCCTAGACCCAGCCAAATTTTGAAGGTGCAAAAATCAGAATGTTTCCAAAAGGTCCTTAGCCGGTGCCATGCCGGCAGCCGGCTGACCGGCAGCCGACTGACCGGCCCACCATACCCGGCAAGTTTGGAAAATTAAAGCAAAAGTCAGAACTTGAAGATAAGCCCCTCAGCCGGTCTCCAACCGGCAACCGTTTGACCGGTTGAGAGGGAAGCATCGATGAAGAAAAGTTCAGATACAAGGCCGTGGGTTCTCAGCCGGTCCCCGACCGGCAGCCGATCGACCGGCTGAGAGTCCCTTTTCAGATTTTTCCGCATTTTTGAGATACTATTAATACCAATACTTAGATATTTCTTGTATCAGAGTTTATATGTTTTTTTTATGCGCTCTTTCACGCATTTCAAGGATTTTAGATTCTCAAGCTTACTTTCACCTATAATCTTTCTTTAAATTTTATAATCTTTTAGTTAATCATAATTAGTTAGTCTTAATCTTTCCTTTTCTTTTTGAAGGGGAAAAATCGTTTCATTAATAAAAAGTCTCATGGTAGTTACAACATATGTCAAGAATGATAGGACACAAAACGATTAAAATCAAATAAACTACATTCTCGTTCAACAGAAAATTTCTAAACTTGATGGGCTCATGGGACGCTTCTGCACATCCTCTAACATATCGCCTTCTACGGCTTTTCACAAAAGGGTCTCCAAATTTTTTAAAACATTGACAAGAATCAAGTTCTTTTGACCAAAAAGTTTGTAACGAGCAATCTGACAGCAGTTTTATCTCCATAGGATCAAAAATGAAGGCGCCGATCTTCCACTTAATTCTTGAACCTCTCAAATATAGGGGAAAATCTCACCGCACGATGAGGACAGACTCATCAAAAGGTGAGGACAAAACTCACACAAAGGTGAGAACAAGTCTCCAATAAAGGAGAGGCAAGAAGTTATTAGCGTAAAAAATTAAAGAAGAAAAATGAAAAGGAAAATTTGGGGCTTACCTCCACCCAAAAAAGGTAGACGACAGCCCCCAAGATGTTGAATTAGGGTTTAAGTTTTCTTTTTTTTACAGAGAGAGAACTAGAGAGAGAGCCTGTAGGGTTGAAAAGAAATATTAACACAGTCTTAAACTTTCCTTAGCAAGTTCAATAATTTACATTTGGGTATTTGGTTGTATTTTGAAGAGAATTCTTCATTTGTTACCAAGTTCCAAACTTTAATGCAAGTAATGGTATTATCTAAATTTCTTACTTCTTCTTAGTTTTTCCATTTGTGTACATTTGTTCTAGTTTTTGTGTTGAATTATTTACATTTCTAATAGTTAACATGTTATCCTATTTTCTTTCAATTTTTTACATTTGTGTTTAAGTATGTGTGAGTAGATTCATTATAGGGTTAGGGGTGATCTATGTTGGTCTGTTAATGATGTTACTTGCTTAATATTAGACTTGGTTGCTCTTTTGTTAAGGTCGTTCATAGTATGCTTGTTAGATGTTCGATAAAATGCCTCAACGATGGTTGGGGTTGATTTGTAACTTTGTTTGTCTTTAGCGACGGTTTGAGACTTTCATATGCATGTTTCTATGTTAGTTGAGTATGTTCATAGCGATAGCTAGGATAGATTTGACCTAAGGCGAGTTGACTCGAAAAACAAGATAAGCCAAGACCGACTCACTAGAGTGACCTAGTTGACCCTTTTCATGTTTCGTCATCGTCCCTTCGTAGTAACCCGGACACCCTAGTTTCTTTAACCTTGATAATTTAGATCTTTAGTTTTCGTTTACCTTAATTTAAAGAACCAATCAAACCAACTATTTTTACCCCCGACTAAACTTAGATTAGAACATAACTATACAAAAAATCCCACCATCCTTGTGTTGGACACCCGACTAAATACTACTCCGTCCGTTCTAAAATAACCGAATCGCGAAAGGTCGTCGACGTTTTGCGAAAAATCGTCGACGTTTTTTAAACAAATGACCAACACTACCCTTTCACACTCACATTCTCATTCAAATTTAAAAAAATAAAAACACCCTCCCCTCCATCCCTCCACCGAGCACCACCCCACCACACCACCACACGTCGCCACCCACCGCCGAGGACCCCCACAGCCGAGGACAACCACCACCGCCACCAAGCACCACCAAGGTTAGTTGTTTTTTTTTAATTAATTTAGATTTAGTTTTAGTTTTACTTTTAATTAACTTGTTGGTGTTGTTGTTATTGTTAGTTGTTTATGCTATTGTTGTTAATATTATTGTTGTTGTTAGCATTGTTGTTGTTGTAAGTTGGTATTGTAGCATCGAAAACTAGAAAATCAGATTGAGGGAGGGGTGAGGGACGTGTGGTTTGCACATTGGTGGTGGGGGAGAACGTTTGAGTGGGACGTCCATAGTGGGTAGGAACGTGCAAATGGCACGTCCATGGTTGGTAGGGACGTGCAAATGGCACGTCCATGGTGGGTAGGGATGTGAAATTGGGACGTCCTTGATTGGTAGGGATGTGCAAAACGCACGTCCATGGTGGGTAGGAACGTGCAAACCGCACGTCTATAGTGGGTTTGGACGTGTGGTTTTGCAGTCCTACAATTTTTTTTTTTTACGTTTTAACCGTATGTTTTCAATTTTAATAGTTTAAATTTTGTTGTTTTCAGGAATGACAACCATGCCGTTAAACGATGAAACTTGGCTTTCACAACGGATTGCAGAAGCTGAGACAGATCTCGCAAGCCCTGCAGCGGAAAACCCGATGGTGAAAGCATCTCTTGAACATCAACGCGGCTACTGGTTCAAGAGGCGTGACGCAGTCCGGTTAGTGAACGAAGCTGCAAGTTCGTACCCTCGACGTCCTGACACTCGCCGCCTTGCTGAAGCGAGAAACATGATACGTCTTGATCCCCCGGTCTTATCTCAACAGGCAATGCATGTGTATTGCAAGATTATGGATGTCATTAGAATGTATGAAGATAATCACCCCGACGTTAGCGGTTCTCCTGAGATGCGTGGTTGGTGGGAGTTTGAGAAGACTTTTTTACGGATAACCGGGGTAATCCCTGTGTATTTTTCGTTTTGGGCCAATGAGGTCTGAACGACGGGATGTATTAGTTAACTGTTATGACTGTTATGCAACTTTGTTTTAAAATTAGTTAACCTTTATCTTTGTAATTTGTTAACTTTTTAGTAGTGAAGAAGGTTTGTTTGAAAATGAAATCGCTCCGTTTTATTGAACGTTTGTACTTTGTTAACTTTTATCTTTGTAATTTGTTTCACAATGAAATCGCGATTACAAACAACATGAAAACCATTCGAAATTGTAACGGTAACATTTTGAAATTTGAAATCACAACGGTTACATTTCAATATTACAACCTAAACAATACAAATAAATCTCGAAGTACAATTTCAACCCGGGGGAGGCTGTCTTCGGCGCCTAGTTCGAGGTGTTGTTCCCATTAAAGTATGCCATCTTTCGATGTTCGACGCGTACAAATCGGCATAATTGCAACTGCAGGTTCTCTTATGCACTCCCAACAAAGATCGATCGGTGGCATGGGTGCTTCGCTCAATGGGCCACTGTAGTGCAATCTCATCCAATGGTCATGATAGTGTACGATCCACATGACACTGTACGGCCTCGACTCGTGACCCGTAGCCCTCAGCGGTAAGAATGTATAACAATTCCATTGCCTGACTCCTTTGTCCGCCCACTGCCCGATACAACAGATAGTCCAGTTAAACAACGACGCAAAGGCGGTCAAATACTCTGAAGACATCCAATGAAATTCACCGCAACCCCCGCTCCCGGTAAACTCGATAGCCCTCAATGTATGATCCCATCTGCTCAAAAGCGGAGGTGTACGAGGAGACTCATCAAACACTGTCTTGTACACATCGTTTCCCTGAATCTCTGTAAGACACCACACTCTCATGACCAAGTGGTCCTCCTGCTGACCCCGGGCGGCATGCGATATCACCCTATAACCATAATGACCATCAGCAACCACATCAGCCCAACCATCAAAGTGCGCCCATAAGTCTTGGGGGACGGCATATTTTTTGGCCCAAGAACAGAAAGGTCCCGTTGTGTAACCGACCTCCAACGGTGCACCAATAGGTCCATCTCCGAAATCAGATACCGTACTGACTGAAGGTGTCGTCGAAGGGCTAGAAAAAATCTTGGCACATCTTCGGGCAGCATGCTCAAAAGCGGACTTGTTTCGAGTAGTGGAACCCCTCGGTCTCCCCTTAGGGTTTTCTCGAACCTCAGGTGGACGAATATCTTCATCTGCCGGGTGGAGACCATCTCGAAGTTTCTCAATGATTACCCGTCGCTTCGCCGGATCGCTACCTTTAGCCTGCTCTATAAGAGCATCAAACTCATCATCATCGGTCTTTGGCCTATATTCGGAACTGTCGTACACCAAAGTCCTCCAAAACAAGTGCACGTCCTCAACGTAGACCCTCCTACCGTTTCTTTGCATCAGAATCATAATGCAAGCACAAGGCAACCCGTGAGTAACCTGTATCGCACATCCACAATGCTCTTCAAGCCCGTTCCCCAGCTCCATCCCTCTCTTAACCTCAGCTTCCAGTAACCTAATGGCTTTGATAGACACATGATTTCGCAATAAGGAGAAAAACGGTCCAGCACTTACAGACTTGGTCATCGACGTCTGTAACTCATGTCGAATCTTGGAGTGTTGAGCTTCAAGCATGCCGTGAATACGAGTCCACATAGTGTCGAGGTTCCAGTTTTGACTATTCAACCAAGCTTTCAGGAGGGAATGACACGACTCTACCCGGGAAGTGGCCGTGTTACCGAGGTGAAAATATTTGTTCGTATAGAAAACAACGAACTTCTTCTTGTAATGCGCCCATGTTCTCATCACATACCCGGCCAAATCTACCCAAGTTTCAGAAAAGGCTTCCCATGCTCTCCCAAACTCAGCTTGTGTGGTTGCATTGATCACGCGGTACCAACCCGTTTCTTTACTATGCATTATCATGTCTTGGTACATCATCATCTTTCTTGAATTTTTTACTCTGGTCTCCATGGCTTTGTTCACATGCCAACGACACAAAATGTGAGAAGTTTCCGGATAGAGGTCCTCAATAGCCCGGATCAAGCCCAACTCTCGGTCAGTGACAAGAGTAGGCATAAGTGACGCCCCCAGAAGTAGCTCCTCTAATCTCCGCAACATCCACCCATAAGATGTATCATTTTCAGACGGAAGGAGAACAGTGACAATTAAGAAGGAGGATCCGACCGGTGTCACGCCAACTATCTCAATAAGTGAAATCTTTAAAACGTTGGTCGAGTAGGTAGCGTCGATAAGAGCCACATATGGGTAAGCACGGAATAGTTTGATGGATTCCGGATGACACATAAACATATGAGTTAACTCTTTCGTATCGGGATCTGATTCGTGCCACTCCACATATTTGGCAGCAACTGCTACAGCCAACAGTTGTTGAGCGGGATTCCTACTTTCTCTCATCTCACGCTGAACCTTGTTCGACTCGCTATAAATTTGGGTGCTACTTGGTTGGGGTTTTTCCGGGGTCCTTTGATGAAGAGCGTTCTTGATATCCCTCGGCGGAATCGACGCCCGGACTTGTTGCCTCACAAATTCTTTCTCTTCGGCATCCAAGCCGGCAAAATGTCTATCCCCATTTTTATAGGTCGCTACTTCGTGGTTGTGAAAACCTGCGTTAGTCGAAGTAATAATGTACCAAGCAATCGTCGGCTTCCCATCATCCAAATGAGCATACTCTCCTGCACCGCTCGAATCCTAAACAAACATCCGCACTTAGCCGACCCTCTCTTGGTAGAATTCTCCGGTTTCTCAAGATCGATCTTCTTTCTGGTTCGGCCGTACCTTGAACAACGGAAGTACGACCCGAGCAACTCCGGTTGTTTGCGATTTTTCGCCCCATTTGTTGCCTTCACTAAGGCAAAACCATTATCAATAGCTATTTTTTGAGCCCAGTCAAACGCCTCATCCCGACTATCAAAAGATGTATCCGTCTCAAATAATCGGTTGTAATTAACCTCATTTCCACCAAACTCCTCAAACGAATCCTGTTAATACGCAAAATTGGTAAGGATTATATTTAAAAATATTAAAAACCACTTAATTTATGTTAAAAACTGAGTAAAAATAACGGAAAGAAAAGGATTTGAAAACTGGTCGTCCAAGCATGGAATGGACGTGAATAGTACACGTCCAAACCATGCATGGACGTGTACTATTCACGTCCATGCATGGAGAGGACGTGCACAATTCACGTCCATACCATGCCTGGACGTCCAGGATTAACGTCCAAGCATGGTATGGACGTGAATAGTGCACGTCCTCACCATGCGTGAAAGTGAATAGTACACGTCCATGCATGGTTTGGACGTGTACTATTCACGTCCATATCATGCTTGGACGGCTACTTTTGCCGTCCTCTCCACGCGAGGACGGACGGCCATTTTTCAAGTCTATTGCAAAAATTCGATTAAGTTTAATGTGTCTAATTCTATGACTTCTACGATTAATTCAACCTAATTTCAACTAAAGGGCTTAAACATGTAATTCAACAAAAATTAATTGAAAAAAAAAATTAAGATTTTAATTACTTACCGATGAATCGTTGTCGTCGTTTGACATTGAATCGTTGTCGTTGTTTGATGTTGTTGTTCGATGTTGAAACCGTTTTTTGGATTTTATGTTGTTTTTGTTGTTTTTGTTTCAGAGAAAAGAAGGTAGAGAGATAAAGAGAAAAGGGCATGCAATGTCTTTTATATAGAAAACGTCGACGATTTTTCGCAAAACGCCGACGACCTTTCGCAACCCCCTAAAATAATTGACGTTTTCATTTTACGGGGTGAGTCTTTGAATTCAATTTTTACAAAAATATATTGGTTGGGAAATTATAAAAATGACACCATAAAATTCTTTACGAATAGATTTTTAATATGAGTATACATTTCAATATATTTAGTTATATAGTTTGAGAGATATTAAAGAGAGAAGTAGGTGTCTCGAAAAGTGAGGATGACAATTAAAAAAGATTAGAGGTAGTACTTTTTAATTGGGTTTTATAAATTGTTTTTGATCGGAAAAATGATGACAAATTTCCCGTTATCAAAATGGCGCCGTTGCCGGGGATGGTGCTAGATTTTGTGTAGTTTAGGTTAGTCTTGGCTTTTGTTTGTTCTTGATCAAGTTTTGCTAGATTCGTGTAGAAAGTGTGTGTTGATTGCTCTCCCTAGTGTCTAAAAAGCACGAAGACGCCTAACGATTTGCCTTAAGTTTATGCATAGGGGTGATAGTACTTCCCTTCTTTCTAGTTCCGAACCAAAAATGTTCTTTCGGGCCTTAAAGAGTAGAACTTTAGCAAGGTGTCCTCTATCCTAAATTTTATTAAACTTTAATAGTGTGTCATCTATCCTAAATTTAACGATGTGTATTATGTGTTTGTATCCGTGGCCTTTTTGTATCTGTTGTGATGGTACCTATTACCTATTACCTATTATCTATTACCTACTCCCTCCATTCAAGAGTACACTACCACTATCTATTTTACACACTATTCACAAACGATCATTCAAATTCGATTTTCTCTCGATACGTAAATGAAATTATATCCATATGAGATCTTTTTTTATTCGTCTTTACGAGCATATTTTTAATATATAACTTTTATAATTTTTGAAAATACGTAGTTAACAATATTTGCCACATAAAATACACGTTGACAAATGTAAAAAAAAATAAAAAAAAATGGTAGTGTGGACTTGAAGGAGTATTACCTAGCCAAGTAACCCTAAGCCCGAGCAGTGAGAAGCGTAAAACAGACGCAACCTGTTCCTGAAATCCCCACTGCCATATTCAATTGGGGAAGATAACAGAATTCAAAATTAGTCATCATTAGAAGCAGAAAAGGCAATAACAATACATGCTATTATTGACGGCGATATGAAGAAAGGCATTACTGTTCGTGATCGAATTGTGACTAGGTCTACCTCCCTTCGCAACACCGCTAACCCCAAACCCAGGTTCCTATTCATTCTAATTATTGCTCGTCTCAATCATTTATTTACCTTTTACCGATTACTAAATAAACGATGGTTTTGTAATTAATCCCAGTCCCAATTATTCTTAATAATTGTAATTTTCATGTATGTGGGGGTGACCTTGTAATTGTATTGTTTTGCCCTAATTACAACAGGAAAAAGTGCGCCAAGGCCAAGGAAACACCCAAGAATAAATTATACGAAGTTCCAGGGTAACAATTTTTGATTCTGCAATTTCACTTTATTTATCGTCAAAAATCACTTTATTTATCTTACTTAGTACTCTTTTGTTCCACCAAATCCTTACCATTTTCTTTTTTGGACTATCCAACTCTATGCGGTGGCGCAAATGTCATTTTGTTGTAACACTCCTTAGCTTTCAGTGAATAGAAGTTTATCGTCTATCGTTGGAACTACATGAAGTACAATTCATGGATGATATTTGTTCGTGTACTTATTTATCTGTTTCTGACGCTTTTAAAATCGTATCTATTAACTGATAACTAACATGGTATGCTTGATGATGAAGGAGTAATGGTTTTTCATTCACTAATTTACCTCCCGAAGAATATGTTGCGCGTAAAAAGGAGTATGAAGAATTTTTGTCGTAAGTTTTTGCATTTTTGTTTTGCTTTACGTACGCACTGTACTTGATGTACACCATTTTAATATATCTTCTGTGCTTATATAAGAAATCATTTTGCGACATTTTCAGGAATGCACATTTGAAAAAGCCTCCCGACTATGCTAAGCAACAGAGTGCTGGTCTCTGCCGCCAATATTTCCCTATTATACAAGAGAGTAGAAAAGAGGTTCACTTTACTTCTTTATTACTTGTTTGCTTTCTGATGTCAATTGCATTGATTGATGATCCGGATCACGTTTGATATGTCGTGTGATGGTTCTTACCTCCATCCCGCACCTAAACTAGCATTCATCGTAATTATTTGGACCTAGCAGTCTTATTTCAATTCCTAATGGAAAATATAACTCGCTATTCTGGGGCTGTAAGCCTATATCATGTACGCCGCTGTAAGCCTAAAACTCTTTAACATATAACACAGGTAAGCAAAATGATTCACAAAATTAGTATCCTTTCATATATCCTGAAATGGCAGCCAGTATGTCTATCAATGCAAATGTGACGCCATCTGGGTTATGGATCACTCAGAAATAGGCTCGTGGTACTTTTAGTATCTTCGTACGTTCATTACATGTTAAGTGAAGACCCTTTTGCCGCATGATATGCGGACCCTTTAAGTTATGAAGGTAATGTCAATCGTATTGAAACTCAATTTGAGACTTGAAATCGGAATCCGGTTGTCAAGGCCTGATCTCAGTTGTTGCACAATAAATTCAATTAATATCGCCTCAGAGGTCATCTTCAAAACCTGGGTATAACTTCGATAATGATGTGGTCTAACGAACTCGTGGTTGATATTCATGATCATCATAATGTGTCTATTGGTTGTTGAATCTGGTGATCTTATTCAAGGGGGAATCCTGCAACAATAGCATAGGCTGGAGCTTTTGAAATTTTGGGAGGCTCCATTGAAATCTCATTATACTTGTCTTTTAAATCTGAAGAATCAAGAACGAGTTAGCACCTAAGAGGGGGAGAAGGTGAATTAGGTGACCTTTTAAAAAAAAACTGAAGTAGCTTAAGTGTTTCACGAATTAAGGCAACAAAACTCAGAGTCTAAGCAACAGCATGTGGAACTGTTGCACAGAGCTGATCTATTACGAGTATAACAAGAAATGAGAAACAAGTACGAGAAAGAGCAATAAACAAACGATATAAAAAATTGGTTCAACTCCTACTCCGGAGCCTACGTCCAACCGTTATTTTATTGAAAGTTTAGAAGCTACTCCGCTTAACTAACACTATTACAACAAAACAACTCCCCAACCTACTCCGATTGCATTTTGCTTAGAGCTACTCCTCTCGTAAGACTTGACTCAAACTTAAAGCTAATCCGCTCTAAGAGTTTTGATGTTCTACCTTTGGTTTACACGATCAATGTCTCAAGGGTTCTCTTAAAGAACATAGAGACTTCATTTAAGATCTAAACACAAGGTTCATCGAACATACTCTTTTAATCGTTAGAGGTGCGAACTAGCACGAGGAGATAATTGCTTTTGGAAAACAAATGAAGACTCTTTTGAAAATCAGAAACTTTTGCAAAACAAACTTTGAAGGACAAATGCTTAAAAAGATTTTGCAAAGTTTACAATAAATGCCTTAAAAGTCTTAACATTTAATGAACTAGAAGGTTGTCTTATATAGAGGGAGTGGCGTGTGATTGCTTGCTCACAAATGCATATTATATTTGTTTCACTCTATTAACCAAAGGTTCATATGGTGAAGAGTCTTTTACAAACTGAAAGGACTACACACTTTTACAAGCCTCGAGAATTTCCCCTTTGGGTAAGGTGTGTATGATACAAAACCTTCTTTGAAAAAGTCTTATGGCTATAAGAGGAAAAAACTTACTTTTTACTTTCTAGTTTTAGACTCCATGTGCTTGTGAGATTTGTAATTCAATTTGATTTTCTTTAGTTTGTAAACCATTTAAAATATGCAGATGCAAGTAAAAGACAACTTCTTTTAGCAAAGATGATTTTCGAAAACTATCTCCATGACCGTACTAGAAACCCCACTTGCAACAGTTTGCTAGACTGTTGCAAGGGTTTTGTATCTTCTAACAAATAAGAGAGTACGTTTAACTACCTTGCTTACAACACTTTCCTAGACTTGACCTTCACTTGTCTTTGCT
Organism: Silene conica; assembly: GCA_029255685.2. NCBI lineage: Eukaryota > Viridiplantae > Streptophyta > Magnoliopsida > Caryophyllales > Caryophyllaceae > Silene > Silene conica. The sequence goes on from CM055314.2 coordinate 77,905,803, forward strand.
TGCTTCTTGACATATGATCTTGTTGTCTTCAGTGGGCTTTATGTCACTTTGCTAATCTCTTGAACTAATTGAGCAAACATTAGATTAATCAAGGTAACTTGTCATCATCTACACATTGTGTTCTAACAAAATCTAACAGATGACTGATTATGTACTTGTGGAGCCTATGGCTTTGATAAACATTCTCGTTTGGGGCTGCTGGGCACATGTGAACTTTAAAGCTAAGCACAAGGATGCCGAGGATTCCACCACAGCTATATATTTTGCCGAGATTGATGTGACGAAGAGGGAAGTAACTAATCTCACTCAATTGGACATCGACCTTTCTACTGGTATGTTTATGGCCTTCTGTAACTCGTGCTTTTATATTACGCATACAATAAAGGATAGAGACTAAATTCGCTAGAATAGTTTTATCCTATTTGATTTGTAAAGAAAGCTTGCTTGCTATTTGATCGACCACGCACTGATCTAATTTGTTATTTGTGTTCAGATACGGGTGCCTATAAGCATTGTAGGTTTTGCCACGCCGATCCTGAAGAAATCAATCATCTCTCTATTGGTGGCTGCGGTTGTGTGTATCATTCTGTCGATGGTAAATTAGTCTTAAGGAAGCCTTAATATTTCTATTTCATGTAAACTTGAGCTCAAAATTGAAGGTTGACAACTATTGTTAGCTACAAGCAACTTTGATAGTCTATGGAAGTACTTGGCTTGTCGTGTACTTGTGGGTCTCGGTGCTATTGTAAAACTTGCTCGCTTTAGACATTGTTCAGTGATTGGTTGCTTCTCCTCAAAACGCAGCAACACTCATGGTGACTATAAATGGTTAATAGGAATAGTATAGTGCACAAGGCTATGTGACCAACAATTATGAATTCAATTGGATTTGGAAAAAGCGAATATTTTTTTGTTATGCGTTAATTTTTGAATCGACAAATGAGAGTTTGCTGCTACAGTTTTGATATACTCCAACAAATTTTTATGAATCTTGGGAGGCTCGATTGGAATGTACTCGTAATTATATTATGTATGTGTGGAGCCTATTGATTAGTCTATTTTAGTAGAGTTTAATAAAGGTTATTTTGATGATTAATTGATGGATTGGGAAGTATTTTATTGGATTTTAGTGCATATGTCTTTGGTGTTGGTTTGAGATGGAATTGTGCATTTTCATGGGATAAATGGATTGATTTCTGTTTAGTAATGAAGATGGATTCTTTATAAGTTGGTATTGGGCTAAAGATGTTATGTGAGTGTATTTTAAAGCAAGTCAAAGCTCAAAGACTAAGACAAAGCATTGAAACTTCCAAGGCAAAGTGACATTGGATTCCATGTATTCCAACTCTTTTATGCTCAACATTGGATTCCATCTCTTCTATGACACAACAATATGACATAATGAATTCCAACAACTCCTTAATTCTCCATTATTTTGACAATTATGTTCATTCTTTATGAGAGTTTATGGAGATACTCATTTATGGGACTTTATAATTATGTTCTTTGAAGACCTATAAAAAGAGGTATTGTTGATCAATGGAGGGACACTTCTTACACACTTCTCATATAGATACTTTCTCTACCTTTTAATCATTAGAATATAATTTTCATAGTTTATTTTAGTTAGTTTTATTTGTATGGAAGAGTAATTTATTCGTCTTGGATCAAGCAATTGAAGCAAATGAATTAGTGTTTTGTAAGACTCTTTGCTCTATATTTTTATCTCTTGAATATTGATTTTTATTCTCAATTAATTATTATGATTATCGATAGTTTTTACTAGTTTGATCACCTAGTTTATATTATCTATAATCTATTGCTAGTTTAGGAATTTGAATCTTTTGTTCAATTACTTAGACATTAGTAGCAACTATTGTTCATCAATTGTATGCTTTTCATCGTTGTTGAATTGTAGGAGAATAATAATCATATGAATTAAAGTGTAGAACCGCTTGTGTATGCATTTGTTCTTCTTTGTTGGCTTCTCTAGTTATAACATATGGCATGATTAAATTTAGATACGCTTGGACTAGATTGTCATCACCATAAGGGTTGTTTATGTTCGCTTTTCGCAGTGAACAACTAAAAATAAGGAGAAGTAGAAAATCATGTTTTCACAACAAAGTATTCAAGAGTAAATAGAGTCTAAAAGTGTCAATGATCAAACCTATATCATTTGTGGAAATTGTAAGACCCAAGACTTCTTTTTATAATTTCATTTGCTCGAATTTTAATATTTTGCTTTGTTAGATTTAGATTTAAAACCTCAAACACCCCCCCCCCCCCCAATTGGTTACATTAGAATTATTTACACAAACACACATTAAACATAGACCTTCCTTGTGGGATCGACCCCTACTTACCCTCGCTATTGTTAGAGTTCGTAATGGATAAAATTATTAATTTGGAGACTCACGACAAGTCTAGCCAAATTTTTATGAATCTTGGGAGGCTCGATTGGAATGTACTCGTAATTATATTATGTATGTGTGGAGCCTATGGCCCTGATAAACATTCTCCTACAAGACGTCGAAAAATGTCATTGCCTACACTATCAAACAACATTAGAAGACCTCATCATTCCACATTTAAAAGAACTCAAGCAGTAGTTGGACACACGAATCCGTGTAGCTTAGTCCTCCAATCACATGCTCGATTCTTCCCAAGGCTTGAACAGGAAAATGATCCAAATTGGTTTATGAAATTCGGACAAAGATTCACATGCTCGATTCGTCCCAAGGCTTGAACAGGAAAATGATCCAAATTAGTTTATGAAATTCGGACAAAGATTCGTCCCGGGGCTTGAACAGGAAAATGATCCAAATTAGTTTAAGAAATTCGGACAAAGATAGCCAACAAATAGCATACACTATAGTCGTAACAATTCACGCAATAAGGTGGCCAAATTCACAAACATAACCGATGAATGCTACCAATTCTAAATATAATGAGAAAACCAAACAAATGAAGCCCAATTCTTGCAAAAGTACCAACGATGTATCTAGCCATTTGCCAACCTTTGCCAAAATTTGACGAGAAGAGCTTAGAAACATCCTATCTACAAAAAGAGCAACTCGGGATATAGTCGTAGTCGTCTTCCATGAAACCGAGTTTTCCTACAATGTAAGCATAAGAACTTGAGGCATTTACAAAAAATCAATAGCAACAACCTTTCCTTGATGCACTTCTCAAACACTTCTTCGGCTATAGGTTGTTGCTCCTCATACGCTTCCCAACCGTGAAGATCACGCTCTTCGTTTTCGTCCACTTCTCTTCACTGTAAAACGAATATAAATGATGACCTTGGGAATGAATATTGTAACCGATTAATTAAATTATTTATGTATAAAGCTATTAACAAACTAATTACCTACTACATCATCAGCTTCGTGGTGGTCGACTTGAATAGAATAGATGCAGGACACCAAACTCATGGCAATCCTGAAAATCCCATCATCTCCGAACCCTTCACCCCAATTGTTCCTCATTATCCAATACAATGTATTATCTGTGGTGATTCCAAATCCAACAATTGCTGCAACGTGACTTAAAACACGTTCAGTTACGGGATGGATCACAAATTGTCACCTCTTATTATGCCACCCTTGTAATCCATTAACTCATGAGTTACAAGCAAGTCTCCGATGGGGGGCCAAACCTCACAAGATCATCAATCACCGTTCCCTGATCATCTCTTTCCCGAAGTAGATTTTGCGGTCCACAATAGTAAGACTTGGAGCCGTAATCTTGTGTGTCATTAATCCCTAACGTACATACACGCCAATTTACGCGATCAAGACCAGATAAAGGGGACAGGAATGGAATAAAAGAACTGAGGAAATCACAATCAGAAAAGTAATAACTATAAATACTTATAAATAGATACCTGCACATTTCTAAGACGGGTTCCGTCATTTGGCAGCAAGGCAGCATCATAGTCAGCAGCAGTCACAAGTCCATGTTTTTTTAAATAACTAAACACACCTTCTACATAATCTGCTGGCTTGGGGTTGTAACATCAACCATTTGTTGGACCGATAAAGTTGGAGGTGATGGTTCGTCTCTTTTGTTAGACCTCAAATTAAGCTTGGCTTGCATAGCTTCGACCGTACATACACTCATACACTTCCCATCATCTTGATTCACAGAAAAAGTACAGTTACAATACATTATTATACATAAATTCGGACAAAAACAATCAACAAATAGTATACAAATACAACTATACACCAATATGAATGGCTTACTACTATTACTGCTCCCTGCCAGAATGGCCAAAAATTATCTGGAATTCCTGGAACTATCCTAAGCATACTCTGATCACTTGGCTAGTGATTCAAGGAGGTTTGAACATCAAAACTAAACTGTACAACATTGGATGTAGCACTGATGACAAATGCTTTATTTGTGACAACATGCCTGAGACAAGAAACCATCTGTTCCTGTACTTCCCTTACAGTAGCAGGATAAAGGACTGGTCGGAGGGGTGGCTGCACAAACCCATTCCCCCTTTTGACGACATGATTGTTGGTAATGCCAAAGATACACAATGGAAGATAATGACAATGGTGGTAAATGCATATTGCTATTACAGATGGTTGCAAATGAACAATGCCAGGATAAATGGTACCCTCATCAGACCAGAAAGAATTGTTAGCAGAATCAAATCAGAAGTTTTGCACAGACTTCAGTTCAAGGCTTGACCTACTGCTACGATAGATTAAGTCTTTTTGTATTGATATAATGATGGTTTTGGTTTAGAGGCAGTCTGATACATGGTTATCAGCTGCTGACAATTTCTGTAATTGGTTTTCATTGATGCTTTAATATACTTCTCACATTATACCAAAAAAAAAAATATTCACCAATATAGTCACAACAATGTGTATAATTCCAACAGAGCATAACACTACAATTTTGAGCCTTCGAAGCCGTCGAATTGTGCAGCGATGAGTAATATCCATAAATATGGACAGAAAATCAAACAAATCAGGGATCCTCGCAAAACTAGTACAAATAATAATGTACCTAGTCATTTGACAATTTTTTTGCACTAATTTATAAGCAACATGTCCATAGAAAATTGTCTTTGTAAAAAAAACAACACTGGGAAAAAAGCACCGAACTTTTAATACATCTAGATACACAATTAACCGTCTTTGTCCGAATTTTTACTGTGCTTACCAGGGGCGGATACAGGAATTTGGGTTAGGGAGGGCACAAATCATTTCAATCATAATTTCGATATTGTTTTGCTTTTATATACTTACGGTTCAAATAATATTTTGTATGATAATAAAAATCGAACAAAATCATGAGTAAAAATTTTTTTTTTAAATTTTATTTTACTTCAACTAAAAATCTGGAAATTACTGTTCAAATCTATTTGGATAAAATTTTTACTTCCAAAAATATTCAATTTTGAAAGATAAAAATCTTAAATATATAAAAGTTTGGATAATCATAATATATGTAAACCAGTATATCTAATATTAAATTGTAATTCTTATCTTAATTTTTCATAACAATGTTTCAATCTCTCTTGAATTATATATAATTTAAAAATAAAAGGTTAGAAATATTTATTTTTATTTTAACAAAGTTTTTTAGATTGAATTAATTACATAACAAAAAAAATTTAAAATAATAAAAATAACAATAATCGTGACAAAACAGTAATAAACGTAACAATATTCGTGGCAAAATATGAATAGTCCGTTACAAATGTTTAGTAAATTGTGGAAAATAAATTTACATATGAAAATAATAATAATAACTTGTGGGGTTCGAATCTGTGTCTACAAACTAACAGTGCTCTTCATTTACCACTACACTAGTATCGTTACATTGTAAAAGAAGAATACTAATTTATACATAAAACTGAAAATTTTGAGCCGCGTGATGGCACTTGCCCGCCCTTTCCCTCCCCAGATCCGCCACAGGTCTTTACCACTCTTTAAACAAACAAAAAAAAAAGAAACTTAAAAAGAACAAATCTTTCTAACAAAAAAAAAGTAGACATACCTAGTGCATGTTGTAATCCTTTAATTAAAAACTGGAGGCAGAAAATCTTTGCCTTGGAACTCAGTGAATAACGTCTCATGTAACACTTCTAAAAGCAGAATTACGTTTTCGGGTCGTCATGTTTGCGAGATATGTGAGAAAATGATGGAAGTATATGGTAGTAGTGCGTGTAAGAGTTTTTAGTTTATAAAAGAACTGGAATGAAAATGGCTTGTAAACTCGTTTCAATGTTTCATGACAGGAAATTTACTACAAGCCAAAAGACATTTTTACTTTTTCTTTTAAATTTCCTACCATTTTAAAGAAATGAAATTACTCCTATTTTTACACTCTTGTAATTCGTCTTAATCTCAAGACGAGTCAAATACATACCAAATTACCGTACTTGCTGTTATCTAGAAAATACCAACTTTTTGTTTCTATTACTACCATTTGGTAGTATTTGATCCGTCTTAAACTTAAAACGAATAGTATTCGTCTTAAATAAGACTTACTGCTTATAAAAAACATTAACGGTCTATAAGTATTAAAGTCGATCAAGACTAATTACAAGAAAACAAACCGGAGTAGTTGTTCCGACACAAATGGCTAAATATTCATCCGTGAATTACGAAATGATGAAGATTAATCAAACGGGCCAGGATATACCTTAGACGGATATGACCGTAGACAAAGAGTAATTAAACGGACCTGAAACTCCTACAGGAGCAGATGGTCAAGTAATTTGCCTAAGGGATGTGTTGATGTTTGTATGAAATCATGATCACATTTTATTGAAGATGAATATTGTTTTGATGATTTATTTGTTGAATAAAAAACAGAGTAAGAGGAAAATAATGGGAGAGAATTTGTATTAGCTTTGTATTGATGTAAGAATTGTATAGAACTTGATGATATTACAATGTGTATCAAGATTCCTTATATAAGAACAAAATAACTAATTATTAACAACCTTGATTATTAATAATTGCCTTTGACTTATATATATTCTAACACCCCTCTCAAGTTAGAGGGCGTGAATGAAACATCTCCAACTTGAACTGTAATTGATGATGTAGAGGGTCTGGTAAAGCTTTGGTGAATAGATCAACAGGTTGTTGTTTGGTTGGAATGTAGGATAAGCTAATTAGACCTTCTTGTAATTTTTCTCGTACAAAATGACAATCCAAGTCTACGTGCTTGGTTCTTTCATGGAAAACAGGGTTCCTTATATAAGAACAAAATAACTAATTATTAACAACCTTGATTATTAATAATTGCCATTGACTTATATATATTCTAACACCCCTCTCAAGTTGGAGGGCGTGAATGAAACATCCCCAATTTGAACTGTAATTGATGATGTAAAGGGCCTGGTAAAGCTTTGGTGAATAGATCAACAGGTTGTTGTTTGGTTGGAATGTAGGATAGGCTAATTAGACCTTCTTGTAATTTTTCTCGTACAAAATGACAATCCAAGTCTACGTGCTTGGTTCTTTCATGGAAAGCAGGGTTCTTGGCAATGTGGATAGCTGCCTGACTATCACATTTGACAGGAATTGCTTGAACATTATGAACCTCGAACTCATGTAACAGTCTGCTAAGCTATGCTAACTCAACAGTAATTCGCCTGAGGCTTCTATACTCAGCTTTTGCAAAAGATAAGGAAATTGTTTGTTAGTTTCTTTGACTTCTGGGAGATGAGAGTGCCTCTCAGGAAAACAATGAAAACACCAACGACAGAGCGTCTGGTTTGAGGACAAGATGTTCAATTAGCATCACAGTAGCCTGTAAGATTATAATCTGGAGATTGTCGAGCAAAATACCCTGACCACTATCTTTGGTTATGTATTTTAGAACATGAATGGCTGCTGGCCAGTGTTGGTCCCTTGGAAAAGACATGTATTGACTTAAGAGTTGAACAACAAATACGTGTTTGGTCAAGTTTAAAAAAGTGTGTCTATTTCTCAAAATCAGAAGCTATGTCAAGCACTTGGTTTTTGAAAAATAAAAACTGTTTTTCTAAAGCTCAATACCACTTTCTCACTCAAAAAACAGAAACAACAGTTTGTTGTATTTCTGTTTCTGTTTCTTCCAAAACCGTCAAATATAACTTCCTCTTTCTATGATTCTCTTATAACCTCTGCTACATTTTTTAAGATAAAATATTATTTAAAAGCATGACCGTTCGTTACCGTAAATTTTTTTTTTCTACATTTGTCAATTTTTGTTAATAAACAAAATTTATGATCTTTTATGTTAATTTGAAACATTTTACATACAATAAAATACATATTTATAGTCTAGTATTATAAGAATGGATACTAATTAAAAATATCACAAGTATTATGAAAAGATTAAAAAAACATAAAAAGGTCACATTCTTTATGCGTAAACCAGATTCACAATAAATTAGACTGTACTAATTACGGTAATTATTATTGTGTGTCACCCTTGTATGTAGTGGGATTGCGAGAGACACAAAGTGAACATTTTACGATAAATAATAATTATATGTTTTTTTAAAAAAAAGTGACTACTAATAAAAATTGGTCACTTTATATAAAATACAATATTGTCATTTTTAACCTAAAATTGCATAAAATGATGACTTTTAAAGTAATCGTACAACGGTCTTAAAATATAATTTACAATGATCTATATTTCTACTTTGATGGAAAATATATTTATACAACGATAAATGAAAAAAACTAAAACAAGTAAATTAAGCCAAATACTAAAAATTATCTAAAACATCTATTATGACCTTAACCAAACATACCCTAATTTTTTGAAAAAAACACTTTTTTTTTTAAATCACTTTTGAAAAACAGAAATTATATATTAAAAACAGGGCCAAACATGAAATTTTAAAAACAAAAACTCATTTTTAACAATCTAAGCCAAACATGCTAAGAGCATGTTTGACCTTGCTTACGAAAAATAATTTTTACTTTTGTAAAGAAGTTTTTATAAAACTAGTTCTTGATAAAATTGGTCGTGTTTGGCCAAAAATTTTCAAAAACTATTTTTATCAGTTTTATCGTGTTTGGCCTAACTAGTTTCTATAATTTTTTTTATTTTGTTAAAATATATTATATATAGATATACAAAAGAGCGGGATTAACTAGCGAGAATTCCGACATGAAAATCTGAAAATTGTTATTTGGCGGTTTTTTTTGGGTTTTAGCGCTCAAATAACTTAAGAGCAACGTGAAAAGAGATTGCTACTTCTGTTTCTAGCTGTTTCTAGGAGTCAGTTTTAGTATGTGTTTGGCCCTGTTTTTTAACTGTTTTTTCAACCAAAGAAATAAAAGTTGGGTCAAACACTACTTTTTAAAAAACTAAAAACTGATTTTATTAAACAAAAATTCTAAAATTGACCCCTAGAAACACCTAGAAACAGAAGTAGCAAATTGTTACTCCCGTTTCTCTTTTCACGTTGCTTTAAGTTATTTGAGCCCAAAATCCAAAAAATATTGATAAAAACTAGTTAGGCCAAACACGATAAAACTGATAAAAATAGTTTTTTAAAAATTTTGGCCAAACATAAACAATTTTATCAAGAACTAGTTTTATAAAAATTCCTTTACAAAAGTAAAAATTCTTTTTCATAAACACGGCCAAACACGCACTTAGAATTTTTGTTTAATAAAATTAGTTTTTACTTTTTTAAAACGTGGTGTTTGACCTAACTTCTATTTCTTTAGTTGAAAAAACAGTTTAAAAGTAGGGCCAAACACATACTAAATAAACTACAAAAATGGTTTTTACAAAAAAAAATAAGAAAAAAAAGCGTGTGTTCATCATCTAGTCACACGTTGAAACTGACGGATCATACACACGTTAGAACTTGGATGGATGAAACTCAATGTGTGGTTAATGGTTGAATGATGAAAATTTTCCGGTCAGGGTTTTTAATGAGAATTTGTGAAGTTAATTACAAACGCTAATTTTGTCAGAATAAATAGTTTAATCTACATATAACATTGTTAATTGAAGTAAATAAATTAGAATTATTACTCGATCGACATGAAAATTAAGGTCGGTAAAAGAATAAAATGCGCCCATAAATGAGTAGGAATAACGTTCAATTATGCAATCCTTCCATCTAGATTTTTAGTTTTTTACTATTCAATTGGCTGGTGTTTGTGTTAGTGATATTGATCACAGGCTCATTTAAGTGCATTCGGGTTTCTTATGTCAAAACGGTTTGAGCTCGTAATTGATATAATGTGAGTCGGGAATACGGAATGTATGCTCATATAATCGTATATCGAGTTCATGTATATAATGGATAAGGGACACTAATTAATAGTGTTGTCGTAGTATATTATGTCTCCTATCGGGGTTATATACTCGGGGTGAAAGTATATTCATACTTAGTGAAATTCGAATAAGCAAAAATAAGATTTGTTACGACCCCGAATTACGAGTCATGCGTGACATTACATATTATTAATGCACGGAAGTTATGTTTTGCGGTTATCATAATTGCTAATGATTGTCAATAATTGGTTGGTAAAGTAACCAACATACTTATCCTATACATAATACACTTATATAGAAAACAAATGTGAGAAAAAAATACTTCCTGTTGTCTTAGTTTTTGACAAAAAGTTGCTGTAACTTTTTCACAAAAAAGTTTCTGTTTCATATTTTTCATATTTTTCTGATAAGTGTATGTTTTGTGTTTTGACAAAAATCAAATAAAAGAAAACTCTTATTGTTTATTTTGTTCTTAGTTCTTGCCTTAAGACTAAGAATCGTCGTATCCTACAGAGATTTCGTATAACCCGAAGGCTATAGGGTCGAAATACTCGAAGGAAAACGTGTTTAGCGTGATTCGATTGGGTGTAATATACCGTCTTATTGTTTTCATTTCTGTTTTTAGTGCCTTTGGTTGTATTATTTACATGTTTGTAATATTTGTAATACAAAAGTACAACAGTTTGCTCACTAATTAGCATTGACTTAGCATTGACTTCATGTGTTTCTCTAGGCTTGGAAGTCGATGGCTTTCGTTAAAGTTATTCATCATCATCGGCACCATCCTCGCTGCATTGAGGACTGCCTCTTTAAAGCATGCCGAGAATGGAGAAGATGACTGGCACGTCTCGATGAGACACTCACATGCATCTGAGATCATTGAACGAACATGTTCTCGCGCAGTCTCGGTTGAGCTGCCTTAAGTGGCCAGAGACGCACCTTAGCGCTCCCTAGATCATCCCAAAGACGGAAAATAGTAGCCACTAAAGATACAACTTGTATATGGCTGTTGAAGAGAACTTTGCCTCCCTTGTTTCCCCCTCCACCCGAGAGCAGAAAGAGGTAATCATATGCAGTTCTAACTCCACAACTAACAATTCCATTCTTCAGATACTCGTCAGTCGAAGGCGTGTATCCGGAGGCAAACCACTTTGCTTCCACCAGGAATGCATTGAATAGATCTTTCCACTGCATCAAGTTACACAAAACTCAACTACTACAGCTCGCTTACTGTTTTCTGAAGCAGCCTGCTCAGTCAAGTAGGTTTTTATATCAAAGGAATCTTAATCAATATCAATAAAACAAATATTTTCATATTATACCCCTCATTTCATATTAAAAATCTTGACTTGGTTATATGCATTCGGTAGTACACAAGACTAACTGTTAAAGTACAAGCATTAGGTTGTTGAGAAATTGGAAACATTTCTTGCATTCACCTTCAAGAATATGAAAATTACAATGGCAGTGAATCAAGGTTTTTTTGCATTTGTTTGGCATGACGAAGAGCAGCTAGTGCTTCCGCTTGTTTTCCAGGGCGTTCCAAGTTGAGCGCTTTCATTTTCTCAGCCTTGATCTGAGATTCGAGTTGAAGCCGCTCTTGACCGGAGACATTATTCTTACTAGAACTTGAGACTGATACCTCTTGTTTGGTGGGACATTGGAGACAACGGGATTAGTATCTTGCAAGTAGTTGCAACCCAATTGCTTGTAGGGCGGATAAAAGCTGAGGGTCAAACAAATCCTCAACACCCGCCATGTCAGCTGGAGGAACAGCTGATGTGGCAGGGGTCGGACTAGCTTCTTCTAGCTGGGATTCTAGTTTCTTGGGCAGTTCAAGTTCGGTATCAGCTTCATCGGTCCTACCTTCTCTTCGTAGCTTCATAGCATTCCGTTTGTGATTAAGACAGTCCCTCTGAAGCTTAAATCGGTCGCTACTAGACATGGGTTTTGTGCTCACTTGTGGAGGACTTTGCTCCTCCTTTACAGTAGAAGATACTGTGGAATAAGTGACTTCCATTGTCAAACTCTCGGGTTTTTCTTCCTGTAAATTTCTCTCCAATAACTCTGAGTTCATCTCGAGCTTCAACCAATTTCCCTTCTCCTTCAAGCATCAGCCACTACAGTAATACAATCAGACAAAAATTCTAATGATGAAGACAACAATTGAAGCAGTCGTAGTCCCAGTCGAGTAAGGATTTGCCTAAATTGAACCAAATTAGTCAAATAACAAATGCATTTAAGAACTAAAACCAAACATATTTGAATACTAAAACAAAAATTCACACTGGAAACAATAATCCACGAAACAACAAAACACATTAAGAAGAGAGTCGCGACTCAGTGTTGATATATAGCTAACCAGCTCAACAAACGAAAGCGACACTTGCAAGTATATAACAAGCAAGTTGCCACAGAACCGGAGGTTAGTCCATATCTACCCCAGTGGACTCAATAAATATGTTAATTCTCTTCGTATTATCTTCAAGGTTCGTCCCCACTAGCTTGTCAACAGCTTGAATATTGTTGATCATAACAACATTGGCATCGCCTCGCCTCGTATCTAAAACATGATTGGGAAATTTTTAAAGCATAGGATGACATTAACAACTGTTAACTGCTAAACTTGGATGGAGAATACATATTTACAGTTCCTCACAATCTAAATGCAAATTAGCAACATTGGCAATCATCAATGCTGGGGAACAATATATCATGTTAATGTGTTAAATAATGAGTTAATACTTAATAATACCTTGACATCATCAACCTAGGTAGCACCAAAACGGACACGGACACGACACGGACACGTCCTCATCCGAATCAATATTTTAATTAATCTCTTTCGATAGCATATTTCTCGTCTGAAGAACATCATTCACCGCTGACATTAACAATTGATTGCTTCTTTGAAGGAATTTTAGAGACGACCTGAGTTATGTCAAAAATAGTTTTGAGCAGGCCAGCAGGGTATTAAATATCGAGTAATTATGCGAGTTTCCATGGTACCAAGGCTCCCTTGTAAGGTCCCCTGTTGTCCCAAATAAAGCAAAATGCCCACACTCAACCTGAGGAATCACTATTCACTAATCACTACCCATTCTATCAGCAGTTAACTTGATCGAGTATTTAAGAGCGTGGCAGTGTATTTACTTGTTAGAGCTGCATCTAGAGACCATCAACCAAATTGCAAAGTCACTAGCTGAACATAGCCAGTGTGGGGACACATTGAATTGCTTGAGTGAATGGTCATACCATTCGACAAAATAACAGACCGGGCGAGGTTTGCCTTGCAAGGTGCATCAATTTTAAGGCGACAATACTAATTACGAAACAAATACTAACCAACAAAAATAGCAAACTGGAACATTATAGAACATCCTACATGAGTCTCTCTGTACAGAAGTCGAACGCAAAAGCAAACCAAAACAAATCAAGCAATAGCAAATGATAGGAGAAATACCCCGTCACTAGAGGAGCTTTTAAATGTTTGAGCTTTCTGAAGATTCATGATATCACAGTGGGCAGCAGCAACACAATTTCACAGCATCTGGAAGTAGACTTGTCTTTTTGTAGCACCGATATGTCGATAACAGATTAAGCATATTGGTTATGTGACCACCTGCATGCAGACAAATACATATGTAACATGATAGTGGGCTACTGCCTCATCAAGGCGTTCTTGAGCTCCTTTCGGCATGTTCTGAAACATTGCGCTGAACTGTGCCTTGTTGGGACACTCGACCATCTTATGGGGACCCTTACACACAAAACACTCAAACGGCTTCTTCGTTGTGGACGTAGCAGAATTTCCCACTTTCGAAGACGAGCTTGTGGGCGAGCTTCTATTACTCCCGATCGAGCTTGACTCCCTTGTGTGTAGAACCGACTACTCCCAACCGAAACTGAACTGGCTTGTTGTTTCTTTCCATTAGTCCCATGAGACGAACCAGTATTCTCCGCTGGTGTCGCATCTCGAGGTGCCTCTCGCTCTCCGTGGAAGTCGAGAAGTCGTTCCGCGGCAGATATTGTTGCAGACAACGTCTTAGGACTCTGCCTCATTACCTCTTGTTGAGCCCACCTCTTCAATCCGTCGATAAACTCGAATGTTCGGTCCGTCTCGGTCATCTCGGTAATCTCGAGCATGCACGCAGAGAATTCCCTCACAAAATCTCGGATAGATTTGGTGTGCTTCACCTCCCTCAGCTTCTTCCGAGCAACGAACTCAGTGTTCTCGGGATAGAAGTGATCCTTCAAAATCTTCTTGAAGTCGGCCCACGATGTCACCGTGATCGTGCCCGCTTCCATTTCCTTATATTTAGCCCTCCACCACATCTTGGCATCATCCGTCAAGTACATGCTGGCTGTGTCGCCTTTCCCTGCCTCATCGAGCCCACTTACTCGGAAGTTTGCTCCATGTCGAAAACGAAGTTGTCAACCGCTTTCGAATCCCTCGCCCCATCGTAGGTACGAGGTTGAGGCGCTTTCACCTTACGGGCCCCCGAAAATTTTCCGTCATTGGCCACGGCTTTCATAAGCGTGGCACAAGTATTCTCGAGCTCCTCGATCTTTCGGTGGAGGTGAGTAATTTCTTCCCCTCGATCATCGGGAATTGCATTAGCGATCGCTAGGGTCCGGGTCTCCATCCTGACCATCGCCGACTCAAGGCTACTAACCGTCTTTTCCAACTCCTCGAGGCTCTCTCCCATTCGGATCACGATGCCCTCGAGTTTTGGGAGTTTATTATCAAACGCATCTTCGAGGTAGCACATCCGCTCCTCCATCGTCTTGCCCATTTTCTCGATAACGATGAACAAATGCGGCAAGCAGAAACCCGTCCGAAGACCGGGCTCTGATACCAAATGTCACAGTCCGGTACTTTTGCCGGATCGTGGTGCGCACCCTTGCCCGACTCTAGGGCAAGAATGCAAGCAACAAGGGTCTCGTATTAGTGAGGGATCACCCACTAGCACGTATCTCGGGTCTCGGGGTGTGTGTCGGGAATCCTAGTCACGATTATCAACGTCCGGCACACGAATGCAATAAAAGTAAGCAATACGATTATTGAAAGCAACAAGAAAGCATAAACAAGCTTAATGATGAGAAGCGGTTTTTCATTGACTAACACCTCTCATAGAGGCAAATTTGATATTTCTCATCTTGTAGCAGTGAACATTACAATTGCAGAATAGATATATGTTTTCTAAACTCCTAAAAACGTACCTTAAGCTAAAAACGAGACTCCAAGCTTTCAACACGCAGGAAGTAGACTTTGAGTACCAAATGATACAAAAAACTGGAAATGAAAATACAAAAGCGAAATAAGAAATCTAAAGGCTCGAAGTGAAAGGACCGCGCGCGCAAATTATTGGCTATGAGGCTAGATTTGCGGCTAAAATATACGGATCCTTACACCGGGCCGGCGTGCCTATTGCGTGTCATGGCCCGCCGTGCTTCGAGCCGTGCCGTGCCTAGGCACGAATTTTTCGGAAATTGTGTGTCGCTGCTCGATCGTGCTCGTGTCGTGCCGCCTCGAAATCGCCATTGGGCCGGGCCGTGCCGCCCACCGTGCCTCGGCCCATAATGCCATCTCATGTCGGTACTCAAAGGTAAATACTACGGATCACTATTACTAAGACCTGACAAATCGGGTTAATATGTTGAGTTCGGGCCGAGTTATTTTTGTTTTCTCTAATTTTCGAATTAGTTAGAGTCGGTTCGAGTTAAGTCGGATCACTACGAAGTACGGGTATGTTTTCGATTTGTTGGTCGAGTCTGTTTTGGTTTAAGTGGGTTGGTTATTTTCGAGCCAATGATTTAGAGCGAAAAAAAACATAAAAAGCCTTTAAGGGTCAATTCAAGTTATATTTTGAGTGTCCGGGTCGGGTTTGATATGCGTCATGAATGCTCGGAGGATTTTCGGGTCGAGTCGAGCTTCGGCGTCATTCAGGTGCAGCAATTCGGGCCAATTTCGGATCTTTGGTCCAGCCTTTTTGGGTCGGGTCAATAGGATCGGGTTGATTTTGCCAAGTCTAATCACTTTTAATTGTATACTTCCTCCCGGTTGATCATTTCTTCCCCTTTCACTTTGTACAAAAAATAAGGAATTGATTTTGAACAACACAAAACATTTTATCCCACATGCAATTAAATTTAGACCACACAAAACATTCCAAAAAAGCAAAGAGAGAAGAAGATCAACTAATATGAGTAAGGGTAGTAGAGGGAAGAAGGGAGTAATAAACACGGTAAAATCCCTATATATTTATTCGAGTTTGTGTAATTTTTCTAAACTTTTTAAGTTTTTTTTAATCCTTAGTGATTTAGTTAAGATACTCTATAGTATAGCTAGCTCTTATTTTCTAAAAAAATACTCAGAAATTCTAGTAAATAGCTCAGATTTTACACCATTGAATCACCTACACTTTTTGTTAAATTAAGTACTAAAGTGTATTATGAGTATATTTTAAGAAAGAGATATTATTTTTACATACACTCAGAATTTAAATTATTTTAGAGAAAATATTATTTTTTGAAGAAAGATATCTTTAAGATCAATTATGTTTTTATTTTTTACTTATATAATAACTAGTTTAGGAAAATGTCTCTTGGCTTGAAGTGAATTTCATAAGACCAAATACAAGAAAAGAAAACGGGTAGTTGATCCGACACAAATGGCTAAATATTCAACCGTAAATATACTTTGCAACGGACCGTAGACAGAGATAATTAAACAGACCAGGATGTAGTTCGATAGCTCGTGCAGAGGGAGATGTTGGGACCTAGAACTCGCTGCTTCTTCAGACGACTTGCTTCAGCCATTAAACGGAGTTCAGGCCGAAGAAACAACCCGAGCCTCATACACTTTAACTTTGGCAAACACTGTTCTAATTGTTTACTAAGCTGTCTTAACATACTCATACATAATATATCACGTCACCAATCATGAGGCAAAGATGTGTTAGCCTTGGTCGATAGTGTTGAGACGGAGGTTTTCTAGACGATAGGATAGGCAGGGGATCGCGCTCCCTTCCCATTATAATGTACTAAAATATCGTCATAGGTAAGCATATCATAAACTTGGTTATTTCCTAAACAAATACATCTAATTATCTATCTCGAAAGTATGATCAAAATTCAAAGCCAAGGAATTCCAACCCACTAAATAACAACTTCACTAAATCAACCTAATAAACATAAATCCTCAAATTATCTGATTTTAGTCCAGAAAAACTAGAATTCATGTAAACAACATCGCCTAACAATTCACCGGGATAAAGAGAGTACAAATAAAACGTTTAACGACCCTTCAACACTTTAATTTATGATGTTGCCATCCTCATCGACAATCATAGTCTTCGCTTGCTCCTGCATTTTTTCTTGAATTTTCATCACAACCGCGTCTTTTTGCGCTTTAGCAGCGAGAAAAGCTTTAACTTCAGCAGATTTATTAGGCCTTGTTTTCGGCCTAGCAAACATTTTCGAAAATATACTCCACCTTCTTTTGGTTTTGGCTAGCTTCTCAATTTCCTGTCTCATAGTTAAACACTCTTTTTCGAGCTCAGTAACACGGTCTCTAACATCACCAACAACCACCAACTGTCCGTTTTCTTCAGCATCATCCTGGTTCCGGTTTGTTGAAGTGTCGAAATTACTAGGTGGTGCAAAGAACCACCCTGAGATTTGAGTTCGAAGCCTTAATTGTTCGAAAAATAGGACTTGTACAATCACACGTAGAGGTAGCCTTTCATTCTGTGCTGCGTGTGTGCTTGCCTCTAGTGAAAGTTTTTGGCAATTCATCAGCCTGCATATTTGCTCTCTCTCGGATTCCGTCAACCATGGATGCGCCTGCAATGAAAACAATCGGAAATTTCACGCTCCATCTGTTTCAGCGCAAATTTTAGTTATATACGCAACATTTTATTATTAAATGGTCACTTTTTATTATAAAATGGTTGACATTTTCTCGTTTTACGCGAGACTTACCACCGTTTCAGAATTACCATTCGAAATAAATCATGATGACATACCTTGAGATAGATATCAATGGCGTGGTAAAAGCCGTCATATCGAGTCCTAGCATAATCAGGAATAACAGCAGCAAGAGACTGAAACTTAGGAAGCTTGACATTAACATCAGGAGCGACCTCTGCGAGGTACGAATCCACGAGTTCAGCTACCAAAGTCATTGAATTAATAGCTTGCGATGGATCCACCATTTGCGCATTATCAATCGTCGCAGGAGAAGATGTTCCTGACATACTCAACTGCATTTGCATAAAATGATCAACCACCCTATGAAAACAATCCAAATCATACATCGTCTCCACTGAAAGATTAGTGTTCGGGATTAGTAAATCGACTAAGGCCGCTTGATCTAATTGCGAACCAACCCTTTTCTCCAAATTTTCGACACATGATGGGCTCGCGTGTAAGGACATAGCCGTCTTAAGAAGTTTTAGCAAAAACTTAGTTGGTGTGACACCCTTTTGAGTAGGGACTATATTCACAATTTCCTCGAGAAGGAGTCGTTGATCAGACTCAGACGGGTTATGATCGTGTTGAGAAGAACTCGCCTCGACAATCTCCTCCACGGGACTAGCTTGCGTGTTCATAAGAGGGATATTTTTATTTGCGTAGTACATTATCGAACCTGCAACTCTTTCGGGTTTCATTCCTCTGGCCTCAACGGCTTTAATAAACCGTTTATACAGCAAGAAACTAAGCAAAGACGTATCTTCGTACCACCAATCGTTAACAGTCGTGTTTAACCTCTTTGAAAACGATATCCCGTTCCACAACGGCTTATCTGTAGAGTTCTTACTCTGTCCTCCGGAAACAGGCCAACCAGACAAACTCGGGTCAGAGCAAGCCTTGATTGCTAAAGAGTTGATGCACCTCGAAACAACATGCGCCTTCTCGGCGTGACTGAGAACTTCTTCACATGTTTCGAGAGCTTGCATCGAGTCCGTCCAACTGTTGAACACTTCACTTAAAAATGCTTCAGTTTGTGCAATCAGATTTCCTTCACCATATTCTTCAGTCATTTCGAGAAATTCCCCTGCACATCTTAGAATTACGACATTGAAGGACGTGATTTCGAGTTTCATCCCGTAACAAAATTTCGCCACAAGTTCAATTGCCTTTGATCCACCCGGTAAATCATCCAGTTTGACAATGCAATTTGATCCATCTTCACTTTTAAACTCTCCTATCCGCTTTTCTAATAATCCACTCCTTGAGATTAATGGAAACTGATATAAACCCGAAAATAAAAAAGAATTAGATTACGATCATGTTTTTGGACCTGTTTCACACTTAAGTCCGTCTTAAAAGAGATGTACGCGTACACGGTACATAAAAGTATAATGTGTTTTTAGTTACCTTGTGTAATTGGAATATTGTTTCCCCAGCTTCAATGGTAACATCACTTGCAAGACCAGATGAACATAGCCTAGAAATATTATTGGACAACATTAATTACTTGTATTGGCGAATAGAAGAAATCGTATCCTTGTAATTAGCCTAGTATATCGCACAAAAAAAAATTATACAACCAGATGTATAAGAGCATCGTACAACAATAATTCACTTAGAAAATCTTGTTTTCCTAATGCAACATGGAATTTATATAGTACTCGTACATATGATACGTCATAAATGATATTACAATGAACTTACTCGAGTACATTGAATATAGCTCTCTAACATCGGAAAAGTATATACAAATTCTTATTTGAGACAATAAAACTCGTTTTTAAAAACGACTCCTAATGTCCTGCTTCAGTATTATCTTCGATCATGATCATATTTAAGTCATATTGATTTGATGATTTGTCGAATAATAAAGCTAGTATCACACAGGGCCGGCTATTTGAGTGTGCGGACCGTGTTGTCGCACAGGGTCCCTGATTTTTGGGGCCCAATAAATTTAACTTAAAAATATATATTAGTTAGTGAGTCAAGTGTTCATGAAATGTAGAATGACACGTTGGTTTAACTTGTAATTTTTGTTATGACTATATTTCATAATTTATTGGTTGTATTTCATTTATATTGTTTGCTTTCTTTTTTAACATTTTTGTCTAACTAGTTTTATACCCGTACAACAAATGTACGGTTCCGTTTTTAAATATTGGTTACTAATAAATATGTAATTAATTAATACAAATATAATTCAAAATAAAAATTAAGTAGATAACATATAAATTATTATGAATCATGAATTACTAAAATAAACCATTTTTTTGCTATAAAATCCGACCTATTTCATTACCAATGTAAAAGGCAAATTTTATTTGTTATGGTTTCAGAATTAACGGATTTTTTATTAAAAATATTGATCCCGTGTGTTTTTATTACCTATTTCGGCTACTTGTGTGTTCTTTATAACTGTCAATTATTTGATTATCATCCATATCGTCTCAATCTCTTAGGAGTAGATCTACATGAATAAGATTAATTTGCAGTTTTTTTAGTATAATAAAGTTATAATTTTCAAATTTTCAGTTTATTTCCAGTATTTTATTAGTATTAGTATTATAATTAGTATTATCATTTATTATCATTAATCGTTAATACGCAATTTGATTAATAAGCGTAATATCCCCACCTGAATAATTTTTAGTTGACTTTGAGTAATTTAGGCTGGAATTCCCGTTTTGTTTATTTTTTGTGTTGATTTTCAGTTTTTTTCTAATATACAGGATTTTTATTACGACATTGGCGAAAACGTAATAATTTTGATATATTGGACCGTTGTATATCGTATTTTACCGTATTTTATGTTGCTTGGTATCTTAATTTATATTTGATTTGATTGGAAAATTGAAGAATATAATCTAATTTAATTTTTGGACTGTAATTATTTTTCGTGTTTGTAATTTTTTGTTTTTCGGATTTGATTTTTATATTTGGACCGTTCTATATCGTATTTTATTGAAACGTTGTATACTGTTATTTATATTTTCGAGGAACAATAATTTGATCGTATCGTATTTTATTATGACAATGTCGAAATGTGAATTTAGGAGAGAAGAAAATTAAATCAAACTAAAGTTAGTGGGTAGGTTTTTTTTCTTATTTCAATGAATCAATCAGAATGAGTTAAATTCTACTCCTTTTATAGAGATAGATATACAAAGTTATCTAGAATAAACATATTAATAGAACCTTTACGTTATACTTGTAAAATAATGTGAAAGAAATAAAATATAAGCATTTCTGTATATAAAAAGTAAATCTTATAACAAAATAACATTTAACTCTATACAGGTATTAACGTAAATAGTGGTATCAGGCTCAATTTCAAAATTTCGCACAGGACCCCGAAATCTTGGAGACAGGCATGGTATCACACAAATATGTGACCACACAATAATTGATTTAATTGATTTCGGGGTCATAATAAAGATGAATAAATATTTATAAAGGTTTTCCAAAAACAGAAATTATCGAAGGTGTATAAAGATCGAGAAATATTATATTTTATCTGTCTCGTTGAATAATTTTTGTCTAAAATTTTTATCACTTATTTAAGCGATTTTATAGCTATTAATCAGGACGAAGAAAGTAATCGTAATTATTTACATTAACTAACTAACAAATTAATTAGCTATGTTAGCAAATAACAACACAACCATGCAAAATTGCACAAACACAAGTCATAAATAAACAATTATAAAATGTTAGAAAATGTTACATACACCATTTTCAAAGACAAAGTATAAGATTATGTGACATATTAGATCATTTTCTTTTATATAATTTCAAGATGATAATAGAAAAAAAAAATTACATAAAATTAAGAGAAATAAAAATATTACATACCAAGCTTGGCCTTCACGTCGCAAAGTATCCGATTTCGAACCCAATCTCATGCATGCCATGCTAATACAATAGTTGAATAATAATGAACCTTTGGGAATAACTATAGTATAAAATAACAAAATGAAACAAATTAGAATACAATCAAAACATTAAGAAATCGCGGAATTAAGTGAGAATTAAACGATACTCCCTCCTATTATATGCAATTGCAACATTTCGTTAAAATATTGTTTACATATAATTAAATCAATAAATGTTGCAATTCTGATGAATAGGAGGGAGTACCAAGTAAGTGATTATTTGGTGTGTATTTTAGTTATGTACCTTCAATCTTCTAAGAATAGATTCATAAGAAATAATAGTTGTTTTTTTTAAGTTGATGATGAATAATAAAAGGAAGGAAATAAAGTGATGTATCATGCATGGTGGCATAGAAATAGAAGGAAGTTGCGAGTCTAAAGGATGGTATTAGAGATTAATTCAATAAAATGAGTGATTTGTATAACCTTAAAATTAGGGATTAGTAGACCACATTGTTCATGACTTTGTCTATTATTTCTTTGTTTCTTTTTTTTTTTTTTTTTTTTGGTTCAACGAAGCGCGCACTTAGTCGCATTACAATAGGGGAGGGGGATTCGATCCTGGGACCTATTGTCCACAATACCTCTGTCTTAACCACTAGACCTATTCTTTGTTTCTTAAGATTACTAGTTTTACGCCCGTGCAAAAAATGCACGGGTTAATTTTTATTAATTGAAGAAATTAATAAGATGTTGCATACTCCCTCCGAGTTACTATGATTGTTTCTTTTTGCTTTATATACAAAAAATAAGAAATTGATTCTAAACCACACAAAACACCCTACCCCACACCCAATTGATTTTGGACCACAAAAAACTTACCAAAAAGGGAAATAGGAACAATCACAAAACTCGCATTAAAAGGGAAATAGGAACAATCATAATAACTCAGAGGGAGTATATTTTATAAAAATATGATTTTAGTATCGCAGTTATATCGATATAAAAAGTAAGGAAAATTTATACACTTAACTTAGGCGTAAATAAAAACAACGCATTTGCTTGAGATTATAAAAGTACACAAATTCTTATTGAGAACAACAATATCGTTTTAAAGTTACAACGTATCAAATATACATATATAGGATGAATAAGACAACACAAACACATTGGGACGTGTTTTTTCATATACGAATTTTACTCTTTCATATACAATTTTTACCACACTACCCTTGTCATTTCTTTTCTTTCACTCAATTAATTTTGTCTCTATTCCTTCAATCCCTTAAACCAACTATTTCGTTCACTGCCTCTCCTTCACCAACTCCATTCACTGCCCCTCTTTACCAACTAAAACTAAAACAAAAAGGAAAAATTTAAAAAGAGAAAC
Organism: Silene conica; assembly: GCA_029255685.2. Classification (NCBI taxonomy): domain Eukaryota; kingdom Viridiplantae; phylum Streptophyta; class Magnoliopsida; order Caryophyllales; family Caryophyllaceae; genus Silene; species Silene conica. The sequence goes on from CM055314.2 coordinate 77,929,317, forward strand.
AAAAATTTTAAAACAAAAATAAAAAGTAAACAACTCTAACGTCATATTTAAAAAATAAAATTAAAAAAAAAAAAAAAAATTGTGTTGATATACAGGATTCAACTAAAACTAAAACAAAAAGAAAAAATTTAAAGAGAGAAACAAAAAATTTAAAACAAAAAAAAAAGTAAACAACTCTAACGTCATATTTAAAAAATAAAATTAAAAAAAAAAAATTATTTTTTGCGTTAATATACAGGATTTTTGTTTTAGTTTTATGATGATATGACGAAATATGATCATCTTGATATATATCAGACAGTTGTATATTGTATTTTAATTTAAATTCAACTAAAAGATTAAAATTCAACAAAATGACTATTTTTTGTGCAGGATTTTTGTTTTTTCTATATATTTCCTAATTTTTAGTTGAATTTAAATAAGATTCAACTAAAAGATTTAAATTCAACAAAAAGACTATTTTTTGTGCTGATGAACATGATTTTTGTTTTTTCCAATATATAGGATTTTTATATATCGGACCGTTATATATCGTATTTTACCGTATTTTATCTTGTTTGATATCTTAATTTTTATTTGATTTGATTTGAAATATAATGTAATTTAATTTTTGGACTAATTATTTTTGTTGTTTGTAATTTTTTGTTTTTTGGATTTAATTTTTAGACCGTCAAATATCGTAAAGACTGTTGTATATTGTTATTTAAATATTCGATTAACAATAATTTGATCATATCGTATTTTATTGACAATGATGAAATGTAATACTGCAATCGATTACGTAAATAGGAATGAGGAAAGATCAAAGTACGTAATTATGGATCAAAATTAATTCTCAATATAGGAAAGAGGGAAATTAAATGAGTGTGATAGTTGGTGGGCCTATACATTCCTTATTTTAAGGAACCAATGAGAGCCTCCTTAAATCTACTCCTTTTATAGAGATAGATTATCAAATAAATTGTTTATTCTTTTTGTATTAATGTAGTTTTATGGTCGATCGCGTGACAAATCAAATACGAGTATTTAATTATTAGTTAATCATTTATACTCGTCACAAGTGTTAGATTGTTTAGATAGTAAAAATATAAAAACGAAGATATTTAGGACCCGAGTTTAAATCCCATTAGACATAATCATTATATATTTCTTTAATGCAGAAGCCAATAAAGCTGACATGGCATCTCAGTTTTTTTCCACAGGTTGATGTGTCGGTAAATTAGAAACGCTAGAAAAAAATTAAAAAAATTAATAACTGAAACAACAAATGGAATAAACAAAATGACAGTATAGAATATGAGATATGGGTATTGTTTTCCCTATTTTTGAGGAAAGTTCCAAAAATCATGGAGAAAAATCCTATATTTATTTAAGGTGCTAACTAACATCCTATGAGTTAATTTTCACCAATCTCCTTAAATTCATAAAACACCAAGAAGTTTCATAAAACAAAAGATTGGTTTATCAGTTTACATATACAAAATAATTACATATATTTTAAAGGCTCCACCAAACAAAAAAATGTTGCCAACTAATTCTAGATCTTAGATGATGTTTTTTGGGTTTAATCTTAGAAATATATGTCGAACTAAATTAGTCTTACTCGGATTATACATTAATGTGTGACCGGTAATTTACTAAAGTATATTTTTCGTTATAATGTATGACGATTTTTCACATTAAGGAGATTCATTTTAATAAGAAAACAATTTATTGGTTGTTTAATAAAGCTGGATTGTCTTAGGGTAAGACGTTATTGCATGCAATACCTGTTGTTCCACTATATGAACATCTTGAGTAAATATAATACTCCGTAAAATTTACGTTTTTAACTCAACTATCCATTTACTAATTCCGTCTCAAAATATTCTTTACGTTTACTTTTATTATACGAGCTGTAATACACAACTTTTATTATATGACTATTTTACATATTTTAAAAATGGTGCAATGGGTAATTAGAGGTGTACTAATTTTATTGTAAGTCTTGATCATCCCAATGAACAAAATATATGATAGCTCATGTATACTTGACATATTTTATAAATAACTCAAAATTAATTAATCCGTAAATAGTTAGTCTGTTCATCTTTAATATTATTAACTATCTTTATCTAAAATTCTAAAAACAGACCCGTGAATTTTACGGGTTACAACCTAATTTTGTTTAAAAGTTAAAAAACATTGTTAAAAAAATTAAACAAAAAAAAGTAAACTTAAAACTAAACTTAATATTTAAAAGTATTAAACACAAATTATAATTTTCACTAAAATCTTTCAAAACAATGTTAATGATTCAATTATTTTGAATTATAATTCACAAATAAAAATTTAAATATTTTTTATTTTGACAAATTTCTTTTAGGTTGAATTAATTATATAACAAAAAAAAAAAATAACAATAAGAATACCAATAATTGTGGCAAAACACTAATAAATGTCACAATATACGTGACAAAATACTAATAATCCGTGGCAAAAATTTAGTAAATCGTGAAAAATATATTTTGACTATATATTATGACAATATAGGTATTTGATTAATAATTTTTGACAAATTTCTATAGATTACCTGCGGCAGCTTCTTCGGCGGCATGATCTTGGGAGGAATTTGGAGGATGATCTTAGGAATTAGGGGAATTATTGTTGTGAAAGAGAACGACAATAATTAAGAACAATAATAAATGTCAGCACAGTACAGATACCATACTTCACCTATTTAGCCTTTTTCGACAAGTCGATTGAAAAGTGTTTCTGGGTCTTTGACGCCTAAAAACTCTCCTTGATTAGGAACCTGCTAAGTCTAGTTTTGATTTTATCTTTATTTAATACTCACCATTCCCCAAGTCTCGATCATTACGGAAATAACTACCCTCGCCACCATATCATCTAGTTAAAATCGTTAGCGGAAGAAAGAATGGCATAGAGCCGCCCAAGCACAAGAAGTCTCTCTAGTCAGCCCCAGTTACACTTCTCCGGTAAAAATAGACCAGGAAGCTTCCGAGAGGAACTTCCAAATTAGGAGCTTTCTTAAAAGAAAGGCATAGTTTACTAAGGAGTAAGGCTGGTGAGCAGCATTCCCAACCAGTGGAGACATAGAATCGGGGGTTCAAAATTCAAAAGAGCAGTGTTGAATGGAATAATCAATGCCGTTATCTGTCAGATATGGCAGCAGAGAAATCGTTGCAAAATTGAAGAAGTGCTCATTCATAAGGATAGGGTCAGTAGAAATATCATCAAGGAAGCTAAGCTATATATTCAGGGAAATGCAAAAGGGAACTTGTCACAGAGGGATAGATTATATTTTCCAGGTTGTAGTGTCATTTCTCGTTGTTCTACCTCAACAAGAACAACAAGAAGGACTAACTCTTTTAATCGTAGGGTTTTAGCAAGAAATGACACTAACTCTTTTATTTTTAGGGTTTTCCAGGTTTTCCAAATACTACACGGCGAGTTTAACGTGGTTACTCTTTTATTTCCCCAAATTTGGAAAACCCTACTACAACCAGAACAACAAGAAACTACCTCAATCAAAAGAGGGCTCAAACCCTAACTCTTTCAGATGGTAGTTTGTCACATCTTTCAGCAAATTTAAGACTAGTGTGATGCAGGTCTCTTTTCTTTTCATCAGTATCGGTACAGGTGTTAATACATAAAGAAATCACAATAATAGGTTTGTGAAAGAGAATGATGAACTTAACCTCAAAAAAAAAAAAAAAGAGAATGAGGAACTTACTCCCGCATTTTTCTGCACATCTCACGTTCCGCCATAGTCATGTGAAGTATGTGACATGAATTACACCTCCAGGTTCAAAAAAAAAAAAAAGAGAATGAGAAACTTACTCCCGCATTTTTCTACACATCTCACGTTCCGCCATAGTCATGTGAAGTATGTGACATGAATTACACCTCCAGGTTCCGTTGTTTGCAGGCATTTTAGGAATTGGTAAAGTGAATGGACACGTAAGAGTCTGTATTATTCTTGAAATGTAATCATCATATATTATATTAAAGCAAACACCATCTGCCACGTGTCAACACCATATTCAATCTTCACTTTTCTGCCACGTGTCAACACCATATGCATTACATTTAATTATTTTTTACTTAATTTTCGATTCCGTTTATAATATAAATATTCCGTATAATATTCTTAATTTTCGATTCCGTTTGTAATATTCCATTTATATCATATTCCGTTTATAATATAAATATTCCGTATGATATTCTTAATTTTCCATTCCGCTTATACAAAGCCGTGTATAATATTCCGTAAAATATTCTTAATTTTCGATTCCGTTTATTATATTCTCTATAATATTTCTCATTTTCGATTTCATTTATAATAATTCGTTTATAATATTTCGTATATAATATTCCTAATCAAAAAATGAAATTTCGTTTATAATATTCGTTCATTAATAATATTAACCTTAATTTTCTCTTTAATTTTCGACCAAATCTGGTGAAATCAGAAACATGTTAATTCCAATAACAATATTTACCTTAATTTTCGCTTTAAAGGAGTAATTCCGTTTATAATATTCCGTTTATTATATTCAACTTAAATCAAAAACTTGTCGTAGCTTAATCATATGCCACGTGTTAGCTGCTGTAATTGTCAATCGTAATTTTAAAAGAAAATAATTATAATTATAATTATAGTATTATAGATGTTGTAATTGATTGACCTATAAAAAACAAGTAAATCAAAATCAATGGTGTGATTTTCAAAAAAAATGTAAAGTTATTCAAGTATCACCTTACCCAATTAACTTATCTTGCCTAAATTTAACACTGTATTCATATTTTAAATTTTAAGATTAATATGAAAATAAGGTTATCATTGCAATATTTTTATGCACATTTAAAATTATTTTGATCGACCTAAAAAATTAACAGACATCCCAAATTTAAGGAAATAACAATATTTCCAAAGATACTACCAAAATTATTCCAAAAACGACCAAAAAAATCTTACTTTTTACGTAAATGGCTAAAAATAATATTTCAAAAGATACTATTTCCTCATTTTTAATTGATTTTTCTCATTTTCAAGTCTATGTCTTTTTCATAATTAATATAGCATAATTAATATACCAGAAAAATTTCCATAACATAAAAAATAATCAATTATGGTCGAATTATCTCTAATAATAATGTACCTAAATTTATGGCAAGTTTGAACCTATCTCCGTAATTCTTGCCAATTATTTAAATCAGATATTTTCATATTCAATGCCTCCCATTAAAAAGTTAACTTCTGTAATTTGAAGGAATTAATTACATATTATTTCTTTTATAGTTAGTGGATTATACAATCAGTTGTATATATCTGATAATATAGATTTGGAGCTTTATACTGAATAATTTGAGCTTATATGCATATTTTACCAGTTTTGTTGAAAAGAATTCGAGCACCTTTATAAAAAAATTCAACTCAAAAAAAATATTGAAACTAAAAAATTGGTCTTGATAAAGATTGAATTATTTGAGAATTAAGATCACTACATAAATGACACATAAAATTGGTCTCTTTATTAAGAAGCCATATTTGTGATTTCAATATTCTTAATTAATAATCGTAAGTTGGTTCGATCAAAATTGTAAACAAAATGATCAAGCAAATGTCATGTGTGTTGGAGTCGCTCATGTAATCCGCAAGGAATTTATTATGCAGAAAATACCATGAACGAATGTATTTTTATTATTGTCATTACCATATTGTTGACAATTGTCTCTCCAAGTTACACCGCTACGAAGTAATTTTTTTCTTTTTTGATCTTTTTTTTATTTTTGATTAAAATATCTTTAAAAAAAGATTATTCTAAGTTAAGAACGAAGTTATTTTGGAACAGAAATACACCATTATCTCACGATATTTTGAATTATGAAGTATCTATTACAACATTTAAAGGATTAATGGTGTATTTCTTTCCTTAAATGACTTCTTAACATACATGTGCTCATTGGGCTCTCATTGATTTCGATAAAGATTATTATTTGATATATATAAAAAATTAATTATCCCTTTGATTCTTCCTTTTTTGTGTTCTAATCTACTCTTCACAATATTTCCTTTAAATTGGAATTACTTTAATACAAGTTAATTTAAAAATATAAATCTACCATACAATTTTACACAAGTTACAATACAACACTACTAACCAATGATGTCGCCACAACGGTTATGGTTGTATTTACCACCATTTTGATACTTCATGTTATAACTGCATAGTTGACGACATTTCTTAAGATGGGGTTAAATAACACCGTGCTTGGATGGATGTGACAAGTTTATTATTAAGCCCTACATATTATGCTTTTGTCCTATGTATTTTATATGACCTGTTTTAATTTTAAGACGAAATATTGGAATTTTGAACGTGAACATTGATATGCCATTGGGGTAGGAAAACCATTTTGTACATCTTTACCTGAATGCGTATGAGAACATAAACATTGACATTGACATGTCCACGGGGTAGGAAAATAAAATGTGTTGCATTGTAGTAGTTCAAGTTTGTGTAATAACAATTATTGGGTAAATAAAATATGAAGTTTCACACCCCTTGCGTCCTTTATTCCCGATCATTCGTTTACCATTAGTTTGGACACAAATGCCAAACAATAAGAATGATTGAGATAGACATTCCTAATATATACAGATACACAATTGATTGAGACATCCAAAAATAGATTAAGTACAAATGAGTGGTAGGAAGGGAGTCTCATATAAGGAGTTACTTATCCATTTTTTACACAATTCGGGTTCAGATTGAGCTTGGTCCTTAATTTGGGTCTCGGGTAGGGTTATTGGAATTAGCTCAATTTTGACAAGTGTAAGTACTTCAACCGCTTATTTTGACCATTTGTCAATAACTTTTCAAAATTTGAGAAAAACAAATCATAGTATTTCAAATAAAATTAAGTAATACGAAATACAAACTTATCAAAAGTGTATGGGTAGTAGACAAAGTGAAATTTTCTAAAATTCAATAATTTTCTAAATCCAAAAGATATGTAAGTTATTACTTTTAATAATACTTTCGTTTCCACCCGTGCAGTGCACGGGTTCAAAAACTAGTATTCTTGAAATGTAATCAACGACTTCTGTTTTCGGCAAATGTAATATTCTTGAAATGTAATCATATATTTCTTTAATGCAATAGCCAAATCAGCTGACGTGGCTCCTTAATCTATTAGCACAGTCCTACATGTCGATTAATGAGAAACCCTCAAAATATTACGTAGAAATTTATATTATTCCAATCACATTTCATAAATACAAATATACTCATATCAAACAGTTACCTAAATTTTAGCTAAGCACAATAACTTCCTATAATTTTGAGATTGACTGCCCAAAATACTTCCTAAAATAATGGCCAAGTTAATACACAACTAACCCAAAAATTTGTATACCTCCGTATAAATTACTCATACCAAACATACCGAAAATTATTTTCAACATTTGCAGTAAATATTAGCACAGTTCTACATGTCTTGCTAATTCTGGATTTCTGGGTGTTAAAGGTTAATACATGTGACGGTCCAAAGATGCATGGAAATGAAAAGATATACCACGTTGACGACAATAGTGAATGCGTAAGTAATATTTGTTGATTTAACAGCTACGTCATTTACGCCATTTAGAAAAGTTTTTAGATTTGTTAGTCAATCTATAAGTAAGACTTATGGATTATACACAAATTCAATTGTTCTCTTTTACATAATACAAGGCTCTTTTACAAAAACAAAAGAAAAAAATCGCAAAATAAGTCACTACTTCATATAATTATTTTGTAATACATTTTCACTACGAGAAAGTCTCACATGTCGTTCCTTTGTATGAAACACACTAATTTATTCAAAAGTATCGTCTCATCGTACGGGAAAATGAAAAGATAGGTGATTTTACACGTAAACGATGTACAAAGCTCAAGTTGATACTGGTAAAACTAACTTAAACAATTAAAACACTAATTACTTTTTCGGAAGAGAACAATTGAATCATAATTATTAAAGCTTAATTATCATAAAATCTTATATATTATTTCATAGCAATATTATTTATAAAATCTTATATATTTATTACGATAAAATTTTTAAAGACGAGTATTATCATAATGTAGTATTAAAGCTTCATTAGTTAACCCGTGAATTTTCACGGGTTTAAACCTAGTTGTTTTTCATTTGTGTGTCCCTTTTTTTTATTTGTGATGAGGAGATCAGCAGTCGTTACTTTCGGTGCGTACTTACTAAACTGTTCAAACCCGACATTAACTCTGCATTATTTTACATGAAAAACAATCATCTCATGTCGTTCGATAAGACACAAAAGATATATAATATACATTTTGAGCATCTCCTTTCTGCTCTAGAACCAGTTATATATCTACCCCTTACTAAAATGTGAGTAAGGTAAGTTACTATTCATAATGAATAGTAACCAAGCACCAACATTTTTCTCCTTTGGCCTTCAAAACACATTTCATCCCCTCGATTATTTATGTTTACCACTCATCTCAATTCTCCTTTGGTATTAACATGTAGCTAATGTTTTTCTTCTTGTAGGGTGGTGGCCACCTGTTAATTTTATTCATATTTTTCAATGTAATTTCTTCAATATTTCGTAATTTTTCTGGAAATAAGAACTCAAAGGATAAGCCTCAAAATATATAGCATGGTACGATTAAAATGCACGAGGCTATCATATCCTTGAATTCAGTTTGTTATTGTAAACAACGACAAAACCATTGTCTTAAGAGGCTTTCAAGGTTTGTTCAAGCGCCTTGAAAGTTTATAGATCCATTGCTTTGCATTTAAGGCTATTGAAATGTAACAATAATTTTGAAAATGCTCTTATATTCGGTATTCGTGAATGTCAAGATGTCGCCCATTTTTAATTATATTGTTATATTGACGAATGACGAATGACCTTCAAAATAGCCTTATTTTTTCCCGACACTTGTGAACGAGTGATGAAATTTGTCTTAGAAGAAAACTAAGTTGAGGAAGTAGAACTTTATAAAAACAAAATTGAGAAACAATGCTTCATAAGTGGTGATAACCAAGTAGGCTTTTGTTCTAAATTGTTTTGATGGAAATTTGGGGAAGTAAATCCAACTCCATATATATACAACATGAGAAGGTTGGGATGGAAATATGAAACGATGGAGTAGCCATGTGTACATACATTGTTTTACTCCATAATGCCTACTACAGTAATTTTAAATCACGTAAATATTGTCATCCATGTGGTTCATATAATCATTGTACATACATGTGCAGGAGATGTGAAACGAGAGGGACCAGGATTATTAATGGGATATGTTATTGTCATTTTTTTGCCGGTTTTTTTGTTGTTCCTAATCATCTGCTTTTCTAAATGAAATGGAAGAGTTCAAGGTCGAAGTTTAACAGCTTGAACACAATCGTATAGACCTAATGTACCACGTAAAAAAGTACAATTTTATGCATAGAGTCATATGGACTCTCCTAGGGTCCTTCAACATCTGTTGGGAGATTTAGCATTCCTAATAAAAAGAACAATTTTATGCATATGTAAATGTTCAAATTCAATGTAAAAGACGCATGGATGAAAAATATGGAGATTAATATTTTTGCTAGGTAATAGCCGTTACTCAATTGGGTTCAGGGGTTTACTTGCAATATGCTATTTCTTAATTATATATTTGGTGCATGTCATTCTACAATTATCTAATGACTGATTATTTTTATTTGGCATTAATGTCCCTTCCTTTACGTTAAGGTAGTGTGACAAAAACGAAAGGAAAAAATCTCAGTTATGAAACAAATGTCATGTGTAAGAGAGTAGTAATGAACTCTATCAAGGTGTACGTAGGTTTTGTGGGTAGCTGCGTGATCAAGCATAACTTCATTTTGTAGTTAGTGTAATTTTGTTCTATTTTTCTAAATAAAGATCGCATATGTGGAAATGTAGATCTCCAAAAATTTTGGAACTTTACCAATAGCAATATAGCAATCAGCATGACCCAAAAATAAAGATCAATTAGATGGTCATCAGTGAAAAACTATTGCTATACTTCGATCAATATGTAATATACACATCAGAAAAGTAGGAAACCAAATAGCAGCGATTTCAATTACTTGGGGTATCGCATGTGTCGTACACCAAGATTTTTACAATGCCATTGAACAAAAACCATTTTTAAAATGCACTCTCTCAATTTTAAGTAGTTTTCAAGAAGTCGTGTAGTTAATTTCATAATTTGCCAACATTCTTACAAAATTTTAGCTTTAACGTAATTCAATACTAATTTTTGATGTCGGACAAGAATTAGGACATGAGCGCACATTATCCTAAAAGCATTGTTACTGAATGCCAAGCAAAACTTAGATTTTTACCAGGCATGATAAAAATCTTGGACTTCCTTTTTTTTTACTCCAACTATATCATTCGAAAAAGGAAACTCCGGTCTATATCGATACAAATTTGATGAATATGGATCCAATATTTCACATACAAACTACCACGAATGAAATTTTTGTAATGATTCTGACTCTAAATAGCGGTTAGACCTTTTATAAAGACGGTCACAAAGAAAAAAATAGCCTCAATTGCGCGTGTTTATTATTGTAATGCTTTTAGTGAGTTTGCTACGATAAGGGAATCAAACTATCCTAATATAATTATCTTGGGGTATGACGCGCGAAGCGCGCCATACAACAACTAGTATTGTAAAATATAAAAGAATATCTAATATTTTTTATTTTAAAAATCTTGTTTATCCAATGATTAAATATACATAGATGAAACAACACATACATCTCTACTATCAAAAACATTATTCAAATTCAATTCATGCAATCTATACGCCTTACTATTGGTTGTTTGTTTCTTTGTCTTCCAAGATACTATTGACAGACCCAGCAATACACAATAATAAAATATATTTTTTTGGTTCAAATGAGCGCACTAAATCGCACATGATTAGGGTAAAAGCGCTCTTACCACTCGAGCTCACTCTTGTCTCATATCAATAATAAAATATGAGACTATAAAACTAAGGTTTCAATATATTTGATAATTAATGATATAAAGTTTGTTCATCAACATTCGACAATGCCAAAAACAAAGGATATGATACAAATGTTTATTAGATTCTTCTCTTTTCTTCAACTTTCATTTTACTTCTTCATTTCACTCTCAATTGATTCCAACTTACTACAAAAATAAAAATATAAAAAGTTTTAAATAATCAATCAAATGAAATTAAATAGGCTATTAGAAAAACATAGGCGAAAAGGAATCAACTTACCCGTGAATTTTTTTAATTTTTTATTTTTGCTAATAATGTGTTAGAATTTTTATCATTTGATCTTATTTTATAGGTAAAATTTGTTAAATTGGTTTCATAATTGTAAAATATGAAAGGTTTGGCATTCAAGAGATATAAATTGTGATTATGGAGTTGAGTAATATTTGGTAGATAAAGATGTAGGTCAGCTCTACATTGTTTACTATTTTGCCTTTTTGTTTTCTATTTGTTCTTTATTTTAATATTATGATTTAGCATAAAATTGTAGTTCGCCACATGTCATTCAACTACCTACTCACTAGCTCACAGGGACGGATCCACCCACAGGGCTGGGTGGGCTTCAGCCCAACCTGTTTTCAAGAATAAAAACAATATACATCTAAAAATATTCACTATTGTGGTGAGTCTCAGTTGGTAAGAGTATATGTAAAAGGCTTGTTTTTGCTTGATGGTAGGGGTTCGAACCTCATTAGTTGCATTTTTTTATTTACTACCCTAATAAATTGTTTAGCATTTTATCACAAATCCTAATAATATTAATCGTAAATTGCTATTATTGTTTTCCCTATAACTAAAGTATTTTATATAATAAGTTGTTTAACGCCATAAATCCTTAGTTTTAACAAAGTTAAGATACATGTCTATTCGAGAATACAAAAACATTATATTTTAAAAAGAAGGAGATTATAAAAATGTTATCGTTTTTTAAGGACGATTGTTGAATTTAGTAGTATACAGCGAAACTTGTATGCTTGAATAATATTGTAACATAAATTTATGCAAGTATACATTTTTGTAATATTCAATCATACTGTATATGTTTATAAGATATCACTCTGTCATTATTATTTGTTTGCCTTTCAACAAAATACCATTTATAAATAATAAAATATTGGCCCAAACGATGTAAGTTTGACAAAGGTAGCAACCCCCAAATGTCTAACATCTTTCACATATGTGCGACCTCAATTATACGTTTTGATGGTTTTATATGACTGACCATCGCGAATATGAGCCTAGCCCACCCCACTTCCAAATCCTGGATTCGCCCCTTCTAGCTCACCACGTGTCGTTCAACTAACTACTCAATCTAGACTTTTATGTTATTATATAGATTCAGTAGCTACTGGAAAATAGGAGGAGTTGAACCCACCATACGTAATGGCATGTTATGGGCTAGAAACACGTCATTCGTATTGGCGTGCCTACACAGTTTCTTTTTTTACAAAAACATGCAATCCTCTTTACTTTCACCCAAACTCTAAACATATCGCCCCTTATCTCTCCTCACAAACACCCTAAAATCCAACTGAAATCGCCTATCCCTCTCCTCTTACCTCACATTTCCCTTTTCTCAGGCATCTTTTTGGCATCTCTCCGGCATTGTATTTGAGTTTACACATTCTCCCTAATTAGCAAGGTAATTTTATTTCTTTAAACTTGTATATTGACATTGGTTTGTTGGTAGATATAGCTTATATTGTTTTAGTTGTAGTTAATTATGTTGTTTAGTGCTTAGATCGATAACTCATATGTTAATTTATATTTGTCTTGAAAAACCCTCAAATTTCGATTGACAATATATGTGTAGTTAGGGATGGCAATGAATCGGGTTGGATCGAGTTTTGCGCGATCCAAGCCTGATCCACTTATTTAGTGGAATCAGTTGATTCATATCCAAACCCGATCCATATCCAAAAGTCATTGATCCATATCCAATCCACCTTTTTTTTATCATCTATATCCATACCCAATCCATGATCCAGCCCAAAACTCTATCCATAACTCGATCCATATACATTTCAAACCCGATCCATACCCATTTCAAAATCAAATTCATACCCTTTCAAAGCGCACACATTATAACTGTAATTCCGTATCCATACCCAATTATTGTTCCAACCCAAAACCCTATCCATAACTCGATCCATATCCATTTCAAACCCGATCCATACCCATTTCAAAATCCAATACATACCCCTTTTCCATTATAATTGAATTCTGCTTTTTTCATATACACATATTAATATGTGATATATATTTCTTGCACTTTTTCCATCTACTTGTTTTCATAGTTAATGCAGAAAAATGGCCAACATAAAATCACATTTTTAGAGAAAAGTAATACGGAGTAATATAAATTAGAAGTTGAAGTAGTAACTAAACTCTGAAAACAAATACAATAGATACTTGTGTTTACTCAACTCATATTTTTTACTAATTTCTTTAAATAATTTGTTAATTGCTTATGATAGGTTTTCTGAATTTAGCACAAATTTAAGAAAAAATGTTATTTTACTATTATTAAATTAAAATCAAAGTTTTAAAGTAGAGGACGTTAAAGACAAAAGTGAACTCGAACTTTTCATTAACTAACTAATTAATAATAATAATAATAATAATAATAATAATAATAATAATAATAATAATAATAATAATAATAATAATAATTTTGTTAATGTTCAGTTGCCTTTACTTCGTTACACTTTATTCTTTTATACTTGAAATCTTACTCTTTAAGTTCAGTTCAACTTCATACGTTAAAGTCAATATAATTCAGCTCTTTTAAGTTTAGTTCAGTTCAGCCCAATTGAACTTATATAAGTTAAGTTCAACTCCTATAAGGTCAATTAAAAAAAGTTTAGTTCGTTCGATTCAGAAAAGTTTAATTCAATTCATACTTATAATTTAGTTCGTGTTAAAAGATCATTTGAGCATTTATTAGTGTTATTATCTAGTATAATGTTAAAGATCTTTCATTCATTATGCTATTGTGAGATTGTCGAACTTGGGAATTTATATTCTTTTTAATGATCATCAAGTTAAATTATTAATAAAATGACATATTTCTCCTAACAAATATTTATATAATTGATGAAATACAATTTTCTTTATTAATCTCTAATAGTTAAAATGACATAGTTCACCTAACAAGTATTGGTATAATAAATCCACTCGGAAAATCTAATAGTTAAGGAGAACTAAGTTTAGAAATAATAATAATAATAATAATAATAATAATAATAAAAATAATAAAAAAATAATAATAATAATAATAATATAATAATAATAGTAATAAATATATTGTTTTAGGAAAAAGATGAGATTAATTATTAAGATTAGTTTTTTGTTTGTGAAAAGAATTTAGGTCGATTTTGCATTTTAAATGGGTTTAAATTTGGGAAAAAAGGATATGGATCGAATTTGAATCGGGTTAGAGGTGGATATGAATCGGTTTTGGGTCGGTTATGGATCTTAAGTGGATCGGGTGGATTGGATCGGTTATGGTTATGAAATAGATGGGCGTGGATTTGGTTCGGGTATTTTTTGGGTGGATTTGGATTCGGGTTCTAACTAATGGACATGGATATGGGTTTTCAAACCATGGAATTGGATCGATAAATCTTCATCGGATCGGTTCGGTTTCGGTTCTGTACTGAACAAATTGTTATCCCTATGTGTAGTATGTATTTTGGGTAAAATTAGGTTATAGTTAGTTTAGAAATTTTTGTTTTTTCTTAAAAAAATTTCAGTTTTCTTGTATAGAATGGATATTTGTGATTTTCCTATCATTTGTTATTGAGATGGAGAAGTCTTGGAGCAAAATGGAGAATTTTTTGGTAAAATGGTGTTATTTACGAAAGTAATTGTGTAATTGGGGTTGGTTTGAAAGTATTTGGGGTTATAGTGTCCACGTGGACATTTTTCGCTTTTTTCCAGATTTTAAGCAAAGTTGCTGAGGTTATCAGCAGCTTCACTCAATGCATTGTTTTTTTAAAACGTAAACTTTCCAGGAGGTTGGGAAGTTGGGAAGAAAAGAGGAAGACGGGAAGCAGCTGAGGATGTTGGCGGCTTTGCCCAAAAAAATTAAAAAAAAAAAAACACGCAAGCAGGAAGCCGCTGAGGACCCTGGTGGCTTCACTGTTAATATAAAAAAAAAACCGACATTCACACATTCATACTCTCATTCACTCACCCAAAAAAAATCCCCAATTTAAAAACCCTCAAACCCTAACTTTCGACACTCTCATATTTGCCCCAAATTCCTCCATTTTTGGTTCAATTAATTGTTCCTCATCATCCTATTTTCATTTAAAAGTATTAATTCATCCTTTATTCATGTATTTATTCATCCTAATGTATTATTTTGGTTTGATTTAGCATCATACCCAATTTCCTAGTTAGTTTAGTTATTGATTATTAGCTTAGTACATTAGTTCTATTGTTCAAATTAGTTGTTATATTTAGGTTATTATTTACAATAGAGGTAAATAATTACCCATTGACATGTTGGTGGAATGGTGAAGATGTTAATTATAAGGGTGGTTGTGAATGCTTTATTTTTGTTAGTAGTAATATTAGTTTTAATGAGCTTAAAGGTGAAATATATGAGTCATTAGAGGTAGATAGAACAAAATTTGAGCTTAATATCAAAATGAAATACCCAAGTGTAAGAGGTTACAAAGTAGTATCATTGAGCAATGATCGTAGTTTGAAAGCGTTGTGGCTAATTGTGTGTCAATCAAAAGCTTTATCCATGGATTGGTTCATCGAATTAAAGCCTCTTGAAAATCCTCAAACATCTCAACAACCGTTTACTATGTCATTCACAAATATGCTTAGTCAAGTTGAGTAACCCAATTGACAAGTGTGTTTGTCAACTAATACTGTTGACGAATCGTCCATAGTAGATGCTAATATTTTTGAAGATAAGATTGAAAATGAGATTGAGGAGGAGGATGCAATGTTTGAGTTTAGTAAGGATGAGGATGATATGGTGGACTTTGTTTCTCAAGCATGTGCTAACACCCAATTAATTGAACTCAGATCTTTAGATGTGCGTCTTGAAAATAATTGGTATATAATCTAGTGTGGATCCATTTAGGAATGGGGATGAATTTATGGTTGGACAAAATTTTGGAAGCAAGGAGATTTTGCGACAACTTGTTACATCTTACAACATCGCTAGAAATCAAGTTTTTAAAATTGCTGAGTCAGGACCTCATACCGTGACCTACAAGTGTAATAGGCAACCATTAGCTTGTAAATGCTATTTGAGAGCGAGTCAAAAAAATTTATACTCGAAAGCTTTCACAATTGTGTCATACAAAGGCCCACATGAAGCTTCTTGTGTGGTTCGAAAACCATCTCTTGATCATCCTAATTTGAAGGGGGATTTCATAAGCAATGCTATTAAGCATCTTGTGAAAGAAGATTGGGGGTTAAGGTTAGTTTGTTAAGGGCATCCGGCCATAACTAAAGAATTCAACCTCGCGATTTCGTATTGGAAGACTTGGATGGCAAAACAAAGGGCCTTGGCGGATCTTTATGGAGATTGGGAGGAGTCTTATGCGTTTCTTCCCCGTTACCTAGATGCTTTAAAAGAGGTAAATCCGGGAACCGCCGTCCATTTCGTCAATAAGCCTACTAATGATCCCAATATCCAACAGTTTGATAAAGTGTTTTGGTCATTTGGTCCCTCGATCAAAGGTTTTCGTCAATGTAGGCCCATTATAACCATAGATGACACTCATCTTTATGGCAAATATCGTGGGGTTATGTTGATTGCAATGGGAGTTGAGGTCAATGACCAAATCTTTCCATTAGCGTTTGCCATTGTTGAGAAGGAGGACTATGAGAATTGGAGTTTCTTTTTGGCTTGCATAAGACATTATGTGACAGATCGTGTAGGTCTTTGTGTCTTGTCTGACCGACATAAGGGTATTTTAAAATCAATAAGTACAGTGGGGAGTGGGTGGGAAGAGCCTTACGCTTTTCATAGGTATTGTATTCGTCATCATGCATCCAATATTAACAAGATGTTCAAAGATACAAATTTGAAATCCACTTTCTCCGAGACCGTCATACAACACCAAATTTCTAAATTTGACTTAGGTATGGTCCAAATTGGTGAGATCAATGCTCAAGCTAGAGCTATGTTAGAGAATCTCCCCGCAAGTAAGTGGTCTCTTGCTCACGATGGTGGTACGAGATATGGGTTGAACACAACAAATATAAGTGAATGTTTCAATGGTGTCCTCAAGGGGGTAATATTTCTCTCGTAAAATCCACTTATACCCGAGTCAACAAGTATTTCGTTGAGAGAGGAAAAATGACTAAACAAAGGTTGTTAAGTGGTTTGAAATGGTCGGCTAAAATTGTGGGGAATAAAACATGTATTCGCCCTAAAACATGAAGGATTATAACGAAATATACAATTGTGATTATAGTCATAAGTTAATAAAACACATGAAAAGAATCACAACCTTGAGTCCTTGCGCAAATAGGCCTAAGAACAGGAATTAAAGTAAATTCCCTCCTATAACTTGCACCCAAGACTTTGTTTAAGACGATGTCGTGTGTGCTAGAAAGGCTCTCCAATTGCCTTGCAATATGGGGAGAGTTTTGTGAGGTTTTAGATGTGAGATCCGAGTTTTGAGAGAAGAATGCTCTCAAAACCCTAATTTCATGAGATGTGTTATTTAATCAGTAAAACAATCAAAAGCAGTAACCTGACAAAAGGAGAAGTCCTCTCCTCCTTTTGTATCTGAGTTCGGCCGAATTAGGGTTTGGGTAGGAGTGGGCTTTCCACTCTTACCTTATTCTAATACGTGATTCGACCCGTTTTGCTAAAATATGGTTCGCGGGTATTTATTATAAATCGCACACATGTTATCAGATATTAATATAGTCGATATATTAATAATGGTCTGATAAAATTACGATATTGTATAATTAGTCAAATTAATATAACTGTTTATATTAATACGCAAATTCAATATTAATTAGATATAACCGTTTATATTTAATTTTACGAATTAATCATGTAATCCGTATTAGCTAAAATTATTTAATCCGTATTAAATAATAATCTCAACATCTCATTGACTAATTTAATAGTCAATACCTCTGACTAACTGTTTAGTCGTATCCGGCATAAATGTGACTGTATTTTCATACCTTCACATCTCTCAAACGTGTCCTATAGGTGTGACGTATAGGGACCAGTTGATCACCGCCATCCATATGACAATAACGTCAAACTTATCTAGCAAGCCAACCGTTATTGATAAACGTGGATCAACTGATAATAATACTGAAGTATGCCCTTGTGATCCTTAAAGAGATTTAATAAGTCATTGTAGTAACTGTCAAGGACACCAGCCCCAACAATCTCCCACTTGTCCGTACAAGGGTATGTGCAATGACGTTATCACACTACATGTGGAGGACACAAGCTCCAACAAACTCCCACTTTTCCGTACAAGTGTAGGTGCGATAACCGATTCTCATATCCTTTTAAAATTTCTCCCACTCAATGTAAGACAATTTGCAAATCCGTATTCGCAAAGGTCGTATCTCACAAGTGATCTGTATCAAGAGTGGTTTCCCCGACTAGAGAGTAACTTAACTGATAAAACGAATCTGTATTCGAGCATGGCCATGCATTTCAGTTACTACTCCTTGAGTGGCCCTGAGAAATGATAAAATCCTGATAAGGGTTTGGATATTTCCCTCAACTCGAATCCTGCCGATGTAAGCACAGCATGAAATAACCCAGAAAAAATCCTCTTGGCCCCTGTTATGGAAGACCGTGGGAAAGAAACCAAAGTTACCCAAAATCTGCCTTAATCTCAAGAGATAGTTGAAAGTCAAAAGACTCGACTCTAAGGAACACTATGGAGGTCTTATCCACGACCTGGAACCCAATGTTATAAAACATTTAGGACTCCAGAACGTTGTCACGGGGTGTCCTACGAGATATCCGTATAACTCGCCTTTGTGATTGGTCAGTCAACTGTTTGACTTATGGCTTGTTGAACCCACCATCAACCAACGTCACAAAATGATTACTTGAGTTATCAGCTCAACTGGGTAATCAAGGACCTAAAACAATGTAATGTTATTCAGTTCACTTTGTGGTGTTCAAAATTGGCGTACAATTCCACATGAAAAACAAAACATTAAATATCATAACAATGAGGTTTTAATAGAGTACACAAGACAATGAATTATAACATGAATTCATAAAAGAGTACTACAACTTAGGAACACATCTGATTCCCATGGAATTAATGTGTCCTTCATGCTTATCACGTGGTAATGCTTTTGTGAGAGGATCAGCTATTGTTGGGGCTGGTGTCCTTGACAATTAAGTACAATGACTTATTAAATCTCTTTAAGGATCACAAGGGCATACTTTTGTATTATTACCAGTTGATCCACGTTTATCAATAACGGTTGGCTTGCTAGATAAGTTTGACGTTATTGTCATACGGATGGCGGTGATCAACTGGTCCCTATACGTCACACCTATAGGACACGTTTGAGAGATGTGAAGGTATGAAAATACAGTCACATTTATGCCGGATATGACTAAACAGTTAGTCAGAGGTGTTGACTAATAAATTAGTCAATAAGATGTTGAGATTATTATTTAATACGGATTAAATAATTTTAGCTAATACGGATTACAAGATTAATTCGTAAATTAAATATAAACGGTTATATTTAATTAAATATAGTATTCGCGTATTAATATAAACAGTTATATTAATTTGGGTAATTATACAATATCGTATTTTGTCAGACCATTATTAATATATCGACTGTATTAATATCTGATAACATGTTACGATTTATAAAAAAAAACCCGCGAACAACTTAAAGCTAAACGGGTCGAATCACGCATAGGTATAAGGTAAGAGTGGAAAAAGCCCACTCCTACCCTACCCGTTCGGCCGACCATGTGGTACTACATAAGGAGAGTTTTCTCCTTATGTCAGTTACTGGTTGAATCACAATCTCAAGAATTAGGGTTTTGAGAACATCTTTTTCCCAAAACTCAGATCTCACATCTAAAACCTCACAAAAGCTCTCCCCATATTGCAAGGCAATTGGAGAGTATTTTCTAGCACACGCGGCATCATCTCAATCAAGTCTTGGGTGCAAGTTATAGGAGGGAATTTACTTTAATTCCTGTTCTTAGGCCATAAGCACAAAGGACCAAAGGTTGAATTCTTTTTCTTATCCTTTTTAATCTTATGACTATAAACACAACTGTATTTTTCATTATAATCCTGCAAGCTTAGGGTGAATACATGCTTTATTCCCCACAAGTGGTATCAGAGCCTTAGGCCATGAAAATTTTACTTTTGTGTTTTTCATAAGTTTTTTTTAAAAAAGATTTTGAAAAATCTCGTTTCTGCCGCTGCGTCGGTCGGTCGACCAGTATTAGCGGTCGGTCGACCGCCCCTGTGTGAGTTTTCTGTTTTTTTTTAAAAAAACAGTTTCCTTTATGAGTTTTCGATCTTGTTTTTCGATTCCTGTTTACATATTGTTAATTAATCGATATTCTTGACAATATGTGAACCTTTGTTGATGTTATTTTTGATTTACTTGTTTTAAATCAAAGTTTAAAAGGTAAAAACTTGTGTTAATTTCAAAAATTGCAGCGTTTTGCGTTTTCTGAAATTCGTTTTTACTGCATGTTGGTCGGTCGACCTAATTAATAGGTCGGTCGACCGATTTCACTGTTGCAGAATTTTTCCGTTTTTCGGCAGGAGGTCGGTCGACCACAAGTTCTGGTCGGTCGACCTCCCCCCTGTAACAGACTCGTTTTTTATTTTATTTTCGAAAATAACATGTTTTATTTTCACATGGCTTAAAATAATATACTATATACGAAAATAGTGTATTATTTAGTGAAACGGTTCACCCTCGTTTGATACATATTGTTTTAAAACAGTTTAAAATAATGGATTATATGTTTGTTAAAATTGGTGATTAAAACGGTATAGTCACTTAATTTTAATCTTAAAAGGTGGTTTGGTATAAATTTATTAATCATAATAACAGTATTATGTCATGTATGAATTTTATTTAGTTGATGCATTTTATTTATCGTCTTGTGAATGCCTTGAATGCTTTCAATAACGTATTTAATTTTTGCAAACGGTTGTAACTTAGTGTGGCCTTAGAAGATTGTGTCACCGTAATGATGGGACACGATCTTGCTTGTAATTTTGAGATCTTGAATCTCCGTTTTGGGTTTTTGCCATGTAATTACTTTTGTATTTAAATTAGAATGTATCTAGGACTACTTTTGTAATTTAAATTAGTAATTTTGTGAAGACCAAAGACAAGACGGAGACCGGATGCTCACTCCCGCTGCAAGGACCAAGATGGAGCATCAAGACAAGCTTCTAGGATCCAACAGTGGATTCCAAGTTGTTTTATGTTTATTTTGGTAGGATAGGCCACACTAGGACTTTTATTTACGTTTATTGCATTTATCTTTATGCTTTCATCGATAATAGCTTGCATCATTTTCCGCCTAAAAACCAAACCACCTATATCATGCCTGAAAACTGACTCATGTAGAGGTCACGCGTTAGTTTTCTGTGACAATACAGATGTCACATGTCTTTAAAAGCCATCACTTTATTTAATTCATTCACGCAAATGCTAGTTTTTAGTTCACTTAAATATGGATAAATAAAAGTTGATGGGGTCTTCCTCGTATAACCAAAAATTGAGATTAGTCTTTATAAATCAGCCTCCCATGAATCCCTTCTTCGTCGGTAGGCATAATATGACCCCTTCTACGTCGGGTAAGTGGGAACAGATGATTTATTTTATCTCAACATCATGGTCACTCGATAATATTCCAGTGACTGAGATGGACTAATAGATAGGATTTACGGAAATCTATCGACCAAGAGTTCCAACGATTGGAATTAGCCAAACTGTGGGCTTATCAATATACGGAAATTGAGTCTTGGGATCGTTTATATAATTCTTGAGGGAGATCAATTATATAAATGCATGAGTCTACGAGTTTAAATTCAATTTAATATAGACTTAAATCACAACAATAAGTTGCTTATATGGTTTTGTTTTATCTTCTTTTCAGTGTAGAACACGTTCATTAAAACTGCTGTAAAACTAAAATGGCTGGTGAAGACCCAATGCCAAGTGCCAAGCTAGCACGTGAATCCTGGCTAAAAGCCTTCATGGACTCCATGAATCAGTCAACTAGACTGAGGAATGATGGGTCAAACTTCTCTGACTGGGAGGCAGCACTACGGAATGCTGCCATTGCTGACGGAAAGCTTAAGTTTTTAACTGAGCCCATTCCGCGACACCCAGGAACTGGAGCTAGAGCCAACGAAATTCGCGCTCATAGCGATTTCGTTATGGAAGCGGGTGCGATAAAGAACGTACTCATCTATGCAATGGAATCTAATTTGCAAAGGCGCTTCATAACCCATGGTGCAAACAAGATTTTCACCACGCTCACTAACGAATTCTCCAAGGCTCCGAGAATCGTTTCTTATGAGCATACCTGTCGCTTCTTTGAGGCGAAACTCTAGAAGGGCCAAGCTGTTAGCCCACATATTCTCAACATGATTGAGAATATCGAGAAACTGGAGTCCCTAAACTGCAAGATCAGTGAGAACATCATCGTTGATCGCATGCTTCATTCGCTTCATGATGGGCTCGCCCTCTTTAGGGCCAACTACTACATGAACGACATGAAGAAGACTCCCCATGAGCTACACTCCCTTCTCGTACAGACTGAGAAGGATCTAAAGTTGAGTGGGAGTCTAAAGCAGGATGTTCTCATGATCTCAAGTAAGGGAAAAGGTAAAGGGAAGGCTAAAGCTCAGGGCGACCTAGCGGTAGGTAGGCCCAGGTTCAAGAAACCAGGATTTGCTAAGAGTGGGCCTGGTGAGTCGAGTAACTCACAAGGCAAGACAAAGAGCAAGGATACAAGCATGGAATGTCACCATTGCCACAAGACTGGGCATTGGAGGCGCTCATGCCCCGTGTATCGCGAGGACATTAAAGCAGGCCGTGTTACTCCTGTTGGTATGTCTTCTTCTTCTTTTATTCACATGATTGAGATTAACCATGCAAGTTGCGGAACTTGGGTACTTGATACTGGTTGTGGTTCTCATCTATGTAATCATGTGCAGGGCCTCCGAAACCAAGAACCCCTAATCAAGGGTGAGGTGGACCTGCGTGTCGGGAATGGAGCACGTGTGGCTGCAGTCTCGAAGGGAACATACGTAATCCAGCTTCCAAGTGGATTCGAGTTATTTTTATATAACTGTTATTATGTTCCTAGTTTGTCCAAAAACATTATTTCAGTTTCTGCACTTGACAAACTCGGTTTTTCATTTGTAATAGAGAATAATAGCTGTATTTTCTCCTTACACAATATGATTTATGGCAAGCCAGTTTCCATGAATGGAATTTATGTTTTAGATCAAACCACCGAGATATTACATGTGAATAATAAAAGAATAAAGGTAGGTGACAAAAATCAAACTTACCTATGGCATTGTCGTATGGGACACATAAATGAGAAACGCGTAAAACAGCTCATAGAGAATGGAGCTATTTCGCCCTTTGATTTCGAATCATATGGCACGTGTGAATCATGTCTCATCGGCAAAATGACTCGTATTTCCTTCAAAGGTGTTGGAATGCGCGCTGCCGACCTATTAGGACTCATACATACGGACGTATGTGGCCCTATGTCGATCAACGCACGAGAAGGCTATAGGTATTTCATCACTTTCACGGATGATTTGAGTAGATATGGCTATGTCTACTTGATGAAACATAAAAGTGAATCCTTTGACAAGTTCAAAGAATACCAGAATCGGGTACAGAACCAGCTGGGTAGAAAGATTAAAGCACTACGCTCGGATCGTGGTGGTGAGTATCTTTCACGCGAGTTTGATCAACACCTAAAAGACTGTGGGATCGTGCTACAGTTGACTCCACCTGGAACACCACAATTAAATGGTGTGTCCGAACGGAGAAATCGAACTTTACTTGATATGGTTCGATCCATGATGAGTCACACCGTTGTGCCTGATTGATTGTGGGGCTATGCTCTTTTGTCGGCTGCTCTAATACTTAACCGAAGTCCGTCTAAAGCTGTTGACAAGACTCCATTCGAGTTATGGAAGGGAACGGTCCCTAACTTGTCCTTTATTCGGGTTTGGGGCTGCGAGGCTTATGTCAAGTGGAGACACGAGGATAAGCTCGGCCCGCGATCGGTCAAGACATACTTTATAGGCTATCCAAAGGGAACGTTTGGTCATTACTTCTACTCGCCTACCGAACAACGTGTTTTTGTTGCGGCTAGTGCGACGTTCTTAGAGAAAGAATTTCTCGAGAACAAGTCGAGTAATAGAACCTTCGAGTTATCGGAGGTTCAAGAACCAACTACCGAGCAACCATTGGAGGAAACAGTACCTTCAACCGAGGCTGCGGTAGATATCCCTGAGGAACCTAGGAGGTCAGGAAGAGTCTCTATTCCACCGGACAGATACATTGGTATGGTCGAGGAACACGATACAGATGACGTCTTACTCCTAGAGGGTAATGAACCCATAACCTATAAAGGTGCCATGACCAGTTCTGACTCAAAGCTATGGCTAGAAGCCATGCAATCCGAGATGGACTCCATGTATGAGAACAACGTGTGGGATCTTGTGGACCTACCTGCAAAGGTACGTCCCCTTCAATGCAAATGGCTTTACAAGATAAAGCATGCCGTGGAAGGACAACAAGATATCCATAAGGCTAGACTAGTTGCTAAAGGTTTCACCCAAGTGCCAGGCTTGCACTACGATGAGATCTTTGCACCCGTAGTCATGCTACGTTCCATTCGGATTATCTTAGCGATCGCCGCATTTCATGACTATGAAATATGGCAAATGGACGTTAAAACCGCCTTCTTAAACGGTTATTTGGAGGAAGAGTTGTACATGGTACAACCCGAGGGTTTTATCGATCCAGCACATCCTAAGAAAGTTTGCAAGCTTAAGCGTTCCATCTATGGACTTAAGCAAGCATCGCGGAGTTGGAATCATCGCTTCGACCAAGTGATAAAAGAGAATGGGTTCATTCGATCAGTCGAGGAACCATGTCTCTATATCAAGTCGAGTGGGAGTAAGATTGTATTCCTAGTACTGTATGTCGATGACATACTCTTGATTGGGAATGACATACCTCTCTTATCTTCGGTTAAAGCATGGTTGAAAAACCATTTCCAGATGAAAGATCTGGGAGAGGCACAAAGAATTTTGGGCATCCGTATCTACAGGGATAGATCACGACGGATGCTGTCTCTCAGTCAGGAATCTTATATAGAGAAGATTCTGGAGAGATTCAGCATGACGAACTCCAAGAAGGGGTTCCTTCCTATGACTCCTGGGCTTCACTTGAGCAAGACTCAAGAAGCTAAGTCAGTGGAAGAGAAAGAGCGCATGAGTCGGATTCCTTATGCTTCGGCAATAGGATCGATCATGTATGCCATGATATGCACACGTCCTGACGTTGCATATGCATTGAGTATGACAAGTCGATTCCAAGCTCATCCAGGTGAACAACACTGGATGGCCGTGAAAAACATTCTTAAGTACCTACGGAGGACTAAAGATTGGGGATTGACTTATGGAGGCGACTCAACGCTCTGCGCCACGGGTTACGCAGATGCTAGCTTCCAAACAGATCGAGATGACTCGAAATCTCAGTCTGGATTTGTCTTTACTCTTAATGGCGCTGCTATCAGCTGGAAAAGTTCTAAACAGAGTGTTACAGCAGATTCTACGACTGAGTCCGAGTACTATGCCGCCTCAGAAGCAGCTAAGGAAGCAATATGGATGCGTCAATTCTTACAAGGACTATCAGTAGTGCCTAGTTCGAATGACCCAATCACCGTCTATTGTGACAATAGCGGTGCCATATTCCAAGCTAAGGAGCATAAGTCTAGCAGCAAGGCTAGGCATGTACAACGGAAAGCTCATCTAATCAGAGATTACGTGGAGCAAAAGGAGATTTTTATTGAAAAGATCGCTACGGATGACAACATAGCCGATCCTCTCACAAAAGCATTACCACGTGATAAGCATGAAGGGCACATTCATTCCATGGGAATTGGATGTGTTCCTAAGTTGTAGTACTCTTTTATGAATTCATGTAATAATTCATTTTCTCGTGTACTCTATTCAACCTTATTGTTATGATATAAAATGTTTTGTTTCTCATGTGGAATTGTACGCCAATTTTGAACACCACAAAGTGAACTGATTAACATTACATCGTTTTGGTCCTTGATTACCCACTTGAGCTGATAACTCAGGTAATCATTTTGTGACGTTGGTTGATGGTGGGTTCAACGAGCCATAAGTCACGTGGATGACTGACCAATCACAAAGGCGAGTTATACGGATATCTCGTAGGACACCCCGTGACAACGTTATGGAGTCCTAAATGTTTTATAACATTGGGTGCCAGGTCGTGGATAGGACCTCCATAGTGTTCCTTAGAGTCGAGTCTTTTGACTTTCAACTGTTTCTTGAGATTAAGACAGATTTTGGGTAACTTTGGTTTCTTTCCCACGGTCACCGTAACAAGGGGCCAAGAGGATTTTTTCTGGGTTATTTCATGCTGGGCGATATCGGCAGGATTCGAGTTGAGGGAAATATCCAAACCCTTATCAGGATTTTATCATTTCTCAGGGCCACTCAAGGAGTAGTAACTGAAATGCATGGCCATGCTCGAATACAGATTCGTTTTATCAGTTAAGTTACTCTCTAGTCGGGGAAACCACTCTTGATACAGATCGCTTGTGAGATACGACCTTTGCGAATGCGGATTTGCAAATTGTCTTACATTGAGTGGGAGGAATTTTAAAAGGATATGAGATTCGGTTATCGCACCTACACTTTTACGGACAAGTGGGAGTTTGTTGGAGATTGTGTCCTCCACATGTAGTGTGATAACGTCATTGCACATACCCTTGTACGGACAAGTGGGAGATTGTTGGGGCTGGTGTCCTTGACAATATTTCGGTGGTTTGATCTAAAACATAAATTCCATTCATGGAAACTGCCTTGCCATAAATCATATTGTGTAACGAGAAAATACAGCTATTCTTCTCTATTACAAATGAAAAACCAAGTTTGTCAAGTGCAGAAACTGAAATAATGTGTTTGGACAAACTAGAAACATAATAACAGATATATAAAGATAACTCGAATCCACTTGGAAGTTGGATCACGTATGTTCCCCTCGAGACTGCAGCAACACGTGCTCCATTCCCGACACGCAGGTCAACCTCACCCTTGATGAGGGGTTCTTGGTTTCGGAGGCCCTGCACATGATTACATAGATGAAAACCACAACCAGTATCTAGTACCCAAGTTCCGTAACTTGCATGGTTAATCTCAATCATGTGAATAAAAGAAGAAAAAGACATACCAACAGGAATAACGTGACCTGCCTTAATGTCCTCACGATACACGGGGCATGTGCGCCTCCAATGCCCAGTCTTGTGGCAATGGTGGCATTCCATGCTTGTATCCTTACTCTTTGTCTTTCCCTGTGAGTTGCTCGACTCACCGGGCCCACTCTTGGCGAATCCTGACTTCTTGAACTTGGGCTTACCTACCGCTAGGTCGCCCTGAGCTTTAGCTTTTCCCTTACCCTTACCCTTACTGGAGATCATGAGAACATCCTGCTTCACGCTCCCACTTAATTTCAGATCCTTCTCGGTCTGTACGAGAAGGGAGTGGAGCTCATGAGGAGTCTTCTTCATGTCGTTCATGTAATAGTTGGCCCTAAAGAGGGCGAACCCATCATGAAGCGAATGAAGCATTCGATCAACGATTATGTTCTCACTGATCTTGCAGTTTAGGGCCTCCAGTTTCTCGATATTCTCAATCATGTTGAGAATATGTGGGCTAACAGCTTGGCCCTTCTGGAATTTCGCCTCAAAGAAGCGACAAGTATGCTCATAAGAAACAATTCTCGGAGCTTTCGAGAATTCGTTAGTGAGCGTGGTGAAAATCTTGTTTGCACCATGGGAGATGAAGCGTCTGTTGAACCATATATTCAAATACTTATATAGTATATATGTTTATGTTTTGATAAATGACAAGTCTAGCTATTTATATATTATATACTCGTACGTATAATCGTGTGCTAAGTGTACAGAATATTAGTAACAAGATCTAATCAATCAAGTATAAAAGATTCAAGCATATTAGTCAAGGAATTGACTAAGTCGAAGATTGATGGAAGATCACAAGCGCACATAATAGACTAAAGTTATACTTATCAACTATAAGCTTCAGTACAAGATTGATTCAAGTTATAGCCCGTAGCTATAATCTTATATTATGAAGAAATGATCGGAATATATATGTGTTTAGGTTGAAACGTGTGTTTCCAAATTAGTATCGTGTAGAATTAGTGTTTAATTGGTATTCTATTTTAAAAAATAGAATTGTTAATCTTAATAGGATTATATAAAATATCTTTAGGTTAAATAAGGAATAAATAATTGTCTTATGAGATAATTATTTATTACTAAAATAAACTAAGGATTTTTATATGATTTTACTTGTCAAAATATATAATCTAAGATATGGTTTGTTTCGATTTTTGGGAAACGTGTAACATGTCACGTTGCTATAAATTGTGTAGGGTTTATTTAAATAAATATTATGTATTTATTTAATGTCCTAAACAAACTAAGATTATATTATGGTAATATATTTTATTATCTTTGACATGGTTTAGGAAGTTGATTTAATAAGGATACTAATTATTTATTATATAAAGATCTTTCCTAAATATGAATTAGGAAATTGATTCCTTATATAATATATAAAGTATATTATTAAATCTTTCCTAAACACATTAAGATTAGATTTAAGGTAGTATTACTAAAAGACTAGTATTCTAGTTTAAGTAATATTCCTAAATCATCTAGGGTTTGAATTACCTAGATACATATTCTATATAAATAGACTACCTATGACACATTAGTACACACGAAACACATACACACATATACACGCAAATCAAGAGAGAACCGCCGTTCATATACTTCAATATTCGAGCTTATCATTGTCATATCCGATTCAAGATTCAAGTGCTCAAGCATTGATCTTATTCATTCAAGATTGTGACATCAAGAAACATTGAAGACTTTATCTTATTAACGTAAGATAGATCGAGTATTTAGTGGTACTCCTTGTAAGACAAATATTTAATGGTATTTGTCGTAGCTAGATATTTAACGGTATCTAGATAGAGTTGTGACTAACATCAAAGTCGCACGAGTAGGGTTGATAAAATTGTAATCCAGAGTTGGTACTAATTTTATTAATCGAGAATAGTGGACGTAGGTCTCAAAGTGTGAGACTGAACCACTTCAAAAATATTGTGTCTCTCTTTATTATCTGTTTTACTCGAAGATCATCATACAACTATACACGCATCGAAGAAGATTTAAAAAGAAGGCATACTCAATTCAACCCCCCCCCCCCCCCCCCTTCTTGAGTATATTATATCAATAGACTCTTCAATTGGTATCAGAGCCTCGTGCTCTTGATCGCCTAGCCGCGTGAGTTTTGATCCTTCTATTGATTCTATATTATATACTCTTTCATCAATGGATTCCAAGCATCTCAAGTGCCCTATCTTCGATGGCAAAAACTACAGTTTATGGAAAAATATGATGACTCATTACATCAAGGGTTGTGATTGGGAATGTTGGAAGATCATCCAAACTGGACCAAAGATGATCTTGGTCGCCGCCGTCAATGGAACAACCTATGAAAAGATGGAAAGCGATTATGTGGAAAGTGACTACAAAATTACAGAGAAAAACTCTAAGGCCATGAGCCTTCTACAGAACGGTATGATAACCTCAGAATTTGATAGATTCTCATCTTGTAGTTCCGCTAAGGAAATATGGGATAGTCTCGAACTTGCTTATGAAAGGACATCCGCAGTCAGGAAACATCGTATAGACTTGCTCGTTCAAAGATATGAACTTTTCAATATGGAAAAGAATGAATCTATTGATAGCATGTCTGCACGATTTTCTTGTATTATTAATGAACTGCGGAACCTTGGCAGAAAAATCGATTCTGAAGATATCATTCGAAAAATTCTTAGGAGTCTCACCAAAAAATGGCAACCTAAGGTCACGGCCATAGAGGAAGCACGTGATCTATCTCAGATTACTTACCAAGAGTTGATTGGATCTTTAATGGCACACGAGATCATACTAAATAAAGACGATGATGATCCCAAAGGAAAAGGCGTCGCTTTACAAGCCTCCACAAGCGAAGTGTGCGAAGAGGAACTTGAGGACGAAACAGTTCTATTCGCAAGACGATTTAAGAAAGCAGTCTTCAAGGGTAGATACAAAAACCCTAACAACAAAACGTTCGACAAAAAGAAAACTGACTCCAAACAAACATTCTTCAAAAGAGGATGTTTTAAATGTGGTCAACAGGATCATATGATCAAAGACTGTCCAAGCTGGGACAAAATCAAAGACAAATCAAAAAGAGAAAAGACCAAGACAGAGTTCAAGAAAGTAATGCTTGCGTCATGCTGGGGAGAATTAGAATCTGAGGATGACGAGGACTCTGAAGAAGAAGAGGTAGCACACTTGTGCCTAAGCAACGTCAGCCTAGATCTAATCTCAAACGACAATGATGAAGATGACACATCTAATATGTGTCTCCTTGGAGAATCCGACTCAGACGACGACGACGAAGAGGTAAATTTTCTTCAACTCAAAAGTCAAGTTAAAAACTTATCTAAGGCTATGTTAATTAAATATTTTGAGGAAACCCTAGACCAATGTCATGAACAAAGCCTTGAATTAGATGATTTGAAGGAACAGATCCTCGATATTGCTGAGGAAAATCAACTTCTGAAAGCCAAAGCTAAGAAACTGAAATCCAAAATAAGCATTGAAGCCAATGCTAAGTTGGAAGCAGTCATGTCTGAGAAAAAGGTTCTTGAGTCTAAAGTTATAGCTAATGAAGATATAACCTCAAAACTAAAACTCAACATCAAAGAGCTTCAATCCAAAGTTATAGCTAATGAAGCTATAACTTCAGATTTAAGAAAGGCTAATGAGCTTTTAAAGTCAAAATCTTCGGTTATGGTCGAAGATGAGACTCATCTAGAAGAAGTTGAGATCCTCGAAAGCAAAATTAGGGATCTAGAATTCAATCTATCTAAAATCAAGAAAGAACATGCCAAAATTGTGTCCGACTTTCATAGAGACATTCAAAACCTAAAAGAGTCTAGCAACACTGACCATAGTGAATGTAAGAAAGAAATAGACTCCTTGAAGGACCTCCTTCTTCATGCTCGGAAATTTCACGATAAGTGGGAAGGAAGCACTAACGTTCTAAACTTCTTAACTGAACAATCCGACAACAACATGAAGATGGGTTTAGGTCACGAATGTTATGGAAGAAGGGATCACTCAAAGTGTAAGCAAAGCCCAACAGACAGAGACTTTAGAAGAAGAAAATATGCCGACCTTCCTGAGTATTTAATATGCACTTATTGTGGCCATACTGAACACCTCCGAGAAAACTGTGTGAAACACGCACAAGATTTTAAAACCGGAGTTAAGTTTGTTAAATCCTTAGGAATTCCAAACGACACTAATTCTGTCTCTGATAGTGATGATGACAAAATTGAGGAAAGAAATATTGACCACAGATGGTTCTATGACATGACATTTGATTACGAAGAAAAGAAAAATAGAACCAAACAAACTCCTCAACAAACATCACACAAAAATTGGTCACCAAGAGTCCAAACTAAGACTTACACAAGAATATCAAAACCCAACTACTACCAATATAGAAAGACCTATGTAAGACAAGTTTGGGTTAAAAAGAAAGATGTATTTGTGATTACTAACAACAAAGGACCCAAGTATGCTTGGGTACCTAAATCCTGTCTTTGAACTTATTCGTGCAGTTTGTCGCCAAGGAAAATAACCTATGGTATCTCGACAGTGGATGCTCAAGACATATGACAGGCGACGTAAATCTATTCCAAACACTTAAACCCTTTGATGGAGGTAAAGTCACTTTTGGTGATAACAAAAAGAGAAAGATCATCGGAATTGGTAAGATAGGTATTTCATCCTCTCATACTATAAATGATGTATACCTTGTAAGTGGTCTCAAACACAATCTTATTAGTATATCTCAATTGTGTGACAAAGGAAACAAAGTAGTTTTCCATTCAGATATATGTCGTATAATCTTAGAAGGCACCAGTAAAGTAATACTTGAAGGTCACAGGATGAAAAATGTTTATATGATTGATTTAAATGTTGTACCTACTGATTCTCTATCATGCATGAAAGTTACGTTAGATGATCCATGTCTATGGCACAAGAGATTTGGTCATATTAGCTCACCCATTCTAAGTAAGCTGAAAAGATGGGACTTGGTCGAAGGTCTTCCAAAGATCAAATTTGATCAAGAAAAGATGTGTGACACATGCGCACGATGTAAACACGTCAGATCATCCTTTAAGCCAAAAAGAGTGGTAAGCACAGAACAAGCTCTTGAACTAGTACACATGGATCTATGTGGCCCTATGAAGGTAAGAAGCAGAGGTGGTTCCAGGTACGTTTTCGTTCTAGTTGATGATTACTCTAGATTTTTTTGGCCAATCTTTCTCCATTCTAAAGACGAAACATTCGATGAATTCGTTAGTCTCATGAAACTTGTCCAAAACAAATATAAATCAAACCTAGTAACAATTCGTACTAACCATGGAACTGAGTTCGACAATCATGCTTTTATTGAGTTTTGTAAAACCAATGGTGTTGGACATAACTTCTCGGCCCCTAGAACCCCACAACAAAATGGAGTCGTAGAACGAATGAACAGAACCCTAAAAGACATGGCTAGAACAATGCTTCTTTGTAGTGGCCTACCTAGAAACTTTTGGGCTGAGGCTATAAGTACAGCTTGCTATATTCATAACCGTGCTATGATTAGACCTATTCTTAAAAAGACACCTTATGAACTTCTTCGAGGTCGTAAACCAAACATATCTCATTTAAGATGCTTTGGTAGTAAATGCTTTGTTCACAACAATGGTAAAAACAGATTAAGCAAATTCGACCCTAGAAGTGATGAAGTAATCTTTATAGGATATTCAGATCATAGTAAAGCCTACAAAGTTTTCAACAAACGTACTCTATGCATAGAGGAAAGTATACATGTTATCTTTGATGAAAATAATGTCTTCGATAAGCCATTACAGGATATAGAGGAAAACCTAGACGAACCTGATTTCAGGTTATCAAAGGAAGATCCTCCTGAAATGGAAATTGAAGAAGGAGAACCTCAAGGAACTCATGATGAACTCAACTTGGGAGAAAATGGTGCGAGAGATGAAACTACAGTTGATGATACTGTAGATAACTCTCAAACCAATGACTTGGAACCCAGAGTTACAGCTAATGAAGCTGTAACTTTGAATCAAAACCAAAGGGAAGAGGCCAGAGTTATACATGACCCTACTATAAACCCAGGTTTGGATTCAGGGGGAACAAGTCATGATCCCGAGTCAAGTTCAGGTAATGCTAATAATCAATCAAGGAACTGGAGATACAAAGGCTCTCATC
Source organism: Silene conica (assembly GCA_029255685.2). Taxonomy (NCBI): domain Eukaryota; kingdom Viridiplantae; phylum Streptophyta; class Magnoliopsida; order Caryophyllales; family Caryophyllaceae; genus Silene; species Silene conica. The sequence goes on from CM055314.2 coordinate 77,963,127, forward strand.
CTTTGGACAATGTCATAGGAAGCCTGACAGATGGAGTTCAAACTAGAAGGAGCTTAAACAACTTTTGCTCATTCTACTCTTTTCTCTCCACTATTGAACCTTCAAATATCAAGGAAGCTCTCGCAGAACCAGACTGGATAGTTGCCATGCAAGAAGAACTCCAGCAATTTGAGAGAAACAAAGTTTGGCATCTTGTTCCTCGACCTAAGGACAGAACTGTCATTGGAACTAGATGGGTATTCAGAAACAAATTGGATGACACTGGAGTCATTGTGAGAAATAAGGCCAGACTAGTAGTCCAAGGATACAATCAACAGGAAGGGATCAATTATGACGAAACCTTTGCTCCTGTTGCTCGTCTTGAGGCAATAAGACTACTCATTGCATTTGCAGCACACAAGGGAATGAAGCTTTTTTAGATGGACGTTAAGACTGCATTTCTTAATGGCTATCTCCAAGAGGAAGTATTTGTTGAACAACCTCCTGGATTTCCTGACAGCAAACTCAAGGATCATGTATTCAAATTGGACAAAACACTATATGGTCTGAAACAAGCACCTAAGGCATGGTACGACAGATTATCAAAGTTCTTATTGGAGAGTGGATTCAAGAGAGGGTCTGTGGATAAAACCCTATTTCTTAAAAGCAAAAACTCAGATCTACTAGTCATTCAAATCTACGTTGACGATATTATTTTTGGTTCAACTAATAAAAGGTTGTGCAAGTACTTCTCTGAGTTGATGACTTCTGAGTTCGAGATGAGTATGATGGGAGAACTAAAGTTCTTCCTTGGACTTCAAATACAACAAACTGAAGAAGGAATCAAAGTTCATCAACAAAAATACGTCAAGGAGTTACTAAAGAAATTTGGAATGGAAACCTCTCATGCAATGCCTACTCCAATGGTCACAGATAAGAAGTTAACCAAAGACGAAGATGGTAAGTCTGTAGATGAAACAACTTACAGAGGTATGATTGGCTCACTTCTTTATCTTACAGCAAGTCGTCCAGATATAATGTTTAGTGTCTGTGTTTGTGCGAGATTCCAATCTGCACCAAAAGAATCACACATGATTGCAGTTAAGAGAATTTTAAGATACCTAATCGGAACCTCAAAATTATATCTATGGTATCCTATGGACTGTAACTTTAACCTAGTAGGATATTCAGATGCGGATTATGCAGGATGTTCTTTAGACAGAAAAAGTACCTCCGGACTTGCTACCTTTGTAGGTCCTTGTATTATATCTTGGGGATCCAAGAAACAAAATTCTGTCGCTCTCTCATGCTGCTGAAGCAGAATATATTGCAGCCGCACTGGTATGTTCTCAACTTTTATGGTTAAAGCAACAGTTACATGATTATGGTGTTGATGTTGGATGTGTGCCTATATTATGTGATAATACGAGTGCTATAATTATATCTAAAAACCCAGCCCAGCACTCGAGGACCAAACATATTGAAATTAGACACCATTTTCTAAGAGACCATGTTGAAAAGAAAAATATAAAATTGGAATTTTGTAGTACGGAAAAACAATGGGCAGATATCTTCACTAAACCATTGGCTAGAGAACGCTTTGAGACTTTGCGATTGGAAATTGGTTTAATCGGTGGCACCTAATCAAATCTTAAAAGCAAAAATAACCCAATGATTGACTACGGTTTAGATGAGATTATATGACTGTGTCCGTATACTCCGCTGCATGTGTATGTATATATTCGATGATAAATTTTGTGATTATAGTCATATTATATAATTTACATATGGATGTGTACGCAACCAATCTCAAAATAATATTACGTCACATATTAAAATTTATCCTACAAAATACGTATTACATATTATACATCATAATATACATATATATATTAAACAAATCAAAAGAAAAACAAATTACAAAACTTACCTCAAGCATCAACACACAAACCGTGTGCAAAAGCCCCACCTGCCACGTCCCTAAACCACCTAGCCCCACAACTAACTGCCACGTGCCCCCTACTTTCCCTAGCCCTTGACTTTCACCCAAACCTTAATTATTACCCCAACCAACCCTCTCACCTCACATTTACCTCATTCTTACCGTCCCAAACTCCCACCTTCACTAAAAACTCTCTAATAAATCAAACCTCCATTAAAACCCACCAAAACCTCCACAAAATCTCAACACTCCTCGACCAAATAACCCACCGTACTTCATCATTTCTCACCACCATGCCTCCTTCACGTGCCACACGCTCCCAACAAAAGAAACCCTCTCCACCCTCACCGACTCCATCACCCCCACCGTCCCCAACACCCATTGCCGCCACAGCTCCACCATCCGACAATGGCAAAAGACGCAAACTTAACCGCTCATCCTCCTCCATTCCCGATGACATGCATGAACTGGGTTCTCAGTCTGAAAATGCGCGACCTCTATTTTCCGAGTACTCTATAGAAGCTACTAGGGAAGGTCTTGAGAAGGTTCGAATGACTAAACAAGAAGGTATGTTAATCGAACGTGTTTTACCTTATGCTATACATGGGGGTCGTTATTATCCGGGGTCATGGGTTGAAAATTCGAAATCTTTGTCTTTCTTTAAAGAGTTCTTGAAGTTTCAGGGTTGGGAATACATTAGTAACTTCTCTGGGTTGATTTTCCCAATTGAAATAGTTCAATTTTTTGCGTCAGTGAGAGGCTGTGATGAAGGGTTGTGTGCCGTGGTAAATGGAAAAGATGTCTTGGTGTCAAAATCTGATCTCTGTGATACTTTTAAGCTTGATCAAGATGGTCTTGTTCTTGATCCTAAGAAGGAGTGGAGTGTGGTGTCGAAGGAACAAAAAATGGTTATCAAGAGATATTTTGATGAATCCGCAACAGAGAATAGCCCCTTGTTGACCGTGTCTTTCTCTCCAAAACTAAAGTTGTTTGTCAATTTTTTGTGGAATACGGTCTTACCACGACGAGGGGGTAGGGATAAACCATCAAGTGTTGAGGCAGTGGTGTTGTATAATTGGTTAGAGGGTATAAAGATTGACTTGGCATCACTTGTTTGTAACAAAATCTTGCAAATTTCGAGTGTTCTTGTGAAGGAGAAACCGTGCTCTACACTCGACATTCCCTATGGAATGTGGGTGTCTGAGCTTCTGCTTAAGAAAGGAGTCGTTGATGACTCAAGCTTTGGGATCAGGCCTCGTGATAGGATGAGTGATCGGGTGTTAAAATTAATGGGAATATGTTTTGAGGGGATTGATCTTACATTTGGTAAGAATATTGGTACTGATTCCGCTTCGAATTCATCTCCATCATTCGCGGGTCTTGAGGCAAAAATGGACAAACTTATTAGCTTATGTGAAGGGCAAAAGATTAATGATGAGGCAGGGGGTAATCGTAAGAAGAGGGGTCGTGATTTTGAGGTTGATGTGAAGGAATGGATGGAGAAAGTGGACAAACAGTTGGTTAAAATTGGCTCGGAAGTGTCCGTTGTGTGCTCGGAGTTGCTCACCATAAGTGATCGTCTTTCCTTCATCACGACTCAAGGAGGAGCCATGGTGAGAGACCACGGGTTGTTGCGAGAGGATGCTTCTAAAGCACTTGAGGCCGTCAAGGCACTCTCGCTCAAAGTGCTCAACTTCGAGATTGCGCTTAATGCTCAAGGGAGAAACGTGAATAGTTGCTTAGATAGGTTGGAGACACTCGAGTTCCGTACCCGACCCGACTATGTGAACCCTTATGCAAAGACACCGGGCTCAGCATCTATATCCGTCTCTGTTTCTTTCGAATTAATAGTTGGTTTGTTGTTGTTTTGTTCAAAGTCTGGGGTGGACTTATAAACACTTTCGTATTGTGGCCCAATTTAATTACCTGGCCCATTAGGAATCCGAAGCTATTCCTTATTTTGCTTCTTCGGATTTCCTAACCCTAACCGGCCCAAACCTTATCCCTGTTTTGATGCGGCCCAACTTGCTACCTCTTTTTGCCTTGGCCCATCTTATTTGTTATCTTTTGCAGGCCCTTATCCTAACCCTAGCCAGGCCCATTTTTTTCTTAAACTCTCTTGTTAATAATTCGGCCCATTGGCATAGTATTTTCGAATTGGTTGTGTATCTTTTGACATTACGTATGTGTTTGTGTGATATTTCTTATGTTCATATTTTTAGACTCGTTTATATGCTTGCTTATGTTTCGTCGTATATTATTCTAGTCGTTTCATGTCTTTGTTCTCATCTTTTCGATGATGTCAAGAGGGGGAAACATGCGACTTAGATTAGAATTTGCCTAAGCTTGCTCCTTGTCGTAATTCATTGTCTCTTAGGGTCCTTAAAGGATATGGGATAGATAGAAGATAAAAACCCTAAGTTGATCTTTGCTATGAATGACCATTATTATATTGAGGGGAACATACACTTAGACACGAAATCTAAGAAAGACTTGCCATCATCAAAAAGGGGGAATTTGTTGAACCATATATTCAAATACTTATATAGTATATATGTTTATGTTTTGATAAATGACAAGTCTAGCTATTTATATATTATATACTCGTACGTATAATCGTGTGCTAAGTGTACAGAATATTAGTAACAAGATCTAATCAATCAAGTATAAAAGATTCAAGCATATTAGTCAAGGAATTGACTAAGTCGAAGATTGATGGAAGATCACAAGCGCACATAATAGACTAAAGTTATACTTATCAACTATAAGCTTTAGTACAAGATTGATTCAAGTTATAGCCCGTAGCTATAATCTTATATTATGAAGAAATGATCGGAATATATATGTGTTTAGGTTGAAACGTGTGTTTCCAAATTAGTATCGTGTAGAATTAGTGTTTAATTGGTATTCTATTTTGAAAAATAGAATTGTTAATCTTAATAGGATTATATAAAATATCTTTAGGTTAAATAAGGAATAAATAATTGTCTTATGAGATAATTATTTATTACTAAAATAAACTAAGGATTTTTATATGATTTTACTTGTCAAAATATATAATCTAAGATATGGTTTGTTTCGATTTTTGGGAAACGTGTAACATGTCACGTTGCTATAAATCGTGTAGGGTTTATTTAAATAAATATTATGTATTTATTTAATGTCCTAAACAAACTAAGATTATATTATGGTAATATATTTTATTATCTTTGACATGGTTTAGGAAGTTGATTTAATAAGGATACTAATTATTTATTATATAAAGATCTTTCCTAAATATGAATTAGGAAATTGATTCCTTATATAATATATAAAGTATATTATTAAATCTTTCCTAAACACATTAAGATTAGATTTAAGGTAGTATTACTAAAAGACTAGTATTCTAGTTTAAGTAATATTCCTAAATCATCTAGGGTTTGAATTACCTAGATACATATTCTATATAAATAGACTACCTATGACACATTAGTACACACGAAACACATACACACATATACACGCAAATCAAGAGAGAACCGCCGTTCATATACTTCAATATTCGAGCTTATCATTGTCACATCCGATTCAAGATTCAAGTGCTCAAGCATTGATCTTATTCATTCAAGATTGTGACATCAAGAAACATTGAAGACTTTATCTTATTAACGTAAGATAGATCGAGTATTCAGCGGTACTCATTGTAAGACAAATATTTAACGGTATTTGTCGTAGCTAGATATTTAACGGTATCTAGATAGAGTTGTGACTAACATCAAAGTCGCACGAGTAGGGTTGATAAAATTGTAATCCAGAGTTGGTACTAATTTTATTAATCGAGAATAGTGGACGTAGGTCTCAAAGTGTGAGACTGAACCACTTCAAAAATATTGTGTCTCTCTTTATTATCTGTTCTACTCGAAGATCATCATACAACTATACACACATCGAAGAAGATTTAAAAAGAAGGCATACTCAATTCAACCCCCCCCCCCCCCCCTTCTTGAGTATATTATATCAATAGACTCTTCAGCGTCTTTGCAAATTGGATTCCATTGCATAGATGAGTACGTTGTTTATCGCACCCGCTTCCTTGACGAAGTCGCTATGAGCGCGAACTTCTTTTAGCTTTAGCATCAGTTCCTGGGTGTGCCGGAATGGGCTCAGTCAAGTACTTGAGCTTTCCGTCAGCAATGGCAGCATTCCGTAACACTGCCTCCCAGTCAGAGAAGTTTGACCAATCATTCCTCAGTCTAGTAGACTGATTCATGGAGTCCATGAAGGCTTTTAGCCAGGATTCACGTGCTAGCTTGGCACTTGGCATTGGGTTTTCACCAGCCATTTGTTATATAGCAGTTTAAATTGATCGTGTTCTACACTGAAAAGAAGATAAAAAACAAAACCATATAAGCAACTCATCGTTGTGATTTAAGTCTATTTTAAATTGTATTTAAACTCGTAGACTCATGCATTTATATAATTGATCTCCCTCAAGAATTATATAAACGATCCCAAGACTCAATTTCCGTAAATTGATAAGCCTACTGCTTGGCTAATTCCACCGTTGGAACTCTCGGTCGATAGATTTCCGTAAATCCTATCTATTAGTCCATCACAATCGCTAGATAGTATCGAGTGACCACGATGTTGAGATAAAATAAATCATTTGTTCCCACTTACCCGACGTAGAAGGGGTCATATTATGCCTACCGACGAAGAAGGGATTCATGGGAGTCTGATTTATAAAGACTGGTCTCAATTTTTGGTTATACGAGGAAGACCCCATCAACTCATATTTATCCATTTTAAATGAACTAATATCTAGCATATACGTGAATGAATGAAATAAGGTGATGGCTTTGCATGTGACATGTGACATCTGTATTGTCACAGAAAACTAACGCGTAACCTCTACATGAGTCAGTTTTCAGGCATGTTATAGGTGGTTTGGTTTTAGGCGGAATATGATGCAAGCTATTATCGATGAAAGCATAAAATAAATGCAATAAACGTAAATAAAAGTCCTAGTGTGGCCTATCCTACCAAAATAAACATAAAAACAACTTAGAATCCACCGTTGGACCCTAGAAGCTTGTCTTGATGTTCCATCTTGGTCTTTGCAGCGGGAGTGAGCATCCGGTCTCCGTCTTTGGTCTTCACAAAATTACTAATTTAAATTACAAATATAAACCTATTTACATTCTAATTTAAATACAAAAGTAATTACATGGCAAAAACCCAAAACGGAGATACAAGATCTCAAAATTACAAACAAGATTGTGTTCCATCATTACGGTAACACAACCTTCTAAGGCCACACTAAGTTACAACCGTTTGCAAAAATAAATACGTTATAGAAAGCATTCAAAGGCATTCAACAAGACGATAAATAAAATGCATCAACTAAAACAAAATTCATTCATGACATAATACTGTTATTATGTTTAATAAATTTCTACCAAACCACCTTACGAGATTAAAATTATGTGATTATACCATTTTAATCACATTAATCTTAATACTTGGTTATAACTTAGGTAAACCACCCGAGGGTGGAGTCTAGTGGTTAAAACTTGGGTGAAAGTCCCAGGAGACCCGGGTTCAAGCCTCCCCAAGAGCAAAATCTTGAGGAGCATTCTTGGCCCGAGTCCATGCCTAAATAGACTTCGAGCATGTCACCCTCGGGTGGTTTACCTGGTGTATGTGGTTTGCAGGCTATCACATATACCCGCGGGTTTACCCAGTGCGCACCAAAGGTAGCGGCTGCGGGTTCCCTCGTTACCAAAAAAAAAAAAATTATAATCCATTATCTTAAACCGTTTAAAATAATATGTATCATGCGAGAGTGAACCGTTTCACAAAAATAATATACTATTTCCGTATATAGTATATTACTAAAGGCCAAGGGAAAATAAAACAAGTTATTTTCGGAAAAATAGAACGCCTATTACAGAGACGTGGTCGACCGACCATCTTGCAGTCATAAAAAAAAACTTCATGTAACAGCACCAAGGTCGACCGACCTATTAACCAGGTCGACCGACCACCAAACAGAAAAACGAGTTTCTGAAAACGCAAATAGCTTTGCTTTAAAATCAAAACAAGTTTCTACCTTTTTATCTTTGATTTAAAACGTGTAAATCAAAATTAAACAACAACAAAATTCACATATTGCTAAAAATATCGATTAATTAACAATATGTATACAAGAATCGAAAACAAGATCAATTACTCACAAAAGAAACCTGCCGAAAAAGGAAACACACGCGGGAGTCGGTCGACCGACCGCAACAGTGGGTCGATCGACCGACATGGCGACAGAACGCGATTTTCAAAATTTTTTAATTAAAACTTATAAAAAACACAAAAGTAAAAATTTTGTGGCCTTGGCTCTGATACCACTTGTGGGGAATAAAACATGTATTCGCCCTAAAACATGAAGGATTATAACGAAATATACAATTGTGATTATAGTCATAAGTTAATAAAACACATGAAAAGAATCACAACCTTGAGTCCTTGCGCAAATAGGCCTAAGAACAGGAATTAAAGTAAATTCCCTCCTATAACTTGCACCCAAGACTTTGTTTAAGACGATGTCGTGTGTGCTAGAAAGGCTCTCCAATTGCCTTGCAATATGGGGAGAGTTTTGTGAGGTTTTAGATGTGAGATCCGAGTTTTGAGAGAAGAATGCTCTCAAAACCCTAATTTCATGAGATGTGTTATTTAATCAGTAAAACAATCAAAAGCAGTAACCTGACAAAAGGAGAAGTCCTCTCCTCCTTTTGTATCTGAGTTCGGCCGAATTAGGGTTTGGGTAGGAGTGGGCTTTCCACTCTTACCTTATTCTAATACGTGATTCGACCCGTTTTGCTAAAATATGGTTCGCGGGTATTTATTATAAATCGCACACATGTTATCAGATATTAATACAGTCGATATATTAATAATGGTCTGATAAATTACGATATTGTATAATTAGTCAAATTAATATAACTGTTTATATTAATACGCGAATTCAATATTTAATTAAATATAACCGTTTATATTTAATTTTACGAATTAATCATGTAATCCGTATTAGCTAAAATTATTTAATCCGTATTAAATAATAATCTCAACATCTCATTGACTAATTTAATAGTCAATACCTCTGACTAACTGTTTAGTCGTATCCGGCATAAATGTGACTGTATTTTCATACCTTCACATCTCTCAAACGTGTCCTATAGGTGTGACGTATAGGGACCAGTTGATCACCGCCATCTATATGACAATAACGTCAAACTTATCTAGCAAGCCAACCGTTATTGATAAACGTGGATCAACTGATAATAATACTGAAGTATGCCCTTGTGATCCTTAAAGAGATTTAGTAAGTCATTGTACTAACTGTCAAGGACACCAGCCCCAACAAAATAAGTAAGGCGCTTGATGAAATAAAAGAAATTGCAGCCCACCATGAAGTTAGTCAACATGATTTTGAGCAAGGCCTTTATCAAGTGACTACATGTCAAGGTCGTAGGCTAGCGAATAGTGGTGGAAGAAGACACACGGTTCGATTGAATGAAAATACATGTACTTGTAACAAGTGGCAAAACTTTCATTACCCTTGTTCACATGTAATGACGGTATGTCGTGCATTTTCTATAGACTACGATCAATATGTTGACCCATTATACTCTTCTGGGGAATATCATGGTTGTTATCGTGCAATATTTCAACCAATTCCGGATGTGAGTTATTGGAAACCATGGACGGGACCGATTTTGATTCCAAATGGAGAAATGGTTAGAGGAAAGGGAAGACCGAAATCTAAAAGAATTCGTAATGAAATGGATGAGACTTCTAAATCGACTATCACTTGTAGTTTGTGCAATGTTGAGGGTCATAACAAGTGGTCATGTGGAAGAAGTAATGGTAGGGGGTAATATGTCATCATGCTATTTAATTAGTTATTTATTTATTATATATCATGTTTATTTTGATGAACTATAATATTGACAATCTTATTTTACAGGTCAAATGGAGTCGGGCCCAGTGGATCCTAGCGTTCTCAAATTGCAGAAAGAGCATAGAAGTGAGGTTCTTTGGGAAGGAGAGGTAATATCTAATTTGAGCAATATGTTTTTTTTGTTTGTCAAACTTAAACTTGAAATTGTATTATATTTATCAACTATTTTTGTTTGTTATTTGTAGGATCTTCCTCCACTAAAATGCAGAAATCATCACTTTTCCAAGGAACATTTCAACGTTCCTGCAGCTGTCGTCAACTACATTAGTGGAACTCAATTTCACGGTATTCATAGGTTAGCGTATGTTGTTGCTCGTTCCGATATGATAACTGCTTTAGTTGAGCGTTGGAGACAAGAAACCCACACATTCCATTTGCCGGTTGGAGAGACCACGGTCACTTTGCAGGATGTCAATGTTTTGTTAGGTCTCAGGGTCGGTGGATTGCCTATTACTAGTAGGAGTGATTATTTTTGGGCTGAGTTAGTTGAGCAGGCACTAGGTAGGCGGGCACATCCCGATGCATTGAAAGGTAACTCTTTGAAACTTTCTTGGTAAAGAACTTTTTATCAAGACCTTGAGGACGATGCTCCCGAGTATAGGGTTCATAGGTATGTTAGAGCCTACTTGCTATATTTGGTCGGAACTGTGCTCTTTCTGGATAAAAGTTGGAATAAAGTACAATTGATTTACCTCCCTCTCTTGCTAGATTTGGCGAGATTGGATGACTATAGTTGGGGTAGTGGTGTACTTGCCTATTTGTACCGAAATTTGTGTATTGCTTCTAAGGGAAGATGCATTGAGATTAGTGGTTGTCTTCTACTTCTCCAACTTTGGTCCTGGGGGCATATATCCATTGGTAGGCCTACGGTCATCACACCTCAAATAGTCGGGGAAGATAACCTTCTAGGTTCACAGGTAATCCCGGGTGTTGACCCTCTCGGTTGTAGGTGGTTACGAGTAGACCGTGCTTACAGGGACCACTTGATTGGATTAGTTACATGTAGGCATGCTCTTGATACCATGACGGACTCCATGTTCACTTGGGAACCTTATAGTAGGCAAGTCCTAGAGCTTCTCCCCGAGATTTGTACGGAAGATACTACTGAGTGGATTGTCAATGCACCACTCATATGCTTTGAGATAGTTGACTGGCATTTTGCCGAGAGGGTTGTTAGGCAATTCGGTTGGCATCCCACGATACCCCCTACGTGCAAGACGTCTAAGAAGTTACATAAACTTGATCGTCGGGGAAATGTCACCGATAATGCGGAATTGCATAGACTTAGCATTCAAAAGTGGCAAAGCTGCAAAACAAGATTGACTCCTCGCGGTGCTCCGTACATGGGTTTCATTAACTACAATGATCCATACCTACAATAGTATCGTTCCATCACTCGTCTTGTAGTTAGCCCGCTTAGTGTTGAACAACAATCAAGAGACCTATACGAGTTGCGTCACAACTTCTATCCGAATGCGGCGGATAACATGATGCTTGCAAGTCTTTTAAGTACCCTTCTCTAATTTTAGTACCTATATTTAATTTTAACAACATTTGTGTAATATTTTATTTGTTCAATTTTGTAGAGCGAGGTCATGTATTCAACTACAACCACGCTACAACTATGCTTGGTAACATGTCGGATGATGTACCCCTAGTTCATGTCGACTTGGTGCCTGAGATGCAACAAATGTCGCTTCAATGCTTGCAACAAACGGGACATGAGTACCGTGTTCAACCCTTTGAGGCTGACCATCCTAGCCCTCAACATCACATGGCTCCTAGATATGATTTTCGACACTAGGACCATAGACTTAGCTCTGTCCAAGAGCAAGATACACCTAGCAGTTCAACTTCAAGACCGAAGGGAAAGAAGACTCGCACGAGATTGGGCTAGTGTGAAATCATGTTTTACAAATTTGTATGAAACTTTAGATTTGTAATTGTTATTAACTTTAGATTTCGGAATTTGTATGATTTTCGGAATTCAATCATGTTTTTTCACGTCAAGACTTTGTGTGATTTTCATTATTTCAAGTATGATTTGGGGATTTTCGGAATTAAGAGGAATGAGTGAATGAGAGAACCATTCAACCATAATAGCAATTCAACCTTCTGGTTTCCAATTTCCCACACAACCAATGAAGCCGCCAACCTCCTCAGCGGCTTCCCCTCTTCCTCCTTTCTTCCCAGCTTTCAAATCTCCTAGAAAGTTTGCATTTAAAAAACACACACTGGGAAAAGCCGCCAAGCTCCTGAGCGGCTTCCCATCTTCCTCTTTTCTTCCCCAGCTTCCCAACCTCCTGAAAAATTTGCATTTAAGAAAAAAGACTGGGCAAAGCCACCAACAACCTCAACGGTTTCCCCTCTTCCTCTTTTCTTCCCCAGCTTCCCAGCCTCGTGGAAAGTTTACATTTAAAAAACCAATACACTAAGTGAAGTCATTGATAACCTCAGCAGCTTTGCTTAAAATCTCGAAAAAAACGAAAAGTGTCCACGTGGACACTATAACCCCAAATACTTTCAAACCAACCCCAATTACCCAATTACTTTCGTAAATAACACCATTTTACCAAAAAATTCCAAAATAGATGTGTTTCTTATAGGGGAGGAAATCAATATTTTATTTTAGCTAGTACAAAAATGACATATCTTGATTTGGTGGAAGAGATATTTAAGGAAATTGGTATTCAAAATTTGAGTCGTCAATTGAGGGTGAAGATGAAATTTCCAAGCTCGGGGTGTTTTAAAGTTGTACCCCTTAACAATGAGGGAGCCTTTAAAGCATTATGGGCTAATGTAAGGCATTCAGATTCTCCTTCAATGGACATATTCGTTGAAGTTTTCAATACCAAATTGTCAATCCAACACCAAGTACTCTTATTAGGCTAGATGATGTTGCTCAATTTGTGTCTCTTGAAAGTAATGACGTTAATGATGGAGAATTTAATGGTAATTTAGAAGGTGGTGAGATTGATGAGGATTTGGCAACACTTGATGAGAATTTGTTGGGAAATAAAGAGGATGATGATGATCTTGTCTTTATTTGCTAGTGCCCCCAATGTTGAGTTTAATAAGCTTGATCCATTAGATGAGCATGAATTGAATAGTTAGAAAAGTTGGGAGAATATGGTTCAACATGAACAAGGGAAGAAGTTTGCGGTTGGACAAATATTCCCAAATAAAGTTTCATTAAGTGATGAGATGACCTCTTATAGTGTTAAAGCAAAACAATTTTTCAAAGTTGCCGAGTTAAAGCCAAATACTATAACCTTCAAATGTGGCCGAACTCCGGCCTACACCGTGCAATTGGTGGTAACGAGCGATACAAAAAGACTTCCATTGTAAAACTTTTACCATTGTCACATACAAAGGTCCTCATGACGAGTCTTGTGTTTGTGACATGGTTCCTCGGGATTTATGATGCTATTCTTTTGTTTTAGGCTTAAAGTTTTGTCAATGTCTATATGACATGTGATAGGGAGCTTCAAAACATGCCTCGTGATGTACCCCCTCATTTTCGCTCCATGGTTTCTAACCTCCGAGATTACTCCTCTCAATCTCTTTAAAATGTAGGCTATTCACATCTTCTTTAGCCAACCGAAGCACCAGGGGAAGAAGATTCAACTATGGGTAATGAGTCTCCAGACTCAATGGACTTGGAAGACGATTTGCCATCAAGGCATTACACTAGGCGATCTCCACGCGCTAATATTTCCATGTCACCCATCAATGAACAAGGTACCCTGGAGTCTTCAAAGGGAAAGCGGTTTTGGTCTCGCCTTCGAGGGAAGAAGAAGACTTGAAGTACTTATTGTAATAGATTAGACGGTGAATGTAATTGACATTTTAGTTGCTAAATTTAGTATTTAATTAAATCCCTTGTGCTAAACTATGTAATTGACATTTTAGTTCTAATAGACAATGGTTTGCTTTGTTTCCAATTTGCGTTGTTGAGAACGAAGTTTTGAAATATGTATTGAGAAGGATGTGGTGTAAGTTAACTTTGCAGGTGGATGAAAATAACTTTGTATGTGGATAAACTTTGTGTTGTTGGAGGATGAAATCATGTATGCATGTGGATGGAAGGAAGGTTGGTCTCATATAAAAAAAATGCTGCCTAAACACGCCATATGTATTGACGTTTTTCCTGCAAGAAACACGCCATTAGTAATGGCGTCTTTCGTAAAAGAAAACCTCCAGTGGCTACTGCATTGGAAACAAAATGAAAGAGTATAAACGCGCAATTCGTATTCGTGTTTCAAGCTAAATACACGCCATTACATATGGCAGATTTCTTTTATTTTACTTTCCAGTAGCTACTGGCCTGGATTAAAAATTTAAAAAGTTGACGTTGAAACACACCATTAGCAATGGCGGGTTTACCTCTTCATACACGACATTTGAATTGGCTGTTTACTTGTTTTTATTTTGTTCAACCTTTTGATTCTGCTTCAGATATTCACTTTAAACACACCATTTTGTGTGTTTAAGGTTTGGAAAAATCAAGCCTACGTGAACACCATTTTGACAATTATTTTCAAAATCAATCCAAAACAACTATTATATTTTTGAGCATCATTTCAAAAAATCGTTTACAAAAATCTAAGGAAAATGAGAATTTTGTTCCTTTTCACCTTTTAGAAATCTTAAACCAAACTCAACCTTATGCGTACACACTAATACACTAAACACTATTAATAAACATGGCATCCACAAAAGCGCAATTTACAAAACCGACACCAAAATAAAAATAACCCAAAACTCTAACACTTTTATTATCCAAAAATAAAAGAGTAGCTATTCGGAGCTTCAAAAGCCAGAGACATAGATCGGGGTGGTTACAACTTTGCTTTTCTTAAATTCAATTCAAATCCCACTAACCCTAGCACCGACCAAATTCCCCAATTCCATTCAATCCTACTCCCGTCACCCCCTATTCAATCAGGTATTTCCTCTATCTTTTTCATTCTTAGGGCGTTAATTTCAATTGCGATTTTATTACAATGTCTTTGTTTCTTTAATTTTTAGGGTTTATTTTTTTCGGATTTGTGATTAATCAGGTAATTATATTTGTTAACTAGGTATCAGATCTGATGTATTGTAGAATTGTAGGGTGGTTTGATAAAGTAACTGAGCTTCAATTGGGTCACTGTTTTTAACGACATTACCAACATTTTCCGATGTTTTGAGGGTTGCAAATTGCGGGGTAAGGGGATTTGAGTGTGTACATATGGCGGATCTAGAAAAGAGAATTTCAAATATCTAGCCACGATAATCGAATTCTCTTGAATTATGTAATTCTGTATATTAGATAGTGGTATAAATATTGGAATTGATCATTTATCAACACCAGTGATGAATGATGCGGGACTTGAGGCAATTCAACCCCGTCAGTCCGTCACTTACCTTGATTTGTAAAGGTGTTGAAGATTGATACACTGATACTTCTGACTTAGATTGGGTTCATAACACATCGTGCTTCATAAATCAAAATTGCCCTTGTGGCCTCTTTTTGCCCGAAAAGAGTAAAAACATCTAGTGCTTTGTATTTTATTGGCTGTGACCATCAAGTTGAAGAAGCGTGACTGCATTAATCAATGTGATTAATGTTCACGAGGACTTGGCAAACGACAAGGTCGTGGTGAAGGTCGATGGTGTTGGAATGCTCATGGGACGAGGTTCCCTTTATTGCATCAGTAACTGCGTTTAATAGTGCGCACGCCTTACAGATTTTACCAACTTTTGTTTTATGGTACAATCTTTGCATCACATAGTTGCCTCACGTTCAAAGCCGTCTCTTCTTTTCTACTATGGGCAGTAGTTTTATTTGCATAACGCTATCACAAATGTTAAGGGCAGCGTTGTGATATATGTTACTTTGGCCCAGCTAGAAGCTACAAGTATCAGATATGGTTTTTTGTAAAAATGAAATAAATACTCATGTTCTTCATTGAATATAAAATGCCTGAGTGTCATATTCATCCGGGTAAGCAAGCCGGGAGGTATATGAACTATGAAATGTCATAGCATTTGAGATGACACCCAGAAGAGAATATGGCTATGTAAATGATGGCTAGCTAGTTTATTAAGGTTTTTCTATAAATTACTCCGTAAGTTATACTGATCCTTCATAAATCCCTTTCTATCCCTTAAACTACGATCTTAACTTGATTGTTTTTAGTCTTTTTAATCTAAATGTATAGGCAAAACTGGTTTATCATCTCCATTTGCAGCTAATGATGAAATGAAGGTAAACTGGTGTACCATCTCCAATCTGCCATGCTATTTGTGTGCTTTCGGTCCATTTTCCATTATCATTAAGTTTATGCTCGGTGTAGTGTCAAATAATGGAAAACTTGAAGCTATCTTGGCTTAGTTCGCCCATTTTCCTAGTTTCTGCTTTTCATATTCATGTTTAAGGCACCGGCTGATGTTTAAGTACACGGGGTCCCTGGACATTGTAGAACAGAACTCTTTCGTGCAGTTTGCTCAAATTTTTGTTATATAACAATGACCGAAACTTTCAAAGGATTCCTCAACAAACTTTTCTGGATCTGGCAGTGTTAATTTTTGACTAAACAACAGTATGGTGTGGCTATGCAGGGTTGGCTGAAAGTGGATTGGTGCACCAACCATGGGTCTTGATAATGTAGTATCGTCACCTCATAGACGATCTCAGGCTGGATTTGCGTTATCTCCTTCATTCAAAAAATTTGCGCAGAATGACATGAGCTGCTCGGCTCTCGTTCAGAGACATCGCTTCCTTCTGACAGCTCTTGTTCTTCTGGTGATACTCTGCACTGTATACCTCTATTTTGCAGTCACCCTAGGAGGATCAGATGACTTCTGTTCCGGGTTACTGGGAACTGAGCGAGAGTTGTGTCTCGTCAAGCATAACAAAGATACTTTCACCAAGGGAAAATTAAGACTCTTCTGATTTGATTATTTCTCCTCTGATTGCCAATTATTATTTTTTTTGTAGTGTTATGTATACATGATTCAAAAATATAGTATCAAGAGGAAAGTTGTAAACACTAATGATATGTTTATTTGATGCCTGTGAGGCTCTAACATTCTGCTTCTGAATCTCTAGATGGCTCAGCTGCATGGGTCTTAAATTATACTTTAAAATCGTTACGTAGCACAGTGGCGTGTGTAAGGTCTACCTATCAAAATCACTGAACAGTCATCAAAGTACCTCTGTAATGTTTCATTCAATAATCTTGTAATGCCGTTGTGCGATTTAAGGGAAATGTCATCGAAGTACCTCTGAATGTAAGTGGAAGAAATGATCTCAATTAACCTACTTTTGAAAGTCTGCAACAGCACTGAAAACCAGTAGCCACACTGTGATAATGAAAATTATGGCTTACAAGCCGAATTTGTTACACTTGCTACTATTTTGATCATGGAATATTCCCAGTAGGCTTTCATAACCAAAAGCCTAACACAGAGGCAGTATTTATTTTTACATATAAAATGCTTCAAACCTAGAACATTCATAGGATTCAACAAATGGTAAATGTGCAACGGGAATTAAAACAAAAAACAGTCATTTGTCCCATTTGTTGACGTCCATCTAGCTCGCTCATTAGAGTTCACCGGCTTTAAACGTGAAAACACTGCAAGTCTGCAATCATTTAGCTGGAGAGGAAGAAACGCGTTCCCTTCTCGTTTTCTCAGCTTTTTCCAGGTAGTCTTGATGTGACTGCTGTTTTGACCCTTCATATAAATAAAACACAAACTAAATTTAGCATTTGTACAAACAAAAATGAAAATATTACAATAAAAAGACAATCGCGACATTGCCAGAATGGAAGAATGAAAACTATGTGTTGATAACTTATTTTGTGCTACAGCACACGGAAAGGTTAAAAATTATGTTAAACTTCCATTCAGGTAAAGTTACTGTAAACAGATCAAAGTTAACTAAGGTTGTTGAACTGGATGCCGAAAAAGAAAGCTACTAAAAAACAGCCGTACCCGTATAGAATGCCTCTAATAATCTACATAAAGCCAAGACAAACTTCCATACACAAACAACACAAGCAAAAAAAAAATAGAGAATTTACACCACTTCACCCTTACAAAGAAAAAAGAACCAGAAAAAAATTAAGCAAATTATCAGAAATTTCTTCCCCCCATTAAATGCATAGAATAAACTAAACAAACAAAAAGTAACCAAACAAAAGTCATTATGAAATGCGGTGCATGCATCGAAACAGAATTGTTCATGCCCTGTGAAAAAGGAGGTTTTGACGAAGTGTCATGCACATTATAATAAACCATTCAGTTTAGTGTCTTAAGCTGTTGTAGCTAACAATACATTTTGATAGTTATCGCATAAATATCACCAACAAGATCCAAATAAGTGGCATCGTAAATGTGTGCTACAGCTACTCCAACAGAAACAGGAGGATCTTTGCATCCTTGTAAAAACTGAATCCAACGTTAAACATCCACTGTTGTAGAGGTTATGCTAACTACCCAAAAAAAATGCACAATCAAGTAGTCATAGAATCTAAGTATCGAACCCTTGGTGCTCGCTTGGATTGGGTAATTTTACGAGGTTAATGGAGCTTAAAACAAAGAAGAAAATGAGGATGTTAAAGAGAGGATAGGGAGGTGAAGAGTGAGGAAGGGGCCGTAAGGGAATAATACTGACATAAGAGGATAATGCATTACCCTAGATGGGGGTTGGATACTATTGCTCCCTTTATGGGAGAACTATTAGCATATCTTCAGCTCCGTCTGTCCACCACCAGCACCACCAATATTTCCTACTTTCCTTTGTATCTTGCATTCTTGTGTCTTTTAACAGTTACCTCCAATACAATCATGCATTTAGTAAGAGAGTAGGGTTAAATCATCACATTGACGAATAGTGGATCTTAAATCTGACTATGCACAATATAGAAAAGACTATATGATCACTTATTTAGATAACGGGATATTTAATAGCACTTCTTCTGGCAAACAGAAGTTTAAAGACTTCAATGAAGCTGAGTTTACTTGGTTAATTTAACTGCGAGACAGTAGTTCTTGTGTTTCTTGGTGATAGAATTACTCTCAACATACAGCTCACAAACAATACAATAAATCTTCTGTTTTATAATTCTTTGCAACCTTCTTCTCACAAATCAATAAAATTGTACTCCGAACTCCTATATATTCTGTCTCCAATTAGCATTCAAAGAGAAACTAATACAGAGTACTGGTTTATTGATTTGTAAAAGGAGAGGCTGGAAAAGAGAAGTGTGATAGCATTACCCCACTACCAGCGGAAAGTCCCGGCAACTCATCAATCACCAACATTGACACAAAAAAACAAAAGGGAGAATTCATAAAATCTTTGGCATAAACCAAGTTTACAAAATTGCATGATTTCCCAATCACCATAACAAGCCTTACATTCTTAAACCCACAGAAATCAACAAATAGAATCATCTCACCACCATGAGCAACCCATCAAATCACCAACATCGACACAAAAAAACAAAAGGAGAGATCATAAAATACGAATTCCTCCCACATAATTCATAACCCACACAGAACTATGACTAAAGTCGAATTCTTTAGCATAAACCTTATATACCAAATGAACATTCTTACCCTTATAAGACAAAACCCACATAGAACTATGACTAAACTTGAAATCTTTAGCATAAACCCTAGAAAATTGCACATCTCTACCAACATATTTCAAAACCCACATAGAAATTCCCCTAAAGTTCAAATATTTGGCATAAACCCTAACAAAAACACACACGAAAATTTCACTAAAGTTGGCATCTTTAGCATAAACCCTACAAAAACTACAAATTTCTACCCAAATAAATCAATACCCAGATCAAAATTTCCCTAAAGTTGACATATTTCCCATAAACCCTAACAAGTACTGGACATTTCTACCCATATAATTCAAAACCCACATCAAAATTTCACCAAAGCTGAAATATATTGCATAAACCCAATCAAAAAACATGATCAATTTTGCTGATTACAAACAAACAAAAAAAAGGAGAAAAGGGAGCAAACCTCGAGTCATAAAGTACCACGGAACACCAGAAATGGCGGCGACAATGAGAAGTCCAGCAAAAACATGCTTCTTATCTCCACTATAAAGAACATGCTCTAGTTTGCTTCTAAATCCATTGCTTCCAATAGGTTTTTCTGCACTTGACATTGCTCGATTTTTTTGTAAATTAGGTTGTTGATTGGTATGATTTGCCGAATTCTGGAAGAAACGTGGACAAACCATGCATTTTGCTTCTAAATTTTACTGCTGATGGGCTTCCAATTTTGATAGTACACCATCTTCTCCAGTTTATGCTCCAGCCCTCCAGCCCATCAGCCCAATTTTGAGTATATACGTCGTCGACCTAAATGTTGTCGAAAGTGTTTGTTCTTGAATTTTCGTTGTCGATTTATTATGGGTTATACTCATTCATATATATGATTTACTCAATTATATACGTAAATGACCAATATACCCTTATCATTTTAACACCCACATTTCCCAGTTTGATAAA
Source organism: Silene conica (assembly GCA_029255685.2). NCBI lineage: Eukaryota > Viridiplantae > Streptophyta > Magnoliopsida > Caryophyllales > Caryophyllaceae > Silene > Silene conica. The sequence continues at coordinate 77,983,576 of CM055314.2, forward strand.
ATCCTCTCAACCTACTAATCTACAATCCAATTCCATCCAAACCACCAGCGTCTCCACCGCCGCCTCCCCTTCCCACACCAACAATATTACCAGACCACCCTCTCACTGAAACAACCCACCGATGATAACAACCTGGTTATCATTAATTCATTACTACAGTAGAAATAATAGCATTACTGTTGGTGCCACAAATGCAATACTTCAGTTCAAGCAATAGGAGTGCACTCTTTCGCAAATGAAGAACAAGGAGGAAGATTAAAGTGTGTGAAACCTTTTTTTCTTTCCAGATAGAAGAATATGTGATGAACAGTGGAGCAATTTGCCCAAAATTCATGCTTAACAACAAAAATACGAGTGAAATAAAATGATAAATAAACCCTAATTTCATTAATTTAAATTAATTTAATCTACCTAATTTGATATGAGAGAGTTAGTTGTTAATAATATACTTTAATCAACATGAAAACTAGTGTTTATAATTGAGTAATTTGACATATTTGATTAATTTTGTGAGGAAGAGAGAGAAGAGAGGGTTTGTTTGTGTTTTTGGGGGCTAAGGGCAAGGTATGTAAAAATAATGGTAAAAAGTTTATGAAAGAGTAATATTTGTTTATGAATGAGCAATTACGTCAAAATTTCGGTGTTGTTTTATAAATGGAAACATAAATTGTGTCTTTAACTCTATATTAGGCCATGTTGAGTCGGAAGTAGGTTGTGTTAGGTCGTGTTTTGCACCTAACCCCTAACCAGGTATGTGTGGCGAATATGTTGGGAAGTTTAGTGGGTTGTAAATTATAATGTATCGTATCAAAGTCTTTTTTTTTCTATTTTTTTTTTTGGCAAAGGTAAAGAGAGCGACTACATATTTAGTGTCGCTCTAGCCACATTATGTGCGCACTTATTTAAAGTCCTAGGTAAATAACTAAAACATAAACAATGAAAGGATCCCGCCAAAAGGACGATATCAGCAAGGATCCCTTTAACCTGGTGATGTCCTTCCTCCATGCCCAGAATACACATGATAATCTGCTGACAGTCCGACAAAACACTTAGATGGAGAATATGATGCCTAACCGCCCATTGCAACACCATCTTGATTCCACGAGCTTCAGCATGCAAAGCCGATTCCGCCTCCATCCTTTCCCCAATCTGAACCCTTGACAACCCATCAAGACCATACACCACCCAACCTGCCGCCGCCCCCTATTATCCTTCCAAGCCGCATCCACCTTGATACGAACGAGAGTCCCCTGATGCAGACATCCAACAAAATAAACTGGAAAAGATTGCATGACCAACCAACGACCATCCATCTCAATCTCCTGACCTCCGCCTCTTAGGCCACCATCAGTAACCTTTGCGTAAGATTATTGGTAATCTTGAGACAAGCTTTTAGAAAGTCTTAAGACAAAACTCACTCAAAACTACCATTAATCTAGTAAAGTCTTAACAAAGTCTTTAATTGAGTCTTGGAAATCTATGACTCAACTTAAGATTTTGGGTGAATCTCGACCCCACTTTCATTAAAATTATCCAATGAGTGGTTGACATGTGTCATTTCTTTTTGTAAAAAAAAGTTAATGTAAAAAAAAAAGTAAAGTCTGAGGTGAGTCTGACGGATAATGTATAAAGTTTTGGGTGAGTCTCAAATGAGTCTTAACAATAAAGAAATAATAAAAGTTAGTGGAAAGCTGATGTGGCAGAGTCTTAAGACTCTGGCCAGTCTTACCAATAATGTTACCCTTAGTCTTTCCAACCTCACTACAAGCCTGCCGCCCTGTTTCATAATCCTCCCATACCTGAGCAAAAAAGAGTCCAGGAACAAAACTAGTCCCTTTGAAAACACAGTTATTCCTAAGCTTCCATATGTTCCAAAGGATGGCAAGAAACAACAAGCATCCATTATCTTGATCCCTTTTCTTGCCAAGGAAGAAAAACCAATTAATAATCCAATCTTCAATACCTATATCCCTCACCCCTTCACAAACAAGCCCCAATATAGATCCCCTCCATATCCTTGACGACACAGAACAATCTCTAAATAAATGTTTTAGAGATTCCCCATCTGATAAATCTTCCTTACAAAGAGGACATAAAGTGTCATACTGAAGACCTCTTCTACGAAACTCCTCACCAATTGGCAACGATCCCGTAATAATGTTCCAAATTAGGATTGTCCACTTTTTCGGTCCTGGCAATTTCCAAAGTTTCCTCCTTAGAAAGTCCTCCCTCAAATTTTGCATCCTGCTCGCATCCCTAGGTGTTTTCCTTTTTTCGAAGATTGAATCAAAGACGAGCCCATATCCACTTATGACCGTATAACAGCCTGTTTTACTCCCGGTCCAAAAAAGCACATCCTCCTCCTGTGAAAAACATATTGGGGTTGCCAGAATTTTCGAGACCGTTATTTCATCCTGAAAAAGCTCCCTAAGCCTCACTTCATCCCAATTTGACTGATTCTGAATCAAGTCCCCCACCCTAAGATTATACAAATGCGCATAATCCAAGGAAAGCACCTCTTGACGAGGAACCGGGTAATCACCGCCCACCCATCTGGTGGACCACACATTCAAGGAAGACCGCCAACCAGGCTTCCACCCCGTATTCTCCTTAATCAAATCAAGTCCCCAAATTAAGCTCTTAACCCCCACCCCACGACCTGTGTCCCATTCTCGATAGAACCATCCATTTTTCATGAAGTCTATCTTTGAAAATAATACCCCGAAAAACTTCACTAAAAAAGGTATCCTTTTGATTCATGACTCTCCATGCATTCTTTGCCAGAAGAGCCTGGTATCGTATCAAAGTCTTAAATGTCATGTTGTAATGGAGGTGTCCCGTTACCCAAATAGTTCACCAGTAAAATAATTGGCTACGTCCACCTTGCAAGGAGATCAAACTTCACTATAATGGAGAAAAAAGTACAACAGTAGACCAGTACACACGCGCTCAATATGAGGACAAAATTATCTTGAGGTCAACCAAGATCTAAACAAACTCCTCCAATTTTCAAAGACAAACGAGACAAACGAACACCAATAATAGAGCCCTGAGACAAACTGAGTTTTCTTCTCCTGAAAGAACCTCACAAATTGACTCTCTTTATTGTGCTCTCAAATCTCTCACATCTTTGTCTCTTCTAATTAACCTAGAATAATATTTGGGTCTTTATATAGTTATTCCACCAAGATAAAATATCTAACCTAATTAAAAACCAAAGACTATTAGGAAACTAATACAATATTTTCCTAATCTAAATCAAATTCTCCTACCATAAATAAACTAAGAAACAAAGTCTTAATAAGACACTTAGCTTATATCCGTCTTCGACACAAATTTAAGGCATAAATTCAAAACATGTCAAGCGTTGGCATGGCCAAGCATGACAACACGGTGGGTTGTGGCATTTTGTGCCTAGGACAATCGAGTGTTGTCTGTGTGTTAACGGTCAACCCACGCCTTTCTTTATGTGACTATGCCAAATGAGGTTTAAATAAAACTCATATTTTTGGTGTTATTGGAGTATATAACTTTATAGATAAATAAATAGTTATACATAGTATCAAATCCATTTTTAATTGGATTCAAAGATCAAAGATAACCGTCCTCCATCCAAATATCAAGCTTGTGGTGTGGGCTCAACTTACCCTCTCCCAGCCCGACCCACTATCCAGTTCTATTCATATCCAATGTAAATCACAAATTCTTATTTAAGACGCATAATTCGTTTTAAGTTTAAGACGGGTTAATGATTACACCACTTATTTATCCGGTACATAGGACAAATATATTGTGTGTTTAGTATATATTTTTATATACAAGTTGTATTTACTTAACATATCTTAAATTTAAGACGAATAATGTTATCTTAAAAGAGACTTATCACACTATTAAAATTCCATGAAAAATTCCAAAAAAAGATAGGAAGTTCTAACTAGAACTTTGAAATTCTCGCCCATCAACAATGAACGTTCATCCCAACTATCCCCCAAAGTCTACCACCGAATACCTCCGCAGCTCCACGACGTGACTCATGTGTTTACACCATGAACCTCGTTTATGGTTAGCTGAACTCCTATACAACACCGCTACTAAATACCAATAAAAATAATATTAATAGTATAGTATATATTCTTTCTTATTTACCATTTTCTTTTATATTTTCTTTAACGAATTACTTAGGTTTTTTTCTTATTTTCTAAATTACATACTCCCTCCATTCATATCCACTTTGCACCTATTCCATTTCGGTCCATTCGAATCCACTTTGCACCTTTCCTTATTTGGTTGTACTTTTAATACTATAATACTATAAAAACACTATTAAGGCCCACTTTTTCAACACAATACTACACTTTACACCTATTTGTTGTACTTTTATTAATATTTTAACAATGCGTAAAAACCCGTGCATAAAGCAAATGTACCAAGTGGAAATGAATGGAGGGAATATATGCGAAAAGGCTGGAGTTACACTCAGTGTAGGGGGGTTTTCCTACACTTGCAATGGGAGGGTGACATGTGTCCATTTTGTTGGAATCTGATTTTTGCATCTTTCTTGAGATTCCTTGCATTAAATGCCCACTTGCATGCTGACCCCACCTAATTACCCACTAACCTATAGTTTAAGACATGTTTACTTTTTGTAATTTTCTACTTTTTCAACACAATTTGCTTTGGAGAATACATTTAAGGTATTTTGTATTATATATGTAGGGTATACGGCATACGGTATACATTTATACGGTATTTATACGGTATACGGTATACGGTATTTATACGTATACTTTAATTTTTAAATATTTTTTTTAATAAATTACTTTTTAGTATCCGTATTATTCGTATCTTAATGTCGTATTTATACGGTATTTTTTTCAATTGAATATTTTTTATACTAAAATTAAAAAAAAAGGAGATAATTACTTAAAAAAGGGAAGAGAACATGATATTTTTCCATTAATTAACCACTTCCTGTGTAGTCTTTATATTTAATAAAGATTGTGAAAGAATCAGTCGTTTGCAGTGGGTGGGTTGGTTGATTGTTGTTTGCATAAGTTGTCATTTGCTCCATAGGTTGCAGGTTCGAGCCTTGTTGAGTGCCTCTATGTTTTATTTTTGGTAATTTTTTTGTTGTGAGGGATTAATGAACGTAACCCATAATTAAATTCAAATTAGTAATTTTAACATATTTAGCTATTTTTTCGTATCATATCTATCTGCATTGATCATATATTATATATTTTTTTTTGGGTGTAAAAATAAGAAAATATGCATATTTTATCATAATGCTATAGTACATAGTTGAATATACTAAATCGCGACATGATTTAATTCGAGTATAGCATAGTTGAATATATTAAATCGCGAAATGATTTAATTTACGATAATATGTAACATGTTTATACCCATTACTTGTTTGTTGTTATTCAAGAAAAGCTTAAACTAATAGTTCATGGTCTACATTAGTTTAGCTTACAATTCAACACTAATCGTAATACGCCTCATCCTCTGACCATAAATCAAAGGGGCCATCGTCGTGGACAGTTGGATCATCCATGTCTCTGTTTTCCTCCATCCAACAATGGTAGACATACCTTGCTTCTATCGTTGGTAAATCAAGACAGGTACACTGGATAGAAAACACACGACCCCATCTTGATCTGACTATTAATCCGTTTATTTCTTCTCTCTTCACCTGACTCTTATAATCAGCTGTCATCTTAGATGTATCTGTTCCAATTGCAAATAAAGAAGCCCACTTTCTGCACACTTCAGCCATACTACGTTTGTCCTGATGATTGAGCCTCTCAAAAATGCTAGTCATTAGCTCATCGGAACTGAGCAATAGATGGTTAATTCGATCGCCTACTGTCGTCTTTTTTAGCACATACTGTGTTTCGAACAATGATTTAGATTTGAACTGCTCCTTTTTCCATCGTATGTAGTCATTCTCAAACTCACGTTTGTCTTCTCTGTAAAAGTAACCAATACCAGTACAGCGAGGCATACCTATTTAACGAAATTTAATTGCAGACAAAGAAACCCAATCAAATCCTGCAGAAATTACATAATTTACCACCAAACCTTAACCCAAATCAGTTTATATGTCAAAAAGTTGAATTCAGTAAGCAGAAGAAATGTGCAACACTTATAGCAATAAACTTAATGAACAAAAATCTGAAAACCATGGAGAAGCCACGAAATCCCAAAGTTCAGGAAGTTTTAGGGATACTAATACAGCTCTCAGAATTCTATTACTTACTATCTCTGTTTCCATCGGTTGCTTATCATGACTAGTCGAGATTCAGGCACGTAAAGTGAGTAACCAAAAGAGCTGAAGATATAAAATCACAGAGAAGTCATAAACAGAAAAATAGCAGAAAGTCTGAGGATTACTATTACGGCTTTCACCATTCCACTATGTACTACCTCCGTCTCCATCATTTGTTTAACATGACAATTCAAGAATCAGAAACTTCAAGTGATTGACTAACAGATCGAAAAATATGAAAGCACAGGGAAGTCGTAAACACCCAAATTCCAGCCAGTTTGAGGGATACTACTACAGTATTCACAATACTATTAACTACAACAATTAACCACATTGTAAAGCAGTAGTTAAGGAAATCGACAATACTTGCAGCGTTTAATTCACGCGGAACACAACCAGTTACCACTAATTTCAATCGTAGTTAATAACCTGTTTCCAAATTCGCAACTAAACCATTTTAACAAAAATAAATCTATTACAATTCAGGTGACTGTACAAATATAGATTTATGCACAATTCGTTTAATCAGCGTATATACTACTTATGATTGAATACGTTAAATTAGTGAATACTTACTTTAAGAGTAGTGGTCGTTGGACCTAGTGATCCCGTGTTCGTGCTTGATCTAAACTGGAAGTTTTCTTTCAGAGATAGGAAAAAGTTGGAGATCTGGAAAATGTGAAGGATTTAGAGAGATTGACTATTGTGTGTGGTGAAAAAGGGTTTAGGGTTTAGGGTTTAGCTGTGTCAAAGTGGTAGAATTCCCATCTTAGAATTCGAAGATCTTGTGTTCAATTCCCCTAAGCATCATTTTGAAGTTTAAATTTTCATTTAAAAATCACAAAAAGTGGTGTCAGTAAGGATCGAAACCGCGCCTACTATGGTGAACTATGAACAGTTATCCAACTTGCTAATGAAGCCCTCTTGGCATATTCTGGAAGTACAATTTCAATTTATAACATAGCTGTTGGGCCTCCTTTGCTTTTTTTGTAATCAAAATTGTTAAAATTTTTTAAAAAATGTTCCTTGTATTCATATTAAAAAATGTTCCTTGTATATGTAAAATTGTTTATTAATGAAACTTAAAATAAAACGTGTAAATCAATTACAATATTCAACCAAATCTACTGTAATTTGTGTACAAAGAGTTTGAGAATTGCGACTGTTGTTGAGAGTCGGAGTACTGCGATGACGAGTATTGCGGCCAATACTGATGTGGGTGTGGGTGGGATACCGTGGGCGTCGTTTGAGAAGCTGCGAAAAGCGGAGTGACGTCCGTGGGTGTGTTTCGTGTGTCGCTGAAACCGCTCATGTACGATGATCCTTCACCGTTAGGGGGTTGGTTTGCTCGGGTCGTGCTCGTTGACAGTATATTACCCGCGGCATAGGTGGCCTTGGGGTTTCTCCTCCTCTTTTTCTGCTTATCCAGACGTATCCTCCCCGTCCCGCGCTTGCTTAGAGGGTCGGCAATGTCGTCTTCCCGTCTTGCTGCGTTTGCCTTCGGCTGCTTTAAAGTTAACCTATTCCGACCCCAAACTCTCAATGACACCCCGTCTGCCGCGAAGGAGTCTACGGCATGTATCCCGGCCACAGCCTCGAGTTCGCTGATTAGTTCGTCCGTACGAGTCTTGTAGATTGCGGACGCCTGATCGCTTTGCATGGCCAACCTTTTAATGTAGTCGTTTTTCATACTCATCCCGACTGATTTCTTGTTGCGTTCATTCGTTTCCAGGTCGTAATACCCAACACGGATGGCCTCGTATCCTCGTACCAAGTCTTTTCGCCATCGATCCAAGATGTATTTATCGGGGATTCCCTTCACGTCTAACACGTCGAGGCACTTCATGATATGGCGGCATAAGATCCCCCGGAATTCAAACATCTTACAGCCGCAAATATAGTCACCTTTCCTCGTGTCGATTGTGACCTCGAAAGTCCTGCGATCTTTCCTCCAAATTGGCTCTGTGACCTTCGAAGTGGCCCTGTACCTCTTAATGTGATCGATAGGGCTTGGCTGTGTTTCGACGTTGGTGCTAATGCATCCGTAAACCTCGGTCTTGACCTCTTTGAATTTGGCGTTCGTGTAAACCTTACTACTGTAGATATCCTCGAAGAGCAATTGGGGATCCCATTTCAGCGGACTCTTTGCGTCTCTTGCGTTGTTCACCATCTCGTCCTCTACCTTTTTTTGTACGACGTCATTGTACTGGTGCATGAACTGAATCAGTCCGGTTTCAATATTCACGTGTCCTTTGATCAGCCTGTTTGTCTGCTCACTCCTCTGCGTGGAAGACATGCCGGCAGAGAAGGTGTCCTTCCAGTACACCGGCATCCACCTTTCTCTAATCGACCACGCGTCGGCTAACCACCTGTTCTGTCGCAACTGGTGTTTATCCAGAAATTCGGCCCACAGAGAGTACAATTCTTCGACCGTGACACTTTCGTGAACTATTGTGCGCATATCTTTGTCTATGGCATCGAATTTAGGATGGTGCTTCAAATGATTGTCAAAGTTCTGCAGGACATGCCAAAGACACAACCTGTGCTCCGTTTCCGGGAATACTTCTCTGATGGCCCCCACCATTTTCCCGCATTGATCGGTTAGTAGAACCCGTGGAGCTCTGCCCATGCATTTTACCCAGTTGTTGAAGACCCAGGTGAAGGACTCTGTCTCCTCGTGTGATATTAGTGCTGCTGCGTAGATTATTGTACTCCCGTGGTGGTTGACACCGACGAACGGGCAAAATGGCATCTGATACCTGTTGCTCAGGAAAGTGCTGTCAAAGGAGACGGGGTCACCAAATGCCTGGTACATGGCATGACACCTTGCGTCAGACCAAAAAATGTTGAGCAATTTATTGTCCGTGTCCCTCTCGACATCGTAATAGAAATCTGAATTCTGAGCTTTCAACATTTCAAAATGATCAAGTACCGCTTGAGCATCACCGCGCAATCTGGTTTTGCGTCGTTCTACGTTCACCAAGTTTTTCGCGTCCTTCCCGGTGAATGGAAGATGTTGAAGTCCTCCAACCTCCCTAACCAGAGTGTTGAAGCTGCGGGTGATGGGGATGCCTGCCCTGTCATTCATCATCAACCTCTCCTTGAAATACTCGCTTACATGCCTGTAGTGGACGCAGTGTCGACTCATTTCCGGAGTCACTTCGTGGTTGTGCTCCAAATTACATGTTCTAATTTCGAATTTCCCATTGTCATCATTCATTTGACCGAATATAAAAGTTGAACATACCTGGGGTTGTTTTATTTTCCGGGTTGGACTGGCTTCAGAACACATTAGCCTAATCTTGTACATCATATGGAACCGCGGTTCTTGTTGACCAGCGCCGTTCTTTCGTACGCCTTGCGACTTGAAGACCGGCATAATGGTGCTACTCCGGACATATAGTTCGAATCCTTTTTTGTATGCGTAGGTGAAACAGAAAGCGGCGAAGGTCTCCCCGGAATCAAATTCCATCCCTACGGTTGGCTCCACAGCAGGTCCTCCGTCACCATTTCCGTCAAGGACATCGGCTGCCTGTTGTAGGATGTCGGTGTTGGTGTCATCCTCCTCAAAAATGTCGTTCTCTCCTGATTCCGAAACCGGATATTCTTCGTTTAAGTCAAAAATGGCGGCCATTAATAATTAGTATTTGGAGAAGATGAAGTTTGCAACTTGAGTATGAGTAATTAATTGTTTTCTTTAAAATTGTTGTTATTGTTTTGGGTAATTGTTACAGTATGTTTTAGTGTAAGCTTAATATTAGAATAGTATTTGTAATTTGTTCGTTAATTTACGATAAACTGGTAGTATCGAGTAATATTTACGGTAAGAAAAGTCTATTTTTACAAGTTGGAGTGAAATTAAGACGTTAATTTTTTATTAAAATAAATTTTGTTAAAAAAAGAAGTACCTAATGTATTTGTTTACTAACTGAAAATAATTTAAAAGGATATTTGATTTTGAAATAAGACACTTTTGAAAAACGAAAAGGCTTAGAATTCGTTTAGAAAGCAAAATAAATAAAATACGACTTGTGAATTACAAAAGACGACTAATTTCATAAATGTAAAGAAATTGCCCGAAAGATTTGAAAGATTAAATTTACTAGTTGCATTTGGAAGATTAATTTAACATTACAACTTTGATTTGGAAGATTTAGTTTGCAAGTTGATGATTAAGTCTTATTTTATTAAATTTTATTATTTTAGTTTTGGGTATTTGTGAAGCTTGTTGTGGAAGCTTCTCTTTAAAATGGCTTTTTGGAGAAGGTTGTTGTGGAAGCTTTGGTTTACGATTTAGGGATTAGGGTTTCGGGTTTAGGGTTTAGGGTTTACGCTTTAGGGATTAGGGTTTCGGGTTTAGGGTTTAGGGTTTACGCTTTAGGGGTTAGGGTATCGTGTTTAGGGTTTAGGGTGTAGGGTTTAGGGTTTAGGGTTTAGTGTTTAGGGCTTACGATGAGAGTCTATGGTGTAGGGTTTAGGGTTTAGGGTTTAGGGTTTAGAGTTTACGCTTTAGGGATTAGGGTTTCGGGTTTACGGTTTAGGGTTTACGCTTTAGGGATTAGGGTATCGTGATTAGGGTTTAGGGTTTAGGTTTTAGGGTTTAGGGTTAATGAGAGTCTATGGTGTAGGGTTCAGGGTTTAGGATTTTGGTTTAGAGTCGATGGTTTTAGGGTTTAGGGTTTAGGGTATATGTGAAATAGTTTCGACGGGTATGATTGGATCGTGGAGTCGTCAGACCGTGGTAATTAAGTAAAGTACCTACGACTGGGTTGGATCATCAAATATTGAAACGTATATTCGTAAGATCCTCCGATCTCCAGTAGAATCTTACGAATAGTAATAGGTTATTAACATGAACATGAATTGAGTCAAATTTCATTTTTCACTAGTAATAAGTTGTAAATATGAATTTCATTTTTGACGAATTTCATTTTACTTAATACGTAACCCAGTGGTACTTGAATTATGTATTTTACTAAATATATAGTTCGTAAGTTGTATGTTAAGAATCCGATCGTACCCAATCGATCCTATCGATACTGCTTTCTACGGGGAAACATTAACATACTATAGTCTATCGTAAACCCTAACCCCGTAGAACCATAGACGATTTCGTTAATGTAAACCGTAAATGTAACCATTTAGTAAAATAACCACTAACACTTCATATTGTGAATTTAGAATACTATTAGTTTATAAGGATGAACTTAATTTTAGGCAAATATAATTTTGGATTTGTAATATACTTTAAGTACGAACTTCATTTTAGACCAATTTGATTTTATATTAGTAATAGGTTATAAACATATACTCCGTAGTTGATTATAGACGAATTTCATTTTACTTAATACTTGTAGTAATAAGTTATTAATATGATCATGACTTTTTAGAGGAATATCATTTTACTTAATACGTAACCTAGTTCAACGTCGTATATGGATTTTTGTAAATTAGTAGGATCTTATAAACCTACAATCCGATCGTACCAATTTCATCGTAACGACACTGATTTCAAATGAGAAACTACAATATACGTTATAGACAAACTTCATAGTAGACTAATTTAATTTTTTTATAGCGGTAAATGAAGTATTGCAACGACGAACTTGATTTTAGACGATTTTGATTAAAGAATAGTAATAGGTTATATAGCTGAACTTGATCTTAGACGAATTTGATTCTAGATTAGTAACACATTACACTGAATTTCTTTGTCAACCTATTTTCTTATGAATCTACAATCCGATCATACGAATTCGTTCGTAACGACACAAGTTAATATGCTTCTTTCACACGGATTACCAACTAAATGTGCTTCTTTGACATTATAAATATGACATGAAATCCTAACCATTCAATCCAAAAAATTGACACTATGAAGAAGATCTTGGCCATTGGTTTGGTATGTTTCACACGGATTACCAGCCTAATGTGCTTCTTTCACTCGGTTTACCAAGTTAATGTGCTTCTTTGACATTATAACTACGACAACATATCCTAACCATTCATTCCAAAAATTGACATTATGAAGAAGATCCTGGCCATTGCTTTGGTGTGTTTCACACGGATTACCTACTTAATGTGCTTGTTTCACACGGATTACCAACTAAGGTGGTTCTCATTTTTTCTATAAAAGGAAAGAAACACAAAGTACATTAACATTTTATCAAAAGAACCCGTCACCTTCTCTCTCTTTCTCTCCAAACCAGTCGCCTTCTCTCTGTTTTTCTCTCCAAATCGTCATCTTTTGCTCCATTAAAAATAAACCCTAAAACTCGTATTAATATGGAATCATTTAAAACCCATACCGAGGAAGTTGTTCGAAGTTACGAGGAAGCGTTAACCTTCGTCCGTCAACAACAACTGAAGTTGATGAAGTTGGCGGTATCGACCATTGAAGTTCGTAATGAAGGATGTGAGTTAGGTCGTGTGGGTGAGGAAGAAGTACTCGACCATGGGATCGAGTTGTTGATGCTAGCTTACAATGTTTGCGGTTCAACCGCGAGCACTTACAAGGACTGTATAAAGGAGTTGAAGGATCTTTTAAGTAGAATGTAATTTACTTATCAATTTAGTTAATTTTGTTGATATTCATGTAAGTAAATTTATAATAATTGGTAAAAAAATTAAGTATTACTAAAGTTCCTTTCGCATGTTTGTACATTGACTAAGAAATCGTGGAGTATAATATTTTATAAATTAAGTTGAGATTAATTTTAAGTCGAGATTAGTAACATTTTGGATGAATTATGGACAATTAAATCTAAATTGATATTAAATTTAACTTGATGTTAGTATAACGTTAGTTTAATTTTAACTCGGTATTAGTTGAATTTCGACGAATTTTGGCTAATTAAATATAAATTGATATTAAATTTAATTTCATATTAGTATAATTAAAGTTGAGATTAAATTTAAGTTCATATAAGTATTATTTAACTTGTTCATTTGGACAATTTAATCAACATTTCAGTAAATCAAAGTTCTGGACGAATTATGGACAATTTAATTTAGTATGGACGAGTTATAGACAGATTAAATCAACATTTTCGAGGAATTATGGAGAATATTATGTTTCCACTACACAATTGATTTACATTACCAATTTCGTTTTAAAAATTAGGTTTAATTTAAGTTACGCTGACACGAATTATCAATTTTTTAGTGTATTAAAAAAATACCTATCTTTTAATTCTTGATAAATTGTAGTAGTACGAACGTAAGCGAGTAACCGATAATTCAATTTACTGCAATTAGTGAAGTGTGTTGCGATGTCATGATAACACTTGTACATGTTGCATGCAATTTGCAAGGTAGAACTCACTAATATAAACCTTCAGTTCCCTTAATATTACTCCTACACACCCTAACTGAACTTTGCATTTCTCCCAACTTCTCTCTACAAACAGTCCTTCCAAAACCCACTAAACCCTAAACAATGGAAGCAAGTTCAAACGACACCTACAACCTCATCAAAGCATATGAGGCTGCCATTACATTTGCCCGTGATCAACAACTCACGGTCATGAAGGAAGCGGTTGCGATAATAAAATTTCGCAATCTTGCATGTACTTTAGGTCTAGCGGGGGCACATGAGGCCCTTCAACCGAGTATCGATCTATTCTTGGCGGCATTTGCAAATGGTGCTGCCAGTATTGTTGAATACAATAGATGCATTGCGGAGTTGAGGGACCGTCTGAATAGGTCTTAGGTTTTTCTATGTTTATTTATATTGTATATGTTTTAGTTATTTTTAATTACTATGTATGTGTATATACTTATGTTTATATTATTAATGGTAAGGCTTTTGTTTCTTATTTTGTTTATTTATTATTTGCATTCTTATAAGCGTTTCTTATTTTCTTTATTTATTATTTGCATTGTTAGTTTATCGTTACATGTTACCTTTAATGTTAAGGCTTTTTTTTGTTATTTTGTTTATTTATTAAATGCATGTTTAAAATCGTTAGTATTTTTGGGTAGTACTTCACTGAAAATTAGTTGCATGATAATTAAAATGACATTGAACGAAAATGGAGGAGTTATATTAGTTGAACGAAATATTAAAAGAATAAGTTAGAATAGTAAAATGTTAAACAGTAATTATATTAAGATCGTAATATAATTAAGATCCGAGAGACGTAAAATTTTTAAAAATTAAGTACGTGAACACGTAAAAAATTAAACACATTAGATCGTTAAAAAATATCGTTTCCTGTAATTAAAATTAAAGAAGAGTATTGCAAAAGCCACCCTAAGGGGTCACATCAAACCGACAAAAGGTAGTGTATGAGTTTTTAAGCCGTCAATCAATGTCAGAGTAAATCGTTTTGAAAATCTATTGTGTACGAGTTCGTTTTTTCAACCGTATTCGTAATTAATTATTAACTGTATAATTAAGTTCAATGGCATGTAATTAAGTAATTGACGGTATTTTAAAAAGAGACCTTTAGAAATTATAGTTTATACAGCTTTATTCTCTTAACAATAATCGGTTTTATTAAGTACTTAAGACGAGCAACAATTTATCGTGTAATGTGTAATTAACGACGAGGTGTATTACGACAGTAATGAAATAAACGTATTGTATAATTAACGAAGAGTATTGCACAAGCCACCCTAAATGGTCACAATCAAATTAATGTTGAGAATCTTTCCAAATCTTATGCTTGACTATCATAAATGCTCATAATCATTACTTCAATTTTTATTTTTTGCAATTTATTTTAGAAGTTTGAAAATATACTACGTAGTATATTATGTAAATATTATAGCTTTTTACGTTTTTTTTAAATAATTTTGCAATTACTACACTGCAATGAACAATATTTATTTTTTTGGGAATTATAATGTTTTTTGCAATAAATACAATGTCTCCCAATAAGTAGGAGGCCTTTAATGACTTGTTTAAGGAAATAGTGACTTTCAATGTTTTCGCAATAAATACAAGGCCTTTAATGAGATATTCTTCATGTTTTCAATTAATACAATGTCTCCCAATATTTTTTTTTTGGGAAGTATAATGTTTTCTGCCATAAATACAAAGCGTTGAACATGTCATTTAAATTTTTTAAATAATGACAATAAATACAATGCCTTGAAACTATATGAAAATATGGATTTTATTGGTTGTTTATTTATTTCGAATTTTGTCTATAAATAAAGCGTTAGAAGTTGTAATATTATAAAGTTTTCAATTACTTCCCTTAATATCTCAGGCTTTCAGGTTATCTCCACAAAAAAATTTTCGTATTCAGTAAACCACAACCCTCTTTATGGACACAATAAAAAACGACACCGCTCTATTAATGAAACGGTACGAGGCTGCAGTAACCCTAGCCCGTGAACAACAAGTCACGTTGTTGAAGGAGGTGGTTAACATACTCGAATATAGGAATCGTTCTTGTTTGCAAGGGATTGAGGGTGCCCATGAAGCGCTACAGTCCAGCGTTGATTTATTGTTCGTAGCGTATCAACGTTGTGTCACGAGTATCACCGAATACAACAAGAGTATTATTCAGTTGAAGGACCGTCTTAGTAAGATGTAAATTTTTATAAAATTTGTTTTGTTTTTTTATTATTATTTAAGATGTGTTCTCGTTAGTCTCTTAATATAATTTGTTTGTTCGAGTTTCGTTCCATTCTACGTGTCTATATGTTCTCACTTACTAGTGAATAATTTCACAAATTGATGAAACTTTAAATTTATAAATCCGACTACTTTTACGAAAAGACAACTAAAATTACAATTTTCCCACATCGTCTTCAAATTTACAAATTAAATAGTAAAATTAAACTAACTTTTCGAATTGTCCAATTCTTGATTTTTCAATGCATAATCATTACATTTTTGTGTGTCTCAAGGCAACTCTTTTTTTTTGTTCAGTTTTTTCAGTCACCATTAATTAGCCGTATGTAGCCGTAAGTAGCCGTCATTAGCTGTCGAAAACTTTGTTTATAATAAAAGTTATATTATTTGTAACTGGTAAAATCATTTACAAATATTTTATTTGTAAATGATATTAACAAATCTGAGTATTTGCAAATGACGATTCCGTTATTCATACTTAACGATTTAACTTACTAATAGACGATAACTTAATATCAACAAGTCTAATATTTTAAAACAAACTTTTTCGACAAAAATACCAATTGAAAATAATATGTGTTATTAGATTTGTATAAGATTCATTAAACTTAATAAATAACGATTTTGAATAAGATTTTTTGTAGGTCTTATTAAATATGCGTGCACATTATAAAAGATTATCCGTTCACTCTATAATAGATTCTCCGTTCATTACCTTTTTATTTTAAACATAAATAAAACTTCAACCGAAAGGGTAATGTATCGGCTCGTACAAATTAAATTAATAACAAATTCGATTGATTTCAGTAAAACATGCAAAACTATTTTCATCTTTAATCAGTTATTTTTTTTAAAACAACCAAATACTTTACCAAATAATATTGAATAATTATAGTTACTCTTGTTTGAATATTTTAGTTGAAGATGTTAATGTAAATAGCTACAGTACCACACTGTAAATTACGAACAAATAAATTTTCCAAAATAACCCAAACAATATCCACCAAAATATCCATTGATATTAAAACTAAATATTACTTTTACATAATAACAAGTAAATACTAAATCCGTTTTTTTTTTAACAAAACTACAACCTACTTAAGCGATCCTTCAAAGTACTAACTTCTGCAAGGTAATCTTCTAAATTCACACAGCAATAATAGTACGCTAGCATCAACAGAAAGATGATAGGTTGGAGTGCTTCATGAGCACCCGGAATCCCAATATCACAACCCAGGTTTCGGAATTCCATCACCACAACAACCTTCCTCAACAGGGACAACTGGTCCCGACGAGCCTGGCTTATTGCATCCTCGTACGACTGGATCAAGTTAGCCATGTCCGACTTAAGAGCTTCCATTTTTTTTAGGGTTAGTGTTGTTTTCAGGAAAGGGAAAGAGAGGGGAGGCTTTCTGGAGAAAAGTCAAAGTAACCTTTAGAGAGAAGGACAAGCTCAGTATAAGGAAGTGAAAGGATGAGATTTGGATTGATTTTTGTACTTGACTAACAATTTAAAAATACACTTTTGTCTTTTGTATAAACCGACTCCGTTGCAAAATGTAACAAATTATGGATTTAAATTGTAATTTCTTAGTTTTTCGATTATTCTCTATAAATAAACCGTCATTACTTGTAATTTTTCCACTTTCGTTCCATCGGACGTATTTATAAGTTCTCATGATGCCACAATTTCGAAGACTTTTAAAAAATAAAACAAAACAACTAATTTTGTTAACCATCAATACCTGTAATTGCTAATTTTATTAATAAGATAAAATAGCTGCATCGACTAGTTTATACTCAACGTTTTATGTTATTAATAGACGATTCCAATTTCTGCATACTTAAGATATACTATATACAAAGAAGTAAATTAAATAAAGAAGTAAATTAAATAAGTGACAATTAACAACGATTTTCCATTAACAGTATACGATTCCATCATTTTCACGAGTTTTAAATATTAAACCAGAGATTTTAGACCAACGGACTAAGCAATTTACGAATTCCCCAAATCTTGTTAAACGTAAATCTAAAACAAGTCACAATGAACCAACTTTTCCATTTCTCCATTTGATTTTTCTTTTTCCATGCAAAGTCATTACAATTTCGGGTTAACAATGCTAATTAATGATGCTAAGTTTTAATCTTCTTCGAATTAAATTTCAATTCCAATTAAAATTAAATTTGAATTTTAAATTAATTTGTTTTCAATTTAAATTACTTTTTACATTTACAATTAATCAACAGAAATTTAAATTTTATAAAGTTAAAATTTAAATCACATTTAATAATTTAACGAAGTCACAGTTAATTATAGAAAATTGAATATTCAAAATTAAATTAGAAGTACAACGAAATGAGTACTTAATTTATTTAAAAATTAAATTGAAACGAAATTCAATTCATTTAATAAAACGTGCAAAATTATTTCAATATGTTGTTAATTTCATACTGTTTCTTTTCAATGTTAACCCGTTATTCTTTATTTAGCATGCAACTAAAATTGAAAATCAATTATCTACTTTTTAATGAGTCTACTTCAATTAATTTAACAGAACATTTAAGGGTAATTGAGTAAATAAAAACACTAAAAAATAACAAGAAATCAAAACATAAACCGAAACTAAATCAAACAAAATATTCATTCAAATTTAAACTATATTTACATACAAAATAAAAACTAATAAAACCGAAAAAATAAAAAAACCTACAACCTCCTAAGACGCTCCTTCATACTAGTAACTTCTGGAAGATACTCTTCTAAATTCATCTCCAAGTATTCGTAAGACAGCAGCAAAAGATAGATGGTTGGTTGGAGTTCTTCAACAACACCCTTAAACCCTTGGGCATAAGCCCGGTTTCTAAATTCCATCACCTTAACAAGCTCCCTCAACAGGGAGAGCTGCTCCGACAGAGTGTAGCGGATCGCTTCCTCGTAGAGCTCGATCAATTCAGCCATGTCCATCTTAAGAGCATCCATTTTTGTTGCTTTTAGGGTTTTGAAGGAAAGAAAAGGGGGCGGTTTGTAGAGAGAGGTAAAAGTAGTTTTAGAGAGAATGAGAAAGTCAGGATATAATTGACGTTTTGGTTTTTAAAAGTGAAAGGATATGACTTGGATGGACTTTTTGGCTTGACTATAAATTAAAAAATACGGACTACTCAGTAAGAGTTAAATAATTTATGTGAAGGGGTACGATTTCATTTGAAACTTTAGGGTTTCAGTTGAATGGACTTTTGTACTTCACTTGAATGGACTTTTGAACTTCAGTAAAAACAATTAAAAAAAACGTAGATTATTGCAATTTGGAGTTGTAATTTAAATTTCAAAATGGACGTATTTATAAGTTGTTATTTTCCAGTTTCGTTCTATCGGACGTATTTATAAGTTTTCATGATGCCACAATTTCGACGACTTTTATAAAATAAAATCTGAACTCATTATGTAAACCATCACTACTTTTAATTGCTAATTTTATTAATAAGGTAAAATAAAATAAACTATATACTTTATACAAACAATTAATTTAAATAAAGAAGTAAATTAAAAAAGTGACAAAGTACTTATTTAATTTACTTCCAGGAATTTCCTATAAAATACTTATTTAATTGTAATTATAAAAATAATTACTTCTTATACAAGTGTTAATGGCAGTCTGAACACAAAAGGAGGTGACTTGCATTGAGACACAAAAAAGGTAATTATTACCTTGAAAATGCAAGGAATGCATTAATCGAGAAGTTGATTTAATTTGCGTGTCGTTTTATCCTCTTACTTAAAATGATCCGATCCTATCCTAAATTTTTAATTTTCGTATAGACCGAGTCCGTTGCAAAATGTAACAAATTATGGATTTTATATGTTATTTATTCTTGTTTCGATTATTCTCTATCAATATGTAAACCATCAGTAATTGTAATTGCTAATTTTAATAATAAGATAAAATAGCTGCATTGGCTATTAAATAAAGAAGTAAATTAAATAAGTCACAAATTAATTAATAAAATTATATGGCCACGAAGTTACAATTAACAACGATTTTCCATTAAAAGTATACGATTACATCATTTTCACGAGTTTTAAATATTAAACCACATATTTTATACCAACGGACTAAGCAATTTACGATTTCCCCAATTCTTATTAAACGTAAATCTAAAACAAGTCACAATTAACCAACTTTTCGAATCCTCCATTTCAGTTTTCTTTTTCCATGCAAAGTCATTACAATTTCGGTTTAACAATGGTAATTAATGATGCTAACTTTTAATCTTCTTCCAATTAAATTTTAATTTGAATTTCAAATAAATTTGATTTTGAATTCTAATTAATTTTTAGAATTTCAATTAATCAATAGAATTTTTAATTTTACAATGTTATAATTAAATTTACAAATAAGAAATTTACCAAGTTACAATTAATTATACAAAATTGTATTTTCAAAATTAAATTACAAGTACAAAATTTAATTCTTTTTCAGTTTGTTTTAATAAAAAAACTCTAACGAAATGAGTACTTAATGTATTTAAAAATTAAATTAAAAGGAAATTCAATTGATTTAATAAAACATGGAAAACTATTTCAATATGTTGTTAATTTTTTACTGTTTATATTAAATTTTAAGCCGTCGTTCTTCATTTAGCATGCAAGTAAAATTCAAAATCAATTATCAATTTTGTAATGACTCTACTTTAAATAATTTAACGGAACAAGTAAAGGTAACTGAGTAAAGTAAAACACTAAAAAATAAGAACAAATCAAATCTTCAACCGAAGATTAATCCAACAAAATATTCATTACTACAATTTAAACAATATTTACATACTAAATGTAGTAAAACCGAAAATATAAATAAACCTACAAGCTCCTAAGACGCTCCTTCAAACTCTTAACTTCTGAAACATACTCTTCTAAATTCATCTCTAAATATTCGTAAGACATCAGCAAGATAAGGATGGTTGGTTTGAGATCTTCAACAACACTCCGAAACCCTTCGGCATAAGCCCGGTTTCGGAATTCCATCACAGAAACCACCTTCCTCAACAGGGACACCTGCTCCGACAGAGCAGTGTTGATTGCCTCCTCGTAGGACTCGATCAATTGACCCATTTCCAACTTCAGAGCATCCATTTTTTTAGGTTTTAGGGTTTTGAAGGAAAGAAAAGGGGAGGGGCGGTTTGTAGAGAGAGGTGAAAGTAGTTTTGTAAGAGAGTCAAGATAAAAGTGACTTTTTAGGTTTTTAAAAGTGAAAGCATGGAAGTTGGATGGTTTTTTTGTACGTGACTAAATATTAAAAAATAGGGTATTACAATTTATATGAACGGCTAAGATTAAATTTGAGACTTTAGGGTTTAAATTAAAAAATTTATAACTTGAATGGAATTGTGTACTTGACTAGGATGAACTTTTGATCTTCACTAACGATTAAAAGTAACTTCAGTATTGCAATTTCTAGTTCTAATTAATTTGACTTTCAATTTAAATCACTTTTTACATTTTCAATTAATGAACAGAAATTTTAAATTTACAAACTTAAAA
Source organism: Silene conica (assembly GCA_029255685.2). Lineage (NCBI taxonomy): Eukaryota > Viridiplantae > Streptophyta > Magnoliopsida > Caryophyllales > Caryophyllaceae > Silene > Silene conica. Next base: position 78,004,975 of record CM055314.2, read on the forward strand.
TTTAAAATACAAATAATAATTTTACGAAGTTACAATTAATTATACGAAACTGAATTTTCAAAATTAAATTACAACTACAACGAAATGAGTACTTAATTTATTTTAAAATTAACTTTAAAGGAAATTCAATTGATTTAATAAAACATGCAAAACTATTTCAATATGTTGTTAATTTTGTACTGTTTCTTTTCATTGTTAACCCGTTCTTCTTTATTTATCATGCAACTAGAATTGAAAATCAATTATCTATTTTTTAATAACTGTACTTGATTTAATTTAACAGAACATCTAAGGGTAACTGAGTAAAGTAAAATACTAAAAATTACTAACAAGAAATCAATACTTTAACCGAACCACAAACCAACAAAATATTCATTAAAATTTAAACTATATTTACATACTAAATAAGAAATAATAAAACCGGGAAATTAAAAAAACCTACAAGTTCCTAAGACGCTCCTTCAAACTACTAACTTTTGAAGAATACTCTTCAAAATTCATCTCCAAATATAGGTAATACTGCAGCAACAGATAGATGGTTGGATTGACGCGTTCAGCAACACTCTCAAAGCCTAGGTCGTAAACCCGGTTTCGGTATTCCATCAGACAAGTGACCTTCCTCAACAGGGACACCTGCTCCGACAGAGCAGTGTTGATTGCCTCCTCGTAGGACTCGATCAATTGAGCCATTTCCAACTTCAGAGCATCCATTTTTTTAGGTTTTAGGGTTTTGAAGGAAAGAAAAGGGGAGGGGCGGTTTGTAGTGAGAGGTAAGACTGGTTTTTTAGAGAGAATGATAGAGACAGGATAAAAGTCACGTTTTGATTTTTAATAGTGAAAGGATGTGATTTGGATGGAGTTTTTTATACTTGACTAAAATATACTCTAAAAATTACGGTATTACTCGTTCAATTTCGGAATGTAGTTAATTTAACAAGTTGTAATTTAAGATTATTTAAATAAATTCCATACCCGTTCGTATGCCAGTGAATATGTGTAGTTGTTTTGGCTCTAGTTTGTTTTATTTGACCTTATTATTTAAGATTTTAATAACATATGGTGAAATCGTAACTTGCGTAGTCATTAACGTGAACAATTAAAATAAAACTTTAAAATACTTACAATGTAAAACCCCTCGCGAAAGCGGAAATATAAACACATAAAAGTACCAAAATTGTAGCGGAATTAAAACTTTTAAAGATAAAACATGCGAGAAGTCTTAGACAGAAACGTAAACTGAAACTGAAACCAAATAGATAAGTAACAGTACTAAGTATCAAACTGAAACATAAATAAATACATCAGCCGGGGATGGCACATCCCTACCGGCACCAAAACAAAAACAACAAAAGTCTAAGAGTCTAGCTAAGCGTAAACGGGTAAGTCAACTGATGAACGGATCATCACTCGCTAGCTCTCCTGTAACCCTGATCTCCAACCCTGCATGTACCTACATACATGAAAACATGTACGCCACAATCAGTGGGGAGTGACTAGAGTTCTCCTAGCCACCTTTTGTGACAACACGTAACATATAAAACAATACAGAATACTCCAACATATATCAACATGTGAAGCATAAACAACTCATCATCTTATCTCTTACCAACATGCGATTAACATGCACGGCTCTCAACTAACTTCATAAACAAGTAGGAAGGAGAGCCGGTTTCCCTACTGGTTACCCAGTCGGGGGTCTTTCAATCCCACTATTTATGAAACCGAACTAAGAGTCATCCAATGCCTTGGATGATTTAACCACAACTAAGTAACATCAACAACTCGACATGCATATCTGACACTGTACCATCATCTAGGCAAGCAGATAAACATCCATAACAATTCACGCATATCTGACACTGTACCATCATCTAGGCAAGCAGATAAACATCCATAACAATTCACGCATATCTGACACTGTACCATCATCTAGGCAAGCAGATACACATTCATAACACTAGCAACGGGTCCAGAGGTGAACTTAACACATATCCCATTACTACACTATGTCGGGTCCAGAGGTGAGCTTAACACATATCCCAACATCTAATCAAGTAAAGGGTCCAGAGGTGAACTTAACACATATCCCTAAACTTACAAACATGAAAAGGGTCCAGAGGTGAACTTAACACATATCCCTAATCATCCAAAAGCAAAGGGTCCAGAGGTGAACTTAACACATATCCCAATGCTACAAACATGTATTGGGTCCAGAGGTGAACTTAACACATATCCCAATACACAGTCATCGCACAACGGGTCCAGAGGTGAGCTTAACACATATCCCGTGTACGACAACCGATCACGTGTCAGGTCCAGAGGTGAGCTTAACACATATCCTGACACGCCCAAGCAAAACACGTAACGGGTCCAGAGGTGAGCTTAACACATATCCCGTCACGCGACAGATAAACACGTAGTGGGTCCAGAGGTGAACTTAACACATATCCCACCACGCGACAACCAATGTAACCACTGAACAACCAAAGGTAGAAACTAACCTATAGTTCTAACTTCTTAAACCTCTAATCAACATTCAATTGATTCCGGGAACTAGGGCGAAGGAGAGCCGGTTTCCCTTTCGGTTACCCGACCGGGGGGTCTCTATCCTCACTACATTCCCGAACCCAATATAACGTTGCCCGTACACCGGGGACCTCAAATACATGCCACGGGTACACAAAACAAGTTTCCAGTAAAACCGATAAACCGTTTAAAAGTTACGATCAATTTACGAAAAACTCAAAATGACATACAGGGATCCCCAGCCGGTCGGCAGGCAGCCGGTCGGCCGGCTGGCAATCCCTCAGCCTACATCTCTTTTCAAAAACCGAGGAAACACCAAGAAGGACTCCCAGCCGGTCGGCAGGCAGCCGGTCGGCCGGCTGGGAACCCCATTCCCTAGCCTTTACTAAAATCGTATCCATCCCCATATGCACTCCCAGCCGGCTGGCAGGCGGCCGGTCTGCCGGCTGGGCTCCCTCCTATACTATGTTTATCGCAAAACACACAATACAAGGAAAGATGACTACCAGCCGGTCGGCAGGCAGCCGGTCGGCCGGCTGGCAGTCTCAAGGCCAAATTCTCAAAACTTTCGAAAATACAAGACGCGCTCTCAGCCGGTCGACCGGCGGCCGGTCGGTCGACCGGCTCAGAGAGCCTGATACGGGATTTCGCAAAATCGCATTCAAGGAAAACTTCGTGAATCGACCTACAAACTTCAAGCTTGCTATACATAAAGTTTACCCGACAATACAAATCACCAATTACTACCAAACTACCAGCATATAATTCCCATAACAATCCTCAAATGAATTATACATGTATCCGTCGCAAAATGATAAAAATTAAAAATATACTTAAGGGCATTTGACAAGCAATTCAAGCATAAATTCTTCACATATACAACATCCTAAACATATTACTAAGTCCAATCAACAAAGAACTTGAACAAAATCAGAAGAACAAACATCAAAATCATCAAGCATGCTAATATACACAAAAAGGCCGAGTTTCTCATTATCGTCACCTTTTTAGCGTTTAAGCTCCAATCCCTTCTTAAATCTTGCCACTAGCTTCCTTAGGATCGTCTAAGTCTTCTCCTACGACAAAGAAAACGGGTTTAAGCACTTAAAACGGAATTAAGAGAAAACAGCCCCATTTTCAAAGTTAAGGATTTACAAAAAGAAAGTGATAGATGGCTTGGAAATCGAATGAGGATTCCGAAAATGTCGTTGTTACCTCGATTCGAGTACCGGATGATGAAGAATTTCTCAAAAGAAGGAGGAATAAAATGGAGGTTTATGAGGTTTGAGTTTTACAGTGAAATGAATTGAAGGAGGAAGCATTATGTCGATGGAAGGGTTTTGTGGGGGTTTTATGGACCGTCCTTTCCGAGTAAATAAAATGGGTCGGGCACTTGAACGGATATTTATGATACGAGTTTATGTTCACCAAGTAGTATTCGTCTTAAGGACTTAAGGTTCTTAAGACGGATCTTACTAATTAAATTAAAACCTTTCACAATAAATTATTAAATTATTATTTTATTACTTAAAATAATTTAAAATGCTTAAATTAGGTTTTACGAAAATACGGGATGTTACAATCACCCCAACTTCAAAAAGTTTCGTCCTCGAAACTCGAACGTAGAAGTAAGTACGAAAACAACTAAAACTTTCAGAATGAACCCGCGGGTCATGACAACTCAAAACTTTATCTTCCAAAAGGTTTTTAAGGAGCAAAAGATTTCAAGGCACAAGTCTCGTCAATGGACGTTGGGATCCTCGTTACGTATTCGAGAGTCCGACATTCCAAATCTGAGACAAGTCCCAAACTAAAATTAGTCATAATTCTAAAATTAAGTCGATTCGGCGTTGATAAACACAGTATAGTTATCAGACGTCTCCAATAACAAGTTCTGGTGGAAATCAACGCTGAGATCAGTTCAAATGGTAACACGTTCTGCTCTTCAAAATCAAGTTTTCTTCAAAATGAACCTTTATTCCAAAGTTCTTGAGAAAGTAGGATGGTAAAAATAACTAAAAGTCACTTCTAACGGGAAGAAGCAGTTGAAATTTTCAAGGCAAACGAATTTTTTTCCAAAATGAGTAAATTCCAAGTTAACCAAAAGGAAACAGATTTCAAAACAGACGTTCGAGAGCGCGGGGACAGTGTCAAATGCTCAAAACCAATAAGATTTCCAGATACAGTTACAACTTTCAAGGTTAACAAGGATGAAACGTTCCGAAAACAGTCATCGGAAGTGTAGAAACGGTCATAGAGATTACTTTCGACACGAAGGGTTGGGAGTTTCAAGCCTCACAGCTGTCAGAACAACCATAAGGAGGGTTGGAAGAACGGAACAATAAGTCGAAGGTTAAAGAAGACGGTAACCTTTGTCAAACATGGGTGCACTATCCGCTCAATCCCTAATCAACACATCGTTACAGCGATTCTAGGATATCCCAAAAAGAGCGATTTTAGTAACCTCAATGCTCATAAAAGTTTCACGGTCCTTCTTACCCCTATCTCATTCACAAAACCAGGTATTCCTCAATAAGAAGGTTTCCAAGACTCTCACTCAGTTCATACAAAAGGCCCGTTCCATTAAGGTTAAGGATCTTTCACTCGAGGTAGAAGCCTAGTACACATACTTCAGAACAATGTTCGCGCACTTCTCAAATTCTGAATCTGAATTCTATCACCATAATTCTTCTCAATCAGTCAGGCCGTAGCCGAAATCACCTATATCCTTTAATTCCATGTAGTTCAATTCCCTTCAATTCACTCTATAGGGGTACCTCGGAATTCTATGTTTCCTCAAAATTGTCTATTACCATAAAACGATCCTTCCACGATAAGGTCCTACTAAGGTAACAACTCCTAAGTTAAGCAAGTCTATGACTGGTTCTCATGGCTAATTCCCCAAAACGATCCAGATCTCAAAGTTCCTCAAATTTAAAAGTGGCATCATCCTTCCAAGTACCTATTTCCAAAAGTCTAGATATCCCATCTCAAATAGTTCCCAAGTGACAATTCAATCAAACTCTCAGACTACTCGACTTAGGTGATATATCTGCTAAACTCGTATCACGGTCCACAAATAACCATACTCAAATCAATGCGTTTCTGGACTTACATCCCTCAATGACTCATTCGCTCTTAACTGGTGATGTATCCTAGATTTCTTTGAAGTCCTTCGTTAGATAGCACTAAGATCCATTAAATAACTTAAGATCAACCACTCAGTCAATTTCACAAGTTTTTTGTAAAGGTTCTAACGTTCTCACACCGTTACTAACAACTCTCGTCCCTCAAGCTCAAACCACATTAGCTTACCTTATTCACTTATTGGGCAACATCAGCGCCTTAAGCATATTCCTCAAAATCAATCTTTACTCCAGGTCCCTCTAGATCCTCAAATGGATACTCGAAGTTTAAAATTACCCATGACTTAACACGATACTCATTCTTAAGTTCCATTAGAAATCGCGTATAACACTCTACCTAGCATAGCTATCCCATCGTTCACTTACTCTTCAGATTAGTAACATAAACACTCAGATCCACATCACACTCCATCAGCCCTTAGGTTTTCCTCAAATAGCAGCACTCTCCGTAAAACGGTCTACAGCTAACTTCAAGAAATTCCCAAGTTTATCTATGGTAGGTTACCGCACGAGATGTTTCAGGGAAGCAAGTTATCGGATGGAGTAAAAGGAAATTGAGATAGATTCCAAAGAGGGTTTATCGGAATCTAAGGAAGGAGATTAAAATCTCAACGGCTACGAGTACATTAACCATAAATGAGATGGAAGGTAAGAACATACCAGCAGGTGGGGCAGGGTGAACTCCAGTCTCAGTCTGACTCTGAACAGCTCCGGCTCCACTGGTCTCAGCCTCTAGGTCAATAGTGATAGCTCTGTCACTGGCTACATTCTTCTCGGGGCACTCGAAGGAGCAATGACCGGGCTTCTTGCAGGAGTAGCATAAGTAAGGATTACCGTCACAGGTAACTCTAGGATGAAGGGCTTTGTGACACTTGAAACATTTCAGGGGAGTTTCTGTCGAGGGTTCCATGTCTCGATCCTGGGAAGCCTTAGGGTCAGTAGTGACAGTCCTGTTGATGACGACATTCCCTACGCGGCACTCGAAAGAGCGATGTCCAAATCCCCCGCAGGCGTAGCACTGGTGAGGGTTGCCATGGCAGTCAAGTCCAAGGTGAAGGTCTTCGCGGCACTTGAAGCACTTTAGGGGAACGTCCGATGGAAGATTCATGTCTCGGGCTTGAGAAGTTTCAGCTCTCCGAGACTTCTTGTTCTTCTGGGGACGCTTCCTTTTCCCAAGAGAAGAGGAGGCAAGAGGGCTAAGAGGCCTCCCGCTTCGACAGCTATGCAAGGGTGGTCGAGGAGGAGAGAAAGCTCTAGCCCTTTCACAATAGATCTCATAAGGGTCCTCTGCTCGCAGGACACTGTAGTAACTCTGGAAATAAGAAGTCGGGTCACCACTGGCTACACTCCTAGTCTCAGCATTAAGCTTGCTCCGAAACAGGTAAACTTTATCTTCCTCTCTCTCAACTAGCTGTGGAACAAAGTGAATCAGTTCTTCAAATCGATTGGTGAAGGCTTGAACAGAAAGGTTTCCTTGGCGGAGGTTCATGAACTCAGTCATCTTATCTTGGCGGATGTCCCTATGGTAGAACCTCATGCCAAGAAGAGTCTTGAAACGACTCCAAGCGAAAGTAGGGTCACGAGTAGCAGGAGCACTGATAGCCAACCACCAGCTTCTAGCCTCCCGAACTAAGAACTGAGATGCTACTCGGGTTTGATCCTCAGGGCGAACACCATAAATCATGAAGTTCCTTTCCATGTCAAAGAACCAAGTGGTGAGGGTCGCAGCACTGGTCTCTCCGTCGAATGTCTTAGCTGCATTCCTCCACATCTGGGTGATAATCCAAGCCAATCCTCCAGGTTGGTTGCTTCCCGAGGTTGGAAATGAAGAAGAAGGCATAGATGACCTAGCTATGCAATCTTGGAGGTCTTGAATGATGGCCTGTGTCTTAGCATTCTCTGCATCGGTTGGCTCCGTCATTCTTCAATCATAAGAGAGTAAATCGTTAGACGTATTCTTAACAAGGCACAAACAGACTACAATATAAGTCCTTAAATCTACCCCATCTCTCATTCATTATTTGTTTATTTGGTCAAGTTAAGGTTGGGGGTCACATGAGTGCGTCGGGAGCAATAATGCTCTGATACCAACTGTAAAACCCCTCGCGAAAGCGGAAATATAAACACATAAAAGTACCAAAATTGCAGCGGAATTAAAACTTTTAAAGATAAAACATGCGAGAAGTCTTAGACAGAAACGTAAACTGAAACTGAAACCAAATAGATAAGTAACAGTACTAAGTATCAAACTGAAACATAAATAAATACATCAGCCGGGGATGGCACATCCCTACCGGCACCAAAACAAAAACAACAAAAGTCTAAGAGTCTAGCTAAGCGTAAACGGGTAAGTCAACTGATGAACGGATCATCACTCGCTAGCTCTCCTGTAACCCTGATCTCCAACCCTGCATGTACCTACATACATGAAAACATGTACGCCACAATCAGTGGGGAGTGACTAGAGTTCTCCTAGCCACCTTTTGTGACAACACGTAACATATAAAACAATACAGAATACTCCAACATATATCAACATGTGAAGCATAAACAACTCATCATCTTATCTCTTACCAACATGCGATTAACATGCACGGCTCTCAACTAACTTCATAAACAAGTAGGAAGGAGAGCCGGTTTCCCTACTGGTTACCCAGTCGGGGGTCTTTCAATCCCACTATTTATGAAACCGAACTAAGAGTCATCCAATGCCTTGGATGATTTAACCACAACTAAGTAACATCAACAACTCGACATGCATATCTGACACTGTACCATCATCTAGGCAAGCAGATAAACATCCATAACAATTCACGCATATCTGACACTGTACCATCATCTAGGCAAGCAGATAAACATCCATAACAATTCACGCATATCTGACACTGTACCATCATCTAGGCAAGCAGATACACATTCATAACACTAGCAACGGGTCCAGAGGTGAACTTAACACATATCCCATTACTACACTATGTCGGGTCCAGAGGTGAGCTTAACACATATCCCAACATCTAATCAAGTAAAGGGTCCAGAGGTGAACTTAACACATATCCCTAAACTTACAAACATGAAAAGGGTCCAGAGGTGAACTTAACACATATCCCTAATCATCCAAAAGCAAAGGGTCCAGAGGTGAACTTAACACATATCCCAATGCTACAAACATGTATTGGGTCCAGAGGTGAACTTAACACATATCCCAATACACAGTCATCGCACAACGGGTCCAGAGGTGAGCTTAACACATATCCCGTGTACGACAACCGATCACGTGTCAGGTCCAGAGGTGAGCTTAACACATATCCTGACACGCCCAAGCAAAACACGTAACGGGTCCAGAGGTGAGCTTAACACATATCCCGTCACGCGACAGATAAACACGTAGTGGGTCCAGAGGTGAACTTAACACATATCCCACCACGCGACAACCAATGTAACCACTGAACAACCAAAGGTAGAAACTAACCTATAGTTCTAACTTCTTAAACCTCTAATCAACATTCAATTGATTCCGGGAACTAGGGCGAAGGAGAGCCGGTTTCCCTTTCGGTTACCCGACCGGGGGGTCTCTATCCTCACTACATTCCCGAACCCAATATAACGTTGCCCGTACACCGGGGACCTCAAATACATGCCACGGGTACACAAAACAAGTTTCCAGTAAAACCGATAAACCGTTTAAAAGTTACGATCAATTTACGAAAAACTCAAAATGACATACAGGGATCCCCAGCCGGTCGGCAGGCAGCCGGTCGGCCGGCTGGCAATCCCTCAGCCTACATCTCTTTTCAAAAACCGAGGAAACACCAAGAAGGACTCCCAGCCGGTCGGCAGGCAGCCGGTCGGCCGGCTGGGAACCCCATTCCCTAGCCTTTACTAAAATCGTATCCATCCCCATATGCACTCCCAGCCGGCTGGCAGGCGGCCGGTCTGCCGGCTGGGCTCCCTCCTATACTATGTTTATCGCAAAACACACAATACAAGGAAAGATGACTACCAGCCGGTCGGCAGGCAGCCGGTCGGCCGGCTGGCAGTCTCAAGGCCAAATTCTCAAAACTTTCGAAAATACAAGACGCGCTCTCAGCCGGTCGACCGGCGGCCGGTCGGTCGACCGGCTCAGAGAGCCTGATACGGGATTTCGCAAAATCGCATTCAAGGAAAACTTCGTGAATCGACCTACAAACTTCAAGCTTGCTATACATAAAGTTTACCCGACAATACAAATCACCAATTACTACCAAACTACCAGCATATAATTCCCATAACAATCCTCAAATGAATTATACATGTATCCGTCGCAAAATGATAAAAATTAAAAATATACTTAAGGGCATTTGACAAGCAATTCAAGCATAAATTCTTCACATATACAACATCCTAAACATATTACTAAGTCCAATCAACAAAGAACTTGAACAAAATCAGAAGAACAAACATCAAAATCATCAAGCATGCTAATATACACAAAAAGGCCGAGTTTCTCATTATCGTCACCTTTTTAGCGTTTAAGCTCCAATCCCTTCTTAAATCTTGCCACTAGCTTCCTTAGGATCGTCTAAGTCTTCTCCTACGACAAAGAAAACGGGTTTAAGCACTTAAAACGGAATTAAGAGAAAACAGCCCCATTTTCAAAGTTAAGGATTTACAAAAAGAAAGTGATAGATGGCTTGGAAATCGAATGAGGATTCCGAAAATGTCGTTGTTACCTCGATTCGAGTACCGGATGATGAAGAATTTCTCAAAAGAAGGAGGAATAAAATGGAGGTTTATGAGGTTTGAGTTTTACAGTGAAATGAATTGAAGGAGGAAGCATTATGTCGATGGAAGGGTTTTGTGGGGGTTTTATGGACCGTCCTTTCCGAGTAAATAAAATGGGTCGGGCACTTGAACGGATATTTATGATACGAGTTTATGTTCACCAAGTAGTATTCGTCTTAAGGACTTAAGGTTCTTAAGACGGATCTTACTAATTAAATTAAAACCTTTCACAATAAATTATTAAATTATTATTTTATTACTTAAAATAATTTAAAATGCTTAAATTACGTTTTACGAAAATACGGGATGTTACATACAATAGAACGAAACGTAAACAAAACAAATGAAATATGTTAGAGTTTTTCATGTTCACAATTTCTATAACGTGAACAAAACAAAACAAACGTGAACAAAACCGTGTCTACAATTTCTACAACGTAAGTAATTCGATAACACGAATTAATACTACACATGAACAAAATAATTTTTCATGTTTAAACAAAATCAGTGGAATTGATTTTTAATTTAATTTTTAACTAAATTCAATACCCTTTTGGGTAAACTTTCTTTCACATTAAAAATTAGAATGTTTGTTTTATTTTTAAAATATCAATCATTTAGTCAAAATTAATGGTAGTTTCTGGGTAATTATAAAATTAATACAAGTAATATATTTGTAAATAATACAATTTGTTGACGTCATTTTTTTTTTAATTATTACGAATTGTTGACGTCATATATACTAGTGGAAATGAGTGGAGTACTCCTACGAAGTATAAGTTAATTATTAAATTGTAATTATAAAAATAATTACTTGCCTCTTATACAAGTATTAATGGCAGTCTGAACACAAAAGGAGGTGACTTGCATTGAGACACAAAAAAGGTAATGATTACCTTGAAAATGCAAGGAATGCGTTAATCAAGAAGTTGATTTAATTTGCCTTTATTAATTTACCTTTTAATAACATATGGTGAAATCGTTAATTGTGTAGTCATTCGGTATAATTACGCGGTTTACTAATTTAAAAGGCGTCCAATTTTACATTAACGTAAAGAATTAAAATAAATCTTTAAAATACGTACAATAGAACGAAACGTAAACAAAACAAATGACATATGTTAGAGTTTTACATGTTCACAATTTCTACAACGTGAACAAAACAAAACAAACGTGAACAAAATAGTGTCGACAATTTCTACAACGTAAATAATTCGATAACACAACTTAATACTACATATGAACAAAATAGTTTCTCATGTTTTAATTAAATCACTGGAATTGGTTTAAAATTTAATTTTTAACTAAAATCAATACCCTTTTGGGTAAACTTTATTTTACTTTAAAAATAAGAATATTTGTTTAATTTTTAAAATATTACTGTAGTCATTTAGTCAAAATTAATACTTCAGTTGCTGGGTAATTATAAAATTAATAATATATTTCTAAATAATACAATTTCTTGACGTCATTTTTTTTTTAATTATTACGAATTGTTGACGTCATATATACTAATGGAAATTAGTGGAGTACTCCTATAAGTTAATTATTAAATTGTAATTATAAAAATAATTACTTGCTTCTTATACAAGTATTAATGGTAGTCTGAACACAAAAGGAGGTGACTTGCCTTGAGACACAAAAAAGGTAATGATTACCTTGAAAATGCAAGGAATGCATTAATCAAGAAGTTGATTTAATTTGCCTTTATTAATTTACCTTTTAATAACATATGGTGAAATCGTTAATTGTGTAATCATTCGGTATAATTACGCGGTTTACTAATTTAAAAGGCGTCCAATTTTACATTAACGTGAACAATTAAATGAAAACTTTAAAATACGTACAGTAGAACGAAACGACAAGAAAAATAAAATATTAATAAAAATACGTTATTAAAAAAAAAAGTGCATAATTTAAATTAAAAGCTACATCTTACTAAGACGATCCTTCAATTGCGTAATACTCTTGTTGTAGTCGGTGATACTCGTAGCACAACTATGATATGCTACAAACAGTAACTCGACGGTAGACTGGACCGCTTCATGGGCGCCCTCAATACCTTGCGAACATGAACGATTTCTAAATTCGAGTACGTAAAGGACCTCCTTCAACAACGAGACTTGTTCTTCACGGGCCACACTTATTGCACCCTCGTACCCTTTTATCAAATTTGCCGTGTCTTTTTTAATTGAATCCATATTAAAGTTTATGGTTTTGTGAATAAGAACTTTGTTTTTTTGGAGATAACTTGAGAGCTTCAGATTTTATAGAAACAATTTCAAAATTATGAGAACAAAACACCTCATGAAGGTTAATTTATAAACAATTATCTAAAATAATACGGAGTATAAACATCGAAAATCACCAATTTATTAAAATTTCTGTGGAACGTATTAATTGCAATTAAAATTTAAAAATTTGTAAAAATGGCCTTCGTAACACCGACTTACGTTAAAAACAAAACGAATTTAAGAATAACGCCTAAATCATTCAATGCACCGAATTTATTGCTGAAACCTTAAAAATCACTAATTTCTTAATTATTCAATGCAACGCATTTATAGCATTTTTTTTTAAAGAAAACGAAAAACTGCAAGCAACATAAAAAACCCCAAAGAAAATTAAATGGAAGTTGCAGTGTATTTATTGACATAATCACTAAATGCACCATATTTATTTCAAAAAACCTTAAAATTCCCAAAAAATATTATATGTTCATTGCAGTGTATTTAATGCAAAATTATAAAGAAATAAAAAGTTAAATTTATAATAAGTGCATAAAATATATTTACAAATAAAATATAATGTAAGATTTCTAAATTAAATTGCATAAAACACAAATTTTAAGTAATGATTATGAACATTTATGATAGTAAAGGATAAGATTTGGTAATATTCTCAACATTAATGTGATTGTGACCATTTTGGGTGGCTTGTGCAATACTCTTCGCTAATTATACGATACGATTATTTCATTGCGGTCATAACACAACTCCTCCATATTTACACTATACGATTAATCGATGAAAACGAAGATAAAAATAGTCGTCCATTACAAATTTGATCGGACAGTAGATAACTATTGCGTATCATTTATAAAAACAATCGTCTCTTACAATATGGACGTATATTAAAAAATTGTTTGAAAAGAGATTTGAACCCATGACCTTTCGGTAACTTAACAAATTGTAAGCCATTGAACCACTTTCATTTACTGTTAACTGTAGTAGTAGAATGTATTATAAGAAACAATATACTCGTATAATTCGCGGATTTACGTTTTTATGACTCGTTCTATTTTGTAAACATTTTTCAACCTAATGTTTATAATTTAAATTACTGTTTATCATATGACTAACTTAAAAACGTCTTCTTTATTTTCGTTTTACTATTCTAACGGTTTCATTTTATTTGCCATGCAAATAATTAAATTTAACTAGTAGCCCAAAAAACATGGGAATACCAACATGCAAAAAATAAATAAAGAAAATAACAAAACATAGCCTTACCATTACTAATATAAACATATATATACATAAATTCTAATTAAAAAAACTAAAAAAAAGATAATTAAAAAACACATAAAAAAACCTACTACATCCTATTAAGACGCTCCTTCAACTCAGCAATACATCTGTTGTATTCGATAATTCTCGCGGCACCATTTGCAAATTCCCCCAACAACAGATCAATATTGGGTTGAAGGGCTTCGTACGCCCCCCCGATCCCTAAACCACACCCAAGGTTGCGAAACTCTATTATCGCAACCACCTCCTTCATCACCGTGAGTTGTTGCTCACGGGCTAGGGTTATGGCAGCCTCGTAGGCTTTGATGAGGTTGAGGGTGTCGTTTCTTATGGCATCCATTTCTTAGGGTTTCTTAGGTTTTGAAAAAAGGAGAGTTTAGGAGCTTTTGGAAAGAGGAGGGTGTAGATAAGTTCACAAAATATGGGTAAATTTAAGGGAAGTGAAGGTTTATATTACTGAGTTCTACCTTGCAAATTGCATGGAACAAGTACACGTGTCACCATGTCATTGGAACACACTACACTAATTCCAGTTAATTGACATATCGAATATTTGCTTACGTTCGTAATACTACAATTTATCGATACTTAAAAGATACCTATTTTTTAACCGAAATTGTTAATTTAAATGAATTGTGTAGGTATCTTTTAAGTATCGATAAATATTATTTGCTTCACTAATTGCAGTTAATTGACATATCAATTGTCCAAAACTACTAATTGAAGGGAAAACACTTTTCTTCATTATATAATCAACATAATTTACATAAACTAAAAACATAAAAATACAAATAAATATATACTAAGTACAACATTAAAGCTAAAACCTAAAAATATTAATAAGCCGAAGTTGATGAGAAAAAACGAAAGCTTAAATGCGACTACATCCGACGCAACCATCGAACTTAAGCTTCTTAGAACTATTCCTTGAACGAATAGTTCTCCCAACTAATCTTTGTGACTTCTTCGGAGGGGCTAAGTCGGGAGTTGATAGGCACGGGGATTTCCCTTTCCCCTCGGGGGAAACCCTACGCCTCTTTGGTGTCACCAAGGGAGGCGGTACCACCTCCACCACCTCGTCCTCGTCCACCGCCTCCTCCACCCTTATGATGGACATGTCCACCTTAGGGCAAGCGAGCATCTCCACCCCTTCCCCAACATTCTTCCAATACATCTTATCCAGCTCAAACCTCCCCCAATTTAACATGTTAAACTCTTCCTCGTACAAGTCAACGAGGAAGGGATTACCATAGTAACCGGGAGATGCACGCTCAATGGCGGTTTGGACACTATTGGGACCGACTTCTTTAATCAACTCCCTCATAAATAAACGTGTGCATACAATGTCCCTAACATGCGATTTCTTTTCTTCCGACATTCTTAAGTTGATTATATTACTTAATTATCTTGTTGTTGAGTTTTAGCTAAATCTTAGAAGTACTAATTAAAGATGGAATAAGAAGAATGTATGAACAAATATGGAGGGAACACCTACTATTTATAGAACATCTTTTCCCTCCAAAAATCACAACTACCTAAGAGATTTTCCCACCAAAAATATACAAAAAATGGTAGGGTAACTAACCCTCTCACAATCACTATTCACTAATGTTTTTCCCTCCAAAAAACACTACTACCAATGATATTTTCCCTCCAAAAAAATTAGAAATAATTGGTAGGGTAACTAACACTCTCAAATTAACTATAGTACTCGTATTAATTAAGTAACAGATATAAAGTGATAACTATGTTTAATCCAACACACTATTCAGTTATTTCGCACTAGTCTGGTGGTAAGTTCTTCGAGGTTAAAACTGCATGTCACGGGTTCGAATCCTGCTAATGGCCATTTTGCTTTTCCTCAAATTAACTATTACTTGTATTTAAATAACAGGTATTTAGCAATAAGTACTTTCAATCGTACACAATAATCAGTTATTTGTCACTAGTCTGGTGGTAACCTCTTTCACACCGACACTCCATGTCACGGGTTCGAATCTTGCTATTGGCGTTTTTGCTTTTCCTCATAATTCCGGGTTTTTTGTTGAAGTTTGGTATGAGAGTAATAAGTCTGGCCCAATAACTAATACCTCCTAGCATAGGCCTCACCCCATTAGTATAAATTAGCCCACACAAAATTTCCCCAAATAAGTGATAAAGTCTGGCCCAATAACAATTACCTCCTACCATAGGCCTCACTCCATTATTTAAATAACAGTTATATCTAGTACTTGCTATATATTAAATACGTTTAATCCTGCACAATGTTCAGTCATTTGTCACTAGTCTGGTGGTTAACTCTTCGATAATGAAACTGCATGTCACGGGTTCGAATCCTCCTATAGGCTATTTTGTTTTTTTTGAATATTCTTTCCTTTACGAAAGTAATTATCAACATACTAAAATAAATATATTATGTACAAATTTTTATTCTTAATATTTACTACCCTTAAAAAACGTGCAGTACTATTTTTTTTTTATTTAAAATTATATTTTTTATTTTTTTGTATATTGTCGAATATATAACACAAATAATCGTAACTTGTTTTTATTAAAAAAAAAAAAATACGAACAAATTTATTTTTTCAAAAATATAACACAAATATAAAACCGACTGTATAAAACAAATGTCTTCTATACAAAATATACGTATAATTATACGGTATAAGTACACCGTATAAATACAGCGTAAATACATAACAGAGATATACGGTATAAATACCAAGTATATGAAAACCTAAAAACAAAAAGAATACAAAAAGGAATACCACTTAATGAATTAATTAGGAATTATAATATGTTAATAAAGTAGAAAAGCATTTATTAAGTATCATAATTAGGTGAGATAGTGGACAAGAAAGATTCCTAGTGACATCCACGTGTCACTCTCCCATTACAAGTGTAGCAAACCCCCCTACACCAAGTGTAACTCCAGCCTCTTCCGAATATATGGTAGTGTATTAATCTGTTCTATGTCGTTCAAATTTGAACGATAAATGTATAAAACCTTTTCATATGAACAAATTGGAAACGGTTACTATCTGTCACGAGTTAAAGACGGATAATGTTGCTCCTATAACATGCAAGTGACCGTATTCATGGTTGCTCAATTTTCTCTTACTTGTCCTCCCAGTTACTTTATTATAAGAAAACATTTCCTTTATTATCTTATAACGAATTATGTTCGGAGATGCTTTGTGATATGAAAGTGGTAAGCCTTTTAAAATCTGAAATGGCGAGAACAAGTTGACCAGTCAGGAATCAGCAGAGTTGGAGTGTTGGACTTCACAAGTTCTGTTCACTCTTTTTTTTTTTCATCATTTTCTCTCCTCGTTTTTCATTTCAAATCGAACCCCTCTTTTTTCCAATATATATAGATAAATCCCTCCATCTTTTTCCCACTTTATTACCATCTCTTTGTCTCTCTTCCCACTCTTGCTGCTGCTGCTGCTGCTGCTGCTTTCGTCTTCTAACTACTACTTGTACGTACCTTACTTCTCCTCCACCTTGCTTTTTTTCTTTTTGTAAAATTCTTATTTTCTTATTTCTAAATTTAAGGTATTAAGACTTCATTAAGGACCTCATCAAGTAGCATTATAATTGACCTATCCCATGCTTTTTGTGTAAATCCGTCGATTCTTATATTGGTCAAACATTCATTTAACCGTAACTTAATGATCATCATTGAGGTTTTTTTTGCATATTTTGATTTGAAATAATAAAACGGATATTTGAGACCTTTCGCAGTCGAACTCAAATCAAAATTTGCAAAAAACCTCAATGACAAAATTAACGTTGTAAGAAGATTAAAAATAGGATTAGTGTCTGAAAGAGTCAAACTTGTGCCTGCAACAATAACACAAATGCACTTAAAACACAAAATTAATGACTCTGTTCCTTATTTACAGAATGTCGTACTCGTAATTAATTGTATCACGTAAAAAGTAAATTTATTATCCATTCCTACAATATAATTAGTTGGTCGTTGCGACAAAAAGGAAAGGCAAACAAATGAATGAGACCAGAAGTATACCGACTAGTCGACTACGGATACATGGTACAGCTGATTGGAATTAAATGCAGACGTGAAGTTAAGTATAAGTGTAATAAATGCAAATCTAACCATCAAGATGGGCACAATACTTTAGTAGTTTAGTCTCTAGATCACTGTTGTTGTTATTATTATTCCTCCATCACCTAAATTAACTACGTCATCAATTTGTTCTACCAACATATACTTAATTTTGTAGTAGGTAGGTATTGAAGAAGATTACGAGAAAATGGTCCAACATCATACATTGCCGATGGAAAAAGTCGGCACCCGAAATGACGGCTCTATTGGCACCGGAATTCCTGTCGACAAACGTTACTCTAGCTCTTCTAAACCCGTTTGGTTACTCTCAACTCTCGCTGGTAAATCTCCCTTTCTTCCAGTGATATGTTTACATTTTTATGACGGAGAGTACATTGTTAATGTGCTATAATTGAATTGATGAATCCAAATTCTTGTGCATTTTTCATGTACTTATACATGTAGAAAGAAATTTTACGAAATTCTTACTCTTGCTAAAGTCATTTTTGTTCTAACCGAATTAACTGGATAATTTTACTTCCAAATTCTTTTCTGTTAAATTGAAAATACCGCGTTTTTCTCAAAAATCTACACAAACAAAACCAAAAATATTAAAGTATCGAAAATGTCTTAGTTAGCGGTTAAAATTGAAGTTTTGTAAATATAGGACACGAGTTCGAGACCCCTTACCTTGTGGCTCATTTAACACCATCAAATAAGTCAAAGAGGGTGCTACACTGCTACCTAAAGTTTCCTAGGTAGCCCTAAAACGAAAATGGACACGTGACACAATGTTCCATTAAATTTTGGACACGGAATAGGTTATTTAAATTTAATAAAAATATATACTTTATAGTTATAAATATGGTACAATTTTATTTTGGTAAATGTATTTGAGATTAAATTAAATAATTGAAGGTAAAATTTGATTTTGACGATAATTCATTCTCATTATGTAGCCAAATTATCTTCTAATCAATCTTTTTCCGTCTTTTGACATCTAATTCCTCGTTTATAGATATACAACAGTTTAGCCGTGTGTCGGACATAGGACGACTGAGTAGGAAGAGTGTCCGTGCTACCTAGAAAGTTTCTTGTAATATTTTGTAAACCATAATTGTGAGAGTATAAAACAAGATAGCAGAAGGAAGTAAGGAAGTAAGGAAATTTAGTGAGTTTAGGTTGTTGTTCTTTTGTGGGAAGCTTCCCAAATTGCACATCTAAAATCTAAATCTCATGTTGATATGACATTGGCATATGTATGATTTAAGTTTGTGCATGTTCATACGGTAATGCATCATATGATCCATGGTCCCATTTTTTGTCTTTCAAGATTAAATCAATTATTGCATTGTGTTTAAAGTAGATGAGATCTACTTTGACTCTTCCTACACTCCTATGTCATCTCCCCATCATCACCGTTTCTTGTTAAACACCGTCTTAACTTCAGACGACTTTCACCCGGTTAAAATAAAGATGAAAGTAAAAGAAGGTTCTGAAAGGTCTAAGTTAAGACGATCTACGTCAAACCTAATAGGAATATTAATAATAGTTGGGCATCAACTATCCTTAAGGTTTTGGTTGAGATGGTTTATCTATTACGGTATCAGAGCCAGTGTGACCGAAGGTCACGGGCGGTGGTATGGGGAGCCTGTGCAAACTAACTAACTCTTCGATTGAGATGGTTTATCTATCAAGACCAACTGGCTCATCGTAGATGTGGCCATGTTAGTTCCGGAGAAAAAACTAACCCATATTAGTTCCGGAGAAAAAACTAACCCAGACTCGGTAGTCTTGTGTCACCCTTATGCAATGAGGACTCCTTTTATAAAACATTTGCAGTTTGTTGGACATTTTGAATTCAAAACATTGTAAATTTTGAAATAAGTAGATGAACAAAATAGATGGAATCTTCTTTTGTCTTTTTACTGTTTTGCTTTTATACTCAACATTTACTTTGTCAGGATTGTTTTCCAGACTTTGCTCTTTTATCTTGGATGAACTTTTCCTGCAGAAGTTATTCTTTCTGATTTTTCAGAAAAATTAGATTTTCTTTTTGCATTTTGTAAGCTTATCAAATTAACAGCTTTTCTAATATTCTGAAATTTTGAATTTACTTAAGATGAGATTGGTTCTTCAGAGTTCAGACCTCTGGATAATAAATCGATAGAATCTTGTAAAGACGAGTGTTGTTTCATGATGGATAACGCTTAACTTAATCGTCTTGGTATTGGGACTTGTGTACATGACATATCGACATCAACATTATACGCTGTTGAAATTACTCGATCAGTACCCTTGTCCTGAATCGTGAGTGTACAGGCCTGCAATCTGAATGTGTTGAGTATGTGAATGCTTTTTAATTTCATGGTGTCGTTCCTAATCGATTTTTTTACTTGTCTCTTGTATCACAGATTTAGACGAGAGAATAAGAGTCCTGGTGCTGAACTCGGACCAATCAGACACGTTTGCCAAAAGAGCGGAGTCATATTATCAGCAACGACCCAAGCTGTTGGCACTCTTATTAGACCTCTACAACAACTATCTATCCTTGGCTGATCGGTATTGCCTTTTCCTTCACAACCATACTCGACATGGGACCAGCTCCTCTTCTGAACTTCTCTCAGGCTCGTCATCTAACCATCTTAATGAAGAAGACTGTCAATCTGATGCTGAGAGCTCCCTGTCATACCAAGTACCACGCATACAAACTCCCATACTTCATGACCGAAACAACCACCACCTTAATGATGACATAATAACAGAGCTGGTCATCAAAAATGTTGAATACGATATGATGGCTCACGAGCTAGGGTTGAAGGAGCGAGAGCCTATAGAGTCCTCAAGGAAGATTGAGCTACAGAAGAGCCTCCTAGAGGTGCTAGAGTCCGAGAGGATGATACTATTGAATGAAAATGTGGGATTGAGGTACAAAGTCAACGTCCTGGTCGAAGAAAACAAAGGGTTAGCCACAGAATCAATGTTCATGAAGCGTAAGGCAGGAGAGTTAGCACGGTGTGTGCTTAATATGAGGAATGATTATCGAGTCTGTACACTAAGCCGTAAAATTGAGGAACTACAAGGGAAGATTTACGGGTTAGAGAGGAGGAATCGCGAGTATTGTCACAAGTTGGCGGAAGTAGAGAAAGGGAAATGCCCTTCTTGTGAGGAAGGCAGTGTGAGTAATAATAGTGAAGAAACTTGCTTTGAAGGGAAGACAGAAAAGTGTGTTGAAAAGAAACAGATGAAATTTTCAAAGTGGTGGAGTAAGTTTAAGACTTCTGATATGTTGTTCCTTTGCAAACCTTGTAAATCTTCTGTTGGTTAAAAAATTTTTGGTAATATCAGCCAGCATTACTGTTGAAAGCCTAGGATCTGGCATAGGAAGATGTTTAATCAACGGATGCGCCGTTTTAAGCAAAACTTGTTGATGTTTAATTTGGTAGGGGATTAACTATGATGATATTAGCATTAGACTATTAGTATTCTAGAGAAATATGCGAAATTAGAAAATGAAATATATATTTTGTAGTACTTTATTATTTAAGAAGTTGTAAACGAGCTTTTAGTAAATATCTTTTCATTTAAATGACATGATATTTACATTATGGTGTGTTTGGGAACCAAGATTGTATTTTCAATTTGAATTTGGATCAATTTTGTTGTTTGACAAACTTACTAGATTTGGATTTGGAAATCCAACCAAATTCAAGTAAGCCTAAAATAACCACATTTAAAATCCACCCTTCAACCCTCCTCATTTCCAAATCCTTATTTTACTTTGCTATATTTCAAATGACACATTTCAAATTAAATTCATGTAGTCAAACACTCTCTTAATGTATTTCTTTTACCCAAAAAACTTTAGACAGTTTTATATGAGGATAATTATAATTCTATGGTCCGTATTTGTAGTAATTAAAGATATACACATGGAGTACAATTTTTTTAAATTCAGTAGCATATCATCCATAAAATTTAATTTTCATATTGTTGAAAGCAATATTGTGGGGCTTGTATAAAGTTATAAAACTTGTGATAATAGATAGTGTTGATCTTAAATAAAATCTTATTATGATCCAAAACTATAAGAGAATATTTTGATATAGTCCTTGCTCTACCGTTATCGCTGTTTATGGAAATTCTCTATATACTAAAGATTAACACATCACTAAATTCTCCAATTTAAATTTTTTGTCTAAGTCATATGCTACTAGACAATATTTAATTTCTAATTAATTAGTGTTAATATTTAATATTTACTCCCCTTAAATAATATTAAACTCCTACTTAATCCCTTTTATTAGTAAAAATTATTTTAGTTTCCCCTCCACATGTTTTTATGTAAATAAAGAAACAAGTAAAACTTTCTTTCGTTTTCATTAAAATATAATCTTATAATTAAACTTTAATGTTATAATTAAGTTCAAAATTATGATTTTTCCATTAAAATAATGCAGGTTAAACTATAAATATAAGTTGGTAACTTTTCATTAAATGTATTAATTATAACTGAATAACTTCACACATACTTACCATTAACTTTGTTTCAAAATTAAAAATTCATAAAAATAATTGGAGAAAATTTATAAAATGAAATCCTTAATTTTATTATAAAAAAATAAATAAATTTCATAAAAATACACCCTTCATAACTTTAATTCTCTATTATAAATAACTCAAAAAAATAAATATTTTATATATACCGTGTATTACACGAGATCTATACTAGGCATAATATTCATATATCTCATAAATTGGTGTATTTAAGAATTAAATTAAAATCGAGTAGTTGTTTCGGTTGTTTTTTAGTACACTTGTTGGACTCAAAAAATGGTGTTCCTATGATTCAATACGGGCTAAAGCCCATAAAGGCTGGCTTGTAATTTTTTTTTTTGTTTTTTTTTTTTTAACAGGTATAAAGTAAACTAAAGACTAAACAACCTTTGCAAGGTTGTGGACAACCTTGTTAAGACTGTTAGGAATAAAACTAATACATAAACAGTGAAAAGAAGGAAATAAAGACTTAATGTCCGCAATAATTCCCTTAACATCTTGGGAAGGCCGCACCGCCCCAGTAATTTGCAGAAGAAGGGTTAGACAGTCAGAGGAGATATCCAGATGTCTAATATTATTAAGAGTAGCTCATCTGACAACAGAGAGAAATCCCAACGACTCAGCTTGGAGAAGAGACTCAGCCATGAACTTTCTAGAAAACCTTCCAAAACAAGATCCGTCAGGAGCATAAACAATCCAACCAGCTGAGGCATTAAGACTAGCATTCCAACCCGCATCCACCTTAACACGGAAAGCACTGCAATGGCCATGACCCACAATAAGGGGGATAGGAAAAAAAACCTTAAGTCGACTATGAACAGAATCCACAGAAGATGCCAACGAGTCATCCAGAGAAGTGGACTTGGAAGACAAAATATTTTATTCTAGTTTAGAACGTGCTTTTTCACATAAATATTTTACCTTTTTACCCCTTTTATTTTCAACTGTTTCATTACTCGTTTCGTCGCCTGCCATACAAGATAGGGGTGGTCAATGATGCGGGTCGAGGGGGCGGGTTCAGATATGGGGACCCGGACACGGCCCGGGGTCCGAGACGGGTTGGGTCCGGTTCTTGGGAAGTGTAACTCGGTCCTGGCCCGGGGCGGGTCAGGGGCGGGATCTGACACATACGGGTCACCTTCTGAACCGGGTTCCAGAAATTGGATCCGGACCCGGTTACTTCACACACGGGGCGGGCCGGGTTTGGACTGGATACGACGAAACGGGTTAGATTCAGGTTTAATGGCAGGCCGGATCCGGGTTGCCAATATCGACCCGTACTCTTCGGCCCTAATAGAAACTATGTACTAATCAATCCATTTAATAGTCAATCCATTTAATAGTTTTCAATATTTTTACTTTTATTAAGTCTCCTGTAACCGTCTTTTAAAAAACACACTCACAATTTAGAATCAATCCGTTTAATAGTTGACTAGTTTGCCTGTAATGGAGTTTCATCGACTCCCAATATTACTGTTATGTCCGCTCCGCCACATAGTTTCCGTCTGAACCTTATTGGAGATGTTTTAGGTGTTTTGTTATCTCGTATTATTCGTAGTTAATTCTAAGGTTTCGCGACTCTCATGTACCCAAAAAATAGTCCATAAAAGAATATTGTAAGAAAAATCGACCCCGGGTTTTGGTGTATGACTAGCTAGTTTGTTGCATAATCTGAGGAGCGTAGTCTATATAGAAGGTGATCGAGCATGTATAGCGGTTAGCCGTTAGCCGGCCGGTTATCGTAAAAGTAGCGTACGACTGTACGAGTATCAGTGTATGAGCCATGGTATGATTAAAGATGTTAGTTATTGAAAGCTTAAGATGCAAGCAGCTCGTTGGCCGTTGCTCGTGCTAGTAGAGTACTACTATCTCTATTCTTTTTTAATTGTCATTCTTAATTTTTAAAACACTCACCTCTCTTCAATATGTTTCAAAATATATAATTAAATATATTGAAATGTATATTCATATTAAAGCTCTATTCGTAAAGAATTTTATGATGTGATTTTTACAATTTTTCAACCAATATATTTTTGTAGAAATTGAAATTAAAGGCTTACCTTGTAAAATGAAAACGTCAATTATTTTAAAACGGAGGGAGTAATAAAATAGTAGAACCATTCAAAATACACAAATTCTTATTTGCAACGGCACTATCCGTCGCAAGCTTGTGACGGATACCGTTTTCTTTCACAAAATAACCACTTTTTCTCTCTCCCCAACACTATTCCTGTGGTCCCCTTTCTCCACTAACTCATTCTATATCCATTTTATCTCACAAAATATCCGTCACAAATAGTAACCCATCGCAAGCAAGACTTACTATTCAAAATAAGTTACAATGCAAACAACGTGAATAGTAGAGTCCAGTTTTCGTAATGACCAAATTCCGCTGTCAAAATTTCAACATATCCAATTGATGGAAAATATTAGAAAGTGTGAGGGTTAACGCAGGTGCTGACTTTGCTGGAAGGCTTGATCTTGCAAGTCGTCAGTGTTATATTAACAGGAATTGCAATGTCGATGCTCCGTTCGAGATCAGAACCAAATTTGTCAATTATAACACGACACACGCAATTTGCAGCTACATCCGCCTCAACTTTCTTCAGTTCATCACAACATGGAGATGGTTTCGCAACATTAAAAGGAACACATGTGCTGTTCACTCTTTTTATTATGCTTTCATTCTTGCAGCTCTTGTACGTATCCACCGCCCCTACTTCGATCGTCGTCGTAGTTGATGTTTCAGGCCGGACGCAGATAAAGGG
Source organism: Silene conica (assembly GCA_029255685.2). Classification (NCBI taxonomy): domain Eukaryota; kingdom Viridiplantae; phylum Streptophyta; class Magnoliopsida; order Caryophyllales; family Caryophyllaceae; genus Silene; species Silene conica. The sequence continues at coordinate 78,030,335 of CM055314.2, forward strand.
TAGGAAGATTAAGATGATTAAGAGGGCTGAGGTTGGATTAAAATGAATTCCCATGTTTGATCAAATTAAATACCAGAAAGGTTTAAGTTGAGGTTTATAGTTTTCTAGTTTTAATTGATTTGTATACATACATACATACAGTTGCATTGTTTATATATGCATCTAATTTGGTCTCGCATTTTCTTATACTTATTTTATTATTCACCTTCATTTGCACACCATGGAGTACTTGCTACTTAGTGCTGAGCATGATTACAGATTTTATGCTGATTTTTTTGTTGGAAAATTGTGTGTTTATGTCATGTATAATAGAATATAGTACTATGATTATATGAGTAAACTAAAAGTATAGCCGAGCTGTTTTTTTTAGCGTGGGTTTGGTGATTCAAATTTCGGTGAAGTTTTTTTTAGAGTCGGGTCTGAATTTTCTCAAGAGCAATCTTGCGAAATGGTTACGGGACGATATTATGCCTTTAAACTTTGAACATGTCATTCTCATATCTTGCATACGTGGTTTGCAAGCTATCATATATACCGAAAAATTTAGTTGATATACATAAAATGTAACAGTTACGAGTCCTCTTCTTATATTACACTAAAAAACCTATAGCCGGCCGGGCTAATGGCAATAATTAGATAGAGATCAAGTTAATGGATGAGCACTCAGAGTTATTGTCGCACTACTATCATAACTAATCTTAGCCGGCGATTAAGTGCAAGTAAATTGTTAACTTTCCGACAAAATAACGTTATTTAACAAATTAATTATCGTTTTAGGGCTCATTTGAACTTCTCTTCTAAATCAGTGCACGTCATCACATTATTTTATTTTTCAATTTTTTACACAAAGTCGATGGATAAGCCAACGGCTTTCCTAATTTCTAAAAAAAAAATTCAAAATTTGGGAAATTAAACATGAGAATAAGCCGCTGCGAAAGGCAGCGGTTTGCATCGACATCAGAAATCAATTTATGAAGAAGGCCATAGATTAGTGTTCTAGTACTATTGTAAAGTCTCTAATACAACGGTCCTCACTCTCCTCACCACCGTCGTCACCACCCATCCCGGCCTCCTCTCCGCCGCACGTGTCGTCGCTGATGCAAATGTCTCTCGTCGTAAGCTCATTGTCCGCGGTCTCAGACCCGAAACCACCACGTAGGAGGAGAACAAGGACTTGAGGGAGTCCGTGGTGGTTTTGGGTCCGAGAACGCGGTCAAAGAGCTTATGATGGGTCAGCGATGGCGCGTGCGGCGAACAGAGAGCTTACGACGGGAGACATCTTCAGTATAGACATGCTCTTACTGGTTCTTTGCAATGATTTTCATTTGCTGTTTGTTGTTGGGCGGCTTGTTCAGAGGTTACACCCTTCTGTAAGGTAAAGTGACGTTGAACAATTTTCTCGTGTTTACAATTTTTTATCGCTTGAGTTATTTATTTTGTGTAATTTTCATTTATATCCCTCTTTTTTTATTTATCAAATGGTCATTTGCTTGATCTTGATAGTTGATACTATGGTACAATTTTTTAGACTAACTAATTTGGATTTAGAAGGATAGCATATACTAATTTATTTATCTAACGGTTATTTTTTTTGCTTAGTACGTCTACATCCAAGTATAAAAATGGTAAGTGACATTTACACTATTTTTTTCATAGAAGATTTTTATTTCTTTATTTCTTGAATATTTAGCAAGGAATGAGTTCAATAAATTATATTTTGTCAATAGAAATGGTATAAAAAAGTTCATAAAAATCTAGATGTGATACTATGACTTTGGTGAAGTTTGACAAAAAATTCTTTTTTTCATTTTTTGTATGTACAATATCGTATAGTAAATGTCTAATAATTTACAGCTCAACAATCATTAATATAGTTTCTGAATTTCACAACTACATTACTTAAAATGTTGACCACTGGTAAAAATCGGATGCATCAAGCTACAACGCCACGATATGGAAGGGAACGGTGCCTAACCTGTCCTTTATTCGGGTTTGGGGCTGCGAGGCTTATGTCAAGTGGAGACACGAGGATATGCTCGGCCCGCGGTCGGTCAAGACATACTTTATTGGTTATCCAAAAGGAATGTTTGGTCATTACTTTTATTCGCCTACCGAACACCGTGTTTTTGTTGCGGCTAGTGCGAAGTTCTTAGAAAAAGAGTTTCTCGAGAATAAGACAAGTAATAGAACCTTCGATCTATCGGAGGTTCAAGAACCAACTACTGAGCAACCAATGGAGGAAACTGTTCCTTCATCTTCTCTTGCAGTCAGTATTCCTGAGGAACCCAAAAGGTCGGGTAAACACTCCATTCCTCCAGATAGATACATCGGTATGATCGAGGAACTTGACAGAGTTGACGTTTTTCTCTTAGAGAGTAACGAACCCGTGACCTATAAAGGTGCTATGACCAGTTCCGACTCAAAGCTATGGCTTAATGCCATGCAATCCGAAATGGACTCCATGTATGAGAATAACGTATGGGAGTTGGTTGATTTGCCTGATAAGGTACAACCTCTTTAGTGCAAATGGCTTTATAAGATAAAGCGTTCAATCGAGGGACAACCAGACACCTACAAGGCGCGACTAGTAGCAAAAGGTTTCACTCAAGTGCAAGGGTTGTGATACGTGTCTATTTTATGATGTTTTTCATCTATTTTTACACGCATTTGGTCGCTCATTTACTATGTTTTAGCCCTTATTTCCCAACAATCGTGTACTTTCGTATTTTTATGCACTTTTGCAGATTTATGCGGAAAAGGGACGATTTTGCACCAAATTTATGCCCTCGGGATTTTTTATGACTAAGGACAAGAAGGAACGAAGCCTAGCGCACATTTCAAGGCCTGAAGATAGCTTTAACAAGCAAAGAATCGATCCACGACATTGCAGCCTGTTTCAAATGGCTATATCTCGAGTTCTAGAGCTGATAATGGAGTGATTCCAGTTGTAGGTGAAAGCTTATCCTCTTAGCTTTCCAACGCCGCAAGAATCGCTTGATTACGATAAGTAACGAAGAAATGGCAGCTGTTTTAAGATCGACGGGCGCTGCAGTCCCGACAACTGGGTCGACCGACCTACTATTTGGGTCAACCGACCACAGCACAGACCCAGAAGTTTCCGCGAAGCCCATTAAAGTGTTTAGGTCATTGGGAAACTCTTTATTTCCATCTATTTAAGCCGAGTTTCGGGATTAGGGTTATTCATTCAGCTTTACCTATCAAATCTCACATCTAGTTTTGGTTTTAATCTTTCCATAATCATCAAACACTTTTCTTTAGTTTTATATTTTGTTCTTCATCAATCTTTCAACATTAGTCAATAAAGCTTGTTCTTTTCCGCCTTAATCATTATTTCCGGTAATTCCTCTCTTAATTTATGTTTTATTATTATTAGTTTATAATTATTGCATACGGTTAAGTTAGAATCCCAAGCCTTTATTTCTATTGCATGTTTAGATTGATGTTCTTTATAATTTCCATGTTTATTACTATTTTCATTATCGTTTCAATCTTCATGAGTAGCTAAATTTCATATGTTAGGATGTAGGGGATGAATATGCATAGGTAACGTAAATTCCGAGACCGACCTGTAGCAGAGCCGTGGTCGGCCGACTCAATTAATGGGTCGGTCGACCAAGGCGGTGGTCGGCCGACTGGAATAGCCGGTCGGTCGACCCACTTGCGTATGAATTCTGTTTCGTCTTTCTTTGTTGACTATAATACCCTACAATGAGACTGAAAGGAGACTTGTAGGATGTTAGTAATGACCTACCCAAGATTGAGAGATACGGGAAGGGCATTGGTTTACACCTTAAGACGGCTAGGTTACTTAAGACAGAAAGGTATGTGACCTAGGATTTAGGAATCACCCTTTTTGTTGACACCCAATAATTGTGAGACCTAGGAACTAATAGCATAGGCCGAAAGGAGCTATTAGGTACCATAGACCGAAAGGATATGTTACACCCCTTACGCGACTGCAATACATGTTGACTTAGGATTTATATTACCTTAGCTATTTATTACCCGATCATCCTAGCATCTCTTTTACTATTGTTTTGTTATCATCTTTATTTACTTGCTTTATTTTTATCTCTGTTTCTATACTTAGCAATAACCAATCAAAACCCAAAATTGTTACCTTTAAACATCAACACTAAACAATAAACATTCCCCACCTCCTTGTGGTTCGACCCTGACTTTCACTATCTATTGTTAAAGTTAGGAATTATAAATTTATCTTTGGTACCCTTAACGACGGGCATCAAATTTTGGCGCCGTTGCCGGGGAGGTGACGCCAGTGTTTATTGTTTTTTGTTTTTGTTTCTCTTAGTTTAAGGAACTTTTTGTTCCTTAAACCTTCTCACATTTTTCTTGTAGTTTCCATCTTATGCGCAGGTCAGTTCAAGGAGAACTCCTACCACTTGACCTCGAAATTGAGAGGACTCTTAGAGAAAGAAGAAAGCAACTTCTAGCAAATCAGGAAGGAGGTTCACCATCTTCCTTATTTCAAGAAGACTTATTCGAACAACCATCATTACCATCTTCACCAAAAACACCACCCTCACAACCAAATTTACCCATCAATCCACTTTCACCGAAAACACCACCTTTTACCTACTTTCCAGTTTTTCCTAAAGAAGAAGAGGATATGGCAGAAGAAGCTACTATTGCCAGTCACTCCATGCCCCAGGCAAAGGACCTATACAAAGGGTTTTACCTGCAGGTACTGGGAAGCCATTCGAGGCCAAGCCCGCCTACATAACTATGGTTGAAAGAAACCAATTTGGAGGCTCGGCCAATGAGGATGCTGCTAAGCATATTGAAATCTTCACAGATTACATATGCTCTATAGCACCCCCAGAAGGAGTGACGCAGGACCAGATTAAGCAAACCATGTTTATCTTCTCCCTTAGGGACTCTGCGAGAGAATGGTACAGAGATCTAGACCGCACTGCTGCGGGAGTCACAGATTGGAACACCTTAGCCTTAGCATTCTACAGGAAATACTATTCTGCATGAAAGACTAATGCTTTGAGGGCGCAGATTACCAATTTCAAGCAAGGTCCCAATGAAGACTTTAGCGAGGCGTGGGACAGGTTCAAGAGACTTGTTCGATCCATACCACATCACGGATTCGAACAATGATTTCTTTGCAACCAGTTCTACAATGGCCTCTACGATGACAACAAGGCCTACCTAGATGCTGCAGCTAATGGGAGATTCCAAGATAATTCAGGAGAGACTAAGGGTCTCAAGTTGATAGAAGATGTTGCTGTGCTCCGCGCTGAGCATGGTACTTCTAGAGGAAATCAGAGGAAATCCGAATACAACCTATCAGCGATTGAGGCCTTGACAGCCAAGTTGGAAAAATTTGAGGCTGCAGGAAAACTCGATCTAGGGAGTGGAAGCAAGGGCGGTATTTATCAGGTGAACGCCGTTCATGACGGACCCTTCGCTTGTGAGAGGTGCGGTGGAGAAGGGCACGTGTCAAAATTCTATACTTCATCTAATGAAACATGTGCCGCTTTTCAACACTATCGTGGGAACAATTTCTATGACCCGAATAATAATAATGTCCATCCCAACTTAAGGTGGACAAGCCAGAATGTTCAAAACCCACAACACATGCAACCTCAGCAAAATTCCACATATTTACCCCCACATAAACAAAATTTCCAAAAACCACCTTTCAACCCTCAACCACCTTCAAACCCATCACCCAACACAGAGGCTCTTATCCAAAATCTTATTGGGTTGGTACAGAAGGAGTCACAGGCTAGAGAGGCAGGGATGAAGATGTTAGAGTCCCAGATTGCTCAAATTGCGAGCAAGAATGATACTAGGGCTCCGGGTCAGCTTCCGACTAAACCGGACCAGAAAAAAGAGACTCTAAACATCATCTCCCTGCGAAGTGGAGCTAAGGTGGGGAGCGAGAAAGAAAAAAAGGCGAGTAGCAGCGAAGGTGGTCGACCGACCGAAGATTCTGGTCGACCGACCACAGATCAGGACCCAAAGATTTTACCTGAACAGGAAACTGGTCGACCGACCGAAGATTCTGGTCGACCGACCACTGAAGCAGAACCCGAAGTTCCCTTTCGCCCAGATTTGCCGAATAACTTGCGGGATTTTCTTTTCCGGGGTGACAAGACCCCCAGGTTTCTAAAAAGGGCTGCAAATACTGAATCCTCAGCTGCTCCTTTCCCAGAAAGACTCATGCCTTCAAAGGAACAGGTATCTTTTGACAAATTTAAGGATGTGATTCGTTCATTAAATGTTCAAGTCCCGTTTTTAGAATTAGTTCAACAAGTTCCTTCCTATCTTAAATTTATGAGACAGCTTTTGTCAAGGAAGAGGTCTCTAGAAAAGGTTGAGTCGGTGGCTCTCACTGAAGAGTCATCTAGCTTTTTGTCACATGTCATAGCCCCTCATAAATTGGAAGACCCTGGTAGTTTTTCTGTCCCCTGTAATATAGGAACCTTCCCAGTTAAGAAGGCTCTATGCGACTTAGGTGCTAGTATAAGTGTCATGCCCCTAAGCGTTGCCTTAAAACTAGGAATGACCGAATTTGCAGTGACCAGTATGACAGTCCAGATGGCGGATCGCACATCTATGGAACCTATAGGGGTGTTGGAAAACATCCCTGTGCGTATTGACAGGTTCTTCTTCCCAGTTGACTTTGTAGTTTTGGACATCCCAGAGGATGCCTATATACCTATAATTCTAGGAAGACCTTTCCTTCACACTGCAGGTGCCATTATAGATGTAGGCACTGGAACTCTAACCTTCAAAGTAGGCAAGCATTCTATTATCTATGGCCTATCTTATAGGAAAAAGGATGCTATGACCCCCATCACATGTAATGCTATCACTTCTGAGAAGAAGTATGAGGTCATCACCACTTCTCCCACTTTATTACCTGTTCCTGTATCTGTTTTTACACCTCCGCCCCAGATTGGGAGTAGTAGGGAGGACACTTCTATTATGACTATTGCAGGAACAGGTTTGGGGAAACCCAAAGTGAAGGAAGTCATCATCCAGAGAGGAGGAATGGGATGTCTAAGCTATGAAGAAAATGAGGACCCAGACGTCGTGGATCGGGAGGAGAAGAAGAAGAGGAGGCAAGTTCAAGAGGAGAGACCGTCGCATATGCTTTGCGACGGCGTAAAGAAGATGTGTTTTGCTACTAAAGCAAAAGCCGTGGAGACCACAGCACAGACCCAGAAGTTTCCGCGAAGCCCATTAAAGTGTTTAGGTCATTGGGAAACTCTTTATTTCCATCTATTTAAGCCGAGTTTCGGGATTAGGGTTATTCATTCAGCTTTACCTATCAAATCTCACATCTAGTTTTGGTTTTAATCTTTCCATAATAATCAAACACTTTTCTTTAGTTTTATATTTTGTTCTTCATCAATCTTTCAACATTAGTCAATAAAGCTTGTTCTTTTCCGCCTTAATCATTATTTCCGGTAATTCCTCTCTTAATTTATGTTTTATTATTATTAGTTTATAATTATTGCATACGGTTAAGTTAGAATCCTAAGCCTTTATTTCTATTGCATGTTTAGATTGATGTTCTTTATAATTTCCATGTTTATTACTATTTTCATTATCGTTTCAATCTTCATGAGTAGCTAAATTTCATATGTTAGGATGTAGGGGATGAATATGCATAGGTAACGTAAATTCCGAGACCGACCTGTAGCAGATCCGTGGTCGGCCGACTCAATTAATGGGTCGGTCGACCAAGGCGGTGGTCGGCCGACTGGAATGGCCGGTCGGTCGACCCACTTGCGTATGAATTCTGTTTCGTCTTTCTTTGTTGACTATAATACCCTACAATGAGACTGAAAGGAGACTTGTAGGATGTTAGTAATGACCTACCCAAGATTGAGAGATACGGGAAGGGCATTGGTTTACACCTTAAGACGGCTAGGTTACTTAAGACTGAAAGGTATGTGACCTAGGATTTAGGAATCACCCTTTTTGTTGACACCCAATAATTGTGAGACCTAGGAACTAATAGCATAGGCCGAAAGGAGCTATTAGGTACCATAGACCGAAAGGATATGTTACACCCCTTACGCGACTGCAATACATGTTGACTTAGGATTTATATTACCTTAGCTATTTATTACCCGATCATCCTAGCATCTCTTTTACTATTGTTTTGTTATCATCTTTATTTACTTGCTTTATTTTTATCTCTGTTTCTATACTTAGCAATAACCAATCAAAACCCAAAATTGTTACCTTTAAACATCAACACTAAACAATAAACATTCCCCACCTCCTTATGGTTCGACCCTGACTTTCACTATCTATTGTTAAAGTTAGGAATTATAAATTTATCTTTGGTACCCTCAACGACGGGCATCAGGTTGCACTATAATGAGATTTTTGCACCCGTAGTCATGTTGCGTTACATTCGGATTATATTAGCGATTGCTGCATTTCATGATTATGAAATATTGCAAATGGATGTGAAAACCGCCTTCTTAAACAAGCATCTGGGAGTTGGAATCATCGTTTCGACAAAGTGATAAAAAAGAATGATTTTATTCGATCGGTCGAAGAACCATGCTTATGTATCAAGTCGAGTGGGAGCAAGATCGTCTTTCTGGTGTTATATGTCGACGACATACTCTTGATCGGAAATGACATCCCTCTCTTATCTTCGGTTAAAGTATGGTTAAAGAACCATTTCCAGATGAAAGATCTGGGTAGGCACAATGTATATTGGGGATCTGTATCTATAGAGATAGATCACGACGGATGTTATCACTGAGTCATGAGTCTTATATAGATAAGATTCTTGACAGATTCAACATGACCAACTCCAAAAAGGAGTTACTTCCGATGATCTCGGGGATGCACTTGAGTAAGTCTCAGGCACCTAAGACACCGGAAGAGGTCAAGCGCATGAGTCGTATTCCTTATGCGTCAGCTATATATAGGATCGATCATGTATGCCATGATATGCACACGTCCAGACGTGACATATGCTTTGAGTATATATGACGAGTCGATACCAAGGCAATCCAGGTGAACCACATTGGATGGATGTTAAAAACATTCTTAAGTACCTACGAAGGATTAAAGATTGGGTATTGACTTATGGTGGAGGCACTGAGCTTTTCGCAAATGGTTATGCAGATGCTAACTTCCAAACGGATCGCGATGACTCAAAATCTCAGCCTGGATTCGTTTTTACTCTTAATGGCGCTGCTGTCAGTTGGAAAAGCTCCAAGCAGAGTGTTATTGTAGATTATACTACTGAGTCCGAGTACTATGCCGCTTCGGAAGCTGCAAAGGAAGCTATATGGATGCGCCAGTTCTTACAAGGACTCACTGTAATTCCTAGTTCGAACGACCCGATCACCATCTATTGCGACAATAGAGGTGCCATCTTCCAGGCTAAGGAGCCTAAGTCTAGCAACAAATCTAGACATATACTGTGGAAAGCTCACCTCATTCGAGACTACGTGGAGCAAAAGGAGATATTGATAGACAAGATTGCGACGGATGACAACATCGCTAATCCTCTCACTAAACCATTAAGACATGATAAACATGAAGGGCACGTTATTTCAATGGGAACTAAACGTGTTCCTAAGTTGTATTAGTACTTTTGTGGATTGGATATTGTATCTATTTCATATACTATTTATAACACCATCAATTTTGTTTTATATTTTGTTTTCCATGTGGATTGTATGGACAACATTAAACACCACAAAGTGAACTGAATTACATTATATTTGTTTTTTGTCCGTAATCGCCTACATGAGCCGATAACTCTGGCAATTATTTTGTGACGTCGATTGATGGTGGGTTTAATAAACCATAAGTCAAACCGTTGACTGATCGATCACATATACGAGATTATAACGATAACTCGTAGGACATTTTCGTGACGACGCAATGGAGTCGTAAATGTTACTGAACATTCAGTGACAGGTCGTGGATAGGACGTCCATCGTGTTCCTTGAGTCGATTCTTTTGGCCGGCGACTGTTTCGTGAGATAAAGGGCAGTTTTGGGTGACTTTGATTTCTTTCTCACTAGCTGACCGTAACGGGGGCTAAGCAGTTTTTTTTTGGGTAATTTCATACTGCGCTTACATCTGCAAGATTCGAGTTGAGGAAAATATCCACCCCTTATCAGTTTTAATATTTCTCAGGGCCACCCAAGGAGTAGTAACTGAAATGCTTGGCCAAGCTCGAATAATGATTCGTGTTATCAGTTGAGTTACTCTCTAGTCGGGAAACCACCTTGATACAGATCGCTTGTAAAATACGACCTTTGTGAATACAGATTTGCAAATTGTTTTATATTGAGTTGGAGAAATTTAATTGGATATGAGAATCGGTTATCGCACATACACTTGTACGGACAAGTGGGAGATTGTTGGAGCTAGTGTCCTCAACAGTTAGTGCGACAACACGTATAAATCTCTTAAAGGAACACATGGTATACTTTGTATTTTAGCCAGTTGATTCACGTTTATCAATAACGATTATCTTGCTAGAAAGTTTGACGTTATTGTCATACAGATGGCGTGGCTAGACTTGTCGTGAGTCTCCAAATTAATATTTTTATCCACTACAAACTCAAACTAGTAGCTAGTGTAAGGTGGGTCGATCCCACAAGAAAGGTCTTTTGTCGATTAAATGTGTGCTAAAGTCAAGTAACCAAAGGGTGGGTTTTGATGTGTTGATTGATCTAATCTACTAAGACGAAAATAAAATGCAATAAATATAAAAACGATGTAAATAATAATAAAAGGGATCTCGGAACAAACGATTTCCACCAACAAACTAAAGATTGATCATTGACTCTATTGATTTACTTTGTTTTTGAATACTTTATTATTGAAATCATAAATTTCTATTCTCACTTAAGTATAGCTAATCACTGCGAAAGCGTACGTAAATAGCCCTTACGATTATGACAACCTAATCCAAGCGTCCAAGTTTAATCACAACGTAGAGTAAATCAATGAGAATTAACAAAGATGAATGAACGCACTTACAAGCGGGATACGATTTGATTCATACAAGTATTATCTTTCTATAAATCAACAACGATGAAACGGCATACGAATTGATGAAATATAGTTGCTACAAAATATTTAGGTGAATGAACAATCCGATTCGATTACCCAAATTAGCAATTGATTTTTAATTAAAACAACTAGGTGATCAAACTAGAAGTAAAATTAACAACCAAATATTAAAACTAAGCAATACTTGATATTCAAATGACAAAATAAAGATTAGAGTCTTACAATCAAAATAGCTTGAAGGTTTCAATCTTTTGTTCCAAGAATTGAGAACTTAGCCCTCCATACAAAATGACTAACTAAAACAAACTAGAAATTGGAAATTATTTTTGTATTCTAATGATTAAAATGGTAGAGAAAGTATGTAAAGTATGTGGAAGCACCCCCCTAAAAGTGTCAACAACATCTTCTTATATAGGTCTTCAAAGGACAACTCCTTAATGTCTCTTAAATTGTAGGTATTATTACCAAAATAAATGAGAATTAAGGAGTTGTTGAAATTGCATTAAGTCCCATGTTGTGTCATAAAATAGTATTGGAATCCAAAGTTGTGTCATAAAATATGAGTTGAATGCATGAAATTCATGGAATCCAATGTTCATTTTGATGTGCACTTGCTTGGATCATAGTAATTGGACCTTGACTTGCTTCAAAAATCATATTGCATGAGACATCTTTAGCCCAACAACGACCTCCAAAGAAGCCTACTCCATCAAATTAACAAATCAATCCAATAATCCCACAAAAACATGCAAATCCATCATCAACCTAATATCAAAGACATGTGAATTAAAATCCCATAAAATGCTTCTCAACTCATCAAATAATCATCAAAATCACCTTCATTAAACCCTACTAAACTAGACTAATCAAACTTCCCCACGCTTAGACCTTTACTCGTCCTCGAGTAAAACTCGAAGATAAGTCAATGAAAACCCACACCAAGGCCTATATAGCGAAACGTGAGTAGCTTGCTCCAACTCAAAACACATCAAACAACCTCACTTCTCCGTATATCTTCCCTCAAATAAGCATATGATCACAAGAATAATACACCTAACTTCAAAATAATGACCACACACAAATATCCTCCTCATCAACAAACCTCCAACAACATACTACATGTGAAATATAAACATGAAAAGGTTCAATGTAGTAGATGTCAAAATACATTACAATCACCACCCATACCCTCCTTATCTCTCCTTAGCAACAATAAACTTAACCCGAACCACCCTTCGAACCTCCTTATGTCGCCATCTCCAAGATAAAACATGTAACCAAATAACATCTTTTTTTTTTTTTTTTTTTTTTAAAAAAAAATCTCTCATTTTGCCTAGATCGCCCGCCCTTGCGGGTTTTCAATCTAGCTTCTGTTCCCTACACTACTCTCATGGCATGCAACCCAATTCTTCATTTTACCCGGAGCGCCCTTTCGGGTTTTCACTCCGTCCTCGGCCATTTACCCAATATTGCCTAGGTGCCCGCCCTTGCGGGTTTTCACCTAGCCGGGTTATTTTTATTCTCTTTTTTTTTTTCATTTTTTTCTTCTTTTTTTTTTTCCTTTTTTTTTTTAAAACTATAAAATAAAGTATATATACAAATGAAATGCCTTCCCCACGCTTAAGCTTCACATTGTCCTCAATGGGAGGAACAACAAAAACTAAGATAGGGAAAAAGGGAAAAGAAAGACATATCAACACAAGTCAAGTAGCGGAGGAATCTCCCGTACCATGGCCTTGAGAGGCATGAACCTCTTTCCTAACTTCTCGGGGTGGAACAACCAGAGATCGCACAAGCTCACAAGTTTCCAAAACTACACTAGTAAGTGCTTCAAGTCGAGAATCGGCGCTCTTCCTCCATTCACCAAAATCCGCCCTCAAAGTAGCCACACTAGCTTGCAAGGTTTGGAAAGACAAGAGCCCTCTAGAAAGAGGTAAACTAGACCGCTCCTTCTCAACATCACCACTCTCTTCATCACTACCGCTCCCTTCACTCTCACGCGCACTCCCTTCACTCTCACGATCATCATTAACCTCAATCCGTGGAGGAGTACTCTTATCACCTTGTTTAGCAAACTCAGGATCAAGAAGAATAAAGTATCGACCGCCGTCTTACCATAGGTAAGAGCCTTGTCTTTTGGCCGAGGCAAACACAAGTAACGCTCATGATCCGTCCCCCGACACCAATCATAGGTACCAACTGTCTCACGATGTCGCAACATATCCATGCTCACCAAACAATTCACATCCATAAGAAAATGATCGCCCAAAGGAAGGTCATTCGCCGAAACATCAATCTTAAAGTAGTGCATGAGCAAAGTGACTAATCCCCCACCACCGATCTTTCCTCCCCCGGGCTTTCGTTGTGACTCGCAAGCCGACACAAAAAGATTAACCCAATCCGGAACACCCTTCCCTTCCAGAGTCATGGACCATAAATATCCAAAGTGTACCCTAGGCATCTTAGTAGGCTCCCCACGACAAAGAAATGAAGTAGCAATAAGGCAGTGAGCAATGCGAAGGCATGGGTGGGGAATGGTAGAACTCACCTCTCCTTGTTTGTTGGTGGCATATTTTCCGGTCACCTCATACCACCATTTCGGGGCGGTATAGGAGTTAAGACCCGTATAAAGCTCCATATCCTTCTTCTCAACACCAAAAGCATCTCTCAATTGATCCATATTCATCTCACACACTCTCCCTTTCAACTTAAACTTGATTTTTGACACCACTCCCCTCTCTCGTTCCACCATTAAAGTAGACAAAAACTCCAAAGTGTATCGGCGATAGGTGGGTACTCCCTTAGTCATGAACCCCTCCAACCCAACAGTTTTCAACAAAGCCTCCATCACGTCAAGCAAACCCAACTTCTCCAATGTCGGAATACTAAGAAACTTAGTCTCCATTACCAACCTCTCATGCAAATCATCCCATATAACCCCTTGGGCATCGGTTAAATGAGCGGGTTTAGAAACGGGAAATCGGATGGTAGTTTTAGTAGGCTTTTTGGTTGTGGATGTGGTGGTTTTTCTAGTTTTCGCGGGAGTTTTGGATGTAGAAGTGGAAGTAGTTTTTCTTTTGGTTCCTTTGGTACGAGCCATGGTCAAAAACAACAAGAATACGACAACACAAAGCTCCTCAAAATTCACACCAAACTCACGAGAAGTTCAATTCGTCCTCAACAACAATGGCACCACAAAAGACTCTCCGCAGGAATGCAATAAAACGCAGAGGGATGAATTTTCGAAAATTTTGGTTTATCAAATCAAAAATTCGCCTTAAAACATTGTCGGAAATTCCGAAAATTACCCACTGCCATTATCAAATATAATCAAACCCAGAACTAGCAAATCGAAAATTCCGTCACAAAGTAATAATGAGCATCGAAAATTTCGAAATAAAGCACTTGAGAACTATCAATTTGAAAATTTACCTGTAGCAATCGTGAACTGCTAATTCGCAATTCGAAAATGTGAAAGTTCAATTGCTAAGTTTAAGAAATCGTGAACTGCTAATTCGAAATTAGCGAACTGCCAGAAATCGTTTGTGCGAAATCCCAAAGAAAGCAAGGCAGAAGCAGCGCGAAATCAGTTCGAAAGGAGTTCGAACTCAATTCAAAATTGCAAACGCCAGTAACCGTATCACAAATTCGAAAACCCAATTGCTAATTGCCAGAAATCGCTAAATACTTGTGGTGGATCAAATTCGAACCTCGAAATGTTTGAATTCGCCCCAAAACTCCAGAAGACGCAATTTTCGAAATTTCCAAAGAAATTAATTCGAAATTAATTCGAATCCCAAACGAACGGTCAGAAATCGAAAATTTCGTGCGAAATTCTTGAAATTGAAGATGCTAGGGTTTATCAATTCAAAAATCCCAATTGCCATTTGTCAGCAATTGCTAATTGCTAGTGTTCGAAATCCTACAGGCCATAAATCGCATCAAAACGCCAGAAATCCAAAGTTTTCGAAAATCCCAATTTGTAGGATTCGAAAATCGCGAATGGGAATGAGACGAAATAGGACTGGATTCGAATATCTGATTGAGGGGAGTGAAATATGAGATGTGAATTGAATAAAATTGTGAAGGAGAAGAGGAAGTCGTGTTCTGTTCTGTTGTTTTTTTTTTTTTTTTAAACCGAGAAAGGATGGAAGAAGGAAGGAAGAGTGTACCTGATTGCTGGGCTGCGTAATGCTGCTGTGGCCGCATAGTGCGAGTCTGGCCGCATGTAGGCGTGCGCGAGGCCTGTTTTGGCCGCGTGGTGCAGATATGGCCGCACCAAAGGCAGGCTCTTGAGTCCTTCCTGTAGTGCTTGCGTTCTTAGCTTCTTCCGTCTTTTTTTTTTCCTTTTTTTTCTTTTAAATCACCTATAAAACAAAAGTAAATGTGAGACTAAGCTAAATAATTGAATAAAAAGGAAATTGAAAGTAACTACCTAAAATTAAAAAGAAAATAACAAAGAAAATAAATCGGGTTGCCTCCCGTAAAGCGCCTTAGTTAATGTCGTGGCTCGACATGAAAATGAGATTAAGACTCATAAACGGGCTCGAAGAGATCGATACTCTCAACCGCTTCAACTTGAAAGCCATCCCAAAAGGGGTTTAACCGTTGCCCATTAACTTTAAAGACTTTATCCGTAGAGAGACTACGGATTTCCACCGCTCCATGTGAAAAAACTTGAGTGACAAGGAACGGGCCAACCCAGCGGGATCTTAGCTTGCCCGGAAACAACCGAAAACGAGATTGATAGAGCAAAACCTTTTGACCAATATTAAAAGTTTTCCGAGAAAGCATCTTATCATGCCATGCCTTCGTTCGCTCCTTGAAAATCGCCGTATTTTCATACGACTCATTCCGAATCTCTTCCAGCTCTTGTAATTGCAATTTTCGGAACTCACCCAACTCATTCATTCTCATGTCAAAGGTCTTTAACGCCCAAAAAGCTTTGTGCTCAAGCTCGACCGGAAGATGACAAGACTTACCGAACACCAACCGATATGGTGACATACCAATTGGAGTTTTATAGGCCGTTCTATAGGCCCATAGCGCGTCTTCTAACCTCAAGCTCCAATCTTTCCGGCTTGGATTCACCGTTTTCTCCAAGATGGACTTCACTTCTCTATTGGACACTTCGGCTTGACCGTTCGTTTGAGGATGGTAAGCGGTAGAAACTTTGTGGGTGACACAATATTTCTTTAAAAGCGCTTCAACCGTCCGATTGCAAAAGTGAGTGCCTCTATCACTTATCAATCCCCTTGGAATTCCGAACCTAGAAAAGATGTTAGATTTGATAAAATCTGTAACAACTTTAGAATCGTTAGTCCTAGTGGGTTTAGCTTCCACCCACTTCGAAACATAATCAACGGCAAGAAGTATATATAAGAAACCATGAGACATGGGGAATGGACCCATAAAATCTATCCCCCATACATCAAAAATTTCACAATAAAGCATAGGAGTTTGAGGCATCTCGTTACGACGAGAAATGTTACCACTTCGTTGACAATTGTCACAAGTTTTTACGAATCCATGAGCATCCCGAAACAAGCTTGGCCAATAGAAACCACAATCAAGCACTTTCTTTGCGGTTCTCCTAGCTCCAAAATGGCCTCCACAAGCATATGAATGGCAAAACGTTAGAATAGAACTCATCTCATTTTCGGGAACACACCTCCTCACCGCTTGATCAGAGCAATGCTTCCACAAATAAGGATCATCCCAAACATAGTATTTGGCATCACTCCTTATCTTGTCCTTTTGTGACTTTGAAAAACCTGTAGGAAATTCATTGGAAACAAGAAAGTTAACAATATTAGCATACCAAGGAGAAACGGAAGTAAGGGCAAAGAGTGTCTCATCGGGAAATGTGTCATTAATAGGCACTTCAAGCCTCTCTACATTCACTAGCCGACTCAAGTGGTCCGCAACCACATTCTCGGCTCCCTTATTATCCCGAACCTCAATGTCAAATTCACTTAGCAACAATACCCATCGAATAAGTCTTGGTTTGGCCTCCTTCTTTGTCATCAAGTACCTAAGAGCGGCATGATCGATGAACACTACCACCTTAGTACAATATCTATGGCATCATAGATATTAAACTTAACCACTTGAGCATCGGCCTCCATAGTAAGAGAACCATTAGACACATCAATTTTTGTACTTGCGGTTCTTAAGAATGGCCTACCTAAAAGTATAGGAGCCGCTTGTGAATCATGTTCCATGTCAAGTACATAAAAATCAGCGGGAAAGATTAGTTTATCAACCATTACAAGTACATCCTCAACTACCCCTTTAGGATAAGCATTTGATCGATCGGCCAATTGAATTACCACCCCCGTTTTAACCAAAGGTCCTAATTTCAATGACTTGTATAAGGAATATGGGAGTACATTAATTGAAGCACCTATGTCAAGCATAGCATTAGGAATAGTGGTGTCTCCTAAGGTACAAGGTACGGTAAACATACCCGGATCACTACACTTGGGTGGTAACTTATGTTGAAACAAAGCCGACACATGTTCATTGACTTTAACTTTTTGGACACCCTTCAATTTTTGATTACTTTTAATGGTACACAACTCTTTAAGAAACTTAGCATATCTAGGCACACTTTTCAATAAATCTAACAAAGGAATGTTTACCTCACATTTGCGAAAAGTCTCATAGACATCCTTGTCTTGCATAGGACGACTTTTCATTTTGAGTGCCTCGGGAAATGGTGGAGCATCCACATAAGTTGGTGTGACAACCGGTGTTACTTCCTCCTCTTGAACCAATGATTGGTTGACATTAGGCTCAACGATCAACTCCTCTTCTTCTATGATCTCATTAATCTTTGCTTTTGATCCTTGCAACTCCTTACCACTTCTCAAAGTCATGGCACTTGCATTAGGCTTGGGATTAGGAATGGTTTGAGATGGTAATTTCCCGGAATCCCTAGCTCCAAGCCTTCCAAGAGCACTAGACATTTGCCCAAATTGATTTTCCAAGTTTTGGATTGTAACAACCCGACCCACCACGGTCGTAACACACCCCCAATAAGATGGAAGGTAAGCCTTTGGGCCCATTATTTGTCCTCACTTAAGCCCAAAAGCACAAGGCCTTGTTACTAGGTGGTGGGTGGAAGTTATTATAAACATATCACAAGCCTCACATTCTACCGATGTGGGACAACTTTACTTTCATACTCTTGGGGTGTTACAAACTCACCCACTTAAAGAACACAACGTCCTCGTTGTGCCTCAAACTTGACCACTACCAGGGCCAGAATCCTCCCCCGCTTGGTGTGTAACCCGGGTACTCCCGACCACAGGCTCACCACACGGTCGCAGGGTCGCTCTGATACCATTTGTAACAACCTGACCCACCACGGTCGTAACACACCCCCAATAAGATGGAAGGTAAGCCTTTGGGCCCATTATTTGTCCTCACTTAAGCCCAAAAGAACAAGGCCTTGTGCTTTTGGGCTTAAGTGAGGACAAATAATGGGCCCAAAGGCTTACCTTCCATCTTATTGGGGGTGTGTTACGACCGTGGTGGGTCGGGTTGTTACATGGATGCTAGCCTTCGTCTCTTGTTGAAATTGCACTTGATTAGCTTGCATAGTAGCCACATTAGAGGTGAGAGCCCGAATCATGTCCTCCGTAGACATGGATGGAGTAGAAGTTTGATCTGGTGGCCTTGGAATGAACCTTGTTTTAGTTTGACCAGATTGTTGGCCAAAAGTTTGAGATTGACCTTGTTGACCAAATGATGAGCCTTGGCCTGGTTGCAAACCGCCTTGTGGGTTCCCATATTGGAAATCGGGATGGTCTCTCCTCATAGGATTATAGTAAGGCTCAAATCTCCTTTGACCAAAAGTACCCGCGGCATTCACTGCTTCGGTCTCCTCTTGGATATATGGGCATTGATCGCTAGCATCCCATTGGATGAACAAATACCACAAGCGTGCACTTGTTGCATGTTCCCCACAAGCATCTCCCTCATCAAGGAAGTCAAATCTTCAACCTTGCTCTCTAAGGAAGTGTTTGAGGTAGAGTTAGCCATGCTCACCCTTTTTGTTTTGGATCTCGTACTAAATTGGCTTGTGCTTTCGGCAAGCTCACCCAATAATTCATTGGCTTCATCCGGATTTTTGTTGAGGATACCTCCACCACTAGCACTATGCACCATTCGAGCATCTTCCGGTGATAACCCTCTGATGCGCGGGATTTAGTCGTCGGTTCTCACGTATCAAACACATTTATAAAAAAACCCAAATTAAGTAGTATAATAGGGGTTATCGTTCGCGAAGACGGTGGGGATAGTTATGTAGTTATGTTCTAATTCAAGCAAGAGTCGGGGTAATAGGTTTGTGATTGATTAATTACTAAAGAACAACTAAAACAAACAATTAAAGCAAACTAGTTAAGATTGAATCGATGGAAGAGAAGACTAGGGTGTCGGGGGTCACTAAGGTGGGTAGACGAAGATACGAGAAAGAAAACTAGAAGGTCTCAAACAAATAGTCTCGGGTAGTCTCTTCTCTCGAGTCGACTAACCTAGGTCGGAATACCCTAGCTTTTGCTAAAAATACCACAACCAACCATTAAACATGCTAAGACAAACCCCCAGCCGTCGCTAAAGGCAAGTCACGCTAAAATCAAAGCCCAACTTTCGTTGAGGCAAATCATCAAACACCTAGCATGCAACAAATGGAAAACTACTTTTTTTAAGAACAACTAATCAACTTACTAGCATGAATTTATCATCTAAACAACACCCAAGTTCACCCCTAACCCTAGTAAAGGGACTACTCACTCATGGCAAGGGAAAACATGTAAATAAGACATAAACACATACTAACCATCATGAACAAGTAAAGGGTAAACAATTGATTCAAAAGAAACTTAAATAAATGTAAAAACTACGTAGAGATTAGAAGGATTATACCAATAACAAAGGAAAAGGAAGTAGCTTGGATAACAAGTTGAAAGATTCTTTCAAACCCTTCAAAATACAACCCAAAATATCCTCTTACAATTGCTCAAGAACAAGGCTAAGTAGATTACTAAAGAGAGATTAACAAATATTGAAAGATTAAACAAGGATCTAAAGAGGATTAAAATATTTAAGAGTGTTTTTGTGTCTAAGTATCAACCAATGAAACAATGAAAAACCCTAGAAAAGTGTGCAAAAGTAACGTCTGATAAAATGATACAAGTGCGGGTTTATATAGTGCGAGAAAATACGAAATATGACTCCCAGCCGGTCGACCGGCTGTCGGTCCGGGACCGGCTAAGAGTCCAAATAGGGACTTCTGAAAATTTCTTCTTTTTTTTCTTCAATAACTCTTGATTCTCAGCCGACCGGCCGGCTGCCGGTCGGGCACCGGCTGGGAGGCCTTTTCACTTAATCTGATTTTCTTCGTTTCTTTTCTTGGCTACAGGTACCCTCAGCCGGTGGACCGGCTGCCGGTTGTCCACCAGCTGGGACACCTTTTGCATGAATCTGAAACATCTACGCATTTCTTCATTTCTTCACAAAAAGCTAAGCATGGAATTTGATCCCCAGCCGGCCTACCGGCTGCCGGCTGGGAACCGACTGGGAGGCTGATTTTAGGTTCTGAGAAATTCTTCATTTTTGCCAACAAGGTCAAGTCAACGCTCCCAGCCGGCGGACCGGCCGCCGGTTGGGGACCGGCTGGGAGGGCCTGGGGATGATATTTGTCAAATTCTTCATAATTCTTCATAAATCGCTCTAAATCCGCCTCGATTTGCCTCGTTTCCTCGCCCCCGCCGTAATACAAACAAAAAGTGGATAGAATAGGAATATACGAGGCAATGGACGTAAAAACAACCAAAGACACGCAAATCGAGGTCGAATAGTGACCGAAAATAAAGAAAATGTAAAGAAAATGATGACCAAAATGGAGCTCATCAGAATTCCCCACACTTAAACCTCACTCGTCCTCGAGTAAGAGATCAAGTAACTACATAACCCTTATTAAAAACAAAGAAACAAACTAACTAAGCTAACTATAAGCCGAATCGGGTTTACCTACACCCGTAGCCCTTTCAACTCACAATTTGACATTCATGAGGGAGAATGCCCTATTGCAAGGCAAGTAAGATCTTGCTACAAAACTTTTGGTGCCAACAAGTAAAAACATAACACGTATAGACGAGCAACATGCATCGGAAAAGAAAGAAAACGCGCTTGCCTCATTCAAGCGGCGGGAAACGACTAAAAAGGAACAAATTCAAAATCGTAAACTCCCTCACAAATATTAATTCTACAAGTCACTAAGGCAAGAAGGATGACAACAAAACACCGCCAAATCATGCTAAACTAGGCTACTTTCATAACCGTTATCCAAATGCTTTTGTCAAGGGCGATCGGATGGAATGGAATGATGATCCCCACAATGCTAAAGGCAAAAGATACAACAAGTCTAGATTCTTCACAAAGTAAAGGTCATGGGTCGTCCCAAGATCGACAAAACGGCATGGCAAAATTGATTTTTTTGAGTGAAATGCTCAAGTCAATGCAAAATGGTGGATTACAATCGAAACTTGACCTCATTCAATTTTTCATTTCTTTTTCATGCCATGAGTTAGGATGGGGTTTGTCCCACGCGTGCTAATGTCCTTTGCTTTCGCCAATCGCTTATTAGGCAACCGGTTAACCTCTAGACAATAGCTTATCGGGGTGACAATCACTCTGTCTTTGGGCGGTCGAATTCACAACCAAGTGGGAAGCCAACTCAATGGCTACCCTCCAAAGCACATCGAAGTGGTACGCCTCCACCAAAACAACATGTTCTTATTCTTTTTCAACAACCTTTTTTTTTTTTTTCTTTTTTCACTTGAGGTTTCTTTTTTTCTTTCAAAACATTTCCACTTCTTAGGATCATTGAAAAGAGCATTCCAAATTTATTCATGAAAGTTATTTTTGGGTTGCCAAACCGCCAAGTCGAACAAGGTCACCAAGACAAGATAATCAAAACCACTTCACATCACGGGGGTGGACAAGGTGACTCACATGCAAACCCTTGACTCGGTATTGGACCATGGTCAGAAAGATACTAGAAAAGCATGACCTAGGGTGTTTTAAAAATCATTCTAAAAGACAAAGTCATAAGTAGAAGAATTATTTGCAATGGCCTAAACGATTTTGTCAAAGTTCTCAATTATGCATTTTCAAAACATTATCCTAAACACAACTACATGCCATGAATGCAACTAATATAGACATGTTATAAAGCAAAAAAGACTATCAAACTACATGGCAAACAAAACTAACACATCTCCTAACAGCACAAAAGCACACAAGCCACACACAAACTCCACAATACACTCCACATCCTCCAAATACATGCCCATCCTCCTCAATTGTAACAAGAGAACGAAAATGAGAGTGAGATAGAGGTTGGAACGATCATACCGTGGCGTCTTCAAAATCCAAATCGGTGCTCAAGCGAGTGTTGCCTATGCGAAAGGAGAGAAAACAAACACAGGTATATACAATTCTACACTAATAAGGTAAAAACATGTTTTTGAATTTTTCAAATTTTTCGATTTTTTTGGTATTTTTGAAGTTTTTCATACTTACAAAAGCAATCAAATATTCACAAAGTGGATATTTTCCCTCCCCACACTTAAGATTTACATTGTCCTCAATGGAACAAAGTGCAAAGGGGGAAATGAAGAAAAAGAACGAAAACAACATGTTTTTGGCTTTTTTGAAATTTTTGAGAAAATAAAAACTTGTTTTTGTATTTTTTTGAGATAAACGGTTCTTCCTCCCCACACTTATTTATATGCATAATGTGAGGAGGAAAACCGGAAAATAAAGAACATATTTTTGAAAGTTTTTGGTTTTTCAATTTTTTTGGATTTTTGATTTTTATGAAGGCAATAAAAACAAAAAGAGACAAAAGAAGATGAAAAACTAAAAACTAAACTAAATGCTCTAATCTACATGTATGCAAACTACATGTGACAATATGATACAAAAATATAAATCTAATGCATTTACATGAATGCAACTATATGCATCTAAACTAATGATGTGAAAACATGAAAAAAAAAACTAAAAACAAACTAACTAAACTAAACTAACTACTCTAAATGCATGCTAGAAAGGAAATGCAAACTAAATCGAAATTTGGATTAAGGGAGTTACTTGCTTTGGATTTTTCCATGGGGAGCATAATCATCACCAACCACCTCCAAAGGTGGTCACTCATCACCATCATCTTCATCACCATCACCGCCGGTTCCACTAACATCTCCTTCGCCATTGCCCTCATCGACCACCATGTAGTCGCCCGGGTTGGTCACAAAATCACGGAAGGGAGAGGCATGCGACCCACTAGCTCCCGGGTCACCATACATGCCATGAGGAGAAGGGTGTCCTCAAGGGGGAGGGTCCGGGACTCCACGAAAATTCGGAGGAAAGATCGGGTTGGAGAAGTACCCCGAGGAAACATTAATCTCCCCGGAAAAACGCCCCTCGGGGGGCACATAACCCCTATCAGGAGGCATGTAGTATGACGGTCGACCACTATCCGGATGATGATAACCCTCGCGAACGGACCGATCATAACTCGGAAATGTCCCATAGGCTTGATCATGGTAGAGGTAATCAAGCCTATAGGTCACATCTCTATGCCGCTCATCGGCCAATGCTTGGCGCTCATCTGCTAGGTCCGCCGTTTTCTTCATTCCCAAGTCAACCCGGGACATGAAACCAATAAGCTCTTGGGGGCATGAAGATGAAGATGAACCGGAGGCGGAGGTAGATCCCTGGAAGTACGAGGGACCACTCTGGAACTGGGACATGGTAATGGGGGGGCTCCTGAAATGGCTCAAACTGGAGGTCGGAAGGAGTGGCACCGACTCTATCTCTGGCGTAAACTCTCGGAGCACGCTGGTCGGGAGGGAGCTCCTCGGGGTCCACCTCAATATCAAGGAGGTAGGAGGTGTTCCCGGGGACAAGTCTCATCCTCTCGGTGTTAGGCAAGGGCACCGAGTTCCTGAACTTATTGTCTACGCGTATCTACCAATGAGTTACGATCACTGGGGTTATTTCTTCACAAAAAGCTAAGCATGGAATTTGATCCCCAGCCGGTCTACCGGCTGCCGGCTGGGAACCGGCTGGGAGGCTGATTTTAGGTTCTGAGAAATTCTTCATTTTTGCCAACAAGGTCAAGTCAACGCTCCCAGCCGGCGGACCGGCCGCCGGTTGGGGACCGGCTGGGAGGGCCTGGGGATGATATTTGTCAAATTCTTCATAATTCTTCATAAATCGCTCTAAATCCGCCTCGATTTGTCTCGTTTCCTCGCCCCCGCCGTAATACCTACAAAAAGTGGATAGAATAGGAATATACGAGGCAATGGACGTAAAAACAACCAAAGACACGCAAATCGAGGTCGAATCGTGACCGAAAATAAAGAAAATGTAAAAAAAATGATGACCAAAATGGAGCTCATCATCCTCCAACAAAATACATGATGAGATCTTTGTCATTATAACCATGGTAGGGACAACTTGCACATAGCTTCTTGAACCGCTCCCAATAGTCATAAAGTGTTTCATCATCCGTTTGCTCAACATTGGATATCTTCTTCTTAAGATCGGATGATTTGGAAGCGGGAAAATACTTTTCAAGAAACGCCTTCTTCATTGCCGCCCAAGTGGTGATACTACCCGGTGGAAGGTAGTATAACCAATCTCTAGCGGTGTCCTTGAGTGAGAACGAAAATGCTCTCAACTTGACTTGTTCTTCGGTAACACCATTAGGTTTCATGCTAGTGCACACCACATGAAACTCCGATAAATGCTTGTTTGGATCTTCACCACTTAACCCATGGAATGCGGGTAATAAGTGGATCAAACCCGACTTCAATTCAAATGTGGTGCCTTCCTCCAAGGCCGGAAAAGTGATGCATAAAGGTTGTTGAGTGAGATCGGGGGCGGTGAGATCCCTAATCGTCCTAGTTTCTTCTTTCTTGTCTTGATTGTCAAATTGAAGTTTTCGCCTTATCGCTCTTCTAACACGAAAAAGAGTTCTCTCCAATTCTGGATCAAAATCCAAAAATTCCTTATTAGTAGAACGGGTGTTCGGCATAAACCAAACACTAAAATAAAATTGCAAAAATAAATAGAAAAAAAATAAACAATAACACAAAAATAAACAAACAAAATCCCTTCCCCGGCAGCGGCGCCAAAATTTGGCTAGACTTGTCGTGAGTCTCCAAATTAATATTTTTATCCACTACAAACTCAAACTAGTAGCTAGTGTAAGTAGGGGTCGATCCCACAAGGAAGGTCTTTTGTCGATTAAATGTGTGCTAAAGTTAAGTAACCAAGGGGGGGTTTTGATGTGTTGATTGATCTAATCTACTAAGACGAAAATAAAATGCAATAAATATAAAAACGATGTAAATAATAATAAAAGGGATCTCGGAACAAACGATTTCCACCAACAAACTAAAGATTGATCAGTGACTCTATTGATTTACTTTGTTTTTGAATACTTTGTTATTGAAATCATAAATTTCTATTCTCACTTAAGTATAGCTAATCACTACGAAAGCGTACGTAAATAGCCCTTACGATTATGACAACCTAATCCAAGCGTCCAAGTTTAATCACAACGTAGAGTAAATCAATAAGAATTAAAAAAGATGAATGAACGCACTCACAAGCGGGATACGATTTGATTCATACAAGTATTATCTTTCTATAAATCAACAACGATGAAACGGCATACGAATTGATGAAATATAGTTCCTACAAAATATTTAGGTGAATGAACAATCCGATTCGATTACCCAAATTAGCAATTGATTTTTAATTAAAACAACTAGGTGATCAAACTAGAAGTAAAATTAACAACCAAATATTAAAACTAAGCAATACTTGATATTCAAATGAAAAAATAAAGATTAGAGTCTTACAATCAAAATAGCTTGAAGGTTTCAATCTTTTGTTCCAAGAATTGAGAACTTAGCCCTCCATACAAAATGACTAACTAAAACAAACTAGAAATTGGAAATTATTTGTGTATTCTAATGATTAAAATGGTAGAGAAAGTATGTAAAGTATGTGGAAGCACCCCCCTAAAAGTGTCAACAACATCTTCTTATATAGGTTTTCAAAGGACAACTCCTTAATGTCTCTTAAATTGTAGGTATTATTACCAAAATAAATGAGAATTAAGGAGTTGTTGAAATTGCATTAAGTCCCATGTTGTGTCATAAAATAGTATTGGAATCCAAAGTTGTGTCATAAAATATGAGTTGAATGCATGAAATTCATGGAATCCAATGTTCATTTTGATGTGCACTTGCTTGGATCATAGTAATTGGACCTTGACTTGCTTCAAAAATCATATTGCATGAGACATCTTTAGCCCAACAACGACCTCCAAAGAAGCCTACTCCATCAAATTAACAAATCAATCCAATAATCCCATAAAAACATGCAAATCCATCATCAACCCAATATCAAAGACATGTGAATTAAAATCCCATAAAATGCTTCTCAACTCATCAAATAATCATCAAAATCACCTTCATTAAACCCTACTAAACTAGACTAATCATGGCGGTAATCAACTGGTCCCTAGGAGTCACACCTAAAGGATGGAATCTGAGAGATATGATTAGATGAAAATGTAATCATATTGATACCATATACAACTAAATGGTTAGTCAATGTAATGATGATATAATTATTTACTAATTAAATAATATTAGCTAAGACAAATTAAAATGTTAATTCATAATTAAATGTAAAATGTTATATTTAATTAGTGTGTAATGAAATTATTTAATATAGATTAAATAATAATTCAGTTAAATATAAACGGTTATATTTAATTGTTAAAATATAAATATACGGTATTTATAAAGATAAACATTACACATAAGAGAGCAGTGTAACTGATTTTATACAGATAAAATCCGGTCCACTGAAGAATTTCGGCCAGTTGGAGGTTGTTGCAATTTCTAGTGATAGTTTAGGTAGACTCAAATACGGACTTGAGAAAATCTATCTAAACTTGAAAATGTGGTTAAGTATTAAAGAATAAAAGTTATTCTAAGATCGTAACACCTCGTCCTATAAATAACACTTCACGGCAGCTGTAGGGGGCACGAGTTCCCACGCAAACTTCTCCCTTCTCTCTCTAACTTTCATCTTACACAAAATTAGAGTTAATTTTGCAGTTTTTAGCTCATGAAAGGATATTTCTCAGGACATCTTGGGTGCAACGATTAGGAGGATATCTGTTTTGAAATCTGATCTTAGGCCTTTGCAAGGACAGAAAGTTAATTCTTAAATCCCAATCTTTGTATCTTGTTATTCGTTTATGACTTTAAATCGTACCCTATAAATTCGTTATAATCCTGCATATAAAGAATTGGGAATATATACAAATATTTTCCCACAAGATATGTATTACCCACAATATTAATTAGCTATTGATCGAATAAATATGCAAGTAGTGCTGGAAAATAAGAAATGAGCTAATCGGTTGTTCAAGTTTCACCTACTTGACAAATTTCGACAAGAGTTTGTCAACATTTGAGATATTGTTAAAATTGGTTATGTCTTATTGCATTTGGTTCCTCCGTTTTAGAGAAAAAATCTCTTATGTTTGGGTTTCCTATTTTTGTGGGATCGAAAATTAAATTCGTTTTT
The DNA here is from genome assembly GCA_029255685.2 of Silene conica. Classification (NCBI taxonomy): domain Eukaryota; kingdom Viridiplantae; phylum Streptophyta; class Magnoliopsida; order Caryophyllales; family Caryophyllaceae; genus Silene; species Silene conica. Next base: position 78,058,097 of record CM055314.2, read on the forward strand.
TTTGTGACTAGAGTACTTCAAAAATGTACACACTACTAAGACTACTAGAATATTTATAAAATACAAAAGGAAGAAGGCAAAATATTCATTTACAACTTAACAATACACAACAAAATTACGTACTAATGAAAATGTAATCATAAACCGTTACAAATACCACTAAACAAAAATGCCCCGTGAATTTCACGGGAAACAGAACTAATTATCTTATTAAAATTAACTTGCGTAAAAATATATGTGATTAATGTTATCGAATTTATTAACCATTATCAATGAGATGAATAGAATATAGAACGACAACTACGGATCAGATCCTGTAAAGTGGCATATATGTGCGAATATCCACTTTGCATTTTTTACAGAATTCTTCTTTCACATACGAATTTTATTTTTTCACACACGTTTTTTCATTAATTTTCCATAAAATAATCTTTAACCTAAACCTAACCAAATTACCTATTTTGTCAACTTGTTACCCTAAAATCTAATCTAATTGAAAAAACCTTGAACAATTGATCATAAGATTCTCTATATACAAATTTATATAAGCTCTAATCATAGAATTATACAAACAAAAGCTAATTTTACAATAAAATCAAAACTAATTACGATATTTTGATAAGTCGCCCCTTTATTTTGCAACTGGGTTACACAAACTAAGCGAGAAATTAAATATCACATCTGCGAGCAAATGTGCAATGAGTGGGTGTTAATTAAATAAGAATTCACATGACTAATTGATAAGTGCATATTTTATATACTTTATCCCCTCATTTTATCTCGGATTTTATTGTCTTTTGACACTATCTTAGTGTTTTATGAACTAATATGTGTGTTCTAGTATGTTTGCTTGCTTTGTCATGAATTGTAGGTATTTGAGCTCTTAGGAGCTCAATTCTACTAATATTGCAAGTCTAAAGTACAAGGCTAAGTCAAGAGCAAAGTGATGGACTAAGAATAGAGTTTTGCATGAGATTTTGCATGGAGATTTAATGAATTGAAGTTTAATCTCAAAATTAAGATAAAAAAAAACCAAAGTCAAATGAAGAATTAGTCAAAAATTGGATGCTCTTTCTAAGTCTTGCATGCTCTTATGGTGTTGATTAGGGTCTTTAATCGGGTGATAAATCAAGGTTTTAAGACGCTTCATTGGATTCCAAAGGCATTGAATACAAGAATTTAAAGAAAATATTTGCGGACATGCGGTCCCAACGGGGTTGGCAACCCCGGTCGGGGTTACACCCCTGTAGCTATTTTCGTTTCTCCTCCTATTTACTATAAATAGGAGGTGTTAGGAAAGACTTTAGGGATATCTTTTGCGTACCTTTTACATATCTTTCATACACTTTTCCATATTATTCCTTAGCATTAGTTTCTAATATTTCTCAGTAGATTTCTCATATAATTTAGTTTACATTTTATCATTAGTTACATTTGGTTAATCTTTCCCTTGTAAGCACATCTCCAAGTTATAATCAAGCAATCTTTTGGGTTTACTATTTTTCTTCCATTTCAAGTTATAGTTCTTCATTTCGGTATTGTATTCCTTTCTTTAAGTTTTATTTATATTTACATTATGCTTAATTCATCATCATTTTATTATAGTTAATATTTAATCATGAGTAGAGCTAATTTCTTTAGTTTAGGGATTAGGGAATTGAAGACATGTAAGAAAAGTATTTGCTAAATTACATAAATAAGTAGATGATATAATATTGTTTTTATTGTTTTTATCCACGCTTGTTAAATTTATATTAATCTAAGTTTAAGGCCATAATGATTAAGTTTGTTAATTCTTTCTATAAGTCGAGAAGTGAAGAATTGAATTAGACTAAGCATGAGATTTTAGGACGATCTAGCAAAAGTCGAGAGGCGGTCTAGAACCCAGTCTAAGGTTGACACTAATATCGTAAGATGGGTGTCATTGGAACCTAAACAATCGAACAATGTTATTCATCACCTATTTGTAATTTATGCTTTTCTAATATTTATATGTTGATCCGAAATCCCTAGATTACCTTTTTATTATTGATATTTACAACCAAACAACAAATCAAACCATAATCGTTTCCGACTTTGATAGAAATTGTTTCACAACATTTCAATACGTAATTCTCGTTTCCTGGTGTTCGACCCTTATCGCTACATTCATTTGTGTCTAGGGAGATTATCTTGTATAGGTGTAACAACCCGACCCGCCACCGTCGTAACACAACCCCAATAAGATGGGATGTGTACCTTTGGGCCAAATACTTGTCCTCACTTAAGCCCAAAAGTACAAGACCTTGTTACTAAGTGGTGGGTGGAAGTTATTATAAACATATCACAATCCTCACATTCTACCGATGTGGGACAAATCTCCTCTCATACTCATGGGGTGTTACAATAGTTGTACGACCGAACCTATCAAAATTTGGCGTCATTGTCGGGGAACGGTTTTATTACGTTTAGAATTGTCATTTCTATCTTGTTTTTATTTTGTCTTAAGGAACACTTGTTCCTTGAGACCCTTACTCATTCCTTTCTTGGATGTTGTTGTCTTATGTCCAGGAATTCTCCTAGTGAAAATTTGCTTTCACCATTTTTTTAGCCCGAGAAAACCTTTCATAGACGACAACGTTATTGGAAAGAAATAAAAAAGCCGCATCTACCGTGCAAGTTGAAAGTGCAAGAAAGTCTTATTTAGGTGATCTTGAGACTCTCGGAGAGGAGAAGGTTTCTACTTCATTATTATCACCACCTCGTTCGCCATCATCAACTCCACCACCTTCACCATCTTCAATAAAAAAGATGGTGAAACTTTCCGATCATTCTAAGCCCATCACGGCTATGCTTCCGGCCGGTATCACCACAAGTCAAATTACCGCACCGGAATTCGAGATCTAGTCGAGTTTTACTAGCCTTGTTGAGAGAAAGCAATTTAGGGGACGTCCTTTGGAGGATCCCAATTTGCATGTTCAAAACTTTTGTGACTATTGCTCCATGATCCGACAAACGAGCGTTACTCAAGCACAAATAAGGGAGAATTTTTTCCCTTTTTCGTTGAAGGACAAGACAAAGCTATAGATCAATAGCCTTGATCGCACCGCTATGGGAGTCACCAATTGGGAGATATTGGCTCTTTCATTTTATCAAAAGTTCTTTCCACGGAAAAGACCCACAATATAACCAACCACCACGACCACCACCACAAACTAATGCAACCAAGGGGATGAAGGTAAACTCAAGGCATTAGTATTACAAATGGCTAAAACTCAATCCGAAATATTCGCTCACTTTCAAAAGAATGATCAAACCAACAATGCTAACAATGCCGCAATAAAAATGCTTGAGCAACAAATAGCTCGATTAACCACATCTAATGCTCAAAGGCAACAAAGACAACTCTCACCACAAGGTACTCAATCCCATGAAACCGTCAATGCTATTCAATTGGGGGATAATAACATCATTACATGGTTAAACAATGAGGCTCACCAAAATGCAATAAATGTTATTTTATTTATATAAGTAAGATTTCTTTTATATTTCACCTAATTGTAATGTATTTTGATTATTAAAAATAAATAACCAACAAAACTAATTAAAAAATGGGTATGTAATAATAACTGTATCTTAATGAAAAATTTCTTATTAAAAAGTTAGTGATCCGATTTTATAACTCTTCTTAAATCATCTTAATGATTTTTTTTGACAAACCTAAAATTAGTTTATATATTTTTGTATTATACAGTGCATATAGGTAGAAAATCCAGAGACTACTTCGGACTACCGTCCGATTAGTCTGTGTAATGTCATTATGAGGATTACAACTAAATGCATTGCCAATCGGATGGGGAAGATCATGGGAAACCTCGTTAGTGAAACTCAGGGAGCATTCATCAAGGGCCGGAACATCAGTGACAACATTCTGCTTGCTCACGAACTTATTCACAAAGTCAATCATCATAGGTCCGGTAGGTATGGTCTCTGCGTGTTCAAAGCTGATATGAGTAAAGCCTATGATAGGATTCGGTGAGACTTTTTGGAAACCGTCCTGATCAAGTTTGGTTTTCCTGAGAAATTCCGATCCCTCATTATGGAATGTGTCACATCGGTTTGATATGAAATTCTGATCAATGGGGTACCTAAGGACCGTTTCGCTCCTAAATGTGGCCTACGACAGGGGGACCCTCTTTCTCCGTTCTTATTCATCCTCTGCTCGGAAGCTTTGACTAGTATGCTTCAGACGTACCAGCAGGAGGGGGACCTGAAAGGGATATGTATGTGTAGGGGGCGGACCCCATCTCGAATCTCCTCTTTGCAGATGACTCTGTGTTCTTTTTTGAAAACAAACCGGGCGCGGCCAGGTGTTTAATAAGTTGTCTAAACAACTACTGTTTGGCCTCGGGGCAGAAGCTTAATGAAGCTAAATCTGGAATTATTTTTAGCCCTAACAGTACCCTGAATTCTGTTCAAGACACTCTTCGAGTCCTTCGCATTCGGAATTCAACTGGGTTCGGGAAATATTTGGGTCTACCTATGGAATTCCAACAGGCAAAAAGGGGCATTTTCCAATCCGTTACAGAATATATTTTGAAGCGGATTTCATCATGGAATGGCATCTTTCTCTCACCAGCGGGTAAACTGTCTCTTATATCATCTGTCCTTTCAAATCTCTCCAATTACTTTCTATCGGTTTTCAAAATCCCGGTAAGTGTGGCAGAAAAGATGAATTCTCTTTTGTCACAATTTTGGTGGGCTGGATGTAAGATGAGTCAGAAAATCCATTGGTGTAGCAATAATTTCTTAGGACTGGTGAAAAGTGAAGGCGGCCTCGGGGTCAGGGACGTGGGGTGTCTCAATAGAGCCCTTCTGGCTAAGAATGGTTGGAGAATCCTATCTGGTGAAGACTCCCTTTTTGGTCGTTCCTTTAGAATGAAATTCTATGGTAGCAATCTTGTGCATGCAGATAGCATACCCCACAAGGGTCAAAATCTTTCTTGGGGTGCAAGAAGTATTCTTGAGGGAATTGAGGCAATCAGAACTAGACTAGGATGGAAACCTGGTCTCAATTTCTCCCTTAATGTCTGGTCAACTAAATGGATTAATGGAGATTTCCCGGAACCTAATCCGTTGTTACTCAGAATCGAGTTCGTCAATTGTGGATTATATCAGATCAAACAGCTTATCAATGATCAAAGCCGGTGGAATGAGCCCCTCATCCGATTTCTGTTTGATCATTCTTGGGCTAATCGAATCCTGGCAATGCCAACATGTAATTTAGAGGATCAAGATATGGCATACTGGCCTTACAGTAACCATGGAATTTACACGGTGCAGAGTGGATATGGCATGTTCCATAAAGAGATGATGGCTAAAAAGCTTACAGACCGGGACAAAAGCAGAATTGGTGACCTTGGTAAGCGGTTCTGCAAAAGAACTCTTTGGACTATGCCAGTGTCTAACCAATTGAAATTTTTTGTCTGGAAGATCATCTCTAGCACTCTCCCGGTGGGGGCAGAATTTGCTAGAAGGGGCATGAGAGGACACAATAACTGTTCTTTCTGTACTGAGACTCGGCACTATGAAGAAACCTTGACTCACCTTTTTCGTGATTGTGATTTTGCTGCTCGGATATGGGCTGGGTCGCCTTTGGGAATACGGGTCGGTGGAAATTCTCACATTAACGGAGCTGACTGGATCATGGGATGGCTTGATTATCTCATGAAGGTTCTAAAGGATGAGGATAGAACTATACTTTTTGTCGTCACCTTATGGCATATCTGGAAGGCGAGAAATTCACGTATTTTTAACAAGGAAGGTGTCCCGATTGAAACGCTCTTCAAACTTGTCAGACAGGACGTGACTGACCTTACATTGGCTAATTGCAAGAAAACTCTAAAAAACGGTGGATTGGATAAGTCAACTTCCGAAAATGGGGATTTTGATGGAGAAGAGTCCATGAGGTTACGTGCGGGAGTTCCACTTCACATTATCAACCCGGAGAATACATGTGTGGATGCAGCTTGGAGACCAAATCTGGATGCGGCTTTTGGTTGTGTCATTTATGACCCAGATGGAACCAGTAATTTAAATTTCCGAAGAAGGTGTAAAGCTGAATCTGCTTTACAGGCAGAAGCGCTTGGGTTGAGGGAAGCTCTTATATGGGCAAGAGACAACATGATCCTCCACTTTAGGATCTCGACGGACTGTCTAACTCTTATCTTATCTTTTGCAGGATTGACCAAGACAAATCGACACATTAGGGGAATTATCGAAGACTGCAAAACTCTTTTTTCGTTTTTTCACTGTCTTAGTTTTTCGTTCATTCCTAGATCTCTTAATATTGTAGCACATAATCTGGCCCAGGAGGCCATGTTGTAACCTTTCTTACCCATCGACAAAAAAAAAAAAAAAAAAAAAAAGGTATGAATCGAGTCATTTTCTAAAAAAGTTCAAAATTTTGTATTTTATAATTTATATCACTTTTATTTTATTTTGATTAAAATATTAGGAAGTACGGAGTACATGTTAGAATTTATTGAAATAATTATACTCTAAAGAATCGATACTAGGTTAAGTGACAAAAATTTAATGGAAAAAGATCTTATATTTTGGAGTTTTTTTTATAAAAAAAAAAATCTTTTATTGTCTTAGTATATAAGGAGATGATAAAAAAACCGTATAATATCGGAGAGGAGATTGGAAACCAATAACATTCGGACCCAACCGGCCAAACCCAACCCTGTGCCATATTCCTACTTCTTCTTTCTTCTCCACAGCCGCTTAAACCTTCCTCTGCAAAAAAACCCTTCTTAAACCCTAGCTCCCTCTACCAAAAATCCCCAGTTCTCAATCTCAATCAACACAAAGATGAAGGGAAGAACCCTAAAGAGAAAACCCACTAACCCCACCAACAAAAAAGGCAAAAAAATCCATGAAAAAAACCCAAAAAAGAGAAAAAACAATGAAGAAAAAGATGAATTCTTTTTGAATGAAGAAGAGATTAAGAGTAGTAGTGATGAAGATGATGATATTGGTATTAATGGTGGTTTTAGTGACGATGAAAAAAAGGGTAATGCTAGTAGTAGTGATGATGATGAAGATGAGGAGGAGACGGAAACTGTTGAGCAAACTAAGAGGAGATTTGCAAAGGACCTTATCGACAAAGTTAAGAAGTTGGAAAGAGAGGAAAAAGATGCGTTTGATGAGGTTGAAGATAGGGAAGAACGAGATGGAGCTAGAGATACAATTGTTAAGAATCGTTTGCTCCAACAACAGTTGGAAGATAGCGGCCGCGCTCGTCGATTTATTGCTTCTAAGTTAGTATTGTTTTGATTTGTTATTTGATGTTGTTTTTTCTGTTTGTTGGATTTGTTGTTGTTTTCGCCTTTTTGATGTTCTATTGGGTTGTGTTCACTGTTCAGTGACGGAACCCGGATTTTTAATTAGTTGGCGAACTAGTAATAGAATTGGATAAATTAGATGCCCCCTCCCTACTTTTAGCTAAAAGTTTCAAATTTTTGGTTGCCTGGGGAGGGTGCCCTTGCTAGTCCGCTTAGCTCCGTCATTGACTCATCGGTTGGAAGTTGAAATTTTCGAGAGAATGGCGGAACTGATATTTTCAGTAGTTAGGGGACAAATTAGTAATGGAATAGGAGAAATTAGATGCCCCCTCCCTAATTTTAGTTAGAAGTTTCAAATTTTTGGTTGCCCGCGGCGAGTGCACCTGCTAGCTCTCTTAGTTCCGTCACTGGTCGTGTTTGTTTTGTCAGAAGTTTGATGGGTTATTTATGTTGGAAGCTGAAAATTTTGAAGGGTGTGAGACTGTGAGAGTAGTTGTATGGATTGAAAGGAATTTGAATTTTCAAGTTCGGTTCTTTTGATGTTGCCTTCTAAAATCCGATATTTGTTACAGTTTTTGGCTTAGTTTTGTAGAAGTTTGATGGGTTATTAATTATGATGGAAGCTGAAATTTGAGTATTATTGAAAGGAAGTTGATTTATTGAAGTAAATGGATGTTCTATTGGGTTGTATTTTTTCAGAAGCTTAATGAGCTATTATGTTGGAAGCCGGAATTCGAGTATTACTGAATCCCCATCTGGCTTGTTTTTTAATATTGATAATGGCAGTTGTTTTCTATTCGAGATGGTAAATTTTCACTGTTGATTTGGCTGGTTAGAAAAGTGTTTTGGCTGTTATGTGCAAAAGATTGGTCATTTAAAGAAAAAAGCTTACTTAATGGTCTAAGGGAAGCATATTATGTAAGGTATCCTACCTAATAATATTGGTTAATTTGGGTCATTTTATTAATGATCAGGGTACAACAACCTGAAGCTGATGCAGAACCGCGGTTACTATATAAGCATCGTCAATCTGTGACTGCTGTGGCTTTATCCGATGATGACTCAAGAGGGTTCTCAGCTTCAAAAGATGGCTGTGTTGTCCATTGGGATGTAGAAACTGGAAAGGCTGAAAAGTATTTGTGGCCATCTGATGACGTCTTGAAGTCTCATGGTCTCAGGGACCCACATGGTCTAGGAAAGAAGCATAGTAAGCAAGTGTTAGCATTGGCTGCTAGTTCTGATGGCCGTTATTTAGCAACTGGTGGCGTGGATCGTCATATTCATTTGTGGGATACTCGTTCCAGGGAGCATATTAAGGTAGATTTTGGCTTTGTGTTGTTGTCAAGTTGTGCACGTCTTGTCTTATACGGAGTCCACAAGCATGGTGAATGTTTTATACAGCCTGTATAGGCTATTTCACCTTTATATTTCTGTAAAATGTTGGTCTGGATTATTTGATAAGATCTTTGCTTACAGAGGTTAGGTTTAGGAGTTGGGGCTTCTACTTCGTGAAGCATTCCATGTTACACATATGTTACTTATTTCATTGTTTTATGATTACATTATCAGTTCGCTTGGTTGATAGTAGTTGTTATATTTGACAAGCAAGTAGTCTTGGTTTTCATTTGCATATGCCTTACATTCCATACTAGCTTGTCTTTAAGGTTTTTTAACGAGAAATTAGCTTACTTCTGAATATATGTGATTGATCTGACCTACTCAATGTTGCTGATTGTTGTGTCTTTTAGCTTCTTTGGTATTTGTTACAGCTTACTGAACACTTGACAGGCCTTTTCAGGTCACAAAAAACTTGTGTCGTGCTTGGCATTTAGAGAAGGGACTTCAGAATTGTTTTCTGGATCCTATGATAAAGAACCTAAGATTTGGAATGCTGAAGATAGAACGTACATTGGATCTTTACAGGGCCATCATAGTGAGGTTTTATCCATCAGTTGCCTTAGAAAAGAACGAGCATTGACCGCAGGCAGGGATCGACAAATGTGTTACTGGAAGGTAATTTGACCTGTTCCTTTTTTTTGTTTTTGGTCAAAAGGATTATAACTTGTGCTTCACTAGTTAGGGCCTGCCACATTTCTCTGTTCGGTTTTTATATTGCACTGAATATTGGTGGGTGTTCTTTTATTTGAGGCGTTTCCGTTTGCTCTTTAGTTGTGGAGGTCTCAAAAGCTGATCGCAAGTTTTTAATGTTGTGTTTGTTTCTTCTAACTTCAGAATTTGGTATGAAATTTTCAATTTTTTTTATTGGAATAGGTTCCAGAAGAATCACATCTAGTCTTCCGTTCATCTGCTTCATCTCTTGAAAGCTGCTGTCTTGTGAGTAATGATGAATTCTTGTCCGGATCTGATGATGGTAGCATCCAGCTGTGGAGTGTACTGCGGAAAAAGCCTGTTTGTATTTTTAAAAATGCACATTCTCTAACGACTGCAAAGAAGATTGTAGATTTAGATTATGATGGAGTGCTTTCAAATGGGCACCCTGGTAAATCTTCTTCTTCAATCTCTTATATAGACAGTTTGAGTGGCTTATTCGCCTGTATATTTTTGCGTATATAGACTGAGCTGAATTATCGTTGTAGTACCGGGTTATCATTCTTTTGCTTATATTTGAGGTAAGTTCGTTTTAGCATCATAGTGGCTAAGGATACATTCGGCCTCATAGAGTCATAGGTTCTACCCTCAAAAATGGATTATTACGGGTAGTATGTGGAGAAATTCTGTCTCGGAGGGAGTGGTGCAGCTGTTACTGTATTACAGTGCCTACCGCAGCGAATTTATGTCACAAGTGTGTAAATACAAGTAGTATTGAGTTGATTTGTTTTTCTTTGTGCTCCCTTCATTCCACTCCTCTTACTAGAGGAAGGGAATGTATGGAGGCCTTCCCCCCCCCGTCAAGTATCAAACCCATTCGTTGCTCGTTGCGTATTAAAGGACAGTTGTACTAATGTATTAGGCAATAGCATATGGATTAGCCTTCTTTTCCACTTTGTGGATGAATGGCTTTACCTTTCTTGCAAGAAAAAACGTTTTAGGCAGTAATCCAGCTTACTATAATACTAAACTTTTGAAGAATGGTTTTTTTTGTGAAGGTTTACATCTTCTTAGAGTATGAATAGTAGGCTCTATTTTTGTTGTATATTACTGGATATAGACATTATCCATTCTTCGCAGAGTTACTGATGACTAGTATGGAGTACTTTCTATGACTTTGCTTGAATGTGCTTAGGACTTGGGAGTATTAGCATGAGTTAAACTTATCTCTTTAGTCATTATTGACTTTTTAATTGTTGTTGAAGCATTTTTCATCCTTCTATAGTTCTATAGCTACCTTGTAATTATCTACTGTCTTAAAAGAAATTGTTTGTTTTGATATATGCAGAAGGTGAATTGAACGAAGTGCATACCCCAAGCTTAACTGCACGGTCGTGGGTGGGTGCTGTTTCCGTCTGTAGGAACAGTGACTTCGCTGCATCAGGTGCTGGCAATGGGTTTGTTCGTTTGTGGGCGATTGAAAGTGAGGCCAGGGGGATTCGGCCCTTGTTTGGCGTTCCAGTGGTGAGTCCGGATTTCTTGATCTATTTGTTATCACTGCTGTATGTCCTAAGTGGCAATGTTTAGTCGTTTACTGCTAAATAAAGTTATGTCTTATGGCTAATTGATTTTTATTTTATTTTTACAAAATGTCAGTATGTCATTGCTTATTTATCAACCATGAAGATTTCTTACTAGACTTTTGGCTTTTAGCCTTTTAGGGTTTTTCATCAGTGACACCATCCCACACATTAACGATGCATGCTGTAAAATGTTTTATCTCTTACTTTACTCATTAAATGTCTGCACTTCACATGTACATCTTGAACCATTGAGACATTATCAATGGAATGTTATTTGCACAAATTTACAGCAGTTCTAGAAATAGGGCAGCTGCATTTTGCTCCTTTCTCTGCATCCTTTAGCTGCATTTACATCAGTTACATACTCTGCATATGGCTATATCATCATCCATCAAGTTGTTGATTTGTATATGAACCTGAACCATAGTCATGATTAAGTATTGTTTTAACAAATTTGATGACCAATGTGAACTAGTATTCGCTGTGTTATCGACTCTTTTGGCACCTTTTTTGCGAACATTTAAAGTACGTGTTAGGTTAATCATACATTCATACTCGAGGATATCCGTCGAGGAATCAATGTCTTTTGGTGGGGATGTTAAAGATTCCCCTAAAAAAGTAAAAGAAGAACTAAAAATGGTACCCCAGCTCTATGGCAAGCTATTTTGTTCTTTATTTAGCGGCGCCCGTATTTCTTTGGAGTGATTTTGTATGCCATTTGACTTCTTTGTTGATGTGCTTATATTTTATTTTTATTAGTTGTTCACACTCGTCCCTCTGGTTCCTCTTTTAATACTCCCCCAACATTCATTTCATTTCCAGTAGTTTGGTCAAAATTCTCCTCACAAATAGTTTTGAGGTCTCTTTCATTATTTCGTCATTCTGTTACCCTTGAATTACTTTGGTTCTATATGCCTATACCCACTTGATTGACCGGCGGCTTTTGTTACTACAACAATTACTTTGTTTTTTATATGGCTGTTTCAGTGGCATAAATGTTACCGATTTGTTCTTCTTTGACATACCTCTAATTTGTATGTCAATTGTATTGGCAGTTGTTCCTCTGATCCATATTTCTTTTAGTAGTAAATATTGTATGAGGCGGTCTCATGTGTGAGACTTTACCAGTTTACCGAAAGATTGATGGACTCTCCATCTATCTATGTAGTTAATAGTTTGGTTTCACATCTAAAACCGTTTCAAAGGTGTTTACATTCATTTAAAGCTTTGTGATTCCTAGTTGATGGTTCTAATTCTGCTCTATTTTCTGCTCATACAGGTTGGATATGTGAACTCTTTGGCAATTGCTAAATCGGGAAGGTTTCTTGTTGCTGGGGTTGGCCAGGTGAGGCCCTATTTTATAAAGTTTTCACGTTAATTGGTTTGAACTTCCACTGTATTTCATTCTGCCCGTGTAGATTTATACGTCCGTTGATAAAATGATCATATTGGAATTTGACCGTCTATGGATGAGAAAATACTAAATAGAGATGCTATGAAGTGCATTGTGTTGCGTCTGAGGAGATCTTTTATTGGCAGAACTATTCTTTCTAAAAATCTTGTCGATAAAAGAATTGTGTAATGTCATGGCTGAATTTGACTTCATTTAGCCAATGGTGTAAATTACAAAGTCATGGGTAATTCAAAAAGATCCTTAGATTTTGTGTGTTGCTCCTTTGAATGATATTGACTGAGGAAGTCGTTTAACTACATTTACATGTCGGTGTGTCATTGCTGCGAGCCTCTTTATTCTGGTTAGGAAGGAACGAGAAAACAGTTTGAAAAACCTCACATGTTCACGTAATTTAGGTTGCGTACCCATTATTAGGCTGCTGGCTTGCTTGTATACACATCGGGTATTATGTTACTTTAGATACTTCGATGGCTTCTATAGTGCAGTAAGCTTTGATCAGTTGGTAGACCATAAAGCATGTTATCAGATAAATACAGATTAGTTATTGAATAGATGATGGAAAAAGGGTGGACGGTCCCATCCCACACGGGATCTGATTTAAATGTCTTGGATGTATTTGTAGAACCACGCTAAGCAAGTCTTTTAAATGGTGTCCTTATCGTGTCATTCGTTGCAGGAACCGCGTCTTGGAAGGTGGGGTACTATCTCGGCAGCAAGAAATGGAGTCATTTTGCAGTCCTTCAAGCTTTCACCATAGAAGATTTTCACAGAGCGTACTATGTTTTTGTAAAAGCTCCTCAGTTTTGACCATTCTGATGCCGAAATTTATCTATAAGATCACTTTATTTATCTAATTTTTCCTCTTTTCTTCCTTGCTGCTTATTTCATACGATCATCATTCTTATATAGAGCGACTACTAATTCGTACTCTTTTTATTTCCCATTTTGATGATCATATATTTGGGAACTTAACTGGAAAAAAACGACATTTCACTTTTTTTTCGCCCACTGCAAATTATATTAATGCTTATCAACAAAAATGGTAAATAATCGGATAATGCATTCTTGATGCAGAGCAATAGCGTCGTCTGAAGCGAGTATTAGTATTGTTTTGTATGCCAGTTTGAGGCTGAACTCACAAGCTTCGATGGAAAGTGTGAACTTAAAAATGGCGTGGAGCCAGTGGGGCGTGGCTCGTGGTTGTGGTGTCTCCTGCACCGAGGACTACATTTCTCTTTTCTCGTTAACCATATAGAACCTACAACCTTTTAGGAAACAATTGATAGATTGGGAGATACAACTCCCTCGAGTTGACCTTGAGAGGTCGAGATGGGAATTTTACGTATCGGCGTATCTCCCTGAGGGTGGTGGACCCTTTAGCAACGAGTCTTGCCTTATGTCTCTCGATGTCGCCAAGTGAGTCTCTTTTAGTCTTAAAAACCCACTTACATCCAATGGTTTTTACACCATTGGGCAACTCGACAAGATCTCAAACTCGATTAGATGCCATAGAGTTCATCTCATCTTTGTTTGAATCTGTAGAACTTATGGCTTGTGAAAATGACATAGGGTCATTATCAGCTCCAACACTGCAATCCGATTCTTGTAGATATACTTCATAGTCGTCAGGAATCGCCGATCTCCTTTCTCGAGTAGATTTTCTTAATGGAATTTTTTCACCTCGCGGTGAACTTCTTCCTAGGGATGGCAACGGGCCGGATCTGGACCGGATCCAGCAGGATCCAGATCCAGATCCGTTTTTGGCAACAGGATCCAGATCCGACCCGGATCCGACGGGTCCAAAAAAGATAGATCCAGATCCGGACCCTGCGGATCCGGGTAGGATCCGGGTTTTACGCGGGTCCCATGGAAAAAAAAAAGAGAAGAAAACAAATTAAAATGGCAGCCACATGCGACATGCCCACAAGGCCACAACTCAAGCCTACAACCACAATTTTTCAATGTTCATCTTCATTGTCTACTAACAAATTCAAAAGATTACAATTTTACGAATTAAAGTCTTACAAAATGAAAGTCCCACAATTAAAGTCTTACAAAATGAAAGTCCCACAATTAAAGTCTTACAAAATAGAATTCAACTTAAAGATAACAATGAAGCTTAAAATCCTACGATTAGTTAACACTTGAAACTTCTTCATCACCATCTTCCTCCATGTCTTCCTTAGCAATATCATCAACATCCTAATGTCATAAAGAATATACCAATTATAAAAATACAAACAAGTAATTAAAGTTGATAAACTAAATATATGTGCACCTATTAAATAAAAAGTCTAAGTAAGAAAAACTCACCATGTCAATTACATCAATCATTTCTCCTTCAAGATCCAAATCTTCATTGATGGTTGAACATGTACTCGTGCCATCCAATTCACCTTCAAAATAAATGCAAACTAGTATAATACCATCGCTTTCAAACAAGTATATAATCATCAAATAACAAGATAAAAGATTAAGGGCTTTAGTCAAAGAAATACCTTGAATAACTTGCATTTTCCAATTTTGTAAGCACATTAACGCTTCCACGGTGTCGGCATGAAGCCTTGAGCGATGGGGACTTACTACCCTTCCTCCCATACTAAAGGCACTTTCGGAAGCCACACTAGAAATCGGAATAGCAAGAACATCTTTCGCAATATCTCGTAACGTGGGATATTTATGATTGACTTTCCACCAACTAAGGACGTCAAAATTAGCATCCTCCGGCTCTGGGTGGTCCTCTAAATAATGGTCCACCTCTCCCATTACATTGACCTTCTTCTTCATTGTCTTTTTTTGTAAAGCATACCCATCTTCACATTCAACATTAGAGACATAATCCTCTCTTTTTCTTTTTCCTTTAGACACCTCTTGTGTCTTACTCCCTTCCCTCCTAAGTTGATACTCAACCACAAGATTATCCAAGAGCTTCCTCACCTTATCCAACTCTTCATCACATTTATCATCATAGAGTCTACCAAAATAATATCGAACACAATCCATCTTATTCCTAGGATCCAAAATAGCGGCAATGGCCAAAAGACCATTAATATGTTCCCAGTACTTATCAAACTTCTCAATCATTTTCTTAGCCATGGATTTTACAATTTCCTCATCATCATATAACCAACATCTCAAAGCAAGCTTAATCTCACAAGCCTTCCTAAAAAATAAGTTAGAAGTAGGATAATTCCTCCCCGAAAAAACCTTAGTAGCATTACTAAATATCCCCAACTTCTTACAAATAAGGCTAGCTAATTTCCAATCATCATCGGAAGGAATATCAAACTTCAACTTTTGATTTAGTCGTTTTAGCCTTACAAATACATCAACATAAGGTAAAGCTGATTCAAGCATAGAAAAAGTCGAATTCCATCTTGTTTTACAATCAAGAATCAATCTTTTATTGTTATTAATGCCTAAAAACCGACAAGACTCCTCAAATTTTTCAATCCTTTTAGGAGTAGACATCCAAAATGAAACACAATCCCTCACTTTGACAATTCCTGTTTCAATGACATATAGTCCATCCTTGACAATCAAATTTAAGATGTGAGCACTACACCTTAAATGCAAGAAAATACCTCCCAACATAAGACACTTTTCCTCAAAATTTTTGAGAAGGATTTTCATCATCGCATCATTTGTAGTGCAATTGTCAACAACAACGGATGAAATCTTACTCTCTAGACCATATTGAGATAAGCAATCCATTAAGACTTTTGCAATAACGCCTTTTGTGTGTGGAAATGGCACAAAGCAAAACCTTCAAAGAATAAATATTAACATAAAGGGTTATTTATTTTCTAATAAACAGTGCTGAAATTGTAAGAAAAGAAATTGACTAGTTAGTAGTTACCTTAATGTTCGATTTCTCAAGTTCCAATTCTGATCAATAAAGTGTGAGGTGACTACCATATATCCTTTCTTTTGATTAGATGAAGTCCACATATCCGTTGTCACCGCAATTTTACTATCATTATACTCCAACAACCGTCTTAAGGAAAGCTTATCACAAGTGTACATCTTAAAGAGATCACTTCTCAACGTGTTCCTAGATATCATCTTGAAGGAAGGGTTTAAACTCTTCGAATACTCCCTAAAACCAAAGTGATCAACTATAGATAATGGATACTCATGTAACACCACCATTGTAACTAATTTACTCCTACTAATCTCTTGATCAAACTCCTTATACTTCTCTTTTAGTTCCAAAGTAGTAGTGCCATCATTCTCAACTATAGTTCTTAACTTCTTTTAACCACTATTATTTCCAAGAAATCTCATTGGACAAGCCTTCTTTGCATGTTTATTAAGATGAGAAACTCCATTTGCTCCATTGTAAGAAAGATATTTCTTACAAGCTTTGCATTTAGCCTTCCTAACACCATCAACCGTCTCTAAATCAAAGTAATTCCAAACCAGTGAAGTAAGTTTCTTACCTCCTAATCCAACCAAAACTGAGTTCATTTGTGTATTCTGAGTAGTCTTAACATTCCTAGTAGAATCACTTAATACCTCATCGACAACATTTTCTTCCTCACTATCTAAGTCATGTATAAGCACATTAACATTCCTATTAGAATCACTCAATAACTCATCTTCACTATCAACGGAGAAAGAAGAAAACTTTGATTGCTCAGCGTCCATTCTGATAAACACAACTAAAAACAGTCAACATACAATTAATAAACACAACTAAAAACAGGCTATCGTACCATAACTTGCACGGAATATAGCTAAAATGATCTAGGACAAGTTCATTACTTGACCATCATAAACACCACAAACATATTTCACAGCTAGTCAGAAGCCAATTATAGTAACATCAAAAGCGTGAAGAGCAGGTAAATTGACCCTCAATTACATTACAAAATAACAATAAAGCAAGCCTCACAACCATGCAGATCTACGAAAAAAAATATACCCACATACCCAAATCAAATTCTTATCAAGCAAAGAATCGTGTTTAATGACGCCTGAAAGTGAATACTGAAGCTCTCCCACATACATAACATAAGAGCATTGCCTATTTAGTTAATGTGAATACTGAAGCACTGAACCCATTTAATGACGCCTGAAAGTGCTTGATTGTGTTTTGGAGTGTTGGTAAGCAAAGAATCGTATTAAAACAGTAAGAGTTTAGAATAAGAAAGTTAGATACAGTCGAAGTTGTACTTACAATACAACAATATCGAACGGCGTCGGCAGCGTAGGGCGAGCAACGGCGGTCGGGGTCGGCGTCGGCGTCGGCAGCGGCAACGCGGGGCGGCAGCGGCAGTTTGAATTTAGGGTTTAAATTTAGGGTTTGATTTTAGGGGATGAATTAGAGAGGAATGTTAGATACATTTAGGAAATTAGCAATGAAATGTTTGAGGAATTGAGGCCCAGACCCCTGGTCCAACTCCAGAAATTTAGAATTTTTTTTTTTTTTTAATATTAAAACGGGTCTCGGGTCAGATCCGGGTCTTGTCAACAAGATCCAGATCCAGATCCGTTTTTAAACTCGTGGATCCAGATCCGACGGGTCCAAATTTAAAGGATCCAGATCCGGTCCAGCAGGGTCGGGTCCAACGGATCTGGACCGGATCCAGGATCCGTTGCCATCCCTACTCCTAAGTCCTCTTCCATGTGTGCTGTCCGATAAGCTAGGCACTTGCACTCGAGACCATTTTTTTTTTCAAATTGTAAGATCATCCTTTTTTTTTTTTCGGCAACAGTAAAATAAACGAAAAATCTACAACAAAGCTAGTTGAGCCACATTATGGGCTCGCTTATTAAGATTACGAGGGATAAAACTAATACTTAAGCAATGAAAGCAATCAACCGAAGACCAAATATCAGAGAGAACTCCCTTATTATGATGATGGATACTGTCAATTCCTGTGATCTGTCGGACGACCTGTAAGCAATCTGAAGAAATACCAAGATGTAGAAAACGATGCTCAATTGCCCAATGTAAAACCTCCAAAATACATCGAGCTTCCGCCTGCGCAGCCGATTCAGCATAAAAGACACAAGATGCCTCTTCACTAACATCACCATTTGGGTCAAACAGAACCCATCCTGCAGAAGAAAGGGCACCATATCTCCATGCCGCATCAACCTTAACTCTGAGAACACCTTCATGATGATGCATAACAATCATGAAAAATGGTAATGAATTCGTAAGATCACTATCCTCTGCATCAGAGCTCATAGCCATACAATCATCACTAAGATTTCTCCCCAAAGACCCTTTTGCTTCTCTTGAGCTGATAACTCGCATAACCACTCCAACTAAGACTTGCACATTGTTAAAAAACACATTTGGATAAAAGACATCATGATTAAAAAGAGCATTATTCCTGGCGATCCAAATTTGCCACAAAATAGCCAAAAAAAGTCACTAGACTTTCTTGACCATTCTCAAGCTTCCATAAAAAATCAATCCATCCAATGATCCAGAGGCGCACCTCCAAGCCTTCAGTTCCGAAACAATTAATCCCCAACATTGAACCTTTCCACACCCGCATAACTACCGGGCAATCCCTGAATAAATGGTCAACACATTCAATCAGCTCCCCACCCTTATCACAAAGACTACACGAAAAGCAAGTATCCACCCCCCTTTTTATCAACTCAGCGCCCACTGGCAAAGACCCTGTAACAATTTTCCACACCAAAATCTTCCAATTTTGTGGCCCTGAAAGCCTCCACAGACGAGATTTAAAAAAAGAAAATGGAACAGCACCAAGTCTCAAATCATCCATGTCTGATTTTTTCCTCTCAAAATAATCTTGAAAAGCCGTTGCGTAACCACTTTTCACAGTATAAAACCCAGATGCAGAGCCAATCCAGGACATCTCATCCTTAATCTGTGAAGTACAGATAGGGATAGCCAACATTTTTCTAGCAGTTTCCGTGGTAAAGATTTTCCTAATCTTAGTCTCATCCAATCCCCTACCATCCAACATAAGGTGTCTCACTTTTAAATTCGTCAAGTTGACATAATCCAAATCCAGAAGCTCTGGCCGTGGCTCAGGAATCTCGTCATCCACCCACTTAATTGTCCAAACATCCAAATTTGAGTCAGTACCTGGTTTCCAACCCACACCTTCTCGAATAAGATCCAGACCATGAATAATACTACGTGATCCCCATGACCAATGCCTACCTCTTCGAATCACCATCCCCTAGCTTGAATCAGGATTACAAAGTAACAGATTACGAAAGACCTTACTAAGAAAAAGGTTATGTTCATTCAAAATCCTCCATGCATTTTTAGCAAGCAAGGCCTTATTCATACACTCCACATTCCTGATCCCCAAACCTCCTCTTGATTTTGGCAAAGCCAGAAAATTCCTACTGCAAAAATGAAGACCTCTCTGTGATTTATGTCCAACCCACCAAAAATGAGCCAACAAAGCATTAATCTTTGTTACCACACTTATCGGAATCTTGAAGATCGATAAAAAGTAAATAGATAGATTTGATAAGACAGACAAAATCAATGTCAACCTTCCTGCCGCAGATAGGAAAATCCCATTCCAAGAAGAAATACGTTTAATAACACTAACCACTAGACCACTGTAAATCTCTTTTCTGGTCCCAATAAATTCAGTAGAAATTCCCAAATACTTTCCAATACCTCGATTCCGAGTGACATTCAAAGTTCGAAGACAATATCGAGATCCAGCTAATGTCATCAAAGGACTAAAAAGAATCCCGGACTTATCAGCATTTAGAACCTGACCAGAAGCTTGACAGTAATACCTGATCACTTCTTTGATTTCCGCACAACAATTTCCCTTATTCTTAAGAAAGAAGATAGAATCATCAGCAAAAAACAAATGAGACAAAGCAGGGGCATTTCGGTCCAATCTGATTCCCTGAATCATTTGCAGTTCTTCTTTTCTTCTCACATTAGCCGAGAGCACTTCCATACATAGAATAAAAAAATAAGGTGAAAGCGGATCACCTTGCCTTAGGCCACACTTAGGAAGAAACTGCCTTAGGCCACACTTAGTAAATAGATAGATTTGATCATCTTAAATTAAGTTTTCTCACAATTATCTTTGTATACCCGCCTTGCTTAAATTGATTATAAGTACAATGTCTTAACTTGACAGTATTAACTAAGAGTTAGTATTTACATGAATGTTAATACCAGCCATATGTTATATGGACTATGGAGTATGATAAAACCACTCATATAGCATTTTTTTGGCAACCATAAAGAAAATATTATACAATAACATTTGACTTATTTGGTCAAATACACTTTTATTAAAAATGTAAACTAATACAATAAAGTAACTACGTTGACAAATAACAATGTGTTGATGGCGTACAAATAGTGGAACACATAAAACAAACTCGACATCCCCAACATTCTTAGAGGGATGATTAGAGCTGGCCACATGATCTCGTAAATCGTTACTCATCTTAAGGGACACGGCTTCGGAGAAATACCTGCAACAAAACACAAAAATGTGTCTCGGAGATTCATCACCTTGGTTGTGATAAACGACACCAGAGGACCATCGAGACCCTTGAACCATGAGAATTGGACAAAGTATACTTACGTCACTATTACGTAGAAAGAAAAGATGGATGAGAGGCCTAGACCTACCTCCAAAGGGGAGAAAACTCCTTGGGACGCAAACACGGACAAGAAACTCAAAGTCTAGAAAAACGAGAAAGATGATAACAAACGATATATAAAATAACCTGCACAACCCTCTAACCAAAACCATCTCCAAAGATCGGCAAGAGATGGACACAATCACACAACATAAGCCAAATGTAATGTTACTATCACCCCAATGATTAAAGGACATGACACCCTTAGCCAAAAAGGGATAATAATTAGAAAAAAAAACATAACAAAACTCATGATATAGAATAGGACACCCAAAACCAATATCGAGTTTTTATTTGAACTCACTGAAGACGCAAAAAAACGATTAAACATTTGTAAGAAATAGAGACACCGCATCCTGCACAACCCAAAACCCACTACCCACCATATACACAAACGCACAACCCGGACCCCACCTTCCCTCCACGACACATACACAAAGCTTGTCTCCCCCACCAACATGGACTCAACCCACCATCCAAACAACACCAAGAACTCCCACCAACACAACCCAACAGACCACTAAGACCCCAAATTCCAGACAAAAATCCCTAGGACCATCGAATTACATGCAACAGACCACCACAAAAGGATTACAAAGACGACAGAAACGAAAACAAAGAGGGCTCGATCAGCGGGGACCACCAGATCGTCCCAGGAACCCGACCTCATAAATACAAGCAACCAAGGTGAGAAAAACTCACCACAACAGACCGTCAAACCTTCAAACAAGAGCTTTACCAGGGATGTGGGAGGGGCGAGGGAGAGGGGAGCATCTCAGGTTGCATGCACCACATGCGATGACAGGACATGGGAACGACGGAACGACCTCAGAACCAAACCACCAAGAGAACCAAAAAGAGGAAGGGATTTCAGGCTAGAGAGGCTGCTATCAGCACCAAACGTGGATAATCGTTGAAGATAGGTCAAAATGGGGAGCCATCTCCAGCGAAAAGGAAGAAGGATGCACAGTTGGGGTGTATTGGGGGGAGGCGGCGACTCCTTCAGCTTTAGGGTTTTTGTTTTGTTTTTGGTTAGATAAAGGAGAGACCTTTTTAGAGATATTGTTGTCTTCAATTATGCATCGTTAAAAAAATCACTCATATAGCAGGAGGTTAAAAGCGTATTTTATTTTGCAAGTGTAAATGTTTTTTGTTGATGGCGATGTCCTATTATAGAGTAAAACTGATTTGTGGGAGTTCTCATTATCCTATGCAGGACCGGTCCTGAGTATTTTGAGGCCCTAGTCAAAATTATAAAATAGGCCCCCAACTCTTTAAAAATATTTGTTGAAATAATTCATATGTCATTGTCTAATACTACGATTTAATTAACAAAACAACTAAAAAACTTTTGAAGAACACTATTTTTTTCCAATTTTAAAGATAATGTTGATTCTTGAGGAACCCTAAATAATTTAGAAGAAAATATGATTTTGGATTTGAAGAATTGAATAAAGGATATCTTATAATTCAACACTTTTATCGTAAAAAAACTGCAAAAAATTGAAATTCTGTCAAATGTAGATATAACTCTACCAGATGAGTCCATTAAAGTTATATTTTGCACAAATTATGCTATGAACCCAATTCACACAAAATCCAAAATCATTTTTTTATTAATTGGTTAAAGAACTAGATTGACGGGCCTATATGAATTCCAAAAAAAATGGTGAAAAACAGGTTGGGAGGAATAGAACACAAGACCATCTACTAAAAAGTTACATGCATAACCGCTAGACTACTTCCCTTATTTTGATATTTACATGTAATAACTTTTATTTGATAAAGACTAAAAGTTTTATTTCTAACTTAATGGGCCCCTTCTAAACTTGGGCCCTTGTCATCTGACCCAGTAAACAGCCCTTTGGGCCGGTCCTGATCCTATGAACTAAATCCTATAAATTTCATCATCGACATTTTTGAGATCGATTTAAGTTATTTAGTGCAATGTAAGAGTTTATGTTTTGTAAATAAATGATAAAGAGTTCCATTTTTTACTATTGTGATTGGTAAAATTTTACTTGAAAGCGATGTGTATTCGTAAAAAAAAGTTATCTTTCGGTATATTAAAGTAAATACTTCTATTATTATATTAACACAAAGACTCTTAATCATTAACTTAACATAATGAATTTAAAAATTATATTTTAGCAAACTAAATACTCCCTCATATTCTAAATAAGAGTTTCAACTAGTTTTGTTACCCGTGACAATCACAGGTTATTTTTGGGTTTCATTTGCCTATTTTCTAATTAATTCTTCTTCTAAATTAATTGATTTGATTGTTTTCTACTTGCCAATTGATAGTTTACCCATATTATTGCAATGCATTTGTATATGAAATGTAGTGGTGACAATGTAATCAATTAACATCTCATTTTTTTTATTCTTCGATTTTTTAATTTTTCGACTTTAAAATTAATTGGGTTGAAATATTTGTTGCCAACTTGGCAGGATATTTTTCTCCATATAGTTAGAATCATATCATCATAATAAATAACTTTTTCAGTCATATAAAAAATTTAGAAAATTGAAGATCAGAATAACATTATATTATCTACATAGTGCTCTTTTTATAGTTCGACTTGTATATAAACTATTTAGAGTTCTAGTTAATATGTACATGTTTTGTGTTTTCTTTAATTTATTATAAACCACCATTTTTTTTACGAGTCAAAATAAACTGAAATTGTTAAAAACACCAAGTTTAAGCAACAATGTATTAATATAGGTAATAATTTTTTGTTTGAATGGACAAAAAGGGAGGAAGATTAAGATACAAAATATTAGAATTAGAATTTTTAATTATTATCATCGCACCCATTAACAATATTAATTATTGTTGAGTGTTAACATTCTTAATTTAAACTTCTTCTATTAAAACTCATATAAGAAAACAATAATATCAACATCTTTAGCCATAATTCATATAACCGTTATATGTACTTGTACCAGATATTATTTCATGTCTTTACTTAGTAAAGAACAATTCACTGCATCACTGCTGTATTTAACAAAGTAAATCATACATTATTATTTAAATGCTCTTAAAACGATTTTTTTTCATATATAAAAACTACAAAATGCCCAACTTATAAAGGGTAAAATTAATAATAATACAAATAACTTCGAAGAATTGACAATATTTTAATTGAAAAGTTATGTTTTCACTTAAGTTGGTTAATTTTTATTCCATCATTCTCTACTTTGGTGATATTATATCTCACTTTGTAACAAATTGCATGGAATTACATTATAATATATAATAAAATGGTCATAATTAACAAATTTTAGCTTTCACCCATAAATCCATGATTGGTGTGAGTTATGATGATAGGTCTAATTTTTATGCTTAACTCTCATTCTCTTAGAATGATCGATCATCAATAACATAAATGACAATAATTTGTAATAAGATAATAATGGTGAATGAAAAAAGGGGGTGTAGACATATAAAATGAGACATGGTTTATTTTTAGGTATAAAGATCGGTCTAATTTCTACGCTTAACTATTGTTCCTTTTAAATGATCTATCGTTTAAATTATTGAATTTTGAATGTCAGAATAGCTGTTACAGAATAGTCATATTTACAGCAATAATATTAGTTATTAAGGCTGAAAATATTACTCCTTAATGACCCATTATTCCAGCCAATTAATCCACAATTAATCCACAATTAAATCTCTTGATTTACTCCTTGTAAGTGATGTATTGTTACACTATATAAGGAGGTTGATTATCCTGTGAAGTGACACAGAAAATATATCAATCTACTACATATAAAATACAAACAGATTAGTTAGAGCTGTCATCACTATGTGTGCGAGTGGATTTGGGGTGTGAACGATATCGGGTTTATTGTACCTGACGGGTTTACGCAAGTGGACAGTAGACGACACAAGCTACCAGTACGAGTACCGTAATAAGGTTAGTACTTCCAACAGTGGTATCAGAGCCAACTTGTGTAATTGTTTCTGTCCCAAATGTGTTTGTTTTAATTCGTCAGTGATTTTGTATCCTCGTTTTTATACCCTTTTTTTTTATTTATAAAGAATAAATAAATAAAAAGATACAAAACAAAAATTAAAACATACTGTATGTACTACTATAGTGAAAACACACGTTTAGTTTATTGTTTTGCATACAGACCACTTCTCCTCGTTGTTTTATCGGACTCCACTTTTTCCCCGACACCTCTCTAGTTTTTTGGTAACTAGGATAAGCTCGGCCCATTGTTTCTGAATAACTGAACACGATCGGTTTTTTTTATGATGGCGCGTGTGGGTCACGTTTCACCATGTCACGCGTTCGGAGCGTGATTCGTGTCAAAATAACCGTCTGCCGTCGATCTTCATGATGATGGTGGTCGTTCTCAGCTTTAATATTTTTTTTTTTATTTTTTTTTTGTGTGTGAAAAATTAAAGGAGACCCAATTTGTTTGGGAGGTTAGTAAATGGGTTATAGAAGAAAAAAAATGAGTAAAAGGGAAAGAGCCTTGATTGCTTGTGGTTAGTCATGTTTTTTTGGGAGATCTTGTGAAATAATAAGAGGAGAAAGGAGGAATAGTTCGCAGGATGTGTTTCTGGATCTGTTTTGTTTTTCCAAAGAGACAAGATGTTTTAATGGTTTTGTGGTTCTACACTTTTGCGTGAATATTGTGTTTGTTTATTGTGGTTGCTTTTGTATTTTATTTTCAATGGACAATAGGATTACATTTTAAGTTTTTATTCCAATGGACAATAGCTGGATTCAATTTGTTTTTTCTCAACTTGTGTGGTTGTTGTTTCGCATATCTGTTGTTCCAGTACGATTTACATAAATTGGTTTTATTTCCGCTGCGTATATATATAAGTATACACTTTTTTTTGTTGCGTATACTTGTTTACTTTTATATGAATTAGTTTCGTATGCCTTTAATTTTATTATCGTGAATTCGTTTTTTTCACTTGAAATTACAATAAGTATTTAAATTTGTTTTATGTACATTTTAATATTTTAGTAATATTATAAATATTGTATAATGCTAATTCGTTTTGGCTCAAATTTATTTAAATGATTATGTTTCATAATAAATTTGAAGTAGTGAAAAATTAAATTTTTTTTTAGAATTTTATAATTTATGTCCTCGTGTGATGATTATGAGCCTAGCAAAATTTTTGAACATGAGATATAAATGAAAGAAATTTCTTTTGGTAATTTAATTTTTTGCGAGTCGTGCCTAATGTCCATTTTTTAAAATATATGCTTGTAGATGGCTAAGAATATGATTGGTGACCTGTCCACAACCGAGAAACTTGATGGGACGAACTACGATATGTGGCATAGGAAGATTCAGTATCTCCTTAATGAGCGCGAGGTTTTAGATACCTTGTCGACTACTGTTGCAAAGCCAAAAGAACCTACGGACCCTATTGGCGAAGATGATGATGAGTATTTTGAAAACTTGGAGCTCCACAATGTTTGGTTCAGAAAAGATCGTTCTGCACGCTTTACTATGTTGTTTTGCATACATAATGATCTTATTGGCGAGTTTGAGACATGTCCCACTGCTAAGGACATGTGGGACAAGCTTAAGGTCACATTTGGTCAGACATCAGCGACGAGGCTTCGTGCTTTGAACCTGAAGTGGATGGATTATACTATTAATCCCAAACATAATGTCACCGAGCATTTGCGCACTATGAGTGCAATGATACGTGATCTGAAGGCTGCTGGGCGTGATGTGCCTGATGAGGAACAAATAGTGAATGTGCTTCGCTCTCTACCTTCTAACACTGAAGAGTGGAAGAATTTTAAGCTCCTCATGGCTCATAGTGAAAATGTAAAGACTTTTACTGAGTTAGCTAAGCACGTT
This sequence comes from Silene conica, assembly GCA_029255685.2. Lineage (NCBI taxonomy): Eukaryota > Viridiplantae > Streptophyta > Magnoliopsida > Caryophyllales > Caryophyllaceae > Silene > Silene conica. The sequence continues at coordinate 78,084,952 of CM055314.2, forward strand.
GAAATGGAAGTAGAGCGCCAAAAGGCGCTAAGTCCTCCCACTACTGTTGTTGCTCTTGTTGTTCAAGGTACGTCCAAGAATAACAAAGGCAAAAAGCCGAAGGGTCGTCGCCCTATTCAAACTCATGGACCGCGTGGTAGTGTCCAAAAACAACATAAGGCAAAAGGTCGTAACGAGACAAATGCGGCACGTGTGAAGTGCTACAACTGTGGAAAAAAGGGACATTTTTCTCGTGATTGTTCCGAGCCAAAAAAGGTACCTTTCTTGATTCATAGTCATTAGTTATTTGTTTGTTCCCATGCATTAGTTGCTAACTCTCTTCCTAATTGGATTATAGATTCGGGAGCAAGCAAGCACATAGTTCGTGATAGAGACGGATTCGTGGACTTTCATCGCTTTCCGGTGGGTTCACAAACTGTCATGCTTGGCAATGGCAGTACGGAAGACGTCTTGGGAGTAGGAACTTACCAAATAAAGCTCCGTGGTGGCAATGTGTTGCTTCTACATGATGCTCTCTATGCGCCTGGAGTCCAATGTTGTTTAGTTTCAGTTATTAGTTTGTTGAAACTTGGTTTTGTTTTCAATTTTACTTCAAGTAGTTTGGACATTTTATATCACGACGATGTGTTTGGTCGTGGTATTTTGAACAATGGTTTCTTTGTACTTGATTTGGATGATTTTAATGATAATTCATCGTTTGCTTTAGTTTCTCGTTTTGATGTCGATTCTGAATCTGTTAAATGGCATGCTAGACTTGGTCATATAGGCCAAGAAAGAATGAACAGACTTGCAAAAGATGGTCTATTAGATAAGCTTACAAGGGTTAAGTTGCCCATATGTGAACCTTCTCTAGCTGGAAAAGCCAGCAAGAAACCTTTTAGTAAGGCTTCTCGAGCTTCAACTCCCTTAGAGTTGATCCATTCTGACATTTGTGGGCCTTTAAATGTAAAGGCTCGTCATGGTGCTACATATTTCCTCACCTTGATAGATGACTATTCGCGTTTTGGTTACGTGTATTTGTTGTCTCACCGTTATGAAGCGCTTGATACATTCAAACGTTTTGTTACGGAAGTTGAGAACCAGTTGGAACGAAAAGTTAAAACACTTCGAACTGATCGTGGTCGCGAATACCTTTCAGATATGTTCGAAGGGTTTTGTGGGGAAAAGGGTATACGTAGACAACTTACAATTCCTTATACTCCACAACAAAACGGTGTTGCGGAAAGAAGGAATCGTACCTTACTTGATATGGTTTGGTCAATGATGGCACAAGCCAACTTACCTATTAGTTATTGGGGAGATGCGTTACTTACTGCAACTTATATCCTTAATCGTGTACCAAGTAAGAGTGTACCCGTTACTCCATATGAGTTATGGAATAATAGAAAGCCCTCTTTGGATCATTTACGCCCATGGGGTTCGGCAGGCTATGTGCATAACCCGACTCACAAACATAGCAAGCTTGGTCCAAGAGCAACCAAAATGGTGTTCATTAGATATCACGAACGCTCGAAAGGGTATGTGATGTTTGGTGAGCATCCGAATGGTGGCATGACCGAAATTCATTCACGTAATGTTAATTTTCTTGAGGATGAGTTCCCAAGTATTGGTGAAATCAAGACTGATCTCGACTTGTATGAGTTACAAGAACTATCTTTAGGTGAAGGGGGGAATTTAGACCTTCTAGTATCACCTTGGATAGTTTAATTCCTACCAATGAAGGAAATGTTAGGAACAGTCCTACAATTCCATTGGATGAGAACTTACTTGTTAATGAAGAACAACTTGATAATGAGGTTCGTCCTCAATTCTCAAGTGTAGAACAAGAGACTACTTCTCAAGTTCCAAACTCCACATCTTTAGTAGATAATGGAAGTGATACTTCTTTTGGTAAAGCAAGTAATGTTGATGAGCGAAGAAGTGAACGCGGGAGAGTCCCTAAACGATTCTTTGATATCGAAAAGCGGGCTTTCCTCTGCACTCTTCCTGAGATCGATGAGCCTAGTTCCTATAAAGAAGCTATGGATTCACCAAATAGTCAAGAATGGATGGATGCGATGAGGGACGAAATGGACTCAATGGCAAGTAATAAGGTTTGGGAACTTGTTGATCTTCCGCCTAACCGTAAGTCGATTGGGAACAAATGGGTTTTCAAAGTGAAGCGTAAAGCGGATGGGTCAATTGATAAGTTCAAGGCCCGACTAGTGGCGAAAGGCTTTACCCAAATTGAGGGTGTTGACTATGATGAGACATTTTCTCCTGTGGTGAGATTTGCCTCTATTCGCCTCCTGCTAGCCCTAGTTGCCCATTTGGACTTAGAGTTGTTCCAAATGGACGTAAAGACTGCTTTTCTCAATGGAACACTTGAGGAAGAGATCTACATGGATCAACCTATTGGGTTTGTCTCAAATGGTCAAGATAATAAACTGTGTCATCTTCAAAGATCCATATATGGTCTAAAGCAATCTTCTAGGCGATGGTACTTCAGATTCCATGAGGCCATAACTGCTTTTGGCTTCTATATGGCTGATGAAGATCATTGTGTGTTTGTCAAGAAAGCTGAAGAAGGGATTATGTTTCTCTCTTTATATGTTGATGACATACTTCTAGCTGGTAATAACATGGATATGATCAACGCCGCTAAGAAGTGGCTATCCTCTGTTTTCGAGATGAAGGATATGGGTGAAGCTAGATTTGTTCTAGGAGTGGAAATTAAAAGAAACCGTGCTAAGAAACTTCTTGGTTTGTGTCAAGAGACATACATTAAGAAAGTATTAGAACGTTTTCGAATGGATAAATCCAAACCCGTTGATACTCCTGTTGACAAAGACCATTCCTTAAGCTTAGAACAATGCCCGAAAACAGATACAGAAAAGAAACAAATGAGCAATGTTCCTTATGCTAATGCTATAGGTAGTTTGATGTATGCCATGTTATGTACTCGGCCTGACATCTGCTATGCGGTTGGTTTGGTGAGTCGTTACCAAAGTAACCCAGGCCCTGCGCATTGGCAAGGAGTCAAGAGAATCTTGCGTTACCTTCGTGGTACAAGTGATTTAGCCCTTTGTTATCAAGGTGGGGACTTAAGGTTGAAAGGATACTCGGATGCTGATTGGGGAGGTGATTTAGATGTGTCTAAATCAACCTCGGGATATGCTTTCATCCTTCGTGGAGGTGCAATATCTTGGTGCAGTAAAAAGCAAGATTGTGTTGCTTTATCAACTATGGAAGCAAAGTATGTTGCTATTAGCCTTGCAGTTCAAGAAGCAATATGGCTAAGGAGTTTTCTGCAGGATCTCAATCTTACTCCTAAAGTTAATGAACCTGTGGTAATGCATTGTGACAATACTGCTGCTAAACAGTTTGCCCAGGATCCGAAATTTCATAGAAAAACCAAGCATATTAAGAGGCGTTATCATTTTGTTCGAGACGTTGTAAGCAATAAAGAAATTACTATCGAGCATATATCAACAACTTTGATGATTGCTGATCCTTTAACTAAACCTATTAAACGAGATTTGTTCCGGACTCATGTTAGGAACTTGGGCTTACGAAGGTTTTAGTTTAAAGTTTTGTAATCTTGTTGTTTTTAGGCATGTGTTTGGGTTATGGACATGTTTTTTTTTTAATATCTTATGAATAAATATGTTTTGTTTTCATGTATTCTTGAGCATATGTTGCATTTTTAAGGCACGCGTGTAATGTCACCAAGCTTTTGATTAACCTAGTCACACAGGTAATCGCCTTGATGCTAGTAGAGCATGCAAGATGAGACTAAGTCTCGTTGACACTTTGTGTGTGCAACGATACAATTTCCTTATACTTATGGAATATTGATTAAGTTGCCTTATTGTGTTTAAGATGAGACTCTAAATAGATATACAAGAGTTGAGTATGAAAAACATGTCTTTCATACTAGAGCTTAAAACCGGATATCGAGTGTCAGATTGAACATTGAGTATGTTGGTCAAGTGGCTCGGGTTAGATATTTAGGTCATATCTAGACTCAGTATTCGCACAACATAGAAAAGTGACATGCCATATCATAGTGGGAGCTATGCTGTGACACATATGTCATACTATGTGTGTTTTATCGACCGTTTAGGAGTGACAATTATTTTCCCTACCTTGTCACTGTGTGACCCTATAAGCCTTAGTGGTTGTCAGGAACGAAGCCCTTTGACTTAGAATTTTGTTTTAAAAAACGAAATTTGATGTTGCTACGTTAGTGTGTTTTTGAAGAGCTGACAAAGGTTTTGGCCTACCGAAGCATATTAGGAAAGCAATCAAGTTAAGTTTTTTTTCTCATTAGTGTCTAAGAAATGATCAATTCAACTTCACTATATTATTAGCCCGGCCGGCGGTTATATTTAGTATATAACTACATATATGTGATTAGCATAAAGGGATATTGTATGCTAGAAGTGTTGTTCGAATGATTTGGGGAATCGTTATTATTGACAGTGTTATGTTAGTTTGATGGTAACTTAATATAACATTATTTGTTACTGTTTTGGTCGCACGCCCCATTTTCTGTATGAACTATGTTCAGTTTGTTATTGTAGTAAACTTGGTTGTGTGACCAAGTGGGAGGATTAACTTGGTTGTTTTGGCTGAGTGGGAGTATTGAATTTTGAATGTCAGAATAGCTGTTACAGAATAGTCATATTTACAGCAATAATATTAGTTATTAAGGCTGAAAATATTATTCCTTAATGACCCATTATTCCAGCCAATTAATCCACAATTAATCCACAATTAAATCTATTGATTTACTCCTTGTAACTGATGTATTGTTACACTATATAAGGAGGTTGATTATCCTGTGAAGTGACACAGAAAATATATCAATCTACTACATATAAAATACAAACAGATTAGTTAGAGCTACCATCACTGTGTGTGCGAGTGGATTTGGGGTGTGAACGATATCGGGTTTATTGTACCTGACGGGTTTACGCAAGTGGACAGTAGACGACACAAGCTACCAGTACGAGTACCGTAATAAGGTTAGTACTTCCAACATAAATAATATAAATGACAATATTTTAGTAAGATAATAATGATAAATGAAAAAAAAGGTGTAGCATGAGTTTTGGCAAAAAACATTAAAGTCCATTTTTTAGGGGTATAAATGTATAATGTATCAATTTAGGTATTTATATAGGACACTCGACTATATATGATAATTTATAACCCGTATAATTTATAAAAAAATACAAGCAAAGATGTCTATCAAGTCACTTTCATAAAAAATAGTAATCAGAAAATTGGTTTTTCAAATCAAATCAAATCAAATTCGCTATTAAAAATGCATATTTTATACTAAAATAGCACCCTTAAAAATTAACTTTCATAATTCTCAGAATTTAATTATATAACTTAGAAATTAAAATAACTTTCAAAGAGACATCGAAGATTTAATTTACTAATTGTCTAAAAACTAAATTTACCTATACATTACATTGTTAGTTCGCTAAGCGAACTATTTTATGAAAACACATTCACAACCACCTACACAATATTAGACAAACAAAAAACAACACAAATTAATAATTTATCTTACAAAATTCAAGGAAATCAAATAAACTACTCAAAATTTTCCCCATCACATAACTATTTTATAAGAAATAAAGAAACAATCTTAAATAGAAAGAGGTTAAATAATGTTAATCTAGAAGTTGAATGATGTATATTAAAATTTAGTGATGGTTATATTAATTGGGAAAAGGGTTATGGTTTTGGCATTCAAAAGGTTGTAGTTTATGAGTCGTTTTATATAATCTTAATTGTAATAAAAAAATTATTGCAAAGTTAATACGAGAGTTGAATGAGTGATGATCAATTATTGTGTAGATAAAAAAGAGTAATTATGCTAAACGATGAGAATTATTTGTGACATTAAAATCAATTTAGACTTTTAATTTGCCCCAAGTATACTTTTAATTACATTTATAGAAGAATTATTTCAAAGTTAATACGAGAGTTGAATAAGGAATGGTTAATTATTGTATAGATAGAAGAAGAGTATTTATGCTAGAAGATGAAAATTATTTTGTGATATCAAAATCATTTTAGTTTACCCTAAGTATCCTTTATAGATATTATAGATATGTGTATGTTGGTAGATGATGAATAAGTTGGACAACTATGTATAAGGAATGACGTGGTATGTGGCATTTCGTCGATGTCTATATGGCATTTAATCAATGTTTTAATTAGCCTTTTAATAAAAATTTACAGAGTTAATCAATGTTTTAAGTAGTTTATAATAAAATTTTAGAGATAATGAGGTGATTTGATAAGATTTTAATGTTGATATTTTTGGTTTTCCCTTTTATTTTATTTATAGATTTATAGATAAATGAATTAAATTAATGTCAAATAATAAATTGATCCATGTCAAATTAAAACTTGTCATGTCACATTTAAAATTGTCATGCACATTAAAATATGTCATGGCACATTATTTAAGTTAGCCTTCTAGTACAAGAATTGTGATGGAATGCATGAGATATAGGACATTAAAAAGTTTATATATAAGACTTTAAATGTTAAATATTCTTGTAAATTAATTAAAATTTGATAGATATCATTAGCATTCCCATCAAATGGGAGATCACGAGAGAGGAGAATGGAAGAGCATCACTCACATAATTAGAGGAAATTTGAATTGATGATATTAACAATGGTGACTAATAACTAATAATGGTGAGTAATGAGTAATATAATGAGCTTGAAAATGAAGAGACGGGTAAGACTTTTTTATTTTTTTATTTCCTTAGTAGATATTGTAAAACACATGACATGTAGGATTATTGGTGACACGTGTCAATTAGAATTGGAGCTTACGTGTCATCTCAATAGGGGCTCAAGATGCCTTTTTATGTTATTATATAGATTGTAAAACACATGACATGTAGGATTATTGGTGACACGTGTCAATTAGAATTGGAGCTTACGTGTCATCTCAATAGGGTCTCAAGATGCCTTTTTATGTTATTATATAGATATAGATTAGGGAGTGTTTGGTTCACAATATAGTTATGAGGTATAGCCGTATAGGGTTGGAATCAATCAAATTCATACCATGTGTTTATTTGATGAAAATGAAAGTTTCATACCCATACCTCAAACCCATGAGGTATTGGTTTCTCATACCCATGGAGGAGGTGGGTTTGAGATTGATACCCATGGTATCAAATTATAAATAATGAAAAGTGTTAAAAACAGTTATGTCATATTGTAAAAAAAATATTTTATATATTTATTTGATTAGATTTTATCTACATGATTTAATAGTTATAAAATTTTTTATTAAAAATATTGTATTTGAAGATTTTTTAATTTTGATTGATTTTTAACCCCATACCACCCAAAATTGAAACAAACTCATGGTATGAAGTATTGAGGTATCAAGTTCCAACCCGATACCACCCAGGTATGATTCCCGATTCCAAACCCATACCAATGCATGAACCAAACACCCCCTTTGACTTTGACATAAGATTTAATGAATTGAATTAGATAAGGTAAAGTATTGTGTAGAATAAAAAGATTTGAAATAGGGAAGGTATTATTATTATTATTATTTTGGGTAGAATGATTAAAATAAGAGGGCGTTTGGTTAGAGAGAGAGAAAGTGAATGAAAATAAGAAAGGGTAACATGGGAAAAGGAAAAAGATTACCTAAAACTTAATTGGTTGTTTGGTTACACCAAGAAAGGGAACTAATGGTACACTCACACTCACCCCTACCACTAACATACACCACTACAAACAACCACTTATCTACTGGCGACGGTAGTGGTGGGGGTAGTGTCACGGCTAACACGGTTGTCGCAACCCTATCAAAGATAAAACCTAACCGGTCTGAACTAAATGTAACAGATGTAGTCGGGTATCGTATCCACAGAGAGATGGGCATTCTATAGTCTAAATAAGTCTGTCTGAAGTAACTGTTTATGGGTTTGTTTGATTGATTACTAACAACTATGAGAAAAAAGGGAAAGAGGGAACATAAAGAGGAAGCACTAGGATTGTCGGTTCACCATGGCTACTAAAGTCCGAACTAACAGTCACAAGACTCCCTAAACTTGGTCTGTGGGTAATGAAAAGGTCCTTCCGGTCCGCTATTCGCCCTAAGACTATACTAACTTAGCTTCCGCCCTAATTAGCATGGTCCTAATAATCGTCGCAGAACTACCCCTATCCCAATCTTCCGATCCAGGTCAAGAGGGTTTCTACACAGTTAATTGAGTGCGTCGGCTTAAACAATTAACAGCTATAAAATGCGATGGATACATACAAACCAAATTACGGGTATCCTAAACTAACAATTCAACCTACGCCATGGCTACCCTAAATCCTAGCGGGAAAATTAGCTACGCATGATTGTTAAAAGAACGATTATAACTACGGAATAAACTAGGTTGTAACCCGTGAAATTCACGGGTCTGTTTTTTAAACTTTAGATGAATATAGTTAATAATATTGGAGATAAGCAAATTAATTATTTACTGTGGCCTGTTTTTAACTTTAGATAAATACTGTAATTAATAATATCAAAGAAAGCTGATTAATTATATACATATAAATTAATTTTGAATTATTTATGACACATGTCGGTATGACAGTATACATGAGCTATCATATAGTTGTTCATTAAGATGATCAAGACTTACAATAGAATTTGTATACTTTTAATTACTCATTGCACCATTTTTAAAATATGTAACTCATATATAAAATAAAGTTTTATATTACATATCGTACAATAAAAGCAAAACGTAAATAATCTGATGAGACGTGGGTAGTAAATGTATAGTTGGGTTAAAAAACGTATTTTTAATTATATTTATTAAAGATGTTCATATAATAAATAACAGTTATTGCGCGCGACATCTTACACGAAGACATTCCAAAATTATTAAATGACCACTCATTTACTATTTACTATATTAAATAAATACTCCGTGGTTGTTAAAATGTTTCGCATTCACGTGAATAGTCAGATGTCTTACAATAAATCGAAAATGTAGTCTAATAAATCACGACGCTCACATAAGTGTATATACCGATGAAGAGTAATTATTCCGACCCATATTTAATAACGATTAAACCATAAAAAATTGTAGTCTAAAAAATTCTTGTAGGTATTCCGACCCGTAATTATTCCGACCCATATGTAAATCGAAAATGTAGTCTAAAAAATACTTGTAGGTATTTTTTTGTTCGGTGATTATGGATTGGTAACTCTAGGATTTAGGCCGCGCTACGGAATTAATCTTCAGCCAAAACTGTCATTATTTATTGTTTCAATATATGGAATGAAATCTTGTGATTCCATAGATTTAGTCCTTGAAATCTTGGAATAGTTATTATACCATTATGCCATATCTTGAATGTTATTGGACAATAGCTCTAGGATGAATCTAATTGGACAATAGCTCTAGGATGCTTTACAACGCGACACGTAGGACAAAGCTTTTTTCTAGTGATGCCACGTCAGCAGCTTGGCTTCTGCATTAGATAAATATATGATTATTAACAACATTGCAGAAAAAGAGAAGCAATTGAAACAAGATTAAGGAAGCAAAGATACCGAAAATCAAGTAGCAACACGAGTAAGGAAGAACAAAAATCCAATCCGAGTAATAGAGAAAAGTTGCAAAATCTAATCTAAACTATAGAAATGAGAGGTAGCAGTAGGCGTATGTTTCTGAATGAATCCTTCTGTTCTCGAATTGTTTTATTTATAAAACAATTCTCCAACTGACGCTGACGCCATAATGCAACTCAACAGTCACCCGTTTTCTCGATCAAGGACAAAAAGCTCTCGATCGAGAAGTTTCTCCTGGGCATCTTACTCGATCGAGAATGTAGAGCTCTCGATCGAAATCTTCAAGTTGACATCTTCTCGATCGAGAATATAATGGTCTCGATCGAGATCCTCAAGTTGGCTTCTACTCGATCGAGCACATGACAACTCGATCGAGGACTTTTTCATGCTGGAACACATCGATCGAGACAAAACCCTCTCGATCGAAACTCTTTTGCTCCTTGGAATGTCTCCCATCCTCAAAGATTCCTTCCACGCATCCCGAGGCAGTAAGTTTCCACTACGACTCTCTTATGCAAGCTTGGAGGACCATAAAAAAGCTGATATGTATCAGCTCCGGTTCGTACCTGCAAATAATGCAAAACAAACCAACGTAGACTATTCGGGGGATATTCGTAGTAGAATACTACGGATTAAGCATATAAATGTGTACAAACAAAGCCAAAAAGGTTTATATGAGATGCACACATCAACGACGGTGGTGGCGGTGTCATGGCGATGGCGGTGGTGGCGGCGGTGGTGGTGGAGGTGTCATGGCGGTGGTGGCAGTGTCATGACGAGGGTGGTGGGGGGGTGTCATGGTGGTGGTGATGTGGGGTGTTATGGCGGTGGTGGCGGCGGTGGTGGTAGAGATGTCATGGCAGTGGCGATGGCGGTAGTCACGACGATGATGGTGGTGGAGTGGCATGGCAGTGATGGTGGTGGGGGTGTCATGGCGGTGGTAGTTGTGGGGGTGGTGGCGGTGGTTTAGTGGCGGCTATTGTGGTGGTAGTTGCAAGTGTGGTGGTAGGTGAAGAAAGTGGTTGAAGGGTAACAGGGGAAATGAAATCTCATACCCTAGGGGTACGGCCGTGGAGGTAAGGAATTAGATGAATTCATGGGTAAGGAAGGGAGTTTCATTCCCTTTGTTTGGGTCAAACAAACACCAACAAATGGATTGGGTAACTATGTTTCCCTTTCCCTTTATTATAGACCCCCCAACCAAACGCCCCTAAGTAGTGTTGTGGGATAAGGTGAGGTATTGTTGTGAGTTAAAATGATTAAAATAATTATAAAAGTTTACCAAAAATGGACAATAAGACATTATTGTGATTAGACGGAAATAGAAATTGAGACTTTTATTTAGAATAGGAGGGAGTATAAAACAATAGAATTAAAAAAACATTAAAATTTTGATTGTGAATTTTAATTTTACACTAAACTAATAAAAGAATAAGTTTTTATGTTCGCATTGTACATTTTACTGTTATAGTACACTTTTGATAATACTATGGTTTACTACCATTCTCATTTCCCCTCTCATGTATGAGAATAGGAAAATAAAATAAAAGAAAGAGTACACCACTCGTCCCCTAGCCACCTAACGAATCCCCCCCCCCCCCCCTTCAATTCACTGACAGGTCATCGTCATGGCGTCAACCCTTATCATAGACCCTCATCCAGTCTTGTCGTCAATAATCAACAAAGAGTCCTCCTAAACAACCAAGATTCTTAAATAAAGGGAAATTTTCACTTGAGATTTGGGCTAATTCCATTGTATTGCCTTGAAGTTTTGATAATTCAATTTTGGTGACCTTCGGTTTAATTTCCGACCTTAATTTTGAATAAAATTTTATTTTGATTACCTAAAACATGTAATAGTCAATTTATATCCTAAATAATTACATGTAAAGTAAAATAAAGTGCAAAATAGGATATTAAATTACATACAAAATAAAATATTCAACATAATATTGAAAAAATGCGATTATTATGTTCAAAATATATTTTGTAGTACAATATACAAAAAAAATGTTATTTATAGGTCACTAAAGTGAAAAATAGCCTCTACGTCAAGGCACCAAAATGGAATTATATAAACCTCGGGATACTAAACTGAAATTAGGCTATAGCTCAGGAAACCAAAGTGAAAATAATCCTCGAATAAAAGTAATTAAAGAAAAATATGTAGGAAATATTAATTTGATTGATGATTTCATACTCAAATATTGGTTGTACATTCAAATTATCGTTAATAATTGAAGAAACTTGATTAATTGAATGGTTGAATACTTGAATAATGGTTAGATTTTGAAAAAATTGTGCTAGAGTTTTTTTTTCTCGGGTTGGTAAAAGGAAAGTACTGCACAAAAAGTATTGAGATGAGTAAAAAAACATACTGTAAAAATAAGAATGTTAAAAGACGTTTGGTTCATCAATGAACTTCATTTTCCTATGAACTTCAATTTCCTATGAACTTCAATTTGATTGGAATTAAGGAGTCGTTTGGTTTATCAAGTAACTTAATTTTCCTAAAAATTTCAATCTCATAGGAACTAATTTCATACAACCAATTCGGGTGAATTTGGCAAAAACGTTTGATTGCTCATGTGGGAATTAAATTTCATAGGAACTGCTAATGACCAAGGGTTAGGTAAGTGAGTGCATACATCATGTAGGCATTGAGAAACTTCTAATTGCTCCTTTTTACAAAATTTATGACAACCAAACAACTCATGTTTTTTTTGCAAATTATGGGATTTTGCAATTCATGTGTTTTTAAAATATCAACCAAACAACCCTAAGTTCCCGTGTCTAATTCGGGGTGAATTTAGCAAAAGTTGCTTGTTGCACATGTAAAAATTAAATTTCTTGGGAACTTCGAATGACCAAGGGATATTATAAGTAAGTGCGTTCCTATATCTTGTAGGCATTGAAAGTTCTTCGACACTTCCAATTCTTTCATCTTACAAAAACTAGTTTTAAACCCGTGCAAAATTGCACGAGTATCCTTTTAAAAAAAATAGTACATAAATATTATTAACAAAACATAAACGATATAACTGGGCGGAATTTTAGTATTAATTTTTGTAACTTTGCTGATGATTTTTAGTCATTTGATGGAAAAAACCTGACCACGGTAACTTTAAAATCGGGAAAAACAAAATTTATACTTCTCGTAAGTATACTAAAACTCTTTTTTTATATAGAACTAAGACGTTTGTTATTATAAAATGTTAAAAACTTTTCCAAAATTAATTTCTTGGAATTAAAATATTTTGTTTTATAATTTTTTAGTTCATTGTAGTTATATTTTAGTATTTAAATTTCCTATTCTTATCAATTAGTGTAATTTATTATTAATGTTATTTTAATCAAAATACTATGATTTCTGAAACAACATTAATATTTTCGTACGTGCGAAATATAAAACGTAATTATTTACGTACACAATATAAACATAGCGGTTTTTCAGAAATTAAATTCATTTTCTTTACTGTGGGACCCACATTTACTTTAAAAAAAAATCTAAATTTAATGAGGTGGCTTCATTTTTTTTTGAGGTGGCTTCATGAGGATGAGGTGAATGTTTTTTTCCTATTTCTATAGATAAGATTATGGCAATCAAACAACTCATGTATTTGCAAATCATTGGATTTTGCAATTCATGTGTTTTTAAGGTGTCAAACAAACAACCACTTACTATCAACATAAATATTATTATTATATATATGATTACTTTTTATTAATTGACCTAAATACTTTTCGAGATTACAAAAATAAACCCTGATCTGAAAATTCTGCATCAAAAGTTACCGTTTTCAATACAAATTGCTTTTTCTTCTTAATCTTTTCCAACTCTAAAAAAGTAGTTGCTCATTCATGGACAAATATTAATTTCTTCACAGAAATTCAGAAACGGTCACTCAATCCCTCCATAACAATAGTAAGTCTTGCTTGCGACGGGTCACAATTTGTGACGGATATTTTGTGCGATAAAATGCATATAAAATGAGTTAGTGGAGAAAGGGGACCACAAGAATAGTGTTGGAGAGAGAGAGAAAAAATGGGTATTTTGTGAGAGAAAACGGTATCCGTCACAAGCTTGCGACGGATAGTGCCGTTGCAAATAAGAATTTGTGCCATAACAATACTAAGACACCTCTCACATAATGGGGAGGGGGCCACTGAAATTTTTGTTTCTATATTATGTCCTCCACTAAATTAAAATTAGTGAGAGACAGTCTCTCATAAGTGATAAGACCTACGGTTTCTTCTTGACTTGTTGCCCCTTTTGCCCATATATACTTACCTTTTTCAAAATCACTAAGTCTTGTTTAAGACGGTATTATCCGTCTTAAACTTAACACGGATCAAATACTATCAAGTGGGGTAATAAGGACAAAAAAATTGACATTTTCTAGATGACAAGTTGAATGATTTGGTATGTATTTGACCTATCTTACGATTAAGATAGATAGTGACGATTTGAAATGAGAATTTGTGTTTCAAAATAGAAATAAAAACAAATCAAATCAACCCACCCTAATTCTCTTTCTCACCAAACTAATCAAATCTAACAAATAACCCAACTATAAACGCTATTTCTTCTTACACAAATTTTCATTTGTGACGGCGGTATAATCAGTCTCTCTTGCGACGGATATATCCGTCACAAGCTTTTAACGGGCCAAGTTATCCCACTTGAGCATATAAGACAAAGTATAGAAAATCACAAAAGATTTGTCTTTTCCCACTTAAGTGGATAATACTTGACCCGTCGCAAGTTTGCGACAGATACGTCCGTCACAAATGAGAATTTGTATCGATCAAATGATTATTATAATTTTAGTATGAAGTAGAGAAATTAAATTAACCTAATTAGGTTAAATTAGGGTTTGAAAATTAGCTAAATTTCATCTTCTTTCTATAAAAGTAATAACATTTAAAGGTCTCCTATTGGTCGCTTATTTTTAGAGATTTTTGTCTCCACCTCAACTTCTATCATTTAATTTCTAGAATTTAAATGCATTTCATTATCTACAAATTAAAAACATTTTTTTCTTTGGGATATAGTAATTGATTTGTATAGTTTGGTTTTCAAAATTATACCGTAATTGTTAACAATATTATGTAAGTTATTTATTCTTAATTAGTATGTTTAATTACTTAACAACATACAACTGATTAAATAAAGCAGAAGCGATAAAATAAAATCGAGAATATAAACCTCCAGCCATTGCTAATCGGATTCCTGAACAGCTTTATCAACCCCAAGGTATTAATCTGAATTTCTGAAAAACACTGACGTCGTAATATCCGTAGTCGTCTGATTTCGGTTCTAAACCCTCACTGCTCACTTATTTAGATGGTGTAATTTTTCTTAAGGGATAGTAGATTTAGTGACCTTATTAACCAGAATATGTACTGTATTTATACTGATTTTGCCATCAAAAATCAGTTCTGAAAACATGGGAGAGAAGAGTGGTAGTCAACTGAAGAAGTAGGGAGTGAAAATAGGGGAGTTAGAGTCCATGATTTGACTGCCAAAATAATGGGCCACAAAATAGGATTTTCATAAAAACTGAAATTGATATTATAATTAATAATAATACTTAATTATTTTATATGAAAATCTAACATTCTCCCACTTGCCCATTTACACAAGAGAGACTTAATATACGAATCATAGCGACAAATTCTCTAGAGCGAAAATTAATCTTCCATGTATTACGATACACTTAGTCTCTCACCACTCACACTTAACTAAATGAATAAACCATATGTTTATTCTAGGTCAAAACATAATGATATTTCTCAATAAAATAAATAACCAAAGAACGTACGTATATAATTAAAAGAGAAAATATCCAACTAAATGAAAGTTTCAAAAACATAATATAAATGAATGTATCACATTATGGGACCAAGTCCCATATTCACTACATGACCCTGGAAACCCTTAGGTGGCATGCCTTTAGTCAAGGGATCTGCAATCATCAATTCAGTGCTAATGTGTTCTATGATCACTTTCTTTTCCTGAACACGCTCTTTTATGGCCAAATACTTAATGTCGATGTGTTTACTTCGACTTCCACTTCTGTTATTCTTAGCCATAAATACCGCAGCTGAATTATCACAATACATTCGAATCGGCCTGCTAATAGAGTCAACAACTCTTAGCCCAGATATGAAACCTTTCAGCCAAACACCATGTGAGGTAGCCTCAAAACAAGAAACGAACTCGGCCTCCATAGTAGAAGTGGCTGTCAATATCTGCTTAGTACTCCTCCATGATACAGCTTCGTTAGCTAGCATAAACACATATCCAGATGTGGATTTTCGTGAATCAATGCAACCAGCAAAGTCTGAGTCGGAATACCCCACCACTTCAAGACTATCAGTCCGTCTATACATAAGCATGTAATCTTTAGTACCCTGAAGGTATCTCAACACTTTCTTTGCAGACTTCCAGTGATCGATGCCTGGGTTACTCTGATATCTACCTAATACTCCAACAACATATGCAATGTCAGGTTTGGTACAGACTTGAGCATACATAATGCTACCAACAGGTGAAGCATAAGGAACATTTTTCATTTGTTCCCTTTCCAAATCATTCCTTGGGCACTGGTCTAAACTGAATCGGTCACCTTTCACAATAGGTGCTACACTTGGTGAACAGTCTTTCATTCTAAATCTTTCAAGCACTTTGTTGATATAGGCCTCCTGAGACAAGCCTAAAATGCCTCGGGATCTATCTCTATGGATCTTAATGCCAATGACATAAGATGCCTCACCCATATCTTTCATATCAAAGTTATTTGAAAGAAATTGTTTCACCTCATATAGCAACCCCTTATCATTGGTTGCTAGCAGAATATCATCCACATACAACACAAGGAAACAAATCTTACTCCCACTGACCTTAAGGTATATGCATTGATCCATGATATTTTCTTCAAAACCGAATGAAGAAATTACTTCATGGAACTTCTTATACCATTGTCGGGAAGCTTGTTTCAAACCGTATATGGATTTATTTAGCTTACAAACCAAATGGTCACCGTCTTTAGAGGAGAATCCTTCAGATTGTTTCATGTAAACCTCTTCCTCTAAATTGCCATTAAGAAATGTCGTTTTCACATCCATCTTATGTAACTCAAAATCAAAATGAGCTACTAATGCCATGATAACTCGAAGAGAATCTTTCTTTGATACAGGAGAAAATGTATCCGTGTAGTCAATCCCTTCTCTTTGAGTGAACCCTTTAGCAACGAGTCTTGCCTTATGTCTCTCGATGTTGCCAAGTGAGTCTCTTTTAGTCTTAAAAACCCACTTACATCCAATGGTTTTTACACCATTCGGCAACTCGACGAGATCCCAAACTCGATTAGATGCCATAGAGTTCATCTCATCTTTCATAGCATCCATCCATAAGTTTGAATCTGTAGAACTTATGGCTTGTGAAAATGACATAGGATCATTAACAGCTCCAACAATTCAATCCGATTCTTGTAGATATACTTCATAGTCGTCAGGAATCGCCGATCTCCTCTCTCGAGTAGATTTTCTTAATGGAATTTCTTCCTAATTATGATCTACTATATTTTGATCGACATTTTGTGGAATTTCTGTATTTGGTTGTTGAACCTCCGGTCGTACTTCAGGATCGTGAGCAATAACCAACCTGTTACTCAAAACAGAGAGTGAAGCTTCATGTTGATCCTTTTCAGGTTCAACTCCTATAATACTCCCACTGATCAAGTCATTCTCTAAAAATTTTACATTTCTAGATTCCACAATTCTGGTACTATGAGACGGACAATAGAATCTATAACCTTTGGACTTTTCGGCATATCCAATGAAATGCCCACTAATAGTCCTTGGGTCTAGTTTCTTTTCTTGTGGATTGTAAATTCTCACCTCGGACGGACATCCCCAAATGTGTATATGTTGCAAACTCAGTTTCCAACCTTTGAATAACTCAAAAGGCGTCTTAGAGACGGCCTTGGAAGGAACCCTATTTAATATATACGCAGCCGTCTTTAGCGCATCAACCCACAAAAATGAAGGAAGTTTAATATTACTTCTCATACTACGCACCATTTCAATTAATGTCCGATTCCTTCTTTCTGCTACACTATTCTGATCCGGAGAACCAGGCATAGTGTATTGGGCAACAATCCCATGCTCTTGAAGAAATTTAGCAAAAGGACCAGATGCTTGTCCAGCTTTAGTATGTCTACCGTAGTACTCACCACCTCTATCTGATCTCACAATCCTAATGTGTTTATCACACTGTTTCTCTACTTCAGCCTTAAAAATTTTAAAGGCATCTAAAGCTTCGTCTTTGGAACGAAGTAAGTAAAGATGCATATATCGTGAATAATCATCAATAAAGGTAATAAAGTATTTCGGATCGTTAGCGTTCATATCCGGACAACATATATCCGTGTGTATGATCTCTAGTAGGTCAGAACTCCTCTTAGCACCTTTCTTAGATTTATTAGTTTGCTTTCCCTTAATGCAACTAACACAAGTCTCAAAATCGGTAAAGTCTAAAGTACTAAGTACCCCTTCCTTTACCAATCTCTTGACCCTCTCAATGGAGATGTGTCCCAATCTCCGGTGCCATAACATAGAGGACTCCTCATTTATAATACTTCTTTTTAAACCAGTAGTAACATGCATAGTGTTTTGAGTGGTATCATTTTGTAAACAAAGACGATCTAAATTATCAGACAAAATACCATTACCAATAACTTTAGAATTTCTGCAAATATTAAAACCAGAGTCCATAAAGTTAAAGGAATATCCGAAAGCTATAAGTCTAGAAACTAAAATCAGATTCCGAGCAAAATTCGGAACATAAAAAGTCTTTTCTAAAATTAAAATAAAACCAGTACTAAAAATTAAATTGCATGTCCCCACGGCCTCAACGTGCGAGCCTATCTTGTTTCCTGAATAGATAGCTCCTTCACTTGCCACTGGTTTCCGAAGGTTTGTCATACCCTGCAAGGTATTTGAAATATGGATTGTAGTAACAGAGTCAATCCACCAAGTATTATGATTAACATTGACCATATTAGATTCATAACAAACAAACGCATGAAAATTACCTTTCTTTTTCAACCAAGCCTTAAACTTTTGGCAGTCTTTCTTCACATGTCCCTTCTTTTTGCAGAAGAAACATGTAGACTCCTTCTTAATGGTAGGCTCAGTCGACATCTTACCCTTTCCCTTGTCTTTATTGTGACCCTTAAACCTCTTACTGGATGAAGCTTTATCAGTAGAGGTAGTAAGGTTCACCTTTTCGCCTTCTTCCATCGAAAGCCTACCCTCCTCTTGAACACACATGGTCAATAATTCATTAAGTGACCACTTATCCTTATGCGTGTTGTAAGAGATCTTAAAGGGGGCAAACTGTGACGGAATACTGCACGATATGAAGTGTACAATGAAAGTATCAGACATGGTAACTTCCAAAATCTTTAGTCGAGCTGCAATGTCCCTCATGCGCATGATGTAATCATGCACCCCTTTAGTGGCACTTTACTTTAAGGATGTGAATTCCATTATCAAGGTGCTCGCAAGAGCCTTTTCAGAAGTTTGAAATTGTTCATCAATAGCTTTAATGAGATCCTTCACATTGGTGTGATGCTCGACGGAGCCCCAGATACTAGCACTCAATTTTGTTTTAATAAATAGCAAACAAATACGATTAGATTCGTCCCACTGCTTGCGAGTATCAATTTCCTTAGGAGTGCTCTCTTTAGTTAGCTTAGGGGGTTCGTCATTAAGTATAGCATAATCAAAGCGAATGAATCCCAAATGCAACAAAATTCTTTCTTTCCAAACCTTGAAGTTATCACCAGTTAAATCAGGAATATCCATTTTGATATCATACGAATTACCAGATTGAATTTCTGCAAATAAATATATATACATGCTTAGTAAAAAAAAATTGAGACTTAACTTTATCACAACTTACCAATGTAAATTATGCTCATATGAACCTAGTGACATAAACTTGCCTGTGGGCTAAAGTCTACTCAAATTAGATGCATAAAAATTAAACTTTATGATGAAACTATTAAATCATATTCATTTCTTAACTCCTGTGGGTAGATTAAGAAACATAATTTAATATAACACCCTAATTAATTTATACAAATACAATAAGATTCATGTGGGTAAGTCTAATCATATTACGTATAATTAATTACAATTAAATGTCTAGTCTCCACATGTGATTTCGAATAAAATTTTGATCAATTAAAGATGTTGTGGCTACTTTCTAATTAATAAATTTAAAATCACTCGACATTTAAAAAAAATATTAAAATCATTAACATTAATATATACACACATATCCGATGAAAAAAAAACTCCATCATCAGATAAAACAACTAGCATTGAGGTTTCAACTCACGACTTTAATTAATTCATTAGACCAAGATAATATATACACTGTATAGGTGGCACTCTAGCAATTCAACATAGACTGAACAATAGAAAAACACAATGAATAATATGTCAAAATTGATTTCTGAACTTTAAGAAGCAATATATACACGCATAAACAATATTTATATGTATATTTAGAAGCTAGTGGGGTAGATATGCAGTAACTTTAAGCAAGTGTCATTTAGCTTGGAAAGAGGAAACTCCATATCCAACATCAGAAAAAGAAAATAAAATAAGAAGTGGACCAAAAAGTGAGTTAGTGCAATTCAACCACACAAACACAATAAAGCATGGGACTTCAAGTCTCCTTCAACCTCTCGACAAAACAAAAAAAATACCCAGATTATGCACATACATGAAAATTGAATATACAATTCATAAATTAAACCCCGAAAAACTCAACACAATATTTCCAGATCTAATAAGCAAAAACGGAACAACCGAGACAAACCAACATCCGAAAAACGACAGAGAAAAACGAGACAACGGATCGATTACAATAAGGATGAAAACTGAAGTCGGAAAACAACAAGCAAGACAGAGGCCTTTAAGGCTCTGATACCAAATATAAGTTATTTATTCTTAATTAGTATGTTTAATTACTGAACAACATACAACTGATTAAATAAAGCGGAAGCGATAAAATAAAATCGAGAATATAAACCTCCAGCCATTGCTAATCGGATTCCTGAACAGCTTTATCAACCCCAAGGTATTAATCTGAATTTCTGAAAAACACTGACGTCGTAATATCCGTAGTCGTCTGATTTCGGTTCTAAACCCTCACTGCTCACTTATTTAGATAGTATAATTTTTCTTAAGGGAGAGTAGATTTAGTGACCTTATTAATCAGAATATGTATTGTATTTATACTGATTTTGCCATCAAAAATCAGTTCTCAAAACATGGAAGAGAAGAGTGGTAGTCAACTGAAGAAGTGGGGAGTGAAAATAGGGGAGTTAGAGTCCATGATTTGACTGCCAAAATAATGGGCCACAAAATAGGATTTTCATTAAAACTGAAATTGATATTATAGTTAATAATATTACTTAATTATTTTATATGAAAATCTAACATATTATTGAATTTTGATGACATATTATTTATGCAATTATGTATAGCTCAGCAAAATATAACCAAAAATAACAATATATCAGGTGACAAATAAAAAGAATTATTTCATATTAACTTAAAATATTTCTTTTTGCGCTTAATATTTTTTAATTGTAATATTAAAACGTGTCATTGATTTAAATATATTCGATTTTGCATCGGGTTTTTAATTGATTTTTTCAAGAGTAAATTATTAATTACACCCCTCTCAAATACACTTTTTTAAACTTACTCCCACCTCAAATTTTTTTAATAAATTACACCCAAATTAATTGCTAAATTTACAATTTGCATCTGAAACCATTTTCCGACCTAATTTCCGTCAATTTTGAAGTTTTTTCCGACAAATTAAGTTTTTTAGGACTATTTTGTCCTTCCATTTCCTTCATCTTTTTATCTTCTTCAACCTTCGTCATCTTCTTCACCCTTCATCCTTCATTCATCATCTTCTCTTCATCCTCCATTCATCATTCATCATTCATCATTCATCATACACTACAAAAAAATGCTGCCTTTGCGACGGAAAATTTGCGACGGACAGAAAAGCCGTCGCAAACTTGGGTTTGGGACGGATTTTGCGACGGATTTTTATTTTGCGACGGAATTTGCGACGAACCTAAATTTCCCAGGCCCGCGAAGTGAAAGTCAAATGGCGGGAAAGTTTGCGACGGAAAGTCCGTCGCAAATATTGACTTTTGCGACGGAATTTCCGTCGCAAACACATTGACCAGACTTGACCAAAAGTTGGTCAAGGTCAAACTTTGACCAGCTTTGCGACGGAAATTCCGTCGCAGAAGTCAAAATTTGCGACGGAATTTCCGTCGCAAAGCTGGTCAAAGTTTGACCTTGACCAGATTTGCGACGGAAATTCCGTCGCAAATTTCCGTCGCAAACAAAATTTATACAGACCCCGCGGGTCTTCTTTTTTCCCCCAAATCGATTTCAATTTTTTCTCTTAAAAACCCTAAGTGCGATTTTGACGAACACCCAAACCACCCCAACCCACCACCCCCGACGCCACCACCCCCCGACCCCACCACCCCTGACACCGCCGGCCACCCTGCCACGTCGCCGGAGCACTCCCTCCTTCTCCTTCCTTCCTTCCTCCTTCCTCTCCTTCTCCTTCTCCTTCTCCCTTCCACCTCACCGCCACCGCCACCACCACACCGCTGCCACCTTGCCGCCGCCACTTACTTCTTCATTCTCCATTTCTCTTAATGTATGTATACTAACTTTCGTTATTTATATACCGTCTTAATTAGTTATGTTTAATCCGTCGCAAAATTCCGTATTATTGTTTTTTTATTGTTATTAGGAATAGTTAGTTTAGTTTAATTGTTATTTGATTAGTTTAGTTAGTATTGTTAGGTGGTTAGTGATATTAGGTTAGTAGCTAATTCCGTCCCAAATCCGTCGCATATTGTTGTTAAGATGTTTAGGACGATTGATTTTTGATATAAAATTTGCATTGTTGTTGATTGTTAGTGTTGTTGATTTGTTTAGAATATTCTTGAATAGTACCCGTTCAATAATTACACATTAGGTGTAATTGTTGAATAGTCCCCGTTTTGGGACTGTCTTTGAATCTTTCATGCCATTTAGGTAGTAAACACTCTTATATTTTCTTGATTGTAATGAAACAAAAATTGGGCAACACTTCCCTATTGTTCTCCAAATACATTCTATATAATGTATTTGGAGAACAATAGGGAAGTGCTGCCCAATTTTTGTCTCATTACAATCAAGAAAATATAGGAGTGTTTACTAATGGTATGAAAGATTCAAAGATGGGTTTAGGCTGGAGAGATAAGGACCCCAGACCAATATATGTACATTGTTTTTTTTTGCAGGTTGGTGTTGGTGTTGGTGTTGGTAGTTGTAGTTGTAGTTGTAGTTGTAGTTGTTGTTGTTGTTGTTGTTGTTGTTGTTAGTTGTTGTTATATATATGTAGTTGTTATTTAATTGTTGTTGTTAATTAATTGTTGTTGTTGTTGTTAATAAGTTGTTAACTAGTTTTTGTTGTTAGTTGTTGTTATATATATATATAATATATATATATATATATATATATATATATATATATATATATATATATATATATATATATATATATATATATATATATATATATATATATATATATATATATATATATATATATATATATATATATATATATATATATATATATATATATATATATATATATATATATATATACGTAGTTGTTGTTATTTAATTGTTGTTGTTAATTAGTTGTTGTTATTGTTTGTTAAAATATGTATTTGTTGAAATTATTGTAGATGCCGTATGGCTTAATGTCAATGAAATTATCTTATTAATCTTATTATTCAAGTTTTTAATTACGTAAAGCATTTCTTTCTAATTGTTGCTATATTAGTTTGATAATTATATGCCGGGCGGAAGACGACGAGGTGGTGGTAGTCGTCAGCCTGAGGGAGGACGATCGGGAGCTAATGATGATGAGGACGAGATTGTTCCACCTGAGCCTCAGCCGCCTAC
Organism: Silene conica; assembly: GCA_029255685.2. Classification (NCBI taxonomy): domain Eukaryota; kingdom Viridiplantae; phylum Streptophyta; class Magnoliopsida; order Caryophyllales; family Caryophyllaceae; genus Silene; species Silene conica. Next base: position 78,108,659 of record CM055314.2, read on the forward strand.
ACATCGAATACACCTCGATCCGACTGATTACGAAGGCGCCAAGTGGTAAGTATCTTATTTGTTTACGGATAATTGATTATATATATGTATATATTGATTATAATATGATTACTTGTTGACTATTTTATTTTCACATTTAACTCTTTTTCAGGTTCAGTCACAAAGACGTTTCTAATCTTATAACACAGACCATTATTTGCAACTACAAGGAGTATGCGCCCAACTGGTCAGAAGCGTCGGATGCCATTAAGGAAGAGTGGTGGAATTGGTTTGAGGTATTTATTAACTGTTTACTACCTATTTCCGTTTTATTATTTATTACCTATTTATTGTTTCATATTTATTTAACTATTTTTTTTTTTGAAACAGAAAAAAGTTACCTTTCACCCTCGTGATAGAGCAGCGGTTAGGTCGGCGTGGGAAGACATGATGAAAGACCGCCTTCGAAAAAGAATCCACTACGCTATGAGGAAAACAACGGAGCAAAGGCCGCAGTGGATACCGGCCGATATTTTCGAACAACTAAAGGGAAGAAAGGACGATCCAAAATTCCAAGAGAAATCCGACAAAAACAAGACCAATCGGATGTCGGGAAGTACCGAAAAAGGCAAGGCCTTAGGTACTCACATTATGGGTCGTAAAAACACCCTACAGATGATGGATGAAATGGTAATTTCTTAGTTTTTAATTCACTTTTTCTTGTCTTGAATAATTTTCACCCTTTGACAATCTTGAATGTTTTTTTTAACAAGTGCCGTTGGATTTAAATTGCAGGCTGGAGAAGATGGGAGGGATGTACCATCCGCCTTGAAGTTGCTGGAGAAGACAAAAAAGCATGCCAAGAAGGGTTGGCTATCAACGAAACCCAAAGCACTCTTTGTAAGTGAACAAAAACTTTTCTTTATATTTTAGTAATTTGGTTTACTAATTAATTAACGTATACTAATCACATTTTATTTTTGTTTTGTAGGAAAAAGTTTTTTCAAGAAAGTCGAAAATGATAAGTGAAGGGATCCCGGAGCAAGATATCGACGACAACGAGATCTACTTCGAAGAACATGGCGGTTTCAACAAGAAAGGGTTGATACTCGGCATGGGAAATGCAGCCCCAGTCATTTACGAGCGTCGTTGTCACTCAAGTGCTGGGACCCAATCATCATACACCCCAGGTTTGTATTTTATAGTTTATTAAAAATTAAGACTAACCGATTATTTAACCGTTTATTAAATGAATATAATATCATGTTTGACTATTCATTGCAGGTATCGTCGGCAGAGTTCTTCGAGAGAATGCTCAGCTAAGAGAACGCGATCTCGAGACATCCCAAAGGCTGAAGGCAATTGAAGAATACTTAAGTCAACAGGGGGCGGAGTTCACTACTCAGAGCTGCAACCCGGGAGGCTTTTCTCAGCCGAGACGCGACTTCGACGATGATGGCGGCGACAATGCTAGGGCGGCCACTCATTTCGCCACCCCACAGCCCACCGACACGACCGTTAGATAGGTTTTATTAGGTTGTTTAGTTGATGTACCGCGGATTATGTTTAGTTTTTAGTTGGATGATCATTTGTACAACCTTCATTTTAGTTATGAAAAGACGTTTTAAAAACCTTGTCTCCGACAAGTTTTTTGTTGCTGGGTTGTTTTTCTGAAATTGCAGGTTTACAGATCATGCAAAAGGGAAAAAATGAATCATTTCAATGGAAATGGGGAGCTGGAAAAACGACTGAAACACGAAAATCATACAGGAATTTGCGACGGAAATGTCTCAATTTGCGACGGAATTCCGTCGCAAACCTTGACTAGAAGTCAAAGGCAGTCCAGATTTGCGACGGAAAATCCGTCGCAAAAAAGACTATTTGCGACGGAAATTCCGTCGCAAATCTGGACTGACTTTGACTTCTGGTCAAGGTCAGTCCGTCGCAAAATAAGGTCAATCCGTCGCAAAAGTGTTGCGACGGAAAAATCCGTCGCAAAAGAACCTTTTGCGACAAAAATATGGGACAGATGCAGTCCGTCGCAAATCCGTCGCAAAAACATCATTTGCGACGGATTTCACCCTTTTTGCGACGGACAATTCCGTCGCAAAGAGCGCATTGTTTTGTAGTGGCATTCATCATTCATCATTCATCATTCATCATTCATCATTCATCATTCATCATCCATCATCCATCATCCATTAATCTGAGAAGCTTACATCAAACAAATCAACATAACCATCATCACACACGAAGTAGACAAAATCACAAGCTTCCAATCACATTTTCGCCTTTGAAAATCGGCAATTCCAACAACAATTTCTCCTTATTCAACGAAATCAGAACTCCTACCTTCACACATTCATACTGTTCTAAATTAACAATCATTCAACAGATGAAAATAATTACTACAAAAATTGAAAACCCCAATATCAAATACCAAAAAATTCAAAACCCAAAATCTAGGGTTAACAAATTCAACCTAATAAAAAACCCAGAATCCAATTCATGATAATTAAAAACCCAGAAATTGCATATCTCTCTTTCTTCCATAATTAACCAATTTCATGACACTACCAAATTATAATGGATGAAAAATTGTGACGGATAGAACAATCTTGCAATAATCAAAGAATTATGATAGGAAATTTGGGGGAATTTTTATGGGAGATTTTTGGGGGAAATAGGTGGAAATAGGAGAATGAAAACACAATTACTTGTGTTATAATCACGGGGGCAAAATAGTCATTTTATGTGCTTTTTTGCCTGAAAATGCGTTTGGGTGCAAGTTTTGAACGGAACTATTAATTTGGGTGTAATTTATTAAAAAAATTTGACGTGGGAGTAAATTTAAAAAAGTGCATTTGAGAGGGGTGTAATTGATCATTTATGTATAAGTTATGAAATTATCTAAATGATTACAAATGGTACTTTTACTAATACATTAGCTTTTTAATTTAATTAAAATGTTGAATATTACATCACGTCCTCTTCTAATTGGGAGACTTAATTTGTAAAGTTATTATTATAATTCTATCATCACGACAACATTATGTCTAATATTCATAGTAATTACTATATTCTGAATATTAGAATTTTAAAGTAACTAGTTTCTATAAAAAGAATAACATTTAAAGCATCTTTATTGATTGTTTGATTTTTTTTTTTTTTTTTGGTGACGAGGGAACCCGCAGCCGCTACCTTCGGTGCGCACTGGGTAAACCCGCGGGTATATGTAATAGCCTGCAAACCACATACACCAGGTAAACCACCCGAGGGTGACAGGCTCGAAGTCTATTTAGGCATGGACTCGGGCCAAGAATGCTCCACAAGATTTTGCTCTTGGGGAGGCTTGAACCCGGGTCTCCTGGGAATTTCACCAGGTTTTAACCACTAGACTCCACCCTTGCGGGCTTGTTTGATTTCTTTAGGTGAATGAATTTTTTTAATTTGTGAAGGACCCCCACTTTCTATGAGTTATTTAATTACCCTCTATCATCTTATCATTTTTAATTATTCTCTCTCCCATACAATTTAAAAATAAAAATTTATTGAATATTAAAATTTATAAATAATTATTACAAATAAAATATGAATAATAAAAAGTTACATATTAAAAACACAAGTACGATTAAAAAAAATTAGGATAAAAATTTGACAATTAAAAAAAATACACAACTATATAGATAATAAAAAAACACGGGATCAATATTTCTAATAAAAAATATGTCAATTCTAAAACCATGACAAATAAAATTTATCTTTTATATTAGTAATGAAATAAATTGGATTTTATGGCAGAAAAAAATGGCTAATTTTAATAATCGATAATTTAAAATAATTCATATATTTCTCACTTAATTTTTATATTAAATTATAGTTGTATTAACTAGTCAAACATCTCAAATATTTTAAAACAAAATTGTACATTTGTTGTACAGGTATAAAACTAGTTTAAAGCTATAGTCGGATAACTTCAACATATAATGATATAAGGCTCTTTCACAGCCAAAATAATATTTTTTGTTAAAAATTGTAACACATCCGATTAAGTTACCAAGTTTTCTCGGCAACTTTTCACTCCTTTCTCAAACAATGCAGCTTGAAAAAATGGTAAGTTCTCGAGTGTTAATTAGTATGTTTAATTACTGAACGAACATACAATTGATTAAATAAATAGCGGAAGCGATAAATAGGATCGAGAATTAAGAACCTCCAGCCATTGCTTATTGGTATTCCTGATCAGCTTTATAAACCCAAAAGAATAAATAAACCCGTTTCCGTCTTCCGATAACCGTCACTGTGGTCATCTGATATTGGTTTCCGAACTCTCCTTTCTCACAATTTAGATGGTGTAATTAACTTACCGAATCGCGAAAGGTCGTCGACGTTTTGCGAAAAATCGTCGACGTTTTTTCAACAAAAGACCAATACTACCCTTTCACACTCACACTCTCATTCAAATTAAAAAAAATTAAAAATACTCTGCCCCTCCATCACCGAGAACACCACCACACCACACCACCACACGTCGCCACCACTGCCGAGGACCACACCGCCGACGACAACCACCGCCGAGGACCCCACCGCCGACACCAAGCACCACCAAGGTTAGTTGTTTTGTTAGTTTTTTTTTTAATTTTAGGGATTTTGATTCAATTTTTAGGGATTTTGATTCAATTTTTGTGCTATTGTTGTTTGTTGTTGTTGTTGTTGTTGTTGATGTTAGTTAGATTGTTGTTAGAATTAGATTTGTTGTAAGTTGAATTTGGGGTTTCAATCAAAAGCCGAATGTGGGTTAGGTTAGACACGATTTTTCGCAAGAGCAAGGAGGGACGTGGGAAGTAGACGTCTAAGGCAAGGAGGGACGTGGGTAGTTCACGTTTAGGGTAGGGGAGGGACGTGTGGGGTCACGTTTAGGGTAGGGAGGGACGTGTGGGGGGCACGTTTAGGGTAGGGAGGGACGTGGGGTTGGGGCGTTGGTGGGGGGATGGGACGTGGGATAGGGGCGTTGGTGGGGGGATGGGACGTGGGGTTGGGGCGTTGGTGAGGGGCTGGGACGTGGGCTAGGGGCGTTGGTTGGGGGTGGGGACGTGGGTTTGGTGTGGCTAGGGTGGGTTGGGACGTGGGTTAAGGGTATAGGGTATAGGGTTTAGGGTATAGGTAGGGTTTAGGGTTTAGTGTAATACCTCGAATTTTTAGTTACGATTGTTATCTTGCTCTTATATAGTGGTCGTACGGTGAAGCGATTAGCTTAGTGATGGGTTAATTAATTGCTTATACTAGTTCTCTAGTACTCGTTTTAAGGAGAGTTTTGGTGGTCGGTGGGGTTTGAAAGGGGGGATCTATCCACCCTATGTTAATATTTGTAGTAGGAGCTTGTTGGGAGTCGAACCCAGGACCCATGGCAACACGGCCATGGGCCTCGAAATGCGTGCAGATTACAGCCCGTGGTTAGAAGCTCTCAAACTCACAACACCTTCTAACCCTGCCGCCTTATTAAGCTCAAATCTACCCTAACCCTAGGCACGAATCTCAAGATCTCAAAACACAAAAACCCAGCCGCCATAGCAGTGAAGGAGAGGAGCCTGTGTACGGTGGTTATAGGTCGTCGTAGGGTGGTTCGATTTAACCAAGAAAACTGGTATGCCACATTCGTTGTTAATTTCAGTGTTATGTTATAGTTTTCGTCATCAATTTAATCCTTGTTAAGATCTCTGGTCCTTACTCGTATTGTGTGATTTTTGTAGTATGTTATGTAATGTTTATGTACGTCTTAATCGGTGGTGGTCGTTGGTGGTTAGGGTGGTGGCAAGAGTGGTTGTTGTCAGGTCTGCGCACGTTTTCTGGGTTCGCTGTTTCTCTGTTGTTGTGTCTAGGTGAGTTTAGTGGCTGTGTCGAGTCTGGGTTTGTATCTAGTTGGTTCTGGTCATGGGTCAGGGAGTCAGATAGGAGTCCAAGGTGGGTTTTGGTGGTAGGCACGGTGGCTGCAGTCGACAGGGTAGGTGTCGACAGAAGGTCTCAGATCCTCTGTTCAGTGGTAGGTTTAGTTTTGGCGTGTGACAGGGGGATATGGGGGTGGTACCACCGTTGACTCGGGGGAGGTCGACACGGTGGTACCACCGTGGCTAAGTGTTTGGTCTCCGGGGAGTGTGTAGGAGTCGGTCGTGGGTGGTGGTTTGGTCTGGTGGTGTGTCGGCAGGGCTGTTTTTGAAGGGCTGTCGCGTGATGGAGGTTGGTTTCAGGCGAGTTTTGTGGTGATGGTTCACCTCGCCGGCGGCCAGCGACCTGGTTGCCAATGGTCGCCGGGGTTGCTGGTGGTACTGGGCACGCGGGTCAGTAAGGGTTGGTGGTTGTGGTAAGGTAACGGTGGTGTTTGGGGTTCGGTTTGGTGGTGAGTCGGGTTTATTCATATGGGCTGTTTGTGTGTTATTGTTGTAAAATAATAATACTTACCAATATTATTGCTTACTTATTATTTTTATTATTATTATTTTTATTATCATTATTATTTGATTTTAAAATGAATATCTTTTATGGCAAGTATATTAATATTTATGGTAAAGTATATTATTTATTAAGGAAATGATTTTGGGTATTTAATGTAAGATATGATAGTTTTGCACATTTTAAATAGTTTGAATTTCGATCCAAGGTTGTTATTTTTGGAAACTGCTATATATGGAAAGTTGCTATAAATGGATATGTGTATACGTATTACGAGAGTAGGAAGTTTATTAATTAAGTAATATACTTTTAGGTGAAAGTTTTCGTGTGGAGCACTTTTGAGAACGGTTGTGCATTTGTTACCATTTCCTTCTGCAACTACAGGTAGGGAAATACTACATATATGAGATGTGTAATCTGTTTAATGGTTGATATTAATCATGTTCATATATATTGTTGTATGATTGGTATACTGTGATATGTAACTCTGTGATTCGATGTGGTGCGGAGATAAAGGGTCTGTGTTTGGTGCGGAGATAAAGGGTCTGTGTTTGGTGCGGAGATAAAGGGTCTGTGTGGCGCGGAGATAAAGGGTCTGTGTTTGGTGCGGAGAAAGAAAAAGGGTCTGTGTTTCGGAGTGGAGAAGTTCAACCTTCTATTTTTAGTAATGTGGTTTGTTTACAGTTTTTCTCTACTCAACCTCGTGGTTGACCCTGTGTATTCGTGATCACCTGTGATGAACCAATTATTGGGGAGCAGATTGACAGGTTAATCTATGGGAGCTTAGGGAAGGGAGTTGCATGGACCCGGACCAGTCTAGAGCATAGATCACATGAAATTAGTCTATGAGTTGTACTTTCTTTTGATTCAAACAGTTTTATCTTTTGGTTATGTAAGAAAATGCTTGAGTTTAAATTTTATATAAAGTACTGTTCATCTTCCTTTGAATCTACTGCCTCGGGAAACCGAGATGGTAACACCTGTATTTATCTGAGGTGTCCTAGTTCAGGCCCTTAAATAAATGGGGGTGTTACATTTAGGGTTTATGGTGGGTTGGGGTTTAGGGTTTAGGGTATAGGTAGGGTTTAGGGTTTAGGGTTTATGGTGGGTTGGGGTTTAGGGTTTAGGGTTTAGGGTGGGAATCACTCGACATAGAAAAAATATTAACATTAATATATACACTTAAATTTATGTATATACGAAAACAATGATATAAAAATGAAGCATGTGAAAAACGAGATTTAACTCATCTTAAGAACGTGGTTGAAGGGTAACAAGGGTAATGAAATCTCATATCCTTGGGGGGTGGGGTAAGGAATTAGAAGAAATGAGGGGTGAGGGAGGGAGTTCAATTTCTTTTGATTGTGTCAAACAAACACCAAAAAAGGAAATCAGTAACTTTATTTCTCTTTCCCTTCTTATAGACCCCCAACCAAACGCCCCCTAAGTACTATCATACCATATACTAATATTACTTTATTATTAATAGACAACTGTAGTCACATGCGAGCAGAAGGAAAAACAAATAGGCAAAACTTTGACAACATGTTCATCCACGGAATATTTTCCATTATTAAGACAACCATATGAGCAAACAAAGTACACAACCATTGTCCTTTATCATTATTTTATTAAGCTTTTAATAACACAAACTCAATAGTCCCACTATTCCACTAATATGCGTGTCAACGGGTCAGTCAACTAGTATTCCTAAAGGACAAAGCAAGTAGCAACACAAGAGGCAACTCACTTATAAACCACTAGTGCTCTATTACGAACAAGACAAAATAAAAGAAACAGATCCCCAAACATTGAATGTTCATCTTCAACCTTTCGACCATCTCCAAAAACCCATCAAAACAGTACAAAAACTATATCCAGATTTCATATTGCAAAAAGGCAAAAAAAACCAACAATAAAATCCTGATTTAATAACAATAACGGAACAACCGAATCAAAACAAACATCCAAAAAAACGATAGAAAAGAGAGGACAGCAGATTCGATTTGTCAACGACGGAAAACACTGAAGTCATAAATTTAACAAGCAAAACAGAGGCGAATTTTGCTCTGATACCAAATGTAAGTTCTCTAGTGTTAATTAGTATGTTTAATTACTGAATAAACATACAATTGATTAAATAAATAGCGGAAGCGATAAATAGGATCGAGAATTAAGAACCTCCAGCCATTGTTTATTGGTATTCCTGATCAGCTTTATAAACCCAAAAGAATAAATAAACCCGTTTCCGTCTTCCGATAACCGTCACTGTGGTCGTCTGATATTGGTTTCTGAACCCTCCTTTCTCACAATTTAGATGGTATAATTAACTTAAGAGAGAGTACGTTTAGTGACCTTTATCAATCAGTAATGTTTGCTTAAATAGCCTTTGCCATCAAAGAGCTGTTAACTACATGAGAAGAGTGGAAAGCTGTTTCAAATAATGTGGAGAGAAAATAGGACAGTTTCAACGTCTATTGACTACCAAGTCAAATGGGCCACATAAGGATTTTCATAAACTCATATTAAAATTATTAATAATAATATTTAGTTAATTAATTATAAAAAAAATCCAACAAAAATAACTACGAATAGGGATTTGTAACTTGTAAGTATAATCATATATTTTACTAATGCAAAAGCCAATCGCGCTGACATGACATCGCAAATTTTTATTTGATTATGACGTGTCGCTATTTTAGAAACTTCGAGTAATTGAAACGAAAAAAGTCAACCATTGAAATAAAAAATGAATCTACATTAAATTGATTTAAGATATTCCATATTTAAAATAGAATATTCACCGTTTGTCTAAGATATTACTTTTTTAAAATTAATTTGATTATTTTAAATTATGGAGATTTTTCAAAATCAATATGTCAAATGCTAAATTTGTGGAGATTATATATATTAAAATGAGTTATAATAATAAACTAATCCTAAAATTATAAAGTTTAGGAACTGATTGCCAGTATTCTAGGAAAAGAGTGTGAATGGAATTAAAAAAAAATCATTGATTCCTAAAAAACGGAAGTATACTCACATCATATTGAAGTTTCAATCATTTTACAGTGAAATGTGAATGGGATATGGACGATATGCTAACCAGTATACAGCTAATTAGTTCTCAAAACACAATAAGAGAATTACTCTAAATAAAATACACATAGTCATCTCCATGACTTTATCCTTCACAATTCACAAAAATAAAAATAAAAACAATTTTAAGAATTATGCTATGGCTGTCAAGTGCATTCATATTGACAAATGTCACTTGACCCGTTGACCGCCCAAAGATTATTATGGACGTGGAGAATTCTAGAACTTACATAATTTTTGTTGAAGCTTGTGTCCTCCACATGTAGTGCGATAACGTCATTGCACATACCCTTGTACGAACAAGTGGGAAATTGTTGGGGCTGGTGTCCCTGACAGTTAGTACAATGACTTATTAAATCTCTTAAATGATCACAAGGGCATACTTCAGTATTATTATCAATTGATCCACGTTTATCAATAACGGTTAGCTTGCTAGATAAGTTTGACGTTATTGTCATACGAATGACGGTGATCAACTGGTCCCTATACGTCACACCTATAGGACACGTTTGAGAGATGTAAAGGTATGAAAATACAGTCACATTTATGCCGGAAACGACTAAACAGTTAGTCAGAGGTATTGACTATTAAATTAGTCAATAAGATGTTGAGATTATTATTTAATACAGATTAAATAATTTTAGCTAATACGGATTACATGATTAATTCGTAAATTAAATATAAACGGTTATATTTAATTAAATATTGAATTCGCATATTAATATAAACAGTTATATTAATTGAGCTACTTATACAATATCGTAATTTCCTTATCAGACCATTTTTAATGTATCAACTGCATGTTGTGACAAATGCATTAATATCTGATAATATGTATACGATTTATAATAAATACCCGCGAATCATATTATTAGCAAAACGGGTCGAATCACGCATTGGAATAAGGTAAGAGTGGAAAGCCCACTCTTACCCTAGACCAAATTTCGGCCGACTGAAGTAATACAAAAGGAGAGGACTTCTCCTTTTGTCGAGGACTAATTTCGACTGATAATTATATCTCAAGAAAAATTAGGGTTTTGAGAGCATTCTTCTCCCATAACCCAGATCTCACATCTAAACTCAAAAAGGGCTCTACCTATATTGCAAGGCAATCGGAGAGAATTTCTAGCACACGCGGCATCGTCTCAAACAAAGTCTTGGGTGCAAGTAATAGGAGGGAATTTACTTTTAATTCCTGTTCTTAGGCCAATTCACGCAAGGACCTAAGGTTGTAACCCTTTTCATGTTTTTCTTATCTTATGACCATAATCACATTTGTAAGTTTCGTTATAATCCTGCAATTAAGGGTGAATTCATGTTATATTCGTCGGTAGGCATAATATGACCCCTTCTACGTCGGGTAAGTGGGAACAGATGATTTATTTTATCTCAACATTGTAGTCACTAGATACTATCTAACGACTATGATGGACTAAAAGATAAGATTTACAGAAATTTATCGACCAAGAGTTCCAACGGTGGAATTAGCCAAGCTGTGGGCTTATCAATTTACGGAAATTGAGTCTTGGTATCGTTTATATAATTCTTGAGGGAGATCAATTATATAAATGCATGAGTCTACGAGTTTAAATACAATTTAAAATAGACTTAAATCACAACGATGAGTTGCTTATATGGTTTTGTTTTTATCTTCTTTTCAGTGTAGAACACGATCAATTTAATACTGCTATATAACAAATGGTTGGTGAAGACTCAATGCCAAGTGCAAAGCTAGCACGTGAATCCTGGCTTAAAGCCTTCATGGACTCCATGAATCAGTCTACTAAACTGAGGAATGATGGGTCAAACTTCTCTGACTGGGAGGCAGCGTTACGGAATGCTGCCATTGCTGACGGAAAGCTCAAGTACTTGACTGAGCCTATTCCGGCACACCCAGAAACTGGAGCTAGAGCTAACGAAGTTCGCGCTCATAGCGACTTCGTCATGGAAGCGGGTGCGATAAAGAACGTACTAATCTATGCAATGGAATCCAATTTGCAAAGACGCTTCATCTCCCATGGTGCAAACAAGATTTTCACCACGCTCACTAACGAATTCTCGAAAGCTCCGAGAATCGTTTCTTATGAGCATACCTGTCGCTTCTTTGAAGCGAAACTCCAGAAGGGCCACGCTGTTAGCCCGCCTATTCTCAACATGATTGAGAATATCGAGAAACTGGAGACCCTAAACTGCAAGATCAGTGCGAACATAATCGTTGATCGAATGCTTCATTCGCTTCATGATGGGTTCGCCCTCTTTAGGGCCAACTATTATATGAACGACATGAAGAAGACTCCTCATGAGCTCCACTCCCTTCTCGTACAGATCGAGAAGGATCTGAAATTAAGTGGGAGCGTGAAGCAGGATGTTCTCATGATCTCCAATAAGGGTAAAGGTAAGGGGAAAGCTAAAGCTCAAGGCGACCTAGCGGTAGGTAAGCCTAAGTTCAAGAAACCAAGTATTTGCTAAGAGTGGGCCCGGTGAGTCGAGCAACTCACAGGGCAACACAAAGAGTAAGGATACTAACATGGAATGCCACCATTGCCACATGACTGGGCATTGGAGGCGCACGTGCCCCGTGTATCGTGAGGACATTAAGGCAGGCCGCGTTACTCATGTTGGTATGTCTTCTTCATCTTCTTTTATTCACATGATTGAGATTAACCATGCAAGTTACGGAACTTGGGTACTAGATACTGGTTGTGGTTCTCATCTATGTAATCATGTGCAGGGCCTCCGAAACCAAGAACCCCTCATCAAGGGTGAGGTTGACCTGCGTGTCGGGAATGGAGCACGAGTTGCTGCAGTCTCGAGGGGAACATACGTGATCCAGATTCCAAGTGGATTCGAGTTATCTTTGTATAACTGTTATTATGTTCCTAGTTTATCCAAAAACATTATTTCTGTTTCTGCACTTGACAAACTCGGTTTTTCATTTGTAATAGAGAATAATAGCTGTATTTTCTCGTCACACAATATGATTTATGGCAAGGCAGTTTCCATGAATGGAATTTATGTTTTAGATCAAATCACAGAAATATTACATATGAATAACAAGAGATTAAAGGTAGGTGACAAAGATCAAACTTACCTATGGCACTGCCGTATGGGACATATAAATGAGAAACGCGTAAAACAGCTCATACAGAATGGAGCTATCTCGGCTTTTGATTTCGAATCATATGGCACGTGTGAATCATGTCTCATCGGTAAGATGACTCGTATTTCCTTCAAAGGTGTTGGAATGCGCGCTGCCGACCTATTAGGACTCATACATACGGATGTATGTGGCCCTATGTCGATCAACGCACGAGAAGGCTATAGGTATTTCATCACTTTCACGGATGATTTGAGTAGATATGGCTATGTCTACTTAATGAAACATAAAAGTGAATCCTTTGACAAGTTCAAAGAATACCAGAATCGGGTACAGAACCAACTGGGCAGAAAGATTAAAGCACTTCGATCTGATCGTGGTGGCGAGTATCTTTCTCACGAGTTTGACCAACACCTTAAAGACTGTGGCATCGTTCTATAGTTGACTCCACCTGAAACACCACAATTAAATGGTGTGTTCGAAAGGAGAAATCGAACTCTACTAGATATGGTTCGATCCATGATGAGTCACACCGTTGTGCCTGATTCATTATGGGGCTGTGCTCTTTTGTCAGCCGCTCTAATACTTAACCGAAGTCCGTCTAAAGTTGTTGACAAGACCCCATACGAGTTATGGAAGGGAACGGTCCCCAACTTGCCCTTTATTCGGGTTTGGGGCTGCGAGGCTTATGTCAAGTGGAGACACGAGGATAAGCTCGGCCCGCGATCGGTCAAGACATACTTTATAGGCTATCCAAAAGGAACTTTTGGTCATTACTTCTACTCGCCAACCGAACAACGTGTTTTTGTTGCGGCTAGTGCGACGTTCATAGAGAAAGAATTTCTCGAGAACAAGTCGAGTAATAGAACCTTCGATCTATCGGAGATTCAAGAACCAACTACCGAGCAACCATTGGAGGAAACAGTTCTTTCAACCTCGGCTGCGGTAGATATTCCTGAGGAATCTAGGAGGTCGGGAAGAGTCTCTATTCCTCCGGACAGATACATTGGTATGGTCGAGGAACATGACATAGATGACATCTTACTCCTAGAGGGTAATGACCCCACAACCTATAAAGGTGCCATGACTAGTTCTGACTCAAAGCTATGGCTAGAAGCCATGGAATCCAAGATGGACTCCATGTATGAGAACAACGTGTGGGATCTTGCAGACCTACCTGCAAAGGTACGCCCCCTTCAATGCAAATGGCTTTACAAGATAAAGCATGTCGTGGAAGGACAACAAGACATCCACAAGGCAAGACTAGTTGCTAAAGGTTTCACCCAAGTGCCAGGCTTGCACTACGATGAGATCTTTGCACCCGTAGTCATGCTACGTTCCATTCGGATTATCTTAGCAATCGCCGCATTTCATGACTATGAAATTTGGCAAATGGACGTTAAAACCGCCTTCTTAAACTATTATTTGGAGGAAGAGTTGTACATGGTACAACCCGAGGGTTTTATTGATCCAGAACATCCTAAGAAGGTGTGCAAACTTAAGCGTTCCATCTATGGACTTAAGCAAGCATCACGGAGTTGGAATCATCGCTTCGACCAAGTGATAAAAGAGAATGGGTTTATTCGATCATTCGAGGAACCATGTCTCTATATCAAGTCGAGTGGGAGCAAGATTGTTTTCCTAGTATTGTATGTTGATGACATACTCCTGATTGGGAATGACATACCTCTCCTATCTTCGGTTAAAGCATGGTTGAAAAACCATTTCCAGATGAAAGATCTGGGAAAGGCACAAAGAATTTTGGGCTTCCGTATCTACAGGGATAGATCACGACGGATGTTGTCTCTCAGTCAGGAGTCTTACATAGATAAGATTCTAGAGAGATTCAGCAGGACGAACTCCAAGAAAGGGTTCCTTCCTATGGCTACTGGGCTTCACTTGAGCAAGACTCAAGAAGCTAAGACATTGGAAGAGAAAGAGCGCATGAGTCGGATTCCTTATGCTTCGGCAATAGGATCGATCATGTATGTCATGATATGCACACGTCCAGACGTTGCATATGCATTGAGTATGACAAGCCGATTCCAAGCTCATCCAGGTGAACACCACTGGATGGTCGTGAAAAACATTCTTAAGTACCTACGGAGGACTAAAGATTGGGGATTGACTTACGGAGGCGACTCGACGCTCTGCGCCACGGGTTACGCAGATGCTAGCTTCCAAATGGATCGAGACGACTCGAAATCTCAGTCTGGATTCGTTTTTACTCTTAATGGCGCTACTGTCAGCTGGAAAAGTTCTAAACAAAGTGTTACAGCAGATTCTACAACTGAGTCCGAGTACTATGCCGCTTCGGAAGCAGCTAAGGAAACAATATGGATGCGTCAATTCCTACAAGGACTATCAGTAGTGCCTAGTTCGAATGACCCGATCACCGTTTATTGTGACAATAAAGGTGGCATCTTCCAAGCTAAGGAGCATAAGTCTAGCAACAAAGCTAGACATGTACAACGGAAAGCTCATCTAATCAGAGATTACGTGGAGCAAAAGGAGATATTTATTGATAAGATCGCTACGGATGACAACATAGCTGATCCTCTCACGAAAGCATTACCACGTGATAAGCATGAAGGGCACATTAATTCCATGGGAATCAGATGTGTTCCTAAGTTGTTATGATATTTAATGTTTTGTTTTTCATGTGGAATTGTACGCCAATTTTGAACACCACAAAGTGAACTGATCAACATTACATCGTTTTTGGGTCCTTGATTACCCACTTGAACTGATAACTCAGGTAATCATTTTGTGACGTTGGTTGATGGTGGGTTCAACGAGCCATAAGTCAAACAGTTGACTGACCAATCACAAAGGCGAGTTATACGGATATCTCGTAGGACACCCCGTGACAACGTTATGGAGTCCTAAATGTTTTATAACATTGGGTGTTAGGTCGTGGATAGGACCTCTATAGTGTTCCTTAGAGTCGATTCTTTTTTTCTCTCAACTGTCTCTTGAGATTAAGGCAGATTTTGGGTAACTTTGGTTTCTTTCCCACGGTCTTCCGTAATAGGGGCCAAGAGGATTTTTTCTGGGTTATTTCATGCTGCGCTTGCATCTGCAGGATTTGAGTTGAGGGAAATATCCCAACCCTTATCAGGATTTTATCATTTCTCAGGGCCACTCGAGGAGTAGTAACTGAAATGCATGGCCATGCTCGAATACAGATTCGTTTTATCAGTTAAGTTACTCTCTAGTCGGGGAAACCACTCTTGATACAGATCGATTGTGAGATACGATCTTTGCGAATACGGATTTGCAAATTGTCTTACATTGAGTGGGAGAAATTTTAAAAGGATATGAGAATCTATCGGTTATCGCACCTATACTTGTACAGACAAGTGGGAGTTTGTTGGAGCTTGTGTCCTCCACATATGTAGTGCGATAACGTCATTGCACATACCCTTTTACGGACAAGTGGGAAATTGTTGGGGCTGGTGTCCCTGACAGTTAGTACAATGACTTATTAAATCTCTTAAAGGATCACAAGGGCATACTTCAGTATTATTATCAATTGATCCACGTTTATCAATAACGGTTGGCTTGCTAGATAAGTTTGACGTTATTGTCATACGGATGACGGTGATCAACTGGTCCCTATACGTCACACCTATAGGACACGTTTGAGAGATGTAAAGGTATGAAAATACAGTCATATTTATGCCGGAAACGACTAAACGGTTAGTCAGAGGTATTGACTATTAAATTAGTCAATAAGATGTTGAGATTATTATTTAATATGGATTAAATAATTTTAGCTAATACGGATTACATGATTAATTCGTAAATTAATTATAAACGGTTATATTTAATTAAATATTGAATTCGCATATTAATATAAACAGTTATATTAATTGAGTTAATTATACAATATCGTAATTTCTTTATCAGACCATTATTAATGTATCAACTGCATGTTGTGACAAATGCATTAATATCTGATAATATGTATACGATTTATAATAAATACCCGCGAATCATATTATTAGCAAAACGGGTCGAATCACGCATTGGAATAAGGTAAGAGTGGAAAGCCCACTCTTACCCTAGACCAAATTTCGGCCGACTGAAGTAATACAAAAGGAGAGGACTTCTCCTTTTGTCGAGAACTAATTTCGACTAATAATTATATCTCAAGAAAAATTAGGGTTTTGAGAGCATTCTTCTCCCATAACCCAGATCTCACATCTAAACTCAAAAAGGGCTCTCCCTATATTGCAAGGCAATCGGAGAGAATTTCTAGCACACGCGGCATCGTCTCAAACAAAGTCTTGGGTGCAAGTAATATGAGGGAATTTACTTTAATTCCTGTTCTTAGGCCAATTCACGCAAGGACCTAAGGTTGTAACCCTTTTCATGTTTTTCTTATCTTATGACCATAATCACATTTATAAGTTTCGTTATAATCCTGCAAATAAGGGTGAATTCATGTTATATTCCCCACAATTTTTTGTTGTGGTTTAATCTTAGAAATATATATGTTAGATTAAATTCTTGCTCGATTTATAGATAAATGTGTGCGCGGTAATTTACTAGTGTACATTTTCGTTATAATGTAAGACAATTCTTCACGTTTAGGAATTCATTTTAATAGGAGGGCTATTTATTTAATATAGTAAATAAGTGGTTTTTTAATAAAATTGAATTGTCTTAGTGTAAGACGGTCGTACGCAACAACTGTTCACCATATGAACAATTTTAATAAAAATAATCAAATTTACATTTTTAAACCAACTATCCATTTAGTACTTTTGTCTCAACAAATTCTTTACGATTGCTTTTATTGTACGAGCTGTAATAGACAACTTTTATTGCATGACTATAGATATTTTAAAAATTGTGTAATGGGTAATTATAAGTGCACTATTTTTATGGTAAGTTTTGATCATCCTAATGAACAAAATATATATTAGCTCATATATACTGATATATGTGATAAATAATTCTAAATTAATTTATTCGTTCGTAAGTAATTTGTTTGTTTATCTTTAATATTATTAACCATATTCATCGAAAATTCTAAAAATAGACCCGTGAATTTCACGGGTTACAACCTAATATCAATCCAATTACATAGACTTTTCAAACAAAAACCTACGGTCATTCACGGAGGAAATTAATGAAAACAATTATAGAGGAAATGGTAATGTCGAGATTAGGGATATAGTTGACAAATTGATAAGGTGTGAATGATAAGCAGGTTGTGGGTGCGGTTGTTCAGTGCGACAGGTCCGGTGCGGGAATCCGTTGGGGGTGGTTTGGGAGAGGATGAATGGTAATTTGAGAAGGTTTATATAAAACTTTGCTTAATTCAACACATTTTCCCATTTTATTTTGCTTTTCTATTGCCCCACGGCCACCACCACCCTCCCAAGCCTGCTCTAGGCACCAATCACCCCATCCCCTCGTCGCTCATAGCGTCGACCCTTCTCCAGCTACCCTACACTGACCAATTTGACAACCACCAAAAAACACTCTTTCATCAACCCAAAATTCAAAACCTAATTGTAAAAATAAATTTTTAAGGAAAAAAAACATTATCTCTATCTATTAAACAACATGTGTTTATAAAATTGTTGACAAAACGGCAAGATTGCTTGTGATATGGCTAATTATGATCCATAATTATTGAATTGGTTAGATTTTGAGATGCGATAATATAGGTTGATTTGTTTGTTTAGTGGGTTCAAGATGAAGGGTATAATTGAAAATTTGAGTTAAATTGTGTGAGATTTAGTTTTACTTTTGTGCAAAAAAAGTTTAGGTCAAGGGTACGCCTTACCCGTTCCAAGGGCAGGGCACACCACCGGCCTCTGTGAGGGTTTAAAGTGGTGTTTACAGATTGACTGTCAAGGTTTCAGGGTCAGAAGGTGGATTCTTTACCATTGGGAGTCAACCCATGTTGGTAATTGTGTGAGATTTAGTAAAACCACAAATTCTCATTGAACACGGTCACTACCCGTCACCATGGGCGAACCTAGATAGTAGCAAGGGGTGGCGGGCACTACCCTAAACTTAAAAAAATTTGACTTAGAAGACGGATTTTGGCTACCCCAAGTAATGCTGAATTGTAGATAAATTACTGATACCCAATTAAAAGTACAATAAATATTTTGTGGTAGAATGGTAAAGGCATTGCTGTCCAACCTAGTGCATCGGATTTGAATCCCCTTACTAGCATTTTACCTTTATAATTTTGTTTTGATACACCCAGTTCTGACAATGTGCAAGTTGCAATATCAATTTTCTCCTCAGTGCCTTAGTGTAGGAGAGAAATATTCGTCTTCAGTTTGTAACGGATAGCAAGACACTTTGTAGTAAACTAAATGCGGGATTTAGCAAATACGTAAAAAAATCTATTTTCTCCTAAACATACAATTTTTATTTGTTTATTTATAGATTTAGAAATAACCATAGTTATTTGTGCGACGGTCTTATCCCATGTTTTTTTTGTAAAATGTAACCATATTTTTTTGATAAAAAGTAATTATTCCTTGATAAATAATGACCACTTTAAAATAGAACAAGACTCCCCTGTTTAGAAAACTCGTGCGTGTCCCTGCCTCATATATCCCTTGCAGGTTGAGGAGGATGAGAATTTATACCTTCAAGAAAATCATAGTCAAAGGAGTGAACTTATCTACTTTCTCTACAAGTATATATCCCTCCAGTAAATTTCTATGTCCTCGTGGCGTAAGAGTGTGTTTTGTTGCAAGTACTCCTCGGAAGCTCAGTTGAAAAAGAAGTGAAAAGAAATCGCTCAATTGAAAAGATCAGATCGTCTCCCAAGCGACCTAGCAGTTGTGTCAGTCCCCTCATTAGTTTAATTTCATTTTCTATAAATGTAACAAATAAGTCCGATTCGGAGGATCGGATGGACATTATGTAAAAACCCTTTCTTACCGCTGCCAAAAAAAATGGTTCATTTTTTTACCAAACAAATGATCAATATCTAATCGACTAATCAAGAGTGATATCTATTTATCAAAAAGCGGTCACTTTTCTATTGACCTAACGTGGGATTATCGTAAAGGAGAATTTGTGCAGAAGATCTTTGTCTCTAAATTTAATTAATACTCCCCCCGATCCAGACAAAAGGTAACACTTGCTTTATCACAGTTGTCGAGACACGTTTTGCAACGTGAATATCTTTAGTTACACATTATTAAAAATTATAAAAATTTGATATTCAAATAAGATTCCACGTGACTATATTTTATCTTATAAATTAACGATAATATCAAATATTTTCCACGACTATGAATAATGCCAAAAAAAACAACTAGGGATGTCATTGGGGCGGGTACAAGCGGATACCGCCCCGCACCCGCCCCAGTTGGGACGGGGACGAGTAGAGCTTTGGCGGGTGGTGGGGCAGGAACGGGTAGGAAAATTGTACCCGCCATGGGTAGTGGGGCGGGGATGGTTTTTGCGTGTTACCCACTTCATACCCGCCTACCCGCCAATTATTACAAAAATTAATAACATTATTACAATAATTTTACAAATATTATTTTGTAATAATTAAGACGTAATGTTAAAATAGCTATTTTATAAAGTATTTTCAAATAACTAAAATTATATAAACAAAAGATCGGAAAAATTTATGGTGTGACGGGTTAATGGGTTGGTGGGGCGGGGATGGTTTTGGAAACTTGTACCCGCCATGGGTGGTGGGACGGAGATGGTTTTGGAATCTTGTACCCGCCATGGGGATGGGACGGGGATGGATACGGAGTTTTTTTGATGGGTACGGGTACGGGGAGCCTATATCTAGCACCGCCCCGCCCCGCCCCAATGACATCCCTAAAAACAACCGTTATCTTTTGTTGGAACGGAGAAAGTATCTAAAATCTCTAAATTATAGTAAGACAAATCAAATGACAACGGCTACAAAATCCAAACCTACATTGAATTCCGTCAGCCAAACCAACCCATTTTTTATTCTCCACTCAATTTATAAAATAAAATTAAATAAAACAATTAAAATCCATCTTTTATTTCTTTCTCCCTCTTTTCCCCAGGGAAAAAAAATCACAAACCCTAATTTCCCAATTTCCGCCGCCTTACATCAAATCAATCCCCTTTTTCTCTCTCCTCACGAATTCATGGCTTCGCCGGCATACGACGGTACTAACGGTGGCGTAGGTGGCAAGTTCCGGCGAAAGCCCTTTCGGAAAACTCATACCACCCCGTATGATCGTCCTCCTACGGCGATACGACAAACTCAAAGCATTGTTAATAACGATAACAATGGTTGGTTGGCGAAGATTGTAGATCCTGCTTCCAGGATGATTAGTGCTGGTGCCCGTAAGTTTTTTTCGTCGGTTTTTCAAAAACGTCTTCTTGCTCCGCCGTCTTCGCCGCCGCAAGAATCACCCACTTCACCTGGTACTTTTTTCTTTTCGTTTTTGTTTTAATTTTGGAAGGAATTGATTAGTTATGTTTCTTTTTTTGAGGTATTTATGGTTTCGAACGATGATTCATGTTGGCCGAATTAGGAATTAGGTCTTTCTTAATGACCTGTGGAGGAAGTTGGTTGATTATGTCTGCGACGTGTGATTTTGTTTTTGGAAGATGATATGATGATTGGTGATGATGGTAATTGTATGGATGTATTGTTTGTGATTCTGTTGTAGTTGGGTCAGTGGAGCTATATGGCAATTCATGGAATTTTGTTGTAGGCAATTGGTTTATCTAGGGTTAAATTGTGAGTGTAAATTGATATGCTAATGCTGTCGAGCAATATTCGAGTAATGATGGAATTAGGTCCCAAGTGATTTTATTTTAGGCAGTTGCTATTTGGGATTAATTTAGACTATAGGTTCGATATCCTAGTGCTATCGAGCAATATTCAAGCGATTTTACCGTGGTAATTTGGGAGGTGGGTGGGTGTACTGGGTGTGTCCACTGGCGAAATTGGGTCCAAGTGATTTGATGACTTTGTTTATTTTCGCATGGTTGTATGGTAATTTGTTGATGTATATAGGCCTCGGTGTTCATGTACTTCACGTTTTCACGGCTTAGTACTACTTGTGGTGGGTGGAGAATTGGCCTTTTCTTTTTCCATTTTGCTCTATTACTCCTTGTTTTGTGAGATTCCGAATATAATGAACTGTGCTTGTTTTGTTATTAGGTTTACTATGTACTATGTATTAGGCAATCAAGGAGTGGCAATTGTACTTGCAACAGAGTTACACATTCATCTCCATGATAGTTTATAGGGGTTACTACTTACTAGTTTATAGGTTGGCCCTCTGAACTAGGTCCAACTTATCTATAATTTCGTACCAGTGAGAAAAGTGAAACTAATGGGCTTCTAATCTTAATCCTCAAAGAATTAGGGCATGAATATCTCAACATCTTTATTAGCCTCTGATGCAATTGCTCGGCTTTTATACTTGCATACTCTTTATTTTTGTGGTTTAGGTTGTGCTTTCATCAGACTGTACTTGTTATTCCGGCAGATGGATTGATGTTTTCAGTTTGTTAGTTAATTGTTTGAATTATTACTCAGTATTGATTTATGCGCCGGGTTGTGCCGTTGTGGTCAATTTGTTACTTCTATTGTATGACAGCTTGATTCGATGCAATTATCATAGTAATGTTCTATCAAGCCCTAATCCCTTGTTAAAGCGTTGATCTTGCTTATAGAATTTTCTTTGTGAAACCTAATTACTTTTTATGGGCTTTCAGTCATGGATGTAGACGGAGGTAACAAGATAGAACACGTGCAGCTGGAAACAGCCACAAATGTAAGTCACATATTTTTCTCATTCTTTAAGTGTTTTCCTTGATTCTATCCATCTACTTTAAAAAGAAAGAGGTTGTAGTATTAATTTACCATTTGGGCTTATCTCTTTATTATTGTAGTTCTAAGATGGAGTGTTAGGATTGCCATGAGTTTCTTATATCCCTCATAATGGTTTGATCCGTTTGTGATTAGTTATTCCCATTTTCAAATGCAGCTTTGATACACATTAGGTATAAGATTTCCACAGTTTGATTTAACTGTTGGTTAATGCATGTTGCGTAGGTTGTTGCTTCTGATTCTAGGGTACCTGTTGATTGTGGAGGTCGTGATGGTAGTATGCCGCCTTCTGACAGTAATGGAGTTGCTGAACTTGAGGATATACTGAAGCAGAAGACATTTAGCAGGCAAGTGAAGTTTGATATAATGCAAGCTGTGCATCTCACAGAAGTGTCTTTGGCATTGTTTTCACATCATAACATTTAGCTTGTGTTACTTTTAATTTTATAAAGCTAACCAACAAGAGTGATAAATGAGTTATGCTAGTATGTGAGTCGCAGCTTGGGTAATGCCTTATCTAATGGCATGCTCACAACTTTGGGGTTGATGTTCCCACTAAAAGGGCGTTAATTCCATTAACCCACCCCCGCGAATCATTATGGCCAACAGGTGGTAATTTGTGGTTTTTTTCCAACTGTCTTGTCTGACTTCAAAAGAGCGGTCCTTTCTTTCTTTCTTCTTCTATTGAAACTCAGTTTGTCTGTCTCGTTATTTGGGTGTGGAACATTCCTTTTTGTCTGTAGCACAAAAAGGATTGGTGTGTCATTTTATGTAGGTATAATCATACCTGGGCAATTTTATTTAATCATTGAAATTACTCTTCAAATATCTGAAGGGGTATCTTATAGTGTATCTGAAGATGAAATACTGGTGAATTATTAAAGTCACTTATGTTCATTTCTTTGATTAATATTTGCAACCTTGTATGAATCGAGGGAAAGTTATTTTACCAAATTTTGTGAGATATGTTAAGTAAATGATGCATGAAGGAATATCGTTTAGCAGACAATAAATGCTGCCAAGAGTTGATTTGTGGTCTTATTGTCGTGGACATCATGGTGTTCATAAATGCTGTTGTAGCTAAGAGTAGCATCTTAGCCATCTCATATGTCAATTTAGGAATGGTCAGGAAAATTGACAACTCAAAGAAGTTTAAAGTACTTGAGAACAAGTTAAAAAAGTCTAGGCAAGTTAAGTAAGATTCTGGATAGATAAGAACAGAAAGTTATTGTGTATATTTAGTATTGTCTTTAGACATTTGCATAGTTATGAAAGCTTGGTTTATCATGAAATGAGGTATTGACACTGATTGCACTCTGGACTCTTGATCTTTTCCAGGTCTCAAATAGATCATTTAACTGCTTTACTGCTTTCAAGAACTACTGAGGATTCAAATGGTGCTGAGAAGGAAAGGTCCGAACCAAAGTCTTCAGACGTGTATGCTATTCATGCTAGACGTGACAGTCCGTTGAATCTCCACGGTCTTGATAATCAAATTGTGTATGGAAAATCTGCAGATTTCTCAACTCCTGAAATGAGATCAAAAGTACGACTCACTTTTTTTTTTCCTTTTGGAAATACTATACTGCCTCTTATTCGGATGCACTAACCATTAATTTCTTTTTGGGGATGATTATAATAAACTTACTATTCCCCTTTTGGGTTTACTTTTTTATTATTGAAACCACACCAATGTGTGTTCTACTCCGTATTTATACTTTTCTTTTCCGCTATTGTTTTCAGTCATCTGATCTTTCTTTGTTATCTCAATCTCGTTCCCCACATGTACTTGTGTCTATATTTTACTTAATTTTTTTAAAAATGATTTTATTTTCATGCCTTTAAATCTTTCTGAATCAGAAGGAATATATCATGTCTTTTGATTGTCTGCTCTTGATATGCTATCCACTCCATGGCTCTAACTCTGAAAATTCTTTCAAAATTTAGATTCTTCCAGATGATGTTGCTTCACCTGCTGAAATTGCCAAAATGTACATGGGTCGTAGGTCAACAAAAGTGTCTCCCTCAGTTTCACGCTTGCAGAATCAATTTCCAAAGGAGGACTCTTCTCCTTATTCCAATCCATTGTCCAAACCATTGGTACCAGTCACGTCTCTTACTCAAAAATCTGTCATTGATATTGGAACTTCTAGCAAAGGTTTGATGACTCCGAGATTTCGAGGTAGATCTGCAATATACAGCATGGCCCGTACACCATATTCTAGGGTTCAACCAGTTACAAATTTCAAGGTATGTCAGTGGATTCCTTCTTTGTGGTAGGTAGCTGCATTTATTGGTCTTTAAAAGGATTTGTTAAAATTATTATTATTGATTGATTTTTGCAGGCTGCTGAAACTAATTATAGTACTGGGGGTGGATCATCCTATCTTGAGCATACTGAAAATACTTCTAAGAAACAGGTGATTTCTGATAGATTTTTCAATTTCCTGCTTGTCAATCTATAATTTGCTCTCTGCTCATCACCTTAGTTTATGTGTAGGTTCTTAAGCGCAGGAGTTCTGTCCTAGAGAATGATATTGGTTCTGTTGGTCCCATTCGGAGGATTCGCCAAAAACCGAATCTCCTCCACCCTAAAACTCTGTCTCTGCCCCCTCCTGGTGGCCGTCAATTTACACATGTTTCTGAAATGCCCTCTTCGAAGGAGCAAACTTATGAGAATCATTCTTTTTCAAAAGTGCTTGGAGAGAATAGCTTGCATAGCTCAAGTAGTGGCTATGTTCCATCACAATCTGTTGAGATGGCTCAGAAGATTTTTGAGCAACTTGACAAATTCAGCCCTAAGAAGAATGTTGACCTCTCAGTTGGAAAATCACCTATGAAGACACCTGACACGGAGGGTCCAGATTCATTGAAGCCTTTTCAGAGCAGTCAAGATATTAAGAAATTTACGTCATTGAACTCTGTTCATGCACCCAACCATCAGCTTCAGGCATCATCAGTTATGGAAGAGTTTAATGCAAAGAAGTTTGTGACTACTTCAGCTAGTCTTGGTCCTCAAGGTTGTCTCGAGAGTAAGAAACCTGACTCATATTTACCCAGTACGAGTAAGGTTGCAGAGCCCCAAAAGCAACGATCATTCCAGATGAGTGCCCCTGAGGTAATTAAACTTTATATTTCTTTGCTTTGGTAAAGAAATTTGCTAGAGAATTTCGTGATTGTCCTCGTCCAATCTGAACTGTTTGGAAATATTAATATATAGTTTCACGAGCATAAATCGACTTAATCTTGTGGTATTAATTTAAATTCTGGTATGGGACATATTCCCAAATGGCGTTCTTTAACACTATAAGATGTGGTTGCTTTTATTAGCATAAAAACCCTTGGTTAGATCAACATCGTGTTTGATTTAGTAAATTATTATAGTTTTAACATGTTTGGTGTGCATTTTGTGCTTTGAGTGCATGAAATTTGTGTGCTTTTATTAAAAGATGCTTAGAGGAACTATTCAACATCATATCTGATCCATGTTTGTTTGAGAATCTCGTGAAGAGGTTCTCTGCTTATGCTGTTTACGGCTTTAAGCAGAAATGAGCCATGATTCGAAGTTGATTTTTAAAACATTTGTGCATATCATTAGTGGTATTGCTACTAAGTAACTGATTTGTGCCCCCTTTTGTCCTTTTGAAGGATTTTCTGGATATGGATGATGATACGCCTTCAAATGAGGTAGCTTTGGCTACTCCATTGGCTGAAGGGAAACGTCATGCCGAATCATCTGCAAAGTCAGTTACCGTCCCTGATATCCCTCAGCAGTATCAAACAATTGCACCGGAGAAACCTTCGGCCATGAAGACAAATGAACAACTGAGGAAAAACGTCCAGGAGTCTTTAGCAAATGGCTCTTCAGCTTCGGAAACAACTGCCAGCTTTCCCTCCTCTGCGGTATCATTATCTTTTCCGGCTAGTAATTTGGCTGTGGCAGATGCTGCCACTGCTCCTCAGCCAATACTGAAATTTGACGGGGTTGCTCAACAAAATGATGTTGATATTTTCAAATCGTCCAGCACCAAGTCTGACAATTTGCCTCCAATTGTTTGGTCTTCACAGACTGCGGCGAAAGATACTAAATTGGAAACTCCAATCAGGTATATGATTCCTTCTCTTGCTATTTTTTGGAATGTTCTTTTTTTTGTCCATCAGCATTTTTCTAGTTATCTGAATGTTCTTCAAACAATGCATTCCTTCCTTATGTGGCTGAATTGGATGCCAGTATGAGGGCACATGTAG
Source organism: Silene conica (assembly GCA_029255685.2). NCBI lineage: Eukaryota > Viridiplantae > Streptophyta > Magnoliopsida > Caryophyllales > Caryophyllaceae > Silene > Silene conica. The sequence goes on from CM055314.2 coordinate 78,135,361, forward strand.
CTATTTAGCCTATGAATATGATATAATATGATTTTCGAGCAACATCTTATCAGCATGGTAATCGCTATCTGAGTAGTGGGGTGAAGGTTTTTGGAACTCTTTGAATTTGGTGTGTGAGACGCAATAATATGAAATGGCACATTAAATTGGTATTCTTCTGTTGCGTTGCAGTAGTTGGTTGACACAATTTTTGTAATGTGTGATGGACTCATGGCTTGATGTCTTTTCACATGCAAAGTCTTGCGTACATATAACCCCCTTGCCATTCCACTGGCTGGGCCCCCTTGATGAACCTAATTATTTTGATATTTCTCCTTTCTAGCGAATCCTAACAATGTTTTGTAAATGTTACCTTTGCAAACAGAGTTGAACCTGAAGTAAATGGTCCAGATAAAACTGATAATAAGAGTACACCAGTGTTTGGTAACTCATTTATTAAATCTGGAGATCCCGCTTCTTCCATAGCTTTATCTAATGGATCAAAGCTTAATGATGCAACTCCTGTCAACGGAGAATACAGTACATTACCTGCAAAAAATGGTGCATCTGGTCCAGAACCGTTTATAGGCAGCTCAAGTAATCCGAATCTTATGTTTTCTAATGGCGGTGCTCAATCAACGTTTACCTCTAGTTCTAGTCCTTTACCTTCGATCACTAGTAATAAATCTGGTACAGTGACGGCTCTAGTGTTTAGCTTTGCAGCCGGATTTTCATCTTCATCAGTGACATCGTCAACTTCCGCTGCAGACACAACTGATAAATCAGGTGCCAAATCAAATGTTACTGGCCTCAGCAACACAACTAGCAGTCTTTTCGATGCAAAACCTTCTGCTTTTGGGTCTACAACCACGACTTTAGAAAGTGGTGATAAACAGACTGCGGGTCCTGCTGCTCCTACTGCTATCAATAACATAACATTTCCGTTTCAAACAAGTACTACTCACACTTCATCCTTGTCTCCGAGCTCCTCAGTCTCAGTTCCCGCCTCGACTGCTGCACCAGGTTTTCCTGGCCAGCCTGCTATATCTGTCTCAGTTCCTGCCTCGACTTCAGTTGTGAGTTTTTCTGGTCAGTCTGCCACGTCACCCGCTCCTTTTGTATTTGGTTCCAGTGGGTCCACTGGTCCAAGTTCTGGTTCAATTTTTGGGTCCTTTTCAGCTAGCACATTCGGTTCAGGGCCAGGTTCTTCTTCAAGTGCTTTGGGCAGCTCTTTCACTAGCGCGTCTCTTCCCACAAGCAGCTCCACAACTAGCATATTTGGTGGCACTTCTCAGTCTCCTAAACCTGCCTCTACAATTGCACCTTCTCCAACATCGTCAGTATTTTCATTTGGACAAGGGTCTTCTGGAGCTGCTTCCAGTACTCCTGTCTTTGGAGCCTCTTCTAGTGCTCCTGCATTTGGAGCCACTTCCAGTACTCCTGTTTTTGGAGCCACTTCCAGTAATGCGTTTGGAGCCACTTCCAGTACTGCGTTTGGAGCCACTTCCACTGGTCCTGTATTTGGAGCCACCACCTCGGCACCAACAAGTAACAGCTTACCGTTTGTTTTTGGAGGTAACTCGGGCTTGGCTGCTTCAACACCTGCAACAGCGAATTCTCCTTTCCAATCTCAGCCAGCTTTTGGTAATTCAAACAGCCAGCCATTTACGTTTGCATCAACCCCCTCCACAAATAATGAGCAAATGACCATGGAAGACACCATGGCCGAGGATTCATCGCAGCCTTCAACTCCGCCACCACCGGTTTTCGGAGCGCCCATCTCAGCTCCTTCTAGTGGCTTTGCGTTTAATGCTACACCAGCTGCTGCAAGTCCATTTCAGTTTAACACCCAGCCAAGTCAAGTCACTCCAAATCCTTTTCAACCTTCTGGTAGCTTGGAATTTAATGGTGGGACGAATAGTTTTTCGTTGGGGACTAGTGATAAATCTCAACGCAGAATCGTCCGTGTCAAAAAGGGTGCAAAAAAAAGGTGAGGTAAACATTATGTTTTCTGTATCCAGATCGTGCCCAGTTATTGCTTGTTGCGTCATGGATATTTGTGGTGGGTAACCCATTGGCTACTAGCTATTCCCGGAAGGGCAAGGAAATACTTGCATGTTGCTACCTACACTTGGTACTGCCGGAGTTGCCCAAGCAGGCCCGAAATTCACAATTTTGAATTCGTTTGTATCATGTCTCAGTGGTTAAATTTGTGTTGTAATAATTATTCAGTTCAGTTGTTTCTGTCAAAAAGACGGTAACAGTATCGTGTCTTTTGTACTCGAAAGGTCGTTGTGTAGTTTGTACAATCACCATAGTGTTGAGGAGTCGTCGAATTTTGTTTATAATAAGCAGTTACTTATATCTGGAGCCCTTCTTTATTGATTCCTTTTGTTTTCCTTAGAACATGAAGATTACCAATTTTAATAACAGGGACATTTGACATTTACTCCGTATAACACCTGAGACGATACTTGCTGAAATTCAAATCCTTGCCCATTCATGTTTTATTTTTTTCCAAGCTGTAGTTTTCGGAAATATGATTGATTTAAAGAAAAAAATCGTCATTTTATAAGCTCGTAAACACGAGTTAGGACCTCTCATAGTTTTTCGATTACTCCATGATTTTCCAAACTTTTCGGTTAACGTTTAGTGTTACTAGAGTGGACCTTTATTTTTCTTTCCTTTTACTGTAAAAATGCGTTCTAAGGTATGGTAGCTTTCATCTCATGACTCACAATAGAAAGTACAAACTTAATGTAAGAGGGAAGGATGACTCTCTAAAACCATCTATCCCCTTCACTAAAGTTACAACTCAATCCAGCGAGAGTGTGAGCTGCCTCAATACATCTCTAAAAATGCGAAAAATGACAAATAAAAAATCGAGCAACCTCTTAGATTAGATATATTCGACTAAATGTCTTTTTTTTTACCCATTTTAAAGATGAAATTATTAATTATTAGTATTACTTTCGTCCCCATTATTTGTTTACCTTTTATATATATTTTTTTTATTTTAACCCGGGGAGAAAAATGGGTTTCCGTTTTAACATTGGATGAATGGATTTTCATGATTACATAAACAAATGCATCAACATAATGATATGGTTTTGCTATAATTGGAGGAACAATTAACAATGCTACACTAATACCTAACGCTGTTCAATTGTAAATAGAATACTTTAATTAGTCACACCTTCATGTGGGATGTCCCCTAAGTAACTAGGATAGGTTATTCACTTGTCAATAGGAATCAACAATCATGAATCTAGATATTATATATTTTGTTATCTCAATGGAAGTGCTTTCTTGGAACTTTATCTTTGTACAAGCTTAAGCGAGATATGTTGTCAATTTGTCATAAATTTCAATTTCAGTGACGGATTTTGGAGTAGAGAATATAGAGGTTTAAGTAAGATTTAAGACTTAACTATTGAGTTAACGGAAGCAAACTAAAAATTTATCTGTAATATGAAAAAATAGCGGGGATCAGCTCTCTTTCCGATTTCTCGGTATTAGTTAAGGTCCTTAGCTCGTAAAATTATGTTATTACCGTTACTTCGTTCTGCCATGTAAAGAACTATCATGAACATGTTGTACCTGTGCTTAAATCATGATAGTCTGTTCCGGCTCGACCTATCACCCTAGTTTCATGCTCATCATTTTATTCTCTCTTATGTACTCATATATGCAAAGCCCATGTACCACCGCCGCCTCCTTCCACCCTCTATCCCCAAACCTTCTGCTACCCTATTGCCGGAGATGCGTATATCCCTTGGCCCATCTTCAGCGATCAATTATATCCTCTAGTATTTTGTTCAATTAATCTATTTTCCGATTCCGCTCTTTTTCTAGATCCTAATAGTTCGCGCACCAGTTTTTTTTCCTGGTGTTGTATGAGGTTGTCTGCCTAGTGGTCCTCCTTTTCATCCCAGATGACTTCTTGCCTCTCTGTTTCATTTGATCGTGCATGCAACTCCGGGGTGTGATCCCCGCCCCCAACCACTTCCCCCACCCCCAGTAAGGTGATGTCCTCAGGCCTGTTTAGTTTTCGTCGGTCTTTGTGATGGGTTTAACCTATCTTGTGTCTTGGTGGTTATGTTTTTTATTCATTGGGTCGATATGGTGTTTCCTATGCCCCCGTCCCCCCACCTATCATTTCTTGCGAATGGTCATAACTCCTAATCCTTCTTTGTTGTCATCGTCTAGTGTCGCGGTTTGGAGTGATTTAGTGTTCCCCTCCCCCTCGCCCCTTCCTCCTATTTATTGGCTCCATTTTGCGTGATTTTAAGGTTCTTGTCGGAGTCTTCATGTGTGGTTGCATGTAGGGTTGTTGTATTGCTGTTGGATTTTCATCGGGCATTGTTGGTGGTCATCGTTGATAGTCCCGTACTCCCGCCCTTTCGTGTTGGTGGACTTTTCTCTGGCCTGCCTTGGTGGAGATGTCATTGTTGTTGAATGAAGTGGGTCAGTCTTGGTGTTATGCCCTTTTGAGGCATGAGCAGGCTACTCTAAGTTAGGTTGGATGAGGTGTTGGTTTGGACGGCTTCTGTAGTCTGAATCACATTATTCATATTGTTTTTTTTTGTTTATATTTATAATTACCTCTTATTGGTTGTGGGTGTCCCGTCCCTTAATCATTGGGGTGGCTTGTATTGTCGTGTTTTAAATCCTAATAAGGGTGATGATAACTTTGCATCCTGCTTGTGTTGTGCCCATCTCGATTTGTCTTTCTGAGATTACGTTGGTTAAGAGGTTGTTCAGAGTGGCTCCTAATTAACTTGCTACCTATCTATCTACTCACTTTTCTTATTCGCAGGGATTGTGTTTCAAAGTGTAGGAGTAAAGGTAGACTTTTGTGGTCTACCTTCCACATTTCCTTTCTATGTCCTAGTGGCATAAGTGCACATCGCTCAGCCTCGATTGTTCAAGTGTGTCATTTGGTTTCCAGATGTTGTGTATCATAGCCAAAGGGATAAATTTCCGAGATACATGTTTGTGTCTTGTTGCATGTATTTCTTTGAAACTGTTGACAAAAGTATAAGGATGTGTTCGATTATGTGGCGAGTTCCAATCGCCAGGTCAAGAAGGTAATGGATAAAGTTGATCTTCGTGTTCCATCATCCATACACCACCAACACACTTTGTCGCTTTAGGTTATGGTTGTACTAACTGCATCTGACTAAATGAGTTACATGTTATCTGTATAAGAACTTGTTTTACCGCTGCCAATAAAATAAAAAGTTATAGGAGCAAATTAGACATATTTGTCGGCCAATTTAGTTGATATTTCAAAACAAAATGTGAAAAACTTCTATTATAGTGTATTGAAACATGCTACAACGTTGGGCCAAAGAGGTTACATAAAGGCAACTTTATTCTCAAAACTTGCTCTATTATTACACCATACCTTAGTGCGTTAGTGCCATGGGTTGACCATAAGTGTAGATTTTAAGATCATTACAAATCCAACAAAACCAATTGTGTTAAACCTAAAGGTGATGAATATCAATAATTAACTTTGGGCCAAGTGGGGATTACTCCATGACCAAGCAACAAATACATTATTACCTTTGCCTTATCTTTTTCTATTTTTTAAACTTCAATCCCATTTAAATTCCAACATCCACATATTATAAATATAATGCCCAACTCCCTCAATTATACTTATGCTTAAGTCTTTTAGTAGCCCTCCAACAAACCCATACAAAAACCAAACCTATCAAAAAAATTTAGTTTTCTTATTACACTAATGTTGTAGACACCATGACCTGAATTAGCGCGCACTATAACATTTTTAATTGTTGTTGTTGTTGTAAAGGGAGCTATAAAGAATTCTTGGGTACCTTTCCGAACTTTATCAACTAAGCTAGCTAACATCTGCTCGTAAATTATTACGACAACAATGGTGTATCTTAGACTCTTTACAACAGGAAAATCCGGGATTAGAGTAGTATGGCTAATAGTATTACTTCTACTAATCCACAAGCTACTTCCTATTGTTCCACAATCATGGAACTTGATGATCAAGGTGATTATCAACCTTTGCATCTTAATCAAACGACGTCCATTCATCTACATAATCCTCAATTTCATCATAATTTCCATCCTCATTTCTTCATCATCCTTCACTCACAAACTAACCAATCTTCTCATAAAAATTCACAAAAAATATTCTCATACTTCTCATAAAACATCATCAGTACTCCCTTACGAAGACGACACGTGGTGGGCGAGCATTGTTAGCAATAATGAGGAAGCAGAGAACTTCACAATATTGCATGAAGGTCTAGAAACGGTGTCGTTTGAACCGCGAGGTGTCGAAGTGTTGGAGGAAGTGAAAGTAGAGGAGAAAACGACGTTGTTTGAGGACCATGCAGAGGGTAAAGTAGAGGATAAAACGACGTCGTTTGAGGACCATGTAGTACTGGAGGAAGTGAAAGAAGAGGTAGATGAGGGCACATTGGATGACACGTGGAAGGCTATAATGGAGGCTAAGAGTAAGGAGAATAGGCCACAGTTGAAGAAGAGTGAGACGTGGAATTCGGGCGACCGTCGTGGTGGCGGTGGCGGTGGCGGTGGTAGGCGGTTGACTTACCATGATGAGTTGAAGAAAAGAGCAGATGCGTTTATAGAAAGGGTTAATCAAGAAATGCGTCTTCAAAGAATGGAGTCCCATCAACGTTTCTTAGATATCATTAACCGCGGTCTTTAAACTTTCCCAAATTCAAATAAAATCCGTCACAAGCTTGTAACATGAGACAAAAGGGCCGGGAGAGAGGCAAGTAGGGAGACAAGTGGAAAAGGACGTGAGAAGCCAAAAATGTGTGACTGTCACAAGCAAGACGGACTGTTAAATTTTTAGGCATGTTGATAATAAACACCTTAATTTAACTCCTTAACTTTTAATAGGGGCTAAATTAATTTGCTAAGTATTTTGTGTTACTTTTTGTGTAATTAACTCCAAGTCATTTGTAGTATTTTCTTTTGGATGTGTGATCGAGTATTTGTTACTATTATCGTAGATCGCGCATTGGATAAAACGAAGTTATGGTACAATGATATTTGTGGATTTTTTTGTTCCTATCGACTGAAAAAGTTAACTTAAGTGACTTTAACTAGAATCAAGCCGATCTAAAGATGAACATCATAATTCCAAGTAAACAATATATAAACTTACAAACAATTAAATCAATCAATTTAAAACGATTCAGAATAAGACTAGAGAGGGTTTGACAACAAAAATTTAATTTGAAATGCATCATTTTCAATTTAGCTAAGTGAAATAAAGATTTCGAAATGAAGGGGTTGGAGAGTGGATTACAAATGTGATTATTTTAGCCTTACATCCAAATCTAATAGGTTTGTCAAAGATGCAAATTAATCCAAATCTGAATTTGAGAATACAATCTTTATTCCCAAACACACCCATAACTGAAATCTCATATGCTACCTTAAGTACTTAGGTAGCATTTCATTTAAGTAGCTTATTTAATTAAGCGAGCTACTTATCAGAGGCTTAAAATAATAAAGTACCTAAAATTTTGATCAAATAAACTATTTTAACAAATCAATATCTAAAATACATTCCAAACAAAGCTTAAGCCAATAACATAACGAGAGACCACAATACGTCCAAAATTCGACATCGACTCAACCCGAACCCGATTTGATCGAACCATTAGCGAGGTTGACGAGGTACCAACCCACTTACCAGTACGGGAGTACCAACCCCCACCAAACACAAAATCTGGATTTCTGTTAGTTGTTTTTTTGGTAAAAGTAGTAGGTGGTTTCACAACTTATCAACTCGTTTCACCATTGTTTCTACTGCTATCAAGTTCAATCAAATTCCTTCAATATTCGACAAAATGAACGACTTAACCTTAATTTGTGCTCCTGTAATGGCGGATACTGTTCAACACATGCTCACTCTAATCATTAAATCCAAGGAATGCGGTGCTGACCTCGTTGAAATTCGATTAGATCACTTGAAATTTTTCAATCCTCTTCAAGATGTTCCCTTTATTATCAATAGTTCTCCTTTGCCCACGCTTTTCACTTATAGGTTCGCGTTTTTCACATCTTCCTCTGTAATTTGATTCATCGATTGATTGCTGTTGAATCAAATTGAATTTGAGTTATTGGTGTAATGCTGGATGAAAAGTGTAGTTAATAATTTGGTTTAACTATTCCATTTTGGGTTGTCTGAGTCAATTATTTACGTTTCTACTTTTCGTATGCCTTTGATGGACAATTTCATTCTCCACGCTCAATCTGATCCACTTGTCATCTAATAATTGTCAATCCAAATAATTGTCAATCCAAAGCCAATGACCGGAACGAGGGAGTATCTTGTTAATTTGATTATTGTGTTTAGTTGATTTGATTTGATTGATGGTTGTGAATTGTGGTTGATGAAAAGTGTAAGTATAATTTGTTTAGGAGGTTGGTTGTCTTTCTAATTCGATTATTGTTTTTGGTAATGCAGCTGCATTTTATTCGATTCGATTAATGTGATAAAAAGTGTAGTTCCCAAGGATTTGGAACAGTGTGGTAATAATAACTTGGTTTAGGAAATTTATTGTCTTTGTTAATTTGTTGATAGGCCTAAATGGGAAGGTGGTGAGTATGAGGGAGATGAGGGGAAACGATTAGATGTGCTTCGACTTGCCATGGAGCGAGGCGCTGATTACATTGATGTTGAGCTTCAGGTATTCTATGATTTGTTGTACGGTATATCGTACATGGATTATTCTTTTCTGTTCGAGTAAGATGGGTTCGACATTTGCATGGTTGGATTGTTGGATGTGATTAGGTCACTCTAACACTGTGTTTAAATAGACTTTTAAGAGGGAAGTGAATGAAAAGGGTAGGCTAAGGGAGGGGACGGAGCATTGTCGTTTTGGCTCCATTTTTTTGTTGTTGAAGGGATTAAAATTAGACCCTTTCCCTCCATATCATCCAACCACACTTGCTAATTGAACAAAGATTTGTGCCCCTCCCTTTCCCTCCAAACACTCACTACTTTGTTTAGATAAGAGGAAGAGGAAAGATTGATATCAAGGTACCCCAATGATTCCCTTTTGTTCGAGTGAGGTGGCTGCGATTACTTCGACAATTGGGTGCTGTTCAGTCACTCACTTTAAGTCTAACCCTCTGTTTGGATAAAGGGAAATGGAAAGATCTATAACCTACAAGACAAATTAAAATCTCTCTAACTGTCTAACATAGGAAATATTTAAGGGAAAACACCAAGGCTCCATTTCCCTCCCCCTTCCTCTTTTTGTATCCAAAGTTCCAAACAATGCGTACAAGAGCTTGCGAATCGGCTGTTTCATGTCAAATACATATTTGGAGTAAATCCAAAGGATATTAAAAACACCTTGACATGAGTCTGATTCATTTGAGTATTTTTCCATTTATGACTCATAAATTGATCTTTGAAGGTCGCCGAAGAGTTCATCAATTCTATAATGGAGAAGAAGCCTGACAACTGCAAAATCATTGTCTCATCTCATAATTATCAGAGCACACCATCAATTGAAGATCTTGGTAACCTTGCTGTTAGAATACAATCTACTGGAGCAGACATAGTGAAGATTGCCACAACTGCCGTGGATGTAACTGATGTGGCACGTATGTTTCATATAACAGCAAGTTCTCAAGTAAGAAGCTTATGTTAAAGATTCAAACGAATTTTTGTTTCCTTAATGTCCTCTTGTGTTGTGTTGTTTAACTCAAAGAAAGCAGGATTTAGTTTCAGGGACTAGAATAGTGGTTTATTTTCCCTAGGAGTCATTTCTTTAGTAATTTTCCATCCCAATAGAGTCAAAACCCCATTCCATTTTTAGAGGAAGCCAAAAACTCATAATTCTTCGATTCAAGATTATGACAAAATCAAGTAAAATGCCGCCCACTAAACTTGTACTTCGTTTTACTATGGTAAGGTTGTGAGCACGTAACGTCTTGACCTCCCTATCTGCCATTCATGGGAGCCCTTAAGACACTACGATAATGCTGTTGTAATGAATTCAGAGGGACACTATTCTGATTTTGTTATATGCTATGATGAAACAAAATGACTCAATAAACTGTTTGCGCTTTCAGTTTTCGGAACCAGCAGTCTAAACTGAAAGCTAATGTTTGTTTGATGACAGCCTCCTTTTTCTATCAATGGGGGTGTTCATTGCAGTGCGTATATGCCTTTCTTTATCGTTATGGGTGACAATATAAATGGAAAAATTTCAGGTCCCAGTCATAGGACTTGTAATGGGTGAGCGGGGATTGATCTCAAGGATACTTGGCTCCAAGTTTGGTGGATATCTTACTTTTGGAACTATTGAGCCTGGCAAAGTCTCAGCTCCCGGGCAGCCCACAATCAAAGATTTGTTAGACCTGTACAACTTTAGACTTATTAGACCCGATACTAAAGTTTTTGGAATTATTGGGAAGCCAGTTGGTCACAGCAAATCACCTATTTTATACAATCAATCCTTCAAGTCTGTAGGGTTCAATGGCGTTTATGTTCCATTTTTGGTGGACAATGTTAGAAACTTCTTTGAGACATATTCATCTACCGACTTTGCTGGGTTCAGGTGAAGTTACCTTTTAATTGGACTTCATTAAATTTGCAGTGTAGCTTTACTTGTAATATTAATCTGACATTAATTCATTAACCACATCTTGTATTATGGTAAGCCTTGTCTTCTAGAGTTCTAGTGCTATATATTGCTCAGATGATTGGAATCCCTCGTGTCTTTTCTCTTTATCCTTTTTCTGATGTATTGGCAGTTACCTAACTTACTTGGGCGCCTTTCCACTTTAACATAACTCTTGTTGAGCAAATTGCTCAAGATATGGTAACTGTGCTCTCTGATCAGAAATTACTCCTGGAACTTTTGGGGTGCATGGACACTTTGCAGACATATATGTTTAGGATTGTGGTTTCTCATCTGCTAATTTATGAGTCCGGATAGCTCATTTGGACCTTATATTATTATTCTTGGTTCGTTTCTAAGAAAAGGTGTCGTTTATAATATAATAATGAAGCGTTTTATTTAACCTTCAAGGGATGACAATTCTAACTGATCTGCCAAACGTTTCTTACAGCTGCACGATTCCGCACAAGGAGGATGCTCTTCAGTGTTGTGATGAGGTTGATCCTGTTGCCAAGGTAATGGACACTTACAGTAAGCAAAGTACTTTTATATTGGTGCTGATATGCCAGTGAAGATTTGTCCATATGTCCCCTGTTTGTTTTTATTAAAAAATCAATTGCGTGTTTTTGATTGTGAGCCACAGTCAATAGGAGCGGTTAATTGCCTTATCAAGAGCCCAATCGACGGAAGGTTGTTGGGTTACAATACCGACTACGTTGGGGCCATAACTGCCATTGAGAGTGGGTTAACAGGTTTTTCCTCTTCACTTACTCAAGTTCTTGCACCATCTCATTATGGGATATTAGGATCAAACTGGCAGTTGATAGATTTCTAAATTAATGTTTCTGATTTTGACGTACATCCTCAGATTGTGTCATTTGCTGAATTAAGTATTGCTGACTTGAGTACTGCTGATACTGTTTTCACTTATTATATTCCACATCTATCAATGCTTCCTTTCTTTACATTGAGCTTGTTTAAACCAGTCTTCTGGGGAATTTAGTATATAATGAGTCAAAACCTTGCTATTCTTTGTCGTTGGATTACAATGGTAGAAATAAATATGGCTCACTAAATTATTTTTGCATTTGTACGCCATATACTTAGGTCCATCCTCGTATGGCAAAAGATATACTCTTTACTTAGAAGAGAACAATGAAAAAAGGTTGGGTTGTCGAAGTTTGGAAGATGGTTCCTTTGTCTATTTGGTGGTGCACTTGGATTGAACAGACCCATCATTTTTTTTATGATCTGGCCTTTTCATTTCAAGAGTTCAAGTTTCATTTTTTAAAGTTAGTACTCCGTATATAAGTGGAGCCATATGCTTCACCTAAATTGAAACTCGTCATTTTTTTGTTTTTGTAGATGAGACTTAGACTACAAGATAGCTTGAGAGTATATTTTCTGAACCTCTCATTTTGTGTATTGGTGTCACATTGGGTGTCTTTTGTATGTGGGTGTCACTTTTGTGGAGACTTGTTGTATATATGCTCACCTTTATAGTATATTTTTCCTATGTTACTCCGACTCTTCTAATTTCCTCGCGTACCCGTGTCTGACACTCCACACTCGGATATGGGTATGACACATGGACACCTCATTTTAGACCAAAATGTGCATATTTTTCAATAAAATAGCCGAGTCCGACACTTGGACACGTACCCGACCCGGGTACTTCTAAACGAGTTTGAGTAACATAGTATTTTTCTACATGGGCGCCACTCCCTTGGTGTTGTATAATAGTCTTACTGATAAAAAAAACTTAGAAATATGGTCATCCGGAAGTGGGTTGTCTTAACACATGGGTAAAATTTTGAATATCATACTCTAATGGCAACAACCTTTGAGACAATGGTTTAATGTAGTTCTTGTTGTTTTGGCATAATTGAGGAATGTTTGATTACAAAAGAAAGTTTTTCAAGTCAGTTGTTTAGAAAGAATTTTATCCCCGTGACCTTTTGTAGGATATTGAAGAGGTTGATTTTCTAGAATTCGGGGGTGTCGAATGTTCTCCCAGGGGCTAGGTCCCATGTTATTGGATCATAATTAGGTACATGGAGGTGGTGAAAGCTAGGAGTAGCGGAATCATTAGCGGGGGTTCTCATTCTCACATCAGGATTCATTAGATGGTACTCAGGGCATAGCAGACAACCGAGGCTGTGCTTGATGTTTCACTTGCGAACTGAAGAGGCGCGAGATATTTTACTGGAGGTGATGTGAGAGACTGTTAGTTGTTTACAGTAAACGACCAACAAGATCATTCAACAGGTTCTGAAGAAACTTACAAGTAATATTGTTTTGGGCCCGTTGAAAACTTTACTGGCCATATTTACATATTCTGGATCAGGAGAGGGGGGTGGGGGGGCTGCAGTTAGTGCAGTAACGGGATTCAAAAAGAGTCCCAATGGACAGAAAAAGGATTATAGGATATTTATGGATTTACCTCTACTGTTGCCTTCACAAATTTGATGGCTCCAGTGTTTTTTTTACAAGGAGATAGTTTGGTGATAATGGAAAAGGTCGATGAACCGAGTCGATTGCACAGACAATGATGATTGGAACTCCTATGAGGGTGAGTATTATCCGGGTGAAGATGAGTTGGTGACCTTTTACTTGATAAATTAGAGGTGTCATACCCTAGTGAAAGGCAATTGGATAGCCAGTCATTAACAATAATTAAAGGAGGTGGACCATGTTCCCAGAGTGTTCTTTCCAAAGTAGATGTGGCCTTTGCTAACTATGTTGCTCTAACTCAGCTGCAAGTTTGAGACAAAACAGCGTCAGAGTGTCATACAAGGTTATTTTTAGTGAAGTTTTCAATTATCTGGTCTAAAATGAAGTGAAGAAGTCGACGCGCAAACAAATTGAAGTGTTGAAGTAACATACTAATGGTCTTCATGAAGTGGATGCTGTCCCTACTTATGTTATTTCCAAGGTGGGTGCATATTTCGTAGGAGTGGTGGGTTTCGATTGAACAACACATAGGCGCACACTTTCCAACGGAGATGGGAGGTGAATGCGCTTTGGTTCTCTCTTTTGGTAACAAGGATAATATGTTTGGGCAAGAAAGCTCCTTGACTTGACAAAGCTAAATTTCGTTGACTTAAAAGGGAAGGAGTTAAATCTGGCTTCAACGCAAACTTATTCTAGCAATAGAATTGGAATAGAGAATAAGAGTTTGTCCAATAAGGCAATAAGTACTCCATAATTCTATCTATTTTCCAATTTTCTTTGGCATGTATATAAGTATATTACCTTACCCTTCAGCTCCTCATTAATCCCTCACACCACTCAACCTCGTTACCCATGAGAAAAAGGAAGCCATGGTTGGAATTGGTGATGAAAATATCATGGAGGAGATAGTAGTTGGGATGTGGAACAAGATAGTGGCTGGTCGCGCTGGTCATGCCAATCGTCAAGGAGGAGATAGGTGGCGCTCGTGTGTGAAGGAGAGTGGGAGTGTGGGACTCAATGCTTTGGGTTAGTCGTGTTGGTTTTGGTGGAGAGAGGACTTGTCGAGTTATCGGCGACTTTGATGACTGTAAAGGATGGCGTCAGACATATCTGAATTGCTGGTGTGGGTTCTGCAGATGACGTGTTGGCATGAGAGTGGAGGGCTTGGGTTGTTGAGGAGATGAGTAGTGGTAGGTTGGTGGAGGATTGGGCATGATGGAGAAGGATTGATTGATGGTGACGGGAAGGAGTGGGATGGTAGGTGGAGGGGAGGGTTTTGACATTGTTAATAAGGTTTTAGATTTATAGTTATTAATTTTTTTATGTTTATGCGTTAAAAAGCTAGGTTATGAGATTTTAGATTAGATTAAGTAATGCATCGTTTGATTGCCATGGTTATTGGGTTGATTTAATAAAAGTACTTGCAAAAATATGGAAAGAAAAGAAATGGGAAGTACAAAGTAAAGCATAGAAGGATAAAGGATGGTGGGTAGAACATGCTATTACGCAGGGAGTGATTGATTGTAGAGAGAAGGGCCTTAAGAAAGGCTTCTTAATTAGGAGTATATGTGTTAAATGTCTTCATCTTCGTTCTCTCTCTTTCTCTTGTGCTCTTAGTTTACCCTTCTTTCTGTTCCTTCCTTAACAAAGACTCTTTTCTTATCTAATAAAATCTATTTGACTTGTCGCTCAAATGAATTTCATTCTTACTGTAGACTCTTTTGCCCGTTAATGCAGGAGCAAATTTGACTGGTGATAGTAGTGGTTCACCCCTAGCTGGTAAGATATTTGTCGTAATAGGTGCTGGTGGGGCCGGAAAGGCGCTTGCTTATGGTGCTAGAGAAAAAGGAGCAAGAGTCGTAATTGCCAATCGCACGTATGGTAAGTTAACACTTGTGAGCTTCTAAAGAAAATTATTGTTTTCTTTTGTTAATGCTGTATGGGTCAGATAAATGCTACCAAGTGCCAAACAAAATCCAGCTCGCAGAATGTTCTTTATTTGCCTCATTTTAGATTTCTAAATATCACCTTAAGTTACTTCTGGAACATGGGTAAGATCGGTATCTGTTTTACAAACAATAGATTCT
This sequence comes from Silene conica, assembly GCA_029255685.2. Taxonomy (NCBI): domain Eukaryota; kingdom Viridiplantae; phylum Streptophyta; class Magnoliopsida; order Caryophyllales; family Caryophyllaceae; genus Silene; species Silene conica. The sequence continues at coordinate 78,150,542 of CM055314.2, forward strand.
TATTTCTCTTTCGAAAACGTTGGAATGTTTACGCTGAAAAGACACATATGATAGATCCACAGTCCCGTACTATTGTATACAACGAAAAGACACAAATAAACTTGATAAAGGGATCTGGAGTTGAGACGGGTGAATTCCAGGATTTTCGAATGCAATTTGGATGTATTTAATGCAAAATTAATCTGTTACATTGGTCTAAAAGGACCTGTGCAACTATTTCGTCGTAGATGATGAAATTAGTATATTATGCCAGAAGTATTGGATTGCAAAGGAAATGTACCTTTTATTCTGAAAGTTTCCCAAATTTAGTTGGTTGGAACTTGGAACACCTTCATTCAGCTTTGAAGGGTCCTTGTTCGCTTAGATCTAATATCTATATAATTTCAGCACTCCTAGTGCAGGTTTTAGTTTTTGCGGGTGCTATTCATCTCAATTAGTTTTTCCGTCTTGACTATGACATCTAAGGGTAAGATTATTGTTAGTGTTGAGACAAGACTTTATTAGCAAGTCTTGAGACAAGACTAACCAATAATCTACCAAAGTCTTAAGTTGGGTCTTGGAAATTCAAGACCCAACTTAAGACTTTGGGTGAGTCTTGACCCTACCTTCAATGTAAATTATCCAATGAGTGGATCTTATGCGTCATTGTGATGTAAAAAAGTAAAGTCTGAGGTGAGTTTGAGGGATAATGTATAAAGTCTAAGGTGAGTCTGAACAATAAAGGAATAATAAAAGTTAGTGGAAAGCTGATGTGGCAGAGTCTTAAGGCTTTGGAGAGTTTACGGGTAATCTTACCCTAAATCCGGTGAAATATTATTTTTCCGAGGAATATATGTATAAATAACAAAGAAACCTCAAGGTTCCCGTTTGCCCATATCTTCTGTAGTATATGAAGTATCATTTTTGTGTGCTAAAGCTAAACATCTGCCTCCCTGATTTTTAATTTCAATTTTTTATTCACAGATCGAGCGAGGGAGCTAGCTAATGTTGTAGGAGGAGATGCTATTTCTCTTAGTGAACTAGAGAGCTTCCATCCAGAGGATAGTATGATCCTGGCAAATACAACTTCCATGGGTATGCATCCGAAAATTGATGAGACTCCGGTTCCAAAGGTTAGACTTCTTCGAGATAGATTAATAGATGAAGTACAGCTCATTTCTCTTGTAGAAGCCTTTTCAAGCCAAATAATTCTTGGTGGGATTGGTGGCCTGACTTTCACATACCCCCGGGTCTGTTTAGAGCTTGAGGCTAAGTATTCACCCAGAATCCAAATTTGACTTTTCTAGACTGAAACCTTTAAAAATTTCAGCGGTGAAGAAGCTCTGTTTATTGAGGCAATTTGTATCTTTCGTGTAAGAGTAACTTGTGGAACAGAGACCATGGGTTGATTGTCTAGAATTTCATCAGTTTGCAACTTTGCATGATTGTTTGTTTACAAGGTTTATGTAGAATAGAGAAGCTTCCTCCTATTAATTATACATTCAAAATTCCCAAAAAAAGACAAAAACATCATACACCGAAGGAAACTATGAAGGTTGGCAGTTTTTATTTTATAGCAAATCTTTTGCATGCACCCTCTCCATGGGAACATCCTTTTTAACAGGTTGCACGTGAAACAATTAATAGCATATGCCGAAGAGGGAGTATATGTTAGCAGCACTGATGGGAGACTCATTCACTCATCAATGCACAAGAACCTTTCATGTGACATTTTCTGGTAGTTAATCAAACTTTTGTTGGCTAAATTTGACCACAAGACACTAAATCTAAGGCATTGAGGCCAGACTTTGGCATCGTTATACCCTTCTGAGTTCTGATAGGTGACAATTTGGTTATATGTGGTAAATTATTTTAATTGTGGGTATGCATGGAAGGAAATTGAAAGAGGATGTTACGGACCTTAGGGTGTAGGAGATGTAGTGAAATAAGAGAATGAAGGTTGCAGGTAAGATCAATTGACTGGATATTATAAGTTGGAACATGGCTTATACGCTGTATCTCAGAAGGTGCATGGTATATGCTAGTTCTATAAGCTTTTGTTGTTTAGGTGCTAGAAACTGATAGAATACTGTTTTTGCAGCATGCTCTGAAGCATTATTCTGTGGTCTTTGATGCTGTCTACACGCCAAAGATAACCAGACTATTGAGGGAAGCGGAAGAGGCAGGAGCTATCGTCGTTAATGGGTTAGAGATGTTTATTGGACAGGCGTATGAACAATATGAGAGATTCACTGGTTTGCCTGGTATGCACTATTTAGGTTTCTGACATGGCTTGGATCAGTTACTGGTATAATCTTTGTAACTAATTTTTTTGTATTGTCAATTGCAGCTCCTAAAGAGCTGTTTAGGAAAATTTTGGGGGATTAGTGATATCTATTCTGCTAAACTGGTAAGCATGGTCTTCTTTTTATCTATTTGCTTGTTAATTGTTATTAATGCAAAGGTTATACACAATAACACAATACAACTTTAGGACAACTTTTATAAAATAATCTCACCTTTGGATTTCCAAATTGTACAAACATGATCCGCCTAATAAATCCCCCGACTACTTTTGTCAGTTGACAAAATGAAAAGCATAGATACTGAACTTTATCATCTCAGTAGAAGTTGCTTACCCTCTCCACAGCTTATATCCCTCCCCTATCCTTAGGTTTCTCATATTTCCCGTATTTGAATCCTGTTTCTGTCTTATTTTCCCTGCTCCATCCCTGACCTAATTTATCATGAACCTTCATCTCTCATTCCTCTATACTCTAACCTCATTCCTCCCCCTCTCCAAAGTCGAAACATCCACTCAGAGGCTGTTAAGGAAACATATTAACAATTTTAGGAGAAAAAAGCAAAGGTTTTGGATTAAAAGTAGATGAATAATCGAGTATATAATAGGAATGGGGAGGCAAACAGAAAGTACTGAAAAGAGAGTAATTTCACTACCCTTTCGTCCCCAGAATGTTATAAAACAACTGGTTATTTTCAATTTTTAAAATACGGAGTATTTGTTTTCCCTTTCTGTTCTGATAGCTCGAACTTTTTTCGTTGATTATTGATGCACAGGTGACGCTTCTGCTAGTCAAGTAAACTTAGCAAAGTGCCAGTTAGCAGCATTGAGAAAGAAATTTTCAAGCCTATACAAAAGCTTTGCGGCAATCATATTTTTGTTGAGTTAAATTAGGGAGTGTATTAATATTGGTCATGTGTACTGTTGTAAAAGCGCCACCGCAATTGTAATTGTAAGATTTGTAACCATAATTGTAATCTTATTTAAACCCATTTGATATACTAAAAATCACCTGAAATCCTTCATTTGACTGAGAAGGATCTTGTAATGTGTGGCGATTTGCCCGTCTCAACTCTCAAATACGTACAATTACTCCATGTTCCTCTAAGCTAACCACCCCGATTCTCTCATTCGGTCATTCCTCAAAATCTTATTCGGGTTGGATCACTTTCAAATCAGTTTATATGGGTGCTCTTTATGAGATCCGTCACAAATGATGACCCGTCACAAGCAAGACTTACTAATTCAAGTATGGGTTTAAATCATTTGTTGGATCAGGTCACTCTGGGTTAAGATGCGGGTCAAGTTATGTTGATGTGTATTAATATCTCGTTTTATCAGGTTCTAGTCCACTCTGGATGGTATACATTAGCTTTAGGTTCTGTTAAAATCAGATCAGATCGAAATTGCAGGGTCTAGCCAACCACCACAAGCCATCATTGCCGACTGCCACTACCCTAATTCCGTCCTTTTCATCATTCAGCACTTCTCGAGTGCTTTGCAGGTTGAAGGTTTGGGATATACCACCATAATATCCCGCAAAAGGATTTAGAGAAAATATCAGATCTCCCAAACCGTGAAGACGTAAGAAATAAGAACCGGGTTGAGATCAGCAACCCCTTTTCAAATGCATAAAATGATGGTGTACACATTGCTTTGTGTTGTACAATATCCATTTACAGTAGCTGGTACATGTATAATCTGTTGTACACCGCCATAATAGTGATTTTACCAGTCAACGACCTAAAAAGGCCGTGATTGTTGAATTTCACAGAAATTCCCGCTTTTTCAAAATGTGCTAGTCCAGTATACTGTTTGTTCATTAGGTGAATGATCAGAAACTTGCATCCTCAGTTGATGGCCGTCTCAAGTAGTAGCGCAAGCTGTTCGCAACAACCTGATTTATTGCATCATCGAGTTGTTAGAAGAGGCCCTTTTGGCAGACAACAATTAGCATTATTAGAGGAAAAAAACTTGTGTTTTTTACCTGCTGGAGAGGCTTTATTAAGGCTTTACCCTTATAATTGACGTGAAATTTGGCTTTTGCTATTAATCCCTGCATATTATTATAATGTTTTATTTAAGTTACTTCGGTTCCAGAAGTTTGCAGAGGAGAAGAAAGAGGGAATTTAGAGAGTAAGCGTTCACCTCTGTGTCAAATTCTCCAGATTCAACATTAACATTAATATCTGTAATTGTTTTCACAAGATCAACAAGCAATCCGGGACGATCAGCAGCTTCAACCAAAAGCAAACTGCAACATTGAAATTATTTGGTTACTTGCATTTCAACACACTAAAATACCTATGAAAGCTTGCGCACTAAATCGACTAAAATTTTTACATTCACTAGAACAATCAAGGAACTCAAATGACATGGTGCATCAAAAATAGTGATCTACAATTAATCTGCTGAAAACAGTCTCGTATCTTCGATAAATATGTGAAACCGGCCAAATGTAGCACCAGCACCCATATATCCATTAACCTACTAAGAACTGAATCATCAAATATCTACCCCACAATATGGGCTAAGTCTTTATATCAGTTGGACATGTTATATGGCAAAAAATCTCAGGGAACTGCTGCAGAAAAAACCCATTACCTGCGGCTAGCTCCATCAGGAACAATGTTTATGCTTGTTGCTATGTCCACGTCAATCTGACAAATTTCATGACATATGTCAGAACAACAACTTAGGGCACAAAAGATAATCAAGAAAGTATCCATTTAGGACTGATGGATACCGTCCAGCTTAGTAACTACAAAAGGCAACTCATTCATCCAGAATTCCAGATAGATGAACACTTCAACAAGCATGTTAGCCTCAGAAATAAGGCCCGCATAAACTTTGCATATGGGTGTCATATTTACGGTGTCTTTTTGTATATGGGTAACAGTGTCACCCTCATGGTGTCTTTTTTGTAACGGGAGTCACCTCTATGATATCTTCTTGTACATGGGTGTAATGGCCATCACCCCCATGGTGTCTCTTAATTATTTTTACATCTTACTTATTAGAAAAATAAAGCCCGGACTAAATCTAGATAAGGCCGTATGGTTAAGGATTGAGGGTCGCCCAAATAAGGCCACTCTCATCGCCCAAAATGTTTGGTGGCACCCATCTACGTTCTCTTTATTAAAAACGCTACTATATATGATGCTTGAGTAAAGAAGCTGAATAGGTTCGGGAATAAAGAGGGAGGTCTACAAAGTGCGTAATTACTACTGAAAGGTGCGGAAGAAACCCAAAGACATCTTTGAGCTATATGCCCCCATATACAATAATGTTACTTCTTTTTCTTGAACTCTTATGCTATAATGTAGAGGGAAAGGGTAGACAGTGTTCTTGAACAGTTCAAATTTCAATGTAGTCGATACACCATTGACAGACACAAGTCACAAACTGTTAGCAAAAACTTTTAGGCACGTCAAGTTCATGAGTAGAAGCATAAACTTAACTACTAGAGCAAAAGCAACGTTACCCCGAACAGTTGTACCTCAAATGCTCCCCCGCCTATGGCGAGGTAAGGGGGTGGATGTATGCAAACTTACAAGCTGAAGACAAAAGGATATTGTTTTTAAATGACTCTTGATGAAAACTGCACCAAGAATTGCATCGACTGACTACTAGTTCACCGTATAAGAAGCACGGAGATTGTAGTGACTAGTGAGTGAACTTGCTTTATTCCATTTTCAAAAGCCAAAGAATACTGGCTCCATTGAAGAAAAAAAAATACTATCACGCAGATTTACACAACTTATAAAAAATATTATGAACACGGACATAATCAACAAGATATGATCAATACGAACATGTTACCTCTTCTCTAGGAGAAGATACACCAAACGCTGCACCCATTGCTAACTGACCACTTGACTCCTGAAAAAACAAAATGACAGTGCAGTATGAATAACCACAATAGTTGACACAACCAAAGTGGGGGTTACTTTAGAAATGAATATATAAGATGAATACAGGATGGTATTGAAGCAGGTTGCTGATGATGGTAAGGCGAATTTCCTCCAGCGTCTCTGGGTCCTCAACTTTTCTTCCAGTATCACTACAAGAACATACCACAAAATCAATCATGCCAAAGTTTTAATATAAAATAACAATAGGGAAAAAAAAACACTGATAGCAAAGACATAATTGCAGTCCAAATTAAGTAGGGGTCAGCTTACAAAATCAACCCAGTGCCTCTAAGGCCCCTCATGGCGAGAGAAAAGAGGTAAAAGAAGGTCTAATGTACGCAATTTTACCCTTGTGTTTAAAACATGGGGAGGTTGTTTCCGAATATCACATAAAGGAAAATTGTGTCGCAGTTGCATTGATAGATTACTTCACAATAAAAAGAGACGCAAACATTTATAGGCCATTTTGCTTTCACAAAAAAGTTCGAAAAATGATCAAAATTGACCAGCCTGACATAAAGAAACTTTATTAGATTCAGCCCATTCAGGCAGGTACATGAATCACGAGTTCACGACAACCACCAAAAATATCAGGCTAGAGCTGAATATAAGAACAAAAAAAACACAATGCTTTGGAACTATTCCTTTAAGCCAATATTTTTTTTCCAAAGTTCAAAATGTGACTTAATTTTCAAGAATGGTTGCAAATATGTGAGTACACTATTAAAGGTCAAGAAACAAACAAGTTGCAACTAAGATTTGTGATCAGAAAGCGATCTCAGTTATCAGAACAAGTTTAGAGAGCTAAGACTTCTACATCTTTTTAACACAAGTATGCACTATGAAGCGCGAAAGAAATGGCAAACCATGGAACAATTTCAAGCAGTTAAACAGAGATCCATCAACGGAAAATACAGATCCTTAGCAGCACCCAACATACGCTTTAGTTATAGCAAAGGTGTTGTGCTTCCCAGAAGAATCCAGAAAGACTTTTGCCTTCACCACATTGAGCCCAAGGTTTTTCAGTGCACTCATCTGGAAACCAGATCGTAAGTGATTGCAGGATAACAAAGAGAGTCATATAAGATTAATCTCACATGAATATAAATAGATTATATCAGGAATAAAGTAAAAAATGCGAACAAAAAATTAAAGACCACTAGATAATATACTCCCACCATCCCACTTATATTGCTCCCATTTGACTTTGGTGGTCAAAGGATGTTGAGCTTTAACCTACACTTTCTCACCATTCACAGTAGTTACGAATTTACGATTAGAGAATGATAAAATGAAGACAGTTGAAATCGGATGACCAACAAAGCCAAATGCCGACAAGAAATTGAGATGCTTAGTGTAAGAATTTGGTGACATACAGTATCTAGAAGAGCTCCAAGACGGTCACCAAAGGTTATCTCTACCACAGTCGCATCCGGGTCAGAATCTAAATCAATAATGACTTTCGGAGTAGGAACATCTTCAGTTTCACGGTAGCTTCCACCCTACAGTCCAACACAATGCAAAATTAACATTAGGTAAAGGAGCTACAAACTCGTGTGCATGATTTCTAAACTCCATAGTACGAACTGGGTACATATATACCTCTACAGCAGCCGTCATAGATGCTTTTGGAGTAGTGATTGGCATTAATGCAGGTCCAGAAAATCTGGTGCACAAATATAGCACAGTAAATCAATAACAGCACAAGCTAGTGTTTAAGTACAATCGTTAAGTTCTTCAAAAGGACAGCGAAAAGTATAGGACATACAGCTCTACCCTACACTCAGCATTCCCATTTTTGTCAATTTAAATTTTACTATTGGTTTAACTACATATTGTGTTACTCATTCTTTTGACTGATTTTTTATTCGACCAAGTCGTAACTGACTTTGGCGATCCTCTGACTCTTCCCATTCCCTCGCATACCCTCAGGGTGTCGGACATGATATGACACTTTGACAACTCATTCTAAGCCAAAATTTGTGGACTTATCATAAAATTAGCCGAATCTAACACTTGGACACAAACCACGCAAGATACTTCTAATTTCTAAACGAGTTTGTGTAACATATTTGGTGATAATACTCAGATGTATTGGTCTTCAAAAATCTTCTTTACTTTCCTAAACAATATTTCAACAGAGCCAAACATCACAGATGCTAATTCAACCATCATCCACAACTCAGCATAAATCTAACACCATCACATAATCCCAATTTTCAAAGGTATTAACTCGCTCTATTCATTTCATTTTCATACGTCTGACCAAAATACTCCTCACCTATATTAAACAAACGTATGATAACAAAATGAACGGGCCGAGAATATTATCTTAAAACTTGTAACACCACACAAAATACAATGACACTACAACAACCCCAGTTATTAATTATGCACAATTGCACAAACAATGCAATTACATAAAATCATAAACACCAACTGTTCTAATCTTAAGACGGATATATCCATTTCAAGAACGGAAATAAAACAGATTAAAAAAGCGAAAAAAGAATACTACTTTTTAGCAGGTAAAATGGAGAGCCTTCTAGCAGAAAACCCAAACAATGGCTTAGCAGATAAAACAGCCTCATTACTCCTGCAAATACTGTGAGCTCCACTACCAACTATACTCCCAGACACCATTGCTACTGTTGCAGCCATTTTTTAAAAAAATTAAAACTTTTACAGAATTTTGCGGCAAGAATTAATTTGTACCCAGATAAATGAACCCCAAGATCTAGCAGAAAATGTGGAAAAAACAGTAAATGATGTATAAATGAATGATTTAAAAAGAGGGATCTGGTGAAATGTTAGGAGAAAAAAAGATGAGTGAAATGAGAGGTGATTGGGAAATGAAGGGTATTGAAAAAGTGGGAATTAATAAAGGAAGAATATGAAGTGTAGATGAAATTGGAAGGAAGTTTGGATGATATTGTATTATCCGCCATGACATTACTATGTGTGGAAGAGAAATTGTAAGATTGCAAGAAAGAGACGTCTACTTATGGGGATATTTGTTTATTCAATCAATTTTGACATTACCATTTTCCTACTCCTACAAAACGGGTTAATGTGTCCGGGTTCGGGTCGGACATCGGGTTATTTTCGGATTTACCATAATCTGGTTGTGACCGGGTTGGGTTATGCTCGGTACGTAATTCGGGTATCAAGTCGGGTGTGACCGAGTCCGCAATTCGGGTTAGAGATTGAATTGGTTGCGCGGAGTCGGGACGTTGGGCTGGCACGGCCCAGTTTGTTTTAGCAGGACACGAAATTGACACGGCTTAGCACAGCACGACACGCTATAGACCATAGTCCATGCTCGGGCCGAGGTTTGAGAAAGAAGATTGTGCTTTACCAAGATACGGCATAATATCATCTAAACATGCTCGAAATACAAATAAATAAGGCTAGACTCTGGAGTGAAGGAATTTCTTGGGCACGACACGTCGTAGGCCGTTCATGGGCCACAATTTCCAAATCATTAGCACATGACCCAAGCACAACACGACACAAAGCCCACTTCCTCGTGGATGGATCGTGTCACTTTCTTCTCCAAATACGATGAGCCGGCCACGAGGCACGACCCACTTCCTCGTGTTCGGGTCATGTCACTTTCTTCTCCAGACACAGTGAGCCGGTTACGAGGCACAACCCACCTCCATCTCTAATTCAGATATTGGGTTGGGTTATTCGGTTTGGATCATTTAAACCGGGTCAAATTGACAAATTTGTGTTAATTCCTTCTTTTTATGGTCCTGAATATTCTTATACAGATACTTATCGAACCATGGATTGTTAAACCTAGCACGATCAATAGTAACCAACTGGTCATTTGTATGAGATGGTCTTGTTCAACCCGACTCAATGGATCGATTTTTTTTTGAAAAGTCCTCTTAGAATAGTCAGATGTTCACCATACATGGCTTCCCTACTGTTAACTCTATAAGTGCTCTCGTTATAGTCCGCCCGCTTTAACTCTATAAGTAGTACAAATTTGTACTACTTTGTAACTAATACTATATATAAATTATTCAACGAATGAAATATATAGCCGACACACATAAATATCATCAAAATAAATGGTACAAAGTGAAAAATTTATTCCCAAATAATCAACTTTTTACGTTAAACATTACATCCCATCCGATGTCCGATTGTGTACTGTACTAAATATTGGATTGTCTAAAATAGAATCTTATACCACCTTTCTCATTTTGCCATTACCACAGATATGTTATGCACAAATTCACATTGAAAACGGATATTATCTGTTACAAGCTGAAAACGGATATTGTCCCTCAGACACAATACAAGTTGCACTATCTATGAAATAATTCATTTTCTTCACTTGTCCTCCCACTTGCCTTTTTGTAAGAGAATTGCTATCCGTTTCAGCTTATAACGGGTAGTATTCGTTACAAACACGACTTTTTGATGTTATCGTCCAAGGTTCCTACTACATGTTACTATCTCTCTCCATATGCTACATTAAAAAATGTAGCCTCCGTTCCGATCGTCGGTAGCTACCGTTAATAGTTATCATTTTTATTTATAGTAATAACTTTGTAAGGGTCGTGTGTAAGTGAGTAATTTGTGGTCCAATATCATTATTAAACGGGTTATTAAAATACCATTTCCTTAAAAATTATGTCAAATTTAATTGATAATTAATGAACGAGACGGAGGAGTACCAAAAAAATTGAGGCGTGAGCCTTGCGCTTTTCTCATTCACTTGTTATTATCTCTATTTTGTGAAAATTACGTAAAACACATCCAATTCAATCACCAATTTTGTACCTAACATTTGGCATTTGTTAACTCTTCTAAAACATCGTCTTCGCGAACTTCCTTTAATTCACGAGTACCTTGTGTTTTATTAAGTATACAATTTCAGAATAACAATCAAATCAAAATACTAATAATTTTACATTATTTTCTTTGGTTTCGTGTTGTTTTCTAACATTGAGAGCGAACAATTATCATCATATTCGCACTCAAAGTTAAGGAAAAAGCTTTAATATCAATATTCGTATTCATATTTTACTATCGATTCGGATCATTTGATTAATTTAATTACTTTTGCTTTGGTTAAAAAACAAGGAAAATATGTTGTGATTACTTGTAATGATTGTTATAAGTGACAAGTAGATAAAATATATTCCGTCAAAAGCATTTTCAAAATAGTTTGTTGTACAAATGACCTGAACGACTAAAAGTAGAATATGAAAGAAAGTATCGATCTTTTGATCATAAATAATCCGTGAGAGACGGTCTCTCACTAAATTATGAAGATACTATTTTCTGCCTTACTCATTTACATGTTTTGTTTAAGTCCTTTCATCATTAATCATGTATCGAAATCTTTATTTTATTTGGATACATGTTTTCCTATAAAGAATACTTCTCCAATCGTTTCATAAATTGTAACTATTTTAAGTATAAATTAATATTTAGTGTTCCAACAAAATAACAAATAGGAAAGCGAAAGGAAGTGAGTTGGACAACGAGAACAATCCTCAATAATACAGCTTGCGGAGGTCAAGGAAGCTGCGTACTTGCATTGCATTGCATTTGCATAACTGGCGTTCCTATCTTTAGAGCACTAAGACCATGTTTATGTAGAAATGTGTATCGAAGGTGCTTGTAGAGTTGTAGCCCTACTTAGTCTTAGTTCCTATATTAAAATATTTTTTTTTCTTAATCTACTCGCAAGCTTTACCTCTTCATTGCTATCTTTTACATGAATTGTAATTTATGTGATTTGTAAAATTGGTGGGTTGTTTGTTTACCCAAAATTACATGAATTTCTGTCAAAAAAAAAAAAAAATTACATGAATTGAAGTTAAATAGGAACTCCAATTCCTCCATCTTATTTATTAAAGCAATAATCACAGAGCCTACGTGGCGCTCTGTGGTTCAATGTTGACTTTTCAAACAGCGGTTACATTTACATATTTTCTGGACTCACTATCTCTTGCCTGAACACTAAAACCTGAAAGAGACGGTCTTTTAATAAATTAATCTTTTTTTTTTGGTGAAGAGACGTGGGGAAACCCATTACAAAGAACGTAAACAAAAACACAAACTACGAAACGATGACTACCTGAAACAAAATGAAGAAAGGAAAACAGAACAACAAGTCACGAAACAAACTCCAACAAACAAAGTACTACGCGGACCCTCCTGCCAAGATCATCCTTGGCCACGACACCCCACTGGCGTCTAGAGTAATTAGACGTCGGAGATGGACCGGTGTATCGTCTGGTTCGAAAATGCGCAATCCTCCATCCTGTTCCACTCCCAAGTTTGCTAACCAATCAGCGCAAGAATTCACCTCTCTATAGACATGGACTATCTCCGCTTGCCATTCCGTATCATAAAAGAAAGATCGACAAAGACGAATAAGATGCGTATGTGTCGTAGGAAGTAGCTCCCTGTCTAAATTCTTTATGAATCCTTCAATTACCTTAGAATCTGTTTGAACGTAAATTCTCGGAATCCTACGTTCAATGGCAATCATAAGTCCGCGTCGCAAAGCCATTAGTTCAGCTCTTGTCACAGTGGCAATGCCGAGCTTTTCAGCAAACGATACAATCTCCTTGCCTGCACTATCTCTCAGAATTCCTCCTGCTCCTGCGAGTCCCGGGTTCCCCTTCGAAGCCCCATCGACATTAAGCATGACCCAGTCTACAGGAGGGGCGCACCACCTAATAATGATCTCTTTACGGCGAGAAGTCGTACCAATGCTTATGAGGTCATTAGTATCTTTCGCCTCCAAAACTTCACGAATACGATCCGTGATAGTATTATATAAGTTTATAGGGATGGTCTCAGGTCGATTGAAAACCCGACAACTCCTCCAACGCCACAACCACCACACTACTACCGCAAAAGTAGTAGCCCAATGTTCTTCCTCACCTCGGCCTCTCTTAGCCAAATTGTTAGCAACCCACTCCTTGGTATTTGTCGGATTAGTGAACAATGGCATGCGTGTCAAAGGAAAATGTTGCCAAACAAGACGGGCTTTGGTGCAATCTCGCAAAAGATGAAGCGATGTTTCCTCCACTACCACGCACGAACCGCAACATGGGTCCTCTGTAAACCCTCTTCGAGCTCGATTCACATTAGACATAATACGGTCATGCATTACGAGCCATAAAAATAACCTCATCCTTTGCGGAGCCCACGTTGTCCATGGTAATTTCCAACATGGATCCGAGTCTTGGCTTGGGAGTTTATGAATAAGCCGAATGGCTGACTTGACCGAGAAAAAACCCGAGGGAGTCTCGGACAAAAAAATTTATCATTATTAGCTTTCTCCCGGAGCTACTTCAAAAGATGCTATTGTTTGAAGGATATACGTTGGTAGTAGGTCCGCAAACAATTCCCATTTCCACCAAACACTATCATCCCAATAATCAGCGACATTCAAATTACAAAGCTGCTCGGGGATCTCGAAATTCGTGAGTGTTTCCAACGGGGCTTCCGTAACCCATTTGTGTTTCCAGAAAAGTGTTGATATGCCATTACCGATACCCGAGCCCATTCCTTGTTTAAGAATATCCGAAGCTTCGACAATCCCTCGCCATACATTAGAACAATTTTGTCGAGCCTCAAACATCCCCATATCACAACGACCCTTAGCATATTTGTGTCATAAGACTCGAGTCCATAAAGCATTCGGCTCCTTGAGAATACGCCACCCAAGTTTTGCCATGAAGGCAGAATTAACTTGCCTCATAGACCTTAACCCGAGTCCTCCATTTTCTTTTTCATTGGTGACCATATCCCATGAGACCAAGCTTAAGCCTCAGGAATCGCTATCTCCGCCCCATAAGAACCTACGCGATTTTTTGTCCAGCTCGTCACAAACACTACGAGGTAAATAAGCTGATTGCATAGCATATGATGGTAAGGCATTTAGGGTGGACTGGATAAGTGTCGTTCTACCCGCCATGGATAAACCTCGTGATTTTCATCCTGTTAAGCGCTTGTCGACACGTTTAATAATAAACTCAAACGTGTCTTGGTAACCCGACCATGGATAGTGGGCATACCTAGATAAGTTCCCAAGTCCGTTGTGCTTTCAATACCCAGAGTATCTGTTATAGCATCTCGAAAATCCTCATTAGTATTCGGGGAAAAGAACACTTTCGATTTACCTCGTGAAACCCGCAATCCAAACGCAGCACAAAAACGCCTAAGACTTTCATTGATAAGTGTTGCTTGATCGACTGTTGCTTCCGCGAATAAAATGAGATCATCCGCAAAAAAAAGATGAGTGAGTATAGGTCCACCTCGACAAGATGGGAAGCCTTTCCAATTTCCTGTAAGGCTTTCATGGACAATAAGCTGACTAAGTTTCTCCATACAGATGGTGAACAAATACGGCGAGAGCGGGTCGCCTTGTCGGTTACCTCTTGTTGGTGCAAAAAATTTCGTCATCTCACCATTCCACAAAACATTAAGGGTCACGGAGTATATCAGATTCATGATAACACGAGTCAACTTCAATGGCAGTCCCATGTCTAAAAGGCAATGATTCAAAAATGGCCATTCAAGCTTATCATAAGCTTTTTCAAGGTCAAGTTTAAGGACCATAAAGCCTTTTTTACCTTTCTTCTTTCTCATTGAGTGTAAAGCTTCTTGAAGGAGAATAATATTATCGGTTATTTGCCTTTGGGGAACGAAGCTTGCTTGAACTGGATTAATCAGAATAGGAAGAACGGGTCTAAGCCTCTCCAAGACGAAATTGGGTCACGAGTTGCGGGCTATCCACTTTCGGGATTAGTGCCAAGAAAGCCTCTCCAAGACGATCAGGAATTATCTCGGCATTAAGGACTCCGAGCACTAGTCGAGAAAGGCTAGGGCTGACGATATCCCATTGAGTTTGATAAAATAGAGCTTGGTAGCCATCGGGGCCTGGGGCTTTAAATGGCGACATTTGTTTCAGGGCTCCTTGCATTTCCGTCATAGTGAAATCACGAGCTAGGATTGCATTTTCATTAATAGAGAGATTTGGGAAACGATTCGTTAGGACTTCATCTAACCGACACTCGACATTGGCCCCTGCAAAAAGCGATTTAAAGTACCCGACCACCAAATGTTTAACTTCCGCTTCGTCCCAAGTCCAATTATCATTCCCATCTTGAAGAGCCACAATACGATTGTGTTGTCTACGAATAATTGTGCTTAGGTGAAACAGCCTAGTGTTTCGGTCCTCATCACAAATCCGTTCCATCCTCGATTTTTGAAACCAAAGCAACTCTTCATCACGTAACACTTTATCAAGTTGAGCTTTCAATTTCGTTTCATACTTAAATAAGCAATTCTGACTCGTGCGCGCTAGCAATTTCTGCACGCCAATCAATCGCTTCTCCAAACTGGCTTTCTTAACAAAGATGTTTCGATACACCGTCCTATTCCAGTTTTGAAGTTTGTCAGTAAACTCATGTATGAATGGGATCATGGGTTCCTCGTTCTTCCAATTTTCACTGACAAAAGAATTAAAATTTTCATGGGACAGCCAGGAAGCATGGAAACGAAACGGTCGAAAGATACCCGGTATTGGAACGAACCCATTTGTGCTTACAAATATCGGACAATGGTCCGACTGATTTTGCATAAGGTGTCGCAATGAGCCTTCCTCGAACATGATTCTCCAGTCCGCATTACAGATTGCTCTGTCAAGTCGAGCCCATTGTCTTGTGTCTGTCGAGTGCCCCCTAGACCAAGTGAACTCGAGGCCCGAATAATCAAGCTCAACCCAATTATTCTTTTCAATCCGTCCACGCATTAAACTTATTGCATCTCCTTCGCATCCCATCGCTATTACCATTACGCTCCGAAAGATAACGAGTATCATTAAAGTCACCCATAGCTAGCCAAGGTTTATTATGTGTCATAGCAAAACGTTCCAAATCCAGCCACAACTCTTCCTTCTTGATGGAGTCCGGACTCGCATACAGGGCTGTATAATACCACGGAAGCTCGCCCATCCTCAAGATTTCTACTGTTATATGCTGCGAGTTATGGATAATGGGAGTGACCGTGACATCTTCCGGTTTCCAAAACAGCCATATACCTCCACTGAAGCCTTCAGCATCTACTGGAGTCTTACCTCCAAAATTAATACGATCACATACCCGTTGTGCAATTTCTCCACTAATGCGAGTTTCAACTAGCGCCAGAACTTGGGGACGGTTCACACGGATCAATTCCTTCAGCATAGATAAAAATTCAGGACTTCCAGCACCTTGGACGTTCCAAGTCATTAGACTTAGAGGGGGTCTCGTACTTAAAGAATTCGGGAATCTATCCATTAATAACCTTGGGGTAGCGGGTAGCGAGGACAAATACGCCTCAGAGAGGCGTGTGAGCATCATCATCGCCATCATTGGCACCTTGACTTCCATGAATAAATCCGGTGAAATTGTCACCGGGGGGAGGAACACATTGAGTTCCAGTTCTATTGTGTGGACTATCGGTATCGCCGTTGCCATGTCCGGGCCCATCATTGGTAATATCAAGCAAGGGTATTGGGATGGTGGTATTGTTGAATGTCGAGTTACTGGGATCCGGAGCGGGTCGAAGGGCAAAGTCATCACTGTGGTGAGTCTGAATGGACGCGAGAGGGGCTGTTTTTTCGTAAATTTTTGGGTTCGATATACGGTAAACAGGGGAGGGTGCTTTTCGAGGGATTCGAATGGTTGCTCTTTGTTTGCTAAATCTTTGGGCTAAGGAATGCTTATAAATAGGATTAGAGTTAGAATTTGTATAGGATTTTAAATTTTCCTTATTGTTGCTTTTGGAAATATTATCAATATCTTTTCCTTGATTAGGGGAATTCTCCTTATCTAAATATTGGAAACTATTAGCAATAGGAAAGGTTGGAATATTACCTAAATTTTCGTTATAGGAAGGTTTCTTCGGGATTTCCTTAGACAAGTATTTGGCAAAACTCCGAGCAAAACTATTCGATCCTAACACTTTCGACTGTCCAGGCCCAGAATTGTCTTTCAAGTTTTCACTTTGATTCACATTTTGTCTGACTCTGCTTGACGAGCCTGCTTCTTGCCCTCCTTCCTTCGTAGTCGCATTTATGACTGGGATTTCAACGAGCAGTCGATCACCTTCTCCACTCCCATTGTCTGGATTATTAAGCTCATCAAGAGCTGAAAATCTCGACCCAAAACCCCCTTTTTTTCTCGAGGTTCTGACAACCGGGTTGGTAACTGGATCTTTCGTAGTCGGTAGGGATTTATTACGGGTTGGTTTTTTCACATGCATCCATTCTCCGAATGCACTCTCGCTATCTTTCGGGATCATTTGTGATAGGTTTAACTAGTTGCTCATAAACTAATTTAGTCATACTAACAAAACCTTTAATTAACTTTTAATTAACAAAATAATAAACTCGTTTATTAGATCTTATGCATGCTACTAAATGCGGAAGTAAGGAGTAAACCGTGTTCTTACACTCGGTCCAAGTATATTGCAAGGATGATCCTCCGAGTACCCAATATAGAATACCTCCTCCGGATGCACCAAGACAAGCCCCAAAAGAACCGAAACTTTGTAAGCTAGACTAGGAATCGGTTTTTCCTTAATTTATTTCCAATCTCTCTTATTAGAAATATATTTTGAATACTACTCTTAGTATATATTTTATTATCTTATAATAACTTATTAGAGGTTAAACAATCTCTTCTTACTTGTGTAGAATTTCGGCTAGGTTAGAGAAGAGAAGAGAAGAGAATGAATGATTATGATATATCCATATATATATGATGAGCATGCCTCTTTAATTATCATATAAACTAACTTAAGCATGCTCACTTGGGAAGGGGGTAGCCGGCTTAGGGAGTGTCAAAGAGGGAACAAGTTGTGTTCTCAAGACACTAGGGTGTTTATTAGGTTGGTGTCTCAAGAACAATGTCTTAAGCCATGATTAAGGAGCAATTAACATACTAATTAACCACACAACCATCACCATTTAGCCGTGCCATATAGTCCATAATATGGACTTTATTTTACAATTTGTCAAATGTATAATTGTATAAAGTGTGACATCTTATATGTCATTTAGATATAAAATATTTTAGTACATTTGAAATATGTAAATATTTATCCCATAAATATTATACATAATTAAATAAATCATATTTATTCAATTAACAAGTAATTCGAAATTACCATTGTAAAATAATATTTTATCGTCAATACGATTTACAACCTTTGTATTAATTTCAACCCAATTCATTCTAATTTCGATATCTTAAAATATCGTTTAATGTTTAAAAATTGACACGTTTCAATTTTAAACATAAATCTTACATTAAGATTTAACCTCTAATTTCTCGATATACGAGTTTAAGGAATATGATCAAATCGTATCAATATACATTTGATCACTTTATCAATTAAGGGAATTGTCCTAAAGGTGTGACCTAAAGGGATCAACTGACCACCACCGTCATACGACAGTAATGTCAAACTCTAGCTAGCCAATCATTACCGATTAATGTTGGTCAGTTGACTAATAATTCGTATCATCCCTTGCGCATTCTTGTTATGAGATTTAATTACGTGATCGCACTATTGTTGAGGACACATTTCCCAACAATCTCCCACTTGTCCTCGACAAGTGTGCGTCACCAATTCTCTTGTCCTATTACAATCTCCCACTCAATGCAAGATGTCTCTCTCTGGTCGTTCTTGCATTTGATCATATCATGAATGGTTTCCTCGATCTGGAGAATAACTGTCTGACCGGAATCATCTACCATAGATACCTTCCGAGCGTGGCCACGCATTTCCAGTTAACTTCTCCTCGAGTGGCCCTGAGATTTGAACAACCCTGACAAGGGGTGGACAATTTCTATCGCACTACTTCCTTCAACTAGTCACAGTTAGTCACAACCCAAAACAATCCCATTTGACTCCAGTTACGAAAAGTCGTAGAGAATGGATCAAAGTTATGCCTAAACTGTACCATCTTGGGAGAGTAGTCTTTAGTCAAAGAATTGACTCACAAGAATACTATAGCAGCTCTCGCCACGACCCGGCTATAAAATTTCCAGAACTCTATAAGCGGTCACATTGCCCGACAGAGTGTCTCTTACAGTCTGCCTGTGTGATCGACTAGTCATCACATATGACTCTATGGCTCTTGAACTTGCCATCAATCGCCTCACACTCTAGTCGCTTTGAGACGTCACCTCATGTAAGCGGCTAGGGGCCATACTAAGTCAATCCAGTTCACTTATGGGGTTCAATATTGTCTCATACAACCCATTTGGATTCTGACAAAGTATCTTTTATCTTGAGTTAATCATAACTCAAATGATGTTGTTATGCAACAATAGTCAACACTATTACATTGCATTTTGATGCACAATCATCTGTTTGTATTAGTGTTTTGCGAATAACCTTTATTCATAATAGCAAAACTTACAACTTTTGGTCTCCTTTATTCATATTATCCCGTATAATATGATTCTATTTGAGTACATATCTAGAACTCTTTCTAGATTATGAGTTTCCTTTCCGGAGGAAAGCTCCCACTGTTATCTTATAACTTGTGACGTATTGATATACTGGAGGGATTAAAAATCACTCTCTACAGTCACTTATGTACTGAAATCTATATTGTAGTTTATTAGTGATTTCATCACTCTTACAATTTTCAAACATCTTGGCTATTTGATAATGGTTTCATTCATCGTTATGAATAATGTAACCAACCATTCTAACTTCAAGTGGGCGACCTTTTATTATCCATATAATAAACCTTCCCATTAAGCTCCATCATCTTATGATATAAAGTATTTGATCATCTAGAATTGAAAACCTCTTATTCTTTACACCTTAAAGAATCACCCATCCTCTCTAAATGGTAGGCTTAATTCTTTTTATGAAAATCGCTCCCACTAAAATCAATATCTTTCGATATCTCAAATGAACATTTCATTTCTCGCATGTTAAACTATTACTTGAATCATTATCACTATCACTATCCCTATAGTGATCTGTTTCCATTCAATCATTCATTACCTTCTTATCTTGTCTTCGTTTCCTCGAGACGAAAATGACATAATAATTTCTTTATAACTACATAGGAACCGTTTTCCTACTGATGATTTCATACGGGGTTTCAAGTTTCCTCTCTATGAAACAATGAACACAAAGAACCTTTCTTCGAGTATCCTCCCGTAGTTTCTTCAAATCACTTAGGGCTTTGTTTCCTCCCTATGAAACAATGAACACAAAGAACCTTTCTTCGAGTGTCCTCCCGTAGTTTCTTCAAATCACTTAGGGTTCTTCTTAAGACTCCTAAGTAAGAATCTTCTCTAAGATCCTTCCTTTTATTTACATAATTGGTTTGTGAGCGAAATAATTTCTCCCACTCTATCCTTCTAACAATAACCTTTACTTGTTAAAGGATAGCTATTTCGATCAACCAATGTGTTTGAATGTTTGAAGTTTGATAGGTGTGATGAATACATTCTCATTTTCACTTAAAATGAAAATCTTATAATGAACTGATATAGTCTCATTTTGATTGAATCTATCTCATGGGGTGTAGTTCTCCGTTTTAATCAACACTTTGATTATCTTATACTTGATCGTATCAATATTAAATCACTATCATTCATGTTTAAACAAGGCATGCAATTTATTTGAGAAATCAAAACATTGATTAAGAACAAAAGTAGTGACTCGGGTTAAAAACCAAGTCACTAATATCCAAAATTACAACCATTGTTTTAGGATTTTAATCCTTGTCTTACAAGAAAATTAAATTGTTCCATAAATAAATGCAAAATATGAAAGAAGACGATATGAAAATTAGAGCCTAGCTCTTCAAGTCTTCGATCAATTGGATGCTACCGGAGCCATCCAAGTAAGGAACTTCAAGCTTCCTTGTCCTTGCCCTTATCATTATTCGGGGGTGGCCCTTTAAAACAATTAAAAAGGGTAAATATCAACACATTTGTATCACTATACATAAGTTGATAAACGACATGAATTATACGCGAGAATTATTACCTACGGCGGTTGCCTTCCCATTTTTGAGATCACTTAAGTACTTGGGGCAATTTCGCTTCCAATGACCGATCCTCGTGCAATAATGGCACTTGTCTTGCTCTTTAGAAGACGAGGTGGAAGCGCCTTTCGAAAAGGTCTTTTCTTTGGTCGCCTTGGGCTTGAACGTTTTCTTGCCCTTGCCTTTCGAGGCATTCCTCTTGAAGCTCGTTTTCCCTTTCTTTTCGATGTTTAAAACATCCTTGGTGGAACTTTCATGAAGTCCCATGTCCCTTTCGGCTTGGACTAGCATCTTATGCAACTCGTCTAACGAGGTCTCTTGGTTTCGCATATTGAAATTCACCCGGAATTGAGCATACGCCTTAACCTTATTGAGCGAGTGAAGAACTCGATCAATGATAAGAGAGTCGGGAACATCAACATCTTGAGCTTTTAGAGTCTCCGCGAGCTCAACGAGTTTGAGCACATGAGGGCTTATCTTTTGCCCTTCCTTGAAAGTAATGTCAAAGAAGGCGGAAGCCGCCTCATATTGAATCACCCTAGGAGTTTGCGAAAACATGGTCGCAAGCTTGGTGTATATCTCATACGATGTGGTCAACTTGATCATACTCCTTTGGAGATCCGGCTCCATGGAGAAGATGAGCACATTTTTAAGAGCGGAGGACTCTTTCATGTAGGCTTCATAGGCCTCACGAGTTTGGGCCGACGAACGAGCGGTCGGAGCGGGAGGAGCGGCTTCGGATAGGTAACGACTCTTATCGTCACCTTGAGCGGCCAAAAGTAATTGCGCATCCCAATCCTTAAAATTGGAACCATGCTTATCGAGTTTGCAACGATCCATAAAGGATCGAAGCCATGATACGTTAGTGAGAGGTGGAGCGTTGGTTGCCATAGTCGATGTTGAAAATTAAACTACAATAATAAAAGGAAAAACAACATCATTTTAAATTCATAATTTAAACTAAAAACTTTAAGTTTAGTTATATATATTTACTTAATGATCTCTTACCCAATTAAGTAAACAATCCCGAGACCCAAAACCCATACTAATCCGGGCACGGTGTAGCCGATTCAACCCGTATTGGTATAATTTGGTGGATTAACTCTTTAATCGGTTCTACTCTTAGAACTCTCGGTCGACAATTTTCTTAAAATTATCTTTAGCCCGAACTTATTGCAACTACGGTTACGAATACTTTCGTTGAGATCAACCAAATTTCAAGGTGTAATCTTATTACCCCACTTACCCAACGTGACAATTTTAGTACCCCGGTGTAGCCGAGCCTACGTCCTTGTGAAGAAGGGATTCATGGGTCCGTACTTTTTGGTAAGGCTAAGTCTCAATATTTATATGTAAGAGATCTAGTCAAATTATTATCTATCTCCGTTTAAGTGAACTAAGTCGGTGAATTATCGATAAAATAAAAGACTAGGTCGACTAGGTCGAAACATGCATGATACGATGTATGACGATTTGGCTATGCATGCAAACATATAAAAAGTAAAAATAAAAGCATAAATAAACCCTAGTATGGCCTTTCCTAGAAAAGAAATAACAAAGTACAAATTCGGAAACCAACTCCTTTGGTCCCTTGAACTTCACGCGGCACGCACTTCTAGGTAAACACCATCTTGATCGGAACTCCTTTCCGAATGGCACCGTCTTCAAGGAACTCCGGGTTTTACAAATATTATAACTTTTCTAGTCTACTTTATACATTATAAAATAGAAATAAATTACAATTGGGTGATACGAGATCACAAAATTACAACCGAATCGGTAACCCCTTACATTACGGGAAATACCGATTTAAAGACTAAGGCCATACTAAGTAAATTACATAATTCCCAAAATTACGTAAAAATAAATCATGACATTCATAATATAAAATATGCAATGCTTATATAAATATGAATTAACATGCAAATCCTAAGCCAAATCGTCCTATTTAAAACACTTATTTAAATAGTTATCGTAAACCTCGGTTTTTATGGAATTGCGTGTTTTAACGTTTAACAACACTATGCATTAAATGAAACGGTTTTCATCGTTAAGTTAATCATCCTAACTCTTATAGGATTCAAAATTTAGTCTTACTCAAACTTTGAACATGAATTAACTTAATATATTTTAATATTGATCGGTATTACTCGGTTTTTTTTCGGGAAAAATAATATAAAATCCAAAAGAGACATTAAAATTTCGAAAATTCAAAATTCAAATTTTGAAAAATCCAGAATGTTCTTAAAATTTTCAGAAAGTTAAAATATTAGTATTTTATACGGTTTTATTATTATTTCGAAAATAACACGTAAAACGAGCAATTTAAGTCGGAAAATTCAATAATTAACTTCATAAATGCAAATTAAATACTAATAATATTTTTATACCTTCCAAAACATTTTAAGAACACAAGATGGACAGAAAATTAAATGGCACATTGCCCCATAGCCGAAATTTTAAAGCATGCCTCCTTTTAATTAATTTTAAATGCTACTTTTAACAAAACAAAATTAAATCAATACAAATCAAATCTGAAACTTTAGGCTCCCAAGAAAATTTTCATGATGAACATATCACATATGACTAATATGGGTTACATTTTCGGCCATTTTTAACAACATTTGCAAATTTTAACGATTTACGTCATATATCGTACGATTTTAACATTTAAAATTATTTCTCAAGCATAAAATAAGATAAAATTCTCGAAAATTTTATACATGCTGGAAATAATATATATGACATCGTGTTAAATTTTCATGGCCAAATTCCAACTAAAACTATTAAAGTCGAAATAATGTCACTAATTACCCGATTTTTACATTAAAAATCTATAATATTGCAATATTTGAGATAAATTTCTGGAAAATTCAACATAAATTTTAAATATTGCATGTGACATCCTCATAAATTTTTATAGTCAAATTCATAATATAACTATTTTAACCCATATTTATTCATCTTATTGCATTTTAACCATTAAAAATCATATCACACGATTTAAAGGTCTATAATTTACGAAAATTCATATTCATATTATAGAAAATACATGTGATATCATATTGAAAAATCTCGGCCAGAAGCTTATTTTAACTATTTTTCCCAAAATTAATCATTTTTAACCATTAAAACGTATTAAAAACCGAAATTAAAATACCAATGATCAATATTCATGCAAAATATATTCCAAATATTCTAAATCATATTAGAAAACAGTAGGTATCATGCTAAATTAATTTCGTGCATATCATATATCAAAACGAAAATTATCAAGTTTTATTTTGTTATCCTAATAACTCCGTAAAACGAAACGGAAAGCATGCAAACAACCCTTTTGCTCTGATACCAATTGATAGGTTTAACTAGTTGCTCATAAACTAATTTAGTCATACTAACAAAACCTTTAATTAACTTTTAATTAACAAAATAATAAACTCGTTTATTAGATCTTATGCATGCTACTAAATGCGGAAGTAAGGAGTAAACCGTGTTCTTACACTCGGTCCAAGTATATTGCAAGGATGATCCTCCGAGTACCCAATGTAGAATACCTCCTCCGGATGCACCAAGACAAGCCCCAAAAGAACCGAAACTTTGTAAGCTAGACTAGGAATCGGTTTTTCCTTAATTTATTTCCAATCTCTCTTATTAGAAATATATTTTGAATACTACTCTTAGTATATATTTTATTATCTTATAATAACTTATTAGAGGTTAAACAATCTCTTCTTACTTGTGTAGAATTTCGGCTAGGTTAGAGAAGAGAAGAGAAGAGAATGAATGATTATGATATATCCATATATATATGATGAGCATGCCTCTTTAATTATCATATAAACTAACTTAAGCATGCTCACTTGGGAAGGGGGTAGCCGGCTTAGGGAGTGTCAAAGAGGGAACAAGTTGTGTTCTCAAGACACTAGGGTGTTTATTAGGTTGGTGTCTCAAGAACAATGTCTTAAGCCATGATTAAGGAGCAATTAACATACTAATTAACCACACAACCATCACCATTTAGCCGTGCCATATAGTCCATAATATGGACTTTATTTTACAATTTGTCAAATGTATAATTGTATAAAGTGTGACATCTTATATGTCATTTAGATATAAAATATTTTAGTACATTTGAAATATGTAAATATTTATCCCATAAATATTATACATAATTAAATAAATCATATTTATTCAATTAACAAGTAATTCGAAATTACCATTGTAAAATAATATTTTATCGTCAATACGATTTACAACCTTTGTATTAATTTCAACCCAATTCATTCTAATTTCGATATCTTAAAATATCGTTTAATGTTTAAAAATTGACACGTTTCAATTTTAAACATAAATCTTACATTAAGATTTAACCTCTAATTTCTCGATATACGAGTTTAAGGAATATGATCAAATCGTATCAATATACATTTGATCACTTTATCAATTAAGGGAATTGTCCTAAAGGTGTGACCTAAAGGGATCAACTGACCACCACCGTCATACGACAGTAATGTCAAACTCTAGCTAGCCAATCATTACCGATTAATGTTGGTCAGTTGACTAATAATTCGTATCATCCCTTGCGCATTCTTGTTATGAGATTTAATTACGTGATCGCACTATTGTTGAGGACACATTTCCCAACAATTTGTGATGGGTTAATGTGAGCCAGCCTAGGGGAGAGTTGAGGTTCATCACAAGTAACCTCCTGATGAGTCGGAAAAGAGGGACACGCAGAGTCAGTGTGGCCTAATTTTCCGCACTTGTAGCAAATTTGCCTTAAACCCTCATACTGAATGATCCAAACTCGTCCATTGAGACGAAATTTTGACAGTAGAGGTTTCGTTAAATCTACTTCTACACTTATTCGAATAAACTGACCTCTTTCAGCATTGATCGTAGGCCCGTCAATTCGAATTACACGGCCAATCTTACTACCAATTATATCCTCATGGTAGTACTCTACCGATAGCCTCGGAATACGAATCCAAGTGGTGAGGTATCTAATTGGTTCATCGGTCCCGATGAAGTTTGGTACCCATTTGCGAATTGTTAAATAATGGTCCCTTATCATCCACGGTCCTCCAGTTAAAACAAATTCGTAGTCATCTTTGTTCGTAAACCTAACGACATAATAGTCGCATCCTACATCTATGAAAATCACATCTCCTTTGATTGACCATTTACGTTTCAGTTGGTGAACCAAAGAAAAATGTCCTATAGTCTTATCGAACATTTTTATGATAAGCGAATTGCGCCAATTATTCCTAATGGTCATCTTTTCATGCTTAGTTAAGAGGATAGTCGGGCAGAGCGGATCATTGTCTGTAGCCGGGTCCTCTACATCATCATCAGAAGTCTCATCGTAGATGTCATTATCTTATCGACCACAGTATAACCTTGATTTGGATTCACAGAAAAGGAAGGACCCATACCTTTATTGAGGGAGTCTTTGTACGATCCCACAAATCTTCGTTCTGGACCAGGGTGCACATCCCCTCCTCGCAGGGAGGTATCACCATCCTTGTTACTCGTCTTATTAACGGCGCTCTGTCTTTGCGAGTCTGGCGTCTCTTCCGTAGGGTTTAAAACTGGAAAAGTGTTTGCGACGAAAGAGCAATCTACATCCATTGAGATAGATGGGTTTTCTTCTTCGAAGGATTGATTCATTTTGCATTTTTTCGTCGATCTAGTCGATTTTTCGTTCTCTTCAGAAGGGCTATTATTAGGGTTTTTGCTCTCCATTTTTGGTTTAAAAAGGAAAGAACTTATTAAATTTTTTTCAATAAATTATTGAAAGACCATTTTTTGTACCTTTTATTTGTATTTCGTGACCCTTTTGTCATTAATTGTACCATAGTAATTTCGTACTTATTTACATAATAAATGTACTTATTTTATCTTTAATCATGATTTATACCTATTATATTAACTTTAATGCCATTTTTTCTTGAATTTGTACAATAGTCTCTCAATAAGCTTATTGAGCGGCGGCCTCTCAGGACACCTACTGCTGATGAATTAATTGAAAATTTAAAGTACCAACTACAAAACCTTTTAATGTATTCATGTTTATTTACATTTACATAAGATAAAATAATCTACCATAATTACCAATCTACTATATAAATTATAAATTATAAAAAAAACTAAAAAAAATAGTAACAAATTACAAATAATAGTTACAAATATTTACAAATTATTGCTTATAACTAGATGTAATACCCCGTATTTTAGCCTCGGTCAACGTTAGTCAAACTCTGTTTTATAGAAGTATTTCAAATGGAATGTTTATAAAGTATTTTTCGTAAACTGTTATATTTTATAAATCGTATTTCTACGATTATTTTGCATTTCATAATTATTTTATATTTGATGGTTGTTTCATCAAATGACATTTCATTCGTATTCCTTTAATTTTGATAATATGATTATAATTAAAATATATTTCGTATTTTATATTTATTTCTTATTTATATTTGTTTTATTATTTACGTCGTAATAATATTTAAATTTTAAATTTTATATATTCTTATGTAAGTACTAATAATCTTATATTCTTATAATTAATTTAATAATATTACATAATTTAATTAATATAACTACTTATCTGTCTAGTTAATTTTAAGTTACGGGTTAGGGATCGGAATGTAGTCGTATGTGACCTCGAGTTGCGTGATGGGCTTGGGCTTATGAGTTGTGTTTATTAGAACCGTGTATAGGAGAAAAACAAACCCAAAACCCATCTAGTAACTTATCGACATAAGCCTACTCAAACACAAGACAAACCCTATCAATCCCTAACTTCCGTCTGCCTCAATAACCTCGTAAAACCCTAGTTACCAACTACCTAGTCTGCCTCCATACTCCTACCTCAAACACCGTCTTAACCACCGTGAGATCTGAAGGAAAACAAAGAGGAAAAAGAACGCAGGAGTGGCAGCCTTCACCACCATCGTCTTGCTTGCACAGCCATGTTTGTGAGTAGATATCATGTCGTTTTTATACCTTCGAATTTGTACGCTAATGTTGTATATAATCCTTGTTGTATGAATAATGTGTTTGCCATCCTTAAACCACCATAGGGCCACCTTGGATGTCCCTAAAACAACCGTGAATGGTAACATATACACGTTTTTTTTTATGCTTTGTTTTGGTGTATACGGGTTGATAATTTAATTCGTTCATGTTGCTTTCGTTCATGTTTTGGGGTTTAACTCTTGTCGTGGGGTATGGGTAATGGTAGGAGGATGTTTATAGGTTGTTTTGGTGGTTGTAAAGGGCGTGTATGGTGGTCGAAACACCACCATGAAGGGATTCGTGAAAGGCGTTCAGAAATAGGGCAGAACAGGGGTCATGAGAGGCGAGTGTTTGAGGGTGTTTTTTCAAGTGGTTAGAGTGGTGTCGAGGGCCGGTGGTCACCACCAGGGTAGTCATGGGCGGTGAGTGGTGTTGATAGTGGTGTCAGATGGTGGTTAGAGTGGTGGTAGCGGTGGCTAGGATGGGTTTTTCAGAGACAGGAAACGCGGGATAGTGACGGGTTGCGGGTGTTTTGGTTGTGACTGCTGGTGGTTGCTGGGGCCATCGAGGCCAAGTACGTGTGAGTCTGGGTCTGGGGTTTGCATTGGGGGATGTGCCGGAGTACGGTGGTGGCAACCACCGTGGAGTCGCGGTGGTCAAGGCAGTCTAAGGCTGGTTGATGGGGCTGTTTTATGGGGGCTGTCACATGTGTGTTGTCGGGGGGCTGTTTCGATTTATTGGCTGGTTTGTGTATGTATGCGTGTTGTTGTTGTGTTATTATTATTATTATTATTATTATTATTATTATTATTATTATTATTATTATTATTATTATTATTATTATTGTTATTATTATCATTACTACATTATTATTCTTATTCTTATTATTGTTATTATTATCATTATTGCTATAGTTTATTCTTGTTATTTTTTTATGTTTAGTATTGGTATTATTATTATAAATTCTACTATTGTTCTTAGTTATTGTTGTTAGTACTAATATCGTTAGTAAGTATTGTTATGTTGTTAATCTTAAGATTGTTAAGTGAGTTTTTATATGTGACGGTTATCAATAGTTTGTTTATATATTATATTTTCTATGTTCGTTTATTCAATCGAAATTAATTATAAAAGTAATAAGGACGGGTCGGCTAGTTAATTTAAGTAGTCATGTTATACGGTCTCGTTATGTGTAATATATTATTTAAATAATTAATTTGAATGATTGATATATTATATTAATTTGCGTTATTGAATTAGTTAGTGATTGAGTATATTATTTTACTAGGTGTCGAGTATGTGATGAAGTAATGCTACTGATTGGATGTTAGCTGCGTGACGGATTATATTGCTAACCAGGTAGGATACACTGACACTATACTATATGTTGTGTTATGAATGGTTGTGGTATTGTGTTATGGATGCTGAGTATGATTGATATGAGAATGATATTGGTTTGACTGAGTATTGATTATTATTATTGTTGGTATGTGCATTACATTATTTAATAGCATGATTGATTTAGAGTACTGTTGCATTTACGAGCATGGCATGTGCATTGGATACGGATTTGAGATGATGAGATATTATTGGGCTCAGGCTAGTTCTGCAGGACTAGACCTGTTGACCTCAGCTGTTATGCTGGTGTTCGGTGACGACCGATTATAGTCTCCCGGGAGGTTCGGTATGGCTTGGTGCACGGGTATGAGTTTGAGATTGAGAATGAGATTGAGCTCGAGCATATCATGGCATTTGCATATCATCTTTGTTGCTTTATTTATTATTGTGTTATCCTACTCAACCGTGAGGTTGACAGTGTATTCGTGTACACCTACGATGATCCGGAATGGGGAGTAGATTCTGCAGGACAGAGACAGATGAGCTAGGAGCTGGGGCAGGAATGTGAGATGCGTACTTTGGACGACCGACTTAGAATTATATCACATTTAGAGAAGTCATCAGTTGTATTTTATTTTTCTGTTATGTAGTAACTGTAATAATCAAGTTTAAATTTTATCAGTTTTTATAAAGTACTTTGGTTGTTTTACTTTGTTATTCACTACCTCGGGTATTCCGAGATGGTAATAGCTCCATTTATTTGGGAATGTCTTGCTAAAGGCTCTTAAATAAATAGGGGTGTTACAAAGTGGTATCAGAGCGAACGATCCTCAGGCCTAAACCAAATGAATAATAATGAACGTAGGAAGAGTCTAATAATTAAAATGAACCCCAGGTTAGTAACTGCTAGGAGCCCCAGGATTGGGATGAGTTAGGGGCCCCCTCAAACCAAGCCACTGGCCCTTTCAGTCTAACATGGTAAACCGTGAGTGATGCAGAGAGTGGGTAGTAACAAAATAAAAGATCAGACCTTGCCTATTTTTGTACTAACAGTTGCAGGAGCAGAATGAGGTAAGTAATAATGTGATACATGGTTAATGATGTGCTATGAACGAATATGGTTGGTAATCTGTATTGTGAAACATAAGATTGATATTGACTATGATTGAGATGCGTATTAGTCTAAGTGTTTAGAACATGGAAATGAGTATATGAGTTTGAAATATAAGCTTGACCTGCATGATGATGTGCATTAGAAGAATACGACAGATTTTGAGATGTTGATTGATCAGAATGATTGCATTGAAATTTTAGAGAATGGATGTCTATTTATTGAAAAATAATTTTGAGTTATATTATCATGTGATTTTGGTGTTTAGAAATTTTATATGCTATCTGGTTAATAAATGACTATCGTAACTATGTAATATATCATCTTGAATTTGAATAAGAATAATCAGATTTAAATGTTATAGTAATCCATGTCTAGTGATATGCGGAATGTGTTGCCCCAAGCCATGAATGTCATATAGCTATGTGTTACATTTGTATATACATGTATAAATGTTGATTTGTTTAGTTGATCCTATCTTTCAGTTTCGCAATCTTTACCGCTTTCTTGATGGCAAGTACAAATTGAAATAATGAATAAATATTAATATGGTGCAATGTCATTTCTATGCTTCAATATATGCGTCAACATGTTGTTGAGAATAGTTGTGTTTTAATATGACGATGTAAAGTAATAATGAGAAATATGAAAGTAACCAACGTTGTAATAAGTTTCCAGAATGTTCCCTATTTGTACGGACTGCCGTTTAAAATGTGCTCTCTATATGAATGTGTAAATTTTATGTATAATGACCTTATGAGTTGTCTTTCTAATGATTTTGATTTCATGTCAAAACGACTTATATTTTGAAGGAAATAAATATTTTGGTTAATAGTGGTCAGATTGTTATTGCACGGATCTGTTTTGACTCATGGTTTTGAAAAATAAATCATTTACAATGTGATTACTGTTTATGCATAATCTTAGTGAGTCGTTATTTAATTGTGATTTTTGCAAGTTGGTCAAATTTCGGTCTAAGTGTTGTAAAGTTTTTGTTCAGACCAACTAAGTTGTAAAATTTGTTATAAATAATTTCCTTAAGCTTTGCAATTGATTCTTTTTACTATGATCAGTTAATTCCTTATATTTTTCTAAAAACCAGAATAGCTCGCAATTAGCTAAGCGGATATTTAATTATGATTTTGGAAGTTGCAAAAGGATGTTTGTTGTTGAAATTGTAAGTTATGTGAGTTTTCAATATAAAGTCTAATCAAATATGAATTATGTGATGCGACCATGTGATATCCTGATATGACATTAGTGGCATGAACCGTAGACATATGATATGAACATGAACTTTATTATATAATAATAAACCTCTTATTTTGCAAGCTATGTTTATTACCGGTTTCATGATAAATGATGTAATGTGAGAAGATGAGAAATGTACCTATGTGATTTTAACTTAAATTGTACCTAGAAATGCTGAGCTGACTTGCTAATCTATGCCTCCGTGTTTAATTACATTAGTTAAATAATTGCATAATGGCTTTCAAAAAACTTGTGTGCATAAATATGATTTTGCTTCTATAATATGAGTATGAACCCTGAGTCAGCTGCTTGTCTACATTAGTGTAAATAGGTTATGTTGTGTTAAAAATTTTCAAGGTTATATAAGTGTTCGTTACCTTGATGTTGTTTTACTGCATAATATGAAATTGACGAGTATGTTTTGTTGCTTTAAAAGTCGAATAATAGTTGCCCTTATAGTGTAATTAACTTATCTGATGATTTGTGTCTGTTGATGCCCGTCGTTGAGGGTACCAAAGATAAATTTTATAATTCCTAACTTTAACAATAGATAGTGAAAGTCAGGGTCGAACCACAAGGAGGTGGGGAATGTTTATTGTCTTAATGTTAATGTTTAAGGGTAACAAATTTGGGGTTGATTGGTTGATTACTAAGTCTAAGGCAAAGATTAAAATAAACAAATAAAAAGGTGAGAATAAAATATAATAAAAGGGATGCTAGGATGTTTGGGTAATAAATAGCTAAGGTAAAATAAATCCTAAGGTCAACATGTATTGCAGTCGCGTAAGGGGGTGTAACATATCTTTTTTAGGTCTATGCTACCTAATAGCTCCTTTCGGCCTATGCTATTAGTTCCTAGGTCTCACAATTATTGGGTGTCAACAATAAGGGTGATTCCTAAATCCCAGGTCACATACCTTTCAGCCTTGAGTAACCTATCCGTCTTAAGGTGTAAACCAATGCCCTTCCCGTATCTTTCAATCTTGGGTAGGTCATTACTAACATCCTACAAGTCTCCTTATGGTCTCATTGCAGGATATTATAATTGACAAGAAAAGACGAAATAAGAAAACATACGCGAGTGGTCGACCGACCGGCTACTCCAGTCGGCCGACCACGGCCTCGGTCGACCGACCAGCTATTCCAGTCGGCCGACCGTGGTCCTGCTACAAGTCGGTCTTTCGAATTTTATCTACCTACGCATATTCATCCCCTACATCCTAACATATGAAATTTAGCTACTCATAATACTTAAGATGATTATAAAATTTGGAATAAACATGGTAAACATGGTAAACAATCTAAACATGCGAGATTCAATAAAGCTTGAGATTCTAACTTAACAATTGTAATAAAAATAAGAACTATAATAAAAAGCTAGATTAAAAAGAGTAATACCACAATTGGAATTAGGGCAGAAAGAAACAAACTTTATTAAATGCTTGAGAATTCTTGAATAAGATAAAAGATGAACTGGTAAAAGATTGAATAAAAGATCCTAAGGTATGATAATAGATATCAAGCATATATATGAAAAAGCATACCTAACCCTAATCACAAGATTTGTTTATATAGGGTATAAAACTAAGAGTTTCCTAAAAGCTCTAATTCTACTTTATTTCCGAAAAGAATCGTCTGGGCTTCCGCTGCGGTCGGTCGACCTACTATGTGGGTCGGTCGACCGCTTCGTATTGGACTTCGTAAATTCTTGGCCTTCCTTGAGATTTGGGCTCTATTAGAGTTCAGGCCTAGTCGGCCGACCCGTTTAGCTGGTCGGTCGACCGCCTCTGTACGAAAATCTTCGGATTTCTTCTTGTTTTGACTTTTGGGCTCTTGACTTTGACTCCAGTTGACTTTCCATTTACTCCTTAATTATGCAAAAGACTTGAGGATACGGATTTGGTGCTAAATCGTCTCTTTTTCGCATAAATCTGCAAAAGTGCATAAAAATACGAAAGTACACGATTTGTGGGAAATAAAGGCTAAAACATAGTAAATGAGCGACCAAATACGTGTAAAAATAGATGTAAAACATCATAAAATAGACACGTATCAAATTCCCCAAACCAAACCCTTGCTTGCCCTCAAGCAAGAAATAGACTCGATCCTAACTAATGGAACGATTTCAATCTCAGAGCGAAATTTACATGTAAGCCTATACCAATGCCAAGAACAAAATGAGAAAGTGTTTAAATCATGCAAACGAGTTATGGTGTCGTCAAACTTGCAAACATAAAGACTATAGAGACTTTATACCATGGACTCTCGCGGTACGCTCGAGACACTCATGAAGCAAAGGGTGAGCATATGTAAAAGATAGGAAGAAATAATTTTGTTGAGACACTCACCTAACTGCGACCCATGGAAACATGCCTGCAATCTAACATGAACAGGAATTCTACAACTTTGTATAACAATCTCATTTAAGTGGCCTAGATACATGCAATTGGGGTAATGAAAGATATGTGAGGTAAAAGGTAGAAGTGGTTAAGATGTTTTTGGATTTGTGGGGTTAGTAGCCAAGCTAGTAAAACCGGTTCCCAACAACATATTTCACAACTTTTGATATTAAGAAAGTGCTCTTTTTTTTGTTTGTGGCACAACTCTCACATTGAAAATAGGAAAGGACTCCCAAATATTTTTTTTTTATGAGGTACGGGAGTGATAACAAATAAAAGAAAGGGATTTTTGGAACGAAATTTTGAATCTGGTATTGTCAGGTGGTCGGCCGACCTATGATGTTGGTCGGTCGACTGCTTTCCTGTGCGTTTTGATTTTTTTCCGTTTTTTCTTTTCCTTTCTTTCTTTTTTTTCTGAATTTTTCTGTTCTTTTTCTTTTTTTCCTTTCTTGCTTTCTTTCTTTTCTCTTTTTGCTCACGATAGCATACAAACCAAGATGCCTCAAAAAAATAATCCAAAGACCACATATGCTAGCTTGGAAGGGTAGGCTAGGTATGGGATGTAGTTTTGGGGGAATAAAAAGGCAATTTTGGCTATGTGAAGCTTATGGGTAAATATGAGAAAAGGGATCCCAAATGCACGTATCAAGACTCACAAAACGAGAAAGTAAAACAAGTATATAGCAATTCAAGTTCATGTTTATGCATATTGATGTAACATGTTCCAAGGGGAGTACTACTCACATCCTAGACAACTGGTTTAAGAATGAAACCAGGAAATAAGCTCTAAACCTTAGAATGTATAGTAGGTTGCCAAGGTATAAGTCAAGTCTCAAGATATGCAAGTTGACAAAAAATCGTAGATATGCAAAGAGACTCTTATACTAAAACAAGTTGACAAGGCAATGTAAAGGCATAGACATATAAGATAGCTAAATCATCCTTGAAATACTTTCGTTCCGACTCGACCTATATGCTAAAATAAACGTGCATTTTTTTGGAATTTTTAAATTTTTTAATTTTTGGATTTTTTTGTATATATAAGGAAAATAAAGAAAAGAACAATGCAAGACAGAAATGCAGTAAACGTGTGACAAAATGTAATGCATGTGACACGAAACCATTCCCCAAAACAACCCGCACAATGTCCCCATTGTGCATTAGCCTAAGTAAAGGTTTCAGAAAATTAAAGTAAAGATGCAAAGAAATTAAAAACAAGGAAAAACTGGAAAGAACTCACTGGATTATGAAGCGCATGAGAAAAACCTCCCCAAACCAGCGTAAGCTGGGAGGTTTTGGTGGCCAGCAGTGCCACTCAAGTAACCAAGTCAATTTGACGATTTCCAAGGAAGAGAAACGAAAGACCGCAGCGGACAGCAGGTCGATCGACCGATGATTCTGGTCGGTCGACCTCCTGTAAATCACAGAAAATTTAGCGATACAGCGACTCTGGTCGACCGACTGATGTTTCTGGTTGGTCGACCCTCTGCGCCCTGGAGGTCTTTGTTTCTTCGTAAATCCTGAAAAAGCAAGAAAATATGTGCGCCCAACAATGCGCGAGATGCCAAAAACGATTCTAAAGTCTTTTACTACTCAAATATAAAGGAAAGGATCTAAAACTACGAGCAAACAAAATTAAAAAGTTTCACACAACAAAAATAAATTGTTTTAAAAACCGCCACTAAAACAACTATCCGCTAAAGATGCGGAAGATATCCGACCACGGCTTCTGACGACATGCCGTAGTCTCCACGGTTTTTGCTTTAGTAGCAAAACATATCTTCTTTCCGCCGTCGCAAAGCATATGCGACGGTCTCTCCTCTTGAGCTTGCCTCCTCTTCTTCTTCTCCTCCCGATCCACGACGTCTGGATCCTCATCCTCTTCATAGCTTAGGCATCCCATTCCTCCTCTCTGGACGATGGCTTCCTTCACTTTGGGTTTCCCCAAACCAGTTCCTGCAATAGTCATAATAGAAGTGTCCTCCCTACTGCTCCCAATCTGGGGTAGAGGTGTAAAAACAGATACATGAACAGGTAATAGAGATGGAGAAGTAGTGATGACCTCATACTTCTTCTCAGAAGTGATAGCATTACATGTGATGGGGGTCATAGCATCCTTCTTCCTATAAGATAGGCCATAGATAATAGAATGCTTGCCTACTTTGAAGGTTAGAGTCCCAGTGCCTACATCTATAATGGCACCTGCGGTGTGAAGGAAAGGTCTTCCTAGAATTATGGGTATATGGGCATCCTCTGGGATGTCCAAAACTACAAAGTCAACTGGGAAGAAGAACCTGTCAATACGCACAGGGATGTTTTCCAGCACTCCTATAGGTTCCATAGATGTGCGATCTGCCATCTGGACTGTCATACTGGTCACTGCAAATTCGGTCATTCCTAGTTTTAAGGCCACGCTTAGGGGCATGACACTTATACTAGCACCTAAGTCGCATAAAGCCTTCTTAACTGGGAAGGTTCCTATATTACAGGGGACAGAAAAACTACCAGGGTCCTCTAGTTTATGAGGGGCAATGACATGTGTTAAAAAACTGGATGACTCTTCAGTGAGGGCCACCGACTCAACCTTTTCTAAAGACCTTTTCCTTGACAAAAGCTGTCTCATGAATTTAAGATAGGAAGGAACTTGTTGAACTAATTCTAAAAACGGGACTTGAACATTTAATGAACGAATCACATCCTTAAATTTGTCAAAAGATACCTGATCCTTTGAAGGCACGAGTCTTTCTGGGAAAGGAGCAGCTGATGATTCAGTATTTGCAGCCCTTTTTAGAAACCTGGGGGTCTTGTCACCCCGGAAGAGAAAATCCCGCAAGTTATTCGGCAAATCTGGACGAAAGGGAACTTCGGGTTCTGCTTCAGTGGTCGGTCGACCAGAATCTTCGGTCGGTCGACCAGTCTCCTGTTCAGGCAAAATTTCCGGATCCTGATCTGCGGTCGGTCGACCAGAAGCTTCGGTCGGTCGACCGCCTTCACTGCTACTCGCCTGTTTTTCCTTCTCAGCCCCCACTTTGGCTCCACTTCTTAAGGTTACGACGTTTAGAGTCTCCTTTTTCTGGTCCGGTTTGGTCGGGAGTTGACCCGGAGCCCTAGTATCATTCTTGCTTGCAATTTGAGCAATCTGGGACTCTAACATCTTCATTCCTGCCTCTCTAGCCTGTGACTCCTTCTGAACCAACCCAATAAGATTTTGGATAAGAGCATCTGTGTTGGGTGGTGGATTAGAAGGTGGTTGAGGGTTGAAAGGTGGTGTTTGGAAATTTTGTTTATGTGGGGGTACATAGGTGGAATTTTGCTGAGGTTGCATGTGTTGTGGGTTTTGAACATTCTGGCTTGTCCACCTTAAGTTGGGATGGACATTATTATTATTCGGGTCATAGAAGTTGTTCCCACGGTAATGCTGAAAAGCGGCACATGTTTCATTAGATGAAGTACAGAATTTCGACACATGCCCTTCTCCACCGCACCTCTCACAAGCAAAGGGTCCGTCCTGAACGGCGTTTACTTGGTATATTCCTCCCTTGCTTCCACTCCCTAGATCGAGCTTTCCTGCAGCCTCAAATTTTTCTAACTTAGCTGTCAAGGCCTCAATTGCTGATAGGTTGTATTCAGATTTCCTCTGGTTTCCTCTAGAAGTACCATGCTCAGCACGGTGCACAGCAACATCTTCTATCAACTTGAGACCCTTAGTCTCTCCTGAATTATCTTGGAATCTCCCATTAGCTGCAGCATCTAGATAGGCCCTGTTGTCATCGTAGAGGCCATTGTAGAACTGGTTGCAAAGAAACCATTGTTCGAATCCGTGATGTGGTATGGATCGAACAAGTCTCTTGAACCTGTCCCACGCCTCGCTAAAATCTTCATTGGGACCTTGCTTGAAATTAGTGATCTGCGCTCTTAAAGCATTAGTCTTTGACGCGGAATAGTATTTCCTGTAGAATGCTAAGGCTAAGGTGTTCCAATCCGTGACTCCCGCAGCAGTGCGGTCAAGATCTCTGTACCACTCTCTCGCAGAGTCCCTAAGGGAGAAGATAAACATGGTTTGTTTAATCTGGTCCTGCGTCACTCCTTCTGGGGGTGCTATAGAGCATATGTAATCTGTGAAGATTTCAATATGCTTAGCAGCATCCTCATTGGCCGAGCCTCCAAATTGGTTTCTTTCAACCATAGTAATATAGGCAGGCTTGGCCTCGAATGGCTTCCCAGTACCTGCAGGTAAAGTGAACCCTTTGTATAGGTCCTTTGCCTGAGGCATGGAGTGACTGGCAATAGTAGCTTCCTCTGTCATGTTCTCTTCTTCTTTAGGAGAAACTGGAAAGTAGGTAAAAGGTGGTGTTTTTGGTGAAAGTGGATTGTTGGGTGAATTTGGTTGTGAAGGTGGTGTTTTTGGTGAAGATGGTAAAGATGGTTGTTCGAAAAGGTCTTCTTGAAATAAGGAAGATGGTGATCCTCCTTCCTGATTTGCTAGCAGTTGCTTTCTTCTTTCTCTAAGAGTTCTCTCAATTTCGAGGTCAAGTGGTAGGAGTTCTCCTTGAACTGACCTGCGCATAAGATGGAAACTACAAGAAAAAAGTGAGAAGGTTTAAGGAACAAAAAGTTCCTTAAACAAAGAGAAACAAAAACAAAAAAACAATAAACACTGGCGTCACCTCCCCGGCAACGGCGCCAAAATTTGATGCCCGTCGTTGAGGGTACCAAAGATAAATTTTATAATTCCTAACTTTAACAATAGATAGTGAAAGTCAGGGTCGAACCACAAGGAGGTGGGGAATGTTTATTGTCTTAATGTTAATGTTTAAGGGTAACAAATTTGGGGTTGATTGGTTGATTACTAAGTCTAAGGCAAAGATTAAAATAAACAAATAAAAAGGTGAGAATAAAATATAATAAAAGGGATGCTAGGATGTTTGGGTAATAAATAGCTAAGGTAAAATAAATCCTAAGGTCAACATGTATTGCAGTCGCGTAAGGGGGTGTAACATATCTTTTTAGGTCTATGCTACCTAATAGCTCCTTTCGGCCTATGCTATTAGTTCCTAGGTCTCACAATTATTGGGTGTCAACAATAAGGGTGATTCCTAAATCCCAGGTCACATACCTTTCAGCCTTGAGTAACCTATCCGTCTTAAGGTGTAAACCAATGCCCTTCCCGTATCTTTCAATCTTGGGTAGGTCATTACTAACATCCTACAAGTCTCCTTATGGTCTCATTGCAGGATATTATAATTGACAAGAAAAGACGAAATAAGAAAACATACGCGAGTGGTCGACCGACCGGCTACTCCAGTCGGCCGACCACGGCCTCGGTCGACCGACCAGCTATTCCAGTCGGCCGACCGTGGTCCTGCTACAAGTCGGTCTTTCGAATTTTATTTACCTACGCATATTCATCCCCTACATCCTAACATATGAAATTTAGCTACTCATAATACTTAAGATGATTATAAAATTTGGAATAAACATGGTAAACATGGTAAACAATCTAAACATGCGAGATTCAATAAAGCTTGAGATTCTAACTTAACAATTGTAATAAAAATAAGAACTATAATAAAAAGCTAGATTAAAAAGAGTAATACCACAATTGGAATTAGGGCAGAAAGAAACAAACTTTATTAAATGCTTGAGAATTCTTGAATAAGATAAAAGATGAACTGGTAAAAGATTGAATAAAAGATCCTAAGGTATGATAATAGATATCAAGCATATATATGAAAAAGCATACCTAACCCTAATCACAAGATTTGTTTATATAGGGTATAAAACTAAGAGTTTCCTAAAAGCTCTAATTCTACTTTATTTCCGAAAAGAATCGTCTGGGCTTCCGCTGCGGTCGGTCGACCTACTATGTGGGTCGGTCGACCGCTTCGTATTGGACTTCGTAAATTCTTGGCCTTCCTTGAGATTTGGGCTCTATTAGAGTTCAGGCCTAGTCGGCCGACCCGTTTAGCTGGTCGGTCGACCGCCTCTGTACGGAAATCTTCGGATTTCTTCTTGTTTTGACTTTTGGGCTCTTGACTTTGACTCCAGTTGACTTTCCATTTACTCCTTAATTATGCAAAAGACTTGAGGATACGGATTTGGTGCTAAATCGTCTCTTTTTCGCATAAATCTGCAAAAGTGCATAAAAATACGAAAGTACACGATTTGTGGGAAATAAAGGCTAAAACATAGTAAATAAGCGACCAAATACGTGTAAAAATAGATGTAAAACATCATAAAATAGACACGTATCACCTGTTGTTTCGATGATCTTCTTGAGCATTGGATGTGAAATTTTGTAATGGGGTTACGGGGACGTAACCATGTCTTAAGGAGGATAGGATTGTAAAATCTTAATGATCTTTGATTTGGCTAATTGATATGTCGTGCTTGTTTGAATATACGTGATAATCATGTTTACTTTTGTTATGCATTTTATTGTAATTCGTGAATTATCTTTTAATTTAGTTATGCGTTAAACTTTGGGGACAAAGTTTTCTTAACAAGGGTAGAATGTAATATTTCGCATTTTGAAGCCAGTATAAGTGTTGTTTGTGTTGTTTCGTGCTTCTTAGATGTTTCGTTACCGTTACGGGGTGGCGAACTTCGGGACAAAGTTCATTTTAAGGAGGGAAGACTGTAATACCCCGTATTTTAGCCTCGGTCAACGTTAGTCAAACTCTGTTTTATAGAAGTATTTCAAATGGAATGTTTATAAAGTATTTTTCGTAAACTGTTATTATTTTATAAATCGTATTTCTACGATTATTTTGCATTTCATAATTATTCTATATTTGATGGTTATTTCATCAAATGACATTTCATTCGTATTCCTTTAATTTTGATAATATGATTATAATTAAAATATATTTCGTATTTTATATTTATTTCTTATTTATATTTGTTTTATTATTTACGTCGTAATAATATTTAAATTTTAAATTTTATATATTCTTATGTAAGTACTAATAATCTTATATTCTTATAATTAATTTAATAATATTACATAATTTAATTAATATAACTACTTATCTGTCTAGTTAATTTTAAGTTACGGGTTAGGGATCGGAATGTAGTCGTATGTGACCTCGAGTTGCGTGATGGGCTTGGGCTTATGAGTTGTGTTTATTAGAACCGTGTATAGGAGAAAAACAAACCCAAAACCCATCTAGTAACTTATCGACATAAGCCTACTCAAACACAAGACAAACCCTATCAATCCCTAACTTTCGTCTGCCTTAATAACCTCGTAAAACCCTAGTTACCAACTACCTAGTCTGCCTCCATACTCCTACCTCAAACACCGTCTTAACCACCGTGAGATCTGAAGGAAAACAAAGAGGAAAAAGAACGCAGGAGTGGCAGCCTTCACCACCATCGTCTTGCTTGCACAGCCATGTTTGTGAGTAGATATCATGTCGTTTTTATACCTTCGAATTTGTACGCTAATGTTGTATATAATCCTTGTTGTATGAATAATGTGTTTGCCATCCTTAAACCACCATAGGGCCACCTTGGATGTCCCTAAAACAACCGTGAATGGTAACATATACACGTTTTTTTTTATGCTCTGTTTTGGTGTATACGGGTTGATAATTTAATTCGTTCCTGTTGCTTTCGTTCATGTTTTGGGGTTTAACTCTTGTCTTGGGGTATGGGTAATGGTAGGAGGATGTTTATAGGTTGTTTTGGTGGTTGTAAAGGGCGTGTATGGTGGTCGAAACACCACCATGAAGGGATTCGTGAAAGGCGTTCAGAAATAGGGTAGAACAGGGGTCATGAGAGGCGAGTGTTTGAGGGTGTTTTTTCAAGTGGTTAGAGTGGCGTCGAGGGCCGGTGGTCACCACCAGGGTAGTCATGGGCGGTGAGTGGTGTTGATAGTGGTGTCAGATGGTGATTAGAGTGGTGGTAGCGGTGGCTAGGATGGGTTTTTCAGAGACAGGAAACGCGGGATAGTGACGGGTTGCGGGTGTTTTGGTTGTGACTGCTGGTGGTTGCTGGGGCCATCGAGGCCAAGTACGTGTGAGTCTGGGTCTGGGGTTTGTGTTGGGGGATGTGCCGGAGTACGGTGGTGGCAACCACCGTGGAGTCGCGGTGGTCAAGGCAGTCTAAGGGTGGTTGATGAGGCTGTTTTATGGGGGCTGTCACGTGTGTGTTGTCGGGGGGCTGTTTCGATTTATTGGCTGGTTTGTGTATGTATGCGTGTTGTTGTTGTGTTATTATTATTATTATTATTATTATTATTATTATTATTATTATTATTATTATTATTATTGTTATTGTTATTATTATCATTACTACATTATTATTCTTATTCTTATTATTGTTATTATTATCATTATTGCTATAGTTTATTCTTGTTATTTTTTTATGTTTAGTATTGGTATTATTATTATAAATTCTACTATTGTTCTTAGTTATTATTGTTAGTACTAATATCGTTAGTAAGTATTGTTATGTTGTTAATCTTAAGATTGTTAAGTGAGTTTTTATATGTGACGGTCATCAATAGTTTGTTTATATATTATATTTTCTATGTTCGTTTATTCAATCGAAATTAATTATAAAAGTAATAAGGACGGGTCGGCTAGTTAATTTAAGTTGTCATGTTATACGGTCTCGTTATGTGTAATATATTATTTAAATAATTAATTTGTATGATTGATATATTATATTAATTTGCGTTATTGAATTAGTTAGTGATTGAGTATATTATTTTACTAGGTGTCGAGTATGTGATGAAGTAATGCTACTGATTGGATGTTAGCTGCGTGACGGATTATATTGCTAACCAGGTAGGATACACTGACACTATACTATATGTTGTGTTATGAATGGTTGTGGTATTGTGTTATGGATGCTGAGTATGATTGATATGAGAATGATATTGGTTTGACTGAGTATTGATTATTATTATTGTTGGTATGTGCATTACGTTATTTAATAGCATGATTGATTTAGAGTACTGTTGCATTTACGAGCATGGCATGTGCATTGGATACGGATTTGAGATGATGAGATATTATTGGGCCCAGGCTAGTTGTGCAGGACTAGACCTGGTGACCTCAGCTGTTATGCTGGTGTTCGGTGACGACCGATTATAGTCTGCCAGGAGGTTCGGTATGGCTTGGTGCACGGGTATTAGTTTGAGATTGAGAATGAGATTGAGCTCGAGCATATCATGGCATTTGCATATCATCTTTGTTGCTTTATTTATTATTGTGTTATCCTACTCAACCGCTAGGTTGACAGTGTATTCGTGTACACCTACGATTATCCAGAATGGGGAGTAGATTCTGCAGGACAGAGACAGATGAGCTAGGAGCTGGGGCAGGAATGTGAGATGCGTACTTTGGACCGACTTAGAATTATATCACATTTAGAGAAGTCATCAGTTGTATTTTATTTTTCTGTTATGTAGTAACTGTAAAATCAAGTTTAAATTTTATCAATATTTATAAAGTACTTTGGTTGTTTTACTTTGTTATTCACTACCTCAGGTATACCGAGATGGTAATAGCTCCATTTATTTGGGAATGTCTTGCTAAAGGCTCTTAAATAAATGGGGGTGTTACACTAGAAATTATTAAACTATGCGGACAAAAAAAATGTCATATTATACTTTATCTTATTTATT
Source organism: Silene conica (assembly GCA_029255685.2). Lineage (NCBI taxonomy): Eukaryota > Viridiplantae > Streptophyta > Magnoliopsida > Caryophyllales > Caryophyllaceae > Silene > Silene conica. The sequence goes on from CM055314.2 coordinate 78,194,545, forward strand.
AAACCAACAACCACATTACATTTTTGCATTGGTTCGTTTATGTAAGTTCCTTATAAGTCAGTTACTATTTACTATGTACTCAGAAAAAAGTAAGTACTCATTTATTCCTATGAAATTAGATCAGTGATACTAATAACATGACAATACATAAATTAAAGTATACCAATGGCCAAATTAGCGTCATAATATACAAATTTATAATAAGTAAAATTTAAATATATGAATATGCAAAATAATGTTATATACAATTATATTTATTAACAATAATAAAAAAAATTCACTATTGAAAATCTATTAATAACCTTCATTGTGGACTTGATAGTGATATTAAAATTAAAAAATGAAAAAATTCAATAATTTGCTTACAATAAATAGAACAAAAGTTATCATGAATAAAAATATAAATTTGCTTATAATATTCAATTATGAGTAACTTTTTTTAAAAAAAATACCAGGAACACAAGATAAAGTCAAACCCTTATTTAAAAATACTACAAGGTTATTAAAATAGATTGAAAAAACTATTGAAGTCGAAATATTCTTGAACGTAATGTTATTTATAGTGCGTCTTACATTTTAATAAAATAATTAACTCATATAACTTACCACTCATTCTAAAATGATAATATATTTATATGATAATATCACATGTTACAATATTTAACAAATCAACTAAATCATTTTAAATGCACACGGGTCAGAATTTTCATTTTGCTTCGTTTTGATTAACAATAAGTACTAAATGAGAAAAAAGTTAAGATTTTCATTTTAAACGTGCACGAGTTAATATTTCACTTTGTCTGTGCATGATTTTATAAACGTGCACGAATTTGACTCAATGAAAAACATGTTTAACAATATGCATGCGTTTGGAACTATTTAGACCCATGTAATTTTACTAATTTTCTTTTATGTTTATTCATCTAAATAATTTTGATTAACATATCAGCCAGGTTTGTATGGAGTTACCTGCATAACAATACAAAGTTGAAAATCATATTTAGCTAGCAAGAGGACACGCTATACGACGACACAACTACTTGCCCAATTGATCCTAATAATGCATTATTTACACTACTTTTAAATGAAATTTATAATCAAATCTAAAAACTTAAGTATGACTTATAACTCAGTTTGTAATTTAAAATTATTTCAACAAAAGTAGAGATATTTTATTACTTTAAGCTAAGACTATATTTCTAAAGATAGTTATCTTTAAACTAAAAATATTAATTACCACATAAGTCATCTAAATGTTTATATTTTTTTTATGATAACATGAAACAGCATACCCGTGCAATTTGCACGGGTTTAAAACTAGTATTGGATAAAGTTGCTTACGTACAGTGGCGTTTTAGAGGGGGTGCAGGGGTTCACCCGCACCCCTTTGTTCCAAAATATTTATCAATTAGTTTCAATAAGGTTCATCAAATATTTGGTGGTGCAGTGGTTAGATACTGAGTTTTTACTAATTTAGTCATGAGTTTGACCCCATGGTTGACATTTTTGCACTTTTATCTGACTTTATTGCTATTTAATGTTCTAATATCATATTATTAGACTATAATTATCTGGATTATATTATTACTCTTTTCTCATTAAAGAGCTATATCCTATATACTTACAAATTTATACAAAGTATTTTATTTATACCTTATTGAATTATTTAGAACTAATTTTTTTAATTTTGTGTTTTACTTTAGCCTCACGATTTTGTTGTGTTTAAATTTTAGTCTGTATCATCGAAATAATTGTGAAGTTTTTGCACTCCTGTGATCTAATCCTGGATACGCCTCTACTTAACAAACTCAAAATTAGCAGTTAGCACAACCTATAAACATACTTAGCAGTTAGCACAACCTATAAACATAGTCTGAAAGGCCTTCAAATCCTACTTTGTATATTTTTTTCCCTATAGTAAACGTTTTTTATTGTGAATTTTATTTGGTTTGGAATTTGGCATTTTCTATAACCCAAATGAAAAAATAATTATACGAAAGTAATGATACTAAACTTGATCTCATACTCCAATAACTCTATCAATGTTAGATTGTTAGGTACGTCATTCAATTTTGCATGCATTAAGAAATGCAATAATTTGAGAGGGTCGTAAGCAATTTAAAGCCTCGCTATATCCGTTCTAATACACCCATATTTTAATATATCTTTTCTCTCTATGTATTGAAATATCACTTCTATAAAATAATTACAACTATTAAATTATCAGAATATTTAATTCGAACTGTTTATTAAAAATAGTGGTTTATAATTTTTAAGAAAATGGAGAGAATCCGAAATTAAAAACGAGTAGGATAAGATGAACAATAGTGACGTGTAGGTGTGGTTGGAGTGTGGAGTCCTTAAGGATGTCATTATTTGTTCAACCAATGTGATTGCCCCAATTAATAAAACACACACACTCATCTTCGCACCACGCCATGTACAAATCGACCGTTTGTTGTTTTTATGTGTTTTAAATATTCTCTACTTGTTTCTCTTGGACGCAAAAATATACATATGTCAACTATTTTGTTTGCAACGATACGGCAATTTGCGTTAATTTAGACGGTTCATATAAATACTCCCTCCTACCCATAAATAATGTCCCATTGTCTATTTCCGTTTATTCAGCAAAGTGTCCCATTGTCCATATTTAATAACTTGTTTACTTGTTTTTTACCATTTTACCCTTACAAAATTCCATTTATTACCCACCCACCCACCCATTACCCAATAACATAACACTCTCTCTCCAATCTACATACCCCTAGCCTACCAAAATATTAAACAACTAATATCTCATAAATTTGGTACTTTCTTGAAATGGGACGATATTTGTGGGTAAAAGGGAGTATATAATTATATCGATTCAAGTGCAAAGTGGATCAAATATTTTGTTTTTTTATCTTAATCATCTATTTAATCTGTTTATTGTTTAACATGGATGCATATTTAAACAAAGAAAATTTGCTACTAGGTTTTCATTGGAAAAATAAACTTGTCAATTTCTATACTACTACTATTATTGATTTATTGTTATCAATGGCGTCGTGTTTACCTTATTAATATCTCCTTCTATTTTATACTCTGTTCTTAAAAGTATAATAAGCTTTATCCGTTCTTAAAAGTATAATAAAAATATATGAAATACTAAAATAATTCTAAACGATAAGAGGAAGTAGAACCTACAAAAAATCATTTAATCAACAAGGTTCTTAATTGACACAATTTGTTAGCATATTTTTTTGGCTTATGTTTGAAACTACAACGCAAATTCTTATTTGCAACGGCCCTATCCGTCGTAAGCTTGTGACGGATACCGTTTTCTCTCACAAAATACCCACTTTTTATCTCTCTTTAACACTATTTATGTGGTCCCCTTTCTCCACTATCTCATTTTCTATCCATTTTATCTCACAAAATATCCGTCACAAATGGTGACCGACAAGCAAGACTTACTAAAACTACAATGAATCTCCCTTATAACAATGCACCAGTAACTTAATTTAAAACAAAATCGAACACTCGTCGTTAGGAACTTGGGATGATGAAGGCACCATTGTTAACAGATCCAGCTTAATATGCACGTCACACGACTTCTGACAAACACCAGCGTCAATACTTACGATACAATATCATGTTTCGCACTTGTTCTTGAAATTGCTAGAAGTATCATATAAGTCGACTTTCCTACTCGTTCATTACATAAATAAACTGCCAAACCTTCAAAATTGACTTCTATAATAGTAATCTTAACATTAAACGAGAGTGATTCTAAAAGCAAACAAGCTGGTGATAAATTCTAAAGTTATGTTTTGCTGGATGATGACCCGCTCTCTTGTATTTTTCGTTTTCTAGATTGGAGCTTATCAATCTTGTCTTGTTTCCGCTTGTTGCTTATCTTCATCGCCTTGTAGAGACCTCGTTTCTTTCGAGTCATCATCATTTCATCCATATCAGTCTCGTCCTCCACACCTTCATCCTTACTGGTTTGTTGTTCCTTCTCCATATCAGAAACAGCAGTATTTTCAGCTGAACTTGGCTTTGCAGTATCAGCATCATGGTGGGTTCCTCGTAGTTCCTTCTCCAGCTCTTCATGATACTGCTTCTCAAGTTTCGCCATCTACACCAATACAATTCAAATTAAACAAATTACTGGATAAACTAATTGCCTTGCAGTAGCAGATACCATTAATATGACGCAGAGATCTGAAAACCTCCTAAAACTACTATTGCCAGGTGTTCCCCCTTTAAGAAATTTAATCATCAATATAGGATGAAACAAATTAGAACACATTGCACTTTCACTAAACAATACACTAGCCACAGAAAATACAAGTCCAGAGATTCAGAAAGATTTGGATATTGTGCATTTATTAACAAGTTCTAAATGTCAAGCGCAGAGATCAGACATGAGTAGCATAATCTTTCACAGATAGCATATAAATAATTGTACCTTCTGCTTCTTCTCAATTGCCTCCTTAGCTTCTACACGGCTGGCAACACCTTCCAACAAAAGATTCTGAGTGTCATCCACATCATCATCCCCAACAACAGGTAGTGGCAGGACCTGTTTCTTGGCAGCAGCTTGCAGCTGCTGGACTTTCTGTGCATAGTCAGGGACATAACCCTCGGCATTGTTGTCAACAAACGGAGACAGATGTGGTGGAAGAACCCTGCAGAATAACTTCAGTGTCAAAACAGACCTAAGCAGACCAATCCTAGCGATATATCCAGTTATCCACATATGGTTCACCCCTATATTTAAGAGGCCATCCTGAAACTAATATAGAGCCAAACACCTATGCAAGTAATGAATAGCGTAGTCTAGATTTTTACTATCAATTGTAATATTTGATCCCCAAGCCACAAAATAACCCCACAGTTCCTATCATCTTGCAACATCCATTTAACAATAACAATAATGCTCTGGTCCTCAAGCTCCCATTAAAGTGGGAATGATATGACTACACTTTCCAATTTGGAACAAAAAAGATAAAGAACAGTAATATGGACAGGAGTCGCTGGATAGGAAACCAAAATTCAAAATACATATGCTCATACCTTCCAACCAAATAATCATCAGTAGGCAGTATTATCCGTGCATTAACAGAATCGAATATCCACTGTGGCTGGATATATTCCCTAGATAGGAACATATGATCCTGACTTGGCCGATCCACAATCTATAAAACAAGTAACCAAAATCACATTTACATTGCAAGTCCAATATGCAAACGCCAAGAGACACAAAAAGGCAACAGTGAATGACCATACAAGGAACACGACAAAACCGCAGCCAAAATAGAAACTTTTTTTGAAAAGACAGTTTCAAAAACCTCACAAACAGAATATAAATTAGTTTGACAAATGTACAAAAAATATCACTAAATCACTAACAAATGCAATATAGAACCATATCCTCCTTGATTTCTTGAGGTCCTACATTATATAGAACCATATGCTCCTGAAGTGCTTTAGATGCCTTCTTATGCATACAATGCATGCGACTTGAGTTTAGATCCTCAGGTCTAAATGTGCAACTAAAACTCGACTACAGTTGGACGTGTGTGGGTGTCAAAGTACGGGACAAGGCTATAGTGGGATGTTTCCATATTTTTTTCTGTATAGTAAGCGCCTACGGACACTCAACTGTAGTAAGATAAGACCTAAGCATGCCGGTCAAACACTTTAAAATAAGCTAAAACATTTAGAAATACAGATTTACCCCTACATTTTGATTTTTAAGAAGCTTGGAAGCATATTACCGCAAACAACCACCTCTCCAGAAATTTAAAATAGTTTGATAGAAATATAAAGACCCGGGCATGCATTCAGGATTCAATGAAGGCAAGACTTCATAGATCATAAACTCCATCCCTGGCCCTAAACGAGGTAAACCAGAATTCCAGAACTGCATTCACTGGCATTTCTCATAGCTACCGAAAAGAGTAGAAGCGATAAGTACATTCCAAAAAAGTCTCATTCATATGCAAAAGTTGGTCTACAGGGTATGTTAGCAAGGATAAACCATTGACTGCAAAAGTGACGCTAAAAATATTCCCGTACGTCACAAATAATGACCAATCACCCTAAAATTATCACGGAAAAACAGCAAAGCAGCAGCGAGTTTCTATAACTGTACAAACACATTCAAATCTAGTGATAATAAGAGCAGGGTAAACAATCACACCTGATGGGTAATGCTCTGATCAGATTCCTTAAGTGGAGATTCGTCTCCCTCCCAAGAAACCATTCCACCAAAGGCAGTGATTACAAAAAGCAAAGGCTCTCTGGGAACCTGAAATTGTATATGTATAAGTCAGATAATTTTGCAATCAACTATAAATGCTAACAAGACAGAAGAACAAACAAATCAGTTCAAATATGACCTTGCTACCGCTAAAGGAACCGGCACATGATGGATATGGAAAATTTATTTGCATACAAATTAGCAGCACGTATAAGACTGAGAAATTTGATTCCAAGAATCAAGAGGAAATTTAAACAAAAAGTGCACCTCTCGACTCAAAAAGAAACTCATGCCCTTAAAAAGAGATCTGCACTCCCTTGTCTCATCATCCACATCATCAACAATCTCAGTTTCTTCAACAAGTTGCATCAGTGCTCCAGGCTCAGCTGGGATAAGTTGATGTTTAAGTTGGGCAAGTGTTAGTTGTGGCTCATCTATTTGTCTTGCCTCTGTATGGTTGTCTAGCTCTTCCATAGAAGTGGATGTTGGTCGGCTATCAATGTACCTTGAAAGTGCATATAGCTCTGCAAAAGACGGCAACAAACCAATAAATCAGCCTGGCGGACTGGTGCAATTATCCAGTCTTATAGATAGACTGAGTATCCTATATACCAAGATATTGATGTCTTGTTATCTATATATTCATGCCTGTGGTTTCATATTGAGTAGAGGAGTTAAGCTAATCTGCTCTACAAATTCTACAATAATTTTCAGTTTACTAAGCTGCCATTAGCGGCAGCACCTGCGATTAAGGGTGACACCTTGACTAGGGTAATATATCTCCAACCTCTGCCTTCTTGAAAACAAAAAACTAAGAATGGAGTTTGACAGTGAAGTATAAATTGGGACCAAGTCCATGAGATGTGTATCAAGATTCACAAAACGTGAGAAGATGACATAATTGGGATAATTATGACAGGCACATTTACTAGTAGACATCAGAGCCCTTTTGAGCCAGACATTAATAAAGATTTTATATTTTGATGATAAAAAAAATTGTAGACTTACGGCAAAAATCAAGTCAACATGACCAAGAGCATAGTTTTCATATTGCATGGTAAGTAAATCAATGATAGTTTCAAGTTTAGTTTGTTTTTAATAAATTCCCACAACTAAAAAACTTGTCATCTTTACAGAGTTTAAAGCATTTAGTTTGAACAAACATTAGCATAATTTAGATTAATAAGTCCAAACTCTAAACACGAGACCATTTAGCAATAGATCATTTACGCAAACGCAAAAGAATTTGTCAAAATTAAAGTGCGCAGGTAGACTTGCCATAGGCCATAGCATCTAATAATCACCTACAAACATCACTAATATGACATTGAAAATATAAATAGATGAAAGATATTTGCCGTTGTACGTTTAGCTAGGGAGGGGAGCATGTACCTGCTGCTAGGGCTTCCAATCGAGGATCAAGAATTGGAGGATATTTCACATTTATGGAGTGGTAGAGTTTATAGTTCACAAAAGCAAGAAGAGTCTGCAGCAACAAAATAATATTTGTTATATATATCAGATTACCAAATGAAAGGATTCAGCTTCAAATAAAGCAAAACAAACTAGTAAAATAGTTAGAAATTCGTGCAATATCATATATTTCTGGGTGGCCATTTCAGGCATATCACCAAAATGAAAACGAAAAAATATTGTCCTGCTATTTGAGGGCTCTTGCTATTCCAACCAGAGCCATAATTCTGAATTACGGAGTAGATTATCAACTAGTACAACCAATCAATCATTAACTGAAGACAAAGTTTTCAGATATAAGATGACTGACCAAGTTTATCATTCTTGTGACCGTGAGAAGTAAGAATGTGAAGAATGTGAAGAATGGTGAACCATACCTCATAAATTTCCAAAAAAGTTGAGAAGACATTTAAATCGACGTCCGCAGGTACAACCTGTTGGAGCGAGTGCGGGACAATCCATGTTATCTTCTGTCCTTCAACCTCAGCCTACATGTACAACAAAAAATCATTCATTCAGGAACAATAGAATAACGTTCTCATTCATTCACAATTAAAATGAAATGAACAGAGTTAAGCAATGGTAGACATATTTTTCGAATCCTCAAGGGTAAAATACCTGATAATATATGCCTTTCACTGAAATAAAAGTTTTCCTCAGCTTGTGAGTACGTGCAACATATGCTTGCCATTCATGACTCAGCCTAAATACAAAAGTAAAGCAATCACCATGTGATAAAAGCAATGGAGAAAGAACCCAGTAGGATAATGTCATATGCATTGACAGAGAACTCAGTTACCAACCTACGACAATTGTGGATGCGCTCTACACTAATTTTCTGATTATCTAATGTGGGAAGTGCAGCAAAGAGATGCACCATCGTCAGACAATCATCCAAATCTCCAAGTGCATCAACAAACCTCGGGTACCTACACAACAAATTGGGATTATTTTCATGGCAAAAATCCAGAAAAGACCATGAGAAACCAGTACACACCTATGACGGATATTTCCATGAATGTTGTAGGTGGGCATCTTTTCTTTAAGAACATCGGCTCTGGGCTTATTCTTCTTTGACAAAGCCTTCTTAATTTTTCTGCCATGAGAACGAATCTCACGAATCTTATCAAGAATTGGATCATGCTGGATGAAAGCAATGTCTTTGGTATGATAATAGGTCTGATGATTTCCTTTCACTTTCTTCTTAGGATCCCTTGGAACAATACCTTTTAAAATGCATATTTTCCTGCAAAAAAATAACACTCCAATTAAGAAAAATAACAAAGGCTAATCATCTTTTTTATCATGTAATAGTAATTAGTAAGTAAAAATACACCAGACGAAATGGGTCACCCCACCTTCAAAAATTCTCCTCCTTAATAGGATTTCATGTAAATACTCATCTCTCCACACATTCCACTCAATTTATTCAATACTAATTACTATGTACCCCCATTTACGCATTACAGTACCAAACAATAGCAAATGGTCATCTTTCCTTTTAACCAACAATAAATATCCTAATTACCCTTCATTATCAACAAAGGCGACAAACAACAAAACCCCAACACCACTAACAAAATGCAATTGAATAATTATCTTTCCGCCCATTCCCGCCATTAATTCACCAAAAGAAGCTATCTTTGACTCAGTTCTGAGCTCCATTAATTCAATTAACTAATCATTTTTTTATCAAGCAATGGTAACTTAGTATGTATCAATTAACAGGATTTCATCAAAATATTCATCTGCACACATTTCAGTCCATTTATTAATTAACATGCACCCTCATTAAGGGTTACAGTATCAAACAAAATAAAATGGTCATTTTTCCATTAATCAACAGAACAACTATACGTCTATACTTATTTCCCTCTATTATCGACAGAAATGCATCAGCATTGTCATCCCCCATCAATTCACCAACAAAGCCATCTTTAGCACAGTTCCGAGCTCAATTAACTCAACTAACTAATTCATCAATAGATCAGCCTTGAACTCATATGACCAAAAAACAATGGCGGGATTGGGTGGGGTAGCCGGACTCTCTCCCCATCGACAACGAAAATTATCGAACTCTCTTCCGAGTTCACCTTATTTCATTACTATCCCCTTCTCTAACTTAAAATTCCAACTCCGCCACTAAAAGAGAAATACAACATCTAGGCATAACAAAGAATCACAGCGAATTAAATCAGCAAACAAATAAAACCAAAAATACCTGAAGATAGAAAGAGGAGCTTGAAGAACCTTCAAAGCCTGCGAGCGAGTGACGTACTTCGCCGCGTTACCTTCTTTCTTCTTCCCCTGTATATTAATATTATAATTATAATTATTATTCTGACATTAGAATTAAATTCTAGTATTTTAGACGAATTGAATCCGACATTAATGAAGAAAAGGTGTTAAGCTTACCGCAGGTCTGTAATGCTTCGGCATGGTTGAAGAGGAAGAAAGAGAAAGTGGTCGGAAATGGAGAAAGGAGGCGACGAAGGAGATGAAGCCTAATTTGTTGATTTTAGAGGTTTAGTATTTCTAGGGTTTTGTTTAGGGGTTTTTGTTTCCACACACAAGCCCTAATCGGCTAAACCCACGCATTTTTTGGGTATTCTCAAAGTTCTTTCTAATTTTATGAGGTATTTTTGTGTTTTTGAAAATATCAGTCATATTCTTAAACCTATTAAAATATTTTTAAAATATCTAAATTATTAAAATTTACATTTTTTAATAGTTAAATATTGTAAAGAAAATATGTTTATTACTTAGTAAATAAGGTTTATGTTAATGACATGACATAACAAAAAATCAATTAAAATGAATCAGCTGAACATTTAAAAGAGGTCAATTAGAGGAGTTTGAGTATTTTAAAATGTTTCATCAAGCGTAGGGGTACCCATGATATTATTGAAAAGTGAAGCGTACCACGTAAAATTCGACGAAAGTATAAGGACACTACGTAGATAACCCTTTTTTCATATTATTATTTAAGACGAACATACTCATCTTTCACATGACACGGGTCGAATCATTAGATCTACCCCCTTACTAAAATATGAGTAAGGGGTGTTACTGTTCCTAATGAACAGTACTCACTTGCTTTACTTTTTCCTCCTTGCCCTCGAAACGTTGCGTTTGACAGTTTAGCCTAACCAAATTTCTTACCCTCATTATCAATCTTTCACCTCAATTACTTTTTATCTCCCACACATTCTGCATCACCATCACCTTTCCCCAAACTCTCACTCGGTCCATCGCCCTCACCTTCACCTTATCCTTCTCCCCCTTTCTCATCTCACCATTTTCTTTCTTTCTAAACTTCATGACTTTTATTAGAATCAACTATTCAACACGGAGATTAATAAAAACCTTAATGAAGCTGAATTTGAAGCACTTTTACAGGAATTTAAGACTGATTATAATCAAACTCATTTTGTGAGGAACAAAGAGTTTAAGGAAGCTGCTGATAAACTTGATGGTCCTTTGAGACAGATTTTTGTGGAGTTTTTGGAGAGGTCTTGTACTGCTGAGTTTTCTGACCTTTTGCTTTATAAGGAGCTTGCCCAGCTTGGTAGGAGGCTTAAGGTATTCTTTTTCTCTTCTTTAATTTATTCTTCAATTTCCTTCCTTGTACGGGTTAATTGAAATGGTAAGGTAATATAGTTAGGCCGAATGGTAAGGTAATATAGTTAGGCCGAGTTGAATTGAATTAAATGAGGTAGAGTTGAATTGAAATAAATCGAGTAGAATTGAGCTGAAGTGAATTTACTTCTTTACTTGAAGATAGTAAAAAAAAAGGGCCCAACCGGGTTCGAACCGATGACCTCTTGATCTGCAGTCAAATGCTCTACCACTGAGCTATGGACCCTTGATGTTGTTTAAGATGATTACTTTGCAATGATAATGCATGTTAAAAGATAGTTATGCACAACTGACATGGACCTTTCAAAAAAGCATTAGCATTACCAATTTACCATAAATTGAAATTGAAGGTATCAAATCCTGATATTCAATAATGTGTCGTTTAATTTGCAGAAAACAAACCCAGTGGTGGCCGAGATTTTCTCCCTCATGTCCAGAGATGAAGCTAGGCATGTTGGGTATGTTCCCCCAAACTCTTTGCTCCAACTTCCCCTTTTCATAATTACATACGCTTTATAGTAATGCATGTTGGGTATTGTAAGGGCACCTTTCCGTAATTCAGTGCCAACAGCTTTGAACCTAGGTCATGAGTGAGTTGTTAACGCCACATCCCTTGTGTAAATGATGGATGCAGATTTCTGAACAAAGGTTTGTCAGATTTCAACCTGGCCTTGGACTTGGGGTTCTTGACAAAGGTCAGGAAATACACATTTTTCAAGCCAAAGTTCATCTTCTATGCGACTTACCTGTCCGAGAAGATTGGCTACTGGAGATACATTACCATATACAGGCACCTCAAGGAAAACCCAGAGTACCAGTGTCACCCAATCTTCAAGTACTTTGAGAATTGGTGCCAAGATGAGAACAGGCATGGAGATTTCTTTTCTGTCCTCATGAAGGCTCAGCCCCATTTTCTCAATGACTGGAAGGCCAAACTCTCTCTCTCCTATATTTCTTTGGCTCAAACTCGTATTTTTGTCCCATTCTTTTCTTCTCTCTGCTTAAAAGACTCTTATTGGTATATGGGTCAGGTTAGTTCGGAAATATTCAAGCTGTATTATTATTTTGTATGCCTCGTTCCGAACATGTTATTGCGGGTACGACCGGGTAGTTTCGGAGTAGTTGATTGCAGATCAGAAGTTCAGGCGGTTGGGTTTTGTGTTGGATCATATTGTGTTAAATTTACTTGGGCAGTTGTCTAACTTTAATTTTCGTCATTTTTGGTTTGAGTGGTTACATGTCATGTGTTATAAGCGACGTGGCTTTTTGTTATCTTCAAGCTTCATTGAATTGTCAGTTTTAGATCTAAATAGCGAATTTCTGAACGACAACTGGGCAGCTAAACGCACCGTTTACTGATTCAAAGACCATGATTGTTGAAAACAATGATGTGATCATGATTATCACTACCAAGATGGATGTGGAAACCTTAAGGTACGATCCATTCTCATTGCTGAATTATAATATGCTCTTTAACCTTGATATGGCTCTAGACTTCTTGGTATGACATGCTTCAATGTTTATATCAACCTTAATGTGAATGTTCTTAATTAAATCGGAACTAAGTTGAAGTGAGGTAATGAGTTTATTGGCATTGAGATGCTCATTAATTGATGTGAATGACCTTTATGTTATTCAAATCCAGGAATGGTTTCCGGCTTTTAGGTTGGCCGCACCAGACAAACTCGGAAAGAGATGCCTTGAACGACCTGCGATAAGACCTTTCTCTCCTGTTACCAATGTGTTGGATGCTAAATTTGAGATCCAATAGATGCATGGTGGAGCGATGGCTGGTGGGAAGGTGTCGTTACTGACTTCCTACTGTAAATAATGGTGAAGATGATAACCTGCAGGTCTACACTCCAGGTACATGTTTTTCTCCCTTTCTTTTTTTGAAGATGTACTCGTATCCGTATCCTCCTTTCAGGATGTAGCCCCTATTATAAAAATGCAATTCAAATATTTGATGAGCTGAGACACCAATTTTATTGAGTGTTTGTATGATTTTTTAATTGCATTTTCTGTGTTGACCGGGTTGATTCCAATGTGGTTGCTCATTTAATTCGCAGTTAAGGACGATAAATTTAGTTTGGGGTTGTCATGTTCAATTTTTAAATAGTTGTTATTTGATGGATGGTTGTAGTAGCAATGCCAGATGAATGTGGGTTTGACAAATGACGGTATGTTGAATTTCTGTCTTAAGTAGTTGGAGGATTTATTTGGCATTTTTGATTGTTGGATTTCAAAGGTTGGTGGTTATAGAAATGTCAGATGAATCTGGGATTGGCTAATGATAGTGTTCGTTGAATATTTGTGTTAAATAGACCGAATTTGAAGGGTAGTTGTTCTAAAAAATGATGGGTGAATCTACAATTGCCAAAATGATGGTGAATGCTAATTTTCTGTTTTAAAAAATTGGATGTTGAAGGGTTGTTTAAAGTTTAAACTGTCAAACGACAGTTTTTATTGAAATATTAGGTTATCTAGTGTAAAGATTTTAGGATACAGTGTTTGCTCTGCCGATCATGAATTTTAAATCGCGGGAAATGAAAGAATTGTTGGTTCGAGATATGTCAGATGAATGTGAAATTGTGAAATAACAGTTTCTATTGAGTTATTGTTACAAGTGTTGGATGGATTTAAGGATATAGTAGTATGTTAGTGATCGTGAATTTTTTTATTTTGAATTTGTCAATGTTATTTGTTCTAAATTCTACTTGTATTTGGACAGATTCATGTGGGAAGAGCTACCCTTGGCCGTACCATGAATGTCATTGGAGAGCCAATTGACCACAGAGGAGAACTTAGTAAGTGGACTGCCTTATTATAGTTCTTAGGCGATAATGATTTTAACTTCTATTACGTAATTTGACATGTATTCTAAATCTTCGATAGAGACCGACCACTCTTTGCCCATTTATAGAGAGGCTCCTTTTGTTGATCAAGCTACTGACCAGCAGATCCTTGTTACTGGAATTAAGGTATGTTGCGGTTCGTTTTTCTTTTTATCCCCTCCTTCAATTGTGATTCATTTCAGCCTAACTGAAATCATTTTGGATGGGGACGTCATTGTAGATAAAAAATTATTGGAATTAAGGTATGTTGCGGTTCCAAGTATGTCTCTTATTATGTTCTTTTTTCCACTTTTATTAACTCCTAGAGCATTGGTTGTGTTGTGGCTTTTGTAGTACGAGCTGAATTATATTGCATTTTGTGGTTAGTAATGGTCTGCCTTGTTCCAATAGAAGATGTGATTGTTGCATTTTCGCCCCTCAGTTTCATTGATCCGCATTTGCTATATGTATGATCCTTCCTCCTCCAGCTTCAGATATAAATGATTGTCGTATTTGCTGAAAAGGGACTTAGTGACGTAAATAAAATGTCAATTGTTTATGGTTTGATTAATTGACTTATACTCTCATTCCCTATCGCCATTTATTTGGCCAGTTAGAATAATGGAGAAAAAGTGCACAAATTTTAAGGTTATTACATGTCTGTTTCTGAACATATGGAATATCGACCCGATAACCATTTGTTACAGTTAAAAATCTATAGTTACGCCCTAATATCATGGTTTTCTATGGTTACCAGATTCGTTATGAATACGCCCTTACCGATTCGCAATTTGCTCTTATAGAATGTGTGTATGTACTTTTAGTTAGCAATTTGTTAGAATTCGCTTTTAATGACTTGCAATTTGGCAAGGTACCGAGCAAATCCTGTAACCATGGTTTTCCAGCTCTTTTTGACACATTTTGGGACGGAATATAATCGAACCAACAATGGCAGATGGGTGTAACAATTAGCTCTATACAATTTTATTAAAATTATATCCCAGCCACCACTACAATCAATATCACTAGCTGAACGACCTCGTATCCACTACCCACTTCCCACCACTCTACAATCCTACCACTCCTAGAGCACGCCAACCTCGCTATTATGGATCAAATCCGGCATATTGGGCCGCGTTATTGGGGATAATCAGGTTGCGTTGTCGCGTTTTTCAAGGAAAAAGAACAGGAAAAGAAACCCGATGGAAGTGGCTGGACAAAGAAGTTGGCTAAGAGATGAGGGATGTTTTGGATGTGGGTGAATGCATCTCCGCTTCTCTCAGTTCCATTGATTTGTCTTGTTCCAGTCAATGTAATTACAGAAGTTGGGATTTAGCATTTCCGCATCTCTCAGTTTCATTTATCTACATTTGTTTTTTTATAGACCCCCTCAGCTTCAGTCATAGAGTTTGTGACGGTCACTTGAATTCATAGTTAACTTTATTGGGGACATGGGTATTTGCTCTATGTTTTGTTGCAGGCTGTAAATTGTAATGGCTGAATGTCCATGATCTACTCCTCCGAATAAGAAATTATGGGTTTCACATGTCTACATGTAGGTGTTATTGTGTCATGTTGGCCAAATTTGTTTCTGAGTCCTTGTCCCATTTATTTCATGTCATTGGTCTATTTCTGTATAAGAAGTTACTCAATTTAGAGTACTCGTCTTGCTCATTTACAGGTTAAGAAGCTCATGGAGAAAAGAAGACATGCTATCGGATAATGATCTATATAGATATTATAATACAGCGGATTTAATTAGAGAAAAAGCGTAAACCAAAGATGTCAGGGGTATTGAAGGTCTTAGAAAGAATAAGCGGTCAAATGGGTCATGATGAAGGATTTCAAGCATATAATTCGCTAGCTAGGAAATGACTTGTATTATTATTGAATTGGTATATATGCATGAATAACATTCATTTGGTTTTGAAGACATCGAGTTATCCGAGCCACGATAACTCGACTTTTCGTTCGTATCTTGTCAAATCATGTAATTATTCCTTTTACAAATGGGAAATTTGTTTTTACTCAATTTACATCAAGAAAAAAAAAAAGGTTTGTAATGGTACAACCTTGATGAATGTCTTTCACAACAAAGATCTATATTGTATGACCTGAATAAAATTTTGGCAATAATTCTAACACAAATTCTCATTTGTGACGGCGGTATCCGTCACAAGCTTGTGACGGATACCGTTTCCTCTCACAAAATACCCACCTTTTCTCTCTCTCCGACACTATTCATGTGGTCCCTTTCTCCACTAACTCAATTTGTATCCATTTTATCTCACAAAATATCCGTCATAAATGGTGACCCGTCACAAGCAAGACTTACCAATTTTAACACAAGATTGCGGTTAGAAATTTTATAGAAACGGTGACAAAGAAATAAAAACCGGTTTCAATTCCGCGTGCTTTTAGTAGTGACTATCATGATCATGCCACGCTCAAGAAATTAAACTCGCTTGTAAAAATATCTTGGGGTATGGCGCGCTTACGCGCGCCATTCAACAACTAGTATGTAAAAAAGTGGGAATGACATTAACTGTACTTGTCCTATTTAGAGAGGGTAATTGAGTCATATCATATCGGACCAGTTTATCCTTTCAGGACGAGTTGGGTTCAAATTAAGACATTTCGGATTAACTTGTGTGTCGGATTAGTCATTATCAAGTTTAGTTATTTCAGTCCATTACTCATATATTTTTACTACTAAGGAGTCGTTTGGTTGATTAGAGAAATTAATTTTCATAGGAACTTAGAATTCATGGGAAATAAGTTCCCACATCTAATTCGGGTGAATTTGAGAAAAGTGTTTGGTTGCGCATGTAGAAATTAAATTCCACGTGAACTTCAAATGACCAAGGGGTAGGTAAGCAAGTTCCTACATTATGTAGGCATTGGAAGTTCATAGCAACTTCTAATTCCTCCATTTTACAAAAATTATGGCAACTAAACAACCCATATTTTTGCAAATCATGGGATTTTGCAATTCACGTGTTTTCAAAGTGTCAACCAAACAACCCCTAAGTGTAGTTCATTGTCATTATATGGTTAGCTACATCATTATTAAGTTAGACGTATCAAACTAACCATATATCGATCTATAGTAAGTCTAGTAATTATAGGTTCATCAATCTTGTAAGATTCAATCATGTTAGTCGAGTCCGAATACAAATTCATGCCAGGTCGGTCAAATTCGAGTACGAGTGACTGATTATCGGGACGTATTGTGGGTGTGAGTCGTTAAGGGAGCGGTCAGGTTGGACATGGTTATTAATCTTTTGGGTTATATCAAGTAAGTCGTGTTTCAATTGGTCAAGTCGAGCCAAGTTTGTTGACTCGTTCATGTGTAACACCCGGGCTCAAACATAGGACCGGAAATATCACGATAGCTCGTCGGGCTATGTACTGGTCCCATAGACGACCAACACAAATCTTTTCCAACTCATTTTGTCTTCACTCATGCACATCCCAGGAACTTTCATAGGAGGTCACTCATCATAAAATTAATCTTAGTAAAGCATACTTAATTGTGGAGTTATTTCGCATAGATAACCAGAAAAGAAAGTGTAATTTGCTAATATGAGTAGTACTTTTAATCCCGTTAATCGTCATTCATATTTTAAGCTTATCAATGAACCTCTTTAAGGGGTAACCCCACCTAAATAACATATTTGGTTTAGTGGTGTATTACACACCTCCACTTGAAGAAAGAAACATCCTTCTTGTACTTGGCAGCATCTGACGGCAGCCGAGCCGGCGCCAAACCCATAATCCTCCCCCGACCCAGGTACTCTATACCACAGGCTCACCAGACGGTCGTAAGATTGCTCTTATACCACTTTGATCGGGATATTTGTGTACCCAAATCAAAGATAATTTACCCTAGTCTTGGCTAAAAAATGATTGTAGTAAGGTAAAGGTCGAACACAAGAAGACGAGAGTTGCTTACGAAATGCAATGGTTAAAATTCTATCTATGCCGGTTATAATATGGTTATTGGTTGGTTGATAGACTGAGGTGTAAACAATATTGATTAAAAGGTCTAGGAGATTCGATCGGGTCACACACGCAAAATAAGTAAATGCTTATATTAAATTAGAAATGCATAACAATGGTCAGTGTTTAGGTCTCGTGAAAACCACCTCTCGATATTATTATTGACCAACAAACGGGTTCTAACGAGCTCTCGCTATAGCTATATCGTTCTACTAAGACATGCTTAGTCTAATTCACTTTCGTGCCTCTCGGCTTATAGAAATGAATTAACACATTTAATTTATGATCGCGATCAATAATCTAAGAATAATTAACAAAGAATAACTAGCATGTGATAGAAACATTAAACATTATAATAACATTTTAATCTAATATATACAAATGTTAATTAAGCATGGCATTCATACTTTTTAGACTAATGAACTACTCACTCATAATGAAAATTAAAATGCTAGCAAATGATAAGGAAAATATGATTACAAAGTTTAAGGAAATGTAAAATTGTAAAAGTATAAAAATGATAAAGATATGAATTAAACTATTAGACAAAATGAAAATGTTAATAAACTAAGAATATAAAACAAAATGTAATAACAATACGAATACTAAAAGTAGAATTACCGTAATGGAATGGAAAGAACTTAAGAATGAATAACACAGCAAGGACACAAGAACTTCTAAAAGAACTAGTATATTGAAATGTGAAAAGCTTAGTATTTGGTTACAACATAAACAAAATGCTAACTATAGAAAGATTATATGTATGAAGAAATAAAAGAGAATGATATGAATTATGTAGAAAAGTACAAAATAGATATAATTTTAATGTCCTAAACACCGGATCCTACACCCTTTATATAGGGGTAAAAGCCAAAACTTAAATGACATTAACTAAATGTAATCCCGGTCGGGTCGTGGTTTTCTAAATTAATTCTCTTAAACGTCTTGTTAACTGCTTATGGAATCCATGTTTATCCTTAATGCACCTTAATCATTTGTAAATTTTGATCTTTTGAGCTTGCATTAGTCATCGAATGCCGCTCCATATTTATTTGGGCTTCGTTTAAATTTTGTCCACCAACCCAAGTACATGTTGTGATGCTCGAAATTTTTCATTTCTTCCCAACACACCCATGCGTAGTCAAGTTCTACTTCCACTTATTTTGAGAACTTCGGTGTTTGCTAGTGTAATACCCATAGTTTAGAGGCCGTTGACTAACTCTTGACCATAGATAGACCTTTAAGAGAACATTGGTAAAAGACAGAAGGAATTGTTGTAAGTATCTCTCATAAAGTGAGATACTCGACCTAGTACGAGGTTGAGTACCCGTATAAAACCCCTCTTTTAGATAGAAGCTGAGTTGTGAACCAACTCGGCCGAGTAGGTGATACTCGGCCGAGTAGGTCACACTCGACCGAGTAAATAGTACTCGTCCGAGTATGTCTTACTCGGCCGAGTGAGCTATTTCCAGACGTCAGACCGCAATAATTATATAAGTTAAACCGAGGTTAAAAACCTCATTTACCTAAATCAGAAAAAAGAGAATAAAACCCGAATCCCTCCCCTTTCTCCCTTTTAATTCCTTCAAGAGTGTTTAGCAAAGGGTTAGACGCGCCGATCATCTAGCTAACCCGTATTTTACCAAGTAAGTGTTATCCTATCGTACTTATATCATAGTTTGTGGTTGATTAGTGAGTAATCCATATTTATATAATCCTTAGGAGGAGGATTCGTAGAGGAGCGTTGTTAAATGGATTGTGCTTTCCATACCGTTGTTTTGTTGTTGAGGTAGGGTTTCCCTACTCAGTTTCTGTGTAATATTGATTGTGACGTGATGAGCTCCATTTTGGTCGTCATTTCCTTTACATTTTCTTTGTTTTCGGTCACGTTTCGACCTCGATTTGCGTATCTTTAGGTGTTTTTACGTCCGTTGCCTCGTATATTCCTATTCGATCCAATTTTTGTAGGTATTGCGGCGTGGGCGAAGAAACGAGTGAAATCGAGCCGGATTTTGATCGATTCTTGAAGAAATGTGAAGAATTTAGCAAAGGTCACTCCCAGGCCCTCCCAGCCGGTCCCCAACCGGCGGCCGGTCGGCCGGCTGGGAGTTTTGACACGAGATTTTGATAAAGATGAAGAAGTTTTCCAGACCCCAAAACCTGACTCCTGGCCGGTTCCCAGCCGGCAGCCGGTAGGCCGGCTGAGGATCAATTTCCCATACTTAGCCAAATTTTGAAGAATGAAGAAATGAAGAAATGTGCTTGTTGGGCAGATTACTCAAAAAGGGCTCCCAGCCGGTGGACAACCGGCAGCCGGTCCACCGGCTGAGGGGACCTGTTGTTCAAGAAAAATGAGGAAAATCCAGAAGTTAAGGACAAGCCTCCCAGCCGGTGCCAGACCGGCAGCCGGCTGGTCGGCTGGGAAACAGGCTTATTTGAAGAAGTTTTCCAGAAGTCAAATTTGGGCTCTCAGCCGGTCCCAGACCGGCAGCCGGTCGACCGGCTGAGAGGCCCTTTTCGTATTTTCGAGCCCTATATAAACCCGCACTTAGTCTTTCATTTCATTACGCATTCTTAAGCTTATTTTTAGGGTTTTTACTGTTTTGATTACTTAATACTTAGACTCAAAAACACTCTTAAATATTTTTAATCTTCTTTAGATCCTTACTTAATCTTTCAATATTTGTTAATCTCTCTTTAGGATTCTACTTAGCCTTGTTATTAAGCAATTGTAAGAGGATATTTTGGGGTGTATTTTGGAGGATTTGAAAGAGTCTTTCAACTTGTTATCCAAGCTACTTCCTTTTCCATTGTTATTGGTATAATTCTTCTAATCTTTACTTAGTTTTTACTTTTATTTAAGTTTCCTTTGAATCAATTGCTTATCCCTTGCTTGTTCATGATGTTTAGCTTTTGTTCATCCCTTATTCACATGTTTTCATTTACCATGAGTGAGTAGTCTCCTTGCTAGGGTAAGGGGTGATCTTGGGTGTTGTTTAGATGATAAGTTCATGCTAGTAAGTTGATTAGTTGTTCTTAAAAAAGTAGTCTTCCATTTGTTGCATGCTAGGTGTTTGATGATTTGCCTCAACGAAAGTTGGGCTTTGATTTTAGCGTGACTTGCCTTTAGCGACGGTTGGGGGTTTGTCTTAGCATGTTTAATGGTTGGTTGTGGTATTTGTAGCGAAAGCTAGGGTATTCCGACCTAGGTTAGTCGACTCGAGAGAAGAGACTACCCGAGACTATTTGTTTGAGACCTTCTAGTTTTCTTTCTAGCATCTTCGTCTAGCCACCTTAGTGACCCCCGAAACCCTAGTTTTCTCTTCCATTGATTCAATCTTATTTTGTTGTTTTAATTGTTCGTCTTAGTTGTTCTTTAGTCTTTAATCAACCTCAAACCTATTACCCCCGACTCTCGCATAAACTAGAACATAATTACACAACTATCCCCACCGTCTTCGTGTTCGACAACCCGTTTATACTACTTAATTGGGTTTTTACAAATGTGTTTGATGCCGGTATTGACGAAAAAAAAACGGGATATCAAAATGGCGCCGTTGCCGGGGACGGTGTTTAGAAGTTGTGTAGTTTAGTTTTAGTTTTAGTCTAGAGTTAGTTGAGCTTGTTTTGGTTTTGATCAAAGATTTGGTAGTTAATTGTAGAGTGCTTGTTTTATTGCTCACCTTAGTGTTTAACAAGCACTAGGACGACTAATTTGTTTGCTAAGTTTTATGCCTAGGGGTGACTCTAACTCTTTGTTGTCATCTTCCGAACCGGAGAGGCTCTTTCGGGCCTTAAGGAGGAAGACTATTGCAAGGGTAAGAATTGCGTCCCAAGCATCTACTAGCCAAAACAACCCCTCTTCATCCGAACCACCAAGTCCCAATCAAAGCAATCCTAGCCCAACATCCGACAATTTTAACAATCCGTTTTATCAATCACCACCACAATCACCACACTTTCCAAACAACCATCCAATTCATATAATGGCCGCTCTTCGTGATCATAACCGGCCCAATCACAATGACACCACCAATCCAATCAACTTCGGGGTTCTTGTTCCTCAAAATTTCGAAATACACCCTTCGCAAATGAGCTCAATCGAGAAGAACGCCTTTAGCGGGGCTTCTCACGAAGATGCTCATAGGCACTTGAGAAAGTTCAAGGGAAAGGTCGCAATGATAAAGAAAACGGGAGTACCCGAGGAGACACTAAGGCTTATGCTTTTCCCCTATTCCTTAACCGACAAGGCGGATAGGTGGTTAAATGTCCATGCTCCGAATACATTCACCATATGGGACGACTTGGCAACGGCTTTCCTTGCCAAATACTACCCATCCTCCAAGACCGCGATGCTCCGAAATGAGATAACTCAGTTTCAACAAGACGAGGGAGAATCTTTGGGAGAAGCTTGGGATAGATATCAAGATTTGCTTGCTAAGTGCCCACACCACGGGATACCACCTTGGTACACAACCCAAACCTTTTTTCAGACTCTTCTCCCCCGGACTAAAGAAATGGTTAATGCATCGGCGGGTGGTAGCTTTGACCACTTGCCACATGAGGAGGGAACGGAACTCATCAAGAAGATTGTTAATTCGGAGGAAAATTATGATACTAGGGGGAATGTCTTGAGGAAGAGTAGCAAGTACCCCAGTGAGAACCTTTCCAATGCAAAGGCAAACGAAGAAACCAATGCCAAGTTGGACATGTTAACCAAGAAATTGGAAGAATTGACAAAGGGCTCCACTAGCAAAGAAACCAAGAGCAATGTCCCGGGGATGTACCAAGTAAATAGTGTTGCCACATGTGATTTGTGCGGAGGAAATGGGCACACATTTGAAGTTTGTGCAAACAACTCAATTGAGGGAAGTGGAAGTGAGGAAGAATTGTATGCTTTTCAAGCATTCAACAATCCTAGAAGCCAAAATACTTTCAACCCCAATTCAAACTACTATCACCAAGGGATTAGAGGTAGTCCTTATATGAGTTACAAGAGCACCAATGTGTTGAATCCTCATCAAATTCAACAACCTCAAGTGGAAAACCCCCCCGGTTTTCAAACAAGGGGTGGAAACTTCAACCCGAGGAACAATTTCAACAACAACAATTTCTACCAAGGCAACCAATCTAATCAAGCCAATCAAGGCTTTCAACAAAGTTTCAATGATCCCAACTTCAAGCCCAATTTCCAAAACAACCAAAATCCACAAAATTTCAATCCAAATTTCAACAACAACCAAAACTACAACCAACACCAAAACCAAAACTTCAATCCACCACCATTTCAAAACAACCCCAATCAAAATCAAAACAACTACAACCACAACCCACAAAATCCCAACAACCCAAATTACAACCAAAATTTCAACCAAAACTTTCCACCAAACAATCAAGGCCAAAACTTCAACAATCAAGTTCCGAAGGGCAACTCCCAAGGTGGGGGTGCAAGGAATGATTATGGGTTCCCCTTGCCCCTCACCAATGCACCTCACCAAGATACTAGTGATTCCCAAGTGGGTGAGTTATTGAAACTTGTCAAGAACATGCAAGCAACTCACACCCAAGAGATGGCTAATTTGAAGAGTGCCAACCAAAGGGAGATACGTGAGATGGAGGCTAGAGTCGCTTCTCAAGCCTTAGCCAATCCTCAAAGGCCACTGGGCGGCTTCCTTGCCCAAGGTCAAAGTTCCAAAGATGCATCACACAATCACCAAGCACATGCGGTGATTTTGAGAAGTGGAACGGAGCTAGAGGACCCGTACAAAGACTACAATTATGGTGAAGAGGAGCCTATCTTGGAGCTTGTGAAAGACAAAGGAAAAGAAGTTGATGGTGGCAATTCAAGGGATGATGACTTTTATGTGGAGGACCTCCCTTATGAGGAGAAAGAAGATGAAGTTATCTTGGAAGAGGTGAATGCTAGACATGAGGAGTTGGTTTCACAACCAACTACTAAGGTAACAAGCAAACCAACACCCACCAAGGTATTATCTAACCCTCAACCAACTAGCTTGCCTTATCCTTCAAGGGCCTTGAAGGGAAATGAAAACTTCAAGTTCACAAACTTTTGTAAAATGATTGAAAAACTTGAAGTGACCCTTCCCTTTACGGAAGTGATTTTGAATATGCCGACTTACTCCAAATTTTTAAAAGAAATCTTGTCGGGCAAGAGAACCTTGGGTGACCAAGAAGTAATGGCTATGAGGGAGGAGTGTAGTGCACTTCTCCTCCAAAAGGAGCCAAAGAAACTTGGTGATCCGGGGAGTTTCTCTATCCCTTGCATAGTTGGTGGCATTCCAATCTCTCGTGCCCTTTGTGATTTAGGAGCTAGTGTAAGTGTGCTTCCTTTGAAAGTTGCAAAAAGAATTGGCTTGAATGATTTAGTTCATACAAGTATCACCCTCCAATTGGCGGATAGGTCCGTCAAGCGCCCTTTGGGAGTGCTTGAGGATGTACCCGTCAAAGTGGGTAAGCATTTGATTCCCGCCGATTTTGTTGTCCTTGATATCCCGGAGGATAGCCACACTCCCATCATCCTTGGTAGGCCTTTCTTGGCTACCGGAGGCGTCTTGATAGACGTTAAGAATGGGCGGCTCACCTTTAGAGTTGGGGATGACAAAATTGAGTTTAATTTACCTACTATGATGAAAGGTCCAAAGCATGATGAGGCATTTACATTGGACATTGTGGAGCAAGTGGTAAGGGAGATGGTAGAGATGGAAGAAGAGGAGGAAGGCCACATGGAACAATTATGTGGCATCACAACTAGTGAAGACAAGGAAATGGATGAGAACATTGAGCTAGAAGATGAGGAAGTTGAGAAGGTGGAGGGAATGCTCCCTCCAAAGGTACAACTCAAAACCCTTCCTCCCTCCCTCAAGTATGCCTTTCTTGGGGAGGGAGAGGCTTACCCGGTGATCATCAATGCCAACCTCAATGAGCAACAAGAATCCAAACTCATTTCAACTTTAAAGGATCATAGGAGCTCATTGGGGTATAGCCTTGATGACATCAAAGGGCTAAGCCCGAAACTTTGCATGCATAGAATAATTCTTGAGGAAGGGAGTCGACCTAGAGTGGAAGGTCAAAGGAGATTGAATCCGAAAATGGCGGATGTAGTGAAGGGTGAAGTTCTTAAGTTGCTTGAGGCCGGAATCATATATGAGATCACGGATAGCCGGTGGGTGAGCCCCGTCCATGTTGTCCCCAAGAAGGGGGGTGTAACTTTGGTTACACAAGAGGATGGGACTCTCCTACCGACTCGTCCGGTGACGGGTTGGAGGATGTGTATTGATTACCGCAAGTTGAATGCGGCCACCCTCAAAGACCATTTCCCAATCCCTTTCATTGATCAAATGCTAGAGAGACTTGCGGGGCATTCGTACTATTGTTTTCTTGACGGTTATTCCGGGTTTTTTCAAATACCCATTCACCCGGAAGACCAAGAGAAAACAACTTTTACATGCCCCCAAGGTGTGTATGCTTATCGGAGGATGCCATTCGGGTTGTGTAATGCACCCGACACCTTTCAAAGGTGCATGATGGCCATCTTTGCCGATTTTCTTGAGAAATCTATGGAGGTTTTTATGGACGATTTTAGTGTTCATGGTGATTCTTTTGACCTAGGGCTTTCTAATCTTGTAAATGTGTTGAAAAGATGTGAGGAGCACAACCTTGTCCTCAATTGGGAGAAATGTCATTTCATGGTAGAGGAGGGGATTGTGCTCGGTCACATAGTGTCCAAGAGGGGCATAGAAGTTGATGGTGCAAAAGTGGCGGTCATTGAGAACTTGTCACCCCCCACCAATGTGAAAGGGGTGAGGAGTTTTCTTGGACATGCCGGCTTTTACCGGCGTTTTATCAAAGATTTTTCCAAAATTGCCAAACCATTGACTTCTCTTCTTCTCAAGGATGCTCCCTTTTTGTTTACTAATGATTGTCTTGAAGCCTTTGCTAGGATCAAAGAAGCACTTGTGACGGCTCCTATTATTCGTGCTCCGGATTGGGGATTGCCTTTTGAGATCATGTGTGACGCATCCGATTACGCGGTAGGAGCGATCCTAGGTCAAGTTGTGGATAGGAAACACCACGTGATATACTATTCAAGCAAGACTCTTGATTCAACTCAAGCAAATTACTCCACGACCGAAAAGGAGATGTTGGCAATCGTGCATGCCATTGAGAAGTTTAGGCAATATCTCATGGGATCTAAAGTGGTGGTGTACTCCGATCACACCGCTTTGAGGCAATTAATGTTGAAGAAAGATGCCAAGCCAAGACTCTTGAGATGGGTTCTTTTACTCCAAGAATTTGATCTAGAGATAAGAGACAAGTCGGGGTCGGAGAATGTGGTTGCGGACCACTTGTCTAGATTGACTTTTGAGGATCTTGGTTTGCATGATAGAGATGGCCTGATCAATGAATGGTTGCGTGAGGATAGTTTGATGGCAATAGGCAATAAGTTGCCTTGGTTTGCGGATATTGCCAATTATCTTGTTAATGGCTTTATCCCGGAGGAGTTGGAAGCAAGAGAAAGGAGAAAGTTGAAAGTGGATGCTAAGAGATATTTTTGGGATGATCCCTACCTTTTCAAAAAGTGTGGGGATGGGCTCTTGAGGAGATGCGTATCAAAGGAAGAGGGGCTTGAAATCGTGGATCGGCTTCACAACTCCGCCTATGGAGGGCACTTGGCGGCTTCACGGACTATAGCCAAGGTTCTTCAAGGAGGGTTCTTTTGGCCTTCAATGTTCAAAGACATTCACGATGTTGTTAGATCTTGTGATGCTTGTCAAAGGTCGGGCAACATCGGTAAAAGGAATGAGATGCCCCTAAAAACCATCTTGGAGATTGAGTTGTTTGATTGTTGGGGGATTGACTTCATGGGACCTTTCCCCAATTCATGCGGGAATGAGTACATCTTAGTAGCCGTGGATTATGTCTCGAAATGGATTGAGGCGGTTGCCTCCCCCACCAATGACTCCAAGGTAGTGGTAAAGCTCTTCAAGACCATCATCTTTCCCCGTTTTGGTGTACCCCGAATAGTGATAAGTGACGGAGGTTCTCACTTCCGGAAACATACATTCAAAGCCCTCCTAGCCTCCTATGGAGTGACCCACAAGGTAGCACTTGCCTAACATCCTCAAACTAGTGGGCAAGTGGAGGTTTCAAATCGTCAAATCAAGGCTATTCTAGAGAAGGTGGTGCAAAAGAACCGGAAAGATTGGTCCCAAAAATTGAATGATGTGCTATGGGCTTTGAGGACGGCCTACAAAAAACCTATAGGAATGACTCCCTACAAGCTTGTGTACGGGAAAGCATGCCACCTCCCGGTGGAGCTTGAGCACAAGGCTTGGTGGGCCTTGAAGGAGATGAACTTCGATTTAGACATGGCCGGGGAGACGAGATTCTTGCAAATGAGTGAGCTTGAGGAGCTTAGATATGAGGCCTATGAGAGTTCAAAACTCTATAAGGAGCAAACGAAAAAGTGGCATGATGCCAAGTTAGTGAAGAAGAATATGAGCATAGGAGACCTTGTTCTCCTCTTCAATTCAAGAGTCAAGAACTTTCCCGGAAAGCTTAGATCACGATGGTCCGGGCCCTTCAAAGTGATGGATATTTCACCTCATGGGGCCTTTGAACTTTGGAGTGAAGGCGGTGGCACCTTCAAAGTCAACGGGCATCAGATTAAGTGCTATTATCAAGGAGATTCCAAAGGCACCGTCGAAGTTGTTGACCTCGGGGACCCACTCCCCGAGGAGGATTGATTTCAAGGAAGTTTGATCATGAAAGGTTTGGTGGAGTCACTCAACAACCACCGGTTGTAAGTATTAGTTTCCTTTAGTTCATCTAGATTGCATGTTAGTTTCATGGTTAGTTCGGTTTTAGTTTAATTTTTAGCTTGCATGAGATATTTAGATATGTTTGCTGCTTGTTAGTGGATGATTCATGAGTATAGTCGGAGGATTATTGGCAAAACCGTCGTAGGCAAAGTTGATTTTTATGTTCAAATTAAATTATTTCTCGAAATTGTGTACAGGTACTCCCAGCCGGCCCACCGGCCGACGGTACCCTACCGGCTGGGAGGACCTGGACACATTTCTGTTTTTGATAGTTTATTTGGGCAGATTTCAGATTTTGCATACCCAGCCTGTACCAAACCGGCAGCCGGTCAGCCGGCTGAGAAGACGATGACTTGTTCAAAATTGGAAAAACTCAAGGAAGCTTGATTCCCAGCCGGTAGGCCGGCAGCCGGTCCACCGGCTGAGAATCATGTGTTGTGTGAACCAAAGTGAAGAAAAAGAAAGGAGAAGGAATCCTCAGCCGGTCCGCCGGCTGGGAGTGTTTGTAAGTGAAGATTGTTGAAGAAAGAAGACGAAGAAAGCTCCCCAGCCGGTCGGCCGGCAGCCGGTCCGCCGGCTGGGAGTGTTTTTGTGAGTGAAAAAAGAAGAAGAGAAGGCAAAGGAAATTTGAAGACATGATTTTGAGCCGGTCGGCCGGCAGCCGGTCCGCCGGCTCGGAATCAAACCCCTAGAAAAAAATTCGAAAAAATCAAAAAAATGCAAACCCTAACCCCCAGTCGGTCGACCGGCGGCCGGTCCCAGACCGGCTGGGAGGGGCCTGTCGCGAGAAATAAAACGCATTTCACCTTCTTTTTCCCTCATTCCACTTCATTTCTTCTTCTTACTTTCTTCTTACTTCCTTATTTCCTTCACTCCTCTTCATCCCTTACCTTCAAAATCACCCTCAAACACCACCAAACTCTCTCAAATCAAAACCCCCTTCACTCCCTCATCACCTCTCCTTCAATTAGCCATGTCGGGAAGAACAGAAAGGCGATCCAAATCAAGGCACGACCCTTCGGTTGAGCAAGAAGTTCAAAATGTGATGGAGAGTTGCAACATTGGCCCGGATCCTTGCTTTCCCGGTCTCACCTTTGCTTCAATCCAACAAAAAGGTAATTTCACCTATTTTAAGAATCGCCCCCTTCACCCAACTAGGTTTATTGATAGAGCCGGATTGAGAGAATTAGGGATTGAGAAAATAACTGCGGCTCTTTTTGAGGGTTTGGGTATGAAAACCTTGTATGAGACAAAACCGGTTCACACATCTCCCCGGTTAACTTGGGAATTTTTGAGTTCGTTGGTTGTTACTAAGAACCAAACTTTGGGGAAAGTTGCATTTTTAGAGTTCCGATTGATGAATAGGGAACATCGTCTCACATTAGAGGAATTTGCCTTAATTTTTGGGCTAGACGGAAAATTGCCCATTAAGCCTCCGGAGGGCTTTGATACCGAGCTCATTTGGACAGCCATCACCGGTCTTGTAAGTGATAGAAGCAGAAAGAAACCGGCTAATAGGGTGCATTTGGCACCGATTAGGATATGGCATAGGTTCATGGGGTGGACCGTTTTCTCTAGGGATGAGCCGCACAACTTCACTACTACGGAGCTTGAGATACTTGGTTGTTACTTGGTTGGTGGCCCGAAGTTAAACATTGCTCACCATATGGCCCTTCACTTGAGTAGGTTGGCATCCCAACCTCAGCTTACTACCCCCATTTGTGTTGGGGGGATGGTCACTTTGATTGCCAACTACCGTTGTCAGAGGCACTTCACGGTCGACTTCATTCAGGGTGAGAATGTGTTATCTAGCCGATACTTGCAGGATGCTTTGGGGTGGGTACGGTATAACCCCAGTGATCGCAAAGAGTATTGGCAGATTCGGGTTGACAACAAATTCAAGAATTCAGTCCCTTTGCCAAACACCGAGTTGATGAAAGTTGTGCCGGGGAAGACCTCTTACCTCCTTGATATCGAGGCGGACCCCGAGGACCTCCCACCAGACCAGCGTGCCCCGAGAGTCTACGCCAGAGATAGAGTCGGTGCCACTCCTTCCGACCTCCAGTTTGAGCCTTTTCAGCAGCCCTCCATTTCCATGTCCCAGTTCCAGAGTGGTCCCTCATACTTCCAGGGATCCGCCTCCGGTTCATCTTCATCTTCATGCCCCCCAGAGCTTATTGATTTCATGGCCCGAGTTGACTTGGGCATGAAGAGTGCCGCGGATTTAGCGGACCAGCGCCAAACATTGGCCGATGAGCGGCATAGGGATTTGACCTATAGGCTTGATTACCTCTACCATGATCAAGCCTATGGGACATTTCCGAGTTATGATCGGTCCGTTCGCGAGGGTTATCATCATCCGGATAGTGGTCGACCGTCATACTACATGCCTCCTGATAGGGGTTATGTGCCCCCCGAGGGGAGTTTTTACGGGGAGATTAATGTTTCCACGGGGTACTTCTCCAACCCGATCTTTCCACCAAATTTCCGTGGAGTCCCGGACCCTCCCCCTCGAGGACACCCTTCTCCTCATGGCATGTATGGTGACCCGGGAGCTAGTGGGTCGCATGTCTCTCCTTTCCGTGATTTTGTGACCAACCCAGGCGACTACATGGTCGTAGATGCGGGCAATGGCGATGGTAATGTGAGCGGTATTGGAGATGATGATGATGGTGAGGATGATGCTCAGTGACCACCTTTGGAGGTGGTAGGTGATGGATGATTATGCTCCCCTTGCAAAATCCAAACAAGTCAAGTAACTCCCTTAATCCAAATTTCGATTTAGTTTGCATTTCCTTTATAGCATGCATTTAGAGTAGTTAGTTTAGTTTACTTAGTTAGTTTTAGTTTCCTTTTCATGTTTTCACATCATTAGTTTAGATGCATATAGTTGCATTCATTTAGATACATTAGATTTCCATTTTGTATCATATTGTCACATATAGCTTGAATACATGTAGATTAACGCATTTAGTTTGCATTTAGTTTAGTTTTTAGTTTTTCATCTTCTTTTGTTTCTTTTTGTTTTTATTGCTTTCATAAAAATCAAAAATCCAAAAAAATTGAAAAACCAAAAACTTTCAAAAATATGTTCTTTATTTTCCGGTTTTCCTCCTCACATTATGCATATAAATAAGTGTGGGGAGGAAGAACCGTTTATTTCAAAAAAAAAATACAAAAACAAGTTTTATTTTATCAAAAATTTCAAAAAAAAAAAGCCAAAAACATGTTGTTTTCGCTCTTTTTCTTCATTTCCCCCTTTGCACTCTGTTACATTGAGGACAATGTAAATCTTAAGTGTGGGGAGGGAAAATATCCGCTTTGTGAATATTTGTTTGCTTTTGTAAATATGAAAAAACTTCAAAAATGCCAAAAAATCGAAAAATTTCAAAAATTTCAAAAAATATGTTCTTCCTTTCTTTTGTTTTTGTTCTTTGTTTGTTTTGTATATATATGCTTGGTGGACTAACAAGTTGCAGATATGACGACAACCCGAGGCATTAGGAGAATGAAGATGCTTGGTAGACTCTTTCCTACTTCTTTCTCCCCCTCTCGATTTCTTTTTATGTTGATATCATGAAGGAGAACGGGATTTTTGTGCTTTGGATGTTCCTTCGGGGAACTTGTGGTTGTTGTGGTTGATGTGCTGTTAGTTTAGCATTCTAGTTGTTGCTTGTTTGTTATGTTTAGTTTTAGTTTGCTTTTGTTTCACATGCTTTTTCATTTTCATAGTTTTGTGAATATGTGTTAGTCGGTTTTGCCGTTTTGTTTTTGTTTGTAAATATGCATAGGAGGTTGAATAGTGGAGGGTATATGCCGTCAATGATGATTTTTGTCTTGCCTGTGTCTTTCCCCTCCTAATAGCTTGCACCGTTGATGTCACCTTGTTAGGGTTCTTGCTTGCAAGGACCCGGAAGTCTAGGCTTAATGACCAAGTTTCGACCACCTTGTGAGACCGTGTTAGACCTTAACCCGACCTAAGACCGACATTAGCTACTCAAATGTGAGGATAGAGCCTCCTTTTCAGTCGGTCCATCAAACCGACTCAGTTTAGGATTGTGAGTAGTCCTCCTTACGTGGTGTGTCATGTTTATACGCATAAGAATGGCGCTCGTTCCTTATTTCCGTGATTTATGTTCATGTGCATGTGAGACAACTTTTGTTCCAAATAAATCAACTCCACATTTGCCAAATTAGCCTTGTTTTGACCCTTGCATCTTATTTCCCTTTTGTTTAACCACTTTGAGCCTTAACCTTTTCATTTGGCCTAAACTACTAAATGAACTACATCCCAAAAACATCCTTCCTTGATCAAGAATGGTTGCTTTTATGGTGATTTGTTAGTGGTAGAGTCGGGGATTTAAATGCCGGTTGGTGGCTTCTTCCGTTGTGGTCTTTACTTTGTTCTTATTTGGTGTTTGGGAGTTTGAAAAAGAAAAGAAATGAAAAAATGAAAAAAAAAGAAAGAAAATAGAAAATCAAAGAAAAAAGTTGAAAAAGTCTTGAAAAATCCAAAAAGAAAAATGTAAATACGTGTTTTGAAAAAGAAAAAGGCTAGCAACAAGTCCCTTCCATCAAGGGGACTTAGAAAAAGCCGTTGCTACAATAACACGGTCTTTTGATGTTTTTGCACGCGTACCGGGTTTACACATTTTTTTGCATGAGATTTGATTTTCAAGTCATGTGTTAGGGTGTAGACGTTGTGCGGTGTTTCTAATATTGACCGTTTTGTCTAAGTTTGTGATGGGTCCGATTTTTCCAAAGTAAGTGGGGTTTATGCAATTTTTGCTTGGTTTTGCAAAAACCAAAGTTAGGGCATAGACGTTTCTTAGTTGTTGTAATAAGGTGTTGTGTTGACTATGGCGATCATTCTTGATTTTGAACCTCAAATCCCAGAACGGTGCTTTCACCAAACCGTTTTCACCTAACCCAAGCCTCATTACATCCTTGTAGTTGTTCTCATCATGTGCATTTGCATTTTTCATTGATTTTTGGATGGAGTACCATTCTAGATTGCGGGCATGCTTCACAAGTTGAGGTAGGTGAGTGATTTTGGTTACTTTTTGTCACAAAAATCACCCCCCTTTCTTTCCTTGTGTGTTGAGTGTCACCCGTGAGAGTCGGTACTTAGGGTCCTTTTATCGGTTATGGGTCTTGCATGGAGTCGAATCATGTGTGTCGTGTCATTCTTGGAAGTATAGCTTAGTACTTCCGATTGCCCGCCTTGAATTAGTTTCTTGGTCTTTGGTGATGTCATTCTTGGTTGCTTGAGCTTGATTTAGGGGTTTGACACCTTGGTTAGACTTTGAGTCGCCATCCTCCGCTATAGACCTCCTTTGTTTTGTTTTTCAAAACCCCGCTTGAATGAGGCGAGCGGTTTTCTTTCTTTTTCGATGCATGTTGCTTGTCTATACGTGTTATGTTTTTACTCGTTTGCATCAAAAGTTTTGTAGCAAGACCTTACTTGCCTTGCAATAGGGCATTCTCCCTCATGAATGTCAAATTGTGAGTTGAAAGGGCTACGGGTGTATAAACCCGATTCGGCTTATAGGTAGCTTAGTTAGTTATTTCTTTGTTTTTAATAAGGGTTATATAGATCTTTGATCTCTTACTCGAGGACGAGTAAGGTTTAAGTGTGGGGAATTCTGATGAGCTCCATTTTGGTCGTCATTTCCTTTACATTTTCTTTGTTTTCGGTCACGTTTCGACCTCGATTTGCGTATCTTTAGGTGTTTTTACGTCCGTTGCCTCGTATATTCCTATTCGATCCAATTTTTGTAGGTATTGCGGCGTGGGCGAAGAAACGAGTGAAATCGAGCCGGATTTTGATCGATTCTTGAAGAAATGTGAAGAATTTAGCAAAGGTCACTCCCAGGCCCTCCCAGCCGGTCCCCAACCGGCGGCCGGTCGGCCGGCTGGGAGTTTTGACACGAGATTTTGATAAAGATGAAGAAGTTTTCCAGACCCCAAAACCTGACTCCTGGCCGGTTCCCAGCCGGCAGCCGGTAGGCCGGCTGAGGATCAATTTCCCATACTTAGCCAAATTTTGAAGAATGAAGAAATGAAGAAATGTGCTTGTTGGGCAGATTACTCAAAAAGGGCTCCCAGCCGGTGGACAGCCGGCAGCCGGTCCACCGGCTGAGGGGACCTGTTGTTCAAGAAAAATGAGGAAAATCCAGAAGTTAAGGACAAGCCTCCCAGCCGGTGCCAGACCGGCAGCCGGCTGGTCGGCTGGGAAACAGGCTTATTTGAAGAAGTTTTCCAGAAGTCAAATTTGGGCTCTCAGCCGGTCCCAGACCGGCAGCCGGTCGACCGGCTGAGAGGCCCTTTTCGTATTTTCGAGCCCTATATAAACCCGCACTTAGTCTTTCATTTCATTACGCATTCTTAAGCTTATTTTTAGGGTTTTTACTGTTTTGATTACTTAATACTTAGACTCAAAAACACTCTTAAATATTTTTAATCTTCTTTAGATCCTTACTTAATCTTTCAATATTTGTTAATCTCTCTTTAGGATTCTACTTAGCCTTGTTATTAAGCAATTGTAAGAGGATATTTTGGGGTGTATTTTGGAGGATTTGAAAGAGTCTTTCAACTTGTTATCCAAGCTACTTCCTTTTCCATTGTTATTGGTATAATTCTTCTAATCTTTACTTAGTTTTTACTTTTATTTAAGTTTCCTTTGAATCAATTGCTTATCCCTTGCTTGTTCATGATGTTTAGCTTTTGTTCATCCCTTATTCACATGTTTTCATTTACCATGAGTGAGTAGTCTCCTTGCTAGGGTAAGGGGTGATCTTGGGTGTTGTTTAGATGATAAGTTCATGCTAGTAAGTTGATTAGTTGTTCTTAAAAAAGTAGTCTTCCATTTGTTGCATGCTAGGTGTTTGATGATTTGCCTAAACGAAAGTTGGGTTTGATTTTAGCGTGACTTGCCTTTAGCGACGGTTGGGGGTTTGTCTTAGCATGTTTAATGGTTGGTTGTGGTATTTGTAGCGAAAGCTAGGGTATTCCGACCTAGGTTAGTCGACTCGAGAGAAGAGACTACCCGAGACTATTTGTTTGAGACCTTCTAGTTTTCTTTCTAGCATCTTCGTCTAGCCACCTTAGTGACCCCCGAAACCCTAGTTTTCTCTTCCATTGATTCAATCTTATTTTGTTGTTTTAATTGTTCGTCTTAGTTGTTCTTTAGTCTTTAATCAACCTCAAACCTATTATCCCCGACTCTCGCATAAACTAGAACATAATTACACAACTATCCCCACCGTCTTCGTGTTCGACAACCCGTTTATACTACTTAATTGGGTTTTTACAAATGTGTTTGATGCCGGTATTGACGAAAAAAAAACGGGATATCATGACGATACCGTCGTATTATCTGATATCAATGTATTATTGTATGTCTTTTGAGATTGAAAAGGTAATGTGTGGGACCGTTACGGTAAACGGATCTCACTCCTACGATCGCTCTTCGTGAGACCTGCCACGGAGACGATGTGCACATTAATGGTCTATGTACCCCTTGCTGCGGTAAGTAAGGGAATTGGTGTGGGGCTAAAGGCCACCACGGATGTTGTGTAACAGTGATAACAGTAATGGGTGTTATCAGATTGTGTTATGCTTTAGTATCGTATCCGTCTTATTATTCAGTTACTGACGCCTGTTGTTATTTTACTATTATGATCCATGTATTGGTGAGCAGAGTCTCAGGTTCGTAGATGAGCGATGCTTGTTGACTTGGGAGTATTGGTCACCTACTGTTTTGTAAAGTCTTATGAGTTTTAGCTTCCGCAGTGTTGTTTTTGGTTTACAGTTTTGTTCAAACGGTTGTATTCCACATTTAAACTTTTCTTCTTTAGTTATAATAAAGTGGCTATTGTTGTTTATCTTATACGGTATCTCACCTCAGGTAACTGATATGGTAGTACATTTATAGTTCGATGGTCCTTATTAAAGGCCTTAGATTATGAGGGTGCTACAACCCGTGTACACGAGGCAAACTTATACTTCTTGTGACAGGCTGAGAATATAAAAAATTGGTGGTCCTTAGGGTCATTCTCAGCTGGAGAGCACATAGATCAGGTGGCATTTTCATTCACCAAAGAGACATGAGTACTCGAGTCATTAGTAACAATCCTAGTATCAGCATGATGTATACGAGTACCAGGAGGAGAAAAGTTGTAACACCCCCATTTATTTAAGGGCCTGTACTAGGACTCCTCGGATAAATAAAGGTGTTACCATCTCGGTTTCCCGAGGCAGTAGATACAAAGGAAAGATAAACAGTACTTTAATTAAAATTAAAGTCATAACATGTTCTAACAACTGTATCCGAAAGTCTCAACAAAATAAATAAAGTACAACTCATGCTAACTGACTAAGGTGATCTAGACTCTAGTCTGGTCCGGATCCAAACTCTTTCTCCCATAGCTCCCCCTTAGTCTCAGCCACCTGTCAATCTGCTCCCCAATAAATTGGTTCATCACAGGTGATCACGAATACACAGGGTCAACCACGAGGTTGAGTAGGGAAAAAGAAATAAATATACCAACAATATAATAAACTCCGCACCGATCCAACGCCAAATAAACTTCGCACCGATTCAACGCCATATATACTCCGCACCGATCCAACACCATATAAACTCCGCACCGATCCAACACCATATAAACTCCGCACCGATCCAACACCATATAAACTCCGCACCGTATCACAAGACCCAATATTTTCACATCGTATTATATCACAGAAATATATAAGACAATTAAACACAATATAATACCAACCATCCAATGAGATATATAAATATCTAACATAATAATAACAGATCACTCGTCATCATATATACAGTATTCCCCTACCTGAAATAGCAGGAAACGCAGATAAATCCGAGGCTTGTTTAGAAATGTTCCACGCGAAACCCGCTACCTAAACAAATATTATTTAATTAATAAACTCCCTAATTCTCGTAATACGTGTACACATTCTATTTATAGAAACTTCCTATATTTAGAAGGCTCCCCAACAACCGAGGTTACCCAAAATAGCAACTTTCTAAATATAGTAACTTCTAAAAATAGTAACTTCCAAAAATAGATACTTTGGTTTTGAAATTCAAATTATTCTAAATATACATTAATACCCATATTAAAACTTCTCATAATAACTCCCAAAAATCATATCCCTTAATAATATCTTTACTATTAATAAAAATATTAACACCATAAATAAAAATTATATTAATAATAATAATAATAATAATAATAATAATAATAATAATAATAATAAACACAAGTAAACAATCAGCCCCAACCCACGACTCCTAAACCGAGTACAACACCCCCTTACCACCACAACACGACTCAACGACCACCAAGCACCACCAGCAACACGCTCCCTAAACCACCTACTACCCTTGCGACCACCAGCAACCCTCTTGTCGGCCGCCCGTGAGGCGAACTAGGAACGCCTGGTTCGTTACCCAGTCACCTGACCAGGGTGTTTTCGAACGCTCTTGGCCGCCTACACAGCCCCTACCACCACCAGCCACTACCACCAGAGACCACCCTGACACCATACACAACGACCATGATGGTACCACCGCATTGACCTCCCCCTAGTCGTCGGTGATACCACCCCCAACACTCCCTGTACACGCATCAACCGTGAACACCACCAGACAGAGAAAACAGAGACTCCATACAGACCCGACACAACCACTGGTAACCACCACAACGACCACCACTACGTTCCCTTGACCACCCCCAGACCAACCATCCCTTCCCTTTTACTTACGCAACAGAAGACACACCTCGAAAGTGATTGAAACAACCGTGGATAAACAGACCTGGTAGTGACTATAATAACATTGTCGTGACAGGCGGTGTAAAACCCCGTGCCTGGTGACCCTAGGTGGTTGACGAAGACGTGACCAAAGCCCAGACACAACCCTAAACATCATAGATCATATACATATAAAAACCAGACCTCAACAATGACAAACGCAAGGTTGAAACGTACCACAAAACGCGACAGACACAACGAAAATAGAAGAAACGTGCTGAGCATACCTCCTTCTGGCTCAGATCGATGCACCCTGACCGTCCTATGACCACCGTGACCACCACCCTCTTAAAGTATGTTATGTCGGCTATCGGTATGTGAGGTGTTTGTATGATTGATAGGGTAGATTAGGTCAGGGTAGAAGCTTAAATATGACGGCTTGGCTAAGGGGTGTAATTAAGTTTAGTAAAGAATATAACGTGTGGGCTGTTTCAAAATGAGTTGCACGCATATCGAGGCCCGTGTTAGGGGGCTAAAGGTCTCAAGATCGAATCCCCTTGGCAACACAAACCCCTAACTTGATCAAAATATCATAATTATTTAACTCCGAAAACCCCAATTAAATAACGAATAACCCGATTATATAATGAATAACCCGTAAACAACAATATAATTTGGATAATAAAACCGGTTATTACAATCTTCCCCCCTTAAAATGAACTTCGTCCCGAAGTTCAACAACGCTCAGATGACAAAACAATCAACTCAAACGAACTTGGAACACCAAACATCACAAAAGTTCACTTAAATCACAGAATGTTACATTCCACCCCCCTTAAAGAAAAGTTACGTCCGCGTAACTTACCTCATTCGAACAATTGTGGGTAACGCTCTCTCATGGACGCCTCAGGCTTCCACGTAGCCTCCTCCTGATTATGATTAGTCCACAGGACTTTCACCAAGGACGTCTCCCCAGGCCATTGCGAGTCTTCCGTACTTTCCTATCCAGAATCTCTTTCGGAGTCTCAATGTATGCCAATTGCTCATCTACCTCAATCACCTCGTGCTGAAGCACATGTGACGGATCACTCACATATTTCCTCAACTGAGACACATGGAACACATTATGGACTTTGGATAGAGCTGGAGGTAAAGCTAATCGGTATGCCACCTCCCCAACTCTGTCCAAAATCTCAAATGGTCCAATAAATTTCTGACTTAGTTTGCCACGCTTGCCGAATCTCATCACCCCCTTCATTAGAGATACTTTCAGCAGTACCTTCTCTCCTACCTCGAAGGAGATCTCACTCCTCTTCAGATCTGCATAACTCTTCTGCCTATCCTGCGCGGCCCTCATCCTTTGTCGAATAATCTGCACCTGCTCCACCATCTCCTGGATCATATCTGGCCCTAAAGTCACAACATCGGCTCGATCATCCCAACACACAGGGCTACGACACTTCCTCCCATACAAAGCCTCGAAAGGGGTCATCCCTATACTGGCATGATAACTATTGTTATACGAAAACTCTATCAATCCAAGTCGGTCCTCCCAAGATCCTCCGAACTCAAGTACACAAGCTCTCAACATATCCTCAAGGGTCTGAATCGTTCTCTCAGTCTGGCCGTCAGTAGCTGGATGGAAAGCAGTACTCATCTTCAATTGGGTACCCAAAGCGGCCTGCAACTCCTGCCAAAATCTAGATATGAACCTCGAGTCTCGATCTGAAACAATGTCCTTGGGTACACCATGCAATTTGACCATATTCTGCACATATGACTTAGCCAACTCAGCTTTACTCCAGGTATCTTTCATCGGAATAAAGTGAGCAGACTTAGTCAACCGATCCACAATCACCCAAATCATGTTGTTGCCCCTCTGAGTCCGAGGCAACCCCACGATAAAGTCCATCGAAATGTTCTCCCACTTCCACTCTGGCACATCTAAAGGCCGGACTTTCCCCTGAGGTCTCTTATGCTCCCCTTTCACTCTCTAACAAGTCAAACACCTCGACACAAACTCTGCGACCTCCTTCTTCATATTCGGCCACCAAAACGTCTTCTTAAGATCTTTATACAACTTATCACCCCCTGGGTGAACGGAATAAGGAGTAGCATGAGCTTCAGTTAGGATTTTCTTCTTTAGCTCCTCAATATCCGGAACACACCATCGCCCACTGAACCTCAAACTACCATCGACATGAATACTGAACTTGGATGCAGTCTCTCCACCCTCACTCTCAACCATCCCACGCCACTTTTGGATCCTCACATCACTCTTTTGCAACTCCCGAATCTCCCCATACAACTCAGGCTCCACCGTCAAGTCACTAAGGGCATCCCCTTTCCGGATCATGAAAATTCCCATCTCCCTTAGTTCGCCATGCAACCTCACTCTCGATCTGGCACAACTCAAAGCATGCACTGACTTTCTACTTAGGGCATCAGCTACCACATTCGCCTTGCCCTCGTGGTAGACAATCTTCAACTCCTTCTGGGTGTAGATATACTTCAGGCTCTTATGATCTGAAAACACCTTAAAAGTAGCTACATAAAGATAATGGCGCCACAATTTCAGTGCAAATACAACGGCTCCCAGTTCCAAATCATGAGTCGGGTAATTTTCTTCATAGGTCTTCAACTGGCGAGAAGCATACGCGATCACTCTTCCATTCTGCATTAATACACATCCCAACCCATGCTTCGAAGCGTCAGTATAAACTTCGAAGTTATCACTCCCAACTGGCAAAGCAAGGATAGGAGCTGTTGTCAGGCGTTCCTTAAGGGTTAGGAATGCCTTCTCACAACTCTCATCCCAAACGAAACGGTTCTCTTTCCTCATTAATGACGTCAACGGCTTCGCTATCTTTGAAAAATCTTTGACAAATCTCCGATAATATCCAGCCAATCTCAGGAAGCTTTGAATCTCACTCACATTCTTCGGACTTTGCCACCTAGTCACAGCCTCGATCTTACTAGGGTCAACAGCCACCCCCTCCTTTGAAATTACATGCCCCAGAAATGTCACTCTCTCCAACCAGAACTCACACTTACTCAACTTAGCATTGAGTTTATGTTCTTCCAGGGTCTGAAGTACTTTCCTCAAATGGTCCCCGTGCTCTTCTGCATTCTTGGAGTATACCAGGATATCATCTATGAATACCACCACAAACTTGTCCAGATATGGGCTGAAGACTCGATTCATCAAGTCCATGAACACAGCTGGAGCATTAGTCAGTCCAAATGGCATAACCACAAATTCATAGTGGCCATACCGCGTTTTGAAAGCGGTCTTTGGAATATCTTCATCATTTATTCTCAACTGATGATACCCGGATCTTAAATCAATTTTGGAGAAAACCCCAGCTCCACTTAATTGATCGAACAAGTCGTCAATTCTCGGCAAAGGATAACGGTTCTTGATGGTCACATTGTTCAGCTCTCGGTAATCAACACAAAGTCTCAAACTACCATCCTTCTTCTTCACAAACAAAACGGGTGCTCCCCAGGGCGACACACTGGGTCGAATGAACCCTTTCTCAGCTAGTTCATCCAACTGCTTCTTCAACTCCTCCATCTCCTTCGGTCCCATGCGGTACGGTGATTTACATATTGGTCCCGCCCCTGGTTTTAGGTCAATGGAAAATTCCACTTCCCTCCTCGGCGGTAACCCTGGAACGTCGTCTCGGAAAACTCCCTCAAACTCCCGTACCACAGATATCTCACTAGTCTTGGGGGTTTCGGCCTCACAATCCCACATTTGGCATAAGATCAGACTCTCTCCCTTCCTCAAGCCAGACTTAAGGGTATTGACAGAAATGAATTTGATTTTAGGTGTGACTCGATACCCCTTGTAAGACACTCTCATCTCCTTAGGTCCCCTCAAGGAAATTTTCTTTTGGTGACAGTCGATAAAAGCCCTATACTTCCCCAGCCAGTCCATCCCTAGTATCACCTCAAAACCCCCCAATGGAAATTCTATGAGGTCACAATAGAAAATTGCTTCCCCGATTTTGATGGGTACACTTCGATAAACTCTATTACAGGTGATTGACTCTCCTGAAGGTATGATCACGGAATCCGCGACCAGATCAAACCTCTCAAGTCCCAAATCCCTAACATGCTCTCTAGATACAAAGGAATGGGTCGCACCGGAATCGAAAAGTACAAAAGTAGGTTTAAAGTTTACAAGAAAAGTACCGGTGACCACATGAGCATCATCCTTTGCAGCCTGCTTTCCCATGGCAAAGAGCTTGCCACTGGATTTGACCCCGCTCTGACTGGCACCAGATGTCCCAGCCTACTGGTTCCCTTCTGCTCCCGTCTTCTGACTGCTTCCATTCCCTTGGTATTGATTCTGATACGGGCGGTTCTGGTAGTTGTTGTAGCTTCTCTGGTAATTGCTGCTCCCTCCAGACTTCGCACCCCCACCATAGTTGGTCATGGGTGTGCG
Source organism: Silene conica (assembly GCA_029255685.2). Taxonomy (NCBI): domain Eukaryota; kingdom Viridiplantae; phylum Streptophyta; class Magnoliopsida; order Caryophyllales; family Caryophyllaceae; genus Silene; species Silene conica. The sequence goes on from CM055314.2 coordinate 78,236,824, forward strand.
ACAGCCACTGCTACCATAAGATTGGGTGCGAGACCCCTGATATCCGGATGTAGGCGTACGGTAGCCCCCGGACTGATTCCCTCCAGAAGAGCGACACACTGCCTGCTTATGTCCCCTCTTTTCACAGCCAAAACACACTATTCCCGATGAACCACTGCCAGAAACCCCACTCATGTGATTGCCCCCACTCTGATTTCTCGCACCTCCGGAAGTGTTGTTACTGAAGTAACCACTATACTTGTTCGTGCTTGGTTTCTTTGACCCAGAACTTTCTGTCACTGCCTCAGCCTTCCTCTTCTCTGATTTTGACTTCTTTTCCTCCTTAATCATATCTGAGAGCCTCTCCGCCGCCCCAGCCCTTAAGTAAATGTCCCAAACTGTGGTAGGCGGAGCCGCGATCAGTCTCTTCTTGATAGTGATTGATAACCCTCTCTCGAACTTCATTGCCAGCATGGCATCATCAAACCCCATGTCCCCCACGTAACTCACCAGCTGAATAAACTTTCTGTAATAAGCCTCCACTGTCATGTCCTCTGTCATCCTGAATGTATCAAACTCCTCCCTTAGCTTGCTTTTCTGGAATTCTGGTAGGAACACCTCATACAAGATCTTTTTAAATGCGATCCAAGCAACAAACTCGGTCTCATCCTCTTGAGCTGCCTCCCGGATCTCTCCCTTGTTCCCGGTCCACCAATCGCCAGCCATACCCGTCAGATAGTGGGCTGCTTGGTCAACCCTCAATTCTTCAGGGCAATCCACCAACTCGAATAGGTTACTGAATTCCCGGCACCAAGCTCCCAGCAGATGAGGTTCCCCCTCCCCGGGGTTCATTTTATTTAGACTCTCCTACATTCATTGGGTTCATTAGGTTAGGCCTGAGGATCGTTCGCTCTGATACCACTTTGTAACACCCCCATTTATTTAAGGGCCTGTACTAGGACTCCTCAGATAAATAAAGGTGTTACCATCTCGGTTTCCCGAGGCAGTAGATACAAAGGAAAGATAAACGGTACTTTAATTAAAATTAAAGTCATAACATGTTCTTACAACTGTATCCGAAAGTCTCAACAAAATAAATAAAGTACAACTCATGCTAACTGACTAAGGTGATCTAGACTCTAGTCTGGTCCGGATCCAAGCTCTTTCTCCCATAGCTCCCCCTTAGTCTCAGCCACCTGTCAATCTGCTCCCCAATAAATTGGTTCATCACAGGTGATCACGAATACACAGGGTCAACCACGAGGTTGAGTAGGGAAAAAGAAATAAATATACCAACAATATAATAAACTCCGCACCGATCCAACGCCAAATAAACTCCGCACCGATCCAACGCCATATATACTTCGCACCGATCCAACACCATATAAACTCCGCACCGATCCAACACCATATAAACTCCGCACCGATACAACACCATATAAACTCCGCACCGTATCACAAGACCCAATATTTTCACATCGTATTATATCACAGAAATATATAAGACAATTAAACACAATATAATATCAACCATCCAATGAGATATATAAATATCTAACATAATAATAACAGATCACTCGTCATCATATATACAGTATTCCCCTACCTAGAATAGCAGGAAACGCAGATAAATCCGAGGCTTGTTTAGAAATGTTCCACGCGAAACCCGCTACCTAAACAAATATTATTTAATTAATAAACTCCCTAATTCTCGTAATACGTGTACACATTCTATTTATAGAAACTTCCTATATTTAGAAGGCTCCCCAACAACCGAGGTTACCCAAAATAGCAACTTTCTAAATATAGTAACTTCTAAAAATAGTAACTTCCAAAAATAGATACTTTGGTTTTGAAATTCAAATTATTCTAAATATACATTAATACCCATATTAAAACTTCCTATAATAACTCCCAAAAATCATATCCCTTAATAATATCTTTACTATTAATAAAAATATTAACACCATAAATAACAATTATATTAATAATAATAATAATAATAATAATAATAATAATAATAATAATAATAATAATAAACACAAGTAAACAATCAGCCCCAACCCACGACTCCTAAACCGAGTACAACACCCCCTTATCACCACAACACGACTCAACGACCACCAAGCACCACCAGCAACACGCTCCCTAAACCACCTACTACCCTTGCGACCACCAGCAACCCTCTTTTCGGCCGCCCGTGAGGCGAACTAGGAACCAGAACCAGCCTGGTTCGTTACCTAGTCACCTGACCAGGGTGTTTTCGAACGCTCTTGGCCGCCTACACAGCCCCTACCACCACCAGCCACTACCACCAGAGACCACCCTGACACCATACACAACGACCATGGTGGTACCACCGCATTGACCTCCCCCTAGTCGTCGGTGATACCACCCCCAACACTCCCTGTACACGCATCAACCGTGAACACCACCAGACAGAGAAAACAGAGACTCCATACAGACCCGACACAACCACTGGTAACCACCACAACGACCACCACTACGTTCCCTTGACCACCCCCAGACCGACCATCCCTTCCCTTTTACTTACGCAACAGAAGACACACCTCGAAAGTGATTGAAACAACCGTGGATAAACAGACCTGGTAGTGACTATAATAACATTGTCGTGACAGGCGGTGTAAAACCCCGTGCCTGGTGACCCTAGGTGGTTGACGAAGACGTGACCAAAGCCCAGACACAACCCTAAACATCATAGATCATATACATATAAAAACCAGACCTCAACAATGACAAACGCAAGGTTGAAACGTACCACAAAACGCGACAGACACAACGAAAATAGAAGAAACGTGCTGAGCATACCTCCTTCTGGCTCAGATCGACGCACCCTGACAGTCCTATGACCACCGTGACCACCACCCTCTTAAAGTATGCTATGTCGGCTATCAGTATGTGAGGTGTTTGTATGATTGATAGGGTAGATTAGGTCAGGGTAGAAGCTTAAATATGACGGCTTGGCTAAGGGGTGTAATTAAGTTTAGTAAAGAATATAACGTGTGGGCTGTTTCAAAATGAGTTGCACGCATATCGAGGCCCGTGTTAGGGTGCTAAAGGTCTCAAGATCGAATCCCCTTGGCAACACAAACCCCTAACTTGATCAAAAATAATTATTTAACTCTGAAAACCCCAATTAAATAACGAATAACCCGATTATATAATGAATAACCCGTTAACAACAATATAATTTGGATAATAAAACCGGTTATTACAATCTTCCCCCCTTAAAATGAACTTCGTCCCGAAGTTCAACAACGCTCAGATGAGAAAACAATCAACTCAAACGAACTTGGAACACCAAACATCACAAAAGTTCACTTAAATCACAGAATGTTACAAAAGTTGTCACAAATTGACGACACACTTGAGCTCACGGCACAGGAAGAGGACTCACACAGACCAACGCTAGGAATAATCGCCTGCACATTGATGATATCTAAAGTTGTCATGTCATTGTTCACAACCTCCATGACCTTAGATTTTCGCTTTTTAGTACATCTTCTCCTCCTTTTCTTCTTATCCTTAGAAAGTTCTCTTATAACTTCCCCTTCCTTAATAGTCTCCACATTAACGATCTTAATTGACACAGTGGATAAATCACGTTTATGGTAAAAATTCACATTTTTACCCTCCAACAACATTTTATAAGATTGTGCAGATATCCTTAGACGGGAACTATCTCTTCCCTTTTTGGAAAACTCAAGGACTTCTCCCTTTTTGGACAACTCAAATACTGACTTAATAGAAATATGTTCCTTTTTCTTTAACACGGGTTTAATTCTATTCAACTGAAAAAAAAGGTGAATATATTTAATAAAAAAATATAATTTTAATATCGCAAGTATATCATGTAAAAAATAAAAAGAATTTATACGCTTAACTTAGACGTAATTAAAAACAACGCATCGGCTTGACATTATAAAATTATACAAATTCTTATCTAGGACGACGCTATCAGTTTGAGTTTAAGACGGATCAGATATACGTATGTAGGATGAAAAAGACAAAAAAGCGTTATGCATGGTGAAAATAAAACATTTGCCATATAACCCATGGGGAGTGATACTCACCCGTTTTAAATTTAAGATGGATAATAGCCGGTAAAAATATATGTAAGTCTTAAAATTATACTTACGGTTTAAATTCTAAGTTCATAACCATCGTAATGAACCCAAATTATTATTAGCTCGACTCTCAACTACCAAAAAACCTCCGATCATATAATATAAACCTATCTATTTTATGTACATTTAAGACGGAGTTACATATTTTCGTTGATTTCCAGTCCTCATCAATTTTAATTTGTTGATTTCTAGTATTTGAATGCATTAATTTCGCCAATTTATATGTTATTATATTTGGTTTTTACTTTTTGTTTCTATTTTATACTCATTGTCACTCTATTTAATCATTTTAGTTGTTGAATGTTAAATTAATATTCACAACTACTTCTTTAATCTTGGAAATTTAATTTATGTAACATTAGTAAAGTTATTATCAATGATCATCAAAGATTTGATTTTTACTGTTGAAATTGAAGTTGGGACTTCGAAAGATTTCATATTTCAATGTGTGATTATAGATTATAACTTATTTAATTAATGAAAGTAGTGAAAAGATTAAATTAATGAAAGTTTGAGGGGAGATAATTAATTAGTTAGAATGAACACGTAGACCCTACTTTAATTAAAAAAATTTCTCTTCCTAATTTTGATCGACCAATAAGAACTCTCTAAAATATATTCCTTTTATAGTAAAGGATGATCGACCAATAAGAACTCTCTAAAATATATTCCTTTTATAGTAAAGGATTTGTCAAGGTATTCAAGAGTTTAATTTTTCCGGAATTGTAATTTTTGTTGTTATTATAAAATTTGTTGTCCTTTAATATGTGAATTTCTATACAGGTTTCTGATTTTTGTTTGTATTTTATTTTTATTGTAAGGTTGAATGCGATTAATTTTTTTATCATAAGTTTTTAACATATGAATGTATGAATGTACGTATATGAAAAACAATAAGAAATGAGTAAAGAGTGTAATTAATTACCTTAATGATAGTGGAGAGGAGAAAAGATAATTAATTACTTCATGATAGTGGGGATTGGGGGAGGGAGTTAGTTTTTTTTTTCAAAAACCTTTCAGCCAATCAGATTTATCTAAATGTTACTCCTTTTATAGAAAGGGGATTCCGTCATCACATCAAATTCATCATTACTTTGACCCACCTTCACCTTCACCTCCATATTCACGCTCTCATTATCCTTTATACTCACATTATTCTGACTTTCCATCACCTCCGTGATCCCACTTTCACTATCCTCTGTACCCACATTCGTATCCGAGATATGGACATGCTTCTTATTGGTCAAATCAACGCAATTTTCAGCAACAATCTCAAACATTCTTTTACCATTTTCCTTTATGAGAAGATTTCATTTTACCACTTTAGTTCCCTTAGCACATCCTTATTGTTAGGTTCCACCGCAAGGCCTCAACCAAGTCTAATTCAGCTTCCTTAAACCTTACAATTTCATAAAAGCAACCGCTCGACGAAATAAAGCTTTAACATTATGAGGAAATGTGTCCAAAATCATGGAACACAAATCCGAAGCAGTTCTATATTCCTCAAATTTTAGGGCACAAGTAGCAAGATTAGAATTAAGGGAAACAACAAGGTCTGATAAAAATTGAATATCCTCCCCTCCAATAGATTTCAAGCTCAACCCAAATAGTTTACATGCTTCATCATAACACGCTGCCGCCCTATCAAAATAATTTTGCCTAATAAGGATGTTTCCCCTATTTTTGAGTTGTCTCACCTCCGATAAGGCCGAAAAGGATGACCCCTACATTTTCATCAAATAGCCTAACATCCTTTCCCCTATCATCCTCCATAAACCCATCAGGGCCATCACTAACATGGGCACAAGCAAGAGTTTCGAGAAACTTACGATGAACTGTAGAAGAAGATATAGTAAAAAACTGAACAAAGTCCCCAAATCCTAAGGTATACAAGACGCAGAATGGGGAGAAAGCTTCTCCACTGGATTATGTCTCTTCGAACAAAAGGGATAAAACTGAGATATACTTCTTTATACTAAGAAAAACTACTAAAATAGTTACCTAAAGCCTAAAACTAAGAATTGTACCTCCTTCTAAATAACAACCACTTTCCTTCCTCTTAAAACTTTTGTCACGTAAACTTTGTAGCCAAAATCTCTTTCCCAATCTAAAAAGACATCAAATGGGCTGTCTTGCAAGAACAAGGGGTAGGTAAGAGACAAATAAACCTTTCCTTCAAAAGCAAGAGCTGGGAGCACAGTCCCTTTCAAAATCAAAAGCGAGCTGAGCTCGAGAAAAAAACCATAGAAGATAACAAAAAAACCAGAATACCCATCACAAAACAAACCCACCCTAAAAAAAATCAGAGATCGGCACCCAAACCAAACGATGATCAGCGAAAATATCAATTGATCATCCCAAACCAGTAAAACAGAAAAAAGATTAAACACATCAATGAAAGAGTAAAAGATGAAGCCTGAACAGAAGAAGAGAAACTAACACGATCGATCAGAAATGACGAGTATCGCCCTGACGATGAGGAAAGAAGGATTATATTAGGTAGAGGAAGGAAAGAGGCGAATAAGCGGAGCACTAAAGAAGTAAAGTAGAATAAAGAAGAGAAGTCTCGTCGGCGACCAAGCGAGGCGACCGAAGCAGTCGCCTGCGAGAGAAGTTCCAAGGTAATTGATGGGAGTTTTTCACTTTCTCTCTCCTAGGGCCGGCTAGATTTTTAACACTCACTAATTTGTAGAATACATAAATGCACAACAAAATGCCAACTGTTCCATCTTTTATAGTGTTAAAGTATAAGGAAAGTATAGCATTTTAGGCTTTTGTTTAGACGAGTTTTGATTTGTAAAGAGCATTTTCCACCCAATAATTTATTAAGACTCACGTTTAAACAGATTTTATTAAACTGTGACTTTAGACCCTTTAGAGACATTTTTAGAATTGCCGACTCATTAAAATTAGAAGACTTCTCTTACGTTAAAATGATGATAAATGAAGGAGATAAGCTAGTTTGAAAACGCTGAATTCTGCTGTAAAACCTTGGAGACTAGATAAGCTAGTAGAACTTGCATAATCATATTTTATGACTATACCAAACAATACTAAGTTAATGATATATTCATATACATTATGGTCATGTGTATAAACCATCTTTAAAGAATATTGATCGATAAGATGGTTAAAGAGTATTTGAATAACATAAACTGAGTAAATTGAGTAGCATAAAACGAAATAGTTAAGGACAGACTTGGATGCATTAGTAATTGTTAATTTCTTATACATTGTAGACTCAGGATTTGTAGAGAAAACCTTAGCAACTGCCAAAACAACCTTGTGAGGTAAGGAAAAACACTTGTTCGTACACTACTCTCAATTTATTGTGAATTGTTACTATCTTGTATGTTGAAACCTTTAGTTATATTGAATTGCTTATATTGGTTAAATTTATTTTACGAAATTAATATGGATAACGATTGAGTTGGTTTGATCAATTGAAATGAGATTGTGTTTAATACGGAAATAAATGATTTTAAAAGTTTTGGGAACCCAAACCGTTCTGCTTTTCTACAAGTTTATGATGAGTTATCTAATTTTAAGGAAATGGTTTGGTTATTTGGAAATGAATTCTTATATTGGTTAGAAATGGTTTTGGTATAGGGGTAGGTTATTCGTGATAAGGGACGTTCTATACAAAGCTTTTGGTGGAGGTTAGTTGATCGAGACTCCGTCCTCTTATCTTCCTCTTTAGGGTTGACCCTTAGAGGGGTGTGCATACTCAGGATTCTGGAACAGTTTAGTGCATGATTCAGTAGACCTCGTCTTATCCAGTCTAGGGCAAGTGAATCCTTTTCATATGACCTTTATCCAAGTATATATCGATGTTGGAAACTAATGGAAAAAAAAAAGGTTTTCTTATGAGTTGAAATTATCTTGAAAAGTTATGGACTTTATGATTTGGATCATCTACATTTACTTTTAATCATTTGAAATTACTTGTTCTTCTTAAATTAACATGGACATTTCTTATATTTTGTTATCAGACTTTTGAAACACTTATGTTATACATTATTTTTAAAATGTTTTTTAAGTTATGGTTTCAAAATTCATTTACTCTTTCATTTCAGATTATCTACCTTACTCAGCATTATTGTTGATCCTCTATTTGTTTTGTCCATATTTAAACCTACGGTGATCACGAATTCGTGTAAGGAGATCGTGTGACAGGTACTTGTGGAAAGTAGAGACGTGAATTCTTATGAGAGTGCGCTCACATGTAATATTTGGAATTTGTTATGAAATATATAGTATAATAATATGGATGTCCATATCTTATAATATCTTAGAGTGTTTTATTTTATGGAAACTCTACCTCATTGTATATGTATATATACCCCTCATAATGGAATGAGAACATACTTTTGTGTCTCTTAGTTTCTCTCTATAACTCTCTTGTGTCTTTATTTCACAGCACGTTATCAGCACGAGACCTAACCACTTAGCTAATTCCTTGTTGCTTACGACATTAATTAATTTCTCCTAAGACCTCTACAAATTCCACGTTGTTCTTTGTGCCTAATCTGACTTCAATTGACAATTGTTTGTTTTAGACCGTAGGATATTTACATTGAAGAATCATTAAGCCTATATCCTATAGCAGGTACGTATCGATAATGCTATTATGATTTTATGATATTCACATATTTTAATAAACCTTTTGTAAACTCATTCAATTTTGAGTTGCGATGAGATAAATTCGGTATGTTTACTTAATTATGAAATTATATCACATAAATCATACGAATTGGGTAGACAAGAAAAAAAAATTGTATGAGCAAGTTCGGTTTTCTTTCTCTAATGTATGATGGAAATCATCCTTAAGTTTGGTTTAAAATTAAACCTTGGTTAACATTAAAACTTGATACAAATTACAAATCTATCTATTAATTTTATTTGCCAACGGTATGCATATCTGTTTAGGTTAAGTATTCTCCTTTAAGCAAAAGAAATATGTGGGTTGGAACATTCTTGTTTTTGGCAAATTTATTTATCTGTTATTATAATAATTAATTTGGACATATTAGTATTGAACATGAAGGTCTATATATGGGTCAACAAGTTTTGACAAAGAACATATCATATTATTTTGGAACTAAGTTTCATAGGGAAACATCTTTTAAAAAAAAGGACATATCATATAATTTTGGGTTTATTTTATATAAATGGGGAGATATGTCCATATTATGACTTTGACCTGAGCTTCAAAGCTTTAAGGGGGTGTAAATTTAACACCGTCTCATAAGGGAGATATGTTTATGTTATGACTTTGACTTGGAGTTCAAAGTTTTAAGGGGTGTAAATTTAACGATGTCTCATAAGGGAGATATGTTTATATTATGACTTTGACCTGAGTTTTAAGGGATGTAAATTTATCACCGTCTCATAAGGGAGATATGTTTATATTATGACTTTAACCTGAAGTTCAAAGTTTTAAGGGTGTAAATTTAACACTGTCTCATAAGAGAGATATGTTTATATTATAACTTTGACCTGAGTTTTAAGGGATGTAAATTTAACACCGTCTCATAAGGTAGATAGGTTTATATTATGACTTTGACCTGAAGTTCAAAGTTTTAAAGGGAAAATTTAACAGCGTTACATCAATACAATATATTCATATTGTATTTTGGACTTGAAGTTTCATAGAGAAACACCTCATACTATCTTGGGCCTGAAGTTCCAAAAGATTTATTTTATAAAGATAGGGAGATATGATATTCATATTGTATTTTGGACCTGAAGTTCATAAGTTTATACACCCTCCTATTCAACATAACCTTCCCTATTTCTTTTATCGTCTATTCACAATATCTTCCCTATTTTCTTATTTAGTAAAATTTTTATACATATTTTAATCACCTCACCCCACCACAATACCCCACCATACTCATATTTTATACTTATTTTAATCACCTTACTCACAACAATTACCCCACAATACATACCCTCTCTCCAATTACCCAACTCCACACTAATACTTTCCCATATAATAATCTTATCCTTATTCTCCGTGCCTTCCCCAAATAGGGAAGGTTATGTTGAATAGGAGGGACTATTGTATAAGGCAAATGGCTAGAAGTCCACATGTAAAAGCTAGTGGCCAGAAGTTCACAGTTGCCATTTTGATACACGTTTGAGTTTTAAATGAATAAAACGGTTTTATACAAGGGAAATTATTTCTAAATTTATTCTTGTTCACCTGAAGTTGAACAATATAATGAGATTTGAAAGTAGATCCATTCCTGGAAGTGAATGTGACATATCATAAACGACTATATCGGTGACAGAGATCGAGAATATCGCATAATGATAAGCCAAAAATGAATGTGACATCTCATAAAATACTCTGCCGGTGACAGAGATCGAGAACATGGCATAATGATAAGCCTAATGAACGTGGCATGAAAGTATCTCATGAAAGTGAGTATCTTATAAAAGTCAGGTGAGACTCATACACAACAAAAAAACACGGTGTTCTAACGGAAAAAATCCGTCAGAAAAGCTAAAATCCGTCAGAAAAAGCGCAGTTCTGACGGATTTTCCGTCAGAAAATTCCGTCCCAAAATAAAAATTCGTCACGAAAATCAAGTTTCTGACCGAATTTCCGTCAGAAATGTATTTGTGACGGATTTCTGACGGTTTACCGGTGGAATAAAAAAAATAGAAGTCAATGTATTTTTGACTTTTTCTGACCGATTTTCCGTCAGAAATTGACTTTTTGTGACGGAAAATCCGTCAGAAATAGTCAAATTTGACTCAATTTCTGATGGAAAATCCGTCGGAAATATGGTCAGTTGTTGACATTTCTGACCGATTTTCCGTCAGAAATTAAGCCAAATTTTGACTTTTTATGACGGATTTTCCGTGAGAATTTGAACCTGTGTAGGCTGGAAACAACAGCCTGCTGTCCAGCCCAATGCCATAGCATTGTTCATATTTACAATCTCAAAATCACTAAATCCTGCAAAACATTCATCATCCGCCAAACGGAGATTTATTTCCAAGTCGACCGCTAAGCGGGAATAAACAGCAATTAACCAACAACAAAGAAAAAACATGAGAAAGAACTTGAATTACATAAAAGAGTCTTCATAATTCATACACCAACATAAAATATGTTCGAAAGTTAATAAGTCATAATCTAAAATTACTACACATGATAAACTATCCTAAGTGGTAGGAGGATCAATTGACATGTTACATCCAAAGCCATGAGGGTCGTCTGAGAAGTCGTCGCGTCGGTGAGTATTTGGCATACCTGAGCACGACTGAGTGGAAAAGTGGGTCTGTCAATCACTCCAATCTTTTTCATTTCCGCCAGTTCCTCTTGCATTTGTTTTTGAGTATCATGAGTACTTTGAACTTGTTCTTTGAGACGCATATTCTCAGTTTGAATCTGAGTAAACATGCTTGGTTGATAAGAACAGGATCGACGACTTCCTTCTTTGTTCGCAGGATGTTCATACCATACATTTTCACCCAATGAACCGATCCCAAAAAAACCTCCTTTTTGTGTCAAATCCTCCAACGGCTTCATGGTAGGTCTTAATCTCGTCCCGACGCTCTCCGGTTGGCGTTGATTGACCCAAGATGAGTTCATTGTAGGCAGCCTGAAAAAACAACAAATTATTAAATAAAGAGTAAATAAAATATATTGTAAGGTGTGGCCGACTCGCCCTTTAAGATAAAAAAATTTTTTTACGTCTGTCTGAGCAACTCTAGGGTTAATCCACTCTCCCTTCTTGTTTTTCTTCGTCTTCTCAAACACCTTGTAAGGTGTGCCGACTCGCCCTTTAAGAAGCAAAGAAAACATATATGTTAATTATATCCGACAATAAAAATATTAATTAACCAATTTTCATATTTAAAAAATTTATGAAAAACTTACCATTTCTTTGAAAACAACAGCGCAACTCTTGCAGACTAGAGTGTGGGTGCCCAACGCTTTCCCGTCTTTATCACCAGATCTTCTATTTACCTTGTTTATGTCTGATTTTTTTTAAAATTCAGGATTGTTCTCGTACCTTGCATCCAACTTCTCCTTCCAACTATCGGGCACCCACTCAGACTTCTTCTTTCCGTATTTGACACCATTTACCATGTGAGTAATCAATCTCGTGACGCTCCTCCGCCACTCAGGATAAGGATCATACTCAGGTTCAATAGACCTCACATGAGTCTGTCAGAAAAAATATGTTATTAGAAATAGAAAATATTAGTTTAATTTTAAAAACTAATGTAGCTTGTTTACTTTTACATTACCCTAAAGTAAATCCACATCTTTTCTCGTTGTGCATAACTCGCTTCCTTCCAGGTGGTGAAGTACTCATTTGTAAGATTTTGAGTGAACGAGGCAGCCACGTATTTCTTTAAAATCTTGTCATTCCACCTGATTAAAAACAAATACACATATATATATATAAATATGAATATTATAAATTTGAATGATATATTTTTCATTAATTGAGAATAAAAAAAATACTTACCAACGACCGTTAACTACCGAAGGATCAGAAGTGAGTATAATCGGTGGATTTCGGTGGGGACTATTCAAAAATTACTCCTAATAAGTAATTTTTGAACGGGTACTAGGTCAACATTTAACAATTAAGAGTTATCAATAACTAACAATTATCAACAATTAATAACTAAGAATTAACAATTATCAAATAACTATACAAAATTAACAACTAACAACTATCAAAAACAACAACAACGATAACTAACAATTCAAGTAACTATACAAACAATTATTTACAATAAACAACACCACCAACAACAAAGTATTAGCAACTATCCTAGGTCATTTTTTTATCTAATTGGCACTATCCTAGATCAAATTTGCTAACTAATTAAACCTAAATCAATTACACTAACTTTACCAAACTAACCAATTTTTCAATAAACTAATTACGTATAAACATAAACAATTACCTAATGAATTTTGCAAGGTCGTGGTGACGCACGGCCGTAGTGGTGGTGGTTGTGACGGTGGTGGTGGTTGTCACACTACAATATACAAAAAAATCAATTATTAATTGAAATAAAATGAAAAGAAAACTGTAAATTAATGCAAAAAACATACATACCTTACCTATTATGCAAGGTGGAGTTGGTAGTGTGGTGGTGGTTGTCACGGTGGTAGCATTATTAGAGTAAAAAACGGATTTTGGGAGGAGAAATAGAAGGGGCGATTTAATTTGGGGAAAAAACGAAGGAGGAGAATGAACACGGAAGTTGTTTATGAAAGATTAAAAAAAAATCCTGACCGAAAATCCGTCAGGAATCGGTTAAAAAGTTGTTTCTGACCGAATTTCCGTCAGTAACAGGGGTACGTGGCAAATTCTGACCGAAAATCCGTCATAATTTTTTCCTGACCGAAAATCCGTCAGTACCCCTTTTAACTTTTTCAGAATTTGTAGCTTTTTGTCAGTCCTGTTTCTGACCGAATTTCCATCAGTAAAGTTTTCTGACCGAATTTCCGTCAGAAAATGCAACCAAAATTTCGCGGCTTTCCTAAATTTTTTCGTGGGCTTTTATATTGATGGATTTTTGACGAATAATCCGTCAAAAAAATTTTCTGACCGAAAATCCGTCAGAAATTAGTCAGTAGTCCAAAATTCTGACGGACTGTATAATCCGTCAGAAATTCGGTCAGTACTCCGTGTTTTTTTTGTAGTTATTTATGGGTTGAAATTTTGCATTCACATCATGGCCTGAAGTTCATAGCATTTGCAAATAATGAAATTATGCCTCGAATTTCATAGTATTTTCGTAGATAGAATTATGACGGGAAGTCCACAATGGTTACAAATATTAAAGTTGTGGCCCGAAGTTCACAGTGTTTGCAATTCATTTTTTTGTATACGGTATTACATTTTGATTATTAAAACAAGAATAAACTCGGGGTTTATTCATAGTTGCCAAAAGCTCGTAAACTATGGCATATGAGAATTATTAACGATGCAATACGGTATAATGAAAAAAAAATTATGATTTGAATATTTTATAAGTGATATTTTGCCTCCATGTGAAATTATTATTTTATTGAAGGAAATTATGTCATCGGTAATCCTCAAATACGATGACGTGATGTGTTTATTTTGGAACACTTATATTCCTATCAAAAGTGGATATTTACTATACTCTTGAAAGAAAGATGATAATGTGAGCTCATAAGGTATTATGAGGTAAATTGTCGGAAAAAAAATACAACTAATTTTTAAGTTGTTGGAACCTTTGTGTTTAAGAAAATAATTTATTTGTAAGTTAAATTATGATCAATTTACATATATAATTATCATGTTATACGACACATGAAAAGGATGTGATAAATATGAGTATGTCATCATTGTATATGTTGACGATTGTAATTATTGGTCATTTGAGAAAACTTAAAGAGGAATATATGTTTCCTATTGAAATATTGATGAGTCTTGCCTACATATATGAGACACTTATTGTGTCATTGGTCACATTAATTATCAGGTTGAATAAAGTATTGTTAACTGCAAATTTAGCATAAGAAATATAGTCAACTTGGAGTGACGTGTGATAAGTGAAATTATTGAGACACAGCCGATCCTTATTAAAGTTTGCCATGAATTAATTGTGGGCAACTTAGACAGTTGATATGAAATAATTCAGATGTGGCATATTAAGGCCATCCGGGTTTTTATTATACCCGTTTTGATAAACCTGAAGTTTATCTTAAGGAAAATATAAGTGCTGAAACTCTCTCGTGTAAATTTATTAAAAGCAAGACCTTACACGAAGATTGAGTATATTCGATATTGGAGATCTACCAGCTACTTAAAGTGTAATAAAAAACTTAAATGTTCATTTATGGATTGACACTATATTAAGGGGCTTGTAGACAATGATTTTTTCGAAGTAGTTATTGTGTGGTATTCACAGCTTGATTATACGAAATCGTTAGTCTCCAAATTGGGCATTGTGATTCAGCACATTTAAAATCCAACTGCATTATATGGTTGTTGTACAAAAATTGCCTATATAAATTCTCATTGGTTATATGAGAAATTAAGGTCTAAAGTGGTTATGGTTTTTACCACCTTAGGGGGAGAATGATAAGGAAAAGCTGGTAAAAACCAACAAGTATATTATCCCCAACTGGATATGATGTTCAGCGGTTTGTTTTCAATATGAAATACGTCACATAGAGGTATCAATATAAGCGCATTATTACGCTATAGTCATGATCGTCATTATTGTTGAGATGACAGTTATTTTGGACATATAATGTCATGTCGTTTCTGTGGAGAAGAATCATTTTTGTGGAAGTATCAATTGAAATGAAGATCCAAGATTTGTTATGAAATTATTATATCCAGATTGTGAGTTATCAAAAATATGTGATATTGAAACTGTCATAGATTTCTATTGACCGGAGATTGAAGTCTATTAACTACAATGGGTATTACTTCAACGATCGAGAAGTTATATCAAAGCATGGATCATTTCAAGATTTATCAAGTTATGTCATCATCAGGGGGAGTAACACGCGATGTACTTTTTTTTCCTTAGCTATGGTTTTGTCCCACTGGGTTTTCCATGGAAAGGTTTTAACGAGACAGTTTTGCTATGCGTGTTTGAAGATTAGTGTACTCTTTTCCTTACTAGTGTTTTTCCCACGAGGTTTTTCTAGGAAGGTTTTTAATGAAGCATGTTTTTCCCACGAGGTTTTTCTAGGAAGGTTTTTAATGAAGCATCTTCTTCAGTGATGGACATCCAAGGGGAGTGTTATGAAATATATAGTATAATAATATGGATGTCCATATTTTATAATATCTTAGAGTGTTTTATCTTATGGCAATTCTATCTTATTGTATATGTATATATATACTTCATAATGGAATGAGAACATACTTTTGTGTCTCTTAGTTTCTCTCTATAATTCTCTTGTGTCTTTATTTCACAAAAGAATTTAAGGTTTAAAACATTTAATTTAATATATTTTGGACGTTTATCTACTTCCGCAAAAAATCGTATTATTATAATCAAATTTATCTTTTTGGTTTTATCTCAACTAGCTATTTAACCTTTTATTCTACCAAGGTACTATTATTATATCTGGTTACATTGTGACAACACCAATGATCATATTTTATACAGGATACAACTTTAAATTATTGTGACAACTAAAATATTGTGACAACACCGATGATCCTATTTTATACCAGGACACAATTTTAAATTAAGAAGATTTTCAGGGATGTTACGGTCATCAACGTTGGTCAAAGTAACGACTCAAACATTTGTGATTTTATAATATTATGAAAAAGAGATAAAAAGAAGGATATTAAATGAAATCGCTAAATTATAGGTATTTAAGGTCATTTACGTTATAAATTAATAAAACTCGTAAATACATAAACACCACCCTTAATCATTGGCTCACCTAGAGTTTCCCACTTAGTTTGAAATGACATTGAATGCCACAAATTTGTAATTTCCAAACGAAATTTAACAGAAAGCCTGTTCGAGAGTTTTCAAGCTGAACTGATATGTCAATGAGTAATGTTAGGAATAATGAGTTAAAGCAATGGCAAGCCTTGTCTAAAAGATAAGATAGATGGAAACTGGTTAGCCTTAAAAATAAGGCTTGTTTAAAAGGCGCACAACAAATATACCAAGGCATTTTGTAAAGTGCCACATCACACGGAGGTAATTCAACAAGGTAAATTGTAAATTCTTGTTAAAAACTGATATTCAAAACAAAAAGGAGATCTGCCTAACAGATCGTGTCCAACAACCAACTGGTTCAGAGAAAACATTACATCAAAACAACAGCAAAAAGAATTCAAACTAATTCAAAGATACAACAGCGTCTAAGCTTGTCTTCTCACTTAAACAGCACTATCGATAAAAGCTCTTCCAGGTTGACGGTTTGATAGACGTCCATGGCAACCGAGCAGCTGCAAAGTAAAAAAAATCCAGTCAGATGTGGTAGAAACTCAGGACGCCTTTTCTAAGGTTGCATCATTAATATTCCCATAATAAAAAAATAACAAACAAAGAGAGTCCATGTTCATGGAGAGAAATAAGCAATTAGCCGTAATTTGCTGATCAAATAAAGATTCAAGAACAAGGGTTCATGATATCACTGGATCAACAGATTACAGATACAATCTCTTGTTGAAGTGGCTCAAGTACCACATGTCCCTTGACAGTATCACACATAACAATCATGAAACCACTAGCAAGTGCCGGAGAGAAAGTCAGTTTAGGCATACCTTAGCATTGACTCCATCAGGCATTATCCTATTCTCAGATTTGAACCTCATATAGTCAGCACGGTTAAACTTCGTGAAACCCCTACAAAAGTAAAATGAGAAAAATAATATCAGCATAAGCATTCTAATTAATGGTAGAGAACATAACAAACTCTATATCCATGTTTTAAACTCCAGAATTCTGTGCACCGAGAACTTAGTTTGAGATGAAAAAAACCACTAAACCGAAGAGTATAAGCTGAACGAACAAAGGTGACAAAACATGTCTAGGTACAATGTGCAGATGTATTCCGACTTCAATACAAATATCCACTAAAAGTCTCAATGTCATAAAGATAGTGAATACTACATCACCCCAGCGCCCCACTGTGATACTAAAGAGTCCTATATACACAGCTTTACCCTTTTTTTGTTGTTTGGTCCTTGTTTGCTATCTTTTGGCTTTTATTTTTGTAAGATAATATCTCATTTTTTTTCCTATATGGATGAATAAAAGTGAGACTAACCTTCCTGCAAAAAAAGAAAACGAAGAGAAAAGGCGGTTTGTAATTCAAGCATATATGTGATAATCAGCATGCACAATTTTTTTAACAAAAAGCCACAGTAGCGGGACAGTAGTATATTAGCTACAAATATTAGTTGGAGCAACAAGCAACTAAAATCACAAGATTAGAATTATAATGTCTAAGGAATCTTTGAGCATACCATTTCCTGCTCACAATAATCTTTTGGCGACCAGGGAACTTGAACTTTGCACGGCGAAGAGCCTCTTGAGCACTAGCGGCATTGTTGTCCTTGCAGCGGACAGAAAGGAGCACCTGTCCAATGGCAACACGAGCACACACACCTTGGGGCTTACCAAAGGCACCCCTCATACCGGTTTGGAGTCTATCAGCCCCAGCACACGAAAGCATCTTGTTAATACGGAGGACATGGAAAGGATGCACCCTAACCCTTAGATGGAAAGCATCCTTTCCAGCAAACTTAGTCATGTACTTGTTACATGCAATACGGGCAGCCTCCAATGCCTCACTAGACACATTCTCCTTCTCCCAACTGACCAAATGCACACAGAAGGGGAACTCATCAACTCCCTTCTTCTTCATCCCAACATCATAAATCCTAATCTTTGGATCGGGAACACCACGACAAAACCTAGATTTTGGGTAGGGTTTGTTCTTGATCTGACGGTAACACCTTGCTGGTCCTACACATATTACCAAAATACCCAACATTTAATTAATCACACTTACTACATTCTTCACTTTCAATCCTAAAAACTATTCGCTTATATTTTGAAAAATGTATAGAATTCATTGGAACGGAACGACTAGCGAATCGATGATACAAAAATCCTAGAACACTATGATTTAATCTCGCGTCATCTAATTAACACATATATAGTCCGATTAACTAACTATAAACATATCATTAACCTACATTAATCACTAGAACAAAACAAGCATGGAATACACAAATTGCCAGGAGCTTAAATAAAGATAATATTTAATCAGATTATCATCTAAACAACAAAAATGAAGATGGAAACCCCAAATGTACTACCAGTTAAAAGTTATTAAACAACTAATCTAAAACCTAACAACGAGAGGCTAGGAAAAAATCAAATCAATGGAATAAATTGATTGAATGATTAAGTGGCGGAGAATATGAGATATCGATTCGATGAAGAAGAGAAAGGAGAAGGAAAAGCTTACTTCTTCCCATGGCGATTGAATTTGGAGGAGCTCAGATGTCGGCTTAGTAAAACCCTAATTTTTGGGGGAAATGGGTAAAGTGGGAGTGCGTTTATATATAAGATCAAGAGCTTGGTTTTTTGGGGTATAGTTTTGATGGGCTGCTTTCCTTTGTGGTTTGCATTGTTGTGGTGTTAAAAAGCCCATTGATGTGACAAAGATTTACCAAAATTGGCTGGCACCAATATGGTATACGGATACGTGGTACGATATTTTAAAATTAACTGAATAAAAGGATGATGGAGCTTTTTATTCCTAACTAGTTCTGTTTCACGTGAATTTCACGAGCCGTTTTTGTTTAGTGGTATTTGTAACGGTTTCTGATTACATTTTCATTAGTACGTAATTTTCTTGTGCATTGTTAAGTTGTAAATGGATATTTTACCTTCTCCCTGTTGTATTTTATAAACATTCTGTGGTTTAAGTAATGCGTACATTTTTTTAAGTACTCTAGTCACAAAAAAAGAATTTGATTTTCGATCCCGCTAAAATAGAAAACCCAAACATAAGAGATTTTTTCTCTAAAATAGAGGGAACAAATGCAATAAGACATAACCAATTCTAACAATAATATCTCAAATGTTGACAAACTCGGGCCGAAATTTGTCAAGTAGGTGAAACTTGACAAACTGATTAGCGCATTTCTTATTTTTCAACACTGCTTGCATATTATTCGATCACCCTAGCTAATTAATATTGTGGGTAATACATAACTAAAGGGGGTTGGGGTTTTGTAGCTTGATGCATTCGATTGTTAGCAGTGATCAACATTTTAAGCAATATAGTTGTGAAATTCAAAAATTTATATTAATGATCGTTGAGTTGTAAATTATTAGTCAGTTACTATACGATATTGTACATACAAAAAAAGGGGGGAAAAGAACTTCTTGTCAAACTCCACCAAAGTCATATATAGTCTCATATCTAAATTTTTAATAACTTTTTTGTATCATTCCTATTGACAAAAGATAATTCATTAAACTCATTCCTTACTAAATATTCAAGAAATAAAGAAATAAAAATCAACTTCTATGAAAAGAATAGTGTAGGTGTCACTTACCAATTTTTATACATGGATGATGGATGTAGACGTACTAAGTAAAAAAAATGACCATTAGATAAATAAATTAGCATATATGTTATCCTTCTAAAATCCAAATTAATTAGTCTAAAAAAATTTGTACCATAGTATCAAGACTAAACAAACGACCATTTGATAAATAAAAAAAGAGAGATAGAAATGAAAATTACACAAGAAAATAACTCAAGCGATAAAAAATTGCAAATATTATGGTGTCATGTTGTCAATTGTTAGGACATGAGATGGAAGGTTAGTAAGAAAAACTGGATTTTCTAACGCATAGATTTTTATTATATTTTCAAAAAAAGTTATATATAATGTCTTGTAAAATAAGTTACTCATAAAAGGGAGATAAAGAGATTGCTTAATAGCAAATGAGTAATTATGAAATAAAAAATATTCAGTTAATGAATATATGAGCCAAAATGAGGAAAATGACGGGTCATGAATATTCTTATATAATTATAAGATGAATTTGTAATCAGTATGTAAGAATGCGCAATCAATAGAGATATTAAATTTGATATTTTAATTTAGTGTCAAAGTATACAAAGAGTCATGAAAAATGAAAAGTTCAATAACATGTAGGTTTCATATAATTAAAACTTGGGAGAGACGGTTTTTCAATAAATTATTGAGAGACCATTATTTTGTACCATTTTATTTGTATTTCGTGAGCCTTTTGTCATTGATCGTACCATAGTAATTTCGTACCTATTTACCTAATAAATGCACTTATTTTATCTTTAATCATGATTTGTGCCAATTTTATTACTTTTAGTACCATGTTTTCTTAAATTTGTACAATAGTCTCTCAATAAACTTATTAAAAGGCGGTCTCTCAGGAGACCTACTGTTATTATATAGATATATACGGAGTAAAACTTAGTCACTTAGAAGACCACGGAGTTGTGAAATTAGTCAATTACAAAAATAGAATCAAAGTTAAATAATGTAACTAGTTATGATTTTGTAGTGGTTATATTATAAAAAAAGTTGGTTATTATGTTATTTTAAAGTATTTGGTACTAGTTCATTAATAAAGTAATTAACACTGATGCGGCGAGTTAAAAATAATAAGTCAAAATAAGTTGAGACACATCAAATGACAAAAAAATGAACTATTCGATTCAATACTTAAGCTTAACTACAACCCATTCTCACTCAAGCTCATCTTCTATTGAATTTCGTTTAACCTCTTATTCCCCTTTTAACGATATAGTCCACTCCTAATTCAACCCGTTTTATCTACAAAGCTACACCATAAACAACATACACCATTTCCCCCCTATTTAGCTCACTTCCTCACTAACAAACTTGTCTCACCTCTCACGAGTCTCTCGTGTTCAGCCACTTCACACGGTGCACCACTGTGATCTCAACTACAACTCGAGCCACCAAAGTCCAAGCCGAGACCATTTCACATAAGAAATCCATAAATGAGGGTTTTCAAATGGAGCATGAAAATCCAAAAACAAAGGTCCATGTTTATAACGTGTCCACATACAATGAATCGTGCCTCGCTCGTGTCATGATAAATTTTAAAAACCAAACACAATATTGCAGGTATGCAAAATCGTTTTGTAGCGAGTTTCATTGTGTCGGTGTCAGATACATGCCTACTGGTTAAAAGGAGTGTCCATACTTCCTAGATAAAAATTTATGACCAATAGTTAAGAAAATGTGTTCGTGCTTCTTAGAAAAAACAATACAATAACAATTTAGGTCAGGATAATCGCAAAAGTCTCATTTAAACATGTATACGATAATTCGACTTAAATTTGTATACGAGCATTCAGCTACGGCATTGTTCATTCGGCTGAAATGAACTGATCTTAATTGATTGGTTTTGAGTCAAGCTAAATTGAATCGAACTGAGGTGAAATAAATGTTACTGAAGTACGAGTTAATTTTGTGAAAAGATTAGCTGAAGTTGAATTGAACTGAGGTAAATAGAGCCAAACTGCATCGAAAAAAGCTAAAATTAAATCAGGAAGAACAGAGTCTAAGTACGTGGGTGATCATTATAAATTTTTCTTAATTTTTCATAAATAACAAAATAATCCAAACGTGAGAGCTGAACCGTTTTTTAATCCACCAAAAAAACAACAAATATACTCTTTCTAACTACCTATCCAACATACTCCTTTACTCTTCTTTACTGACACAACAACTTCCAAGATCCACACTAAAGCTTTTGTCTGCAAAACCGTTTTACCTTCCTTACTACATTTATATCATCTTCCCCATAAATAATCATTTAATTTCTGACAAACCTTTAGTATTCAAAACTTTAAGTTTCTGTGCACTACAAGTTATCCCTTTAGGTTTTCTTACGGCTACTTTCTTTACTCGCAAAAAGATGGAAAACAATTCTTTCTTTTACGTTGAAGACCAAATCCCACCTTTGGAAGCTCTATTCCATAATGTAAATTTTAGAACGGTGGTTTCTCAAGAACCGGGCTTACTTAATGAGTGGCGTTTTCCAAGAACTGGCAATGTTGTCTCACCCCATCCACACAACATGGATGATTCTAATGCCTTCTGGAGTCACTGCCTTCTTGGTTTTCTGGTCGACTACCGTCTCCTTCGAGCTTCTTTTGTTAATCAAATGATCGAAGACCACTGGGCTACGAGAGCCAGTGCATGTAAAGCGGATGGGAGACATTTACATTCTACATTTTCAAAACATACAAGACTTGCATGATGTTTTGGAAAGGAGTATCTTAGTTATTGATGGTGCTCTGATGGTCCTTCGTAAGTGGAGAAGTGGGATGATACCGAGATGTGTCACCTTCCCCACTGCAAGGGTTTGGATGAGAGTTTGTGGAATGCTCTTTGAGTACCTTAATCAAAAAATGGCAGGCATAATAGCTAGGCTTTTTGGCTTTGATACATCCATTGAACCCTTTGAAAATATACCAGATCATGACTATTTGAGGATGAGAGTAACTATCAGATTGGGAGATCCCCTTAACCCTGGTTTCTTCCTTGCATGCAATAACAACAAGCTTATCTGGATACAATTCAAGTATGAGGAGATTTTCAAGTTCTGCACTCGGTGTGGTAGAATCGGGCAGAAGAAGGGGATTTGCCCTGACAAGATCTCCGATATTATATCAAATCTGAATTCATCACTTGAAAGAGCAATTGACAAAGGTTTTGTTGTGTTTCAAACAAGGTACCAATTTACGATGTTTAACTTAAATTTGTGTGCATTACCTTCAACCTCGAGGTATATTACGTCGAAGATTAGATTAGGGGAACATAGGGGTGAATATGTTCCTGCTGATTATCTGGAAGAGTACGTTATTGATTTTGATTTGGGGCTTGTGGATGGTGTAAAACCCCTCGCGAAAGCGGAAATATAAAACACACAAAGTACTAAAATTGCAGCGGAATTTAAACTTTTTAAACATAAACTACATGCGAGGTGAATTAAAACTGAAACAGAAACAGAAAACTGATATAAAAGAAATAGATAAGTATAACAGTTCTAAGTATTGGAAACCAAATATATACAAAGCCTGGGATGGAACATCCCTACAGGCACCAAAAGATAATAGTATCAAAAACTAGAGTCTAGCTACTCGAAAGTGTAAGTCATATGATGACAAGTGGATCATCACTCGCTAGCTCTCAATGAAACCCCGTCCAACCTGCATGTATCTACATACATGAAAACATGTACGACACAATCAGTAGGGAGTGACTAGAGTTCTCCTAGCCACCTTTTGTAACGACACGTAACAAGCAATACAAACAGAACACTCCAACATATATAAACATGTGAAGTATAACAATATCTCGATAACCGATCTCATACTATCATGCAATCACTAATGCACGACTCTCAACCAACTTCGGAAACTATTTGGAAGGAGAGCCGGTTTCCCTACCGGTTGCCCGGTCGGGGTGTCTTTCAGTCCAAACCATTTACGAAACCGACTAAAGAGTCATCCAATGCCTTGGATGAACAACATCAAAGTCAAGGTACTATAAACATCACTAACATCATGCATATCTGACACTTTACCAATACTAGGCAAGCAAATATAGAACAGCGAGTATAAGGTTCAGCGGTCAACTTAAAACATAACCTAAATACCAAACATTCAGCAAGTATAAAGGTTCAGCGGTCATCTCAAGACATAACCTAAATACCAAACATTCATCAAGCAAGGACTCAGAGGCCAACTTAAGACATGGACCCAGCCAATTAGCAAGACACTAGACTCAGAGGCCAACTTAAGGCATAGACTAGCACCCAAAAGAAAAGGACTCAGAGGCCAGCTTAAGGCATGTCCCTTCACTACATCACAAGACACTAGACTCAGAGGCCAACTTAAGGCATGTCCTAGCATCAAACATCTGCACCCCGGGCAAGGTGTCAGTTCCTTAGCTACCCCGTTGTGCAGCTGCTCTACTTGTCAGACTCAGAGGCCAACTTAAGGCATGTTCCAACGCGATCACAATCAAACATGTTTGGGCTCAGAGACCAGCTTAAGGCACATCCCAGACACGACAACCATAAACATATAGGGCTTAGAGGCCAACTTAAGGCATATCCCCATATATGACAATCAACTCACGTATTAAGTTCAGAGGCCAGCTTAAGGCATAACTTAATACGCATCAATACAATATCATCCAAGTCTAGGAACTAATCTATAGTTCTACTTTCTTATACTTCTAATCAACACTCAATTGATCCCGGGAACTAAGTTGAGGGAGAGCCGGTTTCCCTTTCGGTTACCCGACCGGGGGGTCTCTATCCTCTCTCCATTCCCGAACCCAATATACTGTCGCCCATCCCCCGGGGACCTCAAACACACATGAAAGGTACATGGAACGAATCTCAACCAAAATCGATAAATCGTTTGAAAGTTAAAACCAAAACAATGAGAACAGGGGCTCTCAGCCGATCCCAGACCGTCTGCCGGTCCACCGGCTGGGAGTCCCTTCCCACGCCAAACAACCGTCTAAGAAAACAATGAGAAGAGGCTCTCAGCCGGTGGACCGTCCGCCGGCCAGCCGGCTGGGAGTCCCTTCCCATAAGCCAAACTTCAAATCTTAAAATACAAGGAGTGACTCTCAGCCGGTGTACCGGCTGCCGGCCTGCCGGCTGGGAGTCACTTCCCATGCCTTTGCAAAACTTGAAAAACACTCAAGAAGGATCCTGAGCCGGTCGACCGGCGGCCGACTGACCGGCTCAGAAACCATTCTCAAATTTCTGAACATTCAAAGGAAACAACCCCGACTCTGAGCCGGCCGACGGGCTGCCGGTCAGCCTACCGGCTCAGGGTCGCCTGTACGCAAAATCGCAAATTCTCAATAACAATCAAAACTCCTCAAATCGATTCAAGACTTCTAAATTTGCAACATACAATGTTTATGCATCACATACAATCACCAAATATACGAACTATCAGCAATTAATCCCACAAACAATCCTCAATAAGAATATGATTTGTATCCGTCTTAATCATAAATTTCAGGAATTCAACCACTAAGCATATGAAACATCATCTAAGCATATAATCATCAAGTACGAACATTCCTAACATGTTTCTAAGTTCACTCAACAACAACCACATGAAAATTCAGAAGCTTAAACCATCCTAAACATGAAAAGTGCTAATATTACAAGTAAAGGCCGAGTTTCTCATAATTGTCACCTTAAAAGCAATTCCGATCAAAGCTCCTCTTCCACCACGTAGCTATCCACACTAGGGTCGTCTAAACCTTCACCTACAACCAAGAAACACGGATTTTAGAGCTTAAAGGCGAATTCTACAAAAACAACCCGAACTTCGAATGAAAGGAAACGAGAATTAGAAGTGACGGATGACTTGCAAATTTCATGAGGATTCCGAAAATGTAATTATTGCCTTGATTCGGTGAACGGATGATGACGGAAATTGGAAAAGAAGATGAAGATTTAAGGAGAGAAATGAGGAAATAAGTTTACAGTGTTCTTATTTTGGGTGAGGGTTTATGTCGACATACAAGGGGTTTTAAGAGGGTTTTATGTTGTCCTTTCCGTTTAAATGAAAACGGGTTGGAATGAACGGGTTTTTATGGTTCGGACATTGATTTGCCAAGTTGAGTTCGTCTTAAGGACTTAAGATTCTTAAGACGGATCTTACGATTTATTAAAATACTTTCCCAATAAATTATTAAAATATTATTTTACTACTTTAAAATAATTAAAAACCCTTAAAATATATTTTATAAAAATACGGGATGTTACAATCACCCCAACTTCAAAAAGTTTCGTCCTCGAAACTCGAACGAAGATAAATTCTAAATAACTATACCTCAATCGAAAAGAGAAGGATGCGCAACACGCATCGATGCCTCGGTCTCCCACGTCTGATCCTCAACATCACCGCAACGCCAAAGGATCTTCACTAATGGCACCACCTTGCTCCTAAGCTTCCTGTCCTGACGGTCTAGAATCTTCACGGGACGCTCCTCGAAAGCAAGACTCGGCTCTAAGTTCTCGATCTCTCTAGGAAGAACATGACTCGGATCACTAACATACTTACGGAGCTGAGAAACATGAAAGACACTATGAACCTTGCCCAAACTAGGAGGCAAGTCCAAACGGTAAGCAGCAGCACCAATCCTCTTCACGATCTCAAATGGCCCAATATACTTAGGACTCAACTTGCCCTTAACTCCAAACCTCTTAACGCCCTTCATCGGTGAAACTCTCAAGAAAACTCTGTCACCCACCTCAAACTCGAGAGGTCTACGGCGGACATCAGCATAGGATTTCTGTCGATCCTGTGCGGCCTTCATCCTACCTCTGATAAGCTGAACCTGGTCAATCGTCACAGCTAACTGGTCTGGTCCTAGGTCGTGCACGTCGCTCGCCTGATCCCAACAGATCGGACTACGGCACTTCCTACCATAGAGCGCCTCATACGGAGCCATACCAATAGATGAATGGTAACTGTTGTTGTAGGAAAACTCAACTAACGGTAGACACTTCTCCCAAGAACTCTGGAAATTAAGTGCACAAGCACGGAGCAAGTCCTCTAATGTCTGAATAGTCCTCTCGGACTGTCCATCAGTCGCGGCATGAAATGCGGTACTCATCAGCAAACGGCTACCCATAGCCTCCTGTAAAGCCTTCCAAAATCTGGAGCAGAAACGAGGATCACGATCAGAAACGATCTCTCTCGGGACACCATGGTAACGGACTATCTCTGCAATATAAGCCCTGGCTAAACGGTCCATATCCCATGTCTCTCTGATAGCCACAAATCTGACACACTTAGTTGGCCTATCAACCACAACCCAAATCGCATCCTTGCCTCCCACTGTCTTAGGCAATGCCGTCACGAAGTCCATCAAAATGCACTGCCACTTCCACTGAGGAACGTGGAGCGGCTGTAACAAACCACCTGGCCTCCTATGCTCTATCTTGACTTGTTGACAAGTCAAGCACCTACTCACGTAATCCAATATGTCTTTCTTCATCCCGGGCCACCAAAATATAAGTCTCAAGTCCTTGTGCATCTTCTCTCCGTCCGGATGAACTGAATACGGTGTCAAGTGAGCCTCATCTAGAACCCTCTTCCTCAAATCTGGCACATCTGGAACATACATCCTACCTCAGAATCGAAGGAAACCATCAGAATCAATCGCTAAGTCTGGTGCAACACCACTCGAAATCTTAGCCTCGAACTTCCGGAAAGCAGCATCAGTAGGTAAACTCTGGCGAATCTCCCAATACAATGTCGGCTCGGCAGTCATAGCAGATAACCAATCAAAACCACTACCAACCATCTCTAATCTCAACTTTCGGAACTCGGAACACAACTCATCGGGCAACACACGCATGACACTCATCGAATGAGAATTCTTGCGGCTAAGTGCATCCGCGACCACATTGGCCTTACCCTCATGATACAATAACTCAATGTCGTAATCCTTAACCAACTTTAGCCAACGACGCTGTCGCATATTGAGGTCTTTCTGGGTGAAAATGTACTTTAGACTCTTGTGATCCGTGAAAATGCGACAATGAGATCCAATCAAGTAATGACGCCACATCTTCAGGGCATGAACAACTGCAGCTAACTCAAGATCATGCGTCGAATAGTTCACCTCGTGAACTCGGAACTGTCTAGATGAGTAAGCTATCACCTTACCACTCTGCATCAACACACATCCAAGCCTTAACATCGAAGCATCGCAGTAAACATCAAAGTCAACCCTGATCTCTGGCAAAACAAGTATAGGAGCGGATGTCAACCTAGTCTTCAATTCCTGGAAAGAGCTCTCACACTTGTCGGTCCAAACAAATTTAGCTTCCTTCTTCAATAACTGAGTCATCGGACGAGCCAATCTAGAGAAATCCTCAACAAATCGACGGTAGTAACCCGCTAAACCAAGGAAACAACGGATCTCTCCCACATCTTTGGGACTCTCCCAATCAACAACGGCCTCAATCTTCGCGGGATCAACCATAACTCCCTCACTAGATATCACATGTCCAAGAAATGCAACCTTAGAAAGCCAAAACTCACACTTAGAGAACTTCGCGAACCACTTCTGTCGACGTAAAATCCCAAGTATCAATCGGAGATGCTCGGCATGTTCCTCATCGGTCTTCGAGTAAATGAGAATGTCATCAATAAACACCACCACACAAGTATCAAGAAACTCACTAAAGGTGCGATTCATCAGATCCATAAAGATAGCAGGTGCATTAGTCAACCCAAAAGGCATAACCACGAACTCAAAATGCCCATATCTGGTACGAAAAGCAGTCTTCGCAATGTCAGCCTCTCTCACTGGGATCTGATGATAACCCAATCGAAGATCAATCTTAGAAAACCTAGAAGCACCCCTAAGCTGGTCAAATAAATCATCAATCCTAGGCAAAGGATATATGTTCTTCACGGTCACCCTGTTCAACTCTCTGTAATCAATGCAAAGTCTCATGAAACCATCTCTCTTCTTAACAAATAAAACTGGAGCACCCCACGGAGAAGCACTCGGTATAATAAACCCTTTCTCGATCATCTCTTCCAACTGTTGCTTCAACTCTTTCAACTCGGGTGGAGCCATAACGGTAAGGAGCCTTAAATATAGGTCCGGTACCTGGAACAAGCTCAATGGTAAACTCCACATCTCTCTCTGGCGGTATCCCTGGCAAGTCGTCTGGGAAAACATCTGGAAACTCACGAACAATGGCTACATCCTCAAGCTTCGGTAGCGATGGCTTGGCAGCTGAAACAACACACAGGAAGGCCTGGCAACCCTTCCTAAGAAGATGAGATGCTTTCATCGACGATATAACACGAACACCCTTTTTAGGGCGAGTTCCCTATAGGAAACACGGTACGAACTCCTGAAGAACTCCTCAAGCAGATTTTTTGGTCGCGACACTCGAAGCGAGCATGGTATCGCGATAACCAATCCATACCGAGGATAATGTCAAATTTCCCGAGAGGAAATCTCAGTAAGTCCGCTGGAAATGTGGCTTGACCAATAATAATCGGAACATCCCTATGGGACGAAGAGCAGGAAAACACGTCTCCCGAAGGTAAGGAAATGGAAGTCTCCTCAACCAACGAAGACTCAAGAGCTAAACGGTCTGCGAACTGAGTCGATATAAATGATAAATAAGCTCCAGTATCAAACAAAATAAGGCACTCAGCGCCAAGAACAGAAAAGATACCAGCAACAATATATGGATGAGCCTCTGCCTCAGCCCTAGTCATCACAAAGATCTTCCATTTCGGCTTTCCTCCCTTTAGTCGCTGCAGCAGCAGTGGCAGCCTTGCCAAGTGCAGTGTTCCTCTCGGGACACTCAAAGGACTTGTGCCCAAATCCATTGCAGGTATAACACTTAAAGGCATTCTTGAAACAATCAAAACCCAGATGAGATGGTTTACCACAACGGTGGCAAACACTAGAAGCAGTATCAATGTGGAAAGTGGTCTTAGCAACCGGAGCAGAGAACCTCTCAAATCGCTTCTTCTGAGAAGAAGGCGAAGAAGTAGATGGAACAAACGGTCTCTTCCCCTGGTAAACGGATCTCTGGTGAGAAGTAACACTGGAAGTAGCAGCTCGGGTCTCAGCATCTATGGCACGAATGGAACTCTCGGCCCAAATAGCATCATCATAAATCTCCACAAAAGAAGTCGAGTCACGGCGAACCATACTCTCGATGCGCGGTCCTAACTTCCCACGATAGAAGTAAACTCTCTCAGCCTCATCCCTGACAAACTTCGAAGCGAAATGTGCAAGTTGGTTAAATTTGTCGGTGTACTCCTGAACGGACATCTTACCCTGCTTCAAGTCCATTAACTCCTTAAGTCTCTGTGATCTAAGCTCCTTAGGATAAAACCTCGTCTCGAGCTTATCCTTAAAAGCCTCCCAATCAAATAAAGGATCAAGAATGAAAGTCGGTCCGGTCAATGCCCACCATCTATCGGCATCTAGGGTCAAAAAGTGAGTGGCTAGCCGCACTCTATCCTCTCTGCCAACCGAGTACATGGTGAAGCTCCTTTCCATCTCACGGAACCACTCAGTAAGAGCTACCGGATCAACCTCGCCTCCATAAGTCTTCACGTGGCTCCTGGACATCTGTGATGCTATCCAAGAGAAGCTACCAGTCCTATTGGCCTCATTGCCTGGCGGTGGAGGAGGTGGAACAGTCTCTGCCTGCTGTCTCTGGTTCTCAAGCAACTGATGAAGTGCTTGCATTATAGTGTTCTCAGCAGCTGTGGTTCTCACCATCCTTCAAAAGAAAACAAGTGTTAACTTAGCAATTAGCATTCACAAATAGACTACAATATAAATCCTTAAGTCTACCCATCTCCCATTCATTATTTGTTTATTTGGTCAAGTTAAGGTTGGGGGTCACATGAGTGTGTCGGGAGCAACAATGCTCTGATACCAACTGTAAAACCCCTCGCAAAAGCGGAAATATAAAACACACAAAGTACTAAAAATACAGCGGAATTTAAACTTTTTAAACATAAACAACATGCGAGGTGAATTAAAACTAAAACAGAAACTGAAAACTGATATAAACGAAATAGATAAGTATAACAGTTCTAAGTATTGGAAACCAAATATATACAAGCCTGGGATGGAACATCCCTACAGGCACCAAAAGATAATAGTATCAAAAACTAGAGTCTAGCTACTCGAAAGTGTAAGTCATATGATGACAAGTGGATCATCACTCGCTAGCTCTCAATGAAACCCCGTCCAACCTGCATGTACCTACATACATGAAAACATGTACGCCACAATCAGTGGGGAGTGACTAGAGTTCTCCTAGTCACCTTTTGTAACGACACGTAACAAGCAATACAAACAGAACACTCCAACATATACAAACATGTGAAGTATAACAATATCTCGATAACCGATCTCATACTATCATGCAATCACTAATGCACGGCTCTCAACCAACTTCAGAAACTATTTGGAAGGAGAGCCGGTTTCCCTACCGGTTGCCCGGTCGGGGGTCTTTCAGTCCAAACCATTTACGAAACCGACTAAAGAGTCATCCAATGCCTTGGATGAACAACATCAAAGTCAAGGTACTATAAACATCACTATCATCATGCATATCTGACACTTTACCAACACTAGGCAAGCAGATATAGAACAGCAAATATAAGGTTCAGCGGTCAACTTAAGACATAACCTAAATATCAAACATTCAGCAAGTATAAAGGTTCAGCGGTCAACTCAAGACATAACCTAAATACCAAACATTCAGCAAGCAAGGACTCAGAGGCCAACTTAAGGCATGGACCCAGCCAATCAGCAAGACACTAGACTCAGAGGCCAACTTAAGGCATAGACTAGCACCCAAAAGTAAAGGACTCAGAGGCCTACTTAAGGCATGTCCCTTCACTACATCACAAGACACTAGACTCAGAGGACAGCTTAAGGCATGTCCTAGCATCAAACATCTGCACCCCGGGCAAGGTGTCAGTTCCTTAGCTACCCCGTTGTGCAGCTGCTCTACTCGTCAGACTCAGAGGCCAACTTAAGGCATGTTCCAACGCGATCACAATCAAACATGTCTGGGCTCAGAGACCAGC
Source organism: Silene conica (assembly GCA_029255685.2). Classification (NCBI taxonomy): domain Eukaryota; kingdom Viridiplantae; phylum Streptophyta; class Magnoliopsida; order Caryophyllales; family Caryophyllaceae; genus Silene; species Silene conica. The sequence continues at coordinate 78,269,140 of CM055314.2, forward strand.
TTCAGGCATATCCCAGACACGACAACCATACACATATAGGGCTCAGAGGCCTACTTAAGGCATATCCCCATATATGACAATCAACTCACGTATTAAGTTTAGAGGCCAGCTTAAGGCATAACTTAATACGCAACAATACAATATCATCCAAGTCTAGGAACTAATCTATAGTTCTACTTTCTTATACTTCTAATCAACACTCAATTGATCCCGGGAACTAAGTTGAGGGAGAGCCGGTTTCCCTTTCGGTTACCCGGCCGGGGGGTCTCTATCCTCTCTCCATTCCCGAACCCAATATAGTGTCGCTCATCCTCCGGGGACCTCAAACACACATGAAAGGTACATGGAACGAATCTCAACCAAAACCGATAAATCGTTTGAAAGTTAAAACCAAAACAATGAGAACAGGGGCTCTCAGCCGGTCCCAGACCGTCTGCCGGTCCACCGGCTGGGAGTCCCTTCCCACGCCAAACAACCGTCTAAGAAAACAATGAGAAGAGGCTCTCAGCCGGTGGACCGTCCGCCGGCCAGCCGGCTGGGAGTCCCTTCCCATAAGCCAAACTTCAAATCTTAAAATACAAGGAGTGACTCTCAGCCGGTGTACCGGCTGCCGGCCTGCCGGCTGGGAGTCACTTCCCATGCCTTTGCAAAACTTGAAAAACACTCAAGAAGGATCCTGAGCCGGTCGACCGGCGGCCGACTGACCGGCTCAGAAACCATTCTCTAATTTCTGAACATTCAAAGGAAACAACCCCGACTCTGAGCCGGCCGACGGGCTGCCGGTCAGCCTACCGGCTCAGGGTCGCCTGTACGCAAAATCGCAAATTCTCAATAACAATCAAAACTCCTCAAATCGATTCAAGACTTCTAAATTTGCAACATACAATGTTTACCCATCACATACAATCACCAAATATACTAACTATCAGCAATTAATCCCACAAACAATCCTCAATAAGAATATGATTTGTATCCGTCTTAAGCATAAATTTCACGAATTCAACCACTAAGTATATGAAACATCATCTAAGCATATAATCATCAAGTAAGAACATTCCTAACATGTTTCTAAGTTCACTCAACAACAACCACATGAAAATTCAGAAGCTTAAACCATCCTAAACATGAAAAGTGCTAATATTACAAGTAAAGGCCGAGTTTCTCATAATTGTCACCTTAAAAGCAATTCCGATCAAAGCTCCTCTTCCACCACGTAGCTATCCACACTAGGGTCGTCTAAACCTTCACCTACAACCAAGAAACACGGATTTTAGAGCTTAAAGGCGAATTCTACAAAAACAACCCGAACTTCGAATGAAAGGAAACGAGAATTAGAAGTGACGGATGACTTGCAAATTTCATGAGGATTCCGAAAATGTAATTATTGCCTTGATTCGGTGAACGGATGATGACGGAAATTGGAAAAGAAGATGAAGATTTAAGGAGAGAAATGAGGAAATAAGTTTACAGTGTTCTTATTTTGGGTAAGGATTTATGTCGACATACAAGGGGTTTTAGGAGGGTTTTATGTTGTCCTTTCCGTTTAAATGAAAACGGGTTGGAATGAACGGGTTTTTATGGTTCGGACATTGATTTGCCAAGTTGAGTTCGTCTTAAGGACTTAAGATTCTTAAGACGGATCTTACGATTTATTAAAATACTTTCCCAATAAATTATTAAAATATTATTTTACTACTTTAAAATAATTAAAAACCCTTAAAATATATTTTATAAAAATACGGGATGTTACAGATGGAGGCCGTGTTCAGCCTGGTATGGAATTTGCTGTGACTGCTCTCCCTTTTGCCGGCCCTGTTATTTTTGAAGCTGAGCAGTTAATACCTCAATACATGGAACATACGAATGATAATAACATGCAGGAGAATAATAATTTGGATGAACATATGGATGTTCATCCTCAGAATCCAGTTCCTTTGGTCCCAAATGATAATACAATGGCAGTTGATGATCAATTTTCGGAACAAAACAGTCATCAGCAGATGCATGCAGAGGCTCCCAATGCAGATCTCTTACATCATCACACAGAAAATCAAGATCAACCACAAAATGACAACATAAATGATACCCTGGGACCAGAGAACGACGTTTTTGTAGCAGTGTCTGAGAATGGAAATGTCATGGTCAATCTAGATATGGAGCATAGGAATCAAGATGACCAAAATATGCAAATAGAGACTCCAGGATAGGAATCTACTTTACCTGGGGGTAACTACAATTATTTGCATGCTAATGGAAATGTAACCCTGCCACTTCTTCAAGACAGGTTGATGGTTTCATTCAGGGTCAACCTTCTCCCAATGAAGGCAGTACTGGACTAATGATGCACACGGGGTATGAAGCAACTCATGGGCATGCAAATGTTAGAGTTCCATCTACCAATCCTGGGAGTATCAATGAACAAGGAAATGATCAGCCTCTGAATATGGTGGGAAATCAGGTTGGTTTTATGGATCTGGCTAATCCTCCAGAAAATACAACAGTTATTAACACTCAACAACTGCTACATCATATTCACCAAGACACTGAAGATCAAACTCATAATGACAATCAAAATCAAATGGAGGATCCTGGCATTTCTTTCAATGCTCATTTTCGAGGTCAAGGTGAATTCGAATATCCGTTTAATGAGGTTTCTTTTGTTCTTAATTCCATTTCGAATCGGGTTGAAGGTGACCCATATAGGGTTAACATTGAGAACGATGCAAGAGGATATAACCAACAGGTGGATATGTCGGCTTTCTTACCTATCATTTATCATGAACCGAATGACACCAGGGTTAACAGGCCTGATGATGTTTTTGATGGTCCAAATCAAGAACATGATAATGGACAAGATAATGATTCTGATAATTCGTCACCAGCTCCAACACCCGAATGACCTCTTTTTTCATCGCCATCCACTTCTATAATGAGTTCCTTTAATTCGTCTTCTGACTCATTCCATGATGATTTGGAACACATTGAACATCTACTGGGTTTAAATGAGGTAGAACAAAAACCACTTTTGGCCCCACAGGTCCCTCCTCGAGTAACAACGGATATAATAACACACCCGCTTAATCAGAAGGGAGTCAAAGCCTCTGAAGATTTGAGTTCTAACCAGAGGATGTTTGTAAAAGGGAAGGAGATAATCTTTAATGCAGTTGCTGAATGCTCTGATGCAAACGTACCGAAGAAGAGAAAGGCCTTTTCAGACCCTAGATCTCAGTCTTTTAACACTGACGAGCTTTATTGTTGGGAAAGTTTCCAGTCTGTTTCTAGTTCCTCTAAAAAGATTTTCCATGGATCTTCATTTGGGGTGAAAGGTTTATTTCATGTTGCTGTCAATGATGAAGACCTAATCATCCTCTCAAGTTCATCAGACAGTTCCTTGGATCATAACAACAACAACAACAACAAGGGTTTTGCGGAGATTGACCACAAACAATCTCCTCAGTCTAAATGAAGTGCCTCGCCTGGAATTGCAGAGGCCTTAACGACCCGCTGGCTCCTGTAATCACTAAAATAAAAGCGTTGGTCATATCTAGATCTTTAGATTTAATTTTTCTGTCTAAAACTAAATGTAGGGCTAGTACGGTGGATAACCTTTTTGGACATTTAGGTTTTTCATCGTCTTTTGGTGTCGATGCTAGGGGTACTAGGGGTGGTCTTTGGGTGGGATGGAAGTCACACTTTCTTTTGCAGCTTGTTTCGTCCTCACCAAACCTCATCATTTTCAAAGTTTATGAAAATCCCCACTTAGTCTGGTATTTGTGTCTTGTTTATGGCGAACCTACAAAGGAATAGAAGAATAGTGTGTGGCTTCATATCGAAAGTTCCTTAGCCAACATCAATGCAGAGTTCCTCCTAGTAGGAGATTTTAATCAGGTCGAATTCTTGGATGATAAATTAGGGGGAAGAGTGGAAATGTAGAAACAAGTTATGCAATATTCCATTCCAAGGGTCCTCGGTTTACTTGGTGCAATAACAGGAAGGGATCTGCGCGTGTTTATGAAAGAATTGATAAAGGCTTTGTTTCAGCAAAATGGTATGATTTATTCCCAGACACAAATATTACTCACCTACCTATACAATGCACCGATCACGCACCCCTCATGCTGCAAACACATAGTAATAGCAACAAACCATCCAGATCTTTCAAAATTGAATCATGGACTCCAGACTATCCTGAGGTTACATCACTCTTACAACATGAATGACAAAAGCAAGACACAGGATCAGTTACATATCGGTTGTGCTCTAAATTACATAGGGTAAAGAAAACTATGAAAAAGTGGACAGTTAATAAGAAAAAGGAATGGAATAAGCAATGGTCAGACTTTGACGACGACTTATCTGATAATCTCAAAGATATTTTCAAGCAATGGATCTAGTGAAGTTAAGTATGAGAGCAGTCATGCTCGATTTATGGAGTTCAATAAGGCAGTTACCATATTCTGGAAACAAAGAGCTAAGCTAAAATGGTTAGCTGAGGGAGATGCCTGTACCAAATATTTCTTTAACTTCTTCAAACAACGACAAAGACAGAATAAGATTCTGGGCATCCAATGCCAGAATGGGTAATGGGTTTTTGATGATACGTCAATTTCTTGCTGCTTTGCTAATTTCTTTGGAGGTATTTTCGAAACAAACTCAACTCATGAACCTTTTGCTAATTTCATGGCAAGAACACAAAATGTTTTGAACAAATTAAGGAGAAAGTTAAACCCTGATCAACATGATAAATTGAGTAGACCTTTTACAAAGCAAGATATTCGTAAGGCAGTTTTTCAAATGGGTCTTAATAAATCACCGGGCCCAGATGGTATTACAACGATTTTCTTTCAGAAATTTTGGAAGTTTATTAAGGATGATGTTACGAAGGCTCTCCTGAGAATGTTAAACGAAGGGCATGTTCTCAAAAGATTTAATAGAACGACAATTATCCTTATACCAAAGATTCATGCACCTGAGAGGGTAGAAAACTATAGACCTATTAGTTTATGCAATGTTATCATGCGAATTATGTCCAAATGCATAGCTAATAGGGTTAAAAGTTATATGGGTTTTGGTTGGGGGAATTTCAAAACGGTTTCATACTAGGAAGGTCTATCACTGACAATATCTTAATTAGTCATGAAATCTTCAATTATATTAACAAAAGATCAAAAGGAAAAACAGGAATACTGGGTATGAAAGTTGATATGAGTAAAGCCTACGATCGTCTCAGTTGGAACTTCATTCAGGCAACACTGACTCATATGGGTTTTCCGGAAAATATCATAGCTATTATTATGGACAGTATTAAGACAGTTTCATATGATATTATTATTAACGGGAAATCATCAACTACTTTCATTCCAAAATGCGGTATTAGGCAAGGGGACCCTATATCACCCTTCATGTTTGCTTTGTGTACGGAAGTTCTATCTCAAATGTTTTCATCCGCCCAACAATCATCTGAGATTAAGGGTATACAAATTGCTCAAGGGGCTACTAGAATCTCCCACCTACTTTTCGCAGATGATCTTATCATTTTCTCTCAGGCAACAAAGGTACACTGCCAAGGTATTTCAAATATCCTCAACACATATTGTCATTTGGCTGGACAAAAATTGAACCATGATCAAACAGCAATCACATTTAGCCCAAATTGTACATTAGCAAACACGAGGGATTGCCTGCAAACATTGGAAATTAAGAAACCACGTGAGATGGGACTGTATTTGGGTCTTCCTTTGGATGTGGGAAAATCAAAGAAAGATTTCTCTGCAAAAATTATTGAAAAGGTTCGTCGACGCATTTTTTCGTGGCAAAACAAATTTCTTTCAACAGCTGGTAAGTTAACCCTTATCTCCTCTATCATCTCATCACTCTCTATTTACTCTATATCGGCATTTCGAATGCCGGTAAGTGGGACTTCAAAGATAGACTCTTTGATTTCACAATTTTGGTGGGGGAATGGGAAAGGAGGTAAGGGCATTCACTGGTGTAGTAAGGCATTTATGCAACTATGAAAAGCGGAAGGGGGACTTGGAATTAGAAAAACAGAATGTTTCAACCAAAGTCTGATGGCCAAAGTGGGATGGAAGCTTATTTCTGACCCTGAATCTTTGATTGGCAAGGTTATTGGAGTACGATATAAGTTTCCTCAGATTATAAGAGAGAACACAGAAACTTGGAAATCGAAACAAATGTCTTGGAGAGGACGAAGTATCCTTTGGGGATTACAGCTTTTAAAGCCTAATGTGTCTTGGCAGATTGGGTTCAATTCGACTCTGGATCTTTGGAGGGATAAATGGATAAAAGATACAAATCTAAGTTCTCTCCTTCAATTGAACCAAAACAATCTGCCTCATCAGAAGCTATCAGGCATACAACTCAACGATGGCCAATGGGATTCTGAAAAGATTATTGCTATTGGTGCTTCTGAAGCTCTGGACGACATTTTAGCCATCCCTATTCCTTTCTCTGAAGACTTGGATAGACTTATTTGGAGTGCTTCTAAAGATGGAAAGTACTCTATTAAGAGTGCATATATCAAAGCCTTTGATAGAAGGTGGTCGCATAATGCCTCTTCTAAGGATATATGCAGGAAAAGCTGCTACTCACCCAATTTGAAATGGAACCAAATATGGAATTTACAAATTCCATGTAAATGGAAAATTTTCATTTGGTAAATTATGACCCAAACATTGCCTTGTGCCTTTGAACTTTCCAAACGAAAAGGACCTTCAGATGGTCTGTGTCATTACTGTAGGGGCCAGGATATACCTGAAACTTTGGAACATTTGCTTCGCGATTGCCCTACTGCTTCCGATATTTGGTTTATTTCACCTCTCAGCATTTGAACTTCCTCTATCAATCATCTACCAGTACAAAATTGGATTGCCAACTGGATTTCTTTCTTTGCCAAACAGAAGGAACAACTTTTCCTCGTTTCAAATTTCGTCTCTACCTTATGGCTGATCTGGTGTGTTCGTAATGAGGGCTTATTCAATGGTATCAACCTCAATCTATCAGCATTCTTGAATAGAATCAATACGCTTGCTTCGGATAACATCCAGAATATTGAAAAGGGAATTCAGCATCGAGTTCTGACAACCACAGATTCAAAATCTCCTGACTTTCTGACCACGACGGAGACAATTATGAATCACTTTCCAGTTAATATCATTGGTTCTAATTTATGCACTAACTCTGTTAGGGTCAAATGTGATGCATCATGGAAGCCAGATTGTAAGGCATCAGCGGGATGGATTATAAGGGACTTCAATGGTACCAACATTAAGTTGGGAGCTTCTCAATTTAGGGTCATTTCTCCAATTCATGCAGAAGCAGTGGCTTTAATTTCTGCAGGTAAGGACGCCCTTAGTAGTGGTTTCTACCATCTGAATGCAACATCGGATTGTCTTAACCTGGTTCTACAAGCAAATGGTTGCGGGGACTTCGATAAGGATATCACCTCTTCGGTCAAGTCTTTACTTAATATTATTAGTAGCTGTCACTGTTTTTCATTGAGTCATTGTCCTAGATACTTAAATAGGTCTGCCCAGGCGATAGCCAAAATTTGGCTAGACTTGTCGCGAGTCTCCAAATTAACAATTTATAATCCACTACAAACTCTAACAATAGTAAGGGTAAGTAGGGGTCGATCACACAAGGAAGGTCTATGTTTAATGTGTGTTTGTGTAAATAATTCTAATTTAATGTAACTAATTGGGGGGTGTTTGCGGTTTTGAATCTAAATCTAACAAAGCAAAATATTAAAATATTAGAGTGAATGAAATTATAAGAAAGGTCTTGGGTCTTACAATTTCCACAAATGATATAGGTTTGATCGTTGACACTTTTATACTCTATTACTCTTGAATACTTTGTTGTGAAAAACATGATTTTCTACTTCTCCTTATTTTCAGTTGTTCATTGCGAGAAGCGCACATAAACAACCCTTATGGTGATGACAATCTAGTCCAAGCGTATCTAAATTTAATCATGCCATAGGTTATAACTAGAGAAGCCAACAAAGAAGAACAAATGCATACACAAGCGGTTCTACACTTTAATTCTTATGATTATTATTCTCCTACAATTCAACAATGATGAAAAGCATACAATTGATGAACAATAATTGCTACTAATGTCTAGGTAATTGAACAAAAGATTCAAATTCCTAAACTAGCAATAGATTAGAGATAATATAAACTAGGTGATCAAACTAGTAAAAACTATCGATAATCGTAATAATGAGTTGAGAATAAAAATCAATATTCAAGAGATAAAAATATAGAGTAAAGAGTCTTACAAAACACTAATTCATTTGCTTCAATTGCTTGATCCAAGATGAGTAACTTACTCTTCCATACAAATAAAACTATCTAAAATAAACTATGAAAATTGTATTCTAATGATTAAAAGGTAGAGAAAGTATGTAGAGTGTGTAGAAGAAGTGTTCACAGCATCTTCTTATATGGGCTTCAAAGGACAACTCCTTAATGTCTCTTAAATTATAGGTATTATTACCAAAATAAATGAGAATTAAGGAGTTGTTGAAATTGCATTAAATCTCATGTTTTGTCATAAACTAGGGTTGAAATCCAATGTTTGTGTCATAAAATATGAGTTGAATGCATGACATCCATGGAATCCAATGTTCATCTTGATGTTTACTTGCTTTGACCTTCATTACTGGGCTTCACTTGCTTAAAGAGCCATATTTCACGACATATTCAGCCCAATACCAACTTATAAAGAATTCATCTTCATTACTAACCAGAAATCAATCCATTTACCCCATGAAAACATGCAAATCCATCGTTAACCCAATATCAAAGACATGTGCATTAAAAGGATAAGCATCCGTAAAAAAAATAAAAATAAAAATAATCCAAACTTGCTATCTTTATATTGAATTCCAAAATTGACTATCAAGACCTTGACATTTGTGAAATACATTTCAGTTTTTCCTATTATAAGGATAACACTAAAACTTGAGAGAGATTGTCTTTCAATAAATTATTGAGAGACCATTTTTTTGTACCCTTTTATTTGTATTTTGTGTTCCTTTTGTTATTGATCGTACCATAGTAGTTTCGTACTTATTCACATAGTAAATGTACTTATTTTATCTTTAATCATGATTTGTACCAATTATTACTACTTTTAGTACCACTTTTTCTTAAATTTGTACAATAATCTCTCAATAAGCTTATTGAGAGGCGGTCTCTCAGAAGACCTACCGGAACGATAATATTCTTTCATTATTTGATTATTCTTTCATTATACGGAGTATGATTTACTCATGTACGGAGTACATGTTTTCAACATTTGCTCCTACCATTTCTTTTGGCCACCCTCACTGAATTTTCACTAGTTGAAGACGGATAATTTTTCTCTCATATCCATATGATTCCCTAACTTTCCTCACTTGTCCCCCATCCACTTGCTTTGTTATGAGAGGAATATTATCATTCTCTAATTTTTGACGGATATCATTCGATAAACAGGACGCTTTATTAAATCAAACCCTATTTGAAAAAATAATAACTTTTGATCCAACTAGCAACTGGTCTAGCCACAATTAATTAATCTCACTAAAATGAAGTGATTTCTTGATTAATTCAAAAATTGCGGTCCATAATTATAAATACTGGGATAAAATTCATTATGTTTTGAGGGAGGAGAAAATGTTTTTTTTTGTCAAAAGGGCAGATCGTGAGGCATTGGAAAATTATTATGAAAAAAAGTACATAATTATATAATCAAAATGCATATATTAAAGAGCAATTAAGTCATTTATTGCACAATATTCCACATTAACTTTTGACAAATTATGTTTATGACTAAATATTCATCAAACTTCTGATCGGCATTATCATTTCCAATCTTTCATTGAAAGATGTTTATATATCGTTTCATCTATGGCTTGACCAAAGCATTCTCGAGTCGAAACTGGACCAACTTTCTTTGCGCCTGTCCAAAAATTCGATCCCTAGTTTTTTTTTTGAAGATGAAGAAAAGGAAACTAAATTTGCAATGAGATGCCCTTAATTATTGCAAGGCAGTTTGGATGGAAAATTGGCATAAAGAGTGTAAATGTTTGTTATGCTATTCTTCATATGCACCTACATTTTTCGGAATGGTGCAACAAACTATGCTCTATAAATCCTGTTAAATCTATTTTCAGAATTTCAGTCATACAGTATAACATTGTGGTGAACACCAACGTATCAATAAATGAAATGCCGGTGTGTCACAAACGGACCAATTCTGCAATCTCTGACATATTACAACAAAACTTGGCATATATTTTAACCAGAGAACATACCGACGACTATCTCTCCATGTGATTTGAAAACCTCAAAACTGATCATGAAGGAGATAATGCCAGGTAAACGGTACAAACAAATTCGGACTTGAAACCTTGAGTTCTTGACTCTTGCAGGCCATGCCGGTCAATCTTCTCCGATGATCAGTGATTCGAAAGTTAGTTTTCTTCTGCAAAATCACGCAAGGAATGAACGGGTAAGAGGCATATTACTTCTATTCTTGTTGGAGAAAGTAGAATGGAAAGCACCATCACATACGATTATGCTATTTTATCCATTGGCCAGGTTATTTCAAGCAAATTTTAACTTTGGTTTGTGGTTGTGCCGGAGAACAGAAAGACTAAGGTAATTTTACTAAAAAGTTTGTCCATAAAGGGAACAAGAGATCAAGAGTCAATCCTCATAGTAAAATAACACTCCCTCCATCCCGTTGATATTTGTCCGGAATCGTCCCCATATGACTAGAATACTAGATTCATATGGAGGATTGCTTTTCTTTTATAATACCCATTTAGTTGGAGAATACATAGTAAAATCATCTTTGGATGAAGAGATATGGAAGGAAGCGGAGGGGCGACTACAGTTATTTGGTTACTAATTGGTTGGAGGGAAATAGCATAAAGGGAAATAGCCCTTGGGTTTGACACATTCAGTGTCCCCATGGTATGAGACTGACAAACAAAGCGACCACTAAACTCGGAAAAAAGTTACCAAAGCTCTTTATCCATCGACCCAAAATATTACTATATGCTTATCACTTCGTGAATGATGTTTTACCTCCCCTAAGCCACCGACCAGTCTACTAGGATTGATGAAACAAAATCATGAATGCCTGTTATGCAAGATAATGTGGGGAAGAAGATAACACACCTTCCTTTTTATCAATATGTACAAAGAAGCTGGCTGCAACGATAAGATAGCACAGCACAAGCATCAAACCTTTAAAATAATTTGATGTTCCTTCCTGCCAGATATATATTACAGTGTTAAACAGTATGTCCAAAAACAGCCATTTTTTAAATTGCAAGTGTTTTACATAAAAGTTGAATGTGCTAACAGATATCCTAAACAGAGATGAGCAGTTTTTTTTCCTGTTTTTTTTTTACTATTTTGGTTTGAGGCAGGGGATGGTGCAGAATTGTTTTCCTTTCTAAAAAATGATAGTGATATCACATGTAAGTACTTAGCACTCGAACAACTGAAACTTGGTATTCTCGCTAACACCTTACATGCATCAAATACCAATTTAAATGTCAAGACGAAATGTTTATTGTCGGCTGGAAAGACCATGATGATATCAAATGAAGTATTACGAGACTTTGGCAGTAACCAGCATGTATCCTCTTTGGCACCATATCATGATGACTTCTTCAAAGACGAAGATATGTGAGAAGAGACAACAATTTCTTAAGAACCCAGGCCGATAACACTCTTTAAAACCTAGATTGGATGGAAGGATTAGGAAGAAGAGGGAGGACAGGAACGCATTTCCCCTCGTTTAATTGTCAAATCAGATTGGAGGGAAGTTGGGGGGAGGGGGGAATGGCTCCATTTAGCCTTCTACAAATGAAATCAAGTTGACTCCCTTTTGCTCCATTTGTGACTTCATTCTGACTCCCCTTTCACTCCTAATAGCGAGTATACAGGTCATCTTTTTTAAGGTTTGAGATTTTCTGATAGGACAGTTTTTATGATTTTCTAATTATGTTAAAAAAAAATCCACATGCGGCTTCTTTAGTCAATGTTCAAGCAAATTTCACCTGGCACTTTGATGAACATCCTTTTTCAAGATGAAGTATAACATAAGTGTATACTAAAACAATAACCAAGCAATACAACGATAATAAGTGTTTCTCAAGAATCAAATTAAAAGAATTTAGCAAGCAAATGAAAGATGGTGGCAAACCTGTAGCATAAAAGCAACAACAAGAACTGTCACAAAAAGTGTAGCAGTCTCAAAAAGTTGAAAATTTAGATCCATAGGCTGCCCCATCATCCACCCAACAATAACACAAAAGGGGATCTGCAAATTTAAGAACCAATATTAGCCGTGTGAATTTAGGATACAGATATTTCTACTTAAACTGATTGCTATTCTAACATGACACCTATAAAACTACGAAGTCCACGATTACGCATAAGAGAAACTTCTGAACACAATAACTGAGTCCAGTGTAAACAACACTTGCATTCATAATAGTAGTTTGAGAGATAGTTTATGTAAGCAAATGAATGTTTATATCAAGATGTAAATTGTAAAACATAACCAGTGCACCCCACTCACCACAAACATCGATATTTGTGTTGATGAGCCAATAGCTACTCCAAGTGTTATATCCTGAAAAAAAAACACGGAGGATCAATCAAGAACTATACTGAAAGATTCCCTAAAAAAACTTATATTTGAATACGAAGGATTCTGCCATGAGAAGAACATTTCATCATTGTATCACAAATTCACAAGAAGAAACATGTTCCTTGTAAGGTTACTCAAGAAGGAATTTTAGAATATCTGCTATGAATTTCAGAAGCAGAAAGATACTGGAGTTAGAGCCCATTTCAGGGAGGGGTTTCAAATTCAGAACTCACCAGTTTATCCTTTACGGCAAACATGATTGCACTGGCATGCTCGGCAGCATTTCCGACAATTGGAAGTAGAATCACACTTATAAACGCAACGGGGATATTCCATGAGTCAGATGCACCCTGCAATCAAAATGGAGACATCACAAACATGATCACATATGAAACAAGAGAAGCTAAGATGGCAGATATAAAATCCTCGGAAAGATGATAGAGTAGGTTGCACTCAAATTATTCTATTACTACAACCATCCCATTTTTATTTTCCCATTTGACTTTGGTGATCAACCAACATCAACCTTGACCATTAGTATTGCTAAAATTTGTACAATACTACAATGCAATGTACAATTTCTCACATTCACTTTATTAAATCTATTATCTTCATTTACCACTTTATCAAAGTTTGTAACTATAATACATTTTGTGTGACAACATTTGACCAATAAAGTAATATGGGGACATAATAAAAGGGAGGGTGTTTTAACAATCAGATGTTTCGTATTCATATAAATTGGGCAACACTATTATGAACTCACTGAATAAGAAATTGTGAAAGTTATCTACTATAAGCAGCCTTGGTGAAAAAGAGTTTGCAATATGTAGTCTCTCACTCAATGGTATCAGTAAAACTGGCAGTCCCTTGAGCTAGAAGAATTACGACAATAACTTATATGTTTCCACAGGAAACTTCTCGAGTACCACACATAAAATAAAGAAAAAAATCACGATAAGAGCTGGGACAAATGAAGTAATTTCAGACTTCTGTCTATAGACTACATTTTCGAACATTCTAGCTCTAATGCTACGCCAACTTGATTCTTAAGACGGAATTTTATGCCAAAGTTCTCCTTAGTGGGCTTTTAGTAGTTTCCTAACTTACATGAAATCCTTATCATTTCAATCTACTATAATGATTACCAATTTTTGTGCTAACCTCACAACCTGCCATACAATCCCATGATAAGTGGTTATTTGTAACTGCAGTGGTTGCTAGAATCTTGAAGTTTATATCGACCAGTTAAGGATAGTACAATAGATACTGGTGACAAACAGAAGGCTTACTCATAAATTGCCGGTTATCTCTCCAATGCGTAGATTTTAATTTATGAAATTAGTCCAAACGTTAGACAATACAAAATGTACAAAACATAAATTAGGGGCAAGATCTATATCAGGATATGTGAAGAAATTTATTGAACTACCTCTATGGCATCAACAAGATATCCAGATAAAACTGACACCCATAATGTCAGAATAGCAAGCCAAGTAATCGATTCCCAGTAAGTTATCTCAGGAACTTCATCATCGTCATGCGAATCTTCAATGACAGTGCTGGATTCCTACACCCATTAATAAGTGTCAGGAGATACTATTATGCATCTTGAATTTGTGAATATCCAACCAAATAACCAACTAAATAACTTTGTAATATACACATTTAAAAGTTATCAGTGTTTCTAGTATACACATATGAATGCTAACAAGCTCCACAACAAATGAGGTAAGGATGTGTCTCAGAGCATAACCTCTTTTCATATACACATTATTTTTGTATTTCCCTCATTTTCTATTAAGACTATTTATTTAGTTTTATTATCTTATTGATTGTGTTCTTTGCATTTTTTGGGTATTTTATTTCATAGTAGATGACTTGTTGTAGTTCTTACTGCAGTAGTGGACTAGTGGTCTTAACTACGTTCCAGGTGGCCAAACTACAGCGTCTTAGTTCCTATAGACGACTGCTTTGTGAGACATGTATTGATTAGGCCAATAATGAAATGGCGGGAGTATTAGACCCCTGAGTAATATGTTTAGCAAATTAAAAGACAATGAAACAAAAAAGGTTGGAAATAACAGCTAAGCATAAAAAACGAGGTCGGAGCTCACTGGCCACTATGTTTATCTAAAATATATGCCACAACTAAAGTGTCCAAATAAAAGACTCAGCACAGAAGTTCTATGATGAAAGTAAGGCATGTAAACGAAATGTTAACATACCCCTTCAATAGGATCATAAAGATTCTGCTGACTCTTTAGCTGAAAGAATAGGTAGCTTGCATATGCCACCAGCATGATGCCGCTACTAAATCTTGAAAGAGACAATACTGACTTGCCAAACGTGACTTCAGTGTGCGTGAAATGAAGAACAGCAGGAAACGTTATTCCCATCACAGCCATCAATAACAAGCCTGAGTTGACCACGGCTCCAGACTATACGAAGAAAAGAACACGGTCAATCTTATAAAATATAGAAAGAATACTGAAGAACTAATCATTCCATTTCCAATAGGCAAAGACTCATTATTTTTAGGTTCTTGGATTATGAATTTATGATGGAATATAGCAAAAGGGGTTGCTAAACTGACTGCTCTACTTATCGTGAAGTGGCAGTCATTAAATGCAATTCTCCATGGAATTTTCATTCTGGGTTATTTGGAAACAACCTCTTTGTGCTGGTAACACAAGGGTAAGGCTACGTACATCAGATCCCCCTTACCTAGGGGGCCATTACGGCACTAAGATAAGGATGTTGTAAACTCAAGAGCTAATGTACTCTACCATTGTCCACACAAAGTAATACTTGATCCACGTTTAAAAATTTAAAGGCATGATGTGCATGGAGGTGATGAGGGTCTATGGCAATGTGGTGCAAGGCGAGAAGCAAAGGCGAGCGCCCCTACGAGCCTTACAGTTTTGGAAACAAGCTTGTACTTTCAGAACAAAATATTGTGCAACGATACCGATTTTAATGAGGGTAACAAGGAAGGTAGAGATTATGGTGTAAGGGGGAGAGGAGAACAGTATGAAATAGAAGAAAATTAGGCAAATTTCAGTATAATACTATAATTTGGCCGCAGTTTGGCTACCTTGGGCAGGTTTTTCCCTTTTTATTTTGGCTTTGACATATCACAATATCTTGCATTGGCTTCTTACGATGCTGACATACATCTTCAGCAATAAGACACGTTTAGACTGAGATTTTGAACCACGTTGCCTACCTTATCAAATCTTTGGACTTTTGGATAATGAACAATCCCACCCGTGAAAAAGGCACAGCCAAGAACTAGGAGCATGTTTGATAAGATGGAGCCCAACAAAGATTGTTGAACTACTCTGATCATGCCAACCTTCAATGCATACATTGAAATGATCATCTCCGTAGCATTGCCAAATGTAGCATTTAGCAGGCCTCCAACTGAAACCAACAACATATTTTAGTCCACCACGAGTTGGATAAGAATAGAGCTTTCATCCAAAAAAGATTGGGGGTTGGCTAACATGCCATTTGAAATCATTAATGGCAGGTAAAGCTATACACCAACAAAAAAACAAATTATATATAAAAACAGTTGTAAATAAAAAAAATAAAAAAATTATTAAGACACACAAAAATAAGTATTTAGGGAATAAATTAACAAATCAAAAGTAATAAAATACTAAAAACAATGAAAAAAAGTAGACTCTAGCGAAAAAAGCTGCACACATCAGCAAATTTTTATCTTAAGAGAGAAAACACAGTATAAAAGAAAAAAAAAATAATGACAACAAAAGAGACATGAGAAAATTAACACTCTCTGTCTCACATTAATCTTCTCAATAGACTTTATTCGTGTTGTAATATTATAATATTGATTTGATTTTTTTTCTACATATACAGTCAAAGTTCTGAACTTTTAACCTCAAAAGATTTATGTGAGAGTAGTGCACCAGAGAGAGTAATTAACAATACTAAACAATCATGCATCCATGATGGAGACTGGAAACCAGCTACGATAACATAAATGAACTATGTAATGCTTCTGGTGGAAGAAAAGGCAGTCGACTGTACCTGTAGGGCCTGTATAAAATGCAAGTTGCCTGCATGAAAACACGACTAGCATTCATCAATGACTGGGAGTGACAAATATTAGACAGTAGTGTAGTCAATGAAACAGAAGACGACATACTCTGTCGCATAACCCAACCGCTCTGCTAAAGGAGTAATACCCAACAAGCTGAAGAAGAAAATCCAACCCTGCTGTAAGCACAAGTTTTATAAGATGGCGATAGTACTGGTGATGGTGAAAACAAGTGGTACAAAAACAACAACACTGACTCCATGGACAACAAGAACACCACAAAAGCATGAGCTGGATACGATAATTTCTCTCAGATTTTCCAATTCAAATAGAGCCAAAGACTTGGTATTCTTGGTTCTGGAATACTTCCTCCATTTTAATCCAAATACCCATTATGCTTTTTGTACACTATTCACCAATCAACTTTCAATCTCAATTTTCTCTCAATACATAAGAAAAAATATATTCATGTGGGGTCTTGCTTAATTCGTCTTTACGAGTACATTGAAAATATATAACTTTTATAATTTTTACAAATACGTAGTTAAAGATATAAAGCACGCAAAACTTGCGTTGGCAAACGTGAATAAAGCATAATGGGTATTTGGATTAAAATGGAGGAAGTATAATGCAATTAAGAAAATGGCTCACTATACTGGATGTGTTTCATACTTTCATTTGATTATTTAGCGGTCATTTAATGTAATTTTTGACGCAATGAGTCATACAAAAATAACCTCTCAGGGGTAAGATCGAGTACATCAGTAACCCCTTACTCCATTTGAGGAAGCCCTTGAGGGAAATGGGGTGTTGTTGACGAGCACGGAGATAGCCCCAAAAAATAAAAGTTGTCACTTTGTCTCACTTTCGAACACAATGCACGAAGGAGGGGGGAGGGAGGAGAGGATGAAGTTTTTGTTTAAGTTGCCAAAAGTTCTTCCAAATTAAGAGTAAAGAAAATAATTCTTACTTGTCTATGAGTTACATAGTGCAGCACTATCGCTAATGGACCGAATGGTAAAAGCACATTTATTTTTGCTTTTATTAACACTGTGTATATACTTGTAAAGGGGGTGTTTCGAAGCTTCTTCATAAATCGTGAATTTAAATCTCCTCTCTGAACCGTAGGCGATGTTTCAAAATCTAGAGAATGCATCTCCTTTCCATTGACTTTTGATGAAAGTGGAATATCTTCTCCAAAGTCAAGGTCCACCTTTGCATCGCTGGGACCCATCTGCAGTATTGTAAGTTAACCGATATAAAGCTTCTGCATAATTTGTTTTGGGCATCAAAAGTTCTGGCCAGAGGGGTAGGCCTACTCGAATGCAGAAAAAATAAAATCTATATAAAGTCATAAGATAACATACAAAACCCAGAGCGATGAGTCTCTGAAGGTGTCAATTAGTCCAAGACCTTAACATTATTCGACAGGCCAATGTAAGACAAGTAGAAGTATTTACAAAATTACTAAAAATTACAACAGACTTTCAATATCTAACACATAGGAGAGGGATTAACATAAGTTGCAGGAAAACATTGTAAACAGTATGACAAAAGCATTATCAAACGTGACACCATATACTTCTCCACAGATATCATGAACAAGTGTTAGACACTTAAGCCCATGGAAAGAGCAGTAATTCTCTTCACAATTTCGTCTTTATGGCTGTTTTCTTTTTCCTGAGAATCACCCAAGGATCTCCAGTAATGGCAGGGTTGCTTAACCAATACTCCTAGTACTCTGTCATCCCCCCCCCCCCCCCCCTCCCCCCTTCTTGTATCTTCTTCCTTTCCTTTTCGGGTGTCCCAATTTAATCTTCTTCCTTTTGTTAGTAAACTCATTTCTTTTCTTTTTCAAGAATTGTTCTTCTATGCATGGACTACGTACAAAACTTTCATCATTTATGAGAAAATTTTCTCTCTACTCTCACAATCGTCCACTTCCTTCATTATTCTTCCTTTATTGTATATGTTGGTTTCGGTAAAACTAAAGTGAGTAGATTTTATAGAGATAGAAGGACTAAGCCCAATTGGAATACACGGTATGGATACACGACACACTTAATTGGGTATCACATACGTTAGAAGTGTCATATTACATAAAATACTTCATTTGGAGTTTGGACTCAGTTTATGACCCAAATACAACCTTCGCAACATAAAATAAAGGTACTTACGAGTTATGACTCAAAAACAATTTTTCCAAAAAAGAGCGAGGATCACAAAAATTTATTTGAAATACTAGCATAACGGGATCACTCACCACTTTACTATATTTGACAAGTCGATATACTAATTGAGGCTTTTTATAAACAACACATTAAAAGAACACATTGCCAGATATACGCTAACTTGTAATATGTTGCTTGGAGCATTATATTCAAACTGTACAAACTGCACATTATTGAATGATAATTTTGGCAATGGGGTTCACATTTGTTTACTTTAATGTTTAACTGAAAAAATAAAAAAGTTCATGTACTACAGTACTAGTTATTTGACATAGTCTTAGTCTACTACAAAAAAAATCCTAACCACCAAATACAAATAGTGTATAAACTACTAATGAAACCTGCTTATACTAAATATATCAAGTTATCGATCGCTATTTGCCAAACAAGGCTTAACCAACACACAAGTTAAAAATGGCGAAAAGCAAAGCTCAGAGGTCCACAAAGAAAGATAGGAAAGACCAAAAGTTAAAGTGAAGGACAAGCAATGAATACTTCTCCATACAAGCAAATCCTTGGTTAAAAATGGCGAAAAACAGGACCCATTTTTGCTGATTTTGGACTTAAAATGATGGTCACTGTATTCATTTTCGAGTCAGTCAACGAACATTTTCAAAGCAATAGACTTCCAAATGCAATCGAGATTGAACAATTGATGAATACCAACATACAATGTTAAGCAAAGTTATAACTCCAATAAAGCATTGTCACATTTTACAAACCTTCAGTACAATGTGCATTTTATGATCCAAAAACATCCCCCAGTAACACCAAAACGGAAAATGATCAGCAAACGAACACAAATCCTTGTTTAAGACCGTCTTATCGTAAGATCAACCAAATTACAAATACAATCAAATGAGCAATATCAAATCCAAGTTCAAATTTAAGCAACATACTTCAAACACCCAAGTCAAAGCTGATCAAATCTTACACATTAGATCAACTACCAACCAATAAAGCAACACAAAGATCAAAACTTTACCAAATTCATTAAACAATAACACAAAATAAACAAATCCCAAATTCATAAAACAAAAAACAACATAAAATTACCTGAACAAAACTGCTCATGTACACAAACCTGCAAAAAAAGTACTACAATCTATGAAAAAACAAAGACCCAGATGAGATTTTCACTTGAAAAGCAAGTTTGAACCACTTTTTTATAAATTAATCAAAGTTTTGAATCTGGGTTTTGTCTTAATTGAAGTTTTATTAAGCTTATTATTATTAATATTATTAAAATTACAGCAAATACTATTATTATTTCAGCAGAAAATTAGGAAGGAAGTGGAAGAAGAGTCGTCGAAGCACCATCATTCATTGAAAAGAAAGAAGATTTCATTTATTAAGGATTAAATAAATTATTGGGTAAGACCGCAATGTGAAGTGAAGCTTCCAAGAAGTCTCAATTCAATTCAATTAATTCTAATTTTTTTTATAAAGTGTACTTCCAATTATTGAATTTTATTGTGTTCTTCACTAGCCAAAAAATAAAGTTGGGGTTTTTTGAGTGATTTATATTTAAGTTTGGGTTTGTGTATTTTTCTTGTAAATTTTGACGGTTTTTTCTGAAAATGGAGGTTGGGGCAAGGTAGCTATATTTATGGATGGAATTTAGTGTAATTTAGATTGGATTTTTTTTTTTGAGTTATGGAGTAGTGAATGAATTGCGTTAGTTATTATGACTTGTAATAAATCGGTTTTCTTAAATGTGTGTTTACTAAGGACACACGTTAGAAAAATCGTATACATTAAAAAAAATTACTAAATCCTAGTTATTTTTTCTATTTTTTTTTCCGACTTTACCCCTCTCATTTCTCTCATACTATAAGAACTATGAGCTAGAAAACCTACAAAATCCTTAAAAAAAAATATGATCTACTATTTTAGTATCATGAAATCATGGAATTTCATCGAGGTCGTTGTGGCTAAGATGCGTGAACGTCGATAGGGTCGTTGGCGATGGATAAAGGGTGATGGAGTCGTTGACGACGGAAGGTGAATGACTAGGGGTAAATAGACGGTGAAGAGCGATTGGGTTGTTGGTGATGGAGTATGAACAATGACGGGTGAACGACGATGGATGATTATCGGTTATGGGGATGGGTGGACGACGATTGAGGATTGGGGAGAGGAGATTTAACATTTTGTTTTATTGGAAGTGTGTTGACTCATATCTTTAGGCGTATGGTGGTCGTCGGGGATGACGCAGAGTCGTAATGGAGGGTGGTTGATGTATGACGTGACATGGTTGAGGAGGGGGTGGAGAGAGAACTCTTTTTTTCAAAAAATGAGGGGCAATAAGGGAAATAAGGAGTAAAATGTGTGGAATATAGTAAATTTGTGTCCGAGATTTAGCAAAAAAGTAAATTTAATAGAGTATGTGCCTAAGCATTTATTAGTTCATAAAAAATCTTATCTATATAATTGCAAGATCATTTAGAGCAATAGCAATAGAAGTTTTTATTCTTGGGTTTGTAAATAAGAACTTCAAAAATAAAGTTCTTCTATTGTGGATCATATTGGGTTTGTTAAAGTAAGAACTTGGTTCTTATTTAAGAACCAATGTAACACCCCCATTTATTTAAGAGCCTTTAGCAAGACATTCTCAAATAAATAGGACTGTTACCATCTCGGAATGTCCGAGGTAGTGAATAACAAAGTAAAAACAAACCAAAGTACTTTATATAAAATACGATAAAATTTAAACTTTAGATATTACAACTACTACGCAAGAATAAAAGTACAACTGATGATAACATCTAAGTATGTGATATAATTCTAAGTAGGTCCAAGCCATGTCTCACTCCTTGCCCAAGCTCCTAGTTCATCTGTCTCTGACCTGTAGAATCTACTCCCCATTCCGGATCATCGTAGGTGTACACGAATACACTGTCAACCTCGCGGTTGAGTAGGGTAACACAATAATAAATAATGCAACAAAGATGATATGCAAATGTCATGATATGCTCGAGCTCAATCTCATTCTCAATCTCAAACCCGTGACTCCCAGCCATACCGAACCTCCCGGCAGACTATACTCGGCCGTCGCCGAACACCAGCATAACAGCTGAGGTCACCAGGTCTAGTCCTGCAGAACTAGCCTGGGCCCAATAATATCTCATCAATAATATCTCATCATCTCAAATCCGTATCCAATGCATATGTCATGCTTATGAATGCAATATAAAAATGTTCAACCACTATATATCATTTTCATAATAATCACACTTGCATCCATATCATACAATATACACATCCATTCAAAGCACGGCATAGAATATAGTACCAGTGTATCCTACCTGGATAGTAATATAATCCAACAGCAAGCCAGCAAGTAACAGAATTATGCCACTTCAATACCGTCACCTAGCAATATAGTATACGTAATTACTAACTAATACAATTACGCAAATGAGTATTATATATCAATTATCAATTATTCAAATTAATGATTCAAATAATATATTACGCATAACGAGACCGTATCCAGGGAAGCCAACTTTAATTAACTTAATTAGTCGATCAAATTAATTAGATGATTAATTAAAATTACCGTCACAAAACTAGATAACAAGTTAACTAATTGAATTAAACTAATAACAATATCAATATATATAAAGGAGTCAAATATTATTAATAACCAATATTAAATATTATTACCAATATTAATAATAACTTATAATAATAATACTACTAACAATAATAATAACATCAATACTAATAATAAGAAGAATACATAATAGTAGTATCAATAATAACATTAATAATAATAATAATAATAATAATAATAATAATAATAATAATAATAATAATAATAATACACGTACAAATGAACAAACTAACAACAATGTGTAATAATAATCATAATACATAGACAATGGTCAACAACTACAACTACATAAAATAATAATATTAATAATAATAATAATAATATTAATAATAACTTAAAAACGTAGTACAACCAGCCTCACAACCCAACCGACCCACGACAGCACGAATAACACAAACAACCTTCGTACACCTCTTTTCCCGTCAGCATTACCGCCAATCTAGCCACCTACGACCACCGATGCTGGGCCCGACATCAACTGCGTACTACAGACTACAACTTACACCCCTAGGCTACCCCCTAAAACCACCACTGTCGCCACCACAACCCGCTCAAAAAGCCTGCACATAAACCCGAATACTCCGTTTTCGCGCAGTCCGTCTCTCCCTTTTCTCACGGCTTTTTCTCTCACCATCATGCCCCATACCACCCCTAGCCACCACCGTGGTCACCACTGACCCACGGTGGTTCCATGGGTGGTAAACGTGGGTCCTCGTTCCCCCAGAAACCTCATAAAAAAACGCTACAAAAACCCGACACAAAACACGTTGTTCTTCCTCTGTCTTCTGCCTCCAACACCGTTGCCACTGTTCTCCGCCACCACAACCACTAACCACCACCTAAGACGCGTGCCCACGACCTCCCCTTGACGACAAACTCATCTCTTGAAGCCGCCGTCCTCCTTGAGGTTCCCACTACGAGAATAACCCCTCTCAAGCCTCACGCCATACACTCTCAATTGCCCCCTCTGTTTTCGCTATTTCGGCTGCTACACACCACGGTGGTGTCTACCACTAGCGGCCACTAAGACCCACACCCTAGAGTTATCTCAACCACCAGTTCCCAAGCCAACATGCCTTGGTTCGAGTCGAGTCTCAAAACGAATATGAAAAGTGGTTTATACTATCTCGAAAATTCATAAAAAAAACAAACAGAGTAAAGTTGGAGGTCTATCTTACAGTGACGGTCATGAGCGGTGAAGATGATTATGACGATGGTTGATCCCTCTCGTTCTCCTAAATATCACGGTGGTGGTTGTAGTAAATTAGGGTTTTAGAATGTTGAGTTGTATGAGGAGTGGGAGGCTGATACAACGATGTATTGGTAATGGGTTAGGGTAAGACAAGGTACAGCAAGGTAAGAGTTAGGTTAACGTTTAGCCTAGGTATCCGAGCCTGTTGCTTCTCTTACTCGGCCCCTCACTCATCTCGCTCCAACCTCTATCTCCTACGTATAATTTATTTATACTAATTAAAATAATTATAAGAATATAATTTTATTAGAACTACCATAAATATATATAAAAATTAGGATTTAAATATAATTATGACTTAAATAATAAAACAATTATAAATGAGGAATAAATACAAAATATGAAATATATTTAATTATAATTATATTATCAAAATAAATAAATACGAATTAATTGACATTTTGATGAATAATCATCCAATATAAAACGATTATTAAATACGAAATAATCGTAGAAATACGATTTATAAAATAATAATAGTTTACGTAAAATAGTTTATAAATATTTCATTTGAAATACTTGCATAAACACGGTTTGACTGCCGTTGGCCAAGGCTAAAATACGGGGTATTACAGTCTTCCCTCCTTAAAAAGAACTTCGTCCCGAAGTTCGCCACCCCGTAATGATAACAAAACACCTCACCAGCATAAGACACACACAAGCAGTACATATATTTGTATTTCTAAAACGCGAAATGTTACATTCTATCCCCCTTAAGAAACTTTGTCGCCAAAGTTTAACATACAACCGAAGTACGTGACACTTAAAGAACCATAACATTGACCGAAACATAACAAATTAAAACAGCAGACTCCATGCATGATCACTCTCAGTCAGCAAATCACAGCATATATACCACCTAGCCAGATCGTAAAACATCAAGTTTTTACAATCCTATCTCCTTAAAACATGGTTACGTCCCCGTAACCGCATTATAAAATTTCACATTCATTGCTCAAGAAGATCATCAAACAACAATCACAATTCATCTGATAAGTCAATTACTCTATACTGGGCAACTAGCATTCGGTTTTTAAAGCAATAACGCATATTTGTCAACTTTATGCTACGCAGTAAAAAAAAAAATCAAGGCAACTAACACTTATATACCCTTGGAAACTGTGACACCAAATTAACAAATTTACATCAAGGCAGACAATCAGCCAATTCATAGTTCATTCTTAACAATTAAAACATTTCCTATTAGAAATCATATTATATACGTAGGATCATGTTTGTGTACACAAGATTTACAAAAAGGCAGTGGGCAAAATCCAATTAATATAATAGGATCTGCATAAATAAAACTACTCTATATATAACTCACCGAAATAACTAAGATTATATTACCATATAATAAAGTTCATATTCATATCATATGCCTACTGTTCATTTACTAATGTCATATTAGAGTATTACATGGTTACAACACATAATTCATATTTGATTAAAATTTTACATTGAAAACTTACAATTTCAACAATCACACATCACGCAGTATCTTTCAACAATCATAATTAAATAACCGCTTAGCTATTTTTGCGAGATATTATAGTTTTAGAAAATATAAGGAATTAACTAATCATAGAAAAATAAATCAAAATAATATCTTAAGGAAATTATTTATAACAATTTATACAACTCAATTGGTCTGAACAGAAACTTTACAGCAATTAGACAGAAAATTTGGGAAACTTGCAAAAATCACTATTAAATAACGACTCGTTAAGATTTTACTAGGCTTATCGTTTTGAAAACATGAATGAATATTCTAAACAGTGGTGTTGGAATTACACATAAACAATAGATACGTTTTATATGGTTTCTTTTGCAAAAACATGGGTCAATAAAACCGAACTGTGCAGTAACAATCTGACCACTATCGACTAAAATATTTATTTCTCACTAAATATAACTCGTATACACATGAAACCAAAAGCATTGAGAAGCCAAATCAGAAGGTTATCACACATAAAATTTTCATATACATATATGGAACACATTTTAAATGGCAGCTCGCACAATAAAGGTAACATTCTGAGAATTAATCAAAACTTTTGTTCTTTAAAATCACTTCACATTATCACATTTAAATATAATCATTCTTCTTCCAAAACATGTTGTCAAATCATTTGAAGCATTGAAATCACATTGCACCAAATTAACAGGTATTCATTATTTCAAACCGAACCTGTCATCTACAAAACGGTAAAGATTGCAAAATTGAAAAGTAGCGTCAACGAAATAATTCAATAGTTATACATGTATGAATAATGCATTAGTTCCTACCATCGTAACAATCACAACTTAGTTAAATTATGTAAATATAAGCTAGGAATCCATAAGGTGTTAGTTATCATCAACTCATTACACATATCATTATACTATATCTCTACCTAAGGGTTCAGGGATCATATTGCCGCATGCATATCACCATACAAGTCAAACTCATATTTCGAACTCATATACTCATACTCATATTCTCAATACTTAGAAATCATTTATCTCAATCAACATTCAATATAAATCTCATAAAAACAGATCTCCAACCATATTTCACATCATACTTACCTCATTCCTTATCTGCGGAAACGTTAGTACGATATATATATATATATTGGGTCCTGTCCTTTATTCTATACTACCCACGCTCTACATCTCTCAAGGGTGACCAGGTTAGACTGAAAGGGCCAGTGGCTTGGTTTGAGGGGGCCCCTAACTCATCCCAATCCTGGGGCTCCTAACAGTTACTAACCTGGGGTTCATTTTATTAAACACTTTCTACGTTCATTATTATTCATTTGGTTTAGGCCTGAGGATCGTTCGCTCTGATACCATTTGTAACAACCCGACCCACCACGGTCGTAACACACCCCCAATAAGATGGGAGGTAAGCCTTTGGGCCCATTATTTGTCCTCACTTAAGCCCAAAAGCACAAGGCCTTGTTACTAAGTGGTGGGTGGAAGCTATTATAAACATATCACAAGCCTCACATTCTACCGATGTGGGACAACTTTCCTCTCAAACTCTTGGGGTGTTACAAACTCCCCCACTTAAAGAACACAACGTCCTCGTTGTGCCTCAACCTTGACCACAACCAGGGCCAGAATCCTCCCCCGCTAGGTGTGTGACCCGGGTACTCCCGACCACAGGCACCACACGGTCGCAGGGTCGCTCTGATACCACTTTGTAACACCCCCATTTATTTAAGAGCCTTTAGCAAGACATTCTCAAATAAATAGGACTGTTACCATCTCGGAATGTCCGAGGTAGTGAATAACAAAGTAAAAACAAACCAAAGTACTTTATATAAAATACGATAAAATTTAAACTTTAGATATTACAACTACTACGCAAGAATAAAAGTACAACTGATGATAACATCTAAGTATGTGATATAATTCTAAGTAGGTCCAAGCCATGTCTCACTCCTTGCCCAAGCTCCTAGTTCATCTGTCTCTGACCTGTAGAATCTACTCCCCATTCCGGATCATCGTAGGTGTACACGAATACACTGTCAACCTCGCGGTTGAGTAGGGTAACACAATAATAAATAATGCAACAAAGATGATATGCAAATGTCATGATATGCTCGAGCTCAATCTCATTCTCAATCTCAAACCCGTGACTCCCAGCCATACCGAACCTCCCGGCAGACTATACTCGGCCGTCGCCGAACACCAGCATAACAGCTGAGGTCACCAGGTCTAGTCCTGCAGAACTAGCCTGGGCCCAATAATATCTCATCAATAATATCTCATCATCTCAAATCCGTATCCAATGCATATGTCATGCTTATGAATGCAATATAAAAATGTTCAACCACTATATATCATTTTCATAATAATCACACTTGCATCCATATCATACAATATACACATCCATTCAAAGCACGGCATAGAATATAGTACCAGTGTATCCTACCTGGATAGTAATATAATCCAACAGCAAGCCAGCAAGTAACAGAATTATGCCACTTCAATACCGTCACCTAGCAATATAGTATACGTAATTACTAACTAATACAATTACGCAAATGAGTATTATATATCAATTATCAATTATTCAAATTAATGATTCAAATAATATATTACGCATAACGAGACCGTATCCAGGGAAGCCAACTTTAATTAACTTAATTAGTCGATCAAATTAATTAGATGATTAATTAAAATTACCGTCACAAAACTAGATAACAAGTTAACTAATTGAATTAAACTAATAACAATATCAATATATATAAAGGAGTCAAATATTATTAATAACCAATATTAAATATTATTACCAATATTAATAATAACTTATAATAATAATACTACTAACAATAATAATAACATCAATACTAATAATAAGAAGAATACATAATAGTAGTATCAATAATAACATTAATAATAATAATAATAATAATAATAATAATAATAATAATAATAATAATAATAATAATACACGTACAAATGAACAAACTAACAACAATGTGTAATAATAATCATAATACATAGACAATGGTCAACAACTACAACTACATAAAATAATAATATTAATAATAATAATAATAATATTAATAATAACTTAAAAACGTAGTACAACCAGCCTCACAACCCAACCGACCCACGACAGCACGAATAACACAAACAACCTTCGTACACCTCTTTTCCCGTCAGCATTACCGCCAATCTAGCCACCTACGACCACCGATGCTGGGCCCGACATCAACTGCGTACTACAGACTACAACTTACACCCCTAGGCTACCCCCTAAAACCACCACTGTCGCCACCACAACCCGCTCAAAAAGCCTGCACATAAACCCGAATACTCCGTTTTCGCGCAGTCCGTCTCTCCCTTTTCTCACGGCTTTTTCTCTCACCATCATGCCCCATACCACCCCTAGCCACCACCGTGGTCACCACTGACCCACGGTGGTTCCATGGGTGGTAAACGTGGGTCCTCGTTCCCCCAGAAACCTCATAAAAAAACGCTACAAAAACCCGACACAAAACACGTTGTTCTTCCTCTGTCTTCTGCCTCCAACACCGTTGCCACTGTTCTCCGCCACCACAACCACTAACCACCACCTAAGACGCGTGCCCACGACCTCCCCTTGACGACAAACTCATCTCTTGAAGCCGCCGTCCTCCTTGAGGTTCCCACTACGAGAATAACCCCTCTCAAGCCTCACGCCATACACTCTCAATTGCCCCCTCTGTTTTCGCTATTTCGGCTGCTACACACCACGGTGGTGTCTACCACTAGCGGCCACTAAGACCCACACCCTAGAGTTATCTCAACCACCAGTTCCCAAGCCAACATGCCTTGGTTCGAGTCGAGTCTCAAAACGAATATGAAAAGTGGTTTATACTATCTCGAAAATTCATAAAAAAAACAAACAGAGTAAAGTTGGAGGTCTATCTTACAGTGACGGTCATGAGCGGTGAAGATGATTATGACGATGGTTGATCCCTCTCGTTCTCCTAAATATCACGGTGGTGGTTGTAGTAAATTAGGGTTTTAGAATGTTGAGTTGTATGAGGAGTGGGAGGCTGATACAACGATGTATTGGTAATGGGTTAGGGTAAGACAAGGTACAGCAAGGTAAGAGTTAGGTTAACGTTTAGCCTAGGTATCCGAGCCTGTTGCTTCTCTTACTCGGCCCCTCACTCATCTCGCTCCAACCTCTATCTCCTACGTATAATTTATTTATACTAATTAAAATAATTATAAGAATATAATTTTATTAGAACTACCATAAATATATATAAAAATTAGGATTTAAATATAATTATGACTTAAATAATAAAACAATTATAAATGAGGAATAAATACAAAATATGAAATATATTTAATTATAATTATATTATCAAAATAAATAAATACGAATTAATTGACATTTTGATGAATAATCATCCAATATAAAACGATTATTAAATACGAAATAATCGTAGAAATACGATTTATAAAATAATAATAGTTTACGTAAAATAGTTTATAAATATTTCATTTGAAATACTTGCATAAACACGGTTTGACTGCCGTTGGCCAAGGCTAAAATACGGGGTATTACAACCAAGTTCTTTGTTAGTTTCAAGAAGAAAAAAGGTTTATGAAGATAAGATAATTAATAGTGGGTCCTAGCTAAGAACTAAATAAAGTTCTTCTATTGTGATATGAAGTTCTTAAACTTAGTAATTTGTGAAAATAACTTGAAAATTGGAAGAACTTTATATAAAGTTCTACTATTGTTATTGCTCTTAGAAGGTTCTGTATGTTGAGCCACATCATCAACCCATTTTTTTTAAATTCATCATAGTGGGACCCGCAAAATTGTATAATGATTTTAATTCGAAATAACTTACCAAAATAGCAGTTCTACAATTATTACGTAACACTTTTGATATAAGTTCGTAAACATAATTTTTTACGAAAACTGTCAATATGTATAACATGAACTTAAATATTATATAAAAAAAATATAATAATTTCGAACGTCCTCTGTCTAGAACTATTACATAACAATTTATACTCAATACATATATAATTAGAATAAATAATAATAATTAACAATGTACAACAATCGAAAAAAACTGTGGTGACAATACTAAATTAAAAAACAATAAAAATAACTTAATATTAATTAAATAACCAGGAATAGTGTACAAATTAATATATAAATTGAAAAATTTTGCGAAAATCAAGTCATAAACAAAAGTGTATAGACGTTAGATATAAAACAAAATCAAATTTTGATAAAAAAAATGTATACAGGTTAGATATAAAACAAAATTTATGAACAATTACAATTTAGTTCCGATGATAAATATTTAGAATAATACGATATGAAAACAACCAATTGCACGG
The DNA here is from genome assembly GCA_029255685.2 of Silene conica. Taxonomy (NCBI): domain Eukaryota; kingdom Viridiplantae; phylum Streptophyta; class Magnoliopsida; order Caryophyllales; family Caryophyllaceae; genus Silene; species Silene conica. Next base: position 78,299,850 of record CM055314.2, read on the forward strand.
GAAAAAAACTAGTGTATAGTTTATTCTGAGATACGTTACGTTCTGTTCGTAGATTATACATCAAATGTAGTATGGCTCGGTTGGGTAGCTGATGAGTTTTATGATAAATTTTTGGGTTTTGTTTTAAGATCATGAATCTTCTTGTTGACTAAAACATCATATATTATATATTTATCTAATGCAGAAGCCAAGCTGCTAATGTGGCATCACATAAAATATTCTCCGTCTTACGTGGCGCGATTTAAACCTTTTAACATATTACTAAACTGATTGTCCAATAAAATTTTTAAAATCCGTCAATATATATCCGTGAATCATGCACAAAACAGATTATGGTTTTAAATTGTTTCCTAAACTGAAAAGAATAAAATAATAACCTAAAGATTTGATTGAAATTAATTTCCAAAACAAAATTTTTAAAATCCGTGAATCATGTTGAATAAATTTCCTAAACTGAAAAGAATAATAATAATAACCTAAAGATTTGATTGAAATTAATTTCCAAAACAAAAATTTTAAAATCCGTGAATCATGGTCAATAAACTAAACTGAAAAGAATAATAATAATTTTGTGAATCATAGTAAATTCCGTGAATCATGGTAAATTTCGTGAATCACGTTAATTTTTTTAAAATTTCCTAAATTGAAAAGAATCATAACCATACTAATAACTGAAAGACATGTTTCACAATTAATTTCCTAAACAAAATTTCATGATTCCGTGAATCCATGAATCCATGAATTTTGCACAATTAATTGACCTAATCTAAAAAGAATAATAACTGAATGAATTTAACCCGTGGATATATTATGGTTTGAAATTAATTTACTAAACTAAATCCTAATGTGAAACAATAACTAAATTAGGGATCAGTGAGTGGGTGTGAGATTGTATAATTAGGGGTTTTGAAAGGGGGCGGGGAAGGTGAGTGACGAGATGAACATAGAATAGTAATTCAATTTGAGTTTATGTGATGAAAATGAAAATTTCTGATAAACAACAAATGATGATGATGATGGTTTTTATTTGGTGGGCAATGATGCGCCGACAATGAATAGTTAGATGATTAATATTGTTTTTTTATTTTTTTTGTCTTTTAACTTATAAATATATACGTTGGATTTATTTAATCCGGCTCGGTTTATATATTAATGTATGCGTCTTAATTTATGCAAACGCATTTTAGTTTTAATCTAACACGATTTTTCACATAACGCTATGTAATTTTTAAACTAAAAGTATTTATATTTATTTAATATTATTAACAATATTAATATCATATTATTAAAGTACTAAAATAATCAATTTCTTTATCTTTATATTAATTTCATATTTTAAAATTATAAAATAATTAATTTCTTTATCTTTTAATTATTAACAATATTAATTTCATATTATTAAAGTTCTAAAATAATTGATTTCTTTCTCTTTATATTATTAACAACATTAATTTAAATTACTAAAAATAGACCCGTGAAGTTCACGGGTTACAACCTAGTTAAGCTAAAAAACTACTCCCTCCTATTTAACATAACCTTCCCTATTTCCTTTTTCGTCTATTCACAATACCTTCCCTATTTTCTTATTTAGTAAAGTTTTTATACATATTTTAATCACCTCACCCACCACAATACCCCACCATACTCATACTTTATACTTATTTTAATCACCTTACTCACAACAATTACCCCACAATACATACCCTCTCTCCAATTACCCCACAATACATACCCTCTCTCCAATTACCCAACCCCACACCAATACTTTCACATATAATAATCCCCTCCTTATTCTCCGTGCCTTCCCCAAATAGGGAAGGTTATGTTGAATAGGAGGGAGTATAACATAACTAAAAAACTATTCACATAAAAATTTAGTTGGTTTTGAGTTTTGAAGTCAAAAAATTCCAATGCACCTTCTAAATTTTAAAATTTCAGAAAAAAAATACACATAAATCCAGTTGCTAAAAAGTTGTTATAGTACATATGAGGTTTTTTTTTTCGGTAATATGGCTAGTCTGTTACGAAATATGTGTAATTAAAATTAGTTATATTATAACGAATCGTTTTACTACCTTGTCACAATCTTTTTCCCATCTTAAAATTATTTGTATTATTTTTGTTTATGTTGGGAAATGTGTCCTCAACAATAGTGCGATCACGTAATTAAATCTCATAACGAGAATGCGCATGAGATGATTCTTTATCATAAGTCAACTGGTCAACATTAATCGGTAATGATTGGCTTGCTAGAGTTTGACATTACTGTCGTAATGACGGTGGTGACCAGTTGATCCCTTTAGGTCACACCTTTAGGACAACTCTCTCAATAATAAATGAAATAACTGTATATGATACGAGTTAGTTCATTTCTAGATTATGAATAAAATAAGGAGATAATTTATAATAAGATTATAAATTGTTTTAGTGATTGAAATGTCATCACTATAATTTATATGTTTAAGAAACATGATTAAACTTAAATGAGTTATTTTAACTACAATTGTTGTAGTAACAAAATTGCAATTAAATAAATATATGTAATTATTTGAATTACTTATAAATTTACGATAAAGAGTTTAAAGGTTAAACTACGTAAACTAAGTCGTCCTAACTAATTTGTATTGGGTCCGTTTTGTTTGTATGGACCGTGTGATATGTCACACACATACAAACATACAATATTACATATTGGTTAGGAACATGTATGAGACATGTCATTTAATATGCAATTAGGCATGAGGAACATTTGAAAGGATTTAGAGCAAATCCATTGGGCATGCTAACCCATGTCTCGGCCGAACCAAATGGAAGAACAAAAGGAGATTTTGTTCCTTGGTTCATACTACTCATTCATTCACATTTTCATTTTAGGGTTTTGTTTAGAGAGAACAAAAGAAAGAAAGAAAAATAATTCATACTTTCTAACCCTAAAACCGTGTGCCTCCTTACACTATCTAGAGTTTTTGTGTGTTGATTCTAGCATAATAACATACAAATAGTTGAGAGTAGTGTGTCTTGGTGTTCATCTTTTGGAGGCCATCATCTCTTTGAAGGTTCAAGGAGGATCATCCGTGTGATAAGCTCAAGAACAAGTGAAGAAGGTGACTTCACTTGTGCCCTATTTTAGCCGAGACTAGCAATGTAAGGAAGCTTGTTCTTCCTCTTGAGACTCGATATCTCTCCCATTTCCGCATATGTTTAGCATGCATAAGATCATAATAATATGTTAATTAAAATGTTAATTAAAGGATTATGTTGTATGACTAAAATATTAGTTTATGAATAACTAAAACCCAACAGTTTACTTTAAATAAATTATAATGGATTATTGATATCAAGGGATGGTTTCATTTTACTATAAATCTATCAACATTGGATTTGAATATTTTGACATAAAAAAACAAACCAAAAGTCGAAAAATTGATCCAAATTATGTAAATTGATTTTTGTTGAATCACGAAATATTATTAAAATTAAACATTATACATTAGTGTATATCAAATCGAAAATAGAACTTAAAATAGCATAGTCCAAACACTAATGTAAATTTACCTCACCCAATAATTTTATACTCCCTCCTAGAGCTGGCAAAAGCTGACCCGACCCGAGTAACCCGACTCGAACTGCCCGAAAACCAACCCGATAACACCCGCTAAAACAATGAACCGAACCGACCTGGCCCGACCCGTGGGTGAACTGTCAACCGATATAACCCGAAATTGAATGAACCGAACCGACTTGTGACCCAACTGACCCGACCTGTAACCCGAATGAGTGTACAACCCGTTTTGACCCGACATGACCCAACCTGACCCGACCTGTGAATGATTTATAACCCGATATGACCCGAACCAATTCAACCCGAATTGACTTGAATCTAACCCGACCCAATTTGATTAAATTAATATTATGATTATATTTTGCAACTTCAATTGTTTAAATCACACCTTACTTCCGTTGACAAATGTTGTGCCAAGCTAAATATTACACGATTTACTCAAACACGACTAGTCTCGATAATAACCTCGATACTATTGATTTGCTATTATTTTCATTTTAGTTAGAGCTTTCGTAAAAGTTTGTAACGTTATACTGTCATTATACTGAAGACCCTTAGTCATATTGTCACCTTAAGTCATACTATTAAATGTTACTATCAAATGATGAATTAGATAAATATTTCATGATCCATCACTTAAACGCGAGTAGGCTCGATAATCTCCAATCTCAAGATTATAATTTACAAGTACTCTGGAAAATTAACAAAGTAATGAAGTTATATTTGGATCTGTTTTATATACTATAATAGTGTAAAGCCACCTTACTGAAGATCGACTAAAGAATAACTAATAAAGTTTAGGGTTTAGGGTTTAGGATTTAGGGTTTGTGGAGTCGACATGTGAATTATGAACCGAACTCAACCCGATTAAATATTTTGACCCGTCACAACCCGACCCACAAAACCCCGAACCGAACCGATCTCGACCCAATTATATATTTTGACTCGATATGGCCCGACCCATATAATGACCCGACGTAACCGAACCCGACCCGACCTGAAACGAGCATGTTGCTGACCCGACTCGATAGCGACCCGACCCGGCTCGAACCCGAACTGAAGAACAAATTGAATCGACGCAACCCGGACCCGATATGACCCGATCCGTAACCGACCCGAGTGACCCGATTGCCACCTCTACTCCCTCCTATTCAACATAACCTTCCCTATTTCCTTTTTTCGTCTATTCACAATACCTTCCCTATTTCCTTATTTAGTAAAGTTTTTATACATATTTTAATCACCTCACCCCACCACAATATCCCACCATACTCATACTTTATAGTACTTATTTTAATGACATTACCCACAACAATTACCCCACAATACATACCCTCTCTCCTTATTTTATTGTACATCTCGTCTTTTTATTTTTGAACACTGTTAGATAATTTATGTAAATTCTTAGCTTTTGTGATTATATTGAAGATTTTAAAACTTTACTGCCATATATACTAAAAAATTTAAACATAAAATAATCTAATTAATTTTAAAAAATAATATTCCCAACTATATTAAAAACCTTGGAATGACATGCAAATGACATGGTGAATACTTGATGATGGCATGAAACATCATTCCTAATCACACCTAGAAAGACTAATAGCACAAATCACCATTCCTTATCACACCAAGAAGACTACTACCACACCAGTCACCATCTCACTTGTTAGTTGAAAACTCCATGGTTTAAGGCTTTAAGGGTGCTAAATTTTGATTTTTAATATTTAATCAAGCACCCGCAATGAACTACGCTAATTTAAACCAAAAAGATATTTGATCAAGTTTATGTAATTTACGAGTTGACCTGAGTTACTTTGTACTCCTATATGATATAGGTCTCAATTTCTTTTCCATTGCTCTCATTCCGATATAGGCGATTTAAAACAAATCCTCAAAACTGGGCATTAGAGGACAAAATTAAAATTATGACTGGGTCTGTCATTTTTTTTATTTCCAATTCTATCGTTGTTATTAAATTACTCCCTTAATTCAAATCAAACATTCCATTATTCATTTTCAAACCATTCAAATCAAGTCTTCCTCATCCTTTTTAGGATATTTTTAGGACATAATTATCCTTATTGCGTTTGTTTATTTACATAAAATGCCATTGTAATGATACTTTTTCGTCCCAGTCAATTGTTGTTATTTTGTTTTGGCACAAAGACCAAGAAAAGAGGAGGAAACCAATTATAAAATAAAAAGTGGAACAAATTGAGTGTCAATTTCATTATTAAAATAATAAGTATAACAATTAACTGAGACATAAAAAAAATAGAAATGACCACAAATGACCAGGAAGGTAAATACTATTCTATTATACGGAGTATTAATTAGGAGTACTATTTTGGTGAACGATTTTTTGAAATGGCGCTCAAAAACAAAGTATTTGTTGTTTTGGGTTGGATTTGAAACTAATTGTCAAAATGGTGTCCACGTAGGATTGTTTTTTCCGAGTCTTAAACACGCCATTACATATGGCATGTCTATCAGTTAAATCTGAACACCAAACGAAGGAAAATTGGTGACTTTGGAAATGCTAAACCCGCCAATTTCCCTTTCTTTGGTGTTCAGATTTAGCTGATAGACACGCCATATGTAATGGCGTGTTTAAGGCTCGGAAAAAACGATCCTACGTGGACACCATTTTGACAATTAGTTTCAAATTCAACCCAAAACGATAAATACTTTGTTTTTGAGCGTCATTTCAAAAAATCGTTCTATTTTGGTCCACCAAGATATACTTCTAAAGTTCTAATACCCCTGCTCTATTCTACTCTTAAAACTTGTACAAAAAGCAAAAGAGAAGCTTGAATTTAAATTTTAAATGAATTGTTCAATAATATATATAAAAATTAACGTTATAAAAAATTTCCAAACAAACGACTAGAAGATTGGGTAAAATGGAAAATTCTATAAAAAATAGGGGTGCAACGAGTAGTTCAGTAAAACTAAGGGCACACGAGACACGAGAGTCGTAAAACTAGGGACGTTATATAACAATGCCCGTTGCCTGATTACCTCCCTCGTACTAGTCTTAAACATTGTAGCTTTATCTGATAAACAAACATGTATCAGTATTTACAGACCTTACTGAACTAGCTCCTGGATTTTTGCTTATATTTCTAGTTTCCATTATACTCCTCAGACCCTCTGCACTTTCCCAGTCGTTGGAACCAGCAAAAATGTTCGATAATGTTACATAAGTTGAAGCACAACCTTGCTGAAAATGCATCAGTGACGTCGCTGCACGTTTTCCAGCTTCAATATCCCCGTGAATATGACAAGAACCAAGTAATGACTTCCATACCAGTTCTCCTGGTGGAAATGGCATTTTCGAGATAAGTTCCTCAGCTTCTTTTATACGTCCTGCTCGTGCAAGGAGATCAACCATACAGATATAATGATCCTCTCCCGGCAAAATCCCAAATTGACTCATACAAGAAAAGTATTTCCATCCTTCCTCCACAAACCCTGCTTGGCTACAAGCATAGAGGATACATACAAATGTGATATAATTAGGCTTAACTCCCTCGTTTATCATTCGATTGAATGCTTCAATAGCTTCTCGTGCTAGGCCATTTTGTGCGAATCCCATCACCATAGTTGTCCATGTAACTATTGTACGATCATTCATACTGCGAAATACAGTCAATGCATCATCCATACATCCGCATTTGAGATACATGTCAAGCAGCGCGTTGTCCACACATGTGTCCATTTGACGTCCAAGCTTTATTCGCAAACTATGAGCTTTCTTCCCGTCATCCAGAGAGGCAACACTGGCACATGCTTTGAAGGTGGTTGCAATGGTATATCGGTTTGGTTTTACACCCATGATGTTCATCTCTCGAAGGATCTCGAGTGCTTTTTTGGGTGCCTGGCAACTTAGGCATCCAGTTGCCATTGCTGTCCATGATAAAACGCTCTTGGCACTGATCTCCTGAAATGCCTTGAACCCTTTAATTAAGTCTCCAAACTTCAAATACATGTCAAGTACTGAGTTTCCTACACAGGTTTCGTCCCCATGACCATACTTAACAAGCTCCCCATGCACCTGCATTCCAAAATTTTCATCTCTTAATTCAGCCAAGCCAGTAAGAACAGTGGAAAACGAAAACCCATCAGGCTTTACTCCTTCACGGATCATTCGCAACCAAAAACCAGGAATTTCCGAAGGCGAAAACTGCAGATAACCAGAGATCATAGCATTCCAAGACACTATATCTTTATCCAAACCGTCATTAAAAGCCTTAACAGCATCCGCTAAACATCCATTCTTTATCAAACCCGTCAAGAATGCATTTCTAATGTACACATTGCATTCAAATCCTAATCTAATAACCAAACCATAAATCCCCTTAACTTCACAACCAGAACATCCGAATGAGCAAGCGTTAACTGCGGCAACTAACGTAAACTCATTAGGCATCACAGCATTCCTCAACATACAAGAGAAAAAGAACAGACCTTTCTCAGGAAACCCATTCCCCACAAACCCTGAAATAAGACAGGTCCATGATACAACATTTCGGTCAGGCATTTCAGCAAACAGTTGGACTGCACTATCAAAATCCCTAAATTTCACATACATCCCAAGAAGAAAATTCTGCAGAAAAATGGAGTTACGTATGAAACCATTTTTAATGATCTGGGCATGTACTACTTTTCCGTGAAACAAATCTGAACTACGATGGGCATTTTTCAGGAACTCGATGTAACATTTCTGCCCGGGTTTAAAACTAGTCGTAGTTAGTGATTTAGCAAAATAGGCTGAATTAATCAATTGGGTTTTCCTCAAATGAGAAAAAATTGCTGAAAACATCATAAAGCAACAAATTTTGATGCTAATGTCAGCACATACGTATGCAATCAATTAGGTGGGTATCAATGGCGGCTAATTTGTCACTTTCATTAGTTCAAATTAATTACCATAATTATGATTTGGGAATTTGGTGGGCCACAAATTGCGCCTATAAATATTCAAAAGTGATGAAAAAAAAATAAAAAATCAAACTTTTCTACATAAATTCTCTCATTTGTAGTGAAAAATACACAAGGGCAGCGGTTGGTCTTATCTGATAATTTTATCTGGTATGTTTCAATTTCTAAGACGCTCTTTTTATTGGTTAAATACGTATTTATTTATTAATACTAATGAATAGATGAATGTTTTTATATATAAAATGATCGTTTAGTATCGTATGTGATTAATTAGGGTAATTTTTATACAAGTTTAAGCCGCGATATTCTCGAATAATACCATGAGGTCTCAATAACGGTTTCTTTGAAGTTTTTGTGTTTTTAATTTGGAGGTGATCTTAATGTTTGGTGGGAATTGTGGAAATTTCGATATTGTTTTCTGTAATTAGATTGTGGTTAAATTGGAGTGATCATTTTTTGTTGTCTCTTTTTTCTAATTGTTTAGTGAGATAGATGCGGATTGATTATGATTTGGGGTATTTGAACTGTTAATTGCACAATTGAAATAAAAGGCATTATTTTTTCTTTGTCGATTATCTTAGAATTGGACAGGATTAGGATAAGGCTGTGCTACTCCAACTCTCCGACACCGTGTCGTGTCTGACACGTATGAGTGTCAAACACGGCTATTTTGGGTGAATTTTCTTCTTTTGTGGTCTAAATTGAAGTGTTAAAGTGTAATGTCGGACATTGACACGCGACACGACAGTTAAGTGAAGTGTCGGAGTAACGTAGGGATAAGGCTGCATACATTCGACCTTTTTTGTTTCGGCTTGGCGGGAATATTTAGGCATGGGTTGATGCTGTTTGTTGTTCAAGTTCACTACTTTCAATATATATTCTTGATGAGCTGAGCTGCAACCTCGAAGTTGTACTTCTTCAACAATTTTCGGAATCAGTTTGAATAGCTGCACATCTCTAGATTAATAGGATAATCAGCCATTGAACTATCTTTTACAGCAGATCCGAATTTCGGACCTCTCTTGTTTAGAGAACCTAATAGAACCTCTTGTTAGTTGTTACCGATCCTGAATTTTGACCCGCGTAGCTATTCTTCCTGCTTGTGTACGGTTTTCCCAATGTAATCCGTCCTGCTCTAGCTGCAGGCATTTGGGATAAACAAAGGAGAGCTCGGTACTTTCAGTTCCAGCAATTACTTTGTGTAATTAATAGCCTCTCCCTTTTAGAGGTTAAACCTATGCTTTCCAGACTTCACATGGTAAGAAACTACAAACCTTGTGCGAAAATTGCTAACACTGATAAAAACCCGTACTGAAAATTTGGAATGCTGAATTTATTCCCTGCTAAAAAAGTTCATCCATGTTACCGTGACCATTTTCACACGCGAACAACATTATAGTCTTAGAGATCGACAGGTTGTGGAGATGAAACCGGTAATTATTACCAGAATTCAATTGAACTTTGTGGAATTTTTGGCCTCGTTCTCAACTGAATTTTAGCTCTCAGTCTCAATTGAGTTTTAGCATTGAACTACTATTTACTTTCTTTAGAATACGTTTTTCAGAGTACCATGGCTCGCACAGCACTTGATGAAATGTCAAATTCTGGTGCATTTACGCGATCTCCTTCAACATTCCGGAATATCATTTCAAGAGAACCAGGATCACCTTTTCTACCTGAATCTGGAAGATATCACCTCTACATATCTTATGCTTGTCCTTGGGCATGTAGATGTCTTTCTTACCTAAAACTCAAAGGTCTTGACAAAGCAATCAGTTTCACGGTAATTTTGGGATTCGCTTCATATTATCTGCTATTTGTTACTGTAAGGCTGAATTAAGGGATCCTAAGCCCAATCTCCGGCAATGGCACAAATATTTGTCACATAACTCGAAACGACCAGGTTATGTCCCGATTCACCCACTCCGTACCTGTTTACTCAAAACAAATCGTTAATAGTGTGTCTGAGATGGACTAGAACCAACTGAGCAGTTTGCAAAGCCTGCCTTTTACCAACCACAGAAAGAAGATCCACCTTGATCAGTATAATGTCATTGGCTGAATTTATTGTTTTTTTTGGTGATTTGCTTATTCCATGGCTGTGCAGTCTGTGAAACCGAAATGGGAAAAAACTAAGGAAGATGATGCACACATGGGATGGGTCTTTCCCGCCTCTGATACGGAGGAAGCAGATGCTGAAACTGACCCCTTACATGGAGCAAAAAGTATCAGAGCGCTATATGAGCTTGCTAGTTCGAACTACTCTGGAAAATACACCGTGCCTGTATGTTTCATTTCTATAGTCGTAGAATAATTGCATAATAGTAGGGATGTCACTGAGGAATCAGTGTGTCATTTGCTGATTTCCACGGTTTACTTATTACTCATTTTTCTGCTCATTGTAGGTTCTGTGGGACAAAAAACTTCAGACAATTGTGAACAATGAAAGCTCGGAGATTATTCGCATGTTAAACTCTGAGTTCAATGACATAGCAGAGAATGCAAGCCTGGATCTTTATCCTGAGCATTTGAGAACTCAAATTGATGAGGTGAATGAGTGGACATATGACACAATAAACAATGGTGTCTACAGATGCGGTTTTGCCACCAAGCAAGAGCCATATGAAGAGGTAAATAATAGACCGTATCTTCATTATCCAAATTTATCACGATGCTTATTAGTATAGGAGGGAGGAGAGGACACTCGACTTTGAATACATTGAGCGTGCGACTCATTATGATCACAGAAATTTCTCTTGTACGAATGTTTGTACTTCCCTGTTCGGCCTGCAATCTCTAACCTTTAGGTTTTCAGTTCTCACTACAAATCTTATTTTATGGTTCGTTGCTGGAATATGCTGATGCTTGTCAGGGAAATACCTTCTCTTTTATGCGATCAGTCAGGGGTTTTGAAAATCGATAATTTATCTGATGCTATTCATAGGCTGTCAAGAAACTGTATGAAGCGTTGGACAAATGTGAAGAGATACTAGGGAAACAACGATACATATGTGGTAATTCACTGACTGAGGCCGATGTACGGTTGTTTGTAACACTGATAAGATTTGATGAGGTAACATCAACCTGTTCCCTGAGTTTCTCTGTCAATGTATCTGCATAATACACTCCGTATTTGTTCTGATCCGAGTTTTGATGTTTTGGTAGGTTTATGCTGTGCACTTCAAATGCAACAAGAAACAGCTACGCGAGTACCCAAACCTGTTCAATTACACAAAAGACATATTCCAGTTTCCGGGAATGAGCAGCACCGTAAACATGGCTCACATCAAGAAACACTATTATTGTAGTCACCCCAGTATAAACCCATATGGGATCGTTCCTGTCGGCCCTAATATTGACTACATGTCTCCACACGATCGACACAGGTTTTCTTCTTAGTAATAATGTTGTTAACTGAATCTCTCTGTCTGAGACGTTGTGGTGCTCTTGTGTTTTATTTACCTTTTGACGAAGTGGTGTTGTAGTAGTTTCAAAAACATATCTTGGATCAACTTGTATTTTCCCTACATCTTTGTTGAATAATATAAAGAATCGGCCTTTACGAGTAGTAGAGAGATCGAGCTATGCTTGTAAATTAGGAAGCGATCCTGCATCAACTTACCTTGCGTACTCTGCTTTTCGCTGTAATTCAGAGGTTCAATAATGGAGTTTATTCATCACATAAGCATGGTTATCCTTACCATCGGAAATCCGAAGGCATATCCTCAATAATCATGGTATTAAAATGTCCTTACATATGGTGTAGAAATATACAACAGTATATATTACACTATCTAAGTACAACAACATACTCTGTAATAGCTTCGTGGGTATATTATTGTCTAGCGAGCTAGTACAGTTCAAGGGATTTCGAGGGAGTTGAGCGAGCCATGGCAACAGTACGTCCACAACTTACGCACCAATTTCTTCGCCGGTTTAATTAAAACACGAAGGATGTGTCCAAGTAGCAGAGTGAGTAACAAAATTATCCAGGCAAAAAGCGATATAGTTACTGCTACGATAATTGCAGCATCCGGCATTGAACTCAAAGGATTTACCAAATACAGGAAGTAGGTATATATTGTCGAAGTAAGAGAGACCCACATTGTAGTGATCAGAACAATCACAAACACTCGTTTGCACGGAAGCCCGCCTATGAGGACCAATACCACGCTTAGAGATGATACTAAACTTATGGTATTCACAGCCACTAAGTTCTTATATCCATAGTCAGAGATTTTGTCTTTCAAATCCGGGTTAAGTCCAAATTGGAAAGCCATTGTTGCGATCACGGTGGCAACCACCATTAGTGTATTTCGTTGTTTGTTCAACCATTTCCCATCTCTGTTCTTTTGTTTTTCCACTGCTTTCGCTTTCAATGCTTTTGCTCGCTTTAGTGTTCGTCGAATTATCTTGTCGTCTAGGTTCCTCCCATTTTGAACTAGGCAGTCAAGTGCTGTTAATCCATTCTTGTTGACTGCATTTTGTTGCATCTTCTTGAGTTTTGGCAACAACTTTACGGCCTGCATTTATAGATTGCACGGAAATTAAAAAAACATCAGTACTATATAAGTTCTTGTTTGAGCGACAATGAGAAGGACAAATGGTTCACACAAGGAGTTACAATGATAAAGACAAATGGTACGTACAACGAGTCACAATGACTAATGAGCGATGACCAATAATGATTCGCACAATGAGTCACAGTGAGGTGGACAAATGGTTCACATAACGAGTCACAATGCGAAGGACAAATGGTTCACACAACGAGTTACAAAGAGAAGGACAAATAGTTCACACAACGAGTCATGATGAGAAGGAAAAAGGGTTCGTACAATGAGTCTAAAAGACTAATGAACGATGACAAGTTGTTCAACGAGTCACTCATAAATATCATTCGCATACTTATATGTATACCTCGGGTTGCTTGGCTACCACCGCGAGATGCAGGACAGTGTTACCAGTAATGTCCTTAGCATTAAGAAGCTCCCCCATAACATTCACCAAGTACTTGAGAGGCTCAAATTGCGCGTACTTGACGCACAAATGCAATATAGTCTCATGGGAATTAGTTATTTCTCTTACCGCACTTGGGTTCGTACTAACAAGAAACTCGAGTACACATAGTTGGTTATATATGGCCGCAACATGAACAGGGTTCCGACCATGTTTATCGCGTGCGAAGCACATACTAGGCATCACTTCGAGTAACTTCTTCACGATGTCCAAGTGCCCTTTCTCCGATGCCAAATGTAGTGCAGATGCTCTAGTCGATTGAACAAGCTGACTGGCTAGATCGGGCTTTAGACGTAATATTTCTCTGGTGAACTCTAAGTGACCAAGATTTACTGCAACATGTAATGGTGATAGCATGAAACGGTCTGATTTTTCAACGATGCAGCGATCTAGGATGTAAGGATCTTCGCAGAGTAAACTCTGTAAGGAATTCAAATCTCCTCTAATTGTTGCATCATATAATCTTGCAGTTAGGATGAGTGGATCAAATTGCGGTTTCAGCAAATTGTGTAGCGAATTCACGTTTCCGTTTAGTGTAGCTAGGATGAATGGATCAAGTTGTGTTTCTTCCATTTCTTGAAAGATTTGGAATAATTTGTTTGGGAAAGTTTCAGGTAATGTTCATAGGTGAACTTGAAAGGAAACTTTGTATTATGGACCCTTGCTCAATTTGCTATCCTGCTTAGCTTTTCATCTGTTATTTGGCGAAACACAAATTCACATTTAAGACCATTATATACATCTAACGCTTTAAACGGGTCAAGTAATTAAGATAAAACAAAAGCTGCTTACATTGAAGAAACCAATAGATTGTCTTATATACTCAATCGGGGTGATATTTAACCCGTTTTAATATTAGGATATTGGGCCTATACTAGGTCCGTCTATCATTAAGTTCTATCATTTTAGGCTTTTATTAAGCGACGATGTATTATAAATACCTCGTTACATATCAATGTACGACAACATCAATAATACAATTCTTATAATATTCGCTTCCGCTTTCTTACCGGCAGGTGAAAAATAATGACACCCACCGGTGGGATTTTAGTCAAAAGCTTTCAAAAATTTCTTTAAAGGAAAAAAAACTACAGTCAATTTGCTTTTTTTTTTTTCTAGCATAGTGAAACTACAAAAAAAATGTCCATTCTTGTCAAAATCTGTCTAAAACTATTCAACGTTTTGAAGTGGTTCTTGATTTATTTGGAGTCCGAAAAAATTAACGTTCTCCAGATCCTAAAACGGAAAGTTTTCCGTTGTACTAAAATTTGTTTAGATTTGATTAGAGTTCTAACAAATTATTTGATAGTCGACAAACCCGAAAAACTTAACGTTCTTGTTCGAATTTTTTTTAACGAGTTTTAATACTCGCTTCTTATCCCCTTTCAAAAGAAGAAATTTATGGAGATTGAAGAAGATGAAATATATTTTTTATATTGATTTTTTTTCTTGTTGAGTTTCTTCAATCGTAAAGTTCGTACTACGTACTGCATTTACGATAGAGTATTATGATATTGAGCTTATACTAGGCCCGTCTGTCATTGAATTCTATCATTCTAGGGTTTTATTAAGTAAATAGCTCGTCACATAACGACATCAATAATAAAATTCATATGCTATTCCACGTCCATCCTAAGATACTCCACTCACGAGTCACAACACAAGAGTGATCCAAAATAATGGCTTGACTTGGCTGAACGACCTAAGTAGAAACAGGGGCGAACCCAAGAATGAATATTTGGGGTAGCAAAAAAAAAATTAAAAAGGAAAAATAAAGGAAAAATGCACGTAGTGGGGTTCGAACTCGGGGCAATAGGTAAGAAACCAAAATGTTTACCATTAAACCACAAGTTGTTTATTGATCATTTATTGAGATTATTTTCTTATCTATTATTCAACAATATTTGGGGTAATAAAAATCCGTCTTCTAAACTAATTTTTTTTAAGTTTGGGGTAGCGGTGCCACCCTTTGCTACTAGGTGGGTTCGCCCCTGAGTAGAAGAAATTTGGCAAAGCAACCTGCTATCACTAGTTTTTGTTTGGTGGGGTTAACTACAAGATAAGAAATATGTGGTGATCAATTTAGGTTGCGAATTGACAAAATGATTTTAAATCTCAACATTTCAGAAGGGAAGGGTTGTTGTACGTCTTGTTGATATGTTAGCCAAATGCAAGTGTTGTGGAATCAGTCATGAATGCACAATTGAATACATCGAGCGCACAAGGAGAAGTACTCGGGATGGTTGATATTCGGGTTGTGTCCTACTTGTGCGGTGAGGCGGTCAAGGAAGAAATTGAGAAGAATGGTGGAAGGTCAGGGGAGGGATTACTCCGTATTGTGTAAAGAAGATTCTTAATAACAGTGCTACTACGGAGCTAAGTCGTCTAGGATTGTTGTTTTCCGACCAAGGGTGGGATTTCTCAAAGGCCGAGTTGTGTTCCGGCTGTTAATGACAGCATGAAACAACGCTATATATACTCTGTATTTGGTTTGATCCGACTTGTGATGTTTTAACCTGTGCACTTCATATGCAACAAGAAACAAGCTGCTTACATTTGAATTAAAGGTAAACAAATGATTAAGACGGAGGGAGACAAGGAGTAGTTGTTTTGTAGCCACAAAAGAAGTTGATTTCAGTTACACTAGATATAGGTCCATACAGCCAATAGACTTATTTTTGGAAAACGAGCAATAATGTAAAGACGAGTAGAAGTTAACATTCTCTCCTTAAGAGCTTTGATGGACTATCGAGGCGTCAAAGTAGTGATAGACACATTATTTCCGCAAGAGCTTTGATGTTGAGAGCGACCATCTTCCACAAATATTTGTCGCCGGATGAAGCCTGGTTGTTTTGGCCTTGGTAGATTTGCAATGTCTAAAGACAGCATTGCCAAGACAGTTGAGGTACTTGGCCTTTCGTTTTCACTTTCTTGAACACACAGCAATCCCACTTGTATTGCCCGTTCAATCTCCTCTGTATTATTCGTATCTGAGATGATCGGATCTATGATCGAAACAACTTCACCCTCAACCCATAGTTTCCACACCTACAACAACAATTTCATATAAATAAGTAGCAGAATTTGTAAATAAAGAGGATAGGTAAAAAATTCGGGTTCTATAACTCACATATCCCAAAAGTGTTAATGATTCCTCTTCTAACCAAAAGGAACTGTTCCTCTTGCCAGACACGATTTCAAGCAACAAGACACCGAAACTATACACATCCGACTTCTCTGAGAAATGACCTTCCATTGCATACTCCGGTGCCATGTAACCGCTGCACCAACAAGCAATAAATAAACAGTGTTGAAAAAAATCAAGACCTGTTGTGATATTAGCAATCAAATTTGATTAGGAAGCGTTAATCGTTTCCTCTCCACTTACTATGTGCCTACGACCCGTCTAGTTTCATCTTTATCTTGGCCCTGTGAAAAGATTCGCGCCATGCCAAAGTCTGCTATCTTCGGATTGAGCTCTTCATCCAACAAAATGTTGCTCGCTTTAAGATCTCTATGAATAATCCTTAATCTAGAATCTCTGTGAAGGTAAATTAGTCCTCGACAAATTCCTTCGACAATGTGCAGTCGCGTTCTCCAATCTAGAAGTTCTCGCTTATTGGGATCTGGATTCGAACACACACGACAAGTTTTATAATCTAGAAAAAAAATCGAAAAAAAACACTATGTTGTTGACTTTGATAGAGTAAATGACAAACCTACCAAACAGAAATGCATTCAAACTTTTATTAGGCATGAATTCGTAAACCAAAAGTTTTTCTTCTTTTTCGACACAAAAACCAATAAGCTTGACAAGATTCATGTGTTGCAGTCTGGAAATTACGATCACTTCGTTTCTAAACTCTTCCAAGCCTTGTCCGGAAGCTGCAGAAAGTCGTTTCACAGCTATTTCTTGCCCGTCTTTTAGTACGCCCTAAAATAAAGACTATGACATTAGACAACAGGACTATATGATAATGCTTAGGATGCTGAAAAATGATCAAATGCGAGGTTAGGCCGAGCCTAAAACGAAACTTATAGTCCATGAGCAGCCCTGTACTAAATTTACCTTGTAGACCTGTCCAAAACCACCTTCTCCAAGCTTGTGAATTTCACTGAAGTTGTGCGTTGCGTCTACTAATATTCCAAAGTCGAGAAATGGCAGCTCTTCGAATTTTGTTTGTTGGCTCGTCTTATCATTGTTATACTGGATGATATCCAAGATATGCTTTCTTCTAGCTTCTTTTTCTGTTCAGAAAATGCTCGAGTAAAAAATAAGAACGCGAATATAGATTGTTCTCACCGTCGTCATTTTAACAAGAGACTATCTTTTCTTGATCAAATGCTAACGCAGAAGATATGTTACCTTTACGCCGAGTAAGCCATAACCAAACGAGCACGGAAAACAAGGTCATCAAGCATGTTCCCAAAATAACAGCAGCTGCAATAATAATTGATTTCTGTCTTTTCTTGTTTCCTACAAATGTCATCGCAAGAAATTCAGTTTCACTGTGATTTTACTGGAAACCAGATGACTTTTGACATTATTACTTACGTAGTTCCGAGCTTGCAAGACGAAGATAGAGATTAATCCCCCCATTGGAAAACTGTTGAATGTCAATCAAGTGTTTCGACCAGAACATACACCCGGCTCCGACATCATAAGCATAGGCTAAACAAGAACAATTCAATAAACATTGGTTTCGACACTCGTTCTGATTTAGTACCGATAACCACTCTTCAAAATCCGGCAATTTAACCGTCTCCAAGAGTAAAAACCCGTCTTGCTCGCTTCCTTTGATCCCACACTGCAATTGAGTCTTCCTTACACAACCACTAGACCAAATTCCTCTGCTCCATTCCCCTGAATTCTTTGGCACGAATCCCTTCAAACACCGACAAATTGGAGAGTTCTGCGAGTTACAAGTACCGAATGCTCCACATTTGCCATAAGAAGCACACTCATCGACAGGGTCCTGGTAAAGTGTTATCCACGATTTAGAACCCGAGTCCCAACAAACCTCACTTAGGGTGCCATTGTAGTTGAAAGCATAGTGTGAGTATTTTAGATTGGTAACTCCATTGTATACTAGCATAACACCGTCTCCCTTGTTATTTCTCTGGATGTCTGTATCCGCGTAATCAGCTGTGGGATCTGCGTAGCGCATCCCTAAGAACACATTACCATTCCATGGTCCAGTTCGATAATGTCGCTTATTACCATCCCATATAACCATTTGAAGGTGACTCAAAGAATCAGGCCCAAGCGAGTACCTCCCAATTGAGGGGTCGCTAGGACTTTTCCACGCACGAAATCTTATCATGTTAGTATGACTCAAAGGCAGCTTTGTATGTGGGAGAAGCGAGTCTGTGGGATGGTCGAAACTCTGCCATAAAATGGTACCATTGCTGCTGCTATAAATAAAATTTCCGTAATCTGAAAGATTAATAGTCCGATTAGTCGCATCTTGAGACGGAGACGTAAGATTTAATGACCACAGTATGTCATTGTTGCCATTTATAACTTGAAGGTCCCCTTTTTCGGAAATCATTAGTAATCCTGATGAGTCTTTCAGGGGGTTATTTCGGTTAGCTACCCAAACATAGTAAGTGGGAGAGACATTGTACCAAATCCCGAGATACCGATTTTTGGCGCTTGAAGGGCTAAAGAATCCCAGTTTAAAGTCACCATTTTTTGATACAATTGTTTCTAGATCCTTAAGTAGTCGAACGCCAAGAAAAGTGGTGGCGGAAGTGGTTATATTGTGCAATGTTAAGCATGCGCAAATAAGCAAGGTGTATGCCCAAAACATCTTAACTACGTCTCGTTTTGAGTCTCTTTGCAAGCGCTTGTCGTTGTAAGTCCTCCTCAAGACGGAATGGTCTTAAACCTTAAGATCGGAGGTCCGTCTGTAATGAGAATTGGTGTTCCTACAATGACATGCGGAAACATACGGATTAAGGACGACTAAATTGAATGTTTGAGATTTACTAAGTGGTGCCCTGCCTAAGGATAATATACGGGTAGAAAAGGCTAATAAACTTGAACAATACACACACAAAAAGACAAACTCTAATCGCTAACAGTGACATATCTAGGATATATAAAATGGGGTTGATTAGTAAAATTTATAACATAAAAAAACGCCAAAATATAATCACACGATTAATCTCGTCCCTATGCGATATTTAACAAGATAAGCCCCAATTAACATAATTTGATAATGGATAGTTTTAGTAAGGCTTATCAAAATATAAAATATTTATTTTTAAATATGATTATGCTTCTGTGAAATATAATCATATTCACATTGTTATGGTGGTTAAATTAATGTAAATTGCAAATAAGATGATGTAAGTTCGATCATTTCTTGAAACATTTTCAAATAATTTTAATATGCAAAATGAAAAGGTAAAAGATAAGCCTCTATTAAACAAAACTTATATTAGAATACAAATGATTGAAAAATACTAAGCCTCCGTTTGGCAAGCCATTTCAACTACCTGATTTGCCTGAAATAACTTTTTTGCCAATTATTTTTTGTAGTGTTTGACAACTACCTGTTTTGAGTGAAAAAGGTAGCTGAAATAAAAAGCTACCTCATGTAACATTTAGCAAATCAGGTACCTGATTCAATTTTATCTACCTATTCTAACCTCGGATTTTATAAGGTTAATTAACAAAATCAAACACAATACCAAACCCTTACGTACTTCCCAAATATACTAATTTTATATCAATAGTATATTTTTAAGGATATATGGTTTGAATTTTGTTTTTACCTAATCGTTATATATTAATTTGTGAAATTCTTTGGGTATGAACCATGTGTATATAAACGCTAATAGTTGAAGCTATTCCTATAACTTGATTTTAATGGCCAATTCACTCGAAACAGTGTGCATGAAGAAATCATGGAAGTAGCAATGCAGACATTTTCAAGTACCAATTTAAGTGCACAATTCTATTAAGAAGTTACTACTCTATTTGTTTCGGTCATTTGCTTACAATAACACAAGAATAATAGTAAAAACGTAAAAGATATCAGTAATAAACCATGTCTTTTACGTCATTGTGTCAAATATCAACTACCTTTTCAGCTAGTTTCCAAACAATTTTAACAAAAATCAGTTACCTTTTCAGGTCTTAATTATCAACTACCATTTCAGCTACCTTTTCAGGTTTCAGGTACCTTTTCAGCTAGTTATGCCAAATAGAGCCAAGACTCCGTTTCGCAGTGCACTTAGGTACCTGATTTGGCTGAAATAACTTTTTTGCCAAAAGAATTAGGAAGCTTATTTTTTTGGCAGTGTTTGCCAAGTAGCTTATTTGGTCAAATAAGCTACCTGAAATGAAATGCTACATAAGGTAACATTTTAGATTTCAGGTAACTGATTCTAGATTATATTACCTTTTTACCCTTCAATTTATAATATAGTAAATAATTATTATATCCTTTTATGTCATTTCACCAAACTAAGCCACCTTTGCAGTTAGTTTGCCAATCAGTTTTTTATATAATCAATCAGCTTATCAGGTCCTAATTTTCAGCTACCTTATTAGCTACCTTTTTAGGTTTCAGCTACATTTTCAGTTTTCAGGTACCTTTTCAGGTTTCAGGTAGCTTTTCAGCTCGTTTTACCAAACAGAGCCTAAAACAATTTGATAATTGAAAGTTTTGGTAAGACTTATCAAAATATAAAGTATTTATTTTTAAATATGATTATGCTTCTGTAAAATATAATCATATTCACATTGTCATATTGTTATGCCGGTTAAATAAATGTAAATTGCAAATAAGATGATACAAGTTCGATCCTTTCTCGGAACATGTTGGGTGAATTAATTTTAATATGCAAAATGAGAAGGTAAAAAAATGAATGAAAAGGTAAAAAATGTAGTTGTGGGGGTTTGAATCTGGGATGTTTCTATGATGAGAGAATGCTTCTACCACTAAACCACTAAACTTTAATGAAATAATAGTACATAGATAAATATATGTAAGTGTTTTCTCGATTAATAGGGGTGATGGTTCACCCTCGTCTCCCCCTATAAATCCGCCCATGATTGCTAAGTCCACTATCAATACACGACGTGAAATTTGGGGCGTGGACATACTCTGAGACTCTAGTAGCCACGAAAGTACGATATTGTTAGTGGGCAGTTGACGAGCATAACGATCCAAACACTTCCACATTAAGGTATGTTCTTATTTTCCAAAAGTGGAGATTATCTTTGTACATTAGTTGTATGGAAAATATATTGACTTGTTATATAGTTGTCTTAGTAAGACTAAGATGAGACTTTTGTAGTCGAAGTATGAGAAGACACCCTATTTTCGTACTAAATCTTTAAACCGAATCACAAGTGTCAGATTGGATATTGTGTATATCAATCTAGTGCGTGGCTTGGGTTAGATACTTGATTAGTATCTAGATTTATGATTCACACGACATAAAAGTGTGATTACTCATCGAAGTGAGAGCTATGTTGTGACATATATTACACAACGTGTGTTAGTAAGTCGATCACTATGAGTAACAAATGTTCCCTACTTTGTCACTAAGTGATCCTATGGACTGTATTGTCTAACTTTGTTTGATGCCCTTTGACTTGGAGCCATGATATGAAATTAATTCTTGATGTTGTTACTTTAATATGAATCCTAAGGACCTAAAAGATTAGTTCTTGATGTTGCCCGCAAGGGTGAAGTCTAGTGGTTAAAATTTGGGTAAATTCCCAGGAGACCCGGGTTCAAGCCTCCCCAAGAGCAAAATTTTGTGGACCGAGTCCATGCCTAAATAAATTTCGAGCCCGTCACCCTCGGGTGGCTTACTTGGTATACGTGATGAGGGTTACCCAGTGCACATCGAAGGTAGCGGCTGCGGGTCCCCTCATCACAAAAAAATGATTAAAGTGCCATGGATCATGCTATGAAAGCAATTAAGGACTGTGTGTGCTAGCGGGGATGTTTAGAATGACTTGGGATATTGATAATGTAAAAATGTTATGTTATTTTGATAGTAGCTTAATATAATACTACTTTGTTATGTGTTGGTCGTATACCTCATTTCCCCAATAAAACATGAAAGATTGTTTATAGAATATTGTGTTGTAATAAACTTGATTGTGTGATCAAGTTGATATCTTCCACTATCTTTGTAATTGAGGGATAAAATTTGTTTAGTAAGTCTTGCTTGCGACGGGTCATCATTTGTGACGGATATTTTGTGAGATAAAATGGATAGAAAATGAGTTAGGGGAGAAAGGGGACCACATGAATAGTGTTGGAGAGAGAGAAAAAGTGGGTATTTTGTGAGAGGAAACGGTATCCGTCGCAAGCTTGCAACGGATAGTGTCGTTGCAAATAAGAATTTGTGAAATTTGTTTGGTTGTGTATCAATATATAGTATTACCTTGGATTAGTGGCCAAGTGGGTGCATTGACTCGGTTGTGTGATCGAGTGAGAGTAATGAAATTGTAGCGACAACATTAAGGTAGATGTTAATGTGGTTGTCACGATTCTAATCAAATTGGATTATAAGTTTTAATCACATTTAGTGTGTGACTAAATGTGCCTTTTATCTTTTCTGTAACTCCCTATGTGGAGATAATATAAGGGTTAAGATAGGCTAATGAAATTACATAATACAAAGACATAAACTTTAGTTGCTAAGTCCATCATTAATACGGGACTTGGGATTTGAGTCGTGGACATATTCCAAGATTTTAGTAGCCGCCAGAGGTATATACGGTAATGGACAGTTAATAAGCACACTAACCCGATAACTTCCATATTGAGGTATGTTCTTATTTTCAACACATATATTATTGAGCTCAAAAAATTACGGGACAATGTAATTATTTAAAAATAATACATACATAGAAGTTAGTTAGATTGATTGTATATTATTTCTAGAAGTATAATAATGTTTTTCCCTCAATGATTACATTAGTTTGATCCTCTTTGATAAAGGATTAAAGCATATTTATAACACAAAAATTTCAGATAGACTGTCTTTTAATAGTATTATTGAGAGACATCTCACAACGATAATGTTAGTAGAATTTGGTTAACAAATTTTTGTAGTAGGTTTAAATATCAAATTAAGTTAATAGAATTAAGAAATGACGTTTGATAATTAGCAGATTTTAAAACAATTAGAGTCTAAACGTCGCAAATAGGATTATACATCCAAATGTATATGAGCATCGTACATCTAAAACTAATCTAATTGAGCTTATATGTATTTTTTTCGAGCTTTTAACAATTTTTTCTTGCACTATAATTTTTAGTGTTAAAATTAAAACCTCTGAGTTTTATATATATTGTTTTTTGAGTTTCAAGATAATGTTTTGATTTACAATTTTTTTCTAAAGACGCTCAGATTATTTTCAATAAGCTCGTAAAATATATACACAAGCTCAGATTCTTTGTTATAAAACTCGAAATCTATACAAGCAGATTTGTATACATTTGGTTGTATAATCCTCTAATTGGTCTAAACGTTGTTAACATTTACTTTTTTTTTTTAATTTGGGGTTGCTTGAAATCCATGAAATGATTAGAATGTAAGTTCTAATCGATTTATAATTATTAGGGAATTTAATTATTTGGGTAATTAGTTCCTTGATGATATGTTCGCCATATATGAGTAATGATTACGGACAAGATATTTAACTCCCTCATTACCAAGGGTGGGTGGGTAATGCATTATCTCGTCATGAAAGTAATAGATTCAAAAAAGTAAATAATTATTCTCAATATATATATGAAAATATACCTTACTATCCTCTTTTACACCATTTCGAACAACCCTTAGTTTCAAGTAAAATAATCGATTATTTTACACTGGGTAAAATAGTTTTAACGAGACAAATAAAAGACAAAGACAAAACGTACCTGAAAAAAACTTCACATAAAAAGCAGGAGCAACTCTAGAAGTCTAGAGGGTGTGTAGTTGTGTACAGAAAACACAAGGACCCTGAAGAGATTTTCACTTGAAAACCACGTACCAACAACTTTTCTAGTACTGAAATTAATTTAAGCTTTCGATCTAAAGTTTCATTTTGTCCCATTTAAATACTTGTATCAGTCTTTGTTACATGTTACGTATTTAATTACAACAATGTTAGATTTAGGGGTTGTTTGGTCCGCTAAAGGAATTGAAGTTTCAAGTGAGTAATAATTTGTACAATTTTCTAAATCACATCAAATGAAAAAAAAAAATGTTTGGTTGGAATGTGGAATGTGAATTCCACATGAATTACCACCCAGGCCACCTAGCGGCCTAGGTAAGCAACTTCTCCATTATGGAGAAATTGGGGTTCCTATGGAACTTAAATTCATGTAATTTGGGGTAAACAAACAATCCACCAATTTTGCAAATTCCATGAATTCCAATTCACGTGTGTTCAATTGGGTAACCAAACAACTCCTTATTATTACGATATAATATTAATTGTAATACATAAATCGATTTAAAGTTATAAAGAGTTATGTTGTTTTAATGACCTGTTTTAGAAAGGAAGTAGGTCAATAAGGTCATCCCACATGACCACATGGAGTGTTTTGCTTTGTGTATTTTTTTTATTTGGTCAAAGCAATTATAAAGCCGAATAAGCTAATGATAAGTTTGAACCCAGATTATGACTAATACTGCGATACATCTCCATGGCCGACAAATTAAGCTAATTAATAACTGTTTTGTGTAATTTTAATACTCCGTATATGCTTTTACCGTACTCCATAATTTCTTAAATAAAAACGATGATTTAGTCTTCTATAAACATGTCAAGTCAACAATTCCATTTAGTGAAATAAATTATAGCCAATCCCAAATTAATTTTAATTTTTCAATAATGAAATGAGAATTTTCAAATTATAGCTAAAATATTTATTGGTAGTTATCTTATGGGAAGGTCTCATTCCGTGTTTTTTTTAAAATGTGACCATATTTTTTTTAAAAAAAAGTCATTTTTTAATAAAAAATGGTTATTATTTAATCAAAAATAATAATTATTTATAAAAAAATAATCATTTTTTAGTTGGTCACACGACACATACAACCGTCCTATAATAAAGTTTGCGAATTATTCCTTAGCAGACACTTATGGAGTATGGACTATTGGACTATATGGAGGAAAGGAAAAGAATTGCCGGACACTGATGATGACTCATTAAGATTGGGTAAGACCGCAACGTGAAGTGAAGCTTCCAAGATGGCAATATGTCCGATAAATTGATTACAAATGTTGTAAAGGAGAGTTAATAGTTAATTGATACACACCAAATAATAATAAATAACGAATATAAATAAAGTTGATATAAAATTTTTCGTAGTTTATCAGTAAAATAATTGGTTATATTACCTTGTAAGAGATCGAATTTCATTATAGTGAAGAAAATAGTACAATACTAGAACGGCACACATATGTTCGATGTGAACCAAAATTATATCCTATTCTACTCATAATGATTGTAGTATCAAAGTAACAAAAGAGACTACCCAATAAAACGAAGGACAAACTATCATGAGGCCGACCAAAATCTGAACAAACTCTTTCGATCTTCAAAAACAGACGAACACGAATAATAAAGCTCGGAACAAACGGAGTTTTCTTCTTTAAAAGAAAGCTCATTACTCAACCCATTTTATTGTGCTTTTAAATCTTTCTTTTAATTAACCTAGGAAAAAAAAATACTTGAATCTCTATATAATTATTACACCAAAGATAAAATATCTAACTAATAAAGAAATAAACTAATAAAGAAATAAAAATACGCGCATAGCATTTTTTTTGTTATTTATTCAAATGCGTCTTTAAATACTCCCTCCTATTCTATATATTCTTCCCCTTTCATTTTTGCCCCAAAAATAAGCAATATGATTTGGACCACACAAAACACAATGGCCCACCTACCATTGAATTTAGACCACACAAATCCTTCCAAAAAAGGAAATAGGGAAGAAAACCCGAATAACCGAATAAGGAAATAGGGAAGAACATATGGAATAGGAGGGAGTATAAACTAGTTTTACTCTCGTGCAAAAAATGCACGAGTTTATTTGTATTAAATTGAAAAAATTAATTAGTAAGTAATATATTTAAAAGAAAAGTATGATTTTAGGATTACATTTATATCAATCTAATATGTATAAATAATCTATTCGCTTAACTTAAATGTAGGTAAAACAAAGCGTTAGTTCGACAATATAAAGATAAACAAATTTTTATTTAAGACGACTCAAATATATATGTGTAGGATGAATACGACTATATAATATAAACTCCATCTATCTACCTACCCAAAAATAACCTGACCATATCTAAGGTTGATTTTTTCAACCTACAAAATGATTATTCAAGTTTTTTATTTCCGATAATTAATTTTAATTGATTTTTTTTTTGGTTATTTTCATCAAGATATTATAAATTGGATCTCCGTGTTAAATTTGGTGTATAATTATATAAATTTACTTGTCTATATTTTATTTGTTATTATTCATTTTGGTTGTTATTTTTAATTTAGTAGTTTGTGATTTATTAATTTATAATCGTTAAACATATGAATTTCAAAACATTTTTTTATTTTTTTTTTCCTTTTTGTTTTGCATAAAATTTTATGCATATAAACTTTGTATCATAAACTTAAAATATGAAAATGAATATTTTGAAATCGAAAGTTTGTAAAAAAAAAAATGGAGGAGAGAGATTAATTAAATAGAAGAAGATGATGGTAGGACCCATCTACCCTAAATGATGCGGCCAATGAGAAGCCTCTAAAGGCTAACCCTTTTATAGTAAAGGGATTGTTCATACTCAATCAGTCTTAGATTGTCGGATAATTTCGTAGTTGTAGGAAGCGAATCATCCGGTCTATGGGTTGCAATCAAGGTCGATCGTTGATCATTTTGTGTGTCGCCGTTACCAGTTTGGGGTGTGATCTCCTTGGATCGTCTTTTCTTCACTGATTTGCGTTCCATGCAACACAGCGGTGACTTCGTTTTCCCTTTCTCGTGTTTTCTGTTTGTTAATTGGATCTTTGTTTAGTTTTAGTATAAGTAAGTTCAGTGTTTTTATCACATCAATCCTAAAGCTACAGTTCCTCTTTTTATCTATTGTGAGGTGACAATTTGTTACCACTCATCTTTGTTGTTTGGGAGTTTGATTGGAAGTTGGGGTTTGTTGAATTGTCCGGTGGTTTTATACTTTTATGTATACATTTATCCTTTTGTTAGTTTTATTGTGCGTCCTCAAGTTGTATTGAAGTTATGACTTCCATTGTCGATCATCGGAAATTTCTGGAAGCTTTTGCTTGTACTCACATTAATGATGGGTTTATGGATGGAGATGGCGAGAGGATGTTACGATGCTTTATGACTATTCAGGGGCCGCCCTTATGCAAGGTGAAGGGGCTTAAAGACAAGGAAAATAATTTTTTTAGGCAAAATTTTTTTGACAGGGCTGCAACTTGTTACGATGAAGCTTGTAAACTTTAGGGGTTGAGTTTGGAAGATTTTGGAAGGGGAGATATTCACTCTCTATCTGAACTTGGGGAATACAGAGCTTCTATTGATTTGTGCTCTATAATATTGGACACATTTCCTCGTAATGTCAAGGCGCGTTTCCGGAGAGCGGTAGCATTTATGAAGTTGAATAGTTTTTTGGAAGCTAAACTGGATTTGGTTGAAGCTTTGGTGGCCGAACCTAGGATTAAGGATGTTTTAAGAGAATTATGTTGTAAAAGGTCACAATCTCATCAAGGGAAATGGTAAAAGAGTTTTGGACGTTAGTCACGTGTGTGGTATGGATGAAAATTGTAAGAAGTCTGTCTTTGTTCTAGAAGCTGGAATGAGTAAAAATGTTAGTGAAAGTGTGGTCACGGAGGTGATGTAAAACCCCTCGCGGCAGCGGAAAAGTAAACATACAAAACATGCCAAAAATACGCGGAATTAAAACTTTTGACATGAGAAGAAAACATGCGAGGTGTCTTAACAATATTAAACATGCGGAAGAGAAATGAAACATAAATAAGTATATAAATACTATACAAAAGCAGCCCGGGATAGCATATCCCTACAGGAACCAAAGTACGGAAAACATAAAGCTAAGGTCTAGCTGACGAATGGGTAAAATCATCGATGAAGGATCATCGCTCGTTAGCCTCAACGTAACCCCCTGAAGAACAGAATCAAGTACCTACACACATACAACATGTGCGCCACAGTCAGTGGGGAGTGACTAGAGTTCTCATAGCCACCTAATGTCGTACAACACAGAACATGAAATTACAAGTATCATACTCAAACATAAACAATCATGTGAAGCATATATCTCAACTTCTCAAACTCTTATCATCATGCAAATACTATGCAAGACTCTCAACCAACTTCGGAAACTATTTGGAAGGAGAGCCGGTTTCCCTTCCGGTTACCCGGCGGGGGGTCTTTCAATCCAAACCGTTTACGAAACCAATTAAAGAGTCATCCAATGCCTTGGATGAACAACACTATAATCAAGTAATATACTCATCACTATCAACATACATATCTAACACTGTACCAACTCTAGGCAAGCAGATATAAAACAGCAAGTATATAACACTATACCCCATCCCAGACAAGTATATACCATATTCAGCAATATCAAACCATGACCCCAATCCTAGGCATGGAAGGATACAATTACACATTACAAGAGAAAACTCATATGAATATTCCGTTATACAACCACGGCATAAATACATAGCCTCAACAATTATAATCCACATGCATAAATACACCTTAGAATACAAAGGCAAATGGAAACTGTGACCTAATCCAAATCACAGATCCCACAACAGTACACCTCAAAATACAAAGGCAAGCAGAATTGTGACCTAATCCAAATCACAGACCTACAACAATACACCTCAAAATACAAAGGCAAGCAGAACTGTGACCTAATCCAAATCACAGACCTACAACAATACACCTCAAAATACAAAGGCAAGCAGAACTGTGACCCAATCCAAATCACAGACCTACAACAATACACCTCAAAATACAAAGGCAAGCAGAACTGTGACCTAATCCAAATCATGGCTTTACAACTTCACTTCTGAAACTTACTCCATTCTTAACCAATCATGCAAACAACGTATATCCAAACCAACACTTAATTGACACCGAGAATTAAGCCGAGGGAGAGCCGGTTTCCCTTTCGGTTGCCCGACCGGGGGGTCTCTATCCTCACTCTATTCCCGAACCCAATATAGTGCCGCCCGAACCTCGGGGACCTCAAACACATATACAAGTATAAAAAAAAGACTAATTTCGATTAAGTTATTTCTAAACGACTGCCATATATTAAAAATATCTTAGTCCGATAAGAATTATTAACGGTCACCTAAGAACTAACTAATTTTAGACAAGTCACTAACTACTTTATTAAATCTTACTTAGCTCAAAATATATTTTACTAAGTATTTGATTACGTTCTAATTAACCGGTTCAACCGATAAAGAAAATAAACTCGATTTAATTGAAATTAGACTTCATAGTATATTACCCATAATTTTACACGGGAAAAACGACTAACTAAATTAAATTATTTCGACATGCTTCTAATAAGACCGTAACTCATTAGTAATACATAACAATTTCTAACGTATTATATTTAAACGTAAACAAGCTAGCAAACACGTAATAAACCAATTAATTCAAGCACGTACGTAAAATAATAATATAATAATAAAACATGAAATGTACAGGAAGTAGTACGTAGTAATACTAATAATTTAATAGTAGTTAGTAAACAAGTAATAAGTAGAATAATGTAGTAGTACGAATTAGTAGTAAAAGCAGTAGGTAAAAGCACCCAGTAACAATTCATATAATTGAAATCAAATGAAAAGTAGTAAGAAGTAGGGCCTGTTCTTTTGGACTGAAACTTAACTGAACTGAACTGAACTGAACTTATAGGATCTGAACTGAACTGAACTGAACTTATAGGAACTGAACTGAACTTATAGAAACTGAACTGAACTGAACTTATAGGAACTGAACTGAACTGAACTGAACTTATAGGAACTGAACTGAACTTATAGGAACTGAACTGAACTTATAGGAACTGAACTGAAGTAAACTGAACTTATAGGAACTGAACTGAACTTAACTTATAAAAACTGAATTGAACTTATAAAATCCGAACTTAATTAACTTTATTTTAATTTAAATTAACTATTATTATTATTGTTGTTGTTGTTGTCGTTATTGTCGTTATTGTTATTATTGTTGTTGTTGTTATTATTATTATTATTATTATAATTTTTTTTTTTATAAAAACCGGGATCTTTTATTATTATTATTATTATTATCCAATAGATGACATTGATAAAAAATTAGTCTAAAACACAAGGTAGTTTAAAATATTTTCAACTTTATATATAATGGTTTGTTCATAGTTCATACATTATACTACAATTACATTACGATAAAAAATAATTCACTATTACAATTTTCTCTAACCATTTATTTTCTCTAACAATGGTGATGAAGAAACTGATTAATGCGAGAGTGACAATTGGTGAGGGTGAGGGCGTCGTATGATGAGTTGTTTTTTGGCATTAATGAGGATGATAGTTTGGCATTAATTAGAGAGTAAAAGACGGGTAAATTATTAATGAGTTGTTTTTTTTATAGAGAACGTGTATCGGATAATTAAAAGAAATGTTTGTATCGATTGTTAAAAATAATACTCCGTATATAACTTCTCTTAATTGAGTTTATATGAACTAAACTTATAGGAACTGAACTGAACTGAACTTATAGGAACTGAACTGAACTGAACGTATAGGAACTGAACTGAACTGAACTGAACTTATAGGAACTGAACTGAACTGAACTGAACTTATAGGAACTGAACTGAACTTATAGGAACTGAACTGAACTTATAGGATCTGAACTGAACTGAACTTATAGGAACTGAACTGAACTTATAGGATCTGAAGTGAATTTAAATTAAGTGACTTGAAGTCCAAAAGAACAAGGCCTAATAGTAGGTAGATTAGTAAAATAATGTAGCAATTAGAATTATCACGCACAAACCAACGTAGGGATTAATTTATAGTAGTAAAGTAATAGATCAACAATGACAATTACCCACTAAACTATTCAACAGCAACAATACGACAATAGGAAATAGCAGGACTAAGGCCCTGTTCTTTTGTACTGAAACTTGACTGAACTGAACTGAACTTATAGGATCTGAACTGAACTGAACTGAACTTATAGGAACTGAACTGAACTTATAGGAACTGAACTTAACTGAACTTATAGGAACTGAACTGAACTGAACTTATAGGAACTGAACTGAACTTATAGGAACTGAACTGAACTTATAGGAACTGAACTGAACTTATAGGATCTAAAGTGAACTTAAGTTAAGTGACTTGAAGTCCAAAAGAACAGGGCCTAATATTCAACAATACGCAGCAGCAACTAGCGGCAATCAGTAAGCACAATACGCATCAGCAATTAACAACACTAATAACAAAACTTTGTAGCAGCAACTGACGACATTAATCAGCAACAGAATGCAGTAACTAGGCAGCGACAACGTAAAGAGCAACATCAACAATCAACAATTAACAGAAATTAAGCACTCTTATTACAATTCACCCACAATCTTTCAAATTATAAACTACCCATAACATATTAAACACAAAACTCATAATCAATTCACATAAACCACCAAGAAAATCACATGTCCAATTAATTTAAGACAAAGGCCGAGTTTCTCATTATCGTCACCTTTTAGTTTCACAAAACCACCAAGAATCGCCTCCAAGCTACTCCAATCGACCTTGCCCACAATTAGAAACACCAATAACGGTATTAGACTCGAAAAACGTGCATTAAAGGGCACGGTCAGATTATAAGATGAAAAGATTTTGGTATAAAACTTACCTAGAAAGATGGAGGACGAGAAGAGGAATCCGTAGGCGCAAGAATCGTCTCAATCGGATAAGTAACGAAGGTTTTATGAGCATTTTAAGATTGAAGGAGGAAGAGATATGAAAATGGTTTTTTCATTTTTCTCAAATCTGAAAAATGAGGAGAGAAGGGGGAGGTTAGGGTTTGTGAGAGGGTTTTTGTGAAGAAAAAGATGAGGGAATGGACCCAATTACAAGTTAGGCCCATGAGACGAGTTTTAAGACGGTCTAAGCTATATTTAACGATTTAAGGTCACAATAAACTCAAGACGACATAAATATGTCCGGACCATAAAAATTAAATTGTTAAGACATAATTTACGAAATTAAATAAAATCTCATTTAAAACTCTTTTAAAATATGTCCACATAAATTAATTAGTTATTTAAATGAAATTACGAAATTACGAAATATAAATTATTTTCGAAATTTAACTTAAAATCTTTAAACTTCCAACCCCAAAATATTGGGATGTTACAGGTGATGGAAGATCAAAGTGATATGGGTATTATATGAAGGATATTGAGTATGTGGATACGGAGGTGGGGGATGCTCAAAGCACTTGTGGAAGTGGTTTAGATTTGCACCGTAACCTAGAGGAGAATGAACATATTTTTAATCAGTTAGTTCTTGAGTTTATCAAAAAAGGTGGAGGAAATTCCCGACTAAGGATCCCCGGACAATCTTATCAAAAGCTCCTTGAAGGTAAAAAGGTGAGCTTTTACCATAAAAGGGATTTGTCCATCATGACAATTCCGATCCTTAATTTTGAGGCAACTAAGGAGAGAAACGATACAAGAGAATGCTCTAAGAAAAAGAGGAGGAGGAGGAGGTGCTCTATTAAGCGGAAATCTAAAACGGTTAACATGTTCGAAAATATAAGTTCTTTGGATACTGTCGAGGTTAACCATAGTACTCTCATGGTATTAGTTCAAGTGTATCCTCTGGTTGTTCCATATGTTCGAGTGTAGCCTTTGTTGGTGACAAAATTTTTGCCCCCGTTACCCAAAACTGCCACGAAAATATGAAGATTATGGCGCATGACCCAAGCTTGGCCGATCCTTTTGTGACCGACAATATCACCTCCGATCCTAATGACCTTCGACCTTTTTATCTTTTCAGCTTGTCCTAAGACATGTAAGTTCTCTTCATCCGTTAATCTATCGTGTGTCCCAGCTATGTTTATGCTTTGCAGGTACCCCTTTAATCATCGTGTGAACGAGAGAAGGAGAATTACTATTCCGAAGAAGAATCATAGCCAAAGGGATGAATCTCCAAGACACAATGTATTTACTTTCTCTACAAGTAGAACCTTCCCCATAAATTTCTACGTCATCGTGGCGTAAGTGTGTCTTGTTGCAGGTATTCCTCTGAAGCTTAGTTGATTAAAAAGATAAAAGAAATGTCTGTACAATTGGTCAACTCCGATCGTCCCATCAAAAAGTTTACTTCGTTTGTCAGCCCCATGTTTATTTTAGCTTCTTATTCAAATAATGTGATAATAAAATCCGACTCAGAGAGTCGGGTTAGTAGTGTGTAAGCTACTTTGTAATCACTTTCTTTACCGCTGGCAAAAAAAAAAAGCTAAAAAGGGATTTCAGACCAAACTCGAGTCTTTAACACTATGCATTTAACCCTATGAAATTGAGTATCTATCGACCACTCAAATCGGTAATTGACAGATTATTTCCGCAGGAGCTTTGATGTTGAGAGCTACCGTCTTCCACAAATATTTGTCGCCGGATGAAACCTGGTTGTGTTGGCTTAGGCAGATTTGCAATGTCTGAAGACAGCATCGACATAATAGTTGAGGTACTCGGCCTTTCGTTTACATTTTCTTGTACACATAGCAATCCCACTTGTATTACCCGTATTATCTCCTCTGTATTACTCGGATCTGAGATTATCGGATCTATGATCGAAACAACTTCACCCTCAACCCATAGTTTCCACACCTACAATCACAATTTCAAATAGATGAGCAGCAGAATTTGTGATATTAAAACTAAATAAAATTTCGGGTTTTATAACTCACATATCCCAGAAGTGTAGATGCTTCCTCCTCTAACCAAAAGGAACTGTTCCTCTTGCCAGACACGATTTCAAGCAACAAAACACCGAAACTATACACATCCGACTTCTCTGAGAAATGACCTCCCATTGCATATTCCGGTGACATGTAACCACTGCAACAACCGATCAAGAATCAGTGTCAGAAAAGATCAATGTCTATCATAGTGAGAGCAACCAAACTTGGATATTATTAGCTTACTATGTGCCAGCGACCCGTCTAGTTTCATCTTTATCCTGACCATGTTTAAAGATTCGCGCCATGCCAAAGTCTGCTATCTTTGGGTTGAGCTCTTCATCCAACAAAATGTTGCTCGCTTTAAGATCTCTATGAATAATCCTTAATCTGGAATCTCTATGAAGGTAAATCATTCCTCGACAAATTCCTTCGACAATGTGCAGTCGTCTTCTCCAGTCTAAAAGTTCTCGCTTTGTGGGATCTGAATTCGGACACACAACACAAGTAAGGCTTTATAAAGCATGAACTCGAAAACTATATGATGCTTACATACATTAGTGAAATGTGAGACTTACCAAATAGAAATGCACTCAAGCTTTTATTAGGCATAAATTCATAAACTAAAAGTTTTTCTTCCTTTTCAACGCAGAAACCGATAAGCTTGACCAGATTCATGTGTTGCAGTCTAGAAATAACAATCACTTCGTTTCGAAACTCTTCCAGGCCTTGTCCAGAAGCTGCAGAAAGCCTTTTTACAGCTATTTCTTGCCCGTCTTTTAGTACGCCCTAACAACAAGACCATGATAAAAAAAAAGCGAATTTAGATGGCGCCAAATAATCAGGGGTGAACCCAAGATGTAATGTGAGACTCAAACTCATGACCATTAGGTGGTAATTTGAAACCTTTACCATTGAATCAAATGATTTTTATTGTTCATCTAATGAGATTACATTTACTTATCTACTATTCAGCAATATCTGGGGTAGCAAAAATCCGTCTCCTTAACAAATTTTTTTAAGTTTGGGATAGCGGTCGCCACCCCTTGCTACTAGGTGGGTTCGCCATGGCGCCAATTGATCAAATGCGAACTTAAATAGGTAGACAAGCGGTCTAGTGGGTTTAGGGCGTATACCAATGGGCAACTTTATTGTAAATTTACCTTGTAAACTTGTCCAAAACCACCTTGTCCTAGCTTGTGACTTTCGCTAAAGTTATGTGTTGCATCTACTAATATCCCAAAGTCGAAAAATGGCAGCTCTTCGAATTTTGTTTGTTGGTTTGGCTTATCATTATACTTGATGATATCCAAGATAAGCTTTCTTCTAGCTTCCTTTTCTGTGAAGAAAACAGAATAAATGACGCGCGGATTGCTGGATTAGTCTTACAGTAAGTTTAACAAGAGACCGTTTCACATTAAAATTGGCGATAGTATAAATAACAAAATTCTCTGGTAATGGATAAAATACAAATGCAGAAGTCCTTACCTTTACGTCGAGCAAGCCATAACCAAACGAGCACGGAAAACAAGGTAAATGAGAGTGTTCCTGATATAACAGCAGCTGCAATAATGATCGATTTCTGTCTTTTCTTGTTACCTACAAGTAAGATCACAAAATTTTCAGCAAGTCATTGTGATAATACTGAAAACTAGACCTTGGACATTAATTACTTACGTAGTTCTGAGCTTGCAAGACGAAGATAAAGATTGATCCCCCCACCGGAAAACTCTTGAATGTCGATCAAGTCTTTCGACCAGTACATACACCCTGCTCCGGCATCATAAGCATAAGCTAAGCAAGAGCAATTCAATAAACATTGGTTTCGACAATCATTTTTATTTAGTACCGATAACCACTCTTCAAAATCCGGCAATTTGACTGCCTCTAAAAGTAAAAACCCGTCCTGCTCAGTTCCTTTAATCCCACACTGCAATTGAGTCCTCCTTACACAACCACTAGACCAATTTCCTCTGTTCCATTCCCCTGAATTCTTTGGCACAAATCCCTTCAAACACCGACATATTGGAGTTTTTCGCGAGTTACAAGTACCAAATTCCCCACATTTCCCATAAAAATCACACTCGTCGACTGGATCCTGGTAAAGCGTTATCCACGACTTAGAATCCGAGTCCCAACGAACCTCACTTAGAGAGCCATTATAGTTGAAAGCATAGTGTGAGTATGTTAGATTCATAGCTCCAGTGTATACCAGCATAGCATCTCCATTGTCGTCTTTATCTATATAAGTATCCGCGTAATCAGCTGTGGGGTCCGCATAGCGCATCCCCAAGAAGACATTGCCATTCCATGGCCCACTCCGATAATGTCGATTATTACCATCCCATATAACCATTTGAGGATGACTCACAGAATCAAGCCCAAGTGAGTACCTTCCAATTGACGGGTCAGTAGCACTTTTCCACGCGTATAACCTTTGCAAATTGGTACGACTCAAAGACACCTTCATATTTGGTAGAAGCGAGTCTGTGGGGTGCTCGAAACTCTGCCATAAAACTGTCCCGTTGTTGCTGCTACATACAAGATTACCGGAATCTAAAAGATTGATAGTACGATTACTGCCATTTTGAGACGACGATGTAAGATTTAGTGACCATACTATGTCATTGTTCCCATTCCGAACTTGAATATTCCCTTTTTCGGAAATCACTAGTAACCCCGAAGGATCTTTCAGTGGGTTATTTCGATTTGCTACCCAAACATAGTACGTGGGAGAAACATTATTGTACCAAATCCCAAGATAACGATTTTTCGTGTTTGGGGGACTAAAGAAGCCGAGTTTGTAGTTCCCATTCTTAGATACAATGGTCTCTGGATCCTTAAGTAGTTGAACACCGGAGAAAGTGGTAGCGAAAGTGGGCACGAGCAACGTTAACCATGCCCAAATAAGCAAGGTGTATGCCCGAAACATCTTAATTATTTCTTGTTTTCAGTCTCTCTACACGCGCCTTCCTACAATGACATACCGATAAATAGGGACTAATATGTTATATGTATGTCTATGAACGTACAAGAAATGTGAAGACGAGTATATACGACAAAGAGGTGGTGGGAGTCGTGTTATGGAGACTTGTTGATAAGCCTGGCTTGTTTGGTCGTCATAAGGTGTGCGAATTTAACTGTTATTTGAAGCATCACACTGTTCGGTTGCCATTGAAAAATCACGAGAATTGAAAGATCCAACAAAAATGTGGATACTTCAAATTGATAGCCAAAATTTTGTTTCCGGCTACACCCCTACTCGACGACATTACAAAGGACTAAACCATACTACAACAAATATCAAACAAACTAGAAACAAAAAATGTACCTGAATAACAACAGCAACAACTCTGGGAATTGGGATGTAGGAGTTGAGACAGAAAAAAAACAAAAAGACAAAACAAGGACCCAGATGAGATTTTCACCTGAATTTTTGGAAGTATATAGTAGAGTATTAATTATGTTTTGAACCTTGGTTTTGTCACTTTATATAGTGTTGTCTTGAGTTCAAGTTATTGAAATGGTTGTACCTACTAGGTTCGATTTGATAATCCAAAAAATGAACATATTAGAATATATTCTCTTAAGAAATTCTTTAAGCGATTTAATATTTCAATGTTCCCTTCAATTATGTTATGTTAATTTTTTAATATTTATTGAGGCGTTTCCAACTACGTGTCTCTTATTGAGTTGACAATCGAGTCAATCGGGTCGAGCTAGTCAGCTTCGGGTCAGCCTATTTTGCCGAGTCGAGTCGTTATCGAATCAGGTTTGTGTCGGGCGCGTTTGGTTTCTTTATCGCATTATTTCATTTTTTGTCATTAAATTTAGTTTTTATGAATTATTTTGTTTAGTTAATTCATTATTGAGTCAAATGAATCAGTCTAAAGTTCTAAACTCAAATCACTTTCAATTTAATCAATATTAAGCTTAATAATAGTCGGATCATCAATTTAATCGGGTCAGAAGCAGGTTGGGTCTGGTTCGGGTTCGGGTTCAGGTCACTGATTATCAGGTTGTGTCAAGTTACGAATCGTTGGGTTGGGTCTGTTTCGAGTCACAAAATTCTCAGGTTCTATCAAATAGGGTTTAATTTGCTCTGATTCGAATCGGGTCAGATATGTCAGCTCTCCTTATTAATACATACGGAGTATATAGTTTCCATTTCAACCGAAGTCAAAGACTTGTTACTCATTCGTTGTAAATTATAATGGAATAAAGTAAAATAACTCATCCTTCTTTTAATTTTTATTAGATTTAATGCCCGTGCGATGCACGGGCCTTTTAATATTGTCTTTAGGTGAAGATGCTATATTAATTATTAAAGACCTACGTAATTCATAATTACAAAAATAGAAGATTTCACGTCACGCGAACCTACAATATTATGAATCTTAAAATCAATAAATTTAACCAAAAATCCCAACTTTTGCGCAATTTATCTAGCAAATTTACCTGCAGCTAGTTGCGAGTCAGCCTCACTTTTAGCACCCGTACATACCAATTTCCCTAACGCGAAGATCAATATTGTCATCTTACGCTCCTTTATTCGCATTTTCACAGCTGAAAATCGCTTTTGATTGTATTATGCGTTACGTGCATGGAGTGCAATTGCTGTTTAGGTTTTAACTTTCAACCCTATAAATAATTTGCACGATTAGATTAAATGAACAACAAATAAAAAACACTGAAAGATTTGAGATATACTACAGTAACTACTATTGTTACTACGCAATGGCACAATCAATTACATTTAATAACGTGAAAAACAATGTAAATCACGCATGGTGATAGCCACGTCAGAAAGTAAAAAGATCAAAATTAACAATGTTCTACAAAACAATTAAGTATAAATAAACGTTTAGTTAGGTAGAGTTACAATCACAATCAAACTACTACTCTTGATTTAACAATTAACTTTTTATTTATTTAACTCTTGTATACGTAGTTGCTACATGTTTGAGGTATTGTATAACTCTTATACTATTGTGGCTATTGAGTTCCATTAGCTACAGAAAGACAAACTTATTTTTTATCTCGTCTATTTTTGCTAATTTATTGCCGGGAAGTGATTCGTAAATGTTTGAGTCCAGAAATTTTATTTACTTTTCTTATGACTTCTTTCAAATTTTATCATTTAATTTTTGGACAATTGCAAATTTTATCTTTTTCTATCCTTATTTCGAAAACTCCTATTAGTGACTACTTTTTTTTAAAAAAAAATGACTTATTTTTCAAAAATGGTTAGTTTTTATCAAAACGTGGTCACATTTTCCACAAAATGGTCACATTTTGTAAAAAGCACGAGTGAAATCGTTGTACAAGAAAACTACTGTATGTAGATAGATACATGACTTGTGAACTTTTTGAGCCTCCTTATGTTACTGACTTAAGGGCAAGACTAAACCCACGCACGACTTCCTCTTATCTTGTATTTTACGAGAGACAATAAGACATTTTGACAGTCATAAATTCATTTGATA
This sequence comes from Silene conica, assembly GCA_029255685.2. Lineage (NCBI taxonomy): Eukaryota > Viridiplantae > Streptophyta > Magnoliopsida > Caryophyllales > Caryophyllaceae > Silene > Silene conica. Next base: position 78,339,867 of record CM055314.2, read on the forward strand.
ATGTATTTTTAGACATTACTTCGTATGTTATAAGAAGATTGTAACGTTGGTCAACACAAATTAAGGAAGGAAAGGAGAGAGGAAAAAAGTCGTCGTGCAGCGATGAAGACTTCTTTAGATTTGCCAGATTGTGTACGACCTGTACGTATTATTGTATTAATACGATGTGATTATGTGAAGCTTCCAAGAACTCAAATCATTATTATGATTTTATTTTAGGTTTTTCTTCCTTTTTTTAATGGAGTTAAATGTATCCTTTGTTGTCGATAATAGCCCATTACAATTGACTAGGACTTGCCAGATATAAGAAGTGGCAACTCATTAACCTTAGTTGTCTAACATGAATCAAAATTGCTTATTTATTTGTCCTAGGATGGGTACGTGCCAAGTGTAACGATCCGCTTATTTTAATCGCAAATCTAGTTTCATAGTCAATAATTTGCACGCGCGGTCCCTTCAGTTCGATCCCGTAAATTTCTTATTTCGTTATTGTATTTTCATTTCTAGTTTTTTGTATCATTCAGTACTCCAAGACTACTTCCTGTGTGTCGAATCTTGGAGTCTTGTTTTTTAGTTTAAGATACGTTTTTAGGAGTTTAAAAAACGTATCGCTAGTCTACACTTTCAATGTTCACCGCTACAAGATGAGAAATATCAAACTTGCCTCTATGAGAGGTGCTAGTCAATGAAATAACGTTTCTCATCATTAAGCTTGTTTATGCTTTCTTATTGCTTTCATTAATCGTATTGCTTACTTTTATTGCATTCGTGTGCCGGACGTTGATAATCGTGACTAGGATTCCCGACATACACCCCGAGACCCGAGATACGTGCTAGTGGGCGATCCCTCACTAGTACGAGACCCTTGTTGCTTGCATTGTTGCCCTAGAGTCGGGCAATAGTGCGCACCAAGATCCGGCAAAAGTACCGGACCGTGACACCAAGCACGAAGAAATGTCTCGATTGCAAAATATAACAATTAAAAACATGTAATTTTGTAAAAGCGTATGTATAAGAGTAAAATGTGTGAATGAAAAAAGACAACTGTATTTTAAATACTCCCATGTTATTACTATCAAGAATATTAATAATAATTGAGCATCAACTAGAGCTGACAAATAATGACACGACACGAAAATACGACACGAACCCGACACGAAATTAGCGGGTTTGAGTTGAGGCTTAATGATCCATTTATGTAAGTGGGTCGACACGAATACGGTACCATATTTAATTGGGCCGGGTTTGGGTTGAGGTCTTTAAACACGAACCTGACACAAATGATCTGTTTACTAAATTAATCCTAATTATTTTACCCTCCATCACATAAATATACTTAAACATTCCAAATATGGACATGACACGAAAACTTTATCTAAGTGGGTCGACACGAACACGACATGAAATTTAATTGGGACGGGTTTGGGTTTAAGGGTTTGGGACCCGTTTACATGTGACACGAACACAAACCCGACACGACCCGATCTGTTTGTCAGGTCTATCCTCAACCATCACCTTAAGGTTTTGGTTGAGATGGTTCATCTATCATGGTATCAGAGCCGCATTTGAGTGAAAGAGTTTTGGTTGAGATGTTTCATCTATCAATTGCTTATCAGGACAATAACATAGCTACTCTTAATACCATGTTATTACTTGTGAATTGTGATATTTCTACCTCATGAATAAGCTGTTACGCCTACACATCAACAGAGCAGCGAAATAGCATCTACTACCTGTAAATCCTGAAGTCGAATTGTGTTAACGTGTGAATGCAAAAGATGAAGAAGATATGCACAATATCTCAGAAATACTATGCGTATAATATTTGTGTGAATTAGTTAAGTATATATTATTGTTTCCTATTTTATTGGAATCGTTTTAGGAAGTAAGAAATTCTTTCAGTTGTAGCATTGTAGTATATATATGTATGTATGCAGTTAGCGTTTGTCATCAATAAGAATACAGTACTAATAACTTTTATTCCCTTCATCTTGCTCTCAGACTTTCTCATGGTATCAGAGCCAATAATAATAATAATAATAATAATAATAATAATAAAAATAATAATAATAAAAAGTATCACCATGACAGGTGATGATAAATTGAAAGCCATAATGGGTACTAGTCCAAAGACTATACCTATAACCTCGCCTCTTTACCTTCATCCCTCCGACAACCCAAGTCTAAATGTCACTCAAATTATCTTTAACGGAAACAATTATGATATGTGGGTAGATGCCGTCAAAAATGGACTTGATGCCAAATATAAATTGGCATTCATTGAAGGAAGGGTCAAGAAGCCAGAGTACGATGAAAAAGAAGAAACTGTGGAATTAGTAGCGTGGCGGCAATGTAACGCTATGCTAAGAGCGTGGATACGGAATGTAATAGATCCTAATTAAATTACATCCGAGTATCATGTTTTCTAAACCAATCGAAGATTTGTGGGAAGAATTGAGAGGACGGTATTCGGCAGGGAACGCCCTCGAGTCCATCAATTGAAGAATGAATTAAATGATCGCAGCAAGCAAGGAAGGGGTTCAGTAGTTGAGTATTATACTCGACTAAAGACAATCTGGGATGAATTAGAAAAGTATAGCAAAGTAAAAAAATTGTACCTGTAGAGCAGCCGTATCCATAGCAAAAGAGCGTGAAGAAGAGCGGGTTCATCAATTCCTCATGGGTCTGGATTCTAGATTATATGGAAAGATTCAAACCAATCTATTAATGGAGGATCCAATAACAACTCTGACTCGAGCTTATGCCCTTATACTAAGAGAGGAGAGACATGCCTCCTTGACAAAAGGGAAAGAGGAACGTGAGGAAGTAGGAATTGTAACACCCCAATTTATTTAAGAACCTTTAGCAAGACATTCTCAAAATAAATAGAGATGTTACCATCTCGTAATGTCCGAGGTAATGAATAACAAAGTAAAACAACCAAAGTACTTTATATAAAACTGATAAAATTTAAACTTTGATTATTACAGTTACTACACAACGGAAAAGAAAATACAACTGACGACTTCTCTAAATGTGATATAATTCTAAGTCGGACAAAAGTCTGCATCTCACGTTCCAGCCCCAACTCCTAGCTCACCTGTCTCTGACCTGTAGAATCTACTCCCCATTCCGGATCACCGTAGGTGTCACACGAATACACTGTCAACCTCGGGGTTGAGTAGGATAACACAATAATAAGTAATGCAACAATGATGATATGCAAAGGCCATGATATGCTCGAGCTCAATTTCTCAATCTCAAACCCGTAACGCCCAACCATACCGAACCTCCCGGTAGACTATAATCGGCCGTCGCGGAACACCAGCTCAATAGCTGATAAGACACCAGGCCTGGTCTGCAGAACCACCCTGAGCTTTATATCAGAACAATATCTGACCATAACTTTTTCAGTAACCAATGCATATGCTATGCTCATGAATGCAACGATATAATTATTCATTCATGCTATCAAATAATGAAATGCTCATGTCATTACCAATAATCCACAATCAATCCAACCAATATCATTCTCATATCAATCATACTCAGCATCCATAACACACAATACCACATCCATTTAACACATCATAGAGTATAAGATCAATGTATCCTACCTGATCAGGCACAACTCCGAGCAACCACGTAATCAACAGGAATCAGAAATACTCCACTTCAAACTCGTTTCCTATGAATATTACTTAATATTAATTCTCTATTTAATATAACACGTTCACACCTAGTAAATCAATAAATTTCGTAAACTAACCATTTATATAATTTAATTAACTCAAATGACTCGTCTCCATTACTTTATAATTAACTTCAATTAAATAAATGAACATTGAAATTATATACTCGAACTATTGATAACCGTCACATTCTTGTATAGAAATTACTTAACACTTATATAATCGCATATCATAAACAACCTTTACTAACAATTAACTAATCGTATTATGCAATAATAATAATATTACTAATAAATACAATAGTAATATAATAATAATAATAATAATAATAATAATAATAATAATAATAATATAATACTAATAATGTATATGAACTACAAAAACTACATCCATCGTACTAGTAATAATAGTAATATAATGATAATAGTATAAGTAGTATTAGTATATCAACAACAATTTACGTGTAACAGCAACCCCTAATAATAATAATAATAATAATAATAATAATAATAATAATAATAATAATAATAATAATAGTAGTAACAGCAGCAACCCTCAACGTAAAACAACCCAAAAAGAAAAACAGAACAACCGCTAATAAGCACGACACAACCAACCCTCTAACAGCCCCCAAACGCAGCCCCTTCGACCACCCTACAACGCCACCAACCATCTATAAACATTAACCACCACCTGAAACTCGTAAAAGTCGACCCATTTATCCCCTGACAAAACCTACTATTCAAAACCAACCAGGTCTCCAAAACGGGTCCGCAATGCGGGTCGATAACCCGTCGACCTTTCCCTGATTCTGTTGTGTTTCCCGTCAATACTCACACCTACGCCACCGCTGACCACCACTAGGCCACCACCAAGGTTTACTCGACATGACACAACGAAGGGTAGTTTCAAGTCCCTGTTCCCCCACGTTACATTATCCATAGTCGAAACCTACCCCCTTACCACCACCACAAACACCACCACGGTCACCTAGTACGGTCGCTACCCTTTACATCAGAAGAAAAATGATGTGTATGTATGCATGAATATGCAGATAGAATGTTTTGTAATGCAACGGCTACAATGCTCTTTTTGTATTGATATTTTTCTGTGTGTCAACAGTCATTACATTCTCTCCTTTATATAGGGAAGATCATACACAAAACCCTAGGTCATACAATCAGTCACACCCACACAAGCAGAGACAACTCACAACTTTCTGCCAACTCCTTTGTCCTCTAGTGTATTCTGTTTTCTTCCTCTCTTTAGCATCTCAGCATAGGTTGTTATGTGTGGTCCTTGGGCCTCAAGTAATAGGTTCTTTTGGGCTTCTCTTTTACACTCCCCCTCAAGATGAGAGTGTGGATTGTTCATCATTCTCATCTTGTTTAGAAGATGATGATGTTGTTTGACCGTGAGTTGTTTTGTGAGGATGTCAGCCACTTGATTCTTGGATGACACATACGTGGGTTGGACCACTCCAGTTGCAACTTTCTCTCTGACAAAATGACAGTCAATCTCTATGTGCTTCGTTCTTTCATGTAGTACTGGATTGGCTGCAATGGCAATTGCAGCTTGATTGTCACATTTGAGGGCAGCATGATTCATCTTCTTCAAGCCCAAGTCTTTGAGCAATGTCATTAGCCAGGTTACCTCACAAGTTGTCAATGCCATTGCCCTTTATTCTGCTTCGGCAGAAGATCTTGCTACCACATTCTGTTTTTTTGATTTCCAGGATACGGGTGATTGTCCCAGTAGAATACAGTAGCCTGTGGTGGACCGTCTGCTAGATGCACATGATTCCCAGTCTGAGTCACAGTAAGCAGTCAGAGTAGCTGAAGTAGCATTGGCCAGAAGAAATCCTTGACCCGGAGCACCTTTCAAGTATCTCAACACCCTCTTTGCAGCTTGAAGGTGATCAGAGGTAGGATTCTGCATGAATTGGCTAAGCAATTGGACAGAGAAAGCAATATCAGGTCTTGTGATAATGAGGTAGATCAGTTTCCCAATGAGCCTCCTATATAGATCAGCATTGGGCAACAGTGTGCCCTTGTCAGAACATAATTTGCAGTGACTCTCTATAGGAACCTTCAAGGATCTTTGCTTGTCAATCCCAAATTCCTTCAACAGATCAAGAACATATTTTTTTTGAGATACAAATATCCCTTGATTTGTTCTGCTTACCTCCAAACCAAGAAAGTAGGACAGATCTCCCAAGTCTTTCGTGTGGAAGTCATTGTTAAGTCTGGTCTTCAGCTTGTCTATTTCAGCCGGACTGTTGCCTCTTATCACCATATCATCAACGTACACCAATACTACCACTGTAATTGTGTCATGATGAGCCTTTACGAATAGGGAATGATCTGCTTGAGACTTTGAAAACCTATAGCTTAGGAGAGCTGCTGATAGTTTAGCAAACCACTGCCTTAGGGCCTGTTTTAATCCATATAAGGATTTTCCCAGCCAGCACACCTTAGCAGGACCTGTCTTTTCTCCTTGACTTCCTCCTGTCACTCTACTTCCCATGCCTGTGTAACCGAGAGGCAATTGCATATAAACTTCTTCCTCCAAGTCCCCATGGAGAAATGCATTACTTACACCCATTTGACATAGATACCATCCTTTCATAGCTGCTACTGCAAGTAGAGACCTCACAGTGGTCATTTTGGTTACTGGAGCAAACGTCTCCAGGTAGTCCAATCCATACTTCTGTCTGCACCCTTGAATCACAAGCCTAGCTTTGTGCCTCTCCAGGGACCCATCTGGTTTGTATTTGTTTTTAAAGATCCACTTACACCCTATTGCTTTCCTTCCTGAAGGTAAATGTGTCACTTCCCAGGGCTGGTTTGCTTCAAGAGCTTCAAGTTCATCATTCATGGCTACTAACCATTCTTTTGTTCTTGAAGCTTGGTAGAAATTGGATGGCTCCTCACCACTGATTATGTGTTGAACCATGTTGACAAAGTATTGACTAACATCAGCTTCTGTCACCCTTGTAGCCTGAACCACATCTTCTTTGGTGTTCCTACCATCCTTCAAATTCACAACAAAGTCTTTCATCCAACTAGGTGGCCTCCTCAACCTATCTGATCTCCTTTGATTTTCTGTTTCAATTGTTGTTGGTTCATCACTTTGATTTTGGGCTTCTCTTTGGTTCTGCCCTTATCAACTTGTAGAGGATTCATCATGGTCTCCTAGAGTAGAAGCTTCTTGAGAGTGAGGAATGGATCCAGAACCTTAATCAACCCACGTGTTCTCCATGTGATCCTCGGGAGTGGGCATTTGAACAGGACAAGGTTCCATCAACAATTGTTTGGCCATGGTATTTGCATTATAAGGGAACAAATGTTCATAAAATTTGATATCTCTTGTGACAAACCTTCTCTTGGTTATCAACTCTTCAACTATGTACCCCTTCTGATGGTTAGGATATCCCAAGAACACACATGGAATACCCCTGGCCTGGAATTTATCCTTGTTCCTGTCAGGATTGTATGCCACACTTAGACATCCAAAAGCTTTTAGGTGATTGTAGTTTGGTGGCTTGTGAAACAGGACCTCATATGGTGTCTTCTGTTTGATCACAGGAGATGGGAGCCTGTTAATGAGATGAGCAGCAGTCTTCGATCACACAATCCCCCCAGTAGGACAATGATAACCCTGCCTGGAATCTTAGGGCTCTACTGATTTCCAACAAGTGCCTATGTTTCCTCTCGACAATACCATTTTGTTGAGGCCTATCAACAAGGTTAGTTTGGTGTACCAAGCCATGGGAGGCAAAGAAGTCTAAACACCACTGATCCTTGAATTCTAGAGCATTATCAGACATGAGAAATTTAACCTTAGACTGAAAGTGAGTCTTAGCATATTCATATAGCTGTTGGAAATGGGTAAGATCTTCAGACTTTCTCTCCAATAGGTATACCCATGTTGCTCTAGAACAATCATCAACTAAGGTGAGAAAGTACTTGTATTTACCCTTATAGAGGACTCTATAGGGCCCCAGATGTCCATATGAATCATGTCAAAGGGACGAGCAAAGATGGATTGTGGCACAGGAAAAAAGGAGATTTTGTAAGTGTTGCCATAGGGCAACACAGACACAGTTGCTTTTGGGCCTTTTTAGCAGACAAATTTAGGATAGGTATATGTTGTAGTTTAGAGAAAGGAGCACGGCCCAATCTATTATGCCACAAACAAAAGGGATCGATACTAGCATTCATAGAAAGTTTAATGTCATTACAAGGATGTATTTGATCAAATGGCTTATGACACAAGTTGTCAGCCTTGAAATTAAAAACATTAGGATTTGGTGAAGTTTGATTTGTCTTTCTTTTCTGTTCTTGTTGCTTGAGGCAATTTTTATGATATTCTAGATAATACAATCCATCCACTGCTCTTCCTTTGACCTTGACATCATGGGTGATACAATCCTGCACTTCACAGTGGGTATTATAAAACTTAATATAACAATGGTTATCCTTGGTTAATTTTTGAATGGATACCAAATTGTGCTTAAAGTCTGGCACAAACATGGCATTCACCAACTTCAGTCCATTACTTAAGACCATGTCACCCATGTGAGTGACCCAAGATATTTCTCCATTTGGAAGGTTAATTTTAAGTCTTTTTGCAAGTGTTTTGACATTTTGCAGCTTGCTCAAGTCAGTAATCGTGTGATCACTGGCTCCAGAGTCAAGTATCCACAAATGTTGACTCATTTGAGCATTACAACAAGACAGTATACCTGCAAAGTTGCAGTCTAATTGCTCTTCTGTATCATTGCCAGAATTCTTTCCATTCTTGTGGCCAGGGACATACTTGAGAAGGCTTTCAAGTTGCTGATTAGTTGCTGCCAGAGCCGCAACAAGCTCTGCATTACTTGGTTCGGTTTGGACACTTCCTGCCATTCTCTTGTTGTAGCCACCATTATTGAAACCAGTGTTGTTGAAGCCACCGTTGAATCCACTATTGTAATTGTTGTTTTGTGTTCCATCACCATATCCAGAGTTGAAGTTGCTTCAACCTCTACCTCTGTATCCTCCTCTACTGCCTCTTCTTCCTGGATTCCTGCCTGAGCCAAGAACTCCTCTCATTGGTTTCTGGTTGCCAGGACCATACCAGCATTTCTCACTCAAATGATTACTCAGACCACAATGTCTGCACTCGTTATCAGTCAGCTCCCCCTTAACAGCAAGAGCAGAAGCTTCACTCTCAGTTTTGGCAGTAGGTTGAATATTTTGCTGCTGGGCCTCTTCCTGCACCATGATGGATGCAACATCATCCACAGTAGGCAAATGAGACATCAAAAGAATGGCACTCCTCTGCGTACTGAAACCCTTGTCCAAACCATTGAGAAACTGGAAGAGTCTTGCCTCCTCCTTCTTTCTTTGCAAAGCATCCAGGAAAGCAGATATCTCCTCAGTAATTAGAGTGATGACTGGATAGTCATTCAAGTTCTCCAACTCATCCCACACAATCCTCAACTGTATGTAATATTATGTCACAGGTTTACCATCCCGTTTGCACTCATAGGTGTCCTTGTTTAACTTATATTTTCTAGCTCCATTACTCACCAAGTACCTTCCTTTAAGGAGTTTCCATATTTCCTTGGCAGATTGGGTATACAAGATTGCCATTTTAATGGACTCACTCACATTTTGTAGTATCCAAGAAATGACAAGACTGTTTGCAGCCATCCAAGCTTCAATTTTGACCTTATCTCTCTTTGGTTTTTCCACAGCCCCAGTAACAAATCCCAACTTCCTTTTGGCAGACAAGGCTAACTCTATTCCTCTTTTCCAGGGTATATAGTTTTCTACTCCTGTGAGTATGGGTGTAATTTTTAATGTGCTACCTAGGTCATTTGGGTTACAATAAAAGGGTTCTGTGGTATCTATGGCAGTGGCAGTATTCTCACTAGAATCAGGCATGACTTCTCTTTTTGGATGACAACAAACACAGAAGACTTACTAAGTACAATCAAAAGATTCGACCTTTAACTTCTTTATACATAGAAAAAATAAAAAAGCTAACAAGTAAGGAGGAGAGAGCTTACTAGGCAGATTAGAACCAAGTATGCAGGGACCAGACCACGAGGCTCACGGCTCTGATACCATGAAGAAAAATGATGTGTATGTATGCATGAATATGCAGATAGAATGTTCAGTAATGCAACGGCTGCAATGCTCTTTTTGTATTGATGTTTTTCTGTGTGTCAACAGTCATTACATTCTATCCTTTATATAGGGAGGATCATACACAAAACCCTAGGTCATACAATCAGTCACACCTACACAAGCAGAGATAGCTCACAACTTTCTGCCAACTCCTTTGTCCTCTAGTGTATTCTGTTTTCTTCCTCTCTTTAGCATCTAAGCATAGGTTGTTATGTGTGGTCCTTGGGCCTCAAGTAATAGGTTCTTTTGGGCTTCTCATTTACAACATCCCCTCTAACCCAGCCTTAAACACAGTTTCTGAAAACATGTATTAGACGAGAGCAAACGAGGTAGGAACTTACCGACTGAGAAGGACTAACTCGATAACGGCGACGTTAAAACAGTGAAGAAAGCTTCTGGCGTGCGAGCGTGCAGATGGAAGGGTAGGTGGTGACTTAGGGTTTTAGAAGGTTGTAGGTTGGTATGGGGAATGGGGCTGATAAGTCGATGTAGAGGGTAAAGTGTTAGGGCTGATTACATACGTGACTTACGTCTAAGCATTGGTACGGTTTAGCATAGGAGTGTCTCGTGTCATGTAGAGTTGGACGTGTGAGCCCAACACTTATCTTACTTTGCCCATCACGCATCTCGAGACATTGTAACCTCTATATCCCGTTCCCAACTCGTTAAATTAAAATAACAACACATATAACTAATTATATTAATCAAATTATATAATTAGTATTATTAAATATCAATTAAATTAATTATAAGAATATAAAATTATTAGTACTTACATAAGAATATATATATATATAAATTATAATTTAAATATAATTGCGACTTAAGTAATAAACAAGTATAAATGAGAAATAAATATAAAATATGAAATAAATTTAATTATAAATATATTATCAAAAATAAAGAAATACCAATGAAATGTCATTTTATTAAATAATCATCAAATATAAAATGATTATGAAATACGAAATAATCATAGAAATACGATTTATAAAATAATAACAGTTTACATAAAATACTTTATAAACATTTCATTTGAAATATTTGTATAAAACATGGTTTGACTGTCGTTGACCGAGGCTGATATACGGGGTATTACAGTCTCGCCTCCTTAAAATGAACTTCGTCCCGAAGTTCGCCACCCCGTAACGATAACAAAACACCCCACAAGCATAAGACAAACACAAGTAGTACATATATATAAGCTCTAAAACGCGAAGTGTTACATTCTACCCCCTTAAGAAACTTTGTCTCCAAAGTTTATCATACGATAGAAGTACAAGACAGTGGACACACTAAAGAACCGCAACATTGACCGAATGATAATAAATTAAAACAACAGACTCCATGCATGGTCAATCTCAGTTAAACCAATCATAATATACCAACTAGTCAGATCATAATTTATCAAAATTTTACAATCCTATTCTCCTTAAGACATGGTTACGTCCCCGTAACCCCATTATAAAATTTTACATCCAATGCCCAAGAAGATAACCGAAACAACAATCACAAATCAGCTGATAAGTTAATTACTCTATACTGGCAACTAGCCTCCGACTTTTAAAGCAACAAAACACATTAGTCAATATCATGCTACGCAGTAAAACAAAATCAAGGTAACTAACACTTATATACCCGTGGAAAATTTGACACAAAATTAACACATTTACATCAATGTAGACAATCAGCTAAATCATAGTTCATACTTGACGAATGAAACATTTCATGTATATCATAAGGTCACATTAATGGAATGTAATAATGTCTGCATAAATCAATTAACTTTATATAAACTCACCGAAATAACAAGGTTATATTACCATATAATAAAGTTCATATTCATATCATATGTCTATTGTACATGCTACCAATGCTATATTAGAATATTACATGGGTACATCACATAATTCATATTTAATCAAAATTTTATATTGAAAATTACATAACTTACAACTTCAACAATCATACACCATGCTGCAACTTTCAAAAATCATAATTAAATAACCGTCCAACCATGTTGTGAACTATTATAGTTTTTGAAAAATATAGTGAATTAACTAATCATAGGAAAGAGAATGCAATGCAAAACTTGAGGGAATTATTTATGACAAATTTTACAACTCAGCTGATCTGAACAGAAAATTTACAGCAATTAGACAGAAAATTAGGCAACTTACAAAAATCACTACTACGTATTAAATAACGACTCGTTAAGATTTTACGTGGCTTATCATTTTGAAAATGTAAATGAATATACTAAACAGTGGAGTTGGAATTATGCGTAAATAATAAACACGTTATAAATTATTTCCTTTGCAAAAACATGGGTCAAAACAGAATGGTATAGTGACAATCTGACCATTGTCGCCTAAAATATTTATTTCTCGCAAAATATAACTCATATTAATATGAAATCAAAAGCATTGGAAAGCCAACGCAGAAGGTTATCATACATAAAATTTTCATATTCATATCTGGAACACATTTTAAATGGCAGCCCGCACAAACAAGATAACATTCTGGAAATTTATTACAATTTTGGTTCGAAAAAAAAACTTACTTTACATTATCACATCTAAACACAACCAACTTTCCTCCAAACATGTTAACATATCATTTGAGGCATTGAAATCACATTGCACCATATTAACATTTACTCATCACTTCAAACTATAATTGTCATCTAGAACACAGTAAAAATTGTGAAACTAATAATAAAATCAACTAAATAACTCAATAATTATATATGTATAAACTTTGCATTAGTTTCTAGCATCGCAACAATCACCACTTATTTAAGTACGTAATATACCCTAGAAATCACTAAGATGCTACTTATCATCAACTTATTACACATATCATTATACTATATCTCTTCCTAAGGGTTCAGGGATCATATAGCCGCATGCATATCACCATACAAGTCAAACTCATATTCAAAACTCATGTCATCATACTTGAAATTTCACTCAATTATTCAAATAACTCGAAATGCTTACATCAACCATATTCTTCCCTTTCACATCATTAACCATGTATCAGATCATTACTTACCTCATTCCGCTCCTGCAAAACTTCTAGTACAATATAGGCAAGGTCTGATCCTTTATTTTGTTACTACCCACTCTCCGCATCACTTAAGGGTTACCAGGTTAGACTGAAAGGGCCAGTGGCTTGGTTAGAGAGGCGCCTAATTCATCCCAATCCTGGGACTCCTAACAGTTACTAGCCTGGGGTTCATTTTATTTGACTCTTCCTACGTCCATTATTTTTATTCATTTCTTTTTAGGCCTGGGGATCGTTCGCTCTTATTCCACTTTGTAACACCCTCATTTATTTAAGAGCCTTTAGCAAGACATTCTCAAATAAATAGAGCTTTTACCATCTCGGAATGTACGAGGTAGTGAATAACAAAGTAAAACAACCAAAATACTTTATATAAAACTGATAAAATTTAAACTTTGATTATTACAGTTACTACACAACGGAAAAGAAAATACAACTGACGACTTCTCTAAATGTGATATAATTCTAAGTCGATCAAAAGTCTGCATCTCACGTTCCAGCCCCAACTCCTAGCTCACCTGTCTCTGACCTGTAGAATCTACTGCCCATTCCGAATCATCGTAGGTGTCACACGAATACACTGTCAACCTCGCGGTTGAGTAGGATAACACAATAATAAGTAATGCAACAATGATGATATGCAAATGCCATGATATGCTCGAGCTCAATTTCATTCTCAATCTCAAACCCGTAACGCCCAGCCATACCGAACCTCCCGGCAGATTATAATCGGCCGTCGCCGAACACCAGCTCAATAGTTGATAAGACACCAAGTCTGGTCTACAGAACCACCCTAGGCTTTATATCAGAACAATATCTGACCAAAACCTTCTCATTAACCAATGCATATGCAATGCTCATGAATGCAACGATATAATTATTCAATCATGCTATCAAATAATGAAATGCTCATGCCATTACCAATAATCCACAATCAATCCAACCAATATCATTATCTTATCAATCATACTCAGCATCCATAACACACAATACCACATTCATTCATAACACATCATAGTGTATAAGGTCAATGTATCCTACCTGATCAGGCACAACTCCAAGCAACCACGTAATCAACAGGAATCAGAAATACTCCACTTCAAACTTGTTGCCTATGAATATTACGTAACACGTATAGTTAGTCTCTCATATAAATCTAGCAAAGCTTACCCCGCCACAAGTGACTCGTCCCAAAAGGATGACCTTAGACCCGAAAATGTCTCGAAAAGTGTGACCCAATGTGACGTCGTGACCTGGGGAACCAAAAATTTTAACGTTAGGGGTACCGAATATAGGATAACACGGAGTAAAATATAATCTCTATGTTGTATAAATTTTCATGTACAAACTCGCAATCACCAATTCAATCACCTATACTCAACGTAATATGGCTTAATATTATCATTTTATATATAGTTGTGCGGCTTATTTTTATTTATATTTCAAGAATAATTAACAAGTCTTGCTTTGAATTAAAATTGAGTTAATTTTTTTTTTTTTTACCTATTTTCAAATTTAAAAAAGTTATTTAATATCATACTTTTTTTAACAACTTTAATAGATGACCTTAGTATATACGTAAAAAAACCGTAAAACAAAAAACAAAAACAAAAAATATAACACGACTTGTGTGTGATATTATCCCCTGACCGGCCATTTGCACAATACACTTTTAAAATCTTCTTATCCAAACACCACTACTACACATCTTTATCACTGGACGGTACTCTACCCTACTACCAAGGACAAAAGCAAGATCACCAGGCCAGACAAAATAGTTGGAATTTAGCCTTTAAACTGCCGTACAACGATTCTCCGTACCTCAATATCTCCTAAGAACAAACGGCAAGTCTCTTTCATGATGGGACATATCTATCACAATCTTGCGACGGGACAAGTGTTGTCCATGTGGCCAAACAAGACAAAATAGTTTGCTATTTCCTATACCTTATGCTTTTGTTTCATATACAAGTCACAAATAATAATTTTTGAAAAACAAAAGCATCAAAACTCAGATTACGCATATACACGGCCTATAAATTGCTTCGACTTTATTTTGTTTCTTAATATTTCTTAAACCAACTATTTTTCGCTTCATCGCTAAGTATGTTTCTTTATCTCTCTTTTATTTATCTTCTTCATGTTATTGTGTTTAAGCTATAAGACATATACTGAGTATTGTTTAAATTTAGTTTAATGTTTTCCACATTATTATTACATATATGTTTTTAAGAAATAACGAGTGTTAATTAGTTGATATATAGTATGATAATTTTTGGTTGATTGTTGAAGTGAGGATTTGATTTGTTTACTCCAAAGAAATGATAATTGTGTGGACTCCAAGGGTGTTTTAACGGTGTTTTTTAAATTGATAAAAAATGTACTGTTAGTTTGATGGTGTTTTTTTGTTAATTAGTTGGGATAGTTAATTAAGTAATGAAAGGGTAGTTTAGGTATGTTTTCGTAGTTGAATTGGGGTTTTAAATTTTGTTATCGTAACTCAGTTTTTGTGGTAATTTTTATGATTAGGTGAGATTTAAGGTGATTATTTCTAAAGATGGACATATAAGATGATTATCTGTAATATAAACGTACATATAAGGGTGATTATTTGTTAAAAAAACATTTCGGTTAATGATCGATGTGAAAATGGAATTATTGAATTAATCGGGAGTTTAATTAGTAATTCCAATAAATGCTAACTAATATCTAAGTTTATCTAGCCAGTTGCAAGTTTTCTTTTACCTCCATTGTCATTATTTTTTACTCCGTATTTATTAATAAATCGGACGAAACTTGTGAAACAACTGTAATTCACGGCTAAAAGTATTATTTCATTGGATATTTGTTTGATTATTATCTTACATTTCTCATTCTAATTTTTGTATGTCATTTCCCAATTATTAAATTATAGTTGCAAGTTTAATGTCTTTCTCTTCTTTCAGCTTAGCCAATAATCATGCCGAGGAACAAAAACAAGAACAAGAATAAACAACCTATAGTTAATATTTTATTTCGAAAATGAAAAAAAAAAAAAATTATATTACGCATGCTTAATATTTTATATTTGATTATTAACATACATCGTCTTATTCAATTATCATTAAAATATAATTCTAACCATAATATATTGTGTTTTAATAGGAGGGGGAAGTAATCCTACAAGGATTACGAGGATGATGATGCGGCTGTGGGACTTGTGTTTTTTATTTTTAGTTAATTTTAGTTTAGTTTATTTAGATTTATTTTTAGTTTTTTTTATTTTATGTTTTTTTAATAATCCCATCATCTACCTCCACCGACAATTAGATCTATCTATTGTGTAATGAAATGTGTTTGTGTGTGTTTAATGAAATGAGGTCTTTCATAATTCTACTGGACCATCGGCTAAGAGTTTACACGTTTGTGTGTGTTTGTTTGTAGATTATCAATACCTACATTATAATAATATATAGTCAAAATTTATTTTCCACAATTTACTAAACATTTATAACGGACTATTAGTATTTTGCCACGAATATTGTTACGTGTATTAGTGTTTTGCCACGATTATTGTTATTATTATTATTTTAAATATTTTTTGTTAAAGAACAAAGTGATAAATAGTATTCTGACTAAGAAATACGTCAACTAATAAGGTACTCCAAAGCTGATTTCCATAAAATAAACTCGACTAAACACAAGATATACACACGATTTCATCAAATTACTCGGCTAATTATTTTCAACGACAATCCTCCTTCTCAAGATTATCCCCATGATCATTCTTGCCTTGTCTAATGTTAGATGATCAAGCCCCTCTTTCGGAATCCTGAATACAACGTTATAGTCGTAGTGGTGTTGTATGGCGGTCGACACAACTTGTCAATTCTCGATAAACAGTTCAGTCATATCAGTAAACTCAACTGGATCATAAAGATTGACGCTAATCATATCCTTAAAGTGATCAGCGACAGTTCGGTATCTCACTGGTTCCGCTATATGCACACATAGGGTGTGAAAGTTTATTTGCTGTTGAACGCCATACCACAAGTTAATAATGACTTGTCTAAGACTTTGTGTACTCAACTCTGCTACCCCTAAATGTAGGTTCTCATCGGTAGCGCCATAGTTTACTAAGTAAACCATGATCGTAAAGAAGTTCAAATATGAGGTTTGCATATGGAGGATTATGATCATCCCTAGTAATGCGAAGACCATATTAAAGGTGATTTGTCGAACAATTATCATGAATTTGCATCACACAAGCATTAAGCATATTTCAAAACTCAACACTTGTTTGAGTAACATCGTCATAATCGGGTATGTAAAACTCATTCTTGAGTTTTGTCACCCAACAATGCTTATAATCTTTACCTATCCTCCTCCATAAATCTTTCTTAATGTGTTTAACTAATGATTGTTTTTCAAAACAATAAAGCTCATTGGTCACTCTAAAAAAACAATTAGTCTCCCTTGTGATGTATAGACAAATAATGGGTTGTTTGGTTCATGTGGAAATTAATTTCACGTGGGAAGTAGAAAATCACATGAATTAAGTTCTCACATGTAATTCACGGAAAATACAAAAAATTGTTTAGCTGCCATATAGGAATCTAATCTATATAATTACAGAAACATTTAGGGAGCTCTGGTTGAGCCACGTCATCAAAACAAGTTTTTTTTTAATCTATCAGGTGGGACCCGCAATTTCTTTGATAAATTTTCTACGCGATAACTGCCTGATATTCGATATTGCATGTCCGACCATAGTTTTAGAAATATTACGTAACATTTATGATATACTTTCGTAAACATTAAATAATGGATACACAAATACAATTTATATAATATGAAATTAGATATTAGATATTATATAATAATATTAATATATAAAATAATAAAGCTTTGGGTCATACATTAACTTTAATATTATATACTCACAAAATAAAATATAATAATTTCGAATAACGTCCTTCTAAAATTATTACATAACAATTTATATTTAATAAATAATTACAATAAACAATATAATAATTAAGACTCGTGGATTTTGCAATCGAAAAAAAATAGATTAAAGTTAAACAATAATGACACGATAAAAAAATGGGATATTGAAATTGCAAAAGAAAAATACCATAATAGCTATACTTAACATTCACAAAAATACGAGTAGTGACGAGTTTTGTGGACAATCATATCTTTTCTTTCTGATAAAGTAAAAAATTATATGATCCTATTTCATTATTTTGAATAAGGTAAGTTGGAACCACCGGCTTTCAAACCATCTCTAAAGAATTCGACATGTTGACAACTCTGATTTATGAGTGAGGTGTGACGATGAAAAATTCATATATAATGAAGAAACTTTAGAGATTTTTGTATTAACATTTACTTACCATTGTATATTGTAATTCCGTTATGATATTTCAAATTTATATAGATCATTGAGTTTTGATATACTTTGAATATAAACTATGTTGTTAATATTACAATATTTTTAGTATGTCGGTCATATGAAATTATATTACAAATCGAAAATCTTAAATACAGCTAATCATTATCTTAAACATTATTCATAAATAATAATACTTGAAACAATTGCACGGGATTAAAACTAGTTAACTCTTCCAATGAAATAAATTCCTACATGTTGTTTGGTTGGATAACTCAATTCATGTGTTTTTTTGTTGTAAATACAATTATACCCTTGCATACAACATACAAAGTCAACTAATATGGTACACGGTACACAAGTTTATCACAATAATGACAATTCACGATGTTTTAGAAAGAAGAAAATAAAATAGGGTGTGTTCTTAATAAGGGTAGAATAGTAAATATAAATTATAAAAAATACGGGAACTTGTAATGACCAAGAGAGGGGTTGGTAAGCCACTTCCCACATGATGTGGGAATTCGAGTTCTTATGGAACTCTAGAGTCCTCCATTATTTTTAAAAAAATGGGTAACCAAACAAGAGCCTTAAATCTCAAATTATGGGATTTCAGAATTCCTGTGTTTTGATGGGGCAACCAAACGGCCCTAAGTATCATAATATGTTAATATGGATACAACTGGACCATTTTATGTATTAATATATTAAAAGCTGATTCGACAACACATAATAAAGAAATAGAAATATTGGGATTTCTTAATGCAAAGGCAAAATTGTTCAGTAATGTCACTTCCTCCTCTTCTTCTTATAATAATAACAAAATTGCATAAATGTGATCACGTACGAATATGTGTTATAATGTTACCAGTTTAGTTGGAAATATAATTATGTTGCAAAGTCTTAAAATGAAAACATATATGACCGCAAATAATCAAAATACACAATGGATAATTTGTGTAAAAGTGATAGCATCTTAATCTCAACTGTAACCAT
The DNA here is from genome assembly GCA_029255685.2 of Silene conica. Lineage (NCBI taxonomy): Eukaryota > Viridiplantae > Streptophyta > Magnoliopsida > Caryophyllales > Caryophyllaceae > Silene > Silene conica. The sequence goes on from CM055314.2 coordinate 78,359,177, forward strand.
AATAACAATCACTAGTTTTAACCCGTGCACAAATGCACGAGTTGCTTATTAAAATTCTAATATTCAAAATTACTTTAGAATAAGTGTAATTTGTAAATAACCCCTTTTATGTACGGTTTTTTACGAATAACCCCCTTTTATGTTTATTTTACAAATGACCACCTTAAATATCACTTAATCTTTAAAATCAACCCCTAATGTCGATTACCCACACGATTTTTATAAAACACGAACTACATACGATATTACGACTTAAATTTATGTAAAATATCTAAATTACCCCGATCCACCCATAATACTACCCAACAAAAATAAACCCATTCATTCACTCATATCCTCAAACCCCCCAAAATTAAAACATAAACCCTAAATTAAAAATCCCCAAATCAATTGATAAATCTTCAAGTTATCTGGGTTTCATCTTCCCATTTTAATTATTTCACCCAATTCATTTAAAGGCGAGATAACATTCCTCTTGAAAATGTACAATTCCTTACAACAAACAGTCTCCCAACCTTACTTATCCCACATTGAGTGAAGGCTCTAGAGAAGGAAAACATCCCGTTTTCCATATACTTGTATTATATACTAGTATTTTTTTCCATATACTCGCTACCCTTTACATCCCCTCTAACTCGGCCTTAAACACAGTTTCAGAAAACATGTATTAAACGAGAGCAACGAGGTAGGAACTTACCGAGTGAGAATAACTAACTCGATAACGGCGACGTTAAAACAGCGAAGAAAGCTTCTGGCGTGCGAGTGTGAAGATGGAAGGGTAGATGGTGACTTATGGTTTTAGAACGTTGTAGGTTGGTATGGGGAATGGGGCTGATAAGTCGATGTAGAGGGTAAAGCGTTAGGGCTGATTACATACGTGACTTACGTCTAAGCATGGGTAGAGTTAAGCATAGGAGTATCACGTGTCATGTAGAGTTGGACGTGTGAGCCCAACACTTTTCTTACTCGGCCCATCACGCATATCGAGACATTCTAACCTCTATATCCCGTTCCCAACTCGTTAAATTAAAATAACAACACAAATAACTAATTATATTAATTAAATTATATAATTATTATAGTAAATATCAATTAAATTAATTATAAGAATATAAAATTATTAGTACTTACATAAGAATATATATAAAAATTAGAATTTAAATATAATTGCGACTTAAGTAATAAACAAGTATAAACGAGAAATAAATATAAAATATGAAATATATTTAATTATAAATATATTATCAAAAATAAAGAAATACGAATGAAATGTCATTTTATCAAATAATCATCAAATATAAAATGATTATGAAATACGAAATAATCGTAGAAATACGATTTATAAAATAATATCAGTTTACATAAAATACTTTATAAACATTTCATTTAAAATACTTGTATAAAACATGGTTTGACTGCCGTTGACCGAGGCTAATATACGGGGTATTACAGTCTCGCCTCCTTAAAATTAACTTCGTCCTGAAGTTCGCCACCCCGTAACGATAAAAAAACACCCCACAAGCATAAGACAAACACAAGTAGTACATATATATAAGCTCTAAAACGCGAAGTGTTACATTCTATCCCCCTTGAGAAACTTTGTTCCCAAAGTTTAGCATACGATAGAAGTACAAGACTGTAACAGCCCATATTTTCGTAAAATCTAATTTAATCGTTTTGAGTATTTTACGTAATAAAGATAATATTTTTAATAATTTAATTCGTAAGTTTTGAATTAAAAGCAAGATCCGTCTTAAGAACCTTAAGTCCTTAAGACGAACATAATTTGGCAAACCTTTTAGTATCCGACTCAAAGAACCGTTTCTAAAATCCGTAACCGTTTAAGCAAGTCGGAAAGGACAACCCACTTGTCCTCTCTATAAACCCTTATGTCGACATAATCATCTTCAACATTTCATTTCACAGCAAACTTAACATCTTCATAAACCTCCATAAAACCTCCATTTCTTTTGTGAAATTCTTCTTCATCCGGCCTTCAAATCACAAAAGTAAGTGCATTTTCGGAATCCTCGCGCGATTTCCAAGTCATCCGTCACTTCGGTTTTCCAACTTCTTCACTTCGAAAATCCGGCCTGTTTTGCATAATTCCGTTTTTATGCTCCTAAACTGAGTTTTCCGTGTTGTAGGTGAAGGACTTGACAACCCGGACGTCGATAGCTTTATACTCGAGGAGGATCTTTAGCCGGATAAGCTTAAGAGGTGACGATAATGAGAAACTCGGCCTTTATGTGTATATTAGCATGCTTATTGTGAATCTTGTGTTGTTTTCTGTTCTTGTTGTCATATATTGATTCAAAGACTTAGTAACATGTTTAGGATGAGATTGTTGTGAAGAATTCATGCTTAAACTTGTTGTTATATGCTCTTAAGTATATTTTCAGTTTTTCTCATTTTGCGACGGATACTCGATATTTTCATTTGAGGATTGTTATGGGACTTGTTTGCTGGTAGGATAGTGTTATTGAGCAATTCATGTTGTTGGGTAATCATCAATTGTTGTGTTATTCGAGTTTGGAGTCGAATTATGAAGTATAGGAATTTCTGAAAAATCCCGAAAATTGGTTACAGGCTCTCTGAGCCGGTCGACCGACCGGCCGCCGGTCGACCGGCTGGGAGAGCGTATTGCGTGTTTTGCGAAGTTTTAGCATTTGGCCTTGGGACTGCCAGCCGGCCGACCGGCTGCCTGCCGACCGGCTGGTAGTCATTTTCCTTGTATTGTTTACATGCGACAAACATAGAATAGGAGGGAGCCCAGCCGGCAGACCGGCCGCCTGCCAGCCGGCTGGGAGTGCATATGGGGATGGATGCGAGTTTTAGTAAAGGCTAGGGAGTGGGGTTCCCAGCCGGCCGACCGGCTGCCTGCCGACCGGCTGCCTGCCGACCGGCTGGGAGTCCTTCTTGATGTGTTCTCAGTTTTGAAAGAGGTGTAGGCTGAGGGATCACCAGCCGGCCTACCGGCTGCCTGCCGACCGGCTGGGGACCCCTGTATGCCATTTTGTGTTTTTGAAATTAAATCGTAACTTTCAAACGGTTGTTCGGTTTTGTTTGAAACTCGCTTTGTATACCCGTGGCATGTATTTGAGGTCCCCGGTGTACGGGCAACGTTATATTGGGTTCGGGAATGAAGTGAGGATAGAGACCCCCCGGTCGGGTAACCGAAAGGGAAACCGGCTCTCCCTCGTCCTAGTTCCCGGAATCAATTGAATGTTGATTAGAGGATTAAGAAGTTAGAACTATAGGTTAGTTTCTACCTTTGGTTGTTCAGTGGTTACAATGGTTGTCGCGTGGTGGGATATGTGTTAAGTTCACCTCTGGACCCACTACGTGTTTATCTGTCGCGTGACGGGATATGTGTTAAGTTCACCTCTGGACCCGTTACGTGTTTTGCTTGGGCGTGTCAGGATATGTGTTAAGTTCACCTCTGGACCTGACACGTGATCGGTTGTCGTACACGGGATATGTGTTAAATTCACCTCTGGACCCGTTGTGCGATGACTGTGTATTGGGATATGTGTTAAGTTCACCTCTGGACCCAATACATGTTTGTAGCATTGGGATATGTGTTAAGTTCACCTCTGGACCCTTTGCTTTTGGATGATTAGGGATATGTGTTAAGTTCACCTCTGGACCCTTTTCATGATTGTAAGTTTAGGGATATGTGTTAAGTTCACCTCTGGACCCTTTACTTGATTAGATGTTGGGATATGTGTTAAGCTCACCTCTGGACCCGACATAGTGTAGTAATGGGATATGTGTTAAGTTCACCTCTGGACCCGTTGCTAGTGTTATGAATGTGTATCTGCTTGCCTAGATGATGGTACAGTGTCAGATATGCATGATTAGTTATGGATGTTTATCTGCTTGCCTAGAGGATGGTACAGTGTCAGATATGCATGTCGTGTTGTTGATGTTGCTTAGTTGTGGTTTAATCATCCAAGGCATTGGATGACTCTTAGTTCGGTTTCATAAATAATTGGATTGAAAGACCCCCCGACTGGGTAACCAGTAGGGAAACCGACTCTCCTTCCTATTTGTTTATGAAGTTGGTTGAGAGCCGTGCACTGTAATCGCATGATAGTAAGAGATCAGATGATGAGATGTTATGCTTCACATGTTGTTATATGCTGGAGTATTCTGTATTGTTTATATGTTACGTGTTGTCACAAAAGGTGGCTAGGAGAACTCTAGTCACTCCCCACTGATTGTGGCGTACATGTTTTCATGTATGTAGGTACATGCAGGGTTGGAGATCGGGGTTACAGGAGAGCTAGCGAGTGATGATCCATTCATCAGTTGACTTACCCGTTTACACTTAGCTAGACTCTTAGACTTTTGTTGTTTACATTTTGGTGCCTGTAGGGATGTTCCATCCCAGGCTGTGTATATATTTCATTTCCGTACTTAGAACTGCTACTTATCTATTGTTGTTTATATCAGTTCTGTTTCCAGTTTCAGTTTAAAGCTTCTCGCATGTTAGTTTAGTTTGCTAAAAAGTTTTAATTCCGCTGCATTTTTAGTACTTTTACGTGTTTATATTCCCGCTTTCGCGAGGGGTTTTACAGTTGGTATCAGAGCATTATTGCTCCCGACGCACTCATGTGACCCCCAACCTTAACTTGACCAAATAAACAAATAATGAATGAGAGATGGGTAGATCTAAGGACTTATGTTGTAGTCAATTTGTGATTGCTAATTGCTAAGCTAATCCTTGTTTTCTCTTTTGAAGGATGGTGAGACCCAGAGCTGCTGATAACATTGTGCTGCAAGCAATTCAGCATTTGCTTGAGACTCAGAGACAGCAAGCGGGGAATGTTCCACCTCCTCCACCGCCGGGTGGCGAGACTAATCGTCCGGGTAGCTTTTCCTGGATTGCCTCTCAGATGTCCCGAAGCCATGTTAGGACCTATGGAGGCGAGGCTGACCCTGTAGCCCTCACAGAGTGGTTTAGAGAGATGGAAAAGAGCTTCACCTTATACTCAGTCGTTAGGGAGGATAGAGTGCGTTTAGCCGCTCACTTCCTGACATTAGAGGCTGACCGTTGGTGGGCATTGACTGGACCTACCGCTATTCTTGACCCGATGTTCGATTGGGAGGCTTTCAAAGACAGGCTCGAGGCGAGGTTCTACCCCAAGGAGTTGAGATCGCAGAGGTTGAAAGAATTTATGGATTTGAAGCAAGGCAAGATGACCGTTCAGGAGTTTACTGATAAGTTCAACCAGTTAGCTCACTTTGCATCGAGATTTGTTCGTGATGAGGCGGAGAGGGTGTATTTCTACCGAGGGAAGCTAGGGCCGAGGATTGAGAGTATGGTTCGTCGTGACTCTACTTCTTTTGTGGAGGTGTATGACGATGCTATTTGGGCCGAGAGTTCTATTCGTGCCATTGATGCTGAGACCCGTGCCGCTACTTCCAGCTTCACTTCTCACCAGAGATCCGTGTACCAGGGGAAGAGACCATTTGTTCCTTCTACTTCTTCGCCTTCTTCCCAGAAGAAGCGTTTTGAGAGGTTCTCTGCTCCGGTTGCTAAGACCTTTGTTCACACCGACACATCTCCTAGTGTTTGCCACCGTTGTGGTAAACCTTCTCATCCGGGTTTTGACTGTTTCAAGAATGCCTATAAGTGTTTCACTTGTAATGGATTTGGGCATCGATCGTATGAGTGTCCTGAGAGGAACACCGCACTTGGCAAGGCTGCCACTGCTGCTGCAGCGACTAAAGGAGGGAAGCCGAAAGGGAAGATTTTTGTGATGACTAGGGCTGAGGCAGAGGCGCATCCTGACATTGTTGCCGGTATATTTTCTGTTCTTGGCGCTGAGTGCCTTATTTTATTCGATACTGGAGCTTCTTTGTCATTTATATCGACTCAGTTCGCCGACCGTCTAGCTCTTGAGTCTTCATTGGTTGAGGAGACTTCTATTTCCTTACCTTCTGGAGACGTGTTTTCATGCTCTTCGTCCCATAGGGATGTTCCTATTGTTATTGGTCAAGCCACATTTCCAGCGGACTTACTGAGATTTCCTCTCGAGGAGTTTGACATTATCCTCGGTATGGATTGGTTATCGCGATACCATGCTCGCTTCGAGTGTCGCGACCAGAAAATCTGCTTGAGGAGTTCTTCAGGAGTTCGTGTTTCCTATAGGGGAACTCGCCCTCAAAGGGGTGTTCGTGTTATCTCTTCGATGAAAGCTTCTCATCTTCTTAGGAAGGGTTGCCAAGCCTTCCTGTGTGTTGTTACAGCTGCTAAACCATCGCTACCGAAGCTTGAAGATGTAGCCATTGTTCGTGAGTATCCAGATGTGTTCCCAGATGACTTGCCAGGGATACCGCCAGAGAGAGATGTGGAGTTTACTATTGAGCTTGTTCCAGGTACCGGACCGATTTCTAAAGCTCCTTACCGTATGGCTCCGCCAGAGTTGAAAGAGTTGAAGCAGCAATTGGAAGAGATGATCGAGAAGGGTTTCATTAGACCTAGTGCTTCTCCGTGGGGTGCTCCCGTTTTGTTCGTTAAGAAGAAGGATGGTTCCATGAGATTGTGCATTGACTATAGAGAGCTGAACCGAGTGACCGTGAAGAATCGATATCCTTTGCCTAGGATAGATGATTTGTTTGATCAGTTGAGAGGTGCTTCGAGGTTTTCTAAGATTGATCTTCGATCAGGTTATCATCAGATTCCAGTGAGAGAGGCCGATATTGCGAAGACTGCTTTTCGTACCAGATATGGACATTTTGAGTTCGTAGTCATGCCATTTGGGTTGACTAATGCACCGGCTATTTTTATGGATCAGATGAATCGTACCTTCAGTGAGTATCTTGACACTTGTGTTGTAGTTTTCATTGATGACATCTTGATATATTCGAAGACCGATGAGGAACATGCTGAGCATCTTCGATTGATTCTAGGGATTCTGCGCAGACAGAAGTGGTTCGCAAAGTTTTCGAAGTGTGAATTTTGGCTCTCGAAGGTTGCCTTTTTGGGACATGTGATATCCAGCGAGGGTGTGATGGTAGATCCCGCGAAGATAGAGGCTGTGGTTGAATGGGAGAGTCCCAAGGATGTTGGAGAGATCCATAGCTTTTTGGGTTTGGCTGGTTATTATCGTAGATTCGTTGAGGATTTTTCGAGATTGGCTCGCCCGATGACTCAGTTGCTGAAGAAGGAAGCCAAATTTGTGTGGACCGACAAGTGTGAGAGTTCTTTCCAGGAGTTGAAGACCAGACTGACTTCCGCCCCCGTGTTAGCTTTGCCAGAGATCGGAGTGGACTTTGATGTGTATTGTGATGCTTCGATGTTAGGACTTGGATGCGTATTGATGCAGAGTGGTAAGGTGATAGCCTACTCATCTAGACAGTTGAGAGTTCATGAGGTGAACTATCCGACACATGATTTGGAGTTGGCTGCAGTTGTTCATGCTTTGAAGATGTGGCGTCATTACCTGATTGGATCTTATTGCCGTATTTTCACAGATCACAAGAGTCTTAAGTACATTTTTACTCAGAAGGACCTTAACATGAGACAGAGACGTTGGCTAGAGTTGGTGAAGGATTACGACATCGAGTTGTTATATCATGAGGGAAAAGCCAATGTAGTTGCTGATGCGCTTAGCCGCAAGACTTCTCATTCGATGAGTGCCATGAGAGTATTGCCCGATGAGTTGTGTTCCGAGTTCCGGAAGCTGAGATTAGAGATGGTGGGTAGTGGTTTTGATTGGTTAGCTGCTATGACTGCCGAGCCGTCTTTATATTGGGAGATTCGACAGAGTTTGCCTGCAGATGCCGATTTCAAGAAGTTCGAGGCTAAGATTTCGAGTGGTGTTGCACCTGACTTAGTGATTGATGCCGGTGGTTTCCTTAGGTTCCGTGGTAGGATGTATGTCCCCGATGTGCCAGATTTGAGGAAGAGGATTCTTGATGAGGCTCACTTGTCACCGTATTCCGTTCATCCGGGTAGAGAGAAGATGCATAAGGATTTGGGACTTACATTTTGGTGGCCCGGGATGAAGAGAGACATCGTGGACTATGTTAGTAGATGCTTGACTTGCCAACAAGTCAAGATAGAGCATAGGAGACCAGGTGGTTTGCTACAGCCGCTTCCCGTTCCTCAGTGGAAGTGGGAGTGCATATCTATGGACTTTGTTACCGCTTTGCCTAAGACCGTGGGAGGCAAGGATGCGATTTGGGTTATTGTTGATCGTTTAACTAAGTGTGTCAGATTCGTGCCGATCAGAGAGACATGGGATATGGATCGTTTAGCTAGAGCTTATATTGCTGAGATAGTCCGATATCATGGTGTGCCGAGGGAGATCGTTTCCGATCGTGATCCTCGATTTTGTTCCAGGTTCTGGAAGGCTTTGCAGGAGGCTATGGGTAGCCGTTTGTTGATGAGTACTGCTTTTCATGCCGCGACCGATGGTCAGTCCGAGAGGACTATACAGACATTAGAGGATTTGCTCCGTGCTTGTGCCCTTGATTTTCAGAGTTCTTGGGAGCAGTGTTTGCCGTTGGTAGAGTTTTCTTACAACAACAGTTATCATGCTTCCATTGGTATGGCTCCGTACGAGGCTCTTTATGGTAGGAAGTGCCGTAGTCCGATTTGTTGGGATCAGGCTAGTGACGTTCGTGACCTAGGACCGGACCAGTTAGCCGTTACTATCGATCAGGTTCAGCTTATCAGAAGTAGGATGAAGGCCGCACAGGACCGGCAGAAATCCTATGCTGATGTTCGCCGTAGACCCTTAGAGTTTGAGGTGGGTGATCGAGTTTTCTTGAGAGTTTCTCCGATGAAGGGCGTCAAAAGGTTTGGAGTTAAGGGCAAGTTGAGCCCTAAATATATTGGACCTTTTGAGATCGTAAAGAGGATTGGTGCTGCTGCTTACCGATTGGACTTGCCTCCTAGTTTGGGCAAGGTTCATAGCGTTTTTCATGTTTCCCAGCTCCGCAGATACATTAGTGACCCGAGTCATGTTTTGCCTAGAGAGATTGAGAACCTGGAGCCGAGTCTTGCTTTCGAGGAGCGTCCAGTGAAGATCCTTGACCGACAGGAGAGGAAGCTTAGGAGCAAGGTGGTGCCCTTGGTGAAGATTCTATGGCGTTGCGGTGATGTCGAGGAGCAGACTTGGGAGACTGAGGCATCGATGCGTGCTGCGCATCCTTTCTTATTCGATTGAGGTATAGTATATAGATTTTTGTCCGTTCGAGTTTCGAGGACGAAACTTTTTGAAGTTGGGGTGATTGTAACAGCCCATATTTTCGTAAAATCTAATTTAATCGTTTTGAGTATTTTACGTAATAAAGATAATATTTTTAATAATTTAATTCGTAAGTTTTGAATTAAAAGCAAGATCCGTCTTAAGAACCTTAAGTCCTTAAGACGAACATAATTTGGCAAACCTTTTAGTATCCGACTCAAAGAACCGTTTCTAAAATCCGTAACCGTTTAAGCAAGTCGGAAAGGACAACCCACTTGTCCTCTCTATAAACCCTTATGTCGACATAATCATCTTCAACATTTCATTTCACAGCAAACTTAACATCTTCATAAACCTCCATAAAACCTCCATTTCTTTTGTGAAATTCTTCTTCATCCGGCCTTCAAATCACAAAAGTAAGTGCATTTTCGGAATCCTCGCGCGATTTCCAAGTCATCCGTCACTTCGGTTTTCCAACTTCTTCACTTCGAAAATCCGGCCTGTTTTGCATAATTCCGTTTTTATGCTCCTAAACTGAGTTTTCCGTGTTGTAGGTGAAGGACTTGACAACCCGGACGTCGATAGCTTTATACTCGAGGAGGATCTTTAGCCGGATAAGCTTAAGAGGTGACGATAATGAGAAACTCGGCCTTTATGTGTATATTAGCATGCTTATTGTGAATCTTGTGTTGTTTTCTGTTCTTGTTGTCATATATTGATTCAAAGACTTAGTAACATGTTTAGGATGAGATTGTTGTGAAGAATTCATGCTTAAACTTGTTGTTATATGCTCTTAAGTATATTTTCAGTTTTTCTCATTTTGCAACGGATACTCGATATTTTCATTTGAGGATTGTTATGGGACTTGTTTGCTGGTAGGATAGTGTTATTGAGCGATTCATGTTGTTGGGTAATCATCAATTGTTGTGTTATTCGAGTTTGGAGTCGAATTATGAAGTATAAGAATTTCTGAAAAATCCCGAAAATTGGTTACAGGCTCTCTGAGCCGGTCGACCGACCGGCCGCCGGTCGACCGGCTGGGAGAGCGTATTGCGTGTTTTGCGAAGTTTTAGCATTTGGCCTTGGGACTGCCAGTCGGCCGACCGGCTGCCTGCCGACCGGCTGGTAGTCATTTTCCTTGTATTGTTTACATGCGACAAACATAGAATAGGAGGGAGCCCAGCCGGCAGACCGGCCGCCTGCCAGCCGGCTGGGAGTGCATATGGGGATGGATGCGAGTTTTAGTAAAGGCTAGGGAGTGGGGTTCCCAGCCGGCCGACCGGCTGCCTGCCGACCGGCTGGGAGTCCTTCTTGATGTGTTCTCGGTTTTGAAAGAGGTGTAGGCTGAGGGATCACCAGCCGGCCTACCGGCTGCCTGCCGACCGGCTGGGGACCCCTGTATGCCATTTTGTGTTTTTGAAATTAAATCGTAACTTTCAAACGGTTGTTCGGTTTTGTTTGAAACTTGTTTTGTATACCCGTGGCATGTATTTGAGGTCCCCGGTGTACGGGCAACGTTATATTGGGTTCGGGAATGAAGTGAGGATAGAGACCCCCCGGTCGGGTAACCGAAAGGGAAACCGGCTCTCCCTCGTCCTAGTTCCCGGAATCAATTGAATGTTGATTAGAGGATTAAGAAGTTAGAACTATAGGTTAGTTTCTACCTTTGGTTGTTCAGTGGTTACAATGGTTGTCGCGTGGTGGGATATGTGTTAAGTTCACCTCTGGACCCACTACGTGTTTATCTGTCGCGTGACGGGATATGTGTTAAGTTCACCTCTGGACCCGTTACGTGTTTTGCTTGGGCGTGTCAGGATATGTGTTAAGCTCACCTCTGGACCTGACACGTGATCGGTTGTCGTACACGGGATATGTGTTAAGTTCACCTCTGGACCCGTTGTGCGATGACTGTGTATTGGGATATGTGTTAAGTTCACCTCTGGACCCAATACATGTTTGTAGCATTGGGATATGTGTTAAGTTCACCTCTGGACCCTTTGCTTTTGGATGATTAGGGATATGTGTTAAGTTCACCTCTGGACCCTTTTCATGATTGTAAGTTTAGGGATATGTGTTAAGTTCACCTCTGGACCCTTTACTTGATTAGATGTTGGGATATGTGTTAAGCTCACCTCTGGACCCGACATAGTGTAGTAATGGGATATGTGTTAAGTTCACCTCTGGACCCGTTGCTAGTGTTATGAATGTGTATCTGCTTGCCTAGATGATGGTACAGTGTCAGATATGCATGATTAGTTATGGATGTTTATCTGCTTGCCTAGAGGATGGTACAGTGTCAGATATGCATGTCGTGTTGTTGATGTTGCTTAGTTGTGGTTTAATCATCCAAGGCATTGGATGACTCTTAGTTCGGTTTCATAAATAATTGGATTGAAAGACCCCCCGACTAGGTAACCAGTAGGGAAACCGACTCTCCTTCCTATTTGTTTATGAAGTTGGTTGAGAGCCGTGCACTGTAATCGCATGATAGTAAGAGATCAGATGATGAGATGTTATGCTTCACATGTTGTTATATGCTGGAGTATTCTGTATTGTTTATATGTTACGTGTTGTCACAAAAGGTGGCTAGGAGAACTCTAGTCACTCCCCACTGATTGTGGCGTACATGTTTTCATGTATGTAGGTACATGCAGGGTTGGAGATCGGGGTTACAGGAGAGCTAGCGAGTGATGATCCATTCATCAGTTGACTTACCCGTTTACACTTAGCTAGACTCTTAGACTTTTGTTGTTTACATTTTGGTGCCTGTAGGGATGTTCCATCCCAGGCTGTGTATATATTTCATTTCCGTACTTAGAACTGCTACTTATCTATTGTTGTTTATATCAGTTCTGTTTCCAGTTTCAGTTTAAAGCTTCTCGCATGTTAGTTTAGTTTGCTAAAAAGTTTTAATTCCGCTGCATTTTTAGTACTTTTACGTGTTTATCTTCCCGCTTTCGCGAGGGGTTTTACAAAGACACACTAAAAAACCGCAACATTGACCGAAAGATAACAAATTAAAAGAGTAGACTCCATGCATGGTCAATCTCAGTTAAATCAATCATGATATACCAACTAGTCAGATCATAATTCATCAAAATTTTACAATCCTATCCTTCTTAAGACATGGTTACGTCCTCGTAACCCATTCTAAAATTTTACATCCAATGCCCAAGAAGATCACCGAAACAACAGTCACAAATCATCTGATAAGTTAATTACTCTATACTGGCAACTAGCCTTCGACTTTTAAAGCAACAAAACACATTAGTCAATATCATGCTACGCAGTAAAACAAAATCAAGGTAACTAACACTTATATACCCGTGGAAAATTTGACACAAAATTAACACATTTACATCAATGTAGACAATCAGCTAAATCATAGTTTATACTTGACGAATGAAACATTTCATGTATATCATAAGGTCACATTAATGGAATGTAATAATGTCTGCATAAATCAACTAACTTTATATAAACTCACCGAAATAACAAGGTTATATTACCATATAATAAAGTTCATATTCATTTCATATGTCTACTGTACATGCTACTAATGCTATATTAGAATATTACATGGGTACATCACATAATTCATATTTAATCAAAATTTTATATTGAAAATTACATAACTTACAACTTCAACAATCATACACCATGCTGCAACTTTCAAAAATCATAATTAAATAACGGTCCAACCATATTGTGAACTATTATAGTTTTTGAAAAATATAGTGAATTAACTAATCATAGGAAAGAGAATTCAATGCAAAAGTTGAGGGAATTATTTATGACAAATTTTACAACTCAGTTGGTCTGAACAGAAAATTTACAGCAATTAGACAGAAAATTGGGCAACTTACAAAAATCACTACTATTAAATAAGGACTCGTTAAGATTTTACGTGGCTTATCATTTTGAAAACGTGAATGAATATACTAAACAGTGGAGTTGGAACTTGGAATTATGCGTAAATAATAAACAGGTTATAAATTATTTCCTTTGCAAAAACATGGGTCAAAACAGAATGGTATAGTGACAATCTGACCATTGTCGCCTAAAATATTTATTTCTCGCTAAATATAACTCGTATTAACATGAAATCAAAAGCATTGGAAAGCTAACGCAGAAGGTTATCATACATAAAATTTTCATATTCATATCTGGAACACATTTTAAATGGCTGTCCGCACAAATAAGGTAACATTCTAGAAATTTATTAACATAACCTTCCCTATTTCCTTTTTCGTCTATTCACAATACCTTCCCTATTTCCTTATTTAGTAAAGTTTTTATACATATTTTAATCACCTTACCCCACCACAATACCCACCATACTCATACTTTATACTTATTTTAATCACCTTACTCACAACAATTACCCCACAATACATTCGCTCTCCAATTACCCAACCCCACACCAATACTTTCCCATATAATAATCCTCTCCTTATTCTTTGTGCCTTCCCCAAATAGGGAAGGTTATGTTGAATAAGAGGGAGTACAATTTTGGTTCTAAAAAAAACTTACTTTACATTATCACATCTAAACACAACCAACTTTCCTCCAAACATGTTAACATATCATTCGAGGCATTGAAATCACATTTCACCATATTAACATTTACTCATCACTTCAAACTATAATTGTCATCTAGAACACGGTAAAAATTGTGAAACTGATAATAAAATCAACTAAATAACTCAATATATATATATATATGTATAAACTTTGCATTAGTTTCTACCATCGCAACAAGCATCACTTATTTAAGTAAGTAATATACCCTAGAAATCACTAAGGTGCTACTTATCATCAACTTATTACACATATCATTATACTATATATATATATATATCTCTTCCTAAGGGTTCAGGGATCATATAGTCGCATGCATATCACCATACAAGTCAAACTCATATTCAAAACTCATGTCATCATACTTAAAATTTCACTCAATTATTCAAATAACTCAACATGCTAACATCAACCATATTCTTCCCTTTCACATCATTAACCATGTATCACATCTAGACCTGGCAAACAGACAGGGTCGTGTCGGGTTCATGTTCGTGTCACATGTAAACGGGTCACAAACCCTCCAACCCAAACCCGACCCAATTAAATTTCGTGTCGTGTTCGTGTTGACCCACTTAGATAAATGGGTCATCAAGCCTCAACCCAAACCCGTTAATTTCGTGTCGGGTTCGTGTCGGGTTTTCGTGTCATGTCCATGTTTGGAAAGTTTAAGTATATTTATGTGATGGAGGATAAAAAAAATTACGATAAATTTAGTAAACAAGTCATTCGTGTCGGGTTCGTGTTTAAAGAGCTCAACCCAAACCCGACCCAATTAAATATCGTGTCGTGTTCGTGTCTGATGCCCGTCGTTGAGGGTACCAAAGATAAAATTTATAATTCCTAAACTTAAACTATAGATAGTGAAAGTCAGGGTCGAACCACAGAGAGGTGGGGAATGTTTATTATTTGTTGTTAATGTTTAAAGGTAACAATTTTAGGGGTTTGATTGTTGATTACTAAGTCTAAGCAAAGAATTAAAATAAAACAAGAAATAAAGACGAGAATAAAATTATAATAAAAGGGATGCTAGGATGTTTGGGTAATAAATAGCTAAGGTAATATAAATCCTAAGGTTAACATGCATTGCAGTCGCGTAAGGGGTGTAACATATCCTTTCGGTCTATGGTACCTAATAGCTCTTTTCGGCCTATGCTATTAGTTCCTAGGTCTCACAATTATTGGGTGTCAACAATAAGGGTGATTCCTAAATCCTAGGTCACATACCTTTCAGTCTTGAGTAACCTAGCCGTCTTAAGGTGTAAACCAATGCCCTTCCCGTATCTCTCAATCTTGGGTAGGTCATTACTAACATCCTACAAGTCTCCTTTCAGTCTCATTGTAGGGTATTATAGTCAACAAGGAAAGACGAAACAGGATTCATGCGAGAGTGGTCGACCGACCGGCTATTCCAGTCGGCCGACCACCGCCTCGGTCGACCGACCCACTATTTGAGTCGGCCGACCGCGGCTCTGCTACAAGTCGGTCTCGGAATTTCTACTACCTACGCATATTCATCCCCTACATCCTAACATATGAAATTTAGCTACTCATGGTTATTAAGACGATTATAAAATTGGGAATAAACATAGTAAACATAGTAAATAATCTAAACATGCGAGATTCAATAAAGCTTGGGGATTCTATCTTAACCGGATGCAATAGTAATAAGAACAATAACAAAACTAGATTAAAAGAGTAATTACCAAAGTCGGAGTTAAGGCAGAAAGGAACAACTTTATTGAATGCTTGAGAATTATTGAAAGAACAAAACTAAAACTGGAATAAAACTAGATTGTAACTTCTTCTAAATAAAACTGGCTCTTAAACCCTAATTACAAGATTAGCTTATATAGGGCAAAAGATTCAGAGTTTCCTAAAGACTCCTACTTCTAATTTATTTCCGAAAACTGTTCCTGGGCTTCGCTGAGGTCGGTCGACCACTTTGGTGGGTCGGTCGACCTCTTTTACGGACTTAATTGAATTCTTGGGCTTTTCTTCAAGATTTGGACTTTATAGAAATTAGGCCTGGTCGGCCGACCCGTTTTGTTGGTCGGTCGACCGCTTCCGTATAGAAATCCTTCGGTTTTCTTCTCGCTTTGACTCTTGGCACTTAAATAAAGACTCCAGCTGATTTTCCTTCGTTCCTTAATTATGCAAAAGACTTGAGAACATGAATTTGGTGCTAAATCGCCCCTTTTCCGCATAGATCTGCAAAAGTGCATAAAAATACGAAAGTACACGATTGTTGGGAAATAAAGGCTAAAACATAGTAAATAAGCGACCAAATGCGTGTAAAAATAGATGAAAAACATCATAAAATAGACACGCATCAGTGTCGACCCACTTACATAAATGGGTCATTAATCCTCAACCCAAACCCGCTAATTTCGTGTCGGATTCGTGTCGTGTTTTCGTGTCGTGTCATTATTTGCCAGCTCTAATCATTACTTACCCCATTCCGCTCCTGCAAAACCGTTAGTACAATATAGGCAAGGTCTGATCCTTTATTTTGTTACTACCCACTCTCCGCATCACTCAAGGGTTACCAGGTTAGACTGAAAGGGCCAGTGACTTGGTTTGAGAGGGCGCCTAACTCATCCCAATCATGGGGCTCCTAACAGTTACTAGTCTGGGGTTCATTTTATTGGACTCTTGCTACGTTCATTATTTTTATTCATTTCTTTTTTGGCATGGGGAACGCCCTCGAGTCCATCAATTGAAGAATGAATTAAATGATTGCAGCAAGCAAGGAAGGGGTTCAGTAGTTGAGTATTATACTCGACTAAAGACAATCTGGGATGAATTAGAAAAGTATAGCAAAGTAAAAAAATTGTACCTGTAGAGCAGCCGTATCCATAGCAAAATAGCGTGAAGAAGAGCGGGTTCATCAATTCCTCATGGGTCTGGATTCTAGATTATATGGAAAGATTCAAACCAATCTATTAATGGAGGAACCAATAATAAATCTGACTCGAGCTTATGCCCTTATACTAAGAGAGGAGAGACATGCCTCCTTGACAAAAGGGAAAGAGGAACGTGAGGAAGTAGGAATTGTAACACCCCAATTTATTTAAGAACCTTTAGCAAGACATTCTCAAAATAAATAGAGATGTTACCATCTCGTAATGTCCGAGGTAATGAATAACAAAGTAAAACAACCAAAGTACTTTATATAAAACTGATAAAATTTAAACTTTGATTATTACAGTTACTACACAACGGAAAAGAAAATACAACTGACGACTTCTCTAAATGTGATATAATTCTAAGTCGGACAAAAGTCTGCATCTCACGTTCCAGCCCCAACTCCTAGCTCACCTGTCTCTGACCTGTAGAATCTACTCCCCATTCCGGATCATCGTAGGTGTCACACGAATACACTGTCAACCTCGGGGTTGAGTAGGATAACACAATAATAAGTAATGCAACAATGATGATATGCAAAGGCCATGATATGCTCGAGCTCAATTTCATTCTCAATCTCAAACCCGTAACGCCCAGCCATACCGAATTCCTCCCGGTAGACTATAATCGGTCGTCGCCGAAAACCAGCTCAATAGTTGATAAGAGACCAGGCCTGGTCTGCAGAACCACCCTGGGATTTATATCAGAGTAATATCTGACCATAACTTTCTTAGTAACCAGTGTATATGCAATGCTCATGAATGCAACGATATAATTATTCAATCATGCTATCAAATAATGAAATGCTCATGTCATTACCAATAATCCACAATCAATCCAACCAATATCATTCTCATATCAATCATACTCAGCATTCATAACACAAA
The DNA here is from genome assembly GCA_029255685.2 of Silene conica. Classification (NCBI taxonomy): domain Eukaryota; kingdom Viridiplantae; phylum Streptophyta; class Magnoliopsida; order Caryophyllales; family Caryophyllaceae; genus Silene; species Silene conica. Next base: position 78,376,758 of record CM055314.2, read on the forward strand.
ATACCACATCCATTCATAACACATTATAGAGTATAATAAGGTCAATGTATCCTACCTGATCGGGCACAACTCCAAGCAACCACGTAATCAACAGGAATCAAAAATATTCCACTTCAAACTCGTTCACTATGAATATTACTTAATATTAATTCTCTATTTAATATAACATGTTCACACCTAGTAAATCAATAAATTTCGTAAACTAACCATTTATATAATTTAATTAACTCAAATGACTCGTCTCCATTACTTTATAATTAACTTCAATTAAATAAATGAACATTGAAATTATATACTCGAACTATTGATAACCGTCACATTCTTGTATAGAAATTACTTAACACTTATAAAATCGCATATCATAAACAACCTTTACTAACAATTAACTAATCATATTATGCAATAGTAATATTACTAATAAATACAATAGTAATATAATAATAATAATAATAATAATATAATACTAATAAAGTATATGAACTACAAAAACTACATCCACCGTACTAGTAATAATAATAATATAATAATAATAGTATAAGTAGTATTAGTATTACAACTTACGTGAAACAGTTGCCCTAATAATTATAATAACTAGTTTTATGACCTGTGAAATTCACGGGATTTTTAATTTGTAGTGTGATATTTTAGTGATTTAATATAATAATTTACTAAGATTAACTTAACTTACAATTTTCATATTTTAATGATTATATAAATCCAATTAGTCTTTTGTACACCAATTTATTAGAAATTAAAGTGGTATATAGTGGATACTAAAATACCCCTGCAAAATTAATGTAAGTCAATGCAGACTAAAATAAATTAATAATATAGATATTCATCTAATCAAATTATATAAAACTATATTAACAAACAAAGATCTCAAAGATAGTTTACCTCACAAATTATTAGATATTAAAATTTCATCAACAATTCTGAAAATAACATAGAACACACGTTTAGAAATATTCTAACAAAAATAACATTTTATACCCCTTAAAATTGAAGCTAATACAACAATAAATTGCAGAACTAAGAATTTTAAAGCAACAACTTTATTTCATCTGTTAAGCAATCTTATACAAAAATGTGAATAGAATGATAGAAACAATCAGTGACACTACCATTTTTATTAACAATAGTGATAAGAATTTTTTTGCTTACAGGTTTTGTTTTCTATAAAAAAATATATAAATAATTGAGGATGCGTTTTATGCCTATTAAATATCCTTTTATTATTATTATTATTATTAAATTTTAATATAGACAAAAATATCGATCAAGATTCAGGACTTTTGAGCATCTGTTGTTTATTATTATGAAGTTTAATATAAACACTAGTTTATTTGTGAACTGTGAAATTCACATGATGTTTTGTTTCTAGTAAAAATATTTTTATTGTTTCTAGTAATTGGATATATAAAATAGCAAACACAGATATCACCTCAAGAATAATTCATGATAGAACTTGTATTGAAATTATGAATATCGACATGTCAATAATATAAAGACCAAAGTCGGAAAAATCAAATAAGTCGGTAGGTGAATAGTGTTATTTTTTCAAAGGCAAAATGACGGGGGAAACAACAAATACCAAAATAAAACATACATATGAAAAATAAACTATTAATCAGTCATGTTGATGTCGTACGTCTTGTAGTTAGTCTGTAATTTATAATTGTTTAAGCAATCCTAGTATTTCACTTTTCCATTTAGTCTTGTTTCTCCAATGAATCATCTCTCTATATGTATAAACAAAAAGAAATCAATGATTAGGGCAAAATAACCAACATTAGTGAAATTTGTTTTATACAATATCATCGTTATTAACTTAACTTTCCTCGTAAACGATGATAAAAATAGGGAATGAGAATCAAGTATATTTACCTTTAAAGAGTCGAACACACAAATCTTGATATAATTCCTAAATGAGAACACAACAAATACATACCATGAAGTTGAAATGTGATAAACATTTCATAACACAATGTAACTTACATAAAAAATAAACAAATTAGTTAATAATTTAATACCGTAATACAAATAACTTGATGTGAATAGAAAGATAAAAAAGATTAGTGACACATATAATTCTAGTAACGATAAAAATAACAAAAAAATTGGCTTACAAATTTTTTCTTCCAACAAAAATATCTAAATAGTCGAGGATGCGTTTTATGACTTTTGAGCATTCTCTTTTTAAATATTATCAAATTTAATGTAGGCATATATATCAATTAAGATTCATGACTTTTGAGCATTATTTGGATATTATTATTGTGAAATTTAATATAGATATGAATATGGGCCAATGAAAAAGGGAATGTATAAGGTTTGTTTACTCCTTGTTATATTATATTTGTTTTGACAAAATCGACTTTATATGAGAGTGGTTTCAGATATTATGTTATGAAATTAAAATATGACTTGTGGATGATAATATATAGTTTGACTTACCTTTTAATTAGATTTATAGATAAGATTATTGTTAATTTTTTTTATTTTTTCTACAAAATCCACTTTACATGAGATTAATTTAAGATTTTATCTTATGAAATTAAAATATGATTATGGGTGACATGTGGATGATAACAAAAAGTTTGGCTTGCATTTTAATTAGATTTATAGATAAATTTATATTTATAATTTTTTCTCATTATTATGAAATTTAATATAGACATAAATATGCAGTAAAGAGAAATAAAATGTAAAAATTTTTCTTAATTATTATTACTATTATTTTATCCTTTTTCAAAATATATACTTTGCATGAGAGTGATTTAAGAAGTTATCTTATGGAATAAAAAATATGATATGTGAATGATGGTAAATAGTTTAACTTATTTTTATATTATATTTAATTATATATTTATAGAGTCAATTATTATTAAATCTATGTTATATTTTCAATTTGATTAAATAATCAAGAAAAAGGAATATAAATTAATGAGGTGTGAAATTGCCATATGGAATAAAATGGATCTTCTAAACTAACCTTTTATTTGATAGTATAAATAATTAAATTAAATAATCAATTACAATAAATTAAAATTAATGGTTATGAAATGTCATATGGAATACAATTAAATGTTAAGAGATGGAATTAAACTACATACTTTAATAATAATATAATATCCTTTAATTTTATAAATAAGTGAGTTAAATTAAATTAATTAAATTCATTTATAAATAAATAATTTAAATGAAGGTCATTTAATAATAAATTAATAATTCAGCTACATTAATTTGCCATGTCACATTAAAATTATGCCATGTCACATTTAAATATGCCACGTCACATTTAAAATTAGTCATGTCACATTATTTTAGGTACCCTTTTAATAAGATTTAATAGATAATAATAATAATAATATTAATAATAATATATAGTAGTAGCAGCAGCAACAACCCTCAACGAAAACAACCCAAAAAGAAAAACAGAACAGCCGCTAATAAGCACGACACAACCAGCCCTCTAACAGCCCCCAAACGCTTCCCCTTCGACCACCCTACAACGCCTCAACCACCACCAACCATCTACAAACATAAACCACCACCTGAAACTTGTAAAAGTCGACCCATTCATCCCCTGACAAAACCTACTATTCAAAACCAACCCAGGTCTTCAAAACGGGTCCGTAATGCGGGTCGATAACCCGTCGACCTTTCCCTGATTCTGTTGTGTTTCTTGTCAATACTCACACCTACGCCACCGCTGACCACTACTAGGCCACCGCCAAGGTTTACTCGACATGACACAACGAAGGGTAGTTTCAGGTCCCTGTTTCCCCCACGTTACAATATCCATAGTCGAAACTTACCCCCTTACCACCACCACAAACACCACCACGGTCACCCTAGTATGGTCGCTACCCTTTACATCCCCTCTAACCCAGCCTTAAACACAGTTTCTGAAAACATGTATTAGACGAGAGCAACGAGGTAGGAACTTACCGAGTGAGAATGACTAACTCGATAACGGCGACGTTAAAACAGCGAAGAAAGCTTCTGGCGTGCGAGTGTGAAGATGGAAGGGTAGGTGGTGACTTAGGGTTTTAGAACGTTGTAGGTTGGTATGGGGAATGGGGCTGATAAGTCGATGTAGAGGGTAAAGCGTTAGGGCTGATTACATACGTGACTTACGTCTAAGCATGGGTAGGGTTTAGCACAGAAGTATCACGTGTCATGTAGAGTTGGACGTGTGAGCCCAACACTTTTCTTACTCGGCTCATCACGCATCTCGAGACATTCTAACCTCTATATCCAGTTCCCAGCTCGTTAAATTAAAATAACAACACATATAACTAATTATATTAATTAAATTATATAATTAGTATTAGTAAATATCAATTAAATTAATTATAAGAATATAAAATTATTAGTACTTACATAAGAATATATATATAAAAATTAGAATTTAAATATAATTGCGACTTAAGTAATAAATAAGTATAAATGAGAAATAAATATAAAATATGACATATATTTAATTATAAATATATTATCAAAAATAAAGAAATACGAATGAAATGTCATTTTATCAAATATCATCAAATATAAAATGATTATGAAATACGAAATAATCGTAGAAATACAATTTATAAAATAATAACAGTTTACATTAAATACTTTATAAACATTTCATTTGAAATACTTGTATAAAACATGGTTTGACTGCCGTTGACCGAGGCTCATATACGGGTATTACAGCAATGGCAAGCAGGACATATGCATGGTGGAAGAAAATAAAGAAGTGGAAACAACAAATCTGATAACGATGAAGAAGATCCACCACCACGATGTACGTAATCACTGCAAGTAGTATTACCATACCGAGGAGAATTGTTACGATAAACACGGGTATGAGAAAGTAAAGGCTCGTGAAAGAGGGCGTGGTAGAAGAGGAAATTGTGGTCGTGGACGAGGCAGAGGCAGAGGACACAATGGACATCAAGCCAATGCTATTAGGAGCGGTTCAGGCACGCAACAACACATTGAGACCGCACAGCAGAACATCTCGTGCACCAGTGAAGAGATTGAGAGACTGCGAATGTTGCTGGCTAGTAGTAACTAACTAATGGTAAAGACAAGTTGCAAGGTATGAAAATAACTATAGACATTGAATGGTTAATAGATAGTGGAGCTTTTCATCATATGACGGGAAGACGGGAATTGTTAACAAACAGTTCGTTTGAGGATGCGTCAACTGTGAGTGTGCCTGATGAAAAGTGCAAGCAGAGGTCCATGGAGAAGTGCGATTAAGCAAGGATTCTATATTGAAGGATATTTTATTTGTTCCCACACTTACTTGTGAATTGATTACTGTTCAACAATTAATAAGTGAAAACAATTGTGTAGTAACGTTTTATTCTGATTATTGTGAAATGCAGAACATGACTACGAGGATGAAGATTGGACGCGGTGAGCATAGACAAGGGTGTACTACTATAAGCCGGAGCAACCCAAATTGGTGAGACAGATGACAGTCGCTAAAGAGGGTCGGTTGTGGCATAAGAGATTAGGGCATCCCTCCAAAAGTATTTTTCTCGTTTTTCTGCTTTAGTAGGATGCAATTTAAATTGGACTTCGGACATGTTTTGGGATTCGTGTTGTATGGGGCAAAACAATCTCATACTCCTTTCAAACCCAACAATAAAAGATATGATGTTTTATTTGGTCTTATACATTGTGATAGTTGGGGACAATACCGAATAACTAATTTGACACGGGCACACTATTGTCTGACGATCGTAGACGACCATAGTCGGGGAGTATGGGTATACCTTATAAAAGACAAAAGTGAGGCGGGTGACTACATGACTTTTTTTTGTCAAATGGTAAAAACCCAATTTGAGACTAGTGTGAAAATAATTCAGAGTGACAATGGGACGTAATTACTTGCTGGTTCCATGAAACAATATTATGAGGAAAATAGAATTCTTTTTCAGACTAGCAATATGGGAACACCACAACAAAATGGTAGAGTAGAACGAAAACACCGTCACATTCTTGAAAAAGTAAGGGCATTACGTTTTCAAGCAGAATTACCCTTATAATTTGGGGGGAATGTATTTTAACTGCAGTTTATTTAATAAATCGATCTCCTACTCCTTTGTTATACGAAAAGACTTCGAATGAAGTTTTATATCATAAAAAACCCAATTTTGAGACTTTCCGAGTGTTTGGATGTTTATGTTACGCCCACAACAAGGATAGAACCCGAGATAAAATTGGGGAACGGGGAAAACGATGTATATTTATTTGGTATCCACATAACAAGAAGGGGTGAAAAGTATACGATTTAAGGGAAAATAGAGTATTTGTTTCACGTGATGTCATTTTTATGAAAATGTATACCCGTATCTAGCTTCGGATAACAGAGCAGCTACAAAACAAGGGGATATGTTAAAGTCAACTATTACACGTGGTTTTTACCAGATTATGTAGAAACTAGTGTAACACCCGTGAAAAATCACGGGATTGCGTAAACTTACTTCTAAAGATGACATATATAAATTTTAGTTATTATCTAGATAAGTAAGCTATTTATTCGAACATTTGTACTTTTTAAAAATAAAAAAGAAATAATATAATATCATTGTATATATTAAAATATATATACGAAAATTATAACATTCAAGTTTGAGAACTTTAAGCTATGTAAGTGTTGAGTTCCCCGCAGCGGGCTTATAGAATTCGGTGCATGAAACCGGCCCATAAACAACTGAGGTTCCATCCTAAAACCAATTGGTGATAGGAGGAGTAGCTCACTTACTTATAAGCTAGTCCCTTCACTATTATTCTACCGATGTGGGACAATGCCCCTCATACACATATGAGAAGAGACCTTAACAATCTCCCCCTTTCACATGTGTGTGTAACTCCCCCTCACTTGGCGCTACTCCGCACCCGACACAACCCCGTGTCGGGCCGACCAGGCTACTTTGCGCGATGCTACTCCGCATCTCTGGTCAACCAAGGAGAGAGTCCAACTGTGGTGCTACTCCGCAACCACGACGCTACTCCGCGCTATCTCGAGCACCGTCACCACATCGCACCTTGCGGTCCCAAGCCGAACCGTCGGCTCTGATACCACTTGTTGAGTTCCCCGCAGCGGGCTTATAGAATTCGGTGCATGAAACCGGCTCATAAACAAGTGAGGTTCCATCCTAAAACTAATTGGTGATAGGAGGAGTAGCTCACTTACTTATAAGCTAGTCCCTTCACTATTATTCTACCGCTGTGGGACAATGCCCCTCACACACATATGAGAAGAGACTTCAACAGTAAGTACACATAATAATATTAAGAAGAGTAACAATTGTAACATATGTTTAAAATGAAACAATTAAGACATAGTTAAAAAAAGGAAATTATAACATATAAATTTAAGTAATTTAAGATATTTAAATTATATGTAAAAACCAAAAATAAAATAACTAAGTTTTATTTATTACAAAAAATGAAAATAATATAGAAATCGATTCTAACAAATCTTTTCATAATGAATACGTAAATAAAACAAATAAAAGATATAATAATTTTGTGATATACTCGTAGCATAATACCGTAGTAACTACCTATAAGAGAATAGAATAGTATACTCCTCATTGATATTGTATACCAAGAAGACTCGACTTCCTCTATCAGCTATGGTCTATAAATATCAGTATTGATCGTTGTGTGATTGGAATTGTTTTAATCAACCCAACTCTGATTTGGTTTTTTAATGATATAATTATTATTGACATTAAGTTTTATAATATACTCTGTATGTAGGATATAATTCTTTTCTTAATCATAATATTAATTTATTGCTTATTATGTATTAGATAGTTCGTAAAAATTGAAGATTCTAATATCCCTTGAAAAAACCTTCTCTTGTGTCCACTCGCTGAAGAAAAATATTCTCACTGGTCCCTCATTTGATTTATCTTTTTTATTATTTTTTAAAATGGAATAAGGCACGCACAAACAAAGTAAACGATGCGTATGAGATTTCTTTAATTATACCTTTATCATACCTAAATTTTTGTAATTACTTTTGGTTAGTTGCACATGTGACCGTCGTAGAGTAGAATTTGTATTAGGATAAGTATAACAACTTTTAATGGTGATATTTTTTTATCTTATACTTCGTATTTATTATCTACTAAATTGCATGATATTCGTACGAATTAGAGATTCAATGCTTGTGACAGTCGAAGAAGTATACATGTGATGATGGAAGAGAGTTCTCCGTAACTCCTCTTAAGTTCAATTTTCAATTGAGTATTTCATAAATTTTAAACTTAATCTTAATTGCATAATTAAAAGAAGGGCGAAAAAACAGATTTTCATAAAGATTGCCGTATGTAATAACATGAGTCCAATAGTCCATTAAATATTAAATAGTATCAAATGTATGTCGATAGATTTGTGAGTATATGTCTCCAAATTATGAAATTATTCATAGTATGTAACTTTATAATGTTTTATATTTACGGTCTAACTCGTACCATGTTTTGTAGACGATAAAAAAAGGATCAAAAACAAAGTATAAGCTTAATTACCCTAACGGATTGCTCTATAAATGTATTTAACTTGCGGCCCAACTTGTACTATTCTGACTTAACCGGAGAAAAACAGACCAAAAGCGACGTAAGACCAATTATATATCTTAACAAATTTCCATCATGGTCGGTACTCCGTAACTCCATTAGTCAACTATTTTTTTTTTGCTAATGCCATGATAACCACTTTCAAAATAACATAACATTTACAACATATCTAGTGATTCTTGTATCGTAGAAATCAATACCAACACACAAAACTTAAGCTTTAATATTGTAATTAAGCAAGATAATCGACAAAATATAAGACGAAGTCAAAAAGTGTCAATAGATTTATTGTATGTAACTTTGGTATAAAACGTCAATTAACGTAAAACTTACAAAAACAATGGAAGACAAATTAAAATTGCATAATAGTTAGTAGAGCAGACTATTAGACCTAATTTGTAGTGCTTTACATCAAATTGTTAATTTAACCGTCTTCTTTTTTGAAAATACACAAACAAAGAGTTTCAAATGTCAAAAATATATCAAAGAAAATTTTAAGCAGATTCTACTAAAAACAAAAAACAGAAAACAGAAGATACATACAAAATTTTAACATTAATTGAATTCGCGGATAAATGAAAAAAAATATAAAACAAAAAAATCAATATTAGGTAATAATGTGATCTATGCAAGAACATCAATGTATATGATTTAAAAGTCATACAAGAATGTCATACTATATTCCAATCTCGGTATTCTTAATACTCAAATAGTAGAATCAAACATGAAGCGAGTCGGCGTAGTTATAGCCTACAAAAAAGAAATTACTTGTAAGATTATTGTTCAAAAATAATTGCAAAATAAGAAATTATCGTTCAAAAAAATATAAGCACGTAGATATTAATCTACATTAAAAGAACATGAAGCAAACTAAATTCTTAACGGGGGCAACAACTAAAACAACAATATAGGTTACGTAAATCTCAGAAATTATGAGGAAGCTGTTGAATCATTGTAGGGTTCTAGAATAAAAGAATAAAAATTGATCTCCTAAATGCAGTAGACGAAACCCAATTAAAGACTACAGTCATAATTCAACTAACAATTTTTTATTAGTATTATTTATTAGTATTACTTGTAACCAATGAAATCGCCGGAAAAAAAATCTAATTGGTAGAATATTTATGGAATATTGCATGGATATTTAGGATTAGTATATGGTAAACGATTCTGATAGAATATTTACTATACATGGTAAACGATTCTGATTGGATGTTACCAATATTAGTTGTATATATGGCATACGTTTTTATTCTAATTGGTAGAATATTAATGTATTTGTATACCAATATTATCACGATTCTGATTTAGGATATTTTTAATGTGCTATTTATTATATTAGTAGAATATTTTATGGTAGACGACATTATTGGTAGAATATTTATGGAATATTGCATGGATATTTAGAATTAGTATACGGTAAACGATTCTGATAGAATATTTATTATACATGGTAACGATTCTGATTGGATATTACCAATATTAGTTGTATATGGCATACGTTTTTATTCTGATTGATAGAATATTAATATATTTGTATATGGCACCTAAAATATAGGTATTTAATTTGGTAACATTTATTAAATCATAACTTAGATGCTACACGTTTTTTCTGCGGTTGGAATATTGACTTGTCATATGTACACGGTTTTATTATTTATGGAATATGCCTTAAGATAATATGAATCCATTTATAATATTTTATCAAATTATTATATTCTTAGACAGTTATCACAATCAAATTAGCATATTTAATATGGAATAAACCATAGATATGAAGTACACGATTTTATCATTTATAGAATATTTTTTTTATTCGATTTAATTATTAAATAAATCATAGAATATATGATGTGGCATAAATCAGACATCCTGATTGGTCTACGAAACATAAATTTCTGAGGGTGAATGTGAGGGCGAGAAATACTAAACGCTGAAACGATATTGCGCCACGTCAGCTAAAATACATTTTGCTTTTATAGTAATAATGATTGATTACCATGACATACCCCATGTTGTGAGGGGAGAAAGGATTTGGAGTAAGTTAGTGGAACCGTGAATATTGGTAATAGTAGTGTAGATGTTTGTAGGAGTGCAGAATGCTCTGATATTAGGAGTGCAAAATGTGCAGAATGCTCTGATATTACAACACCCCTAATGAATGATAAAGAGAATAAGGAGAATAAACTTCCTTAAAACCGTGAAACAGAGGAGAAAAAGGATGAACGTACAAAACACGGTTGACAGGACAGAAGATGCAATGGGTCGGGGTGCTCGACAAAGGTTTGAACCACCATGGAAGAAAGACTATTATTGCAAATCGACAAGAATCACTACCCCAAAGTCAAATGCTCACCACGGCCAAGGGACATCCTCGTTGTCAGGTACGCATTAACCTTTAGCAAATCACGTTATTACCAATTGCTTTTCAAATTCTCACAAAGCCTTCTTAGCTAAAATATATCAGCATAGAGAGCCCAGCTATTATCTTGAAGCAACGAAGTCTATACAGTGGCGAGAAGCAATGAGAAAAGAGATCGATGCATTGGAGAAGCACGGTACATGGAAAATAGTCACTTTACCCGAGGGAAAGAAAACAATTGAGTGTAAGTAGGTATACAAAATCAAGTATCGCGCAAATGGGGACATTGAACAATATAAGGCAAGGCTTGTAGCTCAAGGATTCACTCAAGTAGAAGGGCTCGATTTTCATGAAACTTACACGCCGGTGGCAAAAATGACGAGAGTAAGATGCATGTTAGTTGTAGTTGTGATGAAAGGGTGGTTTATAGAGCAGCTCGACGTAAACAACGCCTTTCTACGTGGATCTTGATGAGGAAGTATACATGAAAATTCCACAATGATTCGGAAAGAAAGGTGAAAATAGAGTATGCAAATTAATGAAGTAGATTTATGGGTTAAAGCAAACATCCCGGAATTGGTTTGCAAAATTAACCGTATCAATGAAAAATTATGGTTTTATACAATCAATGGCAGATTACTCTCTGTTCACATTAAATCGAAGTGGAGTTTTCATCGGGGTTTTAGTGTATGTAGACGATATGATCGTGGTGAGTAACGATATCAAAGCTTGTATCGATTTCAAGACATTCTTGAACGGGAATTTCCGGATCAAGGATTTGGGACAACCCTAATATTTCTTGGGGATAAAAGTGAGTCATGGAGCGAGTGGGTTGTTCATTAATCAGAGAAAATCTGCAAAGATCATTAATGAAGAAAGTGGAATGGGATGAGCTAAAACAGCATACACTCCAATACAACCACGACACAACTTGGCTTTAGCCAAGGGATACATTCTAAGGGACATAATCAAGTACCGACGGTTAGTTGGAAGATTGGTGTACTTGACTATTGTAAGGCCGGATCTAGTGTACGTAGTTCACATAGTGTCACGGTTTGTGAACGAGCCAAGGAAAGAGCATTGGGAAGAAGCTTTGAGGGTAGTCCGTGATGTGAAGAGAAATCCAAGTAAAGGGATCAGTTTCAAGAAAAGTTCAGACTTCCAACTCCGAGGCTATTGCGATTCCGACTACGCAAGTTGTCCCTTAACCAGGAGGTAGTTTAGTAGGTATTTTGTGTCAATAGGTGAGTCACCAATATCGTGGAGAGCTAAAAAAACAAGTTACGGTGGCGAAGTCGACCGCAGAGGCTGAGTATAGAGCAATGGGATCAGTCACTAGTGAGCTAATATGGATAAAGTCATTTCTTGCATCATTAGGGATATTTCATACGAAGCCAATGCATATGTATTGTGATAACCAGGCTGCACTTCACATATTAAAAAATCCGGTATTTCATGATCGAACGAAACATATCGAAATTGATTGTCACTTTGTGCGACAACATTTAGTTTCGAACACTATTGTTGCGTTTCATGTGAGAAGCAAAGAACAAATCGCGGAAGTTTACAAAGGCGCTTGGAGGAGAAGCATACGATTATTTACAGTTCAAGTTAGGACTCGATTTACCAAGTGTTCCAACTTGAGAGGCCGTGTTGATGTGGGAATGCAAAAGATGAAGAAGATATGCACAATATCTCAAAAATACTATGCGTATAATATTTGTGTGAATTAGTTGAGTGTATATTATTGTTTCCTATTTTATTGGAATCGCTTTCAGTTGTAGCATTGTAGTATATATGTGTATGTATGCAGTTAGCGTTTGTCATCAATAAGAATACAATAACTTTTATTCCGTTCATCTTGCTCTCGGACTTTCTCAAATTGAAACCAAACTCAACTCTGTAATACTATGCAATCACTATCGAGCATTCAAAGTAGTAACGGACACATTATTTCCGCCACTGCTTTGATGTTGAGAGCTGCCATCTTCCTCAACTATTTGACGCCGATTGAAACCTGGTTGTTTTGGCTTTGGCAGATTTGCAATGTCTGAAGACAGCATTGATATAACAGTTGAGGTAGTTGGCCTTTCCTTTACGCTTTCTTGAACACATAGCAATCCAATTTGTATTGCCCGTATTATCTCTTCTGTATTACTCGGATCTGAGATTATCGGATCTATGATTGAAACACCTTTGCCCTCAACCCATAGTTTCCACGCCTACAACAAATCGAAGTTGGAGTTCATTTTCATATGCCAATACGTCATTTTAAAAGAATCAATAGGAAGAAGCAGTAAAACTCACATATCCCAAAAGAGTTAATGATTCCTCCTCGAACCAGAAGGAACTATTCCTTTTACCAGACACGATTTCAAGCAACAAAACACCGAAACTGTACACATCTGACTTCTCTGAAAAATGACCTTCCATCGCATACTCCGGAGACATATAACCACTGCATGAACAACCAGTCATTGAGTAAAAAATAATATTGAAAGGTTAGATTATCTCTAATAATTTGGATGCTTATGTAGACTTACTATGTACCGACAACCCGTCTAGTTTGTTCTTGATCCTGACCATGCTTAAAGATTCGTGCCATGCCAAAGTCCGATATCTTTGGGTTGAGATCTTCATCTAGCAAAATATTGCTCGCCTTAAGATCTCTGTGAATAATCCTTATCCGGGAATCTCTATGAAGGTAAATTAATCCTCGACAAATGCCTTCAATAATGTGCAGACGTTTTCTCCAATCTAAAAGTTCTCGCTTCACGAGGTCTGGATTCAAAGGCACATACAAATTTTTATTGTCTAGTAAAGAAAAATCTGAGACTCTTCTAAGCCTTTGAAGTGAAATGAGAAACTTACCAAACAGAAATGCGCTTAAACTTTTATTAGCCATGAATTCGTAAACTAAGAGTTTTTCTTCTTTTTCAATGCAGAAACCAATAAGTTTGACAAGATTCTGGTGTTGCAGTCTAGATATTACAATCACTTCATTTCGAAACTCTTCCAAGCCTTGTCCAGAAGCTGTAGAAAGTCTTTTCACAGCGATTTCTTGCCCGTCTTTCAGTATTCCCTATCAACAAGAGTAGGGCATTAAGAGACAGGAATATAGATAAAAGGTGGTGGTAGTGCTTAAAATGCAGTTAACTAGAGATTATCATATGCGGGGATTTGGCTGAGCATGAAATGGCATTTGTAGCTCATGGACAAGTAAAAAAGCGAGTTTGAGATGCATATGACGGGCCGTTCTGCACATCAACACCATTGGAGATTTACCTTGTAGACCGGTCCAAAACCACCTTGTCCAAGCTTGTGACTTTTACTGAAGTTTTGCGTTGCATCTGCTAATATCCCAAATTCGAAAAATGGCAGCTCTTCAAATTTTGTTTCTAAATTCCTCTTATCATTATACTTGATGGTCTCCAAGATATGCTTTTTTCTAGCTTCTTTTTCTGGCATGAAAACAAAGTTGAGCGAAAATAAGAACATGAATATGGATTGTTCTCATGATAAAAGAAAAACCAGAGCAAAAGAGATGTTACCTTTACGCCGAACAAGCCATAGCCAAAGGAGTACAAAAAACAAGGTAATGAAGCTTGTTCCTATAATTACTGGAACTGCAATGATAATTGTTTTCTGTCTTCCCTTCTTACCTACAGACCATATAACAAAAATATGGTAAGTTATATGAAATATATAGATGTGTAAATGTGATATCAGAAAAACTAGAGTTTGGACGTTAGTAATTACGGAGTTCTGAGCTTGCAAGACGGAGATAAAGATTAATCCCGCCACTGGAAAACTGTTGAATGTCGATCAATTGTTGCGACCAGTACATGCATCCAGCTCCGGCATCATAACCATATGCTAAACAAGAACAATTGAGCAAACAATGGTTTCGACAATCAATCTGATTTAGAACCGATAACCACTCTTCATGATCAGGCAATTTAACTGTTGGCATAAGTAAGAACCCGTCTTGCTCGCCTCCTTTGATCCCACACTGCAATGGAATCCTCCTTACACAACCACTAGACCAATTTCCTCTGCTCCATTCCTCTGGGTTCTGTGGCACAAATCCCTTCAAACACTGACAAATTGGAATATTTTTTGAGTTACAAATGCCAAATTCTCCACATTTTCCATAAAAATCGCACGGGCCGTCCTGTTCCTGGTAAAGTGTTCGCCACGACTTGGAAGCTGAGTCCCAGTAAATCTCATTTGAAAAGCCACTGTAGTTGAAATAATAGTGTGAGAAGGTTAGATTGGTTGCTCCAATGTATTCTAGCATAACACCGTCTCCCATATCAACTTTACGGATGTGAGTATCGGCGTAATCATCTGTAGGATCCGCATAGCGCATCCCTAAGAACACAACACCATTCCATGGCCCACTTCGATAAACTCGAGTATTACCATCCCATATAGCAACTTGAGGAGGATTCGCAGAATCAGGCCCAGTCGAGTACCTTCCAAATGACGGGTCAGAAGCACTTTTCCACGCGTATAACCTTTGCAAGTTGGTACTAGTCATAGACAGCTCCATACCCGGGAGAAACGAGTCTGTAGGGTCTTTGAAACTCTGCCATAGAATTGTACCATTGTTGCTACGATATACAAAATTACCGGAATCTAAAAGATCAATATTACGGTCTGTCCTATTCGTCAAAGATGTCAGATTTAACAACCACAATACGTCTTTGTTGCCATTTACTACTTGAAGGTCACCTCTTTCGGAAATCATTAGTAATCCTGATGAGTCTTTCAGTGGTTTACTTCGATTTGCTACCCAAAAATAGTACGTTGGAGAGACGTTATTGTACCAAATCCCGAGATATCGATTTTGGGTGTTTGGAGGGCTAAAGAATCCCAGTTTGTAGTTCCCATTTTTCGATACAATTGTTTTTGGATCCTTAAGCAGTTCAACACCGGAAAAACTGGTGGCGGAAGTGGGCACGGGAAACGTTATGCATGTGCAAACGAGCAGAAGATATGCCGAAAGCATCTTGATTACGTCCTGTTACGAGTCTCACACCAACTGCCTTCCTACAATGAGATACCAAAACGTAAGGTGGATCGGATGAACAAACGGGTTTAAGATCGAATTAAAGGTATAGAGAAACGAGGAATTCTACGGTATACCGCGTGATTGTACACCCCCAATGACTAAGGAAATTGAAATCAATAACATTAGTCAAAAATAAACAAGCCAATCTAAACGTTTATTATTGCAACAAACTCGAAAATTACCCAACCCGTTGCGATCTAACCCAAATTCTTGCATGCAAATCCAAAAATTACCCAAACTAAATCGATTCGAGTCTGATTTGATTGACCCATTTGGCAGGTTTAAGTCTATAAATGCTAAATTATCGGCTAAAATCTATAAGTTAGGCAAAATATAACGTTATGTGTGTGTTTGGCCTAACTTTTAAAAATATTTTTTTGACAAAAGAACGCAAATTGGTCAAACAAACCATTTTCAAAAAAAAGTTAAAAGTAATTTTTTAAAGCTACCATCTATTTATCCTTCAAAATAGAAATAACAATTTAATACTTTTAGTTTAGAAAAACACTTTTAGAAAATTAAGTTTCAAAAACAAAATTTTTTTTAACAAGTTAGTTGAAACATGTTTTATACAGTATCTTGTATCATGAAATAGCCATATAATAGAACATGTGGGAACTAAAGAACAAAACATTTGGTCTCATTGGAAACAGACACCCGTAAATAAAAAAAATCCCCCTATATTAAAAAAAATATTAATATTTAAAACATCCGGTCTCATTGGAAACAGACACCCTCCGATCCGTAACAAATAAACTAAAGACGGAATTCCTCCCACAGTGGGAGGGCGAGTGAGGTGCTTAATTTAATTCTCGCTTGATTTGTCACTTGCATATTGTGACAGGGGCGGTATTTTTCTTCAACTTATGATGGGTAGATAACAATCTTCGTCTTCAATGAAATTTTTTTATTTAAAACTGACTACATCTACCCCAAAAAAAAATTACATAAAATATCTGAAGTCTTAAACAAAATCTCATCTATATAAATAGAGAAACATTTCATGCATCCTGGTTTATCCACATCATACATCCAATTTTATTATTTTTGTAATTTTTTTTTAAAATGGATCCCACAACAAAGTTGAATGAATTAATTAACGAATAACCGCCTATGTTTATTTTCTAAACGTAAATAATTATGTTTTTAATTTGTTCATAAACGATAATTTCTAGGTAAACGATTACGTTTATAATTTCAACGTACATATTAAAATATAATGATGATATGTACGTTATTATCAATTAATCCTTTACGACTAATATATATAATCCAAATTACAATCTTATCTTATATCTATATTAATACAAAAACATTTAATGAATTCTGGTGAAGCCACCTCATTAATCCATCATTTTATCTTTTTTTTTTTAAATTCAATTATGGTGGGACCCGTATTGTTGTTTACTGAATTAATTATCGAACGAATAAATGTTCGCATTTCACATTAGTTGTGTTATTATTACGTACTAATTTTGATTTATTTCGTAAACAATAATTTAAATTTATACGTAAACGATTATACTTATTACGTCTAACTTATATATTATATATTAAAATATATTGATGACGTTGATTTATACATAATTATTAAATAATGAGTTATGACTAACAATCAATATTACAATAAATAATACATAATTATAATAAATACTAACCAAAATGACAGTAATTGATAGAAAAATGTAACAAAATACAGAAAATGATAAAAACACGATCGAAATTTCAAGTATAATTTTCATGACAGAACTAAATTAAAATAGCAATAAGAATAAATTAAATAACAATAACGTAAAAAAAAAATACTTACAATGTCAATGATATAGCCAAAAATTTCATCATCAAAAATATATTCGGATTATTAATAAAACTATTTAAAATAACAATATTATTAAAACGACCCGTGCATTTTTGCACGGGGCTAAAACTAGTAGACTATGTAAAATGAGAATTGCAATAAGAATACGTACCAATAAAGGCAAGTATGATGGTAGAATGAAACAAGCTTCAATGTATAAAGGATATGGAAAAATGTGAGAAGCCACCATTTATAATTGGAGGCTAATGGCCTTTACGGTAATCAGTCTTACACTCTTACTACATAAGTTCGTGGTTTGATGGTTCTACAAGTTTTTGACTTTTTAGTTTTTATGTTGGTCTTTCTACTATAGGCATCCAGTACATATTCAACACAAATGTTTATTTAAGTGAATATATCGTTTAATTCGCAATTAGAGGATTATACAACCATATATATATATCTGGTAGTATAGATTTCGAGTTTTATAATAAAGAATTAGTTTTATACCCGTGTACAAAATGCACGGGTATATAAATATATACATATATAATACAATAAAATTCAAAAGTATATATACTTTGAACTTATATATACAAATTATAATTTTTCGAACACGAGTGGTTATACAAAATAATTCTTTTTTATTTAGATCATCTTAATTTAAGACGACTTTCACATATGATTGAATTAAAAGTGAAAACAAAAAAGTAAATACGAAATAAAACATACTTGAAAACAAAAGGAGACCTATATTTTCACTGTACTGTGACAGGGATGTTGCTGCAACACATAGCTCAATGGCTAAATGTAAGGTTCTTACCTACTGATTTGAAGGGTCTACTTCGCTGGTTGGCTGACAGGAAGTACACAGGGCTGAGCTGTGGTATTGGTTGCTTAGTATACACTATCTGGCAGGAGAGAAACCTACGAGCATTTGGTAATGGGGCTCGGACTATGCAAATATTGGTGAAAGAGATTCAGTACATCACTAGAGCAATACTATTACACAAAACTTCGGAGGCAATACATGAAGAAATACTATCTGTATGTCAAGTAAATGACTAAATTTTTGTTAACTTAGACAGTCAAAACTAGAGGTTATATACTTTTGTAAGTCAAACCCATGTAATCCTCTTTTTTATTGGAATATATGGGAAATATCTTCTTGCAAAAAAAAAAAAAAGCCTATAAACATTTATTAATATTTATTAACTTAGACGATCTTAAACAAAAAATACGGTTAAAAAAATACATTTACAATTTTTTTCTGCCAATTTTTTTATATTTCCGGCGTAATAGGCAACTATAAATATTTTCTAATATTTTCCTGTTTGTTCTATTTTAATCATTGAAAACTTATATTCTATTTAACCTACGAAATTAGACCCCTTTAATGAATGAGTGGTAAATTTATTTGATACATCTTGCGTACAATCGTTGTAAATTAAACAATCTATTTCCGTGTCGGAGTGTTGGTTCTTGTTTCCCTTTTGATGCGAGTATAGTGATGATTCCTCTTTCGCTTTTTAGTAACTTTCTTGTGGTCGAAAATCAATTCAATGTGGGGTAGGGGTTGTGTATGTCTAAAATCATTTCCTTATTTTTTGTGCAAAAAGTAAAGGGAACCAACACTCCGACTCGGAGGAAGTATATTTTTTTGCTATTTTTTGTTATAGAAATAATGATAATGTATTGCCATTAAAATCGTACATCTATATTTTTTGCTAATTTTATGGGTCAATTTTATTTGATTCGATTTAAAAATCCTAGATCCAGTTTTTCATTTTTTTCAATCTACTTCTTTTGTTAATTCTTAAGTCCATGTACTTTTTTCCGTTTTTTTAATTAACGATTTTTGTTAATTTTTATCTCCTTATATTTTTTTCCCTTTTTTTATATTTATATGAATATTTTTTTTGTTTAAATATTTGTTAATTACTTCAAGTTGTCGAACTTTTTTTCAATATCGTTGAATCTTTTAATTAATGTTTATGGGTTGAATTTTACTGATTCTTTTACTTTCGAATATACAGTAAAATTGGTTTTTATTATAGAGATAGTAATTATTTGTAACTTTTCAACGTAAATCGAATTTTCACTCTTGTGTACACCTATTTTTTAAACATTATATTGTGTACCCTTAAACTTAATTAATGAGTCCTAATCATGACTTAAGGTTGCTAATCCGTTAAGTTACCTAATTCCGTCAAGTTTGTATGCTTAGGTGGCAAATGACTCATTTACGCATGATGAGTTGGCAGCTGACTCATTCTATTTTCTTTTTTTCATGAAAATCAGATTAAACTCCCCCCAAACCCTTTGTTTTCAAAAACTCAAAAAACCCTTTCTAATTCTCATCATCAACTTTCTGAAACCCTAAAAATTTCCCCTTTGATAGACGATTTCGCTCCTCATTTACCATCTTCATCTCCAGGTATGTTTTCCAATTATTTTTGCTCACATCTAATTTTTTGTTCTTCATCTTTGATTTATGGGGGTAGAATATCAAATAGGGTTCGTAATTTTGCTTAAATTATGTATGTTATACATTTTCTGTGTCTAAATTTGATGAATTATGGAATTAGTTGAGGTTGGAAAGGTTTTTATTCATTATTAGCATCAAAAGTCATTGGTTTTATAGTGTAGCATATATTATATGCATTTTTTTGATGGTATAGTTGGGTGTTTCATTTTTTATGGTATTTTCTTGATAATTTGTTAGTTGACTCATTAAGATTGGTTTAATTGCAGAATGGAGAGTGTTGTGTTAAAAATGCGTTTTAATGGTAATTGTGTTGATGTTAGTATAGATGACATAGACATAAGTTTATTAATTGATGTGGTGAATGACTTGCTTGATGGGGCTAAAAAAACATAGTATTGTTTTACCAAAATATCCATCATTGGGTTATAGTTATAAGATGAAAAATAATGTTCTAAAGGATGATAAGTCACTCATGGAGATGTTTAGTAGGCTAGATGGGAGAAAAGAGATTGATATTTGGATTGGGTATGATAAAAAACCATCTGAAGTTCTTAGTTTGGCTATGAATTTAAGGGCTAGTCAAGAGGGTGATGTGGGTAATTATGTGGGCAGTGATGTGGGCAATGTTGTGGGCAATGAAGTGGTTAATGTAGGCAGACAAAATAGGGTATTTAATATGTTGCCTAGGACTTTTAAGGAGAAATTACCATTTATAAGGCCACCAAGACCACCTTCTACTGCTGCTTTATTTGCATGATCTCAAACAAATATAGCCATTTCATCTTTGTCTCCTAGGAGAAGTCCAAGAGTTGGCATAAACCCTTATAACCCAGACCCCTGTAATGAAACTCAAACAACTCGAACTCATACTACTCAAACCCAAACCCAAACCCAAACCCAGACTACTCAAACCCAAACTAATCAAACACAGACTACCCAAATCCAAACCCAAACACAGTCAAAGTTTAAAATGCCAAAAGCTACAGCTAAGAAGAGGGGCATCTTTGTTCCTAAGAACTCTACCTCTGCAATTGTCAAGAAGGGAAGAAGTACTAGGCTGTCAGCAAAGGGTAAGGGTCTGGTCATGGGGTCTGGGGGTCTGAAAGTGATGAAAGTTTTCATCCATCTGATGATAACATAGAGGATGATGATGATGATGCTAATATGACTGATTTAGAAGATGAGGATCATATAGTGTTGTCTAATCTTGATTATATTGATAATGGTTATGACCCATATGCAAATATGGAAAGAGATGTTGATGAGGGGGGGTACTCTGCAAATATGACAAACAAGAATTTGGGTCAATAAGCCTCAGAAGTTGGATGTTGTTCATGGATAAAGAGTACTTTAAGGATGTCCTAAAGGAATTTTGTATACAAGAGGGATTTTATGTTATTGTTGTGAAAGTAGATAAAAAGAGGTATACTGCAGAATGTGCAACCTCAAATTGTGATTGGAGGATTCATGCTAGTGTCCTTCCTGATGATATTACTTGGACAATCAAAAGTATTATAAATCAGGGACATGGTTGTGCTGGTGTTGGAGATCATAACCCTATGACAACTTCTGATTGGGTTGCAAATAAATTGTTGGTTGATATTAGGGCAAATCCTTGCATATCAGGGCAATCCATCCAAGATTTATTGTTGGAAAGGTTTGGATTGAGGATGAAGAAATCCACTGTCTATAAAATGAAGGATTTGGCATTGAGAGAAATCAATGGTGGACATGACGAATCCTACAAATTCCTGCCAGCTTACTGTGAAATAGTCAAGAAAACTAATCCTGAGCAGCTATGCTCTCACTGTACTTGGGTGGACACTCCAGAACATTTACCACAATTTAAAAGCATCTTCATATCATTCAATGCACAGATCCAGGGGGTCATAGCTGAAGGAAAAACTTAAGTCATACTTGTTTACCTAATGATGTAGTCTTACTAATTTTTACTAATTAATCTCATATTAATTTAGTCGATCTTATGCATGCCAAAACTAAATGCGGAACAATAACGGAAAGGGCCTTACAATCGGTCCGAAAGTGCTAGGACGATCCTCCACGGAGCAACCAAAATAGCTTGCCTCCTTTACGATGCACCCAAGACCTACCCTTAAACACCGAAACACTAACACGAGCTAGGTGACGGAAACGGTTACCTTAAAACCGTATACTAATAACAATACACTACTACAGAAACGGATTCTTGCGACGCTTATTAGTCGCCTACTGCGACGCTAAATAGCGCCGTAAAGGGATATACCGACGCTTTCAAATGCGCCGCATTTGCCTATGCCGCTAACCCCTTTTGCGACGCTATTTTATTGCGTCGGTATAGCTTAAATATAGCGCCGCCAAAATTGACGCGCTATTTGTGAACTATACCAGTGCTTTTAAAGCGCCGTCAGAGAAGATCTAGCGCTTTCCAAGCGCCTCAATTAAACGTTGAGCATTGACTATTATGCACCACTGTGCTTCTGCTCACACGCTTTTTCGCGTCGCTTTTATACTACAACCAACAATGTTACAGACTATTTATTACACCTGCATTTCCGTTTGTATTACCTTCAACATATTTCTTATCACAACAAGAACTACACAATTTTTCGAGAAACAAACATATCTTAATATTAACTAACTGTAATGTCAAATACATATCCGAACTCAATAAGAATACATGTATCTCAACTAAAAAAACTACGTCAAAAAAATGTCCTACTATTCAGGCACTAAGTTCTCTATTATTCGCCCATCAACACTTATGAGTGACTACTTGTTGCATCTTTTAGCAATAAATTCTTCGGTCCCTTAAGCAATCCTTGCAATGAAGCTTTAACTTGACGATACATACATCAGCTTGAACTAGAATTACTGAAAATTCAAGTGAAAACAATGTAAGTCATTTACCAAATTTACTATGTTATTTAATATTATACTTCCTCCATTCATATCCAAACTACACTTATTCCATTTTAATCCATTCATATCCAAACTACACCTTTTCTAATAAAGCCAACAAAATTACTAAATTATCCTTATGAATATCAATTATTTACCCAAAATGCCATCAAATGACCCACCATTACTCCACCACAAACAATAAAAAAATAACATACACACTTCCCATTGTACTTTTAATCATATATTTAACAAATTCTTAAAATTTGTGCATAAAGCATAACTACAATTTGGATTTGAATGGAGGAAGTATCAAATTTAATCGGTCGACCATTCCATCAAAAAATAGAAACAACCATCACATACTCATAAGAGATCAGCATGACATATTACCATTATTGACAATACAAGCAAGAAAACACTTAAGGTAAAATCACGAAAAGATGAGATGATCAAGATATTAAAAACAAACTCTATTACAAAGTAAAATTGAATCTTACCCTTTTGATACTGGACGTATAAAGTCCTCCATCAGCTTATCAAGCATAGTTTCAACTGCCGGTGTCGGAATCTTAATAAAAGACAAGTGCATCGAGTAATTATGAATATCTCCATCTCTGTGCATTATACTGACCTTGTATTTCCTGAGAAATAACAGTAACGAACAACATTCAGCCACAATTATCAATAACGTACAGCAGTAACAACACAATTAATCGACAACGAACAACAGCAATGCGTAACAACATATTGCAGTAATAACGACAACAACACGACAGTGACAGAAAGTGCTAGAGGCGGGAGACAATAGCAACACCACAGCATAAACAACAGTAAAACAGTTGCACCAATAGTAGCAACTAGACGGTGCCACAGCGACAACAGCTGAACAACAGTATAGTGCAGCAATTCAGCCGCATTAACCGTAAAATAACAACCACAAAATGCAGCCATGACAGTGGTAGTTAAGTAGAGCATTAGTGCAACAGCAGTAAAAAATAAATGACGACATACATATACAAAGGACAGTAGCAGCGCCCAGATACGACAACAATAGTGCTTCAACAATGAACAATAATCCACAATAAAGATGTACAATAACAGTTCCGTAGCATACAATAACAGTCCAACAACAACAACAATGACGTAGCAAGAAAATAAAACAATAGCAACATCGTAATAGCAAGGTGCAGTAGTAGCAATAAACATAACCATCAGCCATAGTTAAACAATCAGCAACAATTACTGCAGCAATATCAGCATAGAACAATAATAAACGAGGGCAGAACAACGACAACAATAACAATGCATTTGAGTCTTCTTAAGTAGCAGCGTGCACCTAGAATCGCGCCCTGCTCTACCAACTTCGACTTTCGCCGACTAAACTCAGTGCAAATCAGAACAGAGAGATTCTTCTTACTTTACCCCTGTCTTCTCTTTTACAAAGTATTGGTTATAAATAAAGGTCCCAGGCAGTACCACCACCCACGTCTACCGAACAATCTCAGTACATATGGGGCAAGATATTTTTACAGCTTAGCTTTTTTCTAAAAAGAAGAGTAGAAAGCTTAAAAGAAAGAACTATTTCTGGGATCGGGCTTATAATAGTGCAGTAGCAGCAAGCAGTGAGAAGCAACACACGACATCCATGAAACAACAACGTTGGGCACTAACTATGGCAATGTACAACAACAACGATTCAAGCAGCAACAAAGTTATTTGTTATTAAGCGAACTATAATGCCCCCAATTTAGCGATGAAAAAAATGAACAAGAGAATCAAATTAATTAAATAACAAAAACATAAGAAATAATTTCATACATGATTAACACTTTGATGAGAATTTCAATTCTTCACTTGGCAATGACTCTGTATGTCATAATCTGTAGAGGATAGAACAACAATAAACGAGGGAGGAACAGCGATGACAGTAACAATATAATAGCGCAGTAGCAGCAAGTATTGAGCAACAACACACGACAGCTATGAAACAACAACGATGGGCATTAACTATGGCAATGTACAATAACAACGATTCAAGCAGCAACAATGCTATTTGTTATTAAGCGAACTATAAAACCCCCAATCTAGCGATAAAAAAAATGAACAAAAGAATCAAATTAATTAAATAACAAAAACATAAGAAAGTAATTTCATACCTAATTAACACTTTGATGAGAATTTCAATTCTTCAATTGCCAATTACTTCGTACTGCTGAGGATGAATTATGGCGGTTTTTTAAAATCTAGGGTTTTGTTTTTTTTTTCTGAGAAAATTAGAATGGTAACTAAGCGCTTATAGTCTAGGAGGAAAAAGAGGAAAATGAATATGGTCTTTTAATTTCTTATGGCGATATTAAGCGGCGCTAATGAATTGTGCGGGAATTTTCCATATTTTACACCAATTTCAGCACTTTAATGATAAGCGCCTCTAGGTAAGCGCCTTAATAGGCCGTTTTTGTAGTAGTGATATTAGTATACTAGAGAATATTATCTAAATAATATTTAAGAGGATTTTTGTATTTCTTACACTAGAAATATTTTTAGAGTTTTATAGTTCTCACACTTAGAAAAATAAAACCTATGATAGAAATGAATTCTAGCTCGCTAGTATATGTGTACCATTCACATATATATTGGGGTTTTTTTTTAGGCGTGTGATAGTGTGTATGGTAAGGTTTAAGATGCTCTTTTGTCTTACTTCAAAGCTTAGGGTTGCATGCCTACTATTAGGCATCTTACCTCTCTAAAGATTGTGTTTATATTGTCCACAAATATAAACAAATTAGTCTTTCTTATATACACAATCACACGCCACTTTTGGGTGTAAAATAGTCTTTCATTTTACAATTTGTAATTTGTACAATTGTGTAATATGTAACATCTTATGTGTCATAATTAAATTGTATTAATTTAAAATATATTTATCATATAAATATCATTTCTAAATTAATTAAATCATATTTAACAAATTATTTTAGTAATTCGTAATTACCGTCCCAAAATATGGTTATTATAATAATCGTCAATACGATATACACCATTTGTTATAACCACGAACCCTTCTCATTCTATTTCGACATTTCATAAATATCGATTAATATTTGACAATTGACACATTTCAATTTCAAATATAAATCTTACTTTAAGATTCAACCTCTGAATTCTTGATATACGATTTTAAGAATATCGATCAATCTGTATCCTATACAATTAATCAATATATTATTTAAGGGGTCTGTCCTATAGGTGTGACCTAAAGTGATCAACTGACCACCACCGTCATACGACAGTAATGTCAAACTCTAGTCAGCCAATCATTACCGATTAATGTTGGTCAGTTGACTATATCAAATATCGGATCGTCCCTTGCATATTCTTTTCATAAGATTTATGACAATGATTTTATCACTGTCGTGATCGCACTATTGTTGAGGACACATTTCCCAACAATAGCTGGTTGTAGAAGCCTAATTGGTGTTGATGGGACACATTTGAAAGGTAATCATGGTGGTGTGCTGTTAACTGCAGTGACTCTTGATGGAAACAATGAAATTTTTCCATTGGCAGTTTCAGTTGTGGAATCTGAGAATAAGGAGAGTTGGTCAAGCTTTTTCTATCCTTTGAAGAACATTCTCAAGGACAGTGGCAGAGACAATTGGACTGTCATTTCTGACAGATAAAAGGTATGTCACACTTTTTATCTGTTCATCCTAACATATTTACAGTTCATCCTAACATATTTTCATTTGTTTTACAGGGTGTTGAACCAGCTTTAAACACTGTTTGGCCCGAGACATGTAGGAGGTTTTGTGCAAGACATTTGTGCAAAAATTTCAAGGCTGATTACCCTGGAATCCTAATGAACAAAATAATCTGGAGAGTAGTTAATACGGCTTCAGAATTTGAATTCAAGAAAGCCCTTGAATTGATTGTTCAACATGGAGGAAGAAGTGTTGCTAGATGGTTGCTAGACTTAGGAGACAAAGAGTTATAGACTAAGCACATGTTTGATCCCACACTATGAGCAGAGGACAATACATCAAACTTTGTTGAGAGTTTCAATAGTACACTAGGAATACACATAACCAATCCAGTGTTGAGTCTTTTAGAAGCTAAGCACATGTTTTTTTGGTGAATGTTTAATTCATTTCTGAATTTTAACCTAAATAACTCCTCTTTTTATTTTGATGGCTGACAATTAGGTATTCGTAGACTGGGTATGGTAAGACATGCCACAAGGCAGTACATTATTGTTGAGTCATGGAATGACAATGGTGTATGCCCAAACATCTTTACCAGGCTTAATAAGCTGACCAAAAAATCAAGAGGTTGTACATCTTTTTTTTTCCAGCTCCTGGTGAATATGAAGTTAAGGATGAAGGGACCTATCTACCCGTGTCTTTGAACAATAGAATATGTTTTTGTGGTTCATGGCAAACCAGTGGTATTCCATGTAAACATGATGTTAGAGCTATAATAGTTGCTAACAAGGAACCATCTGACTTTGTTAGTGAATGGTTTTCTGTCAGAAAATATAAAGAAGCGTATGGTTTAACCATTAGCCCTATGCCTGATACATAACAGTGGCCAGAGTTTGATTTACCCACTCTTCAACCCCCCACAATGAGGAGATCTATTGGAAGACCATCAAGGAATAGGCGAAAGGAGCAATTCAAGGGGAAAAAAGGAAAGGCAAAAGGTCCATGACAGTCAAGTGCAAGAAGTGTAACTGTTTTGGGCACAACTCCAAAACTTGCAAAGGAAGCTACACAGCTAAAGAGAAGGATGAAATGCAAGGCAAGATTCGCAAAAGCAGGTCAAAGAAGGGTCTGACAGAGAATTCCTACATCTCACCCTATCAGTCACTAAGAGCTCTAGAAACTGATATATTAACGAGCTCACAAGCATCAGAAATTGCTAGTACTTCAAACCAAGATCCACTCATGGGAAAGAAGAGAAAAAGAACTTAGTGGGAGCAGCTACGTTGTTGTGTTTTAGACTGAAAAAATAGGAATGGCAGCAGCTATTTTGTTGTGTTTTGGACTGAAAAAGTAGCAATGGCAACAACTATATTGTTGTATTTTGGAGTGAAAAAATGGAAATGGCAGCAACATTGTTTTTGTGTTTTGGACTGACAAACGGGAATGGTTGCAGCAGTGTTTGGATGGGTTGTAGAAACTGTGTTTATGGACTGACAGAAGCCCCTTTTTGGGTCAACCATGATTGAATGCACACTCTATTTTTAATCTCGTTTTAGGAACATTCATTTGTAGTTTATTTTCGTTTTTTAGTCATGTTTGCATCATGTGCAATGTAATCTATTTTGGTCAAACACCTGATGGTAATGTATTTTGCAGAAATTTAATGGAAGATGGTGTTCTTAACAATATAATCCCATTTTATTTCTCCAAATTTCCTTCATCTTACATCTTAACAAGAACAACTAACACAAGTACAACTAACATGAGAGCATACAATTTCATATAAACCTTTGTGCACCTAACTAAGTCATACAAATCGTTTTTCATATTGTTAATTTCAGCAACAACTCCTTCAAAGCTTGAGGAACATTCATCTTCATTCATATTTCTCATCTTGAAAGCACTAATTATGATAATGTGCTCTTCTGAAAGCACATAACAAACTCATTACAATCAAGACATTTGAAATACGCCTTTCTTGGATTATTCATCGATCCAGAAATCTTCACAATTGCATTCCTTCCGCATCGTTTGCAAACCTGATTCTTGAATTGAAGACCTTCAATTGGATTATTTCTCCATGAGTAAGAGGAAGACATTACAACAAGAGAGATGAAGAGGAAAATAATAAGATAAGAAAAAAAGAGATGAAGAGAGATACAGTAAGTAGAGAAGAAAAAGGGATGAAGAGGAGATAGTGGTAGGCGGAAATAAATAAAAGAAAAAAGGGGGGAAATTTTGGAGGGAAAATGTCATAAAATTGGGGGGAATTGAGGTGGACAATCCCAGTTAGCAAAGTAAGTGCCATGTCAACAATAATTTGACGGAGTTAGCCTCACATTAACAGCCACGTGACATTAGGTCACATTTTAGAATTTTTAATTAAAGTTAAGGGTATATAGTACACTATGTAAAAAATAGGGGTACACAGTTGAAACTTAAAATGTTGGAGAGTACACGGTAGAATAACCCAAAAAACAAATTGGAGAGAAACTAAAATTGCTTGTGTAGGTGGTGGGGTAGGGTGATAAAAAAACTACCTAGAATCCTAAAATTAAGCAGCCAATGAGGATGTCAGAAATGTTATATATTGGAGATTTGAACTTATACATATATTTTACGAGTTTTATTGAAAAGAATCTGAGCGTCTTTATAAAAAATGTATAAATCAAAATATTATATTGAAACTCAAAAATAATACATATAAAATTCAATAATTTTAATTTTAACACTAAAGAATTATAGTGCAAGAAAAAATTGTAAAAAATTCAAAAAAAATATTACATATAAGTTCAATTAGATTTGTATTAGAGGTACGATAATCATATACATCTATATGTATAGTCCTATTTGTGTTTAATTCGTCATGAATTTGAAATGGGTTAAATATGATGAATGGAACAAAAACAATATATTTAAGGATTGTCATAAATTGGCCCAATCAATCAAACTTTCGTTACGAGCTTGCGACGGGATAAGTACTACCATGTGGGTAAATAAGATAATACAATTTGTTACTTATTAGGCATTTTGATTTTGTCTTATATACCCCACGGGTTATTACTGATCCATCGCAAACTTACGATGAATATATCCATTATAAATGAAAATTTATGTTCATTTCAGATGATTTAAGAAATATGAGTAACTTTACAACCTATCCCTTTAATCA
Source organism: Silene conica (assembly GCA_029255685.2). Lineage (NCBI taxonomy): Eukaryota > Viridiplantae > Streptophyta > Magnoliopsida > Caryophyllales > Caryophyllaceae > Silene > Silene conica. The sequence goes on from CM055314.2 coordinate 78,406,857, forward strand.
TGAATAATGACACAATGTCATTTGGACAAGGGAAGTGGTAGTTAAAACTTAAAAGATTACGGAAAACAAAAGTGAAACGGATGGATCATTAGGTAAATTATTTTTTATTCTATGACACATTTATACTCTTCTTATTTTAAAAAAAATCAGTTGTCATTTTCTTAACTTGGAGCTGGATAGAACATGTGGTTACTTTATTAATAAGTCTTGCTTGTGACGGGTTACCATTTGTGACGGATATTTTATGAGATAAAATGGATATAAAATGAGTTAATGGAGAAAGGGGACCACATGAATAATGTTGGAGAGAGAGAAAAAGTGGGTATTTTGTGAGAGGAAACGGTATCCGTCACAAGCTTGTGACGGATACCGCCGTCACAAATGAGAATTTGTGTTACTTTATTGGTTGTAGCTCAGAAGAAATAAATTTATGGTCATTTTCTTCATTTAGGGGAACGCAAGTGTCTCACTTAAGATGATAATATTCTTACAAGTTTGTAACGGGTCAAATAAAATTTATTTTAAAAGATAAAAACAAATCATGTAATTCTCTAAACCTTTTATATTTATATTTGCGGAAGAATTTAGGTCAGCCAGGTTAGTTGTGTACTTGTGTTGTTCAAAATTGTAATCAGAGCAACTAGCCCACCCCAGTTAAATTGGGAATTAACAAAATTATAATCCCAGTCATGTCCTTCAGAAAACCGGCGTTCCCTTTCTCTTACTTTTTCATCACTCTCACAGTTACACTCTGACATTGTCTTCTTATGAATAGTGCTTTTAGGTCTCCCACACTCCCAGGTTAGCTGTGAGTTGTGAGTCTAGACATGACAAATCGGGTCAATGGGTGAGTCTGGGTCGGATAAATTCATGTTAGTTATTTCTGGTTTTTAATTTTTGGGTCAGTTCGGGCCATATTGGGTTACGGGATCTGTTTTGGGTTTGTGGTTAGATTACGCGGGTCGGGTTATTTCAGATCGGGTCATTTTCGGGTCAATGATTAAGAGAAAAAAAACATTTCACGGCTTTTAGGGTCAACTAATAAAGTTATATTTTGTCAGGTGATTTTCGGTTTGAGTGGTTTTGGGTTGGGTCTGTTATGGGTCGTGAATGCTCAGTCATTCTCGGCGTCGGGCCGGGTCAGGTCAATTTGGGCTTCAGTTGTCATTCGGGTGCGACAATTCGGGTCGGGTCAACATTTTCGGGTTGGGTTGATTTTCCCAAGTTTAGCCGTGACTAGAGCTGACAAGTTTGGCTTGGTCCGATCCAAAGCCGAGCAAACTTGGCCTGGTAGAACCCGAGATTTTTGTGGATCGATTTGAACCCGGTCCAGCCTGATGACGACCTGTAAGTCTGTAACCCAACACTACTCGATAATCAGTGACCCAACCCCTACCCCAACCTATACCCGAAATTGAACCGATTAAATTGATGACTCGACAATTATTAGTAAAAATAATTTTAAAGGACAAAAATTAAATGCGATAAAATCGCTAGAGCTGATAGGGACCCGTCCCAACCCGACCGGACACATCATTTTAGCCGAAATGACCCGACATAATAACGATTCGAACTCGACCGACCTGACCCGAAAAGATATGCTGGTCTATATGACCCGACCCAACGCACCTGATTGACAACTCTAGTTGTGACATTGTTATGACTCAAATTCGAAAAGCCGATAAAAAAAATCTAAATTGATAACGATGCAACCTCCGATATGATTAACCTTGATAATACTCGAAATCCAATTCGATTCAAATTTAATTGAAATTGAATAGGATTCAATAATAATTAGATAATAGCCGAAGCTTAATATATTTGAATCCATAACAATTGAAACGATTTAACTGAATTAAAAATATTTATTTCTTATAAATACACCCATATTTTAGTTGTTTATACATTAGCTCTTTCACTTCTTTGTTTATTCATGTTATGTTGAATTATTAGAATCAAATTGAAAAGTATATGAAGCGTGAGGTAATTTTTTTACCATAAACTCAAGAAAAGTATGACCTGAAATTCAACTAAATTGATATTAAACTGATCTGAACCGTATCGACTCAAAAAGGCATAAATCGATTAAAGTGGCTAAGTGAAATGAACCCGTTTGAAATCGAACTAAAACTAAATATAAGGTAAAATCCGATTTAACCCGATCTGAACTGAACTGAACGACCCGTTTGTCAAGTCTCCCAATAGAGACTTGGTCCAAATTTAAGTTTTTTATATATTTTTGTACTTTTTCCAAGTCGCTCACAGGCTGAGCGATTTTGCCTCACGGCATAGTCTAGCTAAACGACTATACTCTAGAACCCAACTTTGCCAAAACCGAGCGTATGTAAACTCATTTTGGGTAGATACTTTCAAAGTCGCCTCATTTCGTTAATTTGTTTGTTATTCAACATTATTTAAACCCCATTTTTGAAAAAATTGCTAAATTAGTAAACTACCCTTCATCCGCCCTCATGTTGAAATTTGCGGGAGTTATAGAGAGAGGATAATGTTGTTGTTATAGGCTTCTATTCAGATTTACAACTCCAACGATTTAATAAACTCACGTTTATTGATGATTTATTTTCTTTACATTCCAGATCTGCTGAAATGCTCTGACCACTGTGACCAGTTAGCCTATTTATACTAAATCAGAAGGTGGGAAAGAACTTCTAACAGAAGCAGATGAACTTGAATGTGTCGATGGTTTGTAACAATGAGGGACTTTAAATCAGCCTTTTAATATCTTTAGCTATTACGGATCCCACGCTACACAAGAGCCACCAACGGCTAGCTTACCTCAGCAACGGCTACTTGCCAAACATACACTCGTAAATATATCGTTTCCATGTATATTGATATGGCTCCCTTTTCCTTCCTTATTAGTGATGTATATCTAACCATATATATATGTAATATCCCAAAAGATGTAAACACAATTACAATTACAATAATTCCAATAACAGTGGGGTCCCTACTCCGAAAATTCATCTTGTGGGTCTCGCTATTTTTTAACCATAGTCGATGATTTTTCACGCTCTACTTGGGTCTATCTTTTACGACATAAAAGTGACGCTACGAAAACTTTTCTTAATTTTTTAGCCATGATTAATCGCCAATTTCAAGCTACAATTAAAATTTTTAGAAGTGACAACGACACCGAGTTTAAAAACCTTCATCCATATTTTCGAGAAAATGGCATTATTTTTCAGACTTCAAACGTTGACACGCCTCAACAAAACGGACGCGTCGAACGCAAACATAGACACATTTTAAACGTCGTTCGCTCTCTTCTTTTTCAAGCTCACTTACCTATTATGTTTTGGGGGGGAATGTGTCCTCGCCGCCGTTCACCTTATCAATCGAACCCCATCCACAATCCATAATGGCAAAACACCTTTCGAACTTCTTTTCAAAACTCCGCCACCTATGACTCATATCCGGACTTTTGGATGCCTTTGCTATGTCAAAACACTTAACCGATCTCACGACAAATTTGCTCCTCGGAGCCGCCAGTGTTTGTTCTTGGGTTACCCATTTGGAAAAAAGGGGTGGAAAGTTTACCATTTAGAAACCGGGAAACACTTTGCCTCTCGCGATGTCATTTTTGTGGAACATAACTTCCCATACCAACACATACTCCCTTACGCTCAGCCCTCACTCACCAATCATGATGAAGACCTTCTGGTTCCTGTCCTTCACCTAACAAAAGATCCCTTACCTCCCCCCACTACTACACAATCTGACACACGTACTCCACCGCCCGACGCCCCCCCTTCACCATCCAGTTCCGCTCCTCTCCACAACCCCCCAGTCCCCTCTCCGGCTACGGAACCCACCACCATCCCCTCTCCGGCTACGGAACCCACCACCATCCCCTCGCTCAGTCCCACGCCCACCGACACCTCTACTATACCCCCGGCTATGGGCAAAGGCCACCGTAATAAAATTCCCAGTACTCGCCTCAAGGATTTCGAACGCCCTCCAATCAGCCCGTCAACGCACGTCATTACCACTCTCCCACCGTCATCGACTACCAGGTATCCCATCTCTCATTTTGTTAATTATACAAATTTATCTCCCACATATCGTTGTTACCTTTCGGCCGTGGCAAACACCCACGAGCCTCGATCTTTTGTTGAAGCAATGCAGGTACCGGAATGGCGCACAGCTATGCAACTCGAGATTGACGCACTGGAGCGCAACCAGACTTGGACCCTAGAACACCTTCCTCCTGGCAAGAAGGCTATCGGGTCCAAATGGGTGTATAAAGTCAAATATCATGCTAATGGGACTATTGAACGTCACAAAGCACGGCTCGTTATTATGGGAAACCGCCAGATCGAGGGAATTGATTATAATGAAACGTTCGCTCCCACCGTCATAATGGTCACTGTTCGAATGTTACTCACATTGGCCGCCGTGAAGAAATGGGAACTCCATCAAATGGACGTTCACAATGCCTTTCTCCACGGCGACCTTGATGAGGAGGTCTATATGAAACCTCCCCCTGGCTTCGGCTCAGTCACACAAGGCCGCGTCTGCCGACTCCGCAAATCTCTCTATTGGCTTCGTCAAGCCCCACGCTGTTGGTACGCCAAACTTGCTTCCGCCTTACTTTCTTACGATTTTAAACAGTGCCCATACGATCACTCCTTATTTACTCTCGTCAAATCAACTACCATACTACACGTTTTGGTTTATGTGGATGATTTAGTCATATGTGGTAATAATTCCTCTGCCATTTCCGAATTCAAGACATATCTTGGCCAATGCTTTTATATGAAAGACTTGGGTCCTTTAAAATATTTTTTAGGGCTTGAAGTGGCGCGCAATCAATCTGGTTTATTTGTGTCCCAAAGGAAATACGCTCTCGACATTTTAAAGGAAACTGGTCTGCTAGCCTCCAAACCCGCCACTCTTCCCATGGAACCAAACCACAATCTTGCCACATCTACACAGCCACCTCTACCGGACCCTCAGCCGTACCGCCGACTTGTGGGCCGCCTCATCTATCTCACCATCACGAGGCCCGAGCTCCTTTATTCAGTACACATACTCGCCCAATTCATGAATGCTCCACGTACCGACCATTGGCAGGCTGCCCTCAATGTCGTCAAGTATATCAAAAACCAACCCGGACAAGGGCTACTTTTACGCAGTGATAATAACTTGGACCTTCATGCCTATTGTGATGCGGACTACGGCAGTTGCCCTCTCACAAGGCGCTCTCTATCCGCCTACTTAGTCTTTCTCGGCAGTGCACCCATCTCATGGAAAACCAAGAAGCAGTCTACGGTCTCACGCTCCTCCGCCGAATCTGAATACCGAGCTATGGCCTACACCGTCTGCGAACTTAAAAGGATCCAAGGGCTACTCGACTTTCTCGGGTTCCCGCGACAAACACCCATTGAGCTCCACTGCGACAACCAATCCGATATTCACATTGCTCGCAATCCCGTCTTTCACGAGCGCACAAAGCATATCGAGATTGACTGTCATTTTATACGGGACGAAATACTCCGAAATTTCATCAAACCGAGCTATATTCACACCAAAAGTCAGTTAGCCGACATTCTCACAAAGGCCCTCGGCACCACGCTTTTCAATGATCTCCTGGCCAAGTTGGGCGTCGTCAACATCCTCGCTCCAACTTGAGGGGGGTATTACGGATCCCACGCTACACAACAGCCACCAACGGCTAGCTTACCTCAGCAACGGCTACTTGCCAAACATACACTCGTAAATATATCGTTTCCATGTATATTGATATGGCTCCCTTTTCCTTCCTTATTAGTGATGTATATCTAACCATATATATATGTAATATCCCAAAAGATGTAAACACAATTACAATTACAATAATTCCAATAACAGTATATTCCATTATTCATATCTCAAATTATAATATTAGCAATTATATACGGAGTGTCCAGTATCCGATATCCGACCAGAAGGTGAAGAAAATGACTTAAGCCTAAGGGAAAAAGGCGTTTACTACGTGTAAATCCAGAAATCCGAACCAAATTCAACTCTGTAACACTCTGCAATCGACTATCTAGCACTCAAAGTAGTTACTGACACATAATTTCCGTCAAAGCTTTGATGTTGAGAGCTGCCATCTTCCTCAACTATTTGACGCCGATTGAAACCTGGTTGTTTTGGCTTTGGCAAATTTGCAATGTCTGAAGACAACATTGATATAACAGTTGAGGTACTTGGCCTTTCCTTGACACTTTCTTGAACACACAACAATCTTACTTGTATCGCCTTAATTATTTCTTCTGTGTTACTCGGATCTGAGATTATCGGATCTATGATTTTAACAACTTCGCCCTCAACCCATAGTTTCCATACCTACAACAAATAGAAATAGAGTTCAATTTCATATGTCAACATGTCATTGTAAGAGAATCAATAGGAATAAGCCGTAAAACTCACATATCCCAAAAGTGTTAAGGATGCCTCCTCCAACCAGAAGGAACTATTCCTTTTACCAGACACGATTTCAAGCAACAAAACACCGAAACTGTAGACATCTGACTTCTCTGAGAAATGACCTTCCATTGCATATTCAGGAGACATATAACCACTGCATGAAGACCAAGTTAAAGAATAAGCATCGTAAAGATTAAAACATACTCTAAGTAATTTGCTTGTTTATGTAGACTTACTAGGTACCGACAACCCGTCTAGTTTCATCTTGATCCTGGCCATGCTTAAAGATCCGTGCCATGCCAAAGTCCGATATCTTTGGGTTAAGATCTTCATCTAGCAAAATGTTGCTCGCCTTAAGATCTCTGTGAATAATCCTTAATCGGGAATCTCTATGAAGGTATATTAATCCTCGACAAATTCCTTCAATAATGTGCAGACGTTTCTCCAATCTAAAAGTTCTTGCTTTGCAAGATCTGCATTCAAAACACAAGACATATTTTATGATCTAGGAAAGGAAATTTCAGACTCTACCAAGCCTCGGATATAAAATGAGAAACTTGCCAAACAGAAATGCGCTCAAGCTTTTATTAGGCATGAATTCGTAAACCAAAAGTTTCTCTTCTCCTTGAACACAAAAACCAATAAGCTTGACGAGATTCATGTGTTGCAGCCTAGAAATGACAATCACTTCATTTCGAAACTCTTCCAAGCCTTGTGCAGATGCTGCAGAAAGTCTTTTCACTGCTATATCTTGCCCGTCTTTCAGTGTTCCCTATCAACAAGACTAACGCATTGAGAGCAAGGAAATAAAAGTAACATAGAACAATGGCTTGATAATTGTAGTGTTTAGATGGAAACTCGGGCGATCAAACTAATCAAAGGAAGGCTTTGGCCGAGCCTAAAATGAAAGTAACTGGTTTGAGATGTATCCCATGGGCCGTTCTGTACATGAACAAGTTTACCTTGTGGACTTGTCCAAAACCACCTTGTCCGAGCTTGTGACTTTCACTGAAGTTATATGTTGCATCGACTAATATCCCAAATTCGAAAAAATGGTAGCTCTTCAAATTTTGTGTTCTGGTTCGTCTTATCATTATAATTGATGGTCTCCAGAATATGTTTTCTTCTAGCTTTTTTCTCTGGCAAGAAAACATAATAATTTGAGTTAAAATACGAACATGAATACCGATTATCCCCTTGGTAACTTATCAAGCGACCGTTTTCTATAAAACTAGTTACCTTTACGTTGAGCAAACCATAGCCATAGGAGTACCAAAAACAAGGTAATGGAGCTTGTTCCTAATATAACTGCAGCTGCAATAATAATTGATTTCTGTCGTTTCTTGGTACCTGCAAATTAAATAACATAACAAATTTTCATTTAGTTATACATAGAAATGTCATTGTGACATTACTGAAAACAAGACTGGGGATTGTAAGAATTATGGGCCTATACAGTAATATATGTGGACAACTACTTATTCGGTAGTAATTGTATTTATGCGCTATCAATTAAGTTAAGCCCAAATATAAAGTGATCCCACTACGGTGTAGTAATTATGGGCTTATATACGTCTTAAAGTATGGGCCTGACTATTATCTAAGTGTAGATACCCATTAGGTTTATAATGCATGATGGGCGCATTATACTAAGGAGACTATATATAGTCACCTAGGGTTATGGTCCCTAGTAGCACACAATAACCTAATCTCCCCGCATCCCATCAGTAGAGAGATCCTGTCGGTATGTGTGTCTACTAGAAGACCTAATCCGTAGACCGTCCCTTCAGACGGTTCATCCCAATCTTTCGTCATGTAATCAGGTACGCTTCCGCATCTAGTATTTACCGAATAATTTAGTATGAAGTTATTGGCCTTTAGACGGATGATTAAATCTAACAAGTGGTATCAGAGCCTCCTTCATATTAAATTATTTGGGCAGAATTTAGACTGTATAATTTCGGTGCTTTTGTCATTGTCAATTAATTGATAATAACAATTTATGTAATTTGAATACTCGTTATTAGTATGCCCTTTGGAAATTGGTTTTTGATTTAATTAAAACATAATACTCCGTATTATTTATGCCTGTTGTGGTTGTCGGATAATCGTTTGATGAAATTAGTAATGAATTCTAATGGTAGACAATATTTTACTCTATCATGATTGTTCTAGATGGAATCTAGAAGTATGAGTATTATGTTTTCTTCGGTGGCTATGTTATGGGATAATCTTTGTTTTTTTTTTATTGGTTTATTTGTGCGGCTATTATTCCATAATCAGAACAACTTTAGCTTACTTATCATATGACATAGTATGTTGTTCACTAATGCTATTGTGATTCAGTCATCTGTTTGACGCATGTTTATACTTGGGTTTCAGAGAATTAATTATTTCGGTTTCGTATATTTTGGCGGAGTTTCGATTTCGTTTTCATTCGGTTTGGTCTTTATTACTAAATCACTTTTATTCTACATGATTAGAATCCAGTTTCGTTTGTTATACAGGATTTAGTACTTCTAATAATCCGAAGGGATATTATATATGAACTACCAATTATTTATATATATCATGTACATCGTTTTTTGGTTATTGGGTTTAAGATTGTACAATTGTTCATATTGTTGAAGTATTTTCCTATGGAATCATATTCTCAATAGATTGTTTTAATAATATTGGATTTACTCGTTTGTTGTCTTACAAGTAAATTTATAAGGGATGACAAGTGAAAATTATGGGTATACACTTATACGGTCTATTATTTTAAAGACTTATTTGGTCTAATGGATTATTTTGATGACCTTTTGTATATCACTAAAGGTAAAGTCACTTGTCAATTACAGACTTGTTTTTCTCAGATTTAATAATTGGCCATATGGATTTATAATAACGGGTCTAATATTTTAGGTTGTTTGATCGACACAATAAGTTGCCAAAGTAACCTCTATTGTGTAAGTTGAATAATTTAGATATTATGACTACGATGTGTGACTGAGTTTCATGCGGATAATAGTCGGCCCAAAGGAAGGCTATTATTTGGCCGAAGTTCAGTCATGCTTGTGGTGGTAAATATGTAACAATTATAAGGTTTCCATGTGAACATTAAGTCGGCCCAAAGGAAGGCTTAATGTTTGACAGGAGTTTATTGTTAATATTTGATCACTACACCAAGATGACCACTTACAAGTTAATTTTATGTCCAAAGACTAAAGTTAATATTGTGCTAGGTATCTTGTGATGATGGGGATGCCAATATTGAATCTGAAAATCAAGTTAAGGGAGTGTCTTTACGTTTATGACACTCATAAGGATGCCCATAAAGTTTTTACGACGAATAAATTCAATTCTATAATTTAGTGTGTGTAATTCATGCGAATAATGGTCGGCCCAAAGGAAGGCTATTATTTGGCCGAATTGCATGTACACGTTGGGTAATAAATATGTGACGATTATTCGGTATTTTCATGTGTATATTAAGTCGGCCCAAAGGAAGGCTTAGTATTCGACGTGAGCTTATCGTCAATATTTGATTACAGTTATTCAAAAAGTAGTGTTTGTGCCTAGATAATATTTATGTTCAATAACTAAATATTAACTTTGCAACAACACTTTAATTATTTGAATTTATTCAAAATAGAAGAATATCGTTTTGTTCATTCAGTATGACATTTAGAGTTATTATATCTGTCATGTTCAGTTGCATTCTTAATTCGGCTGAAAACCATTTATTAAATGAATGGTAAAGAATGTAAATATTTATTTCGGGTTGCGATACTCATAATATTGTTTTGAGAATGTGTAATTGCTACTCATAAGGATTAAAGTATCGCGTGGATTCACGTGATTGGAGTAGTAGTACATTCAAAATGCATGTTTAATGATTATCCAAGGCGAAATTAAGGAAATATTCAAGGGCGTTGTTCAATTAATTCAGTTAATTAAGAAGCTGCAAAAGTCAAACTCAAGACAAACATAAGGTTAGACTCTTTTTTTGGTGTTGGTTTGTTAAAAGTTTTTGACACATAAGGTAAATCAAGCATTTTTTTTAACTCTTGGCGTGTCGGTTAAGTTAGGCTTCTCATTGGATTTGTCTAAGGTTATTTTTTTTTATATCCAATCATGTTTGATGGGTTGATTTGGTTTTTCGCCCACATAAGTATATTGAAGCAAGTATTACTAAGATGTAAGAGCCAAGTGATGATGAAAGATTCATTTATTTGGGGCAAGTCATTATCTAAGTTTGAGACAGTCAACTATTTTAGTTATCATTAATGACTTGTCATTTTATTTGAATTTGGAAAACACTTTTGTATCTCCCTTTAGATGATGAAAAAAAAAAAAAAAAAAAAAAAAAGGATTATTTTCTTGTATGAACAAATTTGGTTCTTTGTCCAAGGAGGAATAATCAATTGTTTGTGTTTTCCTAATTCGAATAATGGTGAATCTATCAATTTTGATAACTATTTATAGTTTGGATTGTAATCTCTTTCAAGCAAGTTTGCATTAAAATTTAGGTGGATATAAAGAACAATGAAGAAATGACAATTTCTTTTCGGTATGACACATTAAATGGAGAACTAAAGTTTTGTGTCAAAATGAAATTGTTGTCCCCTTATTTCAGATATTCATTTTTTAAGGGGGTAAAGACAAATATAAAAGAGATTAGATATCAAAGTTATTTTTCGATGTTTTATTACTAACATATGTGAGTAGGTGAATCATTATGTTAATTTGTAGACGGAACTTTGGTATAGATATCTAAATCTCATTTGTGAGAAGTTTCAAGTTATTGACATCTATTTGTGATATTTGACTAAGTTGTTTTACTCAATAAAGAATTAGTTATGTCATTTATCATAAATGTGGATATTAACAACGTCAAGGTTATTTTTAGAAAATTGCTAGAGATGTTCGATCTTGTGTCTGATGTTATACCAGATGATGTTTTTTTTTAGTATGGATGGTGTAACATAATCTTAAAACTGGATAGGGGGTATGATTAATTGTTATACTTGCTCTTTTCCAGATGTCTCTAGTAATAAGTCCTTAAAGTTTGCAGCTATCTTTGATAAAGTTCTAACAATGATATTGACTATTTAATTATAGTGTAACTCATTTACACATTTGGCATGTCTAACCAATTAAGAATGAGACTTAAAAGTCATAAGGTTAATAGTTGGACTTAAGAATAGTCAATGAGTAGTTTGTTGGATAATACTTAAAGTTTTAAGGATAATAAGTTAGTGATCCCAAAATCAAGTTATTTAAGACGGAAATTAAGGGGTTCATTGAGATTATTGAGTTTGAGTGGGAGAAAAGGTAATTGACAGTGTTTTAAGTCTCTCTATACAGGATCATAAGATCAATTCAGTAGAAACAAACTCAACTATCTCAATAACCAATTCATTAGACGATCTACTTAATAAAGTAAATGCAACTAAATTAATTACATTGTTTTCCTATATGGGTAAAATGGATAACATTGCAATGATGGACTAACAAGTTGCAATAAGAGTTAGATGATGGAATGTTAGAAGGTGATCTAGTCACCATTTAACAAACCGTTGAAGGTTCTAATTCATATAGGTGGATCGATGCCGTAAAGAAAGTAAGTCATTTGATTGATGATGATATTTGGACATTGTTCAATTACCTAAAGTTATGAAATATATTGGTTTCAAATATTTATTTGTTACCAAGAAGGTTCAAAAGGTAATGTGACAATGAATTTCATTTTGACGATCTTGACTATAAGGACATTTTGGCATATTCATTTTTTGGTTATATTGGATGAATGTTCAGATTTGTTTCTCAATAATGACATTGATGAAACTATTCAGTGCAAAAAGCTATAACTTTGATTCAATAGATTCAAAGTAAATGTTTTGCAAATTAAGATAATTCATCCAATAAAGTTTTTATGTAAGGTTTTCCGTCATAAAGACTACAAATCTGCATTGCTACCATCTTATTTGATATTAGATGAATGTTGTAGATGATTGTAGATACTCGGGATTTAGTGGGAGTATGAAAATATTCCGGTTTTATATCCTTTCAGTAAAGGAGACAAATTAGTCTCAAATGCCCTAAAAGGAAATTTTTATTCGGAAAATACAATAATGCTTAATTCATATGTTTCAGAAAATATTTTATGTGTTTAAGCATTATGATATATATTTAGTTTGTATGCGTTTAGATATTGCGTACATTCTAAAGTTTATTTGACAGATATTAAGTTGCTACAGATTAGGATCTTGGATCCACTAAGGGCAGCCAAATATATTATTTGTCATTTACATTTAGAACAAAACATTACCCATAGGAGATCGATTCAAGTTGAGATCGTTCAATATTTCGACTCCTAGTTGGTTATGAGCATTTGTCTTAAGGCTGCAAATTCGGTTTGGTATTACAATACCACTTAAGTTATTTTGTGACAAATGTGAGTTATTATAGTTTCAAATTAACAATGCAAGTGATGTATTGTTTAAGAAACTTTTCAGAGTGAAAAGGTGTCAATTATACATGTTGATACAGACTCCATTTTGCGGATCCGCTTATTAAGTCTTTACCACCCACAATGTTTCTTGAGCTCATTGCTCAAATGGGTGTTTCAGTTTTAAGGAAATTCAGTTTAAGTGAGAGTTTGTCATGTTAGACACATTAAAGTTTACGGTTATTAAGTTCTGCAGAAATAAAGTTTTCGGTTTATGGTTTCACTCTGTTTTATTTGGTTGATCTCACTAAGGTGGACCAGTTGGAAATGTGCATATTTGGATCACATTCGGATGCTATTTTCATGCTGCACTCTCATGCTCGATTCATGTCGTTGGTTATATTGTCATATGTGACCATTGAGGGTCTTGTTACGACAAATTGTAGCAAAGGCCGCTTTGATTCTATGTTGATATGATTGATGGACAGAATTGCTTAAGACGGTTAGATTGTGATAGCATTTTGAGCTCATAAGGTTATTATAGATACAATTATCAAGTGTTACACATTATATATGAATGTATTTGGCCCAAGTGGGAGATTGTAAGAATTATGGGCCTATACAGTAATATATGTGGACAACTACTTATTCGGTAGTAATTGTATTTATGCGCTATCAATTAAGTTAAGCCCAAATATAAAGTGATCCCACTACGGTGTAGTAATTATGGGCTTATATACGTCTTAAAGTATGGGCCTGACTATTATCTAAGTGTAGATACCCATTAGGTTTATAATGCATGATGGACGCATTATACTAAGGAGACTATATATAGTCACCTAGGGTTATGGTCCCTAGGGTTATGGTCCCTAGTAGCACACAATAACCTAATCTCCCCGCATCCCATCAGTAGAGAGATCCTGTCGGTATGTGTGTCTACTAGAAGACCTAATCCGTAGACCGTCCCTTCAGACGGTTCATCCCAATCTTTCGTCATGTAATCAGGTACGCTTCCGCATCTAGTATTTACCGAATAATTTAGTATGAAGTTATTGACCTTTAGACGGATGATTAAATCTAACAGGGACGTTAATATTTACGTAATTATGAGCTTGGAAGACGAAGATAAAGATTAATCCCGCCACTGGAAAACTCTTGAATGTCGATAAGTTTATTCGACCAGTACATACACCCAACTCCGGCATCATAAGCATATGCTAAACAAGAACTATTCTTCAAGCACTGATTTCGACAATCAATTTGATTAAGAACCGATAACCACTCTTCAAGATCCGGCAATTTAACTGTCTGCATAAGTAAGAACCCGTCTTGCTCGCTTCCATTAAACCCACACTGGAACGGAGTCCTCCTTACACAACCACTAGAATCTTTCAGTGGGTTATTTCGATTTGCTACCCAAACATAGTACGTGGGTGAAACATTATTGTACCAAATCCCGAGATAACGATTTTTGGTGTTTGAAGGAGTAAAGAATCCGAGTCTGAAACTACCATTTGTGGACAGGATGGTGTCTGGATCCTTAAGTAGTTCAGTGACTGAAATATTGGTGCCGGAAATGGGTCTGGGCAATAATTTTAGGCATGCGTAAATGAGCACGGTGAATGCCCAGAGCATCTTCATTACTCCTCGTTTTGAATCTCTCCGATCCACAAGCGCTTTCCTACATTGATATACGAAAACATAATACGAAAACATACGTGAACTATTGATCAAGTTAGCGTCCGTGTCAAACTATTTATCTAGAGTTCAGATTGATGCAATGTCTTCTAAACAGAGACGGTCTATCATTAATAATAGTGCCATAACTTTCACATAAGAAAATAAAATTTCAAGATTAATAAGTTGAATTTAAAATCATTGATTAAATAATTAATTGACCTTTCTCATTTTTGATTTCCATCTTTTACCTTATTGTTTATTGATTTTAGTCAAAGTAAGTTTAATTTACTCAATCAAACTAAAAACTTTTTTTTAACTATTTAGTTCTACTTATTACATATACTTCCACCATTTCTAGATCATTTGTTTATCTATATTTATTTATGTTGTTTAATTCATTTAGTACTCGGATTTTTGCAAGTTTGAGGTTAAGTCTTTGGATAAAGTGAAAAGAGGGTTTTAAATTCCTTTTAAAAAGAATTATCCCCTTTAATTAAGAAGCCAGATCAAATGAAACAAAAAACATTGAAAACTAGAGCCCAGACAACTTACCCGGTACCGAAAAAGCCAATTATATATACTGGCAAACTGGAACGTAAAATGGCATGAACATGAAATCAATCATTTATAATAATGGTGTGTTGTTTTTCTGGTGTTAATGGTTTCTATAATTTGTGTAAATTGTATTATTTGTTTCATTATTGTATATTTGTACGGTTGGCTGATTGGATCGACTTTACTTCCATGTTTGTGGATTTTAAAAGAACACACGTCCATCGCGAAGTTAATTTTAGCGAGGACAAACAAAAAGAATGTATAGGTAGTAAGAAGTCAAAGATTGCAGCTACGTGATGGAAATGAGAAACGCCTTGTCATTGTCAATGTCATTGTACAATTTGTTCAAAGTATGCTTCTTAATTGACTTTGAACACGACTTGCTTCAAATGTTATCTTTACGTTCTTGACTTTCTTATATGGTATTACTATTTGCTAAAATGTTAAAATGTAACTATTGTCGATCCAAGACTAGACTGGACTGGACTAAACCCAAAATATTCCGTCATAAGGAGATGAACATCATTGTATAGGTAATAGCAAAGAAATAGTGTCTACAAAGTGTAAATCCAGAAATCCGAACCAAATTTAACTCGATCTGTAACACTCTGCAGTTGACTATCGAGCATTCAAAGTAGTAACGGACACATTATTTCCGCCAGAGCTTTGATGCTGAGAGCTACCATCTTCCTCAAATATTTGACGCCGATTGAAACCTGGTTGTTTTGGCTTTGGCAGATTTGCAATGTCGGAAGACAGCATTGATATAACAGTTGAGGTAGTTGGCCTTTCCTTTACGCTTTCTTGAACACATAGCAATCCAATTTGTATTGCCCGTTCAATCTCTTCTGTATTACTCAGATCTGAGATTATCGGATCTATGATCGAAACAACTTCCCCCTCAACCCATAGTTTCCATACCTAGAACATTAGAAATTAAGGAAAGAATTCAAATTTTCATATGCTCAAATGTCATATAAAAAGAATCAATAGGATGAAGTAGTAAAACTCACATATCCCAAAAGTGTTAAGCATTCCTCCTCCAACCAGAAGGAACTATTTCTTTTGCCAGACACGATTTCGAGCAACAAAACTCCGAAACTGTAGACATCTGACTTCTCTGAGAAATGACCTTCCATTGCATACTCAGGAGACATATAACCACTGCATGAACAATCAGTTAAAGAATAAGCATCGAAAAGATTAAATCATACTGTAAGTAATTTGCTTGTTTATGCGGACTTACTAGGTACCGACTACCCGTCTAGTTTCATCTTGATCCTGACCATGCTTAAAGATCCGTGCCATGCCAAAGTCCGATATCTTTGGGTTAAGATCTTCATCTAGCAAAACGTTGCTCGCCTTAAGATCTCTGTGAATAATCCTTAATCGGGAATCTCTATGAAGGTATACTAATCCTCGACAAATGCCTTCAATAATGTGCAGACGTTTTCTCCAGTCTAAAAGTTGTCGCTTTTCAGGATCTGCATTCGGAACACAAGACAAATTTTATGATCCATGAAAGAAAATTTAAATCTCTACCAAGCAGACAAGCCTAGGAAGTGAAATGAGAAACTTACCAAATAGAAATGCACTCAAACTTTTATTAGGCATGAATTCATAAACCAAAAGCTTCTCTTCTCCTTCAACACAAAAACCAATAAGCTTGACGAGATTCATGTGTTGCAGTCTAGAAATTACAATCACTTCATTTCGGAACTCTTCCAAGCCTTGTCCAGAAGCTGCTGAAAGTCTTTTCACTGCTATTTCTTGCCCGTCTTTCAGTATTCCCTGTCAACAAGACTAACGAATTGAGTGGCGGGTTATCGATGTATCTCATGGGCCGTTCTGTACATGAACAAAATTACCTTGTACACCTGTCCAAAACCACCTTGTCCGAGCTTGTGACTTTCATTGAAGTTTTGTGTTGCATCTACTAATATCCCAAATTCAAAAAATGGTAGCTCGTCGAATTTTGTTTTTTGATTCGTCTTATCATTATAATTGATGGTCTCCATGATATGCTTTCTTCTTGCTTCTTTTTCTGGCAAGAAACCATTATAATTTGAGTGAAATTAAAACACGACAATCGGAATGGATCATTGTCGTAATAAATTTATCAAGAGACAAGGTAATCGAAATATTGTATGGTTTCGTGATCAAATACTGTAACATAAGACATTTTTACCTTTACGACGAGCAAGCCATAGCCATAGGAGTACAACAAACAAGGTAATCGAGCTAGTTCCTAATATAACGGAAGCTGCTATAATAATCGATTTCTGTCGTTTCTTGTTACCTACAAATAATATAACAAAAAAATTATTTACTCATATATTATATATATAGAATTGTCATTGCGACAATGCAGAAAACAAGACGTTGACGTTGTTACTTACGTAGTTCTGAGCTTGCAAGACGAAGATAAAGATTAATTCCGCCAGTGGAAAACTCTTGAATGTCGATCAAGTCTTTCGACCAGTACATACACCCTGCTCCGGCATCATAAGCATACGCTGTACAAGAACAATTCACTAAGCATTGGGTTCGACAATCATTTTGATTTAGTACTGACAACCACTCTTCAAGATCGGGCAACTTAACCGTGTCCATAAGTAAAAATCCATCCTGCGCGCTTCCCTTCCCACACTGCAGTGAAGTCCTCCTTACACAACCACTAGACCAATTTCCTCTGTTCCATTCCCCCGGGTTTTGTGGCACAAACCCCTTCAAACATCGACAAATTGGAGAGCTTTGTGAGTTACAAATACCGAATGGGCCACATTTTCCATAGAAATCACACTCTTCAACCGGATCCTGATAAATTGTTACCCACGACTTAGAACCCGGGTCCCAGTAGACCTCGCTTAGGGAGCCATTGTAGTTGAAAACATAATGCGAGTAGGTTAGATTGATTGCTCCAGTGTATACTAGCGTAACACCGTAGCCACTATCGTCTTTGTGGATGTAAGTATCCGCGTAATCTGCTGTAGGGTCTGCATACCGCATTCCCAAGAACACATTTCCATTCCATGGCCCACTTCGATAATGTCGTTTAGTACCATCCCATATAACCATTTGAGGGTGGCTCGCAGAATCAAGGCCGAGTGAATACCTGCCAATTGACGGGTCAGAAGCACTTTTCCACGCGTATAGCCTCTGCAAATTGTTTGAACTCATAGCCGCCTGCATATTCGGGAGAAGTGAGTCTGTGGGGTCCTCGAAACTCTGCCACAGAATTTTACCATTGGTGCTTCTATAAATTAAATTACCGCTATCTAAAAAGTTGATGGTAGTATTAGTCACATTTGAGTGATTCGACATAGGAGGTGGTATATTGGGTGACCACAAGACGTCATTGTTGCCATTGACAACTTGAAGTATCAGTTTTTCGGAAATCCTTAGTAATCCTGAAGAATCTGTCAGTGGCTTATTTCGATTTGCTACCCAAACATAGTACGTGGGAGAGACGTTATTGTACCAAATCCCGAGATATCTGTTTTGGGTGTTGGGAGGACTAAAGAATCCGAGTTTGTAGCTACCATTTGTAGACACCATGGTGTTTGGATCCTTAAGTAGTTCAGTGACTGGAAAATTGGCAGCCGAAATGGGTATGGGAAACGTTAGGCACGCGTAAATAAGCACAGTGAATGCCCAAAGCATCTTCATTATTACTTCCTGTCGTATATTGAGTCTCTCGACAAGCACTTTCCTACAATGACATGCGAAAACATAAGGATTTTTGTGTCTTCTTAACAAAAGATTACTCGAGTTGGGGTCTATTTCAAACTATTTATTGTATGTTTAAATAGCGACTTTGCTAGAATAACACCCAATGACGGCTAAATGTATGTTATAGAGGTGTTAAGGTGTCCCAAAGAAGGTTTGAGAATCATATAGGGAATGTTTGGAATGCAAAAATAAGTACCAAACAGAGAATTATTGGTTATGATGCATCAGTTTTAAGGTATAGAAGGGATTAACTTTATGACATTAACATAAATTAAAGATAAGTAAATTCATGAGAACCGGTATTCATAACCGTGATTCGAACCGTTTTAGCATCAAAATAGAGTATTCGAGATTAATAAAATGACTTTAAAATCAATGATTAATTGACCATCTGACCTTCATATGGTAGTGGAGAAGCAAATTAGATTGTACTCATTATACACGTTAATGAGACGAGACAACTCGTGAGCAATTCGAGTTTGAGTCGGTAAAAATTTGGCTCGTGTGAGCTCGGCTCGAGAGCTTATCAAGTCAAGCCAAGCTAATGTTAGCTCGGCTCGAAAAGCTCGAACTTATGTAATTAGGTAAAATATTAGTCATAGTTTATAAAAAAATATTTTATCATGATTTTATATTTGTATCATATATATATAAAAAAAAATGTCCCATTGAGTTTCCAATATTTATACACAAATTTGTATATAAGTCACATGACAGACTCTAAGGAGTGTTTAATAGGTCAAATGACAAAAGTCTAAGGCCATGTTCTTTTTTACTTAATTTTAGCTCATTTCAATTTTGTTTAGTTGTATTTTGTTAAGTTTTATTTACATTCAATCAATTATGTTCAATTAATTTCTTCACATAATTAACTTTTAATTCAACTAAATTCACTTCATCTCGATTTCACTCAATTTAGTTCAATTAAGCTCTAATTCATTTAATTAATTTCAGCCCAAAAGAATCGGGCCTAAGTCTAGAAAAGATCAAATTAGGGTGGAACTAGAAGATTGTGGTATTTGTCAAATAATAGGTATAAATAAAAGAACAGTATCTCTCATTAAAGACGAGCATATCCGTGACAAGTTGAAGACGCATCAAATAATACCCAAGTTGATAGATAAGACAAAAGCAAAGCGGTTGATAGATGAGACAAAAGCAAATTGCATAGAGGGTAACATTATGTTTTTGTTTCATCTAATCACTTGGGTATTTTTTTACCCGTATTCAGCTTGTGACGGGCATTTTCGTCTTCAATATGAATCTTGTGATAAAAGAATATGAAAAGTAGTTTAGTGGTTATTTAATAAAAAAGATTTTATGTTATATTCTTCATGCATGTTTTCACCAATTATTTTTTTGGATTTTATATACACTCATCTTACTTTGTAAATAAGAACCGGGTAATATAAATAGATTAAAAAAAGCAAGCAGATAACTTACCGGGTTACCAGTAATGTCAAGTACTCATGCAGCAGCAGCTAAACTTGAATGTAAAATGGCAAGAACGTGAAATGAAGCATTTATAATAATAATTAGAATGTGTTTTTCCTGGTTTGAATGCGCCGTCTGATGGGTTCCATAATAAATCTTGTGGTTGGCCTCTAATTGACAGTGATGCCATTGACTTAAAATTACACGTTTGTGGATTTTAAAGGGTACAAACCAAAAATGGGTTATCAAGAGTCAATGATATAAGACTATAAGTATGTGACGGAATTGAGACACTACATGGTCGTCCTACGACTTGTTCAAATATGCTTCTTAATGGACTTGATTGACTTTGAACGCCACTTACTTTAAAATTTTAGACAAAAATTTCGGAGAGATGGTCTTTTATTAACGTTATTAGAACACCCCTCACAGGATGAGATAAGAGACTTACTGAAATTTTGTTTTCCTATTATATTTCTCACTAAATTATTGAAAGACGGTCTCTCACGAGACTCACTGAAAATTTTATCGAGACCTCTTACACTTTTTGTGTGGTTTAAAATTTAGTAAAACATTGACTACTTACAACCTGTATATATTACTAACCTCCTCTCTACTTTGATTTTTCCACTTCTCCAAGGCATTCTTGTGTTCTACTAAAAATGTTAAAACTGAACTGAACATAATTTAATAAAGCTGAATTAAACTAAATTTATTGGAGTTAAGCTGAACTAAAGTAAAGTTAATTTATTAAGAGAAGAGTTGGACTTGACTAAACTAAACGAAGCTGAACTCGTTGAACTGAATTGAAATGAGTTGAAATCAACTCCAAAAGAACACATGACCTAATAATATCTGCGGGGAGTATGGTTGTTAATCAGATGAGACAATTCATTAGCAAATTGAGATCGGCTCAGTCAAAGCTCAGCTTGTGCGAGATCGACTCGAGCTTAACGAGTCAAGTCGAGCAAACGTTGGCTCGGCTTGAAAAGTTCATGAACGGCTTGTATTTGTGTTATTATATAAGATATTGCTCATATTTTACAAAAATATGAACTGGAGTTATAAGAGCTGGATTGAACTAAATTTATAGGAGTTTAACTAAACTAGACTATTAAGAGCTGAACTGAACTGACCCTTATAAAAGCTTAACTGAAGTTATAAGAGTTAAACTGAACAAAGCTTATAAAAACTGAAGTGAACTTAAGAAGAATGACTTTAAATTCAAAAGAACATGGTATTCATAGAGATGATGATGACGAAACAGTGTAAAGATTGTTGTAGGAAAGTAAGGACATACTTTTATGCGGAAGCGATCAGATCGTTGTGTTCACTAACTGCCCACTACCGTATATCATACCTCCGACCGCTACTAGAGTCCCGGAATAAGTTCACACCCCAAATCTCAAGTCCCATATTAATGGTGGACTTAGCCTCTAGAGATTGTATATTTTACGTGTGTATTATGTGTTGTATAAGATGAACATGATGATTACACAAACCGCATATTTTATCTTATTTATAATCACCTCACATATAGGAGTTACAAGAAGATTAGAGAAGCACCATAAACAACCATTAAGTCATACCATAATGGGTAGATTAATATGGTGATAAATAGGATAATAAACAACCAAATTGATTGTGGTTGTTATTAAAATCCTATTAAATACAATACTCCCACTCGGCCACTAAAGCAATAGTAATATTGTTGTTTAGTCACATAAACTAAGCAACACTCTTACTTGGTCACAAAGCCAAATTAATACTCCCACTTGGTCACGCAAGTAAGTTTATGACAACAAATCTCCAATATAAACAATCTCTTAGGATTCATACGGAAAATGGGGTGTGCGACCAAAAAGTAATAAAGGAGTGTTATATTAAGTTACCATCAAAACTAACATAACACTTTCACATTATCAATACCCCAAATCATTCAAACATCATCGTTAGCATACATAACCCCTATATGCTATCATAATCATTTAGTTTTATACGCGATATAACCCCTGACCAGGAAATTATGGTGAAGTTGAATTGATCATTCCTCAGACACTAATAATAATCCATCTCAACTTAACTGTTTTCCTAACATGAACCCTTGAACCTTAATCTTTTAGGCCCTTAGAATTCATATTAAAGTAGCAACGTCAAGAATTAATTTCATATTATAGCTCCAAGTCAAAGGGCACCGAACAAAATTGGACAACACAGTCCATAGGATCACACAGTAGTGACAAAGTAGTGAATCATTGTCACTCCTAACGGTCGACTTACTAACACACATAGTATGATATATGTGTCACAACATAGCTCCCACTACAGTGGGCATATCACGCTTCCATGTCGTGCGAATCATAAGTCTAGATACTACTCAAGTATCTAACTCAAGCCACTAGATTGACAACATATATCCAATCTGACACTTGTGATTCGGTTCAAAACTTTAGTATGAAAATTGGGTGTCTTGTCATACTTCGGCTACAAAAGTCTCATCATAGACTTACTAAGGCGACTATATAACGAGTCAATATATTTTCCATACAACTCATGTACAAAGATAATCTCGAACACTCACTAAGTGTTAACTTGACTCAGTCTCATCTTGCCTACTACACAAGTGTCAAGGCGATTACCCGTGTGACTAGACAATCTAAAAGCTTGGTGATATCTTATGTGCCTCATCATGCAACAAATGCATCTGAACATTTTCAAAAGATACAAATCTTTATCCAAAAAATGTTCATCAAACACATCCACAACTCAACAAGATTAAAACTTAAGTTGACTTTTTCGCGCAAATTAGCTCAATCATTATTACTATAAAAGCAAAATGTTGAACTGCATACGTGGCGCAATAATGTTTCACCGTTCACTCTTTCTCGCACTCACGTTCACCCTCACAAAAAACAATTTTGTAGACCAATCAGAACCCCTAATTTATGCCACGTCATATTTTTGTATGTATTATAATATTATAATATTATTATAATATTATAATAAAAACGTTTAAACCATCATTCCCTAAATTCCCTAAATATTCTACTAAATATTCCCTAAATATTCCATAAATATAGATATTTAAGCTAATTAAACCCCTAATTTAAGCTAAATATTTCATTCCACAAAACTATTACGTTAAAAACGTGTAAATTGCAAATACAGTCATAATATTCCATAAAATAGAACCGTGTAAATCTTTGATTTTATTCCAAATTAAACATTTCCTAAAAATATTCCATAAATATTCCACTAAATATTCCCTAAATATTCCCGAAATATTTAAGATAATTAAACCCCTAATTTAAGCTAAATATTCCATTCCATAAAATTATTATAATATTATAAACGTGTAAATTCCAAATACAGTCAGAATATTCCATAAAATACAACCGAGTAAATTGCAACTTTTATTCCAAATTAAACATTCCATAAATTCATTCAAATAATCAGAATCAAAATTATTTACCATATACAACCAATCAGAATCCTTTAGCAGTTTGATTTGCTATGTCTATTAACAAAAGTCAGGGTCAATCTCTATCCCGTGTTGGACTTTATCTTCCTAGACCAGTCTTTACTCATGGCCAATTGTACGTTGCTATATCTAGGGTTACGAGTAATAAAGGTCTAAAAGTGCTACTTCTTTATGAAGAAGGAGGAATGACTAATACAACAACGAATGTTGTTTACAAGGAGGTTTTTGAGAAACTGTAATTTTTGTCCTACATTATCGAATTTTAACACACCCATTTAATTTAGATTTCTATCTGATTAGTTATTTTCTTCATCCTGTTTGTCCGTCAACTTAAGTTCTGTCACCAATTCATCACAAGACAATAACTTTCCAAATTACTCATTGTTAATTATTTAATCTTTTTTTTTAATCGTTTATTGTATTTTCTTATATACCTTATTCATTCATGTTATCATAATTAATCCAAATATTTTCATCATTACTAACAGATATTCGAAAATTAGTGCACCAGGAAATTCACCTTTTGACCGAACATATCTTATATGCAAAATATCCCCATTAAAAATCAATTTGTTCGAATAAATAGAATTGCTATATAATGAATGAATTTACCTTTGTCGTCTTTAAAAGTAAGTGTACACAACCCCGTGATTTTTCACGGGTGTTACACTAGTACATGAACTAATTAAGAACACATCTTATTAAATAATACGTCAACCATGCATCTTGTTAGTTAATCTTAATGAGGACAACTCTTAGTTCTAGACAAGCACTAATTTACTCTTGTCACAAAAGCAAAAGTAAAAAAAACTTGATTACGTATCATTGTATGTGTAGAGGATTGATTAGGTAACAAATACTTATCAATCACGAATTAACGTTCAACTATGTACTAAACAAGGTACACATAAAAAACCAACTACACTAGAACAAGAAACAATACTTAATCGTTCCTTGCTTTTGACCATAGGTTTAGAAATAAAAACTTTATTTTTCTTCTAAATACCAATATGTCACCAATTAACAAAGAGGAACTTATTGTCCTTTATAATTTTGACATAACCACATGGTTTCCACCATTCCAACAAAATCATCAAACAAATGATTTATGGAATTTGAAATATATTTAAAAAGTTCATTCAACACATGAATAAGCTAATACTGAAATATATATCATCTTAATCATTTGAGACAAACTCAGCTGATCAATTTATGCAAACCTTTTCTGAGGAACTTAATACGAAATAGTCTTTTTATTCATTTGAAAACAATCCAAATAAATGACCAAAATTTAGAAGAAAAGCAAAACAAATCCGAACATTTGAGAACATATCTCATAATAGTCTAAACCTAACTGTCATAAACACACACATTGTCACAATGTTTATACTCTCATAATAATAATCTATTTTATTACTCAGCGAAAAAAAAACTCACTTACTAAAAATGATGGCTCTCACTTATTAAAAAATGGTTCGAAAAACGAATAGAAGGAAAACACCTTAAGGATCGACCTTATGTTAATCCTTGATTATAACTTAACACACAAGTTAAAATTTACTCATTAGCAGATTAATTGTCATCTTTTACTTTGGATCATGGAACTACTTCCACTATCCAAAATATAGAGAGAAGTTAAACTATCCTTGGTGTCTAAATGGGTTCCCAAATATTCTCCCACTCACCAAGAGATAGTTATTTGTATTATAACGAATACAATACATCGATCTACTAGCCTTCGCCAACACTTAGAAACACATCTAAGTGAATAAATATTGTGGGTCACTTAAATACAAAGTTTGACAAATGTTAAGATGGATGATCAATTTACTACCTAAAACTTATGTAGAGCGAACAAAATTTCCTTAAAACATATTTAAGGAATTCTTCCTAATTTATAAGAAGGAAAATTAATCATTATTATATTTCACTTAATCATATATCAAGTGATGTACAGTTTCTCTCACCTAAAACAACACAATGTCATAGTGTTTAAAAATTGTATGATCGACGCATATTTTTTTCCTCATTTACGCTTTGAACATATCAAACAGTTATTCACTACCAACACATATACTAAGAGTTCTGACTCTAAGTTTGAAGTTGGTTTCCACTTTTATCATAAAATGTTGGAAGATATCAACTACAAAAAAAACACGGTGTTCTGACGGAAAAAATCCGTCAGAAAAGCTCAAATCCGTCAGAAAAAAGCGCATTTTTGACGGAAAATCCGTCAGAAAATTTCATCCCAAATTTTCGTCGCGAAAATCAAGTTTGTGACGGATTTGCCGTCAAAAATTTTTTTGTGACGGATTTCTGACGGTTTACCGGTGGAATAAAAAATTTTGAAGTCAATGTATTTTTGACTTTTTCTGACCGATTTTCCGTCGGAAATTGAGCCAAACATGACTTTTTGTGACGGAAAATCCGTCAGAAATTGTCAAATTTGACTCAATTTCTGACGGAAAATCCGTCGGAATATATGGTCACTTGTTGACTTTTCTGACCGATTTTCCTTCAGAAATTGAGTCAAATTTTGACTTTTCTGACGTATTTTCCGTCTGAATTTGAAGCAGTATAGGCTGGAAACAACAGCTTGCTATCCAGCCCAATGCCATAGCATTGTTCATATTTACAATCTCAAAATCACTAAATCCTGCAAAATATTCATCATCCGCCAAACGGAGATTTATTTCCAAGTCGACCCCTAAGCGGGAATCAACAGCAATTAACCAACAAAGAAAAAACATGAGAAAGAAAATGAATTACATAAAAGAGTCTTCATATTCATACACCAACATAAAATATGTTCGAAAGTTAATAAGTCATAATCTAAAATTACTACACATGATAAACTATCCTAAGTGGTAGGAGGATCAATTGACATGTTACATCCAAAGCCATGAGGGTCGTCTGAGAAGTCGTCGCGTCGGTGAAGATTTGGCATACCTGAGCACGACTGAGTGGAAAAGTGGGTCTGCCAATCACTCCAAGCTTTTTTCATTTCTGCCATTTCCTCTTGCATTTGTTTTTGAGTTTCTTGAGTGCTTTGAACTTGTTCGTTGAGACGCATATTCTCCGTTTGAATCTGAGAAAACATGTTTGGTTGATAAGAACAGGATCGACGACTTCCTCCTTTGTTCGCAGGATGCTCATACCATACATTTTCACCCATGAACCGATCCCAAAAAAACCTCCTTTTTTGTCAAATCCTCCAACGGCTTCGTGGTAGGTCTGAATCTCGTCCCGAGACTCTCCGGTTAGCGTTGGTTGACCCAAGAGTTCATTGTAGGCAGCCGGAAAAAACAATGAATTATTAAATAAAGAATAAATAAAATATATTGTAAAATTATCGTTTTTATATGAAAAATATACAATAAATCGCTCGATTAGAAATACTTACGTTTGTCCGAGCAGCTCTAGGGTTAATCCACTCTCCCTTCTTGTTTTTCTTCGTCTTCTCAAACACCTTGTAAGGTGTAGTCGACTCGCCCTTTAAGAAGCAAAGAAAACATATATGTTAATTATATCCAACAATAAAAATATTAATTAACCAAATTTCATATTTAAAAAATTTATGAAATACTTACCATTTCTTTGAAAATATCAGAGCAACTCTTGCGGCCTAGAGGGTGGGTGCCCAACGTTTTCCCGTCTTTACCACCAGATCTTCTATTTGCCTTGTTGATGTCTGATTTTTTTTTAAAATTCAGGATTGTTCTCGTACCTTGCATCCAACTTCTCCTTCCAACTATCGGGCACCCACTCAGGCTTCTTCTTTACGTAGTTGACACCATTTACCATGTGAGTAATCAATCTCGTGACCCTCCTCCGCCACTCAGGATACGGATTATACTCAGGTTCAATAGACCTCACATGAGTCTGTCATAAAAAAATGTTATTAAAAATAGAAAATATTAGTTTAATTTTAAAAACTAATGTAGCTTGTTTACTTTTATATTACCCTAAAGTAAATCCACATCTTTTCTCGTTTTGCATAACTCGCTTCCTTCCAGATGGTGAAGTACTCATCGGTAAGATTTTGAGTGAACGAGGCAGCCACATATTTCCTTACAATCTTGTCATTCCACCTGATTAAAAACAAACACACATATATATAAATATGAATATTATAAATTTGAATGATATATTTTTCATTAATTGAGGATAAAAAAAATACTTACCAACGACCGTTAACTACCGAAGGATCAGAAGTGAGTATAATCGGTGGATTTCGGTGGGGGACATTGTTACCGGTCAAATGAAGGTCATCATCATTCTCCACCACTTCTTCGTTCTCATTCTGAGAACGCCTACCTGAACCATATCCACTCCCTAACATCTTTCGTATAAATTTCGACATTTACCTGCTTCAAAGCTAACAATACAAATAAACACTAGCAATAATAAATGTTAGCCCATGAAAAAAAAACAAAGTTTTCACACATTTCTTTTGAATGTATAACCAAAGGATAAAAATAAAACATGTCTTACAAATGTATGCTCAAAGGATAGATAAACAATTACAAGTAATCCGTATCACCCCCAACTATCACTATCACTAGAAATTAAAAAAGTTTCATCTTCTGAAAATAGAATTCCGACTTCTTTTTCCTCCTCATTTATCACTATTGTGGTGTTTTGAACTAAATCTTCATCCTCTTCTTCCGCGACATTCCCGTCATACTCATCTTCACCCATTTCACCAATTTCATCCGCAACCACTTGATACTCATCTTCAGTATCTGTCTCTTCTACCAAAATTGATGAAATTGAATGATCATTGAGAACCACATCTTCTTGGAATTCAATTTCGTCAATAGGAGCATCAACTAACATGTGATCGTGCCTTGATTTTAAAAACCGCAGACCATTGATCACCTTTCTTAGTGGTTGGATAACTAGCATAACAAACTTGATCGACTTGAAAAGCTGCCACAAATGGGTTATGTCCTTTGAGTTTTTTTTTTTCATAAAGACATGACAATCATGACTTTCCATAAAGACATGACAATCACGACTTTTCATGGAATGCAACAGCATATTTTTATGATCAACACACCGACTCAAATCTGAAGCATAACCATCCGGGAATTTTAATTTGGCAACCCACTCACATACAACTTTTTTCTCCGCAGCGTTTAAAACAAACCTAGATGATGGGGGCCGTACAAAGCAATGCTCTTTAAAGTCAGCTTTACCATTAACACCGAACTTAGTTTTATTTGGTTCATTCATCACTGTACTGATAAGATGTTCAAAAAAGTTTGTCTCAATGTGCATAACATCTAAGTTGTGTCGAATCAACAATGTTTTCCAATAAGGAACTTCCCAAAATATGCTTTGTTTCCACCATCCTTCATTCTTGTCTTTCAATTTTTTCAATTCTTGATCAGAAGCATCAAAAATTATTGGCATATCCTTTACCGCATCCCACACTTCTTCACCGGTTAATCTCGATGCGGCAATGCGATCTTCAGTGTTTCTACTCTTCAGAAAATGCTTGCAGTTGTTGCGAAAAGGATGATCAGGTCTAAAAAACACACGGTGACAATCGAACCAACTAACTTTCTTGCTATGTTTAAGCCAAAAGGAGTTATGATCTTTGTCTTGACAATAAGGACAAGCACGGTAGCCAGACGTGGACCAACCGGAAAGCATGTCATATGCCGGGAAATCATTGATAGTCCAAATTAATGTAGCCTTCAGTTGAAAATTTTGTTTCTTATAAACATCGTAGGTGTGCACACCCGTTTCCCAAAGTTCTTTCAACTCTTTGATCAACGGTTGAAGGTACACATCCAGATTAGTCTTGGGGTTCTTAGGACCCGAAACGATCAATGATAGAAACATAAATTGTTTCTTCATGCATAACCAGGGAGGTAAATTATACGGAGTGAGAATCACAGGCCAACATGAATAATTTCTCCCGAATTGGCCGCCATGTGGGGAAAATCCATCCGTACACAAACCCAACCAAACATTGCGAGGCTCACTTGCAAATTCTGGATGATCTCTATCAAAATGTTTCCACGGTTCTCCATCACTTGGATGTGCCATTGTCCCTCTTTCTCTTAATCGGGAGTTTCTATGGTGCCAACTCATCTCACCTGCTATGCTCTTGGTTGCATATAGTCGTTGTTACCTTGGTGCAAGCGGGAAATAAATTAACGGGTTATTCGGAATTCGCTTCCCATTACTTGAATTATTCTTACTTTTGTACCAAAATGCATTACACTTTGTACATTGTTGGAGATTGACATTTTCCTCCCAAAAAAGCATACATCCAGTAGGACATGCATCGATCTTCTCATGGGGGTAGTTGTAATCCATTAAGAACACTCTTAACCTCATTAAAATTGCGTAACATGTCATTTTTTGTTGGAATCATGTCACCAACAAACGACATAAACCCATTCGTGCATCGAAGGGATAAGTTGTTCTCACATTTGAGTGCTATCAACCTAGCATCGGCTTGCAATAAGCTCATTTTGCTTCCATCATACACTGGTTTTTCGGCTTTTTCTAACATTTTATAGAAGGAAGAAACTTGAGGATTTGAGGTTTCATGACGCACTTCCTCATCACTAAGGTTATCAGGATTGAGTTGATCCTCCATTATTTGTTCAATATTATCACGTAATGCATTTTCCACGAGCTCCCGATAAGGATTATCACTAACTATAGTACTACTGCTGCTTTCTCCGGTTGGCATTTCCTCACCATGATACGTCCAAACATAATAATATGGGGCAAAACCATTTGACCAAAGATGCAGTTGAACATCCTTAATCCTTTTAAAAGCTCTGTTATTGCATTTCTTACATGGACACCTCATTTCACCTAAATTCTTATACACACTACTTTGTGCCGCGAATTCAAGAAACTCTTTTACCCCATTTGCAAATTTAAGCTTAGGTTTCTTTTTCTCATCTAATCTTTCATACATCCACTGTCGTTCTAATCTTTTCATCTTATTATGTATCTACATTCAAATCATCAATCAATTGACAATTATCAATTAACTATCACATATAATACACAAAAAAATAATATCATCAATGAATATGCAATTGTTGTCAAGAAATCAAATAGGCTTTGAATTAGGTCCTTATCACTCCAACCTAAACCCATCAATGTACATTTCAAGTCATTAGCAAACACGCACTTGTTATTTATTAATGGGGAAAAAATTTGGCAGCAATTCCCCTTTATTCTCCAAATAAAAAATATGGATTCTATTATTAGTCCATATATGTATTCAGAGAATATAAAAGAAATTGTCACCGAATTTTACCCTCGTTAAAAAATCACAAGTGTCTGTTTGCTACCTAAATGACTTGAAACGTACAAAGACAGTCCCAAAACGGGGACTATTCAAAAATTACTCCTAATAAGTAATTTTTGAACGGGTACTAGGTCAACATTTAACAATTAAGAATTATCAATAACTAACAATTAACAATTATCAACAATTAATAACTAAGAATTAACAATTATCAAATAACTATTCAAAATTAACAAGTAACAACAACAACAATTAACAATTCAAGTAAAAACACTAACAATTATTTACAATAAACAACACCACCACCAACAACAAATTATTAGCAACCATCCTAGGTCAATTTTTCTATCTAACCGGCTATTATCCTAGGTCATTTTTTCTATCTAATTGGCACTATCTTAGATCAAACTTGTTAACTAATTAAACCTAAATCAATTACACTAACTTTACCAAACTAACCAATTTTTCAATAAACTAATTAAGTAATAAATATAAACAATTACCTAATTAATTTTGCAAGGTGGTGGTGACGCACGACCGTAGTGGTGGTGGTTGTCACGGTGGTGGTGGTTGTCACACTGCAATATACAAAAAAATCAATTACAAATTGAAAAAAAACGAAAACAAAATTGTAAATTAAAGAAAAAATATAAATACATTACCTATTATGCAATTCTTCTATTAATCAAGCACTACCAGATGATGTTCGAAGATCCAGTAGATCAAGGCAAATGTCTGTCTTACTTAAAGACTTTCATTGTCCCATGAAACTATCAGGAGTTAGTGCTCTTGGCAATACTGTTTTAAGCACCATGGTTGATTATCATCCCAACTACATAGCTTTATTAGCTACTACTGGACCTTGCAAACAGGTCGGGTCGTGTCGGGTTCGTGTTCGTATCGGCATTAAATGGGTCATGACTTCCTCAACCCTAACCCGACCTAATTAGATAAACGGGTTACATGCATCAACCCTAACCCAACCCATTTATTTTTTCAATAACCCAACCCGACTTGTTTAACCCATTTAATTTTTAACAGATCAATTTTCACCCATTAAACCCGTTTAACCCGTCCAACCCATATAATTATAATGCATTCAAAATTAAATTTTACAACAAGAAT
Organism: Silene conica; assembly: GCA_029255685.2. Lineage (NCBI taxonomy): Eukaryota > Viridiplantae > Streptophyta > Magnoliopsida > Caryophyllales > Caryophyllaceae > Silene > Silene conica. The sequence goes on from CM055314.2 coordinate 78,439,023, forward strand.
AAACCCGATTATAACCCATTTAAATGGATATATCATAACCCATTTAAATTAATGGGTTATTCGTGTCGGGTTCGTGTCGCAAGACCCCAACCCTAACCCGACCCATATAAGTTCGAGTCGTGTTCGTGTCGACCCAATTACGTAAACGGGTCGAAACACCTTGACCCGAACCCGCTAATTACGTGTCGGGTTCGTGTCGTGTTTTCGGGTCGTGCCAAGTATTGTCACATCTAGCTACTACCATGAAGGAACATGAGCCTAATAATTATTCTCAAGCTTGTCAAGATAGTAGATGGATAGAGGCCATGGACAAAGAAATTCAAGCATTAGAGGAAAACAAAACTTGGGAATTAATGGAATTACCAAGTGGAATAAAATCTATTGATCTAAATGGGTTTATAAAATCAAATACAAACCTGATGGAACAGTGGAAAGGTTTAAAGCAAGGCTAGTGGCCAAGGGTTACATCAAGACAAAGACAAAGACTACAAACATACCTTTTCCCCTGTTGCAAAATTCACAACAGTCAGAACATTGTTAGCATTAGCAGCCATCAAGGGTTGGTTTCTTCATCAACTTGATATCAAGAATGCTTTTTTGCATGGTTATTCAGATGAGGAGGTTTTCATGAATCCTCCAGATGGTTATACTGTTCCTACTGGTCATGTTTGCAAGTTGAAAAGATCATTATATGGTCTTAAACAAGTCTCAAGACAATAGAACAAAGAGCTTACTAAATTTTTGGTTCACCAAGGATTCACTCAATCAAAGCAAGATTACTCCTTATTTACATGATATAAGCAAGAAACAAATACATTCACCATAGTTTTGGTATATATGTAGATGATGTTTTACTCACTGTAATTCAGAAACAACAATTGCTGAAACTAAAAAAGTCTTGATATAGCTTTTTCAATCAAGGATTTGGGCCTAATACTTTTTAGGCTTAGAAATATCAAGGAATGAAACTGGTACTATGATCAATCAAAGGAAATATATATTGGATATTTTGAGTGATCTTAAAATGGAGGATTGTACTTTTGCAAAGTTTCTTATCCAAAGGGGACCGAAGTTGTCCATATAAGACAAAGAGTGAATGATTGTAAAAGTTGTATTTACTGATTATGAGAATTTACATATATATAGGTAGAGAGTTTGAGCTAGGTTAGGAAAGAAACTAATTCTATTCTAAATTACAAAAATATACTTTCTATATTTTAAGATAATAAGATACTAGGTTATTTGATAGTATCTTTTGGATGAGATATTTTGCTTGGAGGATTGGAGACTTGTTGTGGGCTTGGATCATGGTTAATACGCCCCCTCAAGTTGGACGTTCTTATGATAAGGCCAAGCTTGTCCCGGAGTTCATGAAATTGTTGCTTATGAAGTGGCTTTGTGAGAATGTCAGCCAGTTGATCTTTGCTTGCAATGTGTGAGATGCGGATATATCCATATTGCAGTTGTTCTTTGACGTAGTGAAAGGAGAGCGCCATGTGTTTCATTCTTGAGTGAAAGACTGGGTTCTTAGCATAGAGTGTGGCGGATATGTTATCAGAAAAGATGATTGGTGGATCACGTGGCTTGAGCTGGAGTTCAGTGAGGAGATTGCGAAGCCAAATTGTTTCAGTTGTGACGGATGCAATTGCTCGAAATTCAGCTTCGATGGTGGAGAGAGCGATTCCTTTTTGCTTTTTGGAGGACCACGCTATGGGATTGCGACCAAGGTAAGCTATGTAACCTGTGGTGGAGAGATAAGTGTCTTTATCACCTCCGAAGTCTGCATCACAGTAGGCATGGAGACTTAGGGGTGTGGTTTTATAGAGTTGTATACCGTGTTGTTGAGTGCCTTGGAGATATCGTAGTAGTCGTTTGAGGGCGACCCAGTGGTTGGAGGTGGGATGGTGCAGAAATTGTGCGAGGCGGTTGACTGGAAAGGCGATGTCAGGTCTTGTTAATGAGAGATATTGTAGACTACCGACGATTCCTCGATAGTCGGATTGGTTGTGTATGGGAAGTTGGTTTTCTCGAAGAAGAGATGGTGAGGTGGCCATAGGAGTGGTGTTGGGTTTTGCATCGGCCATGTTGTATTTGATTAATAGATCATGTATGTATTTGGATTGGCTTAGGTGGAGGCCTTGAATGTTTGGTGTTACTTCGATACCTAGGAAGTAGGAGAGAGGGCCTAGGTCTTTGAGAGAGAATCGAGTGGCGAGTTTGGTGATGAAGTCTTGGATGTGTGTGGGGTTGGAGCCTGTAATGATAATGTCGTCGACATAGACAAGGGTGTAGATAGTGGTGTCGGTGGTATGTCGAAGGAAGAGTGAGGAGTCGGAGATGGATTGGTGAAAGCCAACAGTGATGAGATACGTCTTGAGTTCCGTATACCATGCACGTAGCGCTTGTTTGAGGCCATAGATAGCTTTATTAAGCTTGCAGACGTAGTCGGGATTTTGTTGGTTGACGAAACCCGGGGGTTGAGTCATGAATACGTGCTCATTTAGCGTGCCTTGGAGGAAGGCGTTATTAACATCCAGTTGCCGTAGGGACCATTGGTTGGAGACGGCAATAGAGAGAATAGTGTGAATGGTTGTTGGTTTTATGACTGGGCTAAATATTTTTGTGTAGTCTATTCCAGGGCGTTGATGAAAGCCTTTTGCAACTAGCCGGGCTTTATGTTGTTTGTGTGTCCCATCTTGATTGAATTTGTTGCGGAAAACCCATTTGCAACCCATTATATTGCGCGCACAAGAAGGTGGGACTAAGGACCATGTGTCGTTGCGAGTTAAGGCGTCGTATTCATCTTGCATTGCTTGTCGCCAATGAGGTAAGACAAGAGCTTGTTTCGTGGTGTTTGGTAAGATGGTAGTGATCATCGATTTTTGAGCTAAATTTGCGTATCGCGGGTTTGGTTTTCGAATGTTATTTGCGAGACGAGTGGTAACCTTGGGTGGTGGTTGGGCCTGTCGAGGAGGGCTGGGAGGGGAAGGAGAGTGCGGGGGAGAGGGTGAGGTGGAGGTAGGGTGGGGGGCTGTTGGGAGAGGGGGAGGTTGGGCCGTGGCAGCAGGGGTCGACGTGGCTGGGGCGGGGTCGATAGGGGTGGGAGGGGGCTGTGGCGGAGATGGGTCTGGAGGCAGGGGGTATTTTCAGGGGCTTGGGCAGGTGGCTCCTGTGATGTCGAAGGGGAGGGGTTGGGTGGTACGATGAGGCGACGTGTATAGACTTGGGTGATGGGTGGTCGGGGTGGTGGTGGGGGTGTTTGGGAGGCTGTCGAAGGTGGTGTTGGGGCAGGGGCGAGAGGAAGAGTATGAAGCGTGAGTGAGGTCCATTCCTCAATAGAAGTAGGAGGCGGTGATGGGGTGTTGGAGGTAGCAAAGGGGTAGATGTCATCGTAAAATTTGACATGTCGAGAGGTATAGATTCTATTGGTTTTGGGATCGAGGCAATGATAGGCGCTTTGGGTAGTGGAGTACCCGATGAACACGCATGAAATGGACCGATCCTCAAGCTTGTGGTTGGTATAGGGTCTTAACCATGGGTAGCATAGGCACCCAAAGTTGTGAAGATTGGTGTAGTCGGGTTGTTTATTATGAATGGTGAAGTAAGGAGTGTTACCCTTAAGGGAGCGAGTTGGCATGCGATTGATTAGATAAACGGCGGTACTAAAGGCGAAGGTCCAAAAGTTGGTTGGGAGGTGGGCGTGTTTGAGGAGAGCTAAGCCCGTTTCGACGATGTGGCGATGTCTTCGTTCGGCGTAACCATTATGTTCGGGTGTATGAGGTGGGGATGTCGAATGCGATATGCCTTGGTTGAGGAGTGTTGGGTTTAGCTTAATGTATTCTCCTCCATTGTCTGAAAAAAATTGTTTGATTGGTTTGTTGAAGAATTTTTCAACTATTGCTTTGTATTGATAAAAAACTTGTGTAGTGTCGGATTTTCGTTTCAATGGATATAGCCAAGTATATTTGCTATAGTGATCGACAAATATTACGTAGTACTTAAAGTTATCGAATGAGTGTATAGGACTTGTCCATAGGTCGAAAAACAATAATTGTAATGGTTCGGTCGTGCTAAAAGATGATAATGAAAATGGTAACTTCTTGCTTTTGGTAAGATTGCAAGATTCACAATGTTTATAATCGGAAAAGGAAATAGGCATGCTTTTATTAATAATTCTAATTATATCATAAGACGGATGCCCTAATCTATGATGTATGGATAGCGGAGTAGGTCCTTTGTTGACGATGTTAGCACACGGTTTGGGAGGACTCCACTCGTAGATGCCGTTGTTAATTTGGCCTTGGAGTAGCGTTCTCTCCGTTCTCAACTCCTTAACAAAGAAACAATTTTGTGAGAAAGTAACATAGGCATTATTATCTTGACATAGTTTTGATATGGAAATGATTTTTCTTGAGATTTTTGGAACATGTAAAACATTTGTTAAATTAATGCCATGTAATTGAGTGTTACCTGTGTTTTCAATGTTGAGTCCGGAGCCATCACCAATGATGAGTTCATCGATGCCATCATAGGTCGAGTGGTATGCTAAGGTGTCAAGGTCATTCGTCACATGGTGACTAGCACCGCTATCGAGAAGATAGGTATTTTGGAGGTCGGAAAAGTCGCCGGATAGAGCTGCGGTGTGAGCCTGGGGTGCGGCCTGTTTAGCACGGGTGGGTGGGGCTGGGAATGTGATGTTCGGGAAGAGCTTGCTAAAGAGAGAGCAATTCGCGATCACATGTCCGGTCTCACGACACCACTGGCAACGTCCTTTGAACGGACGCGGAGTGGCTTGGTTTTGGTTCGATGAGCCGTGTTGATTGGTGTTATTGTAGGTATTATTGGACCGGTTATTGTAACGATTATAGGTGTTTGTTTTGAAGGCGGCATTGGCCGCGGGTTGGTAGTGGGTGGCCGAGTTGTTTTGTTGGAGTAATTTTTCGTGGAGAGCCTCGAATTGAATTGGTTTATCGCGGGCTCTCACTTGGTCTATGACGGGTTTGTATAAGTCATAGTCAAGTCCATTGAGGACTCGAGAAATTACATCCTCCGGGTCTAATTTTTTGCCCATAAGGGCGAGTTGGTCGACACACGCTTTGAGAGCGTGAATGTATTCGGTTATTGTTTGAGTCGAAGTTTTGGTGATCGAGTCAAACCGGTTTTTAATTTGTTGGATATGAATCCTAGAAGGGTTAGCATATGTTTGGGCCAACATGTCTCATGCTTCCTTTGACGACTTTGCTCTTACGATAAGGGTTTGAAGAGCGGATGTGATGGTGCCCATGAGAGCACCAAGTATTAGACCGTCTTGCTTTATCCATGTCATGTACGCCGGGTTTGGGGTGTCTTGGTTGTCGGGTCCGGGCACGGTGGCAGGAGGGGCTGGGAGGCTGTCGTCGAGGAAGCCAAGAAGGCTGAACCCAAAGAGGATATGGGCCAGCTGGAACCGCCAGGAAGTATAGTTGGTGGGTGTTAGTTTCACCACATGTTGGAGGTTTGGGGCGGTTAATGGGGTTTGGGCATCGTGAGGATTAGGGATGTTGAGGTCTTGTTGGTGGTTCATGGTGGCGGGTGAGGGTAGGGTTCTTTTCGTGCGTTTGAAGTGGGTGCGTGTGGGTCGGAGTTGGTTGGATCGTTTGTAGCTTGCGGATACCATATAAGACAAAGAGTGAATGATTGTAAAAGTTGTATTTACTGATTATGAGAATTTACATATATATATATAGGTAGAGAGTTTGAGCTAGGTTAGGAAAGAAACTAATTCTATTCTAAATTACGAAAATATACTTTCTATATTTTAAGATAATAAGATACTAGGTTATTTGATAGTATCTTTTGGATGAGATATTTTGCTTGGAGGATTGGAGACTTGTTGTGGGCTTGGATCATGGTTAATAGTCCATAGATGAAGGAGAGTTATTAGAGCAGCCAGATGTCTATAGAAGATTGGTTGGTAGATTACTATATTTGAATATGTCTAGACCAGATTTATCCTACACGATACAACATATGAGTCAGTTTATAAGTCAACCCCGAAGGCCACATTATCAAGCAGCAGTTCATGCAGTGAGATATCTGAAAGGAACCATAAACACATGGTTGTTTTACAGTTCATCTTCATCACTACAATTGTCTACCTATAGTGATGTTGATTGGGGGCAATGTCCTTTCACATGCAAGTCTTTAAGTGGTTATTGCATCTTCTTGTGTAAGTCTTTGGTATCTTGGAAAACAAAGAAGCAGGTAACAGTAAGTATGAGCAGTGCAAAATCAAAATATCGAAGTATGTCATACACCTCTTCTGAGATGGTTTTGTTAGACAATCTATTAGCAGATATGAGTGTACAAATTCCTAAACCCATACCCCTCTATTGTGATAATAAAGCAGTAGAGCACATTCCCAGGAATCCAGTATTCCATGAATGCACTAAACATCTTAGTATTGATTGTCACTTTGCCCGAGATAAACAAGATGCAGGATTCCTACTCACCAAGAATGTGAAGTCTGAACCAAGTGGTGTTAGTCCAGTGGTAACTGAGTTAAACCTTAAAGCTTGCAGAAATGCAGGAGTTGAGAGGTCTCAGGTTCGATTACCAGCTGAGGCCACTGCAGTCCCCAAAGGGGGTGGCTTACATGGTCCATGTGGTGGTGCGGGAATGCATGGGCCCGGGGGGATCAAACCCCTCGTCACCAAAAAAGCATGTGAAGTCTGCAGTACAATTCCTGATCATCCACCTTGAAGGGGAGTATTGAAGTATAATAACTAACTTAATCATAGTAGTTATATATTTATAAGTTAGTTATAATCTGTTATAGTAAATGTACTACTATATATAGTGATAACATGTTCATTGTAAGATTACGAAATATACATTAATATAATTTCACAATACATTTTAAATTCATATCATTTTGCAGAAAGCTTGAACGTAAAATGACAAGAACGTGAAATCAAGCATCGATAATAAAATAATAATAATAATAATAATAAATTTGATGGGTGGTCTATAATCCGACACTGATTGCATTGACTTACACTTGAAGTTTGTGGATTTTGAAGGGTACAAACTACAAACCACAAATGTGTGTTATTGTAAGGGAAATCGTATGTCAAGGAAATGAGACGCTAATGACCATTATGCCTGTGAATGGACTTGATTGAGTTTGAACACGACTTGCTTTAGATATCATCTAAGATTCTTAGGCTCTTTGATCTTCCTACGTGCTATGTGGTTTAAGATTGGTAAAATGTTGAACAATTACGGCCTTGTCTAAAGGGAAAAAAAACGGAATGTACATCTTACTATTTTATATAGGCCGTATTCTTTCTGCCTTATTTTCAACTTAGCTTTGTTCAGTTCAGCTCAGCTCCTTTCAGTTCAGTTCAATTTAGTTCAACTTCATTCAATTCTGTAACACCCCGATTTATTAAGGAGCCTTTAGCAAGACATCCTCAGTAAATTGAGCTGTTACTATCTCGGAATATCCGAGGCAGTGAATAACAAAGTAAATCAAAACAAAGTACTTTATATAAAAACTGGTAAAATTTAAGCTTTGGTGTTACAGATACTACATAGCGGAATAAAAGTACAATTGAAACTACAAAGTAGGTGATCTACATCTAAGTCGGTCCATTCCAAGTGCTCACGCCATCCCATGCTCCCACAGCACCGTCTTTCCTGTCAAACTGCTCCCCATTACGGATCATCACAGGTGTCACACGAATACACAGGGTCAACCACGAGGTTGAGTAGAGGAAAAATAAGTAACAAACACTATCATATATATATTGGGATCAATCATCCCTTCTCCGCACCGATCCAACACCAAATAAACTCCGCACCGATCCAATGCCAAATAAACTCCGCACCGATCCAACACCAAATAAACTCCGCACCGATCCAACGCCAAATAAACTTTGCACCGATCCAACGCCAAATAAACTCCGCCCCATATCACAAGACCCAATATTCTCCACATCGAATTATATCACAGAAATATTCTGTCAATTAAATACAATATAACACCACTCATACAATAAGATATAAATAATTAACATCGCATAATAACAGATTACTCATCACCATGTATACAGTATTCCCCTACCTCAACTTGCAGAAAGATAGTCAACAGCTCCGAAAGATGTTCCCCGCGGAAACCGTCACCTAAACATATATTATTCAACGATTACAATCTTTACCTCATCCTATACTTAGTATCGTAACAAAATGCCGAATATAGCAACTTCTCAAATTGGAAAGTTCCCAAAATAGAAACTTTCCCAAAATAGTAACTTTCCTAAAATAGTAACTTCCCGACTCGTAAAGCCCCTTAAATAAAATAACTTTAGGAACTACAAACATCACTAATAATATTAGATAATACGATAATAGGATTGTTACAAAATAGTGGTAACATAACTATGCATCAACATTAACTTACTAATTATATTTATGGTATTTGAATATGCAAAACAACAACATTGATAAAAAGAATATTGATAAAAATAATAATACCAATATATGATAATAATAATAGTAATAATAATAACAAAACACCAAAAATAAACACCAACAACTAATAACAATAATAACATGAATAATAATAATACTAATACTAATACTAATATTATTATCATAGAGTATTAATAATAATCACATACTAATAACACTATACTAACAACTAATTAAGCAAAACATAGATCAAAACATGACCAGAAACAAAACAGACCCAAAACGACTTAACAAATACAACCCCAAAACGCAGCAATCTTACGCCCAAATAAAATAGACCAACCGTGACTAGCAGCCCCGACAAACACCGCTCCCGACACCTACTGCAACCCCCGGCTTCCCCGACACCTTACGCCCAAATAAAATAGACCAACCGTGACTAGCAGCCCCGAAAAATACCCAGAACAAACGTGAACAAAAACTACCTCGAATCCATACAAAACACCATACGTTCAATTGCTCTGCTCTGAAAACGAAGGGAAAAACGACTGGTACAGGCGACAACCCACCACCCCCTTACGGCCATAGGTGGTCAACGATGGCCTCACAATGGTCCAAAACACAACTACCAAAATCATAAATTAATGTTACATAAGAACCCGCGCTACAACACGATTACATGATAAGGTATTGCGAATCGAAAAAGGGAGGGCAAACAGAGAAACGTGAAACATAGGTGAACTTACCGATTTCACCATGACTTCGAGCAACCAAGGACCACCCTAACCCACCGTAAAAACTGCCTTCCTCGTCTCTGATGTGGTGGCTGTAAGAGTGGGTTATTGGTAGTGTTTGGAATAGGGTAAAACTAGGTTACTAAGCTAAGGATGTCGGCATAAGGGAGGGTGAAATATTAGGTTTTCACAAAAAAAAGTATGGTATGGGTTGGACGTGTGATGTGCAAGGTATTCAAGGCCCAAACTACGTGTCAAAGGTCTGAAGTTCGAATCCCGTCATCAACAGTTAATAGAATACCATTCGATAAATTATTCATCGAATATATTAACTATCGTTCAAACGCTATCGACACGTTAATTATAATAATAAATATTATAATAAGATTTTCGAGCAATTTCCGTCCATACGTCTAAACATAAATATAAACTAATACGCTTACTCAACACATCACTCACAACATATAAAATATAAAACCTTTAACTGATAAGTTACTTATCGAATACACGTCAATATGAATAATAAACATTATAATAAAATACGGGTATTACAAATTCAGTTCAGTTCGGCTTTATTAATTTCAGCCCACATTTTTATTGTTGTTGTTGTTGTTATTATTATTATTATTAGTAGTATTACTAGAGAGTTGCCCGTGCATTGCACGGATACTAAAATAATCGGCTAAAATTTAGATGTATTGTTTAAGAAACGTTTTAGCCTCTATTGTGTAGAGGGGATTGCAGGACAATTTTAATGATAATATAACTTGATTAATTATTATTGCTTCAATATGTAGTTTGATTAGCGAAATTAATTGACATTGAGATGACACATTTTTTTTAGATAGTAATTTTGAGAGGTTTAACTGTTAAAAGATAACAAAAGTGAAAATTCATTTAGCAAGTGATAGATAACTTATTAATTAATAAAAATATCCGATCTTCTAATCTCCCTCCTCAAAGCCACCTTAGTTCAACCTAATAACCTTTAACACGTAGTTAGCCACCCTAACTAACAAAATCAACCTTATTACCCTTTGAAACAATCAATTCGATCTAGATGTGCTCCCACTCATGGCTCACATGAAACACCAGTTCCACCCCCAAAACTACCTTACTCGTTAGAAAATCAACCTACTCAACAGAAACCAATAATTCCCACCCCCAAACCCCATTTTCGTATCTCGTAAAATTAATATCAATTGAACATGGCAAAAGAAATCTATTTATCTAATTGTATATTAGGCAACATTCCCAATATTGTAATACCTCGATTTTTCTTTACGATATTTATGTTTCAATAGTTTTAAGACCCGTATCGATGTGATTTAAATGTTGCTAGTACTTGTTAAGTGATGCTAAGTCTTTATAAAAAAAAGGGTTGAGACTTTTGTTCGTAAGGGGGATCGAACACAAGACCTCACGCTGACTGTATGGGCCTCGGTTCTTGAGCCACGTTTAAGGAAACTTCAGCCCATACTTAGTTTTCTACACAACCCTAGAAACCTCCTTGGAAGCCGTCATATTTAGCCTCCATCTAGGGTAAGTTAAGTTGCTTATTTTTATATCTCAAACCCTACGCATCTCAGCCGTCACTTCAAGGTTTAGGTTCGTCGTTCCCTCGGTGGTTGTAAGGTGGCTAAGTGGTGGTCGAACACCTTGCAAAGATAGGTATGTGTAACGTTGTTTAATCAGTTTTCACATCTGCGTTTTGGGTATGCTTCGTGAGTCAGGTTATTGTTTGTTTGGTTTAGTTCTTTCTGGTAAGGTGACCTTTGGGGTGTGGGTGTCGTGTTTAGTGGCGGTCGTGGTTGTGTCAGTCACCATACAACACCAGTGAGGGTGGTTTTCAGGCGGGTGTCACGGGTTGTTTGATCAGTTCGGAAATCACAGAGTTTGACCGGCTATACCTTTAGGAGGTGTCGATGCGTTTCGAGTCAGCATCTTTTATGTTTGTTGTTGGGGAAAGAGTTGTGGTGAACGGGGGAGAAGGCTGGTGGTCGTCAGGGTGGCCAAGGGTGGTTCACGTGGCGTCGAAACAGGGAGTTTATCTCCTGTGCGGTTTGTGTTATTTCTTTAGCTGTCGGGTATTGGTGTTTGGGGGTGGCACCACCGCTGACTCGGGGGAGGTCGATGCGGTGGTACCACCGTGGTCTAGGTGTCCGGTGTCAGGGGGTTGTGTCGGCGACGGTCGTGGGGTTTGGGTGGTTCTGGTCGGCCGTCGACAGAGGTGAAAAGGGGAGGTCTGGTCACGGGTTAGGATAGGGTTCAGGCGGTTTTGTGGGGTGGAATCAGCTCACCGGTGGCCGGCGATCTGGTTGCCAATGGTCGCCGGGGGTGTTAGTGGTTCTGGGTTGCTGGTCTGGTGGTCGTAGGGGTGAACGGCGGTGGTTTACTTGGTTGTCGAGTTGAGTTAGTATGGGTGGTTTAGGTTATTTGTTTGGTGTTAATATTAATATTATTATTATTATTATTATTATTGGGATTATTATTTTTGTTAATGTTGTGTTATTGTATTTTAGTAGTGCTTTATTATTTTCTTACGGTTTTGGGTCGTGTTATTTAAATAGGCGAGTCGGGAATTATTTAAGTCATGGGGACGTCTATATTTGGAAAGTTACTATATTTGGAAGGTTTCTATTTATAGTAAGTATGATCGTTAAGGGGTTCGGGAAGTTTGTTAATTCGTTGCGTATATCTGTTTAGGTAGCGAGTTTCGCGTGGAACATTTTTAGCAAGCCTCGGATTTGTCTGCGTTCCTGCTAATTCAGGTAGGGGAATACTGTATACATGATGACGAGTGATCTGTGAATACTATGTTAACTATTTATATATCTCATTGAATAATTGGTATTATATTGTGTTTAATTGCCTTATATATTTCTGTGATATAATACGTTGTGAAAATATTGGGTCTTGTGTTGGATCGGTGCGGAGTTTATATGGTGTTGGATCGGTGTGGAGTTTATATGGTGTTGGATCGGTGCGGAGTTTATATGGTGTTGGATCGGTGCGGAGTTTATATGGTGTTGGATCGGTGCGGAGTTTATTTGGCGTTGGATCGGTGCGGAGTTTATTATATTGTTGGTATATTTTATTCTTTTTCCCTACTCAACCTCGTGGTTGACCCTGTATATTCGTGATCACCTGTGATGAACCAATTTACTGGGGAGCAGATTGACAGGTGGCTGAGACTAAGGGGGAGCTATGGGAGAAAGAGCTTGGATCCAGACCAGACTAGAGTCTAGATCACCTTAGTCAGTTTAATATGAGTTGTACTTTATTTATTTTGTTAAGACTTTCGGATACGGTTGTAAGAACATGTTATGAGTTTAATTTTAATTAAAGTACTGTTTATCTTTCCTTTGTATCTACTGCCTCGGGAAACCGATATTGTAACACCTTTATTTATCTGAGGAGTCCTAGTACAGGCCCTTAAATAAATGGGGGTGTTACAAAGTGGTATCAGAGAGAACGATCCTCAGGCCTAACCTAATGAACCCAATGAATGTAGGAGAGTCAAAATAAAATGAACCCCGGGATAGGACTGTTAGGAGCACACTAAAGAAAAGTATGAGTCTGGGGCCCCCTCACACCGAACCATTGGCCCTATCAGTTTTACCCGGGAACCCAGAGTGAATATATGAGAGAAAAGGGTAGGTTAAGAAATGATGGAAGTAATGGTATACTGTGATAAGTACTTTATGAGAACTCTGAGTATAAGTGACTGTTTGGAAAAGCCGGAAGGGGCATGAACATGAAAGAATCCTTGATTGTTTGAATAAAGAGGTGTATATTAATATGGATATGTGAAGTGATTTGAAACATGTTAGTAATTCTTCTCTCATCATGTCTAGTGATATGCGGTTATGTGATCCCTGAGCCATGTTATAGAAGAGAACTACTCTATATGATAAGTGTTATTGACTCTAATGCTTAGAGAACATAACCCTAATCCGAATGGGTACCCACATGAATCGGGACTTATTTATTTTCTGTTGTATTATAGTATGCCTCCGCGAAGAAACAATGTCGCTAACATCACACAAGAAGAATTGGACCGTTTAATAGCTGAGAACGAGGCCCTGAAGGCCAAACGCATGGACTCTGCAAAAATGAGCACAATCATCGCGAGGCATCACCCTACCCAATTCACTGGGGAGGGGGAACCTCATCTGCTGGGAGCTTGGTGTCGGGAATTCAGTAACCTATTGGAGTTGGTGGATTGCCCTGAAGAATTGAGGGTTGACCAAGCAGCCCACTATCTGAGGGGTATGGCCGGAGACTGGTGGACCGGGAACAAGGGAGAGATCCGGGAAGCAGCTAGAGAAGATGGGACCGAGTATGTTGCTTGGATCGCATTCAAGAGGATTTTATATGAGGTGTTCCTACCGGAGTTCCAGAAAAGTAAGCTGAGGGAGGAGTTTGACACTTTCCGGATGACGGAGGACATGACGGTGGAGGCCTACTATAGGAAATTTATCCAGTTGGTGAGTTATGTGGGGGACATGAGGTTTGATGATGCCATGCTGGCAATGAAGTTCGAGAGAGGGTTATCTATCGCCATCAAGAAGAGACTGATTGCGGCTCCGCCTACCACAGTCCGGGACATCTATTTATGGGCTGGGGCGACAGAGAGGCTCTCAGATATGATTAAAGAAGAAAAGAAGTCGAAATCAGAGAAGAGAAAGGCTGAGGCAGTGACGGAAAGTTCTGGGTCAAAGAAACTTAGCACCAACAAGTATAGTGGTTACTTCAGTAACCACACTTCCGGGGGTGCGAGGAATCAGAGTGGGGGCAATCACATGAGTGGGGTTTCTGGCGGTGGTTCAGCGGGAATAGTTTGTTTTGGCTGTGGGAAGAGAGGACACAAGCAGGCAGTGTGTCGTTCATCTGGAGGGAATCAGTCCGGGGGTTACCGTACGCCTACAGCAGGATATCAGGGACCTCGCACCCAGTCTTATGGTAATAGTGGCTATTGCACACCCATGCCCAACTATGGTGGGGGTGCGAAGTCTGGAGGGAGAAGTAATTACCAGAGGAGCTACAACAACTATCAGAACCGCTCGTACCAGAACCAAAACCATGGGAATGGAAGCAATCAGAAGACTGGAGCAGAAGGGAACCAGCAGGCTGGGACATCTAGTGCCAGTCAGAGTGGGGTCAAATCCAGTGGCAAGCTCTATGCCATGGGAAAGCAGGCAGCTAAGGAGGATGCTCATGTGGTGACCGGTACTTTTCTTGTAAACTCTAAACCTGCTTTCGTACTTTTCGATTCCGGTGCCACCCATTCTTTTGTGTCTAGAGATCATGTTAAGGCCTTGGGACTTGAGAGATTCGACTGGGTCGCGGACTCAGTGACCATACCTTCAAGAGAGTCGATAGCTTGTGATAGGGTTTATGGGAGTGTACCCATCAAAATCGGGGAAGCAATTTTCTATTGTGACCTCATAGAATTTCCGTTGGGGGGCTTTGAGGTGATCTTAGGGATGGACTAGCTGGGGAAGTATAGGGCTTTTATCGACTGTCATCAAAAGAAAATTTCTTTGAAGGGACCCAAGGGAGTGAGGGTGTCTTACAAGGGATATCGAGTCAAACCAAAAATCAAATTCATTTCTGTCAATACCCTGAAGTCTAGCTTGAGGAAAGGAGAAAGCCTGATCTTGTGCCAAATGTGGAATTATGAGGCTGAGACTCCAAAGACTAGTGAGATACCTGTGGTACGGGAGTTTGAGGGAGTATTTCGAGACGACGTTCCAGGGTTGCCGCCGAGGAGGGAAGTGGAATTTTCCATTGACCTAAAACCAGGGGCGGGACCAATATCCAAATCACCGTACCGTATGGGACCGAAGGAGATGGAGGAGTTGAAGAAGCAGTTGGATGAACTAGCTGAGAAAGGGTTCATTCGACCCAGTGTGTCACCCTAGGGAGCACCCGTTTTGTTTGTGAAGAAGAAGGATGGTAGTTTGAGACTTTGTGTTGACTACCGAGAGCTGAACAATGTGACCATCAAGAACCGTTATCCTTTGCCGAGAATTGACGATTTTTTCGATCAGTTAAGTGGAGCTGGGGTTTTCTCCAAGATTGATCTGAGATCCGGGTACCATCAGTTGAGAATAAAAGATAAAGACATTCCCAAGACCGCTTTCAGAACGAGGTATGGCCACTACGAGTTTGTGGTTATGCCATTTGGGTTGACTAACGCTCCAGCTGTATTTATGGATTTGATGAACCGAGTCTTTAGCCCGTATCTGGATAAGTTCGTGGTGGTGTTCATCGATGATATCTTAGTATATTCCAAGAATGCAGAAGAGCACGAGGATCATTTGAGGAGAGTACTTCAGACCTTAGAGGAGCATAAGCTCAATGCTAAGTTGAGTAAATGTGAGTTCTGGTTGGAGAAAGTCGCATTTCTGGGGCACGTAATTTCGAAGGAGGGGGTATCTGTCGACCCTAGTAAGATCGAGGCTGTGACTAAATGGCAAAGCCTGAAGAATGTGAGTGAGATTCGAAGCTTCCTGGGATTGGCTGGATATTATCGGAGATTTGTCAAAGATTTTTCAAAGATAGCGAAGCCGTTGACGTCATTAATGAGAAAAGAGAACCGTTTCGTCTGGGATGAGAGTTGTGAGAAGACATTCCTAACCCTTAAGGAACGCCTGACAACAGCTCCTATCCTTGCTTTGCCAGTTGGGAGTGATAACTTCGAAGTTTATACTGACGCTTCGAAGCATGGGTTGGGTTGTGTGCTAATGCAGAATGGGAGAGTGATACCGTATGCTTCTCGCCAGTTGAAGACCTACGAAGAAAATTACCCGACTCATGATTTGGAATTGGGAGCAGTTGTATTTGCACTGAAATTGTGGCGCCATTATCTTTATGGAGCCACTTTTAAGGTGTTTTCTGATCATAAGAGCCTGAAATATATCTACACCCAGAAGGAGTTGAACATGAGACAGAGGAGGTGGATAGAGTTGATCGGAGACTATGATATGCAAATTGTCTACCATGAGGGCAAGGCGAATGTGGTAGCTGGCGCCTTAAGTAGGAAATTTGTTCATGCTTTGAGTTGTGCCAGATCGAGAGTGAGGTTGCATGGCGAACTACGGGAGATGGGAATTTTCATGATCCGAAAAGGGGATGCTCTTAGTGACTTGACGGTGGAGCCTGAGTTGTATGGGGAGATTCGGGAGTTGAAAAAGAGTGATGCGAGAATCCAGAAGTGGCGCTTAATGGTGGAAAGTAAGGTGGGTGAAGCTGCATCCAAGTTCAGTATTCATACCGACGGTAGTTTGAGGTTCAGTGGGCGATGGTGTGTACCGGATGTAGAAGAGTTAAAGAAGAAGATCCTTACTGAAGCTCATGCTACTCCATATTCCGTCCACCCAGGGGGTGATAAGCTGTATAAGGACCTTAAGAAGACGTTCTGGTGGCCTAACATGAAGAAGGAAGTCGCTGAGTTTGTTTCCAGATGCTTGACATGTCAGAGAGTGAAAGGGGAGCATAAGACACCTCAGAGGAAAGTCCAACCTTTGGATGTGCCAGAGTGGAAGTGGGAGAACATTTCAATGGATTTTATCGTGGGGTTGCCTCGGACTCAGAGGGGCAACAACATGATTTGGGTGATTGTGGATCGTTTGACTAAGTCTGCTCACTTTATTCCGATGAAAGATACGTGGAGTAGAGCTGAGTTGGCTAAGTCATATGTGCAGAATGTGGTCAAATTGCATGGTGTACCCAAGGACATTGTTTCCGATCGTGACTCAAGGTTCATCTCTAGATTTTGGCAGGAGTTACAGGCAGCTTTGGGTACCCAATTGAAATGAGTACAGCTTTCCATCCAGCTACTGATGGTCAGACTGAGAGAACGATTCAGACCCTTGAGGATATGTTGAGAGCATGCGTTCTTGAGTTCGGAGGATCTTGGGAGGATCGACTCGGATTGATAGAGTTTTCGTATAACAACAGTTATCATGCCAGTATTGGGATGGCCCTTTCGAGGCTCTATACGGGAGGAAGTGTCGGAGCCCTGTGTGTTGGGATGATCGAGCTGATGTTGTGACCTTAGGGCCAGATATGATCCAGGAAATGGTGGAGCAGGTTCAGATTATTCGACAAAGGATGAGGGCCACGCATGATAGACAGAAGAGGAGTGAGATTTCATTCGAGGCGGGAGAGAAAGTACTACTGAAAGTATCTCCGATGAAGGGTGTGATGAGATTCGGCAAGCGTGGCAAACTGAGTCAGAAATTTATTGGGCCGTTTGAGATCTTGGACAGAGTTGGGGAGGTGGCATATCGTTTAGCTTTACCTCCAACCCTATCCAAGGTCCATAATGTGTTTCATGTGTCTCAGTTGAGGAAATATGTGAGTGATCCATCACATGTGCTTCAGCACGAGGTGATTGAGGTAGATGAACAGTTGGCATACATTGAGACTCCGAAAGAGATTCTGGACAGGAAGGTACGAAAGACTCGCAATGGGGAGACGTCCTTGGTGAAAGTCTTGTGGACCAATCATAATCAGGAAGAGGCTACATGGGAGCCTGAGGCGTCCATGAGAGAGCGTTATCCGTATCTATTCGATTGAGGTAAGTTACGCGGACGTAACTTTTCTTTAAGGGGGGGTGGAATGTAACGTTCTGTGATTTAAGTAAAGTTTTTGTGGAAGTTTTCATGATGTTATGTGTTCCAAGTTCGTTTGAGTTAGTTGTTTGGACACCTAGGGAGGACGAACTTCGGGACGAAGTTCAATTTAAGGGGGGAAGACTGTAATACCTCGATTTTTCTTTACGATATTTATGTTTTAATAGTTTTAAGACCCGTATCGATGTGATTTAAATGTTGCTAGTACTTGTTAAGTGGGATCGAACACAAGACCTCACGCTGACTGTATGGGCCTCGGTTCTTGAGCCACGTTTAAGGAAACTTCAGCCCATACTTAGTTTTCTACACAACCCTAGCAACCTCCTTGGAAGCCGTCATATTTAGCCTCCATCTAGGGTAAGTTAAGCTGCTTATTTTCATATCTCAAACCCTACGCATCTCAGCCGTCACTTCAAGGTTTAGGTTCGCCGTTCCCTCGGTGGTTGTAAGGTGGCTAAGTGGTGGTCGAACACCTTGCAAAGATAGGTATGTGTAACGTTGTTTAATCAGTTTTCACATCTGCGTTTTGGGTATGCTTCGTGAGTCAGATTATTGTTTGTTTTGTTTAGTTCTTTCTGGTAAGGTGACCTTTGGGGTCTGGGTGTCGTGTTTAGTGGCGGTCGTGGTTGTGTCAGTCACCATACAACACCAGTGAGGGTGGTTTTCAGGCGGGTGTCACGGGTTGTTTGATCAGTTCGGAAATCACAGAGTCTGACCGGCTATACCTTTAGGAGGTGTCGATGCGTTTCGAGTCAGCATCTTTTATGTTTGTTGCTGGGGAAAGAGTTGTGGTGAACGGGGGAGAAGGCTGGTGGTCGTCAGGGTGGCCAAGGGTGGTTCACGTGGCGTCGAAACAGGGAGTTTATCTCCTGTGTAGTTTGTGTTATTTCTTTAGCTGTCGGGTATTGGTATTTGGGGGTGGCACCACCGCTGACTCGGGGGAGGTCGATGCGGTGGTACCACCGTGGTCTAGGTGTCCGGTGTCAGGGGGTTGTGTCGGCGACGGTCGTGGGGTTTGGGTGGTTCTAGTCGGCCGTCGACAGAGGTGAAAATGGGAGGTCTGGTCACGGGTTAGGATAGGGTTCAGGCGGTTTTGTGGGGTGGAATCAGCTCACTGGTGGCCGGCGATCTGGTTGCCAATAGTCGTCGGGGGTGTTGGTGGTTCTGGGTTGCTGGTCTGGTGGTCGTAGGGGTGAACAGCAGTGGTTTACTTAGTTGTCGAGTTGAGTTAGTATGGGTGGTTTAGGTTATTTGTTTGGTGTTAATATTAATATTATTATTATTATTATTATTATTATTATTATTATTATTATTATTATTATTATTATTGGGATTATTATTTTTGTTAATGTTGTGTTATTGTATTTTAGTAGTGCTTTATTATTTTCTTACGGTTTCGGGTCGTGTTATTTAAATAGGCGAGTCGGGAATTATTTAAGTCATGGGGACGTCTATATTTGGAAAGTTACTATATTTGGAAGGTTTCTATTTATAGTAAGTATGATCGTTAAGGGGTTCGGGAAGTTTGTTAATTCGTTGCGTATATCTGTTTAGGTAGAGAGTTTCGCGTGGAACATTTTTAGCAAGCCTCGGATTTGTCTGCGTTCCTGCTAATTCAGGTAGGGGAATACTGTATACATGATGACGAGTGATCTGTGAATACTATGTTAACTATTTATATATCTCATTGGATAATTGGTATTATATTGTGTTTAATTGCCTTATATATTTCTGTGATATAATACGTTGTGAAAATATTGGGTCTTGTGTTGGATCGGTGCGGAGTTTATATGGTGGTGGATCGGTGCGGAGTTTATATGGTGTTGGATCGGTGCGGAGTTTATATGGTGTTGGATCGGTGCAGAGTTTATATGGTGTTGGATCGGTGCGGAGTTTATTTGGCGTTGGATCGGTGCGGAGTTTATTATATTGTTGGTATATGTTATTCTTTTTCCCTACTCAACCTCGTGGTTGACCCTGTGTATTCGTGATCACCTATGATGAACCAATTTACTGGGGAGCATATTGACAGGTGGCTGAGACTAAGGGGGAGCTATGGGAGAAAGAGCTTGGATCCAGACCAGACTAGAGTCTAGATCACCTTAGTCAGTTTAGCATGAGTTGTACTTTATTTATTTTGTTAAGACTTTCGGATACGGTTGTAAGAACATGTTATGAGTTTAATTTTAATTAAAGTACTGTTTATCTTTCCTTTGTATCTACTGCCTCGGGAAACCGAGATGGTAACACCTTTATTTATCTGAGGAGTCCTAGTACAGGCCCTTAAATAAAAGGGGGTCTTACAAATATGCTATGCTCCGACCTCCATTTTACACTAAAACATTTATTTTTATTCTTTTCACCCTTATCACTTAACTAACCACGTCCTCAAATAATCGAACCAATGTTATTAACCCTTGAAACAACCACCTTCAACTCACCAATAGTTCTTTACTCCTCCCGGCTCACTTGAAAGTTGAAACAACCACCCTTATTACCACCCCAATAGTGAACTTATACTTTAGATAAAAACCTACTCACCAGAACACTAACTCTCCCTCTCCCTCGAAAACTCCGCTTTTGTATCTTGTAAAAATCACTTGAATAACCTCTCATACTAATATTTTAATCTATGAATAAGTATATTAGAACTTAAAATAATTGAGAAAGAGGGGTACTAAATAAAAAGTTATTTCTACCACTCAACCTAGAGCCTTGAGTAGAGTCCACATTTTTACTAATCCTGCATTATTATCTTTGTAATTTTTAGTTACAAAGTTGTTTACGAAGTATAAATATCTACTTTTTCGATAATTTATCCACCTGAAATCTTAAGATCTTTATTTGTAATTTGTTTAAGAGTTCAAATTTAATAAGAATTGTTCATACAATATAGTACTTATTGTGTGGTGAAAAAAATTTGATATTATATAAGTGTGAGCCGACGGTAGGAGCATAGTTTATTGGTAAAAGAAAATCCCCCTCATAATTCAAAAGTAATTAAGATCTATATATTTCATCTCTGTTATGTTCAAGTGATTTTGTAAAGGATGCAAATGGGCATAGTTCTCGAGGTAAAAAAATTATTTTCAGTTGAGTAGGTTGATTTTCTAAGTTTTAAGGGGTGAGTTTGCTTTCCGGGGTTAAAATTACGTATTTCATCCCGTGGGTAGGAAATATGGAAGAAAACCTAAATAACCGAATAAAAAAATAGGAAAGTAAATATAGAATAGGAGGGAGTAATATACTACGCTCCTACCCCCATTTCACATACACTCAAAAGCGAACATACCCCTTAAAACTTTGAAAATCAACCTACTCAAGGAAAATAAACTCCTTACCTCGAAAACTCTTCCCCCTTTGCATCCTTTAAAAATCACTTAAATGTAACAAAAAGGAA
The DNA here is from genome assembly GCA_029255685.2 of Silene conica. NCBI lineage: Eukaryota > Viridiplantae > Streptophyta > Magnoliopsida > Caryophyllales > Caryophyllaceae > Silene > Silene conica. The sequence continues at coordinate 78,460,256 of CM055314.2, forward strand.
ATAAATAGATAATAGATCTTAATTACTTATGAATTATGAGGGAGCATTTATTTTTAGTAATACACCATGCTACTACCGTCGGCTCACACTTCAAAATATTATTTTTATTTTTATTTTTTCATCACACAATAAATATATTGTATGAACGGTTTTTATTAAATTTTGAACTTTTAAATAAATTACAAATAGATCCCTTCTCATGGTTTTTATTTTCTTTCTTACTTATTTTGTTTGTTTTAAGAACATGTATCTATAAATACAAATTTAATAACAATAAAACCTTTTTTTTACTCGAACAATCAACCCCTTAAGAATTCAATAAGTGTGCCTCGTGTAACCTTAGTTGTATGAACCTTATCAATTATTAACCAAACTCAACTACATGTATATATGTCATCCGATCACATTTTCATCTTAATTTTATTTTCTTTTCCTATAATTGTATAATTGTGTTTGCATTTCTTGTACTTTGTTTTCACCCATTACTAGTTTTATACCCGTGCAAATTGCACGGGTATGTTATGTCAAATTTGTTAGTATAGAGAGTTGACATTTAGGATTATTGTTTTATTAATTAATTATTTTCTTTTAAATTTAGTTATCTCTGTACATGAAGTTTTGAAATAAATTCATAAACTCTCTGCTCGTTTGGTTAACAATTTTAAATTAAAGGCATGTTAAAAAAATTGAATTATAAATTTGGTTTGAAATTACCGTAAAGTATACTCCGTATATGATAGGCAATTGGCCAAGATGCCGTTATTGTAGTATGTTATGCTCGTGGTAACTAAATTTGAGTTTCTAATCTTTTTTTTTACTCGGACGATTTTATATGGACTGGACTTATGTATTGAAAAATATTACTCGGATGATAAATAACACAAAATTAGTAAATTTCACATGTTTGAATAGTTAGATACCCGTGAAAATTAGTAAGCCTATTTTTCATTTAATCTAAGCTATGCACGTTTATAAAACTCATGCACGAACAATATGGAAACTTTGACCCGTGCACATCTTGGATAACATTTTTTTACCCAGTTTTATCCGGTATATATATTTTTCTTCCAAGAGTTATCTTTGGATTTTTCTCCTTTTGAATCAATCCTATAAAAAGTTATTGTTCCAAAAACGGTTTAAACTACAAACCCATAAAAAACAATATACAATGGTAAATTGGGTCGTGCCTACCTAAACATGGGGAGATATATACGAAGCACACCATACTGTACAATATTCTACACGTCCCATTATTTGTGGGATGTTCTTGAACACATTATCACTCCCCTTAACCTAATTACTCCCTCCTTTCCGCCGTTCCCTCTCAATTCCTCACCATCCATTTTAATCTTTTGCTCCTCTTCCTCCTTTTCTCAACTCTATTACCTTCCATTTTACTTACTTCATTCAAAAATTAATAATTATTTCACTTAAATTTATTAATTACCCAATAATTTCATAGATATAAGGTGATTAATAATTCGTTTCTTTCTTTGATGTTTTTAGAATCTTCAAGTGATTAAGTTGATAGTGAGGACACTCCAAAATATATTTATTGAAGTGGATTAATCAGTAGATCTGTTTCGTTGAGTAATGAATGCGGCGGATTGGGTCGAGGAGTGGATATTCATGCATGCAGAGAAGAATATACCGTATTTTTGATCAATTTTTACATCTTTATTTACAAATTTTAAAAGTTTGATTTTTTGTTCCAATTAAAATTTGAGTTTCTGTCAATTTTTATATCTTTATTTACAAATGTCAAAAGTTTTTTTTGTTTCAAATGAGATTTTAGTTGATTTATTGTAAACAATTTAATATAAGAATTTATTTATGAGATTATAGTATTTGTAATTTTTTGTTTTGGCATAAGACGGTGTATATGTTTAGTTAGCAGATTGAATTATTTTATTTGCTTTGTATAAATAGAAATTATTGTTAGAAATTTTATTATATTAATCAATGGGTAATTCACGAAAGTCATATATTGTATCTTGTTCAGCTATATTGGTGTCTATAGAGAAATTTGTTTGTGAAGAAATTAAAATGGCTATGAGAAAGTGGGGTGTATGGTGGGGACACTTATTTAAAGAAATAAAATATTGTACTTTCAACCACAGATCGACACATAGGATCTGTGGTTGTTGCTTTTATAGATTAGATACTACTATACCTTTTTCTTGCTAGTTCGTTCGTAGATTACACATCAAAGATAGTACTTATAATTTTGTACTTTATGATTTTTAGGATAGTTTTTTGAGTTTTATTGTAAACATATGATTTTTTACTATAATGATACAACACAAATGCACCATACATATAAACATCGTTATTATTTTATAAAGCTATGAGTTACTATAGTGCTTCAAGTTATTGGAACTTCTATTCTTATTAGAATTTGAATTACATAAGTATATTTACCTAATAAGCTATACAAATACACCATACCTATAAAAAATCGTTATTACTTTATAAAGCTATGAGATATTAGAGTGTTTCAAGTTATTGAAACTTCTATTTTGATTAAAATTTGAATTACGTAAGTATAATTAACTAATTAACTTTAGTTTATCTAATTTGTTTTAAATTTAATTTAAGTGTTTTAAGAAATTTGGAGACTAACACGTCGTTCGAAAAAACTTCAAATATATACAAGTACATATATATGTGTCAATCGATCACATTTTCATCTTAATTTTATTTTCTTTTCCTATAATTGTGTAATTGTGTTTGCATTTCTTGTACTTTGTTTTATACCATTACTAGTTTTTAACCCGTGAAATTCACGGGTGATTTTAAAATTTTAAAATCAAAATATTTGAATCATATTTTAGATATAATAGTTTAATTACTTCGTGCCTATTGATAAGTTAATAAAATAGATTTGTGGCCCTTTTATAAATATTGTTCATATTAATTAAATATAAAGTGTATATTAAATTAATACACTACAAATATAGTTAGCATGAATACATCCAGAGAAAAAAAATATGCATCATATAAAAACTAATGGTTGATTTAAGAGCAATGTAAAAATTATATGTTCAACTTAAATATGGATTTTAAATTAAATATGGATTTTAAAGAATTATAATAATTACTGAAAGATATGGTTTTAATTAAATATGGATTTTAAATAGCTTCCTAAACAAAATTTTAAGATTCCGTGAATTTTAAATATGGATTTTAAATAACTGAAAGATAATAATTTCCTAAATATAGAATTTTCGTGAAGTTTAAATAGCTTCTTAAACAAAATTTTAAGATTTCGTCAATCCATGAATTATACACTATTAATTGACCTAATATGAAAAGAATAATAACTGAATGATTTTAAATATGAGTAAGTTATGCTTAATATTGTTATTTTAAATAACAGTGAATTTTAGATGCTTAATATTGTTTTTTCATTTTTTTGTCTTTTAACTTATAAATATATATGTCGGATTAATTCAATCCGACTCGGTTTATATATTAATGTATGCGGCTTAATTTATGCGAGCGCATTTTAGTTTTAATCTAACACGATTTTTCACATAACACTATGTAATTTTTAAACTAAAAGTATTTATATTTATTTAATATTATAAACAATTTTAATTTTATATTATTAAAGTACTAAAATAATCAATTTCTTTATCTTTATATTAATTTCATATTTTAAAATTCTGAAATAATTAATTTCTTTATATTTTAACTATTAACAATATTAATTTCATATTATTAAAGTTCTAAAATAATTGATTTCTTTCTCTTTATATTATTAAGAATATTAATTTAAAATACTAAAAACAGACCCGTGAAAACGGGTTACAACCTAGTTTCTTATTATTTTAGGAAATTTTGTGCATGTTCATTATTGTTTTAGCATTATTATTATTGTTTCCAAATATTTTCAGTATCGAGAATTTGAGTTCTTATGGAATGCAATTTTGTCATTAAATTAGGTGTAGAATTATGGAATGCATAATAATCACGTCAACCAACTTAATGCAAATGGAATAAAATCTTGTAGAATTATGGAATTTATGGAGTCAAATTAATTGTTATTGTCAAATTAAAATGGAATTTATGGCGTTATACATATAGGTGTATAATAGTCAGTCTGTTATATGAAAGAAATCAATTTGATTCCATAATACTTGCAAATGGAATCACGGGTTATATGAAAGAAATCAATTGTTTGCACTAATTTAAATTACTAAATATGGCGTCAAATCTTGTGATTCCATTTGATTTCACTAATTGAAATTTTATTGGACAATAGCTCTAGGATGCTTTAAAACGCGACACGTAGGACGAAGCTTTTATCTTGTGATGCCACGTCAGCAGCTTGGCTTCTGCATTAGATAAATATATGATACTACTATACATTTTTCTTATTAGTTTGTAGATTATACGACAGAGGTAGTACTTCTAATTTTGTACTTTATGATTTTTAGGATATTTTTTTGAGTTTTATTGTAAATGATTTTTTTACTATAATGATACAACACAAATGCACCATACATATAAAAATTGTTATTAGTTTATAAAGCTATGAGATATTCTAGTGCTTCAAGTTAATGGAACTTCTATCTTATTAGAATTTGAACTAGTTTGGTGACCCGTGAAATTCACAGGCTCGGTTTAAAGACCGTTCATGCATTTTTCCCCTTTAATTGTTTGATGATTTTTCCATTTTTCATTCGTGGTCTATCACTATAATTATTTTAGCCGTTCATATTTAAGGTATGTATTACTGAGCAAGAAAATGTGTCGTTTCTGTGAATCAATAACGAAAATAAAGTTGTCACATGCGACCCTCCATGATATCTCATAATAATATACTCGTATTTTATGAAAGTACAAGATTGACTTTTAAAGAAGATGATGAATTTGAATTTATGGCAAATTAATGAAAGAGTTATAAGTTAGAAAATATGAAAAGAGGGGTAATAATTATTGCGATATTATGATAGGAAAATTGAAAGGATGGGGCGTGGTTTATTCAATAGGATATTGAAGATAATCTTCTTTCTATAAAAGGAACAACATTTCAAGGCTTCTGATTGGCCAAAATTTTTCCTTTTTTTTTTTAATTAAAAAGCCACCAATGTTCGTATGTGAATTAATTACTCTCTCTCCACTCAAGAATTAATTACTCCCTCTCCACTTTAGTTCTCTCCAATTTATTTTAATTTTAGTTGTTTAATTTAGTTGTTTAACCAGGTCGAATGTCGAATGTCGAATGTCGAATGTCGAATATTTAATTGCTATGGCATATTGTATTATAAAATTACAAATTACAAATTATAAATTACAAATAATAACTACATGTCAAACAATTTTATTATAACCAAGAGTACAGCTAAACAAAACACATTTCAATTTCAATTGATAAAATGTAATTTCAAAGATCGATGCTATAGCCCTTATTCGTCGAGATAATATTAAAAATTTCGATGTCTTTGTACCTACATCAAAGACACACAATATTATATATTAATATAGAGATTTTGTAACTTTTGATTGAGAATATATATCTGATTATAAAAAGCGTGTAGATTGAAAATAATTGGTTCACATAATTTTCGTAATTTTTTAATTTATACAAATTATTATCAAACCATATAAAATATAAGGGTAAATAGGAAAATAAAAGATGACGTCTAAGCTAATGAAATTTTATTTTCCGATTTTAACTAATTTGGTTGGGTTTATGTACTGTATTTTAATATAGAGATTTTAGTATAGAGATTTCTTACATTTTGATTGAGGATATATATCTGATTATAAAAAGTGTGTAGATTGAAAAGAATTGGTTCACATAATTTTCGTAATTTTTTAATTTATACAAATTATTATCAAACCATATAAAATATAATGGTAAATAAGATGATTATAAAAAGTGTGTAGATTGAAAAGGATTGGCTCACATAATTTTCGTAATTTTTTAATTTATACAAATTATTATCAAACCATATAAAATATAAGGGTAAATAAGAAAAATAAAAGATGACGTCTAAACTAATGAAATTTTATTTTTCGATTTTAACTAATTTGGTTGGGTTTATGTACTGTATTTTAATATAGAGATTTTAATATAGAGATTTCGTAAATTTTGATTGAGGATATATATCTGATTATAAAAAGCATGTAGATTGAAAATAATTGGTTCGCATAATTTTCGTAATTTTTTAATTTATACAAATTATTATCAAACCATATAAAATATAAGGGTAAATAAGAAAAATAAAAGATGATGTCTAAGCTAATGAAATTTTATTTTTCGAGTGAATACCAAATATAATAAAATTAGCGAAAATTAAAACATTCAAATACTGAAAATCAATAAATTAAAATTGTTGAGAGTTTGAAATCAACGAAAATATGTAACTCCGTCTTAAATAATGTACATAAAAAAGATAGAATTTATACTCTATGGTCGGAGTTTTTTTGGGTAGTTAGAGGGTCAGACTAATAATAATTTGGCCGGGTTCATTACGATCGCTAGGAATAGATTAAAACAAGTCAGTATCACACCTATGAGTTATAGGACAATTTTTTATACTAATTCATCCTACATATGTATATTTGATACGTCTTAAAATTAGATCGATAGCGTCATCCAAAATAATAAGTTGTATACTTTTATAATGTAAAGCAGATGCGTTGTTTTATTTACGTCTAAGTTAAGCGTATAAATTTTTATATCAATATAACTGCAATACTAAAACCATATTTTTATTATATTTATTCACCTTTTTATTAATTTTTTTCAGTTTAATAAAATTGAACCCGTGCATTATTTACACGGATGTAAAACTAGTCTATTGTGAAAGTGAAAGAGTTAAGCTCTAACTCGTCATTAATTTGTTGGCGTATTTTTTTTACTACTTTTTCTTGTAGCTTGATATTCATTTATTTACTATTTACGTTATTCATTAGTATTGTTTTTTATTGTAACCTACTAGTATTTTGTTATTCTCATTATCATTACTTTTGTAACCGAATGATGTCATTTTTTGTTAAACGTCAAATTTGATATTTTTGTTAGTCAACTTTATTAAAATGATAATATTCCGTATTAATTAAAAAAAAAAATAAGTATTATATAAAATAATTTATATATTTTTTTTAGTTTGGAAATGATGATGATATGTAAAACTTAAAATATTTTTCACTCATTTTCGCTTAGTTACTCTAACGTCTAATCAAATTAAAATAATTTAAATAAAGTAAAACATACATTCTCAAATTGAAATTTAAAAGTAAAAAGATATGCTACTCATAAGTATTATGTTGTTTTGGGATAAAATGTAAGTAATTATACTACGAGAATTAATATAAACATATAAACATATTATCGAAAATCGAAATATACAATGTACTTTTGTCATTTTATCATCAAAGCAACAATAAGACAACAAAATCGAATGTATCCTATCTCATCTCATTAGTATTCAAATCATAAGGAAACTATAGATTTAGCTATCTATCCAAATTAATTAAATATATAGAAAATACAATATTTACACTATATTTGTGATTTGTTATTAATAACAATATCGTTGTTCATCCTACCATTTGTTGCATATAGTCAAATTTTTAAAAAGAAAAGCAAATGAAAAAGTCATTCAAACCAAACAAAAATATGTAAAGAAGATTCATACATATAACATCAATTTCATGCAGTTTTTTTTATATGTGAGTATGTATCATCCTCCTACAGTTTCAAAACACAAAAATAATAAAAAATAAGATTTTACATAATTCAATATACAATAAAGAAAAAGATTAAAAAAAAAGTTTACTTATCCATGTAAACTTTACACACTAATTGATACATGCATATTCTATACACTTTATTTACAGTTTTGGCACGTATTTCTACGCATGTTTGGTAGTTTTTAGCTATTTTTCCTCCTGAAACGGTTTACTTTGGCATTTCTATGTTTTGAATGTAGGAACAAGCAAAAGTGAGCTAAACCAAGCTTTAATCGTCCCTCGGAAGCTTTCTTAGGGGAACCCACAAGAGAAGGGTCTGAACTCGCTGTTATGAGGACGCGTGCAAGAAGATCAGGAGTTGCTGGGAGCAGGAATCGGTCGACCGACCAGTCTACTTGGTCGACCGACCATGGTGTCAAGTCAGAAGGTTGGATTACAGCATAGGCAGTCGACCGACCACGATGCTCGATCGGTCGACCACTTCACGGACTGAGCAAACTCTTTGTTTTATTTTCGGTTTTTAGTCTAATCTTGGAATTTTGGAGACTATTATAAGAGAGAAACAGTAATTAGAATTAGGGAAGCTTTTCATTAGGGATAAACACATTAGACCTAAGTAGAGAAAACTCCATTATCATACTTGTTCATCGAATTCCGTTCCATAGTAAGTTTTTAATGCAATCTTATTTCTTTATTGTTTCAATCCCTATTCTTTCTTATTCTTATTATTTTGATTTAATTACTTTTCCCCTTAACTGTTATTTCATGAATATGTCATTTCTCATGAATTTCATTAGATTCGTTAGTATTAATTCCTTGTTTATGAGTAGCTAATTCTCATGATTGGGAATTAGGGGAACCATGGCGAAATTAGGTTTTTTATCGGTTGTATGAACTTTGTACCGATATCAATCTATGTTGTTGGATTCATTTTACTATATTGAAAGATTAGTAGAATAGGTTTATCAATAGATAAAGAATTGCCTACGAACGAAAGTTTTGTGCTTTTCTAGGAACCTGAAGACCGTAAGGATTTGGATGAATATTGACCAAAAGGCTTATTCACGTTTCTTGAGATTGTGTTTCATGAGTTGTCTACCCTTTACTGACTTACCTTAGCCATGGTGAACCGAAATTTCCAATCATCTTTTTACCTTGTTCTAGACTTCTTTTATTTTATTGTCTTAGTTGTTAGTTGCAAACAAAACAAACAAACCCCCTTTATTCGTTCTTTCAATAGACTTTAAATTCGCAAACATAATTAGCTTTGTCTCTCTGTGGTTCAACCCTTAATATCACTATCTATAGTTTTAGTTTGGTTTTTATTAATCTTATCTTTGAAACCCACAACGACGGGTATCAAATTTTGGCGCCGTTGCCGGGGAGACGGTATAATTTTGATTGATAAATTTTAGTTTATTTTCCTTGTCTTAAGGAACCTCGGTTCCTTAATTAAGACCGTTTCTTACCTTTGCTTCTAGTTTTGCTTTTGCACAGTTAGAAGACATCTTTTTGAGAGGAAGGCTTGAGTACTCTCATTCCTAGAGATAATGTCTACCCTATACGATCATATTCAACCAAAAGTGCAAGATCTTCCGAAGGGGTTCAATCTACCTACACCTACTAATGGTTCTTTCGAGCTCCACCCCAACTACATCATGTTGGTGGAGCGGAACCAGTTCGCCGATCTACCAGATTATGATCCGTTGATGCATATAGAAATATTCACGGATTATTGTTGTTCCATACCTATACCGGCTGGGGTGACCCAAGATGAGGTGAAGGCTATTATGCTCCTGTACTCCTTAAAGGATTCTGCACGGGATTGGTACCGCTACCTTGATAGGGTAGCAGAGAAAATCATGGATTGGACATCCTTGGCATTGGCTTTCTACAAAAAAGTATTATCCGCTCGCAAAGGCCAATGACTTGAGAAGTCAAATCACGAATTTTCAGCAAGGACCGGATGAAGAATTTTGTGAGGCATGGAGCCGCTTCAAGAAACTGGTTCGATCTGTTCCTCACCACGGTTTCCAACAACGGTACCTTTGCAACCAATTTTACAATGCTCTATATGACGATTAAAAGGTCATACTTGATGCAACTGCCAGTGGGAGGTTCCAAAATAACACAGACCATAAGAAAGGTTGGAACACGATTGAGGAAATGGCAGTTCATAGGGCTGAATTTGGAAGTTCGTGTGGAAATTCGCGAAGGTTCAATGTAGAAATGGGTTGTGTTTTAGCTCTTGAGATGTCCTTTGCTGCTTGTTTTGAAAAGCTTGAGGCAGCCCAGCTGAGGCAAGAAAATTCGAACTTGATTACCACGGTTGATAACACGAGTGAGACGGTGGAGTTGAGAGGAATAGTCGAAGCCCTCATGACTCAAATGTTGGAAATGGAAAAGGCTCAAGTTGCATCATTGAAGAAATTTGAGAGCCAAATAGCAATCTTAGCTGCTAATCAGATTGCTAACTCTCCGAGCAAGTGTCAGAGTCCCGTAGAGATGATCAATGCCATTAATCTCTGAAGCGGTCTCTCATATGATGGACCGGTAACCCAAGAGAAGTCTGATAAAGTTTCTGATGTGGAAGTTGATTTCGTCCCCTGTAAAGTCAGTCGACCGACCAACATCCATGGTCGATCGACCGAAAGACCTGTTGATTCGTCAGTTTCTGACAACCAGAAACCTTCTGATCCTAGTTCGGCTGGTCGACCGACTGACATTCCCAGTCGACCGACCAAGACACCTGAGCAGAATTTGGATTCGTCTCTTGATTTGCCTGACTCTTCTCTCATCGATGACTTAACGGAGATTCTGAAGTTAAAGAAGCCGAAGATTACTGATCCTACAGCTAGTGTTGCAGTTCCGTATCCGGAGCGATTGAAGAACTCGAAAACGGAGCGGAAGTTTGGTAAGTTCTTGGAGATGGTGAAGAACCTCGAGGTAACCATTCCATTCACTGATCTAATTACCCAGGTACCTTCTGACACTAAATTTATGAAAGATATTTTGAGTCGTAAGAGGAATTTTCAGGATGCAAGTGGTATTGCTTTTGTAGAAGAGTGTAATGTTCTTTCATAAAATAATATTCCACCTAAATTAAAAGACCCTGGTTGTTTCTCTATCCCATGCACGCACCATAGGTAATCATGTGATTGGGAAAGCCCTTTGTGATCTAGGGGTTAGTGTCAGTGTTATGCCATATTCAGTATGTGAAAGACTTAATATAGCTAGACTTAAAGTCACAAATATTACCCTTCAGATGGCAGATAGATCCACCCAAAGACCTTTAGGAGTCTTAGAGGATGTCCCAGTTCGAGTGGGAAAGTTCTTTATTCCTGTCGATTTCGTAGTTTTAGACATTGCTGAGGATAGTCAGATACCTATCATTTTAGGTAGACCATTTTTACACACAGCTGGGGTGTGATAGATGTCAAATGCGGGATCATAACCTTAGAAGTCGGGGATGACACCATTGAGTTCAGTCTTGCCCATAAGGCAACCACACCTACTGATGATACGTGTTTTTCCATCGATATTGTTGACAGGAATGTTATCCATAATTGGAGGGAATCCCTAGCCAAGGATCCCTTAGATGATCTGACAATTCTAGATGAGTGTGCAGGTAATCCAGTGGAAAATGCTGATGATCTGGATGTTTTGGAAGCAGCGATAGAGGATCGCGAGGTTACTGAGGAAGAGGATGAGATTATTACGAGTTTGGCTAATGCAAATCTGGTAAACACATGCTATGTTGTTGGCACTGATTCTGTTCATGCTGTAGAGGTAAAGGTACCATAGCGTAAGCCACTTCCTCCTAATCTGAAGTATGTTTTTCTGGATGATACTGAGCAGTACCCTGCTATTGTTAGTGCTAAACTAGATGATAACCAGCTTTCTGCCTTGATGACTGTTCTTAAAAAGAACAGGAAAGCCTTAGATTATTCTTTGGATGACATTAAGGGCATCAGCCCTGATGTTTGCATGCACATGATAGAGCTAGAGGAAGGCCATAAGCCTTACAGACATGGTCACGTAAGTTGAACCCGAAGATGCAGGAGGTAGTTATGACTGAGGTGATGAAATTACTTGATGCAGGTATTATTTACATAGTTGGCAACTCCAAGTGGGTTAGCCCAGTTCAGGTAGTTCCGAAAAAGGAGGAACTACCGTTGTTTAAAATGATAAAGATGAATTAATACCTACTCGAGTTGTAACAGGGTGGCGGATGTGCATTGATTATAGACAATTAAATGTCGTCACCAAGAAAGACCACTTCCCCCTCTCTTTTGTTGACCAAATGACCGAGAGACTTGCTTCTAACAAGTTCTTTTGTTTCTTAGATGGATATTCAGGTTTCTTTCAGGTTTCTTTCAGATTCATATTCATCTAGATGATCAGAGTAAGACCACTTTTACTTGTCCATAGGGTGTTTTTGCATACCGCAGAATGCCTTTTGGGTTGTGTAATGCCCCTGCTACCTTTCAGAGGTAGATGATGGGGATCTTTTCTGATTTCATAGAAAATATCATGGAGGTATTTATGGATGATTTCTAACTTTATGGCAATGAGTTTGATCAATGTTTAGCTAATCTTGATAAAGTTATGTAGCGTTGTATTGATGTAAATCTTGTTTTAAATTGGGAAAAGTGTCAGTACGTTCATGGTCAATGAGGGGGTAGTGTTAGGGCATTTGATTTCTGATAAGGGTATTCATGTGGATAAGGCAAAAGTGCAAGTGATTGAGCAATTCCCCCTCCTGTGAATGTTAAGGGGGTGAGAAGTTTCCTTGGTCACGCAGGTTTTTACCGGCGTTTCATTAAAGACTATTCTAAAATTGCTAAACCACTTACACAATTGCTCCTTAAGGATGTTGTCTTTGAGTTTACTGATGAGTATCTTTTAGCTTTTAACAGGTTAAAGGAGGCTCTAATTTCAGCACCGTTCATTCAGCCACCTGATTGGGATCCCCCATCATGTGTGATGCCAGTGACTATATAGTGGTTGCAGTGCTACGACAGAGGAAAACAAGGCATTGAATGTCATTTAATATGCGAGCCGAACTCTGGATGAGGCTCAAGTCAACTATTACACCAAAGAGAAGGAGCTTCTAGCTGTAGTTTTTGCCTTAGAGAAATTTCGTTCTTACTTATTGGGTTCTAAGGTTATTGTTTACACTGATCATGCAACATTGAAGACTCTTTTCCTGAAGAAAGATGCGAAGCCGAGGCTTTTGAGGTGGATACTCCTTTTTCAGGAATTTGACCTGGAAATCAAAGACAAGAAGGGCGCAGAAAATGTGGTAGCTGATCACTTATCGCGTCTACAGTTGACAAACAGGGAAGATCCTTTACCTATTGATGATTCTTTTCCTGATGAGAGTTTGTTAATCATTAATAATTCAGGTTCTTATCCACCTCCATGGTTTGCTGATTTTGCTAACTTTGCTGTGACAGGTAAAATTCCACCCGAACTCTCGTGGCAGTAGAAGAAGCGGTTTGCTTATGACGCGAAGCAGTACTTTTGGGACGACCCATATGTTTTCAAGGAATGTGCAGACGGACTTACCCGGAGATGCGTCCCATAGTGGGAGGTGAAGGATATTCTGGAAGCATGCCACTCCTCTGCTTATGGTGGTCACCACAGTCAATCTCGGACCGTGGCGAAGGTACTCCAATCTGGATTTTATTGGCCTACTTTGCATGCTTACAGTAGGAATTTTGTTAGTAGTTGTGATGCTTGTCAAAGGTCATGAAATGTTTTAAAGAGACACGAGATGCCACAGGTGGGTATTTTAGAAGTTGAGATTTTCGATGTCTGGGGCATTGATTATCAAGGACCCTTTCCGAGCAGTCAAGGTAATAGGTATATTCTTATCGTCGTTGATTATGTGTCTAAATGAGTAGAAGCTATTGCTACTCCCCATTGTGACGCAAAAGTTGTGATCAAATTGTTTAAAAAAATTATTTTTCCTCGTTTTGGTGTCCCTAGGGTTGTCATTAGCGATGGGGGAGTGCATTTTAAAGAAAAACAACTGAGTGCTTTGCTGACTAAATTCGGTGTCCAACATCGTCGGGGTCTAGCTTATCACCCACAAACTAGTGGTCAGGTTGAGATTTCTAATAGAGAACTCAAAGAGACCTTAGCAAAAGTTGTTTCTAAATCACGAAAGGATTGGAGTCTTAAGTTAGATGATGTCTTAGGGGCTTATAGGACTACGTTCAAAACACCAATTGGAATGTCACTATTCCGTTTAATTTATGGTAAGGCATATCATTTACCAGTCGAGTAAGAACGTAAGTCCTGGTGGGCTCTCTGTGATCTTAATTTAGACCCTCATCTGTTTCGTGAGAAACGTATGACACAGCTGAATGAGCTTGAAGAATTTAGGCTGCTGGCCTATGACAATGCAAGGATCTACAAAGAAAAGACCAAGAGCTGGCACGATAAGAGAATCATAAAGCGCGATTTCCAGGTGGGTGATAAGGTACTCCTTTTTAATGCTCGCATTCTTTTATTTCCTGGTAAACTGAAATCCAGGCGGAGTGGACCTTACACAATCACCGCAGTCACGAAGTTCGGATCGGTTGAATTGGAAACCTCAGCTGGAGAGAGGTTCAAGGTGAATGGACAATATGTGAAGCATTTCCATGGAGCGGATGAGTTTGTCGGAAAGGTCGAAGTATTGTAATTCAGCCCATTACTGGATGCTTCAGATTGAGGTAAAAAGGTCGTGCGGTGTAATACCCCGTATGTAAGCCTCGGTCAACGGTGGTCAAACCGTGTTTTATACACGTATTTCAAACGGAACGTTTATAAAGTATTTTACGTAACCTATTATTATTTTATAAATCGTATTTCTACGATTATTTCGTATTTCATAATCATTTTATATTTGTTGATTATTTCATAAAATAACATTTTCATTCGTATTTATTTAATTTTAATAATATATCTATAATTATATATATTTTCTAATTTATATTTATTTCTTGTCCATACTTAACTTCTATTTTTATTTAAGTCGTAATGGTATTTAAATCCTATATTTTTATATATTCTTATATAATTGTTAGTATTTTAATATTTCCATAACTCATATTATATGGACCGGAATATTACCGTACTAATAATTTTATATTTTGTAATTAATATAAATAGTAACACTAATATTAAACTACATATAACTTATTTTTTTTTCCCTAAACCCGTCTATACACGTTCACCCTAACCCTTACCCATATATCGACATATCCAAATATAACTCAACCCTAACCCTACCCTTCTAAACCATCGACATCAGCCTCCCATACATGTTACAATTCTTAAACCCTAATGCACCTAGCTGCCACCATGGGATAGAGGACGAACGAGAGGTAGAGGAACCCAACCCACCAGCCGTCTTTGTCAACCACCGTGACCATCGCAGTAAGTTCTTTTTGTCGACCATAACATGTTTACCTTTCACGTTGTTCTTTTTAATTGCAATTTGAGTTGTTGTAATGGTTTCGTTTTGGTACTAGTAGTTGGGGTAATCGGAGTAGGGTGTCTGTAGATTATCTAGGGTGCTGTGGGGTGGTGCCTGGTGGTCGGAGCACCACCAGGAAGGGTCGTAAATATGAACAGAAATAGGGGTTGTGTGTGGGTACTAGCTTGTTTACACGACTATTTGAGGGAGTTGTGTTGGTGTCGAGGGTCGGTGGTTACCACCACGGGATTCTTCGGAGGTGATATATGTCGAAGGTGGTGGCAGGTGGTGGTTGGGGTAGTCGGGTTTTGCGGGGAGTTTTAACACATTTATTTCGGGGGTTTGTTGGTGCGTGTTCAGTTGCAGCTTCGGGTTAGTTTTATGTTGTTTCATGGGGGAACAAGGACACACGTTTACCACCCATGGAACCATCGTAGGTCAGTGGTGACTACGATGGTGGCTAAAGGTGGTATGAGGCGCAGTGGTGAGAGAAAAACTTGTAAGAAGAGAGGGAGACAGAGTGCGCGAAAACAGAGAGTACGGGATTGTATGTGGGCAGTTTAGACGTGTTGTGGTGGTGGCTATGGTGGCCTATGGTGGTGGCTAAGGGGTGGAAGTTGTAGTTGGTAGTACGTAGCTGAGATTGGGTTCAATGATGGCGGTTGTCGGGGACCGGGCTGTTGGTGGTGGTGTCGGGAAAAGCGCTGCAACTGAGCCGTTGTCATTCGTTGCTGCTGGTGTCGTTACTATTATTATTAATCGTTGTTGTATATTGTTTTCTATTGGCTGGTTTTTTTTTATAATTGTTGTTAGTGTGGTTGTTGAGTTTGTCTACGTATTATTATTATTATTATTATTATTATTATTATTATTATTATTATTATTATTATTATTATTCGTTGTTGTTATTATCGTTGTCGACGTATTATATTATTATTATTAATGTTATTATTGTTATAGTTATTATAATGTGGTTAGTTAATTATTGTTATTGGAAAATATTGTTTATAATTTCTATGTATATAAGTTGTTAAGTAAATTTTATACAAGAATGTGACGGTTATCAATAGTCGATTATATTTTCAATGTTCGTTTATTTAATTGAAGTTAGTTATAAAAGTAATAAGGACGAGTTGTTAAGTTAATTGAAGTAGTCATATTTAATACGGTCTCGTTATGCGTAATATATGGGTTAAATAATTAATGTGAATACTAAATATATTAAATTAGTTGGCATAATTGTGTTGGTTAGTGATTGTGTATATTATATTGTTAGGTGACGATTTTGAAGTGTCATTATTCTGTTAACTCGCTGGCTTGCTATTGGACTATATTGCTATCCAGGTAGGATACACTGACCCTATACTCTATGATGTGATATGAATGAAGGTTGGATTATGTGTTATGGATGCTGAGCATGATTTATATGAGAATGGTATTAGTTGGAATGAGTGTTGTTTATTATTATTGGTACGCGCATTGCATTATTTAATAGCATGAATGATTAAGAGTATTGTTGCATTCACGAGCATGGCATGTGCATTGGATACGGATTTGAGATGATGAGATATTATTGGGCCCAGGCTAGTTCTGCAGGACTAGACCTAGTGACCTCAGCTGTTATGCTGGTGTTCGGCGACGGCCGATTATAGTCTGCCGGGAGGTTCGGTATGGCTGGGTGTTACGGGTTTGAGATTGAGATTTGTGATTGAGAATGAGATTGAGATTGAGCTCGAGCATATCATTGCATTTGCATATCATTATTTGTTGCATTTGATTTTTTCGTGTTATCCTACTCAACCGCGAGGTTGACAGTGTATTCGTATGCACCTACGATGATCCGGAATAGGGAGTAGACTTTACAGGAAAGCGAAAGATGAGCTAGGAGCTGGGGCAGGAATGTGAGATGCAGACTTTGGACCGACTTAGAATTATATCACATCTAGAGAGTTATCAGTTGTATTTTCTTTTCCGCTGAGCAGTATTTGTAATAACAAAAGTTTAAATTTTATCAATTTTATATAAAGTACTTTGGTTGTTTTACTTTGTTATACACTACCTCGGACATTCCGAGATGGTAACAACTCTATTTATTTGAGAATGTCTTGCTAAAGGCTCTTAAATAAATGGGGGTGTTACAAAGTGGTATCAGAGCGAACGATCCTCAGGCCTAAACCAAATTAAAAATAATGAACATAGGAATTGTCAATAAAATGAACCCCAGGCTAGTAATTGTTAGGAGCCCCAGGATTGGGATGAGTTAGGGGCCCCCTCAAACCAAGCCACTGACCCTTTCAGTCTAACTTGGTTACCTTGAGAGATGTAGAGCGTGGGTAGTATAGAATAAAGGACAGGACCCAATATTTATATTGTACTAACGTTGCCGCAGAAAAGGAATGAGGTAAGTTATGATGTGAATATGATTGGTGATCTTTGTTGTGAAGCATGAGATTTATAATGGATGTTGATTGAGATATATGATTTCCAAGTATTGAGAACATGAGTATGCATATGTGTGTATGGATCTATAATTATTGAGTCACAGATAAAGTAATATGATCATATGATTTTGGTGTTTTGAAATGTTCATACGATTATCTGATTATTAAATGATTATCGTTATTATATGAGTTTGATGTTAACTCCTTGTATGGATGAGTAATTCTGTTGATCTCATGATTATATGTTATAGTAATCCATATCTAGTGATATGCGGAATGTGTTGCCCTAAGCCATGAATGTTATATAGTTAGGTGTTGAAAATTTCATGCCAATTTCTTTTACGTCTAATTATATACATTTAATTTAGTTATAAGGTTAGTATTCAATAAGTGGCACCATAGTGATTTCTAGGATATATTTTCGTATTTAAACAAGTTGTGATTGTTACGATGGTAGAAACTTGTGCATTGTCTATACATACATGATTATTGAGTTATTTAGTTGATTTTATTTTCGGTTTCGCAATCTTTATTTAGTTGAGATAATGAATACACGTTAATATCGTGTAATGTGATATCAATGCGTCAAATGATATGTCAACATGTTTTGGAAGAAGAATGATTGTATTTAAATGAGATGATATGAAGTAATTTTCGAGGAACTAAAATTTTGATAAATTTTCAGAATGTTACCTTGTTGTACGGAATGCCATTTATAATGTGTTTTCTATATGAATGTAAAAATTTTATGTGTGATAACCTTCTGATTTAGCTTCTCAATGCTTTTGGTTTCATGTGTATATGAATTATATGATGTAACGATGTAATATTCTAATATGTCATTAGTAGCATGAACAGTAGGATATGATATAGATATGAACTTTGTTATATAATAAAATAACCTTACTATTATTAGTGAGTTTTATATAAAGTTAGGTTCTTTTATACCGACGCTATTGTTATGCCACAAGGTGAATTACATATTGTTACGTTTAAATCTGATCACAATATATTGAATTAGTAATTTGGTTGACACGTGCGTTGTGGGAATGCTGTTCTTGTTTTCGATTTGTAACTTGTAAAATCGTCAGTTGATTCGTGTTTATAAATTGCCATCAATTACAACTTCATCGTTTTGAAAGTTTCAAAATGTTTTCAAGTGCTAATCCGTGATAAAGCTGATGTTTGATGATTATGGTAATTGTTTTGCAACATGATAGAAGTTGTAGCTACATGTTGATGAAGTTTTTGCCTGAATATGAAATTGTTCCACATGATATAAACCTCTTATTTTGCAAGTTATATTTATTACTAGTTTTATAATAAATGATGTGGTGTGAGTATATGAGAAAGGTACCCAAGTAATTTTAACTTACATATACCTAGAAATACTAAGATGTCTTGCTAGTCTATGATTGGTGTCTATCTGGTAAATATGTCATTGCTCCGTGTTTAATTACATTAATTAAATTTGCCTAATGTCATTTTCTTTTATCTGCATAAACATGATTTTGCCTCTATAATATGTTATGAGCATGAAGTGTGTTGATTTGTCAAGTATGAACTATGAATTAGCGGATTGTCTACATTTGGTGTAAATGTGTTAAGTTGCGTTAAAATTTCCAAGTGTATATAAGTGTTAGTTACCTTAACTTGTCTTACTGCGTAGCATGAAATTGAGAAACATGTTTGGTTGCTTTAAAAGCCGGATGCTAGTTTCCCAGTATGGAATAAGTAACTTACCGGATGATTTGTGATTGTTGTTTGAGTGATTTTCTTGAGCTTTGGATGTGAAATTTTATAATGAGGTTACGGGGACGTAACCATGTCTTAAGGATGATAGGATGGTAAAATCTTGATGATTTTCGATCTGGCTAGTTGATATATCATGATTTGTGACTGAGAATAGGATTGTCCTGATTAATTTGTTAAGGTTTGGTCAATGTTGTGGTTCTTTAAGTGTCATGTATTCCTGTCGTATGTTAAACTTTGGGGACAAGGTTTTTTTTTAAGGGGGATAGAATGTAACATTTTGTTTTTTTTAGGAGCTCGTATAAGTTCTACTTGTGTTATTTCATGCTTTGAGTGTCTCGTTATCGTTACGGGGTGACGAACTTCGGGACGAAGTTCATTTTAAGGAGGGAAGACTGTAATACCCCGTATGTAAGCCTCGGTCAACGGTGGTCAAACCGTGTTTTATACACGTATTTCAAACGGAACGTTTATAAAGTATTTTACGTAACCTATTATTATTTTATAAATCGTATTATTATTTTATAAATCGTATTTCTACGATTATTTCGTATTTCATAATCATTTTATATTTGTTGATTATTTCATAAAATAACTGTTTCATTCGTATTTATTTAATTTTAATAATATATCTATAATTATATATATTTTCTAATTTATATTGATTTCTTGTCCATACTTAACTTCTATTTTTATTTAAGTCGTAATGGTATTTAAATCCTATATTTTTATATATTCTTATATAATTGTTAGTATTTTAATATTTCTATAACTCATATTATGTGGACCAGAATATTACCGTACTAATAATTTTATATTTTGTAATTAATATAATTAGTAACACTAATATTAAACTACATATAACTTATTTTTTTTCCCTAAACCCGTCTATACACGTTCACCCTAACCCTTACCCATATATCGACATATCCAAATATAACTCAACCCTAACCCTACCCTTCTAAACCATCGACATCAGCCTCCCATACATGTTACAATTCTTAAACCCTAATGCACCTAGCTGCCACCATGAGATAGAGGAAGAACGAGAGGTAGAGGAACCCAACCCACCAGCCGTCTTTGTCAACCACCGTGACCATCGCAGTAAGTTCTTTTTGTCGACCATAACATGTTTACCTTTCACGTTGTTCTTTTTAATTGCAATTTGAGTTGTTGTAATGGTTTCGTTTTGGTACTAGTAGTTGGGGTAATCGGAGTAGGGTGTCTGTAGATTATCTAGGGTGCTGTGGGGTGGTGCCTGGTGGCCGGAGCACCACCAGGAAGGGTCGTAAATATGAACAGAAATAGGGGTTGTGTGTGGGTACTAGCTTGTTTACATGACTATTTGAGGGAGTTGTGTTGGTGTCGAGGGCTGGTGGTTACCACCACGGGAGTCTTCGGAGGTGATATATGTCGAAGGTGGTGGCAGGTGGTGGTTGGGGTAGTCATACTGGTGGTGGCAGTCGGGTTTTGCAGGGAGTTTTAACACGTTTATTTCAGGGGTTTGTTGGTGCGTGTTCAGTTGCAGCTTCGGGTTAGTTTTATGTTGTTTCATGGGGGAACAAGGACACACGTTTACCACCCATGGAACCACCGTGGGTCAGTGGTGACTACGGTGGTGGCTAAAGGTGGTATGAGGCGCAGTGGTGAGAGAAAAACTTGTAAGAAGAGAGGGAGACGGAGTGCGCGAAAACAGAGAGTACGGGATTGTATGTGGGCAGTTTAGACGTGTTGTGGTGGTGGCTATGGTGGCCTATGGTGGTGGCTAAGGGGTGGAAGTTGTAGTTGGTAGTACGTAGCTGAGATTGGGTTCAATGATGGCGGTTGTCGGGGACCGGGCTGTTGGTGGTGGTGTCGGGAAAAGCGCTGCAACTGAGCCGTTGCCATTCGTTGCTGCTGGTGTCGTTACTATTATTATTAATCGTTGTTGTATATTGTTTTCTATTGGCTGGTTTTTTTTTATAATTGTTGTTAGTGTGGTTGTTGAGTTTGTCTACGTATTATTATTATTATTATTATTATTATTATTATTATTATTATTATTATTATTATTATTATTATTATTATTAATCGTTGTTGTTATTATCGTTGTCGACGTATTATATTATTATTATTAATGTTATTATTGTTATAGTTATTATAATGTGGTTAGTTAATTATTGTTATTGGAAAATATTGTTTATAATTTCTATGTATATAAGTTGTTAAGTAAATTTTATACAAGAATGTGACGGTTATCAATAGTCGATTATATTTTCAATGTTCGTTTATTTAATTGAAGTTAGTTATAAAAGTAATAAGGACGAGTTGTTAAGTTAATTGAAGTAGTTATATTTAATACGGTCTCGTTATGCGTAATATATGGGTTAAATAATTAATGTGAATACTAAATATATTAAATTAGTTGGCATAATTGTGTTGGTTAGTGATTGTGTATATTATATTGTTAGGTGACGATTTTGAAGTGTCATTATTCTGTTAACTCGCTGGCTTGCTATTGGACTATATTGCTATCCAGGTAGGATACACTGACCCTATACTCTATGATGTGATATGAATGAAGGTTGGATTGTGTGTTATGGATGCTGAGTATGATTTATATGAGAATGGTATTAGTTGGAATGAGTGTTGTTTATTATTATTGGTACGCGCATTGCATTATTTAATAGCATGAATGATTAAGAGTATTGTTGCATTCACGAGCATGGCATGTGCATTGGATACGGATTTGAGATGATGAGATATTATTGGGCCCAGGCTAGTTCTGCAGGACTAGACCTGGTGACCTCAGCTGTTATGCTGGTGTTCGGCGACGGCCGATTATAGTCTGCCGGGAGGTTCGGTATGGCTGGGTGTTACGGGTTTGAGATTGAGATTTGTGATTGAGAATGAGATTGAGATTGAGATTGAGCTCGAGCATATCATTGCATTTGCATATCATTATTTGTTGCATTTGATTTTTTCGTGTTATCCTACTCAACCGCGAGGTTGACAGTGTATTCGTATGCACCTACGATGATCCGGAATGGGGAGTAGACTTTACAGGAAAGCGACAGATGAGCTAGGAGCTGGGGCAGGAATGTTAGATGCAGACTTTGGACCGACTTAGAATTATATCACATCTAGAGAGTTATCAGTTGTATTTTCTTTTCCGCTGAGCAGTATTTGTAATAACAAAATTTTAAATTTTATCAGTTTTATATAAAGTATTTTGGTTGTTTTACTTTGTTATACACTACCTCGGACATTCCGAGATGGTAACAACTCTATTTATTTGAGAATGTCTTGCTAAAGGCTCTTAAATAAATGGTGGTGTTACATGCGGGACCTCTTAAACCAGCGCTAATCGGGAGGCAACCCGAGTGGTAGATTTTATGTTTTCAGTATCTTTATAGTTTTCTTAGTTTTAGTCACGTTTGCTTTGCTCTCACTGCTTTTGTTGGAAGTATTTAGTCCTGAGAATGAATTTTGAAGAGATCCCCAGTGATTTTGGTCGACCGACCGTGGAATCCTTCAAAACAGCTACTGGAAAAAAAGGTAATCAGGGGTTTTGGTTGATCGACCTAATTCATTGGTCGATCGACCAAGTGTCGAAAAACCGGGTTGGAATATATTCCAATTTTGAAAATTTTGTTTCTCATTATTTCAAAAATTAGAAAAGCCCTCTCCTCTCCCTCGACAAACCCTAGCTCCTTTTCCCCAATTTTTCCACTAAATTTCTTTTGCTCAAGCCTTCATTCTTCCAAACCAAAGGTATGTTTCTTCCTTTTTCTTTGCTTCCTTTTCGTTCTTTACTTCGTTTTTCTTGGTTTTCAGAAGTAAGCATCTCCTTCATTCAAGTTTTCTTCAATTCAAGGATTTGCTTTTGTTGTGAATAGTTCTTAATAGGGTTTGTTATTCTTAGACCTAGGTTTTCAAGCTTGCTTACATTTGTTTAGGGTCTACTTGTCGAAGTTTCCATTAGCCTCTCTGATAAACCTAACAATCTGTGATTTCAATTGTAAACTTTGTCGCGATTTGTCGACCGACCAGAAATCTAAGTCGGTCGACCACTCCGAATTTACAGAAGCTACTGTTTCTGTCGACTCTCGGTCGGACGACCATATTGGGTGGTCGGTCGACCACCAGAGCTGATACAGGCGATTTGCTTTTTCAAAATAGCTGAGGTTGATTTCGCATCTTGGTTGGCATTATTGGGGAACTCGATTACTCAAAGTGCGTTTATAATTTTGTAGGTACACCATATCGGACAGATCAAGAGCAAACAAAAGGTCCCGAACATCCGGTGCAAGTAGCTCCAAAGGCCACGCAGGAAGCTCCCAGGTGATGGCTGAACAATCTACGGATAGTCTACCTGACTATCCACAGGTTATCTTTCAAACTCCGGCCCAAAGGGCCCGTTTCCTACATCTATCCTCTAGATGTCAGGTGACACCCACTAGATTCTTGCACTAACCCACAGTCCAGGCTTTATGGTGCTACCCGGCTGTCATTGACCTGCTCAAAGGCACGGGTCTGTCGGGACTCATAGATATGGACGAGTTCACCTATCCTACCCTGACCCTAGAGTTTTTCTCATCTTTCGGCTTTGATGTCGACACGTGGAGGTTGGGTAAGGGTAATGCGTGTATTGTTTTCCGGTTGTTTAACGTTACTTATTCTTTGACTTTGGAAGAGTTTACAGGTTTTCTGGGACTTAGCTCTCAGGGTCGTACTGCTGACTCGTCGGAATCATACAAGGTCATTTGGGCCTATATCTCCAACTCTTGTGCCGGAAAGAAAAAAGGGTACTTTTGTACACTTACCTGCTTTGCGTTACTACCTTAGGTTGCTGGCCAACACTGTTTTTGGCCGGAAAGAATCCAACAACGTTAATAATAATGAACTTTCCATCTTAGCGGGATACCTCAATCTCAGGCGTAGGGGGCCCATGGTGTACAACATAGCCTTCCTGACCGCTTCACACTTCCAGACGGTAGGGGAGGGGACATCTTTGACCACAATTGTCTGTGGGGTGGCTAGTCACTCGTTTGGCCAACCGCCTTTTGATGCAATACCCCCGATTTGAAGAAGCCATTGCTCCTCTTTTCCGCTATATGGACTTCACTTATGTTAAGGCCATGAATTGGGTGGACCGTAAGGGGTGTTGGAAGATCGACACCTACACATGTGACCCCATCCCTATCACCGCTTTTCCACCCCTGTTACCCCTCACTAACATAGCGGAAGAGCTCAGACTACCCCTCCCATCTTACCGCCTTCAGCGTAAGGGTGGGACCTCCAGAGGATCT
Organism: Silene conica; assembly: GCA_029255685.2. Classification (NCBI taxonomy): domain Eukaryota; kingdom Viridiplantae; phylum Streptophyta; class Magnoliopsida; order Caryophyllales; family Caryophyllaceae; genus Silene; species Silene conica. The sequence goes on from CM055314.2 coordinate 78,484,921, forward strand.
AGGGGAGCTGGACCTAGTACCTCACATGCTGCATCTGGGACGGGCTTTCCTCCCAACTTCACTCCCCCACCCCTTATTGATATCCCTGCTATCTATGACAACGGATCGGTCTCACACATGATGGGAGATTTGTGCAGGGCGTTCAACCGGCAGAATTTGGACAACGCCTTCGTCGACTTCACGATCTACTCCGAGTATGCTGCACTCAACAAGCTTCCCACCGGCCCTTGGACTCACCCGTCCTACTACACCTATCCGGAGGGCGGCTATGGATCCGAGGAAGCATCTGGGGCTGCGTCTGAGGAAGGTAGTGGATCAGAGGAGGAGGCCAGCGGGTCCGAGTACGACCCCGAGGATTATAGTTCGTGCCCAAACCTCCCCTCTTCGACGTTTGGTTTGGGGAGGTGCATCTTGTGAGTTTTCATTCCTTTGTTTTCTTCTTTAGTTTTCTTTTCTTCTTTTAGAATGCTATTACTATTCCCCATATCCTCTGCTGCGGATTTGTGTTGTTGAGCACAATGAGGGCATTGTGCGTTTTGGTTTGGGGAGGGTATATGCATCCTTTTGTTGAGTCTGCATTTTGTTTTTTATTTCATTTTTGTTACACGTTTACTGCATTTCTGCTTGCATTATTTTATTTCCCTCGCATATACAAAAACACCAAAAAAATTCAAAAATTCAAAGAAAAAATTCCAAAAAATGCACGTTTATTTTAGCATTTAGGTCGAGTCGGAACGGATGGTTGCTATGATGATTTTGCTTTAGATTTCGTCTCATTGCCTTGCTGTAACATCCCGTATTTTCGTAAAAGAATATTTTAATAATTTTAAGTATTTTCGGTATTTAATATTATTTTAATAATATTTCGTAAGTTCATTTTAAAGAATTCCGTTAACTTCCGTCTTAAGATTTCTTTTATCTTAAGATGTTTAGTTCACTTGGTAATTCCGTCTTATGGTTTCCGTTATTTAATTAAGGAAATCCGACTCAAGCAAATAAAAGGACAACCCATTTCTTCCTTCTTACGACATTTCATTTCTCACAAACACAATCACTGTAAACACAAAACCTCCATTTTCTCTCTTTGAATGCTTCTAAAAAGATCATCTAAAGGCTTATTTCAACTCGAATCAAGGTAATGTTTACATATTCGGATTCCTCGCGCAATTCCCGTTCTTTCTATCATTTTTGTTTCTCAATTCTCGACCTTCCATCTCCGGGCTGTTTTTACCCTAATTCGTTTTAGGCTCCTAATATGCATTTTTATGTTCTTAGGAGTCGACTTGGACAACCCGGAGGTTGATTCATACATCGTGGAGGAAGAAATCGGAGCATAAAACGCTTGAGGTGACGATAATGAGCAACTCGACCCTTGTCTTTAAGTAAATTAACATTTATTTTTATGAATGAATATGTGGTTTAATGGTAAATATGGGATGTGTGGGTTGTGGGTAATGTATAGGGTGAAGGGTTAGTAGGAATTGTTATATGTGTTTAGCCCAAAACAACCATACTTCACCACTGGGCCCGAGGACAAATAAACAAGCAGCCCATCACAGGAAGCAGACGCAGAAACAGAAACAGAGCAAACGCAGACCAGGTACAGACCAGAGCAGAAAAAGAGCTGTTGGAGAAAGGGAATGGGTCAAAACCCTAAGAGGATATTCCCCTATATTCTCTCCCACATTCCAGCACCAGAAACTGAATCAGTTGGACAGTACTTCGCAGCTATAAAAAGAGAAACTAGGGCATTTTTTATTCATTCAGTTCATACGTTGTAAAATCTAATACTCACGCAAGCACTTGTAATCCATCTCAACAGTAAAAGTAGCCTCGATCATAGTGAAATATTGGTGGGATTCCGTTCCCCCCGCGGTTGTTTCCCTCATTGGGTTTTTCCGCTCACCAAAAATCTCTTGTGTCATTTTCTATTTCTCTCGTTTTGCATATTTGTTTTCTACATAATATCCGTATATTGGTTGGTACTTTGACCCGCAACACTAAAATTCGACCCGGTAGAAATTTTACCAAAACAATTTGGCGCCCACCGTGGGGCATAGTGCGCATTCCAATATACAAAACCGTTATTTCGCCACAAAAAACATGTCTGGGACCAGAGCTAACCCTTCCAGTTCCCAGAGCATGCCAGCCCAGGCCAGTCGGATCAACCCTACTGTATCTGCTGGACTCACAGGACCATCCCTGGTCGTGAGTCAGACCACAGCCTCCAAGGTTTTGGTTCCATCTAGCAAACCTCCTCAGGTTCCCAGATCACCCCCTGTGTCTGCTTCCCCAAGGCAGAGCAGAGAGAGCAGTCCCAGCAGGAGCGGAGAAGCCCAGATGCTCGGACCAGGCCAGCAGCCGCAGGTTCCCCGTACTGATCCGATGCAGATGGTGGTCCAGGGAATGAGTGCTCTGTAGGAAGCCATAGAGGGCCTGAAGAAGGACAATCTGGACCTGAGAGAGCAGATCGCCGCAGTCGCACGTCCAGAACAGCCGTTCAGAATGTTGCAGCCAGGGCCTGGGCAGACCTTCAATCCCTTCGGGAGAGCGGGGTTGAACCGGCCAATTCCCCAGGAGATCGTCACCAGGCTGGATCTAGGTGTCACCACCCCGAGCAGTGGCCCAGAGATACTGGATCTGGACTCGTCCGTGTCTGGAGCACCGCAGTCCAGACCAGTTCATCCTGCAGGTAATCCTACACCTTGTTTTCCCCCTGGGACTGATCCTTTGATTTTTTCAGGTACCCCTCCACAGCCCACCATCGGACGAACGCCAGAGATCTCAGTAGGAGTAGCGCCCGTGAACCAGTCCAGTACCGAAGGATGGCAGGGCGGAGCACCAGCACAGTCAGCAGTTGGTTGGCATCCAGGACCAGGCTTCAGTTCATCCGTGGCAGCCAATCAACCAGCCGCAGGACCTTGGGGAGGAGCCCCTCCAGGCTTCCTACCTCCGCCAATCAATCCGACCTCAGGGCCCTGGGGAGGAGCCCCTCCAGGCTTCTTCCCTCCGCCAGTCAATCCATTCCCTGGAGCAGGCAGTCTCTCAGACCAGCGCTACCAGGAGTTGGAAGACATGATCACCAAGATACCTGGTATGCCAAGGCCAATGGAGAAAGCTTCCCAGGACAGCTATGCAGATTCACCGTTCATCGACAACATTGCCCTGATTAATGTGCCCAAGGGGTTTGTGCCACCAACCATGACACTATATGACGGTACGGCCGACCCCCTGGACCACATAAATCAGTATAAGCAGAAAATGATGGTGGTAACCGCAACCGGAGCACTTAAGGAGGCTTGCATGTGCAAAGGATTTGGGTCAACCCTATCCGGAGCAGCCGTGCACTGGTTTGTGGGATTGCCCAATCGCAGCATCTCCTCCTTTGCAGATCTGGTTAATGCCTTTAATCAGCAATTTGCTAGCAGCATGAAACCAGAGAAGCAGACCAGCGATCTATACAGAATTGTTCAAGGATTCGGGGAAACCACTCGAGATTACCTCGCCAGGTTCAACAAGGAAAAGGTTGTCATCCCGCATTGTGATGTACCCACTGCCATTGAAGCCTTCCGCAGGGGGTTGCATCACGATTCAGACCTGTACAAGCAATTGACAATGCACCCATGCACTGCCTTTGCTGATGTACAGGCCCAGGCAGTTGCAGCCATGAGGCTGGAAGAAGACGCTGCCTCCAGAAGAAGTACCTATGACACAGAACCTGTGTCTAGGAAAGCACCAGTAGAAAAGAGGGGCGAGAGGCCAAAGCCCTATAGCAAGCCAGTAAGCAAAAGTGTCCGAGAGCACTGGTGGTAAAAGCGATGCAGATGCACCTCCGAAAGTCAGTGAGTATGGCTTTACCACCGGGATGGCTGGCCTGCTGAAGGCCCTGAAGGACCTTAAGGGAGTCAGGTGGCCAAAGAAGAAAGAGGAACGACCCAATGACCGCCGTGATGCTAGCAAAAGATGTGAATTTCATGATGACATAGGTCATACCACAGATGAATGCTACACTCTCAGGAAGGAAGTTCGATTCCAGTATGACCAAGGCAACCTAGACCATCTGCTCCCAGAGAAATCCACCAGAGTCAATGCAGCCAGTCAGGTGCAGCCTTCACCAGCTCCTCCTTGCAATAGAATTGTCAACGTCATCACTGGAGGGTCAGAGCTGTGTGGGCTCACCTACTCAGCAGCCAAAAGACGTGTAACTGCAGCTAAGGGGGACAAGCCAGAATCATCATGCAGAATAGCAAGGCAGGACCTCCCGGCAGTAACCTTTGACGAAACAGACGCAGAAGCTGTACCAGAGCAGCACCATGATGCCCTGATTATCACATTAAACATTGGTAATTGTGAGGTCAGGAAAGTCATGGTAGACACAGGCAGTTCCGTCAACCTGCTGATGCTGGATGCACTAAAGAGCATGGGATTTGACGAGAAGGACCTGACCAAGAAAGCTATACCCCTGGTCGGATTCAGCGGAGAAACAGCGCATACCCTGGGGGAAATCACCATCCCCACCTACGCCGGAGGGCTGAACAAACAGGTAAGGTACTTAGTTATTGATGGTCCATCTACTTACAATGTTATTCTTGGCAGGCCCTGGATCCACGAAATGTGAGCAATCCCATCAACGTATCACCAGTGCCTGAAATTTCCTACACTGTGGGGAGTTCAGGAGATACGGGGAGACCAGGAGGAGGCCAAGGATTGTTACAAAGTAGCTCTCAAAAGGACCACCAGACCACCAGCTGCCAGAGCATAGCAATTACAGCAACTGCACATCCAGGAGGAGTACATCGAGCCCCAGCAGGCAGAAATCGATGAGGTCCACCTGGATGAGCAGCACCCAGAAAGGACCGTGCTCGTAGGCTCAGAGTGCTCTGGAGATCTGCGCCAGCAGCTCCTCCAGCTGCTCCGAAAGAACGTGGAATGCTTTGCCTGGTCCCACAAAGACATGATTGGCATAGACCCAGAGATCATAACACACAAGCTCAGCACAGATCCAGGATTCAGACCAGTGCAGCAGAGGCGCAGGAAATTCGCAGCAGAAAGACATCAGATCATAAACCAGGAGGTGGATAACCTTCTGGAGGCAGGAAGGATCAGGGAAGTCAGGTACCCAGAGTGGCTATCTAATGTAGTGGTGGTACCAAAAAAGAATGGCAAGTGGAGGGTCTGCGTGGATTTCACAGACCTGAATAAGGCCTGCCCCAAGGACCCATTCCCCTTGCCACACATAGATGCTATGGAAGACGCCACTGCAGGCCACGAAATGTTGACTTTCCTAGATGCCTGGAGCGGGTACAACCAGATCAAAATGGACCCGGCAGACCAAGAGAAGACGGCATTCAGGTCCGAAAGAGGCATTTACTGCTACAACGTAATGCCCTTCGGCCTTAAGAATGCTGGCTCTACATATCAGCGGCTTGTCAATATGATGTTCAAAGACCAGATAGGACGCAATATGGAAGTCTACATAGATGATATGGTGGTCAAATCCAAGCAATCAGCAGACCACACCCAGCACCTGGAGGAAACATTCAACACCCTCCGGAGGTACAAGATGAAGCTGAATCCAGCTAAGTGTACCATTGGAGTTTCCAGTGGGAAATTCCTGGGATATATGGTAACACAGAGAGGGATAGAGGCCAGCACAGAACAGATCAAAGCAGTTCTGCCGCTGGAATCACCCCAGAAGCCAAAAGATGTGCAGCGTCTGACGGGAAGAGTAGCAGCCCTGAGCAGGTTTATATCCAGATCCTCAGACCGGTGCAGATTATTCTATGATATTCTTAGAAAAAGCCAGAAGTTTGATTGGACACCAGAGCACGAAAAGGCATTCCAGGAACTAAAGCAGTACCTGAGCAGCCCACCCCTGTTATCCAAGCCAGAGCACGGGGAGGTCCTGCTGCTGTACCTCTCAGTAACCGAAGCAGCAGTAAGTGCAGTTCTGGTCCGACAGCACGAAGGGGCCCAGCACCCGGTGTACTACGTCAGCAAATCATTGCTGCCAGCAGAAGCAAGGTATACCTCACTGGAGAAACTAGTATTGGCATTGGTCACAGCATCCTATAAGCTGCGTCCGTACTTCGAGTCTCATACCATCTCAGTGGTTACCAATCACCCACTCAAGACGGTTATGAGAAAGCCAGAATTATCCGGACGAATGGCTAAGTGGTCTGTGCACCTCAGTGGCTATGATCTCCAGTTTGAACCGCGCACAGCCATAAAGTCACAAGCCCTTACAGACTTTGTCTCCGATTTCAGCCCGGCACTCCAGACCCAAGCAGAGCAGGAAATCCTGCACCTACACCAGGGTGCCAAACCAGGCACCTGGGAGTTACGAGTAGATGGAGCTTCAAACGCCAGAGGGTCCGGAGTTGGGTTGATCCTCCGATCACCAGAAGGGGATCTAATCACTCAAGCAGTCCGATGTGAGTTCAAGGCCACAAATAATGTGGCCGAGTATGAAGCTCTGGTCCTGGGACTGCACCTAGCCCTGGACATGGGAATCAACCATGTCAATGTATACAGTGATTCACAACTAATTGTGAACCATGTCAATGGAACATACGAAGCAAGAGACCCCACAATGGTGGCTTACTTGTGTGTAGCAAAGGAGTTAAGCAGCAGATTCGTAAAATTCTACATCCAGCAAGTACCCAGAGAACAGAACACAGAAGCAGATGCACTGGCAACTCTAGGCTCAACCTTCAAACCAGCCGACGTAGCCAGTATTCCAATCACCCATGTCCTCAAACCAGTCATTCCTGGACCAGATTCGGACTAGGAGGAGCTACCTGTCTGCAGCAACAACCCAGACCAGGAGTCAGAACAAGACTGGCGAAAGCCATACCTGGATTGGTTGCAGCATGATATCCAGCCCAGCGGTAAGAAAGAAGCACGCAGTTTCAGAATGAAGGCCTCCAGATTCCTACTGATTGATGGAATCCTGTTCCGGAAATCATTAGCAGGGCCATATCTGCGATGTCTGGACCAGACTCAGGCGCAGACAGTCTTGCATGACCTCCACAGCGGAGACTGTGGAAATCATGCAGGGGGAAGAAGCCTGTCCAATAGAGCCCTCAGAATGGGATACTTCTGGCCCACAATGCGCAAGGATGCGAAGGAGTATGCGAGGAAATGTGACGCCTGTCAAAGGCACGCATCTGTCAATCACCAACCAGCAGAGCCTCTTCACCCGATCATATCCCCATGGCCTTTTATGAAGTGGGGGATGGATATTGTGGGACCTCTCCCTAGAGCACCAGGAAATAAGATGTATATGCTGGCCATGACAGATTACTTTTCTAAATGGATCGAAGCAGAATCATTCACCCAGACCACCGAAGCACAGATCATCTCTTTTATTAAGCGCAATATATTCACCAGATTTGGCATACCTTCAGAAATAATATGTGACAATGGTTCCCAATTCATTGGGAAGAAAACTGAGGCTTTCTGTGCTGGGTGGAATGTATCACTCCAGAAATCTACCCCCAGGAACCCCCAGTCCAATGGACAAGCTGAGTCTAGTAATAAGATCATCATTGAGAATATGAAAAAGAAACTACAAGAAATGGGAGGGAAATGGGCAGAGGAACTTCCTCTGGTCCTGTGGGCTGACAGAACTACTCCGAAAGTAGCAACAGGTCAGACCCCTTTCAGCCTTGTCTTCGGAGCAGAAGCAGTAATTCCTTCTAAAGTCAAAATCCCAACCCACAGATACGGGAGTATAACTGAGGACCAGAACCAAGTAGAAATGACAAGAAGCCTGGACACTATTGATGAACTCAGGACCAGCGCATACGTCAGAATGGCCTCATACAAACAGATGGTGGCTCGGAGCTACAACAAAAATGTCAGGATCAGAACCCTGCAAGTAGGAGATCTGGTCCTGAGAAAGGTGTTCCAGAACACCAAAAACCGACAAGCTGGAAAGTTTGCTTACAACTGGGAGGGCCCATACCAAGTGGAGAGCATAGTTGGTAATGGGGCCTACATGCTAATGACAATGGAAGGGGAAATGATACCCAGATCATGGAATATACTTCACCTAAAAAAGTATATCATCTAAAGGTGCCTCCACCAGATCAGAGCAGCTCCCTTAGACTCAGGTTCTACTCTGTATAAAGTTTACTCTGGCTCAGCTTAAAATTTTGTCTTACCTTTATATTTTTTTTATAAACCTAAGTTTAGAATGATATCTTGCCTTTATATTTTTTAACCTAAGTTTAGTAATCTAGGTCTTGTAATTTCAAACCTTGGTGCATTTTCAATTTTTAAGTCTTTTAAAAGGAAAAATTTCATTACTTACTTTCTAGACCAGAATTTACTTATCCTAGTGGACTGACCTAAAGAGGAAATCTACACTGATCGCAGGAGAACCTAAGTCAAGCCTGGCACCCCAGTATAGGGATGGGTATATAAAACACCAGGCCAGCACACCAAAACAGCGATGGCCAAAACACAAACGAAACATGCATGTACAAAAGAAAACGCCAGAAAAAAGGCAAGAAACCAACAGATAAGAGCAAAACCCCATACAGCGGGGGTCATACGATTGAAAGAAAGGCTGCCCAAGGCAGCCCCAAAGCAGCATTGTTTTTACTGGTCCACCCGGACCAGCAGCAAAAATTTACAACCAAAGCCCACGCAGGGGCACCAAAAGTTCACAAAACAAATATTAACGCCCATAACAAGGCCCAGCAGACAAATTTTAAGCCTACTCGTCAGGAGTAGGCCCAGCAGCAGCTACATCAGCGTTGGTGGGGTCAGAGGTCACCTCCTCTCCAGCATCTTGGGACCTCACCCCATCTTCTTCCTCGTCATCGTCAGAGATCAGGTCCATGTTTAAACCCTCGGGAAAGTCAGAAGCAAAGGCCTTCTCCAAAGCTGCTAAGTCCCAGGTAGTATGGTTACCTTCCTGGAACTCCCGAACACACTTCACCCGGGTCTCAGCAGCAGTATAAGCAACAGCTTCAATTAACGCCCTCTGCAGACCAGCCTTCTTTTGCTCCAGGGCCTCCACCTTCAGCACCAGGTCCGCCTCTGAAGTCAAGGCCCTCTCCAGCTTAGAGTGAGCCGTGGCTAGCTGGCTCTGAGAAGCCTCCTCCTGAGCTTTGAGCATCTCCTGACCCTTAGCCACATCCTGGCGAGAACGCTCAACAGCCTGCCGCAAACTTTCCCTCAAGGTCTCCTCCAAGCTCAACTTCTCCGATAACTCCCGCTCCTTCTTTGCCAAGGCCTCCTGCATCCTCTCCACCTCCTGCCTCCTCCTCAGGGCTTCATATTGAGCCGCCTTCGAACAATGGAGTTCAGCCAGCAAGGCCTCACTCTGTCGTTTAGCACAAAGCGACAGCTCCAGAACCTGGAAACCCAGATCAGATCAGAAAGGATAAAAAGAAAAGAAAAAGAAAAGGAAAAAAGGAAAGAAGAAGGGTTACCTCAAAGGAAACCTCCGCAGTACGCCTGATCAAGTCCTTAAAAGGACGAGTTTCCATAATAGAGGCAGAGACGGGAAAAAGTAGTGAGTCCAAGGTAGGCCAGAGATGAGTCCTGGACCCACCAAAATCCGCTGGGAGGTCCAGGCGCAGAGAAGAAGAAGACGAACCATCCCCAGAAGGCGGTAGAGGCAGCTGCTCCAAAACTGGCTTGTAGCCAGGAGTAGGAATGAAGGGAGGAATCTTGAGAGGAGAAGGATCAACATAGGGAGCTTCAGAAATAGGTTCCTGGACCAGATCAACAGTGTCAACTTCAATAGGGGCAGCCTTGGACCCGGCTCCAGCAGAGCTCCCCTCCACAACGTCCATTTTCGTCTTCTTTGAGGACCCCGCGTCCCCAGAAGCCAACCTTTTTCTGCGTAGCTGCATCACCCTGCTCACGTCTACTCTGGGCTTGCCTGAAAAGGTGACAGCATAAATCAGAGTAGAATAAACGCAGGTCCACCCAAAGAAAGCAAAGAACATCGAAAATACCGTACCCTCTTTCTTCACCACCAGAACAGCAGCATCCCGGACCAGCTTGGAGAACGTCCTCTCCTCGGCAGGAAGGTCCAGGAGTTTGGCCTTGGAAGTAGGGGGATCAGCGGAGTCAGGAAGCTTAGCCAAGCTACGACCTGCAGAAACTAACAAACCATCAGAAACAGACGAGAAAACAATAAAGTAAGGAAAATCAAAAGAATGCCAGAGCAAAACCAGTACCTTCCACAGGCTGCCATGCAGAGAAAATATAATCAGGAGAGGAAGGCAATGTGTCAATCTTGACGAAGATAAAACGGGTAAACCACTTACTATCATCCGGAGTAGTGGAAAAGATAATGGCAGAAGGCATATTGTCATGACTGTGAATGGTGCACTGAGAATGACCCAGAGAACGAGGGGTGAACCACTGCCCCAAGTCAGCCAAACCAATGTTCAGCCCCCGTTCACGGTTCAGAGCACAAATACTGAGCAAGATTCTCCATGCATGCGGAGCAATCTGGCACATAGCTAGTTTGCTTAACTTCAGAAAATCTACGATCAAGTCAGGAAAAGGAAATCTGAGACCCAGACGGAAAGGATATTTATAGAGACAAGTCCATCCCTCCCTCTCAAAATCGGCCTTCTCGCCGGCAAGAGGAAAGTGATAGACCACCCCCTCCGGAAATCCGAATCGAAGCTTAATGAAAGAGGCGTGAGACTCATTGAAAGAGGAATCGCATAAATGCTTGGCTGCAAGCAACTTCTGCGACGGGAAAGGACCAGAATAGTCCCCCGAAGCAGAGCTGGACCCAGAAGACCCAGTAGGAGCAGGAGTAGCGGAAGGAGTAGCGGAAGAAGACCCAGGACCAGACATGATGGATTATTAAAAGAAGTGGTAAAAAGTTTTTACTGAAAAAAGAAAGAGCAAGAAAGCAAGTAAGGAAGAGTAAAAATCTGAAGATGGAAAAGAAAGTAAGAGAAGAAGGAAAGTAAAAGTGCGCAGTTAAAAATAGGGTATTTATAGAAAAGGAGTGGGCGGTTAAAAATTTGAAAGTTGAATTCAAAAGGTGGAAATTGAAGAGTTAAAGAGTAAATGGCGAGGAGACAAGCAGTTAATGAAGTGATGGGACAGGTGGGACAAGTGGGTAAAGAAAACGGCTGTGAACAGTTGCCTAGATTACCCAACTACCACGGAAAAATCCAGAAGCACACTCAACGGCACAAGGAAAATTCCAGCCCAATTAAAGCAAAAATAGGCTGAAATTTGGGGGAAATTGTTTAGCCCAAAAAAACCATACTTCACCACTGGGCCCGAGGACAAATAAACAAGCAGCCCATCACAGGAAGAAGACGCAGAAACAGAAACAGAGCAAACGCAGACCAGGTACAGACCAGAGCAGAAAAAGAGCTGTTGGAGAAAGGGAATGGGTCAAAACCCTAAGAGGATATTCCCCTATATTCTCTCCCACATTCCAGCACCAGAAACTGAATCAGTTGGACAGTACTTCGCAGCTATAAAAAGAGAAACTAGGGCATTTTTTATTCATTCAGTTCATACGTTGTAAAATCTAATACTCACGCAAGCACTTGTAATCCATCTCAACAGTAAAAGTAGCCTCGATCATAGTGAAATATTGGTGGGATTCCGTTCCCCCCGCGGTTGTTTCCCTCATTGGGTTTTTCCGCGTCACCAAAAATCTCTTGTGTCATTTTCTATTTCTCTCGTTTTGCATATTTGTTTTCTACATAATATCCGTATATTGGTTGGTACTTTGACCCGCAACACTAAAATTCGACCCGGTAGAAATTTTACCAAAACAATATGTATGGTCATTTCTAAATTCTGATGTTATACGTACAACACTGCCTACTGTGTTACATTTCTGCTGCTACTGCATTATACTGCTACTTGTTACTGCACCGTGCTAATTACTGCTGATGTACATTATTGCACCAGGCCCCCTCATTTTCTGCACTCAGCTCACTTTTTGTGCCCGTGTCTCCGGTCTAGTCAGACGAGATCGGCTACTGCACGCGTCTGTACTGTCACTCCTATACATACTACGCACGTTGTCACACGCTACAACATTCTGCTCTATTGTTACCTCCTGCAAACTTTACTGCTACCTGCTGCTACCCACTTCTCTGGTCTGTTCAGACCAGATTACTACTGCATCTACATCTGCTCATTGCTGGTACCACTGCACGTACTGCACTGTTGCTCACGGTATGCACTTACTACCCTCACAACTCTACTGCACATAGTCTGCACACGACAATCTGCCCATTTAAGATGCATTTCAGTGTTACTATTACTGAATACCGCTGCTACTGCTATACTACTACTTCACCCCTGCACTCACAGACTTACGCTTCTGTTTTTGTCTCTGCTGGTGCATAACTGTTGTTCTCGTCGTGTTTCCTGCGTACAATAGGTTGATTGGTTGTTATCCATCTTTATTGTTGGTTGGTCATGTATAGTAGCTCTTCAAATTGGTGAGGGGCATTTTAAGCTACTCGTGTATATCAGTGGTAAGTGACCCTAGTGTGGGGCTGATTAATGGGCAAAGTCCTAATTTGGAAATTACTGTGAGAGTAGTAAATGCCACTCACTTAGTCATTTGCACATTTGTCCTATTAGGTGAGAAAAACCTATCATTAGTGGCAAATTATATTGAGTATTAGTGAGGTCAAATGTTATTATATAGTTTCCAATGTAAATTCGAATAACCATAATAATGGTTTTGTTCCATTTAAATATATGTTGTAGGAGGCTAGTGAACGTAATTGAAATGAGTCATTTCCCTTATATGTGTAAAGTAGAACAGTCATAAAATAGCTTAGTAAATAAGATTAAATTTGGATGAAAATTATGTGAATTCGTATTGGAAATATGTCTGAGTCGGGACCCCTAAAGTACAATACGTATCTTTGTATGTTGCGTATCGAACTATGTCTGAGTCGGGACCTCTAGTTGGATACGTGTGTGTTTGTCGCGTGACGGACATGTCTGAGTCAGGGCCTCTGAGTCGTCACATGTATGGATGATGCGGTGGAAGATGTCTGAAACGGGACCTCTTTCCCTCCATGAGTTTGTTTGACCGTGGTGAGTCAGGTCTGAGTCGGGATTCTGATTCACTACGAAGAGTAATGGTTATGGCTGAGTCGGGTCATTGAACCATTATTAGCTGATCGGTATCCATTCGTGCCTGAGTCGGGGTTCACGGATGAATGCTAGTTGACCTTGTGTACCAAGTCTACCTGAGTCGGGGTGTGGCATGGGCACTGCTGATTGTGTTTAGTTCTTTCCTGATTCGGGGTTAGAGAAAGACCCACCGGCCGGGCAACCGGAAGGGAGACCGGCTCTCGCTTCAAATAGTTTCCGAAGTTGGTTAAGGGTTTTTGCATAGTGATGCATGTTGATATGAAGGATGATATATATACTTCGCATATTGTGATGTTGGAGTATGATGGATGTTCTTATATGTTATGTGTTATTGACAGTAGGTGGCTATGAGAACTCTAGTCAATCCCCACTGATTGTGGCGTACATGTTTTCATGTATGTAGCTACATGATGGCTGATAGAGGGGTTATTGAGGCTAGCGAGCGATTATCCTATCATCGATGACATACACTTTATCGTTTAGCTAGACCTAGACTTTTGTTATACATTGAGAGCCTGTAGGGATATGTTATCCCAGGCTGCAGTTTTTGTACTTATGGTTTTGTACTTATACTTATATACTTATCTACATTTTGTTTATTTATGCATGTATAGTATTGGTAATACTTTCACCTCGTATGTTTACTTATGTTTATATAAAAGTTTTAATTCCGCTGCATTTTTAGCATGTTTGTATGTTTACATTTCCGCTATCGCGAGGTGGGTTTTACACTTGCCTTGCACTTTCAACTTTTTCAAGCATGTCTTTTGCATAATCTACGAGTTTTTGTTGGTTTTGTGCTAAACAATTAGACTTGACTCTCTATTGGCAAGCTACTTCATTTCTAAGTTTAGAGCCTAATAAATCGGTGACATTCATGACCGATTTCATGTAGGAATGAGAGTAGTTTCTCCTCCTAAGGCATGTCACATAAACTTGCATAAGCATGAGAATTGTCTACTTGATACCTATATGCATTCGGGTTTGTGGTTTGTTGACACATGTGGTAGAGGTTTCCCTTTCTTGCTTGACCCATAACCCTCACATAGCCAAATTGCTTCTTTCATCCCATATACTACATCCTAAATTAGCCTACCCTAGCCGAGCTAGTAACAAGGTATAATGGGAATGTCTTGATCATTTTCTTGGTTATTTGGCTTTCATTGAAAAAACTGTGGGAATTGATGAAAAGGGAAAAAAGTTGAGTTCGGAAAGAAAAAAAATAAGAAAGGAACAAAACATAAACTTCCTGGAATACTGGGTGGTCGACCGACTGAATCTGATGGTCGGTCGACCACGCTCACTGTGCAGAGGAAAGTTTTGAAAAAGAAAAAAAAAGAGAAAAGAAGAAAAAGAGAAAGAATCGCACACTTAAGAGGTGCTGGTTGTAGGCGATCCTCACTCCCATAATCTATATGAATCTTTTGGGGAGTTTATGATGTGATTTAATGAAGGATGTGTGAATTACTTGCTTATGAAATGTAAGCATTGGTTCGTTTTGGAAACGAGGATGAAAAGTGTTTTTTCTTTCGTAGTTTGATTTGATGGTTGTTAGCTCGGTTTAACTCCTCTTCCCCAAATTCATTCTAGCCTTTTCTTACCCCTAGCCTCACAATCCCAAATTACCTCGGCATGTGTCATGGTCATTACAGTGGTGGAATGCATATGTACGGTTGTAGAGATTTTGTTCATGTTAGATTGCAGGCATGTTCTTACGGGTCGTAGATAGGTGAGAGTCTAATTTTTGATCATTCTGTTGTCTTTCACATTCATCTTACCTTGTGCTTGTTTGAGTGAATGAGTGATCCGTGAGAGTCCGATATCAACGAGTCTTGCAAGGTCGAAAGTTTGGCATTTTCCCTCAACATGTTCAATTCGTTTGCATTTGACAATTTGCTTGATTTTTGAAAGTCGCATTAATTTGGTTAGGTATGGCGATTTGTTTGGTTCTGAGCATGAAATCCGTTCCATTAGAATTTTTTAGTCGAGTCATAGTGCTTGCTTGGGGACAAGCTGTAAAACCCCTCGCGAAAGCGGAAATATAAACATACAAAAGTACTAAAAATGCAGCGGAATTAAAACTTTTAAAGTAAACTAACGACATGCGAGAAGTCTTAAACTGAAACAGAAACTGAAACTGCAATAAAACCAAAATAGATAAGTAACAGTTCTAAGTATCAAAACAAATATGTACATCAGCCTGGGATGGAACATCCCTACAGGCACCAAAACGAAAGTAACAAAAGTCTAAGAGTCTAGCTAGGCGATATAAAGGTAAGTCATATGATGACAACAGGATCATCACTCGCTAGCCCTCTCGTAACCCTGCTCCAACCTGCATGTACCTACATACATGAAAACATGTACGCCACAATCAGTGGGGAGTGACTAGAGTTCTCCTAGCCACCTTTTGTGACAACACGTAACACATAAAACAATACAGAATACTCCAACATATATCAACATGTGAATCATAAACATCTCATCAATTGATTTCATAACAACATGCTAACTCTAGTGCACGGCTCTCAACCAACTTCATAAACCGTTAGGAAGGAGAGCCGGTTTCCCTACTGGTTACCCAGTCGGGGGGTCTTTCAATCCAACTATTTATGAAACCGAACTAAGAGTCACCCAATGCCCTGGATGATCAAACCATAGCTCAAATAAATATACATTTACTCATCATTATCAATATATATATCTGACACGTACCAACTCAAGGCAAGCAGATAAATTCAGCAAGTAGAAGGTTCAGCGGTCAACTTAAGACATAACCTAATACCAAAACATTCAGCAAGTGTAAAGGTTCAGCGGTCAACTTAAGACATAACGTACACACCAAACATTCAGCAAGCAAGGACTCAGAGGCCAACTTAAGGCATGGACCTGCCAATCAGCAAGACACTAGACTCAGCGGCCAACTTAAGGCATAGACTAGCATCCAAAAGTAAAGGACTCAGAGGCCAGCTTAAGGCATGTCCCTTCACCACATCACAAGGTACTAAACTCAGAGGCCAGCTTAAGGCATGTTCTAGCACCAAACATCTGCACCCCGGGCAAGGTGTCAGTTCCTTAGCTACCCCGTTGTGCAGCTGCTCTACTCGTCAGACTCAGAGGCCAACTTAAGGCATGTTCCGACGCGATCACTATCACACATGTCTGAACTCAGAGGCCAGCTTAAGGCATGTTCCAGACACGACAAACATACACATATAGGGCTCAGAGGCCAACTTAAGGCATATCCCCATATATGACAAACAACTCACGTATTAAGTTCAGAGGCCAGCTTAAGGCATAACTTAATACGCATCAATACAATATCAACCAAAGTCTATGAACTAAACTATAGTTCTACTTTTCTTAACTTCTAATCAACACTTAATTGACCCCGGGAACTAAGTTGAGGGAGAGCCGGTTTCCCTTTCGGTTACCTGACCGGGGGGTCTCTATCCTTACTCCATTCCCGAACCCAATATAATGTTGCCCGTACATCGGGGACCTCAAATACATGTCACGGGTTTACAAAACAAGTTTCAATCAAAACCAATTAACCGTTTGAAAGTTACGATTAAATTACAAATCTCAAAATAGCTCACAGGGGTCCCCAGCCGGTCGGCAGGCAGCCGGTCGGCCGGCTGGTGACCCACTCAGCTCCTCTTTCTTTTCGAAACAAAACACACAAGGACTCCCAGCCGGTCGGCCGGCTGGGAACCCATTCCCTAACCTTCGCAAACTCGTACACCAACCCACGCGTACTCCCAGCCGGCTGGCAGGCGGCCGGTCTGCCGGCTGGGCTCCCTTTCTTTCCTATGTTCTTCGCAAAACATCACAAAACACTACCTATGAGACTACCAGCCGGTCGGCAGGCAGCCGGTCGGCAGGCAGCCGGTCGGCAGGCAGCCGGTCGGCCGGCTGGCAGTCCTAAGGCCATTTTTTCTAAAATCGCAAAAATACAAAGAAACACTCCCAGCCGGTCGACCGGCGGCCGGTCGGTCGACCGGCTCAGAGAGCCTGATACGAAATCGCGTTTTTCCAGCCAAGTCCAAACTTCATAATTCGACATAACAACTCAAGCAAGGCTACAATTGGTGATTTCCCAACATTATCAAACACTAAATACTACTAATCTAACAGCACATAAGTCCCATAACAATCCTCAAATGAATTTACTAAGTATCCGTCGCAAAATGCGAAAAACTGAAAATAAGCTTATGAACATATAACAACACTTTAAAGCATGAATTCTTCACATAGCAAACATCCTAAACATATTACTAAGTCCTTTGATCAATGTAAATCAACAAAAACAGAAACCAACACAAGAATTACAACAAACATGCTAATATACACATAAAGGCCGAGTTTCTCATTATCGTCACCTTTCAAGCTAATCCGGCTAAAGATCCTCCTCAACTATGTAGCTATCGATCTCTGGATCCTCTAAGCCAACACCTACAAGCATAGAAAACGGATTTTAAGCACTTAAAACGGAATTAAGAGAAAACAGCCCAATTTTAGAGTGAAAGGATTTACAAAAAGAAAGTGATAGATGGCTTGGAAATCGAATGAGGATTCCGAAAATGTCGTTGTTAACTCGATTCGAGTACCGGATGATGAAGAATTTCTCAAAAGAAGGAGGGATAAAATGGAGGTTTATGAGGTTTGTAGAAATATGGTTTACTGTAAAATGAAACCTTGGAGAAGAAGAATGTCGACATCTTATTTAAGTAGGGTACAAGTGAGGTGTCCTTTCCGTATTAAAAGAACGGGTCGGATTATTAGAACGGATATTTAAGTCGGATATTTAAACCTTGCCAAGTTCGTATTCGTCTTAAGGACTTGAGGTTCTTAAGACGGATCTTACTTATTAAATTAAATCTTTCGAAATAAATTATTAAAATATTATTTTATACGTAAAAATAATTTAAAACGCTTAAATTAGATTTTACGAAAATACGGGATGTTACACAAGCAAGGTTTATGATGTGTGCATTTCTTATAGACCTTATAGGCCTTTTTAGCACACATTTCTATGCTTATTTCGTAGTATTTTGCTACAAATATCCCCCGAATAGTCTACTTTGGTTTGTCTTGTGCTAATTGCATATATGAGCCAGAGAAGATCATAATCAAGCATAAAACATTTCCTTATCATGCATTTAGGAAAAGGGTTGAGTTAGGACTTGTTACTACCGTTTTAAGATGCGCATAGGAGCAAAGAAAGTCTGTCAAGCAAGAGAAGAGCTTCAATTTGCTAGTGCCTACTTTGAGGAGCAATATCTCGAGTTATGCAGCAGATAATCACGTTATTCCAATTGGAGATGAAAGCTTATCCTCTTATATTTCCAACGCCACCAAGAACGCTTGATTTGAGCGAGTAACGAATAAATGGCAGCCAATCAAAGTTCAGTGCGCAGTGCAGGAAACATGCGCTGAGAAGTACTCGATCGAGTACTCTTTCTTCTCGATCGAGAGCTTTTCTTCTCGATCGAGAGTTTTGGTTCTTATTCTTCTCGATCGAGAGTTTTTCTTCTCGATCGAGAGGTTTTGGTTCTTATTCTTCTCGATTGAGAGTTTTTCTTCTCGATCGAGAGGTTTTGGTTCTTAATCTTCTCGATCGAGAGCTTTTTGTTCACGATCGAGAAGTTTTCTAACTGTTGAGTTGCACTAAGGCGTCAGTTTCTGTCTTAGTTGTTTTATAAATAAAACAGATCGAGACAGAAGGGGATATATCAAATTCACACATTCAGAACTCATATCTCACTGCTATTTTTTATATTATTTTTAGTTTGGAATTCTGTAACTATTTCTTTTACTCGGATCAGATTTTCGTTTTTCCTTTCGTCGCTCTTGCTATATAATTCGATATTTCTGTCCCCTTATTCTTATTTCGATTCTTTCTCACTTTCTGCAATGTCGTTAATTATTCATCCTGTTGTTATTATCGTTCTCTTATCAATCATGTGTAGCTAATTTCCCCCGCTAGGATTTAGGGTCGCCATGGCGTAGGTTGAATTGTTAGTTTAGGATACCCGTAATTTGGTTTGTATGTATCCGTCGCATTTTATAGTTGTTAATTGTTTGACTCGACGCACTCAATTGACTGCGTAGAAACCCTCTTGACCTGGATCGGAAGATTGGGATAGGGGTAGTTCTGCGACGATTATTAGGACCTTACTAATTAGGGCGGAAGCTAAGTTAGTATAGTCTTAGGGCGAATAGCGGACTGGAAGGACCTTTTCATTACCCACAGACTGAATTTAGGGTGCCTTGTGACTGTAATTTCAGACTTTAGTAGCCATGGTGAACCGACAATCCTAGTGCTTCTTTACCTGTTTTCTCTTTCCCTTTTCCTATTAGTTTTTATAATTTAAAATCAAACAACCCCCTGAACCGGTTACTTCAGACAGACTTATTAGACTATAAAATGTCCATCTCTCTGTGGATACGGTACCCGACTACCTCTACTACATTTAGTTGAGACCAGTTAGGTTTTATCTTTGATAGGGTTGCGACAGCCGTGTCAGTTTGGTTTGGGGAGATTTGATACGTGCATATTCTATACACTTTATTTACAGTTTTGGCACGTATTTTTACGCATGTTTGGTAGCTTTTAGCTATTTTTCCACCCGAAACAGTTTACTTTGGCATTTCTATGTTTTGAATGTTGGAACAAGCAAAAGTGAGCTAAACCAAGCTTTAATCGTCCCTCGGAAGCTTTCTTAGGGGAACCCACAAGATAAGGGTCCGAACTCGTTGTTATGGGGACGCGTGCAAGAAGATCAGGAGTTGCTGGGAGCAGGAATCGATCGACCAACCAGTCTACTTGGTCGACCGACCAAGGTGTCAAGTCAGAAGGTTGGATTGCAGCATAGGCAGTCGACCGACCACGATGCTTGGTCGGTCGACCACTTCACGGGCTGAGCAAACTCTTTGTTTTATTTTCGGTTTTTAGTCTAATCTTGGAGTTTTGGAGACTATTATGAGAGAGAAACAGTAATTAGAATTAGGGAAGCTTTTCATTAGGGAGAAACTCATTAGACCTAAGGAGAGAAAACTCCATTATCATACTTGTTCATCGAATTCCGTTCCATTGTAAGTTTTTAATGCAATCTTATTTCTTTATTGTTTCAATCCCTATTCTTTCTTATTCTTACTATTTTGATTTAATTACTTTTCCCCTTAATTGTTATTTCTTGAATATGTAATTTCGTATGAATTTCATTAGATTCATTAGTATTAATTCCTTGTTTATGAGTAGCTAATTCTCATGATTGGGAATTAGGGGAACCATGGCGAAATTAGGTTTTTTATCGGTTGTATGAACTTTGTACCGATCTCAATATATGTTGTTGGATTCATTCTACTAGATTGAAAGATTAGTAGAATAGGTTTATCAATAGATTTAGAATTGCCTACGAATGAAAGTTTTGTGCTTTTCTAGGAACCTGAAGACCGTAAGGATTTGGATGAATATTGACCGAAAGGCTTATTCACGTTTCTTGAGATTGTGTTTCATGAGTTGTTTATCCTTTTCTGACTTACCTTAGCCATGGTGAACCGAAGTTTCCAATCATCTTTTTACCTTGTTCTAGACTTCTTTTATTTTATCGTCTTAGTTGTTAGTTTCAAACAAAACAAACAAACCCCCTTTTATCTTCTTTCAATAGACTTTAAATTCGCAAACATAATTAGCTTTGTCTCTATGTGGTTCGACCCTTACTATCACTATCTATATTTTTAGTTTGGTTTTTATAAATCTTATCTTTGACACCCACAACCACGGGTACCACTAATTTTTTGAATAAAATGAAAATTGTGATTGTTATATAATGGTGAGGAGAAAGAAAAAATATCATTATTAAATAAAGATAATAAAGTTAAATAAATAGAGTAAATTGATGACAAAAGTTATATAAGGGAGATAAAAAATTTGCATTAAATTTTTTTTTGTATGTTGACTTGTATTTTTTATATTTTGTTTTGACCCATGATAATTGAAAATTACTTTTTATTACGACACGTGGCTTTGTGGGATAAGTTAGTGAAATATTTAGTCTTAACTTTTTATAAATTGTACTTTAGACACCAAAAATTTTAAAAACATAGAAGTTATGATTATTGTTATATAATGGTGAGGGAAAACCAAAAAAATCATCATTAAATAAAGATAATAATTAAATAAAAAGGGTAAATTGATAACCAAAGTTATTAGAGGGACATAAAAAATTTGCATCAACTTTTTTTTTTGCAATTTATATTTAAATTTTTTAAAAAAATTTATGAATGAGGTGAAATATAAGGTTTTGTTTGTCATGTTGAATAAAAATTAATTATTTAGCTAGTCTTTTAACTATATTGTATAGATTATATAAATTACAACGCGGACATCGGTAATCCAAAGACATTTTGCCAAAAAATTGTGGAAGAAGATATTTTGAAGATTGTATAGGTAGTTGATTCATATTTGGGTGGAGTTGAATAATGATTATTAATGATATTTAGTTTTATTTTTTTTAAAAGAAGGAAAAAAGGTCGATTAAGAAATAATTTATTGTTGGGTGTTTTTTAGTCGATATCTACGTGGCATTTATAATCGTAGGTGGCTTTTACGTGGCATTTATAATCGTAGGTGGCTTTGTCTACGTGATATTTTTTTGCCTAGCCTTTTAATAATATTATATAGATAAATTACGTAAGTAGAATAAACTAATTAGCTATACAAATACAATATCTATACTCCTTACTAAAAAGTGGGTAACATAAGTTACTATTCATAATGAATTGTAACTCTTCTTTTGTCTTCTAGCTAACAATAAAAAACAATGAATTTTGATCATTTGCATTTACACTCATTACATATATTATTAATCGACTTCATATTTCTACACAAAATAAGTATAGTCATTTAAACTTTATTATATTATACGTACGACAAAAACCGAATATATATATTGAGATTAGCAAAATATTTGTCACATTTCCCATTTATTATGCAAATAAGATATTATTTAACAATTTTATTTTTAAGATAGATATATCCGTTTTATAAAACATTGAAAATATTTTGACCGTACAAAATTTACCCTTTTTAAATTGTTTTGTAATTTTAATGTTATTATTGTGAATCGGGACTCTTTAATATTTGTCCAAAATATACTCCATCGTGATTAATAATTATCTATTACTTTTCGCAAAATACCATCTTGAGCCACTTAGCCAATTATGTTATTGTTATCAACTAAATTGATACCTACATCTGCTTTAGGCAAAGGTTAACACATGGATACACGTAAATCAATAAGTCTCCCTTGAGACGATATATCCGCCTTAAGTTAAGACGCGTCAAGTAATATCCACTTATACGAATAAGACAAAAATAAAAAGTTTTAGGAAAGAACAAAAAGTTTGTCATATCTATGCAAATAGGTCATTATTTGGTCAGTCTTAAATTTAATACAGATACTTTCGTCTTAAATTAAATAAGAATTTGTGTGCCTAAATTATGTAAGTTGTTATCTACTGAATTGCCACTTACATTGGTTTAGGCAAATGTTAACTAATAGATAGGCGTGGATTTTTTTATTTTTGAAGACGAAGGGATTGAATCTCCCGGGCCTATGCATTCCCGCGCTACCACATGTACTATGTAAGTCACTTCCTTCGGGGGCCACAGCGGCCAAGTGATCATCACCCTCATGATTCGAACCCGAGACCTCCCAACTCCTGCCATTGGCAAGCTTGAAAGTTTAACCCATAACCACTGGTTGCTATCAACTAAATTGCTTTTTTTGGCCAAAACCACACACCCAATTCCTTCTCCATCTTCCTTCTTAAGCTATCATCTTCCTCCTTTCATGACGATTACTTTCCCTAACTCAGATATATCATACATTCATACCCCTCCAACTCCCTTTTCTAAATTTTCTAAACCTAATCTTAACTACACCATTAGATCTACCAATAACAAATTCTTCTCGGCGATCAGCTTACGTACCTCTGTAAAAACTTAGAATCGCTTATTGCTTATTGGTAATAATGGATGACCAGTATAGTATGGCGGCTGAACTTTCGAATGATATGGGGTTTGTTTCACCATTTTTAACCTGCGATTAAGATAAGCGGTATATTTTTCGTAAGCTAAACTTTGAAACTCAAATGAGTTATAATTAAGAACGAGACTCTCCATCTTCATCTCAAATGTGAAATGACATAGATTTGGTGATTCTATCAGGGTGTACGATGAAATGCCTCAACGAATATAATAATGTCATCAAGGTATTCGATGAAATGTCTCAACGAGGGCTCTTCTTAAGGAGTTACATGTCACAACTCAGTAGGGATAAGTTGCCTAATATTGGCTGGGACTATGAAGCGTGAGTAATTGCTTAATTTCGACTTCCAGCCATTTTTAAGCTTTTTGCTGGTTTTTGGCTTCAAACGTCTTCTACTTATTCCTCAATATCAATCGTTCTTATAAAATAATTCATGTTTAGTTATGTATGGATTTCAAGGGGAAAAAGTACAAAAAAACAGAGCTCCTGTTGATAATAGACTGTATCACTAAATTTTGGCGGCCCACTAAAGTATAGTATACTATGTTTAGATAGGATTTTACAAAACCTATGAGTTTAGCCTACAGTAATGTAATTGAGTTACTGACTTAGGCCATATTCTTTCTGGCTTTTTGGAGCTAAACTTAGCTGAACTGGACTGGACTGAACTGAATGAAGTTGAACTGAACTGAATCGAGCTAAACTAAACTGAATTTAATCTAGCTGAACTGAACTGAATGAAGCTGAAATTAATAAAAGTAAATGGAGTTTAATTAAATTGAACTAAGTAAATAATAATAATAATAATAATAATAAAACCAATAGTAGTAATAATAATGATGATAATAATAATACGCGTTTATTTAGCAAAATAATAATAATAATAGTAGTTGTTTTTGTTTGATTAATAAAAGTTTGCGGTTTAAAAATAATAATAATGAAATAAGTTATTAATAATTGCATTCGGATGGATAAACTTGGTATACCAGTTATACAACATTAAAGCACTCAAGGAAAAACAAATTCAAACATGGATGATAAAGAATGGAAGAAACTCATGGACAATGTTCGAAAAAAAGAGGGCGTGTGTTATTGGTGTCCATAGTGACCACGGTAATTAAACACATCAAGATGATATGAAAGTCAATAACGAAGCAACATAGATGATATCTTTCGTGTTAATGATATCCATATTTTCAAGATTATGACTTTCGATTGGTTTAACAAATGTTATCAAATTTTACTTCTCAAGTACATTTTTCTCTACTCTCCCATATTTCACTAATAACAATAATATTAATAATACCAATTTCATATAATCCTTCTTTCCAGTTTTAATAAAAGGTCCCGTTTATAAAAAAAAAAATAATAATAATAACGATAATAATAATAATAATAATAATAATAATAATAATTAATAATTAAATATATATATATATATATATACAATAATAATAATAAT
This sequence comes from Silene conica, assembly GCA_029255685.2. Classification (NCBI taxonomy): domain Eukaryota; kingdom Viridiplantae; phylum Streptophyta; class Magnoliopsida; order Caryophyllales; family Caryophyllaceae; genus Silene; species Silene conica. The sequence continues at coordinate 78,509,569 of CM055314.2, forward strand.
AATAATAATAGTAGTAGTAATAATAAACAACAGCAACAACAACAATAATAATTAATAATTAATAATAAAAAAATAGAAAAATAGAAAAATCAATAAATATAAAATAAGAACAACAACAACAATAATAATAGTAATAATGTGGGCTGAACTTAATAAACTTGAGTTGAACTGAACTGAACTGAACTGAATTATACGAATTGAACTTAACTGAACTAAATGAGCTAAGCTGAACTGAATAGAGTTGAACCAAAACGAGCTGAAAATAAGCCAGAAAGAACATGGCCTTAAGATAGTGAATGCCTTATATGTGATATATTTGTTAAGCATTGAGATCACTTGCGGCAAAAACAATAACTTTGGTCTTAAGAGGTTAATCACATCAAGTATGGTTACATGTTACAATTATAGGAGGTAATTAGGTGAATTGCGTTAACATGTAGAGTTCTACATTGGTATGGGTGGGCTTGCTTTGTTAAACCACCGGCTTCAGTTTCTTCCTCGACTAATACACCAATAAGGTCTTAATAGTATTCCGTCTATTATTCACGTCTGTCGCCGCATATTGTGGCTCGGTTGCAAATAACTGTCATAAATTTAGTTCATCGGTATGGAGGAACATCTTCAAATATTACATACGAGCTAATTTTTAACCCAATGAAAAACTTCAACAGAGTCATAGTATTGCTATATATGTAGTACTTTCTTAGGCCTTCCTCTATTTTTCAGTAATGGTAAAACTTGTGCCTCTTTAATGTTATAGACAACGTTCGTAATTATCGGCGTTGAGATAGTCAAGTAAGCCAATAAAAAACAATAGAAAATACATGAACCGATAGAATTTCAATAAGACGAGTGACACTAACTTGGGGTACGGCGCGCGTTTCGCGCGCCGTGCAACAACTAGTACATATAAAAAATCGTTACTGCCTTGTAAAGCTATGAGATATTAGAGTGTTTCAAGTTATTGAAACTTCTATTTTGATTAGAATTTGAATTACGTAGGTACAATCACTACTACAAAATCTCTTAACTACATCAGTGAATGGACATGGGTTTTTTGAAAAACCGATGTAGTAAATAATGCACAGCGGTTTTTTTCAAAATCCTATGTCCTTATAGAGTTATTTACATCGGTTGTTTTTACAACCCATGTCCATGACTGATGGTATTTAATGGACATCTGTTGTTTTGTAAATCCCATGTCCATTAACTGTTTATTTACATCAGCTCTATGATTAATCCCATGTCTATGTATTTAACCGTTTTATGTAAAAAGACCCAAGCACCTACTACAACATACTCACTCGATCTCATCACTCCTTATTTTCGCAAAAAACCTCTCTCAGCCCTCTCATTATCCATCGCCTTCAACATCAAACATCGCCGTCTTCATCGTTATTGGGTAGTAATCTGGTTCAACGCACTCGAATTCCGCCTGTTCATTATCTTCTACTGCCGGCCGCATATTCATCACCTTCAACTGACAGTCGTCAATTCATCGCCTTCAATTTTTTGAGCGATTTATACATTTTAGGGTTGCAAAAAATCGAGTTTTTGTCAAAATTCGTTATTCTCCTTTGTTTTATTTGCATTATTATAGATCATCCGTCTACAAGTAAGTATTTTTCTTTCTTTTTCTTCTTTAATTTGTTAGTATTTAGCTTTAATTTTCGAAATTAGGGTTAGTCTTTTCGATTTGGGGGTTTTGGCTCTAGGATGTTTTCAAGCTTTTGTTTTCCGTCTATCATTGCTTCCCCATCCCCAATTTTTGAATTAGGGTTTATAATAATTTCGAAAGTAGGATTTCGAAAATTAGGGTTTATAATAAATTAAATTAGGATTTCGTTTTAGGGCTTTTACTTTTTAGTTTCTGAACTTGCAGTTTTGAGATCACAATCAGACAAACGGTCTGAGACAGTGAAGTTGACTATGAGAACTCGTTCGTTTTGGGCGAACAATCAGAAATTGCAAGCACTCTAGAAAACAGCATTGATGAGGTAAATATCAAAGTAAGTAGAATGTCGACATATCAGGATACAAATTGGTTTTCTCTGACTACTTTACTTTGTAATGTTCTTATCTATAGTCGTCGGTTTTTATAGGAGCACTGGGTTTATCGATATGGAGACAGACACAAATCTCATTGTTGTTAGGACTGCTTGTGTCATCTAGTTGCTGCTGTAGTTAGTGTTGTTGTATGTTATTGTTGCTCTGTTTAATGCTACTGATCTGTTGCGCTGTTGCTGCTACTGCACTGTTGCTGCGCTGCCGCTGCCTGCTGCCGCTGCCTGATGCTCCTTCAACCTATATGTATCTGACTATCCGTCACTCTGTCGAGTTGGTATGGCTAAGATTCTTAACATTTGTTTCTGCTATCAAAGTCTAGTTTTGAGACTTTTTGAGCTGTTACTTTGTTTCATTGTTATATTTGGTATTCACTTCTACAAAATATTGCTGCACAATGCAAACTTACTGGTCTGCAACAGAGATATAGTTGTAAATTCATTAGGTAATTTTTGATATTTTTGCTACTTTTTTCCTTATACAATTACAAATTGTAGCTTCTCAATTCAGTATTTTGTTTTACAATAAGCTTGATTGGTTGTATTTAACTATATAAGGCATGTATGCATGTTATTAGTATTTGTTTTGTGCTTATAGTAATCTGCTTATAATATTTTCAAGAGGACCCGTTAAACTTTTCATATGCATGCTACCGGAAGATCGTTTAAATTTGAAAAATTGTCTTGTTACTAACCTTCTCTTTGCGTCACAGGGGATATGTCGGTATCCACAGTTCAGGCTTTAGAGACTTCATGTTGAAGCCAGAGTTGCTGCGCTCGATTGTAGACTCTGGTTTTGAGCACTCTTTAGAAGGCAAGTGTCTCACCACATCTCCTTTTCCGCTTCTTCTTATTTGATCTATTTGATATTTAAGTTTGCCTCATGAAGGTGCCCTTTGAAGAAGTCCTTGAACTTGTGTTTGATATTTAAGTTTGCCTCATGAAGGTGCCCTTTCACTTACTGGAAATTTATAAATCCTATTCAACAATATTCTTTCGGGCTATGGTGGATGCTTTCTCATTAGGTGTTGGAGCTATTCCTTGGATTATAATGTCAGAGGTATCTAATTATATGAGCGTATGACATGATAATGCATTTTCCCCCACTTTGTACAGACACAGACGTGGACACGCAAAATGCACACACATATATTTGTTTTGGTAGGACTGCTCATTTTGCTAAGGTCGTACTCTGGTCTTTGTCTTAGGCAACTATTTTCCATGAGGATTAGTGCCTTGAGCGGGACCTTACATCATACCTATCCTTGTATAATTTACTGGACAGGGACGGTTTATTGATAGTATATTTGAGTAACCACTGTAGGTTGTGTAAATACATGGAATGTGGTATAGGTACATATGAGCAATTCTGGGAAGCGTGACCAAATTTTTATACAACATTTTCATAGGTTACGAGTATTTATGATTCTGGTTTATTTTCTTGTAATGTTATGCAGCTGACTGTCTCGATACACTCTTATTTTATGGTTTTTATTGTAAATGCAGGTCGTAGAACATCTCTTTGTTATGTTGATGCAATTTAAACAACTTGGACCTCTAATCCATGATGGTCGTTTTGCTTGCTAATTTTTGTAAGTATGAATTATGAAATGTCTCTTACCCAGCAGCAACAGCAACAACCAGCAGCAACATTAGTAACAGCAGCAGTAGCAACCAACAATAGTAGCAGGCATCAGCAGTCGGGAGCAGGTTAAGGGCTTGCTTCTCTATATCAAAGAAATGTTCCTTATTGAGCAGTTCGAGAGCAGCTTAAGGGCTTTAAGCTGTTTAACCACATGGTACATTGCTGCTCTGTCTGCGTTATTTATCTCGACATGAAGGAAGAATAGAGAGACAAGGTATTTATGTTGTATGAATTATTGTACGTATGACGAACGACCTTTGTTTGGTTCGTTCTTGAAACAATGTATGACGAACGACTTTTGTTGTCGTAATTTGTAATGAAAGGGCTCCGTTTGGTACAATCCCAGATTCTAGCATTAAATTAGCATTGGCAACAACATTTCCAAATTTTTTTTTTAAAAAAAAAACACATTAAAGGACAGAGGTTGTAATAAATCTGATGTATACTAGTCAATAATAGACATGGGATTTTGTAAAAATCTGATGTATATAACTGCAATAGACATGGGATTTTTATGAAAGTCCAATGTAAAATCAACAATAGACATAGGATTATTTTTAAGAAAAATCTGATGTAAATAACAACAATGGACATAGGATTTTTACATAATAGACATGGGATTTTCATAAAGTCCGCTGTCCATTATTTGCAATAGACATGGGATTTTCGAAAAATCCGATGTCCATTATAGTAATGCACATCGGTTATACAACCTATGTCTATTACAAACTAAAGGACATAACTGAACTCTACATCAGTTCAAAAACCTATGTTTATTAGTCAAAAAATCCTATGTAGTAAGCAACTTTTGTAGTAGTGAATTAACTAATTAACTATAATTTATCTAATTTGTTTTAAATTTAATTTAAGTGTTTTAAGAAAGTTGGAGACTATCACGTCGCTCGAAAAAAGCCTCAAATTAATATTTATATCTATATTATTAAAGGAAGCCTTTTTCGAGCAATTTCATTGGTTGTTTTTCTCCGACCAATTTTATTGGTTGTTTTTTTTTCGAGCGATTACAAAGAGTACATGTTTTCCAAACTACTTAATTCTAAAACAATTATATCATATATAAACCTTAAGATAAAATAAAACAAAACATTCGTCACAAATATTTAAAACATTTATACAGAAAAAACTACTTAATTCTAAAACAATTTTATTGGTTGTTCTTGCCTAAGATTGTTTTAATTTCAAATTTCCCGTAACTTTTGATTAATCGAATGTGACTTGTGAAAAGTATTTAAGTCAAAATGGTTTTAATTAAAACTAATTTTTGGCCGTGTAAAAAGTTACACGAGTTGTTTTCAAATTATTCTAAATATGTATCATCAAAACTAAATTATTATGTTCATAAATTTTGTTTTTTATCTAACGTCTATATACTTTTTATCGACGAAAAATATTAGAAGAGATTTGATTAAATAATAATTTATTTATAATTTTCCTATTAGGATTAGCAAATAAGAAAATAATAAATTATTTACAATTTTTCTATTAGAATTAAAAAATAGTTGTTTACTTACAATTTTCCTATTATATTTATAATATTATTATTCTTTAAAATTTGTATACTTACTATTTAAGGTTATTAACTTTGTTGAACGTTTTTATTAAAAATAAAAACGGGAAATGAATTGGAAAATAATTGATTATTTACAATTTCCTTATTAGACTTAGAATATTATTTTTTAATATTTATATACTTACTATTTAAGATTATTAAGTTTATTCAACTTTTCTATTGAAAATGAAAATGAGAAAGCAGAAGAAACAAATAACTCAGTTTGTCTTCGTCGTAATATTCAAAAGGGTCAAAATAGTGCCACCTGAGGATATGACACAAATCTTTACTTTTCCTTACGCATTATGTAATACCCCGAAAACTTTAGTTATTTTATTCGAGTTTATACTTTATTATAAATGTTATGTCGATGGTTTAACAACGTTTTTACGTTCAATTGATATTATAGTTCTATATTAGTTATGTCTTAAGTGGGGATCGATCTTGTGACCTCTTGATAAGCTTGTCGATGGGCCTCGTTTTGTGTGCCAACACAAAACAGCCCACCTTACCCTAAAAACCCTAGAGGCTAGAAACAGCCTGCCGTCACTTATAAGCAACAATTGCTTATGCTTACCCTAACACAAACGCACCACCACTACCAAAATCACGCAGCCACCACTGCAGAGGAGGAGGAGACACTTTGACCACCGTAGTTCAGCCGGCCTAGAGCACGTCGTTTTGACCTTAGAGTCGGGTATGTCTCGGAACTTATCTTTTTCCTGTGTGAGTCTAGGGTTTTCGTGGAGTCAGTTTATGGTGTTTGGTTTCTGTTATGGGTCGTGGTTAACACCACTATATTAGTGGTGGTCGGGGGTGTATTGGGGTGGAAGTTGTGGCGTGTCTAGGGGTCTGGGTCAGCGGAAAAAGGGTGGTTCGTGGCCTCTGGCTACACGGTTTTTATGAGTTACGTGGTCAGGGGAGTACATTGGGGGTGGTACCACCGTTGACTCGGGGGAGGTCGACACGGTGGTACCACTATCGTCGTTGGAACAAATGTCAGGGGTAGTGTTGGTCGTGGTTGTGAGGTCTGGGCGTGGTGGTAGTGTCGTCAGAGGGGTGTTTCGTCAGTCGGGTATGGGGCTGTGTCAAGCGAGATGTACGGTGTCTGAGTGAAGGGGTCAGCCTGGTGAGAGTGGTGCTGTCTCGCCGGCAGGTGACCAAGGGTTTGGTGGTGTTCTGGTGGTAGTGGGTTGTAGTGAGTGCAGGTAGGCAGCGGTCATGGGTGGTCGAAGGGAGGAACACGGTGGTGGTAGGGAGGTTCGAATCGCGTGAGGGTGTGGTGGTGTCTCGGCTGTTTTGTGTTGTTTGGTTGTTTTGTTTTATTATTATTATTACTATTATTATTATTATTATTATTTTTATTATTTATTTCTTTTGTTGGTTTTAGAATAATTTTTATTAGGAGGTAATATTTTTATTTATGGCAAATGTATTTAGTATTTATGGTAAAGATGTAGTTTTGAATTTCAAAACCCAAGTGTTTATTTATTTTAGGAGTTGCTATTTTTAGAAGCTACTGTATTTGGAAAGTTACTATTTCGGGTAACTCGGTTGTTGGGAAACTTTCTAAATATAGGAAGTTTCTATAAATAGAATGTGTACATGTATTACGAGAATTAGGAAAGTATTAATTAAAGTAATACTTATCTAGGTGGAAGTTTCCGTGTGGAGCATTTTTAGTAGCAGTTGCGCAGTAACCATTTCTTCTGCAGTTTGAGGTAGGGGAAACTACTAATGTTTGATGATGTGTAAACCGTTCATAATTGATATCGAGCATGTTGTTATATATTATCATGTGATCTTTATATTGTGCATTTATATTATACTGTGATTGGTGCGGAGATAATGGGTCTTGTGATTGGTGCGGAGATAATGGGTCTTGTGATTGGTGTGGAGATAATGGGTCTTGTGATTGGTGTGGAGATAATGGGTCTTGTGATTGGTGCGGAGATATTGGGTCTTGTGATTCGGAGTGGAGATGATCGACTTTCTATTTTTAGTAATATGGTTTGTTTACAGTTTTACTCTACTCAACCTCGTGGTTGACCCTGTGTATTCGTGATCACCTGTGATGAACCAATTAATGGGGAGCAGACTGACAGGTATAAAGATTGTGGGAGCACCAGGGAAGGGAGAAGCATGGACCCGGACCTGTTTAGAGTCTAGACCACGTGATAGTAGTCTATGAGTTGTACTTTTATTTTTTATCAGAACAGTTTTCTATTCGGTTATGTAAGAACTTGTTATGAGTTTAAGTTTAATTTAAAGTACTGTTATCTTCCTTTGTACCTACTGCCTCGGGAAACCGAGATGGTAACACCTTTATTTATCTGAGGAGTCCTAGTTCAGGCCCTTCTATAAATGGGGGTGTTACACATTATGTTCTTATGTTTTCCATATATATTACTTGACCTTTCAAATTTGAAATGAATACTTACGGCCGGATTCAGAATGTGTGGAACTAAAATTAAAGTAGTTAAGTATTTAACTATATACAAATTCCTACCTAAAAGGAACGTTGCACATTCAATCAAATTAAGAGCGACACTACTACTTTTTTAATACAAGAATAACACTATTATTCAAGTGAATATTATACACTTTTGTACTTAACTATGCGGAAGAAATAATATAATTTCTTTAGTTAAGTAAAAAGGAAATAAGATTAATGTCAAATAGATGTTTCTATTAGAATTAGAAAAATATTAGAAGAGATTTGATTAAATAATAACTTATTTATAATTTTCCTATTAGGATTAGAAAATAAGAAAATAATAAATTATATACAATTTTTCTATTAGAATTAGAAAATTAAAAAATAGTTTTTTATTTACAATTTTTTTATTACATTTATAATATTATTATTCTTTAAATTTTATATACTTACTATTTAAGGTTATTAACCTTATTGAACGTTTTTATTAAAAATAAAAATGGGAAATGAATTTGAAAATAATTGATTATTTACAATTTTCCTATTAGACTTAGAATATTTATATACTTACTATTTAAGATTATTAAGTTTATTCAAATTTTTTAATAAAAATGAAAATGAGAAAGCAGAAGAAACAAGTAACTCGGTTTGTCTTCGTTTTAATATTAAAATGGGTCAAAATAGTGCCACATGAGGATATGACACAAATCTGTTACTTTTCCCTATACATTATATTCTTATGTTTTCTACTTGATCTTTCAAACTTAAAATGAATACCTTCGGCTAGATTCAGAATGGGTGGAACTAAAATTAAAGTATTTAAGTATTTAACTATATTCAAATTCCTACCTAAAAGGAACGTCGCACATTCAACCAAATTAAGAGCGACACTACTACTTTTTTAATACAAGAATAACACTATTTTTCAAGTGAATATTATACACTTTTGTACTTAACTATGCGGAAGAAATAATATAATTTCTTTAATTAAGTAAAAAGGAAATAAGATAAATGTCAAATAGATTATACTTTAGAGAAATCCGAAAAATGTCGAATTTCGATTGAAGGAGTACTACAAATATAAATATTAAAAACTACAGTGATGTAGATAGGTTAAGTGGAATAATTGTGTGGACGATGACATGTATTTTAAAGGAGTATTAAAATGTATTTCATAAACAACAAAATATTTGTGATAAATGTATTTATCGACCATTTTATACTAACATGAAACTTCGACGATAGAAAGTTGAATAAATAGCTACTTTGTTAATCTATATCTTAATCTAAATTCATATGCTATTACTAGTTTATTATGATTATCCCCAAAAGTGATAATCAGTGAGTTATTTGTATATTTTAGTATATTTTGACAATTTCTACTAATACCTAGCTTGCTGTACACCAATTACGCCCTCTTTATTTTCTTTCATTCTTTTTCCTCAATTTTCGATTATATTCAGAAATAATTTAACGAACAATTGACTTCTGAGATTGAAGATAAATATATAATATTTTCTTTTATTTACTAAAATTAGAAAGGATACAATAATTGTGGGATAAAATTTGAGAGAAAACACGCACAATAAAAATGGGACACCTACTTTTTCTCACTTAAACAATTCTAAAACATTTGTTTTATAAGTATAAAACTAATAAATACCTTAAAGCCTGAACTAACCATCCTACTCTTTCTCACTTAAACCCTTCAAACATACTTTTTTTTTTTCCTCAGGACTCCCTAACAATAGGATCTTCACTCCATCAAACACATCACATCCTACAAACCCTTCCTTAACACCTCCACCTCACCTCACTTACGACAAAAATGTCAACTCACCGACTCGTTCTAACCCTCCTCGTCTCCGTCACCCTCATTTCATTATCCTCCACCATCTCCGTCCCAAAGACAGATGATAAGGATGTCATCGTATATCTAAAGGGAAGAAATTTCAGCAATGTCGTAAACAACAATAACAATGTGGTGGTACAATTCTATGCACCGTGGTGTAGTCATTGCAAGACGCTTGAGCCGGAGTACGCTTCCGCGGCAATGCAGTTGAAAGCGGACGGTGTTGATGTCGTGTTTGCCAAGGTTGATGCTACTGAGGACAGTGACCTTGCTCATCAGTACGGTGTTCAGGGGTTTCCCACGGTTTATTTCTTCGTTGATGGCGGTCATAAACGGTACAGTGGCTTGCCCACGAGGTAAGTAAATACGCTTGTACCACTGATACAATATTAACTAGTTTAATTGATAAAGTATAGGCCGTTACATGATATTCTAATATAGTACAGACGGGTATCATGTATCCATATTGTATTTTATTCGTTAATTTTATTCCGTTCCAATCATACATTTACATTTTTTGACGTACCTATCATATAGAAATGTTTGCTTAAATAGGGTTAGAACACGTACTATTTAACAAAATAATGTCATCTATACAATATTATTAAAAGGCTAGACAAAAAATGTCACGTTGACAATGCCACATAGAATGTAAAAAAGTCACATAAGTGTGACATGGAATGTGATTTGGCATGACCATAATTTAATTCTTACATGGTAAATTAATGTGACAATTTTATTATTCTAAATAATAATAATAATAATGTCACTTTCAAGAAAAATTTAGCAAAAAAAATGTCACGTTGACAATGCCACATAAAATGAAAAGAAAGCCACGTAAATGTGACATGGTATGCGATTTGGCATGACCATAATTTAATTGTGACAGAGTAAATTAATGTTACATTTTTATTATTCTTAATAATAATAAAATAATAATAATAATAATGTCACATTCAATATGTTTTAATAAGGTTAACTCCACCTATACTTTTCCTGTTCCCCATCATTATAAATTTATATTTACCTTCGAGTCTTCATCATCCTCTTGAATTTTTATTGAATGTTAAAAATTATTATCTATTATTTTTTATGAGTATATATTTATCTTCATATCCACTTCATTTTCTCGATTTGTAGTTCTATTGGTAAATTCTTTATTTGCTTGGTTGTATTTTTATAGGTTTATTTTAATGTCGGTAAGTTACTAATTATCCCTATACTTTTTTCAATTTTTTATCATCATTTTTTTATGTCGGTGAAATCATGGTATTTTCGTATAAAACCATTATTTTATCCATCTTCTATATTAATTTGCAGGTAATTAACTTCATTATAAAGTTATTATCTTCTTTATTTTGTTGTATTTTTATAGGTTTACTGTAATGTTATGACCAAACTTTATTGTTATGTGGTAATTTACTAAATTTCCCGACACTTTTTTCAATATTTTTATTATCACTTTTTGGGTCGGTAAATCATTATGTTTCCATTTAAAACTGTAATTTTGTTCATCTTATATATTAATTTGTAGGTAAATTAGCTTCATTATAAAACTCTTATAAACCAACCTCAATCATCATCGTCATTTGTTTAACCCTTTGATTTTCATATATGTATAATTTTCATATTATTTATTGATTTGTTTGGCGTTTAATTTTATTATTTGGCAGATTGTTTGAGAGATACAAGAAATGCACTATGTTGTATGTATGCGTCATTTTCAAAAGAGTAGTATTACTTTATTTTCAATCATTTTTTCCCTAATTGATTTATGTATCAAAAGTAACTTGAGTGTTATTTTTACTCCATATGACATTGCTAACATACATAAAAAAAATCAATAATTAAGTAGCTTATGTTTTCAATTCCACAATAAAAACTTATTCTTATAATTAATGGTAAAATAAATTTAGAAAATTGAATGAAAAAACTTTTAAAATTACACAATTTACTTATTGAACCATCATAGAATAGTTAATTATGGAAATATAATTAAAAAGTCAAGTTGAGTGTCATTTTATTACATATGATATTGCTAACATAAATTAAAATAAATAAATTAAATAAGTTGCTTGTATTGTCAACTTCACAATCAAAACTTACTCGTACAATTAATGGTAAAATAAATTTAGAAAATTGAATGAAAAACCTTTTAAAATCCACAATTTACTTTTTAAACCATCATACAATAATTAATATTTTCAATTATGTCATTTGCATTTTCAATTCATTTTTTTCTCACCATTTGTCTTCCTTAATGCCTTTTTATATCATGTATATTACTACTTTCTTGAGGTGGTGGTTGATGGTGTTTAACCATCAATTTGCTAAAAGAATGTATATTATTGTGTAATTGTGATATTATAATTTTTTGAAAAAACTACTTAAATTAATATTTTTTTTATTTATAGGTTTAATCATCTCTAACATATATTTTTTTATCCATGTGTTTAATCATCACCATATGTTTTTTAGTTTATTGTTATTTGAAATAAATTATTTTATAGTCTTTATTACTGATTTTGTTTTTCTTTGTACACTGGATGATTGACCCAAGTTAATCAACATTTTGACGAAATTCTTGTATTAATAATAAGGAACATAAGTAAGCTAATGAACATTTTGGATTTCGATTCGGGGAATATATTTTGTAGATTTATTTTACAAATTAAGAACTTAAAATAAAAGCTCAATTCATATTTTATCGAATAAAGACCGTTTGAATCATTTTTGTTATTTTTATATCAACATGTTAAAGTGTTTTTTAGATGAAAATAATATTTAATACATGCACAAGGTGATATAGCTCCAAAGATATTTCTATGAAAATGTTGATGGGGAGGATGGAAAAAAATCTAGAGAAGACTATATTAAAGTATTGATTTCTTAGCTTAACCTTGTAAGATGCCACTGAGGTTTTTCCAGACCGGGTTTAGATTTGATATGCGATAAACACATCTTTAAACTCTTAAATAACAATGTTATTATGATATTTTGTCCAAAAATGTTGATCTATAATCCTTAGTTCTTTATTTTAGAATATATCTTTAAACTCATAAATTTTTATCTAATCATTTTCAATACCTCATTTTGCTCTTAGATAATGTTCAACTATTCGTATGCATGTTACATCTTTCAATTATTTTAATTTCTATTATTTACCTATGATGACGTGCATGTGTCGTTTATAACTTACCGTAAAAAAAAATTATGTCGCACACACACATATAAAATGAGTTTTAGGGACCTTTCAAGAGATGTGAAAGCCTCTAATGAGTTGTCTGTATCATTTTCCATTTGTCCAGTTTCTCAAAAAAGGTAGTTTTTCATTGTCGTTTCCTCAATTTAGTTTGAAAATCCCGTGAAATTTTATTATATTTGACAAATTTGAGTGTGACATAGCAAGTGGATTATCTATTTATAGTTAATTGGCATTGCTTTAATTTATTAGTCTATAAATAATTATATATAATATAATTTAAAGGTACCTAAAATGACAAATTTTAACGCAACATGGCAAATATATACAATAATATAAAAAGATAAAACTAAACACTTCCTTATGTCTCCTCTCAACAGTCACATCTAATTGCCTAGTGTCACAAGCATATAGTTAAAAAAAATATAAATTTAAGTTGTACAATAAAATTTACTTCCTCTGTCCAGTTGATATGTTTACACTTCTTTTATTTTGTGAGGGGAAAATAAGGGAAGTGTAAACAAATGACTGAGACGAAGGGAGTAAATGTTAGTAATAAACTGTTTAGTTTCATCTTGTCTTTATAGCTATTAATAATTAATTCACTTTAATGAACATCTAATTTTTTTTCTTAAATGATTACGATCCTCATTCATACTAGCTATAATAATAATAATAATAATAATCACTTGCGTTATCACATATTTCGATTTTCTTACCTCAAAACACTTGAGATTTTATTTTGTAGTTTTTTCATAGTTAAGCTTCCAGACTCAATTCAAGATTATTATGGTACATCTACTGATCTACACAATATTTGTTGTTAAATACTGAAAATTTAGTATGTATTTCAACACACAATAATTTTAAAATGTCACCTTGATTAACTTTTTATTGGTTAAATAAAAACTATTTGCACTTTAAAATTGTCATACGGGCTCTAAAATCCCATCTAATCAGGCCTAAAAACTCTAATTCATTTAATCAATCCATAAAGAGAAATTAAACAAACGCTTAAGTATTTGTTGGTTAAGAAACCAATCATATTTTCCATAATTTTTAAGCTGATTAAAATGATAAATTATTAACGCTCCCATGATTTCACGGGTTCTAAAACTAGTTATCAAATTATTTACCAAAAATGGGTCCACATCAAAAAAAAAAAAAAAAAAAAAAAAAAAACTAGACAAGTTCCTTACCATAGTACGGTGCTTGACAAGCTGCATTCATCGTCTCCATTCTCTTTGCTCCGACCATCAAATTACAAAATATCACATTCATTCTCTCCTTCTCACTTCCCTTATCATATACACATATTTGTTTGAGTTATTAGCTTCATGATTTGTGCAAAAAACGACCCGCAATATTGTCGTTCACTAACGTCCAGGACAGCGACTAATTCTGTTTTTAAAAAAAAAATTAGAAATGATGACAAGGACCCATTTTTGGTAAATAGTTTGAAACCTACAATATTTTGTTAAATAGTTTGCGTTTTAACCCGTTTAAGCAAAAACTTCCATCATATATAGGTTATTTCAATTGGTACTGAAATTGCAGCCTTCGGGAGTGAAGGGTTCTTATAGTTGTGTTTTAACAGTAGTTGCTGCCATTTACAGAGATGCTATAGTAACATGGATTAAGAAAAAGACGGGATCAGGTGTATACAACCTTACGACCACAAAGGAAGCACAAAAGATTCTAACTTCTTATGAAAAAGTTGTTTTAGCATTTCTCAACTCTTTGACAGTAAGCTCCTGTTTAATGGAATTTGCTGTTGTATCAGTAGTGATTTCGGATACCGGTTTGTTACTCGACTCTTTGCTGGCGTCCCTTTGTTCTAAACATTGACATTCTGGCCTGCAGGGTCCTGAAAGTGCGGAACTAGCTTCCGCAGCTAGACTTGAGGATGATGTTAACATATACCAGACTGTGAATCCAAACGTCGCTAAACTATTTCAAATTGACGCGCAAGCTCATCGCCCTGCGTTAGTATTGCTGAAAAAGGAAGCCGAGAAAGTTACTTACTTTGGTGTGTGTTAGTTACTCTGTCGAACATTCTGTTTTACGCCTGTTAAGTTTCTGATGCGCTGAATGGTCTTATATTCGACATTTGTAGATGGAGAATTTACTAAATCTGCAATTACCGAGTTTGTCTTTGCTAATAAACATCCATTGATTACGGCGTTTACTAAACACAATGCTGCTTTGATATTTCAAAGTCAGATCAAGAAGCAGGTAACTGTTTTGCTTAATCATCCAATCATCTGGTTAATTTACGGAAATATGTCTATTAACATTCGATTAAATCATTCGTTTAGCTCTTGTTGTTTGCTACATCGAAAAATTCAGCATTAGTCCTTCCGATTTTTACCCAAGCTGCCAAATTGTTCAAGGGAAAGGTATGTATAATTTCTCGGTTTCTTCCAACTTGTCGCAATGCTTTATGTTTAAACTGAACTGACGCGACTGCGCAGATGATAATGACGCGTTTCTTTTATTGAATGTAGATCATGTTTGTTTACGTTAGACTTGACAGAGACGATGTAAGCAAAACCGTTGCTAGTTATCTCGGTGTCACAGAAAATGCGCCTAAAGTACGATGCCTGTTCTTTACTCAGTTACATTTTCTCACAGAAAATGCGCCTAAGCATTGGGTTTGGTCTTCGGACAGGTGATTGCATACACAGTACATGAAGACGCGGAAAAATTCATACTTGACGGAGAAGTGACATTGGAAAAACTTAGGGTAAGCGAAAATTTATAAGCTTTTGTCGCATTTTCCTCATTATCGCTTACTGAATATTGTTATCTAATCGTAATATAGGCTTTTGGAGATGATTTCCTGCAAGATAAACTGAAACCTTTCCACAAGTCTGATCCTGTTCCTGAAACCGTGAGTTTCTGTTCCACTTCTTTTTCAAGACGCTGTCTTGTACGAGGATTTGTTTATTACCCGTCTAACTGTTTTCAATGAACAGAATGACGGTGATGTGAAGATAGTCGTTGGAGATAATTTCGATCAGATAGTCCTGGATGAGTCCAAGGATGTGCTTCTTCAGGTACGATTTACCCTAAATGTTGCGCGACAGCACGAGTATATAGACTTCATATTTCTGATTCGAGATCATTGTTTCGCCAGATTTATGCTCCTCGGTGTGACCATTGCCAATCACTTGAGCCAATCTACAATAAACTCGCGCAACATTTAAGAAGCGTCAAGTCTATTGTCATAGCTAAAATGGACGGAACGAGTAATAAACATCTCAGAGCAAAGGTAATAGCTTTGCTACATTTTCTTTGAATCAGTTCAGTGACATAGAACAAGCCCAAATGCATCAGAACTCGAAACTCAAGTATCAAGCTGTAACAATTGATCGGAAAGTGACCGATTTCAAAATGACCCGACTCAAATTACCTGTAAACAATGTCGATATTTGCACAGTTTTAGTTCCAGTAACGGTTTGTACTACTTTTGCCAGTCCGATGAGTTCCCGACCATCTTATTCTTTCCTGCCGGGAACAAAAGCTTGGACCCTGTAAGTCTGATTATCGAATTCAGTACTGAAAATTCATCAGCATCGTCGCAATGTTTAATGTTATGTACATTTCTGTAATGTCTGCAGATCACTGTCGACGCAGATCAAACACTGGTGGAGCTATACAAGTTCTTAAAGAAGAATGCAGCTATTCCTTTTAAGCTCAAGAAATCGACTTCATCTGGGTTCGCGGGTACAGAAAATCAGAAAGATGAACTGTAATATTTTTAGTGAAGTAGAATCATAGAGAAGTAATAAAGGTTTGTAGCAGGGGGAGCTGTAGAAAATCATAGCATTCATTGTTTGTTGCAAAGTATCAATGTGTAATGGGTTGGACTAGATAACATGGAGTTTAATTTAAAAACAAAAGAGCTAAACTGAATTAAATTAAGCTGAATTGAACTGTAGAGGTGACAAGATCGAAAACACAACACGAACCAACACGAATTTGATAGTTTTGGCCTTTGGGTTTTGATATTTAGACCATGTTCTTTTAGACTGAAATTGTCTGAACTGAACTTAATAGAGCTGAACTGAACTGAAGTTAAGAGTTAATTTGTAAACAAAAAAGCTAATTGAACTAAATTAAGTTGAATTGACTGTAGAGGTGACAAGATCGAAAATACGACACGAACCAAACACGAATTTGACAGATTTGGGTTTTGATATTTAATGACTCATTTATGTAAGTGGATTCACACGGATACGAAACAAGATGTAATTGTTCTAGGTTTAGGTTGAGGTCCGAAAAAACGAACTCAATACGAATGACACATATTTACTAAATTAATCATAATTTTTCTTAAATCCTCCTTCACGTAATATATTTACACTTTCCAAGCATTAACATGATCCAAAATTTCGACACGAAACTTATATGTTAGGGTTGAGGCTTTGTGACCCATTTATATAACTGGATCGACACATGCACGACACGCCATTTGGTTAAGTTGGGTTTAGGTTGAAGGGTTCATGATTGTTACATTTGACGCGAACACTAACCCGACAAGAGCAGCCTATTTGCCATGTCTACTCATTAGCAACTCAACAAGTGTCGAAGAAGTCTTATCCTAACGATTAAGACGGAGATATCGTGAAGTTTGATTGACATAGAACCCCAAAATGTAAAGATCACAAGTTGGTCTTCCGCATCGAAGAAAGAGAGAAGTGTAATCTACTTTATAAATCGCTTATAAATTATTGAGGGAAACTCGCTCCTTCTCGATGGCATGGCCCAAACCCATATGTGATCTAACATTCAACAACTACTCTTTCCGTTTACTTCAATTGTTTACCTTTCTTAGTTTGGGCGTAAAGGGCTTTTTAGCGTAATTGTTAAATCTCGCACACACTTTTACTCATATCCCACACATTTTCAGCTGTCTTTTCAAATTCAACTACTTTTTTAATTAACTTTGTGAAATAAATTCTAAAATTAAAACAGATGTACTTCCATCTTAAAGAACACAAATTCTTATTTGCAACTGCGCCATCCGTCGCAAGCTTGTAACGGATACCGTTTCCTCTCACAAAAATACCCACTTTTTCTCTCTCTCTCCAACACTATTCATGTGGTCCCCTTTCTCCACTAACTCATTTTCTATCCATTTTATCTCACAAAATATCCGTCACAAATGGTGAACCGTCGCAAACAAAAACTTAGTAAAGAAAGAAAAGTTTGTGTTTAAAAAAAGTTTTTTAATCTATATATAATAATAAAACACAAACCACTATCATACTCCTTTTCCCGCCTATTTATACACCATCCAACATTAACCCACTAAAGATATTATCATAATTAATTACAAAATATTATTCTAACTATCTTACTAGAATATAGTCATAACCAACTAAAATATTCATATTATACATAGTAACATTAATAGTATAAGATACTTAAAATTCCTACTTTTACTTATCTAACTATCTTCCTAAAATATAAATTGTTTACCAATTTACCAATAAACTATTTGTCACATAAAATAGATATTTGACCAATATTTGGCAATATATGGCTTATAATAGAGGGTGAGCTAAAATATCAATTTATATACCACGTATATTTACAGAAAATAATTAATAACTTTAAAATATGTAAAAAATAAAATACGGTGACAGATGACGGACAATCATGGACAGATAATTGAATTAAGATAGTTATGAATATATAGATATGGCGATACATATGCTTAAAGTCAAAAGTTTCACAAATTCTCATTTGTAACGGATATAGGGACTTGCTATATCACGCCCCTATTTTACTTATTACGCCTCCTATTTTTCAATTTATTCCAAATTTGCCCTTATATTAGCTTTAGTAAAAAAAAATTGTTTTATCATAAAGTGTTTTTGAGACAATGTTTAAAATAATTGTTTTTTTTTTGTGGCGATTTAAATTATAAGGTATATCGTTATTGATGTATTTGGTTCGGCGATTTGTATTATATGTAATTTACGGTTTATTGTTATTAAAATTTTAAGACGGTCTAAAAAGTAATTAATTTCCCAAACATTCAATCATATTTTGTTCTTATCCCACAAATAACAAAAAAAGAAAAAGATAAAAAAGAGAGAAAAAACCCACCAAATGGTGGTGCCATATAAATTACAGGGCACCACCATGACACTGCCGTGTAATTGACGCGGCATCACTATTTGGTGTGTTTTTTCTCTTTTTTTTGTGTTTGTGAGATAAAGACAAATTACGAGTTAATGTTTTGGAAGTTAATTACTTTTCAGACCGTCTTAATATTTTAATAACAATAAACCGTAAATTACATATAATACAAATCGTCGAACCAAATAAATCAATAATGATATACCGTATAATATAAACCGTTACAAAAATAAAACAATTATAAAAATCGTCTCAAAAACACTTTACGATAATGTTGATTTGCATTGAATTCGTTGTTAAATTACGAAGATATATTAGACTGCCTTAGCATAATAATAATTCAAAATGAACAACCTACCCGTTTTTTAGCTTTTAATTTAAATTAATATTAACTACTAATATTATATTAGCTTATTGATCTTGCGATAAAATAGCTATAAAATATTATAGATTCTATTATTTAGTATTATTTACATACATATAATTATATAAGTACCAAAATTATAGTTTTGGGACATTTTCTTACGGGGGTATATATTGGCTATTCTGAATGACAAAATTAGCTAATTACTAATAAGCCGTTTTCAACATAACTATGTTCTACCAAGGGTGTTGGATACAAATATTTAAATTAATTTAGTGTAAAACCATGTAGTAAAAATGTATATGCAATTCACCAAAAATGGTTAGTAACGGGTTTTACACTCTATCTTATTTTGCTGAAAAGAGTTGAATTGAACTGGTCGTAGTGAAGCTAAATTACCTCGAAAAAGAGTTAATTTGTCATGAGATGAATTGAACTAAACTGAACTGAACTAAATGAAGCTGAATTTAACTATACATAGCCTATTCCATTTTATGTCATTAATAATTATATGAACGTTTTGTATTTGTTTAAGAACATAAGGAAAACATACGATATTCATTTTTTATGTGTACCTTATAATTTTAATTATTTTGATCATGTGTATTTTGATTATTAAATCAAAATAGGGATGTGCCGATGTCAGTGAGGCGTGTACCCTTTAATTTAATGTTAAAAGTATAATAAACGTTGAATTTAAATTTAATATACTTTTATTTGTATTTGTAAAATATTGTACATTTATATTTAAATGAAATAATACTACAACTATAAAATTTTAAATGTCTATTTATATATATTTTTTTAATATGACCATGCAATTTTGCACGGGTCTTTAAATTATATATACGTATAACCGTTAAATAGGAATTTTTGTATTGAAAGGGTCCAAAGTCCAAATCTATAAATTGGGAAATTGCGAAATTGGGGAATTGGATGCAATATTTCGTTGAAGGTTCACTGAACTGACTGAAGAACTAAAGATACAAAGCTACTTCCCTACGAACATCACGTCAACCGACAACAAAGGGTATGTTCTTCCCATCCTATTTTGTCTTCCCATCCTAATTATCGTTGTTAAGTTGTTAATAGATACAGTATAACCCAGAAATTGTGAATAATTTCTAAATTCGACAGTGTTAATTTTATTTTAATTAAGGTTATCATGAATGTAAATTAGGGAATCCAATTGTTAATTTCATGCTATTAAGTTATAATTCATGATATATTCATTGAATTAGGTTGAGTTTGTTGCTGATTTCTAATAATAAATTAAAGTATGAAGTGTTAATGGTGCTACAACAACATTACCCCGTGCCTCGATGGCTTCTGTAAGATGCAGGGTAGGGGGTCGGACGTACGCAGCCGAAAGTGTTAGTAACAGAAAGAGGTTGTTTCGGAATGACCCAAATGTTAATGGTGATTCTAACTAATAAATTAAAGGTGGAAGTAATTGCTTGTTGTGACTGTTACTACATATCCTTACTTCTTAACATTGGGGTGAGATTAGTTAAACAGATGATTTTATTAGTTGTAATCTTGCTTCGGATTTGTTACAGTAAAAAAGTAGAGACAGTGGCGGACTGGTAGTAGTAGTTGAGGTAGGAAGGGAGGGAAGGTATTACTACTTCATAAGACTTGTTTGGATGAGGTCATTGTTACGGTAGTAAAGGAGCTCCGCACAATAAGACAATGGAGGAACATGGTAGTAGATGGTGGGGGGAGTAGTTGTCTAACTGATATCAAGGTTGTCTTAGGGTAATGCATTACTCGTATATGGGAGTAATAGGTCTCCATCACCCCTTTGCCACGCTCTATGCCAGCTGCGACTGCAGAATAGAATGAACGGGATGCCTGCATATTGGGATGAGGTTTTTAGTTACAGTTAAAGTAAGGAGATGATTAGCACCACAACATAACTTCTCACCACTTTCTTCCACTATCCCTTTGTTTCAATCTCTATTATCACAGTCACAATTACCCCTGTTCCAAGCAATATTATAATGGTGCAATAGTTACTACTTCTATGATAATGCTTTACTTCCATAAGTGAATCGTGATCCCATCCTATTACCCCTTTTCCCACCCAAGCGACTCTACACACGATAATAGTTATCTACCCTTGCTATGTTTTAGCCATACGGGATTAATAGTTCCCCTCTCCCGGTCTCCCCTCTCCCTCCTACCTCCTTTTTCTTTTTTACTTTTGACTTCTTTTATCTTTAAAAAATTACCCCATTCCAAGCAAGGCCTGAGTGCTGTTGTGAGCTTTAACTGGATTTCTTGGTGTTTCTGTGATCACTCATATGTTCATTGTACAGTTTAGCTTTTGACTTCCTCAATTTCTTTCACCTAACATGCTAACCAAAGTGTAAGGCTTTGATCTTTCTAAGATTATAATGTTTGCAGTATGCCAGATTCTTTATTTGAGGCTCTCTCTACCTGGGATCCGTAGGACCTGAACATGAGAGCCTTTGCAAATAATTTATATGTTTTTTAACCAGTGTACTTCTATGCAAAATTTACCCTAGTTCTCCAACAGTATAGCAGGGGGCAGGGGGAGTCTATACAAAACAGTTGGAAACTAAGTAGCATTTCTCTCCAGATAATGTACAGTGCGCATTGCTCGTGGCTAAGATATGATGATAATTTTTTTTTTATGCAGTTCTCAGGCTGACAAAAATATTGGAGAAAGGGAAGTTAGAAATGTTTATAACTGTGGTTTAAGTAGTGTTTACCTACCGGCTGGCGGCTACTGGATAGCTGGATACCAAAGATTGGATGGTCTCTACATCAATTGTACATCAATGATCAGTGCCAAGACATACTACAACCGCCTCCATTGAAGGTATGCAATAGCATAGTGTATACTCAATTTAAATTTGCAGAGGGGGAGAGGAGGATAAAGGGTTGTTTTAATGTTTTATTCGTTGGAAAATTGATTCAAGAATATGAGTTTCTGATTAGTAGTACCACATCTATTCAACCTCAGCTTACAAATCTAACCTTCTAGCAAAACCCGTGGTATTTACTGTTAATAATTTATTTCCCATTTGAAGTCCCACACTCCCACTGATACTTTGAAAGACCAGAGGCATTTAACAGACTATTATTCTGCTTAACTAATTGCTACAACCAGTTTGAATATATCGACTCATTGAATAATATAGATGGAGAGACCTGTTGAATTGCTTGGGTGAGTTGGGACATTTGAATAGGATTTGGAAGGATGGGATAATACTGGCTGTTTCTGGTCTTACAGTATAGAATCAATAGAATCTGTCATTTTGGGATGGGGCTCAAGAAAAGGTGGTTTTGCACTTTAGCCTATAACAGATGCAGGGACCCAAGTTGAATTTTCTCCAGCTCATAAATTTAGCCGATAGAAGTATTATGCTAGCCCAGCATTTTATATCATAATTATTTGCTGCATTGCGTAAGTTCTATACCCGTAATATTTTGGATTCTGAAAATCAAAATGGCTAATCCGTCATTTTGATATTTTATATTCAATTTTAAGTTGTGTACTTGTAAATTGTAATCCAGTATGAAGGACGTTTAGGTTGTGATTATGTTTAAGAATTTAACTTTTCACTTTTCCAAAAATTTATCTTGAGTATTTGTCGTGGTAGGTAATTGGGTCAGTCAGTTAGGGTCGGGGTATTTCGGGTTCGGGTTGTGTCCGGTCAAGCTATTCCCCAGATTGGGTTTGGTTTGCATCAAAAGTATTTCGTCCTTGGTTCCTTCTTGTTTTTGGAACAATTAGAATTGGTTTGAAGTTTGAACTTCGGTATGATGGAGTTTTGGGTCTGATCAGTGTTGTTCAAGCTCATTAAGTTTGCCTTCGTCTTAGTGCCGATTCATAAATTTCATTTTTTGGAGTTATTTGGTGAAACACTGTTTTCTGTGGGACTCAAAAGTGAGTGTATAATGTCGGATAATACTGATGTTCCCGTGAACTGGCTTGTTTAGGTACTCTTTCAGTTTAAGTCTGTGATTTTTGTGGGATTTTATGTTGTAATAGCAGCAATAACCCTAGTTTTAACATAATTAAAGTTACTTTCGTTTCATGCCATTCAGGACATATTAAAAGTTAGCGATTGATTTATGTTGCGGTGTAAGCTGGTTTCTGTGTGTAAAAAACTTGCTAATCTGGATTTTTGAGATCTCTGTAGCTATTGGACCAGATTTTTCTGCGGTGAATCTTATATGAGACGGTCTTACGAAATCCTTGTGTTTCCTCATTTGATAATATGGGTAATTGTTATCTTTCATATGTAAGATTCTCATACTGTCATGTATGTTTTCTCATTTCAGGTTTGTTCATCTTGCTGCACAGAATATTCAAAATGTTCCAAAGTGTGCCTCACCAAATTGTCCCATCGCCAGCCAGGCTTGGCCTGTCAAACCCTAATTCACCAGCTCTTCAAAGTCCTAGTCCTGCTGCATCCAAGCCTACCTCTCAGCCATCTCACCAGCCTAACCAACAACAACAGATAACCTTGTTAACTCCAAAAATAACGTCGCCCACTCTTCTCTCTCTTCTCCCTCCTCTTCCAAGAGCTCAAACTCTTTTACTTCAGATGGGCTCCTTAGCCACTAAACTCTTTGATGTCTCACCCAATCGTGCTTCATGGCTGAGTGCCTTTCGTGGCTCACTCCCAACTTTCCTCTCTTCCCAAATCCAATCCACGAGTATACCTACACTTGATTCCTCTGTTTCCAACACTAAGGAAATAATCTCCCTTTTCACCTCTCTTCAAACTCAGTTATTTGAAGCAGTTTCAGAACTTCAAGAAATTCTCGATCTTGAAGATACCAAAAAAAAGCTAAACCATGAAATTGAAATCAAAGATGCTTCAATTCTTTCTTTTACTAAGAAACTCCATGAGGCTGAACGAGTTCTCGACATTCTTGTTGATGACTATGCTGATTATCGCCGCCCCAAACGATCAAAATCAGAAGACACTGATAACTCGTCTACCACAACTGTTGCAACTCAGTTGAAGTTGTCAGATGTCATCTCGTATGCCCATAAGATCAGCTATACAACATTCGCACCACCCGAATTTGGTGCTGGGGGACCACTTCGAGGCGCTCTTCCTCCGGCTCCACAAGAGGATCAAATGCGGGCCTCCCAGCTCTACACTTTTGCCGATCTCGATGTGGGCCTACCTAAAATGGCTGAGGATAAGGAAGGAGCTATTGAACCCCTCATGGAGATCCCTTCTATACCCGAGCCTGATCCAATGGGTCTCCCCCCAAATTTCTCGCTTTCCATTCCAACAGGATGGCAACCAGGTATGCCGGTGGAACTCCCCAGGGATCTACCCTTGCCACCTCCTGGATGGAAGCCTGGGGACCCCATCCCATTGCCTCCAATGGAATCAACTCCATTATTACCTCCTAACAATGTACACCAACAGCAACCACGCCCTCCTGCTCCTCCTCCTTCAAGAGCATCTGAAGTTGTACATGTCAACCCTATTGACATCAATATTCTTGGTGATGACAGTAGTGATGAATATTCTAGTTCTTCCGAAGAAATCTCAGACGACGAGGATTAGCTACATCATGATTTCGTGAATTTTAGTCAGTAATTTGGTTTCCGGATGATATATACCATTTCAGTTTGTGGTAGTATATTTATATGAAGTCAGAAAGCAATGTCACAATTTTCTTGCAGATTCGTGCATTTTCGGAAGAGATTAGAAATTAATGTATGAAAGATTGATCTTGTTTTTTCCTTGAAGATTTTGTGGTTGTTTTTTCCTTTGGTTTTTTTATCCAGTTAATGTAAAACTATGAATGTTGGCTGTCTCTTTGGCATTTTGTTATTTTACATTTCGTTCCTTTTTCTTCCCAGTCAGGTCTGACAATATGAGATTTAAAGGCCAGTAAAATTAAGTAGATTCGAACATTTGTTATTCATCACGATTGTCTCTCAATATGTTGGTAGGAGACCGTGTCTCTAAAGTTTTAGTGTTTGTTATTATGAATCGTCATTCTTGTAATAATATTGTTTGTGGTTTGCTAAAATTGATGTTTAGAAGACCATTAAGGGAGAGTGAGAATAATCAAGCACTCGTTGAAGGAAAGAGCTCTCATCCAGTTGGGTTGTTTGGTTAAACGAGCGGAATAGAGTGAAATGGAATGAAGTTTGATTAAAGGCCGGAAAAATTAAAGTAGCTTTAAACTCCACATCAACCTTTTGAAATTTCATACCGATCTTTGTCCTTCAAAATCAAACTTCATTCTAAATATTCCAACTAAATAATATAATGGATCAAATCCATGTCATGCATTCTAAAGTAGCCAACAAAACACTACCGACTTCCCGACTTGGCGATTTTTGGTAGAATCATATTTGTACAAGCTTAATCTAACTCGAGATTATCCGTGACCAAATAATTGACTACTTTATTAATGACATGGATTATGAATCAACTTAATAACAACTCAAATAAGGTAAACATGAATCAACTTAGTAACTTTGCATTTGAGGTGTGTTGTTTTCATGTTTATGTGGCCGTCTTGGAAGGAAATGGGTAGGTGACCTATCTTATTGTCAGGATTCTCCTTGCTCACTGGCTCGGACTATGGATTATGTACCCGTGGTGGTTCCCAAAGTGTAGGAGTTTTTTGCTCCGCTAGACATAGATTATTATGGTCTTTGTCCCTCTTTTTCTTTCTATGTCCTTGTGGCGTAGGTACACTTTGCTCCCTCTCTTTGGATCCCGGGACTCGTTGGTTTCCGAGGTTTCTGTAGAGTAGTGATTGTACATGTCGTTTGGCAAGCTCTGTTTGCCCCCTCAGGAAAGTGAAGGTTAAAGATGGTGGATTTGGGACTACATCAGTCGTTAGTCATCAGCACATGTTTAGTATCCAATGTAGTTATTATTATATCTTTGTTTATCGTTTCAGAATTAAAGGTACATTTGACCAAATGAGTCAAATGTCGGTTGTATAAGCCTTACTTTTACTGATACCAAAAAAAACTTGACACTCGGTATAATACTTCCTTCAATCCGCAACAAACTCTTTATATAAGTTTTCACGCGTTTTAAGAAATAAGGAAAAAGTAAGGGTAAATGAGTAATGAATATTGAAACCCCACAATTGTTAAATCTATATAATAAAATAAAAAGGCTAGATTGAGTAGCTATTGCCTATAAGAATGACACGTGGCGTAATTATAAAATGACATGATGGAGTAAAAATTAATACAATTACATGTGGTATTATACAAATTGTAAAATAGAACACGAACAGATAAAATAGCAATAAGTTAATCACCGTCTTATTTAAACATTCATTTCCCTAACATTATTTCATCTCATATTCACGATATTTATATTTATTTAATGAAGACTTTTCGTATTTTTAAATTATGAAAATCCAACTATTTCTTATGTAAACATTCATCCCAACATTATTTTTCACCTCATAATCATAATGTTTATACTTATTTAATAGTTCAAAACTTTTTATATTCTACAATTATGAAATTTCAATTAATTTTATGTATAAAATGAGATAAGTTGATTAGACATTTTTAGCAAAAAAAATAACGTTGAGTTTCTCATTTTTTATGATATTACTCCATTTTCATTTGTTTGATTTTTCAGTAGTTTCCGTTGAAGAGGCAAGACTCCAGAGCAAGAATATAAGTCAATGACAAGTATCTATAACATATTATTAAAAGGGTACTTAAAATAATGTGACATGACAAATTTTATAATGTAACGTGATATATTTAAATATGACGTGACATATTTTTAATGTGACACGACAAGTTGATGTGACATAGAATATCAATTTATTATTACATGACATTTTATCTATAAATTAATTTAATTCACTTATCTATAATATTAAAGGATATTATCATTATTCTTAAAATAAATTTCTATATTAAAAATATATTATTTTCCAAAATTTTTATAACCCTTTAAAATTTCAAAATTTATAATTAATACTGACATTTTAATTGAAAATTTTTGTAATAAAAGTTTCGTATTTTATAATTAAAATTAAGGTTTTAATTGATATTTTTGTAATAAAACATGTTAATAATTAATTAAAAATCTTCATATTTCTTTTCACCTACCATTTTTATTAACATTTTTTCTTATTTAATAATTAAACATGGTAATAAATTAATGAGAACTCTTCATAATACTTAACACCCACCAAATTAATTAAAAAGTTCTTCTTATTTAATTAATTTTTGTAATATAATATGTTAATAAATTAAATAAAACTCTTTATATTACTTAACACCATAATTTTCATTAACATTTTTTGCTATTTAATTCAGCTCTTAAGTTTCTTAGCATTCAATTATCTAATTTAATAATAACAGAAAATAAATTAAAATTAAAAATAAATATGAGAATTTATGGATATGCAATGTCTATAAAAGCTAAAGTACCTATAATAGTTTATATTCACTTTATAATTTAATATTTGTTGTCCATGAGTTTCTATGTAGTGGATTATATTCTATGGTTTAATTTAATTAATTGTTGATAGTGAGTATATTAAGAATTATTGTTGAGTGTTGTTGTTGCTCAGTTGACGATGTGCAATAAAATATATTTATGTTTGTTATGTTGTTGGTTTTTATAATCGTTTTTTGTATATTTGAATTCATGTTTTTCATTTGGTGTAGTTTACAGGATTTACATGCATGTGACAATGTTTTTGTCATGTTATTGTTATACCTTTTGGTCAAGATATTTTTTATATAAGCATTAAAGTATCATATAATGTATGTGAATGCAGATAAGTCAAATTACCACCGGCGCCGCCATCACGTGGGTAATCAGAAGAGGGAAGAAATACAAAAGGCAATAAATTGAGGTAAAACTAAAGTTAAAAACCAAGGTAAAAAATTATAAGTTATGGATGTATTAAAATATATACTCGAATAAAAGAGCGCATATTTTAAGTTAATGAGTTGGAAAGTTTGAGGTGCAAATTTTAGATAATTTGTTCATATATTATTTGTTTTTGTAATTAACAAAAAATAATTTGTTTTCGTAATTCAAACTATTTATAGTTTTTAAAAAAATACTTAATTGTCTTGTATTATAAATTGTAATTGTCTTGTACTATAGATTTTAATTTGTGAAAAAATTTGCTATACATTTATCTTGAAACATTGACGTTCAATTTTATAAATCAAAATATACATCAAAATTCTAAGCAAACATAAAATATCCCGTGTATTGCACGGGTCACAAAACTAGTTTCATATACAAAAGTTGACGGCAAATGTGTAAATAAATGATACGGAGTAGTAATATGGATCATCTGGTCAAATTTTTTTACTAGAGAGTTTGGTGTGGATCATCCATATATATTAATGAGAAATGTGATGTGAATTGAATGAAGTAATATATACAGGATTACAGGGTAAAATATTCCTTTGAATTTCAAAAGACGAGACAAGATATTTGTTAGTAACCTCGCTAATTCGTAACATGGGAAAAAAACATATTCGTTTTTTTTTTTTTTGAAAGTCCCAAAGCGGGATTACCTCATATTATTGATATCAGACGCAACACAAGACATAACATGTTGGGGTAAAACAGAACCCCATACATGCCGACCCTCTAACAACGAACATTCATGAGCAAGCTCGTGAGCTACCGAATTGTTTTTCCTACAAGTATACGACCATGACAACTGATTGAAAAACAAACTACATTCCCGATTCTCGTTCAAAATGAGATGAAAATCGCTTCGTCCATCCGACCGGCCATTGAGTGCATCAACAAGTTCCTTAAATAAAGAGCGTCTAAGGTTTTAGGCAATCACGGCCGTGAAAAGCGAGCCGTTGATTTTGGCCACTAAATTTAGAAGCTTCATTAATAAAATTCTATACAATCTCGAAGCATAATACACTTATACATTTATATTTGAGGTTTCATTTTTATCTCGCAGTAGACCTTTATTTATTTTAAGACGTCCCTACTTAAACAGAAAACGAGTCAGATTGGATTAGGTGCATGAAACCGGCCCATAAGCAAGTGAGTTTTCATCCTAAAACCAATTTGTGATAAGAGGAGTAGCCCACTTACTTATAAGCTAGTCCCTTCACTATAATTCTACCGATGTGGGACAATGCCCCTCACACACATATGGGAAGAGACTTCAACAACTTAAGCAGTTTTAACTTCAAAATGGTTATGATCGTTATTAGGGAGACCAACTGCAAACAAAAGCAAAACAATTACTCATAGACGAATTGTACTTAACCGTTTTATAATCACATTGTGAGGATTCTCATATTTTAAATAGTATGTCTTGCTTGCGAGGGGTCGTCATTTGTAACGGATATTTTGTGAGATAAAATGGATACAAAATGAGTTAGTGGAGAAAGGGGACCACATGAATAGTGTTGGAGAGAGAAAAAAAGTGAGTATTTTGTGAGAGAAAACGATATCCGTCACAAGCTTGCGACGGATAGTGTCGTTGCATCACAAGCTTGCGACGGATAGTGCCGTTGCAAATAAGAATTTGTGTATTTTAAAATGACCGATATGAAGAGGGTAGATGAAAATGAGCGTTACCGTTGAAGTGGAATTGTGAGGTAGTAGTAGTGGATTACGATTAGACATGGACTAGGCGCTTACCAAGTTGAAGTGATAGAATGCAGAAAAGTTGCAGTACTTAATACTACTCGGCCAGTATTACTAATTTGGTAATCTATCACAAAAAGACAATTTGTCAAAAACACTGCAAATGTAGAGTGAACTTCAAAAAAGGAAAAAAATACTTAAAATGCACAAAAGTAGTAGAGCTCGCAAAAGCTGACCCGACCCGATGAACCCGACCCGACCTGCCCGAAACCCGACCCGATACAACCTGAGAATTGGGCGACCCGAAACCGAACTGACCCAACCCGAACCGACCCGCTAACCGATATCAGCATTATTTTGTCCAACCCGAACTCGACCCGAACCGAACCGACCCGGCCTGTGACCCGATATTTCTCAACCCGATAGATGACGTTATAATGAACTGGCTTAATAATGGTTTAATTGACACCAAATTGATAATTCTTCTTAATTATTTTAACTTAAACTTCAATTAATATATCTATCCATTAATTAAACATAAAATTATCATCAAAAACTAAATATATAAGATAAAATATATGTCAATAACCTGACCCGCTAATGACCCAACCCGAATTGTCACCCATGATGACCCGACCCGAAGATGACCCGACATGAACCGAACCGACCCAAACCCGTCCTAACCCGATATAACCCGAACCCGATTTGACCCGACGTGCTTTGACCCGACCCATAACCGACCCGAGTGACCCGATTGCCACCTCTAAAAAGTAGGCACTCTCTAATATTCAATCGTTCATACGTACGTAGTACTTGTTCACACCTTCTGTCGTACAAAACACAAATTCTTACTTCAGACCGACACTATCCGTCTTAAACTTAAGACGAATACCATTTTACCTCATAAAAATACCCATTTAGAGGAGAGAGGGAAGCACATGATACCCTACTTATCCCCCTATTTGTTTTATGAGTGTGATTATCCGTCTCTCAAATCGACCCGTCTTAAGCAAGACCAGTACAAAATGCATGATCATGGATTCATGGGGCATGCCGGCATTTAATTGTTAACACATCGTCGACCTTCCATCACTCCAATCATTTTCATCTCATTAAGACCACGTTCCTGCATTAAAATACTACTATATACTTACTTTTTAACCTACCTATTAGACCTAGTTCCTAATTTTGTTATTTTATCAAGCCCTGATCAGACATAGTTCCTCTTTTTTTAACATCATATATTTTTATCATATCCATACATCATAATTTTATTTTGATAATAGTAATAAATGTATTTACGATTAATAAACGTAAACATTTACATTAATATTTTTGGTTTTATATAGATAAAATTGAATAGAATCCATTAGGCAAAAAGATAGTAAGTACTCCGTAACTAACTAATATAATATTGTTTTAAAAATCACAAATTCTCATTTATGACAGATATATCCGTTGTAAACTTACGACGGGTCAAATATTACCCCTTTGGTAGAAAAAGGCAAGTCATTTATATTCTCTATGATTTGTCTTATACACTTAAGTGAAAGAATTTGACCCATCGTTAGTTTACGACAAATATATATGTCGTAAGGGAAACTTAATATTTAAATATAAGTTGCGTAAAATCAAAATGAATAGAGAAATAAAGGGTAGTTAGCTAACTAGCTTTACGTGGAAAAAAACTAGTACCTGGAAACTAGTTCCACAAGGTCTAGTTTAGACCATTTGGAACTAACTAGTTTTACGCCCGTGCAAAAAATGCACGGGTTTAATTCTATTAAACTAAAAAAATAAAAATAAAAAGTGAATATATTTAATAAAAAATATAATTTTAGTATTGCAAGTATATCAATGTAAAAAATAAAAAGAATTTATACGTTTAACTTAGACGTAAGTAAAAACAACGCATCTGCTTGACATTATAAAATTATACAAATTGTTATGTAGGACGACGCTATCGGTTTAAGTTTAAGACGGATCAAATATACATATGTAGGATGAATAAGACAAAAAAAAAGCATTATGTATGGCGAAAATAAAATATTTGTCCTATAACCCATTGGGAGTGATACTGACCCGTTTTAATTTTAAAACGGAAAATAGGGGGTAAAAATATATATAGATTTTAATATTATATTTACGGTTTAAATTCTAAGTTCATAATCATCGTAATAAACCCAAATTATTATTAGTTCGACTCTCGAACTAACCAAAACCTCCGACCATAAAATATAAACCTATCTATTTTATGTACATCTAAGACGGAGTTACATAAAAGCTCTCTCTCCTCTCTAAAAAAACTCTAGCCTCCATCAATCAAAACTGGGCTTCCGTCCCCCATAAAACTTTATTTATTAATTTACTATGAAACCTTATGTATTAATCAATAAAAGTCTCCCTTTTGGTTGGTGAGATCTGTTCGTTTGTCTCTATTTTCGGAGTTTTTTCAGTCCTAGTTATTCTAGGTTTTAGTTCTATTGGAAATATAGATAAGGTCGTCTCGGTCGTTTCTTATATGGTGAAGATGCAGAAGATCGGTTTCATAGTAGATAGATAGGAATGAGAAAAGATCAGAATACGAAATTACGGATCATAATTAATTACGGATCAGAATTAATTCTAAATATCAGAAGAAGGGGAATTAAAATAAGTGTAAAAATGGTGGGCCCATATATTCCTCAATTTAAGGGACCAATAAGAGAGCCTTATTTTCTGTCCCTTTTATAAAGATAGATGTAGTTCCAACAATTTATTTTAGTTTATTTTTTTATTTTAATTACTTTTTGTCCTTATTCAAGACCTAACCCTTGTTAGACCTACCTATAAACGTACTCTAATACATACTAACATACACCCTCCACTTACATTCACTTTACATTTGTTTTTTTTTTTTACGTTTGTCGGCGCACGTTTTACGTGGTAAATATCTTTAACTATATACTTCTAAAAATTATGAAAGTTATATATTTTTAATGGATTCGTCAAGACGAATCAAACAAGATTCCACATGAATATATTTTCTTTTACGTTTTAGGAGAAAATTGAAATGGAATGTTCACTCGTGAATAGTGTACAAAATAGAAATATGCAAAATGGATATGAATGGAGGGAGTAAAATTTAGAACCAAAACAGCTTTTATTTCGGTATTTCACATATTTTATCTCATTTTCGTGTTTTATCTTATGTCTTACTATTATCTTAGGTATATTGGTGAAATTTAGCCGGCTTTACTTACAAATATGCTATTTAGAGTGTTTGGTTAATGACATATTAAAATAGTATATTGAATCCAATATACTACGAAGTATTTTACAATATGTTGCTGCTAATGAAATACTAACCTCCCTTTATATATTTAATAAAAATCCGTAATTTGTTAATGTCCTTATATGTCATTTTACAAAAATGCTAAACAATCTGTTAATCTAAGTTATCAATTACCAAATACCCCTAAAACAATTTTGCTAGTCAAAATCTGTTAAATCATTTTACTAGTCATATTTATAAATTCAGAAAATAACGGTTTTTTTTTCAAATGGATCCTCTCTCCGATAAAATTCATTGGCAAATAATTATGACGGGACCAAATTATGAAACTAACTATGTTGGCAGTCTTGGCACCATACTTGATTTTCAGTAACTCCTGTGTCAGACGGTCTCATATGTAAGACGATCCTATATAAAAGGAAAACTCATTATTAATATTAAATGAGTAAATTTATTATAAAATGAACCGTCTCACGGTTGAGACCGTCTTATTCTAAAATTTGTGCCCGATTTTAGCACCACAAATTCTCATTGTGCGCCACAAGCTGAAGACGGATAATATCTTTCTCACAAAATACAAGTGGCATTACCCCTGAACATTGGGTCTATGCCTTGAATATGTTAGTCGCCGTTTCAAACGACTTAGATTAGGTCAAATCTTTATTGTATTAGGTTAAGAGTACTATATAAACTCTTAATCTCTACCCTAGCAGTCATCATACAATATACCGTTCTGAATCTGTAATCTGTAAACTCCTCATATTAATAAAACTCTCCTCTCTCCCTGTGGACCGTAGCTAATACACCGTTAGTTTTCTCTGTGCTTCCGTTATAACAATGAAAATGCTTCATTTTCCTTCACTTGTCTTCCCACTTAAATTATTATGAGAGGATACTACAGCTTGTAACGGATAATATCCATCTTCGGTTTTTTTTTTTTTATTACATACGGAGTACTAATCCGACCCCACTTCATTAATTGCACAGTTGCATGTGCAACAGTAACCTTCATCACACTTCTGAGTTAAAACAGCGTAAAACTGTAAAGTACATTCAGAAAAACAGTAGTCAGAACTCAGAAGTCCTCCATTCACACTGTCAGTCCTTAGCCTTACTTAACACCACAGTAATCTCTCTCATAGTTACATTTACCTGAATAACATGACTCAAAACACATTACTTTGTTCTTTTCTGCTCCATAAATCCAATATTCTTCCAAACATTCCATGAACAAAACCTGGTAATCTCTTCATTTCACTACTAAAATAATGTCATTAACTAGTAAAACTACATTTTTACTGTTATATTATTACATATTTACCCTGTTAAGTTTGTTTAGTAATTCATATGCTTTGAATTCTGATGAACAAGCTGTAGTATCACTAATATCCAACTGGGTTGTTCCTAATTCTGCAAACTTTAATAGGAATTCTTCCAATTTTACCCCTTGTTCATGGATTGGTGTGTCCTGTGACAAAACCCATCATGTAATTTCACTTAATTTTTCCGGGTTCGGAATTTCGGGTTCTTTAGGTTCTGAAATTGGGAATTTATCTTATGTAAAATCCATTGATTTTAGTAATAATATGATTTCTGGTAGTATCCCAATTCAGATTTCTAATTGTGGTGATCTTGAATATTTGGATTTCGCTGAAAATGCTTTGACTGGCCAGATTCCTGAGAGTTTTGGGAATCTTGAAAACTTGAGTTATTTCAGCTTGTATGGTAATTTGCTGACTGGCCGGATTCCGGACTCGTTGTTTAGGATTTCAGGGTTACAGTATCTGTATTTGAATAGTAATAAGCTTAATGGTTCGATTCCGGAGAATATAGGGAATGCTAGTGAGCTTGTCTGTCTGTATCTTTATGGCAATCACTTATCAGGGTTTATACCTTCGTCAATTAGTAACTGTACTGCACTAGAAGAGGTTTATTTGAATGAAAATAAACTTGTTGGGAAGCTGCCTGAAAATTTGAGTAATTTGGGGAATTTGGTGGATTTTGATGTGAGTTCAAATGGTTTGGTAGGTACTATTCCTGTAGGTTTTGGTAATTGCGAGAATTTACAGGTGTTAGTTTTGTCGGATAACGCTTTTAGTGGAGTTATTCCGGAAGATATTGGCAACTGTAGTGAGTTGGGTACATTTGCTGTTGTAAATAACAAGTTAACTGGAAGTATACCCTCTTCACTTGGTTTGCTGTCTAATTTACAAATTCTTTACCTTTCGGAAAACTCTTTGTCTGGGAAGATACCGATGGAGCTTGGAAATTGCAAGTCATTGACCGATTTACAGCTGAAAGAAAACAAATTAGAGGGTGAAATTCCAAGTGAACTGGGGAACTTAAGAAATTTAAGCCATCTTGAGCTGTTTAATAATCGTTTGTCAGGGGAAGTTCCGCTTAGTTTTTGGAATATTCAGACCCTAGAGAATGTAATTATATATGGTAACAATCTAACAGGAGAGTTGCCTTGGGAAATAACCCAGTTGAAAAACCTCAAGAACATTTCCTTATTCGACAACAACTTTTCTGGTATCATTCCTCAAGATTTAGGGATAAATAGTAGCTTGCTGCAGGTTGAATTTACCAACAATAGGTTCACTGGTGAAATCCCGCCACACCTTTGCTTAGGAAAAGAACTGCAAGTGCTCAATCTGGGTGAAAACATGCTTACGGGTAGCATTCCACCTGGTATTGGGAGTTGCTCAAGTTTGACAAGGTTAAGGCTTGAACAAAACAAACTCACAGGAGTAATTCCGGAGTTTGCTGAGAGTCACAATCTATCATTTATGGATGTTAGCGGAAATAACATTGAAGGGATGTTGCCACAAAGCCTTGGGAATTGTCACAAACTCACTTCAATAGATTTGTCGAGGAATAAGCTTAAAGGCGTGTTACCACCACAGTTTGGGAATATGATTAATCTTCAAGCTGTGAATCTATCTCACAATCGTCTGACAGGACCGTTACCATATCAACTCGGGAACTGTAGCAAGTTGCTTCAATTTGATGCATCTTTCAATTTGCTGAATGGGTCACTCCCAGAAAGTCTAAGTAGTTGGACAACCATATCTGTCTTGAACTTAAGAGAGAACAATCTTAGCGGAGGAATTCCACTCTTTCTATCAGAATTACAAATGCTGTCTGAACTTCAGCTTGGGGGGAATTCATTTGGAGGAGCAATCCCTTCTTCGATTGGTACATTGACAACTTTAAGATATGCCTTAAATCTCAGTAGCAATGGTCTGACAGGTGAATTGCCGTCTTCTTTGGTTAGTTTGGTCAGTCTACAACGCCTTGATGTATCTCGAAATAATTTGTCGGGATCCTTGTCCTCTCTTGGTAATCTCCCCTCCTTAACTGAAATAAATGTTTCCTATAATCATTTCTCCGGTCCAATACCTCCGACATTGTTGGGCATATTGGGTTCATCGCCATCTTCCTTCTTGGGGAACTCTGAGCTTTGCGCAAAAGCAAGCACATATATCCGACCATGTGATGGTCAATTGAGGAATCATAACAGGGGCCTTGATGGTATCCATGTGGCCGTTATAGTTCTTGGGTCGACACTTTTTGTTGTATTTCTTATTCTGTCTGTTTGGTATGTCTCTTTGAGACGCCAAAGAGGGCGAAAAGACGATGCTGAAATTTCAGTCCAGCAGGGTTCTTCATTCTTCTTGAACAAAATACTGCAAGCCACTGAGAATCTCTGTGAAGACTACATGATTGGGAGAGGGGCACATGGAATTGTCTACAAGGCCAGCTTGGGCCCAGACGAGACCTACGCTGTCAAAAAGCTTTCACTTGCTGATCAAAGAATTGGAAATGGGAGTATGGTTAGAGAAATTGAGACGTTGGGGAAGGTTAGGCACCGGAATTTGGTTAAGCTGTGCGATTTTTGGTTTAGGAAGGATTACGGTTTAATATTGTATGAATACATGGAAAATGGAAGCCTTTACGATATTCTTCATGGAACACGTCCTAATGTGGTCTTGCCTTGGGGTGTACGGTACAAGATAGCACTTGGGACAGCTCATGGATTGGCATACCTCCACTTTGATTGTCGTCCTGTTATAGTGCACCGTGATATCAAGCCGGAGAACATACTATTAGACTCTGATATGCAGCCTCATATTTCCGACTTTGGCATTGCCAAGCTTTTAGACCAGTCAAGTACCTCCACACAGTCATCTGTAGTCATTGGAACTACAGGGTACATTGCACCAGGTACTTACTACTGT
Organism: Silene conica; assembly: GCA_029255685.2. Classification (NCBI taxonomy): domain Eukaryota; kingdom Viridiplantae; phylum Streptophyta; class Magnoliopsida; order Caryophyllales; family Caryophyllaceae; genus Silene; species Silene conica. The sequence goes on from CM055314.2 coordinate 78,546,956, forward strand.
CATGTCGGTATTTTTGTATTTTGGCCTCTTATTTTAGAGTAAGCCCTTAATTGTCTACTTACGACTTGTCATATATCTCTTCCATCATTCTTCGTCACAATTAAAGCTTCATTTGAATTTTCTGCGATACTAATGTTGAAATCATGTACAGAAAATGCGTTTGCTGTCACAAGAAGTAAAGAATCAGATGTGTATAGCTATGGCGTAGTATTGCTGGAATTATTAACAAGGAAGAAGCCCGTGGATGCATCATTCCCTGACGGAATGGATTTGGTGAAATGGGTCAATTCGATGTGGGATTGTTCTCAACAGATTGATAAGGTGATAGACCAAACTCTTCAAGAAGAATTCATAGATTCTAAAGTGATGGACGAAGTATATGACGTGTTGTCGATAGCATTGAGATGTACGGAAAGGGAACCGAGCAAAAGACCAACGATGAGAGAAGTGGTAAAACAGATGGAAGATGTGGTGAAGGTTTCTGGTAGAGAGAAAAAGTCTTCTAGTTAACTTCCACCATTAAATATGATGTTGCTGCAATGCTGTTCTTATGTATATACTTTAACAGATAATGTTGGGTTTGTAATGGCTCTCTTACTTCGCATGGCTAAGCCGTCGCGATATGTTGTTGTTGCTATGCTTAAACCGTCGTGACTATGTTGTTGCTATGCTTATGTCCTTCCGATGGAAATCTTTTGAATGTGTTTGGTTTAAAAGGAGTTATAATGACGATTTTAATGCGGAGGGACAATTAGGACTAGCGTCTATGGTATGAATTGAGAATTAGCACAAAGTATTTTAAAAGGGTAATTAACTAATTATCATAGATTTTACTCGGACATCTTTCCCCATAGCAATGAATCTTCTATTTATTTTTGGGATTTTTAACTCAAAACAACTTTTAATCGAACTGAAAGGATATAAAAAAAATATAGATGCTGATTGCTGTTAACTCGAAATACAATTTAAATGAATTTGTTGACATTACTATCACTAGTTTTATAGATTATGAGCATTATAATAATGTTTGGGTTTTGTTTTAAAAATTATTAGTATTGTTTTAAAGTCTTCGAGTTTATTTATTAAAACATTAAACTCAAAAAATTACAATAGAATTCAAAAACAGTATATATAAACTTAGTAAAATGTTAGTTTTGACGGAAAAAAAAATAAAATTTAACGTATAAACTTTAATAAGTTCAAAAAAATACATGTATGCTCAAAAACAAATAAAGTTTGACGTAATAAACTGAGAAAAATAATAATTATATGCTCAAAAACAACTCAAGTCTGAGTACATACAATGTATTTTCCTTTTTTCTGTGCAATGGTGAAGTCTAATAGTTAAAATCTGCGTAAATTCCCAACAGAGTCGGGTTCAAGCCTTTGCAAGGACAATCTTGTGAAGAATTTATTACCCCGAGAGCTTACCTAGTAAATACCGAGAGTTTACCCCGTGCACACCAACGAGTGAGTGAGCGACGATAACAGTTGCGGGTTTCACGGTCAACAAAACAATGAAAATAAAACATTTGATTTTATAATAGAATGTTATAATTAAAATATGAAAAAAAAAATCCAAACTTTTTTTAATTAACCAACTATTTCCTAATTAAAAATATTTCCTAATTAAATATCCACTATATATAAAGAATGAGAAATCGGGTATTATCTCCACTTTATTTGTTTTCGCCTCGTGATCATTCTTCAAAGGATACAACCAAGTTTGTATTGATTGTGATCACTGACAAACTAAAGAATCGTCAACAGAAGTAAGTATTAAAGATCATACTTTGTTGTTATGATTGTTAAATTAGGGAAACCCAATTCTTAATTTCATGCAATTAAGTTCATTATATACCTCCTTGATGATTCTTGCTCTGTATAATATACTTCCTTCCTTCAGTTTGTTATATTAGTGCCTTGAAATTATTAATTTCATGAAATTAAGTTATTTCTCGTTTAAATTGTTTAAATTAGGGAACCCAATTGTTTAATCAAGGCTTATTTAAATTCTCATTCAGTTTTAACATAATATTAAAAGTTAATTTTGCATAGTTTGTATCGTTTTAATCCCCTCGTCTTTGAGATCTCTGTTTCTACTACACCAGATTTCTATGCATACTTGAGATTTTACATGCCAAACTAGCTCAAATCCTTAGCTTTTCCTCATTAATACTTATTTTTCGCGTGTAAGATCGTCTCATACCGTCTTCGTACTTCACTACTTGTATATATTTTGATGATTTTTCCTATGTTTTTATTTCAGGTTTCTTCCTCCATCTTGCTAGTGTTGCTACACAGAATATATTCGACATGTTACAAATTGCTTTTACCAAGAAACTCAGTGCAGCTGTTCGACTTCTCGACATCCTTGTCGATGATTATGCCAATTATCGCCCCCATAAACGATCAAAACTCGGAGATATTGATAATTCGGCTATCCTCCCTCAGTTGAAATTGTCAGACATCATCTCATATTCTCATAAAATCAGTTATACAACGTTTGCACCACCGGAGTTTTGTGGTGCTGGAGGACCACTTCGAGGCGCTCTTCCTCCGGCTCCACAAGAGGATCAAATGCGGGCCTCCCAGCTTTACGCTTGTGCCCATCTCGACGTGGGGATACCTAACATGGCGGAGGACACCGAACGACTTATCGAGCCCCTCATAGAGATCTCTACTATAACCGAGCAACCACATCCTTCTGCAAGAGCATTCGAAGAAGTTGTACATGTCAACAAGGTTGACATCAATATTCTGGGTGACGACGAAAGTACTGATGAATATTCTACTTCTTCCTCGGACGACGAGGATTAGCTATACTAGTTAGACGAGAATTAGCTACACTAGTTAGTAGCATTACTATTTGTAGTTTATTGTGTTAGAGAATGCACGCATGAATTCTTCATTAACTTGAATCATTTTGTATAAACAAAGGTGCCTTACGCAGTTACGCCATCATGTAAGAGGTATTCAAACGCTATTGAGAGATCGTCTCTCTATGTTTTTGTGTAAATTTAAAGCGTATCTAGTTTAATTATCTCTTATTCTATTGTACCCTCTTATCTATATAATTTTAAGATCATTTAAAAGGCCACGTCATCAAACCAATTTTTTTTTTTTTCTTTTTTTAGTTCAGCATGGTTGTAATATCCCGTATTTTCATAGTTCGTATTAATGAGTCGTTTTATATTATTGTCAAGTCGGGGTATAATTATGTTCTATTCGATACGTATTTTACTAAAGTGTTATAATAATAATGTGACTCGGAATTAATTATTATAGGTTTTATTATATGTTATCACTTTATATTAACTGCTGTCGTAAGTATATATATATATATTAAGTTAATATTAATGTTACGAGTTGTGTGTGTATATCGAGTGTGGAACTTGGTTCGAATTATTTACCGAAGGTCCTATGGGTAGTCGTATTTTACCTTAATGTTGGGCCAGGTGTAATAACATAACACTCAGCCCAAACTTTACAAAAAAAACCCCCTAACCCGTGTATAACACTCGGTCTCTTCCCCATCCCCAAAACCCTAACAACTACACTATAATCCCTATACCGTTGGTTGGCCGCAACAGTCAGCACTAGAGAGCGAGAGGGACAGCGACGGTGGTGGTCAAGGGTGGTCTCTGGGTCGCTATACACTATCTCAAGCAAGGTAAGGTGAGCCTCTCGTTTTGTTTTCGTTTCGGTTGTTATTTTTGGCCCGTCATGGTGGGGCTGTCACCACGGTCGAGTCGCCGGAGGAGGTTAAGGTTAGTCACTAGGGTGTGGGTGAGTTCTAGGGTATTGGTGGGTGTCAGGGTGGCCGTGGTTGTCGGAGGTAGGTGTCGGCAGTGGGTTTTTGTTGTGGGGTCTATTGTATTGAACAAACAGTGGAATTTTTTTTTACTTTCTTACTAATTATATTGAAACATTCATTTTACATACTACTTCCTTTATAGGAAATTCAAAACCGACATAACCCAAATACATTAGATTAGCCCATAACCCATAACTTCTATTTGACCCATTTACAAAATGATCAAACCACATAATTATAGTTATTATACATTTAACTAATTTTGAATCAACTATTCAACACTTCCCCTTGATTCAAAATTACCGACTCCAAGCTGCGACACAAAAAATTGATGCTTGGCATGCGAAAGAGATTTTGTGAAGATATCCGCTGTTTGCTCATTTGTGCCACAAAACCTCAGCAAGATTTTTCCTTCTGCTACTAACTTTCGGATGAAATGATATTGCACGTCTATGTGCTTGGTTCTAGCATGGAATGCTGGATTTTTTGCCATAGCTATTGCCGACATGTTATCACAAAAGATAACTGTAGCTTCCTTTTGCTCAACATGAAAATCGGCTAGCAATTTTTTGAGCTATAAAGCTTGTCGTGCTGCTGCCGTGGCTGCTGTATATTCGGCTTCGGAGGACGACAAAGCAATAGTCTCTTGCTTCTTTGAGCTCCAGGTGATTGCTCCAGAACCTAGACTGAAAATATTACCAGAAGTGCTTTTTCTATCATCTATACACCCAGCCCAGTCACTGTCAGTAAATCCAACCAATTTAAAATTCGGTACCTTAGTATACCATATTCCAAAACTGACCGTTCCAGCCACATAACGGAGAATTCGTTTCGTTGCACCATAATGTTGTCTCGTGGGATTATGCATATACCTAGACACCACACTCACGGAAAAAGCAATGTCGGGCCTAGTATATGTAAGGTAATTTAGACCCCCTACAAGACTTCTGTACAACTTGCCATCAGCTTGTTCAGTACCATCTTGACGTTGTAATTTCTCATTGACATTCATAGGAGTAGGCGCAGGTTCACAATTTGTCAAGTGAAATTTCTTAAGCAAATCCGTAGCATGCTTCTCTTGACACAGAAAAATACCATTTTCACTTTGCTTTACCTCAAGACCCAAAAAATATTTAAGCAAACCCAAATCCGTTATCTCAAATTTTTTCGCCATGCTAATTTTAAATTTATCAACTACGGACTGAATTGAACCAAAATAAATCATGTCATCAACATATAAGCATACGACAAGAAAATCATTACCTTCCCGCTTCAAGTAAAGAGTCGGCTCATTTTCACTTCTTTTAAAGCCATTGGACAGGAAGAAATTATCAATCTTGCTATACCATGCTCGCGGAGCTTGCTTCAAGCCATAAAGAGCTTTGCGTAATCGATAGACTTTATTTTCATGCCCACTGGAAACAAAGCCCTCTGGTTGGGAAACATAGACCTCCTCCTTCAGCTCTCCATTTAAAAATGTCGACTTCACATCAAATTGGTACACAGGTAGCTGAAATTGTGCTGCTACGGCCAGAAATGTTCTCACCGTTTCAAATCTTGCAACGGGTGAGAATGTCTCATCAAAATCTACTCCTTGCTGTTGTGAGTATCCTTTAGCTACAACCCTTGCTTTGTGTTTTTGAATACTCCCATCAGAATTGTACTTAGTTCGGAATACCCATTTTAACCCAATTTCATTTTTGCCTTCGGGTGGATCAACTAACTCCCACGTTTCATTTTTCTCTATAGCTAACATTTCCTCCTTCATAGCATTTATCCACACTTCACTCTTGGCTGCCTCCTCATAGGAAATAGGATCAGAGACATATAATGCAAAATTACATGTCCTGTAAATATCTTGAATTGACCGGATTTTTTTTTGAGGTGTGCTGCTTGAGGTACTTGATGATGATGAGGGAGCACCACTAGGCGGGCTGCTGTTTTGAGGAGATGAGGGGCTTTTTGGTGGAGTATTTGTGTCACTTTCACTGCTGCTGCTACTAGTGTCGGCCTGCACAATATTTTCTGGCTCGGAAAATTCACAAACTGGAGCTGGAGTTCCTGTCATACCGTCACAATTCCACATCCATTTTCCTGCTTCATCAAACTTAACATCTCTACTTATAATAACCTTACCACTTACGGGGTTGTATAACTTGTACGCTTTGGATTCAATACTATAGCCAACAAATATACATTTTTCAGACTTGCTTTCTAATTTGTGACGTAAATTACTTGGAACCAAAGCATATGCTAAACAACCAAATATTCTTAAGTGTCTTACCCGAGGTTTTTTACCTCTCCATGCTTCAAATGGGGTTTGATTTGCGACGGCTCTTGTTGGAGAAATATTTAACAGATACACCGCTGTTGCAACCGCTTGTCCCCAAAATTTATTTGGTAACCCTTTTTCCTGAAGCATACTTCTGGCCATCTCTACAATTGTCCTGTTTTTGCGCTCAGCAATGCCGTTTTGCTGTGGTGTATAAGGCGCGGTAAGCTCCCTACGGATACCATGAACATCACAGAAGATATTAAATTCTTTGGACAAAAATTCACCACCACGATCCGTTCGTAGCGTCTTAATACGCCTGCCACTTTGATTCTCCACCATTGCTTTGAATTTTTTGAAGTAATCAAAAGCTTCTGACTTCAACTTTAAGAAATAAACCAAACACATCCGACTATAATCATCAATAAATAATAAGAAATAACGATTTTCACCAATTGACTCAGTTCTCATTGGACCACATATGTCGGAATGAACAAGTTCAAGAAAATTAGAAGCTCTCCAAGACTTTCCACTAGGGAATGGTGCTCTACATTGCTTACCATAAATACACCCTTCACAGAATACATGGTCACCAATTTTGGGCAGACCTACTACCATCTCAGTTTTACTCAATAATTTTAACCCATTTACATTCAAGTGACCGTAACGCAAATGACATAGCTTAGCTTCACAATCCTTTTGAGCAATCAAGGCAGTACCCAATTCACTAGATACATCCAATGAAAACATATTATTAGGTGACTTATGTATATTAGCAATAGTGTGGCCAGATTTTTTATCGTTAATAACACATGTATCATCTTCAAATTTTACGGAATATCCATTACTCACCAACTGTCCAACACTTAACAAATTACGAGCAAGACTCGGAACAAATTGAACATCGTTAAGTAGTTTGACATCACCTTGCATAGTTTTTACAGCAATAGTACCTTTTCCTTGGACAACCAGATTCTTGTCATCTCCAAGTCGGACTTCACTTTTCTTCGTTTCGTCAAGATCCCTAAACAAAGATTTTGCTCCGGTCATATGATTCGAACACCCACTATCTACAAACCATACACCATTGCTGAAATTAGGTGTACTTGAATGTGTCATGAACAAGTTACTTTCCTCCATTTTCTCTGTGAAATTGGCCTTAGTCTGATTATCCTTCATCTTAAACCAACAATTTACTTCTTTATGCCCATACTTCTTACAGTGATAACATTGAACTAAACCCTTGTTATGACGGTCCTCACTAAAATGTCCTCTTCCTCTACCTCGGTCGCGACCTCGGCCTCTAAAACCGCCTTTGTTATATCCTCGACCATGTGAATTTTCTGTCTTCCCCTTCTCATGAGAAGACTCCCCTTTCACCTGAAATGCTTTCTCCTCTAACTTCTCATTAGACCTATTCAGCCTATCCTCATGAGCCAACAATGAACCCTTTAATTCGTCAAGAGTATAAGTCGATAAGTCTTTCGACTCTTCAATAGCAGCTACTACATAATCAAACTTTGAAACTAAACTCCTTAAAATTTTACTTATTGCAACTTTATCATCAATCATTTCACCATAAGATCTCATGCTATTAATTATTTCGGATATTCAGGACACATAATTTTGAACTGACTTGTCTTTCTGCATAACTATCAATTCAAAATCACGACGAAGAGTTTGAAGCTTTACTTGAATTACCTTTTTATCTCCCATAAACTCTTGTTTCAAGATGTCCCATGCTTGCTTTGATTTGGTAGCAGCTGCAATTCGGGGGAAAATAGGATCATCAAGAGCCTGCTGAATGAAAAATAGAGCCTTTGCATCCTTCTTACGATTCTCTCGCAATTGTGTATTAGATTCTGCGGTCTGATTTCCCTGGGTTTCTGCATACCCATTTTCAACCAAGTCCCATAGCTCTTGAGACTTGAACAAAGTTTGCATTTTGAGGCTCCAAAATTGATAATTTTGCCCCTTAAATATTGGAATTAAGGGTTGTGAGGTTGTATTGCTTGATGCCATTGATATTGTTTCTTTTCATTAAAAGCTCTCTGATTGTGTTTTGGGGTTTTCAATTGATTTTTTTTATTTTTACTTTTTTTGTGGTTTCCTACAGTTGAAGGAAGAGATAGGGATTCTTTTTGCTTTCTTTCCCTTGAAGTTCTTTATTTTGTGTGGACCTTTTACTGGGCTCTGATGCCAAATATTGAACAAACAGTGGAAACCTTTTTTACTTTCTTACTAATTATATTGAAACATTCATTTTACATACTACTTCCTTTATAGGAAATTCAAAACCGACATAACCCAAATACATTAGATTAGCCCATAACCCATAACTTCTATTTGACCCATTTACAAAATGATCAAACCACATAATTATAGTTATTATACATTTAACTAATTTTGAATCAACTATTCAACATATTGCGAGTAAGGGTCGGGGTGGTACCACCGTTGACTCGGGGGAGGTCGACACGGTGGTACCACGGCGGTTGTCTGGTCTGTTGTCGGGGGTTGTAGTGGTGGTGGTGGTTATAGGTGGTGTTTGGTTTGCTAGTGGAGTCGGCAGGAACTCGGCTCAGGCGGGTCGGTTGTGGTTGTGTGTTGAACGGCGGGAGTCGAAGGGTTTGCGGGGTGTCGGTGGTGAAGCAGTCGCGTGTGGTGGTTGCCGGCAGGGGCGGTGGTGTACGTGGTTGTAAGGATTTAGTTTGTTTCGCGGGTCTGGTTGTAGGTTTACGTTGTATTAGTTGTTTTACTACAAATATTATTAAATAATATCATTATTATTATTATATTATTATTATATTATGATTATTAGATTAAGATTATTATTAGTAACCTATTATTATTGTTATTGTATTTTTTGTAATATTAATAGTATATTAAGTAATTTATTAATTTTTTAGTTGAAAGTTTTATGAGTCGGGAAATTTTCCTTTTTAAGAAAGTTGCTATTTCGGGAAAGTTTCTATTTTGGGAAACTTTCCACTATTAGAAGGTTGATATTTATAGTAAGTGTAACTTGAGTTATGGGGGTTCGGGAAGTTTATTAATTCGTTACATAATATATGTTTAGGTGACGGTTTCCGCGTGGAACACTTCTAGCAGCTAGTCGGTTGACCTTGCCCTTCTGCAGTTTGAGGTTGGGGATATATATATTTGTGGTTGCGTTATTGACATGACGTATATGTGTTGCTTACTATAAGATTGATATAACAGATTGTGAATGTATTTTGGATTGCTGATTATTATCGATTATTGTGGAGCACGGGAATTGTGAAGTGGGTTTTGTGATATGGGTCTTGTGATATGGGACTTGTGATATGGCCATGGAAGGTGTGGTGTGATGGAAGGTGTGATGTGATGGAAGGAGGGGTGTGATGGGGGTGAAGTGGATGACTGGGTCTAGGGATGGCAGTCTCACCCTGACCCTGTGGATATCCATCCACCCGAAATTAAATGGGTGGGATATGGATGATGATTTTTTTTACAATTTAGGGTGGGATATGGATATGGGTGAATTTAGGGTGGGGTATGGATCATGGTCTACTACCCGCTTATCACCCGGTGGATATCCTAAATTAATAAGTATAATTATTATTTTTATCAAAAGTATATTAATAAATATTTTGATTAGAAAAATGCTTTCAATTTGTAAAGTTATTTAAAATAAACTTAGAAATTACTCGTTAATGTTTTATTTATGGGCGTGTAAAGCTTGTGCGGATTAGTTTCGCAGTTGTATGTTGTAAAATTGTGAATATGGTTAACAAGATTAAAATTTATGTTCAATTTTCTCAAAAAACTATGAAATCCGGAATTGTTTGGTAATGTACGTTTTAAATTTTATCGTCTTAGGTATATATTTTTGATATATCGCCTTGTAATTTATGAGGGTGGAAATATCCAACGGGTGCCCACTTCACCCGCTTCACCCGGTGGATATGGATATGAATGGATGAAAAAAATATTAAACGGATAAGGGTGGGATATGGATGACCACAAATTAAATGGATATGGATATGGATATGACTCCACCCCATCCATATCCCACCCATTGCCATCCCTAACTGGGTCTTGTGATATGGAGATTGAGGAGGATGCATTTTTTTTACTGTTGTTTATGTCTTATTTATCTTTCTACTCAACCTAGCGGTTGACCCTGTGTATTCGTGTGACACCTGTGATGATCCGTGATGGGGAGCAGTTTTGACAGGAAAGGCGGTGCTGTGGGAGCATGGGATGGCGTGAGCACTTGGATGGACCGACTTAGATTTAGATCACATATTTCGAGGTTATCAGTTGTACTCTAGTTTCCGCTGTGTAGTATTGTAACATTAAAGTTTAAATTTTACCCATTTTTATATAAAGTACTTCGGTTTGTTTTACTTTGTTATTCACTACCTCGGTCAGTCCGAGATGGTAACAACTCTATTTACTGAGGATGTCTTGCTAAAGACTCCTTAATAAATCGGGGTGTTACAAAGTGGTATCAGAGCGAACGATCCTCAGGCCTAAACCAAATGAATGATAATGAATGTAGGAAGAGTCTAATAAAATGAACACCGAGATCAAATTGATAGGAGCCCCAAAAAGGAACGGGATGAGTTAGGGCCCCCCTCACACCAAACCTGGGCCCTTTCTGTTCTGTCTCGGGAACCCAAAGAGAGTAATTGAAGAGTGGGGTAGACTATATAGGGACCTAACTATTTTGTACTAACGATCTTGCAGGAGAAGAACGAGGTAAGTAATATGTGGGTTATGATTAATGACGTGCGTTAGAAGAATATGGGGGATAAGAAATGTGGATCGTTCTGGATGATTGAATTGAAATTTTCAGAGTTTGGAGGTGTATTTGTTGAGCAATAGTTAAAAGTGATGTGATCATATGATTTTGGTATTTTGAAATGTTCATACGATTATCTGATATTTACATGACTATCGTTATAATATGACATTGGTGTTTAACTCCTTGTAAAGACGAGTAATTATGTTGACCTTCTCATATAATATGGTAATCCATGTCTAGTGATGTGCGGAATGTGTTGCCCTAAGCCATGAATGTATATAGTTATGTGATGCGTATATCGTACTTAAAATGTTATGCCTATTATACGCATTTAAATTCGTTATGAAGTTAGGCATCAATAAGGGATACGTAGTAGTCCCTAGGTGATGGCCGGCTTTTGCCGTCACTACCGGCATCAAACACATTTATAAAACCCGAAAGCAAGTAGTATCGAAATCGGGGTCGAACGCGAAGACGGTGGGGATAGTTGTGTAATTATGTTCTAATTTAAGTAAGAGTCGGGGGTAATAGGTTTGTGAATGATTAATGACTAAAGAACAACTAAAACAAACAACTAAAGCAAACTAGTTAAGATTGAATCGATGGAAGAGAAGACTAGGGTGTCGGGGGTCACTAAGGTGGTTAGACGAAAATACGAGAAAGAAAACTAGAAGGTCTCAAACAAATAGTCTCGGGTAGTCTCTTCTCTCGAGTCGACTAACCTAGGTCGGAATACCCTAGCTTTCGCTAAAAATACCACAAACAACCATTAAACATGCTAAGACAAACCCTCAACCGTCGCTAAAGGCAAGTCACGCTAAAATCAAAGCCCAACTTTCGTTGAGGCAAATCATCAAACACCTAGCATGCAACAAATGGAAAACTACTTTTTTTTAGAACAACTAATCAACTTACTAGCATGAATCTATCATCTAAACAACACCCAAGATCACCCCTTGCCCTAGCAAAGAGACTACTCACTCATAGTAAGGGAAATCATGTGAATAAGGCATAAACACATACTAACCATCATGAACAAACAAAGAGTAAACAATTGATTCAAAAGAAACTTAAACAAATGTAAAAACTAAGTAGAGATTAGAAGAATTATACCAATGATTATAGAAAAGGAAGTAGCTTGGATAACAAGTTGAAAGATTCTTTCAAACCCTTCAAAATACAACCCAACAAAATCCTCTTACAATAACCAAGAACAAGGCTAAGTAGAATCCTAAAGAGAGATTAACAAATATTGAAAGATTAAACTAAGATCTAAATAAGATTAAAATATTTAAGAGTGTTTTTGTGTCTAAGTATCAAGCAATGAAACAGTGAAAAACCCTAGAAAAGTGCTTAGGAATGCGTGATTATAAAATGATACAAGTGCGGGTTTATATAGAGCTCGAAAATACGAAAAGGGGCTCTCAGTCGGTCGACCGGCTGCCGGTCTGGGACCGGCTGAGAGTCCAAATGAGGACTTCTGACTTTTTCTTCAATAGGCTATGCTTCCCAGCCGACCGGCCGGCTGCCGGTCTGGCACCGGCTGGGAGGCTTGTTCTCCACTTCTGAATTCTTCTTCAATATTTGGCATAGCAGGTCCCCTCAGCCGGTGGACCGGCTGCCGGTTGTCCACCGGCTGGGAGCCCTTTTTGAGTAATCTGCCCAAAGTTGCTCATTTCTTCAATACTTCGAAATTTGGCTAAGTATGGAATATGATCCCCAGCCGGCCAACCGGCTGCCGGCTGGGAACCGGCTGGTGCAACTTCCTTAAAAATCTGTAAAATCCTTCATTTTTGCCAACGAAGTCAAGTCAACGCTCCCAGCCGGCCGACCGGCCGCCGGTTGGGGACCGGCTGGGAGGGCCTGGGAATGGAACTGCCAAATTCTTCATAACTCTTCACAAATCGCTCTAAATCCGCCTCAATTTGTCTCGTTTCATCGCCCCCGCCGTAATACCTACAAAAAGTGGATAGAATAGGAATATACGAGGCAACGGACGTAAAAACAACCAAAGACACGCAAATCGAGGACGAATCGTGACCGAAAATAAAGAATAAGTAAAGAAAATGATGACCAAAATGGAGCTCATCAGAATTCCCCACACTTAAACCTTACTCGTCCTCGAGTAAGAGATCAAGCGACTACATAACCCTTATTAAAAACAAAGAAACAAACTAGCTAAGCTAACTATAAGCCGAATCGGGTTTAGCTACACCCGTAGCCCTTTCAACTCACAATTTGACATTCATGAGGAAGAACGCCCTATTGCAAGGCAAGTAAGGTCTTGCTACAAAACTTTTGATGCCAACAAGTAAAAACAAAACACGTATAGACAAGCAACATGCATCGGAAAAGAAAGAAAATCGCTTGCCTCATTCAAGCGGCGGAAAACAACTAAAAGGGAACAAATTCAAAATCGTAAACTCCCTCACAAATATTAATTCTACAAGTCACTAAGGCAAGAAGGATGACAACAAAACACCGCCAAATCATGCTAAACTAGGTTACTTTCATAACCGTTATCCAAATACTTTTATCAAGGGCGATCGGATGGAATGGAATGATAATCCCCGCAATGCTAAAGGCAAAAGATACAACAAGTCTAGATTTTTCACAAAGTAAAGGTCATGGGTCGTCCCAAGATCGACAAAACGGCATGGCAAAATTGATTTTTTTGGAGTGAAATGCTCAAATCAATACAAAATGGTGGATTACAATCAAAACTTGACCTCATTCAATTTTTCATTTCTTTTTCATGCCATGAGTTAGGATGGGGTTTGTCCCACTCGTGCTAATGTCCTTTGCTTTCGCCAATCGCTTATTAGGCAACCGGTTAACCTCTAGACAATAGCTTATCGGGGTGACAATCACTCTGTCTTTGGGCGGTCGAATTCACAACCAAATGGGAAGCCAACTCAATGGCTACCCTCCAAAGCACATCGAAGTGGTACGCCTCCACCAAAACAACATGTTCTTATTCTTTTTCAACAACCATTTTTTTTTCTTTTTCACTTGAGGTTTCTTTTTTTTTTTCTTTCAAAACATTTCCACTTCTTAGGATCATTGAAAAGAGCATTCCAAATTTATTCATGAAAGTTATTTTTGGGTTGCCAAACCGCCAAGTTGAACAAGGTCACCAAGACAAGATAATCAAAACCTCTTCACATCACGGGGGTGGACAAGGTGACTCACATGCAAACCCTTGACTCGGTATTGGACCATGGTCAGAAAGATACTAGAAAAGCATGACCTAGGGTGTTTTAAAAATCATTCTAAAAGACAAAGTCCCAAGTAGAAGAATTATTTGTAATGGCCTAAACGATTTTGTCAAAGTTCTCAATTAGGCATTTTCAAAACATTATCCTAAATGCAACTATATGCCATGAATGCAACTAATATAGACATGCTATAATGCAAATGAAACTATCAAACTACATGCCAAATAAGACTAAAGCATCTCCTAACAGCACAAAAGCACACAAGCCACACACAATCTCCACAATGTACTCCACATCCTCCAAATACAAGCCCATCCTCCTCATTTGCAACAAAAGAATGAAAATGAGAGTGAAATAGAGGTTGGAACGATCATACCGTGGTGTCTTCAAGATCCAAAGCGGTGCTCAAGCGAGTGTTACCTATGCGAAAGGAGGGAAAGCAAACACAAGTATATACAATTCTACACTAATAAGATAAAAACATGTTTTTGAATTTTTCAAATTTTTCGATTTTTTTGGTATTTTTGAAGTTTTTCATACTTACAAAAGCAATCAAATATTCACAAGGTGGATATTTTCCCTCCCCACACTTAAGATTTACATTGTCCTCAATGTAACAAAGTGCAAGGGGGAAATGAAGGAAAAAGAACGAAAACAACATGTTTTTGGCTTTTTTGAAATTTTTGAGAAAATAAAAACTTGTTTTTGTATTTTTTTGAAATAAACGGTTCTTCCTCCCCACACTTATTTATATGCATAATGTGAGGAGGAAAACCGGAAAATAAAGAACATATTTTTGAAAGTTTTTGGTTTTTCAATTTTTTTGGATTTTTGATTTTTAAGAAGGGGATAAAAACAAAGGTAAACAAAAGAAAAGAAAAACTAAAAACTAGACTAAATGCGAACTAAATGCTCTAAACTACATGTATGCAATCTATATGTGACAATATGATACAAAATGGAAATCTAATGCATCTAAATGAATGCAACTATATGCATCTAAACTAATGATGTGAAAACATGAAAAGGAAACTAAAACAAACTAAGTAAACTAAACTAACTACTCTAAATGCATGCTAGAAAGAAAATGCAAACTAAATCGAAATTTGGATTAAGGGAGTTACTTGCTTTGGATTTTTCCATGGGAGCAAAGTCATCACCAACCACCTCCAAAGGTGGTCACTCATCAAAGTGATCCTCGGACTCATAGCCTTCATTACCGTTTCCATCATCATCATTCCCATCCACTTGCATATAGTCGCTCGGGTTGATCATAACATCACGGAAGGGAGAGGCATGCGACCCACTAGCTCCCGGGTCACCATACATGCCATGAGGAGAAGGGTGTCCTCGAGAGGGAGGGTCCGGGACTCCACGAAAATTCGGAGGAAAGATCGGGTTGGAGAAGTACCCCGGGGAAACATTAATCTCTCCGTAAAAACGCCCCTCGGGGGGCACATAACCCCTGTCAGGAGGCATGTAGTATGACGGTCGACCACTATCCGGATGATGATAACCCTCGCGAACGGACCGATCATAACTCGGAAATGTCCCATAGGCTTGATCATGGTAGAGGTAATCAAGCCTATAGGTCACATCTCTATGCCGCTCATCGGCCAATGCTTGGCGCTCATCTGCTAGGTCCGCCGCTTTCTTCATTCCCAAGTTAACCCGGGACATGAAATCAATAAGCTCTTGGGTGCATGAAGATGAAGATGAACCGGATGCGGATCCCTGGAAGAATGAGGGACCACTCTAAAACTGGGACATGGAAATGGGGGACTGCTGAAATGACTCAAACTGGAGGTCGGAAGGAGTGGCACCGACTCTATCTCTGGCGTAAACTCTCGGAGCACGCTGGTCGGGAGGGAGCTCCTCGGGGTCCACCTCTATATCAAGGAGGTAGGAGGTGTTACCGGGGACAACTCACATCCTCTCGGTGTTAGGCAATGGCACCGAGTTCCTGAACTTATTGTCGACGCGTATCTGTCAATACTCATTACGATCACTGGGGTTATACTTGATCCACCCCAAAGCCTCCTGTAAGTATCGGCGAGATAACACGTTCTCACCCTGAATGTAGTCAACAGTGAAGTGCCTCTGACAACGGTTACTGGCAATCAAAGTGACCATCCCCCCAACACAAATAGGGGTAGTAAGCTGAGGTTGGGATGCCAACCTACTCAAGTGAAGGGCCATATGGTGAGCAATGTTTAACTTCGGGCCACCAACCAAATAACAACCAAGTATCTCGAGCTCCTTAGTAGTGAAATTATGCGGTTCATCCCTAGAGAAAACGGTCCACCCCATGAACCTATGCCATATCCTAATCGGTGCCAAATGCACCCTATTAGCCGGTTTCTTTCTGTTTTTATCACTTACAAGACCGGCGATGGCTGTCCAAATGAGTTCGGTATTAAAGCCCTCCGGAGGCTTAATGGGCAATTTTCCGTCGAGCCCAAAAATTAAGGCAAATTCCTCTAATGTGAGACGATGTTCCCTATTCATCAATCGGAACTCTAAGAAGGCAACTTTTCCCAAGGTTCGGTTCTTAGTCACAACCAAAGAACTCAAAAATTCCCAAGTTAACCGGGGAGATGTGTGAACCGGTTTTGTTTCATACAAGGCTTTCATACCCATACCGTCAAAAAGAGCCGCGGTTATTTTCTCAATCCCTATTTCTCTCAAACCGGCTCTATCAATAAACCTAGTTGGGTGAAGGGGGCGATTTTTAAAATAGGTGAAATTACCTTTTTGTTGAATTGAAGCAAAGGTGAGACCGGGAAAGCAAGGATCCGGGCCAATGTTGCTAATCTCCATCACATGTTGAACCTCTTGCTCCACTGAAGGGTCGTGCCTTGATTTGGATCGCCTTTCTGTTCTTCCCGACATGGCTATTTGAAGGAGAGGTGATGAGGGAGTGAAGGGGGTTTTGATTTGAGAGAGTTTGGTGGAGTTAGTGGGTGTTTTTGAAGGTAAGGGATGAATGGGAGATGAGGAAATGAGGAGGAAAGATGAAGAAATGAAGTGAAATGAGGAAAAAATGAGGAAAAAAAGAGGTAGGTGGCTTTTAAAAATTCCCGACAGAACACTCCCAGCCGGTCTGGGACCGGCCGCCGGTCGACCGGCTGAGAGTGAGGGTTTGGTATTTTTATTTTTTCAAAATTTTTTCTAAAGGTATTTGTTTCTGAGCCGGCGGACCGGCTCAAAAACTGGTCTTCTTATTCCTTCGTCTTCTCTTCTTCTTTTTTTCACTCACAAAACACTCCCAGCCGGCGGACCGGCTGCCGGCCGACCGGCTGGGGAGCTTTCTTCGTCTTCTTTACTTCATTTTCTTCACTGACAAAAACTCCCAGCCGGCGGACCGGCTGCCGGCCGACCGGCTGGGGATTCCTTCTCCTTTGCTTTTTTCTTCACGCTTGGTTCACAACACATGATTCTCAGCCGATGGGCCGGCTGCCGGCATGCCGGCTGGGAATCAAGCCTTCTTGAGTTTTTGATTTTTGAACAAGTCTTCGTCTTCTCAGCCGGCTGACCGACTGCCGGTTTGGTACAGGCTGGGGATGCAAAATTTGAAATCTACCACAAACTATCAAAAACATAAATGTGTCCAGGGCCTCCCAGCCGGTATGGTACCGTCGGCCGATGGGCCGGCTGGGAGTACATGTACACAATTTCGAGAAATAATTTAATTTGAACATAAAAATCAACTTTGCCTACGGCGGTTTTGCCCATAATCCTCCAACCGTACTCATGAATCATCCACAAACAAGCAACAAACATATCCAAATATCTCATGCAAGCTAAAAATTAAACTAAAACCGAACTAACCATGAAACTAACATGCAATCTAGATGAACTAAAGGAAACTAATACTTACAACCGGTGGTTATTAAGTGACTCCACCAAACCTTTCACGATCAATCATCAATTCTTGTAGGTTGAAACCTCGTCCATGCTAGCTAGGGACCTTAAGAAAAGGTCAAAAGCCTCGGCCGGGCACTCGACCTTGTTTGCACTTCGGGTTTCCATCTTGTTCAACCCCGGTTCTCGCATTTTCACATTCTTTTTCAAAAGAAGCTCCTTCAACACCCCCCTTCCACTTTCGGGGCTTTTGAAGAAACTACTTGAATTCACTTCTTCTTCCTTGCCAATGGGCTTTTCCACTTTCTCACGAAATGGCTCACAATGGTTGAGCTTAACATCTTCTTGGGGACCTTTCTCATCAAATTTCACCGAAGGCTCAACTCTCCCCATTGTAGCAATCAAGTTCACGGTTTTGTGTCTATCCTCAAGGTACTTGTCCGGAGCATCCGGGAGCACGAATTCACACAACTCATTTTCAACTTGAAAGGTTAGCCTACCTCTTTTCACATCAATGATTGCTCCTCCGGTGGCCAAGAAGGGCCTCCCAAGAATAATGAAAGAGCTTTCACCGACCGGAATATCAACGACCATAAAGTCGGTGGGGATGGAAAGCGATCCAACCTTGACCACCGCATCTTCAAGGACCCCAATAGTAGGTCTAACCGTCCCGTCGGCAAGAGTGATGTCCGTAATAGGACGGGATAAGTGTTTAATGTTCAATTTCTTTGCCATGGCAAGTGGGATAACACTCACACTTGCTCCAAGATCGCACAAAGCGTGCTCAATGTTTCTTCCTCCTACGGATCATTGAATAGAGAAGCTCCCCGGGTCTCCTAACTTAATTGGCAAATCTCTTGGGATCTTTTTCGCCACTAGTGAAATGGCATTGACTTCCCTCTTTTCTTGGGTGGAGGGGATTGTGGCCTCTACTTCCTCAACAAGTTTGATCAACTCGTTGCAACGAGGGTCCCCCTTGGTGATTTTTCGAAAGAATTCGCACATCTTTCTCTCCATGAGGCTCTCCACATATCCATGGTCCTTCTCTTCTATCACATGAACTTTTTTTCCTTTGGCACTCGGGCCTTCATCACAATTCTTCTTTGGAATGTTCAAGACTTGTTGCATCACAAAGTTTAAGTCATCAATGTCGACTTCATTACAATCATCCGGAGGAGTGTTGGGCACCATCACCATCACCTCCTCCTCAACACATTCCTCACTTCCACTTCCAAATACCGTCATAACTTGCTCTACCTTGGACCCTCCTTCATCATCTCTCTTCTCAAGCATAGGTTGCTCTTGTTTGCTTGTCATAATAGCATTGACACCATGTGGTTTTGAAGCATCCCGGGAGCTTTGACCTTGGGCAAGAAAGCCGACCGGTGGCCTTTGTGGGTTGGCTAAGGCTTGTGAAGCAACTCTAGCCTCCATCTCTCGGATCTCTTTTTGATTTGCCATCTTCAAATTCATCATTTCTTGATTATGTGTCGCTTGCATGCCTTTCACAAGTTTAAGCAACTCTCCAACTTGAGAGTCACTTGAGAGATCTTGATGAGGTGTGTTGGTAAGGGGCAAGGGAAACCCGTAGTCATTCCTTGCACCCCCACTTTGTTGATTTGTTTTGGGTCCTTGATTGTTGAAGTTTGGGTTTTAGTGGTGGTTAGGAAATTGTTGATTGAAATTTTGGTCATTGAGATTTTGATTGTTGAAATTGTTGTTGTGGAAGTTTTGTTGGTGGTTTGGGTTGTTGAAATTGTTTTGAAATGGGGGTTGGTTGTGGAAATTTTGTTGGTTGTGGTTTTGGTTGTTGAAGTTTGGGTTGTTGTTATTGAAATTTGCATTGAAATTTTGTGGGTTTTGGTTGTTTTGGAAATTTGGATTAAAGTTCGGGTCATTGAAACTTTGTTGAAACCCTTGGTTGGCTTGGTTGGTTTGATTCCCTTGGTAAAAGTTGTTGTTGTAATTGTTTCTCGGGTTGAAGTTTCCACCCCTTGGTTGAAAACCGGGGGGGTTTTGCACTTGAGGTTGTTGAATTTGATGAGGATTCAACACATTGGTGCTTTTGTAACTCATATAAGGACTACCTCTAATCCCTTGGTGATAGTAGTTTGAATTGGGGTTGAAAGTATTTTGACCTCTAGGATTGTTGAATGCTTGGAAAGCATACAATTCTTCCTCACTTCCACTTCCCTCAATTGAGTTGTTTGCACAAATTTCAAATGTGTGCCCATTTCCTCCGCATAAATCACATGTGGCAACACTATTTACTTGGTACATCCCCGGGACATTGCTCTTGGTTTCTTTGCTAGTGGAGCCCTTAGTCAATTCTTCCAATTTCTTGGTTAACATGTCCAACTTGGCATTGGTTTCTTCGTTCGCCTTTGCATTGGAAAGGTGCTCACTAGGGTACTTGTTACTCTTCCTCAAGACATTCCCTCTAGTACCATAATTTTCCTCCGAATCAACGATCTTTTTGACGAGTTCCGTTCCCGTCTCATGTGGCAAGTGGTCAAAGCTACCACCCGCCGATGCATTAACCATTTCTTTAGTCCGGGGGAGAAGAGTCTGAAAAAAGGTTTGGGTTGTGTACCAAGGTGGTATCCCGTGGTGTGAGCACTTAGCAAGCAAATCTTGGTATCTATCCCAAGCTTCTCCCAAAGATTCTCCCACGTCTTGTTGAAACTGAGTTATCTCATTTCGGAGCATCGCGGTCTTGGAGGATGGGTAGTACTTGGCAAGGAAAGCCGTTGCCAAACCGTCCCATGTGGTGAATGTATTTGGAGCATGGACATTTAACCACCTATCCGCCTTGTCGGTTAAGGAATAGGGGAAAAGCATAAGCCTTAGTGTCTCCTCGGGTACTCTCGTTTTCTTTATCATTGCGACCTTACCCTTGAACTTTCTCAAGTGCCCATGAGCATCTTCGTGAGAAGCCCCGCTAAAGGCGTTCTTCTCGATTGAGCTCATTTGCGAAGGGTGTATTTCGAAATTTTGAGGAACAAGAGCCCCGAAGTTGATTGGATTGGTGGTGTCATTGTGATTGGGCCGGTTATGATCACGAAGAGCGGCCATTATATGAATTTGATGGTTATTTGGAAAGTGTGGTGATTGTGGTGGTGATTGATAAAACGGGTTGTCAAAATTGTCGGATGTTGGGCTAGGGTTGCTTTGATTGGGACTTGGTGGTTCGGATGAAGAGGGGTTGTTTTGGCTAGTAGAAGCTTGGGACGCAATTCTTACCCTTGCAATGGTCTTCCTCCTTAAGGCCCGAAAGAGCCTCTCCGGTTCGGAAGTTAACAACAAAGAGTTAGAGTCACCCCTAGGCATAAAACTTAGCAAACAAATTAGTCGTCCTAGTGCTTGTTAAACACTAGGGTGAGCAATAAAACAAACACTCTACAATTAACTATCAAATCTTTGATCAAAACAAAACAAGCTCAACTAACTCAAGACTAAAACTAAAAACTACACAACTTCTAAACACCGTCCCCGGCAACGGCGCCATTTTTATGGCCGGCTTTTGCCGTCACTACCGGCATCAAACACATTTATAAAACCCGAAAGCAAGTAGTATCGAAATCGGGGTCGAACGCGAAGACGGTGGGGATAGTTGTGTAATTATGTTCTAATTTAAGTAAGAGTCGGGGGTAATAGGTTTGTGAATGATTAATGACTAAAGAACAACTAAAACAAACAACTAAAGCAAACTAGTTAAGATTGAATCGATGGAAGAGAAGACTAGGGTGTCGGGGGTCACTAAGGTGGTTAGACGAAAATACGAGAAAGAAAACTAGAAGGTCTCAAACAAATAGTCTCGGGTAGTCTCTTCTCTCGAGTCGACTAACCTAGGTCGGAATACCCTAGCTTTCGCTACAAATACCACAACCAACCATTAAACATGCTAAGACAAACCCTCAACCGTCGCTAAAGGCAAGTCACGCTAAAATCAAAGCCCAACTTTCGTTGAGGCAAATCATCAAACACCTAGCATGCAACAAATGGAAAACTACTTTTTTTAGAACAACTAATCAACTTACTAACATGAATCTATTATCTAAACAACACCCAAGATCACCCCTTGCCCTAGCAAAGAGACTACTCACTCATAGTAAGGGAAATCATGTGAATAAGGCATAAACACATACTAACCATCATGAACAAACAAAGAGTAAACAATTGATTCAAAAGAAACTTAAACAAATGTAAAAACTAAGTAGAGATTAGAAGAATTATACCAATGATTATAGAAAAGGAAGTAGCTTGGATAACAAGTTGAAAGATTCTTTCAAACCCTTCAAAATACAACCCAACAAAATCCTCTTACAATAACCAAGAACAAGGCTAAGCAGAATCCTAAAGAGAGATTAACAAATATTGAAAGATTAAACTAAGATCTAAAGAAGATTAAAATATTTAAGAGTGTTTTTGTGTCTAAGTATCAAGCAATGAAACAGTGAAAAACCCTAGAAAAGTGCTTAGGAATGCGTGATTATAAAATGATACAAGTGCGGGTTTATATAGAGCTCGAAAATACGAAAAGGGGCTCTCAGCCGGTCGACCGGCTGCCGGTCTGGGACCGGCTGAGTGTCCAAATGAGGACTTCTGACTTTTTCTTCAATAGGCTATGCTTCCTAGCCGACCGGCCGGCTGCCGGTCTGGCACCGGCTGGGAGGCTTGTTCTCCACTTCTGAATTCTTCTTCAATATTTGGCATAGCAGGTCCCCTCAGCCGGTGGACCGGCTGCCGGTTGTCCACCGGCTGGGAGCCCTTTTTGAGTAATCTGCTCAAAGTTACTCATTTCTTCAATACTTCGAAATTTGGCTAAGTATGGAATATGATCCCCAGCCGGCCAACCGGTTGCCGGCTGGGAACCGGCTGGTGCAACTTCCTTAAGAATCTGTAAAATCCTTCATTTTTGCCAACGAAGTCAAGTCAACGCTCCCAGCCGGCCGACCGGCCGCCGGCTGGGGACCGGCTGGGAGGGCCTGGGAATGGAACTGCCAAATTCTTCATAACTCTTCACAAATCGCTCTAAATCCGCCTCAATTTGTCTCGTTTCTTCACCCCCGCCGTAATACCTACAAAAAGTGGATAGAATAGGAATATACGAGGCAACGGACGTAAAAACAACCAAAGACACGCAAATCGAGGACGAATCGTGACCGAAAATAAAGAATAAGTAAAGAAAATGATGACCAAAATGGAGCTCATCACTAGGTTATATTTCCGTACTTGGATAAGTTGTGATTGTGCGATGGGAGAGACTAATTTATTTTGATACACATGTATAACTGTCAAGCTATTTAGTTGATCCTATTATCAGTTTTGAAACCTTTACTGTGTTTTAGATGACAACTACAATTGAAATGAGGAATGAATGTTAATATGGTACAGAGTGATGTCTATGCTTCAAATGTTTGTCAATGTGTTGGGAATAAGAAAGGTTGAGTGGGGATGTAGTAATGTGTAATTGCAAAGGAACCAAATTTTAATAAATTTTCAGAATGTTACCTGGTTTGTACGTACTGTCATTTTATATGTGTTCCATAATTGAACATGAAAATTTTATGTATGACAACCTTCTGAGTTGGTTTTACAATGTTTTTGGTTTCACGTTAAAGGGAGTGATATTTTGAGAGAAATAAATCTTTTAGTTGACAGTGGTCAGATTGTTACTGCACGGTTCTGTTTTGACACATGTTGTTGTAAATGAAGTCATTTAAAACGTGTTTACTTTTATGTATAATTCCAATTCCACTAGTTAGAATATTCTTTCACGTTTCCAAAATGATAAGCGATGAAAAATCTTATCGAGTCGTTGTTTAATTATGATTTTTGTAAGTTGCTGCATAATGTCTAATTGGTGAAGTTGTGAGTTATGTAAATTTTATATAAAAGTTTAATCAAATGTGAATTATGTGTTGTGACCATGTGATATCCTGATAAGGCATTAGTAACATGAATAGTAGGCATATGATATGAATGTGAACCTTACTATATGATAAAGTCATCTTGCTTATTTCTATATAAAGTAGTTTCAAGTATACTGACGCTCTTACTTTCTAATGATATGACCTCAAAATAATGATGTGTTGTTCGTATGTGATGTTAAACTCATATTTATCAGAGAAGAGTCTTGACAGGTGGTAGAATGAAATTTGACTGGTAAACTTATTAGCGCGATATAGCAATCTCATTGTTATAAGATATGGTGACTAATTTGAACAATGTGAATCGTGTTGATGTTCTTTCATATATTTATGGTATATCGTTGTCTAGTTCACTGAGATAATAACCTTTATAGCCCCTTCATGTATATTGTTATGTCACAAACTGAATTGCATTTGCTATGTTTAAAATCTGATCATAATACATTGCGTTATTAACTGGTTGACATGTGATTTATGGAAGTACTAGTCTCGTGAATTCGTTTCCTTTTATCGTTAACTTTTCATGATTTATGAGCTACAATTTACAAGAACAGAGTTTCAGTAAAGAAGAGTCAGAATGCCGTTGTGTACTCTTTTTTCGATCTATGGCTTGTAAAATTGTCTTTGGATTCATGTTTATAAATTCCCTCAAATTACCGCCTCAATGTTTTCAAGGTTTCAAAATGTTTCCGAAGTGATGATTACCCATGATAACGCTCGATGTTTTAATAATTATGATGATTGTTTGCAATATGGCATATTCTGTAACTATGTGTTGATGAAGTCCTGCACGGAAATTTAATTGTTGCGCATTAGGTAAACCCCTTATTTTGCAAGTCACACATATTGACAGTTTCATGATTAATGGTGTAATGTGAATGGATAGGAGATATGCCTAAGTGATTTTTTTTTTCCTTATTGATGTCTAGGAATGTTAAACGATCTTGCCAGTCTATGTTCGGCGTGTATCTTGTGTAATATGGCAATGTTCCATGTTTAATTACGTTAATTAATTTTGCGCTATGTCTTTTTCCTAAATATGATTTTGCTTCTATAACATGTTTATGAGCATGAAACATTCTAATTTGTCAAGTATGAACTTTGAGCTTCTTAATTGTTACATTGTAGTATATATATTAAATTTGTGATAAAATTTCAAGGGTATGTAAGTGTTACCTATTCCGATTCTATTTTACTGCGTAACACGATTCTACCGATCCTAATACTATATTATTGTTCGAGGTTATATGTTTACATGATAATTGATATGAGTTTCTTACGAGTGCTTATTTGAGTTGAATATTAGTAATTGTTATTCTACTTTGATAGTTAATAAGTTCTATTGATAAGATAACCCTTTTGTTGTGAGATGGGTTGAGTTGCGAAATCGGTAAATTTTTGGTAATTGATTAGTTGTTTATGCATAATGGTTTTATATTAGGTTGGTTTGGTATAGCATCGAGATCCTTATTTTATGAATGGTGGATGATAAGTATACATACAAGTATGTCAATGAACTTGGAAGGTAACTACTGATGAGGTTGAGTGGATGAGAGTGAGTTACTCGTTAGTCTAGAACAAAGGTCATGGTTGATTTTGTATTGAGATTGAATTGCAGTCCAGTATTCTATCGAGTTGTCGTATTCTTTGACCTTGACTCGTGGGTGAGTAGCTTAGAGTTGTACTCTCTAAAAGTGGAGCAGTTCCTCTAATGGAATATTTAACAATATTGATATTGATATGGAGATGAGAATTGGTTGCTGGTTGGAGTTATGAGTTATTAGGCCGTTGTGCCACATTGTGTTCTCGGTCAAGTGTGACCTCGATTATTGAGTCATATTTTGGGTTTAAAATCGACATATAAATGGAAGTAATGATTGCGTGTTATTCCGCCAGTTCACTCACCCCTTGTCTTTGGTCTTAGATTCGACGATGAGAATACGATGCTTGGTCACTTGGAGAAAAATTTTATGAGATGGAGTAATAGGCTAGAATTCTTATAATGGAGTTACGGGGACATAACCACGTTTTAAGGGAGATAGGATTGTAAAATCTTAATGATTTATGAACTGCCTAATTAGTATGTCGTGATTGTTTGCGTCTACTTGATAATCCTGATAACTTCTATTATGCATCTTATTGTATTCGTGAATTGAATTTAGTTATACGTTAAACTTTGGGGACAAAGTTTCTTAACGAGGATAGAATGTAACATGTCGTGTTTAAAATACATTTATTAGTTCTTGATGTTATGTGGTGCCACGCTTTGAATTCATTATGTGCCTAGGGACCAGTTGATTGATCATCCCGAAGTTCATTTTAAGGAGGGAAGACTGTAATATCCCGTATTTTCATAGTTCGTATTAATGAGTCGTTTTATATTATTGTCAAGTCGGGGTATAATTATGTTCTATTCGATACGTATTTTACTAAAGTGTTATAATAATAATGTGACTCGGAATTAATTATTATAGGTTTTATTATATGTTATCACTTTATATTAACTGCTGTCGTAAGTATATATATTAAGTTAATATTAATGTTACGAGTTGTGCGTGTATATCGAGTGTGGGACTGGGTTCGAATTATTTACCGAAGGTCCTATGGGTAGTCGTATTTTACCTTAATGTTGGGCCAGGTGTAATAACATAACACTCAGCCCAAACTTTACAAAAAAAAAAAAACCCTAACCCGTGTATAACACTCGCTCTCTTCCCCATCCCCAAAACCCTAACAACTACACTATAATCCCTATACCGTTGGTTGGCCGCAACAGTCAGGACTAGAGAGCGAGAGGGACAGCGACGGTGGTGGTCAAGGGTGGTCTCTGGGACGCTATACATTATCTCAAGCAAGGTAAGGTGAGCCTCTCGTTTTGTTTTCATTTCGGTTGTTATTTTTGGCCCGTCATGGTGGGGTTGTCACCACGGTCGAGTCGCCGGAGGAGGTTAAGGTTAGTCACTAGGGTGTGGGTGAGTTCTAGGGTATTGGTGGGTGTCAGGGTGGCCGTGGTTGTCGGAGGTAGGTGTCGGCAGTGGGTTTTTGTTGTGGGGTCTATTGCGAGTAAGGGTCGGGGTGGTACCACCGTTGACTCGGGGGAGGTCGACACGGTGGTACCACGGCGGTCGTCTGGTCTGTTGTCGGGGGTTGTAGTGGTGGTGGTGGTTATAGGTGGTGTTTGGTTTACTAGTGGAGTCGGCAGGAACTCGGCTCAGACGGGTCGGTTGTGGTTGTGTGTTGAACGGCGGGAGTCGAAGGGTTTGCGGGGTGTCGGTGGTGAAGCAGTCGCGTGTGGTGGTTGCCGGCAGGGGCGGTGGTGTACGTGGTTGTAGGGATTTAGTTTGTTTCGCGGGTCTGGTTGTAGGTTTACGTAGTATTAGTTGTTTTACTACAAATATTATTAAATAATATCATTATTATTATTATATTATTATTATATTATGATTATTAGATTAAGATTATTATTGGTAACCTATTATTGTTGTTATTGTATTTGTTGTAATATTAATAGTATATTAAGTAATTTATTAATTTTTTAGTTGAAAGTTTTATGAGTCGGGAAATTTTCCTTTTTAAGAAAGTTGCTATTTCGGGAAAGTTTCTGTTTTGGGAAACTTTCCACTATTAGAAGGTTGATATTTATAGTAAGTGTAACTTGAGTTATGGGGGTTCGGGAAGTTTATTAATTCGTTACGTAATATATGTTTAGGTGACGGTTTCCGCGTGGAACACTTCTAGCAGCTAGTCGGTTGAC
This sequence comes from Silene conica, assembly GCA_029255685.2. Classification (NCBI taxonomy): domain Eukaryota; kingdom Viridiplantae; phylum Streptophyta; class Magnoliopsida; order Caryophyllales; family Caryophyllaceae; genus Silene; species Silene conica. The sequence goes on from CM055314.2 coordinate 78,574,606, forward strand.
CTTGCCCTTCTGCAGTTTGAGGTAGGGGATATATGTATTTGTGGTTGCGTTATTGACAGGACGTATATGTGTTGCTTACTATAAGATTGATATAACTGATTGTGAATGTATTTTGGATTGCTGAATATTATCGATTATTGTGGAGCACGGGAATTGTGAAGTGGGTCTTGTGATATGGGTCTTGTGATATGGGCTTGTGATATGGCCATGGAAGGTGTGGTGTGATGGAAGGTGTGATGTGATGGAAGGAGGGGTGTGATGGGGTGAAGTGGATGACTGGGTCTTGTGATATGGAGATTGAGGAGGATGCATTTTTTTTACTGTTGTTTATGTCTTATTTATCTTTCTACTCAACCTAGCGGTTGACCCTGTGTATTCGTGTGACACCTGTGATGATCCGTGATGGGGAGCAGTTTTGACAGGAAAGGTGGTGCTGTGGGAGCATGGGATGGCGTGAGCACTTGGTTGGACCGACTTAGATTTAGATCACATATTTCGAGGTTATCAGTTGTACTCTAGTTTCCGCTGTGTAGTATTGTAACATTAAAGTTTAAATTCCGCTGTGTAGTATTGTAACATTAAAGTTTAAATTTTACCCATTTTTATATAAAGTACTTCGGTTTGTTTTACTTTGTTATTCACTACCTCGGTCAGTCCGAGATGGTAACAACTCTATTTACTGATGAGGATGTCTTGCTAAAGACTCCTTAATAAATCGGGGTGTTACAATGGTGGGACCCGCAAAGTTGTATAATAATTTTAATTCGAAATAACTGCCTGAATAATAGTTTTACAATTATTACGTAACACTTTTGAAATAAGTTCGTAAACATGAATTTCTACGAAAATTGTCAATATTTATAACATGGACTTAAATATTGTATAAAAAAATATAATAATTTTAAACGTCGTCTGTCTAGAATTATTACATAACCATTTATACCCAATATATAATTACAATAAACAATAATAATTAACAACTTACATCAATTGCAAAAAAAAAAACTGTGGCGACAATACTAAATTGAAAAACAATAAAAATAACTTAATATTACTATAACAACCAGAAATATTGTATAAATTAATATCATCAATTAAAATATTTTTCAATGATACATATTTAGAATAATACAATTTGAAAACAAACCGTGCAATTTTTTGTACGGGTCAAAAAACTAGTACTCAGCTTAAAGGCAAATAATAGAACAAAGACCGTGAGAGAACTCCTACTCATAAATTTGGAAACCAAATAAATGGTTAGACACTGACCAATAATTATACACGTTTTCAACCAAATAAACATGTACTAGCTAATTGGAATGTTTAAGACTCGAGAGGCAACGGAAAACGACAAAGCGGACAAACATGAGTACATGACTACTACTAAACCATTCGGCAATACAGTCGTGATGAAACTCATGCTTGCATGACAAGCTCACTATCTTCTCCTCCTTCAAAAACCCTTCCAAGCACACAACACAATTATCCTGCTTCGCCACGTCACTCTTCATTATGTCGACTCTCTCAAGCTCATCAACAGCCCACTTCGCAGCCGGATTATTATTAGGCGTAAGCATGTACTCCACGTACTCATCCACATCGAGCACTTCATCAGCCGGGTTGGGACTCGGCATGTCCACGTCAAGCAGTCCATACTCGTCAAACGCGTCTAAATCGAGCAGTTCAGCAGCCGGGTTGGGACTTGGGACTCGGCGTGTATTCAACATACTCGTCCATGTCAAGCAATCCAGACTCGTCTAAATCGAGCAGTTCATCGATTTCAGCAGCCAGGTCGAGCAGTTCAGCACTCGGGTTGGGACTCGGCGTGTACTCAACATACTCGTCCATGTCAAGCAATCCATACTCGTCTAAATCGAGCAGTTCACTGATTTCAGCAGCCAGGTCGAGCGGTTCAGCAGTTGGGTTAGGTCTCGGGGTGTACTCCTTGACGTCGTCGAGCAGTCCAACAATCCTTGCCCCCGTCAAATTCGCCTCTAACTCTTGAGAGTTAGCACAACGTATGTCACGGTACGTTTGAACGTCAACATTGATATTGATAACTCTACCAAATTCTCGCTCGCTCGCAATATTATTACGTTGTTGTTCAATTTCATCAACTACCTTGTAAAACTTGTCACAAAGACGGTCGATTAATAACTCGGCTTCTCCGATTGAGCTGCCAACCGATTTATAGTCGTCAATGATTTCGGCAATACGGTTGACACAGAAGGGATCTATATGGCGCGTCATACATGTATACGACCTAAGAGCGGTAATTTTATCTTCGTACAGTATAAGGGGAAATTCTTCATAGATTACTTTAAGAAATAAACGATCATATATTTCTGGGTTCGAAATTTCAGCTAAATAATGGTTGTGGTAGCAAGCAATTAGCACCATTGTCAGCCTGTTAGGTTAATTAAGGATTTTTAATATTGTTTGTGTTTAATTTTTGTAGGGAATAATAGTATGGATGTGGCCTCTTGCGTATTGGACTATTGGGACTATTTATATTGGGGGATACGAAGTATTTTGTAGGGAATAATAGTATGGATCTGGCCTATTGCCTATTGGGACTATTTATATTGGGGGTTATTTTTGTAGGGAATAATATAATAAGTTTCCATAAAATAATTTCCTAAAAAACGTATTTCAACCTAGACCTATCTACTACATACAATCCGGGTTTTTTCGAATTCGTGTTCGTATTAGTGTTGACATGTCATGAACTCACTTATATAAACGGGTCATCATACTTCAATCCAAACCCCTTTTTTGTCAGGTTTTTCGTGTCATTACAATATTTGAAAAGTTTATTTATACATATTTTTATGTAATAAAAGATCAATAAAAAATTGAATAAATTTAGGCGCTCGCTCATTTCTGTCGGATTTGTGTTATTTAGAGTGGTCTCAAACCTAACCTAATTAAATCTCGTGTCGTATTCGTGTCGGTACACTTGCATAAATGGCTCTTTAAACTTCAACTCAAACCCGTTAATTTCGTGTCGAGTCATTATTTACCGGCTCTATTCAAACTTTATTCAAAATTAGTAATTTATTTTTGTGTTTAACTGAGAAATCCTCTTTCTATAAAAGGAAGGACATTTCAAGGCTTCTGATTGGTTCCAATTTGAGGTAGATGGGCCCACCAGGCCACCATCAATTTCTTTCTTTTAATTACTTTCTCCTCCAAATCCATTTGCATTCCATTTTACAGATTTTCGATTCCAAAATATTCGTATTCGTCTATTAAGTTTATGTTAAAAAGTTTATTTACAGAAAAATTCATGCAAACAAAACAATAAAAAACGAAAATTGTAAAGGATGCATAAGTTCAAAGAGACAAAGACTACGAATTAATAAATTAAAAAATAACAACCCTAATGAATAATAATAAATAAAATATAGACAAACAAATTCATATAATTATACACCAAATCTAACACAAAGAGACAGATTATAATATCTCGATAAAAAGAACAAAAAATGATCAACTAAAATTAACTATCGGAGATAAAAAAAAAATTATGAATAATTATTTTGCATGTGGAAAAAATCAACTCCATATATGGTGATAATTTTTTTGGGTAGTTAGAGGGTCGAAGTTTATATTTTATGATCGGTGTTTTTTTGTAGTTAGAGGGCCGATCAATAATAATTTGGGTTAATTATGATATTTAAGAACTTAGATTTAAACCGTAAATATAATATTTAGATGTTTACATGTTTTTATTAACTATTATCCGTTTTATCCGCTTTAAGTTTAAAACGGGTCAATATTTTTTCTTTGGGCATATAGGACAAATATTTTACTTTTCATATGCATAATGTTATTATTTTGTTTTGTTCAACGTACACATATATATTTAAACCGTCTTAAATAAGAATGTGTTTATTTTCTATAACGTTAAGTTAATGCGTTATTTTTACATACTTTTAAATTAAACGTATAGATTATTTATATATTTTACATCGGTATAACTGTAATATTAAAATCATACTTTTTAAAAATATATCCACCTTCTTATTTATTTTTTTAATTTAATAAAATTCCGTGCATTTTTTGCACGGGAGTAAAACTAATTGAATTCTAATTCCTATTCCGAATAGTATAATGATATAGCGACACCGGGTGTTACTCAAAGTGAGCGACACCCGGGGTATTATTGTAATTTACTTACGTATTTTGTGTTCCCTCCATCAACATTCAAATTTTAAACCTATTAGTGTTCAAGGGTAGTTTAGGAAACTAACATTAATTAAATAATTTAAGGGTTTTGAATTATAGTCAAAGACGGTTATCACCGGCGGTTTGACCACCGTTACCATTGACCACCGGTGGCCACCGTTCAACACCGGTCGGCCGTTGACCATCGGTGATTGGCGGTTAGTGGTTGAAGACGATCAACCCTCAAAGTGAAAGTTTAAAAACAGTTCTAAATGGGGCTTGAACCCGTAACCTATTGAACAATATACACTTACTATTACCACTATAACATAAGCATCGTGTTGTAATTTTAGTATCTCTTTCGCTATATATATGTAAGCATAATATTGCATTAAATCAATATATCCCTATAATAATCTTTAAATGTACTTTTAACTTATATTCATTGTACCCAGTATAAAATCAATATAATTCTCAGTTAGTTAAATGTATTTGATAAAAATTGAACAAAATAATTTATGTACTTATAATTATATAATTATATTACGAAATTACATTTATTATAGGTCATATTATTATAACAACAAAAATTATGTACGTACAATGTATTTTTGGCAAAAGTACATTTTATTTTTATTGGAGGTGTCCGGCTTTGCACGGGCTACCTTTATTTAGAATTAAAATATATTTTCAATTAACTAAAACTATTCTAAAGTTGCATAACTAATAAATTTACATTAATATATTTTTCTATGAGATAGAGTATATTTTAAAATTACAATGAAATAAATTATGAGACGATTTCACTACTCCTGCTATTACTATTTCGATTTTTCTAATGCGTGCCCGATGGACACACATTAATATTTAGTTTGGCATAGTTTAAACATTATCCATAATTAAGATTCTCCTAATTATCTCAATTATCTTTTATTCTTTGTCAGATTTTATTTTATCTTACTAAAAATTAAGATTTTCTTATTTACGTTACTTATCTTTTATTCTTCTCTATTCTAGATATTATTTTATTTTCTAATAGTTCTTCTCCCGGTATTATATTTTTTTTTCTATAGAACTTTGTCGTCAATAAATAAATCTAATTTATAAATCAATTTTTCATCAATCCCAAATCAATAATGAGCAATTTAATCGATTATGGTGCACCAAAATCTATTCCTATAAAGTATGATTGGATGTGGTCTTCTTTTCACACTGATTTCTAGTGTAAATACTTGTTAATTACTCATAATTTAGTAGAATAAATTAAGAGATTAAATCATATTTAGTGAATTTTGAAATTTTTGTATTTTAACATTTATTTTGAAATTATTCAAAGTGGTTTAAACTTCATTAGTATGTTTTAAATGATTGTATTTGACAAATAAGAATTGGTTGTTGGATTTTTTTTAAAAATAAAGTAAAACTATGTAAGGTGATAGAAATGGGTTGAATTGTAAAAAGAAAAAGTCAAGTATGTAAGGTTATTGGAATTATATATGCGAGAGATATTGAGAATGGAAAATATTCATAAGATAAAATAAAATCTAGGAAAGATAAAGAATAAAAGATAACTAAGGTAAATAGTAGAATCTTAATTACGAATAATGTTTAATCTATGCCAAACTAAGTATTATTGTATGCCCATAGGGCACGCATTAGAAAACCCGTTACTATTTTACTTAAATCGATTGCTTAGCTAATTTTTCATATATACTTTATTTTGTTCTTAGAATTGTTATTTTTATTACATTCGTTATTACTATTGTTAATTACTTTCATTACTCTCGCCATAATTATTGTTATCGGGCTACTTTTATTTATCATTTAAATTTTATTTTCTATGAAATATGATTCGCTAAATTTGGTTAACATTTATATTTACAATTTATATCTTGAAATTAAGATGAGAAGTAAAATTAATCAACAAATTATGAGACACGTTCACCTATCCCCTTAATAATATGAGTACTTTCACTACATTACCTGTTAATACTATTACGTTCACTACTTTTTCGGTTACTGTTGTTTGTATAACTACTCATGCTATTTTTGCGGTTAACCCGTTAGTTCTATCAAACTCATGTATTTAAATAAGTTAATATTTTCTTAAAAACGAATTTTTAATTTATTTTTTACACTAGTAGAAAAACATCTATTTGCGGCTATCTATTTGAGGCGTTTTTTGCTAGTAGCAGCAAATACAAGTTCATTTTTTATTTTATTTTTCTTAAATATAAATTTATTTGAGGCGTTTCTATTAAAAAACGCCGCAAATAAGACATATGAGGCGTTTTACAAGGAAACGCCGCAAATGAAAAACCAAAATTTTAAGAACAAATAATTAGGGTATAGATTACTCATACCTTACTGTCACTCCCCTTCGTCGCACTCTCTCTCTCCCCCTACCAAATACCACCTTTCAATATCACACTACCAAAACCATTCTCCTGCTGCGAAGATTGTCACCACCGTCTGCCTCTCCACCATTCTTCCTCACCACCACCGCGTGCGTCACCACCACCGTGCCAACTCGCCGGAAGTTGACCTTCCTCCTATTATTTGGATATTAGGTAAGTAAATTCAGTGTTAATTTGTTCATCTTTTTTATTAAATTCAGTGGTATTGTTAGGGTTTATTATTTTTTTTGATTTAATTATCTTTTGTAGGTAAGTAAATTCTTCGTTGCAGTGGCATTTGGTGTCCGTTTGGGTTTCAAAGATGGAGTTGGCAAAGCATCTGAGTTTTTTGCTGGGTATGAAATCATTGCGCTTCCCTCTTTCAAGTTCAATATACAAGCTTACTGTTTTGATATTATTTGTTGAACTAGCAAGGATTTATGCCTTTTCTGCTTAACTGAATGATAATAATTTATTAGTACACAATGCTAACATATTAAATGGTATGTAATAATTTCTACTAGGAAATTTCCAAACCATTTATAATAGGTTAAGAGGTAATAATATTCTGAATTTCGTTAATTTTGCACAACTATGGAGCCATTTTCATTAGCATTTGTAAAGGCAATGCTGGCAATTTATCACCTCAGAGATATCACGAAGCATTGAAATGTCTCACTTGCTTGTATTCATTCTATTACCCATTGGTTTAGATTGGTTTATCAGTCAATTGTACCTTTTTCCCCAATTCTGATCAGGACTGTATGAGAGTAACAAATGCATTGGTGTATCAGGTATGTATAGTCTGCTATATTTAAGATGTCCAGTACGATGTTTTTATCAAGCATGACAGCAATTTAACTCTTTCAGGAATGGGCTATAGAAATCAAAAGTCGATCTCTTATGATAGAAAAGGGAATCACACTGACAAGTGACAACAATTTTTGTTCATATCTAGGATAGTGTGCTTTCATATGGGATTATTGGTGCTGTTGTGTTCCGTTTGACGCTGATAATTTTAGGGACTGCCACCCTTCAGGTATAATGAAATTTTTTATTATGGGTCACTTAAACAATCTCTTTCTATTGTTAATACACGGCAAGGCTTCATGCATCAGACCCGCTTACCCCCTCTATTTGCATTATCCCTTGAGGCACGGAGTTAATTTTGTCGCTGATGTTGGTGGTGTTGAACTTGTTGAGTCACTCCTAATCTGGTTTTTAATTGTAAACTATTCTTTACCAAGTGGACTGGATCAGAAGATTGGGTTGTCCAAACTGAGAAGCTCGCTGAACTACAAAAGGTATATTGTTATTGCTTTACTATGATGACTATAGTGGTTATTGCATTTATGTCATTTCGGGAACATTAATTTTTGTTGTACTTTTAGATGTTATAAGTTTATTCGAGGAATTAATCATCCTCAAATCTCAATACCTACGTTGTCTGAAAAGGTGTTTGGATAAATGTTACATAAGCTGCATATTGTTTCTGGTACATTATATTATTTTCGCATATAGCTTGTGCAACATGCATACGGACTACTCATAGCAACACTACTTTCTTCTATTGCTTGGAAAGTTTGATGAGGAGTTCACTTTTTGTTCAGGTTTTCATCGAAGCAACTCGAGAAGCAAGCCTCACTTTAATACTTGGAAAGTTTGATGGCATATTAGGCCTTGGATTTCAAGAGATAATGTTACTCCAGCGTGGTAAGCCAACAGCTAAATCTGAAACCTCACATCTTTGTTTCATACTATAGGTATAACATGGTCGGACAAGAGCTCATAAGTGAGGAGGTTTTCTCATTCTGGCTCAATAGAGATCCAGAAGGTAAAATTGGCAGGGAGTTAGTGTTTGGAGGGGTTGATACCAAACATTTCAAGGGGAAGCATACCTATGTTCCTCTAACCACAAGGGGTTACTGGCAGGTTAATTAGTGAGATGCTTAAAAAATATAATTGTAATAGTATTCTGCAATTTCTGTTAGTCTTCCTGCTTTACTATCCTATTAATCTCATATCCCACGCATCTAGTAACATGAGTGGTCGTTAGGTAATCCTCGAAAAACAGTTATTATATTTTTTTGTGATCATACCTGACACCATTGGTCTAAATTAAGAGGTCTTATTCTTTGCTACTGTAGGTATTAATAGTGAAACTTGTTTTCTTTCGTTTCAGGTAAAATTTGTTTTGCTAACATTGGTCGTCCTGCTCCTCAGCCTATTGGCATTATTGATTCTTTGGGTGTTCTTTCCAATAAGTTTGGTAGAAGAGCTGGAGATATGAAGGTACTTTAGATTTCACTTCGTCTCCTATAACATCATTGTAAAACATATAACACGAGTATCCTCCGTCACAGCTTATCTATCTCCTATACCAAGTTACATATAACTTTCAGATGGCAACATTGGCTAATTACTTTGGACTCGGGGAACAAAAACATAGGTAAATAAACTGTTGGTCTGATTGAGTTCATTGGCGATTAAGCTGAAATGTCTGAAGATGAATAATGTTTGGTTATGTGCATTTTTGTAAATTGTAACAGAAGTCTTGATGACATTCGTATGAATCTGGAGGTCCTTAAAAGTTGCGCAATTGTCCTACTCCTGGTAAGCAGAAGTTCCTTCATTGTTAGTTTGTTACCAAACAAAAAGGCTAACCATTCCTGAAACTTTTACGAGACAGTTCTGTTCATACAGTAGTGAAAAACTTGGGTATATGTATACAATGGTCTTAGATATGATTGACAATTATTCGTAGGCTGATTAGTTCAAGTTTTCCATTTTTTTGAGTCATCAGGGAATTATCTTTGAGGATTCCAGAGAGCAGGAAAACAGCAAGTATAGTTTATTCAAACTGCAGGAAGTCTCCCCCACTTTCAGCTGGCTACCAAAGATTTGTTCCCTACGTAACAAGAGCTAGTCTCAGAAAGGTTTGTTTCTCTTATTTGGGGTTCAACTATAGTATTCTCTTATTTGGGGTTCACTGGTTTTGTTTATGTTATATTCATATTTATATGAAAGATTTTCACTTTTGGTGATTGGTTTTAATTTAGCAACGGAGAATTAGCTTATTAGTTGCTAATTTTGTTTCCCATGGATCTTTACTGGTGTGTAAAGTTTTGTCATTTGTACAAATTATTGTGTGAGACGGTTTTATAGTAAGGTCAACCCATTGTATCATTACATGATGAATGTCGAGAGTCAATTAGTCATGAGGTTTTTGGTTGATCTCACAGTAAGACAGTTTAAACAAGACTTGCTCCGTCACTCGTGTTTAGCTTGCTCTTTGACAACGAGCTACTGATACTTTCATGTTCATTAGCTGTTGTTCTAAGTGTCTGGATAATGAACCAAATCTCGGAAACTGAGGTAGTAACTGTTGGCTGTCAGCAAGATCATTATGCATCATTTTTTTCTGAAGATTATGTTAATGTAGTATTGCAGACAGAACTGAAGAACATTCATTTCTATGAAATTTCTGCAGGTGTTGTCTCTTTTAATATTTGCAGGTTTGTGCATTGCATTTGCGATAGAGTGTGGGATTCTGCAATTTACAAGTACTGAAGTTGAACAGAAAACTCGGCTCAGATCAATAGTCAAGTCGCTTCTCTGAAACAAGCCATTCACTAGACTACTAAGTCTTCTATTGGAGTTTTTTTTAGCATTGTATATTTTTAGAATAATTTAGAATAATTACAAAAATATGTAAGATTCTCTTGTAAAAAAATACATTTGAGATTTATCATTTAAATAATTTCTCTGCATTTTTTCATATTAAAAAACACACAAAAAAAAAAAAAAAAAAAAAAAAAATTTTTTTTTTTTTTTTTTTTACCTATTTGCGGCGTTTTTTTTAAAAAAACGCCTCAAATAAAGGACCTATTTGCGGCGTTTTTTTAGAAAAACGCCTCAAATAGCCTTTTCTATTTGCGGCGTTTTTTTAGAAAAACGCCTCAAATAACCTCTTATTTGCGGCGTTTTTTTTTCCGCCTCAAATGACTTTTTCTATTTGCGGCCCCTTTATTTGCCGCTACACTAAAAACGCCGCAAATGGCCTCATTTTTTACGCCTCAAATAAGTATTTTTCTACTAGTGTTATACTCTTTCCGTTGTTTCTACTGTTACTTTCGCGATATGTATGTGTTGTCACTACTATTACTTTTAGTTCTCTCGCCGTCATTATTTTTTCTTTCACTACTCCCACATTTATTACTGTTAATTTTTTTACCCTTGTTGCTGCTAATATGACTTTCATTACTCGAGTTGCTATTATTGTTGGTTTTACTACTCACATGGGTGGTTAATATCATAATAGTTGATTAACTAGTTGTATTAGAGTTATATATTTAAATAAATCTGATATATTAGATTAGAATATTATTTAAGAGTAATACTAATTATTTTATTAATTAAATTATAAATTTGAATTTAAGAGTAATACTAACTATTTTATTAATTAAATTATAAATTTAATGAATTATGGAATATATTATATTTTTTGGAAAATTTGAATTGATTTACTTACCGTTTAACAGTTTCCAAAATATAACATATACTTATTTATATTCTACGGAAACTTACAAAATAGAAAAAAAAGAAACCTCATAAGTAAAAGATATCGCTCATAAAAGAATATTCCTTTTGCTAAAACAAAATAAAAGAATATTCCTTTTGCTAAAACAAAATCAACCTCTAACAAAATGCTTAAGTTTAAAAGCAAAATATATTAAATATTGAAGAAAATAAAAAGTTGTTAAATCAAACATTGAAATATGCATCGCATGTCATATTGGAAAATATTATGTACCTCCAGTGAAAATATAATGTACATTTGACATAATTATATTTTACGTGCATACTTTTTTTTTGTTAAAATATATATGACACCTATAATAAATGCAAACTTTATAATAATTATGTAAAGTGTAAGTGAGCAAAATCTTTTGTTCATTTTTTATACACTTTAGTAAGCATTATATTGATTTTATACTAAAGGTACATTGATTATAAATTATAAGTACATTATTTAATAATTATTATAGGTATATATTGTTTTAATTCAAGTTTTAATATACGTATATATCTCAAAAGAGATACAAATTTATCAAAAATATTTGTATGGCATGGTGGCATTAGTAAGTGTATCTCAGTTAAGAGGTCATGTGTTCAAGCCTTACTAATAGCATTTTTGATGTTTCATTTAATAGTTGATTATCGTATGGTTGTCAACCGCCGCAGCCCGCAGACTAGCGGTCACACCTCGACCTTTGACTGGCTTTGACCGGCGGCATTGACGTTGACCGGCCAACCACGGTCAAACCTCGACCTTTGACCGGCGGCATTGACGGCCAACCACCGTCGACCTTCCTTAATCAACGACCTTGATAAATATGTGAATTACGGTTCTACCCTTTCGAGATTGGCGCAAATACGAAAATTTACTTTTCAATTTCCAATTTTTTAATATTTTTTTATTAGGGTGTTACCGAACTCAGTAACACCCGGTGTCGCCCTAGCACCTTCCTTCGGAATATAATTTATGGAAACTTATTAACTTCATTAATATTTAGGTAATTCTCTAATTCCTACTCGGAATATAATTTATGGAAACTTATTAACTTGATTTATTTTGTAGAACCTTATTTTCGTATTTATAGTCTTATTTTTGTTGTTGTTTATACCTCATACTCCGTATGCATGTGTATATTAACTATTAAGGTGTACTATTCCTTTAATATGTGATTATTGCCTGTTCCGATGCATGTGAATGTGTTCATTGATTCTATTTATATTATCGTTAGTTAATTGAAGTACAAGATTATGACAATTGACAAGTGATGAACGGCCTTAGCCCTTAAGTAATACTCCCTCCGTCACTAGAATAAATTGAGTACATCCGAATGATTAAATCGATCGTCAAATTTATTCTTGAAATAGAAAGGACGATAATTGACTAAGACTCCCCAAAATTCTTCGCGATGTCCTAAACTTCGTGGCTAGGCTCGGTAGGAAATTTTTAAAAAAAAGGTCGTCAAAAAAGGTCCGAAACAGTCGTAGGAAATACGCATTTAACTTCGGTTTGGGTTTTATTAGGTTACTATGGAGTTCGATTTATTTTCGGTTTGATCCGGATGAAAATGGGTTTCGGGTACTATTTAATTTATTCATATCGGGTATTCAATTAGTTAATAATTCAAATGTTCATTCGGTTTTTTGGGTTCAGTTTTTGTTTGCCAGGTCTGCTCTATATTGTTTCATGCGCTTACTTACCGCAAACCGTCCTAGACACTTATTTTCTAAATGGGCTTACTTCACGTCAGTCCTCTCCATCTTTATACAGAGTAGTAAATATATTGCATTATTCTTCGTTGCAGGTAGCGATAATTCATTAAATGATCGTTCACGAGTTGAGTTTACAACCCACAATTCATGTTTTGTAATGAAAACTTGTTAAAGCAATGGTAAAAGGGTATTACTTTAACCAAGTGCTTCCCTCAACTGAATCAAGCAATTAGTCCACATACTGAAACGTACAATATTAGATTTCCAATTATACTCTTTGACGGGAGGAATTGACAACCTTCGGGAAACAACCCGGCGATATGTGTTCACTGCAGAATAAGTGCTGCACGCCCATACTAGTTCAAAACACACACAAAATGCAATTACAAAGTAATTTCAGCATGTCGACAACAATCTCTTGAGCTAACTTGCAGTCAAGATTTCTTAGGCCCGAAAGCAAAGACAATTATTACTTTATTCTTCGCCTTCTGTCAGCGTCCCTTTCTTGGTCCCTATCTCTTTTATTACCAGTACCACCACTTCTCTTTTCACTGTCTGAATCATGAGATTTACTCCTCCCCTTAGTACTACGATGATCCCGATCTCCATCTTCTTTTCCTCTATTCCCTGATCGACGTGGTGGGCTCCCGCTTCGACTCCTGCTTCGGTGCCGCTTCCGGGAAGAATCCCGCAAATCATCTTTTTTGTCTCGTCTTTCGTAACTTGATCTTTCTGAGAAACATGTACATACAATATTAACATACTGTAGAAAGTATAATAGCCTAATAGCACGAGCAAAGGAATAGTTCTAATGAACACAAAAATGACTAGAACGATTTACATATGATACGACATTATCATACTATAGAAGGTAGAAACGGATGACTAATAAATAATACATGAGCAAAAGAATAAGAAGTTCTAAGGTAACATTTTTAGCTTCTATGAACAAAAAACAACAGTTTCAACAGTTACAAAGCCCATAGGTCTGTGTGCCTCAGTTATTATAACAGAAACACAAAATCCTCAAATGAAATCTCATTGGTTTATCTTGCAATTTCTAGGTTTGTGCCTTTCGGTTATTATATCGTCATGAGAAGACCGTAAATGAGAGTTTCATACATATATGAGCCACCTGAACCTAATAAAGAAAACAGTGTCACCTGCAGAAAATTGGTTCTATTTCTATGTTTCTCCAATTCTTCACATTACAAAATTGTACTCATGTCTGGCACTTGAAAATCAGACTTGGGCTATGACATGCGGATATTCGTCACATAAAAACAAGAGGACATTCATACAAATATATATAATCACATAGCACACTTGGACACCCATAATTGTTAGATAATGCCAAGTCTTTAGCAACAAAGATTTAATCACTCTAGCAAGAATATTTAACACTGGAATTGAAGATTAAAGCAGAGAGCTCATAAAAACTTACTGCTCCCAGTATGATTATCACTTGAATCCAATAGCCCATACTCTGATTCGAGACGTTTTCTATGAACAGAAACCTTCCTCTCAATTTCATCAGAACTTTTGATACCCCGGTCTTCAAGTGACTCCCGATATTCCATTAATGCAACTTCAAGACGTCTCAATTTTTGCCTGCAAGAAATATGAAATAGATGTGACCCTATGTTAAAGCTCGTTCCAATGAATTACGGATAAAAATTAAACTTCAGCAAACCATACAGTTATACTGTAAAGCACCGTAAAAAGCAGGAGTGGTTGCATTAAGTCAATGATGTTAAAACTGCAAAAAAGTGAACAAGCAAAATGGTAGTAACAAACCTCCGTTCTTCGTCTATTATGGTTTCAGGTTGGGTTGCAGTACTAGTTTGAGCTACATACTCATTATCGTCTGCATTACTAGGATCATCTCCAGCAATCTCGCTACCCGACGATGAGTAACCCAAACCCAGACCTCTAGAACCTTCCTTTGGCTCATCATCGTCATCATCATCTCTAGCCCATTTTGAGGCTGGCAATATAGACTCGGCTTTTTCAATATTAGCAAATGCTTTCAGTTCTGGCTGTGGGATAGCAAGTGCTTGAGGTAAGGTAGCCTCCATTTCGACATTAGTATCTCTAGGCATATTTGCATGTTTAACTGAGCTTGATTTTGTGTGCACATACTGCAAGTCCTCTTCCAGTTCATATCCCCGTTGTTTCTCAGCTTCTCCCAGATAAAGCAATCGTGCAACCATCATTTCTCTCCCCCCAATAAGTGAAAGTCCATTGTGCTTACAACGCCTTTCCAGCTCAGAGAGAGGGAGACTAAGCAGCTCTCTCGTAGCGGCGCCCGTACCCATAGCCAATGCTGCATCTTGGTCAGCTTTGCTCCCATCACTCACATCTTGGGGTCCCGCATTTGGATCCATTTCTGGAGCATCACCAGAAATACAGTGAAATGGAAGGACACCGGAAGTGCTGGGTCGCAAGAAAGTAGCCCTTAATCCATTCACATATGCATCTGAAAACAGAAACCAGTCTGACCAAACTTGTAGCACTTTCATCACACGCTCCTGCAATCATCAAATTCAAGTTAAGAGTGAACAAGAAATATCACAAATGAAGTAACATCATATTATAGTTATTCAATGAAGATTATAAGAAAGTCTTGACACTTGGAAAATTGAAAAAGGTACACCTAACTATATCAACTAATAAGATGCTGAAGACCGTCATTGAAAGACCAGAAAATTTTTGAAAATTGGAAAAAAAATTGTCTCCTTGAGTCAGTTTAGCAAAATCCAGAATGCAATAATCCTGTCATTATACATGACTAATACGTTACATAGAACATTAGTCGGAATGTAACTAAAAAAATCACTTCAAGTGACCACTACATTGTTAAAACTTAAAATTACATTAGAAGAAAATATATTAGAGTTCATATTGTAAAGAGTAGACAGGTCGAATTATTTTGCGGCAATTGTGAAGAGTGGCATCAGTTTGAGTTAATTTTCAAAGATAAATTGTATCCACATTGAACAAAATTAACAAAATTAGAACTTACTTTTAGAGCTTCAGCAGTAATTCTTCCGGTTACACTACGGTACAAATCATTGAAGCTCTCCATTATGTCAGGCAACGTCGATTCAAATTTAGTACGGTATGCAGAAGCATTCTTGACAGGACTGCTGCTGTTATGAAGTATATCAGACACAAGCATCAACCTTGCCACTTTAGTTGGTATGGGAGTTTCCTTCAGAGTAAGTGACTCCGTCAAAACCTCAACAATCTGCATAGTAGGGACAAAAAATAGAAGAAATTAGAAGCCTTAGAGATCTATCTGAAACCTTGATCTGGAAATTCTCGTGAAAACATAAATCAACACAATAAGAGACACCAACAATGCAAGAGATATCAAATGGAATGCAAGAAGAAAAATGGACAAGGGTCCATTCTCAAGAGGACAACAATTGTGCTAGACCATGTGGTACCAAACTGCCAACTATTTATCATTCGACTAAAGTACAGATTGATAAAAAAGTACAAATTTTATATTTTACTCATAGTGCGGAATGTAAAAGATATACTTCCTCCATTCAACTTTTATCACCCCATTTCAATATAATACTCCTCACATATATTGAGTAAATGAGGTGACAAAACTTGAATGGAGGGAGTATGTGATTTAGCTTAGAGACAGATCTACAGTGCAGAACCATCTAATCTATTTTATTCCGCCGTAGATTGGCGCAATGTGTTTGATAGCAAATGTCTATCAGTCTACATGCTTCAAATCTCCCACATCCATTCGTCTACACTGAAATCAGACACAAACAGACCACTTATAGACAAAACATAATGCTTGCATACGACAAAAAATTATCTAGATGGTCCAAAGTGTTGTTTTCAGGCTTTATGCTACTGTATATAATTGGGAGAGTCTGGAAAACCGGCACTTGCTAGCCTATACAACAGATTATTGCAATAAAATCAAATTTCCCTCCCAAATTAAAATTTCGCAACTCTTTCTGTAGGATCTCCTACTACATTAGCCCAGACACAATTGATACAAATTTGAGATGAAAATGGATGCCAAAGAAAAAGGTATAAACTGCATCATTAGACAATAATTAGTAGCATTAACCACTCTTTGATACATGTTGCGTACAGGCAAATTGACAGAAATGGTAAAATATGAGGTAATCAGGAAATTTTGCCATCATTCGTGAGGATAGGAGTATGTCCACAATCTAATGCTTTAAATTTAAGATCATTAATTGGTGAGGCCTGCGGTAAGCCTTACCAAAGTAATATCCAGAAATGATTATTCGACAACCTACTTTCATAATATGAGATCAACTACTATTGCATACCTCGCCAGCAGCATCAGCATTATCCAAGGCAAACCCCATAGCATCTTTCACCTGACTCCTCTCCAATGTCAACGCACGCAGCATATCCTCAAACTCATCCCTCTGAGGATCTGTTAGTGTCCTCTCAGGCTCCACACGCTGCAAAAGTTGAGTAAAATTATACTCTACATCAAGAAGACACCTAAATATCATGCGCGGCCAGATCATAAGGTCATGTGTATTGAGCTTGTAAGAGGAGAAACATAATTGTGTTCCATCACTCTTTACACAAAACTAGGCACGTCAGAACCCCCACCCCCAACGTACATGGAGGCATGGATTAAAGGTGTCGTATAATGGAAGTAAACAAGACTTTAAGCTTGAAATATTGATGCTATTCATGAATGACTATCCTACAATGACTGACCAAACTGTTCAGAGTTGGAAAAGAAACACGGTTAACAGTCAGACTGCACCAACATGAAGCAAGTACTGCATTTAAGGCATACCCTGCTTCTTCCTGCAGCATATGTAGAACTTGTCTCCTTCTCAATATCTGGACTTTTAGGCGTTGGCAGCGCTGGTGGTACCCACCTAAAAACAACCATAAATTATATTTGTAATATAAAATCGAAAAAGCTATATAAATTTGTAGTAAAACCATGGGAGAACAGAAAGACAACTACGTTAAACATGGTAAAATTGGAGGTTAAACACGGTAATATTGAGGAAACTACCTCCCACTTCCAGTGATCATTATAAAAGGCTCTGTTCTCCACCTCTGCAGAGTATCACCCTGTAGCAAGTAGACAAAAGTAAGGAAACGGAACTTACATTTTGCCCTTACACGAGAGAATCATATTAACAATTTGAAACAGATGTGTGGAACAACTGCTCCTAAATGCTGACTACTCTTTGGCACATATAAACCACCAAGGCTCTTAATACAAGAACATTGCCAAGTAGTTTCAACTATCAATATTTTCTCGTCTACATGTAATGAAACTATAGTCCTTTCTCTCCAATTAGCCCATTTTGGGGTTTGGCACAGTTTTCAACAGAAGGCTGAAAATTACCAAACGACACTCATCCTATTCCCTACTTACCTTCAACCCCATGTCTTCTGATTAAAGACATTCCAACACAAAACCATCACCACCACACCACCTATCATCAATCAACAACAACCACCACCACCACCATGATTCAATGGGCACTGCTACACCACTCTCCAGTATCAGAGACGAGTGCGGTGGAGGGTAGAGGGTGTCGTAAACTCATAGGTAAAGCTGATTGTGGTGGTGGGTGGTGGGAACTGGTGTAAGGGTGGGGAGGGAGGTTGGGTATGGTGGTGGGTAAGGCAGTCAGATGTGAGGAATATTGGTGGGTAGGGCAGCCTGGTGTAAGGAGTGATGGTGGATATGGTGTGGTGGCAGTGGAATGGTAATGAAGGAAAAGAATAGCAGTAATTGATGTCCTTTAGGGTGTGTTTGGATTGAGAGATTTGGAGGGAAAAGAAAGGGAAGTAGAGTAGGAGATTTAAAATCCCTTGTTTGGATAGCAAGTGTGGAGGGAAACGAAAGGGGGAGGGATTTGGAGGGATCCATTTTCCCTCCTCCAAGGCTAATCAAAATCTCTCCACAATAAGCAAGATTTGGAGGGAAATGGTATCCAAACACCCACACCCCATTTCCCCTCCCCTTCCCTTCCCTCCTTTTCTATTCCCTCCTTCCCCCTCCCCTCCCTTTCCTTTGACTTTTGTTATCCAAACACACCCTTAGACTTAATAATGGTCATATCTGATCATTTTGTCAATTGAAGTTGTTAGGTTGTAGTAAGGATTCAATAAAAATCATAGTGAGTGGAATTATTTGCAATATAAAACACATAAAGAAGATAAAATCGTCATTTCATTATACAAAAACTGCTAAACTGGGAAATGAGGCTAAATAGATAAAATTCCCAAATATGGGAAATGGGGTTATTTGGAGTGAAACGAAGGAGCAGTTAGCTACAAGATGAAAGAACACAGGGTGTCATCTTTATGAGTTTGTCACCAGGAAACTTAGTTTTGCCCCAGCTACAAGAACGTGGTACTCAGCTAGCAGAATTTAATGAGAGAAAAAATCATACAATTGGATACCCTGAATCACCTTGAGGAAATTTAGACGCTCTACGATTATTGTGAATTATACCTCAGCAGCGTTCCACTAAAAAACCTTGATGAACCCCAGCATGTCAACAAGGAACCCGGACCCCCAAATCATATCCATTAAACAAGACGGCAAATTTTACAGATAATGATCAAAATTAGTTTTAAGAAAGCCTACAAGAAAGGCATGTCACTAAGTGACATCAACAGACAAGTTGCTTAAAAGCCCCACCTTCGCCCTCGCCTCCCCTCCACTCCCCTTTCCTTCCCTTCCCTTTATATTAGTGTCTCCTCACAGGAAACAAAAGCCCTGGTATTAAAAACCATGGTTTCGTACATAATTCATCAAAAGTGCTTCTCAAAGAAGTTACAGTACAATAAAATCATATGGGAAAATATTAAAATAAAAGAGGAATCATGCCTAGCTCATAATGTCTACACGTGACGGAAAGGAGACACACCTGAGCAAAGGAGTAAAGCCTCCAAACATAGTACATGTGTTCTTTTGAGGCAAGCTCAAACAAGAAACTAAAAAGAGGATTCCCTCGTCCACGCTCCATTATTGCTTGCTCAAACGCACATCCACCATCCAGAACATATACAGCCATAGTATCTATGACATGGCGAAGATGTTTATCCTCCGGGGGTACTATTGTTATATCTGGGACGTTAGGAGTAAGGACCTAAAAAGGCAAGCAAGTGAGCATTAGAAACCATTACAAAAATAAAGTTGACTACCACAACCTCCAATCATCCTCCTTCAGTTTCACTAAAATTTCTCCCAATATATTTTAAAGATACATGGGGGATAAAGGTGTTCACGGCCTAGATGGAAAAGAATAGAGGAAATAGAGGAAAAAAAAAAACAAGAGAAGGTACACTATAGAAACCATCTACGATTTTCTCAACCACAATGGAAGTCAAAACATAACAAAATAAAAGTCGTCTCAACATGTTGAATTGTGCATAAATGCAACAAGCAAAAAACTTCTAAAAATAGACAGTCGACTATTAGAAGACACTCGGTAGTGTCAATACTAGTAAAAAAGACATCCGAAACAGATCTTTTTCAAAAAAAGGAAAGTTGTGGGAGAGAACATATCAAAAAAGGAGTGCCTACCAATTCAGAATTCTGACTCGGGAGAGGAGCCACAGCGGTACCTGAACCAGATAGGATTACAGTGCCACCCTGCAGAGCAGATATCAAAAGAGCGCAATCAGAAACACGGCAGTGGTGAAAGGAGCACATAATACATAATGACAGGTACTGAAGGAATGAAAAATAGCTGGAGACCCAATGTCCTGCTAAATAAATAAGCAAGTCAACCTCTTTACTTCTGATAGCCATTTGACCAGGTGGAGGTGCAGGCAGCGCTTGTGATGGAAGAGCCACAGATTTACCCCATCCCATCTTCAATTCATATTCATACACGATTACCCCTGAAGAAAGCAGATCAATAAAATCGACCATTAGCTTCCATTCTACCATAGTATTCATACTTGGTATTCAAAGCATAATGATTTTAAAAAATAAAAACAGTATAAAAACAATAGTAGAGCATCCTGCCAAATTCACAATGCGTCTTCCACATAAATGGAATGTCAAGAGCCAAAAAAAACTATATGCATACTTGATCAAGACTTGCTAAAAGTCTCTCTCACATCAATGGCAATAGGTAGAAAGAAAGAGCACCCTAACTGTCTACGAATTTCACGAAAGGATTTGCGGATACACAAAACAAAAATAGATGGGTATAGTATATCCAAAAGACACGTCTAAAAGCCAAGTTGTAGTAAGCATACCTTGCATTTCATCCTTCGCAGCCTGTGCATCACCTCTGTTCATGAAAGCAACAAAACCACAATTTCTTTGGCGTTTCCGCTCTTCTTCTGTCCTTGGCCACATAATTTTTACACTAGCAATAGGTCCAAATCTCCCAAACGTACGCAAAAGAAAATTTTCATCCACCTAGATTATTTAAATTAATGCAAGGAGTCATTACACCTCATTTTTACCTCATAAAAAGGAATATTGAGAAAATCAAACATTAAATATAACAGAACGTAAGACTCTCAGGTTATTTAATCACTTTAACTCATTAAACCTTGCCAGTATCACATACAAAATATTATGGCAGAGACAGACAACTGAAATCAAAATTGTTCCATCTATACCGTTTTAGGCAGCATAGAAAAAATCATATTCAGACAAGATACATAGGCACTTCAACACACTTACCTTTGGTGACAGATTTCCAACATAGAGATTTGTTGTTTGTGGATCGCTGTCATCAAATGAACCTCTCCCACTTGCATCAAATTCATCAGGCAGCTCATCGAAGCGAGAAAATAGCTGAAAATGGTAAAGAATTAGATCTAAGTGATTGTTTGATAAGTGCAGCAATTGGAATACACAATGTTGTTTGAGATAAGTGCAGGCTAGACAAAACCACATCTCGTCTTCGCTAAATGTAGTCTCAAGCAGTCAGGAGCAAGAAGCTAATGCCCCACTAACAATAAACAATCTATGGTCACCCATAACTCCCCACCGACTATCTGTCAAAGCATGAACAGAATATTGCTTAATGCCTAAAGCTTGTTATGTTACTGATTATATTTTCAACTTGGCTGTGATGAATCAATTGATACACGCCAAAAAGTTTTATAAAAAGTAACAAGCCCTGGAAGTGGGACTGCCATTGGATCTACAGTTCCATTTCTGTAACCACCTGGAGGTCAAACGGTTGAAAGTCCCATAAGTTACCTTTTATTAGATAAAACAAAGACAGTGCCAGTGTCAGCATCCTATTATAAAAGAAACTTCTTCCATACGAAACATAAAGACTATATGTATAATTTAGCATGAGCACCACACACATGCTCCTCCACAACGAAAGTCATCATATGCCAAACAAAAGCATGGGGTCACTAATAGGAATATTAATACTAGTTGGGCCTGAACCATCGCGTTAAGGTTTTGGTTGGGTATCAGAGCCAGAAGGTCACAACCTCAAAACCCCTCAAAAACTCAAGAAATAGAAACCGGACACACAGTATGGGGGGCCTGTGCAAACTAACCACTCTTCAAGCCTAATGGGCATTTGAGTGAGGGAGCGTAATAGGAATATTAATAATAGTTGGGCCTCAACCATCACCTTAAGGTTTTGGTTGAGATGGTTCATCCATCATGAAATATCAATAGAAAAATAGCAGTTGCTAACCGAAACATCATCATGGCGCCCATCACGCTGTTGATTTTTCTTTTCTCTCAATTCTTGATCATGTTTTAACTCTTCCATGAAGTTGTCAATGTTTCTTGTCCTTCCTTTCTCTCTCTCCTTTGATTTTTCTCTAGGTTCCTGTACGGCCCATGAAAACCACAGAAATTAATAACCTGACAGTGAAAAGCCAGCAAGTATCTACCAGAAAATACTCCTACCTCCTTTTCAGATTCTCTGGTCTTCGTTGCCATCGGAGGCGGTAAGAATGATGGAACATATCTGCCAATTCGTGAACATTGATTTCACTCGAAAACGACAATGTCGAAAGCTAACATATACATTGGATACAACAAAATAGAAAATGTTGACAGAAGGCAGAAAACTTAAAACACACTTGGTCTCCTTACTGGAAAAATCCTATCCATCAACTACTTGAGAATGTTAATACATCTATTTTACAAATTACAATCCAGGGACAAACTAAGTAGCAAAAATATTGCAGCAAGGTGATTGTGAAAGTGACCTAAAAATATTTCATTTTATTCAGATAAAACCTCTAAATATACAAAACTCATGGTTTTAACACCAATACCTAACGTGGACACTCTTACCCAATTCGATGAGCTTTGCGATCAAGGATTTCATAGAACTGTCGATTCCTTAGTCCATACAATCACAAGAATATCGGCATAATTTAACTCATGAATTAGGTTTTGTCTTGCACAAAGTTTGAATCTTACATTTACCCATTCAAGCATTCACTCCTTTGGAGTACACCGGTGTTACTCCGACTCGCTGACAAGGAGTCGTGTCTGAGATGTGTCAGTGTCAAACACTCAATTTCTATTTTTTACGACACCTATACACAGTCAACGAAGTGTCATGACCTATTTTATCGACATTGATACGACACTTTTACAGTTAAAAGTTTGAACAAATAATAATGTGGACTGCATTAAGCCTTTTACGCAACTCACATTTATGAATCTTAGATTACTCTTATCATTCCAATAGTACCAAAGATAAGGTCAACAAAGAGGAAAACTTAAGAAAAAATTCCTACATGTCAAAGGGTAGCCACTGATGTTCCCAATTAACCATTTGATACAAAAATAGGTTATTTAGGCCAATAAATACAAGCATTAGTTGAGGCAACAAACAAATATCAAATTTGGTTAACTCACATACTGACTGGGACTATCATGTCACCTCTAGAATATGCGCCGTTCAAAAGGAAAATTTGCGGATTGTAATATGTACCAGTAACGAATGGATGCAAAAAAAGTGAGGTAATACACCTTAGAAACCGTGCAAGCAAAAAATATGCTAGAAACCGTGCAAGCAAAAAAATATGCCTAAATTGACACGGTACGGTAATACAGATAGAAGATAAGTACATAGAAATCTGGTTCCACAATTACCAACACCCCACTCAACAAAAAGCAAGACAGCAGATAAATCACAACTATTGAATCCACAGTGCCTGATCTATGGAGCATCATGACATGTGATCTAAATGCATAGTTTACCTACTCCCCTTCTTTGAACCAGATACACCATCTTTGGAATTTCCACCTGCCATTTGTGAATAATAAAAAGCCCATATTTTTATTAATGTATCCAATGTACATTGTAAAGCATTATAGCCATATCACAGCTACTAAAGCAAGATTAGGAACCAACTAACTAGTGCTCAAAAATGAAGGTTGCAACGCAGAATACAATACTTAAACTCGTAAAGAGCCTAACCTTCTGAGTCAGCTTTCGCTTTCTCATTAGGATTAATTAAGCCTCCTCGTACAAATGCCTTTGAACCTGGAGTGTCCTCTCCTTGAAATGACTCGATAAATTCTTCGTACAGACGAGCTGTCTCATCTTCTGCCCTCTATATTAAAACACCAAAACGATCAGCAAAAACCCCACAAACCCCCCTGCAGAAAAACCAAGCATCCGAATCTCAAATCATAACATAACTACACCTTCTTTTTTGCCTCTTTTTCTTCTCTGTGCTTCTGGAATGGAGTTTTCTTCCGAGTAATCGAAAACGAGCTCATCTCTCTATCTCTATGCTAAAAACACAACATTAAAATTATCTAAATTAGAAGTTCTTACTACTGACATTATAATATCACAATTAAAAATGATACGTATTAGTTTACTTGACACATTAAATTAAAATCGCCCTTTAATCAGCAGGCTACCATTGAAAACAAATACTCCAACTTTAATTCAAACATTCAAATAAATGATTACAGTTTTACAGCCAAATCAACTTCAATTGAAAATGAAACAAATACGAAAAATAAAGAAGAAAACAAACCAAACGATTGAGAGAGACAAAATTACCTTGATTCAGTTAATTGAAAGACGATTAATACTAGATTGTTTGGAAAATAGGGTTGATTTGAGGGATTTGGGTGTGTTCGTTCGTTGTATAGGGTTGGAGGAATAGGAGTAGTGTGTAATTGAGATTTGAGAGCTGCGTTTAATTAGTTGGGTTTGTAGATGTTTACGAATTTCGATGGGGCTACTTTGGTTCGTGGTAGGAAAGAGGAACATAATTGCTCATTTGTGTGTGAATTTTAATATGGTCCTTTTTTTTCCATTTTATCCCTTTTGTCTAAAGAGGTTAAAAAAATCTCTCGTTACCTACCCTACATAATTAATCAAATTTTCAAAATTACACAACTATGGATATTAAATTTGATCAAGTAAAAATAATTTTAATTTCTAACTTTATTAATTATATTAATGAAATTGAATTGATTTATAAATTAGGAGTTGTTATACCGTTCTCTGTTTTGTTCTTTTTCTTCTTTATTCTTCTTTTTTTAATTGTTATCTGGACTAATTATATTCCTATATACTATCTAGACTAGAGGGGTAAATTTTAATTTAACTTCGTAGGGTTTAGGTTAGAGTTGTTGTCTGACCGACTATGGGGTTAGTAATTGAAAAAACAATGGTCACTTGTTTGTTGTTTCACATGCATCCATGCTACCTATAGTAGGGACTCGTAGTCTTGTATATAAAGAATAGTGGCTAAAAAGTAGGATTATTTCATGAGATTAATTCATCATATGGGTGTCCTGCAAATATCATTTCATCCTATCAATAATTCCAAATTAATCCATCATATTCATCATTCTTCCCATAAAAGTCCAATTGGAATTATTGATAGCGTGATTGCGTGAATAAGATGGATTTAATTCATCCTTAAACTGTTATGGTAAGAAGGGTGAATAGGATGGATTAATTTGAAATTATTGATAGGATGGAGTGATATTTGCAGGGTACCCATAGGATGGATTACTCTCATAAAATAATCCTAAAAAGCATAGAGGTCCGTCAAATCTTAATCAATGGCATCAGTACGGAGTATATTAATAGTTGAAATTGAACTAAAAAAATTAAACACATAAATGCACACCTAATTGCTCGACAAAATGGCGCGACAAAAGAGAGTGGTATGGTGAACCTTTATCTAGGACGATGTTATGGATTATACCAGTTTATTAAAGACATTAGACTAAAGAGCCTTTGTTTTTAACTATTATAACTATAAGTGCTCCAAGTGGCTGGCGACTCAGTAGTATGACTAGTATCTGATCTATTATAGAACAACTTCCACTGTTAGAGAAAGCATTGTTGAAGTCTCTTTTGGCGCCCTTTCTCATTAAGTTAGAAGAAAACACGTGAAATTGAGTAACAGGAATTATAGAGCAGAAAGAAGAAGGCGTGAAAAAGGCGAAAGAGAGAAACATATGGAAATAGGATGGGATGAAGGTTTAAGGTGAAGTAAAGGTTGGTGATAGAGTAAATGTAACACCCTCATAACCTTATGCCTTTAGGTAGAACATCAGACCATGAAAACATTACCATCTCAGTTTCCTGAGGCATTGTATAAGATAAACAATCACAACAACATTATCTTAATCCAAGTTTATCAGTGTAAGAAAGAAGATACAACGCCTGCCAAAACTGTTCTCAAAGTATAAGCGGAAGCTATGACTCATAAGCTCTATACAGTGGTGATCTTCCCTCCTCCCGGGCCAGCAAGCAAACTCATCTACTCACCTGAGACTCTGCTTACCAACACATAGATCATCGTAGTAAAACAAAAACAAGTGTCAGCAACTGCATAAAAAGACGCATACAGTACCAAGTACAATACAACCAGTTATCACTTATCACTATCACTACCATCACTGTTATACCATATCCGTGGTGGCCTTTAGCCTGATGAGCTCCATTTTGGCCATCATTTTCTTTATATATTCTTCATTTTCGGTCCCGAATCGACCTCGTTTTGCGTGCCTTTGATTGTTTTTACGTCCGTTGCCTCGTATATTCCTATTTTGTTTCCATCTTGTAGGTATTACGGCGGGGGCGAAGAAACGGGGGAAATCGAGGCAATTTTGGAACGATTTATGAGGAAATATGAAGAAATTAGCAAGGAGTATACCAGGCCCTCCCAGCCGATGCCCAGCCGGCGGCCGGTAGGCCGGCTGGGGAACCTAGACTTGATTTTGGAAAAAATGAAGAGAATGTTCCAGCCCCTTGAGAAAAGGCTCCCAGCCGGTGGCCAACCGGCAGCCGGTCAGCCGGCTGGGATGCGTACTTCATACTTAGCCATTTTCGAAGGATTGAAGAAAAATCGATGTTGGGGCAGATTACTGAGAAAGAGCTGCCAGCCGGTGGACAACCGGCAGCCGGTCCACCGGCTGAGGGGACCTGTGCTTGAAGAAATATGAAGAAAAATTCAGAAGTGAAGATTTGGCCTCCCAGCCGGTGCCAGACCGGCAGCCGGCCGGTCGGCTGGGAAGCATGGCTATATGAAGAATATTTCAGAAGTCCATATTTGGACTCTCAGCCGGTCCCAGACCGGCAGCCGGTCGACCGGCTGGGAGTCGCTTTTCAGATTTTCACGCACTATATAAACCCGCACTTGTATCATTTTATTTGACGTAACTTATCACGCATTTCTAAGCTTATTTTCTAGGGTTTTACTGTTTCATTGGTTCATACTTAGACACAAAAACTCTCTTAAACATTTTAATCCTCTTTAGATCTTAGTTTAATCTTTCAATTCTTGTTAATCTTTCTTTAGTAATCTACTTAGTCTTGTTCTTGAGCATTTGTAGAGGATATTTTTGGGTTGTAATTTGAAGGGTTTGAGAGAATTCTTCATCTTGTTATCCAAGTTGCTTCCTTTTCCTTTGCTATTGGTATAATCTCTCTAATCTCTACTTAGTTATTACATTTATTTAAGTTTCTTTTGAATCAATTGTTTACCCTTTACTTGTTCATGATGGTTAGTATTTGTTTATGTCTTATTCACATGTTTTCCCTTGCCATGAGTGAGTAGTCCCTTTACTAGGGTTAGGGGTGAACTTGGGTAGTTGATATTGATGTTTGATGTTTAGGGTTAGGATTTAGGTTTCACCTTTGTTAGGTTTTCAATGTATGCATGCTAGATGTTTGATGAAATGCCTCAACGACGGTTGAGCATGATTCTCATTGTTGTTTGCCTTAGACGATAGTCTAGGACCTTCATAGGCATGTGTATGTGTTAGGTTGACCTTGTTTGTAGCGAAAGCTAGAATAGGACTCGACCTTAGGTTAGTCAAATCGAAAGACAAGACGGACTTAGACCTAACTTAGATGAGACCACCTACCCCTATGCTTGTTTGACATCGACTACCCTAGTAACCCCCGACACCCTAGTTCCTTTAATCATCAATTTCATTTCAATTTACTTGCTTTAGTAGTTAATTAGTCTTTTCAATCACAAACCTATTACCCCGACTCTTGCTTAAATTAGAACGTAACTATACAACTATCCCCACCGTCTTCGCGAACGATAACCCTATTATACTACTAATTTGGGTTTTTATAAATGTGTTTGATGCGTGAGAACCGACGACTAAATCCCGCGCATCAAAATGGCGCCGTTGCCGGGGACGGTGTTAGAAGTTATGTAGTTTAGTTTTAGTTTTAGTGTTGAGTTAGTTGAGCTTGTTTTGTTTTGATCAAAGATTTGGTAGTTAATTGTAGAGTGGTTGCTATATTTCTCACCCTAGTGTCTAAAAAACACTAGGACGACTAATCGTTTGCTAAGTTTTATGCCTAGGGGTGACTCTAACTCTTTGTTATCAACTTCCGAACCGGAGAGGCTCTTTCGGGCCTTAAGGAGGAAGACCATTGCAAGGGTAAGAATTGCGTCCCAAGCATCTACTAGCCATAACAACCCCTCTTCATCCGAACCACCAAGCCCCAATCAAAGCAATCCTAGCCCAACATCCGACAATTTTGATAACCCTTTTTATCAATCACCACCACCATCACCACACGTTCCAAATAACCATCAAATTCATACAATGGCCGCCCTTCGTGATCATAACCGCCCAATCACAATGACACCACTAATCCAATCAACTTCGGGGCTCTTGTTCCTCAATATTTCGAAATACACCCTTCGCAAATGAGCTCAATCGAGAAGAACGCCTTTAGCGGAGCTTCTCATGAAGATGCTCATGGGCACTTGAGAAAGTTCAAGGGTAAAGTGGCAATGATTAAAAAAACGGGAGTGCCCGAGGAGACCTTAAGGCTTATGCTTTTCCCCTATTCCTTAACCGACAAGGCGGATAGGTGGTTAAATGTCCATGCTCCAAACACATTCACCACTTTGGACGACTTGGCAACGGCCTTCCTTGCCAAGTATTACCCGTCCTCTAAGACCGCGATGCTCCGGAATGAGATAACTCAATTTCAGCAAGACGAGGGAGAATCTTTGGGAGAAGCTTGGGATCGATACCAAGATTTGCTTGCTAAATGTCCCCACCACGGGATACCCACTTGGTACACGACCCAAACCTTTTTTCAGACCCTTCACCCACGGACGAAAAAGATGGTTAATGCATCGGCGGGGGGTAGCTTTGACCACTTGCCGCATGAGACGGGAACGGAACTCATCAAAAAGATCGTTGATTTGGAGGAAAATTATGGTACTCGGGGAAATGTCTTAAGGAGGAGTAGCAAGTACCCTAGTGAGCACCTTTCCAATTCAAAGGCGAACGAGGAAACCAATGCCAAGTTGGACATGTTAACCAAGAAATTGGAAGAATTGACTAAGGGCTCTACTAGCAAAGAAACCAAGAGCAATGTCCCGGGGATGTACCAAGTAAATAGTGTTGCCTCATGTGATTTGTGCGGAGGAAATTGGCACACATTTGAAGTATGTGCAAACAACTCAATTGAGGGAAGTGGAAGTGAGGAAGAATTGTATGTTTTCCAAGCATTCAATAATCCTAGAGGCCAAAATACTTTCAACCCCAATTCAAACTACTATCATCAAGGGATTAAAGGTAGTCCTTATATGAGTTACAAAAGCACCAATGTGTTGAATCCTCATCAAATCCAACAACCTCAAGTGCAAAACCCCCCCGGTTTTCAACCAAGGGGTGGAAACTTCAACCCGAGGAACAATTTCAACAACAACAATTTCTACCAAGGCAACCAATCTAATCAAGCCAATCAAGGCTTTCAACAAAGTTTCAATGACCCGAACTTTAATCCAAATTTCCAAAACAACCAAAACCCACAAAATTTCAATGCAAATTTCAATAACAACAACCCAAACTTCAACAACCAAAACAACAACCAAAACCACAACCAACACCAAAACCAAAACTTCAACCCACCACCATTTCAAAATAACTTTCACAACAACAACCAAAATCAAAACCAAAACTTTCACAACCAAGGGTTCAATGACCCGAATTTCATTCAACAAAATCTCAACCTCAATAGCCAAATGCCAAAGGGGAACTCTCAAGTTGGAGTCCCTAGAAATGACTATGGGTTTGCTTTGCCTCTTACCAACACCCCTCATCAAGAACCATCGAGTGAGACTCAAGTGGGTGAATTACTCAAGCTTGTGAAGAATATGCAAACTACCCACAACCAAGAGATGATCAACTTGAGAAATGCCAACCAAAAGGAGATAAGAGAGATGGAGGCTAGAGTCGCTTCTCAAGCCTTAGCCAATCCTCAAAGGCCTCCGGGAGGTTTTCTAGCTCAAGGACAAAGTTCGAGAGATACTACCAAACATCATGGGGTTAATGCAATCATGACAAGTGCCGATGAGCAACCGATGCTTGAAACCACTAGTGGCGGAGAAAAACCTTCACTTGAGCAACTCATGACGGTTTTTGGAGGGGATATTGAGGAGGAAGCAATGGTGATGGTGCCCGTTGTTTCTCCGGAGACTAGTGACCAAGATGGGATGAATGAAGACTTATTTGTGATGGAACAAGTCAAAGAATTTCCAAAGAAGAAGAAAGATGAGAGGAAAGAGAATATGGAGAAAGGAAAAAGTGTGGTTGAAGAAGAGTCCGAACATGAAGAAGGGCTCATTGAGAGGAGAGTTTGCGAGTTTTTCCGAAAAATTACAAGAGGAGATCCTCGTTGTGAGGAATTGATGAAACTTGTAGAGGAGGTGGAAGCAACAATCCCCTCCCGAGAAAAGAAAAGAGAAGTGAATGCAATCATGTCCGCCAAGAAAGTCCCAAGCACCCTCCCCATCAAACTCGGAGATCCGGGTAGCTTTTCGATAAATTGCTATGTTGAAGGGAAGAAGATTGAGAATGCATTATGTGACTTGGGAGCCGGCGTGAGTGTCATGCCTCTAGCTATGGCCAAGAAATTGGATGTCAAGAGTTTGTCTCCCGCTACAACTCTTATCACTCTTGCGGATGGTACCGAGAAACTTCCTCTAGGGGTACTTGAAGATGCTATTGTCAAGGTGGGGAATCTATCCATTCCCACCGACTTCGTGATATTAGATGTCCCCGTCGGTAGCGGCTCTTTCGTGATACTCGGTAGGCCATTCTTGGCCACCGGAGGAGCGACTATTGATGTGAAGAGAGGAAAATTATCATTCGAAGTGGGCAAGGAAGTGGAGGAGTTTGAACTTCCGGAGGCTCCCGGTACAAGTTACAAGGGCAAAAATGTTGGCATGGTTGCAAGTTTGATGGTGAATGATATTCCTAAGATGTTGGATGAAAAGGGAATCATGAAAAGTATGACCTTGAAGAGTGAGGATGCTAGTTCCACTAGCGGGAAGTTGTTTAGTCCGAAGAAGAGAGACCGTGATAAAGAACAAGGAAAACCAAGTTGTGCTAGTTCTTTTAAAGACCCTTTGGTTGAAAAAGGGGACCTAGAGGAACTAATTGCCGGAAAAGATGTCAAAGCTCGAAAGCTGATGATGAGCAAGATGGAAACTCGAAGTGAGAGCAAAGTGGAAGCCCCGGCCGCGACTTTTGACCTTTTCTTAAGGTCACTAGTTAGCATGGACGAGGTTTCCACCTACAAAGATTGAAAAGTGTTCATGTAAGGTTTGGTGGAGTCACTTAACAACCACCATTTGTAAGTATTAGTTTCCTTTAGTTCATCTAGATTGCATGTTAGTTTCATGGTTAGTTCGGTTTTTAGTTTAATTTTTAGCTTGCATGAGATATTTGGATATGTTTGTTGCTTGTTTGTGGGTAATTCATGAGTATAGTCGGAGGATTATAGGCAAAACCGTTGTTGGCAAAGTTGATTTTTATGTTCAAATTAAATTATTTCTCGAAATTGTGTACAGGTACTCCCAGCCGGTCCACCGGCCGACGGTACCATACCGGCTGGGAGGACCTGGACACATTTCTATTTTTGATAGTTTATTTGGACAGATTTCAGATTTTGCATCCCCAGCCTGCACCTAACCGGCAGCCGGTTAGCCGGCTGAGAAGACGAATACTTATTCAAAATAAAAAATTTCAAGAAGGCTTGATTCCTAGCCGGCAGCCGGTCCACCGGCTGAGAATCATGAGTGTGAACCAATAATGAAGAAAATGCAAAGGAGGAAGCACCCCAGCCGGTCGGCCGGCAGCCGGTCCACCGGCTGGGAGTTTTTGCAAGCGAAGAAATTGAAGAAAAGAAGACGAAGAATGTTTCCCAGCCGGTCGGCCGGCAGCCGGTCCGCCGGTTGGGAGCTTTTGTGAGTGAGTTTGAAGGAGAAGAGAAGACGAAGGGAAGCATGAAGACGGATTTTGAGCTGGTCGGCCGGCAGCCGGTCCGCCGGCTCAGAATCAATGCTTATAAAATTTCGAAAAAAAATTGAAAAAATCCAAACCCTAACTCCCAGCCGGTCGGCCGGCGGCCGGTCCCAAACCGGCTGGGAGTGTTCTGTCGCGGGATTTTAAATACTCGTGAGCCTCTTTTCTTCTTCATTTCTTCCTCATTTCTTCCACTCTCTTCCTTATTTCCTCCTATCCCTTTCATCCCTGACCTTCAAAAACACCACCAAAACCTCCCAAATCAAAACCCCCTTCATTCCCTCATCACCTCACCTTCAAATAGCCATGTCGGGAAGAACGGAAAGGCGATCCAAATCAAGGCACGACCCTATGGTGGAGCAAGAAGTGCAGAATGTGATGGATAGTAGCAACATTGGCCCGGATCCTTGCTTTCCCGAACTCCACTTTGCTACAATTCAACAAAAAGGTAATTTCACCTATTTTAAGCATCGCCCCCTTCACCCGACTAGGTTTATTGATAGAGCCGGTTTGAGAGAATTAGGGATTGAGAAAATAACCGCGGCTCTTTTTGAGGGTATGGGTATGAAAACCTTGTATGAAACGAAACCGGTTCACACATCTCCCCGGTTAACTTGGGAATTTTTGAGTTCTTTGGTAGTCACTAAGAACCGAACCATGGGAAAAGTTGCCTTCTTAGAGTTCCGATTGATGAATAGGGAGCACCGTCTCACATTAGAGGAATTTGCCTTAATTTTTGGGCTCGACGGAAAATTGCCCATTAAGCCTCCGGAGGGCTTTAATACCGAGCTCATTTGGACAGCCATCACCGGTCTTGTAAGTGATAGAAACAAAAAGAAACCGGCTAATAGGGTGCATTTGGCACCGATTAGGATATGGCATAGGTTCATGGAGTGGACCGTTTTCTCTAGGGATGAACCGCATAATTTCACTACTACGGAGCTCGAGATACTTGGTTGTTATTTGGTTGGTGGCCCGAAACTCAACATTGCTCACCATATGGCCCTTCATTTGAGTAGGTTGGCATCCCAACCTCAGCTTACTACCCCTATTTGTGTTGGGGGGATGGTCACTTTGATTGCCAGTAACCGTTGTCAGAGGCACTTCACTGTTGACTACATTCAGGGTGAGAACGTGTTATCTCGCCGGTACTTACAGGAGGCTTTGGGGTGGATCAAGTATAACCCCAGCGATCGTAATGAGTATTGGCAGATTCGCGTAGATAATAAGTTCAGGAACTCGGTGCCCTTGCCTAACACCGAGAAGATGAGAGTTGTCCCCGGGAACACCTCCTACCTCCTTGATATAGAGGTGGACCCCGAGGAGCTCCCTCCCGACCAGCGTGCTCCGAGAGTTTACACCAGAGATAGAGTCGGTGCCACTCCTTCCGACCTCCAGTTTGAGCCATTTCAGCAGCCCCCCATTACCATGTCCCAGTTCCAGAGTGGTCCCTCATACTTCCAGGGATCTACCTCCGCCTCCGGTTCATCTTCATCTTCATGCCCCCAAGAGCTTATAGATTTCATGGCCCGGGTTGACTTGGGAATGAAGAAAGCAGCGGATCTAGCAGACGAGCGCCAAGCATTGGCCGATGAGCGTCATAGGGATGTGACCTATAGGCTTGATTACCTCTACCATGATCAAGCCTATGGGACATTTCCGAGTTATGATCAGTCCGTCCGCCAGGGTCTTCACCATCCGGATAGTGGTCGACCGTCATACTACATGCCTCCTGATAGGGGTTATGTGCCCCCCGAGGGGCGTTTTTACGGGGAGATTAATGTTTCCCCGAGGTACTTCTCCAACCCGATCTTTCCCCCGAATTTTCGTGGAGTCCCGGACCCTCCCCCTCGAGGACACCCTTCTCCTCATGGCATGTATGGTGATCCGGGAGCTAGTGGGTCGCATGCCTCTCCCTTCCATGATTTTGTGACCAACCCGGACGACTACATGGTGGTAGATGAGGGCAATGGCGAAGGAGATGTAAGCGGTACCGGCGGTGATGGAGATGAAGATGATGGTGATGAGTGACCACCTTCGGAGGTGGTTGGTGATGATTATGCTCCCCATGGAAAAATCCAAAGCAAGTAACTCCCTTAATCCAAATTTCAATTTAGTTTGCATTTTCCTTCCTAGCATGCATTTAGAGTAGTTAGTTTAGTTTAGTTAGTTGGTTTTAGTTTTTTATTCATCATCTCATATCATTAGTTTAGTTGCATATAGTTGCATTCACTTAGATGCATTAGATTTCCATTTTGTATCATATTGTCACATATAGCTTGCATACATGTAGTTTAGAGCATTTAGTTTGCATTTAGTTTAGTTTTTAGTTTTTCATCTTCTTTTGTTTCTTTTTGTTTTTATTGCTTTCATAAAAATCAAAAATCCAAAAAAATTGAAAAACCAAAAACTTTCAAAAACATGTTCTTTATTTTCCGGTTTTCCTCCTCACATTATGCATATAAATAAGTGTGGGGAGGAAGAACCGTTTATTTCAAAAAATACAAAAACAAGTTTTTATTTTATCAAAAAATTCAAAAAAGCCAAAAACATGTTGTTTTCGTTCTTTTTCTTCATTTCCCCTTTGCACTTTGTTCCATTGAGGACAATGTAAATCTTAAGTGTGGGGAGGGAAAATATCCACTTTGTGAATATTTGTTTGCTTTTGTAAATATGAAAAAAACTTCAAAAATACCAAAAAATCGAAAAATTTCAAAAATTTCAAAAAAATATGTTCTTCCTTTCTTTTGTTTTTGTTCTTTGTTTGTTTTGTATATATATGCTTGTTGAACTAACTAGTTGCAGATATGACGACAACCCGAGGTATTAGGAGAACGAAGATGCTTGGTATACTCTTTCCTACTTCTTTCTCCCCCTCCCGATTTCTTTTTATGTTGATATCATGAAGGAGAACGGGATTTTTGTGCCTTGGATGTTCCTTCGGGGAAGTTGTGGTTGTTGTGGTTGATGTGCTGTTAGTTTAGCCTTCTAGTTGTTGCTTGTTTGTTGTGTTTAGTCTTAGTTTGCTTTTGTTTCACATGCCTTTTCATTTTCATAGTTTTGTGAATATCTGTTAGTCGGTTTTCCCGTTTTGTTTTTGTTTGTAAATAGGCATAGGAGGTTGAATAGTGGAGGGTATATGCCGTCAATGATGATTTTTGTCTTGCCTGTGTCTTTCCCCTCTTAATAGCTTGCACCGTTGATGTCACCTTGTTAGGGTTCTTGCTTGCAAGAACCCGGAAGTCTGGGCTTAATGACCAAGTTTCGACCACCTTGTGAGACCGTGTTAGACCTTGACTCGACCTAAGACCGACCTTAGCTACTCAAATGTGAGGATAGAGCCTCCTTTATAGTCGGTCCATCAAACCGACTCAGTTTAGGATTGTGAGTAGTCCTCCTTGCTTGGTGTGTTATGTCTATACGCATAAGAATGGCGCTCGTTCCTTATTTCCGTGATTTATGTTCATGTGCATGTGAGACAACTTTTGTTCCAAATAAATCAACTTCACATTTGCCAAATTAGCCTTGTTTTGACCCTTGTATCTTATTTCCCTCTTGTTTAACCACTTTGAGCCTTAACCTTTTCATTTGGCCTAAACTACTAAATGAACTACATCCCAAAAACATCCTTCCTTGATCAAGAATGGTTGCTTTTATGGTGATTTGTTAGTGGTAGAGTCGGGAATTTAGATGCCGGTTGGTGGCTTCTTCCGTTGTGGTCGTTACTTTGTATTTATTTGGTGTTTGGGAGTTTGAAAAAGAAAAGAAAAAAAGAAAAAATAAATGAAAAAAGAAAGAAAATAGAAAATCAAAGAAAAAAGTTGAAAAAGTCTTGAAAAATTCAAAAAGAAAAATGTAAATACGTGTTTTGAATGAGAAAAAGGCTAGCAACAAGTCTCTTCCGTCAAGGGGACTTAGAAAAAGCCGTTGCTGCAATAACGCGGTCTTTTGACGTTTTTGCACGCGTACCGGGTTTACACATTTTTTGCATGAGATTTGATTTTCAAGTCATGTGTTAGGGTGTAGACGTTGTTCGGTGTTTCTAATAATGACCGCTTTGTATAAGTTTGTGATGGGTCCGATTTTTCCAAAGTAAGTGGGGTTTATGCAATTTTTGCTTGGTTTTGCAAAAACCATAGTTAGGGCATAGACGTTTCTTATTTGTTGTAATAAGGTGTTGTGTTGACTATGGCGATCATTCTTGTTTTTGAACCTCAAATCCCAGAACGGTGCTTGCACCAAACCATTTTCACCATCTTTGGAATTTCCACCTGCCATTTGTGAATAATAAAAAGCCCATATTTTTATTAATGTATCCAATGTACATTGTAAAGCATTATAGCCATATCACAGCTACTAAAGCAAGATTAGGAACCAACTAACTAGTGCTCAAAAATGAAGGTTGCAACGCAGAATACAATACTTAAACTCGTAAAGAGCCTAACCTTCTGAGTCAGCTTTCGCTTTCTCATTAGGATTAATTAAGCCTCCTCGTACAAATGCCTTTGAACCTGGAGTGTCCTCTCCTTGAAATGACTCGATAAATTCTTCGTACAGACGAGCTGTCTCATCTTCTGCCCTCTATATTAAAACACCAAAACGATCAGCAAAAACCCCACAAACCCCCCTGCAGAAAAACCAAGCATCCGAATCTCAAATCATAACATAACTACACCTTCTTTTTTGCCTCTTTTTCTTCTCTGTGCTTCTGGAATGGAGTTTTCTTCCGAGTAATCGAAAACGAGCTCATCTCTCTATCTCTATGCTAAAAACACAACATTAAAATTATCTAAATTAGAAGTTCTTACTACTGACATTATAATATCACAATTAAAAATGATACGTATTAGTTTACTTGACACATTAAATTAAAATCGCCCTTTAATCAGCAGGCTACCATTGAAAACAAATACTCCAACTTTAATTCAAACATTCAAATAAATGATTACAGTTTTACAGCCAAATCAACTTCAATTGAAAATGAAACAAATACGAAAAATAAAGAAGAAAACAAACCAAACGATTGAGAGAGACAAAATTACCTTGATTCAGTTAATTGAAAGACGATTAATACTAGATTGATTGGAAAATAGGGTTGATTTGAGGGATTTGGGTGTGTTCGTTCGTTGTATAGGGTTGGAGGAATAGGAGTAGTGTGTAATTGAGATTTGAGAGCTGCGTTTAATTAGTTGGGTTTGTAGATGTTTACGAATTTCGATGGGGCTACTTTGGTTCGTGGTAGGAAAGAGGAACATAATTGCTCATTTGTGTGTGAATTTTAATATGGTCCTTTTTTTTTACATTTTATCCCTTTTGTCTAAAGAGGTTAAAAAAATCTCTCATTACCTACCCTACATAATTAATCGAATTTTCAAAATTACACAACTATGGATGTTAAATTTGATCAAGTAAAAATAATTTTAATTTCTAACTTTATTAATTATATTAATGAAATTGAATTGATTTATAAATTAGGAGTTGTTATACCGTTCTCTGTTTTGTTCTTTTTCTTCTTTATTCATCTTTTTTTAATTGTTATCTGGACTAATTATATTCCTATATACTATCTAGACTAGAGGGTTAAATTTTAATTTAACTTCGTAGGGTTTAGGTTAGAGTTGTTGTCTGACCGACTATGGGGTTAGTAATTGAAAAAACAATGGTCACTTGTTTGTTGTTTCACATGCATCCATGCTACCTATAGTAGGGACTCGTAGTCTTGTATATAAAGAATAGTGGCTAAAAAGTAGGATTATTTCATGAGATTAATTCATCATATGGGTGTCCTGCAAATATCACTTCATCCTATCAATAATTCCAAATTAATCCATCATATTCATCATTCTTCCCATAACAGTCTAATTGGAATTATTGATAGCGTGATTGCGTGAATAAGATGGATTTAATTCATCCTTAAACTGTTATGGTAAGAAGGGTGAATAGGATGGATTAATTTGAAATTATTGATAGGATGGAGTGATATTTGCAGGGTACCCATAGGATGGATTACTCTCATAAAATAATCCTAAAAAGCATAGAGGTCCGTCAAATCTTAATCAATGGCATCAGTACGGAGTATATTAATAGTTGAAATTGAACTAAAAAAATTAAACACATAAATGCACACCTAATTGCTCGACAAAATGGCGCGACAAAAGAGAGTGGTATGGTGAACCTTTATCTAGGACGATGTTATGGATTATACCAGTTTATTAAAGACATTAGACTAAAGAGCCTTTGTTTTTAACTATTATAACTATAAGTGCTCCAAGTGGCTGGCGACTCAGTAGTATGACTAGTATCTGATCTATTATAGAACAACTTCCACTGTTAGAGAAAGCATTGTTTAAGTCTCTTTTGGCGCCCTTTCTCATTAAGTTAGAAGAAAACACGTGAAATTGAGTAACAGGAATTATAGAGCAGAAAGAAGAAGGCGTGAAAAAGGCGAAAGAGAGAAACATATGGAAATAGGATGGGATGAAGGTTTAAGGTGAAGTAAAGGTTGGTGATAGAGTAAATGTAACACCCTCATAACCTTATGCCTTTAGGTAGAACATCAGACCATGAAGACATTACCATCTCAGTTTCCTGAGGCATTGTATAAGATAAACAATCACAACAACATTATCTTAATCCAAGTTTATCAGTGTAAGAAAGAAGATACAACGCCTGCCAAAACTGTTCTCAAAGTATAAGCGGAAGCTATGACTCATAAGCTCTATACAGTGGTGATCTTCCCTCCTCCCGGGCCAGCAAGCAAACTCATCTACTCACCTGAGACTCTGCTTACCAACACATAGATCATCGTAGTAAAACAAAAACAAGTGTCAGCAACTGCATAAAAAGACGCATACAGTACCAAGTACAATACAACCAGTTATCACTTATCACTATCACTACCATCACTGTTATACCATATCCGTGGTGGCCTTTAGCCCGATGAGCTCCATTTTGGCCATCATTTTCTTTATATATTCTTCATTTTCGGTCCCGAATCGACCTCGTTTTGCGTGCCTTTGATTGTTTTTACGTCCGTTGCCTCGTATATTCCTATTTTGTTTCCATCTTGTAGGTATTACGGCGGGGGGCGAAGAAACGGGGGAAATCGAGGCAATTTTGGAACGATTTATGAGGAAATATGAAGAAATTAGCAAGGAGTATGCCAGGCCCTCCCAGCCGATGCCCAGCCGGCGGCCGGTAGGCCGGCTGGGGAACCTAGACTTGATTTTGGAAAAAATGAAGAGAATGTTCCAGCCCCTTGAGAAAAGGCTCACAGCCGGTGGCGAACCGGCAGCCGGTCAGCCGGCTGGGATGCGTACTTCATACTTAGCCATTTTCGAAGGATTGAAGAAAAATCGATGTTGGGGCAGATTACTGAGAAAGAGCTGCCAGCCGGTGGACAACCGGCAGCCGGTCCACCGGCTGAGGGGACCTGTGCTTGAAGAAAAATGAAGAAAAATTCAGAAGTGAAGATTTGGCCTCCCAGCCGGTGCCAGACCGGCAGCCGGCCGGTCGGCTGGGAAGCATGGCTATATGAAGAATATTTCAGAAGTCCATATTTGGACTCTCAGCCGGTCCCAGACCGGCAGCCGGTCGACCGGCTGGGAGTCGCTTTTCAGATTTTCACGCACTATATAAACCCGCACTTGTATCATTTTATTTGACGTAACTTATCACGCATTTCTAAGCTTATTTTCTAGGGTTTTACTGTTTCATTGGTTCATACTTAGACACAAAAACTCTCTTAAACATTTTAATCCTCTTTAGATCTTAGTTTAATCTTTCAATTCTTGTTAATCTTTCTTTAGTAATCTACTTAGTCTTGTTTTTGAGCATTTGTAGAGGATATTTTTGGGTTGTAATTTGAAGGGTTTGAGAGAATTCTTCATCTTGTTATCCAAGTTGCTTCCTTTTCCTTTGCTATTGGTATAATCTCTCTAATCTCTACTTAGTTATTGCATTTATTTAAGTTTATTTTGAATCAATTGTTTACCCTTTACTTGTTCATGATGGCTAGTATTTGTTTATGTCTTATTCACATGTTTTCCCTTGCCATGAGTGAGTAGTCCCTTTACTAGGGTTATGGGTGAACTTGGGTAGTTGATATTGATGTTTGTTGTTTAGGGTTAGGATTTAGGTTTCACCTTTGTTAGGTTTTCAATGTATGCATGCTAGATGTTTGATGAAATGCCTCAACGACGGTTGAGCATGATTCTCATTGTTGTTTGCCTTAGACGATAGTCTAGGACCTTCACAGGCATGTGTATGTGTTAGGTTGACCTTGTTTGTAGCGAAAGCTAGAATAGGACTTGACCTTAGGTTAGTCAAATCGAAAGACGAGACGGACCTAGACCTAACTTAGATGAGACCACCTACCCCTATGCTTGTTTGACATCGACTACCCTAGTAACCCCCGACACCCTAGTTCCTTTAATCATCAATTTCATTTCAATTTACTTGCTTTAGTAGTTAATTAGTCTTTTCAATCACAAACCTATTACCCCGACTCTTGCTTAAATTAGAACGTAACTATACAACTATCCCCACCGTCATCGCGAACGATAACCCTATTATACTACTAATTTGGGTTTTTATAAATGTGTTTGATGCGTGAGAACCGACGACTAAATCCCGCGCATCATAGCCCCACACCAATTCCCCCACTTACCACAGCAAGCAGGTACCTAGACCATTAATGTGCACATCCTCTCCGTGGCGTGTCCCACGAAGAGCGATCATAGGAGTGAGATTCGTTCCCCGCAACGGTCCTACACATTACCATTTAGATCTCAAGGATCAACCAAATACAGTGATAAATTAACCATACAATATCGTCACAACACTATCATACAGAAACTGAGTAGGGAAACCCTACCTCAAACAATACAACAGAAATGACAAGCACCGTCTTCTTATCAACGTTCCTCTATGAATCCTCCTCTAAGGATTACACAAATACAGATTACTTCTTACACAACCATAATCTATGATATACAAACGATAGGATGACACTTACTTGGGTAGAATACGGATTAAGTAGATGATCGGCGCTCTTATACTCTTGCAACGGACTCTTGACGGAACTAGGAAGAAGGGGGTGATAGGGATTTAGGGTTTTTGTTTTCTAATTTGGATAAAATGAGGTTTTTACCCTCGGTTTACTTTATATAACAAATGCGGGTCCGACGCCTGGAAAAAACTCACTCGGCCGAGTTGGCTCGTAACTCAGCTTCAGCCTAAAGGAGCTCGACCGAGTAGGTGATACTCGACCGAGTATCACCTATTCGGCCGAGTTGATCTACAACTCAGCTTTTAGTTAAAGAGGGGTGTTACAGTAAAGAATGAAGTAAAGTAATTAGAGTGAAAAATGAAAATGAATAAATGAAAAAGAGATAGATAAAATCTTAAATAAGGTTATTAATATAGAAGGGTATTATGGTCATTTACGTTAATGATTGAGTAAATCACGTACATGGATGAGCACCACCCAAAAAAAATGAAATTAAGGGGTCGTTTGATTCAAAGTAATATAATGGATTGTGATATTATAGAGGTATGGAGTTAGAACTCCCTTGTTTACAAGTGTTTAATTTGATCATGGAATGGATTGAGTATACTAAGAACATGTGTAATGGGGAGTTCTCCAAATGATCCCCAAAAATGGAGTGTAAAACCTCTCGCGGTAGCGGAAAAATAAACAACCAAAATACCAAAAATGCAGCGGAATTAAAACTTTTTAAAGAAACATACTAACATGCGAGGTGTCCTACTACAACACTGAAATGCGGAATAAAATGAAAACATAAATAAGTATTAAATCTTTAAGTACGAACACAGCCCGGGATAGCATATCCCTACAGGCACAAGACTGTTTATCAAAAACTAAGGTCTAGCTAACGAATCGGGTAAGTGATGTTCGATGACGAATCATCGCTCGCTAGCCTCATGTGAAACCCCCATCAACACCTGCTCAAACCTACACACATACAACATGTGCGCCACAGTCAGTGGGGAGTGACTAGAGATGCTCCTAGCCACTTGTTGCCACAAA
The DNA here is from genome assembly GCA_029255685.2 of Silene conica. Taxonomy (NCBI): domain Eukaryota; kingdom Viridiplantae; phylum Streptophyta; class Magnoliopsida; order Caryophyllales; family Caryophyllaceae; genus Silene; species Silene conica. The sequence goes on from CM055314.2 coordinate 78,617,297, forward strand.
CACATAACATATGAATATGAGTAAATCCTCAAAACTGCATACTCCAATCACAACCACATATAAACAATTGTCATGTTCCAACATAAACATAATCATGTGAAGTATTAACATATATCATCAGGTGATTTCTAACGATAACCAAGTATCATACATTCATAATCGCGAACTAAGACATGCTTACAAACTGATTCGTCAACATAAGAGATAGGTCACCAAGTGACTCGACTCCAACAAGATGGGTCAACCAAGTGACTCCACAAATAAACGAGTTAGGTCAACCAAGTGACTCTACTCCAAAAATATAGGTCGACAATCGACTCAACTAGACTGGTCGACAATCGACTCGGCTAGACCACTATGAGCAGGCTGACAATCGACTCGTCTATACAACTACGACATCCCCAATCTCAGACGATACAACCCCCTGGTAGAACGATAACAAATGACTGTCCTAGTCTAAACCTGGCCAGACTCTCGGAGCGCAAACAAATTACGATCCCCGATTCGACAAGCGCACAAAGCACCCCCAAGACGCGAACTATCAAGGAACGAGATATGACTTCAGGCGGGAAGACAATCTAAGACCTGACCGTGAGGACCAAGCCACTACGGTCAACCAGCTACACAATGCAGTCAGGTGAGAACTCGAGTAATATAGCAGCGCACAGCAGGTTCACACACATCACACAATGTCATCTCAAGATGTATAATAACTCAAACTCGATTAACAAACATATATCCTTTACTTCTAATCATCCATTCAACACTTAGTCGACTTCGGAAACTAATTTAAGGCGAGAGCCGGTTTCCCTTCCGGTTGCCCGACCGGGGGGTCTTTCTCCTCAAATCCATTTCCAAACCCAATATAAGTGCCGCCCAATTTCTTGGACTTCAAACACGCATATCATACATGTGAATATACAACCAAGCATTCCATACCAATTGTAAACTTAGCATGTGATTCAAGGAAACAAGTAATAAGAAATAATCGAGACTTGTATAATTCAACTCATACATTAACATGTGAATTAGTATCGGAACTCAATAAGAAGCCTTATATCAAATACCATAGATTGGGTTCATATAAAAACAAGCTTATAACCTTTCAATATACATATTAGATAGGTTACTACTCAAGTGATACTTTATTTCGCGATAAAACAACGGATATCCATTTATTAACAATCATGCGATTAATTGACATAAGACGAACGTAAGTTCGGTTAACGTATATCGTACCACATAAATATACATTTCAAACCCAATAATTTTATCATGAAATATCACTTAAAACATCCTAAAACAATTGGGTAACAAACACCCAAAACAGCCCGTAAACAATTAAACGAGCAAAAACTACAGCGGTTTTTGCGCAGCCTGCGCAAGGGGGAGGCGCAACTGCGCATGGGGGTGTGCAGCCTGCGCATGCGATGAGTCTCATATTGATCATGATTTTCATTATCCTTTCTTCATTTTTCATCTCGTTTCGACCTCGTTTTGCGTGCCTTTGCTTGATTTCATGCCCGTTGCCTCGATTATGCCTATTTGGTTCCCATTTTGTAGTTATTGAGGCGGGGAACGAAGAAACGGGAGCAAACGAGACGGATTTGTTGCAAAAAATGAAGATTTTGTGAAGAAATGACCCCAGGCCTTCTCAGCCGGTCCCAGACCGGCGGCCGGTCCACCGACTAGGGGGTCTTGACTTTGACTTCTCAAGAAATCAACGAAAAAGTTCAAAAACTTGAGTCAGTATTCTTAGCCGGTGGCCAACCGGCGGCCGGTCGGCCGGTTGGGACTCATTTTCCATACTTAGCCTTTTTTCAAGATGCGTAGAATTCAGAAACTTGAAACTAGACTCTTAGCCGGTCCTCCACCGGCAACCGGTCTGTCGGCTCGTGGTACCTGTACAAGAAAAGAAAAAGAAGAAAATTCAGAAGGATGAAATTGCACTCTTAGCCGGTGCCAAGCCGGCAGCCGGCTGACCGACTGAGATGCATGCCACTTTGAAGAATGAAGTCGGTTGTTTACATTTTGACTCTTAGCCGGTCCCAGACCGGCAACCGATTGACCGGTTGAGAGTCCATTTTCAGAATTTCGCGCACTATATAAACCCGCACTTGTATCAGTTTCATTTACGTAACTTTTTATTTCGTAAGGCACATTTTTCTAGGGTTTTACTGTTCCATTGCATACAATCTTAAACTCAAAAACACACATCAAAACTCATAATCTTTCCTTAATTTTTGTTTAATCTTTTAGTTAATCATTTGGGTAATCTCTCCTAGTTATTCTTAGCACATATTTTAGAGGATTTTTGGTTGTAATTTGGAGGGTTTGAGAAGACTCTTCTTTTGTAATCAAAATTCTTCACTTTATTCAAGTTGTTGGTATAATCTCTCCTCTCTTTACTTAGTTGTTTCATTTGTTCAAGTTTTGATTGTTCATTTGTTTACCTTTGCTTATTTCACCATGTTTAGCACTTACTCTTCATTTGTTCACATGTTTTCCTTAGTTATGTGTGAGTAGTTCCCTTGCTAGGGTTAGGGGTGTGCATTCGTGGGTTGGTAGTTATGAAACTTGCTTAGGGTTAGACTTAGGCACTCTCCTATGTTGGGTTTCCATTATATGCATGTTATGTGTTTGATGAAATGCCTCAACGACGGTTGGGCATGATTCTTAGCTTTGTTTCTCTTTGATGATAGTCTAGGGTTTTCATGGGCATGTATGTATGGTAGTTGACCTTGTTTATAGCGAGAGCTAGGATATGGCTTGACTTTAGGTGAGTCAAATCGAAATACGAGACGAACCTAGACCTACCATAGAAGCGACCTTAGACCCCATTTGCATGTTTCGTTACCGACCTATCCTGGTAACCCCGACACCCTAGTTCTTGTATCTGTCGACTTATTTTAACATCTTTGCTTTTATTTCTCATTAGTTGTTAGTCATCACTCTCAATCTATTACCCCCAACTAAACTTTGACTCGAACGAAACTAGGCAATTATCCCCACCATCCTTGCGATCGACAACCCTATTATACTACTAAATTGGGTTTATAAATTTTGTTTGGTGAGCGAGAACCGACGACTTAAATCTCTCGCATTAGCATGGGAGGCGCAGCCTGCGCCCAGGCACGGGTTGGTCTGTTCTTGCGTGTTTCCTGCAATTCGCCAAATCATTCTATACTGCGACAAACACCTTTAAACTATGATTCTAAGCATAAAATCTATACTACCAGCACACAATAGTCCATAGAAATCCCAAGTGGTACTCTTAATCAATCTTAAACACAATCTAACAAGAATTCAAGCACTAGATGCAACATTTACTCGAAAACCCAAATTGCGACGGATATACAAAACTCATCCGAAAACTCTTATAATCACAACAATAACACTCAATACCATTCTGAAATCACTCTATAAACATCATCAATGTATCATCAAACTTCAATATACCAATACCACACACATAAACACATATTACATGTAAATAACAACAAGTCGAGTCTTTCTCATCATTGTCACTTGTTTAAGCGTCTTCCTCCAAAGTTTCTTCAATGATATAAGAATCTTTGTCACAATCCTCCAAATTCTCACCTCAAAACAACATAAAAATAAGAATTAGGGACTGTTTTTGAATTACCCACAAAACAGCCCAAAAATCGATTGGAACGAAATGAGAATCAAAAGAGGTAGATAGAACGGGCTAGAGATGAGGAATGCGATGGAATAAATCTTACCTCAAATGGAGAAGAAATGAAGTCGGGATGAACAAATTAGTGAATTTGTGAAAGTGGAAATGAAGAAAGATGAATAATCAGATTTTTGATTGTTTAGAGTGCTTGAGGAACAGGTAGTATGAGTTTGTGAGGAAATGAATATGAAGCTACCCTCACTTAGCTTTTATTTTATTTTGTTGAGTCGGGATTTAAGTAAATGACTCGGGATTTAATGATACGAATTGCCAAGTGAACATTTTACAACTTAAGCTTATTTAAATCTTAAGTCGGAACTATAGGTTATTTTCATAAAAATATAATTTCGAATTAAATAAAATATATTAAATTCCGAAATTACTTTAATTAATTTAAAATAAAGTTACGAAAATAAGGGCTGTTACATGGAGAACAACCTTCAATTTTACCATCACAATAAGGAGCTCTCAACATGTTTTTCACCTTACTTTATTGGATCCTACTATATGATTTTATCTTATATCTTACTTTATATCATACAAAAATTAAATATACTAAAATTCATTAATTATCAAACTATCCATTTGGCAACATGTAATTGGTGGATTATGGTCTACTTCGAGCTAGCTCTCCGATCCTTTGTTCTCCCCCAATAGCACCAAGAGAGCTACTCTCCATTTTTTGGCATGGAGAGCACCTCATCCCTCCTTGGAGAACTCTTATTGTAGTGCAAAAACAAACATGAGGAGCTCTCCATTTTTGGGGGTCATTTAGAGGGCTCCCCATTACACATGCTCTAATAGGCTGAAATGGATTTAGAAATTTCGGTGTATATATGGGTATGAGATTCCAAAGCATTGGAATTGAGTTAGAATCGATTGGGTATCTAACTCCATTCCAAAACCCTTTAACCAAACACTAAACTGAATTGAATCCATTCCAATCCATTTCAAAATTAAAGCTTCAACTAAATACCCCTAAAAAGTGATTAAAATGACAAATTGGTAAAAAAAAAATGGTGGTTTGTTGATAAATTGGTAAAAAAGATTTAGTCCAAAATTTGACCATTTGAATGGCTAAATGAAAGTGTCCATCATTAACTAATTAAATTCTCATCCAAAATAAAAATATAAAAAAAAAGGTAATTGAAAATAAAGTTGGTTTGTCAATTAATTTTTTTATTTTATTTTTTGCAATGATTTAGTCTTGGTGTAAAAATCATGAATAACTAACTGGACAGAGTAAACATGTTTGCATATTAAAGTTGAGTTCAATCGATAAATATCGGTGAAAGTATGGTCGGAAAATACGAGTGAGGCCAAAATATATATCGAATTTGTAATACGTAACGAGGTCAAGTCGTATAATAATTTTCACATGTTTGCAGGTCAACATATTTTCACATTCTAAAATAATATCTTATTTTATAAAGAAATATTTTAATCATATTTCTATTCACTAGACATTCTAATAATTTTGAGGTTGTATTCTATTTGATTTTTCTTCATGAGTAGATTAAGAATACGAAGTTTTAGAAATTTTAGAGATATGTAAGAAAAACTATTATCGAAAAAAGTGAATATTGTAAAATGCAAATGATAACATACAGGAGCCCAAGAGAGTATACAATGAGAAAGATGATGTAATTAAGAAATTGAATTTTTAAGCACGCGTTAGTTAAGGGGATGGTCCATTTTTTTGTCTATCTCTCAAACTCCTTGTTTTTTTTACTAATTTTGTCCACAAATCCTAAACTTTTTATACCAATTTGTCAATTTGGCTGTAAAAAAGGGAAGAATAGGATTGCTCATTTTTACTTATGTGTTTGGTTTGATAACTAGTTTTGACATCTGTGCAATGCACGAAGTTAGTTTGGTTACGCGGGTTCGTTTATATTCTCACTTAGATGTAAAGTCAACTTAGTACCAATGTTACCACTTTGTTCTTACAAATGGATGACACGTTTTCTTGTCACCACATTAGCATTGATACATTAGTTTACTTATTACGCTTTACATTAGATTTATATTTCTTTTTTTTTTTGACAGGAGAGAAAGGGGAATTATAGTACCTCATAAGTTACACAAGAAACTAATACATCAAAACAGAAATTAAAGATTACATAAGCACTTATTAAAAATAAAATTACAATAATCCAAATTGGGGTAATGAGGGCATGATAGTGAATGATAAGTTGATCACGAGCAACCTTATCCATGTAAACAGTTTCACTAATTGGCCAGGCTTGTCGCACACCTACCAAAAATAAAAGTCCCTAAACTTGACTAACATACAAATTAATGTAGATAGGGAAGAAGGGGTCGAACCACAGGGAGACGGAAATGTAATTGTGATTAGCTATGAAGAGAATACTACCTAGGTCGGTCACGTGTTGTTTGTTGTTTTGATTGAAAATTTACTTAAAACAGAAATTACAAAAAATGAAGATGTAAACGATTATAGGGGAGAATCTAGGGGATTGGGGTTACTCATGCATATAGGAGCTTAATCATGTCAAATTAAAGAAATACATTGTCAATAGTTGATTAGGTTTATAACAATTTCCTCTCGGCCTAGAGTTTAACCGTAGATTGATTACCAATTAGCTCTCGCGTACATTGGAACAAAATACTATAACATGCCATGCCTAATTCTATCCCGACTTTCAATCTTAGGATAAGAACAACACAATTAACAATTATGACTACGGCTACAATTATCGAATGATCAAGTTCTATCCCGGCTTTCGGTCTTAGGATGAGAATAATGATTTATCAATAATCATGGTCAAAATCATATATTAATCAAATGAAACAAGCATGTATATAACCAACCATATGATAATGCAAAATCAATAATTTAACATGACCTAACAACTACTCTAGCATGGTTTCCCCCTAGATATAAAAACTACTCACACATGGCTTTGTGAGCTAGAGTATCAATTCTATTGACTAAGATAGACATAATGACGATAACGAAATAAAACCGTAAGAAAGATAATACCGGGAATCAACGGAATAAGAACTCGGAAGATGAAATGCGAATAGCTTCGGAAAATGCTTGAATAAACAAAGAACTATTTTTATAAAGAAAATAAAGAAAGACTTAGAGTATTTTCTTACAAGCTTAATGTAGCTAAAAGTTCCTAATATTTTATGATTTGATGCTAATTGATGATGTGCAAATGAATGAGATCAAGGGGTATATATAGTGATGAGGAGACGGAGTAGATTACAGCCACCCCGAAACGGGGCAAGAACATGACGTATGCATTCTTTGAATCTGGTCCAGAAAACAGCGAGATCGCAGCCACCCCGGTATACCGGGGCAGCCCACCCCGACCGGGGTGAGAACACTGTCCATATACTCCGTATTTCGTCAATTGTTTACATTTGGGAACATGGGTGACGTTGCAAGAATGATGTAATGATTGAGTTGTCATGTTTTGCACATTATGCTCTTCGAGGGTTGACTTCTTTGTTGACTTTCTTTGACTTTCTTTCATTTTCCGTCACTTCTACTACCCGGAGAATGCTTGTCTCGACTTTGGTTAGCTCCGTGATGCTCGGTAAATGTCAAAATGTAAGAGAAATCCGAAAATTCCTACAAAAACTGCTAAACCATATACAAATTACCTAGAACACGGAATTAGCTCAATAAACATTGAAGAATAATGTAAACGATGATAAAACATGAGCTAAAATGGGGACGAAAAGTATATAAAAATAGAGCATATCAAATTCCCCCAAGCTAAACCCTTGCTTGTCCTCAAGCAAGCTAAAATAAACCAAGACAAGCAAATGAATCTCCATAATCCCATCAATTACAAGTCCCAATTTTAGCTAATGAAACAATTGTGAGACGAAATCCCGAAGACAACATGGGCATAGGAAAGATGCAATACATGGTTGAGATTTATATGACGGCGTAGCGTATAGAATTTCATCTAGACTTTTTGGCTTTTGCATGATCATTTTGACAAAGGACTCTCACAGTACACTCAAGCACACATATAAATGTAAAGGAGGTTTGTATGTGAAAACACTCTCCTAACCTCGACTCATGAAGTTGTGCCGGCAATCTAATATGGTAAGCATTCTGATGCGCGCGATTTAGTCGTCGGTTCTCACGCATCAAACACATTTATAAAAACCCAAATTAAGTAGTATAATAGGGTTATCGTTCGCGAAGACGGTGGGGATAGTTGTATAGTTACGTTCTAATTTAAGCAAGAGTCGGGGTAATAGGTTGGTAATTGAAAAGACTAATTAACTACTAAAGCAAATAAATTGAAATGAAATTGATGATTAAAGGAACTAGGGTGTCGGGGGTTACTAGGGTAGTCGATGTCAAACTAGCATAGGGGTAGGTGGTCTCATCTAAGTTAGGTCTAGGTCCGTCTCGTCTTTCGATTTGACTAACCTAAGGTCGAGTCCTATTCTAGCTTTCACTATAAACAAGGTCAACCTAACACATACACATGCCCATGAAAGTCCTAGACTATCATCTAAGGCAAACAACAATAAGAATCATGCCCAACCATCGTTGAGGCATTTCATCAAACATCTAGCATGCATACATTGAAAACCTAACAAAGGTGAAACCTAAACCCTAACCCTAAACAACATACATCAACATCAACTACCCAAGATCACCCCTAACCCTAGTAAAGGGACTACTCACTCATGGCAAGGGAAAACATGTTAACAAGAGATAAACAAATGCTAAACATCATGAACAAGCAAAGGTAAACAATTGATCCAAAAGAAACTTAGATAAATGCAATAACTAAGTGGAGATTAGAGAGATTATACCAATAATTATGGAAAAGGAAGCAACTTGGATAACAAGTTGAAAGATTCTTTCAAACCCTTCAAAATACAACCCAATAAAAATCCTCTACAAATGACCAAGAACAAGACTAAGTAGATTACTAAAGAAAGATTAACAAGGATTGAAAGATTAAACTAAGATCTAAAGAGGATTAAAATGTTTAAGAGAGTTTTTGTGTCTAAGTATGAACCAATGAAACAGTGAAAAACCCTAGAAATAAGCTTAGAAATGCGTAATAAGAAAATGATACAAGTGCGGGTTTATATAGAGCTCGAAAATACGAAAATTGACTCCCAGCCGGTCGACCGGCTGCCGGTCTGGGACCGGCTGAGAGTCCAAATAGGGACTTCTGCAAAATTTCTTCAATATTCATGCCTTCCCAGCCGACCGGCCGGCTGCCGGTCTGGCACCGGCTGTGTAATAACCCGGAATTTTATTTATATTTTGGTAATTCTTGGGCGATTGTTATAGTTAAGCGAGGGGTTATTCGTAAAATGTTCGTTTTATAAGCTTGCGCACACTCATGTTTTGATAGGCGTTTTAGCCGTCAGTGGGATTCGAAATGGGAATCGAGTTACTTGATGTTAATAGTGGTAGTATGGGGTTAGTAGGGGTCGAACTTGAGACCTGATGGGTGCCTAGTGTGGGCCTCGAAATGTGTGACAAGAGACAGCCCACACGGATTGTTATAGAGCAGCGAACACCCCCCCTCTATATGCCGCCATATATAGTAGTTTTTTTCTTAACCTAAACCCTACTCATAATCAGATCTCACTTCACCATAACCTAGCCGCCCCCTTAGAGAAGAAAAGAGACCTGCACACGGTGGTGGTGAGCCGTCCTAGGGTGTCTCGATCAGGCCAGGAAACTGGTATGATCACCACGATCTCTGTAAACTCAGTTCTATGCTTAGTCTCTGTCGCTTGTTTAAGGGTTTGTAAACGCGTGTTCTACTGGTTGTTTTTTACATGATTTTACACTATACTATGTTAAGAGTACATTTTAGTCCTTAGAGTTGTGTCGTTGGTTGTTTTTACTTATGTTCGAGGGTGGTAAACACAGGGACAGGGAAAGGGAATAACACGTCTTCAACAGTTGTTCGGTCTGGGTGCGTTTTTGTGAACAGTTTCTAGTTTTGTTTTAAGTTTCTCGTTTTGGGTCTCTGGGTATTTAGATAGATGGTGTTTGGGGGTTTCACGTGGTGGTGGTCTCGGGGTATGGTGGTGTCTGGTCGTGGTGGTACGGGGTTGTTTGTCAGGAGGGGTTGTGAGGGTGTAACGGTGGTTGTCCAGTAATGTTTGTCTTGGTCGGGTTCATGGGTGTTTGGGGGTGGTAACATTGAGGACTCGGGGGAGGTCAGTGCAATGTTACCACCATGTCTAGAGTCTGGAGTTCAGGGGTGATGTTGGTGGTCACGGTGGCTGGTAGTGGTGGCTGAGACGGCGTCGTGGTGGGGGTTGAAGTCGCGTGGTCAGAACAGTAGGAGAGGAACCAGGCCTGATCCAGGCCATGGTTCAACTCGCCGGCGGTGGTCGGTCTGTTGGCGAGTGGTTGTGGTGGTAGTATGCAGTCGGGGTGTTTGGTCGGTGGCCGCTAGTGGTGGTTGGATGTGTCTAGGTGGCGCTGTAGGGTGGTTGTTGGCTAGGGAGTCGCGGGTTTAGTTGGGGGGCTGTTTGTGTTGTTTTTGTTACTTCTTTTTATTTTCTGTCAATTCTTTCCTTTCTATTATTTAATCCTAATAAGATTATTTACATAAATACATTTAAATATTTTGGTAATGTGGTTAATAGTAGTATTTATATTATTTTAACTAAGGAATGGTTTTGTGATATAGTTAGTATTTATGGGTGGAATCTTATTTATGGTAAAGACTCAAATTTGAATTTCAAAATCAAAGTGCCTATTTATTTTAAGGAGTTACTATTGTTGGGAGCTTTCTATATATAGGGGGTGTCCATAAATAGAATGTGTATGTATGTTTTACGAGTTTTAGGGTGTTTATTAATTAAGTAATATTTGTTTAGGTAGCGGGTTTCGCGTGGAACATTTCTAACAAGCCTCGGGTTTATCTGCGTTGCCCACTATTTCAGGTAGGGGAAAGTACTGGTTATAATAACAATGTGTTATCTATTCTCATTTGGCATTAAACATGTTGCTACCTAAAATTCTGTGATCATTGTATCGAGTTGATTTCTTATTCTGTGTTATCATATGATGTGGATATATATATATATATATTGGGCCTTGTGATATGGAGTTGGATCGGTGCGGAGTATATATATGGAGTTGGATCGGTGCGGAGTATACATGGCGTTGGATCGGTGCGGAGTATATATATATGGTGTTGGATCGGTGCGGAGTTTATTGGCGTTGGATCGGTGCGGAGTTTATTAATTATATTGTTATGTTATTCTTTACCTACTCAACCTCGTGGTTGACCCTGTGTATTCGTGATCACCTGTGATGAACCAATTTTGGGGAGCAGAATGACAGGTGCTGAGACTAAGGGGGAGCTATGGGAGAAAGAGCTTGGATCCGGACCAGTTTAGATGTCTAGACCGCCTTAGTCAGTTTAATTGAGTTGTACTTTAATTACGTTGTTAAGACCTTTTGATACAGTTGTAAGATCATGACTTGAGTTAACTTTTATTTAAAGTACTGTTTATCTTCCTTTGTATCTACTGCCTCGGGAAACCGAGATGGTAACACTCTTATTTATTTGAGGAGTCCTAGTTCAGGTCCTTAAATAAGTGGGGGTGTTACAGGCTGGGAGGCCAAATCTTCAATTCTGCATTTTTGATCATAATTCTTCAAGCACAGGTACCCTCAGCCGGTGGACCGGTGATGAGCCCAAATTTGGTCATTATTTTCTCTTGTTTTCCTTTTATTTCGATCCCGTTTCACCCCCGTTTGGCACGATTTCGCCCCTTTTTGTACCTGATATCTCTCTTCTACATGTCTGGTTGCCATGTTGTAGGACTTGGCGCGGGAATGAAGAAACGGGAGCAAAACGTGGTGAAATCAAGGCAAAATAGGAGGAAAAGAGCTGAAATGACAAAATGGGGTCCTCAGCCGGTCGGCCGGCGGCCGGTGCGCCGGCTGGGAGCCCCTTTGCCTATTTTCGAAGAAAATGTTACAGACCATGGAGAATGCATCCCCAGCCGGTGGCCAACCGGCAGCCGGCTGACCGGCTGGGACCCCCCTCGCCATTGCCTTTGTTGATTTAAAGTCAGACCCTTGATTTCGCATCCCCAGCCGGTGGACAACCGGCGGCCGATCCACCGGCTGGCAGTACCTGAGCATTGAAGAAAAAAGAAGAAATTTTCAGAAGTCCAAATTTGGACTCTCAGCCGGTCACAGACCGGCAACCGGTTGACCGGCTGGGAGTCGCTTTTCAGAAATTCGCACACTATATAAACCCGCACTTAGTCTTTCATTCGACATATAGATTCTTAAGCTTATTTTTAGGGTTTTTACTGTTTGATTACTTAATACTTAGACTCAAAAACACTCTAAAATATTTTAATCTTCTTTAGATCCTTGTTTAATCTTTCAATATTTGTTAATCTCGCTTTAGTAATCTAGTTAGCCTTGTTCTTGGGTATTGTAAGAGGATTTTGTTGGGTTATATTTTGAAGGGTTTGAAAGAATCTTTCAACTTGTTATCCAAGCTACTTCCTTTCCTATTGTTATTGGTATAATTCTTCTAATCTCTACTTAGTTTTTACTTTTATTTAAGTTTCCTTTGAATCAATTGTTCATCCTTTGTTTGTTCATGATGTTTAGCTTTTGTTCATGCCTTATTCACATGTTTTCATTTACCATGAGTGAGTAGTCTCCTTGCTAGGGTAAGGGGTGATCTTGGGTGTTGTTTAGATGATGAATTCATGCTAGTAAGTTGACTAGTTGTTCTTAAAAAAGTAGTCTTCCATTTGTTGCATGCTAGGTGTTTGATGATTTGCCTCAACGAAAGTTGGGCTTTGATTTTAGCGTGACTTGCCTTTAGCGACGGTTGGGGGTTTGTCTTAGCATGTTTAATGGTTGGTTGTGGTATTTGTAGCGAAAGCTAGGGTATTCCAACCTAGGTTAGTCGACTCGAGAGAAGAGACTACCCGAGACTATTTGTTTGAGACCTTCTAGTTTTCTACCTAGCATCTTCGTCTAACCACCTTAGTGACCCCCGAAACCCTAGTCTTCTCTTCCATTGATTCAATCTTATTTAGTTGCTTTAATTATTCGTCTTAGTTGTTCTTTAGTCTTTAATCAACCGCAAACCTATTACCCCCGACTCTCGCATAAACTAGAACATAACTATACAACTATCCCCACCGTCTTCGTGTTCGACAACCCGTTTATACTACTTACTTGGGTTTTTACAAATGTTTTACAATTGCATTGGCTAGTGGATTGGAATGTGATTAAAGACTAAAGAACAACTAAGACGAACAATTAAAGCAACTAAATAAGATTGAATCAATGGAAGAGAAGACTAGGGTTTCGGGGGTCACTAAGGTGGTTAGACGAAGATGCTAGGAAGAAAACTAGAAGGTCTCAAACAAATAGTCTCGGGTAGTCTCTTCTCTCGAGTCGACTAACCTAGGTTGGAATACCCTAGCTTTCGCTACAAATACCACAACCAACCATTAAACATGCTAAGACAAACCCCCAACCGTCGCTAAAGGCAAGTCACGCTAAAATCAAAGCCCAACTTTCGTTGAGGCAAATCATCAAACACCTAGCATGCAACAAATGGAAGACTACTTTTTTAAGAACAACTAGTCAACTTACTAGCATGAATTCATCATCTAAACAACACCCAAGATCACCCCTTACCCTAGCAAGGAGACTACTCACTCATGGTAAATGAAAACATGTGAATAAGGCATGAACAAAAGCTAAACATCATGAACAAACAAAGGATGAACAATTGATTCAAAGGAAACTTAAATAAAAGTAAAAACTAAGTAGATATTAGAAGAATTATACCAATAACAATAGGAAAGGAAGTAGCTTGGATAACAAGTTGAAAGATTCTTTCAAACCCTTCAAAATATAACCCAACAAAATCCTCTTACAATACCCAAGAACAAGGCTAACTAGATTACTAAAGCGAGATTAACAAATATTGAAAGATTAAACAAGGATCTAAAGAAGATTAAAATATTTTAGAGTGTTTTTGAGTCTAAGTATTAAGTAATCAAACAGTAAAAACCCTAAAAATAAGCTTAAGAATCTATATGTCGAATGAAAGACTAAGTGCGGGTTTATATAGTGTGCGAATTTCTGAAAAGCGACTCCCAGCCGGTCAACCGGCTGCCGGTCTGTGACCGGCTGAGAGTCCAAATTTGGACTTCTGAAAATTTCTTCTTTTTTCTTCAATGCTCAGGTACTGCCAGCCGGTGGACCGGCCGCCGGTTGTCCACCGGCTGGGGATGCGAAATCAAGGGTCTGACTTTAAATCAACAAAGGCAATGGCGAGGGGGTCCCAGCCGGTCAGCCGGCTGCTGGTTGGCCACCGGCTGGGGATGCATTCTCCATGGTCTGTAACATTTTCTTCGAAAATAGGCAAAAGGGCTCCCAGCCGGCGCACCGGCCGCCGGCCGACCGGCTGAGGACCCCATTTTGTCATTTCAGCTCTTTTCCTCCTATTTTGCCTTGATTTCACCACGTTTTGCTCCCGTTTCTTCATTCCCGCGCCAAGTCCTACAACATGGCAACCAGACATGTAGAAGAGAGATATCAGGTACAAAAAGGGTCGAAATCGTGCCAAACGGGGGTGAAACGGGATCGAAATAAAAGGAAAACAAGAGAAAATAATGACCAAATTTGGGCTCATCAGAATTCCCCACACTTAAACCTTACTCGTCCTCGAGTAAGAGATCAAGTAGCTACATAACCCTTATTAAAAACGAAGAAACAAACTAACTAAGCTAACTAGAAGCCGAATCGGGTTTAGCTACACCCGTAGCCCTTTCAACTCACAATTTGACATTCATGAGGAAGAATGCCCTATTGCAAGACAAGTATGGTCTTGCTACAAAACTTTTGATGCCAACAAGTAAAAACATAACACGTATAGACAAGCAACATGCATCGGAAAAAGGAAAAGAAAACCGCTTGCCTCATTCAAGCGGGGTTTTGAAAAACAAAACAAAGGCGGTCTATAGCGGAGGATGCCGACTCAAAGTCTAACCAAGGCGTCAAACCCCTAAATCAAGCTCAAGCAACCAAGAATGACATCACCAAAGACCAAGAAACTAATTCAAGGCGGGCAAACGGAAGTACTAAGCTATACTTCCAAGAATGACACGACACACACATGATTCAACTCCATGCAAGACCCATAACCGATAAAAGAACCCTAAGTACCGACTCTCACGGGTGACACTCAACACACAAGGAAAGAAAGGGGGGCGATTTTTGTGACAAAAAGTAACCAAAATCACTCACCTACCTCAACTTGCGAAGCATGCCCGCAATCTAGAATGGTACTCCATCCAAAAATCAATGAAAAATGCAAATGCACATGATGAGAACAACCATAAGGATGTAACGGGGCTTGGGTTGGGTGAAAATGGTTTGGTGCAAGCACCGTTCTGGGATTTGAGGTTCAAAAACAAGAATGATCGCCATAGTCAACACAACACCTTATTACAACAAATAAGAAACGTCTATGCCCTAACTATGGTTTTTGCAAAACCAAGCAAAAATTGCATAAACCCCACTTACTTTGGAAAAATCGGACCCATCACAAACTTATACAAAGCGGTCATTATTAGAAACACCGAACAACGTCTACACCCTAACACATGACTTGAAAATCAAATCTCATGCAAAAAATGTGTAAACCCGGTACGCGTGCAAAAACATCAAAAGACCGCGTTATTGTAACAACGGCTTTTTCTAAGTCCCCTTGATGGAAGGGACTAGTTGCTAGCCTTTTTCTTTTTCAAAACACGCATTTACATTTTTCTTTTTGGATTTTTCAAGACTTTTTCAACTTTTTTCTTTGATTTTCTATTTTCTTTCTTTTTTTCAATTCTCTTCTTTTTCAAACTTCCAAACACCAAATAAAAAAAACAAAGTAACGACCACAACGGAAGAAGCCACCAACCGGCATCTAAATCCCCGAATCTACCACTAACAAATCACCATAAAAGCAACCATTCTTGATCAAGGAAGGATGTTTTTGGGATGTAGTTCATTTAGTAGTTTAGGCCAAATGAAAAGGTTAAGGCTCAAAGTGGTTAAACAAAAGGGAAATAAGATGCAAGGGTCAAAACAAGGCTAATTTGGCAAATGTGGAGTTGATGGAGTCGATAAAAACTCCATCCCTTTACCTAATTCTGAGAGGATGAGGGTGACGCCTGATCTACCCTCCTATCTCCTCCCTATTGAGGCTCCTTCTGAGGGTACTTCTTCCGGCCCTCCTGCGACCCGAGTCTACACCCGAGACCAGCGCTGACCCACCACCAGTGACCTTGCATTCCAGCAGCCTTCTCTTCCTATACCACCGTTCAGCGGCTCCAGCTTTTTCCAGGGGGCCTCTTCTAGTTCAGCTCCTCCTCCTAGCCATGTTCCTCAGTCTCTAGTGGATTTCATGGCTCGCATGGATCTGAGGCATGAGGAGACCGTTCGGAGGCGTGCACTTGAGGACGTGCGACACGCTGATACTAATGCCAGGATAGACTATTTGTACCACGATCAGGCTTGGGGGAACTTCTCCACTTATGATCGTGGCATTCAGCAGGGATACCGTCACAGTTCGGGGCACCATCCTTCTTACTACACTCCTCCCGAGGCTGAGTATGTGCCCTCCTCCGAGCCTCATTTCGCCGGAGATGTACATGTTGCTGCGGACTACTACTCTAGGCCATTTTTTCCCCCGGTGAGTGAGCGTGGGAGATTTGATGCGCCTCCTCAGTCCTTTGCATGTGCTTCCACTTCTGGGTTCTCCAATGAGTACTACGTGAACCCGGATGATTTTTTGCATGGAAATGGTCATGGAGAGACCGGAGACGACGGTGGTGGTAACTAGTGAGAGGTGGTTGGTGATGCCTATGCTCCCCATTGAAAAATCCAAAGCAAGTAACTCCCTTAATCCAAATTTCACTTTAGTTTGCATTTTACTTTTTAGCATGCATTTAGCTTAGTCAGTTTAGTTTAGTTAGTTAGTTTTAGTTTTCAATTCATGTTTTCACATCATTAGTTTACTTGCATATAGTTGCATTCATATAGATACATTAGATTTCCATTTTGTATCATATTGTCACATATAGCTTGCATACATGTAGATTAACGCATTTAGTTTGCATTTAGTTTAGTTTTTAGTTTTTCATCTTCTTTTGTTTCTTTTTGTTTTTATTGTTTTCATAAAAATCAAAAATCCAAAAAAATTGAAAAACCAAAAACTTTCAAAAATATGTTCTTTATTTTCCGGTTTTCCTCCTCACATTATGCATATAAATAAGTGTGGGGAGGAAGAACCGTTTATTTCAAAAAAAAAATATACAAAAACAAGTTTTATTTTATCAAAAATTTCAAAAAAGACAAAAACATGTTGTTTTCGCTCTTTTTCTTCATTTCCCCCTTTGCACTCTGTTACATTGAGGACAATGTAAATCTTAAGTGTGGGGAGGGAAAATATTCACTTTGTGAATATTTGTTTGCTTTTGTAAATATGAAAAAACTTCAAAAATACCAAAAAATCGAAAAATTTCAAAAATTTCAAAAAATATGTTCTTCCTTTCTTTTGTTTTTGTTCTTTGTTTGTTTTGTATATATATGCTTGGTGGACTAACAAGTTGCAGATATGACGACAACCCGAGGCATTAGGAGAATGAAGATGCTTGGTATACTCTTTCCTACTTCTTTCTCCCCCTCCCGATTTCTTTTTATGTTGATATCATGAAGGAGAACGGGATTTTTGTGCTTTGGATGTTCCTTCGGGGAACTTGTGGTTGTTGTGGTTGATGTGCTGTTAGTTTAGCATTCTAGTTGTTGCTTGTTTGTTATGTTTAGTTTTAGTTTGCTTTTGTTTCACATGCTTTTTCATTTTCATAGTTTTGTGAATATGTGTTAGTCGGTTTTTCCTTTTTGTTTTTGTTTGTAAATATGCATAGGAGGTTGAATAGTGGAGGGTATATGCCGTCAATGATGATTTTTGTCTTGCCTGTGTCTTTCCCTTCCTAATAGCTTGCACCGTTGATGTCACCTTGTTAGGGTTCTTGCTTGCAAGGACCCGGACGTCTAGGCTTAATGACCAAGTTTCGACCACCTTGTGAGACCGTGTTAGACCTTGACCCGACCTAAAACCGACCTTAGCTACTCAAATGTGAGGATAGAGCCTCCTTTTTAGTCGGTCCATCAAACCGACTCAGTTTAGGATTGTGAGTAGTCCTCCTTACGTGGTGTGTTATGTTTATACGCATAAGAATGGCGCTCGTTCCTTATTTCCGTGATTTATGTTCATGTGCATGTGAGACAACTTTTGTTCCAAATAAATCAACTCCACATTTGCCAAATTTGCCTTGTTTTGACCCTTGCATCTTATTTCCCTTTTGTTTAACCATTTTGAGCCTTAACCTTTTCATTTGGCCTAAACTACTAAATGAACTACATCCCAAAAACATCCTTCCTTGATCAAGAATGGTTGCTTTTATGGTGATTTGTTAGTGGTAGAGTCGAGGATTTAGATGCCGGTTGGTGGCTTCTTCCGTTGTGGTCGTTACTTTGTTTTTTTATTTGGTGTTTGGGAGTTTGAAAAAGAAAAGAAATGAAAAAAAAATGAAAAAAAGAAAGAAAATAGAAAATCAAAGAAAAAAGTTGAAAAAGTCTTGAAAAATCCAAAAAGAAAAATGTAAATACGTGTTTTGAAAAAGAAAAAGGCTAGCAACTAGTCTGTAACAACCCGACCCACCACGGTCGTAACACACCCCAATAAGATGGGAGGTAAGCCTTTGGGCCCTTTATTTGTCCTCACTTAAGCCCAAAAGCACAAGGCCTTGTTACTAAGTGGTGGGTGGAAGTTATTATAAACATATCACAAGCCTCACATTCTACCGATGTGGGACAACTTTCCTCTCATACTCTTGGGGTGTTACATAGTCCCTTCCATCAAGGGGACTTAGAAAAAGCCGTTGCTACAATAACGCGGTCTTTTGATGTTTTTGCACGCGTACCGGGTTTACACATTTTTTGCATGAGATTTGATTTTCAAGTCATGTGTTAGGGTGTAGACGTTGTTCGGTGTTTCTCATAATGACCGCCTTGTGTAAGTTTGTGATGGGTCCGATTTTTCCAAAGTAAGTGGGGTTTATGCAATTTTTGCTTGGTTTTGCAAAAACCAAAGTTAGGGCATAGACGTTTCTTAGTTGTTGTAATAAGGTGTTGTGTTGACTATGGCGATCATTCTTGTTTTTGAACCTCAAATCCCAGAACGGTGCTTGCACCAAACCATTTTCACCCAACCCAAGCCCCGTTACATCCTTATGGTTGTTCTCATCATGTGCATTTGCATTTTTCATTGATTTTTGGATGGAGTACCATTCTAGATTGCGGGCATGCTTCGCAAGTTGAGGTAGGTGAGTGATTTTGGTTACTTTTTGTCACAAAAATCGCCCCCCTTTCTTTCCTTGTGTGTTGAGTGTCACCCGTGAGAGTCGGTACTTAGGGTTCTTTTATCGGTTATGGGTCTTGCATGGAGTTGAATCATGTGTGTGTCGTGTCATTCTTGGAAGTATAGCTTAGTACTTCCGTTTGCCCGCCTTGAATTAGTTTCTTGGTCTTTGGTGATGTCATTCTTGGTTGCTTGAGCTTGATTTAGGGGTTTGACGCCTTGGTTAGACTTTGAGTCGGCATCCTCCGCTATAGACCGCCTTTGTTTTGTTTTTCAAAACCCCGCTTGAATGAGGCAAGCGGTTTTCTTTTCCTTTTTACGATGCATGTTGCTTGTCTATACGTGTTATGTTTTTACTTGTTGGCATCAAAAGTTTTGTAGCAAGACCATACTTGCCTTGCAATAGGGCATTTTTCCTCATGAATGTCAAATTGTGAGTTGAAAGGGCTACGGGTGTAGCTAAACCCGATTCGGCTTCTAGTTAGCTTAGTTAGTTTGTTTCTTTGTTTTTAATAAGGGTTATGTAGCTACTTGATCTCTTACTCGAGGACGAGTAAGGTTTAAGTGTGGGGAATTCTGATGAGCCCAAATTTGGTCATTATTTCTCTTGTTTTCCTTTTATTTCGATCCCGTTTCACCCCCGTTTGGCACGATTTCGCCCCTTTTTGTACCTGATATCTCTCTTCTACATGTCTGGTTGCCATGTTGTAGGACTTGGCGCGGGAATGAAGAAACGGGAGCAAAACGTGTTGAAATCAAGGCAAAATAGGAGGAAAAGAGCTGAAATGACAAAATGGGGTCCTCAGCCGGTCGGCCGGCGGCCGGTGCGCCGGCTGGGAGCCCCTTTGCCTATTTTCGAAGAAAATGTTACAGACCATGGAGAATGCATCCCCAGCCGGTGGCCAACCGGCAGCCGGCTGACCGGCTGGGACCCCCTCGCCATTGCCTTTGTTGATTTAAAGTCAGACCCTTGATTTCGCATCCCCAGCCGGTGGACAACCGGCGGCCGGTCCACCGGCTGGCAGTACCTGAGCATTGAAGAAAAAAGAAGAAATTTTCAGAAGTCCAAATTTGGACTCTCAGCCGGTCACAGACCGGCAGCCGGTTGACCGGCTGGGAGTCGCTTTTCAGAAATTCGCACACTATATAAACCCGCACTTAGTCTTTCATTCGACATATAGATTCTTAAGCTTATTTTTAGGGTTTTTACTGTTTGATTACTTAATACTTAGACTCAAAAACACTCTAAAATATTTTAATCTTCTTTAGATCCTTGTTTAATCTTTCAATATTTGTTAATCTCGCTTTAGTAATCTAGTTAGCCTTGTTCTTGGGTATTGTAAGAGGATTTTGTTGGGTTATATTTTGAAGGGTTTGAAAGAATCTTTCAACTTGTTATCCAAGCTACTTCCTTTCCTATTGTTATTGGTATAATTCTTCTAATATCTACTTAGTTTTTACTTTTATTTAAGTTTCCTTTGAATCAATTGTTCATCCTTTGTTTGTTCATGATGTTTAGCTTTTGTTCATGCCTTATTCACATGTTTTCATTTACCATGAGTGATTAGTCTCCTTGCTAGGGTAAGGGGTGATCTTGGGTGTTGTTTAGATGATGAATTCATGCTAGTAAGTTGACTAGTTGTTCTTAAAAAAGTAGTCTTCCATTTGTTGCATGCTAGGTGTTTGATGATTTGCCTCAACGAAAGTTGGGCTTTGATTTTAGCGTGACTTGCCTTTAGCGACGGTTGGGGGTTTGTCTTAGCATGTTTAATGGTTGGTTGTGGTATGGTATTCCAACCTAGGTTAGTCGACTCGAGAGAAGAGACTACCCGAGACTATTTGTTTGAGACCTTCTAGTTTTCTTCCTAGCATCTTCGTCTAACCACCTTAGTGACCCCCGAAACCCTAGTCTTCTCTTCCATTGATTCAATCTTATTTAGTTGCTTTAATTGTTCGTCTTAGTTGTTCTTTAGTCTTTAATCAACCGCAAACCTATTACCCCCGACTCTCGCATAAACTAGAACATAACTATACAACTATCCCCACCGCCTTCGTGTTCGACAACCCGTTTATACTACTTACTTGGGTTTTTACAAATGTGTTTGATGCCGGTATTGACGACGAAAACCGGCCATCAACCGGCTGCCGGTTGTCCACCGACTGGGAGCCCTTTTGAGTAATCTGCCCAAAGTTGTTCTTTTCTTCAAACTTCGAAAATGGCTAAGTATGGGAAGTGCATCCCAGCCGGCTGACCGGCTGCCGGTTGGCCACCGGCTGGGAGCCTTTTCTCAAGGTTCTGAAAACTTCTTCATTTTTTCTCAAAAGTCAAGTCAAAGCTCCCCAGCCGGCCGACCGGCCGCCGGTTGGGGACCGGCTGAGAGGGCCTGGGAAAGGTCTTGCTAAATCCTTCACAATTCTTCATAAATCGCTCCAAATTCGTCTCGATTTCCTCCGTTTCTTCGCCCCCCGCCGTAATACCTACAAAAAGTGGATCGAATAGGAATATACGAGGCAACGGACGTAAAAACAACCAAAGACACGCAAATCGAGGTCGAATTGTGACCGAAAATAAAGAATATGTAAAGAAAATGATGACCAAAATGGAGCTCATCACATTCCAATCCACTAGCCAATTCAATCAAAATGCAAGCATGCAATTGAAGCCATAAGAAGGAAGCAATATGTGATGGGTAAGAAAGGGAACATGTGAGTTATGGTAATTGGAGCTAATTCAAGCTAGCAACTAACCATTAATGCAAGGATGCTTAATCCAAAATCAAACCCAACTCATTACCAAATGTCGAAGTCAAAAATAGCAAAATGACTTCTCTTATCAAGACAAAGCAAATGAGAATTTCCCAACAATATTTTTATGATGAATGTCATGGAAACTTTTAAATTTTTCTCTTCTTCTTTTTCTTTTCAATTCATGCTTCTTTTCTTTCTTTTCTTTTGTTTTCATCTTTTTTTTTTTTTGTATGGTATTTTTTTCTTTCTTTCTCGACTTTTTGACCATCAATTTTTCAATGCCAAATCACAATGATAGAAGGCAACATTTGAACTATATCCCAATTGAGCACCCAAACACCAATGAATAAACTACTAACTTGACAAGGTAGGCAAATTTTGAATGTAGCTTAGAAAATCAATAAAAACATGTGTAAAGGGGCAAAAATGGGCAAATAGAATCATGTGAAAGGCTTACAAATACTCACAAGATGAATGCAATGCTTATGAAGTGGAACAAAAACCATATTTATGCCTTTTGGTGTAACACAAAACCATGAGGAGACCTACTCACACACCTAAATGAGACCGAAAAAGGATGTAACGGTCTTAGGAGGTTCTAAACTTTCAATTTTTGTAGGTTGTCAATGGCAAAAGATCAAGCCAAAAACATCAAAAATCCATTCTCTACCTACTATGTCAAGACATCCCCATGTAAGCCAAAATTCCGTCATAAAAGACTCACAAAAAATTCCAAAGAGCATGAAAATTGGGGATTGTAAGAGGAAAATAGTAGGTGATTCATTCTCATCATCATGAAACTTGCCATCATTAAACTTATAACTAACCTATAAAAAGAAAAAGCAAAGCGATCCCTCCCCCAAGCTAAACTTCACATTGTCCTCAATAAAAGTTTAATGGGGAAAGGGAAACTACAAATAAAAGTAAAAGGAAAACTTACTAAACCGACTAGCTTCCCCCAAGCTAGTATGTACAAGGGGAGCAACAACCATTCATATAGGACCATCAAAGAAATCGGTGAAGTTGACATTGCGAGGTGGATCATCAACTTCTCTTTCTCCACTTCCACTTCCGCTAGCAAATTGAGGGTCGGAATAAGGGGCAACATGAGGAGCAACGTGAGGAGGAACTTGAGGTGCGGGATAACCTGCATAACCACCAGAAAAACCACCCTCGGGCCAAGTGAAAAAGGACGGGTGAGGTCCTTCTTGCTAGATGACCCCTTGACGGGCAAAATGAGTATAAATGGGGTTCAAAGCAAGTCTTTGATCGTCCCGCATAGTGTCCACACTAACCTGCAATCCTCTCATCATATTATAAAGATCCGCACTAGAGTGGCGGGGAGGTTGAAAAGATTCATGTTGATGAGAGGATTGTCCTACCTTGATCCTCCTGACGTGAAGAATTACCCGGATTCCCCCGACGAGTATATATACTAGCATAAGTCATAGTCGGGGCAGTGGGTGATAGGCCTCCAATAGGCAAATGAAAACTTTTACGAACAAATGGTACCCCTCCCCTAGCAGGTTCCCCTTGTGTTAGCACAGGAATTAAAGGCAAATCATCGGGTAATCGAAGAGAATCATACTTGCCTATTTTCCAAATCATTTGAGGTGGGGCACTCCGAAACCAGTCAAGTGAAACAAAGTAATCATAATCCAAACCATTTCCCACATCCCTAGGACCGGGTAACAAAGGTTGAAGGTCGGTGGTCTCTTGGTTGAACCGACAGAGATTGTGGGCTATGCGGGTTATTAACCCACCTAGGACCACACATTTGGAACGGTCACTCACTTGTTTGGACAAGTGATTGGCAAAGTGGTAAGGGATGTTGATTTGCCATTTGTCATGTCCTTCAACATTCAAGAAAGACCCAAGAATCTGAACCTCTATCAACCTCACTGAGTGAGGTTCAAGTCTCCCGAAAAAAGTCCATCCCATAGACCGTTGCCAAATACGAAAGTCTGGTCTATGAAGTAAGGCATGGGGGAGATGGTTCCAATTTCCAGGGTAGGGGAAATGGGAGATGGCATTCCAAGTCATGACTGGGTTATAATGTGCGGGAGGGTCAATAAGAATCCCATCCGTCGGTAAGCCAAAGATCGATGCGAATTGGGAAAGGGTTTTATTATAGTCTCTATTGAACAGCCTAAAACTCACCGAATGGATATGGTCTTGCCTCCTAGATTTATGAAATTCGAAGGAGCTTAGAAATTCAAGTGTGAGTTGTGGGTAAGTTCGATAGTTCATGGTTAAGGCATAACCCATATTTACCCCGTTGAACAAGGCTTTGACATGCTTATCTAATCCTATTCGCCTCAAGGAATAAAAATTAACAAAACGAGTTGGTCTCAAACCTTTGGCTTTTAAGGCATTCCAATTGTTGAATTGTTTTTCAGAAACAAACACAACGGTAGGATAGTCTTCATCTTGCCATACCGATGGTGCGTGGTGACCTTGGTACCTCCTCTACTTCTTCTTCTTCCTCCACCTCAATTGGGTTGCTAGGACCGGGTTCCGCTCTAGCCCTCTTACTACGACGGAATAAGTTTTTCAAGGGAGCCATAAATCTGAAAATTTCAAAAAAATACCAACCACAAAGAAGAAACTCACAAATTTGCTAAAACAATGTAAATGACATTCAAGTAAGGGGAATTAACACTGGCAATGACATATACTAACTCTACAAAGCATTAATTCAAACTAAAAATTGAATTCCTCACCCAAAAAGAGCAAAATCAATTTTACCCAATTTGAAGTTAGGGTTAGTGAAAAATTCAATTTCTAATCAATTTAAGGATAAATTAGAGTAGTATGAGCAAAATAACTTACTTGAGAGTGGAAATGGAAGTAGAAACCCTTGAAGAATGACTGCTAGGATGAGATTTAGTAGTAAAATGAGAGAAAAGAGTTACCTTGAGGAGGAAAGGAGAAAGGAAAATAAGATTGAAAGAATAGGAATGAAAAACGAGCGGCCCGTTTGTTTGAGAAAAAGCCGAGCTGGAGCGCTGCTGCCCCGGTCGGGGTGGCTTGCCCCGGTGTACCGGGGTGGGTTTCCTCTATTTTTTTCTTTCCAAATTTCAGATTTTTTTTTACCAAATGCCGAATGATGTTGTTCTGACCCCGGTCGGGGTAGCGTGCCCCTGACCCCCGGGGTGAGACTGATCTGCGCCTTCTTTTCCTCTTTCAGCATTCTTATTTTTTTCAGCTTTCATTTTCCTTCTGTCCTCGTATGGTACCTGCACTTTCAATTCAACATACCACAAATCTACTTATTTCTATACTACCTAAACCGAAACATTATTCAAAAAGGAAAATTAAAACACGGGTTGCCTCCCGAGAAGCGCAATTTTAAGTCTTGCTAGACGTCACGAGTCTTCAATGAATTAAGCTTGAACGGATGGAAATTCCAAGAAAACTTCCTCCACTACTCCGATAACAGCATTCTCATTATAAACTTTCAACCGGTGGCCATTGACTTTGAATCTTTCGTCGTTCGTGGTCATTACTTCGACGAAACCAAGCTTGTTCACATTAATGATGGTATACGGGCCGGACCATCGTGATCTTAATTTTCCTGGAAAAATCTTCAAACGAGAATTGAACAATAATACCTTATCACCAATCTCAAAATCTTTCTTGAGAATCTTCCTATCATGCCACCGTTTTGTCTTTTCCTTCACTACTACAAAAACGTACAACGAGGACGGTTAAAAACCGTCCTAAATTCACCCGTCCTCGTAGACTAAGAGGACGGTTGAAAAATAGTCAAACCGTCCTCTTTTGATTTTTGAAAGAGGACGGTTGGTTTATGGAACCGTCTTCTTTTTATTTTTGAAAGAGGACGGTTGTGTATGGAACCGTCTTCTTTTGATTTTTGAAAGAGGACAGTTGTGTATGGAACCGTCTTCTTTGAAATTTTAAGGAGGATAGTTGAGGTTTGGAACCGTCTTGTTTTGAACACATGCGCGCATAATTTTTGTGCCAATTTAAGGACACTTTATGAATAAACCGTCCTCTATAATCGGACTGTTTTTCATGTCAATTTCTTTGGCAACCGTTATTTAGCGTCAATTTATGAATAGAGTCGGCTTATTTTTTTGCGCCAATTTATGAATGCAACCTGTTTTTCGCCAATTTATAACATCAAATCCATGCTCTTTGAACACTAAAACTTTGAAATAAAAATTGTTTCATAACTTAAATATATCTATCTCCTACGGAGTACATTTCATAAAATTTAACAAAAGTTACATTTATACTCTAAACCGACCAAACAAAATGGAATAAGTTTGAACCTACAAAATACAAACTATGATATAAGTTTTACACAAGTACTAACAAATTCTTTTCCATCCACACACCATACTTTTAAGCTACCTAAATAGCATCCAAGCATTAGTATACTTTAAACGTCGTCTTCAAATACTTGCACCTTGTGCCTTGTGCAGTAGA
This sequence comes from Silene conica, assembly GCA_029255685.2. Classification (NCBI taxonomy): domain Eukaryota; kingdom Viridiplantae; phylum Streptophyta; class Magnoliopsida; order Caryophyllales; family Caryophyllaceae; genus Silene; species Silene conica. The sequence continues at coordinate 78,643,652 of CM055314.2, forward strand.
TATGTTGCTCAAATGTCATTCAAAGTTACTGTGCTCAATACAACCAAATCCCTACATAAAATAGTAAAACAACCTCATAAGCTAAAAGAGCCACTAGCAAGACTGCAACCCCAACCCATTTGCTCTCAAACAAAATAGATAAATGAAAGATCAAAAACACACAATAATATACTCCACATTTAAAGCTAAACCATCTAATATTTCATGACTAGTAGTTTGTAGCAGAATCTTGGTCCAGATATGTCATATTAAGGAATAATCAATAAAAAGGATTCCAATAAGATTGGGGATGGTTAATTGAATGGTGGCATGGTGCTAGTAATATCACGAATAGAATTTCATGGAAACAACTCACAATTGAGGCTTTTCAGCTTTATATTTGCAGATCATATTAATACATCCTAGTCACATAAAGCACAAAATAGAACTGTATGGCAGAAAGCTATGAGTCATGTTCGACAAACCAGGCTAATTCTGTCTAAGTAAATATTCCCTATAAAGTAAATATAAATGCAGCATGTTTAAAGCAAATGAAACAAAGATTCACCCTCAACGTATAAGTCCCCACAACCTACTGCTCGAAGGTCCCTTGCAAGCTCCTGTGTTTTCTCATATGATGCATAAGCAGTCAATGAATAATCAAGACTCCTACATGTGTACCTGAACAAGGATAGCCATCACTTCATTTGGAGAAGGGAATACAACCATTATTGTAGCAGATTTTTTCCTTACAGTATCTACAAAATAGAGAGAGATTAGAGATTCTACCACAAGATTCTAGAGTACAGACTATAGAGCCATGTTGTAACACCCCAGGAGTATAAGAGGAAAGTTTGTGTGGAGATTTGTCCCACATCGGTAGAATGTGGGGCTTGTGATATGTTTATAATAGCTTCCACCCACCACTTAGAAACAAGGCCTTGTGCTTTTGGGCTTAAGTGAGGACAAATAATGAGCCCAATAGTGTGCACCCATCTTATTGGGTTTATGTTACAACGGTGGTGGGTCGGGTTGTTACACATGTAGTCAAGTGAATAATTGAACACATCTTCATAACTCCTAAAGTAATTACGTTCAATTATCAGAGAAGCTGCTTCTCGCATATGCGGCGTTCGATCAGGTAGTGACTTATGCGACTCCATTGGTAATTTTTCATTAACACGAAACCAGACCTATCATCAAGAATTTCACAATGAGGGGAAAAAACACAGTAAACTTTGGACACTAATACCAGCAATGCTTAAAATTATAAGAAAACAATCGCTACTTTGATTGACACCAATGATCTATAAGACTATAACTAACTTAAGCTCAAAGAGATAAATAAAACCTATCATAAACTAGATACAAACAGATTTGTAATCTTCAGTGAATACAAGTTCCAGATTATGCACTCACAAATTTAGATACAAACAGCTCACGCAACCCTTCCAAGTGCATCAACTTCACCGGAACCTGATTTTTGAAGAAATCTGATTCATATCTTGTGGTGAACACTGTTTCATGTTTTTAATCCCACTATGTGCTTTTCGAGAAGGGTTATGAACAGGAACAAATGTAGGCCACAGACTCAAACATGGGGAACAGAAAAATTATTAAAACTGAGCACGTATATCATTCACAGAAAAGATAATGGGCCAGGTATCATAAATAGGCAAATAATGTGAAAATTCATAACAAAAATAATAAGAATGGTGCAAATGCAAGCTTATGAGTGACTCGGCAGGATTAAAAAGAAAAGTTTCAAAAAAAATCAAAGTAGGATTCATAATAAAAGCTCATGGACGGATTCAATATCAAGTTGAATGTGATGCATTACCTATTACAGTTTGATGAAGCAATTGCGACAACACTGAGAAGCTTGCTGGCCTTTGGATAGTCTAGAACAAGTGAACAACACCACTAGCACCTTGAGATGCAATTACCTGGAAGAAAACAGAAAGACATTCAAAAAGATATGATTTGACTGATTTTACATAGAGCTCATTGTCCTGTGGCATTACCATAAACTCAGTTACACCAAATGAAAGCTGCAAGTCCTGCAAACTACAGTCGAAGTTAACTTTGCCTGTGTAACCCAAAAAATGACAGGAAACTTAAGAAGAATAAAGACCCATAAGTGATATACTTAGTTCAACTGAAAAACAAGGATACCATTCTGCTCCTTTTCAAAGTAGTACTCCATGCAGTAGCTTTTCTTATTGTATTTCAATTCATACTTGGCTTTATACAATCTCTTCGATGTTCCTACGGGTAGATCACCCTTCTCCTTCACAAAATACACTCATTTCAGTAAGGTATAAACAACAAGAAAAAAATACAAGCCATCAATACAACAAATTGGAAACAAACAAACAACTAGCTCAAAATGAGCACAATAACTTCAGTGTTCAACGTAACCTGACCCTGTACCAATTACGAAAATGTCAAGCATGTTTGCAATTAAAAAAAAAGAATCACGGAACTATCACTATAAGCAGGGCAGCAAGCATGCAAAATAATCTTCAGAGATCCGCATTTCAAACTGACAAGTAAGAAAAATAAAAAAGCGCCAAGATAGGAATGAGATATTCAAGCTTTAACAACAAACATATGTACCAATATATTCAAACGTTAACAACAAACATATGTACCAATATATTCAAGCTTTAACACCAAACATATTTTTTCGCTTTTCATGTTTCTTTTAATTGCCAGATGCCCTGCCGCAATTTGCTTAGTCGTGATCCAGGCTGATTCCGATGCTTCAAGACCATATTTGCCAAACGAAATATTATTAATTACGGTTCCCTTTATAGGTCCCCTATGTCTTCTCTGTTTCTGGAATTTAAGCCTTATATTCGGGTACATCCCTGAACTCGAAAAAGAGCGAGCAGATAGGGATATCCAAAAACTGCCCAAAGAAGCTTGGCAATTTGGGTGAGCAATAATCGACCCTAAACCCGTATTGCAAGTCAAACTCCTTGATACAATCCCAGACCCTAGAAGCTCACGTGACTTGGTGAATTCTTTCCTCAAAGCATAATGAGAAGCAATTGGTGATATACGATGCTTAACACTCGTGTAACTATGTGAACTGAAGCTTGCTTGACTTAATAATTCGACAAGGGAACTCTTCCAAATAATCGAAAACGCTCTCGTAGCCATCGGGAACTTCAAGCTCAAAAATGCAGATAAAAGCTAAATCAAACAAAAAGAATATCAATATAAAATTGAATTCACCGACGCCTATTCCGACACCGACACCGACACGATCACAAATTAACAAGTCTGCTAACCATTCTAATAATCTTCATTAAAATGCAGATTTTTTATTAAATTTCACAAACGACAACCCTAGGATAAATCAAACAGCAACAAATGACAAAAATTAAACTAACAACACTAACTAAAAGAAGTAATTATAAGAAATAGAAAACCTTAACTATTATAACATCAATTGAATCAATAAGATAAAACAAACGAAACCAAAAAATAGATTAGTTACTAGTTAGTGAAATTAATTGAAGAATTAAATGGAGCACAAACCTCGGAAAGTAGCGGAAAGATGGATCGAGAAGTGAGAAGACGAGGGTTAATGAAATGTTGTTCTTGGTACTGTGTGTGCAAATATAGAAGTAAGATATTATGTGGATGGTAAGTGGACGTTTCAATTATATAACTGTCTTCTTTTTTTAATAAGAGGATGGTTCAATCATAGAACCGTCTTCTTTTTTAATAAGAGGACGGTTTAATTGACCAACCGTCCTTATTACTTTTATAACAAGGACGGTTTTGTTGTTAACCGTCCTATTTATATGACTAATAATAGCGCCAATTTTATTTGGTTGATACAAGACGGTCTCGTTCTCAACCGTCCTCAAAGAGGCGTCCTCGTATCCCAAATTTGTAGTAGTGCTTGTAAAGACGGGAACTTTCATAAGCTTGAAGCCGGAATTCATCGAGTTCATTGAGTTGCAATAATCTCTTCTCTCCACAAAGAGTAGCATCAAAATTGAGCTCTTTGATAGCCCAAAAAGCTTTTTGCTCCATCTCTATCGGCAAATGACAAGCCTTTCCATAGACCAACCTATATGGTGAAGTGCCAATAGGTGTCTTGAAAGCGGTCCTATATGCCCACAAGGTGTCATTTAGCCTTGTACTCCAATCTTTCCTTGATTTTGCAACAACTTTTTCAAGAATGGATTTGATTTCACGGTTTGAGACCTCGACTTGGCCACTCGTTTGCGGATGGTAGGCCAACCCTCTTCTATGAAAAACCCCATATTTAGCAAGCAATGTATCAAGTTGTTTTTCACCAAAGTGAGTTCCACGATCACTAATCACCGCTCTAGGTACACCAAAGCGTGGGAAAATGACCTTCTTAAACAATCTTATGACATGATGGGCATCATTAGTGGGAGTGGCAATGGCTTCTACCCATTTGGAAACGTAATCAACGGCTACCAAGATATAACGATTGCCTTTTGATGAAGGAAAAGGGCCTTGGTAGTCGATGCCCCACACATCGAAAATTCCAACTTCAAGAATTCCATTTTGAGGCATCTCATGCCTTCTTGAAATAGATCTGGTTCTTTGGCAAGCATCACATGCCATCACAAAATTCTTAGCATCTTGGAACATAGTAAGCCAATAGAAACCGGATTGCAAAATCTTAGCAACAGTTTTAGATGGTCCATGATGACCACCATAGGGAGAAGAATGACAACCTTCTAACACTCCTTTCACATCCCATTGTGGGATACATCTCCGGTATAACCCATCGGAGCAATGTTTGAACAAATAAGGATCATCCCAAAGATAGAATTTGGCATCATACATGAACTTCTTTCTTTGTTGATATGAAAGGTTAGGTGGCAACTCATGACCAACAAGATAATTGGCAATATCGGCATACCATGGTGTATTTTTCTCGACCATCATCAAGGAGTCATCGGCAAAAGAATCATCAATAGGTATATGAATACCTTCATCATCAAACCTCAAACGGGAGAGGTGATCGGCCACAACATTTTTAGCTCCTTTCTTGTCACGAATCTCAAGGTCAAATTCTTGCAAAAGCAAGATCCATCTAATGAGCCTCGGCTTTGCCTCCTTCTTTGAAAGTAGATGTTTCAAGGCGGCGTGATCGGTATGGACAATGACCTTAGAACCAACCAAGTAAGAACGGAATTTGTCTAAAGCATAGACAATAGCAAGAAGTTCCTTCTCGGTAGTGGCATAATTGACTTGAGCTGCATCCAATAGGGCAGAGTATGGATCGGATATCCGATCCAAAACCCTATTTCGGATCGGATATCCGATCCAAAAATCCAAATTTTTAGTATCCGTGATCTGATCCGAAATGATCGGATATCCGAAATTTAGTATCCGAAAATATCCGAAAATTTCGGATCAGTTATCCGATATCCGATATCCGCTCTGTGTATTTTATATATTGTCAAACTGTAATAAAAAAGAAAACTAGCGTAATACTAATTTCATTCGGTATATATTACAAAACATAAACCCGCTACCTATTAAGGAAAACTAGCGTAATATTGTGGATATCGGATATCGGATAACTAAAATTAGCTAGTACTTAAAATTGTGGATAGGTTTATTTACGATTTTGTGAAATTAGCTAGCACTATTTATGGATCAAATCTCGGATACGGATCGGATATTAACGGATATCGGGTATCAGATCCGATATTTGATATATGATCCAATAACTTTCGGATATCGGATATCCAAATTTTTAAACCTGATATCCGTATTTGATCCGATATCCAAATATTTCGGATACGGGTATCCAAACCGAACCACTTTTCGGATCAGATATCCATTATTTCGGATCGGATACGGATCGGATATCGGATAATTCGGATAATCGGATTTTTTACTCAGCCCTAGCATCCAATGTTTTACTTGCATAGTAAATGGCATGAAGCACCTTATTTTTCCTTTGCCCAAGAACGGCACCCACCGCATAGTCACTAGCATCGCACATTACTTCAAATGGCAAATTCCAATCCAGTGATTGGATGATGGGTGCTAAAATTAAAGCTTCCTTAATCCTGTTAAAAGCCTCAAGACAAGCATCAGTAAAAACAAATGGAGCATCCTTCAAAAGGAGCTCGGTAAGAGGCTTTGCAATTTTGGAGAAATCTTTTATAAAACGGCGGTAAAATCCCGCATGTCCCAGAAAACTTCTTATACCTTTGACATTTATTGGAGGGGGGAGTTGCTCGCTCACTTGGACCTTGGCACGGTCCACCTCTATACCTCTTTCTGAAACAAGATGACCGAGTACCACTCCTTCATTTACCATGAAGTGACACTTTTCCCAATTCAAAACTAAGTCCACTTCTTCACATCTTTTCAAAACCCTGGTCAAATTGGCCAAACAAGCATCAAATGTAGTGCCATAGACACTAAAATCATCCATGAAAACTTCCATGATGGACTCAATGAAATCTGAAGAAATACTAGTCATGAAACGTTGGAAGGTTGCGGGGGCATTACATAGACTGAAAGGCATCCTACGGTAAGCAAAGGTACCATAAGGACAAGTGAAAGTGGTCTTTTCTTGGTCATCGGGATGAATGGGTATTTGGAAGAATCCCGAGTAACCATCTAAGTAGCAAAAGTACTTATGACATGCCAACCTCTCCAACATTTGGTCAATGAATGGTAAGGGATAATGGTCTTTCTTAGTGGCCAAGTTCAACCTCCTATAGTCAATACACATGCGCCATCCCGTCACAACGCGAGTAGGGATGAGTTCATCTTTATCATTTTTTACTACCGTGGTCCCTCCTTTCTTTGGGACCACTTGGACCGGACTAACCCATTTGGAGTCGGAAATTGCATAGATAATTCCTGCATCCAAGAGTTTCATGACCTCTTTTTTGACAACTTCTTGCATGTTTGGGTTTAAGCGACGTTGACCTTGTACACATGGCTTATGATCTTCTTCTAAGTGAATCCTATGCATACAAAAATCGGGGCTTATTCCCTTCAAATCATCTAGTGAATAGCCTATAGCCTTCTTATGGGTTCTCAACACATCTAACAACCTAGACACTTGACTTTCATCTAGATGGGTACTTACAATGATTGGGCACATTTCTGATTCATCTAGAAAAGCATACTTTAAATTCAGTGGGAGGGGCTTTAGTTCGGGTTTTTGTACCTCGACCGTAGTAGAAGTAGCAACCAAAACTATGAATTTAGAGTTTTCCTCCAAGGCTAGCTCCTCTCCATCAAGTTCCAACTCCAAAGCATCTATCTCATCGCCATTAATGTCATCATCACCTGCAAAAGATTCTAGCAACAAAAGAGCCTCCAATGGATCCTTGCTTAAGGATCGGGGCAATGAATCTTCCACAATAATATCAATTATATCTGAGACCTCTATGGAGTAACATGGTTCTTCTAACATTGGACTTTTCACAACATTGTTCAAATTGTAAGTCATTTTGTCATCACCAACTTCCAAAGTCAATTTACCGTTTTTAACATCAATGACCGCACCCGCGGTATGTAAAAATGGTCTTCCCAAAATAATCGGGATTTACGAATCTTCAGCGATGTCAAGAACAATAAAGTCAACCGGAATGAAAAATTTGCCGACTTTGACGGGAACATCCTCCAAAACACCTAGAGGGTGTTTTACAGAACGGTCCGCCATTTGCAATGTGACACTAGTACACTTTAACTCTCCCATGTTTAATTTCTCACAAATGGAAAATGGCATGACACTAACACTAGCACCTAAATCACAAAGAGCTTTGTCGATAGTATAGGTACCAATGGTGCATGGGATTGAAAAGCTTCCTGGATCTTTTAACTTAGGTGGGGACAAATTTTGTAAAAGGGCATTACACTCAGCGGTGAAGGCCAAGGTTTCAAGGCTATCTATTGTCCTTTTCCTAGTTAAGATGTCTTTCATGAATTTAGTGTATGAGGGGACTTGGGTGATTAACTCGGTAAAAGGGATTGTTACCTGTAAGTTTTTCACCACCTCCATGAATTTACCAAATTGAGTTTCCTTGTGAGCTCTTGCCAACCTATGGGGAAAAGGCACTTGAATCTTTTCTGGCTCCTTAGCTTTATCTTTACCCTTTGGGGGCTCCTCCTCAATTTCTACCAACACAGGCTCATTGATTTGGTCGGGCTCCTTCTCAACTTCTTTTGAGCTAGTAGCTTTGTTCCCAACGTCATCTTTCTTACCCATTTGATCACTCTCTTCAGTGGGCATTTGGGGTCCCTCATAGGTAGTACCACTCCTTAAAGCGACAGCATTAGCTTGCTCGTGAGGTTGTGCTCCTTGTGGTGGCAATTGACCTTGTTGTCTTTGTGGTGGCATTAGCTTGCTCGTGAGGTTGTGCTCCTTGAGGTTGTGACTATTCCTCTTGGGAGCATAGCCGTAGTGGGCTTGGAATGATCAGACAAACGCACCATCTTTTGCTTTGGTGGTTGAGAAGTACAGGCTTCTTCTTCAAGATTTCTGAGATCCTCTAGATAAAACTTCGAATGTTATCAAGTTCCGCAAGAGTTGCGGCTTCGGCAATCTCCTTAAGGAAGCGTAATCTCCTACGCAAAGACTTCTCGGGTTCGGGATCGACGGGAAGAAGTTCACCAATTCGAGAGGACTTGGGCATAAGACAACAACCTAGGGGAGATTGTAAGTAACAGTCTCAGGAACAAGTGTTCCTTAAGACAAAAGAAAATAAGATAGAATTCTACTAATCACAAAAATAAAACCGTGCGTCCCCGGCAACGGCGCCAAAATTTGGCCAGGCTTGTCGCACACCTACCAAAAATAAAAGTCCCTAGACTTGACTAACATACAAATTAATGTAGATAGGGAAGAAGGGGTCAAACCACAGGGAGACGGAAATGTAATTGTGATTAGCTATGAAGAGAATACTACCTAGGTCGGTCACGTGTTGTTTGTTGTTTTGATTGAAGATTTACTTAAAACAGAAATTACAAAAAATGAAGATGTAAACGATTATAGGGGAGAATCTAGGGGATTGGGGTTACTCATGCATATAGGAGCTTAGTCATGTCAAATTAAAGAAATACATTGTCAATAGTTGATTAGGTTTATAACAATTTCCTCTCGGCCTAGAGTTTAACCGTAGATTGATTACCAATTAGCTCTCGCGTACATTCTAACAAAATACTATAACATGCCATGCCTAATTCTATCCCGATTTTCAATCTTAGGATAAGAACAACACAATTAACAATTATGACTACGACTACAACTATCGAATGATCAAGTTCTATCCCGGCTTTCGGTCTTAGGATGAGAATAATGATTTATCAATAATCATGGTCAAAATCATATATTAATCAAATGAAACAAGCATGTATAAAACCAACCATATGATAATGCTGCAAAATCAATAATTTAACATGACCTAACAACTACTCTAGCATGGTTTCCCCCTAGATATAAAAACTACTCACACATGGCTTTGTGAGCTAGAGTATCAATTCTATTGACTAAGATAGACATAATGACGATAACGAAATAAAACCGTAAGAAAGATAATACCGGGAATCAACGGAATAAGAACTCGGAAGATGAAATGCGAATAGCTTCGAAAAATGCTTGAATAAACAAAGAACTATTTTTACAAAGAAAATAAAGAAAGACTTAGAGTATTTTCTTACAAGCTTAATGTAGCTAAAAGTTCCTAATATTTTATGATTTGATGCTAATTGATGATGTGCAAATGAATGAGATCAAGGGGTATATATAGTGATGAGGAGACGGAGTAGATTACAGCCACCCCGGACCGGGGCAAGAACATGACGTCTGCATTCTTTGAATCTGGTCCAGAAAACAGCGAGATCGCAGCCACCCCGGTATACCGGGGCAGCCCACCCCGACCGGGGTGAGAACACTGTCCATATACTCCGTATTTCGTCAATTGTTTACATTTGGGAACATGGGTGACGTTGCAAGAATGATGTAATGATTGAGTTGTCATGTTTTGCACATTATGCTCTTCGAGGGTTGACTTCTTTGTTGACTTTCTTTGACTTTCTTTCATTTTCCGTCACTTCTACTACCCGGAGAATGCTTGTCTCGACTTTGGTTAGCTCCGTGATGCTCGGTAAATGTCAAAATGTAAGAGAAATCCGAAAATTCCTACAAAAACTGCTAAACCATATACAAATTACCTAGAACACGGAATTAGCTCAATAAACATTGAAGAATAATGTAAACGATGATAAAACATGAGCTAAAATGGGGACGGAAAGTATATAAAAAAAGAGCATATCACTAATAATTCCATGAAGCCAACGGGACGGACCAGGTGTACTTACGCCACAAGAGCGTAGAAAGAAAAGGGGAAGAAAGAGCCGAACAAGCTTATCTTCAGCGGAGAAGAATCTCCTACACCGCGGTGATCGACCCCAACAGTCCAAACACCAAAGATCCAAAGAACCAAGTAAACTGATGAGACAGATTAGATATCACACCCCAACTGACCTCCCAACCAAGAACCTCAAAAGGACCCAACGACTACAACAAAGACCTTTCTTGATTGAGATAATTAGAAGAAAAAGATAAAACAAGAAATTAGCTTGTAATGACATTGAACCCCCACCTCCAGACCAGTCAACCACACTGAAGACCTAACTCGGGCCAACTCAAACCCAGACAATCCAACTTAAAATTAAAATCCAAGACACAAATCCAAAGATAGAAAATCCAAAGATCTCCAAAGGTCATTAAAAGATCCCCAAGGCACCATCCAAACAACGAAGACACCCAACACCCGAACACAAACAACGACCGACTAGAGAAAGACACCGTCACACATGCATGCAACCAAAGTAATAGAAAAGGCCAACACCAGATCCATTAGGCGGATCAAAACACAACAAAGACACCCATTTCACCACACGACGCCTCCCACGACCACGACTAAACATGCAACCAGACCAAACAAGGAACTACACTCACAAACACTTGTGATAAAGGGATTGAGAACGATAGGTGGGGGAAATGGGGGGGGGGGGGGGGATCACCATATCAGACCCAAAACAAAACCACAAAGAGCTAACATCGACACTGACAAACACTAGTGATAAAGGGACTGAGACCGATAGGTGGGGGAAATGGGGGGGATCACCATATCAGACCCAAAACAAGACCACAAAGAGCAACATCGACACAACCAAATGAGATATACTCATCGACACATACAAACCAAAAAAACCAAGAACAAGAGAGACGAACCAGGGGTGGGGAAAATGGAGGGAACACCCCTAGGAGGAAAACAAGTTTAACGGTGAAAGGACAAGGTAGTAGAGAGGGACAGGTACACCAGGGAGAGACCCCAAACCAGACGAACGAAAGCCAAAAACAGCAAACCTAAGACCAAACACAACCCACTCAAGATGCATGCAAGGAGAACGTGACAAACATAGTCGGATGAACACCAACGAAGATCCAAAAACCAAAAAATGAGGTGCCAACAGAGAGATCATGAACATGGCATGTAAAAGAACATGTTGATTATCAAAAGGAAACCAAAAACAGAGAATCGATCAATATGACCACGGAGAGAAGAGAGATTTGAATCAAAAGGGATAAGTGAGAAAACAAGGGTGAAAAATTATAAATTAAGATTGAAAATGGGAACATCGCCGGAGATAGGACAAAACGGGCCCATCTCCGGCGACGGAGCAGACTGAGAAGGACAGTGAGTGAATGGGGAAGGTGGAGGTTGCAAAGTAGAATTTAGGGGATTTTTTTAGAGAGGATTTTGGGGGGGAGAGAAAGGATTTCTTACTTCTTTTAATTTAATTATCACTTAGATTTTATTTCATGAATGATATATGGTGTGATAAATTTTGAAATAGGTATGATGAGAATTTCGATGAAAAATTGTAACATCAAAAACACATATGGGCACAAGTAGCCCTATATCACCATTTTCATATAATATTTAAATGGAAGCAAAAAAGAACACCCGACTTAGATCAATAAATTGTACAATAGAGTAATAGAAAGGTTAATATAATAAAATCTACACGGCAAAAGAAAAAGAAAAAGAAAAAACACAAGGGTGTAAAGAAATTAATTTCAATAAATAAATCATGGTAGTATCCCTTGTCATCATGTTGAGCTTGTATCATCCTCCTATAAACCAATCCAATGTATAATAATTAGCACAAAATCATACTACATTAATATCAAACTAGTGTAATACCCGTGAAAATTCACGGGGTTGTGTACACTTATTTTTAAAGACGACGTCGGTATATTTATTTCAATATATAGCAATTCTGTTTATTCGAACGAATTTTTTTTTAACGGGATGTTTGAATATAAGATATATTCGGTGAAAAGGTGAATTTTTTTTTAGTTCTTATTTATGTAATTATGGAAAGATTTTCTTAATTTAGTTTATATGCTTGATTTGTAATATGCAGTCAAACTCTTTGTATTTAATTCTTAATTTAGTTAATATGGTTGATTTGTAATATGCAGTCAGATTTTCTTATGAAGTGCATAGATATTTGACTGAATAGATCACATTTCTAAATTAATGCCATATCCTTTGATTTTTATCTTCACACGTTTTTTTTATGGCATAGAATATAATATTTTGTTTCTTATTTTCTTATTTAAGTTCTTATTTATGGAATATCTCCTAAAGAATATAATATTTTGTTTCTTAATTAGTTTATTATTTTGGTTTTTATTTGAATTATGGAAATATTTTCTTAATTTAGTTTATATACTTGATCTGTAATATGCAGTCAAACTAATTTTTGAGTTAATTATTTTTGGAGTTTTATATGGTGTATTATAATACGGTTTTTGGAGTTTATCTATCCCGTGATTTTTGGAGTTTATTTATGGAGTTTTATATGGTGTATTATAATACGGTCAGACTCTTTGTATTGAAATTATAAGTGCTGAAATAACAATCACACTCTTTTTTAAGTATTATTTTATTAACTTTATTAATTTAATAATATTGGTCTATATTCCTATTTTTTTCGAGATTATAAATTATGAATTATGAATTACGTTTAATATAAAAAATTTAGGTCATACGACTTAGAAGGATTTATAAATTTAATAATTATAACCCCCAGACTTTTAAGAAAATTATGTGTTTTTTTCGAGATTATAAATTATAAATTACGTTTAACATAAAATTTTGTTTTACGTTTAAATTATTATTATTATAGAATAGAATCTGGTCAAATATGGTCAGACAACTTAGAAGGATTTTCACTTTGTAAATATAGAATAGAATCTTTAGGATAGATAACAATCAGACTTTTTGTATTTAATTATTAAATTATTATTAAATTATTAAATTATTATGATGTGACATTAATGAGTAATTCTGATTGGTCTACAAAACTGAAATTTCTGAGGGTGAATGTGAGAGCTCGAAACAATAAACGCTGAAACCTGATTGCGCCACGTCAGCGGAATTACATTCTTCTTTATAGTAATAATGATTAATCAACTCTAAAGCAAAATATATAGAAAAATAATTACGATAATAATTAATCACAAAAAAAGAAAAAAGGTAAACTAATAATTAAGAAATAAATATTATTCTTTCCATACCACACCAAAGACAACGTGAGGTAAAATGGAGGATTTAAGAACGTAGTTGCTCATTCATGAATGAGTTTTGCTCTTTTATAGACTTTTTTTCGTATTTTTTCCATAGTATACCCTTTGTCTCGAGAAAAAAAAACTCTCCCTAATTCTCTTTCTCACAAGTTGAATCAAATTCGTAAATTACACAATTATGAATCCTAATTCTCATATCGATTAGTAACAATTTTAATTATTAAGTTTATTAGTTGTATTATATCAAATTAGGGAATTAATTTTAACTAATTAAATTAGGGTTTGTTTTAAGGTGCCGCAGGCGTTAGGGTGAGGGACGATATCCGTCGTCGGCGTGGTACCGATGCACCAAAAAATCTCGGCTATGAAATCACTCTTGCTAAAGCCAAGAAAATCAAGCATACCAAGTGTCTAGGTTGCAACACCCAAATATCTTTGAAAGCTTGTGTGTTGACGGTAACTACATCAAGTAAAATGTGTTGTCAAAAGTGTCATATTATCAATTCGATTGGACTAATGGGATTAGAATGTGTTTGGAGGATATATAATCAAGAATTTTCCATGTCAATGATACTAATTCTTCAAATTGGTAGGAGCGAGTTTTGTGGTAAAGGTTATTATAGGTAGTAAATGCGCAGGGGGACACGACAATGAGGGTGGTGGATGGCGGATGGATGATGGTAGTTAGAGAGGGAAGTAACTGAATTAGAATGATGAAGACATTAAATAAAAGGGGTATAATGGTCATTTATGTCAAAGAAGGAGTAAAACTCGTCCATGAATATACACCACCCTTTAAGAAAATGTGAAAAAAATTAAGGGTAAAGAGGGGAAAATAGGTGGGTATGTAATGGGTTGGTAAGTTTTACCTTTGTTATGGTACCGATGGAGTATAATATAATGTCAACATCAGCAATGAAGTTACAATCTCGCTACTTGAAATTTTTATAAAGAATAGTCTTATAACACTACATAAAACACACTCATACCGGTTTTAGTCTTCAGTCCCGATTCAAAAACAATTTGTAAAGTCTCAATTATAATAGTAGTATAATCGGGGTCGAGTCCACAAGGATAGTGAGAATGTATACGTAGTTTGTCCAAATCTAAGTATAATCGATTAAAAGGGAAAGTTGGTGATTCAATTAACTAAGTTAAACTAACGCAAAGAAGGAACATAAATGTCTAAAATTAAGTGTAAATAATTGAGGGAAGCTAGGATAATCCGATTTACCCGAGTGAGGTAGACACAAACAAACAATTAACAAGAAATGGGTAGTAATATGGATTAGATTTAGACACTAAAGCTAAACATAAAACTTTCGCCTTTGGTCACGAATCTTCACAAACACAATATCAGTCGCCCTCTATCATTTTCACTAAAAGAAATGTCAAGTATATATCAAGATAGGCATTAGCTTTCGCTCACACATTTCATCAAATACCTTGTATGCATGTTAATGAAAGTCAACCAATCTTCTCAAAACCATATATTAATTATTCATGTCGTCCATAGTCTAACTGTCACTTAACATTCCCCTAAATCCTATGGAGTACTACTACTCACTCATGCTTGAAAAACAAATGTAATCAAATGAAGAGAAATCATGAACAGGGTAGCAAACATGGTATAAATGCAAGCATTATCAAATAAAATGAACTAAGAAATGTAAACAATTGAAAGCAGAGTGAAATGACGAAGAAGATTATACCAAACAACTTAGATTGATTAAGAAGAAATTCTTCAGTTTCTTCTTTTACAACCCAAAACTAAATTGTAAACAAATGAAAAATAGAAGATCTGATGAAAGTTTAAGAGTAAATAAATGCTAAATATGAAAATATTAATGTTTGGTTCCGGAAAGATTAAAAGATAAGGTTTTGTTTCTCTTCTAGAGTTACTAGGGTTGTGTATCCAAATGAAAACTAAGGAAGGGTATTTATAGTTTTCTTATATAATAGGTAGTTAACTTGGTACACCCAAGCAAAACATCGGCAGACATTGCCTCAGATTAAGAGGCTCTTCGACATTTGCAACCACTTTTTTTTTACTAGTTTCTAAGGATTCCCGTGCGAATAGTTTATCCATCGACATTAGGATCGACGTCTGCTAAAGTTGCCCCTGAATTGCTCTCGGTTTCGTCTTTTATCGGGGGAACATCCCCAGTTGCAGCCATCGTCCCTACCTAATGAAAGGGTGCCTCTCCTCTAACGTAATGGTCATCTTACCGTTTCTCACGAAAGCGTTTCTCACGAAAGCGCTGTGAACCCGCGGGGGAAAGACGCACTTCGAAAAGAGCTCGTATGAAGTTGTCACAAACACAAATAATAGAGCCCTTCAATCCGACCTCAAATTATACCGAAAATTGTCGAGTTTTTAAACAAATCTTTTCGAGAAGTACCTTGTCTTAGGCACAAGCCGTTATGTCTGATTTTCACGATCTTGAAGAGGAAGGGGATTAGGTTAAATGAGAATTCTGGCTTGTTTGAAAAAACAATGAAAATTACAAAGGTAAGAAAATGCGGAGGAGGGGTCTGAGTCGGTGGATCGACCGACAGTGGCTCTCCCGGCTGGGAGTCTTCTGTAACTTGAAGCATATAACTTGTCATTAGGGGGTGCTAGTCGGTGCACCGATTGGCGCCAGACTGACCGACTGTGAGCCCCTTGTAACTTCATCAGTCTTTAACCTCTTCAGGTGGCCCCTAGTCGGCGGACCGGCTCCCGGCGGCCTACCCGATTGAGATGATTCTGTTTCCTTCCCCAATTTCTTCCTTCAGCTCGTGATATGGGTTTCAGTCGACCTACCGGATGTCACCTGTCGGACTACCAACTCAGAACATTTTCTCAGCCTTTTCCACTTTATTAGGGAAGGTATGGTTAATGCTCCTTGGTAAATGAGAGTGTTACAATTACAAACTAAATGTACCATGCAAAGGTGTACCATGTATCCACCCATCACTAACTCCTACAAACCACCCGGTTCACCCCTCCCCACGCACTTACACCCTTATGTCCATTCTTCTCATCGACCTCCAACAACCTACTCATCGACCATCGTCAGATCACCGATCGCTCACCAACACCCAATTAACCTTCCTCCAAACCCGAACCCCACAACTCCACCCACATTTACCACCGATCTACCATCACCCTTTTTTCCCATGTCTACTCACCACCACAACGTCGCCCTTCCATTCGCCGTCCGATTGCAACAATCAAATTTCGCCGACCATTCTTACCCCCACCCTACGTCAGTCTTCACCACGCACCTCACTCATACATTAATTCCAACCGCCAGACCCGCATCTTCCTTCCACCCACCCACCTAACAACCCAACTCTCTACCCGCTCCCCCTAACCACCACAACCACCGAGTCACACCTTGGTAATACCAAAACCCCAACACTGGTCTAATGTATAATTTCTAGTTGACGAATCAAATTTGTTTTTTACATTCGAATTAGAACTCATAATTGAAGAAATATAATCAATTTAGAAAGTTTACGGTCATAACTAATATTAAAACGTGAAATATAAAAATATAAACTATACTAAAATGAATAAAATACGAGCTCAAAAAAAGTCTGTATATTTAATGAGACACCCCTACATAACTATTTGCAAATTTTATTCAAGATATAGAGAATCATAGCCGAGTGCTCACCCCATCACACTACCGAAATGGACGCCTAAAAATCATAAATTGGATTCTACGAAGAACAAGGCGTCAATTTCCCCCCAGATTTACCCACCAACAACCACCCCCCTCCCCCTTTCCCCAATCTTCAATCAACATTAACAAAAATGTCATCCGATCAACCCACCCCACCACCTCCACCGCCACCACAACAACCACAACACGGACACGGAAACGGAAACGAAACCGAAGAAGAATACTACTTCTGCCACCAATGTAACCGAACAATTTCAATCCCCATCCCACCTCCATCCTCCTCAACCGACCTCTCTTGTCCTCGCTGCCATGGCGGATTCCTCGAACAAGTCAATCTCCCTTCTCCACCTTCTTTACCACCTCTTCATCATCCCTTCCCTTTCCTTTCTCCCTCTTCCGATTTTAATCCTTTCAATCCCGTCGATCTTTCCTCTCTCTTCGCCCCTTCCGCCTCCTCCACCACCGCCGCCGCTACCGGAACACTCGACCCTGCCGCCGCCAATGCCGTGTTTGATCCGTTCACCTTTCTGCATAATTACCTTCACTCTATGCGCTCCGGCGGTGCTAATGTTCAGTTTGTTATTCAGAATTCTGGTGAAGATGGTTCGCCTCCGGGTTTTCGTATTCCTGCTGCTAATCTTGGGGATTATTTCTTTGGCCCTGGCTTGGAACAGCTTATTCAACAACTCGCTGAAAACGATCCTAATAGGTGATCGTTTTTCGTTATTCTATTGCATTACTAGTTCGCCTCTAATCCGTTTGAAATCGAGTTTTTGATTGATTTTATTGCCTGCTCTATCGTTATTGTACTGCATTACTAGTTCGCCCCCCTCCCGTTGGAATCGAATTTTGAGTCGATTATTCTATTGCTTTACTATTTCGCATACCTAGAAATTTTCTTGTATTCTTGAGAATTTAATTATATTGTATTACTAGTTAGTTAGCCCCTCCCTCATAATCGATTTTTCAGGCTATGATGGAAAGTGATCCTAAGAGCTGATCGTGAATCGTTGTTTTATTGCGTTTCTAGTTCATCCCCTTAGAATCGAGTTTTTATCCTCTGGTATCGTTGTTCGATTACATTAGCAGTTCATCCCCTAGAATCGAGTTAATACAGGTAACTCATGGCGAGCGAGGAGGGCTAGTAGCGGCTGTCACACCTCTAGAATTATTCTATTGCATTACTAATTCGCGTACCTAGAATTTTTATTCTGTGTTTGGGATTTTCGTTTTTGTAAACTACTCAACTCTGTTACTAAATGGCAAACCTAAGAGTTTTTATCCCGTGGCATGTTATCTTATCGCGTAATAATTTGGCTCCCTCAACATCTTTTGGGAGTATAATTCCATGGTAGAAATTGCTTTTTCCAAGGGATGCATTTGATAGAATGCAGAACATTATCATATCCAGTTATTCACTAGTATCTCTGTGGCTTCTGTTCGTTTATTCCTCCTATGGCAATATTATTACTGAATTTGATTATATGCTTCTGGTTTTACTGATTTGGACCTTTGGAATTTGAGTCGTGTTGGTTAATGTAGGTATGGGACTCCACCAGCTGCGAAGTCGGCAGTGGAGGGGCTCCCGTCAGTGGATGTGACTGAGGAAATGCTGCAGTCAGACTCATCACATTGTGCAGTGTGTATGGATGAGTTTGAGCTTGGTGCACAGGTGAAGGAGTTGCCTTGTAATCATGTTTACCATAAGGATTGCATTGTTCCATGGCTGGAGTTGCATAATTCGTGTCCGGTCTGTCGCTACGAGCTTCCTACTGATGATCCTGATTATGAGCAGCGGTCCCGTGGTGTGGTGGAGGGTGGGGAGGGGGAGAGTTCAGGAGGTGGTGGGGCTGGAGGTGGTGATCAGGTATCAGAGAGGCAGTTTCAGATTTCGTTGCCCTTAATGCCATTTCGAGATGGCGGAGAGAATCCCAATTTTGAATCAGAAACCAGGCAGGAAGACCTTGATTGACGGCTTTTGCTTCACGGTGCTTGTACTCAAAAGTAATATTCCATCTCTTTCTTTCTTTGTGAGGTTTGCTGGTTTTTGATTCATTTTAATTGGTTTTCTTTGATTTAATACTTATTGTCGTGTTATCTTGGCTCATTTGATCTAGGATTAGGTTAATATGGTGGGGTTGTAATGTTAACTGGATAGATTACTTGATTATAGGCAATATTGACTAGCAGAAGGTATTGACAATGTTGACTACAAGAAGATTAGAGAAGGTAGAAAAAAGAATTTTGGCAGCGTTGGTTATTCCAGTTGTGTCAACCTCTAGATTGTAGCCTCATAGGAAAATATTATAGGCTGAAATGTACAAACATTTGATTGGAATTGTAAGGCAAGTCAGGTTAACCCTATAGCTTATAGCTAAAGGGATTCACAGTCTAATGAATATTGTTTTCTTCATTTGCTGATTGGTTAAACTTTCAGTTGTGCGTGCACAACCTCGGCCATTGTCTCCTTGTTTTTATGATCTCATGCACTTAAGGGATTTTCTTAGGTTCATCAGGTGCTAGCTAATGTCTAGCTCAAAGTATGAGGATTACTTGTTTACTGGAATGATTCTTGCCTATGGCATTATGTATTTATCTTGCATTATAGATGCTCGCTTGGAGTTTGGGCAACCTTGTGTGTGCAGTTGTAAACAACCTCAACTACCTGTGGCCTTGATTAGTATCAAGATGCCTTTGTTTTGCAGAGTTTGGTAGTAGTGCATTCCAAGTAATGCCCCCTTTATTGTATATTTTAGGTATCTACAAGGAGTGTGGATTGTAATTACGTAGTAGCCCTTAAGAATGCTGATTTTAAGGCCATATATGGGTTCCTTTGGCATATTCTCTTATTTAGTTTAAAAAGCATGTCTGGAGTCCCCCTAAATGTACACCTTGGATGAGGCACCAGCCAAAATGCCTATGTGCATTTTAGGTGCGCCTTTTAGACAAGGCTCACCTAACTAGGCTGACTAGTACCAACTTTCCATATGTTTTTCTTCTACACCTTAGTTATGCCATTTATTTTCCCCACTATTCCCGATTTTTACTCCTTCACATGTTAGCCAACTTGAAAACTCCCATAAAGGGTATTGTTACCCAAATTTTATTTGGAAACTACAAATTTGTAATAAAACTTAGGGCACCTCTCGTTCAAAAGGCGCAGGCTTTTGCCTTGCGCTTTGCGCCTCGTCACGTCGGCCCTTATCGCCTTGGTATGCCTTGCACCTTTTTAAACGAAGTTCTCTTGAGAGATGTAGACTATTAAATGTTATTCTTTGCCATTCGCTGATTATTCAAACTTTCTTTGCTTTTCGTATTTAGTCCTTCGATTACTTTTGGTGAGTTTTTGCCAAAGCTTAAAGGTAAGAAACTGCTTTATCATAACTGTGACCCTTAACAATTGAAGCTAACCCAGGCAACTCTTGCCTCGATGACGAGTTGATGATGGAACTAGCCACATATTATTACTGTATACATAAAAGGCCTTGCACCCTGATTGTGTACACAAGAATCACCAAGCCAGGACATTGGCCAAAACCTCCATCAGCCTGGATTAAGCTCTTGGTCATAAGGATATTTTCGATTTGGTTACACATTGTTTTCTACCTAAAACAAATACAATATTCACTTAACAATTTCACGTTTTACTAGCATCATACTGAATTCGCAAAGTTACCCCTAGACAACTGGCTAACATGAGGTCTTCGCAAATGTGGCGGTTTTGTCAATTAGGCACCAAGTTTGGTTGTTGCTGTGTAATCCATTCTTGGAAAAGGTTATTCATCACTCCTACTGTTTTACACCAAAACATGCCTGCTACTTTGGGCTAGTTGCTTTTTGTATAAATTTATGTGGCTTACGATCAGCTGTATGAGTCAGTTTCACGAAACAAGCTTCTTGTGTGTGCTCTGTAACGTGAATGTATTTTACTAGTCATGACTCAAGATACTCGTATTCATGCTATTTTACTTTCCAATTCATAGTAGGCTGTTGTCGCTGAACCTTGTTTATCCATGCGTGGTAGCTATCAATTCATCATCTTAGTGTCATGTAGACGATATAGTCAATTATCTTTTTTGGTAGAGGCTTTTGCTATAATCCTCTTGTGTTCCATCTATAAATGATATATACCCGCAGTTACATATCTCCAATCAGCAATTCAAGTACTACACCTAAAAAGGGGCAGCCCGGTGCACGATGGCATCCCCGCTAGGCGAGGGTCCGGGGAAGGGCCCCACCACAAGGGTGTAATGGGGGCAAGCCTTCCCTGGCCATTTTGGCAAGAGGCCGCTCCCAGGGCTTGAACCCGTGACCTCACGGTCACAAAGCAACACCTTAACCGGTGCGCCAAGGCTCCCCTTCCAATTCAAGTACTACACCTATTTACCAAAAAATGAATCAGGCAAAAGGAAGAAACAGAAAGAGATATGGAATGGTGCTTATGGCCTAATAAATCACTATACATCCATTACATAGTGGTTTCCCTTCTTAGTCTGTAGAGCCTGTCCTTATGTTGAAAAGTATTTGACTTCAAATTTGCTATCTTTTCATATGTAGTGATGAGTCAGAACATTGCATCTTGCGTGTATTAGGTGTACGCCTTCTTCTCATGTCTTGAGCGTTGTAGCCACGGGCCCTTGTTGCCTAGATGTTCCTCATGCCTTTCGGAACCAAGCATTTAATTATCTTAAAATTCAAGTCCAGTCAAAGAACTTGTAGTGGAGGCTGCTTTTCTTTTGAACAGTAGTCATGTTGGTCCGGTTAGAAATTTCAGCTTAAGTACTAGATGTGTATGTTAATCTTTCTAAGCCAACCAAATCCCTTAGCCAGCCAGATCCACACCGATGTAAAATTGATATCACGGACAGAATCAGATACTGGGAGGAACACACACAAAACAAAAACAAAAACAGAGGGAGTAGTAGTGGTCCTAGTGGAGTACTATCTAAGAGCTCACAAGCAGCTGCAGGAGTGATACCTAAATTTCTAAATCTGATTTATAATAATGGTGCATTATATGATACTGCATGGTTATCTTTTAAAATAGCTGTTAATCTGCTACCACCCTCTGTGTCCCAGTGAATACTTTACGTTTTGTTTATTTTGTGAGGAAAAAAATAAAGTAAATGTAAACTATTGTCTGGGACGGATGGAGCATGATATTGTGCTATGTTTAAGATTATTTTGTTCAAGTGTTACATGTGAATTTTATAACCAGATATACTGCTTTAATTTGAGCTATTAGCGCACTGAAATGCTCGTTTTTAGGGATCTCAGTCCTGCTGTCTCATTATGTTTTTCTCAGTTGTATGTTTCAAGTTTTCAACCATTTCTGTATAACTCGATATCTTTTAATAACTGTGCCTGAGTCATATGTAAAGAATTGGCTGACACAGATATGGAGTATTTGTTAGAATCCTTGTTGAAGTTGTGATATCTATTTTGTCTTAATTTCTTCATACACGACTTTTATAGGGTTTTAGCTTGTACCGAGTGTTGCAGTCAATCTAGAGGATGCTACCATGAAGCTTTTGTTGTCATCGTGCCATGGCTTTGTTGAACATGGAGCTAATTTCTTGTTTGTGTTCAGAAAGATGCCTTTAGTTCTTGGCACATTGATACAACAATATGGAAAGGCCTGCACTTCTTTTTTGGTCGTTTACAATTTGGTCTTTTATGCTTGAACTATTTGAATGTCTTTGGTACAAAATATGTAACTTTTTCACACAATAGTCATGGACTCATGTCTAACATCCGACACTTTCTAACATTTCCATTAATATGTACTATTGTGGTTATTGTAATTTTTGATCCCACCTCTTTCCCGCAGCTTGCCTTTTCCATCACATCTTACCGGTACTTGTTAATTCTTCCATACAAGGAGACAAGTAGATGTGAAGTTATAAGTGGTGGAGGCCTTGAGGGATTACCCGCTTTCAATCTCCTGGCCTGCATTTTATTTGAGCATGTATTGGCTAGAAATTAGAGCTAGTTTGGTGTATGCCAACTGATGCTGCTAGTGCATCAGAACACAAGTGATATTCATGAAGCCTAAGAAAGCTTTAAGCTTTGTGTTCAAGATGGTATTTGCCTGTATACTAATATACTATCCGCTGTGATTGTGAAAATTGTTGTTGGAACTCTTTCGGCACATAATTTCACTTTAATATCTGTGAATATGAATTTTGCTGTGTAGCATTTTTCTGCATTAATGCTAAGAGCTTCTGTATGTTTCTGCAGGAATCTGCTGTAATATTTGTGGGATATAGGATGATGTTCTTATACTGTGAAGATTAGTGTGAGATACATTCTTATCTTTGATGGTAATAATTTAGGTTAACTGTAATATTAAGCATTGTTAAAATTTATTCCAATTTACTATAAAAAAGTTACTCTACAGTTATAAATTTGGCCACAAAAAGTTTGTAATTCAATCTCAATTGTACACCATGTTCTATTGTTACAGCCGGTTTTTGGTTTATTGGTATATTTGCCCGGCTAGAAGGTAATTTGTTCTCGACGTTTTCAGTCTCATTAGTGTGGACTGTGGAGGGTGATAATTCCTTGATTAGCATCATGTGACATGTGACTTTTAAAGAGCCTAATAGTAAATCGTTATAGCTCTTTGAATGTTTCGGAATAGCAAATGTAGTAACGGTGCTGCCCGTCGAGGCCTATCAGATCTGTAATTCGTGCTCGGAACAGTTTTATGATCGGAAATCTTATTTTAGATGTATACCAAGTTTAAGATATAGAAAGGTATTATTCGGAACATTCTATTGAAATTTGGCAAAGGACCATCACATTCCGAAATTATCCAATATGATTAAGGATGTAGATCCTATTGAAGGAGAGGGAGAACGAAGGTAAAGCATTACTGAAGTTCATACATATCAATTTTATAATCAGGTCGAATAAAAACCAATAAGAAATACTCTGTATGTTACGTGATGAGAAAAAGTAACATACCTCGGATATAGCACCTCCAATTTTTTTATTTTTTGAGCATATATTTATTATTATTTAGCTTATTATTTCAAACTTTATTTGTTTTTGAGCATATTTATTTTTTGAACATATTAAAGTTTATAAGTTAGATTTTAGTTTTTTTCAATAACTCAAATTCAGCTAAACTTATATGTAATATTTTTGAATTTTTCTTGTGATTTTTTAAAGTTTAATGTTTAAATAAATAAACTCAGAAATCTTATAGAAAAACTCATAATTTCTAAAATAAAACTCAAAAACTTTATTATGATGCTTAGAATTAGAGGTAATATATCAAATGTACCATCCATACCGTTACACAATCATCCACCCTGAAAATCCAATACCAGTAGTTCAGTACCTCGTAATTTATTTCTTAATATTAATATCCAATTTTTGAAGCCAAAAGATAATATTTCCTTTCGCTCATTCACTGCCAAAAGTCGGTTTTAGTCCTTTACCCTGTACGAATATGTTCCTTTTATAACACACTGGATGAAAACACCAATACCAAATATTATAGCTCTCACAAGAACGAGGAATATTTAGTTTTATAACTAACTATAGCCGGGCTAAAGACAGGACAGTCCCCTCTAAGTTCAGCACACCAGTTCTCGGAGTTTCACCCTCCTGAATAATAATGAAGTGTAACCATGCTACTCCTACATCGAATGAACTATACTAACTCATTTCACATGCTACAGAATTTTCTTCTCTAGTTTCCTACTTCCACTCTTGTTCTGGAATCCATATGTTTGAAATGTAAGATTCATAAATTAAAGTGCCATAATTTGTTGTATGAAGATCTGGTATTGCCCTTGTAAACAATGGAGTTGTGTTTGCGTATCAATCACGCCAATCATCATCACTTTCATCACCAACCTGAATCAAGCGCATATGCATAATTATGTCACCATTAATAAAAATACTGAAGTAGTAGTAGTAATAATAATTATATCCTAAATAGAAATGTGGCTGTGTTGTCGTTAATTTCAGTCATAGGTCATAGCATATAGGGATTCCTTCAGAAACTAAAACAGACGCCAAGAACGGAGCAGCAGGACACAAACAATGATGAAAGCCCCGTGAGTATATCCAAGATGCAGAAACTGGGAGAAGATAAAGAAAGAAGGGAAATGACTTTACCTCTGTTGAACTTGAGATTTCTTCAATGTCATCTTCTTCCTATACAAGGCAAAAAGAAGTCAAAGAGTTTCTTGCCCAATGCAACATGATGATGTCTGACAATACAGGTTACAATTTTGTCAAGCAAGCAACGTTACGAAGGGAGGCTGTTTCCCCAACGAAACCCAAAATTACGTAGACTCAGTCAGGAGCACAAGATATTAAAAACGGAAATGGCAACTTTTACTTGGGTGGCACAAACAGGCCGAAACTGTTTCCTTTCTTCGCGTAGAAACAGAAGTTCGTGAAATCTTCCAGTATAAACCATCAACTAGATGACAAGAATCCTTCCATTGAAATGAAGAGTCCTACACCGCTCTAACAGGCCTTGGAGGTCTGAACTATGTATCCGAAGATTAAGAACTAGTCAGAGGTACTTGCCTAACATGGTTCTTTTTTGTTTAATTGGAAACATTGCGTGGTAGACTGTTATTTATTTAGTTGTTGATGCGGCGTTTCAGCTCTAAACCCAGATTTCAGGCATATTGGGTTCAGAAAACTAAAAAGGACAAAAGACTTAAAGCTACCTTTTCTGAGCATCCTCGAATCCTTATTTATATTTCTGATACAAGCAGAGGCACGCAAAAGTTTTTTTCAAAATAGACAATAAGAAAGCCTGTAAAATCAGATTACCTCATCTACCTCTGATTTTCCCTTCTTTTTGGTAGTTCTTGTCCCTGCAAATTTAAGCACTGATAAGAATAACTATAAAAAGACAGTTTGTCAAAGACGCTGAAAGCTAAAGAGCATGGTTCTAGAGGGCGTTTGGTTTGAAGGATGGTCGTTTGGTTCGAAAACATGAATAAATTTTGTGTGTTCATGCCATATCTGTTTTTTGGTTGAAAACATTTGAAATCAGGAGTCAAATCAATTTTGTGTATGCAAGACATCTCCTGTTACTTTGAGACTACGGCTTATCTGTATGCTTCTCAAGCATCTAAACTTTTATATCAACTACAACGAAGTGAGTAAGAAATGATTTAAAAGAAGCGTTTTGTTGAATAAACTATTTACCTAAGAACAAGAAACGCTTTCAAACCCCAAATGAGGCAATGCCATAATAAAGAGACTAGGCTCATAGATACATAGAAAGAAGACCATTTACCTTGTTTTCTGACTTGGGAAATGTTCTCTTTTGAAGGTTGTTCAGCAGCTTCCAAAACCAGTTTCTTCTAAATATTGTGCAAAATTATGGTCACTTAATTGTTTCACATAGGATCAAATTTGGCATTGGATATTACTAGTTCTAGTAATACACTAACCGTTGGAGTTTTGTTCTTTGATTTTGAGCTACTCGGTTGTGCAATTTTCTTAGAAGCTGAAAATTAAGAGAGATCATTCTCTTAAAGAAGTTATATGTATATCCATCAATTCATAAATATACATAATTATGGCAAATTGAAAACCGTACTTGGATCTATCTTCACCACATCTTCAGCTGTATTCTGCAAGCAGTCATTCAAATACAAATTCTGATTTCTGAATGATGATGCTTCACAGCAAGTGTACAAAAAATGTTGGCGTGAAACGTCTCAATAGTTATATTCTAGACAGGGAAAAAATATGGCGCCAACAAAATAAAATGAAAATGTGCATACTCACACAGTCACACGGTGGCATGGAGAAGGCCTGGCTAATCACTGTTTTTTTACCATTCAATCAGATGTAGGGTATCAGTTTTACAGTGGCCTAAAATTGGGTTTATTAGTCAAATATCTGCCAAGAACATGCATGTATCGATTACTTGCAAAAAGTATTCCCTATATCAGAATATATCAAAAGCCTTTACCATCAGCAGGTGAATAGTACCATGGTAGTGGAGGTTATGCAGTAACAGATTAGTCTATGCATTTAAAATCATGAGTGGGGGATAACTCCCCTGAAACGAGGGGTGCACACTAATGCTGCGTAAATTTGAACTTGATAGATGAACTATAATAGAGCATACAAGCTTCAAATCAAAATCTAAGTTTCCTAGTGGTAGAAAAGATATCGCAAACTGCAAAATAGATAGCAATCTTTCCATTTTAATACTTCAAAAGGGATTTTGGACAGGAGTAGTTTCTAATTCCGCGTCATTTTTCACCATTAGTTAGTATTGTCAGATATTGTACTCATCATATTTAAATATTACAAACAAAAAATAAAATCATGCTTTTCAAACTAGAAATTTAAGGTCAGAAAGGAGGAAGGAGAGGGTCCACAACTAAAACAACCCCAATAAATTTCTCTATTTGCTACAATAGGACTAACACAGCGAAATGACTTTATGTTCCTTACCTTCTGTTCGACTTTCTTGAAGAGTGTTGCTATAGTGGGTTGAACAAGTCCACTGCGAGATGATTTCTTTTCCTCGGAACTCAACACGGAGGATGAAGGCACTTGCACAGTGGACATTTGAATATCTTCTGAACTGCATACCTTAACCGCCTTCTCCGAGATGCCAAGATCCTGGTCAACCTGTGTATAATGGTTAAGGTTGACATATATGTGTATTCAAAACTGACAAACTTACTACAACGGTTAAAAGAGTACAGATATAGTAAAAGTCAATGGGGGAACAGGAAATACAATAATCATAAAAATAAACACACTCACATAATGCGCAATTGCGCAGGCAATTTTCATAGAACCTAAACATACAAAGTTCATGACAAAAGGGTATCTATATCCAGACTTCAATAAACTTGTTCACAGTTTCTAATTAATATTTGAAAAATAAGATTAAATAAAGAACAAAAGACACCATAAAATATGACCAGTAGTCTTTGATATACAAAATTTACAAAATCATATAGGAGCACAGGTTTTCCAATTTTACTCACAGTTTTTTTCACTCTAACCTTTCTCTTCAATTGGCCATAATCCTCATATTTGTATCAGAATCCTAGAATTTTGCATGTAAAAAGAATTTAACCAAACACCCCAGTCTCAAATTTTAACTCTTCTCCTTGAAAAACATCAGTGCAAATTTTCAGACATTCCTTAACAATTAACTATCATCATTCATCAACATTTAGAAACTACCCATTAGCTTTATCAAGCTTTACAACTCAGGTATTCACATTTGATCTCAGACCCCAAAACTTTATCCCAAAATGTAGTATAAGAGTAAAATTACCCCATTAAAGGAGTCACTAGTCAGTAAACATTAACTATTAGAGAGGTTAATCAGCAACGGAAGAACCATTATTGGATTAAAAAAAACTAACTGGGGAAAAAAACTAGTTGAAAAAAGAACCCTAATTAACTCGATAAAAAAATTAAGATCCATAATTGAATAATTTGAGGAAAATTTAATTAGATTTTGAGAGAAAATTAGTGGTTCTTTTTTTCGGAGGACAAGGGTAGAGTTTGGAAAGTAAATGAAAAGTGTATACTCCGAATGGTTTAGTAAACGTATATGAAAGAGCAATTATGAAAAATATACATATGCTGGAATTGTTTTAAGCTCTGAAAGTTTCTTGGTCTATACTCTATAAATTACTCCGTATACAGCAGTAAATATGACACAAGACATAAATCAGCAAAGAGAACTTCATTTAAAAAAGAGACAGAAAACACCAAACTAAACAGTGAGGATATCAGTAACTTCATCAGTTGATTTTGCAGACGTATCACTGATACTTTCCGGAGAATCATCTCCAGAAGAAACTTCGTTGAACCTGGCAAAGAAAGAAAGACATTATATCAAACTCAATTTTAACATAGTTTTCTTGAACTATTAAAATGGCTATTAGGAGTGGCACATGACATTTAACACCATAAGGAATGTCATGAATGATTAACTGCATAGAACGAAGCTCATACTGATTGTGTCATAGGAAACCATGAATTTTGTAGCATACATAGTTGTCCAGATACAAGGATTAAGCGGAAGGGGAAAAAACAATCACGTCCCCAGTAATTTCAAGTTCCAACAGTATATTCTTTGATTACTTGAGTAGCAGGGAGCATACCTCTAATTCCCAAGAGAGATAAACACATAAGTGTGAATCACGATACTAGATTACTAGGGTCCATTTTGGATATGACGTTTTTGTGAATTACTTCACAATTATTAAGTCAATGGTCGCAAATGCACTTAAACATGAATTCAAATTGACATATATCAGTAGGAACTAACCATTTACAGAATTACGCCAGAAATAAGTCAAAGTTAATACCTAACTCAACAAAACAGTTGATATATATCCTTCATGAACAAATTAAAGCAACCATACAGCTCGGGCAAACAGACGTATTTCAATTTGTTCAATTTCAGCAGGAATGCAAAAGCAATAGCACATACAGGCGCACAGAATCAGAGCCACACATCAATCATACTTGACCAGTTCACATGCAAAATTGAGTGGAACATCAAATAGTTAAGGACTTAAGGTTACTTAGAGACAGATATCAGCTCAGAACTATTCATACTTAAATTTCTTGCCAGCAGTTCTCCGTGATTGTCGCACTGGTGTAGTATATCCTATGTCTTTCGGATTGACTTGTCTCTCCGGAGATTCAGTGTCCATATCATCAAGTGCCAAGTCAGATGGCATTTCTTCGGTGACGGATTTCGTCACTGGTTTCTTAACAATTTTATTTTGCATCCCAGTTGCACCAGCCCCGCCTTGAAAATCAAACTCTGACTGTTTTGTCTGATATCAGAAAGAGCATTCTCACTGATTATAACGTATGTAACCGGCGATAACATAGATTATAAACATCACGAATATGATTTACAAAGATGGTAAACCTCATATAGTTCTTCTGGGATATCTAATCTAGCTTCATCTGGATTCTCATCTTTATTTCCTACCCAGTATCCTTCAGAAAATACAATCTGTAGAAAACAAGCGTACAGTAATCAGCAGGTAGAAGTCAACCTGACTATGAGCTACCTATTTACTCAAAGCAGCCTCACAAACTGGCTAGAGGATTTTGTTTGAATTCAGAATTATAGAGGAAAAATATTTGAAAGCAAAAATGGCCATGTTGCCCTTTAGAATGATCCAATAGCAACTAAAAGTAAGTAATTAGTTGAAGCAAATCAGACAAAATCTTATACAAGACCGTCTTGTTTGTAAAACCAAACTATGAATTAAACAAGGATTATGCAAGTATTTAGGTGGTCTCACATGTGAGACTCTCGTACAACACTCCCTAAGCGAATTATTAGCTCTTACACCCGGGTTGTATTGCAAAAATCAATTAGAGATGTAATAAGTGCATTCATTAATGCTCATAGTAGAATCACTAAGATGGTACTCTAGGAGCATGGGGCTTGCAAGTCACACCTAATAGGTTATGGTAACCACACTCAACTTTGAAATTACAAACACACTATTTCACAAATGCTTTCTTCCTCCTTTTGAAAGTAACATGATCATAACCTATTTTTTTCTAAATCTAATGCAATGATAAGACACCGTTATCCTCGTAACATCTTTACCATAAGCAACATACAGCTAAACAAAAGCTCACCATATTGTCAAAGCAATCTTCACATAATACATTCTTTCCACCTTTAGAGAACTGCAAAGTCAAGTAGCGATTCTTCGGATACACAATTGTCCCAAACAGCTTCATTCTCCCCTACATAATCATATTCATACCCACATCAAAATCCTGATAGAACCTCATCTCAAATTGACACCCAAAAATCAATCTCATCAGTGATACCCTCAACAACGCCCTAAAATCACAATATTAGGGGGAAAAAATGCTCAAAGCTACAAAACATTGGCAACCCATTGCAAAATGACCCCAACATTCAATTTTGAGGTCACGCCCACATCAAAACCCTGAAATTATGATATTAGGGGGAAAAAGCTCAAAACACAGAATTAAACAAACCCATTTCAAATTGACACCCAAAAATCAATCCAATTATAATCGTACTCACATCAAAACCCTAAAATCGTAATATTAGGGGGGAAAATGCTCAAAAACACAAAATACACAAACCCACTTCAAATTAGCACCCAAAAATCAATCAAAATAAAACCCAGAAACAAAAACAAGCATAAAATCAGAAACCACCTGCGGAAACTCAAGATAAAGTATAGGATTTTTGGATCTCAAATGAGTAAGTTCGCCAATTTTACCACCAGAAATAGGAGCTAGAAGTCCAGAAAATGAGAACAGATATCGACTTTTTCTCTGGGATTTCTTGACAATGTCTTTACCATGGTGTTTGATGATAGTTTTGGAAGGATTAAGTGAAGAGAAAGGTTTAGCTGGGGTTTCTGAGATGATTTGGTGGGTGTAAGCAAGTGTTTTGAGTCTAGTTCTTTCTTCAGTTTCTGGGTTTTGTTGTTGATTCTTATCTGTATTGCTGTTGGTTTTCTTAGTTTTCTTCTCTTTCGCCATTGATGGTGTTCTTTCGAGGTTTGGTTGAGTGTCAATGGCGGGAAAGTGGCCTAATGTCCAGTGGCCTTAGGGTGTATAACTAGTAGAGCCCGCAAACTTAACCCGGCCCACCCAAAACCCAACCCGGCAGAACCCGAAACCGACCTAATCTTGCATGTTATGATAGGAACGCGAATTGATATAAACCTGATTATCAGGGTTAATGTTGATCAAAAATGGAAATAATTTAGTGTTTTTTTGCCACGTTGGGGTTAGTAACAATATAACTAAACCAAATAATGGTCGAAAACTAAATCTAGTTCCAAAAAAATTGAAGTAATGCGACAAAGTATCGTATTGGATCCGATAATTCTAAGTGTGATACAATAATACATCAATTGACCAAAAAGACACGATAGAACCCCGATTCGATTTGGAAGGATAAGATAACCCGGTACGAGAGAACGTGACTTAACCTGACCCGATTGTCACCTTTAATGGTGCTACTCTGACTCTCAAGGTTTCAGCTTTGTGAGGTATGAAAATTTGACGAGGTTTCAAATTTGAATTTGATTTTCACGAGATTAAAAAATTTAAGTTGGGTGTCAGTCCAGGCAAGTTGAGTTTGGGAAAGACAAGTTCTGATCAAGTAATAAATCTGAGCCTATCACAATTTTAGGTTAGTCAGCTCGTGTTATTTCGGGTTTGTTGATCGAGTAACTCCCGAGTTCCAAGTTAGGTGGGTCGGGTCATTTTTGACAAGTAGGACATGAATGAAAAACCGTTAAAAAGCAAGAAAAGAAAAGGTGGTGGTGGTACAAACAAGAGTTGACCATGATTGCACCACCTACTACCATGTCTACCAAGCCAAGCTATCACTATTAAGCTACCAACTTTCGTTTCATTAATCCATTGCTTAATTCTTCAATCTACCATTTCAATTTCCTTCATTTCAATTCCTAACATTTTCCATCATTTCATCATTGAATTTTATCCTAAAAATGTCACCTCAAGTCATCACTTGTAACGGTAATTTCCAACTCTCTTCTTCAATATTCAATTTTTTTCACCAGTTAGTTAGTCTTCTGTTAGACGGTTTTACACTAATATGGTTTAAAACGGATCCCAGTCCTACTAACATTAACATGGCCTGTAAATGTAGAACATAGTTACTAGAATGATATGTTTTACAATATATTTGTATTTTTTGTTTTGTTTGTTGATCAATATGCAGTTTGTTGTTGGGTTGTTTGATTAATTTCAAGGCTAATGGTTGTTTTGAGTGGAATATACAGCGGCGGTGGCATATGGACCTGGGGAGGAGCTGGTAATGGAGGAGGTGGAAGTGAGTCCACCACAACCCATGGAGATTCGGATTAAAGTTGTCTGCACCTCTCTTTGTAGAAGCGATCTCACTGCTTGGCAATCTCAGGTCTTTACTTTTCGTCTGTTTCGCTTTGTTTCGCTTTTCTGCATTTTATGGTGTTGCCATTGTCTGAATTTGTTGTAATGCCAATGCCCAAATGAGGGCTGCTGATCATCAGGGCAAAAATCAAAGTTGAGGTACTGGATAGGTTATAGGTTATAGGTTATAGGTTATAGGTTATAGGTTATAGGTAGATATAACATTAAAGGATTAAGTTATCGAAAAGGGATTGACATTTAAGGAATTCTCCATCCATGCCAAAAACATTGAGCAATCGATCTTGTGTGAGTCCGAATGCAAAATCGTGTGAAATGAGTAAATGTAACATGAAAGGAGATTGCTGTATAAATACAATGTATGGAACTATGGATATGGATACATGGAAGGAGATCGTGGTATAAATACATACAATGTGTTGAGAATTCAATGTCCGAGTTTAGTTATTGAAGATCCTAAGTTTACGATGTAAATAGTGAGTATATTTCGTCTCTTTGACATTTTCATCTGTTCCTGCATACAGCTATGTGAACAATGGTGATCAATGTGCAAAATAAAACATGAATTACAAATCTTTAGCCCTTTTTTGTGACATTCTAAAAGCTGCCTATAGAGTATAATGGTTGAAAATTGTATGTGCAGGCAACTGTAACGATTTTTCCTCGAATATTTGGCCATGAAGCATCAGGGTGATTGCTTTATCCCTTTTCTTCTTGCATATTTCTTATTTGACATTGATACTTTAAGTTGGTATAATGTTTTGCTGATAACATGGTGCGTGAATGCAGTTAGAAAGAAATGTACTTATTGATCACCATGTTACCAGTTTCTGATTTGCAGGCGGTTCAGTTATTTACTACAATATTGCCTTTTATTTCTGAGTTGCCTATGTTTAGGGAGGTAGGTTTACACAATTGTGAGGTCTCTGTCACCAGCTATGCTTAAGGTTTCGTCTTCACACAATGACCTAAAACTGCGCAGTCTCTAACAGCTGTAAAAAAATTATGCGCTCTATTTACGCATGGTGAATGGACACTTGAGTAGAGGCCGTTTTATACATCCCTATCCTCTTTGAGTTTGACTCGCGTTCACTGAGCCCTTCACCAGTGATTGTAATGTCATGCCATAGAACAGCCTGATAAGAATGCGACCCTTGTTTGATGTGGTCTATCCATGCTACATTGCTAGTCTAAGTCGATTGATAGACCTTCTTTACTGTGATAGTAAATACTATATACTGTATACTTATTTTCCTATCCATGTATATAAATAGTTATACCAAGCTGAAAATAGTTACGTGGCACCTTTTGCCAAGAATGGAAGTGTGAGGCTTCAATTTTTTTCCCTGAAATACCCGTCTCTTTTCAACCCTTTTTTTAACTTCTAATGTTGAATGTTGAAAATAAGGAATGCAACTGAAGCCAGAATTATGCAGGATTGTTGAGAGTGTGGGAGAAGGGGTGACAGAATTCCAGGAGGGTGATCACGTACTCACACTATTTACTGGAGAGTGTACGACTTGCAGACATTGCATATCTAGTAAAAGCAATATGTGTCAGGTTCTTGGCCTGGAGAGAAGAGGTGTAATGCACAGTGATCAAAAGACACGTTTTTCGATCAAAGGAAAGCCTATTTATCATTATTGTGCTGTCTCAAGCTTTAGTGAGTACACCGTTGTTCACTCAGGGTGTGCTGTCAAAGTGAGAGTTGATGCTCCTTTAGAGAAATTATGTCTTTTAAGCTGTGGAGTTGCTGCAGGTAATTGATAAAATAAGGAGTAGTTTGCAATTTTCATTCATCTGTTTTTATATTCAGATTCTATTTCTTAATTTCAGTTTTGTCAGATGTCAACATGGTCATAGCTCATAGTTTTCCAGACTTCCAGCTAATCTTAATCCTGATTCATAGTAGGTTTCTGATTAGAGTTTGCAAATATGATTATCCAGGCCTTGGTGCTGCTTGGAAGGTTGCTGATATATCTGAGCAATCAACAGTTGTAATTTTCGGCCTTGGAACTGTTGGGCTCTCTGTAAGTAGTAGAGCATCGTCTTCCTGTACTATCATTGTATAAGGATTGCAGTTTGCAGCTTCTAATTTCTGTAGCTCTTGTTAAAATAGATTGTTTTAGGCGCCAAACAAAGGGGAGCTTCTCAAATAATTGGAGTTGACACAAATTCCGACAAGTTTGAGCAAGGTATCTAGAAGTTCATCTGTTAGGTTCCTTCCTTTGCTTGTGTTTAGACTCGGGTGAGTCGGGTCTCAGGCACTAGAGAAACTAATGACATTGGTGTTTCCTTGGTACAGCTAAAGCATTTGGAGTAACAAAATGTTTGAATCCTTCTGACTATGATGAACCTATACAGCAGGTATCTTAGTCATTTAATTTTATATTTAATTGTATCCTTGCTCTCGCATCTTACAACTCCGATACACTACCTGTTTTCACATGAATCTGTCACCTGTTATGCTTGACATGATGAAATTGAAATCACTTATTCCCCTTCCAGCTCATTTCTCCATGCTTCTGTCCCTCTCTAAATTGTTTCATTAATACGGCAATATGGTTCTATCTAATGTGTTAAACTTCTATCTTCTTCTTCCCTCAGCTCAACCCTAGTCGTAACTTACAGTAGTAAACTATCCCAGTAGCACACTTCCGGATTTCTGCGTGGATTTCATTACTGCAAAAAGTAAGTTGAACGAGTATTTGTCATTTTGCAGGTCATTAAGGATATGACTGGAGGAGGAGCCGATTTTGCATTTGAGTGTGTTGGTGATACTGGAACCGTGACAACTGCTTTACAATCGTGCTCTGATGTGAATCTCTCGTCTTCTATTCATAGTTTTTATTTCATACACAGTTGCTGTTATAGTTGTATCACAACTCTATAGCTGAACAATTCATTGTTTTCCGCTTCTTACAGGGATGGGGTTTGACTGTTACACTCGGTGTGCCTAAAGTGAATCCTGAAGTAAAAGCTCACTATGCAACATTTCTTTGTGGGAGAACATTGAAAGGAACTCTGTATGGAGGGTGGAAGCCGAAAACTGATCTTCCTAAACTAGTGGACATGTATATGAAGAAGGTGAGTTCCAAATTTCAGCTAAACTAATTCCCGTAATATTGCTGTTTTTGACGAGGTTTCACGATGTTAACCAACAATATTTAAACTCCCTGTGTCCATATATAAACTTCAAAGACCGCTACACAGCCGTGTCTTTTGTTGTTCGTGTAGACAATTGAAGAATCTTGTGTCCTTGGTTTTTCATGTAGCTCATTATTTTTAGCATTAATGCGATACTGCCCTGAACTTCTGATGTTTGATATTCCGACAGGAAATTCCGTTGGATGAATTCATCACTCACAATCTTCAGTTCACGGATATCAACCAAGCTTTCAAACTAATGACAGAAGGGAAGTGTCTGCGATGCGTGATTCACATGCCCAAATAAACTCTCATTTCCGGCTTAGCTTACAAAATTTTGATGCAGCAATGAACACTCGTTTGTTACTCCGTATATCTTATTTGTGTGGGTCTTCAAGTGGGCGGAGACTGGAGATAGCAGAAGAATTTCGTAATTATCTGATTCCTAACCAAGGCTGCGTGTAACCATAGAAAAAAAAATACAGTTCATCTTTTTTTTTTCCGCCCATTATGTATGTGATTTTGCCCATTTCAGCTTGTTAAAAATCCATTATTTTCTGCAATGTGTGTAGTCGATACACTCTTGTCGGTTATAGAGTTACGATGGCATGTCGAGCTTTTGGAAAGACATGGCGAACCTTATTCATAACCTTGTCATGTGTAAGACAGTTTTAAGTCCTCAAGACTTTTTATTAAGGCATGCTAATGAAGCCTTTGAGAATTTAAGAGTAAGCAAAAATGGGCAAAATAAAATCGACAACTTATTAACCTAGTTTCGGTAAGCTTCAACCGTGCCAGTAAAGAAGCGGCCAAGTACAGATTACTCTCGACAGCTCTTCAAAAGAAAGCAAGATTCCGGCACAAAAAGCTGAAAAATTTGTAGATGACATCCCATACATCAGATAGCCGGCCAATATAGCACACTGGGGTAAATCCCCGCCTTCAACCTCTCAGACCGTTGAGCAAAAGGTCGTGTTTACCTCTCAATTTCACAGCATCCGAGCAAACTGTGTGATTTCAGAATTATATCCAACAAGATAATAGAATGCATCCATTTAAATTTGTCATTGAGCTTAAACTTCGCGTCTTTGGAACATTCAAATAAATTGTGCATTGCTTCCTAATGCCTGAAGAGCTATCGGAAAATCCTTTGCCGGCATATCATAATAAAATTCACTCACATAATACATCTAGGAACAATAATTATCTAACAAGATTGTGCCTGATTACTCTATTTTCCTCATCAAGCTCAAAATGGGCTCTCTGAAACTGGCTGCTGGTGAAAAAGGGTCGAAGGTCATAAATTTCATAGTCTTGAGCCTGCATGAAACAATGAAACAAAAGCTTAAAAAAATATTCTATTTTGAGCCTATAGTGGGTCTTGTAATCTTGTATGAGACAGTCTTAGATGTGAAACAACACTTTTACTTATAGAATTGAAGTGTTAGTAGAACAGATAAGACCGCTTCATAAAGTTTTTATGCAGCAAAAATAAGGTCTCCCCACTGTACCTTGTGTTGCAACTCTTCCACTTTCACATCAATGTGATCACGCTCAGGACTGAAACCAGACACAATTTCCTCAAAATGTAGTGCATCCTTAACGATTCCACGAAGAAGATGCAAGAGCAGCTCATTGTAATCCTTCTTGAATGTCATATACTTCTTGAAGGACTGCAAATATAAGCAATCGTTAAGGAACAATCCAAGAAATTGTGTAGACTTTGAGCAACTCCTAAGTTTTGAGTTGCGAAGAACATGAAATTTCAATCTTACAGCAGTAATTCCAAACTTTTTCCACATGATATCACAAATTCTTATTGAGGACCGATATATCTATATGAGGTAATATTTGACCCCATTTCACCTTTATGATGGATATTGCCATTTTAAGGGAGACCAACTGGAGATAAAGGCTATACAGCAGCTTCATAATTTCTTCAAATAGGTTAACTAATATCGTAGAATATGATAACATAAAACTAAAATGCATTTGTTTATCAATTTAGTCTCTTCTACAACGGTCTCATGTTAATAATATACGAGACCAATCTGTTTAACTGGGTCACCTTACTGAATTATAAACTTTAGCCTGAAATTCTACGCTTTTAAACACATTTCATAACGGTTAAAACATGCGCAAGAGTTAGGTGGTACAGCACCTTTTGCAAAGCCTTCTGAACCCCAAATTTCTGGGTTGAGATGAATGAGCCAAGCAAGACATGGATAGCCATATCAACATCTTCCTGTATGACATGGTGTCTCAGATGCATTCGGGCATGTGATTCAGACATTCGAATCATTGACTCAATGTGTCGTACTGCAATTGGGACACCTTGTCCGTGCTGCAAGAAGTCAAAATTATCTGTAAGATGATATTTCCAATAGAACAAGGGCAATTTTCTTTGGCTTTAGAAGCGAGGCAATAGATGAAAAAATAAATCATGTAAGATTAGCTCTTAACGCTATAATAAAGTGGGAAATATGGCATGGATTTAGGAATTTTCTTACATGTGAGACCGTTTCATACAAGACTCACTAATGGATGAAATTGGATTGAACATTTTCAACTTACAGAGGACTCCCTTCGCAATTCGGCATAGACATGTGTAAACTTATCCAAGTCAGCGTCATGCAATCTCGGGAATACATTCAACTTGGCATATGTTATGTATTTCTTCAACATATCTTGAGGAATAATCTGAAAACATACCCCAAGTAACTTGTTAAGTATCATGCACAGCATAACCTGTCATTGAAATAAACAGAATTCCATGTTAAGAACCTCAGGATCAATTTGGGTTGCCAAATGGTCAGCATCTTCTTGAGAATTGCCCATTGACCTGTCATCTATGTTAAAACCGCTAGGTTTTGATCTGAAATGGCTATCGACAACAAATCTTGCTAGCATTTCATCGGTAATAGGATCAACCACATCCTTCATTTCAAAAACATCTAGTCGTAAGCATCTATTATAATGATAATACAGTAATGAAAAATATAGTTTGGGTAATTGACTACCTTAACAACACATAGAATGTCAAACCGAGATAAAATGGGATCAGTTAATTCAACATTCTGTGCAAAAGTTTTGGAAGAATCATATCTGCAAAAGGGAACAGAAAATAGCTTCGGGTTATATCAACAGCATGTTAAATAAAAAATGAATGAAAGAATTAAGACGACACAAAGCACCAGTCCAAATAACGAGAGTGTGCTTCATGCCCAACAGCACTAGCATACAAAGCCATCTTACCTTCCTCCAATTGGATTTGCAGCTGCAATAACAGAGCAACGAGCCTGAAGAGAAGTTACAATTCCAGCTTTTGATATGCTTATACTCTGCTGCTCCATTGCTTCATGAATACTCACCCTGTCATCCAAAAATTAATGAATACAAAATACTAATATGACACTGTTTGTTATTCAGAAATAAAAAAACAGTCGACTTGCCTATCCTGGTCATTCATCTTGTCAAACTCATCGATAAGACATATGCCTCTATCAGCCAAAACAAGAGCACCACCTTCTAGAGTCCATTCCCTTGTAACAGGATCCTTGTGCACTGCTGCTGTGAGACCTACAGCAGAAGCTCCTTTACCAGTGGTGTAGACAGCCCTCTGACCGGTTTTCTCAACATACCTATTCAAATAATTTATATGTTCATTAGATTCCTAAATACTTAATTATTATTATACCAACAACGATATTTGTAAAGAGACACTTACTTGAGGAATTGCGATTTCGCTGTTCCTGGATCACCAAGGAGAAGCACATTTATATCTCCTCTTAGACGATGCTTGCCGTCAACATTTTTTTCTTGGCCGCCAAACATTGCTAATGATATAGCAGTCTTGATATCTTCATGCCCATAAATTGATGGGGCAATAGACTTGAAGATCTGAGAAAAAAATTACACATTATAGGTGTGGTTTTACCAAGAGTAAGAAAATAGCAGAGCTGCTAGATGACATACCCTTTCCCCTATTCTTGGGTCTTTGGCCAACTTCTCAATTTCTTCTTTATCTTCTTGAGTCAGTTTGTAAGCAGAAAAAAGATCTTGCTTTTTTGTTACGTAATTAGCCTCAATTACAGTCGCAAAGACTGGAAAGCCATTCTTCGTGTTCAATGACAAATCAAAATTATTTGTATAGATTCCTGTAACCTCCTGAAATATAAGAAACATATGAGTCAAGAATCAGAAAGCTGTTTCAAATACAAAAGAGATTCCCTAAAACAGCAACTTACAATTTCTTCCCCAGGACGAGCACAATCAATCAGATCATTTAGCAGTATTACTTCCTTATATCTTGGAAGTCTACCTGCTGGAACAATTCCTGGACTCTCTTGGAGAGTCAGTTTCTGGTAATTCCTGTAAATTGTCTGCAACATAGCATGGTGAGATTATGCTCTTAAATACAATCTCTAGTGAGAAATTACCATCCCCTTTTAAATTTGATGAACTGATACAACTTTGGCCATGAATAGGTAGAAATATAACGTAAAATGTCGTGTTTGATTCTTTTAAACATATATTTCATTATTATCAGACATTAGTAATTGTGGCTATTGTATATTGGTAAAAATATTTCACTTAAAAAGTTGAAAAGAAAAAAAATAAGGATGATATAAATGGGATGACGAGAGAAACTGCTGAAAAGACAAACCTACCTGCTCGACATTCACAGTAAAAGGTCCCTTTGACTGACATTCAGGGCAAGAGCCAACCTTGACTTCAGAATAAGAATTTTGAAAAAAGGGTCCAAGAATAGCTCCACATTTGTTGCAATCATATTTCACTTGTTGTAGCTGAGGAAAGACCCCAGAGCGACGCGTGACAACTCCCCCGATACGAATCATAGTGCTCAAGTGAATTTGTCTGTATGGTTGACATACAAAGTTCAACCAAGATAGTATAGATTATAGAAGCAACAGTAATTGACAAAA
This sequence comes from Silene conica, assembly GCA_029255685.2. Taxonomy (NCBI): domain Eukaryota; kingdom Viridiplantae; phylum Streptophyta; class Magnoliopsida; order Caryophyllales; family Caryophyllaceae; genus Silene; species Silene conica. The sequence goes on from CM055314.2 coordinate 78,684,967, forward strand.
GCATAGACCTCCTTCGTACCTGATATTGCGAATCTGGTCATAAACTGGTAAATTGGTTATACGCACATAGATCTTCTGATGTATATTTTTGTAGTTGGGATGCAAGTCAAAGACGACCTTTCCAGCAATCTCTTCCATGACCTCCAAGACCGACTGTGGAGCATCAGCGAGCCAAATTGCAATATTGGGAAGAACAGAAATGAACTGTTTATAATCAATCTCCAAGCTACATTTGTTGGCTGCACGATAGGAAATTCAGATAGTAAATACAAAGTACATACTGAAACGAGATTTACATTTCAGATGAGCGGTCAATTACATATTCAACTTAAACAGCCTAAAGTTAACAAACTGGAAGCGTATCACACTAACTCATTACAGAGGCCAAACAAAATCCGTCTAAAGACCATACCTGACACCATCTCATTGATCAACCTAACATACTCAAAATCTCCATCTCTTTTCTTCTCATTCACATAGGTTACTAGAAAATCTTTGAATTTTCTACCAATAAAACGGCGTACTTCATCTCTGGTAACCCACTCTCTTAGTGTTCCCTGGATCTTGTACATTTCAAAGTCTGGTTCCTCCTCATCCTCCTACAAAAGCACCCCATTTGGATAAATAGTTAGTCTTCGGAGAGAAGGTGATTCAAATGTATTAGTGGGTAAATAAAGTGACCTCGCAAAAAAAAATACGAAAGGACTTTTGAGACCATCTCAGTAGGATTAGTGAAATTTGGGGTTTCACATGCTAATAAAATCATGAAGGGGTTACAAGCATATGATTACAACATCATGTCCTAACAAATACCTCATATCCGTAATCATCTGTTGGAGTCATTGGCACATCCTCGTTCCCCGGCTGTGATCTCCCAGGTGAGCTCTGTTCAGCATCGGTATCATCCTGGCTAACAGGACCCCGGGGGCCTCTAGCCCTCTTTGGAGGCCTATAACTATCCTCATCCGTGTCTGCATATAAATCCTCAAAGCTTTAGAGTACTATACAACCCCAAGCAAACAAGAACAATATAAACATAGTACTCGACTACTCGTTATAAACTACTACCTCAAGTCCACAATCACAATTGTATTTATATCCCTATTTGACTTTAGTTGATATTATTAGGAATATTAATAGCCCAACTATTATTAATATTCCCAATAGATATGTCCAATACATTGTTATGTCATGAATTGTAATAAGTTGTACATTATGTATTTTGTAAGAAAAGCTATTGGCCAAAGTTGACATCGTTACATTGTTTAATCACATAAAAGTTAATGGGGATAGACATCGCAAGTCATACAAAAATAAAATGAGGGATCAATAAGCATTAAAAGAACTCGGACAGAGTAACAACAAAGTAAACAGTTGCCTGTTCATAGTTCACTCCAACACAAAGTTAAGGGTGTGTAGCAGTGTAGCAACTAATTACTACAAAACTAGGGATTGACTCCTTAATAGAGAGTAAGCAGGGAATACAAAACCTAGAGAAAGGCGCATCATATCCATGTACCGGGGTAAAATGTGAACAGTTTGATTCTTAAACATCAATCTAATGTCTAAAACACATACTGTAATAAGAAATTTAACCACGTTTATAGGAGAGTGCCATATGCATGTTACTCATACAACAAACAATGCAATCAACTACACTCATATACATCTTACATTTTTTTCTCATTTTCGCCATTTCGCCATCACATTGACATTGAAATTAAGAGCATTATCAACCACATATGTAACATCTAAATGCTAAAAGTGACTAAAGTGAAAAATTTTGCTGCGAATATAAAACAATCATATCATCATAAACCATCAATCACCAAAATATGTAACGAATTTGCAGGAGAAAAGTTACCCTGATCATGAAGGAGCTGAGGAATTCGACGATTATCAGTAACACGAACTTCCCGATTTTCAAGCTCCATTTCTGCAGCTCTACGATCCTTAATAATCTGATCCAAATCCCTCTCATCTTCCATTGAATCATGCAATCCTTCCTCCTCATACTGATCTTGTTCTCCCAATCTCCGATAATCACTACATTTACGCCAATCGCACAACCATAATTTCTAGTTAGAAACAGCGAAAAAAAATCGGAAATTTTAACTAAAACTTTCAAAGTTCTCTAGGTAATTACGCTTACTAGCCCCTATAAATCCGACAATCAATCAAACAATCAATAAAACCCTAATTGAACAAATCCATAAACCCTAACCCTAACCCTAATCAAAAACAAAAAAAAGTACTAATAAGAAAATGAATATACTTGAGAAAGTCATCATTGTAAAGATCTTCGCCATCGTCTTCCTCCTCAAGGTCCTCAGGTTCATCTCTAACAATTTGAGGATCGACATCAGCTTCGTCTTCGTCGGAGAAGTCGGTGTTGTCGTTGTCGTTGTCGGTGTTAGGAGGGAGTTGGTCGGTAGGAAACCCCGCAGAGGTCGGAGAATCGGGTGTTGTCGGGGGATTGTCGGCCGAGTTGCCGTTGCCGTTATCAGAAGAAGCCATTGTCGTTTTGATATTCAAGTGTGTAATGAAAATGTGAGGGTTTTAGACTTTTAGTGGCTTTGTCAGTTCCTATAGATGTGATTTTGGCGGGAATACTTGGCGCCAATTTTGAGTTGGACTATGGACTAAGGAATATGGAGTATCAACTATCAAGTATGGACTACCCAAAGCTTGAAAATGGCCCATTTCATCAGATCGACATTTATCTATCCAACCTACTATACGTCGTCGACAAATTACTAATTATCGTCGACACATTTTAATGAACTACCTAAACTACTCTTCCCATCCCCTTCCTTTTCCCTTTATACTCACACAAAACTAACTAAAAATTCATTCTTCATCTCACACAATTCAAATTCAAATTCAAAAACAGTATTTTTTCAACAACAAATTTTCCGTCTCAAATTCGAATCTTGAACACGGTATGTATTCTTTACTTCTTTGTTTTGTTTTTTTGTTTTCTTGTTATTTTGATAGATTACAAACGAAATTAGGATAGATGCCTTAAATTTGTACGGATTTAGGATTGAATCGTAGTTTGAATGTTGGATTTTTGGTTGTTTTTGACCCGGATTTGTGACGTATTAATGCAAAAAACGAACGGAAAAAAAAAATGGGACGTGTATGATTTTCGTCCCGTACCTAGTTGGGACGAAAAAAAAAATTGTACGAGACCTATGGGGGACGAAATTTTTTTCGTTTTCGTCCGGTCCCCATCTGGGACGTAAGATTTGTTCGTCTGGTCCCCTTGTAGGACGTGTAGGATTTTCGTCCGGTCCCAATGTAGGACGAAAATGTTTTTCGTCCGGGTCCTATTTGGGACAAAAAAAAATTCCGTCCCATACGATTCGTCCCATTCTTTTTTTTTTCCTTTTTTTTTTTCGTTCCGTCTTTCTTTGTTACCGTAAAAACAAATATTTTTTATTTTAAAATGCTTAATTATTTTCAATTAATAATTGATTTATTTGTATTATAAAATTATTTTGTTCTCGGTTAGAAAATAGTTTTTATTTTTTCCGACTTGCTTTGGTATCGTAAAAACAAAAACAATTATTCCCCCTTATTTAGTCTTGCCTTGTTATTATTTTATTTGTGTTTGTAATTTTGTGAATAGATGGCTGGACGAGGAAATGACCGAAATGTTCGAGTTCGAAAGGTGACAGCATAAGCACGGGCTGGAAAACAGATACGGTTTGAGCCTGAGGATTTGGCTGCTGCTGCTGATTTTTTAGCCGACGAGTCGGTAGGTCATGGTTCTGAGGAGCGGGTTGAGGAGAGGGGTGATGAGTGGGATGGGGCTGAGTAGCGGGTGAGGAGGGTTCCCCGTAGACAGGATGACGGGCGTTGGGCGGGGGAGGAGGGTTCTAGTAGTGTAACGGCTCCGAAGAAGAAGTCCGGTAAGGATAATTCTTGGGTGGTTACCGGTGCTGTTCCTGGAGGTCCAATGGTTGGTAACGTGATTCCCAGCTTTGGGGGACATATCGCCAACCAGTTATGGACGACTCCTAACGATGTAGGTCGACCAGTTTTGACGGGTTACCACCGATTTGGTAAGACGAAGGTGTTGCGTAAATGGCGACTATCTCCGACCGTTCAGTCTATGTATGACGATAGTGGTCTTGCTCACCTTGTAGGTCCCATGACCGAGCATTATAACATGCCGCTTATTTCTGCTTTCGTTGAGAGATGGCAACCCGACACCAACAGCTTCCATATGCCTTTTGGGGAGATTACCATACTCCTTCATGATGTTGCGCACATCTTAGGTGTTCGGGTAGATGGTGAAAGTTGTCGGGTTAATAATGATGATGGGACCTTGGCGGATCCTGTTTTGCATGCTTGTTGCTTCTTTGGGAAGTCAGTAGAAGACCTTAAGGGGCCCTTAGATCCTCATAAGAAGGTCCCTATTTACAAGAGTGTGGGTCTATTGGTGGACTCGACTTTGGAGATGGTGAGGAAGAGTTGTGACTTTGTTGCCGCTCAGGGGTTCTTTGCTGTGGTTTTGGCGTCGACACTTTTCGTCGACAAATCAGGCGATAGGTTACGTCTCAGCTGTTACCGTTAGTGCGTGATCCTAGTGATGTACGTGATTTTGCATGGGGAGCCGGTGCGCTAGCCTTTATGTACCGGCAGTTGGGTATAGCTTCACGTTCTGGTGTGAAGACTATTGGTGGTTGCTTGACTTTGTTATAGTCATGGGTCTATGAGTACTTCCCTATGTTTAGACCAGATCCACCATTGGACATTGATGCTACCCAGTGTCGGGCCTGTTGTTGGAGACATGTTGGTTCTTTCCCCCAGACTGCGGAGAGGTTGATGGAGTATCGTAGGATTTTGGATGGTCTTAACCATGCTTCAGTTAGGTGGGAGCCTTTTGGGCCGCGTCAGGATGTGTGTCATCCTCGTACTCTGTTCTCCGGTTGCATTCAGTTCATGGACATAGTAGAGTTGTACCTGCCCGATCGGTGTCTACGGCAGTTTGGGTATGTGCAAGTGGTACCTAATCCTATTATGCAGACGGATGCGTACCGTCCAGCTTCGGGACGAGACTACGATGTTAGTGTAGGGAAGTTGGGCTATAGTCTATGGGATTGTTGGGACGGTCACGTTATTCACTTTTCTCGTAAGTCGTCACCAGTTACTTTTGTGGGCGAGATGGCTGCAGTGTACGAGGGATGGTATAAGCTCGTTTCTCACCTGTTCATCATTGATGCTTACAACAGCGCGACTCCCGGTCCACGTGACGATGCCCCTTTCACTCTTGAGGTAAAAATTGTTTAAATTGTTTACTTCATTCTAAATATTGTTTACATATTCTGACTGTATTTTGTGAATTTGCAGAGTGCACATGCTTTGCTGGCTCAGCTCCTAGAGTCGGAGAAGATAGAGGATGATATGGAGCAGTTAGCCTACTTCCGTAAATTGGTGAAGACCGACAAACCAATGTTGGAGACTACTAAGAACCGTATTGAGAAGAACAAAGGTCCCCGGCAAACTGTCAGTGATCGCATTCAGCGTAGATGTGATGGTGTCTACAGTAGTTCAGATACCGTTGATGACGTATCGTAGATTTTTGACTTTTCGAATTTTCTTTTGTTTGTCGCGAATTTTTTTATGTTTGGATATTTTAATTTTTTATAGTAACTCGTAATTTTTTGGTTAATAGTAATTCGTATTTTGTTTGTCAATTCATTTTTGATGCACCCAAGTCATTGAAGTAATTAAACTACATAAAACATAATACGAAATAAATTAAAGTACATAAAACATAATACGAAATAAACTAAAACTTAATGAAAACATAGCTTACATTGGACATTAATTAAAACACATCAAACATCAAACATAAGTTTACAGAACTTAATTATCTTCGGATGATGAAGATGAAGAATCCAGATCTCCTTCGTAATCTCCAGCTTCAATTACTTCAGGTTGGCTAGCCACGTAATGATCATAGAACATTAAGACGCGCAGACGGACATTACCTAGGTTGAAGACTCTACCGGCACATAAATCCAACAGTGTTGCATAGTCTATCAAGGTTAGTATACGCTCAATATATATAGACAAGGAAATCGCTTCTTAACTTGCAAAACTCCCACATCTTCTCAGTTACAATTTCATCAGTAACATCATCGTCGGTAACAGCCGGACTGCAGAGGGGGTTACCGTGTAGGATGCCAAAAAGGTTGGCATTTAGAGGATTTTCAACCAGGCCCCACACAGTGTCACTTGGAATGACTAGTTCTAGGCGAGACACTAGCACTGGGAACTGCGTAGTTATAAGATCGATCCTTAGTTGATAAGCTCTGTTTTTTTGAACGTTTGTGAGAGACATATCAAAAGTTTTGAATTTTAGGAGTGAATAAGGTTTTTTGTTGCGATTACAATGAACATAACAACCACTATTTATAAGAAGTCATTGTGTAACGGTAACATTTTCAAATTGTAACGGTTACATAATCAAATTGTAACGGTTACATTTTCAAATTGTAACGGTAAAATTTTGAAATTATAACGGTAAATTTTAAAATTTTAACTGCATAAAACATAATACGAAATAAATTACACTACATAAAACATAATACGAAATAAATTACACTACATAAAACATAATATGAAATAAATTACACTACATAAAACATAATACGAAATAAATTACACTACATAAAACATAATAAGAAATAAATTACACTACATATAACTACCGACGTGGTTCCAAATTGTGCCACATTGAAAGTTGATGTCGATAGTTATCTCTATAATGAACTACGCTACCATCGTGTTCCCAACAAGGAGCTATTGGTGGCATAGGTGACAAAGGACGTACCCGAAGCCTCACAAAGTGGTTTCCCGCATGTAATATCCATAAGACACCGTAAGGGGCACGTACTCCAATATGGGCTCGTAAAGGCATGAAAGTGAAACTACCACCCCAATGTCGCCGCCCCTCTAGATCGTCCTCGGAAGAAATACAGCATATTACCCAGTTGTACATCGTAGCGTATCCATATTGATCGAAAATGTCCATCCAATGAGCCCTCCCGCACGGTACCTGATCCATAAATGTAAATCTACCAACATCTATGGACTCAAATTTGTTCTGTCCATAAACAGCATCACGGTACGTGTCCCAACTACATATCTCTCGGAGCAGATCTCTTCTAGCCATCGTGAAATGACCTCCATCACCCCGTAAAGCATGTGATATAACTCGATAACCACAATGACCATCTGGAGAAGGATCAAACCACGCTTCTAGATACTATGGAAACCATGCAGGTAGAAACTGAAGATAAGGAAAATACCTCGGTTGACCGACGGTATAATTCACCTCTAAAGGTGCACAATGTGATGCACTGAAACTCCCTGAACTCGTGGTCGCAGTAGATGATGGAGTACCGACACCCGATGACGGAGTCCCGACTCCCTTCAGAGTGGAACGGGGGGCTGTCGACGAAGTACCGACTCCCTTCGGAGTGGAACGAGGGGGTGTAGTGAATGTAGCACTGGTACGTTGCGAACTATCGGGCGTAGTTGATCTGCCTCTACCTCTACCTCTACCTCTACCTCTACCAAAGCTGACCCGAATTCGTGCATGCTCAACGGCGGACGGTTATCTAAGAGTTGCTTTTTTCGGACGTCCTCTCGGGTTCTCGTTCACTCTAGGCTCGCGTCTGATGCCCGTCGTTGAGGGTACCAAAGATAAAATTTATAATTCCTAACTTTAACAATAGATAGTGAAAGTCAGGGTCGAACCACAAGGAGGTGGGGAATGTTTATTGTTTGATGTTTCTGTTTAAGGTAACAATTTTAAGGGTTTTGATGGGTTGATTACTAAGTCTAAAGCAAAGATAAAAATAAAACAAGAAATAAAGATGAGATTTAAAATATAATAAAAAGGGGATGCTAGGATGTTTGGGTAATAAAAAGCTAAGGTAATATAAATCCTAAGGTCAACGTGTATTGCAGTCGCGTAAGGGGTGTAACATAACTCTTTAGGTCTATGCTACCTAATAGCTCCTTTCGGCCTATGCTATTAGTTCCTAGGTCTCACAATTATTGGGTGTCAACAATAAGGGTGATTCCTAAATCTTAGGTCACATACCTTTCAGTCTTAAGTAACCTAGTCGTCTTAAGGTGTAAACCAATGCCCTTCCCGTATCTCTCAATCTTGGGTAGGTCATTACTAACGTCCTACAAGTCTCCTTTCAGTCTCATTGTAGGATATTATAGTCAACAAGGAAAGACGGAACAAGATACATGCGCGGGTGGTCGACCGACCAGCTATTCCAGTCGGCCGACCACAGCCTCGGTCGACCGACCCACTATTTGAGTCGGCCGACCGCGGCTCTGCTACAAGTCGGTCTCGGAATTTCTACTACCTACGCATATTCATCCCCTACATCCTAACATATGAAATTTAGCTACTCATGGTTATTAAGACGATTATGAAAACGGGAATAAACATGGTAAACATAGTAAATAATCTAAACATGCGAGATTCAATAAAGCTTGAGAATTCTATCTTAATTGAATGCAATAGTAATAAGAACAATAATAAAGCTAGATTAAAAGAGTAATTACCAAAGTCGGAATTAGGGCAGAAAGGAACAAACTTTATTGAATGCTTGGGAATTATTGAAAGATTACAAAACTAAAATTCTTCTAAATAAAACTTGATTATTGAATATGAATGTCAATTGATAAAAGCTAGATGCTAAACCCTAATCAAGAGATTAGTTTATATAGGGCATACGATTAGAGTTTCCTTAAAAGACTCCTACTTCTAATTTATTTCTGAAACTGTTCCTGGGTTTCGCTGAGGTCGGTCGACCACTTTGGTGGGTCGGTCGACCTCTTTCACGGGCTTAGTTGAATTCTGGGCCTTTCTTCAAAATTCGGACTTTATAAAAATTAGGCCTGGTCGGCCGACCCGTTTAGTTGGTCGGTCGACCACTTCCGCAAGGAATTCTTCGGTTTTCTTCTCGCTTTGACTTTTGGTACTTAAATAAAGACTCCAGTTGACTTTCCATTGTTCCTTAATTATGCAAAAGACTCGAGGACATGAATTTGGTGCTAAATCGTCCATTTTTCGCATAAATCTGCAAAAGTGCATAAAAATACGAAAGTACACGATTGTTGGGAAATAAAGGCTAAAACATAGTAAATGAGCGACCAAATGCGTGTAAAAATAGATGAAAAACATCATAAAATAGACACGCATCAAATTCCCCAAACCAAACCCTTGATTGCCCTCAAGCAAGAAATAGACTCGATCCTAATTAATGGAACGATTTCAATCTCAGAGCGAAATTTACATGTTAGCCTAAACCAATACCAAGTACAAAATGAGAAAGTGGTCAAATCATGCAAACGAGTTATAGTGTCGTCAAACTTGCAAACATAAAAGCTATAGAGACTTATACCATGGACTCTCGCGGTACGCTCGAGACACTCATGAAGCAAAGGGTGAGTATGTGTAGAAGATAGAAAGAAGTAAATTTGTAATGACACTCACCTAACTGCGACCCATGAAAACATGCTTGCAATCTAACATGAACAAGAATTCTACAACTTTGTACAACAATCCCATTAAGTGACTCGGATACATGCAATTGAGGTAAGAAAGATATGTGAGGTAAAAGGTAAAAAGTGGTTAAGATGTTTTTGGATTTGTGGGGTTAGTAGCCAAGCTAGTAAAACCGGTTCCCAACAACATATTTCACAACTTTTGATATTAAAGAAGTGCTCCTTTTGTAGCACAACTCTCACATTAAATATAAGAAAGGACTCCCAAATATTTTTTTGAATGAGGTATGGGAGTGATAACATATAAAAGAAAGGGACTTTTTGAAACGAATTTTGAATCTGATGATAAGGTGGTCGGCCGACCTATGAAGGAGGTCGGTCGACTGACTTTTGTACGTTTTTGACTTTTTCCGTCTTTCTTTTCCTTTCTTTCTTTTTTCTGAATTTTTCTGTTCTTTTTCTTTTCTTTCTTTCTTTTATTTTCTCTTTATGCCCAAGATAGCATACAAACCAAGATATCTCAAAATAAACCAAGGACTACAAATACTAGCTTGGAAGGGTAGGCTGAGTATGGGATATAGATTTGGGGGAATAAAAAGGCAATTTTGGCTATGTGAAGCTTATGGGTAAATATGAGAAAAGGGATCCCAAATGCACGTATCAAGACTCACAAAAACGAGATAGTAAAACAAGTATATAGCAATTCAAGTTCATGTTTATGCATATTGATGTAACATGTTCCAAGGGGAGTACTACTCACATCCTAGACAACTAGTTTAAGAATGAAACCATGAATAAGGCTCTAAAACTCAGAATGTATAGTAGCTGCCAAGGTATAAGTCAAGTCTCAAGATATACAAATTGACAAAAAACTCGTAGATATGCAAAAGACTCTTATACTAAAACAAGTTGATAAGGCAATGGTAAAGGCATAAACATGTAAGAAAGCAAAATCATCCTTGAAATACTATCGTTCCGACTCGACCTATATGCTAAAATAAACGTGCATTTTTTTGATTTTTTTTTGAATTTTTTCTATTTTTTTTGTATTTTTCTTTTGAATAGGTAGAGAAAATAAAAAAAAGAACAATGCAAGACAGAAATGCAATAAACGTGTGACAAAATGCAATGCATGTGACACGAAACCATTCCCCAAACCAACCCGCACAATGTCCCCATTGTGCATTAGCCTAAGTAAAGGTTTCAGAAATTTAAAGGAAATATACAAATAAATAAAAATTAAGGAAAAACTGGAAAGAACTCACTGGATAAATAGACGTATGAGAAAAACCTCCCCAAACCAGCGTAAGCTGGGAGGTTTTGGTGGCTAGCAGTGCCATTCAAGTACCAAAGACGGTTGCACGATCTCCGAGGAAGAAACGAACTGACTGTGACGGACAGGTAGGTCGACCGACCAAAAAAATAGGTCGACCGACCTTCCTGCAGAATTCAGCGAAAACTGCGACTAGGTCGACCGACTGGTGTATCTGGTCGGTCGACCCTCTGTGTCCCAGTGGTCTTCGTTTCTTTGTAGAAGCCTGAAAAAGCAAGAAAAATATATGCGCCCAACAAATGCGCGAGATTCCAGAAACAAGTCTAAAGTCTTAACTACGCAAGCATAAAGAAAAAGTTCTAAAACTACGAGCAAACCAAATTAAAAAGTCTCACACAACAAAAAGTAAATTGTCTTTAAAACTGAAACTTAAAACAACTATCCGCTAAAGATGCGGAAAATATCCGACCACGGCTTTTGACGATACGCCGTAGTCTCCACAGTGTTTGCTTGTGTAGCAAAACACATCTTCTTCCCGCCGTCGCAAAGCATATGCGACGGTCTCTTCTCTTGAGTCTGCCTCCTTTTTTTCTTTTCTTCCCGATCCGCGACATCCGGGTCTTCATCTTCTCTATAGCTTAGACATCCCATTCCTCCTCTCTGGACTATGACTTCTTTCACTTTGGGTTTCCCCAAACCAATTCCTGCACTAGTCACAATAGAAGTGTCCTCCATATTGCTCCCAATCTGGGGCGGAGGTGTAAAAACGGATACAGGAACAGGTAATAAAGTAGGAGAAGTAGTGACGACCTCATACTTCTTTTCAGAAGTGATAGCATTACATGTGATGGGGGTCATAGCATCCTTTTTCCTATAAGATAGGCCATATATAATAGAATGCTTTCCTACTTTGAAGGTCAAAGTCCATGTGCCTACATCTATAATGGCACCTGCGGTGTGGAGGAAAGGTCTTCCTAGTATAATAGGTATATGGGCATCCTCTGGGATGTCCAAAACTACGAAGTCAACTGGGAAGAAAAACCTGTCAATACGCACAGGGATGTTTTCCAACACCCCTATATGTTTCATAGATGTGCGATCTGCCATCTGGACAGTCATGCTGGTCACTGCAAATTCGGTCATTCCTAATTTTAAGGCAACGCTTAGGGGCATGACACTTATACTAGCACCTAAATCGCATAGCCTTCTTAACTGGGAAGGTTCCTATATTGCAGGGGACAGAAAAACTACCAGGGTCCTCTAATTTGTGAGGGGAAATGACATGTGTTAAAAAACTAGATGACTCTTCAGTGAGGGCCACCGACTCAACCTTTTCTAGAGACCTCTTTCTTGACAAAAGCTGTCTCATAAATTTAAGATAAGAAGGTACTTGTTGAACTAATTCTAGAAATGGGACCTGAACATTTAATGAACGAATCACATCCTTAAATTTGTCAAAAGATACCTGATCCTTCGAAGGTACGAGTCTTTCTGGGAAAGGAGCGGCTGAAGACTCAGTATTTGCAGCCCTCTTCAGAAACCTAGGAGTCTTATCACCCCTGAAAAGAAAATCCCTCAAGTTATTCGGTAATTCGGGACGAAAAGGAGCCTCTGGTTCTGCCACGGCGGTCGGTCGACCATCTTCTTTGGTCAGTCGACCGCTCTCCTGTTCAGCGGAAATTCTCAGATTCTGCTCTGTGGTCGGTCGACCTGGATCTTCGGTCGGTCGACCGTCCTTGCTGCTATCCGGCTGTTTTTCTTTCTCGCTCCCCACTTTAGCTCCACTTCGTAGGGATATGACGTTTAGAGTCTCTTTTTTCTGGTCCGTTTTGGTCGGAAGTTGACCCGGAGCCCTAGTATCATTCTTGCCCGCGATTTGAGCAATCTGAGACTCTAACATCTTCATCCCTGCCTCTCTAGCCTGTGACTCCTTCTGAACCAACCCAATAAGATTTTGGATAAGAGTGTCTGTGTTAGGTGGTGGATTAGAAGGTGGTTGAGGGTTGAAGGGTGGTTTTTGAAAACCTTGCTTATGTGGGGGGATATATGTGGAATTTTGCTGAGGTTGCATGTGTTGTGGGTTAAGAACATTCTGGCTTGTCCACCTCAGGTTGGGGTGGACATTATTATTATTCGGGTCATAGAAATTGTTCCCACGATAATGTTGAAAAGCGGCACATGTTTCATTGGATGAAGTACAGAATTTTGACACGTGCCCTTCTCCACCGCACCTCTCACAAGCGAAGGGTCTGTCTTGAACGGCGTTCACCTGGTAAATACCGCCCTTGCTTCCACTTCCTAGATCGAATTTTCCTCCAGCCTCTAATTTCTCCAATTTGGTCGTCAAGGCCTCAATTGATGATAGGTTGTATTCAGATTTCCTTTGATTTCCTCTGGAAGTGCCATGCTCAGCACGGTGTACAGCAACATCCTCTATCAATTTGAGGCCCTTAGTCTCTCCTGAATTATCTTGGAATCTCTCATTAGCTGCAGCATCTAGATAGGCCCTGTTGTCATCGTAGAGGCCATTGTAGAACTGGTTACAAAGAAACCATTGCTCGAATCCATGATGTGGTATGGATCGAACAAGTCTCTTGAACCTGTCCCACGCCTCACTAAAGTCCTCATTGGGGCCTTGCTTGAAATTTGTGATCTGCGCTCTTAAAGCATTAGTCTTTGATGCAGAATAATATTTCCTGTAGAATGCTAAGGCTAAGGTATTCCAATCTGTGACTCCCGCAGCAGTGCGGTCTAAATCTCTGTACCACTCTCTCGCAGCGTCCCTAAGAGATAAGATAAACATGGTCTGCTTAATCTGGTCCTGCGTCACTCCTTCTGGGGGTGCAATAGAGCATATGTAATCTGTGAAGATTTCAATATGCTTTGCAGCATCCTCACTGGCCGAGCCTCCAAATTGGTTTCTTTCAACCATAGTAATGTAGGCAGGCTTGGCCTCGAATGGCTTTCCAGTACCTGCAGGTAAAGTGAACCCTTTGTATAGGTCCTTTGCCTGAGGCATGGAGTGACTGGCAATAGTAGCTTCTTCTGCCATAATTTCTTCTTCTTTAGGAAAAACTGGAAAGTAGGTAAAAGGTGGTGTTCTTGGTGAAAGTGGATTGTTGGGTGAATTTGGTTGTGAAGGTGGTGTTTTTGGTGAAGATGGTAATGATGGTTGTTCGAAAAGGTCTTCTTGAAATAAGGAAGATGGTGAACCGCCTTCCTGATTTGCTAGAAGTTGCTTTCTCCTTTCTCTAAGAGTCCTCTCAAGCTCGTGGTCAAGTGGTAGGAGTTCTCCTTGAACTGACCTGCGCATAAGATGGAAACTACAAGAAAATGGTGAGAAGGTTTAAGGAACAAAAGTTCCTTAAACAAAGAGAAACAAAAACAAAAACAAAAAACACTGACGTCACCTCCCCGGCAACGGCGCCAAAATTTGATGCCCGTCGTTGAGGGTACCAAAGATAAAATTTATAATTCCTAACTTTAACAATAGATAGTGAAAGTCAGGGTCGAACCACAAGGAGGTGGGGAATGTTTATTGTTTGATGTTTCTGTTTAAGGTAACAATTTTAAGGGTTTTGATGGGTTGATTACTAAGTCTAAAGCAAAGATAAAAATAAAACAAGAAATAAAGATGAGATTTAAAATATAATAAAAAGGGGATGCTAGGATGTTTGGGTAATAAAAAGCTAAGGTAATATAAATCCTAAGGTCAACATGTATTGCAGTCGCGTAAGGGGTGTAACATAACTTTTTAGGTCTATGCTACCTAATAGCTCCTTTCGGCCTATGCTATTAGTTCCTAGGTCTCACAATTATTGGGTGTCAACAATAAGGGTGATTCCTAAATCTTAGGTCACATACCTTTCAGTCTTAAGTAACCTAGTCGTCTTAAGGTGTAAACCAATGCCCTTCCCGTATCTCTCAATCTTGGGTAGGTCATTACTAACGTCCTACAAGTCTCCTTTCAGTCTCATTGTAGGATATTATAGTCAACAAGGAAAGACGGAACAAGATACATGCGCGGGTGGTCGACCGACCAGCTATTCCAGTCGGCCGACCACAGCCTCGGTCGACCGACCCACTATTTGAGTCGGCCGACCGCGGCTCTGCTACAAGTCGGTCTCGGAATTTCTACTACCTACGCATATTCATCCCCTACATCCTAACATATGAAATTTAGCTACTCATGGTTATTAAGACGATTATGAAAACGGGAATAAACATGGTAAACATAGTAAATAACCTAAACATGCGAGATTCAATAAAGCTTGAGAATTCTATCTTAATTGAATGCAATAGTAATAAGAACAATAATAAAGCTAGATTAAAAGAGTAATTACCAAAGTCGGAATTAGGGCAGAAAGGAACAAACTTTATTGAATGCTTGGGAATTATTGAAAGATTACAAAACTAAAATTCTTCTAAATAAAACTTGATTATTGAATATGAATGTCAATTGATAAAAGCTAGATGCTAAACCCTAATCAAGAGATTAGTTTATATAGGGCATACGATTAGAGTTTCCTTAAAAGACTCCTACTTCTAATTTATTTCTGAAACTGTTCCTGGGTTTCGCTGAGGTCGGTCGACCACTTTGGTGGGTCGGTCGACCTCTTTCACGGGCTTAGTTGAATTCTGGGCCTTTCTTCAAAATTCGGACTTTATAAAAATTAGGCCTGGTCGGCCGACCCGTTTAGTTGGTCGGTCGACCACTTCCGCAAGGAATTCTTCGGTTTTCTTCTCGCTTTGACTTTTGGTACTTAAATAAAGACTCCAGTTGACTTTCCATTGTTCCTTAATTATGCAAAAGACTCGAGGACATGAATTTGGTGCTAAATCGTCCCTTTTCCGCATAAATCTGCAAAAGTGCATAAAAATACGAAAGTACACGATTGTTGGGAAATAAAGGCTAAAACATAGTAAATGAGCGACCAAATGCGTGTAAAAATAGATGAAAAACATCATAAAATAGACACGCATCAGTGTCCATCCTCCTCATCTGGATGCAACTGAGAGTAAAGGGCATCGAACATGGTAGATCTCATAGTGGGGTCTGCATTCCTAATTTCATCAAATAACTCCTCAACTCGAGCATCGTCACAAGTCGGCATCGCTTCAGAACCATCGTACTCCAATTTCCTCCAAAAGGCATGTAACACCTCAAGAGGCACTCGACGTCCATTATTAGCTAAGCGATGAAGTGAACAAGCACATAGCAACCCCAGTGTAGTAGACTTTCCACATCCGCAATTGGCCGATAAATCATCTACCGACATCTTGGCGCCTCTTTCAAATTCTTCTCGCAATTCAATGATAGCTTCCTTCGATATTTTAAAAGAAATTCTGGAAAATAATCGGTGAAGACCCGTTAGCCGTATCGATCTAGATAACTGCAACCGGTGTTGGATCTCAACATGTTGCGTTTCCAACAAGGAATGGAAACGTATCCAAATGCTATCAATAGCCAGTTTCGCGCTATTCAACCACTTCTTCAAATTTGCATGAGCCGACTCAACCCGAGATGTAGTAGTGTTACCGAAATGAGTAATCTTGTTCGTTCTGTATTTGGCCCATTTTTCCACGTGAGGGATCCATTGATCCTCAACATAAGCCGCCACAGCCGCAAATTGCCTAGCAAACTCGGTCCACGCCGCATCGAACATCTCTCGGGTCTCCGCCTCGACAACCGCCTTAAACACTCTGCTAGTTATGTGCTTAGCCCAACTATCCTTACCCGTGATATTGAGTGCTTTGGTCTCCACGTTCGAATATATATCCCAAAGACATAACAAGTGATCCGAATAAGGAAAAACAGTTGGAATCGCATTCAACAACCCCCGTTCGAAATCTGTGACAATTACATTAGGTTGAACATTGTCGTTGAGAAGGGACTTCAATTGCTCTAAAACCCAAACATACCCATCCTCAGACTCATGAGTAACAATCGCATAAGCGATCACAGAGGTCTTCCCAACCGGTGTGACACCCACCATCCCAATAAGCGTAACACCGTATAAGTTTGTCTTGTAGGTGGAATCGATCAACACAACATAATAGTATGATCGAAACATCTTAACTGATTCTGGATGAGCCATGAACACGTGGGTAAGCTCGTCCTTCTCCGGATCAGTAACCCAAAAATGAACATACTTATGCTGAACCTCGAGTGCCAACATTTGTTGTGCCGGGTTTCTCCCATCTCTTTCCTCGGCCCTTACTTTCTGAGAACGATTGTAGATTTGTCGCCGATTAGGTCTAGACTTCTCAGGATTTCTCTGATGCAAACCCGCACTAATAATCGCCGGTGTAACGTGAGATCTAACTTGGGCGTCGATGAAAGCCAACTCATCTTCATCAAACCGTGCATGATATCTATCGCCATCACCATACGTCCTTAACCCATGATTATGAAACCCGAATAGCATGACCATCATCCAATTACCTTCTTGTATTTCAACAAGTTTCATTTTGAATCTGCAATTGCACCACGAGCTACCCGTGTTACTCCTTATCAAAGTATCATCATCACTATTTACGGGCCGTCGTCCACCCATCCGACAAACAAAATAATCCTGTCTCAAACTCGTGTGACGACCGGCTTTTTTATTGCTTGCTCTTTTTATACCAAACCCGAGTTTAAGTGCAATCTCATATGCCCAAGTAAACCCATCTCCAGTCGAACAAAAAACTCTATCGATGGTAAAATGACTAGAGTAGTCAACACCGTCTCCATCATCATAAATCTGCACACGGTTTGATATTTAGGTTTATGATTACGGTTTAGGGGTTAGGGTTAGGGTTAGGGTTTTTAAAAAAAAAAAAAATTTGGGACATAAATAATTTTCGTCCAGAACCTGGTCCAGACGAAAATATTTTCGTCCCAGACCTGCTCTGGACGAAAATGATTTTCGTCCCAGACTTGCTCTGGACGAAAATGATTTTCGTCCCATGCATTGTATATTTTTTTTTCAAATATTCAAATCGGCTTCGGGAATCTAACGCTAATCCGTTCTACAATATTACAAATTATAAATCGTAAATTTGAAACAAATTAAAATCGTAAACTAACCTCGTTATTGTCGCTCATCGTTGAAAACCGTTCTTTAAATCGTTGAATTAACGTTGATAACCGTTATTGAAATCACACTAAACCGAGTTTTTGTATTTTTTAGGAAAACCGAGTTTTTGTATTTTCTAAGAAAACTGAATTTTTGTATTTTCTAAGAAAACCGAGTTTTTCAATTTTGTAAGAACCCGATAATGTTTTTAAGTCCGAATATCAAGCTGTAAATATAGAGGGTTGCAGGGGGCAAAATGGGTATTTCATGTTAATGTGTCGACGATAATTAGTAATTTGTCGACGATCTTTAGCATGCCCCTTATCTATCTAGGTCAAACTCTTTTTATTTCTCAAAGGGAATCAATGTTAAAACAACCGTAATTTTTCTATAAGATCGTCCTATAATTTAAGAGAGATCAATAGAAGAGATTGACCCAATGTAAAAGAAGTTTTACTTAAAAGAAAATAAAAAATAGGATTTTTCTAATATATAAGGGGGCGTTTGGTACGGGTATTCAGGAAAGAGAATCATTCATATTGATTCTCTTACCCTTTGTTAGTGTTTGTTTGTTCATTTTTTCCAATTGATTACCCCGTCACCACCATCAACCACCAACACTTACCATAATGTATGACCAGAAACACCCATTAACACCACTGCCACCACTAGTGCTAGTGACGGACCTCCCTTCATCCACCCAATCATTTCCTCCCCATCGTCGACCTCCTCTTAGACCACCCACTTCCGTCGATTTCAACACTGTCACCTCACAAAACACACGGCCAACCATTAAAACACCACCACCACCCTTCGAAACCTCCTCCCCCACCGCTTAAAACACCAGATCTGGTATAGAAAAACCACCCCCTCCCCCAACCATAGAAAGCCCACCACCACCCTTCGGAGAGTTGTGGTGGTTTTTTAGACTGTTTGAGAGTCGGGATTGTATATTTGTTGAGAGCGTGAGGCGCGGACGCGCGGTAAGAGTGGTCGTTGTGAGCCACTGTGAGGATGATCGTCGACGCCGCTACTTAGGATGGTGCCGGTGTAGATAATAGTGGCAGGTGGTGGGTAATGGTGGTGGAGGTGGTGGATGTTGGGTTTTGGGTTATTAGTTCCCTTTCCCTTTAATTTTCAACCAAACACCCAAGTATAATATGGGTAATCCAATTCATTTCTATTCTTTCTCTTTCTTGATTCCATTCCTTTTCCCTTTCCCTTTAGGTTGTGTTTGCGAACTTAGAATCATTTCAATTTGTATGAATCCAATTCTAGACATTGAATTGTTGAAATTTAATTCCAATTCCAATTCCAATTCCATGAAACTGTTTGGATACACCTGAAATTGAATTGCAAATTTCAATTCAAATGATGTTTGGAAGAGTCTTGGATTTCAAAGCTAAATTTTTCATTTTGAGAACAAATAAGAAAGATCCAACTACACCAAATACGAAAGATCCAACTACACCAAACACGAAAGATCCAACTACACCAAATACGAAAGATTCAACTAGACCAATTTTTTTTTACACGTAACTATTGTTCATTTAAACAGAGTAGGACCCAATCTAATTTTTCATCTTCCGGGAGTTTTTTGAGCATCGCAAACTCCTCGATCGGACCACTAAGAAACCTATTCACTATCCTCATAGCTTGGTGCCTCCCAATACCATAAACATTATATACAACTTCATGAACTTCATCCGGTGAAGGTTTCGGAATCTTTTTCGGCCTGCTTTGAACATAGTCGCTAAAGCACTCAGTAAATTTAGTAACCGCATCCGCCAACCGATCTCGTTTTTGCTTCTTAGACCCTGACGAAGACATTGATTTGTTTGAACTACCGCCCTCACTTTCAATTTCTTCACCCATAGCCATGGCCGCTTCATCATGCACCTCCACACCATCACCTACAGCTCTATCAGGGCCACATAAAGTACAAATATCATCCCAATACTCTATCGCTTTGTTCTTGTAAGGGGCTGCAAGTGGATGTTCCTAACAAGAAAATTAAAATAAGCATCAATAAAATAATGAAATACAAGGGAAAAAAGATATTAAACACATAAACTGCACTTAAACCCAACGGAATCTCGACAAACCATAAAAAACAGAAGTAAAGGGGGGCTGTGGGGTGGGGGGGGGGGGGGAAGACTTAAACGTTTGACTGAAAGTCTAAAATACCTGTCATTCAACTACTAAGTTTAGGGGAGGGGAACTAGTCAGTAGCCACTACATAGGTTAATTTTATTGTTAAAGAGCTAAGTGAGCACTTGTCTTAACCACGCTTTTCACAAATAAACAATCAGCATATTCAGCAACTGCAACAGCACAAAAATGCACCAAAACTTGGAGAATTGAATGATTACACATCGAGAATCGAGATGACCTAAAACTTACAATTCTACAAGCAATGCTCTCTCCTACTTCTCATGGTATACATAAGCACCAATAGTGATGTGTGCATTTCATATAGACCTTTTAGGCCTTTGAAGCACACATTTCTATGCTTATTCCGTAGTATTTTGCTACAAATACCCCCCGAATAGTCTACTTTGGTTTGTCTTTTGCTAATTGCAGATATGAGCCGGAGAAGATCATAATCAAGCCTAAAACATGTCCTTAAGAATGCATTTAGGAGAATAGTTGAGTTGGAGCTTGTTACTACCATTTTAAGATGCGCATAGAAGCGACAAAGTCTATCAAGCAAAAGGAAGAGCTTCATCTTGCTAGTGCCTACTTTGAGGAGACATATCTCGAGTTTTAGAACAGATAATCAGGTGATTCCAATTGGAGATGAAAGCTTATCCTCTTAGCTTTCCAACGCCACCAAGAACACTTGATTTGAGCAAGTAACGAAGAAATGGCAGCCATTTGAAGTTCAGTGCGCAATGCAGGAAATAAGCGCTGCTCTATAGAGAAGAACATATGTTCGATCGAGAGGTTTTACTTCTAAAAGTCCTCGATCGAGAGGTTTTGCTTCTAAAAGTCCTCGATCGAGAGGTTTTACTTCTAAAAGTCCTCGATCGAGAGCTTTTATTCTCGATCGAGAGGTTTTGGTACGTACTGATTCTTCTCGATCGAGAGCTTTTTGTTCTCGATCGAGAAGGTTTATGACTGTTGAGTTGCACAAGGACGTCAGCGTCAGTTTTTGAATTGTTTTATAAATAAGACAATTCGAGAACAGAAGCGGGGATCGCCGTCACTTCCAGAAACACAAAAAAACCTACTGCTACTTTTTATTCTCACTCTTAGATTAGATTTTTGCTTCTTTTTCTCTTGTACTCGGATTGGATACTTTCTTTTCTCCATTGTTTTGCTACTCAATTTCGGTATTTTCGTTCCTTTTCTTCTTTTTCATTTCTTTCTCACTTTCTGCGATGTTGTTAATTATTCATTCTATGTTATAATCGTTCTCTTATCAATCATGCATAGCTAATTTACATTGCTAGGATTTAGGGTAGCCATGGCGTAGGATGAATTATTAGTTTAAGTTACCCGTAATTTGGTTTGTATGTATCCGTCGCATATAATAGCTGTTAATTTTTTGAGTCGACGCATCCAATTGACTGTATAGAAACCCCTTCACCTGGATCGGAAGATTGGTTTAGGGGTAGTTCTACGACGATTATTAAGACCGTACTAATTAGGGCGGAAGCTAAGTTAGTATTGTCTTAGGGCGAATAGCGGACCGGAAGGACCTTTTCATTACCCACATACCAAGTTTAGGGTACCTTATGACTGTTAATTCAGACTTTAGGAGCCATGGTGAACCGACAATCCTAGTGATTTCTCTTCCTATTTTCTTTCCCTTTTTCCTATTAGTCATTAGAAATCAAAATCGAACAAACCCCCAGAACCGGTTACTTCAGACGGACTTATTAGACTATAAAATGCCCATCTCTCTGTGGATACGATACCCGACTACCTCTACTACATTTAGTTGAGACCAGTTAGGTTTTATCTTTGACAGGGTTGCGACAGCCGTGTCAAATAGCCTAGAATGTACGAATATCAGTAATTGAAGTATTACCTGAACAAATGAAAACCATTGGTCCAAATCTCCTCCTCCTATGACTATCATTTTCCTCTCCTCATCCCATTTGAACTTTGAGAATGTACGAATATCAGTAATGTTAGCATAATGTTTCTTCCAAGACTTTATACGATTCTTCACATTATCCGTGGTGATGGAGGTTCTCAAAGTGGCCCTAAGTTCATCAGCTACGGCTTGATAAGCTTGTGGCTTCCATTCACCCTCGGCCTTGTTACCTTCTTTTAATTGAAGATACAAAACTGCTATCAACGTCTCGTCCATTTTCTTACTCCAACTCAGATAACCCCTCTTTTTTTATTGCACTGACGACATAGGTTCTTCCCCTTTGCTACTCATATTTGACTATCTGGGAAATAAGAGCAATCAAACCCTCTTTATGTCATGGCTTCATTTTTGTAATTAAGTACATCAATCAAATAATCAACAGGCACAATACTCATACTCAGAGCTAAAACAGAAACAAACCCTCTTTATGTCATTGAAAACTCGAAAACAGTACCGAAAACTAGCTACAAAACTTCGTTCTGCAATAATGTACAGTAATAAAAAAATCAACAGCCATATAACACATAATCAGAGCTCAAATATGCTAATCAAACACCAAAATTAGAAACAAACTTTACCAAAATATATGGTCATAAATTACTAGTGCTATTATTTCTCCTTTTTTCCTTAATATAGGGAGCAGAACAACATAATAATTCATCCAAAACTAGCTGGATGTTTGGGTTTAATCTAAATCATTCCCAAATAACCAGTTTTCCATGTTCTCAACAATTATGTCAAAATAATATGACGAAAATGGGAAAGAGCAATTAGCATTATTAGAAGGAAAACAGACACATTGCTAAAAACTTACTCTGTACATGTTACTAAGCACACCTTACACATTTATACACTACACAAGATCTTGCAAGAACTGGATAAGACAGACTCGTGTTTACGAGGGGCATAGATTTGAGTCATCGACTGAACCGTCACGAGTTTGCAGAGTTCCAAAGTCGAAAACCCACCCGAAGTTGTACAACATTGCCAAAGATATGAAGTACCATCATAAGGCCGTCTTATCCAAAAAATTCTGATAATTTAATCAACTTATCAGAACTTGTGATATCTGAATCTGAAACATATATAACGCTTAAACGGACACAATTTACATATATGACGGTGAAGAAGAGTTAGAGGAGGTCAGTTCAGAAGCTGACTACACTGGATAAAACATATCAGTAACAAGTAAACCTTAGACATACACAATTTACACTCCAATAACATATCAGTAAAATAGTGCCATGAAACAGTTTAAATAGGGGAAAAACAGGAACATTGTTAGGTGAACAACAAAATCTGAACGTAAGTTTAAATAGAGGAAAAACAGTGTCATGAAACAGTTATATCTTTACCTTATGATCTTCGAGTTTCGTATTCAGCCCACATTTTCGTAGCAAGGTCATCTCTAAACTTATTCTATTCATCTGTTGAGCGTACCGTTGAAACAAGTCCTAACTCTTCCTCACCGTCATCATCAACTTGATTTCTATTTATTAATTCTTCGTCCACCTCAGCCAATAATTCATCCTCATTTACATTTTCACACCTCAAAAAATTATGAAGAATGAAGCAAGCATTGATAATCCTAACTTGTGTTTTCTTATCATAAAAGCTACTTTTCCTAAGTATAGCCCATCGCTTTTTCAATAAACCAAATGCTCTTTCTATGGTGTTTCGAGCTGAAGAATGACGCAAATTAAAAAGCTCTTTAGCATTTGTTGGTACGTTTCCTGTCCACAAATTTAAATGATAACGGGTTCGTCTGTATGAAGCTAAGAAACCCGAAGCATTAGTATATCCTAAGTCCACAAGGTAATACTTGTCTCTTACAATTTTTAAACCATTAGATCTGCGAAGTGCATCACCGAGTACACATTGGTCGGATGCCGAACCTTCCCAACCCGGCAAAACATAGCTGAAACGGAGGCTACTATCACATGTAGCTAAGACATTGGTTGTAATATGACCGCCTCTATCTCTATATCTCGGCCTATCCTGTGGTGAGACTGTCATTAAAATATGAGTCCCATCAAGCGCCCCGACAACCCCTTGAATCCATTTCCATTTACTATGTCTTTCAAAACTAAGAGGAGTATCCATTTGTCTTATGTAATATTGGCCTATTTTCATCACGGCTTTAAGTACCATATGAAAATGACGACTCACAGTGTCTCCCGACCGAGTATACACAGCCCCAATAGTCCTATTTTTCAAATCATGTCCAAGTATATGAAGAAAATAGGCTACAAATTCCTTAACCGTGACATTTCTAATTGTCTTTAAACCTCCTATGACTTGCAAAATGCAACATAACTTGTCGAAACAATTTCTATCCATACGCAATTGTTCTCGACATATGCTGTCATTCATTAATGAATTCATCCAATATTTTCTTTTTTCAACACGTTCATGTTCACACCAAGCTATTTCTTTCACTCGGTAATTCATGTGATGCCATGAGCATAATATTATTTTGAGAAAGCCAAAAATAATTGCAAATAACTCGATTTCATCATCAAAATCCTCCCTAGCACGCTTTCTCGACTCAACAACATTAATCTTATCATCCATTTTTCTTGTGTAAGAGATAAGAACCTAATAAAAAAAGCCGCAACAACATATAAAACTTTCGATAACAATTTATTGCCACAATTACAGGGAGTTATACCCATCACATTGAGCAAAGGAAATAAAACACGAAGCTGCTACTAAATATATATTGCACAAGATGGAGGGACACAAATGCATAAATATGCTGCACTGATACGAATATGTCGTCTCCCTCATTATAAATAATCACCCGCATTTAACTTTCCATATGTTGAATATACGGACAAATCTAAATTCTAAAGCTCTCAATCAGAAACTTTCGAGTTTTGACAATTTATACAAATATTCAGGAACAAACATTCCGCCATTTATACAAAAACCACCCCACATACTGGAGATACCAGTTTACAGAATGTCGCGATATCAAATTAAAACGCACAAACTCGAGACAAAAGATCTACCATAAGACTTCTTAAATGTATACATGTTGAATAACAGTTAAATCTGAAGAAGCAAACATTCAGGAACTCCACAGAGTAATAAAACGTAGGACATTGGCATTTCTTTGTAACAGAAGTAAAAAACGAAGAATCATGCAGCAAAATCGTAATAAAATGAAGAATCATTTACC
This sequence comes from Silene conica, assembly GCA_029255685.2. Classification (NCBI taxonomy): domain Eukaryota; kingdom Viridiplantae; phylum Streptophyta; class Magnoliopsida; order Caryophyllales; family Caryophyllaceae; genus Silene; species Silene conica. The sequence continues at coordinate 78,710,142 of CM055314.2, forward strand.
AAAAACGTTGAAAAACCGAGACTAATTCAACACTGTAATAATTGGAAAATAATCATACATGTATCAAAGTGTTGCAATGGAGATCAGCAAAAATAAAGAAGAAATTTAAGAAGTTGATCATACCTAGTGCAAAATCAGCAAAAATGAGGAGAAACCTAGGGTTAAGAGTGCTTGCCTGATTAAAAGATCAGAGATGGCGTGATTGAGAGGGGGAGAGGCAGTTGTTAGGGTTGTAAATCAAATGACCTGATTTTAGAAGGGATTTGTGAGGCTTTATTTTACATTGGGCTGGAATTAAGTGAGATTTGGCTCAATTCCAATTCCAATTCTTTTGGTCTGCCAAACACCATAATTGGGCTATTTCCTGAATTCATTTCCAAATATAAGTTGCCAAACAGGCCCTTAATTACTTTACAACATACTCTTGTCTTTACTGTTATGGGTCTAGCCCATTTTTGGGTATTGTGTTATGTTTTTAGACCAAAATAGTATGGGTTTGTAGAAGCTTCTCTTGGAAGCTTTCTTTGTTGCTTTTGTATAAAAGAAGCAACCACTTTGTGTGGCTTACACAACACAACACAACACACAACACACAACACACAACACACAAAACAAGAAAAGAAAAAGAAGAAAGAGATAATAAAGAGAGAGGAAGAAATTCAGCCAGTTTTTTGGAGGACAGCCTTTAGTAAAATTCCGATTTCCGGAGTTTTAACCGTTGGTTCGTCTTGAAAATTTCCCAGACTGTTCCTGACATCCAAGGGTACATTCTGACCGTTGGGATCGTTGTTGTGAGCTCTGGTTTGTCTGTAATCGCTGCTGGATAGAATCTGTTTTTCGGGCGATATTTTCACTTTTGCTCTCTTATTCATAAGCTCTTATGTATGATGTTGTTGGTGGGTTTTGAAGCCTTTGTAGACTGAAATTGGGTTTCTTTTACCCTCAATTTTATTATAATAAGAGAAGAAGGGGTGGACTCCGTACAAGTCCCGTGGTTTTTATCCTTCACGCCGAAGGGGGTTTCCACGTATAAATCGTGTGTTTTATTTATGTCTTTTGTTCTTTCGATATTGTTCATTATTTCTGTTCATTACTACTGGTTTTAGCTTTGGTAAATTATTTGGGTAAATTGGATTTGTTGTTCTCTTTTGGGTTGGTTGTGTTGAAGTCGATCCTTGTGGGTGGTGGTGTTGTTGATTTACTTATTTACAACCCTTGGTCCCTTCATTTACATCCCCCTAAACTTCATACATTATTCTACATATACCCTAAATGCTAAAATTTGTCAATTTAAATATTTTATATGGGCGATTTAAGTTGGTTACTTGACTTACTTCTAAAGAATATGTAGAGCTAACAATATCATCTTGTACGATTTTTGTGATGATATGTAACAATTAAAAACTTAAATTTTGAATATTCGAGGTATCTTAGGAACTAATGTGAGAGTCTGTGAGTATATAGAAATAAAAAGGAATTCTTTAATTCCATAATAGAAAAGGTAAGGAACCGTCACGGGCTATTTCTATCTGCAGCGGGAAGATTATGACTCATTCAGTCACTCTTGTCGGTATATAGATTACTTGTAAGCATGTCCTTAAAGATTGACTCTTTGATTTCATAATTTTTGGTAGGCTGGTATTAAGAGTGGACATACGATTCACTGGTGCAGTCGAAAATATCTTGCACAAGTCGAGGGAGTTGGTGGTCTAGGGGATAGGAATACAGCTTACCTTAATCAAGTACTTCTTGCTCAAAATGCATGGAGAATTCTGGAAGACAACGGATCGGAAGGGTTCTGGGTGCTAAGTATGGGGTGAGAGAGAGTGAAGGGAATATCCAATGAATTTAGAGAGATAAAACTCTCTGAAATTATGTGAAAACCCCAAAAAAAAAAAAAGAGAATCAGAAAATGGAAAACAACAACATTTTCCAATTAAACAAGAGAGAAAGACTTCTTTGTTCATAAAAAGAAAATCCAATAGCTATGCTCCTCATCACCATTACTTTGCCAAGAGCTCTCCTTGGACTAGAATTATTTCTACATCCTTCACTTCCATGAATTTGTTCTCTTTTGAGGATTTGGATCTTGAGATCTTAAATTTCCTTTGTTCAAATTCCTTTTATGATTCCTCCATCATGTATTTGGTGCTCCACCCATGAGCTAAGGCTACTCCATGGATTCGTATGCCATTGGTGCAGGAAGAGATTGTGGAAGAAAGTTCCTAAATCCTTTGGGGCAGATTTTTTACCACTCTTTTTCTTCGGGTAAATCAATCGTCTTCAGATTTGTCGCTGTACATCGGCGATACTCTTAATAATTCAGTCTTTTTTCTTGGTCTATCTCTTTCTTTCTTATTAGACACTTGATTGCTTTCCATCTTAGCCCAGGAGAGCTCTAACCAGTCTTGTGTCTACTAGGGGTGGTCAATAGTGTGGGTCGACCGGGTCTGGGACGGGTCGAGGGACGGTGCGGGTTCAAGGTATGAGGACCCGGACACGGCCCGGGGTCAGGGCGGGTCCGGGACGGGTTGGGCCCGGTTCTTGGGAAGTGTAACCCGGACCCGGACCCGGGGTGGGTCTGGGGGAGGGCCTAGGGGGGGTTGGGGATTGGACGGGTCTGGCGGTTTGGGGGCGGGTCTACGGGTCAGCTTCCGGGTCGGGCTCCAGAAATTGCGGACCCGGTTACTTCACACACGGACCGGGACAGGTTTGGACCCGGGTGAGGCGGGACGGGTTAGATCCGGGTTTAGTGGTGGGTCGGGTCCGAGTTGTCAATGCCGACCCGCACTCTTGACCAGCCCTAGTGTCTACTTCGAAGAAAGTTTTGACCTAGAATTAGACCTGTCAAACAGGTCGAACGGGCGGGTTGCGGGTCGGGTAGATACGGGTTCGGGTAAAATACGGGTTGGGTGTATTTCGGGTCGGGTAAAATACGGGTCAAGTCTATACGGGTTCCGGGTCGGGTTCAGGTAAAAATACGGGTCAATCAACATCTTTTCCTCGCATTTTTTATTTTTATTTTTATTTATTTTTTTTTTTTTTATTTTTTTTTGGAACCCGAAAGTTACAGCCTACGCCTGACGCAAAGCCATTTGAGCTTGCTCATGTGCCAAGCTATTTAACGACCTAGGAATATAACTAATACTAAGACAATGAAAAAAAGGAAAAAGACCCTTAATAGATGCGATAACATCTTCCACTTGATGATGAACCTTGTCCAGTTCTAAAAGCTGTAAAACCCCACTCAAACAGTCCGAAAGGATCACCACATGCCTTACCGCATTCTGAACCGCCCACTCAAGTGCATACTTAATTCCAAGCATCTCCGCTTGGAGAGGCATAGCAGAAAAGACCTGAAGATTACCATCATGTTCGACCGTCCCTCCTTCATCCAGCACAACCCAGCCAATACCTGCACACTCAGTACTCCTCCACGCCGCATCAACCCTAATCTGCTTACAAACACACTCCTGCGTCCTCCCCACCAACCTCACCACCTTAGACTCCGTAATCTTTCTTCGCTTGTCCACACCCCCCTCACATTTATCCAACTCCTCATCTTTCTCCCTTACCCCTTCTTCCTTTTTTGCCTCAGCTTCAACAGCTACCTGAACTAAATTCCAATTCTCCCTAAAGAAACCTGCCACCGAGAACTCTTCCTTCTGAAACACCATCCTATTTCTAACAATCCAAACATTCCAGACCAAAGCCACAAACTGAATTACACTCTGCGAAGGTTCTTGTAGCTTTCCGAGGTAATTGATCCAGTTCACCACCCAATCTCCCATACTCACCTGCATTAATTGCCTAGAACGAATACCCAATATCGATGATCCCCACAGACGCTCAATAATAGGGCAATCCCTAAACAAATGTTCCAAAGTTTCCGTGACTTGGACCCCTTCAGCCTTACAAAAGATACAGTTCCCTCCTCCATCAATCCCAATACCCCTCCGTATGAATTCCGACCCCACAGGCAAGGAGTTAGTAATAACTTAATTGTCACCATTTTCCTCGCATTTTTTAAAACTTATTTTATATCGTAATTCCTACCCTTTATACGTTTTTTATCCTCTTACTCGTCTTAGTTAACTTAATTGTCACCATTTTTGCCCTCACCACCAACATCACCATCGTTATCATCATCATCATCCTTACTAACTCGCTAAATACGATAAATGAGACTCAAATAAGATAACAATGATGACGTGACATGTGATCTGAGGTGATGAGGTGGAAGTGTTGACGCAAAGTGCGGTTCAGTTCGACATAATATGGTGAAAGTGACGGTATGACACATATTTTGAGGTGATAATATGGCATGTCGACATGTTGTCCTAGGCAATTATGTGGAATGAGGTATAAGTGATAGTGTGGCACACATTTCGATGTAATGACGTGACATGTGGTCCGTCGAACTAATGAGGTGACAGTGCTAACGTGGAATTTAACTTGACGTACTACACTAAAAGTAAGGACGTGACACACACTTCAATGTGATGACGTGGCATGTGGTTCGAGGTGATGAGTTGGCGCTGCTGACGTGGAATGCAATTGGACGTACTAATGTGAAAGTGACGGTGTGACACAAACTTTGAGGTGATGACGTGACATGTTGTTTGAGGTGATGACGTGGCATGTTGTTTGAGGTGATGACGTCACATACCGCATATATTTACATATTTCTCCTCAAAAATTTATAAGTCATCAATACTTATTTGACATTGTATATTTTAAAAACGATATATTGTCTTGACCCAACGGTCAACCCGCTGCGGGTCGGATTTTGACCCGCTGTTTACGGGTCAAAACGGGTTCGGGTATCTTTCGGGTTCGGGTTGAAAAAACCGGGTCATTTACGGGTTATTTACGGGTCGGGTTACGGTCGGTTTTCGGGTCGGGTCAGGTTTTGACAGGTCTACCTAGAATCTCTTTCAGTCACATTTTCTTCAAATTTAGGTCTTAAAAGTATTTATATTAAATACTTTTCCAAGCCTAATTTATTAGCTTTCAGTTACAATTCATTGCTATTGGGTTGTTGTAAATCCAACTTAGTTATAATATGGATGTCAAATTTTGTTATATCCATCATGTGTCCCTATGGCTTTATCAAATCGTGGATTTCAGTCCATCCAATTTATCTAGTACTTGCGTCAACTTTGTGTTGTTTTTTGCAAGCATTTTTGTATCATTTGTCCCTTTTCTATAATCTTTACAAGCTTAGTAATTTGATTTCATTTAGAAATGTCTTTATTGTCCCATGTATTCTAGTATCTTTGTATCTTGTAGTCATCTACTTTAATTATTGTGTTTTTAGTCGGCCATTTCTTTTTAGAAATGGTTTTATTGTCCCATGTGCGTTAGTTTTAGAATTTTTATTGAACAATTTCGGAGTTCATTTCCGCAACTCTATCTCTCTAGCAATAACCTTTCGGTCTATTAGCTATCCTAAAGCTCTCAAAAAGAAAGATCTTTTTATTTGTGAGGGCACTACCTTTCCTGACACCATCACTACGTATTATTGTTGGCCTTATTTAGCAAGCTTATTTTTTTCGAAGTTGATGACCACCAAGCTACTTGTTGGAGTATTTTTTTTGCCTTTATAGCTTGAGTTGTATTGATTCTTACTTCTTTGTTTTCTTAAGTTTGTTTGGGAGTTTCTCAACTTGAGTAAAACTAAATATAGTTTCGCACCTTTTATGATTGTTTTTACAATTCTTTGCACATATAACACTGCGCATGAACTTTTTCGGTTATGGTTGATTTGGAATATTATTGATCACTTTTGTATCAGTTTCTTTTCGTGTACCGCTATCAGTTACAAGTCTTTTTTAGAAAATCGGTTACAAATTTTTTTTCTCCCAAATGAATATTGCTTTTTGGAATGTTAGAGGTACTAAGAGAAAGAATTTTGCTGAAGAACTTAATTTTTTTGCTCATCAAATGAGATTAAAATCTTAGCTATTTGCGACACTAAATCAATTTCTATGCCTGAGCCTCATCTTATAGCCAAATTTGGGTTTAACAATTGTGACTTTATTCCTAGTTTGGCTTATCAAGTGGTATTTGGTTATTTTGGAAAGAGTTTATATCCATGACCTTTTCGTTAATTGTCACGTTTAAGTCGAATAGATTCATTGCTTGTGAAGTGTGTGATTTAGCTATTAATGTGAAGTTTTGCCTTATTTTTGTTTATGCTCCAACTCAACCGGCTGAGAAGTCGGACTTTTGGACTGAATTTCAAAATTTTGTCCTCAATCTTAATTTGCTTTTTTTTATTAATAGGGGATCTTAACGAGATTAAAGGTCCTAGTGAGGAAAAAGGGAGCGCAAAGGTTACCAATGCGCGTTGCTTGAGATTAACAAATTTCTTAAGTAATACTAATTGTGTAGATCTCCCTTTCTCCAGTAATTTCTTTACTTGGAGAAAAAGGAAAGTTGGTTCTGAAAATATCTTTGAAATCCTTGATAGAGCTTTAGCATCTCGTGATTGGATTAGTAATTATCCAAACATGCAGTTTATGCATCATGATTTCACTAGTTCCGACCATTGTCCTATCTCTGTGAAATTTCATTACCAAGTTCATACGAAAGCCCCTCCTTTTCGGTTCGAACTTATGTGGACTCTTCGAGATCATTTTAGTAAATTAGTAAAAAAGTGTTGGCAACACCAATTTTAGGGGTCTTGTAGGTTTTGCCTTTCTCAAAAATGCAAATTCCTAAAACAAAAGGCTAAAAAATGAATCAGTCTACTTTCGGAAATATTTTTAGACAACTTTCGAATGCTGAAAAAAAGTTAGAAAATATCCAAAAACAGCTTGGTTCATCCCATAGTACGGTTTTAGAAGTCGCTCAGTTGAAATGACTGAAAAAGTGTGATGTCTTGCTTGATTATAAGCGCATCTATTGGCAACAAAAATTTATATAAGTAAAGCTAACTTTGGAGATAGTAATACCAAGTATTTTCAAAATAATGCCACTATTAGACGCAATAAAAATGGGATTAAGCAATTCATAAATAGAAATTGTGATTGTATTAATGATCAAAACCTTATTAAACAAGAAATATCTGACGAATTTGAACTTAGGTTTACAAAAAATCAACTTTGTCATTTTGATGAAAATGAAGACTTTAAGTCGATTAGCGGTTTAATTTCACAAGAAGATAAAAAGTTTCTTACAAGTAATATTAGTGTGGAAGAGGTTAAACAAACTATGTTTAGTTTAGCCGCAAATAAAGCTCCGGGTCCCGATGGATTTCCTATAGAATTTTTCCAAAAATATTGGAATATTGTAGGAAATTCGGTAACTAAAGCGGTTTTGACTTTTTTCCATTCAGGAAAGTTACTAAAAGAAATAAATCATACTTTCATAGCTTTAATTTCTAAAATCAATAATCCTCAAACAGCAGATCATTTTCGACCTATTAGTCTTTGTTCAACAATCTATATATAAAATTATTTCAAAAATCTTAAATTAGCTACTCCCCTCCGCAGTGTCTTATATAAGATATATAATCCACCCGTTTCAAGGGGCCTTTACGCCTAATCGCTTTATTCAAGATAATGTTCTTCTTGCCCACAAGATTTTTAACTCGTTTAAACGTAAAAAAGGCAAGGGGGGTTGGATTGCAATTAAACTTGATATGGAGAAAGCATACGACCGACTAGAATGGAACTTTATTGAGAAAACATTTAAATAAATGGGTTTTAGTATCAAATGGACTTGTTGGATTATAGAATGTATAAAAACTGTCTCGTTCTCAGTGTTAGTAAATGGAAGACCGGGAGACGTTTTTAGACCCTCTCGAGGTATTAGACAGGGAGACCCACTCTCGCCGTATATATTTATTATGTGCGCAGAGATTTTAGCAAGATCTCTACAAAAGAATAGTGACCTTAGTTCTAGTGATATTGGTATTAGAATTGGATCCGGGATTGAGAAAATTCATTTTCTCACTTTTGTGGATGATACGATCATTTTCGCTAAAGCCTCTAACCGAAGTTGTAGAACCATTAAGTCTATTTTAAATAAATTTTGCACAATTTCAGGACAATTTGTTAATTTTGACAAATCCACGTTTCAATGCACTAACAATATTGAGCGACCTTAACTGGAATTCTTTAGAAGTATTCTCCGTATGAACGAGGAAGCTCATTTGGGTAAGTATTTAGGATGTCCTATAATAGATAGCAGAGTAACTAAAAATACTTTCGAAAGTATTATTCAATCTTCTTGCACCCAGTTATCGAAATGGAAAACAAATTCTTTATCACAAGCAGGTAGACTAATTCTGATCAATGCTAATTTAGCCTCGAAGGGAACTTTTCAAATGCAAAGCTTTATTCTTCCTTCATCAATCCATAAGAGATTAGATAAGATTAACAAGATTTTCTTTGGAATAAGAATCCTTCACAACGCTCCCCTAGTTTGATTGGTTGGCATAAAGTTTGTTTACCGAAATCGATTGGTGGATTGAGAATAAAATCTTCTGAAACCGCTAATAAAGCCCTTTAAATGAAGCTTCTATGGAAAATCCTCATGGATAAGGAAAATATATTGGTTAAAGTAATTACTAAAAAATACTTGAGAAATTGTTCACTATTTGATCATAAGCCTAACTCAGTCTCTTCTTGGCAATGATTTAAGTTTATGAGTCTTCGGATTCTCTTTAAAAAAGGATTGAGATGACAGGTAGGTAATGGTAGCAATATTAAGTTTTGGTCTGATAATTGGGTTTTCTCGCACCCACTTACCAGCATTACGAGTGATGATGATAGTAGTCGTGATCATAATCTTTTGGTTAAAGATTTCATAACCTCTGACAAACAATGGGATGTTTGTAAATTAGCCAATTTGGTAAATAACAATATTGTGAAACAGATTACTAACATTCCACTGCCACATAATGATATTCCGGATACCCTCATATGGGGGTTGTCCGTGGATGAAAATTTCTTTAAAAAAACAACTTGGTTAGCGCAAGGTTTGTTCGATCACGCTCATGACAAATGTAATTTTCAGTGGCTTTGGAATTTGAATATTCCACCAAAATTGAAATTTTTTCGTTGGAAACATGTGTTGACGGCCTCCCAACGAAAGATAGACTTCTCAAAAGTCATATTAATATCACACCTCATTGCATTTTGTGTAACTATCCCTAGGTTATTTCAAAAATCATGTGCACTAGTTTAGCACCTGTATTGCAGCTGCTTGTTCATGATAACCAAGGGGCCTTCATTCAAAACTGCCACATTTAGGAAAAGATTTTGATTTGTCAAGACCTGATCAGACTATATGAGCGTCAGTCGACTTCTCCGAAATGTATGTTCAAGATTGACTTGCAAAAAGCATATGACACGGTGGATTGGGAATTCATTTCCAACCTTTTACTCAAACTGAAATTTCCTCCTGAAGTTACTACAATGATTATGGAGTGTGTTACTACTGCTAGCTACTCTATATCGATCAATGGTGAAATGTTTGGCTTTTTCAAAGGAAAACGAGGACTTCGACAAGGCGATCCCTTATCCCCTCTACTTTTCACGTTGTGTATGGAGTACTTGACACGTATTTTGAAGTATGTTGCTTCCAAGTATAAGTTTAAGTATCACCCTATGTGTAAAGAACTGTGTCTGGCTAATTTAATGTTTGCAGATGATGTCCTTATGTTTAGCAAGGGAGACGCTGGCTCTATGATCCTGTTGCTCCAAGCTTTCTCTCTTTTCTCACAGACTACGGGACTAAAAATCAGCCGGAGTAAGTCTAGTGCCTTTTTTGGAGGAGTAGCAGATGAATGGAAGCATGATATACTCTCCCTCTCGGGCTTTTCCGAAGGTACACTACCCTTCACCTACTTGGGCATGCCTATCCAAACGACAAGATTGAGAAGGGCCGATTGCGAATGCTTGGTGGAGAAAATATGTGCGCGCTTGCATACTTATGGTGCCAGGAAGTTTTCGTATGCCGGAAGACTAGTTCTTGTGAGGGCAGTCCTTAGTTCTTTACACACGTACTGGGCATCTATGTTCGTCCTTCCAAAGAGCATTATGGCCAGAATTGAAGCGACGTGTCGTAATTTTCTATGGGACGGTGGGCCTGATTATTGTCGTGCTCCGCCTGTTTCATGGGATACTTTATGTAGACCAAAGGAGGAAGGAGGCTTGGGCATCAAAAATATGGAATTGATGAATATTGCCATGGTTGGTAGAATGGTGGATTGGGTAGCTATTGAAAAAAATTATATCTGGGTCAAATGGATTCAGGCCAATTACCTCAAGGGGCAAAACTGGATGGTATACCAGCCACCTATGAGCTCTAGTTGGGTGTGGCAACACATTTGTTACGTGAAGGAGGGGTTGAGGAATGCATACTCTGATGGGGTCTGGTTTGATCAAGGGGCTGAGTATACGGTTTCTGGAGCGTATGAGTGGCTGCGTACAGCGCGTCCTGCAGTCTGCTGGCACAAGGCAGTGTGGCAGGAACTGGGGGTACCTAAGCACCAGTTCGTGGGGTGGCTGAATGCTCACAATGTGCTTCGTACTAATGACAGGTTGGTGAGGTATGGGCTAAATATCAGCCCTATCTGTTACCTGTGTGGTCACATGGATGAAACAGCGGCTCACTTGTTCTTTGAGTGTGCTTATAGTGCACGGGTATTGCAGGAAGTAAACTCCACTGTGCATTGCAGCCTGCCGGTTCAGAATGTGCTCCAATGGTGCATAAACAACCCATCAACTGGTATACAACAGGCTGTCTTGAGGGCGTTAGTGATGAGCTGCATCTATCATATATGGGCTTTGCGTAACACAAGTAAACATGAACACAGATTGGCGGTCCCCAGAATAGTGGCTGCCCAAATAATTTACGATGTGAGAGCAAGGGTACGAATGAAACCAGAGCACACACACAAGGCAACGGGTCTAGACTGGCTTAGAATGCATTTCCTTATGTAATAGATCGACTAGAACGATACCCTTGTACAGTTGTTTACCGTTTTGATATAATACTTAAATTTCACCAAAAAAAAGATCATTTCTTTTACAAATGTCCTTTGATTAGGTCTATTACCCAAAAAATGAACATTACTACCTACAATAACTTTTTGTCAAATTATGATAATATTGCAAGTCAAAGTTTTCTAATGAAGCTTAATTATCTAAAAGACTTAATTCCACAAAATGATTTCGTTAAGATCATTTTTATTTGGTGGAATGCATGGTTTTATGGAAATGATATTATCTTTAATAATGTTAATTCGAATATAAACACTTATTACGTAAAGATTTCAACAATCCTGAGAAAGTAAAGTCTGTTAGAAACACTTCTAGTAAGAAGGAAATATGGTGGGACAAACCTAGAAATGGTTTTCTAAAGCTAAATTTTGACAGATCGAGAATAGATGACAATAAAGCTGCTTTAGGATATTGTATAAGTGACCATAACGGTGAAGTTGTGTCGTTAGGAGCAAAAAAGTGCGGATCTAATAGTATGTAACATCCCGTATTTTCGTAAAATATATTTCAAGGGTTTTTAATTATTTTAAGTAGTAAAATAATATTTTAATAATTTTTTGAGAAGTATATTTTAATAAATCGTAAGATCCGTCTTAAGAACCTTAAGTCCTTAAGACGAATGCAACTTGGCAAAACTTAAGTCCGTGTCAAATAAAACCCGTTCATGTTATCAAACCCGTTTTTCTTTGAAACGGAAAGGACACTTATAAACCCTCCTAAAACCCTTGAATGTCGACATATTCCATCTTCTCAAATAAGAACACTGTCATCTTCATATCTCTTTTCCTCCTAAAAACTCCAATCTCTTAATCCATTTTTCTTCATCATCCGGACTCCAAATCAAGGTAATAAGTACATTTTCGGAATCCTCACGAAATTTGCAAGTCATCCGTCACTTCCAATTTTCGTTTCCTTCAACTCGAAAAAGTGACTGATTTTGTAGAATCCGTCTTTAAGCTCTAAAATCCGTTTTTCTTGATTGTAGGTGAAGGCTTGGACGATCCTAGTGTGGATAGCTACGTTATAGAAGAGGAGCTTTGATCGGAATTGCTTTTAAGGTGACGATAATGAGAAACTCGGCCTTTATTTGTAATATTAACACTTTACATGTTTAAGATGGTTAAGTTTCTGATTTTACATATGGTTTATGTTCAATGGACTTAGAAATCATGCTAGGAATACTTGTGTATGTATGATGTTCATTGGCTTAGATGATGTCTCACATGCTTAGTTGTTTATTTTCAGAAATTTGTGCTTAAGACGGATTCAAATAATATTCTTGTTGAGGATTGTTTGTGGAATTAAATGCTGGTAGTTAGTGTATTTGATGATTACATATGCTGGGTAAACATTGTATGTTGCAATTTTAGAAGTCTTGAATCGATTTGAGATGATTTGTAATTGATAGGAAAATGCGATTTTGCGTACAGCAGACTCTGAGCCGATAGGCTGACCGGCAGCCGGTCGGCCGGCTCAGAGTCGGGGTGTCTTCATTTGAATGTTCTGAAATGTGAGGAAGGTTTCTGAGCCGGTCAGTCGGCCGCCGGTCGACCGGCTCAGGATCCTTCTTGTACGTTTTCAAAGTTTGCAAAGGTTTGGGACATGACTCCCAGCCGGCAGGCAGGCAGCCGGCCAACCGGCTGAGGGTCACTCCTTGTGTTCAATTTTTGGACTTTGGCTTATGGGAAGGGACTCCCAGCCGGCTGGCCGGCGGACGGTCCACCGGCTGAGAGCCTCTTCTCATTGATTTTCAGACGGTGATTGGGCATGGGAAGGGACTCCCAGCCGGTGGACCGGCAGACGGTCCGGGACCGGCAGACGGTCCGGGACCGGCTGAGAACCCCTGTTCTCATTGTTTTGTTTATAACTTTCAAACGTTTATTCGGTTTTGTTTGAAACTCGTTCCGTGTACCTTTGACGTGTGTTTGAGGTCCCCGGAGGATGGGCGACACTATATTGGGTTCGGGAATGGAGTGAGGATAGAGACCCCCCCGTCGGGTAACCGAAAGGGAAACCGGCTCTCTCTCAACTTAGTTCCCGGGATCAATTAAGTGTTGATTAGTGATATAAGAGATAAGAACTAAGCTATAGTTTAAAGTTGCATGCTTTTATAGTGATGCGTATTGAGTTATGCGTTAAGACGTCGCCTCTGAACTTAGTACGTAGAATGTTTGTCATATATAGGGGTATGCGTTAAGGTGTCGCCTCTGAGCCCTATATGTGTTTGATTGTCGTGTATGGAGGTATGCGTTAAGGTGTCGCCTCTGAGCTCCATACATGTTTGATTGTCGTGTCTGGGACATGCGTTGAGTTTTCGCCTCTGAGTCCAGACATGTTTGAGTGATCGCGTCAGGACATACCTTAAGCTGGCCTCTGAGTCTGACGAGTAGAGCAACTGCACGACGGGGCAGTCAGGTTGTCATACCTTACCCGGAGTGCAGGTGTTTGGTGCTAAAACATGCGTTGAGTTTTCGCCTCTGAGTCTAGTATCTTGTGATGTAGTAGGGGAACATGCGTTGAGTTTTCGCCTCTGAGTTCCTTACTTTTGATTGTGAATGGAGTGCTAGTCCATGCGTTGAGTTTTCGCCTCTGAGTCTAGTATCTTGTTGATAGCCGGTCCATGCGTTGAGTTTTCGCCTCTGAGTCCTTGCTTGATATTGTGAACTTGGTATCTAGGTTATGCGTTAAAATGTCGCCTCTGAACCTTTGTACTTGCTGAATGATCGGTATATAGGTTATGTCTTAAGTTGACCGCTGAACCTTATACTTGTTGAGTTTATCTGCTTGCCTAGAGTTGGTACAGTGTCAGATATAGATGTTGATAGTGATGAATGTGATACCTTGACTTTGATATTGTTCATCCAAGGCATTGGATGACTCTTTAGTCGGTTTCGTAAATGTTTTGGACTGAAAGACCTCCCGACCGGGCAACCGGTAGGGAAACCGGCTCTTCTTCCAAATAGTTTCCGAAGTTGGTTGAGAGCCGTGCATTAGTGATTGCATGATAGTATGAGATCAGTTATTGAGATATTGATATGCTTCACATGTTTATATATGCTGGAGTATTCTGTTCGCCTTGTTGTGTTACGTGTCGTTACAAAAGGTGGCTAGGAGAACTCTAGTCACTCCCCACTGATTGTGGCGTACATGTTTTCATGTATGTAGGTACATGCAGGTTGGACGGGGTTGGATGAGAGCTAGCGAGTGATGATCCACTTGTCATCATATGACTTACACCTTTCGAGTAGCTAGACTCTAGTTTTGGATACTGTTTATCTTTTGGTGCCTGTAGGGATGTTCCATCCCAGACTTTGTATATATTTGGTTTTCAGTACTTAGAACTGTTATACTTACCTATTTTGTTTATATCAGTTTCAGTTTCAGTTTTAATTCACCTCGCATATTGTTTATGTTTAAAAAGTTTTAATTCCGCTGCATTTTTAGTACTTTGTATGTTTTATATTTCCGCTTTCGCGAGGGGTTTTACATAATATTATTGTCGCAGAAGCACTCGCCTTAAAAGAGGGTATTTTAGCCGCTAGACACTTAGGAATTTCTATTTCTAAGTTAATTGTGGAGGATGAATGTATGATAATTTATGTGTTATCAACTACCTCCGTAACACTTGACAGATCCCGTGGAAAATCTCTAGTATTATCAAGGATGTGAAACTTGATCTTCATCTTTTCGATGAAGTGATAATTAAACATTGCTTCCGTGAAGCCAACAAGGTTGCTGACTTCATGACTTCCGTTGAACATTCACGTCCAACTCTTTCGAGGTGGGTCGAAAGTCGGTGACTTCAACTTACCTTACTCATTCGAAAGGATGATAATCAACCTAGTTTCCTTTACCTTTTTAAAAAGGGAAAAAAAAAAGGAAAATCCGCCAATGAACAAGTAGTGCATTGCAAGATTCTCCGGAAGAAAAGGCATAACCTTGTTTATAGTTGGAAATAAACCCTCTATCTGATTTTATTAACAAGATAATCGAAAGCTCAAAGCGGAATAAAAACACATAAATCTAGCAGACTCCACTGGTTTTGTTACGGTCTACAAGCCTTCTCCAGTACTTGCTAATTTCCTTCGGAGTATCAGTCGCGTCTTTTTTGGCAACGGTCTTGTGGTTTTGTGATGCATCATTCTCAAGCGCGACTTGGGCAACTTTAGTAGGCGCCCGAGTTGGGTGAGTGTCCATCTCATGTAACACCTTCTGGATGTCGGAAACAAGTCTTTCGGCCAGGCCTCTACTAAAATCCTCCCTGGCTACCACTCTTAGAACTGCAATGTGCTTAGCATTAGGAGGCATTGTGTAAGCAGGGACGATCCATCCAAACCGCCTCAAACTCTCAGAAATGTCGAACACACTGTATTTGCTGCTATCTTTTAAGGAGAATGCGACCAGTGGGACACCAACATCGTTTGAAACCACTTCGAAACGCCCTGTTCTTTCTATTCCTTCCTTTAAAACACTCGCATTGTCCCTGCAGTTTTCCATGATGTTCTTGTAACCCTGCATGTTTGGTTCTTTTTTATCAGTAAACCTCAATACATCAGTTAATAGGACAGTAAGAATCTAGCGCCAGTGCGCAACTACTCGTCTTTCTTAATTCATTACACTAATTGTATCTGAACCGTGGTATTTACTATTTCGGAGAAAAAAGCTGGGGGTGAGCCAGTTTCTGGTCGATATAGTAAAAACTGAAATGTAAGTGAAGTTACGATCACAGCAGGGTCAAGCTCCTACCTGAGACGGGGCTTGACCCTGCAGTATGATTGTACTGAGATTGAGATCTGATTGACTAGAGATGATATTATTATCCTATGAGTTGAAGTATGAAGTAGCGAGAGACAAAATAGGAAAATATTTTTTTAGTTTCTTCGTATCATTTCCCGAGAATGACAGACGACACTCATTCACTATTAAACAATGAACACAGCATTAGACAATGGAGTTAAGAGGAAAGAATAAAAGTAAAAGGCATGTTTCACCTCAAAGCCAAGCCGGATCAACTGATAGTACTGTGCAATGATCTGACTCGAACCTGCCTCAATGAAATCACAGTTAAGAAATGACCTTACATGAATAAAAAGCTTAACCATCAGATACATGCCGCGCCACCAAAGAAAGAGTTTTGTTTCGGACAAAAACAATAAAATATGTTTCCCACATTGCATAATGTGAGAAATAATTGGTGTATATGGCATGAAAAGGGGTACGCGACCTAGCCCTGTATGGAAAATACAAGGTAAAATCGTGTTGCGTTGAATAATGAATCAGAAAATCCGGAATGCAGTTTGTTCTGATTTTTCTTATATCATCATACCTTTGGAGAAGTTAAGGGTGAAAGTAGGTTGATCGGCTCCAAGGTAATTGATATGGAAGACGAGTTCTTCAGGAAGGTCTTCTTTGCTCCTCCATATAACCCAGCCAACTCCCGCATAAACAAGCCCATACTTATGGCCACTGACATTGATGCTTTTAACTAATGGCAAGCGGAAATCCCACTCGATTTCAGGATAAATAAACGGAGCGACAAATCCTCCACTAGCAGCATCCACATGAATCGGCGTGTCCCATCCTGTTTCATTGTTCTTGTCTGTCAAGAGTTCGCTCAGTTTCTTCACA
The DNA here is from genome assembly GCA_029255685.2 of Silene conica. Lineage (NCBI taxonomy): Eukaryota > Viridiplantae > Streptophyta > Magnoliopsida > Caryophyllales > Caryophyllaceae > Silene > Silene conica. The sequence continues at coordinate 78,726,788 of CM055314.2, forward strand.
TCCTCAAACTCTCCAGTCAAAGTAGACCCGAGAATAGCTGCCACGCAAATGGTGTTCTCATCCACCATCTCGATAGCTTTCTCAGGATCCATCACATAGTATCCTTCTTTCAATTTGACCTCTTTTAGCTCAACTTCAAAATACCTCGCAAACTTCTCCCAACAGACCTGTGTCATATTCATTTTCCATCATTACGAGAAAGACTAGGATCTGCGATTGCTCACATATGCATTCGCAACAGAATACATCTGTGACTGCTTATGGAAAAATAATTTGGTCAAAAGTACCATATCATCCTACATACCAGAAAGTCAGGAACTATACCGAGAATCTCAAACGCTTTGCTGAAATGTGGTAAGGAAATCTTATGCACGCAATCTTAGTCCTCGTGTTACCAGAAATTGCTCAATCTACATGCAGAAAACAGAAATTTCTTTCGGAAAATAAGAATTACCTGCACATTAGCACCTGTAACAATATTAGGCTTGTCGAAAGGTTTTCCTCGATCTTGTCGCTTTTTCTGCCACTTTCTTTTGAATGCTAAACCTGCCAACATAATCGCCTCTGATGATCCCACAGTTCCTACACCAACGGCTGTTTCATCTTCTCCGACAGGTGCATTAAAAAGGTGCGCTATCATATTTACACATCGGTTCTGCAGAGAAATTTGTTATTCTCAGGATCATATATATACACACCATCCATTTATTTCATTTTGATACGTACTTCTCAGATATATTGAACAAACGTACAGGAATGAAATGAACGGAGGGAGTGTTGTATTTACTTGCGTGAATTTGATAAGGAAACAGAAATGTAACCTGAAGTTCAGTAGTGACAGGGTACTCATCCATGTCAACATAGTTTTTGTTAATAGAATTCATAATGAGCTTATCACACTCGGGTTCCATCCAAGTGGTCACGAATGATGCGAGATTCAGCCTCGGGTTTCCATCTAGCATTAACTCATCATTTATTATCTGGTAAGCTGCCTCTTTAGGTATTGAATTATCAGGCATCTTCAACCTTCACATTAGCATGTTAACTATTGTCAAGTATGTCAACTAATCACATCTTAACTCTAACAACCACTTAAGCACTCAATTTACTTCAACCTGTATAAAATATGAGAGGATTACCCTGCCATTTCTAGCTTAGCTTGTTTTTTTTTTTTTTTTTATGTTTACAATTTTGTTGTCACCATGCATTTGTTGGGTGAAAACTAGAGCTGGCCAAATCCGGGCCAACCCGTTCGGCCCGCCCCGTTCGGCCCGCTTTGCTAGCGGGCTTGGTCACAAAAAAAATTAAAACAAGTGGGTACGGACAAGGAAATTAGGCCCGCTAAAATTAATGGACGGGCTTGGACTAAATAAAATTGCCCACGGACAACCCGCTAGGCCCGCTACAAAAATTGTAAACTATAATTTTTATTTAACCTAAAAAAATTATAAATTAAAACTAAAAAGTTTTGTATTGAAAACGGTATGTGTGTTAGGAAGATTGGTTACGAGCTAAAGGGTTATCGTTAGGTAATTTATTACTTATTTTTATTCCACCATTAAATTAATAATTATCTCCCCAAATATGTTTTTTTTACTATTTCGTTATATTAGTAAGGTAGCTATTAATATCTTCTATTATATCTATTTCGTTATATCAGTAAGGTAGCTATTAATATCTTCTATTATATACATATATGTATAATATCTCACGGTTCTCAGGGATTTTGCAAACTTGGTAATCATGTTTTGTTTTCTACCGTTTTGTTGGTTTGATTTTCCAATAATTAATTTCAATAAAAGCCCGCAAGCCCGCGGGTTGGCCCGCTAAGGTATATAAAGCGGGTACGGGCAGTTATAGTAGGCCCGCCATAGCGGGCACGAGCATAAAAAAAGGCCCGTTGGACACTTTTTGATAGGTTAGGCTCGGCCCATGTCCAGCCCAAGCCCGCAAACGGCCAGCTCTAGTGAAAACATCCAACCAAGGTATTCAATTTGCTAATTTTACATGTTACATAAAATTAATAATGTATGTGTAACTTAGGTAGTGTCAAATGAGTGTTAATGCATTAGCTTAGCGTTGCGTAAAAATTGCATTAGCACTTGGTGAAACAAATGAATTATATTAATTCATTTGTGTGGTAACGTGAAGTGACCTTATGACATTAAAATATAACGTCACTTCACAAGACTATATAAAGGATTGTTTTCCTTTGGAAAATATATCTCACAAACAATACAAACAATATTCAAACAAGATGACTGTAAAGTCGGGGTTTGAGGGTGAGAGACAGTATAACGGGTATATACAATAATTTAGGAGGTTATTCTACAGGTAATATTGGTGGCATTTACCAATATTATTGGAGGGCTAGAAATTGTGATCTTATATTATTGTGGGTTTCGAGTTGGTATTTAATTCGGAACGGTTACGTTGTACTGATACTATTATTAGTGGGTTTTACCCTAAATATTGTCTCATCTTATTATTAATTATATTTATTTACTTTTACGGTTTACTTGTCGATTGGTTGCTTCCGTTGCACGTTGGAGATTGACGTTAATTTCCCATGTCATATATCCGTCATATAAGAGAGTTATTAACAGAATTACGTAATAAAATAATCAAAAGGTCAGGATGGCCGAGTGGTCTAAGGCGCCAGACTCAAGTTCTGGTCCTCTAATGAGGGCGTGGGTTCAAATCCCACTTCTGACAAATTTTTTATTTTCGTTTTATGTAGATCAGATTGGATTTAATTATCTATCTCCATCTACTTCCACCTCTCTGTTTAACTTTTATTTTTTCTTCTGGTTCTTAGGTAAAGGCATTTAAGTTCCAGCGTGTTTGCAAGTTAACGTTCTACTAACTTGCATGCTTAGTTGCGTACATCATGTTTAGAAGATGTCATTGGAGCGGCTAGGGACCATAGCGGCTTCATTAGTTCGGTAGTAGCTATCCAAAATAGTAAAGATACAAGCCGTCAAGACCCTAACGGCTTTAGCTCAAAACAGGAGGGACGAAATAAAAGCAATGATGTGACCCATTGGATCCAAATAGTTTGAAACCAACGCTAAAGGTGTAATTAATTTGGCGAATAACCTTATTTATCCACAAAAATCCCGTTACCAACTGTGGCGAAGCAAGGATTTAATGTCATTGGCCGAAAACTTTTCAAAGGGGTGCGAGGAGGTGGTAATATTTAAAGGTGATCGACTTTGAAAAGTTTCGAAAATTTAAGCTAGAATTGTTGAAATTTCCAATTGTTAGCCCAGGTAGCACTAAAACGGACACAGACACCGCATCCCCATGAAATTTAGGACCGGGACACAACATTTAAATATAATAAAATATATATTTTATGGTTATAAATAACGTATAATTTTATTTTTATTATATATTTGAAGCTAAATTTAAACAAGTAAATGTACAATTCGACCTTCACTATAATTAATTCTCATTTTTCACCCACTCATTTTTAATCGATCTTTTAAAACAAATTATTTCTCGTCCAAACTATCTAATTCATTAAAGCAACAACCACAGAACTGATGTGTCGCTCTGTGGTTTAAAGTACATTATTGTTTTTATTTTTCTTAGTGGCCCCCGCAATGTTCCCCACTAACTCTCCCATCTTTTTTTGCTTTTATATACAGAATTCGTGATACAACAATTAAGGTGAACCGTCGTATAGTTGTGTTAGATATTTAAAGCAATGAACTAATTTTGTTGATATCATATAAACGAAATAATTAATAAAATTAAAATTTAGGATTACATAATTATTTAAGTAAATACAAAATGATAATTCTGTATGACGGGATACGTTCATTCAGCCAACAATGCGGTCTAATGTAAAATAATACAAATATTTTTTTCTAAATTACTTGCATAATAAAAAAAAATGTGTGAATTAAAATAGAATATATATATAATTTGAATGAATTACGTGATATTATTAAATCACAGTACAATAATCTAACAACATATATAAGCCAATCATGAAATTAAATTGCGTTATAAAATTAACGGTGATGTAAATCAAGAGTTGGAAAATATAGTCAAAAATAGAAAAAAAAAAAGAAAAGAAAAAACTAAAAAATTAAATTAATTCGATAGAGTCAAAATCTTAAAAAAATTATAAATCAATATTAATGTTGTAAAAATAATCAAAACTATACTGCACCAAAAGTACGTAATTGAAAATTTTAAATAAAAGAACATATTGTTCTATAAAAACAATAGTTTATAAAATATATAAATTTATAGATCGACTTTTTTTCATTTGAATGAAACACATTACTTAAATGAAAAGTAATTAATTGACTTAGTTCGTAATTAATGGGCAACAATATGAAAAAGCAAATAAAATATTTGAAAATAAATTTGAAATAAGCAAAAATTGAACTAAAAGACAGCAACACTTTAACTGATAAAATAATAATTAAAAAATCCATATATGTGATGAGTATCATATTCCAGGGTAATTATTAGTCATGAAGTATAATACGCAAAAGAGTGATAGGATAGGCACAGATACCTGATTGATAGTTGAGAGACTTGAAAGAGAATAAATATAGCGGCGGGGTTTGTTTACAAGATTTTATATGCACATAAGGGTATATGAAGGACTAATTATAGTCAATTTTACAATAAAATGTTGAACTTTTTGTTAAAATGTTACCATCATTTTTAGGGTAAAAAGTGACAAATTTGCGATAAAACATTTTGTTATTAAATGGTTACATACTAATAAAAAGATTGTGATATTTGATCCGTCTTATTTTGGTCCGTCTGAAGCAAAAAATTCTGAAAGGTATAATATGACTTATTTGGAGGTGGGTCATGTAGTTTATGGAGTAATATTGAATTCGTTTTAACCCATTGTTGGAAACAAATTTACCCGGGTACTACTCGATATTTACAGGTTCTTATTTAACACGGGTGTATCTGTCTTAAGTTTAGGACGCGTTAGGTATTATGTGTAAGATAAAAATATCAGTTAGTCTTGTTTGTGACGGGTCGGGTGGAGAGACGGATAATGACACTCACAAAACGAATAGAGGGGACAAGGTGGGGCACCCCATGTGCTTTCCTCTCTCATCTAAATGAACATTTTGTGAGATAAAATAGTATCCGTCTTCTCCTTGTGACGGATACCTTCCGTCTACAATGAGAATTTGTGTAAAAATATAATGTATTGGGCTAAAACAACCACTTTGTTATGCTTAAGGGATCATATTTAACCGGTTTTGACATTAAGATGGATACCTTTGTCTTAAGAGAGACTAAGGTATTATTTTTTTCCATGTGTTATTACTTTCTACAAAGTACAAGTTTGGGTCAGAGATAGTATTTGGTAATTATTTTATGGAGTAATTGTTTCTTAAAGTATTGGTAAATAGTATGAATTATTATATACAATTTTTTTAACAATAACTATTCATGTAATTTTTCCAACACATGAAAATAGATGATATTTCTTATGTAGTACGGAGTACGGAGTATATGTTAACGAGATTTATGAAGTATTCTAATTTTGTTCCATTTACAAAGTAACAATTTGTAGAATTCTATTCTAAATTTGTTCTATTTACTAAGTACCAATTTGTACGAAATGAAAATTGAGTTAGAATTTGTATTTTAAGATATCTACGGGTCAAAAGTTTCATTATGCCATGTGCACGGGTATAATTAAATGAAAAAATAGGTTAACAATTTGTAAGGGATGTACTTTTTCACATACGAATTTTACTTTTTCAAATACGATTTTTACAATATTACCCTTACCATTTTTTCATCCTTCACCCAATTAATTTTTTCCTCTCTTCCCCTATCTCATATCATTACTTTCGTTCACCGTTTCTGGTCACCCTCTTAAACAATTGCCGGCAACATTGCTCTGAATAAACTATTAAATATTGCATAAACAAACAAGCGCAATTCAACTATTGATTTTGCCGAGAACCTCCTGATTATACCGGTGTGCTATTGTAGTTGTCGTCGGAGAAAATAATTACTCTGCAATATATATATAAAGAAAAGCAATACAACAATGCGGAATTTCGTTCATTTCCCTGCCCCATCACGACACCACCACTTAACCACCATGCCCAAAGCAACCATCAACTACTCTAATCATCGTGCCTTTCACCTCCCATAAACCCTAATTAATAATAATTTTTCATATTAATTTTGCTAAAAATTAACCTAATAATTTGAATAAGACGTATTAATAATTGCTAAAAACGAAAATTACTTCACTAGTCGAAGAATTATAATCCATCGTTCATGTTTTCAGATTAGTTAGATTGGATTTTAGGGGAGGTGCGGCATTCATAAGAGTTAATTTGATTATTATTAGGCCTAGGGAAGAAGGGTATAATATGAAAATTTTATGAAAAAGTGTATGTGAAAAAGTAAAATCCGTATGTGAAAAAGTAATTCCGATTTGTAATTTCACTAATTTTATGATAATTTCCGCATGAATTATTTTGTTTATTTTGTTTTATCTATATATGTCGGCCTTTTTTAGGCCGCCGCCTAAGTAACAACGCCTAATTATTTAGAAATACAAATTGTATCTTACTATAATAATTACTCCAACCAATTAACACTATTGTTTCATTTTATACTAATTGCATGTGAAATTTCCAAATGAAATTCATAATTTTTTTATTAACCAATTATTACATTGGCCAATTAAATTATCAAATAACAAGTGGGGGGAAGTTTATTACTTTACTTATTAAAAGCTAACTTACGCTTACTACTTTTTATAATAACTTTTAAAAAACATACCCGTGCAAATTGCACGGGTTTAAAACTAGTAATATGTTTAGTAGTTCAACCAAATGTCCAACGAGTGTCGGACACGGTGTTGAATACGGAATGGCTAATTAGAGAAAGTGTTCGTGCTACCTAACTGCAGCACTGCTTATCATTTAAAAACCAAAAACATGAAATTGACGAGAGAGAGATATATATTTGGTGGATTCGTGGATAGGAAGAAAGCAGACCTGGGGAGAGGAGTACGAACATAGCGAGATGCAAAAGTACAAGGCAAGCGTTGCGTAGAGACTTCATCCAAACTTGTTTCACTAATCACCATTTTTATTCTAAATTTAATCTTTTTCCTTCTTCATTACACATACACAGTCCCATACATATGTATGATTTAATTTCTAAGTTTTAATGTATGTCGGTGCATGAGCTATTATTATATTTATGGGGTTTAGTAATTAGTATTTTATAATTATAAGTTGTTACAACTCAAGTTTACTACTACTCCATGCATGTATACTACCAAATTGTCTGTATTATTGCTAACTGACACGTTGCGTTAATGCACACTCATCACTTCTCATTCAATTTTATACGACGACGACTCACTGCTCTCCTCTCAATGTTGCCACAGACTGATGACCTGTGTCACTATACGGGATAAATGTTCGTTTTAAATTTAAAATGAATTAGAAAAAGATAGAGAATGCACACGGGTGCAGATATGAGAAATTGAAACTGTTTCTTTCTAGTGTTGCTACATATACAGTGAAGATTGATGTTAACAAATGGGAACAAATTGTTTTTATTTGTAGCGAGATACTCGGCTGAAACTTAAAATGGATCAACCAAGATGAAATGCCTAATCGCAAAAATCAACAAGTTTGTAGCTTTTGGGCAACAATGGAAAAATATAATTGAGCTATTTCAAGGATCATTGTTCTGATCTTGTCGATAAGATCATGGTTGGGAAAGTAGAGAACGGATGACAAAAGTAGAAGTAAAAATTTCAATCCTTAAAAAAAACTAATTCGGGCTATTGCTCATCGATCTCATTGTCAAAGACAGCGCGAAAGAATCTACTCAGTTAACATCATTTTGAAAACTTTTTTGGGATAAGATTATTGGCGAGTCTTTGGATAAGACTCATTCAAGACCCCAATAATCTATTCAAGTTTTGACAAATTTTAAAATTGAGTCTTGGATTAACAAACCAATAAATAACTATCATGTGTTAAAGTATTATTATTTTCTTTTTTATCTAAAATCCGATAAGAAAAGTGTAGTGAAAAAGTAACGTCTGAGGTGAGTACGAGAGATAATGTATAAAGTCTGAGCTGAATCTGGCTAGGGGTGTTAACGAGCCGCGCCGAGCCCGAGCTTGGCTTAGCTTGGCTTGTGCTCGATTACCAAAACTCGAGTCCGAGCTTGAGCCGATCTTACCCGAACTTGAAAAAAATGTGCTCGTTACAAAGCTTGCGATCTTTAACACGAGCTCGAGCCAAATCGAAAATTGTTTATTTTTTTATTTTTTTCTTTCGATATTTTCGATAACAAGATTCGAAAATTTTATGTAAAAATATTTAGCAAATCAACAAGATGTTTGATATATATGCTACAAAGATATAATAATGAAAAAAATATTTTTATAAAATATGAGCATATTTTTATAAAATATGAATAATATCTTATGTAATTTCAAGTGTTCGAGCCGCTCGCGAGCTTTTCGAGTCGAGTCAGCCAGTGCTCGGCTTGACTCGTTGAGCTCTCTCGAGCCGAGCTTTGACCGAGCTTTCATCGAGCCGATCTCGAGTTTCTCGCGAGCTGTCTCGTCTCATTAACAGCCCTAATCTGGACAATAGAATAATAATAAAAGTTAAAGGCGGAAAAGTTGATGTGGCAAAATTTTAAGAATGTGGTCGGATAGCTTCTAGTTCACGACTAATATTTCTCAATTTATAGTAAATCTTATTTGTGACGGGTTACCATTTGTGACAGATATTTAGTGAGATAAAATGGATACAAAATGAGTTAGTTGAGAAAGGGGACCACATGAATAGTGTCGGAGAGAGAAAAAGTGGGTATTTTGTGAGAGAAAACAGTATCCGTCACAAGCTAGTTTATGAGTGCCGGCGTCACAAATGAGAATTTGTGATGTTAGGAAGGATGCGGATTACCTACAATGCTAGGTGCTAGCTAGTTTATGAAAAGGTACACCTACAAAACGGGTTTTGCTTAAATACTGTGAGGACATTAACCGTCTTTAGCTTACAATGAATAATACCCGTCCTCCACGAGAATTTCTCTTAACAAAATAGGGCAAATTTCAAAATATATACCAAAAAGAATCTACATCATTTTATAATTTTTCTTTTGTTTGGAAATACTTTTTTCTTTTTTTGGAAATACGAAAATGAAATGAAGGAAGAGTTATTATTAGTTCTCAAAGATTGAGCTGCTCTTCACTTACAATTCTCATGCAATTAATTGATTTGAAATGAACCAAAAAAATGAGGATAATATTAACGCCCAAGCAAAAAAGTTGATAACATTTTATTTAAAACAAAATATATCCCTCTCACAAACATTCCGAATTATTACAGAAAATAAACGTACACAACAAAAGTCCCAAACCAAAATACAACCATAAAACTAAGCAAAACACATACAGCCATGCATCTATTCAGGTAATACAGTCTCTAGTAATCTTCGGGTGCCAGTGGTTGGTGACCATGAGGAGCCTCATGAGTCGGAATCACAATAAACTCGTAAATTACACCCGCAATGGCACCTCCGATCAACGGTCCAAGCCAATAAACCCAGTGATGCCTCCACCTGTTTCCGATCAAGGCTGGTCCAAAAGCTCTCGCTGGATTCATTGAAGCCCCATCAAATGGGCCCCCCACAAGGATGTTTGCGCCTACGACAAAGGCGATGGCTAGAGGTGCAATGGTTCCCAGACTACCTCTTTTGGGATCAATGGCCGTTGCGTAGACTGTGTATACCAGACTAAATGTCATCACGATTTCGAGGATCAAGGCATTTAGAGTTCCTTCTCCATAAGCCACTCCCAATCCAACCGGCCTCTGCAATGTAATGTAAGGAACCAAGGCTATATCACAAGAGTCGTCCATCATAATTTATTCCAACATTTAATTCTAACAAGCAACATTCATGGTATGGTCGATCATAAGTTATCGAGGGTCATCTGATGAGCACCTTGAACATCTCAACCAACCAAAACTTACGTTCATGATATGGTTGAGGTTGAATCAATGACAGATATTATCGACACAAAAATGTTGTAGTAGCAATTCCAGCAAAGTATTGGTATTGTTTAGAACTAAATTTTATATCTTCCTGGTATAAAACCGTCTTACACAAAACTAACTACAATGCCTAATAGCTACTAGGATTTTCTTTTTAACATTATTCTGGGGATCAAAAACATAAATTCTAGGTTATAGTACACTCCCTCCTGTTCCAAACAATCCCAATTGATTATTTGTTGAACTTTCATATTCTTGTGACGGAGATTTTAATCTATCAAATTACTTGTTTAGTCAGTGGTTACTAAGGGCATCTACTTGTAAAATCGATCAGCATGCAATTTAACAGCATAACCAACAGCAACAACAAAACAAGGAATGATATATATGGTAAGAATCCTGACCATGCCATCAGTAGAAATCTTCAAGAGGAAGGTCGCGACAACAGAACCCAAGAGTTGTGCAATGACATAAAGGAAGGCACGAATAATGGAGATTCGCCCTCCGACAAGGGCACCAAATGTAACAGCCGGATTAACATGTCCGCCTGATACATTTAAACTCGCGGCTACTGCTGCAAACAACCCAAATGCATGTGCCAATGCTATCATTATCAATGATGATGCTCCCGTCGGGGTTTCCACTCCGTATAACTTCCCTGCATTATTCATTACATACACACGCTTGATGTCAAACCAATAAACAATTAACATGCAAATAAGAATTATAATTAAGTGCACCTCAACTCCTCCAAAAAGTTCAAAAATTCTCTTATTGATCTGATGATTAGATGGCCAGATGGGTTGGGAAGCAATAATGTTTGTGTAAGCTGAGTTTTAAAGTTTACTCATTCCGTCTATAAGTGGACAATAGTGTACATGGAAGTTCAAATTATCTATTAGTAGCATGTCTAAGATAGAAAAGTGAACAAATAACGAAATACCCAACCATGGATCGGAATAGGTAAACAAATAACTGACCTCTATCCATCTGTCATTTATAAGATTGATAGGACAAACTTTTTACTAGACGTTCGGCTAGTAAACCAGCCTTAAACAAGAATTTGAAACGGTGGTAAAGAAGGGTATAGTAAATATTTGATATGTCTGAATTATTTCATTATCTTGTAATATTCAGCTAGGTAGCACCAAAACGGACACGGACACGACACAGACATGGGACACGGAATCCCCTGAAATTTAGGACAGGGGACACGGCATTTAAATATAATAAAATATATATTTTATGGTTATAAATATAATATAGAAGCTTTAAATATAATAAAATATATATTTTATGGTTATAAATAACGTATAATTTTATTTTTATTATGTATTTGAAGCTAAATCTAAACAAGGTAATGGTGCAATTCGACTTTTACGGTAATTAATTCTCATTTTTTTCACTCAAACTCATCTTCTAATCGATCTTTTTAAAATTTTATTCTTCGTCTAAACTATAATATGTTTAGTTATGTGTCCAACGAGGGTTGGGTGTCCGAGTGTCGGACACAGTGTCCGACACGGGACGACTAATTAAGAGAAGTATATGTACTACCTAGCTATTCAGTCAGTCAGTATGACCGAGTGTTATTTAATCAAAGCTAAATAAATAAAATAAATAAAGGATATTTTATGATGTACCCTTATTTTATAACTTCTATCTTAATTATAGCCTTAAACTCTATACGGAGTCTATAAAATAACCTTATTTATTGGTTTTGCTATCTGAATTTCTTAATTTATCTATTAAATTATCTATTATAATATTTTAATTACTCGCCGAATTACCATTAACCAACCAAATAGTATACAAGTCTAACCCAATTTCATCAAAATGCTCTTATTATTTCATATTTCATAATATATGTTTGTTTTTAATAGAGATTTTTTCATCGAAATGCTCTTATTATTTCATATTTCATAATATATGTTTGTTTTTAATAGAGATTTATGCTTATTAGTCTAACTCAATTTCATCAAAATGCTCTTATTATTTCATATTTCATAATATATGTTTGTTTTTAATAGAGATTTATGCTTATTTTAAGTTATTTGTGATACTTCTTATATGAAAAATGAATCAAAATAAAGGTTAAATTACGACCTTTTATAGTGATAAAGTTAACGGAGATCTAAAGGAGATTTATGCTTATTTAAAGTTACTCGTGATACTTCTTATATGGAAAATGAATCAAAATAAAGGTTAAATTACGGCCTTTTATAGTGATAAAGTTAATGGAGATCTGAAGGAGGTCATTACGGAGAATATGTAGGAAGTTTAAGGGTATAAAATACAATTTGTAAAATTTGTAAAATGTAAAGGTACAACTTAGAAAACCGAAAAACGCAAGATACACGGTAGAATATCCTAAGAAACAAACAAATAAGTGGAACAAAAGATGGAAAACATACTGAGAGCAAGCTGACAGCCTTCACCAGCAAAGACAAAGATGAAAGTGGAGACGAATTCAGCCAAAGTAGCTCTCATGGAATCAGGATGAGTAGCTTCTTCAGGCCTTCCAAACTCATATCGACGAGGAGGTGCCATCTCTATCTTTATAACTTCAATTCTCTACAAATTAAACCTCCTTTGATTATTACTACAAACTTGAACAAAAATGGTGAACTTAATTAGGGTTTGAAACAAGAACAAAACTTAACCAGAGCAAATAATAATGGTGACAGTGTATAAGGTATATGCTGATGAGTAATAAGAAGTGATCCATGCACGGAAAACATAGAATTTAGAGGAAGAGACAGATGGGAGATGAGTGCATGCATGCAACAATATTGACACGTTCTGTTTTTGTGCTTGTGACACACTCTTTTTCTTCATGATACTTGTCCTAAACTTATTTGCAGTATTATTTTTCTATGTTACTCGTATCTATCTTATAAAGAAACTGGAAATTTCGTTGTTATATCATGGAATACTAGTATACTACACATTGTGTTCTGTGCATTTCATGGATCGTGTTTGTCGTAGTAATTGACCATGCATGTAAATTTGATGGATCTGCGTGTGAATACGAACGACCAAGTCGGCTACGTATCAAACCGCCCCGACTTAATTCGTCTACCATGGGGTTTCATGATATCGGGTTTTGATAACACTATTTCACGTTACACGTGTACGATTCTATATAAATTATGTGAGGATGTGATATTGAGATTTGATATTAACTTTGTTAAATAAGAAAAGGCTTCATTTCGTGTGATGAAGTCTTACCACTATTCATAATAATTTCATATTAAGAGTACATGGATGATCACTGCTTAATGATAAGTTTAGTTACGAGGAAAGGTGCATTAATTTTCTTGTACAATTGTGTTTTCCGTGTTTTTTTCCGCAAAAAGTGACGAATTTAGGGAAATAGTTACTCCCTCCGATTTCGTGTGTTGTTCCCTTTTCATTTTGACACAAGAAATAAGGAAGACTTCACATGAAATTGATATTGATTTTGGACCACACAATGTTGTCTAAAAGAGGAAGAAGGGAACATCAATGTTATTAGACTAAAATGGAAAGAGGAACAACACATAAAATCGGAGGAAGTATTATTTTGTGGGGAAATGGTTACTATTTATCAGAAGTGGTCATTATTTATCAAAAATTGGTCATTTTCTCTTGATCGCATAAGAGAATTTGCAGATGTGGAAAGAGCTCGACAGGCGGCTAAGCGCACAAGAGAGGCAGATTTTCGATGCAAAGAAGCCTAGCAACTTCACTTTTCTTTACAATTCTCAAAAATTAAGGAGGTGGAACTTAGGCCCTGTTCTTTCTGGCTTATTTTCAGCTCGTTTCAGTTCAGCTCAGCTCTATTCAGTTCAGTTCAGTTCAGCTCAGCTCGGTTCAGTTCAGCTCAGCTCCATTCAGTTCAGTTCAGTTCAGTTCAGTTCAGTTCAGTTCAGCTCCATACAATTCAGTTCAGTTCAGCTCGACTTTATTAAGTTCAGCCCATATTATTATTATTATTATTATTATTATTATAAACAATAAAAATATATATAAAATAATAATAAGATGAAGAAATAATAAAAACAACAACAAAAACAACAATAATAATCATAATAATAATTACAATTAATAATAATAAATAGAATAATAATAAATAAATAAAATAATAATAATAACAATAATAATAATAACAAAAACAATAATAATGCAAATAATAATAATCATAATAATAATATTTATTATTAGTAGTAGTAGTAAACATGAAAGAGTAGAAAAAATGTAATTGAGAAACAAAATTTGATAACATTCAAATAATAATATTTGTTAACACAATCGAAAATCATAATCTTGAAAATATAGATATCATTAACAAAGACATCATCTATGTTGCTTCGCTATTGACTTCCGTATCGTCTTGATGTGCTTCATTATCGAGGTCATTATGGACACCAATATCAAGCCCTATTTTTTTTGCAATTTCTTTTCGAACTTTGTCCATGAGTTTCTTCCGTTCTTTATGATCCATGTTTGAATCTGTTTTTCCTTGAATACTTTGATGTTGTATTGTGATTTGATTTGCCGATACTTTATGGTTCAATTAGAGGAAAATTCAAGGGTATGGCTGATAGTTTCTTCTGAATGGATTCTTTTGGGCTAACTAGTGATTTGCATTGGGTTTTTTTTATTGGTTTTTATAAATTCAAGTGATTAAATTAAGTAAATACCTTTTTTTAGCCTAGATATGGGTAGTTTGGACAATACTTTAATAAAATAGTCATTTTGGCCTAGATATGGTTACTTTAATAATATAATTATTTTTAAAAAATCGCAAATTTATATTAATCAAATTTTTTTTTATATTACTATTATTATTAGTTATTAAACTTTAATTAAACATTTATATTCAATTTATTTCTATTAATTTCTGTTTAATTCAGCTCAGTTCAGTTCAGCTCGATTAAATTCAGTTCAGTTCAGTTCAGTTCAGCTCAGCTCGATTCAGTTCAGCTCAGCTCAGTTCAGTTCAGCTCAGCCCCATTCAGTTCAGCTCAGTTCAGTTCAGCTCTAAAAAGCCAGAAAGAACAGGGCCTTAGAATGATTGAATCCTTTTTGAATTTCCCTTTTATCAACATAGCCTCATAAATCTGTCTGATTGCATCCAAATTCAATATATACTTCCATTTAATCATTTGTTTACCTTATTATATATACTTCCGTCTTAATTATTTGTTTATCAAAATATTTTAACAGGAAAAATAAAAAAGTAAACAAATAATTAAAACGACGGAAGTATAAATTAACAACTCTCAAACATAGAGGATATAAGCACTTCAAAAAGTTCACTCCGGAACTTCGGACATTTGAGAAATTTAGTAATTTGCCAATTCTACAAGAAGATGCTCTAGTTAAAAGTACAGTACAGCTATAATATAACTGAATGAGTGAAACTACTACAAAAGGGTAAAGAATATGGTCAAAATTAATCCTCATTATCAGAGCTTTCATAAGCCAAACCTAACAATGATTGCGTGGCGTCATGAGCTTTGGTTGAATCTTGTACATTTGATGATAACTCAGAACCTTTTTCCGTATGTGTAGCTTCCTCAACCTTGTGGTTCAACAAAGCAATTTCGGTCGTATCAGATGGGCTTGACAATTTCGGCCTCTTAGGTTTTATCTCTACAACTGTCTTCAGCAAATCCTGCTGCCTGTGAAAAAGCACATGAATATAAATGCTCACTGTTTTCTTTGATGTTATTAATCGACCAAAAAAGGTAATGCAAGATATACCTTATCCCACTCTTTGGTTTTGGCTCGACACGTAGAGGTAAAGGCGCTGGTGCAGGGGAAGAATCCGCCAAATTTGCAGCTCTGTATAATTTCATTAAGGATTTCAATAGTTCAGGCACTAAACGACCCTGTGAAAGGGCTCATTTTGTTGTAGAAGAGAGAAATTTATGATGACAATCTAAATAATTATATTTGTCCATCAAATGCAATGCGTGAAATTATGAATCACTGATACAGGAAGTGGTAATTTCTCCAACGAGAAAAGCAGGAGTTGACCAAAAAGCGAAGCATTGCATTCCAACAACCCTGTGAGCAAATTATCACTAATGGCAAAAAGTTGCAATCTTAGCCTTTGTTTGGATGGTGGGAATGTGGGATGTGGACGGAAAAGGGAGGGAAGGAGTGGAAGTAATGATGCTTTCCTTCAAAATTGTCCTAGGTGGAAGGATTTAATAATAATAGTAGCGCAAACATGAAATTGAACGATTTTAAGAGATCATGAGGCCAGAATGAATTACTACCAAGAGACAAATGATGCATATCAAGCATGACTTGCAGAGTAAGTTCAGGCAAACCAAATAATAAGAATTTCAAACGAGGTCAAGAGGTGTAGTTTGTTGGGAAGTAAACTCCCCATAACTGTTCATCTACACAAGGCGTATTTTGAGAGATCACCAAAAGGATATTTTGAAGGCAGCAAATGCTCGTTTTTCAGTGCGGCGCAATAGACGCTCAGCGTCTTGTTCGGCCTCCATTTGCTCCTTTAAATAGAGAAGATCATCACTGTCCAAAGCTGCATCACAATACTTGAACAAAAGTTAGGAGATAATTCTATAAGTTCAAAAAGGTTAACAAAGAAAATCGTCATGCCAACTCAAAGCTCTAACGAGTAGAGTTTTCTTCACAATGCTAGGCTATCACGTGATCAAAGTATGCAACAGATCAGAGAAATTACCGCCTCTCCCATGCAGATAGCCACCACGTTCTCCAGCAACCTCTTGCATCTGCTTAATCAACCGCCCGAAGAGAAAAGCCAGGATCCCTGTCAGGGCATGTTATAAGAAAACTACATATTTCTCTGAGCATATCTGAAGGATATACCCTAATTCCACCATACTTGTTGCAAAGTTAACCAATGATGTTTCAAGATACGCATTTATCAAGCAACAGAAGAATTATATACAACAGTTTTCAATATATCATCCAACTTCCCCAGAATGTGGATATATCTCATTTTTTTCTCTCAGACCTACAAAATAAAGAGACTAACAGCAACCCGGTAGCTTCAACATGTCAATTTTCAAGTCATACCCGTGTCTACCCGATGTAACATTCCAGTATGAAATCCTTTTTGTATCTGGCAGCCGGAAGTCAGACACCACCTTATATGGGCAAAGAAAGGTTCGAGAGAGGAGAGATACTCAAGGAAGTTTAATCGAATTCTAGTCACAACACCAAGTTATTATAAACCATGGATGATTTCAGGTTACTCTTACTACACTGTCTTCATTTTCGGCAGATAAGGGTGAGACATAGACGGTGTTTTATGCTTAGGGTTTGACAATGTTCACAGAAACAATGCAAGTCCTAATTCCTAATGCAAGTCCTGTGTACCTGATACTCGGATCCATACCAGATAAACACTAATATCCGAGTCTAAGCATTATAGAACAACCCTTTTCTTAACCCTCTCCAACCCAATGATGGGAAATGAGAAGTCTGTCATACGCGCATGAAGATTCAAAAACCTCAAAAACATTTGGATTCAACTAACAGTCCCTTCCAAAATGCACTTAATACACGCGATTCAAGATTCACATCTATAACCTCTTGATCAAAATCTGACCAATTTGGTAATTTCCAACCAATAATCAGCTACAAGACACTACATTCTATGCTCTAATCTCATCCATTACAAGACATTCATTATCATTACGCAAATGCAACATTCAACTTCCTAGCAATTTACAGAATTAAGCAGCAAATATCAACCTTATCAGGGGAAACTCGCTACGCTGGACATTGAAATTTTCAAACTTTTTAGTTCAAACTTTCACCCTTTCAAGTTCACTATGACATTAGTACATTACTCGTTCACCCTAATGAATTTTTTTCGCCCCCTAACCCAAAATCCTGGTTCGGCCATCTCTAACAAATTACGAAACATACAAAAACACACAATTAACTTCCAATTTGTCATCAATACGCAAAATAATTACGAAATCAAACCAAATACAGTATCCAATTCACCATCTTTTCAATCAACAAAACGACATTCAATCAAGTAAAACGAACAAATCGCAATTAAGAGAGGAGATACGACCAGCTAACCTTTGCGACCATGCGTTGGAAAGTTATGTCTTCATCATCAATTTTATCTTTACCTTTACCATATTTTTTATCTACAACAAAAAAAACCAAAAATATCGAGTAAATTGAGGTTCTGAATTGGGGAAAAAGAAGAAAACCCTAGAATAGATTGAAATGAAATTGGGGGAAGAAAAAGGAAATACCTTTGGGGTCGGAGAGATTGGTGTATTCTCGAACTTCTCTTCCAGACATTGTTGTGGTGGTGGTGTTGTTCTTGCTAATGCTTCTTACTTGCCTGTCTTCTCCTCGTCAACTTTGGCTATGCTTTATTTGGATTTATGGATTTATGGATTTATGGATTTACAATAAGTTGTTTTTTTTATCAATTTCCGAATTTGGTATCGTGAATCGAAAAACCGATAAAAAATATCTGAGTTGATAAATGATTTAATACCCGATATCACTAACCTAAGTAAATAGTATCAAATTGACTATACTCAAATCAATTTGTACCGAATCAAAATT
Organism: Silene conica; assembly: GCA_029255685.2. Lineage (NCBI taxonomy): Eukaryota > Viridiplantae > Streptophyta > Magnoliopsida > Caryophyllales > Caryophyllaceae > Silene > Silene conica. The sequence goes on from CM055314.2 coordinate 78,745,423, forward strand.
GAACTAAAATCTATAATAAGGGCTGTTTGGTTACCCATCAAAATCATGGGATGTTTAACTTCCCAGCAAGTTAAAATCATCAAGCTGCCAAGATTATTGGAAATAAAACTCCCACATGAATTTACTTCCTCCATTAGGTGGAAGTCACTCACCAAATCCCCTGGGTCATTAGAACTTTCCACATGAATTAAGCGAACCAAACACTTTTTGCGAATTCACATGAATTGGAAATTCATGTGATCTTGAAGTTCCGGGAACTTTAATTCCGTTATGTCAACCAAACAAGCCCTAATTGGAGTATATGATACCGAAAACTGAATATTATTTTAACTGATAAGAACTGACTAACTCGAATTATGAACACTTAATTTTCAAGGCCTTGTTTGGTTGTCATATGAGAATTGGCCATGATTTTACAAAACACATGAATTGGTTTATTTATGTGAATTGTCCAAAATTCGTTTGGTTATTAACACAAGAGTTTTTAATTGACAGTTCATGGGAAAAATAAAATCTGATGATTTGGGATAATCAAACATCACCCATTTTTTTAATCATAATAGTTTTAAGGAATATTTTACGGTGTACCCTCGAGTTTTTCAATTTTCTATGTTATACCCTTACATTTTTAAAATTCTATGGCATGGTCTAAACTCTATACATTAGTTTATGCAATGACCTTATTTATTGTCTTTGCCAGCTTAATTTCTTAATTTATCTATTAAATCGTCTATTTTACATTTAATTACTCTACAACATACCAATTTACTTATTAGTTCGCCGAATTACCATTAGCCAACCAAATAGTATACAAATCTAACTCAATTTCATGAAATTGCTGTTATTAATTCATGTTTCATAACATATACTTTTAATAGACGTTTTTATGCTTATTTAAAGTTATTTGTGTGATACTTCCTATATCGAATGGTGATACCACATTAATAAGTCAAAATAAAGGTCAAATTACTACTTTTTATAGTGATAAAGCTTTGCACCAAAAAAATAGTGATAAATTTAATGAAGATTTGAAGGAGGCCATTATGAAGAATAAATAAGAAGTTTAATGGTATACCATAAAAATTATAAAATATAGGAGTCCAACGTAGAAAATCGAAAAACACGGGTATACCGTAGAATATCCCTACTTTAAATTCACGTATTTTCAAGCTAAATTACTAACTGAAAAATATACGATACAACCAAACGAGGTATAAGAAAAAACACTTATTTCTGTAGTTTTTCATTATGAATTATTATATTTAAACTGAAAAGTATACGATATGTTCAAGCCAAGTTTTTTAACTCCAACTCAAGAAAATTATAACCCGGCCCGAACCGCATTCAATTCGAAATAACACTACCCAACTAAAGTTGCTAATCGAAATGATCTTGATCAAAATCAAATTAAAACCAAAACTGAAACCATCACTCTTTTAATCAAACTGATTCAACTTAATTGTCAACTCATTCTTTTCTATTTTGTTCGTATTCTTATACTATTTTAGCTCTCTTCCGAATCATTATACACAAAAATATTTGGTCGTACAAAAGTCTTTAATTACGGAGTTCAAAAACAATAATATTATTTTCTCAAACTAAAGAAGTCCTAGTAGGGATGTACTTCGTAGTCATGTAGGCTAGTTCAAAGCATTTACAAAGTATAGCTTTAAAGCGAGATTTATCGATATTTTTAATTTTTTGACAAATTCCCTTCAATTAGTTGTCGTGAAGGGAAGGAGGGTATCGGATAGTTTGGTTGTGGTATTGAGGGTTTGAATGTGGTGGTGGTGTCCGTTTTGTGATAATGGGTCTTCGAAATAAATCGGTCTTTTTTATCTGTCAAAAAATAACGACATTAGTAGTTTTACCTTGAATATGTGATGTGTTCATATTTATAATGCTATCTGGCAGGTCATGGGGAAGTCCAGGTGGATTGCTCTTTTGACTCGACTTTTCTAGCTTGATGGTTCGGACTTTGAGCTTCTTGGTTTTTCTAAGTAGGCCCTAAAATGTAGGAGTTTCGACTCCGCTAGACGTAAATTTAAATGGTTTGTGTCTTCCTTATTCTTCCTTCTACGCCCTTGTGGCATAAGTATACTTTGGGCTTGCTGGCGAATCAAGGGGACTTTGTGCTTGCTGGTGGATTAAGGGGGTCACTGTTTTCCGAGGTCCCGGGAGTGTGAATTTGGAGAATTTTGGAGAATAAGGAAGGTGGTTCCTGGGCTATGTTAGCCGTGTACCATCAAAACATTTTAAATACCAATTGTATAAACACTTATTTTCCTTGTTCCACAAAAAATAAAAAAAGTTGCCACCATCACCACCAAATCCACACAAAACACAAGGATGGCACTCTCTTCTTACAACCTCCCATTCACGCATTTTATCGGGACAAGGATGTTACTCTCTCCACAATCTACAGCGTAATCCTCCTTTATCCCAAGTCCTAACAACGAATTTTGAGAATACTGAATTTCCGTTTCTGGAAAGATTCAGTTTGTTTCCAGATGTAATTCAAATTAGTACGGAGTGAAAATAAATGATTAATATCAGCTCGCCTCATTTCAAAATGTATAAGATCCAGTTATAAACTCATTCATAGAAGATTGGGCATATTCAAATAACCGACAGCTGAGAATCACAATGTAAAAATACAAGTGTGTGATCACAGCCTTCAGCATAGAAAAGCAAGCGTAGCAAATAGACTACTCGGTACAAACATCCATGTTTTACACAACACAACACAACAAAAGAAAACAAAACACACCACACCACACCACACCAGTAACCAGAGTTTCAAGGGATTGAGTTCTCTAACAGTAAAACATGACTTTCTTGACGTTTTCTTTCAAAGCAGGAAGTGGCCGAACAGCAGCATTAGGAGGAGGAGCCCTGGTACTACGTCCACCAGCTGCTGACATACCTCCACGGCCACTAACAGCACCGCTCATCATTGATCCACTGTCTGATGTTTCTGGCTCCATGTAGAATCGGGCACGGAAAGCAGCTAGATGGGCATAATATGCTGGTGGAACTGTCAACCACAAAAATAGCAAACACGTTGTTTAATAAGGGAAAACAGTTTTGAATTGAAAATAAAAATGACGTGTTCTAGGAGAAACTTACCGATTGACACAGAGCGAGTACACCTAGCGTACCTGCAGAGAGAAACAGTTAATGTTATGTTAGCTGAATTCACTCATCAGAGAACAAATCCGACACTAATTCAAAGCAAAGGATACAGTATGTCATTAAACTTGCTTTATTTTGCCAGATCAAAATTTATAGTGGGAACCAACACGTCAAATTAAAAATGACACTGATGCTTGACTTGTACCATCGTATTGACTCACACAAGAGCATAAAGAGAAACAAAAGGATGACATAACAAGAACTTACGTATAGCAAAGGTTATTGGTAAGGGACTGCAACTCGTCAGCAGTAAAATTATTCTCATCCCACAACACATGGTAATGAGCTGGTCTGCTAGTACCCTGCAGTTCCAATCAGAGGTTCAAAAGTAAACCAAGTTAAAGAGGATCATGAGCAAAAATGAGACCCATGAACGCTGGTGCATAGAAGTGAACAATAGGGAAAAGAGAACGAACCTGAATACCAGCATGACTGCAGAGATAAAAGTCAAATTCGGTAGGGTGGCAAATCTTGGAATCAACCACGGTACCTGTAAAAGAGATACAAAATGGTTTACAAATAGAACTATATAATCATATAAATAATGCCACTCAAAACAGTAGCTTTCTGAATACCAACCAGGCAATATGTTTCCACTCCTATCAACAGAATTCCGATCCCGATGGTTGTTGGCAAACAGTCTTGTATGGTGACGTTTCTGAACCACGACGAATGTCACAGGCGGTTGATAGTTTGGCTCCAATGCAGCACAGGCCTACTCAAACAGATAGGCAACACAGCACAAAAAGGATTAGAAAAACTTGCTATAAGAATAAAAATATTGCCAGCGTGAGAAGAATTTCATGCTCATCATAAACACGGTTTTACCTTCCTTATAGCATCGAGTTCATAAAACAGCACTTGATAAAATTGGCCCTCACTTACGCCATCCCTTCATATAAAAGATGAAGATGAGGAAAAAGAGACCACACACCAATAAGAGACGACACTCAAAAAGAGAAGATGGCAGGATAGATAGATACAGTAGAGCGCGAACCTGTAAAATATTATACGTTGTGGCTTATGACCAGTAGACCTACGGAAAGATATAAGGAGTTCCCTGATTTCAAAATAAAGAGCAGTTGTGTCAGCAAACAAACACAAATGAGAGCCAAAAGAAATAAGAAAATGATAGTGACTATACTTGATCATTCCTCCGGAAACTTGGCCCCTGTTAGGATCTTCCCAAGATTTATATAGATCTTGGATCAATTCCTGACGATGTGCTTGAGCACACACCAAACCTGCATATTTGGTAACTTCGGGCCAGTCTTGAGAAGCAACCACCTGTACAGATTGCCCAAAAACAAGATAAACTTAAAACAGGTATAGTCAGTGAAAGACCTAATAGTTTTCAGTTCTGGTGTTTCAGTTGAAATAAGTTGCTAATAGTTTTCAGTTTTGGTGTTTCAGTTGAAATAAGTTTGAGCTACTTCTTCCTCTCGTTAACGTAGTTTATCCAAATATAAAGAATCTATTGAATAAGAGGGTAATTTGACTAAGATTATATACTTAAGAGGAGGAAGGAAACTAAAGATGCGCAAATAAAAATAACAATTTTCAAGTGTTGAGGCCTGAGAACCTATATGCATACACAATAACTAACAAAACCAGATGTGACTGCATTTACTAGCAGAAGAAGATACTTACAGCAGCTATGGATGGACTAGAATCTTCTCCAGGATGAGGATGGGTAACATCTGCACCAAAGATAATAGTTGGCCTGTCACTAACCAGAGGTATCCGCCTCGATATTGCATCAACAAGCACCGTATTCCTTCCACCCACTTTCACATTTATCTTCAAAGAAACATTTGCAAGATATTGCTTGCTCATCTTAAAAACATGTTTTGTTAAGCAGCATTGCGAGACAATTCCAAGTTCTGTTTCACAAATCCTTTTGATGTCACCTGAAAACAAAAACAAAGCCTTAAATTAAGGAGTTGGGGTCAACTAATATGAAGCAGCGTATGGAGACTATGTTAAAACATTAATATTATAATATTCCACTCAAGACAGAATTACCATAGAGAGAGCCATTGTTATCAGGAAGAATCACAACAAGCAAATCAAGCTCCCTTTGCTGCAATTTCGTCATAGCATCATGATAACGGGTTTTAAGGGCCTTCTCCACCTGATCTGGACGAGCAGAGAGGACTTGAAGAACCGGGTCAGGATTGAACACCTAAGACGCATTAACAGAGGGAATTAGTAAAGCACTCCAGTCTATTATATCAGGTCTTCAACATAGACAAGAAATGATTAAAAAAATGAATTAAAATTCACCAAAACCACTAATAGAAGGAACATAGGAGTGCCATACCATGCCAGATATTTGACACATTTGTGCAAGCTCAGAACAGAAACTGCGAGCAATACCATCTTGCACATTACGTGAAAAGTTAATGCATATCCAGTTGTTAACTTTCCCTCCGTTGACCATTTTCTGCAGAAGAGTTGGAGAAATAAGTAATTAACAACTGTGCTACATCGGGATATAGGCTACGAACAGGACAGAAATTGAGATTGGAAGCAGCATTAGCAAAATCGAAGTTAGATGCTTCCTAGGCTAACCATAGTTTTTTCTTCCATTCTCATATGGCTTGGTAACTAAATATCACTCATGAATCATGACCGTCCATCATGAATTACAGTCCTCCATGACAAACTTTAGAAAATAATAATTTGAAACTGGGTGACATACGTTGAATAGATATAAGCACCAAAAAAAGATCAGGGTGCAGACAAAGAGACAAGTAAAAGGAGAATACACAATTTAAAATACCAATTACTCCCTCCATTTCATGGTTTTCTTCCCCTTTACTTTTTCACAGTATCTAATCCGACACTTTGACCATATATTTATTTTTCTGATTAAAAAAAGTTTTTGTGAAAGGTTTTACAATAATTAATGTAAATATGGATCGGCTGACCTGAAATATGCGAAAATAATTAAAAAAAAAAAAAGAGTGAGAAGCAAAGCTCGGATTTCTTTCATAAAAAATTTAAAACTTAAATCTACGATAAAAATCAAAAGAATGGTTTGAAAAATCGAAGTAAAAAATTAATGTTACAGAATGCCCTAAAAGTAGATCAAGTATATAATATAAGGAAGTTCTTTTTTGTAAAATGTGTAATAAATCCAAAAAGAACATATGATTTTTTAAAATTAAAATAAAAAAACAATAAATATTTCAAATAAGAGCATATAATAGGGATCCACATATATCATTCGCCCTCTCCGTCACCATACCCTCTTCAAGCCCAAGAAATCTTACATCAAGTTCAATCACACTCAACCAAGTCGGTATCAACGGTAACTTTGACCTCAAAAAAAGCAAATGCGAAGAAAACCATGAAATGGAGGGGTAATATCAAATCCACAATTCATTTGAGTGATAGAGAGCTCGCATGTAAGAGCCATACTGCATTTGTATAGTCAGAGATTAAAGAAAGGATAAATTCAATAACATTAGTTAACAAAGTTTGTTAGTTTGCGATGGAATAAAAGCACTAATCATTTTAGGCTTATCTGAATACATAAGAATCAAAAGAAGTCACTAGCATCATCTAATATAATTACCAATTGTAAATGCAATTTCAAAGACGCCATGATACTAACAGTATAACTAAGTAACTCCTAAATTCCAATTCTCAAGAAAGACAGTAAGAGAGCAATGTATATTACCTTGTTCATCATATTCCATTGACCAACTTGGGGTAGGACGTTCTTCTCCCTACCGGTATCATGATATTTCAGCTGTAGAAAAAGGTCATCATCAAAATGTTTGTGCCACAATGCTAAACTTTAAAAATCATATACATCAAATATACATCAGGAGAAAGCCTACTAACAAAGGGTTTGACTGCCAAAAGAATGATCAAAGAAAAAGCGATCGCGCCTGTTATTTAATTTTGACAAACTACCAGGGGTTGATGTAGCAAGTTTGCAATAGTGTATTGTTAATGTCAAATTACTTAAAGCGAGATTTGAAAATGCCGGTTTTTCAACCTCGGACTTTACGACTAAATAAAAACGATATTTTATTGATATTTCTAATACTGTAATAGATAAGTCAAAATTAGAATATTAGTAAACGGACCAAAACATACCATGCTTACAAACAATGCTTTTCCTCTCAAAAGAATAATCAAAGTAAAAGATTACTCCATTAATTTAGTTTTGACTTACTAAAAGGGGGGTCACTTAAAGTAAGATTAGATGCAAGCATTTCAACCTCAGAATTTACGATTAGATATAAAACTCTCTTTTATCGCTATTTCTAATAATAAGTAACTTAACATAATCCAGTAATGAAAACCAACATACCCACGGTGCAGGTAGTACACGTGCTTCTACACTAGCAAGCTTCTCATCGATTTTAATGCCGAACTCTTGAGCATATGGATCGGCATGATATGCATTATGATGCACAGTCTGAAAAAAAGAACCAATATAGGTGAGACCACCATTGATAATATTTTTGCAGCATAATCAAATATGGTGAAACCACCATTTCAAACTTCACCAGCACCGAACGCACAAAAAGTTAGACAAAGTATGCTTTACTTTCCCTCCTTGGCAGAATCTTAGAACACACATAGTTGCTATGAAATAAAGAAAAGATGATCATCCAAAGCCAATTCAAAGAGTTCTAACCGGCAATCACTACTAACGGACATAAGATTAACTGAAACACCCCTCAGAAAACTGATACAGGTTTTAACAATTGGTGAATCCCCAAACATATCCAATTCTAAAGTACCAATTTTTAAATTTCACGCGTTGAAATGTTATTTTCTCCCTTTTCCAGATTAATTATCCACGGTTTTCCAATAACAGCCTTTTACGTACCAATTACACATCCGAAGAAATCAGTATCAGCCCCAAGAAACATTTAAATCATAGCATGGCAGATTTCAATCATATTTCAAAGGCATATAAGGCCTCTAGTACTAACATAAGGAAGACACGTGGACACATGACACATGTACGCCTAGCTTAACGAGCGACAAACCTGCAAAATATCGCGCTCTCTATCTTGAGGACGCTGACATGTGACCTTCAGTAAGGCAGTAATTTGTCGTTCATTCAATCTTTTTGAGTATCTTTGTCCCTCCACAATTTTGCAGACCTGCAAAATTGATAGACATCACACAATTCAAAAATTACAAAGATACAGTAATGTTTTTACACGAATTGATGTTAATATCACAGCCAATAACCTCCATAGGCAAATAGTTTGGTCTTTGCTGGTTGCCAACTTGTAGACATGGCCACTGTGTATGTTGAATGTTAAACCCATAGGTCTCATGGAAGTACTGCACAACAGACTTCATAGTGCCACTTTCATCAACAGGGAAACTGTACCAAAAGAAAATAAGTGAATTCCTTTGTCAGACTCTATTAGCAAGCAAAACACAAGACAGACAACCAATGAAGCCTTACGTAAGCTCCCTAGTAGCTTGTGATGTTAACCCAGAAATCCTGTATTTTCTGCGCATATTCCCCCGGTGTGTGACTTCAACTTTAACTCCTCTTAAAGCCTTCTTAATCTGTAGGTCCAACAAGGAAAAGAGAAACCATAAAGAACAATTAAAAAGCTGGAATAAAACACAAACAAGAGAACTTTCCCTATTTGAAGGACAGGTTAGTTACAACAGGGGCAGAGGAGCTATTAAAACCAAACGTTTCTCATAAGTTGAAACTAGCAAGTAGTGGAGATATCATTTAAACAAAGACCAGAAGCTTGTATTATAAGAATAATTTATTATACAGTATTTAATACCCAAACTTTAAACAAAATGCTACCAGCACTCTGCAACACCCATGAAACAATAAAAGAAGGCAATCTCGGGCACAGAATCAACAGAAAATGATACTTGAGAAAAACATGTTTTTTGAGTCAAAGCCAATAATATACAAAATAATGTAGCTGACTGCACAACATAACAAATAACTGAGATTACAAAAAAAGGCTTTAAAATCTACCTTCACTCTATCAGAATCAGATAAAGGTCTGGAGGTCACATCCCTATTAAGAAGCTGAGTAACAAAGTCGATGACAGGCAATGGCTCAATGAAAGCCGTGGAAGACATATCTACATCATCAGACAAACAAGTCAGAGGTTGAATAACAGCAAGAAAGAGGACAGTGTCAAAACATCATAATTCATATCAACTAAACAAAAAATGAGGCGAAAAGCATTAGGAAAAATCACCAATATTCAGAGATAACCCCATTTGGGTTGGTCGAATACTCTGATAGAACCCACGCCAGCTCTCCAGACCATCTCCTAGTGGCTCCCTTCGCCCAAGATGAGGGGAATAAAATGAGCGGCCAACTGGTGAGAACCTGCAGATTCAAACAAACAGTAAGAAAAAATAACAAGAAAGACAGGATGATGCACCAAGGAAAAAAAATAGAAATAAAGAACCACAACACACCGAGTTGTGGGCAATTCACGCAGTACAATATCCAGCACTTGAAGAGCTTCTTGAGGTGCGTCTGCTTGACGACCTTGTAAGAACATTCCTAGATGATGCAGGTCCACTCGTGCAGCAAGTTTGATCACAACCTTGAAATCTCTCTCTCTTCTGTTAAAACAAATTATTCATCTACATCAAACAATAGATTCATAGATCACATCTAAATGAAAATAATGATCCAGAGTTATCCAACCTTGGTGCCCCAGACCCGTCGTCCTCATCAACAAGGGTAATCTTGAACTCTTTAATAGTAAATGGAAGCGGACCGGCCGTATAAAGACTTTTTCTTCCATCATATGCAGGCAGTCTCTTCCCAAGATGAGATTCTCTGTAGAGCTTCACCAATTGCCCCATGACAGCGCGATTAACACCCCGTGATGTCACCTCTGGTGTAATTGAAACCTGTAAAGTAATTCAAGAACAACTTAAATTGCACGGAGATTTATGTTAATCTGACACTTCACCTTGACTTCTGCCAAGTGTCCAACAACAAGACACTTCAGTACTTCACTTAAGGCCCATAATCTAACTCTGGTAGCATGTCAAATCTGCCATTACAGCAGACTCTAAGTATATTAAAGAGAATAAGTTCAGAGAAAAATTACATCATATTGGTGCAAATCCTTATCGGGTAACTGAGCAAAAAAGTGATTTGCTTTCACAATACATCGAATTCCAGTGCTACCCTTCCCAGGTCGGAGAGGGAACCTCACTGCCTTGCTACTGACAGGCAAAGGCTGAATAGCCTGAGAAGATGGGCTTTCTTGGACAGACAGTTGCTGCAACTGCTGCTGAACCTGTGAAGGGCCAGCCTGCACAGGTGGCGCAGGAGAACTGGCCGCAGCCGGTTCAGCAGGTGGCAAAGTCATTGCTTGAGGCGGCATCCCCCCAGGTTGAAAGGGAGCCTGGGAAGCTTGGTGCTGCTCGGGAACTGGAGGACGGAATGGCCCACCCATAGGACCACCACCACGGCCGCCACCAGCGCTGCTACCGCCACGGCCCTGAGGCTGACCACCACCTCTACCTTGGAACTCTGGCGGAGGTCCACCATACTGCTGAGGGACCATGCCACCACGCGGGCCGCTCCCACGTCCTCCACGACCTCCTTGAGGACCCTGGGGAGCCAATCCTCTACCTCCGCCTTGTTGACCCCCAACAGCTTGTGGAGGCATTGGTTGGCCACCAACGCCTCTTCCACCACCTTGTTGCGGAGGCATTGGTTGGCCACCAACACCTCTTCCACCACCTTGTTGCGGAGGCATTGGTTGGCCACCAACACCTCTTCCACCACCTTGTTGCGGAGGCATTTGTTGCCCGCCACCACCTCTCCCACCACCTTGTTGTGGAGGCATCTGTTGGCCACCACCACCTCTCCCACCACCTTGTTGTGGAGGCATTTGTTGGCCGCCGCCACCTCTCCCACCCCCTTGTTGCGGAGGCATAGGCTGACCGCCACCTCTCCCACCACTAGCAGATTGTTGTGGATTCATAGGCTGACCACCACCACCTCTCCCACCACCACCTCCAACAGCTTGTGGCGGCATTGGTTGACCACCACCACCTCTCCCAGCATTACCTCCAGCTTGCTGAGGAACGGAACTCTGTCCTTCCCCAGATTGATCAGTTCTCTTCTTCCTCACCATACTGAGTCACTGATAGACCAAACGTCATAAAAAGAATAAGTCATAGAGAGCATACATTAATGTAAAACGTGAAATCAACGCCAAAAACAAAACAACTTCTGATAAAAATGAACATTTAAGAAACAAGACACTGGACAACGAGTAGAACAAAGACGGATATATGATAAAAAGGGTACCTTCCAAACTATATCTTACATGTATAATGACACAATTTCAACTCTAACAAAAACAATAATCAGCAAATACTAGATCAGTGTATGACGGGTGCATCACCCATCTCATCAAGAGTACCAAAATTAAAACAAACTACTAAACACGAACTAACAACCTCCAGTGTGGAAACAATAATCCATGCATCACCATGAGTAAATACAACCAACATACCCATTATCATCAGCCAAACTATGTACATTATAAGCACAGAGAAAGTTACTCTAAATAGAACCACAAGATGCTACACAACCAGTACTTAAAACGATAAAATACCATAAAATGAAGCATAAACAACTAGTGAGAAACAGCGTCAAACAATAATTTGCGAAAATATACTTGACAGCATGCAAAATAAGTACTCCGACACTACCTCTCACACGAAAAAAGTCACTGCATACCATCAAGTTAAAATCTAATTATAATAGCACTCAAAATCGACGAATTACACCCTAAACCGTAAAACATTTTAGCAATCAGCCAAAGTTTTACCAAAAGATGAAAAAATCAACGATTTCCGACAAACCCTAACTCCGAAACCCAGTCAAAAATTAACAATCAAAATAACAAAAACCCCAAATTCAAAGACAAATTACAATAAAACACAAAAACATTCACAAAAATGGACAAAAACATGAACGATCTAACACAGAATCCACACAATCATTTCAAATTTAAAACACGCGAAAAAAACACGAAAAGAGGGGAATCAAAAGAGGGGAAATCACAGATCTACGGAAATCAAGTGAGAAGAGAGTGCAATGATTGAGAAAAATTAGGGTTTATACCGGAAAAGGAATGGGTTTTTTTTCTTCGAAAGTAAATTATGGCCGTCGTGAGCAAACCACCAGTGAAAATGGAGAGAGAAAAAGAAAAAGGAGAGAAAGTGGAGTGACCCGCAGATGTTGTCTAGTGTTTATATAAGAAGAGAATAATGTTGGAGATGCTTTCATCAACGTTAAGGTGATCCCCTTGTGGGCTTTGTGGATATAGTGCCGTTGCGAGACCGTCTCACGTTAAGATAATTTGAAAAAATACAATTATACGAAGTTATGATATATTTCTATTTAAATTTGATTTTAAAATGGATATACATATTCGATATGATTTCTTTCGTTTAAAGTATGATTGCCAGTTTAGATATCGTGTGAACGTGCTTGTGTTTACTTAGTTTGATATTTTGTGCAATTACGTCACTTTACTTAATGTAGTAAATCAACCTCGTAAATTTTTCTTAAGACTCGTTTGATTCAGACGGGAATTAGAGTGTTAGTAATACAATTCCCTTGATTTAATATCTTATATTAGAAATCACCCGAATTGTGGTCTAATGTTTGGTTGCCGTGCTAGAGTTTCTTTTTTTTAGTAGTAGGGATGGCAGTGGGTCTGGTCTGATTTTTTGAGACCCGGACGGGTATGAGTCGGTATAGGTCCTCCAAAAATAAATCGGGTATGGATATGGTTTTAGGTTATGAGACTCGGACCCGACCCGTAGACCATTTTAAAAAAAAAACTACTTGAGTCAAATTAAAGAGTTCCAAACTAGGTTACTACACACATAATGCCGATGTAGGGTAGAATAAAAAAAATACTATCTCTCTCTTCCCTCGTTTCATAGAACCTATAAAAGTATCGAACATATCCAACTCTCTTCTCACACGATAATCACTCAGTCAGTGTTGTGATCAACGACCACCGAAAGAAGCAATCGGCAACTACCACCAACTACCACTCCACCGCAAGCGACAACCGATAAACCACCATGGACCAACAATAGTCATCTGGCGTGTGTCAACTAATTTAGATTTTAGGGTTCTATACTTTGTTCTCTTTATTTATCGTAATTGCTCATTCATATACGAGTTTTACTCATTCATACACTTTTTTTCATTACTTTTCCATTCTATGCCCTCTGCCTAAGAAAAGTTCTCCTCTCTAATTCTCTCTAATTCTCTTCCCCCCACGAAAAAAAAACTAAACCACACAACTATAGATGCTAGCTCTCGTATCGATTAGTTAATAATTCTAATCTCTACCTTTATCAATCATAATCCGCGGTTTTGGTGTGGTTTCGTGGGACTTCTTGTCCTGTGTAGAGAATATGTCGACGCGGCTGATTAATATACTTCGAAAGAAGTGGCAGCAAAGAGGCGTTGAATAGACGAAACCTACTGCTGACAAAGATTTCGCTGCTGCTTTAATTCATTCTGCAGCTTTAGTCTTAGTCCATAGATAGGTTCGCCTTAGATTAAAAGCCGGCCGAAGATAAAGAAGAGAAGTCAACCAACCTCCTTAGCGACTTTCCTTATATTGGTTTCGCGTGCTTGCATTCGAGACCGCTTATATGAAATTAAAAAATTGATTTAGACTAATTAGATTAGGGTTTCTTTAAATCGTTTTCAGTTTTAACCTAATTAAGATATGTAGCAAGGTGTAATTAAAACTCCTTCATTGTAATTGGATATTTATTCCCATCATGAGTAACAATCGAGTTGAGTTCATATCTCGTATCTTTATCTGATTTGATCAGAGCAATATTCCTGTTTAATACTCCGTAGAACAAAAGAAAATAATTATTCAGTGCAAGACTATGGCATGTACCAACAACCAGACTGTGAAGATGAGTTCATATCTCGTATCTTTATCTGATTTGAGACGGTGGGAGAAATTGAAGGGATGGTTAAGATGAGAAGAAAACTGAAAAATGAGTGTTGAATGTAAGGGGTAAAATGGGAAATATGTGTATGAATGAGTAAATCATGTATATGAATGAGCAACACCCTTATTTATTTGGGGGAAATTAGTTTAGATCTTCTCTTTATCTTTTTTAGTTACTTTTAAGTTTTGAGTTTATTTACTAGTAAAGAATTAAGAGGGATAATATTAATCATGTAGATAATGTGATACGGGGTTTTGCCGTCATTACCCGCGATCAAACAAGAACTTATAAAACCAAACTAAAGTAGTACTTAAGTCGGGTGTCGGATGCGGAGATGGTGGGGATCTTTGTATATTTATGTTCTAGTTAAGTTTAGTCGAGGTAAATGGTAGTGAGATTGACTAGCAAACTAATAAGCGAGATAAACAACGATGTGAAATAAATCAATATAAAAGAACTAGGGTGTCGGGGCTACTACAGAGGGTCGGTAATGGAACATGCAAAGGGGGGGGGGGGGGGGGGGGTTTCAAGGTCACTCTCATGGTCGGTCTCGGCTCGTCTAGTCTATCAATTTGACTCGCCTTAAGTCAAGCCCTATCCTAACTCTCGCTACGAACATGGTCAACCAACATACATACATGCAAATGAAAGCCTTAAACTATCGCAAATAAAAGACAAACAAAGCGAAAAATCATGCTCCACCGTCGTTGAGGCATTTCATCAAACACCTAACATGTATACTATGAATAACCATCACAAAGGAGTGCCCAAGCCTAACCCTAAGCAAATAACATCACCAATAACCCACCATAGACCACCCATAACCCTAGCAAGATGACTACTCACTCATAACTAAGCAAAACATGTAAACTATTGAAGAAGGATTGCTTAACATGGTGAACAATTAAATGTAAACAAACCAACACAAGAACTTAAAGGAAATGTAAACAAATGAGATAACAAAGTAAAAGAAGAAAATGTTATACCATTAACTATGAAAATTGAAGGAAGTTGGATACAAGGTTGAAGATCGAGTTCTCTCAAATTCTCCAAAATACACCCAAAATCCAATATGTAAACTAATGAACTAGCTAAGTAGAAGATTAATTATGATTAACTACAAGATTGTGAAAATTAAAGGGATATTATGAGTGGAAAGTAGTTTGATACTCTAAAAATGAAGAAGCAGTGGAACAGTAAAAACCCTAGGGATGCGTGAAAATAAAGTATAAAGTTGTGTTCCCAAAACTGTTCTAAGTGCGGGTTTATATAGTGCGCGAAAATCTGAAGGGGATCTCAGCCGGTCGACTGGTTGCCATCCGGGGACCGGCTGATACCCTGAACCAAGTTTCTGAAAAAGTCTTGAAATAGCCTTACCTCCCAGTCGGTCAACCGGCTGCCGGTTGGGTACCGGCTGAGGACCTTGAACCATGCTACTATTTTTTGCACGAATGCCTTGAATGCACTAGGGCTCCCAGCTGGCCCACCGGCTGCCCGTCGGGTACCGGCTGAGGACCATATCTTCAGAATCTGCCCAACTTCTGTTTTTTCTTCGCAAATCTTGAATACGACTAAGTGTGGATGGGGTTCCCAGCCGGCAGACCGACTGCCGGGCGACCGGTTGAGGACCCTACTACTATTTTCTTATTTTTCTTCAATGAGTCAACGGTCAAGGGATTCCCAGCCGGCAGACCGGTTGTCGGTCGACCGGCTGGGGACCCCTATTTGCCATTTTTCTCCTCTTTTTTGCATCGAATCCGCCTCGTTTGCTCCCTTTTCTTCATTCCCGCCTCTAGTCCTACAAAATGGAAACCAAAAACGTAGAATAAAGGCAACGGGGAAAAAATCAAGCAATGACACACAAAGCGGGGGTGAAACTGGATCAAAATGAAAGGAAAAGTAAGAAAAATAATGACTAAATTGGGACTCATCATAATGATATCAATTTAATTATTTATTTTTAATATCACGTGTACATTGAATTGTATTTTTTGGTGAATTCGTTGAAGATTAGACCCGCAGGTAGACCCAAACCCGACCCAACTTGTTAGATATGGTATAGGTCTGATGATTTTAAACCCTTGCGGGTCTAGGTCGGGGATGGGTCCAAGATAAAATCCACGGGTCTAGGTATGGGTCTAGGTGGACATGACTCGTTGCCATCCCTAATTAGGAGTTTTATGTTGGAGTAAATGTCTTCAACAATAGTGCGATCATAAATAATTAAATCTCGAATTAAGAATACAAAGGGATGATTCACAATATATTTACATATAGTCGACTGACCAACATTGATCGATGATGATTGACTTTAAATAGTTTGACGTTACTGTCGTATGACGGTGGTGGTTAGTTGATCCCTTAAGGTCACACCTAAAGGGTTATTCCCGAAATGACGATTAATTGTATAATGATAAATTAAGTCGTCAGGAATCGAACAAATAATTTGAGAGTAAAAATCGATTTGAAAATTATAAATGTTAAATTACCAAATCACACTGTTTACGAAACAAATAAGGATTATGAATGACGAATTAATTATAATTGCAAAACCCTTGCGAATTATATTAAAGTAATTACGTAATGACGTATAAATTACGATTGATGAATTCCGGACCAAGCTTAAGTCTCGGTTCCTTTTAATTGACGGACAAGGAACGACAAGCGGTTAATGCGATGTTTTATCGTAAAATAAAAACGCACTAACCTAAAACTTGTGTAACTTCTTAAGTGACATAGAAACACACAAAGGAGACAAGACATTCATTCCCTTGTCCCCTTGTGCTTGTTCCCATAAGTAAAAGAAGAGAATGGTTTTTCTCATTCATTCATTCATTATTATTCATCATTTTTCCAATAATCTTCTTATTTCTCTCTAAAATTGTATTAGAGAAAGTTTACTCAAAAATATACACAAAATTGTTTTGTGCACGAGATTCTAAGACGGAATAACCTTGGGTGCATCGAGAGGAGGTCTTCTACACTTGAAGAATAAATTTTGGAGAATCATCCTTTGAATTAAGCTCAAGAACAAGATTAGAAAGGTGTTCTAATCTTGTGCCCTAAATCCGTTTTTAAGCAATGTAATGAACATTCCTTTCTTCTTTTGTTTAGCATTCATAAGATTTATTAGTTTAATCTATAAAACCTTGTTAAAAGTCTAAGTTAAAATGACAAGTAAAAGCCACATCAGCAATAAATAAAAGCCACGTAGGATTACCAAAAAGCCACCTCGCACCCTCCAAAATCATCCATGTCAACAATCATCCATGTCAACAATCAACAATTAGAATGTTTTCTTTCCCTCTCCAAACACCACGTGAAGAACTACACCGCCAAATTCATTTCTCTTCGCACCATCAAACTATAAAATCTTATTAAAAGGTACCTAAAATAATGTGTCATGACTAATTTTAAATGTGACATGTCATTTTTAAATGTGAAATTGACACATTTTTAATGTGACATGGCGAATTGATGTGACATGCATGGATTATCAATTTATTATTAAATGACCTTAATTTATATTATTTATCTATATATTAATTTAATTAACTTAATTTAACTCACTCATTTATAATATTAAAGGATATTATATTATTACTAAAGCATTTAATTTAATTCCACATGTCTTAACAGTTAATTTGACTCCATATGGCAATTCATACCTATTAACTTTAATTTATTTTGATTGATTAATTAATTTAATTATTTATACTATTAAAAAGGTTTTAATTATCATTGGATTAAGCGAAGGAAAAATATTACTGTTCCCTCTAGGTTTTCCTTGGGAGGGTGTCGGTTCCTAGGATTGTTCTGGGTTTTGTTCCTTGGTTTCCAAGGTTCCTTTTCTCCTTTTTGTCGTTTCTTTCTTGTTGTTTGTCGGTTTTTGTCAGTTTTTCGTCCTTTTCGTAAGGTGTTCTTTCCTTTCTCTTTCTGTCTCTTTCCATTATGGCAGAAGATAACATTCTCAATAAAATAAACCTCAATTTTCCATACACAAATTCAGAGGCGGAAGAGTGGGACGAGGAAGGAGGGATTGAAGTGAATTGGGTGGTTGATGGGGAGGATGATGCTGAACGTGAGACGAGATGCATAGTGGGAAGGCTTTGGACTGAGCGCAATGTGAATCTCAACGCATTAATTGAGACGATGATTAGGGTGTGGAAAACCAAAGGACGTGTGGTAGGTGAGATCGTCGATAAATCCCGGAAAACGGTCTCTTTCGAATTTGCTCTTGATGGGGATAAACGGAGGATTTTGGCTGAACAACCGTGGCACTTCGAAAAGCATCTCTTTATCCTCACTGATCTTGCAGGCGATGTTGTCCCTTCGGAGGTACCGCTCTTTTTCTCACCAACATGGGTAAGGGTTTACGATTTACCGGTAATGGGTAGACAGAATACGGAAAATGCGACCAATATTGGTAATGCCATAGGAACATTTGTGGAGATCGACAATTCTGTGAACCCTTCCATTAATCGGTCAATGCGTATTCGGGTTTTACTGGATGTTCGTAAGGCGCTCATTCCGTCAATCACTATGAAGGGGAAGGGAGGGAAAAAGTGGATGGTTCGGCTTAGTTACGAAAATCTTCAACTTTTCTGTTATGTTTGTGGTAAGTTGGGTCACGGGGAGAAGGATTGCGGAGAGAGGAGTGGTCCGATTGGAGAAGGGCGTCGATACGGTGAGTGGCTAAAAGCGTCCCCGTGGAGAGTTGTGGTCAGACAGGAGGATAGAGAGGGCCGCTGTTCGAGTAGTAAAAAATTGAGTTTCGCTGAGGAGGATATCGCCGAGAAAGAAGACAGGGAAATTAGTCGGATGGTTGATTTATTACGGGGTGTCTCGATATCTAAGAGTGGTGCGAAACAGGGGGCTAACCAGGGGGTTCATTCGAAGGCGGAAAATGCTGAGAAGGAGGGGTCATCAACGGGGTCCTCGGCTGCGTGTCGTAGAGGACCCTCTGATGGAAAAAGCGTGGAACAGGTGGGGACAGTGAGTGGAGTTAGGCTGTCCAAACGACGTGTTGTCAAAATCCATCATAGGAGTACTCTTAATACATCACAGGAGGAGAGTGTAGGGGTGAAAATGGTAGAGCCTGGTGGGAAACGAAAAGACCGTGCGGCATCTAATGAGGGGTATGATGAGAGCGGTTCTGGTGGAGGGAAGAAGAGATGCGGTCCTGACATGGCAGTGGTCACATCCATGGAAGTAGCGGCTACTGGCGAGAACCAGGGCCGCGAACAGCAATGAAAATCTTAAGCTGGAACTGTCAAGGGTTGGGCAACCCCTTGACGGTTAGCTCCCTCCGGGATAGGTGTTGGAGGGAGTGCCCTGATCTTGTCTTCGTTATGGAGACTAAGATGAACGCAAGGAATCTTGAAAAAATTCGAAATCAGTGTGGCTTTCAATCAGGGCTGTGTTTAAGTAGTAGAGGTCTGTCTGGGGGGTTGGGCTTGTGGTGGAAGGATGTCGATGCTCGTCTTATTTCGTATGATGCACACCATGTTCTGGTGGAAATTATGGACTCTCAAGGGGCGCCTAAATGGAGAGCAGGAGGTATTTATGGCTGGCCCGAATCCAACAATAAGCATAAAACCTGGTCCATGATGCGTTCGATCTGTGAGGCTAGTACCGTTCCCATTATTCTTTTTGGTGATTTCAATGAGATTACGTGTGCATCTGAGAAAGAAGGAGGTATAGCTAGGCGCGAATGTGTTATGGATGCTTTTCGGGGTGCTATTGATGATTGTGCTCTGTTTGATATGGGGTTTAGGGGCAATATGTTCACTTGGCAAAGGGGTTGTGAGGCTAGCACTCTGATAAGGGAACGTTTGGATAGGGCTTTGGCCTCGTTGGAATGGCAGCACTTTTTTCCCAATACCTATGTTCAACATTTCCCGATCATCGCTTCTGACCACGCGGCAATTCTTATTAAACAAGAAACCAGGAATCAAAGAAGGTCGGGGAGAACTTTTAAATTCGAACCTTTCTGGGTCTCGGATAATCAGTGTGAAGGGGTTGTAAGGGAGGCATGGGAGATCGAGGTAAACGGGGATGTCCCCTCTAAAATTGCTGTGTGCGCATCCAAACTTGCTGAATGGGCGCGTATTAAATTCGGGGATGTCCGGCGCCGTATAGTAGAGAAGGAAAAGGAGCTTGAATTCTGGCAGAAACAATTACCCTCCGCGGATATGCTAGCAAAATGCCGGGATTTGGTTACGGAGGTGGAAGTCTTAAGACGGCAGGTGGAATCCTATTGGTATACAAGAGCCCGGAAGTGCGAATTACGGGATGGTGACAAAAATACGAGCTACTTTCATCACAAAGCCCAACAGCGGAAAAAACGGAACACTATTTCGGGACTCGAAAATGAGGCAGGGGTTTGGTGTGTTAAGGAGGAGGAGATTACTAATTTATCAGAGAACTACTTTTGCTCCCTTTTCGCGACTAGTAATCCAAATAATATTGCTGAAGCTATTGATTGTATTCCCAAAATTGTTTCTGCGGAGATTAATGCCGCTCTTGATGCCCCAGTTGAAATCGACGAAATCAAATCGGCTCTTTTCAGTATGCACCCAAATAAGGCCCCGGGACCGGATGGGATGCATGCTCTTTTTTTTCAGAGGTATTGGGCAGTGGTTGGCAGGGATGTGTCGTCTTTTGTGAAACGTTGGTGGAATGGAAGTGTGGGTATCGAGGGCGTGAATGGCACTAATGTGGTTCTGATTCCCAAAGTGGGCTCACCTAAGAAGATTACTGATTACCGTCCGATAAGCCTTTGTAACGTTATTTATAAAATTATCTCTAAAGTTTTGGCCAACCGTCTTAAACCTTATCTTAATAGCTTTATCACGGAGAATCAAAGTGCTTTCACTCCGGGAAGACTTATAACGGATAACGCTATTATTGCTTTTGAATTATTCCATGCTATGAAAAGAAGGGGCGAAGGGAAGGATGGGAACATTGCGTTAAAACTCGATATGAGCAAGGCTTACGATCGGGTGGAATGGGGTTTCCTTGATGAGGTGATGCGGAAAATGGGATTTTCTGATAACTGGAGGAATCGGATTTTACAATGTGTAGGCACTGTTACTCATTCTTTTGTTATCAATGGAAAAGTGCAGGGTATGGTGCGTCCTTCGAGAGGCTTGCGCCAAGGCGATCCGCTTTCACCATACCTGTTTCTTTTGTGCGCGGATGCCTTCTCACATCTCCTTAATAAGGCAGTTTGCTCGGGTAAGCTTCATGGGGCACGTGTGTGTCGAGGTGCGCCCCGGATTTCTCACTTGTTTTTCGCTGACGATAGTATCCTTTTTGCTAGAGCTAACAAAAAAGAATGCTCGACAATTGCTGATTTAATCAGTATTTACGAAAGAGCATCCGGACAGAAAATTAATCATTCCAAGTCGGAAGTCGTCTTTAGTAAAAAGGTACCGCGGACTGTAAGGGAGGAACTGCTCAGGGATTTGGGTGTAAGAGAAGTGGACAGGCACGAGAAGTATCTAGGAATGCCTACGATTATCGGAAGATCAAAAAAAACCGTGTTTGGTATGCTGAAGGAGAGGGTGTGGAAGAAGGTTCAGGGGTGGAAGGAAAAATTATTATCTATGCCCGGGAAGGAGGTTCTGATCAAAGCTGTGGTTCAAGCCATTCCCACGTACTTGATGAGTGTTTTTTCTTTACCGGAGGGAATTATTCACGAGATGCATTCTCTGATGGCTCGGTTCTGGTGGGGAACTTCAGAAAGTAAGAGGAAAATTCATTGGTGGAGATGGGAACGATTGTGCCAGCCAAAATCGAAAGGGGGTATGGGTTTTCGCGATTTGGGAGTCTTTAATCAGGCCTTACTTGCTAAACAATTATGGAGATTAATTATTTATCCCAACTCTCTAGTGAGCCAAGTGCTGAAAGCGCGATATTTTAAAAATGATTCTGTTTTGGAAGCGCGCAGGGGCCATGACCCGAGTTTTGTTTGGAGGAGTCTTTGGGGTGCAAAGGCGATTCTGTTGGAAGGGCTGAATTGGAGGGTCGGGAATGGCAGGGATATTAGGGTCTGGGAGGATAGGTGGGTTCCAGGGGAGAGGGGATGCAGTACTCCGATGTTTAATCTTGAAGCACCTACGGATTTAAGGGTCTCGGAGTTTATTGATCGTGAGAATGGTAACTGGAATATTAGTGCACTTGCTGATTGGCTCCTTCCACATGAAATTGATCAAATTAGTAGTCTGCCTTTGAGTTCTGGGCTGCCACCGGACCTTCTGTACTGGGGGCATTCGAAGGATGGAGTTTATACGGTTCGGTCAGGTTACTGGCTGGGCATGGGACTGAATAGGCCAGGGGTTGCTGATGATATTCACAGTAGTAGTGATGCCGTTTGGAAGACACTCTGGAACTTAAATTCACCACCCAAACTCATACATTTCTTGTGGCGAGCCTGTACGGGCATGTTAGCGGTTAAGGATTGTCTTTTTCGGAGGCATTGTTGTGAGAATAACTTATGTTCTTTCTGTGGGACTGAAGCGGAGACCATTTCTCATGCTCTTTTCGGATGTACGTGGACACGATGTCACTGGCAGAGAAGCGGGTTTGAGCACTTGACTCTGAATCTGTTGAGTCCTTCTTTTGCGGCCTGGTTGATGGCTGCTCTCACTAGCATCGATAATGCGGATAAAGGTCAGTTTCTGGGATTGTTATGGGCTCTTTGGACCATCCGGAATGCTAGGCTTTTTTCAGAGGAGCAAGTGAATGAGGAGGTTTGTGTTATGGGCATGGTACGTATGGTCTCAGAATACCAAGGGGAGGCAGCTAGGTGCAGCAGCGTGAATGTGGTCAGGGAAGGCTTTATGGCTGTTGAACAGGGCTGGCAACCGCCTGGGGAAGGTGTTATTAAACTGAACTCGGATGCCGCCATGTTCGGGGAGGATGATGTTGGGCTGGGTGTCGTGGGCAGAGACGCAAGGGGCACGGTTGTTTTCTTGGCGAGCCGAAGAGTTAAAGCTCGCTGGTCGGTCGAAGTGGCTGAGGCAAAAGCTATGTTGTTGGGGCTGGAGGTTGCGCGTGATTATGGGATGCGTAACATTTGCAGTGAGTCGGATGCTCTTGGTATCGTAAGGGCTGTGAAGCGAAGGCGTGTTCCCCGTACTTGTCTTGGTCTCTGTATTGATGATATTTGTAATCTTTCTTCTTGTTTTTCGTCTTTCGGTGTCTCCCATATTAGACGGGGGGGTAATACTGTTGCCCATCTGATAGCACGGCTGTGTCCGGCTATCGGAGAGGATTTTAATTTGTTTTCTGACTTCCCGGAGTCCGTTATTTCATTGGCGGATCTCGATCTAATTTAATAGTTACTGGTTTCCTTTCAAAAAAAAAATAATTATTTATACTATTCAACTAAAAGGTTAGTTTATCCATTTTATTCCATATGACAATTTCACGCCTCATTAATTTATATTCATTTTTCTTGATTATTTAATTAAATTGAAAATAAAACATAAATGTAATAATAATTGACTCTATAACTATATAATTAAATATAATTTTAAAAACAAGGTAAAATATTTACCATCATTCACACATCATATTTTTTATTTCATAAGACAACCACTCTCATGCAAAGTATATATTTTGAAAAAGAAATAAAATAATAGTAATAATAGTTAAGAAAACTTTTTACATTTTATTTCTTCTTGCTGCATATTTATGTCTATATTAAATTTCATAATAATGGGAAAAATTTATAAATATAAATTTATCTATAAATCTAATTAAAATGCAAGCCAAACTTTTTGTTATCATCCACGTGACACCCACATGTCATATTTTAATTTCACGAGATAAATCTTAAATTAATCTCATATGAAGTGGATTTTGTAGAAAGAATTAAAAAAAATAACAATAACCTTATCTATAAATCTAATTAAAAGGCAAGTCAAACTCTATATTATTATCCAAAGTCATATTTTATTTTCACAATATAATATCCGAAACCATTCTCATATAAAGTCGATTTTGTAGAAACAAAAATAATAATAACATAATAATAACAGCAAGTAAACAAACCTTATACATTCCATTTCTCATTGGCCCATATTCATGTCTATATTAAATTTATAATAATAATAAAATAATGCTCAAAAGTCATCAATGTTGATTGATATTTATGCCCATATTAAATTTGATAATATTTAAAAAGAGGATGCTCAAAAGTCATAAAACATATCCTTAACTATTTATATATATTTGTTGGAAGCCAAAATTTGTAAGCCAATTTTTTTGTTATTTTTTTCTAACTAGAATTATTGTGTCACTAATCTTTCTTATCTTTCTATTCACATCAAGTTAATTGTATTAAGGTATTAAATTATTAGCTAATTTGTTTATTTTTTATGTAGTTTACATTGAGTTAATTTGTTCATCACATTTCAACTTTATCACATGTATTTGTTGTGTTCTTATTTAGGGGTTATATATATATTATCAAGATTTGTATGTTACTCTTTAAAGGTAAATATATTTACATTTTTATGACTTGATTCTCATTCTCTATTTCTATCACTATTTACAAGGAAGTTGCGTTAATAACGATGATATTGCATAAAACAAATTTCACTATTCTTGGTTATTTTGCACTAATTATTGATTTTTTTTTTGTTTATGCATATAGAGAGACGATTCATTGCAGAAACAAGACTATACGGAAAAGTGAAATACTAAAATTGCTTAAACAATTATAAATTACAGACTAACTACAAGACGTACGACATCAACATGAATTATTAATAATTTATTTTTTCATTTGCCTGTTTTATTTTGGTATTTGTTGTTTTCTCCATCATTTTGCCTTTGAAAAGATGACACTCTTCACCTACCGACTTATTTAATTATTCCGACTTTGGTCTTTATATTATTAACATTTCGATATTCATAATTTCAATACAAGTTCTATCATGAATTATTCACGAGGTGATCAAATGTGTGTTTGATATTTTATATATCCAATTACTAGAAACACTAAAAATATTACACTAGAAACAAAACATCATGTGAATTTCACAATTCACAAAACTAGTGTTTATATTAAACTTCATAATAATGAACAACGGATGCTCAAAAATCCTAAATCTTGATCCGTATTTTTGCCTGTATTAAATTTGACAATAGTAATAAAAGAATATTTAATAGCCATAAAACACATCCTCAATTGTTTATATATTTTTTTATAGAAAGCAAAACTTGTAAGCAAAAAAAATTTCTCATCTTTATTGTTAATAAAATGGTTGCCACTGATGTTTCCTACCATTTTATTCACATTTTTGTATAAGATTACAAATTAAATAAAGTTGGTTGCTTTAAAATTTTTAATTCCGCAATTTATTGTTGTATTAGTTTCAATTTTAGGGGCAGGACGTATAAAATGTTAGTTTTGTCATAATTTTTCTAATCGTGTGTTCTATGTTATTTATAGATATGTTGATGAGATTTTAATATCTAATTTGTGAGGGTGTTCTATCTTTGAGATCTTTGTTTGCTAATATGTTTTTATATAATTTGATTATATTCATACCTAAATTATTAATTTATTTAGTCTGCGTTGAGTTACTTTAATTTTGCAGGGTATTTTAGTATCCATTGTATATGACTTTAATTTTTAATAAATTGTTGTACAAAAGACTAACTGACTTTATATAACTCTTAAATCATGAAAACTGTAAGTTGAGTTGATCTTGGTATATTATTATATTAAATCACTAAAATATCACACCAAAAATCAAACATCCCGTGAATTTCACGGGTCATAAACTAGTTAAAAGGAGTTTAAACATCTTAGGGTTTAAAATAGTGGAATTTGTTTTATCCAATATTATCGTTATTTACTTAAGTTTCCCTTACATGATGAAAGAAATAGAAGATGAGAATTAAGTTATTTATTTGTTTTGAAAAGCTCAACACGACAAATTTTAATAGCCCCTAAATGCGAACCAAACAAACATATATGTGTAGTTAAAACTTAAAAATGTCATAAACACTTTATAACCGAACAATACTTTTATAAAAAAATAGTTAATAATTTTAAACTATTATACACTTACCTCGATGTGAATAAAATGATAGGAAAGAATAATGACACATACAATTCAAGTAATAATATGGATAAGATATTATGTCTTTTGAATATCTCATTTTCATTATTATCAAATTTAATATAAAGACATAAATATGGAGAAAGGTTCATAACTTTTGGCATCATTTTTTCATTATTATGACATTTAATATCTATCCCCTTACAAAAATGTGAGCAACCCATGTTATTGTTCACAATGAACAGTAATCAAAAACAACACTTTGCTCCTTTTTATCTAAAAACGCAGCGTATGGCTCACTTCAATGGTTTCAATTCGTAGTCTTCCTTACTCTGCAATGCCTCTCACCTCAATTAACTCTTTATCCCATCATTATCTCTCCTTTTCCCTGCATCTCCAATCTCCATTATCATCTTTGAAATTCTCACCTCTATTTTCAATAGACATATAACAACAATTATTTCGATCAGTTTGCTTCATAGACATATAATAATAATTACTACATTCAATCACTCATTCAAAGATTTTCAAGCGAAGCACATGATACCTAACTCAATTCGGGTTTAGTTTTGCTTCTTAGCAAAAATGTCAGGAAGATTTCAAGCGTAAAGATAGTGATGCTTGTGAAAAAGGTAATTGTGTTTGGATTTTACATGTTGGTTAATTTTAATTTTAGGTGAAAAAGGTAATTTTTCGGGTTTTTGATGTTGGTTGAATTTAATTTTTGGTGAAAGAGGTAAATTTTTTGGTTTATAAATAGATATTGGTTGATTTTGATTTTTTGAGTTTATGTTGGTTTGTGTTTGATTGTGACAGAAATTTGCATGATAATGGTGCATTATATTGAAATTAATTACATGGGCTATATATAATTTTGGATTTAATTGATGAGTTTTTGTGGATTCATTGTTAAAATTAATGTTAATATGAGTTTTTAATGGTTTATGATTGAATTTGAATGTGTCAGTAATTTGCATGATTGTGAGTCTGGTACATTGCAGGCTGCTGGTTCATCACAACCAGACTCAGTACAGCAACATCATTAGGAGAATGAGAAGGCATTATAAGGAGATGTTAGAAGCTGTTAGCATTCACTTACTATTTCCGGGTTTTTAGGAAAGTTGTTAGAGTTTGTTGAGAAGTTTGTTAGGAGTCAGTTAGAAGATATTTTCTGGTTTGTAGATATTTTGTAAACAGTTTGTTAATGCTCTTGTGTATAAATAGGTTGTACATATTCATTAATTAATACAACAAAATATTCTAATTTTGTCCTGCTCTTACATTCACTCAGTGAATCAATATCACAAATACATTCTGCAATATCTTTGCATTTCAATGGAGCTTCAAGCTCTTATCAATGGCGTCCTAATGACTTGCCTTTCAACGATTAACAATGATAAAGGTGCATTTTATTGAAATTGATTACGGTTCTGCGAGAAATATGTTAATTGAAGCTAAATGATTGGGAGGAAAGACGAAAGAGTATACAAATGTGAGTTTCACAATAAACAGTAATCATGTCCCAAATTTCCTTGAAACAACCCTATAATTCTTCCCTAATACGGAGTACAAAAAAGGTACAAGGAGAAAAGGGGACAAAGAACATACTGCTTGGAAGCATTTTATTAGGATAAGAAGCATTGAACCTATTTAGCCCAATCGACCTGATAAACCTGAATTTGGTGGTCTATCATTGTGTGGTTGAATTCATTAAGCTTCTTACTACGCTGAACTTCTTTCCAAATATAATGATATATCATAGTGATTGTTGGATATTGCATATTCATGTCCGTTAGGCCATAAGAAGTTCTCGAATAACAAAAGAGGGGCTCTTGTTGAAGGCGCAATTTGCTGTCGAACCAGATTGAATACCTAGCATTAAACAAAACCCACAAATATCAAACCTGTTCCATAACCGGAGGGTATGTGTCTACGTCGAATGTCGGAATAGTTCCTACTCCGTAATATTTTAGTCAAGCTACTTATACATATAAAAGTATTCAGTCACAATTGATAATTAGCGCTAAAAAGCATCACACTAGCGCACAAGTAGCAACTCCTTTTGCTGTAATTACTTCTGTTTGGGCTGAAATCTCAAAGCAATTGAAAACACAACTTCTCCCTTATGTAGCACTGTGTTATAACTTATATACTTAGCACATTGCTTTCCCACTATGTACTTTTTAATTAAGCATGGAAAATGGAACTATTTCCCTCGACAACTTCCTCTATGTAGATCATATGAGATAAAACTCTCTTGTAGAGACATTTCTAAAGGACAGATAAATATATCTAGGTTGATTATTTGCAACTGTGGTGTTTCCTACATGGAGAAATACAAGGCACTAGATAGAGATTTGCATAACTTGGAATCTGAATTATGGAATAACTCTAGCTCCTTTTATTGCAGCTTGCAGGTAAATTAGCACTCATCTCACAAAATAGTTACAAGTTCATCCTACAACAAGAAAATAACCTCAAAATTGAATACGCATTTACAATCTCAATCGTACCTAATTTAAAGCAGTAATTTGGGTCTCACATTGCATTACAAAAATAACATCCATATTTCAAATTCACACTGATTAAATCTCAACTAACTAATCAGCAATTAGATTCAAGCAAGTAAGCTCCCTTCTTGAGCTTGATTTTCTTCGATTAACCTTCCTCAAGTTGTTTGAACACTAGCAAATGGTCTTAGTGAGCAATCAGCAATTGGGACCTTTTAAAATCAATTGCAATTTGCAAGAGAACCCACAATTTTCGTTTTTTCAACCCTAGGTTGAAAAATTAAATTTTTGATGCTGAAACTTAATCATGCTGTCATTGTCAAATAGAAACAGAAGTCTTGCATTTGGATATCCAGGAGAAGGAAATATAATAATGTCAGAAATTTATTTGGGAGTTTCAAACACTCGAGGTCAGTCAGTTACTGCCCGCGTGTGGGAAAGGGCTTGCACGTGGCAGAGATTGTACTCCTTCCTTCTACTCCTGAAATGTAGAAATTCGGTGTAGCTACTATCCAGCTTCATTTTTCATAAAGATCCAGAGTGAGGAAAAGGACCTAGAGTATATTATTTGACTATGTTAGGTATCCGCAAATTTTCTCCTTGAGGCTGAACTTAGCCTGTAAAAAGTTTCAAATCATAACAGTTTACTTCTAACTATGCGAAATGCTATAAGCTAGCTAAGAACAACCACTTACCTTTTGTTTGGGTACAATTTGACGGGGAGGGAGGGTTAAGCTAGGGAGAAGCGAGGAATATTGTCTTTCAAAAATCTTTCCTATGTCGGAATGATTTTAACTTGGCTTTTATAGACAGAACCTACTATCTCTACAAAACAAAGGGAAATTATATCCTACTTCCCTACTCTCTTTACAAAACAAAGGGAAATTACATCCTACTTTTTAAAATTTTTTCCAATCCTCGTTCTAACAAAATGGATGTTAACTTGCTCCTGACACTTCATTTCTGGAGAAGGTTAACCATGGTGAGTAGAACAAAGCAGAAATACCTACCGTGTAAAGAAGCATTTTACTTGTAACCTTTCACTTGTGTTATAAATACCTCAGTATACCCGTTTTTCTTTTACTGTGCGTTTGATGTAAAACCTGTTGGCGCCTGTACTTAACAAGTTGACTTTGAAGCTTAATAGAATTTGCCAAACGGGTGACAACTGAGTTGAGTACATAGATTAATTGATTGATCTTTTCTCCAGTTTAGATTTCTTTGAAAAATCTTTTATATTGCTTCCATACTAATTGCAGAATATATTTTGTACAGGCTTTGAAGCAGCTGTACCTACATTTAACTCCTATACAACGTGTGAATATTGCAAGACATCCCAATCGGCCAACTTTTCTTGACCATATCTTCAATATGACTGAAAAGGTTTGACTATAAATTTTTCTATGTAGTTTGGCTAATCTCTAATAATAGTATAGCTACTTGAGTTACGTAGATGACATACTGAGTATCCAATGTTGCATCTATCTCAGTTTGTGGAATTGCATGGAGATCGAGCTGGTTATGACGATCCTGCTATAGTTACTGGCCTTGGGACCATAGAAGGTAGGAGCTGCATGTTTATTGGTTATCAAAAGGGAAGAAACACGAAGGAGAATGTTCAACGCAATTTTGGGATGCCTACACCTCACGGGTGTGTACTTTGCTATGCTGAAATTCAAATGAGTTATCAATATTACCTGACTGGGAAAAACGCCTAGCAATATTTAGCTTTCTGACTTGCGTAAGTTAATAGACATTTAGGCATATCAATGAATTAACGTGATGTTATGATTGTCTTGGCCAAAATAAAATTGACAGCTATGGATGTCACTTGGTCAATCAACCTCCGTCCTCCTGTATCTGGGCCAGAGACTGCCCAGAGTCTCCATTGATTGAAGTGTACTGCAAAAGGATGCCAATGAATTTACTCTGGAGGGCTAAATCTCATTCAATCAGCCAGCCATACCTAAATTCAGTCAATCATATCGGTCAGAATAGCATCATAAGCACCTGAGCGAGTAGTTAACCACTGATACTTTGAGAGAGGAAAATGTTCCTTACCGACACTTGCAAATATGCAGGTAAAGAGGGGTAATGTACCATCAACTGTTAGGTAATAACTCTCTTAAGTAGTCGACTATCGTTTTGAGTCAAGTTGTTTCCGCAAATTTGTGGGTACTTGTAGTCTGTTGCAATATGATTAGTGTAACTATCTCCAATTTTAATTGTTTATTGTGACTTGGTTGATAGTAGACAGAAAAGAGACGGATGGAACAATAGGAAATGACGTTGCAATCTACCTAAGAAATGCGGTAAACTAGGTCCAGGTTTCATATTCGTCCAGATTTAATGCACAACTCTTAGCTAATGTAGAAGCTATCAGTGCGTATAACCATGTCAAGACCGTTATCCAGACAATGTAACCATATGATGTTCCAGGAAAAAGTCGAACTTTAGGTACGGGCAAGTGTGCGTATACTCTCTTCTCCATGTGTTGAAATCCAGAAGGCAAATAAAGGGTTTGTGGATAAACGTGTGTGTTAGCAGTCTATTCCTTCCAGTGTGCAGTGCGCTTAGGGTCTGTAGCGAGTCTGTACATAAACACACTTGTGTAACTGCACCCGTTGATAGTCTTTTCAGGTGTGCTAAGGTTCTGTATTAAAGAACGTTTGTTTATAATCTCTGTAATATGCTGTAAAATAATGTGTTATGATATTTATGTTTGTGTTCTGAATATGCTGTTAATTTTATTAGGCTCATTCTATTTTACTCCAATGGCATAGCCTCCAACTCTTTTCTATTTTACATGATGCATGGATTTATATAGAACAATGATCAAGTGGACTTTCACAGAATCAGAATTAATTGTATGTTGTCCCTCCATAGCGAAAAAAAAATCTATGGATCGTTCCTATTTATTGTGTCCTTATAGGTCACTACAATAGCAAAGATAATATTACTTGTTAAGGTACTTTAAACAACAATACGAATTGCATGAAGCGATACTAATTTTAATAGGCGAGTCACACTAACTTGGAGTACGGCGCGCGGAGCGCGCCGTACAACAACTAGTAGGACATAAATATTATAATAAAGATTATGATGTGTGTTGATTATGTTTTAAATCCTACTTTAAGAATTAAGATAATAGTTTTGTGAGACCGTTCTTTTGGATGACCGCAATATTTTTTCAACTTTTTAAATCACAAGTACTTAAGCTAATTTTTAGCCGATCCCAAAAATTTGTAAAGATGATTTTATAGGCTAATATACTGACTTTTAATGGTCTCATTCAAAATAAACAATCTATACAAATATATAATACCAAAATCAATCAAGCATTTTTTCCGCCTACTTCACACAAAATTAGTTGGGCTTATTCTACAATTCACATGTAACTATCCTATAATGAATAACCACCAATTAGAAAAAAATCTTCCGTCTTCACATTCTTCTTCACCCCAAAACCCCAACATTCGCCTTCATCACCTTTTACATTTCCACTAATATGTTCTTCTCTTCATTTTTCGGCAATCTTAATGAAGGACACCTGTTATGAGATATCGGGATATGTCGAGATATCGACCATAATTAAGAAATACGGTATCATAATATATCATAGAAAATAACATTATGATTTTCTAGAATAAGATATATTCGGTTATCGATACTATCTGATCTTATCTTCGGTAGTATTATAGATACACACCGTAGTTGCAATAGTTAGAGGTACCAGCGAACGACAATACTATGATTACTCTTATGCAATTTTCTCTCTCAATTTCTAATATGGTATCAGAGCGGGATTTTATCATGATGATTTATTTCCTTACAAATTTTTCATTGTAGTCGTAATATTGTTTTCATCGAAAAAAAAAAGATTACCGATTTTTGTTTGTTGTTATTTTTAGTTTCCCATTTAAAAACAAAAAAAAAGGTTACTCAAACGGTTGTTTATAACAACAATTTTAATGATTTAGATAAAAGGAAGATAGTAATCAGTGGTGCTCTCGACTAAGCTCTTGGTCATTGGTAAGCATTTAGACGTTTGTTCATTTTTTTGCTTTGGTTTAAGACGATTACGTTCTTCGACAATTAAAATTGCGGGTATTTTTTTCCGTTCGACGAATTTATCAGGTTCGAAAAAATGCGACGTCCCAAATCACGGAATTTTAACGAGTTCGAAAAAATTGAGTTATCGTTTCATTTGAATTTTGACGGGTCCGAAAAGTTACGACCTTCCCGCCCGACGATTTACAGGTTCAAAAAGATTGATGTTACTGTAGAAGATTTGCAATCCAAGATCGAAAATTGACGATCAAAAGTTGAAGAATCAGATTTTGCTTTCTCCCTTATTTGGCAAACCAAAGGAAATTTTGACAAATTACCATGGGTTTGGGCCTAACACCATTTTTATGGTGTTGTTTGATAAATTAATTGTTGACACATTGAGGACGATTTCATGCTTAGCTTTAGGGGAATACATTCGCATGTTAGTTACTGATGCGTGTCTATTATATGATGTTTTACACCTCATTTTTCACGCAATTCAGAGCTCATGTTTGTAGTTTAGGCTACTATTTCCCCTATTTCGTCTACTTTCGTATTTTGGTGCATTATTGCTGTTTAATGCGGAAATGAGTAGATATTGAGCTAAATCCGTCCCCGAGTGCTTAGCATAGCATTTGACATGAAGATGATGCTTAAGGAACGAACTTGGCGCGCGCTTCAAGGCATGAAGATGGCATAAGCGAGGGTGCATACAGTTTACAAGCTTCAACAAGGAAAGAATCGGTTCACGATATTTCAGCCTGTTTCAAATGGCATTTTATATAGACCTTTTAGGCAGTATTAGCACACATTTCTATGCTTATTCCGTGGTATTTTGCTACAAATATCCCCCGAATAGTCTACTTTGGTTTGTTTTGCTATTTTGCAGATATGAGTCGAAGAAGATCATAATCAATCCTAAAACATGTCCTTATGCATGCATTTAGGAGAAGAGTTGAGTCGGAGCTTGTTACTACCGTTTTGAGGTGCACAAAGGAGCAATAAAGTCTATCAAGCAAAGGAAGAACTTCAATTTGCTAGTGCCTAATTTGGAGAGCCATATCTCGATTTCTACAACAGATAATCAAATTATTCCAATTGGAGATGAAAGCTTATCCTCTTAGCTTTCCAACGTCACTAAGAACGCTTGATTTGAGCAAGTAACGAAGAAATGGCAGCCATTTGAAGTTCAGTGCGCAATGCAGGAAATACACGTTGAGAAGTGCTCGATCGAGAGCTTTGTTTGGTCGATCGAGAGGTTTTAGTATCTAAAGTCCTTGATCGAGAGGTTTTGGTTTCTAAAGTCCTCGATCGAGAGGTTTTGGTACTTAATCTTCTTGATCGAGAGCTTTTCATACCCATTCTTCTCGATCGAGAGGTTTTTCTTCTCGATCGAGAGCCTTGTCGGCGTCTCTTCTGTTTCCCGAGAGCTTTTGTCAGTTTTTCTTTTGTGTCTTATATAAGAACTCGTTTGTGAGTTCTTTTAAGTCATCTAGTTTTCTCTTTTGGAGAACTCTTCTTGTCAGTCGTCACAATATTTCTTTACTCAATAATTTTAGTTTTTCTTCTTTCTTCTTAAAACTCGAGGACTATAATCGGGTTCGACACCGTTCTTACGCCGGATTTAGCTTGATTGTAATCATCCTTTTTTTCTTTATCTTAACCCTTGTTCCCTTGTTTGTTTACTGTTTCATTACGTTGTTTTCGCTCTGTTCTTTTCTTCGTTTCTGCCTCAGTTTTCGTACCCGTTTCTCGCGTTCTAGTCACGGCTTTTGTACCCTTTGGTTCCGTTTTCTGTCTCTGTTTCTGTTCTTCTTCTTATTACCATTTTCATTTGTTTTTGTTCGCACAATTCATATTGCCATATAATCGTTAATCTACATCGGTTTTCGTGTCCTTATTCTCGCCCCTGTTTCTCGCTTATTAGCTTCGAAAACCGTTCTCCCTTTGCTCGTTTTATCACGTTTTTACAACCCCTTTTACTTACTGATTTATCATTCTGATTTTATCCCATTTTATAGCATGTCAATTGTTAACGTGATTATCGTAGTTGTATTCATTTATAATTACGTTATGAGTAGGTAATTCTTGTATATGCCGGGATGAGGGAAACTGTCTCTTATGCATGATAGGTTGTAACCGGGATGGGTTGTTTTGCGGTAGGAATTATCGTTAAGCAATATAATTGTGTTTGGTTGAATGAGTATACGCAGGAGACCATTCGTTTAGTTAAACCCCGACCTAGATCGAAAGATTGGAAGGGTAAGGCTTGCTTAATAATAATAATTAGTTTCTGTGAGGGCGGAAGTCAAGCAGAAATGACCTTAGGGTGGCTTAAGACCGGAAGGTATAGTCGGGTTAGAGACATGACTGTAATAACCTAGCCCTTCCTACCAATAATCTGACCAACCTAGTTATACCGATAGTGCTAATGACACAGTGACCCGAAATCCTAGCATTTTTTTGTTTTCTGAATTTATTTTATATCTTTCCCGTTTCTATTCGTAGTTTAGTTGAAACAATTTAAAACCCCCAATTTTGTGACATTCAGACGGACCAATTTAAACAGATATTTAGCAACTTAGCCTCCCTGTGGAGATCGACCCTACTTACCGCTGACTTCTGTAAGTAGTATTAGGTTTTTATTTTTGGTACTGAAACGACGGTATCAAATTTTGGCACCGTTGCCGGGGAGGCGACGCTTTTTATCTGTTTAATTTTTTCTGTTTTTCACCTCAAGGGAAGGCTATCCTTGGGGCTGTTCTTATCTTTTTCTTTAGTGCTATTTTGATAGGCCACAGGTTTATTAGACAGGCTACGGAGGGAGATTATCGAAGGGAAGGCTTGAGTACCTTCGATCCCTATTGCCAAGATGACGTCCGTTTCCCGATTGATTGCTCAGTTCGAATCCCAAGCTGAAAGATCCGCAAATTGGGAGAGGAAGGAATCTTGGGGTTGTGGTAGCTACTACACTACTGCTCCTATCCCACAACCGGTACCACAACAAACCCCTCCACCTGTTGAAAATAATGAGATCGCTGAAATAGTTGAGATGATAAAGGCATTGACGTTAAAGGTGCTATCAAACTCCCACGCTATCCGTCTTGAGAAGTTGCAAGTCCAAGTGAACGCTTTGAGCAAAGGAATTGAGCGAGAAGAAGCTGATACAATAACATCGAGGAGTAATCATGTCGATCGAATACCTGACAGTATTCGGTCGACTGAATTAGAGGACAAGCCTCTCGATCGAGCTGCTGCAATTGCTCGATCGAGCAAGTATGAGGAAAAAGACCTCGATCGAGTAAAGAAGAATACTCGATCGAACAGAAGAGAGGATACAATCCATGATCGAGAAGACGAAAACACTCGATCGAGGACTTCTGATGATGAGGCTTTCTTTCAACTATTCTCCGATGCTCAACCAAGTAGTTTTACCGATCGATCAGTTCCTTACCAACAATGGTTGCTGCCACACCGTGGATTTCTGGACCGCTTACGGGCTCTCGATGTCATGGCTCACTACGATGAGATGATTACTCAGGTACCTCCTTATGCTAATTTTATTTCTCAAATTAATTGGTCTAGGAAGGATACTATTGAGTCGGTCATGAACATAGCCATAAGTGAAGAGAGTAGCATGCTTCTTAGGAAAGGGACCCACCCTATAATGTCTGACCCAAGTCATTTTACTATCTCATGTTCAATAGGGACCCATTTGTTCGATAATGCTTTATGTGACCTCGATTCTCACTACAACGATTCCTGAAACGGGCGACATAAATTGGCGACTGAAATCAGTCGCCAAATACAGATTGGCGACTGAAATTAATCGCCAAATAGTCGTCGCAGACTTTAGTCGCCAAAAAAACTCGGGCGACTAATATCAGTCGCCAAATTTGGCGACTGAATGGGTAGTCGCCATAAGTAGAATTTGGCGACTGACTATGTAGTCGCCAAATTAGCGACTGAATGAACGTAGTCGCCAAATTGGCGACTGATGGGCCGTCGCCAATTCCCCCTTTCCGTCGCCAAAGCCCCTGACTTTCCAGGGGTTTTGGTTTGTGTTCCTCTGTTTTGGCGACTGAATTCAGTCGCCATTTACATCGTGTCAGTCGCTAAAATTCATGGGCATTTTTCATGAAAATTCATTTCGTTTCTGCCAAATCCAATGCGAAATAAATTCAATACACCTGCAGCCAGAAAGTAACCAACAATTTGGTGACGAACACCCTTTGAAACAACCAAATATCCTTTTATAGAAAAAGAGAACCATTATCAAATTACAAGAACTCGTTACCTAAACTAATAAATCTCCACCTTCGACAATTTTTCCTAAGTTACTAAACTATTTAACTACTTGAAATCTCATGCTAGCTCCACTATCGCCGCCTCCTTTTCCACTTGGATTGTTAGGATCTTCATTAAATGGCCGTGAACCGGGGTTGCAAGAGTAGAAATATGTCTCATCAACCGCATATCCTCATCTCTTTCCGCATTTGCGGCTCTTTCTTCATCAAGTTGCGATTGCAATTGACTTACAAGAGCCGGCTCGTAGGTTTGTCGCGACTCATATGAGGACCTTCTAGCCGATTCCTTGAAAAATACCCCATGAGCTTGTCCGGTCCCATATACCATACCTTTCTTGTAACCATCCACCAATTTAAACCAAATTTCATTATCTGACCGCTCGGGTGGGCCTCTTTCTCACCCTCATATGCCTCCTATAAAATAATATCATTACATGTTTGTTAACATTAAGAAAACTATCATTAGTTTAGCAAAAACAATCATTATCGAAGTTAACGAAAAAACATCATTAGTTGAGAGAAATTATCTTACATATAACTCTTTGTCCTTCGCCTTGATCCATATTCTTCTCTGCGTCTTTTCGTTGACCTTCGAATGCGTGTCAAGGAAAAGTTCGGGGCCCGTCATCATTGTCTTCTTGCCACCGTCTTTCTTGCTGATATCCTTCTTCTTCTTACCTCCCTAAATAGGGAAAATTGTTAATATAAGAAGTATAGTACATTCATTCAAAAAAGAAGTATTCATTCAAAACTTACACTAAAAATACGCGTCAAAAATGATCGTGATCCCCCGTGATGGGTAGGCTCGACCTCTGCATCTTTCTTCCCTCCTCTTTTGTTGATCTTTTTTTGAGCGGAGACGGCTTGGAACTCGGGAGTCTCGCGCCGCTTCATGAGTTCCTGATATTTCTCACCTACAATTAAAAAGTATGTTAGTAATATTAAGATATTTTATTAATTCTTGTATTTACAAATGACAAAACTTATATATATACCTTTAAGATGCTCCGGTTCCTTCTTTCTTATAGAAATCTTGTAGATATAGTCTCTATATCTTGTTTTACCAACTTCATGGTACCTCTGTAGGACGGATGCTTCATGTTCAGGAGCCCAATAAAAAGATTGCTACAAAAAAAAACATTAAATGTAAGTAGAAGTTAGCTTAATGAGTTAAAAAACAACGATATTAAGTATTTGACTAAAATAATTAAAAAACAACTATAATTAATGCAATTACCCGATACGCATTGAACCAAGATTCTTTTTGAGCTTTGGTCCAAGAAGTAGGCACGTGACCTAACAGATTCTCCTTTGTGCTATTAGTTACCCCTCGACGAGAAGTCTGATGTCTAAACGTGTAAGAGAAATTGTTAATTATAACAAAAACCCATAAAACAATTTTCAACAATAAAAATACATATATCTAAATTAAAATTACACTCACTTAATTAAACAACAACCTCAATCACATAATAATAACAATTTATTAACAACAATTTCCAATGTATACAATTAACCACAACCTAATAAGCTAATTTAAGACGGTCTTAATAAGCTAGTATAATCTAACTAACATCCTAATAAGCTATTAAACATCCTAATCGACTACTTTAATCTAATTAACTAACATCAATAAGGCTAACAACATCGTCTTATACAAACTTCATATAAACCCTAACCCACAATTATCTAATTAATATGCTAATTGGCTACTAATACCTAATTAATCACAACCTAATATGCTAAGACGGTCTTAATAACCTACTATAATCACTAAATGCACAAAACAAAACAACAATCAAACAAAAAATTGAAATTGAAATTGAACTACAAAGGAGTATACAAACCTTAAATGAGTTGAATGAAGGGAAGAACAAGAGTGATAACCTTAATGTTGGCCGGAATCCGGTGACGGTGGTGTTGAGGGTGGTGGTGGTACACGTAGGGTGGTGGTGGTGGTGGTTTTCGCGAGTTGAGGGATTGTGTGTTTCTTTAAGTGCGAATAATGAAAGGGGAAGTGAATCGCCTGTTTCTATACCGCAGTTTGGCGACTGAACAACAAAATTGGCGACTGAACTGGGCTGTCGCTAAAATTAGCGATTGTTTTCCGTCGCCAAAGTGATTTTTCCGTCGCCCGATTGTGTCGGTGGTGAGAAATTTGGGGAAAAAGGTCAGTCGCTAAATTGGCGACTGATTTCAGTCGTCCGAGTTTTTACTCAGTCGCCAAATTGGCGACTACCCTTTGCAGTCGTCAAAAACTGTCGCCGGATTCAGTTTTTCTTGTAGTGATTCTAGTGTCAACATCTTACCTTTACCTCTTGCAATGCAATTAGGATTGACTAAGTTTGTGCGCGCTAGAACGACTATTCAGTTGACTGACTACTCTTATGCAAAGGTTAAAGGAGCTCTATATGATGTACCTGTTAGGATCGGGAATTTCTATATTCCCGTAGACTTCGTTGTTCTAAACATACCCGAGGACCGCAATGTTCCCATTATTTTGGGAAGACCATTTTTGTGCACTACTGGCGCAATTGTTGATGTCGGGGTTGGGACACTTACCTTTCAGGTCGGACGAGAGGATTTGGTTTTACTAAGTCCGATGACCCTAGGGAACCCATATCTAACATACCTTGCGATGATATCCCTCTTGTAGAGCCCATTTTCATTCCGTCTGAGCCACTTTATGAGTCACATATCATTGCTGCTGTTATGACACCTCCGCCCCATTCTGGGAGCAAAATGGAGGAACATTGCTTTGTTTCTCTTTTTGCAGGTTTTGACGAGATAAAAGACGTGGGAGGTGTGACGAGTGCTCCTAGCATGGAATATGGAACTACTTGGATAGATGATCCTGGAGGAGGTGTTGATAAGGCTATGCTGTTGAGAAAGAGGACACGTGATGGGGAGAAAGTTTGGGAGCCAGGTGCTGAGAGGAGCTCCCATTTTTCAGTTGTCAAGTTGTGGAGGCCATTTGTTGACTTGACAATGGCTGAAGTTACGCATTCAGTCAGAATCCTTATATAGCGCCACTGATTTGTGGTGTGGGATGATCGAGAAGAGGGTCGAGCTGGGACCGTTTAATTTAGCGCTACCAGGAGGCAACCCGAAGTTTGAAGCGTTTTAATTTATTTCTGTTTTGGAACAATTAGCTCTTTTCTATTTTTGTGTGTTGTAATAATCGTACTCGGGTATAGACTTTGAACTCGTCCTCGCGTTTTGGGTAGTATTATGTGGCTGTTGTTGCGTAATTGCAGGTAATGATCTCGATCGAGTAGCATCACTATTCGATCGAGAATATTTGCGAGCCAGAATGCTCGATCGAGCAACCCAAGGTTTCGATAGAGAAGATTTGTGGCTCATGCTTCTCGATCGAGTGATCCCATGATTCGATCGAGAGAAATCGCATGACAAACTGCTCGATCGAGCACTGTTTTTTTTCTCGATCTAGAAACTGCTCTTCTACCGACTACTGTGAGGGATTTTTCTGCCCGACTTCTACGCTTTGTTTGCAACCTCCCATTTCTGGTTCGGTTTGGGGAGGTCCGTGGTGCATGCACTTTTGTAAGTTCCTAACTCTTCTTCTTTAGTTTGCATTTCTTTTCCTTTACTTTGTACAATAGGGACATTGTACGATTTGGTTTGGGGAGGTTTTGCATTCATATTTGTGTCTGCATTTTGTTTTTACTACATTTATGTTGCACGTTTCAAATTTAGCATGCATTGTTGTTTTATTTCCTAAAAAATCGAAAAATTCAAAAAATATCACGTTTACTTTTGCATATTAGGTTGAGTCAGATTGGAGTGTTTCATTGCTGAAAATTGTTGGATGCTTAAGCCTTGCGTGCACTGTTTCACGTCTTTTAGCAAATTCCATAGCAATTTCCCGAATTTTGTTTCATTTTTTGTTGAACTAGTAGACTTGACTGAAATTTTTGGCAAACTACAATAACTTTCTAAGCTTTAGAACCTTACACTGGTGACATCTATGAGCAGTTATTTTAGGATTGTGAGTAGTACTCCCTGCATTTCATGTTTTGCATGTGTATGGGTTTTGATTTCTTATTGCCTACACGCACCGGTTAGAGGTCGGAATTACACGTTTGGTGGACTATTGCATCAACCCCTTTCTCGTTTTTGCCCATTTAGCTCCACTTTAGCCATAAGCCCATAATTGCCTTTATGTCCTTTACTACATCCCAAACTTAGTCTACCATTGTGCCGAGCTAGGTGGTAGTGAAGGAAATTTTATCGTTGTATCAGTTGTGGCTCGTTTCCGATGTATTGAGTACGTACAAAGGAGAAATGGAGGAAGTAAGGTTGTATTGTGAGATTTGTTGCTCGATCGAGAAGTTTTGGGTGTTCAATGTGTTCGATCGAGAGTTTTCATGCTCAATCGAAAATCTTGGAAGGAAATCGTCCTCGATCGAATGGTATTTTGGTCGATCAAGAAGACGTTTGTGTTTTGCCTATACGACCGAGAAGGAAAAAAAAGAGAAAAAATGAAAAAAAAAAAAAAAAGAAGAAGAAGAAAAGAAGAAGAAAAAAAAGAAAAAAAAAAAAGAAAATGAAAAAAAAGGGAATAATTCGGTTGGAAAATAATTGGGATGTGTGATGTGTATGCCTAGTCAGAAAAGAGAGGGCATGAGTTTATTTTTGAGTTTGAAGATCGAGATATGTTTTCTGATGATTTGCTAGGTTCAAGCTTGGATTTAACCCCACATTTCCATACATGTCTTGCCCCTTCTTTCCCACTTAACCTCACATTTCCAAATTTGCAATAGTTCGGCGTGTAATGGATATTGACGGTGGTTGTGCGTGTGTACGGTGCTTGAAATCATTATTCATATTAGTCTAACATGCATGATTTGTTGGTGAGAGACTATATTTTCTTCTCTACTTTTACATATAACATCTCACTATTTGCTTTGCTGAGAGAAGAGTGACCCGGGAGAGTCCAATTTTGGAAGTCTTGCAAGGTCAAAAGTTAAACATTATTTGGAATATGCATAAATTCGTTTGCTTAGGATATTGAGCTGTTAGTACTTATTCATGTGCATTAAACGGTTTGAGTTAACAGTTTTCAGCTTGTCCATGTTTTACTCCTATTTAGTTAGTCTTAGTTAGTTGCATGAGTTTGCTTGAGGGCAAGCAAAGGTTTGGTTTGGGGAAGTTTGATGTGTGCATTTTATATAGACCTTTTAGGCCGTATTAGCACACATTCCTATGCTTATTCCGTGGTATTTTGCTAAAAATATCCCCCGAATAGTGCGCAGTGCAGGAAATACACGCTGAGAAGTGCTCGATCGAGAGCTTTGTTTGGTCGATCGAGAGCTTTGTTTGGTCGATCGAGAGGTTTTAATTTCTAAAGTCCTCGATCAAGAGGTTTTGGTTTCTAAAGTCCTCGATCGAGAGGTTTTGGTTTCTAAAGTCCTCGATAGAGAGGTTTTGGTACTTAATCTTCTCGATCGAGAGCTTTTCATACCCATTCTTCTCGATCGAGAGCCTTGTCGGCGTCTCTTCAGTTTCCCGAGAGCTTTTGTCAGTTTTTCTTTTGTGTCTTATATAAGAACTCGTTTGTGAGTTCTTTTAGGTCATCTATCTTTCTCTTTTGGAGAACTCATCTTGTCAGCCGTCACAATATTTCTTTACTCAATAACTTTAGTTTTTCTTCTTTCTTCTTAAAACTCAAGGACTAAAATCGAGTTCGACACCGTTCTTACGCCGGATTTAGCTTTATTGTAATCATCCTTTCTTTCTTTATCTTAATCCTTGTTCCCTTGTTTGTTTACTGTTTCATTACGTTGTTTTCGCTCTGTTCTTTTCTTCGTTTATGCCCCAGTTTTCGTACCCGTTTCTCGCGTTCTAGTCTCGGCTTTTGTACCCTTTGGTTCCGTTTTCTGTCTCTCTTTCTGTTCTTCTTCTTATTACCATTTTCATCTGTTTTTGTTCGCACAATTCATATTGCCATATAATCGTTAATCTACATCGGTTTTCGTGTCCTTATTCTCGCCCCTGTTTCTCGCTTATTAACTTCGAAAACCGTGCTCCCTTTGCTCGTTTTATCACGTTTTTACAGCCCCTTTTACTTACTGATTTATCATTCTGATTTTATCCCATTTTATAGCATGTCAATTGTTAACATGATTATCGTCGTTGTATTCGTTTATAATTACGTTATGAGTAGGTAATTCTTGTATATGCCGGGATGAGAGAAACTGTGTCTTATGCATGATAGGTTGTAACCGGGATGGGTAGTTTTGCGGTAGGAACTATCGTTAAGCAATATAATTGTGTTTGGTTGAATGAGTATACGCAGGAGACCATTCGTTTAGTTAAACCCCGACCTAGATCGGAAGATTGGAAGGGTAAGGCTTGCTTAATAATAATAATTAGTTTCTGTGAGGGCGGAAGTCAAGCAGAAATGACCTTAGGGCGACTTAAGACCGGAAGGTATAGTCGGGTTAGAGACGTGACTGTAATAACCTAGCCCTTCCTACCAATAATCTGACCAACCTAGTAATACCGATACTGCTAACGACACAGTGACCCGAAATCCTAACATTTTTCTCTTTTCTGAATTTATTTTATATCTTTTCCGTTTCTATTCGTAGTTTAGTTGAAACAATTTAAAACCCCCAATTTTGTGACATTCAGACGGACCAGTTTAAACAGATATTTTGCAACTTAGCCTCCCTGTGGAGATCGACCCTACTTACCGCTGACTTATGTCAGTAGTATTAGGTTTTTATTTTTGGTACTGAAACGACGGTATCATCGACCGACTGAGCAGGTTGGTCGATCGATCGGAGTATCTAGTCGATCGACTGATTTCGCGTCTGATCAGTTTTGTTTTATCCCGTTAAGTGCAATATCTTTCAATGAGACCTTAAGGAGACTTGTTAGATGCTTACTAATGACCAACCCATAGATCGAAAGACAGGGAAGGACATTAGTTAACGGTTTAAACGTTTAAGTTACTTACGATCGAAAGATTTATGACTTAGGCTTTAGGAATCACTAATCATATTGACACCTAGTATTAGAGAGACCTAGGGACTAGTAGTATAGGCCAACAGGAGCTATTAGTTAACCTGGACCGAAAGGACTCGTTATACCCATCTTACGCGACTGCAATACGGACTTACCTAGAATTTTATGCCATCGTAACTATAGTAAATCGAACATCTTAGCATCTCTCGTA
Organism: Silene conica; assembly: GCA_029255685.2. NCBI lineage: Eukaryota > Viridiplantae > Streptophyta > Magnoliopsida > Caryophyllales > Caryophyllaceae > Silene > Silene conica. The sequence continues at coordinate 78,789,774 of CM055314.2, forward strand.
TCATCGTTTACATCTTATTTTTTCAGTTTTGTTCTTATCTTTCCTTTTAGACTTAGTTGTTATCAAACCAATCAAAACGCCCCCCTTTTATTGTTACTTTATAGATTAAAAATTAGCAAACAAAATTAACCTTTTCTCTTTGTGGTTCGACCCGTACTACCACTAGCTTCTGTTAGTTTTAGTTCGGTATTATAAATTTTGTCTTTGACACCCACAACAACGAGTATCAGTTAGTTTGCATTTAGTTAGTATAGGTTTTATGAGAATTTTTGAGAAAATTTTGCGATTTTTGCCAAAAAATGCTTGCTTGTTCCTCTCTTTTGCCCTCTTGCATATCCTACTTATAATTATTGCTTATTTATCTTTTTTGATGGGATATTTGCTACATGGAGATGTCTTGACATAGTAGGTGGGGGATGGAAAATGAACCGATTAGGCTTGATCTTGACTTTTAGCAAGCTACAAACATTGTAAGGTTAGAGCCTTTTTTACCAATATATTCATATTTTGTTTTTTAGATGAGTTTAGGTGTCTTCTTATAATTTGTGCTTCATCAAAACGCTTAAGACCTGTTCTTTTTGGCTTAATTTCAGCTCATTTTAATTAAGCTTAACTCGTTTCAGCTCAGCTCAGCTCCATTCTGTTCAGTTCAGTTCAGCTTCTTATAACTCGGTTCAGTTCAGCTCAGCTTTATTAAGTTCAGCTAAGCTTTATTAAGTTCAGCCCATATTATTATTATTATTATTATTATTATTATTATTATTATTATTATTAATATTATTATTACTAATTGCATTTTTATTTTTATTATTATTATATTTATTTATTTTTCTATTCTTTTGTTATTAATTACTCCCTCCTACCCGTTTATAATGTCTCATTGTGACGAAAGGACAAAATTTATGAGATATTAGTTGTTTAATATTTTGGTTGAGTAGGGGTATGTAGATCGGAGAGAGGGTGTTATGATTTGTATAAAGTAGGTGGGGTAATGGGTGGATGGTGAGTAATAAATGAAAATTAATAAGGGTAGAATGGTAAAAACTTGGTAAAAAACTTACCAAAAATAGACAATGGGACAATATCGTGAATAGACGGAAATGTACAATGGGACGTTTAAGTTGGGTAGGAGGGAGTATTAATTATTGTTGTTGTTGATGCTTTTTATTATTATTATTATTATTATTATATATATTATTAATTATTAATTATTATTATTTGTGAAACATGAGAGATTAGAGAAAAAAGTACTTGAGAAGTAAAATTTGATAACATTGAAATAGTAATATTTGTTAACACAATCAAAATCATAATCTTGAAATATAAATATCATTAATACAAAAGACATCATCTATGTTGTTTCGTTATTGACTTTCATATCATCTTGATGTGCTTCATTATGGTGGTCATTATGGACACCAATAATACGCCCTATTTTTTCGAACTTTATCCATGATTTTTTCCGTTCTTTATCATCCATGTTTGAATCTGTTACTCCTTGAGTACTTTGATGTTGTATAACAGGTATACCAAGTTTATGCATCTGAATGAAATTATTGATGGCTTTTTTTTAAACAAGAAACTTTTACTAATCAAACAAAACTTTTATTATTATTATTATTATTATTATTATTATTATTATTGTAGTTAGTTTAATTTAATTAAACTCCATTCACTTCTATTAATTTCAGCTTCATTCAGCTCAGTCCAATTCAGTTCAGCTCGATTAAATTCAGTTCAGTTCAACTCAGCTCAGTTCAATTCAGCTCGATCCAGTTCAATTCAGATTAGTACAATTCAACTCTAAAAAGCCAGAAAGAACAGGGTCTAAAAGGAAATGTAGAGTTCTTACAACTTGAAATGTAAACTAATGATAAAATGTAAACTAAATTATATGAGAATTCTATGAGAGATTATTGTAAATTAAGCTAAGAAATAAAATGGAAAAGTGTATGAAAGATATGTAAAAGTCTATGTACATATGATGTCCAAGATATCTAACAACACCTCCTATTTATAGTAAACTAGGAGTGAAACGGAAGGAAAGTCCAAGAGTCTACAGGTGGTCAACCCTGATCGGGGTTGCAAGTCCGCAACTTCTTTTCTTCAATTCTTGTGTTTAATGATTTAGGAATCCAATAAAGTGTGTTAATAGCTTGATTAATCACCCGATTAATGTCCTTAAACATTAGCATATGAAGAGATTTGGCATCCAATGCTAGATATTTTTGTGGTGGACATTTGCATTTGGGCTTCAATCGGATTACATTTGCACTTGTCACCTCTCATTTCTTCATGTTTGGCCCTATGATATCTTTCATGATCCACTTAGCTTTCACTTTTAGCCATATTGCAAAAGTGGTAGGGAAAACCTCTAAAGCTTAGATTCCTACAAAATAAAACAAATATGCACAAAACAACTAGAAAGCACCATCAGCTCACGAAAACACTAATTAAAGTGTAAATGCAATAAAATCCGGGCTAAAATGAGGGGATAAAACATATAAAATATGCACTTATCAAACTCCCTAAGCTAAACATTTGCTTGTCCCTAAACAAGAAACCATATCCCATCAAATGCAATATCCTAAACAAGGTAAGCACAATGATTCAAAACTCGAAACATGGGAAAATAGAATAGTGCTAACATGGATGAGATTTACATGATGACGTATGTGATGCATTTCACTCATTTATATGTGAAAAGATCTTTGTGTGAAAAACACTCATCTATCATCAACTTAAAAAATTGTGCCCGCAATCTAATATGCTAAATATTTCAAAACTACAAGTCAAAACAATCATATGCAAGCATGAATAAGAAGTCATGTGAGTAAAAAGAGGGATAAAATACATGGGTAGAAAGTGGAACAAATAAATTATGTATTTGTGAGGCTTAAGGTTAAGCTAGCAACTATTCAAAATGTAAGGATACTCAATCCAAAAACTAACCCAATTATACATTACAATCCAAAGATAATTCTCCAAAAGATGATAATAATATAGGAGAATTTCTCTATTTTCTTCTTCTTCTCTTTTTTCAAATCAAGTATGCCTATTTTCATGTTTCATGTTTATTTTTTTTTACTTTATTTTTCATCATTTTTCAATTTTTTTCTTTTTCTCATTTTTTTCTTTTTTATTTCAAGAACATTAAGACCAAACTCACAATGATTTTTCAAGATCAAATATACCCCAAATGAGTTAATCAAGTGTACTACCTCAATAAGGTAGGCAATTTTCAATGTAGTTAGGGATTATTTTGTGAAAAAATGGTCAAAGAGACAAAATTATCATGTGAATGACTCCAAAATGCTAAAAACATGACTGCATGCTTATAAAGAGATGAAATAAAAATCATACGGCCCTATTCTTTCTGACTTTTTAGAGCTGAACTGAACTGAGCTGAATCGAGCTGAGCTGAGCTGAATTGAACTTAACTGAACTGAGCTGAACTGAACTGAATTGAATTGAATCGAGCTGAACTGAACTGAATTGAATCGAGCTGAACTTAACAAAAATTAATAAAAGTGGATGAAGTTTAATTAAATTGATCTAACTAAGTAAATAATAAAATAATAATAATATTAATAATAATAATAATAATAATTTAAGTTTTGGTTGATGAATAAAAGTTTGCGGTTTTAAAAAATTACTAATATTAATAATAAAATAAGTTATTAATAATTTCATTCAGATGCAAAAACTTGGTATACCGGTTATACAACATCAAAGTAATCAAGGAAGAACATATTCAAACATGGATGATAAAGAACGAAAAAAACTCATGGACAAAGTTCGAAAAAATAGGGCATGTTATTGGTGTTCATAATGACCACGATAATTGAAAGTCAATAACGAAGCAACATAGATGATGTCTTTTGTGTTAATAATATCTATATTTTCAAGATTACGATTTTCAGTTGTGTTAACAAATATCACTATTTGAATGTTATCAAATTTTACTTCTCAGGTACCTTTTTCTCTACTCTCCCATGTTTCACTGATAATAATAATAATAATAATAATAATAATAATAATAATAATAATAATAATAATAATAATATATAATAAATAATTAATAATAAAAAAATAGCATAATAAATATATATACAATAATAATAATAATAAACAATAACAATAATTAATAATTAATAATAATAATTAAAATAATAATAATAATAATAAAAATAACAAATAACAGCAATAACAATAATAATAACATTAACAATAATAATGTATTTGGGTTGAACTTAATAAAGTTGAGCTGAACTGAACTGAACTGAATGGAGCTGAGTTGAGCTGAATTGAACTGAACAAAGTTGAGCTGAAACGAGTTGAAAATAAGCCATAAAGAACATGGCCTAAATCCTGTAAAATATACGTCGACCGCCAAGCGGAAATTCATTTCAAAGTCGACGCAAAGCGGGAATCAACAACAATTAACGAACAACAAAAGAAATCAAAGAAGATTCGGGTAAAGAAGATGAATTACATAGAAGAGTCTTCATAATTCATACATCACAATAAATCTGAAAATTAAAAACATACTCACAAGAAATACCTCGTATTTCATTTTAGTAATTATTAGTTATATTGACGTGTTGATGGTCTTTTGAACGTTTTTATTTGATGAATAATTTATCGGATACGTATTTTATATTTTATATGTTGTTAGTAAAGGGTCGAGTATGCGAATTAGTAGTAAATTGTGTTTTGAGTAACAAAATTTGGCCTCGAAGTGTGTGCCATAGAGCAGCCCATCTCGACAAACCGCACAAATAACACAAACACCTCACAAATGCTCATGTTGCCGTCTGATATAGACACAACCCCAACCCTATTTTACCCTAATTATTGACACACAAAAGATTCATTCACATTACTGCCGCCATATCCTAGGGTTAAGAGGGAGGTTTACACGGTGGTTTAGGGTGTTTTAAGGCTTCTCGATTGCTAAGGGAAGGAGGTATACTCGTATGCTGCTCTCGTTTTTCCTGTTTGTCCTCTTGTTTTCAATTCGTTTTATCATTCATATATACATGTTCATAGTTTCTGATTACTATACATTGTTAATCTAGGATATGTATTGGTTGTGTTTGAACCCTAGTAGTGTCGTCGTGACTGCCTAGGACCGCCAGGGAAGGTTGTTTTGTCGTCTGTTCAGAACATGGGCGCGTGAACATGTGATGTTTGTGTTTAGTTCGATTAAGTTTTTGTTTACGATTTAGTTGAGTGTTAGGGTAATTCACTAGGTGGTATGCAGGGTTGGGAATAATGGTTTTCATGGCAGTTCTTGGTGGTGTCTGTCGTTTGGTTGGTGGGTTTCGTTCAGGGTAGTTGTTGCGTTAATACAGAGTCGTGTTGCGTGTTGGGTTTGTATGCGGTTGTTTGATGGTGGTGGTGGTAGTCGGCGACCACTGACCTCTTCCCTGGAACCACAACGGCGAGCCTGGTGGTGCCACGGGAGAAGTCAGGGGTTGCAGTTGGTGTTGGGTGTGGTGTTTGCCAGGGCTGTTGGTCGCAGTTATGCGTTGTTTAAGGGCTGCTGGGTTCGTATTGTTTCGATACTGCTGGTCGTGTTATTATTTTATTAGGATTAATATTATTCTTATTACTACTAATATTATTATTAATGTTTGTTATCATTATTATTATTATTATTATATATTATGTTATTATCATTTATATTGTTGTTGTTGAAATTGTTGGTAGTAATATTAATATTAATATTTGAGTATTTTATTCTGTTGAGTAATAAATTGTTTAGTGGAAAGGTATACTATAATTAGTAAGTGTCAATTTTTGGTGTATGGTAAATTGTTAATGATGTTTTGACGATTGTTTAATATATTGATAATTAAGAGATATAATATTGTGATAGTTATTTATTTAATGATAATTATATGGTTATAGGTATGTTATGGATATATATATATATATATATATATATATATATATATATATATATATATATATATATATATATATATATATATATATATATATATATATATATATATATAGATTGCATCATGTGAGGTCTATGATCTTAAATGAGGATTGAGGTCTACTATAAGAACCATTAGATCAACAAGAAAAACCATGAGATGATGCCACGTGGATAATGTACAATTTCAGCAAAAAAACCAAACACTACTCCAGTGGGGGTCGAACCCGCGACCCCGTGACTTTCTGGTTAGATTTAATAAAAAAAAAGACGCCAGCGGCAGGAGTTGAACCCAGTACCTCCAGATCAGTAGACTAATACCTTAACCATTGTTCTACAACAACCTCATTGATTATAATCATATTTTATTTTATTAATACAGTTTTATACTTTGTTTTGAATTAACTTAACGGGTATACTCGTTTCGCATAAATTTCTTATTTATTTTTCTAGCTCCTTCTTTGTTTACCTTGTTAATGACTTTTTCTCGAAATATATTTTTTTCGTAATTTTTTTTCTCGAAATGTTTTTTTCGGAATTTTTTTCTTCTCGAAATTTTTTTTCTCGAAATGTATTTTTCTCAAATTTTTTTTTCTTTTTTTTTTTTCGAATTTTTTTTTCTTTTTTTTCGTAATATTGTTTTGAAAAACCCATGATATTGTATTGAGTAACCATTTCTCATCCCGTTTTAGGATACCCGGTCCCCAAAAAGGGGTTCACTCTTTCCCTCTTGGGTGTCTTTTGATTTTTTATCCTATTTAAACGAATATAGGAAGGGAAGGGTTTAGGATTGGATTAGGCCATTTTCATGTCTAAATGCGTAGATATCCACCTTTAAATGCGTAGATACACATGGCTAAATTGATAAATACACATGGTTAAATGCGTAGATACACATCTCTAAATGCGTAGATACACATGTCTAAATGCGTAGATACACGCCTTTAAATGCCTAGATACACATGGGTAAATGAGTAGATACATATGTCTAGTAGATACACACCTTTAAATACGCAGATACACATGACTAAATGCATAGATACACATCTCTTAATGCGTAGATACACATATCTAAATGCGTAGATACACATCTCTAAATGCGTAGATTCACACCTTTAAATGCGTAGATACACATGTCTAAATGCGTAGATACACATCTCTAAATACGTAGATACACATCATTAACTGCGTAGATACACATGTTTAAATACGTAGATACACATGGGTAAATGCATAGATACACATCTCTTAATGCGTCGATACACATGTCTAAATGCGTAGATACACATGTCTAAATGCATAGATACAAATCTCTAAATGCGTAGATACACACCTCTAAGTGCGTAGATACACATGACGAAATGCGTAGATACACATGTCTAAATGCGTAGATACACATGTTTGAATGCATAGATACACATGTCTAAATGCGTAGATATACACCTCTAAATGCATAGATACACATCTCTAAATGCGTAGATACACATCTCTTAATGCGTAGATACACATCTCTTAATGCGTAGATACACATCTCTAAATCATACACACCTTTAAGTGCGTAGATACACATGGCGAAATGCGTAGATACACATGTCTAAATGCGTAGATACACGTGTTTGAATGCGTAGATACACATGTCTAAATGCATAGATACACACCTCTAAATGCGTAGATACACATTTCTAAATGCGTAGATACACATGGCTAAATGCGTAGATACACATGTCTAGTAGATACACACCTTTAAATACGTAGATACACATGGCTAAATGCGTAGATACACATCTCTTAATGCGTAGATACACATCTCTAAATGCGTAGATACACATCTCTAAATGCGTAGATACACATCTCTTAATGCGTAGATACATATCTCTAAATGCGTAGATACATATCTCTAAATGCGTAAATACACATGTTTTATTGCGTAGATACACATTTCTGAATGCGTAGATACACATCTCTAAATGCGTTGATACACATCTCTGAATGCATAGATACACATGGCTAAATGCGTAGATACACATGACTAATTGCGTAGATACACATCTCTAAATGCGTAGATACACATGTCTAAATCCGTAGATACACACCTTTAAATACGTAGATACACATCTAAATGCGTAGATACACATCTATACACATCTAAATGCGTAGATACACATGTCTAAATGCGTATATACTAACCATTAAATGCGTAGATACACATGGCTAAATGCGCAGATACACATATCTAAATGCTTAGATACACATGGTTAAATGCGTAAATACACATCTTTTAATGCGTAGATACACATGGCTAAATGCGTAGATACATACCTTTAAATACGTAGATACACATGACTAAATGCGTAGATACACATCTCTAAATGCGTAGATACACATGGCTAAATGTGTAGATACACCTTTTTAAATACGTAGATACGCATCTCTTAATGCGTAGATACACACCTTTAAATGCGTAGATACACATGGCTAAATGCGTAGATACACATGTTTAAATGCGTAGATATACATGTCTAAATGCGTAGATACACATGTCTAAATGCGTAGATACACCTTTAAATGTGTAGATACACATTTCTAAGTGCGTAGATACACATGTTTGAATGCGTAGATACACATCTCTAAATGCGTAGATACACACCTCTAAATGTGTATATATACATCTTTAAATGCGTAGATACACACCTTTAAATGCGTAGATACACATGACTAAATGCGTAGATACACGCCTTTAAATACGTAGATACACGTGTTTGAATGCGTAGATACACATGTCTAAATGCGTAGATACACATGTCTAAATGCGTAGATGCATACCTTTAACTGCATAAATACACATCTCTAAATGTGTAGATACACACCTTTAAATGTGTATATACGCATGGTTAAATGCGTAGATACACATGTTACTCAATACAATATCACGGGTTCTCCAAAACAATATTACGAAAAAAAAAGAAAAAAAAAATCTCGAGAAAAAAAAAATTGATAAAAATATTTCAAAAAAAAATGTCGAGGAGAAACAATTTCGAGAAAAAAAAATTCGGAACAAAAATCGGAGAAAAAAGGTTTGAAAAAAAAGTTGGAGAAAAAAAATTTTCGTAAAGAAAATCCGGAGAAAAAAAAAGTTTCGAAAAAATTTCGGAGGAAAAAAAGTTTTGAAAAAAATTTCGAGACAAAAAAATTTCGGAAAAAAAAGTTGCGAGAAAAATTTTTTGAAAAAAAAAAATTGATAAAAATATCTCAACAAAAATGTCGAGAAAAAATATGTCGTAAAAAAATTTTGGAAAAAAAAATTTCGAAAAAAAATTCGGAGAAGAAAGGTTAGAAAAAAAAGTTGGAGAAAAAAAAAGTTTCGTTCGGAGAAAAAAAAGTTTCGAAAAAAATTCGGAGAAAAAAAAATTTCGAGACAAAAAAATTTTGGAAAAGAAAGTTTCGAATAAAGATTTTCGAGAAAAAAATTTGATAAAAAAATCTCGAGAAAAAAAAATACTCCGTTAGGTGTAAGTTTTCTTTACCAAAGTTACAAACCTCAATTAAATCCAATGGTTGAGATGCAATCATCATGTAAGAATAGACCTTAATCCTCATTTAAGAAGTAAACCTCACAGGATCCTCGCTCTATATATATATATATATATATATATATATATATATATATATATATATATATATATATATATATATATATATATATATATATATATATATATATATATATATATCAGAGGCACGATCCGGTGAGAACGATCATTAAGTGCAGACGGTGAGAACACGCCTCAACCATTGATTTATTATAAGATGGAGGAACCGGATTTCATTAAATAAACAACCAAACACTCCGTCTCTCTCCAATTTTGCAATTATTAACACGCCTCAACCATTGATTTAATCCTCTCGAAAAGTTTTTCCCCATTTTTGTCTCTCGGGCTCTTCCTCGAAGCTGTAGAAAGTGCTTGAGAATGAGATGAGTCGGAATACATATATACATCTAATCACAATAGGATTAAGGATGAAGGAAGCTATATCTCTTTTGCCCCAATCGCGTACCTTCCCTATTAGGAAAGAGAATCCTCACCTTTTTACTCATGTGGATGGGCTGGCTCCTAAATTGTGCTTGACTTTCTCGTCGATCGCTCGGTGTATTGAAAACGTTAAGAAGCTTTGGCGCGAAACTATTAACTGGCAATTAGAAATGATGGGTTTGTAAAGTTAATTAACATGCCTCGATATTTTGTGCGTGGGTTTACTAGATTATTTATTATAATTGTTAATTAAGTCATAGGTTTCAGCATAAGAGATTGCTCTACCAAAAAAACATGCACCTAGATGAAAAAAAGACACACCTATATACGATTATAAAATATATTTAAAAATTAAAGTAATTTTTTTTTTTATAGTTGTCTAGAATTAGTAAAAAAATGTATTTATTCCATCAACCAATGTATATAGGTTTATGTAAAACGTATAAAAGGAAAATGTATCTACTCCGTAAAAAAATGTATCTACCCCGTCAAAAAATGTAAATACTCCGTCAAAAAAGTATCAACTCCGTCAAAAAATGTATTTATGTTTAGGTAAAAAGTAAAAAAAATGTATCTACTGTGTCAAAAAATGTATCTAGGTTTATGTAAAAAAGTAAAAAAAAAATGTATCTACTCCTTCAAAAAATGTATCTAGGTTTATGTAAAAAAGTAAAAAAATGTATTTACTCCGTCAAAAAATGTATCTAGGTTTATGTAAAATAGTAAAAAAAATGTATCTATTCTGTCAAAAAATGTATCTAGGTTTATGTAAAAAAGTAAAAAAAATGTATTTATTCCGTAAAAAAAAGTATCTAGGTTTATGTAAAAAAGTAAAAAAAAAAAATTGTATCTACTCCGTAAAAAAATGTATCTAGCTTTAAGTAAAATGTATCTACTCCGTCAAACAATGTAACTAGGTTTATGTAAAAAATATTAAAAAAAATGTATATACTCCGTCAAAAAATGTATCTAGATTTAAGTAAAAAAATGTATCTAGGTTTATGTTAAAAATTAAAAAAAAAATGTAAAAAAATGTATTTACTCCGTAAAAATCTAAGTTTATGTAAAAAGTAAAAAAATGTATCTACTCCGTCAAAAAATGTATCTAGGATTAAGTAAAAAAATGTATCTACTCCGTCAAAAAATATTTAGTTTTATGTAAAAAAGTAAAAAAAAAAAATGTATCTACTCCGTAAAAAAATGTATTTAGGTTTAAGTAAAAAATGTATCTTCTCCGTCAAAAAATGTAACTAGGTTTATGTAAAATATCTACTCCGTCAAAAAAAATGGGGGAAATTAATTTGGAGAAAAATAAATTTGGGGAAAAAAATAATTTGGGGGAAAATGGAGTAAGATAGAGTTTGGGCACTGTGACTTATAATTGGGTGGATTTTATGATCAATGTTTGTGTGAAGCTTGTTTTGACCGTAGATTTCTTTTTAATCTTATGGTTAGTGTTCGTTCTCACCGTATGCACCGTATAATCGTTCTCATCCGATCCTAAATCAAGTCTATATATATATATATATATATATATATATATATATATATATATATATATATATATATATATATATATATATATATATATATATATATAGAGGCCGGATCACGTGAGGCCGCCTCTTACGGTGAGGCCGCCGGACCTCACGCATCCACAACCTAATTGGGCCAAAATCACGTTTGATATTGCTGTTGGGCGAATTTGCCATTGGGCTGAAAAATTATGGGTCAAACCAAATCTTGCCATTGGGCCAAAAAACTTTCTCTCACTAAAAATTATAAAAAACATAATTAAACTCTCTCTCTCTTCCAACCCAGAAACCTCAAAATTCAACGCAGAAACCTCAAATTCAACGCAAAAATCGATTTGTCCTCCAATTGTTCGTAAATTCCATCAAAGCAACATACAAATTCAATTCAATTGATTTTGGAAGAAGATTAAGACTAATTTTCAGGTAATTTGATGATTTGATTCGTCGAATTTTCAACGATTGTTCGAATTTCATGCGATTGTTCGAATTTGATCAATTTTTCTCACGATTTTCTTTACATCTCGAGTTCATACTACTTATGACATTATTTCGATTATTTTGAAGCTCTAATAGCAATGGAGAATCAAGATATCACCACGGTTGATGATAATATTACTATTGAATCAGGTATGTCGTTTTTTGTCGTTTACATTATTGTTTTCTGATTCAATTTCTGCTAAATTTTGTTGACTATATAAGACTTAATTCAGGTTTAAATATTGTGAAACTAGAAAGCTTAAACTGTGAAACTATAAGCTTACATTGTGAAACCTGATTAAAAAAGGTTGATTTATTATAGCTTTCTTATATTGTGAATCCTAGGCAAAATAAACTGTGAAACTAGAAGCTGATATTGTGAAACCATGCTTATTAAAAAGTCTGATTTTTATATTGTGAAACTAGATGCTTAATCTGTGAAACTAGAGGCTTAATCTGTGAAACTAGAGGCTTAATCTGTGAAACTAGATGCTTAGTCTGTGAAACTAGATGCTTAATCTGTGAAACTAGAAACTTACATTGTGAAACCTGGTAAAAAAAAGGCTGATTTAGTTTATATGTTGTGAGATCATTGTATAGGTACTGATTCCATTGTCAACACCAACGGAGAGGTTTCTACAATTTTAACAGCACAATCCACACCTACAGTACAGGTTGGTACGCCTATTACTTTGCTGAATCACACACCGGGTGGTAGTGACGAATGGATTGTCAGAGTTGCAGAAGATATTACACCTACTGTTGGGAAGTTATTTTTAAATCTAGAGTCGGCAATGACGTTCTATCAAGTGTATGCTACTGCTTGTGGGTTTGAAGCTAGGAAATCTACAACGAAGAGGTTTCGTGATGGTAATATTCGAACTAAAGCCATGGTTTGTAATCGTGAAGGCCATAATAAGAGGAAAAGAAAACCCTTTGAAACTCTTGCAAGTGAAACTGGTTCTGAAACTGGTTCAAATATTGGAAAAAGTGCAAAACCAAAAACTGCTGTGAAGGGAAGTGAAGGAGATGAGGCTGAAAGTTCAAATAAGCAAGCATTTACAAGAACAACCAAAATTAGAAGGTGGGGTTGTCGTGCAATGGTCAAATACAAGTTCCATTATAACAAGTACATCGTTGAACAATTTCATGAGGGTCACAATCACCCAGTGACCTTTGTAAAGAATAGGGAATTTGATAAACTTGCAGCAAATATGAATGAATTTCATAAGCAAATGATTGTCCAGAATTCAAGAGTTAATGTTGGGGCTAGCTTAACATACCAGCTATGCAAAGAGCAAGTCGAAGGGTTCCAAAATGTGGGGGCTTCCCTTTCACAATTCAAGAATTTCCAACGGGATTTGAAGTGTTTCATTAAGAGTAAGGATGGAGACATGTTTATCTCACGTTTGGAAACCCTCCGTGACACAAAAGGGTTAGAATTTGTGTATGAAATCGATTCTGAGAAAGCTTTGACAAGGATTTTTTGGACAGATGCTGAGGCAAAGAGATGTTACTCAGTGTTTGGTGATGCAATTTCATTCGATCCAACCTATGGCACTAACAAATATAACATGATATTCACCCCTTTTACTGGCATTGACCATCATAAAAAGTCAATAACATTTGCATGCGCTCTTTTAGATCATGAAGACGATGAAGCATTTATCTGGGCGTTTCAGCAATTTCTGAAATCAATGGGTGGAAAAGAACCTAATTACATTATCACTGACCAAGATGCAGGAATAAAAAAGGCGTTCCCTGGTATGTTTGTATATCGTGCAAGTTTTCTAGTTTTCTTAACTTGTGAAACTAGATCCTTACACTGTGAAACTACATGCTTAGCTTGTGAAACTAGATCCTTATACTGTGAATCTGGAAGGCCATATTGTGAAACCTGTTGATATAAGAGGCTGATTTTTTGAGTTCTTAACTTGTGAAACTAGAAGCTTATGAAGTGAAACTAGATCCTTATTTTGTGAAACTAGATGGCTATATTGTGAAACCTGTTGAAAAATCAGCCTGATTTTTTAAATTCTTAACTTGTGAAACTAGAAGCTTAGGCAGTGAAACTAGATGCTTATTTTGTGAAACTAGATGGCTATATTGTGAAACCTGTTGATAAAAGATCCTGATTTTTTGAGTTCATAACTTGTGAAACTAAAAGCTTAACTTGTGAAACTGGATTCGTATTCTGTGAAACTACAAGTCTATATTTGTGAAACCTGTTGATAAATGAGGATGATTTTTTTGAGTAATCTTATTTTGTTACATGCAGTTGTGTTCAAAACAGCAAGACATCGGTTTTGCATGTGGCACATTATGAAAAAAATAACAGACAAGGTTGGGAGCACAATTTGCAAAGACACTGAATTCTTATCACGTCTGAACAATGTTGTTTGGAGCAATGATATGGAACCTGAGGAATTTGAGGAGAATTGGGTTAAGGTCATCACAGAATTCTCGTTAGAGGATAATATATGGTTGAGTGGAAAGTTTGCTGAAAGACACAAATGGATACCAGCGTATTTCAGAAATGTTCCGATGGGTAACATTTTAAGAACCACACAGAGATCAGAGAGTGCTAATAGTTTTTTTAAAAGATTTGAGAATAAATATGGGACCTTGGTTGAGTTTTGGATGAGGTTTGAGAGTGCCATCGACCAACAAAGGCATGCTCTAAAACTTCTTGAAGCACAGAGTGATAATTCAATGCCTGAAACCTTATATCGTTCAAACTGGGAAGCCCATGGAGCGAGAGTATATACACATGAAGTCTTCTATGACTTTCAAAATGAGGTTAAGGGCTCGATAAATGCGTGTAGTGTGGGTGGATACACCCCACCAGATCCTATAACTAAATATGAGATTTTGATAGTTGAAGACGCGATCAAGAAAAAGAGCTACGCAGTTGAGTACAATAAAGGAACAATGGACGTGAGATGTTCCTGTAAACTATTTGAACGGAGAGGTATTCTATGTTATCACATAATTTGGGTTTGCTCGGGTAAAACTAAGGAAATACCTGAGAAATATATTTTGGGTAGGTGGAGTAAGAATGCACTTAGAAACCCTATTTATGATTCGAATGGAAATCTTTTGGACAACTACAATCCTACTAGTAGCCCGAAATTTGGAATGTCTCGGTTGTGGTCTGAGATTTATGCAACTGTGGGGATCCTCAAAAGAAAAAAAGAGTCTGATGTGAGAGAATTTGCTAAGCTTGTAAAAGAATTCCGAGATAAGTTGGAGCCAAACCCAAAGGCTTTGACAAAAGAACAAGAATTGGAAATCCTTCTAAACTGCAAGGCTCCAAAAGAAGGAAAGGTCTTACCACCTAAGTTCTCTAAGAACAAGGGTAGCGGGAAGCGGCTGGTCAGTAGCAAAAATAAGGCAATCATAAAAGCAAAAAAACCAAAACGGTTGTGTGCTAATTGTAAACGAATGTCACACCATGATAAAAGAAATTGTCCATATGATTTTGAAGAGCATCCTCCTGAGAATCAAGTATGTATTATTCCTTTACTTGATCTTTTTTTATTCATGTTTATTATACTGTGAAACTAGGGGCTTATACTGTGAAACTAGGGGCTTATACTGTGAAACTAAGGGCTTATACTGTGAAACTAAGGGCTTATACTGTGAAACTAAGGGCTTATACTGTGAAACCTGTTGATAAAGGGCTGATTTTAGGTTGTTTATAATATTGTGAATCCTAGGCCTTAAACTGTGAAACTAAGTGAAACTACGGGCTTATATTGTGAAACTAGGGGCTTATATTGTTGATTTAAATTTTAAGTATAATTTTTATTACTTAAGCAATGCATGTTACGTTTCAGGGAGATACAACAGAAGAAGAAGAAGAAGAAGAAGAAGAAGAAGAAGAAGAAGAAGAAGAAGAAGAAGACGAAGATGTATAGTGATGCGGGGAAGTAGTTTAGGTTTTATAGACTGTGAAACTAGAGGCTTATACTGTGAAACTAGGGGCTTATTCTGTGAAACTAGGGCTTAGTTTCACAGATTACATGCTTAGTTTCACAACATAGGCTTCCAGATTCACAGAAGAAGACCTCACATTCACAGAAGAATAAGTTTTCTTATATTGTGAAACCTGTTGTCATAAATTGTGAAACTAAAACCTTTACTTGTGAAACTAGAAGCAGTGATCATAAATTACCATTACGTGCATGAAAAACTCCCCAGCTATGACCATCCAAAGTGATTGATCGCTACCATCTCAAGATAGCGACAAGAGACGGCAGTGATCAATCACCGTGGATGGTCATGGCCAAGGAGTTTGAAACTCTGAAACAAGAACACTAAATATGTATAGTGATGCGGGGAAGTAGTTTAGGTTTTATAGACTGTGAAACTAGAGGCTTATACTGTGAAACTAGGGGCTTATTCTGTGAAACTAGGGCTTAGTTTCACAGATTACATGCTTAGTTTCACAACATAGGCTTCCAGATTCACAGAAGAAGACCTCACATTCACAGAAGAATAAGTTTTCTTACGTGCATGAAAAACTCCCCAGCTATGACCATCAAAAGTGATTGATCGCTACCATCTCAAGATAGCGACAAGAGACGGCAGTGATCAATCACCGTTGATGGTCATGGCCAAGGAGTTTGATGATAAGAAGAAAACTCTGAAACAAATGGTTTTATATTTTGAATAGGGTGATTTATGATATCAACTTCCCTTCTCTTATATAGTGAAATTTGGGGTTGTTGCTTTCTACGCCAACTACTTTTAATAAAGTGGTTAGGATGCAATAAATAGGATTCCTAAGCAAAAGTGGTTAGGTGATAGGTTGGAGCATTTATTTTTGAGGTAGTTGTTTATCTACACTCTTTCTGAAGAAGTAAACAACTGACCAAACCCGAACGCACCCGATTTAGACGAATGAAAAAATATATTTTAAAAAAAGGATTCAAGTGTGAAGCTTGCAACGCGTACAAAATATATTTCACAAAGCGAAGATCACGAGATCACTTACGTGCTCGCTTCCTCGGTTTTCTTTCAAGCAATTTTCCCCTTCGGGGCGGTAGACAACTGCAAGAAATATATTTTGTGAAATTAAATGGATATATGCTTATTTTGTGAAACTAGATGGCTATATTACAACTTCAAAAATTTACAATGTCAATTTACAGCAACAAGTTTCTTCTGACTGTAATTCCTTTTCACCTTGTCCGAAAATTTATTTGTTGCGGCCTTAACAATGTCGAAGTCCAGTTGCAATGACTCGACCATCTCGTTTTCATCGTTTTCATCATCTACAAGTGGAGTTAAAATCAAGCAATGAGAAGCAATATAACTCCATAAAATCCATCAAATCTAAAGATTCACAGATTAAGGGTTTAGTTTCACAAGTTAAGATTCTAGATTCACAGAAGAAGAACTGACATTCACAGAATAAGTTTTCTTATATTGTGAAACCTAAGCTCATAAATTGTGAAACTAGAATCTTAACTTGTGAAACTAGAAGCAGTTTTGATGAATGCTAAGTGCTGAGATTCACTGAATGATGACTGACTAAGTTTAACAAAACTACACACCTTGTTTATTGTTGAGGAAACTTCAAGATACAATTGACATGCTCTAGCTTAATTTTTTGCCTTTTGGCTTTTTCGGTTTAATAAGGGAAGACCTATAAAACCAAAACAAGTACAAATATACATATTACAATACATTCAGCCAAAAGAATTAAGAATTTAAAAACTTTCATGTGTAGATTCACAAAGTAATACCTGACAGTATTCTCATTCCACATAAGAAGTTCCACCATGATCGACTTTCGATAATCTGGTAAACCCTGCATAGAGTGACGTATATTAAATTTGTGTATTCATGCTAATATCGTGGAATGCACGGCTTTATTTTCATATAGTAATGAACTCACCTCAAAATAGTCACTGTTCGTCCATTTACTCTGATCTTCCAATGCACTCAACCACTTTAGCAGAAAGACTCCACAATCAAAACTGGACAAAAAAACATATAAGCACTTATGAGTGTAACAAATTTTCACATAATAAGGTCTGAGATTCACTGAACAGGGTCTGAGATTCACTGAACAAATGATCACAGACTAAGTTTAACAAAACAAGTCAAACTACGCACCCTGTTTTTTGTTGAGTGACTTCGAGATTGACATAATCATGCATGTGCATGTTCTTCAAAGATTTGTAGGACTCTCCCAAAATAGTTGCAACATTGTACAACTGAGAAGAAAAGTGACAATAAAAGATCAAAAAATATATTTTGGGGTATACTAAAACAAAAATTCTACAATATTTTGGAAAAAACAAAATCATACAATGTTCATGGCCTTGTTGTTTTCTTTATCCACTTTTAGATTCATGCATGAGTCAAGGATGTAATTTTTTTGCTTCTTTATGTCGCAAACACAAGCCCACCAATGCTTCGAATCATTGCAATGCAAAGGGATAAAAACCTGAGATAGTAAATGTACAAGAATAATAAATCAAAAAACACACATGAATGACAGTAAATAAATAACAAAATGAAAAGCAGAACTGAAGGATCTGACCAAATCAATCTGGCTACCATCTGCTGGAATGTATGAGGGCTGTATATATTGACCCCAAATCTCTGGGTTAGTATCTGCATTAAGACCCTGAATGACACAAAAAGGCAATTTTAGTCTCTGGATGAGCAACTTTCAGAATGAAAAACACCTGAATATCAAAATCTGAAGGATTTGAAGCTCACATATACTGTCGTTGGCAAGTAAATCACATTTGGTTTACCAACTGTGCGCTTAATCCCAACAATATCAATGATCTACAAATAAAACGTGCACAAAATAAAGATTCACAGAATAAGGTCTGAGATTCACCAAATAAGGAACCATGTAAAAAAAGAAACATGGTAAGGAATGGGAATATAATACTTACCTGATCCATTATAAAGCCACGCGATGTAAGGGTCTGAAAAGCGTCTCTAGTGACATCCATCCAAGGAGTGGACAACAGAACCTCACTTAATTATTGAACAAAAAATGCAATTAGTCAATATATCTCACACAATTTAAACAAAACATAATTCAAGAAATCACAGAAAAAATATGACATTACAATTTGGTTGCCAATGTTCTTCTCCCAACACAAGCTTCCAATTCCTTCTCAGTAAAAGGTGGTGTCATAGAGAAGCTCGATTCTAGTGCATCTTTTGTCACTATTTCTTTGGACAGATTAACAGAACATGTAACAATATGATAGCACACCCGCAATGCAAAACGCTTGCGCTGAATTTCCTATTGATGCAAACAAAATGGGTTTCAAAAAAACTAGGAAATAAAGTTGTGGCAATTGTATAGAAATTAAATTAATTAGGTTGTATAGAAAAGCAATCTTACAGTATTTATGGTTATTACAGAATTATCTTTGCTCCCTTTGTAATTCTCCATTATGTTCAGCAGATAGAGGCCATTATCAACGGTTTTGGATTTCAGATTTGATTTTGGGATAAACACTTCTGGAATCGTCATTGAAACAATACTTGTCACTGCTGGCAACTTTGATTGAAGAAGGTTGATGAGCCTGTGTTGCTGTATGAACAAAAGAGTAATTACAAACAGCAATTAATAAGGTAATGGATTAAGAACGAGTCCAAAAATAGGTAAAATAGATGTACCGTATGTTTTAGAAAAGAAGTATAATCAACAGGTGTGTCTTTCATAGCATGGATGACTTGGCATTTGCAAGACTCCGGTCTCAGATCAAAACAAAACAAGAATGGTGGGCATTCGGGACAGATGATCGGAGTCAAAATCTGAAATACAATAGATAAAAATGCATTGAATAAAAAAGACAAGTCCACCTTAAAGCTTGAATATAATAAGACCAAAACATAAAAAAAACTTACTAATTGGGTAGCAGCAACATCAACATTGTCGAGACACTGGAACAAAAATCGAATCATGTGTGAGTAATGATTATAAGTGCACACTATGTAAAATGGGATTATAGAAAAGAGGTAGAGAGACTAACACTGTGTGTGGAGTGTGGCACAAATAAACGACAAGCAGAATCTCGTGATCTCAAGCTCTCGCTACTGTTTAGAAACTCACACCAAACATCTATCACAGCAGAAGATAGTTTATCACTTTCAGACAAACTCGTCAATTGCTTCCTTGTCAATTTCTGAGTTTGACTTTTGAAAAGAATGTCACTGGAAACAATCATTAAAAGCACAGGTCACACCCTCAAATGGTATTAAATATACGATCAAAATTAAAAAAGAAGAGTATTTTAATGTTTAAAAAGCTTAATTTGTGAAACTGCATGCTTATTCTGTGAAACTGTGAAACTAGATGCTTAACTTGTGAAACTAGAAGCTTAACTTGTGAAACTGGAAGCTTAACTTGTGAAACTAGATGCTTAAGATGTGAAACTGTAAGCAAATATTGTGAAACTGTGAAACTGTGAAACTAGATGCTTAACTTGTGAAACTAGAAGCTTAAATTGTGAAACTGTAAGCAAATATTGTGAAACTGTGAAACTGTGAAACTAGATGCTTAACTTGTGAAACTAGAAGCTTAACTTGTGAAACTGGAAGCAAATATTGTGAAACTGTGAAACTGTGAAACTAGATGCTTAACTTGTGAAACTAGAAGCTTATTCTGTGAAACTAGAAGCTTAACTTGTGAAACTAGATGCTTAAGATAAGAAACTGTAAGCAAATATTGTGAAACTGTGAAACTGTGAAACTAGAAGCTTAGTTTCACAACATAAGCTTGTAGTTTCACTGAACAAGGGATTAGTTTCACAGAATAAGAACTTAGTTTCACAACATAAGCTTGTAGTTTCACTGAACAAGGGATTAGTTTCACAGAATAAGTGGTGAAACAAGAAGCTTATTCTGTGAAACTAGGAGCTTCTTAAGTGAAACTGGAAGGCTATAATGTGAAACATGTTAATAAAACAGGCTGAAAATATTAAAATACAAGGTTTGAAAAATTAATAAAATAAGTCAATACCTTTCACATGAATCCAAAAAGATGAAATCCAATACAGGCTTCTCCGCTTGAGTAAAACCCTTAATAACATTCATGTTTCTTTGCAAATACGGAGATCGATAGACCTCTGATGGAACTATGGCCCTCTTCACCTTTGGATTGACAGGTGAATGACATTCACCTTTGGATCGACGCTTGTAAACATTCGGAGGAGTATCTCCTACGTCAATGACCTCTTTATCAGTACTCCCTACCACAGGAAGATCCTCTACCACTGGTGTGGACATAGAAGGTCCTCCAGGTCCTTCAGCATGAACACAAGGTCCTCCAGGTCCTCCAGGTCCTTCAGCATCAAGTTCGGCTTCATCACAACGTGTTGAATCATCAAGTTGAGATTCATCTTCAGGTTCACGTTCATGTTCAGCTTCAGGTTTAGGTTCAGGCTCAGGTTTAGGTTCAGGTTCACATTCAGATTCAAGCTCAGGTTCACGTTCAGGTGGAGATAAAAAGTGGTCATCATCTGGAAAGAGCCTAAAGCTTGGCATTTCTGGTTTTGCTGGTGAACGATGTGGCTGTATTGGCTGAAAGGACTCATCCATTATGTCCAATGCCGCCAACAGTTCAGCTTCAGACCACCCATAAAATTTACCCGCATCCTCATCAACATTCTCACCAGTACCATCCACAATGGCCTTCTCATTATCATCAATCTCCATATTATCATCAACCTCCCCACTATCATTATGTGCTTTCTCAACATTCTCCTCATTATTTGCTGTCTCAACATTCTCCTCATTCTCCTCATTTTTATCTTGTTGAGACAGCTTAAATCCATCAGCAATACCATCAACAGCTGCAACTAGTTTAGAAACTGTTGCTGATGGAGGTAATTTCACGGAAGCTTGAGTGACAAGACATTTGTAGTTCATGAAAGCAATAGCCATGACTTTTGCTGAATTTGCAAGATCAGTAACAAGCTTCACATCACTGTTCTCTTCAGAAATGCCAGGCTTTCCAGTTTCTCCTTCATCTTTGGGTGGTTCAGATTTTCCAGAATCTTCTTGTTCAGGTTTCCCAGATTCTTCTTGTTCAGGTTGCCGAACAACAAGTTCCTGAACAGCTGATTTTGATTTTTGTGCTTGCTTGTCTGTTGCAAACTCAATAGCAAGGAAAGGTCCGTGCTGCTCACGTCTCACAATTGGAGGCTCAACAGAACCCCTGCCGAAAGTTTTAGTTGGGCCATCCAATTCATCCTTAATTCTCTTGTATATAGCCTCTCTTGTCCAAGTCGATAACGTAGGATATTGACGACTCACAATGCGCGATTTAAAGACACAACGGTCTAAATAAATGAAGAGCAGCGCAATAATCGGTCCCCCAAACCAATTCTCTTTCGCCTTTTTTTCCACAAACTCTTCCTTTTGCCAAGACTGAACTTGGCTAGCCAATTTCTTTTTTATAAAGTTGCACCAGTTGAAACTGGAGATCAACTCAGTATTCACCAAACTTTTCAGCACTTTCAAGCTGACCTTGTTCCCAATGACACCGCCTAAAAGAGAAGAGAAAATATAAACGATGAAGTTGCGTTTGAAATCCTCTCCTCCATCTCTTTGTGTAATCAACTTTTGCAGAACAAGTTTGATGTCAATGGAAGCAACACCATATTGTTTAGTGAACTGCTTCAAAGCAGATAAATAAGAGGGGTCCTTATCTCCATTTATTGCTTCAACAACAACATTAGGACCCATTGGCAATCCTAGAGATAGATGAATATCCTCCTCTAAAATCGGAAGCTTCCCATCCAACAAACATCCTTTTATTGGGTCGTAATTTGCAACTAGCCAATATGCTATGTTTCCGGGAAGAACATCCGTTTTAAGAAGTAAAAGACCCCCAAACCCCATTTGTTTGATAGCTTGAATCTGCTGTTCTGAGGGTGGACTATCCTCATTATGAATAAAGTTGTAAAGCCCAGCGGGAGACATCCGGGTCCTCAATGACGGCAATCGCTGTTTATAGTTTCGTTTCTTTTTTGCAGCAGGTTCAACTGTTCCACTAGTAGAAGGTGGATGTTCCGATCGCTTCATATTAGCTTGCTTCCTGTTATGCATAAATGGTACGAATTTCGAAAATAAGTTTCACAGAAGAAGGATCTAGTTTCACAAAATAAGCTTCTAGTTTCACAGAAAAAGGAAAATACTAACTTTTTCTGTGAAACAAGAAGCTTACATTGTGAAACTAGAAGCTTAATCTGTGAATCTCAGGTAAAAAGT
Organism: Silene conica; assembly: GCA_029255685.2. NCBI lineage: Eukaryota > Viridiplantae > Streptophyta > Magnoliopsida > Caryophyllales > Caryophyllaceae > Silene > Silene conica. The sequence goes on from CM055314.2 coordinate 78,813,026, forward strand.
AAATACAAACGAATTAAGAAAGTAAGTTTCACAGAAGAAGGATCTAGTTTCACAAAATAAGGTACTAGTTTCACAGAAAAGAAAATTATTAAACTGTGAAACAAAGAAGCTTACAATGTGAAACCCAAACTCTTAGATTCACAGAATAAGAGCTTAGTTTCACAAAATAAGCTTCTAGTTTCACAGAATAAGAGCTGACATTCACAGAATAGGGAAAATAAACTTGATTCATTAAAAATATCATTCATACATAGCTAGGTAATTAAACAAAAAAGGCTGCCTTGATAGACGTAATTACAAGAGAGCACTACAAAAACACTAAAACCGAGCACATTTAGAACAGCCACTATCACGGCAAAAAGTGATACAAAAGTTGAGGAGCTGCGCTACATATCGAGCAACAAAGGTAAATCTAAATATGATAAAGTTCTCCGAGTCAGCAAGCGTGTTGCAGTATCAAGTGATATGTCATGTTTTGGAGATGGCACACGTAAATTGGAAATCAACTCTTTCACTTTTGGGTTTTCAGCACCAGTGAGATCTCTAAGGTGTCCTCTTTGCAAGAGATTGTAGCCTTGGTGAAAATGTAGGAGTAATTTAGCTCCCGGATCATTAGTCATAAAGCACTTGCATCTTTTGTAAATTATTCTATTATCCCTACGAATGATTCTCACACCATTGATATCATTAATATGCAGAGAAATCGCATACACAACTGCAATGAAAGGTGCACTAGGGTGTATGAGGAAAAGCTGAGACCAATTCCGACAGACCAACGCCATGTTTGCCTTATCTTGGTTACACTTAAGTCGTTCGAAGATGCTAATCATTAGTTCTTGATTGTTGAAGACAGACAGTTGGGCTTGATAACGATTATTAGTGACCTCAACAGTCCGTAAGGGAGCAAATGAGAATTTCATAGCCTCTTTTTTTTCTCTTATATAATTCCGGACAAAATATGCTTTATCCTCTGCAAGAACATTCACTACCCACCCCTTGCACCATGTTTCCATAATTGACCAGAGGTAACCTACAAGCATACATTGTGAACCCAGACTATTACATTTCACATAATAAGGCCTTAGTTTCACACGCTAAGCTTCTAGTTTCACAGGCTAAGCTTCTAGTTTCACAAACAAAGATTCTAGTTTCACAGAGTAAGAGCTGAGAATCACAGAAGAAGATAAAGAAAATTAAACTGTGAAACAAAAAGAAGCATCTAGTTTCACAGAATAAACTTCTGGTTTCACAGAATAGGTTTCTAGTTTCACAAGTTAAGATTTTTGTTTCACAAGTAAAGCATCTAGTTTCACAAGTTCACAGTTTCACACTTTCACAGTAGGTTCTTCCTGTTTCACAAACTAAGCTTCTTGTTTCACAAGGTAAGCTTCTAGTTTCACAACATAAGTTCTAGTTTTTCACAGAATAAGAAAAAGAAACTTAAGATAGTAACGAAAAGAAGCTTCATTAATTAAAAATATCATTCATACATTGCTAGATAATTACATAAAAAAGGCTGGCTTGATACATCTAATTACAGAAGAGCACTACAAAAAGACATTTAGGCCAGCCACTAAGATGCAAAAAGGTAATACAAACTTGAGCAGCTATGCTACATATCGAATGCCAAGAAAGGTAAATCAAACCAAGATAATTTCGCCCGAGTCATCAACTTTGTCGAAGTAGCAACTGCTAAGTCAAGTTCTGGAGATGGCACATCTAAAATGTCAAGCAACTCTTGTGTTTGGTCGATTTCAGCATCAGTTAGATCTCTAAGGTGTTCACTTTGGTAAGGATTTTCACTTTGCGCACAATGTAGGAGTAATTTAGATCCCGGATCATTTGTCATAAAGCACTTGCATCTTTTATAAATGATTCTAGAACCCCTACGAACTATTCTCACACCATTGACATCGTTGATACGCAGAGAAATCCCATACGCAACTCGCATGACAGGTGCACTAGGGTGTAGGAGGAAAAGCTGACACCAGTTCCGACAGACCAATGCCATGTTTGCCTTATCAAAGTTACACTTAAGTTGTTTGAAGATGTTAGTCATTACATCTTGATTATTAAAAACAGCCAGTTGGGCTTGATAACGGTTGTTTGTGAGCTCAACAGTCCGTAAGGGAGTAAATGAGAATGCCATGGCCTCTTTTTTTTCTGTTATGTAATTCTGGACATATTCTGCTTTATCTTCTGCATGAAGATTCACTACCCACCCCTTGCACCAGTTTTCCATATTTGACCAAATGTAATTAACTTTAAAACCACAAAAGTAACCTACAAGCATTACAAAATAGAAATCAAAAAGCATACATTGTGAAAAACAGACTTTTACATTACAAAATAAGCTTCTAGTTTCACATAATAATGACTGAGAATCACAGAATCAGGAAAAAAAACTTTAAACTGAAAATAATAGAAAATAAACTTAAAACTGAAAGAAACTTATTATGTGAATCTAAGAGTTATATTGTGAAACTAGAAGCTTATGAAGTGAAACAACATGCTTATTTTGTGAAACAAGAAGGCTATATTGTGAAACCTGTTGAAAAATCAGCCTGTCTTTTTTGAATTCTTAACTTGTGAAACAAGAAAGTTTATGAAGTGAAACTACATGCTTATTTTGTGAAACTAGTTGGCTATATTGTGAAACCTGTTAATAAAATATCCTGATTTTTTGAGTTCTTAACTTGTGAAACTAGAAGCTTATGAAGTGAAACTACATGCTTATTTTGTGAAACTAGTTGGCTATATTGTGAAACCTGTTAAAAAATCGCCTGTTTTTTTGAATTCTTAACTTGTGAAACTAGAAGCTTAACTTGTGAAACTAGAAGCTAAACTTGTGAAACTAGAAGCTTAACTTGTGAAACAGGATTCGTATTCTGAAACGTACTAAAATAATCAAAAACACTCTCAAAACCTAGATATTTTCATCACAACCCTAGGTATCACTAACAATGAAAAATAACAATAAACACTCAACTAATGATAATCCAGCAGAAAATAGCAAAACAAAAACAAAATAAAGAGCAAAAATAAGTAATTAAACTAATTTAAGAGAAAAAAATGTAACAAATAACATACGAAAATACGAAGAACATACGAAGAAGATGATAATGGAGGTTGTTCATGTTAAAAACTTCGAAGAACGACAATGCTTGCTTATTTCGCCTCAAATCTTCGAAAATAAAACCACACATCCAAAGAACGACAAACAAATCACATTATAACGTACTAAAATAATCAAAAACACTCTCAAACAATAAACACTCAAATAATGATAATCCAGCAGAAAATAGAAAAAAAAATACAAAATAAAGAGCAAAAATAAGTAATTAAACTAATTAAAGAACAAAAATGTAACAAATACGAAGAACATACGAAGAAGATGATAATGCAGGTTGTTGATGATTCCGGGGAGAAGATCAAACGGTTACCGCGAGCAAAGAGAGAAGGCGAGAGAGCGAGAGAGAGTGAGGAAGCGAGAGAGCGAGAGAGAGTGAGAAAGAATTTGAAAAGACGTTGAGAGAGTGAGAAAGAAAGGTCAGTTTCCTTTTTTTTGTTTAATATATATCGACACGTGGCACGATCTGGGCCGCCCATGATTTTTACATCTAACGGTTTACAATGGTCCGGCAGCCTCGCGCTAAGAGAGCGGCCTCACGTGATTCAATTTCTATATATATATATATATATATATATATATATATTAGGCTGAGATCACCAACTCACCTCTTAACTACATCTTTATTCAAACTACTAAATCAGCGTACCGCCACAATCATAGCCGGCCACCACCGACGTCGACACTACCGGCTACATTTTTTTTTTACTTTTTTACATAAACCTAAATACATTTTTTGACGGGGTAGATACATTTTTTTTACTTAATCCTAGATACATTTTTTGACGGAATAGATACATTTTTTTACTTTTTACATAAACTTAGATTTTTACGGAGTAAATACATTTTTTAAATTTTTTTTTCATAAACCTAGATACATTTTTTGACGGAGTAGATAATTTTTCTTACTTTTTTAGTAAACCTAAATACATTTTTTGACGGAGTAGATACATTTTTTGACGGGTAGATATATTAAATTACTTAAACCTAGATACATTTTTTGACGAAGTAAATACATTTTTTTTTTACTTTTTTATATAAACCTAGATACATTTTTGACGGAGTAGATACATTTTTTTACTTAAACCTAGATACATTTTTTTACGAAGTAGATACATTTTTTTACTTTGTTACTTTTTTTTACATAAACCTAGTTACATTTTTGACGGAGTAGATACATTTTTTTTAGTTAAACCTAGATACATTTTTTTACGGAGTAGATACATTTTTTGACGGGTAGATACATTAAATTACTTAAATTTAGATACATTTTTTTTACTTTTTTATATAAACCTAGATACATTTTTTACTTAAACCTAGATACATTTCTTGACGGAGTAGATACATTTTTTTAATTTTTTACTTTTATTTTTTGACGGAGTAGATACATTTTTTTTAGTTAAACCTAGATACATTTTTTTTTACGGAGTAGATACATTTTTTTTACTTTTTTATATAAACCTAGATACATTTTTGACGGAGTAGATACATTTTTTACTTAAACCTAGATATATTTTTTGACGGAGTAGATATATTTTTTTTAGTTAAACCTAGATACATTTTTTTACGGAATAGATACATTTTTTTACTTTTTTTTTACATAAACCTAGTTACATTTTTTGACGGAGTAGATACATTTTTTACTTAAACCTAGATACATTTTTTGACGGAGTAGATACATTTTCCGATCCATCTTGCAAGCGAATCGGCCAGAGCATTGCATTTCGTTTTGTCGAACATGAGCTCCGATCCAGCTCTGACTCGGGTAGGTAAGTTGTGCAATAGTTGGCTACAATGGAGAAGCAAGTTAAAGTTACGACTTTAGAATTTATAAGATTACTAGTTTTAAACCCGTGCAAATTGCACGGGTATGCTGTTTTAAAGTTTGTTATTACTCCCTCCATTTTTTTTCCATTTGATACATATTCCGTTTTGGTCCATTCGATTCCATATAATACATTTCCATAAATGTAATAAAAAAAGCTCATACTTATGGTCTTTTTGTACAACTTGTAGTACTTTTATTAATCAAAAAAGTCCATAATTATGGTTTTTTGTACAACTTGTAGTATTTTTATTAATTTTCTATTCTTACCTTATTTCTTGTGCATAAAGGATATGTATCATATGGAAAAAAATGGAGGGAGTATAATAATTGCTTACTCTTTTTGTTTTCCTTTTTAGATGAATTAAATTTACGTTAATATATTTCAGACAATTATGATTTTCATCTTTGTCGTACTTTTTTAAAAAAATGTGTGTGTAAAATAAAAATTAAATGAACATACGTCTGATAATGTATACTTTTTTTTTTTTTTTTTGGTAAACAAGACGTGGGGCTAACCCAGAAAGCAAAGTAACGAAACAAAAAAAAACAAGCAAACAACGGAAAGACAACAACAGCAAAAAACGAAAAGCAAAGGACGAAAGCAAACTAAACTAAAGCTACGTTACACAGCTACAAACTCCGGCACCATACGCGGCCAAGCAATACCACGAGCATCTGCAGTAATAAGTCGTCTCAGGGGCATGGGTGTAGCGTCCGGTTCGAAAATACGAAGTCCCTCATTTTGTTCTACTCCGAGATTAGCTAACCAATCCGCACACGAATTCGCCTCTCGATAAATATGAATTATGTCCGCTTGCCAATTTGTTTCGTAAATGAAAGCTCGGCATAGGCGTATTAGGTGTGTATGGGCGGATGGGAGAAGCTCCGTCTCCAGGTTCTTCATAAAGCCCTCAACCACCTTTGAATCCGTCTGAATGTAGATTCTCGGGTATTTCCTTTCAATTGCAATTAACAGACCTCTTCTTAGTGCCATCAATTCAGCTCTAGTAACAGTTGCTACTCCAAGTTTTTCTGCAAAAGACACAAGTTCCTTCCCAGTACTATCCCGTATAATACCACCTGCGCCAGCTAAACCTGGGTTACCCTTAGACGCCCCATCAATATTTAACATAACCCAATCTTCTGGAGGGGCACACCACTTGACAGTAATCTCCTTGCGACGAGAAGTCGTACCAATGCTTATAAGGTCATTGGTATCTTTCGCCTCTAACACTTCACGAATACGCTCCGTGATAGTAGTAAATAAATTGAGCGGGATGGCCTCTAATCGGTCAAAAACTCGACAGTTTCGCCAGCGCCATAACCACCAAACCACAACCGCAAACGTGGTAGCCCAATGTTCACAAGGCCCACGGCCTCTCTGGGAGAGATTATTAATGACCCAATCCTTAATGTTAACAGGCCTTTCGAACCAATCCGAATTAGTTATCGGGAAATGTTGCCATACCAAACGTGCTTTCGGGCAATCACGTAGTAAATGGATAGCCGACTCCTCTTTTCCCGGACACACCCCACAGCACGGGTCTTCAGTGAAACCTCGTATAGCACGATTCACATTTGTCATGATACGGTCATGTAAAAGTAACCATAGGAAGAGGCGCATCCGTTGTGGTGCCCATGTATTCCACGGGAGCTTCCAATAGTTACTCGTATCTTGACTAGGCATCTTGCGAATTAGACGAATGGCTGATTTAATCGAGAAATATCCTGACGGGGTTTCTGACCAAAAGAATTTATCCGTATTAGTTTCCCCCGGCACAACCTCGAATGATGCTATCGTTTGGAGTACACGTGTTGGTAGGATATCGGCAAAAAGCTCCCACTTCCACCCGACCCCATCGTCCCAAAGGTCAGCCACGGTTGAGGTCTGCAACTGATCTGGGATTTCGAATTCCGACATATCTTCTAGTGGCACCTCCGTTGCCCACTTGTGCTTCCAAAACAGAGTTGATATACCGTTCCCAATATTCGACCCCATACCCTGTTTCAAAATCTCTGAGGCTTCGACTATGCCTTTCCACACGTTGGAACAATTGGGCCTGGCCTCAAACATGTCCAAGTCGCATCGGCCCATCGCATATTTGTGGCGAAGAACCCGAGCCCATAGTGTATTAGGTTCTTTGAGGATCCGCCACCCTAGTTTAGCCATAAAAGCACTATTAGCTTGGCGCATGGATCGAAGGCCTAGACCCCCGCTTTCTTTCTCGTTTGTTACCATATCCCATGATACCAAGCTAAGTCCCCGAGACTCACTATCACCTCCCCATAAAAACCGGCGCGCTTTTTTATCCAGGTCGTCACAGATGCTTCTAGGGAGATATGCTGTTTGCATAGCATATGAGGGTATTGTATTGAGGGTAGATTGGATAAGAGTTGTTCTCCCCGCCATAGAGAGGCCACGCGATTTCCACCCCGTTAATCTTTTGTCTACCCTTTTTGTTACAAAATCAAATGTATCTTTTGTAACCCGGCCATGAATTGTCGGTATACCTAGGTAAACGCCAAGGTTTTCCGTGCTTTCAATCCCGATAGTGGCTGTAATAGCTGATTTTATCTCGACATCAGTGTTGGGCGAGAAGAAAATTTTGGATTTGCCTCGTGAAATGCGCATACCAGAGGCCCTACAGAACCGTTCCAAACTCTCATTGACGACCCTGGCTTGCTCAATATTTGCCTCAGCGAATAGGATAATGTCATCCGCAAAGAATAAATGGGTGAGAATTGGCCCCCCTCGACAGGTCGGAAAACCCTTCCAGTTACCAATGTTGGTCTCATGAACAATAATTTGGCTTAATTTCTCCATACATATAGTAAAAAGATATGGCGAGAGCGGGTCACCTTGTCGTATGCCTCGGGTAGGAGCAAAGAACTCTGTCATCTCCCCATTCCATAGCACATTTAAAGTTACTGAGTAAATCAAATGCATAATTACTCGAACCATTTTCAGCGGTAACCCCATATCAATTAGGCAGTGGTTCAGAAACGGCCATTCGAGCTTGTCATACGCCTTTTCCAAGTCCAGCTTAAGAACCATAAATCCCTTCCTTCCCTTCTTCTTTCGCATTGAGTGAAGAGCTTCTTGAACTAGGATAATGTTGTCCGTTATTTGTCGTTGAGGTACGAAGCTGGCCTGTACCGGGTTAATCAAGATAGGAAGGACTGGTTTCAATCGGTTTACGATCATTTTGGTTATCAGTTTGTAGGTGACATTACACAACCCAATGGGCCTAAATTGATTGGCAAGCTGAGGATTATCTACCTTCGGGATGAGTGCTAGGAATGCTTCTCCAATGCCATGTGGTATAATCTCCTCGTTAAGCACTCCCAGGACTAGTTTTGCCAGACTCGGATTGACCGTGTCCCATTGGGATTGATAAAAAAGGGCTTGAAAACCATCCGGTCCCGGAGCCTTGAAGGGGGACATTTGTTTCAGAGCACTTTGTATCTCCGTGATGGTGAAGGCCCGCGATAAAATCCGTGTTTCATTCTCTGAAAGAGTCGGAAATTGGTTCATTAACACCTTATCGAGTCGGCATTCCACATTGTCTCCCACAAACAGAGACTTAAAATAATTAATAACCATCTTTTTTACTTCTCCTTCATCCCAGACCCAATTTTCTTGACCATCTTGGAGAGCAGTGATGCGGTTGTGCTGTCGACGGATCACAGTGCTAAGATGGAACAGCCTAGTATTACGGTCTCCGTCACATATACGCTCCATTCTCGACTTCTGAAACCACAGTAGCTCTTCATCTTTCAGAACTTGGTTCAATTGGGCTCTCAGTTTGGTTTCTAGTTTGAAAAGATGATTTTGAGTTGTTTTGGCTAGAAGCTTCTGGACGCCCAAAATCCGTTTTTCCAAGTTCGCTTTTTTGGCGAAAATATTACGATATACATCCCTGTTCCATTTTTGCAATTTGGCTGAAAACTCATTAATGAAAGGGATCAAAGGTTCTTCATTCCTCCAATTCTCCACCACAAAATCATTAAACTTGTCATGTGAGAGCCAGGAAGCAATAAACCGAAAGGGGCGTAGTACACCTGGAAGAGGGGCGAATCCGTTCGTGCTCAAAACAATCGGACAATGATCGGACTGGTTATGCAACAGATGACGTAAGGACCCTTCTTCAAACATTATCCGCCAGTCCTCGTTGCAAATCGCACGGTCTAACCGAGCCCACTGTCTTGATTCGAGTGAATGTCCCCTTGACCAAGTATATTCCGGACCAGAAAAATCAATATCAACCCAGTTGTTATTTTCGATCCAAGCATTAAATCGACTGCAGCGGCGCCTCATACCGTCACTCGTTCCATTTCGCTCTGAGATATACCTTGTGTCGTTGAAGTCTCCCATGGCTAACCAAGGTTTATTGTGGGTACTTGCAAAGTGTTCTAAATCTCGCCACAATTCTTCCTTCTTAATATTGTCCGGGCTTGCATAAACCGCTGTATAAAACCACGGAATTTCACCAATTCGAGAAATCTCGACTGTAATATGCTGAGCATTATGCACTAGGGGTGTAACTGTTACCCTTTCCGGTTTCCAAAACAACCATATTCCTCCACTGAAACCTTCCGCGTCCACCCTTGTTTGGCCTCCAAAATTAATACGGTCACACACCCTCTGAGCTATCTCTCCACTAATCCGAGTTTCGACCAAAGCTAAGACTTGGGGTCGGTTAACACGAATTAATTCTTTTAACATAGTTAAGAATTCCGGACTGCCGGCACCTTGAACGTTCCAAGTCATTAGACTTAGAGGCGGGCGAGTTGTTAAATTGTTTGGATATCTATCCATTAAACGAGAAGGGTAAGTGGGCAGCGAGGACACAAAGGCATCCGACAGTTTATTGAGAACAAGCATCACCATCGGTGATACTTTCGCTTCTAGGAATAAATCCGGTGTTATGGTGACCGGGGGGAGGAACACATTGATTTCCAACTCCATCGTATGCACTAGTGGTATGGCCGTTGCCATGTCCGGTCCCCTCATTGGTAATGTCAAGCAAGGGTATTGGGAGGGTGGTATTATCGAGTGTCTTGTCACAGGGATCCGGAGCGGGTCGAAGTGACTCGTCATCTACAGAAGATACCGGCTGGTGAACAAAAACCGAGGCTTTCTTTTGAGTTTTTTGCTTCGAAATTCGATAGGCAGGGGAGGTCAATTTTCGCGGGACTCTGAGTTGGGATTTTTGTTTACTGAATCTTTGAACAAAAGTTTGATTATATAGTTGATTAGAGTTTGAATTATGGTAGGACTCAAAGTTTTCCTTATTATTACCTTCATGAATCTTTCCAATATCTTTTCCATTGTTAATAGGATTCTCTAGACCCAAATTTTGGAAATTGGTAGGATTAGGAAATCTTTGATTACTGCTTTCATACTCTTTGTAATTTGATTTTCTCGGGATTTCCTTCGATGAATATTTGGCAAAGTGTCGAGCAAAAGTATTCTTACCAAAAATATTTGAAGGAGTTGGCCCATTAGAGGTTTCCTTTGTTGGGACGCCTTCCTGTTCAACTATTCGATCCTTCTCGGTTAACGGGTTAGCGTTTGTGTCACCTCCGAGCACGTTTTCATTGTTCACTGGCACCTCAACAAGATTTGTATCATCGACACGGTCTGCGATTACTTTATCAGTTGAATTGTCTAGCGCCGCGAAACGTGATCCAAATCCCCCACCTTTTTTCACTGCTCTCGGGTCTGGGTTGGTTGCAGGCTGCTTCTTACGAGTTGGTTTTCTGACGTGCATCCAGTCACCGAATGATTCCTTAACTTCAGAGGGTATAGCTTGTAGCTTCTTTGTATGTTCCATAACACGCTGGGCTTCAACTTCAAGATTGATTTCACCTTGTTGAATTGGGAAAGCAGGGCACGCAGTGTCGACATGTCCAAGTTTACCACACTTGTAACAGATTTGTCGCAACCCCTCATACTGGATGATCCAAACTCGGCCATTAAGACGAAATTTTGAAAGTAGTGGTTTCGTGAGGTCGACTTCAACACTCATACGGATAAATTGGCCCCTCTCCGCATTAATGGTAGGTCTATCTATGCGAACCACCCTACCAATTTTTCCACCAATTTTTCTTAGTACATCCTCATGGTAGTACTCTACTGAGAGACGCGGGATGCGAATCCATGTAGTAAGATACCTAATAGGCTCATCAGTTCCTATGAAATTTGGTACCCATTTACGAATCGTTAGGTAGTGATCACCTAACATCCAAGGGCCACCAGATAACACAAAATCATAATCTTCTTTGTTCGTAAAACGAACAACATAGTAGCCACAACCCACATCCGTAAAAATTACATCCCCTTTGATTGCCCATTTCCTCTTCAATTGCCGAACCAGCGAGAAATGTCCGATACTTTTATCGAACATTTTGATGATAAGAGAGTTTCGCCAGTTGTTTCGAATCGTCATTTTTTCCTGTTTAGTTAATAGTATGGATGGGCATAATGGGTCATTAGCCACCAGAGGGTCCTCCATATCGTCGTCCGAGGTGTCGTCATATATATCATTATTAACAACGATAAAACCTTGGTCGGGATTCAGGGAGAAAGATGGACCCATACCTTTATTCAGGGAGTCCTTGTAGGACCCTACACCGCCGAGAACATGGCTATGACCTCCAGTAGTAGCCCCGCCTTTATTAGTACCAGCGTCCTTCATAGTCGTCTCTACAGGAGTTTGTACGTGGTCAAAACCCTCCAGTGGCGGCTAAGAACGGGTTAACGGAGGGAAGGTGTTTGGGACAAAGGAGCAGTCAACATCCATAGAGTTAGATGGACTTTCGATCTCTATCGATTGTTGCATCTTGCATTTTTTTGTCGATCTTGTAGATTTTTCATTTTCGTCATTAGGGCTAGCGCTAGGGTTTTTCTCCATGATGGCTGTTGTTATGGGAAGTTGTTAATGTATACTTTTATTAATAATCAATTAATCACGCAAAAAATATTTTAATAATGTTTCAAATTTTGTATGTTCGGTTTATTATTGTTGTAAATTGTTATTAATTATAATATTTTAATCATCTAAATAAATTGTGGTCTAATTATCACAACATCTATTTCTAATTAATTGATGTATATAAAAATGTGCGTAATGTTTCGTAATCTACGATTTTAGACATTTATTTGGAATACGTAGAATATTAGGCGGTTATTGTGCAGGGAAATCATAAGTTATCGTGCGGGACCCACCTGAGTGAATTAAGAAAAAAAAAATTAGAAGTTGGATTTATGACGTGGCGCAACCAGAGACTGATAAATGTTTCAGAATTTATATAGATTAGATTGGCCAGAAAGCCTGATGCTAAGAATTGCCGAGCAATTGAATTATTCAACTGAATGTGTATGGTCGCCATAGTAATCCATTTCATTAGAACACCAATTTATCTTGGCCAAGCACTTGAAAAGAATGAATGGTTTTGTCATTTTTTTACTTAAGCAATCCCAAAACTAAGAGTTTCCATCTTTCTTTTGTCAATATAAAACCAATTTCGTATCATGATAGCCAAAATCACACCAACCGTGAGAATAGTACATCATAAATTGCCAAGGATTATACTTGTTTGTTGCATACTTCACAATATCGCCATTGACATGGATGATAGTGTGCAAGATGAAATACCGTTAGGTTATGGCCATGATGAAGGTTATCGACAGCAATTTTGTGAATTTGCCGACTCAACTGCTTATGACATGAGACAGAAACTCTGTCTCTACTCATCCTGAGGATTTCTATCTTGAAAACTTCCATCAAGTGTTTCAGGTATTTGTACTGTGCATTTTACTGTTTTTGTAGGATCTTTAGGTAGTCATGATTTTGCATTTTAAATTGTATATAAGACTTTTGATTTTAGAGTGTTGCACACTGTGATTACTGTGTTCTCGAATCACGACGCCAGTGATGACCATAGTTGAAATAATAGTCGATAATGGCGAGTTATAACGATTCAGTCATTAGCAGGCCAACTGTATTTTGTAGTTGCCAGAAGTGCAGTTTATATAGTGGCAGATCATAGGTATCAGACGGGTCTGGCCGTGGGTCGTGGCCTTAACTACTTCTTACGTTAATACAATGAATTGATGAGGAAGGAGTTTGTCCGGGTTTTACTGAATTGGTTTATAAGTTTGACAAATTGTTGTAATGATTTAATCTACACCGTTGAATACTATTTGATTTAAGGGTGGATACTCGTTCTCACCGTTCTCACCGGATCTTGCCTATATATATATATATATATATATATATATATATATATATATATATATATATATATATATATATATATATATATATATATATATATATATATATATATATATATAGATTCGGGATCGAATGAGAACTAGGGAGATAATGAGAACCATGAGAACCTCCTAATAACCATTAGATCAAACTCAAATTGGACGTTCTGGATTTTGTCGCGAAATCCAACCAAACTATCAGACCCCCCCAATTCTTTACTTTCACTTTGTTTTCCTCTGTCTTCCATAACCGTTGAAAACGTTCATCTTCTTCAATTCAATTCGCGAACTCCATTTTCGCTCCTTTCACCGAGCATTTCTACGGATTCAAGTACTGGCGATTATACTCCATATTTTCCCCTAATTGGTTGCTGATTTCAACTACGATTTTCCTTGTGTAGGTAATTTATCAATTTCCCCAATTTCTCATTAATTCCCAAATTTTATGAATTTAATCATATAAATTTGTTTGATTAGGGTTGTATTTTTATATTTGTTATAATTTATGTTTTCTCCGCTGCTTTATAATGCCATTTGATTCTTAGTACGTGAAATGTAAGATTCAATATGAAATTTGAAATAATCATCATAAAACTTGTCTTCAGGCTTTGATTTTCTATAAATTGTTTCTGATTTATCTGGTAGTATTTACTCGAGTCAGTGCAAGTATTGTTTAAGTTGAACTATTGAAGTATTCAATGAAAAAGACGGGAGTAAGTAACTAGCCAAACTACTCGACGTTCATGTGGTTTGATAAGTTCACTGTCTTGCTACTCTTCGCTGTTTATACCGTATTGTTTGCTATGGTTGCTGACCTCTGTTGGTGAATTTGCTTCAGATACTGGATACTGTTTTTGTTTTTGTTCTACATTGCCGCTATTTTGTATTTCAGGATACAGGTAGTAAATTAGGGATATAAAACCCAAGTTAGGAAATCTGTATTTCCATCAGTGCTAAAGTTTGCAATTGTTTTCAAATCTGTCGATAGTCAAGCCCTGGCTAAACATTGTGTCGCGACTTCTTGTGTGTCACAGATAGAGGTGACAATCTGTATTTTCATTGTGCTTTTTCCACTTACGCTCTTCGATCTTTTATTTACCTCCGGTGCAAGTATTGTTTGAGTTGAACTGTTGAAGTATTCAATGAAAAAGACGGGAGTAAGTAACTAGGCAAACTACTCGACGTTCATGTGGTTTGATAAGTTCACTGTCTTGCTACTCTTCGCTGTTTATACCGTATTGTTTGCTATGGTTGCTGACCTTTTGTACATGTTTCAATTCTTGCTCAGTTATATGTGTTAGCATGATCATGATCATCAGATTGTGTCGCAGTAACATCAGATTAGGCTTAGGTTTTAGGTTCAAGAGTCAAAACTATGAATTGAACTTATTTAGTCAGTTATTTTTAGTTAATTAGGCTTAGGGTTTAGGTTATCCGTGCTGTGAACATGCATGGAATAAGGTTCAGCGAGCATCAAATAAGGTTGAGCCTGCATCAAATAAGGTTCTGTGCGCATGGATTAAGGTTCTGTCTGCACGAATGTTTTGATGCTCAGTGAAGACTATGCATTGGACTCATTTGCATTGAAATTCATAGTTTATATGTTGCTTACAGTTTTGTTAGTTCTGCATTTTTGTTTTGATTGCAAAACTCATAATTTATATTGTTCTGATTGCAAAACTCTTCTGTTTGATTTATTTTTTCAGGTTAATGCCCGAAAACAGAATGATCATCGCCGATTGGTGCAAGGGGTGGGTAGTCAATGATGTCGCAGCAGATTACGAGGATTTCATTAATTCCAACAAACAGAATATCAGTTTCCCGTTACAGCCATTAGCGAACGTCGAGTTCACTAGCTACCGTAACCAAGGACCAAAAGACTGTGTTTTCAATGATGAAGACTTAGTTACTAAGATATTTGAGCTACTTAGTAATCGCGACAAATCAAAGATGGTCATGGTTTGCAAAAGATGGTGTCAGTATTTTCTTTTCCATCCACGTGCGCCACTCCTTAAATCGGCATATAGTCTTTTCCTGCGCCAAAACGACATCAACGGTGTCCGTATTATTCGTAGGGGTGGCAGAATCATATACAAAAGGTGCACGTGTTTCGAGCGTACAATGGATGAAGCTGAGACTCTCGTACATTACCGTCAACTACAGAATCCGTTCCAACAAGAACACCTTCGTGAGCTCAAACCTGATGAAATGACACAAGTTAAGGAGTTCATACAGTCTTTGCGAAAAGACCCAGCTAGATATGCTATGCTAGATAACTTAGCAAATATTGCGTTATATCGGTTAAAACTATATTTTCCTCCTAACTTCGCTGAGTTGGAGTATTGATGTAAACTATAAATTTGATGTGATGTAAACGAACATGTACATCACTATTGAATCTAGTTGTTTCCTTTGCCTTTCTTTGCCAATTTGGACGTTTGTGTTTAAACCCTTAGAACTTTGTTTTGTGTTCAGATGTTCAATTGTTAACGTACATGTTTAATAGGTGAAAAAGCGGTCACTTCATTGTAGTGGCCTTCTGCTTGCATCAAAAACATGTCTGCGTGCATGAAATAACACTACATATGCATTAAACAAGCTGCCTCCCGAATACTATTCACTTTCATAGGTAAATAAAACCATAGATGTACACAAAGGATAAAACCATCTAGGGTGTCTTTTTGTTTTATTGTCGTTCGTATTTGAAGCAAGGGAAGGGTTTAGGGTTGGATTAGGGGGATCCGCGGTAGCGGATCCTCCTAATCCAACCCTAAACCATTCCCGTCCCGTCAACAAGGGAAGGGTTTAGGGTTGGATTAGGGGGATCCGCGGTAGCGGATCGTCCTAATCCAACCCTAAACCCTTTCCCGTCCCGTTTTAGGAATACCCGGCCCCATGTTTTAGACCCGTCCCCCCAAAAAGGGTTCACCCGTCCCCATCTAGGGTGTCTTTTTGTTTTATTGTCGTTCGTATTTGAAGCAAGGGAAGGGTTTAGGGTTGGATTAGGGGGATCCGCGGTAGCGGATCCTCCTAATCCAACCCTAAACCATTCCCGTCCCGTCAACAAGGGAAGGGTTTAGGGTTGGATTAGGGGGATCCGCGGTAGCGGATCCTCCTAATCCAACCCTAAACCCTTTCCCGTCCCGTTTTAGGAATACCCGGCCCCATGTTTTAGACCCGTCCCCCCAAAAAGGGTTCACCCGTCCCCATCTAGGGTGTCTTTTTGTTTTATTGTCGTTCGTATTTGAAGCAAGGGAAGGGTTTAGGGTTGGATTAGGGGGATCCGCGGTAGCGGATCCTCCTAATCCAACCCTAAACCATTCCCGTCCCGTCAACAAGGGAAGGGTTTAGGGTTGGATTAGGGGGATCCGCGGTAGCGGATCCTCCTAATCCAACCCTAAACCCTTTCCCGTCCCGTTTTAGGAATACCCGGCCCCATGTTTTTCACCCGTCCCCCCAAAAAGGGTTCACCCGTCCCCATCTAGGGTGTCTTTTTGTTTTATTGTCGTTCGTATTTGAAGCAAGGGAAGGGTTTAGGGTTGGATTAGGGGGATCCGCGGTAGCGGATCCTCCTAATCCAACCCTAAACCATTCCCGTCCCGTCAACAAGGGAAGGGTTTAGGGTTGGATTAGGGGGATCCGCGGTAGCGGATCGTCCTAATCCAACCCTAAACCCTTTCCCGTCCCGTTTTAGGAATACCCGGCCCCATGTTTTAGACCCGTCCCCCCAAAAAGGGTTCACCCGTCCCCATCTAGGGTGTCTTTTTGTTTTATTGTCGTTCGTATTTGAAGCAAGGGAAGGGTTTAGGGTTGGATTAGGGGGATCCGCGTTAGCGGATCCTCCTAATCCAACCCTAAACCATTCCCGTCCCGTCAACAAGGGAAGGGTTTAGGGTTGGATTAGGGGGATCCGCGGTAGCGGATCCTCCTAATCCAACCCTAAACCCTTTCCCGTCCCGTTTTAGGAATACCCGGCCCCATGTTTTTCACCCGTCCCCCCAAAAAGGGTTCACCCGTCCCCATCTAGGGTGTCTTTTTGTTTTATTGTCGTTCGTATTTGAAGCAAGGGAAGGGTTTAGGGTTGGATTAGGGGGATCCGCGGTAGCGGATCCTCCTAATCCAACCCTAAACCATTCCCGTCCCGTCAACAAGGGAAGGGTTTAGGGTTGGATTAGGGGGATCCGCGGTAGCGGATCGTCCTAATCCAACCCTAAACCCTTTCCCGTCCCGTTTTAGGAATACCCGGCCCCATGTTTTAGACCCGTCCCCCCAAAAAGGGTTCACCCGTCCCCATCTAGGGTGTCTTTTTGTTTTATTGTCGTTCGTATTTGAAGCAAGGGAAGGGTTTAGGGTTGGATTAGGGGGATCCGCGGTAGCGGATCCTCCTAATCCAACCCTAAACCCTTTCCCGTCCCGTTTTAGGAATACCCGGCCCCATGTTTTTCACCCGTCCCCCCAAAAAGGGTTCACCCGTCCCCATCTAGGGTGTCTTTTTGTTTTATTGTCGTTTGTATTTGAAGCAAGGGAAGGGTTTAGGGTTGGATTAGGGGGATCCGCGGTAGCGGATCCTCCTAATCCAACCCTAAACCATTCCCGTCCCGTCAACAAGGGAAGGGTTTAGGGTTGGATTAGGGGGATCCGCGGTAGCGGATCCTCCTAATCCAACCCTAAACCCTTTCCCGTCCCGTTTTAGGAATACCCGGCCCCATGTTTTTCACCCGTCCCCCCAAAAAGGGTTCACCCGTCCCCATCTAGGGTGTCTTTTTGTTTTATTGTCGTTCGTATTTGAAGCAAGGGAAGGGTTTAGGGTTGGATTAGGGGGATCCGCGGTAGCGGATCCTCCTAATCCAACCCTAAACCATTCCCGTCCCGTCAACAAGGGAAGGGTTTAGGGTTGGATTAGGGGGATCCGCGGTAGCGGATCCTCCTAATCCAACCCTAAACCCTTTCCCGTCCCGTTTTAGGAATACCCGGCCCCATGTTTTTCACCCGTCCCCCCAAAAAGGGTTCACCCGTCCCCATCTAGGGTGTCTTTTTGTTTTATTGTCGTTCGTATTTGAAGCAAGGGAAGGGTTTAGGGTTGGATTAGGGGGATCCGCGGTAGCGGATCCTCCTAATCCAACCCTAAACCATTCCCGTCCCGTCAACAAGGGAAGGGTTTAGGGTTGGATTAGGGGGATCCGCGGTAGCGGATCCTCCTAATCCAACCCTAAACCCTTTCCCGTCCCGTTTTAGGAATACCCGGCCCCATGTTTTTCACCCGTCCCCCCAAAAAGGGTTCACCCGTCCCCATCTAGGGTGTCTTTTTGTTTTATTGTCGTTCGTATTTGAAGCAAGGGAAGGGTTTAGGGTTGGATTAGGGGGATCCGCGGTAGCGGATCCTCCTAATCCAACCCTAAACCCTTTCCCGTCCCGTTTTAGGAATACCCGGCCCCATGTTTTTCACCCGTCCCCCCAAAAAGGGTTCACCCGTCCCCATCTAGGGTGTCTTTTTGTTTTATTGTCGTTCGTATTTGAAGCAAGGGAAGGGTTTAGGGTTGGATTAGGGGGATCCGCGGTAGCGGATCCTCCTAATCCAACCCTAAACCCTTTCCCGTCCCGTCAACAAGGGAAGGGTTTAGGGTTGGATTAGGGGGATCCGCGGTAGCGGATCCTCCTAATCCAACCCTAAACCCTTTCCCGTCCCGTTTTAGGAATACCCGGCCCCATGTTTTAGACCCGTCCCCCCAAAAAGGGTTCACCCGTCCCCATCTAGGGTGTCTTTTTGTTTTATTGTCGTTCGTATTTGAAGCAAGGGAAGGGTTTAGGGTTGGATTAGGGGGATCCGCGGTAGCGGATCCTCCTAATCCAACCCTAAACCCTTTCCCGTCCCGTTAGCATAAAAACCTAAATTATATTGAAAAACAACAAAAATAACCCTCAATTTTCACAGGTCGGGAAAAACCAAAAACAATTACCGCACCTAAAAAAAACTATACAATAACTAAGCATTCTTATTTATTCTTTTCTTTATGTAGCATTAGTAAGCTTGTATCTCAGTTGGTTTGAATTTCGTCTTTCAAACCTGGACATCTTGGGTTCGATTCACAGTGGCTTTTCTTTCTTTTTTATTTAAAAAAAAAAGGAAATTGGTTTTACACTTTTACGCGCTGAAGTGTGAACGCCATTTGCAAATCCTACATTCTCTTTCATTTCCGCCTTTTCGCTTTCTCACTGATCTTCTTTTCTCCCTCTACTTCGCCATCATCTCCCTCAGCATTTTCGTGACAAATTAACTTTTCGCTTTCTCACTGATCTTCTTTTCTCCCTCTACTTCGCCATCATCTCCCTCAGCATTTTCGTGACAAATTAAGGTAATCTCTTTCTTTATTTACTTTCGATTTCACTCTATTTGTTTTCTTATATGTATTTCACTCATTGTTATATGTATTTTATCTGTGATAGTTTGTCCCTAATTCGCTGTAACCCTAATTTGATGATGATTTCGGATGTTAGTTATAGTTTTAGGTTTTTTTTTCTGATATGTGTTAGCATTATCATCAGATTGTGTCGCATTAAATTAATTTTCATTCAAATTTGTACATGTTTCAATTCTTGCTCAGTTATATGTGTTAGCATGATCATGATCATCAGATTGTGTCGCAGTAACATCAGATTAGGCTTAGGTTTTAGGTTGAAGAGTCAAAACTATGAATTGAACTTATTTACTCAGTTATTTTTAGTTAATTAGGCTTAGGTTTTAGGTTCAAGAGTCAAAACTATGACTTGAACTTATTTAGTCAGTTATTTTTAGTTAATTAGGCTTAGGGTTTAGGTTATCCGTGCTGTGAACATGCATGGAATAAGGTTCAGCGAGCATCAAATAAGGTTGAGCCTGCATCAAATAAGGTTCTGTGCGCATGGAATAAGGTTCTGTCTGGATGAATGTTTTGATGCTCAGTGAAGACTATGCATTGAACTCATTTGCATTGAAATTCATAGTTTATATGTTGCTTACAGTTTTGTTAGTTCTGCATTTTTGTTCTGATTGCAAAACTCATAATTTATATTGTTCAAGTACTTATTTACGTTACCCGTCCTGTGAACATGCATGGAGTAAGGTTGAGTGTGCGTCAAATAGGGTCCAATGTGCATCAATTAAGGTTCCCTTAGCATAAATTCGGCTTAGGTTTTAATGCGCCAAATTCTGCATTTGCTGAAATTAATACTTGTAGCCGTGTTAAAATCACTCAACGCATTTACAGATATGACGCGAAAAACTGTTGCAATGAAGAAAAAATCACCAGTCAAAAAATTACCAATACGAGGAGGTAGATCGGTGAAAGATTATTTCCCAACAAAACCAAGAAATCCAACCATAAATGATGCCGTTGATCAAAGTACGTTTAGTATGAAACTCTGTGTAGCTTCTTCACCTTTTTTCTATGTTGCCTTTCCATATTTTATCAAACATTTAGTTTCCATTGTTTCATGTTGACATGTTCAATTAACACTATATATGCATTAAACAAGCTGCCTCCCGGATACTATTTACTTTCACAGGTACTTCTGCCAAGGGTGTTACACCAGAACAAAGACCTCGTCGAATAAGTCCACGTATCCAAGAAGCAGTAACCAAGGAAATGACATCAAATCTGCCTTCTACTGACACCAATGGTGAGCATTTACCTTTACTAATGCATGAAGTAGCTTCGTAGTTGCATAAAAAACAATTCATGTGCAGTACCCAACTCTACTTCTTCTGATCCAATTAGTTTTGTAGTAGCTTTGAAGGCTTGTGCTGAGACGGGTGCGTTGGAAATGGGGAGGAGGGTTCATTGAATTGTTGAAGAATTAGGGATTGGTGAAAGGGTTAATGTTATAAAAGTTTTGGGGTTTAGTATGATTGCTTTTTACCCCGACTGCATTTAGCGAGATTAGGCCGTGATAACTGAAAATGGGGTTTAATACTAAGCTAATGCTTACTGCTTTTTTCATCAGTTTTTTTTGTTGGTTGCTACTCATATGTGCATGGAATTTTGATCACATTAGTAATTTTGTACTTATCTCTTATGCAGATAATCCTCCCTGCACAAGCAGTACAGCAGTTGCAGCAGCAGACCAAATATCAAATCCTCAGCCTAGCAAGAACAAGCGAAAGGCTCCTGACAGCAGCAGTAATGTTGCTGCCAAACAAATGAGAAGCGGTAAAACAGCAGCAGGAGCAGACCCAATCCACCCATGTCAACCTACCAAGAACAAGAGGAAGGCTCCCGACAGCAGTTATGTTCCTGCCAAAACGCGGGTTAGGTCTGATCTGTACAAGCCTCTGCTGACCCGTATGAGTCCTTCATTGATCACTAGTCTGTTCAAGATGGACCCCTCTGAACAGCAAATTGAAGCCATAAAAAGTATGGGGTTCGGAGGGCTTTTGCAACTTCAGTCCGAATCCATCAATGGCCATTTGGCCAGATGGATTGTCGAAAACTTTAACCCTTTCGACTGTTCATTGATGGACCACAAGTTGGTGATATCAGATGAGGATGTCCATGTTGCAACGGGACTTCCTATGGGAGGTATTGATGTTGTTCCAGCCGGGATGTTTTCTAAAGACAAACAGTACACAGAGGCTGTGAAGCATTATAGAGATCAATTCCCAACAGCCGATATTACGAAAAAAGAGCTCCTGGAAAAGATGATGGGGCAACGTGATGGCGGAGACGATTTCAAGAGGAATTTCCTCATCTATATCGTCAACGTCCTGTTGATGGGGGTAGTAGGTGATCATCCGAGCCCTCGAATCTTAGGCTGCATCTCAAATCTTGCTGATGTCCCTTCCATGAATTGGTGCAAATTTGCACGGTCAAATATGATTGACAATGTAATGTCCTGGAAGGCGGCTAGTGCTACCTCCCCTAAGGCTTATTTTAAGGGGCCAATTCTGATTTTCCAAATGATCTACTTGGATCGAGTCGTTTTCATGACGAGAACAGTGGCGAGATCATTTCCATTGTGGGCAAATTGGACGGATGAGAAGATCCGAGAAAGGGTGAAGTTGGAGAAGCACAAGGGGGGCGGCTTTGGTAAGGGGTCTGTTGAACCATCATTTGTATATGCTGGACCTAGACTTGAGGCTCAACACGAGCCTCAACCTCAACCTGAAAATGAACCTCAAGACGAGCCTCAACCTCAAGCTGAAACAGAAGTTGAAGCTGAACTGCTTGATGAAAAGAAAGAATCCATCAAGTATTTGGCGGAGACAGCTATTCGACTTGCAGATGCTTATGGTGAGTTCACCAAAGCAGTTAAAAAAGCTGAGTGTAAGGTTTCTGGTTTCCCAGTTGTCGCCCAAATGTCAAATTTGGCAGAGTCCTTGTTTGAAGGCTTCTCCCTTTCACAGCAAAGTAGAGAAGAAGGTGAAAGGGAAGGTGATAAGGTTGGTACTGATGCTGCTGGATCAGGTGATCAGGTGGTGGATGATGACAATGACAATGAAATAAAGAAGAGAAAGGAGGTGGGGGAAGTGGGGGAGGAGCTGGAGAAGGATAAGGGGGAAGAGGAGGAGCTGAAGAAGGATGAGGGGGCAGTGGAGGAGCTGCTGAATAAGGATGAAGGGGAGTTCAATGGGCGTTCTGTAGATGATGAATTTTTAGCCGATCCGTCTGTCATGGCTGAATTAGAAGGACTCCTAAATGATGCATATGACCACGTCGGCAAAGTTTTTGAATCGCACCATGAAGATTTGAAGGAAAAAAAGGCAAAGGAAAAAGCGCTTCTCGAAGGACCATCTTTCAGCCTTTTTAGTGGTGATGATGCATTTTATACCTCTCAAGAGTTCCTTGAGTCGAGGATGCAGGACATGCATTTAACTGTTCCCCATGCAAGCACATCAACTACGCCACCTGTTCTTCATGCAAGCACATCAGACCCAATATCGCCAATTCTGATTTCGTCTCAACTATCCCCTCAACAACCATCTCCTGTTGTTATATCCTCTCAAGATGCATTGGATTCACCAGTAGAAGAGCCCCCAACTGCCCCCACAGAGTATACAATGGAGACTCGGCAGATGGCTGCTAAGACTGTGCAAGCTAAGCGGGTGCAACCTAAGAGGTCTGTTGAGGTTGCTGATGTTTACCGGTCGCCTTTCTTTATCAGGAATGTGGACATGGTTCGTGGGTTGACTCAGTTGGAAAAACTGGTGGGAGACTATGCATTCTCCAATGAATTAGTTGAAGAGTACGTATCAGTCTTATATTTTTTAATCTGATTCAGCATATATGTATTATATCTTAAGCGCTTGACACTAACGTTTCATGCTTTCATATCTGTATAGGGAGGTTTTGTATTGCCATGCGGGCAAGACTCTCACACGAAGTCGTATGAAGAGTTTGCTTCTTGGTGGTCAAGTTCATCCAGATGTCATTTCTATATGGTGTGATCATTTGAATGAGCTAAACAAATACAGAAATCGTAAATCGCCCTGCCGTCTATTTCTAACAGATACAACTGACGTAAGTTTCTCATTTAAAGTTCTGTAATTGTTCAGACCTGTGAAATCATGAAGTAACCTTATAGATGCATTAAACAGCACTCTATATTCATTAAACAACATTGTACATGCATTAAATAAGAATCCAAGTATTACATGATTGTTTCACTAATATGGGTCACCTAATGTACTGAACAGATTGCAGCATTGGATCTCAACTTTGAAGACGTGAAGTTGGTAAGTCCTTGAAGATTCTTACATTACAGTGTGTAAACTGAGATGAAATGATCTAAACTGAAGACAAACAACAGATTACACAACAGAAATTCATTGTTGTGTTTGTTTTCATTGTCGTCCAGGTTTTGATTCCTATTGTTACTCCCTTGCCACTTCTTTTCTGTTACTATGTTGACAAGAACGTGCTAGATGTGATGCACTTGATGCCGGAGTCAACTGACTATCATCGCCAAGTTAAACCTGTGGTATGTCTTCAAATCTTTTGGCAATAAAGTGAGTTATTTTCGTCTAATCTTTGTGAGAGATTATTTACAATACATTACTTTTCCGTAATCAGGTGAACTTGTTGCTTACGCTTGAAAGTAGGATTCCAATACTGGCGTCTGCATGGCTTTTGACGCCTACTTTGTATCTCCCGCACTGTGACATAGAAGTGGAGTGTGATACTGGAATCTACCTCATGCGTCATATGGAGATGTACAACGGTGTTAAGGCACGCTTTGGTTCAAAGGTGGGCATGAAGGAAGTAAGTTTCTATCTGGTATTTCTAACTAAGTCTCATTGCAGTAGTATGCTAGTAGCGATGCAGATGCATTAATTAGCTTTTGTGGACACTGATGTTGATTTCTGTTGTTGATATTTTTCAGAAAGTTGATGTAAAACGTTACATTGTGAAGGTTTGCAATGAAATTATAACTTGCCAACACAACTCTTTATCTGATGATGTGATTGCAGCAGCAAAGGCTTACAATCATGGCAGTCAGATTTGGTAAGCCTTGAAATTTTAACATTGTACTGTTTTCCGTTTTTCCTTTTTCTGTTTCCCCCGTTAATCAATGGGCTTTTATTTTCCCTTTTTCGCAGTAATCCAGTGCCACAACTTGAAAGCACAGATTTACAGTTGATCAACTATATTAGGGAAAATGCAGGAGATAAACAGTATGTTCTAACTGACCATACAACTTTTTTAAAACTTCTGTTTTTTATCCACTCTTTGTTGTTCTGTGGTTTCTAATTACGACATGTGCATCATCAGTGAGGTCGTTGTAGACACCGATTGGCTGCAAGTAACCAAAGGCGGGTTGCACACCTTGCTGCCTGGAAATTGGCTCATGGATATGGTTATTGATGTTGTTGGTGTTCGTACAACGCTAGCAAACCCAAGTGTTGTGTATTTTCCAACAATAATAAGTGTATTCATCTTCCTTATTCAAACCCATCTGCTTGTTTTTTTGTTTTTGAAATTACAAAGAAGTTTGATAGTTGAGTTGTTCTCAAATTTCAGGCAATTGTCCGTAAAAACGGGTTTCGAAGTCAGTACATCCGACTTTCCTATTTGCCCCGTGATCTAAGCACAGCCAAATGGGTAAATAAACATTCATTTTTTTTTCAAGGCTTAATGTTTAATTCAGGCCATTCACTGCCGACTTATATCATTCTTGACTTTGTAATATTTCAGGCTTTCTTTCCTTATTGTGTGGATAAAGAACATTGGTTTGCTTGTGTTACTGACTTCGAGAAAAGGATGAACTTCATACTTGACTCGAACCTGCCCAGGCGCCCTGATGTGAGACGTAAATTTTTAGTGGAGCAGGTATGATTTGTCTTGTATTGAGAACCCAGACTGCCATTTAATTTGCCTCATTTAATGGCTTTTCTTGTACAATCACAATCACTCACTCTCTTGTTTTTGTATAGCTCCTGCCTGCTGTGGACATCATCACAAGGGACTTTCCAAGTTACTCAAGATTGTTGGAGATGAAAGATTTTAAGTGGGAGTTTGTGAATGTGCCTCGACAAGATAACGGGTATGCTTGTGGAGGTTATATGTTGAAGTGGCTCGAAAATTTGTCTAATCAAGCATCATGGACTGATAAGCGTTTTTATGAGGTATAAATTTGTCTTCCTACTTTTGTAAACATTATTCAATATATTTTATTTCAAGCCTTTCAATATTTGTTGTCAAATGAAATTTATATGTAGGATTTGGATGAATATTGTACGAGTATGATTGCACGTCTCATCAAATGGGATCTAAACAAGAGAAAGGTAAAAATCAAGATCTTTCGAATGCCTAATTTAAATTTTGCCTAATTTTATTCTTCTTTTCATTAGTTTCTGTCTCAGGTGAATTTTACGTAACGGTATTTCCCCCCCTTTTTTTTTGTAGGATTATCACTAGGTGTTATTTTCTAAACACTTGAGTCTAGTGATGTGCAAAGGGAGTGGCAGATGACTTAATCCAATATTCGAAACCCTAAGCCAAGCATTTTCTGCAATGTTTTTTTCGAGTGAGGTGCAAAGGAAGTAAACCATCAAGTCTTGAGAGTGCATATTAGATTCTTCGTACTTAATTTAATGTTTTATTCTAGAATATTTAATACACTACCAAGTCTTGAGAGTGCATATTAGATTTTTTGTACATAACTGTACTAATTCTGAATGTTATTAGATTTTGGGGGAAAAAAAACATGTCACGAGGCAACGAAAATGATGAGATAAACGAATTTGAGCAGAAAAGCTCAAATATCTGTCTACGTGCATTAAAAATTGTTCCACGTGCATGATATGTCTGTCTACGTGCATGAAATAAAGTCATGTATTCACACTACCTGTAACTTTTAATAATTAAACAAACAGGCCTATGAGCCCAATAAAAAAAGTTAAGAAGGCCCACTAGTAACCATTAAGACCAGGAAGTGGGTTATCACATTGGACCACTACATAAAATCGAGTTGGTCCTACACTAGAGTTGGCCAATCTACAGGTCAAACTATGAGCCCAATAAAGTCATGACTTTATTGGATGCCTATGAGCCCAATAAAGTCACACTTTACATAATTAAACAAACAGCCTATGAGCCCAATTAAAAAAAGATAATAAGGCCCACTAGTAAACAAATACCAAAAAGTGGGTTATTACATTGGACCATTACATGAAATATCTGTCTACGTGCATTAAAAATTGTTCCACGTGCATGATATGTCTGTCTACGTGCATGAAATAAAGTCATGTATTCACACTACCCGTAACTTTTAATAATTAAACAAACAGGCCTATGAGCCCAATAAAAAAAGTTAAGAATGCCCACTAGTAACCATTAAGACCAGGAAGTGGGTTATCACATTGGACCACTACATAAAATCGAGTTGGTCCTACACTAGAGTTGGCCAATCTACAGGTCAAACTATGAGCCCAATAAAGTCATGACTTTATTGGATGCCTATGAGCCCAATAAAGTCACACTTTATATAATTAAACAAACAGGCCTATGAGCCCAATTAAAAAAAGATAATAAGGCCCAAAAAGATAATAAGCCTTTTAATTGGACCATTACATGAAATATCTGTCTACGTGCATTAAAAATTGTTCCACGTGCATGATATGTCTGTCTAAGTGCATGAAATAAACGTGACCAAAAGCATGCTATTTAGTCAATATCACAGTTAGCTACCTAATCGACATTTACATTTGTATTGACTTTTCACGTTATCTAAATTGTTTATTGCTTGTTTGCTTATATTTATTTACTGCTTACTTAAATTTATTACCTTGTTGATAAACATCTTAGCCATAAACAATGAAAACACACTCAAATGGTGGGAAGGGTGGGAAGTTTTTGACTCTTTCGCTATCAATGGATGTCGAACTTTGATTTTTCCCGAGTGCAACTCCTCAGCTATGACCATCCAGGGTGACTGATCACTACCATCTCAAGATAGCGACAAGAAACGGCAGTGATCAATCACCGTGGATGGTCATGGCTGAGGAGTTGAACCCGGGAAAAATCAAAGTTCGACATCCATTGACAGCGAAAAGAGTCAAAAACTTCCCACACTTCCCACCCTTCGAGTGTGTTTTCATTATTTATAATGAAGAAGTTTATACACAAGGTAATAAACTTAACCAATCAGTAAATAAATATAAGCAAGCAGCAGTAATAAATTTAGATAACGTAAAAAGTCAATGTTTTATTAAATGTCGATTAGATAGCTAAGTTGCACACCTTGCTAAAATGTCGAAAGAAAATTAATTACAGCCCTAAATAATTCTAATAAATTAGTCATCCGAGAGTACGAGACCGCCAATCCACGCTCCGAACAAAATTGTGACAGCCCTCTTTGTCCAAAACAGCTACTGGTAATATGGTCCTGCAAGACTTCAAAAAAGAAACTCAAACACTATGCTATCAAACCATAACAAGTTAACAATAATACCTCAAAGATGCAAATCTCTCAATTTTTAACTGATTTTTTCAATTTTGCAAAGCTCATACTTCAAATTTAGGCTTCAAACATTTTTAGGGCAAGTATGGTAAGGAGGCTTCTGGGTAATCCTATCATGCTCGAGGGCGTTTGTAATTCGCACTTTATATAGAAGTAATGAATGAAACGAGGGAAAAAAACGCGATGTAAAGCTGGTAGTTAAGGTAATTACCATATCTGCCTCTTCAATTCCGAATCCGAGAAGCAATATGGCCTGTAAAAGCAAGATAATATTTTTCAAGTATAATTCAGAGAGAAAACATTCAGTTACAACATGTCAGCAGTCAGCTGCAACAACTGCAGCGACACCGAAACCATTATCATTGTGCCTTGAAGACTCCCCCTTATGACTGGTTAACAGATTAGGTATATAAAATATTATTACTGTCTTGAAAATTCATGGATGTAGTTTACGTGTTTTTGAATGATCGATGATGAAAATTGTGTCGAAATTTGCCCAAAAAATGAATCCAGAATGTAGTAATAACGAAGTGTAAGCCATTTTTTACCCAAAAAAATGAGACTAAAAAAAGAAGAATAGCTCGATCTATTTAGTCACTGCATACCTATTCTGTCTGCTCATCCTCGGTTGTCCTTCGGTCACAATTCCTGCTGTCATGGTTCGCCATCTCCCCACATGCCCTGCATTTTCTTAGTGGTTTCTTCTTCACTTCCCCTGCTCGTTCTCTCTGTGAGATCAGCCTTTTCCCCGAACCTTTATTTTTGCACTGTCTTGGAGGCAAAACAGTAATTTCAGTGGGCCTGCTTTTTCCTAACAGCATCCCAATTTCAGCATTCTTGTCCTTTCCCTTTGCACTACCAATATTGCTGCCACTTTCATCAGGCGCAATTTTGACCCTTTCCTTGAACTCACGCAAAATCCCAAGCAACTCATCACAATGCACCGGACTCTGTTCAACAAGTGCCACGCAACCAAACAACTCTGACCATAACTCTCCTACTTTGTTTTTCTGTACATCCATTGATGTACAGTCAGCAAGCAACTGGCCATTAGGGCCGACGATTGGTTTGCAGGTTGCTAGTTTGCTCCACCGACTAAGTAGGAAGTCACTTGGAACTTTCTGAATTCCCCGATCTTTAAGGACACACAGAGCATGTCGACAAAGTATTCCATGTCGTTCAAACTTCTTGCAAGTGCACACTGTTGCAGAATCATCCTGACCAAAACCAACCTTATACGTTTTCTTAGTGGCATGATCTATGATCTCTATGTATACAATTGGAAGGGCTGGATCTTTTTCTTTATCCCCAACACCACATGAGAAGCAAGCTGCTTCGACTTCCTTTTGAAACTCACGGAAGATTGTTGGAGTGTAGAATTCTGATGCATTCTTTTCTAGGGCTACTTTAGTCAACAAGTTGGGGAATGAGTTCTTTGATTGTGCAATCAGTTTCGATTGAGTCCATCTTTGTGCATCCATCGCACTCTCAAACCTCATCCAAAACTCAACTAGGGTTAAATTAGGATTAGTGAAGTTGCTGAAAAAGTGGTTTTCTGACTCGGACCTCGAGGTGGTTCTCATCAGACCTCCTAAAAATAGGTCGCGGAAATAAGCTGGAATCCACCTATCTCTAATCTTAAACTTATCCGTAAGCCACACATTATCCGACAATCCATGAGCCTCAACTATTTCTGTCCATCTTTCCTCAAATTCAGCCGGCTCCAAATCGTCACTCCAGACACACCGGTTTATCTCTTTCAAAAACTCGGTATCTTTACAAACTAAAGGTCCTACTTTCTCAGGAAGTTTTTTTAAGATATGCCACATGCAATATCTATGTTGCACTTTTTCTCCCCATGCAATATTCATTCCTTCCTCTATACCCAAATCTTCATCCGTAATCACACAAACGGGATGATGACCACCCATCGCCTCTACAAATCTAGTAAAAAGCCATGCAAATGATTCCTTACTCTCATTACTAAGAAGTCCAGCCCCAAATGTCACACACCTCTTATGATTATCCACCCCCGTGAAAGGTGCAAAAATCATCCTATATTTATTTTTTCTAAAGGTGGTATCGAAAGAGGTCATGTCTCCGAAGATCAAATAGTTTTTAATGCTAATAGGGTCAGCCCAAAATACGTGTGACAATCGACCTTTTTCATCAACCTCAAAATCAAAGTAAAATGAGGGACACATGTGTTTGGTCTTCATAAAATGCTCAATAAGCATTTGAGCATCCCCCTCAGACAAATAATTTTTGATATCTCTTGAAAAATTCTTAAAATCTTCCAATGACGCACCCACATTCTTGTAACCCCTAACATACTCCTTAAATAACCTATAAGACTTAACTGGTCCAATGTTATTTTTGGAGTTATCAATTATCATTTTCTTGTGAAATATACTTAATTCCCTTGTTTGGGTCAAATGTACCATTGTTGTAGGTGTTTGTGGCATATGATTATGACCTTCATGAAAATCATAAATTTGGTATTTACCAATATCAGGACCTTCATTCATAATTCGCTTAAACTTAATACAAGAAGGACATTCTATCCTAGTCCTTTGCCTCCGGTGATTTTTCCCTTTGGGTTGACATACTCCAGCCTTATTACAGACGCATTTCTTATGGGTAATGACACCATTTTTAGACTTTTGGGAGCTTAACCTAGTAACAAATCCACATTCTTTGGCATATGTGTCATAAAACTCAACACCCAAGTCAAGCGTATCGAACAGCATACCAATAACAGGCTTAAGATGGATGGCACACTCAAAAATCCGATTCGTGTTGCTTGAAGAACCTTCTGCTTCCTCCTCGTCCTCTGGCTGTGGCTGCTCTACAGGCTGCTCTACTACGATACCTGCATATATGGTGCAATTAAAGTAAGAAAGATGAAGGACACTCCCCCCTGACCGTAAACATTCTATTACATAACCACATCTGTAGAACATCACCGTTCAAACCTCCAAAGCGAGAGTCTCTAAATACTTGTCTTACACATGCATGGAAAAGTGTTATATGTGCATGGAATAAACTTCTACATGCATCAAATACGTAAAATCTTGTTCTCTAATAGACATCAAACAAAATAGACATCACTGTACTACTGCACAATAAACATTGGCACCTTATTTGACGCAAACAGAACCTTATTTCGTGCACACTGATCCTTATTTCATGCATGAAAAGAGGACGGATATCCTCAAACCTAAGAATAATTGCCTAAAAAAACCTTAAAACATCAAGCAAGCAACTAAGACAAATCATTAAAACCAAAAGATCATCAGACAACTAAGACAACCATGAATCTCAAAATTTAAGGATGAACAGAATTGTACCTTCAACAAATTCGAAAGTCACGACTTCAGGGTCACGTTCAACTGCTATTGCAGATACTTCTGATAAAACTTCAACAATCACTCCTTCTTTTGTAATGACATTTGAAGAAGAGCAGTGGTCATTATTGCTTATATTGCTGCAACACGAAATGTCAAAAGTTAAATAAACAACAATCTAACAGTATACATTATCTATTAAGTAAATTTGATACACAAAATCACAATTTGATGCGCCTCAACAGAAATTTGATGCACATAATATACAAAATGAATTCACGAAACCCTAATTTTCCAGTTTCCCCAATTAATACACGAAACTCCCTAACCCTAATTTCTCAGTTTCCCCAATTGAATTCACGAAACCCTAATTTCAGAAGCATAATTCATCAACCCAGAAAGTTAATCGATGAATCAAAACGATAATTCAGCCCTAATTCAACTAATTTAATCAACTAATTCAACTAATTTTCGCAAAAAAATCATAAAAATCGAAACTTTACCTCGAATTAAAAGGCTCCATTGATTGAAGCAACGTCGAAAGGTTAATTGTCGAATAATTTAGTGAGTAAATTTGATAGTCGAAGAATTAGAGTAATGGCGAAAGTTTTGATGGTCGAAGAATTAGGTTAATGGCGGAGGATTTTCGTCTTCGAAGAGAGATAAAAAATGAGGAGAGAGAAAGTGAATTTGGGAAATGAGGAAGTTTGCAGGGGTTTGGGAAGGGTATACGCGTTAAGATTGAGGGAAGCAGATCCAATGGTTATTAATCAGACTAACAGATCTAAGGGTTATTAATTGGTTCTCATGGTTCTCATTATATGGGTGGTTCTCACCTGATCTCGACCCTATATATATATATATATATATATATATATATATATATATATATATATATATATATATATATATATATATATATATATATATATATATATATATAATGCGTTAGGAATAAATCAATTATAAGCATGATGAATGAGTATTTAATAGTGTTGTTAGTGTATGAATAGAATTTAATAGTATGTACTATTTATAGGAACTGAGTTCGAGGTGGAATATTTCTAGCAGCTGTTCGGTTGCATTCTGCAATCTGAGGTAGGGGAATAGACTGTGAGTTATATTTGTTTCATGAAATGAGATCGTTCGGTTATTATGAGATTGGTATATGATGTCGAATATTGTTGTTGCGATGTTATTATTTTGCCTTGAATATTATTGTAACATCCCGTATTTTTGTAAAAGTATATTTTAAAAATATAAAGTAGTTTTCGGAATTTAATAATATTTTAATTATAATTCGTAAGTTTTATTTTAAGAAATGTCGTTAAGTTCCGTCTTAAGTTTGTTTAATCTAAAGATTTTGTGTTTACTTCGTAGTTTCCGTTCTTAAGGTTTTTGCCCCATATATTTTGGAAACCCGACTCAAGTCAAATATAAAGGACACCTTCACTCTCCTTTTCAACGTGATACCACTCCTCACAAAAAAAACATACAGTAACTCTACTTCCTCCATTGTTACCCTTTTCCACTTCACAAAAACATCATCGATTTACTCATCTCAACTCCGATCGACGCAAGGTTTTCGCCTACGCTTTCATCTCTTCATTTCCGTTCTTTAGACCTCTTTAAATTTCGGTTTTCGTCAAAGGCATTGGACGACTCTTAGTCTGGTTTCGTAAATGGTTTGGATTGAAAGACCCCCCGGCCGGGCAACCGGAAGGGAAACCAACTCTCATTTCAAATAGTTTCCGAAGTTAGTTGAGAGCCTTTGCATAAGTGATGCATGTTGATAGGAAGATTGATGTCGCATGTTATAAATGTTGGAGTATGTTGGATGCTTTATGTGTTACATGTTATTGACAATGTGTGTAGGTACATGAGGCAGTTTGCAGGGGGTTACGTTGAGGCTAGCGAACGATGACCCTTCATCGTTGACTTTTACCTTATCGTGTAGCTAGACCTTAGACTTATGTTTCAGTATATTGTGCCTGTAGGGATATGCTATCACGGGCTGCTTTTGTATTGCACTTATATACTTATTTATGTTTAATTTTCTTCTGCATGTTTAATTTTCTTTTCAGATTAGGTCAATTAATTGTGCATAATTCATGGATTCACGGAATCTTGAAATTTTGTTTAAGAAATTAATTGTGCATCATATCTTTCAGTTATTATTATGATTATGATTCTTTTCAATTAGAAAATTTAAACAAAATTAACGTGATTCACGGAATTTACCATGATTCACGGATTTTACCATGATTCACAAAATTATTATTATTTTTTTCAGTTTAGTGTATTGACCGTGATTCAGGGATTTTAAAAAATTTGTTTTGGAAATTAATTTCAATCAAATATTAGGTTATTATTATTATTCTTTTCAGTTTAGGAAATTTATTCTACATAATTCACGGATTTTAAAAATTTTGTTTTGGAAATTAATTTCAATCAAATCTTTAGGTTATTATCCTTCAAAAAAAATCTTTATGTTATTATTATTATTCTTTTCAGTTTAGGAAATTTATTGAACATGATTTACTGATTTTATCAAATTTTGTGCATGATTCAAGGATATTGACCATGTTTGACGGATTTTAAAAATTATTGGACAATCAATTTAGTAATATGTTAGGAGGCTTCAAATCACGCCACGTAAGACGAAGCTTGTTTTATGTGATGCCACGTCAGCAGTTTGGCTTCTGCATTAGATAAATATATGATACTTTCTCTATTTTTATTATTAATTTATTTATCTTTGATAAATATATAAAAGTGACAGCGGTTTTTCATGCTCATATCATCACGATTCACCACCACAATGAACCGCGCAACGGAAAATAGTGGACGGGTACTAATGTTATTTGAACTTTGAACTAATCGAGTAATTAACTATTTCATGTGTGTAATGTTTCCTTTTACGCGTTTTTTATCACAAAAATATTCATTTAATTTTGAATAAAAGTACTCTTTAGATAGGAAAAAAAAGGTACGTGTAAGTCGTAAGAAGTAGTTGAGACCAAAAAAGTATTTTCGTGTATTTCGATTTAACCCGGCCCGGTTAAAAAAGTAGGCAATCTTCTGAAAGCATCAATAATAATGGATAGTTTTACTCTATCTTTTCTTTCCATCTCTTTCTCTTCAACTATTTTTCTCCATCTATTTTTCTCCAATTACAATGGATAGTTTTTTCTCCATAATTCTTTCCATTATGGGACCCACTTTTTTCTTACTCAATTTTTTAAAGCTATCTACCCCACCCACAATCCAATTATCTTTTACTTAGAAGTGAATGTATAAGTAGGTTTGTGAGTGTATGACTTATTTTATATTATAAGGGATATATATAGAAGGTGGAAATATAGTAGTTGTAAATATAGCCGTTGTAAATATAGCAGTTGTAAATATAGCCGTTAAAAATACATTGACATACATTGAAATACATAATATAGGCGTTACTTTTTTTCATTGAGATGACCATTGTCTTGAGTTGAGTTGAGTTGAGGTTAAGTTGAGTTGAATTGAGTTCAATTTTTTAATCTATCTACCCCACCCACACCCTCTTTCCTCTGCCAACTACCCACATTCCCTTCCCCTTTGTATCCATCTTTTTCTCCATGTTCATGGAGCCCCACCATTTTCTCCATGAACATGAAAATTTTCTCATAGTTATTCAAGAGATAGAGAGTTTTTTTTCTCCATAATGGAGGATGGAGAGGTGATTCTCCATTGTTATTCATGCTCTGAAAATTAGCCATATAGGTCACTCACTAACAACGAGTAAGAGAAATAAAAACCCAAACATACCTGCAAGGCCCAAAGACAAGAATCTTCAGTTCTTGTTCTTTCAATATTAGTTTTGTAGTTTATGGGCTGCATAAATACAAGCCCACATATGATTAGATCCATCAGTCCATCACAAAATAATTGTGCAAACTTATTTGTATGATTGACACATTTATAAATAGTCAAAACTTTTAAAACAAAATTATTTACATACAAGGCCTCAAACGTTCTATGTTTCGTTTCCTACCGCATGTATGAGGTCGTTTATTAATACTGTATCGATTTCAGGGTTAAATAACAAGTTATCATTTATTTTTAAGAGATTATTTGAATCATATTTTTTTCTGAACTGTTTATACACAAAATTGACACGAATAGCCTGTTATTAAATTCACCTTAAATTATTTTAATCTCTATCACAAATATATTTACACTTACCAAACATTGAAACTTGAAATATTTTAAAAATATTGTTACAATTTGCTATTTTATATTTTATACTTATGTTGTACTATAACTATATTACAATGATAGTGTAGACATAAAAATATGTCTCATTTTATTAAAAATAGTCAAAGTCAAAATATTGACCGTTTTTGTAAAATGGGTTTCAACTTTCGTTTATTTGGGCCGAAATATTACTAGTCCAAACAAAAAAGACTACCAAGTCACTATAAAAAAAAAGGTTTTACCAAGTCCGTCTCAGAAAAGAACCCTAACATCTCATTTGCTATAAATACGGCACTTAGTACTCTCACTAGGGACTAATCACTACACTTACAAAAATCAAAACCTCTCTACCAAAAACCTCTCTACAAAAATCTCTCCCAAGATAAACCAGAGAAAAAAAAATACATTCATTTCTAGTCATCTAGATTTGAATACAAGACTACTCTTTGATCCGACAATAAGCGTTTGCCGACGCCGCCGTCGATTGAAGATAAACAAGTCAAAGTCGTCATGGAGATTATTAAGTCTTCAAATCAAGACCATCTTCGTCATTCAAGTGTGGAAATCGAATCAGTAGAAGAACTAATAGATTGTACCCGAAATCTTTTGATTTAATAAAATTATTATTTTGTTGCATCTTTTGTGTTTTCTCTATTTATTTGCAGATTAAACGCAAATTTGTTGTTACAGATAATGAATGATTTACCTCGGATAGATACATGATTTCATATTTATGCTGTATATACTACTTATGACAAATTACAAATATTAGTCCTTCTATATATATACACTAAAAATTTACCATCTCCAAATCTTTCCACTTAAATTTTCCGTCTAAGTAATATCTTACTAGACAATTTTTATTCCCATTCATTTCAAAATAAGAGAGTATTTATTAGTTCCATTAATTAATTATCAAATTTTGTAATATTTTTATTTAAAATACTGTTCCAATTAATTAAAGGCCATACATACTTTCATACGAATTTAGGAAAGTTGACCTACCAAATCTAGGAAATTGGAAAATTACCATTCCGTCTGTATAAGACTACTTGGCGGCAAAGTTCCTCTACTCCAAGCTGGAACCTTATAAATACTCCATATATATAAATATATAATATCCTTACAAAATAAAAAGATCTAGATTTCTTCAAATTAATATATATTCGGTATTTAATTACGTTATTATACCGTTATACGCTAATTTCATATCCAGATTTTCAATCAAACTCCTCACACTCTCTCTCTCTCTCTCTCTAATTCAATACGGTAAGTTTCTTGTATTTATTTACTATTTATTTATCTTTGTTTTATTCATGATCGTATGTTATTTTCATTGAAATTGAATTCGGCGTTGATTGCAGAATTCAGGTTTTTAATCCTAGTTTTATTTGCATGAATCCTTTGTTTCTTTGTTAATCACTTTTAATTAGGTTTTATTTTGTTTTTGATTTTGATTATCCGATTATTTGCGCGAGCAACGATTATGTATTATCGTCGTTGTTAGTGACGGAATCAAGATTTAAGTTTAGGTGTGCGAGGCGTTAATTATATAAGTTACACTGGAAAAAATTTCCAAAAATTTAACGAAAAGTTCCGTAAATTTAATCCGCCGAAAATATTTCGGAAAATTTTACTAAAAGTTCTGAAAATTTGACCCCCTAGCTCAACTATTGGTTGTTATTGATGATCAATTCGTAGAGACTGTTTATAGTGAAAAAAAAGTATGTGTATAGTATTTAAAGAATAAATAATGGGTAAAATAAGCAGAATTTAGCAGAATTTGGTTTCCGATAATGACTTTGGTTGTGTTTTTTCAGTGATAATGTCGATGCTTGTATCGAGGAGAAGCCAGTTAAGCAGTTACAGGCGAAAAATAGGGATTTTGGATTGTGATATTGAGCACAACAGGGGAAATAACCTTGAAGTTTCGGCTAAGAAACGACAACGTGTCTATAGAAAGAATGTCGATGTTTGTTACCGCGCAGTAGAAGTAGAGGATGATGACAGTGCTGGAGAAGGTTTGGAATGTGATGATGATAGGGAAGATGAAGATTACCAGGTTTCAAGGCATGTGAGGAAAACAACCGCGAGAGGCAGAGCGATAGCAAAAGCTAAACCTGCTGTGATAAAAGAGAGAAGCAAGGGAAGATCTAGGCATTCTGTATGTATGAACTCGAGAATTACAAAACCCGTGTCTTCACCAGATTCTTCTTCTTCTTGTTTGACATCTTGCTCTCCTGTCTCAATTCATTCAAATTCACCTACTAGCTGTGATGGCAACAGTTCTGCAATGTCGACAAAAACTGCACCTGTAAGGACTTCTTCTCATAGATAATTATTCATTAATTTTGCAAGTTTTATTGTAATCTGTGTTTTGATGCTATATTGCTATCTACCTAGCAGCATGCTACCCAAATAATTACAAGTTTTATTTAGTGAATTGGGTATATGTTTGGGAAATAAGGCTTAAAATCATGAAGACCTTCCCTTATCAGACCTGGAACAAACGAATAGTATACCCATTTCCTTGAGTTTCGTGAGGGACACAGTAGGTCTCATAAGCAAAGAGTTGAAGCAGTATAGCCTAAAGGTTCATTTATTCCCTTGCTGATATTTGTTTGTCTTGTTACTAAGACATTTTTTTTCTCGAACAGGAGAAAGGGAAGAAGCATTTCACATGCCATCAGTGTAAGAAAAATGATAGACCAGCTGTTGTCAAATGTCTGAAGTGCAATGACAAACTGTACTGTCTGAGATGTATCCGACAATGGTATGCTACTATCCCTCGACCTAAATACTTTTGTTTTCTCCGTTTAATTATACTTCTATTGCGGAGTTGGTTTCACATGTAAGACCGTCCCCTATTAGTTAGTTTTTGTGTGACTTTCCTCATACGTGACTGGCGCTTTTTTGTTTCGTTTAGGTATCCTGAATGTTCTGAAGTGGATATTGCTAAAGCATGTCCTTTTTGCCAAAGAATATGCAATTGTAGTGTGTGCTTGCACACAAGCGGCGTTATAAAGGTAAGCTGGCTGGTAAATTAATTCATTACTTAACTTCATATGCCAGAATTTCGTATTTTCTATCATTTGGTATTGAGTATTTGTTTTACTGATCAGACATCAAAGAGAGACATCCCTCAACAAGAAAAGATTGCAGACCTCAAGTATCTAGTGGCCTCATTGATTCCTTATGTAAGGCAAATTCGCCACGAACAAGCTCACGAAATTAAGATTGAGTCAAACATTCAAGGTATTTCGCTGGAAGAAAGTGACATTCCTGAGACCTCTTGCTTTGATGATGAGCGAATTTTCTGGTATGTCTTTCATTTAAGAAAAGCAAGAGAAAATAGAAATTGTTTTTTCATGCATTTTGTATCTTTCGTTTTGTTTTCTGTACTAAATCGTCTTTCTTTTGTCTCTGTCAGCAATCAGTGTGCAACTTCTATTTTCGACATTCACAGAAGTTGTCAAAGCTGTGGCTATGAACTTTGCTTGGGTTGTTCTCAAGAAATCCGGGAAGGGAATCTCTTAGGAGGCCCTGAAGGCAGTTTACACACATCCTCGTTCAAGGGATATGATTACCTCCATGGTGGCGATCCTTTACCTAGTTGCTCTTCCGTTGGAAAATCACATAATGTCCATTCATACACTGAATGGGTAAGTAATAGTGATGGAGTTATTCCATGCCCCTCAAAGGACAGAGGAGGCTGTGGTAATGGGACATTGGAGCTTCGGAGAATCCTTCCCAAAGGCTGGTGGAGTAGTTTAGAAACAAAAGCCGCGTCACTGTCAAAAGATACAGATATCAGACAAAAGGTCACCTTACAAGGAAACTTGATCCACAGTAACCTGTATAGCCCCTCTTCGAGGGATCTACTTGGACATGAGGCAATGATCCATTTCCGACAGCATTGGGCCAATGGTGAACCTATTATTGTGCGAGATTGTCTAGAACAAGCACCTGGGTTGAGTTGGGAACCAATGGTCATGTGGCGAGCACTGTGTGAAAATGCAGACTCCCAAATTAAAGCCATTGATTGCCTAGCCAGTTGCGAGGTAACAATTTGCCTTTCATATTGCAAAACTGTTCTTTTGTTATTTTGTTCCATATTTCGGATCCAAAGCATCTATCTATACCATCTATAGACCTGGCAAAAATATACCGAATCCGAGAAACCGATCGAAAATAACTGAATCGACACCTGACCGTAATCCGAAAGGTATAACTGAACTTCACCCCGAAACCTGAATCGACCTGAACTGATTCGAAATTGAACTGAATTTGTAATATCCGAAATAGACCCGAGATCGAATAAACCCGAACTGTTTCAACCTGAACTGGTTTGACCCGAATCGAAACACACCCGAACCGTTTTCAACCTGCTTAATGATGACCGAAATTCAACCGAAACCCGAAATTACCCGAATGTAGTAATTGTCGTTTGTCAAACAAAAGAAAAAAAATTAATTATTTATATACATATTTTTATATTGGCGGGTAAAATGATGGTTGACGGTAAAATAACTCGAGAATCTACAATTTTTGGAGGCAAAATATAATTAGCTCGTCAATTTTTGGAGGCAAAATCAATTTTTTTACCATATATGATAAAAAAGAATACAAAAGAGATTTAGATGAACAAAATAACTAATCAAAGATTTAAAGCGCAAAATCTGGAAATTTCATTAATTAATTAGGGATAATTAAATATCTTCTTACCGAAATGAGAAATCCTTTCTATCTTTACAAAATATATGGTGTATACGTGTTATGGACTGTATACCATATTTACGAATTGCGATTATTAAAAAGGAAAGTAGTTGGTGACTTGGTGTTATGGTGTATACGTGTATTTTTTTCGACAAAGGTTGTATACATGTATTGACGTAATGAGTTTTTGATTTTTTTAATTTTTATCATTTATTCATTTGCCATTTGCCATTTGCTATTGTTTTACATTTTAGTTTTTAGTTTTTGACTTTTTAATTTTATGTACTTATTTCTCCACTTGATACTTACTAACTTAATAACTTATAAGTTCATCTAACTATATTGTCTATTTATACCCCTTCCGTCTCAAACTTTCAATCGTTTGTTTATATATTTCATCTTTTTATTTTGGATGTCTTTAGTAGACATTTTGATCATCCAAACTCAATTTGATCAACTTAATAATTAATCCTAAAAGTATTAAGTGGAGAAATAAGTACATAAAATTAAAAAGTCAAAAACTAAAAACTAAAATGTAAAACAATAGCAAATGACAAATAAATAAATGAGAACAATTAAAAAATCAAAAACTCATTACGTCAATACACGTATACAACCTTTGTCGAAAAAAATACACGTATACACCATAACACCAAGTCACCAACTACTTCCTTTTCAATAATCGCAATTCGTAAGTATTACATGTTTGACCGTTCATATTTAAATTATTTGTATATATAATATATCAATAATTATAAAAAAATAGATAAGAAAAAAATGTGGAATCAAATTATATTACTATTAAAAGAATTTGAAATATTATCGGACAAAAATCTAAAAATTATATCAAAAACAAAATCGAAATATTTGATATATAAATATACTCCAATATTAATCCCTTGACATCCGATCCGAATATGGCCCGAATCGAATCTCATCTGCTCTGATATTGACCCGACCCGAGTCTCATCTGTTCCGAAATTAACCTGACTCGAACCTGAACTGACCCGAAATATTTACAACCGATTAAAAGCGAAAACCGATTCCAACCTGAATTGAACCGAACTGAAATCGAAAATAAAGGTAAACCGAAATAACCCGATTCGAATGAAACTGATTCGAAACTGAATCGAATGACCTGTTTGCCAGGTCTAACCATCTATTCATTTTATTTCCATAGGTTTAATTAAAATACTATATCTACTAAGAAACTAATTTGAAATTCCCATGAAACTTCTGAAAAAAAGACGTGAGCCATATAAAGTTCACTTTGATTGCTTGTATCAAATGTACATAAATTTATACAATGTTGCTAAAATAATGCTCACTTAATGCAGGTTGAAGTAAGTACTCGGGAATTCTTCAAAGGATACAAAGACGGTCGAAGTTACCCGAATTTATGGCCGGAGATGCTCAAGTTGAAAGATTGGCCTCCATCCGATTCCTTCGAAAATCTTCTGCCAAGACATTGTGATGAGTATATCAGTGCACTGCCGTTTCAGGAGTACACGGACCCGAGGCACGGAATTTTAAACCTCGGTACTATGTTGCCTTCTACCTTCCTCAAACCTGACTTGGGTCCGAAGACATACATTGCCTATGGAGTTAGGCAGGAGCTTGGTCGAGGAGATTCCGTCACTAAGCTTCACTGTGACATGTCTGATGCTGTATGTCGTCTTCTTATCTTTCACTACTGTGTTATTTTTTGGACACAAAAACCCAACCTAAAAAAATCCAAGACTTACTGGAAACAATTTTTTAGCAAGCATGACTAGGGAATAATGACCCAAAGTGACTTACCGAAACAAATTCTTAGTAAGCATGACTCGGAAATAGTGCAAATAACTTAATCCGTAACACCCTTGACCAAAAAATGATTCGAATCAACCCAAATTTATCAGTTGTTAATTTCTCGGTCTTTTTTATTAATTCAGGTAAATATCTTGATGCATACTGGTGATGTTTCCTTGAGCAATGATCAGAAGTCAGCAATTGCCATGCTTAAAAGGAAACACAAAGCTCAAGATCAAAGGGAACTACTGCACTGTCAACATATGACCAATGATGTGGAGTGTAATGATCTGGATCAAGATTGTGCTGCTTTGACAGAGGGTGCTGCGCTCTGGGAC
The DNA here is from genome assembly GCA_029255685.2 of Silene conica. Lineage (NCBI taxonomy): Eukaryota > Viridiplantae > Streptophyta > Magnoliopsida > Caryophyllales > Caryophyllaceae > Silene > Silene conica. The sequence continues at coordinate 78,855,627 of CM055314.2, forward strand.
ATTTTCCGGCGAGAAGATATACCAAAGTTAGAGGCTTATCTTCAAAAACACTCGAAGGAGTTCAGAAACACTTATTGTTGCCCGGTTGAGCAGGTAACTTTAATTTGACTTCAATCCAGGAGATGCAATTCTCTTTAATCTTCAACTTTGTGTTTTCTTTTTGGTACAACCACATAATTTGATCACTTGCTAACGACACCATCAACAGTGCTCTAAAGTTTCTAACAAGTTTGAGTGACATACCTCGCAAATATTTACTTGACGTTAACATTTCTGCTTTGTTGAATGGCCAGGTCGTTCATCCCATCCATGATCAATCCTTTTACCTGAGTCGAGAGCACAAGCAAAAGCTTAAGAAAGAATTTGGTGTTGAAGCATGGAGCTTTGAGCAGAAGCTTGGGGAGGCAGTTTTTATACCAGCTGGCTGTCCACATCAAGTCCGCAATCTTAAGGTAAACTATCCTATGAGATTTCGTTTATATCGCTAACTGACCAATGCTAGCACATTACATTCATCAATGACTGATCTAATGATTGCACATTCTGCATGCAGTCTTGTACGAAGGTGGCCGTGGATTTTGTTTCTCCCGAAAACATCAAAGAATGCCTTCGATTGACAGAGGAGTTCCGAAGACTTCCAAAGTTCCACAAGGCACGAGAAGACAAACTCGAGGTATGAATCCAAAATAATCCCTCTTTTGCACTTCTAAGCGTTTTAGTAGCAAAGCATAACGACCTTTATATTATTCCAACAGATTAAGAAGATGATTATACATGGAATCAGCCAGGCGATCAAACAACTGGACCAGCTAATGTCGAATGAAGACATTCGATGATTCTTTCAACCTATTTATTGGTTGTAACTCATATAACAAATAAACATCAAATTCAAATTCAATTGAATATCAAATCAATGAAGCAACTTTTTGTGTCACAATTCCTCTCTATATCTCATGCTTTTTTACGTCAGAGATCTCCCGATAAGCTTTTATGAGAACACACACATACAAAAATTAGTGCAATTATACAAGTCCCTTATTAGATGACTTGATAATAAAATGTGGCCTTAACAAAATTATAGTTAGAAGGGGCCGGGTAATGTATTTTTATGCAATTTATTTTGCACAAATTCTCAATTTAAAACGGATATTTATTTGTTTTAATCTTAAGACGAGTTAAATGTCACACGTAAGATGAAAACAACATGTATTAAGATTAGCAAATGGTTTCCAGTAAGTGAATAGTACATCGAAGGTATTACCACCAATATTATAGTTTCTAAATATTATAATACTATTTTTGAGTTTTGTTTTTAAAAAAAACGAGTATTGTTATAAAGTTTCTGAGTTTATTTTTTAAAACAATAAGTTTAAAAAATTACAATAAAACTAAAAAACATCATATATAAACTTAGTTTTATTTTAGGTCTGACGGAAAAAAAATTAAAACTAACTTATAAATTTTAATAAACTCGGAAATAATACACATGTTCAAAAAACAATAAGGTTTGAGACAATAAACTCAAAAAAAAAAAAAAAAATTAGTCATGCTTAAAAAACAAGTAACGTTGAGAAAATACTTTTTCTCAAAAGTTTCTCCCATAGTTAGGAGTGACATGTGAATTTTCCATGATTTAATTTAGAAAAAAATCGATAGTTTAGATTTATCTTTTAAGAGAACAAGAGTTAGTTTTAGTGGTAAGATCTCTCTTACTCTCAAAGTGGGGTTGGATCGATTCTACTTTGACACATACTGTATAATATGCTATACATCCGATGTCTTACCACTAGTTTTATAGTTTCTTAGCATTATAATAAAAATTCTGAGTTTTGTTTTAAAAATTATGAGTTCATTCACTCAAATATTAAGCTTAATAGATTACAATAAACTCAAAATCATTACGTACAAACTTAGTTAAATTTTGAGTTTTGATAGAAAAAAACTTAAATGTAACTTATAAATTTTAATAAGTTTAAAAAAAATATACATATACTAAAAAATAAATAAAGTTTGAAATAATAAGCCTAAAGAAGTACGTATATGTCCGAAAATAGGTAAAATCTAAGTGAATACATCTAATGTAGTTAGGATGATACCTATAAAGTGAACTCATTCAATCAACATCTAAAGCCAATCAGTAGCTAGGATGAATGGGGAAGTAGTTAGATAATCCGTAACAAATTTAACTCAATAATAATGTAACATAGCTACTTGAAAAAAGTTAACTCTTTAACTTACCTTGGAGATTCAGGGCGACAATCATGAGATTCAGGGTGACAATTATTATTCAGAATTCAGAAGGACTCCAATAATTATTTCACAAATTCTTATTTGCAACGGCACTATCCGTCGCAAGCTTGCGACGGATACCGTTTTCACTCATAAAATACCCACTTTTTCTCTCTCTGCAACACTATTCATGTGGTCCCCTTTTTCCACTAACTCATTTTGTATCCATTTTATCTCACAAAATATCCGTCACAAATGGTGACCCGTCACAAGTAAGACTTACTATAATTATTTTCATCAGAGAGGTAAGAGCATCCACCTTGAAGAGGATCACCCATCCTCTTAGATGAGAGAGAATGCTAAGGCTGTGTTTGGCAAGGCAAATCAGGTACCTGATTTGTCTGAAATGACTTTTTTGTCAAAACAATCAGGTACCTTATTTCTTTTTGGGTGTTTGGCAAGAACCTGATTTGAGGAAAAAAGGTACCTGAAATAAAAAGCTACTCCAGGTAGCATTTGAGAAATCAGGTACCTGTTTTATTTTCATCTACCTATTCTACCCTTAATTGTATAGGATCGCTACTTTAATTTGGGGTGAAGCTTAATTAATACGGAGTATTTTTTTTGTATGATTTTAATAAAGAATTATTTTTGTATCGCTAAAATATATTTTAAAGGGTGTATTGTTTGAATTTTTTTACCTAATCGTTATATGTTAATTATTTTCTCATTCGCCTTGACCTCAGCCTATTAAAAACGTAACGTCGTCAAAGACAATAACACAAGAATAATAGTAAAAACGAAAGATATCAATAATAAGCTATGTCCTTTTCTGTCATTTTGTTAAATATCAGCTACCTTTTCAGCTAGTATCCAAACAGTTTTAACAAAAATCAGCTACCTTTTCAGGTCTTAATTTTCAGCTACCTTTTCAGGTAACTTTTCAGGTTCCAGGTACCTTTTCAGCTTTCAGCTACCTTTTCAGGTTTCAGCTACCTTTTCAGCTAGTTTTACCTCTTCAATGTGGAATCAATATTAATCATCCTCTTTGAAGGAGAAAGAGGAAGACTTCCTCTATTTTTAGAGGAAGTACAACCTTGTCCCTTGTGCCCAACCCCCAATAGGATTCATGCATGTAATTTTTATTTTACATAATTTTTATTAAAATAAATGTATAAAATTTGCAAGTGGAATAATTTTACGTTTTTTGTATATTTTACTGTAATAATTTTACGTTTTTCGTATATTGTACGGTAATAATTTTAAATTTTTCGTATATTGTACGGTAATCATTTTACGTTTTTCTTATATTGTACGCTAAAAATTTTACGTTTTTCGTATATTGTACGTTAATGAGTTTACGTTTTTCGTATATTGTACGGTAATGATTTTAAGTTTTTCGTATATTGTACGGTAATAATTTTACGTTTTTCTTATATTGTATGGTAATAATTTTACGTTTTTCGTATATTGTACGGTAATAATTTTACGTTTTTCGTAGATTGCATGTTTGAATTTTCGTTACTAATATTTCATTTGATGTATTTTTTTAATCCGTTTGTAATTTATTTGTAACATATTTTATTTGATAACGGCATCAATTTTTTAGTAAGAACTTTTTAATTTGTAAACAAATGATTCAAAAGAAATAAAACATATCAATTATATTAAGAGAAAAAATATATTAAAATATGAAAGAGGAATGAAAGAGGATCCTCTTTGATGTGAAGAAAAAAAATAAAAGAGAATGTGTAAGAGGATGAAGTTAGTGGAAAATGATTTAGATGAAAGAGAATATGAGATGTTAAAAAGTTAGTGGAAAAGAGAAAAAATAAGAGGATGAAACCATCCTCTTCAATGCACCTGCTCTAAGGCAACAGTCCTTACTAATCTTCATTATATTATTCAGGATTCAGGAGGGGCCTATAAATTTTATCCGAAGGGATTCAGAGTCATTATTCAGGATTCAGAGGGCGCCTACTAATTTTCATTAGCAGGGTAAGGGCGACGACAGTCCTTACTAATCTTCATTATATTATTCCTCCTCATCTTCCCTACTCAGGATATTAGGAGGGCGACAATCCTACTAATTTTCATTCAGGATATTAGGAGGGCGACAGACAATCCTACAAATTTTCATCAGGAGGGCGACGATCTTACAAATTTTCATCAGGAGGGCAACGATTCCTACTAATTTCGTTATTCAGAATTCAGGAGGACGACCGACGATCCTACTAATCTCCATTATTCAGGACTTAAGGAGAGCGAACATCCCTACTAATTCTTCATTATTCTGGATTAAGGAGAGCGACCATCCCTACTAACCTCTCCTTCCATCACTAAAAAGAGTGTGTATCTATGGACTTAGCTATTTATACTAATACAAAACCCTAATTTTCCTAATCTTAGACTAATCTAATATACTAATTCACAAATAGGAATAAAAAATTACTCACAAATAGGGATAAAAAGGTATTATAGACATAAAGAAAGTCTATTAAGAACGGAACTAGAAAAAAGTCTACAAGGCGATTTAAGAAATACTTCCATAAAACCACGCACCTGAGAATAAAAATTTCAAACTAATACCCATCATATCACATACTCACTCCTCCTATTCAACAAGTTTTTTACGTTTTTACTATTTTATGAGATGAAATATTTTCACGAAACGTAAAGAAACTGCTGAATGCGAGAATCAACAACAATTGAGGCATTATCTCAACATAAAGCACAACTGATTAACATGAATCATCATCTGAACTCGTTTGATAAAAAACAAAATTAAAATTAAAACATAATTTAACCTAAATTTTGGTGACAAAAATTACTAGCATAAATTGAATAGATCTAGTTGTTTTATGTTTGTAACCAATTATTTGTGAGAAAGAGAGGCTAACAAACACTCTTTTTTCCCTTCAAATGTGTCATCACCTTATATACTTCTAAGAAAAGATTAGGGTTATTATTCTTTTAAGTAAAAGACCAAAACACCCTTATAAGTTATGAGTGGCTTAATAGATAAGTATGTGTAACATAGTTGTACTTTTTGGTCTTGTTCCCATGATGTTAAAGTCGGTAACGCGAGGAATAAATTAGCATCGTTTATAAAAGGCAACGAATTTTACTTTTAAACGATGCTATTTATGGAGTGAATATACTTATTTTTTGATACATAAATATTTTTTATTTGGTATTCAATTAAAAATAATTAGGTTTGAACCCGTGAAGATTTACGGGTTAAGTAATGAATGTTTAATAGTACATTATGATAATATTCGTCTAATTAGTGTTTAACTAGTGTAACACCCGTGAAAAATCACGGGGTTGTGTACACTTACTTTTAAAGATGACAAACGTAAATTTATTTCAATATATAGCAATTATATTTATTCGAACAAATTGATTTTTTTAACGGGGTTGTTTTGCATATAAGATATGTTCGGTCAAAAGGTGAATTTCCTGGTGCACTAATTTTGGAATATCTGTCAGCAATGATGAAAATATTTGGATTAATAATGATAACATGAATGAATAAGATATATAAGAAAAAACAATAAACGATTAAAAAAAGATTAAATAATTAATAATGGGTAATTTGGAAAGTTATTAGTATAATCTGATTGGTTGTATATGTTAACGATTTTGATTTCGATAAAAATATGGTAAACGTAAAATATGGTAAACAACCGTGATAGGTAGGGAATATTTATGGAATATTTAGGATTTGTTATTAGTAAAATATGGTAAACGATTTTATTATACTATTTAAATGAATGGGATCAGCCGCGATTGGTAGGTAATATTTATGAAATATTTAGGATTTGTTATTAGTAAAATATGGTAAACGTTTTTATTATAATATATACAAAAATATGACGTGGCATAAATTAGGGGTTTTGATTGGTCTACAAAACAGTTTTTTGTGAGTGTGAATGTGAGTGCGAGAAAGGGTGAACGGTGAAACATTATTGTGCCACGTATGCAATTTGACATTTTGCTTTTATAGTAATAATGATAATGATGATTGTTTAAGTTAGTTTTACCATGATAAACTTTAGTTTGTAGATTATTCACGCGTAAAATTAGCTTTTTTTTATTTTCTTGTACCATAAGACAATATTTTTTGAATAAATTAATGAGTTTCATACAAAAGAATGGTCTTAAAATGTGACATTTTTTCGTAATTTGAAAATATATCACAAAATAATTATATGAAGTGGGTGACTTATTTTGAGATTTTCTTCTTTTGTTATTGATTAAGAAGCCACGTCAGCCGATTTGGCTATTACATTAAAGAAATATACGATGCTATTGAAAATGAAATATTCATTTAATTTTGAATGAAAGTTCTCTTTACCTAGAATAAAAAAATAGGTACGTCTAAGTCTAACAAGTAATTGAGACGAAAAAGTATTTTCGTGTTTTTCGATTATTAATGATGCGCGCATTTCAAGACCTAAAAGACAGATTCCCGGAGTTATGAGAACTGATATACTGGTTGGCATCAAAAGTTTTGTAGCAAGACCTTACTTGCCTTGCAATAGGGCATTCTCCCTCAAGAATGTCAAATTGTGAGTTGAAAGGGCTACGGGTGTAGCTAAACCCGATTCGGCTTATAGTTAGCTTAGTTAGTTGTTTCTTTGTTTTTAATAAGGGTTATATAGTTACTTGATCTCTTACTCGAGGACGAGTAAGGTTTAAGTGTGGGGAATTCTGATGAGCTCCATTTTGGTCATCATTTCCTTTGCATTTTCTTTGTTTTCGGTCACGATTCGGCCTCAATTTGCGTGTCTTGAGGTGTTTTTACGTCCGTTGCCTCGTATATTCCTATTCTGTCCAATTTTTGTAGGCATTACGGCGGGAGCGAAGAAACGAGACAAATCGACCCGAATTTGGAGTGATTTATGAAGAATTGTGAAGGATTTGTGACTGTTGCCTCCCAGGCCCTCCCAGCCGGTCCCCAACCGGCGGCCGGTCGGCCGGCTGGGGGCTTTGACTTAGCAATTTTGGCGAAAAAGAAGAGAAGTTTTCAGAACCAAAAAAGGGGCCCCCAGCCGGTGGCCAACCGGCAGCCGGTCAGCCGGCTGGGATGACTGTTCCATACTTAGCCAAAATTTGAAGAACGAAGAAGTTGCATGTTGGGCAGATTCCTGAGAAAGGGCTCCCAGCCGGTGGACCACCGGCAGCCGGTCCACCGGCTGAGGGTACCTGTAGCCAAGAAAAAAGAAGGAAAAAGTCAGAACTGAAGGATAGGCTTCCCAGCCGGTGCCAGACCGGCAGCCGGCCGGTCGGCTGGGAATGCATGCTCATTGAAGATAATCGAAGAAAAACTCAGAACTCAGATTTTGGGCTCTCAGCCGGTCCACCACCGGCGGCCGGTCGACCGGCTGGGAAGCATTTTTCAGAAATTCGCGCACTATATAAACCCGCACTTAGTCTTTCATTTACAGACATCTTATCACGGATTCTTAAGCTTATTTTAGGGTTTTTTTTACTGTTTCATTACTCTAGACTTAGACTCAAAAAACTCTCTTAATATTTTAATCTTCCTTAGATCTTTATTTAATCTTTCAATATTAGTTAATCCTCTCTTAGTAATTCTCTTAGCTTTGTTCTTGGGCAATTTTAGAAGATTTTTATTGGGTTGTAATTTGAGGGTTTGAGAAAATCTTCCAAGTTGTAATCCAAGTTCCTTGCTTTTTCCTTATTATTGGTATAATCTTCCTAATCTCTACTTTGTCTTTGCATTTTGTTTTAGTTTTGCTTGTTCAATTATTTACTCTCATTAATTTCCACCATGTTTAGCATTAATACTTTATTTGTTCAAGTTTATTCCTTAGCCATGTGTGAGTAGTCTTATTCTAGGGTTAGGGGGTTTGCTTGGGTAGTTAGTAGCCATGAAAAATGCCTAGAGTTAGTCTTGTTTGCTTCTTTGGTTAAGTTTTCGCATCTTGCATGTTATGTGTTTGATGAAATGCCTCAACGACGGTTGGGTGTTAGTCTTCACTTTGTTTGCTTTAGACGAAAGTCTTGGGGTTTCATGAGCATGCTTGTGTGTTAGGTTAGCTTGGTTTGTAGCGAAAGCTAGGACTAGACTCGACCTAAGGGTTTGTCAACTCGAGAGAAGAGACAACCCTAGACCTACCATAGAAGTGATACAAGACCGTTATCTTACGTTTGACTACCGACTTACCTAGGTGACCCCCGACACCCTAGTCCTCTTTATCATCAACTTCATCTAGATTTACTTGCTTTAGTAGTTAATTAGTTTTTCCAAACCAAAACCTTTTACTCCGACTCATACTAAAATTAAAGCATAACTATACAACTATCCCCACCGTCTTCGCGAACGATAACCCGATTATACTACTTAATTTGGGTCCGCCGGCTGGGAGCTTTTGTGAGTGAATAACGAAGAAGAAGCGAAGGCGTAGAAAAGTTGAGTCGGCCTCTGAGCCGGTCGGCCGGCAGCCGGTCCGCCGGCTCAGAATCAAGCCCCCTGAAAATTTTCGAAAAAAAAATTTGAAAAATCCAAACCCTCACTCTCAGCCGGTCCAAGACCGGCTGGGAGTGTTCTGTCGGGATTTTAAGAGACCCGTGAATCCATTTCTTTTCTCATTTCTACCTCATTTTTCCTCATTTCTTCTTCATTTCTTCACCCCCCTTCCTTATTTCCTTCACCCCTCTTCATCCCTAACCTTCAAAAACCCCATCAAACTTCACCAAACTCTCTCAAATCAAAACCCCCTTTACTCCCTCATCACTTATCCTTCAATTAACCATGTCGGGAAGAACAGAAAGGCGATCCAAATCAAGGCACGACCCTTCGGTTGAGCAAGAGGTCGAAAATGTAAGGGGAAGTGGCAACATTGGCCCGGATCCTAGCTTTCCCGGTCTCACTTTTGCCTCAATCCAACAAAAAGGTAATTTCACATATTTTAAGAATCGCCCCCTTCACCCAACTAGGTTTATTGATAGAGCCGGATTGAGAGATTTAGGGATTGAGAAGATAACTGCGGCTCTTTTTGCGGGATTAGGTATGAAAACTTTGTATGAGACAAAGCCGGTTCACACATCTCCCCGGTTAACTTGGGAATTTTTGAGTTCATTGGTTGTTACTAAGAACCGAACTTTGGGGAAAGTAGCATTTTTAGAGTTCCGGTTGATGAATAAGGAACATCGTCTCACCTTAGATGAATTTGCTTTGATTTTTGGGCTAGACGGAAAATTAGCCATTAAGCCTCCGGAGGGCTTTGATACCGAGCTTATTTGGACAGCCATAACCGGTCTTGTAAGTGATAGAAGCCGAAAGAAACCGGCTAATAGGGTGCATTTGGCACCGATTAGAATTTGGCATAGGTTCATGGGGTGGACCGTTTTCTCTAGGGATGAGCCTCACAACTTCACTACTATTGAGCTTGAGATAATTGGTTGTTACTTGGTTGGTGGCCCGAAATTGAACATTGCTCACCATATGGCCCTTCACTTGAGTAGGTTGGCATCCCAGCCTCAGCTTACTACCCCCATTTGTGTTGGGGGGATGGTCACCTTGATTGCCAACAACCTTTGTCAGAGGCACTTCACGGTCGACTTCATTCAGGGCGAGAATGTACTATCTAGCCGATACTTGCAGGATGCTTTGGGGTGGGTACGGTATAACCCCAGTGATCGCAAAGAGTATTGGCAGATTCGGGTTGACAACAAGTTCAAGAATTCAGTCCCTTTGCCAAACACCGATTTGATGAAAGTTGTGCCAGGGAAGACCTCTTACCTCCTTGATATTGAGGCGGACCCCGAGGACCTCCCACCAGACCAGCGTGCCCCTAGAGTCTACACCAGAGATAGAGTCGGTGCCACTCCTTCTGACCTTCCTTTTGAGCAGTTTCAGCAGCCCCCCATTTCCATGTCCCAGTTTCAGAGTGGTCCCTCATACTTTCAGGGATCCGCCTCCACCTCCGGTCCATCTTCTTATTCATGCCCCCCAGAGCTTATTGATTTCATGGCCCGAGTTGACTTGGGCATGAAGAGTGCAGCGGATTTAGCGGACCAGCGCCAAGCCATAGCCGATGAGCGGCATAGGGATTTGACCTATAGGATGGATTACCTTTACCATGATCAAGCCTATGGTACATTTCCGAGTTATGATCGGTCCGTCCGCGAGGGTTATCATCATCCGGATGGTGGTCGCCCGTCATATTACATGCCTCCTGATAGGGGTTATGTGCCTCCTGAGGGTCATTTTTACGGGGAGATCAACGTCGCCCCGGGTTATTTTTCAAACCCGATCTTTCCCCCCAACTTCCGGGGAAATGAGGATTCGGGCCCTCCGAGGCATTCATCCTTCCATGGCGGGTATGGTGATGCGGGACCTAGTGGCTCTCAAGCCTCCCCTTTCCGTGATGTTATGCTCAACCCGAACGACTACATGGTGGTCGATGATGACAATAGGAATGATGATGGAGCCGGTGATGAAGGTTATGAGTCCGAGGATCATTTTGATGATCATTTTGATGAGTGACCACCTTTGGAGGTGGTTGATGGATGATTATGCTCCCCTTGCAAAATCCAAAACAAGTCAAGTAACTCCCTTAATCCAAATTTCTCTTTTTGTTTGCATTTTACTTTTTAGCATGCATTTAGCTTAGTTAGTTTAGTTTAGTTCGTTAGTTTTAGTTTCCTTTTCATGTTTTCACATCATTAGTTTAGATGCATATAGTTGCATTCATTTAGATGCATTAGCTTTATATCTTTGTATCATATTGTCACATATAGCTTGCATACATGTAGTTTAGAGCATTTAGTTTGCATTTAGTCTAGTTTTTAGTTTCTCTCTTCTTTTGTTTACCTTTGTTTTTAATGCCTTCTTAAAAACCAAAAAACCAAAAAAAAAATTGAAAAACCAAAAACTTTCAAAAATATGTTCTTTATTTTCCGGTTTTCCTCCTCACATTATGCATATAAATAAGTGTGGGGAGGAAGAACCGTTTATTTCAAAAAAATACAAAAACAAGTTTTTATTTTCTCAAAAATTTCAAAAAAGCCAAAAACATGTTGTTTTCGTTCTTTTACTTCATTTCCCCCTTTGCACTTTATTACATTGAGGACAATGTAAATCTTAAGTGTGGGGAGGGGAAATATCCTCCTTGTGAATATTTGATTGCTTTTGTAAGTATGAAAAACCTCAAAAATACCAAAAAAAATCGAAAAATTTGAAAAATTCAAAAACATGTTTTTATCTTATTAGTGTAGAATTGTATATACTTGTGTTTGCTTCCCCTCCTTTCGCATAGGTAACACTCGCTTGAGCACCGCTTTGGATCTTGAAGATACCACGGTATGATCGTTCCAACCTCTATTTCACTCTCATTTTCATTCTTTTGTTACAATTGAGGAGGATGGGCTTGTATTTGGAGGATGTGGAGTACATTTTGGAGAATTGTGTGTGGCTTGTGTGCTTTTGTGCTGTTAGGAGATGCATTAGCTTTGTTTGGCATTTAGTTTGATAGTCTCATTTGCATTACAACATGTCTATATTAGTTGCATTCATGGCATATAGTTGCATTTAGGATAATGTTTTGAAAATGCCTAATTGAGAACTTTGACAAAATCGTTTAAGCATTTACAAATAATTCTTCTACTTGGGACTTTGTCTTTTAGAATGATTTTTGAAACACCCTAGGTTAAGCTTTTCTAGTATCTTTCTGACCATGGTCCAATACCGAGTCAAGGGTTTGCATGTGAGTCACCTTGTCCAACCCCGTAATGCGAAATGGTTTTGATTATCTTGTCTTGGTGACCTTGTTCGACTCGGCGGTTTGGCAACCCAAAAATAACTTTCATGAATAAATTTGGAATGCTTTTGTCAATGATCATAAGAAGTGGAATCGATTTGAAAGAAAAAAAAAGGGGGAAACTCAAGTGAAAAAGAAAAGAAAAGAAAAAAATGGTTAATGAAAAAGAATAAGAACATGTTGTTTTGGTGGAGGCGTACCACTTCGATGTGCTTTGGAGGGTAGCCATTGAGTTGGCTTCCCACTTGGTTGTGAATTCGACCGCCCAAAGACAGAGTGATTGTCACCCCGATAAGCTATTGTCTAGAGGTTAACCGGTTGCCTAATAAGCGATTGGCGAAAGCAAAGGACATTAGCACGCGTGGGACAAACCCCATCCTAACTCATGGCATGAAAAAAAAAAGAGATGAAAAAAAAATTGAATGAGGTCAAGTTTTGATCGTCATCCACCATTTTGTGTTGATTTGAGCATTTCATTCCAAAAAAATCAAATTTTGCCTTGCCATTTTGTCGATCTCGGGACGACCCATGACCTTTACTTTGTGAAGAATCTAGACTTGTTGTATCTTTTGCCTTTAGCATTGCGGGGATCATCATTCCATTCCATCCGATCGCCTTTGACAAAAGTATTTGGATAACGGTTATGAAAGTAGCCTAGTTTAGCATGATTTGGCGGTGTTTTGTTGTCATCCTTCTTGCCTTAGTGACTTGTAGAATTAATATTTGTGAGGGAGTTTACGATTTTGAATTTGTTCCCTTTTAGTTGTTTTCCGCCGCTTGAATGAGGCAAGCGGTTTTCTTTCTTTTCCGATGCATGTTGCTTGTCTATACGTGTTTTGTTTTTACTGGTTGGCATCAAAAGTTTTGTAGCAAGACCTTACTTGCCTTGCAATAGGGCATTCTCCCTCAAGAATGTCAAATTGTGAGTTGAAAGGGCTACGGGTGTAGCTAAACCCGATTCGGCTTATAGTTAGCTTAGTTAGTTGTTTCTTTGTTTTTAATAAGGGTTATATAGTTACTTGATCTCTTACTCGAGGACGAGTAAGGTTTAAGTGTGGGGAATTCTGATGAGCTCCATTTTGGTCATCATTTCCTTTGCATTTTCTTTGTTTTCGGTCACGATTCGGCCTCAATTTGCGTGTCTTGAGGTGTTTTTACGTCCGTTGCCTTGTATATTCCTATTCTGTCCAATTTTTGTAGGCATTACGGCGGGAGCGAAGAAACGAGACAAATCGACCCGAATTTGGAGTGATTTATGAAGAATTGTGAAGGATTTGTGACTGTTGCCTCCCAGGCCCTCCCAGCCGGTCCCCAACCGGCGGCCGGTCGGCCGGCTGGGGGCTTTGACTTAGCAATTTTGGCGAAAAAGAAGAGAAGTTTTCAGAACCAAAAAAGGGGCCCCCAGCCGGTGGCCAACCGGCAGCCGGTCAGCCGGCTGGGATGACTGTTCCATACTTAGCCAAAATTTGAAGAACGAAGAAGTTGCATGTTGGGCAGATTCCTGAGAAAGGGCTCCCAGCCGGTGGACCACCGGCAGCCGGTCCACCGGCTGAGGGTACCTGTAGCCAAGAAAAAAGAAGGAAAAAGTCAGAACTGAAGGATAGGCTTCCCAGCCGGTGCCAGACCGGCAGCCGGCCGGTCGGCTGGGAATGCATGCTCATTGAAGATAATCGAAGAAAAACTCAGAACTCAGATTTTGGGCTCTCAGCCGGTCCACCACCGGCGGCCGGTCGACCGGCTGGGAAGCATTTTTCAGAAATTCGCGCACTATATAAACCCGCACTTAGTCTTTCATTTACAGACATCTTATCACGGATTCTTAAGCTTATTTTAGGGTTTTTTTTACTGTTTCATTACTCTAGACTTAGACTCAAAAAACTCTCTTAATATTTTAATCTTCCTTAGATCTTTATTTAATCTTTCAATATTAGTTAATCCTCTCTTAGTAATTCTCTTAGCTTTGTTCTTGGGCAATTTTAGAAGATTTTTATTGGGTTGTAATTTGAGGGTTTGAGAAAATCTTCCAAGTTGTAATCCAAGTTCCTTGCTTTTTCCTTATTATTGGTATAATCTTCCTAATCTCTACTTTGTCTTTGCATTTTGTTTTAGTTTTGCTTGTTCAATTATTTACTCTCATTAATTTCCACCATGTTTAGCATTAATACTTTATTTGTTCAAGTTTATTCCTTAGCCATGTGTGAGTAGTCTTATTCTAGGGTTAGGGGGTTTGCTTGGGTAGTTAGTAGCCATGAAAAATGCCTAGAGTTAGTCTTGTTTGCTTCTTTGGTTAAGTTTTCGCATCTTGCATGTTATGTGTTTGATGAAATGCCTCAACGACGGTTGGGTGTTAGTCTTCACTTTGTTTGCTTTAGACGAAAGTCTTGGGGTTTCATGAGCATGCTTGTGTGTTAGGTTAGCTTGGTTTGTAGCGAAAGCTAGGACTAGACTCGACCTAAGGGTTTGTCAACTCGAGAGAAGAGACAACCCTAGACCTACCATAGAAGTGATACAAGACCGTTATCTTACGTTTGGCTACCGACTTACCTAGGTGACCCCCGACACCCTAGTCCTCTTTATCATCAACTTCATCTAGATTTACTTGCTTTAGTAGTTAATTAGTTTTTCCAAACCAAAACCTTTTACTCCGACTCATACTAAAATTAAAGCATAACTATACAACTATCCCCACCGTCTTCGCGAACGATAACCCGGTTATACTACTTAATTTGGGTTCTTTGTAAATGTGTTTGATGCCGGTATCGACGACAAAATCCGGCCATCAATCTTACAAATCGTGTGTGGGCTTTAATTAAGGGACGTGCTTTTTCACATACGAATTTTACTCTTTCACATACGACTTTTACAATTTTATCCTTGTCATTTTTTTCCTTCTCTAATTTTTTGCCCTCCTTTTCTTTCACCCCTCCCTAAATCTCATCACCCCTTTCCGACAACAAACTCTGTCTGACTTTTACTCCGATCGACTTATGCTCTTACAAACCATGCTCTGAACATAAGCAGTGTAAATAATGAAGTGTGGCTAGACCTGTCAAACGGGTCAAACGGGCGGGTTCCAGGTCGGGTAGATACGGGTTCGGGTAAAATACGGGTCGGGTGTATTTCGGGTCGGGTAAAATACGGGTCGAGTTTATACGGGTTCCGGGTCGGGTTCGGGTAAAAATACGGGTCAATCAACTTATTTTCCTCACATTTTTTAAACTTCTTTTATATCGTAATTCCTACCCTTTATACGTTTTCTCTCCTCTTACTCGTCTTAGTTAACTTAATTGTCACCATTTTCGCCATCACCACCAACATCACCATCGTTATCGTCATCATCACCTTTAATAACTCGCTAAGTACGATAATGAGACTCAAATAAGATAACAATGATGACGTGTCATGTGATTTGAGGTGATGAGATGGAAGTGTTAACACGAAGTGCGGTTCAGTTCGACGTAATACGTGAAAGTGACGGCATGACACATTTTGAGGTGATCATGTGACATGTGGTTCTAGGCAATAAGGTGGCAATGATGATGTGGAATGAGGTGTAAGTGACAGTGTGACACACGTTTCGATGTGATGATGTGGCATGTGGTCCATCGAAATAATGAGGTTTCAATGATAACGTGGAATGTAACTTGATGTACTACACTAAAAGTGACGTCGCGACACACACTTTGATGTGATGACGTGGCATGTGGTACGAGGTGATGAGTTGGCGGTGCTGACGTGGAATGCAATTTGGCGTACTACGGTGAAAGTGACGGTGTGACATACACTTTGAGGTGATGACGTGGCATGTTGTTTGAGGTGATGACGTGACATACCGCATATATATACATATTTGTCCTCAAAAATTTATAAGTCATCAATACCTATATATATATTTTAAAAATGATATATTGTCTTGACCCAACGGTCAACCCGCTGCGGGTCGGGTTTTGACCCAGTGTTTACGGGTCAAAACGGGTTCGGGTATCTTTCGGGTTCGGGTTGAAAAACCCGGGTCATTTACGGGTTATTTACGGGTCGGGTTACGGTCGGTTTTCGGGTCGGGTCAGGTTTTGACAGGTCTAAGTGTGGCTGCTTTTTAGGAATTTCACACCTAATTTATCATCTTCGAAATTTTTAATCTCGTACAAATTCATGTATGTTAGACTATATAATGCATCATGCAATTCTTTAACACTTATTTTATGAAAACTTACCCACCGTCCAGCAGCAATTGATGAGATTGTAATATCCTAATACTAATCCACTTCTTCTTTCAACCCTAAAGCAATGCGGCCGAAACCATTATCCAGAAATTGATCTGGTTTATGGAAATTGATTTGGTTCATGTAAATTAGGGTTTGAGTTTAATTCCAAAATAATGATTAGATACTAAATTAGACGAAATTTCTTTTGAATTAATTGGTAAGGTTCTACACAAATTAATTTGACTAATTGATAACTTCTAATAATTACAACTAGGGCTGTGCACCGGTCCAGAACCGGACCGGACCGGACCGGAACCGGAATGGACCGGAACCGGGATGGTTAAATGTCATGGACCGAAGACCGGCCCGGAATACAAAATATGAGGACCTGGACCGGACCTGAAAATTCCGGTCTTGGACCGGTTAGGACCGGTTTCCCAAACTGGGAATTTGTCCCTATAATTTCTTACTGTAACAAAGTTACAGATGAGAAAATAGATTTCATTCTCTACAGATGAGCAAACACTATTTCTTCCTTTCACCTTGCTTGCAACCTAAACTTTCGAATTACATAACCAAAAAGTCCATTGAACTTATAAAAACTACTACACAGTTTGCCATCTAAATGCTAAAGTCTATTGTTTAAAAATTATTACACAACCAAAAAGTCCATTGTTCAATACTATTACATCACCAAAACAATGTTATGAAGACGGAAGAGCTCCGAGTATGTTGAGGCAAAAGCTTCTACTTCCATTCCAAGATTTCAAGTCATGAAGATCATTTCATCCAGCTTCATCTTTTCAAAGACTGTCATAAAAAAAGTGGATTAGGGAATGCAAAAGTAAATAGTTAGAAATGCATTTGTTCTTGGTAAGTTGGTAGTCTATACTCTGTATGATATTGATAACCTCTGGTTTTGCTATAATGCTACCCTTAGCAGCACCCATATAGGCTGTTACATAATTACATTCATAAATTCTGGTCAAATTAAGGGAGTGATTATCTAAGGTTTCAGAAGCTAATGACCCATAAGCTCTAATCAGAAGCATCTAAATCGAGCAGTATCTGTGGAAGCCTAAAGGCAATTTATTGCATTTGTTCCTAATTTTATCTGAGCAGATTGAGTTCGGTGATCAATACTACATTAAAACAATTCTAAACATATCAAAATGAAATACAGGAAATACAGAGGCATATCAAAATGAAATTCAGATTGAAACTCATCAAGTCAGTCGGTGGGGAAGTCAGTAGTTCTTACCTTTGTCCCACTTCTCAAGTTAAACATGAATACATGATTAAATGATTAAATTGTAAGTAGCCTTGTTGATTAAAAATGAAAGTTTACCTTTGGTGTCAAAGAGCATACATTGCAAGAATTTTGAGTCGACGCCGTGATTCCTATCTGTGGATGCTACTGCCTACTGGAGTCGTAGTGTACTACTGCCCTCACATGAGTCACATCTGCATACAATAGAGTTCACCATAAGTTTACATTTATTGATTATATTATAAGTTTTACCACCAAAAAGACCGTCTGAAATGAATATGTGCAGACCTTGTTCAATTATCATATGAAAATATAAGATTGTCACAAACAAAATATTGTCACAAACAGAATATGTGCATCCCTTATTTAAGGGATGATAAGATCACTTCCCTTAAAAAGTAAGATCAGAGCAACATCAACTAATGCAAAGACGGTAGACTCGAAAAGACTGTTCTCCCAGATGATAGGGTTATTCGTACGTATCGAAAAGCGATCTCCAACATGATAGAATCTCAAAGCCGTCCCGTTATGTGCGAAAGTGAAGTAGCGAGTCATTAAACTAAAAGTCAGACATAAGTGCCACTTCCAGAGTCTTTTTATCTCTACCAGACTACCAGTGAGGCAGTGAGTCAGTGACTACTGAGGAGCCTAAAGTGACTACAAATCACACAATGACACAAACCCTAACACAATCCGAATTTTGATAATATACTATTGTTCGAATTCGAATCACACAAATCACACAATGACACAAACCCTAACAAATTCGAATCCGACAAATACACTATTATCATTTGATCTTAACACAAAAAATGTATAAAATAAAAAGAAAGGAATATAATGAAAGACTATAAAACATTAAAATGTACAGTAATGAAAAAATAAGAAAGGAGGAAAGAGTCTTACATATTAAACACTACATTTCGAAATTTGATTGTAGAAGATGAGGATGAGCGATGACTGGAAGTCTGGAACTGAAAGGAGTGACGACTAGAAGATGGGAATGACTGATGAGCGACGAATCGACGATTGTAGTCTGTGTAGATGAGGTGATGAATCTGATGATTTTCTAGGGTTTTCGTTTTAGAGGAGGAGAAGAGAGGAGCGGTGTGCGTTATAAGTTGTGTACTTGTGTTAATAACCTAGCCCAATACCCAGTATCTAAAGCCCATTAATAAAAATTAGAAACCAGACTTAATCGGTCCAACAGGTCTGACCCGGAAAAAACCGGGTTTGACCCGGACCGACCCTAAAACCGGAATCAAGGAAAACGTTGGACCTAAGACCGGACCTGAATTTTCCGGTTCCGGTTCCGGTCTGCCCAATCAGGTCCGGTCCGGTCCAAAAATCCGGTCCGACCCATATTATGCACAGCCCTAGCTGGAAGACAGATCAGTGACAATATTTTACTGGCAAACGAGGCTATTCACAAGATTAACTCTCATAGGTATGGTAAACACGGTTTGATTGCTTATAAGGCTGATATGAGTAAGGCTTACGACAGAGTTCGCTGGGACTTTCTGAAAGCGGTTCTTCTTAAGTTCGGGTTTCCAATAAGGTTGACAGATCTTATTATGAGTACGGTAAGTACTGTCTCGTATGAGCTGTTGTTTAATGGAGGGCCGAGTGAGCAGTTCAGGCCGAAATGTGGGCTGCGACAGGGGGATCCTTTATCTCCATATTTGTTTATCCTCTGCATGGATGTTTTGTCTGCAAATGTGTGTACTGCTGAGACGCAAGGACGTGTGCATGGGATTAGATTTTGTCGTTCAGGACCAACTCTATCTCATCTGCTTTTTGCTGATGACTCAATCTTCTTTCTTCAAAATAAGGGGGATTGCTGTAGGAATATTAAAAGTGTGATAAGTGAATATTGTGGAGCTTCGGGACAAGTTTTAAATGATGCAAAGTCGGGAATTCTTTTCAGTCCATCGATGTCGCTTGCTGGTGCAACGTTGTGCTTGTCTTTGTTTAATATTAGACAGAATAAGGGTATTGGAATTTCGACAGAATTTCAGGGTACGAAGCAAAATATAAACTCTAGTCTGGTGGAGAGTGTTGTGAGTCGTATCTCTTCTTGGAATGGGCTATTTCTATCTGCGGCAGGAAGGCTTTCATTGATTTTGTCCGTCCTATCAAACATTTCGATTTACTTTCTATCGGCTTTTAAAGTTCCGGTAAGTGTGGCAACAAAGATAAATGCTTTGTTATCCCATTTTTGGTGGGTCGGGCATAAATTACATCGGGGAATTCACTTCTGTAGTAGAAATTTTTTGGCTCTTCCAAAGTCAAGGGGAGGATTGGGGATACGAAACGTGGAATGTATGAATCAAGCTTTACTTGCTAAGAACGCATGGCGAATTCTTCGGGAAGAGGATTCTCTGCGTAGCAAGGTATTCAGGAATTTAATTTTGAAAAACCCGGATCCTAGGATGGGTATGGATACCAAGGGTGGGAGTGGTTGGTCCTGGGGAGCACGGAGTTTAATACATGGATTAGATCTTATTAGAGGAAAGGTGGGGTGGAAACCAGGAATTGATTCAAACCTGAATATTTGGAGTGTTCAATGGGTAGATGGGGAAGTGCCAGAGCCTCGCCCACATTTGTTGACAATTGATAATTCCTCCATATATAGTTTGACTATCAAAGACCTGATTAAGGAAGATGGCTCATGGGATTCTCTTATGATAAAGCAGCTCTTTGAGGAAGATTCAGTTGTGAAGATCCTTTCTCAACCAGTTTGTGTATCTCAGCACGAGGATGTCCTGTACTGGTTGGGGACTTCATCTGGGGATTATTCGGTCAAGAGTGGTTATGCCATTGCCTTTAGGGACTTTTTTGAGAAAAAGAAGTCTCTTAGGGATGGGACTAGACTTGATAATGTTCCGGAGTTTTTTTGTAAGCGCAGGTTATGGAGTTTACCAGGGCCACAAAGTTGGAAGATTTTGTTATGGAAGATTATCACAGGTTCTCTTTCTGGGGGAGAGGAGTTGTTAAAAAGGGGCGTTGATGTCAATGGTTTTTGTGGTTATTGTGTTGGTATGGGGAATACAATTGAGACCTTAAATCATCTTTTCAAGGACTGTCCGGTGGTGGGTCGTATATGGCAAGGTTCACCCTTAGGCATAAACTGTTTTGGGTCAGAGATGCTTGATGTTTCAACATGGTTGATCAACTGGATTAATTACTTATGGAAGTTGGAAGATGGGATGGATCGTGTGGTGATTTTCATGGCTATTATATGGCATATTTGGATCACAAGGAATAACATCTTACTTAATGGTGGGTCTTTTTTGCCATCTGTTTTCTATAAACAGATCCAGATTCAACTTGACTTGGTCTTCAAATCAATTCAACACAAAAAGGAGAACATTGCTAACACCAATTCATCAGAAAATACGCAACATGAGGAAGGTTCAGGTGTTGATGGTACAAGTTTGAGAAATTCAATCCCGTTCTTTCTGGTTGGACATCAGCATCATGATACAACGTTTCGAATGAAAGTGGATGCAGCATGGAAGTCAAGGGATAAAGCTTCAGTGGGATGGGTTCTATATAATTCGGAGGAGAGGGTGGTAATGGAAGTTTTTAGGTCTTTTTATGCTGAATCACCTATGCAAGCAGAGGCGAAGGGTGTTCTGGAAGCGCTCAAATGGGTGAGAGATCAGAATCTTTTTCATATTAATGTCTTGGTTGATTGTTTGCAAATCGTTCTCCAGCTTGCAGGTTGTGCACAGCCACATCATCAGACTAGCGGGATTATTGGCGATATTTGGGCCATTGCAAGTGGTTTTCATTGTTTTAGCATTAGTTTTATTCCGCGATGTCTTAATAAGCGGGCTCACGATGTTTCCGCTTTAGCTTTTGTATAATTACTATTTTCACGTCTGCCAAAAAAAAAAAAAAAAAAAAAAAAAAATCTGTTCGGGACTGAATTGTGCTAAAAACTGGTACCGTGAGGCCGAGTTGAGGTATAATTTGCAAATTGGTTGTGTGAGCCTAGAATGGCCAGAGATGGGGTGGTAACTGGTAAGGTGGTTGCTGGAACATCGAAGACAAAAACGAGATAAGAGGAAATTGGTCTTTGTTAAGAGAAAATTTTCTAACCAGGAACATAACAGATGAATGAAACAGACTTGTCTTCTTTTTTTTAAATAAAATTTAAAAAATAGTTTTATGTTTAGCGCAGTATCTTCCCGAATTTAAGTACGTCTGTCGCTAATATAAAATATTAGTAGGAGGTGTTATCAAAAACAAACTTTGTTATGTACTGTATTTGAAAAAGCTTTTGGTGTAGCCGTGTAGGCGTATTGTAAATTCCGCTAATTGAAGAATTATGATTCATTGTTCTGTGTAATTAGATTTGATTTTTGGGAGAAAATATTTTTGCTCAGGTTTAGAAAAAAAGGGTATAAAAGGAAATTTAATGAAAAAGTGTATGTGAAAGAGTAAAATCCGTATGTGAAAAAGTAATTCCGTTAATTAATCATGAACATGCCCGGGCGAGTTCATGTGAATCACATGAACAGGCCTGAGCGAGTTCATGTACTTCACATGAACATGCCTGGGCCTGTTCATGTAATTCATAATTATATGAACGCGTATTATTTTCAACGTATACAAAACCGCTTCCTTCTCCGTGTTGATGACTACTATACTCATCGGAATATCGATAATGTTGTTCCACATTCCAATCATTGTTAAATCGATTTCCATCATTGTTGTAAGAACTATTATTATCGTACGATTCAAAAATATAATCAAAAAATGAGTTATCATCACCCATGAATCGATAAATATATTTGTTAAGCAATTTGTTAGAAGGAGAAAACGTTACAAAGTGATGATGTGTGGTAATTAAATTTCATCTTAAGGTTATTTGAGACAGTTATATTAACCTGTAATGCTTTTACCGTAAACAAAATTATTAAACTATGCGTACTCGTAACTATTTATACTTATCTTATACGATTAACCAATATATTAATATGTTAAATATTTTTTACAAGGACAAGAGTAATCTTTGAACATTTGAAATGAAATTAGGGGCGAAATGAGTAAAATAGGGACGAAATATTGCAATTTTGTAACGTAATTGCTCATTCATATACGAGTTTTACTCATTCATACCCTTTTTTCATTACTTTTCCATTCTATGCCCTCTGCCTAAGAAAAGTTCTCCTCTCTAATTCTCTCCCCCACAAAAAAAAAACCCTAAACCACACAACTATGGATGCTAGCTCTCGTATTGAGATCACCATTAATTTACCTCAATAAAGGAAACACCAAAAAAACCAAGTATTGAGATCACCATTAATTTACATTGCTGAAGCTCAAAGTCGCCTGCTTTAATTCTCCTGATCTCTTTCTCGTCTTCATTGTTATCTTCTTCTAAAACGACGCATTTCAATACCTTTCACAGTTTTAGGGTATGAACAACAATATCCCTCTTTCTTCTTTAATTAATAATTTGGAAATTTTTATTTCTTATTCTGTTAATTTGATGCTTTTAGTATATATTTATTCAATCAACTAAATTAATCACATAATCAACATTTCTCCAATCAAATTAAGGTCAATCGAGAATCGCGTTGACGATTCCCAAACTTAAAGTTTACAATCAAACAGTAAAAATCGCAACAAACAATAAACAAATCAATAGTAATAAGATGCACAAATTCGAAAATCAAGAACACTGAAATCAACAAAAGTCGATTAATGCGCATGAAGTAGCAGATGAATTGACGAAATTACTTGTAAATTAATCGCAAATTAAAGAGTAATTGAGAAGATCGAGGAGGAATGAGGATAATACCTAGAAATTGCGAGGATTGAAGAGGGCATGGATGGCGGTGGCAGGGGTAGATTTGCTCCTAATTTGTTCGATCCGTTCAACAACCTGATTATGTCGTTTATCGGAGGGTAGTGGTTGGATGGCGGTGGCAGGGGTGGTGGTTGAGACGTTGGGAGAAATTGAAGGGACGATTATTTGAAAAATGTATGTTGAATAAAAGGAGTAAAATGGAAAATATGTGTATAATTGAGTAAATTATGTATATGAATGAGCAACATCTTTTGTAAATATACGATAGAAAGATGGTCCATATCTCAAAACTCGCAAGTCACCTCGCCCCTCTTTCGTACAAAAAAACAAAAAAAAAAAAAAAAAACCTTTAACTCGCATGGACGAAGAACCAAAACTCTCAAAAAAAAAAATCCCAAGTCAGAAATCAAGTCTCAAGTCTCTCAACACTTCCCTCCCACGGTTTGAACCCTTAACTCGCATGGACGAAGAACCAAAACTCCCCTCATCTCCACCACTATCACCACCACCACCGTCCCTTTTCCCTATCTCCACCGTAGCCGCCGTCGACGCCACTCCACTGCCTCTCTTCCCCATCTCCGCCACCGCAATCTCATCCACCGCACCTCAATGGCTCCACAACACCAGCTTCACCACCGACCTCTCCACCATCTCCTCTGTCCCTTCCGTCGTCAACAACGACACCGATTCCGAGCCCGAACCAATACTGAAACCTAAACAAAAGCCGTCTTACGAGCTGCTCGAATCTTCCGAGGAAGAGAGAAATGATAAACGAAGGAAGCGTAAGTTGAAGAAGAAGAAACGGAAGAGAGATAATTATGATAATGATGATGATGATGTTGCGCGGTTTTCGTATGGTTCGAGAAAGTCTGGTGTTCGTGCTTGGGATGATTCTCAGATTAAACCTTCTACTAAGGATTATTATTTCGATTCTAAAGGGGATCCTGATAATTTAGCTTTTGGTTGCTTGTACAGGTATGAATTTAATCAGTTTTTATGCGTAATTGCGACGATTTTACGCGGTTTTGTGCTAATTTAAGTTGATGATTTGATACTGTGTTGATTTATTTCTTGTATGAACAGTTCGAATGATTAATTTTATTGTTTGAGCATTGAATTAGAGTGAAATGTTTTTAGTGAACCTGGAAATGTATTCGTAATTGCGACGATTGCATGTCGTTTTGTGCTAATTTGAGTTGGTGATTTGATACTGCTTGTATGATAATTTCAAAAGACTAATTTTAGCGTTTGAGCGTTTAATTTAGTGTGAAATTTTAGTAAATTTAGGACTGTAGAGGTATGCATTTTCACAGTTTTTGTACATAATTATGACGATTATATGTGGTTTTGTGCTAGTTTGAGTTGATGATATGCTGCTGCTGTTGATTTATTGCTATATGAACACTTTAATTAACTAATGATAGTTTTTGGTTGCTTCTATAGTTATGTGTTTTCTCTGTTTTAGCGAAATTGTGATGATTTTACGCCGTTTTTTGATAATCTGAGTTGACGATTTAATAGTGCTTTTGTTTATTGCTTATACGAACACTTTGATTAACTAGTTAACTAATTACAGAATATTAATTAGTTAACATGAAAATGTCTGTAATAGTATGGCGAATATCGAGTACTTGATGAATGCCCTTGGCTGTATCGAATGGCTGACTGTAGTTATGATATATACGGAGTAGCAATTATGTAGCACGTGCTGTTTGGTGCGGAGTACTAGTTTTGAGATGTTGATTCGATACTGTTTTTAATTTATTGCTGTTGAACACTTCATATGACTAATGATAGCATTTGAACATTGAATTTAGAGTAGAATGATTTTAATAACTGTGGAAGTGTTTGCGAACTGAAATTAGAGTGATCAATTTCGGAGTAGTAGATGAATGACATTGCTCTATCGAGTTTAGAGTGATGACTTTTCGAAATATATTTGTCATTACAAGGCTATTTGAAATTAGGTGTGGGAAAATTGGAATTTGGAGAGAAATGATTTTAGAAAATGTGGAATTGTTAGATGGCGATGTTATAGATTATTGCAATTAACTTATATAATTTGTAATTTAATGTTAAAATGTAACTGTTATTTAACAATTTACTTTGAAATTTTATATTTATGATTACTCATTAGTAAATAACATCTTAAGAAAATAAATTTATTTATATATGGTATGTAATAAAAAGAGGATATAGTGGGATCAATTATTGTGAGCGAGACCACTTATTAGAAGGTGATTACATAGGCGGAACATGAGCGGGAAAATTTCTGGTTGTGTTATTCTTTTAGTATATAGGGGATTGTAGCATTTGAGGATTGTTTAGAGTGAAATGATTTTTGTAAATGTGGAATTTATTTGTGAATTGAATGTAAAGTGACTGATTTCATAGTAGTAGATGAATGCCATTTTTGTTTTGAATTTAGAGTTATGATTTCGGGAAGCATATATGTCATTATGGAGTACAAGGTTGTTTGAACCTAAGTGTATAGGTTAATAGGTTAATGCTGAAAGAGAGAAGGTAACCAAAATTTAGGTTACTGTGTTATTTGTGTACACTTGATTGTTGAGTTAGTGATCTGTATCTGTTTTCCTGCACACAGGATGGATATTGTGCAGTATAAGAATGCTGATGCGGCAAGATTGACGAATGATCTTCAAGTATATTCTCGATTGAGTCATCAAAGTTTGCTGTTGAGGGAGGAGCTTGATGTGGATAGACTTGATGCTCAAACAAAATCCGGTGGGCGCTATTGGTCTGCCAAATATTCAGCGCTAGAACGGGATAGAAATTTTAAGCACATTCGGGTTGTTGCACCAAAGAAGCACGTGGAATCTATGCTTGATGATTTCATTCCAGTATTTGGCGAAGATGAAAATGGTGTCTCCATTTCTGGACCCCTTGTGACTGAGGAGTCGTGGGAAGATGAGGTATTGCGAAAGACTAGGGATTTTAACAAAATGACTAGGGAACATCCCCATAGCGTTAAAGTATGGCTAGATTTCGCAGAGTTTCAAGACAAAGTAGCAAGTAGGCAACCACAAAAGGGCGCACGCTTGCAAACACTTGAGAAAAAGATTAGCATATTGGAGAAGGCGGTTGAACTCAACCCAGAAGAAGAAGATTTGGTAATCTGCCTTCTGAAAGCTTATGGGACCAAGGATAGTGCAGATATTCTAATAGGTAAATGGGAAAAGGTTCTTATGCAACACTCTGGAAGTCACAAGTTGTGGAGGGAGTTTTTACACGTGGTTCAGGGAGACTTCTCCACTTTCAAAGTCTCTGAGCTCCGGAAAATGTTTGCTCATGCAATCCAAGCCCTTTCTGCTGCATCTAGCAAGAAGCATAGGCAGGTTCTTACTCTCAGCTTATGTAGATGCTCAATCAGTCAATTGTGCTGGTTTACCTGGCTTGATTTTTTCTTTTTCTTTGTAGCTTCTTTTTATGTGGAATCGAGAGGTGTATTGCTTCATTGGATTTTGATTCTCAAATAATTTGTATACATAATGCATTAGTCCCTCTACTTAAGATTGTGTTAGAATACCAAAAGACGAGGGAAAAGGAGGGAAGGGTTTCTGAGAGGAGGCGAATTAGAACAAATGAGTTTTCCTTCCAAATTTTTCATTGCTAGGCGGATTTTAATTTGCCTTAGTGGAAGGAAATTGAGGGATCCATTCCTCCTGTCCAAATCCCTCTAACTCCATCTTGCTAACCAAACAAAGGAAGTTGCCCCTCCCCTTTTAAAATTTAGATCAAGTGCAAGTTCGTACATTTAGCTCTCTGTATGTTGAAGTTAGTATGCACACGATCAATCCTCATGAATAATATTTCCTTTGGATTTTCAGAATTTTTTTAACAGATTTTAGGTAGTTGACTTTTTTTAGATGATTTTTTAACCGATGAATGCTTGAAAAACAACATATATTTATTTCTCTGAATTGTCTTTTTTTTTGCTGATTTGCTTATTGCATGCACAGTTATTCCACATTTATAAATAGTTTGCTTACACGTTCTCATACTTCTGCCCATCAAGTTTTGCTTCTGGCTCTGTTCTTCGACTTCTTAGACCCCTCTTCAATTCGTTTATCATGTAGTAGAAGATAGCTGTTCTGTTTTCAGCTACAACTCACTTGAGAACAACCTAACTTGCACCTCTTACCCTCACTTAGAGCAAGAGGTTCTTTAGATTGTAGTTATGATGCCAAAAGATTCCATGCAGTTTTTTTTGAAACTCCCCAATTGTCTAAAAGGCCCTAAGAAAGAAAGGTCGTGGAGCTAGAGAATATAGACAAATGATAAGTCCTTTTGCTTTGTTGGTGCATTTTTGCTGGCAACAGCCATATAAGTATTTGTGTCAGTGAGCCCTACAGTTTCCCTCTCTAGTCTCTAAACCTTCAACCACCTTGTATCATTTACCAGCTGCTGTCATCGCCTCCCAGTATTTGGAGCATATCTTGGCTACCAGGCCCTCTCCCTTTGTCTTCTGTTTCTGCATGACCATAGATGTGCCAGGTAATAGTCATGGACTGCCATGAATGGGTGTGGATGTTGAGGGCAATTGCAGGAGTATGTTCACGGTAGTCATGCTTGTTCATTGTGATAGAGGTGATGTTTGTGGGGATGATTTCATCAGGGAGGGTGGTGGTTGTCTTGTCAATGTTTGGTAGGGTAATGGCAACCCCAAGTCCCCAACGGAATAGAGTTATGGTTTGAAATCCTAGGTGGAAGAGTACAATAAGGTGGAAGAATCCATTATCTAAATAATTTGATAACAATGTTGAGGAGAAAACAAACTAGTGATTCATCGGTCCATTTCTAGGCATCTAGAAGCATCCTTTTATGTTCTATCACAGGTTGCGTACATCCGCCCTTCTGTTTTCTTACAGTTCCTGGGAGCCCTTGGTACATTGGAATACGGTTTCTGTTGTTGTATTTGTCTTTCCATATTTTGAACCCCGGACAAGTTCAATCAAATAACATCTCAGGACAAATAAGAGGATCTGTTTTATTGTTTCCTGTCTCTACTGATGTATATATGGGCGCCAAGGTATTAAATACCTTATATTTCCAGCTAGTTGATTATGGTCTTGATGCTTGTGCAGGGTCATCCACTTGAGGCAAGGCCTTGTGCAGACCATGTGGACATTGAGATTGAACATGGTATTGTTGATATATTTCTCAGTCTCTGCAGGTTTGAGTGGCAAGCAGGCTATCATGAGTTAGCGACTGCCTTGTTTCAGGCTGAAATAGAATATTGTTTATTCTGTCCTCCTTTACATCTAACTGAGCAGAGCAAGAAACGTTTGTTTGAGCATTTCTGGAATGGTAATGGTGCAAGAGTTGGAGAAGATGGTGCACTTGGCTGGTCTACGTGGTTGGAGAAAGAGGAAGAAACAAGACAAAAGCTGCTTCAGAAAACGTCTTTAGAGGAGGATGAACCAGGGGGATGGACTGGGTGGTTTGCACCTTCATCTAATGACAAGGAGAATTCACCCCATTCCAAAGCAGACGGTTGTGATGCGGCCGTAGAAGGCATGGAAGAAGAAAAAGAGGATGAGGATGCAAATCTTGAAGAAGATGATGCTTCTTTGCTTAGGATGCTAGGTATTGATGCTGGGGCTGAGGCTAATAGTGAAGTCCATGACTCAAGAACATGGGTTAGATGGTCAGAGGAGGAGTCATTGAAAGATCGTGATCAATGGATGCCTGTTCGTGGGAGTGCTGGTACTTCTTCCTATCACAGCTTTTTGTTTTTTCTTTTGCGTTCACATGTTTGTGTGCTTTATTCTTTTCTTCACTCTTGTTTATAACAAAAAGCCTACATAATTTTCCGAACACTGAGGTTGTTGGGGTTCCTTATGATTTTACCAACATTGCAGGAGTCTCCCTTGGTGATGAGGAAATGCTAGAAGCAGATGAGCAGCTTTCTAGAGTCATATTCTTTGAGGACGTTAGTGACTATCTTTTCTCATTGACCTCCCCCGAGGCTCGTTTATCTCTTGTTGTGCAGTTCATCGATTTCTTTGGGGTGGAGGTAACTCAATGGTTAGTATTCCCATCCAGCTAATTTTAATGCTGTTAAATAGCAATCCGGCTAGTCTTCCTATTTGGTAATAAATGCGGTTAGGAATCTTAATACACTTGTTTGTTGGCATATCCTCTCATTTAGTTTTTGTTTGTACGACTAACATGTGTCTACTCTAAAGACGTGAAAGTTAACATGGAAAGCGTTGGAGTAGATTATTGTGTGATGGAATATTAATTTGGCAGTTGTGTTGCACAATATTTATATTCTGATTGAAAAGTTATCTAGCTATATGCTGTCTAAGGACAGCTGGACCTTGTTACAAGAATGAAGGTTGAACATGACAGAGAGAATGAAATTTTTTTAAGCAAGGATAAGAATGGTTCTTTCTGTGTTCTTGAAAATAAGTCCCTAATTAGGATATGCTGGAAAGAATATTCAATGTAGTTTGTGCTTTGAGGGAGGAACTTTAGATCATCTCTTGGTCTTTTGTCCCTGGGCCCTAGCTTAGTGGCATATTTCTCTCTCTTTGTTTGGTATGGGTCTGGTTCAAACTTCAAAAATCAAAGATATTTTGTGGCCTGCAAAAGGACGGAGAGAGTGTATGATTGCCAGTGTGGCGCATCTTGTCGCTGACTATATGGTGGTATATATGGAAGAAGAAACCATTCATCTCTATAGGGAATTAAAATTTGCTTTGCTAAGGATTTTTTATTGCTAGTGTCACATTTGGTGGGTGACCCTTTTCGTTTGTTGGGTTTATGATGTGTGCTTAATTATTTTGCGGTATTGACTTTTGTATCTCTTCGTAAGGCGTCTGGCTTATAATTTTATGTCTATGTTACAGCAGTTCCACCAACGCTTCAAGCTGGAATGAGAAAATGCTGAGTTTGGAAACACTTTCTGACTCTATTTCAAAGTATATTCGAAATTTGGATGGTGCTGGAAAACTAGAAAGTGGCTCAAGCACTATCAGCCTGGAATCTCTATTGCAAAGTCCAGATATGCAAAGAAGAGAAATGATGAATTTTCTGCGTAATGCAGCTCTCCTATGTTTAAAAGTCTTCCCACGGAATTACAAGTTAGAAGAGGCTATTCTCTGTGCTGAAGAAAAGGCTAAAGTAGGATTCAATACACTGCAACAAACAGCTATGCCTTCTCGTGCTTTAGCAAAGAACCTTTTAAAAACTGATCGTCAGGTGATTTTGATATTCAATTAAGTTTCTTTTCTTTACTTGTCATTGTGTGAACTGAGAGAAAATTACTTGATAACCAAGATTCAGTATTCCTTGATTTGAAATGAGAACATTTTTTTTGAAGGACCTCATGTTGTTCACTATGTTTGGTTCGTTTGTTTACTAGGATGTCTTATTGTGTGGAGTTTATGCACGGAGGGAGGCTGCTTATGGGAATATTGACCTTGCCAGAAAAGTGTTTGACATGGCGTTGTCATCAATAAGTGGACTGCACTTGGTAATATGTCCTCTTGGGCACCTCTATCTTATCAATCCCTTCCTTTTGCCATTACTTCTGGTTTACAGTTTGGTTAATACTTTCAAAAGAGTATGAAGTTGGCGTATTTTTAGTAGTTTGATAAGTTAGTTAAACAGCCTCAAGTGGAAACAAGCTACAATAGCTTAAGTAATTTTAAACCTTTGTACTTTCGATAGAATTTCCCGTCATTGTTCATACTGCAGGTTGTTTGTAATCAGTTTGAAACCTTTTTTGTACTTTTCTCAAGTTATCTCAACTTAGCTTTGTGGGTCCTTACCAACACCATAATCTTGTTATTTTATTGCCAAGCAGGAAAATCAGTCTGCCCCGATGCTTTATCTCTGGTACTCAGAAATGGAACTTGCTGGTAGTGTTAGTAGTAACTCAGAGTCTACCTCACGTGCATTGCACATATTGTCTTGCTTAGGAAGTGGCACTGCGTACATTCCATATAAAGGGCGACCTCCAAGCACACAGCTGCTCAGGGCACACCAAGGTTTCAAAGAGCGCATAAATGCCATAAGATCTTCATGGGTACGTGAAGTTGTAAGTGATGGCTCTGTTGTTCTTGTCTGTTCAGCTGCTCTGTTTGAACAGTTGACGGTTGGATGGGCTGCTGGAGTTAAAATGCTCTCTGATGCTCTTTCTATGGTGCTTCCAGGTATCAGTTTTGCATATACATGCTATCTCTCCATTGTCTTCTCTCTTCTGCTTGTCTGCTTGTTTCCTTCTAGGTCATTTGCCTTTTATAATTGTTGTAAATAAGAGGTTTAAGAAAAATTATCTTGTATGATAGTGAGGGAATAGATAGCTGCAAAAGTTATCTTAAGCCAGAGAGGCTTTCACGAGTCCATTATTATAAATTCTCAACCCTCAAGTGGCAAGTGCTTGTGCCTGAAATCGTCTTTCCTCTTTATCAGTGGAAGCCTAAATGTGACTAGGTCTAAACAGTGATTTACAGTTGGATGATATAACCTCCTGGATATGGAGCCCACAGTTAGATTGTCAGTATTTAATTCTTCAGATAAAGAGATATCAACGTAGAAATCGTTATCTTTCTTACTCCCTTTGATCTAAAATAAATGTCACTCTACTGTATATAAACTCAGAAGTCAGAAAAGCATTTAGTGCCGAGAAATTGGCCTACACAGCTTCCCCAAAATTTTTGAAAGACGAAATCCATTTAGTGTAAGGTCTTTCTTTTTCTATGTTCAGTAACAGTAAGCTGAGTATTTTAGTCTTCAGAGAAAGGGATATCAGAGTAGAAATCATTATATTTATCCCATCGATTCAAAATAGTTGTCATCCTACTGTACATTTTCCCGAGTAGAATGCATTTAGCGTCCAGAAAATGGCGGCCGCTGCACCTTCAATAAAAGTTTTTTAAAGAAAGAAATTCATTTGTCACAAGGCCTGCTCCTTTTATCTTCAGTAATAGCAAGCTCATTGCGTCATCCTCATCTTGTCATTTCAACTATGACGTTAGTATATGGATTGGATCCTAATATTACTCAGGAAAAATCAGACATGTCTAATGTTTCTCAGATATTCAGATTGATTGTTCTCAGTTTCACTTATGCAGTTCAGCTTCTGCCTTGAAATGCGTGTACTATAGTATTTTTTTTTGCCTTGATAGTGGTTAATGTGAAAAGTGTACCCATAATCCCATGTCTCATTTAGCAGCATAAAAGAAGTTTTATTTGTATAGACACCAACCCAGAACCCTGACGCCATACTTTGATAATGTCAACTGCCAAAGACTCACAATTATTTAGCTATGCATTATGCAAAATAAAAGAAAATGGCTCATTAAACTCGCTGCACATATTTCTATTGTTAACTAGGAATCAATTATGAATTCCAGATGCAATTTTCATTATGGGTCATCAGAAATGAAACAACCCTCTTTGTGTTAACACATGGGTAAGGCTTTGTACACCCAACAACCGCGTGCCTTTATGACTCCCGAGTAATGCTTTTGCTGATGCTGTGATGGTTATGGTGTTGGGGAAGCGTCCTGTAAACCCGGTGAGGGAATATTGTCACTCAACAACGAAACTAGGAAAGAACACGTACAACAAACGTAAGTAACAAAAATAAAATGACACCACAATTTATCACGTGGAAACCCTTCTTAACTAAGGGAAAAACCACGGCTCTCTCGACAAATTAATTCACTTAATAAGATAATACAAAGTTCGTAAAGTACAATCACACACACTAGTATTGTCACTTTCTTTCAAACTTTGTCTCACTCTTATTATATCTAATGGATGTTGAACACTCTATTTTCTCTCCTTAAGAACAATAAGTATTCTCACCAAATTATATTCCCTCCTATTCTAACTATTCTTCCCTATTTCCTAAAACGGATTATTCAGCTTTTCTTCCCCTTTCTTATTTTGGAAACTTTTACTCTTATTTTATTCATTTCTCTCTCCTATTATCAAACCCCACCCAACTCTTTTACTCATATTTTATTCCTTTATTTTTCTTTGTGGCCCACAATTTCTTATTTAATTCCTAATTATTCATTTCTCTCTCCTATCACCCAACCCCACCCAATTTTTTACACTTATTTTACTCCTTACCTTAATATTTGTGCCACCCTCAAAGGGGAACAATACTTAGAATAGGAGGGAGTATTAATTTGATTTTCTCTTTTTTGTGTGTACTAAAACAATTAGCACCATCACCTATTTATATTAAGAAGTTCTTAAAACTTCTAATAAACCATTAATTGTTTTAATTAAAACAATTCCATAACCCTTTGTGGATTATATGTTTCTACTTTCAAAACGTAAACAATTTACGTACTTGCTTGTGAAACATTCCACACTTTATTTCAACATTTAATTGTTGGAGTTTTTGGGAGATTAATCCAACATATGGTTAAATGTATATGCAACCTCGAACTATTCTATGTCCACTTCCTTGTTAGTTAAGTTAATTTATGCACTTTGCAGTCTATCGTGAACTAGGGAGTCATTCTATGAATTCAAGATACAACTTTTATTTGGGTCATCAAAAAGGGAACAACCTTTCTGTATTAACAACACATGAGTTAGACGGTGTACATCCAACCGCCGAGCCCTTATTCTCCGGGATTATGCTGTGGTTATGGTTAATGTACATGCAACTTTGAACTGTTCTGTGTCTACTTGTCTGTTGGTTAACTTAGTTTATGGACTTTGCTGTCCATACTCCTGCCGTATTTCATCATACATTGGCAGAGCTAACCAGAA
This sequence comes from Silene conica, assembly GCA_029255685.2. Classification (NCBI taxonomy): domain Eukaryota; kingdom Viridiplantae; phylum Streptophyta; class Magnoliopsida; order Caryophyllales; family Caryophyllaceae; genus Silene; species Silene conica. Next base: position 78,889,716 of record CM055314.2, read on the forward strand.
CTTTTTATATTGCATCTTTTCTATATCATCTGTTAAGAGCGCTTCCGTAGAGTTATTTAACTTGCTGCATTTCTAAGTTCTAACTATTGTTGTAGAGAGAAAAAGAAGAAGCTATCAGCTTGAATTTCTGCTCAACTACCAAGTGAGGATGCTGGAAAAGCATCATAAAGAAGCAACAATGTCAAAGCTGTTGCAATCAGTATTAGCAGGGTTGCAAATATATCCCTTCAATCCGGAACTTTTTTGTTCCCTGGTGCATCTTAGCCATCTGCATACTGTACCCAACAAACTCCGTTGGATCTTCGATGACCTATGGCACAAGTAAGACCCATCCTCATAAAAGATCTTTATTTCTCTGTGAATAACAAAATATCTATATTCATATAAATGTTATCTTATTAATATCCCATGCATACAGTTTTGTCACGCTTATTTATTTTATTGGTTGAGGGGAAGCTGGAAAGGTGATCCCCTTACCATTTGCAGGGAGCCAATTGATTCTTAGGCTTTGTAGTATAATTGAATAAATTGAAGTGGCTGTTTGTCACTAATTTGTCCACACTAATCTATTGCCATGTAGCATATAGTCATTGCATTTCTCATCGAGTTGTGTCCGAAACCCCTTTTAATGCTATGTCCGGGTTGAGGTTATGTACAACTGATCTCCTTGGTTTCCCGCTCATGTTTGAGGAACAACCTTTGTTGGTACATCATACTTTTAGAAAAAAGGGAGGTCAAATTGTGTTTTTCCCCAGGTTATATTGTATTGCTTTGGCTATGGCCTATTAATAGTGTTTGGCGCGATAAACTTATAGAGGGGTTTTCTTTTTTGGACAAATTAATACTTCCTCTGTTCCATTGAGTTGTTTACGTTTGCCTTTTGCACTATTTTTTAGGTGAGCTCAAATTAGGCGGGTTCTTACTGTACATTGTCATATTTGCCCTTTTACTTATCCTTCACTTCCCCACTCTCCTTCTGGCTTCTACCCACTGATTTCACTTTACCCACTAATTTCAACACCCTTCACTTCCATCGTTCCATGCCCATCGACAAGAAGAATATGTAATTATTTTTTATTATCATTATTGGTCAATAGATCTAGAATTTTTTAAAAATAATCAACCCTTTATATGATGATTGTTGATCGGCGGTGTACCGGTGGATGTAGATGACGATTTAATGGGAGATCTGGAGAAGAGCAGGGGGCAGTTTCTCAGTTAAAGTGAATGTTCTAGGCTGCTCGCGTTGGGCGGCAAGTGGTGAATATGGTGGTGGTTGCCAGAGACATACTTTGATAGTGTTAGCGGCTGTTTTGTGGTGTTTATTTGTTTAATGGTGAATGATTATGGTGGATGAAGGAGGTTGTACATGTAGGTGGTGTTTGATGGTCGATTCATGGTTGATAGTGATTCTAGGAGGGGAGTCTAAGTGGTGGGTACGGATTTCAGAGGTGGTCGGAGGGTGTGGATTTCAATGGTGGACTGTGGTGTCAGTGGTGACCGGTGATTTCAGTGGTGGCCGGTGGTGTCAGCGGTGTCGGTTATTGTCGATGGTTGGGTTGGGTTGGGTTCGGGACTTGGGTTGAAGAGGGTTAGCTTGTGTTATTAAAAAAACAAGGGCAGTTTGGTCATTTATAAGCTCAAAACTTGTCCAAAAATAGAAAAGTAAACAATCAAATGCAACGGCCCAAAACGGAATATGTAAACAAGGTTTTTATTTTTAGAGGAAGGTCGAACACCAAGCATTGGTTTGTAGTTCAGTTGTGTATAACGTCATGATAAGGTACTTGGGTAGAGGAATTTTTATTTTTCTGACAAGAGTACAGGTTCCTAGGCCCTTCTCGATCTGCTGAGCTAGTGTCACTTGACAAATCGGGAATGCAGGAATTCAACCTTGGAAGCAACCAACAATATCTATCAATGCAGTTCACATGAATATCAGTCTTTTAGATTTAGCTTACTATATCTCAGGTCCTTGCCACTCAAAAACACTTGTGAGTGGTATGTGAATGCAATGCTGGTAGGTCGTTTATGTAGGAGTCGTTTCTTTAGCTAAAAGGTGAGAGAAGGTGTACTTCACTTTTAATTTGCTGGAGGTTTTTTTTTTGGTTGATGTGGGAAGAAACTTGAACTTTTTGGAGGATTTTTTAATTGATCAGGCGTATGTATGAATTGTAGCAGTAAGTAAGGAGGTTCGACCATTGTGGATTCCCTTAGAAATAGTTGGAGGCAGTAGTAGGTTTGAGAAAGTGAGACAATGATGGAAGATGTGGCTGTGGAGGCAAGTGAGCTGTGATTTAAGTCTTACCTGTTGTTTGCCTGATTTATCCAGCTCTTTCAGGTTATTTATAGCAGATGGAGACTTTTTTTGCTTCCCCTTTTGAAACAAAAAAATGAAAAATAAAAATGAGTTCAAGCGGAATAAATGGACAAATGGAGTGTATGACTATATCGTGTTTTCAACCCCCCCTAATTTATCCGTTTGTTCTACTATTTTCTGCTTTGTGTTCTTTAACGTATATGCTCTTTAAAAAAGTTGACTTGCTGATTGTTGATGGTAAATTGTTAAGCAAATTCTTTAGTTTCTATTAGCAACATGTTCTTTCCATAGAGAGAAGAGAGAGGATATGAAAGAGAGCCGTTCTCCCCTCTTCTTGCCTTTTTTCTCCCATTCTACTCTCTCCTTTTCAGTTCAAATTTCGTCATCTTTGATGTCCCTCTCTTCTTTGATGAGCCTGTAAGGAATTCCTCTCCACATTGAAGGAAAGTATTTTATCTCGTAAAAAATCATTTAAAGAAGGGTGATTTTGCCCGCGACTGCATTTTGTGGAGGTATCGACCGGATTTTTGACGCAATGGTTGCTGTCATAGATGATAGCGGTCATTGAACATGACAGGGTAGTTCTTGAATGTATTGGATTCATTGGATAATTAGAGGGTGGATTTTGTAGTGAATAAACAGTATTGGGGCATAGAAGGTTGGTTGAGGTTCGATCTAATATTCTAATCTAAGGAGTAAGGAATGATGTTTAGACTTAGGGTATTTTAGAGGGATAATGTATCGGTGATCTTTGTTCAAGGACAAAGCATGAAGGAGCCATAGATTAATTCTAAGGCAGCGCTTCTCAGAATGTTATTCTTTAAAAGGCAGTGGCTGATAGTTTTGGAAAAGTGATGGGTCGAGAAGTTACTTGTGATTGCCGTTGTTGAAAGAGGAGGTTTGGTTGGTTTGTGGCGGCAAATCAGACCAGACCATTAGTATCACTAGTGTGACTCTGGAAGATGTAGTCATAGTGGTAAGGCGGCTAGCCCATGACGATCAACCGTGGCAAAAATGTGAGACTGGTGGAGACGATATGAACTTTTATTTGGGAGTGATCAGATGTTTTTTGAAGTCTTGGCTGGGAGGAGACAATCACGAGGGATAGAGAAATTCTAATCTCCATGAGGTGTAGTTTAAAGCACGCTAAAAGACACCCAAGGAAACTCAAATCAAGGTGCTTTTAATAGTAAGAGACTAAGGGTGTGTTTGGATTGAGAGAATTGGAGGGAAGGGGAGGGGAGGGAAAGGGAGGGATTCAATTTCCATTGTTTGGTTACAATATATGGAAGGAGGGAAATGGAAGGGGAGGGAAATGGAAGGATTCAATTTCTCTCCATTAGACCAAATTATAATCTCTCCATTGTTGGCAAGATTTGGAAGGAAAACTTTCTTTTGACTCTTATTTAAGAATGATATGAATATATATTCCTCTAATATGACTTAACTCCCTTTATCCTCCAACTCACTAAAATCACCTTCTTCCTCCATCCTCCTCCCTTTCCCTCTACTTTGTTTTTGCTATCCAAACAACCCCTCCTCTTTCCCTTTCCCTTTCCCTTCCCTCCATTCCCCTCCCCTCCCCTCCCTATCCCTCCATTCCCCTCCCCTCCCCTCCCTTTCCCTCCCAAATTATTATCCAAACACACCCTGAGGTAACAGGCTGTTGGCAACTAGAAAATGTTAACACCACAATTGAATATTATAAGTGGTTTGCTGTTTGAAAAGGCTTTCCTAGTTAGGTGCTGTGTATCGTTTGTTTCACTTCATTTTTAAAGTAAGGGCTTCTTGTTCACTTGTCTTCTACTCTTCTTTTGTGATGTTTGAAAAGGGTTTCCTAGTTAGGAGCCATTGGTGACCCTTTAGTACATGGTAAAGCAAGAATATAGTTGGTCGGCGAGCTTTGTAGTTTTCAGGATATCAATACAGTGATTAATATTATATTCATATTTATTTGGGGTTATATGCTTTCTATTGTTTGCCTTTTCAACTTTTCCCTTTTTTGATGCCCACAGGAAACCATCAATCATACTTGCATTGTTCGCCCTGTCATATGAGCTGAGCAGAGATGGCTCTCAGCATAGGATCCATGGATTGTTTGAGAGAGTGCTGACAAATGATAAGTTCCGTTTCTCTGTCTTTCTTTGGCGGCTTTATATTGCATTTGAGATTGATCTGGGGAACATATCTGCTGCAAGAAGAGTCTTTTTCCGGGCTATCCATGCATGTCCATGGTAAGACAATATGATTTCTCTTAATATTGTTTTCAGAATTGTTTACTGTGCTTTTCTTACGTGTTAAATCTATACTGTATCAATGATTTGCATACTTGTTAATAGAGTAGCTCTGGATATGAAATAACTGGAAATATCGATTCATGTTGCAATTATAATATGAAATCATTTGGCTGTACTGGTTCTGTTGTTACCTTAAGTCCTTAACTACCAGACTTGAGTGTTCTAGGAAATCTCCGGTCATTGAAAGTTTGAGTGACTTGTGACATTCGAGAACACGATTCTTGTCGAAGTGTTAGACCGTAGTGATCATGTAATAAGGCTAACACGTGGTTGGTTTTATCAGGCAAACATTTACATAGGCCGGCCACCAATGTGATTCAGTTAAATGTTTGAATGACTACTCCGATTTGCTAATGATTAGTTGGTGGTCTTTTATTATGCAAATTGCAAGCTCAAATTCTTTGAAATAAATAAATAATAGAAGCGCAATACAATATGCGATCTTAGAAAGGTGGGATCATTTTATTGGTCAACTAGAGCGGTGCTCCTTTTGTGTCAATCCACTTTGTCACCTGGTTGTGGGATTGATGGACATCAGCTCTGACGTTTTTGTCAAAGTAAGTGGGTTGCAGATATCCGGCATATCCCTATCCAGACTAGGTTTGGCAAATAGTTCCTCTGTCCAATAATTTACATGGCCAAACTTGGCAACATTTAAGATTCAGTAAAACATTGTGACTGTAGAACTGTAATGAACGAATTATTAATCATTTTAATGGCCTCAAAAGTGTAGAACTGTAAAGTTGAATCATCCTTATTTTGTTTTATTTTATAATTTTTGTCAATGATTTTATTTGAAGGTCATAAAAGTGGAAGTCCATTAATCTGATTTGATAATACAAATGCAGAGACCACACAGATATTTTGGGACACTGTAAACTCTTAAGAGGAGTAATAAGTAACAAGCAGACATAATGGGAAGGGGGAATATGATTTTGGCCATGTACTTTTTACTGTTTTGGAGTCCTGTCCCGTAAACTAGGCCACTTTATTTCCTTGCGCTGACATAATGCTTTATTAATAATTTTGGAGGTAAGATCTGATCAACGGATTTGTGTCAATTTGTAAGCTGAAGTGTGTTGAGTGAGAAACATGGTGTTTCGAATAAGCAAGTATTCATGATGCTTGACATGTATGGGTCATTATATAGGCCTAGGAGGCAACTAAAGTAAAGTTTGAGTGAACTGTACTGAAGGATTACATAAAGGAGCTGTGTGCCTATGGCAGCCCTGTGTGTGAGTAATTCAGTGCTTGTAGAGTTGTAGGTGTGCATAAATTTACTGTTCTTGGTCATAACTGTGGTTATGACTTCGATAACAGCCATGACTTGAGAAGACTGCAGCAGCCAACGATGATATGATGTGAGACCAACCGATTTAAATTAAAATCCTACCCATATACTACTCCTTTTTGTTCAAATCCAAGTCCCCCGTGAATTTTGAATCTCTCTCTCACAAAAATGGTCGCGGCAGGACACTTAGGCTGTAGGTTTGCATGGAGGGAGTACTTATTCACCTGCTAAAAAACTCGTGATATCTTATCATGAGACAACCTCATATGAAAACATGTATATAATGTTTTTTCTTTGAAGGCTGTATATAATGTTTTGGTGTTCCCTGATTCCTTGTTAAGACTGCAGTCTTGTACCTACGTAAACCTGTGTCTGGATGTGCGACGTCAACAGGGAGGGACCAATTACATGAAAAACTGTATGGTACATCTCAAATTGTTTTTAGGTGAAAATTATCGAAATGCAACAGGATTATGATATAATGTAAAAATATGTCATTTACACCATGCTCTTGCAGTCCGTTCAAAAAAATATTATCAAACATTGTTTAAATTGCCTTCTTGTTAGATCTCCTTGCATGCATTAGTCCGTCTTACACAAGTTCTCTCTTTTATTACTCGTATTTAACAAGTGTTTTAATGCGATAATTTCCGTCGCTCTCAGGTCAAAAACGCTATGGCTAGATGGTTTTCAGAAGCTGAACAACATTCTGAGTGCGAAAGAGTTGTCAGATCTCCAGGAAGTGATGCGCGAGAAGGAGCTTAATCTGAGAACAGACATTTACGAGATTCTGTTACAGGATGAACTAACAGCTAAGCTGTGACGAGGAGATCGTGTATGAATTGTGCATATATCTGGTGTATTGAATTTTTGTAAACTTCTGCTCCACGTCTGTTGTACAATGTACTGTACAACATAAGTAGCATGATCTGCAACCAGCTGCTGATCCCAGAATGCACTGTCAGTAGGACCCACTCAATTTACAATACGCCTACACGGCTACACCAAAAGCTTTTTCAAATACAGTACATAACAAAGTTTGTTTTTGATAACACCTCCTACTAATATTTTATATTAGCGACAGACGTACTTAAATTCGGGAAGATACTGCGCTAAACATAAAACTATTTTTTAAATTTTATTTAAAAAAAAGAAGACAAGTCTGTTTCATTCATCTGTTATGTTCCTGGTTAGAAAATTTTCTCTTAACAAAGACCAATTTCCTCTTATCTCGTTTTTGTCTTCGATGTTCCAGCAACCACCTTACCAGTTACCACCCCATCTCTGGCCATTCTAGGCTCACACAACCAATTTGCAAATTATACCTCAACTCGGCCTCACGGTACCAGTTTTTAGCACAATTCAGTCCCGAACAGATTTTTTTTTTTTTTTTTTTTTTTTTTTTGGCAGACGTGAAAATAGTAATTATACAAAAGCTAAAGCGGAAACATCGTGAGCCCGCTTATTAAGACATCGCGGAATAAAACTAATGCTAAAACAATGAAAACCACTTGCAATGGCCCAAATATCGCCAATAATCCCGCTAGTCTGATGATGTGGCTGTGCACAACCTGCAAGCTGGAGAACGATTTGCAAACAATCAACCAAGACATTAATATGAAAAAGATTCTGATCTCTCACCCATTTGAGCGCTTCCAGAACACCCTTCGCCTCTGCTTGCATAGGTGATTCAGCATAAAAAGACCTAAAAACTTCCATTACCACCCTCTCCTCCGAATTATATAGAACCCATCCCACTGAAGCTTTATCCCTTGACTTCCATGCTGCATCCACTTTCATTCGAAACGTTGTATCATGATGCTGATGTCCAACCAGAAAGAACGGGATTGAATTTCTCAAACTTGTACCATCAACACCTGAACCTTCCTCATGTTGCGTATTTTCTGATGAATTGGTGTTAGCAATGTTCTCCTTTTTGTGTTGAATTGATTTGAAGACCAAGTCAAGTTGAATCTGGATCTGTTTATAGAAAACAGATGGCAAAAAAGACCCACCATTAAGTAAGATGTTATTCCTTGTGATCCAAATATGCCATATAATAGCCATGAAAATCACCACACGATCCATCCCATCTTCCAACTTCCATAAGTAATTAATCCAGTTGATCAACCATGTTGAAACATCAAGCATCTCTGACCCAAAACAGTTTATGCCTAAGGGTGAACCTTGCCATATACGACCCACCACCGGACAGTCCTTGAAAAGATGATTTAAGGTCTCAATTGTATTCCCCATACCAACACAATAACCACAAAAACCATTGACATCAACGCCCCTTTTTAACAACTCCTCTCCCCCAGAAAGAGAACCTGTGATAATCTTCCATAACAAAATCTTCCAACTTTGTGGCCCTGGTAAACTCCATAACCTGCGCTTACAAAAAAACTCCGGAACATTATCAAGTCTAGTCCCATCCCTAAGAGACTTCTTTTTCTCAAAAAAGTCCCTAAAGGCAATGGCATAACCACTCTTGACCGAATAATCCCCAGATGAAGTCCCCAACCAGTACAGGACATCCTCGTGCTGAGATACACAAACTGGTTGAGAAAGGATCTTCACAACTGAATCTTCCTCAAAGAGCTGCTTTATCATAAGAGAATCCCATGAGCCATCTTCCTTAATCAGGTCTTTGATAGTCAAACTATATATGGAGGAATTATCAATTGTCAACAAATGTGGGCGAGGCTCTGGCACTTCCCCATCTACCCATTGAACACTCCAAATATTCAGGTTTGAATCAATTCCTGGTTTCCACCCCACCTTTCCTCTAATAAGATCTAATCCATGTATTAAACTCCGTGCTCCCCAGGACCAACCACTCCCACCCTTGGTATCCATACCCATCCTAGGATCCGGGTTTTTCAAAATTAAATTCCTGAATACCTTGCTACGCAGAGAATCCTCTTCCCGAAGAATTCGCCATGCGTTCTTAGCAAGTAAAGCTTGATTCATACATTCCACGTTTCGTATCCCCAATCCTCCCCTTGACTTTGGAAGAGCCAAAAAATTTCTACTACAGAAGTGAATTCCCCGATGTAATTTATGCCCGACCCACCAAAAATGGGCTAACAAAGCATTTATCTTTGTTGCCACACTTACCGGAACTTTAAAAGCCGATAGAAAGTAAATCGAAATGTTTGATAGGACGGACAAAATCAATGAAAGCCTTCCTGCCGCAGATAGAAATAGCCCATTCCAAGAAGAGATACGACTCACAACACTCTCCACCAGACTAGAGTTTATATTTTGCTTCGTACCCTGAAATTCTGTCGAAATTCCAATACCCTTATTCTGTCTAATATTAAACAAAGACAAGCACAACGTTGCACTAGCAAGCGACATCGATGGACTGAAAAGAATTCCCGACTTTGCATCATTTAAAACTTGTCCCGAAGCTCCACAATATTCACTTATCACACTTTTAATATTCCTACAGCAATCCCCCTTATTTTGAAGAAAGAAGATTGAGTCATCAGCAAAAAGCAGATGAGATAGAGTTGGTCCTGAACGACAAAATCTAATCCCATGCACACGTCCTTGCGTCTCAGCAGTACACACATTTGCAGACAAAACATCCATGCAGAGGATAAACAAATATGGAGATAAAGGATCCCCCTGTCGCAGCCCACATTTCGGCCTGAACTGCTCACTCGGCCCTCCATTAAACAACAGCTCATACGAGACAGTACTTACCGTACTCATAATAAGATCTGTCAACCTTATTGGAAACCCGAACTTAAGAAGAACCGCTTTCAGAAAGTCCCAGCGAACTCTGTCGTAAGCCTTACTCATATCAGCCTTATAAGCAATCAAACCGTGTTTACCATACCTATGAGAGTTAATCTTGTGAATAGCCTCGTTTGCCAGTAAAATATTGTCACTGATCTGTCTTCCAGCTAGGGCTGTGCATAATATGGGTCGGACCGGATTTTTGGACCGGACCGGACCTGATTGGGCAGACCGGAACCGGAACCGGAAAATTCAGGTCCGGTCTTAGGTCCAACGTTTTCCTTGATTCCGGTTTTAGGGTCGGTCCGGGTCAAACCCGGTTTTTTCCGGGTCAGACCTGTTGGACCGATTAAGTCTGGTTTCTAATTTTTATTAATGGGCTTTAGATACTGGGTATTGGGCTAGGTTATTAACACAAGTACACAACTTATAACGCACACCGCTCCTCTCTTCTCCTCCTCTAAAACGAAAACCCTAGAAAATCATCAGATTCATCACCTCATCTACACAGACTACAATCGTCGATTCGTCGCTCATCAGTCATTCCCATCTTCTAGTCGTCACTCCTTTCAGTTCCAGACTTCCAGTCATCGCTCATCCTCATCTTCTACAATCAAATTTCGAAATGTAGTGTTTAATATGTAAGACTCTTTCCTCCTTTCTTATTTTTTCATTACTGTACATTTTAATGTTTTATAGTCTTTCATTATATTCCTTTCTTTTTATTTTATACATTTTTTGTGTTAAGATCAAATGATAATAGTGTATTTGTCGGATTCGAATTTGTTAGGGTTTGTGTCATTGTGTGATTTGTGTGATTCGAATTCGAACAATAGTATATTATCAAAATTCGGATTGTGTTAGGGTTTGTGTCATTGTGTGATTTGTAGTCACTTTAGGCTCCTCAGTAGTCACTGACTCACTGCCTCACTGGTAGTCTGGTAGAGATAAAAAGACTCTGGAAGTGGCACTTATGTCTGACTTTTAGTTTAATGACTCGCTACTTCACTTTCGCACATAACGGGACGGCTTTGAGATTCTATCATGTTGGAGATCGCTTTTCGATACGTACGAATAACCCTATCATCTGGGAGAACAGTCTTTTCGAGTCTACCGTCTTTGCATTAGTTGATGTTGCTCTGATCTTACTTTTTAAGGGAAGTGATCTTATCATCCCTTAAATAAGGGATGCACATATTCTGTTTGTGACAATATTTTGTTTGTGACAATCTTATATTTTCATATGATAATTGAACAAGGTCTGCACATATTCATTTCAGACGGTCTTTTTGGTGGTAAAACTTATAATATAATCAATAAATGTAAACTTATGGTGAACTCTATTGTATGCAGATGTGACTCATGTGAGGGCAGTAGTACACTACGACTCCAGTAGGCAGTAGCATCCACAGATAGGAATCACGGCGTCGACTCAAAATTCTTGCAATGTATGCTCTTTGACACCAAAGGTAAACTTTCATTTTTAATCAACAAGGCTACTTACAATTTAATCATTTAATCATGTATTCATGTTTAACTTGAGAAGTGGGACAAAGGTAAGAACTACTGACTTCCCCACCGACTGACTTGATGAGTTTCAATCTGAATTTCATTTTGATATGCCTCTGTATTTCCTGTATTTCATTTTGATATGTTTAGAATTGTTTTAATGTAGTATTGATCACCGAACTCAATCTGCTCAGATAAAATTAGGAACAAATGCAATAAATTGCCTTTAGGCTTCCACAGATACTGCTCGATTTAGATGCTTCTGATTAGAGCTTATGGGTCATTAGCTTCTGAAACCTTAGATAATCACTCCCTTAATTTGACCAGAATTTATGAATGTAATTATGTAACAGCCTATATGGGTGCTGCTAAGGGTAGCATTATAGCAAAACCAGAGGTTATCAATATCATACAGAGTATAGACTACCAACTTACCAAGAACAAATGCATTTCTAACTATTTACTTTTGCATTCCCTAATCCACTTTTTTTATGACAGTCTTTGAAAAGATGAAGCTGGATGAAATGATCTTCATGACTTGAAATCTTGGAATGGAAGTAGAAGCTTTTGCCTCAACATACTCGGAGCTCTTCCGTCTTCATAACATTGTTTTGGTGATGTAATAGTATTGAACAATGGACTTTTTGGTTGTGTAATAATTTTTAAACAATAGACTTTAGCATTTAGATGACAAACTGTGTAGTAGTTTTTATAAGTTCAATGGACTTTTTGGTTATGTAATTCGAAAGTTTAGGTTGCAAGCAAGGTGAAAGGAAGAAATAGTGTTTGCTCATCTGTAGAGAATGAAATCTATTTTCTCATCTGTAACTTTGTTACAGTAAGAAATTATAGGGACAAATTCCCAGTTTGGGAAACCGGTCCTAACCGGTCCTAACCGGTCCAAGACCGGAATTTTCAGGTCCGGTCCAGGTCCTCATATTTTGTATTCCGGGCCGGTCTTCGGTCCATGACATTTAACCATCCTGGTTCCGGTCCATTCCGGTTCCGGTCCGGTCCGGTCCGGTTCTGGACCGGTGCACAGCCCTACTTCCAGCAATAAAGGCATTCTGAAAATCCCTAACTAAGTATTTCATCACCCTCACTAGTCTATTTGCAATACATTTAGAAATGATCCTCATAATGACATTGCATAGACTAATTGGTCGATAATCACTCACAATCTCTGGGTGGTCACATTTGGGGATAAGCACAATAAAAGTTCTATTCATCTCCTTCAAAACATGACCCGAATTTAGTGTACTAAGAACCGCCATCGTAACATCGTCCTTCACAAAGTGCCAACACTTGTGATAAAAGATACCTGGAATTCCATCAGGACCTGGAGCCTTCATGGCTCCCATCTGAAAAACTGCCTTCCGTACCTCTTGCGATGTGAAAGGTTGATTAAGCCTTTCAAGATCTGGTTCCGAAACACAACGATCCACATCTCCTAAAACCGTATGAATTATACTTTCACGTGCTACCTCATCACAACCATGCCACACATGATTATATAGTTTCACAAAAGACTCTCGAAAAATCGTTTTCATCCTATCCAAATCGTAGATCCACGTTCCATCTGAATCTTTTATTCCATAGATGAAATTCTTCCCTGCACGACCCTTGACCCAGCTAAAGAAAAATTTGGTACACGTATCCCCATCCACAATCCATCTTATCTTTGCTCTTTGCCTCCAATACTTTGCTGCAGCCTCAGAAAAACCCACTAATTCAGAATGAACCACATTATACTCCTGCTCTTCCCCACTGGCAAAGGAAACATCCAGTGCCTTTGTCAGTTTGTCATCAAACTCTTCCCACGGTCGATTCCATTTATCCCTCTACCTTAAGGTCCACTTCTTAATATCCTCATGTGCCCTAGCCAGCTTTCGTACAGTTCGGAAAGCAGCTGATCCACACACACGTAACCTCCAGTTTTCCTGTATAATATCCATGCATTCATTATGATCCAAAGCCCAGGCATCCACCTTATATGGTTTTTTGGACTTATTGCCGAGTAAGTGAAGGTCTATTTCAACTGGTGCGTGATCAGATAGCTGAATAGGATAATGGCGTACTCCCGAGTCTGGAAACAACTGCAACCAATCCTTCGACCCTAGTGCTTTATCCAAACGTTCGTAAACACGTTTATTCCCTTTTCGGTTATTACACCATGTGTATCGTGGTCCCTTAAAATTGATATCAACAAGCTCATGTCCAATCTTCCAAAAATTAAAGTCCAAGGCACCATCAATCGGTTTCTTGTTGAGGCTAAGTTTATCACTTTCACACTCCACTTGATTAAAATCCCCAAGTATAATGAAAGGCAATGTAAAACTATCCAACCACTCACTCAACGAATACATAACCGCCATTCTTTCATTAACTTTTGGAGCCCCATACAACAAGACTAAATAAAACGACCGATCCGGGAATTTAGTACAATGCAAAATAACAAAATTCGTACAAGCCACGACCTTGCTCATACATGCTGCAGCCTTCCAACCCACCCATAGCCCCCCGGATGCTCCACTTGCATCAACTCAACTAGACCTACGTACTAAATCCAAAAGATCGGAAAAGACTCGACACTTTATTTACATCACATTTAGTTTCCATAAGAAACAGGAAATCATACGACTTAATATTAATTAACGCTCTAATTTTGGGAATTATAGGGGCGAGCGCGTCATTGAGACCCCTACAATTCCATGCCATACCGATCATTCCTTTGAAGGAGGTTGGGATGGGCCAACCTCCGCAACGCCCTTCTCATTCCCCACAGAACCTGAATCACTTGAATTTTCCATATCCACCTCCGGAGCACGAATATGAAAACCATAACTCGGAGAAGTTGCCCTCTCACCAGCCATAGTAACTATACCATACGAACTTCGATCAGCCTCCAAACATTGCCTCTTACCCATTGCTGCAAGATATTTTCGTGCATTCCCACAACTATCCAACACCCCCTCAGGCACCATATAAGATTCTGCCTCACTTGCACATTTCCGTTTAGTTGAGAATTCCATGTTACGAATCAAAGCATTTGTTTTCGTCTTGTAGAACAAATGTTTCAGCCCCCCCATACCTTCAGAAACACTTTTAAAAAGACCACAGTTCCATTCCTTATCTTCTTCATCTTCCTTGACAGAACTTAACATCACAATATTCCCTTCTTTATCCATTCCCAACACTTTCATACGTTGCTGCTCCAGAGCAGCCCCCTTATCTTCCTTCCCACCAGTACCTGATCCCTCACCTTCCACCATCTTCTTAAAAACCAAATCTTCTGATGAAACATTCAGTTCAGCCTCTTTGGTAATCAAACATAATGGAGTATTGCGTAAGACATCCTTACCAGCCTCAATCAGTTCCTCAGCAATCTTACCATCAATATGAGTCTCCATAGCAGCCCTTGCCTCCATTTCTGCCTTCTGCCTTTCATCCCTTGCTTCCAACTCAGCAATCACACTCCTTTCATTCTCATTAACAGCTTTTTTATAGCTCCAACACTCGCACTCCATACCACACTCAATTTCAGAGTCACTCCTGGTAACTGATTCAGTTCCAGTCCCATAAAAAATTGGTGAAGGAGTAAAATTCTTCCCATCATCAGACTCATCACTAATAATGATGACCTTATCTTCAACTGTAATCCCTTCAAACAGCTGAAACCACCTCTTCCACCGCCAGGAGACAATCAGTCATAGTGACATTAATATCCAGAACTCCGGCTATTAAATTAATTTTGCTTTTTTTTATTTGATAAGTAAGAGCAACCACAATAGCTCATGTCCATATAGGTTTATTTGCCGCCACGTCACCGTCACATAACTAAAGTAAAAATTCAACCTTAATAGAATCAATGCCAACAATAGTACAAGTTCATTCAAGTTTATAATGGTCCCACCCACAATCCACTCACTAAAGTTTATTTTTTTTACAGTGACGAACCAAGTTCTTCCGCACAAACGTTTATCTACGAACGAAAGATAAACTATACTCAATAATGGCGTCAGTTCATTCACCTGTTAAGAATCCCTCCACTGAACACCATTGTGGTTGTTCTAACAACTCAAATTTCAAAATTTGCCTTAACATAAGGAATATTCAATTTTAATTGTCAATAGGAAAATGTGCGTGCGTTTTTTCATCATTAATTTCATGGAAAATTCAATCTATTTTTATCGTCATGTTGAATACGTCAAAAATAAAATAAAAAAGCACATGACAATGATTTATGGAAAACTCAATCTATTTTTATGGTCATGTTGAATACGTCAAGAACAAAATAAAAGGCACGTGGTAATATAAGTTAATGAAGGACGTTGTTACAAACTTTATTGGGTTTACAAATGTTAAAATTAAACTTTCTTTGTAAGTGATTCTTCTAATAAAACCAATAGAATACCGACTTTGTAACCATCTTTTAACCGTTACCAACTTTATTTATTCACGGAAATAATAAAGTCAAATTTTACACACTCAATCTAACACTAATGGTTAATCTCATTTGTGACAAGGTTATCCGACGAGTCCGGTATTATCAATGTGAGGTAGAGGAGCCAAAAACAGAGTACCTAAAAATAATAATCTGTTTTATCTTATCTATCAATACGACTAGTATTTAACCCGTCGCAAACCATAACAAATAAACGCGTGATTCCTAATAAAGTAAAATAGGTAGACAGTTGTGAGTTGGAGTATGCAATTCAAGAAAGGTAGATGAAAGGTCATGTGTCACGCTTGATAAATGTGCTACTAGACGTACTACAAGTAGTAGTCATACACTCATACCACATAGTGTGTTAGATAAGAGTATAAAACAAGTTGCGGCTGTGAAATTGACAATGCCGCAATACCCAGTTTGTTCCAAAACTCAACGACTTTGGCAACGCTAGATATTTATTTACGTCCACAAAACACAAAAACACTCCAAAAGAAAAACCAGATGCCATCAAACTGTGCTGATTCCACTCATCATCTCCATTCTTCATTCTCCACCCACCAACTTGTATAACTAACTAACTACTACAACAAAAAATCTAGAACATTAACTACTGCTACTACGACGAGTATCAATTTCTCATCTACGACCAAACAAATCTCTGTCATATGATTGTAAAAGATAAAAAAAAAAACCATGTGATAGATAGAAACAAATCAATTATGATTTTTTTATACATTTTGGTTTTTGTTTTAGTTACAATGTGGATGATATTTAAACCGTTACAAGTCTGTAATATGAGAATTACTAAGCTGTTTATTCTTTAACATAGCTATAAACCTACAATTAATCCAGTTTATACATAATTAGCTTAATAAATCACGAGTCTTGACATCCATGAGATTTTAGAAAATGCAATGTTTTTATGTTTCGTTATATCTTTTTAATTATATGAAATCTTAGGCGATTGACACCATGTGAAATAGTGTACAAATAATAATAAAACTGTAAAGAGCGTGTTTATCCACCTTCTCCTTTCAACCTT
Source organism: Silene conica (assembly GCA_029255685.2). NCBI lineage: Eukaryota > Viridiplantae > Streptophyta > Magnoliopsida > Caryophyllales > Caryophyllaceae > Silene > Silene conica. The sequence continues at coordinate 78,906,378 of CM055314.2, forward strand.
CTCTCTAACATTCTCCCTTTCCCAACTCGCAATTGATTAAACTAATATATATCGTGTAGGGTCCGAAGGAAAATGTATGAAGCAAACTATATGGTATATTAAACGTTTGTGAGAGGAGACTGTGAAAAAGAAGGTAAAAAAAGTACTCCCTCCGATTTCCTATGATGTTCCCTCTTTCCGTTTTGGTCTAATTATATGATGTTCCCTCTTTTCTCTTTTGGACAACTTTATGTGGTCCAAAATCAATTTTATGTGGGGTCATGTGTATTGTATAGTCCAAATTGATTTGTTTATTTCTTGGGTTAAAATCAAAAGGGAACAACACAGGAAATCGGAGGGAGTAATAGTTATTCACTTATTCTCAACTTTAAATGATTTCCTGTTGTAATGTGTGGATAACTATTAACGGACACGACTCAAATCATCGATTCTGACATAATCTAAACTAACATCAAACGCCAACACCATACTCACATTCCGTTGCCATACATGTGAATCCGACTTCAAGTCCTAACCATGCTTATTTCAAAAATTAAATTAAATATATATTAACGGAGTATCATTTACCATGCTCTAAAATTAACTCATTACTTTAATCAAAATATGAGTAATTGACTACATAAAAGTAGTTTGTATCCTTGTCAACAACCACAATGATCGAACAACAAAATTTGAAAGGAAAAAAAAAGATGGACCATAAAATCACTACTTTAAAAAATATTAAGTTACACTTTATAAAACATTTTAGGATTTTTTTCAGCTTAGCGGTTGGTAACCTTAATAAACCAAGCTAAATCAATACAAGTATTTTGTATTCCTCGTCATACAAAGAGTCTTAATAACAACCGTTCTTATCTTAATAACACCATATTATTATAGTTTTAGAGCATGTTTGACCTTGTTTATGAAAAAAAGTTTTTACTTTTACAAAACTATTTTTTGATAAAAACGGTCCTGTTTGACCAAAAAAATTTTAAAACTATTTTTATCGGTTTTATCGTCTTTTTTTTTTCCTAAAATATAACTATATATAGATATACGAAAAAGGTAAAAAAAATCTGAAAATTGGTACTTGGCGGTATTTTTTTGGCTTCGGTGCTCAAATAACACATGAACAACGTGAAAATAAAAACAGATGTAGGAATTTGCTATTTTTTTCTAGGTGTCAATTATACAATTTCTGTTTAATAAATTAGTTTTTAGTTTTTTAAAACGTAGTATTTGACTCGATTTCTATTTCTTTCATTAAAAAAACAATTGAAACCCATGTTAGTTAAACTATGTTTCTAATTGTCATCCTCTAGTAATTTATATAAAAATCTTTAGTCATCAATAATATTCAATTAATCAATTTCATCCAATTATTATTATTATTCAATACATTACACGTAAAATGCATAAGCAATAACATATTTGTGATTCAACAAGTTTTATTGCAACAATTATACAGGTCAAGTAATTGTTCTATCCATATTAGTAGATAAGACAAAATAAATTGTTACTCTCTACATAATTTACTGTTATTCTATTTATTCACATGAATTATAGGTGACGATTTTACCTATTACAAATGGAACAAATACGTCACATCACAAACGAGAATTTGTGTTTGGATGTTTCGTAAGTCGAATATAATAAAGGCCTAAAGGGTATAGTAAGAAGAAATCGTGTTTTCAAAGATCAGATGCTCCACCATCCGCGTAACGCATACGCCTAAGTAAACGATTAGTAACCTTCCCATCTCTCACCTCCACATATTTTTAATATAATTTACATATATTTATTACAAAAAACAAAACACGTTGACTTTAAATCTAAATCATATAAATACGTATGATTGTATGATCATATCATGAATTCCAAATTTAAACATTTCTGCACCATTTATTCCATATTACTACTATTTACTAATAATACTATCACTTGCCAATTTTTTCTGCTATCCATAAATACCATATCTACAACTTCTTTTTGCTGTACTCTTTCTTTTTAATTTTAATAATTTATTTTTAGCACAATATATAGTATATAAAAACAGAAAAAGGATTTTTTTGTGAACTTTTTTTATTAAAAAAAAATGGAGAATGAATTAAGGAAGCTTGTTCATGTTCCTTCACGTATTGGTAGGGATTTGCAGAGATATGATCATTTGGGTTATCGTCAAGTTGTTGGGTATGAACCAATTCCTTTTTTTTTTTTTATGTTTTATTATATCGGTTTAGTTTAGATTCGAGCCGGGTTGTTCTCGTTTATGACTTTTAATAGTAATGCATTCTCGGGATTAGAAACCGCGGTATCCGGTTAAGCTAGAATAACCCTTTTCGGTTCAGGTTGCCCCATGAATTCTTTTTGTTACAAGTTGAATGAAGAATCAAATCTAATGCATCAATCTAATTAACAAGTTGACCTAAAGAACGTTGGGTTTTGTTCATTTGTTGTTATGTTTTGGATCTACTAATAATTCGGGTAATAATCTCTTATAAAACGGTTTAACTCGATTAACCAAATTACATCTCTAATGATATTTACTAGTTGACCTGTTTTTTTAAACGATCTTAAATAATTTATTAGTCTCTTATAAAATGGTCTTACGTTTCAACAATATTCATAAAATGAATAGCATAAGAGAAAATTGATTGAATAAAGTGTTTTTACAATTTTTTGTGAAGGATAGCTTTACACAAGAAACTTGTAATAACCCAAAATTCTCATTGAAGACGGACACTAGCTAAAAACGGATAATGCCCCTCCCCATAATACAAGTGACAATATTTATAAGATGTTTCATTTCATCTCGTTTGTATGTCCACTGCTTTATCGCAAGACTCTTGGTTGTAACTTGTAAGACGGATTTATTAAGAAACTAGTAAATTTTTTTATTTAAATGGATGACGATATTTGCATAAAACCGTCTTAGATATCTTTGTTTGATGTAACTAATTATGGTGAATTTACAAAATTGGGCAGATGCATACCATACAGATTGGTAAACAATTTATCATCTTCCATAGAAGTTCTTATGGTTAGTTCACAAAAGGGTGAAGCAATGTTGTTTCCTAAGGGAGGTTGGGAGAAAGATGAATCTAAGCAGGAAGCGGCTTTACGAGAGAGCTTAGAGGAAGCCGGTGTCATTGGTACTATTCAGGTATTTTCAATTTACATACTTTCTTTGTCCGTTGAATTGTTTACGTTTTTCAGCATTACCCTAATCCCGGTAAGGCTGTAAGCCTACCCTACCTTATATGACAAGGTAAGGGGTAGGATACTAGGATGCGTGCAACCTTACATACTTCCTCTGTTCCATTGAATTGTTTACGTTTTTCAACATTACCCTAATACCTTAAGGTTACCTTATATGACAAGGTAAGGGGCGGGATGCAGACAACCTTACATACTTTCTCTATTCCATTGAATTGTTTACGTTTATCAACATTACCCTAATGCACGTAAGGCTACCTACCTTACCTACCTTATATGACAAGGTAAGGGGCGGGATGCAGACAACCTTACATACTTTCTCCGTTCCATTGAATTGTTTACGTTTTTCAAAATCACCCTAATACCTGTATGACTACCTACCTTATATTAAGGGATGGAATGCGGGCAACCCTACATAGTTCCTCTGTTCAATTGAATTGTTTACGTTTTTCAAAATTACCCTAATACCTGTAAGACTGTAAGGCTACCTTATATGACGAGGTGAAGGGTGGGATGCGGGCAACCTTACCCGTGTGTTGAGACTACAGATAGACGAGTGGTTAAAAACTCGATATATGAATCATGTGCAGGGAAGATTACTACTTTTCTCTAAAAAATCTTGCTAATTGTGGTTATGATTAATTTGATTGCAGAGCCAATTGGGACAATGGACTTACAAAAGTAAAAATCAAGATAAACTACATGACGGATATATGTTTCCGTTGCTTGTAGAAGAGGAATTGGACTACTGGCCTGAGAAAGATTTCCGACAGCGCAAATGGGTAATGGTTAGCGAAGCCAAAAGACTATGCCCGCATCTGTGGATGCAGGAAGCATTAGAAACGCTTGTTCAGAGACTCGCGCCTATTGAGGAATTACATGCAATGGATGCTTCGTCAATCAATCAGTTGGCAAAGAGTTTAAACTACCCCCAGCTGAGAAGAGCCAAGACTGAAATGACGAGTTGCAGGAATGCGACTTCATATTTGCACGGATATGGATTAAATCGCTGCTCCACATTACTTCCGATGAGTACATCAACTTGCGAAACAACGGTTTTGTTGGATATGAGTAACAGAAAAGGGTTATCAGAAAATTTCAGCATAGACAGTACACTTCCATTATGTTATTTACTCTCAGTGATGGTAGAACAAAAATGAAACACCATTTTTCTGTCATATGTTTGATTATACAGATCACATCTTTTTTCCGCCTGGCCTGCGTTCATTTTGTAATCCACAGAAAGACCCCCTTAGTTCCGGCAAACGTGTCACTGCAGGGTCTCACTGAGAATGAGAACACCATTCTAGAGGTGGCTAACATGGTCATTTAACGGGCTGGGACTGCTCGCGATTCTGTACAAACAAAGCAGAGTTAGAAACGGAGAAATGAAGTAATTACAGTACTATTTGCTTGAACAAAAATCGAGGGATCAATTTTCCGTTCCCTACAGTTTAGTTCATACTATACTCAATTTTGCTACATAAATGGAATTAGTTATCTTCGTTTCCTTTTACAGTTCAGATCCCTTTGTTCGTTCTTGTTTTTGGTTGAGATACTACATTATACAATCATATCATATCATCGTAACTATATTTCACTATATAAATTACAGAGTACACCTTTTACGAGTATATTCCTTAGATCTTAAACTTGTTTCAACCACGCCATATAATCCTAAGTTCCTAACCATTTGTTTATACACACCGAATACTTCGTTTCATGTAACTGAATCATGTTTTTATACTTGTCAAAATATGAGAACAATTTTATAGAAACTTGATATCATCGTGATCTTCATCAATGGTGTAAATGATCAAGAATGATTTAATGAGGTTTTGCTAGAATAGAGTAAATAGAAGAGAGAAGTTTTATTGAGATATTTGTTTGTTGTAACAGAAATTAAGTTAGTTACAAGTTGGTTTCTGCTATATATATACAAGTAGAAACCAAGTAGACTTAACTAACTAACTAACTAGTATAGTCAACTAACTAACTAGTCTCTAATATCCCCCAAGGAGGACGTGGGGTATAACCCACAAGACCGAGCTTGACAAGAAGAGAACTATGTTGTTTCTGTCCCAATGCCTTAGTTAGAATGTCTGCAATTTGTAGAGAACTTGGAACATGAGCAGTTGTGATTAACCCTTCTTCTAGCTGTTCTCGAATGTAATGACAATCAAGCTTCATGTGTTTGGTACGTTCATGAAAGACAGGATTAACTGCAATACTCTGAGCAGCCTTGTTGTCACAGTGAAGAACAATAGGTAAAGGAATGCTTATCTGAAGTTCCTTTAGCAACTCATTAAGCCAAACAATCTCACTAGATGTTTGACTCATACTCATGTACTCTGCTTCAGTGGAGGACTTGCTCACTGTTGCTTGCTTCTTCGTCTTCCATGAGATTAGAGATTTGCCAAGATAGACACAGTAGCCTGTCAAGGACCTTCCTGAAAATGTGCAGCTGCCCCAATCAGCATCACAAAAGCTGTTAAGAGTGAAATCACCTTTAGATGGATAGAACGGTCCTAGATTCAAAGTGTGCTTGAGGTATCTGACCAAATAAAGAGCTGCTTGCAGATGAGGAAGACGGGATTAGCTAAGAACTGACTTAAGTGTTGGACACTATAAGATAAGTCAGGTCTAGTCAGATTGAGATAAAGCAGTCTGCCCACAAGTCGTCTATATATTTCAGGATTATCAAGCAAATCACCCTCATGTGTGGACAATTTAAGACCAGTTAGTAAAGGAAATGAGGCTGGTTTACAGTCCTCCATGTGAGAATCCGTCAAAATGTCCACAATATACTTCCTTTGATTCAATAGGATACCATTCTTTGATCTAGATACTTCTATGCCCAAGAAATATCTAAGTTGGCCAAGGTCCTTTATGGTAAATGCTGTATCCAAAGACCTTTTGACCTCTGCAATTTGAGCCTCATCTGTCCCAGTGATGATTAAATCATCCACATACACTAAAATCAGCACAAAACTGCCATCAATACTACCCTTAGTGAATAATGAATAGTCTGATTTGGACTTTATAAATCCATGGTTTGCTAAAAATTTGGAAAGCTCATAGTTCCATTGCCTAGAAGCTTGTTTCAACCCATACAAGGACCTTTTTAACAAGCATACATCACCTGGATTTCCTGCCTTATACCCTTCAGGCTGTTTCATGTAGCTTCATGTACACCTCTTCATTCAGAAAACCATGCAAGAAAGCATTGTTTATATCTAATTGGTGTAATTTCCAACCCTTCATAGCTGCAATAGCAATCAAAACTCTGACAGTGGTCAGTTTTGCAACTCGACTGAAGGTATGTGTGTAATCCTTTCCTTCTATTTGGCTAAAACCTTTGGCAACAAGTCTTGCCTTATACCTTTCTATAGAACCATCTGGGTTGAACTTGATTTTATAAACCCATTTGGCTCTTATATCCTTCTTACTAGGAGGTAAGGTAGTCATAACCCATGTGTTATTTTGCTTTAATGCCTGCAACTCCTTATTCATTGCCTCCACCCATGCCGGATCATGCTTTGCTTGAGAATAACAAATTGGCTCATATATTTGTAGTACATTGGAACAAGAGTGCTGATAATCAAGTGAATGATCATCCAGATGCACTGCTGTAGTTAAAAATGAGTAGGCAGAGTTACTGGTAGCATGATTAGCATCTGAGGTGCTACTGGTCATTGTATCTGGACTGCTACTGGTCAGATCAAGTAAGGAAGGTGGCAGTCCAGAACATGAGTAACCATCAAGTTTAGAGGAAAGTTTTCTGATCCTTACAGATTTTTTAACAGGCTGTATAGGTACCTCAATTGGTATATCAGAAGCTGTATCTGTGTTGGTGTTATTATTAATATCTGGCATATTATTGTTTGATGGAATTGGCTCAAATGTCTTTGTGTCAACTGGGATATTTGTAGTAGGAGGTGTTTCTGTATGACTTGGCTCATCAGGGAGGAAATGTATGATGTCAGTAGCAGGAATGTTGATGGTAGAATAACCACTAGAGGTATTGACTAGAGTGGAATAAATACTAAAACCAGGTTTAAAAGGGAACAAGTTTTCCTGAAACACTACATCCCTACTCAAAAGAAGCTTATGATTGTCAAGATCATACAACCTATACCCTTTTTGTCCCATAGGATACCAAAGGAAGACACACCTCACACTTCTGCTCTCAAATTTGCCTGCCTCCTTCTTTGCAGCATAACATAAACAGCCTATGATTTTCAGATGAGAATAATCAGGCTTATGTCCAAATAGCCTCTCACATGGAGTATCCCATTTCAGTACCACAGTAGGCATGCGATTGATCAAATGTGTAGCTGCAAGAATCAACTCACCCCAGAACTTCTTAGGTAAACAAGCTTGTATCTTTAATGCTCTTGCAACCTCTAACAAGTGACGATGTTTCCTTTCAACCCTTCCGTTTTGTTGAGGGTTTACGGGTATGGATCTTTGATGGACAATACTATTCTCCAAAAACATCTTGTCACACTCCTTTTGAACAATCTCACTTCCATTGTCACTTCTAATTATCTTGATTTTAGAATTGAATTGAGTCATGGCATAAGCAATGAAATGTGCCATGGTAGTTGTGCCATTCTCTTTGGTTTTAAGAAGCATTGTCCAAGTAATGCGACTAAAATCATCAACCAAAGTAAGAAAGTAAGATGCACCAGTCAAAGATTTGACTCTATATGGTCCCCATAAGTCATGTATAAGATCAAAAATCTTTTGAGATACAGAAGCACTAATGGGAAAAGGCAATTTGTGCTGTTTAGCTAAAACACAAGTATCACAATGCCATTTATGACTGCTTGAATCAGAAACCTGGATTACATGTTTTAAAGCAGTTAAAGAAGAGTGTCCTAATCTAGCATGGAGTAAAGCTACATCAGCAACCTTTACATGAGTAACTAGGGACACACTACTGCCTTTATTGAGGGACAAATTATTGCATTTAGTTGTAAGGAAGGGAGAGGATGAATCAAGTTGAACGATGCCTCTTCTTTTACTTCCTGAACAAAGAACCTCCTCAGTGGAAGAATCCTGTATGTAACAAGTATGAGAAGTGAAATGAGCAACTAGACCAGAATCAAGTAATAATCTACCAAGAGATAGTAGATTATGTTTAAATTCTGGAATGAAGAAGACATTGAGCAAAGTAATCTTGCTAGTAAGTTGGATGTCTCCTATATGCTTCACAGTAGTAATTTTGCCATTAGGAAAAGTCACAACAATAGGTCTAGATAGTAGCCTTTGTGTTTTGAATAGTCTAGGATCAAAAGACATATGGTCTGAAGCACCAGAATCAAGTATCCAGTTGTCATTAACATGAGCATTGGAAAGAATTGTACCTGAAAAGCTAGGGCCTGCTATTTCAAAGGACTGATGTTGCATTTTGAACAATTCCTTGGCCACAGCCTGGACAAAGGAGAGATAAACTACTGGAGTTAAAGTGGTGACAGGAGTAGGCTCTTGGTTTATAGGTGTGTCAGCAGCATAACTGACTTCCTCCACATTACCAGCAAATCTGCGAGTACCAGTATTTCCAGCATTAGCAGTTTTACCTTTAGCATTCTTCTGTTTCTTCAGTTCGCAGCAAAAATGATCAGAATGACCAGACTTCTAACAATGAGTGCAAAAATATTTGAAAGGCATGTCTTGCTTCTCAGTTTTGGATTTCTTCGTGTCTCTCCTCCAGACATTTGCAGCATCAACATAGTCTCCTGCAACAGTCTGACTAGCAGCAAGAGTTACTGCATCCTGATCAGAATCTGCAGAGGTAATATTCTGCTGAACTTCAACTTGGTGAACCTTTGCAAAGGCTTGGTTCACAGTGGGGAGTGGATCCATGGACGAATATTCTCATACTTCTTGTTGAGGCCCATAAGAAAATCAATAAGATTGTGTGTGTTTTCTCTAGTAACAATATTCTTAAGGACTTGACAAGAACATGCTGCTAAAGCACTACAATCACATTGAGGCAAGGGATCCAGAGATCTCATATCCTCCCAAAGAGACCTCAGTTTGGCATATTAATCAGCAACAGAAAGATCACCTTGTGTAATCTGATTAACATCTTTCCTTAATTGATACAAGAAAGGTGCATTCGATTGATTGAAACGCTCATTTAGCTCATCCCAAAGCTGCTTACTAGATGACACATAAGTCGAACCAGCAGCAATTGGCTCACTTAAAGCATGAAGGATCCATCTCATAACCGTATAATCAGTCCTAATCCAATCTTGATAGGAAGCATGATTATCAGCAGGTCTAGGAAACGAACCAGTAACGAATCCTAGCTTGTTCTTAGTAACAAGTGCAATACGAAATTGCCTACTCCAATGCAAGAACGATTTTCCAGAAAAAATAATAGGAGTAATTTGTATTAAGGCTTGATCATGCGAAGTTAAATGCAGAGGATCTTTGTAAAGTGAAGTGTAAGTAGTAGAAGTATTGGCGGTCTCAGGCATTGTGTGAATTAAGATCGAGGTTTAGTAAAGAATTTGCAGCGGAATTATTGAGAAGAATTGATGAATCAAGCAGAAAATTCAACAAATTCAGAAGTAATCAGATAAAGAAAAAGAGGAGAAATCAATTCAAAGAAGATATGAATCGATTCGAACAAAATCGCAGAAAAAATGATCACGAAAACACAAAAGATGATCAAAGTGATGAAAACATACACAGTTTCAGGAAAAAGCACAGGATTGAACAAACCTATGACACTGATACCATATAGAAACTTGATATCATCATGATCTTCATCAATGGTGTAAATGATCAAGAATGATTTAATGGAGTTTTGCTAGAATCAGAGTAAATAGAAGAGAGAAGTTTTATTGAGATATTTGTTTGTTGTAATAGAAATTAAGTTAGTTACAAGTTGATTTCTCCTATATATACACAAGTAGAAACTAAGTAGACTTAACTAACTAACTAACTAACTAACTAGTATAGTCAACTAACTAACTAGTCTCTAATAATTTTAAACATGTATGAAGTTTAGAAAAATGGAAAATGTATACACCATGTTATTCTGAGTCTTCTAATTTACTCGCGTATTTGATGCGTGTCTATTTTATGATGTTTTTCATCTATTTTTACACGCATTTGGTCGCTCATTTACTATGTTTTAGCCTTTATTTCCCAACAATCGTGTACTTTCGTATTTTTATGCACTTTTGCAGATTTATGCGGAAAATGGACGATTTAGCACCAAATCCTTATCCTCAAGTCTTTTGCATAATTAAGGAACAATGGAAAGTCAACTGGAGTCTTTATTTAAATGCCAAAAGTCAAAACAAGGAGAAACCGAAGAATCCTATACGGAGGCGGTCGACCGACCAGCTAAACGGGTCGACCGACCAGCCCTGATCTCCATAAAAGTCCAAATCTGAAGAAAGCCCAAAAATTCAACGAAGTCCGTAAAGGAGGTCGACCGACCTCAAGCAAAGCCCAGAACAATTCTTTTCGGAAATAAATTAGAAAGAGTCTTTAGGAAACTCTAAGTTGTGCCCTATATAAGCTAATCTTGTAGTTAGGGTTTGGCATGAGGTTTTATTTTGAGATCAAGTTTTATTTTAGAAGAAGTTACAATCCGGTATCAATTAGCATCTAGTTTATTTAGAAGAATTTTAGTTTTGTAATCTTTCGACAATTCCCAAGCATTCAATAAAGTTTGTTCCTTTCTGCCCTAATTCCGATTGTGGTAATTACTCTTTTAATCTAGCTTTATTATTGTTATTATTTTTATTACATCCAGTACAAGTTAGAATCTCAAGTATTATTAATTCGTGCATGTTTAGATTATTTACTATGTTTACCATGTTTAATCCCGTTTTCATAATCGTCTTAACAACCATGAGTAGCTAAATTTCATATGTTAGGATATAGGGGATAATATGCATAGGTAGAATAAATTCCGAAACCGACTTGTAGCAGAGCCGCAGTCGGCCGACTCAAATAGTGGGTCGGTCGACCGAGGCTGTGGTCGGCCGACCGGAATAGCTGGTCGGTCGACCACTCGCGTTTGTATCCTGTTCCGTCTTTCTTTGTTGACTATAATACCCTACAATGAAACTGAAAGGAGACTTGTAGGATGTTAGTAATGACCTACCCAAGATTGAGAGATACGGGAAGGGCATTGGTTTACACCTTAAGACGGCTAGGTTACTCAAGACTGAAAGGTATGTGACCTAGGATTTAGGAATCACCCTTATTGTTGACACCCAATAATTGTGAGACCTAGGAACTAATAGCATAGGCCGAAAGGAGCTATTAGGTAGCATAGACCTAAAAAGATATGTTACACCCCCTTACGCGACTGCAATACATGTTGACTTTAGGATTTATATTACCTTAGCTAATTATTACCCCAAACATCCTAGCATCCCCTTTTTATTATATTTTATTCTCATCTTTTATTATTTGTTTATTTTAATCTTTGCCTTAGATATAGTAATCAACCAATCAAACCCCCAAATTTGTTACCTTTAAACATTAACATTTGATGAGCTCCATTTTGGTCATCATTTCCTTTGCATTTTCTTTGTTTTCGGTCACGATTCGGCCTCGATTTGCGTGTCTTGAGGTGTTTTTACGTCCGTTGCCTCGTATGTTCCTATTTTGTCCAATTTTTGTAGGCATTACGGCGGGGGGCGAAGAAACGAGACAAATCGACCCGAATTTGGAGCGATTTATGAAGAATTGTGAAGGATTTGTGATTGTTGCCTCCCAGGCCCTCCCAGCCGGTCCCCAACCGGCGGCCGGTCGGCCGGCTGGGAGCTCTGATTTCGGATTTTTGGCGTAAAAGAAGAAAAATGCAGATTCATGGAACAAGGCCCCCAGCCGGTGGCCAACCGGCAGCCGGTCAGCCGGCTGGGATGGCTTTTCCATACTTAGCCAAAATTTGAAAGTTGAAGAAAATGCAAATGTTGGGCAGATTCGTGAAAAAGGGTCCCCAGCCGGTGGCCAACCGGCAGCCGGTCCACCGGCTGAGGGTACCTGTGCATTGAAGGAAAAAGAGAAAAAGTCAGATTGAAGAAACCAGCCTTCCAGCCGGTGCCAGACCGGCAGCCGGCCGGTCGGCTGAGAAGCAAGCGCACTTTGAATAATTTCGAAGAAAAGTTCAGAAGTCCAAATTTGGACTCTCAGCCGGTCACAGACCGGCAGCCGGTCGACCGGCTGAGAGGCCTTTTTCGTATTTCCGCACTCTATATAAACCCGCACTTGTGTATACTTTTAATTACGTAACTTTTACACACTTTTCTAGGGTTTGGCACTGTTCCATTGCTCTATACTTAGACTCAAAAAACTCTCTTAATATTTTAATCTTCTTTAGATCTTAGTTTAATCTTTCAATATTAGTTTAATCCTTTCTTAGTAATTCTCTTAGCTTTGTTCTTGGGTAATTTTTAGAAGACTCTTATTGGGTTGTAATTTGAGGGTTTGAGAGAATCCTCCAAGTTGTAATCCAAGTTCCTTGCTTTTTCCTTATTATTGGTATAATCTTCTTCATCTCTACTTTATCTTTGCATTTTGTTTTAGTTTTGCTTGTTCAATTATTTACTCTCATTAATTTCCACCATGTTTAGCATTAATACTTTATTTGTTCAAGTTTATTCCTTAGCCATGTGTGAGTAGTCTTATTCTAGGGTTAGGGGGTTTGCTTGGGTAGTTAGTAGCCATGAAAAATGCCTAGAGTTAGTCTTGTTTGCTTCTTTGGTTAAGTTTTCGCATCTTGCATGTTATGTGTTTGATGAAATGCCTCAACGACGGTTGGGTGTTAGTCTTCACTTTGTTTGCTTTAGACGAAAGTCTTGGGGTTTCATGAGCATGCTTGTGTGTTAGGTTAGCTTGGTTTGTAGCGAAAGCTAGGACTAGACTCGACCTAAGGGTTTGTCAACTCGAGAGAAGAGACAACCCTAGACCTACCATAGAAGTGATACAAGACCGTTATCTTACGTTTGGCTCCCGACTTACCTAGGTGACCCCCGACACCCTAGTCCTCTTTATCATCAACTTCATCTAGATTTACTTGCTTTAGTAGTTAATTAGTTTTTCCAAACCAAAACCTTTTACTCCGACTCATACTAAAATTAAAGCATAACCATACAACTTCCCCACCGTCTTTTGGGTTCGACCCTAAATTATACTACTTAATTTGGGTTCTTTATAAATGTGTTTGGTGCCGGAACCGACGACAAAATCCGGCCATCAACATTCCCCACCTCTCTGTGGTTCGACCCTGACTTTCGCTATCTATAGTTAAAGGTTAGGAATTATAAATTTTATCTTTGGTACCCTCAACGACGGGCATCAAATTTTGGCGCCGTTGCCGGGGAGGTGACGCCAGTGTTTATTGTTTTTGTTTTTGTTTCTCTTTGTTTAAGGAACTTTTCGTTCCTTAAACTTTCTCACCGTTTTCTTGTAGTTTCCATCTTATGCGCAGGTCATTTCAAGGAGAACTCCTACCACTGGACCACGAGCTAGAGAGGACTCTTAGAGAAAGGAGAAAGCAACTTCTAGCAAATCAGGAAGGAGGATCACCATCTTCCTTATTTCAAGAAGACCTTTTCGAACAACCATCTTTACCATCTTCACCAAAAACACCACCTTCACAACCAAATTCACCCAACAATCCACCTTCACCAAAAACACCACCTTTTACCTACTTTCCAGTTTTTCCTAAAGAAGAAGAGAATATGGCAGAAGAAGCTACTATTGCCAGTCACTCCATGCCCCAGGCAAAGGACCTATACAAAGGGTTCACTTTACCTGCAGGTATTGGGAAGCCATTCGAGGCCAAGCCTGCCTACATTACTATGGTTGAAAGAAACCAATTTGGAGGCTCGGCCAATGAGGATGCTGCAAAGCATATCGAAATCTTCACCGATTACATATGCTCTATTGCACCCCCAGAAGGAGTGACGCAGGACCAGATTAAGCAAACCATGTTTATCTTCTCCCTTAGGGACTCTGCGAGAGAGTGGTACAGAGATCTAGACCGCACTGCTGCGGGAGTCACAGATTGGAACACCCTAGCCTTAGCATTCTACAGGAAATACTATTCTGCATCAAAGACTAATGCTTTAAGAGCACAGATTACAAATTTCAAGCAAGGCCCCAATGAAGATTTTAGTGAGGCGTGGGACAGGTTCAAGAGACTTGTTCGATCCATACCACATCACGGATTCGAACAATGGTTTCTTTGCAACCAGTTCTACAATGGCCTCTACGATGACAACATGGCCTATCTAGATGCTGCAGCTAATGGGAGATTCCAAGATAATTCAGGAGAGACTAAGGGTCTCAAATTGATAGAAGATGTTGCTGTACACCGTGCTGAGCATGGTACTTCCAGAGGAAATCAAAGGAAATCTGAATACAACCTATCAGCAATTGAGGCCTTGACAGCCAAGTTGGAAAAATTTGAGGCTGGAGGAAAATTCGATCTAGGGAGTGGAAGCAAGGGCGGTATTTATCAGGTGAATGCCGTTCAAGACGGACCCTTTGCTTGTGAGAGGTGCGGTGGAGAAGGGCACGTATCAAAATTCTGTACTTCATCCAATGAAACATGTGCCGCTTTTCAACACTATCGTGGGAACAATTTCTATGACCCGAATAATAATAATGTCCATCCCAACCTAAGGTGGACAAGCCAGAATGTTCTTAACCCACAACATATGCAACCTCAGCAAAATTCCACATATATCCCCCCACATAAGCAAGGTTTTCAAAAACCACCCTTCAACCCTCAACCACCTTCTAATCCACCACCCAACACAGAAACCCTTATCCAAAATCTTATTGGGTTGGTTCAGAAGGAGTCACAGGCTAGAGAAGCAGGGATAAAGATGTTAGAATCTCAGATTGCTCAAATCGCGAGCAAGAATGATACTAGGGCTCCGGGTCAACTTCCGACCAAATCGGACCAGAAAAAAGAGACTCTAAACGTCGTATCCTTAAGAAGTGGAGCCAAAGTGGGGGTTGAGAAAGAAAAACAGAAGAATAGCAGAAAGAGCGGTCGACCGACCGAAGATCCAGGTCGACCGACCACAGAGCAGAATCCGAAAATTAGCGCTGAACAGGAGAGCGGTCGACCGACCGCCGAGGCAGAGCTAGAGACTCCTTTTCGTCCAGAATTGCCAGATAACTTAAGGGATTTTCTTTTTAGGGGTGATAATACCCCTAGGTTTCTGAAGAGAGCTGCAAATACTGAGTCTTCAGCCGCTCCTTTCCCAGAAAGACTTGCACCTTCGAAGGATCAGGTATCTTTTGACAAATTTAAGGATGTGATTCGTTCATTAAATGTTCAAGTCCCTTTTCTAGAATTAGTTCAACAAGTTCCTTCTTATCTTAAATTTATGAGACAACTTTTGTCAAGAAAGAGGTCTCTAGAAAAGGTTGAGTCGGTGGCCCTCACTGAAGAGTCATCTAGTTTTTTATCACATGTCATTGCCCCTCACAAATTAGAGGACCCTGGTAGTTTTTCTGTCCCCTGCAATATAGGAACCTTCCCAGTTAAGAAGGCTCTATGCGACTTAGGTGCTAGTATAAGTGTCATGCCCCTAAGCGTTGCCTTAAAACTAGGAATGACCGAATTTGCAGTGACCAGTATGACAGTCCTGATGGCAGATCGTACATCTATGGAACCTATAGGGGTGTTGGAAAACATCCCTGTGCGTATTGACAGGTTTTTCTTCCCAGTTGACTTCGTAGTTTTGGACATCCCAGAGGATGCCCATATACCTATAATTCTAGGAAGACCTTTCCTTCACACCGCAGGTGCCATTATAGATGTAGGCACTGGGACTTTGACCTTTAAAGTAGGAAAGCATTCTATTATTTATGGCCTATCTTATAGGAAAAAGGATGCTATGACCCCTATTACATGTAATACTATCACTTCTGAAAAGAAGTATGAGGTCATCACTACTTCTCCTACTTTAGTACCTGTTCCTGTATCTGTTTTTACACCTCCGCCCCAGATTGGGAGCAATATGGAGGACACTTCTATTGTGGATAATGCAGGAGTTGGTTTGGGGAAACCCAAAGTAGAGAAAGTCATAGTCCAAAGAGGAGGAATGGGATGTCTAAGCTATAAAGAAGATGAGGACCCAGACATCGTGGATCGGGAGGAGAAGAAGAAGAGGAGGCAAGCTCAAGAGGAGAGACCGTCGCATATGCTTTGCGACGGCGGAAAGAAGAAGTGTTTTGTTACTCAAACAAACACTGTGGAGACTACGGCATGTCGTCAAAGGCCGTGGTCGGATATTTTCCACATCTTCAGCGGATAGTTTTAAGTTTCAGTTTTAAAGACAATTATTTTTTTGTTGTGTGAGACTTTTTATTTTAGTATGTTCGTAGTTTTAGAACTTTATGCTTGCGTAGTTGAAAATTTTAGACTTGTTTCTGGTATCTCGCGCATTTGCGGGCGCATATATTTCTTCTTGCTTTTTCAGGTTCAACGAAGAAACGAAGACCGCTGGGACACAGACGGTCGACCGACCAGATACACCAGTCGGTCGACCTAGTCACCGTATTTCTGAAACTTTCTGTAGTTTGCAGGAAGGTCGGTCGACCTGTTATCTGGGTCGGTCGACCTTCTGTCCGTCGCAGTCTTTCGTTTTCTTCCTCAGGAACCGTGCAACCGTCTTTGGTATTTCAATGGCACTGCTGGCCATCAAAACTCCCAGCTAACGCTGGTTTGGGGAGGTTTTTCTCATGCGCTTCATAACCCAGTGAGTTCTTTCCAGTTTTTCCTTAATTTTTGTTTTCCTTGCATCTTTCTTTTAATTTTCTGAAACCTTTACTTAGGCTAATGCACAATGGGGACATTGTGCGGGTTGGTTTGGGGAATGGTTTCGTGTCACATGCATTGCATTCTGTCACACGTTTACTGCATTTCTGTCTTGCATTGTTCTTTTCTTTATTTTCCTTACCTATACAAAAAAAAAATATACAAAAAAATAGAAAAAAATTCAAAAAAATTCCAAAAAAATGCACGTTTATTTTAGCATATAGGTCGAGTCGGAACGAAAGTATTTCAAGGATGATTTAGCTATCTTACATGTTTATGCCTTTACCTTGCCTTGTCAACTTGTTTTAGTATGAGAGTCTTTCGCATATCTACGAGTTTTTTGTCAATTTGTATACCTTGAGACTTGACTTATACCTTGGCAACCTACTATACATTCTAAGTTTTAGAGCCTTATTCCTGGTTTCATTTTTAAACCAGTTGTCTAGGATGTGAGTAGTACTCCCCTTGGAACATGTTACATCAATATGCATAAACATGAACTTGAATTGCTATATACTTGTTTTACTATCTCGTTTTGTGAGTCTTGATACGTGCATTTGGGATCCCTTTTTCTCTTATTTACCCATAAGCTTCACATAGCCAAAATTGCCTTTTTATTTCCCCAAAAACTACATCCCATACTTAGCCTACCCTTCCAAGCTAGTATTTGTGGTCATTTGATTAATTTTTGAGGCATCTTGGTTTGTATGCTATCATGAACAAAAAGAGAAAAGAAAAAAAAGAAAGCAAGAAAAGAAAAAGAACGGAAAAATTCAGAAAAAGAAAAAAAAGAAAAGAAAAACGAAAAAAAAATCAAAATATACAGTGGAGTCAGTCGACCGACCAACTTCATAGGTCGGCCGACCAACTGACAGGATCAGATTCAAAAAAATTCGTTCCAAAATCCCTTTTCTTTTATATGTTATCACTCCCGTACCTCATTCAAAATATTTGGGAGTCCTTTCTTATAAAATGTGAGAGTTGTGCTACAAAAAGAGCACTTTCTTAATATCAAAAGTTGTGAAATATGTTGTTGGGAACCGGTTTTACTAGCTTGGCTACTAACCCCAAAAATCCAAAAACATCTTAACCACCTTTTACCCTTTACCTCACATATCTTTCGTACCTCGTTTGCATGTATCTAGGCCACTTAAATAAGATTGTTATACAAAATTGTAGAATTCTTGTTCATGTTAGATTGCAGGCATGTTTCCATTGGTCGCAGTTAGGTGAGTGTCATGACAAATATACTTCTTCCTATCTTTTACATATACTCACCCTTTGCTTCATGAGTGTCTCGAGCGTACCGCGAGAGTCCATGGTATAAAGTCTCTATAGTCTCTAGTGTTGCAAGTTTGACGACACCATAACTCGTTTGCATGATTGGACTACTTTCTCATTTTGTACTTGGCATTGGTTTAGGCTAACATGTAAATTTCGCTCTGAGATTGAAATCGTTCCATTAGTTAAGATCGAGTCTACTTCTTGCTTGAGGGCAAGCAAGGGTTTGGTTTGGGGAATTTGATGCATGTCTATTTTATGATGTTTTTCATCTATTTTTACACGCATTTGGTCGCTCATTTACTATGTTTTAGCCTTTATTTCCCAACAATCGTGTACTTTCGTATTTTTATGCACTTTTGCAGATTTATGCGGAAAATGGACGATTTAGCACCAAATCCTTATCCTCAAGTCTTTTGCATAATTAAGGAACAATGGAAAGTCAACTGGAGTCTTTATTTAAATGCCAAAAGTCAAAACAAGGAGAAAACCGAAGAATCCTATACGGAGGCGGTCGACCGACCAGCTAAACGGGTCGACCGACCAGCCCTGATCTCCATAAAAGTCCAAATCTGAAGAAAGCCCAAAAATTCAACGAAGTCCGTAAAGGAGGTCGACCGACCTCAAGCAAAGCCCAGAACAATTCTTTTCGGAAATAAATTAGAAAGAGTCTTTAGGAAACTCTAAGTTGTGCCCTATATAAGCTAATCTTGTAGTTAGGGTTTGGCATGAGGTTTTATTTTGAGATCAAGTTTTATTTTAGAAGAAGTTACAATCCGGTATCAATTAGCATCTAGTTTATTTAGAAGAATTTTAGTTTTGTAATCTTTCGACAATTCCCAAGCATTCAATAAAGTTTGTTCCTTTCTGCCCTAATTCCGATTGTGGTAATTACTCTTTTAATCTAGCTTTATTATTGTTATTATTTTTATTACATCCAGTACAAGTTAGAATCTCAAGTATTATTAATTCTTGCATGTTTAGATTATTTACTATGTTTACCATGTTTAATCCCGTTTTCATAATCGTCTTAACAACCATGGGTAGCTAAATTTCATATGTTAGGATGTAGGGGATAATATGCATAGGTAGAATAAATTCCGAAACCGACTTGTAGCAGAGCCGCAGTCGGCCGACTCAAATAGTGGGTCGGTCGACCGAGGCTGTGGTCGACCGACCGGAATAGCTGGTCGGTCGACCACTCGCGTTTGTATCCTGTTCCGTCTTTCTTTGTTGACTATAATACCCTACAATGAAACTGAAAGGAGACTTGTAGGATGTTAGTAATGACCTACCCAAGATTGAGAGATACGGGAAGGGCATTGGTTTACACCTTAAGACGGCTAGGTTACTCAAGACTGAAAGGTATGTGACCTAGGATTTAGGAATCACCCTTATTGTTGACACCCAATAATTGTGAGACCTAGGAACTAATAGCATAGGCCGAAAGGAGCTATTAGGTAGCATAGACCTAAAAAGATATGTTACACCCCCTTACGCGACTGCAATACATGTTGACTTTAGGATTTATATTACCTTAGCTAATTATTACCCCAAACATCCTAGCATCCCCTTTTTATTATATTTTATTCTCATCTTTTATTATTTGTTTATTTTAATCTTTGCCTTAGATATAGTAATCAACCAATCAAACCCCCAAATTTGTTACCTTTAAACATTAACATTCAAACAATAAACATTCTCCACCTCTCTGTGGTTCGACCCTGACTTTCACTATCTATAGTTAAAGGTTAGGAATTATAAATTTTATCTTTGGTACCCTCAACGACGGGCATCAGTATTCGTGTTCAACACTTAGACATGATTATAATACTTAACACTTCATTTTAAATCAAAATATCCATATTTTTAAAAATAGTCGAGTTCACACTTAATACGGACCTGTGTCAAATAATTTTAAACTGAATTAAACGAGTCTAATTGTTGGAGTAGGAGGCTGCTCCAAACTTTAAGTAGGAAACTTGTCCGACATTGGTAGAATAGTGGGAGATTTCTACTTTATATACGGGAGTATGTCATCTAGTGTCAACTAGATAATAGTGGAGAGGCTTAAGTCTCCCCATCCCACGCGCGCCACCGCCGTCGGTTGTGTTTGTGACACGTGCGTGGTGGGGCTATATTTTTGCTCCGGGTCCAAACTACATCTTTGGATTCTATCTAACTGTAACACCCCAAAAGTATAAGAGGAAAGTTGTCCCACATGGGAAAAATATGAGTTTTGTGTGGAGATTTGTCCCACATCGGTAGAATGCGAGGCTTGTGATATCTTTATAATAGCTTTCACCCACCACTTAGTAACAAGGCCTTGTGCTTTTGGGCTTAAGTGAGCACAATTAACGCGCCTAAAATTGCACACCCATCTTATTAAGTTTGTGTTACGATGGTGGCGGGTCGGGTTGTTACACCACGCAGTTTTATCGTATCTTCACAATGACAATTTCATCTGCTAATTCTGATGATTATGTTAACCATTTCAATATGCAACAAAATTGCAAAAGATAACAGAACTGTTAGGGGTGTCATGTTACACTATATGGTTGCTAGTATTTTTGATATCTATTGCAAAACTAAAACTGCAAAGAGAATTTGGGACGCTTTGGAAACCAAATACGGGCCTGATGATTTTGGTACTAAGAAATATGTTGTAGCAAGGTGGTTAAAATTCGAGATTAAGGATGGGAAACCCAATTATGGATCAAATACATGAGTACGAAAATATGGTTTTTGAAATTCTTGGTGAAGGGATAATGTTATGTGAGTATATGCAGGCTAATGCTCTTATTGAGAAGTTGTCTTCTCCTAGTTGGGATGAGTATAAGAAGCATTTGAGGCTTAAGAAGAAGGATATGAAGTTGCAGGAGCTAATTGGTCATATCAAGATCGAGGATGCAAGGAGTCCGGAATCGGGCGACTGAAAAAGGCGACAGCTGTAAGTAATCCCGAAATTGACGACTAAAATAAAACTTGGGTGACTACCGTTGTTAATTTGGCGACTACTTATTTCTACCCATCTGTTAAACTTGGCGACTGAAAATACACTCGGACGGATGCAATCACTCGCCAAATTTAGCGACTACCAGCATCAATCGCACATCAGTCTCCAGTTTGTTCATCGAGTATCATTTGCTTTCTTCTTCTTCTACGAACTTAACCAAAACAAAAAAAAGTCGCCACCACATTCCGCTATCATCACCGGGGCACCACACGACCACCACCACCTTCCCCTACATTTATGTTCTTCTCTATGTTTAAAAACGATATTTAACAATAAAATAGTGGGTTGTTAAATATAATTTTAAAAATTAGAAACTTTCTCTCTCTTAAAATATTCTCTCCCCTCTTTCTAAACAACCCCCCCCCCCAAAAAAAAAAAAAAACCCTAAACTAATATTTGCCGCCTCTCCTATCCACACACTCCCTCTCCTTCTCCTCCTACCTTTCGCCGGAGATGAGTTCTTATATAGACCTATCTCCGGGGATTGTTCACGCCTCATTTGGTTTCTCTCCCATTATGGGTTGATCTCACCTTTCTTTTGATGGATCTTGGCATCGTCCTTGCACGCGGCTGGTCGTCGTTGTCATCTTTATTCCGAGGTTGTTCTGTTCCTCCGTTGCCATGTCCTGTCATTGAAAGTCTTGCATGCAACCCATGGGTGTTCCCTTCTCCCTCGCCCCTTCCCCCATCCCTGGTAAGATCTCGTGTTTTTGAGGTTGGACGGTCTTGTTGACGAGTATAGCTCGTCGGTTTGCTTGGTGTGTTTTTCTGTATGTGGTCGTGGTTTTGGGACTGCATTGGTGTTTTCCCTTCCCCTCACCCCTTACCCCACTGATCGGTCCCAATGCTAGTTAGTTGTGTCGTTTTTATCCTCCTCTTGTTTGGTCTGTTGCATGTAAGTCGATGGTCCTGGAGGGTTCGTTTTGGAATTTGGAGTCTCAGTGTCGTTTTTGTGGTATGTCGTGTCCGTCGCTTGCTTTTGGGTTGTATGTTGAGTTTGTCTTTTTCTTGTTATAGTGAGGTCAGGGACGAGGGGTCTTTTGTTTTTTGAGGCGTGGTGGGTAGCGTGGGTTGGGGATTGGGGGTGTTGTTGGTTGGGTCAGATGCGGTGGTGGTTGTTTTTATTTAATGGTTTGTTTGTCTGTTTCGTTGGTTTTATTACTTCGAATAATAATGAGGATCGTAATTTTATATCGGCTATGTGTTGTGTCCGCTTTATCTGGCCTCCCGATTATGTGTTGGTCATGGCCCACGGGGTGTATCAAGTGGTTTTCCTCAATGCCAGTCTTTTTCTTACTCGCCTTTCTGGACTACGATTTACTTGCGTGTTGTGAGTGAGTGTAAAAGTGTAGGAGTTGTTTCTCCTTTGGACAAAGATTTTTATGGTCTATGTTCCGCCTTTTCTTTCTACGTTCTTGTGGCGTAAGTGCACTTTGCATTCATTCGATAGATCAAGGGGCTCGTTGGCTTTCAGGTGTTGAGATGAGTGAAGATTTGTCCTGTCATGTGGGAAGTTTGGTTCGTCCCTTCACGAAAGTTGAGGATGAAGAGGGTGGTTTTCTGGCTCAACGAGCTATACGCCATCAACACATACGTTTTAACCGATATAGTTACTGTTGTATCTTAGTTTATCGTATTAGTAAAAGTGCATTTGACCTTATGAGTCAAATGCCAACTGTATTAAATTTTCTTTACACCTGGCAAAAAAAAATATTATATAATTATAGATTAGATAAATGTTAAGTAATTTTTTTAAGAATTTGACGTTAATTTTATAGTAAGATGAAACTCGTACGAGATTTAATAAAACTTATGTAGTACAGTAATACATATGGAGTCCTCAGTGGACTTCAATAGATGATCAAATAACAATTTTCTTTGAAGAAATAGATAAATACTAGTTTTAATCCCGTGCAAATTGCACGGGATTGCAGTCAAGTATTATTATTTATAAATAATGTTTAAAATAATGATTAGCCGTATTTAAGATTTTCGATTTGTAATATAATGTCATATGACCGACATACTAAAAATATTGTAATATTAAAATTTCAAAATTTTCTTCATTATATATGCATTTTTCATCGTCACAATTCACTCATAAATCAGAGTTGTCAACATTTCGAATTCTTTAGAGATGGTTTGAAAGTCGATGATTTCAACTTACCTCATTCAAAATAATGAAATAGGTCGGTCCTACTCTAAATGATCAATATAGTTTTTTACCTTATCAGAAAAAAATATGATTGTCCACAAAACCTGTCATTACTCATATTTTTGGAATGTTAAGTATATCTATTATGATACTTTTCTTTTGCAATTTCAATATCCCATTTTTTTATCGTGTCATTATTATTTAAACTTTACTCAATTTTTTTTCGATTGCAAAAATCTACGGGTCTTAATTATTATATTGTTTATTGTAATTATTTATTGAATATAAATTGTTATGTAAAAGGTTTAGAAAATGTTATTCGAAATTATTATATTTTATTTATTGAGTATATAATATTAAAGTTAATGTAATACAAATGACCTAAAACTGTATTATTTATATATTATCATATTTGTGTATCCATTATTTAATGTTTACGAAAATATATCACAAATATTAAGTAATATTTCTAAAACTATGGTCAGGCATGCAATATCGAATATCAGGGTCCCACCTGATAGATTAAAAAAAAATTGTGTTGATGACGTGGCTCAATCAGAGCTTCCTAAATGTTTCTGTAATTATATACATAAGATGTTAGGTATTTATTTAGAATATCGGGCGGTTATGACTCAGGAAATTCATCAAACACATTGCGGGACCCACCTGAGAGAATTTAAAAGAAAAAACACAAATTCTCATTTGTGACGGCGATATCCGTCACAAGCTTGTGACGGATACCGTTTTCTCTCACAAAATACCCACTTTTTTTTTCTCTCTCTCTCTGATATTTTTCATGTGGTCCCCTTTCTCCATTAACTCATTTTATATCCATTTTATCTCACAAAATATCAGTCACAAATGGTAACCCGTCACAAGTAAGACTTACTATAAAAAAAATTTGTCTAATCGTTTTAGACGAGACATATATATTCGATTATATAATATTTAATTTTATTTTATACAAATTGACTGTTTTTCGTAGGAATTGATGTTTACGAATTTATATAAAAATGTTACGTAATATTTCTGAAACTACGATATCGGACATTTATTTAGAATATCGGGCGGTTATGACTCAGAAAATTCATTACACACATTGCGGGACCCACCTGAGAGAATTAAACAAAAATCAAAACCTGAATTGACGACGTAGCTCAACCAGAGCTTCTAAAATGTTTCTGTAATTATATAGATAAGATTCTCTCCATCCCAATTTCATTGTCCACAAATTCTTATTTGCAACGACACTATCCGTCGCAAGCTTGTGACGGATACTGTTTTCTCTCACAAAATACTCATTTTTTCTCTTTCTCCAACACTATTCATGTGGTCCCTTTTCTCCACTAACTCATTTTGTATCCATTTTATCTCCCAAAATATCCGTCACAAATGGTGACCCGTTGCAAGCAAGACTTACTATTCATTGTCCCTTTATCTCTAAAATTTATCCCCTTTTTATTGTCCCCTTAGTTAATTTACCGAATCGCGAAAGGTCGTCGACGTTTTGCGAAAAATCGTCAACGTAATTCATTAAAAAGACCTAACCTACCCTTCCTCAACAACAAAACCTCTAAAATTCAAACACTCACCCAAAGCCCTCACCCACCCACAACCACGCACCACCACCGCACGGCCACCACCCGCGGCACCAAGACCACACCCCCACCCCACGGCCACCGTACGACCTCCCCACGGCCACCGTACGACCACCGCGAAAGGTTAACAATTTTTTTACTTAATTTGTTAGTCTTAATTATGGTTGTATTATGTTATTGTTGTCACTGTTTATGTTAATTAGATTAGATTTGTTAGTTTTAATGTTATTTGTTAATGTTTTTGTTATTTTTTTCAAATTTGATTCATAATTTGTTTTTGTTATTGTTTGTTGTTCTTGTTGTTGTTATTGTTGTTTTTGTTATTGTTGTTGTTGTTGTTGTTGTTGTTATTGTTGTAAGATTAGAACGGGCTAGAAATCGAAAACACGTTTTAGGTGTGGTTGGACGTAGGAGGGGCACGGCTAGGGTTAGTTTGGACGTGGCAGGGGCACGGCGGGTCTGGGTAAGACGTGGGAGGGGCACGGTTGGGCTGGGAAGGGACGTGGGAATGGGGTGGCTAGGGTGGGTAGGGACATGGGAAAGGGGTGGCTTGGGTGGGTAGGGACGTGGGAATGGGGTGGCGTGGGTGGGTAGGGACGTGGGAATGGGGTGGTGTGGGTAGGGACGTGGGAATGGGGTGGTGGGAATGGTTTTTTTTTTTACGTTTAGGGTTTAGGGTTTTTTTTTTTACGTTTTAACCGTATATTTGCAATTTTAATAGTTTAAATTTTTTTGTTTTCAGGAATGGCAACCATGCCGTTGAACGATGAAACTTGGCTTTCACTACGGATTGCAGAAGCTGACACAGATCTCGCAAGCCCTGCGACGGAAAACCCGATGGTGAAAGCATCTCTTGAACATCAACGCAACTACTGGATCAAGAGGCGTGACGCAGTCCGGTTAGTGAACGAAGCGGCAAGTTCGTACCCTCGACGTCCTGACACTCGCCGCCTTGCTGAAGCGAGAAACATGATACGTCTTGAGCCCCCAGTCTTATCTCAACAGGCAATGCATGTGTATTGCAAGATTATGGACGTCATTAGAATGTATGAAGATAATCACCCAGACGTTAGCGGTGCTCCAGAGATGCGTGGTTGGTGGGAGTTTGAAAAGACTTTTTTACGGATAACCGGGGTTATCCCTGTGTATTTTTCGTTTTGGGCCAATGAGGTTGATGAGCTCCATTTTGGTCATCATTTTCATTGTATATTCTTCATTTTTGGTCCCGATTTGACCTCGTTTTGCGTGCCTTTGCTCGTTTTTATGCCCGTTACCTCGACTATTCCTATTTGGTTCCCGTGTTGTAGGTATTGTGGCGAGAATGAGGAAACGGAGGCAAACAAGATGATTTTTGGAGCAAAATGAAGAGAAATTGCAAGAATTGAAGCTAGGCATTCCCAGCCGGCGGCCGGTAGGCCGGCTGGGGGACCTTGACTTGAATTTTGGGAAAAATACGTAAATGTTACAGCTACTTGGTTCAGGGCTCCCAGCCGGTGGCCAACCGGCAGCCGGTCAGCCGGCTGAGGATCATGTCCCATACTTAGCCAATTTTTCGAGATTTGAAGAAGTGTTGATTTTGGGCAGATTCAAGGAAATGGCTTCCCAGCCGGTGGCCGACCGGCAGCCGGTCCACCGGCTGGTGGTACCTGTACAATGAAGAAAAAGAGCAAAAAGTCAGAAGTTGAGAACCAGCTTCCCAGCCGGTACCCGACCGGCAGCCGGCCGGTCGGCTGAGGTGCAGTCTAAGTTGAAGAAAAAGAACAAAAAAATCCGAAGTTTGTAAAAAGACTCCAAGCCGGTCCACCACCGGCAGCCGGTTGACCGGCTGAGGGTCCTATTTCAGAAATCCGCACTCCATATAAACCCGCACTTGTGTCATTTATTTTCACGCATTCCTAGACACTTTTTACGCATATTTTAGGGTTTTTCACTGTTCCATTGCTTAGGTTTACTCACAAATAACTCTCTTAAAACATTAATCTTCCTTAGATTTTACTTTAATCTTTTAGTTCTTGTTAATCTTTCCTTAGTCATTTCCTTAGTTATTGTTCCTAGCAATTGTATTAGGGTTTTTGGTTGTATTTTGGGAGCATTTGAAAGGATCTTCCATTTGTAATCAAAGTTCATGCCTTTATCCAATTGTTTGGTATAATCTTCCTAATCCTTACTTTATTTTTACATTTCTTTGAGTTTTGCTTAAATCAATTGTTTACCTTTGCTTGTTCATGATGTTTAGTACTTGTTTATCTCTTATTCACATGTTTTTCTTAATCATGAGTGAGTAGTTTTATACCTAGGGTTAGGGGGGAACTTGGGTGGTGATTTGATGATAAATTCATGCTAGTTTGTTGATTAGTTGTTTTGATAAAGTAGTCTTCCATTTTTTGCATGCTAGGTGTTTGATGATTCGCTTCAACGAAAGTTGGGCTTTGATTTTAACGTGACTTGCCTTTAGCGACGGTTGAGGGTTTGTCTTAGCATGTTTAATGGTTGGTTGTGAGTATTTGTAGCGAAAGCTAGGGTATTCCGACCTAGGTTTAGTCGACTCGAGAGAAGAGACTTACCGAGACTACTTACTTGAGACCTACTAGTTCGCTTTCTAGTATCTTCGTCTACCCATCTTAGTGACCCCCGACACCCTAGTTTTCCTTATCATCAATTTCATATTAACACATTTGCTTTAATTTATCTTTAGTAGTTGTTAATCAATCACAAACCTATTACCCCGACTCAAGCTCTCATTAGAACTAGTACAAAAAACCCCTATCGTGTCGCCGCTATCGTGACGGTTCTAATATAAAACGACATAAAAGGCAAAAAAAATTGGCAGGAACAAATTTTTTAGGCTATAAGGAGTCCATGGTGACGGTTTTAATAAAGAACCGTCACTATAAAATAAATCATTTGTGTCGGTTCTGAGTCAAAACCGTCATTATAAGTCATTTGTGACGGTTATTTGTCCAACCGACATAAAAAATGACACATAAAATAATGATAAAAAACAACACTTTTTAATCAAAAACCGCCACGCATAATTTTTGTGACGGTTTTAAGTATAATAGACGTATATACAAAGAACACTTTGTATTGAAGTAAACTGCTACAACTTAGACGCGCGCCCTTCTTCATCTCCCTCCTTATACCCTAATTAACTCTTGCAATTCATAAACACTTCCTTCCCTCTGCAATTATCACACTTATAAACACACGTATCAATTCGTTCTCTCTGCAATTTTGATCTTCGCATCAACTATTCAATTATTAATCAATTCCTCCATCACTCGAAGATTTGATTTCCTGATATCAGCTCTTTGTGATTGAACTGCTGACTTAAGAAAGGTATCAACGGAAACTTCACTCGCAATTATCAATTTTAGCATACTAAGATTGCTTTTCTATACTATCAATTTCAGTAATATGTTGTCTATTTTGATATTCATCTCACACCTATACTGCTGTTAGACGTGAGGAGGATTCTGCTATTAAGGAGTTGAGGTGATTAATTTGCTTGTATTTTTGGCTGTGAACCAAATTAGCATGAAATACATTTAGGGCTATTACGGAGTATATGGTTTGGAAACGAGGAACTGTATTTGTAGGAAACCTTGTGTTTGGGATGTAGCACTCATATTTAAACTGACTTGAAACGGAAATGGAAGTCGTCACTAACTTGGACATTTGTTTAACCAGGACCCAATGAATTTCATTCAACCAACCCTACTGATAATCCTTGATGGCGAGAAACAACTTGTATGCCTTCTATACTTAATCTCACATTGGTATATATACTGCAAGAAGAATGTAAAAAAGCTAATTAATGTCAATGTACATTACAGCAATTGTTATCTAGAAGGTGGATTTACTGAAGATAGTTCGTATCAACATTGCTATGGGAGTGTTGATGTTCGATCTCCATTTCTCAATTTTGCACCAGGTTCAATTCAGTGTAATTTCCGATGGTAGCGAGGAACGCACTTTCTATATTGTGAATTAGGTTCCTGTGGTAGCAAGGATTCTGCTATTCTAATAAATTCCCGGTTCACCTTCCTTTGTCATGCAGCCTGTGAAGCACCTCTCGTCCTCCCGCTTGGAGGCTACACTTATGGCGAGAAGTGTGTATTTCTTGCCAATGATTGGCATGCAGGCCTCGTTCCAATGTATGTTCATTTGCCGATTTTTCTTTGCTCCTTCTGAAGTTACTTGAGCTCTCTGCGCTGTTAATTGTTCCTTATAGTGTCTAAAACTCGTGTTTTAAAAATTTCACTTGCATAGAAAGGCAAAAGATGACCCTTTTTTAAGCAATTAACCCATCTGTTATCATGTTGAGCTTAAACTAGTTCGGCTCTTTGGCAGGGGTACTATGATTTGTATAGAAAGTGGACAGTCATGGTTTTTTGAAGGGAGTAATCATGTTTATTGGTCATTCTGCTGAAACTTGGAAAGGAAACAAATTTTGCTTCACATTTTGCCATTAAATCCACTGGAAGCTTGTAGTTGATCACATTTTTATACTCCGTCTGTTATGATGCGGGCAAACTATAAGTGTAATTAGATCAAATTATTAGGTTTTCTATGCCGTTTTTTTTCTATTTTTGTTAAAGGTGTTAAATAAATGCTGATCATTTTGTATGTTCTTAGTCTGTTAAGATCTGAATCATGTCAATTTTATGCATCTTTTTAAAATGATCAAATTTCAATGGGGACATTATATCTCTGGCCTTGTATACAGTTCAACTGTTTTTACTTGATACATTTTTGCTGCTTAACTTGTGAATGTTGCTAACTACAGTTAACAATAATTTGTTCATTTTGTAGACTTTTGGCATCTAAATATTGTCCTTATGTATTTTACAAGGATGCACAAAGTTTACTTGTTATACATAACATGGCTCATCAACTATTGATTACTTGGGGGGATGAAAATTACCTACTTGTGCTCCATCTTGGGGAAATACTTCACTCACAATTTCAGCATATGTTAGAGAAGTTTTTGGGGAACCAGACTGGCAGACTGGCAAACTGCAGTCTGGGCTGCATTCTGCTGCTTCTGGTACAGACGACATGCAGTCTGTACAACATTTTGCTACTGCTGAAACATGCCCCTCTGCATTCTGCATTCTGCTGCTGGTACGGGCATCCAGTCCTTCCAGTACTTTTCTATACTATCAATTTCAGTAGTATGTTTGTCTTGTGATATTCATCTCAAACTTATACTGCTTCCCTAATTTAGCTTACTGCACAATTAGATTTTTTTTTGTTTTTTTGCGTAAGGTAAGATTATTTAAAAAAGGAGATTAAATCCTATCTTCCTACTCAAGCCTAAATATTCTTGCCTAATCTTACGCCTAATTATCGTCTAACACATAGGCTATTAAGTATCACCATGTAAATATGTAATCATCTCTATCCCTGGAAGGATTGGTTTTTGCAAAAACATCTTGAAAACCCGAGCGCCCATGACTTTAGGTGTTAGAATTACTAACTGAATTGTGTTATAGGTCAAGGTTTCTTGATTCAGTTCAAGTTTCGCCAGTTAGAAATACCTCCGAATTCCAATGTTGATCACTTAGGTATTCCTACTGTTTGCTTAATAAATCTGTGCAAACTGCTACTCTGATGAAGAGCCCTGTACTACATGCAAAATTGAAGTGATTGTAATTTTAGACTCCATATTATATTATTATTAATGATTTATGTAGGATTTTCTGTTTTATATAGTACATAAGCTTCTTTAAGTGTTGCCGTTATGATATTCAACAATTGTATATTCACTCAGGCTGCATTGACAGATGTGACGACACACTCGGAGAGTTGACGACTGAGATATGTGGAACGGGGTCTCGCAATCTTGACCGAGATGAAACCTAATAAGTTTATAGCCGATGTTGTAGCCGCGGTTCTGGTATATAACTTGCATTTGCACCTGTTTTCAAATTTTGTAATGCTATGTGTGAGTTGTGAGTTGTGACTACTTGAATAAATATAATCTGAAAAGGTAATTGCCTTGAATTTAGTTGTACTTTAAAACTTCTGTGCAGATCATATGTTTGTTTATTTACTTTCAAGAATCGTCGCACAGACCAGATTTCATCTAAAAAAGTTCTGGCTTAATCTATTTCCATTGAAGCCAAAGACTTGCTACAATTGGCATTGTAATATGGTGGAATAACTGAAAATGACTCATTAAAGTGTCTGCGTTATTTGATCATGAAATTGCAGTAGATTAAAGCTATTCTTGACTAGCGGAACAGTCCCCCTGTATTGTCAATAGAATAACATGCTTGTATACATCCGACTCTCTTATCATAGTTTCATCATTATTGGCAGTGGTCCATTTCCTAAGTTAATTAGAGGATTGATAGAATAGTTGGATACTGGTTTACTACCGCCTTTTTTTTATGCATAGCATCAGCGAGAAGCCGAAATTCAACTTCTGGCAGCAACTGGACAAGCAATGTAAGGCAACTTCACGTCTAGTAAGCACATCCTCCTTCTTGCATTTATTCCTCTGGTTCCAAATATGATATATTGTGGCATTTATGATCCCATTAATCATAGCTCTTTTAAGTTTACTTCCTCTAATCTACCTTCGCCAATCATTCTGGACATTTTGATGCATCTAGTACCGAGTCCAGTGGGATATATAGGCTAGAATCTTCTTACTATATCTTCTGCATTGTTGTTGTAGATGCAGTAGTTAGTATCAGTCACCTATCTTTTTGTGGCTGTTATTGCTTCTGATTACCCCTTGCTATTATTGTAATAATTGTATCTCTTGCGTCTAGTTGAGAGAGATTTACTTCAGTAATTGCATCACACATGCTTTTCAGGTGTCGTAAGTTATAAACTGACTTGAACATTCTGATATGTGTAGTATCATTTCGATTTTATATACAAATGAAGGATGAAGGGTGAAGGATGATAGAAGTTCTGAATATTGAAATTTTCAAATTTTAGAGAAGGTTAGCATTTAAGTTTTTCAGTTCATGTATTCCGTATATGTCGTCGCTAATTCAAGATTTGATTTTTGGATTTCAAGGTGATCAATGACTCTCTTAAAACAAGATTAGTTCCCCCTGATTTTGTTGACGGAGTTGACAATTACAGGGTTATTTGTTAACTCAATGATGCTATCAGTGTCAGATACCTTAGGGTGCAAAGTCATTCCATTTAAGATGATTTAAAAGGAGACTGAACATAGGCTAAGTTGAGAAAAAGACATCAATTTGGTCATATTGTGGACCCATACGGACATACCTTTTGAAATTTGAAGTGGCAAAAGGCATAATATTGATAGTTAGATTTATGTGGTCTAGGGTTGCACAAGTTTTTGTTCAGTGGTTCCTTCTAGCCACCCTGCCTTCTGGAAAACCTTCATTTGAGACCTAGAGAAAACCAAGAAAGTTGTGCATGGGAGTTAGCTTTTGCACTTTCACTCCACATTGTATATACATATTCCTTTTCAGCAGTATATATTATGATATGATAATAATTGGGTGGTATATAGGTCTCTTTGTTGTTAGTTAAGAATATTTAAGGGCTGCTTTTTCGACATAAATTTACCCATTTAATAAATTTTTTGGATTGTCAGTGTCTCTAGACTATCTTCTAAAGCTCAAACTGTATATTTTTTTGCTGTAGAATAGTGGAGCAGCTTAGTAAAGTAAGTACCTGAAAAGGGGGTATATAAAACTCATTTATTTTGCTGTAGGATTGTCAGTTGAACTCAGGAAGAGACTTGATGTGCTTATTTGTATGGCTTTGGTATGGACTCTATTGCATCATTGAAGTTTTTCTTAGGCGTCATTCTAGTGATCAGTTTAAAGGAACGTTCTTGATTATGATCCATGTTATTAGACATTCTGCGGAAAATAATGAAATAATAGAGCCAAAATAGTTTGAGCAAGTATTTCTTATTTTTTTTACTTATTTTCTTTTTTAAAAAAAACATCTCATTATTGATTTTCTTAAATGTAGATTATTGAAGATTCAACCGTGTCAGTTGAAGATATGAATGAAGTTAAAGAGGTGTGGCCTACAAAATGTTTCGAGAACATGTAATTTACATTAAATTATTGGATATTTACTTAGCTTGTTACTTGGTTGAGGTTATTGCCGAGGATACTTGTTGCTTGTTTTCTCGGATTATACATCGTTGGGAAACATAATAGTGTTATTGTATTGTTGGATGAGAATATGAGATGTATGGTTATTTCGAAGGTATTGTA
Source organism: Silene conica (assembly GCA_029255685.2). NCBI lineage: Eukaryota > Viridiplantae > Streptophyta > Magnoliopsida > Caryophyllales > Caryophyllaceae > Silene > Silene conica. Next base: position 78,939,676 of record CM055314.2, read on the forward strand.
TGAAGTATTATTTTGTTGGTAATTGATTAAAATTCTTTGTAGGTATTCTTACATCAATATTTATATTCGGCCAGCACCGATTTAGGGGAGGTGCTGTCCAAATTAGCTAGCTATTTTTTTTTTAAATATATATATATATGGCGACGGTTCTGAAATTGGAACCGACACCATATCATACCATAAGGTGATATTTTTTAACTCACAACCGACATCATAGCATACAAAAAAGTGATGGATTTAGTCTCAAAACCGACACCATAGCTTACCTATGGTGACGGTTTTCGACGAAAAACTGACACCATAGATTACCCTATGATGACGGTTTTAGACGCAAAACCGTCACCATAACTTACCCAATTGTTGCGGTTTAGATCCCTATGGTGGCGTTTTGGGACTCACAACTGACACCATAGCTTACCCTATGGTGACGGTTTTAGACGCAAAACTGACACCATAGCTTACCCTATGGTGACGGTTTTAGACGTAAAACCAACACCATAACTTATCCTATTGTGGCGGTTTAGACCCCTATGGTAGCGGTTTGGGACTCACAACCGACACCATAACGTACCCTATGGTGACGGTTTTAACGCACAACCGACACCGTAGGGTAAGCTATGGTGACGGTTTTACAACCGACACAAACCTTATGTGACCCCAGCAATCACGTCGCTTGAAAACCGACACTAATGAGCTTTTAGAACCGACACTGTAGGGTATAATTCTACTAGTGACGTAACTATACAATTTCCCCACCATCCTTGCGAACGATAACCCTATTGTACTACTTTATATCGGGTTTATAAATTTGTTTGATCGTGAGAACCGACGACTTAATCTCGCGCATCAAAATGGCGCCGTTGCCGGGGATGGTGCTAGAAGTTGTTTAGTTTAGTTTTAGTTTTAGCTTTAGTTAGTTGTGCTTATTTTGTTTTGATCAAAGCTTTGTTAGTTAAGTGTAGAGTGGTTGCTATATTGCTCACCCTAGTGCCTAAAAAACACTAGGACGACTAATTTTGTGCCAAGTTTTATGCCTAGGGGTGATTCTAATTCTTTGTTATCGATTTCCGAACCGGAGAGGCTTTTCGTTCCGAGCCTTAAGGAGGAGAACTATAGCGAGAGTAAGAATAGTCCCACGCATCTACTAGCCACAACAACCTATCTACATCTCCCGAACCACAAAGCCCAAATCAAAGCATCCTTAGCCCAACCTCCGAAAACTTCGACAACCCGTTCTACCAATCACCACCACCCTCACCTCACATTCCAAACCACCCACAAATTCCCATAATGGCCGCCCTTAGGGATCACAATCGGCCGAACCACAATGATACAACAAATCCAATCAATTTTGGCACTATTGTGCCCCAAAATTTCGAGATTCACCCTTCTCAAATGAGCTCTATTGAGAAGAATGCTTTTAGTGGAGCTTCTCATGAAGATGCTCATGGACATTTGAGAAAGTTCAAGGGAAAAGTAGCAATGATCAAGAAAACGGGGGTGCCGGAAGAAACTTTGAGGCTAATGCTCTTCCCCTACTCCATGACGGATAAGGCGGATAGGTGGTTGAACATCCATCCCCCTAATACCTTCACTACTTGGGATGACTTAGCCACCGCTTTTCTCGCTAAGTACTACCCATCTTCGAAGACCGCAATGCTCCGTAATGAAATCACCCAATTTCAACAGGATGAGGGTGAAAGCTTGGGAGAGGCGTGGGATAGATACCAAGATTTGCTTGCTCGGTGTCCTCATCACGGGATACCCACGTGGTATACAACTCAAACCTTCTTTCAAACTCTTCTCCCACGCACCAAAGAGATGGTAAATGCGTCCGCGGGGGGTAGTTTTGACCACCTCCCAAATGAAGATGGGACTGAACTTATCAAGAAAATCGTGGATTCCGAGGAGAACTATGGTACAAGAGGGAATTCGTTGAGAAGAAGTAGTAAATACCCTAACGAGCATCTCTCCAACTCCAAGGCAAATGAAGAAACAAATGCTAAAATTGATTTGTTGACCAAGAAGTTGGAGGAATTGACTAAGGGGTCTTCAAGCAAAGAGACTAAGGGAAGTACTTCGGGAATGTACCAAGTGCATAATGTTGTTGTTTGCGACTTGTGTGGTGGGAGTTGGCATACGTTCGATGTATGTGCCAATAATTCTATTGAGGGAAGTGGGAGAGAAGAGGAGTTGTATGCTTTCCAAGCATTCAACAACCCTAGGAGTCAAAACACTTTCAACCCGAACTCCAATTACTACCATCAAGGCATTCGTGGCCGGGAGCCCTTACATGAGTTACAAGAGTACTAATGTGTTAAACCCACACCAAATTCAACAACCACAAGTTCAAAACCCACCCGGATTCCAACCGAGGGGTGGGAATTTCAATCCAAGGAACAACTACCACAATCAAAACTTTTACCTAGGGAACCAATCCAACCAAGCAAACCAAGGATTTTCACAAAATTTTAATGATCCAAATTTTAATCCCAATTTCCCAAACAACCAAAACCCACAAAACTTCAATCCATCAAATCAAAACAAGCACAACCAACAAAATTTCAACAACCAACCCCCATTCCAAAACAATTTCAATAACCCAAACCCGCAACAAAACTTCCACAACAACAATTTCAACAATCAAAATTTCAATGACCAAAATTTCAACCAACAATTTCCTAACCACCACCAAAACCCAAACTTCAACAATCAAGGGCCTAAGGGAAATCAACAAGGTGGGGGCGCAAGGAATGACTACGGGTTCCCCTTGCCCCTTACCAACACACCTCATCAAGATCCCTCAAGTGACTCTCAAGTTGGAGAGTTGCTTAAACTTGTGAAATGTATGCAAGCGTCACATAACCAAGAAATGATGAATTTGAAGATGGCTAATCAAAAAGAAATCCGGGAAATGGAAGCTAGAGTTGCCTCACAATCCTTAGCCAACCCACAAAGGCCACCGGGCGGCTTTTTTGCCCAAGGTCAAAGCTCCCGGGATGCTTCAAAACCACATGGTGTCAATGCTATTATGACAAGTAAGCAAGAGCAACCTATGCGTGAGAGGAGAGGTAATGAAGGGGGGTCCAAGCAAGAGCAAGTTATGACGATATTTGGAAGTGGAAGTGAGGAATGTGTTGAGGAGGAAGTGATGGTGATGGTGCCCAATACTTCTCCGGATGATTGTAATGAGGTCGACATTGATGACTTAAACTTTGTCATGCAACAAGTCTTGAAAATTCCAAAGAAGAATTGTGATGGAAGCCCGAGTGCCAAAGGGAAATAAGTCCATGTGATAGAAGAAGAGGACCGTGGATATGTGGAGAGCCTCATGGAGAAAAGAATGTGCGAATTCTTTCGTAAAATCACCAAGGGGGACCCTCGTTGCAATGAGTTGATTAAACTTGTTGAGAAGGTAGAGGCCACAATCCCCTCCACCCAAGAAAAGAGGGAAGTTAATGCCATCTCATTGGCGGCGAAAAAGATTCCAAGTGATTTACCAATCAAGTTAGGAGACCCAGGGAGCTTCTCTATTCAATGCTCCGTAGGAGGAAGAAACATTGAGCACGCTTTGTGCGATCTTGGAGCAAGTGTTAGTGTTATCCCACTTGCCATAGCAAAGAGATTGAACATTAAGCAATTATCCCCTCCTACAACGGACATCACTTACTCTTGCCGACGGTACGATTAGACCTACTATTGGGGTCCTTGAAGATGCGGTGGTTAAGGTGGGATCGCTTTCCATCCCCACCGACTTTATGGTCGTTGATATTCCGGTCGGTGAAAGCTCTTTTGTTATTCTTGGGAGGCCCTTCTTGGCCACCGGGGGAGCAATAATTGACGTGAAAAGAGGTAGGCTAACCTTTCAAGTTGAAGATGAGTTGTGTGAATTCGTGCTCTCGGATGCTCCGTACAAGTACCTTGAGGATGCAAACAAAAGTGTGAACTTGATTGTTACAATGGGGAGAGTTGAGCCCGCGGTGAAGTTTGATGAAAAAGGTCCCCAAGAAGATGTTAAGCTTAACAATTGTGAGCCATTTTGTGAGAAAGTGGAAGAACCCGTTGACAAGGAAGAAGAAGTGAGTTCAAGTAGTTTCTTCAAAGGCCCCGAAAGTGGAAGGGGGGTGTTGAAGGAGCTTCTTTTGGAAAAGAATGTGAAGTTTCGAGAACCGGGGTTGAGCAAGATGGAAACCCGAAGTGCGAGCAAGGTCGAGTGCCCGGCCGAGGCTTTTGACCTTTTCTTAAGGTCCCTAGCTAGCATGGACGAGGTTCCCGTCTAGAAGAATTGAAAAATGATCGTGTAAGGTTTGGTGGAGTCACTTAATAACCACCGTTTGTAAGTATTAGTTTCCTTTCTTTCATGTAGTTTGCATTTTTAGTTCGTTTTTTTAGTTTAATTTCTAGCTTGCATGAGAGATTTGGAAATGTTGTTTGCTTGTCTTGGATTAATTCTTGAGTATAGTCGGAGGATAGTAGGCAAAACCGTTGTTGGCAAACTCGATTTTTATGTTCAAGTAAATTATTTTTCGAAATTGTGTACAGGTACTCCCAGCCGGCCAACCGGCTGACGGTCCCGTACCGGCTGAGAACATCTGGACACATTTCTGTTTGTGATGGTTTATTTGGCAGATTTCAGATTTTGCACTTCCAGCCTGCACCATACCGGCAGCCGGTCAACCGGCTCAAAGACGTGTTATTTATTAAAAAAGGCGAAAAAACCAAAGAAGCTTGATTCCCAATCGGTCCACCGGCTGAGAATCAAAGAGGTGTACCGGGTATGAAGAAAAGGAAGAAGAAGAAGGATCCCCAGTCGGTCGGCCGGCAGCCGGTCCGCCGGCTGGGATTTTTTGTGAGTGAAGAGTGAAGAAGAAGAGAAGGTTGAAGAAAGGACTTGAAGAACGATTTTGAGCTGGTCGGCCGGCAGCCGGTCCGCCGGCTCAGAGTCAAATCCCATAAAAAAATTTCGAAAAATTCAAAAAATCTTAAACCTAACTCTCAGCTGGTAGACCGGCTGAGAGTCCCCTGTCGCGAAAATAAAAAACACGACAACCCCCTTTATTTCTTCATTTCTACTTCATTTCTTCTTCTTTCTTCCTTATTTCCTCTTCCCCCTCATATCCCCTACCTTCAAAAACCCATCAAAACACTCCAAATCAAACCCTTTTCACCACCCTCATCAAATCCCCTCAAAATAACCATGTCAGGAAGAACGGAAAGAAGATCGAAATCAAGACACGACCCAATGGTGGAGCAAGAAGTGCAAAATGTCCTTGATAGTAGTTATATTGGTCCGGATCCGAGTTTTCCCGGCCTCCAATTCGCTTCTATACAACAAAAAGGTAATTTCACTTACTTTACGCATCGCCCCCTTCATCTGACTAGGTTCATTGATAGGGCAGGTTTGAGGGAACTTGGGATTGAGAAAATCACTGAGTCTTTTTGATGGTTTGGGGATGAAAACCTTGTATGAAACTAGACCGGTTCACACCTCTCCCAGATTGACTTGCGAGTTTTTGAGCTCCCTTGTAGTTACTAAAAACCGGAATTTTGGGAAGGTTGCCTTTTTGGAGTTTCACTTGATGAATAAGGAGCACCGTCTTACATTGGAAAACTTTGTTTTAATTTTTGGGCTCAACGGAAAATTGCCTATTAAGCCTCCGGAGGGTTTTGATACGGAGGCTATTTGGACCGCCATCACCGGTTTAGTAAGTGATAGGACAAGAAAGAAATCGGCTAATAGGGTGCATTTGGCACCGATTAGGATTTGGCATCGGTTCATGGGGTGGACCGTCTTTTCTAGGGATGAGCCTCACAATTTTACTACTACGGAGCTCGAGATCCTAGGGTGTTATTTGGTTAGTGGCCCGAAACTTAATATTGCTCACCACATGGCGCTTCATTTGAGTAGGTTGGCAACCCAACCTCAACTTACCACCCTTATATGTGTTGGGGGGATAGTCACCTTGATAGCCAACGACCTTTTTCAGAGGCACTTTACGGTGGACTACATTCAGGGTGAGAACGTGTTATCTCGCCGGTACTTGCAGGAGGCTTTGGGGTGGATCAAGTATAACCCCAACGATCGTAAGGAGTATTGGCAGATTCGCGTCGATAACAAATTCAGAAATTCGGTGCCCTTGCCTAACACGGAGAGGATGAGAGTTGTGCCAGGGAACACCTCCTACCTCCTTGATATTGAGGTGGACCCCGATGAGCTCCCTCCGGATCAGCGCCCTCCCAGGACTTACTCCCGAGATAGGACCGGTGCACCGCATCCGACCTCCAGTTTGAGCAGTTTCAACAGCCCTCCGTTACCATGCCTCCTTTTCAGAGTGGGCCTTCATTTTTCCAGGGATCCACCTCCGGTTCCGTTCCACCTCAGTCTTACGCTATGCCTCAGGACCTCATAGACTTCATGGCCCGGGTTGATTTGGGTATGAAGACGGCGGCAGACCTTGCAGACGAGCGCCAAGCATTGGCGGATGAGCGGCATAGGGATTTGACTTATAGGCTTGATTACATATACCACGATCAGGCCTATGGGACATTCCCCAGCTATGATCAGTCTGTTCGCCAGGGACTTCATCATGCGGCCGGTGGTCGCCCGTCTTACTACATGCCTCCCGAGGCGGGTTATGTGCCCCCTGAAGGGCGTTTTTTCGGGGAGATCAATGTTGCCCCGGGCTATTTCTCTAGCCCGATCTTTCCCCCGAACTTCCGTGGAGCCGGGAACTCAGGCTCTCGCCCTCAAGGGCACCCTTCTCCCCGTGGCATGGTAGGTGATCCGGGGGCTAGTGGCTCGCATGCCTCCCCAGGCCATTTCGTGATTTTGTGAACAATCCGGATGACTACATGGTGGTAGATGGCAATGGAGAAGGTGATGTGTGCGGTAATGTAGGTGATGATGAAGAAGATGATGATTGACCACCCTTGGAGGTGGTAGGTGATGGCTATGCTCCCTTTGAAAAATCCAAAGCAAGTAACTCCCTTAATCCAAATTTCACTTTAGTTTACATTTTACTCTTTAGCATGCATTTAGAGTAGCTAGTTAGTTTAGCTAGTTTGTTTTAGTTTTCATTTCATCTTTTCATATCATTAGATGCATGCATACATGTAGATTAGTTTAGTTGCATTCATCTAGATTCATTAGATAAACTTATTTTATATCATATAGTCACATGTAGTTTGCATACATATAGATTAGAGCATTTAGTTTGCATTTAGTTTAGTTTTTAGTTTTTCATTTCTTTTGTTTACCTTTGTTTTTATTGTTTTCATAAAAACCAAAATCCAAAAAAATTGAAAAACCAAAAACCTTCAAAAACATGTTCTTTATTTTCCGGTTTTCCTCCTCACATTATGCACATAAATAAGTGTGGGGAGGAATAACCGTTTATTTCAAAAATACAAAAACAAGTTTTTATTTTCTCAAAAATTTCAAAAAAGCCAAAAACATGTTGTTTTCGTTCTTTTTCTTCATTTCCCCCTTGCACTTTGTTCCATTGAGGACAATGTAAATCGTAAGTGTGGGGAGGGAAAATATCCACTTTGTAAATATTTATTTGCTTTTGTAAATATGAAAAAACTTCAAAAATACCAAAAAAATCGAAACATTTCAAAAAATTCAAAAAAATATGTTCTTCCTTTCCTTTGTTTTTGTTCTTTGTTTGTTTTGTATATATATGTTTGTTGGACTAACAAGTGGCAGATGCGACGACAACCCGAGGTATTAGGAGAATGAAGATGCTTGGTATACTCTTTCCTACTTCTTCCTTCCCTTTCCTATTTTGTTTTTATGTTGATAGCATGAAGGAGAACGGGATTTTTGTGCCTTGGATGTTCCTTTTGATGAGTCATATTCCTATACACTTTTATGCCTCCCCTTTAGTTGTTTTGAGATGATTCTTGTGCTAAATTGTGTCATTTGTATGCTATTTATATTAGAATGTCGATACTTCCGCCTTTCGGTGTTTAATGCAGGATTAATGCATTTATGGAGCAAAAGATGGATTGGAGCACCGCGGACCCGACATGAAGGAACACACGTAGCATGGCACGAGGATCTAGGGAGGAAGAGCTAAGGAGATTATCGAACGCAAGCACAAAGAAGAGCTCCATATAACTAGTACCTACTTTGGAGAGCCATATCTCGAGTTCTACACATGATAATCAGATGAATCCAACTGGAGGTGAAATCTCATCCTCTTAGCTTTCCAACGCCACGAAAATCACTTGATTCGGACAAATAACGAAGAAATGGCGACCGTTTGAAGTTCAGTGCGCGAAGCAGAAATTACGCGCTGAGAGCACTCGATCGAGTGCCACCAACACTCGATCGAGTGCCTTGAGTGCTCGATCGAGTGCCTTGAGTGCTCGATCGAGTGCTTTAATTTACCCGAGTTTCCATAAATTGTTTAGTAGTTTACTATAAATAAAGACTTCGTAGCCTATTGTTAGATACACTTTTATTACTCTAAAAACCCTAATTATTACTAGTAGCTCTCTAGATTATTATTTAGCAATTGCCTTCGGATCTTGTTCTCCTATTTACGGTATTTAATCATAATCTCTACTTTGTTGTTCTTCAATTATTCTTGTTCTTAGTTTATTGCTTTATTAATTATGTTTTCAATCAATATTGTTGTAGTTAGATCCCAAGCCATGCATAGCTAATTTATTTGTCTAGGGTGAAAAGGGATCTAGGTGATTAGAAGGGGGAATCAAACTTTAACGTTGTTTAATTGTTAAACTGCTTATTATTATTGTTCTATTGTTGTTTTAAACCTGATTAATTAATTACTGGTCAGGATTAGTTAATTAGTCTCGCGAATTAGTCTTAGATCCGACCGTAGACTAAGACTAAGATAGGTCACAACTATTGAATAGACTGACCTAATTATAGCGACCGCATGTTTGTTGGGAAATGTGTCCTCAACAATAGTGCGATCACGTAATTAAATCTCATGACGAGAATGCGCAAGGGATGATACGAATTATTAGTCAACTGACCAACATTAATCGGTAATGATTGGCTAGCTAGAGTTTGACATTACTGTCGTATGACGGTGATGGTCAGTTGATCCCTTTAGGTCACACCTTGTTTTTTCTTTTCTAGGAAAGGCCATACTAGGGTTTATTTATGCTTTTATTTTTGCTTTTATATGTTTGCATGCATAGCCAAATCGTCATACATCGTATCATGCATGTTTCGACCTAGTCGACCTAGTCTTTTATTTTATCGATAATTCACCGACTTAGTTCACTTAAACGGAGATAGATAATAATTTGACTAAATCTCTTACATATAATATTGAGACTTAGCCTTACCAAAGAGTACGGACCCATGAATCCCTTCTTCACAAGAACGTAGGCTCGGCTACACCGGGGTACTAAAATTGTCACGTTGGGTAAGTGGGGTAATAAGATTACACCTTGAAATTTGGTTGATCTCAACGAAAGTATTCGTAACCGTAGTTGCAATAAGTTCGGGCTAAAGATAATTTTAAGAAAATTGTCGACCGAGAGTTCTAAGAGTAGAACCGATTAAAGAGTTAATCCACCAAATTATACCGATACGGGTTGAATCGGCTACACCGTGCCCGGATTAGTATGGGTTTGGGTCTCGGGATTGTTTACTTAATTGGGTAAGAGATCATTAAGTAAATACATAACTAAACTTGTTAAAGTTTCTAGTTTAAAATTATGAATTTAAAATGATGTTGTTTTTCCTTTTATTATTGTAGTTTAATTTTCAACATCGACTATGGCAACCAACGCTCCACCTCTCACTAACGTATCATGGCTTCGATCCTTTATGGATCGTTGTAAACTCGATAAGCATGGTTCCAATTTTAAGGATTGGGATGCGCAATTGCTTTTGGCCGCTCAAGGTGACGATAAGAGTCGTTACCTATCCGAAGCCGCTCCTCCCGCTCCGACCGCTCGTTCGTCGGTCCAAACTCGTGAGGCCTATGAAGCCTACATGAAAGAGTCCTCCGCTCTTAAAAATGTGCTCATCTTCTCCATGGAACCGGATCTCCAAAGGAGTATGATTAAGTTGACCACATCGTATGAGATATACACCAAGCTTGCGACCATGTTTTCGCAAACTCCTAGGGTGATTCAATATGAGGCGGCTTCCGCCTTCTTTGACATTACTTTCAAGGAAGGACAAAAGATAAGCCCTCATGTGCTCAAACTCGTTGAGCTCGCGGAAACTCTAAAAGCTCAAGATGTTGATGTTCCCGACTCTCTAATTATTGACCGAGTTCTTCACTCGCTCAATAAGGTTAAGGTGTATGCTCAATTCCGGGTGAATTTTAATATGCGAAACCAAGAGACCACGTTGGAAGAGTTGCATAAGATGCTCGTCCAAGCCGAAAGGGACATGGGACTTCATGAAAGTTCCACCAAAGATGTTTTGAACATCGAAAAGAAAGGGAAAACGAGCTTCAAGAGGAATGCCTCTAAAGGCAAGGGCAAGAAAACGTTCAAGCCCAAGGCGACCAAAGAAAAGACCTTTTCGAAAGGCGCTTCCACCTCGTCTTCAAAAGAGCAAGACAAGTGCCATTATTGCACGAGGATCGGTCATTGGAAGAGAAATTGCCCCAAATACTTAAGTGATCTCAAAAATGGAAAGGCAACCGCCGTAGTTTATAATTCTCGTTTACTTTCATGTTCTTTTGTTAACTTTTGTATGGCGATACAAGTTGTTGACTATCACCCCTTTTTAAATTGTTTTAAGGGGCATCTTATAAAGATAAGGACAAGGAAAAGGAAACATGAAGTTCCTTACTTGGATGGCTACGGTGGCATCCAAATTGATCGAAGACTTGAAGAGCTAGCCTCTAATTTTCATATCGTCTTCTTTCATATTTTGCATTTATTTAAGGAACAATTTAATTTTCTTGTAAGACAAGGATTAAAATCCTAAAACAATGGTTGTAATTTTGGATATTAGTGACTTGGTTTTCAACCCGAGTCACTACTTTTGTTCTAAATCAATGTCTTGATTTCTCAAATAAATTGCATGCCTTGTTTAAACATGAATGATAGTGATTTAATCACGCAATAAATATTGATACGATCAAGTATAAGATAATCAAAGAGTTGATTAAAACGGAGAACTACACCCCATGAGATAGATTCAATCAAAATGAGACTATATCAGTTCATTATAAGATTTTCATTTTAAGTGAAAATGAGAATGTATTCATCACACCTATCAAACTTCAAACATTCAAATACATTGGTTAATCGAAATAGCTATCCTTAAACAAGTAAAGGTTATTGTTAGAAGGATAGAGTGGGAGAAAATATTTCGCTCACAAACCAATGATGAAAATCAAGGAAGGATCTTAGAGAAGATTCTTACTTGGGAGTCTTAAGAAGAGCCCTAAATGATTTGAAGAAACTACGAGAGGACACTAAAGAAACTACGGGAGGACACTCGAAGAAAGGTTCTTTGTGTTCATTGTTTCATAGAGAGGAAACTTGAAACCCCGTATGAAATCATCGGTAGGAAAACGGTTCCTATGTAGTTATAAAGAAATTATCATGTCATTTTCGTCTCAAGGAAACGAAGACATGATAAGAAGGTAATGATTGATTGAATGGAAACAGATCACTATAGGGATAGTGATAGTGATAATGATTCAAGTAATAGTTTAACATGCGAGAAATGAAAGGTTCATTTAAGATATCGAGAGATATTGATTTTAGTGGGAGCGATTTTCATTAAAAGAATTAAGCCTACCATTTAGAGAGAATGGGTGATTCTTTAAGGTGTAAAGAATAAGAGGTTTTCAATTCTAGATGATCATATGATGATGGAGCTTTACGGGAAGGTTTATTATATGGATAATAAAAGGTCGCCCACTAGAAGTTAGAATGGTTGGATACATTATTCATAATGATGAATGAAACCATAAATAGCCAAGATGAGTGAAAATTATTAGAATGATGAAATCATAAATAGACTACAATAAAGTTTTCAGTACATAAGTGACTGTATTTCGATACGTCACAAGTTATAAGATAACAGTGGGAGCTTTCCTCCGGAAAGGAAACTCAAAATCTAGAAAGAGTTCTAGATATGTACTCAAATAGAATCATATTATACGGGATAATATGAGCATAAAGGAGACCAAAGTTTGTAAGTTTTGCAAATTATGAATAAAGGGTTATTCGCAAAACACTAATACAAATAGATGATTGTGCATCATATGCAATGTAATAATGTTGACTATTGTTGCATGACAACATCATTTGAGTTATGATTAACTCAAAGAGAAAGATACTTTGTCAGAATCCAAATGGGTTGTAAGAGACAATATTGAACCCCATAAGTGAACTGGATTGACTTAGTATAGCCCCTAGCCGCTTACATGAGGTGACGTCTCAAAGCGACTAGAGTGTGAGGCGATTGATGGCAAGTTCAAGTGCTATAGAGTCATATGTGATGACTAGTCGATCACATAAGCAGACTGTAAGAGACACTCTGTCGGGCAATGTGACCGCTTATAGAGTTCTGGAAATTTTATAGCCGGGTCGTGGCGAGAGCTGCTATAGTATTCTTGTGAGTCAATTCTTAGACTAAAGACTACTCTCCCAAGATGGTACAGTTTAGGCATAACTTTGATCCATTCTCTACGACTTTTCGTAACTGGAGTCAAATGGGATTGTTTTGGGTTGTGACTAACTGTGACTAGTTGAAGGAAGTAGTGCGATAGAAATTGTCCACCCCTTGTCAGGGTTGTTCAAATCTCATGGCCACTCGAGGAGAAGTTAACTGGAAATGCGTGGCCACGCTCGGAAGGTATCTATGGTAGATAATTCCGGTCAGACAGTTATTCTCCAGATCGAGGAAACCACTCATGATATGATCGAATGCAAGTACGACCTTAGAGAGACACCTTGCATTGAGTGGGAGATTGTAATAGGACAAGAGAATTGGTGACGCACACTTGTCGAGGACAAGTGGGAGATTGTTGGGAAATGTGTCCTCAACAATAGTGCGATCACGTAATTAAATCTCATGACGAGAATGCGCAAGGGATGATACGAATTATTAGTCAACTGACCAACATTAATCGGTAATGATTGGCTAGCTAGAGTTTGACATTACTGTCGTATGACGGTGATGGTCAGTTGATCCCTTTAGGTCACACCTTTAGGACAATTCCCTTAATTGATAAAGTGATCAAATGTATATTGATACGATTTGATCATATTCCTTAAACTCGTATATCGAGAAATTAGAGGTTAAATCTTAATGTAAGATTTTGTTTAAAATTGAAACGTGTCAATTGTTAAACAATAAACGATATTTTATATCAAAATTAGAATAAACCGGGTTGTAATTAATACAAATGTTGTAGATCGTATTGACGATTATTATTTTATTGGTAATTACGAATTACTTGTCAACTTGATAAATGTGATTTATTTAATTTATACATAATATTTATTTGATAAATATATATATATATTTAAATTAAATCAATTGTATATTTTACAATGTGACATATTGTATGTCACATGACATACAATTATAAGATTGACAAAAGATAAAATCAAGTCCATATTATGGCTTATGTTAGACGGTTTGGGTGAGTTGTTAAGGAGTGATTATGCTTCTTAAATAATACTCTTTAAATGTTCATCATTAGGGTGCTCTTGTAAATAGTACCTAGAGCCACCCTAAGAGCATAGAAAAGAGGAAATGTTCCCTCTTGCTACTACCCATACCCGGCCACCCAATACCCAAGACAACCCCTTTAAAGCTTGTGTGAGAGCTCATAAGACAAGAGAGTTCTAATTTGCATATTTTTCTAAGTGTGTAGAAAACTCAAAAACTCTCTAAACCTAGCCGAGATACACTAAGTGTAAGAGAGATTTTATAACCTCAAAACACATATTATAAAGATAATATCAACATACTAGTAGTAGTATTGTATTTTATATTCTAATAAGAGTGATTAGAATTATTAAGGAAAATCCGATTCCTAGTCTAGCACGCATTAGGGTTCGGTTTATTGAGGGCTTGTCTTGGTGCATCCGGAGGAGGTATTCTATTTTGGGTACTTGGAGGATCATCCTTGCTAAGCTTGGACCGAGTGTAAGAACACGGTTTTCTCCTTATTTATTTCCGCATATAGTAGCATGCATAAGATCTAATTAACGAGTTTATTAATATGTTAATTAAAAGTTAATTATAGGTTTTTGTTAGTATGACTAAAATTAGTTTATGAGCAACTAGTTAAACCCTACAATGTTAGGTTTAGATCTAAAGATTATATGAATACCGACCGGACATATGATCTTAAATAATAATTTTGCCCAATTAAATTAGTTAAATCCCATTCCCCTGGATAATTGCCTATGTGAACTTGATCCCTAGATCTTTCCTAATACTTGTTTACATCTTTATTTACTTATTTTGCAATTAGTTTGTTAGACAACAAAAACAACCAAAAAAACCCAATTGTTACTTTAAGACTTATTTACTTTAGCAAACAATTTATTACCGCCTCCCTGTGGATTCGATACCTTTCTTACCGCTAGCTATTAGTTAGTAGTATCCTAAGGATTACTTTGATTTAGGGTGACGACTTTACCCTTATCAAATTTGGCGCCGTTGCCGGGGAGGCAACAATTTATTTGTTTGTTACTTGTTTAATTTGTCTTTTGTCTCAGGGAACTCTAGTTCCTTGAGACTGTTTTTACGCTTTTCTTGTTAGTTCCTTGTATGCCCAGGTCAAATCGGTCCGAGATCATTGATTTTGATCCTGAACCTGAGAGGACTTTTCGCTACAGAAGGAATTTTAATAGAGAAGTGGGTCAAGTAGAAGACTTGAGTATACTTGACAGGATTGAGCCTTTAATTACCTCAGAAAATTCATCTTCTGACGAGGACGATATTGTTTCTGAGACCATTGTCGCTACACCAAAGATGGCTGCACCCAATACAGCTACCTTGGCAAGCTACAACGAGCCTACTTTGGCTTCTATCCCAACAGGATTTATACCTCCTCCTACTGATGCTGAGGAGAAGCCTTTTGATATCAAGCCTTCTTATCTTGCGTTGGTGGAGCGGAATATGTTTGGAGGTAGATCTGGGGAAGATCCTGCGAAACATATGGATAAGTTTGTCACTTATTGCAGCTCCATTCCTTTGCCAACAGGAGTGACCTATGATCAGGTCAAGTACCGACTTTTCCCTTTTTCTCTACAAGATGATGCTAGCGAATGGTTACGCGAGTTGGATTTGACTGCTCATGCCATTACTGATTGGAATTCCCTAGCTCTTGCATTCTACAAGAGATACTTTCCCCCACAAAAGACAAACAATCTCATGAATCAGATTACTAACTTCAAGCAAGGAGGTAATGAAGATTTCAATGAGGCATGGGTACGTTTCAAAAGATTGGTTCGTGCAGTCCCTCATCATGGGTTTGAGAAGTGGTTTCTTTGTAACCAGTTTTACAACGGGTTATTCGATGATCATAGAGCCCTTCTAGATTCTTCTGCTAATGGAAGATTTCAAAATAATACTACTGATGATACAGCTTATAAATTGATTGATGATATGGCTACTCATACTGCCGAATATGGAAATCCAAGAGGCTGTGCGAGGGGAAGTGGTACAGATAATGCCGTCGCAGCCCAGTTAGAAGCTTTGAATGCTAAGATTGCACAGATGCAAACAACACAAGCTTTAGGTGGCCAACACCAAGCAGTTAATATGGTTCAACAAGGGGAAATAACTCTCTGCGGAAGATGTGGTATAGAGGGTCATATTGCTGATGAGTGTATAAGTCCTATGGAACAGGTACTTGCTTTCCAATCCTACAAGCAAGCTAATCCTTTTTCTAACACTTACAATGAGAGGACAAGGGAACATCCCTTTCTTCAATGGTCAAGCCAGAATGTTCAAAACCCTAACCCACCTCAGCAACAACCAAATTCAAATTATGTGATCTCTCAAAACCGCGGCCAGCAAGGAAATTATAGACAGATTCAAGGAGGTCCTCAGTTTAACAATCAGCGCCAACAACAGTTTCAACCTTTGGTGCCACCTCCTCCACCACCAGCTTCAAATAATGATATGTCAGAGATCAAAGCCATGTTGCAGCAGAGCCTTAAAGCTCAGATGGAGCAAAAGGCACATATTACTCAGATATTGGCTCACAATAAGATATTGGACACTCAAGTTGCCCAACTAGCAGGCCAAAATACAAATAGGCAACCCGAAAACCTTCCTCCCCAAGGACAACAAGCTCATGAGCAAGTTCATGTTATTCATTTGAGGAGTGATATATACTTCTTATAAAGAGCCGGAGATGCCCAAAGATGATAGTAAAGTGCCTTATGTTTCTCCTAAAGGTTTAGGGCATCCCTCTTTCAGTGATGATGAAGAAGAAGAAAAGGAATTAAAGAAAGATCGTATACATGGGAAAAACGAAAAACAAAAACAAAAAGAAGCAATACGAGCCAAAGCCGAAGCACTCGACCGAGCTCGTGATGCACTCGATCGAGTGCCAGCCCCACTCGATCGAGTGTCATCCCCACTCGATCGAGTGCCTCATCCGCGTACTTCTAATTCTTCTATTTCGCTTAATGCACAGGTACCCGATACTACTAATCCAAGCCAGATTTCTCCAAAGGTCTCTAAGGATGCAAAGGAAGTTGAACCAGTAAAGATTATTCTTCAATTCCCAACCCGACAACAGAAATCAAAATTTGATCAACAGTTCGGGAGATTCATGGAAGCTGTGAAGAATCTTCAAGTAAGCGTTCCTTTTACTGAATTGATTACTCAGGTACCAGCTTATGTAAAGTTTATGAAGGAGATATTAACAAAGAAGAGAACTTTCAACGAAGTGGAGACCATTGCATTCACTAAGGTGTGTCATGCCACGCTGCAAGCCAATTCTCCACCTAAGCTTAAGGATCCAGGGAGTTTTTCTATTCCTTGCACTATTGGTTCTCTTGATTTTTCTAATGCGTTATGTGATTCTGGGGCGAGTGTCAGTGTCATGCCGTATACTACTTGTAAACAACTTAACATGACCACACTTAAATGCACCAATATGACCCTCCAAATGGCCGACAGGTCCATTCAGCGCCCTATGGGTGTCTTAGAGGATGTGCCGGTTAGGATAGGAAAATATTATGTGCCCTGTGATTTTGTAGTGATGGACATGGCAGAGGACGCTGAAATACCTATTATCCTCGGACGACCCTTCCTTAGTACCGCTGGGGCTCTTATTGACCTTAGGGAGGGTAGTCTCATTTTTCGCATCGGGGATGACACCATCACTTTTCTACACAACCAAGCACCCCGTCCTCCCGATTTGCAAGCTACATGTCATGTAATTACCCTTCTCGATCCTTCTTTTGATTCTTGCCATGCTTTGTTTATTGATAGGAATTCATTTGACGCTTCTACTACTACGTCGCATCCATGGGAGCTAGAGGTGGATGAGTTCGAGAAGTTGATCTACGAAGAAGAGCCACCTCCTATTTTGGATTGTAGCTGTGACGGAAGTGTTGACTTGGAGGCTGAGTTAGATGCTTTAAAGATCTTCAAGGATGAGGCCATCATAGCGGAACAAGCTCACGTGGTGGATGACATCGGATATATTCCACCTTTTAAAGATGGTTTCGAGATCGAAGAACACCCCCGCTCTTCTTTTAAGCTTAATTTTGATTTTGTTATACCGGGCTATTCTTCTTTATTCATTTTCTTAGCCCGCGTTATTTATTGGTGCTACTTGTCCGTTTGTGTAGCACATGCTTTACTTTTTGATTTACTATTACGTGCTTTATCGTGTATTAATTATGCCTTTATTCGGCATTTGTTTTAAATGCAGGTTCTGTTCGCCAGATGCGAACTCGATCGAGTGCCACCTTAACTCGATCGAGTTCGACTGTTGCTTGCTGCCGAGATCGCCTGGATGGTCTTCTTTCCCTCTTTTGATGATGGTTTGGGGGGATTTCGCTATCACTTGGTACTTTCCTTCCTTGTACCTTTTTTTTATTGTACAATTTTTTTTCCCCTCTTTCCGATTGTTAGTAGTGTCCTTTAGGATGCTGGTTATATTTTTTTATTGTGCCTTTCATGTTGTTTGGGTCACAATGAGGACATTGTGTGACATTTAGGTTTGGGGGCGAGTCTTTATTTTATGTTGTGTGTTAAAAAAAAAAATCCAAAAATATGTTTTTTTCTTTCATTTTTCTTTTATTTTTAGGTCGAGTCTTGGTGAATTAAATAGCAATGATGATAATTTGCATTGTTTCTGCATTTGAATCCCAAATAGTTATCCATGTACATTGTTTTGACTCGTTAGCCTATGAAAACAAAGCTCAATGATCAAGTCTTGACCGTAATTGACATACCCTATATTGATTAGACTTGACAAATTAAGTTGGTAAACTACTTAAATTCTGAGGTCTATAGAGCTTCCTAGGCCAGGAACATTAATAAACTGGTCTCATTATTGTTATTTAGGCCTGAGTGTGGTTTCTCCTTGTGGAATATGTAATATCAAACTGCATAAGTGTGAAATTGATTGCTTGATGCTTTTACGTGAATGTATGACAAGTACATGAGGATAGGCGGTCCTTACCCTTCAAATAAGTTTCACATAGCCAAAATTTGCCTTTCTACCTTTGAAACCAAATTCCCTATGAAAAACCCGTTTGAAGCGTTGTGGCATGTTTTGTGTTTGAATATTTATAAGCCACAATCCTAGAATTTGCCTACCTTTTCGGGACAGTCGCAGTTGCTTGGTTTATCACGATATTTCATTACTATGGTTGGGAAGGGACTAATTTTGTCCAAGTGGGTGTAGTGAAAATTTGGGAGCAATTGTGTCAATCTCTTATGTTGAAAAAAAAAAGAAAAATATGAAGCAAGAAAGAAGAAGAAAGAAAAGGGAAAGAAAAAGAAAAAGAAAAACTTCAAAAAAAGAAGAATATTTGTGATTCGAAAAAAAAAAAAGAATGTTTCATTGGCTTTTGTTAAGAGATTTAAGGAGACTATCTAGAGTCTAATGTTTATTTGGAGAGTAATGTTATAAACTCTCATGTTCTATCAAGTTAAGATAATTTCTCTAGTTTTAGGTTGGTTTATCTTTCATTACAGAAGTGGTTTTGGTTTTAGCGCTGCGACTACCGTCTTAGCTCCACATATCCATAACGTGCTTTGGCACAAACCATTTCTTTACCCTTACCCGCTCGCCTCCTTGCCGTCTTGATACATGTACTTTGTCCATCTATACATGCATAATTGTTGGGGAAATCTCTATCACACTAGATTGCATGCATGTTTCATTAAGTTGAGTTAGTGTTCTTATTTCTTTTTATCTTCACATATAACTCACCCTTACATATACTTATGAGCATGAGTGAATCCGCGAGAGTCCGACAAAAATTTGTCTTGCAAGGTCGAAAGATATTTGGGTTTTTGTCTATATTACACCGTCATATCAACCTTGTGACTTGAGCTGCGTTTTCTATCACCCGTACCTTTGAATCTGTTTTATTGGTACATTTGGTCATTACTTTGTTATAGATGTGGACAACTTGGGATTTGTATGTGCACTAACATTAGCTTTGAGTTATTTATCCACCATTTGTATGATTGCCTTTTGTACTGTGTGTGATGCTTTGCTTGAGGACAAGCAAAGGGTTGGTTTGGGGGAGTTTGATGAGTCATATTCCTATACACTTTTATGCCTCCCCTTTAGTTGTTTTGAGATGATTCTTGTGCTAAATTGTGTCATTTGTATGCTATTTATATTAGAATGTCGATACTTCCGCCTTTCGGTGTTTAATGCAGGATTAATGCATTTATGGAGCAAAAGATGGATTGGAGCACCGCGGACCCAACATGAAGGAACACACGTAGCATGGCACGAGGATCTAGGAAGGAAGAGCTAAGGAGATTATCGAAGGCAAGCACAAAGAAGAGCTCCATATAACTAGTACCTACTTTGGAGAGCCATATCTCGAGTTCTACACATGATAATCAGATGACTCCAACTGGAGGTGAAAGCTCATCCTCTTAGATTTCCAACGCCTCGAAAATCACTTGATTCGGACAAATAACGAAGAAATGGCGACCGTTTGAAGTTCAGTGCGCGAAGCAGAAATTACGCGCTGAGAGCACTCGATCGAGTGCCACCAACACTCGATAGGAGAACATAATTAATAAAGCAATAAACTAAGAACAAGAATAATTGAAGAACAACAAATTAGAGATTATGATTAAATACCGTAAATAGGAGAACAAGATCCGAAGGCAATTGCTAAATAATAATCTAGAGAGCTACTAGTAATAATTAGGGTTTTTAGAGTAATAAAAGTGTATCTAACAATAGGCTACGAAGTCTTTATTTATAGTAAACTACTAAACAATTTATGGAAACTCGGGTAAATTAAAGCACTCGATCGAGCACTCAAGGCACTCGATCGAGCACTCAAGGCACTCGATCGAGTGTTGGTGGCACTCGATCGAGTGCTCTCAGCGCGTAATTTCTGCTTCGCGCACTGAACTTCAAACGGTCGCCATTTCTTCGTTATTTGTCCGAATCAAGTGATTTTCGTGGCGTTGGAAAGCTAAGAGGATGAGATTTCACCTCCAGTTGGATTCATCTGATTATCATGTGTAGAACTCGAGATATGGCTCTCCAAAGTAGGTACTAGTTATATGGAGCTCTTCTTTGTGCTTGCGTTCGATAATCTCCTTAGCTCTTCCTCCCTAGATCCTCGTGCCATGCTACGTGTGTTCCTTCATGTCGGGTCCGCGGTGCTCCAATCCATCTTTTGCTCCATAAATGCATTAATCCTGCATTAAACACCGAAAGGCGGAAGTATCGACATTCTAATATAAATAGCATACAAATGACACAATTTAGCACAAGAATCATCTCAAAACAACTAAAGGGGAGGCATAAAAGTGTATAGGAATATGACTCATCAAAAGGAACATCCAAGGCACAAAAATCCCGTTCTCCTTCATGCTATCAACATAAAAACAAAATAGGAAAGGGAAGGAAGAAGTAGGAAAGAGTATACCAAGCATCTTCATTCTCCTAATACCTCGGGTTGTCGTCGCATCTGCCACTTGTTAGTCCAACAAACATATATATACAAAACAAACAAAGAACAAAAACAAAGGAAAGGAAGAACATATTTTTTTGAATTTTTTGAAATGTTTCGATTTTTTTGGTATTTTTGAAGTTTTTTCATATTTACAAAAGCAAATAAATATTTACAAAGTGGATATTTTCCCTCCCCACACTTACGATTTACATTGTCCTCAATGGAACAAAGTGCAAGGGGGAAATGAAGAAAAAGAACGAAAACAACATGTTTTTGGCTTTTTTGAAATTTTTGAGAAAATAAAAACTTGTTTTTGTATTTTTGAAATAAACGGTTATTCCTCCCCACACTTATTTATGTGCATAATGTGAGGAGGAAAACCGGAAAATAAAGAACATGTTTTTGAAGGTTTTTGGTTTTTCAATTTTTTTGGATTTTGGTTTTTATGAAAACAATAAAAACAAAGGTAAACAAAAGAAATGAAAAACTAAAAACTAAACTAAATGCAAACTAAATGCTCTAATCTATATGTATGCAAACTACATGTGACTCATCACCTTTGGGGAACTTTTGGTTGTTGTGGTTGATGTGCTGTTAGTTTAGCCTTCTTGTTGTTGCATGTTTGTTGTGTTTAGTATTAGTTTGCTTTTGTTTCACATGCCTTTTCATTTTCATAGTTTTGTGAATATGTGTTAGTCGGTTTTTCCGTTTTGCTTTTGTCTATAAATATGCATAGGAGGTTGAATAGTGGAGGATATATGCCGTCAATGATGATATTTGTCTTGCTTGTGTCTTACCCCTCATAATAGCTTGCACCGTTTGATGTCGCCTTGTTAGGGTTCTTGCTTGCAAGGACCCGGAAGTCTAGACTTAATGACCAAGTTTCGACCACCTTGTGAGACCGTGTTAGACCTTGACCCGACCTAGGACCGACATTAGCTACTCAAATGTGAGGATAGAGCCTCCTTTATAGTCGGCCCATCAAACCGACTCAGTTTAGGATTGTGAGTAGTCCTCCTTGCGTGGTGTGTTATGTCTATACGAATAAGTATGGCGCTCGTTCCTTATTTCCGTGTTTATGTTCATGTGCATATGAGACAACTATTGTTCCAAATAAATCAACTTCACATTTGCCAAATTAGCCTTGTTTTGACCCTTGCATCTTATTCCCTTTTGTTTAACCACTTTGAGCCTTAGCCTTTTCATTTGGCCTAAACTACTAGATGAACTACATCCCAAAAACACCCTTCCCTGATCAACAATGGTTGCTTTTGCGGTACTTTGTTAGTGGTAGAGTCGGGGATTTAGATGTTGGTTGGTGCACTCTTCCGTTGTGGTCACTACTTGTTGTTTTCTTGGTGTTTGGAAGTTTGAGAAAAAGAAAAGAAAAAAAAATGAAAAAGAAAGAAAATAGAAAATCAAAGAAAAAGTTGAAAAAGTTTTGAAAAATCCAAAAAGAAAAATGTACATATGTGTTTTGAAAGAGAAAAAGGCTAGCAACAAATCCCTTTCATCAAGGGGACATAGAAAAAGCTGTTGCTATAATAATGTGGTCTTTTGATGTTTTTGCACGCGTGCCGGGTTTACACAATTTTTGCATTTGATTTGGTTTTCAAGTCGTATGTTAGGGTGTAGACGTTGTTCGGTGTTTTTAATAATGACCACTTTGTTTAAGGTTGTGATGGGTTCGTTTTTTCCAAAGTAAGTTGGGGTTTATGCAATTTTTGCTTGGTTTTGTTAAAACCAAAGTTAGGGCATAGACGTTGCTTAGTTGTTGTAATAAGGAGTTGTGTTGATTATGGCAATCATTCTTGTTTTTGAGCCTCAAATCCTAGAACGGTGCTTGCACCAAACCATTTCCACCCAACCCAAGCCCCATTGTATCCTTGTTGTTGTTCTCATCATGTGCATTTGCATTTTTCATGGATTTTTGGATGGAGTACCATTCTAGATTGCGGGCATGCTTCGGAAGTTGAGGTAGGTGAGTGATTTTGGTTACTTTTTGTCATAAAAATCACCCCCTTTCTTTCCTTGTGTGTTGAGTGCCTCCCGTGAGAGTCGGTACTTAGGGTTCTTTTATCGGTTTGGGGTCTTGCATGGAGTCGAATCATGTGTGTGTCGTGTTATTCTTGGAAGTATAGCTTATTATTTCCGTTTGCCCGCCTTGAATTAGTTTCTTGGTCTTTGGTGATGTCATTTTTGGTTGCTTGAGCTTGATTTAGGGGTTTGACACCATGGTTAGACTTTGAGTCGGCATCCTCCGCTATAGACCTCCCTTGTTTAGTTTTTCAAAACCCCGCTTGAATGAGGCAAGCGGTTGTCTTTTCCTTTTTCCGATGCATGTTGCTTGTCTATACGTGTTATGTTTTTACTTGTTGGCATCAAAAATTTTGTAGCAAGACCTTACTTGCCTTGCAATACGGCATTCTTCCTCATGAATGTCAAATTGTGAGTTGAAAGGGCTACGGGTGTAGCTAAACCCGATTCGGCTTCTAGTTAACTTAGTTAGTTTGTTTCTTTGTTTTCGAATAAGGGTTATGTAGTTACTTAATCTCTTACTCGAGGACGAGTAAGGTTTAAGTGTGGGGAATTCTGATGAGCTCCATTTTGGTCATCATTTTCATTATATATTCTTCATTTTTGGTCCCGATTTGACCTCGTTTTGCGTGCCTTTGCTCGTTTTTATGCCCGTTACCTCGACTATTCCTATTTGGTTCCCGTGTTGTAGGTATTGTGGCGAGAATGAGGAAACGGAGGTAAACAAGATGATTTTTGGAGCAAAATGAAGAGAAATTGCAAGAATTGAAGCTAGGCATTCCCAGCCGGTTCCCAGCCGGCGGCCGGTAGGTCGGCTGAGGTGCAGTCTAAGTTGAAGAGAAAGAAAGAAAAAATCAGAAGTTTGTAAAAAGACTCCCAGCCGGTCCACCACCGGCAACCGGTTGACCGGCTGAGGGTCCTATTTCAGAAATCCGCACTCCATATAAACCCGCACTTGTGTCATTTATTTTCACGCATTCCTAGACACTTTTTACGCATATTTTAGGGTTTTTCACTGTTCCATTGCTTAGGTTTACTCACAAATAACTCTCTTAAAACATTAATCTTCCTTAGATTTTACTTTAATCTTTTAGTTCTTGATAATCTTTCCTTAGTCATTTCCTTAGTTATTGTTCCTAGCAATTGTATTAGGGTTTTTGGTTGTATTTTGGGAGCATTTGAAAGGATCTTCCATTTGTAATCAAAGTTCATGCCTTTATCCAATTGTTTGGTATAATCTTCCTAATCCTTACTTTGTTTTTACATTTCTTTGAGTTTTGCTTAAATCAATTGTTTACCTTTGCTTGTTCATGATGTTTAGTACTTGTTTATCTCTTATTCACATGTTTTTCTTAATCATGAGTGAGTAGTTTTATATCTAGGGTTAGGGGGGAACTTGGGTGGTGATTAGATGATAAATTCATGCTAGTTTGTTGATTAGTTGTTTTGATAAAGTAGTCTTCCATTTATTGCATGCTAGGTGTTTGATGATTCACTTCAACGAAAGTTGGGCTTTGATTTTAGCGTGACTTGCCTTTAGCGACGGTTGAGGGTTTGTCTTAGCATGTTTAATGGTTGGTTGTGAGTATTTGTAGCGAAAGCTAGGGTATTCCGACCTAGGTTTAGTCGACTCGAGAGAAGAGACTTACCGAGACTACTTACTTGAGACCTACTAGTTCACTTTCTAGTATCTTCGTCTACCCATCTTAGTGACCCCCGACACCCTAGTTTTCCTTATCATCAATTTCATCTTAACACATTTGCTTTAATTTATCTTTAGTAGTTGTTAATCAATCACAAACCTATTACCCCGACTCAAGCTCTCATTAGAACGTAACTATACAATTTCCCCACCATCCTTGCGAACGATAACCCTATTGTACTACTTTATATCGGGTTTATAAATTTGTTTGATCGTGAGAACCGACGACTTAATCTCGCGCATCAGAGGTCTGAACGATGGGATGTATTAGTTAACTTATATGACTGTTATGCAACTTTGTTTCAAAATTAGTTAACTTTTATCTTTGTAATTTGTTAACTTTTTAGTAGTGATTAAGGTTTGTTTGACAATGAAATCGCTCTGTTATTTTGAACGTTTGTAATTTGTTAACTTTTATCTTTGTAATTTGTTTCACACTGAAATCGCGATTACAATGAACATGAAAACAATTCGAAATTGTAATGCTAACATTTTGAAATTTGAAATCAAAACGGTTACATTTCAATATTACAACCTAAACATTACAAATAAAGCTCGAAGTACAAATTCAAACCGCGGGAGGCTGTCTTCGGCGCCTAGTTCGAGGTGTTGTTCCCATTAAAGTATGCCATCTTTCGATGTTCGACGTGTACAAATTGGCATAATGTGCTACTGCAGGTTCTCTTGTCCACTCCCAACAAAGATCGATCGGTGGCATGGGTGCTTCGCTCAGTGGGCCACTGTAGTGCAATCTCATCCAATGGCTATGATAGTTTACAAACCACAATAACACACCGTACGGCCTCAACTCGTGACCCGTGGCCCTCAGCGGTAAGAATGTATAACAATTCCATTGTCTGACCCCTTTGCCCGCCCACTGCCCGATACAACAGATAGTCCAGTTAAACAACGACGCAAAGGCGATCAAATATTCTGTAATACTTCGTTTTTTATGTCGTTTATTTATATTTCTTTGTCAACTTTATTAGATTTCGATGTCGATGAGTTATAATAAAAGCGATGTAAATTTGGTGGACGAGGTGATTTAGGTGTTGTTTTTAGAATCGTATAAGTGAGCTTTTAACGAACCCGTACTTGATTCATGTTATGTGGACATTGGGGTGCGTGATGGGTTGACTTTACACGGGTAGTTGAGTCAGTTGGGCCTAGGGTCGCGTGCCCAAACCCTAGCCCATACACGACTATTATCCCTTGATTTCAGAAATTCTGAAATCAAGGCTCAGCCGTCTTATATATACTCACTTATACGACCTCCCTTGACCTAATCTTCACAAACTCTTACACCAATCTGACTGTCGTCACTGCTGGGCTTGCAAAGGAGGGATTTGCACGGTGGTTCTAAGGGTTTAAGGGTGGTCTTTGGCAAGGGCAAGGAGGTAGGAATAGAATGCTAATCTCGTTTTCTGGAAATTGTGTTTTCTGCCTTTCGTTTTAAGTCAATCTGCGTTTGCATCCTACAATTAAAATCATGTTTCTTTGTAAATTTATGATCTGTGTTATGAGTTCTTCATGTTTTGATCATTTAAGAATCGTCTTTTCTGTCCTAAGTCGTCTCCTAGGGGATCTCGTTTCTGAGTTGAGTGTGTCGGGTTTAGCAGTGAAACAGAGTCTGCGGGTTGGTGGTTTGTATATGGGATTCGAACCTTGTCTTGTGGTTATGTTTTCTGTGTTGTGGTGGTTGTGGTAGGGTTGTAGTATAAGGTGTCGAAGGGTGGTAATAGTGCCTGGTCGTGGTGGTACACGGTGGATTATAGGGTGGTTACAAGTCAGGGGTATCAAGGGTTGTTGCTGTAAGTCTGTGTAGTTTTGTGTTCGTGCGTCAGTTTTCGTGGGTGTTGCAGGCTGGTTGAGATTACTTTCTCCACCACTGGAACCACCAAGACTCAGTGGCGAGTCTGGTGGTGCCATGGGTGAAGGTGGTGGTCATGGCGGGTGTCTAGGGTTGGTTATAGCGCGGTGCAGAATGGTAGACACAGAACACCATGTTTGTGGCTGTCCAACTTAGAACGGGTCGTGGGTTGACACAGGTGGTAACTGGTGGCCGCTAACTCCTCCCCTGGAACCACCGTGGCTCAGTGGCGAGCCTGGTGGTGCCAGTGGGGAAACCAGAGGCTGCTGGAGGTGCAGGCAGGGGTGGTAATAGCGGTGGTCAGGCGGTTTGAGGGCTGGTGATAGCTGCGTTTTTTTTTTAGAGTCTCGTTTTGTATGGTCTGCGTTGTTGGGCTGGGTTTTAGGCAACTTTAGTAATGTGCTCATAATAATAATAATATTATGTATACTTATAATAATAATATTATATGCTAATAATATTATAGGTTAGCAATATTCTAATTATAGTAATATTAGTATTGGTTGAATGTGTATTATTAAAGTTATGGTAAGAGATAATATTAGTAATGTATAAGGATATGTTAGTAATACTTTACCTTGTTAACAAGTCTATTTTTTAGAAAGTACTATTTTTAGTAAGTGCTATTTTGGTAAGTTTATGATTAGTTAATTGTACTTGGTTGCATGTTTAGAAATTGATGTAAGTAATATTTATAGGAACGGAATTTGAGGAGGAACATTACTAGTCGGTGATTGCTTGTTTGCAGACTGCTATTTCAGGTAGGATACACTGAACTATATTCAAAGATGTAAAATGAATGGATGTTAAAATGTGTATTACAAGTGCAAGCATGATTCATATGTATTTGATGATTCAAGTATAAGTTGTTTAATATTGCTTTCATAAGCATGTCATTTGCATTATTGAGAGGGAGGTGACAGATATTATTTGATATAAAGCCCAGGGTGGTCTGCAGGCCAGGCCTGGTGTCTTCAGCTTTATGCTGGTATTCGACGACGGTCGATTATAGTCTGCCGGGAGGTTCGGTATGGCTTGGTGTTTCGGGTTATGATTGGTGTTTCGGGTTGTGATTGAGCTCAGCATTGGCATTGCATTTGCATATTACATTGTTGCATTTTATATTATTGTGTTATCCTACTCAACCGCGAGGTTGACAGTGTATTCGTGTTCACCTACGATGATCCGGAATGGGGAGTAAGTAGATCTTTCAGGTCAGAGACAGATGGACTAGGACTTGGGCATGGAGGAGAGACATGGATTGGACCGACCTAGTTTAGATCACTTAGTCTCTTATAGTCTTCACTTGTTTTGTAACAGTTGTTTTGGAACTTTAGTTGGACTTTTCTTTGTAATAGCTTTCAGTTAATCGTTTATAAATTAAAAGTATTGTTTATCTTTCACTATGATTATCTACTACCCTGGTTTATCCAGGATGGTAACAGTCCTATTTACCCTGGAAGGCTAGTTCAGGCTCCTAGGTAAATTGGGGTGTTACAAAGTGGTATCAGAGCGAACGATCCTCAGGCCTAAACTAAAATGAAAATAATGAACATAGGAGTGTCTAAATAAAATGAACCCCAGGCTAGTAACTGTTAGGAGCCCCAGAGGGTTGGGATGAGTTAGGGGCCCCCTCAAACCAAGCCACTGGCCCTTTCAGTCTAACCTGGTTACCTTGAGAGTTGAAGAGTGTGGGTAGTTTTGGACCCCAGGGTAAATATAATATATGTATATGTGCTAACCTTTCAGCGCCAAGGGAATGAGGTAAGTTATGATGTGAAAGATGAATAAGTATATATGTATACTGTAAGGCATGTATATGTGTTATTTTCAAGCATTGAGAACATGATGATTGGCATGTATATGTGTTATTTACAAGCATTGAGAACATGAGTTTATATCTTAATTTTGTTTATAAGTGAGATTTGTATATGCATGTGGTTATGTGATCCCTAAGCCTTTAGGTAGACCTTTAATAAGGATTTAATCGTATGGAAAGTTACATGCTAAGTATGAATGTTAGCAAGACCAAGTCAGAATAGGAGTTGACCTAGGGTACTCATAAAAATTTGTCACTTGTGTAGCAAAATGCCTCCCAGAAGAGAACCCAACACTGCTAATGTATCACAAGAGGAATTGGATCGCCTGCTAGCTATCAACGCTGCTCTGCTAGCTAAGATTGGGGCAAGCACTCAGTCTGATGCGATTAAGATGAGTAATAATATTTCTAGGCATAACCCCACCAAGTACGATGGGGAAGGGGCACCGAGTTTACTTGCGGAGTGGTGCCGAGAGTTCGAGAGTATCTTCGAACTATTGTTTGTACCGGAATCTATGAAGGTGGACCAAGCTGTATTCTATCTGAAGGGTACAGCTAGGTTATGGTGGAATAACAACAAAGAAGAAATCAAGGCTGCTGCGGAAGAGATTGGGTCGGAATATATACGCTGGGAAGAATTCAAGGGGATTTTATCCTCCAAGTTCGTGCCGGAGCATGTGAAAGGAAAACTACGAGCTGAGTTCGATTCATTCCAGATGGCCGAAGGGATGACTGTGGAGGCATACCACAGTAAGTTTTTGCAGCTGGTAGAGAATGTAGCTGACTTAGGCTACACACAGGAGATGTTGGCAGCAAGGTTTGAGAAGGGGCTGACCCTCAATATCAAGAGAAGCATGCTGGCGACTAAGCCCACGACAGTGGAAGATATTTATGAGAGGGCTGGCCAGGCTGAGAGGCTCGCTGACATGATCAAAGAAGAGGAGAAGACAAAGGGGGAGAAAAGGAAGGCTGAGTCAGCAACTGAGGGTTCAGGAAACAAGAAATCAAATAATCAGTACCGATCTTTCTTCTCTAACAATGCATCAGGGAGCAATGAGAATCGAGGTAGAAATCGTTCTATGTCTGGGACAAGCCTTGCCAAACCTACCTGTTTTAAATGTAGAAAGTATGGGCATAAGATATCCAACTGTTGGGTTGGGACTCAGAGCGCCGGAAACAGTTATAATCGGGGCAATCAAAGTGGTGGCTTCAGAACACCAAATGCGAGTTACTCGGGCAACAACAAATCTGGAGGTAACAGTTACCAGCAGAGTTATGGCAACTACAATAATCAGAACCGCTACTAGGGAAACCAGGGTAGTGGGAACAGCAACTTCCAAAAGAATCTTGCCGAGGCTAGTAACCAGAGCGGAGCTGCATCCGTCAATCAGACTACAGCCAAGAAGAGTGGAGCTCTGTTCATGATGGGCAAGGAGGCTGCAGAGGAGGATGCTCACGTTGTCACGGGTACATTTCTAGTACAATCCTTTCCTACTTACGTTTTATTTGATTCTGGTGCCTCGCATTCTTTCATATCTGCGGAGCATGCTAGGGCTATAGGACTTGATGTATATAATAGTATAGCCGATTCTGTAACCATACCTTATGGGGAGTCCATAGCTTGTAATAGAGTCTATAACAATGTAATGATCCAAGTAGGGGCTGTAAGTTTTGAGTCGGACTTGATAGAATTTCCCTTAGGAGGTATTGAGGTGATACTGGGCATGGATTGACTGAAAAAGTATAAAGCCTACATTGATTGCTACCAAGGAAAGATCACTTTGAGGGGACCCAAGGGAGTGAGGGTATCCTACAAGGGATATTCTGTGAAACCTAAACTGAAGCTGATATCTATCAATGCGCTGAAGACCTGCCTAAAGAGGGGCGATGAGATGCTACTATGCCATGTGAGAGATTTGACTGCAGAGAAACCCCAAGCCAGGGAGATCGATGTTGTAAGAGATTTTGAAGACGTGTTTCCAGAAGAAATTCCTGGGTTACCACCAAAGAGGGACTTGGATTTTGGCATTGATCTGAAACCCGGGGCTGAGCCAATTTCTAAAGCACCTTATCGCATGGGACCTAAGGAATTGGAGGAGTTGAGAAAGCAGCTGGATGAGCTAGCAAGCAAGGGATACGTAAGACCGAGTGTGTCACCTTGGGGAGCACCAGTTTTGTTTTTAAAGAAGAAGGACGGAACGATGAGGTTGTGCGTGGATTATAGGGAGCTTAACAACGTGACGATCAAGAACCGATACCCTTTACCTCGCATCGATGATCTTTTTGACCAGTTGAGTGGGGCTGGTGTGTTTTCCAAGATCGATTTGCGGTCAGGGTATCATCAGCTGAGAATCAAAGATGCAGATATTCACAAGACTGCGTTCAGATCGAGGTATGGGCATTATGAATTCGTAGTGATGCCATTTGGTTTGACTAATGCACCTGCTGTTTTCATGGATTTAATGAACAGAGTGTTTAGTTCCTATCTGGACCAGTTTGTGGTGGTGTTTATTGATGACATCTTGGTGTATTCGAAGAACAGAGAAGATCATGCTAAACATTTGAGCTTGGTCTTACAGACCTTGAGGGATCATCAATTGTATGCTAAGTTGAGTAAGTGCGAATTCTGGCTCGAGAAGGTTGCATTTCTGGGTCATGTGGTGTCTAAGGAGGGTGTTTCTGTTGATCCTAGCAAGATTGAAGCCGTTTCGAAGTGGGAACGACCGAAAAATGTGGCTGACATTCGAAGTTTCTTGGGTTTGGCCGGTTACTACAGGAGATTTGTGAAGGACTTCTCAAAAATAGCCAAGCCTATGACTTCTTTGATGCGGAAAGAGAATAGATTTGTCTGGGATGAGAGCTGCGAGGAGGCGTTTCTGGAATTAAAGGAGCGTCTTACTTCAGCTCATATCCTTGCTTTGCCAGAAGGAAGTGAGAATTTTGAGGTTTACACTGATGCTTCAAAGAAGGGACTGGGTTGTGTGCTGATGCAAAATGGGAAAGTAATCGCCTATGCCTCTAGGCAGCTGAAGCCATATGAGGAGAATTATCCGACGCATGATTTGGAGCTGGGAGCAGTAGTTTTTGCACTAAAACTGTGGCGACATTATCTCTATGGAGCTACATTTAAGGTGTATTAAGAGCTTAAAATACATTTATACCCAGAGAGAGCTGAACATGCGTCAGAGGAGGTGGATCGAACTTATTGGAGACTACGACATGGAGATTCTGTACAAGGAAGGGAAAGCGAATGTGGTGGCTGATGCATTGAGTAGGAAATATGTTCACGCTTTATGCACAGCAAGATCGAGACTGAGTATGTATCGTGAGTTGGGACAGATGGGAATTTCAGTGATCAAGAAGGGTGAAACCATGGGAGATTTAACGATCGAGCCTGAGTTATTTTCCGAGATCCGAGAACGCCAGAAGAGTGATCCAAGAATTCAGAAGTGGCGTGAGGCAGTGAACAAAGCTAGTGACGCCGAGCCATATTCTAAGTTCGAGGTTCACAGTGACGATAGTTTGAGATTTGATGGGAGGTGGTGTGTACCTGAAGATGAAGGATTGAAGAGAAAGATTTTGGTCGAAGCTCATTCTACACCTTATTCCGTTCATCCTGGAGGGGATAAGTTGTACAAAGATCTAAAGAAAGCTTTTTGGTGGCCAAAGATGAAGCAAGAGGTAGCTGAGTTTGTCTCTCGATGCTTGGTATGTCAGAGGGTCAAAGGGGAACATAAGAGGCCGCAAGGGAAGTTGCATCCTCTGGATGTACCTGAATGGAAGTGGGAAAACA
Source organism: Silene conica (assembly GCA_029255685.2). Classification (NCBI taxonomy): domain Eukaryota; kingdom Viridiplantae; phylum Streptophyta; class Magnoliopsida; order Caryophyllales; family Caryophyllaceae; genus Silene; species Silene conica. Next base: position 78,972,008 of record CM055314.2, read on the forward strand.
TTTCCATGGATTTCATTGTGCGCTTACCTAGGACTTCAAAAGGGAATGATATGATATGGGTGATCGTGGATAGACTAACTAAATCGGCTCATTTTATTCCGATGAAGGAGACGTGGAGTAAAGCTGAGTTGGCCAAGGCCTACATCAAGCATGTGATAAAGCTTCATGGAGTACCTAAAGATATTGTTTCTGATCGTGATTCCCGGTTTATCTCTAAGTTTTGGCAAGAGTTACAGACGCTAATGGGAACTACCTTGAAGATGAGTACAGCGTTTCATCCAGCGACAGATGGGCAGACAGAGAGAACTATTCAGACACTGGAGGATATGCTGAGAGCGTGTGTGCCTGAGTTTGGGGGATCTTGGGAGGACAGGCTAGACTTGATAGAATTTTCTTACAACAATAGCTATCATACTAGCATTGGGATGACTCCTTTTGAGGCATTATATGGGAGGAAGTGTAGGAGTCCAGTTTGTTGGGATGATAGAGCTGATGTAGTGACTTTGGGACCTGAGATGATTCAGGAGATGATAGCACAGGTTCAGGTAATTCGACAGAAAATGAGAGCGGCCCAAGATAGACAGAAGAGTTATGCCGACCTAAAGAGGAGTGACATCACATTCGAGGCAGGAGAGAAAGTTTTGTTGAAGGTGTCACCTATGCGAGGGGTGATGAGGTTTGGTAAGAGGGGCAAGTTGAGCCAGAAGTTCATTGGGCCATTCGAGATTTTAGAGCGAGTTGGTGAGGTAGCTTATCGATTAGCTCTACCTCCAGCGTTAGCCAGGGTGCACAACGTGTTCCATGTATCGCAACTAAGGAGATATATCAGTGATCCTTCGCATATCCTTGATCATGAGGTTATTGAGGTCGATGAGCAGTTGACCTATGAGGAACGACCCAAGGAAATCCTCGACAGAAAGGTGCGGAAAACCAGAAATGGGGAGACTGCGCTCATGAAAGACTTGTGGACCAATCATAATGTCGAGGAGGCTACTTGGGAGACTGAAGTTGCGATGAGGGAAAAGTATCCTGATCTTTTTAATTAAGGTATGTTACGAGGACGTAACTTTCTTTTTAGGAGGGTAGAATGTGACATTCCGTGTTTATTTCGTGTTTTACGCGCCTTTTTAAGCTTTTAAAAGTGTGACATCCTTGCTCGTTACTTGCTTAGTGACCAATTGTTGACCTCGGGATGATGAACTTCGGGACGAATTCATTTTAAGGGGGGAAGACTGTAATACTTCGTTTTTTATGTCGTTTATTTATATTTCTTTGTCAACTTTATTAGATTTCGATGTCGATGAGTTATAATAAAAGCGATGTAAATTTGGTGGACGAGGTGATTTAGGTGTTGTTTTTAGAATCGTATAAGTGAGCTTTTAACGAACCCGTACTTGATTCATGTTATGTGGACATTGGGGTGCGTGATGGGTTGACTTTACACGGGTAGTTGAGTCAGTTGGGCCTAGGGTCGCGTGCCCAAACCCTAGCCCATACACGACTATTATCCCTTGATTTCAGAAATTCTGAAATCAAGGCTCAGCCGTCTTATATATACTCACTTATACGACCTCCCTTGACCTAATCTTCACAAACTCTTACACCAATCTGACTGTCGTCACTGCTGGGCTTGCAAAGGAGGGATTTGCACGGTGGTTCTAAGGGTTTAAGGGTGGTCTTTGGCAAGGGCAAGGAGGTAGGAATGGAATGCTAATCTCGTTTTCTGGAAATTGTGTTTTCTGCCTTTCGTTCTAAGTCAATCTGCGTTTGCATCCTACAAGTAAAATCATGTTTCTTTGTAAATTTATGATCTGTGTTATGAGTTCTTCATGTTTTGATCATTTAAGAATCGTCTTTTCTGTCCTAAGTCGTCTCCTAGGGGATCTCGTTTCTGAGTTGAGTGTGTCGGGTTTAGCAGTGAAACAGAGTCTGCGGGTTGGTGGTTTGTATATGGGATTCGAACCTTGTCTTGTGGTTATGTTTTCTGTGTTGTGGTGGTTGTGGTAGGGTTGTAGTATAAGGTGTCGAAGGGTGGTAGTAGTGCCTGGTCGTGGTGGTACACGGTGGATCATATGGTGGTTACAAGTCAGGGGTATCGAGGGCTGTTGTTGTAAGTCTGTGTAGTTTTGTGTTCGTGGGTCAGTTTTCGTGGGTGTTGCAGGCTGGTTGAGATTACTTTCTCCACAACTGGAACCACCAAGACCCAGTGGCGAGTCTGGTGGTGCCATGGGTGAAGGTGGTGGTCATAGCGGGTGTCTAGGGTTGGTTATAGCGCGGTGCAGAATGGTAGACACAGAACACCATGTTTGTGGCTGTCCAACTTAGAACGGGTCGTGGGTTGATGACGCGTGTCGTTTCCGCTGTCAAAATTAAATTTATAAATCACTCACGAACTCTAACTAACTAGTAGTAGGGCAAGTAAGGGTCGAACCCGCAAGGACTAATTTTATTATCTAAGATTGTTATAGATATTAATTTATATATATCTAACAGTAAGTAAATAATGGGGGGTGTTTAAGGTGATTGTTAACTATACTAAACTAAGCAAAAAAAACAAGTAAAACAATATAAATTTAAGATGAGAAATTCTAATAACAAACAAATAGGAATATGTAATTTTCTATTGAAATTGGGTCAATCATTGATTCACTTAATTACTTCTCGGATAGACCGGTTAACTAGCTAATCCCTTGTAAGCAAGCAAATTATCAGTTTTATCTTTCTTACTCGTTAAACCCCGTTAACCCACGCAAGTTTAATCCTAACAAAATTATATCGACTCAACCATGTAAGCACGTATTAAGTCGACGCATTTAGTCGCATTAAGATTACCAGTCAATTAAGCCTTACAGAACCAGTAAGCTGCAACTCCATAAGACCAAATTATTACACAAGTTCCTAGTATGGGATTAGACCAGTAAGCTGTAACCTAATCAAAACTACTATCAATTTGACAAAGTATCCTTGAGAACAACTTAGGTGGCCAAACTAAATTGATACACACTGATTTATAAGTCAAATTACGAAACTTGAATAAATACCCGAAAAAATAATTAATCATTCATAATAGAAACAAAATCTCATAAACCCCAATTTCAAATAGTCGATTACATACTCCTATCGATAAATTAATCTAAACTAAACATAATAAGAATAGAAATAAGATAAAGATAAGAGAAACTCATGGAAATCGAGTAGAAATCGGACTGAAAATATACTCGAATTGCTCCGTCCTCCTTCGTCTCCGTCTTCAATCTCTCGTCCGTCTTCTCTGTACATCTCTTTCTAAGAGTAACAATTGGGATTATATAGGGATTAAACCGTAAATTTTCCCCCAATTTAATTACTCTTAAATTGGGATGATTAATATTGTCTTGAATCATCTTCATCAATGCAAAACCGTTTGTTGCGCAGGTATCCTTATCATTGATGATTGCCGTTTATTTTTGTTTTGTTCAGTGATTTCTTGCTCTCCCTCTCCTCTGATCGGCTTCAGAGGTTGGACTCTTTTGGTTTATTTCCAATGTCTTTATTGGACCAACAATATAGTTTGTCCACTTGATGCTGCAGTACGGCCTTCTTAAAGTGAGAATTAGTTCCAGCCCAAAGCACGAAATTCGCTAGTCTTGATCTTATCTTTCCATAGCTTCTTGAATCGACTCATTTGGATTCCGGATGAGAGAGATATGGCCCAAATACGAACAACTATCCAAGATGATTCTTTGAGCGAGAATCGTACAAACCGGGTTCCGAGTTTAAACGAGATGGGTAATCACCTATTAAATTAAAATAGATACAAGTTAATATCTATTCACCTCAAATGTAATATTCAAATGATTAAAATCCAAATGCACTAAAAATGTGTAAAATAGCTCAAATAATACGAAAGACGACTCCAAGTGTATACAAATGAATAGTAAAAATGTATATAATTATGCGCTTATCAAATTCCCCCACACTTAGACTATTGTCGTCCTCGACAATGACAAACCATAAGCTAGAGATATTAGACAAACCCGAGCAAGTTCAATCGACAACAAACTAAAACTTTATTAGAGATAATTTTTTTAAAGTTATGTGAACTCAATGAAAATATTTTAAGTTAGATTAGAAAGCAATGTATATTAATTTCTCCTCCATTCCAAACTATACAACCGATGAATTAAGCAACATAAGATGTTTTAAAACGCTTCTAAACTTAAATCAAAAACAAACTTTTTATCCTTCACACTCGTTCTAGCTACCTTTGTGCTCGCGTGTATGTGTATTGACTCGTAGAGGTGAGTTTTGGCAATTTAAGGTCTTAGGGCACGTGATTTACTTTCTGTACTTTTAGTACGAGGATCGTTCTCCCGAGTATTCAAGTGTACCCGTCCCTCAATCGGCTTTCGATATCTTCCACTTCATTTTTTTTTATTCTTTACTCTTTTTTTTCTCTTTTTTTTCATTCTGTTTTCTTTCCTTTTTCTCGTTTTTTTCTTTTCTTGTTTTCACCATCTCTAACTTCCATACCCGTCTATCCAGTGACCCTTGTAGCGAGCTTTCAATCAATGGATCCCGCCCATCCGGACAAGTCATTAGGCATTCTCCCAATTCATTGATTGGGTTCCCCTAAGGATCTAATTACTCGGGTACCGGATAGACATGAGGTCAAGTAATCTCCCTGAAGCCCTGATTAGGAGTCACCTATGAAAGTAAATTGGATAATAAGACCGGCTTATGCCCCACACTCTACAGTCAACGAAAAATGTATTAAAGGTAGCCAAAATAGGTGTTGTTCTTTATAGCTTACTTGTAATTTAAGTTTAAAAGAGACTTAAAACACATATGTTAAGAAAAATTAATCAGTCCAAGTTCAAATGGGAGGAAAAATTCATGTATACACGCTTCAAATTAATATATTGTTAGAAAAGTTAAAGTAACAGTTACTTTTTTTTAAGTCATGTTAGAGTTTATCGTCGACTTCCCTTATTTTAGTTAGTCTAATAAAAACATAGGTTAATTAATTTTCAGCACTTTTTTTCACAAAATTTCGGCAGCATCTCCCCTAAAAGTAGACATATCCAAAATTTATATAACCTGTAAAACACATTAAAAACCAATGGCCACCCGCCAACTCCTCTTTCAGCCACAAAATACACATATTTCAGCACAAATTTTTTTCAAATTAAATTAACCCAACTTTTACCTCTCCCCCACACTTAGATTCGACAGCGTCCTCGATGACGAGATATACACCAAAGAATGTACTGTAAAAGCTTATAAAATAAAGAAGAGGATAGAAGCACTTAGCGGATTCATAGCGGTAGCGGTTGTATCATCGTTATGTAGGGCAAAATAAGAATTGCATTACCACCCAGAAATTGGCATACTAAAACGGTAAACAACAGTAGCAACATCCACAGCCAGCTATATCCAGCACCATAAGCAGGAACATCAGCATTCAGCCCTTTACGTCTGAAATGGGCAGAACACTTCAAGACTTCTAACGCACTGCAAAATAAGCATTCTAACCGAGACAAGTGAAATATGAAAGGAGAGAAACAACCTGGAAAACAGTAGCAAAGACGAACATTTATGTATTTTCTAATTTTTTTTTGTGCAACCGACACTATTAATATCCCCTTACAAAGGTTGCGAAACTCAGGAAGGCACTTAAGCCGACTCGACTATGTAACTAAGAAAGCATATAAAAGTAAACAAACCAGAAATAGATAAAACATAAGCTTGGGTTGCCTCCCAAGAAGCGCCTTATTTCATGTCGTGGCTCGACATAATTCGGATAACCTCAAATATCAGTGAATTCATTCACTGCCAGTTCAAACAACTTCTCCACACCAACATTCTGCACCATCTCATCTAGTAATATCTCAATGACATTAACCCCAAGCACTTCCAAACAATAATCCTCCAAATTGAATATATTATGCTCAAGGATATAAGGATTATGGATAATATCATAGAAATTAATTCTCAACTTTTGTTTATCACATCTTAGAGTAACCTCGCCTTTAAAAACATCAATTATAGCTCTAGAAGATCTCAAGAAAGGCTTTCCTAAAATAATAGGGAATGAATTGTGAGACTCAGTAATATAAAAATCAGCTGTGAACTCAAGGTCTCCCAGTTTAACATTTATGTTCTCCAAAATTCCTAGTGGATGTATCATGCTACCATCACCTAACTCAAAAATGGAAGAAGTGCTTGATAAAGGACCAAACTCATAAGATTCATAAATATGTGATGGCATAGTATTAACATCAGCGCCCAAGTCCAACAAACAATCTCCGTAATGAAATGCTCTTATACCACATGGAATACTGAAAGAACAAGGAGAAATTTCAGCATATTCCCCCATACTTATATCATGAGAATCCATAAATTCCTTAAAAAGTATAGCATATTTGGGCACCAAACTAAGTCCGACAGCTAAAGGAATCTTTTTTTCATTCACCACACTTTTTGACAAGTCAACACCTTTACTTTCAAATAGTAAAACTTCAAAATCAGTTCCCTCTTTCAGCCTTATTAACAAAATTCTATCTTTAGGATTAGGTAGAGGTTGAGAGGGAAGAGAGCCTGAAATTTTAGACTCGATATTACTCAGAGATGTGCACACTTGACTAATTTGAGAATCTAATTGATGCAAATGAGCATCGGTTTTCTGCTGGTGTTGAGTCGAATGAGAATGAACTTGACCAATTTGAGTGGTTAACTGTTTCAGCATATCCTCCAAAGATGGACTGGTGTGTGGGTTTGGGGCTGAATTGCTCGGAACTGAAGGTCTAGGCGTCCCATAGGACTGGTTAGGCCTAGGTTGTCCGTATTTAAAATTTGGGTGATCCCTTCAACCCTCGTTATATGTAGCTGAAAATGGGTCATATTTCTTTTGAAAAGAATTAGGAAAACCATTAATAGCACTCACATTTTCAGCATGAACAGGAGAACTACCAGTTATAAATAAGACAGATTTTCAGGAGAGTTGTTAGAAACAAGCTTAGACATTAAAGTGGTTAATGTGGCTATTTGTTGTGCATTTTCTTGCAACTCATTTTTAATAGCACTAAAATCTACCCCATTAACTCCTTTAACATCCTCTCTTAAACTATATTGCTGGGAATTGAGAGCCATGTTATCAATGAGTTGTTTAGCCTCTGTTGGGGTTTTATTCATTAACACACCCCCACTAGCAGCGTCAATAATACTTTTATCCTTAAGTGACAAACCATCATAAAAATATTGAATTAATAGCTCATTACTTATCTGGTGTTGCGGACAAGTAGCACATAATCTATCAAATCTTTCACGATACTCATATAAAGACTCATCAGATTTCTGTTTAATACCACAAATCTCTTTCCTAATAGCTCCTACTCTACTGGCAGGCAAATATTTTTCCAGAAAAGCATTTTCCAGTAAAGTCCATGTTGTAATAGAACCAGCAGGTAAATAATAAAGCCAATCTTTAGCGGCATCCACCAAAGAAAATGGAAAAGCACGTAATTGAATTTGATCCTGCTCAACACCATCAATTTGCATACTTGAGCATACAACAATAAATTCTTGTAAATGGCGTTGAGGGTTTTCATTAGCACGACCATAAAACTTGGGTAAAAGATTGATAAAACCTGAATTTAGCTTGAGAGGCTTCTCCAATTCTGGGAAGACGATGCTCAGTGGATGCGCCCCTAAGGTTGGTGCCGACAACTCTTTCAAAGTTCTTTCCCTTGCCATCTTTCCTTCCAAAAACAGAATTTCCAAGTAAAGTCTCTCTTCTCGCTGCTTTTCTCGAAATTCCTTTCTAAGTCTTCGGGCAGTCCGTTCAATTTCTGGATCGTACAACAGCTCTCCTTTTGTTAGGCAAGTGTGCATACACAATGAAATAATTTCTCGCAGAAACTTTTTCCAGCTCTTCCAGCAGCCTTATCAGGTATTGGAAATGGTACCTGTTCACAAAAAAATTAAAAAGTAAATATAAAAATTGGAAATAGCAATTAACTAAACTACCTAATATAATAAATAACCTAAGATAAGAAACAATTAGTCCCCGGCAACGGCGCCAAAATTTGACGCGTGTCGTTTCCGCTGTCAAAATTAAATTTATAAATCACTCACGAACTCTAACTAACTAGTAGTAGGGCAAGTAAGGGTCGAACCCGCAAGGACTAATTTTATTATCTAAGATTGTTATAGATATTAATTTATATATATCTAACAGTAAGTAAATAATGGGGGGTGTTTAAGGTGATTGTTAACTATACTAAACTAAGCAAAAAAAACAAGTAAAACAATATAAATTTAAGATGAGAAATTCTAATAACGAACAAATAGGAATATGTAATTTTCTATTGAAATTGGGTCAATCATTGATTCACTTAATTACTTCTCGGATAGACCGGTTAACTAGCTAATCCCTTGTAAGCAAGCAAATTATCAGTTTTATCTTTCTTACTCGTTAAACCCCGTTAACCCACGCAAGTTTAATCCTAACAAAATTATATCGACTCAACCATGTAAGCACGTATTAAGTCGACGCATTTAGTCGCATTAAGATTACCAGTCAATTAAGCCTTACAGAACCAGTAAGCTGCAACTCCATAAGACCAAATTATTACACAAGTTCCTAGTATGGGATTAGACCAGTAAGCTGTAACCTAATCAAAACTACTATCAATTTGACAAAGTATCCTTGAGAACAACTTAGGTGGCCAAACTAAATTGATACACACTGATTTATAAGTCAAATTACGAAACTTGAATAAATACCCGAAAAACTAATTAATCATTCATAATAGAAACAAAATCTCATAAACCCCAATTTCAAATAGTCGATTACATACTCCTATCGATAAATTAATCTAAACTAAACATAATAAGAATAGAAATAAGATAAAGATAAGAGAAACTCATGGAAATCGAGTAGAAATCGGACTGAAAATATACTCGAATTGCTCCGTCCTCCTTCGTCTCCGTCTTCAATCTCTCGTCCGTCTTCTCTGTACATCTCTTTCTAAGAGTAACAATTGGGATTATATAGGGATTAAACCGTAAATTTTCCCCCAATTTAATTACTCTTAAATTGGGATGATTAATATTGTCTTGAATCATCTTCATCAATGCAAAACCGTTTGTTGCGCAGGTATCCTTATCATTGATGATTGCCGTTTATTTTTGTTTTGTTCAGTGATTTCTTGCTCTCCCTCTCCTCTGATCGGCTTCAGAGGTTGGACTCTTTTGGTTTATTTCCAATGTCTTTATTGGACCAACAATATAGTTTGTCCACTTGATGCTGCAGTACGGCCTTCTTAAAGTGAGAATTAGTTCCAGCCCAAAACACGAAATTCGCTAGTCTTGATCTTATCTTTCCATAGCTTCTTGAATCGACTCATTTGGATTCCGGATGAGAGATATGGCCCAAATACGAACAACTATCCAAGATTATTCTTTGAGCGAGAATCGTACAAACCGGGTTCCGAGTTTAAACGAGATGGGTAATCACCTATTAAATTAAAATAGATACAAGTTAATATCTATTCACCTCAAATGTAATATTCAAATGATTAAAATCCAAATGCACTAAAAATGTGTAAAATAGCTCAAATAATACGAAAGACGACTCCAAGTGTATACAAATGAATAGTAAAAATGTATATAATTATGCGCTTATCAGTTGACACAGGTGGTAACTGGTGGCCACTGACTCCTCCCCTGGAACCACCGTGGCTCAGTGGCGAGCCTGGTGGTGCCAGTGGGGAAACCAGGGGCTGCTGGAGGTGCAGGCAGGGGTGGTAATAGCGGTGGTCGGGCGGTTTGAGGGCTGGTGATAGCTGCGTTTTTTTTTAGAGTCTCGTTTTGTATGGTCTGCGTTGTTGGGCTGGGTTTTAGGCAACTTTAGTAATGTGCTCATAATAATAATATTATTATGTATACTTATAATAATAATATTATATGCTAATAATATTATAGGTTAGCAATATTCTAATTATAGTAATATTAGTATTGGTTGAATGTGTATTATTAAAGTTATGGTAAGAGATAATATTAGTAATGTATAAGGATATGTTGGTAATACTTTACCTTGTTAACAAGTCTATTTTTTAGAAAGTACTATTTTTAGTAAGTGCTATTTTGGTAAGTTTATGATTAGTTAATTGTACTTGGTTGCATGTTTAGAAATTTATGTAAGTAATATTTATAGGAGCGGAATTTGAGGAGGAACATTACTAGTCGGTGATTGCTTGTTTGCAGACTGCTATTCCAGGTAGGATACACTGAACTATATTCAAAGATGTAAAATGAATGGATGTTTAAAATGTGTATTACGAGTGAAAGCATGATTCATATGTATTTGATGATTCAATTATAAGTTGTTTAATATTGCATTCATAAGCATGTCATTTGCATTATTGAAAGGGAGGTGACAGATATTATTTGATATAAAGCCCAGGGTGGTCTGCAGGCCAGGCCTGGTGTCTTCAGCTTTATGCTGGTATTCGACGACGGTCGATTATAGTCTGCCGGGAAGTTCGGTATGGCTTGGTGTTTCGGGTTATGATTGGTGTTTCGGGTTGTGATTGAGCTCAGCATTGGCATTGCATTTGCATATTACATTGTTGCATTTTATATTATTGTGTTATCCTACTCAACCGCGAGGTTGACAGTGTATTCGTGTTCACCTACGATGATCCGGAATGGGGAGTAGATCTTTCAGGTCAGAGACAGATGGACTAGGACTTGGGCATGGAGGAGAGACATGGATTGGACCGACCTAGTTTAGATCACTTAGTCTCTTATAGTCTTCACTTGTTTTGTAACAGTTGTTTTGGAACTTTAGTTGGACTTTGCTTTGTAATAGCTTTCAGTTAATCGTTTATAAATTAAAATTACTGTTTATCTTTCACTATGATTATCTACTACCCTGGTTTATCCAGGATGGTAACAGTCCTATTTACCCTGGAAGGCTAGCTCAGGCTCCTAGGTAAATGGGGGTGTTACATATTCGGAAGACATCCAATGAAATTCACCGCAACCCGCGCTCTCGGTAAACTCGATAGCCCTCAATGTTGTAATAAGCCGAAAATATATATACTTTATTATAACGTATAATAATATACGACGAACATGTAGTATACCTTATACCAATAAGTCTTATTTCAGTCGAGAAATAGTTAGTCTTAAATAAGACGTTTCGTACTTTATACTCCATGTACCTCATTTATGAATTTATACAATTTAATATTTACCCTTATTATAAATGTAATTGTTCAAGAGTACGTATCATGGTATAAACATAATTTTTTTTTTTTTTTTTTTTTTTTTTTTTTTTTTTGGTTCAAATGAGCGCACTATGTCGCGGATGAGAATCGAACCCCCAACTTCATGGTTGGGATAAGAGTGCTCTTACCACTTGAGCTAACTCTTGTTCTCAAGGTATAAACATAATTTAAGATAAGTATAAAAGTAACTTTATGAGGAAGAAAACAAATTGCATTTTACCACTCAAAATCTTATCCGGGTAAGCTTTTGCTTGTTTCACCCCACCGACTTTGAAGGCCTATAAAAGCCAACAAATGTTCCTGACATTAGTAGGATAAAAACAAATAAAAGAAGAAAGAGAACACAAAGACGTAATAAATCAATAATCATCCATATTTTACCTACCTAATTAATAATAAGGTATGATTTCAGGACCCTTCATCGATAAAAGAAATTATTTACCTTTATATATAGTGAAATAAGAACTTAGAAATAAGCGGTTGTTATCAATTTTATTGTTAATTTCACCATAGGTTTGCTATACCGTCTCATATTATATTTTCGTTCGATATAATATAATATTAATTACGTCTTTCTTTTAATAATCATGATATATACATTACGTAAAGATAGGATTTGAATGTATGATTACATATTTTCCTTATAATGTATAATTGGCCAATTGTAGCATTCGGGATACTATTACAGAAAGAGATGACATTACAAATTTTAACCTATGTACATGGAAGGGGGCACGGCCTCATAAGAACTAAGGTTCTAATTATTACTGACAAAAGTGTCAGAGGTTTACACAGGTCTTAGATCTGGGATCATGTGTACATGGATGAGGGCATAGCCCAGGGGAGTTTATACTCCGTAATGTGTCTCATTTCAGTAATGGTAAACCGGTATTCAATATCTTGCATGTTATGATAAAATGACAGGGTATTCCAATTGATAATGGACTGGTACGAGTAATAATTAAATAAGAACTATTTAATTAGGACCATTGAAGGTAACTGAGATCATATTCAGTCAGTGTTGACTGATTTTGTTTATTCAAATTATTTCAGGTTTCTGTGCTGGGGAACCGAGGGAGTGAATTCATTATAAATTTAAAACTCGAGATATGATTAGTATATAATATAAGATTTGCTGAGTAGATCTTGTAGCCTTGTATTTCCAGTATAGGAAATACGGCGGTGACGCCTTGTAATTAATAAATTAATTTTCAAGTTATATTTCTTTTATATATAAATAAAACGTACTCGTTATTTCATTTGATTTTATTTTAATATTTAATTTTTATTTTATTGAGGGTGTTACAAATGTATGATCCCATTTGCTCAAAAGCGGAGGCGTACGAGGAGACTCATCAAACATTGTCTTGTACACATCGTTTCCCTGAATCTCTCTAAGACACCACACTCTCATGACCAAGTGGTCCTCCTGCCGACCCCGGGCGGCATGCGATATCACCCTATAACCACAATGACCATCAGCAACCACATCAGCCCAACCATCAAAGTGCGCCCATAACTCTTGGGGGAACCCATATTTTTTGGCCCAAGTACACAAAGGTCCCGTTGTGTAACCGACCTCCAATGGTGCACCAATAGGTCCATCTCCGAAATCAGACACCGTACTGACCAAAGGTGTCGTCGAAGGGCTAGAAAATATCTTGGCACTCCTTCGGGTAGCATGCTCAAAAGCGGACTTGTTCCGCGTAGTGGAACCCCTCGGTCTCCTCTTGGGGTTTTCTCGAACCTCAGGTGGACGAATATCTTCATCTGTCGGGTGGAGACCATCTCGAAGTTTCTCAATGATTACCCGTCGCTTCGCTGGATCGCTACCTCTAGCCTGCTCTATAAGAGCCTCAAACTCATCATCATCGGTCTTCGGCCTATGTTCGGGACTGTCGTACACCAAAGTCCTCCAAAACAAGTGCACGTCCTCAACGTGGACCCTCCCACAGTTTCTTTGCATCAGAATCATAATGCAAGCACAAGGCAACCCGTGAGTAACCTGTATCGCACATCCACAATGCTCTTCAAGCCCGTTCCCCAGCTCTATCCCTCTCTTAATCTCAGCTTCCATTAACCTAATGGCTTTGATAGACACATGTTTTCGCAATAAGGAGAAAAACGGTCCAGCACTTACAGAATTGGTCAACGATGTCTGTAACTCATGTCGAATCTTGGAGTGTTGAGCTTCAAGCATGGAGTGAATACGAGTCCACATAGTGTCGAGGTTCAAGTTTTGACTCTTCAACCAAGCTTTCAGGAGGGAATGACACGACTCTACCCGAGAAGTGGTCGTGTTACCGAGGTGAAAGTATTTGTTCGTATAGAAAACAACGAACTTCTTCTTGTAATGCGCCCATGTTCTCATCACATAATCAGCCAAATCTACCAAAGTTTCAGAAAAGGCTTCCCATGCTCTCCCAAACTCAGCTTGTGTGGTTGCATTGATCACGCGGTACCAACCCGTTTCTTTACTATGCATTATTATGTCTTTGTACATTATCATGTCTTTGTACATCATCATCTTTCTGCAATTTTGTGTTCTGGTCTCCAAGGCTTTGTTCACATGCCAACGACACAAAATGTGAGAAGTTTCCGGATAGAGAGACTCAATAGCTCGGATCAAGCCCAACTCTCGGTCAGTGACAAGAGTAGGCATAGGTGACGACCCCACAAGTAGCTCTTCTAATCTCCGCAACATCCACCCATAAGATGTATCATTTTCAGACGGAAGGAGAACAGTGGCAATTAAGAAGGAGGATCCGACCGGTATCACGCCAACTATCTCAATAAGTGCAATCTTCAAAACATTGGTCGAGTAGGTAGGGTCGATAAGAGCCACATATGGGTAAGCACGGAATAGTTTGACGGATTCCGGATGACACATAAACACATGAGTTAACTCCTTCGTATCGGGGGTCTGATTCGTGCCACTCCACATATTTGGCAGCAACTGCTACAACCAATAGTTGTTGAGCGGGATTCCTACTTCCTCTCATCTCACGCCAAACCTTGTTCGACTCGCTATAAATTTGGGCGCTACTTGGTTGGGGTTTTTCCGGGGTCCTTTGATGAAGAGCGTTCTTGATATCCCTCGGTGGAATCGACGCCCGAACTTGTTGCCTCACAAATTCTTTCTCTTCGGCATCCAAGCCGGCAAAATGTCTATCCCCATCCTTATAGGTCGCTACTTCGTGATTGTGAAAACCCGCGTTAGTCGAAGTAATAATGTACCAAGCAATCGTCGGCTTCCCATCATCCAAATGGGCGTACTCCTGCACCGCTTGAATCCTAAACAAACATCCGCACTTAGCCGACCCTCTCTTACTAGAATTCTCCGGTTTCTCAGGATCGATCTTCTTTCTGGTTCGGTCGTACCTTGAACAACGGAAATACGACCCGAGCAACTCCGGTTGTTTGCGATTTTTCGCCCCATTTGTTGCCTTCACTAAGGCAAAACCATTTTCGATAACTTTCTTTGAGCCCAGTCAAACGCCTCATCCCGACTATCAAAAGATGTTTCCGTCTCAAATAATCGGTTGTAATTAACCTCATTTCCACCAAACTTCTCAAACGAATCCTGTTAATACGCAAAATTGGTAAAAATTATATTAAAAAATATTAAAAACCACTTAATTTATGTTAAAAACTAAGTAAAATAACGGAAAGAAAAGGACTTGAAAACTGGCCGTCCATGCATGGTATGGACGTGAATAGTACACGTCCAAACCATGCATGGACGTGTACTATTCACGTCCATACATGGTGAGGACGTGCACTATTCACGTCCAAACCATGCATGGACGGCCAAGATTAACGTCCAGGCATGGTTTGGACGTGAATAGTGCACGTCCTCACCATGTATGGACGTGAATAGTACACGTCCATGCATGGTTTGGACGTGTACTATTCACGTCCATACCATGCTTGGACGGCTAGTTTTGCCGTCCTTTCCACGCTAGGACGGCAGTTTTCAAGTCTATTGCAAAATTTCGATTAAGTTTATTTTGTCTATTCTATGGCTTCTACGATTAATTCAACCTAATTTCAACTAAAAGGCTTAAACATGTAATTCAACAAAAATTAATTGAAAAAAAAAATTAAGATTTTAGTTACTTACCGATTAATCGTTGTCGTCGTTTGACATTGAATCGTTGTCGTTGTTTGATGTTGTTGTTCGATGTTGAAACCGTTTTTTGGACTTTATGTTGTTTTTGTTTCAGAGAAAAGAAGGTAGAGAGAGTGAGAGAAAAGGGCAAGTTATGTCTTTTTTATAGAAAACGTCGACGATTTTTCGCAAAACGCCGACGACCTTTCGCAACCCCCTTAATTTACTATCATAAATTAGTAATCTATCATTAATACCCCTAAGTTCTTACAATTACAATAAGTCTCTCTTGTGATGGCTATATCAGTCACAAGCTTGCGACGGGTCAAATATATCAACTTGTTTAGATAAGACAAAAAAAAACTATAAATGTTTTGTCTTTATCTCCCATATGAGTTTTTTTACCCGTCATAGATTTGCAACGAATATTATCGTCACAAATGAGAATTTGTGAAGTTCTTAACTACCCTATCAAAATTGTAATGTCACTCTTGTAGTCTTGTTCTTAACTAAAGGGATAACCGGATAAAGTAATGGTTTTATCCTATTTGTTACTTCCTCCATTCCAATCAATTTTATACATTTACTTTATTCACGTTTGTCAATACTCGTATTCTTTTGTTAATATCTTTAGTTACATATCGATAAAAATTATAAAATTTGATATACACAATGTACTCGGTAAGACAATTTTAATAAGATCTCACATGACTATCTTTTATGTTATATATTAGAAGTTGTATCGATGATTCACTCGACTTATGAATAGTGCTCATAAAGTGAAACGTATAAAATTGATTGGAACGGAGGAAGTATTTTTTTACAAAAAGGAAAGTATAGGATAATAAAAGTGGGATGGAGCTAGGGCGTTCTTAAAAAAATGAAAACTTTCACTCCAAAAAAAACTTGTAATGAATACTCAACATTTGTTTGTGTTATTTTCATTTACCTTCTTAAATGATATTTTAGGGCAATGACTGGATTATACAACCAGATGTATGTTAATTATACATATTTTGAGTTTTTTAATAAAAAAATTGAGCTTTAAGCGGAAAGGATACGGGCTCTATTGTAAATTTTATGATCTCCTTTACAAATATATTAAGCTGAGAAAGTTATTATACAATTAAAAACAATACATATAAGTTCAACAATATTTTAGTTTTAATGTCAAAAAATTTAAATATAAATCAAAATAGTTTAAAAGCTAAAAAAATATATAAATAAGCTCAATTAAATATTTTATAGATGTACGATACTCTTATACATCTGGTTGTATAATTCTTTTTCGGGATTTTAGGGTAGCCCTTTAATAAAACACAAATTGTATATATATTATCACATAATAATGTATATTGGTGAGTAAATGTTGGTTATGTCGATCAAATATAATATTTATAAAACTGTAAAGTTTACAATTTATGATATATTCATGACATTTTATAGAGTTTAGGGATATCTTGTGTATTTATGAAAATCTAAAAGTATATTGTAAAATTCGAATAAGCACATGGATTCATCATAAAAAAAGCCGGGGCTGGATGCATGATTTTGACATAGGGTGGACACAATTTTTTTCTCGACAAATTTTTCTTTAATCTATAACGCAATTTTTTGTTTCGAATTTTGTTCAAGAATATTATGATATAATGTTAAAAATGAAACGAAAACAAAAATATTCTCGATGATTGTTTCTTTCCTTACCGAATAAGGAGTTTAATGTGTTTTAAGAGTATAAATATTTCCATTGACACTAATGTTTCAATCTCAGTGGATATCTCTTTCATCCATATTCTATCACCAATAATATACGGTAATGATATAATAAATTATAATAATCAAGTGGACAATCAATTAACTAGTTAGTTTAGTACCCTGAAGTTCAATGTCATCAATAAAATTTGAACATCGGTCTCCTTTGTAAAAGAATAATACTCTATCACTTTGGCTATAAAGATAATTTAATATTTATTAAAACTTATATATAATTATTTTCAGAAACTCGGAGAGCGCACCTGCCCGCATTTTTCCCTCTCCCAGATCCGTCGATGAAAAAAACCCATAATTTTGTGATAAAACCGCATCATTACAAATATTGAACGTGGCTAAAAAGGAGTGCATAAGTGAAAGGCTTACACGTAAGTAAAGGAAGGCCACAGAGAGGAGTCCCAAGTCCCATGCTGAAATATGCTCCACAAGCCACAAATCTAACGTCCCATCTTCACTTAACCAGAAGACTTGTTTGTATTGTACTCCGTATTTTGTAATATTGTATACATCGACAAAGCCGACGACGACGATGACGACGTATCCCTTCCAGAGTCATCCAAATACGTTCTTCCTATTCCCTCATATCCCCACTTGTGAAATCACTTAAATACCCTTCCAACTTGCACTATTATCATACGTCTAAACCAGACATTATCAAACGGATCCTATACTTCGCTTTGAACTCGGGTTAAACATGATCATTGACCCCATGTTCAACTTTTGATTGATTTTTGGTCGAGTTCACTTTGATAAACCATCCTAATAAGTTTGTCTTATTTCGAACTAGAGGTGAAGTTAATTTAGAATGAGATAATTAACTCATAATATAAGTTGGATAATGACGTTATCCTCTCACTATCTCTCCATTTGACACATAAGTATTAAACATTAAAAATTAAGTATTTAAATACTACAAAGTGTCAAAAGATTGAAGTTATGAAGTAGTGGGACATCGGACATAAGATGTGACGTAAAAGTGGGACAGAGGATCCGAACGGTTGTTTTTATTGTCCCCACTTATTACATATGATGCACCTAAAAGTCTCCACTTATTACACACTCCATCATATTCCATAAATTTTTCCTATTTCTTAAAAGAGATTATTTAGATTTTCTACCCTTTTCAATTTTGGAAACTTTTATTTTTATTTTATTATTTCTCTCCTACTATCAAATCCCACACAACTCTTTTACTCATTTTATTCTTTTTGTAATGTTTGTAACCCACAATTTTTTATATAATTCTTAATTATTCATCGCTTATTTCTATCACCAAACCCCACCCAATTTTTTTACAGTTATTTTATTTTCTACCTTAATCCTTGTGCCTAACTCAAATGGAACAATATATGGAATATGAGGGAGTATAAGAGAGTGATGATATAAATAATAAATTTGCTTTATTCATTACATTTTCACTCCTAAAATAGAAGTGTTTTTTTTTTGTGAGAAAATACATCATTTTAGTTTCACTCAATCAATCGTTTTTTGGTTAGTAATCAGGTAATGCATCGGTAAACGTATGTTGAATTCGGTTCAATTCAAATTGAAGTGTACTTCGGGTATCGTTTAGATTCGGGTATACCAACTCCAAGGACATAACTGTATTTTCATGCATCTTAACAACATATTAAAATATTGTTCTCGTGCCAAATAAATCATTTGCTATTTCCACTTCATTTCTACTTCACAAAAAAGAAAAAGAAAAAGAAAAAGAAAAAGAAAATTCCTTCGTAAATAATTAACTCAATTTGCCTTTCTTCTCTCTTCAACGCGTTTCATTCAATTATTTTCATTTGGGAATTAGGGTTTTCCGAATTCGATTCTTCATTTTCTCAGGTAAAACTACTCAATATCCTCAATTTTTTTCGATTAAATCTGTTGTTTTCAAATTAGTTGAATTTTTGGTGATAAAATCTTACAAATTTGTGTGTTTTTTTGTGTTAGATTGCGATGGAGGCGACAGCTATGCTTAGATTGCCAATTAGTATCGCAAGTTCGAACAAATTTACATCAAGACCTTCAATTTCAGCTTGTAATGGTAGCAATTTGGTTCGATTAAGTGCTAATTATCGCTTATCTAAGGTGTGTTTTCTTAACTTTTCTAGGTTTTTGTTTTGTTTGATTTATTGTTATTAGATCTATGTAGTTTTACCTTTGTATATGAATGAACGAGTATGTGATTGTGTTGAATTGATGCTTGATGAACTTCTTAATAAGTAAGAATTTGCCATTTTTGTTTATTTCATTTTAATTCCAAGATAATGAATTTTGAATTTTGTTGAGCTTTGTTGGAAGCGAAAATGGTATTATCCTGGGCATGTATGTCAAAATGTCATGTTCGAGTGTGTATTTGTGAGATTTTTTGATTGAGTTTTGGTGAGAATTTTGCGTTTTGGAGGGAAATTTTGTGTCGGGTGTTGAGGATTTTTCACCTTTGTGGAAGCGTTTTTTGTTAGTCTGTGATAGTGAGAGAGGAAAATAACAGTAAATGAATAAGAATATTAGTCAGAAATTTACTTAGTCCTGGCGCTTAGGGAGAGATTAAGTTGTTGAATGAGGGGCTGTTTTGAAGTTTCATGACGGGAAAGGTTTAAATTGTTCTGTTCAATTTAATATCTGCCATATTTTCCCTGACATACATGAGCACATAATAAGTTATACTACAAGTTCACCGTTGAGTATTAAGCTAGCCGCTGGAATTTTATCATAAATGTTGGGCCATTTGATGATTGTCAACTATATGTTGGACTAAAGAGCGAACAGATGGAGAGCATGATTTTGAGAAAATCCGGATTGGAATCTTTTTGTTTGGGGTGTTTTTCAAAATATTACTCTTCTTCCTATCAGACTTTAAGACTTCTACATGGTCATGTTCTGCAGGCAGCTTCCAATCCTTTGGAAGGAGGAAAACTCGCCTGTGACCCTGTAGAAGTTTGACTATGATATTCCTAAATCTTAGGCAATTGTAGTTGGTAGTTGGTAGTTGGTAGTTGGTAGGAGCTTCTATGTATGTTGGTGATCAGCATATTTGTTATTTGATTTGAGGACCTGGTGGTTCGGGAGCTTGCATTACAAGTGGTGAGCTGTTTTGAAATGATAGCTTCATTAGGAAGCCCGCTTGTTAATCTTCACGTGCCCTATTTAGGTGATTTGCTTTGTGTACTTGCGACTTATTCTTGCTAGGTCTCTTGTGTGAAATTAGTGATTTCAGGACATATATGTTGATCCTTTGCATACTGAGTAGTGTTAATTTGGCTAGTTGGAGATGGGTTATATGTTGTGGCCTTTAGGGGGTGTGCTACAGTTCAGCCTACACTACTGACTACTGAGACTTGGCTACAAGTGTCATTGCGACCCCGAGTCGGACATGACTATTATTTTGTCATGAAATGAAGTATCTGGAGGGAATGGGAGGAGGTTAATATGTTTTCAGTTTATTTTTGGTTTCCATATCAACTTTGAACTGTATATGGCTACCCTGGACGTAGGCCAATCACCCATGAAACTGATTTTTTTCTGTTTTTTTGACAATATGAAGTCGGCATCTCCATTTCATGCAAAGTTTGGGGTTGGAAGAGTCCCTTTACGGAGCAGGAAGAGCTTCATGGTTAGGGCATCATCTTCCGAGTCCGAGGCACCAATTGCACCTCTTCAGCTGGAGTCTCCAGTTGGACAGTTCTTGTCTCAGATTTTGGCGAGCCACCCACATCTCGTACCTGCTGCCGTAGACCAGCAGCTTGAGCAGTTGCAGACTGACCTTGAAGCTGAAAAAAATAAGGAAGACCAGTCTCCTTCTGGTACTGAGTTAGTGCTATACAGGTTAGTGACCTGTTAAAATAAAATTCGTGATACAACTTTTGTCATCGATTATATGGAATCAATCTCTTCTTTTCAGCTATGTTGCCGAACTCGATTAAATATATGTTGTATGTGTGTGTGTCTTAATGTCTAACTTGGTTGTTTTATGAAAAATTCTCCTGCATTTGATCTAAAATGAGGTAAGCAAGGGTCATACTTAGGTTGGAATCCCAAGTATCAGAATGGATAGTAGAGGTAATATTATTTAAACCAAATTCACTTTGTGGTAAATCGACTTAAAAATGTACAAATATGCCATCTAAAAGTTTGTGAGTCTCGCTATTTCCCACTCCACCCGCATTTTCTTTACTTACCCTCTCCCTCTACTTGACCTAAATGCCCTCCCCTGTCCCTACTTGTCCATGTCTTAAAATTGAGGTCATATGTAAGTTTGGTAAATATAAATGAAAAGAGTGAGTACTGAGTTTCATGGGATAATTCTTGGTTTCTGATGTTTCGATACTGCTATCAGGAGGATTGCAGAGCTTAAAGCCAATGAAAGGAGAAAAGCACTGGAAGAAATCTTGTACACATTAGTTGTGCAGAAGTTCATGTCTGCAAATATTTCTTTAGTCCCTTCCATCACTTCACCTTCAACTCATCCAACTGGCCGTGTCGACGTATGGCCTAATGTGGACAATCTAGCAGAGGTTCACTCTCCGGAGGCATATGAAATGATTGAAAACCATCTTGCTCTTATTCTCGGAAATCGGTTGGAAGATTCAACTTCAATAGCACAAATCAGCAAGCTTCGGGTTGGACAAGTGTATGCTGCCTCAGTAATGTATGGTTACTTCCTCAAGCGTGTTGATCAGAGGTTTCAACTCGAGAAGGCCATGAAGGTACTTCCTGAACGGGCATCCGAGAGAGAAAACGAAGTTATTGAACAAAATGCGGTCGAAGATGTTGGCCCACAGTCACACCCCGAGGTTTCTACATGGGCTGGTGGTGTTAGCCCAGGAGGGTTTGGGTCTGATCTAAAACCATCTCGTCTAAGAAGCTATGTGATGGGATTCGATTCTGAGACTCTTTCAAGATATGCCACAATTCGATCAAAGGAAGCGGTCACAATCATTGAGAAGCACACCGAAGCATTGTTTGGGAAACCTGAGGTAGTGCTTACACCTCAGGGTACTATTGATTCGTCTAGGGATGAACTCATTAAGATCGGGTTTACTGGTTTGAAGAGGCTTGTTTTAGAGGCGGTCACATTTGGTTCCTTCCTGTGGGACGTTGAGAGCTATGTTGAAACAAGATGCCAGTTTGCACTCAGTTGAATGACTGTTAGACGTTCTACTCGAAACTAGCTTACTAGGGTAGTTTATCCTGGATGCCATATTCTACCATTGTAAATATGTTTGATTTTAGATTTTTTTATGTTTTCCTATATGGTCCCGATTGCTTCTTGTTTTGCAAGCTTTTCTTGGTCCAATTACTCACATTAACTTCTTAATGTACCAGCTCTTTTTTTCTTCTGTTTTTGTGAATACTGATTCTTGTGTCGTTTCTTTGTTGATTCTGTATCCGGACCTCATCCAGTTTTCATATTATATCTGAAACAATTAGAGATGGTGATCAATGATCATATTTTAGGGGATCGTTTCCTTGATCACATTTGGAGGCGGTCACATTTGTCCAACACAGGTTGCCAGCATATTGGCTATATTCTTGAACAATTCAATAACAACACATCTGGAAGTAAACCAAACTCGAAAAAAGGCCTTCGTCTGGATATTTTTGCAAACCCAAATGTAGTGATGGGAGTGGCCGAGTGGGGTCGGGTTTGACCATGTGTCGTGTTGGTACACCGTGCTTTGGACCAAAACATGCCCGACACGGGTGTGTGGGATGTCGCGCTTAGGTGTGCCAACCGACAAATGTCATTTTATTTTCTTTCATTTATCTATTTATTATTATTATTTTTGGACATGTTACTCCACCAAACAGAGTTCACTATCTTCACAAATTCTCATTGAAGAAGACGGACATATCCGTTACAAGCTGAAGACGGGTTAAGGAATATCAAAATGGTTAGATAAGACAAAAGCATAATGTTACAATCTAGGTAATTTGCTTTTATCATATCTACCAACTTGGTACTTGACCCGTCTTCAGCTTACGATAGATATATCCGTCTTCAACAAGACTTACTGTTCTATCTTTATTATGCGTTTATAGGGGCGTGCCATACTATTGCCCGTCATTGATTCGTCCCATATGCCCAATATTATCTTCAAACATTGGACTATGCAAGACACGTAACATAACGTGTCATATCGTGTTGAGGCCGTGTCAATTCCGTTTTGTGGCAAAATGAGCCATGGTCCATGCTAACGATGTCAGGGTCCAATTGCCCCGCGTGCCCGCTTCCATCTATAACCAAATGAACCAAACCCGACCCAAAAACCCGACCGATTCATAAGTCATACTTCTATCTCGTTGATCATCGTTTAATTTCTATGTTAAACAGCAATAATTAGTAGCGTTACAGATACTATAGAATCTGTCCTCTTAACAAAACCCACACACTTCATCTTCTACAGACACACCAAAATGGAACCCAACTCAATTTCCCCCAATTTCAACCTTCCTCATATCAATTAAACAACCAATTTTCAGTTCAATTAATTGGTAGTTACCCTAATTAATTACCCAATTGAGCACACATAATTTGGTGTTTGTTTTAAGTTTAAATTAATGGCTACAAATCAAAGCAATTTAAGTGCAAGTTCAAGCTCAAGTGCTAATACTATTAGCTTATCTGATATAGAAGATGAACATACAATTGCTCAATTTTTGGCAAATCAAAATAATAATAATAATAATAATGTAGAAAATGAAAATCATCTTGCTAGGAGGCTCTCTCATTTGGATTCTATCCCGGTTAGTAATTACTTCTTTTTTATTCAGAATTCGGAATTCGGAATTTGGAATTGAGGATTATGTTTTGGCTTTCACCTTACTCTTTATATTCGGAATTTGGAATCAATCTCTTCTTTTAAAGTTTGAAACGAACCTGGTTATGGTTTATTTTTTTCGGCGTAAAGGGAGTTACAACAACGAATATGATATAATGTTCACGGGTTTTGAACCAGGTTATGACTTATGAGTAGCAGCCCTCGTGACTTTATTAGCTAAGTTAGCCGACATCTACAGCTCTAGTTTATATAGTGAGCAAAATAACAAGAATTCTAAAGGGGGGTGATTATTTCTTTCTGTTTGGGATTTGACAAGTTATAGAATAAGACCGTCTTAGAGTGTGAGAGTGTGAGACGGTTTTTTTATTTTGTTTTGGACTTGAATTGGTTGGTTGTAGAAGAATTGAGTTCAAAGGATAATCGATTTCTACTGACTTGTGAAGAGATGCCATGAACTGTTTGTAGCCCTTTCGACATCTTTTGTATTGGTGAGTTAGGGTTAGGGTTTGGTGAATTTTGGCTGATTCTCCCCTAACTGAACAAGCTGCTGATGGAATGAAGTTGATTTCAGTATATTTTGCATAGCTTAAGTACGGCATTATACAATGGCAATGGTGTAACAAAAGATAGTTGATTTGTGCACTTATGTACTTTAGATATCGAGGGAATGGAAAACGTTGGGCATCTTCGTCTATAGCATATTAAATTTCACCCCGGACCTCAAATTGAACACAAACAAAATGATAAAGAGATGCAATGCCAACTCCATTAGTTAATTGCTCGATAAGGGTTTGGCCGGAGGGAAATTGGAAGATCTATTTTCTTCCCTCCAATCGAAATTATAGGCTTTGCTTTCCAACAATGAGAGTTGGAGGTGAACACCAGAGCTCTATTCCCCTTCCAGCCCTCCCCTCCACCTCCTAATCTTCTACACAAACCATGCATAAATCAGTTTTAAAAGTTTGTCAGTTCAATATTTCCCTTACTTCAAACAATGTTAGATTGTCAGTGATTAACAATTGCCGGCTGCATTTGGATTGTTTTTATTTATTTATTGATACGTTGCAGTTGGAAGAAAACGGTGTTAAAGTTTCTTGAACTGTTAGGTGCTGTTTGTTAACTGATTGTCAGGTGGTTTGAACTTTTGCTGTTTGACATTGGGTAACAAGAGACCCACCTTGTTTGAACTATGGACCATAGAATTTTACATTTCAGTTACCCCAGTTCTCTTTATCTGAGCTCCAAATTGCTTTCGTATACTCATTTAGATTGTTTTTTTTAGCTCTGTTTTCTTTTTTGTGCAGCACACTCCTCGAGTTATCAATGATATACCCAATCAAAATGATGCAACATTTGACCACAATCGGCTAGCAGAAAGGTTGTGGTTACTTTACAGTTTATGAAATCATTTTTTTTAGTTTTGAGATGCATGAATTCATTGGGTTTAGCAACAATATGTGTGGAAAAAAAATCTATGCAGCTGGAGTAACTATACACCTCGTTCTCTGAAAAGGGGTGGAAAAGAGAACTTAAGTGATGGTGCTTCAAGTAAAAGAGGAACAAAATCACTGAAACTATGCTGTACTGTCCACTTCAGTGTGGAACTTGACACATTTGCAACCTCAGTATTATTGGCACGAATAATCGCATCTGCTCTGTACAAAGACAGTCACATTAAATAATGAGCCCATAATGGAATTCTGGTAACCCAGGCTGCTGTTGCATTTATTATTGTTATATAACGGCCCTAAGAAACTCCAATATTTAGCTTCAATGCTGCATCATCCAATGTGTAAAATTATTGCCGTTACTGATATTACCACAACTCAACACGTAAATACATGGCAAGAGCCCATACAAAGCCACACTTACATTTGCACACACATCTTAGGCAATTTTGTTTCTAGGAATAAATAGGTATAGCACCTACGCACTTGCTCCGAGGCAATGACGGATCTAGTACTGTCCCTTTCATTTCCACACATATTAGGCTTGCTTTTTTTTTGATTCGTAGGATGCAACTTTCCAGTGCTGTCGATGTTTTGGATCTTTCGTTTATTTTCCTAGAGCATCTTGCGAGTTTTTTTTGTAAATTCTGTTTGATCGAAGGGTGAGATTGTTGTTGTTGCAGTCTTGTGAGTTTCATGTCTGGTTGTGGTATATATCTGAGTTCATCTTTTTATATGATCTTTAGCTGCTGAACGTTTCCTTGGATATCCCTGGTTAATGAAATTTCCTACTTGAATTTCTTAATAGAACTTTGTTCATAAAGGTAAAAAATCAGCCAAACTTCTTTTTTAGTGTGATGACAAACTTTTTCATTTTTTTATTCTTTTAAGTTGTGGATTCCTGGCTATGAGCGTTCTTTTATCTTATAGAAAGTGAAGTTTTAGATCAGCCCGTATGCCTGCTAGACAGTCTGCATTCATTAGTTATCGAATATATGATGCTCATAATTCAGTGTAGGATAACTTTCACTTTACTTTTCTGTTGGCATATGTTATTTGTCTATTCTGTATTTATAGGGTAGTTTAGTATAAATATATATTTCAATGCATCTTTTCATCACTTGTGTTTCTTCCCATTCAGATTGACTACATATGGTTTGGCCGAACTACAGATCGAGGGAGATGGAAATTGCCAGGTTAGGACTCTTAGGAGTTAGGAGCATATTTTCTGGACCTTTCACTTGGTTTTTTTTTTCTTTCCAAGTCCTAATGAATAGTTTAGTTCTAATATCCTCCAATTTCTCTTCCTTACCCCACCCCGCCCCAACTACGCAGCTATTAGTTAGTGAGTCGAAGCCATCGTAGTAAAAGAAAATGTACAAAATTTAACTGACCAAAGAATATTGTCCATATTTTTAATTTGTGGTCTACACCTTTTGACTTCGACCGTTAAATTCCCCAAATGTGTGTCCCCAAATGTGTGTAGAGATACACCATAAAAGGTACGGAGTAAAATTTTTGTCTGGTGATAACAGAGTTGTATTTAACTTGGAGGATGATTAATATGCTAAACCCACCTGAAAATCAAACTGAAGAAAGTTGCAGAGGAGTATCCAAAAGGGTCTAACTTGAAAAGTCTTGTTTACTCCTGATATGGATATCCAAAAAAAAAAACATAGCTGCTCTCGCCAGAGGCGAAGAAGGAACGATAAATGGAGAAGGGTGACAATGGTCGTATATACCTATGTAGACAAGAAAGTGATTTAGGATCTTCAGTTTTGAATCCTCTCTATGGCATCGTAGTAAAGTTATAACACCACCTGATGAATGGTATTTGAGAGTGTAAGACTTTCCTCTCTTCTAAAGCTACTGGATTTTACTGCAGTTTGAGGGAGAATCAAGACCACCAGTAATTCTACAATGTTGAGATTTAGTTCTGCTGTTGCTTAGTCCAGTGCTTAGTGTTATGATCTGGAGAAGTTTCTAAGTGCAGACCCCAACTGTTCCTATGTTATGTCTCAGCGTTAGCTATTGCCACATTCTCTGAAGTTTCTTCATATGAGCCTCCACAAGTCAGAAAGCAGCTAGACGGAAAATGCTTTTAATTATCTCAGACTGACTAAGAACTTGTCTTAGGCGCATTGCATTTTTTTAGAATAGCTCATCGTTCAAATTATATTTAGATACGGGTATATATTCTAGTATCTCTCTAGTTTAATGTCACGAGTGCTTCCATCGCTCTTTGTTGCTTTCTTCTTTGATGCCATTCTTGTTTTCTTATAATGAGAACAATAATTGTAAATGAAGCAAATTGAGAGAGTTTCCTAGTAGCTGACAATCTGCTATATGTGCTTCACAGTTTCGAGCATTAGCTGATCAGTTGTTCCACAATCCAGACTACCATCGGCATGTGAGAAAGCAGGTTGTGAAACAGGTTAGCCATGCGAGTTTGAATATTTTACTAATTCTGGGAATTAATTGCAATTAAATGCATGATGTGAATTTGAAGTAGGTCAGGGCTGAGCCTTTTTTATCAGATAAAAATTGATGCAAGCAAATATCACAAGAATGCTAACACCACATTAGATCAAAAACAACACGACAGCTTTTGGTGCAATGTACATGCACACTCTGGTGTTTCTGTGTACACTTAGAAAAAGATGTGTTTTTTAAGATTAGAGGAATACTTGATTCCTTTGAGAAGCCTTTTGAATATAGTATGTTTAGAACATGTTTGTAATAGTCTTCTGAACTACTGTACAACTGCCCGTGGGAATGTGGGAATTGTGTCGAAGTTCTTGCACGGCTAGTGTGATGTGAAAATTTTCTGTAAGCCTAAGGTAACATCCCTAATTCCTCTTCCGATGGGTTAAACAGTATTTAGGAAGTATTACCAACAACAATTTCCGACAGTTTTGTTAAAATTGACTTCAAGAATCATTTAGATCTGCTTCTGATGCTCTTAAACCAAACCCCTGTAGCTTCAAATTGACAACGAGACATATAAAGGGAACTGTGTGCCCCTGGGAGTTTAGACATCAATAATAGAAGCATGCGATATCCTCTTCCTTGTCTTTATATTTGTCCTTGCATTTGATTTTCAGCTTAAGAACTTTAGAAAGCTTTATGAAAGCTATGTGCCGATGAAGTATGGGGATTACTTGAAAAGGATGAAAAGGTTGAACCACTGTGCTAATGTGAGTTTTTTTATTTAGTTATGCTGGAAAGTGTGACTATATTTCTGATTATTCATATCACACAAATTCATTTACAGAAATGGGGAGTGGGGAGACCATGTCACCTTGCAAGCAGCTGCAGATCGAGTAAGTGACATCTGGGGGTTGTTCTGTATGTTTACTTTTGCTTAATAGTTTGTTTGTTTCTGAAACACATTTATCATGTGACCAATAGATTTTTGTAATTTGGTCTGAACTTTATGGATGCTGGGCTGTTTAATGCTATTTTTGCTACAAATCGAATATCTGAAGTGTTATGCGTCGAAGTTTGTGGGTCTTTTGACCTAACTATGTATAGACTTTGTACCTATTTCAACGCTTTTAGCCTGTTTAATAGAACAGTCAGCTATGAGGGATACATCTAATTGACGAGAGCTAGATCACATTACTGTAATAAAAAGATAATACCTAACAATTCCTTACAAGTAGATGCCTATATGGTAATCCTGATGTTCATTGATGAAGCAGGTGGTTTTATCTGTGTGAGATTACATCATTTACATCTAATTATTATCCAGTAGCCCACATGAATATTAAAGGTTTATGAAGACTGGACTTTCTAAAGCAGCAGACCAATTATGAGGCTATGTGAGGAGTGAAGGCTATAAAGAAAATTTTCTTTTATTCCCTTATAATATGTGTCTGTAGTCTGTACCCATTTCGAGTGGCTGAGAATTTGATACTGTAACTGAGAAAAATTGGAAGACTCCAAATGACATAGATTAGAAGTTCTCTAAGGAAAAGGAAGAAATTTGTGACACAAATGCCTTGCATCATTTAAAGGAGACCCTGGAAATTAGGTTTACTTCGGTCTAATGAAAGTATATGAGTAAATTTTATCTTTGTGAGTATAACTTTTTCGTTTGGAAAATGTTATTCAGTAGATACTACTTTCATTATTGGCCATCCTGCATAATATACTTTTCATAGCTAACAGTACTCTTACTAACTGTTTCCTTCGTTTATAGTGTTCCTTTCTTGTAACCCTTTCTATTTCTAGCTTATAACTCATTTTTTGGTGAGATCGCAGTCCCTAATACCGAAACGAGAAACAAAGGTTTATTAGGATTGAGTCCATGATACAAAACTATCAGATTTAAGTTCAAGATCAAAATTGAAAGATTTCTGTGACGCAGCTTGTTGATTTTTGAATAGATATCTTTGCTGCTGTTCTCGTAACATCATATACATTTTAGTCTCTTCTTGTTGTTTTGCAGTTTGAAGCTAAAATTTGCTTGGTGACTTCTTTTCGAGAGACTTGTTATATTGAGATCTTGCCCTATGATAAGAAGTTCTCTAAAGGTGAACATGTCTTATAATTTGTAGCCTTGTATATTTTATACGCTACTCTTTCTCATGTCTTCGTTCAATCTGAATTAAGTTGAGTTTACTTAATCCTGATGTTTAAAGACTAAAGCTTGTTGTATCAAATGATCTCAATGAATTTCGCGGAATGATGGTACAAAATTTGTTTCCTTGTTGAATTTCACTATGAGCACGATATGAGATATCTCGGGCTTCAGGAGGGGATGGTGATGGAGAGGGCACTATGGAGGGATATGATACATGTGGACTTCTAGCCTTTGATGTTTTTATTAAGTTTTCTAAAAAGATTTCTGTTTGGATTTGTTACACTTTTTTCCCCAAAACTCTTATATTAAATTTTACTTCGTTTCTCCAAATCACTTTAAACTTTATTCTTGATTTATTTTTTTTGGGTTTTTATACATGTGATAAGTTCGATTTAAAATCTATAAAACCCCTTTGCCTTCCATTTTTTGTTTCACTCGACTTACGTTTTTTTTTCTTTTCTCTCTTTTTTCTCTTGCTGAGATGAGAGTCACTCATGAGTCATGACGGTTCCAAAGGATGATTCATGTCAGCCGACCCCAAAATATTTTGGGACTAAGGCTTTGATGTTGTTGTTGTTGTTGTTGTTGTTGTTGTTGTTGTTGAATTTCACTATGATGCTACGCTCACTTAAAACTGACCATCAATTATTCTTTGTTGCTTCTAGACCGTTGCTGCATATTTGTGTCGTTTGGACTAGTAGTGAACATGATATTGCACCTTCATAGTAACGTTTGCTATAAAATTTCTGTTTCGTGCTAGAAATAATCTTTCTAATGTATATCAACTTCCGCTATTCGCCATGTAATTACTTTTCTTACTTCGTTTACTGGGGATAATGTCTCAGGTAGCTTACATCGATGCATTTGATGTTTCTCATAAACATTGCTATAAAATTCTATTTCCTGCTAGAAATAATCTGGATTTAGCATCTCTCCAACGTATCTTCAGCTGCGTATTTGCCATGTACTTCCTCTATCGTTCTACTGTTAGTCTCATGACATCTCCATCGCATACCTGATACCTCCCATGTTTGAAAGAGTTGAATGGTATTTTGGTTGATATGTTAAGCTAACATGCCACAAATCCACCTGCCGCAGTCCTTGATCAATTCGCTTCCGTGTTTTTACTTGTTGCTGCACCTGTCTTACAATTCTTTTAATTTGTTCAGAGATCTGGCTGAGCTTCTGGAGTGAAGTGCACTATAATTCATTGTATGATAGTGGAGGTAACGAGTGATTCTTAACTACAGTTCTTCTCAGCTTTATTCTTTCCCAATGTGGCAGCTTAACTCCAATTTTATCTGCTATGTTGCGTCACAGACGTCCCGACTAGGTTACCCAGAAAAAAGCATTGGCTGTTTTAGTGGCTTTTGTGATATGGACCAGATACCATTGTAAAGACTAAAGATGCTCATATACATGATCACCCTGGTCGTTCCCGAAGCATTGGTTTGAGCCTGGGTTCCTCCTGTACTTAATAGATTGCTACCCCGTAAAATGTGTACATATATATAACGTCTATGGATTTCTCGTATGTCAATCAATGGTATTATATTAATTCCATCTTTCGCAGTTCACTATTTATTGAATCTGCTCGAGACTCTCGTGCATAGTTCACATTATGATTCATTAGTACAAAACTATGCTTAAAAGGTTATGTGAGTTTTAATACTTGAAGCTCAACTTCAGAATTTTCTTTAGTCAGCTCTTACAGCGGGAGACTCCGGAAAGACACTCATAGGTAATCAGACGTGAGCAGTGACCCCTTTCTTGGGCGGATTCCTCCTTTTGCCTATTCTTTTGATTCTTGCTCGAGCCAGATGATGAAAAATCAGCAGAAGTGTTCTTGGCTACGAGAGCCATTCACTAAACTGCTAGGTCCGCAACAATACATCAATTAACAGAATTGGCAAAACTGTTGATCAAATAATATTACACACCATTCTCAAACTGTGCTGACCTTAACGAATAAAACTATGGATCATGTGAACTAGACAAGGGATATGGTTACAATGGAATTTACAGGAATTAGATACAAACGTTGAAACGCCCCGTAAAACAGATGCATACCTTCTCCGGCTCAACCAACTATGGAGCATAAAATAATAAAACTCGATATGCATCGTTCTTACAAAGTTGCAAAATTCAATTGAACCAACGCTTGCAAGCGTTTTATGTGCATTACCCAACATATATCATCACTACCTAAATAGGGTCAGCCAGGTCAGATATGGAACGCTCGGTTTGGGTACAGGTCAATTAGGGTTGGGTTGGTCGCTTTGGGTAAGCTACTATCGAATTAAGGTCAGACGCCATTTTGGGCTAGCAAAATCCAGGCTGACTCAAGGTCAATCAAAGTCTCGAGTCATATTCATGTTTGCGTTTTTTGGTCGGGTTAATTCAGCAGGTTCTAATTTGTCAGATCTACAAGCATCCCATCCCGTGCTGGAAGTCGTCAAAAGATTGAGGGAGTAACCTAACCTCTTGTATCATCTAAGAACTCACTTCGGTACTGTAGAAAGATTCATCCCCATTGGGACCATAGATGTGTTCTTCTTTCACATCGTCCCACTTGAAAACTTCATGAACAAATTTGAATGCCTCATCAACTGAGGAACGCTCCAGCGCTTTCGTCGGCCAAACATATAATTTCTGACCTTTAATGTCGGCATAAAGTTCCTTAAATTTGACAGCCACATAGTAATATGCTTGTTGTGCAAGTGACTGATTGCTTCCTTGGGGATTAACAGGGCAGAAGTCTTGGAACCAGTTGCAAGCAGTCAAAGGCACTTTGCTTATCTTTTCTTCGAAAGCATCGTATTTGTTCAATAGTAATACGAAGGGGGTGTCTCTAAGTGAAGGGTGTTTCAGTAGGCTCTCGAACATTTGCTTGCTTGCCAACATTTTATTGCTCAAAGAGTCTATACTGTGTTCCCATAATACGTCGTAGTCACTCAAGGCCACACAGTATATCACTGCTCTAACATCTTCAAACATTTCCAGCCATTTGAATCCATCTTGTAGACCGCTAGATTTAATACGAATTAGTTGGTACCTATATCAGAAAAATAAGAAACAGGAAGCATTATACAGCTAGAAATAATCCGCAACACGAAGAGAACCTTGCTTCAAAATTGACTCGGATCGGCTTACGTGAATCATCATTTGAACCGTTTATGACAGATAACATAATAAAAGAATAAAGAGAAATAGGGAAGATAGTGAAAAAGGAAATGAAAACACGGTAAATAGTCAATATACGGATAAAGCTAAGAAAGTCGTAAAAATTAGCAATGTACGTATAGAGCTAAAAACTCAGTTGATAGCAACGTGGAATCGCACTGATAAAAATACGGAAAGAAAAATATGGGACAAGGAAAATTACTTTGTTAATGGAGGTGAATGTTCATGATTTTCACTGTAAGCGATTGACAAGGGACTTCTACTATCAAGTAAAAACTCCACAGATGCAAGACCATTGCTCTGTGTAACCCCTTCCGCATATAGGACATCCTTCTCCGATGGCTCATAATCATTGCTAGAAATTTCAATAACCTGTGAAAATGAGAAATGAGAATACAGGAGCCAAGATGTGTTGCAACTTGCAAACACCTATTTCAGCAATTTTTCCACTAGCATAACAGCACGAGAAATGAGAGTATACAGGATCCAAGACACCCAATGTATGTCTGAAAAAATCTATTTGGGGAAATTTTCCCGAGACAGAAGAAAGCAAGACTGCAAGACCTATGAATCCTCGTAAGAAGAAGATAGTCTGCAAAGGATGGCAACAAGGGGACAAATAATAAAATGGAGTTTTGACAACAAAATAATGCAGGTAAGCATAATACATGCTCACATACCCAAAGAGCAACCCAGTCTTAATCGTGTGTAACTCAGTGAAGGTACTTTGACAATCACACCCATAGTCCCCTAGTGGCTACTGCACACCAACTATTAGCATTATATCAAACTAATTGTCCTAGAGAAGGTAAAATTCTGCCTTCAGGTTGAAATTTCAACATGTGAATTGCTGCCCTTCTCTCCTTTTCCTTCTTTCAAATATTTTATTTTCCAGATTCCTATACCAATGCTATTAAAAAATTGACATGTCTTTGTCCACTAAAACTTCTTATATGGAAAGGAATCCAGTCATGAGTCACAAATCAAACAAGATCATGACAGCAGACAAAAAGTTTTTGATATCACTATTTTTTTCTTTTTTTGCTAGCATAAACTATTATTTCACAAATCAACAGTTCAAATCATCATGAATAGCTAAATGAAACTCTAAATCTCCAAGTACGATTCAGATAGTCTAACTGTCATTGCAGCATGGACCAAGGATTTTACAGATATCAGCTGTAAATAGAATTAGCAGAATAGAAAAGTAGAGGTGCCACCAATATCAGATTGCAGTCATCGCTTACCCGATCTAAGAAATATTTTGTAGTATCTGGTAGAAAATTCAATTCTTCTTTTCTCTTGTAAGTTTCTTGAATGGCAGGATCTTTCCAAAGCTCTTCAACAAGAGGTGAATACTCTCGTGTCGCTGCTGGAAAGAATGCGTCCATGTCTCCGGTGGCCATAATTTGTAGCAACCAATCTGCATGCTTCTTAAGCCTTGGGTTGATAGAATAGATACAGTGGTCCCTCCTGTCAACTGACATGTTACCTGGACATGAATACACGTCAATTTCTAAGGTTTAGAAAGTTCCATGAATGAAAAAAAACATCACAGTGAGACCATGATTCTAACTAAGAAAGCAGCCAAATAAAAGAAAATGGGATCGCACATTCACACTGTACTCTGACAGGGATTTTTCAGGAAGCCCCAAACCTGGTAGGCTATACAAAACACTAATCTCATTTAATGGAATACTTCCAAGAATGAGCAATTACAATTGTAGTCGTGGGTCTACCTACACCCAGGAAGTCACAAATAAGCATGATTCTATTATTAACAGGGCTTAATTTAATTCAAACAAGTATGATCATGAGAAGTACATATGCAGATTCACAGTTCAAAAATGTTTAGCATGGCATGCCTACATGAACAACCACTTGATTTTGACAGAGGACAATGAAATTAATTAAGTTGAAACAAAGTTAGAATTATGTATGACCGTATGATTTATGATACCTTTCTAATCATGTGGAGAGAACCTGAGTTCTTTATTTGTGCCTACAGAACTAGAAATGATGTGCATCAAGAGTCTCTACTAAGAAACAATAGAGCGCATTCAGTCGCCAGTAGATACACTATCTATTCCAAGATAGAGAAATAAATAACAAGAAATGTCACAAAAAAAAAACTGAATCTCCTAATGACTGGGTTACTTTCCGTATCATTTAACCATACTTCAAACTCCCACATTCAGTTGTTGAATACATGCCTCTGCTTGTTCAAAGCAACCCATTAGTCCATTACTACTTGTTGAATTCATAAGATGAGTGTGGCAGAGATGTGTATGTTAAGGTGGATGTGCGGCCATACAAGGAAAGACCGGTTAAGGAATGAGGTGATTAGGGAGAAGGTAAAAGTGGCCCCAATAGAGGACAAGATGATGGAAAACCGACTAAGATGGTTTGGCCATGTGAGAAGGAGACCTATAGACGCAGCAGTTAGGAGGTTAGGAGGTTAGAGACCTGGGGTGCAAAAAAGGTAGCTAGGGGTAGAGGGAGACCTAAACAAACATGGAGAAGAGTGATTGAGCACGATATGAGATTTCTCGAGCTTCAGGAGAGGATGGTGATGGAGAGGGCACTATGGAGGGATATGATACATGTGGACTTCTAGCATTTGATGTTTTATTAAGTTTTCTAAAAAAAATCTTTTTGGACTTATTACACTTTTTTCCCAAAAACTTTTATGTTAAGTTTTACTTCATTTTTCAAAATCACTTTAAGCTTTATTTTTGATTTAATTAGGTTTTTATATATGTGATAAGTTCGATTTAAAATCTATAAAACCCCTTTGCCTTTCATTTTTAGGTTTCACTCCACTTCGTTTTTCCTTTTTCTTTCTTTTTTCTCTTGTTATGATGGGAGTTCACTCAATCACTCATGGCGGTTCCAAAGGATGATTCATGTCACCCGACCCCAAATCATTTTGGGACTAAGGCTCTGATGTTGTTGTTGAATTTTTATTAAAACTAGAGATGACAACAAGGAATCTCAACGAAGGAAAACTAATGACCGGATGTAAAACACAGCTACAAACAAATTTCCACTGACCAAATGTGAAACACGGCTACTAACCCAGCTACTAGCAGATCACTCCATCGAGTAAATAACATGTGCCGTCTGGGCAAGTAAATTTCATGCACAATATATACAGATGGCATGTGCACCTCTTATACCAGCCCTTAGACAACCATATCTGGTAGGTGGTCATTGATGAGCTTCATTTTAGTCATGATTTTCATTGCTTTTTCTTCATCTTTGGTCCCGATTCGACCTCGTTTTGCGTGCCTTTGCTTGATTTTACGTCCATTTCCTCGACTATCCCTATTTGGTTCCCATGTTGTAGGCATTGTGGCGGGAGTGAAGAAACGGGAGCAAACGAGATGGTTTTTGGAGCAAAATGAGAAGAATTTGCAAGAAGTTACTCCAGGCCCTCTCAGCCGGTCCCAGACAGGCGGCTGGTTGGCCGGCTGGGAGGCTTGACTTGACTTTGGACGAAAAATGAAGAAAAGTTACAGGGATTTGAATTTGTTCTCTAAGCCGACTGCCAGCCGGCGGCCGGTAGGCCGGCTGGGGATCATACTCCATACTTAGCCAAATTTTGGACGACAAATAAGTAAGGAATGGGCAGGCTCTTAAGAAAGGACTCCCAGCCGGTGGCCAACCGGCTGGTGGTACCTGTGCTTATGGAGAATTGAAGGAAAAAGTCTGAAGTCTGAAGCCGTACTCTAAGCCGGTAACCGACCGGCAGCCGGCCGGTCGGCTGAAAGTCATGCATCAATTGAAGAAAATTTCAGAAGCTCGTAATTTGACTCTTAGCCGGTCCCAGACCGGCAGCCGGTTGACCGGCTGAGAGTCATTTCTCAGAAATTCGCACTCTATATAAACCCACACTTGTGTCATTTATTTTGACACACTTTAGACGCAACTTTTACATATTTTCACGCATTCCTAGGGTTCATTTACTGTTCCATTGCTTAGGTTTTCACACAAAAAACTCTTCTAAAAACATTAATCTTACCTTAGTTTTTATTTTAATCTTGTAGTTCTTCATAATCATTCCTAGGTTACTTTCTAGTCATTGTTCTTAGCAATTGTTTTAGGGTTTTTGGTTGTATTTGGGAGCATTTGAAAGGATCTTCCATTTGTAATCAAAGTTCATGCCTTTACTCAATTGTTTGGTATAATCTCCTTATTCTTGACTTTGTTATTACATTACTTTAAGTTTTGTTTAAATCATTTGTTTACGTTTGCTTGTTCATCATGTTCATCATGCTTAGCATTTGTTCTTCCATTATTCATATGTCTCCCTTTCCCATGAGTGAGTAGTCTTTTCTAGGGTTAGGGGGTACTTGGGTAGTTGGTGTTGATGCTTATTGCTTAGGGTTAGGGTTTGGTTTTCATCTTTGATAGGTTTTCGTCACATGCTTGCTATATGTTTAATGAAATGCCTCAACGACGGTTGGGCATGATTCTTGTTGTTTGCCTTTGACGATAGGCTAGGGTTCTCATGAGCATGTATGTATGATTTGTTGGCCTTGTTTGTGGCGAGAGCTAGAATAGGGTTCGACTTTAGGCGAGTCTAATCGAAGGACGCGACAAACCTAGACCTAGCTTAGAAGAGACCTCTTACCCTTTGCATGTTTGACATCGACCTACCCTAGTAACCCCCGACACCCTAGTTGTTTTTATCATCGATTAAATCTTAGTTTGTTTGCCTTAAGTTGTCTTTAGTTGCTAGTCTTATCGCTCTCAAACCTATTACCTCGACTTAGGCTTGAATTAGAACCAAACTAATCAATTATCCCCACCATCTTCGTGTTCGACCCCGATTTTAATACTACTTTATTTCGGGTTTTACAAATCTTGTTTGATGCCGTCAGTGACGGCAAAAGCCGGCCATTAGTCATACTCAACCACTGGAGCTCGATGAAGACATGAAAATATAGCATGCCCTTTGTGACTCATATACTTGGCAAGCATTCAACATGTATGATTATGACCTTAGAATGCACTGTATACCAGCTAAATAATTCGCGTTTGGATAAGAATTTAGTGTCCATCGTCGACACCCGTGTCAGGATCGGGTAGGATTGATGGTAGGGTCGTGAAATGCTTATTTGTGTTACAAATTTGTGAGTTGGTTGTTCTTCTATACTTACAACTCTAAATTAAAGGTATATGTAATATGTTGATATGATTATTAAAACTTTCATGTCATTAAATAAACTTTTAACATTATACATCACAAATTATACCAAATTGTATACATAAGCTTGTTTATTCAAGCTATTCGTAGGATCTTATGATCCTACGATTCGATCCTTCGATCTGATCCTACCACCCCTTTTGATCCAAACTAGAATCACGATCCTGACAACATTGGCCAGCAGTGCTGGACTCAGAATCCAAATCCATGATAAGACGAGAAATCCATGGATTTATTCTACAAAAAAAACATGAAGAAAACTCTAGTCTGCAGGACTCTGGACTAAAAGCCATGTTGATAAGCGGGACTCTGGACTAAAAGCCATGTTGATAAGGTACACAAAAGCCTAAAAGAGAAAAAAAAACACGCAATGGAGTGCAGACAACAGAACATTGTTAACAACCTCATACATACACAAAAGAGAACAATCATCATAGTGAATTAAAATACACAATAACAGAAAGTATGTATCCATAACAAGAATGATGCAACAACTTGCAACCAAATGAGTTTCTCATGTGCCCTAACAATGTATTGGTCGCCAGAAACTTGAATAACTTGGTGACCAAAAATATACACAAGCAGCATAAACAAAATATTAGACAAAAGACTTAGGAAAAACAAACCTTGGCGAAACTCTGGATCAGTTGTGCCACCATCTTCGATGTCTTCTTCCTTAACTAGAGCCTCATCTTCAAATTTCTCTCTTCCCTCAAGGAGAACACCAAGATATTTGTATAAATTACTCTGTATCTTGAGCTTGATATTTTGCAGCTCTTCTGGTGTATATATATTCCCATACACAAACTTAACCTGATTACGTCAAAGAAACATAAGAACAGGAGAAGTTTTAGCCAAACAAAAGGCACACACAATTTACATTAATTATTATGTTATTTATGCTGTCATTTATTAACCTAGTCACCTTCATTTATACTAAAGGTTGTTTAAATATCAAGTCTTATCCTAGTTTTGAACATTTTTGCCCTCTCTAGCTACACATTTCCCTGAACTTGCTCCTGTCCGTTTAATTACATTACTTAATTCTGATATGCTCAAAATTTACAAACTTCTTGCAGCAACTTTATTGGCCAGGATCCACGATTAATTCTTCTCCTCTTCTTCCTTAGCTCGGCTAGGCTTCGCCTTTGCCTACAACAGAGGCTATCTTTGTTTCGAAAAGATTCGGTTCCCCGCCCGCATGTGCTAGCTAACTGATGAGAGGGCCTCGAGGATTGGACCTTCCACATATCAAAGACTTCATTGTTTTTTACATTAGAACATTGGTCAAGGAACCAGCTTAATTGATAGACTCCGGTGTTATCAAGGAAAACTATGGTTGATATTATACTAATTCAACTAGAAGTATTATGAAGCTGAGTAGTGGAAAACTGGAAACTATAGCATGTGAGTGGCACAAATACATGCAATTTTATTTATCAGGGTAAGATCTCTAGTATATCATAGGTGGTGGTGGTGGTGGTGGTGGTGGTGGAACTGTCAGACAACCCAAAGGAGGAGAACTCAGACAGTGAAAAGATCCCATGCTAACAACCAGTGTAAAAGCGATAAACTGTGGTCTGGGTGATCGTCAAAACATTCACAAAACGGATGCATTAAAACATCCCTGCCTTAATTCAATACCAGCACAAATTGTCCACTACATGTTTTCCTATATGCTGGCTGCTATTTGGTTATTGTGCAAACAATAAATCGGGTAAAGAGGACATGGATTTGAGGCAGCAGACAGTTTCAGGTTGGGAATTGATAGTTTCGCTTGTATGCAATAATCAAACGCGCCTCTCATTGTCCTCAGACCTAAATATCACTGTTACTTAACCCCAGTGCTGGTCAAGGCCTCAAGCCAGGTAATTGTGGTAGAGAAGAACCGCGTATAGTCCACACTCCACACCCCCATGGACCACAACCGTGAAGGCGTGAATTGCCAGCCTATATGGACAGTGGGAGAGTAGAAGCATGGAAAAATAGCTGGTTAAACCAGCCTAAAGCCCTAAACTCTAAACGCATAAAAAAACCTGTTTCCAAAGTGCCTCCAGGAAAAATAATTAACAAATAAAAAATTTCAAAGAGCAGCATTATAACAATGAAAAATACTGTACTTCGATATGTGGCCAATAAAAGTTTCTACTTTTTCCTCTTCTTTCTTTGGGTGGGGAAACT
The DNA here is from genome assembly GCA_029255685.2 of Silene conica. NCBI lineage: Eukaryota > Viridiplantae > Streptophyta > Magnoliopsida > Caryophyllales > Caryophyllaceae > Silene > Silene conica. Next base: position 79,012,556 of record CM055314.2, read on the forward strand.
GAGACGGGGTTTCCGGAGGTTTCCGGAAGAAAAATGCAGTCAGCAATTTGACTACATTTAGTTTGACGTTTCAGCTAATGAGACATCATTAATGTAAGGGACTTAAAATCATTACTAAATACCAAATTTTAAGAACTACATGTCTAATAAAGTACCTGTTTAAAAATTGTGCTTGTTCCAGATCCTTCTAAGCCAAACAAAAGAAGTTTATAAATCTTCTTCTGTTCTAGATAATCTGGGACTAATCCACCGGAATTTGTTGTCGGATCATTTCTTGAATCATCAACCTTTCCATGAGGTACAGGCAATGACAGTAATGAAGAGAGGGCACGAGTGGATGCCTGTCTAGCAAATACACGACATCAAGTTCTAGAAACACTACCAAACTAATTATAGAGAACATTATCATGGAAAAATGAACTAAGATGGAGATAACAGAGAATTTATGAGCTTAAATTGTAACATCAAAATTTTCAAATTTGGTCGAAAACGAGAAGATCGCTATGATACAAACTTCATGTCGCATCCAAGATGTCCATGGTTTTAGAGACTTCTACACAATGTTACCCCATGGTGTTGGAAATTTTGCGCATATACAACATCACGCATATTATAAACCCCCTATATGTGACAAGAAAATTTTCAAAAACACATATCCGCCTTTCTTAACCAAGACGAATATATGTATGATGCATGCGGTAAACAGGAAAATTAACCTAGTTCATAGGATAAAAAAAACATATTACAAACCTTCGCCCATATGTTCCCCTTTATATTATTTTGGCCTTCCTCTTCATATGAACCATCGTCGTACAACCAAAAATGAGTATCCTGTGGGCACTGCACCTTGGCCAGCTGCAAAAACAATATGGAGGAAGTGAGATGATATTTTATTACAATGATAACAACTTGACCAAAGCCGTCTGTGTTCCAGATGCATGACCTTTACCCATGGCGAAACAAGAAAAGTGTGCGCAGTTTCACAATGAGAATTTCACACTAACATTTCTGATAATCCACAAGTAACATATTCAAGACGTAATAGGGTGTAATGTTCAGCAAATATATAAACACAACTAATTTTTCATGGTAAGAATTGATAACACCATATAGTATCCTATGGACTGTTCTAGCTGTTATTGGAATCGGTCTTTAAACACGCTTTAGGGTGTGTTTGAATAGCAAAAGTGGAGGGAAAGGTAGGGGAGAGGGAAGGAGGGAAGGGAAGAGGAGAGGAAATGGGGTGTGGGTGTTTGGATACAATTTCCTTCCAAATCTTGCCTATTGTGGAGAGATTTTGATTCCCATGGAGGAGAGAAAATGGATCCCTACTCTTCCTCCCACCCTTTCCCTCCAAATCCCTCAATCCAAACACACCCTTAAATTAGTTGACAATGATAAAACTAAATCCAAAAGTAAAATATCAGATAATGAAAAAACAGGTTTAGTTCCAATTTTATATTCTCTTTCGTTTTTAACATGCTAGACAAACTACGATAGCAACTAGCAAGGAAGGTCTCACACTTCACAGTAAAAATACATTAGACTACACAATCGACGAGAAGCAACAACATTTGCCTGATGATTTTTACATTCCCAGGAACCTGGATTGTTTTTTACATTCCTCTTTGTGTATAGAAGGGGCGTAGAAATCAACAGGCTCGTCTAAATTCATTCCCAAGAGAGAGTCATACCGTTAAAATACAACACACTCTCTTCATCCTATCATTTGTTTACCTTTGATTACAATACCCTCACAAAATATTAAAAAAAGTTAATGCTCGGGACGGAGGAAGTAGAAGACTACAAATCTACATCATTGTTGTTTGCCGTATAATGCATATAAATGTGTTCATTATTTCAAACAGGGTCCATGATACACCATAGTACCAAGATTAACATCATTGAAAATACATAAATAAACAAAGTAAAACAACATCGTTTTCACCGTATAACAAGCCATATACACAGCAATCATCCTTCTATGAGAGCCTATATATGTTACCTTTAACACCCTGAGCTCGACCTTGGTGATCTCACGTCCGTTGATGAAAACCTTTGTGTTTCCATTACTAGCATCAGCCTGAAGCTTACCTCCAACATTCAGTTTTGATGATATGATTCTATCAGGTTTTTCCCCTACCTAAAAACCAAAAACGCGTGCACACACAAAACCACATTACAATCGCAATAACCACATATAATCTCCAAACAACACCACATTAACATCCACAATAAGTCTTGTCTGAGACCGTTGTATACATACAACCAAGCAATCAACCGTAATATAAAATGAGCAATGCAACATTAAAAGGATTGACTGTATGCATAAAACCATCACATCTAAGTATATTAGCAAAGCATAATCCAAAAACGATCATATAATCAATCACCTTTCCCCAAAATCCAGAATCTTTATCATACCAATACCTCCCAGGTTTCAAATTCCGAGGAGGCAACGAACAACCAAACAACTCAATCAATTCCTCCATCATCAACTGCCTCCCATTCACAACTATCTGCTCTGGTCTAAGCTGATTCGCAGAACACTCCTTCTCCGCCTTGATGATCTGCTTAACCTCCAAATCACTGCAAACCTTCCACAAAATCCTCGAAAACTTGCCTAAATAAACACGTTTTGACTCATCAACTGCTTTACCAATACAACTCACACACTTCCTTCCCTCAGGCATTGATCCCATAGCTTTCAACACACAGTTCTTACAATACTTAGCGTCACATACAATACATATTTCTCTTCTACTCAACCTATTTCCCTTATTACACCTACTACACGGTCCTCTCTTCTTCCATACTCTCCGCTCCCCACTAACAATCGGCGAAACCACCGCCACCTCCTCCTCGTCCTCTTCCTCTTCACGTGCGCTAGAACAACGCGATTCGTCCTCATCCTCATCCTCCTCAACATCCTCACCTTCTAACCGAAATGTCACTCCATTTAACCGTTTCTCATCCACGTTCTCATTCAAATTATCAACATTATCGACCGAATTCGGATTCTGTCGATTTTCCTCGCGTCGGTTATCGGAATGATCACTGCGCAAATCAACACTAAACAAGGAATTAGAATTCAAATTAGAATTAGATGTCGTTTCAGAATCCTCAATAGTACAGTAACTACTACTTCCATTAGAGATAGTTGAATGAAGAACACTCTCATTTCGTCGAAACCTAGAATTAGCCGTCGCCGGCACCGTCACCGCCGCCGGCTTGATAACCGCAGCGGATGATACGGCGGGAGGGGGAGGAGAAGGAGAAAACGAAGCAACGTCGTAATCGACAGCGAAGGAGTAATCAAGGTGGTCTTCGTCGAGGAAAGGAGCACCGGGAGGGAGCATTTTACGGAGGAGTTGTTGTAAAGAGGATGACGCGGCAGCGATTGTTTCTCTCTCATCGCCGTTTGCGGCGGCCGCCATTGGTGGTGAATATTGGTTGAGTGAGTACGGAGTGATTGTTATTATTATTTTTATTTTCGTACAATATAAGTATAGGGTAGGGAGATTCGAATCGGAAATATGTCGCAATAAAACCGTCTTAACCACTGCAGTAACAAATTTTCGGTAATGCAGGGAGCGATGATTATTGATTACGAGGGGAATGTGAAATTGAGGAGAGGGAGGGAGAGTTGGTTGAAAGGTGGGATGTCAGTGTGTGTATGTGCGTCAGTGTCGCTGTCATGGAAGAAAGTAGGCGTGCAATGGATGGGGGCTTTGTTTTTCAAAGTAGGAAGTATAATAAATCAATTGGAATGGATTGAAATGAGGTTCATTAGCAAAATAAACATAAATGAATGAAATTAGAATCTATGGGTTATGAGGTGAGTATGGGATTTCAAGAGATTGGGGTGCAATGATGGATTCTAACTTCATTCTAAAATGTGTCAACCAAACACTAGAATGTCTAGAATTCATTCCATTCCATTTCAAACCATCCAACCAAACAGCCGCTAAGTGTCTCGTGTACAAGTTTGCGACGGATTAATTCACCCACCTCTTTCGGAAAGAAAAAAATAAAAGTGGATAAAAAATTACAAATGTTTTATTTTTATTTTACAAATAAATTTTATGTGACCCGTTATAAATTTGTGCCCAATATCACCGTCACAGACGAGAACTCGTGTTAATAAAGTTGGATTTTGAAGTTGCAAGTTGCGGGTTACTAACTACTGCATGTCTGCGTCCGCGTTTCAAAGAGGTTAGTTAACAACTTACTCCTATATTAACACTACCGCCCAATTTGTATACCGATTATTCCAACAACAAAAAAGTAGTACCAAATTGCATGCTTCCAGAAATAAATTTTGAATAATAGTTTGCGGACTTGTCACGTTTTTCTTGGTACTCGTCATAAGATCTAATAACAATCAAATGATGTATTTGTCCTAATTAATGTAAGTTTTATATTTTTAGTTTGAAAACTAGCGTATAATCATGGGTGGTGGGGCAAATATATGTAACTTAATGATACTCCCTCCTATTCCATATTTTCTTCCCTATTTCCTAAAACGGATTATTCAGGTTTTCTTCCACTTTCCTATTTTGGAAACTTTTATTCTTATTTTATTTATTTCTCTCTCCTATTATCAAACCCCACTCAACCTTTTTACTTATATTTTATTTCTTTTTAATGCTTTTGGCCCCACAATTTGTTATTTAATTCCTAATTATTCATCCCTCTCTCCTATCACCAAACCCCACCCAATTTTTTACACTTATTTTATTCTTCATCTTAATATTTGTGCCAAATACAAAAGGAAAGAAAATATGGAATAGGAGGGAGTATATAATTAGTGACGTTTTTAATGGGGTTCAAATAAGTTTAATTGAACCTTATTAAAAACTTATATCTACATTTTAGATTTTTAACGAACGAAAACTGACAACTAAGACTGTTTATCGATCCATAATCGGGTCAAATCATAAATCGGAATCGACAAAAGTTCCGGATGGGGACCAGACTGAATTACGGAAATTCTTGTCCAAGACGAGATGAGGCCAGATGGACCAGAATTTGCCCACATTTACAAATTCCGGTCTATTGGACCGGATTATAATATATTTTAAGACAAAATAAAAAAATAAAGAAACGATAATTCTGGTCTTTTCTTGAACTGGAAACCGGAATCTTATTAAATGTTGGGCCGGAGACTGGACTGAAATTTTTAATTCTGGTTCAACTCCAGTAGATTCTGGTACCGACCAGTTTTTGTCTGTCCATATTGACAGCAATGTTAAGTTGGTGGAGTGGTAATTGCTTTAAAAAATCAGTAAGTCTTGCTTGCGACGGGTCACCATTTGTGACGGATATTTTGTGAGATAAAATGGATAGAAAATGAGTTAGTGGAGAAAGGGGACCACATGAATAGTGTTAGAGAGAGAGAGAGAAAAAGTGGGTATTTTGTGAGACGAAACGGTATCCGTCGCAAGCTTGCGACGGATAGTGTTGTTGCAAATAAGAATTTGTGTTGAAAAATGGAATTACTTTTTCACATACAATTTTTCATTAAATTTTCGTTTCATATCTTTTTTCTATACGTGAGCAAAAATATTATCTCCCAAAAATCAAATCTAATTACACAAAACAATTAATCATAATTCTTCAATTAACGGAACTCATATATTTTGTTGTAAATATTAAAAGTTATCAACTAGTCAAATTAATTTGTGTAGTCCCTTACCAATTAATTCAAAAGAAATTTCGTCTAATTTAATATCTGAATCATTATTTTGGGATTAAACTTAAAACCTAGTTTACATGAACCAAATTAATTTCTGGATAATGAATTTCGGCTGCATTGTTTTAGCGTTGAAAGAAAAAGTGGATTAGTAACTAGGATATTACGTTGAAAGAAGAAGTGGATTAGTAACTAGGATATTACAATCTCATCAATTAGTGCTGGACGGTGGGTAAGTTTTCATAAAATTAGTGTTAAGAATGGTATGATGCCATTATATAGTCTAACATACATGAATTTGTACGAGGTTTAAGATGATAAATTAGGTGCAAAATTTCTCAAAAGCAGCTACACTTCATTTTATTTACCCTGCTTATGTTCAGAGCATGGTTTGTAGGAGCATAAGTCAACCGGAGTAAAAGTCGGACGTAGTTTGTTGTCAGAGAGGGGTGGAAGAAAAGGAGTGGAAAATTTAGAGAAAAAAAATGACAAGGATAAAATTGTAAAAATCGTATGTGAAAAAATACGTCCCTTAAAAAATTTACTAGAGGTTGTGGGTACGACTTGTAGGAGCTATATTTTACTTTTTTTTTCTATTTTTTGTTGAATTCTCTATTTAGTTCAATGTCGCTTTCCTTAGGTTCAAAATCGAAGTTGTTTGATTATTCTAATAATTAATTTCGGATACTGTTTTTTACAGTACACATTTTACTCATTGCAGTACACAATTAACATTCGTACACCTTTCATTTCCTCTATCATTTTCCCTTTTTAATTTCTCTTTAATGTACTGATCTCTCTGCTCTTAATCCTTTATTCCCTTCTAATTTCTAATTTCATATACACTGTTTTTTATGCTTCGAGTCGAAATTAGGGGAGAGGATTTGTCAGCCGACTAAGTCGTGACAGTGGGGTTTGCTAATGTGTATTACATAGTTTATTTACATTTCACGGTATTTTTTGCACTACAAAATATGGCGACGTGGAATTTACACTGTACTACATGAGTTTCCTAAATTGAGTAATTTTTTCTTTAATCTAGTACATTAATACTTTTCACAACATGCACCTTGTAGAAGCAAAGGTCAACCACTTATGTCATCCTCCTGACTGCAGGCCTACCTATATCGTCAGCGACATCCAATTACCCCAAAGTATCCCACTTCAATTAACCTCATGTAACACTCTCATAACCCGAGGCCTTTACCAAGGACCCTAAGCCTATGAGGATTCTACCATCTCGGTTACCCGAGGGTAGAATATAAAAGAAAGGCAAGAACATTAGTTAATAGTTTACAAAGTGTCAATACAACGTTTCCCAAAATAATTGAAATAAACTTAAATGTATAACAGTGGAAGTTAAGCTAAGCTAAGCTAATTATCTAGGTGGTGACTCGTCTCCATCCCCAGCCTCATGCAATCATCAACTATGAGATACCTGCTGAGAATATGTTCACCATTATCAATAGATCATCACAGTAACAAAATATACTAGCGTCACTGTAAGCAAAACTCAACATCACAATTGTATAAACAATGATATAACAGTAACATATAACAATAACAATAATCCAAGGTTATTTGAATATCCTCATAGCCATTTCCGGTGGAGATCGTAGTCACACCACCCAACCCCGCTTGCTCGCAACAAACGGTACCCAGATCTTTAATGTGCACATCTACTCCGTGACGGGAACCACGAAAGGCGATCGTAGAATTGAGAGTTATCTCACGACAATGGTCACAAACATTAATTCCTCATATCTCAATAATAACCAAGAGCACAATCACAAAACTTGTCTCAAAATATCATAAAAACATACAATGTCGCATATAACAGATAATTGAGTAAGGAAACCCTACCTCAAGACTATCACGTTAAGACTAGATTCACAAGTGCGTGCTCTTCTACGAATCCTCCACCTAAAACATCATACAATCTTATTACTAACTATCTAAGGTACTACGAACCCTAACGAAAACAATCAGAAGATGTTACTAGAGAACTTACTTGCAAAAACGTTATATGAACAACCTAAGATGATCGACGCATCAACAAACCTTACGATATGTCAACTGGAGGAATTTAGGGCTCGGAGTTCGAGAGAAATTGATTAAATAAGTAATTATGCGAAAGAATTATGATTTGTAAAGATCGTTTCCTCTAATTAACGTATCGTGGAACCGACACGGAACCGGTATACTTAACCGAGTACGTCGTACTCGATCGAGTACCCTTATCAACTGAGTACAAACTAACAGACCTGAACTTAAACTCTTACAAAAGTGTACTAAACCGAGTATGGCTTACTCGACCGAGCACACCAGCTCGTATAAGGGAGGAGTATTATAGTCTCTCCCTTAGAACGAACTCCGTCCCCGAAATTCACAACCAACCCGAAAAGTACGTATTAATATATTATGCCAACAATGTATTATATCATTTCTTACATGGCCTTTACTCTTTTACTCAAACTAAGTCAAACAACATACACTTAACAGTTACTTAACTGAAAATACCACATCCCGAAGATGTGAAAGACACAACAAAACTTATGTAAAAACTAATGTGAACTGGCTCAAAAGACTCAAAATGTGACGTTATCATCTCTTATTCCCCTAAAAGAAACAGGTTACGTCATCGTAACCTCACAAACCGACTAAAAAAGATGAGGATATCGCTCTCTCATAGCCGTCTTCGGCTCCCAAGTTGTTTTCTCTACACCGTGGTTAGACCACAATATCTTATGGAGTTTTGTCTTACCCGTCTGAGAGTCTTGTGAAGCTTACTATCAAGATCTCCTTAGGCACTTCTACATAGGTTAAAGTTTCATCGAGCTCGACATGCTTCACCTCAAGAATATGAGACGGATCGCTAACATACGTCCAGAGTTAAGACACATGAAAAACGGTATGAACTCTATCTAAGGTCGGTGGTAGAGTTAACCGATAAGCAACCTCTCATACACCATTATTATATTATACTGCTACCGACCTTGTGTGGTGTGTTTGTTGTGTTTCTTCTTGCTCTTTGTATCTGGGGTGATTCTTTTGATATTGTCGGCAAATGGTGAGCAATGAGAATTTTCAGGTGGTTTATTGTTGTTGTCTTAGCTTAGCTGTTGGGTTGGAGAGGTCGCATGACATAAAGATTAAATTTGGTTGTTGTAATGTAGTAGCTTTTCACCGGTTGTATCTTAGTATGAGTAGTTGAGTTGTATACCTTGTTTCGGCTGTAAGTTTATAAAATTTATTTAAATGTTTTTTTTTACCAATTTGATATACTTACCTCGAGCAACCAATATGGTAATACTTTCTTTTGTTAAGGTAGGCATTGATAATGCTCTTTTGTAAATGAGGGTGTTACACATACCACATGTCATGAGTTCATCGTCGAGGGTGTGAAAAACGCGTTACTAATTAATTGAATTGACTTGCATTAAAGAAGCGTTAGTAATCATTAAGAGCATCCACATTGAATAGTAGGTAATTTTACTCTTATTTTCTCCCTTTCCCACTACCTTTTTTACACCTCCCATTCTCTTTCGTTCAACTCATTTTCCACTATCTCCATCGTCCTCCTAGTCCTCTTTTATTTTTTTTCTCAAATAAAAAAGGATCCTCTCTTAGTTCCTCTTTCATATTTTAATTATTACTTTTTAATAATAATTATGTAAAATAAAAACCAAATGCATTAATTCCATAGGGTGTTGGGCATTTAGCCCAAGGCTATACTTTTTCTAAAAATAGAGGAAGTCTTCCTCTTTCTCTTTCAAAGAGGATGTAAACATTAATCCCACGTTGAAGAGGGTCCTCTTTAAGGAGATAATGTGCTAAGAGGATCAATCATCCTCTTCAATGTGGGCGCTATAAGCCTGATCTTGCAAAAATTTAGGTTAGCTTGGACTTCAATATGCGAGTATGCTAACATACCTTTCGGATTCTCTCGCTAGGTGCGCTCCAAATCAAGATTCCCAGAGAAATACTAGAGAAAACTCTATCCCTTTTACTGGACGTTAGAGAAAAGGAGACGAATGTAAGTGACTATGCTTTCTCTCATGTCGTTCTATCCATTTGCATTCCCTAATCTTCATTTCATTCGATACCCGACTTTATTAAGATTTTTAAAGGACCCTTTTGGGAATAATGAATAAACCATTGAGCTTGGTGAAAGGCTTACTCGTGAGCGAGAAGGTGGACACTAGACCGAGTATGAGTCTTAGTGGACTGATGAGCCCAAATTTAGTCGTTATTTTCTTTTCTTTTCCTCTCATTTCGATTCCGTTTCGCCCACGTTTTACATGATATTGCTCGATTTTAAGCCTGATATCTCTATTCTATATATTTGGTTGCCATTTTGTAGGACTTGAGCCGGAAATGAAGAAACGGGAACAAACGAGGCGGAATCAGGGCAAAAAGAGGACAAACAGTGAAGAAATGGCAAAATGGGGTCCTCAGCCGACGGCCGACAGCCGGCCTGCCGACTGCGAGCCCCTTTACCTTTGACATCGAAGAAAAATCAGTAGCTTGCTTTGGGGTCCTCAGCCGGTGGCCAACCGGCAGCCGGTCAGACGGCTTGGGACCCCCCTCCTCAACACTTAGCAAATTTTCAAAGGATAAAGAAAACAGTAGCATTATTCAAGGCCCTCATCCGGTGGCCGACCGGCAGCCGGTTGATATGCTCTATTTTTATATACTTTTCATCCCCATTTTAGCTCATGTTTTATCATTGTTTACATTATTCTTCAATGTTTATTGAGCTAATTCCGTGTTCTAGGTAATTTGTATGTGGTTTAGCGGTTTTTGTAGGAATTTCGGATTTCTCTTGCATTTTGACATTTACCGAGCATCGGAGCTAACCAAAGTCGAGACAAGCATTCTTCGGGTAGTAGATGTGACGGAAAAAGAAAGAAAGTCAACAAAGAAGTCAACTCATGAAGAGCATAATGTGCAAAGCATGACAAAAGCGATCATTACATCATCCTTGCAACGTCACCCATGTTCCCAAATGTAAACAATTGAGCAAATACGGAGAACTTGGTCAGTGTTCTCACCCCGGTATACCGGGGTGGCCTTGATCTCGCCATTTTTTGGTCCAGATTCAAAGAATGCATACGTCATGTTCTTGCCCCGGTCCGGGGTGGCTGCAATCTACCCGTCTCCTCATCACTATAAATACCCCATGCTTTCATTCATTTGGACATGATCACTTAGCATCAAATCATCAAATATTAGGAACTTTTAGCTACATTAAGCTTGTAAGAAAATATTCTAAGTCTTTCCTTATTTTCTTTATAAAATAGTTCTTTGTTTATTCAAGCATTTTCCGAAACTATTCGCATTTCATCTTCCGAGTTCTCATTCCGTTAATTCCCGGTATTATCTTTCTTTACGGTTTTATTTCGTTATCGTCATTATGTTTATCTTAGTTAATAGAATAGATAATCTAGTTCATAAAACCATGTGTGAGTAGTTTTTATATCTAGGGGGGAAACCATGCTAGATTAGTTGTTAGGTCATGTTAAATTATTGATTTTGCATTGTCGTATGGTTGGTTATATACATGCTTGTTTCATTTGATTAATAGATGATTTTGACCATGATTATTGATAAATCATTATTCTCATCCTAAGACCGAAAGCCGGGATAGAACTTGATCATTCGATAATTGTAGTCATAGTCATAATCGTTAATTGTGTTATTCTTATCCTAAGATCGAAAGTCGGGATAGAATTAGGCATGGCATGTTATAGTATTTTGTTCCAATATACGCGAGAGCTAATTGGTAATCAATCTACGGTTAAACTCTAGGCCGAAAGGAAATTGTTATAAACCTAATCAACTATTGACAATGTATTTCTTCAATTTGACATGACTAAGCTCCTATATGCATGTGTAACCCCAATTCCCTAGATTCTTCCCTATAATCGTTTACATCTTCATTTCTATAATTTCCGTTTTAAGTAAATCTTCAATCAAAACAACAAACAACACGTAACCGACCTTGATAGAATTCTCTCCATAGCTAATTACAATTACATCACCGTCTCCCTGTGGTTCGACCCCTTCTTCCCTATCTACATTAATTTGTATGTTAGTCAAGTCTAGGGACTTTTATCTTTGGCAGGTGTGCGATTAGCCTGGCCACCGGTCCACCGGTTGGGGAGGAAGCTGGCATCGTGTAAATTTTCAGTATCAGCAAAAAGGGTCCTCAGCTGGTCTCCGACAGGCAGCCGGTCGACCAGCTGGGAGCCCCTTCTCAGGAAATCGCGCACTATAAAAACCCGCACTTAGTCTATATTTACGCAACTTTTTATTTCTTAAGCACATTTTGCTAGTGTTTCTACTGTTCCATTGCCTACCATTTTAGACTCAAAAACTCAACTCATTCACATAATCTTTCCTTAGTTTACTTAATCTTTTAGTTTAATCATTTAGTTCATCTTCCTTAGTTTGTTCTTAGCACTTTACTTAGTTGTTTTTGGTTGTAATTTGGACGGGGTTTGAGAAGACTCTTCCTTTTGTAATCCAAGTTCCACACTTTATTCAAGTTATTGGTATGATCTTTCTTCTTTTTACTTAGTTATTTCATTTGTTTGCATTTACTTCAAGTTTTCATTGTTCATTTGTTTACCTTTGCCTCTTTTAACATGTTTAGCATTTACTCCTCTTATGTTTACATGTTTTCTCTAATTATGTGTGAGTAGACTTATACCTAGGGTTAGGGGGAACGTTGGTGTGGGTAGATGATAGAATTGTGCTAGTTATAGACTAATTGTTCTTAGTAGAGGGTTTTTCACTCAATGCATGTTAAGTGTTTGATGATTTGCTTCAACGAAAGTTAGGCCTAGATATATTCTAGCGTAACTTGCCCTTACCGACGGTTGAGGGTTTGTTTTTGCGTGTTTGAGAGTTGGTTGTGTCTATTTGTAGCGAAAGCTAGGGTAGCCCGACCTAGGTTTGAGTCGACTCGAGAGACGAGACCTACCGAGACCCCTTATTTAGGACAATCTAGTTGACCTTCTAGTATCCTTTGATTCCTTTCGTCTACCGCCCTTAGCAACCCCCGACACCCTAGTTTACCTTTAATTAAATTCATACCTTAGTTTTATTTCTTGCTCATTAGTTGTTAATCACTATTTTCAATCTATTACCCCAACTAAACTTTCCCTCGAACCAAACTAAGCAATTTTTCCACCATCTTTGCGATCGACAACCCAACTATACTACTAATTTGGTTTTAAAAATATTGTTTGGTAAGCGGGAACCGACGACTTTAATTCCGCTCATCATTGACCGAGTAATGGGCACTCGACCAGGTATGGGCAATACTCGACAGAATAGGGGAGGACTCAGTCGAGTGTACGAAGTACTCAATCGAGTGAACTGTTCCAGCGGGCATTATATACGAGACTCGAAAACTCGGGATTAAATCATACACTAAACATCTTCATTTCTTCTTTTCTCTCTAAAACCATAAAATTTCTTTAAGCTCTCCCTAACCACATTCCATGGAGATTAAGCATGAATATGAAGACCTTGAACCACATTCACCTCTATTTATTTGACGACCTTGTTTTGTAAGTTAAATATTTCACCTTTTACTATTTCACTGTACAAACCCTAGTATTTGTGTTTTGTGCATTTTGTTTATTAGGTGATTATAATCAGGACCATATGTGATTAAATGATAATAATATAAGATTTTATCTATTAAAAAGTTTATAGGATATATCGTAATGGTAATTGTTATATTGACGTAGGGAATGATGTCATAAATGGCGTATTTTTTGAGGTAGGGTTTCCCTACTCGGTTTTAATTGTATGCTTGTATATTTCATTGTTCTTGTTAGTCTCGTAATAATTATTGGAATGGTATCATATCATGAAATAATTGGTAATTTTGGCATAATATGGTGGTATTGTTGGTATATGGAGTCTTGTTATACTTGAGATTCATTGAAAATAGGAAAGTGGTATTGTGTTGCATATTGTGTAACATGTGGATGTTGGTGGAGGTTTGGTTGTGTTGTGGTGGTGAGGAGAGTGAGGCATTTTGGGAGATTGTCTCGTTTAAGCTGTTCCTTGGAATTTCCCACTTTTAGGGCCGTTCCTTGGAATTTCCCACTTCTAGGAGGACGTGAAAGCTAATGACCTGAGGAGGAGGGATTCATGTTGTGATGTAAATCTGGCAGGGGTCCGTGTCGTGAACAGTGCTCGTGGGGTGGTTACGATGTTGCGATGTTGTCACCGAGTGAAGGTGGAGTTAGAGTCGGGATTAGAAGAGGTCGTGATGTGTGCGTCTCATCCTTTTGCATTACATTTATATTATGTCGTGAGTGTTTGTATTATTAAGATTGACGTGTGTTGGTTATGTGGAAGTTGTCACCTCATGCAACTGTGGTGACTTGAGATTATCCATATGATATTTCCAGCCATATGAGGAACAATTAGACTGCAGGTTTGGAATGGGTGATATTGAGACATAAGTCGAGTCGTTGATATTAAGAGTTTAGTCGAGTTGTCATATACTAATAATACGTTGGTTTCAATATGTCATTTGTATTATTGAGATTGACGTGTGTTGGTTATGTCGTTTTAAAACTAATTTAGGGTGTTTATCTTTACAATTCATATTTTATTCATTACATTACACTTTTGACCATCGCAAGATATGCTTAAAGTGTCTCTATGTTACCACTCTACCTTAGCACTTTACTTTATGAATTTTTAGCATATTCAAGAGTTTTAAGTCTTTTAACATGTTTCACCAGTTAATATGTTAATTTTAGTGTTTTGTAAATGACATATTAAAACAACGTATTTGAGCTCAACATGCTCTTTTATAATATGTTGCTTACCCCACCGAATTGGTTAACATATTAAAAACTAGGAAATTTTAATTCATTTGACGAAGAAAACTAACAATCTACTATTCGAAATATGTCAATTACCAAACACTCAAATTAACTTTGTTAACTATAATATGCTAGTCAAACTTTATGTTAAAATCTGTTATTTGTAAGCCCTGTTTGGCAAAGTGCATAAGCAAATTTATGATAACAAATAGTGTCAACATATTGTAGTAGCATGTTTGACTATCAAACAAATTAGCAGAATTAGAAAAGGGAGTTGTGATAATTAGCAAATTTAAGGATAATTAGAATGGTTTCATTAATAAATTGGACTAGCATAGAACTCGTGCAAAATTGCACAGGCATGTATAGAAAATATATAAATTGACATTTGAAATTTATAGATATAATATCATTTAATATTATTGTATAAATGTAAACGTTTTGCACATTCAAATTAAAGTACAATATTGAATTGAGACTCAATATTTATAATTCTCCCAACATTCAGATAAAATTCATATAAACTGGTATAATAATCTGTCAATATTTTGTATGCACGTGTGTGATATATTCACTCAAGCATTCATAAGCTATATCTTATTTCATATCGATGATAACTTCGAGGATAAACGAAATACACTCGTCAAACAAATTTTTATAAATAAATCATTAGTTAAAAAATATCATTAATTCTTAAATCATGAAAAATGCAAAAATATTTGGTGTGTAGGTGGGTATATCCCCGTCCCATTACCCATTATGGATGAAATATGTGTACTCGTACCCCTCTGCAAATGCTCTACCCATACTTGCCCCATCGGGGACGAGTGTAGCCGTGTAGGGCAACACTCATTGTAGTATTGTACCCGTCCAACTAACATCTTTATTTCTTTGATTGTTTATTAATAATGATATAAATATTCTTTTCCACATTTAATATAGATTGGAAGGAAAATAAAATTCGCCGGATTAGTTGCCGTATTTTTTAGTGTATTTTATTAATAATTATCTAAGTACCATTTTCCAAAGTTAATATAGATGAGAAGGAAAAGTAAATTCATCCTATTAGTTGCCGATATTTTTAGTGTATTTTGTTGATTAATTATTAAAGAATATCCAAAGAATGATTTGCAAAAATTTGTGTCATCTATATTTAGTCAATGATATCGTATGTTATCACATTTAGTCAATATGACATTTCTATAGATATGGACGATAATTAGGATGGAAAATCAATTCGTGGGAGTGAATGTGGGACTGACATATGTTTAGTGGTTCATAGATTTATTCTGTAGTTAGTTTTTTTTTATTACAATCTGATAATAATGATCATAAAATATATGATAAAAAATTTCTTAATAGTGTTATATCTAATCAATAACGTTTTTACGAATAATAATAATAATATACGTACTTTATAAAGGATTTTGTCGTGTATACTGAACGGTTAGAAAAAAATGGTTGTTCATAAAAGATTGACTCAGGATTGCTTATCTTTTATTGTTTGGTTATTTAAATATTACTAGTTTTTAACCCGTGCAAAATTGCACGGGTGTAGTTTTAAGAATATCAATATAAAAATGTTAAACGAAAATACATTCGAAATTTTTATCTAGAGGATCTTAGAAATCTTGAGGAAGAAGCCTCTACTTCTCAACCACCAACGGAAAAGATGGTGCGTTTGTCTGATCATTCCAAGCCCACTGCGGCTATGCTCCCAAGAGGAATAGTCACATCTCAAATTGTTGCGGTAAACTTTGAAATCAAGCCGGCCTTTATAAGCATTGTTGAAAGAAAACAGTTTGGGGGAACTCCTACGGAAGACCCCAACTTACATGTACAAAATTTTTGTGACTATTGCTCCATGATTCGGCAACCGGGTGTCACACAAGAGCAAATAAGGGAGATACTATTCCCTTTCTCCCTAAAGGACAAGGCTAAAGTTTGGATAAATAGCCTTGATCGAGTTGCATTGGGAATCAACGATTGGGATAGTCTAGCCCTTGCATTTTATCAAAAGTATTTCCCTCCTGAGAAAACACAACAACTAAGGAGTCAAATCACCGGTTTTCGCCAAAGTGGTCATGAAAGTCTACATGAAGCATGGGAAAGGTACAAAGAACTTCAAAGGGAATGTCCTCATCATGGTTTGGATTCATGGTTTCTTGCCATCACGTTCTACAATGGGTGTTGTGCAGAGTCTCGTCGAGTTTTGGACTCCGCAAACAATGGGAGATTTGATAATATAGATGTAGAGTTAGCTCACTCAACCATAGAATCTATGGCGGTGCACGACTCTCAATATGTCAACTCGAGAAACATCCCATTAAAGGCAAAGGAAGAAGATCCCGGAATTGCTCTCTTGAAGGCTCAAGTAGCTCTTCTCCAAAGACAAGTCGAAAATCAAGGATCAAGTTCCTCTCAACCTCATGAACAAGTAAACGTGACAAGTCAAGTTGTGGTATGTGAAGCTTGTGGAAGTGCGGGTCACGGATTCCAAGAATGTAGAAGCAACATGGAACAAGTCAATGCCTACCAAAGCTTTAGGCAAAATTTCAACCCTTTCTCTAATACCTACAATCCGGGTACAAAGTTCCATCCAAATTTCTCCTACAAAAGTACAAATGTCCTTAACCCACCACCACCAAGACCACCACAAAACACTGCACCACCAGGTTTCCAAAATCAGGGACTAAAGAACCAATTTCAACAAAATTTTCAACCTTTCCCTCAACAACAATTTCCAAATCCACAACCATTTCCAAATCAACAATTCCAAAATCCTTCACAAAATTCACCACCATTTCAAAACCCTCAAAATCATCAAAGTCAACCCTCACATCCACAACAATTGAGTGAGATAGGAGCTCTATTGGCCCAAGTGGCCGAGACACAAAGGAACATGGTCCTTCACATTCAAAAGACCGATCAAGCAAGAGATGCTTCAATCAAAATGCTTGAGACACAAATTGCTCAACTTGCTACATCCAACCCTCAAAGACAACAAGGCCAATTACCACCACAAGGAGCCCAACCTCACGAGCAAGCTAACGCTGTCGCTTTGAGGAGTGGTACTACTTATGAGGGACCCCAAATGCCCACTGAAGAAAGTGATCAAATGGGTAAGAAAGATGACGTTGGGAACAAAGCTACTAGCTCAAAAGAAGTTGAGAAGGAGCCCGACCAAATCAATGAGCCTGTGTTGGTAGAAATTGAGGAGGAGCCCCCAAAGGGTAAGGATAAAGCTAAGGAGCCGGAAAAGATTCAAGTACCCTTTCCCCATAGGTTGGCAAAAGCTCACAAGGAAACACAATTTGGTAAATTCATGGAGGTGGTGAAAAACTTACAGGTAACAATCCCTTTTACCGAGTTAATCACCCAAGTCCCCTCATACACCAAATTCATGAAAGACATCTTAACTAGGAAAAGGACAATAGATAGCATTGAAACCTTGGCCTTCACCGCTGACCCCACCATCTTCTATCTCTCTTCTCCAATTCATTTTTCAGATTTAACAAAGAAACAAAACACCATTTTTGATTTTCTCCTTCTTCAATCTTAAAACTCTCATAGAATCTTCGTTTCTTATCCGATTGAAGCGATTTTCGCGGCTACGGATTCTTCTTCTCGAGCCCGTCGTTTTAAGTTAATAAATCTTGCAATTTGTGACAGTTGGATTTTCGGCCTGTTCACATAATTTCGAAATTCGTGATTTTCTTCGATGTTTGTGTTGTTTTAGACGGTGTTTGTGTTAACCCGGAAGAGGTCTTGGTGATTATTGAAGAAGATCTCGAAGATTTCAAGGATTTCGCTAAGTAAAGGTGACGATAATGAGAAACTCGGCCTTATTGTGAATATTAGCAAGTTTTGATGTGTTCTTCTTAATGTTTCTGATTTTTGTTTAAGAATGATGTTTATTGGACTTAGTAACATGTTTAGGAATGCTCTTAGTTGTTGAATTCATGTTTTATAATGTTACTACTTGATCAAATGCTTATTTTCAGTTTTTCACAAGTTAAGACGAATACATGAAATTAATCGTTTGAGGATTGTTATGGGTTTTGTTTGCTGTTAGATAGTATTATTAGATGATTGGTAATGTTGGGTAAACATCATATGTAGCGATTCATAAGGATTGGTGTCGATTTTATGAAGTTTGGAATAGGCTGAAAATGCTATTTCTCGTATCAGGCTCTCTGAGCCGGTCGACCGACCGGCCGCCGGTCGACCGGCTGGGAGCGTCTTAAGGGATTTTTGCGAGTTTGAGGAAATTGGCCTTGGGACTGCCAGCCGGCCGACCGGCTGCCTGCCGGCCAGCTGGTGGTCTCTTTGTGTTGTTTGCGTACTTTCGATGACCATAGGAATAGCGTGCCCAGCCGGCAGACCGGCCGCCTGCCAGCCGGCTGGGGGTACATTTTAGTATAGTGCGAAAGTGAGAAGGCTAGGGAATTTGGGTTCCCAGCCGGCCGACCGGCTGCCTGCCGACCGGCTGGGAGTCCTTTGTGTTGTCGATTTTTAAAGAAGATGAAAGCTAGGCTGGGTTGCCAGCCGGTGGACCGGCTGCCGGCCGACCGGCTGGGAACCCCTGTAGCATATTTTCAAATCGTAATCCGTTCATAACTTTTAATCGGTTGATCGGTTTTAATTGAAACTCGTTCTGTGTATCTTTGATATGTATTTGAGGTCCCCGGAGGACGGGCGACACTACATTGGGTTCGGGAATGGAGTGAGGATAGAGACCCCCCGGTCGGGTAACCGAAAGGGAAATCGACTCTCCCTCAACTTAGTTCCCGGGATCAATTAAGTGTTGATTAGAAGTATAAGAAAGTAGAACTACAGATTAGTTCATAGACTTGGATGATATTGTATTGATGCGTATTAAGTTATGCCTTAAGCTGGCCTCTGAACTTAATACGTGAGTTGTTTGTCATATATGGGGATATGCCTTAAGCTGGCCTCTGAGCTCCATATGTGTATGTTTGTCGTGTCTGGGACATGCCTTAAGCTGGCCTCTGAGTCCAGACATGTTTGATTGTGATCGCGTTGGAACATGCCTTAAGTTGGCCTCTGAGTCTGACGAGTAGAGCAGCTGCACAACGGGGTAGCTAAGGAACTGACACCTTGCCCGGAGTGCAGATGTTTGATGCTAGAACATGCCTTAAGCTGGCCTCTGAGTCTAGTATCTTGTGATGTGGTGAAGGGACATGCCTTAAGCTGGCCTCTGAGTCCTTTACTTTTGGATGCTAGTCTATGCCTTAAGTTGGCCGCTGAGTCTAGTGTCTTGCTAATTGGCAGGTCCATGCCTTAAGTTGGCCTCTGAGTCCTTGCTTGTTGAATGTTTTGGTGTTTAGGTTATGTCTTAAGTTGACCGCTGAACCTTTACACTTGCTGATTGATTAGTATATAGGTTATGTCTTAAGTTGACCGCTGAACCTTATACTTGCTGAGTCTATCTGCTTGCCTAGAGTTGGTACAGTGTCAGATATAGATGTGTTTACTGATGTTTCAGATGCTGTTGTTGAGGAGTCTTATGTTTGACTTTAATATTGTTCATCCAAAGCATTGGATGACTCTTTGATCGGTTTCATAAATAGTTGGACTGAAAGACCCCCCGACTGGGTAACCAGTAGGGAAACCGGCTCTCCTTCCTAACGGTTTATGAAGTTGGGTTGAGAGCTATGCATTAGTATTGCATGATAGTATGGGAACAGTTGTTGAGATGTTTATACTTCACATGTTTATATATGTTGGAGTATTCTGTATTGCTTTATCTGTTACGTGTTGTCACAAAAGGTGGCTAGGAGAACTCTAGTCACTCCCCACTGATTGTGGCGTACATGTTTACATGTATGTAGGTACATGACAGGTGGTTGGCAGAGGGTTGCATGGAGCTAGCGAGCGATGATCCTATTCATCGATTGACTTACACGTTTACGTTAGCTAGACTTAGTTTACATTTCAGTTTTGAGTGCCAGTAGGGATGTGTCATCCCAGGCTGATTGTATATATATTTTACTTTCAATTTTAGTTTAATTCACCTCGCATGTTGTTTATACTTAAAAAGTTTTAATTCCACTGCATTTTTTTAGTACTTTTGTATATTTATATTTCCGCTTTCGCGAGGGGTTTTACACATCAACTCATACTCTAATTGACACCTGTCATCATCTATCCTACGTGTCCATCTATTCTAATATTCTACCCTATCTACTAACAAACAAGAAAGGCCAAAAAAATTAAGCCAAACTTCCAGCAAATGTTGTTTATTCATCTTCAACCTCTTCTATTATTCACCATTATTAATTTTTATTCACCCACCATCAATTTACCCGTTATTCACATTTATGTCTATTCATCATCAATTTCTCTCTTTGTATTCCTATTAATTGTTTCGACCGACACATCTGTAAGAGCTGCTCAAATTGGTCACATATACTTCTACCATTCAGCAGACACCAGAATTGGCGGCTACACCGAAGAAACCCAAAATTGTTCTTACTACTGCATTCTCTAGTGTGAGAATCTCCCTTTTTAATTTTGAACATCAATCGTGTGCCTCACTGAACTTATTTTTGCTCTTCTTTTGCCCTCCTGTTCCTCGTGTAGTTCAATTAGTCGTATTTCTTATATTTTGATTATTGATATTTTGGGAGCAATAGAGATGGCGACACATAGAGGCGACAATCATTGACACGACCCGAAAACACGACACGAACCCGACACGAAATTAGCGGGTTCGGGTCAAGGTGTTTCAACCCGTTTACGTAATTGGGTTGACACGAACACGACTCGAACTTATATGGGTCGGGTTAGGGTTGGGGTCTTGCGACACGAATAACCCATTAATTTAAATAGGTTATGATATATCCATCTAAATGGGTTATAATCGGGTTATGTTATTTTGAATTTGAAATAAGATATGAAGATTGTCTATTCTTGCTGTAAATTTTAATTTTGAATGCCTTTTATTTATATGGGTTGGATGGGTTAAACGGGTTTAATGGGTCGAAACTGATCTGTTAAAACTTAAATAGGTTACACAAGTCGGGTTGGGTTATTGAAAAAAATAAATGGGTTGGGTTAGGGTTGATGCTTGTGACCCGTTTATTTAATTGGGTCGGGTTAGGGTTGAGGGGTCATGACCCATTTAATGGTGACACGAACACGAACCCGACACGACCCGACTTGTTTGCCAGGTCTAACGACACATATAGAAGTTTTAATCTTTAAGTTTTAACTGTAATGTGGTCACTGACTTTATCAGTCTAAATGTGTTGAATAAAAGATTTCACCCACCCCGTGATTCCATTAATATACCCTGATCAAGCTCAATTTTCATTGATCCAAAGTTTTTTAATTTTGAAGTGGGTTTTGTGAGATAATTTCTGGGTATTTCTTATTTTTTTTTATTATGGCTTGGTTTAGTCCAATTTTGAAGATTTTGAGTGTTATTTTTGGGTTTGTGGGATTTGGTATTGGAATTACAATTGGTCTTACTGTTGGATGTTATCTTTTCAACTTTTCCCAGCCTTAGATGTTAAGGTATTTGCCAATTTTGTCTCCATCTATTTGATTGATTGATAAGTTATTTGTCTCGTTTGTTTTGTTGAACTGTTAATCTGGGATTTTCAGGAATTTATCAGAATGTATGGAAATTTTCAGCATTTTGCCCAGATCAAAACCTCAAAAAGTATCATTTTTTGTTAGATTTAGAATGTAATCTATGAATAAGTTGAATCTTAAGTGAGTTCAAAACATCAAATGTTAGAAATTGAAGTGAAAATTGATAACCGGGATCTATTTTTGTCAAGATTCAAGTTCACCAATATGGATAATTTGACAGGTTCATGGAGTTTTTTTTAAAAAAAATAATGAATGAAAGATATATAATATAAAGTATTTATTTTCCCCTCAAAAAAAAAATATAAAGTATTTATTTAAAATTTTTCTGCAATTTCCTTGATTATTATTACAGGATTGATTTATTTTACCTATTTACGATATTTACTACAATTTATAAATCCAATTATATCATACGGAGTAAATTTACATTTTAAGTTCTTTTTTTGCGAAAATGTTTTTGATTTTAAAGGATTTAACTTCATAAAAGTGATGAATAGAAATATTGCGCATTTTTAGAAACCTGACTGCATTGTTTGGGTATGATAATCTCCCTTTTTAATTTTGAGACGTCTCACTGAACTTTTGGTTGCTCTTCTTTTGCCCGCATGTTCCTCATGTAGTTCAATTAGTTGTATTTCGTATATTTGGATTTTTGATGTTCATTGTCGTCACTGACTTTCTCAGTCGGAATGTGCAATATAAAAGATGCTTCAAAAAGAACCATTTAACCTCATTATTTGAACATGATAAATTACAAATTAACAATATAATATGGTGTTCTAAGATATTACGTGAAACCAAATAATAATCGTATACTTATGTATGATATTCACTAGCTTAAAGTAGTTGGCTAGTGAAATCAAATGTAGTAGTAAGACGAGATTCTCATTTACAATTGTTATCCTTAAGTATGATACCCGCTAGCTTAAAAGTGATATCCGAAGCTTAGTATAGCTTAAAATAGATAATATCCCTTTCACAATTAGCCAATTGGGAGGGCAATTGGGAAAAATAGAGCACCCGAAAGTTGGGACTACTTTGTAGTTGTTTGTTAGGTATGTTCTAGGAGTTTCTTATAAGACTGTATTCTTCGTAAGTAGCGAATGATATCTTTAATTCAATATAAAAAGACCATGGTAGGTGATACTCAGTTTAGTCCTCAATTTACATGTTATATCAGTGACGTAGAAAAACCTTTAATTTTCTACCAGTTGATATTAAGTTTTTAAGTACATTAGCATCTTCCTTTTCTTGATTTACCATCTTTTTGGAAAGTTTTGACGGCTATCATTTTGTAGGATTTGGAATTTGTTAAGCTTGGGAATTGGCTTGACTCTTCGTATCGCCGTCGATCTCATTGCTAGAAGAAATCATAAAGATCTCTTCATTCTAACATTATAAGATTTACAAAGGTCAGTTCAGTTGAATTTTTATTTACTGTTCGTAAGTAAGGCAAGAAGTTCATGAATTATTTGATGATCACACCAATGAAACAGTTGTCGAGGAACCACGCACCAAACAAAAGTCTAGCTGAACTACAACATATGCAACTACCAGATGAGGTAAATTAAACAACTACCAAAAATATGTATATTATCAATATTGAAACATTAGGAATTTGATTGTTGAATTAAATTAGATTCTGCCCAGCAGAAACAGATGTTCATTTGCGAAGGGACTATAATAGAAATAGAACGGATGTTGAATGGAGGTACATGTCTTGCACAACATGTAAGAGTGGTCTTCAAGAGGACAAAACATGCTTCTTATGCAACAAGCTGGTCTAATATCCTACATTCCTATACAAAGGTAAACAAATAAAAACTTTAATTTTCATTAAATACAAGAAATAAACAATTCAAAAACAACAAGTACATGATTATGACAACCATAGCAGATGGAAAAACGTCCGCCAAGTTGGTCCTATTTGACAAGGAAGCAGAGAAGGTCATTGGGAAACCAATCACCAAGCTGCTCGACATATATGAGCAGGTACGACTAACACACCTGATGAGCTCCATTTTGGTCATCATTTCCTTTACATTTTCATTGTTTTCGGTCGCGATTCGACCTCGATTTGCGTGCCTTTAGATGTTTTTACGTCCGTTGCCTCGTATATTCCTATTCTGTTCACTTTTTGTAGGTATTACGGCGGGGACGAAGAAATGAGAGAAATCGAGACGAATTTGGAGCGTTTTTATGAAGATTTGTGAAGAAAGGATGAAGAAGCCTTCCCAGGCCTTCCCAGCCGGTCCTCCACCGGCAGCCGGCAGGCCGGCTGGGGAGCTGTGTCTTGACTTTTGACGAATTATGTAGAAGTTTGCAGACCATTGAGAATGCATCCCCAGCCGGTGGCCAACCGGCAGCCGGCTGACCGGCTGGGATCCACTCACCATTTCCTACATTGCCATCAAGTCAGACCTTGTAGATTGCATCCCCAGCCGGTGGACCACCGGCAGCCGGTACACCGGCTGGCAGTACCTGGGCATGAAGAAAAAGAAGAGAAAAAATCAGAACTGAAGAATAGGCTTCCCAGCCGGTGCCAGACCGGCAGCCGGCCGGTCGGCTGGGAACGCATGCTCTTTGGAGAAAAACGAAGAAAAAAATCAGAAGTCCTCACTTGGACTCTCAGCCGGTCCCAGACCGGCAGCCGGTCGACCGGCTGGGAGACCTTTTTCGTATTTTCGAGCCCTATATAAACCCGCACTTGAGACAACTTAAAAGGCACGCATTCTTAAGCTTATTTTAGGGTTTATACTGTTTTATTACTCTAGACTTAGACTCAAAAAACTCTCTTAATATTTTAATCTTCCTTAGATCTTTATTTAATCTTTCAATATTAGTTAATCCTCTCTTAGTAATTCTCTTAGCTTGGTTCTTGGGCAATTTTAGAAGATTTTTATTGGGTTGTAATTTGAGGGTTTGAGAAAATCTTCCAAGTTGTAATCCAAGTTCCTTGCTTTTTCCTTATTATTGGTATAATCTTCCTAATCTCTACTTTGTCTTTGCATTTTGTTTTAGTTTTGCTTGTTCAATTATTTACTCTCATTAATTTCCACCATGTTTAGCTTTAATACTTTATTTGTTCAAGTTTATTCCTTAGCCATGTGTGAGTAGTCTTATTCTAGGGTTAGGGGGTTTGCTTGGGTAGTTAGTAGCCATGAAAAATGCCTAGAGTTAGTCTTGTTTGCTTCTTTGGTTAAGTTTTCGCATCTTGCATGTTATGTGTTTGATGAAATGCCTCAACGACGGTTGGGTGTTAGTCTTCACTTTGTTTGCTTTAGACGAAAGTCTTGGGGTTTCATGAGCATGCTTGTGTGTTAGGTTAGCTTGGTTTGTAGCGAAAGCTAGGACTAGACTCGACCTAAGGGTTTGTCAACTCGAGAGAAGAGACAACCCTAGACCTACCATAGAAGTGATACAAGACCGTTATCTTACGTTTGGCTACCGACTTACCTAGGTGACCCCCGACACCCTAGTCCTCTTTATCATCAACTTCATCTAGATTTACTTGCTTTAGTAGTTAATTAGTTTTTCCAAACCAAAACCTTTTACCCCGACTCATACTAAAATTAAAGCATAAATATACAACTTCCCCACCGTCTTTTGGGTTCGACCCTAAATTATACTACTTAATTTGGGAGTTTATAAATTGTTTTTGATGCCGGTATCGACGACAAAAACCGGCCATCAACACCACACAAGACACACACACACACACAACAATGTACTGGGAAACAACACGCATTCAAAGTCAAGGTGGGAATGAGCAAATATGGATTTGAATGTGATCTCAAAGGACAAAAGACACTAACACCGGAGAAAAACGAAGAGGCAAATATCGTGAACAATAAGAACAAGGAAAAGGTAAGATAGAAAACCAGACACTCTACAAAAAAAATATTGAAGTAAAATACTAAACATTGATATGCGACTCAAAATGCAGGCATCACTACAGCAAGAGGGGTCCCTACAACTACCTACAATAGATGAATTTTCAATACAAACACCAGAAAATAAGGAAAAGCGGAAAAAATTGGAAAAGTATGTAAAGTTAATTCAAACAATAATATGATTGCATTTACATTCAGAAACACAAATCTAAAAAAACAACACTTAAAAATGCAGGGCTAGAAGAGGTGACAAAGACATCAAAATGAAGGGAAGTATAGTCAGCAAGCGCGCAAAATCACAAGCGCCATAAATCACAATGTCGACGCAAAAAAAAAAACACAGCATCAATCACCAACTAGAATATTTCTTTTAGTACTTAATGAAAACTCGAACCATGACGTCTTATTTCTTATAGTTTTGCACATTACTTTGCTAGAACTACTCTAATAAATTATAAACAATATTTTCTTTGAACTTAATAATTGGTATTAAGTTTGTTGAATCATACGATTTCAGTTCATCGGGCCTTAGGCCTTCTTAAAAATTTAGAAGTAGTTTTTAAGTTGATGAAGAAAAATTTATAAGAAATATGAATTCACTACATAAATTTCACATTAAAAATCATGTGGGTTGGACACAAAAATTAAGCATTACCTTAGAAATTTTAGTGATGAATGGGAACGTCTCAAATTTAAAACTAATATGCATTAACAATAATTGTTCTCCCTTATTATTATCCTTATGGTTACGCACCAAAAAACACAACCTCAACATTACAAAAGTCGCCAACCAAAATAAATCCGTGAATTTCACGGGCACCCGAACTAATTACTACCTAATAAGTCTAAACTTTTGCATATTACTACCTAATATGTTGAATTACTCAAATAACAACCTAATAAGTGTAAAAACTTACACGATTACTACCAACATGATGGAAATTGCTAAAAAATGACGGAAATCAGTTTATTTCGTCCCTTTTTAATTTCAAACCTAAATTAATACCTATATTGCCCTTCCCCTCTCTTTCCTCCATTAAAACACAATTCTCTCATTCAATAAAACTCATTTCCCAGAGTTTAACTCCTCCATCAATCTCCTTCCAGTTTCCCTTGTAAATTATTTCACTTTCTAATTTTCCTCCATTTTCATCTCCTTAATTCAGCCAAAAATGAATGGCCCCCCTTAATAAGTTGAGCATTATACACAAACAGAGATCAAAGGGACTAAACCCAAAAAATGAAACAATCTGATGAGCAAAATTCAAGTTCAAAATCAAGAAAAATGGGTTCTTGAAATGTCTTTTTCATGAAAATTAAGAATGAGATGATAATTGGGTGTGTGAAGAGAATTGCACTATAGGCTTATAAATTAACCAAAAAAAAAGAACAATAAATAAAAACGTGGGTGTGAAAAAGAAGAAGAAAAAGTATAGAAAAGTGGAAAAATTAAGAACTTTAAGTTGTCAAAATGATGTGGACCATGCGGTATGTAGGAATTAAGGAGTAAATGAAATTAATTAATGAATTTAATTAATTAAGTGTGATAGAGAAAGTTGGGAGGGAGCGAAGGAGGGAGGGGTAGGAAAAATTTCATAGGTAGGAAGGCGATATTAAGGGAGTGGTAAAATCGTTATTAAACGTACTCCGAACATTTAAAACTAACTTAAGTTCGATTTCCATCAAAAAGGTAGCAAAGTGATTAATGTTGTGTGATTTTAGGTAGTAAGTTACAAAATTAATAATATTAGATAGTAATATACAATTTTTTGAACTTATTAGATAGTAATTTGTCATATTTCCTAATGATAATGGTTTAAAACTTGTGTATAAAAATGGCAAGGTTTAAAGTTTACACATGTTTTAAATCTGTGAAAAAATGCACGAATTCGATGTTAAAATATGATAACAAATTTTTTAAATCCACTCATTTTAGTGCATAAACTCAATATCCATAACTAATTCCTTGAGAGTATTAATTTAACGGAATGCTATAAAATCTACTTAACAGAGTTTTATAGTTCATTTATTTTGTTATATTTTTGTAGATCTCATTTTTAAAATTGAAAATTAAAACAGTATTGTTTATTAACATTTTTTTGTTGAAAAATATTTCTTATTAAAAAAATTAGTCAAATTTAGTGCATGTTTGGCCTTATTTATGGAAAAAAAAATTTACTTTTGTAAAGGAGTTTTTATAAAAGTAGTTTTTGATAAAATTGTTCATGTTTGGCCAAAAATTTTTAGAAACAATTTTTATCAGTTTTATCGTGTTTGGCCTAACTAAGTTCTATCAATATTTTTTGGATTTTGGCGCTCAAATAACTTAAAAGCAACGTGAAAAGAGAAACAGAAGTAACAATTTGCTACTTCTGTTTCTAGGGGTTTCTAGGAGTCAGTTTTAGAATTTTTGTTTAATAAAATCAGTTTTTAGTTTTTTTAAAAAGTAGTGTTTGACCCAGCTTCTATTTCTTTGGTTGAAAAAACAGTTGAAAAGCAGGGCCAAACACATACTTAGTAATATTTCGAAAATTTGCTATTATGATGGCCAAAATGTTAGAATTAAAACTTTGTAAAATAATATAATAACGTTATTTGTTTTACCATTTTTTTTATCATTTATATTTTCATTGTCTAGTAATATTTTTTGTTCATCTTTTTATTTTATTTTTCTATTATTGATAGACTATATATATGGATTATTGGGAAAATTATGCATTTTCATATTTAATTATTTATGCAACATGAATGAAATTGAGGATGGTGGTTCATTGAAATTTTGTATTGAATATTCAATAATATTCTATTAACAAAGTTGTTTTTTTCATAAATTAATCCCATCATTTTTGTGGTGGGTTCTAATTTTATTTAAAAATAAAAAATAAAAGAAAATGGATGTGATGACGTGGACGCACGAAATGCTCTTGTATTAATATAGATAAGATTGTGTAATAATGTTTTGTGTTCATCTTTTTATTTTATTTTTCTATTATTGATAGACTATATGGACTATTGAGAAAATTTTGCATTTTTATATTGTATTATTTATGCAACATAAATGGAATTGAGGATGGTGGTTCACTGAAGCTTTATATTGATTAATTGATAAAATTCTATTAACAAAGTTGGTTTTTCATAAAGTAATAACATAATTTTTATGGTGGGTCCTACTTTTATTTAAAAATAAAAAATAAAAGAAAAAGATGTGATGACGTGGACGCACGAAATTGCACGAAATGTTCTTGTATTAATATAGATAAGATTTGCCGTTTTTCTGAGTGTATTTCTTTGATTGATTATTTAAAGATTATTTGCCGGTTTTTTTCAAATGAGCGCACTAAGTCGCGGGTGAGAATCGAACCCCAACTTCATGGTTGGTAAGAGAGCTCTTACTACCTAAGCTAACTCTTGTACTCAATTGAGTATGATAATGTAATATGCTGCTATTAACATCGTATTCAAAAACAATAGATTCCGACCAATATGCTATCAAAACACGCCGTTTACCAAACACATGAAAATAATAGATTGTTTGGTCAAACTACTAATTATGCCGGAATGTACTAATTTCCCTCAGCTTTTACCAAACATGCATGATCTATAATCAGCAGGTCTTGCTTGTGACGAGCTAATCCCGTTACAAGCTTGTGACCTCTCACAAAAAGGGAGAGGATAAGATGGGACACCCTTCATATGCTTTCCCACCCACCTCTCAAGGGTATTTTATAAAAGGAAAAATATTCGTTACAAGCCATCACAAATGAGAATTTGTGATCCACTATTTACAAATGAGACCTCCGTTTAAACTATAGGAATTAAATTCAATCATAGATAATCTCGAATTTAAACTCGGCTCGATTAGGCCCCTAGTTTTCACCCCCTAGACCATTAGTAGGCTTGTAGCAAAAACATCAAACTCACAAACCCAATTCCTTCATCAATATCCCCTTCCCTTCTCCCTCCCCCTACCATGCCCAAGTCTCACTTCACCCCTTCATTTCATGTCTCTCCCCAACACCAACAAGCGCCCACCCACCACTAACCCCAACCTCCCTTCTGCCTCCGCCACCTCCGCCGTCTCCTCCGCCGCGCAGCCGGCGATGAAGAAAACCAAGTCGCCATCCCTATCCTCCCCTCTGGACGCCAAGAACGGCCTGCACAGCCTATTTAACTCCGACGAACCCGGTTCGATGATCTTCGGGGAGGATCTCGATACCAACGATGTTCTTGATTCGACTCCGAATTCTCGTGCACGGATCACTGATGGTGTTGCTGCTAATTTATCTCGTAAAAAGGCTAGCCTTCCTAATCCGTCTAAGAAGCTCGTAATTAAGCTTGTTAAAGGTGTTGTTCTATTTTATTTTCGATTTTCGAGTTTTATGTTAGGGTTTTTGGAGGAATTTGATTGATTATGTTTATCGATTGCTTGTTTATATGTTGTGAATTGTGATTCATTTGTTTACGTTTGCTGGCCGTTTTGTACTCCTCCATTCCACTTATGTAATCGCTACTGCCCCTTTGATAATCCCTTTCCCGTCATTTGTTTACCTTGACCAATGACAGTGGACGGAACCGTGTGTGGATACTGTAACTGAATGACGAGGACCCAATGCATGCGGATGATCAAATTACTCATAGAAATACACTCCTAAAATAGAAATGTAAACAAATGAACGTGACGCCTTAAAACGGAAGAGTTAAACAAATAACCAGGACATAGGGGTACATGTCCTATACTTGTTAAGCGAAGAATATACTATATTAGCTCCATTATATTCATGAAAAAGGACTAGGCCGCACGCACACGGATCTAAGAGAGTTCAATTAGTAAGCCCAAGAACTTCTATCCTAAATCCAATAAATAATAGGAGTAGTAACTTGTAGTACCTTTTATCTTTGTTTTGTTAATGTGGGACACTTTAGTGTACACAAATAACGAAAACATAAGAATCAATATTTCTTATTCTGACTATTAACTCTTGTATGAATAAGAATGTGGAAAACATTTCTGAAATTGATGAAGTAAAGTAAAAATGGAATCTTTTTATACTTTCCTGCTAAAGTAACCAAGTTATCCTAGTTACTGCATTGATGCAATTGAACAATTTTGATCACGGAATTAGTTTGAGAAGGCGAGAGGCGCAAGGAGGTGATACAAGGTGGCGAGGTGAAGGACGAAGGCACGCAATTTATGGACACGAGGAACACAGAATTTTCAAATGAACATGTCGATTCTAAAATATTTTTTTGCACAATTGTCCTTTTTGGTCTTTAAAGATGCTAATATGTAAATAAGTGAAAACTAAGAATAAGTGGGAGAAAAGAAGGGTATAATAAAAGAACGCGGAAAAATATATGGAATTAGTAATGTTCCTCAAGTGCGCCTATTGGTGCCTCATGCGTCATAGGCACCCGAAGGTGACGCCTCAGTGCAACTTTCGCTTAGGCATGCTTTTTTAAACCAAGACCGGAGATTATCTGAATTGAAATTCTCTTTGTCCTCAACGGGGAGTGGGGGTAAGGTTTAACACATCCAATACCATAAATTCCTATGCACGAGCCTTTGAGGTACTTGGGTTGCTGTGGAGGTTGTATTGGCATGATTTAGATAATTTGGCGTACACTTGGCTCATGTGTTGCTCAGCCATATCCAAGTGCTGAAGTCTCCATTAATTGATATGAGGATACAGGTATGTGGACACTTCTTCGGAGCAAAAATTAATTGAAAATATGAAACATTTATTTATAAAGTGAAAGGGTATATGTTCCAGACAAAAGATATATTGTGTTAATATAGTACTCCGTAAAAAAATTAGATTACATGCTTCATATACCCCTCCTTTCTCTTATTCTGTCTGTGCTGGCACAAGTGCCTGGTAAGGATTCCAATCATTCCATACCCATACGGCCTTATCCATGAGTGTCATGTCGCACACTCTTATGACCCAATCAGAAAGAGAAAGTAACATAGCTTGGCTGTACGAATTTCGTAACCCACAAGCGTAGCACTGTTTGCTAGCTATATATCCTAAGTAGGTTGAACAATGGCCTTCTTCTTTGAAAGAAGGTTGAACAATGATCTTGACAGCTTTACCATGTTATTTCGAATCAGTTTGTGCATTTCATTAGCCACACAAGACATTCTCTAGTAGATCTAATTGATAAACATATATAATTGATCTTTGTATGTGCCTCTATTAAGACTGGTAAGTCAATTTTTTTGAACTAACACTCTGATGGGGTGGATTGTCACAACATAATTTTACGTTTCTTTATACAAAACTCTAATTAGTTATCCTTTTACTATGAAACAGCTAAACCCACATTACCCCCTAATTTTGAGGAAGATACCTGGGCAACATTAAAGTCTGCCATAAACGCTATATTCTTAAAGCAACCTGATTCATGTGACTTGGAGAAACTTTACCAGGTAAAATGGACAGCTTCTTTAATCAGGAGGATGAGAGGTCGGCATGTGTGTATTTATTTATTGACAGTTGCATAAATTGTTAATTTTTTCAGGCTGCTAACGATCTTTGTCTGCACAAGATGGGGGGAAGTCTGTATGCACGAATTGAAAAGGAATTTGAAGCAAATATATCTGCCGTGCTTCGTTCATTGGTTGGACAAAGCCCTGATCTAGTTGTGTTTCTATCACTTGTTGAGAAATGTTGGCAGGACCTCTGTGAACAAATGCTTATGATTCGTGGCATTGCTTTGTATCTTGATAGAACATATGTGAAACAGACCCCACATGTGAAGTCATTGTGGGACATGGGACTACAACTTTATCGCAAACATCTTTATTTATGTCCTGAAGTTGAGCACAAAACTGTCACTGGTCTCCTGAGAATGATTGAAAAGGAAAGGTAAACTGTCATACTTGTATTGTTATGAATTAGTTGTTTCTATGTTATTTAGGATGTTTATGTGCAGTATTAACCTAAGCCGCTCTTGTTACTGTCAATTCGGCATGTGATTCATTGCGCTATTTTCTATATTTTCTCATTACCCTTTCCCTTTTATTGGCCTATTGATTTTTCTAATTTGATAAGGGTATGCCCCAAAGATTAAAGGGGAAATTTTATCGTACGGCAATTAGACCGGCCTTACTTTATGGCTCGGAGTGTTGGGCCGTGAAGCAGTGTCACATTCATAAGATGAGTGTGGCAGAGATGCGTATGTTGAGGTGGATGTGCGGCCATACAAGGAAAGACCGGTTAAGGAATGAGGTGATTAGAGAGAAGGTAAAAGTGGCCCCAATAGAGGACAAGATGCTGGAGAACCGACTAAGATGGTTTGGCCATGTGAGAAGGAGACCTATGGACGCACCGGTTAGGAGGTTGGAGACCTGGGGTGCCGAAACGGTTGCTAGGGGTAGAGGGAGACCTAAACAAACTTGGAGAAGAGTGATTGAGCACGATATGAGATTTCTCGGGCTTCAGGAGGGGATGGTGATGGAGAGGGCACTATGGAGGGATACGATACATGTGGACTTCTAGCCTTTGATGTTTTTATTAAGTTTTCTAAAAAAAATTTATGTTTGGATTTGTTACACTTTTTCCTCCAAAACTCTTATTTTAATTTTTACTTCGTTTCTCAAATCACTTTAAACTTTATTCTTGATTTATTTTTTTGGGTTTTTATACATGTGATAAGTTCGATTTAAAATTTATAAAACCCCTTTGCCTTCCATTTTTTTTGTTTCACTCCACTTCAGTTTTTTTTCTTTTCCTTCTTTTTTCTCTTGTTGAGATGAGAGTTCACTCATGACGGTTCCAAGGGATGATTCATGTCAGCCGACCCCAAAACATTTTGGGACTAAGGCTCTGATGTTGTTGTTGTTGTTGTTGTTGTTGACGTATTTTATGCTCCTACCCAACTCATGTGGTGGTTGTGGTTGTGGTTGTGGTTGTTGTAGTGAAGTAACAATGCAATTCATAGCTAAAACTTATAAGTATGCAATCTGCCTTTTTAATTTACGAGTTATTTGGAAACATTTTATGTTCTCAAGGCATTGGTGATGTTAGCATAGACTCGACCTCTTACCGTACTATTTTTAGGAGCATTGAGCCACTTGGTAATGTTATACTGTTGCATCGATTTTTGTAATCTAATGCTTCTCTTTTGGACTTGGGTTGTTACACGTTGCATCACTATAGAGGGGATTGCAAGTTTAATTCTTGATTGACCTGTGGACCTGTCTCGCGCTTTTATATAATAATATCTTCCAGGGTATATAATCCAGTTGGAGAAATTGCATTTATAGGGTTAGAACTCCTATTATGGTCTTTATGGATATACTTGTTTCAGGCTTTCACCATAGGAGAAAGTAGGAAGCTCCAGGACAATTTCCAGTTTCTCAGTTTAAGAAGATGAGTGTTATTGGCCGCAGTTGTTCATGTCAGTATAAATCTTTCAATTGTGACATAGGATATTTTTCTGAGCTATTCACATGTTAAAACTTGTTGGGCTACAAGTTTGTCTGTTGTTTAGAGTGATGTGCTCTAACTATCTCCAGTTTTTCTTTGCAACTTAGCTAACTATCCTATGAGAGAGATCAGTGCTGAGAGGCAGAGTGTTACATCGTCTGATATTAGCTATTGATTCTTATGGTACAAGTCTATTATTCTCGCGTATAAAGAAATTCAATCACATCTTGGTATTTTGCTTGAAACTCCTAACGAAGAATAAATGAAATTTTGGGACCATCGTTATTTGACTTTATCTGGTCACCTCGGAGCTTATTTGCACTTCTATCTCCATCTCGATAATTGCGGAGCGCAATCTGTCTGCAAATTGAGGTGTGGATTTTCTATGTGGAAATCATTTTCGTGAGTAAGGCATAGATGTTGTCGGTGCTCTTGAGGCTTGTGTAAATAGTGTCAGTTTCAGATCATAGGTACCTGATTCCATATGAATGCGGTATGCCCTTAATAGAGTGTTTTGTATATACATTTAAGGGAAACACCATAATAGAATATGTTGGAATCTATTGACGGTTGGCTGGAGGGTTGAGCAAATCCGGTTAACCAGTTTCGGATTTAGAAAATGGAAAGTAATCTTTTTGCAGCTTTGTATGCTATGGACATCCTCTTATTGTTTTAACTCGAGTGTCTTCTATTTGTCATTGATATTTCAGATTAGGGGAGGCTGTGGATAGAACACTTCTTAACCATCTTTTGAAGATGTTTACTGCTCTTGGAATATACCAAGAGAGCTTTGAAAAGCCATTTCTTGCTTGCACCGAGGAGTTCTATGCTGCTGAAGGTGTTAGATACATGCAACAGTCTGATGTTCCAGATTACTTGAAGCATATAGAAGTATGTTTATGAAGCAATACCACATACACATCTATGCATTTTCTTACCGTCCTTCATTTAGTAAAATGATTTTCTTCTATAAACTCTGAATGTTATATTCCAGATATTTTACTATGTCTAAGATTGTACTCCATACATGATAAAAATATCCCTAGTAGTAGAGTTGGTCACTTGGCAGCCTGTACACTGAATTGGACTGTGATTCATGCTAGCCTACCTTGATGCAGACTGGTTTGTGAGTGAATATTACTGGCCTGTGCAAACTGGTCTATATCAGGCCCATGAGTGGCATGAGTCAGTGTGAATTTGTTTGTTATTCCCTTTAGGCCTGATCTGCCCAAAAATGATCATGTTGTGAACAGACCTGGTTCTTTTGTGGCTTACTCCAATCTACGGTTTCCAGGCTCTGGCCTGACCTTGTAGTTTTGCTTTGCTATGGAAGATTTAAATACTGTTGGTTTTTCACAGACAAGGTTGCACGAAGAACAAGAGAGATGCTTGCTTTACTTGGATGCAAGTACTCGAAAACCACTCA
The DNA here is from genome assembly GCA_029255685.2 of Silene conica. NCBI lineage: Eukaryota > Viridiplantae > Streptophyta > Magnoliopsida > Caryophyllales > Caryophyllaceae > Silene > Silene conica. Next base: position 79,048,483 of record CM055314.2, read on the forward strand.
TCTCAACTGCTGAAAAGCAACTTCTTGAGCGCCATATTTCTGCAGTACTCGATAAGGTGTGGGTTCTTTTGGACTTGCAGTATCTTTTCTGTACCTCAAATTAATTCACTGAAGTAACTTTCTTCATTTGGAGCAGGGCTTTATGATGCTGATGGATGGGAGCCGTATCAAAGACCTCCACAGGATGTACAATTTGTTTTCTAGGGTTAACTCCCTAGAATCATTGAGGCAAGCATTAAGTTCTTACATCCGTAAAAGTGGTCAGGCAATTGTTATGGATGAAGAAAAAGATAGTACTATGGTTTCTTGCCTCCTGGAGTTCAAAGCAGTTCTTGATAAAATATGGGAAGAAAGTTTTTCGACGAATGATTCCTTTAGTAATACTATCAAGGATTCATTTGAATACCTCATTAATCTACGTCAAGTGAGCATCTGAATTTTTGTTTTCTAGTTGACTGGAATTTTCTGTCTGTATATATTAATTAAATGTCACTAACATGATGATACTGTTCCGGGAAAAATGAGTTGATAGTGATTAGTTTCAAGGAGCACGCAGGTGGGATTACTATCTCTCAGAATTCATTTTTATATTATGGATTATTGAACTCAGTGTTCACTGTAGGTAAAATGATGTCTAAGAAGGTACACTTGGATATTCGATACTCGCCTTTCAATTTTCTTTCAGTGTCCCTAGTTTCTCGTATCCCTCTTTCCAAGCCAATGTAGACCAAATACTAAAAAGAAAACCCGAGACAGCCGAATACTGCTTATCATACATTAGACTACAATATTCCTTTTCGTTCCTACTGTTAAGTGGGGATGTCCTTTATAGTACAATCATGCAAATAAAAAACAGATGTTTTGTTTCCTGTAAGTTTGTTAGTAGTATGCTGGATTCCGAAACTAGTGCCTGTTTTATACCGTTTTATGGTCTACATAGTAACTAGTAATGTAATATGCTAGATTCTGGAACTAGTGTGTACTACTGTTGATAGATATTTTTCTATCGTAAGCTGAATCTTTGGCATTGGGTTATTTTTATTCTGTATCCCACACTTGGTTTTGCTTACGCACCTAAATGATGGACTATGCTCTTGTGACTAGAACCGTCCCGCCGAGCTGATTGCAAAGTTTCTGGATGAGAAGCTTCGTGCTGGCAATAAAGGAACATCTGAAGAGGAATTGGAAGGCACCCTTGACAAAGTCTTGGTCTTATTTCGATTTATACAGGTAGCTTGCTGTTTTTAGACTTCTAGTGACTAGCGTCTATAGAGCTTTCTTTTCTATAAAAGTATATGCCTACTATGTGGTTTTCCTTTTTGTCTTTCTGTAATCTTTGATTGTTTTCTATTTTTTTTTTCTGTTTTATTTTTAATTTTTTTATTTGTCTTGCATTAAGTTATTGTCTTAACATGTCAATCATTGCAACTTCTGTGGTCATTTAGGGCAAGGATGTGTTTGAAGCTTTCTATAAAAAGGATCTTGCTAAGAGACTTCTCCTGGGAAAGAGTGCTTCAATAGATGCTGAGAAGTCTATGATCTCAAAGGTAAAATTTAGTTCAATCCCTCAGTTGCATTTTGATATTCATTTTGTTTATTAAGCAAGATGATTTGTACATTGTGCAGTTGAAAACTGAATGCGGTAGTCAATTTACCAATAAACTTGAAGGAATGTTCAAGGTATGTACCTTCACTGTATGAAACCACTATTTTTTGAGTTCCTTTTAGCTGTGTGTTAGAGTTATCTCAGGGAGTTCTGCATATTGTTCGTTTTGAACATTTTATAGATTTAGCTTGGTGTAGTTGTAATCTTTTTGGCCAATGCAGTTCTTGTAATGTATATAATCCACCATACATGGCATTGTACAATCTCCATCCATTTTTTGATCCCCTTATCTCTGTCCAGAGGAGATCAATATATTATTGCCACATTTTACCCTCTGAATATTGCGTGCCTTCCTGTTCCTCGTAAGAGCCAGTCTACGGATATCCCCTTCCCCCTTTTTGTGTCCTTGCATATTAAATGTTTCTTGTTCATGCTAGAGATTATCATGCGTTCCTGTCACAATCACCCACTAAGTGATCTAAAGTAATTGCTCAATATGTGTCTTTTTATCCTGTTTGGGGTCTTGTTATGTTGTATGTAATATGTCCGTGGTTTTTCTTGAGGGGTGATTTATGGTACTACTGAATTTTTTTTCATAAGAAAAAACCTTGCCCCCCGGGGTAATGTTGTTGGTTACCTCACATCTTGCAGGAGCCATTGAGGCATTGGGGTAACATTGTTGTGTAAAAGAACCTTGGGGTTAAGTGCCTATATTTTGATCAACTATATACTGAAACCTTGAGCTTTGCGGCTTTTATCTAGTTCTCTTGATCTGCTGCTTTCCCATTGATTTCTGCATCTGTCAGAACAATCAATGTGTTCTCTTATGTTGAAGAGTCACTTACCACCCCTTCCTTTTTAAATAATGGTCGTTGTAGGGTAGGTTGGTCCTAAAAAGTCAAGTAACATAGGGTTTCCCTTGAAAGATTGTTTACCAAATTACATACTCCCTCTCTCCCTGTATCCAATTTTTAAAGTCCACGTTTGACGTGGGTGGTCAAATGTTGTCAAAATTAACCTATATTTTCTCACTATGTACAATGGCGACAACTTGATAAAGATGATAGATACTTAGATAGTATGGAAACATTTGTTCTAATAAATTAACAAGGATGAATTTTACATTGTATCTCTACATATATTGAAAGAACTTGATGGTCATTGGCGCCAAAGTTAAATGAGGATAATAAATTTGGGATGCACGTAGTATCACACATTCACACATGGTCCCCTTTCCCTTCCCGATTTCCTGAACTATTTGTACTCTCCTGATGCAACTGCTCTTAAATGATCATCCAATGCACATTTATATTTGTTATGTCTTACATTGTCTATTTGTCTCTCTTTATGCCGCTTTGAAGGATATTGAGCTATCGAAAGAAATAAATGAATCCTTCAGACAGTCTTCCCAGGCAAGGACTAAGCTCCCCTCAGGAATTGAGATGAGTGTTCATGTCTTAACTACTGGGTAGGGTTTATTTCTGGTCTTCATTTGAGCAAAGCAATATACTCCCTCTCTTTTTTTTTTTATTTCTTCCCATTTGTTGTTACGCGGTTTCCAAAACAGTACTTTGACCGAAGATTCCGACATGTATACATAACTTTGTTTTGTTGAAAATAATATTTTGTGAAACCTTATTTGATGATAAATGCAAATATACTAGTTTTATTTAGTAATAATTCATGTTCTGAGTTTTCTTCAAGAAAACTAATTATTGTATTCTGAGTTATTTATGGTCAAAGTTTGTCAACTTTGATTCTCAAAATGGAAACGGGAAGAAAAGAATGGGAGGGAGGAACTTATATAAGGGTTTTTTCCTGCATCCTTGCGTGTTTCAGCTGTAAGAATTGTCATTGATTGGTTGCAGATATTGGCCAACATACCTCCCAATGAATGTCCGGCTTCCACATGAGTTAAATGTGTACCAGGTTAGACATAAGTAAGCAACATAACTTATGTGTGGTCAATGTTAGAGATGTATTCTGATTAGTACATGATGTGCAGGATATCTTTAAAGAGTTCTACCTTAGTAAATACAATGGCAGACGGTTAATGTGGCAAAATTCGTTGGGCCACTGTGTCCTGAAAGTTGACTTCCCAAAAGGTAAAAAGGAGCTTGCAGTTTCACTCTTTCAGGTTGGTATTTTCTTACTGCTTTCTACTTTGCATGGGCCTAGGTTTTTTGTTCTTTCATTAACCTGAATGTGAAGATTTAAGAGGACAATAATTTCAGTAAATTACGTTATTAGTTATTATGAGTCTTCACAATTCATTTAGGGGGTGTTTGGGAACTATCATTTGATTTTATATTTGTATTTAAATTCGGGATAGTTAAATTGTAATTGCAAAATATAAATACCCTACATGGAAAACATAAGAATTTCAAATAAAGATTTTGTGGACCAAGTGCCAACATATTGACGGTAAACTACATCATCCCCAAAATTTAGGTATAACAACTACAATTAAAATCAATTGAGGATTCAAATAGGAAGTTGTACCCAAAAATTGTAAAGAGGGAAAAAAAGGCTGTCATGATTAAGGGAGGAAAGAGAAAGGCAATGATATGTGAATATTATAAGTTATCAAAATAAAATATCAAGTTACCAGGGATGCATTGAGGAGAGATGGAGTATGTGAATACTCACAGTGTTAACAATAAGATTTCCAAATGACAAGGGGAGCCGTTATTTCATTTAGGCTAATTATGAGGGTCAGAATTTGGGTAAATCCAAATTTATTCATTTTCCCAAACACTCAATTGGGCCCAGTTATAGATTTCAGAATGAATTCCCACCTCCCAAGCACAGCATTATAGGAAAGCTATTGGATTCCTCTAAACTACATACCGCTTAGCATAAATCGAAGCTAAAGTACAACCCTTCACCATATAATCCCATCAGTGGCTACATTTAAAATAAATGTGAATTTTTTCAACCCTGTTAGGCTGTTACACCAAAATACAATTAATCTAAAACTGAAAGCAGTTATTTATGCATCGTGATGTTCATTTTTATGGTTGTGTACTCTAGGCTGTGGTATTGATGCTATTTAATGATGCTGAAACACTAAGTTTCCAAGACATCAAGGATGCCACTGGTATTGAGGATAAAGAGCTCCGAAGGACTCTACAGTCCCTTGCATGTGGGAAAGTTCGTGTACTTCTGAAGGTATTAAGTCAACTATCGCGGTCATCTTCAAGACTCCTTTTGTCCAATAACTATGACTGCAATCTTTAACACTTGGAAGTGAATTTGTGAGTAGGAACCTAAAGGAAGAGATGTGGAGGATCATGACTCCTTTGTGTTCCATGAAGGTTTTACTGCACCTCTCTATCGTATAAAGGTATTTTTTGTTTTCTTCTAGATGTGTATACACATGTACTGAGATTTGGTGTCTTAAGTGGATGCTATCTATGTTTGTAAAGAACTGTCTTGAATTCCCAAATTAATATTTTAATGTTGGTTCTTTATTTATCGGGAAAGTATTGAAAACTTGAAGCTAATTTAGTTTTGAATTGTCTTGGCTTCAGTACAAGTGACCATTTGGGTTTTGCTTGTGAGAGACCTTCACAAATAATAATTGTGGAACTCTACTGAGATAGTGTTATGCTTCTTAATACTCAAAGTAGGGTTGCTTTGTGGACTACTCTTTTTTGTCATCTTCAACTTTTCTAGTTAAAATAATGATTTTTTCCCCCTTTTCATCTAACTTTATAAATCTCTTGTATATTACTCCCACATGTGAGTCTTGAAGGGTAATTGTTTATGTAAAATACTATTCCAGTGATTGGAACATCACCTTTTGGCCTTGGTCGTGTCTTATCTGGTATTTAATCCTGAACTCATGTTTTCACAAGCATTATGTTGGTTGAATTTGCAGGTGAATGCAATCCAAATGAAGGAGACAGTGGAGGAAAACACAAGTACCACAGAAAGGGTATTCCAAGACCGTCAATATCAGGTATCCTATTCATCCCATTTTTCTTCCATAAGCTTCCCTTGTATGGAACCCGCTTATGGAACCTTAACCATCTCTTGAAACCGTAGGTTGATGCCGCTATTGTTCGTATTATGAAGACAAGGAAGGTGCTCAGTCACACCCTTCTGATAACAGAACTCTTTCAACAGGTAAAGGTTCATTCTTGTCAACTAAAAGGGATACTTGTTTCATGGACATTTTTTTGGGATAGATGTTCGGTCAACGCCTTTAAAATTGAATTGCTTGTTCTGTTTGATGGAACAGCTCAAGTTTCCAGTAAAACCTGCTGATTTGAAGAAGAGAATTGAGAGCCTAATAGACCGAGAATACTTGGAGAGAGACAAGAACAACCCTCAAATATACAATTACCTGGCCTAGAAGTTATACCTTATAGATTACTCGGGCAAATATGTTCGTTGCTGCCAGTTAAACACCAGTGACATATCGTTTCCCTGTTCGATGTTGTACAGCAACCTCAATTTATATTCTTAGTTTTCTTTAATTTATAGATGTATGTTTGGATGAAATGATTCGTAGGGGAAGGGACGAGAGGGGAGAGAGGGAACGAAATAGTTGTCTTTGTTTGTTTAGTAAATTGGCTGGTCACATTGCGGTCGAAAAGATATGGAAGGAAACTTCCAAGGCTCTTCTGTAGTTTTCCCCTTCATCTCCTTTCCTCATCTTCCCACCTTTTCTACCCAAACAAAGTTGTATCCTTTTCTCCATGTATTAGGAATTATGTTTCTTTATTTTATATGCTTTTTTTACTCCGCAGCTTGCAAGTGTACAAGTTATTCTTGCGCATTTGAGGATCGAATCCAAAGCGAGTTAAGCTACGCCAGGAGGACTAACTTCCGCTTTTGTAAACTACCTAGGATAGTACTAGCAAGAAGCAATTACATCGAAGACAACTTAAAACACGGTCCATGAGAAAATGCTCTTTTTTTGTGCCACGATGTTTTACATACTAAAATCCTGGCTCACTAAGCCATACTTGTGAAGTACCGATACAAAACATAAAATTACCAATTTTCAATATTGAACTACGAAAGATGAGGTAACACTGTCTGTAACAGTAACACTATCGGCTGTAATCAAAATGTTGGTCGAGTACGGTGGATTGGGCACAAGCTGCTTCTTCTGCAACATCAGCAATGCTTTCAATTCAAGGAGTAAACTTAAGACGGGTTAAATACTACTAAGTGGGGGTAATACATACAAAAAAATACCATTTTTTAGGCGACACGTGGGGTGATTTGGTATGTATTTGACCTGTATTAGGCTTAAGACGGATAATAACGGTTTGAAATGAGAATTTGTGATTGTTTTTTTTTTTATTTATTTTTTTTTATTTTGTTTGACAATTGGAAAGGTGTAACTAAGCATTTGTGCCATTACATTATACTGCCTACGCTCTACGGAGATATGAAATATTGAAACAATGAAAATAACCTAAACATTCCTTTAAACTATAAATGGTGTTCCTGCATGCAAAATCCAAACGAGTCAATCCAAGAAGATGCAGAAGAACATTTAAGCAGTCGGAGACGATAGTAATATGCAAACACCGTTTTGAAATAGCCCACTTTGTCGCTTTAAGCAGAGCTAAAGCTTCCGCATGTTCACTAGAGTCCGCTGATCCAGTTTCACCAAAAACACCATGAGCGACAGAAATGTTATCATCCAAATCACCAGTTGAGCCAATAGACCATCCAAACCCTGCTTTCCTATTCTTGCGCCAAGCAGCATCAACCGAAACCCGCAGAGGATGACAATTAGAAGATCCACAAATAAGAGAAAATACTTTACCACTCTTAAGATCGACAACCGATTCTTCGAAGTCTGAAATATTCCACTTTTCACCTGATTGTTTTTTTGGTGTTAGGAAATCCGTGAATTGTGAAAAGTGAAAAGTGAAAAGTATAGGTTTTTTAGTCACACTTAAATGAAAACCCACTTAAAATAAACACAAATATGATAAATCAAATTAATTCGTACATTTCTCATGAATGTAGATGAGCGAAGCTATTTTTAGTGAATTTAACTTTCACAAGATTTTAAAATTGTAAAAAGTACTTCATTGGTTTCCCCGTTGATCAACCAAAAAAATCAAAACGTTAATTAAGGTACGTGCTTGTCGATTAATTAGCAAACATGATTCTCATTTGTGACGATACTATTTTGTCACAAGTTTGTGACATCTCCATGGAGCAAGTGGGATAGCTATTTATGAGACGTCACAAACTTGTGAGTTGTGACTATCGCAAACAAGGCGGTCGATTACACAAATATTGTTAGCGAGTTAACAACTTCTAATTTATTTAGTTACCAATTACCAATTTTGAATATTGAACTACGAAAGATGAGGTAACACTGTAACAGTAACACTATCGACCTGTCATCAAAATGTTGGTCGAGTATGGTGGATTGGGCACAAGCTGCTTCTTCCGCAACATCAACAATGCTTTCAATTTCAGGCGTAAACTTAAGACGGGTCAAATACTACTAAGTGGGGTAATACAGACAAAAAATGTCATTTTCTAGGTGACACGTGGGATTATTCGGTATATATTTGACCCATATCACGCTTAAGACGGATAATAACGGTTGAAATGAGAATTTGTGATTGTTTTTTTGGTGCTAAGAAATTCATGAATTGTGAAAGGGAAAAGTTAGAAGTATAGGTTGTTTGGTTGCACTTAAATGAAAACTCACTTAAAATGAACACAAATATGAAATCAAATTAATCGTACATTTCCCGTGAATGCAGATGAACGAAGCTACTTTTAGTGAATTTAATTTTCATAAGATTTTAAAATTGTAAAAAAGTACTTCATTGGTTACCCAGTTGATCAATCAAAAAACTCAAAACGTTAATTAAGGTGCGTGTTTAGACGATTAATTAGCGAAAATGGAGTATTGGTTAGTCACTCACATGCAAAATGATTTACCTATCCTAGTGGACTAAATAAATTCTCATTTGTGACGACACTATTCTGTCATAAGTTTGTGACCTCTCACATGAAGCTAGTGGGAGAGCGGGTGAAATGTCAAGCAAGTGGACAGTAAAAGGATGTTACATCCGATGTATTACTCCAATTTTATAGTTTTTGAGCATTATATTAAAGTTTTTGAGTTTTATTTTAGAAATTATGAGTTTTCCTATAAAATTTCTGAGTTTATTTATGTAAACATTAAACTATAAAAAATCACAATAAAACTAAAAAAATATTATATATAAGTTTAGTGAATGTGAGTTATCACGGAAAAAAAATAAAATCTAACTTATAAACATTAATATGCTAAAAAAAATACACATTTGCTTAAAAACAAATAAAGTTTGAGCAATAAACTCAAAAAAATACATATATGCTCAAAAAATAAAAAGTTAAAGGTAGTACCCGCGATGTGTGTTTCTTTTTCTCTCAAGTGGAGGATTGTGAAAGGTCACCAACTTGTGACCATTTGACCATCAAGACGGTCTGGATTACACGAATATTGTTAGCGAGTTAACAACTTTTAATTTATTTAGTTCATCATCTTTTTTGTTTTTCAAAATCGTAGTATTGTAATCATCATTATATATATTAAAGAATCTTGTAAAATCGCTGATGTGGCGCAACGTGATTTTAGAATTAGTCTAATGGAGCTCTCTCATTCAACTTTAGAATTTTAGTTTTATTCAACCAATAACGTGAACAACATGTCACCTTCCATTAACCGGTTTTTATATTGTTTCCATTTTCTGCAATATATCGAATATAATTATCTTAATTTTGTTTCTTTAATTAATTTACATATATCTTTTTTTTTACAAGGAATTTACATATATCTTAAAGTTCTCAAATCTGAATTTTATAGTTTTCTTTTTTAACTATGTCTCAATAGTCCTATTTTTATACCATCTCACAATTATTACTCCTATTAACATTATCATATGTTATCTTATTATATATTATCAACAATTTTTTCAAATGTCCTTATGTATATATATATTAATTTTTTTTCGTTTTTATTTTAAGTATATATATACATGTTCAATAATTAAAATTTCAGGTTATATATATAATAAATATAATTTGTCGTCTTCTTTTAAAATAAAAGTACACAGCCCCGTAATTTTTCACGGGTGTTATACTAAAAAATAAAATGCTGAAGACAACCTTCATTATGAATGAGAGACCTTCATTATAGCAGGACTGTGTTGGTTGTAAGAACGTATTTTAATGCCCGCCATTTTACAGAATTTGAAATATCAACACTCATATTAACTCACCATTATTTTTTCAATAAGTTTAACAACTTTAAGACACTTACAAAATATTAAACGATCCTAATAAAACGAAAACTTCAAGGTATACTTATGAACAATTTTGATTATATAATAACTATAATTTATCGTCTTCTTTAAAAAAAAAATACACAACGCCGTAATTTTTCACGGGTGTTACACTAGTGAAACGTATAGAAACCGGTAAAAGTATATCGATCGATTTTACCCAACCGAGAATTGACAAAAATAAAAATCACACCGAATATTCAAAAACCAGGAACCCTATCTTCCTCCTTTTCCGAAAAATTACAAATTCCTCTTTTGCTTTAACCGTTGATTTTGATTCAACATCGTTGAATTACTTCTCTAATTAATTACTAATCCGTGTTCACTTCTATAATCTTTGACTAATTTTTCTTTAATTTCATCGTTGTTCTTGGAGGTCATCTGATCTCCAGGAAATTAATTCAATTTAACCAATTCGTGGAGATTATTGATCATCCGTCAAAGAGCTAGAAAACGCGGTAATTTCATTCATTACTCAATTATTTGTTTTTATTTGATATTATTTTACACGATTTTTGGTCTATGACTATGTTCTACGAGAATTAAGACGATTAATTGATTACAGATTGAATTTAATCGAAAATTGATGAAGGAAATTGAATCATTTTGTGTTTTGGTATAGGATTGGTGAAGATTTAAAGGTATAATTGTGGTTGAATTGAGCAATTAGATATGCAAATTGTTGTCTTTAAGATGTAATTTAGGGTTTAAACAATGTTATTCATCTGCTGTGGGAGGGGAAGATTGATTTTTTTTTTACGATTTATTAACTAAAGATTGCATTGAGCGGATAAATGATGAACGTAATTGAGTAATTTATGTATTTTGGTATTTCGTTGATTAGGAAGATTCAAAGGTAATTAATTGTGGTTGATTGGAACAATTAGATATGCAAATTGGTGTTTTTAAGATGTAATTTAGGGTTTAGCAATGTTACTCAGCTGCTGTGGGAGGTAAATATTGATTTTTATGATATTATTTTACATGATTATTGGTTGGTGTATGATTTAGTCTTACGGCAATTAATTGATTACAAATTGAATTTAATCAGAAAACCGTTGAATGAACTTGAATTTGCGCATTATTTCAGAAGGATGATTATCTATTGTAATATAAGATAGAGTTTCAGTTGATTAGGAAGATTCATAAGTAATTAATTATGCCAATTAGAGGTGTATATAGCTGTTGTAAGATTCCGTGTATATGTATTTTGATGAAAAGATAGGTTTTTGTTGTTTAGGATGATTTAGAGGTTTTTAATTTGTGTGAATTGAGCAATGAGGGTTGTGAAATGCTGTTATAAGATTTTATTTAGGGTTTAAACAAAGTTTCTCACTTGCTGTGATCTTGAAACGATGCAGTAGCTAAAAATATGCAGAGCCAGGTGGTTTGCAATGGTTGCAGAACAATCCTCTTGTATCCAAGAGGAGCCCCAAATGTTCGTTGTGCCGTCTGTAATACCATTACACCTGTCCAACCTTCTGGTATATGCTTTTTCTGTGTTTTAATTTTCTTATTTTGCATTGCTCATCGCTGTTGTGATTTTAATGTGGCATGATATATCTGCAACTTTTTACCAAAAACAGTTATTTGAAAGGTCAAAGCAGGGGACGAAGCTTTAAGCTTCCCGCTTTTGGTATTTCTTATAGCCTCATTGTGGGAATTTCTAGATGCCATGTACTTCACGTGTCAACTATTACTCTATTAGGATCCAACATGGCTTGTCATTTCATTTTGAGCTAAAAAATGTGATTTGTTTCACATAATAGTCATGTTTGTGTATATACGACCCCCTCTTACTCTTCAATTTGCGAGAGTCGTGGCAGTGTGGTAACTGGTAAGTTATCAGTCTGATACTCCATAACACTGCATCTGACACTTGTGAGAGTCTGATTAACATAGTAATGCACTATATGCTTAGGATGACATGGCAGAGGTGACTTCAATTTTATGGTCCTTTTGGTTTATGGTTTCATCCTGAACATCTTTTTCAATGATTTCATAATCACAGGAGTGGAAATGGACCAGATCATATGTGGGCGCTGTCATACTTTACTAATGTATACACGTGGGGCAACTAGTGTTAGGTGCCTGTGCTGTCACACAGTGAATCTAACAAATATGAATCCTTCCCCAGGTACTAACTTGTCTTCCCTGTTTTATTATTAGATACCTTGTTATTTATTTGGCTTCAAGCCCTATTATAGCTCTTCTTATTCGAGGTTTCCACAATGGTATAAATGCAAGTCATAGTAGATCTCTTTTATTGGTGGGCTTGTGGGACATCAAAAGCTTTTGCAAAATTAAACAAGACCATTGTTTAAAATGGCACGGTTATGAAGCGAACTGCTCCTTATTTGGAAAGCTATAGCTTTCATGTACTCCCTCCTATTCATAATAACCTTTCCTATTTCCTTTTTCGTCAATTCACAATACCTTCCCTATTTCCTTTTATGGTAAAGTTTTATATATATTTTAATCACCTCACCCCACCACAATACCCCACAATACTCATAATTTATACTTATTTTAATCACCTTACTCGCAACAATACCCCACAATACTCACCCTCTCTCCAATCACCTCAACCCACAACAATACTTTATGCTTATTTTAATCGAACCCTTAAATTTTGTGCCAATGTCTAATAGGGAAGGTTATCCCGAATAGGAGGTAGTAGTTTCTATGAGAATAAGAAAGTAGATTTTGTAGGACTTGTTCAGTAATTGATTCAAAGAATGGTTGCTTATAATTCGAAGGAAGATTTTTTTCCTTAAATCATTACTAGGAACATTCTAACTACATGAAATATCTTTCATGCTATAGACAATTAAATGGCTGTCTTGTCTCCTTAACTGGAGCATTAAGCAGTTTGTAAAGAGAAAGAAATAGTTTGCGAGGTTTGTAGTCGTTATACACTTCGTAAGTTATCCCATCAGGCCTTCAAAAGTTTCAATCTCTAGACACTTTGCTTGACAAAATTTACTTGTCTCCATATTTGTTTCTTTCTCCCCTCCCCCGTGCTACTGGTGTGAGCAGATCTGTCTTCTCTCTTCCGAGTTCTACTTTTTTTCCCTTAGAGATGATCTCGTCATATGCTATAATACATGATTGTTCATGTTCACCCTTGATTTCACAATTAGTGAGCAGCTTATGCCGAATGTTGCCCTATGCTGGATGGCCTGGACCTTTGATTACTGTTTGGTTGTAATGAGCATTGTGTCTATTTAAACGAGTTATGACTGTGTAGTTGTGTTAGAGAGTTCTAGAAAGGAGTTAGTGATTCATAAATTTATGATACTTCATAATATTATTTTTATAGGCTAAATATACCTGCCTGTAAGTTTTTTTGTGAGGTATGATTTTGCAAGGTATTTTACTATTACATGGTATTATAATATTCCCTTTCTTATACCTTAAAGATTCTCGCTTATAATCTCTTCATTCTGTGATTGTCAATAGCCCCCAACCAGGTTGCGACAGTTCGTTGTGGAGGCTGCCAAATGACCCTTATGTATCCATTTGGAGCTCCATCAGTCAAATGTGCTGTTTGTCAGTATATCACTAATGTTGGGGTAAGTTCATTGTTCTTCCTGTACTATTACTACAACAACATTACCCTACTGTTTCTAGACTTCCGCAAATTGCAAGGTAAGGGAGTTTCAGATGGACGCAGCCTATCTCCCGTGTTAGCAACACAGGGAGAGTATTTCCAGATGACCAAACTGAAATTGCATAGACAAGTACATGAATACATGTTCCTCCCATATTATTTTGAAATTTGTTTTTTTTAATGACTTTGGGCCATTTATTCATGTTAGAGGCCCCAGATTCCTCTTTTTTGTGCCTTAAGCCCGTAAGTGGCTTCTACGTTTTAAACTTTGGTCTTAATGATCCTCATGTATCATATGGTATGAAGGAGCAATTCTAGAGCATGAGCAGGTATAGCTTGGAGAACGGTTTGTTGATGTGTTGTATGCTAGACTTTGTGGATAGTTCATGCATTATAAACTTCTTATCAACTACATATTTTGTGAAGAACATGGAAGTCTAAGCTGGGGATAATCATCATACTCTTTTTCTTCTCATTAACTGCTCTGTTGATTTATATGTCAACGCTTCGACTAACTCATTAAAGTGTTGTAACTTTTCAAGCCGGCGTAGACGTTCTAATTTCCTTATACATAATGATATCATCGATTGATATGAAACCATAAAACTGCAACTAACTTAAAGGCTATCCTTTAGGATACGAGCAACTGAAAGTGTTGGACACAGGAAAGGTTTGTGATGACGCAATGATACTCTATATCATTGACATACCTTCCCTTACTGCACAATTTAAGCAGTATAAATGATTTGTCATTTTGTTAAAATCTTCATTTTCAAACAACATGAAAGACTTGAGCTTTGGGTCATTGACATACTACTTTCTTGGCATTGATCTCTGTGTCTCAGCCGCTTTCTATAGGTTTAGTGTTAAATTGTTCCAAAATGATATGTTAATACCAACATCTAGCTCTAACTTTTAAAACCTTTTTCATTTTCTTAGATTTGTAAGACTGTTCTAATTTTTCATATTCATTCCCTTTTCCTGATATCCCTTCAGAGTGGCAACGGGAGTATTCTTAATGTGACTGACGGATCAAATGGTGTAGCTACCTCATCAACCTCAACAGTAAGTAGTAGGAGCACAACTGGGTAGTATATATTATTCTTTAGTCTATGTTAACGGTACAGTCATGACTTCTAACAGCGAGCTGCCGAAGAGAGATGTAGTCGTCGTTGAGTGGAAAAATGCTGTGGCAGGGTGACTAAAAGTTTTGTTTTCTTCCTAAAAAAAAGTCCCATTTTCAAATGTTACTGTTTAATCTCCAACTTTTGTCCATATTTTCAATCTAGCAAGTTGGTGATGAAGCACACTGTGGTGGGAATATTTTCAGGAGGCACATTTGGTCTTAACTTTTCTTTATTGTTACTTCTTTGATTGTTTGTGCTTCTTTTTGTTTGTTAAAGTAGCAGTTGTTTGATGCAAATTGCTACAAATTTTCGTTGTGGTTTAATTGGGATAGTCTTTTGTGATTTCAATCTAGGGGTAAATTAAAGCTTCGTACATTTGACCCCTTTACTCCGCCTTTGGCGGGAATCTTTTAGACACGGGGTAATGAAATGGCTATCTTACGTTGTGAATTCAAACAATGATTATTCTAGCGACCCCAAATTGTTTTGAGATCAAAAGTTCAGCACCCTACTCTAGGTGTTGTAGTTGTATTTACATTGTTTCTGAGGTAAATAACTTTTGTTTGTGTTTGCTGGTTCCTTGATAAATTATTTATCTTATGCAGGTGAACTCAGATACGCACAGTCAAACTGTGGTCGTGGAGAACCCTATGTCTTTTGATGGAAGTGGCAAATTAGTAAGTTTCTTTGCTCCTGTAAGTTCAGCACGACATATATATATGCAACTCCTCTCGAGCAGTCACTGATGATAATATATATATTTTGCAGGTCAGTAATGTCGTTGTTGGTGTCACTACAGAAAAGAAATAAAAACCCAATTTTCCTATATTTGGAACGGAAAGGTTGATATGTTGTCATACTATATCTTTGGTTTTTCGAGCTCCATTTGTGTCCATTAATTAATGTCTGTCAATTAGTGAGTAACTGTGAATGTTGTAATTATCTTTATATGATGTTGGAATGTTTTTTTCTTACATTCCACTTAATTTATGAATGGTTTCAGCTGCCAATTCTGGATTTCATGTAATATAAATACATAAAAAGGATTTCTGGGTGTTTGTGGGTGCAGTCGGACGTTTCAAAAGGCTTTTGTTGTAAAACCTATGAATCGATATTTGACTGGTTTCTTGTTGTACTTTTGCGGTGTTTACTTTTGATGAGTTCGCTTGCTGTAAATCTGCTCTTGCTTTCTATTTCTTTGGTGGTTAAATACCCGGATAATTTGTGAGAAACTACCTTACATTTATGCCCATTTGTGAACAACTACCTTACTTTTTTTTTTTTTTTTGGTTAAAAACTATCTTTCATTTTAATTTTTTGTTAAAAACTACCTAAAAAAAGTTTTGAGGCCAATTTCTATTTATTATTGGTTTCACACGTGTGAGTTCTCTAAATTTTCATTCTTATTTTGTCGTTAAACTTGATATCTAAACTTATCCTTCTTATCTAAAGCTCTAAATGAAAGAGAATTCTTGCCATTAGTTTCAATTTCTTTCTTTAAGCATGTAGAATAATTGCTCCGGATGATGAACATGGGCTAAATGGTATGAACTCTATGCTATTAGTGAATAGGTGTTAGTCATGCATTTATTTGATAAAATGCACTAGTATTGATTGGTTTATGCATTTCTGATACATATTGTTCTACTCATTGCCGTATGATGCCGCAATACTTCATACTTCATTTGCAGCAACCATAGTAACTCGCTCTCTTGTCAAAAACTACCTAGGGGGCAGAAGTAGGATGTCCAAGTGCTACTTGCTAGTGAAAGGACTTAGCAGAAAGAAATTGAAGCTAATGACAAGAATTCTCTTTCGTTTAGAACTTTAGATAAGAAGGATAAGCTTGGATATCAAGTTTAACGACAAAGTAAGAATGAAAAATTAGAGAACTCACACGTGTGAAACCAATAATAAATAGAAATTGGCCTCAAAACTTTTTTTCAGGTAGTTGTTAACAAAAATTTAAAATGAAAGGTAGTTTTTAACCAAAAAAAAAAAGTAAGGTAGTTGTTCACAAATGGGCATAAATGTAAGGTAGTTTCTCACAAATTATCCTAAATACCCGGAGTATTATATAATCAAATGATTCCTGTCCCTGTCGCATTGGTAGCCGATAGCTGAAACATGGTTTTGAGAATGATAATGTCTGGCTTGTGAGCTACGACAGTATTTTTTTGAGACGGTTTTACAAAATGTTAATTTTTGTGGGATGAGCTCATTTAGTCTCGTGCTATCGATTTATGTTGGTCTAAATAACGTTCACACGGTTTCATGAAGTCGGTTGCTATCGCATATTGCAAAGTTATCAACCTTCTGCTTTTAGCTATCATCACAGTATTAAACCATTGGGTTGAGCTTAAATTGTTGGTTAAACTGGTTGTCTCACATCTTTTAACATCTTCAGAACACTGAAGAATAAGGGTGGTAGCATTATTTGACCTGACATACAAAATCGATCCCGTGACTTAACAAACAAAAACGTATCGACAACTAAACAATATACTCCTATTTGACAACGGTATCTAGTAAGGCAGCCACCGGCGTACCAAGGAAAAAGGAAGGCAGCCACCTGCATTGGGCGGTTCTACCTCTCTCCCAGAAACTGTCAGCCAAGTGCGAACAGATCGAGTTCTGTCAACTTGAACCTTCTTGCCAAGGGCAATTAAGGCTCCATTTGGCAGCGCATTCCAGGTACCTGATTTGCCCGAAATAGCTTTTTTGCCAAAACAATCAGGTAGCTTATTTTTTTGGGAGTGTTTG
Source organism: Silene conica (assembly GCA_029255685.2). Taxonomy (NCBI): domain Eukaryota; kingdom Viridiplantae; phylum Streptophyta; class Magnoliopsida; order Caryophyllales; family Caryophyllaceae; genus Silene; species Silene conica. The sequence goes on from CM055314.2 coordinate 79,065,913, forward strand.
ACAAGTAGCTTATTTGATCAAATAAGCTAGCTGAAATGAAATGCTACATGGGGTAGCATTTTAGATTTCAGGTACCTGATTCTAGGTTATATTACATTTTTACCCTTCAATCTATAATATAGTAAAAAATTATTATATCCTTTTCTGTCATTTCACTAAAATAAGCTACCTTTTCAGCTAGTTTGCCAAACAGTTTTTTATGTAATCAGTCAGGTTACCAGCTCTTAATTTTCAGCTACCTTATCAGCTACCTTTTCAGGTTTCAGGTACCTTTTCAGGTTTCAGGTAGCTTTTCAGCTCGTTTTGCCAAACAGAGCCTAACTCTTGCAATTGTTTTTCTTGTTCAAACAATATTTACAACCATTGGCTTGAAACTACCATTATATATTTATATCCCGCGATATTGAACGATTGAGGGACAGAATTTTGGATTCTGAAAAATGTATAGAAATGATTGGAAAGGCGAGACTCAGAGAGTACGATAAATGCAGTTTTCTAGCTACTTCGCATACTGAGTAGCTATAACGCTAATTATGACTCCGAGTTATGGTAAGATTAAGACAGTTGATTATTATTATTATTATTATTATTATTATTATTATTATTATTATTATTATTATTATTATAATAATAATAATGGAAAATTACATGAAATTTGTGGGCACCCGCGAAACTAGCTGGACACCCACTCCCTTAGCAATCACGGGTTGTTTTTGGCTCGTGCAATCACGGGTTGTTTTCAAATTTATTATTATTATTATTACTAGTTTTTGGCCCGTGCAATCACGAGTTGTTTTCAAATCGTATTATTCTAAATATGTATCATCGGAACTAAATTATGAATGTTCATAAATTTTGTTTTAGATCTAACGTCTATACACTTTTTAATCAAAATTTGATTTTGTTTTATATTTAACGTCTATACACTTTTGTTTATGATCTGATTTTCAAAAAATATTTCAATTAGAATAATATTAAGTTATGTTTATTGTTTTTTAATTTAGTATTGCCGCCACATTTTTTTTCGATTATTGTAAATTGTTAATTATTATTGTTTACTAGTATTTTTGCCCGTGCGATGCACGGATACTAAATTAATTTGTGGTATTCATAAAATTTTCACCATGTAAATCAAAAGTAAATCATAAAATTTTTTTTATATAAAAATAGTATTAGTTCGTTCTATACATGTGTTGTTTTTTTAAAAAAATTATCTCATTTATATTTATTTCTTTCATTAATGTTACCACCAACTCGCCACAATAATCTACACAAAAAACCCTTTAAACCACTACTCTTACGGTTCAAACAACACATGAAACTGTCCACAATCCAAAGCCACACCTACTAACCTATCATGAAATTAATCATCAAATGCGATTTAGTCATCTTTATTGCTATCTCAAACAACCATCTAACTCATCATCGACACTCTTTCCTAGCTTCTAATACACACCTAAAATATTGAAGTGACCCCTCCTTCACAAAACACCCGAACTTATCTATCAATATTAGCTCTCCCTTTGAAAAATTCATCCATTTATCAGAAACCTATCTAACTTCTGCTTTCAAAACCGATCTTGTTTGAATGAGAAATCCTTGATTGGGAAAACAAAAACATTTGTTTGGTTAACAAAAGAGGTATGAGAGAAGTGTTAAGGAATGAACGGTGGATGCAACACTCGAGATGTTACGTCGAAATTTGGTGTAAAATTCAAACCACGGTGTTATTTTTAATCACCAAGACAAAAAAGTAACCTAGTTAAACGTTAACAATACTATATTGACATGATATTTATTAACATTTGATTACTAATTTTTGTGCTTCACAAGAAAAAAACACAAAATTGAGTTTTCATACATGATATTTCAAAGATTTTTAACTTATTTTTATAGCATCTATGCCTAAGTCATTTACACATAATACAACCTTGAAATAAAGTCATCTACTTCATTAGTTTTCTTGCTACATACCCCCCCTCCCCATTTTCCACACCATTCAGGCATTGTCCGTACCCTTTTCACTCAACTAATCAACTTGACCATCAGAATTAACCGTATGCGCATCCCTGAACAACCCCATTGTATCTATATTTACTTGTACTTCTCAAAACACACTCTTAAATGTCGGAAAATAACTCTATCCTCAAGACACTTACCTCATACCTCCAGACCTATCTACCTATCTACCGCAATATAATACTGACATGACAAATACTTCCTTAATTCTTATCCAATGTTCCCACATTCTATTTTTGTATACAATTTAATCCTATGTTTTTCTTCCATACTTGATAAAATAATTGACATAAATATCTTCTTCTATTTCTTATATTTACAATGTTATCATTGCAAATTTGCAACTACAACTCCACATTATGACATCTTTTTATACATATCCCTAAATATTTCCAAGAATACTCCCACAAAAAACACTATAACGTCATTCCACATTAAAAATTATTCCCCGGCCCAATGGAGCATTCAATAGGATTGAAGAGAGTATAACATTTGATTGTTTAGTTTTGTGTCCAACAAATAAACAAAATTGAGTTTATACATGTGATATTTTAAATGTTTTTAGCCTATATTTTTATATTTGTCGGTTCTTTTCTCATATAATACACATTTTCAAATAAAATTTATTCATTTAACTTCTCCAATCAATATCTTAGTTATTCACTTTTTCACAAATTCAACCCTTTCCACCCAACCTACATATGAATATATTTTTCAATCTTCTAAATGACACTCGTAAACGTCAGGGAGTAATCCTACCCATGGAGTACCCTTCTCACCCACTTAACCAACGTAACCAATAAAATGATTTTGTAAAATGTATTCCTGAAAACATCAACCTACCGACATTTATTTGTACTACTCTCACACTCTTCAACGTAGTAGAATAACCCTAACCCCAAGACACTTACCTCCTCTCTCAAAACCTAATTTACCTCCATCGCTCGAAACAATAGATATATCCAATGTAAAATCAAATCCCGCCCTATAACAATCAAAATTGAGTATGTATACATGTTACTATAGAGATTTTTAAGCTCTTTTTCATAACATATATGCCTCTGTTACTATCACATAAAATATAATTTTGAATTTTTTTATCTATCTATGTACTTGCTCAGCTGTTCTAATCATTAGTACATACGCAACTTTTTCGACACTGTTTAGATATTCGCATACCCTTCTCACATAACTACCCAACTTGACTAACATAATCAATCGTATCCCTGAACAACTCTAACCTATAGACATTTTTTGTGCAACTTACATCACACTTTTAAACGTCGAAGAGTAGCTCTATCCCCCATACTTACCTCCTCTCTCGAGATCTATTTATACCCATCCCTAAACAAATGGACACATACAATTTAAAATCAACCCCTACCTTATAAAACAATGTCACACTGTAAATAATAATTTGAAAATATGGAGGAAAAATAAAAGAATACGGACTATAATAAACTATAATCTAATACTAATTAAAAAATATTTTTGATCTTTTTACGGTTTATTCTATCCGTCTCAGAAACACCATTTATTTGTCATTACTTTGTTGTATGAATACCTTCGAATACCCACTTGCATTTCATCTCATCAATTCAATTATTCCGCTTAACTCAGATCACCTACATCATTATGTTCTTTAATATCTATATATTTATAGTTATACTCCTTAAATCGTAACTTGACAACCCAACTAACCAACTTGATGATCATCAGATTCATAAAGTGTATTCTTGAACATCTCTGACCAATTTGCTTGTACTACTCAAATAATACTCTTAAACGTCGGAGAGTAACCCTACCCCTGAAGACACTTACCTCCTCCCTCAAAACCTATTTACCTCCGCCCCCGTAAAAAAATGTCATTTTATAACACAAGCAATGTCTCATCGTTAAATAATAAGGTGAAAATATGTAGGAATAAATATTGTTATTTATGAAATATCTTTCAATATCCATTTAAAACACATGTCATCCACAAAATTATTCTACTTCAGCACCTATGTACGTCATCATTGTGGTTTTAATATTTATATTTTTACTAATCAAATCCAAATTTGACATTTTTGGGGTTTCTCTGAAGTATACTATATTTGACATTTATCGTATTTTCTTTTTACTTAATTAAAGAAATTATCTCATTTCTTTATTCGCATAATTAAGTACGAAAATGCATAATACTCACTTGAATAGTAGTGCTACTCTTGTACAAAAAAATAGTAGTGTTGCTCTTAATTTGGTTGAATATGATTGATCGCAAATGTTCCTTTTAAATAGGAATTTGTTTAGACTTAAATATTTAACTAATTACTTTTATTAGTTCCACACCTTTTTAATTAACATGGAGGTATTCATTATAAGTTTGAATGATTCAGTAATATGGAAAACATAAGAACAAAATGTATAAGAAAAAGTACAGGATTTGTCTTATTACTCTTATATCCCCGTGAGACTATTTTTTACCCATTTTAATGTTAAGACGAAGACAAACTAAATTAGTTCTTTTTTACGCTTTTCCATTTTCATTTTTAATAGAAACGATGTATAATATTAATAACCTTAAATAGTAAGTATATCAATATTAAAATAATAATGTCCTAAGATATGAAACTTGTAAAGAATCAATTATTCTAATTCATTTCCGATTTTCATTTTTAATAAAAACGTTGAATAAAGTTAATAAACTTAAATAGTAAGTATATAAATATTAAAGAATAATAATGTGCTAAATCTAATAGGAAAATTATAAATAATCGACTATTTTTTATTTTTCTAAATTTAATAGAAAAACTGTAAATAATTTATTATTTTCTCATTTTCTAATTCTAATAGGAAAATTATAAATAAATTATTATCCAAACAACAATTTACTAAATTTCTAATTCTAATAGAAAAATTGTAAATTACTAATTATCTCCTAATTCTAGTAGAAAAATTGTAAATAAATCATTATTTATAATTAAGTGTTTTTTTTATTTTCTAATTCTAATAGGAAAATTATAAATAAATTATTATCTAAACAACAATTTACTAATTTTTTAATTCTAATAGAAAAATTGTAAATAATTAATTATCTCCTAATTCTAGTAGAAAAATTGCAAATAAATCGTTATTTATAACCAAGCGTTTTCTTATTTTCTAATTCTAATAGGAAAGTTATAAATAAATTATTATCTAAACAACAATGTAATAATTTTCTTATTCTAATAGAAAAATTGTAAATAATTAATTATCTCCTAATTCTAGTAGAAAAATTGTAAATAAAGCATTATTTATAATTAAGTGTTTTCTTATTTTCTAATTCTAATAGGAAAATTATAAATAAATTATTATCTAAACAACAATTTGCTAATTTTCTAGTTCTTATAGAAAAATTGTAAATAATTAATTATCTCCTAATTCTAGTAGAAAAATTGTAAATAAATCATTATTTATAATTAAGTGTTTTGTAAAAGGTGGAGACTACCACGTGCTTATAAAAAAGCTTCCTTTAATTATATATATATATATATTGATTGTAATTATGTATTGGGTATAAATTGTTATGTAACAGTTCTAGACAAACGGCGTTCGAAATTATTATATTTTCTTATATAATATTTAAGTTCATGTTATACATATTGACAATTTTCGTAGAAATTCATGTTTACGAACTTATATTAAAAGTGTTACGTAATAATTGTAAAACCATTATTTAAAACAGTTATTTCGAATTAAAATCATTATACAACTTTGCGGGCCTAACCATAATGAATTAAAAAAAAAAATAAGAAATTAGGTTGATGTTGTGGTTCAACTAGAACCTCCTAAATCATCTTACAATTATATATAGATATTATTATTATTATTATTATTATTATAAAGGGTCAATTGGTTTTACATGTTGACTACTTTTGGACATTTGGCTTTTAACCATTTTATAGGATACATGTTCATCTCCTCCTAGTAATAGTAGTAGTGTATTTATAAGTTCCTTTTATATCTACACTACATAGGTATACTATACTAAATGACTCACGAAAATCGAATCATCTGCGGAGTATATTTTTTATACGATATTCTGAAATAATTTTCATCATGGATGATATTCTGAAATAATTTTCATCATGGATTATCTGAAAACGGTTTTTTAGTTTTTATAAATTAAAACATGTATAGTCTAAATCACTAATATGATACATAGTATTATTGTTGTGCTTATTGAGGTGTTAACAGGAAATTAACATAAATGTCTACAATAATTGTAGCAAAAGCATATATAGGATCATAATTTAAAGTTTGAGAACTTCTACTTTCGAAAAATTATTATATAATAATTCTACTTTACGTTATCGTCTACTGTCTAAAAGTGTTGCTCTTACATTATTTCTAGATAAAACTTAAAATCGCTAAGAGAAAATAAAGAGGATTAAATTTACTTGATAATACCAATATAATCTAAATTTATTACTTTATAGATAACATACAAAACCGTCAATTAGACATCAACCCTATACCAACATTATGTCATTTCATATTTTATGAGCACATATTAATTTGTTTACTTAAGTAAATTCAGCATAAAACTCTTATTATTAGTAAAAAAAAAAAAATATTTAAGATACACAAACTAAATCACTAATCATACATTCATAATTACCATCATATTACATAAATCCAACATTTTTTTTCTTTCAAAATATTGAACCGTTCTCACAGAATTCAGTTCTTCTGAAAATTGGCATTGACGAAAGGGCTATAAAATAAAGTGTATATTATTCGTCTCATTTTCGTATGTCATATTAAGGGCATTACCAATGGATGAATCTTCAATGTGTTTGTTCTTATACCACTTAAGCGAATACAAAATATCATTTACCAACAAAACTCCTACCAACAATAAATAAAACTTCAAGGTTCAATGTAATGGTCCACTAGTACAATTTCTCCTCTCACATTCTCTCACCATAAGTTATACTTCCTCCGACATTAATATTCTTCCTATATCTCTATTATACTCTCTCCTACACATATTAAATATTTCATTGTCCATTTTAGTCTATTCTTGAACAGTTAGTGATTCGCAGTTCGTCTTGCTTTAAACCGCAAGTTCCGTCTGAAATAATAAGACCTCTCACAAGTGAAAATCACATGGTAGTGGGACAGCTCCATGTGTTTTCCCACTCACTCCCTAAATGGATATTTTGTGAGAGGAAATGATATCCGTCTTATTATTTCAGACGGATCTTGCGGTAAATAAGAATTAGTGATTCGTGAAAGTGTCCCATTGTCCATATTTAGTAAGTTTTTGGCTTGTTTTTCACAATTCTACCCTTACCTATAGTACCAGTAATACTTAGGGATGTCAATGGGGCGGGTCTTGGCGGGTCTCGTCCCGCACCCGTCCCACGTGGGACGGGTGTGGGTAATAATTTGGCGGGTCGTGGGGCGGGGATGAGTTTCAAGCGCATCATTCGTCGCGGGTCGCGGGGTGGGTGCGGGTATCACATGAATCCCGCCCCATACCCACCCCGCTCGCCCCGCCCCACATGTCCCCCCACTTATACAGTTATACCCACCTAATACATAATGATATCTAATAGTAATATATATAGATAAAAAAAATATAACTTAAAAGATTAAAAAAAAACTTTTAATAAATAAGTAAATCCTACCCAGTAGTCCAATAAGGCCCAAACAAATAAGTAACTCATACCCAGTAGTCCAATAAGGCAATAATCACTAGTTCACTACTCAGTATTCCGTATTTGGGTTGCTGTTTGTGCATGTGTTTCGTGGTACATTTGTATGTAAAACCGTTTCATGGCTCAATGGATTCTTGTTAATTGAATGTTACGGCATTTTGCGAAAACTTATTTGTATAAGTAGTACGACTAGTATATTTTATATTCACGATTTACATTTCTTGAGGAGTTAGGCGGGTCTACGGGGCCGCGGGGACGGTTTTTAAAGGTTCAACCCGCCGCGAGTTGCGGGACGGGTGCGGGTGCACATTAAAAGTTCGCGGGGCGAGCGCGGGTTAACCCCCTCCGCACCCACCCCGCCCCATTGACATCCCTAATAATACCCTAATATCCACAAGTCATTATATAAATCTCTTAACAAATCTCCATTACTACCATTAGTAATACCCTAATATCCACTCGTACTATGTGGATAAAAACAAATTCTCATTTGTAACAGTTGATATCCGTTACAAGTTTGTGACGAGTTAAATACAATTCACATGGAAGAATAAAAACAAATCATTTGTGATTTCCGATATATTTTACTTTTTGTTTTATCTATCACACATGATACTTGGTCTGACTCGTCGGAGCTGTTACAAACTTATGACGGATATACCTACAGTTGGATATAAGTTTGTTATTAAAAGATAAAAAGTAACCTAACGCAAAATAAGAATGAAAGTAACCTAACGCAAAATAAGATAAAATAGAAAATGAAACACCTAATCCGAAGAGAAGCACATGAAAAGGGAGACAAGGGAGAAGTGAGTGTAGTTGTATACTTGCATCCCAACAAGCTAATAAGCACGGTGGTTGCTAAAACGGGGTAATCAAATCTCAAGCTTATTTAGGGCATTTTAGCATTAATATTAATATAATATTCTCTAATCTCATCAATTGTTGTCGTTTGATTTTGGCGTAAAAACTAAGAAAAGATAAAATAGCTCACTATAAGATGATAAATGAACTAATTGAGTGAAAATAATCAAATTGTTCATCAAATACAACCCTAAAATAGAAACGACAACAATTGATTGAGACACCCAAAATAGAATGCGATCGAGACGGAAAAGTAATTAGCAATAACATAATTACAATTAATAATTAATTAATTAATCCTCGAGACTACAACCCCCATTTTCCCCATCTTCCTCCTCAACAAATATCAGACTTTCCTACTCATATAAACATTTCCAACTCATCCCTTTCTCTTACAAAATAGAGAACCTCTCTTCCCTCAATTAATTTCTCTTAATTTTTTTTAATATTTTTGATTATTTGCTTAATTATTTGTAGATCCAAGAGAGAGAGAAAGAGACCCACTTTAATTAATTAAGGTGGTATTTATTAAATTAAATTACATAAGAAAATTTATGTAGTTGTACTGTACTACTCCTTATTTATTACAGTATTATTATGGTTTTAATTTGTCTTAAATTTAGTACCAGTAATTAATTATATTTAGTTTGATTATTATTTACAGCTCAAAGGTATTGATGATGCAGAAAAGCTTTATTTACTGCTGTTCATCACTTCATCATCCTCAACCTGAAACTTAAGCAGCAGGTAAACAAACAACAGCAGTATCCGTCTTGATTACCACTTGCATATTGTGAGGGTGACATTATCCGTCTTCAGCGTTTCCAGCTTGTAACGGATATGGTCTGTCCTCGAATTTGTGAACAAACAATATGGAGTAAAAATAGGCTTTTTCTTCCAAGTACTTCTACTTTTTATAAATCTTACTTAAACTCTTGTTTTTTGGGTAATAATTATAATATTAATATTAATATTATTATTACTATTTAATAATAATAAAGTAAGTTGGATCTCATCTTAGTTGAGTAGTACTTGTATGTTTGTATAGTTGTACTATTCTATTACACTCTAACCCTAAACTTGCTTATCTACTTGAGTATATGTAGTTTCATGTTGCTAAATTTACTGACTTCAACCCTATTTTTAATTGAATTACCCTAACAACTTGCCACAAATTCTTACTTGTGCCCGTCATAAGCATGTAAATAACATTAAAAAGGAAAAGGGTTGTGACTTGTGAGACGTCACAAGCAAGACTTGTTGTATTGAGAATATATCGCAGGTTTGAATCTCTCGTTTTTTATATATATTACAAAAGTTGTAAACATTAAATTACATTTTTGATTATTTCTTAAATACGAGTAGTATCCAAGAGACAAAAGTGTATGTACAACAGGTCACAGGTTCGATAGAGTATGTCTTGTAAGTTGTAATGTGTTGTAAATGTTAATAATAATAATAATAATAATAATAATAATAATAAGTTGATTTTAATTTGTTGGCAGGAGTAGAAGGAGCAAGTGATTATAATTAAGCAGGTGGTTGTGGTTGTGGTAGCTGCAGAAGTATTGTGATTCAGTTTTTTGCTTTTTATTTGATTATCACTGCACACAAAATTAAAACACAAAAAAACAATATTTATACTACTGTAACAGTAACTATTACAGTGTTTCTGCAATTTTTACTGTTACTGTACTCTTCTCATACAACAATTTTCTGATAAAAGCCATAATTATCTCTCATACATCTTCATCATACCTCTCACAATAATCCAAATTATTAAATTCCATTTAAAAAATTATTACTTTTTTTTTATTATTATTTATTTCAATTTAAAGTTGAATTTGTTTGATTAATGAAAGTGGTATGGTATGGAGGTGGAGGAGATTCAGTCACCAAAACAACCAGCTACCAAGTACTCTAGAATTACTTCAAATGGCGGCGGCATTGGCGGGGACGCTGCCAATGCAGTGGAGTCCACCACCGTCATGAATGGCGGTGGTGGAGGCGGGCGTTGGGGGAGGCAATGGGGTGATTCATCTAGGATTATTAGGGTTTCCCGGGCTTCGGGTGGGAAGGATAGGCATAGTAAGGTGTGGACTGCTAAGGGTCCGAGGGACCGGAGGGTTAGACTGTCGGTCTCGACAGCGATTCAGTTTTATGATTTGCAGGATAGACTTGGGTTCGACCAGCCGAGTAAGGCGGTTGAATGGTTAATTAATCAGGCATCGGATGCTATTAATGACCTTCCGTCTTTGGATGTTGCCAATTTCCCTCCTGAAACCCCTAATAAGGAGGTTGGATTGGGTTCGTTGTCCAAGTCTGGTGGTGGTGGTGGTAGTAGTAGTAATAATTCGGAGACGAGTAAAGGGTCTGCTGGGTTGTCGCTCTCGAGGAGTGAGTCTCGGGTTAAGGCAAGGGAGAGGGCGAGGGAGAGGACTGCTAAAGAAACTGAACACCCTGCAGGTACTACTACTGACACCTGGTCGCAACAGCAACAGCAACAGCAACAACAGCAGCAGCAGCAGAACTCGTCGTTCACGCAGCTGCTGACAGCTGGTATCAGCACCCACGACAGAGCGGTTGCGAGTTCTACGGCTTCTAGAGGGATGTCAGCTGACTACTTTGGGAATGGATTCATGGGACTGTCTGCATCTCGGCCTTTTAATGGCGCTCATCAGATCCAACACAACCAACAGCATTTCCCGTTCTTGATTGACCAACACCAACAAGAACACGAACAGCACCGCCTGGGACAAACAGCAGCCACAACCACGGCGTCTGGTTTTAATAGGGGGACCCTTCAGTCCAATTCTTCTTCTTCACCGTCTATGTTATCGTACCTCCAAAGGTTTTCAGATGGTTCAAGTGTTCCCTTCTTCCTTGGAACTGCACCCATTTCTCCTATTGTCGACAATCAGCAGCAGCATCACCACCACGACAACCACCAGCAGTTCAACCCGGTTGGGTTGCACCTTTGTTATGGTGACCCCAAGGGCAAAGGAAAGAACTAAAGTATGTCTTCTTGTCTTCTTACTCTTTTTCATGTTACTGTTTTATTGGTCTTTTTTTGTGCCAAGTCTTGCAATTATTTTTCTGTGTTGAGTTGGCCACAACAATGAAAATTTTCAAGTTTTTAGCTATTTTTCAAGCTTACATTGCTTTCATTATAGGTACTTTAGTACTTTTAATATAAATTCTGCTTCTGTCACGGACTCACTGTTAATAGTGTTTTTAGCTTACATTATAATTTAAAGCTAATGCCTCGAAATGGTTCTTACTAGGCCTTTCTGATAAACATTTATCGTTACACCACCGATTCTTGTTGATGACCGTCTTAATTTAAGATAACTCTTAAGCCCGATTAAAGTAAAGGTGGAAATAAGAGAAGGTTGGGAGAAGTCTGAAATAAAATGGTTTTAAGTAAGATTAATTGTACACATTATTATGGTAATTTGGTACTCTAAAAAGAGAGAACTGCTTGGGTTTCTTGTTGTACTCAAAATACACACTATAGTGAAAAAATAATTATATAAAATAAGTAGGTTTTAGACTTTTACCCAATGGCATTGTGTTTAGTGATTTTGTGCATGGATTATGGTGAATAAGAATAGGCAATCGGCTGTTTGTCTGGGATTTTATATCTCATGGGAAGAATAGAGTAAGGGTTGATAATTATTATGATAAATGAGTGTAATTAATTAATAAACCGTTTCTATATCGTAATTTATATTTTTTCTAGAATTTGTGTCATAAATATATAGAAAAACAGTTTTGAAATGAAATCTAGCATGCTGCATGTATTTGATAAACAAAATACCTTAACTTTTTCAATTAAATTTAGTACATTTTTATATACTTTATTGAGGATGCCGTAAATTTTTCAAGACGACAATTTTTATTTTAAGAAACAAACCTTTTATTAGCTTTTAAGCATCATTTTTTTATGTTATTTATAATTTGTAATTAGTTTAAAACGGATGTTATTGTCTTAAATGAGTATTTGTATCGAGAGTGTACCAATCACCTTTACAATACGCTAGACAGAAGATGGTGTAGGCGTTATACTTTGGATTCAAAAACCTAATAACCCTATTTAACCTATCTGAGTTCTTATCCCAAATAATGTTAAAAGCTTAAAGTTTCAAAAGGCTAAGAGCTCTCTTAATCCAGTCATAAAATTTGAATTTGATCGTGTCCGTGATATAGTGCACCTCTCTAAACCAAAAAGAAATGTTTTTAGCTTATTTTTGGAATCACAAATTCTCATTTGTAACGGGTATATTACTCATTTGAGTATGTAAAGACAAGCTTTTGAGACTTTTTATACTTTATCTTATCTAAACAACACGAAAAACTTAACTTGTTAAAAGTTTGCGACGGATATATCCGTCACAAGAAACACTTATGATTTTGTTTTGAAATAGATAAATTCTACAATGAGACAGTGGGTAGAATGGGTATTGAAGTCACATCTGTCAGCAATTAAATTGACAAACAGCTCCAGTATTGTGTGTGATTGGTTAGAAACTTCACTTAATCTTCTTCTTTTGTTTGGCATTGGTTAAAAAAGTGACCTTCAAATGTCTGCTCATTTCAACTGTCTATTGTGTATTGGTTAGAAATCATACAGGTATAGTAAGTATATACTCCTGTATACTGCCTTTTCAAATATTGATAGGGTTGTGTACTCAATTATTAGGATTGGAACCTAAGACCATTCCCAAGCAAGAAATCAATTTAATCGGGTCAATTGCATATTATACCTTAATCTCCCCTTATTGACCTTCACCCCACTTAAACCCTCCCAAGCAAAAAGTCACGACCTAGGTCAATAATCCAATCAATTTAATTAAGAAATCAAACAAATTCACTCATTCTTTTTTTTTTTCTTTTTCTTAAATGGTTGGAAGTGACTTGGAACCAATTAAAATGTGCCACGTATGAGGTCGATTGGTGAGTCAATTTGCCTCAAATTGGGTCGATTTGTGACTCAAATCGACTTGAGTCAATTCTAATCGATTTCTTAATTACAATTAACTTGACTCGACCCCATATCGACCTCCCAATCGACCTTGCTTGGGGATGGTCTAAGTACTTTATTTGATTTGGTCTGCTCTTCAATAGTAGAGGTTGCTTTGGTTTTGTCCCATCTTGTATCAAATCGAATGGACTATACCATCGGTTTATAACGATGATTAAACTTTTTTCGAAAATTGTTTATCCACTATTTTGTTTTAAAATGTTTGACGTTTTGATTAATTGTTTGGTATTTATAATCATAATATAGATAAATTATCTTATTTTTATTAAATGTAACTTTTAACTTTTAAACTACCTTATTTGTAACTCAATTTTCTTTGTAGGACAACAAAACCATCAAAACATATCAAATGCGTCACATTCACCTTTTAAACGTGATATTGCTTTACATCCAATCCTCAATGTCATATAATAATTGATAAAGCCTTATTGTCGTGTGGTTGATTTATCTTTAGAGCCTTAGCCTTAATCTTGAAGTCTGCCCCAATAGTTACAACATTTTTTGTCCAAGATAATAAGAAAAATTCTTGTACCTTACATTTATGGATTGTCTTTAAATGTAAGAAAGATGGTTCTTCCCAAAGAACGCACAAATTTTTTTGTCACAATAATGGCAAAGATTAAAGGTGATATGCAGGGTTTTGATGTCGCAGTAACTTACGCGTGAGACTGTCTCACGCGTACGACGGGTTCATTTATTTGTATTAAATGAGAAACTTATTATAAAAACAGATAGTCTCATGATGTGAGACCGTTTTATTGTAGAATCTGTGACTTAATCATAATATGAAACACTTATATTTTTCCAACATTAAATCGTTAATTTGTACTAACTCCCTCACACACGTACTTTATGTGAGCAATAATATTTTCCCTATACCCATATTACCATTTGTCTTATAAGATAGTTCCCTTCACCTCTCAAATTGGCAATATGTGAAGGGGAATATAAAAGTTATAATAAATTCGACCAAATTAGGAAAGTAACAATGAAAATAATAACAAATTATAAATATTATGCCTAGTTGTTTAAGAAAGAGGACAAAATTGATCTCTCTTTATTGTCAATTGATTTTAGAATTAAAACATTTTTTTGGGACGGAGTCTATGCCCATGTCGCGATTTAACATACTAGACGGAAATGACAGCATAAGCTAGGAAGAGAAGATGAGTAAATCTTGTATGTAGATGATGTTTCCTGCATGTGTATCCTCCTACAAAACAAGTCCTTTAAGGTCTGATAATATGAGGTGCTGCACTGCACCTGTAAGTCATATTTGGGTGAAAATTCCATGGGTCAAGTGCGAACCCCTCCACGAGCAATCTTGTGGGATTATTACGCTGATATAAACTTGTTACGGTACTGAAGTACTTACTGTCGACCTGTCGTTACTGCAGTTTTTTAGTCGTAAGTCAGTCCAATTCATATATGATATATTCATATCTTCTCGAATCTCATTCACGTTGTCCCTGCAATTTTGTTTTCAAAATCATACGAGATTTGATTCAAATAATGCAAAAATCTAACCCGAGTTGTTGGTGAAGCGTATTTGCAGGTTTACAGTAACAGAGAAACAGGAATGCAAGCCCTGATCAATTCCTGCAGATGAATGCATATATAAGGCAGCAGCTGATTTCTTTATTTATGAGTTCATTTTTAATTTAGTACGGATTGCTGTTTTCTGATTTGAAAGTCAATGTATTAGGCTGACAGACAAGTTCAATTTGTTGATTTATGCCTTTTGCTAAGCAGATGTAAGTCTGTAACATGTAACAGCTTAGAATTATTATTAAATTGGCTGTACAGCAAACATGCTGCTTAATTTAAACTCAGCCAATTCATCAAGGATATCTCTCAAGCTTCAGCTATATCTTCAAGCATCAGAAAAACAATGATACGAACGAGTCTATGTTACTTTGACTCGGCTGATGCGTCAGATACAATGGTAACAGAGTGTCAGATACAATTATTATCCGTAAAACTTGTAATTTTTTGGTTTAAAACAATGATATGAAGTGTTGTGTCAGAAAAACACAAGTATGGGTTTAAGTCGTAAACAATTTCTTTGTATGGGATTATCAAGTGATTTTGAAGGAAACGGAACTGATGAGAAAAATCGAGTTAAAAGAGAAATACTATGGAGCGAATAGCTTTCGCCTTTCGATATTTCTTCTAGAGAGCAAACATAAAACTATTTCCAAGTCGCAAAAAATTTAGACAAAAAATGGCATTCATTTCTCGCCTATCAGCAATTCTTGTTTCAGACGGTTGTAATTTCAGACCTCTCACAATCTCCTTGTCATTTTAACATTATTTAAATTGATTGTGAGAATGTTTTAACTTAACCGATTAGGAAATAAAGCATATAAAATGCAAGTTTGCATCCTCTACATTTTCTCTCCTCACTATATATTATCCGAAAACAATCTAATGATAATAATTTCAAGACTAGAACGGGAGAGGCGGTAGTAAATCCGTAAAGTGGACGATCTCATTTGAGGTTTAGTCCAAGACTCGAAGCCAAGATGGTAGGTTTTCAAAAGGCAGGTGAAATTGCAGCAAGTTAGATCTTACAACGTTGATTGGTACATAAAGAGTGCAAAAGGTAGAGTAGCATTTGATGAAATTATAAGGTTACATTCATAATTTCATATGATGAAGAATAACAACATTGCTCATTCATTCATATTTCATACCTACAATATATTCACAATATAAGATAGATGGACAATTAATTATTTAGCAAGCGTTCACAGACTCGGAAGCTTTAATTAACTTTAAGTAAGTTGATGCAGCTCTGCACTTTCTTACAAGTTATGTGCAACCAAAATTGTATTCTGCTGCTTTCAGGAGCCTCCCAGTTTCCCTTTTTGCTTCCAGATATCGTCTTCTCTCTCTGAAAAGGAACGAGAAAACGTTTCTTAGGAATAGCAACTTCAAAACAAACCAAGTACAGCAAAACCCTACAAGCACAGTATGCAAAATTGCAAAGCTCGTAGACCACCGCCAACAGTCAGAAGTTCTCGCAAATTGTAGGGTAAGGCTTTATGTGGTTGGGAGGGGGGGGGGGGGGGAGTGGGATTTACACAAGTTTACTAATCGAGAGAGATTGTCTCAAGATGAATCAAAATCAAAATCAAAATCAAAATCAAAAATTGGGGGTAGGAATTACATAGATGACTGTTTAACTTCCTTGATTTCAATCAATTGTATACATTTTGTCAAAATCTCCCTCACATATTTTGAAGAGTGTATACGATTATTAACTAGAATGAACAGACTCTTCACTAAAAAAAACGCTTTCCATTATAATCTACAACCAAGCAGTAATGAGTTTTGGCTTCATTAAAAATGGTTAAGTTAAAAGCTACTCGTAGTAGAAATGTGATTAAAAATTGCTCAAATAATATGACAACACTTCACAAATTTCAGATGAAGCAACTCTCTAGTTTCTACCACCTGGACAAGCTAGCTATACATGAAGGCAACTTAAGTTTCTAGCGAATAGCAGGAAAACGTATAATATAACGACAGTTCGCAATTATAAAGCAATCTGCAATATCTAGCTGGACTAACCCTGGGGTTAAACACCTACAACAACAAAGAAATTCTCGACGCCAGGAAAGCTCTTGTTTATAGGGAGGTAAGGGTTAGAACTTAGATGTACATACCTTTACCCCTGAACAAATTAAAAATACTACCTCCTATAGTCCCATTCTCTGGATACCACTTTTATTTATTTTTTGGCTCATTCACTGGATTCATACTCTTTCCTTAAATTGCAAGAAGTCCCATCACAAACTCACCCCCATCATAATCTCTCCTGCTACCACCTGCTCGCATATTTCCTCACCAAACCCCAGCACCCCTACCCTCCAACACCACCTGCTCACGAATAGCACCTCCGCAAACTCGCAAACCTCACAACCACCACGTCTAACACCACCTCATCTTAGATCTCCCATTACCCACCACCACCAAAAACCTCCACCACAACTCCAATACCCCGGAAACACCACTAATAAGCAACTTCCACCATTATAGATCAAGGGTTTTCGAGGGTTCGGGTTTCGTGGGTGGGAAAAGGGTATTTGGGGTTGGGGTGGCTTTGAGAAGTCGTCGAAGAATTGTTGAAGGTGATTTCATTGTGGTTGGAGGTGAGGTTTGTGGGTCCCCAGGTATGTGAGAGATTGGCCAGATTGGTGGCCAGGGGACGGTATGAAAGGACTCAAGGAGTGGTCAGCAGATTCTGCCGCTGCCGATGGTGGGGGTGGTGATTTGGATGTGGCCGGGGTAGTGGTGTATGAAGATGAAGGGTGGGGTGAGGGCAATGCCGATGATGGGTTTGTGGTCGGCAGTTTTGACCGACACCAAAGGTGGGGTAAGGGTGTGGCGCTGGGGTGGTGGGTAAGGGGCTGTAATAGGGTTGTGTCATGGAGGGGAGGGAGTGGGGGGGGATGTGATGTGAGAAGTGAAAGAAAAAAAGTTAAAAGTGTCGAAGTACAATACAGTGTACACTAACAAGTTACTGTTCTATATTGGCGGAAAGTCAAAATGGTATGAAACCAAAGAAAAAAGGAGGGGTAAATAGTCCAAGTACTATAAATCACTGTCCAGTACACTAACAAGTTACTGCTCATCATTTACTTCGACATACTCCCTCCATCCCATGACATTTATATTATACAGATTTGCTAAAGGTCATACTCAGGGTGTTGTGACAAAAAATAATTATTACCCCTTGACTTAAAAGAATCGACACATCGAAATACCACCATCTCACTCCCCTCCCTCGCGATCCCCACGTCCCAGGTTCCCACCCTCTTACACCAAAACATCACCACACATCATCAAACCCAACCACAACCAGTGATGCCACCAAACACCCTCTACCACCTCTCAACATCTCCAGACACCACCACCGACCACACTACCACAGCCCTTCAACCCACGAAAACCATCCTTATTAACACACTTCTCCTTCACAGATGCGTGTTGGATTTCTGTGGGTCGTGGTGGAAGACCCGGCACCTGGGTCGTGACCCAGAGAGGAGGCAACAGTGGACTAAGGTGGTGTGGGGGAGTGACAGAGAGGCAGTGATTGGCTGGTGGTTGGTGTTTGGGTGGTGAATATTGTTTGTTTGTGTTGGAGGGGTTTGTTGGGGTTGGAGGTGGGAGACTGGGAGGTGAGTGTTGGGTGTAGTGCGGGGTATTGTTCGTAGGAGGGGTACTTCTTGTAATTAATGAATATCTATGAGGATAACTTCGTAAAAACAATATAAATAGTTGCCTAATAAGGAACGAATGAGAAATGGGAAGATAAAATTTTCTAAAAAGGAAAGTACAGAAGAACAAAAAACTTAAAAAGAGTAATTAACTACGAATAGTATAAGTTCACATTTTTACTTTTTACAGATAGGCGCATTTTTATTTTACCACAGATTACAGATATAAATGTGCCGACTATTTTGGGACTGACCAAAAGAGAACGGACAAACATAAATACTCGAGAAAGGAGGGAGTAATAGATTAGAATTCGGTCAAGCAAGGAATAACCAAAGAAGTGGTTATGTTTCCCTCAAATCTGATTGTAATCAAGTCACTCAAGCATAGCCCACACAGAATCAACAAATATATCAATCACGCTGGCATTTCAGCAACCAGGAATTGTGGGCCTAATCATTTGTGGCTAGCAACAATGCCAACAAGCTTTCATCAAAATTCAAAATGAATACTAGTCCAAGACTTTATAAAGCAACTTATTTATACCATGAATAAATTTGTCGGAGCGCCACAACAATGACCAGACGAGATTTCTAAGCTGTACTACACTACTACCTAAATACTTATCAATCCTACAAGAGATTTATTTCTATCAATATTAAGATGTCTATCAATATTTCCAAGCAGGCAAGGCCCTGATACCGATTAAACTGAACTTAACGTAATAGACATAACCTAAGCTAAACTGAACCGAATTTAAGTAAAACAAACAGGGCTAAGACTTAACATCAGATGTTGCAGTACAATTAGCTATAGAAAAAGCATATCCGGATTAACCAATTGGCTAAACACACATTGACAAACCAACAACAACAACAAATTAACCCAATGATCCCGTGAATGAGGATGCAAGGAGGTCTGATCTCTCAGGTACGCGAGGTTCTTTTCCATGGACGAAATTAAACTTGCATTGTGAATTACGCGCAATCAGTTTAATGAACCATTTTAATTGATTCTATACAAAGCAATTGATCATTACCTCAATTATCAGAGCTAAAAATCGAATCAAAAGGAGTTCATCTCAAGACAATAAGTCCGTCTCTTAACCAACATCTTAGCAGCGGTCCCATATGGCTCCTCAAACGCACTCGAAACCCACGACATGTCCGAACCCTCCTTCTTCCCAGCAGCACTACCACCACCTGACTGCTCACTAGGTCGAATCGCTACCAATGTAGCCCCCTTAAGCACAACACCATCAGGCAACTCCAAATGCGGCGCATACCACAACCTCATATTCAATGCCGGGACCAACGTCCTCTTCGAAGCGGAAGAAGCCGACAGCGGTTTCACTCTCAACTCCTCCAGCTGCTCCCTATTCATACACAGCACCCCTTGACCATTCACATCTGTCAACATCAAACTACCAAGCGTCTTATGCTCTGAAATTATCGGTTGTAACAAGTAATGCCTCGCAGAGGCCGCAATTAACGAGCTAATTGTCCAAACTACCCTTAATTTCAACCCTCCATTAGTGTAAAACGACTCCGGTATACTCCCATTATCATTATTACTAGTATTGTTACCACCATTATCATCAACATTTAAGTTTTCTACCTCGCTCGACCTCGAGACCGCCCTAATTACCTCCGAAGCACCGAGAATCACACAATTATCAAGCGTAGACCCGAAATCCGCCCTCCATTTCAACAAAACACCATCATCAATCCCTAACTCACCACTCGGAAGCTCGATTCGTAGAAACTTGATCTCATTAAAGTTCTTCAACACCTGCGTCGGCGAATGATGCGTAACACCACCGTCACCGCCACCGTCAATTCCGTCAACACCAGCATTGACCACCGCAGACGGCGGACATAACCGTTTGTTTCCGATTAATTGACCTAGCGCCTGAATCGGCTTGAAGAAGAAGTTACCGAAAACGACGCGTACAAGGTTAGCGAAGTGAGACCGAGGCTTGTCGGATGACGTGGAAGAGGATGACGATGATGACGTGGAATCGTCGTCGGATATGACGCAATCCACACGAACGACGACGTTTTCAACTTGTGGTACAAGAGAGTGAAACCTCCTCGAAACGACACCGCATCGGCCTAATGCTTTGACGTCGCCGATCTTGTTGAAGATGAGCATGAGCAGTGAGTCTGGGATCGCGTCGAAGTGGTCGAGATCCGAGTCTGAGTCGGATTCCGAGTCGGAGTTGGGGTTCGGGTCAGGGTGGATTCGAATGGGAGTTGGATCTGGTGAGAGTAAGGAGGACATTGATTGAGATTTGGGGATTGGGTGGGGGGAAACCCTAATTGGAGAAAGTGTATGAAAGAGTGAGGCAATTGGGGGAAATTTTGGGGGATGATGATTAGTGAAGAAGGGGGAAAATGGTGGAATGGGTGTGTGGAAAGATAAGGATTGGTGGTGTTAATGTGTTGTATAATGTATATGTATGATGTATAATGATTGATGGAGGATGTGGAGTGTGGAAGAGGAGATAAATTGTTATAGCAAAGTTAGCAACGGATTAAGTTTTTCCACTCGACTATATAAGATAAAACATAGAAAATTTAAATGGTTTATTTTTTCCTACCCGAATAGATATTCAAGTAAATAATACTTGACTCGTTATAAATTTACGATGGATATGTACATCGCAAATGAGAATTTTGTGATGTTGTTGTATGGGTATGGAGGGGTTTTGCTTATAAAGATTCTTACAAATTTAATGAGTGGAAAATGAGATAACCTCGTCGGTTTTTAATGGTACCGAATTTTGATATTACTTTCCCGTATATTAATAGAGGTAGTTCTATATAAGCGGTGAGTTTTACACGAGGATGTTGGTAAATTGAAGACTTTGGAAAATCAAATCAACACAAATTAGGTTAGATTCGTAATTGATTTGAGTAAACCTAAATTGGAAATGACCGGCGAAAAGTGATTCAAAATTGTTATTTAGAATCACAGTTAATATTATATATATTAAAAAAAATCAATGTAAATACTTCATTACTAGTGTAACACCTGTGAAAAATCACGGGGTTGTGTACACTTACTTTTAAAGATGACAAAGATAAATTCATTTCATTATATAGCAATTCTATTTATTCGAACAAATTCATTTTTAACGGGGCTGTTTTGCGTATAATATATGTTCGGTCAAAATGTGAATTTCCTGGTGCACTAATTTTCGAATATCTGTTAGCAATGATGAAAATATTTGGATAATTGTGATAACAAGAATGAATAAGGGAAATGAAAAAACAATAAAAGATTAAAAAAAGATTAAATAATTAATAATGAGTAATTTGGAAAGTTATTGTCTTGTGATGAATTGGTGAAAGAACTTAAGTTGACGGACAATTAGGATGAATAAAATAACTAATCAGGTAGAAATCTAAATTAAATAGGTGTATTAAAATTCAAAAATCTAAGACAAAAATTACAATTTCTCGAAAATTTCCTTGTAAACAGCATTCGTTGTTGTATTAGTCATTCCTCTTTCTTCATCAAGAAGTAACACTTTTAGACCTTTCTTACTTGTAACCCTAGATATAGCAACGTACAATTGGCCATGGGTAAAGACTGGTCAAGGAAGATAAAGTCCAACACGAGATAGAGATTGACCCTGACTTTTGTTAATAGTCATAGCAAATCAAACTGCTAAAGGAAATTGTCATAGCAAATCAAACTGCTAAAGGAAATTGTCTTCTTTCAAACTTAATTGGGAACCTGGTCTGATCGGTAGGAGTCAAGGTGATGCGGGGAATATAGACATTGCTTCCGATATGACTGCCAGAAATAACGGTTGCACTAATAACGCGATTTCCTAGTTGTTTTACCTCCATTCGGGTGCCATTGCACAACCCATTTGCTTGGTCATAAATGTTTCTTAAAAGCATCACTATAGCTCCAAGTTTTAGTTTTAAGCTGTGATTGGGTAAACCGGAACATCTAATTGAGTTAAGAAACTCAGTAGAATAAAGTTCTCTGACCCCGCAATTCGTCTCTTCCTTACTTATTTCATCAGAGCTTAAGTAAACTTTTTCTTCCTTTTGAATTTGATCCAAGACATAGTCGTTTACCTCCTCGACAAGATCGTGAGTAGGTGCTAGTACAACTCTTTCAGTTAAGTACAGAGGGTCACCTAAGTGATCTTTTAAAGATGGGTACGTGCTATCTACAATAGTAGATATTGGATCTACACCAGGCTGTATAAGTATATCTTCTGGTAACTCAATGCTAGCTACTCCATCATTTGACCCACCTGCTAATCCATCCCAAACTTCGAGAATCCACTTTGAAAATTGTCGGATTTCATCAACATTTGACTGTGCATGATACCCGTCGTTGAGGGGTGCCAAAGATAAGATTTATAAAACCTCAGCTTAAACTTTTAGATAGGATAAGTCAAGGGTCGAACCACAGAGAGTCAAGGGTCGAACCACAGAGAGACAAGGTTAATTATGTTTGCTAATTTTTAATCTATAAAATAATAATAAAGAGAGGGGGTTTGATTGGTTGTTGCTAAGTCTAAAACAAATATAAAATAAAACAAGTAAATAAAGATGAAAATAAACTATAATAAAAGAGATGCTAGGATGTTTGGGTAATAAACAGCTAAGATAATACAAATCCTAAGTCAACATGTATAGCAGTCGCGTAAGGGGTGTAACATATCCTTTAGGTCTATGCTACCTAATAGCTCCTTTCGGTCTATGCTATTAGTTCCTAGGTCTCACAATTATTGAGTGTCAACAATAAGGGTGATTCCTAAATTTTAGGTCACAAACCTTTCAGTCTTAAGTAACCTATCCGTCTTAAGATGTAAACCAATGCCCTTCCCAAATTTCTCAATCTTGGGTAGGTCAATACTAACATCCTACAAGTCTCCTTTTGGTCTCATTGTAGGTTATTATAATCTACAAATAAAAGCGAAACGGGATTCATACGCGTGTCGGTCGACCGACCAGCTAACCCGGTCGGCCGACCTCCACCCTGCAACATGTCGGTTCGAGATTTAAACTACCTTCGCATATTTACTCCCTACATCCTAACATATGAAATTAGCTACTCATAACTATTGAAACAATAATAAAAATAGGAGTAAACATGGAAATTATAAAGAACATCAATCTAAACATGCAATAATAATAAAGGAAATTAAAATAAGGGAAAAAGGAGATTAGGAACTTTGGTTCCCCATGGTTAAAACAAGTTAATGAAAGGTAAAATAATCAAATAACACAATCCCAAGGAACAAAGAATAAACCTTTAGGTCAATATTCTACCCAATCCTTACGGTCTTAGGGTTCCTAGAAAAGCACTAAACTTTCGTTCAAGGGCAATCCCAAAGTTGTTGTTAAACTAATCCTAATAATCTTTCAATCCTAAGGATCAGTTCACCAACAACAATGGGGGATTGGTAATTCAATCATTAAACTATCAAAATCAAATCTTTACCATGGTTCCCCTAATTCCTAATCACAAGAATTAGCTATGCATAATCTTAATCATAAAATTAACAATAACAAGAATTAAGAATATCAAAGGAATTAAAATAATTAAAGATGATAATAAAGAGGAAACATGAATTGAGAAACAACAATAAGATGAACAACAAGATTAATTAAAAAGGAAAGATTGAATTGTAGCAAACTTACAACTTGAATGGAAATCCTAAGAACAAAGATGAAAGCTTGAATAAAATCTATGATAGAAAACTAGATTAAGAACTTGATTGATAAAAACTAAGTAGAAAACTTGATGGATCTGAATTAGGGACTGAATTTGCTTAAATAGGCAGAATTAAAGAGTTTCCTAATGACCTAAACACTTGTATGGGCTTTTCGGAAACTTCTGGGTCGGCGCTGTGGTCGGTCGACCAGTATTTTCGGTCGGTCGACCGCTTTACGGATTTTATGCAATTTTTGGGCTTCAGGCAAATTCTGGGCTTTTCCAATTGGCACCTGGTCGGTCGACCTACTTTGTTGGTCGGTCGACCTGACTGACGGGACTGCAGCGCGCATCGATCTTAAAACAGCTGCCATTTCTTCGTTACTTATCGAAATCAAGCGATTCTCGCGGCGTTGGAAAGCTAAGAGGATAAGCTTTCACCTCCAACTGGAATCACTCCATTATCGGCTCTAGAACTCGAGATATAGCCATTTGAAACAGGCTGCAATGTCGAAGATCGGTATCAAATACAGTAATGTATAAATTGTAAATTTCTCCTATAGATAATGTAAACTAACCAATTTGTTATAACCAAGTGCCATGAACATCTCAATGTAACGATTAGCTATGTTTTTGTCGGGTTTTGAGACATGCTTCCAAGTCCCCGTAACCAGTTCGATGAGGTTTGTTTGATTTCTCAATTAATTTCTTTGAATTTCTACTTTGTCTTTCTGGAATTTGTTAATTTGTCATCAAATTAGGGTTGACTAATTGTTGATTCAAATTTACATACATATAATTGGGTATATAATTGAAATTGAACGATTATTTATGTACATTCGCTAGCAACTGGACACATAATTGAAATTTGAGTCAGATTTCTCGACATCACGAAATTTAGATTTTGATTGGTTGAAAGAAGAAAAATTGGAGCCTAATTTCGCAAATTTGGTAGTCTAGATCTGTTTATTGCATTGATTAATTTCATTAATTTAGTTAGCAACGGATATTCTACAATTGAGTTGTGTAGGAGTTCAGTGTACTGAAGGTCTGCCATCTCCATCTTTCTGCACTTTTATCATCTAAGTAAAATTTGACACACTATTTTCTGAAATTGAGTATTGTTGGGAGTTTAGTGTATTGAAGTTCTACCATCTTCTTTCTGCAGTTTTGTTATCCCAGTAAAACGGAATTTTTTTACTAATTGATTGTTGTCTAAAACATTCACATTATTTGTTTTTTCATTGTCTTAGGTGAGAATTTGTAGAGAAAAATCAACTAGCCATGTATATGCTATGAAGAAACTTAAGAAGTCTGAGATGCTCCAAAGAGGCAAGGTATTTATTTCTTTGGAATTGTCTGTCAGTCTGTCACTAGTTGAGCTGATGAACACAATTGGCTGAATTCTTTTATGTTTTTTCCTGTTTCTGTTTCTTCTTTTCACGGACTCAGACAAGTAACGCCGACAAGAGTTGTTGTTGTTGTTGTGCCTGGTATACTTTGCAGGACTAGAGCTGATCCCGTCGCTCACTGATCCACGAGATGGTATGCTATCAAATCCTTCTTGTCTTCTTTCGTTAGTATATAACTACATTACTATTGCAAATAGAATGGAGTTTGTTGAACAAATTAACAATTTTGGGAAAGTTTGGTAAAACACCAACACATATCCCTCTCATTTACTTGATCTCCTTTTGGCTCTATTACTCAATTGATCTCGGGCTTTGACCATTATTTTATCATATATACAACTTTTGGACTTTTTAAAAATACGGAAATAAAAATAATTGTTTTGGTTGATCAAAACCTGATAAATTTTACCTTGAATGTCTAAATATTTTGGGTGATTAATGGTCAGAGTTGATCTTAGTGACCATTATAGTCGAATTAGGACGATACATTTGAGATAAATATAGTATCTAAGAAGGGCAGAGCAGTTCAGTTGCATACTACTAAACAACAGCCTAAGTGACATTTTTGAAGTTGTTCTCTTTCACGTCTCCTCTAGCAACAAGAATTGGTTAGGGTGGATACTTGGGTTTCCTCCTTGTTTACTCATCCAAATATACTGCCTCTGCTTGATCATGCGATTATCAAATTCAAGGTAAATACTAATTACTGTACTACTACTATTAGTGATTAAAAATGTTCCCATGTTTAATGCACTTGAAAATTAAAGTTTGAGAAAAGAAAAGTTGAGAAATAATATCTCATTGGAAAATGAAAACGTGATTTTGCACTTGAATATTCTGTGAATTGTTGTAATACTTCAGAATATGAGGATGTGAATTCTAAAAAAATATATGGGTGCATCCAATCTGAATCCACAAATTCCAGATATTTCGAAAAGCAAATATGTTATTTAACTGACTGGCATTAGCAGATCTAGTAGAGAAATAAGAGGCCCGACCCAGGCTTTTGTGGTAACTAATCCAGTCATGACATCTCAACATATCTCAAATGTAGTCACAATTAAGATGACTCCAAAGACAAGGTATGCTACTATATTCTTCTTATTGCCAATTCAGGAGATTCAATGAGGCAGTGCAGTATCCGGTATGGAATGTAGGAGCCTCCTCGTCAGCTCGCCCATGATTATAAGAATGAAAAACAAGATAAGGAGTAGTGCTTCTAGTGCTTCCACTTCAATAAGTGTGCCTATGTCCTTTCTTTGTACTTTGCTTTGAATAAATTATACTAGCTGCTTTGTGAATTTCTTAGTTATGCTGCTGAACTAGAGACGGAGTTTGGTATAGGAAGAAGAAGAATCTTGTATCAGTCAATAATTTTGTGAATCTTGTAATTACCATTGTATCGGAGTAACTGACCAAATAATGCGTTTCAATGTGCCTCTGAAATTCGTCAGCCTTTTGCCTCTAACCTTGGCTTCTTTTAGTCTTAAACTTTGATTTGATTTGCTTGTAATTACTGAAGGCTTACATTTAATCTTGTCTCTCTGATCAGGGGGAAAACTTGGCAGTTGCACAGGTATTTCACTCCCCATCTTTATACAGTTATCCAAATTGCAACTTTTTTGTTCAATGCAGTCAAAAATACTGGTAGTTGTGTTTAAGTTACCTAGTGTATTAAGCTTCTAGAGGTTTCTTCAATGTATCTATCTAATGATTCTGCCAATGTGTCTTCTGATTCATACTAGTATGTTTCTATTCTTTTCAATTTGTGATACTTTGTACTTATTTATTTTTCTAAATGCCACCACAATTATCTTAGGATTAGTTGTCGTCTGCTAGATCTCTCTCCCCTGAAGGAGCAGCCTGCAGGGCCGTCTACTATGGTGTGCTCAAGTTCTGCTTGCACAGAGGCTCTTGTTTTCCTGGTGCTACCTCTGATCACCTCTTGCCTCTTTTGGCTTACATTTAATGTTGTCTCT
Organism: Silene conica; assembly: GCA_029255685.2. Lineage (NCBI taxonomy): Eukaryota > Viridiplantae > Streptophyta > Magnoliopsida > Caryophyllales > Caryophyllaceae > Silene > Silene conica. Next base: position 79,093,829 of record CM055314.2, read on the forward strand.
GATCAGGAGGTAAACACATTGGCGGTTGCACGGGTATTTCACAAATCACTTTGTATCTAAGGGTATAATGACTATTTGATTCTCTTTGTGCTATGATTATTTTTCTTTGATCCGTTCTTGATGTCCTGAGTGATCAATAAATGATTGAAAATTGCCAAGTTGGAAGTCAGTTTCATAGAACTTGAGAACCAAAAACTTCAGTTTTGCGGAGATCGAGCTCGTTGATGCTTTCTCACCTAAAGTTCTCTTTTCCCTTTTGCCTTGCAGCCTGATGACAAATCTAAATTCTCGGAGCCGACAAGGAACCATTATTTGGTGAAGAATTACTCGAGATTTATTTCCTTCCCTATATACACATGGCAAGAAAATTCGAGATCAGTTGAGGTAATAATTTTTTTGGTTGAATATGCTCTTTTTCTTGCCATTATGATTATTTGAAGTGAGTAGGGAGGCCTGCTTTAGTATTATTGTAGTGTTTTCTGCTAGAAACCGAGTTAGTCTATTAATTTAGTATGCTGATGCATGGTTTGGCAGCTGCTCAGCCGTTCCATTAGTATTGACTATTAGTATTGGCTATTCCCATTTGGATTCACTTTCTTCTATTTGATTTTTGCAGGAATATGCATTTGAATATTGTTCAGCTCCATATCGAGCTCCTGAGTTGTGGGATTGTCCAAGTCAGTGTGACAATGATGAAAGAACTGATATTTGGTTGTTAGGATGCACTTTGTGTTCTTTCAATGGGCGCTCCTAACTTAATGATGAAAAAACATGTAATGATGCAGGTGGCAATTTGTCTAGGACAAACTTTATGATGAAAACACATGTAATAATGATGTAGGAGGCAATATATATGTCATATGGGAGCTTCCATATACTTTCTCAATGACAAGACGAATAGCTTACTTAGAGCTATTGTCAGGTGAGTTGGGAGGGTCACAATTCAAAACTGCTTCTGATTTCCCATAATATCATTATTTTTATCTTTATTAATTGCTAACATAATTTCCCAGCTGCTTATTGGTTGATGGATCTTAGGTTTAAGAATTTGTTAATTCGGCAAAAAAATGGATGGTATTGAAATTAAGTTACCATAACTGGACTGACGCAAGTCCACAATTTTCTTTGATGCATCATTTTGTTTTTGGATGTACATTTGTAGTGAAGTTTGTGTGGTAGTTGATTTCTGTGTTTGATTTTAGCCAAGTGAATTTGGCGAAAAATGCCCACTATTAAAAGTTAAACGTTATTGCCTTATTGAAATAAATCATTAATATAATTTTGTTTGGATGTAGTTTCACTGAGCTGGTGCATATATGGTGTTGGAAGCAGCTTAAAGGAGTTCCAGGATTGTAGGCTTTCTGCTGTAGAATGGGGTTTGCTTGAAATAGCATGATCATATTGTTGTATTTCGGTGTTGTTCAAGGAATTATATAGATGCATAGTCATTTGTAAAGCTCCAGGACTAATATTTTGTTTAATATGAATAATTTTGGTTGAGAATATTCAGGAGGCAACAATATTTTTTTTATTTTTTTTTTATTTTGTTGGTTTAGAAACGGCTACGGTTCTTATTATACAACGGTAGCCTTTTCCTATTTAAGGCTACGGTTACTAGTATACAACCGTAGCCTTTTCTTAACATTTGGCCACGGTTCAAGTAAACAACCGGAGGCTTTAATATTTTTGGCTACGGTTAATAACTTTTGGCTACGGTTATTAATTCACAACCGTAGCCTTAAATGAACTTATGGCTACGGTTCACAACCGTAGCCATTTCTCTACCACTTAAGGCTACCCCCTGATTTGCTACGGTTGCACAACCGTAGCCAAATGGCTTTTTTAACCGTGGCCGTATGTCATTATTGTACTAGTGTTTGCTTGTAAAAGTTATCTTTAGGCCTTGAAATGTGCGCTAAGCTTCGTTCCTCCTTATCCTTAGTCATGAAAAGTCCCGAGGGCATAAATTTGGTATAAAATCGTCCCTTTTCCGCATAAATCTGCAAAAGAGCATAAAAATACGAAAGTAGACAATTGTTGGGAAATAAAGGCTAAAACATAGTAAATGAGCGACAAAATGCGTGTAAAAATAGATGTAAAACATCATAAAATAGGCACGCATCAAATTCCCCAAACCAAACCTTGCTTGCCCTCAAGCAAGAAATAGACTCGATCTTAACTAATGGAACGATTTCAATCTCAGAGCGAAATTTACATGTAAGCCTAAACCAATGCCAAGTATAAAAATGACAAAGCATTTAAATCATGCAAACGAGTTATGGTGTTGTCAGACTTGCAAAAATAAAGACTATAGAGACTTTATACCATGGACTCTCGCGGTACGCTCGAGACACTCATGAAGCAAAGGGTGAGTATATGTAAAAGATAGAAAGAAGTAATTTGTCATGACACTCACCTAACTGCGACCCATGGAAACATGCCTGCAATCTAACATGAACAAGAATTCTACAACTTCGTATAACAATCTCATTTAAGTGGCCTAAATACATGCAAATGAGGTAATGAAAGATAAGTGAGGTAAAAGGTAAGAAGTGGTTAAGATGTTTTTTGGATTTGTGGGGTTAGTAGCCAAGCTAGTAAAACCGGTTCCCAACAACATATTTCACAACTTTGATATTAAGAAGGTGCTCTTTTGTAGCACAACTCTCACATTAAACATAAGAAAGGACTCCCAAATATTTTTTTGAATGAAGTATGGGAGTGATAACATATAAAAGAAAGCAATTTCGAGCGTTTTTTTTTCTGATGGTGCCAGGTGGTCGATCGACCTATACAGGCGGTCGGTCGACTGCCTTCTGCATTTTCCGGATTTTTTTCTTTTTCGTTTTTTTTTTTTTTTTTTTTTTCTTTCTTTCTTTTCTGAATTTTTTTCTGTTCTTGTTCTTTTCTTTCTTTCTTTTCTTTTCTCTTTGCTTAAGATAGCTTACAAACCAAGATACCTCCAATAAGTCAAACCAAAGACCACAAATACTAGCTTGGAAAGGTAGGCTAAGTATGGGATGTAGTTTTGGGGGAATAAAAAGGCAAATTTGGCTTTGTAAAGCTTATGGGTAAATATGAGAAAAGGGATCCCAAATGCACGTACCAAGACTCACAAAACGAGATAGTAAAACAAGTATATAGCAATTCAAGTTCATGTTTATGCATATTGATGTAACATGTTCCAAGGGGAGTACTACTCACATCCTAGACGACTGGTTTAAGAATGAAACCAGGAATAAGGCTCTAAAACTCAGAATGTATAGTAGGTTGCCAAGGTATAAGTCAAGTCTCAAGATATGCAAGTTGACAAAAACTCGTAGATATGCAAAAGACTTTCATACTAAAACAAGTTGACAAGGCAAGGTAAAGGCATAAACATGTAAGATAGCTAAATCATCCTTGAAATACTTTCGTTCCGACTCGACCTATATGCTAAAATAAACGTGCATTTTTTGGAATTTTTTTTTTTGAATTTTTTTCATTTTTTTGTATTTTTCTTGTATATGCAAGGAAAATAAAGAAAAGAACAATGCAATACGGAAATGCAATAAACGTGTGACAGAATGCAATGCATGTAACACGAAACCATTCCCCAAACCAACCCGCACAATGTCCCCATTGTGCATTAGCCTAAGAAAAGGTTTCAGAAAATTAAAAGAGAGATGCAAGGAAAATAAAAACTAAGGAAAACTGGAAAGAACTCACTGGATTATGAAGCGCATGAGAAAAACCTCCCCAAACCAGCGTAAGCTGGGAGGTTTTGGTGGCCAGCAGTGCCACTCAAGTACCCAAGAACGGTTGTACGGTTCCCGAGGAAGAAATCGAAAGACTGCGACAGATCGGTAGGTCGACCGACCTTCCTGTAAAGTACAGAAAATTTCAGCAATGCGGCGACTAGGTCGACCGACTGGTGTAACTGGTCGGTCGACCGTCTTTGTCCCAGCGGTCTTCGTTTTTCTTCGTAGAACCTGAAAAAGCAAGAAAAATATACGCCCAACAAATGCGCGAGATCCCAGAAACAAGACCAAAAAGTCTTAACTACGCAAACACAACAGAAAAGTTGTCCTAAAAACTTAAAGAAAGCAAACTAGAAAGTCTTAACAAAACAAAAAAAAAATGTCTTAAGAAAAAACAGAAACGAGCGAAAAGAAGAAGTCATCCGCGAAGGATTCGGCGTTTCTTTGACCAAGGGCTCTGACTATAGGCTACTCCTTCAGCTATGGTGATTTGGGTAGATGAGTTTCTCTCCACCATGTAGATAGGTGGGTCATCATCCACGGCTTTAGCCATCCATCTCCTGTGGTTGTCGACTCCCAAGTCGTGGGTCGACACCTTCCTCGGTTTCTTCTTCTTAGGGCTCTTTTCTTTAGCCAAATGATCACTTGCTTGAGTGACCTCGTTCTCTACATCATTTGATCGAGTAAGTGGTACTACTCGATCGAGAACATCTCTCTTCCTACTGCTTATAGACTTTATCACTAGTGTCGCAATTTCTGGAGCATCCAAATCAGCCTTTTGAGCAAGAGATTCACCTGCACATGCCTCAAAACACATCAAAGCCTCCGAAGGATCCTTTGAAAAGGATCCTTGCATAGAACATTCACTAATATTAGAAACATCAGGAATGTCAATAAATGAATCCTGCAAAAAACTAGGTTCATCAACAGAGGGTTCAATTATGTTAGGAACATGGTCATCACTAATACCTACAAAAATAGGTTGGTCAGTCAAGGGGTGAAAGTCTAACTCATTGGTTGTTTCTAGATCCAAGATAGTATCATCAACGGGGAGGGAGAGGGAATCAAGTAACCTATCATCCTCATCCTTAAGAATGAGCGACTCTTCAGTAATGGGTGTGATGGGATCACACTTGACAGAAATATCTGGGTTACTAATATCAACGCCCTCATACCTCTCCAAGATTTTTTTGGACTGATGCTCCAACATTAATTTCTCCAAATGATACGGACACGGGATCACAATGCTTGTCGCGGAATCGGCAAGCCTTGGCTCTTTTAACTTCAGAATCTCCGTTGAGTTATTGACGAGAGGAGAGTCAGGTAGCTTAGGAGGTGAATCCACAATCTGCTCAGGAACCCTGGTCGGTCGACCTGATATAGTGGTCGGTCGACCAGACGCTGTATTATCAGAATTTTTCTGGTCTGTAGAAACTGATCTCACGTCAGGCGTCGAGGTCGGTCGACCTGATGTTGTGGTCGGTCGACCTCCTGACCTGTGCACGGGATCGATTTCTTCGTCCTGGACTTTGGCATAATCATCCTTTGGGGTTGGTCTCTCATAAGCACGAGCACTCCTAGGATCTATAGCATTTAATGTCTCTATGGGACTCTTACAACCAACTGGAGAGCTAGCACCCTGATTAGCTATGATTACTAATTGCCTTTCAATATTCTTATAAACTGCATCTTGTTTCTTAATCATTTCCGATAACAATGCTTCTAACTCAGATGCAGTAACCATGATCGCAATAGCGCTGAGAGTACTCAAGTCTTCCTCTCAAAAACCTGTCTTCTGGAACAAAACTAGAAGAAAAGGTAAGAACGGTCTTAAGGAACCTAAGTTCCTTAAGACAAGAAAAATAAACTAAAAACTAACAAACAAAATTATACCGTCTCCCCGGCAACGGCGCCAAAATTTGATACCCGTCGTTGAGGGGTGCCAAAGATGAGATTTATAAAACCTCAGCTTAAACTTTTAGATAGGATAAGTCAAGGGTCGAACCACAGAGAGACAAGGTTAATTATGTTTGCTAATTTTTAATCTATAAAATAATAATAAAGAGAGGGGGTTTGATTGGTTGTTGCTAAGTCTAAAACAAATATAAAATAAAACAAGTAAATAAAGATGAAAATAAACTATAATAAAAGAGATGCTAGGATGTTTGGGTAATAAACAGCTAAGATAATACAAATCCTAAGTCAACATGTATAGCAGTCGCGTAAGGGGTGTAACATATCCTTTAGGTCTATGCTACCTAATAGCTCCTTTCGGTCTATGCTATTAGTTCCTAGGTCTCACAATTATTGAGTGTCAACAATAAGGGTGATTCCTAAATTTTAGGTCACAAACCTTTCAGTCTTAAGTAACCTATCCGTCTTAAGATGTAAACCAATGCCCTTCCCAAATTTCTCAATCTTGGGTAGGTCAATACTAACATCCTACAAGTCTCCTTTTGGTCTCATTGTAGGTTATTATAATCTACAAATAAAAGCGAAACGGGATTCATACGCGTGTCGGTCGACCGACCAGCTAACCCGGTCGGCCGACCTCCACCCTGCAACATGTCGGTTCGAGATTTAAACTACCTTCGCATATTTACTCCCTACATCCTAACATATGAAATTAGCTACTCATAACTATTGAAACAATAATAAAAATAGGAGTAAACATGGAAATTATAAAGAACATCAATCTAAACATGCAATAATAATAAAGGAAATTAAAATAAGGGAAAAAGGAGATTAGGAACTTTGGTTCCCCATGGTTAAAACAAGTTAATGAAAGGTAAAATAATCAAATAACACAATCCCAAGGAACAAAGAATAAACCTTTAGGTCAATATTCTACCCAATCCTTACGGTCTTAGGGTTCCTAGAAAAGCACTAAACTTTCGTTCAAGGGCAATCCCAAAGTTGTTGTTAAACTAATCCTAATAATCTTTCAATCCTAAGGATCAGTTCACCAACAACAATGGGGGATTGGTAATTCAATCATTAAACTATCAAAATCAAATCTTTACCATGGTTCCCCTAATTCCTAATCACAAGAATTAGCTATGCATAATCTTAATCATAAAATTAACAATAACAAGAATTAAGAATATCAAAGGAATTAAAATAATTAAAGATGATAATAAAGAGGAAACATGAATTGAGAAACAACAATAAGATGAACAACAAGATTAATTAAAAAGGAAAGATTGAATTGTAGCAAACTTACAACTTGAATGGAAATCCTAAGAACAAAGATGAAAGCTTGAATAAAATCTATGATAGAAAACTAGATTAAGAACTTGATTGATAAAAACTAAGTAGAAAACTTGATGGATCTGAATTAGGGACTGAATTTGCTTAAATAGGCAGAATTAAAGAGTTTCCTAATGACCTAAACACTTGTATGGGCTTTTCGGAAACTTCTGGGTCGGCGCTGTGGTCGGTCGACCAGTATTTTCGGTCGGTCGACCGCTTTACGGATTTTATGCAATTTTTGGGCTTCAGGCAAATTCTGGGCTTTTCCAATTGGCACCTGGTCGGTCGACCTACTTTGTTGGTCGGTCGACCTGACTGACGGGACTGCAGCGCGCATCGATCTTAAAACAGCTGCCATTTCTTCGTTACTTATCGAAATCAAGCGATTCTCGCGGCGTTAGAAAGCTAAGAGGATAAGCTTTCACCTCCAACTGGAATCACTCCATTATCGGCTCTAGAACTCGAGATATAGCCATTTGAAACAGGCTGCAATGTCGAAGATCGATTCTTTGCTTGTAAAAGTTATCTTTAGGCCTTGAAATGTGCGCTAAGCTTCGTTCCTCCTTATCCTTAGTCATGAAAAGTCCCGAGGGCATAAATTTGGTATAAAATCGTCCCTTTTCCGCATAAATCTGCAAAAGAGCATAAAAATACGAAAGTAGACAATTGTTGGGAAATAAAGGCTAAAACATAGTAAATGAGCGACAAAATGCGTGTAAAAATAGATGTAAAACATCATAAAATAGGCACGCATCAGTGCACTTCCTACCTGAAGTCTCATATTTTTCGTGAGCTTCAAAACCTGAAATTTAATATATATCTCAAACGGTCAAAAATGAATTACTATGTAAAAGTAAGTATTATATTAGTAATTGTAGTACGTTAAGGGACAATTTTAAAAAACAGGCTCTAAATAAACTTGTAATACACTTAGGTTTATACTTTAACTTGCTGATCATATTTGATAGCTTTTATTAATCAAGTTATTGATCATTGTTGTACTTGTACTATATAAAAATAAAGAAGATATGCAATATGAGAAAACCACTTGAAATAGGTTTCTAATTTCTTAATGCACATGATCTTTATTTGCTCCTAATTAAATTAAAGTTCTATTTCTACTCTGAGTTAATCATTTAGTTGTTTATAAAAATTTTGTATTGGTTAGAATTAGAATTATACCACGATTACTACTCCGTAGTAAGCATCATTGGAAGAATTATAATCATTGTAGTCGACTCCAAAATTAAAAATCCTTCTAAATTTGTCCTACTATAGCACCTAAATTAGATTAGCATAGAGTTGAAAATTAAGAAGCACTCCACTTATCTCAATAAATAGTTTACACTTACTTTTTTTGTGAAGGGGGAAATAAGGTAAGTGTATACTATTGACCGGAACTGAAAGAGTAAGTCTTAACTCTTTTAGTTAATTTTCATATAATCTTGAAACTTTTTTGTTGAAAGGGAACGGAAGAGATAAGGTTTTAAATTGCGGGCTATGATATATATAATACAGTATAAATTACACGATCTTTGAATATATTCGTCCACCGCATAACTTTTTGCGTTCGGCTTAAGAAGTCAATAATTAATATTATTTAGTTCTTGCCTTAAATTTTCACTGTTAATAAAACTATACTATTTTATATCAATATCCGTGATGCATAGTTAATTTCTTTTCTAAGATTATATGTCAGTTTATATATATATTTAAAAAAATCCAAAAAAAGTTGTCTTATTTTATAACAATCAAATCAAATAGTCCATTATTTGTGCATGTTGGCTATTTGCTAAAAATGATTTTGATATTTTAGAAATCACGTCTACAATTTATATTTGTATATGTACAATTTTATGGCCAATGGTATAAATGAAAACATGAATAAACGTAGCATGGAGGTTCCTCCTGGTCATTTGTAGTCATGGCCTTTAACTATCATCCAAAATTTACTTCCGTGATCGTAAATTCAGGCCCAGCTGATAAAGGTTGCATGTTTTAGGCATACAATCGCAGTTCTCATATAATTTAAGAATGTAATGTGTGCCTCATTATTGTCATGAATCTCCATCTAAATGGAGATCGATGTTAATGATTCTGATATCCACATCTTTTATAAGAAGTAGAATCAAATTTCATAACAAAAAAAGTTAAAACGGAATGCTATTATAACTAATAAAGAAAAATTTCCGATGGGATGCGAAGATAACAAAAAAAAAACTTAACATTGAATAACATATTTTCACCTTAAGTAAAATGTTTGAGCAATACTGATGAATAAAAGGATCATGGATTGACCATATTTTTCTAATCTGACAGGAGAAGAAAAAAAATCAGTTAGATTAGATTCATAAAAACAATATCAATTATATGAAGAACAAAAAAATTCTTATTGCATTATGGCTAGCAGACTACTACCTTGTGAATCTTTGTTTTATGTTATATTCATGTGTTTGCATAGGAGACTACAACTACAACCTCCATAACTATTTAATTTAGGATAAATCTTAAGTGTTTTGCGAAGGTTGAGATTCTCGAAATATTTCATAAATTTTATCTTTTTTTATTTTTATTTTGAAACCCTTATTATATTCTTCAACCAATCAATTCGCGGGAAAAAAGCCTCCTTTAATAATATAGATAGATAGATTTGATTTAATTTGTAATCTGATTGGTTGTATATCTTAATGATTTTGATTTCGACAGAAATATGGTACACGTTGAATACTTATGGAATATAATCTGATTGGTTGTTATTGATTGTTTCTAGTCATCTATTTCTTAATTTTGATTTTGATCGGTAGGGAATATTTAATTTGGAATAAAATATTATGGAATATATGACGTGAGAGCTTCTGATTGGTCTACGAAACATTATTTTGTAAGAGTGAATGTGAGTGCGAGAAAGAGTGAACGCTGAAACAATACTGCGCCACGTATGCAATTTGACATTTTGCTTTTATAGTAATAATGATGATATATGTTAGTAGAATTGAGATCTGGTAAGAACTGCCAATATAATGGAAATCGTGAGAACTCCACCTTATGCATTTTTTAAAAACAAAATAACGAGATATTCGGATTCTTCATACAATTTTATGGTTAGATAACATATTCCTTGGTCCAAAACGTATAAACTATTGACGGAAATCTAGGCAAAATGCATTTTGTTAATTTTCATGCACCTAATACTCATTTTCATGTATATAACTCGTTTTTATGCATAACAATTTGAATGTACCTATAACTCGTTTTTATGCATCTACTGTTGGAGGTTGTGTCATCAACAATATTGCGATCACACATTTAAATCTCATTTTACGAAACACAATTGGGAATGTTACTATTTTAAAGTCGACTGATCAACATTTATTGATAATGATTGGCTCTCTAGAGTTTGACATTATCGTCATATGATGGTAGTGATTAATTGATCTCTTAAGGTCATATCCTTAGGAAATTCCGTCTTAATTGATTATTTAATTAATCGTACAGGATACGGATTGATTAATACCTTGAAATTAGAAATGATTTTGTTAGACATATATTATTGTAATGGATTATAATAATATTTTGTTAAAGTGATAAAATTGTTTTATTACTTAGTTTTATTTAATTGTTTACGAAACAATTGAATCGAGAATGAAACGGTCGATCATAATTGCAAATAGTTGTAATGAAAATTATGATAACACATTTTATAAGGTAGTAAAAATGAATTATTAGTTGAATTATTAAATGTAATGAATTTGTGAATTATGAATTTTAAAGAGTTAAAATTGCATAAATGACAAATTGTCTTATGTGTTATGTAACATGTGTGACATGTTACAATTTTATACATTTGACAAAAATAAAATGGACTACATTCTATATTTGGACCGTGTAAAATGGGAGGATAGTGGATGTTTTGATTACCTTATTTTATTGTGTAAGCTTACACTTGGATAAAATGAGTATATCATGCAATAAAAAAAATTGGACATTTTTGAGCTTATAGTTCTGACCCGACCCAACAGAATTTGAGAAATATCATAACCTGACCTGACCCGACTCCACCCAAGTTAATCTTTATATAAGCTCATATTGAATGATTGTATGTGTAAAAGTGAAATTGTATTATATAAATTGTGAGTATAGAAAAGATTACATCTTCCTTATATGATATACATACACAAAACTAAGTTGGTTAGACTATTAACCAACTTATAACAGAATAATAACTAATTCCTTAAGCTTAACAAACAATAACAACAACTAATTAACAACAACAATTAAATAACAACAACTACATATATATATAACAGCAACTAACAACAAAAACTAGTTAACAACTAATTAACAACAACAATTAAATAACAACTACATATATATAACAACAACTAACAACAACAACAACAACAACTACAACTACCAACACCAACACCAACACCAACACCGTACCACCAACACCAACACCAACACCAACACCAATCTGCAAACAAAAAACAATTTACATATATTGGTCTGGGGTCCTTATCTCTCCAGCCTAAACCCATCTTTGAATCTTTCATACCATTAGTAAACACTCTTATATTTTCTTGATTGTAATGAGACAAAAATTGGGCAGCACTTCCCTATTGTTCTCCAAATACATTATATAGAATGTATTTGGAGAACAATAAGGAAGTGTTGCCCAATTTTTGTTTCATTACAATCAAGAAATTATAAGAGTGTTTACTACCTAAATGACATGAAAGATTCAAAGACAGTCCCAAAACGGGGACTATTCAACAATTACACCTAATGTGTAATTATTGAACGGGTACTATTCAAGAATATTCTAAACAAGTCAACAACACTAACAATCAACAACAATGCAAATTTTATATCAAAAATCAATCGTCCTAAACATCTTAACAACAATATGCGACGGATTTGGGACGAAATTAACTACTAACCTAATATCACTAACCACCTAACAATACTAACTAAACTAATCAAATAACAATTAAACTAAACTAACTATTCTTAATAACAATAAAAAACAATAATACGGAATTTGCGACGGAATTTTGCGACGGACTAAAAATAACTAATTAAGACGGTACATAAATAACGAAAGTTAGTATACATACATTAAGAGAAATGGAGAATGAAGAAGTAAGTGGCGGCGGCAAGGTGGCAGCGGTGTGGTGGCGGCGGCTGTGAGGTGGAAGGGAGAAGGAGAAGGAGAGGAAGGAGGAGGAAGGAAGGAAGGAGAAGGAGGGAGTGCTCCGGCGAGGTGGCAGGGTGGTCGGCGGTGTCAGGGGTGGTGGGGTGGGGGGTGGTGGCGTCGGGGGTGGTGGGTTGGGGTGGTTTTGGTGTTCGTCGAAAAATCGCAATTAGGGTTGTAGGTAAAAGATTGAAATCGATTTGGGGAAAAAAGAAGACCCGCGGGGTCTGTATAAATAAACTTTGCGACGGAAATTTGCGACGGAATTTCCGTCGCAAATATGGTCAAGGTCAAACTTTGACCAGATTTGCGACGGAAATTCCGTCGCAAAAATCAAAATTTGCGACGGAATTTCCGTCGCAAATCTGGTCAAAGTTTGACCTTGACCAGATTTTGGTCAAGTCTGGTCAATTTGTTTGCGACGGAAATTCCGTCGCAAAAGTCAATATTTGCGACAGACTTTCCGTCGCAAACTTTCCCGCCATTTGACTTTCACTTCGCGGGTCCGGGAAATTTAGGTCCGTCGCAAAATTCCGTCGCAAAAAAGAATTCCGTCGCAAAGTCCGTCCCAAAACCCTATTTGCGACGGAATTGCTATCCGTCGCAAATAATCCGTCGCAAGGGCAGTATTTTTTTGTAGTGAAGAGTGTGTTTGGATTGAGGGTTTTGGAGGGAAAAGAAAGGGAGGGAGAGTAAGAGATTTAGAATACTTTGTTTAGATAGCAAATAAGTGTGGAAGAGAAATGAAGGGGGGAGAGATTTGAAGGGATACATTTTCTCTACTCCAAGGGGAATCAAAATCTCTCCATAATAGGCAAGATTTGGAAGTAAATTGTATCCAGACATCCCTATTTCATTTGTCCTCCCCTTCCCTCCTCCCCCCTCCCCTCCTTTCCTTCCAATTTTTGTTATCCAAACACTTATGATCCTATTGATAAAAAAAATCAGAAATAACTTAATTGAGACGAAATCGTTACTCAAAATGATCTCAAAGACTCGACCCAAAATGGCACCGCTCGAAACCGACCCGAATGATCCGACAAATTGTTAATTGGGTACCCGCTAATCCGTTACACCCTTGTCATTACTCCTATGTTTAGCTTGTAATTTGTCTTATTTTTTTCTTCGATTTTAATAAAAGTCGTACGAGAATTATTGTTTGTAATCGTTAATCCGTGTATTTTCTCAGTCTTAAGGATTGACTTATAGACTGGATCAATTTTTGTTCAACTTAGCAAAAGGATTCGCATGATCTTCTTATCTCCTCCATTTCTGTTTTGTGGTGCATCTGGTGTGTGCGGAATGATATTATTTTTTCAAGTAAGTCCTTCTCCCCAACTTTCTTCTTCTCGCTATTAAAATCGACAACAAAGTTGGCTTTGGTGGCGGACAAGACTGAAAAAGATCTTTCCTCAAATCATTGTTCACAACTTCACATGCCTTGCAAGCTCAGGATGAGATTAATATGTCAATAAGGAATCATTTCCCGTTTTATCTTGTCACACAAAAACTTAGGAGAGACCGCCTCTCAATAATTAATGAAAGACGACCCATCTTTAATCAAATGGTTCCAAATCATACCATATTATAATATGGTAATTAATTTTAATTTATTCAATTTATAATTAATTAGTCAACCAATAATCTTGTGAGGAAGATTGACCTTCCTTATTTTGCGAGATTTCGATTCGAATTTCTGAGTATCCAATTCCAAAAAAATACACAATTCAGAAAGATTTTCATTCCAACATTCACGCATGATTCACGCATGATTTTGAAGAAACATTTTGATTCCAATATTCACGCATGATTATCATTACTCATCCATTATTCACGCCAGATTTTGATTCCAATTCAGAAAAAACTAAATACACAATTCTAAAGAATCAATACTCATCCATTGTTCACGCAAGATTTCGATTCCGATTCAGAAACAACGATGAATATGGAAGAACATGACTATCCGATGGAATTAGAAGGTATTATTAATCACGCCTAATGTACTTATTTTGTTGTAAAATTTTTTTGTTGCAAACTAATCAATTATTCTTGTAAGTTGTAGCATTGTCAATGATGAAAAATACAGAAGATGATGATTCGACACCATTTGAGGTTGAGGAAGATGATATGAAAATAACAGAGGATGACGGTAAACTATTATTTCATCATACTTACAACAATTTAGTACTTGTTTTTCTATTATACGTACAGTTCGTTTAACCTAAGTAACATATTGCATGAATTTCGTACTTGTTTTTTCTTTTTATGGACTAACAGATTAACATGTACAAAATATAAATGATACGTTTGGCCTACAAATTTTTACTAATACGAAATAAATTATAACATGTACAAAATAAAAAAAAATGATACGTTTAGCCTATAAATTTGTACTAATACGAAAACTAATATAACATGTACAAAATAAAAAAAAATTGAGACGTTTAGCCTGTAAACTTGTACTACTACGAAATCTAATATAACATATACTAAATTGTTAAAATCAATTTCGTATGCTTAATTCCTTGTTACGTACCAACAGTATGGTAACATTAATTTCGTACCTTTTTTTTGTATATGTATTTTGTAACTTGGGTACTTCTTATTATGATGTAGGTGTCATTGCCAATGAAGTAGACATAGCTGACTCATTACTTGGGGCTAAAGCTTTGAAATGGGAAGGATTATACAAATTATATGTTCAACATTCAAAATGCGTAGGATTTGGGGTAAAGAAATGGTGCACTCGTACAAACAAAGTTGTACCACCGTTGGTGACGGAAAAATACTTTGCATACTCATGTCAGGGGGACACAAATTCAGGTAAAAAATGCAAGTCAATTAGTGAAAGTCCACCATCTTCAATTAACGAAAAAAAACGCAAGCAATGGACTACCCTAATAACGAGGACTGGGTGTTTAGCAAAGTTGAGAGTGAAGTATAATAACGATTACAATTTATACGAAGTCGTGATGCATGTAGTTGCCCATAATCACCCATTAACACCACCAGAATGGCATCACCATCATCGCTCTGAAAGAGCAATACCGCCCGAGGAGGGTGAGGTTATACGGATTATGACAGAAGCTAGGCTTCCCCCTACTGCTCAATATCGTCTTTTGGCTGCATCTTGCGGTGGTGAAGAATATGTAGGGCATACTAAAAAGGACCACCTCAATTTTGTTCATAGGCTTAAGATGAAAATAATTGCACGTGGAGATGCACAAAATGTTGTTGACATGCTACAAAAAAGGGCAGAAGAGGATCCTTCCTTCTTTTATAGAATTAAGTACGATTCTCAGAAAAGAGTACAAAATCTTTTTTGGAGAGATTCAATGATGAAGGAGGACTATGCTATTTATCATGATGTTGTAATTTTCGATACCACATATCGCACAAATAGATAGAACCTTATATGTGGTGCCTTTGTTGGTGTTAATAATCACTGGTCAAATGTGATGTTCGGTTGTGCGTTCATTTCCGACGAGAAGCAGGAGTCCTTTGAATGGTTGTTTAACACTTTTAATGAATCAATGGGTAGTGATATCTTCCCTTTGTCCATATTTACCGATCAAGATAAAGCTATGTCAAATGCTATAGAGAAGGTTTGTTTTTACACACATTTTCGTTTTATTAATTAATGATTAAATTAAAAAACTGTTGCGATTACATTCCTAACATTTACGAATATAATTATTCGAAACTGTTATTGATATTTTTTAATTTTGTACATATATTGATTTAAAAAATTTGGGTTTTGGTGAAGTACGTGGGTATTGTGCGCATTAGAATAGATATGATTTAGCTTGATGGGTATTTGTGTGTTCATAGTTTAAGTAATTGAGCATATTATTTAGACTTTTTTACTGTAATGCTTTGATTATTCAATTGTGGGTTTCTTTGCTTATTTTGGAATTGATACGTTCATCCAGTAAATTTGTACTAATACGAAATCTAATATAACATGTACAAAAAAATTTGATACGTTTATCCTATAATTTTGTACTAATACGAAAGCACATATAACATGTACTAATATAATTTATTTAACGAAACTGACTCTGGCTTTTGTTGTTATCAATGTAGGTTTTTCCAATGTCACGACATCGACTTTGTCAGTGGCACATACAACAGAATGCTATATCTCATTTTGGTCTCCTTAAGCATGACGCATCATTCCAACATGTTTTCAACAAATGTCTTAAAGGATGCTTTAACCCGGATGAGTTTCAATTAACTTGGAATAAGATGATATATGAATATGGATTGGAGGGTCATGAATGGTTCAATCGGTTATACGAAATTCGAGAAAAGTGGTCTACTGCATTTAGTAAGGATTTTTCTCCGCTGGCATCCTTTCATCTCAAAGAAGTGAAAGTACAAATCATGCTATTGGCTTTCAAGCTAATAAAACCACTTCGCTCACTGATTTCTTTGATATTTATAATGACACTATAAAGAGGTGGAGGAGTGAGGAGGAGAAAAATGAATTTCAATGCAGTAGATCGACACCTTCGTCAAATATGTCCACAGTGGGACTTATTAGGAGTGCTTCAACCGTTTATACTATTAACTTGTTCAAACGTTTTGAGGAAGAATTTATATACTCATTAGGTACAAATGCTATTGTCGTTGGTAACGAAGATACAACAAAGGTATTTAAAGTTTCTGAATTGGATGATCCTGAAACATATCATGTCGTAACATTTGATTCAGTTAGTACTCTTATATCTTGTTCATGCCGAAAGTTTGATGAAGTTGGGATGTTTTGCTATCACTCCCTTCGTGTACTTCATTTGAGTTCAGTTTCTAATATTCCTGAAAAATATATAAAGAAAAGGTGGTCACGGTATGCAAAATTAGAGGTACGTTTTTTTATCACTATTTTTTTTGTTGACTGTACCCATTAAAATATTCTTCGTACATTTTCAGAGTACATATTACATATACCTTTTAATTACATTTTTTTGCTATATAATTGAAGTAGCTCATCTTATTTCCTTTAGGTGTGGGAGCGGTTGAGAGAGCAGTCTACCGGTATTGTAAATTCAGTAGAACGTCTATCATGGCGTCGAGATATCCTGTGCAAATTTCACACCCTCATACTACAAAGCCAAGGGTCAAACGAAACAAGGTCTTTCATAGACCAAGTTTACAAAACTGCATGTGCTGGTCTGCAGAAAATTGTTGAACAGTCTTCTACAATGCAGTCGTTATCTTGTATCCAGGGCATCAACAATGACAACCAGGATGAGCCTCAAAGAGTATTAGATCCAATAAGAACGAAGACCAAAGGCCGAAGTGTTAGGTTGAAGCGTCCTTCCAAAAGTAAGAAGGCAAATGGAAGGGGAGGTCATTTGACTACAACTACTACTTTAGTATACACCTCCACCCCGTTTAGTTTAGATTATTTATCTTTTATTTTTAATAATTAATCTGGACCATTTATTTCGTATTCGGCAACTTTGTACCAGATAATTTCGTATTTATTTTGGTGCTTTCGTACAACTTGGTTAATTTAATACCAATTTATTTTTGCATTTTTCATACCATTGTAATTTTGTACCATTTCTTGTTAATTTAGTACCATGACATTCATTACTAATTCAGTACCAGATAATTTCGTATCTATTTTTTCTTAATTTCGTACAATTTTGGTTTCAAATTTATTATATCATTCCTTAATTTATATTGGAGGAAATATTTATATTGGAGGAAATATTTGGAAAGTTACGTTTCTAACTTTCACAAAATCTGCAATGATAGTTTAGCTAATGTTTGGTTTAGCAAACAATCAGGGCTACTTTACTAAGTTTTAGGAATAACATATATTTTGTATATCTTTGGTAACGTAACATATATAGCATTTCTCTTTAATACGAAAACGAAACTAATACGAAATCTATCTTTTCTACTAATACGAAAACTAAACTAATACGAAATCTAACATACCATGTACAAGTATAAAAAAATTATACGTTTATCCAGTAAATTTGTACTAATACGAAATCTAATTTAACATGTACCAAATAAAAAAGATTGATACGTTTATCCTATAATTTTGTACTAATACGAAATAAAATATAACACGTACCAAATAAAACAATTTGGTACGTTTGGCCTAAAAATTTGTACTAATACGAAATTAAATATAACATGTACAAAATAAAAAAAAAATAGAAGAACAACCAAACTAAGAAAAATTGATACGTATGACCTGATTAACGACCAAATAAAGTGTTTAATATCACATAAACTGAAAATAATACGTGTCTTACAAAAAGCTAGAAAAAACGACCAAATATTCCCGTCACATAACCAAAATGAGTCTAAAATTGTCTACATTATAACATAAATATTCTAAATCCAATTCTACTTTTTTGCACCCTTCCTCTTTGCTCCCCTCACTCTTACTAAGCCTTTGCTTTTCCTTGGTGGATTAATATTTTGGAATCGATTAAAACTTTCATCATTAATGCCGAGATCGAATGAAGGCATTTCTTTTGCTGCTTTCGTCACCTCAATGACACGCTCAACAAGCTCATCACAGGTACGCATTACTTCCTCATCCTCCACCAATTGTGTAAACGTGACTTCAACATCATTATCAGCAACTCCATCTCCCATTTTTTCCTTCTCCATATCGCTTAACTTTTGGGCATTGATCTTTATTCGACCAACCCTCTAAATCGTAAGCCTTGAGTGGATTTCTTGATCTCTAATTATCAACATCGCATCTACCTCGCACTCCTACCACAAAAACATACACGATACAAAATTAATATAATAAGCATAAATAAGAGTAATCAAAATTTACATGGCGAATGCCAAATTAAAGTATGGGCTGAAATTAAAGTTTGGACTGATCTCGTATACCTACTGTACAAAAAAATAGGTACGGATTCTATTGAGTTTGGTACAAATATATTATGACAAGGTTAATACTTACTGTAACAACGAATTCTTCAAATTTGTTAAAAATAAATAATGGTAAAACGAATTCTTTAAAGGTAAAAACTACTGTAACCACAAACAAGTCCATATTCAGTCCATATTCTACTGTAACAACGAATTTTTTAAAAAATAAATAATGGTACAAATCTAACATTGCCAAGAAACGGATTGTATGTTAAAAATCAATTTTTGTACAAAATTAGAAACAATTAAACATGAAGATTAACTTACGGTATGATATAGTAAGTAAGAAAGTGAAGGTTGCACTTACATTTTTGGCACGATCGCGAATTTCAGCGTCTGTAAGAAGGTCATCAGGGATCTTAAATGATACAATCCTATCATTGTCACTCTTGGTTGATTCAATCTTTGTCCGCATTTCATTTTCAGCTTCTTTTGCGGCTCTCTCAGATTCCTCTTCACGTTTCTTTGATACAGGGTACGTTAACGAATCCCACTCACCATTTCCGTACTTTCCATTCAACTCTAATGAAGCTTTCCTCTCTTCCTCTATTCTACTTTTCAGATTTTCAGTAGTCCAATGTTGTATCAATGACAATTCTGATGGGGCCTTTTTGCATTGCCAAGACAAACGATGAAAATAAACAAGTTGAAGAAATAACATACAACCCCCAACATTCTTTACCTTTCTAGATCTCCACTTGTTCACAGCTTCACCAATTTCAGCCAAAATGTATTTACACCAATCAAGTCCACCAATATCCTCCACAAAACAAAACACCTTTTGAAGTCATCCCCCCCTTCGCCCAACGCATACATCTCCCCGACAACACTTTCAGCACTAAGTTCTTTTTTTGGAGCTACATTAAATTTCTCCCTCCATACCTGAATATATTCCATATGGTCACTACTACAATTGAGCAATTGGGCCACGGCTAAATTCGTGGCGCAAGTACTAATTTCCCGTGGCTAAAGCTCTTTGCCACGGAAATACCTTCCGTGGCCCAAGTGGCCGTGGCTAACAGATAGCCACGCGAAAAACAAGAACGTGGCTAAAATTATATTTTTAGGCACAGATTCTCACGTGGCTAATAATTCCCGTGGCCAAAAATTAATTCTCGTGGCCAAAATTATTCCCGTGGCAAACAAAAAAATAAAAAATAAATAAACAAATGTAAAATATTATTTTTTACTTATAATGAAAATATTTTCACGTATGGAATCTTTTTTTTTCTAAATAAACCGGGGGTGTCCACCGTCGACAACGGTGTATCATCCCCTCGCCGCGGGTGCTCTCACAAAGAGGTAAATGGCTGGCCAAAGAGTTGCTCCATTCCCACGGGTAGGGATCGAACCCCCGACCTCATGGTTAAGGGATGAGATAAGCAACCACCACACTACCAAGCACATTTGGTTACATATGGAATATTGTCAAGCTTTAATCCTTGTTTGGCTAGTTATCTCAACTCGTTACTTACAATCAGAAGTCATTCACTTTTGCGAATCATATATCCTTCCCAGGAGGTCACCCATCCCAAGACTACTCTCACCTGAGCACGCTTAACTGTGGTGTTATTATGATGAGCTACCGAAATTGAAACTTAAGCTTGTTGATATATTTAACACTTTGAAACCTTTTTAAATTATATTTTTTTCTTTCTAAATTACCTTCACTATTATTTTTGCGGAAAAAATTAAATGATTTACATATTTTTGCAAAAAAAATATAATTTTTCTCAAATTACTCGAGTTTTCAATGTTGACCTCCCGACTAATGATGCTCGGGTTATTTTTTGCCCGAGTCAACAAAACCATTTTCTCCAAACTATTTAATCAAATTTTCCTTATATTTTTTTCGCTAATATATTTTTTTTTTTATTTTTTTTCATTTGTCGACATTTTTATTTTATTCTCTTTTATCCATTTTTTCATATATTTTTCAACACAAATACTATTTGTAAGATCGTCGTATTTGTAATGAAAAAAAGTTTAATCACTTCTTACTAAGTAATGATCACTTTTGAATAATGATTACATATGGGTATCAATGACCGAGTTTTAAAAAAATGACCAAGACATTATTAACTCGAAAATAATCAGTTTTTGCCAAAAAACACAGAAAAGATCGTACAAATTTTTGTTTTCTCTAAATTGATTTCTTTTCATTATTCTTGATTTTTTTTTTGTTAACAAAATTTCACATTATTTACACATGTAAATCTATTATTTTAATTTCCATTTTACTTTTCGGTGTGATACGCTCATACGCTCATTTTCAATAATTAAAATGTTTTTCTATATTGATTTTTTTATATCGGTTATTCTATCAATATGTTTTTTTCCATTTTATTCAATGATTTATTGGAAATCATTTTAAATTTAATTCTTTAGACTACTTTTTTTTATTTAGTCATATTATAAATCTAATTGTCTTTTCTTTTTTTTTCTCCTTAAAAACTTTCCCAATTTTTTTCCAATTTAACATCTCGAATTCAAGTTCTTCTAGAAATATTTTACAAATAAAGTTGTAAATCAATCTTCTAATGAAAAACTTAACAATATATTAGTTTCAGATTTCTCAATGATAGGTGTTAATAAGTTAATATTTAATTGGACATACTTTCTCTTTAAATGTGATGCGGTCTCTAAATAATGTTATTCAATATTATAAAATGTAACAAAAAAAGAATTAATTATTTATTAAATTATCGATGTTATGAAAAAATCAATAAATATTATTCTAGTCTGTAAAAAAAATAAAAAATTTAAGACGATGGTAATTTTCTTTACGTGTGTGTCATTTTATAGAAGTTTTACATTTCTTTTTAGACAAAAAAAAAAACAAATACCAAATATTTATTAAATTAATCAAAATATTTTCAAAATTTTACATTTAAATTTTTCATATTATGTATATTTGATTAAGTTTCATTCAGCTTTTGTATTTTTCTTTTATTTCTTACAAAACCAAGTTTTTACGTTTACCTTAATATGAAATATCTTGATAAAAGTCTGAAGAAAATCTTAGCCACTGGTGTTTGTTACTAGTTTCGTGGCTAAACAAATATGTTGCCACAGACAATATGTAAGCCGTGGCTAAAGAAATATTGGCCACGGAATGATCTGTGACTAAATATATATTTGCCATGGGTGTGACATTGTTCGTGGCAAAAATGATTATTAGCCACGACTATAACCTAAATCGTGGCGAAATTGACTATTTGCCACGGGAAAGATTTTCCCGTGGCATAAAATTTTTCTAAAATAGTGAATGAATTTTTTCCCGTGGCTAAACAAAATTTAGCCACAAATTATAAATTCCCGTGGCATAAATCGTGGCGCAAGTGTCAATTTGTTGTAGTGGGTGCTTGTCTTGTTTTTTGTTTGTCGCCAAGATAACTTTCTTACCCGTATTAAATGGCAACATAAATACGTCGTAAACATCATATACGGTTATGAAACACTCTTTGTTATCATCTACATGAAACTGTCGAGTAGCAGGATGGTACGCACCTAGTAGGAACGGTACCATTCCGTGGTTAAACCTTGACAACTTCAAACTTAGTAATCCGCCGAAGTTTATTTCCCGTACAGCCTGTTTCTGTTTCTCTGTAAGCTGTCCAACTAGTCGTTCCAAGCCTATTGGTCCCCCATAATTAGGGATCTCCTTCTCGTAGCTAAAAAAAAAGTATATATTGTTGGTCAAGTTCATACAAATACACCCAATCCAGAAACTTTTTACAGTAAAACATAGACATACTTTATTACAAAACTTTTGTTGGTCACGTAAATGAATGGGATATACCTCTGTGGGTCTTTTGTTGGTCCATCTTCAACTCCACTTTTTTGAACATTAGCACAACTCCTCTTTGTAGACATAAAAATATGTCTCATACTAATAAGATGGAGTCAAAGTCAAATGTTTACATTTGGGAGAATATCGTTTGATAAAATGGGTCGGTAAATTTTAGCCCGAACAAGTATTACGGTATTTTAGTCCATCTGGTCAAAATATAAAATTAGTTGACTAAAAAAAAATGGTCGGTTCCGGTTGCTATAAAATATGGGACGATGTATGAAAGTTGGACTCAACCATGACAAGCCCATATATTTCGACGGAATTGGCCCATACATGATACATACCTACCCGACGTATGAAATGGGCGAGAGACATGTGTTTTCATGATGAAAATTTGAGATAAGGATTGGGTGAACAAGAAAAGGACTCGGTCAACTAACAACTTGGCATCTTTTATTCCACATAATTTGGAAGAAACAAATTCAAGTTGAATTTGTCGAGAAAAAAGGAAAGTTGGTGCATGGTCTACATATAAACAAGTCTTATAAATAGAGAGAAAATCCTCTCATTTGAAGACGAATAATCAACACAATCTCAAAAAAATACACAAAAATCAAACCCTCTCTACAAAAAATCTCTCTCAAGAGAAACCTCTCTACAAAAATCTCTCCCAAGAGAAACCAGAGAAAAGAAAATACATTCATCTCTCGTCATCTAGATTTGAATACAAAACTACCCTTTAATCCGACATCAAGCGTCCGCCGCCGTCGATTGAAGATAAGCAAGCCGAATTCGTCACAGGAGATTCAAGTCTTCAAATCAAGACCTTCCTTGTCATCCAGTGTGGAAATTGAATCAGTAGAATAACTAGTGGATTGTACCCGAAATCTTTAATTTAATAAAATTATTACTTTGTTACTTCGTTTGTGTTTTCTCTATTTATTTGCAGATAAACGCAAATTTGTTGTTACACTCTTTCCCCGAACACCGCATGTGTTACAAACGTCAGGTACATTCGGCTTCTCAATGTCTCGATCGTTAACATTTGAACATTCCCCTTTTTCTATCATAAGAAAAAAAAATCAATATAAAAAAATATCGATACGTTTATCCTATATATTTGTACTAATACGAAATCTAATATAACATGTACAAAATAAAAATTATTGATACGTTTATCCTATATATTTGTACTAATAAGAAATTAAATATACCATGTACCAAATTAAAAAAAGGGTTTTTTGTCTAACACCACCTTTAAAAAACTTTTTCTTCCAAACATCACCTTTAAAAAAATAATTTGTCAAACACCACCTTTAATAAAAAAATTTTTGTCAAACACCACATTTTTGTCTAAGTTTCAGCGTTTGTGATGGGGTGACTTTCAATCGATGTTTGAGATAGCAAACGAGGTCGGTTTAGAGTGTTCTTGAACTCGTTGGAAAGGTGGGAATATAGGCTTTCCAACGGTTGTTAACACGGTGGTCAAAGATGTCTTTATGTGGGGTAGATTGATGTGTAAAGTAAGGTTGGTTAGAGAAATAGTTAGAAATTTGGGTTTACAACGAGTTGTTAGAGGGGTTTTCAAGGGTCTTTAAATGGGGTTATGATGTTTGGTTTGGTTTGAAATTTGGTGTATAGGTTGAGGGGAGGGCAAGGTATGTCGCAGTTGTGTTCTCTGTGGTGGTCGTTGGTTGCAAGTGGTGGTTCAACGGGAGTGAATTAACCCACGAAAAATCCTACTTCAACTTACATTAACCCCATGTGATTAGCCTTACTTTACACATCAATCTACCCCACATAAGGACACTTTTGACCACCGTATTGACAGCCGTTGGAAAGCCTATACTCCCACTTTTCCAACGAGTTCAAGAATACTCTAAACCGACCTCGTTTGCTATCTCAAACATCGACTGAAAATCACCCCATCACAAACGCTGAAACTTTGGCCAAAATGTGGTGTTTGACAAATTTTTTATTATTAAAGGTGGTGTTTGACAAATTATTTTTTTAAAGGTGGTGTTTGGAAGAAAAAGTTTTTTAAAGGTGGTGTTAGACAAAAAACCCTTAAAAAATTGATACTTTTATCCTATAAATTAATACTAATACGAAAACTAATATAACATGTACCAAAATAAAATAATTTATACTTTTATCCTATAAATTAATACTAATACGAAAACTAATATAACATGTACCAAAATAAAAAAATTGATACTTTTTATCCTATAAAATAGTACTAATACGAAAACTAATATAACATGTACCAAAATAGAAACTACTGATACTTTTATCCTATAAATTAGTACTAATACGAAAACTAATATAACATGTACCAAAATAAAAAATTTGATACTTTTACCCTATAAATTAGTACTAATACGAAATCTAATATAACATGTACAAAATAAAAATTATTGATACATTTATCCTATAAATTGGTACTAATACGAAAGCTATTGTAACATGTACAAAATTTAAAAAATAGAATATGGTTGAAGCTAAAAACTAAATTAGTACTAATACGAAAGCTATTATAACATGCACAAAATTTAAAAAATAGAATATGGTTGAAGCTAAAAACTAAATTTCGTATTAATACAATGGTTGAAGCTATTAGTACTAATGAACGTTCTTCTACAAATTTGCAACCTGGATGTTACACCATATTTGTTAAACTAAATTTCGTCTTAATTATCAAAATCACCATATTTGTTTTTAACCTATAAATTATTGCTAATAAAAGTTTCATCCAGGTTGCTTAAATATGTTTTTAGTACCATAATACAAAAGAACAAAATAAAAGTACAAAATTTACATGGTCTTCAAAAATATATATACCAAATTGCAAAAAAAATGGTACCAAATTCATAAACATACCTATTACGAATTTCACTCGTTTTCTCGGGGCCGGCTTAAATGGACTTTTCCTACCCGTATTTTTCTTCATTCTGGTGATTTTGATAATTAAGAAAGATGAATATTTTTTGTGTCCTGGGTTGCGTATTTTTTGTACTGTTGGTTTAATATATGGATGAATGAATATGTACTGCATTGGAAAAGATGAAGATTTTTGGAAAAGATGAAGATTTTTGAAAGATTTTGCTAAAGATTGTACTGCAACTGTTTGAAAGATTATATTGCAGAATCTTCTGAAACTTTATGCTGCTTGAAACACAATCACACGCAATATGTTAATGTTTGTATTTTGGTCAAACATTTATTTCTTTCCTATTTTAATGTTATTGGTATTTAATTATTTTTTTCTCTCTCCTATATACCATATTGTATTTTGGTATAGTATTTGATATGGTCCAATTTATAAATGGGTCGTCTCTCAATATTTTATTGAAAGACGGTCTCTCAGGAGACCTGCTGATCTTGTTAAGGGTAACGGCGCTTGTATTGCGACACGGGTGAAAGTTGATGCTTGTTGGCTCCTAATCTGTGTGCTTCCGCGGGTTGGATTATCTATAACCCTGATGGCGGTATTTCTGGTTCGACTCTGTCATAACTGTCAAGTTTAAAGCAGAATCTCCAATATAGGCAGAAGCACTGTGATTTTTTCAGGTTGTGGAATAGGCGAGGTTGAACAAGGTTTGTCACTTGGATGTTTCATCAGACTGTCTTCAGCTTCTTTTTTCAGCTTACTGGTTCAGAAAAGTCTCCGCTCAAGACAGTTGGCGTTATTTTTTACTTTAGCTCATATTCTTATCTTAATAGCTCGTATTTTTATCTTATTAGCTCGAATACTTTTTACATTAATTAGCTCGTATTTTTATCTTAATAGTTCGAATTCTTATCTTATTAGCCCGTATTCTTCTTACATTGGCTCATATTCTTTTTATATTAACCCGTATTCTTATATGGTCGTATTTGTAAGTTCTTGATCCTCTAATATGCTCGTATGTTTTTTACATTAGCTCGTATTCTTATCTTAAGACCTCGTATTTTTTTTACATTAGCTCGTATTCTTAGCTTAATATCTCTATTAGCTCGCATTCTTACATTAATCGTTCGCCTTCTTATGTGCCCGTATTTTTTAGTTCCTGATTCTCTTAAGTTCTTATTCCTTTTACATTAGCTCGTATTTCTTATATATATATATTCGTATTTTGTAGCTCGTATTCTTTTAATTATACCTCGTAATCTTAACTGCCTATTATATCATGAAATTTGACGTATTGCAAAATTGGTTCTATTTTTTTTTAGCTCGAGAAGTGTTTCAATTAGCTCGTGTTTTCGTTTTTTATTTATATTAGCTCGTATTATCATCTTAATAAGTTGTATTCTTATGTGCTTGTATATTTAAGTCTGTGATCTTTTTAATCTCATATTTGTATTCATTTGTGCTCATATTTTAAAGCTCGTCATATGTTAATAGCTCGTATTGTTTTTTCATTAGCTCATATTCATTTGTGCTCGTATTTTAAAGCTCGTCTTATCTTAATAGACCATGTTATTTTTACATTAACTCGTGTTCTTAGGTTAATAGTTCGTATTCTTTTTATATTAGCTCGTATTCTTAGGTTAATAACTCGCATTGTTTTGTGCTCGTATTTTTTTATTTCGTGATTCTCTTAAACTCGTATTCTTTTTTACATTAGCTCATATTCTTATGTGTTTGTATTCTGTAGCTCGTATTTTTTTTAATTATATCTCGTAAACTCAAGTACTTAATATAATCATCAATACATCTATTTATTCTTTTAATTAAATAAGAGAAGGGAAACAACAAATTATATCATAACTCCACGGTAGCCAAAACTCTTAATTTACAATCAATTATTTTATTAACTAATTCAATAATTACGCAACTGATATTTTATTACTATTTAATTAAATTTTTATTTATATACTTAATTTATTTAAACAAAGTAATAGCCAATGTAAACCTTCTAAAAACAATAATTATCTAACTGATATTTTATTATTATTTGATTATCTTTTTATTTATATATACTTAATTTATTTAACCAAAGTAATAGCCACTGAAATTGCTCTAAAACAATAGCCAATGAAATCAGTTATTTTGTTAACTAATTTAATAATTATCCAACCGATATTTTATTACTATTTAATTATCTTTTTATTTATATAATTAATTTATTTAACCAAAGTAATATCCAATGTAATCGCTCTAAAAACAATAATTATCCAACTGATATTTTATTACTATTTAATTATATTTTTTTATATACTTAATTTATTTAACCAAAGTAATAACCAATGAAATTACTCTAAAACAATAGCCAATAAAATCGCTCGAAAAATTCCTCTTTTAAGTGTATATATAGATAGATAGATAGATAGATAGATAGATAGATAGATAGATAGATAGATTGACATGTAAGCCTTGTAATGCCTTCTGATTATTCAATCATGTACAAAA
Source organism: Silene conica (assembly GCA_029255685.2). NCBI lineage: Eukaryota > Viridiplantae > Streptophyta > Magnoliopsida > Caryophyllales > Caryophyllaceae > Silene > Silene conica. The sequence continues at coordinate 79,122,121 of CM055314.2, forward strand.
GTTTAGAAAAATAAAATGGAGATTATGTAAGTTATTAGGGTGAAAGAAATTAAGGATGACGGGTAAAGCCGCTGGCCCAGATAGGGGCTTACCTCAATCACAGTTGAGGTTGAGGTGCTTGATACTGTATTTGTTTCTTCTTTTTTTATATAAAAATAGGTGAAGCCGTTGGTTAGGCCAACGACTTTATGTAAAAAACTGGAAAAAAGAGAATGTGATGACGTTGACCCATTTGAAACTAAATGAACCATAAAGCGATAATTAGTTTGTTATATAACCCCATTTTATCGAAAAGTTCCCACGAAACCCATGAACCAAGCTTCTAACAGGATTCCATAGATGAAACATCTACAAGAACATGGAACTCAGATATTGCCAACATGCCAGAGTCTTTTGAATACACATGAAAACCGATTCAATTTAGCGTACTCAAGTTAACTCTTCAACTTCACTGTTCCATATTTTTAATCCATAAGACAATTATTTGCATGTAAACAAGAAAGAATACTATACCACTGCTCCAATATTTTCGTTATGTTCCGAAAACCCATGTGAAGGAGTAATATTTATTTCTCGTGAGTCGTGACACCCAAATCCGGTAAACATTGCTCATAAAATGTAACAGTTTGAACGACAGTAAAATATGATAGTAATAAATATTTACTTCAAAACCATTTCATATGGTGTTGAAAAAAATTAGAATAACTACTTAAATGTATGAAATACTGTACATAATTTACATAATTTATGAATTTAAGCACTCTAATTAATTTGTGAGAAGGAGAGAAAAAAAGAGCATAGAAAATAGAGTATGCAACGGAAAAAGTACATAGAATTCATAAATTATGTAAACTAGTTTTTGTCAAAGTGACAACCCGAAAATGATCCTATCGATAAAAACTAACCCGATATAAGTTAATTAAAGCAAGGTCATTGCTCAAAATTATCCAATAGACCCATCCAAAATGGCACCACTCGAAACCGACCCGAATGACCCGAACAAATTGTCTACCCGCTATGCCCTGTCATTGCTCCCATCAGAAATTTCCCATAATTCTTTTGAACACTTTCTCCTCCCACTGTCAGTCACACCACCGCCTGCCCACCTTCCCCGTGGTCGTCCACCACCCTCACCGCCTGCCCACCTTCCCGACAAACAACCACCGCAGCCCATTACAACCACCGCCCATACCACCATCGTCGACGTCAACTACTGCGCGCTTTCAAATTCTTTTGAAAAACTGCCTTACTACAGAGAAGAGAAGGGGTTGCTCTCTGTTCTTCTGAAATACTGCCGCGTAATTTCGAATTCTTTGTCAATAATCAGTGAACAATGAAGAGATTAACTACCAATTTAATCTCATTCTCCAAAATCACAACTTCCTCAACATCAATTTCAATTTCTCATCCGCAACTTCATCATCATCAATTTCCAATTCTCCAATTCCAAAACCATGTACTCACCAATTTCACAAAAAACCCATCTGGAAATTACAATACCCATGTTGTAATTCCCTCAAATCATGTATAACAATTAACAATTGCTCAAGAATCCAGATACAACTACAATGATGATAATATTGAATAAACTAAAATCAATACATAGTTATTTTAAAGCACTACGAATACAAGAGAAAATATGGTAAAATCGTGTCTCAAAGACCTACTGAAACCCTAGAGACAATTCGCCCGACAAATTGGACAAGTTGGGGACTTGCGGAACCAATCAACTATACAATCCCAGTGAAAGATGTGAGGGCAGTATGGTAATTTCATAGCGCCATATTCGTCGAGCCTTTCATAAGGATCTCCATAATTACCATGCTCCAATTCTTGCATACCAATTGGACAATCACTCTTCTCGTCCATCACCAACCCTTCACATTCTTCCACCCTAACCAATCCTGCCTCCGCTTCCGCCCACGTGTAATCGACGTCCCCGTAAACCATAGAATGAATGTGATACGAATTATATTGATTGAACGTGAATTGTAGCGGAAGCAATCAACCGATCTCGAATGTACTAGGTACAACCGAACTCGATTAACTAACTCAACGCAAATGACAAGATAAGCAATGCTAAACTACACCAATAGCCTAACAATGAGGTTAACGCTCTACACCGATAGAGTTAACCGGGTTTTCACAAGACAACGCTCGAGAATAACCTTTCGAAATTGTAGTCACAACCTCTATGTTTTACTTGAAAGTTGCTCAAATAAAAACAGTAAATTTGTTTGATTTCTTAACTTGATTGATGAATGAAAAACCTTCAAGTTACATGGCTTATATAGTGCTACCAATAGCTCACATAAGTGCTAATTAAAACAGAATTCAAAGCTAATTAAAACAGAATTCAAAGCTAATTAAAACAGAAATTAAAGCTAATAAAATGGTTCTAAATGCCCTTATTCAAATAAACAACAAGTAACTGTCCAAATAATGATAATGAGCTTTTAATTTTCCCTCTTAATTGACTGCATTGATTAGCCAAGTTAGGAGGACAACTCCCTTTGATTCTCCTCTGATTACCTCCTCTGTATTCACGTTTTTGGAGCTGATGTTCAGCTCGTCTTTGGCGTCGATAGTCAGCTCCTTTTGTGTCTCATTATTTGCATCATCCCCTTCCCCTTTGAAAGGAATTGACCTCAATTCTTGAATACCATCATCATCCAAATATGGTGATAAGTTACCCACATTAAAGGTAGCATGTACCCCATACTCTCCCGGTAACTCGAGCTTATAAGCATTATCATTGATCCTCGAAATGATCTTAAAAGGACCATCCGCCCTAGGCATTAGCTTGTTCTTACGCTTGCTTGGAAACCTTTCCTTCCTCAAATGGACCCAAACGAGATCACCTTCCTTTAACACCCTAGATAGGCTTCTTGTTTTTAGACCGGAGTCGATAAGCTTCGTTCACGGCCTTGATCCTTTCGCGAAATTGCTCATGGAATTCGATCATCGATTTCAGTTTAGACTCCGCATCCTGATGCACCAATTCGTCCTTAGGCATGGGAAGCAAATCCAAAGGCAAATAAGGATTCACCCCATACACTACTTCAAATGGCGAGTGATTAGTAGCGTAAGTAGGGGATCGATTGTAAGCAAACTCGCCATGAGCTAACTTCAAGTCCCAATCTTTCTGTGTCTTGCTTACTAACTCGCGTAACAAAGTACCCAACGTCCTATTAGTCACCTCCGTTTGCCCATCGGTTTGAGGGTGATGAGAAGTACTAAATAGCAACTTGGTACCCAATTTCCTCCATAACGTATTCCAAAAATAACTCAAGAATTTGGAATCACGATCGGACACAATAGTTTTGGGAACACCGTGTAAGCGCACAATCTCACGAAAATACAAGTCGACAATGTTACTAGCATCACTAGTTTTGTGACAAGCTACGAAATGTGCCATCTTGGAAAATCGATCAACAACAACCATAATAGCATCCTTACCGCGTTGAGTGTGAGGCAAGGCTACGATGAAATCCATGCTCACGTCCAACCAATGATCGTTAGGCGTCGGCAATGGAGTATATGCCCCGGGTTTGAACGAGCTTTTGGCGATACGGCAAGTGACACATTTGCTAACGATTTTTTGCACATCACCTAACATTTTCGGCCAATGAAAATGTTCCTTTAGGACCTCCAGAGTTTTCGTAAGGCCAAAATGACCCGCCAATCCACCACCATGAGCCTCACGAACTAACAATTCCCGAATCGAATGCCTTGGAATGCAAAGACGATTCTCTTTGAACAAAAACCCGCCCTGCACCGAATACTTTTCAAAAACTGCACCCCCACACTTAGAAAATATATCACCAAAATCTATATCTCCTTTATAATAGTCTTTCAATGTCTCGAAACCAAGTAAACGAGTTTCAAGAATCGAAATCAAAGCATACCTCCTCGAAAGCGCATCTGCCACCACATTACTCTTACCGTCTTTATATTTCGAAGAGAAATTAAAAGATTGCAAGAACTCCACCCATTTTGCATGTCTCGGACTCAATTTTTGTTGCCCATTTATATGCTTCAAGGACTCATGATCGGAATACAACACAAAATGATTAGACCGCAAATAATGACTCCAATGATCAAGGGCTCTTACTATGGCATAGAACTCCTTGTCATAAGTGCAATAGTTCAAACGAGCTCCTCCAAGTTTTTCCGAGAAGTACGCTATAGGACGTTTGTTTTGTATCAAAACAGCACCGATACCGACTCCACTCGCATCACACTCAACTTCAAATGGTTGGGTGAAATAGGGCAAGGCCAAAACAGGAGCTTCACAAAGCTTCGACTTGATCAATTCAAACGCCTCTTGTGCTTGAGTACTCCACACGAATGCACCCTTCTGCAAACACTCGGTATAATAGGGCTGGTTATCGAGCTAAAATTCTGTATGAATCTTCGATAAAATGACGCGAGTCCATGGAAAGATCTCACCTCCGTAACCGTGGTAGGACTCGGCCAAGATTTGATAGCTTCGACCTTGTGTTGATCAACCGACACCCCATCCTTAGATACAACGTACCCAAGGAACACCACACTTTCGACAAGAAAGTCACACTTCTCCCTTTTCCCGTATAACTTTTGGGCTCTTAGGGCCTCGAAAATCCGTCTCAGATGCTCGAAATGCTCTTCGATACTCTTGCTATAAATCAATATGTCATCAAGATAGACAACAACGAATTTGCCCAAGAAAGGCTTGAGTACCTCGTTCATGAGCCTCATGAATGTGCTAGGTGCATTTGTGAGTCCGAACGGCATAACCAACCACTCATATAAACCGTGCTTCGTTTTAAAAGCGGTTTTCCACTCATCACCTTCTCGCATTCTGATTTGGTGATATCCGCTTCTTAAGTCGATTTTTGAAAATATAACCGACCCATGTAACTCGTCAAGCATATCGTCTAACCTCGGGATTGGAAAACGATATTTGATGGTTATGTTATTCACCGCTCTACTATCAATACACATCCTCCATGAACCATCTTTTTTTGGCACCAATAAAGTCGGAACGACACAAGGACTCATCGATTCCCGCACATAGCCCATGTTGATTAGCTCTTCAATTTGTCGTTGTAACTCTTTCGTTTCCTCTAGATTACACCGATAGGCAGCTTTGTTCGGCAATGGGGCTCCTGGAATTAGATCAATTTGATGCTCAATCCCACGAATAGGTGGTAAACCAGTGGGTAACTCATCCGGGAACACGTCCTTATACTCGTTCAAAACAGCCTCCAATTGCGGATTAAGGGACAACCCAATACTGCCCTTTCCAACCTTTGTCGCCACGAAAACGTAAACTGATTCACCATTATCAATAGCCCTCGTTACCTCGCTCTCAGTCGCAAATAGCGTGAGACTAGGCTTCTTCCCCTGTTTCGAATCCATGGAACGAATTTCGTTTGATGCCATTGGTTTCAATACAATCTTCCTACCCTTGTGGCGTAACTCATATTCATTTGCTCTACCTCTATGCACTACATCTCTATCATATTGCCAAGGACGCCCCAACAGTATGTGACACGCATCCATAGGCACGACATCGCACAAGACCTCATCGACATAAGTTCCCATGGTGAGTCCCACGCGGACTTGCTTCGTGACCTTTATACTACTCCCATTATCTAACCAATGTAAGGCATAGGGTTTAGGATGTTTTATTGTGAGTAATCCTAACTTCGACACCATTTCGTTTGAAGCGACATTGGTACAACTACCGCCATCCACAATGACACTACACCATTTATCCTTTACTTGACACTTAGTGTGAAAAATTTGATCCCTTTGGTCACCATTCAAAGGTTCAATTTTAGTTTGCAAAGCCCTAAGTACCAAAGTATCATAGATGGGAGGTTCATATTCTTCTACCACTTCCTCGACATTTTGTACATTTTCAGGCTCCTTAAAGTCGAAAACGTCGCCTAGTTTTTCCTCTTCCTCAAACAATTCGTTAAGAACTCTTACCGCCTCCCTAAGGGTTACCACTCGTTGATTAGGACAGGCCCTAGCAAAGTGTCTCAATCCTTGACACTTAAAACATCTAACCTTCGACAAACTAGTCTCCTTAACCGACTCAGAAAATTTTGGTGTTGCTTTGGCCGAATTAGTTGGGTTTGGAGTGGGTGTTGTTTTTGGCGGAAAGACGGGTTTAGATGGATTATAGGGACTGCCATATTCCCTGTTAGATCCCCCAGACTTGGATTTCCCTTGGGCCTCTATTTTGACACACAAATTACAAAGTGTATCGAAATCCGCAAATGGGTACAACTCGACAGAATTGGCTATGGAACGGTTTAACCCACGAAGAAATCGTGACATTTTCTGTTCTTGACTCTCCTCTAATTCCCCTAACAAAATTAATTTTTCAAACTCGTCGACATACTCGGCTATGCTCATTTTCCCTTGTTCTAAGTCAGCAATTTTTCGGTAAATACTCATTCTATGATTAACCGGTACATACCTTTTCCTCATTTTGTCCTTCAACGATTCCCACGAAACCAACTTCTCCTTTTTAGCGTGGGAACGCATGGCTTTCAGCCCCTCGTACCACAGAGATGCTCCGCGACTTAATTTCAGGATAGCGTACTTGCACCTCTTCTCGTCACTAAGATCTTTAAAATCGAACATAGGCTCGATTTTCCGTTCCCAATCCAAATAATCCTCCGGGTCGGTGCCACCAGCGAATTCGGGTAATTCCGACACCTTGAATTCATCCAACTTTGCTTTTCCACCGCTGCGACTTCCGGTAGGTCTGTTCCGTAATAAATCTTGAAGCTTATCATAGAACTCGTCGTCAAATTGTTCACCAGCCATCTCTATTTTGTTTGTGTGTTACTGTTCGTGTGAGTATTTTTTTTTGTTTTTTTTAATTTTAAAGAAAAAAACCGAAACAGTAGGATCGTCTCGATTTATGAAAATCAAGAGCCGAAGCTCTGATACCACTAATGATACGAATTATATTGATTGAACGTGAATTGTAGCGGAAGCAATCAACCGATCTCGAATGTACTAGGTACAACCGAACTCGATTAACTAACTCAACGCAAATGACAAGATAAGCAATGCTAAACTACACCAATAGCCTAACAATGAGGTTAACGCTCTACACCGATAGAGTTAACCGGGTTTTCACAAGACAACGCTCGAGAATAACCTTTCGAAATTGTAGTCACAACCTCTATGTTTTACTTGAAAGTTGCTCAAATAAAAACAGTAAATTTGTTTGATTTCTTAACTTGATTGATGAATGAAAAACCTTCAAGTTACATGGCTTATATAGTGCTACCAATAGCTCACATAAGTGCTAATTAAAACAGAATTCAAAGCTAATTAAAACAGAAATTAAAGCTAATAAAATGGTTCTAAATGCTCTTATTCAAACAACAAGTAACTGCCCAAATAATGATAATGAGCTTTTAATTTGCCCTCTTAATTGACTCCTTCGGTTAGCCAAGTTAGGAGGACAAGTTCCTTTGATTCTCCTCTGATTACCTCCTCTGTATTCACGTTTTTGGAGCTGATGTTCAGCTCGTCTTTGGCGTCGATAGTCAGCTCCTTTTGTGTCTCATTATTTGCATCAGAATGTAAGAGCGCCACTCGTTGGTGTCAGGCACCGTGGCACGACTGAGCTCAGCCACCACATGTAGCCAACGTTGACCGCATCGTCGATGTTCAAAGACTGGGCGCAGACAGTCGTCAACTATTTTATGATGGTATATTTCTTCAACACCAAGGGAAATAAGGGCACTTAACATTTCTTCCCTAAACTCATCAAGATCATTAACACCCCCAGTGTCTAGGTTTAAGGGTATTGTAGGATACTGTTTAGGTTGATGATCACCATTGTCGATCAGATTAACCTCGCCGTTTTCTTGTATCGAATCGAATACATAATCTCTCACGATTAAATCAACATAGATTTGATGTTCTGCTATGGTTGTTTTGAATTGGAATGATTTGAATATCAGGAATTATTAAACTGCATGATGTATTTGAATTGGACATTATTGCGTATTACGTTTGGGATTTTGGGAATTATAATTGTGAAAGTATGAAAGTGAGGGTTACAGAGTGGAAGGTTATATAGAGGTAATGGGCTTTCCAAGTTTTATTTCAAGGTAAATAGGAAAGTTTCCAACTTTTCATATTTTAGTTTGTATCATATCTATATAATAACATAAAAAGCCTATATTGAGTAGTATTAGCTTGACACGTGGCGCACTATATTGACAAGATACATTAATTTTATATTTTAAATATTTAAAAAACGTAAAAAAGAAAATGGAAAGACAAAGTACATAAAAAACCTAGACTAGGTAGTTACTTAATAGTATACGGCCCACTACATTTACATATTTGACCAATTTTTTATTATTATTATTTAAAAAAAAAGTAAGAATAGAAAATGAAAAGACAAAGTAATAGACTAATTACTCATGCTATTTAAACTTTCATTAATATTATACTTAATAATCATAATTTAGAGCTAAACTTTTAATATTCTACTATTATAAATAATTTCACCTATAAAAGAAAACGAATCTATAAAAAATTTAGCACATTTCTAGCAAAAACAAATTAATGAATTTTTTTTATTTTCACCAAATTATTTCATTTGATTTATTTCTCAACACCTTTTGTATCGTTACTTTGTTGTGAGCATGAATCAAATTAACAAGAAATGAGAAAATAAGAGAGAAATAGAAGTTAAGTGGGGAATTTGGCAAACATTTGTATTATATAATTCGTTTTAGGTATTAGCAAATGCTTTTGAAGACACTTGAGACCTTTGATAATTGAATATAATTATCGATGAATTGTCAAATTTTTGTGAAAGAATTCAAAGTTTGACTAAATTGTAACTCTCTTTTTAATTTTGATATTTTTAATAGTGATAGTTTGTTTTGCCAATATTTTTAATATATTCATCATTGTTAATGTATAGTGAATTTATTAATATTGATATTAACAACAAAATACAAATATGACTAACGCAGTTTAGTATAAATATTATATTATTTATATATTTAATTATGTTTGTTTAAATGGTAAATTTTTATTTTGCTTGTGATTTGAGTACTAATGAGATATGATGCATTTGATTTTGTTATCTTATTGATGCTTTGATGATAACATAGCAAAAATACATTGTATATACCCATCGATTTTTGATAATTCGTTTATATTAATTCTCTTAATATTTATTTATGTTTTATCCCAAAAAAAAAAAACAGATAATAATGAGTAGCATATTTATTTATTTTAAATTTTTAATTTGAGAATCCATATGTTAATTTATCTATTACTTACCCCATTTATTTTATTTTTATTTAATTAAACGTTACAACAGTTTAAAAAAAATAAGTGAAGAATATTTTAATTCTTAAATATTATCATTATTTCCAAACTAGAAAAATATAGAGGCATCCAAACTATGATTAATATTACATATTATTTTTGTTACTAGTACAGAGTATCATCGTTTTAATAAAGTTCGATTAACAAAAATATCATTTTAGTTAACATTGAGCAAAAATTATATTATTTGATTACAAAAGTAATGAGAGTGAGAATGAGAATAACAAAATATTACGGTATAATAAAAAAAACATACTACTATAAAGTGATGTAAATATCAAACTACTACAAAACGCGGTAAAAAAACATTTACGCTAACAAAAATTTATTAATGAGGAGTTTGAAAAATCCCGTGATTTCACGGGAAACTAAGCTAGTTAGGAATAGTAAGTCTTGCTTGCGACGGGTCGTCATTTGTGACGGATATTTTGTGAGATAAAATGGATATAAAATGAGTTAGTGGAGAAAGGGGACCACAAGAATAGTGTTGGAAAGAGAGAAAAAGTGGGTATTTTGTGAGAGAAAACGATATCCGTCACAAGCTTGCGACGGATAGTAACGTTGCAAATAAGAATTTGTGTATTAGGAAAATAGGAAAGTTTCCATATTTTAGTTTGTATCATGTTAGGAAAATATAAAGTTAGGATAGGAGCATATTATGGGTATTATAATACAAATAGATGTATATGATTATGTATTTACGTAATTACGTATGTCCGATATAAATTAAATTTTTTGGAATTTTAAAAATTTTGACTTACATTTTAGTTATCAAGTTGTTAAAATTAATAGTCGTACCTACGGGAACCAAACTAGCGAGAAAGCATTGAACGATTTTTTAAAATAATGCTTAAAAATAAAGTATTTATTCTTTATTTTTGAGTATTATTTTAAAAAATCGTTTTTGAGTATTATTTTAAAAAATCGTTCGAAAGCATGATGGCAATGACAAAGGTAGACGCAAGAACAATTGATGAAAATTAAAAAGCGGAACAAATATCGGATTACCTGAGACTCTTGAAGTGCTTTGTTGTAAGTTTCGGGTATCAAAGACAAGATAAAAGCAGTGGCTTTCGGATTCGACTCACTGATAATGGCTCACTTCTTCATAGAGTAGGCAAAAGGACAAGTTTAACATACAACAATAATACTTACAAGTATGACGTATTTTAAAACATTATTTAGTTGACATCACTAGTCTAGATTAAGGTTGATTTATTGCAGAAAGTAGTCACATATCGATAGAGCTGGCAAAAGCTGACCCGACCCGATGAACCCGACCCGACCTGCCCGAAACCCGACCCGATACAACCCGGGAATTGGGCGACCCGAAACCGAACTGACCCAACCCGAACCGACCCGCTAACCGATATCAGCATTATTTTGTCCAACCCGAACTCGACCCGAACCGAACCGACCCGGCCTGTGACCCGATATTTCTCAACCCGATAGATGGCGTTATAATGAACTGACTTAATAATGGTTTAAATGACACCAAATTGTTAATTCTTCTTAATTATTTTAACTTAAACTTCAATTAATACATCTATCCATTAATTAAACATAAAATTATCATCTAAAACTAAATATATAAGATAAAATATATGTCAATAACTTGACCCGCTAATGACCCAACCCGAATTGTCACCCGTGATGACCCGACCCGAAGATGACCCGACATGACCCGAACCGACCCAAACCCGTCCTAACCCGGCATAACCCGAACCCGATATGACCCGACCTGCTTTGACCCGACCCGTAACCGAGCCGAGTGACCCGATTGCCACCTCTACGTATCGACTTCAAAAATCTCCTTCAAAACTTCTACTAAAAGACGTGTAGCATTTATTTTAAGAAACACTGTTACATAGGCTTACAAAAACCATAGGTCAATAATTATAAGACTTTACGGCGCTTTTCAAATAGTATAGTTTTCCAACACGTTGTTACTCTGTCCAGCATAGGCCACCCAAATTGATGAAAAAAGCAGCAGAAATCCGGGAATTATCTTTGTTTGTCACCACTCGATGCTCCACACTCAGCAGCTTTCCGTTGCTAACAAACTGCACCAAGTTATATACAACAGGTTTTTTTTTAAAGTCAAACTGAATATAAAGTAGTCTTGACGAATCAAGATTCGTCCAGCTGAACTGTCTGATACTCTCTCCGACTTTCAATATTCGAAACCTTCATCAATTACTACATCCCAAGATAAGTCGATAACTGATCATAATCTATACTTATAAGAGGTTAGACTAATGTTAGCTCATTATAACCTCAATCAAACGAATTGAAAGGCGTGGTATTAAATCTCAGTTTGAGACTTGATTTGAAATCAGTCATCTCATACTGATCTCAGTCCTTGCGCCTTAAATGTGGATGTTACTGCCTAAAATTATGGTCACAATTAACTTCAAAACCTATCATTTCCTAGTTGCAACGCAGTGTCGTGGCATAGAAATAATACTCCCTTCATTTCTGATACGGGTTTGGAGGCTAATTGATAAGTCGGGAGGTTACAACAATTATGGTTGTTTAATTAGGCGCAATAAGTGACCTTTATTAGCTTTCATTAGTCTATTAATTTGAGTCTTTTCCTTTGCACTTTGTTGTTTGTAGTTTGGCTATTTAAGCTTATTTTTCTTTGAATAGAAATCAACCAAGATTTCAGAAATATAAAAAAACCAGAAAATTGTTTGCTTGTTTAGCAAAGTTTATCTTCGTTTATTATTCAACGCGTTTTGAATATAAACTTGTCGATCTCAAAAGGTCGAGTTCGTTCCCCATTGATAAATTATAGGTCTAATTTATTAAATATCCAGTTGCGACGATCTTTTCGTCTGTAATGATTTGTTCACAAAATCATAAAATCGCTTTCGCTTTTAAATTCGCATCAATTTCAATCAATTATACTGTGCTAAGAGGCGGCCAAACAACCAATTTGGTAAAAAAAGTTGGGAGTTTCACGACAAATTGGTAAAAAAACACATCAATGCGACAAATAGGTAAAAAAACTTTACATACCCGACATATACACCACAAAACATAGCGCGTGTTCCAAACACCTAATTATCTCATAACCCACTAACCTACTCTCCTCCCCTCTAGAAAATCATAACCCAGTAACCTCAAACTCATCTTCCAATCTTCAATCCATATACAAGACCTTCAAAATCTTTTGCATAGACAAATTAACACGGGCGGATCTGGGGGAGGGAAAGAGTAGGCACGTGCCCTCCCCCAGGTTCCAGAAATTAATTATATATAAGTTTCATTAAATATACAATTATCTTCATAGCTCAAGCGGTAGTAGTATTGTCTTTTAATCTGGAGACCTGGGTTCAAAACTTATTGGTATTTTTATTCAGAAAACTATACATCAATTGTTATTCTTATTTTGTGATTAAAAATTGCATGTAAGGAGAATCGATCCTTTAATTGGTAACATTTTTATTCAGTAAACTATACATCAATTGTTATTCTTATTTTGTGATTAAAAATTGCATGTAAGGAGAATCGATCCTTTAACTAAAAAGGTATTAAACTAACTAGTTAACCATTACACCATTACAAGTGATCGGTCATCGGTGTTTTGGTTATTAAACTTTGTTATATCATTATTAAAAACACTTGTCAAATTATAAAATAATTTACGTTCCTTTTTAAAATTTGTTACGAAAATAAAGTCAATATTAGCGGAAGTTAAGTTGCTCATAACTTGAAGAAACTCAAATCGTATATTATTGGTGATAGAATATGGATGGAAGAGGCACTCGCTGAGATCGAAACATTTGTATCAATGGTTATTGTTACTCTTTATAATACATGAAACTCTTTATTCTTTTAAGGAAAAAAAAACCATCGAAAATTATTTTTTTCGTTTCATTTTTAACATTATACCATAATATTCTAGCACAAAATTAAAAAAAAAAATTTGCGTTATAAATTAAAGAAAAATTTATCGAGAAAAAAATTGTGCCCATTCTATATCAAAATCCTGCATCCGCCATTACAAATTAACATAGATAAATTAGCATAAATCAGAGCTTACTAAGGTACCTTTCTTTCTCTACTATTTTATACAAATTGAAACTGTGATTTTTTTATACATGTATATATAGATTATATTGAGAAGTGTAAATAGTGTGCAATTTTGTTGGTTTTTATGATCCTGTGATTAAAATATGTTAGTTTTAGTAATTTAATTAGATGGAATATACTTGATTGTATGATTAATTGGTAAATAATTAAGGGTTTATTGTTTATGGGTCAACTACAATTAGGAGTTTTGATTAAAATACGTGAATCATGATTGTTTGACAAAGGAATTTCAATGATTTCAATTTTTATATGCAAATAAGTTGGTCGGACGGTTCGTTACATGAAAATCGGATAATTTTTGTTTGATTTTTTCTATAAATCTTATGGGCAATTTGTTACACAGATGATCTTGCTAGACTGTTGTGGAGATGAAGATTTTTTAGAAATAGTAGGTTTTGCGGTACAAAACAATAACACACTTGAAGTCCTAACAGATTTCAATGCTCCAACCCAAACTCAAACAAATGTTCTTTCCATTACCCAAACAATTAGAGAAGATGATGAAGGGGTGAGTGGAGACACGAGTTGTACAGAGTCTGATGACTCACTTGAGGGTGATGTTGACTTATTAGAGGACGAATTACAATATGATGTTAAGGAGATGTGTGAGTTGAAGGCAAGAAACATATGTTTAAGGAGGACTTAGATAAATGAAATGTCGTTACAAGAAGCTAAAAACTCTAAGGAACTGTTACACCTAAATAAGAATACACAAGAAGGGTCATCGAGTAAGTGGCCAAGATTTGTGACTACTTATGAAGGGGGTTATGAATCTGACCAGAGAGCATCAGAAGATGAGAGTTCACAGCTATCAGAAGATGAATCTGATGTGCATTTGCCCATACAAAAAAGAAGAAAAATGTCATTGTACAAAATGTTTAATGAGAAAGCCGACATGAGAAATGTAGAACTATCTATTGGATTGAGATTTATATCAAGACAAGCCTTTAAGGAAGCTATTTTCGTTTATTCTATACAAAAGCACAAGGATCTAGTTTACATAAAAAATGATAAGAAACATATCCATGTAGGTTGTTCCATGTGTAAATGGGAGTTGACTGTTGGGCCAGATCTTAATGATCAATATGCTTGGCGAAGGGAAGAGGCAGGGGAATCAGCACTTCTCATTGGTCATATTCACCACATGGATTAGGTATATGTTACGGTGGTTAAGGGGAGGTGATATACAAAGGTAGTATGACGGCTCCAGGCATCGCCATTAGTGACCCCAATGTTCTCGACGAATGACCGAGCCGAACTAGTTGTTGGTTTTATGAGATGCTAACTTTACTTATGATATTAATAACTTCTGTTTTAGGTGTTGATCAATATTGTTTTGTTGGTGGTGAAAAATTGATGTATTGATCAAAGCTACTTTTGGTGCATTCATCTAAAACTTTGCTTGGAGCGGACACCATGGTTGATCACCTACACCACAAAGTGTAAGACCCTGAGACACTAGTTATATGGTGAGTTGGAGTAACGAAGACTGGCTATTAATTTCAAAGCTACGCCACTAAGAGCTAAATTGACAATGCTTGACCTGAAAGAATCCAAACTCTTGACTAGCTTGAATAATCTGCTGAATAATTGTCGACCGATAAACTCCCTTGGCCTTGCCAATCAATGACTGGAACATTCTTGGATATGGTAACAGCCACTTTCCCTGGTCTTTTCCCAGGCGGAAATACACAACTTTCAGGCAATTTCTCACCATTGACCCAGCTAAATACAAATTTCTCCGTGATTCACTAGTTAACTGCGAAGCAGATAAGAAAATTAAATCCACAGGTAAGGTTCAATTCACAGCTCAATGTCCAGCTGAAATACGCTGTCACGAATGCGCAAGAATTCAGCAATGATTGATTAACAACTCGAACAAATTCTTGGGGAAAAATACCAAAATTTGAAGATTGTACATGGTACAATAGTCACTATCAATGTACAATACAAGCAACAAGGAGTGGCTAATTGGCTGAAAGGTAAAGTTTAGCGACTTGCTTGTTTTTGGCAGGCTCGTACACCAAAAATTCTCCTATACGCGTATATAATCCTCAAATTAGCCCATCTTAACAACATTGTTCAAGAATTTTCATGTTTTATTTCTAACAAAGCAGAAAATATGATCTCATATTCCTAATACCTCGCCAATCAATACCCTTAAACTGAACCGGACACCCTTCTTTAATGCTTTCGGGTCAAGCGGAATTGTTCCTATAGTAAGCATTCCTGAAGAATTACCGACATTGACCCTACTGTCAACACATTAGCTGGTGCAACTGTAGTTCTTGGAGCCGAAGCTGATGTTGGTGGATTCCGTGAAGAATACTTAACGAGCCAATCTTGAGGGTAGAGGCATTAACAACAGGTTTTACTTCAATGGAGCTCTGCCTTGTACTTTCTGCACAAAATTTCGCAGAAGATCCAATTGGCTTTTCTGAAGTGCAATCTTCTCCACCCATGACCCTACTCCATCTTCTTTCACTGATCGCTCGGCCACTACCTTAATGGGCTGCTGAAACAATGGTTGACCACATCTGCAAGTGCCTATTCGTAATTTAGACTATTAACTACTCCGTATTACAGTCCATTAAATCTCATTAAAAAAAGTAAGCCTGAATGAATCATCAGTTCGTAACTAGAGTTACTGAAAGTCTTGGATAAAGTGAGAAACATAATAATACTGCTCATCTTGCTCCTTAATTAAAATGAACTACTCATGATACTCCCTCCCATTTTTACTCTTCTTAATTTTCTATTTACAAAAGTTTTTCATTCTTCTTCACATTTCTTTTTATTCTTTACTTAACAGTGCTGCACTGCTGCCAAGCCTATTAGATTGATGATATTGAGAAATAAATTGTATATTATCAAAAGGTAAAGTACTTGATGTATCTGGTAGACTATTTATAATACAAGCTACCAACTATAGTTTGGAATCTAACTAAGTCATAACAAACTGTAGTTATATTGTAACTAACTTATTTATGAAGTATAACTAACTTATTTAGTTAGTTACTCTATCTAATATTCCCCCCTCAAGCTTGAGTAGGAGTATGAACTAAACCAAGCTTTGAAGATAGAAAAGTGTGTTGCTCAGTCCCTAAAGCTTTGGTCATTATATCAGCCAATTGTAGTCCTGTTCTGATGTGTTTTGTGATCAGAAATCCTTCCTGTTGCTTCTCTTAACATAATGGCAATCAATAGACAAATGTTTGTGAAAGAATATTGTGCTTGATCATTTCATTCAATAACGTCAGTATATGTACACAGAGGGTATCCCTATTCTTTCCTAATTACAAGGGATTGATATCTAATTATTCCTAATTAGTTACCACAAATTAGGGAATACAATATTACATAGTTGACTAAATATATTAACATATATTCTAGCACTCCCCCGTAGTCGAATCCGGAGGAAGACGAACGCTGAGACTATTTCGAAAATCTGTAAATAAAACCAATGAAAGTCCTTTCGTGAAGATGTCTGCCAGTTGTAAACGGGTGGGGACGTGATGAACCCGAATGTCACCTTTGGACACTTTTTCTCGTACAAAATGGATATCAATTTCGATATGTTTGGTACGCTGATGTTGAACGGGATTTCTAGCAAGATAGATCGCGCTAACATTATCGCAATAAACAATTGTTGCCTTGCGAAGTGGATGGTGAAGTTCGACCAAAAGATTTCGTAACCAGCATGATTCTGAGACCACATTAGCTACTCCGCGATATTCAGCTTCGGCACTAGACCGGGAAATAGTCGGTTGCCGCTTAGATGCCCATGAGACTAAATTATCCCCCAAGAACACGCAGTAGCCGCTGGTAGACCGTCTAGTGTCTGGACACCCGGCCCAATCAGAATCCGTGTAGGTGGTAAGAGTCGTAGGCTTTGACAGTGTTAACCATAACCCATGTCGCAAAGTGTCTTGAATATACCGAAGAATGCGTTTTAAGGCATTCATATGAACATCCATAGGATTATGCATAAATAAGCAGATTTGCTGGACCGCATAGGATATATCGGGACGGGTGAAGGTAAGATATTGTAAAGCACCCGCCAAACTCCGATATAGGGTGAGATCACGAAATGGAGAACTGGTTATTGAGCTCAGTTTCAGTTTCGTGTCGACCGGTGTTGGAGAAGCCTTGCAATTTGTCATACCTGCACGTTCAATAATTTCGGCGGCATATTTATGTTGAGATAAATGCAGCTCGCTAGCATACCCTGCAATACCGAGAAAGTAGCTCAGTGGACCGAGGTCCTTCATTGCAAATTATGCTCCAAGTTTTGCCATGATTGACGTGCGAAGGAGTTCAGATGAACACGTGAGAATAATATCATCAACATAGAGAAGGAGAAATGCCGAATTACCATCTTTATCCCGATAAATAAACAGTGAGTGATCGCATTTACTATGTTTAAAACCAACTGTATTCACAAAGGAGGCAAAACGAGTGTACCATGCTCGAGACGCTTGCTTGAGCCCGTAAAGAGATTTACGAAGCAGACATACATGATCCGGGAACTGCTTGTCACGGCATCCAAGAGGTTGGTGCATATACACGGTTTCGGTGAGATCACCATGGAGAAAAGCATTCTTTACGTCTAATTGACGAATCGACCAGCCATGAGATAGTGCAATTGACAAAACAGAACGTATGGTTGCCGGTTTAACAACCGGTCTGAAAGTTTCGCCACAATCAATTCCTGCTCGCTGCATTTTACCATCACCTACAAGACGAGCTTTGTGCCTTTCAAACGAACCGTCGGAGTTAATTTTATGACGAAAAATCCACATAGACCGAATGACATTCACATTAGACGGACGAGAAACAAGGTCTCAAGTTTTATTACTAATTAAGCCTTAAACTCATCATCTCTCGTGGAAAACTGGGTTATGTGTGAGGTGTTCTGCTGCCTTATTGTCACATAACAAGGTAATAGGCTGAGGAACTGATACTGTCATTTCCTAAAGAATGTATGTTGTTTAGCCAAGCCATTTCTGATGAAGTGTAGGACAAATTTCTGTACTCAGATTCAGCCGAACTCTTGCTCACTGTTCGTTGCTTCTTAGTCTTCCATGATATAAGAGATTGCCCCAAAAATATGCAAAATCCACTTAATGACTTACAAGTGAAAGCACACTGCCCCCAATCAGCATCACTGTATGATGTTAGAGACAGATCAGATGAGGCACTATAAAACAGGCCTGTATTAATGATGCAGCTGCTATGGCCAACAGGGTCCTTACTGTTGTGAACTTGGCCACAGGAGAAAAAGTATCTTTATAGTCTTTATCTTTAACTTGATTATACCCTTTGGCTGCTAACCGGGCTTTATACCTCTCAACACTGCCACCAGCTTTGTATTTGATCTTGAAAATCCATTTGGAACCTATTGGCTTCTTGCCAGGAGGCAAGCTTACTACCTCTCATGTCTGATTAGTTTCAAGGGCCTGGATCTCCTTTTCCATGGCCTCAATCCACTTTGGTTGTGTATTTGCTTGCTTGAAATTGTATGGTTCTTTTTCTTCTAAAACAGTAGCCATTGAAGCTACATATTCTGATGAAAACTGAGACATATCTTTGACAATTGCAGCATTATTAGCAGATGCATTGCTAGGCAACTTCAATGGACAATGATATTGTTGAAGTAACACAGAAGGTTGCCTTTGTCTGGTAGATTTCCTAGCATTCTCAAAGGTTGCAGGAATAACAGTTTGTGTATTATGTGGAATACTAGATTGTGTATTATGTGGAATAGTATTATTAACAGCAGTAGTTGTATGATCAGAAACTGCAGAATCACCAGTCTGAACATGAACATTCTGTGTAGTATTATTATCTGATATTATTATGGTGTATGAGATATCAGTAGTTGGATTTATGATATTATCTGAAGTATTATTTGTAGTATCTGTTTGTTTTGATATTAAAGTTGTAGAAGATGCTGGATTAACCAGTAAATCATCATTGGCATGGACAGGAACAGAGTTCCTAAAAGGGAACTCATTCTCTCTGAATAGAACATCTCTGTTGACAAATACTTTTCGAGTTGTCAAATTATATAGCCTATATCCTTTCTGCTGGTGAGGATAGCCAAGAAACATACATTTCCTTGCCCTTGTACCTAACTTATCAACATAGGTATGAGGCATGGTGGCATAACAAGTACATCCAAACACCCTTAAAAACTCAATAGGTGGTTCTTTATTAAACAACATTTTGAATGGTGTTTGCCAGTTAATGACAGATGATGGCATCATGTTTATTAAATGAGTAGCAGTTAGCAAACAATCTCCCCAAAACCTGATAGGAAGACCAGCATGTATCTTAAGAGCCCTTGCAGTTTCAAGAAGGTGTCGATGTTTGCGTTCAACCCTCCCATTCTGTTGAGGTCTCCCAACAATACTAGTTTGGTGAACAAAACCCATATCTTTAAACAAAGTGCCACACACATGATGCAGGAATTCAGAACCATTATCTGTTCTGATAAGTTTTAGTTTGGCACTAAACTGAGTATGAATATATGCAAAGAAATCCTTGATTAGCTTAAAAACTTGGTCTTTTGTCTGAAACAAAATGGTCCAAGTATTCCTAGAGAAATCATCCAAGATAGTAAGAAAGTACTTTGCACCAGTCAGTGTGGGTGTTTTATATGGTCCCCAAACATCTGTAGACATAAAAATATGTCTCATTTTATTAAAAATGGTCAAAGTCAAAATATTGACTGTTTTTGTAAAATGGGTCAACTTTCATTTATTTGGGTCGAAATGTTTGTAGTCCAAACAAAAAACTACAAAAACTAAACGGGTTTTCCAAGTCCATTTTAGAAAAGAACTCTACCCTCTCATTTGCTATAAATACAACACTTAGTCCTCTCACCGAAGACTAATAACAATTACAAAAATTACACAAAAAATCAAAACCTCTCTACAAAAATCTCTCCCAAGAAAAATCAGAGAAAAGAAATACATTCATTTCTAGTCATCTGGATTTGAATACAGGGCTACTCTTTGATCCGACAATAAGCGTCTACCGCCGTCGATTGAAGATAAGCAAGTCAAATTCGCCAGGGAGATTAAGTCTTCAAATCAAGACCCTTCTCGTCATTCAAGTGTGGAAATTGAATCAGTAGAATAACTAGTAGATTGTACCCGAAATATTTAATTTAATAAAATTATTACTTTGTTGCATTCTTTTGTGTTTTCTCTATTTATTTACAGATTAAAAGCAATTTGTTATTACAAATTTGGCACGCCCGGAGGGACGATCTCTACTACTCATCTCTTTTTCCGCACAATCAAATTTCGCAACAAGCATTTCAATGGCCTTCAGCAAAATCTCTGACATTTCGAAGAGGATGACATCCATATCTGACAATGAAAGTTCAACCCGTCTCTGCGCGACTCTTGACAAATCTCCCATTGGTGTATCAACAAGAAGGAGGACTAGATCCATCGTCATATGTAGCGCTGCAGCGAGACTCCGTTTTGCGTCTGTACCTACGAGGCCTCGCAAAACCAGCGTCACAGTCAATGCGACCAAGGAATCATATGGTGCCGACGACTCTAGGCCATATGAATATCATGTGTTCGGTTCATTTTCTCACATCCGAGTCGACAACTCTCACATTGTCTCGTCGACATTTCGAGAGAAGGTGAACGACGTTTTTGAGGAGATCAGTGTTCACGCGAACCCTTTGTTCGAGCCATTAACCGTCGAGGATAGCCACAATAGCGCCTTTTCGTCTCCGTCGTCACCAAAAAGGCAAAGCGAAGAGATGTCGAGCCAACAGTCATATTCCATGGTGGCGCCCGTGATGGTCATTGAGGGTAACGATATGGAGGAGCAACTCATCAAAATGAAAACCATCCTCGACGAACTCAAGAGGGAAAACGAAGAAAAAACCAAGCAAATCGACGCTTTGACAAAAAAGTTAGAGAAACAGCCTGCGTCGCCATCTCACAATGACGACACTGATGAAGCCAGCGACGACAGTGATTATCGCAACAAGGGTAAATCATTTACTGCTAAAGACGTCCAAGAGATGATCGCGGAGGCTTTTAAAAGTCAGTTTGATGGAAACTTTCAAGTCGTCGGTAATCATCGTTACGTCAAGCCGTATAGTAAGAGGATTGACTACTTGAGGATACCAAACGGCTACAAACCACCGAATTTCAACAATTTGATGGAAAAGGAAATCTGAAACAACATATCGCTCATTTCATCGAAACTTGTAACACTGCTGGTACTGATGGCGATCTCCTTGTCAAACAATTTGTCCGATCTGTGAAAGGGATGACTTTTGATTGGTACACGAATCTATGCGCTGAGTCGATCAATAGTTGGGGCCAAATGGAGAAAGAGTTTCTCAATCGCTTCTACAGTACCAGGCGTATTGTTAGCATGACAGAACTCACTAACACGAAGCAATGGAAGGATGAACCCGTTATCGACTACATCGGTAGGTGGCGTGCGTTAAGCCTCGAGTGTAAAGATCGTCGGACAGAGACTTCTGCTGTGGAAATGTGCATCCAAGGAATGAATTTGGATCTCGTCTATATCCTTCAAGGTATCAAGCCAAAAACATTCCAGGACTTAGCCACTCGAGCTCACGACATGGAGATTACCATCGCTTGTCATGGAGGACGACTGCAGTTAGCCGAGGATGGAAAAATACTCTTGGACCTCGAAGATACCGTTGAATCCAATTACGTCGTAGCACAAGTAAACGACGGAAGTGTCAAGTCACACCCTCCTTTTGCAGCTAAAGAATGTGTGCAATTGATTCAATTTGGAACTCTCGAGCCAGTGATTGTCATCTTGCTGAAAGATACTAAGTCCGTCGCATCACCAATGTTGAGTTCCCCGCAGCGGGCTTATAGAATTAGGTGCATGAGACCGGTCCATAAGCAAGTGAGGTTCCATCCTAAAACCAATTGGTGATAGGAGGAGTAGCCCACTTACTTATAACCTAGTCCATTCACTGTAATTCTACCGATGTGGGACAATGCCCCTCACACACATATGGGAAGAGACCTCAACAATCTCCCCCTTTCACATGTGTGTGTAACTCCCCCTCACTTAGCGCTACTCCGCACCCGACACAACCCCGTGTCGGGCCGACCAGGCTACTCCGCGCGATGCTACTCCGCATCTCTGGTCAACCAAGGAGAGAGTCCAACTGTGGTGCTACTCCGCAACCACGACGCTACTCCGCGCCATCTTGAGCACCATCACCACATCGCACCTTGCGATCCCAAGCCGAACCGTCGGCTCTGATACCACTTGTTGAGTTCCCCGCAGCGGGCTTATAGAATTAGGTGCATGAGACCGGTCCATAAACAAGTGAGGTTCCATCCTAAAACCAATTGGTGATAGGAGGAGTAGCCCACTTACTTATAAGCTAGTCCATTCACTGTAATTCTACCATAATTCGTGTAGGATATTAAATAAATACATAATATTTACTTAATTTAATCCTACACGAATTATGGTAAACGTGACATGTTACACGTTTCCCAAAGTCGAAACAAACCCTATCTAGATTATATTTTATTTGACAATTAAGATCATATAAAAATCCTTAGTTTATTTTAGTAATAAATAATTATCTCATAAGACAATTATTTATTTCTATTTCACTCAAAGATATTTTATATAATCCTATTAAGATTAACAATTCCATACTTAAAATAGAATACCAATTAACATTAATTGTACACGATATTACTTGAAAACAAACGCTTCATCTAAGCACATATATTCCGATCATTTCTTCATAATATAGAGTTATAGCTACGAGCTATAACTTGAATCAATCTTGTACTAAAGCTTATAGTTGATAAGTATAACTTAGTCTATTATGCGCGCTTGAGATCTTCCATCAATCTTCGACTTAGTCAATTCATTGACTAATATGCTTGAATCTTTTATACTTGATTGATTAGATCTTGTTACTAATATTCTGTACACTTAGCACACGATTATACGTACGAGTATATAATATATAAATAGCTAGACTTGTCATTATCAAAACATAAACATATATACTATATAAGTATTTGAATATATGGTTCAACAAATTCCCCCTTTTTGATGATGGCAAGTCTTCCTTAGATTTCGTGTCTAAGTGTATGTTCCCCCTCAATATAATAAAGGTTAATTATAGTAAAGATTCACTTAGGGTTTCTATCTTCTATCTATCCCATATCCTTTAAGAACCCTAAGAGACAATGAATTACGACAAGGAGCAAGCTTAGGCAAATTCTAATCTAAGTCGCATTTTTTCCCCCTCTTGACATCATCGAAAAGATGAGAACAAAGACATGAAACGACTAGAATAATATACGACGAGACATAAGTAAGCATATAAACGAGTCGAAAAAAAATATGAACATAGAAAATATCACACAAACACATACGGAATATTAAAAATATACACAACCAATCCGAATATACTATGCCAATGGGCCGAATATAGAAATATAGTGTTTTAAGAAAATGGGCCGGCTAGGATTCGGATGAGAAAGGCCTGCAAGGAATAACATGTAATATGGGCCAAAGCAAAACAAAACATAGAAACTGGGCCGCATCAAAAAGGAATAAGATTGGGCCGGTTAGGGTTAAGAAATCCGAAGGAAGCAAAATAGGAATAACTTCGGATTCCTAATGGGCCAGGGAAGGGAATTGGGCCACAATGCTAATATTGTTTATAAGTCCACCCCGGACTTTGAGCAAAACAACAACAAACCAATCCAAATTCGAAAGACAGAGACGGATATAGATGATCAAGAACGAGAACTTGAGGCCGGAGTCTTGGCATACGGGCTCACATAATCTGGTCGGGTACGAAACTCGAGAGTGTCCAACCTATCCAAGGAACTACTCACGTTTCTCCCTTGGGCATTAAGCGCGAGCTCGAAATTAAGCACCTTGAGCGAGAGTGCCTTGACCGCCTCGAGTGCTTGAGATGCATCCGTCCTTAACAATCCGTGATCACGCAACATGGCTCCTCCTTGAGAGGCAAGAAACGAAAGTCGATCATTCATACTTAACAACTCCGAGCACACAACGGAAACTTCCGAGCCAATTTTAACCAACTGTTTATCCACTTTCTCCATCCATTCCTTCACATCAACCTCAAACTCACGACCCCTCTTGGCACGACTACCCCATGCCTCATCCTTCTCCTTTTTAATTTCACACAGACCAAGAATTTGGTCCATCTTGGCTTCAAGACCTGCGAAGGATGGTGATGGATGCGGAGTGGGTTTCGTACCTACATTCTTACCAAACGTAAGATCAACTCCGTCAAAGCAAATTCCCATTAATTTCAACAACCGATCACACATACGATCCTTTGGTTTAATTCCGAAACTCGAGTCATCAACGACACCCTTTTTAAACAATAATTCGGATACCCACATTCCATATGGAATGTCGATGGTGGAGCAGAACTTTTCCTTAACGAGAATACTCGAAACTTGACAGATTTTATGGCAAATAAGAGACGCCAAATCGATTTTCTGTCCCTCCAACCAACTATACAACACCACAGCCTCAACACTAGCAAGCTTATCCCTACCACCCCGTCGAGGTAACACGGTATTCCATAAAAAATTCAAGAAAAACTTCAATTTTGGGTTAAACGAAACAGTAAGCAGAGGGGTAACTTCAGTAGCATCTTCAACAAAATATTTTTTAATCACCAATTTTTGATCTTTAGTAACTACACTCCATTCCTTTTTGGGGTCAAGAACTAACCCGTCTTGATCAAGTTTAAAGATATCACAAATATCCGACTTAGTCACAACAATATCTCGACCATTCACGACACCCCTTATCCCATCATCACAAGGTTTAACTGAAGCAAAGAATTGAACCAACTCGATAGGAAATAACAAACCCGAGAAATCGCTTATGTATTCCCACCCTTGAAATGTCAGAAATTCTTTAAAGAATCGCAAAGATTTTGACCCATTAACCCATGACTTAGGATAAAACCGACCCGCATGAATGGCGTAAGGTAAAACTCGATCGATTAACGTACCTTCTTGTTTGGTCATGCGAACTTTCTCGAGACCCGCACGAGTGGCTTCGACAGAGTACTCGGGAAACAGAGGACGAGGGACTTGGGAGTCGAGTTCTTGCATGTCATCAGAATTAGAGGACGAAACACGATTGAGTTTGCGTCGTTTGCTCTGGTCGGGGGTGGGAGCGGCGGTAGCTATCGGAGTCGGAGAGGGCGGTGGTGATGGGGTTGGTGAAGGGGGTGCGGGCTTTTTTTGTTGAGAACGAGTGGCGCGAGATGGTGGCATTGTGGTGATGAAATTGGTAGTTTTGGGTTGAAAGTATGGCGGAGGTTTTGGTGAGTTTTAATGGTGATGGGGGTTTGAGGTTTATGGAGGTTTGGGACGGTAAGAAGGAGAGTAAAGGAGGTGAGTTTTGGTAAGTTTGAGGGAGTTGGGGTAATAATTGTGGGAGGGTAAGAAGTCAAAGGCTAGGTGATTAGGGGGAGCACGTGGCAGTTATTTGTGGGGCTAGGTGGTTGTGGGACGTGGCAATGGGGACCAACACACATAATTTGTGTGATAATTTGGTAAGTTTATTTTGTTTAATATTTGTATATTACTTTGTATGATATAATTTGTATAATATATACGAGAGGTAAAAATTAATATGTGACGTAATATTATTTTGAGATTGGTTGCGCACACATCCATATGGAAATCATATAATATAACTATAATCACAAAATTTATCATCGAATATATACATACACATGCAGCGGAGTATACGGACACAGTCATATAATCTCATCTAAACCGTAGTCAATCATTGGGGTATTTTTGCTTTTAAGATTTGATTAGGTGCCACCGATTAAACCAATTTCCAATCGCAAAGTCTCAAAGCGTTCTCTAGCCAATGGTTTAGTGAAGATACCTGCCCATTGTTTTTCCGTACTACAAAATTCCAATTTTATATTTTTCTTTTCAACATGGTCTCTTAGAAAGTGGTGTCTAATTTCAATATGTTTAGTTCTCGAGTGCTGGGCTGGGTTTTTAGATATAATTATAGCACTCGTATTATCACATAATATAGGCACACATCCAACATCAACACCATAATCATGTAACTGTTGCTTTAACCATAAAAGTT
The DNA here is from genome assembly GCA_029255685.2 of Silene conica. Lineage (NCBI taxonomy): Eukaryota > Viridiplantae > Streptophyta > Magnoliopsida > Caryophyllales > Caryophyllaceae > Silene > Silene conica. The sequence goes on from CM055314.2 coordinate 79,148,761, forward strand.
GAGAACATACCAGTGCGGCTGCAATATATTCTGCTTCAGCAGTTGAGAGAGCGACAGAATTTTGTTTCTTGGATCCCCAAGATATAATACAAGGACCTACAAAGGTAGCAAGTCCGGAGGTACTTTTTCTGTCTAAAGAACATCCTGCATAATCCGCATCTGAATATCCTACTAGGTTAAAGTTACAGTCCATAGGATACCATAGATATAATTTTGAGGTTCCGATTAGGTATCTTAATATTCTTTTAACTGCAATCATGTGTGATTCTTTTGGTGCAGATTGGAATCTCGCACAAACACAGACACTAAACATTATATCTGGACGACTTGCTGTAAGATAAAGAAGTGAGTCAATCATACCTCGGTAAGTAGTTTCATCTACAGACTTACCATCTTCGTCTTTGGTTAACTTTTTATCTGTGACCATTGGAGTAGGCATTGCATGAGAGGTTTCCATTCCGAATTTCTTTAGCAACTCCTTGACATATTTTTGTTGATGAACTTTGATTCCTTCTTCAGTTTGTTGTATTTGAAGTCCAAGGAAGAACTTTAGTTCTCCCATCATACTCATCTCGAACTCAGAAGTCATCAACTCGGAGAAGCACTTGCACAACTTTTTATTAGTTGAGCCAAAAATAATATCGTCAACGTAGATCTGAACGACTAGTAGATCTGAGTTTTCGCTTTTAAGAAATAGGGTTTTATCCACAGACCCTCTCTTGAATCCACTTTCCAATAGGAACTTTGATAATCTATCGTACCATGCCCTAGGTGCTTGTTTCAGGCCATAGAGAGCTTTGTCCAATTTGAATACATGATCCTTGAGTTTGCTGTCATGAAATCCAGGAGGTTGTTCAACAAATACTTCCTCTTGGAGATAGCCATTAAGAAAGGCAGTCTTAACGTCCATCTGAAAAAGCTTCATTCCCTTGTGTGCTGCAAATGCAATGAGTAGTCTTATTGCCTCAAGACGAGCAACAGGACCAAAGTTTTCGTCATAATCGATCCCTTCCTGTTGATTGTATCCTTGAACCACTAGTCTGGCCTTATTTCGCACAATAACTCCAGTGTCATCCAATTTGTTTCTGAATACCCATCTAGTTCCAATGACAGTTATGTCCTTAGGTCGAGGAACAAGATGCCAAACTTTGTTTCTTTCAAATTGTTGGAGTTCTTCTTGCATGGCAACTATCCAGTCTGGTTCTGCGAGAGCTTCCTTGATATTTGAAGGTTCAATGGTGGAGAGAAAGGAGTAAAATGAGCAAAAGTTATTTAAGCTCCTTCGAGTTTGAACTCCATCTGTCAGGCTTCCTATGATATTGTCCAAAGGATGAGAGCCTTTATATCTCCAGTTCCTTGATTGATTATTAGCATTACCTGAACTTGACTCGGGATCTTGACTTGTTCCCCCTGAATCCAAACCCGGGTTTATAGTAGGGTCAGGTATAACTCTGGCCTCTTCCCTTTGGTTTTGAGTCAAAGTTACAGCTTCATTAGCTGTAACTCTGGGTTCCAAGTCATTGGTTTGAGAGTTATCTACAGTATCATCAACTGTAGTTTCATCTCTCGCACCATTTTCTCCCAAGTTGAGTTCATCATGAGTTCCTTGAGGTTCTCCTTCTTCAATTTCCATTTCAGGAGGATCTTCCCTTGATAACCTGAAATCAGGTTCGTCTAGGTTTTCCTCTATATCCTGTAATGGCTTATCGAAGACATTATTCTCATCAAAGATAACATGAATACTTTCCTTTATGCATAAAGTACGTTTGTTAAAGACTTTGTAGGCTTTACTATGATCTAAATATCCTATAAAGATTGCTTCATCACTTCTAGGGTCGAATTTGCTTAATTTGTTTTTACCATTGTTGTGAATAAAGCATTTACTGCCAAAACATCTTAAGTGAGATATGTTTGGTTTACGACCTCGAAGAAGTTCATAAGGTGTCTTTTTAAGGATAGGTCTAATCATAGCACGGTTATGAATATAGCAAGGTGTACTTATAGCCTCAGCCCAAAAGTTTCTAGGTAGGCCACTACAAAGAAGCATTGTTCTAGCCATGTCTTCTAGGGTTCTGTTCATTCGTTCTACGACTCCATTTTGTTGTGGGGTTCTAGGGGCCGAGAAGTTATGTCCAACACCATTGGTTTTACAGAACTCAATAAAAGCATGATTGTCGAACTCAGTTCCATGGTCAGTACGGATTGTCACTAGGTTTGATTTATATTTGTTTTGAACAAGTTTCATGAGACTAACAAATTCATCAAATGTTTCGTCTTTAGAATGAAGAAAGATTGGCCAAACAAATCTAGAGTAATCATCAACTAGAACGAAAACGTACCTGGAACCACCTCTGCTTCTTACCTTCATAGGGCCACATAAATCCATGTGTACTAGTTCAAGAGCTTGTTCTGTGCTTACCACTCTTTTTGGCTTAAAGGATGATCTGACGTGTTTACGTCGTGCACATGTGTCACACATCTTTTCTTGATCAAATTTGATCTTTGGAAGACCTTCGACCAAGTCCCATCTTTTCAGCTTACTTAGAATAGGTGAGCTAATATGACCAAATCTCTTGTGCCATAGACATGGATCATCTAACGTAACTTTCATGCATGACAGAGAATCAGTAGGTACAGCATTTAAATCAATCATATAAACATTTTTCATCCTGTGACCTTCAAGTATTACTTTACTGGTGCCTTCTAAGATTATGCGACATATATCTGAATGAAAAACCACTTTGTTTCCCTTGTCGCATAATTGAGATATACTAATGAGATTGTGTTTGAGACCACTTACAAGGTATACATCATTTATAGCATGAGAAGATGAAATACCTATCTTACCGATTCCGATGATTTTTCCCTTTTTGTTATCACCAAATGTGACTTTACCTCCGTCAAAGGGTTTGAGGGTTTGAAATAGATTTACATCGCCTGTCATATGTCTTGAGCATCCACTGTCGAGATACCATAGGTTATTTTCCTTGGCGACAAACTGCACAAATAATTTCAAAGACAGGATTTAGGTACCCAAGCATACTTGGGTCCTTTGTTGTTAGTAATCACAAATACATCTTCCTTTTTAACCCAAACTTGTCTTACGTAGGTCTTTCTATATTGGTAGTAGTTGGGTTTTGATGTTCTTGTGTAGGTCTTAGTTTGGACTCTAGGTGACCAATTTTTGTGTGTTGTTTGAGGAGTTTGTTTGGTTCTATTTTTCTTTTCTTCGTAGTCAAATGTCATGTCATAGAACCATCTGTGGTCAATGTTTCTTTCCTCAGTTTTGTTATCATCACTATCAGAGACAGAATTAGTGTCGTTTGGAATTCCTAAGGATTTAACAAACTTGACTCCTGTTTTAAAATCTTATGCGTGTTTTACACAGTTTTCTCGGAGGTGTCCAGTATGGCCACAATAAGTGCATATTAAATACTCAGGAAGGTCGGCATATTTTCTTCTTCTAAAGTCTTTATCTGTTGGGCTTTGCTTACACTTTGAGTGATCCCTTCTTCCATAACACTCGTGACCTAATCCCATCTTCATGTTGTTGTCGGATTGTTCAGTTAGGAAGTTTAGAACGTTAGTGCTTCCTTCCCATTTGTCGTGAACTTTCAGAGAATGAAGAATGAGGTCTTTTAAGGAGTCTATTTCTTTCTTACATTCACTATGGTCAGTGTTGCTAGACTCTTTTAGGTTTTGAATGTCTCTATGAAAGTCAGACACAGTTTTGGCATGTTCTTTCTTGATTTTAGATAGATTGAATTCTAGATCCATAATTTTGCTTTCGAGGATCTCAACTTCTTCTAGATGAGTCTCATCTTCGACCATAATCGAAGATTTTGACTTTAGAAGCTCATTAGCTTTTCTTAACTCTGAAGTTATAGCTTCATTAGCTATAACTTTGGATTGAAGTTCTTTGATGTTGAGTTTCAGTTTTGAGGTTATAGCTTCATTAGCTATAACTTTAGACTCAAGAACCTTTTTCTCACACATAACTGCTTCCAACTTAGTATTGGCTTCAATGCTTATTTTGGATTTCAGTTTCTTAGCTTTGGCTTTCAGAAGTTGATTTTCTTCAGCAATATCAAGGATCTGTTCCTTCAATTCATCTAATTCAAGGCTTTGCTCATGACATTAGTCCAGGGTTTTCTCAAAGTATTTGATTAACATAGAGTTAGATAAATTCTTAACTTGACTTTTGAGTTGAAGAAAATTTACCTCTTCATCGTCGTCATCGTCTGAGTCGGATTCTCCAAGGAGACACATATGAGATGCTTCATCTTCATCATTGTTGTCTGAGATTAGATCTTGGCTGACGTTGCTTAGGCACAAGTGTGCTACATCTTCTTCTTCTGAGTCCTCGTCATCCTCAGATTCTAATTCTCCCCAGCATGAAGCAAGCATTACCTTTTTGAACTCTGTTTTGGTCTTTTCTCTTTTTGACTTGTCTTTGATTTTGTCCCAGCTTGGACAATCCTTGATCATATGATCTTGTTGACCACACTTAAAACATCCTCTTTTGAATAATGTTTGTTTGGTGTCAGTTTTCTTTTTTATCGACCGTTTTGTTGTTAGGGTTTTTGTATCTACCCTTGAAAACTGCTTTCTTAAATCGTCTTGCGAATAGAACTGTTTCGTCCTCAAGTTCTTCTTCGCATACTTCGCTTGTGGAGGCTTGTAGGGCGACTCCTTTCCCTTTAGAATCATCATCGTCTTTATTTAGTATGATCTCGTGTGCCATTAAGGATCCAATCAACTCTTGGTAAGTAATCTTAGATAGATCACGTGCTTCCTCTATGGCCGTGACCTTAGGTTGCCACTTTTTGGTGAGACTCCTAAGAATTTTTCGAATGATATCTTCAGAATCGATTTTTCTGCCAAGGTTCCGCAGTTCATTAATAATACAAGAAAATCGTGCAGACATGCTATCAATAGATTCATTCTTTTCCATATTGAAAAGTTCATATATTTGAACGAGCAAGTCTATACGATGTTTCCTGACTGCGGATGTTCCTTCATAAGCAAGTTCGAGACTATCCCATATTTCCTTAGCGGAACTACAAGATGAGAATCTATCAAATTCTGAGGTTATCATACCGTTCTGTAGGAGGCTCATGGCCTTAGAGTTTTTCTCTGCAATTTTGTAGTCACTTTCCACATAATCGCTTTCCATCTTTTCATAGGTTGTTCCATTTGCGGCGGCGACCAAGATCTTCTTTGGTCCAGTTTGGATGATCTTCCAACATTCCCAATCACATCCCTTGATGTAATGAGTCATCATATTCTTCCATAGACTGTATTTTTTGCCATCGAAGATAGGGCACTTGAGATGCTTGGAATCCATTGATGAAAGAGTATATAATATGGAATCAATAGAAGGATCAAAACTCACGCGGCTAGGCGATCAAGAGCACGAGGCTCTGATACCAATTGAAGAGTCTATTGATATAATATACTCAAGAAGGGGGGGGGGGGGTTGAATTGAGTATGCCTTCTTTTTAAATCTTCTTCGATGTGTGTATGGTTGTATGATGATCTTCGAGTAGAACAAATAATAAAGAGAGACACAATATTTTTGAAGTGGTTCAGTCTCACACCTTGAGACCTACGTCCACTATTCTCGATTAATAAAATTAGTACCAACTATGGATTACAATTTTATCAACCCTACTCGTGCGACTTTGATGTTAGTCACAACTCTATCTAGATACCGCTAAATATCTAGCTACGACAAATACCGTTAAATATTTGTCTTACAATGAGTACCGCTAAATACTCGTTCTATCTTACGTTAATAAGATAAAGTCTTCAATGTCTTCTTGGTGTCACAATCTTGAATGAATAAGATCAATGCTTGAGCACTTGAATCTTGAACCGGATATGACAATGATAAGTTCGAATATTGAAGTATATGATCGGCGGTTCTCTTTCTTGATTTGCGTGAATATGTGTGTATGTTTCGTGTGGACTAATGTGTCATAGGTAGTCTATTTATATAGAATATGTATCTAGGTAATTCAAACCCTAGATGATTTAGGAATATTATTTAAACTAGAATACTAGTCTTTTAGTAATACTACCTTAAATCTAATCTTAATATATTTAGGAAAGATTTAATAATATACTATAAGTATTATATAAGGAATCAATTTCCTAATTCATATTTAGGAAAGATCTTTATACAATAAACAATTAGTATCCTTATTAAAACAACTTCCTAAACCATGTCAAAGATAATAAAATATATTATCACAATATAATCTTAGTTTGTTTTAGGATATTAAATAAATACATAATATTTACTTAATTTAATCCTACACGAATTATGGTAAACGTGACATGTTACACGTTTCCCAAAGTCGAAACAAACCCTATCTAGATTATATTTTATTTGACAATTAAGATCATATAAAAATCCTTAGTTTATTTTAGTAATAAATAATTATCTCATAAGACAATTATTTATTTCTATTTCACTCAAAGATATTTTATATAATCCTATTAAGATTAACAATTCCATACTTAAAATAGAATACCAATTAACATTAATTGTACACGATATTACTTGAAAACAAACGCTTCATCTAAGCACATATATTCCGATCATTTCTTCATAATATAGAGTTATAGCTACGACCTATAACTTGAATCAATCTTGTACTAAAGCTTATAGTTGATAAGTATAACTTAGTCTATTATGCGCGCTTGAGATCTTCCATCAATCTTCGACTTAGTCAATTCATTGACTAATATGCTTGAATCTTTTATACTTGATTGATTAGATCTTGTTACTAATATTCTGTACACTTAGCACACGATTATACGTACGAGTATATAATATATAAATAGCTAGACTTGTCATTATCAAAACATAAACATATATACTATATAATTATTTGAATATATGGTTCAACAACCAACTTCTGACACTCAGTTGCTAGATCATAACAATGACGACGAAGGATAGACCCTTGTCTCTACGCGTCGACAAAGGAAACAAAACGAAGAAGTGTTACTACCCAAAGCACCGAAACGTCGAAGATCAACTCGTCAAAAAGTAAGAAGATCTTCACACAAAAGAGATGGAGGAGTCGCTATGAAATGTCCGCGAGATGTCGTATCATCTAAGACAGTTAAGTCAAAGTCACGACGAGTCATGACGTTACAAACTATTTTCCCAAGCATTACCTTGAACAAGTTTCGGTGAACATCGTGTCTGCTGCCATTGTTCAGGAAAATCAAAGCGACGGCGAGAACACAGAAATATTGCCACAAAGGTCTATCTTCGACAGGCTGGGTCGACCAACTTCCACATCTGGCACTTCCGTGTTCGACAGACTCGGAGAACAGGAAGGGACTGTCCGAATGCAATTAACAAGTCCTCAACAACAATGGCCAAACACGTCAGTGTTCACTCGCATTGGAGAAATTGAGGAAAGGAAATCAGTCTTCAGTCGCATTGGTAGCTCTAAGATGCAGAAGAGGCGTCAACGAAAGCAGAACCAGTCTTCAAAGACAAAAGTTGTAGTCGACCTTGGCAAAGATACCCAAAGTGTAATTCCCTCTCGAATGAAACGTCATCTTGAAGTGGAAATAACCACGGGAAAGTCACTGAAAGTAAAAGGGCGTACCATCGTCTTCACAAATCTGCATGAGGAGTTGAGTCAAAGGAAAATCGCTCGAGATTTTGCCCAAGAGTGCCAACACTAGTAGAAAAATAGCTTTTTGCGGCGTCAAAAAAGTGGCCATTTGCGGCGTTTTTGGTGTAGAAGCAAATAAGGGGGCCACAAATAGAAAAAGCTATTTGCGGCGTTTTTAAAATGCAGCAAATAAAGAGCGCTATTTGAGGCGTTTTTTCCAAAAACGCCGCAAATAGTAAAAAAAAAAAAAAAATTTTTTTTTTTTTTTAATAAAAAGAATCGAAAACAAAAATGATTTGAATAGAATAACTCTCAAATATATTTTTCCATAAGACAATCTTTCGAAGATTTTTGTAAATATTCATACATCAAATAGAAACACTCCACATACAATACTCCGAAACTAATTACAAGACACTAAAATTAGATCGACTTGGGGATGAAGTGGCCGCTCTATCATTTGCATTAATCAGAGTGCTCCATTTTATCATGGTCCTATCCAGATTCATTGACAGTGCTGCATTCCCCTGTAATGTCACAATAACAAAAAAAAAAAGATCAAGAGTAAAATATAGGATACATCATTGAGATAAAACGTGGGCAGCATAGTGCAGGGTAGCAGGCAGAGCAACATCAATGCATAGGTAACAACACGCAGTAACCACAACCACAAAACACAATGGGCAGCAGTAACACATTGAAGTTTTACGTGAGTTTATGTCAAATGGAAAGAATAAGACACTTGAATACTTGAGTAAACTTTGCAGAACTACAAATCATTTAAATGAAGTGCAGTGCAACCACATTTCACTAAAGCATGAAAATAAACAGAGGACAACAATGCATAACCAACATAAATTTGTATCCAGAGTCTCACCAGTGACCAACTTTCTATTACAAAGATAAGTACAATCTACAATGTCAAGAGTCATTGAAATTTACTCCCTCGTATTCTTAGGAATACCTCCACTTTATTGGCCTATTAAAAAGAAAACTGGCAACACCTCATTTCTGAATTTGGGATCCAAATTTATCTCATAACTCCTACTTTACCAATGCCACTAGACAAGTTACCACTTGCCCTCCATAAGTCCAAAGAATATAAAGCGTATCACAAGCCTTAAACCTTAGCAAGCAAGATTGTCTAAAGAGGGAATTTTATTAGGTTCATTGAACAAGCCCCCCCATTATAGGTCCTCAACTTACTGAGTTTTATTATATTTACTTTTGCATGTGTGAGAAGCAGGTATTTTCCCATAGCATAGTGGTGAAGTCTGTATACGTTTCAATGAGAATAAACGGGAGTTCAAATCCTCTAAATATTTTTCAAGTTGACTATTTCTTCACTTCTGCTCTCAAACTTTTGAGATAGCCTGGCAAGCAAGTTTGAATTAGGAAACAAATAGCATGTTGCAAGATTTCTTACATACATGTACGCCATGTATAACTAAAATGATATCATGTTGGTGATATAAAAAAGACATACTCAAGCTCTTTCATGTCTACTTCTTCATCCCAACTTGATGATGCATGCTTGTCGAGAAATCTTGTTTCGTTCTGTTTCAGCCTATTCCACAAAAAAAATGCAGACCAGGAGCTTATGATTGATATGAACAAGAAGATGGTGTCGCGCAGTTGGTGACCAAATTGTGCTGCAATGCTAGTCTGCTATATTAGTATGATGACAATGTAAGTGATGGTAGTGGTGTAAGTTGAGAAGCAAACCTGATGCAAGATCTTAGGCTTGTTAGCAAAATCGACTAGAGTTAGTAAAGCTGAGTGTCAATGGCCTCAATCTTGTTCCAAACCCACCAACAAGAATCAAGGCCCCTTCATTTTAAATCCTTTATAGTTCAGTAATTGAAACATCAGTCAATCATTCACAATTCACATATCGAAATCACAGAACATAGAGTAGATTAGAACATACTCCCTTCGCTTGGGTCCAATTCACTACATTTGACCAAATTCCCCCTAATATATTAGAACATAGAGTAGATTAGAACATACTGGCTTTTATTAGATTAATCACTAGGATAACTGCAACAATGTAAGTAATTTTTTAGCAGAGACTTGAAGAGCAACAAGATAGACAAAAGCTGAACTCATGAAATGGCTTTGGTCATGCAAATGTAGAGACTTAGCAGAGACTTGAAGAGCTAATCCAGTCTCAAGCTGATCTCCGCCTTACGTAGTTAGTAGTAGAGTTGTGGGCTTCTTCCCATGACAGTAACATTATCAATGAAAAACAATGCACAAAAGGAATGGAAAGTAAGAATACATTTCTAACACCTCATAATAGCACTTACAGTTTTATCTTTTCTACGTTTTCAAGATGTACTGCCTTGTCCATAATGGCCTCCAAACCCTGGTTCAATTTAAATCCATTTTAAATCAGCAAGAAGACTCATCAGAAGGAAAAAGTTCCATGCAAACTACACAAAAGCAACCACGGGAACCTACAGAATCAATTTTCAAATCAACTACAGCATCAATTTTCAAATCAGCAGCAGATTCAACCAACCTGTAAAACAAGGTACCACAAAAAGCAGGTTAAGGAAAGAAACAGTGGCATCGATATGATTAAAAGAGAAAACTAAGAGAGCAAAGTGATAATGACTTTGTACCTAGTAGGATCCAATGATGTATGTGCAAGGTTGATTGATCTCGTTTTCTTTTGCTTTTTATAAAGTTCCCATCCAATATCATGAGGTACATGATTCTGGTCTTTCCAAGTTTCCAGTCTGAGTAAAGAATAGTTTACAATTAAAAACCAGATTATGAGTGACTCAACAAGGTCAACACCACCAGCAGCAGCGACAAAATTAACACGCTCACAAGAGGAAAAAAAATAAATATATTTAAAAACCAATAATAGCTTTCCCAAAACAAGGTCAAACACGCTCTGCATACCAACAATTAGCTATCCCTAGCACTTCGACTAGGTAAATTAACTACCATAATTCACACACCTGATCAAAATCTATACAAATTATCACACCCAAAATAGCGAGGGAAAATATTTCACGGGCTGAACAAGTAATGACACAGTACGGTTAACTAGAAGAAATATAACAAGTCTTAACTAAATCTTTCAAATTTTTCATTGTCGGGGCAAGGGTCACTGCTAGTCCCCCTGGTTTCCGCCACTACGCACACGTAATAGAAATCAAAAGCCTAAAAAATCCAAACCTTTCTCAGAAACTTTGGAGAACACCAAAGCAGCAGAAGTAAGAATCAACGATGCCAAATCAAGCCACCTCCCCATCACAATACACTCCTGAGCTTCCTGACATAATCTCGTAACTTGCGGCTCCGCAACCTTCACCAATATTCACCAAATTCCACCATAAATGTAAGTCAAAATAATTGAATTGATGAATCGAAATACCAATTTTTCACCAAATTCCACCATTATGAACAATTCAACCTCATAAATCCTAAAAAAAAAAAAAACCTAGATTACTGTAAATGAAATCAATTGAAATGAAATTGAATTGTAGAGTCGAAATATCTCGGCGCCGGCATCGGCCCAAGCGAGCTCGGAGACGAACCAATTAAGAGAAAAAACCCTAAATTTCATACAAACCTAAATCAAATTAAGAGAAAAGTAATTTGATATATGAAACAATTTAGAAGTACCTAGGGTTGAAAGTGACGAGTATTTACAATGACGATAACAGCGAACTGATGTGGTGTTCGCGAATCCCTAGGTGTTGTCGACGGTGGCGAGTGAGCGATGTTGATGGTGGAATGCTGGAATCCGCCAGGTAGAAGGAAGGGAAAGAATGACAGTCTTGATCTATTTGACTATTTGTGGACGCTTAATTCTATTTGCGACGTTTAATCCAAACACGCCTCAATTACCTATATTTGCGGCGTCGGTCTTATAAAACGCCTCAAATGTGATTAGTTATTGTAAAAAATAGAAATTTTGATTTTTTATTTGCGGCTATTGGTAAAAAACGCCTCAAATAAGGAGCAGCAAATAGATGTTTTTCTACTAGTGCAAGATTCCGATGAGATAGAAGCTCGTAGAACTCTCAAAATTTCGAGGATGGTGTCCATACGACGCTGGTGCTGAAAAGAAATCAACGTGTAGGCACAAGTGCCATCGACTTCCAAGTCAAGAAAAAAATATTCAATAAACTCTCTCACGAGTGGTCAGCCGCTAAGTCAGATAACGACAGGGTGATGTCAAAAAAAAAAACATTACCTTTACGACAAGTTTTGGTACACCTTGACTTCCAAGTCGAACACAACTTCATCAACAAGTCAGATAATGACACGATGATAGTACAAGAAACAATGGACCTTACGAAGTTAAGGTGCTTATTTTCGACTTAAGTTAAGCCAAGTGTTCGTCATCGACTTCCAAGTCAAAGCAAAATGGATCGGAACCCCGCTACGTTAAGACAAAAAATGTGCACGTAACAAGGTTCCAAGGGGCAATACTCCGAGTACCCATCATCACGCCTCGTAAGGCCAACAAGCTCACTTCCAAGTTGTCGACGCACTATTTTGCGCAAGACAACGATTCTGCAACAAGCTCCTGAGCATGAGCCTAAACTGCATACTCAATCCGAAAAAAAAAAAAGCAAAAAAAAAAAATCCAAAAAAAAAATCAATAAAAAAGAAAACACAAAAAATCCTTCCACAAACTCCCTTTAATGAACTACGTTGGCTTGATCTCGTAAGGTACATTTACTTGTACTTATGGGTACGTAGGCAGCTGAAGTAAACAATTTGCTTTAGTACAGCCACACCAAAAAAAAATCATCACTCCTGGCCCATAAGAGTATAAACTATGTACGGCAAAACAAAATGAATATGCGAGATTGAGAATATTAAAAAAAAAAAAAACTCAACTTGTTTTTATTCATGTTTAAAGAAAAACCATACACGCACTCATAAGTGTCAAAAAAAATGTAAAAAAAATGACATCAGAGAGGCCACTGCAAATTCTTTAAAGCTTCAAAGGTTTCAAACACGGTTTTTCAGCATGTTATCTTCTCGGTTTCTTGCTTCGTAGTCAAGACACGTGCTTCCAAAGATGATTTCTCTTGAGTCAAAGTCTTAAAAAAATTGAGGCTCGATCGATTTTCTTTTGACAGTATTTAGTGAGCCATCCGACATAGTGAGCAGCAAAGTAACCGTGATCCTTGCCTGACGTTGCCGAAGTAGAAATGTCATTCAGACCTCGGTAAATGCTCGCAAGTACTGATATTGTCAAAGAGACTATTTGGTTGCTCGTCATTCGAGAACAAACCTTAAAGACGCTTTGTCGAATTTGGCATAGGTCATGAATGGGAAGAACAAATGCAGAAAACTAGCAAGATAGGTTTCTCGATTTTCGGCCTCGGGAGCACCTGAAATAATAAAAAAAAAAAGTCATTTGTGGTCTCGCCCCACTCAGAAGGCTCTCCGTATGAAGAAAAACGTTGTTGTAGCGTTGAGAAATGTTCCTGATTCTCGGACGTCTAAGATGAAGGAAAATACTTCTACGGACCTTTAAACAAAAAAAAAGACGCCACCTGTCTTCGAGCGATACTTTGCCGTTCTTCTTTGCTGAAAGAAAAATCCGATGAAACACAGAAAATAAACACTTGCAGCATGGGGGCAAATACGAATGATCGTTCTCATCGAAGCCTTGAAGTTTTCCAGCCGAAGGTACTACTTCGTCATAAAATAAACCTGTTAAAGGTAGTCCTGTGACGGAGCGAATGTCTCAAAGAGTGACAGATACTTCTCACGCCGTACTGACAGATACTTCTCACGCCGTTGTCAACAATGTGTTTGTCAGCAAAAAGCATTAAAGGATTGTTATCTTCATTGTTGGCAATGATGTCAACATTGTTAACAGCATTCTTGTAACCACCCTTTCCCTTGACAGGTTTACAACGAAGTTTTGCAGCTCCTTTACTCTGTTTTGCATCTTTTCCAGAGGGAAAACCTACCAACTAACATTTGTCAATTTTATGACCAGGTTTCCACAATGTGCACAAGTGTTTGCCCAATAACAGTCTTTTAAATTGTGGTTACTCTTATCACAGTGACTGCAATACTTCTTGCCTTTCTTGGTGACTTGAGCATCCTTAGAAGGTTTGAAAACAGCATAGGCAGAAGCCTCAGTCAAGACCTCAACAAACTCAACAACTTGTTTTTGTTTTTCAATTTTCTGTAGGAGTCCCAAAGCCCTATTAATAGTAGGCAAGGGATCCAATGACAGAATTTGAGTACGAACAGTGTCAAAACCATTGTTTAACCCCATCAAGAATTGGATCAGTTTATAATTTTTCTCTCTTGCTACAATTCTTTTCATTAATGTGCAAGAACAAAAAAAAAATTTACCACAAGAACACTGTGGAATTGGGTCTAAGCTGTCCAAAGTTTCCCAGTAATTCTTTAACTTACTGTAATATTCAACTAACGACATGTTAGATTGACTTACAACACCAAGATCTTTACGCAGTTGGTAGATCTCAACTGCATTGGCTTGGTGACCATATCGTTTAAGCAGCTCATTCCACAGTTCAAGAGCAGACTTGACATACTTAAGATTGTCAAGAATGGACTTATCCAAAAAATTAAGAATCCATTTCAAGACCATTAGATCACAACGAACCCATTGATAAAACTTTTTATCCGTTTTTGGTGGTTTTGTAAGAGTCTCATCTATGAAACAATCTTTGTTTTTCGATGCTAGAGCCATCAAAACATCCTGTTTTCAACCCAGAAAATCAACCCCATTAAATAAGGTTGAAACAAGATGTGAGAATGGCTGATCAGAAGATGAGAGATACAAGGGATCATCATAGTAATCATAGCTATGATTGTTTTGTTGGGGCTGGTGTCCTTGACAATTAAGTACAATGACTTATTAAATCTCTTTAAGGATCACAAGGGCATACTTTTGTATTATTACCAGTTGATCCACGTTTATCAATAACGGTTGGCTTGCTAGATAAGTTTGACGTTATTGTCATACGGATGGCGGTGATCAACTGGTCCCTATACGTCACACCTATAGGACACGTTTGAGAGATGTGAAGGTATGAAAATACAGTCACATTTTGCCGGATATGACTAAACAGTTAGTCAGAGGTATTGACTACTAAATTAGTCAATAAGATGTTGAGATTATTATCTAATACGGATTAAATAATTTTAGCTAATACGGATTACATGATTAATTCGTAAATTAAATATAAACGGTTATATTTAATTAAATATTGTATTCGCGTATTAATATAAACAGTTATATAAATTTGGGTAATTATACAATATCGTAATTTTATCAGACCATTATTAATACATCGACTGCATTAATATCTGATAACATGTATACGATTTATAAACAAAACCCGCGAATAAAGTTTAGCTAAATGGGTCGAATCACGAATTAGAATAAGGTAAGAGTGGAAAGCCCACTCCTACCCTATTGGAAATTTCGGCCAAAAGAGCTACATAAGGAGGAGGACTCTCCTTATGTCAGGGACTCTTGTTTTCACTGTTTAAACAAATCTCAAGGAAAAATTAGGGTTTTGAGAGCTTTCTTCTCCCAAAACCTCAGATCTCACATCTAAAACCTAAATAGCTCTCCCAATATTGCAAGGCAGTTGGAGAGGATTTCTAGCACACGCGGCCACGTCTCATTCTAAGTCTTGGGTGCAAGTTATAGGAGGGAATTTGTGTTAATTCCTGTTCTTAGGCCTTTCGCACAAGGACTAAAGGTTATATTTCTTTTTCATGCTTTTAATTAACTTATGACTATAATCACAATTGTATGTTTCATTATAATCCTGCAAGTTTGGGGCGAATACATGCTTTATTCCCCACAAGTGGTATCAGAGCCAGGCCATGAAAATTTTACCTTTGTGTTTTTCGTAAGTTTTAAAACCTGAAAAATCGTCTTCTGCCGCTAAGTCGGTCGATCGACCCCCCGTTGCGGTCGGTCGACCGCCTCCTGCGTGTTTTTCTGTTTCGACAGTTTATCTTTTGTGAGAAATCGTGTTCAGAAACTCGGTTTCGTGTTTTGTGGTCGGTCGACCTGTTTTTCGGGTCGGTCGACCATTCTGCTTTAAAAAAAAAAAAAAAAAAAAAAAAAATTTCGCCAGGTGGTCGGTAGACCTGTTTATTGGGTCGGTAGACCACCCCTGTAACAGACTCGTTTTTTTTATTTTCCGAAAATAACATGTTTTATTTTCACATGGCCTTTAGTAATATACTATATACGGAAATAGTATATTATTAATTTTGTGAAACGGTTCACCCTCGTTTGATACATATTATTTTAAAACGGTTTAAAATAATAGGATTATAAACTTATTAAAATTAAAGTGGTTAAAACGGTATAATCACATAATTTTAATCCTAAAAGGTGGTTTGGTAAAAATTTGTTAATCATAATAACAGTATTATGTCATGAATGAATTTTGTTTTAGTTGATGCATTTTATTTATCGTCTTGTTGAATGCCTTGTGAATGCTTTCAATAACGTATTTAATTTTTGCAAACGGTTGTAACTTAGTGTGGCCTTAGAAGATTGTGTCACCGTAATGATAGGACACAATCTTGCTTGTAATTTTGAGATCTTGAATCTCCGTTTTGGGTTTTTGCCATGTAATTACTTTTGTATTTAAATCAGAATGTATCTAGGACTACTTTTGTAATTTAAATTAGTAATTTTGTGAAGACCGAAGACGGAGACCGGATGCTCACTCCCACTGCAAGGACCAAGATGGAACATCAAGACAAGCTTCAAGGGTCCAACAGTGGATTCCAAGTTGTTTTATGTTTATTTTGGTAGGATAGGCCACACTAGGACTTTTATTTACGTTTATCGCATTTATTTTATGCTTTCATCGATAATAGCTTGCATCATATTCCGCCTAAAACCAAACCACCTATTACATGCCTGAAAACTGACTCATGTAGAGGTTACGCGTTAGTTTTCTGTGACAATACAGATGTCACATGTCAATTGCAAAGCCATCACTTTATTTCATTCATTCACGAATATGCTAGATTTTAGTTCACTTAATATGAATAAATATAAGTCGATGGGGTCTTCCTCGTATTGGGGTTGTGTTACGACCGTGGTGGGTTGAGGCAAAGGTGAGACCGGGAAAGCTAGGATCCGAACCAATGTTGCCACTCCCCATTACATTTTCGACCTCTTGCTCAACCGAAGGGTCGTGCCTTGATTTGGATCGCCTTTCTGTTCTTCCCGACATGGTTAATTGAAGGATAAGGGATGAGGGAGTAAAAGGGGGTTTTGATTTGAGAGAGTTTGGTGAAGTTTGTTGGGGTTTTTGAAGATTAGGGATGAATGAGAGTGAAGGAAATAAGGAAGAGAGTGGGAGAAATGAAGGGAAATGAAGAAGAAATGAGGTAGAAATGAAGAAGAATGGGTGAGGTTAGCTTTTAAAAATCGCGACAGGCTCCTCCCAGCCGGTCTGGGACCGGCCGCCGGTCGACCGGCTGGGGGTGAGGGTTTGAAATTTTTTGAATTTTTTCGAAAATTTTCTAAGGTATATGCTTCTGAGCCGGCTGACCGGCTGCCGGCCTACCGGCTCAAAAACAGGTCTTCAAATTCCTTCGCCTTCTCTTCTTCTTTTTCTTCTCACAAAAACACTCCCAGCCGGCGGACCGGCTGCCGGCCTACCGGCTGGGGAGCCTTCATTGTCTTCTTTTTTTCTTCTTCTCTTTTACTTACAAAAACTCCTAGCCGGCGGACCGGCTGCCGGCCGACCGGCTGGGGATTCCTTCTCCTTTGCTTTTTCTTCAACTTGGTGCACACAACACATGATTCTCAGCCGGTGGACCGGCTGCCGGCCGACCGGCTGGGAATCATTTCCTCTTGAGTTTTGATTTTTGAATAAGTCATCGTCTTCTCAGCCGGCTAACCGGCTGCCGGTTTGGTACAGGCTGGGGATGCAAAATCTGAAATCTGCCCAAATAAACTATCAAAAACAGAAATGTGTCCAGGTCCTCCCAGCCGGTAGGCTACCGTCGGCCGGTGGGCCGGCTGGGAGTACCTGTACACAATTTCGAGAAATAATTTAATTTGAACATGAAAATCAACTTTGCCTACGACAGTTTTGCCAATATTCCTCCGACTATACTCATGAATCATCCACAAACAAGCAACAATCATATCCAAGTATCTCATGCAAGCTAAAAATTAAACTAAAACCGAACTAACCATGAAACTAACATGAAAACTAGATGAACTAAAGGAAACTAATACTTACAACCGGTGGTTATTGAGTGACTCCACCAAACCTTTCACGATCAATCTTCCTTGAAATCAATCCTCCTCGGGGAGTGGGTCCCCGAGGTCAACAACTTCGACGGTGCCTTTGGAATCTCCTTGATAATAGCGCTTAATCCGATGCCCGTTGACTTTGAAGGTGCCACCGCCTTCACTCCAAAGTTCAAAGGCCCCATTAGGTGAAATATCCATCACTTTGAAGGGCCCGGACCATCGTGATCTAAGCTTTCCGGGAAAGTTCTTGACTCTAGAATTGAAGAGGAGAACAAGGTCTCCTATGCTTACATTCTTCTTCACTAGCTTGGCATCATGCCACTTCTTCGTTTGCTCCTTATAGAGTTTTGAACTCTCATAAGCTTCATATCTAAGCTCCTCAAGCTCACTCATTTGCAAGAATCTCTTTTCCCCGGCCATGTCTAAATCGAAGTTCATCTCCTTCAAGGCCCACCAAGCCTTGTGCTCAAGCTCCACCGGGAGGTGGCATGCTTTCCCGTACACAAGCTTGTAGGGAGTCATTCCTATAGGAGTTTTGTAGGCCGTCCTCAAAGCCCATAGCACATCATTCAATTTTTGGGACCAATCTTTCCGGTTCTTTTGCACCACCTTCTCTAGAATAGCCTTGATTTGACGATTTGAAACCTCCACTTGCCCACTAGTTTGAGGATGGTAGGCAAGTGCTACCTTGTGGGTCACTCCATAGGAGGCTAGGAGGGCTTTGAATGTATGTTTCCGGAAGTGAGAACCTCCGTCACTTATCACTATTCGGGGTACACCAAAACGGGGAAAGATTATGGTCTTGAAGAGCTTTACCACTACCTTGGAGTCATTGGTGGGGGAGGCAACCGCCTCAATCCATTTCGAGACATAATCCACGGCTACTAAGATGTACTCATTCCCGCATGAATTGGGGAAAGGTCCCATGAAGTCAATCCCCCAACAATCAAACAACTCAATCTCCAAGATGGTTTTTAGGGGCATCTCATTCCTTTTACCGATGTTGCCCGATCTTTGACAAGCATCACAAGATCTAACAACATCGTGAATGTCTTTGAACATTGAAGGCCAAAAGAACCCTCCTTGAAAAACCTTGGCTATAGTCCGTGAAGCCGCCAAGTGCCCTCCATAGGCGGAGTTGTGAACCCGATCCACAATTTCAAGCCCCTCTTCCTTTGATACGCATCTCCTCAAGAGCCCATCCCCACACTTTTTAAAAAGGTAAGGATCATCCCAAAAATATCTCTTAGCATCCACTTTCAACTTTCTCCTTTCTCTTGCTTCCAACTCCTCCGGGATAAAGCCATTAACAAGATAATTGGCAATATCCGCAAACCAAGGCAACTTATTGCCTATTGCCATCAAACTATCCTCACGCAACCATTCATTGATTGGGCCATCTCTATCATGCAAACCATGATCCTCAAAAGTCAATCTAGACAAGTGGTCTGCAACCACATTCTCTGACCCCGACTTGTCTCTTATCTCTAGATCAAATTCTTGGAGTAAAAGAACCCATCTCAAGAGTCTTGCCTTGGCATCCTTCTTCAACATTAATTGCCTCAAAGCGGTGTGATCAGAGTACACCACCACTTTAGATCCCATGAGATATTGCCTAAACTTCTCAATGGCATGCACGATTGCCAACATCTCCTTTTCGGTCGTGGAATACTTTGCTTGAGTTGAATCAAGAGTCTTGCTTGAATAGTATATCACGTGGTGTTTCCTATCCACAACTTGACCTAGGACCGCTCCTACCGCGTAGTCGGATGCGTCACACACAATCTCAAAAGGCAATCCCCAATCCGGAGCACGAATAATAGGAGCCGTCACAAGCGCTTCTTTGATCCTAGCAAAGGCTTCAAGACAATCATTAGTAAACAAAAAGGGAGCATCCTTGAGAAGAAGAGAAGTCAATGGTTTGGCAATTTTGGAAAAATCTTTGATAAAACGCCGGTAAAAGCCGGCATGTCCAAGAAAACTCCTCACCCCTTTCACATTGGTGGGGGGTGACAAGTTCTCAATGACCGCCACTTTTGCACCATCAACTTCTATGCCCCTCTTGGACACTATGTGACCGAGCACAATCCCCTCCTCTACCATGAAATGGCATTTCTCCCAATTGAGGACAAGATTGTGCTCCTCACATCCTTTCAACACATTTACAAGATTAGAAAGTCCTAGGTCAAATGAATCACCATGAACACTAAAATCGTCCATAAAAACCTCCATAGATTTCTCAAGGAAATCGGCAAAGATGGCCATCATGCACCTTTGAAAGGTGTCGGGTGCATTACACAACCCGAATGGCATCCGCCGATAAGCATACACACCTTGGGGGCATGTAAAAGTTGTTTTCTCTTGGTCTTCCGGGTGAATGGGTATTTGAAAAAACCCGGAATAACCGTCAAGAAAACAATAGTACGAATGCCCCGCAAGCCTCTCTAGCATTTGATCAATGAAGGGGATTGGGAAATGGTCTTTGAGAGTGGCCGCGTTCAACTTACGGTAATCGATACACATCCTCCACCCCGTCACCGGACGAGTCGGTAGGAGAGTCCCATCCTCTTGTGTAACCAAAGTTACACCCCCCTTCTTGGGGACAACATGGACGGGGCTCACCCACCGGCTATCCGTGATCTCATATATGATTCTGGCCTCAAGCAATTTAAGGACTTCACTCTTCACTACATCCGCCATTTTCGGATTCAATCTCCTTTGACCTTCCACTCTAAGTCGACTCCCTTCCTCTAGAATTATTCTATGCATGCAAAGGTTCGGGCTTAGCCCCTTGATGTCATCAAGGCTATACCCCAATGAGCTCCTATGATCCTTTAAAGTTGAAATGAGTTTGGATTCTTGTTGCTCATTGAGGTTGGCATTGATGATCACCGGGTAAGCCTCTCCCTCCCCAAGAAAGGCATACTTGAGGGAGGGAGGAAGGGTTTTGAGTTGTACCTTTGGAGGGAGCATTCCCTCCACCTTCTCAACTTCCTCATCTTCTAGCTCAATGTTCTCATCCATTTCCTTGTCTTCACTAGTTGTGATGCCACATAATTGTTCCATGTGGCCTTCCTCCTCTTCTTCCATCTCTACCATCTCCCTTACCACTTGCTCCACAATGTCCAATGTAAATGCCTCATCATGCTTTGGACCTTTCATCATAGTAGGTAGATTAAACAAAATTTTGTCATCCCCAACTCTAAAGGTTAGCCGCCCATTCTTAACGTCTATCAAGACGCCTCCGGTAGCCAAGAAAGGCCTACCAAGGATGATGGGAGTGTGGCTATCCTCCGGAATATCAAGGACGAAAAAATCGGCGGGAATCAAATGCTTAACCACCTTGACGGGTACATCCTCAAGCACTCCCAAAGGGCGCTTGACGGACCTATCCGCCAATTGGAGGGTGATACTTGTAGGAACTAAATCATTCAAGCCAATTCTTTTTGCAACTTTCAAAGGAAGTACACTTACACTAACTCCTAAATCACAAAGGGCACGAGAGATTGGAATGCCACCAACTATGCAAGGGATAGAGAAACTCCCCGGATCACCAAGTTTCTTTGGCTCCTTTTGGAGGAGAAGTGCACTACACTCCTCCCTCATAGCCATTACTTCTTGGTCACCCAAGGTTCTCTTGCCCGACAAGATTTCTTTTAAAAATTTGGAGTAAGTTGGCATATTCAATATCACCTCCGTAAAGGGAAGAGTCACTTCAAGTTTTTCAATCATTTTACAAAAATTTGTGAACTTGAAGTTTTCCTTTCCCTTCAAAGCCCTTGAAGGATAAGGCAAGCTAGTTGGTTGAGGGTTAGATAGTACCTTGGTGGGTGTTGGTTTGCTTGTTACCTTAGTAGTTGGTTTTGGAACCAACTCCTCTTGTCTAGCATCCACCTCCTCCAAGATAACTTCATCTTCTTTCTCCTCATAAGGGAGGTCCTCCACATAAAAGTCATCATCCCTTGAATTGCCACCATCAACTTCTTTTCCTTTGTCTTTCACAAGTTCTAAGATAGGCTCCTCTTCACCATAGTTGTAGTCTTTGTACGTACGGGTCCTCTAGCTCCGTTCCACTTCTCAAAATCACCGCATGTGCTTGGTGATTGTGTGATGCATCTTTGGAACTTTGACCTTGGGCAAGGAAGCCGCCCGGTGGCCTTTTTGGATTGGCTAGAGCTTGAGAGGCAACTCGAGCCTCCATTTCCCGTATCTCCCTTTGGTTGGCACTCTTCAAATTAGCCATCTCTTGGGTGTGAGTTGCTTGCATGTTCTTGACAAGCTTCAATAACTCACCCACTTGGGAATCACTAGTATCTTGGTGAGGTGCATTGGTGAGGGGCAAGGGGAACCCATAATCATTCCTTGCACCCCCACCTTGGGAGTTGCCCTTCGGAACTTGATTGTTGAAGTTTTGGCCTTGATTGTTTGGTGGAAAGTTTTGGTTGAAATTTTGGTTGTAATTTGGTTTGTTGGGATTTTGTGGGTTGTGGTTGTAGTTGGTTTGATTTTGATTGGGGTTGTTTTGAAATGGTGGTGGATTGAAGTTTTGGTTTTGGTGTTGGTTGTAGTTTTGGTTGTTGTTGAAATTTGGATTGAAATTTTGTGGATTTTGGTTGTTTTGGAAATTGGGGTTGAAGTTTGGATCATTGAAACCTTGTTGAAAGCCTTGATTGGCTTGATTAGATTGGTTGCCTTGGTAGAAATTGTTGTTGTTGAAATTGTTCCTTGGGTTGAAGTTTCCACCCCTTGGTTGAAAACCGGGGGGGTTTTGCCCTTGAGGTTGTTGAATTTGATGAGGATTCAACACTATGGTGCTTTTGTAACTCATATAAGGACTACCTCTAATCCCTTGGTGATAGTAGTTTGAGTTGGGGTTGAAAGTATTTTGGTTTCTAGGATTGTTGAATGCTTGAAAAGCATACAATTCTTCCTCACTTCCACTTCCCTCAATTGAGTTGTTTGCACAAACTTCAAATGTGTGCCCATTTCCTCCGCATAAATCACATGTGGCAACACTATTTACTTGGTACATCCCCGGGACATTGCTCTTGGTTTCTTTGCTAGTGGAGCCCTTTGTCAATTCTTCCAATTTCTTGGTTAACATGTCCAACTTGGCGTTGGTTTCTTCGTTTGCCTTTGCATTGGAAAGATGCTCACTAGGGTACTTGCTACTCTTCCTCAAGACATTCCCTCTAGTACCGTAATTTTCCTCCGAATCTACAATCTTCTTGATGAGTTCCGTTCCCTCCTCATGTGGCAAGTGGTCAAAGCTACCACCCGCCGATGCGTTAACCATTTCCTTAGTCCGCACTACTACAAATCTAGGATAAGAGGACGCCTCTTAGAGGACGGTTGTGGTGGAGACCGTCCTCTATCAAGCAAATAAAATTGGCGCCCTTATTGGTATTATAAACAGGACGGTTAACAAAAAAACCGTCCTCTTTATAAACGTATTGAGGACGGTTGGTCAATTAAACCGTCCTCTTAATTAAAAAGAAGACGGTTGTGTGTAGGAACCGTCCTCTTATGTACACAAAAGAAGACGGTTGTTGGTTTAACCGTCCTCTTTGGTGTTTCCAAAAAACAAAACCCACCACGACTGTTAATTCTTCTTCTTCTTCTTTCCAAAATAGAAACCCACGCATGTACGACAGTCTCTACTTCTTCTTCTTCTTCTTTCCAAATTACAAAACCCACCTTTCCCAATACAATTATTCATTAATCCTATATATTGCTATTCTATATTAATTGTTTTTATATTTCTATTCAATATTCCTGAATTAGTCTTCATCCTAAATTCACACTTTGACCATCGCGCGCGCCTCCAATTCACTGTTGCCCACGTTCTCCTTCATCATTATTATCAAGGTATGTTCATTAATCCTATTGCTATTATATTAGTTCCGGAAATTCATATTTTGAACTCGATTAATTTTGGTAATCGGGGATGAAACAGTTTAATTGCAGTATTTTGGTAATCGGTAATATTAATCCCTACTTTTGAAATTCATATTTTGGTAATCGGTAATATTAATCCCTACTTTTGAAATTCATATTTTGGTAATCGGTAATATTAATCCCTACTTTTGAAATTCATATTCTGGTAATCGGTAATATTAATCCCTACTTTTGATATCAATTGCAGTATAAAAACTTGCAGAAGTTGAAGTCTGCTATAAACCTGTATTTAAGGAATTCGTCATTCCGGTATGTTACCTTGTTATGCCTTGATTTATTTCTGAATTACATTTATATGTATATGATGTGATAATGCTATGCTATGTTTATTTCTGAATTATGTATTTATTTCTGAATTACATATATATTTCTGAATTACATATGTGTATCAAGCGTTTGTGTAAACTTTACTAAAAAGCGTTCCGTCATCAATATATGTTTACTTGCAATCCACTTGAAGTGTGAGTTAATCCATAACTGACTACTGACTGTGTAGAGAATTGCAGAGAATAATTAATGTTTGTCGGAGGAGGTAATTCTTACAATCAAGAAGATCCTTAATGGATGAGCTTCTTCCTTTGCTGTATCACCATGAAAATATTCGGTCACTTCTCGCACATGTGCTAATGTTCTCCTTTCATAAGCCTTGACCCTGGCTATCTGATTTTCAGCTTCTTTAAGAAACATCTTCATGGACACAAAGAATTTGTCGAGGTTATCTGGCTTTTCTTGCTGCAAAACTAGTCTGATTTTCTCTAGTCCCATTTCCAGCTTTGACACATAGCTACTTAGGACATCTGAGTCCATCCCAGCTGCACCTTTCACACTACCCAGTTCTCGGCTGAGCCCTGACACAACCTGTAACCCATGCTTTCTGAACTCCTCTTCCTTCTTTGCAGCACTTTGTTGATTTGGAAGAGTCTCAGAATCTATTTCTTCTGATTTTACGATTTCTTGAACAACAAAGTGGAGCAATGTTGTCTTTCCGTCTGTCCCCTTTATATCAGCTAGTTTTAAGAGTGTGTCGAGTTTAAACGCCTTTGCCTCTCCACGATTTGTTCTAACATTCATTCTATTCCCTGTTTGAAGAACAGCTTCTAGGAGTTTAAGGAAGAGTCTGCTATTCTTCAATTCTTCACTTGCTATCTGTAGTGAATTTGCCATCCAAATAACAATTAATAAAAAAATTTATCTCGTAAGGATGACAGGATATTACTTAACTAGTTATATTTCCAGATATATATGATGTTTAGAACTTTAGCCATTAACTTCAGAGATTTATGTCGCGTTATATCTCGGGATCACCTGTTGACAGAAATGTATGCTTGATTTTTCAGAATGAAAGGTATTACTAAGTTATGCGTGTAAGATAGTAGGGGAGGAGTATGAACAAGCCTGTCTCAGTGACTCTTGGTTTAGTTGTCACATGCTCCAGATATACTCAGCTAACTAGTAATTGATTGCATTCTATACTCTTGTATGATCTTTAACTAATTTATCTTGGCCTTATCAGACATTGTGTTCTCATTTTATGTGCCATTGACAATAAAGCTTTTTCTACATGGCGCGAATGATCTGGCTGGCCTTTCATTTCTGCTGTCCCCATTTCCCCCCAGCCTGCTCAGTGCTGTACTACCACCTGTGCGTCTGTCGCTGCTGCACGCTACTGCCCCGCTACTGTTATACGTTGCTACTATTGCTTCTAGTATGTGATAAACAAGGATTTTAAGTACATCATTGAAATAGTTAATTATAGGTAGTATGGCTTGGGCTCTAATTCACAATATTTCACATGTTTAAATCTGTAATTGGTTAACTTTAAAACCGGCTAAGACCTTAGTAATGGTTACGAGTTTTGTTTTAAGTACCATGTCTAAGACTAAGGAGGATTAGATCATCTCGACATTAGTGTTTAGACAAGGCTAACCTACAATTCTGCTACATCTGCCACTTACAGAAACTTCCAGCCCCTACATCACTTAGGCCCCCTTAAGCTTGACGATCCTATTTATAGCTAAAAGTATTAGTACAAGATTTCTGATGATTTAGTATGATTTCTCCTATCTGCTACTGCCACACAACTTAAGCTAGATGAAATTTGACAAATGAAGTACGTTATGAGATACAAAGAGTAGTGGACTCAAAATTATCAGACGGTGAATTAAGCTGTGTCAGCAATCCGAAATCAAGAGACTGCCACTGACACAGATAAACAGTGATGACACCACACGTACTATCTATTCAGATGGCAGTGCCCATAGCTTACGTCTCACCCCATGAACACTGATTTTCTATAAGAAAGAAACTTATCTCATTTTTGCCATCTATTTGTAATTGTAAATTTGTAATTGACACCAACTGAAAAAGATAATTTCATTGTTACACTATGCCAAGTCTATGTTCTATTACCACGTCAGTCCCGAAAGCATTATGCCTAAAGAAGACAAGTGAGTTCTTGTATCTTATTTTACCATCCTTAACACTCTAACAAAAAATGTGAAGAAAAAGACATTTGTAGGCGTGTGAATTTCCACACAATGTCTTTGATGAAAGAACATAGCAATATAGAACAACTTACAATTCCCAAAGGTAATTGGATGCTTCGTGATTTCCACCAATATTAAAGCCGTGGACAAAAAAGAGGATCATCAGTAATAAGTTTCCTGCTTATTAATTCTTTAAATGCCTTGAACAAGTAATAAGTTTCCTACTTAATTCTTTAAATGCCTCAAAAAGCATCAAATTTATTTGTAATTTAAGAATACTAATTCTAAAAACTTATTTATATGCAGGTTGATCAATGACAACGCCAAAGAGAAAGAGTAGTAACAGAGGAAACAGCTCAGGGCAATCTGATGATGGTACAACAAACAGAGAGAAGCGTTCTAAGAGGGGTAATTTGTTCAATGGCCACAAAATAATATTCATACTCCTACTGAGGTAATTTCACTTGCCGACAAAAAGAGGCATGTACACTTCAAAATCATGTTGAATTGCTTTGAAATATTTCTATTTTTTTGCATCATTCTTGCAGAAAAATATGGGAGAAGAACAGACACTAGAACGAACCAATTCTATGTGGTAGGTATTTGACAGAACTAGTAGTGAGTAATCAATGTACAAGTTCATATGGATTCTTGTGCCCCACATCATTGTCCAAGTTTGCTAGTTTTGAAAATGAAGATAATCGGCCAGACTATATTGCTAAGGCTATGACATGTACGGGTTGTGAAAGTGGTCGAAAACTTATTTTTGCTCCATATTTTGAAGGGTATGTACCTTTTTTTATACTAGCTACTATTTACTATATTATTCGATGCTACTTATTGATATTGATACATTGTTAACTCTAAATGGTAGTAATCATTGGATGCTGGCTGCTATTAATCCAAAGGATAATGTAGTATATTGGTGTGATCCACTTGGAAGTCTAGAGCCTCGTAAATTTTTGAAGGATACAATTAATATGTAAGTTTAGCATGTATATGATTTAAGAAATTGCAATTATCAAGTGTCTTTACATTTATTTTCGTAAGATAACTATAATTAGGCGTATATAACATATATTTAACACAGGGCAATTACGAAGATAAGTTCTATGGATCCTGAGAAATGTCAGCAGAAAGAGTTCGAATGGAAAATAATAAAGGTATCTCTTTAACTAATAATCTTTTTTTTTATGAAAGGTAAGTAGTATATATCAAAACCAAAGTCAAGATTACAAGGAGACACTAAAAATCTAACGCTACTCCATGTTTGCTTATACCATTAGTTAAAGAGGGGCTTGGCAGTTCGTTCGACCATAGATCTTGACCGCATGCTGCAATCTATCTGTTCACCCACCCATCACCTCTAATTTTCACTCTTCCTTCAAATTAGTATAGAGTATATAAAAGGATTGTCCCAGCTAGTATCCCCTGTATGTAATAGAAGAATTAGACAGGATCCTTCTGGTTGAAATCAATATCTATTATACTCAGATTATTTGAATCTCTGGCATTCTCATTTTTATCTCCTATATCCAATACATAAACACGCAACTTGAAATTAACATTTTTCTCTCCTGTATCCAAACTGAAACCAAACAATTATATTGCTGTTTGCGTCGAGAAACCAACCCTAACAAGAAGGCAATTAACACAGGGTTTCTTAATACCTTTTTGAAGAGGCCCTGGAACTACTTGTTGTTCTCTAGTACATTCAGAAATAGGCTGAACTTGTACATTCTCTTGAAATTTATGTTCATCATGATTCTCGCCAGGTATTGCAATATAACTAGAGTTAACATGTTGAGGTTTAACTGTCAACTTTGAGATATCTTCAGCTATTCTTTCTTTTACATCATCTTGGTGATCCAGTATTCCTTTTGGGACAGTAGGGGTCACCTTTACATTCTTCTTCATGGGACCTTTCTTCAGCTGATTGACACCTTTCTTCATATGATTGATTGCCCACAGTACCGCCATTGATATGAAATTCCCACACTTGTACAGTCTAGCCCCTGCATCTGATTGGCCAGTCAGGCCCTGCAACACTAATTCACATGATTTCGATTTCAGTGTCCTAAGCAGCCCGTTGGAAGCGTCTTATGTGGATATTACATCTGCCGATATATGTTGGAGATCATTAGAGGACGATATATTAATATTATGCCAAATGTACGTGCTTTATTGTTTTTTGGTTGCAATATTTATTTATTTTGATATAAATTACACGTCTTGATATGTAAATGATTGTAATCGTGTCTTTTGTTTCTATGTAGTTCATGTTTAAAGCACCAAAGACATACTCAGTTGATCAAATTGGCGAGGTGCGAGACATTTGGGCAACATATGTATTGCAATTTAAGGCGCAAGTATTTGAAGGCAACGTTTAAAGTATACCAACATTTGGATGGTATCTAGATAGCATCAAATTTTGTAAGTTGTGTTGAACTTATATTATAGTTCGTATTTTATAGATACAAACTTATTGCTTTTTCCTTAAAAATTGTAGGAGATGATTTGTTTAAGTTAATGAAACAATATTCAGTCAAAAATTCGTTCTTTTGGTACAATATTTGCAATGAACGAAGGAAATGGTGTACATATTGCTGTATATACTTTTGTATTTATTATTACTGTGTTGCTGGGCTACTGCTACCGCGGCAAGGCTGCTGCTACCGCGACCGTGCTGTTGTTTATACTGTCCCTAATGCGAGCGTTTGAAATGGCTGTACAAGACGGTTTTGTAAAAAAGCGTCCTAAAATTCACGTTTCAAAATTATGTGAGCATGTTCAAAACAAGACGGTTCCAAACTCGAACCGTCCTCCTTAAAATTGACAAAGAAGACGGTTCAGAATAAATACAAAGAAGACACAAAGAAGACGGTTTCATATCAAACCGTCCTCTTTTATTTATGTCAAAGAAGACGGTTAAACTGGGAACCGTCCTCTTTTATTTCTACCAAAGAAGACGGTTGTGGGGGGGAACCGTCCTCTTTTGTAAATACAAAGAGGACGGTTTGACTTTTTTTCAACCGTCCTCTTAGGTAACGAGGACGGGGGAATTTAGGACGGTTGCTTTCATGTATTAGGACGGTTTTCAACCGTCCTCGTTTCCCCTTTTTGTAGTAGTGCCGGGGGAGAAGAGTCTGAAAGAAGGTTTGGGTTGTGTACCAAGGTGGTATCCCATGGTGTGGGCACTTAGCAAGCAAATCTTGGTATCTATCCCAAGCTTCTCCCAAAGATTCTCCCTCGTCTTGTTGAAACTGAGTTATCTCATTCCGGAGCATCGCGGTCTTGGAGGATGGGTAGTACTTGGCAAGGAAAGCCGTTGCCAAGTCATCCCATGTGGTGAATGTATTCGGAGCATGGACATTTAACCACCTATCCGCCTTGTCGGTTAAGGAATAGGGGAAAAGCATAAGCCTTAGTGTCTCCTCGGGTACTCCGTTTTCTTTATCATTGCGACCTTACCCTTGAACTTTCTCAAGTGCCCATGAGCATCTTCGTGAGAAGCCCCGCTAAAGGCATTCTTCTCGATTGAACTCATTTGCGAAGGGTGTATTTCGAAATTTTGAGGAACAAGGACCCCGAAGTTGATTGGATTGGTGGTGTCATTGTGATTGGGCCGGTTATGATCACGAAGAGCGGCCATTATATGAATTGGATGGTTGTTTGGAAAGTGTGGTGATTGTGGTGGTGATTGATAAAACGGATTGTCAAAACTTTCGGATGTTGGGCTAGGATTGCTTTGATTGGGACTTGGTGGTTCGGATGAAGAGGGGTTGTTTTGGCTAGTAGATGCTTGGAATGCAATTCTTACCCTTGCAATGGTCTTCCTCCTTAAGGCCCGAAAGAGCCTCTCCGGTTCGGAAGATGACAACAAAGAGTTAGAGTCACCCCTAGGCATAAAACTTAGCAAACAAATTAGTCGTCCTAGTGCTTGTTAAACACTAGGGTGAGCAATAAAACAAGCACTCTACAATTAACTACCAAATCTTTGATCAAAACAAAACAAGTTCAACTAACTCTAGACTAAAACTAAAACTAAACTACACAACTTCTAAACACCGTCCCCGGCAACGGCGCCATTTTGATGGCCGGATTTTGTCGTCAATTCCGTCACCAAAAACAATTTATAAACTCCCAAATTAAGTAGTATAATTTAGGGTCGAACCCAAAGGACGGTGGGGAAGTTGTATATTTAAGTTCTAGTTCGAGCTTGAGTCGGGTAATAAGTTTGAGATTGATTAACAACTACTAAAGATAAATTAAAGCAAATGTGAAATCGATGAATAAAAGATACTAAGGTGTCGGGGGTACTAAGGTAGGTTGGTAACGAATCATGCAAGGGAATCTAAGGTCTCCACTATACTAGGCCTAGGTTTGTCTCGTCTATCGATTTGACTCACCTAAAGTCGATCCCTATCCTAGCTTTCGCTACAAACAAGGCCAACCTAACATACATACATGTCCATGAAAGCCCTAGCAGACTATCATCAAAGGCCAACAACAATTCGAATCATGTCCAACCGTCGTTGAGACATTTCATCAAACATATAACATGCACAAATGAAAACCTAGCAAAGAAGAGAACCAAATCCTAACCCTAAACAAGATTCATAGCTATCAACAAACCAAAGCACACCCCTAACCCTAGTAGGGGAACTACTCACACATGGCTAACATAAATATGTAAACAAATGATGAGGAAATGCTAAACATGTTGGATTAAGTAAGAGTAAATAATTGAACAAGCAAAACTTAAAGGAAATGCAAAGACAAATTAAAGATGAAGAAGATTATACCATCAACTAAGGAAAAGGAAGTGACTTGGATGACAAGTTGAAGGATTCTTTCAAATCCTCCAAAAATACAACCCAAATAATCCTCTACAATTGCTTAAAAACAAACCCAAGGAGAATCCTCAAGAGAGGTTACAAATATTGAAAGATTAGATAATGATCTAAAGAAGATTAAAATAAATTAAAGTGTTTTTGAGTCTAAGTGTTGAGTAATGCAACAGTAAAAAACCCTAAAAAAGCTTAAGAAAATGCGTAATAAGTAATGTGATACAAGTGCGGGTTTATATAGGGCTCGAAAATCTGAAAAGGGCCTCTCAGCCGGTGGACCGGCTGAGAGTCCAAATGAGGACTTCTGACTTTTTCTTCGCTTTTCTTCAAATAAGCCTGCTTCCCAGCCGACCGGCCGGCTGCCGGTCTGGCACCGGCTGGGAGGCTAATTTCTTCAATCTGATTTTCCTCTTCTTTTCTTGAGCTACAAATCCCCTCAGCCGGTGGACCGGCTGCCGGTTGTCCACCGGCTGGGAGTCCTTTTTGAGTAATCTGCCCAACATGCATTTCTTCGAACTTTGAAATTTGGCTAAGTATGGGAGGTGCATCCCAGCCGGCTGACCGGCTGCCGGTAGGCCACCGGCTGGGAGCCTTTTCTCAAGGTTCTGAAAAGTTCTTCAAATATTCTCGAAAGTCAAGTCGAAGCTCCCCACCCGGCCTACCGGCCGCCGGTTGGGGACCGGCTGGGAAGTCCTGGGAGGCTTCCTTCACAATTTTTCCACATTTCTTCATAAATCGTTCTAAATCCGGCTCGATTTCACCCGTTTCTTCGCCCACGCCGTAACACCTACAAAAATTGGATCGAATAGGAATATACGAGGCAATGGACTAAAAACACGTAAAGACACGCAAATCGAGGCCGAATCGTGACCGAAAATAAAGAAAATGTGAAGAAAATGATGACCAAAATGGAGCTCATCACTCGTATCACGGGTTTGTAATTTAAATTTTCAGTTTTACAATAGAATAGTTGTATTATTTTATTGTAATTCCGGAGATCCAAAAGACGGTGGCATACGGAAAGGAGTTCCGACAAGACGGTGTTTTCTTGGATGGCGTGCCAATGGAGTTCAAGGGACCATGGAGTTGGTTTCCGAATTTGTAATAGTTAATTAGTTTTACTATTACTAGGAAGGCCATACTAGGATTTAATTGCTTTATTGCTTTTATTTTTGCATTATTAATATGTTTGCATGCATAGCCAAATCGCCATAAACATGCATATTAGTTTAGATCATTGAAAACGACCGTGTCAATTATAATTATCGAGTTCACCAATTTAATTCGCTTAAAGGAGATAGATAATAAATTGACAAGACCTCTATATTAAACTAAACAATTGAGAATTAGCCTTACCAAATAGTAGAACCCATGAGCTTCTATTTCGTGGGGTGGTGCTAGTCCAGTGGGCAGTACGAACCCCATTACGTAGGATAAGTGGGGCGATGGGGTGGATTCAGTCCAGTGGGCGGATCGCATCCCGATGCATTTGAAATTTGGTTTGTACTCAACGGAAGTGTAGAGGACCAGTGGTCAATGTGTTCCGGGTTAAGATGAATAAATAATGATTTGTCATCAACCAAGAGTTCTATGGTAGAACCGGTTTATTTTAACCCACCAAACCATATTGTTGGGTCGGAGTTCCAGTGGTTCACGATTTCGATGGTATGGGTTTGGGTCTTGGAATCATTTATAAAATTGGATAGAGGTCATTTTATAGATGCATTAACTTGTTAAAATATTTACAAGTTGAATCAAAATGATGAATGTTTGTTTTTCCTTAATTTGTTGTTATATAATTGTTCATTTTTACTCCTATACAATATCATTCGATTGTAACCAATATCTCCGCTAAACATCTTATGCTATATCGACAAATAGAATCTCTTTCTCCTCACTTAAAACCGTGTCTTTGGTTATGAACAAGGTCCGTAGGAATTATTCTATTCCATAGAATTTGATAGGAAGGTCCTATGCAAACATAAGATTAACATCTTAAAATTCCTATTAAACCATTATGATTTCTTATAAAGAAACTTAAATAGAAGTGATTTTAGTCAAAAAGTATTGATTAAATCTTCTATTCATACATGGTTCTAAAGTCTTCTTGCTCAATTTAACAACTCATCGTCTAAAACTTAAGGGTTAAGAACATGACAAAGTTGATATAAATTGGTAAATTGATTTGAGAAAATCATTGTAACCAATACCACCTCACTTCATAGATATTAACTCCTATGAGGAATTAATTGAAGAAAAGGTCTTCTTCAAGTAATAATTCTTGAAGTAAGTGGGAGCTATGAGAAGACAAAATCTTTCTTAAGTAGTTAAGAAGAGAACGAGGTTGAGAGAAAATCGTGTAAGACACGAAGTTAGAAACTACTCCAAATTGTAAAGTCTAAGGATGTTGGAAGTATGACTCCAACATATTTCTTAGGTAATACTTATGACATTGAGTTTTCATTCTACATTATTTGTATATGAGTGCAAATTAGTGAATCATGTTAGTAATTCCATTTTCATGTGATTGAAATATGATAAAGGAATGACAAAAACCCGCTAATCTAAATGGGTATTTAGAGGAGGATGTGTTAATAACACAATCCGAGGGTTGTTCTGAATCCTATCGTCCTAACGTGAAGAAAATCGTATGACGATTTGCCAAGAATGATAAACATGAATGGAACTAAGGTAGTTTCCAATTCATCTGTAAGACATATACATGTTATATTGTGCTTGACCAAGTTTTGATTTTAGAGTAATACACAAATAATAGTTATTATGTACATCATCTCTAAATATAATTTGAGTTTTGCATAAAAGGTAAAAGTTTTACCATTACGCAATTGAAACAAATGTTGTGTACTCAATGTTACCACGAATTGGTTCATGGTTAGGCCATACGAATCAAGGTAATTATATTCCAAAACTAAGGTGGAAATGTCATATGTACCCTAAAACTCTAGTTGGTGCCCCAAATTTTTCCATCATTACTCGATTGAAAGTCGCATTTGAGGTTAGGAATCTAATGGGTTATGCGAATCTTGCATTCAAAGCAAGTCATTCACCCTATAAACACTTTAAAGTGTGTAGGTGAGTGAAATTTCAAATCTTGAAAGATATTTTAATTATTCGACTGAGGAAATTAACGCGCAAGAAATTCACGTTGAGAATGTTGTGCATTGGCTCAAGAAGATGTTCTTGGAATTAGATAATGATCTAATTAAGCCTAGTAATTTACACCAAATAGATTGTGATAAAGTATCACAAGTTTGCTTTCGTAAGCACGTTCATAAAATGCGCGAGAAAGTAATATTGAACCATATGAGATATGATTAAATCTTTACAATTGAGTGGGAGTTATTTTCTATTCCGATTTTGTCGAGCATTTATTTTTCCGCTATGTTATAAAGCACGGGCATACAAGTCATATGAGATATGAATAGGCAAGGTGCCTAAGTTGTAGCCTATTTCGAATTACAATTTTTTCTATATGATCATGAGAACAAAAGGTTTGTGGCTCATGATGCTGTCTATAAAGAAAGGAGGATTATTTCTTTTAGACAGAGTGGGAGAAATTATTATAGAGCCACAATTTCAGTATGATCCAATAGGAAAATGTTCTTCCTAGTTGAGATAAGTGGAAATTTCATTCGAAAATTAAGTTGACGAGTGTAATGTTGCCTTCTCAGTGCAACGAACTTGTAACTTGTATAAGTGCCTTATTTAGTTTCGACTCTACCTGAATCCGAAATAGCTCAGTTGATTGGTGGAAAGGGTTTCGCACGCAACAACGGATCTATATTAAAATCGGATCAAATAATGTTGTTGGATTTTAAAATCATCTACGATGAGTTTTGAAAATCACAACTATCCTAAGAAAGGATGACAAGAGTTGAATTAGATAAATTGGTGGCAAAGAGTTTTCCACGCAATAACATGGCTTCGAGTTCAAATATTTGGACATGTTGGATTTTAAAAAGTCATCGTGTATGAGCTTGGTAAAATTGCAACTATCCTAAAGGGGAAATGTCAAAAGGTTGAATTCTTTATTTTGATCATGTGATAAGCATTTTCTTGAAAGTCAAGAAGTTATGTTTATACATGAAGTTTAGTGGGAGTAAAGTTATGTCTCTAGTCTTACATGAATGTGACATGTTGATCATTATAAATGATAAAGATCATTATGAATGATAAAGACTTGTAAAAGGAATAAATACATCACTAGGATATCCTATTAATGGATATTAGCGTATAAGTACATATTCTTATGTCGATAAGAATAAGGGTAAGTTCAAATGTTTTGAACTATAGAAATTGAATCCACATGCTTCCATTGCAGGATCAATTCTTTACGCTAAGATGTATTACCATTATCAAACTTCGTATACTTGGAGTATGACGAAATGTTACAAATCGAATTTGGAGAGAAATCTCTATGTGTAGCCATATAGTTCATCAAACACTACTGAATAAGTACTAAAAGGATGAAGCTAAATGTTTGGATATTTCATTGGTTTAATGTGCAAAGAGTTGCACAATACCATGTTCAAAACACATATGGATGGTTAGAGAACCATTTTGACTACAATCATAAAGGAAGAAATCTGTTAGAATTATTCTAGACAGTAGAACAATGAAGGTATTCAACAAATATGAGTACACTTATATCTATGAGATATAATAGAGGGAAGAGTCTCTCAGACACTGTGAAAATAGTGGGAGCTATTCTATTGTTAGAAAGCTTATGTCTAGATATGGATCAAGACACGTACTCGTAAGGTTAGCATAATGAGATTATGCATAACCAAGGGAAATTATAGTAAGGTTATGTGAAGCACAAAAGTTGTTAAGACTTACTAACCAAAGGCCTTCTTATAGGCTTAACATGATAAATCATGTCATTTCAATTGAGTTGAGATGTAATACTATACAAGTATGAATTATAGATTATGTAGTAATTGATATGGCATCAATTTTACATATGTGATAATGCATTCATCATTTGAGTTATTTATAACTCACCCCAGGTCATGTCATATTCAAATGGGATGGTAAGACCATATTGAACCCCATTAAAGTGAATTGAATTATCATGACCTCGCCCCTAGTTGCTTAAGTGAGGTGACGTCTCAATGCAACCAGATGTGTGATGCGATTGATGGAGAGTTCAATTTCCATAGAGTCATACGGGATGACTAGTCGATCACCTAGGCATAGACATGTTAAGATACATTTGCCGGGCTAATGACCGCAGATAGAGCTCTGGCGTACTTTTGTTAAAAGACTGCCTGGTCGTGGCGGGAGCATCTATCGTGTTTCACATGAGTCAGTTCTTGGATTAATGACTGTTCTCTGAGGTGGCATAGTTTTCAGATTGACTTTGATTTATGTCCTAACACCTTCGTAACTGGGGTTTATAAGGACATATTTTGGGTTATGATGGACTATGGCCAGCCGGAAGGAATAGGTCGATTAGGAATTGTCCACCCCTTGTCAGGGTTGAGCAATATCTCTAGGCCACTCGAGGAGAATAATAACTAGAAATGCGTGGCCACGCTCGGAAGGTATCTATGGTAGATAATTCCGGTCAGTAGTTATAACTCCAGATCGAGAAAAACCACTCTAGATTTAAATCAATTGCGGGCACGACCTGAGAGGACGCCATGCATTGAGTGGGAGATAGTAATAGGGCAAGAGAATTGGTAACACACACTTGTCTCGGACAAGTGGGAGATTGTTGGAGGAAGTGTCCTCGACAATAGTGTGTTGACATAATTAAAACTCATTTGAATGAAACACAACTGGGAGTGTTACTCTTTTAAAGTCGACTGATCAACATTTACCGGTAATGATTGGCTGTCTAGAGTTTGACATTATCGTCATATGATGGTGGTGATCAGTTGATCCCTTAAGGTCATATCTTTAGGGAATTCCGTCTCAATGGAATAATTAATTAATATTGTATTGGATACGAATTAATTAATAACTAGAAATTTGGAAATAATTTTATATGACGAATATTTTTATAATGGGATTATAATAATAAAAGTCAAAGTAATAAAATCGTTTTATTACTCGGTTTTATTTATTCGTTTGGGAAACGATTAAATTGAGAATGAACACGGTTGATCATAAAATTACAAAGAGTTGTAATTAAATTATGACATTACATTTTTATACAATAATATTTCGAAATATTGGAATAATTATTTAAATGTAATAAAATTTGTAAATTATGAATTTTAATAGTTAAAATTGCACAATTAACAAATTGGGTCATGTGTTATGAGACATGTGTGACATGTTACAAATTAACACAATTGACAAAGATAAAATGGGTCCATATTAAGACCCATTTCAGCCGTGTAAATGTGTACTATGTGGGTTGAGTGTGTGCAAAGTGATTGTGTGTGTAAGTGGATGTGTAAGAGTGTAAGAATGTGTAAGGCATATTTGATGCTTTATGTAAGTGTAAGTGAGCCATGCATTGGCCTTGGGTGGCTTGTGTAGGCCGGCCAAGTGAAGTGAGCAAGCAAGCTCATTTTGCTCCTTATATATACACACTTCATATTACATGCATAAAGGGATTGTTGTTAGTATGCTTCACTATTTTTCACTAACACTTTCATACTACAACTCCATTCTCCCATTTTCTTAAGTAAAATAGTTTTTACTAAGAAAATAATTATTTCCATATTAATAATATTAAGAGTAATATTATTATTAATTCTAGTATACTAATACTAATTTTCTAGTAACAAAATTTGTATTAGTTTGAGATCGGGTCCTTGATACGCACCTTTAGGAGACGATTTTTGTTAGATCGTTACAAGAGGATTTCGGGTTTTTGAAGACTCAAATAATAGGTGATTATTGAGTATAAACCTTCTAAAACCAATGTAAGGACTATCACATCTTATGATATCATCATGCATGCATAAGATCTATTTAAGTTTTTATGACTAAACTTAAAGAAACAAAACTCACATTAGATATGAGTTTATTATCGGAACTTAGTTTCCAACAACATCACCCTCATCATCACTTAAGGCTAAGTTACCCCAAGCTTTGGGATGCATGTAGGGTATCTCTAGTTTCTCAAGCGGCGTTTCCGGGCCCGGATATGATGTACCACTCCTCAAATGAATTGCATGGGCTTGCTCATGAGGTTGCTTTCCTTGGGGAGGAAGTTGACCCGGTTGTTTAGAGGGATTTTGTCCCGCTAATTGAGCAACTTGAGTATCTAGCATCTTGTTATGGGCTATGAGCTCGGAAATCTGAGTAGTTTGCTTTTGTTGAATTTGCAAACTTTGCTGCAACATAGCTTTCATTTCAGCAAAATCATTGTTTGGAGCTTGTGGAGGAGCTTGCGGTGATTGAAATTGTTGTTGACGTTGATTGTTATACTGATTTCCTCCTTGAGGTTGTCTATTGTAACCCCCTTGTTGATTCCCCCGATTTTGAGGAATAACATAGTTCGAACTCGATGGTTGTTGAGACTGTGGATTCTGCACATTCTGATTACCCCATTGAAAGAACGGATGTTCCTTGGTCCTCTCATTGTAAAAGTTAGAATAAGGATTGCCTTGCCTATAAGATTGGAAGGCATTCACTTGTTCCAAGGTACTCAAACACTCAGCCGCACCATGACCCTCAAGTCCACAACGAGCACAAAGTTCCTCTTGCTGATACATAGCATTAACCGTCTGCTTACTTCCCAAGGATTGTGTTGTTTGCATCTCAGCAATCTTAGCAGTAAGGGCTTCTAACTGAGCTGCAACTGCACTATCTGAGCCACTTCCTCTAGTAGCTCCCCTCGGGTTTCCATACTCGGTAGTGTGAGTAGCCATCTCCTCAATAAGCTTCCACGCGGCATCATCATTCGCGTTGTTCTGAAACCTCCCATTAGCAGAAGAATCTAGGAGGGCTCTATGATCATCAAACAACCCGTTGTAAAACTGGTTGCAAAGGAACCACTTCTCAAAGCCATGATGGGGAACAGATCTAATCAGCTTCTTGAATCGCACAAATGCCTCGTTCAAGTCCTCGGTAGGATACTGCTTGAAACTTGTGATCTGGCTTCTCAAGTTATTGGTTTTCGGTGGAGGGAAGTATCTCTTGTAGAATACAAGAGCCAAGGAGTTCCAATCAGTGATAGTAGTCATATCCAACTCTCTCAGCCATTCCGCTGCATCATCTTTCAGGGAGAAAGGAAACAAAGTTTGTTTCACCTGATCTTGAGTTACTCCTGTAATCAAAGGGATAGAACAACAGTAAGTAACAAATTTTTCCATGTGATGAGCAGGATCCTCACCAGGTTTTCCTCCAAAGAGATTTCGCTCCACTAGATTGATGTAGGATGGTTTGATTTCAAATGTTCCTTCATCAGTACTAGGGAGCTTAAACCCCTTTGGAATAGAATCCAAGGTGGGTTCTGAATGACTTGCTAAAGTAGGCATTTTAAGAGTTGAAGTAATTTGTTCTGTTTCAAAAAATAAGGTGTCCTCGTCAAATGACAGATTTTCTGAAGTATTTGAGTTCTCTGCGTCTCCGTCAAGTATACTCAAGTCTTCTACTTGACCAACTTCTCTGTTATGCTTTCGTCTATTCCGAAATGTCCTCTCAGGTTCTGAATTTGGTGTAAGGAGTTCAGACCTGTTCGACCTGGGCATAAACGGAACTAACAAGAAAAGAATGAGAGCGGTCTCAAGGAACGGAAGTCCCTTGAGACAAAAGACAAAATTAACAAAAAAACAAACAGAAAACTGTTGCCACCCCGGCAACGGCGCCAAAATTGATAAGGCTAAAGTCGTATCACCTTAATCAAAGTAAAACTATCTCAATACTAACAGAATAGCTAGTGGTAAGACAGGTATCGAATCCACAGGGAGGCGGTAATAAACGGTTTGCTAATGGTAATTAAGTCTAAAAGTAACAGTTTTATGGGGGTTTTGGTTTGTTTGTTTTGACTAATAACTAAAAACAATTGAAATAAAGGAT
This sequence comes from Silene conica, assembly GCA_029255685.2. NCBI lineage: Eukaryota > Viridiplantae > Streptophyta > Magnoliopsida > Caryophyllales > Caryophyllaceae > Silene > Silene conica. The sequence continues at coordinate 79,188,971 of CM055314.2, forward strand.
GTTTAACAGAGATATTAAAAGTCTAGGAATTCCGGGTCACCAAGTATATTTTATTGGGATACTTAAATAATCACTAGTTCAATCGGATTATTCAAGGTCACAAGATTGATCAATACTATTGTGTTCTTTAGGTCAAAAACTAACATGCGATCGCTATTATTAGAATCAACCTATTTGATTATCGCAGCCTATATCAATTCTAACCCGATCGGTGAAAGAACTAATTTGCTACACTAATTATCAATTCAGGCCTAAATCAATTAATTAGAATAAGAACAATAATCAAACAACAATCCTTGCGATTTTACTAGCAATCAATTAACATTCCCTTTTTAATATACTTGGATCCCCTTCATCCTAGATTAAGAAATTAGCTACACATATTGAATCTAATAGCAATAACAATAAAGAGGGTTGAAAACATGATTGAAGATGATAAATAACAACAAGGAATAAAAAGCATAAAAACTTGAATGAATTTAAATTGAACAAGAAATAGTAATACCGTAGTAATTAGCAAGGAAAGATTAAGAACAAAGTATGAATTAATCCGGCGAATGATGATGAGAAAAGCTAGATCTAAAGTAGTGTGTAGAATAATAGGTAGTAAAACTAGGTTATCGAGCCCTTATTTATAAAAAATAAGGAAAGTCGAAATAAGAAAAAAAGCGGAAATAAAATCCTGCGACGGGTTCCTCGATCGAGGACGTCACTCCCTCGATCAAGGACCCCCCCCCCCCCCCCTCGATCGAGGACATCACTCCCTCGATCGAGGGTCTTCGTCAAATGGCCTTTTTCAGCTCTTTTCTTCCTTGATTCTTCTCCAAACTTCCTAGAATCTCTTGGGATCCTCTTGTACTCCGCCTTGTCGACTCTCGCGATGCCTTAGTACACTAACTTGTCCCGCAAATTCACTCATCCTGCATTAAAACATAAAAAGGCGGAAGTATCGACAATCTCACTGAAACGGCATATAAAATGTCATATAATATCACAAACCGTTTCAAAAACATCTGAGGGGAAGCATAAAAGTGTATGTAAATATGACTCATCAACACACTACCCCAAATTTCAGCTGCACTTGAATGAACAATAAAGACTCCAATGGCACAGGAACCACGGATTAAGACAGCTCCACCTCGGTTTTCTTTCCATTTGCCATAAAACACTCATCTTCTGACCTCTCAAATAAAACAGACGGATGATATTCTCTATCATCATCCGTCTTAATGATGACGATACCAGCGTACCTTTGAAGAAGACCATCACTAAATACCAGCGTACCCTGGAAGGGGAAGTGAACTTTCATCGCCGACTCAACTGCGTAGGGAATAATGATTAATGATGTAATTCGCTGCAGCTAAGCCAACTCCTAGCGTACCTTTAACAATTGTCCATAACCATCTATCATGCCATGCCCTCCGATGCCTTCTATTAATTAGGTCAATTAAGATCCAAAAGGATCCCCTTGACTCATAACAACATAACGCGTGAAGGCCAATTAGAAGTATCGTATTACAACCGGACGACAACCTATAAGGATCATGTATGTCGCCTCAAACACGAGACTGATCGAATCACAATCTTGGATTTTTTTCCATAAATATTTTGATGTAAAATAACCACACGTTTTACCAAATTGATATAAAACTTAGAGTAACTTTGCAGCGGAAATAAAGTATTGTTATTTTTTTTTGTGTTTTTGTAAGTATATAGAATGAAAATAGTAAAAGATATGAATTAGTTATGAAAATCTCGCAAGACCCCTCAACTAAAACTAAGATATGACGTGAACAACTCTCCTCCCTCGCAAGGAACTCGAACTGAACACGAATGACACTCAACCTCGCAAGGAAGAATGTGAATTATCTCACCCTCGCAAGAACGAAATAATAAATCTAATAACTCGCAAGCAATTAGAAAACTAGAAACTCTTGTATTAATCTCTCAAACTTGAATGATTAAAAACTGAATACGTAAGTCCCTATTTATAGTAGAATAGGGGACACAAAATTCCCTAAAAACTTGTGATCCTTTCCATAAGTGGATAAGGAAAACTTTCCTAAAATCAACTATTACCTTAAAACTACTTACCTTATTCTTAAAATTGAAATTAGGAAATAAACAATAAGGAAATAAATAAAACTACCTTATTCTTATTAGTTAACTTATGGAAACTAAAAATAAGGTAACTATAATATCTTACAAATAAATTGTCCCTAGTCTTAATTCATTTCTTGCTTGTCACTTTCCTCCATCGTTCCAACCACCTTCGTTCCTCCACGTGACCATACTCACTATACTCGAGCTTATTTTAAAAAGTTCAGAAATGTGATTTACATTTCGAGAAATTAAGACTTCATTTTCAGATGATTCTAATGCTCCCGCATCAGATTTAATTTAACACAAATCTTAAAACCGACGAAAATAAATTTCCAACGACGGGTGCGCATGTATGACCATTCGGTTGGGCTGAAAAGGAAGGGAAATTGTCAGTAAATTGTTCGTCCTTTTAAAAAAAATGTTCGATAGAGAGGAGGAAATTTATGGAGGGATAATGTAGAAAAGTTTAGAAAAATTGACGACATTATTTAGTAAAAAGACCTTTTAAAACACTATATAGTACACGAAAAATACAATTTTTTACTTGTGACGGACTAAATTCGTGATAGGCTTACAGTTCGAGATAAATTCACAGGTGAGAGGACAAGTGAGAGATGAAAGTCACCGGCAAAACCGACTGCACAAAAAAAAACCATGAGGGCCTTAGGAGTTGGTTTTAGAATACCCATTTGAACCCACCAAAGTTCCGATTAGCTGGTGTTTTTTACTTGTTCACTTCATTTAGGTCATCAAAGTTTATATTGGGATTGAATCGAAAGCGAGAAAGCGAGAGATTCCAATGGCGACTGCAATTTACCGTTGCAAATTCAACATTCAACGTCTCTGTCATCTCCAACATCTTCTTCTCTACTCAACCAGTTCCCCTAATCAATCAATCAAATCCCCAATTCAAACCACAAATTCCTCGAATCAATTTTGCATCAATTATTTGGTTAATAATCTGGGTTTCTCTCATCAACAAGCTCTATCAACTTCCGCCAAGCTTCGTTCCATGAATACTGATGATTTCAAAGCATCTGATTCTGTTGTTCGATTCTTTAAACAACATGGTTTTCATGATACCCACATTATCAAGGTTGTATCTTCTCGCCCACAAATCTTACATGCTAATGTAGACAAAACCCTATTACCCAAATTTAAACTTCTCCAAGATCTGGGTTTTTCTGGCTCTGATTTAATTTGTATTATTTCATCAAATCCTGCATTTTTAAAATGCAATATGGATACATTTATGCATGAACTCAAGGCTATCCTGGGCAGTAATGAAAACTTAATCAAGTTTTGTAGAAGACACTTTTTTAGGTTGTCAACATCTAGTCTGGTAAATCTTAAATCAAATATTGCATTGTTGAATAATGAGTATGGTGTTGATATTCAAGTTATTCGGAATGGCATTCTTCGTTATCCCACATCCTATATGAGGAATACTCAGTTTTTTCGAGATATATCGGTTAGGGTTGAAGAGGAGTTAGGGATTCCTCGAAATTCTGGAATGTTTTTGCATGGCGTAGATTTGCTTTTTAAGTTAAGTAAGAAGACGATGGACTCGAAACGTGAGCTGTTTAAAAGCTTTGGGTGGACTGAAAACGATGTTTCTGAATTAATCAAGAGCAATCCTAAGGTTTTGCTATTATCTGAAGAAAATATCAGGAAAAAGTTGGGGTTTTTGATGACTGAGCTTGATTTGAAGCCTGATTACTTAGCTAAACATTATGCCTTGTTTGCATATAGTCTGGAGAAGCGAATGGAACCTAGACGTCGTGTGTTGATGGTTTTGAAGGAGAAGGGTTTGTTAGATTACAACTTTTATGTCGCCATCACTCAAACTGAGACGCGGTTCCTCAACAAACTTATTGAACCTTTTAAGGAAGACGTACCTGGTCTTCTTCAACTTTATCAAAAATGCAAAAGTTGTTCTACTGTTGACGCCATTGCAAGTTGACACCAAGCCCTCTTGCAGCGAAATGTATTTTAGGCATTTTTAGCTTGTCTGCGGTCTGCCAGCTTGTTCGGGCTGAGGTGGGTAAAGATGTGTGTTAATTTTGTGGATTGTATTCCGAAATGTTTATCGGAGTTTAGACCCAGGGTGGACTGTATTCAGCCATCAGGAAGTATCTGTAACGGATTATTTTAGGACGTCTGTGAGCTTAGTTAGTGTAACTTGAAACTCTCTATTCAAATATAAGTTAGTTTTGCTTGTTTGGATGTGATACTGTAGTTGTTGTCTTGGGTATCTTTGTTCTCTAATTGGTGTCATGGTGTGTAACTGTAATTCTTATTAAGCATGCCGGACTTGTTGGTGAGTGTGCTTAACAAGTCAATTAGGAGTCACATACTTCGTTTACAGTTTCTTGTACTTTCAACCCCGCGCCCATATGTTCATCTCAAGCCCAGTTTTAATTGATGAATGCTGTATTTCAAATTTTAATCAATAGTCCCTATTATTGCTACTTCGGAGTATTATATAACAAAAGTCTTTTTTGGTTTTGGTATTATTAACGAAATATGTTCCTTTGAAACCTATTACACCCAATAGGTCCAAGTTGGCTGTTTTTATTTTTTGTGTTTTTTTAGCAAATGCCGCTGGGACAGCGGTTTTCAGATTTTCATCATAAAAAAGAAAGCCGCTGTGAGAACAACAGTTGAGGAATGAACTGGCAGATTGCAACAACTTTGAATATTGAATCTGCAAAGTTTGCTCTTTTCAATCATGTTCATACTGCTGCACCAATAATGCTTGTTGTTTAGTCATCAGGAATCAGCAAAGTCTGCTCTGTATAATGGGGCTATCATTCTAGCTAAATATCAGATTTTCTATATTTATTCTCGCAACTTCCATCTCGCAATTTCTCGTATTTGTGATTGAACGCAAGTGATTTTATGCTTTCTAATTACTGCTGTTTCTGAACAGTGGTAGCCTATCAATTTAGTTGACGACATTGGTCATAATGACCAGCATGTCCACTCCAGTTACGAGATGCAACTATTTGCAAGCTTAGGATGAAAATCACACTTTCTTTTGCCAGGGATCTTCACACCAAAGTTTCAGGTTACTTCACGTAGGGTTAACCATTTCCCCATTAGCGTCGATCATACATTGTGTGACCCATGTTACTCAGTTTTAATTTTTGGCAATGAATGTGATATGATACTGGATACAAGTGATGCGAATTTAAGTGCGGAAGCGATTTTGTGAAATTTGTGAACAATTTGTTACAGACGAAAAGATCGTCGCAACTGGATATTTGATAAGTTAGACCTATAACTTACCAATAAAGAACGAACTCAAGACCTATTGAGTACGAACGAGTTAATATTCAAAGACGCGTTTGAATAAATAACAAAAGAATGCTAGTAGCAATTTCTGTGTTTTGTATGATTAAACTTTTATTAGAAATACAACTTTGCATAGACTATAAATAGCCTAGCCGTAGGCAACACAAAGGCCACCATTAACTAGTAAATTAAGACTAATTAAGACCATTAATAATAGGAAATCAAGACTCTTAAAAGCTGAATTAAAAGGAAATAAACAGCCACTAAATAGGATAATAATATCCTTTATTGACTGAATTTAAACGGATTAGTTAAACGAAAGTTCGAAATACATTTAATCATTCTCGAGAATAATTAAACTGATTTCCGACTTTCAATCAACAAGCCCAACTCGTATCAACAAGTTTCAAAAACCATCCCCGTCCCATCACCCATGGCGGGCACAATTTTCATACCCGTCCCCGCCCCACCACCCGCCAAAGCTCTACCCATCCCCGGCTGGGCGGGTGCGGGGCGGTATCTACTTGAGCATCACTCTTGACTCTCGAGCAACACGTTGATGTTGAGAGAGATGGAAAATATGGTATGTGTAGCTATATTAAAGCCGCAGCTATTTGGCTGAAGGGGTGCATAAGATCGTTGAGCTTTATTGTTATATGAAGTTATGCTCAATCAACAACACGGGATTCTGAATCATTTTCTATTTTGACTCTCGCGCAAAATAAATGAGCAAACTTTTAGCGAAAGAAATGGATGCTAAATCTACATCTCTTGTCTTTGATCCCAGTGGTTTCCGTACAAGCATCCTGGCACAACTAATAGCAAAGATGCCATCCTCCAAATTGCATCAAATAGTTATCAAATAGTTTCAGAATATAGTTCCCAAGCTAGTCGCCATTCATGTCTTCAATCCCGGCATCTTGTGTCCCAAGGTGAGGGCCGAGAACAAAGGTTGCTTTAATGCCTTCAAAGAGCTGAGAGCTAAAAACACCAAGCTCGTTTTATTATCAATGATTTTTAGCTCATGGAGAACGATTTGGAATAACAATTATGGAACTGAAAAACATCTCGTTGTTGGATGCGACACTCATTGGATTGCACAAGTTAGTCACTTTGTTTTTTTTTACCCAGACGATGATGGCAATGGCCTCAAGAGGATGGAACTACCTCGGACATGTCAATATAATGGCGGTAATCAATTGAACATGACCTCACTTTCTTTGTTTTTTTGTCTCTGATAAAAGATCGTCTTTGTAGAAAAATATTATCGAGAATAAACTCACTAAAGGAAAAAACCTATGGGAGGACAATGCAGAAAAATTGATTACTTGTACGTTGTTTAATAATTTGTCTAAACCACGACATTGTACATGAAAATTGAAAAAGCCATAAGGGCCTTCGGAGTTGGTTTTAGATTGCCCATTTGAGCCCATCAAAGTTCCGATTAATTTAGGATTTTAGGTCATCAATCTTCAATTTGGGGTTGAATCGAAAAAGAGAAAGCGTGAGATTCCAATGGCGACTGCAATTTTCCGTTGCAAATTCAACATTCAACGTCTCTGTCATCTCCAACATCTTCTTCTCTACTCGACCAGTTCACCTAATCAATCAATCAAATCCCCAATTCAAATCACAACTTCCCCAAATCAATTTTGCATCAATTATTTGGTTAATAATCTGGGTTTCTCTCATCAACAAGCTCTATCAACTTCCGCCAAGTTTCGTTCCATGACTGCTTATGATTTCAAATCATCTGATAATGCTGATTCTGTTGCTCATTTCTTAAAACAATACGGTTTTCATGATACCCACATTATCAAGGTCGTATCTTCTTACCCTCCAATCTTACATGCTAATGTAGACAAAACCTTAATACCCAAATTTAAACTTCTCCAAGATCTGGGTTTTTCTAGCTCGATAATAATTCATATTATTTCATCGAACCCTTCATTTCTCAAAAGCAAAATGGATACAGTTATCTATGAACTTAAGGCTATCCTGGGCACTAATGAAAACCTAATCAAGTTTCTTAGAAAATCCATTTCTTGCTTGTCAACATCTGGTCTGGTAAATCTTAAATCAAATATTGCATTGTTGAATAATGAGTATGGTTTTAATATTCAAGTTATTCGGAATGGCATTCTTTATTCTCCCACATCCCTTACGAGGAATGCTCAGTTTTTTCGAGATGTATTGGTTAGGGTTGAAGAGGAATTAGGGATTCCTCGAAATTCTAGAATGTTTTTGTATGGGGTACATTTGCTGTGTACGTTTAGTAAGAAGACGATCGACTCGAAATTTCAGGTGTTAAAAAGCTTTGGGTGGACTGAATACAATGTTACTGAATTAATCAAGAGAAATCCTTTGGTTTTTGTACTATCTGAAGAAAATATCAGGAAAAAGTTGGGGTTTTTGATGACTGAGCTTGATTTCAAGCCTGATTACTTAGCTAAACATTATGCCTTGTTTACATATAGTCTGGAGAAGCGAATGGAACCTAGACGTCGTGTGTTGATGATTTTGAAGGAGAAGGGTTTGTTAGATTACAACTTTTATGTCGCCATCAATCAAACTGAGACTCGGTTCCTGAAAATACTTATCGAACCTTTTAAGCAGGACGTACCTGGTCTTCTTCAACTTTATCTAAAAAGCAAAAGTTGTTCTACTGTTGACGCCATTCCAAGTTGACACCAAGGCCTCTTGCAGCGAAATGTATCTTAGCCATTTTTAGCTTGTCTGCCAGCTTGTTAAGGCTGAGGTGGGTAGACATGAATGTTAATTTTGTGGATTGTATTGAGAAACGTTTATGGGAACTTAGAACCAGGGCGGATTGTATTCAGTCATCAAGAAGTATCTGCAACGGATTTAGGACGTTTGTGAGCTTAGTTAGTGTAACTTGAAACTCTCTATTCAAATAAGTTAGTTTTGCTTGTTTGGGTGCGATACTGTAGTTGCTCTCTGGTGCATCTTTGTTCTCTAATTGGTGTCATGGTGTGTAACTGTAATTCTTATTAAGCATGCCCGACTTGTTGGTGAGTGTGCTTAACAAGTCAATTAGGAGTCACATACTTGCTCACAATTCATCTCAAACCCAGTTTTGATTCATGAATGCTGTATTTCAAATTTCAATCCATAGGCCCTCTTATTGCTACTCCGGAGTATTATATAACGGAAGTTTTTTTCGTTTTGGTATTATTAGCGAAATATTGTTCCCTTTGAAACTTATTACACCCAATGGGTACAAGTTGGGTGTTTTTATTTTTTTGGTTTTTCTGGCAAAGCGGCTTTCGGATTTTCATCATAAAAAGAACGCCGTTGTGAGAACAATGGTTGAGGAATGAACTGGCAGAATGCAGCAACTTTGAACATTGAATCTGCAAAGTTTGCTCTTTTGGAGCATGTTCTTGTTACTGCACCAATAATGGAGTAATGGTGGTTGTTTAGTCATCAGGAATCAGCGAAGTTTGCTCTTTATAATGGGGTTATCATTCTAGCTAAATATCAGAATTTTTATATTTATTCTTGCAACTTCCATCTCGCAATTTTCTGTATTTGTAATTTGGATTGTTGGCAACCTGGGTAACGTCTCTTATACTTTGTATCTCTTTTATCTTTGTTGTGCAATTATTCACGGCTACTTAGTTCTCATTTAAGTTTACCTTCAAGTTCTACCATGGCTATGTGCTTGTCCTTCCGAGTCCTATTTTATGTGACCTTTAGTTTATGGGGAAATGGTAGTACTAATGGTGGCGACTGATCGTTGACTGAAACAACAATGCAGCTTTAGTCTTTAGTTTTTTTCAGTACAATTCAGATAGCTGGCGAGCCCTTCTTGTTGTGACTGATCGAATAAGGCACCTGAGGCCTTGACTGAAAACAACACGTAACCATTTTGTTGTACTCTTTCTCTTGGTTCTCGTAGATTCATTAGCATGTTGCTGTAGCTCATGGTGTTAAACGCAAGTTCAGTAGCAAATATACATGCTTAAATATCGGGGTCTCTCGGAGATGGAAGGCTGCATGACACAGAGTAGGTAACATCTAGTGCTTTAAAGCTGAGAGCTGCGTATGTCTGAAATGCTCCCCAGGTAAAACAGATTCCTTCAAGGTTCCCGAATCTCCCTTGTTCCGCCCCCTTCCCTTCCCTTCCCTTCCCTTCCTTTCCTTCCTACTATTTTAATCACAAACAGTACCTAATTAGAGACTTGTAATTATATTATGATGCAGACTCATCCGAGGAACTTGAGCAGGAATTTCCCAATGAAGTCGATCCTTACAAGGAGATACACACGTTTTCTACTGCTGTAAGTTTGACACCTCTTTTTTTCACTCTTTTATGTTACGCCACACATAACCTCTATGTACTGTCATTATTTTGACAAATGGTGCTGCTCCGTTAACAATGATATATAGTGTTCCCACAATTCCATCCTGAGAAAAACGGATATGCTTGTCTAGACCGCAAGCTCTTCCCGGTGAAACTGTTGTCTCTTCTGCATCATCAAATCTATATATACTCTGTATTAAACGTTGGGCAGCAACATAACTGAAAATTGTAGTATGTATCTAGTTTTCTCGGAGATGGAAGGCTGCATGATACTCGCAGATAACATCTTGGCCTCTGAAGTAAAGAGCCATGTATGTCGGAGTCTCCGAGAAGCTCCCCAAGTGTACCGAAGTGAAATTGTCCGAGCGAGTGTTTGTACAAACATACAAGTAAATAAATAAGAGTGAATTATGTTGCTGATATAACTACTGTTAAGACATATCAAAGATAATTTGACTTGAAATTTAAAGTGAATTACCTGTATTATATGTTTAGGCTGTATTCAACATGCTGGCCAAGCCTATAATCACCTCTAATTACATCATATGGAATTCACTGGAAGTGTCATGGAAGCAGAAGTGTACAAATTCAACAATGTGCATTAGAGAACGGAACGGTTAAATGCTCGACGCTTGATAGGTGAAAGTTTGGATCAAACCTAGCTCCGGCGCTCCGCTGTTAGCCAGTCTTTACTTCATGTTAAAGAACTATTTTGTTAAATCTCTCCAGTTTTTTTTACGTTGTAACTTTATTACTCTCAAGTCTCAACGCTTCATTGTCATTAACCAATGTCATTAACCAGTCTCGCTTAATAGTTACCATACTAAATTAAATTCAATAGTCCTGCCTTGTTGCCATTGCCCATGTCCAATGGCGGATCTTCAAACTTTTTGTTAGGGAGGCCGAATTATGCTTTCTGGTTAAACCGCATCGGAATAACAAGATTTGTATCCCATAACCCCATTTAACAGTTACGCGGATAACAGATGACCTTGTTAGAAAGGTGTTGCCGTGTTGGGTATGTAATCTTTTCTTTCGTGTTGCCAAAACAAAAAGTTACGCGGATAACAAAGCTACCTCCATGAATGTCTAAAGATGAATCCTCTTCCCAAGGTTAGAATAATATTGTTTTATCAACATAGGCTCCTACTACACACTACCCCAAATTTCAGCTGCACCTGAATGAACAATAAGGACTCCAATGGCACAGGAACCACGGATCAAGACATCTCCACCTCGGTATTCTTTCCATTTGCCATAAAACACTCATCTTCTGACCTCTCTCAAATAGAACAGACGGATGATATTCTCTATCATCATCCGTCTTAATGATGACGATACCAGCGTACCTTTGAAGAAGACCATCACTAAATACCAGCGTACCCTGGAAGAGGAAGTGAACTTTCATCGCCGACTCAACTGCGTAGGGAATAATGATTAATGATGTAATTCGCTGCAGCTAAGCCAACTCCTAGCGTACCTTTAACAATTGTCCATAACCATCTATCATGCCATGCCCTCCGATGCCTTCTATTAATTAGGTCAATTAAGATCCAAAAGGATCCCCCTTGACTCATAACAACATAACGCGTGAAGGCCAATTTGAAGTATCGTATTACAACCGGACGACAACCTATAAGGATCCTCTATGTCGCCTCAAACACGGGACTGATCGAATCACAATCTTCGATTTTTTCCATAAAAATTTAATGTATCACAAATCTTAAAACCGATGAAAACAAATTTCCAACAACGGGTGCGCATGTATGACCATTCCGTTGGGCTGAAAAGGAAGGGAAATTATCAGTAAATTGTTCGTCCTTTAAAAAAAACTAGATTTAATTCCCGTGTGATACACAGGCCTATTTTAATCTTTGTCTTATACAATATACTTTGTAATAATAAATAAAATCCCTATAAAGCCACGATTTTTGAATATTTTTTCTGAATCATTATTTAAATTATAATTTCAATTAAAATTAAATCAATTAAGTTACGGTAACTTAGTTACCTTTACTTAAATTAATGAACTTGAAAAAAATTATAATTATCTTATTATCAATATTAAAATCTTCTAATATTTTTTTCTTTTTGTTGTAAAGATTAGTAATTTTGTTTTATAAGAAGCAAGGTTACAAAGATACATGTATTGTATTTAGGTCCTTACGTTAAGATTATTGTTAGTCCATAGACAAAACTTTAGCAGGTCTTAAAACAAGGGACTTACTAAATCCCGCACAACAATTTACTCAATCCCGCACAATTTTATCCCTTTGTTCCGAATGTGTCCCTCTCATTTCGCAACTCACCAAGAGAGATAAGAGAGAGAAAAAAGCCATAAACGTATATTACTAACTACTGTAGTAACTCCCCAAAACCAACCCTCGACAGCCCTTTCCCCACCATCCTGCTAGCCCCGCCGACCATCCAATCTTGATGCTCTGATCTTCCCGCGCCGACGATCCCCTGCCCGCGCCTAAAACACTCAGTGACCAATCCTCCGACAACCGACAACCGACAACCAACAACCGAGAACCGACAACCGACAACCGACAACCGACAACCTGCAGCAACCGCAACAATACTACCACTACAACCACCACTCGACGTCGGCCCCTCCGACCACCCTACTCCAGAATGACGACTCCACAGGCCACAACCATCCCTTCACCAACGCAACTCAATCAAAACCCTAATTGTAAAATTACCCTTTTTTTTAATTAAAAAAAACACTAACAAGATCGATTAAAAGACGAGCATAATAAAATTGTTGATCAACAGCAAGATTACAGGTTAATAATGTGCGAATTTCAATCTATGTCGAACGATTAACAAATTATTTTGTTTTAGGGAGAGAACTAAGGTAGAACCATTTTTTAAGTTTTTTTAGCTGAAGGGCAATTACGGAAGATTTTGGAAATATGTGTTGGATTGAGTAAATTGTTGTGCGGGATTTAGCAATTACGTAAAACAAGACTCATTGAAAACTACCAATAATCTATCAAACTTTGAGTCTTGACCCCACTTTCTATCTAATGAGTGGTTCTCATGTGTTATTTCTTTTTGTAAAGAATGAGGTAATCTAAAAAAAATATAACAATGAAGTGATCTAAAAAAAATAGAGTATAAGGTGAATCTAACAGATAATGTATAAAATTTGAGGTGAGTCTGAACAATAAAAACACAGAGTTGATGTGTCAATTTTTTAAGTGTTATAATTAAAATTTTATTAAGTATATATGTATTATTTTTGAGTTTCAATGTAATATTTTGAGTTAATTTTTTTTTAATAAAAGCTAGCATTATTATTCTTTTCAATAAAGTTGGCAAAATGTACACATAAGTTCAATTTTTTTGTTGTAAATCCTAAATCTATGCTACCAGATGTATAAAACTGGTTGTATAGTCCACTAATTGCGTAATATTCCATCCATCACAATTCCATCCAAATTTATTGTTCATTTTCTAAATTTTAGAAAGACTTTTAAACTAAATTTTTTCCGCTAAATTTGTATGATCAATAGAAAAGTACCATATATCTTTTTCGTTATGGCTTGTGCTCTCTATCGGGGTGAATCAAGTTCAATGCATTCTCGAGTTCAATTTCCATTGATGTGAAATTGTATATTACATTATACAAGCTTATACACATGCGAAGTACGTACATCTTACCTTGTAAATGTTGACCATAAACGACACCAAACAAAGACAATCTTTTAGAATGATTACTATATTTCGGCAATATGGTAACTACGCTTGCTCGTTCTCTCCCGTGATCTCCACTTCCTACGAAAAGAATAAAATCATAATTGTGTATTTATCAAGCATCCAAAAAAATAAAAATTACGGAGCATATAATCACTGATAAATAAAAATAATAATCAAAAGAAAGAGCAACATGATTTGTGTAGCCAAGGCCATACAAAATACACAATAAATATATTAATGGAAAATTATTAAAGAATGAGTAGCATGGAAAGACAAAGAAAGTGGTATAACACACAATGAACGGATTATACAACCAGATATATAGAACTAATGGTACATATTTTAAGCTTTTTCATAGAAATTCCGAGCTTAAAGGAAAGAATTTGAGCTATATTGCAAATTTTATGAACTTCTTTACTGTTAGACTATAAAACGAATCAAGGAACTCCAACCATAGGCTTAAGCTTTTGGTTGAGTTGGTTTCTTGACATGGTATCAGAGCCATGTGACCAAAGGTCACGGGTTCGAATCTCACCCCCCTCCATTCTAAAGTGGATAATCAGAACAGGCCAGGGAATCCCGCCTGCACCCACACTTCAAGCCCAAAAAAAGAAAAAAAAGGGTCTTCGTGTGAGGGGGTGTGTTAGACTATAAAACGAATCAAGGAACTCCAACCATAGGCTTAAGCTTTTGATTGAGTTGGTTTCTTGACATTTACAAATATATTAAGCTTAGAAAATTATTATACAACTAAAAACAATACATATAAATTCAACTATATTCTAATTTTAATATCAAAAATTAAAATATAACTCAAAGTAGTTTAAAAGCTCAAAAAGTATGTACATAAGCTCAATTAAATGTATCATAATTGTACGATACTTGTATACATCTGATTGTATAATATTTTTTTGTGTATAAACACCCCCATTTATATAACAACGACTCAAGACAGCAGGGAGTAATACAATGCAAATTTTAGTTATAATAAAACTCTACAATCACACGCTATGAATTAGTTACAGTATGAATAAACTAATTAACATGATCCCCTATCTAACTCTTATAGGAGTAAGAGATTACTCACAGATTTGGTAGTTCCATAAGATTAGTATAAGATCCCTCCATGTTATATCTCATCCTTGTCATTAGTAAAAAATACTAAACTTGCTCTATATATCATTTTAGGTATCAAGTACTTCGTAGTAGTTAGCTTGAATTGACTCGTACAATAAAATCCTACCTTAAAGCAATCAATATTATAAATATAGTCCAATAAAAGTATTAGAGTGTTGATACAAATTAAAACCACCTAAAACTACGATAAAAGTATTAGACTTTGTTTACTACCCAAATTTTTGTACGTATTTTATTAATAAGTTTTTATAGTTCTCTGTTTTTCTTTCATTATCTTATAATTATAGACGAACGTCAAATTAGATAATAAAAAAATTGTTTCAAAAGTTTGGTTTTGTTAAGTGTTACGCACGTATTTTACATAAATTTGCAACTTGGTAACCATGGATTCTATTTAAATTCCTTATCGATAGGTGTTACCGTTTCAATTATACAACCAACACTACTTGATGATATAAGCATTTTACGTAATTAGTTAGTCATTATTGTTACTTTTTATGAGATAATTGGCTTATAGGATTTAAATATAAAAAGTAACTCATAACTCTCTCTTCTAATGAATTGATATTTACGAATTTTCTTGACTATTGTTTTGTCAAGGTTAACCCTTTTCCGATTAAAATTTAGTAACCTACACACCTACACAATATGCAAAATCGATATGGCGGCATAATAGGAGCCCCGTATTATCTAAATATACATATAAATTATGATAAACATATGTAAGAAATCAAAGAAAACGTGATAAAAGTATACATAATTACCTTCAATATGACCTTTATAACCATATTTTGTCTCTCGTCTAATGGATATCTACATGAATAAATATTAATAGTCCATTAGAGAAACTTAAAAATCAAATCAAGCATCATAATCATAATAAGAATTAAAGGGGAAAGGAGATGGACACCATTAAACGCATATGTAGAGTCATAGAGAGTATATATGACTCTTATAATATAGAGTAATAAGAAAAATTACATAGGGTAGACTTCTAAATAAGATCGAATTTAAGGAACGTAATATTTCAGGTATATAAAACTCATAAATTCTATCCAATTATTTTGATAAATTTTATGTACTATATTCTCACAATGTGTTTCAGAATAGTTGGATTCTTTCTAATTCTTTATTAATATAGACTAGTGTAACACCCGTGAAAAATCATGGGGTTGTGTACACTTATTTTTAAAGACGACGGAGGTATATTCATTTCAATATATAGCAATTCTATTTATTAATTAAATTTTAACGGGATGTTTGCCTATAAGATATATTCGGTCAAAAGGTGAATTTCCTGCTGCACTAAGTTTTGAATAGCTGTTAGTAATAATGATAATATTTGGATTACTTATGATACCATTAATCAATAAGGTATATAAGAAAAAACAATAGACGACTAAAAAAAGATTAAATAACTGATAATGAGTAGTTTGGAAAGTTATTGTCTTTTGATGAATTGCTTACGGAACATTATTTGACGGACAAATACGATGAACAAAATAACTAATCAGGTGGAAATATACGGACAAATATGATGCACGTATTTTTATCTGAAGGAGTCGTTACCAGGGAACCCAACATAATCCTCTTCTGGTAATCTTCTGCATTGCACACTAATGTTTCTGAACATAGCTCAATGGCATTTTTCGGTATTGTGGGCTTGAATTTTAATAGTTTTGCGTATTCGGTAAGCAAATGTAACATGTAATCATATACATAATCCATCTTCACATCTTCGAGTATGAATTCACTGGCTGCCTTCCCCATTGCCTGAGCCTGTTATATTCATCAGCGCATGTATCAAATCGAGGATCAGGAATTCTCATATGAGACTGTGTTATGATGAACATTATACAAAATAACCAATATGAATTTAATGGGGTGGTTAATTCATTCAGTTTGTGGGTTAATGGGGTATATAGATAGTGATGTTCTCGCATTATATTAACATGAGACGGTATTTCGAGAGACCTATAGCTTTTTATCATGCAATAAGATTGTAACAACAATCAGGGATGAGTTCCGGAATTGTTGCACACAATTGAAACGAATCGCAAGAATTCTTGAGAATAAGAAAAGAATTCGGACAATTGTTTATTGATTGGTAATCTGAGGATTACAGAAAGATTACAGAGAAAGTGAGAGGGAGAATGAACTGACAAAAATGATTGAATGCCTTATTCTAACTAACTTCAACTATTTATAGACAGTTAGCTAACAGTCTATCTAACCACTTTTGATGACCTGTTATAACGACCTAACATAATTGAGCTGGCATTTGTAACAGACTCTCAACAGATTCCTTAATTCTGTTACAATTCTTCCCTCTTGAATTTAAGCTTGTCCTCAAGCTTAGTTAATTTGAAACTCAGGGAATTTCTTCATGAAATCATCAGACCATTCCCAAGTTGCATCTTCCCTTGTGCCATTAGACCAGTGTACTAAGAAATACACAGCTGGATTATTGCCTCTTTTCACAAGTTTCCTCTCCAATATTGCCACCGGTTCTGCCTGAGTTGTAGGTTACTATCCAGTTCTGGAATACAACTTGTTACAAGAGGTGGACCTTGATGTTTCCTGAGTTGAGAAACATGGAAGACAGGATGTATTTTTGAATGATTAGGCAATTGAAGTTTATAGGCTACCATTCCAATTCTTGCCAGTACTGCAAAGGGTCCAAAGTATTTTGGTGCCAGTTTCTGACAACTCCTGTACACCACTAAATGTTGTCTATAAGGCTGGAGTTTGACATATACCAAGTCCCCTACCTCCAACTCCACATCTATCCTGTGCCTGTCACTTTGTGATTTCATCCTATCTTGGGATCTCTTGAGATGGAATTTCAGCATGAGTATGCATTCTTCCCTAGCTGCCAAGCTCCTATCAACCTCAGCCACAACACTATCCCCCATAATATAAGGTGTATGAATGTGTGGTTCCTGCCCATAGACTATGGCATATAGTGTTGTACCGATAGCTGAGTGAAAATTTGTATTGTACCACCATTCAGCTAATGTTATCCACTTAGCCCAATCCTTTGGTTTTTCCCCTGACATGCACCTGAGATATGCTTCCAAGCATTTATTAACCACTTCAGTCTGACCATCTGTTTGGGGGTGGTAGGCTGTTGACATTAGCAAATCTACTTGCTGAAGTTTGAATAGCTCTTGCCAAAATTTACTTAGGAATACTTTATCTCTGTCACTCACTATAGATTTGGGATTTCCATGTAATTTGAATATATTGTCAAAGTAGACCTTAGCAACATCCACAGCACTGAAGGGGTGTGCCAACAGCAAGAAGTGGGCATATTTGCTCAGTCTATCCACCACCACTAATATGGTATCCTTCCCTTGAGATTTAGGTAACCCTTCTACAAAATCCATAGAAATGTTGACCCACACTGCGTCTAGTATAGGAAGTGGTTGAAGTAGTCCTGCAGGAGCCCTGAGCAATGATTTATTTTGTTGACAGATTATACACTGTTTCACCCAAAGTCTCATGTTCTTCCAATAGAAGAGAGCTGACATTCTCTTATAACTCACATAAGCACCCGAATGTCCCCCAATGGATTAATTATGCATCAAAGCGCATATTTCTTCTCTTAAATTCTCATCAGCACCCACCACCAACCTCCCTTTCCTCAATAATTGATCTCCTTGCCAAACAAATTTGTTGGTGGTAAGAGAACCATTCTGTAACTGCTGGATGAGAAGCTGTAAATCAGGATCTTCCCAATTCCTA
This sequence comes from Silene conica, assembly GCA_029255685.2. Classification (NCBI taxonomy): domain Eukaryota; kingdom Viridiplantae; phylum Streptophyta; class Magnoliopsida; order Caryophyllales; family Caryophyllaceae; genus Silene; species Silene conica. The sequence continues at coordinate 79,207,290 of CM055314.2, forward strand.
ATCACCCTTTGCAGATAGAAGATCTGTTCTGACTTGAGAAACCAGAAGAGACATTAACTCAGCCCCATCTACTCTAGACAGAGCATCCGCCACCACGTTCTCTTTCCCTGCCCTGTATATTACTTCATAGTCCAACCCAAATAGCTTAGGCAAGCATTTTCCTTGGAAAGAGCTAGTAATTTTCTGATCAAGGAGGTATTTGAGACTGAAATGGTCTGTTTTAATGATGAAATGCTTTCCAGTCAAGTAAGGTCTCCATTTATCTACAGCTAATACCACAGCTAGAAGCTCTTTTTCATACGTGGAGAGAGCTTTATGTTTTTCAGAGAGGGCTTTACTAATAAAAGCTATAGGATGTCCTTTTTGGGCCAGCACAACCCCAATGCCCTTGTCAGAGGCATTTGTCTCTACTTCAAACCCAACGTCAAAATTAGGTAATGCAAGTGTTGGAGCCTTGCACATGGCCTGTTTAAGTTTCTCAAAGGCATTATCAGCTTCTGAACACCACACAAATACATTTTTCCTCAACAAATTAGTCAAAGGCTTGCTGATAATTCCATAGTTCTTAACAAATTTCCTATAATATCCAGTGAGCCCCAAAAATCCCCTTAATTGCTTGACATCCTTGGGTCTTGGCCAATCAGTCATTGCCTTAATTTTCTGAGGATCAGTTGCCACTCCTACAGCAGAAACAATATGACCCAAATAGTCCACTTCTGCCACTCCAAATGAGCATTTACTCCTTTTAGCAAATAACTTGTAATTCCTCAAAATTTGTAGTGTTTGGCTCAGGTTTTTAACATGAGTATCCATATCAGGACTGTACACCAAGATGTCATCAAAGAACACCAGGATAAAATTCCTCAAAAAATCCTTAAAAATATTGTTCATCAAACTTTGAAAGGTCGAGGGAGCATTAGTGAGTCCAAAAGGCATTACTACAAACTCATAGTGACCCTCATGTGTCCTAAAAGCTGTCTTGTGTATGTCATCGGGGCTCATTCTGATCTGCCAATAGTCTGACCTCAAATCAATTTTTGAGAATACACAAGAACCATGGAGCTCATCCAATAATTCATCGATGACAGGTATAGTGAACTTATCTTTGACTGTATGCTTGTTTAGTTCCCTATAGTCAACACAAAACCTCTAACTGCCATCCTTTTTCTTTACCATGACAATGGGTGATGAAAAAGGACTTTGACTAGGCCTTACAACTCCTGACTCCAGCATTTCCTTGGTGATCTGTTCAATTGCATTCTTCTGAACTACTGGGTATCTATATGGCCTTACATTAATAGGAGGAACACCAGGATTTAACACTACAACGAAAATTGAATCGGGCGACAAATATTGGCGACGGAAATCATTCGCAAAACACCTAATGGCGACGGACAACAGTCGCCAAAATTTTGTCGCTGACTTTTGTCGCCAAAAAAATTCGGGCGACTGAAATCCGTCGCCAAATTTGGCGACAGCAGGGGTAGTCGCCATATATGCAATTTGGCGACAGAACGGGCAGTCGCTAATTGGCGACAGAAACGAGGCAGTCGCCAATTTGGCGACAGACTGTCCGTCGCCAAAGCTGGCTTTTCCGTCGCCAATGCCCCTGACTTTCCAGGGGCTTTGGTTTTTGGTGCTCTATTTTGGCGACTGAAATCAGTCGCCATTACATCATTTCAGTCGCCAAAATTCCTGGGCATTTTTCATGAAAATCATTTTTTTCTGCCAAATCCAATACGAAATAATTTCAGTACACCTGCAGACAGAAAGTAACCAGCAATTGGTGACGAACACCTTTTGAAACAACAACCAAATCTCCTTTTATAGAAAAAGAGAATCGTTATCAAATTACAAGAACACGTTAACTAAACTAATAAATCTCCACGTTCGACAATTTTTCCTAAGTTACTAAACTAATTAACTGCTTGAAATCCCATGCTAGCTCCACTACCGTCGCCTCCCTTTCCTCTTGGATCATTAGGATCTTCATTAAATGGTTGTGAACCGGGGTTGCAAGAGTAGAAATACGTCTCCATGGCCTTAAGACGTTCTCTCATCAACCGCATTTCCTCATCTCTTTCCGCTCTTTCTCGGTCAAGTTGTGATTGCAATTTACTTACAAGAGACGGCTCGTAGGTTTGGCGCGGCTCATATGAGGACCTTCTAGCCGGTTCCTTGTAAAACACCCCATGAGCTTGTCCGGCCCCATATACCATACCCTTCTTGTAACCATCCACCAATTTGAACCAAATTTCATTATCATCCCGCTCAGGGTGGGCCTCTTTCTCTGCCTCATATGCCTCCTATAACATTAAGAAAATTATTATTAGTTAAGCAAAAACAATCATTGTCGAAGTTAACAAAAAAAACATCATTAGTTGAGAGAAACTATCTTACATATAACTCTTTGTCCTTAGCCTTAATCCAGATTCTTCTCTGCGTCTTTTCGTTGACCTTGGAATGCGTGTCAAGGAAAAGTTCGGGCATCGTCATCATCGGCTTCTTGCCGCCGTCTTTGTTGCCGCCGTCGTCGTTGTTGCTGCTATCCTTCTTCTTCTTCCCTCCCTAAATAGGGAAAATTGTTAATATAAGAAGTATAGTATATTCATTCAAAAAAGAGGTATTCATTCAAGACTTACACTAAAAATACGCGTCAAAAATGATCGTGATCCCCCGTGATGGGTAGGCTCGACCTCCGCATCTTTCTTCCCTCTTCTCTTGTTGATCTTCTTTTGAGCGGACACGGCTTGGAACTCGGGAGTCTCGCGTTGCTTTAGGAGATCTTGATATTTCTCACCTACAATTAAAAAGTATGTTAGTAGTATTAAGATATTTTCATTAATTCTTGTATTTACAAGTGACAAAACTTATATATTACATGTACCTTTTAGATGTTCCGGTTCCTTCTTTCTTTTAACAATCTTGTAGATATAGTCTCTATATCTTGCTTTACCAACTTCATGGTACCTATCAAGGACGGATTGTTCATGTTCAGGAGCCCAATAGAAAGATTGCTACACAAAAGAAAAAAACAGTAAATGTAATTAGTAGTTAGCTTAATGAGTTAAAAAAACAACTATAATTAATGCAATTACCCGATACGCATTGAACCAAGCTTCTTTTTGAGCCTTGCTAGCTTTCCCCCAAGAAGTAGGCACAGGTCCTAACAAGTTCTCCTTTGTGCTAGCAACGACCCCTCGACGAGGAGTCTGATGTCTAAACCTGTAACAGAAATTGTTAATTATAACAAATCATTTTATTACTTTAAAAATTGAATAATACACATTTAATAAACTAACTAACTCTTACCATAGTCCCGCCGGATCAAGTATAATCCGGTTATCATGGGTGTACTGGAACTGTATACCATCGTCCGAGTCCTCATCCACTTGAGGCTCGATCTGTACCTCTTCTTCTACTGGTTCCTCTTCTTCTTGCACGGATGAAATATTAGCGCGATTACTGCCACCGCCTCGCACTCTACCTCGACCTCCTGCCATCTACAATCACATAAATGAAATCCAATTATAATAATTTGGACGAAACCCATTTGTATAGAGATGTTCTTGTACCTCAATGACATATAGGTATTTCATATTTCGACATTTGCTACAAGGACACCTAAGTTTATTTTCTAACGAGTCATATTCCTCTTGTTGCTTAGCAAACTCAATAAACTCGGCAACACCCTCTATAAACCTAGCATTAGAACGTCTCTTCTTAATATCTAATAACACTCCATCATACATCCATGAACGTTCCAATCTCTTCATTTTAATCTAAACAAAAAAACCCAAAAAACAATTTTCAACACTAAAATTACATATATCTAAATTAAAATTACACTCACTTAATTGAAAAACAACCTCAATCACATAATAATAACAATTTATTAACAACAAGTTCCAATTATACAATTAACCACAAACTTATAAGCTAATTTAAGACGGTCTTAATAAGCTAGTATAATCTAACTAACATCCTAATAAGCTATTAAACATCCTAATCGACTACTTTAATCTAATTAACCAACATCAATAAGGCTAACAACATCGTCTTATACAAACTTCTTATAAACCCTAACCCACAATTATCTTATTAATATGCTAATTGGCTTCTAATACCTAATTAATCACAACCTAATAAGCTAAGACGGTCTTAATAACCTACTACAATCACTAAATGCACAAAATAAACCAACAATCAATCAAAAAATTGAAATTGAAATTGAACTAAAAGAGAGTATACAAACCTTAAATGGGTTGAATGAAGGTAAGAACAAGTATGGTGGTGGTGGTGGTGGCCGGAATCCGGTGACAGTGGCGTTGAGGGTGGCCGGAACACGTAGGGTAGGGTGGTGGTGGTGGTGGTTTTCGCCGTTTGTGTGTTTGAGTGTTTGTGTGTTGTGTGTTTGCGAATAATGAAAGGGGAACGAATTGCTGCTGTTTGTATACGGTAATTTGGCGACGGACTCACCAAATTGGCGACTGAAAGTTTCTGTCGCCAAATTTGGCGACTACTTTTTTGTCGCCAAATTCACCATTCAGTCGCCCGATTGTGTCGGTGGTTGGAAGTTTGGGGAAAGGGTTCTGTCGCCAAATTGGCGACTGATTTCCGTCGCCCGAATTTTTGTCCTGTCGCCAAATTGGCGACTGCCCTATGCGGTCGCCAAAAAATGTCGCCCGATCAAGTTTTTCTTGTAGTGTAAGTGGATCTTATGGTCATGGCTCCTGTGTGGTGGTAAACCCTTAAGATCAACAAAGACATCACTATACTCCTGTAGTACTGAACTGATTGCTGCAGGAATCTCCTTTGATGTCTGCTCTTCCTCGGATTCTACAGGCCTGACTTGTACAGCATAGAATTGCCCCACTCCCTTGCCTATGGCAGACATTAGAGTTTTCCCTGACATCCATTGGATACCTCCTTTAGTAGTCCCTCTAAGAATCACCCTTTTGCCTTTATACATGAATTCCATTCTCAACTTCTCAAAGTCCCATATGACTGGTCCCAAAGAAGATAACCAATGCACTTCTAGGACCATCTCACATCCTCCTAAAGGCACTACCATCACATCAGTCTGGAATTCTTCGCCATGTAGCTGCCATTTGAACCCCTTACAAACTTTCGTAGTGGTTAGCTTATCCCCATTAGCAACAGAAACCTCCAATGGATAAGTCTTTGTGATTCTGCATCCTAGTTTTTTAGCAGTATTTTCATCACAAAAGTTGTGTGTACTCCCAGAATCAATAAGGATGTGTACATTATTCTTCCCAACCTTCCCTTGCACCCTCATAGTCTGATAAGAATTGTGACCATCTATGGCATTTAATGAAATGAAAGGCTGTTCCTCAACAATATCCTCCACCCTTTCAGGCTCCTCATTTTCAAATTGAATGTTCCCCCATTCCAAGCCTTCCTCCTCACAATCTTGAGGAATTAATATCATACTATACAACCTACCAGGACATTTATGACCAGTAGTATAAGGTGCATCACACTGAAAACATAAATTCTTTTTCCTTTTTTCATCAATTTCAGCAGGTGTTAACCTCTTAAATGGGGTTTTTTGAGTGCTGTTAGTATTTTGAAATGGCTGGGAAAACTTGGTATTATTATTATTTTGGTAGCTTGGTGAGGAAAATCTAGGGTTACCAGCATTATGTCCATTAAATTTGGCTGGAGGTTTATCAAAAATTGGCTTGTTCGGTGTCTTAACTGCCAACAAGCTCTCCTCCTGACATCTTGCTAATTCTACTGCTTGGGCTATTGTTGCAGGTTGTAATGCTCTAACAAAGGGTTTAATTGTAGATTTGAGACCACCCACAAAGCTATCTAAGAAGTATGATTCAGGCAATAAGGCATTTCTTTGCAACATTAACCCACGTAAATTCTCAAAGTTATCCAAATATTCTTCCAATGTACTAGTCTGTTGTAATTTATTGAATTCCTCAACCACGTTACTACCCAAGTTTTCCTTAAATCTAGCACAAAGGTCAAGCACAAACTCTTCCCAATCTACATTAGGTCTCATGCTCAAATAACTATGTACCCAAGATTCAGCCTTCCCCACCATGTACAGTGATGCTAAGTTCAGTTTCTGATTATCAACAATTTTACACAAGTCAAAGTATTTCTTGCATTTTTTTACCCAAATTCGTGGATTTCATCAAAGACAGGGAATTCAACTTTGGGATTAAAACTGAAATTACGAGTGTTTTGATGAGGTATACCTTCCCGATTTCCATCATTAATGTTGTTGTTATTTCCATTATTTTGCAATCCCAGAAGCAATTGTTCAATCCGCTGATTCTGCTCCCGCATTAACCCCATGGAATCCTCCATTAGCTTCATTCTTTCCTCCATTTGAGATTGTAATTGAGCAATTGTTAGCTTAGCTAGTGTTGATTCTAATTTTTCAGCTTAACCAGGAAGAGCAATTGAAGCTTGAAACCCTAGCTTTAATGGCGGAAAAGTCGTGTGATATTCAGGACCGAAGTCTCTGATACCAATTGTAACAAAAATCAGGGATGAGTTCCGGAATTGTTGCACACAATTGAAACGAATCGCAGGAATTCTTGAGAATAAGAAAAGAATTCGGACAATTGTTTATTGATTGGTAATCTGAGGATTACAGAAAGATTACAGAGAAAGTGAGAGGGAGAATGAACTGACAAAAATGATTGAATGCCTTATTCTAACTAACTTCAACTATTTATAGACAGTTAGCTAACAGTCTGTCTAACCACTTTTGATGACCTGTTATAACGACCTAACAGAATTGAGCTGGCATTTGTAACAGACTCTCAACAGATTCCTTAATTCTGTTACAATGTGTCACCATACACATTATCAACAGGATGTAAGCGCCACTCCCCAGGACCCGGGTGATTCTTATGGAATTTACGATTCAGCCGTGTAATTAGATTATGGAATAGCGTATTATATAATATGTATTAATATTTTAATATTAATATTTAATATGGAATTATTGATCGTATGAATTTTTATGATTTCCCGAATTTCCTATCGTGTGCCTATTGTGTTGACCGAGAATATGTATAAGAGGAAAATATTCTCAATTATTGATCGTATGAATTTTTATGATTTAAGTTGACCGAGAATCTTGCCTTATGCAATTAATTTCGACTACTCCCTAAAATATTATATAATTTGGTTTCTTTTTATATGATTTGGTTTCTTATTTATGGAATTATGGAAAGATTTAGATAATTTAGTTATGGAATCTTTCTTAATTATCGATTCTCGAGATTACGGCATATATCTGTGATTGTACCTAAATAAGAATTCCATAGCTAACAATGCAAATTACGAATGGTTCAGAAAGTTGTTGTGTTTTGGCAAGATTTAAGTTGACCGAGAATATGTATAAGAGGAAAATATTCTCAATTAAATATTTACGTCTATGAAATATTATTAATTATATAGCACATGAAAATATTATTAATTATATTATTAAGTGAAAATTTCTTAATTATTTACGTCTATGATATTAGCCTTATGCAATTATTTTTTATGATTTAGTTTGACCGAGAATCTGGCCTTATTCAATTAATTTCGACTACTTCCTAAAATATTATATGATTATACATAAATAAGGATATTTCATAGACGTAAATAATCAAATAAGTTATTATAGAATTCCGTCTAAAATAAGTTATAGAATACCAATCAATGTCAACGTCTAAAATAATAGAATATATTTATCAAATAAAAACGGACCAGTAATAAATCATAGAATAGAATATTTAGAATATAATATTAGTTGAATTGTGGGATTTGATTCCAATTATTAGATTTGGAAACATTTTTTATGGTATAGAATAAAATATTTTGTATTTTATTATTAAATTATTAAATAATTATTAAATTATTATGATATGGCATAAATGGGAAATGCTGATTGGTCTACGAAACAGAAATTTCTGAGGGTGAATGTGAGAGCGAGAAACACTTAACGCTGAAACCTTACTCCGCCACGTCAGCTGAAAAACATTCTTCTTTTATAGTAATAATGACGATAGATAAATATTATATTATTTTTTTAATTAATATTAGTTGTAGCCAATGAAATCGCCCGGAAAAAGCAGCCAATGAAATCGTCCGGAAAAAGCAGCCAATGAAATCGCTTGGAAAAAACTTCCTTTAATAAGATAGATAGATGTTCGATAGAGGGGAGGAAATTTATGGAGGGATAATGTTGAAAAGTTGAGAAAATTGACGACGTTATTTAGTAATAAGACCTTTTAAAACACTATATAGTACACGAAAAATACAATTTTTTACTTGTAACGGACTAAATTCGTGATAGGCTTACGGTTCAAGATAAATTTCCAGGTGGGAGGAAAAGTGAGAGATGAAAGTCACGGCAAAACGGACTGCACAAAAAAAAACCATTAGGGCCTTGGAGTTGGTTTTAGATTACCCATTTGAAATTTTGAACCCACCAAAGTTCCGATTAGCTGGTGTTTTTTACTTGTTTACTTCATTTAGGTCATCAAAGTTTGAATTGGGATTTAATCGAAAGCGAGAAAGCGAGAAAGCGAGAGATTCCAATGGCGACTGCAATTTACCGTTGCAAATTCAACATTCAACGTCTCTGTCATCTCCAACATCTTCTTCTCTACTCAACCAGTTCCCCTAATCAATCAATCAAATCCCCAATTCAAACCACAAATTCCTCAAATCAATTTTGCATCAATTATTTGGTTAATAATCTGGGTTTCTCTCATCAACAAGCTCTATCAACTTCCGCCAAGCTTCGTTCCATGAATACTGATGATTTCAAATCATCTGATTCTGTTGTTCATTTCTTAAAACAACATGGTTTTCATGATACCCACATTATCAAGGTTGTATCTTCTCGCCCTCAAATCTTACATGCTAATGTAGACAAAACCCTATTACCCAAATTTAAACTTCTCCAAGATCTGGGTTTTTCTGGCTCTGATTTAATTCGTATTATTTCATCTAATCCTATATTTTTTAAAGGCAATATGGATACATTTATGCATGAACTCAAGGCTATCCTGGGCAGTAATGAAAACTTAATCAAGTTTTTTAGAAGATCCCTTTTTAACTTGTCAACATCTGGTCTGGTAAATCTTAAATCAAATATTGCATTGTTGAATAATGATTATGGTGTTGATATTCAAGTTATTCGGAATGGCATTATTTTTAATCCCTCATCCTATATGAGAAATACTCAGTTTTTTCGAGATATATCGGTTAGGGTTGAAGAGGAATTAGGGATTCCTCGAAATTCTGGAATGTTTTTGTATGGCGTAGATTTGCTGTGTAAGTTAAGTAAGAAGATGATGGACTCGAAACGTGAGCTGTTTAAAAGCTTTGGATGGACTGAATACGATGTTTCTGAATTAATCAAGAGTAATCCTCAGGTTTTGCGACTATCTGAAGAAAATATCAGGAAAAAGTTGGGGTTTTTGATGACTGAGCTTGATTTCAAGCGTGATTACTTGTTTACAAATTCTGCCTTGTTTACATATAGTCTGGAGAAGCGAATGGAACCCAGACGTCGTGTTTTGATGGTTTTGAAGGAGAAGGGTTTGTTAGATTACAACTTTTATGGCGCCATCACTCTAACTGAGACTCGGTTCCTCAACAAACTTATTGAACCTTTTAAGGAAGACGTACCTGGTCTTCTTCAACTTTATCAAAAATGCAAAAGTTGTTCTACTGTTGACGCCATTGCAAGTTGACACCAAGCCCTCTTGCAGCGAAATGTATTTTAGGCATTTTTAGCTTGTCTGCGGTCTGCCAGCTTGTTCGGGCTGAGGTGGTTAAAGACGAGGGTTAATTTTGTGGATCGTATTGAGAAACATTTATGGGAACTTAGAACCAGGGTGGATTGTGTTCAGCCATCAAGAAGTCTCTCTATTCAAATATAAGTTAGTTTTGCTTGTTTGGGATCGATACTGTAGTTGTTCTGTTGGGTATCTCTGTTCTCTAATCGGTGTCATGGTGTGTAACTGTAATTCTTATTAAGCACCCCCGACTTGTTTGTCAGTGTGGGATAATGTAGTTGCTCTCTCGTGTATCTCTGTTTTCTCATTGGTTTCTAGTACTTTCAATCCCGCGCCTATATGTTCATCTGAAACCCAGTTTTATTCATGGATGCTGTATTTCAAATTTCAATCAGTAAGCCTTGTTATGTTTCTTTTTTCGTTTTAGTATTATTAACGGAACAATGTTCCCTTGAAACTTATTACAGCCAATGGATTCAAGTTTGCTGTTTTTATTGTCTTTTTGGGACGGGTGCGCATGTATGACCACTCAATTTGGCTGAAAATGAAGGGAAATTGTCAGTAAACTGTAATTTGTAAAGCAACCTTTTGTTCTACAATGTACTGAACATCGTATAATGCATACGATGATAAGAAGTACATACTGGCTTGGTAATTGTGGGTCTGCACGATGGTTCGCTCCAACGAAAATCGGTTGATCTGTATCGGATCTACTACGACGTCCTGAGACAGCTTCTTTTGTGGCATATCAAAGATGATGGCATATCGCAGGCCGTTAAATAAATTTGACAAGCCTGGTTCCAAAGACCATACGCCAGAAAAAAAAAGCAAATTAAAAAACGAGTCGAAAACAGGAATCAAGATGTTGGTAAGTCCACGTACTTGAGTAATTTTATTGAGACTATTTTTCAATAGCACTATGAGACAAAACGGTCTCATTATATAAAAAAAACAACTCATATATCAATGAGTCTTGCCGGAGACGATGCTTTAAATGAATAAAAAACATTTATAAGATGGAACATCACATAGTTGTAGGCACAGAAAATTTATTAATGTGCCGAATAAATAAAATAAATTAATTATTTTGAGTTAATACCGAATTTTAACTTAATTTAATTATTTTGTCCCGACTAAATCAAATATGGGTCGATTCGGATTACAAAAGAAGCTATCCGAATTCACAAACCCGAAAAGAAACAAACTTGGGCCAAATTCACAAGTAAACCCACAAATGGGCCTGTGAATGTAAAAGTCCACTAAGGGGAATTGAAATCCTATAAAAGGAGCTCTCCTCATTTCAGAAGATTTGACTAATCATAATTTAGAGAGAGAAGAAGACACAAAAATTCTACAAGCTCCATCTTTAAATTACTTCTGCAAGCAGTCAACAAGCACATCAAAACTGTGCCGCCTGCCCAAGAGACTCAAGTCCAAGCTACAACGTTCAAGAGAGAACAAGTCACCGCGACCCTCTCAAGAATACAAACCGACACCTCCTATTAGAGTGTACGCGACCTCTATAGGTGTCATTCAAATACAACGTTCACACCCTGCTACATAAAGTGTATACGTAATCTATCACGTCATATTAGAATCAGAGGATACATTAGAGATTGTACACGTAACATTTTGATATTTAATTAATAAAATTTATTTGTTTCATTGTTTTGTATTTCAGTTATCGCGATACAAAATCTGCTGTTAGAAATTTGGTGAACCCGACGTGAAAATCTCTACCTCTCATCTCTACTGCCGTTTTATTCAAGTCTACCACAACAAGAAGATGTCTACCAAGCAAAGCATCTCCTCCAGCGCATGTAATAAACCGAATATATATATATATATATATTTTATTAATATTATAACACTTTATTAATATTATAACGTATAATAATATACGACGAACATGTAGTATACCTTATACCAATAGGTCTTATTTCAGACGAGAAATAGTTAGTCTTAAATAAGACATTTCGTACTTTATACTCCGTGTACCTCATTTACGAATTTATACAATTTAATATTTACCCTTATTATAAATGTAATGGATCAAGAGTACGTATTATGGTATAAAAATAATTTAGGATAAGTATGAAAGAAAAGAAGGAAGAAAACAAATTGCTTTTGACTACTGAAAAAACTTACTGGGTAAGTTTTAGTTTTCACCGACTTTAAGTACTATAAAATGCCAATCATGTTTCCTGACATTAGGAATATGAAAAACAAATACAAAGAAATTAAAAGACCACAAACAAAACAAAAGCAAAGAAAAGAAGAACAAGTTGTACGAAACCTAATTAAATCATCCATATTTACCTACCTAATTAAAAATAAGGTATGATTTCAGGACCCTTTGTCGATAAAAGTAATTATTTACCTTTATATATAGTGAAATAAGGACTTAGAAATAAGCGGTTATTATCAATTTTATTGTTAATTTCGTCATAAGTTTGTTATACCGTCTCATGTTATATTTTCGTTCGTTATAATATAATATTAATCACGTCTTTCTTTTTATAATCATGATATATACATTACGTAAAGAAAGGATTTGAATGTGTGATTACATATTTTTCCTTATAATGTATAATTGGCCAATTGTAGCATTCGGGATACTATTACAGAAAGAGATGACATTACAAATTTTAACCTATGTACATGGAAGGGGGCACGGCCTCATAAGAACTAAGGTTCTGGTTATTACTGACGAAAGTGTCAGGGGTTTACACAGGTCTAAGATCTGGGATCCTGTGTACATAGATGAGGGCGCAGCCCAGGGGAGTTTTTACTCCGTAATGTGTCTCATTTCAGTAATGGTAAACCGGTATCCAATATCTTGCATGTTATGATAAAATGACAGGGTATCCCCATTGACAATGGACTGGTACGGGTAATAATTAAATAAGAATTATTTAATTAGGACCATTGAAGGTAACTGAGATCATATTCAGTCAGTGTTGACTGATTTTGTTTATTCAAATTATTTTCAGGTTTCTGTGCTGGGGAACCGAGGGAGTGAGTTCATTATAAATTTAAAACTCAGGATATAATTAGTATGTAATATAAGAGTTGCTGAGTAGATCTTGTAGCCTTGTATTTCCAATACAGGAAATACGGCGGTGACGCCTTGTAATAAATTAATTTTCAAGTTATATTTCTTTTATATATAAATAAAATCGTACTCGTTATTTCATCCAATTTGATTTCATTTTAATATAATAAATTTTTATTTTTTATTTTTTTGAGGGCGTTACAAATTGGTATCAGAGCCTCTATATTAAAATTGAATGAGAGAGGGGTAAATTAGTAAGAAGGGTAGGTTGTAGAGTTTTACTATTTTTGTCTTCTTCCATTCATTTTAAATTTATGTGTGTAAGATTACTAATATGGTTAATATCTTTGTTTAGATATAATGGCAGTACCCCACCCGTACGATCTCATAATGACACGAGGTGAAACGGTTGCAGAACATGTGGACAATCTGAGAAATGCGTTAAGGAATCACAATGCTTTGTTTCCAGCATTCCGGATGACTGAACCATACTTAGCATATGCCCTTATCAAAACTTTGTCTGACATAGTTCCGTGGAAAGCTTTTAAGGATCGGTACTCTGATCTGATAGTAAACGGGGTCCCAAATCATTCCCAATACCTTCACAGAGGTGCGTTTTATGATTGTTGGATTACCTAATGGGGAAAACATTTTATGCCCAATTTGGTTTAAGGATTGTCTTTTGACCATAGATGCAAATTGTTTCCTAGCCGATCTTGTCCAATTTGATTTACAAGATTTTGACCTAATATTAGGAATGGATTGGCTTAGTAAGAATCATGTGATGGTAAATTGTCTTGAGAAATCATTAACTATTACAAAACCTAACGGGAATGAGATACTATTTCAGAACCACAAACCCTGCGAAAATAGGATTATATCCTTTTTAAAAGCCCTGAAATTTTTACGACAAGGATGTAAGGCTTATTTATGTGATGTATGTAGCAGTTTAGAGACAGAACCAAATATAACCAGTATTCCTGTAGTCAATGAATTTCCAGATGTTTTTCCTGAAGAAATCCCAGGAATGCCGCCATATAGGGAAGTAGATTTCACCATTGAACTGATACCAGGAAGTGCACCCGTCTCCAAATCCCCTTATCGTATGGCACCTGCTGAATTAAAGGAATTGAAAACCCAACTAGATGAACTGTTAGAGAAAGGGTACATAAAACCCAGTACTTCGCCTTGGGGAGCGCCAATGCTTTTTGTTAAAAAGAAAGATGGAAGTTTGCGCTTGTGCATAGATTATCGAGAGCTTAATAAGGTCACTATAAAGAATAAGTATCCTATACCTCGAATAGATGACCTATTTGATCAATTGCAAGGATGTGCTATTTACTCGAAAATAGATCTTCGCTCTGGATATCATCAATTAAGGATAAAAACAGACGACATTCCTAAAACAACTTTCAGAACCCGTTATGGACATTATGAGTTTGTGGTCATGCCTTTTGGACTTACTAATGCTCCTGCAGTTTTTATGGACCTTATGAATAGAATATTCAGGCCTTATTTGGATAGGTTCGTCATTATTTTCATTGATGACATTTTAATATATTCTAAGGATGAGAAGTAACATTTTCACCACTTACGGGTAGTGTTAGAAACCTTAAGGAAAAACCAGTTGTATGCCAAATTTAAGAAATGTGCGTTCTGGTTAAAAGAAATAAGTTTCTTAGGCCATGTTGTCTCAGAAAAAGGAGTACAGGTTGACCCTCAAAAGATTGAGGCAATCACCCAGTGGCCAGCACTCAAGAATGTTGCAGAAGTACGTAGCTTTTTGGGATTAGCAGGATACTATCGTCGTTTTGTGAAAGATTTTTCTAAAATAACCCAACCACTTACAAATCTTATCAGAAAAAGTACCAAGTTTTTATGGGATAAAAAGTGTGAGGAAGCATTTTACGAACTGAAAAATAGGCTCACGTCTGTCCCTATTCTTACACAACCAAATGGCATCGATGGATTAGAAGTATACAGCGACGCCTCAAAGCTAGGATTAGGTTGTGTATTATTAATGCAGAATGGAAAGGTAATTGCCTATGCTTCTAGACAGTTGAAAGTATATGAGCAAAATTATCCCACTCATGATTTAGAGCTTGCTGCAGTGGTTGTTGCTTTGAAAATTTGGAGACATTATCTCTACGGGATTTCGTGTCGGATATACACCGACCATAAGAGCCTGAAATACCTTTTTCCCCAGAAAGAGATAAATATGAGACAACGTAGATGGCTTGAATTTATCAAAGATTATGATTTAGATATCCAATATCATCCAGGAAAAGCTAATGTGGTAGCTGATGCACTTAGTCGGAAACCTTTTTCCATCCTAAACATGCTTACGGTAAAAGAACCTCCTATCCAGCAAGACATGAAAATACTGGATATAGAAATAGTTATTGGTGATCTAAGTGGTTATATGGCAACCTTAGAAATAAGACCAACCTTGAAAGATGAAATAAAAACAGCCCAAGGAACAGATCCCCAAATTGAGAAAATTCGAAAAGACTTACAAAAAGGAAAAGCACCAGGTTTTGTAATTCAAGAAGATGGGTCGCTTTGGTTTCAAAATCGCATTTGTGTACCAAATTCAGAAAGTATTAAGGAAAAGATTTTGAATGAAGCACATAAGTCACGATACTCGATACATCCTGGGGGAAATAAGATGTACAAGGATGTTCGACATACATTTTGGTGGAGTAATATGAAGCATGAAATAACAGATTTCGTTTCAAAATGCGTGACATGTCAACAAGTAAAAATAGAGCATCAAAGACCCGGAGGACTTTTACAACCCCTAGATATTCCTACTTGGAAATGGGAATCTATTGCGATGGATTTTGTGACAGGATTACCCGTAACATTCCAAGGAATGAATGAAATATGGGTAGTAGTAGATAGACTAACTAAGTGTGCTCACTTTTTAGCCACGAAGACTTCATGGAACTCAGAACAATTAGCTAAGAAATACATAAAAGAAATAGTGAGATTACATGGGGTTCCCACAACCATTGTATCAGACAGAGATACAAATTTCTTAGCTAGATTCTGGAAAAGTTTTCAAACCGCAATGGGATCTAAGCTTAACTTTAGTACTGCCTTCCACCCACAGACAGATGGTCAGACTGAGCGAACCATCCAAACCTTGGAAGATTTATTAAGATCATGTGTTTTAGATTTTCAAGGATCATGGGAGCAACACTTACCCTTAATAGAATTTTCTTACAATAACAGTTATCATGCTAGTATTGGTATGGCTCCATATGAAGCTCTGTATGGACAAAGGTGCAGAACACCATTATGTTGGAGTGATATTGATGAATCCAAAATAATTGGACCAGATCTGATACAAGAAACAACAGATAAAGTAAGAATCATATAAGAGAAAATGAGAGCCACACAAAGTCGTCAAAAGAGCTATGCTGACCTTAAAAGACGACCATTAGAATTTCAAAAGGGAGATTTTGTATTTCTCAAGGTATCACCTACTAAAGGAGTAGTACGCTTTGGGAAACAACGAAAATTAAGTCCTAGATACATAGGGCCTTTTGAAATAAATGAAAGAGTTGGGAATGTGGCATATCGACTTCATCTTCCGATAGAATTGTCAAGGATACATGACGTTTTCCATGTTTCACTGTTAAGGAAGTATGTCTCTGATCCAAGTCATATTATTAACATACCACCTTTACAAGTTAGGGAAGATCTTACCTACGAGGAGTTACCAATTCGAATTTTAGATCGAAAAGCAAAAAATTCTTCGTAATAAAACTATTCCATTGGTGAAAGTTTTATGGTCTCGCCATGATATGTCACAAGCAACATGGGAAACCTAGCTGGAAATGAAAACCAAGTACCCTCATTTGTTCTAAAACAAGGTAATTCAAGTTTCGGGACGAAACTTATTTTAAGGAGGGTAGAATGTAATAAACCGAATATATATATATATATATATATATATATATATATATATATATATATATATATATTTTATTAATATTATAACACTTTATTAATATTATAACGTATAATAATATACGACGAACATGTAGTATACCTTATACCAATAGGTCTTATTTCAGACGAGAAATAGTTAGTCTTAAATAAGACATTTCGTACTTTATACTCCGTGTACCTCATTTACGAATTTATACAATTTAATATTTACCCTTATTATAAATGTAATGGATCAAGAGTACGTATTATGGTATAAAAATAATTTAGGATAAGTATGAAAGAAAAGAAGGAAGAAAACAAATTGCTTTTGACTACTGAAAAAACTTACTGGGTAAGTTTTAGTTTTCACCGACTTTAAGTACTATAAAATGCCAATCATGTTTCCTGACATTAGGAATATGAAAAACAAATACAAAGAAATTAAAAGACCACAAACAAAACAAAAGCAAAGAAAAGAAGAACAAGTTGTACGAAACCTAATTAAATCATCCATATTTACCTACCTAATTAAAAATAAGGTATGATTTCAGGACCCTTTGTCGATAAAAGTAATTATTTACCTTTATATATAGTGAAATAAGGACTTAGAAATAAGCGGTTATTATCAATTTTATTGTTAATTTCGTCATAAGTTTGTTATACCGTCTCATGTTATATTTTCGTTCGTTATAATATAATATTAATCACGTCTTTCTTTTTATAATCATGATATATACATTACGTAAAGAAAGGATTTGAATGTGTGATTACATATTTTTCCTTATAATGTATAATTGGCCAATTGTAGCATTCGGGATACTATTACAGAAAGAGATGACATTACAAATTTTAACCTATGTACATGGAAGGGGGCACGGCCTCATAAGAACTAAGGTTCTGGTTATTACTGACGAAAGTGTCAGGGGTTTACACAGGTCTAAGATCTGGGATCCTGTGTACATAGATGAGGGCGCAGCCCAGGGGAGTTTTTACTCCGTAATGTGTCTCATTTCAGTAATGGTAAACCGGTATCCAATATCTTGCATGTTATGATAAAATGACAGGGTATCCCCATTGACAATGGACTGGTACGGGTAATAATTAAATAAGAATTATTTAATTAGGACCATTGAAGGTAACTGAGATCATATTCAGTCAGTGTTGACTGATTTTGTTTATTCAAATTATTTTCAGGTTTCTGTGCTGGGGAACCGAGGGAGTGAGTTCATTATAAATTTAAAACTCAGGATATAATTAGTATGTAATATAAGAGTTGCTGAGTAGATCTTGTAGCCTTGTATTTCCAATACAGGAAATATGGCGGTGACGCCTTGTAATAAATTAATTTTCAAGTTATATTTCTTTTATATATAAATAAAATCGTACTCGTTATTTCATCCAATTTGATTTCATTTTAATATAATAAATTTTTATTTTTTATTTTTTTGAGGGCGTTACACGCATCCAAGAGGACCTACGCAGATATCCTGCAAAGTACTCCTGCTGCTGCTACCTCTCCAGCTCTACAGTCAGTCGGCATCTCTATAAGAGGAAGGATGAAGAAGGCTGCTGTCAATGTTGCTGCTGCAAGTTTGCGCTCTGCTCACGTCCCAACTAGGCCGCGCAAGATCTCGGTCGCTTCCATAGCTGCTGCTGCTACGGCACTCCTGACCGCCTCCTCTCCTCCGCGTGAGGAGACTAAGATTGCTAACGTCAAGAAAGCATCTCCTGGCAACCCAAAGAAGTCGCCAAAGAAGAAAGAAGTCTCAACTCCTGATGCTGCTTCAGTTATGGTGATCAATGGTGCTACCCTTGAGGAACAAGTCCAAAACATGAACGCGCTCCTTGAAAGGGTGTTAAAGGAGAACGAGGAGAAGAACAAGAAGATTGACGAGCTCCAAAAAGAGGTGGTGGCGCTCCGTGACAAGAAGGCTGAGAGCGAATATGCTGACACTGAGGAGGAGGATGACAGCGACAAAGATGTTGGCAAGGAAGACGGTGGAAAGCCAACTAATGAAGTCGGCGCCTTCACTGAGGAAAAGCTTCAGGAGCTAATAGCAAGGACCATCAAGAGTCAGCTAGACAACAGCTCAGCAAGCAATGGACGTTACATCAAGCCTTATCCCAAGAGGATTGACAGTTTACGCATGCCTTCTGGTTATCAACCTCCAAAGTTTCAACAGTTCGACGGAAAGGGGAATCCCAAACAACACATTGCTCACTTCGTCGAGACATGCAGCAACGCCGAAACTGAAGGTGATTGTTTAGTAAAACAGTTCGTGCGCTCTCTTAAAGGACTTGCGTTTGATTGGTATACGGATCTGGATTCCGAGTCAATTGACAGCTGGGGTCACATGGAAGATGAATTCCTCAACAGATTCTACAGCACAAGGCGTGTTGTCAGCATGAGTGAGTTGACAAATACAACCCAATGGGAAGATGAACCTGTCGTGGCCTACATCAACAGGTGGCGTGCGTTGAGCCTAGAATGCAAGGATCGCTTAAGTGAAGCCTCAGCAGTTGAGATGTGCATCAATGGGATGAGCTGGGATATTCTCTATATCTTGAAGGGGATCAGACCGAGAAGCTTTCAAGAACTGGCGACTCGCGCTCATGACATGGAAATTATAATCAAAGGACGTGACAAATCTCGATCAACGTCTTCCAAGGCGCCAGGTGAAAAGAAAGAGTTCAAGAAAACTGATAAGAGCTCTAGGTCATCAACAAAGGAAACAATGGCTGTCGAAACCTGTAGTGCGCCTGTGAAGATCTCGTCCAAACCCAAGTACGAGAAGAAGAAGGAGAAGTTTTCTTACAACTACCAACGAGAGAAGCCTACCTTGGAGGAGTTACAAGCAAAGAAGTACCCATTCCCAGACTCTGACTTGTCAGGAATGTTAAACGACCTCCTTGAGAAAAGGGTTATACAATTGCCAGAGTCCAAGCGCCCTGAGCAAGCAAACAAAACAGGAGATGCTAACTACTGTCGCTATCATAGATTGTTGGGCCATCCCCTTAAAAAGTGTATACCACTTAAGGAAAAGATCATGCAACTCTCCAAGGAAGGGAAGATCATTCTTGACTTGGATGAAACAGTTTCAACAAATCAAACTACTGCGGTTCTGGAGGAACTTGAAGAGCCAACTATGCATCAAGGATGGTTTGTTCATACGTTGCAATTTGGAAGCTTTAAGCCTACGATGTTACGGATTCAAAGGTCTTCACCATCACTACCTCCATTATCATCAGAAACAAAGTCAACTCCTCAAGACAAGAATGAGGGAGACAAAAATGAAGATGATGACAATGAAGGTTGGACCTTGGTAACACGTAGGAAGCCGAGGAAACAAGTGAAGCAAATAGTCCAGCGTGGGCGAAGCAAGCCAAAGAAGAAAAAGCCTCGCAAACCAAAAAACAAGAAAAAGCCGAAAACTGTGGTTAAACCACGTGTCTTGCCTATAGATATGTTAGAGCAAGAACCACCAAGGCATGTTACCTTAGAAGAATTCTTCCCACGAGATTTTTGGAACAAAGTATCCGTGTGCACTACCTCAGCAATTAAAGGTAGCAAAGAAGAAAAGGCAAAGGAAGGAGAGGTGGATGATGCAGTGCCAACACAGCAACCTCACCCTCAAAAGGATGATGAAGTGGTGAATGCTCTAGATGACCTCCCTGCAAACATGGGATGGA
This sequence comes from Silene conica, assembly GCA_029255685.2. Lineage (NCBI taxonomy): Eukaryota > Viridiplantae > Streptophyta > Magnoliopsida > Caryophyllales > Caryophyllaceae > Silene > Silene conica. Next base: position 79,227,762 of record CM055314.2, read on the forward strand.
AAGAAATATTTCATTGCCTAAAGAGAAGCGTCAATTGATACTTCAAGGACTCGAGAAACCAGAGTTGTATGCGGGCAAGATGAAAAAAAAGGTTGAGCCCACCGAGCAATCAACTGGATGTTTCTCCTGCAACGCAGCCTTGAGTTTTTCAGATGAAGATTTGCTTCTTGGGTCTACACTTCACAACAGGCCTCTTTATGTGTTAGGGTACATCCGAGGGCATAAAGTCAAGCGTATCTTGATCGATGGAGGTTCAGGAGTCAACCTCATGCCAAAAGCGACCATGCAAGAGTTGGGGATCACGATGGATGAACTATCAAATAGTCGAACAATGATTCATGGTTTCAACTTAAATGGTGAACGCGCAGTTGGAATGATCCGAGTAAACCTTAGCATGGGTGACTTTACTTCCGACACATTGTTCCACGTCATCGACGCCAAGACATCATTCAAATTGTTGTTAGGACGACCTTGGAAACATGAAAATGGAGTCGTCGCCTCAACCCTTTATCAATGCTTGAAGTATTATCGCGGCGGTGAGAGAAAGATAGACGGAGATGCAAAACCTTTCTCTAAAATCGACGCCTTTTTCGCTGATGCAAAATTCTTTGAAGAGAACGGTACGTCCAGTGAGTTCATGCCAACCACCATCTCTTCAACAGGAAAAGGCGGTAAGCGAGGAAAGACCGTCAACACGAAAAATACAACTCCAAATCCTGCTGAAGAAGTTGATGTCAAGGCAGAGGCAAACAAGGTAACTACTCCTCTTGTGTCAACCAAGAAGGAAGAAAGGACGCAGAAGGCCGCGCCGCCAATACTACGCTACATCCCAAAGTCTCGGCGCAAAGATGGGGAGAGTCCTTTCGCAGAATGTTCAACGTCAAAGACAGAACCTAAGGACAAAAATAAGTCAAGTCAGACGATCAAGCAAGAATGGGTCGCAAAAGTTACTATACCTCTGACAAGTTCATCCCAAACAAAGGTTGTGAAACCACCTCCTACGGGTTTTGTCCATTCATCCAGTCAACCTTCAAGTGAGGAAAACAAAGGGATGTTTGATCCTAATGCATACAGGCTACTTGCAAAGACTGGTTATGACTTCACAAATCCGACTCCCCTTGGGAAGGTTATAAAAGTCGAGCCATATGGCCTTAATAAGGCGCAGCAAGAGTTCTTCAAGCAAGAAGGGAGTTTCATAGCATCCAAACCTGGGTTAGGATATGAGTCTCCTGCACCTGTGAAGATTGGTGCTCGCAGAAGAGGCGCTCGTACATCTTCTCAGCACATTACAGTGGAAGAGGTTGCAGAAGATGAACAAGGAGAAAAGGCGCATTCATCTTCGGTTTTCGATCGCATAAGTCCACCTGCAAAAAAGTCACATTTTTCGGTATTTACAAGGTTGGGAAGACCAAGTGTTTCAACTAAACACACTTCAGTCTTTGCTAGGCTTGGCAATCAAGATAAAAGTGAAGTCAAAACACAAGTGCCTTCGCTGTGCATGAACAAGAAGAGTACAATACATGATCGCTTGGGCACTCCATCAAAAAAAGTCTTCAATCGACTAGGAGATCCCAAGAAGAATTGTGGTGACAAACGTTCTTTCTCAACTTCTACGAAACAAGTTGAAGAAGAAATAAGATCAAGTGATGACCTGAGAAGCGCGGTACCATCTCGCATGAAACATATGCAAGTAGTAGATATCATACAACATGAACCACTCAAAGTAAGGAGGCATGTACTAGTTCTCACAGGCCAGTCAAAAGACGTAGAAGATCTTGCTTCTTCATCTCGAAGTCCCTCCGGTCCAAAGGAACCAAAAGACTTCGAAAATGTCACTTCATCATATCACATCACAGTAGAAGAGATGCCTGATGTGGATAAAGAAGTTGAAGCTGACGAGGCTCCTGAAACACTTGAAGACGGGGGGCAATCGACTGTGGATGAACTCAAAGAACTCAACTTGGGAACTGCTGAAGATCCTCGCCCTATTTATGTTAGTGCTCTACTGACTAAGGAAGAAGAGGAAGAGTACTACAAGTTATTGGTCGAGTACAAAGATGTCTTTGCTTGGAGTTACAAAGAGATGCCTGGACTCAGTCCAAACATTGCAGTTCATCGTCTAACAATCAAGAAAAGCATCAGTGCCAAGAAGCAATCCCACCGTCGTTTCAGGCCGGAACTTGTACCTGAGATTGAAAATGAAGTAAATAAACTCGTAGAGGCGGGTTTCATTCGTGAAGTCACATATCCTACTTGGATCGCAAATATTGTCCCAGTCATAAAGAAGAATGGACAATTACGCATTTACGCATATGCGTGGATTTTCGAGATCTTAATGAGGCATACCCAAAGGATGACTTCCCCTTACCAGTCACAGAGCTGATGATTGATGCGACCACTGGTCACGAAGCACTCTCCTTCATGGATTGTACTGCTGGTTACAATCAAATACATATGGCTCCTGAAGACCAAGAAGCAACAGGTTTTCGAACCCCAAAAGAGATCTTTTGCTACACGGTCATGCCGTTTGGATTGAAAAATGCTGGCGCTACATATCAACGCGCGATGCAAAAGATTTTCGATGACATGCTGCATAAAACAATAGAGTGTTATGTTGATGACGTGGTGGTAAAATCAAAGAAAAGAGAAGACCACATCAAAGACCTTCAGGCTGTCTTCGAAAGACTTAGAAAATATCAACTCAAGATGAATCCACTCAAATGTGCGTTCGGTGTCACATCTGGGAAATTCTTGGGCTTCGTAGTCAGACATAGAGGTATTGAAATTGACCAAACAAAAATCAAAGCCATCAACGAAATGCCGGAACCAAAAACGTTGAAGGAGCTACGAGGATTGCAAGGACGCTTGGCATACATTCGAAGGTTTATCTCTAATCTAGCCGGGCGTTGTCAACCATTCAGCCATCTTATGAAGAAGGATGCTCCATTCCAGTGGGATGAAAATTGCAGAAATGCTTCCAATAGCATTAAGAGGTACCTCGCCAGTGCACCGGTTCTGGGGGCACCAATTCCAGGAAAGCCACTTGTACTTTATATCGCAGCGCAAGAACGTTCGCTGGGGGCAATGTGTGCCCAAGAAATTGAAGACCGCAAGGAAAGGGCACTCTACTACTTGAGTCGTACTCTAGTTGGAGCTGAACTGAATTATTCTCCAATTGAGAAGATATGTCTCGCCTTGGTGTTTGCCATCCAGAAGTTAAGGCATTACATGCAGGCACATACGATACACATAGTCTCAAAAGCTGACCCAATCAAATATATACTCTCGAGACCAGTCTTATTTGGGAGGCTTGCAAAATGGGCAATGTTACTTAAGCAATATGACTTGGTGTTCGTGCCCCAAAAGGCGGTGAAGGGTCAAGTTATCGCCGATTTCTTCGCTGATCATCCAGTACCAGCTGAGTGGGAAATTTCAGATGACCTCCTGGGAGAAGAAATCTTCTACGCGGATGTTCTACCCCCATGGCAAATGTATTTCGATGGTGCTGCAAGACAAGATGGCGCTGGAGCTGGAGTTGTATTCGTAACTCCGCAAAATCATCTCATGCCATATGCCTTTACGCTCACTCAGTCGTGCACAAATAATATGGCCGAATACCAAGCTTTCATACTTGGTCTCCAAATGGCGATCGAAATAGGCGTCAGAGATATGGACATCTATGGTGACTCGCAGCTGGTAATAAGCCAAGTACTCGATGAATACGAAGTGAAGAAGGAAGACTTGATTCCTTATCATCGATGAGCATTGCAACTACTCAACCAACTTGACTCCATCAAAATTGGTCATGTACCGCGGAGTGCCAATAAGTTGGCTGACGCGCTTGCTAATCTTGCAGCCACTTTGGCACTGGGGGCAGAAGAATCAATGCAAGTTCCAGTTTGCAATCGTTGGGCAGTATCATTACTTGAAGGAAAAGAGAACGTAGATACAACAAACATGATATGCGTCTACAAAATTGATGAAGATGAGTGGCGTCAACCCATCATTGACTTCTTGGATCACCAAAAATTACCTGACGATCCCAGACACAAGGTAGAGATACGTCGGCGTGCTCCAAAGTTTATTCATTATAAGGGGACACTCTACAGACGTTCTTTCTCAGGACAATGGTTGAGGTGTTTAAGCAAAAACGAAGCTGCTGAAACCATGCACGAAGCTCACTATGGCATTTGTGGTGCTTATCAATCTGGGCCTAAACTTCATGACCGTGTAAAGAGAATGGGGTATTACTGGCCAACCATGATACAAGATTGCTTGGATTTCGCAAAAAAGTGTGAACCTTGTCAATTCTATGCAAACTTCATACACCAACCTCCAGAGCCATTACACCCTACTGTTTCTTCATGGCCTTTTGAAGCTTGGGGACTTGACGTTATGGGACCTCTTGTTCCGAAGGCCTCAAATGGACACGAATACATTCTCGCAGGTACTGACTACTTCTCAAAATGGGCAGAAGCAATCACACTACGGGAGGTGAAGAAAGAAAATGTTGTGGACTTCATTCGAACACAGATCATCTTCAGATATGGCGTACCGCAACATATCACAACTGACAACGGGAAACAATTCTTCAACCATCTCATGAGAAATCTGAGTGAGAAATTCAATTTCAAACAATATAAGTCATCAATGTACAACGCTCCTGCAATTGGCTTGGCTGAAGCTTTCAATAAGATCCTTTGCAACTTGTTGAGAAAAGCAGTAGCGAAGTCCAAACGAAACTGGCATGAAAGAATTGGTGAAACATTATGGGCGTATCGTACCACATACAAAACACCTACTCAAGCAACACCGTATGCGTTGGTATATGGAGTGGAAGACGTGTTACCATTGGAGTTGCAAATCCCTTCCTTACGCATTGTTATTCAGGAGGGACTCACGGAAGATGAAAATGACAAGTTGCGGTTGGCAGAGTTAGAAGCTCTCGATGAAAAAAGATTGGAGGCTCAACAAAAGCTCCAGTGCTACCAAGCAAGGATGTCACGCGCATTCAACAAAAAGGTGCGCCCTCGTTCTTTCCAAGTAGGAGACATGGTACTTGCGGTACGAAGACCAATTATCACTTCTCACAAGCCAGTAGGTAAATTCACCTCTAAGTGGGATGGTCCATACGTCGTGAAGGAGGTCTACACAAATGGTGCCTACAAAATCGTGGATAAAGACGGTGTTCACGTAGGCCCAATCAATGGAAAGTTTCTGAAACGCCACTATTCCTAAACTCCAACGATGAAGGCTCCTAAGCAAGAGGATAAACTGCATCCAAAAAAAAAAAAAAAAAAAGATCACAAAAAAAAAAAATTCATCTTTCATGAACTACGTCGGCTTGATCTTGTAAAGTACTTCGTGCTTTACAGGTACGTAGGCAACTTGGGTGAACATATAGCTCAAGTGCAGCCACACCTTAAAAAAAAAAAATCCAATCCTTTCATCTTTTATGAACTACGTCGGCTTGATCTTGTAAAGTACTTCGTGCTTTACAGGTACGTAGGCAACTTGGGTGAACATGTAGCTCAAGTGCAGCCACACCTTCAAAAAAATAAAAAATCCTACCATTTCTATCTTTCATGAACTACGTCGGCTTGATCTTGTAAAGTACTTCGTGCTTTACAGGTACATAGGCAGCTTGGGTGAACATGTAGCTCAAGTGCAGCCACACCTTCATATAAACCACATCCATCTCTGAACTACGTTGGCTTGATCTTGCAAGTTGTCACCTTGTCAGCTTTGCGGGTACGTAGGCAATTTGAATAAACACTTTGTTCAAGTGCAGCCACACCTCCAAACAAACACCATCCCTCTTTGAACTACGTTAACTTTGTCTTGTGAAGTACACTTTGCACTTTGCAGCATCTCGCAGTCGATGAGTCATGACTCGGAGTAGCTTGGAATCTCTTGCATTTTGCAGCCTCTTGCAGTCGACGAGTCAGGGCTCGGAGTAGCTTGAAATCTCTTACACTTTGCAGCCTCTTGCAGTCGACGAGTCAGGGCTCGGAGTAGCTTGAAAACTCTTGCACTTTGCAGCCTCTTGCGGTCGACGAGCCATGACTCGGAGTAGCTTGGAATCTTTTGTCACTTGCACCTCTTGCGGTCGACGAGTCAGGACTCGGAGTAGCTTGGAATCTCTTGTCTCTTACACCTCTTGCAGTCGACGAGTTAGGACTCGGAATAGCTTGGAATCTCTTGTCTCTTACACCTCTTGCAGTCGATGAGTTAGGACTCAGAATAGCTTGGAATCTCTTGTCTCTTGCACCTTTATATCTTCATGCGGTCGACGAATCGGGTACATTGCATGACAATCCGAAGAGAGTCGAAATGATCCGACCGGAGTAACCTCTATATCTTCATGCGGTCGACGAATCGGGTACATTGCATGACAACTCCGAAGAGAGTCGAAATGATCCGACCGGAGTATATCCACATGGGCTGAGCCTAATTTGAGGTAATCATAAACCTGCACACAATACGATAATTCCACCCAAAAAAAACAAAAAAAAAAAAAAAAAATACACGCAATATTCAAACGAAGTGTATAGCCTGCAAACAAGAAAACCAGGAAGAAACAAGCCCTGTCCATTTCTCTATCTATATTATAAACAAAGTTTGACGATAGGATTATTTTAAAGGCTAAATTTCATATCCTATCGTAACATGCCTTTCGAGAATGTGAGGGTGAGACCATTACCAAAGTGCTACACCAACTCAAGATTTTGATCAACAGATAAATCCTATGAGAGCTACTGGGATTTTGATTAGTAGTGGCTTGATCCTATCCAGTATCAATAGCGCTTCGACCTGAAAAAAGAAAAAAGCCGACTGTTTTAGGCCTACTTCAAACAATAAAATTAAGACCTTTTTCTACAACAAGAACAAACAGCAACATGTTATCAAGATCGAGCCAAATTCTTAAACAGTAGTCAATATCTTAGTATGGTGCAGGAAATAGAGTAAGACGGATGCAATATAAAGCAAAATTCGTAAGCCACCTCAGTATGGAAATTAGTAAAGTCACGACTACATTAAGACTTGAACCAAAAAAAAAGGATGAAGAAAAGCGAGGAATCCCGTACCAAAAGCAGCACGTTCTGCTGAATACCGCGTCGGAAAATAAAGTGCGTCAAACAAGAAAATCAAACAAAATTTTGGGTAGAATTCTAAAGTAACCCGAGGAGTAAATCAAATTTGGACATGGAGTTGGATGAAATTCAAGTCAATACTATCAAAACCGAAGCGACGAACTTCGAGCAATTAATTTGAAAGCTCTCAAAACTTACCTCTGTTAATCTGGTTTCTCGCACGATGAAGATGAACGCGAAAAAAATCAAGACACGGTGATGTTCGATAACAATGAAATTCTACTTACACTTGTATGAAAGCAAACAAGTCATGAGTATGGTGTTATGTGCCTCTCAGAAATATAGAGCCTGACAAAACATGAAACAAAGGACGAAGCTTTAGAAGAAAATTTACCGTCGAAATCGAAGGAGCTAGCACTCGTGTTCATGGCTGCCGTGTTGTCTCGTATATATACTCCACATATATGTTATATATATGTTATATATATATATATATATATATATATATATATATATATATATATATATATATATATATATAGAGTTGGGATCACATGAGTCCACCCTAAATATTTGAGTCCATGAGTCTAACAATGATATCATAAGTTGTATAAAAAAGTATCACGTGTTTTCAATATCAAATTTTTTTCCTTTTTTTGTTTTTTCTTTTTCAATATTACTTTTTTTTTTGCCTTTTCTTTTAAAATGACATTTTCTTTATTAAAAAAATTCCCTTTTTCAGTATGCATTTTTTTTAAAACAAACACGTTTTTTTAATAAAAAGGCGTTTTTACTCGAATTTTTTTTTCATTACAATATCACAAGTTACTCAATACAATATCACCGGTTCTTCAAAATAATATCACCAAAAAAAATTCGAGAAAAAAAATTTTCGGAAAAAAATTTCGAGAGAAAAATTGAAAAAAAAAATTTGGAAAAATATATTTTCGGGAAAAAAAGTTCTTGAAAAAATTTCGTGATATTGTTTAATATAGTGCGTGATATTGTTTAACAAAAGGCGTATTTTCTCGAAATTTTTTTCGATTTTTTTTCATTACAATATTACAAGTTACTCAATACAATATCACCGGTTCTTCATAATAATATCACAAAAAAAAAATTCGAGAAAAAAATATTTCGGAAAAAAAATTCGAGAGAAAAAATTGAAAAAAAAAATTCGAAAAAAATACTTGCGCGAAAAAAAGTTCTTGAAAAAATTTCGTGATATTGTTTAATATAGTGCGTGATATTGTTTAACAAAAGGCGTTTTTTCTCGAAAAATTTTTTCAATTTTTTTTTCACTACAATATCACAAGTTACTCAATACAATATCACCGGTTCTCCAAAATAATATCACAAAAAAAAATTCTGAAAAAAAAAATCGAGAAAAAAAATTGAAAAAAAAACTCTGAAAAAAAAATGTCGAAAAAAAAAATTTGGGAAAAAAAGTTTTGGAAAAAAATTTCGTGATTTTTTTTTATATAGTGCGTGATATTGTTTGCTGTAATATTATATTGAAAAGGTTGTGATATTGTAGATTTTGTAGTGTAAGAAAATCGTGATATGTTTTAATACAACTTGTGATACTCTAAATGGACTCATGGACTCAAATATTTAGGTGGACTCACCGGATCCCGCCTCTATATATATATATATATATATATAGATTTAGGATCGGGTGAGAACGATTATACGGTGCATACGGTGAGAACGAGTCACGTCCGTTGGATTAAAACACAATCAACGGTTAAGAAATACCCACAACCCACATTGTAGATAGATTTTTTGACGGAATAGATAATTTTTTTTTTACCTTTTTACACAAACTTAGATACATTTTTTTACGGAGTAAATACTTTTTTTTTTTTTACCTTTTTACGTAAACCTATATACATTTTTTTGACGGAGTAGATACATTTTTTTTACTTTTTTACGTAAACCTAGATACATTTTTTGACGGAGTAGATACATTTTTTTTACTTTTTTTTTTACATAAACCTATATACATTTTTTGAAGGAGTAGATACATTTTTTTTACTTTTTTACATAAACCTAAATACATTTTTTGAAGTAGTAGATACATTTTTTTTTAACTTTTTTACGTAAACCTAAATACATTTTTTGACGAAGTAGATACATTTTTTTTTACCTTTTTTACATAAACTTAGATACATTTTTTGAAGTAGTAGATACATTTTTTTTTACTTTTTTACGTAAACCTAGACACATTTTTTGAGAAGTAGATACATTTATTTTTACTTTTTTACGTAAACCTAGATACATTTTTTGACGAAGTAGATACATTTTTTTTTACTTTTTTTACATAAACCTATATACATTTTTTGAAGGAGTAGATACATTTTTTTTTTACTTTTTTTACATAAACCTATATACATTGTTTGAAGGACATTTTTTTTTAGTTTTTTACATAAACCTAGATACATTTTTTGAAGGAGTAGATACTTTTACTTTTTTACGTAAATCTAGATACATTTTTTGACGGAATATCTACATTTTTTTAGTTTTTTACATAAAACTAGATACATTTTTTGAAGGAGTAGATACATTTTTTTTAAACTTTTTTTACATAAACTTAGATACATTTTTTGACGGACTAGATATATATTTTTTTTTTACTTTGTTACATAAACCTAGATAAATTTTTTAACGGATTAGATACATTTTTTTACTTAAACCTAAATACATTTTTTGACGGAATAAATACATTTTTTTTTTTACTTTTTACATAAACGTAGATACAGTTTTTGACGGAGTAGATACATTTTTTTACTTAAACCTAGATACTTTTTTTACGGAGTAGATACATTTTTATTACATTTTTACATAAACCTAGATACATTTTTTTGACGGAGTAGATACCTTTTTTTTTACTTTTTTACATAAACCTAGTTACCCTAGTTACATTTTTTGACGGGGTAGATACATTTTTTTTATTTAAATCTAGATACAATTTTTGACAGAGTAGTTGCATTTTTTTAATTTTTTACATAAACCTAGATAAAAAATTTTAAGGAGTAGATATATTTTTTGACGGGTTAGATATATTTTTTTTTTACTTTTTTACATAAACCTAGTTACATTTTTAATATATTTGACAATTTTCACTTGTCGATCAATAATATGTCTAATGAAATATATTATGATGAATAAATTAGTGTTGATATAAATACTTTTGTCGATCAACGAACTGATACAAGAAGGATCTTCCACGGAATGTGATTAAAAGAAAGACGGCTGAATGTGAGACTTTGAGAATTCAAGAGAAGGAAGGGTGCAACTTAATACGTTAGAGCATTCCCCACAATCTAATAAGAGGGAAGTGAAGTGTTGTGGTCAGAGCAGGACGAATCGACGCATGTGCTTTCGCGCTTTACTCCTTCCTTGCTCTTCCCCTCGAAGGGGCGGCTATGTAATAGACCACTCAGGCACTCGGATATAAAGAATTTCAAATAATTAATCGTTCAGTGGGAGAAAAAAAATCAGTTTGAGACAAGCAATAAAATTACACAATGAAAACGATAGACATTGGGTGAGTTGGTTTGATACTAGCCTTTAATCTCAATCTCATCCAAGGGATAAGAGTCGTTCTCACCGTATATACCGAATGATCGTTCTCACCGGATCTTGACTCTAGATTTAGAATCGGGTGAGAACGATTATACGGTGCATACGGTGAGAACGAACACTAACCATAAGATTAAAAAGAAATCTACGGTTAAAACAAGCTTCACACAAACATTGATCATAAAATCCACCCAATTATAAGTTACAGTACCCAAACTCTATCTTACTCCATTTCCCCCCAAATTCTTTTTTTCCCCAAATTTATTTTTCTCCAAATTAATTTCCCCCATTTTTTGACGGAGTAGATTTTTACATAAACCTAGTTACATTTTTTGACGGAGAAGATACATTTTTTACTTAAACCTAAATACATTTTTTGACGGAGTAGATACATTTTTTTTACTTTTTTACATAAACCTAAATACATTTTTTGACGGGGTAGATACATTTTTTTTACTTAATCCTAGATACATTTTTTGACGGAGTAGATACATTTTTTTGTACATTTACATAAACTTAGATTTTTACGGAGTAAATACATTTTTTAAAACTTTTTTTTCATAAACCTAGATACATTTTTTGACGGGATAGATACATTTTTTTTTACTTTTTTTAGTAAACCCATATACATTTTTTTTACGGAATAGATACATTTTTTTTTACTTTTTTTACATAAACCTAGATACATTTTTTGAAGTAGTAGATACATTTTTTACTTAAACTTAAATACATTTTTTTTTTCTTTTTACATAAACCTATATACATTTTTTGACAGAGTAGATACATTTTTTTTACTTAAACCTAGATGCACTTTTTGACGGAGTAGATACATTTTTTTACTTAAATCTAGATACATTTTTTGACGGAGTAGATACATATTTACTTAAAGCTACATACATTTTCTGACGGAATAAATACATTTTTTTTAATATTTTTTACTTAAACCTAGTTACATTGTTCGACGGAGTAGATACATTATGTTGCAATTAATACATAACTCCACATCACTAACCAGTAACCACCCTAACAAAACCATCAACTCTATCATATAACCAACTCTCATCTTCACCATCCAATTTTTACTCTCATTTACCCAACCCCAATCTTTACCGTCCAACAGCCCCACTATCTACTTACCTATACAATTCATGCTCACCAATATCAACCCGGATTAAACCCACCCGCTTATCCGTCTTCCCTTCATCAAACTCGACCCAACCCGAATCGCATCGATCCCGTACCGATCCTCCGCCACGGACACCACCAGCGCAACGCCCAGTATCGCCATCGCGTAGACATCGATTGTTGCGGAGGCAAATAGGACCGCGATCGAGGTTGGGTAACCGACCAGGGCGATGAGGGCAGGGAGCACGTGGCCCGACACCACCCAGAACAGAACGCTAACCACACTTGATGACTTGATTATTAAAATTCGATTACGTGCGAATGGTTCATAGTCTGTTACATTTTTTTTTTTTATTTGAGGGGGTTACATTAGTATTGGACTAATGACTTATTTTAGTAATTAAATCTCAGCCTATAATTGGACTTTAATCCAATGGTTTGTAGATGTTCTCACCGAATGCACCGAATAGTCGTTCTCACCGGATCTTGACTCTATATATATATATATAGACTTGTATATATATATATATATATATATATATATATATATATATATATATATATATATATATATATATATATATATATATATATATATTATATAGATTCGGGATCCGATGAGAACTACCAAGATAGTGAGAACTGTGAGAACCAACTTGCAGCCCTTAGAAGTAACTGAAATTTGACGATTGAATTTGGTTTTAATAATAAGTTTTCGAAACTTCCAAGCCATCGGGCCCCCAAATCCTCCAAACTTACTCACTTTTGTGTGAGGGGGCCCCAGGCTCATACTTCCCCTTTTGTGTGAAGTCAGATCTGGTTTTGAGTAGGGTTTAGGTTATGGAAAAGCCTTCTATATAAGGCGGCATAAGAGCTGTTGTTTGTTGCTCTTGAAAGATCCGTGTGGGCTGTCTCTTGTCACACTTATCGAGGCCCACACGAGGCACTCAATAGGTCTCAAGTTCGAGCCCTAGCAACGCTATACTACCCTTATTAAAATAAGATCACTAGATCCCCACTTCGAGTCCCACCTAAGCCTAAAACACCTTGCAAAAACGAGTGCAAACAAGTCTAATAAACAAACGATTTTGTAAACAAAACTATCGTTTATATCAAATCGTGACCCAAAATGCGAGGTATTACAGTCTTCCCCCCTTAAAAGAACTTCGTCCCGAAGTTTTACCTTACTTAGGTGCCAAAACAAACAACTCAGATGAACTTGGAATACAAAACATCACAAAAAGGTTCATTTAAATCTTTAAATCACAGAATGTTACATTCCACCCCCCTTAAAGAAAAGTTACGTCCACGTAACTTACCTCAATCGAACAAATGTGGATAACGCTCTCTCATGGATGCCTCAGGCTCCCACGTAGCCTCCTCCTGATTATGATTCGTCCACAAGACCTTCACCAAGGACGTCTCCCCATTGCGAGTCTTCCGTATCTTCCTCTCCAGAATTTCCTTCGGAGTCTCAATGTAAGCCAACTGCTCATCTACCTCAATCACCTCGTGCTGAAGCACATGTGATGGGTCACTCACATATTTCCTCAACTGGGACACATGGAACACATTATGGACCTTGGATAGAGCTGGAGGTAAAGCTAGTCGGTATGCCACCTCCCCAACTCTGTCCAAAATCTCAAATGGTCCAATAAATTTCTGACTCAATTTGCCACGCTTCCCAAACCTCATCACACCCTTCATTGGAGACACCTTCAGTAGTACTTTCTCCCCGGCCTCAAATGAAATATCGCTCCTCTTCAGATCGGCATAGCTCTTCTGTCTATCCTGAGCGGCCCTCATCCTCTGTCGAATAATCTGAACCTGCTCCACCATCTCCTGGATCATATCTGGCCCCAATGTCACAACATCAGCTCGATCATCCCAACACACAGGGCTCCGACACTTTCTCCCGTATAGAGCCTCGAAAGGGGCCATGCCTATGCTTGCATGGTAGCTGTTATTATAAGAAAACTCGATCAACCCCAGTCGATCCTCCCAAGATCCTCCGAACTCAAGTACACAAGCCCTCAACATATCCTCAAGGGTCTGAATCGTCCTCTCAGTCTGACCGTCAGTAGCCGGATGAAAAGCATTACTCATCTTCAATTGGGTACCCAAAGCTGCCTGTAACTCCTGCCAAAACCTAGAGATGAATCGCGAGTCTCTATCTGAAACAATGTCCTTGGGTACGCCATGCAGTTTGACCACATTCTGAACATAGGACTTAGCCAACTCGGCCTTACTCCAGGTATCTTTCATCGGAATAAAGTGAGCTGACTTAGTCAAACGATCCACAATCACCCAAATCATGTTGTTGCCCCTCTGAGTCCGAGGCAACCCCACGATAAAGTCCATCGAAATGTTCTTCCACTTCCACTCTGGCACATCCAAAGGTTGAACCTTCCCTTGAGGTCTCTTGTGCTCCCCTTTCACTCTCTGACACGTCAAGCACCTGGAAACAAACTCAGCGACTTCTTTCTTCATGTTAGGCCACCAGAACGTCTTCTTAAGATCTTTATACAGCTTATCACCCCCTGGGTGAACGGAGTATGGAGTAGCATGAGCTTCAGTCATGATCTTCTTCTTTAGCTCCTCTATATCCGGAACACACCATCGCCCACTGAACCTCAAACTACCGTCGGCATGAAGATTGAACTTGGTCGACGGCTCTCCACCCTCACTCTCCACCATCTTGCGCCATTTCTGGATTCTCACATCGTTTTGCTGTAATTCCCGAATCTCCCCATACAACTCGGGCTCTACTGTCAAATCACCAAGCGTATCCCCTTTCCTGATCATAAAAATTCCCATCTCTCTTAATTCACCATGCAACCTCACTCTCGATCTGGCACAACTCAAGGCATGAACTGACTTCCTACTTAGGGCATCAGCTACCACGTTCGCCTTGCCCTCGTGGTAGACAATCTGCATATCATAGTCTCCGATCAACTCTATCCACCTCCTCTGCCTCATGTTCAACTCTTTCTGGGTGTAGATATATTTCAGGCTCTTATGATCAGAAAACACCTTAAAAGTGGCTCCATAAAGGTAATGACACCACAATTTCAGTGCAAAGACCACAGCGCCCAATTCCAAATCATAAGTCGGATAATTTTCTTCATAGGTCTTCAACTGGCGAGACGCATATGCTATTACTCTCCCATTCTGCATTAACACACAACCCAACCCATGCTTCGAAGCGTCGGTATATACTTCGAAATTATCACTCCCAACTGGCAAGGCAAGGATAGGAGCTGTTGTCAGACGTTCCTTAAGGGTTAGGAATGCCTTCTCACAACTCTCATCCCAGACGAAACGGTTCTCTTTTCTCATTAACGATGTCAACGGCTTCGCTATCTTTGAAAAATCTTTGACGAACCTCCGATAATATCCAGCCAACCCAAGGAAGCTTCGAATCTCACTCACATTCTTCGGACTTTGCCATTTAGTCACAGCCTCAATCTTACTAGGGTCGACAGACACTCCCTCCTTTGAAATCACATGCCCCAAAAATGCCACTCTCTCCAACCAGAACTCACACTTACTCAACTTAGCGTTGAGTTTATGTTCCTCCAAGGTCTGAAGTACTTTCCTTAAATGATCCTCGTGCTCTTCTGCATTCTTGGAATATACAAGGATATCATCGATAAATACCACCACAAACTTGTCCAGATACGGGCTGAAAACTCGATTCATCAAGTCCATGAACACAGCTGGAGCATTAGTCAATCCAAAGGGCATAACCACAAATTCGTAGTGGCCATACCTCGTTCGGAAAGCAGTCTTGGGTATATCTTCATCCTTTATCCTCAACTGATGATACCCGGATCTTAAATCAATCTTGGAGAAAACCCCGGCTCCACTTAACTGATCGAACAAGTTGTCAATTCTCGGCAAAGGATAACGGTTCTTGATGGTCACATTGTTCAGCTCTCGGTAGTCAACGCACAACCTCAAACTCCCATCCTTCTTCTTCACAAATAAAACAGGTGATCCCCAGGGCGACACACTGGGTCGGATGAACCCTTTCTCAGCTAGTTCATCCAATTGTTTCTTCAACTCCTCCATTTCTTTCGGTCCCATCCGGTACGGTGATTTAGATATTGGTCCCGCTCCTGGTTTTAGGTCAATGGAGAATTCCACTTCCTTCCTTGGCGGTAACCCTGGAACGTCGTCTCGAAATACTCCCTCGAACTCCCGTACCACAGGTATCTCACTAGTCTTGGGGGTCTCAGCCTCACAATCCCACATTTGGCATAAAATCAAACTCTCTCCCTTCCTCAAACCAGACTTAAGGGTATTGACAGAAATGAATTTGATTTTTGGTTTGACTCGGTATCCCTTGTAAGACACCCTCACTCCCTTAGGTCCCTTCAAAGAAATCTTCTTTTGGTGGCAATCGATAAAAGCCCTATACTTCCCCAACCAGTCCATCCCTAGGATCACCTCAAAACCCCCCAGAGGAAACTCTATGAGGTCACAATAGAAAATTGTTTCCCCGATTTTGATGGGTACACTACCCTATACTCTATTACAGACTATCGACTCGCCTGATGGTATGGTCACTGGATCCGCGATCCAATCAAATCTCTCAAGTCCCAAGGTCTTAACATGATCTCTAGACACAAACGAATGGGTGGCACCGGAATCGAAAAGTACGAAAGTAGGCTTAGAGTTCACAAGAAAAGTACCGGTTACCACATGCGCATCCTCCTGAGCTGTCTGCTTTCCCATGGCAAAGAGCTTGCCACTGGACTTGACTCCACTCTGGCTGGCAGAAGATGTCCCAGCCTGCTGATTTCCTCCCGTTCCTGTCTTTTGGTTGCTTCCACCTCCATTGAATTGATTCTGGTACGGGCGGCTCTGGTAATTGTTATAATTCCTCTGATAATTGCTGCTCCCTCCAGATTTCGCACCCCCACCATAGTTTGTCGTGGGTGTGCGATAGCCACTGCTACCATAGGACTGAGTACGGGATCCCTGGTATCCGGATGTAGGCGTACGATAGCCCCCAGACTGATTTCCTCCAGACGAACGACACACCGCCTGCTTATGTCCCCTCTTTCCACAGCCAAAACACACAATTCCTGCCGAACCACTGCCAGAAACCCCACTCATGTGATTGCCCCCACTCTGGTTTCTCCCACCACCAGAGGCACTACTCCCGAAGTACCCACAGAACTTGTTAGAGCTCTGCTTTTTCGATCCTGAACCCTCAGCTACTGATTCAGCCTTCCTCTTTTCAGACTTAGACTTTTTGTCCTCCTTGATCATCTCTGAAAGCCTCTCCGCCGCCCCAGCCCTTAAGTAGATGTCACGGACTGTGGTGGGCGGAGCTGCAATCAGTCTCTTCTTGATGGCGATTGATAACCCCCTCTCAAACTTCATTGCCAGCATGACATCATCAAACCCCATGTCCCCCACATAGTGCACCAACTGGATGAATTTCCTGTAATAAGCCTCTACGGTCATTTCCTCCGACATCTTGAATGAGTCGAACTCCTCTCTCAGCTTGCTCTTTTGGAATTCTGGTAGATACACCTCGTTCAAGACCCCCTTGAATGCGTCCCAAGGAACAAATGCGGTTCCATCCTCTGTAGCTGCTTCCCGGATCTCTCCCTTATTCGCGGTCCACCAGTTTCCAGCCAGTCCCCTCAGATAGTGGGCTGCCTGGTCAACCCTCAGTTCATCGGGACAGTTCACCAGCTCGAACAAGTTACCTAATTCTCTGCACCATGCTCCAAGCAAGTGAGGTTCCCCCTCCCCGGTGAATTGGGTAGGATGGTGCCTCGCGATTATCGTGCTCATCTTAGCGGAGTCCATCTGTTTAGCCTTTAGAGCCGCATTCTCAGCTCGTAATTGGTCTAACTCCTCTTGTGTGATGTTAGCGAGATTGTCTCTTCGCGGAGGCATACTATAATACAACCGAAAAGAAATGAGTCCCGACTCATGTGGGTACCCATTAGGATTAGGGCTAATATCCCTAAACGATAAAGTCTAACATCAACTATCAGATTGAGTACTACAAAACTATAACATGGCTCGGGATCACATAACCGCATATCACTAGACATGATGAGAAAGGAAATGAAAGCATTTACTGACATGTTTCAGGATACTTCACATAACCACATAAGTTCACACCTCTTTATTCAACAATTAAAATCCCTTTCATGCTCATGCCCCTCCCGGCTATTCCAATTAGTTTCATATACTCAAGTTCGCATAGATACTTTATCACAATATACCATTACTTCCATCTTTTCCTAATCTACCCTTTTTCTCTCGTATTTTCACTCTGGGTTCCCGGGTAAAACTGATAGGGCCAATGGTTCGGTGTGAGGGGGCCCCAGGCTCATACTTCCCCTTTTGTGTGCTCCTAACAGTCTTATCCCGGGGTTCATTTTATTTAGACTCTCCTACATTCATTGGGTTCATTAGGTTAGGCCTGAGGATCGTTCGCTCTGATACCACTTTGTAACACCCCCATTTATTTAAGGGCCTGTACTAGGACTCCTCAGATAAATAAAGGTGTTACCATCCCGGTTTCCCGAGGCAGTAGATACAAAGGAAGATAAACAGTACTTTAAATAAAATTTAAACTCAAGACATGGTCTTACATCCGTATCCAAAAGTCTTAACAAAACAAATAAAGTACAACTCGTATTAAACTGACTAAGGTGATCTAGACATCTAATCTGGTCCGGATCCAAGCTCTTCCTCCCATAGCTCCCCCTTAGTCTCAGCCACCTGTCAATCTGCTCCCCAATAAATGGTTCATCACAGGTGATCACGAATACACAGGGTCAACCACGAGGTTGAGTAGGGAAAAGAATAAATATAACAATATAATAAACTCCGCACCGATCCAACGCCAAATATATACTCCGCACCGATCCAACACCATATATACTCCGCACCGATCCAACACCATATATACTCCGCACCGATCCAACACCATATATACTCCGCACCGATCCAACACCATAACACAAGTCCCAATATATAATCACATCGTATTACCTCATAGAATAATATAAATAACAACATATATGATCACATGATAACATATTACCAACATGCTTAATATCAAATCAAAACAGGTTATACATCACTCAGATACAAGTATTTCCCCTACCTGAAATAGTAGGTAACGCAGATAAACCCGAGGCTTGTTTAGAAATGTTCCACGCGAAACCCGCTACCTAACAAATATTATTCAATTAATAAACACCCTAATACTCGTAAAACGTGTACACATTCTATTTATAGGCACTTACTATATTTAGAAAACTTCTAAAAATAGTAACTTCTAAAAATAAATAAACACTTTGGTTTTTGAAATTCAAATTTGAATCTTTACCATTAATAAAATACTACCCCATTAATACTAATTATATCACAAAATTATTTCCTTAATTAAAATAATATGAATACTACTATTAACAACATTACCATAATTATTCAAATGTATTTATGTATATAGTTTAATAAGAATAAATAATAAAAGGAAATTAAAAAGAAAATAAAATGAAGCAAACAACATTACACGAACAGCCCTCACACCACCCGTGACTCCCTAGCAAACAGCCACCTACAGCGCCACCTAGACACGTCCCAACCACCACTGGCAGCCACCGACCCAACACCCCGACTGCCTTCTACCCCCACAACCGCTATCCACCTGACCGACCACCGCCGGTGAGTTGAACCATGGCCTGGATCAGGCCTGGTTCCTCACCTACAGTCCTGACCACACGACTTTGCCCTTACCACGACGCCGACTCTGCCACCACTACCACCAACCGTGACCACCAGCATCACCCTTGGACTCCAGACTCTAGACATGGTGGTAGCATTGCTCTGACCTCCCCCGAGTCCTCAATGCTACCACCCCCAAACACCCATGTACCCGCCTGAAACAGACAACACTGGACAACAACAGACACACCCTCACAACCATCCCTGACAAACCACCCTGTACCACCACGACCAGACACCAACATACCCCGAGACCACCACCACGTGATACCCCCATATACCACCTGTCTAAACACCCCGAGACCCAAGATGAAAGACATAAAACAAAACTAGAAACTGTTTATAAAAACGCACCCAGACCACACCACTGTTGAAATCGTGTTTTTCCCTTTCCCTGACACCATGTTTACCACCCTCGAACATATGTAAAAACAACCAACGACACAACTCCAAGGACCAACATGTACCCTTTATACAGTATAGTACAAACTTAAGTAAACAACAACCAGTAATAACGCATTTGCATTCCCTTAAACAGACAACAAAGACTAAGCATAAAACTGCGTTTACAGAGGTCGTGGTGATCATACCAGCTTCTTGGCCTGATCGAGATACCCTAGGACGGCTCAACACCACCGTGAACAGGTCTCTTTTCTTCTCTAAAGTGGCGGCTAGGTTTTGGTGAAGTCAGATCTGGTTTTGAGTAGGGTTTAGGTTATGGAAAAGCCTTCTATATAAGGCGGCATAAGAGTTGTTGTTTGTTGCTCTTGAAAGATCCGTGTGGGCTGTCTCTTGTCACACTTATCGAGGCCCACACGAGGCACTCAACAGGTCTCAAGTTCGAGCCCTAGCAACGCTATACTACCCTTATTAAAATAAGATCACTAGATCCCCACTTCGAGTCCCACCTAAGCCTAAAACACCTTGCAAAAACGAGTGTAAACAAGTCTAATAAACAAACGATTTTGTAAACAAAACTATCGTTTATATCAAATCGTGACCCAAAATGCGAGGTATTACAATCTGGTTTATTGTCACATATTTACAACTTAAGCTTTATTGGTAAAGTTTTAAGCATTTTGACTTTCAATTAAAAGTAAAACGTAAAAAATAACTAGTACTCCAACAGGTGGGAGTGTTATAAATGAATTATTAAGTTCGTCAAGGATTCTCAGATAGTGTTTTAACTTTCTCAACCATGAGTATTGATAAATCTCAATTCGTTCACATTTTGCTAAATTTAGTTATGTTTCTTTGTAGTTGCGTTCTTTACGCTGATTATCTTGCTTTGGTGTGTAAATTATTTCAGCCCCTCATATTTCGTCTTCAACGTAAAGTCTAACAAAATCGCATATAAGACGAGATTCTGTCTATATTGGTGGTCTCTGACCTTAAAATAGTTATCGATTAAGCCATTTCATCTGCAATTGTTTTGAGCTTTTCTATTTCTATTTATCAGTTGAGATGAAATCAATCTGCCTTAAGTTGTGTTTTCAAATTGTTCACAATCAAATTAAAAATTTTAGCAATATATATATTACCCAACTGGTTTTATTGTTGATTAAAGAATCAGTTTTACGACAATTTATAGTTCGTTCCCATGAAGATTTATTTCCAAGCTCTTTTTTTCATCATTTATGTAATTAGATTGTCTATTATTGAATTAGTGTTTACTGTCAAATGCAAACTTCTAGTATAATGGTGTATAATGTCCTAAGCAAATTGATACTACTAAGTCAAATTCCTAGAGAAAAGAAGGTAAGTAAAGAAATTATGTAAATGAGATTTATCTAGAACGTGGGTAAGCAGCCCTCGTAAAGCTATTAGAGAGGAGAAGGAAGACAGTTCTAACATAATAGAAATGAACGACTCTATTAGACGAGGTTGGGAAAATTAGAATATCGTGATGTAATAGAAGAGCTTGCCTTATAGTAGTTGAAACACTTTTTGTGGTAACTACAGCCAACCTACTATACTTCTTTTTATAGTCTTGTGAAATGCTCACACCTATTTCTAAAGCATTAAAAGAACGGATGTTTGCTTGTTGTTACCTCGTTAAAGTATATGGGAAGAGCACAATTCTAATGAAAATCATATATACGGAGGAATTCGTCTATCTCTTTTTGTCCTTGTATAGTAGTCGACGACGTGAAACCGTATACACCAGAGATAATCTGTAGTTGAGTAAGTATACACATACAATCACAGTTTTGGAAGGATGGTATTTAGTTTAATCTCTCAGGTTTGATTGCTACAAACTCAAGAAGCCCTCCTACTTCTTTGCAACTATTGCCAACATTCTTAGGCGAGATTTCACCAGTGATATTATTGGTGTTCAAACCAAGCCAAACAAAGGTTGTGCAATTATCCAGTTCTATAGTTCTATCGTTATTTCACCTGTGAAGTTGTTGTCTGGGTAACAACATTATTGTGCTAGGAGTTTGAATTTAGATAGCAAGCATTTGCATTTTAACCCTGTATGTGCATGAAATAAGGTTCTATGTACATGAAATAAGGTCTTATGTGCATGAAATAAGTGTCAAGTGGGCATGAAATATGGAGTTCGAATTTCAATAGAAAGCATTTACATGTTAAGCCTATATGTGCATGAAATAAGGTTCTATGTGTATGAAATAAGGTCTTATATGCATGAAATAAGTGTTAAGTGGGCATG
The DNA here is from genome assembly GCA_029255685.2 of Silene conica. Lineage (NCBI taxonomy): Eukaryota > Viridiplantae > Streptophyta > Magnoliopsida > Caryophyllales > Caryophyllaceae > Silene > Silene conica. Next base: position 79,250,007 of record CM055314.2, read on the forward strand.
AAATAAGGTTTTATGTGCATGAAATAAGGTTGTGTGCATGAAATAAGGTTCTATATGCATGAAATAATGTTCTATGTGCATTAAAAAAATTTTGAATTGCATTGTTAGTTATATTATGAAACTAATTATTGTTGGTTAAAGACATTAATTTTAATTATATGCGCATGAAATAAGATTCTATGCGCATGAAATAGGGTTCTATATGCATGAAATAAGGTTTTATGTGCATTAAAACGTTTTTCAATTGCATCATTTGGTTATATTATGATACTCTTGGATAAGGACATGAATTTTAATATTATGTGCACGAAATAAGGTTTTATGTGAATATATTAAGTTTCTATGTGCATGAAATAAGGTTTTATGTACATGAAATAAAAGAAATGAGTATGAAGGAGATTTAATGTATGTACTGGCCTTTCAAGGCATTTTAGTGTATGTACTTATGTCAGTTATTTAGGCGGCATTAATCATAAAATATGCCCGTTATTTTATACTCGTATTTGTTTAGCGTATTCTAAAGGCTATTAGCTCAATGATAGAGCGATGTGCACATTTTGCACAAAGGTATGGGTTCAAATCCCATATAGCCTGTTAAATAAAAATCCCATGATTGAAACGTATCAAGATGCAAGCAATATAGTACAACTAAAATTAAATAGGCCATAAGCATACTAAGGCAATGACGAGTAGGCTATAATTAGACTCATACTGTGAGGAATAAAACGCGTATTCGCCCTTTAATTGCAGGATTATAATGAAAAATACAATCGTGAATATCGTCATAAGATTAAAAAGCATAAGAAGAGTAGTACAACCTTTAGTCCTCGCGCAAAAGGCCTAAGAACAGGAATTAACAGAAATTCCCTCCTATAACTTGCACCCAAGACTTAGAATGAGACGTGGCCGCGTGTGCTAGAAATCCTCTCCAACTGCCTTGCAATATTGGGAGAGCCTTTTGAGTTTTAGATGTGAGATCTGGGTTATCGGAGAAGAATGCTCTCAAACCCTAATTTTTACCTTGAGATTATTTTACAGTGCAACAAGAGTCATCTACATAAGGAGAAGGACTCTCCTTATGTAGCCCTAGGACTCGGCCGAAATAGGGTTTGGGTAGGAGTGGGCTTTCCACTCTTACCTTATCCTAATGCGTGATTCGACCCAATTGCTTAAATATAATTCGCGGGTTTATAAGTATAAATCGTAACATGTTATCAGATATTAATACAGTCGATATATTAATAATGGTCTGATAAAATACGATATTGTATAATTACCTAAATTAATGTAACTGTTTATATTAATTCGCGAATACAATATTTAATTAGATATAACCGTTTATATTTAATTTACGAATTAAACTTGTAATCCGTATTAGCTAAAATTATTTAATCCGTATTAAATAATAATCTCAACATCTTATTGACTAATTTATTAGTCAATACCTTTGACTAACTGTTTAGTCGTATCCGGCAAAATGTGACTGTATTTTCATACCTTCACATCTCTCAAACGTGTCCTATAGGTGTGACGTATAGGGACCAGTTGATCACCGCCATCCGTATGACAATAACGTCAAACTTATCTAGCAAGCCAACCGTTATTGATAAACGTGGATCAACTGGTAATAATACAAAAGTATGCCCTTGTGATCCTTAAAGAGATTTAATAAGTCATTGTACTTAATTGTCAAGGACACCAGCCCCAACAATCTCCCACTTGTCCGTACAAGGGTATGTGCAATGACGTTATCACACTACATGTGGAGGACACAATCTCCAACAAACTCCCACTTGTCCGTACAAGTGTAGGTGCGATAACCGATTCTCATATCCTTTTAAAATTTCTCCCACTCAATGTAAGACAATTTGCAAATCCGCATTCGCAAAGGTCGTATCTCACAAGCGATCTGTATCAAGAGTGGTTTCTCCGACTAGAGAGTAACTTAACTGATAAAACGAATCTGTATTCGAGCATGGCCATGCATTTCAGTTACTACTCCTCGAGTGGCCCTGAGAAATGATAAAATCCTGATAAGGGTTTGGATATTTCCCTCAACTCGAATCCTGCCGATATCGCCCAGCATGAAATAACCCAGAAAAAAATCCTCTTGGCCCCTGTTACGGTGACCGTGGGAAAGAAACCAAAGTTACCCAAAATCTGTCTTAATCTCAAGAAACAGTTGAAAGTCAAAAGACTCGACTCTAAGGAACACTATGGAGGTCCTATCCACGACCTGGCACCCAATGTTATAAAACATTTAGGACTCCATAACGCTGTCACGGGGTGTCCTACGAGATATCCGTATAACTCGCCTTTGTGATTGGTCAGTCAGCCGCGTGACTTATGGCTCGTTGAACCCACCATCAACCAACGTCACAAAATGATTACCTGAGTTATCAGCTCAAGTGGGTAATCAAGGACCAAAACGATGTAATGTTAATCAGTTCACTTTGTGGTATTCAAAATTGGCGTACAATTCCACATGAGAAACAAAACATTATATATCATAACAATAAGGTTGAATAGAGTACACGAGAAAATGAATTATTACATGAATTCATAAAAGAGTACTACAACTTAGGAACACATCCAATTCCCATGGAATGAATGTGCCCTTCATGCTTATCACGTGGTAATGCTTTTGTGAGAGGATCAGCTATGTTGTCATCCGTAGCGATCTTATCAATGGAAATCTCCTTTTGCTCCACGTAATCTCTGATTAGATGAGCTTTCCGTTGTACATGCCTAGCCTTGTTGCTAGACTTATGCTCCTTAGCTTGGAAGATGGCACCTTTATTATCACAATAAACGGTGATTGGGTCATTCGAACTAGGCACTACTGATAGTCCTTGTAAGAATTGACGCATCCATATTGCTTCCTTAGCTGCTTCTGAGGCGGCATAGTACTCGGACTCAGTCGTAGAATCTGCTGTAACACTCTGTTTAGAACTTTTCCAGCTGACAGCAGCACCATTAAGAGTAAAAACGAATCCAGATTGAGATTTCGAGTCATCTCGATCCGTTTGGAAGCTAGCATCTGCGTAACCCGTGGCGCAGAGCGTTGAGTCGCCTCCATAAGTCAATCCCCAATCTTTAGTCCTCCGTAGGTACTTAAGAATGTTTTTCACGGCCATCCAGTGTTGTTCACCTGGATGAGCTTGGAATCGACTAGTCATACTCAATGCATATGCAACGTCTGGACGTGTGCATATCATGGCATACATGATCGATCCTATTGCCGAAGCATAAGGAATCCGACTCATGCGCTCTTTCTCTTCCACTGACTTAGCTTCTTGAGTCTTGCTCAAGTGAAGCCCAGGAGTCATAGGAAGGAACCCCTTCTTGGAGTTCGTCATGCTGAATCTCTCCAGAATCTTCTCTATATAAGACTCCTGACTGAGAGACAACATCCGTCGTGATCTATCCCTGTAGATACGGATGCCCAAAATTCTTTGTGCCTCTCCCAGATCTTTCATCTGGAAATGGTTTTTCAACCATGCTTTAACCGAAGATAAGAGAGGAATGTCGTTCCCAATCAAGAGTATGTCGTCGACATACAGTACTAGGAAGACAATCTTGCTCCCACTCGACTTGATATAGAGACATGGTTCCTCGACTGATCGAATGAACCCGTTCTCTTTTATCACTTGGTCGAAGCGATGATTCCAACTCCGCGATGCTTGCTTAAGTCCATAGATGGAACGCTTAAGCTTGCAAACTTTCTTAGGATGTGCTGGATCGATAAAACCCTCGGGTTGTACCATGTACAACTCTTCCTCCAAATAACCGTTTAAGAAGGCGGTTTTAACGTCCATTTGCCATATTTCATAGTCATGAAATGCGGCGATCGCTAAGATAATCCGAATGGAACGTAGCATGACTACGGGTGCAAAGATCTCATCGTAGTGCAAGCCTGGCACTTGGGTGAAACCTTTAGCAACTAGTCTAGCCTTGTGGATATCTTGTTGTCCTTCCACGGCATGCTTTATCTTGTAAAGCCATTTGCATTGAAGGGGACGTACCTTTGCAGGTAGGTCCACAAGATCCCATACGTTGTTCTCATACATGGAGTCCATCTCGGATTGCATGGCTTCTAGCCATAGCTTGGAGTCAGAACTAGTCATGGCACCTTTATAGGTTGTGGGTTCATTACCCTCTAGGAGTAAGACGTCATCTGTATCGTGTTCCTCGACCATACCAATGTATCTGTCCGGTGGAATAGAGACTCTTCCCGACCTCCTAGGTTCCTCAGGGATATCTACCGCAGCCTCGGGTGAAGGAACTGTTTCCTCCAATGGTTGCTCGGTAGTTGGTTCTTGAACCTCCGATAAGTCGAAGGTTCTATTACTCGACTTGTTCTCGAGAAATTCTTTTTCTAAGAACGTCGCACTAGCCGCAACAAAAACACGTTGTTCGGTTGGCGAGTAGAAGTAATGACCAAAAGTTCCCTTTGGATAGTCTATAAAGTATGTCTTGACCGATCGCGGGCCGAGCTTATCCTCGTGTCTCCACTTGACATAAGCCTCGCAGCCCCAAACCCGTATAAAGGACAAGTTAGGGACCGTTCCCTTCCATAATTCGTATGGAGTCTTGTCTACAGCTTTAGACGGACTTCGGTTAAGTATTAGAGCGGCTGACAAAAGAGCATAGCCCCATAATGAATCAGGCACAACGGTGTGACTCATCATGGATCGAACCATATCGAGTAGAGTTCGATTTCTCCGTTCGGACACACCATTTAATTGTGGTGTTCCAGGTGGAGTCAACTGTAGCACGATCCCACAGTCTTTAAGGTGTTGATCAAACTCGTGTGAAAGATACTCACCACCACGATCCGAACGTAGTGCTTTAATCTTTCTACCCAGCTGGTTCTGTACCCGATTCTGGTATTCTTTGAACTTGTCAAAGGATTCACTTTTATGTTTCATCAAGTAGACATAGCCATATCTACTCAAATCATCCGTGAAAGTGATGAAATACCTATAGCCTTCTCGTGCGTTGATCGACATAGGGCCACATACGTCCGTATGTATGAGTCCTAATAGGTCGGCAGCGCGCATTCCAACACCTTTGAAGGAAATACGAGTCATTTTGCCGATGAGACATGATTCACACGTGCCATATGATTCGAAATCAAAGGGCGATATAGCTCCATTCTGTATGAGCTGTTTTACGCGTTTCTCATTTATGTGTCCCATACGACAATGCCATAAGTAAGTTTGATCTTTGTCACCTACCTTTAATCTTTTATTATTCACATGTAAAATCTCGGTAGTTTGATCTAAAACATAAATTCCATTCATGGAAACTGCCTTGCCATATATCATATTGTGTAAGGAGAAAATACAGCTATTATTCTCTATTACAAATGAAAAGCCGAGTTTGTCAAGTGCAGAAACTGAAATAATGTTTTTGGATAAACTAGGAACATAATAACAGTTATATAAAAATAACTCGAATCCACTTGGAAGCTGGATCACGTATGTTCCCTTCGAGACTGCAGCAACGCGTGCTCCATTCCCGACTCGCAGGTCCACCTCACCCTTGATTAGGGGTTCTTGGTTTCGGAGGCCCTGCACATGATTACATAGATGAGAACCACAACCAGTATCAAGTACCCAAGTTCCGCAACTTGCATGGTTAATCTCAATCATGTGAATAAAAGAAGAAGAAGACATACCAACAGGAGTAACACGGCCTGCTTTAATGTCCTCGCGATACACGGGGCAAGAGCGCCTCCAATGCCCAGTCTTGTGGCAATGGTGACATTCCATGCTTGTATCCTTGCTCTTTGTCTTGCCCTGTGAGTTGCTCGACTCACCTGGCCCACTCTTAGCAAATCCTGGTTTCTTGAACCTGGGCTTACCTACTACTAGGTCACCCTGAGCTTTAGCCTTACCCTTACCCTTACCCTTACTGGAGATCATGAGAACATCCTGCTTCATGCTCCCACTCAATTTTAGATCCTTCTCAGTCTGTACGAGAAGGGAGTGGAGCTCATGAGGAGTCTTCTTCATGTCGTTCATATAGTAGTTGGCCCTAAAGAGGGCGAACCCATCATGAAGCGAATGAAGCATACGATCAACGATGATGTTCTCACTGATCTTGCAGTTTAGGGCCTCCAGTTTCTCGATATTCTCAATCATGTGAAGAATATGTGGGCTAACAGCTTGGCCCTTCTGGAGTTTCGCCTCAAAGAAGCGACAGGTATGCTCATATGAAACGATTCTCGGAGCCTTGGAGAATTCGTTAGTGAGCGTGGTGAAAATCTTGTTTGCACCATGGGTTATGAAGCGTCTTTGCAAATTGGATTCCATTGCATAGATGAGTACGTTCTTTATCGCACCCGCTTCCATGACGAAGTCGCTATGAGCGCGAACATCGTTGGCTCTAGCTCCAGTTCCTGGGTGTGCCGGAATTGGCTCAGTTAAATACTTAAGCTTTCCGTCAGCAATGGCAGCATTCCGTAGTGCTGCCTCCCAGTCGGAGAAGTTTGACCCATCATTCCTCAGTCTAGTCGACTGATTCATGGAGTCCATGAAGGCTTTTAGCCAGGATTCACGTGCTAGCTTGGCACTTGGCATTGGGTCTTCACCAGCCATTTTAGTTTTACAGCAGTTTTAATGAACGTGTTCTACACTGAAAAGAAGATAAAACAAAACCATATAAGCAACTTATTGTTGTGATTTAAGTCTATATTAAATTGAAATTAAACTTGTAGACTCATGCATTTATATAATTGATCTCCCTCAAGAATTATATAAACGATCCCAAGACTCAATTTCCGTATATTGATAAGCCCACAGTTTGGCTAATTCCAATCGTTGGAACTCTTGGTCGATAGATTTCCGTAAATCCTATCTATTAGTCCATCTCAGTCACTGGAATATTATCGAGTGACCATGATGTTGAGATAAAATAAATCATCTGTTCCCACTTACCCGACGTAGAAGGGGTCATATTATGCCTACCGACGAAGAAGGGATTCATGGGAGGCTGATTTATAAAGACTAGTCTCAATTTTTGGTTATACGAGGAAGACCCCATCAACTTTTATTTATTCATATTAAGTGAACTAATATCTAGCATATGCGTGAATGAATTAAATAAAGTGATGGCTTTGCAATTGACATGTGACATCTGTATTGTCACAGAAAACTAACGCGTGACCTCTACATGAGTCAGTTTTCAGGCATGATATAGGTGGTTTGGTTTTTAGGCGGAATATGATGCAAGCTATTATCGATGAAAGCATAAAGATAAATGCAATAAACGTAAATAAAAGTCCTAGTGTGGCCTATCCTACCAAAATAAACATAAAACAACTTGGAATCCATTGTTGGACCCTAGAAGCTTGTCTTGATGTTCCATCTTGGTCCTTGCAGCGGGAGTGAGCATCCGGTCTCCGTCTTGTCTTTGGTCTTCACAAAATTACTAATTTAAATTACAAAAGTAATCCTAGATACATTCTAATTTAAATACAAAAGTAATTACATGGCAAAAACCCAAAACGGAGATTCAAGATCTCAAAATTACAAGCAAGATCGTGTCCCATCATTACGGTGACACAATCTTCTAAGGCCACACTAAGTTACAACCGTTTGCAAAAATTAAATACGTTATTGAAAGCATTCAAGGCATTCACAAGACGATAAATAAAATGCATCAACTAAATAAAATTTATACATGACATAATACCGTTATTATGATTAATAAATTTATACTAAACCACCTTTTAAGATTAAAATTAAGTGACTATACCGTTTTAATCACCAATTTTAATAAACATATAATCCATTGTTTTAAACTGTTTTAAAGACAATATGTATCAAACGAGGGTGAACCGTTTCACTAAATAATATACTATTTCCTTTACAGTATATTATTTTAAGCCATGTGAAAATAAGAAAACAAGTTATTTTCGAAAAAGGGAGCCCGAAACAAGAGCACTTGACCGAGCAGCAGAGGCACTCGATCGAGTGCCAGTGTCACTCGATCGAGTGCAGCAGGGGCTCGATCGAGTGACTCTTTAAAACGCAATCGCTGCACTTTAAATCTAAAACGAGTTTATAACTTGGATTTAAAACGTGTAAATCATAAATAAACAACAACAAAAGATTCACATATTGCTAAAAATATCGATTAATTAACAATATGCAAATTCTAATCGAAAACAAGATCGATTTCTCACAAAAAAACTCACGTGCGGGGCCTGGTACGAGGGCACTCGATCGAGTGCAACAGGGACTCGATCGAGTGCCTAGGCAGATTGCACGGTTTTCTCAAATTTTTGATTTTATGAAAGACACAATTGTAAAATTTTCATGGCCTAAGGCTCTGATACCACTTGTGAGGAATAAAACGCGTATTCGCCCTTTAATTGCAGGATTATAATGAAAAATACAATCGTGAATATCGTCATAAGATTAAAAAGCATAAGAAGAGTAGTACAACCTTTAGTCCTCGCGCAAAAGGCCTAAGAACAGGAATTAACAGAAATTCCCTCCTATAACTTGCACCCAAGACTTAGAATGAGACGTGGCCGCGTGTGCTAGAAATCCTCTCCAACTGCCTTGCAATATTGGGAGAGCCTTTTGAGTTTTAGATGTGAGATCTGGGTTATCGGAGAAGAATGCTCTCAAACCCTAATTTTTACCTTGAGATTATTTTACAGTGCAACAAGAGTCATCTACATAAGGAGAAGGACTCTCCTTATGTAGCCCTAGGATTCGGCCGAAATAGGGTTTGGGTAGGAGTGGGCTTTCCACTCTTACCTTATCCTAATGCGTGATTCGACCCAATTGCTTAAATATAATTCGCGGGTTTATAAGTATAAATCGTAACATGTTATCAGATATTAATACAGTCGATATATTAATAATGGTCTGATAAAATACGATATTTTATAATTACCTAAATTAATGTAACTGTTTATATTAATTCGCGAATACAATATTTAATTAGATATAACCGTTTATATTTAATTTACGAATTAAACTTGTAATCCGTATTAGCTAAAATTATTTAATCCGTATTAAATAATAATCTCAACATCTTATTGACTAATTTATTAGTCAATACCTCTGACTAACTGTTTAGTCGTATCCGGCAAAATGTGACTGTATTTTCATACCTTCACATCTCTCAAACGTGTCCTATAGGTGTGACGTATAGGGACCAGTTGATCACCGCCATCCGTATGACAATAACGTCAAACTTATCTAGCAAGCCAACCGTTATTGATAAACGTGGATCAACTGGTAATAATACAAAAGTATGCCCTTGTGATCCTTAAAGAGATTTAATAAGTCATTGTACTTAATTGTCAAGGACACCAGCCCCAACACATACATGCAACAATAACGCAAAGGAGGCAGTGTAATAACTTTGTTGATAAGAATTTCAAAGAGTAGTTTATGTTATTATGCATAGAAACTATGATCATATATTATGGCCTTTGGCGATCTCAATGTAAAAGAAACATTCTTACTTACAAGCCAATGTGGGAGTTGAACTCACATCTTGTGCATTGCACAATGCTCTGCCATTTGAGCTAATTGGCTTACGAAATAATAAAATCTAAGTAGTTGTAATGTAAAAATAAATAGTAATGATGATATCAAAGATAGTACAATTTGATATGTTAATGTTTGATTAAATCATTATTAATGAACATATGTGATCAATTAACAATGAATGAGGCCAACTAGCAAAAAACACTTCTAGGAAGTGTGTGCCACTCATATCAGATCAGTAACCAAGAAGAGAATAAGTTGGGTATATAAGGAGAGGACAACTATACATCATTTGTATGCTGTAAATAACAACATATATAAGTTCAGCAAAATATTCACTCTTTTAAGTATGTAATGATGCCATCGGAGCTAAGAAGTGTAGGCGCATAGAAATATGATTGAGTAGATTTACACATCCGTCGTATATGATTGAGCTCTACAGCCTTCATTTTTCTCTATACAGTTGAAAGAAATGTAGGTGCATAGAAATATTTCGTAGATACATGAAAACAACCACTATATGCACAAAAAAATAAACATCAACACAGGAAACTAAGGTTGTGCCTTTCTTCAAGTAAGATATGCAACATAATAAAAAATTCAATAAACTTGCAAAAACTCAAAGTCAAAATCACATCAACTTACACTAGGAAGCACGTATATACATACACCCAACCCATTGACACCATATTTACGACGAGGTAGCAGCCCACGTTGTCTCCACCATGAACCAGACGAACCCCACAAATGCACACATTAATACTCTATATATAAAAGTTAGGCCGCTAGATACACAATTCTATTCGTTTAGCAAAATATACATAAACACACCATGGCATCGAATTATTGAAAGCATCAATTGGTTCAGACCACCCTGTAGTTCATATACATTATTACACCTTAAAACTATTACACCTTACAAATGCAATAAAGTATTGCTCGGATACACTATTTCACCTCAAAGAGTCACACGAGCGCAAAATATAGCCCAGGTACATAACAATTATCTTCACGTGTTTACGTCAAAGATACACCAACACAAAGGTCATGTACACGAGTTCACCTTAAATTGCAACATATTATAACTCAGATGCACTATTACACCTCACTTATACACTAAACTATAGCTCACATAAACGGTTTCAGCTCACAAAAGCACAAAAAAATAGCTCAAACTTTACTCGTTCACCTCACAGATACACCGAAACGTAGTTCATAGTATCTCAGTTATACCTTGGTGCTTTTTTTTGTGGTTAAATACCGTATATAGATTACACCAGCGAGATAATGTATCCAAGCTAGATTTTGGTGTCACATAAAATTGTGTAAATTGGATTATTGTACAAGAATAAATTTAATTAGCATGTGGCAAATTTACCCTGCAACACTTTGCAGAGCAACACAAATTGAATAGAAGTCACGATTTAATATTCAAATCTTTCAATTACATTGTATAGCTTCAATAATAAGAACATCAAAGTTACATGATTCAACATAAAAATTGAATTTAACAAGATTATTGTCATAACACTTATTAATTAGTCAAACCCTATTTTCAAATTCTAGTGTACCTAAACCCAGATTTTAACAGATTCATGTGTCAATATTCCGCTGAACATTAATTTAGTATACAAATCTTGATTTTTTTCAACAATTTGCACAAAAATCGGTAATATCAATATTAATTATTCATGTTTTGGGAAAAAATGAAAATGAAAATATAACTTGAATCGAATACAAACCTCATTGAATTGAAAAGATGTAATCTACGACATTATTATAGACTTAAGGGAAATCGCAGTGGCTGAAGTCGCTGTGTTCTTGTAGCTGGTTTTTTATTTTATTTTTCTGGAGATTTAGAGAGAATTTGGGGGGAAAAAAAGTAAAATGGGAAAGTTAGAAACGAGAAACATTATGTGAGAATTGAGATAATAACCCAAAGTATTTGTTGTCCTGTCACAAAGCATGAGAACAATTCTCAGCTCTTGATTTAGTTTGATCTAACAGCTTTTATTAATTCAGAAGTTCTCATGGTTCTCATTATACTAGTGGTTCTCAACGGATCTCGACCCATATTATATATATATATATATATATATATATATATATATAATGAGAACCTTGTGAGAACTCTACCTTACGGACTTTTTTTAAAAAAATTAATAACATAATTGGATTCGGCATGATATTTTATAGCTAGAGAACATATTTTTTGGTCTAGAAAATAAATATTAGTGACGGAAATCAAGGTGAGATACGTTTTATTTATTTGCATGCACCCACTATCTATTTTTTCGTATCTATCATTTTTCCGCCACTAGTATTTATTTTCTAGACCAAGAAATATGTTCTCTGGCCATAAAATTCCATGCCGAATCCATTTATGTCATTAATTTTTTTAAAAAAACTCCGTAAGGAAGAGTTCTCACCGGTTTTCATTGTAAGATGGTTCTCACCGGATCTCAACCCTATATATATATATATATATATATATATATATATATATATATATATATATATATATATATATATAGGAATGGGATCATGTAAGTATGACTTATATATGAAAAAGTAAAACACGCTGGAAGGGGGGCTCGAGCCTTCGACCTACTGGTTAAAAGTAAACAATCTAACCAACTGAGCTACTCTAGCTTAATGATAAATATTACTTCAGTGATATAAATAATGGGTAATATTTAAAGTGCAAAAGTCACAACAATAATATTCGTTTCTTATATAAATATTCGTTAATTATTTATATAATTTTCATTTTTTTTTGTTTTTTTATATACCACATTTAATTGTATTTTTTTCCGTTATCATTTTTTTGAATTTTTTTTTAGTATCACGTTTTTTTAATAACGGGTTGTTTATTGTAAGTTGTGATATTGTCTTGTATAACGTCTGATATTGTATATAAGTCATAAAAAAAATATCACCTTTTTTTTAACATCACTTTATTCTTTTCTTATTTTTTTTTGTTTTTTTTTATGTATCACGTTTTTGTTATGTTTTTTCAGCATCACTTTTTTTTAAAAACACGTTTTTAATTTTTTGGTATTAGGTTTTCTTTAATAACACGTTGTTTAGTGTAAGTTGTGATATTGTTTCATATAACGTGTGATATTGTTTACTATAACGTGTGATATTGTTTAAAAAAAAGTGATATTTTTAGTATAACGTGTGATATTGTTTAGCGTTAAAAAACCGTGGTACGTAAAGGAAAAAAACTGATATTAAAAAAAACGTGATATTGTTTACTATAACATGTGATATTGTTTAGCGTAAAAAAAGTGGTACGAAAAGAAAAAAAAAATTGCTATTAAGAAAACGTGATATTGTTTAGTATAACGTGTGATATTGTTTAAGAAAAAAGTGATATTTTTAGTATAACGTGTGATATTGTTTAGCGTTAAAAAAAAAATTGGTACGTAAAGGAAAAAAACTAATATTAAAAAAAACGTGATATTGTTTACTATAACATGTGATATTGTTTAGCGTAAAAAAAGTGGTACGAAAAGAAAAACATTGCTATTAAAAAAACGTGATATTGTTTAGTATAATGGGTGATATTGTTTAGTATAACGTGTGATATTGTTTTAAAAAAAAAGTGATGTTTTTAGTATAACGTGTGATATTGTTTAACATTAGAAAAAATTGGTATGTAAAGGAAAAAAACTGATATTAAAAAAAACGTGATATTGTTTAGTATAACATGTGATATTGTTTAGCTTAAAAAAGTGGTACGAAAAGAAAAAAATTAAAATAACGTGATATTGTTTAGTATAACGTGTGATATTGTTTAGTATAACGTGTGATATTGTTTAAAAAAAAGTGATATTTTTAGTATAACGTGTGATATTGTTTAGCGTTAAAAAAATATGATACGTAAAGGAAAAAAACTGATATTAAAAAAAACGTGATATTGTTTACTATAACATATGATATTGTTTAGCGTAAAAAAAGTGGTACGAAAAAAAAAAAATTGTTAGTAAAAAAAAGGTGATATTGTTTAGTATAACGTGTGATATTGCTTAATATAACATGCGATATTGTTTAAAAAAGGTGATATTTTTTAGTATAACGAATATATAGATTACGGAAGTAACATTCATCAGGTAAGCGTGATTAGCTTAGTTGGTAAGAGCAGCGATCTTTGACCTGAAGGTCTGAGGTTCGATCCCCTCTTCACCCGAAATTTCTTTTATGCGTGTGAAATTTTTTATTTCATTCATTGTTACTCAATACTCAAATATATATGAGTTCTCACCGGATCCCGATATATATATTATATAGGAATGGGATCATGTAAGTATGAGTTATATATTTGAGTAATGAGTATTAATGAAGGAAATTGGAAAATACCACGCGCAAAAATAAACTTGCTGGTAAGGGGGCTCGAACCTCTGACCTTGAGGTCACGCGCAAAAATATACTAGCAGGTAGAGGGTTCGAACCTCCAACCTTTTGGTTAAGATTGACAATCTAACCACCTATGCTATTCAACCTTAATGATAAATATTACTCAGTGATAATAATATTGGGTTAAAATTAATGTGAAAAGTCACAAATTCGTTTCTTATATAAATTTCGTTAATTATATAAATATTGGGTTATAATTAATGTGAAACATCTGATATTGTATCTAAGTCATAAAAAAAAATATCACCTTTTTTTTAACATCACTTTATTCTTTTCTTATTTTTTTTTTTTTTGTTTTTTTTATGTATCACGTTTTTGTTATGTTTTTTCAGCATCACTTTTTTTTAAAAACACGTTTTTTTGGTATCAGGTTTTCTTTAATAACACGTTGTTTAGTGTCAGTTGTGATACTGTTTCATATAACATGTGATATTTTTTACTATAACGTGTGATATTGTTTTAAAAAAAAAGTGATATTTTTAGTATAACGTGTGATATTGTTTAGTGTTAAAAAAAACTGTAGTACGTAAAGGAAAAAAATTTGATATTAAAAAAACGTGATATTGTTTACTATAACATGTGATATTGTTTAGCGTAAAAAAAGTGGTACGAAAAGAAAAAAAATTGCTATTAAAAAAACGTGATATTGTTTAGTATAACGTGTGATATTGTTTAGTATAACGTGTGATATTGTTTTAAAAAAAAAGTGATGTTTTAGTATAACGTGCGATATTGTTTAGCATTAGAAAAAATTGGTACGTAAAGGAAAAAAACTGATATTAAAAAAAACGTGATATTGTTTACTATAACATGTGATATTGTTTAGCTTAAAAAAGTGGTACGAAAAGAAAAAAAATGCTATTAAAATAACGTGATATTGTTTAGTATAACGTCTGATATTGTTTAGTATAACGTGTGATATTGTTTTAAAAAAAAGTGATATTTTTAGTATAACATGTGATATTGTTTAGCGTTAAAAAAATATGGTACGTAAAGGAAAAAAACTGGTATAAAAAAAAACATGATATTCTTTACTATAACATGTGATATTGTTTAGCGTAAAAAAAGTGTTACGAAAAGAAAAAAAATTGCTAGTAAAAAAGGTGATATTGTTTAGTATAACGTGTGATATTGTTTAATATAACGTGTGATATTGTTTAAAAAAGGTGATATTGTTTAGTATAACGAATATATAGATTACGGAAGTAACATTCATCAGGTAAGCGTGATTAGCTCAGTTGGTAAGAGCAATGATCTTTGACCTGAAGGTTTGAGGTTCGATCCCCTCTTCAGCCGAAATTTCCTTTTTGCGTGTGATTTTTTTGATTTCATTCATTGTTACTCAATACTCAAATATATATGAGTTCTCACCGGATCCCGACTCTATATATATATATATATATATATATATATATATATATATATATATATATATAATAGAATTAGGTTTCTTTCTCAAAACCTACTTGCCAAAACCAAAAAATAGGGAAGCCCACAGATCATAAGATTTGTATTTCCTAAATTGTTCACATGGATCTTAATCCTACGGGTATTTGGCTAATATGAAAGTTGTAGGCATGTAGATGCTATGTTGGCTGAATTGTGTTCGTAAAATTCCATCAAGTCGTTTCATTAGCTACTAGATATCCACACCATCTGATCCAGCAGTGTGAGATTTGTGGACTAAGACACGAAATACAGACCGTAATTTATCCGTCAAATCAGATAATGATAGGGTGACTTTACAAGAAAAATGGACTACCTAGACGACAAGTTGAGGAGCCAGCGACTCTCAAGTCAAGCCAGACGGAGCTACCTTACGACAAGTTAAGGGTGTTCGTTATCGACTTCCAAGTCAAAGCAAAAGGAATCGAGACCCCGTCACGTCAAGACACCCAAAAGTGCACGTGACAAGGTCTCGAGGGGGCAATTATTTGTAGGCACAGAAAATTTATTAATGTGCCAAATAAATAAAATAAATCAATTATTTTGAGTTAATACCAAATTTTAAGTTAATTTAATTATTTTGTCCTGACTAAATCAAATATGGGTCGATTCGGATTACAAAAGAAGCTATCCGAATTCACAAACCCGAAAAGAAACAAACTTGGGCCAAATTCACAAGTAAACCCACAAATAGGCCTGTGAATGTAAAAGTCCACTAAGGGGAATTGAAATCCTATAAAAGGAGCTCTCCTCATTCATTTTCAGAAAATTGGACTAATCATAATTTAGAAAGAGAAGAAGACACAAAAGTTCTACAAGCTCCATCTTTAAATTACTTCTGCAAACAGTCAACAAGCACATCAAAACTGTGCCGCCTGCCCAAGAGACTCAAGTCCAAGCTACATCGTTCAAGAGAGAACAGGTCACCGCGACCCTCTCAAAAATACAAACCGACACCTCCTAATAGAGTGTACGCGACCTCTATAGGTGTCATTCAAATACAACGTTCACACTCTGCTACATAAAGTGTATACGTAATCTATCACGGCATATTAGAATCAGAGGATACATTAGAGATTGTACACGTAACATTTTGATATTTAATTAATAAAATTTATCTGTTTCATTGTTTTGTATTTCAGTTATTGCGATACAAAATCTACTGTTACAATAGTGAGACAATATTATTCTAGAATTTATGTTATTTCTTAATCCATACTTTATATTATAGAGTATATATTATTATACAATGAGTCTTGCTGAAGACGATACTATCCGTCACAAGCTGAAGACAGATAGTATCTCATCACAATAATGCAAGTGGGAAGACAAGTGGATGAAAATGGAGCATTTTTATGGGTCATGCCACTTGCATTTTGTGAGAGCACAAAATCTCAAAGAAGACGGGAGATATTCGTCACTTCGGAGTGACGGATACCATTTTGTCTCACAAAATGTCCATTTAGAGGAGAGATGGAAGCACATGAGGGTACGTAGCCCCACCTTGCCCCATATTCATTTTGTGGGTGTCATTACCCGTCTCTCCACCCGACCCAATACAAGTAAGACCAACTGGAGTGAGAGAGACACTATCCATCTTCAGTTTGTGACGGATAGTGTCCGTTGAGAATGTGTGATTATTATAAACAAAAGACGTAGTCCCTCGACCCCGGTCAATAGTTTACACTTTACTAGTATTTTTTTGGGCTTTCACCCACTAGTTTACACTAAAAAGAAATATCTATATAATAATATAAAAATGCTAGATTGAGTAGCTACTGCCTATTAGAATGACACGTGGCAGTATATTACAATTACATCTATATAATAATATAAAAATGCTAGATTGAGTAGCTATTGCCTATTAGAATGACACGTGGCAGTATAATACAATTACATGATGAAGTAAAAATTAATACAATTATTACCTGAAGTAAAAATTAAAAATTGTAGAATAGAACACGAAAAGAAAAAATAGTAATGAGTTAATCACTCATCTTATATACACATTCATTTCCCTAACATTATTCCATCCCATAATCACAATATTTATATTTATTTAATGCAAAACTTTTAATATTTTTAAATTATGAAAATCCAACTATTCTTATGCAAACATTCATCTCCCCCAACATTATTATTCCACCTCATAATCATAATGTTTATATTTCTTAAATAATACAAAACCTTTTATATTCTACAATTATGATATTTCAACTAATTTTATGTATAAAATGAGATAAGTTGATTAGACATTTTTAGCAAAAATATATTGTTGAGTTTCTCTTTTTTATGAAATTACTCCATTTTTATTTGTTTGATTTTTCAACAGTCTTCGTTGGAGAGATAGGAGGAAGAATATAAGTCAATGTCAAACATCTATCTATAAATCGTATTAAAAGGGTCCTTAAAATAATGTGTCATAGGAAATTTTAATGTGACGTGACATATCTTTAACGTGACGTGACAAGTTAATGTGACATTTTATCAATAAATTAATTTAATTCACTTATCTATAATATTAAAGGATATTATCATTATTCTTACAATAATTTTCTATAATAAAAATATATTGTTTTCCAAAATTTATTTAACCCTTTCGAATTTTAAAATTTATAATTAATATTGACATTTTAATTGAAATTTTAATTGAAATTTTTGTAATAAAAATTATATATTTTATAATTAAAATGAAGGTTTCAATTGAAGTTTTTGTAATAAAACATGTTAATAATTAATTAAAGCTCTTCATATTTCTTTTAAACTGCCATTTTTATCAACATTTTTTCCTATTTAATTCATTTTCTTAACTAAACATGGTAATAAATTAATTAGAACTCTTCACAATACTTAAAATCCAACAATTTAATTAAAAAATTCTTCTTATTTAATTAATTTTTGTTATATATGTGTTTATAAATTATATAAAACTCTCTTATATTAATTAACACTCATAATTTTCATTAACATTTTTTTGTTATTTTTTTCACCTCTTGAGTTTCTTGGCAATCAATTATCTAAGTTAATAATACCACAAAATAAAATTTAAAATAAATATGGGAATTTATGGTTATATAATGTCTATAAAAAATAAAGTACCTATAATCGTTTATATTCAATTTATTAATTTAATATTTGTTGCCCATGAGTTTCTTTATAGTGGATTATATTTTATGGTTTAATTTAGTTATTTGATAATAGTGAGTATATTGAGAATTATTGTTGACTGTTGTTGTTGCTGCGTTGATATGTGCAATAAAATATATTTTAGTTTGTTATGTTGTTGGTTTTTATAACCGTTTTTTGTATATTTGAATCATGTTTTCCATTTGGTGTCATGCATGTGACAATGTTTTGATTCGTTTGTCAAGTTTTTGTCATGTTGATGTTTTACCTTTGGTCAAAATATTTTTATATAAGCTTTAAAGTATCATAAAATGAATGTAAATGCAGATAAGGCTAAGCATCATGTGGGTAATCTGAAGAGGGAAGAAATACAAAAGGCACGAAATTGAGGTAAAATTAAAATTTAAAAAAGCAAGGTAAAAAAGTTATACTCCCTCCTATTCGTAATAATCTTCCCTATTCGGGGAAGGCACGGAGAATAAGGAGGAAATTATTATATTGGAAAGTATTAGTGTGAGGTTGGGTAATTGGAGAGAGGGTATGTATTGTGGGGTAATTGTTGTGAGTAAGGTGATTAAAATAAGTATAAAGTATGAGTATGGTGGGGTATTTGGTGGGGTGAGGTGAATAAAATATGTATAAAAACTTTACTAAATAAGGAAATAGGGAAGATATTGTGAATAGACGAAAAAGGAAATAGGGAAGGTTATTATGAATAGGAGGGAGTAAGTTATGGATGTATTAAAAGATATACTCGAATAAAAGAGCGCATATTTGGAGTTAATGAGTTGGAAAATTTGAGGTGCAAATTTTAGATAATTATTATGTTCATATATATTTGTTTTTTAATTAACAAAAATTGTTTTCGTAATTCAAACTATTTATAATTTAAAAAAAAATACGTAATTCTCTTGTATTATAAAGTGTAATTGTTTTGTACTATAGATTTTAGTTTGTAAAAAAAAATGTTATCATTTATCTTCAAATATTGACATTCAATTTTATGAATATAAATATACGTCAAAATTCTAAGAAACCATAGAATCATCCCGTGTATTGCACGGGTCACAAAACTAGTTTAATCAATAATAAACCCTAAGAAAAAGATAGATAATTATTAACTGGGACGGAAGCGACAGTAGCATTAATTGCCAATCAAATTTAGCAAGGACAAGCAGACAGTGAGAAGTTAATAGCTTCTTTGATCATACGAAGAGGGATAAATGATTTGAGCCGGTTTATAGATTTTTCGGAATTAACTCGGTAAAAGCTCAGCTGTCAATTTGATTCTGAGCGGATCTTGAGTTAAGGTGAACCAAATTCTACTGCTGCTGTCTGCTACTGCTACTGCTACTACTGTTACTACTGCTACTACTGCTGCTGGTACTACTTCTACCACTACTGCTGTTACTGCTGCTGCTGGTATAAATCCCGAGTTTGCACTCACTGAAAAAGGTGATGATTTGGCTGTCGTAGCTCTTTTACCAAAAGGCCGACTCCTCCTTCATTCGACCACGCTTCATAATCACTGGAAGTTTATTGCTCTGACGGATGCTAATTATAAGTTTGACGACTTTGTTAACTATCGCGGAAAGTTGTAAGCAGTGGACATTCATGGGGGAGCTTTTGTTTTCGACCATCATGTATTACTCAACATGACTCGACTTGCTGCATCTCCTATTACTTTCATTGACGGAATATTGACCCCTCTTACCACGCCATTTTATCCTACACAAATTCTTATTTGCAACGACACTATCCGTCGCAAGCTTGTGACGGATACCGTTTACTCTCACAAAATACCCACTTTTTCTATCTCTCCAACACTATTCATGTGGTCCCCTTTCTCCACTAACTCATTTAGTATCCATTTTGTCTCACAAAATATCCGTCATAAATGGTGACCCGTCGCAAGCAAGACTTACTAATCCTAAAGGAATCCATGAGTTTTAATACCGGTTTTGATCATTATGAAGACGACTCCCCCGTTAAGGGAAGTAAACGTTTAGTCGAGGCTTCTGAGAAGCTTTACCTGCTCTTCCCCTGTCGCCTCCCCAACCACTCTGTAAATCAACTCGAGGTTTTTGAATTAAACGCCAAAAATCAATGGGAAGAGATTGAATCAATAGGAAATCTGTGTTTCTTTATCGGCCCAGGTTTCGCTTTCTCAATGGTTGCTACAGAGAAATTAACAGGCTATTGTTGAAGAAATTGCATATTCCTTAGTGGTGTGAGTTTTTGTCGAAAGTGTTCGGGCAAATACTGATTACCCGTTGTTTGTCGAGACGTTAGAACCCGGTCCAACTATCGGTGTATTATTTTCCCATTTTCTGCACTCAGTTTAGGATGTGTCTCCAGGCTCCATCACTAGAGGAAATGACGATTAGAGCTGGACTTCTTCGGTCATACTCAGCTACAGCTACAAGGGGAGGAGAGGAAATGAAGAATAGAGCTCGGGAACGTCGCTCAGGCTCAAGCTCGGCTAAAAGGAGATGGAAGGAGATGGTGAAAACATCACGTAAACGTCATGAAGAGCAGCTAAGAGGAGCGGGACGTCAAAGATAAAAAGCTCAGATCACAAGAAGTCTAATTTTCGAGTCAGCTCACCGGCTTCAAAGCTCTACCATGTTTTTATCCATATTTTTGCTTTGTTTTTTTTTCTTCGTCTTTAATTTCTGTTCGAGTAAATATGTTATAGGCTGTTTTCAACAGTCAGGCCTAAGATCAACTTTACTTACGGCATATGGAAGAAATGTGGAAATCGGAATGCGCAAATTTAACAATGTGCATTCTACGCATTCCAGATTCCAGTTACGATATCAGGTCAGGTATTCCCATGGTTGACATCGTAACTGAAAATCATGAAGTGAAGTCCATGACGCACGTAACTGAAAGAAGATAAATAATTTGCAGCGTCGAGCAATTATATAATAATAGCTGGTACACAAATTTCTAAATTTGGAGTGACCATGGGCAAGTATATAAAGGGTAATGTGGTTCTAGACTTCTAGTGATATAAGAATTGATTTCATGACATAATTATATCATTGTCATGCTTACAAATTTCGGCCACAACGGTCACAAGCAGTAGGCTCAGTTGAAGCTGACTGTTTAGGTTTCTCTTTTTGCAGCTTCGGCAGATCATACTCAAAGACTTCAGCTAGTGCATCTGCTCCGTGTTTAAGCTCTTCAGAACTGCAATGATTGAAAATATAACAGATTTCTTGAGTACAAGTTTAGAGGAAACAACTCCTGTTCGGCACCCTTCTACAGAAAAGCAACTAATTATGCATGGTAAAAAGTAAAAACATTGCAAGTCTGTTGATCATTAGTTCATTACTAGACTGCAAGTATTATCCATCATAAACAGAAGATGTCCCTCTATTTGGAATGCTGGAAAGGTGTTGATCTCCGGAAATATACAATAGGAAGAAGCAAAAACTAGAAGAGGCAAACTGCTGAATTTGCGACTGTGTAATTCACATACATGGCAAAACGACCAAGGTCAGGCTGTGATTTTTTGTGAGATCAAGACCGAAACCAAGATCTAATACCATGGGACTAGGGGAGCCTCCGTAAATATATTATCTTATTTTATGTCATAAGTAAATGAGCGAAAAAAATGTCGAGCTTTTCCAAATGATTTCAAAACTTTCATTCCCCAGCTTGCCCAAGGAAAGAGGCATTGAATGATTAGAAAGCTTAGTCATGGGATAAAATCTCTGTAAAAACCGTATTAAAATTCACATCATTTGCAAAATAGGAAAAATATATTCGGTCCATGTAAATCCACCATCACGAGACTAAGGGCCTTTTTCAAGTGAACATAGTTAGATGAGAAATAATAAAACATATTGTATCTTCACATACAGGATGAGAACTAAATAAACATATCTATGGTAAAATTAAGTTGTGACTAACCTGATTGAAAGTGGAGGAGTTAACCGTATGATTGTGTTGTGGGTAGGCTTAGCCAGAACCCCTCTCTCCTTTAACTTAAGGCAAATGTCATATGCTGAAACAGGTGAGAGAGCATTGCCGTTGAGCTCTACTGCATTAAACAGACCCTTTCCACGTACTTCTTTTACGAAGTCAGGGAAACGACTCTTAACCTCCGACAGCAACTGCCTTAGCTCCACTCCAGACTTAGCAGACCTAGATGAAACACAGATATACAATAAATATATAAAAACCACAGCTGACATCCAAGATTCAACGGAAATAAGGTTACATGAACTACGCAGAATGCAGAAACATTTGTATTGTCAAACTAAGAATTTCAATAAATAATTAATATGTACATAAATATAATATAGTACCAGTACCAGTGTATAGGGACAAGCTAAGCCCCTGTATCTAAAAGCGAATTCAGGCACTACTATTTCCATTATCTTAAAGAACTTGCAAATTAAAGACCGACTACCTTTCAACAAGTCCTTCCTCTCTGAGAACATCAAGTGACGCAACAGCAACAGCACTCGCCAATGGATTTCCACCGAAAGTGCTGAAAATTCAGAAGCATGATAATGAATAGAGGTAAAACAATGTCAGCAGTCAGCACCACATAATACAGCAGAATGTTGGCCCAACATGACGCAGACCCAAAATTACGCGTGTTCCAAAACAGGCACTTTTCTGGCCTAACAGCTTCCTCAGAACATCACGTCGACTTGATATTGTGAGCCGTTGTTATTTAGTCCTAAAATCAATCAGACTACAACTATTTAAAGGATAAAACTTACTAGATTCAAAGTGGTGACTAGTCAATCTGATCTCCCAATAAAGGATCTGGTTTGTCTGTTATAATCTAACCAGTGACCACCAATGGTCAAATCCTTTCTTTGCATGCTCAGAATATTCTTTGATCAATTAATTCAAGCATGTAGTTCTCTGATACATTTATATAAACAGATCTACTGATGGTATTGAAGATTTACAAGAAGAAATTCACTACATTATGTGCTCAGAATATAACTACTCTCCGAATTGTAGTGAGTGTTTTTTATGCAAGATTTCAAAAGGATGAACATTTTAAGTACTACTCCAAAGTCCAAATCAGACTGAAATGGAGAATATCAAGCAATGTGTTTCTCAGATTGGATGACTTGACCCTCTGCTACTGATGCTAATTTTATGTGGACAAACAAACAAGATGGATCTTCAACTCTTTCTACATCATAAGTGAACATATGGGCATATGGTGGGTCAAGAACGAGCAGCCTTGTGACCCTATTAGCGCACTTACACTTTGCATGTACTTTTGGACGCCCGGCAAACTATCATTAGGCAGACTTAATAGGCATCCTTGTAGCCTTACCATGACATTAAAAGGTTTAAAAGAAAATAGAGAAAAGCTATGACTAAATGAAGGGCATGAAGATTGCTTATTGCAGACTGTGAAACTTGGGTAGAATAAAATCAATGAAACTTCACTGGTGTGCAGAGAAGTTGAAACAGATAAAGCGTGTACAACAATCAAAGGAAAAAAAATATTATAAGCACAACCAATTGAGTATCATGCAAGTACAAACCTTCCATGCTCTCCAGGTTGAATACACAGCATTACATCTTTGTCAGCAAGAACTGCACTGACAGGTATAACTCCACCACCCAAAGCTTTTCCAAGAATCTAACAAAGTCAAATAATCCCATTCAGTGTCAATATTTTCTTTTATAAAATTCAGACTCCGTTCTGATTTTTTATATGACTGAAGGATATCTATACGTTCAGTATACATTTGTGCAATACTACAAATAAAAGGAACAGAAAGTCTTAAATTAGTCTCATACTCTCATCATCATTGCTTTGTAAGAAGCTCAGCACCAAGAGAAGGGACTACAAAGGTTTAATTTTAACCAGCAGAAGTCTTCTGCTATGATTATATAGACATGCAGACGGTTTAAAAGACAGGAAAGTATGGATAAGATTTTTGATGCACATGTTATCTTATACTGTGGATTTGGACTGAACTTCCCATGGACTAAGACAAGGCATAATTCAGAAAGTACCACAAACAATATCTATGGGAAATTAAAATATTTGCACCAAGCACATAATGTGACTGTATGTCCTGGGAGCGGCCTCTTGCCAAAATGGCAAGGGAAGGCTTGCCCCCATTACACCCTTGTGGTGGGCCCTTCCCCGGACCCTCGCCTAGCGGGGATGCCATCGTGCACCGGGCTGCCCATATATTGTTGTTTATTTTCTTTTCTCCCCTTTTTATATTTCCCAGTCTTTAGTATCTTCAAGATTCCTCATTTTGTTTCTACCAAAAAAAAAAAAAGATTCCTCATTTTGTTTCACTTAAATTGATCTTCATTCCTCTTATTTTCACCTTTCCTCATGTTTCCTTCTCTTCTTTCTTATCTTCCCTTCTTTTGTGTCTTTTGTTCTACCTTTTTATTGGGTTTGCAACCCACGCAACACCTTACCTTCAACCAACAGCTCATGTTAATTTAGGTTAAGGCTATGGTGAGGTGGTGTACATTCAAAGTGAAACACAGATTATTAAGAAATGAATAACATTTTTAACAACTAATCTCTAACAATACGTGCAACCTTTGGCTTTAAAAGCTAATTTTGAGAAAACTAATAATGAACTCTCCAATCACTTCTGACAAATCAAAAATATAAGCATCGATAGAGAAAACTAGTAATGAACATGATCGTCTTACAACAACATCTGGGCGAACGTCCTCCCAGTCACAAGCTAGCATTCTTCCAGATCTTCCCAAGCCAGATTGTATCTCATCAGCAATCATCAAGATATCATATTTTGTGCACAAATCCCTGACCGCTTTTAAGTAGCCTTCTTTAGGAAGAACAACCTGCAATAAAACACAATCATTACTCTATAATTTGTAGTTGCAGGTTGCTACACTCGTGGGCCATCAAGATAGAAGGCGAGATTGTTAAATAGAAGGGAAGAAAGGGTGCCCCGGAGGCCTGAATGCACCTGTTGCTTTATACTTTATGTAAATGAAATTTGATGAAAGTAAACTTAGAACTTGGTGATGACAAGAAATAACCCAACCAGCTGTTACTGTTACTGTTATAGTCGTCGTCATCATTGTTGTCCTTACTAAGTTATTATTACTATTATTGTTATCACCATTGCATTGTTTAATGGTTTGGGTGATAAAGATAAGTGGTACAGAAAAGACTATCCAAATTCACAGAACAATCTCAAAAAAGATGACTTGAGAACAAAACTGAAAACATACCCCTGCCTCGCCTTGTATGGGCTCAAATAAGAATCCAGCTATACAATCTCCTTTCTCTGTGGTGCCCACAACATAGCAAAGTCAGATCACTACAAGTGATGAATTGATTTAGATTTTAGAGCTTGAAAACATTTCAGATCAGCAAATAGGGGTTAGATGTATTGCAGCAATAATCAAAGAGGTCACAGGTGGACTTCAGTCAATCCATGCAAGTGATAAAGCTGCAATAATCACAGAATACTTTTAGAAGAATACGAGTTGAGAACTTCATTCTCTTACAACTACCAGTACAATGTTTTGCTAATCAATTTTTATTCCTTCATTTTGGGAGTTTAACGGTATCATATGCTAAATTTTGCATATGTTAAATTATGTATTCATTCATTCACATCCACTCCTACTACAACCAACAACAACAACAACAATAACAACAACAACAAGAACAACAAAAAATTCAGTACTTCTTAAAAAGTGGAGAGTTGATATGGCCTGGTAACAGCTAATAAGAACATTCATACTACAGACTTTGTACCTCTGAATAATTTCTCAAGGGAAAGTTCATCACCAAAATCAACCTTGATATGGCCCGGTAACAATGGACCAAAACCGCGAGTAGCTTCATTATCACAGCTCATAGAAATGACACCCAGCGTACGTCCATGAAAACAACCGCAGCATGAAACAATTATAGCCTGCATATGGAATGCATATTTTAATTTTACAAACAGACGATGAACCTAGAGAAATTACAACTTTTACAGGGGTAGGTCTCAGGATTGTCTTACTACCTCTTACCACCTTTGACACACAGGGGAAATGGTGCGTAATAAAGTTACTTTAAATTGACACTTGCGGCAATTGGGAAATTCCCGGTAATCCCGGGGGGGAGAAAACAAAAAGGGTTTGAAGAGCTAATTGAATTTAGTCCGTTATGCCAAATCCATAAAATAATGAATCTTTAGCATTTAAAACATAATTGCATCCAAGGTCAACAGCCTCTTTTGTTCAGAAGGCTATGTAGGTATAAAATTCCTAAACCCGCCTAAAAGCATCGAGTAAACCATTCAATGTAGTTCATGCAATAAGATACAAATTCTCAAGCTCACTGCAAGTTACTACAGAAAGACTAAGGCAAAGAAAATTCAGAGATTCAGCAATGAGAAAGGAAACAAACCAATCAGTAAAGTGAAAGGTTGAAGAGCACCAAATCACCTATCCAGGTTTGGTAACCTTTGTATCTCATGAAATTAAGAAACATTAACTCTTGAGAGACCAAATATTACTCACCTCATTTTTAGGAATCTTTTTCTTTTCATAACCCCATTTTCTTGCCACCTTAAGAGCCGTTTCAACACCTTCAGCCCCAGTATTCATCGGTAGCACCATATCATATCCAAACATGCTAGTTATTCGCTCAGCAAATAGAGGAAATCTATCATTATAGAAGGCTCTAGAGCTAAGGGTGAGCTTTTCTGTCTGCTCGATCAATGCCTTCGTAATCTTAGGATGACAATGTCCCTAAATAAGAAAATATAGCAAGCAATTAGCTCTGCACATTAGATACTGTGGCAGCCATTACATTAGATTACAAATGAACTTTCTTCACAAGAACAGACCAAAAGTTTCGACTTGTACATCATCAGGACTATTGCGTTCTATTATTCATGGAAACCAAGCATTGAAAAGTTCCAACAACTACTCTGTAAACAAAATGTAACAACAAAGTGTATATATTCAATCATACCTGGTTAACTGCAGAGTATGCAGAAAGAAAGTCAATATATTTGTTGCCCTCTGGATCCCAAATAGATGACCCTTTTGCATGAGAAAATACCATAGGGATTGGATGGTAACTGCATTGATCAGTAATGCAGATCAGCTAATATAACAAGAAAATAAGTACACCCGATGAGCCATCTTAACGTTTATAGTCAAACAACACCAAACACCACAATTCTACAACAAGGATGGACTCCAACAACTCCAGATCTTCTAAATAGACCGGGATGTCACTTGTCAGTACATAACTATCAGGTGCAAACACTAAGCTTAACACTGAGAGCTATTAAGCACTTTAGGTCTTACTGTGGGGGTTCCAATCAATAGTAGCGATCAAGTGTGAACATAAGACAGTTAGTCTAAGGGGGCTAATCAGTATTGAAAAGTTCTTAAATGCCAAGACATTCAAACAAAACCAAGTTACATACTCTCCTATACAAACACATACACAGACTCATAAATTTATATCTTACTGCCAAAGAACTTCCATAAGGAGTATCAGCTTCCAAATAGCTTCAACAACAAGGCGTGTCTTAGTCATTTGTTTAGATTTGAGTACGTTTATCATGTATAAATTGTTCAACCACTAGAACAAAATATACAATTTGGTTGACTCGTCATCCAAAAGCAATAGTAAAAAAAAGGTACTCTTCACTCTCCAGGGCCTATGCGCCAAAACAAAAGATAAACAAATAACATGATAATGGAGGTACAACTAGTTTCGAGCAAGACCAAGCAAGTGCCAACTGCCAAGTACTAACCCTACAGGTATTCTTCTATAAGTCCATCATAATACCCTTCTACAATCTACATCTCATTTAATTATGATCATAAATGAGGAGCACAGGCATTACAAGGTTGCTCTACACCATACAACCGTCTTATTCGATAATTTGTGATTGTCACTGTGGTACCATCACCAGGCCATGTCCAACAAAATAAGGAAAAAAAATACAATATGTCTCCCTTGTAACGGTATATCCGTCAAAAGTGTTTGACGGGTCAAGTATTATCCACTCGGTTAGATAAGACAAAAATAAGACTACCTGGAAACCACAAATGGCTTGTCTTCATCAACTTAAGTGGGTTTTATTTGAACTATCACTAGCTTGTGACCATATTACGTCACAAATGAGAATTTGCGGAAAAAATATCATTATGATTCTTCAATTCAATTACAATTACAATTTTAGGATTACGAATTACTCCTATAAAGAATAAAAAAGCAAACAAATAAACGAGAAGGAGCGAATAACGCTTTAAA
Source organism: Silene conica (assembly GCA_029255685.2). NCBI lineage: Eukaryota > Viridiplantae > Streptophyta > Magnoliopsida > Caryophyllales > Caryophyllaceae > Silene > Silene conica. The sequence continues at coordinate 79,278,786 of CM055314.2, forward strand.
CAAAACTCAATCACAATACAAACACAATTCACAACCAAAATAAATTCCCAAATCACCAAACAGTTCAACCCCCCTCCCACCGAAAAAAGCCCAATAAAATCGTTCATTACTTCGGTCTGACAATCGTTTGTTTAACTTTAATTAAAAAACAGCGCGACATAACTTCAAAAAACAAATGATTGGGAAAGAGGGAGTAATTAATTAATTAAAATAAAAGCGAAAAGAAGCCGTATGATGTAAACTAACTTATGAGCACTGTATTGATACTCCATATTAATAAGCTCTTGAGACGAAGTAGATGAAGACAAAATCTTTCCCTCTGGTAGAACACCATAACTCCTGGTTCCTTTCACTCGTTTTACAGCATACTGCAGAATTCTCCTGCTCGCCATTGAAATTGAAATTCTTGATTTCTTAAATTAATTTGGGGATTTTTTCAATTATTTAGTTCGATTAAAATTAAAATTGAGGTGTGAATGGCAGTACACGAAATTGTAGTTTTGCGTGCCTTTGCAATGATCGAGGTTATATATAATTTGGTGTTACGTGAAGAAGGTGACAATGTTGTTTAATTGATTTTTACAGTACATTTTAAGAATATGTTTGTTGCCTGCCAACTTTATCCAATAAGCTTCCTTTTTTGTTCTGTTAAAATTGCAATTTGCAAAGGTGGCACTGATTTTATCTAAGCAAATAGGAAGAGATTATATCACTAAAATATACTCCCTCCGAGTCGGAGTAATGGTTCTTACTTCCTTTTTGGTGCGAGTTTAGTGATGGTTCCTCTTTCCATTTTTAGTAACTTTTTTGTGGTCCAAAATCAATTCAGTGTGGGGTAGGGTGTTTTGTGTGGTTTACAATCATTTCCTTATTTTTTGAGCATAAAGGTAAATGAACCATTACTATGACTCGGAGGGAGTATAATTTTCTGTACATATTTTGAATTTTTTAATAGAAAATTCAAACTTTATGAACTTCTTGAAAAATACTGAGAATCGAAAATTATTATACAACTAAAATAAAATACATATAAATTGAACTATATTTTAATTTTAATATAAAATAACTAAAATATAACTCAAAATAGTTTAAAAGCTCAACAAATATACACATAAGCTCAATAAAATACACCATGGTTGTACGATGTTATTATACATCTGGTTGTATAACACATACAGTATATCTCTATGCCTATAGCTAGCATAGATTTAATTGAGTTTATATCTATTTTTTTTAAGATTAATCTTCGATTTGAATAATTTGATCTGAATTTGATCTTTTTTTTTAAATAAAGGTCCAAATTTAATCAGGGATTTGACCATATACAACCCGATTTAAATGTTTATTATTGTATACTGGCCGTTATTGTCCAACCCGATGTGATTAGAAATTTTGCAAATCCAGACAATTTGAACCTGGATTGATTTGACATGACCCGACCTGATTTACCTATTTGCATATCATACGAGGGATATAAATTTAACTCGTTTCTAATTTAGAATTATTTGAGACTACTTTAAGTAAGTAATTAACTAATTATGGTAAGTGAGTAGAATTTAAGGTAAGAAATTCGAACTTGTTTATATACTCCTTTTGTTCCTAGGTATCTTTTGAATTGCGAAAATTATACTCCCTCCTAATCTGAGTGTTGCTTTGTCTTTTCATTTTCATGTTAGTTGGATGTTGGTTCCTCTTTCTTTTTTTTGGTAAGTTCTTTGTGGTCAAATTCAATTCCATGTGGACGGGGCCCTTTGTGTGATCCAAATTCATGATTTGGCAGGGTAAGTGAGTGGTATTTCTACGCTATTGAAAAAAAAATCGAGCTCTCCAAACTTGTCAAAAATACATGAAAAATATATAAGTCGTTTATAAATCCCTCAAATAGGGAAAAACTAGTTTTCATGCTCGTGCGATACACAGATGCTAAAATAAATTCCAATTAATAGTTTATTGTACTACTTATTTTAGTTTTAAAACACTAAACGTGCATTTAATATTTGGTATACTATTCTTTAAGATTTCAGATAGTTATTAACTTAACGTCATGTCTATATTGAGAAATAGTAGAGAGCGCAAATATGTCTTGAGCACCCAACACTTGTTGGGTTAGGAAATGAGGGGAGAATAAAAGCATGCAAAATTTCTTATTTAGTTAGCAAATGAGGTATAGGAGAAATGGTGAAAGAATGAAGGATTACTAAGAGTACACCCGAAACGATATAATGTAGTTGGGTGTGTTACAATGATTTTCACCGTGAAAAAAAATAACTCAATTAAAAGTCAATGATATAATGTTGACATGACATATATTCCCTTCATTCTTATCCAATGTTCTCACATTCCATTTTCGTACAATCAAATTCAATGATTTCCTTTCATGCTTGATAACTAGTTGACAACTTGACATAATTACATACAATATTCTATTCCTTGTATTTACGATGATATCATTTCAACTAAAAGTCCGCATTATAATAACCTCTTAAATACACCTCTAAATATTTTCAAAAATGCCGCCATAAAAAACATTATAAAGTCATTCCACATTAAAGTATATGCCTCAACCCAAGAGAACATTCGATTAGATTGAAGGGAGCATAAGTGCTAGGTAGCACCAAAACGGACACGGACACGGACACGGGACACGGCATGTCATGAAATTTAGGACACGAGACACGTTATTTAAATTTAGTAAAATATACATTTTATAGTTATAAATGCATGTTTGATTTTATTTTTGTAAAAGTATTTGATGTTCATTTTAAATAAGTGAAGGTAAAATTTGCCTTTGATAATAACTAATTTCCATTTCTCATTCGAGCCAATATTCTAATTAATCTCTTCCGATAGCGCATTTCTCGTCTGAAGAATATTATTCACCCCAAATGATGACCAAATACCGTGGACACGCGATGGACACGGCTCAAATACCATGGACATGCGTCGGACACGTGCCCAAATAAATGTAGAAAGTTAGACACGACTTTATAGGCATCCGACACGTTTCGGCGTGTGTCCGTGGAGTGTCGGTGTCGAACACGGTACGGCTCATTACGAGAAGTGTCCGTGCTACCTAGTATAAGTGTATAACACTTGATTATTTAGTTTTGTATCTAATAAAGAAACAAAATCGAATTTATACACATGATATTTTAAAGGTTTTTAGCCTATATTTATATTATTTGTCGATTCTTATTTTCATATAACACAAATTCTCATTTGTGACGGCAGTATCCGTCGCAAGCTTGTGACAGGTCAAATAAAATCTATTTGGGAACATAAAAAAAAAGCATTTGTAATTCTCCAAGCACTTTATTTTTGTTTTATCTAAACAAGTGGGTGTACTTGACCCGTCACAAGAGAGACTTATTGTATAACATATAATACACTTCTCAAATAAAATTTATTTGTTTGTTTTCTCCGATCAATACCCCACGTTACCCATCTTTTTCCATATTCAACCATTTCCACTCAACTAACCAACCAAGTTCATCAATATCAACCCTAACCATATCCCTATCTCTGAACACCCCAGCCCCACAAATGAATCATTATTCATTATATATATAAAAGAATCTTGGAAAACTGTCTATGTGACACAATGTAGATTCAGAATTAGGTTAATACAAGTCTCTCATTCAACCTCACAATTTTAGTTTTTTTTAAACCAATCATGTTTAACCGAGTTTGTCATCTTTCCACATCAGCAAACTAAAACAAATAAAAACTGAAATTAATTGAGAACCACTTTTTAACATACGAACTTTACTCTTTCACGTACATTTTTTTCATAAAATTTCCATATGATACTCTTTTCTTAAACATAAACTTTATTTATTAAACATAGACAAAATAACTGTTATATATGAATCTTTACCCTAAAATTGAATCAATTTCTCTAAAAATTTAAACAATGGATTATAGTACTCTAATTATTAAATAATACTCCCTCCTACTTTTTATAAGTGTCCCATTGTGAGTATGGTACGTCCCATTGTGAGTATGGTACAAATTTAAGGAATATTAGTTGTTTAATATTTTTGGGTTGTGTAGGGGTAAGGAATATTAGTTGTTTAATATTTTGGGTTGGGTTACGAGTGAGTGGGGGTAATAAGTGGAAATAGGTAAGGGTAGAGTGGTAAAAAAAACAAACAAAAAACTTACTAAATATAGACAATGAGACACTTCGGTGAATAAACCGAAATAGACAATGAAACACTTATAAAAAGTAGGAGGGAGTATTATTTATTAACGATTATTAATACGTTTTATTGAAATTATGTACATAGCGGTTAACTGTGGTGGTCAACGCCTTTATGTTGTTGGCGTTTATCGGGTTGTCTACGTCCGTATGTTTATCGTTGATTGTTTATTGTGTTGCCGTCTTGTCGGCGTGTTGTTGATTGATAATTGTTTATTGTCGGCGGCGTCCAATGTGTTGTTCATGTGTTATTGTTGTGTTGTTGCTGTTAGAGCTGGCAAATAATGACACGACACGAAAACATGGCACGAACTCGACACGAAATTAGCGGGTTTGGGTTGAGGCTTAATGACCCATTTATGTAAGTGGGTCAACACGAACACGACACGATATTTAATTGGGTCGGGTTTGGGTTCAGCTCTTTAAACACGAACCTGACACGAATGACATGTTTACTAAATTAATCCTGATTTTTTTATCCTTCATCACATAAATATACTTAAACTTTCCAAATATGGTCATGACACGAAAACACGACACGAACCCGACATGAAATTAACGAGTTAGGGTTGAGGCTTGATGACCCATTTATCTAAGTGGGTCGACACGAACACGACAAGAAATTTAATTGGGTCGTGTCTGGGTTGGAGGTTTTGTGTCCCGTTTACCTGTGACACGAACACGAACCCGACACGATCCGATCTGTTTGCCAGGTATCAAGTGTAAAACCCCTCGTCGCAGCGGAAAATGAAACATAAAACATGCCAAAATTTACTCGGAATTTAAACTTTAACATGCATAAAAACGAGGTGAATTAAAAACAAAACTGAACAACTGATATAAACAGAAACATAGATAAGTATAACCGTCTAACTACTGAAAGTAAAATATACAACAGCCTGGGATGGCACATCCTTGCAGGCACTCAAAAACTGAAATGTAAATCTAGAGTCTAGCTAACGTAAAAGTGTAAGTCAATCCGATGAAGGATCATCGCTCGCTAGCTCCATGCAACCCCATAGCTATCCAACCTGTCATGTACCTACATACATGTAAACATGTACGCCACGATCAGTGGAGAGTGACTAGAGTTCTCCTAGCCACCTTTTGTAACGACACGTAACACATAAACATCCAACATACTCCAGCATATATATATAACATGTGAAGCATTTAAAACTCAATATCTCAATCTCATATCATCATGCAAATACTATGCAAGGCTCTCAACCAACTTCGGAAACTATTTGGAAGGAGAGCCGGTTTCCCTTCCGGTTGCCCGACCGGGGAGGTCTTTCAATCCAAACCATTTACGAAACTAGCCTAAGAGTCATCCAATGCCTTGGATGAACAGTTCTAAAATCAACACTCTATCTATCACAATCAACCAACAACATCTGACACTGTACCCCAACACAGGCAAGCAGATGCAAATCAGCAGGTATAAAGGTTCAGCGGTCAACTCAAGACATAACCTAGATACCAATTCACTTTCACAAACAAGGACTCAAAGACCAACTTAAGGCATAAACCTTGCTAAGCAACAAGACACTAGACTCAGAGGCCAACTTAAGGCAGAGACTAGCATCCAAGTTCACAACCATAACTAAGAGACTCGAAGGCCAGCTTAAGGCATACTCCCTTACTACATCACAAGACACTAGACTCAGAGGCCAGCTTAAGGCATACTCTAGCATCAACAACTGTACTCCGGGCAAGGCATCAACACCCTAACTACCCCGTTGTACAACTGCTCTACTCGTCAGACTCAGAGGCCAACTTAAGGCATAGACTGACGCGATCACAAAATAACATGTCTGAGTTCAGAGGCCAACTTAAGGCATATCTCAGACACGACAAGAAAACACATATAGGGCTCAGAGGCCAACTTAGGACATACCCCCATATATGGCAACTAGTTCACGTATTAAGCTCAGAGGCCAACTTAAGGCATACCTTAATACGCATCAATACATCAATATATATCGTACTCTAATGGTCCCAAATCAGACATATTCCGATATATACTACAACCAGGTCCTTAGTCCTAACCTTCTAGACTTCTAAACAACACTTAATTGATCCCGGGAACTAAGTTGAGGGAGAGCGGATTTCCCTTTCGGTTACCCGACCGGGGGTCTCTATCCTCTCTCCATTGCCGAACCCAATATAGTGTCGCCCATCCTCCGGGGACCTCAAACACACATACAAGACATACGGAACGAGTCTCAAACAAATCGGACTAGCCGATCAAAAGATAAAACGATTTTAAAGTGAAAAGGGTCCTCAGCTGGTCGCAGACAGGCTGCCGGTCAGCCGGCTGACAACCCATTCACCATATATAACAGCCTTTAAAACAACGACCTATGAGGAAGGATCCCCAGCCGGTCGACCGGCCGCCGGCCACCCGGCTGGGAGATCATCTCCCTATTCCTCATTCTATACAAAAATGCAAAGGACAAGGTGCCTCAGCCGGTCGACCGGCGGCCGGCCTACCGGCTGAGCACCCCTTCAGCTCAATCCTAAAAAACACGCAAAACAACCTAAACGCACTCCCTTAAGAGATATTTTGGTAAGGTTAGCCTTCCTTAAGAGATATTGGGATTCTTGAGGTGTTTCTAAGATAAAAAGTAAAAAGCGGCCTGAAAAGCTCACTTAAGCCTAGAGATAGCAGTGGATCCCGGATCCTACCCAGATCCACCAGACCCTATACCCAAAGGTAGAATATGGATCCCATTATTTTAGATCCTTAGGATCTGGATCTGATCCATATCCTTATAAGAGTACGAGGGTCGGATCTGGATCCCACCACTAAGATCCAGATCCTACCCATGGACCCTCTTTTGATTTTTATAAGGGTAATTTTTGGATAGATTCGCCATTCAAAGGTAGATCACGGAAACAAGGAATGAAGTATTAGTGTTTATTTTGTTTGAACAATTTGTTTCATTATGAATTGTTGGGATTATAATTATTTTGTGGTTTGTAAACCTTATTTGTAAGTTGTTTAAGACTTTTTTAACACTTTGTACACCCTTTTCGTTTCTTTTAGACTATGATTTTTAAACCAATCAAGCTAATAGAGGGTAGTTCGACTAAAATATCGTCTCTAATTGACAGGTAAAAGTGAAATAGTGTATAATAGTGACTTGGTGCGGTTTAATTTGAATGTATCGTTGGAGATTGACGGATCTGGATTTTCCCCAGATCCTACCCAGATCCTTAGGATGCGGATATGGATCTACAAATTTCAGACCCTAAGGATAAGGGTAGGATCTGGATATACCATTTAAAAATGGATCTGGATCTGGATCCTATAGGATCCTGTCCAGATCCTACCCATTGCCATCTCTCCTTGAGCCTATTTAGCCTGCATGGGTTAAGTTTGAGATAAGAAAGAGGCCAAAACGCTTATCTCAACCCTACCCGTGCTCTTGGTCTATTTTTAAATCATCAACTTGGTGATGATCTTTTCATTCGACTATTATAGTAAAAAAAATCCTCAGAATGGGATGACAAAGCATCATTATTTGACGGTGGGATCCCACGATCCACTTTTGTGTCATATTGTATGTTTCACTCCACATACCTCTCAACATATTACTTTAAAATAAAGATTAAATTAATAATAACTACCTTTTAAAATTCAGTTTTCTAAAAATTACTCCATTATGATGTATTTTTATTAAAAATTGTTTCAAAACTCTAATTCAACTGACTTATTCTACAAGTTTATGAATTGATTCCGTTTGTAACATAACCAATTTATACTTTGAAATGTATAACAATGGAAAATAAGTTCAAAAACATACGGAATAGGTAACCTAAATTGAAGTTTTGAAGCAATTTTTAATAAAAGTGTATTTTAAGAAAAAAAATTTAGAAAAAAATTATATAAGGGAGTAATTTAAAAAAAAAAAATCTATTTTAAAAGGGAGTTATTTTTAATTTATTCTAAAATAAAATATTGCAATAAATGTTATTGTTGATGTGTTAGAAGGCAATTGAAGTTAGACACAATAAACATAGGATCCCCTATTATTAAATGCACTTTTGTGCCAATCAAGTGTTTCGTACTTTGGGACAAAAATATTTGCACCGATAATTTGGAACCAAAATTGTGACACCCCGCGATTTAGCATAAAAATAAACAAGTAATTTGCAGCGGAAATACGATACTTTTAAAAAAAATTCGACATATTTATTAAAACTTTTTCGCGGAATATCAAAACAACAAGCGGAAGACTAAAAATAATAATAAAGTATAAATTATACTCGAATACTTAAATAAACGAGGGATAAGGTATCCCACGATAACAACATGAATTAAATCTAAACTAAGCGTAAGGGTAATTGTCGAATGATCAACAATGCTCGCTAGCCACACGTCTTCCACAAACAGCACCAACCTACATTCATGAAACATGAACGCCACAGTCAGTGGGGAGTAACTCAGGGTTTTCCCAGCCACTTTACGTCAAAATACAAATAGATAACAATAAGAATATATTGTATATGGAGTAGTACATGTGAATATAAGAAATATCAAAGCATGATACTCAAAATCAGGTAAACAACCAGGTGATCGACTCAGAGACCAACACTTGATGACATGTTCAATCACACAAACAACAACAACCAAGAATAGAATGAACGCCGTCAGGTAGCATAACCGCTACAACTGACAGTCAGGGAGTATAACAGCTCCACTAACAGGCTAGGGCGTATAACCGCGCCCTAGCTACCGGAGCGCATAACCACGTCATCCGGATACTATGTATAGTGCATAACCGACAACTATATGCCTAAGACCTGGACAGACCTCTCGATGTAATAACCTACACCGAACGACACACGGGGACCGGGCCGCATAACCACAGACACCGACCAATCCCGAACATAGTTAGATAAAATCCCATAACAGGAGTGACGTTTGTTCATTACAGTGATACACAAATCGTATCACCGTTATCTATTCACAACCAAGGCGTTACCAACACAGTTTAGGGTGACATAACCGTCACCTAAACACAAGCAAGGCAACATAACCGTCACCAAACTCATCTTAAGATAACATAACCGTCATCAAAACACAGTTAAGCTAACATAACCGTTAACCAACTCATTTAAATATGAGAGCCAGCAATCGATAAATAAGACAACACTTAAGTCCATTCCATATGGGAGAAGAATAAACGGAACTGATTAATAAAACATAAGTCTTAAAAGCGTTTTACATTTCAGCTGTCCTCTGCCGTAAAATTCATAATTAATTCAAATAAATTCGAAATGATACAAGACCAATTGGATCAGATTAATAATACTTTTAGCTACAATTTTCATCCAATAACAATTTTCAAAAGACGAACTTAACATGGGTTTATAATCTGATCTTTACAGTATTTCAGAAATCGTCGCATTAAAAGTATTGCTTCATAAAACGGGTTTAACAAATCATTTTGGGGCAAAGTAAACTCCTAAAAGCATCTAAACTCTTCAAAGTTTAATTATTGAAAAGAAACATAATAGTTTCAAAGTATAAAAATGGTTTTCGAAATAATCTTTGAGCTACTGTCCGTTCTGCGAGTATTTCAGCGCAATGTTCGTAAATAAATTATTGTGAACAAACGACATGCAAGAAAATTACGAAATTTTAGAGGTAGACTCTACACTTAAAATAAACAAGGGTCTCTTTTCAACATTTTCAAAGATGGATACTCTAAGATGTCGAAATAAATTGTACAAGACAATGGACAGATTTGTCAAGGTGCTGAAACTTATCAAATAACCAAAGTAAACCAAGCATTATGAACTTGAAAGACTATCAAACTAATCATCCTCAAAGATCACAACCTCATTTAAAAATACAATTCTTAATGAATTTCCAACTAGAATATCATCCAACACAACCATGCAAAATGGAATTCATCCAAACATATGATTTATGAACTTAATCATGTCACTATTTAACCAAACACAATTCTAGTATACTAAACATTACTAGCATATAGAACACATGCAAACATAGACGATAAGTCGAGTAACCCATCACCGCTACCTTATAGCTCTTCAATAAGCATGATTTTGACTCAAAGCCACTCCGGTTTGGACAACCAAACTAGCTACACATAAATAAACGAGGTTAGCTAAGAGAACCGTGCCTTAAAGGCCACGACCAGAGGATTATAAGGAAGAAATTTGATACTTTTCTTACCTAGAAAGATGGAGAGCGAGGAGAAGAAGAGATAAGCGCGAAAATCGTCAAAAATCGATAAGAAACGAAGATTTTACGATCGTTTTACGGTGAGGTGCACAACAATGATGTTCTTTGTGTTTGGGTGTTCTTAGCTGAAAAATAAGTAAAGGAATGAAGAAGAAGGAAGGAAGTAGAAGGAATGACCTTGGGCAGCAAGGCAAAGTTCTATACTTAGCCAAGTGTCCCTAAGGACATGTGGAAAAGAGTAAAGAGTAAGCAACGAGCGAGTGTCTCGTTTGCGGATGGTCCGTGACAGCCTTTCGTATTTTCGGCATAATTTCCTCCACAGAACTCGTAATGAGGTGTTTTCGGTGGCGTTGGAAAGCTAAGAGAAAGAGATAAAACGTTTATTTTATAAGAAAAAGCTAGATATGGCCTTAAAATATCTCAAAATTAGTAACAAGGACAGAGTAGCGTTTGACAAGTTTAAGGCGTATAAGTTTAAGACGGACATATTAATATCATTTTCAAAAAACGATAAATTTTAAAAGGAAATTTATTTATTGTGGAACATTATTATTACTAAAATAAGATTTTAATAATATACAAATACTTGGAAATTACAGGGTGTTACAAAAATAGTGTCAATTAAGTATTTTATTTTAAACATGTTGAATAGTTGTATAGTTGTATAGTTGTATCTAATCATACTTGCAACAAGTTTGGAGAATTACTAAATTTTTTTGAGAAATTGGAGAATTAGGCCCTATTCTTTTCGGCTGAAACAAGCTGAATTGAATTAATTGGAGTGAGACTTAATTGAACTAAATTGAGTGGAACTGAGGTGAAATGAATTTAGTTAAATTAAAAGTTAGTTTTGTAAAGAGATTAAGTGAACCTAACGTAAAGAAAACCTAATGGAATATGGCCAAACAAAATTGGAAGGAACTGAAATTAAGTCAGAAAGAACATGTCCTTACAAATAAACCCTAACAATTTTAAAAGAATATATAAATAATCGCTAAATAACAAAATTAATTAATACCGAAGATGTCTTAGTGTAGTGGTTAAGACGGAGCTATTGTGGACAATAGGTCCCAGGATCGAATCCCCTCTCCCACTATTGTAATGCGATAAAGTGCGCGCTTCGTTGAACAAAAAAAAAAAAATAACATAATTAACTCGCTAATTGAAGAATTAAAGCCATCATTTAAGTTTATTTTTAGAAGACATGCCATCGTGCTTTCCTCCAAAATTGACCAGGCCCATGCACGAATATTGGGTTGGCCATGCCTAGCCCACTCACCCCAACCCTTGTCGCGACCCGCTATTAGCACGTTCAGTTTGTGCTATGGCCGTGCTTAGCCCACGGACTATTCGTGGCTGGCATGTGGGCTGACCCATGTGCCTTAAGTTTATTTTTAATTTTTTTATAATTGTTTTTTAGTACTTTTTATATTAATGATTTTAATATATATTTTATTAATGATTTAAATATACATTTGAAGAAAAAGGCAATTGCGTTATTAAAATCACTTAGTAAATCAATATTATATTATAAGATTGTAATTTGTAAGAATCAAAATAAGTAAAAGAGAATAAAAGATGAATTGAAGTGTGAAGAAATGAATTGAATAATTATTAGGATATTAGGTCCATTAGGGCCGGCTATTATCTAGGGTTTAAGGTAAACCCTAGATAATAGCCGGCCCTAATAGGCCTAATATCCTAATAATAATTAAGGTGGTTTTACATAATTTGAAAGTTATTTAATAAAAAAAAGAAACCTAATAACCAATAATATCCTAATAATAATTAAGGTGGTTTTACATAATTTGAAAGTTATTTAATAAAAAAAAGAAACCTAATAACCAACAACAATAAACGACTACAATGACAAAATGACTCATTGATTGCCATTATCAACATGTAAACACACAAATTCTGCAATAACCATAAACGTTCACCTTCGTGCCAATTCTCCTCGAGCCTTGTCGTGCCTGATACATGCCAGACCCACTCGTGTCTGGTCAGTACCGTGCATTGCACGAAGATCTAAGGAAAATTGCGCCGGCGCCTGCCTCAAACACGATCGTGTTGGGTCTGTGTCGCCTCGAAGAATTTGTCGGGTCGTGTCTTCTCGGGAGCCGTGCTATATCGTGCCGCTCGCCAGCCTACCGCCTAAATTGCCAACTTTAGTTTAGGTTTAACAAAAATATGAAAAGTTAATGAAAAAATGTATGTAAAAAAAGGAAAGATACCCAAATAACCGAACAAATGAAAACTATATACCATAAAACGGTTATTTTTATCAACACAAATTTTCATTAAAGACGGATAAATCTGTCACAAACCGAAGACGGGTCAAGTAATAGCCAAGTGTCAATTGGTTGGATAACACAAAAGCATAATGCTACACCCTAGACAATTTGCGTTTATCTTATCTACCAATTTGACTTGTCTTTAGTTTTTGACGGATATGACCGTCTCCAATAAGCCTTGCTACTACTCATGTGCGATATCTAAGACAAAAAGAAGGTGACTAAAAAATACAATTTATTTATCTTATCTATTCACATGTGTACTATTTAACCCGCCGCAAATTTGTACACAATTATTATTTATGAAATTTACACCAATTTTTACGACTGGTTATTTAGTTATTTGTCCGATGATTACCTACCTACCTCGCCTCCACGAGGACTGAAGTTGACAGATAGATATCACATTCCGCAATCCGCAGTACGTCAGTAGCCTCAGTACCCAGATAATTTTTAATTTTTAAAATCTTTTTTGTTTCCCTTTTATGTGAAGGAACAGAAACAACAGGACTGCAGTTGTACAGTAAGCAACAACATTTTTAACTAAAAGAAAAGAAACCATTCCACGAACAACAATGAACTGTTTTCTCAATACTTCTTCTCCAAATCTCCAATCGTTCAACACACGATTCGCCATTGATGCTTCTCGATTAAGCTACCTTAACTCACATCAATTTCATCGCAATTACAACACCTCAATTCCTATTTTTCGTCGGAAAATTTCAATTCGTCGTTACTTCTATCCACAAATCCGGCGAACGGAGAAAGTTCCCCCGCCGCATGCGGTGGTTTCCGTCGACGGCGCGTTTATTCAGGACGCTGGAGCTACGGCGTTAGTTCTCGGTGGTGGTTATGCTTTCGTTTCGGTTTTTGAGTATCTTACTCAGAATAACATCATTCCTCAGGTTATTTCTGTTTATTTCTGTTTTGAATCGTGTAAATTTGTTGATTTTTAGCGGATTTGAGTTTAGTTGATTTGATTGAAGATTTGGAAGTGTTTTATGTGATTATGTTAATCTATGGTGTGTTTGAATGATGCATGCATTAGTAGTTGAGTAATTTTCATTTGGAGTTTCTGTTGCGAAACAATTGCGGCCAGTAAATGCGGCCGATATCGCCTTATTTTTAGGTTAACGCCATAGATGCCGCCGCGATGGCACCTCATTTTGAGCTCAGCGCCATAGATGCGGCTACTAGCACCTCATTTCGTCGGTCGATGCTAATATCGCCTCATTCTGACCTCACTGGCACAAGTGCAGTCAATATCAACATATCACTTCATTTTGAGGTCAGCATTAATATCACCTCATTTTAAGGTGGATAGCGTGAATGCAGTGAATATCACCTTGTGTTGAGGTCAATGCTGACATTGCCTCATTTTGAGGTCAAGAGCATATTAGCATGAATGATGAGAATACCGCCTTACTCCCTCCATTCGACTCCATTTTGCAAGTTTGCTTTTTACACAGCGGAGTAAAAGAACTATTAAAAGTACATAGGGAAAGAGAATGAAGGGGTTCAAAATATTAAAAAAATATAAAGATGGAGTTTTATGGCAGACTATTGTGGAGTATGGATGACATTTTTTGTAAATATAGATAGAATGATCATTTTCTTAGCCAAATAAGGAAACATGTAAAGTAGAGTTGAATGGACGAAAAAGGAATACTTGCAAAGTGAAGTCGAATGAAGGGAGTATATTTTAAGGTCATTACTCATTAAAACATTTGAGACCGTGATAACTTGGTCGTGATTTGGGGTCAAGGCCGATGTTTCTAACATGTGATAGTGTTGCTGTTTTGATGATTTGATTATCTTGTGCGTTAAACTTTTGAGATTTTTTTGGTTAATTGGGGTTATTTGGCAAATTAATTGGGAATTTAGGATCCATTTCAAACTATTTTGACGCAATGAGTCCATCACTTTTATTTTATTTTTCATTTTTTTTGGCAAAACCGCCAAACTACTAATTTCACTAAATTTTCACACCCCGATATTTGATTAAATCACAAATCACAGAACCACTTAGCATGTGAAGCTGACAGTTTCCCAGTGGCTTCACCCTTTTTTCACAAACTTTCACATCCATGCTACTGGAAAATGAAGATTTGGAAATATGTGTCAAGCCGTTGGGGAAATGGTGGCTTCACCTACTTTGTTTAATGGTGAAGCCGTTGGGGAATTTAGGGGTTTCACGTATGTAACTTCAAAAAATCTGCAAACAAGAACAAAAAACAGAAGCAATTTTGTTTTTCATTCCAATGTAAACCGCTAGGTCCCTGGCGGCTTCACATGCTAAGAACCCATGCTAAGTGGTTCGATCTATGATTTAGTCAAACATGGGGTGCAAAAATTTAGTGAAACTAGTAAAGTAGCTGGGAATTTGGCGATATTGCCAAAAAAATGGAAAATAAAATAAAAGTAATGACGTGGATCCATTGGGCCAAAATAGTTTAAAATGGACGCAAAATCCACCCATATAACCCCAATTAACCAAAAAAAATCATTTTTGATTATTGCACTAAAGTTTCACAGTACTTTACTTTGTAGGACAGGTAGTGTGTGTCTATGTTGGAGACTTGGAGTGATGTCGCTGGAACTTTTAGTTATGTATTTAATGGTCATGTGATTTTACTTGCCCTACAAGTCCTGTCTGCGGACTCTTTTAGCTGCACTCTTTCATCTACGGAGTAATTATGTTGTTAAGTTCCAAATTACTGTTGAGTTCGAGTTCCAAATTACTGTAACATGTGGATAACAAGTTGAGTTTGGAGGGAAAACAGACATTCAAGAATCAGCTACTAGAAATTGAAATGTGTTGCATAGTTCGAAATCTTCGAATGTACGGAGTATACATTAAGGAGACACACTTACATACTTTGCATGCTGCAGTCTTCAAATACTCACTTTTATCACCTACTATTAGTTCAATGCGCGTACATATATTTGAAAATACCAGTGAAGCCCGTGAAGGGTATTGTCTTAGCTGTGGTAGGTACGCGTTCACTAACAGAGGACATGCGCATGTGCGTAACCCTGGTTTTTTACCGTGCTTGATGGGCTGGGTTCCATACAAGTCAAAAGGTCTCCCCCTGGGCCTGGCTATGATTTCATTATTATAACCTTCGAAGTTGGCCCTCTGAGCTGTGACACTATGAGTTGTCGCTCTGTAGGGGTACCAATTGTACCACCATGAATTTACCTAACAGCATTAATCAAGGATGTCAGATGAAAAGTTGAACTCATGAGTTTTTAGAGACTAATTTGTATGCTAGTTCAAAGATAATATGACATGTGATTTTCAATTTCTTTCTTTCTTCCATTTATTCGTGGAAAATCTCTGTTGGTGTTAAGTACCGTACTAATAGGCTTGTGCTAAGACAGTGGACAAAGATTCCTAAAGACTACGATCATAAATTTGATATTCCATTCCTGATGTACACCTGATATGTGAATTTAGGATAGCATTGATGAAGTTAACCATAATATTGTTAGACTTCTGGTTTTGGAGTTTGTATTGTTGGTAGTTAACAAAATTTTCGCAAGTCTTTCAGCTGCTCACTGTGGCATCTTCACCTTTGTTCTTACTAATCTCATATGAGATACCTAGTGGACCACCAAGAGCCATCAGGGAATCAGGATCCTTACCACATAAAGATGTATTCGAATAGAGGAAGTAGTATCTTACTACTTATGGAGAAAGAAACGGAAGCATGTCTTTACAAAAGCTAGAGTGTAGAAATTCGTCAAGTGACAAGATTTGCTGGGTGTCAAAATGTCTTAAGTTATTGGTGCTGGGATTTTACCATACTTGTGTTCTACTCAAATACAGTACCTTGTTCGGAGTCTTTTCTTGTAAGTAAAAAGTGTCATAGGGCATGCAACTCGCTGCTTGCAATTTGAATTACCCAACCAAACTCGCGTGTCTGAGTTAGCTCCCTCCAACTCCTCTCCTTTACTTTGATTGCCTTCAGTTTTTTGTTTGTAACTCTCTACATCTGCATGAAAATTCTTGTGACTTTTGATTGCATATTATGGAACATCATTTGTGTGTAAGCACTGAAAGATATCTGTAATATATCTGAAATCCCTTTCCATTTAGTACGTGTTATGATTGAGAATTTGAGATGCATAAAAGGCACATCTTTGTTTGTCAAGTAGAGATCAAGACTTACTAATATCAATGTTCACAGTTTGTACTTTGTAGTCACTATGATAATAATGTCAACATAGATGAACATGTTTTTGCTCTTTGTAAATATATATGCTCCTTTGTAAATGTAGGGAAGAAACCAATTTCTAGGTTGATTCGGAAAAAAAAGAAGAAAATGAAATTAACTCAGTATAATAATCCTGCGATATTTTGTCTCTTATCACTGCGCAGAAGTTGAGCAGAAAGCTAGTCCATATCTTATCTGGGCTCTTTTTCATGGTGTCCTGGCCTCTATTCAGGTATTACTTGATCAATCTGTGACTGCGGCAAATTTAATATTAAACTTCAAATTTGTCTAGTCTTAACTTCAGCCTTATGTTCTGTTCCTAGAATAGCACGTCGTCAACTTCCCGCTATTTTGCATCTCTTGTACCACTTGCAAATGGCTTAAAGCTTCTCGTATATGGGCTTTCCCTTGTGACTGATGAAGGGCTTGTCAAATCAGTCACCCGAGAAGGAAAACCAGAGTAATAGTCTCCAATCCTTTCGGTTAATCACTGAATTATTTTTAGCTTTTCTCTAGCTTACTGATCTATCAACCTGCAGAGAACTTCTACGCGGTCCACTATACTATGTACTGATTTTAGCATTATGTGCTGTTGTCTTCTGGCGCGATTCTCCAGTTGGGTTGATATCATTGTCGATGATGTCCGGTGGTGATGGTAACTTCAGAAACCCCGCAATAAGTCCAAACTTTCTTGCTTTGCCATATCCTTTGATGATCTTCATTTGCAGGAGTTGCGGATATTATGGGGAGAAAGTTTGGAATTGAAAAGATTCCTTATAACAAGAAAAAGAGCTGGGCTGGTAGCATTTCGATGTTTACATTTGGTTTCTTAACTTCTCTTGGGTAAGCTTTCTGTCACTTAACAAACCTTTCAAGTCGAGAGTTGAAGAGTACAGAATCCGATTTTTGTAGTAACATCATTTTAAGCCCGTTCAATTTGCACCTGTACTTTTTTCATAACAACTTTTGTTACGAGGTATAATCTGCATTTGTGTTTTATGGCTTGATGAGTTGCTTACCATTGCTTCCACAGGATGTTGTACTACTTTTCTTCTCTGGGGTACTTCCAGTTAGATTGGATATCAACCGTGAAAAGTGTTGCTGTAATTTCATTCATAGCATCGGTTATTGAGTCTCTCCCGATCGGAGAACTCATAGATGATAACTTATCGGTCCCTTTAGCAACCATGATAATTGCTTATATGTGCTTCCCTTTGTAGCTTTGGTGTAAGGGCTGCTTACCTTACCCGTCACAGGTTTTCTTTCTTTCCTTTCCATATAATTAATAATATCCCTTTCCGTCATAAAATTAGTTTTTCAAGAATTTTTCTTTCTTTCCTTTCATATAATTAATAATATCCCTTTCTGTCATAAAATTAGTTTTTCAAGAATTTTGGCTGATGAATTCTTGAGAATGCATCGTAAACATAATGCTTGGGATGACGAGGTTAATAAACAATTTGAGCAGTTAATTCGTCCGGTGGATGGTGGTATCCGAATTTTCACTTTTGTTTGCAAGTGTTAGTGTTCATAATTATTGTCATGAGAAGTCTTGACAAATTTGAAGAGAAGGACGACTTCCCAAATCACAATCGGCTAAAGGGGCTACTACAATTCTACGGAAGTCGCAGGACTACAATCTACAGAAGTCGCAGGTGAGTTCATAAATCATGAAATGTGACTCGGCCCAAAGTCGAAGTGTGCGAAACTTGGGTCTAGAAACTCGATTGTGATCGTGTTATGGAACCGAGTTGAGGTTGTTGTAGTATTTAAAGCTGAGAAGATTACGAAGACAATGTAGTGTATTAAGTCTGTTGTGGCATACTACACACGGAAAGGCCAAAGATGTGTTGCCATGTTGCAATGCTGAACATTGAAAAATGGCTCGTATAAGTTGGATGAATGATGAATGTCTTCATCCCTTCCATGGACGAGATCATGACATTCTGTTCATGGAGGAGATGAAGATATTCATCATTCATTCATGGACAGACGTTGAATGTCGTGGTCTTGTCCATGGAGGTGATGAAGATCCATTTATGGATGGATGATAAATGTCGTCATCATTCCGCAATGAATTAAAATTATCGAAATATACCACTAAATTAACCCGAAACTATAAATTACACACAAATTAATTAACTAATGTTGTTAAGTAGTTGATAATTAACCGAAAAATGTGTTGAATTTGATTCCGCCATGAAAATTAGCTGAGTTTAGATGATTTTTGTGGTTTTATTTTTTCAGTTTTTTTCATGAATTTATCAGGTTTTTCATGAATTTCAAAGAAAACTTTTAGAGAGAGAAAGTGTTCACAAAATGTCCGAGGGCATTTTCGTCTTGTTTATGAAAAACGCCGACTACGTTTAATAAAACCAAAAAAAAAACAGTGTAATATTGTACTAACTCTATACAAATTTGAGTGTTAACGAAAACTTGTATACATCTTCTCCCTTACTAACATGTGAGCAACACTAGTTACTATTCATTATGAATAGTAACTTGTATTTCGTCTTAAATTGCATATTGTATTAGGCCGGATGATCAAACATAATATTCACTTTTGGGGGCCATATGATCAAATAATTTCGCAAGTTTCCGACATACAACTTAGCATCCCAGAAGGTTGAGTTTCAGACACATCATGTGGTATTTTAATATCCATCTATCTATTTATCTATATGTTCTACCTTACTAAAATAAGGGTAACATAAGTTAATAACTTAATATTCATTATGAATAGTAACTTGTTTTTTGTCTTCTGTTGTATTTGTGCCTTGTGATACAAAAATGCATTCACTTTTTGGTCCGTATGATCAAACAATTTCAATATCAAAAGGCAAGTTTCCAACATACAACTTAGCATCCTCACGAGGTTGAGAAAACCCGTCTTCGATTCTGAAACCAGAAGCTTGAGGTTTAGACACATCATGTGGTATATCAATACCCATCTATCATCTCAATACAATATAATGAATTTGGGTCATTTGCATTCTCATCCACTACATATACTCCCTCCATTCATTTCCACTTGGTACATTTGCTTTATGCACGGGTTTTTACGCATTGTTAAAATATTAATAAAAGTACAACAAATAGGTGTAAGGTGTAGTATTGTGTTGAAAAAGTGGGCCTTAATAGTGTTTTTATAGTATTATAGTATTAAAAGTACAACCAAATAAGGAAAGGTACAAAGTGGATTCGAATGGACCGAAATGGAATAGGTGCAAAGTGGATATGAATGGAGGGAGTATTATTAATCGACTTCATATTTCTATGCTCAATTTAAGACAATGCTCGTTTAATAGTCATTTAAACCTTATTATATTATACGTACGACAAAAACAAAATGTATTGTACGCTCAGTTTAAGACAATACTCGTTTAATAGTCATTTAAACATTATTATATTATACGACATAAACTATTTCTCTTACTAAAATATGGGTAAGACAAGTTATAATTCATAATAAATAGTAACTTTTCTACTCTACTTTCATGGGTCGTCTTTCATGGGTCATGTTTATTTGGGTTTTTCTTACTTTTATTTGGATTGTCGGTGGTGTCACTGTGTCACTAATTAACACTCTAACAATACTGCTCTTTGTCTTCCACAACTACGTTGTCACGCTTGTCTTGTTCCCTCATATATCATATTCACAATACTCCTCTATCTTTTCCACAACTCCCTCTCCCCTCAATTATTCACACATTTTTTTCTCCTTCGCCCCACTCCCCTATACGATTCCACATGTTACCCCCTCCGTATCTTGCTTTCCCTTATGCCTCAACCTTCAAGCACAAACTTGTTAGGATATCAAAATCAGAATAAATTTGTAGTTCCACGGGATTAGAAATATTTTTGTTTAACCCCTCAAGAACCTAGCCATCTTTTGTTCCTGATTCTTCTTTACTTCTCCCATTAAAGTAAGATTCTCGAATTCGTCAATGTAATCACTCACTGACATCTTTCCCTGCACAAGGTTAGAAATTTTCTTATACAAGGCAAGCTTATAAGTAGGTGGTACATATCTCTTTCTCAACCTTTTTTTTAATCCGTCCCACGAACAGATTTTATCCTTCCCAACTCTAGCACTTTGAGCCTTCAAACTATCAAACCACAACGATGCGCCCTTACTTAACCTTAGAATTGCATACTTGCACATCTTGCGATCGTCTAACTCCATAAATTCAAACATACGGTTCATCTTCCTTTCCCATTCAAGGTAGTCCTCCGGATCTGTCCCTCCTTCGAACTCAGGTAATTTCGTTATTTTGAATTCATCAACCGGCCGAACCGGTTCTCTCCTTGGTTGCCATCTATTGTCGTTGGTATTGGTTACATGTTCTAACGCCTTCTTCAAACTGTCCAAGAATCTAGGATCTTCAAAACTCATAGTGCCCCGAATGGATCTAGATAAATAGAAATCAAGAGCCGAAACTCTGATACCACTAATGATACGAATTCTTAGCAAAGAAATCGTCCGCGGAAGTTTCTAGAACCTTTAAGAACTATCAAGAATAAAAACTGTATAATAGATGTATGTATGGAACGATCTTGATGAATCTTGAATGAATATGATGGTGATGAATTGATGATGAACGTTGGTGGTGATGATGGTGGACGTCGATGGTGATGATGGTGGCCGTCGATGGTGGTGATGGATATATTTGTGACGGTCTTAAGGTGAATCCTTAAGGTAGAAGGATATCAGTGGCGTAGCCAAGGGGGTGCAGTGGATGCACTTGCATCCCCCCTAAAAAAAAAAATTGTGTACTGTAAAAAAAAATTTAAAAAAATTTAAAAAAATAAAAAAAAATTAACTGACTATTAACTTTCCTTATTTCATCCTTACACGTTTCTTTATTTTCCTCTTCTTTTCCAAAAATTAAAATTTTAACCTAACTCATCTCACCCCAAAATCCTAAAATCCTTTTGCCTCTTAATTGACTCTGCCAACCTCTCCGACGATCGACTCTGCCAACCTCTCCGGCGACCAACACGACAACTATTCAAGTAAGTACTTTGATTTTTGTTATACCACATTCATACAATTATTATACCCAAATCCCCAAATTAATTTGATATTTTGATGATAAATTGGTAATAATGATGGATAAAAAATTGTTATTTTGCCCCTTTAAATTGATATATAATTTGAGATTTGAGAATAATGAATGTCTTTGACAGTTGATAATTGATATTTGATTGTTTGATAATTAATAAGGATTAAGGACATACGCCTTAGGGAGGAAAAATGAAAGAATGAAAGATGAATAAGATGAGTAGAGAAATTGATAAATTTAGAAATTGATATTTGAATTTGATACTGTAATTGATAATGAATTTATGAATTGTCAATTGTCCTTAGTACTTTGTAGGTCATTAGGTGTAGTAGACTAGTAGAAGTAGACACGTGAGACTGAGTTGTAAGTACTAGGAGTAGTGGAGTACTACTTTATGTCTTTGTGGTTTTGAGAACAAAAAAGTTGTGGTAGGGAGGTATTGTAAGTATTGTTTAGGAATATAAGGAGCAAGGACCACAATTTCACTGCCCAAGCTAATCAATACTACTACTTTATATATAAAATTATAATTTTTGTTATTGGTCTTTGATTTTTCAATAAATAATAGTATACTAGAAGTGACGAAGTGTAATTTAATGGATAGGATTAAGAGCCAAACTTACTCGTTTTGTTTAATGGACATGATGAAGAAGAGTAAATACAAAACTACTTGTATATCAGATTTTTTTAGTGGAGCGAAGTCTCAAAAAACATGTTCCTCGTCTTCCCCGCATCAAACTTTAGAAGAAGTCAGTACTGAAACATCTCCTATTCAAGGAGAGCAAGACGTCCTGTTACAAGATGAAACCAGAAATACTACTATCGATGAGGAAAACATTTATGATATTGATCTCCTTCCTCGTGATCCAGGAAAAAGAATCCCGATCGCATCCTACCCTCCTAACGATCAAGATACAATAAGGAGGAAATATATTAGTTTGGGGCCATATCAACCACGTAAGCACTCCTATCCTAAAACTGACTTTGGCACCCAACTAAAGCCATCTAAGCGTAGTTTTAAAGAGACTTGGTATAAAAATTATACTTGGCTTGAGTACAGTATTGAGAAAGATGCAGCCTTTTGTTTTGTGTGCTACTTGTTCAAGGATAAAACTAGTTTGGGTAGTGATACATTTGTGGGTGATGGGTTTAGGGGGTGGAATCGTGCCAACGAAAGATTTGATAAAAATATTGGCCAAAGTGTTCAAAGTATACATAGGCAAGCTCAAGAAAAATATGATTTTTTCATAAATCCAAGATCATCAATTGTTGAGAACTTCAATAAAACAAGTGTAGAAACCAGTGCCCGTTATAAAGCTCGCTTGACTCATTCACTAGATTGTTTGAAGTTTCTTTTGCGCCAAGGTTTGGCATTTCGCGGGCATGATGAATCTGAAACTTCAAGTAATAAAGGTAACTTTCGAGAACTCTTACAGTGGCTTGCGGATAAAGATGAAAATGTTAAAAAGGTTGTTTTAAAAAATGCTCCTGGAAATTCGCAAATGTATTGTACTGAAATTCAACATGATCTTATAAAAGCTTGTGCTGAAGAAACAACAAAACTAGTTCTTGAAGAGATTGGTAATGAACATTTTGGGATTTTGGCGGATGAGTCGAGTGATGTGTCTTACAAAGAACAATTGGCAATTTGTTTGCGCTATGTTGATAAGAAAGGGAGTATTCGTGAAAGTTTTCTTGGTGTGGTGAAAGTGAAGAACACTTGTTCCTTGTCACTCAAAGTTGCAATTAAGAAGATGGTCGAGCGTAACAAATTAAGTATGTCTAGAGTTCGTGGTCAAGGTTATGACGGAGCTAGTAACATGAGAGGAGAGATTAAAGGTCTTAAAACTTTGATTATGAATGACACTCCTTCTGCTTATTATGTTCATTGTTTTGCCCATCAGCTTCAATTGACTCTTGTTGCCGTTGCAAAAGACAACTTTGATTGTAAATGGTTTTTTGAACAAGTTGGTTATTTGTTGAATCTTATGGGGATTTCTTGTAAGCGTAAAGAAATGCTCCGAGTAGCGCAAGCTAAAAAGATTGTGAAAGGTCTGGAATTAGGAGTAATTAAAAGTGGGAAAGGTTTAAATCAAGAGCTTGGTTTAGCTAGACCGGGTGATACTCGTTGGGGATCTTATTATAGAACAATCTTGAATATGATTGAGTTGTATCCTTGTATCTTTGAGGTACTTCTTATGGTTGGAAAAACAGGTCATCCCGATGATCGTGTAAAAGCCCAAACAATAATGCTTTCTTTTGAGTCATTTCAATTTGTCTTTATGATTCAATTGTTGATTGTCATATTTGGATATACTGATGAGTTATGTCAAGCTTTGCAAAGAAGAGATCAAGACATTGTCAATGCTATCTCTTTTGTTGATTTGACCAAAAAAAGACTGACGAAAGTTAGAGATGAAGGCTGGGAAGAATTTCTTGGTAATGTGACATCATTTTGTTCAAAGCATAGCATTGAGGTTCCTGACATGGGTGCTAATTATGTTCCTCCTGGGAGATCGAGGCGATACTTTGAGAAAGTTACAAATCTTCATCGATTCCGGATTGATATATTTATAAGCATCCTTGATAAGCAACTCTCTGAGCTAAACGATCGATTTGATGCGGTAAACACTGAGTTACTTATTTGTATGTCTTGTTTTAGCCTCATTAATTCTTTTGCAGCTTTTGATAAGATGAAGTTACGAAGACTTGCTGAATTTTATCCCGCTGATTTCTCTTCTATTGATTTGAGGAGACTTGAATTTCAACTTGATCATTTTATTGATGATATGAGGAAAGATATAAGATTTGAAAGTGTTCAAGACCTTGGCGGACTTTCTATGATGCTTGTTTCAACAAATAAGCATTCTTCTTATCAACTAGTCTATCGTCTTCTACGCCTAGTGTTGATTCTACCGGTGGCAACCGCAAGTGTAGAACGAGTTTTCTCTGCAATGACTTATGTGAAGAACAAGTTGAGAAATAAAATGGGAGATGAATTATTGAACAATACTTTGGTAACTTTTATTGAAAGAGATTTCTTTTCTCAAGTTGCAAATGACGATATTATAAATCGGTTTCAAGACCGGAGAACTCGTCGTAGTTTATTGCCCGCACGGCCTTAGAGTGAAGTTGTAATTTTTTTTATATTTGGATTGTGAAAATTTTATTAGCATTAAGACTTTATATATGTACGTTAATTTTTTGCATCCCCGATTTTGAAATCCTGGCTATGCCACTGAAGGATATTTGCTTGACCTAGACCTATAGGTAAAACAATGGTGAATTACTCCCTAGACCTATAGTTTGTAATTCGTGCTAATATCTGAAACGCGACAAATACTAACGGTTTGGACCAACACGCGATGAGTCCGGAAATTATAAAAGCCTTATAATTTGAAAGAAACTTTCTAATTAATATTCTTGAATGTTTTTAAAATAAAAAAACAACAGTGCCTATTTATAGTAAGGCACACGACTAAGTCACACGACTCCCAACTCGGCTGATTAGCTCGAGTTCTACTCATAATAGAAGTCCTAAATTCTATCCTAATTGATTAAACTTAATCCTTATTAAATCATAAATTAAATCAGGTTGTTACTAATTAATAACTAACTCCTAACAACCTTTAGAATAACTAACTAATTGTAACTAACTTGCAACAACCTAGTTGTAACAACTTAATAACCAACTAGTAACGACCTAACTAATTTGTAACAAACTTATTGTAACTAACTAACAAACTTGTAACAAATTAAACTAGTTAAAATAAAATCTAACTTAACAAATAACAATCTCCAAAATAGAATTGGAGAACTAGGGCATTCATAGCCGTGCCTCGTTGGAACAACCACGCTACCGTGCAGCCATGCCCACGACCACCGTGCCTTGGTGGCTCGGCCGCTCCTTCCTCAACCCAAGCTCCTTTTGCGAAGATCTTTATTATTACCTCGTTGGGCCAGGGTTGTTGAATCCACCATCCTTGTACTCGACAATAAACTAGCTCATTCTTGAAATGCAATTTGAATAAGGCTAAGACCAAACTAACCATCGAGTCCCACAAATAACAATGAGCTCGAACCCTATCCATATTTGGATCATCCGATGTTTCTATTTTTTTTAGGTTTGTTCAATTTTCGGTTAATCATGTTATTTTCACGAAAAAGTTTGATTCCTTTTGGGGTTTTCGTAATAATAATAATATTGTAGAAATTGAGATCTATTTTTCATTTGGGTTTGTTATATTTTGGACTTTCATCATGTTATTTTCATAACTCTGTTTTATCTAATCCCTTATCCTTTTATTATTTATTTGGTTTCCGGGGGGCTATATTGATGAGGCTTTGACAGAGGGAGTTGATATATATATATATATATATATATATATATATATATATATTTTGAAGCGGATCCCATCATAAGGTTTCGCAGAATGCGCACGATAGTTCAACTCAGAGCATAAACACAAGCATATACGCTCACTGAGCATATTAAAAGTTATAAACAATAACCAGGGACCTAAATTTGAAATAGTTTGTAGCTGGCGATTAGGATCGAGGAGATTAAGTTAATATGATAGATGTTCAATTCCTTTAGCACCGCTATTTCATGGTGTCAATCTTGTAAATTACTCTTATGATGATGAAAACTACAGTTTGTGTTAGAATTGAGCAATAAAATTGATAATGATCTTTTTAGCGAGTAATCGAACAACATTACAATATAAATTATCCAATTTCATATTCCAACTTAGCCACCAATAAAATTACAATTATTTGTACCAAAATTAAACAAAGACAAGAAAATTAAATACTATTACCCCGAAAATTCCTAAACTCTATTGAGAGGGAAAAAAACTCATAATGAATAATAGCATCTTCGATGATATTAAGAAATTATTAAAATGCCAAAATACTTGGAAGCAATGGCATAGTTGAAATGGCTTCAGTGATATTCAGAAATTATTAATTGTTGGTATGTTTATTTTTATTTTTAAATCTAATAGTAAACATGTGATGCAAATGTTGTGTTTTCAGAGATGATCCAGATTTGGACAGAATGATGAAGGATAGACTTAGATGGGGGATCCAAGGCACATCTTGTAAAGGTAATGTTCTACAACAAGACACCTCTAACTAAACATTACATGTATAAATTGTTACTAACTAACATTGCTTTAAAACAAATTTCAGGGAGAACAGTCAGATTTAATGCTCCCAGACTTCGGAGACGGTGAGAAGATGAAAGAGTCGGGATTTATCGTGCCTCGGGAAATCCTAAGTAACAGTTGGCTAAAAAGGAGGCTCCGAATAGATATGGCGTAAAGCTGGAAGACACTGGGATGGAGTTCATCGCAGCAATGGTGAATCTTCTTACCTAAGTTCTACTTTATTCTATAAGAAAAATTGTTGTTCAATACAGTTTTAATACAGCTTTTCATAAAACTTCATTATATAATGTAGTTATGAAAAACAGCTCTTTAAAAGGACCAGAGAGAAAAAAGCTACAGAGTTAGCTAGAACACTTAGAAGCCTATCTTTTGTCGATCTCAGATATGTAAAGCGTTGTGATATACGAGATGATGGACGACATCATCACGTGAACTCCCTATCCCAGGCTTGTCGGAACTGAGATTGACCAATGAGAAGAGAGCTAACGAGCTAAAAGTTTATCTTTGCCCGGTCTCAGATAAATATGGTAAGTGTGGTGATTGCAAGAGTTAAGAATTCTCTTCTCAGGCAAAGTAGAGCTTGGATGAGATGAGTGCAAAATTTGTAGAGCATTCCTTGGCTTTGTTTGTCAACTGTGGGAAGGAATGTCCTAGTTTTAATATTGTAACCGTAGTATTTGATGTATTGCTTCTGGCATTGATTTTTTTGTAGAATCATGTACATTATTTTGAGAACGAAAGTGTATATATAATGGTTTTGTAATTAATTATTATCTTAATCGAAAATATTACATTTACCCAAAAATATATTATTGGAATATATTTTTTTTAAAACAATTTAATTTAGCAACAACGGTTGTTAAAAATGAACCGTTGCCTTTTATATACATAAGGCAACGGTTGCTGTTAAAAACCGTTGCCAAAAACAACTTTTGGCAACGGTTACTAACATCAACTGTTGCCAAAACTAACTTTTGGCAACGGTTAATAACCGTTACCGTAGGTGGTTGTTTAAGGCAACACCCTGATTTAAAACGGTCGTGCAACCGTTGCCATATGTGCTTTTTTACCGTTGCCAAATGACATTTCTGCACTAGTAGTTTCTATTTGAGGTTTAGAGTTTCTATTTTGAGTTAAGGGTTTCTATTTGAGGTTGAGGGTTCCTATTTGAGGTTTAGGGTTTCTATTTGAGGTTTAGGTTTTATCTTTTGAGTTTAGGGTTTCTATTTGAGGTTTAGCGTTTCTATTTGAGGTTTAGGGTTTCTATAATTAGACTTACATCTTTGTCCCGGTCAACAAGTATGTCATATATAACATTGCTATAATTAGACCTACATCCTTGTCCCGATCAACAAGTATGTCATATATAACATTTCTATAATTAGGCCTACATCCTCTTTCCGATTAACAAGTATGCCATAATATAACATTTCTATAATTAGACCTACATTCTCGTCCCGATCAACAAGTATGTCATATATAACATTTCTATAATTAGACCTACATCCTGGTCCGATCAACAAGTATGCCATATATAACATTTCTATAATTAGACCTACATCCTCGTCCCGATCAACAAGTATGCCATATATAACATTGCTATAATTAGACCTACATCCTTGTCTCAATCAACAAGTATGTCATATATAACATTGTTATAATTAGACCTGCATCCTTGTCCCGATCAACAAGTATGCCTTATATAACATTTCTATAATTAGACTTACATCCTCGTCCCTCAACAAGTATACCATATATAACATTGTTATAATTAGACCTAAATCCTCGTCCCGATCAACAAGTATGTCATATATAACATTTCTATAATTAGACCTATATCCTTGTCCCGATCAACAAGTATGCCATGTATAACATTTCTATAATTAGACCTACATCCTTGTCCCGATCAACAAATATGTCATATATAACATTGTTGTAATCATGGGCGTATTTAGGGGGGTGCAGGGGGTTCACCCGCACCCCCTTTGTTCCGAAATATTTAAAATTTAGTTTCAATAAATTTATCAAATATTTGGTGGTGTAGTGGTTAGATGCTGAAGTTTTATTAGTTTGGTTATGAGTTCGACCCCCATAACTAACATTTTTGCACTTTTATTTCATTTAGTAATAAATTTTGACTTTAATGCTTATTTAATGTTCTAATATCATATTATCCGACTACAACTATTTCGATTATATTATAAAACGTAATTTTTTCACATTAAAGTTTTATATATACTTACAAATTTATATTTCTTCCATTCCAATCAATTCTATACATTTGTTTTATTCACGTTTGTCAATACTCGTATTCTTTTGTTAATATCTTTAGTTACATATCGATAAAAAATATAAAAATTTGATATTCATAATGTACTCGGTAAGACAATTTAAACAAGATCTCACATGACTAACTTTTATGTTATATATTAGAAATTGTGTCGAATATTCACTCGACTTATAAATAGTGTCCATAAAGTGAAATGAAATACAAAGTATTTTATTTATACCTTCTTGAATTATTTAGAACCAAATTTTCTAATTTTGTGTTTTACTTTAGCCGCACGATTTTTGTGTTTAAATTTTAGCTCACATCGCCAAAATAATTGTTAAATTTTTGCACCCCCTGTGCTCTAGTCCTAGATACGCCACTGGTTGTAATTAGCCCTACATCCTCGTCCCGATTAACAAGTATATATGAATAGCTGTAACATTTTAATTTTAAAATAAATGTAGCATTTTAATTTCAATTGTATATATGAATTTGATTTTAGACAATACATTTTAATTTTAAAATAGATGTAACATTTCAATTTCAATTGTATATATGAATTTGATTTTAGACGATACATTTTAATTTTAAAATAGATGTAACATTTCAATTTCAATTGTATAGATGAATTTGATTTTAGATGATACATTTTAATTTTAAAATAGAATTTTAATTTTAGATGAATTGATTTTTCAGGAAATTAAAATAGGATATCTAAGAAAATTAAAAAAGCATATATTTTTAAAAAAATAATAATTCAATTTATACGGAAATTAAAAAGTCCTTTTTAAAATCTAGTGCTAAAATGGAGTAGAACTTTTGTTTATTAAATGGTAAAAAACAATTAAATTAACTGAGATCAAATCCTAACCGTTCATTTGAAAACACACTTCATTTTCTAGAAAATCTTGGCCGTTTATGTGTATTGTCAAATTAGTAGTTATTGTTGGTTTGGTTTGTTTCACACGGCACCTCAAGGGTCACACATATTAAATCCAAAAGACATATATACCGAGAGGCGGCTTCTTAATTTGTCAATCAAGGTCAGAAAATCCAAATCAATCTCCACTTCCTCTTCCTCTATAAAACCTCCAAAACCGCCACTTTCTCTTTCTCTCTACAAAAACAAACCCTCACCTTCTCTTTCTCTCTACAAAAGCAAACCCTAACCTTAAAAATGGAAGCACTACGAAAAGACACCAAGAAACTCATTGAAAAGTATGAGGGTGCAATCACACCCTAGCACGTCAACAACAGTTGACGATGATGAAGGAGGTGGTTTCGATCTTGGAGTTTCGTAACCAGGCTTGTGATGTAGGTATTGAAGGTGCGCAAAAAGCACTCGACTCTACCATCGCCTAGTTGATGCAAGCCTACGAAAAATGTGCTTCAACTTTGAAGCAATACAATGATAGTGTAAAGGAATTGAAGGATCGTCTTAGTAGAATTTAGTTTTATTTTCGTTTTCGTTTTCGTTTTCTGTATAAAAATGTGCTTCAACTTTTAGATTTTATTATATATTTTGTATGTATATTTAGTTAAGGAACTATGGTGTTGTTATATATTTTTATGGTAATTTAATATTTTATTTCAGTCTGGTGATTTAATTTATGCATGTTTAATTTCCAGTGTTTTTTTAATTATGCATGTTTGTTTTCCAGTGTTTTTTTAATTATGCATGTTTGTTTTCCAGTTTTTTCCAGATTTCTATTTAAATATCCATGTTTTCCTGTTTATTAGAAGCAACTTTCTCTAGAAAGCATCTTTTCGTCTTCCACAAAAAAATCCTAAAAAAACCATGGATCCTTATGTTAGGAAGATGTTAAATCAAGTCTTTTCCAGTTTGTTGATTTGGAAGACATTTGAAGATAAGCTAGGGCTCCATCTTAACATCTTAACATCCAGTTCATCCAGACACTTCATGATATGTCGACATAAAATTCCCCGGAATTCGAATAACTTGCAACCACATTTATACTCGCGAGTCGTTATGTCAATAATCACGTCGAAACTCCTATGGTCTTTCTTCCAAAAATGCTTCGATCACTTTTGAAGTCGAACTATACCTCTTGACAAAAACCGAACTGGCCGGAAGAGTTTCGACGTTGGTGCTTTTACAACCGTATACCTCCGTCTTAACCTCTTCGAATTTACTGTTTGTGTACAACTTACTATATACATCCTCGAATAATATTAAAGGATCTCATTTAAGTGGACTTTTAGCGTCTTTGGCGTTATTGACCTTCTCGTCTTCAATCTTGCGTTTTATGGCGTCCTCGTACTGCTGCATGAATTGTATAAGGCCAGTTTCTATGCTGACGAATGTTTTTATGAATCTGCTTGATTGCTCACTCCGCTGAGTGGACGACATACCCGCGCAAAAAGTGTCCTTCCAAAAGACAGGCATTCATTGTCGTCTATTATCCCATGCTTCCGACAACCATCAGTTCCGCCGCAAATTGTACTTATCCATGAACTCCTCCCACATACCTTCTAATTCGTCCTTGATGAGCTCCATTTTGGTCATCATTTCCTTTACATTTTCATTGTTTTCGGTCGCGATTCGACCTCGATTTGCGTGCCTTTAGATGTTTTTACGTCCGTCGCCTCGTATATTCCTATTCTGTTCACTTTTTGTAGGTATTACGGCGGGGACGAAGAAATGAGAGAAATCGAGACGAATTTGGAGCGTTTTTATGAAGATTTGTGAAGAAAGGATGAAGAAGCCTTCCCAGGCCTTCCCAGCCGGTCCTCCACCGGCAGCCGGCCGGCCGGCTGGGGAGCTGTGTCTTGACTTTTGACGAATTATGTAGAAGTTTGCAGACCATTGAGAATGCATCCCCAGCCGGTGGCCAACCGGCAGCCGGCTGACCGGCTGGGATCCACTCACCATTTCCTACATTGCCATCAAGTCAGACCTTGTGGATTGCATCCCCAGCCGGTGGACAACCGGCAGCCGGTATACCGGCTGGCAGTACCTGGGCATGAAGAAAAAGAAGAGAAAAAATCAGAACTGAAGAATAGGCTTCCCAGCCGGTGCCAGACCGGCAGCCGGCCGGTCGGCTGGGAACGCATGCTCTTTGAAGAAAAACGAAGAAAAAAATCAGAAGTCCTCACTTGGACTCTCAGCCGGTCCCAGACCGGCAGCCGGTCGACCGGCTGGGAGACCTTTTTCGTATTTTCGAGCCCTATATAAACCCGCACTTGAGACAACTTCAGAAGGACGCATTCTTAAGCTTATTTTAGGGTTTATACTGTTTTATTACTCTAGACTTAGACTCAAAAAACTCTCTTAATATTTTAATCTTCCTTAGATCTTTATTTAATCTTTCAATATTAGTTAATCCTCACTTAGTAATTCTCTTAGCTTTGTTCTTGGGCAATTTTAGAAGATTTTTATTGAGTTGTAATTTGAGGGTTTGAGAAAATCTTCCAAGTTGTAATCCAAGTTCCTTGCTTTTTTCCTTATTATTGGTATAATCTTCCTAATCTCTACTTTGTCTTTGCATTTTGTTTTAGTTTTGCTTGTTCAATTATTTACTCTCATTAATTTCCACCATGTTTAGCATTAATACTTTATTTGTTCAAGTTTATTCCTTAGCCATGTGTGAGTAGTCTTATTCTAGGGTTAGGGGGTTTGCTTGGGTAGTTAGTAGCCATGAAAAATGCCTAGAGTTAGTCTTGTTTGCTTCTTTGGTTAAGTTTTCGCATCTTGCATGTTATGTGTTTGATGAAATGCCTCAACGACGGTTGGGTGTTAGTCTTCACTTTGTTTGCTTTAGACGAAAGTCTTGGGGTTTCATGAGCATGCTTGTGTGTTAGGTTAGCTTGGTTTGTAGCGAAAGCTAGGACTAGACTCGACCTAAGGGTTTGTCAACTCGAGAGAAGAGACAACCCTAGACCTACCATAGAAGTGATACAAGACCGTTATCTTACGTTTGGCTACCGACTTACCTAGGTGACCCCCGACACCCTAGTCCTCTTTATCATCAACTTCATCTAGATTTACTTGCTTTAGTAGTTAATTAGTTTTTCCAAACCAAAACCTTTTACCCCGACTCATACTAAAATTAAAGCATAAATATACAACTTCCCCACCGTCTTTTGGGTTCGACCCTAAATTATACTACTTAATTTGGGAGTTTATAAATTGTTTTTGATGCCGGTATCGACGACAAAAACCGGCCATCAAAATGGCGCCGTTGCCGGGGACGGTGTTTAGAAGTTGTGTAGTTTAGTTTTAGTTTTAGTCTTGAGTTAGTTGAGCTTGCTTTTGTTTTGATAAAAGATTTGGTAGTTATTTGTAGAGTGCTTGTTTTATTGCTCACCCTAGTGTTTAATAAACACTAGGACGACTAATTGGTTTGCTAAGTTTTATGCCTAGGGGTGACTCTAACTCTTTGTTGTCAACTTCCGAACCGGAGAGGCTCTTTCGGGCCCTAAGGAGGAAGACTATTGCAAGGGTGAGAATTGCGTCCCAAGCTTCTACTAGCCAAAACAACCCCTCTTCATCCGAACCACCAAGTCCCAACCAAAGCAATTCTAGCCCAACATCCGACAATTTTGACAATCCATTTTATCAATCACCACCACAATCACCACACTTTCCAAACAACCATCAAATTCACATAATGGCCGCTCTTCGTGATCATAACCGGCCCAATCACAATGACACCACCAATCCAATCAACTTCGGGGTTCTTGTTCCTCAAAATTTCGAAATACATCCTTCCCAAATGAGTTCAATCGAAAAGAATGCCTTTAGCGGGGCTTCCCACGAAGATGCTCATGGGCACCTAAGAAAATTCAAGGGTAAAGTCGCGATGATAAAGAAGACCGGGGTACCCGAGGAGACATTAAGGCTTATGCTTTTCCCCTATTCCTTAACCGACAAGGCCGATAGGTGGTTAAATGTCCATGCTCCGAATACATTCACCACATGGGACGACTTGGCAACGGCTTTCCTTGCCAAGTACTACCCATCCTCCAAGACCGCGATGCTCCGGAATGAGATAACACAGTTTCAACAAGACGAGGGAGAATCTTTGGGAGAAGCTTGGGATAGATACCAAGATTTGCTAGCCAAGTGCCCACACCACGGGATACCACCTTGGTACACAACTCAAACTTTTTTCCAAACCCTTCTCTCCCGGACTAAGGAAATGGTTAATGCATCGGCGGGTGGTAGCTTTGACCACTTGCCACATGAGGAAGGAACGGAACTCATCAAGAAGATTGTTGATTCGGAGGAAAACTATGGTACTAGGGGGAATGTCTTGAGGAAGAGTAGTAAGTACCCTAGTGAGCACCTTTCCAATGCTAAGGCAAACGAAGAAACCAACGCCAAGTTGGACATGTTAACCAAGAAATTGGAAGAGTTGACTAAGGGCTCCACTAGCAAAGAAACCAAGAACAATGTCCCGGGGATGTACCAAGTAAATAGTGTTGCCACATGTGATTTATGCGGAGGAAGTGGGCACACATTTGAAGTTTGTGCAAACAACTCAATTGAGGGAAGTGGAAGTGAGGAAGAATTGTATGCTTTTCAAGCATTCAACAATCCTAGAAACCAAAGTACTTTCAACCCCAATTCAAACTACTATCACCAAGGGATTAGAGGTAGTCCTTATATGAGTTACAAGAGCACCAATGTGTTGAATCCTCATCAAATTCAACAACCTCAAGTGCAAAACCCCCCCGGTTTTCAACCAAGGGGTGGAAACTTCAATCCAAGGAACAATTTCAACAACAACAATTTCTACCAAGGCAACCAATCCAATCAAGCCAATCAAGGCTTTCAACAAGGTTTCAATGATCCAAACTTCAACCCAAATTTCCAAAACAACCAAAATCCACAAAATTTCAATCCAAATTTCAACAACAACCCAAACTACAACCAACACCAAAACCAAAGCTTCAATCCACCACCATTTCAAAACAACCCCAATCAAAATCAAACCAACTACAACCACAACCCACAAAATCCTAACAACCCAAATTACAATCAAAATTTCAACCAAAACTTTCCACCAAACAATCAAGGCCAAAACTTCAACAATCAAGTTCCGAAGGGCAACTCTCAAGGTGGGGGTGCAAGGAATGATTATGGATTCCCCTTGCCCCTCACCAATGTGCCTCACCAAGATACTAGTGATTCCCAAGTGGGTGAGTTATTGAAGCTTGTCAAGAACATGCAAGCAACTCATACCCAAGAGATGGCTAATTTGAAGAGTGCCAACCAAAGGGAGATACGGGAAATGGAGGCTCGAGTTGCCTCTCAAGCTCTAGCCAATCCACAAAGGCCACCGGGCGGCTTCCTTGCCCAAGGTCAAAGTTCCAAAGATGCATCACACAATCACCAAGCACATGCGGTGATTTTGAGAAGTGGAACGGAGCTAGAAGACCCGTACAAAGACTACAACTATGGTGAAGAGGAACCTATCGTGGAACTTGTGAAAGACAAAGGAAAAGAAGTTGATGGTGGCAATTCAAGGGATGATGACTTTTATGTGGAGGACCTCCCTTATGAGGAGAAAGAAGATGAAGTTATCTTGGAGGAGGTGGATGCTAGACAAGAGGAGTTGGTTCCACAACCAACTACTAAGGTAACAAGCAAACCAACACCCACCAAGGTACTATCTAACCCTCAACCAACTAGCTTGCCTTATCCTTCAAGGGCTTTGAAGGGAAAGGAAAACCTAAAGTTCACAAATTTTTGTAAAATGATTGAAAAACTTGAAGTGACTCTTCCCTTTACGGAGGTGATATTGAATATGCCAACTTATTCCAAATTTTTAAAAGAAATTTTGTCGGGCAAGAGAACCTTGGGTGACCAAGAAGTAATGGCTATGAGGGAGGAGTGTAGTGCACTTCTCCTCCAAAAGGAGCCAAAGAAACTTGGTGATCCGGGGAGTTTCTCTATCCCTTGCATAGTTGGTGGCATTCCAATCTCTCGTGCCCTTTGTGATTTAGGAGCTAGTGTAAGTGTATTTCCTTTGAAAGTTGCAAAAAGAATTGGTTTGAATGATTTAGTTCCTACAAGTATCACCCTCCAATTGGCGGATAGGTCCGTCAAGCGCCCTTTGGGAGTGCTTGAGGATGTACCCGTCAAAGTGGGTAAGCATTTGATTCCCGCCGATTTTGTTGTCCTTGATATTCCGGAAGATAGCCACACTCCCATCATCCTTGGTAGGCCTTTCTTGGCTACCGGAGGCGTCTTGATAGACGTTAAGAATGGGCGGCTCACCTTTAGAGTTGGGGATGACAAAATTGAGTTTAATCTACCTACTATGATGAAAGGTCCAAAGCATGATGAGGCATTTACATTGGACATTGTGGAGCAAGTGGTAAGGGAGATGGTAGAGATGGAAGAAGAGGAGGAAGGCCACATGGAACAATTATGTGGCATCACAACTAGTGAAGACAAGGAAATGGATGAGGACATTGAGCTTGAAGATGAAGAAGTTGAGAAGGTGGAGGGAATGCTCCCTCCAAAGGTACAACTCAAAACCCTTCCTCCCTCCCTCAAGTATGCCTTTCTTGGGGAGGGAGAGGCTTACCCGGTGATCATCAATGCCAACCTCAATGAGCAACAAGAATCCAAACTCATTTCAACTTTAAAGGATCATAGGAGCTCATTGGGGTATAGCCTTGATGACATCAAGGGGCTAAGCCCGAACCTTTGCATGCATAGAATAATTCTAGAGGAAGGGAGTCGACCTAGAGTGGAGGGTCAAAGGAGATTGAATCCGAAAATGGCGGATGTAGTGAAGAGTGAAGTCCTTAAATTGCTTGAGGCCGGAATCATATATGAGATCACAGATAGTCGGTGGGTGAGCCCCGTCCATGTTGTCCCCAAGAAGGGGGGTGTAACATTGGTTACACAAGAGGATGGGACCCTCTTACCGACTCGTCCGGTGACCGGTTGGAGGATGTGCATCGATTACCGTAAGTTGAATGCGGCAACTCTCAAAGACCATTTCCCAATCCCCTTCATTGATCAAATGCTAGAGAGGCTTGCGGGGCATTCGTACTATTGTTTTCTTGACGGTTATTCCGGGTTTTTTCAAATACCTATTCACCCGGAAGACCAAGAGAAAACAACTTTTACATGCCCCCAAGGTGTGTATGCTTATCGGCGGATGCCATTCGGGTTGTGTAATGCACCCGGCACCTTTCAAAGGTGCATGATGGCCATCTTTGCCGATTTCCTTGAGAAATCTATGGAGGTTTTTATGGACGATTTTAGTGTTCATGGTGATTCATTTGACCTAGGGCTTTCTAATCTTGTGAATGTATTGAAAAGATGTAAGGAGCACAATCTTGTCCTAAATTGGGAGAAATGCCATTTCATGGTAGAGGAGGGGATTGTGCTCGGTCACATAGTGTCCAAGAGGGGGATAGAAGTTGATGGTGCAAAAGTGGCGGTCATTGAGAACTTGTCACCCCCCACAAATGTGAAAGGGGTGAGGAGTTTTCTTGGACATGCCGGCTTTTACCGGCGTTTTATCAAAGATTTTTCCAAAATTGCCAAGCCATTGACTTCTCTTCTTCTCAAGGATGCTCCCTTTTTGTTTACTAATGATTGTCTTGAAGCCTTTGCTAGGATCAAAGAAGCACTTGTGACGGCTCCTATTATTCGTGCTCCGGATTGGGGATTGCCTTTTGAGATCATGTGTGACGCATCCGACTACGCGGTAGGAGCGGTCCTAGGTCAAGTTGTGGATAGGAAACACCACGTGATATATTATTCAAGCAAGACTCTTGATTCAACTCAAGCAAAGTATTCCACGACCGAAAAGGAGATGTTAGCAATCGTGCATGCCATTGAGAAGTTTCGGCAATATCTCATGGGATCTAAAGTGGTGGTGTACTCCGATCACACCGCTTTGAGGCAATTAATGTTGAAGAAATATGCCAAGCCAAGACTCTTGAGATGGGTTCTTTTACTCCAAGAATTTGATCTAGAGATAAGAGACAAGTCGGGGTCGGAGAATGTGGTTGCGGACCACTTGTCTAGATTGACTTTTGAGGATCATGGTTTGCATGATAGAGATGGCCCAATCAATGAATGGTTGCGTGAGGATAATTTGATGGCAATAGGCAATAAGTTGCCTTGGTTTGCGGATATTGCCAATTATCTTGTTAATGGCTTTATCCCGGAGGAGTTGGAAGCAAGAGAAAGGAGAAAGTTGAAGGTTGATGCTAAGAGATATTTTTGGGATGATCCCTACCTTTTCAAGAAGTGTGGGGATGGGCTCTTGAGGAGATGTGTATCAAAGGAAGAGGGGCTCGAAATTGTTGATAGGCTTCACAACTCCGCCTATGGAGGGCACTTGGCGGCTTCACGGACTATAGCCAAGGTTCTTCAAGGAGGGTTCTTTTGGCCTTCAATAATCAAAGACATTCACGATGTTGTTAGATCTTGTGATGCTTGTCAAAGATCGGGCAACATCGGTAAAAGGAATGAGATGCCCCTAAAAACCATCTTGGAGATTGAGTTGTTCGATTGTTGGGGGATTGACTTCATGGGACCTTTCCCCAATTCATGCGGGAATGAATACATCTTAGTAGCCGTGGATTATGTCTCGAAATGGATTGAGGCGGTTGCCTCCCCCACCAATGACTCCAAGGTAGTGGTAAAGCTCTTCAAGACCATCATCTTTCCCCGTTTTGGTGTACCCCGAATAGTGATAAGTGACGGAGGTTCTCACTTCCGGAAACATACATTCAAAGCCCTCCTAGCCTCCTATGGAGTGACCCACAAGGTAGCACTTGCCTACCATCCTCAAACTAGTGGGCAAGTGGAGGTTTCTAATCGTCAAGTCAAAGCTATTCTAGAGAAGGTGGTGCAAAAGAACCGGAAAGATTGGTCCCAAAAATTGAACGATGTGCTATGGGCTTTGAGGACGGCCTACAAAACTCCTATAGGAATGACTCCCTACAAGCTTGTGTACGGGAAAGCATGCCACCTCCCGGTGGAGCTTGAGCACAAGGCTTGGTGGGCCTTGAAGGAGATGAACTTCAATTTAGACATGGCCGGGGAGAAAAGGTTCTTTCAAATGAGTGAGCTCGAGGAGCTTAGATATGAAGCTTATGAGAGTTCAAAACTCTATAAGGAGCAAACGAAGAAGTGGCATGATGCCAAGCTAGTGAAGAAAAATGTGAGCGTAGGAGACCTTGTTCTCCTCTTCAATTCTAGAGTCAAGAACTTTCCCGGGAAGCTTAGATCACGGTGGTCCGGGCCCTTCAAAGTGATGGATATTTCTCCTCATGGGGCCTTTGAGCTTTGGAGTGAAGGCGGTGGCACCTTCAAAGTCAACGGGCATCGGATTAAGCGCTATTATGAAGGAGACTCCAAAGGCACCGTCGAAGTTGTTGACCTCGGGGACCCACTCCCCGAGGAGGATTAATTTCAAGGAAGTTTGATCATGAAAGGTTTGGTGGAGTCACTCAACAACCACCGGTTGTAAGTATTAGTTCTCTTTAGTTCATCTAGTTTTCATGTTAGTTTCTTTGTTAGTTCGGTTTTTAGTTTAATTTTTAGGTTGCATGAGATGTTTGGATATGTTTGTTGCTTGTTTGTGGAAGATTCATGGGTATAGTCGGAGGATTATTGGCATAACCGTTGTAGGCAAAGTTGATTTTTATGTTCAAATTAAATTATTTCTCGAAATAGTGTACAGGTACTCCCAGCCGGCCAACCGGCCGACGGTACCATACCGGCTGGGAGGCCCTGGACACATTTCTGTTTTTGATAGTTTATTTGGGCAGATTTCAGATTTTGCATCCCCAGCCTGTACCTAACCGGCAGCCGGCCAACCGGCTGAGAAGACGAGTACTTATTCAAAAATTGTAATTCAAGAAGAAGTGATTCCCAGCCGGTAGGCCGGCAGCCGGTCAACCGGCTGAGAATCATGTGATGTGTGAACTTATTTGAAGAAAAATCAAGGAAAAGGAATCCCCAGCCGGTCGGCCGGCAGCCGGTCCACCGGCTGGGAGTTTTTGTAAGTTAACCAAGTTGAAGAAAAGAAGATGATGAAGAAGACCCCAGCCGGTCGGCCGGCAGCCGGTCCGCCGGCTGGGAGTGTTTGTGAGTTGAAAGAGAAGAAGAGGAGAGGACGAGGATTATGAAGACCGATTTTGAGCCGGTCGGCCGGCAGTCGGTCCACCGGCTCAGAATCAAGCCCCCTTAAAAAAAAAATTTCGAGAAAAATTGAAAAATCCAAACCCTCACTCTCAGCCGGTCGACCGGCCGCCGGTCCAAGACCGGCTGGGAGTGTTCTGTCGGGTTTTTTAAAACGCATAACCCCCCTTTCTTCTTCATTTCTACCTCATTTTTCCTCATTTCTTCTTCATTTCTTCATCCCCCTTCCTTATTTCCTTCACTCCTCTTCATCCCTAACCTTCAAAAACCCCAACAAACTTCACCAAACTCTCTCAAATCAAAACCCCCTTTATTCCCTCATCACCTTATCCTTCAATTAACCATGTCGGGAAGAACAGAAAGGCGATCCAAATCAAGGCACGACCCTTCGGTTGAGCAAGAGGTCGAAAATGTAAGGGGAAGTGGCAACATTGGCCCGGATCCTAGCTTCCCCGGTCTCACATTTGCCTCAATCCAACAAAAAGGTAATTTCACTTACTTTAAGAATCGCCCCCTTCACCCAACTAGGTTCATTGATAGAGCCGGATTGAGAGAATTAGGGATTGAGAAAATAACGGCGGCTCTTTTTGAGGGTTTAGGAATGAAAACCTTGTATGAGACAAAACCGGTTCACACATCTCCCCGGTTAACTTGGGAATTTTTGAGTTCTTTGGTTGTGACTAAGAACCGAACTTTGGGGAAAGTTGCATTTCTTGAGTTCCGATTGATGAATAGGGAGCATCGTCTCACCTTAGATGAATTTGCTTTGATTTTTGGGCTAGACGGAAAATTAGCCATTAAGCCTCCGGAGGGCTTTGATACTGAGCTTATTTGGACAGCCATAACCGGTCTTGTAAGTGATAGAAGCCGAAAGAAACCGGCTAATAGGGTGCATTTGGCACCGATTAGAATTTGGCATAGGTTCATGGGGTGGACCGTTTTATCTAGGGATGAGCCTCACAACTTCACTACTACTGAGCTTGAAATAATTGGTTCTTACTTGGTTGGTGGCCCGAAATTGAACATTGCTCACCATATGGCCCTTCACTTGAGTAGGTTGGCATCCCAACCTCAGCTTACTACCCCCATTTGTGTTGGGGGGATGGTCACCTTGATTGCCAACAACCGTTGTCAGAGGCACTTCACGGTTGACTTCATTCAGGGCGAGAATGTGCTATCTAGCCGATACTTGCAGGATGCTTTGGGGTGGGTACGGTATAACCCCAGTGATCGCAAGGAGTATTGGCAGATTCGGGTTGACAACAAGTTCAAGAATTCAGTTCCTTTGCCAAACACCGAGTTGATGAGAGTTGTGCCGGGAAAGACCTCTTACCTCCTTGATATTGAGGCGGACCCCGAGGACCTCCCTCCAGACCAGCGTGCCCCTAGAGTCTACACCAGAGACAGAGTCGGTGCCACTCCTTCTGACCTTCCTTTTGAGCAGTTTCAGCAGCCCCCATTTCCATGTCCCAGTTTCAGAGTGGTCCCTCGCACTTCCAGGGATCCACCTCCACCTCCGGTCCATCTTCTTATTCATGCCCCCCAGAGCTTATTGATTTCATGGCCCGAGTTGACTTGGGCATGAAGAATGCAGCGGATTTAGCGGACCAGCGCCA
The DNA here is from genome assembly GCA_029255685.2 of Silene conica. Classification (NCBI taxonomy): domain Eukaryota; kingdom Viridiplantae; phylum Streptophyta; class Magnoliopsida; order Caryophyllales; family Caryophyllaceae; genus Silene; species Silene conica. The sequence continues at coordinate 79,320,995 of CM055314.2, forward strand.
AGCCATAGCCGATGAGCGGCATAGGGATTTGACCTATAGGATGGATTACCTTTACCATGATCAAGCCTATGGTACATTTCCGAGTTATGATCGGTCCGTCCGCGAGGGTTATCATCATCCGGATGGTGGTCGCCCGTCTTACTACATGCCTCCGGATAGGGGTTATGTGCCTCCTGAGGGTCGTTTTTACGGGGAGATTAACGTCGCCCCGGGTTATTTTTCAAACCCGATCTTTCCCCCCAACTTTCGGGGTAATGAGGATGCGGGCCCTCCGAGGCATTCATCCTTCCATGGCGGATATGGTGATGCAGGAGCTAGTGGATCGCAAGCCTCCCCCTTCCGCGATTTCATGAGCAACCCGAGCGACTTCATGGTCGTTGATGGAGGCAATGGGAATGATGATGATGGAGGCGGTGATGAAGGATATGAGTCCGAGGATCATTTTGATGATAGCTTTGATGAGTGACCACCTTTGGAGGTGGTAGATGGTGATGATTATGCTCCCCTTGCAAAATCCAAAACAAGTCAAGTAACTCCCTTAATCCAAATTTCTCTTTTAGTTTGCATTTTCTTTCCTAGCATGCATTTAGTTAGTATCTTTTAGCTTGTTTTAGTTTTTAATTCATCCTTGCATATCATTTAGTTTAGTTGCATATACTTGCATTCATTTAGATGCATTCGATTTCAATTTTGTATAATATTGTCACATGTAGTTTGCATACATGTAGAATAGAGCATTTAGTCAGTTTTTAGTTTTTCTCTTCTTTTGTTTACCTTTGTTTTTAATGTCTTCTTAAAAACCAAAAAACCAAAAAAAAAAAAAATTGAAAAACCAAAAACTTTCAAAAATATGTTCTTTATTTTCCGGTTTTCCTCCTCACATTATGCATATAAATAAGTGTGGGGAGGAAGAACCGTTTATTTCAAAAAATACAAAAACAAGTTTTTATTTTCTCAAAAATTTCATAAAAGCCAAAAACATGTTGTTTTCGTTCTTTTACTTCATTTCCCCCTTTGCACTTTATTACATTGAGGACAATGTAAATCTTAAGTGTGGGGAGGGAAAATATCCACCTTGTGAATATTTGATCGCTTTTGTAAGTATGAAAAACCTCAAAAATACCAAAAAAATCGAAAAATTTGAAAATTTCAAAAACATGTTTTTACCTTATTAGTGTAGAATTGTATATACTTGTGTTTGCTTTCCCTCCTTTCGCATAGGTAGCACTTGCTTGAGCACCGCTTTGGACCTTGAAGACACCACGGTATGATCGTTCCAACCTCTATTTCACTCTCATTTTCTTCCTTTTGTTGCAAATGAGGAGGATGGGCTTGTATTTGGAGGATGTGGAGTGCATTGTGGAGATTGTGTGTGGCTTGTGTGCTTTTGTGCTGTTAGGAGATGCATTAGCTTTGTTTGGCATGTAGTTTGATAGTCTCACTTGCATTAAAACATGTCTATATTAGTTGCATTCATGGCATATAGTTGCATTTAGGATAATGTTTTGAAAATGCCTAATTGAGAACTTTGACAAAATCGTTTATGCCGTTGCAAATAATTCTTCTACTTGTGACTTTGTCTTTTAGAATGACTTCTAAAACACCCTAGGTCATGCTTTTCTAGTACCTTTCTGACCATGGTCCAATACCGAGTCAAGGGTTTGCATGTGAGTCACCTTGCCCAACCCCGTAATGCGAAATGGTTTTGATTATCTTGTCTTGGTGACCTTGTTCGACTCGGCGGTATGGCAACCCAAAAATAACTTTCATGAATAAATTTGGAATGCTCTTGTCAATAATCATAAGAAGTGGAATCGACTTGAAAGAAAGAAAAAAGGGGAAACTCAAGTGAAAAAGAAAAGAAAAAAAAATGGTTAATGAAAAAGAATAAGAACATGTTGTTTTGGTGGAGGCGTACCACTTCGATGTGCTTTGGAGGGTAGCCATTGAGTTGGCTTCCCACTTGGTTGTGAATTCGACCGCCCAAAGACAGAGTGATTGTCACCCCGATAAGCTATTGTCTAGAGGTTAACCGGTTGCCTAATAAGCGATTGGCGAAAGCAAAGGACATTAGCACGCGTGGGACAAACCCCATCCTAACTCATGGCATGAAAAAAAAAAAAAAAAAAAAAAAAAAAAAAAAAAAAAGATGAAAAAAGTTGAATGAGGTCAAATTTTGATTGTCATCCACCATTTTGTATTGACTTGAGCATTTCATTCCAAAAAAATCAATTTTGCCTTGCCGTTTTGTCGATCTTGGGACGACCCATGACCTTTACTTTGTGAAGAATCTAGACTTGTTGTATCTTTTGCCTTTAGCATTGCGGGGATCATCATTCCATTCCATCCGATCGCCCTTGACAAAAGTATTTGGATAACGGTTATGAAAGTAGCCTAGTTTAGCATGATTTGGCGGTGTTTTGTTGTCATCCTTCCTGCCTTAGTGACTTGTAGAATTAATATTTGTGAGGGAGTTTACGATTTTGAATTTGTTCCCTTTTAGTTGTTTTCCGCCGCTTGAATGAGGCAAGCGGTTTCCTTTCTTTTCCGATGCATGTTGCTTGTCTATACGTGTTTTGTTTTTATTTGTTGGCATCGAAAGTTTTGTAGCAAGACCTTACTTGCCTTGCAATAGGGCATTCTCCCTCATGAATGTCAAATTGTGAGTTGAAAGGGCTACGGGTGTAGCTAAACCCGATTCGGTTTATAGTTAGCTTAGTTAGTTGTTTCTTTGTTTTTAATAAGGGTTATATAGTTCGTTGATCTCTTACTCGAGGACGAGTAAGGTTTAAGTGTGGGGAATTCTGATGAGCTCCATTTTGGTCATCATTTCCTTTACATTTTCATTGTTTTCGGTCGCGATTCGACCTCGATTTGCGTGCCTTTAGATGTTTTTACGTCCGTCGCCTCGTATATTCCTATTCTGTTCACTTTTTGTAGGTATTACGGCGGGGACGAAGAAATGAGAGAAATCGAGACGAATTTGGAGCGTTTTTATGAAGATTTGTGAAGAAAGGATGAAGAAGCCTTCCCAGGCCTTCCCAGCCGGTCCTCCACCGGCAGCCGGCCGGCCGGCTGGGGAGCTGTGTCTTGACTTTTGACGAATTATGTAGAAGTTTGCAGACCATTGAGAATGCATCCCCAGCCGGTGGCCAACCGGCAGCCGGCTGACCGGCTGGGATCCACTCACCATTTCCTACATTGCCATCAAGTCAGACCTTGTGGATTGCATCCCCAGCCGGTGGACAACCGGCAGCCGGTATACCGGCTGGCAATACCTGGGCATGAAGAAAAAGAAGAGAAAAAATCAGAACTGAAGAATAGGCTTCCCAGCCGGTGCCAGACCGGCAGCCGGCCGGTCGGCTGGGAACGCATGCTCTTTGAAGAAAAACGAAGAAAAAAATCAGAAGTCCTCACTTGGACTCTCAGCCGGTCCCAGACCGGCAGCCGGTCGACCGGCTGGGAGACCTTTTTCGTATTTTCGAGCCCTATATAAACCCGCACTTGAGACAACTTCAGAAGGACGCATTCTTAAGCTTATTTTAGGGTTTATACTGTTTTATTACTCTAGACTTAGACTCAAAAAACTCTCTTAATATTTTAATCTTCCTTAGATCTTTATTTAATCTTTCAATATTAGTTAATCCTCACTTAGTAATTCTCTTAGCTTTGTTCTTGGGCAATTTTAGAAGATTTTTATTGAGTTGTAATTTGAGGGTTTGAGAAAATCTTCCAAGTTGTAATCCAAGTTCCTTGCTTTTTTCCTTATTATTGGTATAATCTTCCTAATCTCTACTTTGTCTTTGCATTTTGTTTTAGTTTTGCTTGTTCAATTATTTACTCTCATTAATTTCCACCATGTTTAGCATTAATACTTTATTTGTTCAAGTTTATTCCTTAGCCATGTGTGAGTAGTCTTATTCTAGGGTTAGGGGGTTTGCTTGGGTAGTTAGTAGCCATGAAAAATGCCTAGAGTTAGTCTTGTTTGCTTCTTTGGTTAAGTTTTCGCATCTTGCATGTTATGTGTTTGATGAAATGCCTCAACGACGGTTGGGTGTTAGTCTTCACTTTGTTTGCTTTAGACGAAAGTCTTGGGGTTTCATGAGCATGCTTGTGTGTTAGGTTAGCTTGGTTTGTAGCGAAAGCTAGGACTAGACTCGACCTAAGGGTTTGTCAACTCGAGAGAAGAGACAACCCTAGACCTACCATAGAAGTGATACAAGACCGTTATCTTACGTTTGGCTACCGACTTACCTAGGTGACCCCCGACACCCTAGTCCTCTTTATCATCAACTTCATCTAGATTTACTTGCTTTAGTAGTTAATTAGTTTTTCCAAACCAAAACCTTTTACCCCGACTCATACTAAAATTAAAGCATAAATATACAACTTCCCCACCGTCTTTTGGGTTCGACCCTAAATTATACTACTTAATTTGGGAGTTTATAAATTGTTTTTGATGCCGGTATCGACGACAAAAACCGGCCATCAGTCCTCCATATTACTTTTATGCACCAGTGTACGCAAGTCTTTGTCAATTTGTAGAAATAACTGGAGGCGTCTTAAATTTTTGTCTGCATTCTGAAGAATATGCCAAAGGCATAATCTGTGTTTTGTTTCCGGAAACACTAATTTGATTGCTCCCTCCATGGCTCTGCATTGATCGGTTAATAAGACGGTGGGAGCTCTCCACATACACTATTTCCATTTTCGGAACACCCACTCGAATGACTCAGTGTCTTCATGCGAAATTAAAGCAGCTGTAAATAATACCGTACTGCCATGGTGATTAACGTCTACGAATGGACAGAAAGACATCTGGTACCTATTACTTAGAAATGTACTGTCAAAGGAAGTAGGGTCACCAAAGGCCTTGTACATGGCACGACAACGCGCATCAGACTAGAAGATGTTTAGTAGCTTATTATCTACATCTTTCTCATATGCGTAGTAAAAATCTGGATTTTGTGCCTTCAAACACTCGAAATAATTTAAGACCTCTTGAGCGTCACCACGTAGCCTAGTTTTGCGACGTTATTTGTTAATTAAGTTTCTCGCATCATGGCTATTGAAGCCTAGATTCTCAATCCCCCTAGCTTCCCTAGCTAATGTGTTGAAATTCCGGGTAATAGGTATGCCGGCTTTGTCATTCACCAACAACCTGGTTTTGAAATATTCGCCTATGTGCCTACAGCTCACAACATGCCGGCTAAATTCAGGATTGACATCGTGATTATGTTCGTAATTAACTGTGCGTATTACAAATTTCCTGCTTTTGTGGTCTAATTTCCCAAAGACAAACATTGGATATGGTGTTTGAGATGGGGTTTTCTTCGCCGTAGTGCCCTCTGAACAGGCTAGCCTAATCTTCTTCATCATGTGAAAACGCGGTTCATTATCTCCAACCCCGTTACGCCGTATACGTAGCTGCCTAAATGGGGCAAAAAGTTCGCTACTTCGAACATGCAGTTCAAACCCCATCTTGTAAGCATACGTATAACATAAGGCAGCGAACTGTTTACCTGAATCAAATGTCAATCCATTTGTAGGCTCACCTACTGGATGACTGTCCTCATTACCCTCAAGCACGTGGGCTGCGTGTCCTAACAATTCAAAGGCGGCGTCAGCCTCATCTTCGACTATATCGTTTTCTCCCTCGACAAATATAGCATTTAAATCGATACCGTTGGACATTCTAAGTAGTCTATTTCTGTGAAAGGCTAAGTTGTTTAGTAAAAGATGAAGTTGATTAATTAAAAGATGAAGTTGATTAGTTAGAATTTATTCTTCACGTTGTGTTCAACAAGATTGACATTGGGAATGATTTTTTTAGGTAGGAAGTTGTAAGTTTACTAAAACACTTTCGTCTATTTCTCCCGCCTAAATAATATGGTCCTATAAAAACCCCAAAATAAACCCATATTTTTCCCTTTTTTGCAACTAAGTAATATTATAACAAAAGTATGGGTGAATTGCCAAGTGCCATATCAAAAATTGAATATTTAACTCCCAAGTGTCAAACCTCTAAATCCTCTAATCCTCTTCATAAACTCTCTCTTTTGTCTCTTTCTCACTTTATCTCTTCAAACCACAACTTTCTCTCCAAACCCTAACCCTAACCCAAACCCAAACCTTTTCTTCAAACCACAAAATGAATAACAACATTCCTATAATAATCTCAACATATGAGCACAACAAAGATTATATTCGGCAGCTACATGATGTCGAGAGGAGAAACACCCTCTACATTGCTACGGCCAGAGAGCTTGCTGAAAAGGCCGCCGACGTCGGCATGGAGGCGGAGGCAACGGAGTTGCTCGACAACATTTCAATCTCCTTAAGAGACATCAAAATAGCAAGGCAGGAGAAGGAGCGGATTGAGGAAGAGAATGATCGCATTCGACACATTATTTCTACACTATTTAAATAAATAATACATGTATGATGTACCAAATCCCCAATTTTTTAGGTTTTGGAATTCATCAATCGGTTTGCTTTTTTTTTTTGTATATATAAATTATATCATGATTAATTATATCTAATGTGTATTTTAATTCCATTTAATGGCCATAATCTGCTCTTTGCATGTAACAGTGAACGATTTAAATTGGATTTGACAACCTCAATTACATCACTTTTATCACAACAACTAATATTGAGTGTTATGTACTCAACATATCTTCCACTCTATAAAAACGCGAACACAGTAGATTTCTCCTAATATTTCAATTACTTATATTTTTCATAAAAAAAAGTGATAAATAAAATTAAAGCAATTACGAGATGAAAATTTGAAGGGAAAAAATAAGAATGATCAACAATATAAGGACAATAAGAAAAAAAGGGCAAAAATAATTTTGACAGTAAACAAAATTTTAAGAGATTACAAATTATAAGTGACAAAATAAATTAAGAGATAAAAAATTTTAACGAAAAAAAACATACAACTGATAAAAAAATTATAAGTCATAAAAATAATTATAAGAGTTTCAAAAAATGTAAAGAGTTAAAAAAATTATAAGTGATCAAAAAAATTAAAAGTGTTAAAAATATTTGAAGTGGTAAAAAATTTATAAGTGAAAAAATTGTACGAGTTAAGAAAAGTATAAGTGATAAAAAAATTATAAGCTCATAAAAATAATTATAAGACTTTCAAAAATGTTAAGAGTTAAAAAACTTATAAGTTATAAAAAAAAATTAAAAGTGTTCAACATAATTAAAGTGGTAAAAAATTTATAACTGAAAAAATTGTATGAGTTAAAAAAATTATAAGTGATGACAAAATTTAAAAAGGTAAATATTTTAGGTGGTTAAAAAAATTTATAAGTGATATAAACAAAATTAGAAGAGGTAAAAAAAATTAAGTGATAAAAAATTAATTATAAGAGATATAAATAAAAAAGGAATAAGAAATGGCATTGTACACTTCAACCGTACAAGTACATTAATAAGACTGTACAGATATACGGTACGAACACTCAAAAGCATAGAAATACAAGAAACGTATACGACCTCCGTATAAGAACACAAAATAAGGGGTGAAAACAAAAATAAAGAAAATATTATATGTATTAGAAGAAAATTAGAGTTAATTAAAAACTTAGAAAAGAGAGATTAATAATTAATAGAGTAGATGTGATAACCAAATAGTAATTATTAGAATTGTAACAACCGAGGAAATCAACTTAATTAATGAAAAAAAATCAGACTCTTTCAATTTGACAAGTGACGAATGCTGATTGATGGTGTATGAGAGGCCTCATACAGCTGGTGTAACTCTAGCATCTTTCATATGTAATTATGTATGTGTCATTATTGAAGTTGATGTATATGGAATTGAACAATTTTATAATGGAAATATTGAACAATGGAAAGAAACCAAGTCTCAATTATGGTGCAATTAAATCCCTTGGACAAAGCGGCCATGTGGGTTCTGTAAATCAGGAAATAAAATATGAACGTTGATGTATTTAGTCTTGAAATTTAATTGATTAATTTTTCCCTACTTTTTTTAGGAAAACAAAAAATCTCTTGTTGATCTTATTTAAGAAAAAAAATAGGTAATCCTTTCGTAGATCTAACACGTATTTATTATTTTTATGTAGGCCCACATTTTATCAAATATATAAAAAACAGTCGAGTGACGGGGTTTCTTAGACCCCCTACGTAGTTTCCCTATTCAGCTGCCAATTATGGCTCTACTATGCCATCATAAAAAAACAATAGGTAATCATTTTGTAGATCTAACACGTATTTATTATTTTTATGTAGGATAACATTTTACCAAATATATAAAAAACAGTCGACCGACGAGTTTTCTTCGACCCCCTACGTATGTAGTTTCCCTATTCAGCTGCCAATTATGGCTCTACTATGCCATAATAAAGACAAATCAACCCTTTCTCATTAGTATAAATACAGTCGGCGCGGTTATTGAAAGCGTCTACATTATTGCATTCGTTTTCTTTAGTTCAAATCTAGGTAAAGTAAATATTTTTTCGTTCCTTTTAGATTGATTAATAATTGCACGGGTATATTTTTAGGAAAATTTTCGTGAATAACTAACATTTACAGAACATTGACTATAATAAGTGAATATTTTGCAGTCAATTTCTTTTATGTTAACAATACGTTAAAAGAGATTTTCAAATTAAGTTTTAGAACTTCGAATTGAGCACCTAAAATGTATATATCACTATAACATGTAATTTGTTACTCGTAGTATTTATTGTGATTTATTATAATTACGTATTATTTATTGTAATAGTGATTATTAGTCATAAATCATTATTTAATAATTATATACAGATCGACATCGACATCGACATAATATATAATACATATAATATATAATATATAATATACAATATATAATATTAGGGATAAAATTATTTAAGAAAAGGTAAAAAGGGTTATTATGATAAGAGTAAACGAAAAGTTTAGGGTTTATAGCTAGACTACTAATTTGATATTGGGCCAATTGTTTAGACGACGGGTAGTTTAGTATTAGGATATTTTTGTAAGTTTGGCTAGAATGTTTTAGTTCATTTAAGATACCAAATTATTAGAAACTGTCGACAAATTATTACACGCCTCGACATTTTTTCAACTTTGTCCATAATTTTAACAACTCACATCGAGCTTGGGTCAAAGATTTCACGGGTCAAGATTTTTGAATCTTGAGCCTGGAAAAAAACGGTTCCTAGCCAGGTTTATCGTCGGGACCATATTTTCATAGATCTAGCTAATATGTATTTTACTTAACCGGTCAATTATATTCTAATTGTTTATTATAATGTGTTAGTGTTACCTATCAACCCGTATAACACTATTGTTTATCAGTTTTCACTGTGCTTTTTTAAAAGAATTATACATTTATAATATAAATTAGTTTAGTGACTTACTTTATAGTATGTTGATAATACTTAGTTAGATTACATTCGGCAGCTACATGATATCGAGATGAGAAACACCCTCTACATTGCTACGGCCAGAGGACTTGCCGAACAGACCGCGCGGCGTCGGCATGGAGGCGGAGGCGACGAAGTTGCTCAACAGCATTGCAACCTCCTTAAGAGACATCGAAATAGCAAGGCAGGAGATGGAGCGGATTGAGGAAGAGAATGATCGCATTCGACACATTATTTCTACACTATTTAAATAAATAGTACATGTATGATGTACCAAAACCCAAATTTTTTAGGTAATCAATCGGTTTGCTTTTTTTTTGCATATATAAATTATATCATTATTAATTATAACTAATGTGTATTTTAATTCCATTTAATGGCCGTAATCTACTCTTTGCATGTAACAGTGGATGGTTTAAATTGGATTTGACAACCTCAATCACATCACTTTTATCACAACAACTAATATTGAGTGGTATGTACTCAACATATCTTCCACTCTATAAAAACGCAAACACAATAGATTTCTCCTAATATTTCAATTACTTGTGTTTTCATTAAAAAAAAGTGATAAATAAAATTAAGGCAATTACGAGATGAAAATTTGAAGGGGAAAAAAAGAATGATCAACAAGATAACATGGACATTACGATAAAAAGGGCAAAAATAATTTGACAGTTAAGAGATTACAAAATTATAAGTGACAAAATAAATTAAGAGATAAAAAATTCTAACGAAAAAAAACATACAATTGATAAAAAAATTTCAAGTCATAAAAATAATTATAAGAGTTTCAAAAATGTTAAGAGTTAAAAAAATTATAAGTGATCAAAAAAATTAAAAGTGTTAAAAATATTTGAAGTGGTAAAAACTTTATAAATGAAAAAATTGTATGAGGTAAAAAAATTATAGGTGATAAAAAAATTATAAGTCATAAAAATAATTACTCCCTCCTACCCAACTTAAATGTCCCATTGTACATTTCCGTCTATTCAGGATATTGTCCCATTGTCCATTTTTGGTAAGTTTTTTTTACCAAGTTTTTACCATTTTACCCTTATTAATTTTCATTTATTACTCACCCACCTCCATATTACCCCACTTACTTTATACAAATCATAACACCCTCTCTCCAATCTACATACCTCTACTCAACCAAAATATTAAACAACTAATATCTCATAAATTTTGTCTTTTCATCACAATGAGACATTATAAACGGGTAGGAGGGAGTATAATTATAAACGGGTAGGAGGGAGTATAAGACTTTAAAAAATGTTAAGAAGTGAACAAAAAAAATTAAAAGTGTTAGAAATAAATGAAGTGGTAAAAATTTATAAGTGACAAAAAATTGTATGAGTTAAAAAATTTATAAGTGATAACAAAATTTAAAGAGGTAAATCTTTTAGGTGGTTAAAAAAATTATATGATATATAAATAAAATTAGAAGAGTTAAAAAAAATTGAAGTGATAAAAAATTAATTATAAGAGAAATAAATAAAAAGGAATAAGAAATATCAATGTAAACTTAAATCGTGCAAGTGCATTAATAATAATATAAGACTGTACAAATTAAATATACGGTACAAATACTCAAAAGCGTAGAAATACAAGCCTCCGTATAAGAATATGAAATAAGGAGTGAAAACAAAAATACATAAAATATTATATGTACTAGAAAAAAATTAGAGTTAATTAAAAAATTAGGAGAGAGAGATTAATAATTAATAGAGTAGATGAGATAATTGAAGAGTTGTTATTAGAGTTGTAACAACCGAGAGAATCAACTTAATTAATGAACATATTCCTTCAATTTGACAAGTGGCGAATGCTGATTTATGGTGTATAAGATGCCTCATACACCTGGTGTAACTCTAGCATCTTCCATTTATCTCCTTTTGTTTCGGTTTTTCAGTTTTTGCGATGATTTTAATGATTTTTGTGAGGTTACTTAATGTTGATTATGTTGTTCACGTAACCACTCATATGTTATATATAATCTTGGGTAGACGTAACTTAAGGATATCAGACGAAGTCCTGCGGTTACAAAATATTGTCGTAGGTTGTTCACCATAATAATGGCAATTGATTGCAATAGTGTACAAAACATTTGTTTAATGTGAAATAAGTGCCAATACGGAGTAGATGTAAGGCTTATCGGTATAGTATTGTTAATCTTCCTTGTGACTGACATATTTGTCACAAACTTACGATTGGTCAAATAATACTCATATAGGTAAATAAGACAAAATAAAATGATACTCTCTAAATACTTTAGTTTTGCCTTTGTACTTCAAAAAACAAATGATGTAGATGTACGGATATGTGCATGGTTCAAAACATCAAGTGTCTTTCTGATGGAACTTTACATCTTGTTTAATATCTCTTATTTTTGAATTTATGAAGATGTTCTCATGTACTCGTATTTGAATTTAGGACTTGATTGCGTTTTCATTTTATATATCTTTTGTGAGACTTGTCAGTTAATGAGAATGTTCAGGAATACATGTTTTCTTTGCTTTCCTAATGTGTTTGATCTTCTGTCAAGAAGTTCGTGACCTGTCTCTGCTAAAAGGCTTACCAATTTTATGAGAATCTCACTTTGTTTATATAAAGGTCCAAGTCGTCCAACTATATATAATCTCATTTTGTTATAATAACTAATAATGTTATACATTTTGTTTATATATAGGTTCAACTATGTCGATATTATTGATTTGAATAGTCCTCCTGAGCATGAAATATGTAACCTGGAAATAACGACATAATTGATGCGAATTATTTTGAGCCATTTATAGGTCAATGTTTTCTTAGTGAGCAAGGGTGTAACTGTAACCGAGCCGATTTGAGTTCGAACGCGGGTGGGCTTGGAATCGGCTCAGAAGTTTGAACTTGAGCTCGGAATCGGCTCGGAATTATACGAGCTTAAAAAATCAAAGCTCTGAATCAGTTCAGATTAGGCTCGAGCTCTATTCGAGATCGGTTAAATAATTTTTTTCTTTACTTTCTTGAACTTATAAGTCAAAATAAAAATAAATATATTTTAATACAAATGCAAATATAAAATACTTATCATATATAAGAAACATATGATTATAAATGTTAAAATGACATTTTATTAGGAACAATAAAAATGACAAAATGACAAAATAACTAAAAAAATAGATAAAACGAGTCTAACCGAACTTCCGATTTCGAGCTCTACTAAGCTCGGAATCGGCTCGGATTTGGTCCACCCCGACTCGAAATCGGCTCGGAATTAGTTTTGACCGATTTCGAGCCGAGCTTTGACCGAGCTGATTCTAAGGGCTCTACGAGCCGGCTCAGATCATTTACAACCCTAAGCAAGAGGCTTACAAATTTTATGAGAATTTCGCTAAGAAGACTGAGTTTTCAAATCGAAGAGGCCGGTTTGCTAATAAAAATGGGAAAATGATTCGGCGAGATTTTTTACGTCATAGAGAAGGTTCCCAGAGGAGAAAATTGTAGAGCCTTTTAAAGAGCAACGAAAGAGGTCATTGTCAAGATGTGGTTGTAAGGCCGTCTGTAGGAAATATAGTATATTTCATAACGACATTAATCATATTAATGTCATAAGGAAGGATTATATCAAAATTTACTTTAATATGAATGCTATAAACGTAAATAAATCGATATAATAAGGTAAGAAATAACCTTGGGTCCTTTGTTTTTGGCCTAAGAACAACCTAGTATAATAGATTTCAAGGCAGAAATCCTCCTACCAATTGCACCCAAGATGATCCAAGAATATGCCTTGCTCGAATTTTGTATATGCTAGACAAAGACCGAACACCTCTCCTTTCCCTTATATATATATATATCACATGAAATTCCCCCTCCAATTAGGGTTAAGGTCAAGTCTTTATATAAGGAGGAAATAATATTGTGAGAATCCAAACAAGAGTATGACTCTTCCTTGGCATGAGTCCTCACGGTCCAAACAACAACTACCATAACCGATTTTCCCATAAAACAATAAAACTACTTTTATTAATTATTGGAAGATATTATTTTGGAAGTTGCTATATTTATATATTAATAATATATGGACCAAAATTTCGGTGCACTTGGAAAACTGATTTTCCGAGACTTATCCAATATTATAATTTAACATATATAAATATGGCAGGAGAATATAATTAATTATCGTATAATCAATTTATTTTAAAATCGTACATTAAAACTTATATTACTAATAAATTATATTTATATTTATTTAGAATTAACATTTTCATTCATTTCTCCTAAAAATCATGTAATCGTTTTACATAATTATTCGTATTATTTCCATGACTAATATTTAGTCAATTTAGGCATCTATGTAATATATCACTATATAATCTCATTTCTTGGAACCATCATATAGGTGTGACCGATAGAGACCAACTAATCACCGCCATCAATATGACAGTAACGTCAAACTTCTAGCAAAGCCAACCGTTACTGATTTACGTTAATTAGTTGATAAATATACAAAGTATCCATTTGTGATCCTGTAAGAGATTTAAATTCTAGTCGTACTAACTGTGGAGGTACATGATCCAACAATCTCCCACTTGTCCGACAAGTGTGTGTGTGTGCGATTACCGACTCTCATATCCATGAAATCTCCCACTCAATGTAAGACTATTTGCAAAGTCGCGCTTCGCAAGGTCGTATCTCACAAGTGATCTGTATCGAGAGTGGTTTCCCCGACTAGAGAGTAACAGTACTGATATGGTAGTCACGCAGACTAACTCTGTGTGGTTTTGTTTTGGCTTGAGATGGAAGTTGGTGATGAGATCGATACAATGTTGCACCAGACTGGAGGGTATTAATGGAGTGACAATTGAAATATTAGAAGTAATATTAATTAATGAATGATCTCCAGATAGTTCAGCTCTAAACAATGATCTTTGCCTTGTGTTCACCAAGTTGCTACCTATTTACTTTGCAGTCACGCAGACCAACTTTGTGTGGTTTTGTTTCAGCTTGAGATGGAAGATCGTGATGAGATCGATGCAATGTTGCACCAGACTGGAGGGTATATATTAATGGAGTGACAATTGAAATATTAGAAGTAATATTAATTAATGAATGATCTTTAGATAGTTCAGCTGTAAACAATGATCTCTGGCATGTGTTCATTTCTGTCGAGGCGGAAGTTCTTTGTTGAATTTTTGTCGAGGCGGAAATTCTTTGCTTTTGTCCAATGGCAGTCCGTATGTTGGGCATAATTTGCTCACGACGGAATTTATGGCTATTAATGCAGCCACTTGTTCTTTTACTACCACTATAATCTGACCAAATCTTTATAAAAAAATGAAATAATATGGGATACTTTCTTCTTTTAAAAGATTTGCGAAATCACGCGCACTATGAAGAGGATATATGGGTGGTGAGATTTTGTGTTTTGCTTGACATGAGTCACGTAGTTAGTGAAAGGCGCGAAGGGTGGTGGTGGTTGGGGTCGGCATCTTCCACTAACAGGTAGGTAGGCTGGTGGGTGGGGATGCTGGGTAATATGTTTTGAGTATGGGAGGACAAGGGACATGACACATGAGAAAATATGATAAGGGTAAAGTTGTACAGTAAATCTTGCTTGCGACGGGTCACCATTTGTGACGGATATTTTGTGAGGTAAAATGGATAGAAAATGAGTTAGTGAAGTAAGGGGACCACATGAATAGTGTTGGAGAGAGAGAAAAAGTGGGTACTTCCTCCGTTCGTATCCACACTATACTTATTCCTTTTTGTCCGTTCGTATCCACACTACACCTTTCTTTATTTGGACATATAAATGTCCATTCTATCCTAATTGAAACAACTTATTTACAAGTATTGCCATTGAGACCCCACCTTAACCCAACATCAAAACCCACCCTAAACAAAATTACTACCCATCATTAACACCCTAACCCAACCCAATCCATTAACCTTTCCCTCCAAAAATAACAACCCAACCCACATAAAACCAAACTACCCAAAATTACAAAACTCATCTTCATCCCCTCAACTACCCATATTTACTCCCCCTAAACCCTATACCATATTTACTCCCCTACCCACATTCCCACCCACCCAATTTACTCTTTTCAGAACCTTCCCACCCACCCACCCAGATCTACCTAGGGTTTGTTAAGCGACGTTTTTAATTTCATGAAACCGTCTGTTCATTTGTGTAAGCAGCCGCTCTCTCTCTTTACCTCTCTGTATATCTCTCTTCATCTCTCTAAAAAAATCGCACTAAACCTTCCCACCTTGAAACTCTTTTCTACATTCATCACAAACCTCAAGTCACTTTCCCTTCATCCTCTTTACATTAATACCTTACAAATATAGATGATGAATTACTACTACTCTTCGGATTTTTATGAAGAAGATGATGATGTTTTATCCGGTTTCTCCTATCTTAATACCATTGTTCCTGATTCTCTCGATTCGGAGGATTTCGGATCTGAGGTTCCAGATACCCAGTTTGAATGCGATGTTGAAGTTGAACCTGATGATGAAGGCTGTGACGTTGAAGTTGGAGGTGATTCAGGTAAAAATAGAGTTAATGATGATGGTGAGAAGCCCAGATCTGGTGTTCCTGTGGTTGTTGAATCAATTTCTCCATTGAAAGGTGGTAGTTATGAGAGGTTCAAAGCTTTTGAAAGACGCTTTTTAGAGAGGGAAGTGAAAAAATCTATAGTTACAGCGGCTTCACTGAAAGGTAAACGATGTGGTCCCGAACCTGGAACTCAAAGTTATATAAACATGAAAAAATTTGAGGCTAGATGTCTCGCAAAACGCAAAAAAACAAATGAAATAAAGTGACTGCTGTATCCGGTTAGTACTTCGTACGTATTTTTTTAATTTTTGTTCATATTTATTGTTAATGCTGGGATTGTGATGCTGTTAGGACCATTGCATGTTAGATCTGTTAATATTATGATCTTGTTTGGTAATTTTAAAACTTTATTCTGATTTTTGTTCATAAATAGTGTTAATGTTGGGATTGTGATGTTGTTAGAAACATTGCATGTTAGATCTAATAATATTACGTTCTTGTTTGGTATTTTTAATCATAAATAGTATTAATGTTGGGATTGTGATGTTGTTAGGAACATTGCATGTTAGATCTATTAATATTATGTTCTTGTTTGGTACTTTTAAAACTTTTTTCTGATTTTTGTTCATAATTAGTGTTAATGTTGGGATTGTGATGTTGTTAGGAACATTGCATGTTAGATCTATTAATATTATGTTCTTGTTTGGTATTTTTAGAACTTTTTTCTGATTTTTGTTCATAAATAATGTTAATGTTGAGATTGTGATGCTGTTAGGGACATTGCATGTTAGATCTAATAAAAACAAGTTCTTGTTTGGTATTTTTAAAACTTTATTCATATTTTGAAGTATACTGATTCATGTTTTGAAGTATTACTGATTAGGATTTTAGGAAGAATTTTCTTGGAGACATGAATAAATTACCTTCACAATTGTTTGTATGGCTATGCTGATCATGTTTCTGTCTTCAGCTTCGTGTTTCTGTCTTCAGCTTCGTGTTTTTCCTGAGGGGTTGGGGTATTTCTGTTCCTGAGGGGTTGGGGTATTTCTGTTCGTGTGTTTCTGTTCATGTATTTCTGTTCGTGTTTTTCCTGACTAACAAAAAATGTTTACTGATAAACTTCGAGGACTTTAAGATTGATTGTATGTATGGCACTGCATTATTTGCAGGATGTTCAACATATGTGTTGTATGCTGGTTCATTTGTTAATTATAATCACAATTACATTCGGTATTGATGTTGAATTGAATTGCTATATGTTCACTTATTTTGTTCATATTTATTCTTAATGCTGGGATTGTGATGTTGTTAGGAACATTGCATGTTAGATCTAATACGATTATGTTATTGATACCTCAGTGATGGTCCAGTTTTGGACTGAGAGGTTGGCTCAGTGATTATAAACCCTTAATGGTTTGAGAGCTGTTTGCTGGGATTTGTGATGCTGTTAGGATTATGTTGTTGATGCCTCAGTGATGGTCCGTTTCTAGACGGAGAGGCTGGCTTAGTGATGACAAATCCTTAATGGTTTGAGAGCCATTATTCAGTTAAGTAATACAGCCACCACATGGTCTACCAACTTTTGGTGTGTGTGCTAAGTCATTTAGCATGGTCTACCATAGTTGGTGTGTGTGTAAGAGGCTTTGTTACTGATACAACTCGGTGATGATAAAACCTTAATGGTTTGAGAGTTGATGCCAAACGGATGTTCTTGTAGTATATATGCTTAGATTTTGCACTTATCTTAGCCAATTGGTCGATGTATTAAGGCCACCACATGGTCTACCATATTTGGTGTGTGTGTAGGAGGCCTTTATACGTCCTTAGCACAACTCAATAATGAGGCTAATTAGTCCTGAGAGTTGTAAAAACTGCATTAAAATAAAGAACCACTTAAAACATAGCATACCATTATCATTCCAATAACATTCAGTACATTCAGTTAGCCAAAATGTGATTACACCTTAAACATTGTCGTAGTTCACAAAAATGTGTAAAATGTAATCAATTTCCTAAACTTCCATACTTTAGACATTGTAGCCTACTTCATTCATTAGATGTTCTATCCCTATAACATCACCCTTTTCCTGCAAGTACTCAATACATTCTCTTACTAATGCTTCAGAAACTGTTAAATTTCTTGGTAACATTCCAATTGCTTCAAGATGACCTTTGCCCATATGTGGAATTGAGAAATTATTATGACCCTTTACCTTCATAATCTCCACCATAACACTTTGTAATGTTAAGAAAATGTTACTTAACTTTGATGGGGTGTATTCAACAAAAGCTTGCATAACTGAATTCACTAATTCATCTATTGTGTTGGCCCTTTGTGATGCTTGAATTGACTGTAGTGCCCTAAAATACCCGAGATCGTTTGTGTTCAAATCAGGTGAATTAGGGGGCTGAAATACTAGTTGAATGTTGAACCCTTCTGTGTTTGCAATTGCCCTAAACTGAGGATCCTCATTGTTTATATTCGGTCTTGCATTGTCTTGCTGAATGACAATATTCTTACTTAGAAATTCTGGACATTTACTCTTTATTGCGGGTATTACTTGCTCAAGAATACATGCTCTTGTTACGTCCTTGGTAATTGAGTCAATAGACTTTGTTTCCAATGTACCCCTTGGTCTGTTTCTGCTTGACCTTGCAGCTAGTTGTTGTTTGGTGAATGGGAACATCCCTATTTTCCCATCAAACAGTAATTCTCCTTCCGGTGAATACACTGGCCTACTCACCGCACACATGAACATCACCTTCGTGATGAACCTCTTAGATTGACAGCTTCTGTATGAGAGTTCTTCTCCACTTACTATGTAGAACTTGTGGTTGTCGTAGGTGATGAAAAACCACTTTTCATCGATATGGATTACATTAATCATCTCGCTGAATTTTATTTCACAAGTTGGTAAGTCATTCAAATCTAAAGCTACTTGTTCAACATGTTCTATTATTAAAGCTTGTAGGGCATGTTTTAGCCTATGTATCTTGTTGAAGTCACTTAGTTGGGGGTGTAAGGAACTTGTATGAGGTCTCATAAGACCTTCTTTAACCCATGAATGAACTAGCCCAAGTGAGACCTTACATTGTTTAGCAACCCTTCTCATAGTATCTCTAAGTGAAACATCAAGACTTTTGATGAAATCAACATTTGGTACAATCTTAGTTTTGTTTTTATTTCTCATTCGTTTACTGTGAACATCAAATTTCTGACCTACTAACCTATCTTTCTTTGCAAGTTTCCAGATGTCACCAACAGTCCTCTTACTAATGCCCCATTTTGCAGCTGCTTCGCCCATTACTCCACGACGAACTTTCCCCTTTTCTGATCGTTGGAGTAGATAAATGCCCACTTCGTGCCTCCCTTCTTCCGACAAGCATTTCGCACCCATATTGAAGACTACTATTCGAAGACTAATTTTATTGTTTTCTGAGTATTGTAAAGCCTTCTGATTTGCAGGGCTTCTGATTTGTAAAGCCTTCTGATTTGTAAGGCTTTGTTGTTGTATTAGGGTTTATGTTTGTGTATATATAGAGGTTGGTAGCTGCCAAATTGCATCTGTTTTTGTGCAATTTGGTGGGAATACAAAATGTAATTTGGTGGGAGATTTAAATGTTTGTAATTTTTAAGTTGGGTTTCCAGATTTTGAGGGAGCTATTAGTTCTTAATCACATACTAATAAAGCAAATTACCTGTCAACAAGTACACAACTAAAGCATTATTTACATTTTATTAAAGGCAAACAGCCTGGCAAGTGGGGTTTCTGTTTGTACTTCCAATCAACTCTGGAAAGCTTGGTTCTTTGTCTCCGGGCCTTCGACGGGCTCTTGCTCTATAAAGAGGAAAAAGAGGAACCCCTTTGAAGTTAGGTCGGGTTCCAAGGGCCTATATATATAGCCTTTCACCAATAGGCGAAAGCTCGGGAAAAACAGGACTAATAACGGCACTTTCCTTAGATTTTTGTGCCCCTCTAGCCTATTTGTGTGCCCCTCTCATTTCTTCTTAAAACATGTGCACAAAATGTAAGTGTAGTGTGGATACGAACGGAGGAAGTATTTTGTAAGAGTAAACGGTATCCGTCACAAGCTTGCGACGGATAGTGCCGTTGCAAATAAGAATTTGTGAAAGTTGTAAATCTCTTTACTATAAAAGGAATGGAATTTAAAGGATTTTTATTGGTTGATTAAAAGTAGGAAGTTTTTTATAATTAGAGTAGGGTCCACCATATTCTTTATACTTAATTAATTAACTTTTCTCAAGTTCTCGTCGATTTAATCTCTTTCCGCGTTTCTCCAGCTTTCATCGATTTAATTTCTTCCTTACTTTTGTTAATTAAAGAAGTTACAATCTATAATCACACAATGAAATATAAAGTCTCATAGAGTATTAACTCAATTTCAACCGCAAAAATCAGATCTTTGATGATCGTTGATAATAAGTTAACTAATTTTACATAAATTAAAGGCATAAATAAGATATAATCTTATCTATATAAAACCAAAAACATTTCAAACATTCTCCTTAAGCCACATCATCACATTCATGTTTTTAATTTTATTTATTTTAAGTAATGTGGGACCACATAAAAAAAAAAGTAATTAATTGCTAAAAAATCCCTATGTTTAAGTTTTAGACGTAAATGTTTACGTTTATATTTTCTACACGTAAATATTGGTGAATAATAAGAAATAATGAATAACTTAGAACGTAAATAATTCAGCCCAAGTTTTACTAATAAATCACTGTAAATTAAGTCAACTATTAAAAATTCGGTCCAAATTTTTACTACAATTATAAATTGCAATTACAATAACAATTAAAAAAGGTTGTGCTTTTTCACATACGGATTTTACTCTTTTACATACGTCTTTTACAATTTTACCCTTGTCATTTTTTCATTTTCTTCCCAGTTAATTCTTTTCTCCCTTCCCTTGTTCGCTTTCACCAATAACACCCATTTTATTCAACACTTTCCTTACTCCTGCAACCCAGCAATTATTGCTCATTCATCTTCAAGTTTTAACGAGATTTACGAATTATGATAAAGTGAATATTTGTTCAGTTTCGTTAATAATTTATAAGAGGAGTTGAATTTGGTCGATATGAGCAATAAATGCTAAAATCGAATTGAAAGAGTAATAAGTGCGAAATTCCAATTTGTTACCAGCAAAGTTAAAGCACCATTCATCTTTTTCTTACTCCTCCAAGTAAGTCAACTGATTGTGATGATAATTGTTACAACATTAGAATTGGACAGGTGAGATCTTCTTTCTCATTTGTAGAAGTGCTTCATTGATTATAGGAGAATAACAACAACGACGTTGTTATGGCGGTTGTTCGATTTCTAATTGACAAACCTTAATAATTCAGCGGAAGATATTAATAATCGTTATACAACAAAATTATTTCACTAATTGGAGAATTGTAATCCATTATTCAAGTTTTTAATACAAATTAAATTCAATTTTAGGGGAAAAAGTATATAAAAGTTAGTTTGATTAGGTTTAGAAAAAGGGTATCACTTGGAAAGTTTATGAAAAAGTGTATGTGAAAAAGTAATTCCGTTAAAAAAAAGTACGAAAAAATACATCCACTATAATACTAATAAGATAAAATAAAATTTTAAAGAAGAATATAATAATACACATTAGCTCTAAAAACGCAAAAAAAAAAAAATTTTATAAATTTTATCGAATTATATATTGCATAATTCCGAAAAAATGACATGTGATCGATTTAAAAAGTAAAAACAATATCTTTTAATTAAGATATATGATGAAAACAACATCTCAATAAAAACATTCTCTTAACATAGTTACAAAATGAAGTAAAGTATGGTAGTAGATAGCATAATAGACCAGTAAGTTGCGAGCATCATTCATTTGAAGCTATGGTATAAAATGAAGCAAGAATTTGAAAAAAAAACATGCACATTTAACTAACTAAAGGTACGCATTTTAACAAAGAAAAATAATTTATTTAAAACAAAAATTATAGACATGCATGATTTTTAAAAAGATGATAAGATGTGGAAATAAAATTAAATTAATGAGAGGAGCTATTTTGGTGCGGGTAATAAATTTCCGTTAACATATAAAAGTTTTGGTTCTTTGACAAAAAAATGTTTTAGCTAATAATTCGTAAATTGTGATATACTAAAATGATTCATCGAAAATCACAAACAACTTTATCTAAGCTGGGCATCTGTCTTTCAATATCCGTTCTTAATCAAGAACAATTTGATGTGGGGATTTTCAAACTTATAAGCAAGTGAGGCTTGAAAAGTTTGATTTTCGATAATATATTTTTGTCTAATACAACATCTAAAATAGTTTAAAGAGTATTTCAATATGTAAATTTTTAAGATTACTTATCTTATCTACATTAATACAAGAACATTTCGTGCAATTCGTGCGTTCGCATCATCATATTCATTTTATTTTATTTTTTATTTTTAAATAAATGTAAGATCCACCACAACAAATATGGAATTAATTTATGAAAACCAACTTTATTAATAGAATTTTATCGAATAATCAGTACATAACTTCAATAATGAACCATCATCCTCGATTTGATTTATGTTGCATAAATAATACAATATGAAAATGCAGAATTTTCCCAAAAGTCTATTAATACTAAAAAAAGGTGAACAAAAAACATTATTAGACAACGAACATAAAAATGTTAAAAATTGGTAAAACAAATAATGCCGTTATATTATTTTACAAGCTTTTAACTCTAACATTTGACCATAATAATAGCACATTTTCGAGATATTACTAAATTTGAATAAATTTTTTGAATAAGAAATAGTTTTCAACAAAAAATGTTAATAAATAGTACTCTTTTAATTTTTAATTTTAAAAATAAGATCTAAAAAAAATTAACAAAGTAAATAAACTATAAAACTCTATTAAGTAGATTTTAGATCATTCTGTTAAAATAATATTCAAAATAAATTCGTTATAGATATTGAGCATATCCACTAAAATGAGTAGATCTAAAAAAAATTGTTATCATGTTTTAACATTGAATTCGTGCATTTTTTCACGGATTGCAATTTTTGCACGTGTTTTAAACTATGATCATTATAAAAGAAATAGATTATAAGATATACATGTATTTTGGTTTACCATTTTTAAATATTAATCATTATATCGATGTTTTAGAACTATATCCGTGCAATTTTGTACGGGTTAAAACTAGTTCGTATGTAAAAGAGTAAAATTCGTATGTGAAAAAAACACAACCCAATTTAAAATCTTTGAGAAAAAGTTAATAGTAAATAATGGGTGATATCACTATGAATCCATTTTATGGCTTCACCAAAATGCGAGAAAGATTTTTGCTTTAATAAAATAAAGATCTCTCATTAATATTTTTGAGGTTATTATTGAAATATAATAATAAATTTATTATTTTCTAGACAAACAGTTTGTAAATTACTCATTTTTACCCATTGTGCTCAAAAAGTAATCAAGTTAGCCTTTTTATTATATTGTATGATTTTTTTAGACAATTTTTGTTGTAAAGTATTCAAGTTAATCGTTTCATTATAATGTATAAATAACAAATGTTTTTATTGTTTAAGATAAATACTTGTAAATAATCCATGTTGGCAAATCACACTTCAAAACTACTGAATTTAGCCGTTTAGTTATATTGCACAGATAAATTGTATACATTGAGATTTTTTATTGATGTATCATACTATACTATGTTAATAATGCCACGTGGCCAATATTATTGTCATGTCACAATAAATTGTTGCCATGTCACATCTATTTTGTCATATCGCATTAATAAGATATTTTGAGGCCAATAAAATCGTCAAATTTAAAAACTATTTTCTGAAATCAATTAAAATGTTACTCACGTAATATACTTATCGAGCTGTAAATTATTACTCCGACCGTTAAGTACTTACCCGTGAATTCATTTGAAATTTGGAAAGTAATTTAGGTTGCTGTTACAAAACGGTCTTACAAAACAAATTTCTATTTATTTGTTGGGTTAAAGGAAATGTAAAAAAATTTCGAATGGAAAATTCGAATATAAATCTTATCATCTATAAAACACTCTCGATAGCGCCATAAGAAAAAGTCTAGTTCGAGTCGCACAATTCTAGGGTCGAGAAATTTCATTCCATAGATCGGTCAATTTCAATCGTATTATTATCAAATTACTTAAGAATAATGGTCAATACTACAATACACAACAATAATTTTGGGCTCAAATCATATCGAATTAGGTCTAACCAAATTTCAATCAAATTCAGCTTTTTATTTAAGCAATATTATTTTTAAATCAGATAATTCAGGTCGGATCAATCCTATCGGGTTTAATATTTCTATTCCATACCTGAATTGGAAAGCTGGGAGGGGTTGTTATGAGTTGCATGGAGTTTGACTGAGCAAAGAGGAGACTTATTAGGAGGATGATACTGAGAATATCCTGCCGTACCGCCACACAAGTACACCACTAATAACAATAATCCAATACTCCATGCTCCAACCCAACAACAGTTGACTTTTTGACTCTCTACTTATACCTTTATTCTTTATCAAACACTTTCACCTCTCAACTTTAGCATTTTCCAAACCCTCAACTTTCCTCAATAAATTATACAATACGCAAATTAGATATCACCTTTCTTCAGTTAATTACACAAAACCCAGATTAAATATCACCTTTTATACAATTTTTTATACAATTTTTTTGTTTGTTTGTTAATCTTTAATTTGAACTATGGAAGGTGCCGTGAGTTGTGGAAAATGGATTAAACGTCCTGAAAATGTTAACCTAGTTGTTTTGTCTAAAACTTTAGGTTCTAAATCAATGGTGGAAATTTTTTCTTTTGATTCCAACACTACTTCTCTATCTTCATCTCCAATGGTAATCCATAGTGAACTCAAATGTCGTTATGCTCTTTTTGTTTAATTTATGTGTTTTGTTGGGTTTTGTAATGGTAATGCCGTAATGGTAATGATTATCGGCATAATTTTCATTTTGGGTCATTCGGAAATATGTTATTCTGCCTTAACATAGGGTCCGAGGTAATGTTCGGTACCCTGCCCGTAATTTAATTTTACGTGATACGGAAACAGTCTTTCAGTCTTTGTACTTCTACACATGTGTTTTGTTGGGTTTGTAAATTAGATGGTGATTCTCCATGTAATTTTCATTTTGGGTCATTTGGAAACCGTCTATATGTGTTGCTAACATATAAGTTAAGAGGGGTAAGGCTGCGTATATCAACCCCTTTTCCCGCTTGCTGTTTTGCAGGAGCCCTTGACGCATTGGGGTAATGTTGTTGCACATTTTTCATTTCGTGTCATTTGTAAACCGCCTTTCCATGTATGGGTGGGCAAGGCTGTGTATATCAGACCCTCTTACTCCAAATTGGGTAATGGGGTTCTTGCTGGGTTTGTAAATTGAAATGGTGGTTGTAGTTAGTTTGATTGTCTGAGTTTTGGTTATTGTAGGTTTCCCATGAAGTTGATGATGGAATTATAGTTACTATGGCTGTTCACCCAAATTGTGAAGAGATTATTTGCTCTACCACCTCTG
The DNA here is from genome assembly GCA_029255685.2 of Silene conica. Classification (NCBI taxonomy): domain Eukaryota; kingdom Viridiplantae; phylum Streptophyta; class Magnoliopsida; order Caryophyllales; family Caryophyllaceae; genus Silene; species Silene conica. The sequence goes on from CM055314.2 coordinate 79,346,538, forward strand.
GTGATTGCAAGTATGTAATTTGTATACCTGCCTTCTGGCTTTGTTTGTGTGTTGATTTGGAATTTCAGTTTTCGGGGTTTTAATTAGGGTTTGGTTAAATGTTGCTATTTTGTGCTATATTTAGCTCAATTAGGCCATTTTCTTGTGAGGGTAAAACTGAGTCAATGGGGGGCTAATTCAATAAAATTGAGGGTACTGATTAGTCGGTTAGTCGATCATATGGAAAAATTTGATTTTGGCTAAATAAGGATATGGGTGTATTTTATAAGAGCCTGTATACAGACTACATTGCAATTTATGAGTATACGACGGCAACAGCAGGAACAAAACTATAATCTCCAAATGATTTGGTGTTCAACTAACAAAATTTGTCTTTTGAAACCGGCAACAATGAAACAAATGGGATCAAAGTTATATGGTACAACTTACAAGTATTTTTGTTTCCCTCTAGTTTTAGTCTAGGTCAAGGTTGTTAGAATCGGGACTTCACTTTGTATGTAAGAATGGGTTAGGAATTAGGATTGAATCAATAGATCAGATTGCAGAATCATAAAAGCATAATAGTATAAAATAAATGAAAACAGTGTAACATCTCTATTTATTCATCAGGGTCAGTAATTTATACTGTATTCTTAAGATTTTTATCCGATTAAATACCTAGATAATATATGTTAGATATGAGACCTCACTTAATGACATTTAGAATGTAATAATCATATCGAATTTCTACTTTCAGAAATCATTAGGCGATAAAAATCATAATATTTTATAAATATAAGCGTTAAGATTCTACCTAGGATCGGAATCGGGCATAATTTCATGGATTGTAAAATTCTAAGGTCATGATCAAGATTCTGCCAACAAGGGTCTAGGTGCTTCAAAAGCAACCCAAATTTCAGACAAAGTGGGGGTTGTAAACTCGACGTACTATGTAGTGCTTTATTTAGCAAACAATTATTATCTGTCTAGAGATTTCTGTGGAACTTGTTCAAACTGTAAGTCTTTCTTTGATGTGGGCTGATCTTCGATTCCGAGATGCATGTTTGAATTTGTTTCCTAATCTTAATGCCCCATCTGGGCCACAATATCATGGCTTGAGAAATTGCACAAGCAGATATCGTGGTTGTTTGTTTGACTCGTTAAACTCTGAATTTAGAATTCCTAGGAATCGTAGAGGTATTGATTTTTAGTTTCGAACAAAACATAGGGATTTGGACTTCCTACGAGAGCTCACAATTCCACCAAAATGGGGAAGGTGTGTTTACCTAACCCCCTAAGTAAGTTGGAGTTTCGTGAAGGAATTTCTATTTCCTATAAAAAACAAACAAGTTCGATAGCTTATAATGATCTAGAATTTATGTGAAGTAGAAATTTATGGGAAAAATCAGCTTTAGCGGTGAACTGAACAATCACTAAGATTGTAAATGTCTTCTGTTGATATGGTGAAATGGTCTCAACTATATAACCTAGATCACAATCATTTTTTCTATTTTTCGTATATAAACTGCCTTGTAAGTCTGCCATACCAAGATTTACAGTTATTGCTAATTTCTGGTCACCTTGGGCGTGAAGAATATACTAAACTTGGTCCTTTTGGAACTACAGAGTATTTGAACTGTCCTTTCAAGAACAATCTACAAAGTTCTCAGTCAGGGAAGTACCAGCTCTACAAAATGTTGGACTGCAAAATTGTGTTGCTTTTAGCGTCGATGGATCAAAACTTGCCATTGGTGGAGATGTAAGATTTTAGTGGAATTCTGATACATATTCAGTTACCCCCCAAATAACAATCAAAAGAACATCAGCTTTTAATGCAATGTAATATTTGGATTTGTTCTTCTGTTGTGTAGGATGGGCATCTCAGAATTTTTGATTGGCCTAGCATGCGGGTCATTATAGATGAACCAAAAGCTCACAAATCCTTTAGTTTTATGGATTTCAGGTAAAAATAGACTCATATTCCTTATTTCTCATTGTTAATTTCTGAATGTGTTTCCAAATGATCAATATTTTGTGACGAACACGATCCACTGTTGAAATGTAATTTAGTGAAGCATCCGTTTGACAATTATATCAGTGCCAAGCAGCTCGTCTTGACCAGTTTTTTTATTTTCGATTTCCTATCACTTTGTCCCTATTGAATGAAGGTTAATGTCGTTCTTAGCTGGTTTATCATGTTCAATTGTTGCATTTGTGCTGAATCCCTTTTAAATTTTCTATGTTCCTACTGGAATCATTGAAACACAACTCGGGGCCTGCAAATTTGTTACATCATACGGTTACCTCTTTGACCTTTTTCATCAACATCTCTGGAAGATTCTTATGGATGTCATATTTTGGTTTAGAATGTTGCAACTATTTCGACCACGTGGTTATTGTACAAGTTGCAGTAGAACCATATTTAATAATACTTGTATCAAGTCTATCTGCGTGTGATATGTATGGGCTTTGATAGGTAGTCTTTGGAAATATGACTACCTTACCCAATTACACTGTACATGTAGCCATATGGGAACCAGCCATATCATTCTTAATCAACCAATGCTTATTTTTTATCTCAATGATGCATGCTAGTCATGCACCCATATTGGAGATGACTCGCCAGTTAAATTTCATAAAGCTCTTGGACTACCGTTGAATACATACTTCTAAATTACCTTTTCAGAGGTCTACATTATCTCTGTCTGAAATGATTTTTTGAGTCTCCGTTGATCAATTACTATAATGTTCAGATAACATTAACTGAAGATTATTGATTTTGTGCTATGAAGGATTTTTAATACCACCCATTTGGAGGTTATATAATGAATTGTAATCTTTCATATTTTCAGTCTAGACTCGGAGTTCTTAGCATCTACATCTACGAGTGGTTCAGCAAGAGTTTGGAATGTAAATGAAGGAGTTCCTGTGACTACACTAACACGCAAACCGGTAATAATTGTTTTGACTGATCGGTTTCTTATGCATGTAGTAACCCTTGCTGCCATCTGATGATTGATCTTCCTCTCAGGATGAAAAGTTTGAATTATGCTGTTTCTCAAAGGATGGAACAAGACCATTCTTATTTTGCACTGTGCAGAAAGGTGCGAATTAATCTGCTAGAGCTGGGAAATATTTTACTTCATTTGTTTCACGTCTTGCTAATGTTTATTAAATGTCCTGTATGTAGCTAAGGCGAAACCAGTTGTTAGTGTTTGGGACATGAGTACTTGGAATAAGATTGGGCATAAGCAACTGCTTACGAAATCTGCATCCATAATATCGACAAGCTCAGATGGGAAATATCTTGCCCTGTAAATACCTTGACTTTTCCCTATTTTTTCTTGCACCCATTTTGTGTTTCTTTGGATAAGTGCAAGCGTGGTATAAAAAGTTTCCCATTGTTTTGGGATCAGGTTTTGTGTTGATCCTTGATGCAATATGGCTTCTCTTTCCTAAATATTTCTTTGGCCTAGAACCTATTAGTCCTACACTCAATTTTTACTGCCATCTTTCCGAGCTGACAATTTCAGCTGAGTTCCTGGTTACTGGGTATAGAGTTCAATTCACAGTACTTGTTTATATTCTTAGAAAGGAGTAGTATTCTGGAGGTGAGCTTGCTTTCATATTTTTTACATGAACTTGGGTGTGTTTTCATGGAGGAAGTCTGCTTGCACTTGTGCATCAATATATTATCAACAGCTGCACAAGTTAATCACTTTTCTCTTAAAACTTACAACCTGATCATGTTAGATTTTTATTTAATATCACTGAGTAAGGACTTCCTTGGAATAGGGTAATTTCTATTAGGGTAATAGATGTCGAAATAAAGGAGATGCGGAGGTAGTGCTGGTAGTTGAAGGCAGAGGGTAATAAAACTGAGCTTGCAAATACTTCTGCAATTGTATTAGATTTTAGGATGGAATCGGAAACTTTTTAATATAATTGCTTCATGATCCTACATTCCATATTCATATTGATTTTTCCCTCATCTGTGCTGTGTTGTCTCCACATATTCCTCTTCAAATTTTCCTCTAAATAATCCCTACTCCCTACCCTTCCTTGTCACACTATAGGCAGGCACATTTAAAACATTCTGGTAATTTTGTTTATCGTTCTGGTTATTTTTATTAGTCATCTTTCTTCCTCTTTCACTCTTTTCATTATGCATCTTAATTTTAAGGGAGTTTATGGTGCCAGTGGAGTCATACAACCATAGAATTAAGGTTACTTATTTGTTTTAGAGACGTAAATAGTGGGGGTAGGCTCTTTTTATGTGTAGTAGAAGGTTAGTTTTGATTATAAAATTGTTGAATCATCTGAAGTGTCAATAGAAGTATAGAACAACCGCCCTTTTGTAAGAAGCGATACCTTTTGTTCGTCTAAGTTAATGCACAGCAGTTTTAAATGCAATCGAAATTAGAAGAGTGGAGCAACCTTAGTCTGTTGTGGTTCTTTAAACATTAACGTAGAATTACAATGGTGTGTCTGTTGCCGGCAAAAGCAAAAAAGGAGAAGACTACGAACTGGGAATTACGTATTGTGTTTTATTTTTTGGTGTTTTTTCTCTTTTGTTTTTAGATTTGTCGTAGTGTTAGTTTGGGATTGATTCATTTAGTTCTTTGTCTTAAAATTTGGATTTTCTTTCTTGACAGGGGAAGTAAAGATGGTGATATCTGTGTAGTTGATGTGAAGAAGATGACTGTTGGTCACTGGAGTAAGAGGCTGCACCCTGGTACCTTCATTGGGTCTCTGGAGTTCTGTCCCACTGAAAGGTAACGCAAGTTTTTTAAGTGTGCTTATGTGAGTAACTGGACTTGTTGGATACATGGATTGAAAATGGGAGGTGGGATTCTAGCTGTCGGAAATTGATTTGTGGTATATAATCACCAGTAGGCTTTGTGTTAACTATTATCTTGATGTTCTTTTGGACATCATAATCATAAATTCGTAATAATAGAGTTAGCTCAAGTGGTAAGAGCACTCTTATCCCAACCATGAAGTTGGGGGTTCGATTCTCATCCGCGACATAGTGCGCTCATTTGAACCAAAAAAAAAAAAAAAAAAAAAAAAAATAATAGAGTCAAAAATGAGTTTAAGTTCAAAATATTTGTGCAAAACGTACCCCTATGTTAATCGGAGAGGTGTTTCCGGTGACCACGCATAATAGAAGCACAAGCAATTTAGAGGGTTTCATATTCCAAGGCCATATAGCAGAAAGTTTTTGGCTTCATTGGAAAAAGAAATAAAATATCATCATATATTGCCTGCTCAGAAACAAGTTACCCGTTTGGGTCTTTGTGGAGTAAGTGGAGTTGTAGTAGTCTCACGATTCACGGCCTGTTTGTATCATGATACATAAATGTGAAACATATGAGGTGTTCTACCCAATTCACAATGATTCAGTTTCTTTACAGTATACATCTTTATAAAAGATCATATATTAGTAAATCAACTTGACTCCAAATATATGTTACTTGGGCGGTCCACTTTGAGCGTCCTTTTCTGCTGCAAGTCGCGTTTCAATACAACACCTTTATTAACCTGAAAATTCTGACTAGGTTACACAAAAACAACTGTGTTCGACTCTGTCGTACACGTGCATCTACACTTGTAGATGAGTTTAGTTACAAAGGTCGAAATCTATTGTACGACTTTGACACATGGGATTTGTGATACTTCTCACCGACTTTGACATTTTATGACTCTTTGTTACTATGTTATTCTACACTTGGATAATGTGACATACAATTGAACTTCTGATATTCCGTCTCCAGGGTAGTACTTACAACTACTAAAGAATGGGGTGCTAAGGTGACAAAGCTAACCGTTCCTGTAGAATGGAAAGGTCCGTCTTCTTTCTCTGTCTTTCTCAGCTAATGAATTCCTTCCAAGAAGTTATTGCTTCTTCATTTCATTGTATTCTTTCCACTCTGAATTCCTCACATACTTTGAAAAGCCATTACGACCTAATGGAATGAAGTTTATAGATCTGGCGGCAATAGTTACTTACCCGAATGATCAGGCCCGACTCAAATTTTGATGATCCCAAACTAACTCTTACCCTTCAATGACTCGATAATAGCACACCCCGAAACACACTAAAATCCAAAAGAACCAACCGAAATGAACTGTCTCCCTAATCTTTTTTTTTTTTTTTTTTTTTCGCAGATTGGCAGATTTACTCCATCCTAGGGGCTTTGTTTTTGCTTTCAGCAGTCGCCTTTTATATATTTTACGTGGTATCAGATTCGTTCTGGCAGGTTCCTGTTGTCGATATGACAACGGCACCAGACATCCAGACGCTTCTCGACGATTCCCATTTTCCCGAGGATATATTTGGGTCAACAGAGTTGTGATTTCATTTAGCGTTTTATCATTCACAAGTAACAAACGGGTATCGTACAAACTCGTGTTCTTCTGCACTAGTGAGGGTACGCAGCTGTTCTTGACACTGCTGTTCTTCTACCACTTAACTGTTTGGAGTGGACTCTTTATTTCCAAGTTTTGTTGTGCATACTTTCTTCTAGACACTGTTGTTTTTTCGTTTCTGAGTTGTACTGTTCTTTCGACAACATTCAAGTTTTTACGGTAATATATTTCGTTGATTCAAGTTAACCCGTTTTAAATAATCGGGTCAACAACGTGTTTACTGATGACATTACAAATCTTTTTCTCGGATTTTTTATTAATTCATTCATTTTATAAACCCGTTTGCTGTACATCTTAGAACTCAGTGTTTCTGGAATAGAAACCTCAAACCTTGTGAATTGAGGTGTTATATGTAGATGCCAACAAGTTTATTGGTAATATGTACGACGATTAGTCGATTATGCACCTTAATTACTACTACCTCCATCTCAATAGATTTTTTATGTTTGTCTTTTTACATTTGTCAAAATGTATTTTATACTGTCAATGTCAATATCTTTCATTTACCATTCATAAAAATGATAAAAAGTTGTTATGTATTCATAAAGACGAATTAAATAAGATTCTATATGACTTTTTTTATATTTTGATTCTGTTTGTAGTGGTAAAGTTACGAACAATTAGAGGATTATAATACATCTGATGGTATAGATTTCGAGTTTTATAACAAAGAATTTGAGCTTATACATATTTTACGAGCTTTATTGAAAAAAAATTGAGTGTCTGTATAAAAAAATTGTAAGTCAAAATATTATATTGAAACTCAAAAATAATACATATAAGACCCAAAGATTTTAACTTTAACGCTAAAAAATTATATTACAAGAAAAAATTGTTAAAAGCTCAAAAAATTGCATATAAGCTCAACTAAATTTGTATCAGATGTATGACATTTATATACGTCTAGATGTATAGTCTATTTATGAGTTACGAAGGATGCCATTTATGATTGAGTTCAATTCCCAGAACAATAAAAAATAGGAGAATTTAACAAAAATAATCCCAACTATCACCCTTATTCTCAAAATAATCTCAACTATCAATATTCCCGCAATAATCCCAACTTTTGTACCACCCTTCTCAAAATAATCTCAACTATCACTCTCCTTCTCAAAATAATCCCAACTATTAATATTTCCGCAATAAACATAACCTTTCTTAAGACTTATCGGTCATACTAAACTATTTTGAGAAGGGTGGTATAAAAGTTGGGATTATTGCGGGAATATTGATAGTTGAGATTATTTTGAGAAGAAGAGTGATAGTTGGGATTATATTTGTTAAATTTCCCTAAAAAATAAAAACAAATACTCTAAAAGTTGATTTACAAAAAAATAAATTTGTTTTATGACTTTTACATTATTCCATGTATTGCGTGTTATTTTGATTTCCAAAACATTAACGATGGGAAAAGGACATCATATAAGCCATTTTATTTAGCGGAAAAAGTGTCTTTCTATTTTCAACTATCACTAGTTTTAAATCTTTGTAAATTATACCGGCGTGTAAATAATAATATGTATCTTACAAATATACTCTCTCCGAGTCATAGTAATGGTTCCTTTACCTTTATGCACAAAAAATAAGGGAATGATTCTAAACCACACAAAACACCCTATCACATACTGAATTGATTTTGGACCACAAAAAATTTACTAAAAATGGAAAGAGGAACCATCACTAAACTCGCACCAAAATGGAAGTAAGAATCATTACTCCGACTCGGAGGGAGTAGCAATTAGCCTCCATAGCTTTGACAAAAAATGAAATCTAACCCTATTTTTAATTTTAACATAAATATACCTAATTTATTTTCGCAGTACGTTTTTTACTCAGTACAATACTTTTTACATCAAATTTTCCATTTGTTGCACTTCCTTCTCTCTAATATTGAAACCTCCACCATCTTCAACCCCATTAAAAATTTACAACTATGAACGATTATTCAAGCGACAAACAGGTAATTAATTCATTAATCTTATATTACTTATTAATTTGATTGTTTTTTAATAACATGAAAAGAAGAATCATTGTTAATTATTTAGAAACGAATTGACGTGCTTAATACTACGTAGTACTTCAATTGATTTAGAAACAAAATCAGCATATGTTAATTGCTTAATACTACTTCTTGTTTAGAAACCAATTTCAAATGAACTAACTTGCTTAATATTACGTATTACTTCAATTGATTTAGAAACCAAATCAATAATGTATGTAAATTGTTTAATACTACGTAGTCCTTCAATTGTTTAGATACGTAGTTCATCAATCTTTTTTAATGAGTACTAAACAAACGTATTTCATTAATTTGGATTTTCTTCCGTTTTACTCAAAGTAGTACATTTATTTTTTGTTTCTTTTCCTTTTTTTTAATATAATGTTGCACGTACTCGGTACTACATTGTATGTAGTACGTAAAAATAATAATTTCAGTTTCTCAAAAAAAATTATCAAGGTAGTACATTACTAAAATATAATTAATTTTTTTTCACGCAGGATGACATTAGTTTGGAAATTTCTCAAACGAACGCATAGATACTGGCCATCATTTCATTATAAGAAAAAAAATATTGTTTTTATAAAATTACTCGTCATGAAAATAGAGTACAAAAAAGTAATAAAATAATAAAAATAAAATAAAGCTAATAATACTTACACTATTGATTTTCGCAGTACACATTTGACTGTATTGAGTAATACACATTTTGATATTGGAGAAAAAAAAATATTAGAGAGAGACTAGAGAGAGAAAAATAAAAGGTAAATGAAAGGGTAAAATTGTCAACAGTGTACTGCATTGAGTAAAATGTGTACTGCGAAAATCAGGACCCTAAATATATATACCATTAAATCATTTTATTTTTAAACTCATTTTACATTAGATACTTTTTAATATTTTAAAAGTATTTAAATAATTTGTTAATTAATATAGTTTTTATATAGAAAATTTAAAATATTTTCACTAGTTTTAATATTATTGATATATATATGAAATTACTTGCCAAATTCTAAATTTTATATAATTCATTCAAATATTTTTTTCCCCAAAATGTTTAATAAATAATACTCCCTCCTATTCAACATAACCTTCCCTATGTGGGGAAGGCACGGAGAATAAGGAGGGGATTATTATATGGGAAAGTATTGGTGTGGGGTTGGGTAATTGGAAAGAGGGTATGTATTGTGGGGTAATTGTTGTGAGTAAGGTGATTAAAATAAGTATAAAGTATGAGTATGGTGGGGTATTGTGGTGAGGTGAGGTGATTAAAATATGTATAAAAACTATACTAACTAAGAAAATAGGGAAGGTATTGTGAATAGACGAAAAAGGAATTAGGGAAGGTTATGTTGATAGGAGGGAGTATATGGTAGCTCATGTATACCGACATGTGTGATAAATCATTCGAAATAAATTTATCCTTAAATAATTACTCTGTTTATCTTTAATATTATTAACTACTATATTCATTTAAAGTTCTTAAAACAAATCTCCGTAAATTAATTAATTTATTTATCTTTGATATTATTAAAGATATTCATCTTAAATGTTAAAAACAGACCCGTAAATTTCACGGATTATAACCTAATAGCTTATAAAGATCATTACAACTAGTCAATTACGAGCTTAACTTATCACAAAAAAAAAAAACCATTATTACTAATCTAAATCCAACGCCAAATATTTACTCTCCGACGAAATAGACACGACGACGACTGAAACGAGATACGATCATTCAAAGTCCCACTGGTTCTTTGATGAGCAGAGGTCATGAGATGACCTTTTCTCACACTAGGTCACACTGATTTTTTTTCATAATTGTTGATTAACATGACCCACCCCCCTCATGACCTAGTTCATGACCTTGTTTCGCGTCGGTCTTAAAACATACCACATTATCATTATTATTTTAAAATAAACTGAAAAAATCATAACATTAAACACAAACTAAAGCACATTAAATATTAAAATTTGCTTTTAATTTACTAGGAAAATTAAACTTAAAAGTAAAACCAATATATCTAATTGTATTAAACACAAATTATAATTTTCACCATAATTTTTCAAAATAATGTTATTCATTCAATCTACTTTGAATTATAGTTCACAAATAAAAGTTTGAAAAATTTTATTTTGACAAATTTCTTTTAGGTTGAATTGATTATATAACAAAAAAAATGAAAACACAATAATAATAACAATAATCGTGACAAAACACTAATAAACATAGAAATATTCGTGGAAAATAGTAATAATTTGTGGCAAACATTTAATAAATTGTGGAAAATATATTTTGACTATATATTATGACAATATAGTTATTTGATTAACAATTTTTTTTTTCGGATTTCTTCTCCTTCTCCCGGGGTGAAGACCTTCCTGATTTCCTCAGGTGTCTTTCCTTTCATCATGTCAGCAAGAGTTTGAGTGGTCAAGTCCAACAAATCCGTGATGTTCAGATAGTTAGCAACCTACCATATCATGACACAATCAACGAGTAATTAGGATAAACAAACCAATCTTATACACAAGACTGTGATCAATAACAAAACTCCGTCTCAGTCTCACCCATAAAACCGTCTTATACAAAAATTAGCAGCCAGAGATAAACACCATTCACAACATGTTAGGAGCAACAAGTTCATCAATCATACTCACATGAAACGATCATCAATCAATCCGCATATAATGTTGATTAAACCGTAGTAGTAGAATTAAACTTTTAAAAATCCTAAGTCAACGAAACCCTAAATTGATGAATTATAAAAGTATCAAACAATTGCAGCTTAACCTAGCAATGATTAGGGCGGGAAGAAACCCTTGTCAACTAAAACCAATTAATTGAAATACAACAAAACAACAAAAAACAGACCATAACCTTCAAATTAAACATAATAAGCTTGTAAGATACTCCGTATGTTACAGTATGAAACCATCTTTTTATTGGTTAAAAAGACGGTCTCACACATACTATAAAACCGTACTACGCCACAATTATCGAATTATGTAGAAGTTGAACATACCAAGATAAGATCAAAAAGGGTAATTTGGTCAACTTTGACAAATTCTTCATCCCACTTCTTAAGCTCATCATCACCAACAGCGCAAGTTGAAGTAGATGCAGTATTTGTATCTGTGGTTTCGGCAGTGGCAGCTTCGACATGTTTCTTACAATACTCGATAACCTTTGCCAATATTTTAGCAGTAACATTAGGAAGAAAAATAGCGTTGTCAACACCATCATCTTCAATTATATGTTTTATTGTTTGAGATTCCTATGCAACAATCTCGTCCACTACAAATTCCTCGCCGTCGGATGATTTCAACAAGATCTTATTTGATGTTGTTGTTGTTGTTTCCGTCATTGTTGTTGTTATTCTTTTTTTTTTTTTTTTGTTTGAGAGAGTTCTTTGTGATGGAAAAAAAGTGTAGGGCTGAGATGAGTATATATAGTAGAACTGTAAAAGGTATCCTAACAGGGTTCGGAGTCTTGTTTTGTTTTTCTTGCACGCATTTTGGAAATTTGAATCAGTTTAGGTTTTGGGTAATTAAGGAAGTAGGAGTTTTTGTTTTGTCTTTTTAACGGTACATGTGCTCTTAGGCACACATTAATAATCTAAATGCGGAAAGATTTATAACATATTTTCGTTAAATATGGTAAAAATGAGTTCCTACTTAAGAATTAGATGATTTTAAAACTCAATTTTAAATGTTGGATAAACAGATTAATAAACAATATTTTTAAAGGAAAAATTAAATCTCACATAGAATATTTAACTACTTTAAGATAAAATCGGACAAAAACTTGATTATTTCAAATTAAGAAAACACAATTGAGTCTTGAAACACATAAATCTCACGTAAGATATTGTCAAGAATAATAATAAGAATATTCCTTGTAATTTTATTTAATGTATTGGTTGGTTGTCAATAGATAAGAGTTAGAATATGAATAAAGTGTGGGGAATAATACATGTATTCGCCCTAAACATGAAGGATTATAACGAAATTTACAGTTGCGAATATAGTCATAAGATAATTAAAAACATGAAAAGGAATACAACCTTGGGTCCTTGCTTGAATAGGCCTAAGAACAGGAATTAAAGTAAATTCCCTCCTATAACTTGCACCCAAGACTTGGTTTGAGATGATGCCGCGTGTGCTAGAAATACTCTTCAATTGCCTTGCAATATGGGGAGAGCTTTTGTGAGTTTTGATGTGAGATCTGAGTTTTGGGAAAAATAATGTTCTCAAACCCCTAATTCTTGAGATTGTAATTCACCAGTAAACTGACAAAAGGAGAAGGACTCTCCTTTTGTATAGTTTCGGTCGGTCGGTCGAATAGGTTAGGGTAAGGGTGGGCTTTTTCCACTCTTACCTTATTCCCTTGCGTGATTCGACCCATTTGCTAATAATATAATTCGCGGGATTTTAATTATAAATCGCACACATGTTATCAGATATTAATGCAATCGATACATTAATAATGGTCAGATAAAATTACGATATTGTATAATTACCCAAATTAATATAACTGTTTATATTAATACGCGAATACAATATTTAATTAATTAAATATAACCGTTTATATTTAATTTTACGAATTAATCATGTAATCCGTATTAGCTAATATTATTTAATCTGTATTAAATAATAATCTCAACATCTCATTGACTAATTTAATAGTCAATACCTCTGACTAACTGTTTAGTCGTATCCGGCATAAATGTGACTGTATTTTCATACCTTCACATCTCTCAAACGTGTCCTATAGGTGTGACGTATAGGGACCAGTTGATCACCGCCATCCGTATGACAATAACGTCAAACTTATCTAGCAAGCCAACCGTTATTGATAAACGTGGATCAACTGATAATAATACTGAAGTATGCCCTTGTGATCCTTTAAGAGATTTAGTAAGTCATTGTACTAACTGTCAAGGACACCAGCCCCAACATAAAGATCCATTAAAAGACAAACAAAAAAAACATAATTAAATCAGCGAGAAGATCATCAATATGACTGGTGACAAATCGAAAGGGGGAGGGAGCGGTCCTAAGACAATTCCCATGACATCTCCATTGTACTTACATCCATCCGATAGCCCTAGTTTGAATGTCACACAAATTATTTTTGACGGAACAAACTATAATATGTAGGCTGAGGCGGTAAAGAACAGACTGGATGCTAAAAATAAATTGGGTTTCATCGAAGGAACCGTGAAAAACCGTCGAATAGCAAGGAGGCCGATGACCTTGAAGTTGTGGCATGGTGTCAATGCAACGCAATGCTACGGGCATGTGAAGGGTATGGAAACCGAGTATCTAAGAGGGGGAGGGGGTGAATTAGGTACTATTTAAAATTTTTAACTTAATTATTTTAAGCAAGTTAACTCACGTAGAATGATTAAATAAGGAGAAGAAAGTAACAGTTCAAGAAACTGTTTCGTTCTCGTCTATCAAATGAAGTAAAGCTACTGTACGAGAGTAACAGTCTAACAAACAGTTGTTTGAAGAAGAAATAAATAAAACGAAGATAAAGAACTTAAGAACGAAACAAATAAAAGATTAACGCAGCGGTTTTGAATTGGTTCGGCCAACTTTCTAAAGGCCTACGTCCAATCTTCTTTTATTGAATAATTAAGTTATCTACTCCGAAAACTTAAAACCCGTACAATAAAAGGACCAACAACCTACTCCGGTTGCGACTCTTGTTCTTACGACAACAATGTCTAAGAACCTTGACTTTCAAACTAGTATGAGTTACAAGATCAAGTTTTCCTCAGACTGATTCGTAAAAGAATTGAGGAGGAACAACTTATTGATCACACATGACTAGATAAGAAGACATAAATAAAGACAACAATTGAACAAATTGTTACACTTGAAGACTTAGAAAAGTTTGCAAAAATGCTTAAAAGATGTTGAACTTTTGTAGAGAGAAATTTGCAAATCTGATTTATTGCACTGGAAGTCTTACAATAAATGAAGAAGGAGGCACTCCTTTTATAGGGAAAATAGGAGTTAAGGACCTTTGTGTAAAATACACAAAGGACACTTAATCGGCTATTTTCCAAAGGGTAAAAGGAGGCATGTACTTTATGTGCTTTGAAATCTTCTTTTTGTTAGAAATGTGGATTTTTGGTTTTTGCAAATCAGAGAAGTAAAATGAATTGTTTTAAGTATGCAAAACAAGTTTTTTGAATAAGAAAGCTTCAAGTGTAAATTTTGAACTTGTCCAATTATTACCCGAATTTACGACTTGTTATCTTTACATTAAGATGCATATCGACACAAATTCTTTGGCAACGGAAGATCAACATTTCTTGATTGGAATTGATAAACCTGAAATGAAACTTGACAGTAAGATTAAATTGGGTTTGTCATCATCAACAAATTGTATCCTAACAGCATGGCTTCAGAATGTAATTGATCCGAAGTTACATCCGAGTATCACTTTTTCCCAATCTATTGAAGAAATCTGGGAAGAATTAAGGGGACGATACTCAGCGGGAAATGCTCCTAGGATTCATCAACTCAAAAGTGAATTGAATGAATGTAAACAAGGGAAGGAGACGATTGTCGAGTATTATACTAAATTAAAAATTATTTGGGATGAATTAGCCAAATATAGCAAAATTAAGGATTGCAATTGTGGGGCGGCATCATCTATAGCAAAAGAGAACGAGGAAGAAAAAGTACATCAGTTTTTAATGGGGTTAGATGCAAAAATCTATGGCCAAGTTAGAACAAATTTACTTATGGATGATCCAATTGTCTCATTAAATCGGGCATATGCTATTGTCTTGCAAGAGGAATCTCATTCCTCTGTTACTCAAATGAAAGAAGAACGAATGGATGCGGCTATGACAGTGAAAATCAATAGTGGAAGAGACAAAGGCAAATACCCAAGAGATGACGAGGATGAGTCAGATAGACCGTCACCACCTCACTGCAATTATTGGGGAAAATATTATCATACGGAAGAAAATTGCTATATAAAATAAACATGGATTTGAAGAAGTGAAAGCAAGGGAGCGTGGACGTGGCCGCAGAGGCCGTGGAGGTGGAAGCCGCGGCGGAGGACGCGGTCGTGGGCAGCACCAAGCATATGCCGTGATAGGGGCGAACAAGACAGAGGAACAAGGAACTTCCAACATTCCGTTTACAGCCGAAGAAATAGACAGGTTAAAGATTTTGTTGAAAACCAGTCTCGACAGAAACGAAAAACTCCAAGGTATGAAAGTTACTGTAAATTGTGAATGGTTAATCGATAGTGGAGCCTCACATCATATGACGAGAAGACGTGAACATTTGAAAAATATATGGGCAGAAGAAAGTTCCACTGTTAGTCTTCTTGATGGAAGGCAGGTTGAGGCAACGATACACTGCAAAATTCGATTAAGTGATAAATTTATTTTAAACGATGTGTTGTTTGTTCCCTCGCTCACTTGCGACCTTATTTCAGTTCAACAATTAATTCACGAGAACAATTGTTTAATAACTTTTTATCCAGATTATTGTGAAATACAAGACCGGACTATGAAGACGATGATTGGACGTGGTGAGCATAGAGGATGGGTGTATTATTATCAAGAAAATAAAGATGAGATGAAGGATGATGAGTGATGGCCGGTTTTTGTCGTCAATTCCGGCATCAAACACATTTATAAAACCCGAAAGCAAGTAGTATCGAAATCGGGGTCGAACGCGAAGACGGTGGGGATAGTTGTGTAATTATGTTCTAATTTAGGTGAGAGTCGGGGGTAATAGGTTTGTGGTTGATTAAAGATTAAAGAACAACTAAGACGAACAATTAAAGCAACTAAATAAGATTGAATCAATGGAAGAGAAGACTAGGGTTTCGGGGGTCACTAAGGTGGTTAGACGAAGATGCTAGAAAGAAAACTAGAAGGTCTCAAACAAATAGTCTCGGGTAGTCTCTTCTCTCGAGTCGACTAACCTAGGTCGGAATACCCTAGCTTTCGCTACAAATACCACAACCAACCATTAAACATGCTAAGACAAACCCCCAACCGTCGCTAAAGGCAAGTCACGCTAAAATCAAAGCCCAACTTTCGTTGAGGCAAATCATCAAACACCTAGCATGCAACAAATGGAAGACTACTTTTTTAAGAACAACTAATCAACTTACTAGCATGAATTCATCATCTAAACAACACCCAAGATCACCCCTTACCCTAGCAAGGAGACTACTCACTCATGGTAAATGAAAACATGTGAATAAGGGATGAACAAAAGCTAAACATCATGAACAAGCAAAGGATAAACAATTGATTCAAAGGAAACTTAAATAAAAGTAAAAACTAAGTAGAGATTAGAAGAATTATACCAATGATTATAGAAAAGGAAGTAGCTTGGATAACAAGTTGAAAGATTCTTTCAAACCCTCCAAAATATAACCCAACAAAATCCTCTTACAATACCCAAGAACAAGGCTAAGTAGAATCCTAAAGAGAGATTAGCAAATATTGAAAGATTAAACTAAGATCTAAAGAAGATTAAAATATTTAAGAGTGTTTTTGTGTCTAAGTATCAAGCAATGAAACAGTAAAAACCCTAAAAATAAGCTTAAGAATGCGTTTTTAATGAAAGACTAAGTGCGGGTTTATATAGTGCGCGAATTTCTGAAAAGCGACTCCCAGCCGGTCGACCGACTGCCGGTCTGTGACCGGCTGAGAGTCCAAATTTGGACTTCTACAAACTCTTCGTTTTCTTCACAATGCCAGGTACTTCCAGCCGGTGGGCCGGCTGCCGGTTGGCCACCGGCTGGGGATGCATCCTCAGAGGCCTGACTTGAAATCAACCTTAGGCAATGGTGAGGGGGTCCCAGCCGGTCGGCCGGCTGCCGGTTGGCCACCGGCTGGGGACCCAAATTCCAAGTTCTGCAAAATACTTCAATATTCAAGGCTTAGGGGCTCCCAGCCGGCGGACCGGCTGCCGGCCGACCGGCTGAGGACCCCATTTCTTCATTTCCACTCCTTTCCTCCTATTTTGCCTTGATTTCATCACATTTTGCTCCCGTTTCTTCATTCCCGCGTCAAGTCCTACATCATGGCAACAAACATGTAGAAGAGAGATATCGAGTACGAAAAGGGGCGAAATCGCGCCAAAAGGGGGGTGAAACGGGATCGAAATAAAAGGAAAACAAGAGAAAATAATGACCAAATTTGGGCTCATCAGAATTCCCCACACTTAAACCTTACTCGTCCTCGAGTAAGAGATCAAGTAACTATATAACCCTTATTAAAAATAAAGAAACATACTAACTAAGCTATCTATAAGCCGAATCGGGTTTAGCTACACCCGTAGCCCTTTCAACTCACAATTTGACATTCATGAGGGAGAATGCCCTATTGCAAGACAAGTAAGGTCTTGCTACAAAACTTTTGATGCCAACAAGTAAAAACAAAACACGTATAGACAAGCAACATGCATCGGAAAAGAAAGAAAACCGCTCGCCTCATTCAAGCGTGGTTTTGAAAAACAAAACAAAGGAGGTCTATAGCGGAGGATGCCGACTCAAAGTCTAACCAAGGTGTCAAACCCCTAAATCAAGCTCAAGCAACCAAGAATGACATCACCAAAGACCAAGAAACTAATTCAAGGCGGGCAAACGGAAGTACTAGGCTATACTTCCAAGAATGACACGACACACACATGATTCGACTCCATGCAAGACCCATACCCGATAAAAGGACCCTAAGTACCGACTCTCACGGGTGACACTCAACACACAAGGAAAGAAAGGGGGGCGATTTTTGTGACAAAAAGTAACCAAAATCACTCACCTACCTCAACTTGCGAAGCATGCCCGCAATCTAGAATGGTACTCCATCCAAAAATCAATGAAAAATGCAAATGCACATGATGAGAACAACCATAAGGATGTAACGGGGCTTGGGTTGGGTGAAAATGGTTTGGTGCAAGCACCGTTCTGGGATTTGAGGTTCAAAAACAAGAATGATCGCCATAGTCAACACAACACCTTATTACAACAACTAAGAAACGTCTATGCCCTAACTTTGGTTTTTGCAAAACCAAGCAAAAATTGCATAAATCCCACTTAATTTGGAAAAATCGGACCCATCACAAACTTATACAAGGCGGTCATTATGAGAAACACCGAACAACGTCTACACCCTAACACATGACTTGAAAATCAAATCTCATGCAAAAAATGTGTAAACCCGGTACGCGTGCAAAAACATCAAAAGACCGCGTTATTGTAGCAACGGCTTTTTCTAAGTCCCCTTGATGGAAGGGACTAGTTGCTAGCCTTTTTCTTTTTCAAAACACGTATTTACATTTTTCTTTTTGGATTTTTCAAGACTTTTTCAACTTTTTTCTTTGATTTTCTATTTTCTTTCTTTTTTCATTTTTTTTCATTTCTTTTCTTTTTCAAACTCCCAAACACCAAATAAAAAAACAAAGAAACGACCACAACGGAAGAAGCCACCAACCGGCATCTAAATCCCCGACTCTATCTACCACTAACAAATCACCATAAAAGCAACCATTCTTGATCAAGGAAGGATGTTTTTGGGATGTAGTTCATTTAGTAGTTTAGGCCAAATGAAAAGGTTAAGGCTCAAAGTGGTTAAACAAAAGGGAAATAAGATGCAAGGGTCAAAACAAGGCTAATTTGGCAAATGTGGAGTTGATTTATTTGGAACAAAAGTTGTCTCACATGCACATGAACATAAATCACGGAAATAAGGAACGAGCGACATTCTTATGCGTATAAACATAACACACCACGTAAGGAGGACTACTCACAATCCTAAACTGAGTCGGTTTGATGGACCGACTAAAAAGGAGGCTCTATCCTCACATTTGAGTAGCTAAGGTCGGTCTTAGGTCGGGTCAAGGTCTAACACGGTCTCACAAGGTGGTCGAAACTTGGTCATGAAGCCTAGACTTCCGGGTCCTTGCAAGCAAGAACCCTAACAAGGTGACATCAACGGTGCAAGCAATTAGGAGGGGAAAGACACAGGCAAGACAAAAATCATCATTGACGGCATATACCCTCCACTATTCAACCTCCTATGCATATTTACAAACAAAAACAAAACGGAAAAACCGACTAACACATATTCACAAAACTATGAAAATGAAAAAGCATGTGAAACAAAAGCAAACTAAAACTAAAGATAACAAACAAGCAACAACTAGAAGGCTAAACTAACAGCACATCAACCACAACAACCACAAGTTCCCCGAAGGAACATCCAAGGCACAAAAATCCCGTTCTCCTTCATGATATCAACATAAAAAAAAATCGGGAGGGGGAGAAAGAAGTAGGAAAGAGTATACCAAGCATCTTCATTCTCCTAATACCTCGGGTTGTCGTCATATCTGCAACTTGTTAGTCCAACAAAAATATATACACAAAACAAACAAAGAACTAAAACAAAGGAAATGAAGAACATATTTTTTTTGAAATTTTTGAAATTTTTAAAATTTTTCGATTTTTTTGGTATTTTTGAAGTTTTTCATACTTACAAAAGCAATCAAATATTCACAAAGTGGATATTTTCCCTCCCCACACTTAAGATTTACATTGTCCTCAATGGAACAAAATGCAAGGGGGAAATGAAGAAAAAGAACGAAAACAACATGTTTTTGGCTTTTTTGAATGTTTTGATAAAATAAAAACTTGTTTTTGTATTTTTTGAAATAAACGGTGCTTCCTCCCCACACTTATTTATATGCATAATGTGAGGAGGAAAACCAGAAAATAAAGAACATGTTTTTGAAAGTTTTTGTTTTTTCAATTTTTTTTTTGGATTTTTGATTTTTATGAAAGCAATAAAAACAAAGGTAAACAAAAGAAATGAAAAACTAAAAACTAGACTAAATGCAAACTAAATGCTCTAAACTACATGTATGCAAGTTATATGTGACAATATGATACAAAATGGAAACCTAATGCATCTAAGTGAATGCAACTAAACTAATGATATGAGATGATGAATAAAAAACTAAAACAAACTAACTAAACTAAACTAATTACTCTAAATGCATGCTAGAAAGGAAAATGCAAACTAAAGTGAAATTTGGATTAAGGGAGTTACTTGCTTTGGATTTTTCAATGGGGAGCATAGGCATCACCAACCACCTCTCACTAGTTACCACCACCGTCGTCTCCGGTCTCTCCATGACCATCTCCATGCAAAAAATCATCCGGGTTCACGTAGTACTCATTGGAGAACCCCGAAGTGGAAGGCGCATCAAATCTCCCACGCTCACTCACCGGGGGAAAAATCGGCCTAGAGTAATAGTCCGCAGCAACATGTACATCTCCGGCGAAATGAGGCTCGGAGGAGGGCACATACTCAGCCTCGGGAGGAGTGTAGTAAGAAGGATGGTGCCCCGAACTGTGACGGTATCCCTGCTGAATGCCACGATCATAAGTGGAGAAGTTCCCCCAAGCCTGATCGTGGTACAAATAGTCTATCCTGGCATTAGTATCAGCGTGCCGCACGTCCTCAAGTGCACGCCTCCGAACGGTCTCCTCATGCCTCAGATCCATGCGAGCCATGAAATCCACTAAAGTCTGAGGAACATGGCTAGGAGGAGGAGCCGAACTAGAAGAGGCCCCCTGGAAAAAGCTGGAGCCGCCGAACGGTGGTATAGGAAGAGAAGGCTGCTGGAATGCAAGGTCACTGGTGGTGGGCCGGCGCTGGTCTCGGGTGTAGACTCGGGTCGCAGGAGGGCCGGAAGAAGTACCCTCAGAAGGAGCCTCAATAGGGAGGAGATAGGAGGGTAGATCAGGCGTCACCCTGGCCTCATCCTCTCAGAGTTAGGTAAAGGGATGGAGTTTTTATCGACTCCATCCACTCGAATCTGCCAATAGGACTTGTTGTCACTTGGGTTCCACTTAATCCACCCAAATCCCTCCATCAGGTAGCGGCGGGAGAGTACATTCTCCCCTCCAATATAGTCAACCCGAAAGCTCCTCCGACAAATTGCTGAAGCAATCAAAGTAATCATACCCCCTACACAAATGGGTGTGGACAAACGGGGCTGGTGGCTAAGTCGGGCTAGGTGAAGCACCATATGGTGAGCTATGTTGATCTCAAATTTGGTAGGTTTGGTGATCAAAGCAGAAGCTAGAATCTCAAGCTCGATAGTGGTGAAATTGTGTGGCTCGTCTCGGGAAAAGACGGTCCACCCCAAAAATCTCGGAAGAATCCTAATTGGAGCAAGATGCACCCTATTTGCCGGCTTCTTCTCCCCCCTTGAACTCACCAATCTCGTAATAGAAGTCCAAACCGACTCCAATATAACATAATCAGGGGCATGCAATGGGGCCGCACTATTCAGCCCAAAAATCTCAGCAAAATCAGTAAGGGTCAAATGGTATCCCTTGTTCATGAGTCGAAATTGCAAAAAAGTGACTAACCCCGAATCTCTATTTTTGGCTATCCTAAGAGAGCTCAAAAATTCCCATGTCAATCTAGGGGATGTCAAAACAGCTTTGGTCTCATACAACTGACTCAGACCCACATCCCTGAACAAATCACCGGTTACACCATCCAAACCCAAGTCTCTCATGGAATTCCTATCAATAAACCGAGCTGGGTTGAGGGGACGTTGAGCAAAAGATAGGAAATTACCTTTTTGGGTGTCGGAATCGAAAACAACCCCGGGAAAATCGGGGTCACCCGAAACAAATGGAGCATCGGGGTTATCAACTCTTTCGCGCCCGACCATGGGATCATTCCTAGATTTCGATCGTCGTTCGGTTCTTCCCGACATGGTAAAGTTGAAGGATTTTGACTAAGGATTGAAGTGGGTTTGTGTTTGGGAGTGTTTTGGGAGAGTTTTTGTAGTGAGGGAAGGTAGAGAGGGAAGATAAATCTGAAAAATGAGGGGAAATGAGTGGAAAAATGAGGGTTAAGGTATATAAATAAAACGTTCCAGCCGCGCTCCCAGCCGGTCGGGCACCGTCCGCCGGTGCACCGGCTCACAGCCCATTCCCTTTGTTTTTGATTTCTCCGCAAATACAGTGAAATGGGGTTCCCAGCCGGCCGACCGGCTGCCGGCCGACCGGCTGGTACCCTCTTCTTCGTGCTCTCTTCTTCTCTTCCTCTTTCTTATTTCTTCTTCTTTCTCTTTTCCTTTCTTCTTTCTTTCTTTCCCAGATCTGGGCTCCCAGCCGGCGGACCGGCTGCCGGCCTACCGGCTGGTAGCCACTACTTCGTCTTTCCTCTTTTCTTCCTTTTTCTTTTTCTTCTTCATTCTCTATTGGGCTCCCAGCCGGCCGACCGGCTGGTAGCCTTTTACTTTTCCCTTCTTCTCTTCCTTGTCACACATATGGGACTCTCAGCCGGTCCACCGGCTGCCGGTCACATACCGGCTGAGAGTATTTTTCTCGCTAAATTCCTGAAACTGGAAAGTAAGTTGTAAAAAACAGAATGTGCATTAAGGGTCCTGAGCCGGTGGTCGACAGGCAGCCGGCCTACAGGCTCAGAGCCCCTATGCACTATTCGCAAAACAACTTACCTAACACTATGAAAACTCAATCCCCGAGAGAAACTTTATCGAGTACGCCTAACCAAGCCTACTCACCACAAGATGACCTCTTTCATATGACCAAATCAAATAACACACTCGTCTTCAAATCTCACATGCAAGCTATAAAAATTAAACTAAAAACCGAACTAAGAAAGGAACTAACATGCAAACTAGATAAAAGAAAGGAAACTAATACTTACAAACGGTGGTTGTTAAGTGACTCCACCAAACCTTTCATGATCAATCATCAAGTCTTGTAGGTTGAAACCTCGTCCATGCTAGCTAGGGACCTTAAGAAAAGGTCAAAAGCCTCGGCCGGGCACTCGACCTTGCTTGCACTTCGGATTTCCATCTTGCTCAACCCCGGTTCTCGAATCTTCACATTCTTTTTCAAAAGGAGCTCCTTCAACACCCCCCTTCCACTTTCGGGGTCTTTGAAGAAACTACTTGAACTCACTTCTTCTTCCTTGCCAATGGGCTTTTCCACTTTCTCACAAAATGGCTCACAATGGTTGAGCTTAACATCTTCTTTGGGACCTTTCTCATCAAATTTCACCGAAGGCTCAACTCTCCCCATTGTAGCAATCAAGTTCACGGTTTTGTGTCTATCCCCAAGGTTCTTGTCCGGAGCATCCGGGAGCACGAATTCACACAACTCATCTCCAACTTGAAAGGTTAGCCTACCTCTTTTCACATCAATGATTGCTCCTCCGGTGGCCAAGCACTACAACATTGCATATCTTTTGTGGCATTTATCTAACAGCATAAAACAAAAATGCCACCTTAATTACACTTAAGGTGACATTTACTCTAACAAATGAAATAAATGTCGTCTTAGCCTAATCTTTCACTTCGCGCTCATACATCACGCTTCACCGCTCATTTCAACCCTATTTTTTAATCGCCCCTTCCAAAATATCAAAATTTCCTAAAATTACTTTATAATTCCTTATCACCCAGTAACCCTAACTTTTTTCTGGCTTTCACCTTCCAGGTTTGATATCTCTTCTTCCTCCTTTCTAATCATCAATCATATGTCATCTATGTTTCTATTTGAATCGAACTATTTCCTTCTTTTTGTCAATGTCGAATGCTAATGGAACACTTGTTTGAATTTCTTGCTACTTATTTGAACAAAGTCAGATTTTATTGGCTGAATTTGGGTGATTAAGCATGTATGATGTGGTTTTTATATATTAGATTTGATAGAGTTTTGTAATTTTCTGGGTAATGAAATAATTAAGAAGTTATTGAGTAACTAAACTTTTAACTCTCCCTTTGTAACCTATAGTTCTAATACAGTTCTACAAGTTTTTGGGGATGTTATCTCGGTTCTTGCTCAGAAAAGTGCTCATAAAGTGCATTTTTAAGATGAGTCGAAGGTACCAAATCCCTCTTTCTTTTGTTGTTAGTATATGTTAATTTGTGTTTTTGGTTGTTATTATGTTCTAATTAGTTAGTATTTGTATAAAATTGATAGTTAGTGTTTACTACTCTGATCTATTGTTTGTTATTAGCAAAAGAAATGCACAATAGTAAAGGATCGGAGACCTATGTCTGCTACAGCTAAGGTTTAGCCACTCCCGCTCCTATCACCAGTGATCGAGTCCTTTTTTTCGAACTACTTCTGATTTACGACTCTACCGGTTAGGAAAGCAAGACCTGCGATCACTTACTAGCAAAAATTAAAGTAAGGAAAAGTCTCCCCTGCTAATACCAGGCATACCAACTCTCATACCCCATTATATTTATCCTAGTTGACATCCCACCTCCTATTATCAATGCCTTAGCTCAGAATTTGCAAGGAGGGAAATATGATCTAAGTGAATTCATAATTATATTTATAACTTGAACATAATTAATATCAGAGTAGATGAAATGTTGTAGCATTAGCCTTTGGCATACAAACTATTTGATGGCGTGAGGATAAAATGGAGCAGAAAACAAAAGATAGATCGATAGATGATATCAGAGTAAGTAAGGATTACTACAGCGGTTGTATCTCATTGGAAAAGTGCTTGTATCTCATTGTTATGTTGGGTGCATCAGACGCCTTGCTGAATTTTCATAGTTGTCTTATTGTTGTTCTGTTGCAGGTGGAAAAGCTAAAACACTGATGTTGTCCACATAAATCCTGAAGCTAATGCAATTGGGTAGACTCTAAATGTGTTTGCTAATTTTTCTTCTTTGTTTCCATATACATCTACATCAATTCTTATATAAATGCGTTTGCTGATTTTTCATCTGTTTTGAATGCGAGGAAGTAGCAAATAACGCCCACACGTTTATTCTTTTTTATTGATAAGGTAAGTATATATAAAAGAGCATAAACCAAATGTACAACATTATGCCAGCACACCAGCGCACTACTCAAGCTCCTACTTTAAGCACTTCCTGCCTACTCAAACAAAATAAAAAGCTGAAAAGTAAAATTATCTCAATTGTTCAAAGGAGGTCTTAAGAAAATTCTGCATATAATTCCTTCCCAAAGTTGTTGATCAGGTAAGCAAACTTCCTTCCTTCATTAGAACAGCAAATTCCAACTCTCATATCTGTATCAAAATTGATCCTTTTAAGCATAGTTGTTATTAAATCCGTCCTATAATCTGCCTTTGCCATAAAATTGTGTGGTTTGTTGGATTCTGTGGTTAGGAAGCAAGTGTCCCTATTGTTGAATTTGCCCTTTTGTAGACTATTGTAGTACATAGTTAATTTCTGAATCATCTTGTAACTAGCTGTCTCAGGTCGCAGCACAGTCTCCTCTTTCCTACTCCTATATTTCTTTGATGCCTGATATTGTAAATGAGGTTGTTGACTACCCCATTAATCAATCCTCGTTTAAGCTTGGATCCCCTCACCTTTAAACGCCATGTGTTGGGTATATTTTCAGGAATTCGATGGTGCAGCCAAGCTGATATATGGCGAATCAATTTCTTGCTGTAGGTACAGCAGCAAAACAGGTGCTCTACCTCCTCTGTTTCAATCTAACAAATCCAGCATAAGGGGTCTGAAGTCAGATTTAGACGATGCAGCTTTGCTTTTGTGTTCATTGCTTTGTGATGATACATCCAGGCTACCATACGATCTTAGGGACTGTCCATTTATTTCAGACCAGTTGGTGCCATTCAACTTCAGTTCCTTTCTCCCTACACCATTGGTAACCCCTGGCTATTGTGCAGCATTCCATTCATTGGCAGCTCAAGAAGGTGAATGATAAATGCGTCGAGGACAATATCGAAGTGCAAAGAAAAATGCAAGAGGAGTTAATAACCATGCTAAAGATGGCCTTATTTAGTAGAGATATCCGTAGGTTATCTTTTGTTTAGGCGATAAAGCTTTTGTTTAGGCGTTAATGAATGCCACTGATATAAGCTTTTGTAAAGACAAAATTTATTTTAATATTATATGATAGTTATTTTATGTCTTGTCCATTTTTTAGTTAATTTTTTATTTTACTAAAATATGAAAATTAACTGGCAAAAAAAATATCACGGATATTAAAAACATTATTGAACAAAAAAAAGGGGGATCACAAAATACATAAAAAGAGCTTAGGTGGCGTTTATATATACATTTACCAGCATATACATTAAATGCCACAATAACTTTTAACGACATTGCATCTAGCGGCATATATTCAAATGCTGTTATAGGTTTTCGTGGCATTTACATATGCCGCTAGAGCCCAAACTACACGCCGTTAAAGGTGTGATTTGTTGTAGTGAAGAAGGGCCTCCCAAGAATAATGAAAGAGCTTTCACCGACCGGAATATCGACGACCATAAAATCGGTGGGGATGGAAAGCGATCCAACCTTGACCACCGCATCTTCAAGGACCCCAATAGTAGGTCTAACCGTCCCGTCGGCAAGAGTGATGTCCGTTATAGGAGGGGACAAGTGCTTAATGTTCAATCTTTTGGCCATGGCAAGTGGGATAACACTCACACTTGCTATCGCACAAGGCGTGCTCAATGTTTCTTCCTCCTACGGAGCATTGAATAGAGAAGCTCCCCGGGTCTCCTAACTTAATTGGCAAATCTCTTGGAATCTTTTTCGCCACTAATGAAATGGCATTGACTTCCCTCTTTTCTTGGGTGGAGGGGATTGTGGCCTCTACTTCCTCAACAAGTTTGATCAACTCATTGCAACGAGGGTCCCCCTTGGTGATTTTACGAAAGAATTCGCACATTTTTCTCTCCATGAGGCTCTCCACATATCCATGGTCTTCTTCTTCTATCACATGGACCTCTTTCCCTTTAGCACTCGGGCCTCCATCACAATTCGTTTTCGGAATGTTCAAGACTTGTTGCATCACAAAGTTCAAGTCATCAATGTCGACTTCATTACGATCATCCGGAGGAGTGTTGGGCACCATAACCATCACCTCCTCCTCAACACAATCCTCGCTTCCACTCCCAAATACCGTCATAACTTGCTCTACCTTGGATCCTCCTTCATCATCTCTCTTCTCAAGCATTGGTTGCTCATTTTTGCTTGTCATAATAGCATTGACACCATGTGGTTTTGAAGCATCCCGGGAGCTTTGACCTTGGGCAAGAAAGCCGTCCGGTGGCCTTTATGGGTTGGCTAAGGCTTGTGAAGCAACTCTAGCCTCCATCTCCCGAATCTCTTTTTGATTTGTCATCTTCAAATTCATCATTTCTTGATTATGTGTCGCTTGCATGCCTTTCACAAGTTTAAGCAACTCTCCAACTTGGGAGTCACTTGAGAGATCTTGATGAGGTGTGTTGGTAAGGGGCAAGGGAAACCCGTAGTCATTCCTTGCACCCCCACTTTGTTGATTTGCTTTGGGACCTTGATTGTTGAAGTTTGGGTTTTGGTGGTGGTTAGGAAATTGTTGGTTGAAATTTTGGTCATTGAGACTTTGATTGTTGAAATTGTTGTTGTGGAAGTTTTGTTGGTGGTTTGGGTTGTGGAAATTTTGTTGGTTGTGGTTTTGGTTGTTGTTTTGGTTGTTGAAGTTTGGGTTGTTGTTATTGAAATTTGCATTGAAATTTTGTGGGTTTTGGTTGTTTTGGAAATTTGGATTAAAGTTCGGGTCATGGAAGCTTTGTTGAAAGCCTTGATTGGCTTGATTAGATTGGTTGCCTTGGTAGAAATTGTTGTTGTTGAAATTGTTCCTCGGGTTGAAGTTTCCACCCCTTGGTTGAAAACCGGGGGGGGGGGGGGGGGGGGGGGGGGGGTTTGCCCTTGAGGTTGTTGGATTTGATGAGGATTCAACACATTGGTACTTTTGTAACTCATATAGGGGCTTCCTCGGATCCCTTGATGGTAATAGTTCGAATTTGGGTTGAAAGTATTGGGGTTTTTTTGGGTTGTTAAAGGCTTGGAAAGCATATACCTCCTCCATACTCTCACTTCCCTCATAGGAATTGTTGTTTGCACACACATCAAAAGTATGCCCGCATCCCCCACATAAGTCACATGAAGCAACACTATTTACTTGGTACATTCCCGGGACTTTGCTCTTGGTTTCTTTGGTAGTGGAGCCCTTAGTCAACTCTTCCAATTTCTTGGTTAACATGTCCAACTTGGCATTGGTTTCTTCGTTCGCCTTTGCATTGGAAAGGTGCTCACTAGGGTACTTGCTACTCTTCCTCAAGACATTCCCCCTAGTACCATAATTTTCCTCCGAATCAACAATCTTCTTGATGAGTTCCGTTCCCTCCTCATGCGGCAAGTGGTCAAAGCTACCACCCGCCGATGCATTAACCATTTCTTTAGTCCGGGGGAGAAGAGTCTGAAAAAAGGTTTGGGTTGTGTACCAAGGTGGTATCCCGTGGTGTGGGCACTTAGCAAGCAAATCTTGGTATCTATCCCAAGCTTCTCCCAAAGATTCTCCCTCGTCTTGTTGAAACTGAGTTATCTCATTTCGGAGCATCGCGGTCTTGGAGGATGGGTAGTACTTGGCAAGTAAAGCCGTTGCCAAGTCGTCCCATGTGGTGAATGTATTTGGAGCATGGACATTTAATCACCTATCCGCCTTGTCGGTTAAGGAATAGGGGAAAAGCATAAGCCTTAGTGTCTCCTCGGGTACTCCCGTTTTCTTTATCATTGCGACCTTACCCTTGAACTTTCTCAAGTGCCCATGAGCATCTTCGTGAGAAGCCCCGCTAAAGGCATTCTTCTCGATTGAGCTCATTTGCGAAGGGTGTATTTCGAAATTTTGAGGAACAAGAGCCCCGAAGTTGATTGGATTGGTGGTGTCATTGTGATTGGGCCGGTTATGATCACGAAGAGCGGCCATTATATGAATTTGATGGTTGTTTGGAAAGTGTGGTGATTGTGGTGGTGATTGATAAAACGGATTGTCGAAACTTTCGGATGTTGGGCTAGGATTGCTTTGATTGGGGCTTGGTGGTTCGGATGAAGAGGGGTTGTTTTGGCTAGTAGATGCTTGGGATGCAATTCTTACCCTTGCAATGGTCTTCCTCCTTAAGGCCCGAAAGAGCCTCTCCGGTTCGGAAGTTGACAACAAAGAGTTAGAGTCACCCCTAGGCATAAAACTTAGCAAACAAATTAGTCGTCCTAGTGCTTGTTAAACACTAGGGTGAGCAATAAAACAAGCACTCTACAATTAACTACCAAATCTTTGATCAAAACAAAACAAGCTCAACTAACTCTAGACTAAAACTAAAACTAAACTACACAACTTCTAACACCGTCCCCGGCAACGGCGCCATTTTGATGGCCGGTTTTTGTCGTCAATTCCGGCATCAAACACATTTATAAAACCCGAAAGCAAGTAGTATCGAAATCGGGGTCGAACGCGAAGACGGTGGGGATAGTTGTGTAATTATGTTCTAATTTAGGTGAGAGTCGGGGGTAATAGGTTTGTGGTTGATTAAAGATTAAAGAACAACTAAGACGAACAATTAAAGCAACTAAATAAGATTGAATCAATGGAAGAGAAGACTAGGGTTTCGGGGGTCACTAAGGTGGTTAGACGAAGATGCTAGAAAGAAAACTAGAAGGTCTCAAACAAATAGTCTCGGGTAGTCTCTTCTCTCGAGTCGACTAACCTAGGTCGGAATACCCTAGCTTTCGCTACAAATACCACAACCAACCATTAAA
The DNA here is from genome assembly GCA_029255685.2 of Silene conica. Lineage (NCBI taxonomy): Eukaryota > Viridiplantae > Streptophyta > Magnoliopsida > Caryophyllales > Caryophyllaceae > Silene > Silene conica. The sequence continues at coordinate 79,376,590 of CM055314.2, forward strand.
CATGCTAAGACAAACCCCCAACCGTCGCTAAAGGCAAGTCACACTAAAATCAAAGCCCAACTTTCGTTGAGGCAAATCATCAAACACCTAGCATGCAACAAATGAAAGACTACTTTTTTAAGAACAACTAATCAACTTACTAGCATGAATTCATCATCTAAACAACACCCAAGATCACCCCTTACCCTAGCAAGGAGACTACTCACTCATGGTAAATGAAAACATGTGAATAAGGGATGAACAAAAGCTAAACATCATGAACAAGCAAAGGATAAACAATTGATTCAAAGGAAACTTAAATAAAAGTAAAAACTAAGTAGAGATTAGAAGAATTATACCAATGATTATAGAAAAGGAAGTAGCTTGGATAACAAGTTGAAAGATTCTTTCAAACCCTCCAAAATATAACCCAACAAAATCCTCTTACAATACCCAAGAACAAGGCTAAGTAGAATCCTAAAGAGAGATTAGCAAATATTGAAAGATTAAACTAAGATCTAAAGAAGATTAAAATATTTAAGAGTGTTTTTGTGTCTAAGTATCAAGCAATGAAACAGTAAAAACCCTAAAAATAAGCTTAAGAATGTGTTTTTAATGAAAGACTAAGTGCGGGTTTATATAGTGCGCGAATTTCTGAAAAGCGACTCCCAGCCGGTCGACCGGCTGCCGGTCTGTGACCGGCTGAGAGTCCAAATTTGGACTTCTGCAAACTCTTCGTTTTCTTCACAATGCCAGGTACTTCCAGCCGGTGGGCCGGCTGCCGGTTGGCCACCGGCTGGGGATGCATCCTCAGAGGCCCGACTTGAAATCAACTTAGGCAATGGTGAGGGGGTCCCAGCCGGTCGGCCGGCTGCCGATTGGCCACCGGCTGGGGACCCAAATTCTAAGTTCTGCAAAATACTTCAATATTCAAGGCTTAGGGGCTCCCAGCCGGCGGACCGGCTGCCGGCCGACCGGCTGAGGACCCCATTTCTTCATTTCCACTCCTTTCCTCCTATTTTGCCTTGATTTCATCACATTTTGCTCCCGTTTCTTCATTCCCGCGTCAAGTCCTACATCATGGCAACAAACATGTAGAAGAGAGATATCGAGTACGAAAAGGGGCGAAATCGCGCCAAAGGGGGGGTGAAACAGGATCGAAATAAAAGGAAAACAAGAGAAAATAATGACCAAATTTGGGCTCATCAATGAGTACTCGTGAGAACAAGTTGTGGCATCGAAGGGTAGGACATCGATCCCTCGAAAAATGTTTTTTCTAGTTTTTCGAATTTTGTTGGACGAAATTTATTTTGGAATTTGGATGATTTATGTGATTCTTGTAGCCAGGCAAAACAATCCCGATCCCGTTTCAAAATTAATACTAGTCGATGTGATATTTTATTTGGGTTTATACACTGTGATCTATGGGGGCCTTACAAAGTATCTAGCCTAACCCGTGCCCATTACTTTCTCACCATAGTTGACGATTATAGTCGGGGAGTATGGGTTTATTTAATGAAAGACAAGAGTGAGGCTAAAGAGTACATGAAATTTTTTTGCCAAATGGTAAAGAATCAATTTGACAAAAGTGTGAAAATTATACAAAGTGACAATGCGACGAAATTGTTAGCCGGACCTATGCAAAATTACTATGAAGAAAATGGCATATTATTTCGCACTAGTAATGTAGCAACTGAAGGGTTTGTCATACTAGCCCTAAACCGAATTAGTCTTACTAATTTATATTTACCAAATTAACTAATTAATTTAGGTCAAGATCTTAGTGCATGCTAAAATAAAATGTGGAAATATAAGATTGAACCCTTACACTCGGTCCAAATTACGCTAGGATGATCCTCCACGAAGCAACCAAAATAGCTTGCCTCCTTTCCGATGCACCCAAGACTTACCCTTAATACCGAGATCTTCACGGACTAGGTGAGCAAAATCGGTTTCCTTAAAATGTTATGTAAAACCCCTCGTCGCAGCGGAAAAATAAAACATACAACATGCCAAAACTTACGCGAAATTTAAACTTTAACATGCATAAAAACGAGGTGAATTAAAACTGAAACTGAAAGTAAAATATAAATACAAACAACCTGGGATGGCACATCCCTACAGGCACTCAAAACTAAAATGTAAACTGAAGTCTAGCTAACGTAAACGTGTAAGTCAATCGATGAATAGGATCATCGCTCGCTAGCTCCATGCAACCCTCAGCCAACCACCTGTCATGTACCTACATACATGTAAACATGTACGCCACAATCAGTGGGGAGTGACTAGAGTTCTCCTAGCCACCTTTTGTAATGACACGTAACACATAAACATACAATATACTCCAACATATATAGAACATGTGAAGCATACGAATCCTGTTATCTCAATCTCATACCATCATGCATTTACTATGCAAGGCTCTCAACCAACTTCGGAAACTATTTGGAAGGAGAGCCGGTTTCCCTTGCGGGTGCCCGGCCGGGGGGGTCTTTCAGTCCAAACCATTTACGAAACCAATTAAAGAGTCATCCAATGCCTTGGATGAACAATACTATAGTCAATACTCTATAATCATCAATATCAACAACTACATCTAACACTGTACCAAAACTAGGCAAGTAGATGAACTTCAACAAGTATAAGGTTTAGCGGTCAACTTAAGACATAACCTAAATACCAAACAATCAGCAAGTATAAAGGTTCAGAGGCGACATCTTAACGCATAACCTAGATACCAAACAATCAGCAAGTGTAAAGGTTCGGAGGCGACATCTTAACGCATAACCTAGATACCAAATTCACAATCTCAAGCAAGGACTCAGAGGCCAACTTAAGGTATAGAACTGCTACACAACAACTGTACTCCGGGCAAGGCATCAACACCCTAGCTACCCCGTCACACGACTGCTCTACTCGAATACAACACCGCGCCAGGACTCATGATACAACACATGAGTACCCCTGGATACAACACCAAGGCTAGCTAGATCCTAAGGACTTACGGATACAACACCGCGCCAAGACTCATGATACAACACATGAGTTCCCTTGGATACAACACCAAGGCTAGCTACGATCCTAAGGACTTACGGATACAATACCGCGCCAAGGCTCATGATACAACACATGAGTACCCTTGGATACAACACCAAGGCTAACTACGATCCTAAGGACTTACGGATACAACATCGCGCCAAGACTCATGATACAACACATGAGTACCCTTGGATACAACACCAAGGCTAGCTACGATCCTAAGGACTTACGGATACAACACCGCGGCAAGACTCATGATACAACACATGAGTACCTTTGGATACAACACCAAGGCTAAGACTCAGGATACCACACCTACATACACAAGCAATGTGTCCAGAGGTGAACTTAACACATATCCCACTGCCACAACCAATCACGTACCGGGTCCAGAGGTGAACTTAACACATATCCCGATACGCCACAACAAAACACGTAATGGGTACAGAGGTGAACTTAACACATATCCCATCACGCGACAACTAGCTCACGTATTAAGCTCAGAGGTCAGCTTAAGGCATACCTTAATACGCATCAATACAACCGCATCCAAAGATAGTAACTAATCTATGGTTCTAATCTCTTATACTTCTAAACAACACTTAATTGATCCCGGGAACTAAGTTGAGGGAGAACCGGTTTCCCTTTCGGTTACCCGACCGGGGGGTCTCTATCCTCTCTCCATTCCCGAACCCAATATAGTGTCGCCCATCCTCCGGGCACCTCAAACACACGTATAAGGTACACGGAACGAATTTCAAACAAAACCGATCAACCGATTAAAAGATATAACCTTTTTAAGGTAAACAGGGCTCTCAGCCGGTCAGTGGCAGGCAGCCGGCTGACCGTCTGGCAACCCATGCTCTTTACAATTCTTTAAAAGCAAAACAATGTATCAGGGGCTCCCAGCCGGTCAGCAGGCAGCCGGCCTACCGGCTGGGGAACCCATTTCCCTCATTTCTTCCTTACGCCAAACACAGAAGAAGGGCTCCCAGCCGGTCGGCAAGCAGCCGGCCTACCGGCTGGGCACCCCATTTGCTCAAATTTCAAGTTACGTAAGAAACATCAACAAACACTCCCAGCCGGTCGACCGACTCAGGATTCCTGAGCGAAAATCGCAATTCACAGTGTTCTACAATTCTTAAGAAATCGACACCCAAACTCCAAAATTGCAACAACAATCCACTACCCAGCATATATACTACATGTAGGAAGTAAAAGCAAGCCACAAACTCAACAAATAGTCATATTACGATCAAACCTAGTATTCGTCTTAAGGATGAGATTTCTGAAAATCAACACATAAGCATGTGAAACACAATCTAAGCATATGAACATCATACTTGTGCATTCCTAGCATGATTCTAAGTCCATACAACATAAACAACATACCAAATCAGAAACTTCCACATCAAAACATCAAGAAATGCTATTTTAACAAATAAAGGCCGAGTTTCTCATTATCGTCACCTCAAAAGCGTTTTAAGCTCCTAGCTCCTCTTCAACAATGAAGTTATCAACCTCAAGATCTTCTAAGTCCGCTCCTACAACAAAGAAAACGGTTTTTAGAGGCTTAAAATGGAAATTACTCAAAACAGCCTATTTTTCAAGTTGAACGAAATCGAAATTGAAAGAGATAGATGTCTTGGAAATTTCGCAAGGATTCCGAAAATGTATGACTTATCTTGATTCGGAAATCGGATGAGCTTGGAATTTGGGTTTGAAGCTTGAGAAAATGGAGGAAAAAGGAGAAACTAATGTAACAGTGTTTCTTATTTTTGAGGAATGAAGATGTCGATGGAAATGCTTTGGGATTAGGATTTAAGTAGTCCTTTCCGTTAAATGAAACGGGTTAAACATTGTGAACGGGTTTTATGAATCGGGTTTAAGACTTTGCCAAGTTATTACGTCTTAAGGACTTAAGATTCTTAAGATGGATCTTAACGGAATATTTTTAAAAATAACTTAACAATATATATTAAAATATTATTTTATTCCGTAAAAATAATTTAAACCTTTAAAATATAATTTACGAAAATGCGGGATGTTACATGTTATCTAATCTAAGTAGACAACTATTAGTAATACTATAATTATTATAGTATATGAATATTATACAACAATATTTTAGAGGATTTTAATTATTTTCTCACACTAGAAAATAAGCTTAGGGTTATGAATGAATGAATGATGAAATTGTGAACAATTCACATTTTTATGAGGGTTGTGGGTAGTGTGTCGTGTAGATGGATGCATGGGGAAGGGTATAGAGTGATTTTTACTCTAACCCATCATCTAGGCTTGCATGCCTATCATTAGGTCTTATAGCTACCTAATGATTATATTTTTAAGGGAATAATTTATCAAATAAAACTCCCTAAAACATACTCTTAAAACCGACACATTATATGTAAAATGGACATCCATTTTAAAAAATTGTAATTTGTACAATTGTGTGTGACATGTGACATTACATGTCACAAAATACAATTGTATTAATTTAAAATACATATTTATCAAATAAATATTATTTCTAAAGTAATTAAATCATATTTAACAAATTTACCTAGTAATTCGTAATTACGATTTTATATAAAATGGTCATTTTAATTATCGTCAATACGATATACAACATTTGTAATAACCACGAACCCTTTTCATTCTAACTTCGACGTTTCATAAACATCGATTAATATTTGAAAATTGACACGTTTCAATTTCAAATACAAATCTTACATTAAGATTTAACCTCTGATTTCTCGATATTTAATTTTAAGGAATTTGATCAACTCGTATCATATACAGTTGATCATTAAATCAATTAAGGGAATTGTCCTATAGGTGTGACCTAAAGGGATCAACTGACCACCACCGTCATACGACAGTAATGTCAAACTCTTGTCAGCCAATCATTAACGATTAATGTTGGTCAGTTGACTGTATAATTTCGAATCATCCCGTGCGCATTCTCGTCATGAGATTTAATTATGTGATCGCACTATTGTTGAGGACACATTTCCCAACAGCAACACCCCAACAAAATGGTAGAGTTGAAAGGAAATACCGACATATACTTGAGAAGGCTCGGGCATTACGTTTTGAGGCTAATTTACCATTTTATTTTTTGGGAGAATGTATAACAACCGCTGCGTACTTGATAAATCGAACACCTACTCCTTTACTTAATGGAAAAACTCCATTTGAAGTCATATATCGAAAACGACCCAAACTAGACAACTTACGGGTTTTAGGTTGTTTATATTATGTTTATAATAAAGACCGAACCAAAGACAAGTTTGGAGAACGGGGTACCCGGTGTGTATTTATTGGATATCCAAATAGTAAGAAAGGGTGGAAGGTTTATGACTTACGAGAGAAACGGGTTTTTGTTTCACGAGATATATTATTTTATGAAAATATATATCCTTATCACAAATCTAGTCCCAACTATACATCCCAAGTTGAATTGGACAGAGATATTCAAACTGTGCCATTTTTCATTGATTACAACGATTCCCATTCGGATCACGTCGTAAGAGGGAGTAATGAATCAGGGGTTAAACCAGGGGATCATATCATAAGAAGGAGTAATGAACCAGGGGTTGAAAATGGTGGGACAAGTGATAATGATGGTGAAATTGAAACAAAAACAGTAAAAGAAGCAACTGTAACTGGTTCGCAAGTCGAGGAACAGATGATGGGTCGAGGTGCGCGAGAAAAATTTGAACCGGCATGGAAGAAGGATTATTTCTGTAAGTCCACACGTGTAATTACCCCAAATCAGCATGCTCACTCCGAACAGTCACCGTCTGCCCGGTCAGGTACATGATATCCCATTGATAATTACGTTATTAATAGTTGTTTTTCGACTACTCACAAGGCTTTCCTAGCTGCAATTGATAAAGAAACAGAACCTACAAATTACCAAGTAGCCGTAAAGGAAAAGAAGTGGAGGGAAGCCATGAGTAAGGAAATAGAATCTTTGGAGAAAAACAAGACATTGAAAATCATGCCATTGCCAAAAGGAAAGAAACCTATTGGATGCAAATGGGTGTATAAAATTAAATACAAAGCCAATGGGAATGTGGAGAGACATAAAGCTCGTTTAGTGGCACAAGGATTTACGCAAATAGAGGGAGTCGATTTTCATGAAACTTATGCGCCGGTAGCAAAAATTACGAGTGTAAGGTGTGTGTTGGCAGTAGCTGTAGCGAAAGGATGGCAGATAGAACAACTCGATGTGGACAACGCATTTTTGCATGGAGATCTGGAGGAAAAGGTGTACATGAGAATACCCCAAGGGTACGAAAAAGGGGCAGAAACGAAGGTATGCAAATTGCTTAAATCAATTTACGGTTTAAAACAAGCTTCACGTAATTGGTTTTCGAAATTAACGCTATCTTTAAAGAATTATGGGTTCATACAATCTATGGCGGATTATTCTCTATTTACTCTAAATCAAGGTGATATCTTTATTGGTGTGCTGGTGAATGTTGACGACATGATAGTAGTGAGCAATAACAAGGAAACATGTGATAAGTTTAAATCTTTCTTGAACAAGAGTTCCGGAATTAAAGATTTGGGAAGATTGAAGTATTTTCAAGGGATAGAAGTGGCTCATTGCAAAGAAGGTTTGTTTTTAAATCAACGGAAATATGCCTTGAGTATAATAGAGGAGACATGAATGAAAGGAGCAAAGACGACATATACACCTATTAGACAACGACACATCTTATCCTTAGCTAAAGGATATGTTTTGAAAGACATTATGAAATATCGTCGTCTAATAGGAAGGTTGGTATACTTGACTATCACAAGGCCAAATCTTGTCTATACGGTTCATATATTGTCGCAGTTTGTTAATGAGCCTAGAAAAGAGCATTGGGAAGCGGCCTTGAGAGTTGTAAGGTATATAAAACAAAATCCCAGCAAATGAATCACCATGAGAAGAGAATCGAATTTGCAAATAAAAGGCTACTGTGATTCAGACTTTACAACATGCCCGTTGACAAGAAAATCAATAAGCGGGTATTTTATTTCAGTAGGATAACCACCCATATCGTGGAGAGCAAAGAAACAAGTGATCGTAGCTAAATCAACGGCGGAGGCAGAATATAGAGCTATGGCGGCAGTCACAAGCGAGCTAATATGTGTTAAGTCTTTCCTTGCTTCTTTAGGTGTGTTTCATACTAAGGAAATGGATTTGTATAGTGATAATCTGACAGCAATTTATATAGCAAAGAATCCGGTTTTCACGATAGAACGAAACATATAGAGATAGATTGTCACTTCATTCGATAACACATTGTTTCAAAGGAAATCAAAACGATGCATATAAGAAGCAAAGAGTAAATAGCGGACTTGTTTACTAAGGCACTCGGAGGGGAAATATTCGATCATTTACAATACAAGTTGGGTCTCGGAGTTCCTAGAGAACCAACTTGAGAGGGAGTGTCAAGAAGAATAATAAGAATATTCCTTGTAATTTTATTTAATGTATTGGTTGGTTGTCAATGGATAAGAGTTAGAATATGAATAGGTGTAAAATCAAGAGGTGTGAAGAATTATATATAATACCCATGTAACTACTTGTTTCAGATTAATAAAAAAAAAGAAAAAACAGCAACATTATTTTTCATATTCTATTCTTTTCACAGATATCTATAATATCTTTTTAGTTGCTGCTTAATCATTTAAGTAAAACAGTAATTTTTTCCTTTTTTTTTTTCATTAATAGATTCCAATTTATTCAGTGATTCCAAAATTGTTGCTTAATTATTTACCATATTAAATGAGATGGATAAAGTCGAAAAGGTAGGTTTTGTTAAGTACTGCGGTAGTTATTTATTATGTCGCTATCGATTATGAAAAATTATCCCTGCATTAAAATATTGTTTATCCATTAATTAGGCATTAAAGTTTATTTTCCATTTAATCTTGATTAAACTATTTGTTGATCTTTTGGTATACTTTCCAAAATCTCTTACTTCCTTAATTACTCAAAACCTAAACTGATTCAAATTTCCAATATCCTACTTACTATTTCCTAAACTCAATCCGTAGAACAAAAACAAAACAAAAACTCCGAAACCTTTTAGGATCCGTTCCGCTATATATACCCGCATCACCTCACACCTTTGTTCCATCAAAAAAACACTCTCTTTCAAATTAAAAAAAAAACCAGAAGAACAAAATTGGCGGAAACAATAACAACAACAAAGAAGATCTTGTTGAAATCATCCGACGGCGAGGAATTCGTAGTGGACGAGATTGTTGCATTGGAATCGCAAACGATAAAACATATGATTGAAGATGATTGTGCTGACAACGCTATTCCTCTTCCTAATGTTACTGCTAAAATCTTGGCAAAGGTTATCGAGTATTGTAAGAAACGTGTCGAAGCTGCCGCTGCCAAAACCGCAGATACAACAACAAGTACGGCTGGTGTTGCTGGAGGTGATGATGATGAGCTTAAGAAGTGGGATGAGGAATTTATGAAAGTTGACCAAAGTACCGTTTTTGACCTCATCTTGGTAAGTTGACTTTTTTCATCTCTTTGCGGACTTAATTGTTGTGTGAAAAGGTCTTATTCTTATAGTATGAGACGAGTTATCACTAGTAGAAAAACAACTATTTGCGGCTATCTATTTGAGGCGTTTTTGGCAAACAGTAGCAAATAACGTATGAGTAATTTGAGGCGTTTTGAAAAAAAACGCAGCAAATGAGTCATTTGAGGCGTTTTTCCCAAAACGCTGCAAATGAGTGTTATTAAAGAAAAAAAAGGGAATTGAAAGTGGCTGGGAATTATATCGCGTGCTGTATGTTTCACTCTACACTATCATCTCCTCCCTCCCAAATTAAAACATTAAAGCAACAGAAACAATAAAACAATGTTAACACTGCAAATCTTACGAAATTAACCAAACTCCCTCCCAAACTGCCTCACCGCCACTGGAAATCGACGGAACTCGCCACTCACCATCTCCTCTATTTCTATTATAGTTAATTAGGTATGTGAATTGATTTTTAGGGTGAACTATTTTCGATTAATTGTAGTTTGAATTAGCGAAATACAATACGATTAATTCAATACGATTCTTAGGGTTAACTACTTTCCTGTTTAAATTTGTTAAATCTTTTATGATTTTTATGATTTTCGACTAATTTGTACTGTTTTATTAAATTACTGTGTATTATCTTTCTAGGGTTTGAGTCATGTCTGATACATATGATGGAAGGTTATATATAGTTGTTGCTTTTAGAATTCGTCGGTAATTCGATAGTGTTTCTGCATATATACTGTAAAATGGTAGAATAAAGTAGCAGTAATTATGTTGCGTAATTGTTTGATTCCTGCTTAATTATTGATTTGAATCGAATTTGAGGTATATGAGTGATTCGTTTGAGGTGGAATTTGTTGGTAATTCTGTGTTGTTTCGATTTATAATGGGTTGAAAAGAGTAAAAGAAAGAAAAATTTGGAATTGAACTGCATTCGGATTATCGAGAGCGTGGAAGTGATTGCTTTATCTGAGTTCCTAGTTAGTGTTTCATACTTTCATTGGACTTGAGAGAATTCAAGTTTGTGTTGGGAGTGAATTGTGTGCCTTTGTCACTTGTAACATAGATGAACTGCCATGATTTTCGGACTAACATTTTGCTATTTGTCAACTTTATGAGAACTTGAGATATCATATGATAACCGTGAGAACTTGTTCTCTGATTTCACATGGACAATTACTCAGGTCGTTTTTTAAGCTTCTGATTTCACATAGGACTCCATATTTGTTTAGGGATAGGTTTGTGTTGCTTTGAACCATGAAACTCTGTTTTAGCATGACCCATGATGCCCGTCGTTGAGGGTACCAAAGATAAAATTTATAATTCCTAACTTTAACAATAGATAGTGAAAGTCAGGGTCGAACCACAAGGAGGTGGGGAATGTTTATTGTCTTAATGTTAATGTTTAAAGGTAACAAATTTGGGGGTTGATTGGTTGATTATTATATCTAAAGCAAAGATTAAAATAAAACAAGAATTAAAAGATGAGAATAAAATATAATAAAAGAGGATGCTAGGATGTTTGGGTAATAAATAGCTAAGGTAAAATAAATCCTAAGGTCAACATGTATTGCAGTCGCGTAAGGGGGTGTAACATATCTTTTTAGGTCTATGCTACCTAATAGCTCCTTTCGGCCTATGCTATTAGTTCCTAGGTCTCACAATTATTGGGTGTCAACAATAAGGGTGATTCCTAAATCCCAGGTTACATACCTTTCAGCCTTGAGTAACCTATCCGTCTTAAAGTGTAAACCAATGCCCTTCCCGTATCTTTCAATCTTGGGTAGGTCATTACTAACATCCTACAAGTCTCCTATTGGTCTCATTGCAGGATATTATAATTTATAAGAAAAGACGAAATAAGAAAACAGACGCGAGTGGTCGACCGACCGGCTACTCCAGTCGGCCGACTACGGCCTCGGTCGACCGACCGACTATTCCAGTCGGCCGACCGGGGTCCTGCTACAGGTCGGGTTTTTCGGATTTCATTCACCTATGCATATTATCCCCTACATCCTAACATATCAAAATTAGCTACTCATGACTGTTAAGACGAATATAAAATTGGGAATAAACATAGAGAACATAGTAAATAAACTAAGCATGCAAGATTCAATAAGGCTTGGGATTCTAACTTAACAATTGTAATAAAAGCAATAGGAACAATAATAAAACTAGATCAAAGAGGAATTACCACAATTGGAATTAAGGCAGAACGGAATTAACTTTATTGAATACTTGGGAACTATTGAAAGATTACAAAACTAAAGCTTGAATAAAACTCAATATGATAAAGACTTGATACTAAAAGATTTTATAGATGAAAAGATCTAAAATAATCCCAGATCCAAGATGCCAAACCCTAATCACAAGATTGGCTTAAATAGGGTAAAAACTAAGAGTTTCCTTAAAATTCTATGTCTACTTTATTTCCGAAAAAGAAAAGAAATCGTATGGGCTTTAATCTGGTCGGCCGACCCGTATAACTGGTCGGTCGACCACTTCTTGTTGGACCTCTTTTATTTCCGGCCCTTCTTGGAAATTGGGCTTCATGAAAATCAGGCCTGGTCGGCCGACCCGTTTGGGTGGTCGGTCGACCGCTTCCTCTGGGGAGTCTTCGGATTTCTTCTGTTTTGACTCTTGGTACTTGATTTTGACTCCAGTTGACTTTCCATTTATTCCTTAATTAAGCAAAAGACTTGAGGATACGAATTTGGTGCTAAATCGTCTCTTTTCCGCATAAATCTGCAAAAGTGCATAAAAATACGAAAGTACACAATTTGTGGGAAATAAAGGCTAAAACATAGTAAATGAGCGACCAAATACGTGTAAAAATAGATGTAAAACATCATAAAATAGACACGTATCAAATTCCCCAAACCAAACCCTTGCTTGCCCTCAAGCAAGAAATAGACTCGATCTTAACTAATGGAACGATTTCAATCTCAGAGCGAAATTTACATGTTAGCCTATACCAATGCCAAGAACAAAATGAGATAATATTCAAATCATGCAAACGAGTTATAGTGTCGTCAGATTTGCAAATAAAGAAACTATAGAGACTTATACCATGGACTCTCGCGGTACGCTCGAGACACTCATGAAGCAAAGGGTGAGTATATGTAAAAGATAGAAAGAAGTAATTTTGTAGAGACACTCACCTAACTGCGACCCATGGAAACATGCCTGCAATCTAACATGAACAAGAATTCTACAACTTTGTATAACAATCTCATTTAAGTGACCCAGATACATACAAAAGAGGTACGAAAGATATGTGAGGTAAAAGGTAAAGGTGGTTAAGATGTTTTTGGGTTTGTGGGGTTAGTAGCCAAGCTAGTAAAACCGATTCCTAATAACATATTTCACGACTTTTTGATATTAAGAAAGTGCCTTTTCTTGTGGCACAACTCTCACATTTGAATATAAGAAAGGATTCCCAAATATTTTTGAATGAAGCACGGGAGTGATAACATATAAAAGAAAGGGATTTCTTGAAACGAATTTTTTTCTGATGCTGTCAGTTGGTCGGCCGACCTGTATATGTGGTCGGTCGACTGACTTTCGTTTTTGCCGGATTTTTTTTTTCGTTTTTCTTTTCTTTCTTTCTTTGAATTTTCTGTTCTTTTTTTCTTTTCTTGCTTTCTTTCTTTCTTTTCTCTTTTTGCTCATGATAGCACACAAACCAAGATGCCTTAAAAAATAAACCAAAGACCACAGATACTAGCTTGGAAGGGTAGGCTAAGTATGGGATGTAGTTTTGGGGGAATAAAAAGGCAAATTTGGCTATGTGAAGCTTATGGGTAAATATGAGAAAAGGGATCCCAAATGCACGTATCAAGACTCACAAAACGAGAAAGTAAAACAAGTATATAGCAATTCAAGTTCATGTTTATGCATATTGATGTAACATGTTCCAAGGGGAGTACTACTCACATCCTAGACAACTGGTTTAAGAATGAAACCAGGAATAAGGCTCTAAGACTCAGAATGTATAGTAGGTTGCCAAGGTATAAGTCAAGTCTCAAGATATACAAATTGACAAAAACTCGTAGATATGCAAAAGACTTTCATACTAAAACAAGTTGACAAGGCAAGATAAAAGCATAAACATGTGAGATAGCTAAATCATCCTTGAAATACTTTCGTTCCGACTCGACCTATATGCTAAAATAAACGTGCATTTTTTTTTGAATTTTTGAATTTTTTTTTAATTTTTTTGGATTTTTGTATAAATAAGGAAAATAAAGAAAAGAACGATGCAAGACAGAAATGCAATAAACGTGTGACAAAATGCAATGCATGTAACACGAAACCATTCCCCAAACCAACCCGCACAATGTCCCCATTGTGCATTAGCCTAAGTAAAGGTTTCAGAAAATTAAAGGAAAGATGCAAAGAAATAAAAACTAAGGAAAAACTGGAAAGAACTCACTGGGTTAAAAGATGTAAGAGAAAAACCTCCCCAAACCAGCGTAAGCTGGGAGGTTTTGGTGGCCAGCAGTGCCACTCAAGTATCCAAGTCAATTTCGCGATTTCCAAGGAAGAGAAACGAAAGACCGCAGCGGCCAGTAGGTCGACCGACCGGTGTTTCTGGTCGATCGACCTCCTGTGAACAGCGGAAAATTCTGCGAAACAGCGCGTCTGGTCGACCGACTGATGATTATGGTCGGTCGACCGGCTGAGTCCTGGAGGTCTTCTTTTCTTCGGAAATCCTGAAAAAACAAGAAAAATATGTGCGCCCAACAATGCGCGAGATGCCAAAACGATTCTAAAAGTCTTAACTACTAGCAAACCGAACTAAAAAGTTTCACACAACATAAAATAAATAGTCTTAAAACTGAAATTTAAAAACAACTATCCGCTGAAGATGCGGAAAATATCCGACCACGGCTTCTGACGGCACGCCGTAGTCTCCACAGTTTTTGCTTCAGTGGCAAAACACATCTTCTTTCCTCCATCGCAAAGCATATGCGACGGTCTCTCTGCTTGAGCCTGCCTCCTCTTCTTTTTCTCCTCTCGATCCACGACGTCTGGATCCTCATCTTCTCCATAGCTTAGGCATCCCATTCCTCCTCTCTGGATGATGACTTCCCTCTCCTTGGGTTTCCCCAAACCAATTCCTGCAGTAGTCAAAATAGAAGTCTCCTCCCTATTGCTCCCAATCTGGGGCGGAGGTGTAAAAACAGATACAGGAACAGGTAGTAAAGGTGGAGAAGTAGTGATGACCTCATACTTCTTTTCAGAAGTGATAGCATTGCATGTGATTGGGGTCATAGCATCCTTCTTCCTATAGGATAGGCCATAGATAATAGAATGTTTGCCTACTTTGAAGGTTAGAGTTCCAGTGCCTACATCTATAATGGCACCTGCAGTGTGAAGAAAGGGTCTTCCTAGAATGATGGGTATATGGGCATCCTCTGGGATGTCCAAGACAACAAAGTCTACTGGGAAGAAAAACCTGTCAATGCGCACAGGGATGTTTTCTAACACCCCTACAGGTTCCATTGATGTGCGATCAGCCATCTGGACCGTCATACTGGTCACTGCAAATTCGGTCATTCCTAGTTTTAAGGCAACACTTAGTGGCATGACACTTATACTAGCACCTAAGTCGCATAGAGCCTTTTTTACTGGGAAAGTTCCTATATTACAGGGGACAGAAAAACTTCCAGGGTCTTCTAATTTATGAGGGGCAATGACATGAGTTAAAAAGCTAGATGACTCTTCAGTGAGAGCCACCGACTCAACCTTTTCTAGAGACCTCTTTCTTGACAAAAGCTGTCTCATGAATTTAAGATAAGAAGGAACTTGTTGAACTAATTCTAAAAATGGAACTTGAACATTTAATGAACGAATTACATCTTTAAATTTGTCAAAAGATACCTGTTCCTTTGAAGGCACGAGTCTCTCCGGAAAAGGAGCAGCTGAGGATTCCGTATTTGCAGCCCTTTTTAAAAATCTGGGGGTCTTGTCACCCCTGAAAAGAAAATCTCGCAAGTTATTCGGCAATTCTGGACGAAAGGGAACTTCAGATTCGGCTTCGGTGGTCGGTCGACCAGTATCCTCGGTCGGTCGACCAGTCTCCTGTTCAGCTGATATTTTCGGATCCTGCTCCGTGGTCGGTCGACCAGATTCCTCGGTCGGTCGACCGACTTTGCTGCTGCTCGCTGTTTTTTCTTTCTCAGCCCCTACTTTAGCTCCACTTCGCAGGGTTACGACGTTTAGAGTCTCCTTCTTCTGGTCTGGCTTGGTCGGAAGTTGACCTGGAGCCCTAGTGTCATTCTTGCTCGCGATCTGAGCAATCTGGGACTCCAACATCTTCATCCCTGCCTCTCTAGCCTGCGACTCCTTCTGAACCAACCCAATAAGATTTTGGATAAGAGCATCTGTGTTGGGTGGTGGATTGGAAGGTGGTTGAGGGTTGAAAGGTGGTCTTTGGAAATTCTGTTTATGTGGGGGTACATATGTGGAATTTTGCTGAGGTTGCATATGCTGTGGGTTTTGAACATTCTGGCTCGTCCACCTTAGGTTGGGATGGACATTATTATTATTTGGGTCATAGAAATTGTTCCCACGATAATGCTGAAAAGCGGCACATGTTTCATTAGATGAAGTACAGAACTTTGACACATGCCCTTCTCCACCGCACCTCTCACAAGCAAAGGGTCCGTCCTGAACGGCGTTCACCTGGTAAATTCCTCCCTTGCTTCCACTCCCTAGATCGAGCTTTCCTGCAGCTTCAAATTTTTCTAACTTGGCCGTCAAGGCCTCAATTGCTGACAGGTTGTACTCAGATTTTCTCTGATTTCCTCTGGAAGTACCATGCTCAGCGCGGTGCACAGCAACATCTTCTATTAACTTGAGACCTTTAGTCTCTCCTGAATTATCTTGGAATCTCCCATTAGCTGCAGCATCTAGGTAGGCCCTGTTGTCATCATAGAGGCCATTGTAGAACTGGTTGCAAAGAAACCATTGTTCGAATCCGTGGTGTGGTATGGATCGAACAAGTCTCTTGAACCTGTCCCACGCCTCGCTAAAGTCTTCATTGGGACCTTGCTTGAAATTGGTGATCTGCGCTCTTAAAGCATTTGTCTTTGATGCAGAGTAATATTTCCTGTAGAAAGCTAGGGCTAAGGTGTTCCAATCTGTAACTCCCGCAGCAGTGCGGTCAAGGTCTCTGTACCATTCTCTCGCAGAGTCCCTAAGGGAGAAGATAAATATGGTCTGTTTAATCTGGTCTTGCGTCACTCCTTCTGGGGGTGCTATAGAGCATATGTAATCTGTGAAGATTTCAATATGCTTAGCAGCATCCTCATTGGCCGAGCCTCCAAATTGGTTTCTTTCAACCATAGTTATATAGGCAGGCTTGGCCTCGAATGGCTTCCCAGTACCTGTAGGTAAAGTGAACCCTTTGTATAGGTCCTTTGCCTGAGGCATAGAGTGACTGGCAATAGTAGCTTCCTCTGTCATGTTATCTTCTTCTTTAGGAAAAACTGGAAAGCAGGTTAAAGATGGTGTTTTTGGTGAAGGTGGATTGATGGGTGAATTTGGTTGTGAAGGTGGTGTTTTTGGTGAAGATGGTGGTAACTCGAAAAGGTCTTCTTGAAATAAAGAGGATGGTGACCCTCCCTCTTGATTTGCTAGAAGTTGCTTTCTTCTTTCCTTAAGAGTCCTCTCAATTTCGAGATCAAGTGGTAGGAGTTCTCCTTGAACTGACCTGCGCATAAGAGGAAACTACAAGAAAAAGGTGAAAAGGTTTAAGGAACCTAAAGTTCCTTAAACAAAGAGAAACAAAAACAAAAAACAATAAACACTGGCGTCACCTCCCCGGCAACGGCGCCAAAATTTGATGCCCGTCGTTGAGGGTACCAAAGATAAAATTTATAATTCCTAACTTTAACAATAGATAGTGAAAGTCAGGGTCGAACCACAAGGAGGTGGGGAATGTTTATTGTCTTAATGTTAATGTTTAAAGGTAACAAATTTGGGGGTTGATTGGTTGATTATTATATCTAAAGCAAAGATTAAAATAAAACAAGAATTAAAAGATGAGAATAAAATATAATAAAAGAGGATGCTAGGATGTTTGGGTAATAAATAGCTAAGGTAAAATAAATCCTAAGGTCAACATGTATTGCAGTCGCGTAAGGGGGTGTAACATATCTTTTTAGGTCTATGCTACCTAATAGCTCCTTTCGGCCTATGCTATTAGTTCCTAGGTCTCACAATTATTGGGTGTCAACAATAAGGGTGATTCCTAAATCCCAGGTTACATACCTTTCAGCCTTGAGTAACCTATCCGTCTTAAAGTGTAAACCAATGCCCTTCCCGTATCTTTCAATCTTGGGTAGGTCATTACTAACATCCTACAAGTCTCCTATTGGTCTCATTGCAGGATATTATAATTTATAAGAAAAGACGAAATAAGAAAACAGACGCGAGTGGTCGACCGACCGGCTACTCCAGTCGGCCGACTACGGCCTCGGTCGACCGACCGACTATTCCAGTCGGCCGACCGGGGTCCTGCTACAGGTCGGGTTTTTCGGATTTCATTCACCTATGCATATTATCCCCTACATCCTAACATATCAAAATTAGCTACTCATGACTGTTAAGACGAATATAAAATTGGGAATAAACATAGAGAACATAGTAAATAAACTAAGCATGCAAGATTCAATAAGGCTTGGGATTCTAACTTAACAATTGTAATAAAAGCAATAGGAACAATAATAAAACTAGATCAAAGAGGAATTACCACAATTGGAATTAAGGCAGAACGGAATTAACTTTATTGAATACTTGGGAACTATTGAAAGATTACAAAACTAAAGCTTGAATAAAACTCAATATGATAAAGACTTGATACTAAAAGATTTTATAGATGAAAAGATCTAAAATAATCCCAGATCCAAGATGCCAAACCCTAATCACAAGATTGGCTTAAATAGGGTAAAAACTAAGAGTTTCCTTAAAATTCTAATTCTACTTTATTTCCGAAAAAGAAAAGAAATCGTATGGGCTTTAATCTGGTCGGCCGACCCGTATAACTGGTCGGTCGACCACTTCTTGTTGGACCTCTTTTATTTCCGGCCCTTCTTGGAAATTGGGCTTCATGAAAATCAGGCCTGGTCGGCCGACCCGTTTGGGTGGTCGGTCGACCGCTTCCTCTGGGGAGTCTTCGGATTTCTTCTGTTTTGACTCTTGGTACTTGATTTTGACTCCAGTTGACTTTCCATTTATTCCTTAATTAAGCAAAAGACTTGAGGATACGAATTTGGTGCTAAATCGTCTCTTTTCCGCATAAATCTGCAAAAGTGCATAAAAATACGAAAGTACACAATTTGTGGGAAATAAAGGCTAAAACATAGTAAATGAGCGACCAAATACGTGTAAAAATAGATGTAAAACATCATAAAATAGACACGTATCAACCCATCCTTGACAGTTAAGACATATAATAAGTTTCCAATCATACTCCACATCAATATGCATAAGGGTGCCTTTCTCATCCTTAAAATGAATCTGATTAGGGAGTTTTGGCTTAGACTTAATCCGAATTTATGCTGTAATAAGCTCAGAGGTGCCTAACTTAAGTATTATTTTAAGTGGTTGACTTGTTATATACTACTCTCTCACAATAATCTTAGGACATTCCCAAATATAGTCCAGAATTTCGTTTCATTTGAATGCAAGTGGTTGTGTTCAGCATTGTGCACTACTAGGGCAATTTCCCTTCCTTCTCTTGCACAATCCCCTGATACTTTCATGAAGAAAAATTCAGAATGAATCCATCCACCCTCTCCACACCTAGTCATTGTAGCAGCATGGTTTAAACCACATGATAATAAAGGGGTAAATGTTTGTCATACTCGCGACTTATTGTACTCTGCACCTAACATACACGTCATGGTTAAGATCCATAGGGTCAAACTCGAAAAAAACTTCATGCCTGTTGTCATCCGCCACAAATAAGGACGTGACACTGTGGAGCTTCTTGTCTTGATTCTTTTTTATTTTAGAGTCATAGGACTAGGTGTTGGCTAGAAGATGGCCTAAATGAGATGCTCAATGTTCCTGACAAGTCATCCATCCAAGTTTTAACAAGAGGTTACCCTTAAATTTCTTATACTATGAAATATTATGATACTGTCCAGGTATGACCAATTGCTGTATGAGAGCGAAAACAAAAACCGAATGATGGAGACTAAAGAGCTCTTTGAGTGGGTCCTTAAGCAACCGTGCTTTGAGGTTTTCATCCACTCATTTATTTTCTTATCAGCTCTTTCATCTGTTGTAATTTGTTTGTATGGTGAATATATAATTGTTTGAGCCCGTTTCCTTTGATGCAGGGAGCATCTATTATGTTGTTTCTGAACAAATTTGATATATTTGAACAGAAGATTCATAAGGTAAGACCAGTGAATTTATTACCCTATATGAGCGGTTATCATTACCTGGAACTCATGCTTTATCTAATTTGAAGGTTCCACTCGACTCGTGTCAATGGTTCAAGGATTACCAACAAGGTTTATCTGGAAAACTAGAGACTGAACATACATGCCTATGAGTATGCAATTATTGTCCTCATATGTTTAGTTTAGCTTTGTTGTCCTCTGTTAATGTACTTTTTTACTTACATACCCTTTTCGATTACTTGTTGGTTGTTATCCTTTCAATGTTGCTAAAAACCTTTGAAATATCCTACATTGGAGAGAAATAATAATTTCCGGTTTGAGGATTTACTTCTCCATAATTGTTCTTGAGATGGAGCTCGCTTGGATCTTTGAAGTGGTCTCTCAACTTCTAGCTGGGTGCAGAAGTTGGTAACATGTTAAAGACCACAGCTGTGGAATGGTAAGCATGTAAGAACGGGGCAGGGGTATAGGGTACCACTTTTATAGTATAGCAAAGAACTAGGTTAGGAGTCCATTGTGTTAGGCATTTTTCATCACTGATTGTTCATTTATCGTACTAGACTAATCATTTTCATTCTTCTCTGACCACAAAAAGCTTCATGCTCAGGGATTGCTGTCTGGAGATGAGGGTCTGCTGCTAGCAGTTGAGCAGGGGAGGGTCTGTTGCTGTATCAATAGGGCAGTAGATTAGCAGTAGGTACATCTGTGCTCGAGCAACTCAAATTCTGTGTGGATTAGGTGCATGATCTTTTTGTGGCTATGCTTAAGAAGTGTCAGGAATGTTTCTGGGACTGATTTCGACTTGATGAAGCGTCGTATGCAATAAGCAGTGCAGGGGCAGCTCCTGAATGCGCCTGGACTGGTATTCTCTTGGTAGTGCAACAATGTGGGCAGGGAGTCTGGATCTACTTCTTTCTGGCAGATCTGTCGCTTATGGTTTGCTAAAGAGCTGATGGTTCAGACCTACAAAAATCAGCAGGATTGAACCGCCTAAAGAGCATTGTGGCTTGCTTGAACCACCTAAAGACAACATATTGTTTTCCGTCTTTCCGTCGAGTCTGAGCACTGTATATTTTTTTTATGTATTATTTAGAATAATTACAAAAATTATGTAAGATTCGCTTGTGGAAATATACATTTGAGAGTTATTATATTTAATTAATTTGTTTAAATAATTTCATATGAAAAAAAAAAAAAAAAAAAAAATTTTACCCCTATTTGCGGCGTTTTTTGCGGCGTTTTTAAAAAAAAACGCCTCAAATAGCGTTTTATTTGCGGCGTTTTTTTTCCGCCGCAAATAGACTTTGCTATTTGCGGCCCCTTTATTTGCTGCTGCATCAAAAACGCCGCAAATGCTCTATATTTTGACGCCGCAAAAAGCCTTTTTTCTACTAGTGTATCAACCAATAAAAAGACAGTTTATCCTAATAAGTTGTTGATTTTGCAATCTCAGGCTGCTAATTATCTGAATATCAAGGATTTACTAGACTTGACATGTCAAACAGTGGCAGTGGCGGACATGATGAAAGGGAAGACACCTGAGGAAATCAGGAAGTTATTCAACATTGTCAATGACTTCACACCCGAAGAAGAAGAAGAGGTTCGAAGGGAGAATCAGTGGGCCTTTAAATGATCGTCTCTCATTTCACTCGCTGTCATGTTTATATTATCATCGGAGTTTAATTAGGGCTTGATGATCTTTTGGAACGTTTTCTAGTTTTTGTCTAATAACTTGTTGGTTTTAACTTTTAATAGTAATAATGATGTTTATAATGTCAAAAATTTATTTGATTTTACCATGGACCCTTGATGCTTTTTTTGAACTTTAAATTATAATTGTAGACTTCTCACATAAGAGTTCTTTTTAGTGGAGACAAAAAAAAATGCACGGGTCAATTTTACGACTATATATACGGAGTACTAAGCTTATAACATAATATTCATTTTATCGGCAATTTAATTAAGAAAATATATGAACTAAAATTAAATTGAATAATTGCACCGATTTTAAATTAAATTAAAATGTAATAATAATGAATTAAATACATTACCCAGCACATAAAGTAGAAAAATTGCTAAAAATTTCATTAATTATTGTTAAGATCATAGCCTCATCAACGTGATTACGTGAGAAAAAACAAATTTTCACAACTCTTAAAAAGAGTTCCATTTTATAATTTCTGGTTATTAATAGGATTTACTAAAAACTTTTGATGATTTTTTTCAATTATATCGTTTTTTTAAAGTTTAGGTTCTTCTCTTGATATACATGACATCATATATAACCTACGTTAATATAATATTGAATTTTATAAAATAATCACCGTGATTAAATCCAGTGTTCTATATAATTAAAATGTTCTGGTATAAGTGGGTTAATTACGTGCTCGTCAAAATAATTATATTTAAACTATGCAACTTACATTGGAGTTACAATTTATAAATGTATAAAAACAAGTTTTATTGTATTGATACAACGTATAAGTGAATGAAATTGATTTTTTTTTGTGTAATTTTGGCTGGAAATAAAAAAAATAGATTCAATTTGAGTTTAACTCATAGTTGTGGGGGCCTAATCACTACATTTGAAATTTACGGAACTTAATTTCACAATTCGTCAAAATTATAGAGCCTAATTGCGACTTTCACGCTTCTTTATTTATTAGCATGTTTGTCCCATATCATAGTTGGTCAGAATGTTGTAATTTGTTTGATATCTTTTATGTTTGTAAATATTCACAACTATACATTTGACAAAACAGTTCTTACTCAGTTTTTACTCTGATTTACAAAATAGTAACAGTGTAACACGTATATCCGTCGCAATGTTTTGAAATCAATGTAGGCATGAAATTGAACCATTACATAATGGCATCATAAACTTGAACTTAATCAAATATTTTGAATATTTGATTCAATTTTGAAGCCTTGTATGTAATACCTTCATGTAGAATTACTTCCTAGATTCCAAGATAACAAACTTAGGTCTCCATAAGGCCTGAAATATTGTATACAAAATATATGTTATTATTAACTTAAACGTATCGGCTTTACCGTTTTTTGGAGACCTAAGCTTGTTAGAAAAACCGTACATAATATGTAAATTATAAAGTGACGAAATAAGTTAAATGACCTTACATATCTCAAAACTATATTTGTGTGATGACAAAATAAACAAAGAATAAAATTACAACGTAATGTATATCCTTCAAAATTTGATTTTTATCACTTTATTCAATAGATTTTGGTGTTCACTTTGGAGCGTTCCTCGTTTCTGAATATAAAACATCAACATTATTTAAAGTAAGCATGTGAATATTAGAAATATTTATCATCAACATCAAAGTATTTAATCATGGTATTAAATTATCAACAACACAATTACTTGGTTAACAATGTTGTTAAAACTTTTCAATTTAAAAAATATGAAATAAATTACAATAATCTAGTGTCAAAAGATATTTTGAAGTTTTTTCTATTTGATTCAATGCTATATTAATAAAATATTTCGTGAGAAACAATAAGACCCTGTTTTTTTCCGACTTAATTTCAACTCGTTTTATTTCTGCACGGCATTGTTCAATTTAGTATATCAGTTCAATTCAACTAATTTTTTCACAAATTAACTCTTACTATTCAATTTAGTTAAATTTCATTCAATTAAGTTCACTTCAGCTCAGTTCATTAAGTTTAATTCAGTTCTTTTCAGCCGAAAAAAACAGAACCAAAATGACAAATTAAAAATATATATTTACCTCGGATTTCGAACATGTAGCAAAATGAGGATGAGAGAAACAAGCAAGGTGAATGAACCAACACTAAGATAGGCAAGACCAAGGAAGTCATTCTTTGTTCCTAACCAATTTGTAGTTGATAATACTAATTTCTTTGCTCCTCCAAAAATGTAAGTATTGTAATTGTTCATGATATCGACCACAATAATGTCTCCAGCATTTAAATCTTCTTCAACCTTTCCATATAATTTGCGAAAATTGGGTAAGGCAGCTGTACGCATCCATACGATAAGATCTTCTTGCTCACTTAGCTGATCATTATATAAAAAATTATGCATAATAATATTAGTGCAAATCTGTTAGTTGTTAACTAATTTAGTTGGTAAAATCAAAAGATGTAATATTGATAATGCAGGGTTTAAATTTCGACAAGATCAAATTTGTCCTTGTATATATGTATACATTATACCGTGTATTTATTTATGCCAACAGCTACCATGCATATTAACTAAATTAGGCAAAACATAAATACCTAAAAATTTAAAGAATGGAAAAAAAGTAATAAGTAAAAAAAATCCGTTGAATATTGTTAAACAGAAACAAAAAAAAAACTCTTTTCGTTCCAATCATTTATTTATTTTGGGTCATTTGGTTGCCACTGAAATAACACAGGCATTGCAAAATCCATGATTTTAAAAAAAAGGTAGGTTGTTTGGTTCACAAAATTTTTGAAAAATACAAGAATTGAAACTTTCAATGAATTTCCAATGCCTACATAATATAGGAACTTGTTTACCTACTCCCCCATAATCATTGCAAATTCCTGTGGAATTTAATTCCTACATGGACAACCAAACAGTTTTCTCAAATTCACCCGAATTGGATGTGGGAATTTATTTCCAATTCTAAGTTCCTAGGAAAATTACTTCCCTAATCAACCAATCGACTCCTTTGTTTTTGCCTCGAAGATTAAAGAAGATAATCAATTATAGAGTAATATATTATTATTATTATTAGAAAAATTAAATAATTGAATGATCAACACAAACAAAAAGACATTAACCAAATATCTAAAAACATCATAAATAAAATAGATAAATTAGATGATCGAGACAAATGAGATTAATCGGCTTACCGGTATACTGGGATCGAGCTTTCCTCCACCAATAAGAGAGCTATTTTGAAAATTCGATGGGTAGACATTATTCCCGAATTTGTACTCTTTATCACTTTTCCATGCGATATTTTTTCTATTAATTTTTAACTTGGATTTTCCACGAGAAAATCTATAAGTATCATTGAACAAACTCCATGCCACTAATCCACATGGAACTATAATTTTATCGTGACTATATTCTTCAGGTTTACATGTACTTGTAAGACCATTTCCTATCCCATCCAATAATTGTTTGTCACACCTACTCTTTACATATCTGAAAAGAAAAAACGAAAATATCCTAGATTAGCGGTTAAATATACTTTATTAACAATGTATTAAGACGATAATGTGATATGTATGGTAGATACTAGATAGTATGGTGGTCAACCTAGCTAAGCTATAAACCAACATAAATTTATCTACTAATTTGAGTGTTACGTTTCGCATGCAATTTATGGGGTGTTCGCTAAACGGTGGATTGATAAATTTTCAACATATTTAAGGTTTTAGGATGTTTGACTTATCAAACTACTAGTAATTTGAGTGTTTGGTAAACACATGTTGAATTAGTAGATTGTAAAAAATGTTTTTTTCAACCATTTAAACATAAATACAACAATCTATTAACTTAAATCTGCTAATTATCAAACACTTCTATTGAACCTGCTAATTGAAATATACAAGTCAAACATGTCAATTAATTTGTTATTTATAATCTGTTTGATCAACCTATTTCAGCTAACATTAATTAGCTAAGTAAAAATAATACAAGGAAAACCACCAGAAAGCTTATATAGATCGACTACTCACCGTCGATGATTTTGGTAGAAGTTATCAAGTTCATAATATATATAAACGGGGGCTTTCATCTGTTTTGGCACCTACATACAGAGATTACACAAAAGAAAAAATAATACGAAGTAGCGATTACGTAAAATCTAAAACTTTAGTTAAATTATTAAGCTAATTTTGTCAAACAAGCTAGTTTACTTGTCTTGTCAAATCAAGCCTTTGTGCACCAAGACACATGTGATGGACCGTCACAAATTTACAATAAAACAAGTAATAACAAAACAGTTTGTTATGCTCTAGATATACTATTTTTATCTTATCTAAATATTACTTTATTCCTCACAAGTTTACGACAATACGCATTTATGGTAGCTTTTGTGGCGTATGAAAATTTTACTACACGACTAGACGTGAGTGTGAATCATGAATTCAATATAAGGAAGAATTTACCTTTAAAATTCGCGTACAATTCTTTGGTATAGAATCATCTTTGATGTAACCCACTTTATTGTTTAAATAGTGTGAAGGAACGCACTCAACATCATAACGATCAACCACCTCAACGACCTACACATAATATTATTGTTATCAAAATATAAACAAAAATAACTTTAAAATATAAAATTATCCTAAAATTCACTTACGTTAGGTGTATAAAATTGGATGACTTTGACCATTAACTTAAACTTTAAATTAAAATGGTTCTCTTACGAACAAGATACTATATCTATATAACTGATTAAATTTTTCAAGAAAGTTGTTTATATTACGGCATGGTATATTGGTTATGTATAAGTTAACAATTAAGATGGTTATATTTCGTCATGTTATGTATGAGTTAACATCACCTGGAATATAGTGTACGACCTTAGTAATAACAATAATAATAGTTGGGCTTTCACCATCACTTCAAAGTTTGGTTGAGATGATTCATCTATCATGGTATCAGAGCCAGTTTAACCGAATGTGATGGTTTGAATCCCTAAACCTCAAATCCCCTCAAAAACTCACGAAGTAGAAACCCAACACACGGTATGGAGGAGTATGTGCAAAGTAACCACTCTTTAAGCCCAACGGGAATTTGAGTGACTCGCGAAGTGAAAACTCAGCATACGATATGGGGTAATGGGGAGCCTGTGCAAAGTAACCACTCTTCAAGCTCAACGGACATTTGAGTGAGGGAACGTAATAGGAATATTAATAATAAGCTTTAACCATCACCTTAAGATTTTGGTGGAGATGGTTCATCTATCACTCAAGATGTTAATTTTAAACCAAGTGCGCATCGAAGGTAGTGGACTAACGGTTATGGTTCCGTCGTCACAAAAAAAAATCATAGAGGCAAAGAAAAGCTTCATTATAATTTGAGATAATCACAAAATCTAAGCTATAAATATTAAGAGAAAAGGCGATTACACTTTCAGAAGCACGTAAAGTGGTGAGTCCAATTGGAATGGAAATGACGCCTAATAGAATAAGTATGGAAATAACCTGTTAAAATAATAAATAAATAATATATAAGGAGTAATTACATTATTTGAAAATTTTATAGTATAAAAAAATAACTAAAAAAATAATGATATGTTAATATTTCAGTTTCATACTCACACATGCTGGTTTCAAGACCGGTTTACAAGTAGGAAGTCTTTGTTGTGTAAACCGATAATAAGCTATCAATCAAAAGGCAAAAAAAATTAACAATTAGCATGTAAATGTAATTAAAAAAATTAAAATAAATATAAAAGTACATTATAAGACTTAAGAGCCCATATTTTCTTTATACGTGTTTGTTTTGAAACATTTTACAATAGAAATCAGCACAAAAATTAGACATTGTTTGGTTCATACATAAAATTAAAATTACGTGTTTATTTGCATGCATTAGGAATTTATGCCTTAAATTTGTGTCAAAAACGAATTAAGTTAAGGTAAGATTAAGTTAAATTCCGGACATATATATAGGACTTGGAAACCCCTACAGAGTTTAAAACTCCCTCATTTAATTTTAAAAGATATGCATAGGGTAACCAAATAACCTCGAAATATCACAATTCATGAAGTTACGGAATTCCCGTGAATTTGCCGAGTAATCAAAAAAGGCCTTAAAACAAGTGTTTATTATATAATCAATAATAGTTATAAAAGTACCTAAAGAGTAATCATGAATTTATTAACATATTTGGTACTTGATAATGCTTTTATTTGAGTAACACATTTGTAGTATTTGTTTGTATATTGTATGACATAAGTATATCATATCGAAACTAAGTGAATCATGCATTTCAACAATTGTTTTTCATGAAACAAAGCATATATATCAAACATTGTTACCCAATCGATAACTCTTGATCATATCTATGCAAGATTTAATTATCATTAGAAAAAAAACAAAAATGCAAAATAAAATAAAAATCAAATTACAAACATATTATTATTTTTTATACAACATTTATACCTATAAATGAATAAAAAATTCGCACTATAAATATATTATAGAACAAAACAATTGAATTGAAAAAAATGTTAGTGATTAATGATAACCAAAGTAATACCTTTATTCACCATTGGTATATGACAATGAATTCCACGTTTACTTTTGATGATTATTAATTTTTTATGATCGGTAACTTTTGACAAAGTAAAAAACTATTTTTGGTTGCATTTCCTAATTATATCAATTAAGTTTTGTAATGAGTACAACTATATAACAACTTAATTAGGTGTATGACTTATGAGTGAGTACAATGCATATATACGCACATCAAACAAACTTGTCCTATTCTTTTGTCATGACTCATCTTCTCACTTGCAAAAATAATAATCTCAATTTAACTATATATGTGTGTTCCATAGGACTATTTAGATCAATTGGACAATTGATAAGTGATTATTTTAGTTTAATCGAAGGTCTTGAATATAAACTCTGAAAATAAAGTCTTGTTAAAACTCGTGATGAGGACGTTATTATTCAGTGACTTTATATGGCTCGAATATGAATTCAATCAGATGATATACACCAAAAACGATATATTGGAAACAAACAATAAATAAAAAACCGGAAGTTTTAGGCCTTAATTTGAGACAATCTTTCTCATTAAAGAATGAAAAAGTGAAATTTTTAGTTGAAATTTTGATTTTTTTTTAGTTCTTTCATCGATACTGAAATTTCTTGAATGTTAAATTTGCACAACTCGATCACCACCTTTACCAATCAAACTCACATTGACTTTATTTCATATCAACAATTGTTTGTTGATAATATTTTCCAAAGTCCTAAACTCCTAATGTATTCAACGTTATAAATCGTAGAAAAAACACTTTATTTGATTACTTTATTATTATAACGTAGTTGTTGTTTACACCCGGAATAACGCCCAAGGATGGTGAATGTTGAACACACTTGAGGAAGATGTTTATCGAAGGGAGCCGTGTCACGACATTTTGATGAGTGTCCAAACATAATGGTTGCTAGTTATTGTAGTCATCAATTGTGGCTCACTAGTTACTAGTTAGTCTTATGAACGATTATGGTTACCAACACTTAAGGAAGCGGTCTAGGCCCTGTTTGTCAAATAGTAGAAACAGATTCATGATAGCGGATAAGTTAGCAGAATACGATTAACAAATTTTATTAGTAGCAGGTTTGATTATTAAATTAATTTTATCTAAAAGAGTTTCTACTCCTCAAAATGAGTTTTTTTGGTGAAGTTTATCTAAAAGAGTTTCTACTTCTCAAAATGAGTTTTTTTTACAAACGATTTCTTGGAAAAGTTATGATTGTTTGACCTAAGTTTTGTAAAAATAGTTTCTTACAAAAAAAATTGATGTGTTTGCCCTGTTTGGCCAAATTGCTCTTATCCATCCTTATTTTATTTGTATTTTTTTACAAAGTTTGGATCTACGTTACTTTTGTCAAACTTTTCATTTTTAAGCGCATATTTTTCTAATGAAATTATACAATGCCATAGTTATTGGAACACCTCAACTATCAAAGTGTCCTAACTCTTAACAAGGTTTACCTTAACAAATGGAAGCATTACCATCTCAGTTGTCCGAGATAGTTCATATTAAAGAGACAATAAAAGAACAAATTAAATACTATATTAACTTCTTTATAAATTACAAAGTACAACTCAAAACAAACCAACTAACTAACAGCGGAGAAAATACAACTGATCAAACTAATTGTCATCTAAACTAAGTGAACTCAACGGTGACGTGTCCCCTCCGAGAACCCCAACCAAATCTCCCAGCAACCATCAACACCTAATAAGACTATCTACTCACCATTTGCCGACAATATCAAATGGATCACCGCAGACACGGAAAAAAATACAGTAACACACCACAAGGTCAGTCAACTATACGGATAATCATAAGCCAAAAAACAAAAACAAACCAAACAAACCCGTATCGGCACAATCCTCCAAACTCCAAGACCCAAGATCTAAATCGTAACCCAGATTCAGTAAGGACCCGTTAACCGACTCTTGACCATAGAGAGACAGTAGAAAGAGTCCTTAGTGAAAGACGGAAGAGGATGTTATGTATCTCTTAAATAATGAGATACTCGACCTAGTAGGTGGTATCATTCTAGTACCATGGTACTCAACCGAGTATAGTCTGATTTTGCGGGTTATATGTTTTAACGGAGATTTAATCAAGATCATTTCTAATTCATTTCCGTTAACACTAACAACCTTAATTCAGTTTCTCTCCTGATTTCTTCTGTCTCTCACCCTCTTTCGCACCTTGATGATTCCGTCGCAAAAGTTATGGCACGAGCGAAGATTTCACTTGTTAGATCTTGGAGCCACCAACGCTCTAGTGTTGTCGGTAAGTTTTCTTTTCTAGATTTGACAGTGTCTAAATCTTGTGGGTTAGTAATAGGTAATAATATTTTGTAGGATGGTCGTAGATGACGGCGTGATGACTCATGATTTGGATGTATGGATGCTTGTTAAAGGTAGGTTATCCTACTCAGTCAACGTTTGGCTTATGTATGTATATGTGACGCTGTTAAGTATGCTAGATGATTGAATTAAGTTATTGGTGTTGACAATGGTATACTACATGCTTGGATTGGGTTATTGATGTTGTTGAATATGATGATTGTATAACATGTTGTAATACTCCGTAATATTTTATAAGTATGAGGTCGTGTTGATAAAACTTTGGTCGTTTACTATTCGATAATTAGTCGAATATGTTTATGCGCTTAGTATATTTTACATGTTAATTGTGTAATGTCGGGTTGAAGTTTTAAGTATGAGTTGGGGATTCGTTTTATGTGCAACCACGTTACTACGAGCTTGTAATAAACCGGGTCTAATAGTTAGCAATATGCCTCGGTATGTGTGCAAACATACAGCCCATCACTCGACGTAACACTAATACCACAACCCTCTTCAAACTCCCTCTCCTACCGTCATATGTACACCCTCAGAAACCCTAACCCTAGCACACATACACACATAATCTCTCTGCCACTTTTCTGCCGCCACATCATTGTCTGAGAAGGAGGGTTTTACACGGTGGTTAGGGGTTGCTAGGGTGGCTCGTTTGCTAGGGCAAGGAGGTAAGATCATCATCCTCTCGTTTTCCTCTGTTTTTCCGTAGCACTTTTTGTATGAAATCCGTTTGGTATATACGCTTAAACTCTCTGTGTTATGCATAATTACAATCTGTGATGTGTGGTGATGATGTGTGGGTAGTGTTAGGGTCGTCGTTGACTTTTCTTGACCGTCGATGGTGGGTGTTTTACACGGTGTCAGAGTCGTGTTTTTTTTATAAAACCAGTTTTGCGTTTTGAACAGCTCTGTTTCCAACCTGTTGCCTTCGATAGTTTGTTTATGATTTCGTATGGGTGTTGGGTCGTCATGAAGGTTGTAGTTAGGGTGTTGGGATGGTCCTTGTCATGGTGGTTTTGGGTTGTCGTGTCTGAAGTGGGAGTGGGTTTCGTTTGGTGTCACGAATAACACAATCAGGGAACAGGCGTGGGTACTGGGTGTTGGTGCCTGTTGTAGATGGTGGTTGTGGTTAGTTGGCGGCCACTGACTCCTCCCCTGGAACCACCGTGGCTCAGTGGCGAGCCTGGTGGTGCCGGAGGAGAAGTCAGGGGTTGCAAGTGGAGTCGGATGTGGTGTTCGTAAGGGTAGTTAGTCACGGTGGCTGCACGTTTTGGTTGTTATTCGTGTGTTATGCGTGTTGTGTGCTAATAAAATTAGGTTAAGTGTAAGGCGGTTGTTTTAGTGTAAGTAATTCTGGTTGTTGCCTTGTTATTAGTATTACTGGATGTATGATTATTATTATTATTATTTTTTTTTTATTAGTATTGCTAGTATCATTATTATCAATAACTTGTTATTGTTATTATGGTTAGTAAGAGTATTGGTATGATTATATGTTATTATTAGAATTGTTATTATTAGTAATATTGTTCATAATAATATTTAATTATTAAGTTGGTAAGTAATTTTAATATACAAGAATGTGACGGTTATCAATACTTCGTTTATAATTTCAATGTTCGTTTATTTAACGAAAGTTAGCTATGAAAGTGATATTGACGGGTCGGTTAAGTTAATTGAGGTAGTCATGTTTAATACGGTCTCGTTATGCGTAATATATTATTTAAATCGTTAATTTGAATAATTGATATATTATATTTATTTACGTAGTTATATTAGTTAGTGATTACGTATATTATATTATTAGGTGACGATTTTGAAGTGGCAATATTCTCTTTACTCGCTGGCTTGCTTTTGGACTATATTGCTATTCCAGGTAGGATACACTGACCCTATACTTTATGATGTGTTATGAATGAATGTTGGATTGTGTATTATCGATGCTGAGCATGATTTATATGAAAATGGTATTGGTTGGATTGAGTGTTATTTATTATTATTGGTACGCGCATTGCATTATTTAATAACAAGATGAATTAAGAGTATTGTTGCATTCATGAGTATGGCATGTGCATTGGGTACGGATACGAGATGATGATGATATTATTGGGCCCAGGCTAGTTCTGTAGGACTAGACCTGGTGACCTCAGCTGTTATGCTGGTGTTCGGCGACGGCCGATTATAGTCTGCCGGGAGGTTCGGTATGGCTGGGTGTTACGGATTTGAGATTGAGAATTGAGATTGAGATTGAGCTCGAGCATATCATTGCATTTGTATATCATAATTGTTGACATTATAATTATTGTGTTACCCTACTCAACCGCGAGGTTGACAGTGTATTTGTAATACTCCATTGAACCGAATAGGATATTAGGGTGGGGTAACCCCTTGAAGAGGTCCCTTGATAGGCTTATATGACTAGTGCTTAAACGGATTGAAAGTACTACTCATAACAACAAAGTGCACTTTCTTTTCTGGTTATCCATGCGAAAGAACTCCAAAGTTAAGCGTGCTTGGCTGGGAGTAGTCTTAGGATGGGTGACCTCCTGGGAAGGTTCCCGGGATGCGCATGAGTGAGGACAAAATGCGCTGGAAAGGACTCGTGTTGGTCTGTGGGGCCGGTACATAGCCTGTCGAGCTACCGTGGCTAACATTTCCGGTCCTAGGTGTGGGCCGGGGTTTTACAAATGGTATCAGAGCAACCCTGCGACCGTCTGGTGAGCTTGTGGTCTGGAGTACCTGGGTCACCAACCAAGCGGGGGAGGATTCCTGGTTTGGCTCGGCTGCGGTCGGATGCTGCCAGGCGCAACGAGGACGTTGCGTTCTTCAAGTGGGGGTGTGTAATACTCCATTGAACCGAATAGGATATTCGGGTGGGGTAACCCCTTGAAGAGGTCCCTTGATAGGCTTATATGACTAGTGCTTAAACGGATTGAAAGTACTACTCATAACAACAAAGTGCACTTTCTTTTCTGGTTATCCATGCGAAAGAACTCCAAAGTTAAGCGTGCTTGGCTGGGAGTAGTCTTAGGATGGGTGAGCTCCTGGGAAGGTTCCCGGGATGCGCATGAGTGAGGACAAAATGCGCTGGAAAGGACTCGTGTTGGTCTGTGGGGCCAGTACATAGCCTGTCGAGCTACCGTGGCTAACATTTCCGGTCCTAGGTGTGGGTCGGGGTGTTACAGTATTCGTGTACACCTACGATGATCCGGAATGGGGAGTAGATTCTACAGGTCAGAGACAGATGAGCTAGGAGCTGGGGCAGGAATGTGAGATGCATACTTTGGACCGACTTAGAATTATATTACATCTAGAAAAGTCATCAGTTGTATTTTCTTTTCTGTATGTAGTAACTGTGATAACCAAGTTTAAATTTAATCAGTTTTTATATAAAGTACTTTGGTTTATTTACTTTGTTATTCACTACCTCGGACATTCCGAGATGGTAACAGCTCTATTTATTTGAGAATGTCTTGCTAAAGGCTCTTAAATAAATGGGGGTGTTACACATGTTGTTATGATATTGTTTAGAACCATTGTCCGGAGATGGTTCCAACCTCATCGTCGCTCCTCGCGGCTCCCGTCACGAGGAGGATGTGCACGTTAAGCATCTGGGTACGCTCGTTGCGGTGAGCTGGGATTAAGTGGTTAGGTTGCAGTCCCCACTGGCGGTGAGGATTACCCATTGCGATGAGAATCTAGCAGGGCTACACGTTGCGATGTGTAGTAGGTTATTATTGATATTAGAGCTCGGGATGTGATGTATTTCTTGTATCTGGTAGTATGTTTTATATATTGTTGTGAACCTGTATTGACTTGGTAATGTTGTGTTTTCTTTCCTATTTTATGTTTGTGTCTACGGTGAACCATTTGACATTGTCAGCTAATGGTGAGCAGTCAGATGTGTTTCAGGTGTTGATGCTTGGTTACGTTGTTGGGTCGGGTCGATGAAGAGGACGTGGATGTCGGTAGTGGTAGTCTGACTGAGAATTAGCATAGAGTTAATTATGACGTTTTAGTTTCTATTATTGTATCATTTAGATATATAATGTAAATGTTTTATTATAGTCTGTTAGAGCTGGTTTTATTTCATTGCTATGACTCCTTAATTTGCCTAGTTTAACCCAAGCAAATATAGTACCAATTGAAACTTTTAAGGCTTCACTTAAAGCATTCATTGAATCCCTTTGATCCTTTGATAAAGCTAAGATTGTAAACAGGCAGTGGTAAAGGTGTCCTCCCTTTCTTCCCCTTCATGTTGAAGTTCAGTTATAACTGAAAATAAGAACTAAACCGATCAAACATAACCTTAATCAAGACGCCGTGTAATAAGACACTACCCTAAATCAGTTAGACCCCCACACAGGTGCTCCTTGGGTTCCGCGGTCACCGATTCCAGGGTTACCGCCTTCTTCCGCACAATGTGCACTCCACATACGGAAGTGGGAATTGTTCTCAAATAATCGGAATATATGTAACAGAGTTAAGGAAGGAGATGTTTTTAGATTTTCTGATATTGTTATTGTATGTGAGAGATTCGAATTTATAGGTGAGGAAGACGCTCCAACAGTCAGAATCTTTGTAATATCTCAGGAATCAACGGCCATTAAAACAGTAATGAATTGTAATAAAAACGGAAAATAAATTGAGGGATTATATGATGAGTTAATACTCCAACGACTAGAATTCTAACAGCTAGAATCTGAGGATGTAGTTTGGACCCGGAGCAAAAATATAGCCCCACCACGCACGTGTCACGAACACGAATCGGATGGACGGACAAACAATACAATCAATCATGCTATCAACCATCACAAGACATAAATCAAACAAAAAATAACTAAGTAGGAAAACCTATCTGATTCGTAATCACAAGCAGTTCATCGTCGAGTGGGTTAGATATGGGAGTTAAAACACGCTTTCGTCAACGTAGTTGCTCATTCATGAACATTTTTTCATTATTTTTCCATTCTATGCCCTTTAACTAAAAGCAAAAAAAACTCTCTCTCACATTCACATTCTCTCCACAAAATTAATCAGATTTATTAAATCCGTCAAAATTACACAACTATGTATGCTAATTTTTAACTTTATTAAATATGAAATTAAGGAATTGATTTAAGTAATTGCTTTTTCATGAACAACTTTGAGTCTTTCATATACTTTTTGCCAACTTTTCCATATCTTACCCTTCTTCTAATCAAATTCTCTCTTTTTCTATCTCTTAAAACTAATCAAACATCTAAATTAATAATTGTAATTCTCCTAAACAGGTATTATTCTTAAATCATTGATTACTTCATTGTATCAAATTGTGTCATGATTCAATTGATTTAACCCTAATTTAAACCTTGGCAATTAAGTGTCCCAACTAGATTGCACTGAATATCCATATTTAGTTAGTTTATGTTGGATTAATCTCTCAAAAATTCCAACAATTAAATGTTCAAATAAAGTGTGGAATGTTTCACAAACAAATATGTAAATTGTTTACGATTTGGAAGTAGAAACATATAATCCACAAAGGGTTATGGAATTGTTTTAATTAAAACAATTAATGGTTTATTAGAAGTTTTATGAACTTCTTAATATATATATAGGTGATGGTGGTAATTGTTTGAGTACACGCAAAAAGGAGAGAAGTAAATTAATATAATTTGGTGAGTATACTTATTGTTCTTTAAGAGAGAAAATAGAGTATTCAACATTCGTTAGATATAATTAGAGAGAAAGAGGGAGAGAGAGAGAGAGAGAGAGAGTGACAAATACTAGTGTGTGATTGTACTTTACGAACTTTTTAATATCTTATTAAATGAACTAATTTGTCGAGAGAGCCGTGATTTTTCCCTTAGTTGAGAAGAGTTTCCACGTGAGAAATTGTGGTGTCGTTTTATTTGTTGTTACTTACGTTTGTCTTTGTGTTCCATCATAGTTTCGTTATTGAGTAAATTATTCCTACAACAGGTTTACAGGACGCGTGCGCTTCCTCAAGAGTGGTATCAGAGCCGAAGGTTCTGTATACTGGGAGGTGTGGGAGATTCCGATTTCGGGAGGAACTTATTTATCGTAAGTAAGATGGTAGAGAAATTTCATGTTCCATTGTTTGATGGGAAGATGAATTTTATGGTGTGGAAAGTACAGTTGAGGACTTGCTAGTTTAGTCGAGTCTAGATGAGGCTTTGGAATTGGCTAAGTCATTAGAGATGAGTGAGTTTAATTGGGAGTCAAAGAAAAAGAAAGTCGTGAGTATGATAAGGTTAGGGGTGGCTCCGGAGATTAAGTATAATCTTTTGGGCGAAAAGGAGTCGAGGGCATTGTTAGAAAAGTTACAAGGCATGTATGCGTCAAAGTTGCTCACCAACGTACTATGTCTGCAGTGGGAGTTGTATCAACTCAAGATGAAGGGTGGTGATACAAATTTTCAAGACCACATAAATTAATTCAACCATAACTAGTGAGTTAACTCTTGAATGCCGATGAGAAGATAATAGATCAAGAACAAGCTCTCTTGTTATTGGCTTCGTTGCCGAAGAGCTTTAAACCCGTTGTGATGACAATGCTCGTGGGTAGAGAAAATATCTCTTTAGATGAAGCAATAACGATGATGAGAGAAAATGAGAGGATGATGACAAAAATAGATGGAGATACATCATCAAGTGATGGAGCACTAGTGGCAGATAGTTCTGAAAGAGGGAAAAAATCACAAAGATATGGAGATGGCCAAAGAAGTAGATCAAAGTCGCGCATGAGAGATATGGATAGTGTTGATGGCCGGCTTTTGCCGTCACTACCGCCATCAAACAAGATTTGTAAAACCTGAAATAAAGTAGTATTAAGATCGGGGTCGAACACGAAGATGGTGGGGATGATCGATTAGTTTGGTTCTAATTCAAGCCTAAGTCGGGGTAATAGGTTTGAGAGTGATAAGACTAGCAACTAAAGACAAATTAAGGCAAATATACTAAGATTTAATCGATGATAAAAACAACTAGGGTGTCGGGGGTTACTAGGGTAAGTCGATGTCAAACATGCAAAGGGTAAGAGGTCTCTTCTAAGCTAGGTCTAGGTTTGTCGCGTCCTTCGATTAGACTCGCCTAAAGTCGAACCCTATTCTAGCTCTCGCTACAAACAAGGCCAACAAATCATACATACATGCTCATGAGAACCCTAAACTATCGTCAAAGGCAAACAACAACAAGAATCATGCCCAACCGTCGTTGAGGCATTTTATCAAACATATAGCAAGCATGTAATGAAAACCTATCAAAGATGAAGACCAAACCCTAACCCTAAGCAATAATCATCAACACCAACTAGCCAAGTACACCCATAACCCTAGAAATGGACTACTCACACATAACTAAGAAGGACACATGAGCAAGTGAAGTATAAATGACAAACATGGTGGAAAATGATAAAGGCAAGCAATTGATTGAAGTTAACTTGAAGTAAATGTAAACAAAAGTAAATACTAAGCAAGGATGAATAAGATTATACCAATACTTGCATAAAAGTGAAGGACTTGGATACAAATGAAGAATCCTCTCAAATGTCTTCAAAATACACCCAAAAACTCTAGAACAATTTCTAAGAACAACCACTAGAAAATAACTAAGGAATGATTATGAAGAACTACAAGATTAAAATAAAAACTAAGGAAAGATTAATGTTTTTAGGAGAGTTTTTAGTTTGGAAACATAAGCAATGGAACAGTAAGTAAACCCTAGAAATGCGTGAAAATATCTCAAAGTTGCGTCCATGAAAATAGACTAAGTGCGGGTATATATAGTGCGCGGAAATATGAGATTTGACTCTCAACCGGTCAACCGGTTGCCGGTCTGGGACCGGCTAAGAGTCAAAACACGAACTTCTGATTTTTTCCGTCTTTTTCTTCAATAGAACTTGATCCTTAGCCGACCTGCCGGCTGCCGGTCGGGTACCGGATGGGGATGCGAAATTGCACTTCTTACTTTTTCTCTTGTTTTCTTCAATGTACAGGTGCAGGGAGCCGGTCTGCCGGCTGCCGGTCGTGGGCCGGCTGACAGCCTTTTCTTAAGGGCCTGATTTTGTTGCACATTTTTGAAGGGGGATTGATTCCCAGCCGACCAGCCAGCTGCCGGTCGGGTACCGGCTGGCAGGCAAGTGAGGAATTCCTGTAACTTTTCTCATATTTTCCTTCAGAAGTCAAGTCAAGACCCCCAGCTGGCCCACCGGCTGCCGGTCTGGGACTGGCTGAGAGGGCCTGGGGTCAAATCCTTGCCAATTCTTCTCATTTCGCTCCAAAATCATCTCGTTTGCTCCCGTTTCTTCGCTCCCGCCACAATACCTACAAAATGAGAACCAAATAGGAATAGTCGAGGCAATGGACGTAAAATCGAGCAAAGGCACGCAAAACGAGGTCGAATCGGGACCAAAAATGAAGAAAAACAATGAAAAACATGACTAAAATGAAGCTCATCAAGTGTGGAGTGTTATTATTGTTATGAGAAGGGCCATATTCAACGAAATTGTCCAATGATAACGGAAGACTTAAAAGTGTGAAGTCTTTAAGAGAAAAATTGGGCAAAACTAAGGTTGGTGATATAGGTGATTCTTCAAATGTTGTGTGTGGTAATAGTAGTGATGAAGATATATTCTGGACTACTCAGGATGAGGTGAGGTGTAAAACCCCACCTCGCGATAGCAGAAAATAAACACACACGATACTAACAATGCAGCGGAATTTAAACATTATAAGTAAACATAACTAAACATGCAAGGTGT
Source organism: Silene conica (assembly GCA_029255685.2). Taxonomy (NCBI): domain Eukaryota; kingdom Viridiplantae; phylum Streptophyta; class Magnoliopsida; order Caryophyllales; family Caryophyllaceae; genus Silene; species Silene conica. Next base: position 79,415,947 of record CM055314.2, read on the forward strand.
AAATTCTACATAACTGAAATGCGGAAATGAAAGAACATAATTAAGTATTAAATCATAAGTACAAAATCACAGCCCGGGATAGCATATCCCTCCAGGCGCAAAACTGTATAAACCAAAACAAAGGTCTAACTAACGAATAAGGTGTAGTCATCGATGAAGGATCATCGCTCGCTAGCCTCTGTGCAATCCCCATGTACGATCATCACCAACCTACACACATAAAACATGTGCGCCACAGTCAGTGAGGAGTGACTAGAGATGCTCCTACCCACCTATTGTCAGACACGTAAGCATATAACCACATATAAACAGTTATCATACTCCAACATAAACGTAATCATGTGAAGTAATCATTCATCCATTCTTATCTTAGCATAATCATGTAATTATATCAAATACCGCAACTCAGGCATATCTAAAACATATGTTCAATAGTGATAGCACAATACCCTGACTCAGGCAAAGCTAGCACAATTCAACAGTGTCTAAGTCCAATCCCCGACTCAGGTGAACTTAGACACAATCAATCAGCAATATCCAAACATGAACTCCGACTCAGGCATGAAGGATACAATCAGCTAGTATTGGTTCAGAGGTCCCGACTCAGACATAACCAATACTCTTCGGATGAATCAGAGGTCCCGACTCAGACATGATCCACCGGTCAAACAAACTCACAAAGGAATAGAGGTCCTGACTCAGATATATCCCGATGCATCAACCATACACGTAACGGCTCAGAGGTCCCAACTTAGACATGTCCGTCACGCGACATCCACAGACGTATCCAACTAGAGGTCCTGACTCAGACATAGTTCGATACACAACATAAAAAGATACGTATTGTACTCGAGAGGTCCCAACTCAGACATATTTCCAATACGCACCACATCCAAACTATGACCTAGTCCATCTTCTAGATTACCGTCTAACATATGATAGCTTACAAGCATACAAGTCACATGGAAGAAGAGTCAATCAAATCGGAGTAACCGATCACCATTAAATCACTTTTTACTGAAGACAGGGCTCTCAGCCGGTCGGCCGGTTGGGAGTCCAATCCCAATACATAGAGATGGCATTTCGTGCCAGGCACGGCGGCCGACACAGCGGCCGGCACGGCCCAGGCACGGTCGGCCCAGGCACGGCCTAGGCACGCAAGGGCTCGGCGCGGGCTGCGATGCGAAAATTGGGAAGCTTCCGTGCCTAGGCACGGCACGGCACAGGCACGACTAGGCATGACATGCACCAGGCACTGCCGGCCCGGTGGATGGCACGGATATTATGTCCATTGGTGAATATGGCTGTTGAAGATGAAGATTGAAGATCGTTACTCTGTTTTGCACTTTTGCTCTGTTTTCTTTGTACTGTATTCAAGCCGTTTATGGCTGTTGCATTCTGAATTTCTGATTTTCCTTTTTTAAAAAAAAAAAATAAATCCTATTTCCAACTTCTATAAATACCAAATTAATTCAATTCATTTCTTCACAATTCAATTCATCTCTTATTCTCTTCTACTTATCTTAATTCTTATATAATTCTTATAATTTCTTCACAATTCAATCCATTTCTACACAATTTAATCTATTTATTCTACTTATCTTATTTTATAAACATATAAAAATATTATATAGAATAATTAGTAATATAAAATAATTAATTATATAAAGTAATTAGTTAATCGGGTTTGTTGAATCGGAAATTCGGAAGTTCAAGCAAGAGTAATTAGTCAATCGGGTTTTATAACATCGGATTTGTTGAATCGGGTATTCGGGTTCAAGCAAGGGTTCAAAGTTCAATTTTTCATTCCGATAGTCCGATCTCCGATTGTTTTGTTTGCATTTTCTAACTCTACCTTTTATTTTATTGTTTTAATTTAATTAATTAATTCTATTTAGATATTAATTTGTGTTTTAAAACAAAGATTATAATTATGGACTCGCAAAATTCGTCAAAGAGGTCACGTTATATTAGTGAGTCGGAACCAAACCCCGAACCACAATTTAACATGAACCAATATATTAATTTTACTCCGTTGCAACTTCAAAACATGCACTTTGACAATACAATTTTCAAAAATCAACCTTATGACGGACCTAGTACGATGCCCGTTTTACCGCCTTTTATGACGGGGGGAGGGGTAAGACCACCGTCTGAACACGAATCATCTACCGAGACTTTGCCACCCCAAATACAATCCGAACAACCCGAAACATATGTATGGTTAACCAAAGAAGAGATGGACGAAATAAGTAAAAAGGGTCGTTCTAGTGAAGCATAAAATCGTTTTACTAAATGTAAAAATAATTTGGTTTGCAAATGTTTATATTGTTGATGAGCTCCATTTTGGTCATTATTTTCATTGTATATTCTTCATTTTCGGTCCCGATTCGACCTCGTTTTGCGTGCCTTTGATTGTTTTTATGCCCGTTACCTCGACTATTCCTATTCGATTCACATTTTGTAGGTATTGCGGCGGGGGCGAAGAAACGGGAGCAAACGAGACGATTTTGGAACGAATTATGAAGAAATGTGAAGGAATTAGCAAGAAATCCTCCCAGTGCCTCCCAGCCGGTTCCCAGCCGGCGGCCGGTAGGCCGGCTGGGGACCTTGACTTGACTGTTTGGCGAAAATAGCAAAACTTTACAGCTTCTTGGTTCAGCGCTCCCAGCCGGTGGCCACCCGGCAGCCGGTCAGCCGACTAGAGATCATGTCCCATACTTAGCCAATTTTTGAAGTTTGTAGAAAATACGATTTTGGGCAGATTCTTACAAAAGGACTCCCAGCCGGTGGCCAACCGGCAGCCGGCCCACCGGCTGAGGGTACCTGTGCATGTTGAAAAATGAAGAAAAAAAGTCGGATTATCAAATAGGCCTCCCAGCCGGTGTCCGACCGGCAGCCGGTGTCCGACCGGCAGCCGGCCGGTCGGCTGAAGATCAATGTTCAAGTTGAAGAAAAGAAGAGAAATTCCAGAAGTTAACATTTGGACTCCCAGCCGGTCCACCACCGGCAGCCGGTTGACCGGCTGAGAATCACATTTCAGATTTCCGCACTCTATATAAACCCGCACTTGTATCATTTATTAGAACGCACTTTGACGCAACTTTTTCACGCATTTCTAGGCAGATTTTTAGGGTTTTCCACTGTTACATTCATTCATACTTAGCCATAAAAACTATCCTAAAATATTTAATCCTTCTTAGATCTTAGTTTAATCCTTTAGTTCTTGTTAATCTTCCCTTAGTCATTTCTTTAGTTTTTGTTCCTAGCAATTGTCTTAGAGTTTTTGGTTGTATTTTGGGAGCATTTGAAAGGATCTTCCATTTGTAATCAAAGTTCACGCCTTTATCCAATTGTTTGGTATAATCTTCCTAATCCTTACTTTGTTTTTACATTACTTTGAGTTTTGCTTAAATCAATTGTTTACCTTTGCTTGTTCATGATGTTTAGCACTAGTTTATCTCTTATTCACATGCTTTTCCTTACCATGAGTGAGTAGTTTTATACCTAGGGTTAGGGGGGAACTTGGGTGGTGATTAGATGATAAATTCATGCTAGTTTGTTGATTAGTTGTTCTTGATAAATTATTTTTCCATTTGTTGCATGCTAGGTGTTTGATGATTCGCTTCAACGAAAGTTGGGCTTTGATTTTAACGTGACTTGCCTTTAGCGACGGTTGAGGGTTTGTCTTAGCATGTTTAATGGTTGGTTGTGGGTATTTGTAGCGAAAGCTAGGGTATTCCGACCTAGGTTTAGTCGACTCGAGAGAAGAGACTTACCGAGACTACTTACTTGAGACCTATTAGTCCGCTTTCTCGTATCTTCGTCTACCCATCTTAGTGACCCCCGACACCCTAGTTTTCCTTTCCATCGATTTAATATTAACTTATTTACTTTAATTGATCTTTAGTTGTTAATCAATCATAAACCTATTACCCCCGACTCAAGTTATAATTAGAACGTAACTATACAATTTCCCCACCATCCTTGCGAACGATAACCCTACTATACTACTTTATATCGGGTTTATAAATTTGTTTGATCGTGATAACCGACGATTTAATCTCGCGCATCAAAATGGCGCCGTTGCCGGGGATGGTGCTAGAAGTTGTTTAGTTTAGTTTTAGTTTTAGCTTTAGTTAGTTGTGCTTATTTTGTTTTGATCAAAGCTTTGTTAGTTAAGTGTAGAGTGGTTGATATATTGCTCACCCTAGTGCCTAAAAAACATTAGGACGACTAATTTTGTGCCAAGTTTTATGCCTAGGGGTGACTTTACTTCTTTGTTTTCGACTTCCGAACCGGAAAGGCTTTTCCGAGCCTTAAGGAGGAGGACTCTAGCGAGAGTAAGAATAGCTTCCCACGCATCTACTAGCCACAACAACCCATCTACATCTCCCGAACCACAAAGTCCAAATCAAAGCATTCCTAGCCCAACCTCCGAAAACTTCGACAACCCATTCTACCAATCACCACCACCCTCACCTCACATTCCAAATCACACACAAATTCCCATAATGGCCGCCCTTAGAGATCACAATCGGCCAAACCACAATGATACCACAAACCCAATCAATTTTGGCACTCTTGTACCCCAAAATTTCGAGATTCACCTTTCACAAATAAGCTCTATTGAGAAGAATGCTTTTAGTGGAGCTTCTCATGAAGATGCTCAGGGACATTTGAGAAAGTTTAAGGGTAAAATAGCAATGATCAAGAAAACGGGGGTGCTGGAAGAAACCTTGAGGCTAATGCTCTTCCCCTACTCCTTGACGGATAAGGCGGATAGGTGGTTGAACATCCACCCCCCTAATACCTTCACTACTTAGGACGACTTAGCCACCGCTTTTCTCTCTAAGTATTACCCATCTTCGAAGACCGCAATGCTCCGTAATGAAATCACCCAATTTCAACAGGATGAGGGTGAAAGCTTGGGAGAGGCGTGGGATAGATACCAAGATTTGCTTGCTCGGTGTCCTCATCACGGGATACCCACGTGGTATACAACTCAAACCTTCTTTCAAACTCTTCGCCCACGCACCAAAGAGATGGTGAATGCGTCCGCGAGGGGGTAGTTTTGACCACCTCCCAAATGAAGATGGGACCGAACTTATCAAGAAAATCGTGGATTCCGAGGAGAACTACGGTACTCGGGGAAATGTCTTGAGAAAAAATAGTAAGTACCCTAATGAGCACCTTTCCAACTCCAAGGCAAATGAGGAAACCAATGCCAAGTTAGATATGTTAACCTAGAAGTTGGAGGAATTGACTAAGGGGGCTACAAGCAAAGAGACCAAGAGCAACATCCCGGGAATGTACCAAGTGCATAATGTTGTTGCTTCATGCGACTTGTGTGGTGGGAGTGGGCATACGTTCGATGTATGTGCCAATAATTCTATTGAGGGAAGTGGGAGTGAAGAGGAGTTGGATGCTTTCCAAGCATTCAACAACTCTAGGAGTCAAAACACTTTCAACCCAAACTCCAATTACTACCATCAAGGCATTCGTGGGAGCCTTACATGAGTTACAAGAGTACTAATGTGTTGAACCCACACCAAATTCAACAACCACAAGTTCAAAACCCACCCGGATTCCAACCGAGGGATGGGAGTTTCAATCCAAGGAACAACTACCACAATCAAAACTTTTACCAAGGGAACCAATCCAACCAAGCAAACCAAGGATTTTCACAAAATTTTAATGATCCAAATTTTAATCCCAATTTCCCAAACAACCAAAACCCACAAAACTTCAATCCATCAAATCAAAACAACCACAACCAACAAAAATTCAACAACCAACCCCCATTCCAAAACAATTTCAATAACCCAATCCCACAACAAAACTTCCACAACAACAATTTCAACAATCAAAATTTCAATGACCAAAATTTCAACCAACAATTTCCTAACCACCACCAAAACCCAAACTTCAACAATCAAGGGCCCAAGGGAAATCAACAAGGTGGGGGTGCAAGGAATGACTACGGGTTCCCCTTGCCCCTTACCAACACACCTCATCAAGATTCCTCAAGTGACTCTCAAGTTGGAGAGTTGCTTAAACTTGTGAAAGGTATGCAAACGACACATAACCAAGAAATGATGAATTTGAAGATGGCTAATCAAAAAGAAATCCGGGAAATGGAGGCTAGAGTTGCCTCACAAGCCTTAGCCAACCCACAAAGGCCACCGGGCGGCTTTCTGGCCCAAGGTCAAAGCTCCCGGGATGCTTCAAAACCACATGGTGTCAATGCTATTATGACAAGCAAGCAAGAGCAACCTATGCTTGAGAGGAGAGGTGATGAAGGGGGGTCCAAAAAAGAGCAAGTTATGACGGTATTTGGAAGTGAAAGTGAAGAATGTGTTGAAAAAGAAGTGATGGTGATGGTGCCCAACACTTCTCCGGATGATTGTAATGAGGTCGACATTGATGACTTAAATTTTGTCATGCAACAAGTCTTGAAAATTCCAAAGAAGAATTGTGATGGAAGCCCGAGTGCCAAAGGGAAAGAAGTCCATGTGATAGAAGAAGAGGACCGTGGATATGTGGAGAGCCTCATGGAGAAAAGAATGTGCGAATTCTTTCGTAAAATCACCAAGGGGGACCCTCGTTGCAATGAGTTGATGAAACTTGTTGAGAAGGTAGAGGCCACAATCCCCTCCACCCAAGAAAAGAGGGAAGTTAATGCCATCTCATTGGCGGCGAAAAAGGTTCCGAATGATTTGTCGATCAAGTTAGGAGACCCGGGGAGCTTCTCTATTCAATGCTCGGTAGGAGGAAGAAACATTGAGCATGCTTTGTGCGATCTTGGAGCAAGTGTGAGTGTTATCCCACTTGCCATGGCAAAGAGATTGAACATTAAACAATTATCCCCTCCTACAACGGGCATCACTTTTGCCGACGGGACGGTTAGACATACTATTGGGGTCCTTGAAGATGCGGTGGTTAAGGTGGGATCGCTTTCCATCCCCACCGACTTTATGGTCGTTGATATTCCGGTCGGTGAAAGCTCTTTTGTAATTCTTGGGAGGCCCTTCTTGGCCACCGGGGGAGCAATCATCGACGTGAAGAGAGGTAGACTATCCTTCCAAGTTTGAGATGAGATGTGTGAGTTCGTGCTCCCGGATGCTCCGGACAAGTACCTTGAGGATGCAAACAAAAGCGTGAGCTTGGTTGCCACAATGGGGAGAGTTGAGCCCTTGGTGGAGTTTGATGAAAAAGGTCTCAAAGGAGATGTTAAGCTTAACCATTGTGAGCCATTTTGTGAGAAAGTAGAAGGGTCCGTTGACAAGGAAGAAGAAGTGAGTTCAAGTAGTTTTTTCAAAGGCCCCGAAAGTGGAAGGGGGGTGTTGAAGGAGCTTCTTTTGGAAAAGAATCTGAAGGTTCGAGAACCCGGGTTGAGCAAGATAGAAACCCGAAGTGCGAGCAAGGTCGAGTGCCCGACCGAGGCTTTTGACCTTTTCTTAAGGTCCCTAGCTAGCATGGACGAGGTTCCCGTCTACAAGAATTGAAAATTGGTCGTGGAAGGTTTGGTGGAGTCACTTAATAACCACCGTTTGTAAGTATTAGTTTCTTTCTTTCATGTAGTTTGCTGATGAGTACTATTTTGGTACCATTTTACCCCTCATTTATACCTTATTCCGACTCGATTTTGCGTATTTAATTGAATAAATAGCTCATTTTACTATTTAATTAGTAACTATTAGTTTTATTTTATTTATTCTAAATAATTGTTAGATTTGTGGAATTTGGTTCTATTAGGTCGTTTTAGTGTTGTTTAGGAACTATTTTGTGAACAAAGACGGAAGGTGAGAAGCAAATCGGTTCAACACGAAAATAAGACCGGGTCAAGAAGATGAAAGCATTGATCAAAGTCAAAAGGTACCAAGTTTGGGTATAAAAACCGGTTCAAGACGGATTAAAGAAGGACGAAACCAAATGAACCCGTTAAAGATTTGATCTTGCAAAATGTAAATCGGCCCGTAAATTGCAATGCTCCTGCTCCTCTTTCCGGTTTTTCGAAAACAATAAAAAAGAAGGCAAATTTGGGTTGCTCTTGAATTGGGCCGCAGAGGAGTTATGTGAGCAGAAAAGAAAGGAAGGAGAAGTCACGTGGAAAGAATGGGAAGCAAGCACCCAGGCAGCTGAAGAAAATTAAGGGTCCGCAGCAACATTTCGGTGGCTGGGAACGAAACACACGCAGCTTTGTTTTTGTTTTTAAAAAGGCAGACGAGAAACAGTAGGTAGTAGTAGAAGAAATACAATAGTTTAGCTTATTTTCCTTCTTTCAATTACTCTTAATTTTTTTCACTTAATTAGTTAACAAGATTCGACCTTTTGTAATCCGTCTTCTAGATCTATGCAATTTCAACCATTTCCTTCTCTATGGTATAATTTTCTTTTCCCTCTTGTATTATTTATTCTTGTTTTGTTATTTATTATTTTCATAGGGTTAATGTTTGTTTTAATTAAAGTTTTAATCTTTATTACTTTATTTAGGTTTATTTCATGTTTAAGGTTAGTGGGTAGTTTAGCTAGTGTTAATTTAATCATGTTAGAGTAGTTTACTAGTTAGGGGATGGGATTAATGTAGAAAAGTTTGAGTCTTGTATGTGGGTAATTGTTTAAATAATGTTTGGTTTGATTATTGTTCATTATTAGTCTTGTGATGCTAATGACGATTAGTGTGCTTAATTATGCCAACGAGAAATCCGAGGTTTAATTGGTTTAGTTACTTGACTATGATTGTTAAGTTGACGTCACGAAAGTGAGTTAATATATTGATCGGGAATTTAATTAGTTGTTCGAGAGAATGCTAGTTTGAGACCCTAATTGATGATAATCACCTTACTTATTGCGTGAATTAGTGATTTGAAAGAATGCTAATTTATGTCATGCTTCCCTATTGCTAGACCAATACTTGACTACATGACACCTCATACCCCTAACTCCCTTAATTTATCGTTTACTCTTGTTTTAGCTTTAGACTTTAGTTATCTATCTCACAATCTTTCTTTTTCCGACTAAACTAGAACTAGACCAAGACTTATAGCCTAACCCCACCATCCTTTGGGTTCGACCCTAAATTATACTACTTAATTTGGGAGTTTATAAATTTTTTTGGTGTCGGAATTGACGACAAAAACCGGCCATCATTTGCATATTAGTTTAATTGTTAGTTCGATTTTTAGTTTGATTTTTAGCTTGCATGAGATATTTGGAAATGTTGTTTACTTGTTTGTGGTTAATTCTTGAGTATAGTCGGAGGATAGTAGGCAAAACCGTTGTTGGCAAAGTCGATTTTTATGTTCAAGTAAATTATTTTTCGAAATTGTGTACAGGTACTCCCAGCCGGCCTATCGGCTGACGGTCCCATACCGGCTGAGAGTACCTGGACACATTTCTGTTTTTGATGGTTTATTTGGCAGATTTCAGATTTTGCACTCCCAGCCTGCACCATACCGGCAGCCGGTCAACCGGCTCAAAGACGTATCACTTGTTCAAAAAGGCGAAAAATCAAAGGAAACTTGATTCCCAGCCGGCAGGCCGGCAGCCGGTCCACCGGCTGAGAATCACGAGTTGTGAACCAACCTTGAAGAAAAAGAAGGTGAAGAAGGATCCCCAGCCGGTCGGCCGGCAGCCGGTCCGCCGGCTGGGAGTTTTTGTAAGTGAAGATTGAAGAGGAAGAGAAGATTGAGAGAAAGCTTGAAGACCGATTTTGAGCCGGTAGGCCGGCAGCCTGTCCGCCGGCTCAAATCAAATCCCATAAAAAATTCGCAAAAAATCAAAACCCTAACTCTCAGCCGGTAGGCCGGCAGCCGGTCCCAGACCGGCTGAGAGTCGTCTGTCGCGAAATTAAAGCCTCAAGAATCCACATTTCTTTTCATTTCTATTTCATTTCCTCTTCATTCTTTCTTATTTCCCTCTTCTCCCTCACCACCCCTACCTACAAAAACACCACCAAACACTCCAAATCAAATCCCCCTTTCATTCCCTCATCAAATCACCTCAAAATAACCATGTCAGGAAGAACAGAAAGGAGATCGAAATCAAGGCATGACCCGATTGTGGAGCAAGAAGTGCGAAATGTACTTGATAACAGCTTTATTGGTCTGAATCCGAGCTTTCCCGGCCTCCAATTTGCTAGTATACAACAAAAAAGGTAATTTCACTTACTTTAAGCATCGCCCCCTTCATCCGACTAGGTTCATTGATAGGGCAGGTTTGAGGGAGCTTGGTATTGAGAGGATTACTGCGGATCTTTTTTATGGTTTAGGGATGAAAACCTTGTATGAAACTAGACCGGTTCACACCTCTCCCCGATTGACTTGGGAGTTTTTGAGCTCCCTTGTAGTTACTAAAAACCGGAGTTTAGGGAAAGTGGTCTTATTGGAATTTCATCTGATGAACAAGCAACACCGTCTTACCTTGGAAAATTTTGCATTAATTTTTGGGCTCAACGGAAAATTGCCTATTAAGCCTCCGGAGGGTTTTGATACGGAGGCTATTTGGACCGCCATCACCGGTTTAGTAAGTGATAGGACAAGAAAGAAACCGGCTAATAGGGTGCATTTGGCACCGATTAGGATTTGGCATCGGTTCATGGGGTGGACCGTCTTTTCTAGGGATGAGCCTCACAATTTTACTACTACGGAGCTCGAGATCTTGGGGTTTTATTTGGTTAGTGGCCCGAAACTTAATATTGCTCACCACATGGCGCTTCACTTGAGTAGGTTGGCAACCCAACCTCAGCTTACCACCCCTATATGTGTTGGGGGGATGGTCACCTTGATAGCCGAAGACCTTTATCAGAGGGACTTTACGGTGGACTACATTCAGGGTGAGAACGTGTTATCTCGCCGGTACTTGCAGGAGGCTTTGGGGTGGATCAAGTATAACCCCAACGATCGTAAGGAGTATTGGCAGATTCGCGTAGATAACAAATTCAGAAATTCGGTGCCCTTGCCTAACACCGAGAGGATGAGAGTTGTGCCAGGGAACACCTCCTACCTCCTTGATATTGAGGTGGACCCCGATGAGCTCCCTCCCGATCAGCGTGCTCCGAGAGTATATGCCCGAGATAGGACCGGTACCACCGCATCCGACCTCCAGTTTGAGCAGTTTCAGCAGCCCTCCGTTACCATGCCCCCTTTTCAGAGTGGTCCCTCATACTTCCAGGGATCTAACTCCGGCTCCGGTCCATCTACTCAGCCTTTGCCCCAGGACCTCATTGACTTCATGGCCCGGGTTGATTTGGGTATGAAGACGGCGGCAGACCTTGCAGACGAGCGCCAAGCGTTGGCGGATGAGCGGCATAGGGATTTGACTTATAGGCTTGATTACATATACCACGATCAGGCCTATGGGACATTTCCCAGCTATGACCAGTCTGTTCGCCAGGGACTTCATCATGCGGCCGGTGGTCGCCCGTCTTACTACATGCCTCCCGAGATGGAATATGTGCCACCAGAGGGGCGTTTTTTCGGGGAGATCAATGTTGCCCCGGGCTACTTACCTAGCCCGATCTTTCCCCCCAATTTCCGTGGGAACACGGACTCAGGCCCCCGCCCTCAAGGGCACCCTTCTCCCCATGGCATGGTAGGTGACCCCGGGGCTAGTGGCTCGCATGCTTCGCCCTTTCGAGATGTAATGCTCAACCCGGGCGACTATATGCAAGTGGATGGCAATGGAGATGATGATGATGGCAATGAGGACGAAGGTTATGAGTCCGAGGATCATTTTAATCAGTGACCACCCTTGGAGGTGGTAGGTGATGGCTATGCTCCCCTTTGAAAAATCCAAAGCAAGTAACTCCCTCAATCTAAATTTCACTTTACTTTGCATTTTACTTTCTAGCATGCATTTAGAGTAGTTAGTTGGTTTAGTTAGTTTGTTTTAGTTTTAATTTCGTCACTTCATATCTAGTTTAGTTGCATTTAGTTGCATTCATCTAGATTCATTAGATTTACTTATTTTATATCATATAGTCACATGTAGTTTGCATACATATAGATTAGAGCATTTATTTTGCATTTAGTTTAGTTTTTAGTTTTTCATTTCTTTTGTTTACCTTTGTTTTTATTGTTTTCATAAAAACCAAAATCCAAAAAAATTGAAAAACCAAAAACCTTCAAAAACATGTTCTTTATTTTCCGGTTTTCCTCCTCACATTATGCACATAAATAAGTCTGGGGAGGAATAACCGTTTATTTCAAAAATACAAAAATAAGTCTTTATTTCCTCAAAAATTTCAAAAAAGCCAAAAACATGTTGTTTTCGTTCTTTTTCTTCATTTCCCTCTTACACTTTGTTCCATTGAGGACAATGTAAATCTTAAGTGTGGGAAGGGAAAATATCCACTTTGTGAATATTTAATTGCTTTTGTAAATATGAAAAAACTTCAAAAATACCAAAAAATCGAAAAATTTCAAAAATTTCAAAAAATATGTTCTTCCTTTCTTTTTTTTTGTTCCTTGCTTGTTCTGTATATATATATATATATATACGTTTGTTGGACTAACAAGTGGCAGATACGACGACAACCCGAGGTATTAAGAGAATGAAAATGCTTGGTATACTCTTTCCTACTTCTTTCTCCCCCTCCCGATTTCTTTTTATGATGATAGCATGAAGGAGAATGGGATTTTTGTGCCTTGGATGTTCCTTTGGGGAACTTTTGGTTGTTGTGGTTGATGTGCTGTTAGTTTAGTCTTCTTGTTGTTGCATGTTTGTTGTGTTTGTTGTTAGTTTGCTTTTGTTTCACATGCCTTTTCATTTTCATAGTTTTGTGAATATGTGTTAGTCGGTTCTTCCGTTTTGCTTTTGTTTGTAAATATGCATAGGAGGTTGAATAGTGGAGGATATATGCCGTCAATGATGATATTTGTCTTGCTTGTGTCTTACCCCTCCTAATAGCTTGCACCGTTTGATGTCACCTTGTTAGGGTTCTTGTTTGCAAGGACCCGGAAGTCTAGGCTTAATGACCAAGTTTCGACCACCTTGTGAAACCGTGTTAGACCTTGACTCGACCTAGGACCAACATTAGCTACTCAAATGTGAGGATAGAGCCTCCTTGATAGTCGGTCCATCAAACCGACTCAGTTTAGGATTGTGAGTAGTCTTCCTTACGTGGTGTGTTAAGTCTATACGCATAAGTATGGCGCTCGTTCCTTATTTCCGTATTAATGTTCATGTGCATGTGAGACAACTTTTGTTCCAAATAAATCAACTTCACATTTGCCAAATTAGCCTTGTTTTGACCCTTGCATCTTATTCCCCCTTTCGTTTAACCACTTTGAGCCTTAACCTTTTCATTTGGCCTAAACTACTAAATGAGCTACATCCCAAAAACATCCTTCCTTGATCAAGAATGGTTGCTTTTGTGGTACTTTGTTGGTGGTAGAGTCGGGAATTTAGATGCCGGTTGGTGGCTTCTTCCGTTGTGGTCACTACTTGTTGTTTGTTTGGTGTTTGGAAGTTTGAGAAAAAGAAAAGAAGAAAAATGAAAAAAAAAAAAAAAAATAGAAAATCAAAGAAAAAAAAGAGGTTGAAAAAAAAGTTTTGAAAAATCCAAAAAAAAAAGTGTACATATGTGTTTTGAAAGAGAAAAAGGCTAGCAACAAATCCCTTTCATCAAGGGGACATTGAAAAAGCCGTTGCTATAATAATGTGGTCTTTTGATGTTTTTGCACGCGTGCCGGGTTTACACAATTTTTGCATTTGATTTGATCTTCAAGTCGTATGTTAGGGTGTAGACGTTGTTCGGTGTTTTTAATAATGACCACTTTGTTTAAGGTTGTGATGGGTCCGATTTTTCTAAAGTAAGTTGGGGTTTATGCAATTTTTGCTTGGTTTTGTTAAAGCCAAAGTTAGGGCATAGACGTTGCTTAGTTGTTGTAATAAGGAGTTGTGTTGATTATGGCAATCATTCTTGTTTTTGAGCCTCAAATCCTAGAACGGTGCTTGCACCAAACCATTTTTCACCCAACCCAAGCCCCGTTGCATCCTTGTTGTTGTTCTCATCATGTGCATTTGCATTTTTCATGGATTTTTGGATGGAGTACCAGTCTAGATTGCGGGCATGCTTCGCAAGTTGAGGTAGGTGAGTGATTTTGGTTACTTTTTGTCACAAAAATCACCCCCCTTTCTTCCCTTGTGTGTTGAGTGTCTCCCGTGAGAGTCAGTACTTAGGGTTCTTTTATCGGTTATGGGTCTTGCATGGAGTCGAATCATGTGTGTGTCGTGTCATTCTTGGAAGTATAGCTTGGTACTTCCGTTTGCCCGCCTTGAATTAGTTTCTTGGCCTTTGGTGATGTCATTTTTGGTTGCTTGAGCTTGATTTAGGGGTTTGACACCGTGGTTAGACTTTCAAAACCCCGCTTGAGTGAGGCAAACGATTTTCTTTCCCTTTTCCGATGCATGTTGCTTGCTTATACGTGTTATGTTTTTACTTGTTGGCATCAAAAATTTTGTAGCAAGACCATACTTGCCTTGCAATAGGGCGTTCTTCCTCATGAATGTCAAATTGTGAGTTGAAAGGGCTATAGGTGTAGCTAAACCCGATTCGGCTTATAGCTAGCTTAGTTAGTTTCTTTCTTTGTTTTTGAATAAGGGTTATGTAGTTACTAGATCTCTTACTCGAGGACGAGTAAGGTTTAAGTGTGGGGAATTCTGATGAGCTCCATTTTGGTCATTATTTTCATTGTATATTCTTCATTTTCAGTCCCGATTCGACCTCGTTTTGCGTGCCTTTGATTGTTTTTATACACGTTACCTCGACTATTCCTATTTGATTCACATTTTGTAGGTATTGCGGCGGGGGCGAAGAAACGGGAGCAAACGAGACGATTTTGGAACGAATTATGAAGAAATGTGAAGGAATTAGCAAGAAATCCTCCCAGTGCCTCCCAGCCGGTTCCCAGCCGGCGGCCGGTAGGCCGGCTGGGGACCTTGACTTGACTTTTTGGCGAAAATAGCAAAACTTTACAGCTTCTTGGTTCAGGGCTCCCAGCCGGTGGCCACCCGGCTGTAACACCCCCATTTATTTAAGGGCCTGTACTAGGACTCCCTAGATAAATAAGGATGTTACCATCTCGGTTTCCCGAGGCAGTAGATTCAAAGGAAGATAAACAGTACTTTAAATTGATAAAATTAACTCAAAGGACGAGTTTATACAACTGATTAAAAACAAACTGTTTTGATAAAACAAAAGTACAACTCATAAACAACTACTATGGTGATCTAGACTCTAGGCAGGTCCGGATCCAAGCTTCTCTCTTCCCCTAGCTCCCATAGTCTCAACACCTGTCAATCTGCTCCCCAATAATTGGTTCATCACAGGTGATCACGAATACACAGGGTCAACCACAAGGTTGAGTAGAGAAAAACTGTAAACAAACCACATTACTATAAATAGAAAGTCAATCATCTCCACTCCGAATCACAAGACCCATAATTCTCCACACCAATCACAGACCCTTTATCTCCGCACCAATCACAAACCCTTTATCTCCGCACCAATCACAGACCCTTTATCTCCGCAACAATCACAGACCCTTTATCTCCGCACCAATCACAACGCCAAATAACTCCGCACCGATCACAAGGCCCAATATCACAACTCAGTGACCAATGCATATGTCATGCTCATGAATGCAACAATACTCTTATGCAATCATGTTATTAAATAATGCAATATTCATGCCAATAATAATAAACAACACTCTCATGCCATTATGCATAACGTAATAATCCAATGTCAATAATAATCATTAATCAATCCAACCAATCATCACATTATATGTAATTTGCCAGCCAAGATAATCATATAAACCGAGATCGAGTAGGTATATCCTACCTTCCAGCTAGCAGGTCCAGAAGCACTCCGAGCAATCAAATGCAATTTATCCGTCAACCAAAATCATCACCTTAACAAGTAGTAGAAATACAATTACTACTAATATTATAACTCGGTAAATATTAATAATTTATATATCCGTCTCGCGATAAACTAATTTAGATAATCTATTTGATCGATTAGTAAGAAATACCGTCACTAGATAAAACCACAACCAAGTAATTAAATAAACTTTAAGAATTAGAACCAAAGAATATAACTAATGTATTATGGACCATGTAACAAACTACCAATAATAAACTAACAGCCTTCAGCGCACACAACAACTCCCCCGCGACAAAAAACGTAAACAACTACCCTCACGCACATCCATCTTCAGACTACTACCACCACTACTCTAACCATCCGCGGCCACCACCTTGGATCCCAAACCCTAGCCTGTACTACCCATAATTCAACCCACGCCTTGGACACCACTGGTAGCGCATACAACCACCCCAAATACTCCATTAAAACTGCTGGAACACGGTTGCCAAAACGTGCTCTGTTCTGGCCGACTTCAACCACCCTAAACAAACACTATTAAACACCACCTACACCCAACTATGATCGACACTAGCCGCTGAACCCAACCCATGTAACCATTGTTCCTCTCGTGGTCTCCACCACGAGAAACACCTCTCCAACTCACGCCCTCACTCACGCTATTTACCCCTGTTCAGCGTTAACTACCACTGCCGGCCACCACGGTGGCCCCTACTGTCACCCCTTACCACCACTTACCACCAGGGAGGTCTCTTTCCCCTCCAGAAACCACCACCCCCAACCCCGATAGGTCACGTATGCCTACGGTCAGTATATAACCGGTCGCGCGGTTCCTAATACGTAAACGATAACGAGAACGAAACGATACACGATAAATATCATACCTTATAACTACGGTTAAAATGAACGAATGAACTTGAGGAGAACGAGCAGAAAGCATGAAGGAAGTGAGGAGGAAGAGAATAACACGCAGAATACGGAATAGAAGGAGATGCGGCGTTCGAGAGTCTTTGCGTCCTTGATTTAGGGTTTTTTTTTTATTATTATAACAAGTCATTATGTTGAATTCTGATTGGTCTCCAAGGCACGTTGAAGGACTTGTATTTTATATGTTAATTTCCGAGTCTCGTAGTTTCCCATAATCAGCGTTGTAATATTCGTAGTCAAACCCCGTAAAATACTGGGCATTGACGTCTCATTCCCAATACCGTCTTATTATCTTATTATATCTAACGTTCTCTTTACGAAATCGTAAAAAAAAACGAGTTCATTATAAATAGTTATCGTAAAATTAACCACGTCATATAAACATATAATCTCCTTTCGCGATAATAATAATAATAATAATAATAATAATAATAATAATAATACAAGATGTAAAATCTCCATATACACGTAAGCTAGCACAAATAAAATTATCTCTAGACAAGGTAAATATATCGATATTCTATTATCATGAGATATGAAAATACGGGTTATTACACCGGCAGCCGGTCAGCCGGCTGGGGATCATGTTCCATACTTAGCCAATTTTTGAAGTTTGAAGAAAATACGATTTTGGGCAGATTCTTACAAAAGGACTCCCAGCCGGTGGCCAACCGGCAGCCGGCCCACCGGCTGAGGGTACCTGTGCATGTTGAAAAATGAAGAAAAAAAGTCAGATTATCAAATAGGCCTCCCAGCCGGTGTCCGACCGGCAGCCGGCCGGTCAGCTGAAGATCAATGTTCAAGTTGAAGAAAAGAAGAGAAATTCCAGAAGTTAACATTTGGACTCCCAGCCGGTCCACCACCGGCAGCCGGTTGACCGGCTGAGAATCACATTTCAGATTTCCGCACTCTATATAAACCCGCACTTGTATCATTTATTAGAACGCACTTTGACGCAACTTTTTCACGCATTTCTAGGCAGATTTTTAGGGTTTTCCACTGTTACATTCATTCATACTTAGCCATAAAAACTCTCCTAAAATATTTAATCCTTCTTAGATCTTAGTTTAATCCTTTAGTTCTTGTTAATCTTCCCTTAGTCATTTCTTTAGTTTTTGTTCCTAGCAATTGTCTTAGAGTTTTTGGTTGTATTTTGGGAGCATTTGAAAGGATCTTCCATTTGTAATCAAATTTCATGCCTTTATCCAATTGTTTGGTATAATCTTCCTAATCCTTACTTTGTTTTTACATTACTTTGAGTTTTGCTTAAATCAATTGTTTACCTTTGCTTGTTCATGATGTTTAGCACTAGTTTATCTCTTATTCACATGCTTTTCCTTACCATGAGTGAGTAGTTTTATACCTAGGGTTAGGGGGAACTTGGGTGGTGATTAGATGATAAATTCATGCTAGTTTGTTGATTAGTTGTTCTTGATAAAGTATTTTTCCATTTGTTGCATGCTAGGTGTTTGATGATTCGCTTCAACGAAAGTTGGGCTTTGATTTTAGCGTGACTTGCCTTTAGCGACGGTTGAGGGTTTGTCTTAGCATGTTTAATGGTTGGTTGTGGGTATTTGTAGCGAAAGCTAGGGTATTCCGACCTAGGTTTAGTCGACTCGAGAGAAGAGACTTACCGAGACTACTTACTTGAGACCTACTAGTCCGCTTTCTCGTATCTTCGTCTACCCATCTTAGTGACCCCCGACACCCTAGTTTTCGCTTCCATAGATTTAATCTTAACTTATTTACTTTAATTGTTCTTTAGTTTTTAATCAATCATAAACCTATTACCCCCGACTCAAGTTATAATTAGAACGTAACTATACAATTTCCCCACCATCCTTGCGAACGATAACCCTATTATACTACTTTATATCGGGTTTATAAATTTGTTTGATCGTGAGAACCGACGACTTAATCTCGCGCATCAATTGTCATAAATATTTAGTTGCGTTACTTCGGGTGGGACCGGTCATTTAAACCGACATTGGAAAGCTTATAAAAGCCGACCCGAAAGTAGTCAACCTACCATGGACCAATTCATGACTACCCCCGATAGCCAATCGTCCAATTATAATTATAATTATGATGAATGTAGCACTAAGTTGGCTAGAATGATTATTCAAACGGAAAAACCGTTTACACTGGTTGAACACCTATGTTAAGACTAATCAACCTTGCCACAAAGAAACAAGTAGGCGGGCCGTTAGAAATAAAAGCATGGTATTATTTTTGACGGCACGACAAAACCTTATTTCCGAGTTTGAAAAGACTAATTGTAAATTTAGTATAACCGCCGATGGGTGGGATTCGGGGACCGAGTATTCTTATATATGCATTACCGCTCATTGGTTGGATAAAACTTGGACTATGCAAAAACGAATCATTGAGTTTGCTAAATTAGAATACCCTCATAATACCGATAATACACATGCAATTATCATGAACGGTATTAATGATTATGGACTTGCATCTAAAATTTTAACTTGTACTTTTGATAATGCATCTACCATGACTTCCGTTGCTCGCAAGTTAAAAACTACTTTAAATGATCTTTTTTTAGATGGTGATATATTGCATGTTAGATGTGCATGTCATGTTTTAAACTTATGTGTTAAAGATGGTCTCGAAGGCATTAAAGATTATCACGCGAAGTTTAAAAAAATTGTTTTGCATTTTAACTCGGCAAAGTGGAGACAAAAACAATGGAAAGATTTTTGTGAGGCCGCGGGAATTAAATGCATAAAATTTCCCGACGAAAATAACACTCGGTGGAATTCTATGTACACTATGTTGAGTGCTATGCTTCCCTATAAAGAACCTCTTACTACTTTTTGGAACCGATCCTTTCCCGATAACTCGTTATCGGAGGAGGATTGGACGAAAATTTCTTTGTATATTGATTTATTAGGTGTTTTTAACTTTGCAACTCTCTCTTTTTCACATGTTTATAAACCTACCGCTCCATATTTCATTAGTAATGTTATTCCTGTTGCGGAACTTTTCAAGGCTATAAACATCAGACTTGTTCTTTATAAGGTAGATAATTAGATATCATTTCACCCAATAAAAGTATAGCATTAACAAGTTAACAATAGTAAGACGTAAGTAGTCCACTACTTTAGTCTTTTACCCTTTTGGTAATAACAAATTAACAATGGAGTGATTCCAGTTGGAGGTGAAATCTTATCCTCTTAGCTTTCTAACGCCGCAAGAATCGCTTGATTACGATAAGTAACGAAGAAATGGCAGCTGTTTTAAGATCAACGCGCGCTGCATAGGTAGTATAATTCTCGAATCAACATGTCGCAGGCAGGAGGTCGACCGACCACCATTATAGGTCGGCCGACCGACTCGTGTTTGAATTCTGTTTTGCTTTTATTTGTAGACTATAATAATCTGCAATGAGACCAAAAGGAGACTTGTAAGATGTTAGTAATGACCTACCCAAGATTGAGAGATATGGGAAGGGCATTGGTTTACATCTTAAGACGGCTAGGTTACCCAAGACTGAAAGGTATGTAACCTAGAATTTAGGAATCACCCTTATTGTTGACACCCAATAATTGTGAGACCTAGGAACTATAGCATAGGCCGAAAGGAGCTATTAGGTAGCATAGACCTAACGGATATGTTACATCCCTTACGCGACTGCAATTCATGTTAACTTAGGATTTATACTATCTTAGCTATTTATTACCCAAACATCCTAGCATCCCTTTTATCATCATTTACACCTTTTTATTCAGTTTGTTCTTATCTTTCCTTTTAGACATAGTTGTTATCAATCGAATCAAAACCCCCCTTTTATTGTTACTTTATAGATTAAAAATTGGCAAATAGAATTAACCTTGTCTCTCTGTGGTTCGACCCTTACTATCACTATCTATAGTTTTAGTTTGGTTTATAAATCTTATCTTTGACACCCACAACGACGGGTATCAAAAGGTATGAAGTTAGAACCAGATACTACTATGGTTTCTCATTCCAATCCATTCCATTCCACATTCCAATCCATTCCATTCCTAAGGGGTGAACCAAACATCCCCTTATTGTTCTTTAGGAGATAAAATAGATTACTCAACATCAATCATATATACTTCTCTAATGCATAGGCCAAAAAGCTGACATGACATCACAAATTTTCATTTCAGTATGACGTGTCACTATATTAGACTAATTGAAAAGAGAGAAAACACAATCAACTATTGAAATAAAAAAACAAATATTGACATACTGAATTGGATTAGAATATTCCATATTCAAAATGGAATATTCACCATTTGGCTAGGATATTACTTTTTTAAAATTAATTTGATTCTTTTAATTATGGAGATTTTTCAAAATCAATATGTTTGTGGAGATTATGTATACTAAAATGAGTTATAGTAATAAACTAATCCTAAAATTCTAAAGTTCTCAAAAAACTATAAGAGAATCACTAGATATAAAATACAAATGCAACTGAATCATCTCCATGACTCCATCCTTCACCGTTCACAAAAATCAATAAGAACAATTTTAAGAATTATGTTATGGTTTTCAACTGCATTCCCGTTGTCATATGTCACTTGATCGTCGATATGCTTACTGAGAGATTGCTATGCGCGTGGTACACATGTGGGAAAAAAAAGGCACTACAACAAAAAGACAACTTTACCGTTGCAATGTTTTTATAATTTTAGGGTTTAGGAGGTATCACATCTTTTACCTTTAAGGGGATTCATATTAATAAGAAAACTACTTGTTTAATATAGTAAATGAGTGGTCGCTTAATAAACTTGGATTGTATTAGTGTAATACGGTCGCAGACAATACATGTTGTTCACGATATGAACATCTTTAGTAAATATAATCAAATTTACGTTTTTAACCCAACTATCTTTTTACTACTTCCGTCTCACGGATTCTTTACGTTTGCTTTTATTGTACGATCTATAATACACGATTTTTACCGTATGACTATTTTACATATTTAAAAAATATAGTACAATAGGTAATTGCAAGTGTACTAATTTTATTGTAAGTTTCGATCATCCCAACGAACAAAATATATGATAGCCCATGAATACTGACATATGTGATAAATAATTCGAAATTAATTTATCCGTAAATAATTAGTTTGTTATTAACTATATTTATCTAAAATTCTAAATAACAAACCCGAAAATTTTACGGGTTACAACCTAGTTATATATAAAAGAGAGAGACAAAGTTTGAGAGAAAGTGACAAATATTACTGTGTGTGATTGTACTTTACGAACTTTGTAATATCTTATTAAGTGAATTAATTAGTCGTGAGAGTCGTGATTTTTTCCTTAGTTGAAAATGGTTTCCACGTGAGAAATTATGGTGTCGTTTTTGTTGTTACTTACGTTTGTGTTTGTGTTTCATACTAGTTTCGTTATTGAGTTAGATTATTCCTACACCGTGTTTATAGGACGCGCTTCCCCAACAGTTTATAATCAACAATTTCTATTTTTTTAATCTTAGAAATCAGATCAATTCTAAATTTGTAATTACTTTATTACCAATTCGTCATTATCGAAAATAAATTGTATTAAACCTAGATGGGTGTTGTATTATTCTCGAGGTATAATTTAAATCTAAATCTCAATTCATTATCGTTGTTCTAATTAATGCTCTAAAGTACAATCGTTTTTCTTCTTTTGGGGAAAAGGCGGTGGTTGGTGTAATTTCATAGTAGAATTGAATAGAGGGAGAAAATTGAAAATTTTGGAGTGAAAATAAGAGAGATAAAACGGTAATTTTCGTCCATAAAATAGTAAAATCCGTCAATAAATGACCGTCACCCAAAACAAAGACACCCGTTAAAAAAACCGATAATGAAATCACCTCTTCCACCGCACTCCAGCGTCGCTTCACTCTATGCAGTGTAGGGTTTTAGCACTTCAGACACTAGTCTCCTCACTAACTTTACAAACCTGACAAAACAACACCAAAACCCTAGAAATATCGATCAGTAATTGGAAATTCCCAAACCTATCGATTGAAATTACTATATTAACGCAGGTATTCGCTTATTGTCTTTAATACATTTCGTCTTTTCTTCCTTCAATTCTTGTTTCTTGCTTAATTGTTGCTAATTTTAGTATTTCCTCTAAATTTCCTCTAATTATCGTTTAAACTTTAAATGTCCTGTAATTTAACTAGATTTTTCGTATATAATTGTTCAATTTGACTCTTGTTTAAATTTTTTTACCGTGATTATTACTCTAGAGTGTATTTACCAATTACCTTGTGATTATGTATTTCATTTCGCATTTTATCAAGACATGGTGCTTTATAAATTAGCGGAAATTTTGTATTATACGATCTCCGTTTCACCGGGTTTTTCCCACTTTTCAAAAATTGCGAGGGAGATTTCGGAAAATGGGAAGAAGATGGAGATATGGAGGGGGGAGGGGTATTTGTTAAGAGTAGTGTGTGACTGTGTGTTTTGTAAATTAGGCGGAAATTTGTAATGTACTAACCTGTCACCATGTTCCCACTGTTCAAAATACGTGAGGAAGATTTCAGAAAATGGGAAGAAGATGAAGAAATGAGGAGAGGGGGGGAGGGGGAGGGGGGGGGGGGGGGATTATGTGTTAAGATATTGGACTTTCTGTTTAACTTCTTATGTGATCATTATTATAATTCAACAATTAATTTTGTGCAGATTGTTTATGTGTTACAATGTATGCTGTAAAGGGTAATTGGACTGGGCAGACATTTGCCTTGGCTACAACCAGTAACTTGTCACAAAAGAAGTCGCGAGTTAGGCGTTCAAAGGAGGAGAGGAAATCAATGGTGGAGGCTTTTATTAAAAGGTACTTTTGAATGTTCTCCCTGTATTTTAACACGGTTAGTTAGGATTCCTATATGCTAAGTTTTCTAGTTCTATGAGTAATGACTTCAATCGTTGTGGATAGGAAAACACTTTAGATTTTGATACAAATGGGCTTTTCTACTCTGCCTTTTGTTTACAAAGCAAAGAATATTTCTGGGTCTAACGATAATGTTACCTATTGATGCGAAAAAGAGAGATGACCCGTGTTTAGTTGTGTGAACTTTTTGGTGCATTCTACCGTATATAGGTTAGGAAATTAGTTATATTATGATCTCAATTCTGTATTTTTGTTGATTTGTTCAATGGCAAGGCTAATTTTCTTCCTTCCATTTCTTGGTAAGCTGAACAAAAGAGAAAGTCATAACGATAGTCCTGCTTAATTCAGTTGCTGATACCAAAGTTGAGAAATGTCAAAATTTATATTTGTTTCTCAGATACCAGAGTTCAAATGATGGGAGTTTTCCCTCCCTGAACCTTACACATAAAGAAGTTGGTGGTTCTTTCTACACTGTTCGAGAAATTGTCAGAGAAATAATCCAAGAGAACAAAGTATTGGGTCCTGCTCGATTTAGTCCTGAATGGGAACATGAAGAAAATGGTGCTGCCCAATATCCGTTGGGATCAATTGCGACAGAACCTGAAGCTCCATATTTCCACACAGAAAATGCGTTGAATGGTGTTTCCATTCATCAAGAAGAAAGAATTATGGAGCTCACTTTGGATGATAAGGAGCATCATAGCAATTCTCAAGATGTAGAATCCTCCAAGTGCATTAGTGAGGATCAAAATGATAAAATAGGCGAAGATTTTGATGATACGGCATGTAGTAAATCAGCAAGTAAGGAGGTTAGCTTTCCCAAACATGAAAATGGCGGGAAGTGCTTTTATGTGAATGAAATGAACACAGATATGGACAGTAGTCAGATTAATGGATTATCTGATGGAACTGAGAAACTGCAAGAAAAAGCTCCTTTAGTATCAATGAGCCTTCAAACAGATGAAGAATTTGCAACAAATGGGGCGTGTGAAGCTCAAGTAAGACTTCCGACAGAAGAGATATCTGTGGAGACTTTTCCATTAAGACTAGAAAATAAGGGAACTGATGATTTAGGCACATTGTCAACTGACTCTGGGATTTTAAATGATACTTGGAATGATTTGGAAGCAAAACCAGATGATTTAAATATTGACGGACCGTATAAGGATAAAATCAGCTCAAATGTCAATTCAACTGAACATGTGGCTACAGAGGGAACAAATGGTTCTCAACTGTCCGTATCAGGAGTATGCTCTGATATTGAGTCTAATAATCTTCCAGTGAATGGAGTAGTTCAACATACAGAGTGTAATCCAATAAATGAAGCAACTGATTTCACAGAGTTGTCAGAGACCAAAGAAGACCCTTTGGTTCATCATGATCCCATGGATAAAAAATCTTTGCAAAGTTCTGTAACATTAGAGACCTCTGAACAACTTGACATACAGGTCCGTTAACTATTTTACTTCTGATCTATAATGGTTTTTCTTTGGTTTTGGAGTATGGTTGAGCAAAGCAAAATGAGTGCCTAAAGGCCCTAAACTGGTTTTGCTTCTTTTATTGTGAAGTAGCAATGTAGAGATCAATTGATGCAAGTTTGGACTGAAGTTTCATCGTGAGTCTTTTGGAAGTAGCCACTCTATATTAAATAGGATTAAAGATACATGCAATCTACTCCCCTTTCTCATTTATGGGAGCCTTTGTGAGGCACTAGGAATGTTGTTAATCTTGTTATTGATGGCTCTAGTAAACACATTATATGATATTGTGGGTTTATGATTGGTTTCATGATTGGATTGTCTAAATGTAGTACATTTCATTGGTAGGCCTGGACCGTGACTTTACAATGACGTGATCTAAGAAACACAAATGAGAATTGACCTAGCCGAAAGTGTTTCAAGCTGAGTTACAGTTTGTTAAGGGTTTTAGAGTCTTGAGTAGTACAAGTATGGACTGAAGTTGTAGCTAATGTCAGCGATCTGCATGGGATAGTTCTGCTGGCTTATACTCTAACATACTTTATAGACCTTGCACCTAGTGTGTATGAGGTGGGTTGCTTTTCCTTACGCCTTACTCGGAGATAGCACGTGCCCTCGTAGTAATTGACCAATGTGTCTTTAGAGTCCCGTGTGTTCCATATGTAAATAGAGTGATCAGGCAGTGTAATAGAGAAAAAGTGGATTAAATTTCAAAGAAATTAGATTTCTTTTTAAATTCATAATGATGTTGATTTGTACAATCTGTGACTCTGTTTCTAATTCATTTCAGTATATAAACAGAATGAAGATTTTTTGTACGTTTAGGTCTAATTTGTGGACCTAACCACTCTCTGCACGAGCTCTGTTTTTTCCACTGCTGTTTCTTTTACAATATAGGGTTATAAAGTTTTTACCAGGTTGTACTAACCTCTATCCTTCAATCGCGCACTCTTGTAAGCTTTTGGTTTAAAAACAATTTCGTTGACAGTGGCAACGTAGCTGCTGTTGAATGATATCTATTCAATGCAATCCCATGATCCATAAGATTTTGATACTTATTGACCTCTTTTTGTTGTCCATTTGTAGTCTAAAATTGCTTTAAAAGGAACGGCATGTTTGGAGGAGAGAAGAAGCAAGCGCAATGACAAAGAACGTCCATTCTTGCCTATGAGTGGAAACAATAGTCAAAGAGATGATAAAGCTGTGGCTGCAAGTTCCCCACCTGTCGATAGAATCAACCTGTAAGTATTCTTCATAAAACAACCACATTAAAAGGAAGTTGTTTTACTAACCGCTACTACAACAGCTTCCTAGTGTCTCAAGGATCCCACAATTAGGCAGTAAAAGGGGGTTGGATGTTCAGAGTCTTGACAACACAAAGAGGCTACTTTCCGGATGACCGATAATGGAAACTGCGTCCATAATTGCGTTGAATGACTTCTATATCACTATAAAAAGTAGTACATCTATTTTAGTGACAACCTAATCCTAAGTTTTTGTTCCTTTCCTTTGCACTAGAAAATCTTGGGAAAGAGCGGCTTCGAAGCAACAACCGAATCCTCTGATGGCATTCTTTAAAGCTTTTGCTGATGCCCTTATTAAGTTCTGGTCTTGAACTGGTTGATTTTGCCTTGTAAGTTTTCTGTACAGTTCTCTGAATATGGTGAATTTTTTATTTGTCTCTTCATCTACATAGTAATGGATCGAGTGTTAGCCTTGTGGCCTTGTGGGTTTAATTGTAAGCGCTCAAGTGATACCGATCAACCAATGTCAGCTTGAAATTTTGTTAAGACGTTGAGTTTGGATATGGAGGTTAAAGATTTAATGGTCTTTCGTACCATTTTCTTCATAAGAAACTATTTTCGGGGAAAGAAAATCTTTGTTGGTTAAGACTTATTATTGTCAAGGTTTTGTTACTCCTTCAATTTTTCGCTTTTAAGCCACTAAGCTCTTGAGGATAACATTGCTGGATTTTTTTGGCATCTCACTGCAATTTCCACCACTTCTTTAGAGCGGAAAATTTCAATTTAATCGTGTCTATCGACATTTGCTGAATTTTGTGGGTCTTCTGGTCTAGTAGTAGTTATCAAACCTGAACATGATGTTACGTATCTTTTGCTGGAGTATAGGAAATGAGTAATTAGAGAAGTTTGCAAGACAGTAAAACTATTATCATAATCGGCAACTATTTATTTGAAAAAATACAATGATAGTGGTATAATTCTTTTTAATCATAAATTTTCAAAAAAATTACTGAAGGATAAAGGATGAGAAATAAATGGCTTACTGAATTGCTATGGCAATTGGCTTGTGTGGCTGTGAGTCGTCAACCCATTTCTTGGGCTGATGCACTAATTAGTTCTCGTAATGGATAAAATTTTCACTCCTCTAAAACGAATCCACAAAAAAAACGATTTTTTTTAATGAGATTGTAATTTTTTTTTAAGCACTTTGAAGGAATTTTTAAGAGAGAGATTCGAACAAAGCTTGTTGTTTGTGTGGATGTCCTCAAAATTTTGATTGAACATGTCGCAGGGAGAGGCCCACGCGAACCCGTCAAAAGAGTCCCATACCCAGAAAATGCTCTCATCTTTCTCACTTTTTTTTTGTTCTGTCAGCCGTTGTCCGTAACTGGTTCTTCATCAAGCTTCTGAAGGTAATGACAGAATGAGACTTATCAGTAGCAGTAGAAGCAGCAGTTGAAGTTAGAATATCACGTTTGTCTTCGATCAATCTCGATTCGCTCGATTCCTCTATCACAAGAGTATCTTACAAGCAATTCCCAAATATACCAAGAGATGTTAGAAGGTTGAGGAAGCAAGAGTCATGTAGAGTAATGCCGAGAGTATCGGACCCGAATCGGGGAATTTGGTAATAGTATCAATAAAGGAAAGCGACGTATACCGTCTTGAAAGATAAGAGTAGCATGATTTGGGTAACAGTTGACTTGTACTATAAAAAATACTTTTATTTATGTTTAGTTGTTTATGTGTTGTTGTTCACAGGACGTAATAATTTTATTTCAAAAAAACGTCATGTATTGAAAGGCATTAACCATGTTACCTTGATTTGTAAGATCAATTATTTGTCACGGATTTTGTTTTTGCATCACACTTTGCCGTTTTAGATAGGTTACAATCTTACATCAAATCCTGTTACTCTTTTTTTGTTGTCATGTACTTCTGCATAAACATTTACGTTATACACTCTTTCATCCAAACCAAAGGTATCGTGAGAAGAAGCACAAGTTTTAAACCGAAGGTATCGTGAGAGGAAGCACAAAATTTAAGAAAAGTTGAGAAATTGTAGCGGTAGTATTGGAATTAAAGTACGACTATTTATAGCTTCATTAAAAGAAAGCCAGAAATCTGGTAATATTTTATATAAATACTAAGGGTGTATAAGGAGTTCAAACTGTTAAGTAACGTTTTTTTTTACCAAAAAGGTAATGAGTAATTTGGTTTAGATGGTCTGAATAAGGTCAGCGTTATATTTGGATTTGTTTGGATGAGTGAAATACATGTTGAAATGAAACGGGTTTAAGTGGTTGAAACACAAACTAGTGTCTTTTCTGTGCTAAAGCACGACTTTTTTTGAATTATTTTATACAAAGGTTTTTTCAATTATATTATTTGGAATTGTACTTTTAATTTAATGCCATATTAATACACCTTTCCATCGATTCATAACAACTTTCCTATTTTTATTTTTCGAGAGTGTTTGTGCAGTCCAAATTTAATTGTTGGGTGGAGTAATAATGTGTTTGTGCGGTTCAAATTTAGTTATATGGTTGGGTAGTGTATTTTATTAATCTTTGTACCAAAATAAAAGAGGAAATAATTAAGAATAAGAGAGAGTATTAAGAGCAACTCCGCTACTAGCTTACCATTTCTACATCACATTTTAAGCTACTTTACGTTTGAGCAACAAACTAATTTCAATGATTTAGCTTAAATTCTAAATAGCTTAATTTTTGGTAGGGTCAATTAAGCTACTAGCTATAGCTTAATTAAGGCTAGTTGCTTCAATTGGTTTAACCCGTCATATACTAGTATGTACTTGTCCAATGGTTTAGCCATTAGCTTGTAATTTCTTAAAATTTTGATACCTATAAAAAAGTTTATTATCATCAAAAGACACTTTAAGTAAGTTATTTTATTACTTTTAAAAATAATGCTATATAATTACATTAACTTATTTATGACATTAATAGTACAATTAAATTAGTGGTATAATCTAACTAAAACGCGTTTTGACCTTAGAACAAAATTGGTAAAAACAATAGGCTAATTAAAAAATGGGGATCTTATAATAGCTTTTACGTTTGACGGTTGGATAGAAAAAGGTTGGACTTGTTTGATTTAGGGCTTGTTTGGTTGACATAAGGGAATTAAAGTTCCCGAGAACTTCAAGATCATGAATTTTCAATTCATGCGAATTCGCAAAAAGTGTTTGGTTTGCATATGAGAAGTAATTTATGTGGGAAGTTCTAATGATCAAGGGGACTTGGTGAGTGACTTGCCACATGATAGAGGAAGTAAATTCATGTGGGGAGTTCTATTTCTTAAGATCTTGGCAACCAAACAATATCATGATTTTACATTTCTAAAAAGTCCAACATCCCATGATTTTAATGAGTAACCAAATAAGCCCTTAAGTTGCACAATTATTTGACCAAATATGAATAACTATTAATAAAGTTTTGTACAGTAAATATTGAACCTGAGATCTGTTTTCATGATAATTACTTCGTCTTAACCATTAATCACATGCATACACCTCAATATAGTGAATATATTATTAAAGAATTACTATAGAGTCCTCTATTAATTTGTATTTTTCATATACATTTAATTTTTTTTTAAGAGTATCTCAAATTTGTACAATTTCTATTTGACATAAAGTTGAGTCAGGCTTTTGTTACCAACTGAGATTACACTTTTTTTTTTGTCTTTGACCCATGGAATAGATTGATTTTTTAGATTGAGATTTGTTTTCAAAAGCAGTAAACATTTTATCTCACAAAATGCCCTACTATATAACGAAAAAGTGAATTTTATGATAAATTTGAAATTCTTACACTTTTATAATAGACATAAAATTATCTCAATGTATCTATTATAAAATTGTTTCATTTTTATCTGTATCACTAGACCTGACAAAACTTACTTGAGCAGACATCTCAATGTAACCCGACTCAAAATTCTGACCCAAAATGATCCAAACAATCCATAACAACCCTACCAAAAAAATAACCTAACTCGATAATTATTGACGCAAAAATAACCCACCTAAAAACCCTACTCAAACTTGACTAAATAATCCATTTACTAGATTTACCCTACCAAAAAATAACCTAACTTAGATAATTATTGACCCAAAAATAACCCACCTAAAAACCCGACTCAAACTTGACTAAATAACAGGCCATTTACTAGATCTACCCTACCAGAAAATAATCTAACTCGATAATCATTTACCTAAAAATAACCTACCTAAAAACCCGACTCAAACTTGACTAAATAACTCATTTACTAGATCTGCCCTACCAAAAAAATAACCTAATTCGATAATTATTGACCTAAAAATAACCCACCACCAAAAAACTCGACTCAAACTTGATTAAATAACCCATTTACTAGATCTATGTAACACCTAAGACTTACAGACTAAGCTTCTATATTTGTACCAACAAGTTAGTGATTGATGTTTCATTTTAGTCATTTATGATTTCCCACATGCAATTTACTTGCATAAAATCAGAGTAGTGACATATACTTACTACTCCATTTTAGCCTGTCGAATTAATCATTTGAGTTGCGGTGGTATGTATACGTAATAAAGTCTAAATTAAATTTGAAGCAGACTCAATATTAATTTCCATACTCTTAATTTATTACATTTAGTTTAATTTAATGCAAGATGCTGTCGCAGTAAATTATTATCATGAATTAAACAAAGCAGCAATCAAACATAACGTGGTGAATTTGGGTAATTAAATATACGGAAATTCTCGTTTGTGACAGACATACATATTCGTCGTAATCTTACGACGGGTTAAATACTACGGAGTATATATGTGGATAATAGAAACCGAGTGTCTAAAAAATAATATTATGTTCTGTCTTCACTACTCACGTGAATAATATTTAATCCGTTGTAAATTTGTAGTAAGAGGTATACCCGAGTGAAAGAGACCTGTGGTTAAAGACAAGGCTACTTAAGGAAAGCAGACATAACAGTTTTTGTCGACATGATTAATAACCTTACCTTCTCTCTTTATCAATTTGGAAATAATGAAAAACGGATCCCAAAGTTAATAATGTCAAGTTGTCAACGATACTCAAGAATCTAGGTTGATATCATCGAAAACTTAAAAAGTCTAATCCCCAAATCAACCCTATCTTTGCTAACAACGAGGTAAAAAGCATGGAGTAAATTTTACTTTTTGTTCTTAGATTTTTTAAGGTGTCATATATTTTATCTTAGTGACGTATTGCTTTCACAAGTTTTCCCAAATTATAATCTAATTAATTAGTGTTAGTTTAATGGTAACTTGATTAAACTTTGAAATTTGTAGAAATGCAGGAGTTGTGAATCTCAGGTTCGACTATTAATTGGGCCGATAATCACTTGGCCATTGCAGCCCCCGAAGGGGTTGCCGGGATTAGACCGTCAAACAGAATAACTACTGACTATTTTAATTTGTTGCCCTTCGGTAGAGATAAAAGTTGGAGCGCAGATTGTTGCGCTGGCGTATCCCAAAACGATTTATGGTCTATTTAGTGGATTAGGATTAGTAGGGCACGAGCTATGGCCCCTACCTGGCCGAATTTTGAACAAAAGCCTAGGCCAAGCACAACAAACTCGACATGACCCTCTTAATCACATATGCTTGACAAGTTCAAAATAAGGATAAAGTGTAGGATTTGTATGGATATGCCAAGCACGACACAACCTGTCATGGTTCGTACATAGATCGTCAATTTCATTTCACAAGCACGACACGAAACCCATATTTCTATGTCTGAGTCTTGCCATTTTCTTCTCCTAACACGGTGAACACCACAAGGCATATCTCAACACGGCCCATTTTCATCTCTAGCCTTTGGCTATGGAACTTTATTTTATTTTTTAATTTTATTTCCTCATGGAGAGCAATTCTATGGTAAGGTTAGTTTTAATGGTAATCAACCGATTAATTTTAATATAATTAGATTATAAATGACAGATTTTATTAGAAGGTTTGACCAAAATATCTTAATCAGTAGAATTAGTTTAACTGTTTAAGTGTTTGATAACTATCCGGATTAAGATTAAAGAGAATAAAGAGAATGTTTGTTTTCTTTGTAAAATAGACTAATTTTTTCTTATTTTAACTATCAACATGTTATTATAAATTAAACAACTTTTTGACCCCAAATATATTGTTTTATTATGTTATTTGCCAAATAATAAAACTCACATACTAATTGGTCTAATATATTAAAATCTTGAATATGCTAAAAATTCATCAATATATCGTTTACAAACACACGCATAATATCAACCTTTTGTATAAGAAGATTAAAAGTATATATGTTACACTGCAATGAAATTTGAAGTTAATATAAGGACTATCAACTTAATAAAGAAACTCAATTTTGAAATATAACATACAAAGCGGTTATTTTTAAAGATTTCATACGGAAAAACGATCTATCACATAATTTATATCTGACTCAAAGTAACAATCTAACATGATACTATATAATCTAAGTTCTATAATGTTGGTTTTTTTACATAATATTGGTTATATTACAATTTCTTACTATCAAGACCAAATTGATAAACAGGTAATTTCGTCTGAAAAAAAGTTAATTAATTGTTATTTTTATATTTTGTATGTAACTAACCATTGTTTCATTCAAAATGTCATGTTACTATAATGGAAATATCTACATCTTGATAGCAACGAGCACTAAAACAATTTGATCCAAAAGCTTGCCGAGGAAGTTTTGAAAAAATGACTATGATGATCATCACAAACTCTTGTTTAAGACGGCTCTATATGAAAGTTGAATAGGAAAAAACAAAATGTAAAAATTAAAAGATTTGTTCTATTTGTCCATGTACGGTAATTTAACTCGTTTTTTTGTTAAAATCGGGGTGTTCACCGTCGACAACAGTGTATAATTCCTTCGTCGCGGGTGCTCTCACGAAAAGGTAAACGGCTGGCCAAAGTGTTCTCCATTTTCATGGGCAGAGATCAATCCCCTGACCTCATGATTAAGAGATGGGGTGATAACCACCACTCCAAATATATTTGATTAATATTTAACTCGTTTTAAGTTTAAGACATATAATAGCGACGTAAGCGAGACTAGGTGGATGAGCACATATACTGAGATTTGGTGAAACATTATAAGAACAAAAATCAAAAGTAGAAGATATATTATAATACAGAAATAGAGTATAGCAGAAGCATCAAAATGAAGTGTCAGAAAACGCAATGTTTTGGCCTTTTATCCTTCCTTCCTTTTAACCTTTTTGTAACCAACGCAACGCAACCAAACCAAGCAAACCTCATGTCCCCATCTACTCCCTCTCCGACTTTCTGCATTTATTATTTTCACAGAAATAAGATTCTTACGTACTACTATTGTCTAAATTATTCTACTCTCGAATAACTTTTCGATCTTTTACCTTACGGTAATACCGTCTCGAGATACCTTAAACGCGAAAAGTTATGATAACAAATGACGTTACTTGAATATGCAGATTTTAGTAGCAGGTTTGACCATCATATTAGATTAGCAAAATGAAATAAAATGTGCTTAGTAATTAGCATATAATGTGACAAATCTACAATTTTTATGTATAAACTCAATATATTATTACTCCCTCCGAGTTATAGTGTTGTTTCATATTTTCCTTTTGACGTGAGTTTAGTGATGGTTGATCTTTCCCTTTTTAGTAACTTTTTTGTGGTCCAAAATCAATTTAGTGTGGGGTAAAGTGTTTTGCGTGGTTCAGAATCATTTCATTATTTTTTGTACATAAAGTAGAGGAACCAACACTATAACTTAGAGGGAGTACAATATAATGATATTAGCTGCATATTCAAAACCAGTAAATTCCGACCTATATGCAACTTTCTAAATATATTCCTAACCAAACACATAAAATTAATAGTTTGATTGATCAAACTATAATTTAAGTCGGAATTTACTAATTTCACCTGATATATCGTTTAATAAATAAGGAAGTAGTGTAAACCTTTTTCTAATAAATTTTTAGAATGATATTCAAGTAATTCTAATTATGAAGGGAAGGCATTAATAATGACACACTTTTAATTGAGCAAATTGTCAACTATTGCAATTAACAGTTAGTCTTGCTTGTGACGGGTCGGGTGGAGAGACGGATAATGACACTCACAAAACGAATAGGGGGACAAAGGTGGGGCACCCCATGTGCTTTCCTCTCTCCTCTAAATGGGTATTTTGTGAGACAAAATGGTATCCGTCTTCTCCTTGTGACGGATACCCTCCGTCTACAATGAGAATTTGCGTGCAATTAATCTGATTTAGCAAGTTGTTACAAGAATTATTATTATAGCGGTATTCAAATCAAGATATAATTATTCACTAGAACGGAAAGAGTATACGTCTATACGTCTATACGACTCGTGATCACGATCACGATCATAAACTTGAATTTTCCTACATATTATAAAAATCTGAAATTCCAAATGCGTTCATAAACAACATTGATTGATTGATTGATTGATTGGTCGATTCATCAAGTAACTAACGATCTCAATCAACTGTGTAATGTAACATAAAGTTTACACACAAGACATTATTGAATGACAGTATGACACATGTATAATTGTATAAATCAGATTAATTGTGAGGAAATCGTAACATTAATACAATCAAATACAAGAGAAGCACTTCTTTTACGAACATTACTACAAGAATTAATTTGATCAAAAGACGATGTTAAAAATTGTTGATTTTTACGTTCAGCTGGAATACTGAACTCCAGCTTCCGTACACATTCCATTGCCACGCGTCGTCTTTTTCGTGGCGCCGGTGGCGGACTACGAGGGGCCGGAATCCTGTTTTCCTCCGACGTTGGGGTTTTCAGGTCGTTTTCGTCGTTTTTTTCGCTTCACCGCCTTTGTTTTGGTCGTCATTTGTTCTTTCCGACTTAATTCCATATCGGAACGGAGGAAGAAAACGGAGTATATGGATGGAGAGAAAGGGAGACTGAGAAAATGTGAAGTAGTTGAGGTTAAGTCATGTAGTCATGTGTGATTGTGGGAGTAGCCATATTTATGGGATTTGGAATGGGTGGTAAGATCACAAAGGATTGGGTTTAATTGAATTGGAATTTATTTTAAAAGTATCAAATTTATTATTGGACCATCAAACTCAATCCAACTAGATATACATATATTAATATCACCGAGTCGGAAAACAATCTATGAGGTAAAAAAAGGTTTTCGAAAAAAAAAAGTTGATTTGATCTTTTGGTGGGATTTTTGGTGATAATGAACTAAAACTGCGCAAATATAATATTTAAATTGCAAATATTGAGCACTGAATTAAAGCATTTAATTTGGAGAACGTTTTATTAAGTTTAGAAAAATCTTATGTGATTTAAGAATTTAGAATATGTTGTTGAATTCGAAAAAACACTAGTTACATTGTACAAACACTTTTTCTATTTATTTATGTAGTTAAGGTGAAGCTTAAAAAGGATCCAAAATTCGAGCCATCATCCAATTTAATCTAATGGGGTATTTTCGTTCAACTTATTTTGAACCCTGAATTATGCAAACAAAACCATAAATTTACTAAAGTAGCAAAAATATGCAAAGGGAAATAATATCTCTTAGCTCGAATGCGTGCAAGATAATTGTTATAGAAAAATATACTCGATAAACATATTTTATAGTGTATTTTTGAGTTATATTGTACCCCATACATTTTTCTCGTGAAACGTCGAAAATTTGGTGAAATGGCCAAATTTTTCCATTTGATATAAAGGCACGTGACACAAAAAGAGTGGACAAGGGAAGGTGGTCCTAAAATATACAGCTATACTAGTAAGTTACAACTTTGATGAACCTTAATGCTAAAAACCATGGTAATTGGAAGAGATACTTTTTCTAAGTTTTTCAATTTTCAATGGTATGTACATTTTAAAGGTATAATACGATGTATTTATAAATTATGTTAAAAGTTACGTATTGGCGCAGCTTAGATTTAAAGTCAATAGAGGTGAAAAATTTCAGCGGGGATAAAGAAGTTATCCTATAAAGTAACCTCGAAATTTTTAGAAAAATTCAACTAAAATTTTCAATCTTGTGATCTTATGATTCCATTTGATTTCACTAATTGAAATTTTATTGGACAATATGTTAGGATGCTTTAAAACGCGACACGTAGGACGGTGCTTGTATTTTGTGATGCCACGTCAGCAGCTTGACTTCTGCATTAGATAAATATATGATTAGAAGTTTTGAGTTGGAGTTCTCGGAACATAGCAGTGTAAATTAAAGATTTATGAGAGACCGTTTTACCGCTCCTATAATCCTCCTCGACTCGAATGGTGACTAAATCGAATGACGTTTTGTTATTGTTGATATTGTAATTAATTAGGCAAATGATGCGTAACATGTGAAATTAGAGGAAGTCA
This sequence comes from Silene conica, assembly GCA_029255685.2. Taxonomy (NCBI): domain Eukaryota; kingdom Viridiplantae; phylum Streptophyta; class Magnoliopsida; order Caryophyllales; family Caryophyllaceae; genus Silene; species Silene conica. The sequence goes on from CM055314.2 coordinate 79,452,828, forward strand.
TATTCTAATTAACCAAAGTCTTTGGATTATAATTCATTATTCCACTAATCTTATCTTTGATAAGATCCCATACTCTTGAAAGGGATGCTTAAGAATCTTGATTGTTGAAACACTAGTCGTGTTAAGTAGTTGCTTGCCAATAGCAACTCTCGTAACATTCGAAACGCCAGATCAGAGACATTCTTGTATATCCATTTAATTTATACGTAATTCAATGAAATGTTATGATCATGCATACGATAAGCTCTTTTTTTATTCATAATTTTGATGATGTCATATTATATATTCTTGATATTAAACTAATTTCCTAGATTGATATAGTAGTATATAATGTTTATTACAATGTTAACAACGACGACTTTGTTATTAGTTTTTTTTCTTTTTTTTTTTTTTTGTTTTTTTTTTTTTTTTTCAACGAAGCGCGCACTTAGTCGCATTACAATAGGGGAGGGGGGATTCGATCCTGGGACCTATTGTCCCCAATACCTCTGTCTTAACCACTAGACTAAGACATCCTCGGTAACTTTGTTATTAGTTTGAACTATAGTATAATGTTATTGATCATTTTATTGTAAAATATATATATCTAGAGAGAATTTTCAAGCTATAAGCGGACTGTATACCGTATACGTTCTTTTTATTTGAACACCGTACATTAAAAGCTTGTGATTTATTACTTTTATTCGATTTTATAGGAGATATTGTTATATCGATCTAGTTTATTGAGTGACTAAATGTTCGGTGTCATTAGACCAACATTACACAAATATATCGTCTCAATATTTATTCATGACTCATATTGGATCAAATCTAGCTAATACCAATTTTATCGGTTATATATAATTGCGTATTCAAATTGTGTATTACAAATTCTCCAAGTTTTATTGCATTAGGTTTCTTGGATTAGAGCAACTTCAATCGCTGCATTCATGGACTTGAATTGCTTGTAATTTTTCAAAATTATCAAGTGGTATGCTCACCACTGGAGACGAAAAATTTGATTCTGCTTATAAGCCAATGTAGCTCTACCAGGCTGTATGGTTTGACATTTAATGGAAAAAATAATTAAATAATCTAAAATATAATATTTATTGTCATGTGGGCCATTGTAAACCACGATCGATCGTAGTTATGTTGTTTAGAAATTTGATGTGAAAAGGCAAACTACAAGGACTTGTAGCTTGTCATTTGAGTTGCTCTTAGGCTTACATTTGACAACACTCCGATAAACGGGTAATGTAGTAATCTTGTTACGTCTTATTAATCTTAACTAAATGTTTTTTTGTTGGAGAAAAATTATGGAAAATAGTAACATACATCGAAGGTACTACCTCACACTTTATTTTTATTTTTTTTTGGGTAACTACCTCACACTTTATTTATTATTAGTTAATGTTTATTTCTTTGAGCTTTTTAAAATTTATAATTTAATTTTAATTTTTTAAACTTATTGTTTAAGTGAATGAGCTCATAAACTTTATAATAAAACTCATAAATTTTAAAATAAAATTCGAAAATATTATTATAATGTTTAACAATGAATTATGTTTAAGTGGTGTTCATGCTAAAAAGAAAACAATAACTGGTGAACAAACTGGTTAGCACTACCTCTATTCTTTAACTAATTCACTAATTACACAGTTTAGGCGAGACAGAAAAGTCAAATGCAATTTATCAAGTGCAACAAATAGTGTAATTATGATTCCCTTGAAAATTTGTACTCCACTACTCCCATCCGTAACATAAAATACACAAATATTCATTTGCAACTGTAATATTCTGTCACGAATTTATAATCTTTCTAAAAAGCAAGTGAAAGAGCAATTAAATGGACAAATGGGAGAAAATTGTGAGACGTTACAAATTCGTACGGTCACAAACAAGACAATCATAAAATAACATATGTATTTGTAAAATCAACTGATATGTTATAGAATATTTGATAACAAACTAACTTCTAGTAAACACCATAATAATTCATCTCCATGGTAGAAACATTATTATCATTATATATATATATTTTTACAATGTTTTATTCGAATTGTTTTGTTAGATCATGTAATTGAGTCGGGTCACATCCAAATGGAGGATATAGGGACCACTCGGCAACTTAAGGGAGGTTATATCCTAAACCTGTTAATAAAAGGAGGAGTGACCTCCTTGGTTATAAACTAATCCATCCGATTCAGAGTGTTTGTTCCCCTTTCCTTTTCGATGTGAGTTGAATATTTGTTCCTTATCCCGTTTTTAGTAAGTTTTTGTGGTCCAAAATCAATTCAATGTAGGGTAGAGTAGTGTTTTGTGTAATCTAAATCATTTCATTATTTTTGGTGCTCAAACCAAAATGAACAAACACTCTGAATCATAGAGAGTAATTCAATCTCTTTTTCTCCAATAATATGAGACACCCTCACGCGTGGGTTTATATATGACACAACAGTTTTTCCCACATGCCACATGTGTTACTAGTAACAAGAAATGCAAAGATTAACTCATAAGCTTTGAGTGAGGAGATATCAATTGGTGCTTAGGCCCCACTATTTCTGGTTTAATATTAGCTCATTTCAGTCAGTTTAGGTTTATTCAGTTGAACTTCATTCAGTTCAATTCAGCTTATGTTTTCACAAATTAACTCTTACTTCAACTCCATTCAGTTCAGTTTAACTCAATTTCATTAGTTTATTTTCTTTTCGACTTAATTTCAGCTACCAATTAGCTCACTCACCTCATTACGATTCAGCTTAATCCGCCTCTATTAGATCATCTAAACAAATTTCAATTTAATTCAGCTCAGTTCACTTCGGTTCAGTTCAGCTTAATTCGCCTCTATTTGATCATCTAAACAAGTTTCAATTTAGTTCAGCTCAATTCACTTCGGTCCACTTCAGTTCAGTTCAACTCACTTCGATTCAATTCAATTCAATTCCGATCAACCTCATTCAGACGAAAAATTCGCCTTAATTCAATTCAGATTTTTTTAACCGAAAAGGGTAAGACCTTACTATTCGAGGTAAGGAACAATCCAGTACCCTTCCATAGAAAATTTTTGCTTCCACCATTATGATAGAGTTGTAGTTAAGTTTGAGACTATAAATAACAAAGTAAAGAGCTATAATGACATAACGTGACATTTGTAAATAATTAAAGGACTGTATGTATAATAATACGGAGTAATAATTAAAAGAAAGGACAAATTACAGAGTGTTGAACTGAGATGTGTTGGTGGTGAATGCCGCCCTTTTTCTCTATCTAACTTAAAAGGTAAAAAATGAGCGGATCCCAAAGAAGTGTCATATCAATACTCAATACTCCATACACTTCAAATTTCAATGTAGATTTCAATACTATACAAATGCCAAATTTCATAGATCAAACCCCCCCTTCTACACGTACGACGTAGCTATGAAGTTAACTGTAATTATCTTTGTTACACACTTGTCTTTTTCCCTGCCATCCTCCTACAAAGATTCCAAACCCATTCATTTTTTCTTATGACATCTATGTTTGTCTTAGATCATGTTTTCTTAAATTTAATATCACCATTTTTTAAAAATTAAGTCTAACTAGTATAGTATAAATTAAGTTCAGTTTAGTTTGATTTTTATATTCGGTTCAGCTCATATAAGTTTAAGGTTCTGTTTTTTCGGCTGAAACGAGTTGAATTAAATGAACTAGAGTAAAGTTTAATTAACTAAATTGGGTGGAACTAAGAATTAAAAGTTAATTTTGTGAATTAATTAACTGTACATAATTGATTGAACGTAAATATAACTTAACGGAATATAACCAAGCAAAAATTGAAAAGGGTTGAAATTAAATCAGAAAGAAAAGGGCCTAACTCAACTTATATAAATTCAGCTCTGAAATGTTTAGTTCAATTCATATTCGTACATTAAGATTTCAATTCAGCTTCTATAAGTTCAGTTTAATTCAACCCTTATAAGTTATGTTTAGAAATGTTAAGATCCTTCAAATATAGTTTAGTTCAGTTTAATAAAATTACATAAGAAAATAACAAGACATCAAAATTAAAACGTCGTATATAATGTACCGTAATCTTCTTTAACAAATAGGGACATTATAAAAACATGTCTCAAGCTAGAAAAGTTATTTTGGACCACGATCAATAATTAACTTTGTGGTGTGAAAAAGATCACAAGGACAATATAATGTTGATGGAATTCAAACCTAGATCAAGAACTAACGCTCGTATTCTTACCAACAAAGTTAGTTAACATCTGCTAATTAAGTTAATCACAAAAACTTTATAGAAACATTATCTCACCAAATTAAAAGATAACTTTTATCAGACCCTTTTATGTATTTTTTTCATCTCTTTTATTATTAATTCTGACTCAAAATATTTCTTCATTTGACACATGAGTTCAAAACAAATCAACCTATTTTATCAGTACCTAATATTATAGTATACATACTTTTTTATTACATTTTACATCATTTTTTTCATTAATTTATTTTTAATATTTTAATAAATTTTTTGAGAGGTGATTTTTTTTAAAAGCTCGAAAAATAATGTAGTAAGAAACGCGGTGTTAAATTGGAAGCGTGGAGGGTAGATGCATAGAGGGAAGCATAAAAGAAGAAGGGCAAATGAAAAGCATAAAAGTTAAACTGTCACACAACTCAATCATTTGTCCTTTGCTCTTCTCTTTTTTAACTTCTTTACAACGCAACCTTACCTAAACCCATCTACGGATCTACCCCATTTCTCTGACTGTCCTCAGATCATCGTACATTTCAGATAATTTTTCAATCAATAACCTTTTTAATAACCCGATTATCGATCTCTTTATTCATTTCACTTTCATACAATCGTTTCATATTTCACGTTAAAACAATCTTAAACGAATGAGTTAAAATGAAATTGGTAAGCTTATCATCGTCATTTACAACATTCATTGTATACAATACAATAATCTTACACAATTAATACGATTTTTGTTATAATTAGCGTAATTAGTTTATATTTTGAGGATAATAATCTTTCGAATTAATGCGTTCTAGACCATTAGTTAGTGGATACCATATTCATTATCAACTTAATGTAACAAATCAATCCATATTCCATATCAACATTAACTATATTTATCCAAATATTTACATTTTGACATTTTTATGAGTATTAACCAAAACATATATATATTTTTATATTATTATTAAAAATTGATGTGTTGATTATATATTACTCGTATGAGAAATTAATAGTAAAAGCCAACATTATTTGACCTCTTATACAAAACAAATCCTCCCGCTCATATGGTTACACTTACTTTATTCACCCTCACAAAATAAAGTAAGTGTAAATAAAAATATTAGACCATGTTTTTTTTCGACTGAAACGAGCTGAATTGAACTAAATGGAGTAGAACTTAATTGAACTAAATTGAGTGAAAATGAGGTGAAGTGAAATGAATTTAGTTGAATTAAAGTAATTTTGTAAAGAGATTAACTGAACGTAATTGATTGAACGTAAATAAAACTTAACGGAATAAAACTACTAAAATGAGCTGAAATTAAACCAGAAAGAACCGAGTTTACTAGGACAGAGAAGGAGTAATAATCAAAATGGAATGAAGATAGTAAATAATATTTACCTAGCTCATAGATCGAAAAAAGGACAATTGTATAATACTTTGAGCTAAAGGAGATAGAATATTAGGCTTTTGTGGTTGATCTACAAGAATTGTAGATTCCTTGTGAAATGTCAATTCACAATTTCACATGGATTACTTCACTCCATTCAAATCCGTGTGAATTGGGCAACTTTGTTTGATTCCCGCCTATATGAATTCCCAATTACCACGAGGACGGTAGGTAAGCCAATTTCCTAATTTACCGACATCCAAAATTCATGTAAATTCACAATTCCCCAAACCAAACGTTCTCCGAAATTCGCAATTCATACGATCTTGCAATTCCGAGTTTTTCAGAAGGCAACCAAACAAGCACTTAACCGAACAAATCGAAAATAAAGAATAAAGATGAGAAGACGGTTTGGAGATGATGATGATGATGAATATAAATTAATTTAAACATTGTTACATAACTTCATCTTACATTCATGATTCATACCATACCATCATACATATGGATCTGGATTTATTGTAATCAAATATTGATCTAATATACTCTCTCATAAACGTGTAAAAGTAATACTATATTATAGTAATAATTACTCCATAAAAACATCAAATTAAATCAGACAATTTGGGTAGAAATTGCAACATTATTTGAATTAATTCGATCAAATGCAAGAGAAGTACTCCTTTTGCAAATTTTCACTGAATTATGTTGTTGATGATCATAATCTGAATTGAACAATTTGGAAGTAGCTTGTTCATCAGGAATAATTGTAGCTCGTTGTTGTTGTTGTTGTTGTTGTCCCATGAATTCCAGTTTCCTTACACACTTCAAACCAATTCGTCGCCGCTTTTTCGGAGCCGGTGGCGGGCTACGAGCAGGGGGAATCTTGTTCTCGGCGGCGGTGGGTGTTTGAAGGGTTTCCTCTTTGGGCTTTGCTAGCTCTTTGAGAGTAGAGTCGGCAGGTCGGGTTAGGGTCTGAATACGGGTTTGATCTGAAAGAATGTTTTCATTGATTGTTTGATCACTTGTCAATATCATGGTGAGTGAATATGAATATTATTTTTACTTTTCAATGGAAAGAGGGAATATTTTTTTTTAGGAAAATGGGGTGAAAAATAGGTGAAGGAAAGGTGTGGAAGGGAAGGTAGGAGTAGAAAGAAAGGAAGATGATGAGATGTGAGTGGGAATGGGATTTTTTTTTAGTCATGTGTAATGATGGTGGGAGGTGTATATATATGAGATAGGGATAGAAAAGCAAATTCTCCTTTTAGACCCGTCTACCGTCTGAAATTAAGACGGATAAAATGTAACAAAAAAATGATAAGAAGTTTTACAAAAAAACAAAAAAAATGATAAAGAAGTTATCACCAGGTAAGAATATAATATGGAAAACAGAAATTAGTAACTCCCTCCCCTCACAGTAAAATGTCTTTTAGGGTGTATGCGTTTGGAATGGGTCAAATTTATACCATGTGTTTGTTTAGCAAGGTTGGTGTTTCATACCCATACTTCAAACACATGAGGTATGAGTTTCTCATGCCCGAGGAGGGGTAGATATGAGATTGATACTCATGTATATCAAGCCACAATAAACAAAAATGTGAAAAATAAATATTAAGACATATTACAAACAAAACATTTTATATAATTATTTGATAAAATATATTTTTTCATGAAATCATTATTTTAAGTATTGGATTTTACATTTTTCAACTCTAACTTAGTTTTAAACTCATACTATTGCCATTCAAACAAACACAGGGTATCCGGTATGAAGTTCCAAGCTTCCAACCCAATACCACCTAGGTATGATTCCTGATCACAAACTCATACCCATGCGCGAAACAAACTCATTTTAATAACGCTATTGAAAAATTGTATCTTTAAAAGGGGTCAATTTTAGGTTATAATTTTTTTAATTATTAAATGATCACTTTTTATTAAAAAATGATGATATTTTTCCGTTTCTAAAAAGGAAACTAGGAAACTAGATAGCTGGGAAAGAAGTTACTTTGGCTTTTTCTTGTTTGGTTGAGAATGGAGTAGTGTTATGAAAAAGTGTCAAGTTTTATTCAAATATTTGTATATATAACTTTTTAATATAATTAGTGAAAATTATTTAACCCACCCACCAAATTGAATACATCACACCTTGTCCTTTACTAGGTCCACTTCATCCTTCCCCACTGCTATTATCACATACACCAGAATCAGAGTACTTTATCCAATTTTGCAACTTCTTTTTTGTTTTTATAAATAGTTTCTAATTCATGTACAAAACTTAAGAAAAATCAATGAAAATTGAAGCTGTACTACTCACTGTTTAAAATTTGAGAAATTAAATGGTCATTAATCTTTGTACCAAGTCTTATTTGTACAATATGAGTTAACTTCAGTTTCTGAATTGGTGTATTGTAAATTCGTGGTGTGTAAGTTCGAGGAAAAAGTTTATAGAAACTATAAATTTATATATAAAACCGAAAAAAAATTATATTGTAAAATGTCTTATAAAGCAAAGTTACTTGATCAATTGCTCTTTGGAAAATGTGATTAACATGGAGAAAATGATATTACGCTTAGTTGTTATTAAACTAATGAAAATTATTTGAGTAATTTGTAAGTTACTGAATTGATTTAAAGTTATCGGGCTCAATTATAAATTAAAATTACTAATCTAATTTTATAGTTGAGCTTAGGGGTGGTCAATGTGGCGGCCCTGCTCAGCCAGCCTACCACAACGAGACCATTTTCAACTAGCCCGTGTGCTAGCCCAGCCCAACCCAACCCAATCAAGGATTCTCAATTCGGCCTACTTAGGGTCAAAACCATTAATAAAAAAACTTTATATGTATGCTCGGACCCGAGCCCAACAATAACAAGGAGCTCAACCTAGCTCGTCCCAACACACACCCTCTCCTTAGTGTCGTGCTCGGGCGGTCAGGCCACTAACTCTCATCGTAACCCGACCTATTTAAGTAATTGAGTTTCTTATACTATAATTGAGCTAGTTTTGAAGCTAACTTGTAACTTTATTAACACAAGCTTTGTAAAGGAATTTAAATAACTTTACAAACAAATGTATTATATTTTGGTTGCAAGATCCGATAACTGGATTCTCGAACACATCTCTTCTCCACCGATAAAATCAAGGTATTAGTTCAATTATTTAATTTAGTTCATATGAAAACTATTTAAATTGTACATATATACTTTCTATGATTCTTTGAATTGTTGTGATGTATTTTTATAAATTTTGGGTGACTTTTTGGTCCATACTGTGCCTATATTAAGGTACTTGTGCGCCTAATGAATAGGAAAGAGTACCACCAAAAATATGATAATAGGTGGAAGAAGACGACGTTTGAGAAGGGATGAATAACGAATTAAGCATATAGAGTAAATATGTGGGACTACTCAACACTTACTTTCCTTGGCTTCTTCTTATATTCCGTAAGATAAGAATCATATATCGTAAGGAGTACAACAATCCACCAAACTAAAGATAAAATGATACATGATCATTTTAATTAATACTCATGGAGTCGTGACTAGGTATTAAGTAAAAGAAACATTTTTTTACTGCTGTTAAAAAATAAATTTAATATTTACGGGTGGTTACTGCCCTTGTTAGGCCATGAGCGTGTAAATCAGGTTTATAGTTTTGGTGATCAAGTTTACAATAAGTTGATCTTCTTCATTCAGAGTAAATTCAACTTATTTAAGTTCAATTTTATTCAGTTTAGTTCAGCTCATTTTTTCATAAATTAACTTTTAGTTTAGCTTAGTTTAGCTCAATCTTCATTTAGTTAAGTTAAATTCAGCTCAACTGCTTTGATGCGAAAAAAAAACAGGGTTATTGATTGAAGTCAATCCAAACATTACAATATAACGAACTTGTGTGATCATATTTAGACTTAATTTTAGCTCCATTAATTAAGTTAAGTTTAGTGCATAAACCGTGTTTTCAGTCTTGGTGATCAAATTTACCAACTGACCCTCTTTTTTTGGACTTTATTTCAACTCCTTTTAGTTATGTGTAGCTTTATTCAGTTTAGTTCAGTTAAGTTTCAATTCACTCCAATTTATTTCCATTAATTAAGTTCAATTTAGTTTAATTAAACTCTACTTTTTTCAGCTGAAACGAACATAACCCTTGACGGAATTCAATCCTAACCTTACGGTGTAACGAACTTGTGCAAATATACTTGAAATTTTAGTTTATGAAGAAGCATAAAATCGACATTTGTTTTAAGACACACTTCTTGATACTATACTACCTCTAGTGAATTTGAGATCAAACCATGGATGATAATAATATTAGTGGGACTAGTAATAGACAAAATAATGGAGCGTCAATAACATGCAAACACTAGTAATTTCACGTTGCATTGTCAAATTAATAAATCCGTAATATATAGAATTATAGATGTTTCCAAAATACAAGCATAGGATACCCAAAGGATCAAGGATGGAGGATAAAACATTAAAACATGGACAAACCCACATTCATTATCACACACCTAATATTGAACAATCCCACCCTTCTTATCTTCATTATCCATACCTAATACTTGACAAAAGATCGTTCCAGAATTGTTATTCGGGATGGCGAAAATTATTGGAGTCGGTTTTAAATAAATTTATTGCGGGATTATTTTACCAGCAATTTATAGCATTAATGGTACTAAAAGTAATAAGTTAAGCATGAATGATGTAAACTGGTCGAGTAAGATGGTTAGGATTGAGATTCTACTTTAGATTGATGGAGTGCGTAAGGTAAAATCGGTTTATAGGAGTATAAGATTTTGCAAATTTAGGGGTTGTTTGGTTACTAATTCTAAAACACATGAATTGTAATTCATGAGATTTGCAAGATGGGTGAGTTGTTTGTTTGGCTCAAATCACATGAATTGAAATTCCATAGCAACTCCAATTTTGCGGGGAGTTGCATACCAAGGTCCCTAAGTAGGTGGGAATTTCTGTGGAATTCACTAACCACATCCCAACCAAACAACTTTCTCCAATTTCATGTGATGTATAAAATTACGGGATCTCTTAATCCCTTGAAACTTCAATTCCCTTACTAAACCAAACAAACTCTTACTATATATGTTTTTATTTGGTAAACCATGTAATTGAAGATCAAAACACTTATTTATTTTATGCTAATATTTATCTATAGTAATAACTAATAATTTTAGTATTATTATACTAAAGTTACTATTATCATGGACAAAATTAGTGTTTTAGCGGACTATATAAGGATACATTTTTACGATAAAAGTTGATTGTATTATGATCAAAACAAAGAAATATATATCTAATTGAATAGGATTATAAGATTCTAAAATCATGAATGAAATGGTAGGATCAAGATTTGTCCAAGTTTTTTGAATAGTAAGTTTGTAGAATCTTATGATTTATCTATACTATGACGGCCATAGCATCACAATTTACGATAAAATAAATAATGCATATAAAATAAAATAATTATAGAGTACAAAACCAAAGGAGGATTTTGACTCACAATCAACAATTAAAGGATTATTAAAAAGACACATGAGTGTGGAAAATGAGATGTTAAATAATCTATTGACAGTTTGACACTACCACCCAAAAGTGACAAGTATTTGTTGCGATTAGGATTGTCCAACAACTTAGTATAAGGGTGTAAAAAACGACTTATCCAACCTATAATAAATGAGTATTTGGTAAACAATGGACCCATAAATTTACGATCTCTATATTGAAGGCTATTAGCATTTTTGACTAATTAATATACTGTATTATTTTGTGTGTGTACGTGTTTGATAAAGGACATATAAAAGCACTACATTAATGAGTCTTTTGGTTCAGTCTTTAGGAATGAAATAGATTGAAATGAGAAACTATAGTAAGGAGGAGGTGGGTTTGAGATTCTAAGAGGTTGAGATGGAATGAGAATCTGATTGATTCTAAATCCATCCCAATATGTTTTCACCATTTTTTTTACACTTCTACTAAATTTGTTAATTGACATATACTAGTCAAACATATTATTTATAAACTGTTTAACCAATCTGGTTTTACTAATAATAATATGCTGACTACTAAACATGACCATAGTTATAAACGTTAAAAAAATTGAATTATATTTTTACGCTCAAATATTTGTATCAACAATATCTTATTATGTTGACTACCAAACTTAATTCTTTCTAATTAAAATTGCTATAAACTAAACTAAATTACATATATTTAATTCCGTCAAATATGAAAAACATAGAACTAACTGAAATTAAGTTAATAAATAAAGTCTTAATCGGTTTAATTACACATTTCACTATAAACAACCGATCAAAAGCCAAAAATAGTTTTATCTTTTGATACTAATAAAATCAGTAATAAATTAATTATTGTTTTTTTTGTCATATGGTCCATCTTATATTTTAGATAGTTGGCAGATATGTATATACAAGTAGGGCACAAATTTTAATTTGTGACTGACATATCCGTCGTAAACTTACGACAAGTTAAATACAACTCATGTGGGGTACATAAGACAAAAGAAAAATGCCTAGAAAATATCAATTTATTTTGTTTTATTTATTTACATGGATAATATTTGACCTATCGTAAACTTGCGACAGATATACCCATTATACGGAGACTCACTGTGCATGTACGTAGATGGTAATATGGATCTGAAGAGAGACGTAGATAAAGTGAATGAATAATGAATATGATGATACACATGCATATTTGATCTTGCCATGTGCAGTGTCTGTTAGTTGTTCACCCGCCGTTATCGGTCTTATGTCTTGTCTATTCTCTCTCTCCGTTATCTACTTTTTTACCAACCCTTCTTCTTTTAGCTTTGTCAGTCTACTCTACCTGTCTTAGGTCGGGTCAATTACCCACCCGTCTTCAAATTATTACTCCTCAGTCTCGAATATTAGTTTACGTTTATTTTTTATTTTATTTTAAAAAAAAATCCAAAAATTATTGACTAAATTAAAAAAATATTTTGTAATTAAAACATCAATTGATTATTTAATGAAATGTTTCTATATAACAAAATATTAAATTGATTTAACACAGAATATCTATTGAAAAAACATTTTATAATAAAACATCTTAATGTTATTGTAAAATATTTATACGGTTATTTTATCCATAATCACTTGATAAAAACCTCTTGATAAATATTTGCACACGCGGTAGTTGGCATCTACTCCCTCCTATTCCATATTTTGTTCCCCCTTTGCGTTTGGCACAAATATTAAGGTGGGAAATAAAATAAGTGTAAAAAATTGGGTAGGGTTTGGTGATAGGAGAGAGGGATGAATAATTAGGAATTAAATAATAAAATATGGGGCCAAAAACATTAAAAATGAATAAAATAGTTGTAAAAAAGTTGGGTGGGTTTGATAATAGGAGAGAGAAATGAATAAAATAAGAGTAAAAGATTCCAAAATAGGAAAGGGGAAGAAAACCTGAATAATCCGTTTTAGGAAATAGGGAAGAAAATATGGAATAGGAGGGAGTATATGACTATATGGATACTCTTTAACTATTTACACCTCATTAATGATCTCCATTATCTACTAATGGTTATAGAGTATACTTTTGAGAAAACTATTAATTATATAGATATCAAGTTGGCTAAATTGTGTTAAAATTATGTTGAAATTTGAAATGTGGATAGTACATCAAGACGTGGTCAAATTAATTCGACCCTACTCTCTAGTCACCCTACTTACACTGGTTTGAGAATTTGGTTTGAGAATCTAACTGAGAATCCGTCGAGCATGATTTGTAGCCGGAATTGATTGACCTGAACCAATAGGACTCAGCCCTAATATTTATTTATTATTGTAAACTAGTAATTATTCCTAAGGAGTAAGGACTCTATTTGAACTCTTGCAAATTAGATAATAATCTGAGCTAAACTCAACGTGGTTCACCTGTTTACCAAATCTAAATACAATCAAAACCTTTATCTTAACCCAAAAATTAAAAATCCTTACAATAAAAAAAAAAAAGAATTCATAAACATAATTTCGTACCTAAGAGAGGTATATTGTCTTAAGTTTAAGATCCAAGGGTATTATGAATAACAAAAACAAAATATAAAAAAAAAATAACAGATTTGTCTTAATTACGGGTGATGTCGATGAAACTTAATCGAATGTTAAGTTTTTTTCAACTAAATGGAAACTTAATCCGTTGTTAAGTTTTTTTCAACTAAATGGAACCGAATGAAACCGTATCCAGGGAAATGAAATAATTAACGAGTTTGTATTCTCCCCATTATTTTATCTTCATTACCTCTCTAATACAGCTTTATTGTAATATATTTTTTCTCTTCCTTCAATAAAACATTATTTTTATAAAATAATTACCACCACCGTATCATCTCACGAATTAATCGGGACTGAAAATTAAGCAATGGAGTTACTCTTTCTATTACTCTCCGTAATATCTAGCTCATTGACGTCACCACTCTCTCTTCTCCCCCTTTCCGCCTCATCACTCGTCGTATTTTTCCGACCAATATTATCCGACGCTTTACGAAAGCAACGTTGGGCACGAACGTCGACGACCAATCTGGCACTCCTTTAATTACAATGTATGTTACGCACTCTGCTGATTCTGCTCGTAAATCGCCGGTACTTCTGGACTTGTGTATGTGATTATTATCCCTATTTTTTTATTTTTCATTTCCTGTTAGTACAAATTAGATTTTTCGCATAATCGTGTATGTGACGGTCTTATGATGTTTATTCTAGTGGAATATAGGAGTAGTTATGTTTTGATTTTAACTGCTTTCTGTAGTCGTAAGGACACAAATTCGTGTATGAGACGGTGTTGTGATATTGTATATACTAGTCGAATAGAGTTATGTTTCGATTTTAATCAGCGTTGTGTAGTTATAGCTTATAAGGACGCAAATTCGTGTATGAGACAGTCTTATGATGTTGTATATACTAGTAGAATAAAGTTATGTTTCGATTTTAATTATAAGGACGCAAATTCGTGTATGAGACAGTCTTATGATGTTGTATATACTAGTAGAATAATGTTATGTTTCGATTTTAATTATAAGGACGCAAATTCGTGTATGAGACAGTCTTATGATGTTGTATATACTAGTAGAATAATGTTATGTTTCGATTTTAATTATAAGGACGCAAATTCGTGTATGAGACCGTCTTATGATGATGCTCGCCTTGTCCTGTTCGTCCGATTTTTGGAAAACAGATACATTGAGTTTTGATCAATGTTGTGAAAATATAGTTGTGATTCTATTTTAATCTGCTCTGTTGAGTTACAAGGACACAAATTCTTATATGAGACGGTCTTGTGATGATTCTCGCTCTTTCCTGTTCTTCCTCTGTTCTAAAACGAGCTTTTGATCAATGTTGTGTGTTTTAAAGTCTGATGTATTAGAGATATTAATAATAGTTGAGCCTCAGCCATCACCTTAAAGTTTTGGTTGAGACGGTTCATCTATCAGTATATTGTAGTGAAATATAGTTACGCTCTGGCTTTAAACTCCTTGTAGACGCAAGTTTTCGTGTGAGACAGTCTCACGATGAGACTGCTCTTAGAGGTAGTGTTTTTGATTTTGATTTTAAGAAACTGTACCTGTTTCCGATTTTTAGAATGTTGAGCAAGAATTTTTACTTGTTTTCAATTCTTAAAATGTTGACCAAGGGTTTTCAATTGATTTGCATTGGTCTTACATTATGTTGTTGCTATCATTTCTTGTTGTCGTCACCTCTGTCATTGTTGTTACAACTATTATCAGATAAGCTTAAGTTTTCTCCTAAGTTGATCACTGGGAAAATGAATTGCGCAGCACTGCACGGGTATGTTGTTTCGTCTATTTTGCATGACTCAGAATGTTTCGAAGGAAATGCTATATTGTCCCAGAAAAGTAAATTTTCTACAAGTTTGATTTTCTAAATTTTAGTTTATTCTCTTATTGCAGCCAACTTCTCACAATACCTGCTAGTCTTGGGACTTGGGGTATGAACAAAATCCACTGAGTGTGTATTACTGTTATGATTTTAAAGGCATTGAAAATAGATTGAAGAAGTGCATTGCGCAGGTAAGTTTGAGATCGGTCTCTTCACTGCATGTTTGTTTCCATTCTATCCAGTCTGTCCATAGTTCTTGCTTAGCAGACCCCCAAATGACCCCAGTACTATCCATATCAAGTATATTCTGCTACTGTAAGCCCGGAGACAAGTTATATTATAGAGCAGAACAACTATAGCATGGTGAATTGATGCAACTCATGCAAGTTCTTAGAGTGTGGCGCCAAAAAATGTATGATGGTTTTGAGGAATACAACAGTAAGCTTTTTGGGTCGTGTTTATACGGCTTCATTATTCTGGTCTTTTTATCTTTTTTCACTTATGTTAGGAGTGCGTTCTCAAAGCATCTTTTATAATCCCTTCACATGTTTCAGTGATGCGTTGTGACTTGTGGCATCTTGTTTCCTGGAAATTGAAGCATATATACGCTATTGCTAAAACAATGCTCCTTATTACTGGCATTCTGATACTGTGTTCTGTATTTTTCTTTATGTTTACTTGATTGGGTTTTGGAGAGTAACTTTCATGTTCAACTGTGGTTTGGAAGATAATGTGAAAAACTGCGGTGTGACTTATTTTGTTTCTGTGTTCAGGTCACTAATACACCGTGGGCTGAATAACATTTGTTTTCAATCCAAGCTCTGATGTGGATGCAAAAGCATTACATGTTAGTCCATTCATGGTAATCTCCTCAGCCTATGTTGGTGTTCTTGTTTTGCATTCCGCTATGACGACTTAATGCTATGCCATTCACTTTACTAGAGATCCAGCAGATGAGGCAGGGGATTGTCTGTTGCGCGTGCCTATGTACTGTATTGATGAGCTTGCCGCTTGCATGATGTTTCTTTATCTAGCCCACTGATATATTCTTAGTTCTTACTAAAAACAAATTTCTTACATCTGCCATTATTCAAGTTTCCTTCAATCTGTTAAACGTGTGGCTTATTTGAAATCGTTCAGGATATGCTGGGGTGGTGATGATCTGTGTCTGTAGTCATTTCAGTCCAGCATCCACATTTTGGAGATCATTTTTCTGCGATATTATAAGCCAAAAGAGTGGACGCTCTTGATCATATGCTGTATTTCTGCTTGACCCCTTTTCGAAAAAGAAAATCTCGCAAGTGTTAGTAAAAAAAATTGAATTCTCTTCGAGCTTATCTTATAGCATCACATATTTGACTCCGCCGGAGTTTTTTGCCCCCAACCACAAATCTTGGGTCTGCCACTGTGCCAAACCCTTATTTCTTTTACTTCTTCTAGTGTGACCTTGTATTTGATTACTGATGAATTGATCAAAGAATCATAGGTTGGCTATCTTTGAATTTGTGTAAGAAATAATGTCTTGTGGACGCGAGCATACTAAGACTGGCCGACTGATTGAAATTCCTTAATTAGTGCATTCTTTAGTAGTTGGTGTGCTCAGTGCTCACGCATAGGACGTTGACATGTTTGTCCGGTTATCCCTAGACTTTTTTTTTTTTTACCTCGACTTGTCTTTCCACTTTGTCAGTTGACTCCTCAATTGTGCAGGCCCTTAAGCTTTGGTGGAAAGGAGTTCCTTTCATTCAACATCAGATGCTAAAGTGCAGTATCGCTTGGAGTTTCAAAACTGATGGTGGCTGGTCGAGAGATTCTAGTAATGTGAGTATGTGACAGGTGATCATCAGTTTAGTTGGACTGATGCAAAATGGCCTTGGTCTTGAAATGCACGTTATGTTGCTCAAATTCATTGAATTCCTATTCTCGACTTTTTACATGTATCCCATGCGAATCGTCAAGTATCAACATATGTTTAAGGATTATGACAAGACGAAGTTCCCAATTCATGGGCACGGCAACATTAAATCGACAATCAGGTCAACCAGGATAGTATGGAAGCTGTGCTTATAAGATCCTTGAGACGTAAGGTACGCAAGGGAGCCTTTCAGGCTGAATCTCATTCTTATATTTTGCTTCTGTGCGTGTAATTATTTGTGAACACAAATACTGCACACTATATGTTAAATTCGTGAAAATCTATGTGTTAAAGAATTTACAGTTTCTGTTTCCTTTTCTGTATTTCTAGAAGGATTGAAATGCATTGTAGCAGAGGTTTTTCATGTAGGAAGTCGTGTAAAAGCGAACGTAGAACTGGAGTAGTTTGAAGGGTTGATGTGAGACACTTACAATTTGCAAATACTATTATCTCATTTAGATTTCTGGCCTGAGGTCTATTTAGAAGTCATTTGCTATATTTCGTGACACATTTTTGCATGGCACATTCGAGAGCAGACATTTTGAGTCGTCAATTTTAAGGGTAATGAGCTGTATACTTGGCCCCTTTATGTCTTCGCCACCGTAGGAGCAACCCTGTATGGCACTTGGTAAATAATGTTTATGTTACTTGCATAAAGTTTCTCTGCCTATCCTTTTAGGTGTAGCCGTGAAGTCTTCCAAGAATATGTGCAAGTCCAAAGCATACGAGGGCTAAGGATTTTGACATTCCGAGACTTTTCTAACTTTCATATTTGGCGTATTTTGACGTCCATGAATACTCTAGCGGCTGAAGGTGAGGTACTTCCGGTCTTCCCCACATTGTGGTATTACGGAGGTAACTTGAGCGCCTTTATTAGGTGTAGTCTTACGGAGGCTATGTGGGTGATAAAAATGGGGGTATTGTCAGTTAGCAGGTGATGGGTGCACCGGTGCAGTGTCTGTTTTCAGCTAGACCGTGGGATCTTATGTTCCCCTGTATTTCCTTTTGTATTGATTATAACGACGGTTTCCGAGTGTAATGATGCTCATCAAAGGTGCTGGAACTCCGTGAAGATAAGAAAGGCTCTTCCCCTGTCTCAAGCGGAGTAAATTGCTACAATTCAAGTCAACATGGGTGAATGCGAGTTATGTTGCATGCACCAATCAGAACATGTGTTCTTTTATTGGTGTTAAATGAGGCGCAGAACCAGTATAATAAATGGAAGAAGACGATTTAAATCCGTAATCTATTATCACGATATCTCAATCTTAACCACTAGACTAAAACCTCTTTTTGATAATCAGATTTTGTGTTAATGCAATGCTTTTTTACAGTGAGATGCTTCAATGGACATAAAAATGCATGGGAGCTAGACTTAGGTTAGCTACTTGTCTAATCAGTGAATTGCACTACTCTCTGTCTGCCTTGTTTTGGGTTATACCTTATCAAATTATCAATACATACATGATTACATGGTCATGGCTACATAAACATTATTTGTATCGTAAAGTCATACTCCCTATATGATATGATTGAGTAAAAATCGTACATTATGATTGAATAAAAATGGCAAACAGGTCGTATTTGGTTTTGGTTATGTCAGATTCATCAGGGGGTGGGGCGATTGCTGGTCATGTTGGGTAGGGAACGGGGTCAGGTCATTATCGAGTGACAAGCTGGGCTGGGTTGGGTTTGGTTCCATCCAACTAAGTGAACTCACCACTAGGTAATAAACGGCTGTTTTGGTCTTCATTATTCATAACTAATACGGAGTACGTGGATAATGGATTGTTCAAGAGTTGTTACTTTCTTTATTCTAATCATTTGCTTATCTTTTGACTTCCAATTTTATTTTATAAAGAATTAAAAAAAGGTAAATAAATACGGAGTATATGATATGAAGGAAGTATATAAAAAGATAAATTTGGGACGTTGTTAAATAAATATATCGAGATTATTTTATAATTTACGGTATGAATGGTAATAAAAGCAATGAATTAAACATAAACGATATACAATGGTTTACGAATATAACCGTCAAGATTACAAGGGGCATGCTCATTATCAAAATAAAAGAGGAGTCAATTCATACTCACGATATATTTATTTAATAACTAGGGTAGATAAGACAAACAAAATACCTAAATAATATTTCGTCTATTTCAATCAATTCTATACATACCGTTCCAAATACTCGTTTTCTTTTATATAAAACTTGGATTTTCACAATGTAATCTAGGAGAATTTAAATAAGATCTCACATGACTATTTTTATGTTATACTTCATATTAAAAGTTGTCGAAGAGTCACCCGACCTATAAATAATGCATATAAAGTAAAATGTATAGAATTAATTGGGAGTAAAAATAACAATTTATTTTCCTATATTTACCCAAATGGTTTGTATTTAACCGGTGCTAAACATGTGGGTGAGTGATGAAAACTCGCTCATTAGATAAAAAGGAGAGAATCTTAATTAGACACTTCCATCAGCCCTGGACCAACGTGGCTCAAAAATGTCCAACCACATTTTAACAATACACCATCAAATCAATTTCCCCCCAAAAGACTGTAATACATTATCCACACTCAAAAAGCTTGAAAAAAAATAAGCAATGGAGTTACTCTACCTATTACTCTCCATCATCTCAAGCTCCTTCACATCACTAGCACTCTCTCTTCTCCTCCCCTTCCGCCTCATCATCCGTCATATTTTTCCGACGCTTTTTGCCGATCACTATTCGCCGACGCTTTACGAAGGTGACGTTTGGCACGAACGTCGACGACCAGTCCGTCACTCTTTTCATTACAATGTACGTTACGCACTCTTTGATCTTGATCGTGCTTCGCAGTTGCGTTCTCCGTCGTCGAATTATCTTTCTGCTGATGCTGCTCGTAAAATCGCCGGTACTTCTGGACTTGTGTATGTCATTATTTTCTCTAATTGCGTTTTTTTGCTGCAAATTAGGTTTTGATTTAGTATTGTTCGTTTTCAAGTTTGATATAGTTAACGTTTAGATTTTCAATTGCTTTGTGTAAGTTTAAGGACGCGTAGTGGTGTATGAGACGATCCTAATTTCTATGATGCTTATCCTAGTGAAATATAGTTATGTTTCGATTGTGAAACTCCATTGTGTAGTTGTAACCTGTAAGTACGCAAAGTCGTGTCCGAGACGGTCTTATGATTTTAAGCTAGTTCTTGTAGTCCTCCTAATTCGTGTGAGACGGTCTTATGATATTTTATATAGTGGAATGTAGGTATGTAAGTATGTTCCCATTATAAACTGCTCTGTGTAGTTGTAACTTGTAAGGACGTAAATTCGTGTATGAGATAGTCTTACAATTTTGTACTCCCTATATACTAGTGGAATGTTGCTATGTTTCGGTTTTAAACTGCTTCGTGTAGCTGTAAGGACGCAAATCTTCTGATAATGTTCTGTGTTCACAAGTCTGAGGTTTTATATTCCAGTGAAATATAGTTATGTTTCGACTTTATTTGAAAGGACGCGAGTTTTGGATGAGACGTTCTCATGATGAGATTGGCCATTATAGATGACTTATGTCGTGATTTCGAGTTTAATAATGTTCAATTGTTTTCGATTTTTAGGATATTAGGAAAGGATTTTAACTTGTTTCCGATTTATAGAATGTTAGGTGCAATTAGTGTACATTATGTTATTGTCGCCATAATTTTCTGTTGTCATTCATTTGTTGTTGTTGTCTCTTAAATGATCCTTGGGTTTAGTATGTAACAGTGTGTTGATGGAGGCAACTGAACTTGTGCAAGCAGCACGTAGCTTGTAGTAGTAGCTGAGAAAATGAATTGCGTAGCACAAGTATGATGTTTCGACCATTTTGCACGACTTGGAAATGTGTATTGAAGAAATTGTTGTATTATCCGAGATTATGATTTTTCAGTTCGTTTGATTTGCTAAATTTAGGCTTTTCCTTACATTGCAGCCAGCTTCTGACATTACCAGCTAGTGTTGGGTATGAGCAAAATCCACTGAGTGTGTATTACTGTTATGATTTTGAAGGCAGTGACAGTAGATTGAAGAAGTGCATTGCGCAGGTGAGTTTGATATACGACATTGAATGTTCATTTTCAGTCGGTCTATCTCATGAATCATTTGAACTTAAGCTGTTGCGCAAAATGGAGGATTGAGGGATCTGTATAGTTAAAGTTTCTGCAACTACAATCTTAGTAAAACTTTTGGTTCTCCAATCTGATTCATTACACGCAAGTGTGCCGCTTTAGCAAATACGGTTTTACCCCTTGTGTATGCTCTCTTTAGAACTTTGTGTGTAGTTTTATGAATTGAACTTCCACTCTCCCTTTTCTTGTGCTAGGGTAGTGTAAGGATAGAGTGAAGACATTTTACTCTCTCTTTTGCCAGAAATTTTCGTGATTCTTATCATATATTCTCGTCAATACTGCTAATGGCGTAATGATTTAGTCATTCACTGGCCCTTACTCCAAAGCCATAATAACAATCTGGAAGTTGACAACTCTGTTCTAGGGGTATTACTACCGCAAACTGCTTAGTACGTGTGCTGTGATTTCTAGTCCATATTCCCCATAGTTCTTTCTTAACATTCCATTTAACGGTCCGAGTACTACCAACATCAACCATGTTCTACTATGGGCCCTGAGACAACTTAGTTACAACTTACGAGTATATAGCTGTGTAGCTCCGACACTGCTCTTAGGTGGCGTGTCGCGTGTCCACACGACACGACACTGGACACGACACCTAGGACGTCTGGGATACGTCATTGTTAGACACGACTCTCGACACTGCACGCTGCACGGTGAAGCCAGCAACGATGGAGAAAAAAGAAACTGAAGAGCCAAAAATGAAGAGGAAAAACGATGTACTTAATTTTTTCTGTGATGAAGTCAGGGAGAGGAAGATGGTTTGAGGAAAATGAAGAGCCAAAAATGGAGTTTTTTTATAAAAGGAAATGAAACCAATAAAAAAAGATGAAAAGGCAAATGAATAGATGTGTTAATGTGCAGTGCATTAAGTACAATAGGTAGGTAACCGAGAAGTTGAAAATTTTGTCTCATTAACTTCTTATTATTCTTATTATTTTATTAATTTGTTAAAGTTAATTTGTGTACTTTTAATTTTGAAGTGTCGTATCAGTGTCCCTATAACAGGTCAAGACACTTCGTTGATCGTATCAGAGTGTCTAACAAATTTTGGATTGAGGTGTCCGACACCCCGACACGTGTCCGACACGACACGTGTCTGGAGAGTCTGAGCAACACAGGTATATAGCGGAACAATTATCGCATTGTGAGATTTGTGTGATAAGGAAAAGAATAAAAAGTGTACTAGTTGATGTAAAGTTCTTAGAGTTGTGCTGCCCAACTTACCGTCTTTTCCTCTTTAGTAAGAAGTGCGTTCTCATTGCGTCTTTTATAATCCCTCAGGCATCGGTGTTATGTTATGACTTATAGCATCTTGTTTAATGGCAATTGAAGCATTTATACGTTGTTGCTAAAGCAATGTTTTATATTATGGACATTTCGACATTGCTTTTTGTATTTGCAAATGTTTACTTGCTTGGCTTTTGAAGCATTCACGTATAACTCTGGTCTGAAGGATAATGTGAAAAACTGTGTAGCGACTAATTTTCGTTCTGTGTTCAGGTCACTAATACACCATGGGGGGAACAAGTAACATTTGTTTTCAATCCAAGCTCTGACGTGGTTGCGAAAGCATTACATGTTAGTCCTTTCATGGTAATCTCCTCAGCCTATTTTGGTGTCCTTCTCTGCACTTCCTATAATCGTTAACTTAGTGTTATTCCCATTCTTTTACAACCGCCATTATTCAAGTCAATCTGTTTAACAATAGGTCTCCCTTGTAACAGATATATCCGTCACAGTGTGACGGGTAAGTATCACTCACATGGGTAGATAAGACAAAAAGTAGAATGCATAGGAAATCGCAAATGACTTGACCTTATCCTCCCATGTGAGTTTTATTTGACCCGTCACAAGCTTGTGACGAATATCGGCCGTCAGAAATGAGAATTTGTGTTGTTTAAAAAGTGTGGCTCATTTAGAATCGTTCAGGATATGCTGGGAAATTGGAACATTAAGGCCACCGTGCCCGGTGATGATTTGTCTGTAGTCATCTCAGTCCAGCATCCACAATTTGGAGAACATTTCTGTGCAATCTTGAAAGCCAAAAGAGTGGATTCTTCTGTTGCTCCTGATCATATGCTCTATTTCTGGTTGATGCCTCATAAAGTCGCTATGTGGATTTATTGGCATGTAAGTGATACGTCTTTGAGGCCAAACCCTTATTTGTTATAATTTTTTCTGATGATACCTTTTATGCTTATAAACAGTAAGCTTGTGGTATTTGATTGCTGTTGAATTGATCATGGATCTTAGTTTCACTATAATTGATTTCTTGCGAGAAATAATGTCTTTGTAATTTGGTTTATTGTACAACATAAGCTCATTGAAGACGGGCAGTATCCGTTAGAAGCAGAAGACGGATAGTGCCCCTTTTACAATATGCATGTAGCACTTTTCATCGGGTACTCCATTTCCTCCTCACTTGTCCTTCTACTTGCTTTATTATGAGAGGGCATTATCCGTTTTCAACTTGTGACGGATAGTGTCCGTCACAAACAAGACGCTTTGATTGTACAATACATGTAGGGGGCACTCCTTAATTTCTCATAGTATGCTCACACTGTCGCATATAGATCTAACCAACTCCCCATCCTAGCTCCTCTACGTTCTTGACAGTCTATCTTCATTTTGTCTCAGTAGAGTCTTTCAGTGGCATGTTTCGGTCCACTCCCCCATTTTACTTAGAGAAATTAAGCCACAGGTTCAGGTACAAGAAGTATAGGACAGTGTCATGTTCATCCCTGAACTTCGTTTTTTTCTCTATTACGATTTACGTCTTTCTAATTTTTCAGTACCCTCCTCCCAGTTGATGAGCTTTTCAAATTAAGTTTGAAAGTACATCCCTTCTGAAATGTGCAGGCACTTAAGCTTTGGTGGAAAGGCGTTCCTTTCGTTCAACATCCTAGGTATGCCAATACCGCATACAGAGAGGAAGCTTCATCAAGGGATCAGTTGCTAAACCGCGGTATGGCCTGCAACTTCCAAACTAACAGTGGCTGCTCGAGAGATTCTGTTAACGTGGTAAAAGATCATCAGTTTAGTTGGACTGATGCAAAATGGCCTTGGTCTTGAAATGCACGTTATGTTGCTCAATTCATTTAGATTTTTTTTATCCTGACTATTTACAAGTATTCCCATGTCGAACCATCAAGCCTCAGCAACATATGTTTAAGGATTATACCAAGAAGTTGCTAACTCAATGATTCATGGGCACGGCAACATTAAATCGACAATCAGGTCAACCGGGACATTACCTAGGCTCTCTGTTTATAAGGTCCTTCAGACTTAAGGTACACAAGGGGGCCCTTCATGCCGAATCTCATTCTTGTATTTCGTTTCTATGCATAATTATTTGTGAAAAAAAATACTGCATCTTCACTTGCCCACAAATCCTCGGTGGTAAAGAATTTGCAGTTTCAGTTTCAGTTTCAGTTTCTGTACTTCTAGGAGGATTGAAATTCATTGTACCAGAGGCTTTTCATGTAGGAAGTCATCTAAAAGCGAAGAGTAGAACTTGCAACAAAGCGGAACCTCCAACATATTGTAACGCTTGAATATAATTGGGATAATGTAAGACAACTCTGCGGTGCGATTTCCTGAAATAGATGTCATTTGCTATTTCTCTATATTCATTTTTACTAGGTCACATGGAAGAATTTGTGCAAGCCCAAAGCAGACGAGGAGTTAGGGTTTTGCCGTTCCGAGGCTTTTTCTAACTTTCATATTGAATCCCGTCCTTGAATTCCCTAGCATCTGCAGGTGAGGTACTTCCGGAAGTGTGGTATTATGGAGGTAAGTTGGTTTGCCTGTATTTCGCGTAGTCTTTTGGAGGCTACGTGGGTGATAAAAACGGCATATTGTCACTTAGCAAGTGATGGGTGATGTGAGTTTCCGGCAAGACCTCAGGTTCTTATGTGCCCCTGTATTCGACTCTCTTGTATTAGTTATAACGACGGTTTAATGTTAATCAGAGGTGCTGGAACTCGGTGAAACATAGAAAGGCTCTTGACGGTTCTCCGGCAGAGTAAATTGCAACTACCGGTGAATGCCGGATAAGTTAAAATGTGCAAATGCCATGCTTTGTAACAGTGAAATGTTTTAATGGACATAAAAGTGGTGCAAAACACTCCTCTCTGTTTGCCCTGTTTTGGGTTTACCTTATCAGATATCATGCACCTACATCAACATGATTTGACGACTCTATGGAACTCGTCTTCTACTTTTGCCCTCTTATGCTCGCATCTTGAAAAGTTGGAAGGGAAAGCGGCGAGAAAATAGGAGCGGTGAAAAACTAGGAAGGGGAATATTTGTCAATGTCGGAATCTAAAAGCTGCATATGAATGTATAATTGAGCTACAGATTTTTGAAAACATAAAATGTCACGGCCATGCAATACTTATCACAGTTTCTGCATCTTTTTTTTTTTGGGTGGTGGGCGTGTTTTACTCTTTCTTGGATTAAAAACAAACCATTATATCCTATCATTGTAATGTCCTTCATTTAGTGTTTTTTGTTGTAATTCCATTGTTTTCTCTAAATTTACTCACTCCTCCAACGACCACCAGCCAACCACCACTGTCTGATAGCCACCGTGCACATTCCCTCCCCGCCGACTCCCCGCTTGAGAGCAGACGTCCCTCCCAGATCCGGCTACCCAACCCCAACCCGTCCCCTCCCTCTCCTTCACTGGCCGGAAAGACCAATGCGCTCGATAGCCACCAATCGAGCTATGGCCTCCTCTCTCAACCCCACAACCACCCATCAAACCCACCTCCTCTGCCACCGCTCTCATAAACCCCAATTTTGAAAGTCCCTAGTTTCTCAACCCTAATTTGATAAGGAAAAAAAATAGCGCACAATCAATAAAGTTAAGCTCATTACTTGATCGACATGAGAGAACTAATGTCCATAATTGAATAATTTAAAGAATTAGATTAGTTTTGTGAGGAAAATTATACAGTGATTATTTTGATTTTTGTGGGAGGGTAGGGCATGGAAAAATAATGAGTAAAAAACCCATGGAAGAAACTCGTCCATAGAACGTGTAACAGTTGTTCCAACTCTTCTGCCATCAGGGCCAATATATGATCCAACAACCCATGAAAAGACCCAAAAAAAACTACATTTCACGGATTTCATCTAATAAGCCCCACTTGACATTTTTCTTCTCATCAAAGGGGTCAAAGACGGTATTGCTCTTACATGTACGTGATTTACTAACTATTATGTACATGGTTTTCAAGAATGGCATGATACGGAAAAGTTATAGAAGTTGTAGATAAATGAGTAAAATTTGTGCATGAATGAGGAATTACTTTGTTGGAGATGGGGAATAAGAAATATATGAGCACACAAATGATGTGATTATGACTAGATTACTAGATATAGCATGAATATGCCAAATAATAGATGACTAGATTACTAGATATAGCATAATATGCCAAATAATAGATAACGTGAATAGCTGGATCTTCAAGCCTGATCACAGCTCACACAAAACAAAAAATGGAACGAATACTTCTACAGTTGTTGGATCCGCTTAATATGGATGGACCCATGTAAACAGCGACGAGCTTAATAAACATGAAATAAATAAATTACTAGTATTTCTGTCACGAAAAAGGGTCCAGAAAGTGGATGAGGAATAACTCACAGGACTGCATGATATAAGCGAGCTGCAGATTTCATTCGAGTATGTGACTTCCATAATCTTCGTTGAATTTGTCGTAGCGATGTGCAACAAGATGAGCAGATGGACGAGTATTCTTGAGTGCTAACTCTATATCTTCAGATGTTATTGGTCCAACAGGAGGCAGTTCTGCATGATAGGAAGACGGTGTCACTCCAAACAACAGAAGAAAACCATGTCTATGCAATTATGCATGCATGGTAAAATTGTATTTAAGTCTTTAAGATCATGGCTCTATGATCTTCGAAGTAAATCTCATGTGGTTCCACTATCAATTTGTAACCCTAAAGCTTGACTTGATGCTGGGTTCATAGCTTTAAAAAATGAATGATGACACTTGAAGGAGTTTGGAAGCAAATGCATAGAAATTAGGCATAAGATGACTCTTGATAATATTTTGTCGAGCTTGACTTGATGCTGGGTTTATAGCTTTAAAAAAATGAATGACGACACTTGATTGCGTTTGGAAGATAATACATAGAAATTAGGCATAAGATGACTCTTGATAACTTTTTGTCGAGCTTGACTTGATGCTGGGTTTATAGCTTTAACAAAATGAATGACGACACTTGATTGCGTTTGGAAGCAAATACATAGAAATTAGGCATAAGATGACTCTTTATAACTGTTCAGAACGGAATGGCTCTAGGAGTCTAAGGTGTTCATTTATAGTCACTGCTTTCGGTCAAGATTGTATTACATAACTGTGTAGGATCAAATGGTTCTAGGGTGTTCATTTATACTCTATAGTCACTGCCTCACTGGCAGTGCTCGGTCTTATAAAAACAATCAAGTTCTTGCAGCAGATAACATGCATCGCACAAAGTAGAGATTATTCGCCAGTCAAATATAGAGGTCCTTTGCAAGGAATCATGTGGACACAGTCACACAACACATCCTCAGTCCTAGAAGTTCGACTAACGTTATCCATCACAACCAACAGAAACATAATTCAAAAGAGAGGAAGCAATAAGCACAGGGAAAGGAGAGGGGGAGCGGGTGAAAATTTAGTAAAACTGAAGATTAACTGCCCACCGGAATCTCATTCAATATAATATTTAACACAAAAATGAATGAAATAAATAAAGAAAAGACAACAAATTGCCATTTATTTTCCTTCCGGATAGCAGCTTGCATATAAGAAACAATGCAAAAGAAAATCAAGATGTATTAATTGAATGAGGACACATATCAGACCATAGATTGTACGGAGTTGAGAAAGGTACATACCATCCTCAGGCACGAGTTCTTGCTTCTGTTCAAGAATTGCCATCACACGTCTAAGTGGCCGCATTGCAGCCTCCTTGCATACCAATCTTATATCTGATCCCGAGTAACCTTCTGTTTTTTCGACCAAGGAATCAAACGGAAGTTGATCATCGCTAGGAGACGGCGGCAGAAGTCCCTCAAACATGGCTCTTCTTGCTTCCGGGTCTGGGAGAGGCACAAGGATCTTTTTTCATTCATGTCAAAGAAAAAGAGTTGCATTGAGAAACACAAGAACGCTTGTGTGGGGCACTGAATTATCAGCAGGATTCCAAGTTACACAATGGTATGGTTTATTTTTCCAACAAAAAAATGGGTATCGAACTAGATACTTTGGATAGGACTTTCGTATTCAGGTCTCTTTCACAAGGCCTAGTTACAATATGGTATTACAAATCATTTTCGACTTCGATGCCGAGTCGATTAGCGTGATTTAATCCGGATTACTGGGACATAAAAGTGATTGATAGCGCTTACAATGTGGAAGCGGCTACTATCAAAATCCTGACAAATAGGTTGTTATGTCACCATGTGGTGTTGCAATTAGTGCGACCAGAAATTGTTGATAACAAATAAATTAATGACATCACAATGACAGTAAAGGATACACGCTTCTCAAGCCGTCGAAGCATAGCTGCATCCAATTCCCAGGGAAGATTTGTGGCTGCCAAGACAAAAACAAGATCCTTGCTCCGACTCAAGCCATCCATCTGTTATATGACCAATGGAACCAATTGTGAAACTAAAGAATATCCAACAATAGATCAATAATATTAAAGAACAAAAACAACAAGGGACATACTAAAATGATAATAAGGTCAGCTATCATGGTCAACTAACATAAATTGTCCTATGAACCGTCAATGTCAGGTACTCAGGTTGAAAATCAACAAAGTATTGGAGAAAATGAAATCACGAGGAAAAAAATAAAGGAGAAGTGCAGAACAACAAGCTGATAAAAATAATACATATGTAGAGAAGAAAAAGGATCCTAGGATACAGCTATTAGAAGTACTTTTTGTTATCAAAACTGATAATGATGATTTGAAGACTAGTAAAATTACACATAGCGATAAATGACGAAATTAAATGACTTGCGATAAGAGCAGAGAATGTATCTCTTTGTAATAAATAAATGAACCAAAATTAATAAAAAAAAAATGCCCTAAATATTGAATTATTAGGTTTTATCATCCAAAAATTAATGCATGTTGCATACTGTGCAGACATGTCAACCATTGAGTGACCAAGTAAGCTGTTTATTCAAACAAATATACCTGTATCAAGAGCTCAGTTTTCAAGCGCCTACTAGCTTCATGTTCACTCCGGCCTTCACCACGATGACTAATAAGAGAATCAATTTCATCAATAAAGATTGTAGATGGGGCATGATGCCTAGCAAGGTCAAAAAGAACTCTCACTAATTTTTCCGAGTCACCTGTGAAAAATACAAATGTGATAAAATTAGTCTCGTTAAGTTCTGATAACATTGTGGAAACTGGAAACTGGTCAGGATGCATTACTAATATCAACAAATAGTCATTCGCATATATTTTTAAGAATAATGTGGTTTTGGAGAAGAGAGTGTGGACTATGGAGGCTTGGGGGAAAAATATTTGGCTAGATAATGGAGTTTTTTTTATGTTGTATTATTTAATGATTATAGTCATTAAGTTTTTTTCACTAAAGTAATGTTTGCTTATATCTCGATGTTTTTTTCACTTTAATATCCTTTTTATTATTTCTAATATTGCCATTTTTAATATTTTGGATTACTTTGTTCTTAAATCATACCCATATTTATTTTTTGCTGATATAATATTTTTTTTCCTTATGTCAGTTTACCTCTGATATAATAATTATTTTTCTATTGTTTAGTAGTATAATTTTTCCAATTCTCTTTCAGGGAAAAATATCCGCAGTTTTATGCATTCTAATCCTCACCTGTATATCAACTATGGTACTTCTAGCACCAAAGAAACTATGGTACTTCATATTTTTTAACTACCGTGATACTTCTTCTCATAGTTCATTTCTTTGTCTTTTTTGTTTTCTCTAGTTGCTCTTTTCTTTCTTCTCATTATCTTACCTATCATAGAAGGTTTCCATGTCAAGTAACTCCACAGATCATTTTGTGATAATTACTTGTTCTTGTAGTATTAACATGTAGAACAAATATCATGGTTTGACATCATACATGTTGCCCACTACTCTAGTAAACACATCAACAATATTGACAAGGTTGTATAAGTCATGTACCTCTCCATTTGCTTACGATAGATGATGCTGAAATATTAAAAAATGTGGTCTTGCATTCTGTTGCAACAGCCTTTGCCAGCATAGTCTGCCACAAAAAAAAACGAGTTAAAATAGAAATAGCCGAGAAGAAACGGTCACATGATGTCACAAGAGGGATAGAGACACTACGTCACAAAGACACGAAAGAAAAGGGAACAAGAAATAGTCACTTAGTTATCTAGAATTTTCAATTACCAAAGTCTTTAGATAATCACAAAGTTAAGCCAATACATGTTAGATTCTAATTCTCAAAAGCAGAACAAACATGCTTCCACAATCAACAGAAACGCCACATTCCAATTTTATTATTACAGACCAAGGGTCAGAGTTGCAGATTGAGAGAAACAAGTAACATAGAACATCATTATTCACAGAGATGCAGGAATATAATGGATAATTCTTCGAATAAGAAACATATAAGGCAGTAATAACATACCTTTCCTGTTCCAGGAGGACCAAACAAGAGGATGCCTTTCCACGGTGAGAGAAGTCCAGTGAAATACCTTAAAATAAGCAATGAAGCATCAGCGCTCAGAGAAAAACAAAGAGGATGCGGCAAAACTCAAACCACATATCAGCGCATACATGAGTTGAGGCATCTAACATTTCATTTTATATGGAATGAGCCAGATGTCTCATTACGTAGTCTTCTTGAAAAAATTTGAATTGAAATGTAGTAGGGCTGTCTACCTGACAACCAAAAAGGCTTATGTAGGATTTAACCAAAAAAATGAGGACTGTACAACGCTGGGAAGAAGTTTGTTTACTGATGATAGCGTAGAAAGGTATAAAGAAAGAGAAATTTGAAAAGAGGAGCAAATAAAAGGATTGCGATGATTATAGTACGCGACTTGCACCATTTATCGACCAAATTATCGTGAAGGCATATGCACTATACAGCCTTCCTATAAATTTGGTTGAATAAGAATTACTTTTAGGTAATTACTATCATTGACTTACTTTGGGTATTTTATGGGCATGACAACTGCTTCTTTGACCAGACGTTTTGCAGTCTCAAGACCCTTGATGGTTTCCCACGTTACATCTTGATTCGAATGGATTATGTCTCTGTCAAAAGAGGATAGCATCTAACATTACAAGGAAGTTCACAATTTAAAATATCAAGCAATTTCTGTAATGAGTAAAGTTAGTTAAGTTCTAGTAAATAAATAACTAGAAAGTTGCTCCTCACATTGCTTGAATTGCTAATCACTTTGAAATTAAACTTCATCAAGAATGACCAAGTTAGTTGATCACGTGAATATAATATGCAAGCTCAAAAGTGTATTTTGGTTTCAATATATATTGTTTTCCAGCTAATAGGTTTGTTGCGTACAGAGGCAAGACATTATGTGTGTAATGGATTACATTTTTATCTAAACTAAAAGGCAACACCAGCAGCAATCCCTCAGTGCCTCAAAGGCTTCCGCAAAGGCAGGTAAGGGAGGGTGGGATGTACATAGTCTTGCCCCTGTTTAACCATGCAAAGGCAGGTAAGGGAGGGTGGGATGTACATAGTCTTGCCCCGGTTTAACAATGCAAAGAGGTTGTTTCTGGATATATAAGAAAGGAAATAAACAAGAAGAAAAGTGAATTGATGATTAATGCAAGAGCAGACAACCACTATGCTGAAACTATGTTACCTGCACAGACTTTCGGCTAAGTTGCGTGTTTCGACATCTTCAAAAGCTGGCAGCAGAGGCTTCTGCCTGTTCACAAAAAAATACTAATCAGTGAGTAACTTTGTTATGTTTAACAAAGAGCGTTCACAAAAACTGCTTTAGAAGCTACACATTAAAATGAAAGAGTCAGCACAACTCAACAACAGTAACACTTTAATCTATAATATGAGGACTATGTTCCCATAACCCATACTCAGTTAGGATGCATATCCAAGTGCCGAGCTCAGCTAAATGTGAAACATATTTCGCTTATATGAACTATCCACGTATTATGCCCGTGTCCAACTTCCATGTACCGCACAACGGTAAACAAGTTGAAATGAAGAGCCGGAGTAACATAGATAATAAGATAGGGTGGATTTGTGTTTCATAAGAAGCAACTTGAAAAAAAATGCTTGATCACCATCAAGATACCAAGAAAGAAATCTAAGTGTTGGAGGGTATCATCTTAACGAGTTAAATTAGTAGGTAGAACTTTTGGGAGCTTTACCTACAAAGAGCTGCTCACGAGAAGGCAATATTCGAACTTGCAGCCTTAGTTGTTAAAAATGAAGTACCCAGTTCTTTTAGAGGTGCCGCATTTTGTACAATGAGTTGGGGCCTAATTTATGAGTAACTAGTACTTTGACCTTAAAACGAAGGAGATTCAATCAACCTATACTGAGCACAGATATAGCCACAAACATCAAGTACATACTATCATTGGAAAAGAATATTTGTTTTTAGGACCAAGTGCCTTATACCGGCGTTGGACAACTTTTTACAATGATTTTATGTTGCTCGAACTCTTCCATATTTACCCGCGTACCCGTGTCGAATACTCGACACTCGGACGTGGGTAGGACATTCGGACACTTCATTTTAGAACAAAAACCTGATTTTTTTCATAAAATAAACGAATCCGACACTTGGACATGTACCCTTGTCGGATACTTATAACCCAGTCTGAGCAACATAGATGATTTATCCACGTGAATTGTGATAGTTCATGTCCAAAGTTTTCAAACAATTTCTCATTAATGAAACCAGAGATTTGTCTTATTTTCGTTGTTGAGTGAGGAAGGGAGTTCATGTTGCTTTACAGTGATCATCGGTGTGATATGATGTCAAGTGGAAATTTAACTCAATTGCCTGAAAAACTTCAAAATAGCACAGCTTCACAACTAAAGAGTTTAGGAGTCAACGGTCCTTTATGTGTTAGTTGCTAAAGTAATACAAAGGGGAAAATGGTAGGAGGTCTATATACTTGAATCATATAACTCAAAGAAAGTAGAGCATTAGAAATCGTAATATTAATCCATCACGTTTGAGAAATAATTCAATCAATTCAAATTAGTATCTTACGGATTACGATCACCATTCTCCAAGCCTCCATTCGACGTAGCTGCATTACTCCCCTGTCATAATCAAACAAAAGACAGCATATCAAATATTTCGGAAAAATGAGTTAAAATGTATATACACTCTCAAAAACTACAGTTGATATTATCTGACCTGATTCCTGTACTGTTCATAAACAGCAAGTTCAGGCTTTCTTGCACCGTTAGCTACCCCATTACTCTGAGTTCCTGATGCAGCTGCATCATCTTCTGGACTCGGCTCTCTCTTCCTTCCAAACTTTGCATCATAAAAAAACGAGAAATCCTAATAAAAAATCAAATCCTCAAAGTCTCAAGCACGTTGCATTATTGCATACAAGTTCAGTGCACAACTAAATACTGCTTATTTTTATTCATCAATCAACTGACAACTTAATGTTCTTGATATCTCACATTACGGACATAAATGTAGACGAAAAATTAATCAGAGTCTGTAGTTCTTAGTTCTTATTGTCAAAAATAACCAAATAAATTTTTTCGTGACTAACAATATTGATATTAATTGAAGAGGTACTACTCGGGATATGCGATTGAGGGTGACAAACTGTCAATCAACAGCATCTTTGCAACATAAAAACCAAATTCAAGCCATTCCATAATTGACATCCAAATGTACAATCATATGCAAATAAATAAATAATAATGAAAAGAGAAGAACAAGCTGCATAATCACAATCATCCCAAGAACAGAATTAGAACTGTTTCAAAAAACTGGCATGTTTGGCAACTTAAAATTGGAATTAAATTCCGTAATCGACGCATTTTAAGTGTCCGGGAAGCACTAGAAATTGGAATTGGAATTAGACTCAATTCCAAACTAGTTAAAATTTGAGCCTCTCAAACTCTTGCAAAATAATAGTAATTTCAATTCCATTATTATTTACGTTTTCGTAAAAAAAATTCATGACTATTTATTATTTCAAATAATTTTTTTTGTGACCTCAACCTATATCCGTCTCTCCCAATTCTAATTCCATGGTTTCCCAAACGAACTTTTGGAATTGGTGTGGAATTGAATTCAACCATTTTGATTTCTACAATTGAAATTATGAAAATGAAATTAATTATGTATCATCATTACTACACATTAGGACTAACTCAACAGACAAACAACTAAAAGTTACTTACATTATCCATCAATGATCGACAACAACAATCAACAACCTACAAATCAGTGACTAACGATATCAAAATCAATTGAAGCGTATCAACAAATTATAGCCGCAAATCGGACGAGATTTTGGTGACAGCCTAACGCTACTACTCCAGATATGCTACTGAAGGTGACAAACTGACAACCGACACCTTTGCAACACAAAACCAACAAGAAGCCACTCAATGACTGAGCAATCCAAATGTACAATACTCAAATAGTGAAAAGAGAAGTACAAGTCGAGTAGGTTAGTTGCCTAATCACATTCATCGCAAAAACAGAATCAGAACTATCGGAATTTTTTTACCAAAATCTCATCAAATTAAACTAACAGAATATTTAAAACCTTAAATCAATAATCTAGCAAAATTAGTTGACGAGGCTAGCGAACTACATTAATCAATGAAGCTAACAATCAACTCAAACACGATAATCGCCGAACTATCGATCAATTTCATTACAACCTACAAATCGATAATCTAACTACATTAGTCAACGAAGCTAATGATCATCGCAAACACGATATCGCCAAACTATTCGATCAATTTCACTAAAACCTACAAATCGATAATCTAACTACAATAGTCAACAAAGCTAATGATCATCGCAAACACGATAATCGCCAAACTATTCGATCAATTTCACTACAACCTACAAATCGATAATCTAGCTACATTAGTCAACGAAGCTAACGAACGACGATAATCGACGAACTACTCGATCAATTTCAGCAGAAATCAATCAATCAACACGGACGAACAAAATGAAATCGTCAAACAACAAATCAAATCTAACAATGCTACTAAATTCACAACTACTGCAAAATTACATGCATGTAAACACAATAATCGCATCAAAAAATACACAAAAAACATCAAAAAAATCAGATTAACAATCAAATGTTAATGATTACGAATAATTGACTAACTGAAAGTAGAGTTGGTTAGTGAATTAAACCTGGAAACTCCAGCGAGTGAGGAAAGGTTCGTCCGCCATGAAAGATTAAGAGAGAGAAGAAGTAGAGAGATCAACGGAGCGGAGAAGAAATGTTGTTTGTCTCCGCTTTGTGATTCTCAGTTTCTCAACAACTCTTGTGTGTGCAGCAGATTCAGATGACTGCTAGTCTGCTAGTTTTATATTAGGCGACTGTTGCACGTGTTTTAGTGTGTTTAAATGTTTACAAGTCATCCTGTCCATTCAACTTGATTTTATACTTAAAATATGATAATTATCGTCATTCGTTTATTGCAGTGAGGCCAGTGACGTGAGAAAAAGGAACATACCTCGGAGGTAGTACCTCCAATTTTTTATTTTTTGAGCATATATGTATATTTTTTGAGCTTATTACCTCAAACTTTATTTGTTTTTGAGCATATATATATATATATATATAAGTCTATATATATATATATATATATATATATATATATATATATATATATATATATATATATAGAGAGAGAGAGGCCGGATCACGTGAGGCCGCCTCTTAGGATGAGGCCGCCGGACCTCACGCATCCCCAAGCTTCTAGTTTCACAGTTTCACAATATTTGCTTCCAGTTTCACAAGTTAAGCTTCTAGTTTCACAAGTTAAGCATCTAGTTTCACAGTTTCACAATATTTGCTTACAGTTTCATATCTTAAGCATCTAGTTTCACAAGTTAAGCTTCTAGTTTCACAGAATAAGCTTCTAGTTTCACAAGTTAAGCATCTAGTTTCACAGTTTCACAATATTTGCTTCCAGTTTCACAAGTTAACCATCTAGTTTCACAAATTAAGCTTCTAGTTTCACAGTTTCACAGTTTCACAGTTTCACAATATTTGCTTACAGTTTCACATCTTAAGCATCTAGTTTCACAAGTTAAGCTTCTAGTTTCACTGAATAAGCTTCTAGTTTTACAAGTTAAGCATATAGTTTCACAGTTTCACAGTTTCACAATATGTGCTTCCAGTTTCACATATTAAGCATCTAGTTTCACAAATTAAGCTTCTAGTTTCACAGTTTCACAGATTCACAGTTTCACAATATTTGCTTACAGTTTCACATCTTAAGCATCTATTTACAATAACACTGTACTTACGCTTCTTCTTCTTCTCATTTTCACCCTTCTTAAAAACACTAAAGTTATAACAAAATAACCTTATAAACAGTACAAACCCAGAATATCAAATCTTATGTTTTCTATTGATTGCCAAATCTGATACAACTAATACTAAACTCTATTCCGTAACTTCGTAGTTAATTTCACCGCGCTTTCTGCTAATTCTTATGAATAAAAGATGATGGAGGAGAGGAGTGAGAATGAGAAGAAGGTTTCCGCTAATTCCGTTATGTTTCTACTGCTACGTCTTCTTTAATTTGGCAAGTAATAGTGGTGTTGAAAATGTTGTTGATGATGTTGACGATGAGGTAAGAAAAAAACGCCACAGTGAAGGAATTTAGGGGAAAAATCAAAGATTATGATATGATTTTCTAGATGATGATTTGGAATTGGAGATGATTGTGGAGGTGGTTAATGATGAGGAGCGAAAGGAAGATGATGATGATGATCAGCGAAAGGAGATTGAGGTAGGATGATGGTCATTTGATTTGAGATGGTAAAGAGGATGAAACGAGGAGATTAATGAGATTTTGGTGGTTCACAAATCAATGGTGTTGTACTGTTGTAGTTACCAATAATAATGGTGTTGGTGCTTTCTAAAGTACATAAAATAAAGGAAATTATATAGGACACGTGTCAAGATCTCGTGCGCCCATGCTACTAAAATCTAACGGTTTAGAATGGTCCGGCAGCCTCACGCTAAGAGAGCGGCCTCACGTGATTCAATTTCTATATATATATATATATATATATATATATATATATATATATATATATATATATATATATATATATATATATATATATATATATATATATATATATATATATATTTGAGCATATTAAAGTTTAGAAGTTAGATTTTAGCTTTTTTCCGTCATAACTCAAATTGAACTAAACTTATATGTAATATTTTTGAGTTTTATTGTGAATTTTTAGAGTTTAATGTTTAAATAAATAAACTTAAAAAATTTATTGAAAAACTCATAATTTCTAAAACAAAACTCAAAAACTTTACTATAATGCTCAAAAACTATAAATTTGGAGGTAATACATCGGATGTATCATTAACTTACCGCAGTGACGTATTTCACATTTAGCGGTCCACTCCTACAATTAGGGAAGGGATGAGCAAGTTTAGGTCCCATCGGAAAAATAAACATAAGTAAATTATAAATTTTCATTTGTAATAGATATAGTATGTCGCAAACTTACGACGGTCAAATATTACCCATTTAGATAGGAATAGACAAGTAGGAGAATTTAACTCGTTATAAACTTGCGACGGATATATTCGTCGCAAGGGAGACTGACTGTAACTAAATACGGATCAAAATCTAGTTTTTGGTCTGATTTTGTGTAACATCGATTAATTTGCCAGATCAGGTGGTTGAATTTTATGTTTTTAAGCATCAATCATTCTAATTATAAAGTTGTTTATTAACAATTATTTTTACACAAAAAATCTCTATTTAGTCAATGCATTTGATTTAGTGAAATTAAATGTAATTATCATATGTTCTACGAAAAAAATGAAAAAAATATATTTCAAGTCTATCTCACTCTGAGATGTAACAACATCGAATATTTCGGGTTGATCCAATCCAAGGGCCAAAGTCAATCTCTCTAACTATAGTTTTTCTTAAATGAATGCATTAAGTGTGGATAAAAATCGAACCTTCAACTTTATACGGGAACAAAAGAGTTTTTGTTGCTTGAGTTAACTTTTGTTCTCTTTAGCTGTAGTTTTAAGTCCATAAGCTAGATTTCAGATTAAGATGACTGCAAATTTATCAACAATAGGGAGGAATTTAGGGAATAGATACAATAAATTTTACAACGGATCAAACTTACAAAACTTTATTGACTCGATTCGTCTCTGAAGTACAAGTACTTTCTTACTTTTTATTGTTTGCCAGTTTCATAAATATCTTTCGTCTTAAAAATATAATGTTTACACGACTCAAAGTGATCCAATAGATTATTTGCTTACTACATTAACAATTTCGTAAGAAACTAAAGTGTTTAAGCTACTTTCCCAAAATGACCTTATCTTAAGTAAGTAAAAATTCCTATGAAATTAGAATTTCTACATGCAATCAAACAACTTTTTCAAATTCACGTGAAATAGAATAACATAGTAATTAGAACTTTCCGGATATTGCATTTTCCTATTGTAAACCAAACCCCCCTTAGAATATCAAATATAACGCCATAGTAAACTCTTATAAATTAAATTAAAAAAGAAAATTTATCACCTAAAATATTATTTCTAACTCACTTGGCCAATAATCAACGTTGTTACTAATATAGTCCACAAACTTAAATAGTAAGACCATCCCTAAGCAAGGTCGCCAACCGGGTCGCGACCTTGATGGGTCGTCTTAATTACCTAATTAACAAGACCTTAGACGATAATTAGCTCGACCTTGAATAAGTCGGGGTCAATTGGTAACCCTGAACAAGAAGAGGTCATCATTTGGTGACCTTCCACATGGCAATATACCATTGGTTTACACTTTACAAATAAAACTTATTTTTAATATTTAGTAAATAATAATAATTAAAAGAGTAAGAGAGAGGTTTTGTGGGTTAGAGAATGCAGAAAATGATTTGGAAGGTTGAAAAGTGGAAAATTGATTGGATTGGTAACCTAAATCGTGACCTTCTGCTTGGAAAGGTATAAATGGGTCAAGATGAATAAGGTGAGATTAAAAGTTAATATATTGGTGACCCAATTAAGGCGACATTCTGCTTGAGATGGTCTAGGAGACCTCTTACATTAATCAAGATGTCAGGAGTTCGAATTTTTATCG
Source organism: Silene conica (assembly GCA_029255685.2). Lineage (NCBI taxonomy): Eukaryota > Viridiplantae > Streptophyta > Magnoliopsida > Caryophyllales > Caryophyllaceae > Silene > Silene conica. The sequence continues at coordinate 79,492,797 of CM055314.2, forward strand.
ACCACAAGGCGCTCGTCCGACATAGAAAATAATTAGAATGGGTCCACATTTGTCTTAAGCGCATTTGGAATTTAGACGAACAAGAGCATATGCTGGAAGCAGCGAGATTTGTGGGGAAAATTGGTTGTTTTTCAGATTCAAAAGTCAGACCGATTTATTAACATTATATAACGCTGGATGAGTTAATGAGTATCCCACTCCTTCCTCTTATTTATGAAATTATTGACATGAATGACAGCACTTTATTAGAAGTTACTGCACGACCACTTAGATTCACTGTTGCTGATACTTTCAAAACAGTAAACCATGCAATTATTGTTGCTAATGGACCACTGCTATATGCCAACTACTCCCATCTTCATTTTAATATACATAGAAATGAAAGGGACACTTCAATATCATGTTATTCATGTGACTCCTTAACCCTCAATGGTTTACTTTTTAGAGCAGTATTCTAACCAAAGGTGAACAGATAATTGAGACGTAGGTAAGAACAGATTATAACCGGTATCAGGTGCTGAGTCTTGGTGAGGCAATACAAATAAAGGAGAAAGTTCCCAGAAATGGAAAACATAAGCGAACATCTACTACTACAACAAGATGCAAGAAACCAAAACACTCGGCCTAAAGAACAGAAAATTCAACAGCAGCAACCAGGAAACAATATGCTGACATATTTCCATTGTCGAATATGGTTGAACTGTGAGACTACCTCACCGGTAACCTTTCAAAGGATCCGCGGTTTTCCCAGATCGCGAGTCTGACCACGCTTTTGCAATAGTTTTCTTCATTTCATCATCACCTTCTTCATACATGTTCTGCAACACATATATATTGGGTTGTTCAGTAATTAGCAGTAGCGAATATAATGGATCAACTATGAGAAAAAAAATATTGAAAATACCTTCATCAGGTCCATAATTCCAGCCATGGGATCCTTCTCCTTGTCTAACTTTGGAGTTAGCTGCACAAACCCCGGAACATAGATGAGAAAATGAAAACTCATAAATTGAAAATTCACTCAGGGATTGACTCTCTGAGCAGCAGGATGACAAAAGCTGAGAATGTGAGCTTCTAAATTCAGTGGGAAGCAAATGGTATTGCTTGATTGTCAGCAAAATTGAGGGTGATTTACAGTAACAAGCACAGTTTTAATTCAATTTCTGTCATCTTCTATTCCCGCATTCAGCATTTTACACTAAAAAAACCTGGTTGCTAGGATTCGAACTTCTACTTATTTATTCCATCTCCTGTTATCATATCTAAGAAAAGTACCCACTAATTTTCACGGCGAATTTAATGATATAGCCACATAAGTTTTAAGAATTTTTAAACCTTAAATTGGATGGTAAATCACCACCTTGAAAAACAAAAAATATTTCGCTGATAAAGAAAAGCGGAGTGTGTCAAAAAAAAGAACATCACCTTGTCTTCTTTGAAATGCAAATCTAGCCAGTTTCCTTTCGACTCTTTAACCAAAGTTATGATGACCCTAGTAGGCTTAATCACAACCTTGCAACTTTCCGGGATGATCTCCTTGTTCAGTTTTGGTATGGCAAATTGATAGTTCTTTCCCTGAACATCATGGAACTTGAACTCCACAGACCTTTGCTTTATATTTCTCGTGATCTTCTCTTCCTGTACTCCTTCTAGTGAAAGATATATCTGCAAGATGAAGTAACGGATTTAGGATCGCTGAATCTTCATATAATTATGCATATTCTGACAAAGAAGCAAAGTAAAACTATCCTTACCTTAACTTTGTCACGGTCTTGATCCCAGCTGAAGGATGGAAGAGTTGAATAAGTAACAGCTGGAGCGGAAGGCACCTTGGCTGATACAGGGCTTGGAGTAGGCTGTTGAGGAGCACTAGAAGATGCCTTTTCTTTTGACAACTGTGAAGAAATTCACCAAGATGATAAGAAGCGTCAACTCTGGAATTTCCAATCCCACCCTCATGATAAAATACTAAACAAATTAAGTATCCTTTTTAACAAAAATGATTTTGCTCAAGGAGTGTATAGTATGGAATAATTTGGGTGCTGTAAATTGGTTTTTGGTGTATAGTGTGAAGTAAAAACGGAACAAGTTCATAGAAATGGCATACATAGCTGTGCATATAGTCTAACAAACACTACGCCACCCGAATTAATATTCAGCAACTGTCATACTCCAAATCACAGTGCTAGAATGCTACTAAGAGAACACCAAAACCTAACTTACAACACCAAAATTGTAAGCGCTTACAAGCCATATTATCAAACAAAACAATGTTTCTTGCAAACCAGGCAAGAAGGTTCTCTTTCAACTTGTTCTATAAACAGCCTCACTATATCCATTAATTATGAGGACGAGATGAACTACAGAGTTACACAGGGGCATCATATGGGTGAAACATTTTATTATTGTGAGAGTAAATGACTACTACTAAATCAAAACATAGATTATAAAGGAGCAAGGCACACCAAGGCGAAAAAAGAAAAACACGAGAAGTCGCCACTTCACATATTTTCACAACTCACAAGACAAGAAGCTGTTTGAGTGTTCGGTTACACTCGGTCCATTATGTGATTGTGTCCCAACAATGAGATGACCGTTATTTATGAAAGCATCAAAGCATTAGAAGGTGTTTAGAGCATTTCTTCAATAACCAAACGGTGAGTAGTTCCTGAAGCTTAGGTTAGACCCAAAAGCTTAATTTCATTAATCATTGATACAAAAAAATTCTAGAAGGAAAGGGACACAAGACAGTTAACAAACTTGTTGCAGGTCCATTTTATTAAAAACGATATTTGAAATTTTTATCTCATCTATGACGAGAAGTTAACACCATTGGTAACTCCTAAGGGGGCGTTTGGTTCGTATGAGGGATAGGAAAGGGGCTAAGAAAGGGAAACAAGGGTTAAGGAAAGAAAAGGAAAAGAATTCCTTTTGATTTTGCTGGTTGTTTGGTTTGCAAAGGTAAGGGAATGATAATAGACAAATCAATTACATACACAACCTACCATCATCACCAACCACTCATTAACCACCACCAACAACCAACACTAACCACCATCAATGTCACCCTCAGTGACACCTGAGGTTGCCTGGCTGCCGTCGACACAACTGAGGTCGCCTGGCTGCCGGCTATTCGACCCTGCCGCCAGCAAACCCACCCAGCCTCATTCAACACCAATTTCTTTCCATCTTCCACCCTTCGAAATCGGAAACAACCCTCCAAACCACCTTTCAAAGCATTGCAAAATACTCCCCTACATTGTCAAAATGAGATTGCTGTGTAGTGTAGATTGTATTGTAATCAGCAAATGCATTTCGTACTTTAGAATACAAGCATACAGTTTCATGCCCACTAAAAGTTCATCATTTTTATGGACATTAAAATATATTTTTGTACTCACTAAATACATCGGTTTCATCTGTAGGTGATGAATAACTTAGATATTGTTGGTAAATTTTTGTGGACAACAGATGAACCTGGTGAAAATTTTACAGTATTGGATGAGTATGGTCGTGTGGGTGAAGTTTAGACAATGGTGGAGCGGTGGGAATGAGGCGTTACCTGTGGTGTGGTGTTGGCTCCAGCGACCCTGGCAGTTCTGGCGAACTCACCCGCTATAGCAAGGCCAGTGACGGTTGATAGCAGTCGTGCCGTGGCGGACTGGCGGGAGTGTTGTTCATGGTGGTATTCAAGTGATGGGGGAAAGGATGAGGGGGAATTAAGATACAGGGATTTAGGCTACTAGGAAGGATGGAAGGGGGAAAGGGAAAGGGAAAGGGAAAAATGGTAAAACAAACAACAACGAAAGGAGAGAATATGATTCTCTTTCCCTTTCCTTTAGGGTGTGTTTGGATAGGGAGAATTGGAGGGAAAGGGAGGGGAGGGAAAGGGAGGGATGAGTTTTCTCTTGTTTGGATACAAATTTTAGAGGGGGGAGAAATGAGGGGGAAAAGAAATGGGAGGATGTGTTTTCCCTCCTTTAGAACAAATAGTTTTCTTTCCAAAGGAGGTGAGATTTGGAAGGAAAACAATGATACTCTCTAAATTATTCATTCATATTTCATAACATCCCCTATCCATTATACCATGTCCCTTTTTTCCCCTCCCATTCCCCTCCCAATAATTTTATTATCCAAATAACCAAAATTCCCTTCCCCTCCCCTTCCCTCCCTTCACCTCACCTTCCCTCCCTTTCCCTCCTAAAATTGTATCCAAACACATTGGATACAATTTTAGGAGGGAAAGGGAGGGGAGGGAAAGGGAGGTGAGGGGAGGGGAGGGGAGGGGAGGGAAGGGGAATTGTGGTTGTTTGGATAATAAAAATTGAGAGGGAAATGGGAGGGGATAAAAGAGAGACATGATGTATGGTATGGAGGATGTTATGGAATATGATGAATAATGATAATAATACACTTCCCATACAACTATGAAGCTTTAAAGTTGTGTTTTCCTTCCAAATCTCACATCCCTAGGAAAGAAATCAATTTGAACTAAAGGAGAGAAAATAGATCCTCTCGTTTCTTTCCCCCCTCATTTCCCTCCCTCTAAATATTGTATCCAAACAAGAGAAACTCCATCCCTCCCTTTCCCTCCCCTCCCTTTCCCTCCAAATCCCCCTATCCAAACATAGCCTTAATGGGATATAAGGACATAAAGCGACACATTACTTATAAGAAAGTTCCTAGATGGCAATTTCACATATGGATCATGGTTCTGTGAGATATAAGATTCTTTTTATACTGTAGCACTTATGTTAAAAGTATATGTTATGCAATTGTAAAATTAACATAATATTTCCATTACAAAATAACCGATCGCTATCAGAAGGGTGTATATTAGGAAAATGTTGGAAACCAAGTAATATTCATTCCCCTACATTATGTGTTTTGATTGAGAAATTTGAAGGGAAAAGAAAGGGAGAGGGAGTAGGGGATTTAAAATCCCTTGTTTAGATAACAAATAAGAGGGGAGGGAAATTGAGAGGGAGGGATTCATTTTCCCCTCTCCAAAGCAAATGAAAATCTCTCCACAACATGCAAGATTTGGAGGAAAATTGCATGCAAACACTCAATCCCTATTTCCCCTCCCCTTGCCTCCCTTTCCTTCAACTTTTGCTATCCAAACACACCCTTAGACCCCAACCAAACGCCCCTTAAGTCCTAACAAGTCAGAATCAAGAGGTATATAGAGTTGCATTATCTTCACATAAACCTCACTCAAAATATTCAGGCCTTTGTTTGGAAGGAAAGGAAGGTAAAGGAAAAATGAAGAGATCCAACATCCTGTGTTTGGCTGACAGATAGAAGGAAATGGGGGGGAGGGGTATAAGGACCCATTTTCCCTTCTCCGAAGCCAATCAAAATCCCGAAAGATCTGAAGGGAAATTTGTATCCCCACACCTCCTGCATTTCCCCTCCCATTCTCTTCCCTCCTTTACCCTTCGGCCTTCCCTCCTTTCCCCTGCCAAAATTGTATCCAAACAAGGCCTGCAAAATTGACATCACTAACACTATCAATCTGGAAAACATCAATTTAACGGGCAGATCCTCCTCCCTCCAAACTTTCTGAATTAACACATTTACTTTTGGCACAAGGTTTAAGAAAAGAGGGTCTGAGTTGGGTGGTGGGTTTCACCATATATACATCATTGGATTCTAACCACACAAAACAAGCTTAAAATAGAAATGGAGCAATTCTGAAGATAGGGCAATTCCTAAGATGTATAAGGAGTAACATTGATCAATGGCTCCAGCGACTTAATTGATGTATACAGTCACGCAATTGCTTTTATGAGCATCCACCTACAGGATTGTCTATCATTGAAGTACTATAATGTGTAAATATTTCACTCTATAGTCTATGCAACTTGCGTATAATCATGTCCATGACGCCTAGGTGCCTAGAAGACACCATACCTCAGCGAAAAGAGGCCATCCCTATAACCATTTCTCCTTCATCCTTTGATCAGAAACGTAAAGATGCGTTGCTCCAAAATATGAGAGGAGTCGCCAGGCACCATTGCTCCTCCCTGTGATTCTCAAGCCGATAGTTAATGCTAAAAACTCAGCTCCCCTACCATTCTTTGTTGAAGTCGATGGCAATGCAAAATGCTAAAAACGTATCCAAAAACCGTTAAAGATCGAGTCTATTAGTCTACTGGTAACAGTACGTGTCGTTTTAACTACATGAACAACAAGTCCCAGGTTCGAATCCCCGATTCCCCTCGACAATAGAGTTTACTACTACAAGTCTACAACCCTACAGAAGAGTTTATCAAGTGCCCAAAATAACTGTATTAACATCCCAATTAACCAAGAGTTTGGGAATACATTAATACCTCATCCGTCCCAATCATTTGTTTACATTTGATTAAAACGCCATCCAAAGAATAAAAAAGGAAAACAAATGAAGAAGCGAGGGGGTACTCAACAATGCAACAATTAAAGTCTCAGCACAAAACATTGCATATAATACTATCAAAAGCAGCGATTAAAAATATAAAATACAAATTAAAAAACGAATAAGATCAGCAAAAACAAAAATTGAAAAAAATACCGTCTCTAAATTGCGAATTTCGGAGGAAATAAGGGAAAGAGTGCGAGGTCTCTTAGCAATACTATAAAGGTGGCGAAGTTCATCCAAATCAAGTGAGAGTTCTTCAGCCATTTTTGTGTTTTTTAAGTTTGATTGATATTCGCGAAATAATAAAGGGTTTTATTTTTTGGAGAGAATGAAGAAATGCTAGAAGTTACCGGGAGGCGGTACACTACTCGGTAGTCGGTACTGCCAGACTGAGAGGGGGAAGAAGCTTCGAGAAAACCCAAAACAAAAAATTTATAAAATAATGGACCTTGTAGTTTGGGATGATTCGAGTCGGTTCGTAGAGTCTTTGAAATTAACTCGGTCGAAACTCGTACGAAATTAGTAAAGCTGATTCTGAGCCGAGTAGACTCGGTTTGAGCTGATTCTGAGCCGAGTAGACTCGGTTTGAGCTGATTCCGAATTTATTAGCGCTCAGATTGGATATTTGTTTTAGTTTTTATTATTTAATTTTGACATTTTACAATTTTTTGCTTTTAATAAATTGTTATTTTAGCATTTATAAATATTCAATATTTGCATTTTCCTTAAAACATACTCTATTTATATATTATTTGGTTTAAGTGTTTTTAAAAAATAACTATTTAACCAAGTTCGAGCCTAGTCCAAGCCCTTTTCAAGCTTTAATTTTTTAAGCTCGGAAAATTCCGAGTTGTTTTCAAGCTCAAGCTCGTGTTTTTGAGCTAATTTAGAGCTCACCCGAGTACGAGCTCAAGGCTCGGTTACGTCCCTAATTAGAATGAACAATGAAGGTAGTTAAGTAAAATAATCATGACTTACCATAACTCTTGTATAAAATCGATTTATAGAAGAATTATTGTTTCACCGTACTATCTTGAGTGAAATATAACGAATTTCATTAATAAATAACTACTCTTTCTGTTTCGTCGTTTATTTACCAATTTTATTTTAGTTATCTCATTTATTTGGTTACTTATCTATATAGTGAATGTTTTTATTGGCGGTTTGATCATCCAATCGAACTATTGTTCATTTGTCGTCTAATACCTATGCTCAGAAACGTTTCTCTCCCTCTCTTGGTCTTCATTCTGAAAATAAAGTTAAACAAATAATGGAACGCTGAAATTAAGGGAGTATATAATTGTGTATAGAAATTATAAAATTTAGTTAAAATTGATCGATATATAAATATGTAAAATTAAGTATGTGTTTGACCCTACTTTTCTGTAACACCCCATAATTTTTACAACATCATATATATTTAAACTCTTATTTTAAATAATAATAATGATCAACAATAAACAAAATCCCATCTAAAATCTATCTTTTTCGACAATGAAAATCCAAATACTCATCTTAAACTTACACTACTTAAACTTGCGAATAACAACTTTGTCATTGATGCTAATTTTAACATATTTTAGGAGCATTCTGTCTCTCGACTATAAAATAAAAGTTTTAGCTCCTTCTCTTAGTTTTCCAACGGCACCAAAATCACCTTAATCACAATTTTGTGGAAGAAATTATGCCCAAAATACGGAGACTGTCGCAGAAATCCGCCGACAGAAACTCATGCGTTACTACTTCATCCACCTTGTTTAATCATCACCCACCTTGTGTAATCATTACTTAGGCACATGCTAAGTCGAAAACTTGGTACCTTGGTGCCCAAGGTCTTAATAGGCATGTGCCTAATATATTAAATTATTATCCTAAGCCCACACTACCTATTTATTTTACAAGTCACAACTTACCTTTTTTTTACGTGAGATTTCATCACCCATCTCCAACATTCATTTCTTTCAATTTTCACATCTCTTTTATTTATTTCTCATTTTCTTTATCCAAGTTTATTTAGACTACTATTTGATTAATTGTTTTAATTCTTATGTTTGTTCAAGGAGGTGAGCAAGAGACCTTGATTGGGTGAAGATCATTTGGGTTGATCTTATAATATTATTCTACTTATTTACTAATTTTAATCGCTAGCAAGGTAACTAGGTTTTCTCCTTTCTATGATTTTTATTTTTCAAGTGCTTTTATGAGTTTATAATAAGATTGATAATATATATGATGTTCAAAATCATGGGAATATATGAGATTCGTGATTTATATAAATAAATAGTAATTTTTATTATTTGTGATGAATTTATAAGTATTTAATAATTTTTATGATTTAATTGTGTTTTTATGCGATTTAACAATCTAATTAGTGTGTAAAATATATAGATAATTATGAAAATTAAAATTTTGATTATATTCTGATTTATTATCATTATTTATGAGTTTGCATGTGTTTATTTGAGTCCCAAAATTATTATATGTTTAATTGTTATTATTTGGTAATTAATTACGGTTTTATGTGATAATCATCCAAAAAATATATAAAACATAAATTAACAATTTCGAAAATTCTATATTTGATTTTTATTCTGGTACATAAATATATTTATAGTATTTAGTTTGATTATATTTATTTTTATAATTATTATTGCTCTTATTTAACATATATTTTTGCTTTTCGGCAATTAATCTCTAGTAAATATGTAAAATATTTAAATAAATGAGAAACTTAAATTTTTCATCTTAGGATGACTTATTTGAGTATATTAAAATTTTGCATGTCGAATTATTTATTTTATAATTATTTTAATAAAGTTTAATTGTGTCGAATAATAAATAAATAGAAATAAATTAATTATAAATTATTTTTATGTATGCTCTGACCTATAAATATGAAAAATAAATTATTAATGTTATGACATATTTTTCTTAATTATTTCTTTATTTATGGATAAAATCGCCTATTACATGCATTTTAAGATAAAATTATAAAACGGGGTTAAATAATTTATCATAGAATGTTTTTATTTGATTTATTTCTGCATCTTAAAGTGTCTGTCTTTGAAAAAGTTGAAAATAGACTCGTGTTTATTTTAAGTCTAAAGTCTACCTGAAAAATTTCGTAATCTTACACGTTGTTTGTTCACAATAAAATGTTTACGAACAACGCGCTTAAATACTCGCGAAACGGACAATAGCTCAAAAATTATTTCTAAAACCATATTTTTAAACTTTGAAACTATTCTGGTTAATTTTCATAATTAAACTTTGAAGAGTTTAGATGATGTTAGTATTTTTTACTTTGCTCCAAAATGATTTGTTGAAGGCTGAAGCCATTTTATGAAGCGATACTTTTTGTGCGACGATTTCTGACATACTGTAAAGATCAGTTTATAAACCTCTGTTAAGTTCGTCATTTGGAAATGTTTATTTGACAAAGATTGCAGCTAAGATTCTTATTAATCCAACCCAATTGGCCTTATATCATTTTGATTTTATTTGAATTAATTATGAATTTTAAGGTAGAGGACACCTGTATGTGATGTGAAATAAATTATGAACATTTGTGTTAAGAATTGATTGTTACTTCTACAAAGTTAAATGTCATGTATATATTTTTTGTGATATCATCTTGCATAAATTATATATTTAAATGAGTGTCTCTGTTTTATATTGGAAAAGTTGAACTTATGCTCTAGTTTTGATGACCAATTGTTGAACTTGATCCGATATTTTTTATCGCTTCGTTATGAGCGTATTGGCATGTTAACATGATGTTATTCATGGTGCACATTTGTTATCCTCTGGACTTTGTTCCATTTTATATATGGTTTAGCTAGAGTATAAGATACCGAGTAGATTCAGGTTTATGGTCTACTTGAGATGAGCAACACCAAACTGGGTAGGTTCAGGTTTATGGCCTACCTAGTACCCTAGCATTGTCAGGTTTATGGCATGTTGTGGGTTGATCGTCCTTGTTATTGGATACTCTTATGAGTCTACGGATATGTCGTTTGGGGGTCAAGAGTCCGCACATTTACGCCTTGACTAGTTAAGGGTCCGTACATTTACGCCTTACTAGACTGTTATGTCCCTCGAGAGTCTGGCCAGTCTTAGGCATGGCCGGGGTTCACTGTTATGTGTCTCACCGTAGGGTTATTTTGGTGTCAGGTTTATGACACCGAAGTTTAGGGTTCAGGTTTATGGCCCTAGACGGTGCTCGTTCTTGTCTCGTGTTATTCTATGTAATTATGGTCCAAGTTCTGGATGTTTATACCACTTCTATATATCATTCAGGTAAATTGGTTTTATTTCTTTTCATTATGACCACATTTTTCACAATATTTCATATAATCATGTAAGTAAAATAAAGATTTGAATGTTGGTGACACATTTTAAAGGATCATGTCGTATTACTTTCATGTCTTGATATTGCCTACTCATTTGTGATTATTTACTTGATATTGGATTTCTTTATGAAGTTCACATGTTTTCATATCTTAAATGGATATGTTGTCTCTTATTATTTGTTCATAATGTTTCCTGATTTTTTTAAGTCATGGCTGAGAGGACTTATAGTTACTCCCCACTTACGGTGGATGTTGATATTTTTTCAGGTTGATGTGATTCTTGGTCTTTGATGGGTTATGAGAGAGAGAAAATAAATAAGAAATATGATGTTTAATAATAAAACCTTGTTGTTTTATTTTGGTCGAGTTTTTATTAACGAGAGTAGTTGTATGCGTAGTTAAGTGTTGTTTTATCTATTTTGTTAACACTCAGATTTATTGTCATGGTGTTTCCGCCATCATGATATTTTAATATAATATGCTATATTTATCTAGCTTATTTGCATTTTTAAATACGGGTTGTTACATTTTCGAGTGTTTTCTCAACCAAATAAATATAATTTGGGTTCAAACACTGTTTTTAAAAAAAACTAAAAACTAATTTTATTAAAGAGAGATTGTAAAATTGGCCCTAGAAACAGAAGTAGCAAATAAATATTGCTACTTCTGTTTCTATTCACGTTGCCCATGTGTTATTTGAGCGTGAAAACCCAAAAATAAATACCGCTAAGTACCCATTTCCAGATTTGTTTACCTCTTTTGTATATCTATATATAATTATAATTTAGCAAAAAAAATAAAAAATAAAAAATTGATAAAAACTAGTTAGGCCAAACACCATAAAATTGACAAAATAGTTTTTTACAATTTTTGGCCAAACATGACAAATTTTATTAAGTATAAAAGTAAAAATTGTTATTCATAAGTAATGTCAAACACGCTCTAAATTGTTTTTCATAAAACAAATACCCGAATTATATGTGATATCACTCAGTTTTTATGATCATCACCAGCTCCTCTAAGTTATACGAAGTATAAATTGTCCATAAATACTAAACTAATAAAATTTGACTTTACTAATACTTAAATTTAATAAATAAAATATATTAAAAATTGATCAAAAACGGGAATTATGATAAAAGTTGGTCAAATTATCGTCAAAAATTCAATAGAAAATGAATAAATTAAACATTTAAAAATGACGGGTTAAAGCTTTTGGGTGTTTTTAGATTAGAAGTTTTCATTAACTTTAGGAGAGTCAATAATGTTTTCAAAAGATAAAAGGTACCATTTATAAATAAAAAATATTAAGTAGAAAAACCCATATCTTCAATGAGATTTTGTGTATAAAAAGCTTGATGAACGGTAGAGAGTAAGAGTTTAACTTTTAAGGCTTCAATTTATGGAAAAACCTAAATAAAAAACTCGATGAAAGAGTAAGCGTTTAACTCCCTTAGGCTTGTACTCTCCGGGCTCAGTTATTTGTTTGTGTTTGATTTTGGTACAAATATCAAATAAATGAGAAGGGATCATTTGTAATGGTTATGAGTGGATGACAACTGAATCATAAAAAAACATATGATTAAATTACTATTAAAAATAATTAATATAAAAAGGTAAACAAATTAATACGACACTCTAAAGTAAAATAGGTAAAAAAAATTATTATTTTTCACCATGAGTCCATGACCAAATTGTAGGTATCATTATATTAAATGTGTCTTGTCGGTGGTTTTTTTCGAAAGGTACCCATTTTTTTATAAACAGTTTACTTTAAAAAAATGATTATTTTTAATTATAAAAATGTCATTATTTACCAAATATAGGCACCATTTATTAAAAAGTAACCGTATGTTTTTCATCGTACATGCAAAAATCATACAATAAAAATTGCTTTAATCAATGCAGTAATTTTTGAGTGAGACTGTCTCACGCGTTACACGTAAGACAGTCCCATTATATAAAAAAACTCATTTATTAGTATTAAATTGACAAATTTATTATAATAATAGACCGTCTCACAGCGTGAGCGTCTTATTCTAAAAATTTGTGTAATCAATGTAGTAATTCTTGTGTGAGACGATTTTACGCGTAAGACGGTCCCATACTCCCATTATCGAAAACCCATTGATTTGGTCATGGTGGACAACTTGTTTTTTTTACCTTAGCCACCAATTGTTTTTTTTAAAAAAACTTATTGCACACTTTTCGCAACAAACTTTGCCTAAGATATTTTTTCTTAACTATTTTGAGACAACAAACTTTGAAGCATTCAATTTATAACTATTTTAAGAACATGAATTTCTCTTTATAAGGCTCATATAATTCAATTCTTATCAATTCAAGACGTGAGAAAATATATAAATCCCTTCTCTAAAACACATTTCCAATAAGAAGTCCTAATTTTTGTTTTTTAATCCTATCACCTTCTCAACACGATTTCTACATCGTCTATCGATAATTATGAGAATGGTGAATGGAAATTTTGTCGAAGTTGCACCTTCAGTATTCATCACACCTCAAAGAAAATCAAAAATCGTAAAATTAGAAACGATTTTTGAAGAAGACCCTCAACGATACAACGTGATTGTACCTAAAAGGATTTTTATTGCACTTCCGGTATTTTTGGCAATGATTTTATACGTTTTATTGTATAGAAACATTGCCTAAACAAAAAGGGACAGGGAAACAAATATGTTATACTCTCAAGTCTCAAATTTAGAATAGTTGTGACTTGTGTTGTGAGGCAATTTGGTCAAGAGTATTACTGTGTGAAGAAAATTGACTGGCAGGGATATTAGCAGCAGAAGTATGATCAACAGAAGTATGATTAGTAGGAACATGTCTATTAGAAATATGGCCAGCAGGAAGATGATTAGCATCAGTATGAGTGAAAGTGTGGCGATCAACACCAGTCCTCACAACTTTTTCTTGCTTGTAAGGAAATATATCCTCTCGAAAAATAACATCCATGCTAGTAATAATCTTGTGTGTGGTAAGATCATAAAGTTTATTTGTATCCTTTTTGTGCAAAAGGATAACCCAGAAATATGCACTTTCTTGCACGTAGTTCAAACTTGTCTGCAATCTTTCGTGCAGCATAGCACAAACAGTCAATCACTCTAAGATAAGAGTAATCTGGAGGTTTTTTGAATAAAACTTCAGAGGGGGTTTGCCACTTAAGAACAGAAGTGGGCATCAAGTTGATTAACTGTGTGACAGCTAGAATAAGCTCTCCCCAAAACCTCTTTGGAAGACCTGCCTGGAATCTGAGAGCCCGAGCAGTTTCTAACAAATGACGATGTTTCCACTCAACACGTCCATTTTGTTGGGGATTACCAGGAATACTTCGTTGATGTATAATCCTTTTAGAAGCTAAGAATGTAGAACACTCATCTTGAACTATTTCAGTACCATTATCGCTTCTAATAACCTTGACTTGATGGTTAAATTGAGTGATGACATAGTTCAAAAAGTTGGACAGAACAGAACAAGTTTGAGTTTTATCTTTCAAAAGCATTGTCCATGTGACTCTACTATGATCATCAACAATAGTAAAAAAATAAGCCGCCCCTGAGATAGATTTGATTTTGTATGGACCCCAAAGGTCGACATGAATGAGATCAAAAGGATGTGCAGCTATGGATGTGCTAGAAGTAAAAGGCAGTTTATGGTGTTTTGCTAAAACACATATTTCACATTGAAAATCATGAATGTTATTGCCAAGATTTGAATGAGGTACATGTATTAAAGAGGACAAAGAGCTATGGCCCATCCTAGTATGAAACAACAAAGGATTATTCACAAAAATGAGACTGCTATTTTGAGCAATACTACAAGTAAATCGCTGCTTACTACTGTTTATTACAGACTCAGTAGATACAGTTTTGCTACTAGAACTTCTAGAAGGCTCATCACTAGTAGTCAAACTAAGAAGAAGAAATATCCCAACAGTTCTCTTGCCAAGACCAACCACTTGTTTATTGATAGGGTCCTGGAAAGTACATCCAGTAGCAGTAAAAACAACAATTAGTCCAACATCTTTCAATAATTTCCCCACAGACAAGAGTTTATGTTATAAAGTTGGAATGTAAAAGACATTGTTGAGGACAACAGAAGAAATGTGGACTTGACCGATAATATGGTAACACCCTCATTTACCTAGGAGCATGTACTAGGACTTCCAGAGTAAATAGAACTGTTACCATCCCGGATGAACCAGGGCGTAGATAATCACAGTGAAAGAAATACAGTACTTTAAATTATAAAGGTTAAACTAAAACTACTACAACGTCTACAAGGTATAGTCCAAACCAAACTTCCAAAATAACTGAATTATAATAACAAATGAACTACTATCAGTGAGACTAAATGAACTATAGCTAAGTCGGTCCAATCCTTGTCTCTCTCTAAGTCCCCTTTCCTAGTCCGTCTGTCTTTGACCTGAAAAGTCTACTCCCCATTCCGGATCATCGTAGGTGAACACGAATACACTGTCAACCTCGCGGTTGAGTAAGATAACACAATAATAAATAATGCAACAATAATAATATGCAAATGTCATGCCACTACTGAGCTCAATCACAACCCGAAACAACAATCATAACCCGAAACACCAATCATAACCCAAAACACCAACCCATACCGAACCTCCCGGCAGAGTATCATCGACCGTCGTCGATTACCAGCATGAAGCTAAAGACACCAGGCCTGGCCTGCAGACCACCCTGGGCTTTATATCACAACAGTCCCCTTATCAATAATGCAAATGCTATGCTCATGAATGCAACATTAAACAATCAATACTTAAATATCATTCTCATATATGAACATGCTTGCATTCACAAATCGTAATACAACCATTCATGCATATAACCTTCACAGAATACGGTACCAGTGTATCCTACCTGAAATAACAAGCTGAGACAAGCAAACACCGTCTAGTAATACTCCATCTCGAATTCGTTCCTATAATATTACTTAATATTATATTCTACTCATACAATACATGTTATAACTAATCATAAACTTACTAAATATAGCATAAGGATTTACTCATAACACATTATATATAAATCTATATGTGTAAACATGCTCAACTCACATAATTATCATAGACCAATTATATCTAATTATATCAATTACCCATTTATAAACTTGTAAGTATAGTATACAATTTAATACCAAATATTACTAAGTAAAATGCATACTCAACATATACCAATTATAATAATAATATTTGTATCATTAATAATAATAATACTATACCATACAACTAACAATAATTTAACAAACAATAATAATAATAATAATAATAATAATAATAATAATAATAAAATAATAATAATAATAATAAAAAGGGAGTGGGCGCCCAGCTAATTTCGCGGGTGCCCACAAATTTCATATAATTTTTCCCGTATTTTTAATAAAAGTTCCCGGTTTTATAATAATAATAATAATAATAATAATAATAATAATAATAATAATAATAATAATAATAAGACTATTAATAATAATAACATTAATAATAATGATAATAGATAATAATACTAATTAATCATAAACAATGATAATAAGAATTCAATTAAAATAAACCGTGAACTACAGCCTGCGACGAACTGAAATCATAAACCACCACCGTCAGCCTCGATAGACACCGCTCCCGACACCAGACTCCACCTCTGATTTCCCCACTTGCGCCCCCAGGCTCGCCTCTGAGCCTCGGTGGTTCCAGGGAAGAAACCAGCGGTCGTCGACAACCCCACCACCACCAGCAAACGTTTCAATAAAACCAATTAACATCACTGCTACTCTGACTAATACACGACATACACAAACGATCCTTACCATAACTGTAACACCCCCATTTATTTAAGAGCCTTTAGCAAGACATTCTCAAATAAATAGAGTTGTTACCATCTCAGAATGTCCGAGGTAGTGAATAACAAAGTAAAACAAACCAAAGTACTTTATATAAAAACTGATTAAATTTAAACTTCTGATATTACAACTACTACGCAAAGAATAAAAGTACAACTGATGATAACATCTAAGTATGTGATCTAATTCTAAATAGGTCTAAACCATGTCTCTCTCCTTGCCCAAGCTCCTAGTCCATCTGTCTCTGACCTGTAGAATCTACTCCCCATTCCGGATCATCGTAGGTGTACACGAATAACTGTCAACCTCGCGGTTGAGTAGGATAACACAAAAATAGATAAAGCAACAAATATGATATGCAAATGCCATGATATGCTGAAAACGGTTGGAAAAACGGTTGGAAAAAGACAAATTCGGTCGGTAAATGTGTTTACCTACCGATTTTTATGAATTAGTGACCGAAAAAATCGGTCGGTAAATTTAGTCGGTAATTTATATTTAACGACCGATTAAGAGTGGTCGGTAATTTACCCACTGATTGTCTGGTCGGTAATTAGAATATCGGTTGGTAATTGACAACATTGACTAGTCAATTTTAAAAACATTGTCAGTCGGTAAATCAGTAGCGGTCGGTAATTTGTGACCGCAAATCGGTAGGTGAATACTTAATGGCGGTCGGTAAATTGTTTTTGGCAGTCGGTATTTATTTAGTATGGTATTTTACAGGAACTTCACGGTCGGTAATGTACTATTTGCGGTTGGTAACTATGTATATCGGTCTGTATTTATGGTTAATATTATCAATATATTCCCACATTTTGTCCTCCCATTTTCCTATAATATTTGTGCAATTTAAAAAACACACATTTCTACAATTTGAAATACACACATTTTTGGTCCGACAAATGAGCAACTTTCCATTTAACAAAGACCAAATATTGTGCCAGATACATAATACCAATAAATTCAAGTTATGTCTTCTACACAACTATTAACACTAAATCTATACAACATTATGTCTAAGTAAATATATTGGGGGTAATTAGTAATACACTAATTACCCCCAATATATGATCTGGTCCTCAAATATTACATTGGGGGTAATTAGTAATACACTATATGTCTATAAGAAGTCACACAAATGGGCAGATTTGAGCGGGCTCGTGCGCCATGAGTCCAAAAATAAGTTAGTATTTAGCACATATAACTGATATAAGAACTTATAATAAACGCATAACACTACAAAACAATGCTCTCTTTGCGACGGAATTTTCCGTCGCAAAAAGGGTGAAATCCGTCGCAAATGATGTTTTTGCGACGGATTTGCGACGGACTGCGTCTGTCCCATATTTTTGTCGCAAAAAGTTAATTTGCGACGGATTTTTCCGTCGCAACTTATTTGCGACGGATTGACCTCATTTTGCGACGGACTGACCTTGACCAGAAGTCAAGGTCAGTCAAGATTTGCGACGGAATTTCGTTGTATATGGTCGTAATGGGTGAAACACATGGAGATCGTTGTATATGGTCGTAAGTAGACCTGATCATGGGCCGGGCTGGGCCGGGTTCGGGCCGGGCCCGTGCTAAATAAACGGCCCAAATACACGGGCCGGGCCGGGCCGGGCTCATGTAGTGACTAATGCTGAAGTAAGTAGTGTAATTTGATCAAAGTTTCAGGACTTTCATTCTTCTCCTCAGTGTGGCTCCATATTTGAAATGGAACTAAGCGGAAATTAGTCAATAATGGGGTTTGTGATAATTTTGCAAACACAAATTTAAAGCTACAGTTATTTGGGTTTACTGTTCACTGTTGCAGTGTGACAATAATGCAGTCAGTTTGGGAGTAACTGAAAGCAATTCATGTTTTTTTTTTTTTATTGTATTCTAGGGTTCGTGTTGTAATATAGTCATCTTCAACTATGTTTTTTGCTGAAAGGATTGATGCAACTTAAATTAAGTAGTTTTTCTAAGTTTATTGTCAGATTTGGCGAACGATTTAGTTGTAATCTGCATCAATTCCTCTAATCAGCGTACTAATATCATCAGTTCCTCCTCAAAATCACTGTGTTTGCATACAGAAATTTATGTAACTAGAATTAAAAAAATCCCAAATTTTTCCTAACCCTAACAACTCTGCCGGAATCAATTTTGAAATAAACGATAATAACTAATCAATTAATACACAACATTAGATGTAAACATCAATAAATAGGGAAAATACTTACCTAAATCAAATTAGGAATTAGAAAGTGAGCAGTGGCGCCGGATACAACGACTCCTCAGACGGAAACGTTGTGGTGGCGGCGTGGTCGCAGCGTAGTCGGCGTGGTGGCGTGAATGATTTGGTGGCGTGGGAGATGAGCGTGAATGGTGTGGTGGCGTGTTAGTTTTTAAGTGAATGAGGAAGACTGGGGAAGGATAAATGGAAAATGGTCGGATTTATTTCCAATAATCTCACCATTACCGACCGATATATAGTCTTTTGCAACCGACTGTAAATATCGGTTGGTAAACTATGTGAATACCAACCCCTTTTTGTATTTTGTGACCGATTTTATGTCGGTTGGTAAAATTACCGATCAAATTTTAATTACCAACCGTTTTCAGTCGTTAATTGATTTTACCGACCGAAGTTATCAGCGGTCGGATGATTTCGGTTGGTAAATGCCCTATTTCTTGTAGTATGTTCGAGCTCATTCACAATCTCAAACTCAAACCCGTAACACCCAGCCATACCAAACCTCCAGGCAGACTATAATCGGTCGTCGCCGAACACCAGCTCAATAGCTGATAAGACACCAGGCCTGGTCTGCAGAACCACCCTGGGCTTTATATCAGAACAATATCTGATCCATATCTTTCTCAGTAACCAATGCATATGCCATGCTCATGAATGCAACACTAAAATAAATAACCATTAAATACCATGCTCATATAACTCATATTTGAGTCCATAACATATAAGGCAACATTCATTCATAACACATCCCATATAGCCATTCATTCATAACACTTCATAAAGTATAGTGTCAGTGTATCCTACCTGATCAAGCAAAACTCCGAGCAATCACGTAATCAACGGGAATCAGAAATACTCCACTTCAAACTCGTTCCCTATGAATATTACTTAATATTAATTCTCTATTTAATATAACACGTTCACAACTAATTAATAAACTCCGTAACTTAACCCTTTATATAAATCAATTAACTCATTCGACTCATTTACTTTTATAATTAACTTCAATTAAATAAACAAACATAACAACTATACTCGAATTATTGATAACCGTCACATCCCTTTATACAAATTACTTAACAACTTTGGAAATTATAGTATGAACATTACCTATAATAACAATATAATACAACATTATTAATAATAATAATAGTAGTAGTATAGATGTAGCAGCAGCAATACCACAGCAACGATTAATAATAATAATAATAATTAATCATAATATATTATAATAATAATGATAATAATAATAATAATAATATAATAATAATAGTAGTAATAAGACAAACAACAACATGACCGACCATATACAAATAATAATAATAATAAGTTAAACATATGGAGTCAGCCCCCAAAACAAGTCGTGACCAACAGACCCTCGATCACCACGCTATAACACTTTGACGACACCCAAACTCAGCCCCCTCGACCTCGTACCTGAACCACCACCAATTTACAGTGGCTGCCACCACTGCACCATGGTGAACCCATTTACACTAACCACACTCCCTGACATGACTATTCCAGCCCTCAAAACCAGTCACCAAAACCCCTGGTCACAATCACCCCCGTCGAACCCGTGTTTCCGACCCTCTGCAACTACACTCCTAACCACCTTCTGACACCACCTTTACCACAACCAAACACTACCCTCGACACCTCACACTACACACAACCCTCTGATGCCAAACACCAGGCCTCGACACCACTCAGTCCTCTGAAACAACCCCACAAAAACTGCTGAACCCACTACAAAACCCCGTTCCTGCAACCCTTATACCAGCTGTCAAAACGAGCTCCTCCGGCCACCACACACCATCTAACCACCACCACTACATTCTACTAACACACCACTACCAGTACTCACGACCCGCGACCAGAATTAAACCCAAAAACAGGGTGAATAAGCGACAATGAATGAAACAATCCGAAATATACAAAAACAGAGTATAATACACGTGTTTACTGTCGACATTCACGGCCGTTTTAGAGACACCCACGGTGGTCCTATGATGGTTTAGAAATGATAAACATGTTGTACGTACTACATAGATTATTTATGACCAGAAGATACATATAAAACGATATGAAAAGGTGCGATAAACTACCTACGAAAACAAGGCTGCGCGAGAACGATGATGGTGTCGGTCTACTATAGCTGCGTTTCCTTCCTTCTTTTTTCTTCTTCAATCTCACGGTTGTCACAGTGGGGTCTAGGATAGGATTGTGGAGGCAGACGAGGTAGGTGGTGACTAGGGTTTTACGTGGTTTTGGAGGCAGTTAGCATATAGGAAATTAGGGTTTGTGTAGTATGTCGATGAATGAGGTGTGTGTGTCGATGGAGGTACAAATATAATTAGGGTTTGTTACATGTCATAGGTCTTGTTTTATGTTAGGTCAATTGTTAACACGATTTGTCATCCTACCTAAGTCCAAGCCCATTACCAAATAGTTCATCACGCTACTCGAGGTCATATACGACTAAATCCCGATCTTTAACCCGTAACATAAAATTAACGAGACATATAAATAATTTTATTAATTAAATTATGTAAATATTAATTAAATTAAGAATATAAAATTATTAGTAATTACATAAGAATATATAAAAATTTAAATATAAATATAATTATGACTTAAAAAATAAAACAAGTATAAATGAGAAATAAATATAAAATAAGAAATATATTTAATTATAAATAAATTATCAAAATTAAAGAAATACGAATGAAGTGTCATTTAAGAAATAATCGTCAAATATAAAATGATTATGAAATACGAAATAATCGTAGAAATACGATTTATAAAGTAATAACAGTTTACGTAAAATTCTTTATAAACATCCCATTTAAAATACTTGTATAAAACATGGTGATGCATGCCATTTCTATAGTCTTTTAGACTTCTTTTGCATGCATTTTTATGCTCTTTTACCAAACACCTTACTACTTTTAGCACCGAATTGCCTACTTTGAGCCTTCTTGTATTAATTGCAGGAATATATTCAGAAGTATGTATTCGGAGTCGAAGTTTGTCCTCAAGTTTGCATTTAGGAGGTCAGGAGAAGTGAACCACCCTTTGTATCAAGTCAAGGAAGCGCATTTTTGAAGTCAACGTCCAAGTCAAGCCCAGAACCAGTCGATCGACCACTCTTGGTCGATAGTAAAAGTCGATCGACCATTTGCCTAGTCGATCGACCAAGAGTGGTCGATAGGAAAGTCGATCGACCACTTGCTCAGTCGATCGACCGGTTTCTTTCTCCCGAAGCCCAAATTTGACCTAAGCCCATTAGGTCGTCGAAAGATTATCAGAACATTTTGTTTTTAAGCAGTTTGGGGGAGTTTTCATAGGGGATACTTTTACTTTAATCTTGAATCTATTCTCCTTACTTTTCCTGAGATAAACTTTTAGTTAGTTGTTTTTATTTTATTTCATCTTCAAGCTTGTAAGATCTAACCTTCCGGAATTCATTACTCAACACTTTTTTATTGGTAATTTTATTCCTTTGCTCATACTTTCTTTTATCTTTATTCATCTCTGCTTATCTCGCGATCATGGTTTCCTCTTTAGCTATTTCTTTCATTTCAATTGTTAATCCCTTTATGCATAGCTAATCCCTTCGACTAGGATATAGGTGATCCTTTGATGATGTGACGATGTTCGTTTAGGTTTAGACTAGTTCGTAATTGTATGTCTCTGTTGTTAACTGTAGCATTTAATAGCGATTAGTCAGTTAATGCGCATGATTGATTAGTTGTTTTGGTAAAACCCCGACCTAAGATCGAAAGCCTGGTGAGGGTTAGACCTGCTACAAACATTAGAGTGCCCTAGTAAGTTGCGAGAGCCCGCTAGAAGCATTCTAAGGTGAATAGCGATCCGAGAGGACCTTTTCACTACCTCTTAGACCGATAATTGCAACTGGTCTGCGACCTAAACCCCAATCGTTACACTTTCATTGGTGAACTGACTATCCTAGTTTTCTCTCCCTTATATTTTTATACTCTTTTCTTTACGCTTTTATTTTCTCCCTTTCCTTCACTACTTTTAGTTAGTCAAACAACAAACAAAACCCCCTATTTTGGTTACCTTGACGGACTTTAGTTTAGCTTTTAGAATTCTTATCTGTCTCCCTGTGGATACGATCCCGACTTCCTTAATACATTAGTTAGGCCAGTTGGTTATCTTTGATAGGGTTGCGACAGCCGTGTCAAATTTTGGCGCCGTTGCCGGGGAGACGGTGATATTTTATTGGCTTTATTTTAGTTTGTCTTTTGTCTCAAGGGATTCAAATTCCTTGAGGCAGTTCTCATCCTTTCCTTTAGTTTCTGTTTATGCCCAGGTCCAACAGGTCCGAACTCATACCGTTTGATCCCGAACCTGAGAAGACCTTTCGCGCTTTACGAAACTTCTGGAAGGAAATACGTCAAGCAGAGGATTTGCAAACTCTTGATTCCATCTACGAAGAATTTTCTAATTCTCACGAAGAAGGACTCTCCGAGTTCGATACCTTTGCAGAAGAGACTTCAGAGTTCGTAGCTGATATTCCTGTACCAGTTACGATGCCGAAACTGTGTACTCATTCCGAGCCCTCACCCGATTCCATTCCCAAGGGATTTCAACTCCCTACTGCTACTAATGGAAACTTTGATATTCGCCCATCTTACATAAATCTGGTGGAGCGAAATCAATTTCGGGGAGTGAGCGGCGAAGACCCAGGAAAACATATGGAGACATATACTGACTATTGCTCAACCATACCCCTCACAGCTGGAGTTACGCAAGAACAAGTTAACGAGGTTCTTTTTCCCTTCTCCTTGTTAGACGGAGCTCGTGAGTGGTACCGTGACCTTGACAAGGAAGCTGCGGGAGTGACTGACTGGAATTCTCTCGCCCTAGCCTTCTACAAAAGGTACTACCCTCCACAGAGAACAAATGCCCTAAGGGGGCAAATCACTAGTTTCAAGCAGTTACCCACTGAGACCCTTTATGAGGCATTTGTCCGTTTCAAGAAACTTATCCGATCTATTCCTCATCACGGGTTCGAGAAATGGTTTTTGTGCAACCAATTTTACAATGGGTTGTACGATGACCATCGTGCTATTTTGGATGCCTCATCCAATGGGAGGTTTCAAAAGAATGTAGATGACGATAAGGGCTGGAATGTGATTGAAGAGATGGCAACTCATACTGCGGAGTACGGAAATCCTAGGGGTGGTGCTAGGCCGAGTGTTGGTGGGAATGATAATAGTGCCCTTGTAGCCCAGTTACAAGCCATGAATGCTAGGTTTGACCGTTTGGAGATGGGTCAAGGCTCGGGAAACCAACAAACTGTGAATGCCATGGTGCAGCAAGACCTAACTTGTGATAGGTGTGGAGTAGGGGGACATATCGCCGCTGAGTGTATGTCCGAAAAGGAGCAAGTTCTAGCTTTTCAAAGCTATAGACAGAGTGGTCCCTTCTCTAACACCTACAATGAAAGAACAAGAGAACACCCTAACTTCTCTTGGCGAAACCAGAATGTGTTGAATCCCACAACATTACCACCTCCACAACAATCCACATACATACCACCTCACCGTTCCAACCAACAACAATCTTTTCAACAACCACCTTTCCAAAAACCACCATCCTTTTGGCCACCACAACCACAACAACCGGTATCTCAGAATGTTGGTGAGATTGCGGAATTGAAGGGTATGCTACAATCCCTTATGGGTCATGTGATGAAGAGTGACCAAGCTAAGGAAGCATCTATCAAAATGCTTGAAACTCAAGTTGCACAATTGGCATCTAACCAATCGACAAGGCAACCCGGTTCCTTACCTTCGCAACCCGATAAGCCACGCGATTCGGTTAATGCGATCCACTTGCGAAGTGGATCATCTTATGAAGGCCCTCAAATGCCAACTGATGATGGACTAGAAGTGTTAGTAGAGGATGTTGCTGAGTCCGAGAACAAAGAGGAAAATAGCACGCACGAAGATGCTGATAAAGACAGAGGACGACGGTCGATCGACCAAAACAGGTCGAATGCAAATTCGATCGACCAAAATCAGTCGATCCAAAAGTCGATCGACCAAAATCAGTCGATCGACCAACCTTCTGGTCGATCGACCAGATCGCCTCCTGCAGAAAGTCGATCGACTGCTCCTGATGCTGAAAGGATCGTTTCTGATGCCACAAGGCTTGCTGATCCAGTTTCCGACAAGGGAATCGCTGTATCTCGTATCCCAATAACCGTTCCATTTCCGAGTAGATTACGGAACGCAAAAATGGAGCAACAGTTTGGTAAGTTCATGGAGGTCGTCAAGAATTTACAGGTAACTGTTCCTTTCACCGAGTTAATCACTCAGGTACCCTCCTATGCAAAGTTTATGAAAGACATATTGACTCGTAAGAGAAGCTTTAACGAGGTGGAGACTATTGCTTTTACCGAAGAGTGTAGTGCACTCCTACAAAGTAAATCTCCACCAAAGTTGAAGGACCCGGGTAGTTTTTCGATTCTTGTTACTATAGGTACCCTTGTAATAGACAAAGCTTTGTGTGATTTGGGGGCAAGTGTTTCTGTTATGCCCTATTCGGTCTGTGAAAAGTTGAACATGGGTAGTCTCAAAGTCACAAGTGTGACTCTTCAAATGGCTGATAGGTCAGTAAAGAGACCTCTAGGTGTTTTAGAGGATGTCCCTGTTAGGATAGGTAAATTCTTTATACCTGTCGACTTCATTGTCCTAGATATGGCTGAGGACACCCAAATCCCAATAATTTTGGGTAGACCCTTCCTACACACTGCAGGAGCCATTATTGATGTCAAACAGGGGCGTTTGACTCTTGAGGTAGGGGATGATAGAGTGACCTTTAATCTAGCTAACACACTAGCTAAACCTATGATTGAAGACACTTGCTATGCCATCGACATTATCGATGAATCCATGTTTGATTTTTGGTCGGGTTCCCTAATTGGGGACCCGTTAGAAGTTTTAATGGTTCTTGATAGTTTTGCAGAGGACGCGCAGGTTGACTTTACCATGATGAAGAGGGCATTAAAAGGAAGACAATACACCCTCGAGAAAGGTGAGACGGTTGATGCGATAATGAAAACCTCTTATACTGCAGAGGTAACAAAACTAGAACTCAAACCCCTCCCTTCCCATCTCAGGTATGTTTTTCTTGATGATCTTGAACTTTATCCTGTCATAGTTAGTTCTAAACTTGATGCTGGCCAACTCGCTGACTTGTTGGTTGTTTTGAAAAAAAATAAGAAAGCTATGGGATACAGTTTAGATGACTTGACAGGTATTAGTCCTGATTTCTGCATGCATCGAATCAACCTGGAAGAAGGTCACAAACCTCGTGCGCAAGGTTTACACCGGCTAAATCAGAATATGCAGGATGTGGTAAGGAAAGAGGTGATGAAACTTCTAGATGCAGGTATAATTTATTCTATTTCTGACTCTAATTGGGTAAGCCCAGTTCACGTAGTTCCTAAGAAAGGAGGGACTACTGTAATTAGAAATGATAAGAATGAATTAATACCAACTAGGACTGTGACTGGGTGGCGGATGTGTATTGACTATAGGCAGTTGAATACCGCCACTAAGAAAGACCATTTCCCTCTCCCTTTCATTGACCAGATGCTAGAGAGATTAGCATCTCACAAGTTTTTCTGTTATTTGGATGGGTATTCAGGATTCTTTCAGATTCCCATTCACCCTGATGACCAAGAAAAGACTACTTTTACTTGTCCCTATGGTGTTTATGCATTTTGCAGGATGCCATTTGGTCTCTGTAATGCCCCTGCCACCTTTCAAAGGTGCATGATGGGAATCTTTTCCAAGTATATCGAGTCAATCATGGAAGTCTTTATGGATGACTTCAGTGTGTATGGGTCTGATTTTTCTTCTTGTTTATCTAACCTTGATAAAATCTTGCAGAGATGCATTGAGGTTAACTTGGTTTTGAACTGGGAGAAATGTCATTTCATGGTGAACGAGGGTGTCGTTCTTGGTCATTTGGTTTCAGATAAGGGTATACAGGTAGACAAAGCAAAAGTGCAGGTGATAGAGCAATTACCTCCTCCCATTAACGTCAAGGGGGTTAGAAGTTTCCTTGGTCATGCCGGGTTTTATCGCCGGTTTATCAAGGATTTTTCAAAATTGCTAAACCACTTACACGTTTGCTGATTAAAGATGTGTCTTTTGATTTTTCTGACGAGTGCCTTAATGCTTTCAACAGGTTAAAGGAAGCCCTGATCACCGCGCCCATAATCCAAGCACCGGATTGGGAGCTCCCTTTTGAGATAATGTGTGACGCGAGTGATTACGCGGTTGGCGCAGTGCTAGGCCAAAGGAAAGGAAAAGCTCTGAGTGCAATCTACTATGCAAGTAGAACATTGGATGAGACGCAGGTCAAGTATGGTACCACAGAAAAAGAGATGTTAGCCGTGGTATATGCATTAGAGAAGTTCAGGTCATATTTGATGGGATCAAAAGTGATCATTTTCACTGATCACACAGCCCTGAAACAGCTCTTGGCGAAGAAGGATGCCAAATCGCGGTTGCTGAGATGGGTACTCCTGATTCAGGAATTTGATTTGGAGATTCGGGACAAGAAAGGTTCTGAAAACCTTGTTGCTGACCATTTGTCTCGATTGGAGTTACAAAATGAGGGAGACACTCTTCCTATCAACGATTTCTTTCCTGACGAGAGTTTGCTTGCTTGATCTATTTCTGAGATCCCTTGGTATGCTGACTTTGCCAACTTTATTGTAGGTAATCTTCTACCCCCGGATTTGAGTTTTCAACAGAGAAAGCGATTCCTCCACGATGTGAAGCGTTATTTTTGGGATGACCCCTTTCTTTTCAAAGAATGTGCTGATGGACTGTACAGGAGATGCATCCCACAGTGGGAAACAAAAGCTATTCTGGAGGCTTGTCATTCCTCTTCTTATGGCGGCCACCACGGTCCCTGGACCGTGGCTAAGGTACTTCAATCTGGTTTCTTTTGGCCTACCATGTTTTATGATGCTTAAATGTTTGTTTCCTCTTGTGATGCTTGTCAACGCACTGGTAACATTTCCAGGAGGCACGAGATGCCTCAGGTTGGCATCTTGGAAGTTGAGGTTTTTGATGTTTGGGGAATCGATTTTCAGGGTCCTTTCCCGTCATCTAAGGGAAACAGGTATATCCTTGTAGCTGTCGATTACGTGTCAAAATGGGTAGAGGCCGTTGCTTCGGTCTCTTGTGATGCTAAGACTGTTGTGTCATTGTTTAAAAAGATCATATTCCCACGATTTGGTGTGCCACGTATTGTCATAAGTGATCGTGGCATGCACTTTAGGGATAACAAGTTGTCAACTCTTTTCACAAAGTATGGTGTTTCACATCGTCGAGGTGTGGGATATCATCCCCAAACTAGCGGGCAGGTTGAGGTCTCCAATAGGGAGATCAAGGAGATCCTAGCCAAGGTAGTGTCCAATCAAGAAAGGATTGGAGTATGAAGTTGGATGATACCCTCTGGGCCTATCGTACTGCTTTCAAAACTCCAATTGGCACATCACCTTATCGACTAGTCTATGGTAAATCATGTCATCTACCTGTGGAGTTGGAATTCAAAGCTTGGTGGGCAGTGAAAGAGCTACACTTTGATCCTAAGTTGAGCGGTGAAAAGAGACTTTTGCAGCTTGATGAGCTGGAGGAGTTTAGGCTTAATGCCTATGACAGTGCACGAGTCTACAAAGAAAAGACAAAGAGGTGGCATGACAAGAAAATCCTCATTCGTGATTTCAAAGTAGTAGAAAAGGTGCTACTGTACAATTCCAGACTTCGCCTATTTCCAGGTAAGTTAAAGTCTAAATGGTCTGGTCCTTTCACTATCACTAATGTGTCTAAGTTTGGTGCAGTGGAAGTTGAGAATACCGCAGGGGAAAAATTTAAAGCCAACGGACATCAAGTCAAGCACTATCAAGATCAAGGGGAAGTGATTGGAGTGGTTGAGGTGTTGTACCTTGAACCACTTGACGTTGCCGAGTTTTGAAGAAAGTTAGAGGTCGTGCGGGACCCTTATAAATCAGCGCTTTCCGGGAGGCAACCCGGCTTGTAATTTGAAGTTTTGTTTAGTTTCGAACTTTTTAGACTCAGACTTTAGTTGTTTTTAAGAACTTTTTATGGTAGTAGTAGAGTTCTAGGTGTTTTTTTATTGAAGATTTGCAGGTGTTTTAAGCAACGGAAGTCTTACGGGAATGTTGAAACGGACGAAAATCAAAGAAAAGAGTTCAAGATGGTCGACCGACCGTTTTTAGCCGATAAAAGAAGTCGATCGACCAAATGTGGTCGATCCCAAAAGTCGATCGACCGTCTCTGGATTCGCACGAGCCCTTTTAGCTGACTTAGCCGATCGACCGTTTTCAGTCGATCCTATAAGTCGATCGACTCTTTTCAGTCGATCCCATAAGTCGATCGGCTTGTTTTTCGCGTGAGGTACTTCTTTTTGTTTCATTTTCAGATTTCTTTTTACCTCCTTCTTCAAACACCCCTTTCTCTTCTAACATAAACCCTAACTCTCTCTCAACCCTTATTTCCCTTTTCCCTTCTTCAAATCTACTCTAGTTAGGCTATTTTTGCTAGCTTTTGGGTTTCTGAACTCAAATTTTTCAGATCTAGTCTTGTAAGGGCAATTTGTTGAGGTATTTTTTTTCTTCCTTTTCTCTTTATTTTTCCTTGTTTCCTCTCTTTCAGTTTTGTTCTTTTTTTTTTTTTTTCTTTCGTTTTTTTTTTCTGTCCTTCGATTTTCGGATTTTCCTTTTGCTCGTTTTTTTTTTAGTTTTTTTTCGTTTTTAAGTTTTCAATTCTGTTTTTTTTTTTATTTTCGTTTTCATTTTTTTTCCGTTTAGTATGATTCTATGTTGCTGCTGATTACGAAGTTTCATTCTGTTTATGTTCATGGTACTCTTCATTGTAGTATCCCTAAATTTTTACTCACAAAAAAATAAGGGTTTTTAATTGAAAAATCAAAAAACCCTAATTTAGATGATTGATTTGGGGAAATTAATGAACATATTGTTGATTCAACTAACTTTGGGTTACTTTTTGCTATCCTATCTTCTAGTGCAGATTTGACATGGAAGGAAACAAGCGAAGAAGGGAATCGAGACGGAGCGGAAGCCATGATGAGGGGAGCAGCAGCTCACACTCCCAAGGAAGTTTTCGGACTGCTGTGGTCACACGGGGACCAGTGGATAGCCTACCGGGCTATCCCGAGGTACAATTTTACGTTCCTGCGCAAAGAACTCGTTTTGAGAACCTTTTAGGAACAACTATTACCCCCACTCGTTTTCTGCATCGACCTAGCCTTGAGGCCATAGGATGTTTTGAGACCGTAGCTGAGATCCTTAACGGAACTGGAATGGGGGGTTTGACTAGGATGTACGAATTTACTTACCAAGTGCTTACTTTGGAATTCTTTAGCTCTTTTGTTTTTAGAGCTAGTGTTTTTGAGAGCAACCCGGGCAGCCCCTGTGTATCATTTCGGCTCATGAACCAAACCTTTGTTTGGCCCTTGAACACTTTTGGGGCGCACCTTGGCCTAGTAAGTGAGGGTTATACCTCACCGCCTTGGGCATTGTATGGCCCTTTTTGGGCAGCCATCTCAGAGGGACCGAGCACCGACTCCAAACGTCGTGGTGCATCCGTGCATCTTCCTCCCCTAAGGTATGTACTCCGTCTTATGGCCAACACAATTTTTGGAAGAAAAGAGTCAAATAATATGAACACTTGTGAACTTTCTCTTCTAGCCGGTTACCTGAACTTTGATCAACGCCTTCCGTTCGTACTTAATGTGGCTTACCTCACGGCCAACCATTTTCACCAGCTAGGACTTGGCCATTTAGCCACTTTGACCCGTGGTGGGCTAGTGACACACATTGCCCGCCAGCTTTTTCCCGACTTCCCTAGAGGCCACCTACCTTTAGGACATGAGTTACCTTTGGGCCCTAGTACTAACACTTACATGGACATTCCATACATGGAATCCATCCGTTGGCTCACACATGACCGAGTTTGGAAGATTTCTGGTCGACCTACCGTGTCCTTGCCTTGTACCTATTTACCACAGGTCACCCCCTTGACTACCGTGACAGGCCGTACTCGACCTCCACTACCCTCCTATCTCATTGACACCTCCGGCGCTGGCCCTAGGCGTCGTCCTTCACCTAGGCACCCTCCTTCACCTCCACCTTCGACTTGGGAGGCCGGTGCGAGTTCTAGAGGCTGACGTCCTTCACCTCAGGCTCCTTTTACCTCTCACGTACAGGCTGAGGAGCCTCGTTTTGACCCTCATGAGCATCGATATGGGTATGCCGCTTTAGATGTCCCTGCTTTTTCCTCTGCTCCTGTTTACCCCACTAACTACACTAACCCACCATCTTTTACGAACCCAACTACTGTTGATCAGGGGGTTCGCGATAGTATGATCACTGGTTTGTGCAGGGCAGTAGCACGGATAGAGTTGCATCAGTCCTTGACGCAATTCCCCATCTATGAGCGGTACGCCAGGGAGGGATGGTTGCCACCAGCTGGGTGGCCACACCCTTACTTTTACCAGTACCCGCAGGGAGGGTATGCTGCAGCAGAGGAGGAGGAGGACACAGATGAGGTGGCACGGTACAGAGAGGAG
Organism: Silene conica; assembly: GCA_029255685.2. Classification (NCBI taxonomy): domain Eukaryota; kingdom Viridiplantae; phylum Streptophyta; class Magnoliopsida; order Caryophyllales; family Caryophyllaceae; genus Silene; species Silene conica. The sequence goes on from CM055314.2 coordinate 79,524,340, forward strand.
AGGGCCCCGGCGTCCCGCACTCACGCACGCCATAGTCTCGACCCTAATTATGAGGAGGAGGAGGAGGAGGACTAGTTGCTAGTCGGTTTGGGGAGGTCTTGATACAGGTTGTGGTATTCCTTTTCTCCTTCACTTTTATTGTTTTTGCATTTCGTAGTTCGCATTTCCCGTCCCCCTAACTGTTGCTGTTGTGATGCTGTTGAGTACAACGAGGGCGTTGTACGAGTTTGGTTTGGGGAGGGTATGTGTTTCATTGCATTTCTTCACATGGTTCCTTGCATTTAGTTTATTTTTGTTGCATATAAAAAAAAAAAAAAGAAAAAAAATCATGTTTGTTTTTGCATACTAGATCGAGTCAGTTGGAGTTTCTCAGTGCTTTTAGACCGTTGGATTGCTTAAGCTAGGTTTTTGTTTAATTTCATATAGCACGTCCTTTGGCATTTTTCCCAAATCTCGTTTCACAGCATGTTGGATTATGGACTAGACTTGATTTACTGGCAACCTACAAAAAACTTTCTAAGGATTTAGAGCCTTTTAACCGGTGACATTCATGACCGGTTCATCTAGGAAAGTGAGTAGTTTCTCCTTATAAGACACGTAACATCAAATTGCATTTAGGAGGTCAGGAGAAGTGAACCACCCTTTGTATCAAGTCAAGGAAGCGCATTTTTGAAGTCAACGTCCAAGTCAAGCCCAGAACCAGTCGATCGACCACTCTTGGTCGATAGTAAAAGTCGATCGACCATTTGCCTAGTCGATCGACCAAGAGTGGTCGATAGGAAAGTCGATCGACCACTTGCTCAGTCGATCGACCGGTTTCTTTCTCCCGAAGCCCAAATTTGACCTAAGCCCATTAGGTCGTCGAAAGATTATCAGAACATTTTGTTTTTAAGCAGTTTGGGGGAGTTTTCATAGGGGATACTTTTACTTTAATCTTGAATCTATTCTCCTTACTTTTCCTGAGACAAACTTTTAGTTAGTTGTTTTTATTTTATTTCATCTTCAAGCTTGTAAGATCTAACCTTCCGGAATTCAGTACTCAACACTTTTTTATTGGTAATTTTATTCCTTTGCTTTTACTTTCTTTTATCTTTATTCATCTCTGCTTATCTCGCGATCATGGTTTCCTCTTTAGCTATTTCTTTCATTTCAATTGTTAATCCCTTTATGCATAGCTAATCCCTTCGACTAGGATATAGGTGATCCTTTGATGATGTGACGATGTTCGTTTAGGTTTAGACTAGTTCGTAATTGTATGTCTCTGTTGTTAACTGTAGCATTTAATAGCGATTAGTCAGTTAATGCGCATGATTGATTAGTTGTTTTGGTAAAACCCCGACCTAAGATCGAAAGCCTGGTGAGGGTTAGACCTGCTACAAACATTAGAGTGCCCTAGTAAGTTGCGAGAGCCCGCTAGAAGCATTCTAAGGCGAATAGCGATCCGAGAGGACCTTTTCACTACCTCTTAGACCGATAATTGCAACTGGTCTGCGACCTAAACCCCAATCGTTACACTTTCATTGGTGAACTGACTATCCTAGTTTTCTCTCCCTTATATTTTTATACTCTTTTCTTTACGCTTTTCTTTTCTCCCTTTCCTTCACTACTTTTAGTTAGTCAAACAACAAACAAAACCCCCTATTTTGGTTACCTTGACGGACTTTAGTTTAGCTTTTAGAATTCTTATCTGTCTCCCTGTGGATACGATCCCGACTTCCTTACTACATTAGTTAGGCCAGTTGGTTATCTTTGATAGGGTTGCGACAGCCGTGTCAAATGGTTTGACTGCCGTTGACTATGGCTAAAATACGGGGTATTACAGTCTTCCCTCCATAAAATGAACTTCGTCCCGAAGTTCACCACCCCGTAACCGTAACGCAACATATAACAAGCATGAGACAATCACAAGTAGCACTTATATAGGTTTCAAAAACGCGAGATGTCACAATAACACAGACACAACACCCAACGAACCACAGTGACAACACCCATTCCACCACCCAGACTACCACCTATGCAAACACCTTAACAACCATACAAAATATACACACTGTAGGGTAAACGAATTAAAGTACAAACACCATCGTTCAACACGTTGTTCTGAACTACTGTAACACGACTCTGACATTGTGATAAAACCACCACCTACGACTGTCAACAGAGGTCCACGACGACTCTACCATGGTCCTAACATGACTACCAAACATCCTATATTCAATTTATGCAATAAACAGGAAAACATACGCTTGTATATACAACAGGTTACGAGTGGTAATATGCGAAGGAAACAGGGAAATACGAAAGGGATGGTGATCATACCTACGTGCGTAGCAAACGAACCACCCTAGCAACCCTTAACCACCGTGTAAAACCCTCCTTCTCAAGCTTGGATGTGGCGGCAGAGAAAAGGCAGTGAGATATTGTGTGTTGATAGACTAGGGTTAGGGTTTTTGAGGGAGTATATATGACTAGGGCTGTACAATGGGCCGGTTCGGGCCGGGCCGAAAAAAATTAGCCCTGGCATGGCCCTAAAACAACATAGGGCTGGGCTGGGCCAGAAAAAGTCAGCCCTGACCCTGGCCCTGGCCCTAATTTCTACAGGGTTGACCCTGGCCCTGACACGGCCCTACAACAATACAGGGCTGATAATAGGGTCGGGCTGACAAAATCCGGCCCTGGCCCTGACCCTAACCTCTACAGGGCTGGGCTAGACCGGCCCTGGCCCTATGTGGGCTAGAAAAAGTTGGCCCGTGTTACAGGGTCGGGTCGGGCCGGGCCGGGCTGGCCCGCACTTTTGTCCAGCTCTATATATCACGGTAGGAAAGGCTAGGGTGAACGTTGTGTTAGGTGTTAGGCTGATGTCGAATATGGGCCTTGGGTGTTAGCACGCATTCCAAGGTCCAAAGTTAATACTTAACCCGGTTTTACTATTAACTCGTAACCTCGACCTCTTAATAAAAACATATAAACTATAAAACACTCATTCGATAATTAAATTATCGAATACGTTCAAATAACACACATAATTACTAAATATTAAAATGCGATATAATAAAATACGGAGTATTACAAATATGAACTTACAATGTATTGCCGTCTGAAATGGTTACTTTGAGTGGTTTAGAAAGATGTTTGATATTAGAAAATTGAGATATATCATATGACATGTGATCAGAGGCTCCCGAATCTATTATCCAATTGTTAATGGATGCAGAATCATGTAAAAGAGTAGTATGAGAAGCATAGGTCATACCTGCTATGGAAGTGTTAGCAGTATGTTGTCCACCAGGAGAAGAAAGATTAAAATCAAATGACTCCTTTCCCTTTAAAACTTGAAATAGCTTGTGAAATACAGCATTCACCAAGTCTGGATCCACTTCAGGTGGATTATCTGGAGCATCAATGTTGGATGACAACTCAAGAGGAGTATCTTCATCTTCATATTCTGAATGCTTTTCAGCATTGGCTGCAAACCTCCCTTTATTGCCATGTCCTTTGTATTTGGCATTGACAGTCTTGTTCTTAGGATAACCATTTAATTGGTAACAATAGGCATGTGAATGACCCTCTTTGGTGCAGTAAGTACATTTCAGTGGTGTTTGTACTTGTGGAGCCTCATCATCAAACTGTGGCTTCTTACTATCTTGTGCACCATGAGAAGAAGGACCAGAATAATAAGATGGATCCTGATAATGATGCTTGTAAGAAGAATTAGGATGATAAGAACGGCCTGATGGCTGAAAGTTAGATATGTGCATAGCCAATGCAGTACTATTGCCATCAACAAGTAGATCATGCTGCAGACTCTTCTGCATTTCAATCTGTTGTATTTTATAGAATACTTGATTGACTGTAGAGAGAGGATCAGTGGCAAGAATTTGCTCACAAACAATATCATATTTGGAATCCAATCCCATAAGAAATTCTAGCATTTTGTTGCGATTATCTCTGTCAACAATCTTTTTTTAAGAATGTTGCAAGTGCAGGTGTCTATAGCACCACAATTACAATCTGGTAAAGGATCCAGACTTTATAAATCTTCCCAAACAGACTTATTATGACGTCTAAAATACTCTGCAACAGGCTTATTGTCTTGATTAATCTGTGTCATATCACGACACAGTTGATACAGAAATGGCGCATTCAATTGACCATAGCGTTCTTTCAACTCTTTCCATAATTGTTGGGAAGACGTGACATATAACATGCAATTAGCAAGAGTAGGAGTCATTGAATGCAATATCCAACACATGACTGTATAATCAGTACGCAACCAGTCATGAAATCGAGAATTATTCTCAGCAGGTCGAGGAACAGAACCGTCAATAAAATCTAATTTGTTTTTAGAGATCAAAGCAATGCGAATAACACGCGACCAATTCAAGTAAAGATTTCCATCAAACAAATCAGTAACAAGACTGACAATAGCATTATCACCATGAGCAATCATAATTGGATCAGAAGAGGTAATAGCAGCAGCAGCAAAATTAAGATTCGTCATGTTGATTGAAAAATACCAGAAGTAGCAGAAAATAAGCAACGATCATGATGATTAGAACAAAAAAATGGCGAAATAACTGGCTAGACTTGTCGTGAGTCTCCAAATTCACAATTTATAATCCACTACAAACTCTAACAATAGCAAGGGTAAGTAGGGGTCGATCCCACAAGGAAAGTCTTTTTGTTGATTAAATGTGTGCTAAAGTTAAGTAACCAAATGGGGGGTTTTGGTGTGTTGATCAATCTAATCTACTAAAACGAAAATAAAATGCGCTGCAATAAATATAAAAATGATGTAAATAATAATAAAAGGAATCTCGGAACAAACGATTCCACCAACAAACTAAAGATTGATCATTGACTCTATTGATTTACTTTGTTTTTGAATACTTTGTTATTGAAATCATAAATTTCTATTCTCACTAAGTATAGCTAATCACTACGAAAGCGTACGTAAGTAGCCCATACGAATATGACAACCTAATCCAAGCGTCTAAGTTTAATCACAACGTAGAGTAAATCAATGAGAATAACAAAGATGAATGAACGTACTCACAAGCAAGCGGGATACGATTTGATTCATACGAGTATTATCTTTCTATAAATCAACAACGATGAAACGGCATACGAATTGATGAAATATAGTTGCAACAAAATATTTAGGTGAATGAACAATCCGATTCGATTACCCAAATTAGCGATTGATTTTTAATTGAAACAACTAGGTGATCAAACTAGAAGTAAAATTAATAATCAAATATTAAACTAAGCAATACTTGATATTCAAATGACAAAATAAAGATTAGAGTTTTACAATCAAAATAGCTTGAAAGTTTCAATCTTTTGTTCCAAGAATTAAGAACTTAGCTTTCCATATACAACTAGTTTAATTTCCCGTGAAAAATCTCGGGACTTCTATACCATTTTATTAAGAATTATTTAATCTTTCTTGTTGAATCATGTACGGAGTATTAATTATTCTGAGTGATATTGTTTATTCTCGACATTAATAATTACTACTTTGCTTTTTCGTGTTCTATTTTAATACGTACTTTTTTTGAAAAAAATTAATCTACCATGTAATTTTATTCCGACGCGTGTCATTTAGTTATCGGCTCAATCTAGCCTTTTTATGCTATTGTATAAACAGGTAGTATTAACCATTATAAGTTTAGAGATAATTAATTATATTTAATAATTAAAATATTTTCCACTCAATTTTTTTAACCGTTTAATCAAATTGAAAAAAATTAAATGAGATAAGTATAATAGATAAAATTACATACATATTCATGAAACATTTCTACTTTAAAAGATATAAAAAAACATGTTATCCTTTTAACCGACAATATACTCCGTATAAGATAACGGAGTATTGTGTGCTTACACTAAACTTGTTTTGCTTAGTCCATACATCTACAATTTATTATTGTACATAATACAATCTCAACAAATTAAATACACATTATCAATTTTGAATACATTAAAAATTTGACTAAAACATGATTCTATCAACAGAAACTACAAAATTGGAAATAGTCGTATTTGATAATTGGCGATCTCAAATGTCATCATCAACATTCGACAACACTAAGAACAAACTATACATTACAGATGCTTGTTATATTCTTCTATTTTCATCTATGTTTTCTCTAATCTCTTCATCATAAAACTTTGAAAAAACAAACAAATGAGAATTGAGTAAAGCATAAAAAGGATGAACTTTTCCATTATTTTTTTGTGCTAGGACTATATTAAAGTTTTTTATCAATTAATCTACTTTTCTATATAGAACTTGTTGAATTTCTTAATTATAGAATATGAAAAGTTTTGTATTAAAGCGGGATTAATATTGTGATTATGGAGTGGAGTAACAATAAGAAGATGAAAAATTTGTTGAATTTCATAATTATAAAATATGAAAAATTTTGCACTAAGAATGGATAATTATTGTGATTATGGAGTGTAGTAACAAAATGGAGACGAATGTTTACGTAAGATTGATGTTTACTACTTTACGTTTTCGTGTTTTATTTTAATATTTGCTCAGAAAAAAATTAATGTACCATGTAATTTTATTCCGCCGTGTTGTTTAGTAAGCCGCTCAATCTAGCATTTTTATATTATTGTATAGATGACTCTTCGTTTGACCAAAACTTTAACTCCACCCATTTTTTCACTCGGATAATGTGTTCAATATTTGGAAAAAGAATTAGTCATTGGTAAATAGCTAGATAGTTTGAAGAATTAGGGGATTGGGAGATAAAAAGTAAATTGATTATGACGTCTTAAATAATTATTAATTGTTAGATTAATCAAAGTGATAAACACAACTTATTTCTAGGAGATCCTAAGACCGCCACATGTCATAAAATGGTGCTCAAGTTAGGCTTTTTATGTTATTATATAGAAATGACTAACTAAAACAAGCTAGAAATTGGAATTTAATTGTGTATTCTAATGATTAAAATCGTAGAGAAAATATGTAAAGCATATGGAAGCACCCCCCCTAAAAGTGTCAACAACATCTTCTTATATAGGTCTTCAAAGGACAACTCCTTAATGTCTCTTAAATTATAGGTATTATTACCAAAATAAATGAGAATGAAGGAGTTATTGAAATTGCATAAAGTCCCATGTTGTGTCATAAAATAGAGAATTGGAATCCAATATTGTGTCATAAAATATGAGTTGAATGCATGAAATCCATTGAATCAAATGTTCATCTTGATGTTCCCTTGCTTGGACCATAGTAGTTGGACCTTGACTTGCTTCAAAACCATATTGCATGACATCTTTAGCCCAACAACAACCACTAAAGAAGCCTACTCCATTTATATTAACAAATCAATCCAATTATTCCATAAAAACATGCAAATCCATCATCAACCCAGTATCAAAGACATGTGAATTAAAATCCAATAAAATGCTTCTCAACCCATCAAATAACCATCAAAATAACCTTTATTAAGACCTACTAAACTAGACTAATCGATAACCACAAATTGGAGAAGATGAATATAGAATCTTACAGCACAGTAAGATCATCCAGAAATAACCAGAGAAATTGTTACCAGGAATGTGAACAGAACAAGACGACTAATCAGGAATATCGACGTGCGGAAGAAAAACCAGAAAATTTAGGGAATTCCAGAGAATTATTCTCCGAAAAATCAAAATCACTGATAATAGTAAAAACAAAATGAAGATACTCGGGAAAATTCTCCAGAAAATAAGAAAGAGAAAATAAGAAGGATCAAAAAAGCATTAGACTCTTGATACCATGATAAAAGTAGCTACATGAAATCAAGCCATTGATGTGAAGCTTTTAGTTGTAACAGAATAACAGAATGGAGAGAAAAAGTTTGTTATTATAAACTGAAAAATTGTGTATGAAAATGATACAGTTACAAATGATATTGGACAACTATCTATTTCTAGCTATTGACTAGTGCTAGTTAATTATCTTAACCAACTAACTAACTAACTAAATAGATAATCACAAATTCTTATTTGCAACGGCACTATCCGTCGCAAGCTTGTGACGGATACCGTTTTCTCTTACAAAATACTCCCTTTTTCTCTCTCTGCAACACTATTCTTGTGGTCCCCTTTCTCCACTAACTCATTTTATATCCATTTTACCTCACAAAATATCCGTCACAAGTAATGACCCGTCGCAAGCAAGACTTACTAATAGATAATATATTTCTACATTAATTATTTGGCCATATTTATGTTTGCTATGTGTGGACATAAATTATCATTTAAGATGAGGATATCCGTCTTAACCTTAACACGGAATTTAATAATATTACAATATTTTTAGTAAATAAACATAGTGCTTTGAAATTGACAAAAAAATATGTTTTCATCTATGTAAGACTGTAAGTGGAATGTTATTTGGTCCATTTTATTCTTAAGACGAATATACTTGTAATATCTCGTGTTTTAAAGTACCCTACTAGTTCTGACGTATGTGGTGTATGTTGCATATTGTGTTCCTTATGTCTCTAGTGACCAGTTTTGTGGACCATGGAATGGTGAACTTCGGGACGAAGTTTATTTTAAGGAGGGAAGACTGTAATACCCCATATTTTATTGTGTTTTAATTAATATTAATATTTATGTTAACATGTTGATAATTACTTGAACGTGTAAGTTCGATAATTAAGTTATCGAACAAGTGTTCTTATATTTTATTAGTAAAGTGCCAAGTACGGGTTTTATTTATCGATAACTTGGGTACGAGAATTGTTTTATATAATCGTTGTTTTATATAATTGTGGAGTCGATATTTATCAACGCATTTACATTCGATAAATAAAGTAGTGGATGGTATAGAGTTGAGACATGTCGACTAAGGGGTTTGATCTCGGGACCTTGTGAGCACTTGAGCCTCGTTTGGTGTGTCAACACACAACAGCCACACACGTTATTTTTCCCTTACTCCATACTAAACCCTAATTCACACAAACACCTCACCCTCCTCCTCTATGCCGTCATTTTGAGGATCAAAAACACCCACTTTCTGACCTAGCTTTGGCACACCCAATACCCTACGCCTACAGCAGTGGCGTATCTAGGACTAGAGTACAGGGGGTGCAAAAATTTAACAATTATTTTGGCGATGTGAGCTAAAATTTAAACACAAAAATCGTGCGGCTAAAGTAAAACACAAAATTAGAAAATTTGGTTCTAAATAATTCAAGAAGGTATAAATAAAATACTTTGTATTCCATTTCACTTTATGGACACTATTTATAAGTCGAGTGAATCTTCGACACAATTTCTAATATATAACATAAAAACTAGTCATTTGAGATCTTGTTTAAATTGTCTTACCGAGTATATTATGAATATCAAATTTTTATATTTTTTATCGATATGACTAAAGATATTAACAAAAGAATACGAGTATTGACAAACGTGAATAAAACAAATGTATAGAATTGATTGGAATAGAGGAAATATAAATTTGTAAGTATACATAAAACTTTAATGTGAAAAAATTACGTTTTATAATATAATCGAAATAGTTGTGGTCCGATAATATGATATTAGAATATTAAATAAGCATTAAAGTCAAAATTTATTACTAAATGAAATAAAAGTGCAAAAATGTTAGTTATGGGGGTCGAACTCGTAACCAACCTAATAAAATTTCAACATCTAACCACTACACCACCAAATATTTGATACATTTATTGAAACTAAATTTTTAATATTTCGGAACAAAGGGGGTGCGGGTGAACCCCCTGCACCCCCCTTAAATACGCCCCTGGCCTACAGACGCCACCACACGGAGGAGAAGGGGAGTTTTTACAGTCACAAATCACCTTACGTTCCTCCCTAATTCGGTTAAGAAGTCAGGTAGCGAGTTTCGCGTGGAACATTTTTAACAAGCCCCGGATTTGGTCCGGATCCTACTAATTCAGGTAGGGGATTAACTGTGCACTCGCTTATGATGTGAGACATGATCATTAAATGTTGTGAATTATATATATATATATATATCTTGTTGAATGAATAATGTCGTGACATTATATATTGGCTATATATTCTTGTGATGCGGAAATCGATATAAAGGGTCTGTGATCGGTGCGGAGATAAAGGGTATGTGATCGGTGCGGAGATAAAGGGTCTGTGATTGGTGCAGAGATAAGGGACTGTGATTGGTGTGGGGAATAAAGGGTCTGTGATCGGTGCGGAGTATATATGGCGTTGGATCGGTGCGGAGTTTATTTGGCGTTGGATCGGTGCGGAGTTTATTATATTGTTTGTGTATTTATTTCTTTTCCCTACTCAACCTCGTGGTTGACCCTGTGTATTCGTGATCACCTGTGATGAACCAATTTATTGGGGAGCAGTTTGTCAGGTGGCTGAGACTAAGGGAGAGCTATGGGAGGAAGAGCTTGGATCCGGACCAGACTAAAGTCTAGATCACCTTAGTCAGTTTAGCATGAGTTGTATTTTCTTTATTCTATTAAGACTTTGGATACAGTTGTAAGAACATGATATGAGTTTAATTTTAATTAAAGTACTGTTTATCTTTCCTTTATGTCTACTGCCTCGGGAAACCGAGATGGTAACACCTCTATTTATCTGAGGAGTCCTAGTACATGCCCTTAAATAAATGGGGGTGTTACAGAGTGGTATCAGAGCGAACGATCCTCAGGCCTAAACCAAATGAATAATAAGGAACGTAGGAAGAGTCTAATAAAATGAACCCCGAGATGAAACTGTTAGGAGCCCCAAAAAGGAACGGGATGAGTTAGGCCCCCTCACACCAAACCCGGGGCCTTTCTGTTCTGTCTCGGGAACCCATTGAGAGAAATTGGAAAGTGGGGTAGATTATATGGTAACCTGATTGTCTTGTACTAACGGTCTTGCAGGAAAAAGAATGAGGTAAGTTATGATGTGAGATATGGTTAGTGATATATACTGCGAATCATGAGATTGATGTTGAATGTTGGTTGAGATCTACTATTTCTGGTATTGAGAACAAGAGATTTTGGATATGAGCTTTACTTGTGTATATATATAGTGATATGCATGCGGCTGTATGATCCCTGAACCGTTAGGTAGAGATATAGTATAATGATATGTGTAATAAGTTGGTGAGCTATAGTCACCTAAAAGGATAGATGTAGAGGAGATATGGTCATGATTGACTGGAATGGTTAGTAGAGCCAGCTATGCTATGTCGTTATAGAATGTGGAACCAAACTAAGTCTTATGGGTAAAGCTAGTAGACCGAACCGGAGGCCGTGCACGTTGATAATTGCATGTACTATTCTATGTGTATACACTTCTTATTTGCATGTCTGATACTTGCAAGAGTTTACTGATAGGCATACTAGGCAGATGTGATCGAAATTGAGACTTTCTAATTATTTATCTTACTAATTGCTTTAGCAATCCATGTTTAGTAATATGCAGAATGTGTGTTCTAAGCTATGAATATATGTAGTCATGTGTTGCGTACATCGCTTTTAAAATTTTGTGTCTGTTATATACATTTAAATTCGTTATGAAGTTTGTCATCAATAAGGGATACGTAGTGGTCACTAGGTTATATTTCCGTACTTGGATAGACCTGTATAACCGTCAAGTTATTTAATTGATTTTATTTCAGTTCCGAAACCTTTACCGTATTTTGATGCCAAACAACAATTGAAATGAGGAATGAATGTTAATATGGTACATAGTGATGTCTATGCTTCAAATGTTTGTTAATGTGTTGGATGAGAAAGGTTGAGTGTGGAGGTAATAATGTGTAGTTGCAAAGGGACCAAAATTTTAATAAATTTTCAGAATGTTACCTGGCTTGTTCGGGCTGTCACTTTATACGTGTTTCATAATTGAGGATGAAAATTTTATGTATGATAATCTTCTGAGTTGGGTTTCCAATACTTATGTTTTATCTTGATATGAGTTATGTCTTTAGGGGAAATAATTCTTTTGTTCGACAGTAGTCAGACTGTTACTGCATAGTCCCGTTTTGGACCTATCTGTGGTAACTGAAATCATTTAATACTTGGTTTTGCTCGTGCATAGTTCCAACTCTACTGTTCAGAATGTTCGTTCAAGTTTTCAAAATTTTACGGCATGTAAAATCTTAACGAGCTGTTATTCAATTGTGATTTTTGCAAGATGCCTAAAATTTTGTTGAATTGCTGTAAAGTTATTGTTCAAATTGTTCGAGTTGTAAATATGGTATTAAATAATTTCCTTGAGGTATACAATCGATACTTTTCCTCTGTTTAACTAATTCTTTATATTTACTAAAAGTTTAGGCTTGCTCACACGTTAGCTAAATTGTTGTTTAATTATGATTTTGTAAGTTGTTGTATAACGTTTAATTGGTGAAGTTGTAAGATATGTAAGTTTCGTATCAAAAGGTTTAACCAAATGTGAATTATGTGGGTGACCACGTGATATCCTGATATGACTTTGGTAACATGAATAGTAGGCATAGGGTGTGAGTATGAACCCCACTATATGATCGCGAAACCTTGTTTATCTCGTCAAGTTTAATATAAAATCATTTCCAGTATATGTCTAGATTTTAATGATATGCTGCTCGTATGTGATGTCTAAGGCATGCTTAACTAAGAAGAGTCTTGCCAAATGGCAAAATGAAATGTAACTGGTGAGCTTATTAGCATGATATAGCAATTTAATGGTTATACGTAATTGTGATTGTGATTATTTGATCAATGAGAATCTTGTTAATGTTCTTTCGTCTATTGAGGGTTATCTCTGTCCAGTTCCTTGTGAATAAACTTTTTTTTTATAACTTTTCCAAGTGTATTGTTATATCATATAGGGACTTACATATTGTTATATTAAGAATTTGATCAAGATATGTGGAATTATTAATTGGTTAACATGTGAAATATGAAGTACTAGTCTTGTGAATTCGTTCACTTTTATTGCTAAAATTTTCATAATTCAAGAGCAACAAGAACAATGTCCTAGTAAAGAAGAATCGGAGTGTCTCTGTGTAATCTTGTTATGATCTGTAGCTTGTGAAACTGCTTTCTTGTTCATATTTATAAACTGTCACAATTTACCGCTTCAATGTTTCAAATGTTTCAAATTATTCCCGAAGTGATAAACCATGATAAAGCTTGATGTTTGATCATTATGCTGAATGTTTTACAATTTGACAGATTATGTAACTATGTGTTGATGAAATCCTGCACAAAAATTTAATTGTTGCGCAGTATGTAAATCCCTTATTTTGCAAGTCACATATGTTGATAGTTTCATGATAAAAGATGTAATGTGGGTGGATAGGAGATGTACCTAATCGTTTTTTTTACTTATTTACATCTAAGAATGATAAACGGACCTGTTAGTCTATGATTGGTGTGTATCTGTGTAATATGTCAATGCGCCATGTTTAATTACGTTAATTAATTTTACTCTATGTCCTTCCCAAAATATGAGTTTTGCTGCTATAATACGATTATAAACGTGTAATGTTTAAATTGTCAATTATGAGATACGAGTTTTGCTGATTGTCTACATTGGTGGAAATATGCTGAGTCGTGTCAAAATTTCAAAGATATGTAAGCGTTAGCTAATCTGATTCTGTTTTACTGCGTAACACGTTTCTGTCGACCCTATTATTAATGTTATTGTTCGAGGTTGTATGAATTACTTGCGAACTGTTAATTATTTATGACGGTTTATGTGTTGATCTTATCTCTGTTGAGTTCTTAGCAATTGATTTTGTATCCTTTAATATCTTATATCAATAACTTTAATCATCTATTTATGAGACGTGTTTAATTTTGAGTTGTGTATCTGACTGATCTGAGGTATGAAGACAATATTGAATTGGCTTAGTCGGGAACAAGGGTGCCAGTGCTTATGTCTTTTAAAGCGTGAAATCCATTGTTATTAGCCCTAGGGCTTGAACCATGCTACGTTGTCAAGTGAGCTAGTATTTTCTTTTCCTAAGTTTAAGTATCCGAGAAGTATTGAGATGTTGGCTTTTGTTGGTAAGCTTAACTTGATTATTTTGACAGTAAGGTTGTTAAGTGGTGTTCTGTTTGATTGGTCGATTTCTTTGACCTTGACTCGTGGGTGAGTAGCTTGGAGTTTTACTCTAAGTGCTGGGTGCACTTCTTCGAACTTCTGACTATATTGATATTGAAATTGAGATGGGAACTGGTTACTGGTATCGAGTTATGAGTTATTAAGCGGTTGTGCCATATTGTGTTTTCGGTTCGGTGTGACCATGGTTATTGAGCTACATTTTATGAATTTGGAATCGACGTTGAGATGGAAATATCGTTTTGCGGTTTATTCTGCCAGTCCACTCACCCCTCGTCTTTGGTCGTAGGTTCGACGGTGAGGATACGATACTTGATTACTTGGATTACGGTGTTATGAGATAGGGTAATGAGTGAGACGGAGTAATGAGCTAGAATTTCTATAATGAGGTTACGGGGACGTAACCATGCTCTAAGGAGGATAGGATTGTAAAATCTTGATGATTTATGATATGACTAGTTTGTGACATGGCTAATTGGTGTGTGTTGAATATACCTGATAATCTTGATTACTTCAGTTATGTTTTTTTTTTGTGTTTCGGGAAGTATTCCTTTAACTTCGTTATACGTTAAACTTTGGGGACAAAGTTTTCTTAACGAGGGTAGAATGTAATATCTCGTGTTTTAAAGTACCCTACTAGTTCTGACGTATGTGGTGTATGTTGCATATTGTGTTCCTTATGTCTCTAGTGACCAGTTTTGTGGACCATGGAATGGTGAACTTCGGGACGAAGTTCATTTTAAGGAGGGAAGACTGTAATACCCCATATTTTATTGTGTTTTAATTAATATTAATATTTATGTTAACATGTTGATAATTACTTGAACGTGTAAGTTCGATAATTAAGTTATCAAACAAGTGTTCTTATATTTTATTACTAAAGTGCCAAGTACGGGTTTTATTTATCGATAACTTGGGTACGAGAATTGTTTTATATAATCGTTGTTTTATATAATTGTGGAGTCGATATTTATCAACGCCTTTACATTCGATAAATAAAGTAGTGGATGGTATAGAGTTGAGACATGTCGACTAAGGGGTTTGATCTCGGGACCTTGTGAGCACTTGAGCCTCGTTTGGTGTGTCAACACACAACAGCCACACACGTTATTTTTCCCTTACTCCATACTAAACCCTAATTCACACAAACACCTCACCCTCCTCCTCTATGCCGTCATTTTGAGGATCAAAAACACCCACTTTCTGACCTAGCTTTGGCACACCCGATACCCTACGCCTACAGACGCCACCACACGGGGGAGAAGGGGAGTTTTTACAGTCACAAATCACCTTACGTTCCTCCCTAATTCGGTTAAGAAGTCAGGTAGCGAGTTTCGCGTGGAACATTTTTAACAAGCCCCGGATTTGGTCCGGATCCTGCTAATTCAGGTAGGGGATTAACTGTGCACTCGCTTATGATGTGAGACATGATCATTAACTGTTGTGAATTATATATATATATATCTTGTTGAATGAATAATGTCGTGACATTATATATTGGCTATATATTCTTGTGATGCGGAAATCGATATAAAGGGTCTGTGATCGGTGCGGAGATAAAGGGTCTGTGATCGGTGCGGAGATAAAGGGTCTGTGATTGGTGCGGAGATAAGGGACTGTGATTGGTGTGGGGAATAAAGGGTCTGTGATCGGTGCGGAGTATATATGGCGTTGGATCGGTGCGGAGTTTATTTGGCGTTGGATCGGTGCGGAGTTTATTATATTGTTTGTGTATTTATTTCTTTTCCCTACTCAACCTCGTGGTTGACCCTGTGTATTCGTGATCACCTGTGATGAACCAATTTATTGGGGAGCAGTTTGTCAGGTGGCTGAGACTAAGGGAGAGCTATGGGAGGAAGAGCTTGGATCCGGACCAGACTAAAGTCTAGATCACTTTAGTCAGTTTAGCATGAGTTGTATTTTCTTTATTCTATTAAGACTTTGGATACAGTTGTAAGAACATGATATGAGTTTAATTTTAATTAAAGTACTGTTTATCTTTCCTTTATGTCTACTGCCTCGGAAAACCGAGATGGTAACACCTCTATTTATCTGAGGAGTCCTAGTACAGGCCCTTAAATAAATGAGGGTGTTACAATACTCGTGTTAAGAATAGAACTATTAATGTTTGATATATTATGTATATAAACGATATTATTAATATTTTACAATATTGTTTGTACAAGTCCGTGTAATTTGCACGGATTTAAAACTAGTTTTTCTTAAAACAAATACCCGAATTATATTCTATGGGCTTAATAGTTGACACAATTGACATAGTCACGTAGAAAGGAAGGGTGGGCCGGCCGGCTGGAGATGGTTGTGGACTTGAGGAAATGGGTGTTTTATTATTGATAAGAGGGTTAAATAGGTGGGTCAGTGTCGGTTAATTTGTATTCGTAAGATTTTGGGTAAAGTTGAAATAGGCTTTAGACATTTTTGAGGTTAACTATTATCGAGTTATTTAGAAGAATGATTTATGTGTACTAATAAATATTTGGATAGAATTATATTAGGCGAGTCAAGTTCGGGTAGTGGGTCAATCAGTTTAGTCAAGTCCAGTGTGTGGTGGATATAAATAGGTTGGGCAATAGGCTAAGGGTAAGGGTAAGGACATGAGGTCAATGTTAATGGTTAATAAGTTAGGTAATTTGTAACTTCTAACTTGTGAGTTGTGATCGTTTTTATGAACAAACGTTCCTCGACAGAATATAGAAAAAAAGATTTTTTAATGGTATTCTCGTGTTTTTTTAAATTTTTATGTGGTATCACTCAGTTTTTACAGAGAAATAGGAACATACATCGGAGGTACTACCTCACACTTTTGTTAGTTTTTGAGCATATGTATAATTTTTTTTAGCATAAGAATATTTTTTTTAGTTTATGAATAACTTTTTGAGCATATGAATATTTTTTTGAGCTTATTACCTTAACTTTAATTGTTTTTGAGCATAAGAGTTTTTCTTTTGAGTTTATTACGTCAAACTTTATTTGTTTTTGAACATTATGTAGTTTTTCTGAGCTTAAAAAAATTTAAAAGTTAGATTTTAATTTTTTTTTTGTTAAAACTAAAATATAACTAAGTTTATATGTAATGTTTTTTAGTTTTATTGTAAGTTTTTGAGCTTAATGTTTTAATAGCTTAACTCAAAAACTTTATACTAATGCTCATAATATTTAAAACAAAATTTTTTTAAAAAAAAGTATAAAAATGGTGGTAGTATATCGGATGTATGATCCTCCTACTGGTTTTTACAATCATCACCGGCTCCTCTTAGTTATATAGATTGTCTATAAATACCAAACTAATAAAATTTGGGTTTACTAATACTTAAATTTAATAAAGAAAATATATTAAAGATTGACCAAAAAACGGAAATTATGATAAAAGTTGGTCAAATTATTGTCAAAAATTCAAAAGAAAATGAATAAATTAAACATTAAAAAATGATGGGTTAAAGGTTTTGGGTGTTTTTAGATTAGAAGTTTTCATTAACTTTTAATGTTTTCAAAAGATAAAGGGTACCATTTATAAACAAAAAATATGAAGTAGAAAAACCCATATAAAAAGCTTGAGGAAGAGGAGAGATTAGGAGTTTAACTTTTAAGGTTTCAATTTATAGAAAAACCTAAATAAAAAACTCGATAAAAGAGTAAGCGTTTAATTCCCTTAGATTTGTACTCTCCGGGCTTAGTTATTTGTTTGTGTTTGATTTTGGTACAAATATCAAATAAATGAGAAGGGATAAATTGTAATGGTTATGAGTGGATGACAAGTGAATCATAATAAAAACATATGATTAAATTACTCGTAAAAAAAATTATATTAAAAAAGTAAACAAATTAATAAGACACTCTAAAATGAAATAGGTAAAAAAAATGATAATTTTTCATCATTAGTCCATGACCAAATTGTAGGTATCATTATATTAAATGTGTCTTGTCGGTGTTTTTTCCGAAAGGTACCCGTTTTTTGATAAGCAGTTTACTTTAAACAAATGATCATTTTTAATTATAAAAAATGTCATTATTTACCAAATATAGGCACCATTTATTAAAAGGTAATTGTATATTTTTCGTCGTACATACAAAAATCATACAATAATTATATAATAAGAAAACTCATTTATGAGTAGTAAATTGACAAAGTTATTATAATAATAGACTGTCTAGAATTTGGGTAATCAATACAGTAATTCTTGTGTGAGACGATCTTACGTGTAAGACGGTCGCATCGTAGAAAAGACATTGATTTGGTCACGGTGGACAACTTGTTTTTTACCTTAAGCCAACCAATTTTTTTGGTTGCACACTTTTCGCAACAAAGTATGCCTAAGATATTTGTTCTTAACTATTTTGAGACAACAAACTTTGAAGCATTCAATTTATAACTATTTTAAGAATATGAATTTCTCTTTATAAGGCTCATATAATTCAATTCTTATCAATTCAAGACGAGAGAAAATATATAAATCCCTTCTCTAAAACACATTTCCAATAAAAAGTCCTAGTTTTTTTTTTAATCCTATCACCTTCTCAACACGATTTCTACATCGTCTATCGATAATTATGAGAATGGTGAATGGAAATTTTGTCGAAGTTGCACCTTCAGTATTCGTCACACCTCAAAGAAAATCAAAAATCGTAAAATTAGAAACGATTTTTGAAGAAGACCCTCAACGATACGACGTGATTGTACCTAAAAGGATTTTTATTGCACTTCCGGTATTTTTGGCAATGATTTTATACGTTTTATTGTATAAAAACATTGCTTAAACAGAAAGGGACAGGGGAACAAATATGTTATGCTCTCAAGTCTCAAATTTAGAATAGTTGTGACTTGTGTTGTGAGGCAATTTGGTCAAGCAAATGGTTGAAATTTGTACTTTAATTGTTTTGTTCAGTCCATTTGCCTTTTTGGAATTTCGTGAAACGGTTTTTCTAACATGTGAAAAATCGTAACTGAAATTCTTTATATTGTAGATTTTGAAAGTAGCCTACATTATCATTTGTGAAATGAGATCAATTCTTGTTTTAACCTTCTTTTCATTATTCTCGTTGCGTTGGGATTACTTTTTAGTTTATTTAAAATATGAAGTTATAATGTTGTGTAAACGAGGGTAACCTATTGCAATTAATTAAACTCAAATACGCGTGAGTTGTACCATGGATCCGTATTCACATTTTTTTTGATGACGATGAGGTTTGATTCTCCCCAGGCACGCAACAATATTATGCTAACCATTACGTATCAGGTAAGCTCAATCCACAGGATACCCCCAGTAGAAGATCTCGCAGTCCATTATTTGGATGTTTTGAGAGAACCAAGACCTTCACCAGATCAAGAGCACCTGATTTTCGTATTCCCATATTTAACCTGTTGTAAATAAAAGGCTTTTGATAATTGACAAAAAATATTTATTCCACAAATTATCAGGGAAAAAAAACCTAACGCACATATAAAGTGGAACATTGAAATTCGGTTTCTTTTATATATTAATAGGTGTGTTGAGAGACCGGTTCTCAATAAGCTTACTGAGAGACTATTGTACAAATTTAAGAAAAATTAGTACTAAAAGTAATAAAATAGGTACAAATCAGGATTTAAGATAAAATGAGTACATTTATTATTTAAATAGGTACGAAACTACTATGAACGATAGAAGGGTAACGAAATACAAATCAAGGAGTACAAAAGAATGGTCTCTCAATAATTTATTGAAAAACCGTCTCTCTCAAGTTTTAGTGTTTACATATTAAAGCCATTTAAATTGAAATTTTGGTAATTAACGTCTCATTTATTAATGAAACAAAACTATTAATTTAACCTTGATTTTCCATGGATATTTGTCTCAAATGTTGCTTTAAAATGCATTTAAGATATGTCCTCAAAACACTTATTTAAAACCGTTATTAATTGTAATTAACGCGTATTATAAAACCGCTATTACTTTTAATTATTAAAAACTCCGACTGTCTTAACCCCCAAACACAGAAAAAAGTAAAAACGGAACCTATCGATAGGTACAAAATCATACATTACGGTAGACGTACGGTACCCCCATTTGGAAATTGAGAACACCGAACACCTGGAAAAGCTAAAAATCGGAAGCCATCGATAGGAACAAAATCTTACTAAAAGGTAAGACGTATCCATTAGGGTACTGACCGTAAAGCTATAAATCGGAAACTAGCGATAGGGATACAATCTTACAAAACGGTTGACGTATCGATTAGGGAACTGAGCGTCTAACACCAGACGCGTGGAAAAGGTAAAAGTCGAGAGCTATCGATGAGGACAAGATCTTACATGGTATAGCTATCCATTTGGATAGACGAGTAGCCAATGCAGTTGCCGACCATAATCCTAAATTTGTTGTTATATTATACATCATTTTCTTTGCATTAAATTCATTTAAAATTATTGCCGGCATGCTTATTAGCGACGTGCAACTACCGTATACATGACTTGGTCTTTTGCTAATGCTTGTGCCTTTAAATACGATACGGAAATCTGTTCTTACAACTCAAAAAACATATCTTCCTCTTCAAAACAATATCCAGCTACTTTTCTACAATTCCGAAAAATAAACCAGAGAAATAACAACAAAAAATGGCATCTGCACGAATTGCAAGGATCGCGATAGAGAATGCACCACCAAAGTTTGTGAAAATCATGAAGCGTAGAAGTTTGAACATGCTAGATACCATTCATGAAGATCAGGAAAAGGAGTGCAGCTTGAGTTCGATGCCAGTGAATTTGAAGAGCAGAGCTCCTGCAGATCAAGCATCAACATTCTCGTCTTCTTCTTCATCATCGGGGTCTTCACTTCAAGTGTATTCTAAACTTTTCTGTCGAAGCGGATAAGAAAATGTTAGTACCTTGTTTTGCTTATGATATTAGTGTTGAAGCAAACGAGTTTTGATCATGGTGAGATTTATCACCGTTAGTACCTCTATAGCTAAGCTTGTCGGTTTTGTTTTTTTAAAAAACCTTCTGTTTCTTGGAATATATAATAGAAAATGAAGCTTAGAGAAACTTGTGTTTATGCTTGCTAGGTTCGTAGGATTTAAAGTGTATTTTATCGACAAAACCCTTCTTATTTTCTTAATGCTTTTATCCACAGAACACTTGATCATTCACCATAATCCCTAGTCGAGTACTACCAAAAAGATGCTCTAAAACCAAATTATTAAGTCTAAAAATTCAATGACGCTAATTAACAGAGCTTCTCGCATGCATAAACACTTGTGTAAAGCAAATGAATCACTTACTTGACACGACCATAGCATCATGAGTCTCAGGGCTGACTCCCATTCCTACTCCTTTAAGCCATCTTTAGTACCTTCGTTCGTTGCCTGGTACTTTGAAGACTTGTATGGGTATTTACGTTTCCGTGATTCTTCTGATTCAACACTCTCTTTCAGTCTATCCAAAGCTGGACAAATGAAAAAAGATTTAAAAATAGTTGTTTGATAGATCACTACATATTTTGGATAGAATAAATGGTCAGAACTGACCTTCAACGTCGTAAGAGGGCAATAGAGATAGGATTGCCATATTATAATAACTTTAACATATTGAAGGAACATTAAAAACAAATTATATCAGACTAAGAATATCAGACTGCAACGCAGATCAAAAATAGAAGTAATAATATTTCTCCAGGCTGCCATTAAAATATGACCGGGAAGGGAGTCTCGACTCTCGAAGAACCAAAAAACAACTCCAGGTAGAAGATAGGAGCATCAAGACTGCCAAAGTTTTCAGTCAAATTGTATCAGAGGCTCAATAAGAGAAATTACCAGATACGTATGCAGACTGAAGGGATTCGATGGACTCCACAGGAAGAGGGTAAACAGTACATGAGCTGGCCACTGATTTTGGTGCTTTCTGCAAGAGTTTTTTGAATCGTGGCTCCTGAAATACACAGATATTTACTTTCACAATCAGGCACTAATGTCTTCCAAGTATCTTCATATCAATAATTTCAACAGTTTTAGAGAAGATATCTTTGCTAAACTAATTACAAATCATGGTAAAATTGGGAATAAGGCTACTAGTAACAGCAGCAGAGTTGAGTTAATTGCATTGATCCAGTAGATCTACTCTAATCATATTTCCCGTGACAATGGAATGCAAGTTTTAATATGACCAGTATCATCCATTTAGAAATGATGCAATCAATTATTCACGAGAACAAGCATTTGATTTTCTTATATATTTTCAGTTTTAATTACCGGCAAGTTTTTGCAAGATAAAATTCAGCGCAAATACGAAGTCATAAAAAGGCCTCATACTTCATCTTTCCGGAGCAATGTGAAGCAGCACCCAGCTTGCCCTGCTCTAGCTGTTCGCCCAGCCCGATGAATGTAAGCTTTTATGTATAACGGAATATCATAATTAATTACATTTTTAACCCCTTCAACATCCATTCCTCTGGTGAAGTTATCAGAACAAACAAGCACTTCCACTACCCCTTTCCGGAATGCTTTCAATGTCTTGCTGCAACCCAAGGAAACAGTTTAATTAGATCGGGAAGAATTGTCAATATACATAAACATGAAATATGTGCGAAAAAGAAATATTGCAATATCAAGATGCATAAAGCAATGAAGTATGATGGAAAAAGTAACAACGGCCGCAAAACTTAATTCACCCAAGGTCCCAAGCATTACAGTCAGGATGTTTAAACCTTCACATTGGTGGAGATGTGATGTAGCAGCCCAAGTTTTTTTACTATGATTAAACCTTCACGTTCAGCTTCTCTTTTCCGAACCCTCCTTTACGGAATAACGTATTTCTTAGGAAATAATACATACAACATCCCTTTAGACCTTCTTTCTCTCTATCTCTCTCCTTCCTCTCCATATGCGCCTTGCAGAAAAAGAAAAGAAAATGTATCCCTTCCATATTTTCTATCTATACAGTCAGATTGTTGAAGATCAGAGAAGCAAAAGTGCACAGCCTTTTATTGGCACTTCACATAAAAATTAGAAGCACTTTTTTATTCTTCGGGATTGTTATATAATTAGGAAAGGACTGGCTAACAAATAATTGCGAGGAAGTTCATGCTACTATTCTTAAACACTACTGATTCTAGCCAACAGAGTTTTAACACGACAAGCAAACTCAGCGAATAAAAGCAAAAAAAGAGGATACATTTAATTCATCATTCAGGCACCTTAAAGACAAGACAGGGGAAAAAAAGAGATCACTCGGGGACATGATTGTGAGCACGACAGAGTTACTTTGTTCCTACCTTCTCACAGCCTGTCGTTGAGCACCTGAGTAAACTTTGGTATGTAGCTGCAAATCATCAAAATAATTCAGCAGGCTAGATAGCCTATTGGCTGTCTTCACGGAGGATGTAAATATAACACATTTTTCCCCTTTTAACTTCTGAAGCAGCGCTACCAAGTACAGGGACTTATCCTTTGATCCACAAATCTGCATAGATAAAATCAAAAGATAACGGAAATTTTATATTGCATTGGGATCAGTGATTCTACTCCATAAACAAATAAAACAAAACCCTGTCACATGACCTGAACCAAGAAAAGGTTCATATAAAGAGCATCAAATAATTAGCGCCTTAGCAAACACAGAACAAGATATGGTTCCCTATTCCCTATGAAACAACTTCCAACCTCACGCAAACAACAGCAGCAAAAAAAACTACTACCAGTTTGACAGATATTCTGTTTCATACTGCATACCTTATCCCTACAATCAATGACAATGCTTCAAAGTGCTACTGACATGCACTCATGCAGTTAACAAGGGACCCAACAACATTAATTACGATCCTATTCTCTTCATATACATGAGTAATTAACTCAGTTTGAAACTAGGCATCATTGACTTTGTTCAGATTGCATAAAAGGATATCAATGTCACAGCAACACAGCTTATTATTGCAAGATGTGAAATCATAACTATTAGTCTTGAGAGAATGATATAGTCATACCACTTTGTAAGACTCCAGAGTTTTAGGAACTTGATAGCGGCCGGTTGTCAGGAACAATGGGTGATGAAGCTCAAGCTGAGAAAGTTTGCTAGGATCTCTAGTTACAGTTGCAGATAGAACCATTTTTACAAGCCTGGGGTTACCTTTCCCCTTAAATCCCCTTTCAACTCCACTGCCACATGATGAACAAATCTTTAGAATATGAATAGATGCCAAGTATTGACAGATGCATTAAAGACGTCGGAATTGAGCAGCATTTGCAGTACATTCATCAGACAAAAACAATTTGAACAAACAAGCATATCTCATGCTCGGATTAACTACAAGGAGAAGCATAGAGTTTCCATGTTAGGTCATTGATCCACGTAGCTGTCATGTTCAATACAACAAACCGCTGCAATGTTTTATCAACACAATTGAGCCCGACCAGCCCGTGTCAAGCTCCGTCTTGATCAAAGGCAGAAAGCAAGAAGCATAGTAAAGTATAATAACTGGCATGGATTAACTGCGCTGTGATCACGTGATACGGTGTCAACAAGATTGAACTCATAGAACTTGACAATGAGAACCACCACAGGTTCATCTGATCACATGTGAAGTAAAGACTGATGGATCAAGGACGTAGATATTCTAGTATTCGAGACACAGCCCATTCAGTAATTGACTAGCCAACCTAGAGGGAGAATTTGTGTTTGTTCCATAACTTCTATTGCCTAACTTCCAGCGCAAGACTCCAAATGTATACAACCTATTTTTCTAATAGTATGAAATAACATAAAAAAAACATATTTTTCAGCGGTACGTCTTTCAAAATACCTTTGACTATAACAATGTCGTCTCCTTTAGGCTTTGTTTAGACACGGAAAAATGGAGGGAAAGGAAGAGGGGAAAGAGAGGGAAGGGAAGGGAGGGGAGTGTTTTCTTCCAAATCTTTCCTTAGGAGAGATTTTGATTTGCCTTAACGGAAGGAAATGGGAGCATCCAATTTCCCTACCCTCAGAATTCCTCTACCTCCGTTTTGCTAAACGAAGATACTTAGTTCCCTTTCCCTCCAAATCCCCCAACCCAAACAATCCCGTAGTATGGCTATGAATCAGATATGGAAGATCAAAATTCATCTTGATGTAGGCTTTTAGCACCAATGAGATCCTGGCCTAGTAGTAGAGACTGAGGTCCTATACTCCTATGGATATTGACCATACTACTAAGTACTACCGCACTTGTTCTGGAAACGGGGTCTTAAAAGTCAGGAAAGCGGCTCTTATTTTCTCCATCACCATGAACTCATGGCCCATGGGTGCCTTGTGAGTTGTAACACAAGCTGGCTGATGAATGAGAGAAGCAATTAGAGTGTCCCAAACAAGACTTCTGGTGAATATCGTCTGGATTAAATTTGTAGGACATGGGACCAGAAAAGTGTTGTGCAGATTTGCCTATTTAGAGACTGTGTTTAGTTTGAGCAAAAGCCCTGTTTGTTCACAGGGACACATCATTCCTTACAATCAATTTGGGGATGAGTAGAAATAGCACATAGGACTCCTGGTTCTTTTTTGTTTCTCCGACTTTAATATATTTTATACTCGGATAAAAAACTGAGAATCTTAAGAATTAGTATGAAGAACCCAACACTGAGAGAAAACTATCACTATCAAAGTTCAACACAACACATCAAATCATAAAGGCCAATGAATAACAGGTACAAGACAACAGTCTTTGAACAAAGTAAAAGGTACCCATCAAATGCCAAATGAAAGGGGAGGTAATTATTGTTATACTCACACTCTTCTGATTGTTCTGAAGGAATCACAAAATGCTGTAGAGAAAGCTTTGACATGAGGAGCAGATACCTCGTCACTTGATTGGACAAGCTTAAGGACACTGGGCAACCACGACTGATATGCCTCCCTGAGTAACCGGTCTGTTTCATCAACAACCTGTAATATAAAAATTTAGGAACATAAACGATCAAAATTATGTCAGTTTTAGCAACAGGGATTGTTTTGTTTTTTAAGAGAGGTATTCAGCAAATGGGACTCGCCAGCACTCTTTTACATACACGCACATCCATGTCTCACATACCCAAAGAATATATACAATCAAAATTATGTCGGATTCAGCAACAGGGACTGTCAAAAAAAGTATTCAGCGACTGGGACTGTCAAAAAACAGGATCTTACATACGCACATCTATATGTTTGCAAGATCATTTATAGCCACATCTGAAGCAAATAGGAAATCAAGTGCTTATTCATCAATGATCAAGAATGGAGAACACTTTATAATATAGAAGTAACATAATAGCCCCTATCTATCAATAGCTCCTCTTAATAAGCATGGAACTTACAAACTTTAAACAGCAAGTGACAGAAAACCTAAAGAGACTAGACTATTTGTAAGTCTATAGTAAATGTAAGGGTATGAGTAAACATGACTAAAAGAGATAATAAAGCTTTACTCTGGACATGATTTAGGGTCCATGTCAACTAAAATGAATAGTAATAAGAACCATAAATCCCCGTTTTATTTATATTTTAATAGAAGTTCAAGCCACCCACTTTTTATCAATCTCATACAGATAATTACACTCCATTATTGACCTCCTTACATAAAATTTGAGTTTCTTTAAAGTTTAAAACGCCTCCTAAAAAGATTATTAGTAAGCTTAAAAGGCTCCCAAAATGGTAGATTAACAAATGCTAGGAAACTAGCCATATTACTTCCAGGAAATCACATTTAGCACCCATTTCCTAGCGAACATATGCAAGTGGCACAAGATACAAAACTAGCCAAGAATCTAGTGCATAACTTACCTTAACAATGGCCTATATCAAAAAACCACTTCCTAGTGATATCATGGCTGCTAACAAAATTGAGAGACAAAATTCATTTAACCTTGGTTTGCGAGACACACGAAAAGAAAAATCCTCCTACGACGATACTAGATCCTTGACCTTAACAGTTAAGGTTGTGTCCCAGCAATAGCATTAAGAAAGCAAGAACTAGGAACACAAACTGTAGTAAAAAGTAAAAAAAAATTGGTAGAACATATTCATACACATGTACTATAACAGAGAACAGAGTAACGCCTGCACTGCTCTTCGGCTCTTCCTACACGCAATGGACTCAGATAAAAAAATAAGGCACCTACAAGGTATCGAAGGTGCTCAAGCGTGAAGCCCTTGGTCGTATTAATATGGTCCATAAGCCTCCCTGGAGTAGCTATCAAGATGTCAACCGCACTCTCCAATCTTATGGCATGATCATCCGGATCATAGCAGAAACCGGCCTCAAATCTAGGCCTTTTAATTAGCGTTGAAATTTCATCTGCCACTGAGGACTGTCCAACAGCCAAACCAACAGACAAGCCCACGGCAGGAGCAAGGGCAGCAAAAACTTCCTTTACCTGAAATATTTAAAAGTAAATATCTGAACAGAAAAACCTTTAAAAAGTAAAACAGCATCAATAAACAACAATTAAAAATATCAGTCCAGAAAAAGTGAGTCATATATCAATGATCAGCCGAAGAGAACTATGAAGAGATTCCAACTGCTCGACTATGCAAGAACCATTATCTGATAAAAATCACATGTCCAATTTTGGATTGCATTCCACTAAGTCGGTAACTAGGTTGCAGAACACATTGCAAAAGATCAATGCAGAACAATTTTTTTAGAAATGCAGGTACTGAAAGTAAGGCAATAAAGTGCATGATATAGAAAACAATTTCAGACAATTCCTAACGAGTGATGGAAAGTAACGATCACACGTCCTTCCAATAAAGCTAAAATACCACTATTATTTAGCTTTGAAGTAGCTCCCTAATGGCCTAACCTATAATGCTTCTTGTTCTTCTGAAGTCGTAATTGATCGACACAATTTTTGAAAAGCAGCATCTTTCTATTTAGGGCTTTAGGGTAAGGTATTCTACATGCACAAATGAACCCCCTACCTAGCTACCTCCCCATAGGCGAGAATCTTTGAGGCAATAGGGTAATATTACTCACGGGGAAATGTAATGACCCTTATCAACAACCTGCTAGATCATGAAATTACTTTTCCAAAATGGAAAATGAAACACATTGCTGGGACCAAAATCCACTAGGAAATACATGTTAACTGAGACCTGGTATACTTCTCCTTTACCTCTTTTTTCTTAAAAGCAAGGTTATATTCCATCATGAAACACCCGTAACTCTAGCTGCGAGATACAGAACCTTACCATAAGTCCATAACAGAACAAACAGTTCTGAAACAGGAAAAAAAAAATCAAGGTTTATGATTAGTCCGTCATTCTGTCCATAGCTTACAATTGCAACATAACATACACTTTAACTTGTAATATTAGTTATAATCCAAGTAGTGATGTTATCAAGCCTGACAAAATTAGCTTTAGGAAAACCACATTTAGCATTCTCCAAACGTCACAAAAACATTGCGGCAAAACTGGCAAAATGCACATAACCATCTCCCTATATCTACTGTTCATTAAACCATCCAAGATGAAACAGTTTTCTAAATATTCTTGCTGATCCCATACCACTGTAATATAATATTCACAAGTTTTTTTCCCCATAATCCATGGCCTAGATCCTTATTATCTATGTTACTCTGACACTTCACTTTGGTTGTGTGTTGACATTTGCAGCAGAGTCAAAGTAACATTGCTTAATACAATTGAAGAGAGTCAAATGATCCTTCAGATAAGAACTCTGCACAACATTAGCAAGTGCAATAATCTGTATCATTAGTCATAGTGCTCGAACAATCTCCTGGCACCCCTCTGAGTATCATCTTGTTTCTTGTTCAACGAATTGACTATAAAGCAACGATATTCCAGAGGAAGCACATCAATGAGTGACAAAGAGGCAGGTCAGAAAAATAAAGAGTAAAGTCATGAAAAGTAAACCTGTACAGCTAGATCACGAGTGGGTAACACCACCAATGCACGCAGACATTTTACAGAACGACTTGATAGCATTTGCAAAATAGGAAGAGCGTAAGCCAACGTCTTCCCGCTACCGGTGGGTGAATCTATACAAAGGTCTCGCTCAAACGCCCCGGGACCAATAGTCTCCTGCCAAACTGCTACTTGCACCGGAAAGAGTGAAGAGAACCCTGTTTTACTCAAAGCCTCTTGCAACCTGCAGCAGTTGGATTCCTTGGCTATCAACCTCAAAAAATCCCGTTAACAGATACATCCCCTCTAGTTCAATAACAATGGAAGTTTTTGCTTTCTAAATCCAACTTTGACCAATGATGTCTATAGACTCACTAAAAACTCCTCCCTCCATACAAATCATTTGTTTACCTTTTTTTATTTTTTAGTCTTTGTGAGGAGTATTGTAATCAAAGGTACACAAATGATTGGGATTTAGGGAGCACAACGATTGAATTATAAAACACATATAATTCCCTACTAAGAATGTAACAATGTTGTCATCATTATATACATTGTTACAATTAAACCATTGTTCAATAATTACCTCTAAAAAAGGGAGAAATCTTAAATCTTAAATAGTTATATTCAGAGACATGGGTGTAACTCTATTGGAGACTACTCATACAACCCGTGTTCTTAGAAACAGCATGTAAAAACTGGTTAACAATGACACTGCAACAACAACATTACCCCTTTGCCTCAAATGGCTCCTCCATATTGCGGGGTAAGAGGGTCAGATGTGTAAATGAAATTGTAAGCAAATACGAAAATAGGGAGTACCTGGGGTCAAGGAAAGGGAGGAGAGTGATAGGAGATTCGTCAACGAGGTTGATATTAACGGGGTTTCTCATCCATGCCAGCACTGGCTCACTCTTTTGCGTTTGAATTTCAGTTTCAGCCATTGCTTGAAGCTAAAAACAAAAGAGTGCAATAGACAGCAAAACCAGCTCAATAAGACTTTATTATAATAACTCCAAAAAATCATTATAAATTCCTAGGGTTTGATCATAGACCGAGTTTTCTCATTCGGCCAAAGCACAGACAGATTTTTTGTTCAAAACATTCAAATGGAAATATCCCGTGTGGTGAACCGTTTCTAACAGTTTGGTTTTACAGCTAACCTCAAACGGTTGCCATTCTAGAGCTTGAATGAAATAACACGAATCAAACCACAAAACCAGTAATTATTTGTTTACAACACCGAAAATGCATCCCATAAATAGCAAAACTGAGGGATTACTGCGTACGAAAACCTAGACAGGCAGTAAAGAACCTTAGTTATGACGGGAGGGGGCCGCCTGCCCCGCTGACTATTTCAGTCCATGTATAGTTTAGTGAATAAATTATCATTCGGCCCCCTTGACCGCTCGGTGGTTGAGTAATACTAGCGTATGGAGGGACAATTACACTATCTTCCTCCATTTTCAATTTCCATCTACAACTACCATTACTTTCCTCCATTTTTTTAGTTCATTTAGGCTCAATTACTCCGGTAATAATTACTCACATCCCAAACGAACCCGTAATATTGATACACAAAATCAATGGTTTAAATATTATCCCCCTAATCAAAATTGTTTATTGTTCAACGCACAAACAGCAACACAGCAAAGAAGACCGGTATAGCTAAAAATTTAAAGATAGTTGGCAGAAACATTAAGAACATACCTGTTGACTGTTGTGAAAACGATGAAACAGAAGAACTGAGAACTGAGAACTGAGAACTGTGAACTGTGAACTGTGAACTGTGAGAAGGCTAGGGTGCGGGTGGAGGCAGGGTGAATACTGAATACGCTGGTGTTCCCGCAATTTGAAGTTTTTCTTTTTATTTTTTTTTAGCTAAAAAAATGGTCTTGAAATAGACCGGACCAAATAAAACTAGGTGGATGACTGATCCTGATCCGTCGATGGGCATTGTGTATTTTCACAATCACAAACTAGTTTTTAACCCGTATAAAATTACACGTTATATATTTTGAAAAGAATGTCGTTAATAGTACGTGAATATTTTGCATTCAATTTTTATTATATTAATAAAACGTTAAAATATTTGTTTCAATTAAAATTTAGAACATTAAACTGAGTACCAAAAAATATAAATATTACTATAAAATCAAAACAATTATTTTGTGCAAATGAATAACTTTTACATTATCCTTCAAGAAAACATAAATATAAAATTAATATTTCTGAAATTAATTTGATTCTAAAAACTGAAACATTTCCTGATAAATTACATTATTTTGTATGGTCGGTTTTTTATTGCTGTAAATTGTTAATTATTATAATGTTTATTTTAATTATTTAAATTGTTGTCTAATCATTTTAGACGGGACATATATATTCGATTGTATAATATTTAATTTTATGTTATACAAATTGACCGTTTTTCGTAGAAATTCATGTTTACGAATTTATATAAAAACTAGGTTTGTCACCCGTGAAATTCACGTGTTTATCTGTTTTAGTTTTATTATTTTATTATTTTAAGATTTGTTCGAGCAATTAGTTTATCCATTTTAAAAAAAATAGTCTTGAAATATATAAAAGTTAGTTAGTTAATGTCTTATTTCTTTGACATCTCTAAATTATTTTTCAAACTATATATTATACTTTATTTTGATTAATATACTAATAGCATGTAATTTTTTAAAAAAAATACCTTCAATGAGTCCATGAATTCATTACACTCATGCATAAACTCATTCTCAAAATATGTTGAATTGTTTTGGCTACTTTTTAAAAGCTATCTACATTGAAACGCATGTGAGATAAGAGTCCTTTTAATTGAGCGTGAATGAGAAAGTATCAACAGTTAGTGAAACATAAATAATAAATCAATCGAAATTAAATTTTACATTATTGATCCTATAATTATAAATTTTTCACCTTCAAAACCACCAGCAACATGGGGTCTATGAACATGAACAAAATTAATTATTAACTAGTGTAACACCCGTGAAAAATCACGGGTTGTGTACACTTACTTTTAAAGATGACAAAGGTAAATTCACTTCATTATATAGCAATTCTATTTTTTCGAACAATTTGATTTTTAACGGGGCTGTTTTGCGTATAAGATATGTTCGGCCAATTGGGTGAATTTCGTGGTGCACTAATTTTCGAATATCTGTTAGCAATGACGAAAATATTTGGATTAATTATGATAACAAGAATGAATAAGGGAAATGAAGAAACGATAAACGATTGAAAAAAAAGATTAAATAGTTAATAATGAGTAGTTTGGAAAGTTCTTGTCTTGTGATAAATTAGTGAAAGAACTTAAGTTGACGGACAAATAGGATGAAGAAAATAACTAATCAGGTAGAAATCAAAATTAGCATATTTAATATGGAATAAAATATTCAATCATATATTACCTGACATTTACAAAGATATGAAGTACCCGATTTTATCATTTATGAAATATTTTATTTTGTATTTGATTTAATTATTAAAAATTCATAAAATATATGATGTGGCATAAATCAGACATCCTGATTGGTCTACGAAACATAAATTTGTGAGCTTGAATGTGAGGGCGAAAAATAGTAAACGCTGAAACGATATTACGCCACGTCAGCTAGAATACATTTTGCTTTTATAGTAATAATGATAGATATTTTAATGTAATTTTATTAATAATTTAGTGTAGTTGTTAATTGAAAAAAAAATTAAATGCTTAAAGTTGTCTTTTAATTAGATTAGACTGTATAGATAAATTGTGTACTAAATTTTCTATATAAAACTTGAACGCCCTTTGTTATCTAGCATATGAAGTTAGTGAGATAAGACAAAAGGACAAATTAATGCATAATGTTTGATTATTATTATTCTTTTTCTAGAATGATAAATTATCCACTGTAAAGAGTTTAAAACATATTTTCTAATTAAATTAGAGGCTTTTTATCTCAATATTTTATTTCTTGTAAATCATATTTTTTAATAGTAGCATATTTATGAAGTTTAATAAATGCTAGTCTTAATATATCGTCTGTATCAATTTGCCAAAAATCCTAAATTTTGCAAAAATGATAAATTAAGTTAAATAGTAACCTACAATAAATGGTGAGGGAAGCCAAAAAGATATAATATTAAATAAAAGAAATAAAAGTTAAATAAATATGTAGGTTAATAACAAAATTTAGGAAAGGAAAGTAAATAGTTTGTATTAATTTATTTTTGTGTTTGCAACTAACATTTTTTTTTTATTTTGTATTTTGAGCATGTGATACATGATTTTAAATATGACTTAGCTTTTTAATAACACATGACATACTAAAATACTTAGTATTGTCTTTTTAACATCAATGTTCAAAAGTTATGAACCTTGATTGATATTTATGTCTATCTTAAATTTGATAATAATAGAACAAAACGCTCAAAAATCATATATAAAACGTATCATCAATTGTTTATATTTTTTTTATAGGAATTTTTAAGAATAACTTTTCCTATTGATATCGTCAATGGAACTGTATGGGTCACTTATATGTCTTATCTATCTATTCACATCAAGCTAAGTGTATTAAGGTTTTAAATTAATTAAACTAGGTTGTAACCCGTGAACTTCACGGGTCTGTTTTTAGTAATTTAGATTAATATTGTTAATAATATAAAGAGAAAGAAATCAATTATTTTAGAACTTTAATAATATGAAATTAATATTATTAATAATTAAAAGATAAAGAAATTAATTATTTTAGAATTTTAAAATATGAAATTAATATAAAGATAAAGAAATTGATTATTTTAGTACTTTAATAATATGAAATTAATATTGTTAATAATATTAAATAAATATAAATACTTTTAGTTTAAAAATTACATAGTGTTATGTGAAAAATCGTGTTAGATTAAAACTAAAATGCGTTCGCATAAATTAAGACGCACACATTAATATATAAACCGAGTTGGATTAAATTAATCCGACCTATATATTTATAAGTTAAAAGACAAAAAAAATGAAAAAACAATATTAATCATCTAACTATTCATTGTCGGCGCATCATGGCCCACCAAATAGAAACCATCATCATCATCATTTGTTGTTTATCAGAGATTTTCATTTTCATCACATAAACTCAAATTGAATTACTATTCTATGTTCATCTCGTCACTCACCTTCCCCGCCCCCTTTCAAAATCCCTAATTATACAATCTCACACTCACTCATCATTATTACTATAAAAGAAGAATGTATTTTCGCTGACGTGGCGCAATCATGTTTCAGCGTTGGGTGTTTCGAGCTCTCACATTCATCCTCAACAATTTCAGTTTTTTAGACCAATCAGATTTACTCATCTATGCCACCTCATATTAATTTAATAATTTAATAATTTAATAATAATTTATTTATTATTAAATACAAAAATATGACCAGAATAAAATCTTTCCAGAGTTTACCATGCACAAAATAAAATCATTCTCATAATCATTCTCATTTTATTAAATTATTTTTCAGTTTTATAAATCATTTTCTCCATTTTTCTTCGCTGTGTTCTTTTCTCTCCTCCACTCCTAAACCCTACCCAGGGTTTAGATTCCCCCAATTTAATCGCAACTTTCATCAATTAAGTTTGTTATTTCTTCAATTTTGTTGCTTTTTGTTTCGCCGATTTTTACTGTACTATTGGAGTATGGATCTTCCGAGTTTAGCCGTAATTCTTCGCGCCACACTTAGTCTTAATCCTGATGAACGCAAAGCTGCTGAAGATAGTCTCAATCAGGTTTTGTATCGATTTCAATCATTTTTGTTCGAATTAATTGATTAATTATTAGTTTTGATTTCCAGTTTTTACTGTTTTCGCTGTTTTTCTGTGATCGTCATTGATTTGCTTGATTATGTAAGTCCAAACTTTTTAAAAACCCACTTGACAATCATCATAATAATATGACCCAAATAGTGAAATTACATCAAAAACCAAGGAAATTAATCAAAATCAACGAAATTAATATTAATATAACCAATCACGGTTGATCCCATATCATGTATTTCTTTGTATATCCCAAATCAATATATTTCATCCATATTCAACGTTTACCATATTTTTGTCAAAATCAAAATCATTAAGATATCATTAACATATAAAACCAATCAAATTATTCCATAAATATGTTATTCCATAAGTATTCAACGTTTACCATACTTCTTTCGGAATCAAAATCATAAGATATCATTAACATACAACCAATCAATTATTCCATAAATATATTATTCCACAACTATTCAACGTTTAACATACTTCTTTCAGAATCAAAATCATTAAGATATCATTAACATATACAACCAATCAAATTATTCCATAAACATATCGTCTTCCGGATAATTTATCGTTTTATTTTTTTGTTTGATTGACTAATTAGGCCGGTGTTAGCGATGGTTGCAATCGAACTGCTGGAAATCTTCTGTATACGGTGATTGTTTTGTTTTTATTTTGTTGAATTTGGAATCGTTTTAATTCACAGTTTATTAGTTCAGTGATTTAGGGTTTTAGTTGATTTTAGTATTTGTTTGAAATTGCAGGTTGCGACTAAATTTCCGGCGAATGCGTTGGTGCATCGACCGGTTTTAGCTGAGTATGTTGTGTCGTCAAAGGTTAACAGATGATCTATTTATTTTTCGCCATTTTTGCAATTTATCTTGCTGGTAGTGTCGCCGCATTGTTATTGTAGTTATGTTGTAACTTATCAGCAAACGTTAAACACTATTAATCAATTGGTTGAATGTATTTGACGGTGTTTAACTCCATAGAAAACGGTAACCACTATCGTGGTAGAGTATCTGTAAATATCCTTTTTGTAAATTATCGTGATTATTGCATGTCAATGATTGGTGCTGTGATAATGTTCTTAGCCGGACGAAATTAGATGTAATGTTGTAATCTTCATACGTTAAAAAAGCAACGAGATGCAACATATTTACCATTACTTGAGGATGTGAATGATCCCTTTATTTACCATTACTTGAGGATGTGATGAACTTGCTTAATTTAAGTATAATAGGTAAATTGAGATAAATGGAGTTGTGTATTCCTGTTATGTAGTTCCAAGTTTCGAACTCTGTTTCTTTCTTATCACAAATCTGTGTTTGTTGTGCATGCGTGTCTCAATTATGCGTGTGAACGATCTCTCTTTTAAGCATTGTTTTTTACGTTTATGTAGATTAAGACTCAAGCTCAGCTAGACGCTGCTTTTGCATTTTTTTCAAGTATTGGTCCTGACAATTTTGACTCAAGTGACTTTGAGAAAGCCTGTGGAGTTGGTAATTAGATTGTTTATCCCTTAGATAGAGTTTTATGTTGATTGCATCATTTACCCTTTTATCATTTCATATTAACTTTTGTTTTTTTTTAAAAAAAAAATTGAGTCTAACACTGAAATTCACCAGGATGCAATTTTTAGGTATATCTGCTCTACGGTTATACTTATTATTTTGGTTAATTAATCCATCAATTTGTATTATTTGCTACAGACTTCAACATCGAAGATTTGGTTGAATCTAACAATGCGATTTGTACCATGGAGTTTCCAGTTTGTTGTATCATTTCCCCGGTATGTATATATGATTTTTTTAATATAAAGATTATACTACTGCATCTTTTAAATTTAATTAAGACATTTTTAATAAAACTGTATTAACAATGCATTAATTTATTTTCTTCTCATTGTTCTTCAAGAAATTCACACAAAGTAGCAATTCTTAATAGTTGATTCTTGCACAGCAAAAACTGCTTTACGAGAATTTTTGCTTTTAATTTAGTTCTAAAATATTTTGTTAAAATTCAATCTATTTGCATTTTTCTATCTTTGTTTTATCAAGTTCTATTATATTATGCATTGATTTTATGGGAAAAACGTGAATTGAAGTCTTTTACTAAAACATGAAGGTTATTATTTGATATACATTAATCTAAATGGTCATTATTGCATTTAAGTATTATGTTTTGCTTTCCCATCCAGAAAATGCTTCATATTTATTGTAAACAAATGCAATAAATTACAATAGATTCATTACTTGCAATTAAAAATTACGTATGTAGTTTGCCACTTTGCCTTAATTTTTTGGGGTTGATATATTTTCAATTAAGCAACAATAACTAATAATTTATTGATGCTTAGTTCAAACCTTTTTTTTCCAAATGTTTTAGATTATATTTTCCTTAGTTAATTTAGTATCTGAGTTAGTAGAAAATGTAAGCATATATCATTATCGTTATCTTGGCCATCAGTAAATATATCTAATAACATTGTCTTTACTGTAGTAGTTTGGAAAATATTACAATTCAATTCATATGATGTGGATAGAAAATTAATCAACTGAATTTGATAACAACTTGACAAGTTGATGGAATTGCTCTAATTACTTTGTTATTAATCTTTAAACTTCTTAATCCTAATTAAAGGGCACACATACTTCCCCCCAAATATGGTGTATTTTCCATTCATTAGATACGTTCGACTGGATTAGTTAATTTGCGATTCACTTTTCTCATTGTATTTAAATATTTAAATACTCTATATGGGATATATGTGATACGTTTGATGATTTTACAGTAAAGTTGGACATTATCATTTACTTCGTCTTCATATAATAAACTCCATATCAATATAAAAAAATGTATTGCCAAAGTTTGGTTGTTATGAGACATTCACTCATTGATATTGCATTCATTGATATTGCAGGTTTGACAAAAACAAGAAATAGAGTGGTTACGAAAAAATCATTTTGGCAAATGACAAATTGGGTGACTGAGGAAACAAAAATATAACTAAATTTAGGAGATTTGAGGTAGCCACAAACTTATCAATTGAAATTAGTTGTAAATAAATTTGTAATGTATTTTGTGTATAAGTGAGTAGTAGAACTATCCATCCGTATGTTTATACTTCGCAGTGGTAGGATGAGTTATTCGAGTTTTTGTAATTGGAAATTAATTTGATAATAAGAAATACTTGAGCGATTTTTTATTTTAAATTTGTTTTTCTTTTGGTATATTTGTTGTGTCGAGGCTTTATTCTTTCGATTTTGATGAGAAAATGCATGGGTACAATGTAATGTAGTACTTAACATTCTAGGTGTTCACAAAGTTGGGATTAGAACGAAATTGATGACATATTTTAAGCAATGCGGTAAAATATAAGGAAAAAAGGTCAAATGTATTGACAATTTGATAGATCGTTTATATGGTTTTACCTTATGGCTAATCTTGCTAAAAATATATTTTTTTCTTTTCAAAATAGTGTAATTATAAAATTCAAAAACCTAATTACCTATATTCATTATATATGTCCATATAATTTTGCACGGGTCCTAAACTTTAAAATTTCACGGGTTCTAAACTTCATCTGTACAATGATAGTGTAAAATTATAAAAAATTCATCTATACATGCCCGTGCAACATTGCACGGGTTTAACATATACAACCAATCAAATTATTCCATAAATATATTATTCCACAAGTATTCAACGTTTAACATACTTCCCTTTTTAATCTCCATAATCACGGCTACAATCTCATTAATTATTCTATATTTAAGAG
Organism: Silene conica; assembly: GCA_029255685.2. NCBI lineage: Eukaryota > Viridiplantae > Streptophyta > Magnoliopsida > Caryophyllales > Caryophyllaceae > Silene > Silene conica. Next base: position 79,562,864 of record CM055314.2, read on the forward strand.
TTTTCCATTATACAACCAACTCATCCCCTTAACTAATCTATATACCCTACCTATATATCCTTATACAACTCAATCTAAACCATTTCTGCAATTCTCACGAATTTTTGTAACGTTTATCATATCATATGGCTATGACAAATTTTTTGACTATTAGCGACCTCAAGTATGGGGTCCGTGTTACTCAGATCAACATCAGAGTCGTCCACAAATGGGACAGGCCTGAATTAACTTTCAAAAACAAAAAATTTGAAAAAAAATCAGAGACGGTTAGCAAAAACAACATTTCAGACAGGAAGAAACTCGATGCAATTGAGTTACTATTTGTTGATTCCAAGGTTTGTCGTTATTCTACAATAACTTTTATACGATATGTGTTCTTTTTTTATATACAATAACTGACCAATTTTTAATATAATTATTTTCAGAATGATTTTATCCAAGCCACCATAAGGAAAAATATAGCACGTACCCATCTTTAAAAGATCACTTAGGGGACCCTCTGTACTTCACTGAAAGAGCTGTACTAGCACCCACTCACGATGTTGTCGAGAAGGTAAACGACTATGTCTTGGATCAAATTCAAAAGGAAGAAAAAGTTTACTTAAGCTCTGATGAAATAAGCATGGAAGAGACTAATTGCGAGGTCAGAGAACTTTACTCTACTGAGTTTCTTAACTCAATCAGATGTTCCGGTTTACCCAATCACAGCTTAAAACTGAAAATTGGAGCTATAGTGATGCTTTTAAGAAACATTGACCAAGCAAATGGGTTGTGCAATGGCACCCGAATGGAGGTAAACATCTAGGAATCGCGTTATTAGTGCAACCATTATTTCTGGCAGTCATATCGGAAGCAATGTCTATATTCCCCGCATCACCTTGACTCCTTCCGATCAAACCAGGTTCCCAATTAAGTTTGAAAGAAACAATTTTCTTTATCAGTTTCCTTTGCTATGACTATTAACAAAAGTCAGGGTCAATCTCTATCCCGTGTTGAACTTTATTTTCCTAGACCAGTCTTTACCCATGGCCAATTGTACGTTGCTATATCTAGGGTTACAAGTAAGAAAGGTCTAAAAGTGCTACTTCTTGATGAAGAATGAGGAATGACTAATACTACAACGAATGTTGTTTACAATGAGGTTTTCGAGAAACTGTAGTTTTTGTCCTAGATTATCGAATTTTAATACACCAATTTAATTTAGATTTCTACCTGATTAGTTATTTTCTTCATCTTATTTGTCCGTCAACTTAAGTTCTGTCACCAATTCATCACAAGACAATAACTTTCCAAATTACTCATTATTAATTATTTAATCTTTTTTTAATCGTTTATTGTTTTTTCTTATATATAGTATTCATTCATGTTATGATAATTAATCCAAATATTTTCATCATTGCTAACAGATATTCGAAAATTAGTGAACCATGTAATTCACCTTTTGACCGAACATATCTTATATGCACAACAGCCCCGTTAAAAATAAATTTGTTCGAATAAATAGAATTGCTATATAATGAAATGAATTTGCTTTTGTCATCTTTAAAAGTAAGTGTACACAACCCCGTGATTTTTCACGGGTGTTACACTAGTTAATCCCTAATTTAGTTATTGTTTCACATTACGATTTAGTTTAGTAAATTAATTTCAAACCATAATCTATCCATATTTAAAATCATTCAGTTATTATTATTTTCAGATTAGGTCAATTAATTGTGTATAATTCATGGATTCATGGATTCACGGAATCTTAAAATTTTGTTTAGAAAATTAATTGTGAAACATATCTTTCAGTTATTATTATGATTATGATTCTTTTCAATTTAGGAAATTTAAACAAAATTAACGTGATTCATGGAATTTACCATGATTCACGGAATTTACCATGATTCACAAAATTATTATTATTCTTTTCAGTTTAGTTTAATGACCATGATTCACGGATTTTAAAATTTTTGTTTTGGAAATTAATTTCAATCAAATCTTTAGGTTATTATTATTATTCTTTTCAGTTTAGGAAATTTATTCAACATGATTTACGGATTTTAAAAATTTTGTTTTGGAAATTAATTTCAATCAAATCTTTAGGTTATTATTATTATTCTTTTCAGTTTAGGAAACAATTTAAAACCATAATCTGTTTTGTGCATGATTCACGGATATTGGCCATGTTTGACGGATTTTAAAAATTTTATTGGACCATCAGTTTAGTAATATGTTAGGAGGCTTTAAATCGCGTCACGTAAGACGGAGATTGTTTTATGTGATGCCACGTCAGCAGCTTGACTTCTGCATTAGATAAATATATGTTAATTTATTTATTTTTATGTAAGTTTCATTGTTGGGTTGTGAAATATTCATCACATTTTCAAACTTTATCGTATCGTTTGTTTTGTTCAAATTTAAGAGCTATCAAGATTTATGGTATTAATAATTAGTCTTGTCTTTCTATAATATTGTATAAATAATAGATAGCCACATTGATATTTTACAATATTGTATAAATAAATGAATAATCTAGTAATCAATATAGATGAATTATGTATTAACCGATATAAAAATGACACTTGGATTAAAATTAAATACTTTAAGTAGCCGTTTAACTATATTGTATGCATAAATATTAATAATAATGTAAATTTAGCTATTAATCATGTCAATAAGATTTATTTTGTTCAACTTGTTAATATGATTGAGATCCTTGCAACTCCAATTTAATAATATGAGAGCTATTTTTTAAAGGAAAGTGATAAACAAAAAATGATAAACAAAAAATAACACATACAAAAATAAAACATACATTTTTTTTAAAAGTTGATGAAATACTAATTTTTTTTCATGAAACTAAAAATAATTAATCATTAACATTTATATTGTCAAACTTGTAGTTAGTTTATAATATAACATTGAGGAAAATAGGGGGAGTATTTGTTTAAGCAATTATAGTATCCATCCCTTCTTCACATAATTCTCTTTTCCCAATGAACCGTCCCTACAAAAAAAATACATTGAGCGATTAATAAGAAACAAAATGATGGAATTTGATTTATTTAATATAAACCTTATGATTATATTAGCTTAAATTTTCCCTTAAGTAATAAAAAAAATTGGACATTGAATAATAGAATTGTAAGTATATTTACCTTTAAATCGCACAACTTCACAAATCTTTGTAAAACCCCTCGCGAAAGCGGAAATAATAAAGATACAAAGTACTAAAAATGCAGCGGAATTAAAACTTTTTACATAACTAAATATGTGAGGTGTCTTACTACAAAACTGAAACATAAATTAGTACATATGTGCAATATAAAAGCAGCCCGGGATGGCACATCCCTACAGGCACTCCAGAACTGAAATGTAAATCTAAAGTCTAGCTAACGTAAAAGTGTAAGTCAATCGGTGAAGGATCATCGCTCGCTAGCTCCATGCAAACCCCTTTGCCAACCTGTCATGTACCTACACACATGTAAACATGTACGCCACAATCAGTGGGGAGTGACTAGAGTTCTCCTAGCCACCTTTTGTAACGACACGTAACACTTAAACATACAATACTGTAATACCCCGTATGTTAGCCTCGGTCAACGACAGTCAAACCATGTTTTATACACGTACTTCAAAAGGAATGTTTATAAAGTATTTTACGTAAACTGTTATTGTTTATTAATCGTATTTCAACGATTATTTCGTATTTCATAATCACCATTTGTATTTCATGATTATTTCATAAAATAGTATTTCATTTGTATTTCTTTAATTTTAATAATATATTTATAATTAAATATATTTCCTATTTTATATTTATTTCTCATCTATATTTAACTTCTAATTTTATTTAAGTCGTAATGGCATTTAAATCCCATATTTTGTATATTCTTATGTAATTGCTAATATTTTAATATTTCTATAATTTATATTATATGGACCGAGATACTACCGTACTAATAATTTTATATTTTGTAATTTATTTAATTAGTAATACTAATATTAATTTAATTACTAATACTATTTAATTCCCTAAACCCTAATATGCAACCTTCTCCACCACAATGTAGCAGCCTTTTAAGTTTTCTTTTCTTTGTACTCCTCCTCACCCATTACCAAAATTCAGTACCAATTCTGCAGAAACAACCTAAGAAGTAAGTACATCGTTTTAATAATCGTTTATTAATCGTTTATTTCATCGCTTTATACATCGTTTCAATCTGTTAATTTCTCGTTGTTGCTTGACCTTTGGCCCTAACTCTTGTGACCGTGACCTAGCCTAGGGTGCCTTGACCTTGTGTTGACCGTCGTTTGAGCGACCAGGGGCTGGTGGTCGTCGGTTGTGGTGTATTTGTGGCAATGCTTAAGACAAATGTCATTCGCTTTTCGCTGAGTCTTACGAGCAATGGAGGATAGGGTTGCGTTCCGGAAGATGAGGCGCAGCCAGTGGTACTATCGGGGTGGCCAGACACGGTGGTCGGTGCACCGGTGACCGGAAAATCGTGATAGCAGGGAGTGAGAGGATGAGGTTTGTCGAGGGAGTTTGGGGGGTTGAAAGATAGGGTTGTGATCGTGAAAGTGAGTGGAGTGCAATGATGGTGTCGTGGTGGCCGGTGGTGGTGGGTGTAGTGTTTTGCGAGGTGGTTGTCGGAGAAAGAATTCGGACTGCGATTTCGGCGTATGGTGCAGGCGGTTAGGGCAGGGATTTCTGGTGGTTGTGAGGGCTGTCGGTGGTGGCCAGGATGTGGAGTATGTAGTTGGTGATGCAGGCGGGAAGATGGCACCATTGGCGCTGGCCATAGGTGGCCTGACCGGTGGTGGCGTGGTCGGGAAGTTGGGCGCGCGGGGGTGTCTTTGTTTATAATCTATTCTGTTATTATCTCGCATGATTATGATGATGATGATGATTATAATTATTATTATTATATTATTATTATTATTATTATTGGTAAAATATTATTATTATTATTATTGTTATTATTATTATTATTATTATTTGTGTTGTAACGTTGATTGTCATCCGTATGCTTATTATTATTATTATTATTATTATTATTATTATTATGATACTACTATTATTTATTCTTATTACTATTGATATATGTTATTACATTTATTATTTTTGTTAGGGGTTCTTATTAGCATTGTTGTTATTATTGTTAGTATTGTTAGTATTAATATACTATTAGTTGTTATTAGTATTTATTATAACTAATTTGATGACTATTTACATTATGAGTATGTGACGATATCTTGTTAATCGACTTATTAAGATAATTGAATTTGGCTAACGTTTGGTACGGCCTCGTTAGGCGTAATTGTTTTGATTAAGTGATTAACCTAATTAATTTGGTTTAAGTGGACAAATAATAATTGTTTACGTAATTATATTAGTGAGTAATTATGTATATTATATTGATTAGGTGACGATTTTGAAGTGGCATAATTCTGTTTGCTTGCTGGCTTGCTATTGGACTATATTGCTATCCAGGTAGGTTACACTGTCACTACACTACTGCTATGTGTATGAATGGGTGTTAAATTGTGTGTTATGGATGTTGAGCATGATTGATATGATAATGATATTGGTTGGATTGAGTGTTGATTATTATTATTGGATGGGCATTGCATTATTTATTGGCATGATTGATTAAGAGTATTGTTGCATTCATGAGCATGGCATATGCATTGGTTACTGAGAAAGATGTGAATCAGATGTTGTTCTGATATAAAGCCCAGGGTGGTTCTGCAGACCAGGCCTGGTGTCTTATCAGCTATTGAGCTGGTGTTCGGCGACGGCCGATTATAGTCTGTCGGGAGGTTCGGTATGGCTGGGTGTTACGGGTTTGTGAATGAGATTGAGATTGAGATTGAGCTCGAGCATATCATTTAAATGTTGCATTATAATTATTGTGTTATCCTACTCAACCGCGAGGTTGACAGTGTATTCGTGTACACCTACGATGATCCGGAATGGGGAGTAGATTCTACAGGTCAGAGACAGATGAGCTAGGAGCTAGGCAGGAATGTGAGATGCATACTTTGGACCGACTTAGAATTAGATCACATACTTAGATGCTATCAGTTGTACTTTTATTCTCTGCGTAATAGTTGTAATATCAAAAGTTTAAATTTAATCAGTTTTTATATAAAGTACTTTGGTTTGTTTACTTGTTATTCACTATCTCGGACATTCCGAAATGGTAACAGCTCTATTTATTTGAGAATGTCTTGCTAAAGGCTCTTAAATAAATGGGGGTGTTACAAATACACTCCAACATATATAAACATGTGAAGCATATAAATCTCAATATCTGAATCTCATATCATCATGCAATACTATGCAAGGCAGGGGCGTACCCAGGATTTTTCATTTGGTGTAGCAAAATTCTAATATTGATAATATTTTATAAAAAAATGTCAATTACAACAAAAATCAAAATGTTTCTACATTATTCGACGAGTTCCCATATCTAACAATTGTTTAACAATTTCATCATCTGTCACATTTATTCGAGGAAAAACTTGTAATTACTCCGTCCCTTCTCATTTTGATTTGCAACCTAAAGTCATATAGCCAAATAATGTGCGATTAGTTTATTGAATACTCAAAGTTCAACTCTTAAGAACAAAAAAAACCTTACCAAAACATATTGGATTCACAAATTCTCATCTAAGACGGTACTATCCCTAAACCCTATCTAAACCATTTATCCATTACCACTTTACCAATTATCAGACCCCCGCCACATCTCAAATTCCCTTTATTACCTACAATATCAAGTCACTCCCAAATTAAAAATTTACAATCTTTCATCAATAATTAAACGGAGATTAAAAATACAGTTTTTTAAAAGTTTGGCTACTCAAATACCCAATTACAGATAAATCAAGGAAGCATAAGAAACATTCAATCAACCGATTTGAAACTGAAATTACCCAATTACAAATAATATATAGCACAAATGAAAACAAACTGTTAAATACGGCAAATAAGAGGCAGAAATTGAAATTATCTGCCGGATTTGTGATGGTGGGGCGATGCAGCTGCGACCAGATTGTCAACGGCGAGTCGGGCGTCGGATGAAGCGGTGCTTCAGTCACTTCCGAGGTTCAAGGAAGTAAAAATTTCGAGATTAAGAATTGAAAAGTACCAAAATTTTACAGTAATATATAGATAAAAACGAAGTTATAGAGACTGATTTGGGTTAGATTTGTGAATTAATGGAAATAATTAATTCTTGTACCAGATTGAATATGAGGAGATAATTTAGGGATTGATTACGTGATTTAGGGAAAGAATAATAAATGAAAGATTTTTTTTGGTGCGGCAGATTTTCCAATAGTAAAGGATTTTTTCTTTTTTGGTGTAGCATCTGCTACACCTCACTATAGTGTGGGTCCGCCCCTGATGCAAGACTCTCAACCAATTTCGGAAACTATTTGGAAGGAGAGCCGGTTTCCCTGCCGGTTGCCCGGTCGGGGGGTCTTTCAGTCCAAACCATTTACGAAACTAATTAAAGAGTCATCCAATGCCTTAGATGAACAATTCCATAATCAAAGTACTATACTCATCAATATCAACATCTATATCTGACACTGTACCAACTCTAGGCAAGCAGATAAAACTCAACAAGTATAAGGTTCAACGGTCAACTTAAGACATGACCTAAATACCAAACAATCAGCAAGTATAAAGGTTCAGAGGCGACATCTTAACGCATAACCTAGATACCAAATTCACAATCTCAAGCAAGGACTCAGAGGCGACAACTCAACGCATGGACCTGCTACTCAACAAGACACTAGACTCAGAGACGACAACTCAACGCAGGGACTAGCATCCAAATTCACAATCACAAGTAAGGAACTCAGAGGCGGCAACTCAACGCATGTTCCCTTACTACATCACAAGACACTAGACTCAGAGGCGATAACTCAACGCATGGCCTAGCATCAACACCTGCACCCCGGGTAAGGTATTACAACCTGACTGCCCCGTTGTGCAACTGCTCTACTCGTCGGACTCAGAGGCCAACTTAAGGCATGTCCCGACGCGATCACTCAAACATGTCTGGGCTTAGAGGCGACATCTCAAAGCATACCCCAGACACGACAACCAAACACGTATAGGGCTCAGAGGCGACATCTCAACGCATACCCCCCATACATGACAAACATACACATATAGGGCTCAGAGGCGACATCTCAACGCATACCCCTATATATGACAAACAATCTACGTATTAAGTTCAGAGGCGACATCTCAACGCATAACTTAATACACAACACTAGAATAGCATTCAATTCAATAACTAATCCTTAGTTCTTATCTCTTATACTTCTAAACAACACTTAATTGATTCCGGGAACTAAGTTGAGGGAGAGCCGGTTTCCCTTTCGGGTACCCGACCCGGGGGGTCTCTATCCTCTCTCCATTCCCGAACCCAATATAGTGTCGTCCATCCTTCGGGGACCTCAAACACACATACAAGGTACACGGAACGAATCTCAAACAAAACCGACCAACCGATTAAAAGATAAATCAATTTTAAAGTGAACAGGGGCTCCCAGCCGGTCAGGGGCAGGCGGCCGGCTGACCGTCTGGCAACTCTTCCTCTTTACAGCCTTTTAAAAACGAAACAGCTTAAAAGGGCTCCCAGCCGGTCGACCGTCCGTCGGCCAGCCGGCTGGGAAGACAACTTCCTAGTCTTCCTCTATTCTACGCAATCTCAAGGAAAAAGGCTCTCAGCCGGTCAGCAGGCAGCCGGCCTACCGGCTGGGAAACCATCAGCCTACAAATTTTCTTTTACGCAAAACTAAGGGGAAGGGGCTCCCAGCCGGTCAGCAGGCAGCCGGCCTACCGGCTGGGCACCCAGGTACCTTACTTTACAAAACACGCAAACACAACACTATGCACTCCCAGTCGGTCGACCGGCGGCCGGTCGGTCGACCGGCTCAGAGTTTCTGAGCCTGAAAATCGCATTTTACCAAATACTTACAAATTCGACAAAATCGATACAATAACTCTAAAATTGCAACAAGCTTACATTACCCAGCATATATACCACACATAGGATGTGAAAGCAAACATTAAACTCAAAAACAAGGTCGTAATTTGATCATACTTAGTATCCGTCTTAAGCATGAAAAATCTGAAACAATGAACATATGAGCATGTGAATCACCACCTAAGCATGTTTCTAAGTCCCAACAACAACCACAATATGCAAAATCAGAAACTTTCCACATCAAAACCATGAAACATGCTATTATAACAATAAAGGCCGAGTTTCTCATTATCGTCACCTTTACTTAGCGAAACCTTCGAGATCTTGTTCAATAATCACCAAGTCCTCTTCCGGCTAACACAAACACCGCCTAAAACAACAAAACATCAAATTATTCACGAATTTCGAAATTCCAAGAGCAGGCCGAAATTTTGACGGAAAGATTATGAGGTAAAACTTACCTAGAAAGAATGAGGACGAGAAGAGGAATTCGTGGCCGCGAAAATCGTCTCAATCGGATAAGAAACGAAGATTCTATGAGCATTTTAAGATTGAAGGAGAAAGGATGCAAAAATGGTGTTTGTTGTTATGTTTGCAAATCTGAAAAATGAAATGAAGAAGAGAGGTGGAGGATGGTGGGGTTAGGGTTTTGTGAGGAAAAAAAGGGGAAATGGGTCCATTAACAAGTTAGGCCCATAAGACAAGTTTTAAGACGGTTTAAGCTGTGAACACCGACTTAAGGTAACTACAAACTTAAGACGATATAAATATTTCCGGACTATGAAATTAAATTGCTAAGACGTAAATTACGCAATTAAATGAAATCTTATATAAATCCTTTTAAATATTCTCACATAAATTAATCAGTTACTTAAATGAAATACCAAGAATTACGAAATATAATTTATTTCTCGAACTTAAACTTAAAATCTTTAAAATTCCAAGTCTCGAAATATTGGGATGTTACAATCTTGATAGCCCCTAAATAACAACAAAACAACATATATGGGAAGTTAAAAAAAATGCGATAATACTTTATAACCAATAAAACTTAAAAATAAATAAATAAACTATTAATTTAGCACATTAATAATACATTTACAATGATAAGAATTATTATTTACACATGCAATTCTCTCGGTGATGGAGCAACCAAAATTTTGGCTTATAAATGTTGTCTTCTATCAAATATTTATAGCTAGTTGATGATGCATTTTATGACTTTTAGTCGACTTATTATTATTATTATCAAATTTATTATATACATAAATATGTAGCAATGTTTTATGACTTTTAATCATCCTTTTTTAATTATTAGCAAATTAAAAATAGACATAAATATATAGTAGGGATACATGAAATGTAAAAGGTTTGCTTTAAATATTTTTTGCCATATATATATATATAAATATAGAATTGGATTCCTATGAGAACGACCAATATAATGAGAACCATAAGAACCATGAGAACTCTACCTTACGGACTTTTTAAAAAAAAATTAATGACATATTTGGATTCGGCATGAAATTTTATGGCTAGAGAGCATATTTCCTGGTCTAGAAAATATAAACTAGTGATGGAAATCAAGATGGGATACGTTTTATTCATTTTCATGCACCTACTACCGATTTTTACGTATCTATCATTTTTATTGCACCTATAACTCGTTTTAATGCACGTAAAGCCTATTATTTCATGCACCTAGTAATCATTTTCATGCATGTAAAAATTTTCATGCACGTACTGGTCATTTTCGTGCATTTATAGCCGTTTTAGTATGCCTAATCTATAAAATATAATTAAAAGGCTAACTTAAAATGACTAATAAACGCCACGTAATAGACAAAGCCACGTAGGATCCAAAAATGCCACGTAAATGCCACGTAATTATCTTATTTAATAGATTTAATTCAATTTTCTATAAAATAATTTAATTTATGTAATCTACTGATGGCCGGATTTTGTCGTCGATACCGGCACCAAACACATTTATAAAGAACCCAAATTAAGTAGTATAATTTAGGGTCGAACCCAAAAGACGGTGGGGAAGTTGTATAATTGAATTCTAGTTCGAGCTCGAGTTGGGTAATAAGTTTGTGATTGATTAACAACTACTAAAGATAAATTAAAGCAAAAGTGTCAAGATGAAATCGATGGATAAAAGATACTAAGGTGTCGGGGGTACTAAGGTAGGTTGGTAACGAATCATGCAAGGGAATCTAAGGTCTCCACTATACTAGGCCTAGGTTTGTCTCGTCTATCGATTTGACTCCCCTAAAGTCGATCCCTATCCTAGCTTTCGCTACAAATAGGGCCAACCTAACAAATATACATGTCCGCGAAAGCCCTAGACTATCATCAAAGGCCAACAACAATGAGAATCATGTCCAACCTTCGTTGTGACATTTCATCAAACATGTAACATGCATAAATGAAAACCTAGCAAAGAAGAGAACCAAATCATAACCCTAAGCAAGATTCATAGCTAACAACAAACCAAAGCACACCCCTAACCCTAGTAGGGGAACTACTCACACATGGCTAACATAAGTATGTAAACAAATGATGAGGAATTGGTAGACATGTTGGATTAAGTAAGAGTAAACAATTAAACAAACAAAACTTAAAGGAAATGCAAAGATAAAGTAGAGATGAAGAAGATTATACCAATAATAAGGAAAAAGCAAGGAACTTGGATTACAACTTGGAGGATTCTCTCAAACCCTCAAATTACAACCCAATAAGAGTCTTCTAAAAATTACCCAAGAACAAAGCTAAGAGAATTACTAAGAAAGGATTAAACTAATATTGAAAGATTAAACTAAGATCTAAAGAAGATTAAAGTATTAAGAGAGTTTTTTTTTTTTGTCTAAGTATAGAGCAATGGAACAGTGCAAAACCCTAGAAAAGTGTGTAAAAGTAACGTTGTGAAAAGTATACACAAGTGCGGGTTTATATAGAGTGCGGAAATACGAAAAAGGCCTCTCAGCCGGTCGACCGGCTGCCGGTCTGTGACCGGCTGAGAGTCCAAATTTGGACTTCTGAACTTTTCTTCGAAATTATTCAAAGTGAGCTTGCTTCTCAGCCGACCGGCCGGCTGCCGGTCTGGCACCGGCTGGAAGGCTGGTTTCTTCAATCTGACTTTTTCTCTTTTTCCTTCAATGCACAGGTACCCTCAGCCGGTGGACCGGCTGCCGGTTGGCCACCGGCTGGGGACCCTTTTTCACGAATCTGCCCAACATTTGCATTTTCTTCAACTTTCAAATTTTGGCTAAGTATGGAAAAGCCATCCCAGCCGGCTGACCGGCTGCCGGTTGGCCACCGGCTGGGGGCCTTTTTCATGGTTCTGAAACTTCCCTTCTTTTTGCTTCAAAAATCAAGACCAAGCTCCCCAGCCGGCCTACCGGCCGCCGGCAAGGGACCGGCTGGGAGGGCCTGAAGCGGCTTCTTCACAAAACCTTCATAAAACTTCATAAATCGCTCCGAATTCACCTCGATTTCTCTCGTTTCTTCGCCCCCGCCGTAATGCCTACAAAAATTAGATAGAATAGGAATATACGAGGCAACGGACGTAAAAACACCTAAAGGTACGCGAATCGAGGTCGAATCGTGACCGAAAACAAGGAAAATTCAAAGGAAATGATGACCAAAATGGAGCTCATCAGAATTCCCCACACTTAAACCTTACTCGTCCTCGAGTAAGAGATCAAGTAACTATATAACCCTTATTAAAAACAAAGAAACATACTAACTAAGCTAACTAGAAGCCGAATCGGGTTTAGCTACACCCGTAGCCCTTTCAACTCACAATTTGACATTCATGAGGGAGAATGCCCTATTGCAAGGCAAGTAAGGTCTTGCTACAAAACTTTTGATGCAAACAAATCAAAACAAAACACATATAAGCAAGCAACATGCATCGAGAAAAGAAAGAAAACCGCTTGCCTCATTCAAGCGGTGGAAAACAACTAAAAGAGAACAAATTCAAAGTCGTAAACTCCTTCACAAATATTAATTCTACAAGTCACTAAGGCAAGAAGGATGACAACAAAACACCGCCAAATCATGCTAAACTAGGCTACTTTCATACCCGTTATCCAAATACTTTTGTCAAGGGCGGTCGGATGGAATGGAATGATAATCCCCGCAATGCTAAAGGCAAAAGATGCAACAAGTCTAGATTCTTCACAAAGTAAAGGTCATGGGTCGTCCCAAGATCGACAAAACGGCAAGGCAAAATTAAATTTTTTTGGAATGAAATGCTCAAGTCAATACAAAATGGTGGATGACAATCAAAATTTGACCTCATTCAATTTTTTTCATTTCTTTTTCATGCCATGAGTTAGGATGGGGTTTGTCCCACGCGTGCTAATGTCCTTTGCTTTCGCCAATCGCTTATTAGGCAACCGGTTAACCTCTAGACAATAGCTTATCGGGGTGACAATCACTCTGTCTTTGGGTGGTCGAATTCACAACCAAGTGGGAAGCCAACTCAATGGCTACCCTCCAAAGCACATCGAAGTGGTACGCCTCCACCAAAACAACATGTTCTTATTCTTTTTCATTAACCATTTTTTTTTCTTTTCTTTTTCACTTGAGTTTCCCTTTTTTTTTTCTTTCAAGTCGATTCCACTTCTTATGATCATTGACAAGAGCATTCCAAATTTATTCATGAAAGTTATTTTTTTGGGTTGCCAAACCGTCAAGTCGAACAAGGTCACCAAGACAAGATAATCAAAACCATTTCGCATCACGGGGGTGGACAAGGTGACTCACATGCAAACCCTTGACTCGGTATTGGACCACGGTCAGAAAGATACTAGAAGAGCATGACCTAGGGTGTTTTAAAAATCATTCTAAAAGACAAAGTCCCAAGTAGAAGAATTATTTGTAAATGCTTAAACGATTTTGTCAAAGTTCTCAATTAGGCATTTTCAAAACATTATCCTAAATGCAACTATATGCCATGAATGCAACTAATATAGACATGTTTTAATGCAAATGAGACTATCAAACTACATGCCAAACAGAGCTAATGCATCTCCTAACAGCACAAAAGCACACAAGCCACACACAATCTCCACAATGTACTCCACATCCTCCAAATACAAGCCCATCCTCCTCATTTGCAACAAAAGGAAGAAAATGAGAGTGAAATAGAGGTTGGAACGATCATACCGTGGTGTCTTCAAGATCCAAAGCGGTGCTCAAGCGAGTGTTACCTATGCGAAAGGAGGGAAAGCAAACACAAGTATATACAATTCTACACTAATAAGGAAAAAACATGTTTTTGAATTTTTCAAATTTTTCGATTTTTTGGTATTTTTGAGGTTTTTTCATACTTACAAAAGCAATCAAATATTCACAAGGTGGATATTTTCCCTCCCCACACTTAAGATTTACATTGTCCTCAATGTAATGAAGTGCAAAGGGGGAAATGAAGTAAAAGAACGAAAACAACATGTTTTTGGCTTTTTTGAAATTTTTGAGAAAATAAAAACTTGTTTTTTGTATTTTTTGAAATAAACGGTTCTTCCTCCCCACACTTATTTATATGCATAATGTGAGGAGGAAAACCGGAAAATAAAGGACATATTTTTGAAAGTTTTTGGTTTTTCAATTTTTTTGGTTTTTTGGTTTTTAAGAAGGCATTAAAAACAAAGATAAACAAAAGAAGAGAAAAACTAAAAACTAGACTAAATGCAAACTAAATGCTCTAAACTACATGTATGCAAACTACATGTGACAATATTATACAAAATTGAAATCGAATGCATCTAAATGAATGCAAGTATATGCAACTAAGCTAAATGATATGCAAGGACGAATTAAAAACTATAACAAGCTAAAAGATACTAACTAAATGCATGCTAGGAAAGGAAATGCAAACTAAAAGAGAAATTTGGATTAAGGGAGTTACTTGACTTGTTTTGGATTTTGCAAGGGGAGCATAATCATCACCATCTACCACCTCCAAAGGTGGTCACTCATCACCATCATCTTCATCACCATCAACTTCATTACCATCGCCTTCATTACCATCACCTTCATCATTCCCATGGCCTCCATCAACGACCATGAAGTCGCTAGGGTTGTTCACGAAATCGCGGAAGGGGGAGGCATGAGATCCACTGGCTCCCGCATCACCATACCCGCCATGGAAGGATGAATGCCTCGGAGGGCCCGAATCCTCATTTCCCCGAAAGTTGGGGGGAAAAATCGGGTTTGAAAAATAACCCGGGGTGACGTTAATCTCCCCGTAAAAACGACCCTCAGGAGGCACATAACCCCTATCCGGAGGCATGTAGTATGATGGGTGACCACCATCGGGATGATGGTAACCCTCGCGGACGGACCGATCATAACTCGGAAATGTACCATAGGCTTGATCATAGTAGAGGTAATCAAGCCTATAAGTCAAATCTCTATGCCGCTCATCGGCTATGGCTTGGCGCTGGTCCGCTAGATCTGCTGCAGTCTTCATGCCCAAGTCAACTCGTGCCATGAAATCAATAAGCTCTGGGGGGCATGAAGAAGAAGATGGACCGGAGGCGGAGGTGGATCCCTGGAAGTATGAGGGACCACTCTGAAACTGGGACATGGAAATGGGGGGCTGCTGAAACTGCTCAAAAGGAAGGTCAGAAGGAGTGGCACCGACTCTGTCTCTGGTGTAGACTCTAGGGGCACGCTGGTCTGGGGGAAGATCCTCGGGGTCCGCCTCAATATCAAGGAGGTAAGAGGTCTTCCCCGGCACAACTCTCATCAACTCGGTGTTTGGCAAAGGAACTGAATTCTTGAACTTGTTGTCAACCCGAATCTGCCAATACTCTTTGCGATCACTGGGGTTATAACGCACCCACCCCAAAGCATCCTGCAAGTATCGGCTAGATAGCACATTCTCGCCCTGAATAAAGTCGACCGTGAAGTGCCTCTGACAACGGTTGTTGGCAATCAAGGTGACCATCCCCCCAACACAAATGGGGGTAGTAAGCTGAGGTTGGGATGCCAACCTACTCAAGTGAAGGGCCATATGGTGAGCAATGTTCAATTTCGGGCCACCAACCAAGTAAGAACCAATTATTTCAAGCTCAGTAGTAGTGAAGTTGTGAGGCTCATCCCTAGAGAAAACGGTCCACCCCATGAACCTATGCCAAATTCTAATTGGTGCCAAATGCACCCTATTAGCCGGTTTCTTTCGACTTCTATCACTTACAAGACCGGTTATGGCTGTCCAAATAAGCTCAGTATCAAAGCCCTCCGGAGGCTTAATGGCTAATTTTCCGTCTAGCCCAAAAATCAAAGCAAATTCATCTAAGGTGAGACGATGTTCCCTATTCATCAATCGGAACTCAAGAAATGCAACTTTCCCCAAAGTTCGGTTCTTAGTCACAACCAAAGAACTCAAAAATTCCCAAGTTAACCGGGGAGAAGTGTGAACCGGTTTTGTCTCATACAAGGCTTTCATTCCTAAACCCTCAAAAAGAGCCGCTGTAATTTTCTCAATCCCTAATTCTCTCAATCCGGCTCTATCAATGAACCTAGTTGGGTGAAGGGGGCGATTCTTAAAGTAAGTGAAATTACCTTTTTGCTGGATTGAGGCAAATGTGAGACCGGGGAAGCAAGGATCCGGGCCAATGTTGCCACTTCCCATTACATTTTCATATTCTTGCTCCACCCTTGGGTCGTGCCTTGATTTGGATCGCCTTTCTGTTCTTCCCGACATGGTTAATTGAAGGATAAGGTGATGAGGGAATAAAGGGGGTTTTGATTTGAGAGAATTTGGTGAAGTTTGAGGGAGTATTTGAGGGTAAAGGATGAATGGAGAGGAGAAAATAAGGAAGGATGAAGAAGAAATGAAGGGAAATGGTAGGGAAATGAGGTAGAAATGAGAAAGAAAAGAGGGGAATCGAAATTTAATTCACGGGACAGACGACTCTCAGCCGGTTAGGGACCGGCAGCCGGTCGACCGGCTGAGAGTGAGGGTTTCAAAATTTTTTTTGATTTTTTCGATTTTTTTCAAAGGGCTTTGATTATGAGCCGGCGGACCGGCCGCCGGCCTACCGGCTCAAAATCAGGTCTTCAATTTCCACTTCTCCTCTTCTTCTTTTCTTACTCACAAAAACACTCCCAGCCGGCGGGCCGGCTGCCGGCCGACCGGCTGAGAGTCCAGCTCCTTCTTCTTGTCTTCGGTTCCTTCACATACAAAAACACTCCCAGCCGGCGGACCGGCTGCCGGCCTACCGGCTGGGATTCCCTTCTCCTTGCTTTTTTCTTCAAGTATTTTCACACATTCCTGATTCTCAGCCGGTGGACCGGCTGCCGGCCTACCGGCTGGGAATCATTCCTCCTTGCAATTTGATTTTTGAATAAGGAACTCGCCTTCTTAGCCGGTTGACCGGCTGCCGGTTAGGTGCAGGCTGGGGATGCAAAATCTGAAATCTGTCCAAATAAACTATCAAAAACAGAAATGTGTCCAGGTCCTCCCAGCCGGTATGGGACCGTCGGCCGGTTGGCCGGCTGGGAGTACCTGTACACAATTTCGAGAAATAATTTAAATTGAACATAAAAATCAACTTTGCCTACAACGGTTTTGCCAATATTCCTCCGACTACACTCATGAATCTTCCACAAACAAGCAACAAACATATCCAAACATCTCATGCAACCTAAAAATTAAACCAAAACCGAACTAATAAAGAAACTAACATGTAAACTAGATGAACTAAAGAGAACTAATACTTACAACCGGTGGTTGTTGAGGGACTCCACCAAACCTTTCATGATCAAACTTCCTTGAAATTAATCCTCCTCGGGGAGTGGGTCCCCGAGGTCAACAACTTCGACGGTGCCTTTGGAGTCTCCTTCATAATAGCGCTTGATCCGATGCCCGTTGACTTTGAAGGTGCCACCGCCTTCACTCCAAAGCTCAAAGGCCCCATGAGGAGAAATATCCATCACTTTGAAGGGCCCGGACCACCGTGATCTAAGCTTCCCGGGAAAGTTCTTGACTCTAGAATTGAAGAGGAGAACAAGGTCTCCTACGCTCACATCTTTCTTCACTAGCTTGGCATCATGCCACTTCTTCGTTTGCTCCTTATAGAGTTTTGAACTCTCATAAGCTTCATATCTAAGCTCCTCGAGCTCACTCATTTGAAAGAACCTTTTCTCCCCGGCCATGTCTAAATTGAAGTTCATCTCCTTCAAGGCCCACCAAGCCTTGTGCTCAAGCTCCACCGGGAGGTGGCATGCTTTCCCGTACACAAGCTTGTAGGGGGTCATTCCTATAGGAGTTTTGTAGGCCGTCCGCAAAGCCCATAGCACATCGTTCAATTTTTGGGACCAATCCTTCCGGTTCTTTTGCACCACCTTCTCTAGAATAGCTTTGACTTGACGATTTGAAACCTCCACTTGCCCACTAGTTTGAGGATGGTAGGCAAGTGCGACCTTGTGGGTCACTCCATAGGAGGCTAGGAGGGCTTTGAAAGTATGTTTCCGGAAGTGAGAACCTCCGTCACTTATCACTATTCGGGGTACACCAAAACGGGGAAAGATGATGGTCTTGAAGAGCTTTACCACTACCTTGGAGTCATTGGTGGGGGAGGCAACCGCCTCAATCCATTTCGAGACATAATCCACGGCTACTAAGATGTACTCATTCCCGCATGAATTGGGGAAAGGTCCCATGAAGTCAATCCCCCAACAATCGAACAACTCAATCTCCAAGATGGTTTTTAGGGGCATCTCATTCCTTTTACCGATGTTGCCCGACCTTTGACAAGCATCACAAGATCTAACAACATCGTGAATGTCTTTGAACATTGAAGGCCAAAAGAACCCTCCTTGAAGAACCTTGGCTATAGTCCGTGAAGCCGCCAAGTGCCCTCCATAGGCGGAGTTGTGAAGCCTATCAACAATTTCGAGCCCCTCTTCCTTTGATACACATCTCCTCAAGAGCCCATCCCCACACTTCTTGAAAAGGTAGGGATCATCCCAAAAATATCTCTTAGCATCAACCTCAACTTTCTCCTTTCTCTTGCTTCCAACTCCTCCGGGATAAAGCCATTAACAAGATAATTGGCAATATCCGCAAACCAAGGCAACTTATTGCCTATTGCCATCAAACTATCCTCACGCAACCATTCATTGATTGGGCCATCTCTATCATGCAAACCATGATCCTCAAAAGTCAATCTAGACAAGTGGTCCGCAACCACATTCTCCGACCCCGACTTGTCTCTTATCTCTAGATCAAATTCTTGGAGTAAAAGAACCCATCTCAAGAGTCTTGGCTTGGCATCTTTCTTCAACATTAATTGCCTCAAAGCGGTGTGATCGGAGTACACCACCACTTTAGATCCCATGAGATATTGCCGAAACTTCTCAATGGCATGCACGATTGCCAACATCTCCTTTTCGGTTGTGGAATACTTTGCTTGAGTTGAATCAAGAGTCTTGCTTGAATAGTATATCACGTGGTGTTTCCTATCCACAACTTGACCTAGGACCGCTCCTACCGCGTAGTCGGATGCGTCACACATAATCTCAAAAGGCAATCCCCAATCCGGAGCACGAATAATAGGAGCCGTCACAAGTGCTTCTTTGATCCTAGCAAAGGCTTCAAGACAATCATTAGTAAACAAAAAGGGAGCATCCTTGAGAAGAAGAGAAGTCAATGGCTTGGCAATTTTGGAAAAATCTTTGATAAAACGCCGGTAAAAGCCGGCATGTCCAAGAAAACTCCTCACCCCTTTCACATTTGTGGGGGGTGACAAGTTCTCAATGACCGCCACTTTTGCACCATCAACTTCTATGCCCCTCTTGGACACTATGTGACCGAGCACAATCCCCTCCTCTACCATGAAATGGCATTTCTCCCAATTTAGGACAAGATTGTGCTCCTCACATCTTTTCAATACATTCACAAGATTAGAAAGCCATAGGTCAAATGAATCACCATGAACACTAAAATCGTCCATAAAAACCTCCATAGATTTCTCAAGGAAATCGGCAAAGATGGCCATCATGCACCTTTGAAAGGTGCCGGGTGCATTACACAACCCGAATGGCATCCGCCGATAAGCATACACACCTTGGGGGCATGTAAAAGTTGTTTTCTCTTGGTCTTCCGGGTGAATAGGTATTTGAAAAAACCCGGAATAACCGTCAAGAAAACAATAGTACGAATGCCCCGCAAGCCTCTCTAGCATTTGATCAATGAAGGGGATTGGGAAATGGTCTTTGAGAGTTGCCGCATTCAACTTACGGTAATCGATGCACATCCTCCAACCGGTCACCGGACGAGTCGGTAAGAGAGTCCCATCCTCTTGTGTAACCAATGTTACACCCCCCTTCTTGGGGACAACATGGACGGGGCTCACCCACCGACTATCCGTGATCTCATATATGATTCCGGCCTCAAGCAATTTAAGGACTTCACTCTTCACTACATCCGCCATTTTCGGATTCAATCTCCTTTGACCTTCCACTCTAGGTCGACTCCCTTCCTCTAGAATTATTCTATGCATGCAAAGGTTCGGGCTTAGCCCCTTGATGTCATCAAGGCTATACCCCAATGAGCTCCTATGATCCTTTAAAGTTGAAATGAGTTTGGATTCTTGTTGCTCATTGAGGTTGGCATTGATGATCACCGGGTAAGCCTCTCCCTCCCCAAGAAAGGCATACTTGAGGGAGGGAGGAAGGGTTTTGAGTTGTACCTTTGGAGGGAGCATTCCCTCCACCTTCTCAACTTCTTCATCTTCAAGCTCAATGTCCTCATCCATTTCCTTGTCCTCACTAGTTGTGATGCCACATAATTGTTCCATGTGGCCTTCTTCCTCTTCTTCCATCTCTACCATCTCCCTTACCACTTGCTCCACAATGTCCAATGTAAATGCCTCATCATGCTTTGGACCTTTCATCATAGTAGGTAGATTAAACTCAATTTTGTCATCCCCAACTCTAAAGGTGAGCCGCCCATTCTTAACGTCTATCAAGACGCCTCCGGTAGCCAAGAAAGGCCTACCAAGGATGATGGGAGTGTGGCTATCCTCCGGAATATCAAGGACAACAAAATCGGCGGGAATCAAATGCTTACCCACTTTGACGGGTACATCCTCAAGCACTCCCAAAGGGCGCTTGACGGACCTATCCGCCAATTGGAGGGTGATACTTGTAGGAACTAAATCATTCAAACCAATTCTTTTTGCAACTTTTAAAGGAAGCACACTTACACTAGCTCCCAAATCACAAAGGGCACGAGAGATTGGAATGCCACCAACTATGCAAGGGATAGAGAAACTCCCCGGATCACCAAGTTTCTTTGGCTCCTTTTGGAGGAGAAGTGCACTACACTCCTCCCTCATAGCCATTACTTCTTGGTCACCCAAGGTTCTCTTGCCCGACAAAATTTCTTTTAAGAATTTGGAATAAGTTGGCATATTCAATATCACCTCCGTAAAGGGAAGAGTCACTTCAAGTTTTTCAATCATTTTACAAAAATTTGTGAACTTGAGGTTCTCCTTTCCCTTCAAAGCCCTTGAAGGATAAGGCAAACTAGTTGGTTGAGGGTTAGATAGTACCTTGGTGGGTGTTGGTTTGCTTGTTACCTTAGTAGTTGGTTGTGGAACCAACTCCTCTTGTCTAGCATCCACCTCCTCCAAGATAACTTCATCTTCTTTCTCCTCATAAGGGAGGTCCTCCACATAAAAGTCATCATCCCTTGAATTGCCACCATCAACTTTTTTTCCTTTGTCTTTCACAAGTTCCAAGATAGGCTCCTCTTCACCATAGTTGTAGTCTTTGTACGGGTCTTCTAGCTCCGTTCCACTTCTCAAAATCACCGCATGTGCTTGGTGATTGTGTGATGCATCCTTGGAACTTTGACCTTGGGCAAGGAAGCCGCCCGGTGGCCTTTGTGGATTGGCTAGAGCTTGAGAGGCAACTCGAGCCTCCATTTCCCGTATCTCCCTTTGGTTGGCACTCTTCAAATTAGCCATCTCTTGGGTATGAGTTGCTTGCATGTTCTTGACAAGCTTCAATAACTCACCTACTTGGGAATCACTAGTATCTTGGTGAGGTGCATTGGTGAGGGGCAAGGGGAATCCATAATCATTCCTTGCACCCCCACCTTGAGAGTTGCCCTTCGGAACTTGATTGTTGAAGTTTTGGCCTTGATTGTTTGGTGGAAAGTTTTGGTTGTAATTTTGATTGTAATTTGGGTTGTTGGGATTTTGTGGATTGTGATTGTAGTTGGTTTGATTTTGGTTGGGGTTGTTTTGAAATGGTGGTGGATTGAAGCTTTGGTTTTGGTGTTGGTTGTAGTTTGGGTTGTTGTTGAAATTTGGATTGAAATTTTGTGGATTTTGGTTGTTTTGGAAATTGGGGTTGAAGTTTGGATCATTGAAACCTTGTTGAAAGCCTTGATTGGCTTGATTGGATTGGTTGCCTTGGTAGAAATTGTTGTTGTTGAAATTGTTCCTTGGATTGAAGTTTCCGCCCCTTGGTTGAAAACCGGGGGGGTTTTGCACTTGAGGTTGTTGAATTTGATGAGGATTCAACACATTGGTGCTCTTGTAACTCATATAAGGACTACCTCTAATCCCTTGGTGATAGTAGTTTGAATTGGGGTTGAAAGTACTTTGGTTTCTAGGATTGTTGAATGCTTGAAAAGCATACAATTCTTCCTCACTTCCACTTCCCTCAATTGAGTTGTTTGCACAAACTTCAAATGTGTGCCCACTTCCTCCGCATAAATCACATGTGGCAACACTATTTACTTGGTACATCCCCGGGACATTGTTCTTGGTTTCTTTGCTAGTGGAGCCCTTTGTCAATTCCTCCAATTTCTTGGTTAGCATATCCAACTTGGCGTTGGTTTCTTCGTTTGCCTTAGCATTGGAGAGGTGCTCACTAGGGTACTTACTACTCTTCCTCAAGACATTCCCCCTAGTACCATAGTTTTCCTCCGAATCAACAATCTTCTTAATGAGTTCCGTTCCTTCCTCATGTGGCAAGTGGTCAAAGCTACCACCCGCCGATGCATTAACCATTTCCTTAGTCCGGGAGAGAAGGGTTTGGAAAAAAGTTTGAGTTGTGTACCAAGGTGGTATCCCGTGGTGTGGGCATTTGGCTAGCAAATCTTGGTATCTATCCCAAGCTTCTCCCAAAGACTCTCCCTCGTCTTGTTGAAACTGTGTTATCTCATTCCGAAGCATCGCGGTCTTGGATGATGGGTAGTACTTGGCAAGGAAAGCCGTTGCCAAGTCATCCCATGTGGTGAATGTATTTGGAGCATGGACATTTAACCACCTATCGGCCTTGTCGGTTAAGGAATAGGGGAAAAGCATAAGCCTTAATGTCTCCTCGGGTACTCCGGTCTTCTTTATCATCGCGACTTTACCCTTGAATTTTCTTAGGTGCCCATGAGCATCTTCGTGGGAAGCCCCGCTAAAGGCATTCTTTTCGATTGAACTCATTTGGGAAGGATGTATTTCGAAATTTTGAGGAACAAGAACCCCGAAGTTGATTGGATTGGTGGTGTCATTGTGATTGGGCCGGTTATGATCACGGAGAGCGGCCATTATATGAATTGGATGGTTGTTTGGAAAGTGTGGTGATTGTGGTGGTGATTGATAAAACGGATTGTCAAAACTTTCGGATGTTGGGCTAGGATTGCTTTGATTGGGACTTGGTGGTTCGGATGAAGAGGGGTTGTTTTGGCTAGTAGAAGCTTGGGACGCAATTCTCACCCTTGCAATAGTCTTCCTCCTTAGGGCCCGAAAGAGCCTCTCCGGTTCGGAAGATGACAACAAAGAGCTAGAGTCACCCCTAGGCATAAAACTTAGCAAACCAATTAGTCGTCCTAGTGTTTATTAAACACTAGGGTGAGCAATAAAACAAGCACTCTACAAATAACTACCAAATCTTTTATCAAAACAAAAGCAAGCTCAACTAACTCAAGACTAAAACTAAAACTAAACTACACAACTTCTAAACACCCTCCCCGGCAACGGCGCCATTTTGATGGCCGGATTTTGTCGTCGATACCGGCACCAAACACATTTATAAAGAACCCAAATTAAGTAGTATAATTTAGGGTCGAACCCAAAAGACGGTGGGGAAGTTGTATAATTGAATTCTAGTTCGAGCTCGAGTTGGGTAATAAGTTTGTGATTGATTAACAACTACTAAAGATAAATTAAAGCAAAAGTGTCAAGATGAAATCGATGGATAAAAGATACTAAGGTGTCGGGGGTACTAAGGTAGGTTGGTAACGAATCATGCAAGGGAATCTAAGGTCTCCACTATACTAGGCCTAGGTTTGTCTCGTCTATCGATTTGACTCCCCTAAAGTCGATCCCTATCCTAGCTTTCGCTACAAATAGGGCCAACCTAACAAATATACATGTCCGCGAAAGCCCTAGACTATCATCAAAGGCCAACAACAATGAGAATCATGTCCAACCTTCGTTGTGACATTTCATCAAACATGTAACATGCATAAATGAAAACCTAGCAAAGAAGAGAACCAAATCATAACCCTAAGCAAGATTCATAGCTAACAACAAACCAAAGCACACCCCTAACCCTAGTAGGGGAACTACTCACACATGGCTAACATAAGTATGTAAACAAATGATGAGGAATTGGTAGACATGTTGGATTAAGTAAGAGTAAACAATTAAACAAACAAAACTTAAAGGAAATGCAAAGATAAAGTAGAGATGAAGAAGATTATACCAATAATAAGGAAAAAGCAAGGAACTTGGATTACAACTTGGAGGATTCTCTCAAACCCTCAAATTACAACCCAATAAGAGTCTTCTAAAAATTACCCAAGAACAAAGCTAAGAGAATTACTAAGAAAGGATTAAACTAATATTGAAAGATTAAACTAAGATCTAAAGAAGATTAAAGTATTAAGAGAGTTTTTTTTTTTTGTCTAAGTATAGAGCAATGGAACAGTGCAAAACCCTAGAAAAGTGTGTAAAAGTAACGTTGTGAAAAGTATACACAAGTGCGGGTTTATATAGAGTGCGGAAATACGAAAAAGGCCTCTCAGCCGGTCGACCGGCTGCCGGTCTGTGACCGGCTGAGAGTCCAAATTTGGACTTCTGAACTTTTCTTCGAAATTATTCAAAGTGAGCTTGCTTCTCAGCCGACCGGCCGGCTGCCGGTCTGGCACCGGCTGGAAGGCTGGTTTCTTCAATCTGACTTTTTCTCTTTTTCCTTCAATGCACAGGTACCCTCAGCCGGTGGACCGGCTGCCGGTTGGCCACCGGCTGGGGACCCTTTTTCACGAATCTGCCCAACATTTGCATTTTCTTCAACTTTCAAATTTTGGCTAAGTATGGAAAAGCCATCCCAGCCGGCTGACCGGCTGCCGGTTGGCCACCGGCTGGGGGCCTTTTTCATGGTTCTGAAACTTCCCTTCTTTTTGCTTCAAAAATCAAGACCAAGCTCCCCAGCCGGCCTACCGGCCGCCGGCAAGGGACCGGCTGGGAGGGCCTGAAGCGGCTTCTTCACAAAACCTTCATAAAACTTCATAAATCGCTCCGAATTCACCTCGATTTCTCTCGTTTCTTCGCCCCCGCCGTAATGCCTACAAAAATTAGATAGAATAGGAATATACGAGGCAACGGACGTAAAAACACCTAAAGGTACGCGAATCGAGGTCGAATCGTGACCGAAAACAAGGAAAATTCAAAGGAAATGATGACCAAAATGGAGCTCATCATCTACTCTACAAATTTACATAAACATTTCATAATTTGTAATTAATATTGACATTTTAATTAAACTTTTGTAATAAAACATGTAAATAAATCTCTACAAATTTACATTAATATTTCATAATTTATAAATTAATATTGACATTTTAATTGAACTTTTGTAATAAAACATGTAACTAAATGTCATAATTTATAATTAAATTGACATAATTGAAATTTTGGTACTAAAACATGCTAATAAATTAAAATTCTTCTTATTACTTAACACCCACCATTTTTATTAACACTCTCACTTATTCAATTCATTGTTTTAATTAAACATCATAATAAATTGATTAAAATTTTTCATAATACTTCACCCACCAAATTAATTAAAATTTATTCTTATTTAATTAAATTTTCTAATATAATATGTTAATAAATTTGATTAGATTTTTTATACTACTTAATACCCATAATTTTCATCAATATTTTTCCCTATTTAATTCACCTTTTAAATTGTTCAGCAATCAATTATCTAATTTAATAATACCACAAAATAAAATAAAAATAAAATTAAAATATGAGAGTCTATGGTTGTAGAATGTCTATAAAATCCCTACAGTTTCTATTCAAAATATTTATTTAAAATCTATTCCTCATTTGCCTATGAGTTTCTAAGACGTGTATTATATTTTATGGGTTTATTTATTTATTTGATTATATCGAGTAAATTGAGTATTATTGTTGAGTATTTTTGTTGTTATGTACAATAAAGAATATTTTAATTTGTTATGTTATTGTTTTTATAAATTATTTGATTTATAAAGAGACGATAATAACATACTTAACATGAAAATATTGGTCTTGAACCTGGGTGGGTTGGATGAATGAAGTTGGGTGTGGAGCCCAAATCTGGTCCTATGCTTTGCTGGCTTGAAGCTCTCAATTGTTGGTTTTCAATGACCTTTGTTTGCCTAAACTCTAAAACCAACACACCCTTTCTTCTTCTCCTTCTCCTTCCTTCATTGCTACTTCTCTCTATATTCAATTCAATTTAATTCAATTCCAACTTACTCCATTTCAGTCCATTGCACTAAGTATATATTTTGTTAATAAAATCAAAAGAATTTGTTTAATGATACTAATGTGTGTATTTGAATAAGTTAAACTAATGGTAAATGATCCATCGAAACTTTCGAAGCGAGATATGATGGAGATTTAGTGAGGGTTCTCATTACATATATATATATATATATATATATATATATATATATATATATATATATATATATATATATATATATATATATATATATATATATATATATATATATATATATATTACATAATTTACCTTGCATGAGAGTTGTTTAATCCTCCTTTGGCTTGCCTTTTATTTATATATTACTCCCTCCGTTCCGGTCGATAGTTATCTATTTCCATTTTGGGGTGTATTATTGAATTGTTATCCATTTCCATTTTTTGCAACTTTTTGTGGATCACATTTCATTGTATGTGGGACCATGTGATTTGTGTGGTCCAAATTCATTCATACTTATTTTGTTAATATTTGTGTCAAAAGTAATAGATAACAATTGATTGAGACGGAGGGAGTATATTTATAGATTTATATAAATTCAATTTAATGAAATTATATATAATTTAAAGAAATTGAGCAAATATATAGCAAAAAAACGTAAGAGAAAATTGCACATATAAACAGAAATAAATTATTAATTTAACACCTTAATAATACATTTACAATGATAAGAATGATTATTTACACAAACAAATCTCTCGATGATGGAGTAACCAAAATATTGGCTTGAATTTTGCTCACATATGTTGTCTTCTATCAAATATTTATAGCTAGTTTATCATGCATTTTATGACTTTTGGGCGACTTATTGTTATTATTATCAAATTTATTATATACATAACTATGTAGCAATGTTTTATCACTTTTAATCATCCCTTTTCACTATTAGCAAATTAAATATAGACATAAATATATAGTAGGGAGAAATGAAATGTAAAAGGTTTGCTTTAATCATTTTTTTCCTTTTTTATATTTTTTTTTACATAATTTACCTTGCATAAAAGTTGTTTAATTATTCTTTGGCTTGCTTTTTATTTATATATTATTTATAATATATATTCAATTTAATGAAATTCTATCTAATTTAAAGAATTTGAGCAAAATATAGCAATCAAACGTTAGAGAAAATTTCACATATAACAGTTTAAAATTAGAGAGGTTTAAATTTTATTTATCGATAAACCTATTCTAATTTTAAGAAATTAAAAGACCAATATTTTAATGTTAAGTATGTTATTATCGTCTCTTTATAAATCAGAGAATTTATAAAAACAATAAGATAGCAAATTAAAATATTCTTTATTGTATATAACAACAAAAATACTCAACAATAATACTCAATTTACTCGATATAATCAAATAAATAAATAAACCCATAAAATATAATACACATCTTAGAAACTCATAGGCAAATGAGAAATAGATTTTAAATAAATATTTTGAATAGAAACTGTAGGGATTTTAGAGACATTCTACAACCATAGACTCTCATATTTTAATTTTATTTTTAATTTATTTTATGGTATTATTAAATTAGATAATTGATTGCTGAGCAATTTAAAAGGTGAATTAAATAGAGAAAAATATTGATCAAAATTATGGGTATTAAGTAGTATAAAAAATCTAATCAAATTATTAACATATTATATTACAAAATTTAATTAAATAAGAATAAATTTTAATTAAATTGGTGGGTGAAGTATTATGAAAATTTTTAATCAATTTATTATGATGTTTAATTAAAACAATGAACTGAATATGTGAGAGTGTTAATAAAAATGGTGGGTGTTAAGTAATAAGAAGAATTTTAATTTATTAACATGTTTTAGTACCAAAATTTCAATTATGTCAATTTAATTATAAATTATGACATTTAGTTACATGTTTTATTACAAAAGTTCAATTAAGTCAATATTAATTATAAATTATAAAATGTTAATGTAAATTTGTAGAGATTTATTTACATGTTTTATTACAAAAGTTCAATT
The DNA here is from genome assembly GCA_029255685.2 of Silene conica. Taxonomy (NCBI): domain Eukaryota; kingdom Viridiplantae; phylum Streptophyta; class Magnoliopsida; order Caryophyllales; family Caryophyllaceae; genus Silene; species Silene conica. The sequence goes on from CM055314.2 coordinate 79,591,662, forward strand.
AAAATGTCAATATTAATTACAAATTATGAAATGTTTATGTAAATTTGTAGAGTAGAGTTACATAAATTAAATTATTTTATAGAAAATTGAATTAAATCTATAAAATAAGATTACGTGGCATTTACGTGACATTTTTTGATCCTACGTGCTTTGTCTACGTGACGTTTATTAGTCATTTTAGGGTAGCCTTTTAATTATATTTTATAGATGTTACGTACTATTTCCGAAACTACGATATCACGCATTTATTTTGAATATTGAGTGGTTATGACTCAGGAAATTCATCAAACACATTGCGGTACCCACCTGAGAGAATTAAAAAAAAAAAATCAAAACCTGCGTTGATGACGTGGCTCAACCAGGGCTTCTGAAATGTTTCTGTAATTATATAGATAAGATAAGATTCTCATAGAAGACGAACATATTCGTCACAAATGTAAAACGGGTTAAATATTATCCAAGTTGTTAGATAAGACAAAAGTATAATACTATTTCTTTGGTCAAATCGATACTATTTGACCCGTTATCAGCTTGTGACGTAATGAGACTTACTGATTTTCACAAAGGTTGCGTTTTGTGGGTTGGGAAAATTTAATGGGATAAAATTTTACGAGGTTGATTAAGTAAATTTTAGATTCTAAACTTTCATATTGATCGAGTAATTGTCCTAATATTATTAATTAGACTTCAAAAATAGGAATAGAGCGGCAGTTAAATATATTAAATTAGGAATGGAGGATATTAGAATTAAGGATATTAGGATTTATTAAAATTAAAGATAGGGCGGCTGATAGAGGTAGCCGAACAGGGTTGTAACACCCCAAGAGTATGAGATATGAGATTGTGTGGAGATTTGTCCCACATCGGTAGAATGTGAGGCTTGTGATATGTTTATAATAGCTCTCACCCATCACTTAGTAACAAGGCCTTGTGCTTTTGGGCTTAAGTGAGGACAAATAATGAGCCCAAAGGCATACTTCCCATCTTATTGGGGGTGTGTTACGACCGTGGTGGGTCGGGTTGTTACAAATGGTATCAGAGCGACCCTGCGACCGTGTGGTGAGCCTGTGGTCGGGAGTTGTGTTCTTTAAGTGGGGTGGTTTGTAACACCCCAAGAGTATGAGATATGAGATTGTGTGGAGATTTGTCCCACATCGGTAGAATGTGAGGCTTGTGATATGTTTATAATAACTCTCACCCATCACTTAGTAACAAGGTCTTGTGCTTTTGGGCTTAAGTGAGGACAAATAATGAGCCCAAAGGCATACTTCCCATCTTATTGGGGGTATGTTACGACCGTGGTGGGTCGGGTTGTTACAAGGGTGGTGAGGGTGGTGACACTTGTTCTTGGTGAGCATATGCGGATTTTGTTGGGTGGGGCAGGTTGAGATGGGTTTATGAGGGAGACAACGGTGGATTCGGGAAGGAGGAAGGGGCAAACAGGGCTGACGATTTTGGACGTCAAAGGGTTGGTGGTTGAAATTAAAGGGGTTAGTTGACCATTTCACTCGTTCATTTCAACACTTTTTTTTCAATTTTGTTTTTTTACTTGATTGATTAAATCATTAAAGAGCGTAATCTCTTATTTATCTAATGTTAATTGTACTAACTTCGTCCCTGTTATTTGTTTATCTTTCATTATGACTTTTGATACAGAGACCAAAGAAAGAGAAAATCGGCCAATTATTATTAGATTGACAAAATTATGACTTTTGATACAGAGACCAAAGAAAGAGAAAATCGGCCAATTAGTATTAGATTGACAAATTAAAAAATGGGTGTAGCCGTGTGGGTGTCAAATGGTCCATTAACAACACTGATACTTGAAAATAGGAAAACAAATTATGGACCCGAGACAATAACGAATGTACGATTTAACTACGGAATTACTTTTTTCACAAACGGATTTTGTTTTTTCACATACATTTTTTCATAAAATTTCTATATACTACCCTTTCCCAAACATAAACCATTTTTCTTAAACACATACTCTTATAGTATATACATATTTACACTAAAATTGAATTTATTCCTCTAAAAACTTCAAAAATGGATTACAATTCTTCAATTATTGAAGTAATATTGTCTATTAACGATTATTAATATGTTTTATTGAAATTATTAAATTGATATTTTACTGAAATTATATACATAGCAGTTAATTGTACGGGTCGACGTCTTTGGGTTGTCGGCATCCATTGGATTGTCAGCTGCCGTCGGTGTTTAACTTGATTGTTTATTGTCTTGTGGGCAAATTACCGGCGTCACGGCATGTTGTTACCGACTTACTGTGTGGTTGTTGCCTGTTGGCTGCCGTTGCACTTCACGTATTTACTTTTTATTTTTTGTTTTTTAATTGTTTTTTTTTGTTTTTGTTTTCTTTTAGTTTTAGTTTTTTAGTTTTTTAGTTTTTTGGTTTTTGTTTTTTTTTTAGGTTGTTGTGGGGTAGGGGAACAAAATTGGTTATAGAGGGACAGTGAACAGAGTTGGTAATGGAGGGATCAATTGAATAGTTGGTTTGAGAGGATAAAGGAAGAGAGAGAAAATTAATCGGGTGGATGATAAAATAATAAATGAAAAGAGTAATGTGGTAAAATTTGTATGTGAAAACTTCAGGTGCAAAATTACGAGCCGACAATGACAGGTGAACCCCGTATTCAGAAGTAACCGCGGGTGCAAGAAAACCCAACCGGAAAGTCGCAAGAAATAAGCACCAAATGGCGTAACGTGGAAATTAGAATGCCTACCTTACAACAAAACAAACAAACATCTGTTGTGACTCAAAATCATCCACGCATTTTTTTCTCGACATTTGTAGTTGCACACACATGACCAAATCACACAGCCCTCTTCTTTAATCACGCTTCTCACTTCCTTCACCTCATTTTTCCCTACTCCCTCCCTAACACGCCACCGCCGCCGCTAAAACCACCGTCGACGCCGCCTATAAGGCGCCGCCGCCGCCGAGTCAATCGCTATCTCATTTCAGATTTATTAGTCCTTGTTGACTCGGTAGTTCCTCCGGTAAGACACTCTTTGTTTACCTTTCATTTAAATAATTGAGATGGAGATAGTAGTCGATTTCGCCGAACAACGACCGAGTTAAACTCCCGTTGCAATCATTGTTTAAAGGTAAACAAATGATTGAGACACAGAGAGAGTTAATCTGCGATTTGTGTTTCTGTTGCGGAAAGTTAGTTGATTTAGTTATTAATTCTCGTTGCTGTTAGTTGTCGAATAGTAGTAGCAACTGTTAGATTCCTGCTAGCTGCTGAAGTAGCTCTATCTGATAGTGATACACTCGGCATTGATTAGGTAATTATGTTAATTATTGGTGAAAAAGCGAGAAATACCTGGTAATTATGTTAATTATGGGCGAAAAAGCGAGAAATACCTGGTAATTATGTTAATGAGCGGCGAAAAAGCGAGAAATATCTGGTAATTATGTTAATTATCCGCGAAAAAGGGAGAAATACCTGGTAATTATGTTAATTATCGGCGAAAAAGGGAGAAATACCTGGTAATTATGTTTTGGAAAGTGTAATTGTCGAGGAAGCTGATAATCGATGTAGTAGTTATTATGTAGTGGAGAGTGGAGACTAATAGTTTATAATTGGCTCCTAAGTAACATTTTGAAGTGAAAGTGATGGTTGGAAGATTGAAATCTTGGTTTGATTAGGTTTTCCATAGACTCGGCATTGTACTCGTAGAACGGCCGAGTAATGCCAGATTCTTGTGTGATTATTTAACAGGCTGTAAATTAGGCAAAATGTAATTGTGAAGGAAATTGTTAATCGTCGCAGATTATCTAATGGAGTCTAGTAGTTTATAATTATCTCATAAGTATCCATTTGAAGTGACGATTTAAACATACGTTTAGTTCGACTAGGTGTTCTATTATCAATATGATGATAAGAAACATGTGACATTGAGTTTGTTCATTAAACTTTTACGGAGTACCTTATTCTTTTTCTAATGTCAGCGTTTTCACCTTTTGTTGTTGTTGTTGTTGTTGTTTTAAAGCACGATCAGATATTATGTTTTCGAGAGGGTTGTATCGGATTTCAAGGGCTGGATTGAACAATTATCGGTTGCGTGAGTCGTGTGCTCCTGTATTAACCACTGCAGCTTATCATCAATTATTCTGTGGCTCTCATTCTGGTAGAGATATCACGGCTAAGGTAAACTGGAAACCTTTCACTTTTTAACTTTTGATAATGAATGACTTTAGGTCAGTGTTTGAAATCATGGTGCTGGCAGTTTTCGCAGTTGCAGTAACGGATATTAAAAGAACCTTTCATAGCTATTTTAATCGTCTATTGTTGGTTTTGTATCATTTTAATGACTACATGAGTTATGAATCTACAGTAACTATTTTGGCTAATATTATTATTTTATTTGTAAACTAGCTACAAAAAGTTTCCTAATTAAGAAAGAGCGTTGCTAGAAAACCATATCAGCATATGGGACAAAGTTTTGTTCTTTTTGTTTTGGCCTTGGCGTATCATGTTATCTTGTATGAACTTCTTTCAATGCTGAGACATCACAGGAGATAACGTACGTATTATTTTGAACCATGGTTTAGGTTGGTACATAGTGTTCTTTGAGGCTGGGCTTTCGATATTGCTCAACATTTGAAGTCATTGCGACTTAGTATAAATGAAAGATAGTTAGATGTTCGTGAAGAGTTCAACCTTAGGATTCATGCTATGTTTTTATACAACTTAGTATGCATCTATACTTTTTAATGCCACATTGTTATAATTCTATCCTCAAACCAACCCAAAGCTTACCTTTTCATCACCGCCACCCTCTAACCACCACTGTGTAACACCCTAACCCAACCACTGGATTCCTCTTGCGCCACTATGTTGGTTGGGTTTTGAGGGGTTAAGGGACTGAGAGTTTGTGTTAGTTTAAGGTGAAGGGATGGGGTGGGTCGGGTTGGTGTGTGGTTGGTTGCCAGTGGGCGGTGTCCGTGGGGGTGGGGGCTCAGTTAAGGTGTCGGATGGTGGCAGGGTGGTTTGATTGGATTGGGGTGAGATTTGATGAGAGAGATGTAAAAGAAGGGGAAGGTTATAACTTATAATTGATGACACGATGTGATGTTATAGTACAAGGCAGTTTCACCCTGGAATCGCTTATGTTCTTTTTTTTATATTTATTTGCAACAGGGCTTCGGGTGTACTGAAATTGATTCCTCGATTTCCCCTCTGTTCCATGAAGCAAGACGTTATATTCATCATGGTGCGACGTCCACAGTTGAGGTTAGGTGTGACTTTGTCTGTTGTTAATTTTGATTACTTGATACATGTAACATTTATAACTTGCACATTTTAAGCTTTTTTCTGGCAAAGAATGTGATTGTATGATTGGCTACTGTGTTCAGGCCCGGTGTCAGACACTTGGACACCGTCAATTTCTAGTTTTCTTTGGAGGCTCGACAAAAGTTATAAAACAGTAAACCTAAAGTAGACTAATTATTTAAAACACCTCACAAACAAACACATCTGGAGTTAAACAGTTTATCAGACACTACGGATCAAAATTAATGCTAATTGCTCGTCTTTTCACCCATCATCATGTTGATTGATTTTGACAGATGCATTGAATTCCACCTTAGGCCAGTGTGCAAAGAGTATATCCTGTTAGAGTTTCATGTTAATCAAGAATTCACGCGTGATAATAATAATAGTGGTGGTTTTTGGTGACTTTCTCATTTGAATGTTTTGTGGATCTTATTTGCAGGACCAATCAGATCCATTTTCCCTTGTTGCCGATGAATTATCAATTTTAGCTAATAGATTACGGTCAATGGTGATAGCGGAGGTGCGTGTGTTCTCTAACTGTCTGATTCAGTGAAGGATATTGCATATGATATTCACTCTAGTGACATCTTTCAGGTACCAAAGCTAGCATCTGCTGCTGAATACTTCTTCAAACTGGGAGTTGAAGGAAAGAGATTTCGTCCTACGGTACGTGTTAAATTATTCTTTGTCTAGACTTATACTAATAATCTCAAGTGCTACTTTTGTACATCCTATTGATCCGAATACCATCCTATGCTCATCATGCATTTAGAAACGGTTATATTGCGGTCACATAAGGGGTTGGGTTGAATGTACAAAGCAACACTCTACAGGTGCAGAGAAGTGTTTTGGCAATGTAGGACAAACTATTGCTAGTGTTCTGCGTCTTTTAGATGAAGGATTTTGACTGGACAGTTGACTGGCTCGCTGCATGAGAAGATAAAAAGTAAAGGACATAGTGAGACAGTCTAATAATCAGTTTGTTATTCTAAGCCAGTATTGAAACTTGACTGTTGGCTCCTTCAAATTTGTGACTTTGGATAAGTTGTTTATTTATGTCAGATCAATGGTAAGATGGCATCTGTACCAGCTGAGTTGGATGTTTCGTAGGTTAATTATGTAACTTATCCGATGTTTCCTTGTCTATTACTTCAATGGATATTTGGTATGAAATCTAGCTAGGTGGCTGGACAATATGCAGTAGTCGTTATTACTTATTATTCCTTATTTTGCTTGGTTTCTTAAGAGCTCAAATGCTTCTTGTAGGTTTTGTTGTTAATGGCAACAGCGTTGAACATGCCTCTACCCATGTCATCTGCTGAAAGATTATCAACTGCTAGAGTAGTTGATACTCTAGCAACGGAGCTGCGTACAAGACAGCAGTGCATTGCTGAGATAACTGAGATGATTCATGTCAGTTCGCTAAATTCCTTTTTCTCTCTTCACACCAATTTGTTGAAAGCATAGATTTTTCAATACCACGTGTTTACCCACTCAATTAACTTGGATTGGTGCTGTGTGAATGCTGGACTCCTGACGTCTTAGATTACCACTATTGTTGTTCACAGAATATAGGATGCATAAAGTAATCGCGGCCAAATGCAATATTGAAGTTACCTTGCTTCCTTTTCAATTGTTCATCCAACTACTCTAGAGTTTCTTTTATGACTTGTATCATATACTGGGTTTAAAACCTCTTTATTCTTCGTGTTAGGTGGCCAGTCTTCTGCATGATGACGTTCTCGATGATGCTGACACTAGACGTGGTATTAGTTCGTTGAACTCAGTCATGGGAAATAAGGTAATGTTCTTGTTGTCTCTTGTTGTCTATATGTTATCTAAAGTTTCCTCCCTCTCTTTTTTTTACAAGTCATTTTAGGATGTTTCACATTATTTAAGAATGTATTGGAAAATGATAAATATTAGTTGAGCATAATAAATTATCTTTTACATTGAAGTTTTTTTCCACCGATCCAATAGCAAAAAGTATTTTTTCCCTAATTATGCCTGACTTGAAAAACGTAGAGAGCATGTAATACACGGAAAAATGTAAATGACATACAATTACTTTTTTTTTTAAAAAAAATTCCTTAAAAAACTTATAATGGGAAACGAAAGGAGTAGTCTATTCTAAAGATTGATGTATCCTTGAAAAGAGAAGAGCTCTTTCAAGTCAAACATACCAACTGCCTGAATATCTCATTTTAAAGCACTTTTCTAAGTAGTCTTTGGGAATGCAATTCGATAAGCTCATAATCATAGTCCTTACTCCTGTCCACATATAGGTATATCTTGAGACCAATAGTAAAGCTTTAGGTGATTTGGGACACTATTTCCAAACATCCGAAAATGGATCATTCCTGACACTTATTCATGGGTTGTAGCCGATAGGAGTTGCTCTGTGGCAAACCTCTCACAAGAAGTAGCAAGTTCAGGATCAAGATACTATCCATAAAGAGTCTTGAATATATTGACTTAGTTGTAATCCTTAATATTTTATAATCGAGGCTTGTTTTTGGTATCAAGGATAAGGCATATTATTCCATCTCCTATTCCCTAGGCTTGTTTCTGGTATCAAGGATAATCATCAAAAAACCATAAAGCTTGATAATGTATAATTGGATTTCCGAAGAGGTTTCATTTATAGGAAAGTATGTTCTACTTACAGATATAAATGATATTTTAGCATATGTTTCTTGACTTTATATCTTTGGTGCAGTGCAGTTAGCAGTTCTAGCTGGTGATTTCTTACTCTCAAGGGCTTGTGTAGCTCTGGCTTCTTTAAACAACACAGAGGTAAAGTTTCAAAATTGTAGACACCAAATTTATTTCAGTTCTAAATTTTGGCCTGCGGGTCTCGTTTGCTCCGGGGATTAAGAAACCATGTCGTGCAGGTTGTATCTTTACTAGCTAAAGTTGTAGAACATCTTGTTACTGGTGAGACAATGCAGATGACAACAACATCTGAACAGCGTTTAAAGTATGTTCTTCTCTTGTAGCTATAACTTTTGGTGCAGTTCCTGTGGCTTTTTTAAAGGGTATTTTGTAACCCCCCATTTATTCAAGAGCCTTTAGTAAGACATTCTCGAATAAATAGAGCTGTTACCATCTCGGAATATCCGAGGTAGTGTATAACAAAGCAAATCAACCAAAGTACTTTATATAAAAACTGATAGAATTTAAACTTTGATATTACAAAACTACTCAGCGGAACTAAAGTACAACTGATGACTACAAAGTAGGTGATCTACATCTAAGTCAGTCCATCCAATTGCTCACGCCATCCCATGCTCCCACAGCACCATCTTTCCTGTCAAAACTGCTCCCCATTACGGATCATCACAGGTGTCACACGAATACACAGGGTCAACCACGAGGTTGAGTAGAGGAAAAGAAAATAAATAATAAGCCAACAATATAATATACTCCGCACCGATCCAACGCCAAATAAACCCCGCACCGATCCAACACCAAATAAACTCCGCACCGATCCAACACCAAATAAACTCCGCACCGATCCAACACCAAATAAACTCCGCTCCATATCACAAGACCCATTATTCATCACATCGTATCGTGTCACAGAATTATTCAATCAAATAAAGCAATATATCAATCATTCAATATAATAAGATGAACATTGTTATCAACGTTTAATAATCAAATAACTCATCAAGAGGCATACGGTATTCCCCTACCTCAAATAGCAGGCATGCAGATAAATCCAAAGCTCTCTAGAAAAGTTCCACGCGAAACCCGCTACCTAAACACGTATACGTAACGAATTAATAACCTTCCCGAACCCCATAACAACCTATACTTACTATAAATAGAAACTTTCCACAAATGGAAAGTTTCCAAAAATAGAAACTTCCAAAAATAGGAACTCCCATGATTCACCACTTTCCGACTCATAAACCTGACTACCCCAAACCCGTACTCAAAAGTAAGAATAATAAAACGTAATACTAACGAGTGACAACAACTTGAGATTCGATTATAATAACAATAGAAAAGATAATAATAAGGAATAATAAGAAATATTAATGATCAAAATAATAATAATAATAATAATAATAATGGTAAAAAAAATATAGTGGTAGTAGCCTTGCACTAATCTTAAGCACAAAAGACATAACCCACGCAAGTCCGCAGCAACGAAACACGCTCAGGAACATACAGCCAGCAACTTTCCCGACCTCCCTTCCGAACACTACTTCTGACACCAGACGCAACCCCTGATTCCCCCTCTGGCACCACCAGGCTCGCCACTGAGCCACGGCGGTTCCAGGGGAAGAGTCAGTGGTTGCCGACAACCTTCGACCACCATCTAACACCGTATCCAAACCCTGTACTCGGGTCTGTTTCCTGGTATTGTAAACCGCGACACCAAACGAACCCCCCTACAACATCCGACACAACAGCTCACAACCACCGTGACATGGACCACCCTGACACCCTAACTACAGTCTTTACGACAACCCCAAACCCACACAGAAATATGAACGAATTATGAAACGAATCTGGTTTAAACATGGCAGTTCAAAACGCTAACTGTGATTGTACAAAGACACGATTCCGACACCCTACACAGTACCCACCATCGACGGCCAACTAAAGCCAACGACGACCTCGACACCACCTTTACACCATCAACCCAGATCATATATTAAAATTACGAAAGAAAACAGGGAGATTAACCATTGACACAGAACGAAAAGTTTATAATAGTGCTGCGAAAACAGAGAAAACGAGAGACTTATGTGAGCATACCCGATTGTCCTTGCAAACGAACCACCCTAGGGTTCTTAAACCACCGCGACAAACCCTCCTTGCTACTCCCAGATGTGGCGGCAGAGACTATTGTGGGTGTGTGGGTGTTAGGAGGTCAAGAGTAGGGTTGAATGTTGTGTTAGATATGACGGCAGGAGGATGAGTAGTATGGTGTTTGTGTCTTTTTGTGTTAAGGAACGTGTAAGGCCATAGGGTTTGCACGCATACCAAGGCCCAACATCATCATTTAAACACGGTCTTACTACTAACTTGTAGACTCGACCCCTTAACACACCATATAACTAGAAAACATTTATTCGATGATACTGATTCGGTATATAAACTATCGAATACCCACGTTCAAATAATTAACAACACGCCAAATAATTGTAAGATATTAAAATAACATACGACTATATACGGAGTATTACATATTTTGTGTTTAGTAAGTGTTGTTATCAATTCTGAACTATCGTTGCAGATAGAATAAATGTTGTACTTCTCATGTCGTAGACCCAAATATTCTAGTTCTTCTGAAGCAAAGCTCAATCTGATTTATCGGCAGTTTGTCTTTCTTCTATTCTTTTTTTTTTTTGAAATTTGTTTGTCACTCGTGTGAAGGAGTGTTGTTTGTTTACTTATTCAGCCGATGTACACCTAGAAGAAAAAGGATGCGAGGTTGATTAACTTTATGCACATAACGACATAAGCAGGCTGATAGTTGTGTTTTAATTTTTATTTCCTTTTGTAGCATGGAGTATTATATGCAGAAGACCTACTACAAGACTGCATCGTTAATCTCAAATAGTTGCAAAGCAATTGCTCTTCTTGCAGGCCAAACAACTGAAGTTGCGACCTTAGCTTTTGAGTATGGGAAAAATCTGGCAAGTATTATTTTGAGACTCGTCGTTTAGATTTCATGATGACTATATTCATTATTTTTTTGAGTATTAGGGTGTGTACGGAAGGATGGATGAAGAAATGTGCCTTCTAACCCCTAATAGTTGTGTTCATAGTAGTTTTTTTAGATCTTTCAAACCCTCTAATTATTACCAGTTTTATTTTTGTTTCTGTCTTATCAGGGTTTAGCATTTCAGTTGATAGACGACGTTCTTGACTACACTGGCACATCTACGTCACTCGGGAAGGGTTCACTTTCTGATATCCGTCACGTAATCCACTACTCTTTATGACCCCTGTTTCAAATTGTTAAAAAAACTTCACAAATTTCTGAAATCCTTTTATATGACTGGTGCACTACAATTTCATTTGATTCCGTTCATGTTAGCAATAGCAACTAGATGGGTAATTATGGGTGGGAAGTGACTATTGTTGTTGCTGTTCGGCTGGTTCTTTGTTTTTCATTACGAACATGTCCTCGTATTTTCTTTGTCCCCACCAAGTTATACTCCGTTTTAGACACCAACTTCTCCCATTATATTCAATTCTTCTGTTACCTTCTAACACAATTGTTTTGCTTCTCTGCAGGGAATCGTCACAGCTCCTCTATTGTTTGCGATGGAGGAGTTTCCTCAATTATCTGAAGTTGTGCAACGGGGATTTGACAACTCTGCAGATGTTGATATTGTAAGTATACGGCCTGGTTTATTAATGCATACTCTCTTATTTGGCTTTCCTTGTGCTCAATTGGGCGGACAAATTGCAGTTCATTTGTATTCACATATTCTTGTATGAGACGGTCTCATGACAAGATTATCGTGAGGTCAGGCTTTATTATTGGGTAATCACTTATCGGTTCTATATTTTATAGAGTTATTGAGATTGTAGTTGGATTGGTTGGTCTTACAAAAAACTAATTGATACTCGTAGTATATTATTTTATATCTGATCTTCAAAGATGTTGTGGAAAAACTTGCTATTACAGTTACTATCTAATGCTCTATCGCGACAAAAAAAAATATGGTTGGGAATAAATACTCCTGTGGAATAGAGGAATAGCTAAAACTTCCTTCAGACTGTAGGTGTCCGTCGTTTTTTTAATTTATTTCATTTGTTGTTTGTGACTCGAGTCGTGTTTTTTTCATTCCCCCTGGCCTTTTCTTGTCAATGGAGGGGAGTGTTGACATGTGAAAAACTGAGAACGACACACGACAATAACCAGAGGGCATGGCTTATTAAATATTGTATGATGTCTGAATATATTAATATTCTCTATTGTGCCACCAGGCGCTTGAGTACCTCGGAAGAAGCCAAGGAATACAAAAGGCAAAAGATTTAGCGCAAAAGCATGCAACGAAAGCTGCTGAAGCCATCGAATCACTGCCTGAGAATGACGATGAAGATGTCAGAAGATCAAGACGTGCACTGGTAGAACTTACACAGATAGTCATAACTAGAACCAAGTGAAAATACGGTCAATTATAGTTTCTCAATAATCGATACATTAAACAAATTTTTTGTTTAATTTTTTTTTGTCCCGCTCCATGTATAACGAGGAAATCCAAAGTTCTGGTATTTTTTAGAACCACAGAATCATTTGGATAACTTATCAAGAAGTGGAAGTTGCAAAATGAAAGTTCTGTCGAAGCTTCTGTTGTATTTGTTCGGATCATTGTTTTGTTATATTTTATGGAGATTCAAACTGTTTTGTTAAGCCCTCTTCAAACAAAATACTTCCTCCATTCATATCCAAACTACACCTATTCCATTTTAATCCATTCATATCCAAACTACACATTTCCTAATAAAGTCACAAAAGTTACTAAAACATCCTTATAAACATCAATTATTTACACAAAATGCCATCAAATGGCCCACCATTACTCCACCACAAATAATAAAAAAAGCAATATACACACTTCCCATTGTACTTTCAATCGTATTTTAATAAACTCTTAAAATCCGTGCATAAAGCATAAATACAATTTGGATTTGAATGGAGGAAGTAATAGCCAATAATTCTTCCGCCTTTTTGCATTTTAAAGAATTTAACTAGTTAGATAGTATCTTTGTACCAAATGAAGGACAATTCATTTGAGACACACATCATGTAAGTGGCAGTATTCCTGAAATGCCGTCATTTTCCTCAGTTGCCTTTTCAGTTGCTTTATTGTGAGAGGAGTGCATCCGTGTTCAGCTTATGACGGATATTATCATCATAAGCAGCAAGACTTTTTGTTCATTTGAATACGCAAGGTCTAGCTCTCTAATTTTTCAAAGGCGTCTCGCTTATGACGGTCTTTCCAATAAGATCTCTCACATTCCGTCATTCCGTCATCCCCTCCCCACTTGCTCCTTTACGAAAGGTCTCTTCAGATGAATATTACCATCATAAATGAGAATTTATGTTAAATTTCTACACCATTGAGTCGTCCCATTTAGAACAATACCATCAAGGGCATCAACACGGGCCATTTTCTCTTTTTTTTTGCTTTTAAAAAATTTCAAGCTTGGCTCCGAAAGATAATACTCACGGCCTCACGGGCCACAATCGATTTACATATAAACATTTATGAACAGAAATAAATTAGTTGATTTTTGCGAGAGAGATCAACCTATCTCATCCTCATCCGACGGAGAAGAATAAAAAATACTTGTGAAAATGAACTCATGACTTATGAATTTTTCCGATAAGCTTATTGAATTCATCGTCAGTAGACTTAAGCATAAGAGACAGAGGAACATCAACACCACTCTGCAAAACCTCCAAATACCTCGGCATTATCCTCTTCTCCAAACTAAACGCAAAATACTGCGGAAACTCCTTCAATTCATACAAATCACCCTTCATTTCCCCAACAAAATACTCGAGTTTCGGCTTAAAATTATTCTCAATACTGAAAGTAAACAGGCTTGGACACCGTAACACCATCCCAACCACCTCGTCTCTGGTAAACCCCAAGTTCATCAAATACTCCAATTTGGGTATCAATACTCTTTCGACACTCGAAACCAATAAAACAGGATCATTATTAGCCAAACTAACAAAATCCTTAAACCCAAGTCTTTTAAGGTAAAACAGAGCAGGTTTCAGCTGATTACCAACACTACAAATAAGTAACCTTGGACACTTATTAATCACCTTCCGAAAACTACGCTCAGGAACTCCAAGATCATAATAAAGAAAGTTAAAAACCGGGTTCAAGTCGGTTTTAACATTGGACGTCAGAATTTGAGGACACATTCCAAAAATTCGGGGTAAGTCCTTATGATGGATACCTTTAGACTGAAGAAAAGAAATGATTTCATGAATAGACGGAAGAGACGCGGTATGAAGAGACGGGTTTAGTGCTAGCGCCTTGCCTGTATCGATGCCTAGGATTTCAAGGCATAGGATTTTTTCTTTGAATTGTAAGGAAAGGTTTTGGTGAGTTTGAGAGTAAAGTGGGTTTTGTGCTAGAACACTTTTAGTAGGAATTTTTGGTGTTAAATGTGTAGTTTGGTCTGAATTTTGGGGTGAAATTAAGCATGAAGAAGTGTAGAGTGCAGATGCTAATGCTTTCATTGTAATTTGGTTTTGGTTTGATGATTGTTCATGGGATTTGGAGAATGTATTGTTGTTGTTGTTTGATTTTGAAGATTGTTTTTCTTATCTTAGATTGAGTAATTGTGGTGTACACATGGCTTTTTGTTGTTGTGTTACTGGCTAGTTTTAGATTAGGTGATCACAAGGTTCAAACTTAATTCTCATATGATACCGTCATATCCATCGCAAACTTATAACGGGTCAAATATTATCCACTTAGATGAGAAAATACAAGATATTTGGAATTTCCTAAGTTTTGTCATAGATAATTAAGTAGCAGAACTTGACCCGTTAAAAGATTGCGATGGATATATGCGTCGTAAATAAGACATACTGTTACCTGATTTGCATATTTTTGGAGCCGTCCTGACTTAAAAACTACCTAGATCGTTAGTTTATGGTGTGAGTTAGAGGTGGCAATCGGGTAAGTCGGGTCGAGTTTGGGTCAGATCAAGTCGGTGGATCATATCGGGTGCAGGTCATGTCGGGTCGAGTTTGGGTCAGATCAAGTCGGTGGATCATATCGGGTGCAGGTCATGTCATGTCGGGTCAGCTTGCCCTTTCGGGCCGGGTCATTTTGGGTCAAATGCTGTGTCGAATCGGGTTAGGGTCGGGTCCGGTTACTTAACCGCAATACTACAATTTTTTACCATTAAACTGGGTCGGGTAAGTATCACGTCGGGTCTGGGTCGGGTTGGGGTCACTTATAATCGGGTCGGGGCGGGTCGGGGCGCAATGATTTGGGTTCGGGTCGGGTCGATTTTGCTCGGTTTCGGATCGAGTCAGACTTGCCAGTTCTATCTATAACTGATTCGATAATTGATTTAACCTGATTTGTTCTACCAAGCGGAAACCAAAATCGACATGTAATGACCTTTGACCTGATAAGGAGTTGACGTGAGAAAGAAAATTAACTTGATTAAAATAGAATGTAACCGATTTTTAACTATTTTTTTGGACAACGGTGAAATAGATTGTTTTACCGTTCAATATCAAATACTAACAACAGAAAACAGAACAAGATAAAACCTCGAATTACGACTTTCTACAAACGGGCTACAATCGGTAACGTTGCATCGGGAGTAAGAAACTTGTTGATGGAGAACGATTGAATGGACATGAGCTTCCTCCTCCAAATCTTCAGCAAAACTTTCTTCAATATGACATTGAAACAGTTGAAATGTCAAAAGTGAGATAACGACAAGAAACGAATCTGATTAACCTATTACCTGCGCTAATTACAACCAAACCTAATTGAAATTAAAATATGATATTCGCATTATTAAAAAATGTCAATAATTTTTTGTCAAGTACATATACGATAATTTATACTCGTATATTAAGCGTGGTTCGTAGTTTGTTTCTGCTATTCGATATAAACACGGGTTGTCAAGAATACCGTTGGATGAAAATCATTTAATTGCAATCCGATTAGCAAATTCTAAGGCACTTGGCTCTTTCAAGATAGCAATGTCTAAGAGACTAAAGAGTTAATTTCCACATCGAAGTCTCTCGATACTTGGTTGTTGCATTATCGCCAGTAAAAATTACGTAGTACTCGTATCTGATATTCATAAAAGATGATCAAGTGAACAGTCAGGCTACAAGGCACAAGTTCTTTAACAATGCACGAGTTTCTTTAACAATGCACGAGTTTCTTTTATGTTACGTAGTGACCACATAGCGCAACCACCACTGCCAGTCTGCCACCATCACTGCTACCATCGATACTTTGAGTTAACGATTTGTCAGGACGCCATCTTTGGAACATCAGAGACCACAAACCTGCTCAAGGATATATAAATTTAATTCGCACCAATGGCAAGTACACAAATTTTAAGCATAGATGAAACATCTCAACCAAAACCTTAAGGTGATGGTTGAGGCCCAACTATTATTATAATACGCTCCCTCACTCAAATGCCCGTTGGGCTTGAAGAGTGCTTAGTTTGCACAGGCTCCCCTTGACCTTCGGTCACACTGGCTCTGATACCATGATAGATGAACCATCTCAACCAAAACCTTAAGGTGATGAGGCCCAACTATTATTAATATTCCTAATAGACTTCACCTCACGAGAATAAAAAAAGCGGTTTTGAGTCATTTTGTATATCACCAGCTCCTATCCAAGGCGGTCACCTATCCTAGTACTACTCTAAATCCATATTGAAAATTGCATAAGGAATTCAGTCGTCTCATTTTGCTTTTCCCATCATATTTCAAACCAACAATGGTGCTTGGTGAGTCGAGTCCAATAGAATGAGATTTTTAGTGGATATCCCGCTATTATTAGTTTTACCAATGATCCAAGGTTGCCTTGCTATGGATCATGTTGGGAGTCAAGTTGGTTGAAAATGGAAACGTACCACAAAGGACGGACAACTATGTTTTTGCAACTTCTTCCTCCTTGATATCTTCTCCGGTCTTCCAAATGATATCTTTCAGCCCAGTTGAGAGGTTCTTGTAAAACTGTGAAGTCAATAGTTTTTAGTATGTGATTCATAGAAGCACGAAATAACACGTGCCAACAGCCATGAAACTAAGATTTACGTAACTTCAGTGCACGCCGAATGCAGTTAGAACATAAGCACTTATAAAGACTTAATGGAAACTTTAAAAATTTGTAGATCACATGGACAAACAGACCTTGTGAAACTCCAGAGTATCCCCTCTTGATTTACGAAGCTCGACCATATATAGAGAAGGGGCCACTTCAAAAATCTGTAGATCAACACAAGCTTATAAGATACAGAAATCGACAACAGCGTTCTATGATTTTCTGAGAAACGACCCAACTACTTGGAAGAGACGATCTCTCACTAAGCTACTCAGAAAACACCTTTTTTCATCATTCTTTGTGTTTTTCACGACACTTTTATCGTTAATCATGGCCCAAAGTGATTCTTTTATTTACGTGTTTTCATAATGAACGCACCCATTTTATTGTTGATCGTGACCATTTTCATTAGCAAATTATTTCATATCATTCGTCCCCGTTTTATTACTGTTGGTACCATTGTTACTTGAATTTATATTACGGTCCCACAATAACCATCTCTCAGGAGGACTTTGTACAATGATTTTACCGTCTCCAAAAACATTATCATTCCAAAAAGTTAGAATCAATAATTAAAGAGCAGGGATAAATCCGCAATAGAAATTTTTCTAAACAATACTCTGATTACTCTCTTTTCGCAAGATTGTACACAATTACGTGAGACAGTTGTATGAGTCCTTTTGGAAAGTAAATTTATATGTTCTTTTAACTTTACAAGAATGTAAATAGTGATGCATGTGTTATTGGAGGGCTATTTTGGGCTTTTCATTTAAGATTAAAAACATTTCAAATAAGATATGTATGATCCAAAAGATTGCATATATGAAAGCTTTTAGAACAGAGAGACTAAGGCCCTGTTCTTTTGGACTTCAAGTCACTTAACTTAAGTTCACTTCAGATCCTATAAGTTCAGTTCAGTTCAGTTCAGTTCCTATAAGTTCAGTTCAGTTCCTATAAGTTCAGTTCAGTTCAGATCCTATAAGTTCAGTTCAGTTCAGTTCCTATAAGTTCAGTTCAGTTCCTATAAGTTCAGTTCAGTTCAGTTCAGTTCCTATAAGTTCAGTTCAGTTCAGTTCAGTTCCTATAAGTTCAGTTCAGTTCAGTTCAGTTCTTATAAGTTCAGTTCAGTTCAGTTCCTATAAGTTCAGTTCATATAAACTCAATTAAGAAAAGTTATATACGGAATATTATTTTTAACAACCGATACAAACATTTCCTTTAATTATTCGATACACGTCATCTATAAAAAAAACTCATTAATAATTTACCCGTCTTTTACTCTCTAATTAATGCCAAACTATTATGCCAAAAAACAACAACTTATCATACGATGCGCTCACCCTCACCAATTGTCACTCTCCCATTAATCTATTTCTTTATCACCATTGTTAGAGAAAATAAATGGTTAGAGAAAATTGTAATACTGAATTAATTTTTTCCGTAATGTATTTGTAGTATAATGTATGAACTATGAACAAACCATTATATATAAAGTTGAAAATATTTTAAACTACTTTGTGTTTTAGACTAATTTTTTTATCAATGTCATCTATTGGATAATAATAATAATAATAATAATAATAATAATAATAATAATAATAATAATAATAATAATAATAATAATAACAATAATAATAATAATAACAACAATAATAACAACAACAACAACAACAACAATAATAATAATAATAATAATAATAATAATAATAATAATAGTTAACTTAAATTAAAAATAAAGTTAATTAAGTTCGGATTTTATAAGTTCAGTTGAGATCCTATAAGTTCAGTTCAGTTCAGATCCTATAAGTTCAGTTCAGTTCCTATAAGTTCAGTTCAGTTCCTATAAGTTCAGTTCAGTTCAGTTCAGTTCCTATAAGTTCAGTTCAGTTCCTATAAGTTCAGTTAAGTTCAGTTCCTATAAGTTCAGTTAAGTTCAGTTCCTATAAGTTCAGTTCAGTTCCTATAAGTTCAGTTCAGTTCAGTTCAGATCCTATAAGTTCAGTTCAGTTCAGTTCAGTTAAGTTTCAGTCCAAAAGAACAGGGCCTAAGTGAGTATATTTTAATTTTATTAAATAAAAAAAAGGAAAGAATATTGAAAGATAATTACAATAATAGAAAAACTTGTTAATCGGAAAAAAGTCTAAATTATTGTCACAAATTCTCATTGAAGACGGATACTATCCGTCTTAAGCTTGTGACGGATAGTATCCCTCTCATAACAAGGCAAGTGGGAAGACAAGCAGGGCTAAATGGAGCATTTCATGGATCATCCCACTTGCATTTTGTGAGAGGGACACTATCCGTCTTCAGCTTGTGACGGATAGCGTCCGTCTTCAATGAGAATTTGTGATTATTGTGGTGTGGTGGGTCTGAGGGAATTACCCTTCCCTTAAGAGAATCAAATTTGACTTCGATGCCTCAAGATGGTCGTTAGATATATAGACAGCCTCCCCATTATTGCAAGGGAACAGTTTTATAAACGTGTTTGCATCCGGCCCCATCCCCCACCCCACTTGTAGCACGAGCCTCATTGGAGGCACATGCATAGTGATAAAGATGGCGACCTAAGATAAAAAGAGGGGGTATTCACTTTTGGGATACTATCTATCCGATAGCAAACAAATACTCTTCTTCGAATGAATACCTCTGTTGCAACAGCAAGCTGACCCTTGCGTCCACTTTTTTCTCCTTGAAGTTTCATCTGAGAATCAACGTGAGAAAAGTATATGTCAGAAGTATATACTAGACTGCTAGTCTACTGGTGTTGGCTTTTGAACAGAGATGAATATCTCGCTGCCCATTTTCAAGTATATGGTAAAGCAATAGGAAAGAACGAATTATTAAATTATTCTCTGGCCATTTTTTAGATTCTTCTAATACAAATTCGACTTTTGAATATCTCACAGAAAAATAAAAAAATAAAATAATGACAATGACAAATCTACAAAAAAGAATTTTACCTTGTAATTACTTTTCTTGACACCAAAACCCAAAGGAACAGCAGTTTCTTCAATCTTTGAGATAATCTCACTAGCAGGGGTTTTCGAAGTAAATCGTGTTTCACGTTTGACTAGTCCCTGAAAAACGAATACACATGAGATAATATCATCACGGTTCACATCCTTTGACCACTAAAGACCAACGGGTACTATAAAAATGGGATGGAGTGAGTACGCTCATGACTGGAATTACATCTCGATTAAACTAGTACGACAGCAGTTAGCTTTTTAAAAAAATGGTGAATTACCACTTGTTTTTCAAAAAGTTTGCCAAGATTAAGACCCTGTGAAGTGGCGATCAGCTCAAATGCATTCATGGCAACAGGGGGCGCCGGTGCCGGTGCCGGTGCCGAACACCGATCTTCCCTTCTTTCAATAACAAGGTTTCCTGAGTGCTGAAAATAGTACCAACAAGGCACGGTCAGTCATTTTTTAGGCCGAAAAGAAGTAACAGTTTAAAAATAGAACATGAGGCTGACCATTGACTGGTCAAATATGGCATCAATATCATCCACGCTTATATTAGGCTCCTCAAAAACGGACGGCTTGTAGCCTTTCTTAAACCACTCATTTTCAATCACTTCAGCAATCGTAATTCTCTGTCAGAAACATGAAATACAGTAACATAAAGTGTGTTAAACAAAGATACTCGAATCAGTTAATTGACAATTAGCATGAACTTACAGTTGAAGGATTAGGATCTAAAATTCGTAGGATTAATTTCTTTGTACTAGCAGAGAACCATGGCGGACAAGTGAAAGTTGCCTTGTGTATCTGCACAAAATAAATTCTATAAAAGTGAGGGAAAGGGACATTAGATATACAGTGCCTTCGAGCAGTCAGGAGTAAGAGTGTGAGACTAAGGTGTGGGACGATAGTTGAGAACATAACGAAAAAGGCTATGGCAAAACTAGGCGCAAATGTATCTCAATCCCTAATTTGAATTTCATAGACAAAAACCATGTCTGTAGTACTATATTCGCTCCAACTTCCAAGTCCTTGGGTAAACAGCTAGCATTTTATTCCTTCCGACTCTCAACAGTCAACACTCCTTTATTTCCCCCAGCTTGGTGACACATTCTCACACACAATGACACAAGAATTACCATGAGTTTTATACGGGACTGATATTGAGGATACAGTATTATGTTACATCACATTATCAGACTTTTTCCTCGCTACTCTGCTACAGTGTATGTTGTCATCCTACAATGAATCGGTCATTGACTCCAGCATTTATACCAAAAGAGGAAATCAATTGGAAACCAGTAAATAGCAATAAAAGCAGGAAAGTACGACAGTAAAGATGTGAAACCTTGCCTCCAGCCAAGCCAATTAAATCAAGAAAAGTAGAGTTGAAGAGAAATGAGCAACAACCATAAATGCATATGTTCTACCTTTTTATACAACGACATGAGGTTCGCATCTTCAAAGGGCAAATAGCCTGCCATAAGAACAAAAAGAATGACACCACATGACCACAAATCAGCCTTTGCTCCGTCATAGCCTTTGTTGTTGATGACCTAAAAGCTCAACAATAAAGTAATATTATAAAAATAAAATGGGAAAAGAAAAGAAAAGAAATGAAAGAAAAAACGACTAAAGGTCGATACTGTGAGGACTAGAGAGGCATCATATACCTCGGGGGCTACATAATTGGGTGTACCACAAGTAGTGTGTAGTAATCCATCTTCCTGAAAAAACATCTTAAAAAGTCATAATAGTCCTCTGGCCTAAACCGCTAGAGATAACATTCAAAGCAGAACGCATTTCTGACATGGAAGATTGAATAGTAAGACAGACAGGATCACTTACACGGACTTGTTGTGCTAAGGCACTCAATCCAAAGTCTGAAACTTTAAGAAAACCCTTAGCATCAAGCAGCAGGTTCTCAGGCTGTTTACAAGAGCATCAAGGGCAACACTAAGTCAGAATGGTTCCCAGTTACTTTGTGAAAGTAAAAAAATCTATATTTAAAATAATATAGAAAGAACAACAAAAGAAATCCATCACCTTTAAGTCTCTGTGGAACACGCCTCTGCTATGACAATAATCAACAGCATTTATTAGTTGTTGGAAGTACTTTCTTGCTTCATCCTCCTTTAATCGTCCCTTGCTTGCCTGAGGAACGTTTTTTTCATGATCAACATAAAGAACTATAATATAAATTGCGTAACAATCTGATGGATAGCAACTATCGAATATGCTTGTCATTTGGCATTTTTGGCTTACAATTTTATCAAAGAGTTCTCCACCCGTGACAAACTCCAAAACAATGTAAATCTTTGTCTTGCTGGCCATCACCTACACGTACCACTAAAATATAAATTGAACACAAAGACAAGACAATAGGTATTTATCAATATATAAGAACACGTTATGCAACTACTGTAAGCAAAAAAGAAACAGTAACTGTCAATCTATTTAGTTCACAAATTTTAGATCAAAATAGGCAGTACTACCAGTCTACCACGGGTAGACTATCAAAATGTCAATGGAAATATATTTGCTCCTAACCTCGTACAAACGGATGATATTTGGATGTCCTACTAATTTCATGGTAGAGATCTCACGCTTAATCTGCAGAGAAAAAACAGGCGGAGTAGAAATTAGCAATGTTCAATACCATTAACCCATGGATAGGAACTATACACAAGAAAGCAATCTCGTTAATGATGCAGGTGAAACCAAACCACTAACCCTTTGTTTTAATATAGATTAAGGAGAGAAAGAAAGGGGGGAAGGAGATAAGAAGAAATGCTATTTTCCTTCCAAATCGTTCCTGTGTGAAAGAATATACTTCCACGTTCAATTCCCGTTTCCCCCCAATACCACAAACACCAACACCAACACCAATCCCAAATCACTGTAGTCAAATCTAATGTTATTTATAGTTTAAACTTATCAGTTTGACTATGCGTTACATTGACATAACATGGCACTTCATTTTAGTCTAAAAACACGAAATGATTCATAATCAACGAGAATGAACAACAAGCATCCAGAAAAGCTATTAGCTTTGAGCCTTTGACATGTCTCTTTGGCTGGAAAACCAAGAAATCAACCCAACAGGAAATAAAGTCCTATTCGAAGATGCCAATTTCTTTTCTACACATTCTCAGCACATAAAACAGTAACACATGATCAGCACTGCCTCTACTTTTCTACACATTCTCGATGTTTACAGAAATGAGGAATAGTAGAGCACTACAGCATGAACGATTTGATTCTTGCAAATTCCAATCCGCATTCCCCAATAATGCCAATCCTAAATCACTGTCATCAATCCGAATGTTATTTAAAGTTTAAGTTCTTGACAAGACACGACACTTAATTTTAGGCGAAAAATGCTTTCATAGTCTTCAAGAATCAACAAAAAGAATCCAGTAAAACCATTAGCTTCGACACTTATCTTTCGCAGGGAAACCAAAGAAATCCACACAACAGGAGAAAAGATGCAAACTTAGTCCACACCAACAATCACAAAACCTATTCGAGAATGCCGATTTCTAGCTCTCTCATAACTCATTAGAACCCAACCTCCATTTCTTTGATCAAGCAAACAAACTAGTATGCATAATTTACCAAGAAACCAAAACAAACTCAGAAATTGACCACCACACCAAATTTAGCTGGACTAACATGAATCATCATTCGAAACCATCAATCAATTACACCTAAAACCATAACCACATCAAACCACACAAAAACCAACAACAATAACAACGAAAGAACAATAACCAACAAAAGCAATTTGGGCTCGACTAACATGAATCATCATCCGAAACTGTCCATTACACCTAAAAGGCTAAAATCATAACCACATCAAACCGCACAAAAACCAACAACAATAACAACAAAAGAACCAAAACCCACAGAAGCAATTTCGGCTCGACTAACATGAATCATCATCTGAAACCGTCAATTACTACAAACAGAAAGATTCATACATAAATACATCAACCTAAAAACATAACAGCATCAGAAATATATACCTGACCAATCATTTTATGCTTAAGAACCTTCTCCTTATCAAGAATTTTGATAGCAACATTCTCACCATTATCCAAATTCCTTGCAAATTTAACCTTTGCAAAAGTTCCTTCACCAAGAGTTCTACCAAGTTCATACTTCCCAACCCTTGTCCTCCCACCATTACCACCACCACCACCACTATAACTACTCCCTGGTGTTCCCTTTGACCCCATTTTTCTCCACTAAAATTAATATTTTGTTGAATATTATTTAAGGGTTTTATTATGTATTATGTAAATAATATAATAATAATAATTTATTGTAATTAATAAGGGAAAATATCACAATCTCTTCTTCTTACAAGGTTGCCAAATCTGACTCTTTTCAACCTTCATTTTTTTTCCTCTTTATAAAATTTAATCAATTGGGTATCAAATAAAATTAAAGATTAATAAAATATTACCATAACAATACAAATAATTATTGATATGATTGAAGATTATAATACAAAAAAATACCCATGATAAATTATTAAAATAGAATTTAGGGAAGATATAAGGGGTAAAGTTTGAAATTTTAGATTAACAGAAAGAAATAATTAGTAATTAAGATTGCAGCTAATTGCAAGGAGATCGGAAAAATTCACGAAAAAATGTTTTTCTGAGAAATTTTTGGTGGGTTTTTTTATTTGTAAGAGTAATTTGCGTTAAATTATGGGAAATTGAATGATTAGGAGAGATTTCTAGCATCGTAATTGTGCGCTAATAATTTAATTAAATTAAATAAAGCTAATTGTTTGTTTGATTTAAGGGTTAACTTATTTTTTCATTAAATTAGGTTGATTTGGTCTCTGATTACTGCAATTGGATTGGATAATTGGAATTAAAATATTTATAGGTGGGGTCTTGGCAAAGGTGGTGTCCGAGGTAGGTGTTATTCTGTTTTCCGTTTACAATTCCAAAAATAGTGATGGTTTCTTAAAACGGAGGTATCCGTCTTATGTTTGGTTGGAGTTTTTGGAATGGCTTGAAATTAAATTCAATACTTGCTCCGTTCATATCCAAACTACCTCTATTTCATTTTAATCCATTCATATCCAAACTACACCTTTCTTAATAAAGCCAACAAAATTACTAAAGTATCCTTATGGATATCAATTATTTACACCAAATGCCATCAAATGACCCACCATTACTCCACCAAAAACAATAAAAAAACAATATACACACTTTCTATCATATTTTAGTAAACTCTTAAAATTTGTGCATAAAGCATAACTACACAATGGATTTGAATGGAGGAAGTACATTTTAGTGTTCGGTCAGAGGGTTTTGGAATGGAGTTAAATACTCAATCGATTCTAATTCCATTCCAATACCTTGGAATCCCATACATCAAAATTTCTAAATCCATTCCACCTTCTTACTATACTCAATCCATTCCAGGATCAAACCAAACACTATTCCATGATCAAACCAAACACTTTTGAGCAAGTATGAGGTTCTAAAGCCATACCTCCATAATATCACAATCCATTCCAATCCATTTCAATATTTTGAACCAAACGACCCCTTAATTGATTTAAGATTATATTAAAACTAGTTTTTAACTCGTGTAAAATTGTATAGGTATCGTTTTAATAATATTGCTATAATGATTAATTAGAAATGTTAAACCAAAATACATGTATATTTTATACTCTGTTTCTTTTTATTATGGTAAAACACGTGCGAAATTGCAAGAATTTGAAGTTTACACGTGCTTTAAATCCGTGAAAAAATGTACGAATTTAGTGTTAAAACAAATTAACAAAATTTGTAGATCTACTCATTGTGGTGGATAAACTCAATATTTATAACGAATTCTTCAAGGCCTGTTTGGGAATGGACATTTCATTCTTAAATATGGATAATACCGTGTGTTAGGGTGTCTAAAATTTCAGAATTCTAATTTGGGCCAAATCCTTCAGAATTTGTTTAGAATCCAATTGGGCATAAATCAAATACCATCAAAATAGGTCTTATTTACAAATCCTTTGCTTTACGGTTGATCAACCTTCTCAATACTCTCACACGACACTCTTTATCATGCGACTTATCTTCACCTCAAAGCTTCCATTGCAATCAAATCAAGCTTTCATTGATACAATTTTTGCACAGTTCATCAACGATTCTGATCTTTATTGCGTTCTAGTAAGTTGAATTTTCTTTTAAACTATTAATTAGTTTTAATCCCGTGCAAATTGCACGGGATTGCAGGTTCAAATATTGTTATTTATAAATAATGATTAGTCATATTTTCGATTTTGGATTTGTAATATAATTTTATATGACCGATATACTAAAACTATTGTAATATTAACATACAGTTTATATTCAAAGTATATCAAAACGCAATCAATCTATTTAAATTTGAAATATCATAACAGAATTATAATATACAATGATAAGTAAATGTTAATACAAAAATCTCAAAATTTTCTTCATTAAATATGCATTTTTCATCGTCACAACTCACTCATAAATCAGAGTTGTCAACATGTCGAATTCTTTAGGGATAGTTTGAAAGCCGATAGTTTCAACTTACCCCATTCAAAATAATGAAATAGGTTGGTCTTACTCTAGGGGATCAATATAGTTTTTACCTTATCAAAGAAAAAAAGATATGACTGTCCCCAAAACCCGTCATTATCCGTGTTTTTGTAAATGTTAAGTATATATTATGATACTTTTCTTTTGCAATTTCAATATCTCATTTTTTGTAATCGTGTCATTATTCATTTAATATTTGGAGAGTTTTTTCAAATAATATTTATGTTGAACTTTATACATACTTTTTACTGTAATTAAAATTTTCATCCATGAAGTTTTATGCTAGAACTTTGTGGTATTTTTTTCGTATTTTTATCATTGTCTTCTTTTGTAGTTTTAAATAAACTTTTAAGATTAGTTCTTGTGTTTAATATTTTTGGCATGCTGATATTGATATGATTATCATGAAAAATAAATGTATGTTTGTTATTTATATACAAAATTAAAAATGAATATAAATTTTCTTGATTTACTTGATATAGTTTAACTAACATTTTTGGTCATATTATTGTTCCAAAAATACTTTAAAGTTGTTGGGGCTGGTGTCCTTGACAGTTAGTACAATGACTTACTAAATCTCTTAAGGATCACAAGGGCATACTTCAGTATTATTATCAGTTGATCCACGTTTATCAATAACGGTTGGCTTGCTAGATAAGTTTGACGTTATTGTCATACGGATGGTGGTGATCAACTGGTCCCTATACGTCACACCTATAGGACACGTTTGAGAGATGTGAAGGTATGAAAATACAGTCACATTTATGCCGAATATGACTAAACAGTTAGTCAGAGGTATTGACTATTAAATTAGTCAATAAGATGTTGAGATTATTATTTAATACGGATTAAATAATTTTAGCTAATGCGGATTACATGATTAATTCGTAAAATAAAATATAAACGGTTATATTTAATTAAATATTGAATTTGCGTATTAATATAAACAGTTATATTAATTTGGCCAATTATACAATATCGTATTTTGTCAGACCATTATTGATGTATCGACTACATTAATATCTGATAACAAGTATACGATTTATAATAAATACCCGCGAATTATATTTTAGCAAATGGGTCGAATCACGCATTGAAATAAGGTAAGAGTGGAAAGCCCACTCCTACCCAATACCCTAATTCGGCCGACCAAGTGCTACATAAGGAGAGTCCTTCTCCTTTTGTCAGGGGATTCATTCAACTGGTTATTGACAATCTCAAGAATTAGGGTTTTGAGAACATTATTTTCCCAAAACTCAGATCTCACATCTAAAACATCACAAAAGCTCTCCCAATATTGCAAGGCAATTGGAGAGTATTTCTAGCACACGCGGCATCATCTCAATCAAGTCTTGGGTGCAAGTTATATGAGGGAATTTACTTTAATTCCTGTTCTTAGGCCTATTCATGCAAGAACCCAAGGTTGTATTCCTTTTTCATGCTTTTAATTAACTTATGACTATAATCACAATTGTATGTTTCGTTATAATCCTTCACGTTTTAGGGCGAATACATGCATTATTCCCCACAAAAGTAACTAATTTTTGGATGTTTATTTATTTGATTAACTTGATTTGTTAAAATTGAAAATGAAAATAATACTAATTAACATACAAAATATTATATAATATTTAATTTTATGTTATAGAAATTGACCATTTTTCGTAGGAATTTATGTTTACGAATTTATATAAAAATGTTACGTAATATTTCTGAATTACGATATCAGACATTTATTTAGAATATCGGGCGGTTATGACTCCGGAAATTCATCAAACACATTGTAGGACCCACCCGAGAGAATTAAAAATAATAATAATAAATTGTTGTCTAATCGTTTTAGACGGGACATATATATTCGATTATATAATATTTAATTTTATGTTATACAAATTGACCGTTTTTCGTAAGATTTCATGTTTACGAATTTATATAAAAATGTTAGGTAATATTTCTGAAACTACGATATCGGGCATTTATTTAGAATATCGGGCGGTTATGACTCAGAAAACTCATTCATTAAACACATTGCGGGACCCACCTGAGAGAATTAAAAAAAAAAACACTTGCGTTGATGACGTGGCTCAACCAGGGCTTCTGAAATGTTTCTGTAATTATATAGATAAGATTGTTTCATATTTGTTTCTAGGGTTTATTTAATCAATAGTATGATCTCGTGCGAAAATCAATCACATGCCTGTATTATACTACAACAGTTTAAACACTCTTATTTTCACTGCCTTTTGCTTTCGTAGAAGCCTCATTTTAAGGCAATTGATTCTAAAATTAGCATAATTAATTGCGTGTATAATCATTTGATTCTTGTTCGGAGTTCTGGTCTCAAAGGGATTAATTATTGTTGTCCTTCAATTATGGAAGGTTTTCCAGGCATTGTTGCTGCTGTTTATTTGTGGTAGGTTATGGTTGTCTTACTGCTCGTTACTGTTGTTTGATGTATGTTGTTGTTGGTTCATGTTGTCTGTGGTTGTTTCTACGCTATTCCGTTGTTCGTCATTGTTGTTGTTACTGCTGATTTGCGGTTGTTTATACGAAGTGCTGCTGCCTATTGCTATCACTGTTGCATAGTTGTTGTTATTACGTAGTGCGACAATTGGAGGTTGTTCACCAAAACATTAAGCAATGGAGGTTGTTCACCAAAACATTAAACATGGAACATGACAAATAATATTTATTACTAGAATGATATATGTGGTCAGGCTTGCGCCTTATAAGTATTATTAGGATTTAGGACTTGTGACTTTGGACTTAGGAGTACTCAATACATATTTGGTATGTTTTATGACTATTATAATTTATGTGGTTAAATGCGTTGCATTCTGAATTTTAAAATTGATTCATCATACAGAGTTATCAATTTTTGTTTACAGCAATGAGTGACAAAAATAGTTCACGAGTTTCAAGGAAACGGACTAGGATAGAGGAAAAGGATGCTGATATGGAGTTTATCATGCTAGTAGTGAGTTTTATCATTGTAACACCCAATGTTAGTGAAGCTGAGTTGTGAATCAACTCGGCCGAGTAGATCACACTCGGCCGAGTACGTGATACTCGGTCGAGCCTTCTATGTCAGTAATGTCAGTAGCTGAGTTGCGAGTCAACTCGGCCGAGTAAGTGCTACTCGACCGAGTAGGTCGCACTCGACCGAGTACGCCACACTCGGCCGAGTGCGAAAGCACTTGGTCGAGTGCTTCCTTTCCAATTTCTTAAACCACGGTTATTATAAATTTAATCCGTGATTAGTAAATCATTTTAACCTAATCAAAAACTTAGCAGAAACCCTAAACTCTCATTTCCCTCATTTATCTTTCTCCATTTCCCTAATCCTTCAAGTTAATAGCAAGTCTAGTCGCGCCGATCATCTACCTAGTCCGTATATCACCAAGTAAGTGTGTATATCTACCGTTTTGCATCCCATTCATGATAATTTCAGTATGTAATTAATAATTATGTGATCCCTAGGAGGAGGATTCGTAGAGGAGCATTGGTAGGAAGTTGCGATTGTCTTGCTAGCTGTTCCATTTGAGGTAGGGTTTCCCTACTCAGTACTGTATGATTATCTTGTGACGATACTGTATTGTTATTGTATTACCATGTATAGTATGATGTATGAGATGCCAATGGTAACTTGTGTGACCGTTGCGGGGAACGGATTCCACTCCTATGATCGCTTCTCGTGGGACCCGCCACGGGAAAGATGTGCACATTTATGGTCTAGGTACCCCTTGCTGCGGTAAGTGGGGAATTCGTGTGGGACTAAAGGTCACCACGATAGATATAGATGATGGTAATAGTTTATGTTGTGAATTATGTATCATGTCGGGTATCCGTCTTTGATGAGTCCAAATTTAGTCGTTATTTTCCTTTCTTTTCCTCTCATTTCGATTCCGTTTCACCCCCGTTTTACATACTATTGCTCGATTTTATGCCCGATATCTCTCTTCTACGTATTTGGTTTCTATTTTGTAGGACTTGAGGCGGGAATGAAGAAACGAGAACAAACGAGGCGGAATCAAGGCAAAAAGAGGAGAAAAAGTGAAGAAATGGCAAAATGGGGTCCTCAGTTGGTCGGTCGGCAGCCAGCTGCCGGCTGGGAGCCCCTTTACCTATGACATGTTCAGAAATTTTCAGTACCAAGGTTCAGGGCCCTCAGCCGGTGGCCGACCGCCAGCCGGTCAGCCGGCTGGGATCCCCTTCTCGACACTTAGCATTTTTTCCCAAGATCAAGAAAACAGTAGCAGAATTCAAGGCCCTCAACCGGTGACCGACCGGCAGCTGGTCCACCGGCTGGGGAGGAAGCTAACATCGTGCAAAATCCAATAGCAGCAAAAAGGGTCCTCAAACGGCCCCCGACCGGCAGCCGGTCGACCGGCTGGGAGCCCTTCTCAGGAAATCACGCGCTATATAAACCCGCACTTGTACCATTTTCATTTACGCAATTTTTATTTCTAAAACACGCATCCCTAGGGTTTCTACTGTTTTATTGTTCTTCATTTTAGACTCAAAAACTCAACTCATTCACATAATCTTCCTTTAGTTTACATAATCTTTTAGTTAATCTCCTAGTTTATCATCCTTAGTTTGTTCTTAGCACTTTCAATAGTTTACTTTTGGGATTTTGGTTGTAACTTTCAGTGATTTGAGAAGATCTTTCCTTTTGTAACCCAAGTTCCATACTTAATTCAGTCAATTGGTATAATCTTTCTCTTCATTACTTAGTTATTTCGATAGTTTGCATTTCCTTTAAGTTTTCATTATTCAATTGTTTACATTTGCGTTTTTCAACATGTTTAGCATTTATTCCTCATATGTTTACATATTTTGCTAAGTATGTGTGTGTAGATTATTTCTAGGGTTAGGGGGACCTATGCTGGGTATTTAATGATGGTATATGCTTAGTCTTAAACTAAATTACTCTACTCATTTGCAAAAGTCATTTATAGGTTCGCATGCTAGGTGTTCGATGTATTGTCACAACGGCGGTTGGGCCTTAAATTGTCACCTTTGTTAGTCCTTAGCGATAGTTCGAGACTTGCTTATGTTTGTTCCTATGTTGGTTGAATGAATCATAGCGATATCTAGGTTAACCTCGACCTAAGGCAATGCTTTGAGTAGTTTGTTGACCGATTTGCATGTTTCGTTGACCACCCTTCATAGCAACCCCGACACCCTAGTCTCCCTTTATTGATTTTTCATCTACCATATTTCTTTTTACTTAGTAGTTTATCATCTTTCTCAAAACCCTATTACCCCACTAGACTTTTACTCGAACCGAACTAAGCAATTTTCCCACCATCCTTGCGATGGACAACCCAATTATACTACTTAATTTGGTTTTAAAAATATTGTTTGATAGCGGGAACCGACGGCTTTAATCTCGCCCATCAAAATGGCACCGTTGTCGGGATGGTGCTAGAAATTGCATAGTTTAGTTTTAATTTTAGTCCTAGTTAGTTGTGTGTTTGTTTGCTCTTGTTTAAGTTTTCTTAGTTCCTTGTAGAATGGTTGTGCTTATTATTCTCCCTAGTGCCTAAAAAACACTAGGACGACTAACATTTTGTGCTAAGTTTATGCCAAGGGGTGAGACATCTTCTCTAATTTATAGTTCCGAACTGGAGAGGCTTTTTTGAGCCTTAAGGAGCCGAACTCTAGCTAGGGTGAGAATTGCATCCCAAGCCTCAACTTGCCAAAACAATCCTTCTACTTCACCCGAACTACAAAGCCCATGCCAAACCAAGAACAATATCAACCAACATTCAACAATATTGAAAACCCATTGTATACTTTTGAGGTAAAAGAGGAATCACCACTACCCACACCTCACTTTCAAAACCCACCTCACCTCCACATCATGGCCGCCCTACGAGACCAAAACCGTCCAAACCACAATGACACGACAAATCCGATCCTATCAACTTTGGTAACCTTGTCCCCCAAAACTTTGAGATACACCCCTCACAAATGAGTTCCATTGAGAAGCATGCATTCGGTGGGGCCTCTCACGAAGATGCTCACGGACATTTGAGAAAGTTTAAGGGCAAGGTAGCAATGATAAAGAAAATCGGGGTCCCGAAAGAGACCTTGAGGTTGATGCTATTTCCGTATTCACTCACCGACAAGGCGGATCGTTGGCTAAATATCAATCCTCCAAACACTTTCACTACATGGGATGATTTAGCCAAGGCTTTCCTTGCAAAGTACTACCCCTCTTCAAAGACGGCGATGATCCGGAACGAGATTACCCAGTTCCAACAAGATGACGGGGAAAGTTTAGGAGAGGCATGAGATATATACAAGATTTACTAGCTCGGTGCCCTCATCACGACATCCCGACATGGTATACTACTCAAACATTTTTCCAAACTCTTCTCCCGAGACCTAAGGAGATGGTGAATGCGTCGGCGGGGGGAAGCTTTGATCACCTACCGGATGAGGAAGGTATATAATTAATCAAAAAGATCGTGGATTCCGAGGAAAATTATGGCACAAGAGGGAATGTGTTGAGGAGGAATAACAAGTACCCAAATGAGAACCTCTCTAATACCAAGGCTAATGAATTGAAGAAACTAATGCCAAAATAGACTTGTTGACCAAGAAATTGGAGGAATTAACCAAAGGTCAAACAAGCAAGGCGAGCGGGAGTCATGGCCTCGGGATGTACCAAGTCAACAATGTTGTTTCATGTGACTTGTGCAGTGGTAGTGGCCACGCATTCGAGGTTTGTGCTAACAACAACTCATTTGAGGGAAGTGGAGGTGAAGAAGAGTTGTACGCTTTTCAAGCCTTCAACAACCCAAGGAATTCGAATACCTTCAACCCCAATTCAAACTACTACCATCCGGGCATGCGAGGCCACCCTAACTTGAGCTACAAGAGTACAAATGTCCTAAATCCTCACCAACTCACACAAACACAAGCTCAAAATCCACCCGGATTCCAACCGAGGGGTGGAAACTTCAATCCAAGAAACAATTTCCAAAGCCAAAACTTCTATCAAGGGAACCAAATGAATCAAGCTAATCAAGGCTTTGCGCCCAATTTCAATGACCCAAACTACAACAATCCAAATTTCAACAACAACAATCAAAACCAATACCAACCCCAAAATTTCAACCAACCTTCATTTCAAAGCAACCACTTCAACAACAATCCAAATCCAAATCAAAACTTCAACAACAATCAAAACTTCAATGACCCAAACTTCAATCAACAATTTCCACCGAATACCCAAAATCCAAACTTCAATAACCAAGGACCAAGGGCAAATTCTCAAGGTGGAGGCGCAAGGAATGACTATGGATTCCCCTTGCCCCTTACTAATGCTCCTCACCAAGACCCATCAAGTGAGAGACAAGTGGGGGAATTGCTCAAACTTGTGAAAAATATGCAAACAACCCACAATTAAGAGATGGTGAACTTGAGGAACGCCAACCAAAAGGAGATACGAGAGGTGGAGGCTAAAGTCGCTTCCCATTTCCCAAGCCTTAGCCAATCCTCAAAGGTCTCCGGGCGGTTTCCTAGCTCAAGGTCAAAGCTCAGGAGACGCTTCAAAACCTCATGGTGTCAATGCAATTATCACAAATGCCCAAGAGCAACCAATGCTTGAAACCAAGAGTAGCGGGGGAAAATCTTCACTTGAACAACTCATGACGGTTTTGTTAGGTTCAAGTAACACGACCCTACTATAAAATTAGTCATACTAATTTTACTTAACAAATTAAACTTTTAATTTGTGTCAAGATCTTTATGCATGCAAAATAAATGCGGAAATAAAAGATTCGGACGCTTACATTCGGTCCAAATATATGCTAGGACGATCCTCCACGGAGCAACCAAAATAGCTTGCCTCCTTTACGATGCACCCAAGATGTACCCTTAATACCGAAAAACTCACGGACTAGGTGAGCAAGAATCAGTTTTCTTAAAAACCGAGTTCTAATCTAATTAGAACAATAATCGAGATACTATAACAATTATAGTAGTTAAATATAATCTCTATTATATATTTATTATCAATATTATTTTCTTACTATAAATAATACAAGAGGATTTTTGAGGTTTTTCTATACTTAGAAAATATGAGCAAAAACCATGTTTCATAAAAATGAGAACAATTCACATTATAAGGTGAGGGTTGGGGTTGAGTGTGGCGTGTGAGTGGAGTGTATGGGAAGGGTTGGATGTTCTTTTTGTCTTACCCAAACACATAGGGTTGCATGCCTACAACTTGGGCATCAAGCCTGTTAGTTATTTAGACCATATTAATACTCATATTGTGATCTTAAAATTACAATATATAATCTAAAATGGTCTAAATCTACATGCATGCAAACAAAAGTATAAAAGATGGTATTAAACCATCATAAGATAAAAAAACCTTACATTGTATAAGCAAGATAATGAGCACAACACAAGGACTCCTTCCTTATTGTTGTTCTTGAGCTATGGAATAAGAAAGATCCTCCAAGACTACTAGCCACCAAATAGATGGTCTCCTAAGGATACACCCAAGATTATCCCAAAAACTATTAAGTTACTAACTAGGTAAATTTAGTAGTAGACCTTGTATTATGTGATAATATTATTACACTAATAACATTATGATATATTTATTATTATGAGGATTTTTTTCTCTTAAAAATTAAGAGGATTTATGTGTATAATGAGGGGTATATATAGGGGTTTGAAATGTAAACAATTCATGGGAACATGCCATGTGTTTACACCACCAAACTTTGACAAATATGTTCAATAAGACCTTATATATTATGGTTCAAATGGACCCATTTTGGTCCATTTCGATTTCCGACATTTGTCCCACAAATGCTTATAAGTCTTATATTTAATTATCTTAATTAATTATTAAATTGATTATTTAACAATTAAATAATACAAATCAACAATTAATAACCACTTAACAATTAAGTTCTTATTAGACTATTTTATCAGTATAAAATATAACTTATGAACCCTTATTAGCTAATTTTACAATCTCTTGTAAATTTAAATAGCTATTTATTTTCGCCTCAAATATATATACACATGTCGTAGAAATTTATATAATTAACTATTAATTATAAAATCTCATTTATATTTATTAATTAATTATCAAATAATTAAATAATAAATCCCCTTGGCCCAAGTTCGTAACTTGTCATCAAATATATATTCACATGACTTATTTAAAAATCTTGTAATACAAGGATTTAATATAATTGTATCAAATACAAATAATTAGTTTTTCCATTTGGGCATCATCCTATAGGTGTGACCTAAAGGGATCAGCTGGTCACCGCCGTCACACGACAGTAATGTCAAACTCTAGTCAGCCAATCATTACCGATTAACGTTGACCAGCTGACATATATGTAAAATAAATCCCTGACATATTCCTTGTACGAGATTTATTATGTAAACGCACTATTGTGGAGGACACCACTCCAACAATCTCCCACTTGTCTGACACAAGTGTGCGCCACCGATTCTCTTGTCCAAAGTTATCTCCCACTCAATGCAAGATGTCTTCCAGGTCGTTCCTGCACGTGATCTCATCATAAAGTGGTTTCCTCGATCAGGAGAATGACCGTCTGACCGGATTATCTACTATAGACCTTATCCGAGCGTGGCCACGCATTTTCAGTCAACTCTCCTCGAGTGGCCTTGAGATAAAAATTTGACATAAGTGGACAATCCTGTTGACCTATTTTCTTTGTTCAATCACAGATCACTATGACCCAGAAGATGCCCATCAGCCTCCTGTTACGGCACGACCTTAAGCAAAAACTAAAGTCAATCGGAAACTGTACTAACTCAGACAAATAGTCTCCAGTCAAAAGAATCGACTCGAAGGAATAAATAGAAATCCTCGCCACGACCTAGCAACAAAAAGACTCTATAAATGGTCACTGTCCGACAAATTGTCTCACAATCTGCCTATGTAATCGATCAATCATCACTATGACCATATGACAGTCGAACATGTCATCTATCGCCTTACAATCTAGTCATTCCGAGACGTCACCTCATTAAGTAACTAGGGACAAAATACAATGTTAATCCAGTTCACTTAATAGGGTTCGACGTTGTCATTACAACCTATTTGGATAAAACAAAGTATATGAAATTAGACAACAACTAAATACGACGATAAATGTAATTATCATATATGAAATAATTGGTACAATATTTAAAATTATTACATATCGTATAATTTACAGTAGTTATGTCATTCGTCTTAACCCCATAGAAACTACATGACTATCATGTTTTGCTTGAGACAATGGCTTGGTTAAAGGATCAGCGATGTTTTCAGCTGTCCTAACCTTACAGACTATAATTTCCTTCCTTTCAATTAGATCTCTAATTACATGAAATTTCCTAAGTACATGTCTAGACTTGTTACTAGACTTGGGCTCTTTAGCTTGAAAAATTGCCCCACTGTTATCACAGTATAAAGTGATAGGATCCTCGGCGGTCGGAACTACTCTCAGTCCCTCCAAAAATTGCCTAATCCAAACAGCTTCCTTAGCAGCCTCAGATGCTGCAATGTACTCAGCTTCCGTCGTAGAATCAGCAGTCACAGACTCCTTAAAACTTCTCCAACAAACCGCCCCTCCGTTCATCATATAGACAAAACCAGCCTGGGATTTTAAATCATCCCTATCGGTTTGGAAACTGGCATCCGTATAACCTCTTACACGTAACTCAGATTCTCCTCCAAACACTAAGAATGAATCTCTAGTCCTTCTCAAGTATTTAAGAATATTCTTGACGGCTATCCAGTGACTCTCACCTGGATTATTTTGATAACGACTTGTCATGCTCAAAGCATACGAGACGTCAGGACGAGTGCACATCATAGCATACATGATCGATCCAACAGCGGAAGCATAGGGAATCGACTTCATGCGTTCAATATCCTTAGGTTCTGTGGGACACTGAGATTTACTCAAGGTAATCCCACTACCTATTGGCAGAAAACCTTTCTTAAAGTTTTTCATATTGAATCGATCAAGAATTTTATCAATATAAACTTCTTGACTCAATGCTAATATCCTATTGGTTCTATCTCTATAGATCCGGATACCCAAGATGCGCTGTGCTTCTCCCAAATTTTTCATTTGGAAGTGGTTTCCTAACCACTTCTTAACAGAAGTAAGCATATCTATATCATTCCCAATGAGTAATATGTCGTCCACATATAAAAGTAAGAAAACAACTTTACTCCCACTAAACTTCATGTATAAACACGGTTCCTCAACACTTCGAGAAAAACCATTCTGTTTAATCACATGATTAAAACGATGATTCCAACGCCTTGGTGCTTGCTTAAGACCATAAATGGGTATCTTAAGCTTGCATACTTTGTTAGGATTTTTAGGATCCACAAAACCTTCAGGTTGTGTCATGTACACTTCCTCTTCCAGAAACCCATTCTGGAAAGCGGTCTTGACATCCATTTGCCATATCTCATAATCATGAAATGCAGTAATCGCTAACATTATCCGAACAGATCTCAGCATAGCAACCGGTGCAAAGGTCTCGTCATAGTGTAAACCATGAACCTGAGTGAACCCTTTTGCCACCAGTCTAGCTTTGTAGACATCTTT
Source organism: Silene conica (assembly GCA_029255685.2). NCBI lineage: Eukaryota > Viridiplantae > Streptophyta > Magnoliopsida > Caryophyllales > Caryophyllaceae > Silene > Silene conica. Next base: position 79,629,979 of record CM055314.2, read on the forward strand.
ATGTCCATCCATGCCGATTTTAATCTTAAAAATCCACTTACACTGAAGAGGTCGGACATCTTTAGGTAATTCAACCAAATCCCATACCTGATTGTCACACATGGAATCCATTTCGGATTGCATGGTTTCAAGCCATAACTTAGAGTCAGAACTAACAATAGCTGCTTTGTAGGTTTTAGGTTCGTCACTTTCTAAAAGTAATACCTCATAGTCACCATCTTCCTCAATGATACCAAGGTATCTATCAGGTTGGTGACTTACCCTTCCTGACCTCCTAGGTTTAGAAGGAATAATAACCGAATCTGACGAAGAAGGGACATTTTCCTGTGCAGTCACCTCAGTTTGTGGCTCTTGAACTTCATCAAGTTCAAATTTTCTCCCACTCTGTCTCCTAGAAATAAACTCTTTTTCTAGAAAGACAGCCTCACGAGCCACAAACACTTTGTTCTCGTGACTATTGTAGAAGTAATAACCTCGGGTTTCCTTAGGGTAACCTACAAAAGTACATTTATCAGAACGAGGTGCAAGCTTATCGTCACACTTGTTTCTGACATAAGCGTCACAGCCCCATACTTTCAAGTATTGTAGATTAGGGACCCTCCATTTCCATATCTCATATGGTGTTTTGTCGGTAGCTTTAGTGGGAATCCTGTTCAAAGAACATATTGCAGATAAGATAGCAAATCCCCAGAATGACTCAGGTAATTCAGTTTGACTCATCATTGATCGAACCATATCTAATAAAGTTCGATTCCTCCTCTCAGCCACCCCATTCAATTGTGGTGTGCCGGGAGGAGTTAACTGAGATACAATACCACAGTTTTTAAGGTGATCTCTAAAGTCATTGCTTAAATATTCACCACCACGATCTGATCGTAATGTTTTAATCTTCTTATTTAATTGGTTTTCTACTTCATTCTGAAACTCCTTGAACTTATCAAAAGCTTCACTTTTATACTTTATTAAGTAGATATACCCATATCTACTCATGTCATCGGTAAAAGTAATGAAATAGTCATAATTACCTCTAGCAGTGACTGTCATTGGACCACATACATCGGTAGGTATTAAACCCAATAAATCACTAGCTCGAGATCCTCTTCCTTGAAAAGGTGAACGAGTCATCTTGCCAAGTAGACAAGATTCACATGTACCAAATGATTCGAAATCAAAAGGTTTAATAACACCAGTCGACACTAGTCTTTTAATGCGTTTCTCGTTAATATGTCCTAATCGACAATGCCATAAATAAGATAGATCGATCGGTATCACCGGTTTTGAGTCTTTTATTATCCAAATGATAAACATCGTTGCAAGTGTCTAGAATATAAATACCATTAGGCAGTGTTTGGCAACTTGTAATTCATTTTGTTTACCTGAATCTAATTACAAAAATTGAAATGGTGATATTCAATTCCAATTCCGAATTCGCAAAGCTGTTTGGTAAAACTATGGAATTCAATTAGAAATTTCAATTCGAAGATAGTGTTTGGTAGGCTCTTGGAATTCATTTGCATTTCGAAACAACGGTAATATCAAATTGCATGAATCAAGTCAAAATACTCCCAAAAATATGTGCTTTTTCACTAAAATCGACTGAAATTGAAAATTAATTAACGATATAAACATTCTTATCAATTTGATAAGCAAAAAATTACCAATCATACATTAAAAAATGCTCTAAATGTTAAATAAGTGAGATAATGACAACAATTGGGAACAATTAGAGAATAAATCAGGTGATTACCGAAAAATTGGCTAGATATCGGCAAAAACTGGGTTTTGAAGAATGTTGGAGATGTAGGGATGAGGGGAGAGACATCAGACATGTCGTTCATGGACTATGGTAGAGAGAGGTTGAGTGGAGAGAAAATGAAATGACTAGGGTAGAGAGGGGATTTGAGATGGTTACTATTTACTCTTGGGTAGAATTGTCTAGGATTTGGGTTGATTACAATTCCAAATCTTTTGGGTTACCAAACACAAGAATTGGGCCAATTCTTCAATTCATTTCCAAATGGAAGTTGCCAAACAGGCCCTTAATAGAAATAGCTTGACTATATACAATCCCATTAAGGGAAAAAGTACAACACTTGTCCTTAATTACAAAACAAAACCCTTCCGTGTCTAATACAGATACTGATATTATATTCCTAGACAACGTTGGCACAAAATAACAATTATTTAGATACAACTGATAACCCGACGCTAAACTAAGTACATAGGTTTCAACAGATACGGCGGCTACTTTAGATCCGTTTCCCATCCGTAGATCCACGTCACCCTTGTTTAGGTTCCTTACGCTTTTTAGGCCCTGTAAATGATTACACAGGTGAGAACCACAGCCAGTATCTAATACCCAAGTTGTAGTAGTAGCGTAATTTATGTCTATCATAAAAGATTTGATTGAGAATTTACATGTTGGCTTCATAATACCAGCTTTGATGTCATCCAGATATTTGGGGCAATTACGCTTCCAATGTCCCTTGATATTACAATAATTACAAGTATCATTGAGATGATTTCCCTTCTTAGATTTTGGTTTGGAAGGGCCATTCGCAATAGCCTTCCCTTTACCTTCAACCTGCACGGGTTTCTTACCACCACTCCTTTTAAACTTCTTCTTCCCCTTTAAATTAATAGCTAGGACATCTTTCCTAGTGTTCCCACTTAACCCCATGTCTTTCTCTGCTTGCACAAGCAAAGAATGGAGTTCATGTAGACTTTTCTTCATGTTGGCCATATTATAATTTACTCGAAATTGTGTGAATCCTTTGATTATAGAGAGGGAGTGAAGCACTCGGTCCACAATAAGCTCTTCGGGGATCTTGCATCCCAGCCCTTCTAGAGTTTCCACATACTCAATCATTTTGAGTATATGGGCACTAACAGATTGCCCTTCCTTAAGATTAGCCTCAAAGAAGCGAACAACAGCATCATATTGAAGTATCATCGGGGCTTGAGAAAACATGGTAGAGAGCCTCGAGTATACCTCATATGCATCTTTGAAGCGGACACATTGCCTTTGTAGGGACGCTTCCATCGCAAATATTAAAACATTTTTAATGGCGGCGGATTGTCTTTGATAATCATTATATGCGTCTCTTACATCAGGAGTAGCCCTAGTACTTGGTAGAGGGGGAGAAGGATCGACAAGGTAGCGTAATTTACCATCACCTGCAGCAGCTAATCGAAGTTTTTCTTCCCAATCTTTAAAATTACTACCATTAACATTTAAAACATATTTGTCCATGAACTGGCGGAGCCATGATTCTTTAGAAATCGTAGCGGTTTGACTAGAAGAAGCCATTGTGATTTACTACAAAACGGGAATGGAAAGAAAATCAACATTTATCATAAAATACTTGTAAAACAATTTTAACAAGTTAGCATTTATATAATGATCTCCCACTGAATTATATAAACGATTCCAAGACCCATCTTTATAATATAAACACGGGCACGGTGAGGCCGTTTCATCCCATATTTATATAAATTTGGTGAGTCAACATTTTGACTGATTCTACTGAATAGAACTCTTGGTTGATGAATTTTCTTAAAATTTATCATTTTAGCCCCGGAATCAACTATGGGCACGGTGAGGCCGATTCATCCCACATTAATCCCGTTGAGTCCAACCAATTTTCACGTGTGATAACTTTTATTACCCTACTTACCCAACGTAAAAAGAGAGTATCCCGGTGAGCCGAGCCTACCTCTAATGAAGAAGAGATTCATAGGTGCTAATACTTGGTAAGGCTTTATCTCAATTTTAAAAGTGAGAGATCTTATCAATTTAATTGTCTATCACTTTTAAGTGAACAAAAATGGTGAATGGTAGACAACTGAATCGATAACAACGAAAAATAAATAAATAAATATGTAGTGATGACGATTTGGCATGAATGCATAAATGTAAATTAGCAAGTCCTAATATGGCCACCTAGTTAATATAATTAACTAAAATTATTACACATCGGAAACCAACTCCTTGGTCCCTTGAGTCTTCACAAATTGCCCTCCTTCTTTAGGATTTCGGATCTCCTTTCCGAAAACACCGTCTTCATGAAAAATCCATCTTTAGATGCTTCATCTAACTACTATTAATTAAATTACATTGCAATAACCTATTATACAATTTGTAATAAAATTAAAATAAAACTATTAATAAATTACAAATTAGGCGATACGAAATCGCAATTAATTACAAAACAAATCGATATTCCCTTACATTACGGGAAATACCAATTTCTACCTATGGCCATATTAGGAAAATTACATAATTATAATGCTAAGAAACATCCATCTAAATGAATAATATAAATGCATTATGTAAAAATGACATGCCAAATCGTCTTACTTACAAACAACGATCATTTGAGCTCGTAATGACGGAATTTTTACCAATAAAAATTCACAATTAATTCTTAAAAAAATTTTAAGACTTATCAAAATAATTATTCTCAACAATTATCTTGAAATTATATGGGAATTAGAACATAATCATGATAAAAAGATACAATAATTCACAATTATCTTATAAAAATTCCATTTAATTTAAAAACTAATGGAAAATTAAATTTCAAAGCTATGAACATTCTGGTCTTACACTAAAAATGTCATGCAAGTGAAAATTTTAGTTTTGAAATTTATTTAAAATGATTTTATAAATTAATCGGTAAAACGGACAATTTTTACGATTTAATTCTAAATCAAACCATAAAAATTGAAATAACTTTAAAATCAAATTTTACATATTTTGGAAAAATTTCCAGGAACTAAAAATTCAAAAATTTCGAGCCCAAAAATTAAATCAATAATTATTTACAAAATAACCACTATTTGCCCATTTTTATCAAATAAAAATCATTAAACTAAATAAATTAATCACATTAATTTAAAATTTCTATTTTTCTCATAAATAGAACATGCATGTGGTTATTTCTAAATAAACATGCAACCAAAAATAATTAACTTTTACTTAGTTTTAATGCATTTTAACATAATTTTATGCCATTTAAAGTCATAAAAATAAATCAAATAACAAAAAATCAAATGTTCGTCCCATATCATTATAAGACCATATTATATACATGCAAGACCATATTATGTGATAAAATCTATTTTTAATGACATAATATCAATTTTACTAATTTATCTCATAGATTACTAAAATCGTTTAAGACAACATGCATGTATGTAACAATGCTCTGATACCACTTGTTAGTTATTTAGACCATATTAATACTCATATTGTGATCTTAAAATTACAATATATAATTTAAAATGGTCTAAATCTACATGCATGCAAACAAAAGTATAAAAGATGGTATTAAACCATCATAAGATAAAAAAACCTTACATTGTATAAGCAAGATAATGGGCACAACACAAGGACTCCTTCCTTATTGTTGTTCTTGAGCTATGGAATAAAAAAGATCCTCCAAGACTACTAACCACCAAATAGATGGTCTCCTAAGGATACACCCAAGATTATCCCAAAAATTACTAAGTTACGAACTAGGTAAATTTAGTAGTAGACCTTGTATTATGTGATAATATTATTACACTAATAACATTATGATATATTATCCTCCGTTTTTATATAATGTTCCCATTTGTTGAATATATGAGTGTAGTATTATAATAAAATGGGTACATTATATAAAAATGGAGGAAGTATTTATTATTATGAGGATTTTTTTTCTCTTAAAAATTAAGAGGATTTATGTGTATAATGAGGGGTATATATAGGGGTTTGAAATGTAAACAATTCATGGGAACATGCCATGTGTTTACACCACCAAACTTTGACAAATATGTTCAATAAGACCTTATATATTATGGTTCAAATGGACCCATTTTGGTCCATTTCGATTTCCGACATTTGTCCCACAAATGCTTATAAGTCTTATATTTAATTATCTTAATTAATTATTAAATTGATTATTTAACAATTAAATAATACAAATCAACAATTAATAACCACTTAACAATTAAGTTCTTATTAGACTATTTTATCAGTATAAAATATAACTTATGAACCCTTATTAGCTAATTATACAATCTCTTGTAAATTTAAATAGCTATTTATCTTCTCCTCAAATATATATACACATGTCGTAGAAATTTATATAATTAACTATTAATTATAAAATCTCATTTATATTTATTAATTAATTATCAAATAATTAAATAATAAATCCTCTTGGCCCAAGTTCGTAACTTGTCATCAAATATATATTCACATGACTTATTTAAAAATCCCGTAATACAAGGATTTAATATAATTGTATCAAATACAAATAATTAGTTTTTCCATTTGGGCATCATCCTATAGGTGTGACCTAAAGGGATCAGCTGGTCACCGCCGTCACACGACAGTAATGTCAAACTCTAGTCAGCCAATCATTACCGATTAACGTTGACCAGCTGACATATATGTAAAATAAATCCTCGACATATTCCTTGTACGAGATTTATTATGTAGACGCACTATTGTGGATGACACTACTCCAACAAAGCCTACATAATCATTATGCTTCTAATGGAATAATATAACTTATATTAACCCATAACAACACACTCTTACACGACACATTAGGATGTAAAATGGACTTCCATTTTACAAATTGTAATTTGCACAATTATGTGACATGTGACATCCTATGTCACAAAGACAATTGTATTAATTTAAAATACATATTTATCAAATAAATATTATTTCTAAATTAATTAAATCATATTTAACAAATTTATTTAGTAATTCATAATTACCGTCTCAAAATATGGTTATTATAATAATCGTCAATACGATATACAACATTTGTAATAACCATGAACCCTTTCATTCTAATTTCGACATTTCATAAATATCGATTAATATTTGACAATTGACACGTTTCAATTTCAAATATAAATCTTACATTAAGATTTAACCTCTGATTTCTCGATATTTGATTTTAAGGAATTTGATCAATATATCAATTAAGGGGATTATCCTATAGGTGTGACCTAAAAGGATCAACTGACCACCACCGTCATACGGCAGTAATGTCAAACTCTAGTCAGCCAATCATTACCGATTAATGTTGGTCAGTTGATTATATAATATCGGATCATCCCTTGCATATTCTCTTTATGAGATTTAACAATGATATTTATCATTGACGTGATCGCATTATTGTTGAGGACACTTATTCCAACAATTTTCCACTTGTCCTCGACAAGTGTGCGTCACCGATTCTCTTGTCCTATTACATCATCTCCCACTCAATGCAAGGTGTACTTACAGGTCGTACTTGTATTTGATCATATCGTGAGTAGTTTACTCGATCTGGAGATTAACTGTGAGTTCAAGCATGGATACTACTTCAATTAGCTCCAACAAGAAGAGAAAAAGGGATAATTTAGCTGAAGCTGTGACTAGTGTAGCACTCACACTCAAAAGTTACGTTTAATCTAGACTCAAAGCCACTCCTCCGACTTTGGGAGGAAAAGAAGTTTATGATAAAGTTTCGTTCTAATGTCACTGGCATCCTCCGTCCCCAAGTGTTAAAAGTTGTGAGTATGTTTGTAGAGAAAGTTGTGAGTATGTTTGTAGAGTCTCCGGTAAAGTTTTAAGTGCTCAAGGATCTTCCCGACGTTGAAATTTTAGATTGGATACCTTTGCCTTGATGAGCGTAGTCGAGCGATGTAGTTAAAATCTATAATTAATACGTAGCTGTTAAAACTTGAACATTAGTAGTTTTAATATTGAAATTTACGATTTGTATTGAAAATTCTAGTTCAAACACTTTATTTTTTTGCTGAACATGCAAATTTTTTGCAAATTTGATTTAGAGCCTTTAAAAGTGAATATGTCTACAAATTTGGATTTCTAAATTCGTGTTTTCCCAAACACAATTTTTTTTTTCAAATTCTTTGTTTCCCAAACAAAGAATTTGTATGTATGTTTCCTAATTTCACATTCCAAATTTGAAATATTTAATTCTAAATCAAATCCGGGTTCCTAAACGGAGTAAACGCTACCTAAACTATTTTCTTCACTTTAAGAAGAGGCCACACCGGTCGGTGTAATAATTTCTCAAAAAATGGTCTAAGTTTGATGCATTTTTTCAACATCCCATTTACAACAAGAACACAACTTCTTATTTACGACGGGTCAAGTATTATTCATGTGAGGTAGATAAGACAAAAGCGGTGCATTGGAATTAACAATCTGCTTTGTCTTATCTAACTACATGGTACTGATGGTAGTATTTGATCCGTCGTAAACTTGTGACGGATATTGTAAACCATAAAATTTAAAACCTGCAATAATAAATAAAGAGGAACAAAAATAATACGGAAAAGAAGAATGTATTTGATTATCGAAAGATTTTGGGATTACAATTTCCGTAACTCTCTTGATTCCATCTCTATAGGATTTGAGGTTTTGATAGTGCTACGATGGTCTTATCGACTTAATCTCGTAGGTAGATAATGGGGTCTCTTTTGTGACTTATTCCATTTACCTACAATTTGTTAGTACGATGATTGGGTCGTTTGAGACTTAATCGATCTGCTCTCCTCTAACCCTAGAGCCAAGGTCTTTATTTATAGTGAAATGGCTTGGAGGGGAATGTAGAATATTCTAGAATACCATAATTATTTCTAAGATATTATCACAATATTTATTAATAATTATCTCAAAATATTAAAGATACACTAAAATAAATAGATACCAAAATTCAAAATTCAATTTTTTGGTGTCTACAGATATACCCGTCGCAGGTAAACACATTTTTTTCATTTTTTTAAGATGAGTAAATTAGATTTTACTCTTTTTTAATTCAAAATTTTTAAAATTATTCGAAATTTTTCCTAAAATTATTCTCTTAAATTGCATATTTTACTAAATTGCTCCAAACTCCAATTTTAGTGACTTATTTCATCTACTTTTAACATATTCCGTTTGTGGCTCGACAAATCTATACTGGATGGTATAAATATGTAGACAAATGTAAAGGATTTAAAACCAGAGTAAATAAATCAATTCAAATCCGTTTTTTGAAGCAATTTTAGGAAAAAAATGCAATTTAAGGGAGTAATTTTAGTAAAAAATATAACTTAAATGAATAATTTTAACAAAAATTTTCGAAAGAGAATAATTTTAAAAAATTTTGATTTATAAAGGGTAAAGTCGCTTTTAAGATTAATGAAATGAGAGTGGTGAGTGGTGACCAAACATTAGGGATGTCAATTTCACCCGCACCCGATCAAAAACCGATCCACCCGATTTTAAAAGACGGATGAAAATCCGACGTAAATGGATGATGGATGGATAACGGATGAACCGGATGAGGATGACGGATGGGTTGGATGAAGAAAATTCACCGCCATCCCTCCATCACCCGATTTAATTACTTTTTATTTAATTTTTTCTAACAATATGATAAATTATTAAGATATAATTCATATAAAATTTTCTATTTTTTCAAATTTTTCTACTCTCAAAATATTTTTTTTTGTAAAACTACCCATTAAAAAGTTAATTTAAAATAATTATCAACATTATTTTGTATAGAATAAAAAATCATCACTTTTTATAACTTGAAAAATATAACTGCACAACACCCGTTTATCACCCGATCCACCCGTTTCATCCATGGATGATGGATGGACGGATGACGGGTGATATGTTTCACGGATGACGGACGGGTTGAATGAGATTTTAAAGGGACGGATGGTTGACGGATGATGCTTCACCCAACCCGAATCCGATCCATTGACATCCCTACCAAACATACTCATTCTAGTATCACAAATTCTTATTTGCAACGGCACTATTCGTCGCAAGCTTGTGACGGATACCGTTTTCTCTCACAAAATACCCATTTTTTCTCTCTCTAAGACTATTCCTGTGATCCCCTTTCTCCCCTAAGTCATTTTATATCCATTTTATCTCACAAAATATCCGTCACAAAAATGGGTGACCCGTCGCAAGCAAAACTTACTGTGTTCTAGTATATCTCCCTCACCCGCATTTCCCTCCCTCAACAACTTCTCCCTGTTTCACACTTTCCCGTGATCAATCAACACAACACAACACAATGCAAAACGGCACCGTATCAATGGCGGAACATCAAAATTCTTCATCGGCATTGATATTCATGGGAACTGGATGTTCTAGCGCAGTTCCCAATGCAATGTGCTTGATTCAGCCTTCTGATCCTCCTTGCTCTGTTTGTTCTCAATCTTTGTCAATTCCTCCCGATCTTAACCCTAATTATCGGTATAATTTCGTCATTTTGAGTATTTTTACTTTGCTTTTGACTGATCGTTGTGATTTTCGTTCGATGTTAGGGTTTTGCGTACTTGCGTTTGGTGCGTGATTGATTCGTGTTGAATTAGTTTAGTTTGATTGTTAATTTGGTATCGCTAGGTGCATTTGTTGTTATCGATCGAAATACGGTATGATGTTAGCTTTTTAGCGTGAATTGTGAAAAAAGTGAGGAGGTCAGTATGTGCATAATTTAACTGATTTTCGGAGCCGATCTCAGTGTTTAGAGGATAATTGACAAGGTGGCCTGATATTGAGACGGTCTATCACTGTGTGAATTGTGAGGAGCTCGAGGTGTGCATAATCTTATTTTGTACTGGTTTCGGAGTGGATCATAGAGTTTCGAGGATAAATAATGAGATGGACGGATATCAAGATGGTCTATCACTCAATGTAGTCCTGTGAATTGTGAAAAAAGGAAGGATCTCAAGCTGAGCATAACCTTAGAGTGAACTGATATCAGAGTGGATATTTGTGTTTAGAGGGTAAATGATGAGGTGGACAGGTATTAAGACAGTCTATCACTCAATGTTTTACGTAATTGCATTCGGTTGAATCAGTTATGACGATTGTTGTTTCCGGTATCAACATGTGTGTTCTTTGTGTTTGTTTTTATAGATCTACATACGATTTAATTTAGATCGATGTTTATGTTAGTGATGATTGTTTGGCAATTTCTGGTGTAAGTTTGAATTGTGAAAATTGTGAGGAGCTCAAGATGTGCGTAATTTTATATCAAACTGATTTTCAGAGTGGATCTTAGTGTTTAGAAGATAAATGATGAGGTGGAATGATATTGAGACGGTCTATCATCAAATGTTGTCCTGTGAATTGTGAAAAATGCGAGGAGCTCGAGGTGTGCCTTATCTTGAACTTAATTATGGAGTGGATCTTAAAGTTTAGAATCTAGAGGATAAATACGAGGTGGACTGGTATCAAGACAGTCTATCACTCAATGTAGTCCTTTGAAGTTTGAATTGTGAAAAATGTGAGGATCTCGTGGTGTGCATAACCTTATATAGAACTGATTTTTGGAATTGTTCTTTGTATTTAGAGGATAAATGATAAGGGGGACAGGTATCATGACGGTCTACTTTCAATGTTTTGCATAATTGCAATAGGTGCGTGATTGATTCTTGTTGAATTCGTTTATTACAATTGTTGATTCTGGTATCGGTAGGTGCATTTGATATTTTGTTGATATCGATCGACATACGTTATGATTTGTATTGATGTTTATGTTTGCGATGATTGTTTACCAACATGATTTTTTAGTGCGAGTTGTGAAAAATGTGAGGAGCTCAAGACGTGCGTATTCTTATAAACGTATCAAACTGATTTTTGGAGTGAATCTCAGTATTTAGAGGATAAATGACAAGGTGGACACATATTGAGATGGTCTCTCACTCAATGTAGTCCTGTGAAATGTGAAAAATGTGAGGAGCTCAAGGTGTGTATATATCGAACTGATTTTTAGAGTGGATCGTAGTCTTAAGAGGATAAATAATGAGGTGGACAGATATCGAGATGATCTGTTACTCAATGTAGTCCTGTGAATTGTGATAAATGCGAGGAGCTCAAGGTGTGCATAATCTTATATCATACTGATTTTTCGAGTGCATCCTAGGGTTGAGAGGATAAATCATGAGGTGGACTGGTATTGAGACTGTCTATCACTCAATGTAGTTCTGTGAATTGAGAAAAATATGAAGTTCAAGTGTGCATAACCTTATACACAACTACTTTTCGGAGTGGATCTTAGGGTTTAGAGGATAAATGATGAGGTGGACTGATATCAAGACGGTCTATCACTCAATGTATTCCTGTGAACTGTGAAAATTGAGAGGATCTTAAGGTGTACTTAATCTTATGCTGAATTGATTTTTCGGAGTGGATCTTAGGGTTTAGAGGATAAATGATGAGGTGAACTGATATGATGATAATATTATGATATATAGTCTGGTTTATTAATCAGCATAGTCCTGTAAAGTGTAAATAACACAGTAGAATTTCCCGTCGTGTACTCGTGTCACCTTATTCTACTATGTGAAAAATTAAAGGAGGTCGTGACATATATAACATATTTAAACGCTTTGTGGAATTTGGAGATGATTATAGCGATTGAAGAAAGATTGATTAGGCCCCTGATTATGGAACATTAGTAGAATAAAATTACATGTACTTGAGGCGCATGGAACTAACTTCGTAGATTGTGCTGTTGATTAGCTTTTTACTGTCGCCCTAAAGTGTAATAAGGTTGCCATGGGCTTATTATGTTTCCCAGTGTTACTCAGACACGCCGACACGTGTCGGCGTGTCGGACACGGCTATTTTCGGTGAATTTTCCTATTTCGTGGTCTAAATTGAAGTGTCGAAGTGTCGTGTCGTGTCGTGTCAGACACCGATACGTGTATGACACGCGACACGGCAGTTAAGCGAAGTGTCGGAGTAACATAGATGTTTCCATCTGATATGATAAAGATGATTTTGCCATTGCATTGCTAGACGTGTCATTATAAAAGATCTTTTTATTGCTTCAAGAAGAAAATTGTCGACCTGGCTAATTGCATGGGAATATGAGTGAGGCTAAAGAGACAAATATATCACTGTGAAGTACTGCATAGAAGTACAGAGCAAATGATTTTCTTGAAATTGAGGCATTGAGCACAAGAGTGACTTTCTTTCATATTATTATATTGCTGTGTGCCGTGTTATGGCTTTTGAGTTTTGAGAGGTGAAGAAGCATGTTGGGATGGGAGCAGTTGGCAAAGTGTTCAAAGACTTCTTTGTGTTTTGATTGAGCAACAATATTACGAGAAAAGCTATGGGAGTGAATATGATCATTTCAAAACAACATGATTACTCCTCCATTAAGTTAGTATTCTTCAAGTTGGTTGAGAGGGGATCAGTATTCAGCTGGGTGGATCTCAGTTGGCAAAGTGATCGGAGAGATCCTTGTGATTTGAAAAAAGATGTTGCGAGGGGATCAGTTGCCATAGTTATCATTGATATCTGTGTGTTTTGAATGCGCAAAATTGTTGCTTATGAGAAAAGGTAATGGAGGTAAATATGGTCATTTCCAAACAATCACTCTACTGCTTCAGTTAATTTTCTTGATGTTGATAGTGAGTGTGTTGAAGTTTGTTTTGGAGTTGATGTGTGTGTAATTTGAACCGGATTTTTTTTCCTGATAATGGAGGCTTGCTGAATTTAGATTCCATCTCCATTGGAGTCAAATACTTGCTATTGTTTACCTAATGAAGTAATGAATTGGGATTATTATGGAATAAAGCAAAATGACTCATTAATTGGTTGTGCCTTTCATTGCAAAGTAGTAGTTATCAGATGCTATTTCTGGTGCAATTTTCATAATCGGTCATACGGAATCAACCTTTGTATTAACACATGGGCAAGGTTGTCTATATCCGACCCTTGGCATGCTATTTGCAGGATCCCTTGAGGCATTGGGGTAATGTTGTTGTAGATGTTGAGTGCATTTTATGTATCATGTGAGAACTGGGAAATAGATGCGTGACGGCAAAGGAGTTTATCACTGACATTTTGCCTGATGAAAACTAAATAAACTTGCCTTTAAGGTTCATCTATTTGGGAATTTAAGCAAATTGTGCTGATCTTTGTCCCTGCTTCCACGATTATCTCTTCCAAAATAGGCTTCTCAAAGCACAGCTATTATTTTAAGGTGGAACGTGCTAACCTTAGATTCTTAAATCCACTCCGTCTGTTGGAAGTGAAGATCTTTACATTATCAGCTCGCCTTCTTTGTGCCGTTTTTGAAGATTAACTGAGCCTCTTTCTCAAAAAGCAGTAGCTCATAATTGCCAAGTCATAAGACTCGTATTTTCCAGGGGGAATACATCACTTCTTATTGATCATCTCCAAAGCAATGGTGAGCACAGCTATATACTGATCGATGTTGGCAAGACATTCAGAGAAGCAGCACTTCGTTGGTTCACATTCCATAAAATTCCACGCGTTGACTCTGTAAGTGTTCTTTTATAATTATGTTTTTTCCGTTTTTTTTTCTTTTTTTGCAAGAAACTATAATGTCCTCACTAGTCCAACCTTTGCTCCAATGAAATTTCTACACTGACAGCAAGCTTGATTTTGACACCAACCATGGGGCTTCACTTTCAGCTTCAGCAAAAATGTGCGAATTTCGCTCATGCCAGAGAAAGTAGATAGCAGCAGTATGCTGTAGCTGAACCATTTTTTCTGATTCTTTGTTCATTATAAATTGAATCCTGGGTTATAACCTCTTTTGACTGGAAAACTTCTCCTAAAAGAGCTTTTAATTTGTTTGAAATGTAAGCATGTAACTAGGCCTTGACTTCCTTGAAACTATAAAGGTGTCTACTTTGTATAATGAATCAAGTTCAACTATGTCGAGCCTTTGTGTCAAAAAAAATGTTCCTATGATCAATGATGGTACGAAGCCTTTTGGCTTTCTTTCATCTGTATATAATTTTGTGGTTTCTCAATATTAGAAAAATTGGCTTTGAGTTATGTCCGACCTCTTTATGTATAGGAGATTTTATTTTCAGTCCCTGATATCTTAGGTGTCAGTGATTTGATCAAGTGCAGGTTATATTGACACATGAGCATGCCGATGCAGTTCTTGGCCTTGATGACATACGCGCCGTGCAGCCATTTAGTCCCACAAATGACATTAACCCTACTCCAATTTACCTCACCGAGGATTCAATGAATAGGTACGGATTTCTACAGATAGTGCCCGTTCTCAGAATGTTCTTTACTGAATCTTATGGGCCACGAGGCCTTGCTTTCCTTTGCTTCGCCGTGTCTATGTTTTAGCAACCTCCATGAATAAAGTCGAACAAAAACAGCTCCTGTCCCAAATGATTTGGGGTTGGCTAACATGGATGATTACTTGCCAATTAAGGTGGAAAAATTATCACAAATTTGTTGTCCTAAGGCATCTTCATCTGCTCATATTTTTCTTGGTTGTAATCACTTCATATGGAGCTACCTCCTTTTTCATCATTGTTTTTCATGTTGTATTTGTAGTGATGACGTGTGACCTGTGATGTTTGATACTTACTAATTCTTATGGATACATTTTCTTACAAATTATTTATTGTTTTGTGCGAAATTCCAAATAATGCCCATGCCATCTTCCAGTTATTAACTGAAAATGGAAGTAAAGTCCAATGCCCTTGGTATGTTAAAAAGTGCTAACCTAATACTTAATATACCTGAACTATGCAAATTATTGTTGTGTTGCTCCGACTCTCTGACACGGTATCGTGTCTGACACGATCGGAGTGTTGGACATGGCTATTTTGGGTGAATTTTCCTATTTTGTGGTCTAAATTGACGTGTCGAAGTGTCGTGTTGGACACTGACACGTGTCTGACACACGACATGGCAGTTAAGTGAAGTGTCGGAGTAACATATAATTATTGATATATTTTCTTGTCACTATGACATAAAGTAACTTAGACAAGTCAAATATTTTTATTAATCTAAACCTTTAGGCACTCACTACTCAATTGTATGGAGAACCTCTGATGGGGCACGTGTGTTTATAATGGAGTTGGAGTTTGTTCTCCTCGGACCCTCTCTTATCTCTCTATTTGGCTGGAGTAAAGTTGTTTTTGTAGGACTGGGATGTACACAAGAATTGTATTGACAATTTTTACAGTTTTTTCACATTTCACGCCTGGTGTTTTTTGGGATGCTGTTTTTGATGAATTAGTTGTATATGTTGTTCACTCAAAGCTAGTATCTGAGGACATACTTGTCTTTAGTATGAATAAGGATTTTTAATGTTCCTCCCTTTCATTTTATTGGGCCCTTTTGACCCTCTTTGTGTAATTGTGGCGAATGATCAGTGCCTTTGACTTTTATTTTTTTCAATCAAATAGTATGTACGAGTGACGATTTTAAAGTAAGGGTATTACAGGAATTTCGGTATAGGAATTTTATTTTGGACCAACCTACAATATAGATGGGCTAAGAAATACAACATGGCAGATTTTTTTCTATGTTGGAGTTCTCTTCTTAATGGGTGAATTTACTCTTTTTGTGTGCTTGTGGAGACAGCTCTCTCTTTTTTTATCCAGACTTAGATGGGCTATAGTTGTATCATGTTTTATCAATTACGACTTATTCAAGGGGATTGGCAACTTGATTGTGGATGGTATCATGGTTTGTTCAGCTCCTTGAGAGTGTGGTGTATAACTTCATTATTGGAAGATAGAGTAAATGTTATCGCAACAATATTTTAGTAATTATTTGGTTCAAGAGGGGTGTATGGTAGATGGATTTGCAGTTTTAAGCAAAATGTTTGCTGGCGGATTATTTGTCTGATATCTGAACTCTGATAGCATGTGGCGATAACGTTAGTTGTTTACATGTAAAGTAGGTTGTTTGATGTTTGTTGTCCATGACTATGAGTGAATTGTATAGGCTTCCACGTCGAAGTATCTAAGGACGAAGGAGAAGTATTATCAATTGTGGCTGTTTACTGAATTTGAAAATCATTTTTATTTAGTTTGATTCCATAGTTAAACTTGGTTTAACATGGGTAAGAATCTAAGATGGTTTCTAGTTATATGCAGTATGCTGTTGTTTAGGGGCTAAAATTTGCCATCCTTGCACACTGGTGAAGGAGAAAAAAGAACATACATCGGATGTATTACCTCCAATTTTTTATTTTTTTGAGCGTATATGTATTTTTTTTGAGCTTATTACCTCAAACTTTTTTTTCTTTTTGAGCAAATGTGTATTTTTTTGAGCATATTGAAGTTTGTAAGTTAGATTTTAGTTTTTTCCGTCATAACTCAAATTGAACTAAACTTATATGTAATATTTTTGAGTTTTATTGTGATTTTTTAGAGTTTAATGTTTAAATAAATAAACTCAAAAACTTTATAGAAAAACTCATACTTTCTAAAACAAAACTCAAAAACTTTACTATATGCTCAAAAACTATAAAATTGGAGGTAATACACCTAAAATAAGTGGCAGAGTGGCAGACTAGTATATTTGTTTTTGGCACCCCGTTGAAATGTTAATGCTGTTGATAGACTATATGAACCAATAAAGTCAGTTTTACGGTGTCTGAGAACACGTGCGTGAATCTCACTGCTTGCTTGTTGTAGAGTTCTTTTATAGTTTTATTTGGTATTGCTCATCAAATAGAAATCATGTGGCAAGATGCTCACTGACCTTAAATATTGTTTCTGTGACAGTGTTGGCGTGAAATTTCCATACTTAATTCAGAAGAAACTTAAAGAAGGACAAGAAGTCAGACGAGTTTCCCAACTTGATTGGAAGATTATTGAAAGTCATCACGAGAAACCCTTTGCTGCATCAGGCCTGCAATTTTTTCCCTTACCAGTAACTTGCCTTATCAATCTTTTTTCTTGTTGTGGATTTTGATTATTGTTCTATTCCAAACAATGGTATTAAATCTTGTCGGTGACACCATAGTGTCACCCGACACATTAATGGGCTACTGGCCACATTTATGGTGCGCCACTTTGACCAATTATGAGATCAAGTCTCAATTTGAGATTTAATCCATGCCTCGAACCTTCTCCTGAAATGCAAAAATTAGGCCTCACTAATGTAGTTATTCTTTTTTTATGCAGGTGATGCATGGTGAAGATTATGTTTCCTTGGGTTTCCTTTTTGGTGAGACTAGTAAAGTTGCTTACATATCTGATATTTCCCGCTTTATCCCAAGCACTTTATCTGGTGAGTGGCCTTCAGAGCTTTTTGCCTGACTTTTTGTTGCTATATATTTGCTTCCTTACTTTTAAAGTTTTAAGTGGACTGTGTAATATGAAGTATATGCATAAGAATTAAGAATAACCATGTTTTTTCTTTGGTGGAGGCACTGTGTTTTTCCACTTGCAATGGATCCAAAGACTTCTTATTCTTTGGTTCTAGACTATGATGAATTAAAATCAAAGTGTCCACTAAATTAGTTGCACTTCATTTCTTTGTGAAGTCAGTCATTTAGTGCAATCATCAGTGCTTTTCATTTCGGGTCATTCGGAAACAACCTGTCTTTGCTGTTAACAAATGGGTAAGGTTGTGTAACATCTGTCCCCATTTACAACGCTATCTACGGAAGCCTATGAGACACTGGGATAATCTTGTTTTTGTAGTATTATGTTATGACCATGAATTGCCTTACGGTCTTACGGAAACATTGTTCAAGTCTATACCCTGTACATCTGTTTCAATGGGATGATGTATATTCTTATAGCTGGAAATCCCTGGAATACGATTTGAATTGAATAAAAACATGGTCTATTTTTGCAGGCATTTCATTTAAAACTCCTTACTCAGTTCTCGTATCCACAGTTGTGATCTTTTACAACATGCATGTATGCATGCATTGTTCTAGTTACCTGGCATACATATTAAGTTCAAAGCTATTTCTCCATTACTTGCAGTTGATTAGCTGTCCCCCAAGTTAGTAAATCTGATGCAAAAGAACAAAGATGGGAAGATGTGTATTGCAGCCTATATCTATCACCACTTTATATCTTGTGTGATACGAGGTTCTTGACACAGTAGGCATTCTTTTATTGACCTGAAACTGCCAATAGAATATAGCAGTTTCTTATCTCTATTTTCATAATGTGATTATGCGTGTATCTCCATTTGGCCTTCATTGGTACTATGTACTATGTACTATGTAGTCCTGTGTTATACTTGTCCATAATACCTTATGCATGCCTCGTAGTCATCAGGAGTTTACTCATTCGAAATATCTTCCAATATGTGATTTGAGTACGTGTGTTTTGGACTAAAACAAGGAAGTCATGTTCAATCATGCTGATAAAGCTGTTTGTTTGCAGTCATTTCGAAAAGTGGTGGTGGGCAACTGGACCTCCTTATTTTGGATACCCTTTACAAGGTCAGTTCGAGGTAGAGTTGTTTTAAATTATCTGTTTTATAATGTGATTGAAAGTGTGGATGATTGTCCCTTTCAGTGTAATTGATTTCTTCTTCTGTAAGTTTCTCTGCCTTAACCAAGTAAGATGTGCATGGGTTTAAGTACTATCTACCTATGACTCATCATTTTCTGCTTTCTGAATTATGTTGTAGGACTTTTAGGTATTGAATTTGAGCTTGAAATTTTTCACGCCTCACGGTGTCATTAACCATTCCCCTTGTGTTTCCATTTGTTTAGAATTTCCATAGGGGTCTATGATGTTGGCCAATAGGTATCTTGATGTGAAAATATGTTGCAAGGCGTGATGTCTAAAACAATAGGACTTGTTGTTTACTTTCAGTAACGAAAATGAGAAAATTTTATGCTTCTTGGATGATCCACATTACGAGGGTTGCAACTTGCAACAGCTATTTACCAGCTCCCATGATTGAATGTGGATGATCCACACTGGCCGTTTAGTTGGATGTTGGAACGTGTAATGCCTAAGAACTAGGAAGTGATTTATCCTAAATGCATGTGAATTGGAAAATGTAGATTGCATTCATATAAGAATTTGAATTCATGTAGGAATTCTCACTTACCTAGCGGCTGGGGTGCTAGGTGAGCAATTGTAATCCCTAGGAATTTCTAATTCATGTCATCATGTGATTTGCAGTAATCAAACAACTTCCTGCTTTTGCATTTCACTGGAATTGAAATTCTTGTGTTTATCTAAGACAACCAAACAACCATTGATGGTTGATTCAACCCAGTCAATTCCCGAGTTCTCAGTAGCATTCTTGCCTCAATAAATTAGGAAAATAGAGCTAGTCTGTAAATCTGGAAGCTTTCCCAAGCAAGTGATCTGGGATTCTTCATGTTTTCAAAAGACAAGTTGATACTTTTGCGGTTGAGTTTGTGGTATATTTGTTTTCCTTAAGGTGATCTTAAAAGCATGAAACATTAGTTGTTGTGTCCATCTTATCTATTTGTTACTTGCATTACTATATCCGGTAATTATAACATAGAATCTACAAGACACAGGTTGTTGGACATGGATATCTTCTCTTACTAAGATTATTACCTCCTTTTTCTTGCAGACTGGGTCGCATAATACTCATTTTTGCTTTCCTCAGGTATGTCCTGTGACTTCTAAGATACATTACTCTGTACCAAACATCTTCATTAAAATGTGATGTTCTGAGTTTCACCATAGTTACCTTACTTTTGTCTCAGACTCTTGATGCGGTAAAAACAATCTGTCCTAAACGTGCACTGTTGGTTGGAATGACTCATGAGTTTGATCATCACAAGGATAATGAATTTCTTGCAGACTGGTCAAAGAGGTAGCGAAGTTAAATGCATTTGTTAAGGCATTGATGTTTTATTATAATTTAATGCCGCTTCCAACATATATCTGTCTGCACAAAAACTTACATAAGACGTTTATGCGGGATTTAAGCCATTAACACTTAAATTAAACTGTCTCATAGAAGACTCACTGGTCTTTGTGGGATTGTTCTTCTTGCCTAACTGATCTACAAAGTTACACACAATACTTACAACTAAAGGACATCTCGGTTTTCTTGTGATGAGTTACAGTACAGTACACAGCTTAACATCCCCTCTGTGTTTCATCTAGGTAAAGTTGCATACATCTAACCCCACCATAGGTGGGGCACTGTTACTCTTTGGAGCATTAGGAATAACGATACTGCTGTTGCTTGTAGAATCAAGGATATTAATAGATTAAAAATTATATTGTAATAGTAACTCAGTTATCTGATAGGCCGTCTTTTTTTTTGCATTTAGGGAGGGAATTCCTGTTCAGCTAGCGCATGATGGTTTAAGAGTCCCCATTGATCTTTGAATAAGGTGAGATGTCCTCGGCAAGACCGCATTGCCATATCCTAACCCTGAAAGAAGAAAACTCAAAAATGATAATATTTGCAGGTCGGAAAGAGCCATCAAATATAGGGTTAGCCATGCATACAAATTGTTTAAAAATTAGCAGAAATTGACTGGGAATATTATCAGTGAGTCCCATAGCTTTACTTACGATATATTACTATTAGAATGTATTTCTGTCATTCCAATTCAATTGATTGATTTCCTGGGTCGCTTGATGAACTGATGACACCCAAGTTTTACTAATAGAACTGCTCAACAAGTTTTATATGAAAGGATTTGTACAACTGTATCTGTAGTTTTTTTTAAACACCCTACCCCATGCTGGAGATATTTCGACACACTTGTAATGGAAAATGACTTTAAATAATTGTACCATTATCAAATTGCAGCCGTCAAATGGGTTGCTCGAGTCAAGGTGCATCCAGTAACTATCCCGGTGAGTGCAAGCTGTATGTTGGTGTTATTCTTTTACGAGACTGTTTTATCGCGTAAAGGGTCCTAAATAACCGTATAAGTAACTGTGAGGAGGGTGACTGTTCAATGTGGGATGTAAAAGGGAATAAAGATTCCAATTTGTCTTATTGAAGACGGATAGTATCCGTCACAAGTTAAAGACAGATAGTGCCCCTCATACAATATCACAAGTGGAAAGGCGAGTGCGGTGCTCCATTTAATTTCCACTTGATTTGCCACTTGCATATTGTGAGAGAGGCACTTTCCGTCTCAAACTTAACATGTCTATTTTTAATGAGAATTTGTGCGAGTGGAATGACATCTAAAGCAAGCAAGCGTGAGTTGTGAAGTACGTAGACATGTAGTATTTGTACTAATGGTTATTTCATAGGAATAATCCAACTTATACTCTATCTTCTAATATTAATCCCTGCTAGTGATTAACTGAGAAAAATCCAACCTATAACCTCAATTATCTCATTGAACTTTGTCTATTTTCAAACTCTTATTATCGGTACGCAAGCACGTTACCTTATTTAACTTTTTGTTTCTCCTTCTTCATGTACAAAAAGTAGGTGAAGGTGACCTGCTAGCCCGCCGATAATAAGAGTTTAAAAATAGTCGAAGTTCAATGACAGATAAATGAGGATATAGGTTGAATTTTTCTTAGTTAATCGTTGATATGGATTAATATGAGAAGATGGGACATGAGTAGGATTATTCCTATGAAATAACTCTTCTACTAATTAGCATAAACCATATATGGATTCTAAAATCCAAAACAAATCTTATCCAAATGCTAAATAATAATGACTGTTCATTTTCCTAATGTAGCGTTTGGAAACGGATATTTCATTTTAAAATCCCACTTTCAAATTAGAAAAGTGAAATTAGGGATTGTAAATCCAAATTTTTTGTTTGTGAAACAAGAGATTTGAAATTTTGGATTTTGAAATCAAAATTCAGTGTTTGGCAAGACATAGGATTTGGAAATCCAAATTTGTATTCAAATACAATTCTAAAGGCCACAATCCATATGTCAAGGTTTAAACAAAAAGTTTCAACATAAAAAAATCCATCGACCATAATTTTACAATTAGAACATAAAAAACTACTCATACTCAAGTTTTATGGGTTATTACTCCTCGAGTTCAACTACATCGCTCTACGTTCATCGAGACATAGGATTATCCAATCCAACTTTTGGTGGTCTGGAAGGTCCTTGAGCACTTGAAACTTCACCGGGGACTCCACAAATATACTCACCGCTTTCAAAACTTGAGAACGCAAGATGTCAATCACAATAGAAACTTCATCATAAACCTCTTTTCCTCCCAAAGTCGGAGTCGCTTTGAACCTAGCTTCAACATAAGTTTTGAGAGTGTCAGCAACACTAGTCACGGTTTCGGCTAAATTATCTCGTTTTTGCTTCTTTTTTGAGCTAGTTGAAGTAGTATCCACACTTGAACTCACACCGTCGCATGCCTCTTCATCCATCATAGTTGCACCTTCTTCATGATGCTCTCCTCCATCACCAACAGCCCGATCGGCCCAACCAATACACAAATGTCATCCCAATGATCGATAGACTTATTTGAATATGATGTTGCACTTGGGTTGGCCTGCACTTTTGGAATCGAAAGTCCCAAAAAATCACATCGTCATCTTCTCTAATGAATCCATTTTCATTAGAGCAAATCAATGACGAGGATACTACTTCACAATGAAATACGTGAAGAATTATATGCGAAATAGTATGAGTGACGAACTTTTGAATAATTGTTTAGTCACTTATATTGAGAGATCTTTTTACACAAGTTAGTGATGAAGATATTAGTGTTTTTTGTAAATAACCCCCTTATATGTTCGGTTTTTTACGAATAACCCCCTTATATGTGCATTTTTTGTAATAACCACCTTAATTCCTTCAAAATTCAAATATTAACACCCAAATTGAATTACGAGATAATTTTTATAAAACCAGTCAAATTACAACATTCCGACCTTTACTTAACTAAAGTACCTAAACTACCCTTACTAATTAATTACATTCACCCTACCCACCCTAGTCCCCTTCCTACTTCACTATCACCTTCTCCGCGCAACCTTTTCACCATCTAATCCTCCCTCCATTAAAACGACCTCCACCATAAACTTTTAAGAAGGTCGTATCCACTAAGAGCTCATATAATAGAGCAGGTTCGAACCATACTACCCCTAGATGTCAAACTGCACGCTAATCGAGGCTGAGATGATACGCCAACTCTCCCTTTAGTAGAGTCAATCCTGGAATCTTCAGTTGAGTTAGGAGTTTATTTCATTTAGATTTTTGACTTAGATTAAGAATAAAAAGAGGGCAAAGCGCTCTCTCGATTAACCTCTCATCACAACATTTCACCACAAATCAACCAGCATCGCTTCACCAATACATTCGACATTGATTTGGGTTTTACCCAGCACCTGGATGGAATTTCAACCCACCGACATCAACTGACAACTCAGGCTTGACCATGGTGCTTGACAACCACCAGGTCGAACTAATTCAGCCTCCTCTGCACCCGTTCGCACAATCAGTAACAGCAACGACCTCACGGATTCTGACAGCGAGCTACGCATTTCAACCATCATCAAGCTCACCCAACTTGTTGATTAAGGAGTCTTAATAACTAAATGGTGTTTGTCTCTCTCCCTCTCCCTCTCCCTCTCCCTCTCCCTCTCCTTCTCCTTTCTACAAAAACCCTAGCCTCTATCGCTATATCCTCAAATCTGGGGTTATAATCAATCGACAGTCAGTCCTAAAACTGTCTCATTTTTTGATCAATATTATGAATACAATTGATATGAGAATGAATTTGGGATAAATGAATTTGAGATGAATGAATTGGTGGGTGAAGACGTGAAGTAGGGGTGGGTTTGGTGAATGTAATTAATTAGTAAGGGTAGTCTAGGTACTTTAGTTAAGTTAAGCTCGAAATGTTGTAATTTGACGGGTTTTATAAAAATTATCGTCGTAATTTAATTTGGGTGTTAATATTGGAATTTTGAAGGAATTAAGGTGGTTATTACAAAAAATGCATATATAAGGGGGTTATTCGTAAAAAAACCGAACATATAAGGGGTTATTTACAAAAAACACAAGATATTATTAGACATTTTCAAGATTTGAATGCTCGTCGGATGGGTTTAGATTTTTCTTAGATTTTTCCTTTAACTTGTAATTATATTACTATGTATTGACGATATTAGAATTTAATGTATAATTTTTTTTTCTTACTATGTTACCCCTTTCCTTAAATCCTGGATCCGCCCCTGGTCACAAATGAAAATTTGTGAAAATTAAATTAAGTTTACATATATATACGAGTATCGAACAAAGTGGATACTAAAGACAATCACCAGAATCAAAAAAGAATAAAGGATGACGTGAAGGTAGTACAGACGACGAGAGAGTATAACAAATTAGATAGTGTGAATCCTAAACGAATGTGTACATGAAGTAAGTAGTCTGTAATTATTAATGACAACACTAAAGTACTAATAAAATGAAGCACGGGTGAGACTGAGTGACCATATATAACCCGCCAGCAACACCCGGGTAATTCAAAGGATTTCCCGCTCTTTGTACCTTTCAACGGTCAATGATAGGGATGAGGTGTGCATTTGTTGCAACTTGCAATGTGTTGGTTGGAGAGTCAGAGACTCAAAGACCGTCAACATACATTTTTTTTATAATTTTTTATTTTAACACAAAAACTTGTATAAGACCGTCGTACGTGCGATCAGTTGAAAAATACCACATTGCGATAAGTAGTGACCACTTTTAAGTAAATAATGACCACTTTTGAGTAAATAGTGACCACTTTTTTTAAAAAAATGACCTATTTTTCAAAAGTGACCACCTTTATCAAAAAATGGTCACATTTTACCACAAAATGGTCACATTTTGTAAAAAAAACACGGGTGAGACCGTCGTACAGGAGAATTACTGTTATTTTAAAGATTTTAGGGAACGTAGTTGCTCATTCATATACGAGTTTTACTCAATTATGGACTTTTTTTTCATTATTTTTTCATTCCATACCCTTTGCCTAAAAACCGCCAAAAAAACTCTCTCTAATTCTCTCCTCATGAAATTAATCAAATTTATCAAATCCGTCGAAATTACACAACTATAGATGTTAGTTCTCGTATCGATTAGGTAATAATTATAATCTCTACCTTTATTAATCATATTATATGAAATTAAGAAACTAATTAGATTAATTAAATTAGGGTTTGTTTAAATAACAATAGTATTAGATTTGTAGGATGTTCAATGATTAATGACGGAGTTACTCTTGCGACTAATTAAATTGACTGTCGTTTTGTCATTATTTTGAACGGCAAGGGCAAAGATAATACTTCGTATAATTCATTTTCCAACTTGTACAAAAATGCAGATTCCTGCATTTTCGTGATATTTTAGCTTTGTGTTGGGACTTTTGAACGGCTTTGTGTTGGGACTTTTGAACGGCAATCAGTTTTGAAGTGCAATTAGTCTGGTCTGTCAACCCTCTTTCCTGCAATGTTTCACAACTAAGTTTGGTCTGTCACGTACAATGTAAGTATGTAACTACGCGGAGTAATATTATCGCTCTCGATAACCAAATGGAGCTTACAATACAATCCAGTTTGGTGCCTCCAAAACAAGCATCCACGCCAAATAGAAACATAAACGATATCGCATCATGATAAAGCATTTACTGCAGCAAGACATTTAGCACGTCTTGTAGCCGGAAGTGTGATGAATCATGACATAATTGGAATATTACTCAAATAACTTGAGGCTTCCGATTCTCCTGCCAAGTACACTTGAGGCTTGACCTCCTGGGCTTGTTCAGTAGGTGGTTGAAGATAAGTACTTGTCGATTCTTGGTTCTGATTTTGCATTATAAAACATCCATTAGAGTGCACATATGAAATCTAGGACTTTCTACTCGGAAAAAACTAAAAATAGTTATACTCGTGAGACGAATGGGTAAGCTGTTTCAAAATGAGAAACGAGGCAGTTCAGACGGATAAATTTATCCTAGTTAGCATTACATTCCTAAATCAATTATTTTTCATTCCACTTAGAAGATAAGTCAGACCCACACAATTCAAGTCTTTGGACAATTAACTGAGGCAGGAAGAGTTCTATTGTGGTTTTTTTATTATCATGTATATCATTTTGTCTATTTTGTTGATAGAATATCTTTGAAACCACATATTCACCCTCTCGCTCGTCCTCATCTATTCCGGGGTGATATTGATGCATTACCCAATTTGACTTAACAGGTTTAGAGCCTTTAACAATTAAACTAGTGAATTACGGGAGAATTAATGTTGAAATAAGTGATGGTTGGTGGCTAATGATAGGTGATTGTTTGAGTGCAAAAGGTTTGTGGAGATGATAAAGGTATAATGGTAATTCATGTCCATGATTGAATAAATGGGTTTTAGTTAGATAATTTGGTGGAATGTTTGTGGTTGTTTAATGAGGAAAGGAAGCCATGTTAGTAAGTTTCATACCTAAATCAATCAATATATATAATTAAAGGAGGCTTTTTTTAAACGACGTGGTAGTCTCCAACTATTTTAAAACACTATATTATAAATAATATTTATTTATAATTTTTCTATTAGAATTAGAAAATAAGAAAATAATAAATTATTTATAATTTTTCTATTAAAATTAGAAAGTAGTTGATTAAATAGTAATTTATTTATAGTTTTCCTATTAGAATTAGAAAATAAGAAAATAATAAATTAATTATAATTTTTCTATTAGAATTAGAAAATGGTTTTTATTTATAGTTTTCCTATTAGAATTAAAAAATAAGAAAATAATAAATTAATTACAATATTTCTATTAGAATTAGAAAATGGTTGATAATTTATAAATTTCCTACTAGATTTGGAACAATATTATTATTTAAGATTTCTATACTTACTATATAAGGTTGTTGACTTTATTCAATATTTCAATTAAATATGAAAATAATAATTTATTTACAATTTTTCACTTAAAATTATAAAATTAATAAATAGTTGATTAAATAATAATTTATTTATAATTTTCCTATTAGAATTAGAAAATAAGGAAATAATAAATTAATTACAATTTTTCTATTACAATTAGAAAATGGTTGATTATTTATTTCCTATTAGATTTAGAACAACATTACTGTATTATTTAACATTTGTATACTTACTATATTAGGTTATTAAATTTATTTAATATTTCTATTAAATATGAAAATGGGAAATGGTTAGAAAATAATTGCTTATTTACAGATTTTCTATTAGACTTTTAACATTATTCTTTAATATTTATAAATTTACTATTTAAGGTTATTAACTTTATCAACCTTTAACTCAGTTTGTCTTCGTCTTAACATTAAAATGGGTCAAAAATAGTCCCACTTGGAAATATAAAACAAATTTACTACTTTTCCTTATGCATTATATTTTTATCTTTTCCATATTACTTGACCTTTCTTAAATTTAAAATGAATACCCCGTCTTAATTAAAAATATGTGGAACAAATAAATTAAAGTACTTAAGTATTAAACATTATAAACTTTCGTACTTAACAATACGAAAGAAATGAGACAATTTATTTAATTAAGTAAAAAACGGAAATAAGACAAATGTCAAATATACTATACTTTAGGAATATAAATATAAATATTAATATTAAAGATAACAATGATGATTTAAATAGATGAAGTGGAATAATTGTGTGAATGACATTTATTTTAAATGAATATTGAAAGGTATTTCATAAACAACAAAATACTTTTTTCCTGCATATTTTCACTTTTAATCTTTATAGATGAGAAATTGTTTTATAGAGTGACGTACTTTTTACGAGAGTGGGGTAGATAGGTTTTGAGGGAGGAGGTATGTGTCTTAAGGGGTATGGTTAGGCTCCGACGTTTAAGAGTAAAATTTGAGTAGTGCAATAAAATCTCGATAGACATGGGTAGTTCAGGGATACAAATGATAATTTTGATGAACAAGTTGGTTAGTTGGGTTGTCAATTCAAGTTTCGATTTAATGAATATAAATATATAATTATAAATATAAATAATAAAGAATACAACGACGTACGTGAGTCATGCGGAATAACTGTGTTGGCGAGATGAAATTTCATTGTGTATTACAAGGTATTTCATAAACAACAAAGTAATAACAAATAAAAGATGTTCCGAGACGTATAGAGTAAGGAGTACAACGATCGAAATTATTTTTAATCATAGTATTAGATTAATTATAGTCTGTATTCCTTTTGTTACTCCATATTTTCAACTTATTTTTTACAATAAGATATTGTTTTATAGGGTAGTTGTTGATTTTACATTAGATCTGTCGATTTTTGTTTTTAGGAATGGGGGTATATAGGTAAGGTCTCAAGGATGAAGTAAGTGTCTTGGGAATAGGATTACTCTCCGACGTTTAAGTGATTTGAGTTGTACAAAAAAATGTCTATAGGTTATGATTTTTCGGGAATACAGTTGATTCTGTTGGTCAAGTAGGTCAGTTAGGTGAGAAAGGTACGAAGAATACCTGAATGGTATGGAAAATGGTACATGTGTACTAAGGTTATGATTAGAACAACTGAGAAAATAAGTAAAATATATTATACTTTAGATAATTCCAAAAAAATGCCAAATTTTAATTAAGGAAAATAAATATAACAACAAGTCTCTCTTGTGACAGACATATCCGTCACAAGTTTCCGACGGGGAAAGTACTACTCATGTGGTCGAATAAAACAAAATAGTTTATTACTCCTTAGGGCCTTCGCTTTGGGTATTAGAGATGATTCCAATTTTGTTAATGAGATGAAATGTAAGTGCGTAATATTGGAAGGTATTTCATAAACAACAAAGTATTGAAAAATTAAAAGAATTTCCGAAACGAAGACGTCGTAAGAAAATCAAAGTTATTTGTTAGTCATAGTTATAAGATTAGAGTTTATAGTTTGTATTTTATTTTCCCCATACATATTTTCAATTTTTTATAGTTGGACATTGTCTTATATGGTGTGAGTTCATTTTACATTGGATGTGTTATTTTGTTGATCAGGGGTACGGTGGCCCGGGGATGCATAGGTCTTGAGGGTAGAAGTGTCTTGGGGGTAGGGTTACTCTATTACTTTTAATAGTGTGTTTGAGTAGTAGTGCAATCAAATGTCGATAAGCTAGAATGGTCCAGGTACACAATTTATTGATTTAAGTTGGTTAGTTGGAACAGAAGATATGACGAATGCCTAATTGGTGTAGAAAAAGGGTAGTAAGGCAATGTTTAGAAAAATTGTGAGAAAATAATTATAAGAATTTCATTCAAGATTGTATAATATGGAAAAGACAGAGGCACATATGCTCTAAAATTAGGTTAAAAATCTCTTAAATACTCCCTCCGAGTCGGAGTGTTGGTTCCTATTTCCTTTTTTATGCGAGTTTAGAGATGGTTCCTCTTTCCCTTTTTAGTAACTTTTTTGTGGTCCAAAATCAATTTAATGTGGGATAGGGTGTTTTGTGTGGTCTAAAATCATTTCCTTATTTTTGTGCAAAAAGCAAAGGGAACCAACACTCTGACTCGGAGGGAATATCATTTATATAAACTCAATTTTGATTGTCTTTTATGATGGGCGTTGATCTTACAATGGATGTGTTTATTTTTTTTTAAGAGGTGGGGTTATATAGGTTTTGAAGTAGGAGGTAAGTGTTTTTAAGATAGGGTTATTTTTCGACATTTAAGAGTGTGATTTGAGTAGTACAAGTAAATATATGTACGATGAGGTTGTTCAGTGATGCGTACGGTCGACTCTGATGGTCAAATTGGTTAGTTAGGTGAAAATGGTACGATGAATGTATGAATGGTATGGAAAATGAGGGGTATGTAGTATAAAAACTGAGGAAGTAGATAAATTTTATTTCAAGATTGTATTACATATAAATGACATAGGCATATATATATGCAATAAAAATAGGTTAAAAATATCTAAAACATCATGTTTGTAAACTCAATTTTGTTTTTCTTTGTGAAATACAAAAATATCTAATAAAATTTAATAAATGTCATGTTAATAAAGTATTATTAACTTTTAACTAGGCTATTTTTTTTTTCTTGGGGATCAATTAAAAAAAACATCATGATTTAAATTTTACATCAAACTCCAATGTAACATCTCCGGGTGTTGCATCCTCCATTCATTCTTTGCCACTTATCTCCTACCCCATTTGTTAACTAAATAAAAAATTGCATGTCTTTGTTTCCCCTGTCAAGCACATCTCATTCAAACAAGGTCGGTTTTGAAGGGAGGGGTAAAATCGTCATTAAACATATTCCGAACATTTAAAACTAACTTAAGTTCGATTTCCGTCAAAAAGGTAGCAAAGTGATGAATGTTGTGTGATTTTAGGTAGTAAGTTGCCAAATTAATAATTATATTAGGTAATACTCCCTCCATTCTTTTTATATCACCTCAATCCCCTTTTGGACACTATTCACAATCAAGTATTCAATGTCAGTTTTCTCTCAATCCGTTCACGGAAATATATTCATGTGAGATCTTTTTTAATTTGTCTTGGTAAGAGGATTAAGAATATCAAAATTTTATAATTTTTAGTAGTATGTAGCTAAAGATATAATCGAAACAAAATGAGTATTGGCAAACGTGTATAAAGAAATGGGGTGATGTAAAAAGAATGGAGGGAGTAACATATAATTTTTTGAACTTATTAGGTAGTAATTTGCCATATTTCCTAACATTAATAACATAAATGAATATAAACGAATTAATTTTATTAACAAAATATCACATTTATCGAACGAAATAACACTATTTTTTATATCATGAGAAAAGTATTATGATTATTTTTTATTATATACTGACAAGTTTTATGAATATCACAAATAATTTAATATCCGTGCATCGCACGGGCAAAAATACTAGTGTTTAGGATACTTTGCTTAACCCAAGAGAGATGATGCTTTTGGTGACAATAGTGCTTTTAATATGAAATGTGTTACTATAAAGCAAGTTATTCTTGCTTGGTATCAAAAATATGCATGAATCACATTACTGGTTTTCTACAGTTTGGTTCGTACATTCAACCTCGACTTATCTAGTTATTTAAGACGAGAACTTAGAATGTACTGGCGTAATGTTGTTGTAAGGGGGTGTCCAGAATATTTCAACTGCCAAGCATCGTAACTGTAACGTACATGAAAAGACAATCCGGAAGTAACCAAGAATCACATCTTTTTACAGATAATAGATGAAGAAACTGTCATAATGTGATTGTAAAACCAAGCAGCTCTCGTGAATTAATCAGAAATTACAGTATGAACGATTAGTACAGACTACAGATGCATTTGATTATCATTTTGCAATAGCTACAGATGAAAGATTAGGATTTTTAACCTTAATCGTAATCTTAATTTCTACCATTCCGCTCTTTCACTATCTGCTCTCTCTGTTTCTCAGCAAGCTTGTCAATAGCAGCTTGAACAGCATCTCTTCCTCCGACCAACAATCGGGCTATAATTTCAGGATCCTTTTCAAATTGAGCGTCTTCAAACTCTTTCCGTGCATTTTCCCTCAAAACATCTCGCCACAATACGCCTCGTGAGTCAGGCCACATGAAAAAACGTGTTGCTCGTAAAATATCTCTGTAAAGACACATTGCTTCCCGCCTTGTACTGGTAAGCCTTTGGCGATTTAATATCTCATTTTCGTCATCATCAAGCGATGGTTTCTCCTTCACCACATGACGATCAAGCAGCTCTTCTACAGTGTCTGGACCATTGTGAAGTGTTCGCCACCATTGAGTCTTGCTCAATTGATTTGCTTTAGAAATTAAAGTCGGAGCGACAATCTGAGACTGTCGCAAGTTTCTGATCATGTCTATATGTCACACACTCACACCAGATGATTGGAAATGCTAGCAGCAAGCAGTTGGAATAGTAAAAAATGTCCTAAATTTACAGAATAATGACATAAAAATATCAGCTATTGACGAAAAAAGTGTTCCATATCAAATCGGACCATAAAAATTCTAAATTTCATTAAATAAATTCAATCAAACTACCCTAGCCAAATCTACAATACACAAATAAATTAACAAAATATGAAAATAATAGTAACAATTAAAAGAAATAACCAAACATTCAATCAAAATCAATAATTAAATTTGGGGAAAAGGTATGAACAACAAACAATTAAACATACCGAAAAGAGGCGGCGGCTGAGGGCGGTCTTCGATTGGCGAGGCGGCAGTTGAGGGCTGTAGAGGGTGGCGAGCGGCGAGGTGGCGGAGGGGTGGTTATGGTTGGATTTAGGGTTTTAATTTCATGTATGTATGTTATTTGTGTTGGGGTTGTTTCACGCGCTTCTGTTTCTAATTTCCAGATTTTTTTAATATATTTCTCACGTGAGGGCACGTGCTCCCATTATCCTCCCCAAATCCGCCCCTGTTTGTGACGAGTATATCCGCCCCAAATCCGCCCTGTTTGTGACGAGTATATCCGTCGCAGGTTTGCGACGAGTTAAGTAATACTCATGTGTGGTAGTTAAGACAAAAGCAAGTGCTTAGAAAGTGGTAAATTGTTTAGTTTTGTTATGCCCCAAAAATTACCATTTTTATAGGCCAACACGTGGCATCATATGATTGGAAGAAGGATGAACATTGGATGCTATAGTCAATAATGCAAAAGAAATAAGAAGTCAATGCAAAAAGAAGAGTATGGAAGAAGGATGCGTGCAGCGTAGTCGAGGGGAAGGAAAAGGTCAAAAAGAGCAAAGCTCGAGATTACCCCGAATGGCCACACACACAGGGAGGGCCAGAAAAAGCAACTAGAGTAAAGAAGCTAAAATGGGACGAAAGGAGAAGAAGGATCCGTTGGATGGAAGGAGCATCCAACGGTCCATACGAGCATAATTGTATATATATGCTAACTTTGTATCATTAGTTCATTCATTCATGATCATACTTAGCATACATAACACTAAGAAAAACTCAACAAATACTTGTAATCGCACACACACTCTGAAAGAGAATTCTAGTGGAACTTGGAGGATATCTTCTTCCCGCAGTTTTTCCCCAAGGGGCTTCCTGCGTCACCAACCCTCTCGTCTTTCATACTTCTTCTTTTTACTCTTCTAAATATTCACTTTGTCTAAATACATCACCTACTTGGCTTTGAATCACTATAACCTCCTAAAAGAACATTAGGTAAATTTTGACCTAAACATTTTGGCGCCCACCGTGGGACTGTAGTGATTATTCAACCCAAAAGCGTAAAAATCCTGGAAAACCCTCGAAAATCTCTCAAAATGACAAACCCAGCTCCTCAAACAAACCCACAACCCACCCCAGTGGTAACAGAAACTTCTCCCATCTCCGTGGAGAGTCAGGAATCTCCAACTCTGAAGGTGACCGCTCCCCTCGCTGTCAGTACTCCGCAGACGCAGTCAGGCGTCACTGGCGGCAATACAGCGGCCAGCTCGGGCTCGGCAGATGCTCCCACCCCAGCCATGTGGAAGACGATGATGGAAGGAATCTTTACCCTCCATCAAGTAGTCGACGGCTTAAGGAAGGACAACCAGGAGCTCAGAAAGCTAGCCACGGCTCAGAATCAACTTCCACGTGTCAGCGGAAATCCAGGCGCAGAGGCAGGAGTCCCAAGACCTCCAGGGAGCAGAGTTGAAGCCAGGGCCATCCCCAACGAGATAGTCACCAGACTAGACCTCGCAGGGTTAACTCCCTCCGAGAGAATCACTCCCTCAGGATTGGGCTACCTCTCCATCAACCTGGACTCGCCGCTACCGCAAATGGGAGCCCCAGGTAACGGATCTGTAAGATTACCCGTTAATACTAACCAACATGGTAATGCAGGACCTTTTTTCACCCCGACCTCAGTCTGGACACAAGGGGAAGGGTCATCAGCAAGGCAACCACCTCTGCTGGGGGCTGGCTCATCAGGATACTCCACCCAGCAGACGCCATCGATAGTGCACACCGTGCCGATGAGTCTTCAAGCACTCTGCCAGCCCGCGGTCGGCCAGACCCCAGGAGCGCCAGGGTATGCACCTCTCACTCATACTACCCCTTGGAATTTCGCTAACCCTCTTGCAGGACCGAACCCATGGGAGCACCAGTACAAGGAGCTGTGAGACTTAGTCAGCCGCATACCAGGAATGCCAAGGCCCCTGGAGAAAGCGGCCCCAGACAGCTACGCAGACTCGCCATTCACCCACAACATCGTCTCGGTAGATGTGCCCAAAGGATTCACTCCACCAAATATGACCAGCTACGATGGAACGGCTGATCCGATAGACCACATCAACCAATACAAGCAGAAGATGATGGTAATCACGGCCTCAGGCTCCCTGAAGGAGGCATGCATGTGTAAAGGGTTCAGATCCACTCTCTCCGGAGCTGCCCTCCAGTGGTTCGTCACTCTGCCCAACTCCAGCATTTCCAGCTTTGCGGACCTGGTGAATGCGTTCAACCAGCAATTCGCCAGCAGTAGGCGGCCAGAAAAGCAGAGCAGCGACCTCTACGAGATCCAGCAAGGCGATGGAGAGTCCACCAGAGACTACCTAGCCCGGTTCAACAAAGAGATGGTGTCAATACCCCATTGCGAGGAAAAAGCCGCCATCCACGCCTTTCGCTGGGGGCTACCACAGGCCTCCGACCTATACAAGGAGCTCACCAAGTGGCCATGCACGGCTTATGCTCAGGTTCAGCAAAAGGCGTTGGATGTCATCCGCCTGGAAGAAGATGCAGGGCCCAGGAGGATCACTTGCGGCTCCGCTTCCACCAGCAGGAAGGCACCAGCAGCAGACAGGCAGGAGAAATCCAAACCTTACAACAGGCCGGTGCATAAGGTTTCTGGAGGAAAAAACTGGAAGAATGACCCAAATCTGCCGCCAAAGGTACAAGAGTATGGTTTCACTGTTAATCTTGCAGGACTAATCAAAGCACTAAAGGAGTTGGGAGAAAAGGTGAAGTGGCCCAAGAAGCGGGCAGAAGAAAGAAGCAAGGACGGAAGGGACACCAACCTAAGGTGTGACTTCCACAACGAAGACATCGGGCATACAACCGAAGATTGCATCACCCTCAGAAAAGAAGTCCGGTACCAGTACGAGCAGGGTAATCTGAACCACATCTTGCCAAAAGGAACCAAGGTGAACGCAACTCGCCAGGTAGCACCCTCTAGCCCACCTCTCTGCACTAGAACTATTAACGTGATAACAGGGGGCTCGGAGCTGTGCGGACTCACCTATTCCGCAGCCAAAAGGCACGCCACCCGAGTTAAAGGAGACAAGCCAGAGTCCTCGTGCAGGATCAGCGCCCAGGATCTGCCGGTCGTCGGCTTCGACGAGACGGATGTAGAAGAGGGTGCTGAGTACCATGATGACGCCCTGATCATCACCCTATCCATAGGGAATTGTAGGGTGAAGAAGATTCTGGTAGATACGGGGAGCTCAGTCAATATCATCATGTTGGAGACGCTGAAAAGTATGGGATTTGGGGAAGCAGACCTAACCAAAAAGGCGGTTCCACTGGTGGGATTCAGCGGAGAAACAAAGCATTCGCTCGGAGAAATCATGATCCCGACCTACGCCGGAGGAATCAACAAGCAAGTAAGGTACCTGGTAATTGACGGTCCCTCCACCTACAACGTCATCCTGGGCAGGCCATGGATACATGATATGAAAGCCATCCCGTCTTCATACCACCAGTGCCTCAAGTTCCCTACGTCGTGGGGAGTCCAGACCATAAGGGGAAACCAGGAAGAAGCAAGGAGCTGTTACAAAGTGGCACTCAAGCCCACAGCCACTCCTCCTCCAGCATAGCAATCACAGGCAAAGCAGGTCAGGGGAACCTACGAAGAACCTCCCCAAGTGGAGGTAGAGGAAATTCCCCTTGACCCGCTGCACCCAGAGAGGAAGGTACTGGTGGGAGCAGAGTGTACAGGTACCGTTCGTTCAGAACTGTTAAATTTGTTAAAAGCTAACATTGACTGCTTTGCGTGGTCCCACGAGGACATGGTGGGGATAGACCCAAACGTAATTTCACACAGGTTGAGTGTAAGCCCCGGCTACAAGCCGGTCCAACAAAAGAGAAGAAAATTTGCCGCAGAAAGAAACCAGGTGATAAACCAGGAGGTGGACGACCTCCTGGCCGCAGGGAAGATCAGGGAAGTAGCCTATCCGGAATGGCTATCCAACGTGGTAGTGGTCCCCAAAAAGAACGGAAAGTGGAGGGTGTGTGTAGACTTCACCGACCTCAACAAGGCGTGCCCTAAGGACCCGTTCCCTCTACCACACATAGATGCAATGGTGGATGCAACCGCAGGCCATGAGATGCTCACATTCCTGGACGCCTGGAGCGGATACAACCAGATCAAAATGCATCCGGAAGACAAGGAAAAAACGACATTCAGGTCTGAAAGAGGTATCTACTGTTATAACGTTATGCCATTCGGTTTAAAAAATGCAGGATCCACATATCAGAGGCTGGTGAACATGATGTTCAAAGATCAAATTGGCAAAACCATGGAAGTCTACATAGACGACATGGTTGTCAAATCCAAAGCAGCCAGCCAACACGCCCAACACCTGGAAGAAACCTTCAGCATCTTGAGGAAGTACCAGATGAAGCTAAACCCCTCCAAATGCACGTTCGGAGTCTCCAGTGGGAAGTTCCTGGGGTACATGGTCACGCAAAGGGGAATCGAGGCAAGTAGCGAGCGATTAAAGCGCTCCTGCAGCTGGAATCCCCCCAAAAGCCGAAAGACGTGCAGAAACTGACCGGCAGGGTGGCAGCTCTGAATAGGTTCATCTCCAGATCCTCCGACAGATGCCGACTGTTTTATGACATACTACGGAAAAGCAAGAGATTTGAGTGGACAGAAGAGCACAAAAAGGCGTTCACAGAATTAAAGAAGTACCTCAGCACCCCACCGCTCCTATCCAAACCGGAGCAGGGGGAGCCGTTGTACTTATACCTGTCAGTAACCGAGGTAGCGGTAAGCGCAGTGCTGGTGCGGGAGCACGAAGGAACCCAGCATCCAGTCTACTACATCAGTAAGTCTCTGCTACCTGCAGAGACCAGGTACACTGCTCCTGAAAAACTCGTCCTTGCTTTAGTTACAGCTTCGTACAAACTGAGACCTTACTTTGAGTCTCACTCCATATTCGTCTTGACTAGCTACCCCCTGAGACCCATATTGAGTAAACCAGAACTTTCTGGAAGAATGTCCAAATGGTCAGTCCACCTGAGCGGCTACGACCTGAAATTTGAAACAAGGACCGCGATAAAATCGCAAGCCCTTGCAGACTTTGTCTCTGATTTTAGCCCAGGAATGGAAAAAGAAGCAGCCAGAGAAATCCTACCCCCAGAAATGGACTCCGAAGAAAACTGCTGGACGCTGCACGTGGACGGAGCCTCTAACAGCCGAGGAGCGGGGGTAGGAATGGTGCTCAGATCCCCTCAGGGAGATATGATCGTGCAGGCAGTCCGATGCGAGTTCCAAGCGACCAACAATGTAGCAGAATATGAGGCCTTGATCCAGGGACTCCAGCTGGCCCTGGACCTCAAGGTCAGATATCTGCAGGCGTTCAGCGACTCACAGCTCATAGTAAACCATATCAACGGTGAGTATGAAGCTAAAGATCCCAGGATGGCAGCCTACCTGGAGGTAGTCAAAGTCAAGCAGGCAAGGTTCATCACCTTCAAAATAGAGCAAATCCCAAGGGAGCCGAACGCAGAAGCAGACGCGCTGGCTAACCTGGGGGCAACATTCAAGCCCGGAGACATCTCCTCAATCCCCATCACCCATGTGCTGGAACCTTCAACTTCCCAGGAAGACCGAGAAGTTGAAAATTCTAGCACCCAGTGGGAGGCCGGATTAGGCGTACTCAGCAACACCGCGGAGCAGCCAGAGGACTGGAGGTCACCTTACCAAAGGTGGCTGAAAGACGGAACCCTACCAGCTGACAAGAAAGAGGTAAGGGGATTTAAAATGAAAGCTTCCAGATTCATACTAATAGATGGTGTGTTGTTCAGGAAATCGCTCGCAGGACCCTACTTGAGGTGTCTGGGCGACGGAGAGGCACAGACAGTCTTGCACGATCTCCACAGCGGAGACTGCGGAAATCATGCAGGGGGCAAGAGCTTATCCAACAAAGCAATCAGAATGGGGTACCTCTGGCCGACGATACGAAGAGATGCAGTAGAACTAGCCAAGAAATGTGAAGCCTGCCAGAAACACGCCCCTGTCACGCATCAGCCCGCTGAACCTTTGCATCCAATCATATCACCCTGGCCCTTCATGAAATGGGGAATGGACATAGTAGGACCGCTGCCCAGAGCACTTGGGAACAGAACCTACATGCTCGCGCTAACAGACTACTTCTCCAAGTGGATAGAAGCAGAGGCCTTCCCCCAGGTTACAGAAAATCAGGTGATATCTTTCCTTAAAAGAAACATAATCTGCAGATTCGATATACCCTCTGAAATAGTGTGCGACAACGGCTCACAGTTCATATCTAACAAAACCGAAGCATTTTGTGCTAGTTGGAATATCACCCTACTAAAAGCTGCTCCCAGGTACCCACAGACGAATGGCCAGGCAGAATCCAGCAACAGGATAGTCATGGACAACATGAAAAGGAGACTGGAGGAAGCTGGAGGAAAGTGGGCAGACGAGTTGCCTTTGGTCCTATGGTCTGACAGGACGACCCCAGAGACAGCAACGGGTCAAACCCCCTTCAGCCTAGTCTTTGGAGCAGAAGCTGTCTTTCCAGCAGAGGTGAAAGTACCAACACAGAGATACGGCTGCCTAACGGAAGAACGCAATCAGACAGAAATGGCCAGCAGCCTGGACACAATAGATGAGCTCAGAACTAGCGCCGCAATCAGAATGGCCGCTTATAAGCAAATGGTAGCCCGAAGTTACAACAAGAATGTTAAGGTCAGAACCCTCCAGGTAGGAGACCTAGTCCTCAGGAAAGTGTTCCAGAACACAAAAAATGCAAGTGCCGGAAAATTCGCCTACAATTGGGAGGGACCTTATCAGGTGGAAAGCACAACGGGAAGCGGGTCCTACAGGCTGATGGACATGGAAGGGAACATGGTGCCCAGACCTTGGAATATCCTCCACCTAAAAAAGTATCACGTATAAGGAAGCACACCGAGATGTTCTTTCAGAATCCGCGCCCAGGACCTACATCCTAATCCTAGGGTATTTACTTACTTATTCTATGTTTAAGCATTTCGTATTTTAATCATCCACAAATGTATCACCCCCAGGATCCAGCCATCCTGAGGGAGTTATTTGAAAAACAAAACCAATTCGGTGATCAATAAAAATCTAATTGAGGTATTTTTTATCATGAATACTTGCAGTATGTTGTCACTAGAAAAGCGAAATTGAGTCAAATCACACTCAAAACCCTCCACATTGCGTGAGCACGGCGAAGTACAGGCAACTGGGACACTGTCGCCCACGATACCTAGCACTCACGAAAGCCTGGCAGCCTCTGACTGAGATGGGTATACCCTGAAGCCAGCACCCACACATGGCCAAAAATACACGAGCATGCAAAAACGAAACACACAAGGCATAAAAAGCGTCCGTAGACGCATACTTAAAAAGCAGCACAAACGACTGCTGAAGATTCCTGGGACCGCCCAGTAAAAAGTTCAAATGTACCAGAAAAAAGCAAAAACAAATAAAGGCCCGCCACGCAGGGCCCAGGGCACAGAAATATTCAGGGCACCAGCCCAGCCAACAAAACAAGCATAAAAACAACTAAATCAGAATGCCACCAAGGGCGCAGAAATTAAACATCAGGAGCCTCCCCCACAACCTGCTCACCGCCAGAGTGCCGAGTAGAAGAGGAGCCCGCCTCCGCAGCAACATCAACAAGCTGATCCTGAAAGACGCCGACTGGAGCAGGAGATCCTGGAGGAGCGCTCTAGACCTCGGGAGAATCAGGAATTGGAGAGCGGAGGGATCCATCGGGGTTGAGGTCAGAAAAGTCGGGAAGCGTGGGAGGTACTGGGAACATCTGCTCCATAAGCTTCCTCTCCTCCTCCAAGCTCCACTTAGTATGCTCCCCCGCCCGAAACTCTTCCATGCAGGATATTCTTGCCTCCAGGGCGGAGAAGGTAGTCATGTTATACAGCAGCTGGGACAACTTCTTCTTCTTAGTCACCACGGCTCTCAACCGTGCACCCTGCTCCGCTAAGGCCTGGTCCCTCTCTCTGCGCAGCTCAGCAAGCTCTCC
Organism: Silene conica; assembly: GCA_029255685.2. Lineage (NCBI taxonomy): Eukaryota > Viridiplantae > Streptophyta > Magnoliopsida > Caryophyllales > Caryophyllaceae > Silene > Silene conica. The sequence goes on from CM055314.2 coordinate 79,670,939, forward strand.
ATCCCTCTCTCTGCGCAGCTCAGCAAGCTCTTCATCTCTCTTCCTACCCTGCTCTGCAAGGGCATCCTCCAGCTCCTTCACCCTTGAATTGCCTGGCAGTGGGCCAACTCCTCCGACTTCCTCACCCTAAGCCCTCTCTCGGCGTCCAACCCGGTCTTGGCCTCCTGGAATGCAGCCTCAGCCTCGCTGCACCCCATCAGCATCTTTTGGAAGCCCTGACAAGGGGACCCAGAAGAGATGTCAGTCAACCAAAACAAAGGTACAAACAAGCGCAAGAAAAAAGGGAGAACTCATCGAGAAAATGTCCTCTGTAGCCTGGCGCCATAACGGCACCACAGGCTGACCCTTCAGCGCTGCCTTGGAACCAGGAGTCAGCAGGCGGCCCATAGCAGGCCAAGGATCCTCCTCCAGCTGACAGCTAAAGCCCTCTGGCAGGCGGATGACATCCTCACTCAGATCCTCAATAACTGGGGCAGCAGACTTCTTGGCCAGGGCGGTAGAAGTGGAGGCTTTGTGACGTGTCCTGGAAAAAACTGTAGGAGGAGGAGGACAAAAGGGGGTGACGGAGGGAGATGACTCAGCAGGAATAGGCACAGCAGCTTTCTTAGGGGCAGGCAGGGGCTCCCCGGGCTCCAACTTCCTCTTCGATAAAGGCTTAACCGAGGAGACCAGCATCATCTTCCTGCGTTCAGCGAGCAGCTCTGTGGGCGTTTTCTTCGTCTGGGTTGAGCTGGTAGACATCTCTGAAGGCTCTTCTTGGGCAAATAAAGTGTTGAAACAGCGGGAATCGGCGTCCAATCCAAACAATTTGTTATAGGTCTCGGTGATATTGGGCGAGGGAACCAAATCTCTCACACCTACACAGGAAAAGATGTAAGGGCGTGAGCAGTAACGAGAACGAAAGACAGAAGGAAGAAACTGCCGGTACCTTTGCTATCAATAACTGGGTCCTGGAAGATGTAATCAGCGGGCGCGGGGAGCGAGTCCACTCGTACATAAATAAACTGAGTGGACCATCCAGCATCCTTAGCCTTTTTCGGAAGGATAATGGGGAGGTCAATCTTAGAGTGAGCTCGAAGGGTGAACTGAGCATCACCCAGGCCCCGAACCGCATAGAAATGGGCCAAATCCCCCAGAGAAATGTCAATAGAGTGACGACCGCTTATCATAGAGAGAGAAAGAAGAATCCTCCAGGCATGAGGATTTATTTGCCAAAGGGGCAGCTTGGAATGGCGAAGGAACTCTTGCACCAAGGGGGGAAACGGGAAAGATAAACCCAAAGAAAACGGGTATACGTAAAGGGTAGTCCATCCCGGACAATGCGCATCAGGCGCTTGCCCAGGGCGAGGAACGATCATGTCAACATTCTCATCAAAGGGAAAGAAATCCCTAACTACGGATGGTTCTATTAAGGCGAAGCAGGAATCAACACGGTATTTGTTATGCAGCAGGGGACGCTCAAAAAATATGTTTGAAGCCATTGAAAATGTGAAAAAGAAGCGTGAGAAGGTCGTACCTTAACAGAGAAGGAAGGCGGAAGATGTATTGGCAGGATCGGAAGTTGAAGAAGTTGAGAGAGAAAAAGGGAAAAGGTAAAAAGAAAGGAAGATGAAAAACGAATGGAAAAAGTAATGAAGGGTAAAGGGAGGTTTAAATAAGGGAGGTAAATTCGAATTTCAAATTGAATGGGGGACAGTTGGCGGGCGGTTGGCATGCATTAAAGGAGGCACTTGTTGAAACTGGCGCACGTCGCATCAAGGTCTCATCGACTGCCAACCCTACCCGACGTTTCTGCAAGAAGTCCATAATCAAAACCCTGAACCCGGTTTCTGCAGGAGTTCTTGCACAAATATATTTCCACAAGAACTGGGGGCTAATGTTATGCCCCAAAAATTACCATTTTTATAGGCCAACACGTGGCATCATATGATTGGAAGAAGGATGAACATTGGATGCTATAGTCAATAATGCAAAAGAAATAAGAAGTCAATGCAAAAGGAAGAGTATGGAAGAAGGATGCGTGCAGCGTAGTCGAGGGGAAGGAAAAGGTCAAAAGGAGCAAAGCTCGAGATTACCCCAAATGGCCACACACACAGGGAGGGCCAGAAAAAGCAACTAGAGTAAAGAAGCTAAAATGGGACGAAAGGAGAAGAAGGATCCGTTGGATGGAAGGAGCATCCAACGGTCCATACGAGCATAATTGTATATATATGCTAACTTTGTATCATTAGTTCATTCATTCATGATCATACTTAGCATACATAACACTAAGAAAAACTCAACAAATACTTGTAATCGCACACACACTCTGAAAGAGAATTCTAGTGGAACTTGGAGGATATCTTCTTCCCGCAGTTTTTCCCCAAGGGGCTTCCTGCGTCACCAACCCTCTCGTCTTTCATACTTCTTCTTTTTACTCTTCTAAATATTCACTTTGTCTAAATACATCACCTACTTGGCTTGGAATCACTATAACCTCCTAAAAGAACATTAGGTAAATTTTGACCTAAACAAGTCTTATTCAACTCATACTAGTTTTAACCCCGTGCAAAAATGCACGGGTCGTTTTAATAATATTGTTATTTTAAATAATTCTATTAATAACCCGAATATATTTTTGATGATGAAATTTTAGGCTATATGCTATAATTGATTAAAATTTTTGTAATATCATTGACATTATAAGTATTTTTTTGACGTTATTGTTATTTTAATTTATTCTTATTGTTATTTTAATTTAGTACTGTCATGAAAATTGTACTTGAAATTTTGATCATGTAATTACGTCATTAACTCATAATCAAATTATAATTTGCGTGGAGGAGTTTTTGTACTTGAAATTTCGATCATGTAATTACGCCATTAACTCATAATCAGATTATAATTTGCGTGGAGTAGTTTATAATTTTTATTACGCTAACTCATAATCAGATTATAATTTGCGTGGAGGAGTTTATAATTTTTTTTTCCTGATTGTATATTAATATTACGTTATTTTAATCTTGTTTAAAATTTTGTATGTTCGGTTTTTTATTGTTGTAAATTGTTATTAATCATAATATTCTAATCATCTAAATAAATTGTGGTCTAATTATCACAATGTGTATTTCTAATTAATTGATTTATTTTAAAATGTTCGTAATGTTTCGTAATCTACGATTTTAGGAATTTATTTGGAATACGTAAAATATTAGGCGGTTATTGGGCAGAGAAATCATAAAGTATTATGCGGGACCAACTGAGTGAATTAAAAAAAAAAAAAACTTGGATGAATGATGTGGCGCAACCAGAGCCTAATAAATGTTTCAGAATTTATATAGATAAGATGGGTAATACTGACTAACACTTGTCCTGTCATAAGCTTGTGACGGATATATCGGTCACAAATGAGACTTACTGTTTAATTTTTTACAATTGATATTTCTTAAGCCATACATATATTGCCGAATATGTCTTAGTTGAGTGGTTAAAACGGTGGTGTTGTAGACAGATTCGAATCCTCCTCTTCTCTATTGTAATGTGAATAAGCACTTCTCTATTGTAGCGCTACTAAGTACGCCTTTCGATTGACAAAAAAAGGTCGGTTAAATGCCGCTCCTTGTAGATAAATGTGATGAAATTTGCTTACCCTCTAGGTAATTTGCTTTTTGTCTCATCTATTTATAGACTCGTGTTATTGTTTCAGATAATGATATACCCATCTTAAACAAGACTTTGTGACTTTTTAAAATTTTATCAAAACAATGATTTTCAAATTACGCATATATACTTTTGGAAATAAAATAGATTCTTAATTAACCCAAAAAGCCATCATAATATGCACCTTAGACCATCCCCAAGCAAGGTCGATTGGGAGGTCGATATGGCGTCGAGTCAAGTTAATTGTAATTAGGAATTCGATTAGAATTTACTCAAGTCGATTTGAGTCACAAATCGACCCAGTTTGAGGTAAATTGACTCACCAATCAACCTCATACGTGGCACATTTTAATTGGTTCCAAGTCACTTCCAACCATTTAAGAAAAATAAAAATAAAAGAATGAGTGAATTTATTTGATTTTTTAATTAAACTAGTGTAACACCCGTGAAAATTCACGGGGTTGTTCAATTCAATTTTTATAGAGAATGATCAATTAAGTTGTTAAATATGCTAATAACGGATGTGGTGTATAGATAAATGATTTAATAAAAATAAATAAAAAAGTCTATATATAATAAGATAAAAATTTGTATTTTCAAATATAAAGTACTATAAAGTAGGATATAAAAACTGAAAAGTTTAAGAGAAACTCATAGTTTCTCGAAAATCTCGTTGTAAACAACATTATTAGTTATAGTAGACATGCCTTTTTCATCATCTAATATAAGGACTTTTAGACCATCGTTTTTTGTAACCCGGGAGATAGTAACGTACAACTGTCCATGGGTGAAGATTGATCTAGGAAGATAAAGACCAACACGGGATAGAGATTGCCCTGGACTCTTGTTAATAGTCATTGCAAGGCAAACTGCTAAAGGAAATTGTCTCCTTTCGAACTTGACGGGAAAGATGGACTACTTAAAAGATTATCAGTTATAAATCACACCTTAAAACAATGAAAGAGTCAAAGCCTAATATAAATGAACACCAAAAATTGAGTAAAAATAACTAAAAACAAAATCTGAATTCAAAAACAACAATAAAATCATTTGTTAATTGCTCTCTAGAGTTGTGGTGCTTTAATGGTTTAGAAGTGCGCACTTATCATGTTTTCGACAAACATTCTAAATTTGTAATCATGTGGTAATTATTATTTTGGCAATCCTTTAAACTAAATTCCAAGTAATTCTGATAAAATGTAAATACCAAGTATAATTGTTTTACAATTACAATTTTTCGAAATTTGATTTTTTTATAGTAATTGCATTAATAGTGCAAGCTGATTTGATGTTGTATTATAATTGAAAAATTTTATTTGAGTGATAAACATTGAAGTGATCTAATTAAATTGATAGTATAAAAGTCATGTATGTAACTGTTGCAGCCTGCAGGTGAGACATGTAATGCTATGTTTTTTTTTCTATGTTGCTTAATTATCTTTATCGCAAGGTGACTTCGTGAACTATTTTCTTTCCACATTCCCAAATTTCACATTAATTCCATAGAATTTCTTCTGTTTCATACCGAGTATATAAATATTTCATTATAACCAATTTTAATTATATGAGTTTTTTCTTATTCAAACATCAATTCATATTGTTGTTGCTTAATTATATATGTCATTATAACCAATTTCACATTATTTCCGTATTCATTATAACCGCTTTGTTGCTTTTTAGTTCACTGTTCCTTTAATTCATTAGTGTAACAACACATTGAACGCCGCCGTCAATAAAATTATAACCAATTTTAATTATATGAGTTTTTTCTTATTCAAAAATCAATTCATATTGCTGTTGCTTAATTATATATGTCATTATAACCAATTTCACATTATTTCTGTATTCATTATAACCGGTTTATTGCTTTTTAGTTCACTGTTCCTTTAATTCATTAGTGTAATAACACATTGAACGCCGCCGACAATAAACAATTATCAATTAACAACACACCGGGAAGGCGGCAACACAATAAACAATCAACGATAAACATACGGACGCTGACAACCCGATAAATGCCAACGACCTAAAGGCGTAGACCACCACAGTTAACCGCTATGTATATAATTTCAATAGAACGTATTAATAATCGTTAATAAATAATATTATTTTAATAATTAGAGTATTGTAATCAATTGTTTATGTTTTAAGAGTAATTGATTCAATTTTAGGGTAAAGATGCATATATAACAGTTGTTTTGTATATGTTTAAGAAATACAGTTTATGTTTAAGAAAAGGGTACCATACGGAAATTTTATGAAAAAAATGTATGTGGAAAAGTAAAGTTCGTATGTAAAAAAAGGAATTTCGTTAATTAATATGATTATATTAATTACGCACAGTTAATTATGTGGTTCTCAATTAATTTCAGTTTATTATTTGTTTTAGTTTGCTGACGTGGAAAGCTGACTAACTCAATGAAATATGATTGGTTTAAAAAAAAACTAAAATTGTGAGATTGAATGAGAGACTTGTATTAGCCTAATTCTGAATCCACATTGTGCCACATAGGCAGTTTTCCAAGATTCTTTTATATATATAATGATTGATTGGGTTATTGACCTAGGTCGTGACTTTTTGCTTGGGAGGGTTTAAGTGGGCCAAGGTCAATAAGGGGAGATTAAGGTATAATATGCAATTGATCCGATTAAATTGATTTCTTGCTTGGGAATGGTCTTAGTAACTCTCCAAAGGAAAAAAAATAGTCGTGTACTGTTTTTGTGGCGGGGAAGAGAGTCATTTGCCAAAAGTTGAAAGTCATAACATTCATAGGGATGGACATTTTTATTCGTCTAAAGTCTAAACGTCTTTAAATGTTTTAAAGTTTTTTTTTTTTTTTTTTTTTTTTTGATAAGGTAAGAAAACTAGGTTGATCCTCTCGGGTAGGACCAACCTATCTCATCCTTTCGAATGAGTAAGGTAAGTTGAAGCCACCGACTTTCAACACACCTCGAAAGAGTTGGACATGAATGTCCAACAGAAGCCATGAAGTCAGCAACCTTGTTGGCTTCACGAAAGCAATGTTTAATTATCACTTCATCGAAAAGATGAAGATCAGGTTTCACATCCTTGATAATACTAGAGATTTCCCACGGGATCTGCCAAGTGCTACGGAGGGAGTTGATAACACATAAATTATCACCCTCCACAATTAACTTAGAGATTCCTAATTGTTTAGCTGCTAAAATACCTTCTTTTAAGGCTAGTGCTTCTGCGACAATAATACTATTAGATCCGCACTTTTTTGCTCCTAACAGCACGACTTCGCCATTATGATCTCTTATACAATATCCTAAAGAAGCTTTATTGCGATCTATTCTCGATCCGTCAAAATTTAGCTTTAGAAAACCATTTCTAGGTTTCTCCCACCAGATTTCATTCTTACTAGAACTGTTTCTAATAGACTTTACTTTCTTAGGATTGTTGAGATCTTTATGTCTAGTTTCGTTCTAGGCCTTAATGCTATTATTACATAACGTAATAAGTTTGTTTATGTTGAAATTAACATTATTAAAGATAATATCATTTCTATAAAACCATGTATTCCACCAAATAAAAATGATCTTAACGAAATCATTTTGCGGAATTAAGTCTTTTAGATAATTAAGCTTCATAAGAAAACTTTGGCTCACAAAGGTATCATAATTTGACAAAAAAATTGTTGTAGCAAGTAATGTTCATTTCTTGGATAATGGACCTAATCAAAGGACATTCATAAAAGAAATGATCTTTATTTTCACTATGATAGTTATACAAAATGCAATGAGGTGGGACATTAATATGACTTTTGAGAAGCCTATCTTTCGTTGGAAGGCCGTCAACACATGTTTTCCAAAGAAAAAGTTTCAATTTTGGTGGAATATTCAATTTCCAAACCCATTGAAAATTACATTTTTCATGAGCGTGATCGAACAAATGCAATGAGGTGGGACATTAATATGACTTTTGATAAGCCTATCTTTCGTTGAAAGGCCGTCAACACATGTTTTCCAAAGAAAAAGTTTCAATTTTGGTGGAATATTCAATTTCCAAACCCATTGAAAATTACATTTTTCATGAGCGTGATCGAACAAACCCATTGAAAATTACATTTTGTATTGGTGTAATGTTTAAGTGACTTTCATTTTCATGACTGGATTAGACCTCATCATTGGTCGGTTTGGGCCGAGTTTGGGCCGGGCTCGTGCTAAATAAACGGTCCAAATAAATGGGTCGGATCGGGCCGAAATGATGGGCCAACTTTTTTGGCCCAATTCCATAATTGTTCGGGCTATAACGGGTTTCGGGCCAAAACGAACCAAAACGGGCCAAAATAATACAATACGAAATAATCAACAAATTAGATATGTGAACAAACAATTAGCAACGGAATAAAATTTTCAAGTTTTAGGTGTTTGACTTCGACACTTTTGGTAGGAGAACAATATCATAGTACCATACAATAACTTATATAAGTTGACAAAAATTTAGTAGTACACTAATTAACTAAAGGTGTACGACAAAAATATAAAAATATTCGCAAAGTTGATAATTCAATGCATCAGTGATATTAGATTATTAGTGTGATATGATATACGATTCCAACTTTTGAATTTTCTTTTTCTAAAAAATTTTTTTGGGTTGAGCTGGGCCAAAAATTGGGCCTTTAGGTTGGCCCAAACCCGACCCTATATTTATATCGGGCGTATTTTAGTCCGGGTCACGGGATTTTTGGGTCAAACTATTAGGCCCAAACCCGATAAAAATCGGGTTGGACCGGGTCGGGCCACCGGGCCTGGGCCATTTAATTAGCTCTAGACTGGATCTTTCCATCTTGATACTAACCTAACAGACAAAATCGACAAAATAAAATTCACACTATAGAAGTGAAAACCTTCAAAACAATCTTCATCAAAGAAACTTTTCCAAATCTCTTAAAAAGGGAAAGCTTTCCAAATTGCTACTTATTTAAAAAAAAATACGTACCAATTTATGAAAATACATCTTAAATTTGGGGGTAAAAGACTAAAAGGCACTAAATATGACCAATAATAAATTGAGACTGTTAAGGCTTTAAATGATTTTAAATTGGTGGAAGGGCCTCTTAAAAATAAACTACAAAGCCGTATTTGTGAAATTCAATCGTGTGAATTACTTTAATTGGCTATTGTAAATTTGTAGATGCAATAAAGTTGAGATTCTAAGGGGAGAGATTTGCATTTTCAGTGCGTAACTCGTCAATTTTTCCATGCATAACTCGTCAGTTTTATTCATGAAAATCGTCAGTAAATTTAATACCACCGAATAGAGGAAATTTTTTTTTTTTGGTTTAACCCATAAAATAGATATTATCCTAAAATCTAGTCAGAGGACACATAGTTAATTAGTCCCTCGTTTTTAGACCTCAAGAGTGTGCTGCATGAATCTGTGAGATAATTGCATAAGGAGAATTATATTATTAATTGGTGTGTTACATGATATGATAAACTATTTATAATAGCTCACATTTCATAAACCCTAAGCCTAGTTTAACATATCGGTCTAATGATAACTGGTTTTAATGAGCCTGATATTCTAATAAATAACTTTTACAATATTTAAATTTATAAGTAGAAAATGATTGCACGAGTAGTTCATGTAGTAACTTGGCATTACAATCCGAAATCCAAGAAAAAAGAACACATCAAAGCTTACGAAATACTCGCAATGGCTGACTCCATCCGGCATTGATTAGTCCACTTTTATTAGAAAAGTCCCTTTCAAACTTCCTTCCTTGTTTCTTATCCTATTCCATTGTGAACGCTCAATTTAATTTATTATCAATTTTTAATTATCACCTCCTCTTTTCTTCGTCTTTGTGTCAAACCAAATAATAATAATGACCGGATCAAAAAGAGTAATATATCAAGTAGATGGTTATGCAACCAGATGTATATATCTGATAGTATAGATTTCGAACTTTATAACAAAGAATTTGAGCTTATAGATAAGCAGTTGACCACCTACTCGGGGGCATTCTGGATGACTACAAACTTGCAAAGCTTTATTTTTTCTCTTTCATTGTCTGAGTTTCTCTTTTATTCCTAGAAAGTTTAACAGAGTTGCGCATGAGTTAGCTACTCGTGTTAATCACTTGTAAACGTTTTCTTTACCCCTGACCAAAAAATTATATATTTTACGAACTTTATTAAAAAGAATTTGAGCTTCTTTATAAAAAAATTGTAAATCAAAACTCAAACAGAATACGTATAAAACCCAAAAATGCAAGAAAAATTTATTAAAACCTCAAAAATATTACATATAAACTCAATTAGATTTGTATTAGATGTATGATACTCATCTATATAATATATATAGTTCTATTTGTAATAATACAGATAAACTTTAATTGATTGGTGATAAGTCATAGCCGAATTTCAATTTCTCTTATTCTTCACATTGCCAAATTAAATTCCCCTAGTTCACATTAGTCATAACTCGTAACCCCACAATACAAAAGTATTCCTTTTCATTGACAATGATCTTGTCTCTTTTAATCTACTAGTGAGACAATTTGGGTTTACTAATCATGACCAAAATGACTATAATTGATAGAGTTTATGGACTTTTTGCTCAATAAATCAACTTTTATTAGAATTTTATTATCTCCTTCAAAAAAAACCATCTTGTACTTGGAATAACTTTTGACAAAGGGAATTTATATGTCTTCCATCTTATACTTTTTGTTTTTCTCCATCCTACTCATTCTTTAAGTTTATTTTTAATGTAATGACTGATGACCAAGCAAATGAAAATTGAGTATGACTTGCATGACATATTTGCCTAGGGGTGTTCATAATAAACCGAACCGTAATAACCGAACCGAAAAACCGAAAAACCGTACATTTTTAAGGTTCGATTAACCGAACCGTTTTGACAAAGCGGTTCGGTGAACCGAACCGTTAAATTTATCATGGACAAGGTTCGGTTGAGGTTCGCAATTTTAGAAAAGAGGTTAACCGCGAACCGAACCGTTCACAAAAAAGTAAGCAAAAATTAAAATATTATATAAAAAATTGTTCTTTTGTTTAAGTAAAAAGTGTTTCCAGAGTAAAAAATGGTTAAAATGATTAATATTAAAGTTTCACTTATTAACTTTATTGTTGAGTATAATTAAATATTAAAAATTTAATTAAACTATTAGATAAAAATCTCGAAAACTAAAGAAAAAGTATATTTAGCATGTTTATAGGTTAACCGGTAACCGAACCGCAAATAACCTTTTAAAGTGGTTAACCGAACCGCAAATAACCGTTAGGAACGGTGCGGTTTAGGTTCGGTGTTTTGCCAAACCGAACCGTGTGCGAACCGAATTAAATATGAGGTTCGGTGAACCGAACCGCGAATGAACACCCCTATATTTGCCTATAAAAAGAACAATAAGTCTTCTTTAAGATGGATCAAATAATATTCACATATATGAATAAAATAAAAATGAAAAAGCTCGGGAAAGAGCAATATGTTTGTCTTAATTATACAAATGGGTCATTATTTGACCCATCTGAAGTTTAAAATGGATAGTTCCGTCTTAAATGAAAATTTGTGTAAAAAGAATGGATTAACTCTTTGTATAGGAATTTTTGGGAAAAAAATTTTTGAAATATCTAACTAAGAAAAAAAAAAGTTAAAATATCTAACTAAGATAAACGTATAGAAATAACGAATACACAACAGTAATATTTTAATTCAAAAATTAATATTTTATCTAACTTTAGATTAAATTTCTTACTTTTTTTTTTCCAACAACTCAGATTACTCCTTCATTTTAAGAAAATTCACTGGCTTGCATGGTTGCATATAACTTGTTCTTACAAACCCATCTGTATATAAAGTTGACAATATGTGATGACACCAAGTCTTATTTCAGACCGTCAAATCCGTCTGAAATAATAAGACGGGTATCATTTTATTTCACAAAAAACCCATTTAGGAAGTGAGTGGGAAAACACATGGGGTGACCCACTACCCATGTACCTTCACACTTGTGAGAGGTCTTATTATTTCAGACCGAATTTATGGTCGAAGCGAGACGGACGGATGTGATGATCAGCTACCCTTTTCACCTTTTGAATCATTTATGCATTTACTTATAAATCCATTTACTAAATTTCTTTAATTCAATGTGGGGAAAAAGAATAATGAACTCTAAACTGATGTCGGGGATACACTTGTTAAAAACAATGGTACTTTTGGGGGTGAAACAGTTGTATACTATTATGAGCTGATTTTATTGTACACATATTCTTATTTGCAACGGCACTATCCGTTACAAGCTTGTGACGGATACCGTTTCCTCTCACAAAATACCCACTTTTTCTCTCTCTCCAACACTACTCATGTGGTCCCCTTTCTCCACTAACTCATTTCATATCCATTTTATCTCACAAAATATCCGTCACAAATAACGACCCGTCGCAAGCAAGACTTACTATTTATTGTATATTGTATATCATCGATTAACAAGAACAGAATAATCTTTTTTTTTAACAAAAACATACTCCCTCCTATTCTCAATAACTGTCCCATTGTCCATTTCCGTCTATTCACCTAAATGTCCTATTGTCTATTTTTGGTAAATGTTTACACTTATTTTAATCACTTTAATTCACAACAATACATCACCTTACCCCAGAACATTACTTATTTTAATCACCTCTACTCACAATAATAATCAATAATACATTCCCTCTCTCCAATCTTCCCACCCCACACATTACTTTACATTAAACAAATGAATTCCTTAATTCTCGTACCCAACCCGAAATGGGACAGTTATTGGGAATAGGAGGGAGTATCATTTTTATAAACCTTCTAAAATTGTCCCGACCCAACACTTGAGCTCAAGTTAATTTGAACCTGAATTGACCCAACTCAAGTTAGTATGATCCAATTCGAATATTTATGGTTGCAAATTAATTATTGTTCATAAATAATTTGATAATAGGTGACCGAAATTCGAAATGACCAATCTAACCGATTCAACCGACCCAACCCGTACTCTTTTAAACCCCAAATTAAATCGATTTGAACCTAACTTGAGTGAAATCGTTTTATTTTATTATTTAGTAAGTCTTGCTTGTGACGGGTCACCATTTGCGACGGGTATTTTGTGAGATAAAATGGATATGAAATGAGTTAGTGGAAAAAGGGGACCACATGAATAGTGTCAGAGAGAGAGAAAAAGTGGGTATTTTGTGAGAGAAAACGGTATCCGTCACAAGCTTGTGACGGATATCGCCGTCACAAATGAGAATTTGTGTTTATTATTTGCATGAAAACAAATACTCGCTCCGATCAACACAAATTGTAACACTTGCTTTATTACACATTATTAAAAATTATAAAAATTTGATATTCTTATTTGCGTGAATATTTCTGCGTTACAGATTATTAAAATTTATAAAAATTTGATATTCTTATAATATTCAAGATGATAAATCAAATAAGATCTCACATAAGGGTAATATTATTGGTGACTCTTAAGACAAGACTCAGATGAGTTTTAAAATAAAACTCACCCAAGATTCCCAATAATCTACTCAAGTACAAAATCTTAAGTCAAATCTTTGAAATTCAAGACTTAACTTAAAACTCTACAAAAGTCGTCTCGGCCCCACCTTTTATAAATGACAACCAATAAATGGTTGACATCTGTTAAAAAGATTGTTATTTTCTTTTTATCTAAAACTCCATAAGAAAAGTGTGGTGGAAAAGTAGAGTTTGAGGGATAATGTATAAGATTTGAGCTAAATCTGAGGTGGTTCTGAATCAATATATATACTTAAAAGAAGAACTTTTCGAGCGATTTTATTGGCTATTGTTTTAGAGTAATTTCATTGGTTATTATTTTGGTTAAATAAATTAAGTATATATAAATAAAAATATAATTAAATAGTAATAAAATATCAGTTGGATAATTATTGTTTTTAGAGCGATTACATTGGATATTACTTTGGTTAAATAAATTAATTATTTAAATAAAGAGATAATTAAATAGTAATAAAATATCGGTTGGATAATTATTGAATAAGTTAACAAAATAATTGCGATTAGATTGGCTATTACTTTGTTTAAATAAATTAAGTATATAAATAAAAAGATAATAAAATAGTAATAAAATATCAGTTGGATAATAATTGAATTAGTTAATAAAATAATTGATTTCATTAGCTATTGTTTTAGAGCAATTTCATTGGCTATTACTTTGATTAAATAAATTAAGTATATAAATAAAAAGATAATTAAATGATAATAAAATATCAGTTGGATAATATTGTTTTTAGAGCGATTACTTCGACTATTACTTTGGTTAAATAAATTAAGTATATAAATAAAAAGATAATTAAATAGTAAAATATCAGTTGGGTAATTATTAAATTAGTTAATATAATTGATTGTAAATTAAGAGTTTTGGCTATCGTGGAGTTATGGTATAATTTGTTGTTTCCCTTCTCTTATTTAATTAAAAGCATAAATATATGCATAGATGAATATATTAAGTACTTAAGTTTACGAGATATAATTAAAAGAAAATACGAGATACAGAATAAAAACACATAAGAATATGAGCTAATGCAAAAAGAATACGAGTTTAAGAGAATCACAAACTAAAAAATACGAGCAATACGAGCTACTAACATAACACGAGCTTTAAAATATGAGCACAAATGAATACGAATATGAGATTAAAAGGATCACGGACTTAAATATACAAGCATATAAGAATACAGCCTAATAAGATGATAAAACGAGCTAATATAAACAGAATACGAAAACACGAGCTAATTGCAACACTTCTCGAGCTAAAAAATAGGACCAGATTTGCAATACGTCAAATTTCATGATATAATAGGCACTTAAGATTACGAGGTATAATTAAAAGAATACGAGCTACACAATACGAATATATAAACAATACGAGCTAATGTTAAAGGAATAAAAATTTAAGAGAATCAAGAACTAAAGAATACGGGCACATAAAAAGGTGAGCTATTAATGTAAGAATGCGAGCTAATAGAAATATTAAGCTAAGAATACGAGCTAATGTAAAAAAATACGAGCTATTAAGATAAGAATACGAGCTAATGTAAAAAAAAAATCATAAAAACATATTAGAGGATCAAGAACTTACTAATACGAGCATATAAAAATACGGGTTAATATAAAAATAATATGAGCCAATGTAAGAAGAATACGGACTAATAAGATAAGAATACGAGCTATTAAGATAAAAAAAACGAGCTATTAAGATAAGAATATGAGCTAAAGTAAAAAGAAGATGATCTATTGTAAAAAAATACGAGTTAATATTAAAAGAATATAAGCTTCAACTCTCTTCATATATTAGAAATATTGGATAAAAAATTTCTTCAAAATGATGCTCAATGAAAATTATAGAAGTTAATATAAAAATATATGTGCTTAAAATATTATTTTGACAGTGATGCGTAATACTTCCTCCATTTTTATCCAAATACAAGATTTGCTTTTTGTACACTATTCACCAATCAACTTTCAATCTCATTTTTCTCTCAATACGTAAGTAAAAATTTATTCATGTGGGGTCTTGTTTAATTCGTCTTTACGAGTACATTGATAATATATAACTTTTATAATTTTTACAAATACGTAGTTAAAGATATGAAGCACACAAAACTTGCGTTGGCAAACGTGAATAAAGCAAATCTTGTATTTGGATAAAAATGGAGGAAGTATGTAAGTGTATTTCCAACGTTCCTTATTGTTCCGATGATGATACATCTGATATTTCATTAGTCATAAAAACCAATCATACTTCAAATGTTCTCTATATATGCCTATTATACTAAGTATTTTTAGAAGATTAACTATTACGATAATTACTTTGAAACCATGTCAAGATATTACCCGGGCAACGCCCGGGCATGATATCTAGTAATAGAATAATAATAAAAATTAGTGAAAAATTGATTTGACAGGGTCTTAAACTTTAGCGAGTCTTACTGATAATATTAGCCTAACTACTTATAATTTTTCTTATTAGATTAAGATTAATATAAAGATTCCCTATGACTATAAATAAACCAAAAAGCAAACATTATCATTTGTTTGAATTGGAAGAAATATTATTTGGAAAACAAATTCTCATTAAAAACGATTATTATCCGTTACAAGCTGAAAACAGATAGTGCACTTTCACATAATATAAATTGTACTATTCATAAATTGCTTCTTTTTCTTCCACTTACCTGTCCACTTATTTTATTATGAGAGTTCGTTTCGAAATTATATTTGAAAAAGAAAAGAAAGAAGAATGATGGGATAGTAGCTTAGAAATAGTAAGTCTTGCTTGCGACGGGTCACCATTTGTGACGGATATTTTGTGAAATAAAATGGATATAAAATGAGTTAATGGAGAAAGGGGACCACATGAATAGTGTTAAAGAAAGAGAAAAAGTGGGTATTTTGTGAGAGAAAACGATATCCGTCACAAGCTTGCGACGGATAGTGCCGTTGCAAACAGTGGCGGATGCAGGATTTTGACGTAGGGTGGGCACAAATTTTTTTTCGACAAAAAATTTCTTTAATTTATAACGCAATTTTTTGTTTTGAATTTTGTTCTATAATATTATGGTATAATGTTTAAAATGAAACGAAAAAAAAATCTCAACGGATGTTTTTAACCTTACAGAATAAAGAATTTAATATATTATTAAGAATAACAATATATATTGGTACAATGTTTCAATCTCAGTAATTGTCTAAAAGAATAATTTGACAAGTATGTTTAATAATGATATAATAAATTTTAATAATCAAATGAACAATCAATAGTAATGGTGTAGTGGTTAACTTGTTAGTTTAGTACCTTGAGGTTCAAGGATCAATCCTCTCAACAAGCAATTTTTAAGATGGCCCAAAAATAGTTTTCTGAATAAAAATATCATTGGTAAGATTTGAACCTAAGTCTCCTTTGCATTAGGACAATACTCTATCACTTGAGCTACAAAGTTATTTTGATATTTGTTGACACTTATATATAATTATTTTCTGAAACTCGGGGGAGGGCACGTGCCCACCCTTTCCCTCCCCCAGATCGGTCCCTGGTTGCAAATAAGAATTCGTGGCTTAGAAATGATGATGACAAAGGAATAGTAGTATAGGAAGTATAGGTAATGTATATAGATAGAGTAAATAAAAGTAGATATCACGTGGAAGTCAAAGAATGAGGGAGGTGGTCAAAAAACGTAGGGACCCACCTTTTGATGCTCTTTCATTCACACTCACTTTTTAGCCCCAACCAATCAACACTTTCGACTCACCATTTTCTATCTCCTCTCTCTCTCTCACACTCTCTCTTCCACAAACTCAACACATTAACCACAATAACAACAACAACAACAACACAACAGAGAACAACACCACAAAACTCTAAACTCAAAGTACATTTTCCAATTAATACAATCTCATACTTCTAATTATGGACTACGAACGAATTCACAACAAACCCCAGGTTTCTACTTTCTTCTTCCGGGTTTTTCTAACGTATATTCTTATCCCACGCCACACGGGTTCATCACACTTCAGACATTTTTTTTATTGCACCTCATATTATGGGTTAAATGTGAAAATACCGTCTACCGTCTTATAGTTTGAGACGGTTTATGACACAGTAGTTATTTCTAACAACATCATTTACTTGGCTTTGTTTTCTTACTGTACTTCATTATGATTGATTTCTAATGTTCACGTAACAAAAATTGTTTGTGAGTTGAGACGGTTTTTCTATTGATTAAACCCTCGTTTATTACCATTGAGTGAGACGGTTTCACACGGTAATTATTTCTAACAACATGATTTACCATTTTTTGCCATGGATTTATTGTAGTTCATTATACGAAGTAATTGATTTCTAATGTTCACGTTACAAAAATTGAAGAATTGACGGTCTTACAGTTTGAGACGGTTTTTTTTATTGATTAAACATCCATTTATTACTGTCAATAAATACGACATCTAACTAGTAGTATGGTTTTATACAATAATGATTGTTAACAGAATAGTTAATTTGGGCAATAATGTGGGTTAATATATTTGTAGTTTTGGATTTATTGTAGTTCATTATGATTGATTTTTGATGTGGTTGGACACATTAATGTATGTCTAACAGAATGTGTTTGGTATAAAGCTGATTTGATTTGTTTATGGAGTAAGGGAGATTAAATTTGATATTCAAAGAGTCTTGGTCGCGACGGATACTATCCGTCACAAGCTGTAGACGGATAATATCCTCTCACAACAAAGGCAAGTGGAAGAACAAGTGGGAGAGAAATGGATAATTTCATGGGTCACGCCACTTACATTGTGTGAGAGCGAGGGGCACTATACGTCTTCAGCTTGCGACGGATAGTGCCGTCTTCAATGAGAATTTGTGTTTGATATTACTTTACTGTACAATAAAGGAGAAAATTGATTAGGGTTTAGCCTAGTGGTTAAGTCGGAGAATGGGAGATTTTGTTAACATTAGCTCGCAAGTTCGAATCCCTTCCCCTTATATTGTATATTTGTATTGTGGTCTTGCCCATGTGACTGGTTTTTGCTTTTGAGTTGATGGTAAAGCCGCGTGCATTTGACTCCATTACCTCGCAATTTGTGGGAGTCGTTGAGGCATTGTGGTAATGTTAGGTGTGTATGTAATTTTGTTTGTTGGGTGATGTAGACGGGTATTATATCTCCGAGTAAATTACGAGCCAGATTAATGGGATTATCGCCAACAAAGAAAAAGGAAGGTTCAAATAGTCATTCTTCAAGAACATCACCTGCTAGAGCTGAAGATTCTGAGTTTTTGAAGAACAGCTTGCTTGCTTCTACTAGTCAAGATTTTGATGACACGGGTGTGTTTCGCTTTCTCACCATCCACATTTCTGCCTCTATGAATGCTTATAGTAGTATTGGAATCTGACATTTTTGACCGTCTTGTAGAATGAGACGGACCCAAATTGATAGTAGTAGACTAGTAGTTAGTTGATCCCCTTGACTTTGTGACTGTAAGGTGAATATGGTGCTTTATATTTAAAGGTCGAGACGAGAGTTCAAACCTTGATCCTCATTTTTTTTTTGTATAGTAGAAAATCAGAATCATTGTCGAGTAAAGGATGTAAAAGATGGTGATCACATGAAGGTGTTGCAATCAGGAAGAGCAGATAGTGGTCACTCAAGCACAGTTCACCCATTAAAATCAAACGACGATGATAATCTTGATTATGATAGTAATGCAAGTTCGTCAAGCTTTGAGTTTCATAAAGGGGAGAGAATGGCTCAGAGGACCTTAACACGGTCTCTATCTAGGCCTACTTCATACAAGTGGAATGATGCCGAGAAATGGATAATGAATAAGCAATTGAGTCAGGGTATTAACTCCAAGAGCCATAATGTACAGAGTGGTGGAAACCGTGTATTGGGGATGAATATGGTGAGGGTTGCTCCAGACGTGGCTGCTAGCTATGACTTTCGACTTCATTCTCGAATGCCAGAAGTGAAGCGACCTGATTCTTGCCAACCCATTGACAATTTTAATATGGCTCACTCCGGGATTGAACCTTCTCCTATCGATTTGTTTCCTCTAAGCAAGGATCTGAAAGAAGTTACTACTGCAAATTCTACCCTTGACGCCCCAAGTAAGATATAACAGTTTTCGATTCTTCCATTATATTCCTAGAACCTTCAATTTCAAGCATGTGTAAGAAATGCAATTAAGCGCTAAAAGATTTACGTATTTGGTTACACCATAATGTAGGTACTCCTGCTATTAGAGCGATTTCAATGAGGGATATGGGCACAGAAATGACACCAGCGACTAGTCAAGAGCCATCAAGGACCGCCACTCCTGTTGGTGCCACAACCCCACTTCGCAGTCCAACATCTTCCATCCCTTCCACTCCCAGAGCAGGGGAACCGGCAAACACTCCCATGGATTATCCACCAAACAGTAACACTCGACATGTGGCTGAGAAAAGCAGTAAGGAGTTGACTGAAGAGGAGATGAAGCTTAAGACTCGGAGGGAAATTGTAGCACTAGGTGTCCAGCTCGGGAAGATGAATATAGCTGCCTGGGCAAGTAAGGATGATATATCTAAAAATTTATCAGCTGCAGGAATGGCGCAATCTGAGGAGCTTGAACGTATAGAGTATGAAAATCGTGCCATGGCATGGGAAGAAGCTGAGAAATCAAAACATGCTGCACGGTACATGTCTTTTCTTGGGTCCAAATTACTTTTTTTTTAGGACGAGGGGTTTAATCCCCGGCCCCACGCATACCCCACCACTACATGGACCATGTAAACCACCCCTTTCGGGGCTGTAGTGGCCAAGTGGTCATCGCCCCAGCTGGTAATCGAACCTGAGACCTCTCAACTAACTCCTGCATTTCTGCAAGCTTTAAGATTTTAACTCGGTTACCACTGGACTACCACCACTTGGTTCCAAATTACTCTTTCCGTCAAAAAGATTTTCAGTTACATTTTCATTTTAGAAACTGAACGGGAATACCCTTGACTTATTCCAATTCATCGCTCTTTCTGGAGCCAGTAAATGCGCGTCTCCTGTATAATGATTTATACTAAGATATATTAAAAATTTTCACCACGGTCCACCGACACCTATACTCATCAGTCATACCATGCTATTTTACAGTTATTTGGGTCAAATAACAATCCTATTTACTTAAATCCGTATGTTTTTGGGTTTAAAAAATGGGATCTCATAAGCAGTAGCTGCATAAACTTGCAGGTATAAGCGTGACGAAATCAAAATCCAGGCATGGGAGAGTCAACAAAAAGCGAAACTGGAAGAAGAGTTGAGGAGAATTGAGGTACTTCTGAGTTCTGACCTACCTAGCTTTCTCATTTGGTCAAATACCAAATTGCAGAACTCATGAAAACATCATGTATTAGGTGATGGTTGTTTTCTAACAAGTTTTATGTGATGTTTAATCGGAAAAATGCGTCTTTTGTACTTAACTAGGGACTATAGAATGTTCACTGTTTTACTGTAGTAAACATAGAATGTTCATATTCTGTTTATGGATGTTACTAGGCAAAAGTTGAACGGTTGAGAACAGATTCTCAAGCAAAGATGATGAAAAAGATTGCAATAGCTAGGAAAAGATCAGAAGAAAAACGAGCAGCAGCAGAAGCCGAAAAGAGGCGTCAAGCCGAGAAAACTGCAGCTCAAGCTGAATATATTCGGCAAACTGGCCGCATCCCCTCGAATGACTTTGTATGTTGTGGTTTATTTTCATAGATTTCTCTTACATTTTCATAGAAAAATTATGAAAAATGTGGAGGGTAATTGAAAAATATGCCCCTATGAGTTATGACAAAACACGACGATGGGCGGAATCACAATCTGTACGAGCTATCCGAATTTTTTTTCCAGTGTAATTGGGTGTTTTTTTAAAATAGAAATATAGAGTTAGAGTAGTATTTTCATTGTTTTTTTTTTTGAGTTAAATGAGATGCAAGGGAATAGCATAAACAGGGAAGCGGAAATCGAACTCGGGACTTAATGTCGACTATATCTCGATCTTAAGCACTAGGTTAAGACATCTTCAGTAGTAGTATCGTCATGCTGTAAATGTGGTCTCCGTTTTCTTTGGTCACGCAACTTTGTTAGTTGGGTCGGCGAAAGTTATGGTGTAAGTAGTAGCAGGTGTAAATCAGAAGGCCAAGAAATGTGAGATTGAATGTAGATTTTGGAGATCTCATTGAATGCAGTCATTGCAGATCATGCAAGGTCACCATATAATTTTCTGACGTTTAAAACTGTATCTTATTCTGACATTTAGAGCAGGTGCACTTGAGAAACTGTTCGTCAGCTTCCGTTCCTTTTGGAATATGATAGATTTATGGATTATTTTTTGGTTTTTTTCATCATTAGGAGTACATAACATTTAAGCACTCGCGAACCCAAATATATAGGATTTGGGGCACTAAATTCTTCTAAGAGGTTACCTAAGCATATTTAAGACAATTTTATTTTTATATTTTGGAATTTTTTTTTTGAAAATATAATTGATTCTAAAGATACCTTTTTCTCGGAAAATAATTTTCTCTAAAATAATTTAAATTCTAAGTAATACACTTTAATACTTCAATTAGCAACAAATGTAAATGGTTTAATGGTTTAGAACTTGACTGTGCTATCAAGAATTGAACTTTTTACGATTATAATGTAACCCTATCTCTTTTAATTTTCCTCTTCATAACTAATTTCAAACTAAATAGTCATCAAACATAACTTTCACCCCTCCACCTCCAATCCAACATCCATATCTTCTCTTACTCAACCCAGCTCCTTATTCTTTTTCACTTTCACCTTCACCCCAACAATCTCTTACACTCTTGAATCAACTCAACATTTGCCCTACAACCACGTTACCTCCCAAACTGTTAGACCCTACAATGAAAGTACACAATGATATTTTGGACAATAATAAGTCTTGCTTACGACGGGTCATCATTTGTGACGGATATTTTGTGAGATAAAATGGATACAAAATGAGTTAGTGGAGAAAGGGGACCACATGAATAATGTTGGAGAGAGAGAAAAAATGGGTATCTTGTGAGAGAAAACGGTATCCGTCACAAGTTTGCGACGGATAGTGCCGTTACAAATAAGAATTTGTGTTTGGACAAAAGGAAAATCCATGCACATGATCCAACATAACTTTATGGACCTGATTTCAAGTCCCATTTCTCTCTAGGTTTTCTATTACATGTGTAGTACTGCCTTCATTCAAATCCACTCTACCACTTTACTTTTTCACATTTGCCAACGCATGTTTTACGCGGTAAATATCGTTAACTACCTATTTGCGAAAATTGTAAAAGTTAGATATTTTTAATGTTCTCGTAAAGACGAATCAGACAAAATCCCACATGAATATATGTTAACTTATGCATTGATCGGAAATCGAAATTGAATGCTAACCTGTGAATAGTGTGTAAAATTAAAAGTGGTATAGTGGATTTGAATGGAGGAAGTATATTTTTATCTTAAGTACTATATATATATACACTAATGTACAACAACTACAGTCATTGATTCATATTATTACAATCAATACATCATCAATTTTCCAATCAACTATTTCATCAAATTAGCTCATTTAAAGTTGCAAACTTTCAATGAAATTCATGCACAAAATTCAACATGGTATCAGTCTATCAGAGCGGGGTAAAATCTGCCTCTGCATACGTCTCCATCAGGTGTCTTTCTTTATTGTTATTCTTGTCTAAATTTCCTCGTCACTTTTGTCCAAGTTAAAGGTTTTATCTTCCGTTCTTACCTTTTCTTTACTTACTTCAATATGTCTAGTGAACGTGAATCTGCTTATGGTGACAAAACCATTGGCCAAAATGACCCTCTTTTTACTCATCCCACTGACCTACCCATATTAAATCTAGTTTCTGGTAAATTCAATGTAAATAGTTGTAGTGCTTGGAAGCAGTCTATGCTTATTGCTTTGTCAGCCAAGTACAAGATGTGCTTCATTACTGGAGACATACCAAGA
Organism: Silene conica; assembly: GCA_029255685.2. Classification (NCBI taxonomy): domain Eukaryota; kingdom Viridiplantae; phylum Streptophyta; class Magnoliopsida; order Caryophyllales; family Caryophyllaceae; genus Silene; species Silene conica. The sequence continues at coordinate 79,694,149 of CM055314.2, forward strand.
CCACAAACAGGAGAGCTAAGGATGAGATTATGGGATAGGTGTAATGACATGGTGAAGTCTTGGATTCTAATAAACGGTGTAGAAAAGGAAATTAAAGAGATCATTCTTTTCTGTCCTACTGCCGAAGATATGTGGTCAGATCTTGTAGAAAGGATTGAGCAGTATAACAGTGCCAAACACTATTAAGTTCAGGATCAACTAAATCAGTTGGGTCAGGGAGGAGACTCAATCTCTGTGTATTTCACCAAGCTCAAGAAGTTATGGGACGAACTCAAAAGCATTTTTACTCTGCCAGTCTACAAGTGTGAAGTTCATGATCAACTGGTCAAGCATGACGAAAACCAAAGGGTGATCAAGTTCCTCATGGGATTCAACGATGACTATGACACTGTAAGGGAAAATATACTTATGACGACTCCTCTAGCAAGCACAAATTTTGTCTACTCTATCCTTATCCAAGAGGAGAAGTAGAGGGAAATAATAGCTCAAAGTCCCTTGAACCTGGATGCCTCTGCCTTGGCAGCAAGAGGATGGACTGGTCAGCATGGATACAACAGGACACGAAAGCAATCATATTTTTCAAACAACTTCAACCCTTCAAACAATTTTAGAGAAACGGTTATTCCAACAACAACAACAACAATGGAGGTTTTGTTGGAGCTGGTGTCCTTGACAGTTAGTACAATGACTTATTAAATCTCTTAAAGGATCACAAGGGCATACTTTGGTATTATTATCAGTTGATCCACGTTTATCAATAACGGTTGACTTGATAGATAAGTTTGACGTTATTGTCATACGGATGGCGGTGATCAACTGGTCCCTATACGTCACACCTATAGGACACGTTTGAGAGATGTGAAGGTATGAAAATACTGTCACATTTATACTGAATACGACTAAACAGTTAGTCAGAGGTATTGACTGTTAAATTAGTCAATGAGATGTTGAGATAATTATTTAATATGGATTAAATAATTTTAGCTAATACGGATTACATGATTAATTCGTAAATTAAATATAAACGGTTATATTTAATTAAATATTGAATTCGTGTATTAATATAAACAGTTATATTAATTGAGCTAATTATACAATATCGTAATTTTCTTATCAGACCATTATTAATGTATCGACTGCATTAATATCTGATAACATGTATACGATTTATAATTAAAACCCGCGGATTATATTTTAGCTTTAGGGTCGAATCACGCATTAAAGCCCACTCTCACCCTAGACCTATTTTCGGTCGGCCGTGTAGACTGTAGAGTTACAAAAAGAGAAGACTTCTCCTTTTGTCAACTACTGGTAATTCATTAATAAAAAACTTAGGGTTTTGAGAGCAGCTTTCTCCCAAAACCTAGATCTCACATCAGAAACTCACAAAAGTTCTCCCCATATTGCAAGGCAATTGGAGAGTATTTATAGCACACGCGACATCATCTCAGACGGGTCTTGGGTGCAAGTTATAGGAGGTAATTTCTATTAATTCCTGTTCTTAGGCCATTCGCGCTAGGACCTAAGGTTGTGCATCCTTTCCTTTCGTTTTATGTTTTTCATCTTATGACGATATTCACATGTATAAATTTCGTTATAATCCTGTAATTTTAAGGGTGAATACACGTTTATTTCCCACAAGTGGTATCAGAGCCAAAGCCACGAAAATTTTACAATTGTGATTATCATAAGATGTTTTAAAATCGGAATTTTAATCCCGTTTGTTGTCTTGGTCGTGTGCCCTTTTTGTGTGAAGTCGATCTTGTTTTTCGATTTTGATTTGCATATTGTTGATTAATCGATATTTTTAGCAATATGTGAATCATTTGTTGTTGTTTATTGTTGATTTACACGTATAAATCGAGAATAAATACACGTTTTTGTTTTTATAAAAAGCAGCGTTTTTGGATTCTACGAACGAGCGTATTTCTACTAGTTCGTAGTCTTCCTCTGCTACCCGTCACTCGATCGAGCACTTTTTTGCTCGATCGAGCAATTTTTGTTATAACCCGTCACTCGATCGAGACTTGCTGTACTCGATCGAGTGACACTGTTCCTCGATCGAACTCGTTTTTAATCGATCGAGCAGTTTTCTGGTATTTTTCATTTTATGAAAATCTTTGTTTTCTGGAAACTATTTTGGGCTCGATCGATTACCGCAGTTACTCGATCGAGCAAAACTCATCTGTCAAGGTTACTCGATCGAGTACCCTAGTGACTCGATCGAGCAACCCTGTTTTGGCATGGTTTCGAAAATTAAAATTTTTATTTTGTTTTCTTTTGGCCCATGGTAATATACTATATACGGAAATAGTATATTAACTTTTGTGAAACAGTTCACACGCGATAGATACACATTGTTTTAAAGCGGTTTAAAATGATGGATTATAATATTATTAAATTTTATGTGTATAAAACGGTTTAATCACATAATTTTAATCTCGTAAGGTGGTTTGGTAAAATTTATTAAACATAATAACGGTATTATGTCACGAATGAATTTGTTTTAGTTGATGCATTTTATTTATCGTTTGTTGAATGCTTTTGAATTCTTTTATAACGTATTTAATTTTTGCAAACGATTGTAACTTAGTGTGGCCTTAGTAGATTGTGTTTCCGTAATGATGGAACATAGTCTTGGTTGTAATTTTGAGATCTCGCATCTCCGTTTTGTTTTTCCCTTGTAATTAATTTTGTATTTAAATTAGAATGTAAATAGGTTTATATTTGTAATTTAAATTAGTAATTTTGTGAAGACCAAAGACGGAGACCGGATGCTCACTCCCGTTGCAAAGACCAAGATGGCAAGTTGTTTTAATGTTTATTTCGGTAGGATAGGCCATACTAGGACTTTTATTTACGTTTATTGCTTTCTTTTATGTTTTCATCGGTAATAGTTTGCATCATATTCCGCCTAAAACCAAACCACCTATAACATGCTTGAAAACTGACTCATGTAGAGGTTACGCGTTAGTTTTCTATGACATACAGATGTCTATTGTCTTTTTTAAGCCATCACTTAATTTTATTCATTCACGCAATGCTAGATTTTAGTTCACTTAAAATGAATAAAACAAGTTGATGGGGTCTTCCTCGTATAACCAAAAATTGAGATTAGTCTCTATAAATCAGACTCCCATGAATCCCTTCTTCGTCGGTAGGCATACTATGACCCCTTCTACGTCGGGTAAGTGGGAACAGATGATTTATTTTATCTCAACATCGTGGTCACTAGATACTATCTAGAGTGGACTAAAAGATGAGATTTACGGAAATCTATCGACCAAGAGTTCTAACGGTAGAACTAGCCAAGCAGTTGGCTTATCAATTTACGGAAATTGAGTCTTGGGATCGTTTATATAATTCTTGAGGGAGATCAATTATATAAATGCATGAGACTACGAGTTTAAATTCAATTTAAAATAGACTTAAATCACAACGACGAGTTGCTTATATCGTTTTGTTTTTATCTTCTTTTCAGTGTAGAACACGTACAACTTAAAACTGCTTATAACAAATGGCTGGTCAAGACCCAATGCCAAGTGCCACGCTAGCACGAGAATTCTGGCTTAAAGCCTTCATGGACTCCATGAATCAGTCTACTAGACTGAAGAATGATGGGTCAAACTTCTCTGACTGGGATGCAGCATTACGGAATGCTGCCATTGCTGACGGAAAGCTCAAGTACTTGACTGAGCCTATTCCGGCACACCCAAGAACTGGGGCTAGAGCTACCGAAGTTCGCGTTCATAGCGACTTCGTCATGGAAGCGGGTGCGATAAAGAACGTACTTATCTATGCAATGCAATCTAATTTTCAAAGAGGCTTCATTTCCCATGGTGCAAACAAGATTTTCACCACGCTCACAAACGAATTCTCGAAATCTCCGAGAATCGTTTCATGTCGCTTACCTGTCGCTTCTTTGAAGCGAAACTTCAGAAGGGCTAAGCTGTTAGCCCACATATTCTCAACATTATTGAGAATATCGAGCAACTGGAGGCCTTAAATTGCAAGATCAGTGAGAACATATTCGTTGATCGAATGCTTCATTCGCTTCATGATGGTTCGCCCTCTTTAGGGCCAACTATTACATGAACGACATGAAGAAGACTCCTCATAAGCTCCACTCACTTCTCGTACAGACCGAGAAGGATCTGAAATTAAGTGAGAGCGTGAAGCAGGATGTTCTCATGATCTCCAGTAAAGGTAAAGGTAAGAGGAAAGCTCATGGCGACCTAACAGTAGGTAAGCCAAAGTTCAAGAAGTCAGGATTTGCTAAGAGTGGGCCCGGTGAGTCGAGCAACTCACAGGGTAAGACAAATAGCAAGGATACAAGCATGGAATGCCACCATTGCCACAAGACTGAGCATTGGAGGCGCACGTGCCCCGTGTATCGCGAGGACATTAAGGCAGGCCGCGTTACTCCTGTCGGTATATATGTCTTCTTCTTCTTTTATTCACATGATTGAGATTAACCATGCAAGTTACAGAACTTGGGTACTAGATACTGGTTGTGGTTTTCATCTGTGTAATCATGTGCAGGGCCTCCGAAACCTCGAGCTCCTCATAAAGGGTGAGGTTGACCTGCGTGCCGGGAATGGAGCACGAGTTGCTACAGTCTTGAGGGGAACATACGTGATCCAGCTTTCTAGTGGATTTGAGTTATCATTGTATAACTGTTATTATGTTCCTAGTTTATCCAAAAAAATTATTTCTGTTTCTGCACCTGACAAACTTGGTTTTTCATTTGTAATAGAGAATAATAGTTGTATTTTCTCATTACACGATATGATTTATGGCAAGGCAGTTTCCATGAATGGAATTTATGTTTTAGATCAAACCACCGAAATATTACACGTGAATAACAAAAAGTTAAAGGTCGGTGACAAAGATCAAACTTACCTATGGCACTGCCGTATAGGACATATAAATGAGAAACGCGTAAAACAACTCATACAGAATGGAGTTATCTCGGCCTTTGATTTCGAATCATATGGCACATGTGAATCATGTCTCATCGGTAAGATGACTCGTATTTCCTTCAAAGGTGTTGGAATGCGCGCTGCCGACCTATTAGGACTTATACATACGGATGTATGTGACCCTATGTCGATCAACGCACAAAAAGGCTATAGGTATTTCATCACTTTCACGGATGATTTGAGTAGATATGGTTATGTCTACTTAATGAAACATAAAAGTGAATCCTTTGACAAGTTCAAAGAATACCAGAATCGGGTACAAAACCAACTGGGTAAAAAGATTAAAGCACTACGATCCGATCGTGGTGGCGAGTACCTTTCTCATGAGTTTGATCAACACCTTAAAGACTGTGGCATCGTTCTACAGTTGACTCCACCTGGAACACCACAATTAAATGGTGTGTCCGAACGGAGAAATCGAACTCTACTTGATATGGTTCGATCCATGATGAGTCACACCGTTGTGCCTGATTCATTATGGGGCTATGCTCTTCTGTCAGCCGCTCTAATACTTAACCGAAGTCCGTCTAAAGCTGTTGACAAGACTCCATACGAGTTATGGAAGGGAACGGTCCCTAACTTGTCATTTATTCGGGTTTGGGGCTGCGAAGCTTATGTCAAATGGAGACACGAGGACAAGCTCGGCCCGCGATCGGTCAAGACATACTTTATAGGTTATCCAAAAGGAACTTTTGGTCATTACTTCTACTCGCCAACCGAACAACGTGTTTTTGTTGCGGCTAGTGCGACGTTCTTAGAGAAATAATTTCTCGAGAACAAGTCGAGTAATAGAACCTTCGATCTATCGGAGATTCAAGAACCAATTACCAAGCAACCATTGGAGGAAGCAGTTCCTTCAACCTCGGCTGCGGTAGATATTCTTGAGGAACCTAGGAGGCCGGGAAGAGTCTTTATTCCTCCGGACATATATATTGGTATGGTCGAGGAACATGACATAGATGACATCTTACTCCTAGAGGGTAATGAACCCACAACCTATAAAGGTGTCCTGACTAGTTCCGACTCAAAGCTATGGCTAGAAGCCATACAATCCGAGATGGACTCCATGTATGAGAACAACGCGTGGGATCTTGTGGACCTACCTGCAAAGGTACGCCCCCTTCAATGCAAATGGCTTTACAAGATAAAACATGTTGTGGAAGGACAACAAGATATTTACAAGGCACGACTAGTTGCTAAAGGTTTCACCCAAGTGCCAGGCTTGTACTACGATGAGATTTTTGCACCCGTAGTCATGCTACGTTCCATTCGGATTATCTTAGCGATTGCCGCATTTCATGACTATGAAATCTGGCAGATGGATGTTAAAACCGCCTTCTTAAACGGTTATTTGGAGGAAGAGTTGTACATGGTACAGCCCAAAGGTTTTATTGATCCTGAACATCCTAAGAAGGTTTGCAAGCTTAAGCGTTCTATTTATGGACTTAAGCAAGCATCACGGAGTTGGAATCATCGTTTCGACCAAGTGATAAAAGAGAATGGTTTCATTTGATCAGTCGAGGAACCATGTCTCTATATCAAGTCGAGTGGGAGCAAGATTGTCTTCCTAGTATTGTATGTCGATGACATACTTCTGATTGGGAATGACATACCTCTCCTATCTTCGGTTAAAGCATGGTTGAAAAATCATTTCCAGATGAAATATCTGGGCGAGGCGCAAAGAATTTTGGGCATCTGTATCTGCAGGGATAGATCACGACGGATGTTGTCTCTCAGTCAGGAGTCTTATATAGATAAGATTCTAGAGAGATTCAGCATGACGAACTCCAAGAAAGGGTTGCTTCCTATGGCTACTGGGCTTCAGTTGAGCAAGTCTCAAGAAGCTAAGACATTGTAAGAGAAAGAGCGCATGAGTCAGATTCGTTACGCTTCGGCTATAGGATCGATCATGTATGCCATGATATGCACACGTCCAGACGTTGCATATGCATTGACTATGACAAGTCGATTCCAAGCACATCCAGGTGAACAACACTGGATGGCCGTGAAAAACATTCTTAAGTACCTACGGAGGACTAAAGATTGGGGATTGACTTATGGAGGCGACACGACGCTCTGCGCCACTGGTTACGCAGATGCTAGCTTCCAAACGGATCGAGACGACTCGAAATCTCAGTCTGGATTCGTGTTTACTCTTAATGGCGCTGCTGTCAGCTGGAAAAATTCTAAACAAAGTGTTACAGCAGATTCTACAACTGAGTCCGAGTACTATGCCGTTTCGGAAGCAACTAAGGAAGCAATATGGATGCGTCAATTCTTACAAGGACTATCAGTAGTGCCGAGTGCGAATGACCCGATCACCGTTTATTGTGACAATAAAGGTGTCATCTTCCAAGCTAAAGAGCATAAGTCTAGTAACAAAGCTAGACATGTACAACGGAAAACTCATCTAATCAGAGATTACGTGGAGCAAAAGGAGATATTTATTGATAAGATCGCTACGGATGACAACATAGCAGATCCTCTCACTAAAGCATTACGACGTGATAAGCATGAATGACATGTTAATTCCATGGGAATTAAACGTGTTCCTGAGTTGTAGTACTCTTTTATGAATTCATTTTATAATTCATTTTCTTGTGTACTCTATTACAACCTCATCGTTATGATATTTTATGTTTTGTTTTTCATGTGGAATTGTACGACAATTTTGAACACCACAAAGTGAAATGATGTAACATTACATCGTTTTTAGTCCTTGATTACCCACTTGAGCTGATAACTCAGGTAATCATTTTGTGACGTTGGTTGATGGTGGGTTCAACGAGCCATAAGTCAAACAATTGACTGACCAATCTTAAAGGCGAGTTATACGGATATCTCGTAGGACACATCGTGACAACGTTATGGAGTCCTAAATGTTTTATAACATTAGGTGCCAGGTCGTGGATAGGACCTCCATAGTGTTCCTTAGAGTCGATTCTTTTGACTTTCAACTGTCTCTTGAGATTAAGGCAGATTTTGGGTAACTTTGGTTTCTTTCCCACGGTCTTCCGTAACAGGGGCCAAGAGGATTTTTTCTGGGTTATTTCATGCTGCGCTTACATCTGCAGGATTCGAGTTGAGGGAAATATCCAAACCCTTATCAGAATTTTATCATTTCTCAGGGCCACTCGAGGAGTAGTAACTGAAATGCATGGCCATGCTCGAATACAGATTCGTTTTATCAGTTAAGTTACTCTCTAGTCGGGGAAACCACTCTTGATGCAGATCGATTATAGAATACGACCTTTGCGAATACGGATTTGCAAATTGTTTTACATTGAGTGGGAGAAATTTTAAAAGGATATGAGAATCGGTTATCGCACCTACACTTGTACGGACAAGTGGGAGTTTGTTGGAGCTGGTGTCCTCCACATGTAGTGTGATAACGTCATTGCACATACACTTGTACGGACAAGTGGGAGATTGTTGGACTGGTGTCCTTGACAGTTAGTACAATGACTTATTAAATCTTTTTTTTTTTGCAAAAAGTTATAATCCTTTCTATTCATCCACAAGGGGCAAACAAAAAGAATACATTTTACAAAGAATATCCCCTAAAGCCTTATTTCCTTTTTGGGAAAAGAAAGGCTAAGAACCTAAAGAAAAAATTATAGAAAATTTGTTACTCCTAGTCAAGCCATTATCGCTTCCTTAGGAGTTATAAGCTGCTTGAGTAATAAAATTTCCTGCTGTACACCAGCTTTCCAGTAGACTGATAACTGCACCTTCAGTCCCAACTTTCTGAAGGATTTCATTCTTCACTCTGAGAATACCTGTCAGGTTATCAGAAAAATGATTCTTATGATTGAGCCCCCATATAGTGAGATGATGAAGAGGGTAAGCTTTATGCCAGGAATGCCAAATGCTTGAAGAGTTACAGTTTAAATTCCAGATCCATTTTGTTAAAAGCGCCTTATTCCAAGAAAGAGGTTCCTTTATCCCAAAGCCTCCCTCACTCCTAGGAGAGCAAATACTCTGCCAGTTTTTCATGAGGAGCTTTCTTTTATCATCTTCCCCCCCCCAAAAAAAAGAAATCTCTACAGAGTTTGGTGATGATGCGTGAAACATTCTGAGGAATCAGTCCACTAGCACACCAGTAATTTTCGAGCCTAAAAATAACTGAGTTGAGAAGTTGTGCTTTACCAGCATATGAGAGTAGCTTTGATGACCAGTGATTAGTAGCATTCTGGATTTTAATGATGAGAGGCCCATATATATCAATGGTGTTCTTAGAAGCATTCAGAAGAAGACCCAGGTATCTAAAGGGGAAGTGACCTTCAGAGAACCCTGTAAGATGGAGAATGAGAGTCTTGACACTATTAGATACCCCTCCAAAGTAGATATCAGTTTTTTCAATGTTTGCTTTGAGTCCAGTCCATCCTGCAAATAAATCCAGAGTGGTAACCACTTCCTGAACAGAAGGCACATCACCTCGAGTGAAAATCATGAGCTCATCCGCAAAAATCAGATGCGTAAGCCCTATTCTGGAACATTTTGGATGAAAAGATACATTTGGCTTATCACACATTCTTCGAAGATATCTTGATAAGATTTCCATGCTTAAGACAAAGATGTAAGGAGAGAGGGGATCCCCCTGCCTTAATCCACTAAGCCCTTTAAAGAAGCCATGAGATGAACCATTAAGTTTAAGAGAGAACCAGGAACTTGTTAAGCATCCCATTATCCATTTTTTAAAAATGGGAGGGAATTTGAGGCTTGTTAGCAGTTGATCAATAAAGTGCCACTGAAGAGAATCAAAGGCTTTTCGAATATCGACGTTAATAAGACATCTTGGGGAAAGATTTTTCCTATTATAACCCTTTACTAGGCTTTGAGACAACATGAAATTTTCATGGATATCTCTACCTTTGATAAAGGCCGCTTGCTCAGGCCCTATGAGAGAGGGGAGAATAGTTTGTAGTCTGGAATGACTTATTAAATCTTTTAAAGGATTACAAGGGCATACTTTGGTATTATTATCAGTTGATCCACGTTTATCAATAACGGTTGACTTGCTAGATAAGTTTGACGTTATTGTCATACGGATGGCGGTGATCAACTGGTCCCTATATGTCACACCTATAGGACACGTTTGAGAGATGTGAAGGTATGAAAATACTGTCACATTTATGCTGAATACGAATAAACAGTTAATCAGAGGTATTGACTATTAAATTAGTCAATGAGATGTTGAGATAATTATTTAATACGGATTAAATAATTTTAGCTAATACGGATTACATGATTAATTCGTAAATTAAATATAAATGGTTATATTTAATTAAATATTGAATTCATGTATTAATATAAGCAGTTATATTAATTGAGCTAATTATACAATATCGTAATTTTCTTATCGGACCATTATTAATGTATCGACTGCATTAATATCTGATAACATGTATACGATTTATAATTAAAACCCGCGGATTATATTTTAGCTTTAGGGTCGAATCACGCACTAGAATAAGGTAGAGTGGAAAACCCACTCTCACCCTAGACCTATTTTCGGCCGGCCGTGTAGAGTTACAAAAGGAGAAGACTTCTCCTTTTGTCAACTACTGGTAATTCATTAATAAAAAACTTAGGGTTTTGAGAGCAGCTTTCTCCCAAAACCTAGATCTCACATCAGAAACTCACAAAAGCTCTCCCCATATTGCAAGGCAATTGGAGAGTATTTATAGCACACGCGACATCATCTCAGACGGGTCTTGGGTGCAAGTTATAGGAGGTAATTTCTATTAATTCCTGTTCTTAGGCCATTCGCGCTAGGACCTAAGGTTGTGCATCCTTTCCTTTCGTTTTATGTTTTTCATCTTATGACGATATTCACATGCATGTATAAATTTCGTTATAATACTGTAATTTTAAGGGTGAATACACGTTTATTCCCCACAGGTTTCTCTATGAGGAAAAACAACTACCATTGTACCCAATGTAACATGGATGGACACAACAATGAGAGGTGTTAATATCCTGCACCCGAAACTCATAAAGAACAGAAAAATTCAAGTGGGGGCAAGATCCAACCAGAATGCCATGATGAGCCAAGATTAGAAAAACAATGGTAATACTTCAGGAGGTTCAGGAGGTGCTGCTGGTGCTGCTGAAAACATGGTTCTAATTGGCATAATATGAGTAGATCATACATAATTTGAGCAATTTCAACAACTACGACCATGCTATGATGGCAGGTAGCAATTCTAATCATCTCTCTAATTCTGTCAATAATGAGTGGATTATTGATAATGGTGCTTCAAACCATATCACACCACACTTGCACTTATTTGACAGCTACTATAAGTTAAACAAACCATGCAGTATAACCATCCCTAATGGAAAACAGGTAACTATTTTGAATGTGGGAATTGTTAAAAACTCACACCCTATGTCACTTTGCATAATGTTTTACATGTCCCTGAGTTCCATTTCAACCTAATGTCAGCCAATTAATTAACTAAAAACCTATGTTCAACCATTGTGTTTAATTACTCCTAACCACTGCATTCTGGAGGTCCCATCTATGAACAAATCATTCGTCCTTGGTAGACAAAGATATGGACTTTAGTATGCAGATTTCAAGCCAATCAACAAAACAACTCAAGTCAGCAAAAATAGCCTACCTTTACATGCATGTACTGCTGCAATAAATGTTCTAACTTCCTTAGATCTATGGTATTGTAGACTAGGGCATATTTCCTTATGTAATCTCAAACTTTTGCCTGTAATGGACAATTGTAATCATCAAACTTTGTCTGTCTGTCAGATTTGTCCTACAGCCAAATTTAATGATTGTGTTTTCCTATCAATTTCTCTATTTCCAAATCAATTTTAGAAATGTTACATGTTGATCTATGAGGACCTTATTCTAACATTTAAAGCAGGTGCACTTTAGAAACTGTTCGTCAACTTCTGTTATGATGTTAGAGAGTGGAATATGATAGATTTATGGATATTTTTTTTGGTTTTTCTCATTAGGAAGTACATAACATTTGAGGACGTTTGCACCAATGGACTTTCTCAAATTATGACTCCGTCACTGCATGAGTTCTAATATTTATGTTTTGGTTATCAGCTGGCACCAATGGACTTTTTCCGTAAAAAAATCAATATTCCATTTTGTCATGATGAAAAATCGTAATGTAACCCTATCTATTCTAATTTTTCTCTTCATAGAGACGAACATTTTTATGACCTCCACCTCCGCCTCCACCTCCAATCCAACATTCATTTCTCCTCCTACTCGACCTAGCTCCTTATTCTTCTTCACTTTCACCTTCACCCCCAACAATCTCTTACTCTCTAAATCAACTCAACGTCCACCTCGCAACCACATTACCACCCAAACAATACCCCTCCTCCACGACCTTCTACTTCATCTTCACCTTAGTGAGAACAAGAGTTAACTCAAGTGATAAGAGCGCTTTTACCCTATCTATGAAGTTTTAGGCCGATTCTTACATTTGAACCAAAAGAACTCTATAGTTAACCCATCATCTCCTCCTACTCAATGCAACCTAAGTCATGATAGATTGATTATGATCAAACTTTGAAAGTGGTTGACAATGATTGGTTGGTTTTGGGAGGAAGGGGCTACTAATTGGAAGTTAGTGATAACGGCTACAGAGAAAGTCATATAAGTCAACGAAAAGTCAAGGTTTGTGACAGGAAAATACATGATAACTTTTAGATTCTTGATTTTCACTATGAGGTGTCAACGGGGAATTTTTCATTCAATCTTGAACCAACTGAGACAAAAACTATTCATCCTTAATTTAACCAAAATCGAACTCATGTAGTGGCGGAGTCATGAATTGAGGTAGTTAGAAGGGTGAAAATTTCAACAAAAATAAATAAGTAATGCCTTAAAATAAAATCGATTTTTTTGGTAAATTTCAATTAAAACTTGCAATATTTTAGATTTTCTAAATACACCACTAAAAGTCTAAAACTCGCCTTCTTATTAAAATCATTAGAATGAAATTGCTAATTGGTAGTAGTTGTTAACTTGTTATGACTTATGACACTCAATTTTGGCGTTAAAAAAAAAAAAAAATTAAAGTAGTTTTTCTTGCAAGGGAGATATTCTCCTAAAATTTGTGCTAATAAAAGACAAACTCTCTTTTATTCTTACAAGACTCTATTTCATAAACTTTTACTCATAATCCTTTGTAAATGTTTACACAAAAGTGAACATCCAATCTGTATTTGGTTGCTAAATTCCGTAAAAGGTACGATGGATTCATCTAAGATGACCGGACTCACTTGCTCCGATTTCTATGTACTCCATATACATATATATATACATGCAACTTCAAGAGAGATTTAAGAACTGAAATATGAAATTTAATTGATTGATAAATGAAGTATAGAGAATAAAATTAAAGTACATGCTTAATTTCTAGCCAACATTCTTGACAATAATTACTCCTAATAATTAATTAATCCCTAACATTTATTCTACGGTAATATTGTCATTGTCCGTAACGTCCTCCCGAAGATTAATCTCATCAACGATCATAATATCACCCCCCATGACACTATCATGAATATTTATTTCATCCATATTATCACTGCCGGCCGCGATATCGTCTTGAACATCGATTTCGTCAACAATTTCAATCCCGCCTTCATCTTTAATTTGCGTACCGCCCTCATTTACCATAGTTTTCGATTGATTTTTCTGCGATAAGTTCTTATAAATAACGTATAGGACAATTTGACTGATTCCGAGTAGAAATCCAAGCACATTTGGCATCTGTTCACGTTTTATTAAACAAATTTTATGAATTAACATATATAAAGCAAAAAAAAAATAATATGTATTTTTGTTTTCGGCAGAAAAAATACATACCGCAATATAAAAATCTTGAATTAGAAGACCGTATACAAACCATAAAACGGCATATGATGTCAGCGAAAGCGATAGGAAAAATGGCATAAATTCAACACTTTTCGTTTTGATCACCGTTTTCTGTCATCAAAAACACAATAATGACAATCAAATTATAATGAACACAATAGTTTAAAATGGAGAATGTCTTACCATAACACTTAAAGGTGAGGCAAAAACGCTGATAGAAACCACCGTGCAAATCCACCCTACGGTTTGTTCACGAACGCCTCCTTTTGAGAAAATGATATTTGGATCCGAACCTCGAGCCAACGCCATTGTTGCAATTACTACTAGCCCGAAAAATCCAACATTAAATAGGCATAGTAATTTTATCGTGCGGAGCTGTTTTACACATTATTAGTACAATATGTTAATTTTAATTGAAAATGTTACCATTTTAAGATGAAAATATAATATCTTATTTAAGATATATATGTCCGTCTAATCAAATAGTGAGTGAGACAAAAGCAAAGATTTCAAGGACTAGCAATCTAATTACTTCTAGTCCTCTATCTAGTTGAGTGATACTCCGTATACTAGTATTTTAACGGGTTTAATCCGTGAGATGTATATACCGCCTTAAAAGAGATCAATTAATAAATACACGGTGATCCGTGATTGATGATGATTACTGATGAGAGAGCATTTTTCCCCTCTTTTCGGTTATCCCATCAACAATTCACAAATAGGAGTATCCAAATCTAATTGAGCTCATATACAATTTTTTTTGAGCTTCTAATAATTTTTTACTATAATTATTTAGTGTTAAAATTAAAATCTTTGAGTGTTATAGGTATCAATTTTTGAGTTTTAATATAATGATTTGATTTACAATTTTTTTTTATAAAGTCGTTCAGATTTTTTTTAATCAATCCCGTAAAATATATGTATAAACTCAAATTCTTTATTATAAAACTCGAAATCTATATATACTACCAGATATATATATAAATCCGGTTGTATAACTCTTTTCGACAAGCATCACACTCCTTGAGTCCGATCCTTTCCCATTTAATACGTAGAAAACAAACCTCATCTTTTATGGGTACGTGACGTTTCACGATTGTTCTTTTTTAATAACCGTTAATTGTACTATTCAAATTTAATAATTCAAATTAGTGTGCGTACCTTCACAAATGTTGGTGCATAAACGATAAAGATAGTCATGTAAAATGCTTCAACGATGAAGCCAACTGTGTTGATTATTATTATCGGCTTCGCATCCCCAATCTTTAACAGCGAATAGTACAGTAGGAGAGTGCAACTGAACAGCGATACTGAATACGGTACCGCTTGAAATCCTTCCGTCGATTTCTTTTTGAAGACCCTCCAAAATGTCGGCCTATTATACACATTACATACAACTATTACTCTATTAGTATTAGCCCGGATATTTCTGGCTTAATTTCAGCTAATTTCAATTTTGTTTGGTTGTATTTTGTCAATATATTCAATCAATTATGTTTATTTAATCTCTTCACAAAATTAAGTTTTAATTCAACTAATTTCACTTTCACCTCAGTTTCACACATTACTCTATTTGGCACAAGCAGTTAATACAAATGCAATAGCGTATACGCCAGAAATGTGTTTTCCTAATTTAATGCTTTCTTTATGACTCATTTCCACTAAATATTGATATTGGAAGCTATCGCATTTTGGGTGGAGCAAATTTCGGCACTATCACCTAAGTTTTGTTCTCCAACCAAAACCATATTAAAGCATATATTTATATATGAAGTATCCCAATTCCCAAATTAATGTAATTAGCACATAATCAAGTAATGAGGTGAGTGTACTGTGAGGTAGATTTAGGGAAAATTATCGGAGGATAATAATCGTCTTTGACAATTGAATTTTGTAATTTCTTTTTGTTAACTTGGTAAAACGTATGGATGTATGATTTGACGAAGATAAACAAGTATTTGTTATGATTTGATGAAAATAACCGTATCAATGTTTTTATTTTTTATTTTTCGCAATCATTTTTTCTTAAGGTTTTACCGAACTCGGTAACACCTTGTGTCACGCTACCACTTTCCCTTCTTTGATATTTCAAACCAAAATATAATTATTATTGGTTTAGGTAATTTTTAAACTTCCCAAACTTACAATTATTTTAGCAAAATAATTATTGTTTTACTATAGAAGCTACCGCATTTAAGGAGTTTTGATTGGATTTGCGGGAAGAAATATCATTTTTTAAAATTGTCCCACCGCTAACATGCCTCACATTTATTTAACTTGACTTTATAAAAGGATTTTTTTAGATATGGACAATTAGAATTTGGAAAATTAATTTCTATATATTTATTTCACCTTCTATCTATAATGGGTTGTAAAATGTATTTCATATGTTTATAGGGTCGATAAGCGACTCCCAATAACGTTCGAGAGTCGAAAAAAAGGAAAGTAACATTTGTTAAAATAAGATAAACACTTATAATTTCAACACAATTATGTATAAAACTAATACTTGAAGGAACATATAAGTACGAGAATTTAGAAAATTGATTTGCGACAGTAACAAGTGTAGAACGAATACGACATCTAACGTATTAGTTTGAAAGGAATTTCGAGTATTTGTAGCATAATTTGCATAAAATGATAGTTGTTAGTAAATTAAATTATATGTATCTCAAATCTCCAATTGTAGACTATTTATATTGTTATGACATTTAACATTTAATTATTCCCTTAATTATTTATATCTCCTATATTTAATGATATACTCCGTAGTATGTTATTAAGAACTGTTAATTTTTTTTTTTCATGGTTTAAAACTAGTAGTAAATAAAAGTAATAGTAGGAGATTAGAAAATTGTTTACATTGGCGCCAGAAAAACCGCTCCAGAAATTACATTGCAAAGAATAGCAAATAAGGTAACAATTCCTTTCTGGTGTCCTGTTTGTCCTACGGATACGGCCATGATCGATGAAGAAGGTGAAAGCCTGTAAAACAAAACCTTGTGTTAAATTTAAACCTAGTAATTAATATTCTCCAAGTTTCTTAAAAAGGGACGGGAAACAAAACAAATTATAATGTATTTAGATAAACTGTTTTCCTAGCATAGGGCACACGTTACTAATTTAAATGCGGAAAATACACCATGTTTTTGTTAATTAGGGTAAAAATGACTTTTTACCTAAGAATCAGATGAGTATATATTGTAAATTTTTACGTATTTAGATAATTAATGTGTGCCTAAAGGCACACGTTGGAAAAACCTTAAAACTAATTAAACCCTTTTAATTTACGCTAGAAGGGTTTACACTCCTTTACAGTAGCCAGCAGATATCCTATTTATTAAAGCAACAACCACAGAGCATACATATCGCTCTGTGGTTGAAAGTCAACAATTCAAAGGGCGGTTTGCATTCCCTTAATTTAAAGGAAGCACTTTCTTTCATCTAATTAATTAAACCCCCCTCAAAAAAAATTAAACCTCCCTCACTCAAAATTGTTTACTTTTACAAAACAAAATTACATTAGCTTCGATAATCAATGAAATTACATTATACTTTTGTTTGGCTCATAAAAATCTTTATCGTACCAAAATAAAACCGCATTACTAAAGAGATTAATAACAATAGTTACAAATTAACCCATTAACTTGCATAAAAAAATATACTAAAAAAAAATTTAAATAAAAGAACGGAGTCATTTTTTAAAAAACAAATTATTAAAAACCTTTTAAAGCAAAGAGTCTGGACATTTGGTTTACAAAATATTTTTGTAAAAAAAATTGCTAAATAGGAAAAAAATCAAATGCCGTCATTTGAAAATAAAAATATACTCGCAAAAATTATTAAAATCAGAACATTGTTTTAATAAAATATCAGCAAAAATACCGAAGTAAATATTAAATATGAAAAGTGTTAAACCTTTTTACCTTTAATGAGCTCCAAAAACCCAAATTATAAGACTTTGCTCAATACATGAGCAAATCGTTATATAGTGAAGAAAAGGATGATGACGGAGTGGGAAAATAACAAAATTAGGTTTAATTGTGAAGTGACGCAATGAGGTGATGAGGTGGTGCAGAGTAAGTTTTAGATAAAGTTCGTCAAATGTGAAATTAAGCGTTTTAGTAATAACTAACCTCTACTTGCACAGATGAGCGAGATAGATTTTTTGTTAATATCAATGCATCTATTTTCGTCTTACGTGTGATAGTTGGTTTGTCTTAAATTTAAGACAAATATGTTTATCTTATGGAAATTTGTGTTATTCAATATATATTATATTCCGTATGTGTGTTATAACCTACAATGGTATGGTACTGTTATACGAATGGGGTAAAATATTTCAAGACATACGAATTAGGGTCAGAATACAGATTAAAACAAGATTATAAAGCCATTATCTTATGACATTTAGACCATTTAAATTATTTTTTAATCATATCCGTCACATACATTACTTATGTTAGAAAAAAAAAATATAAAATAATCATTCATCAATGTAATTTAAATTACTTTAATAATTATTTCAATCATTATATGTAAATATTAAAATCGATCATAATTATATTGTGACGTATGTCTTATATTCATGTTTAAATAACCTAGCTTTGACACACTACTATATTCATATGTAAGCTAACATAACTTTGACCCACCGAGTTGCGCGGGTTAGACCAAGTTTAGCCCTTATTTCGTGAAACTTGGACTTAAAATGTTTGTTTACTTACAAAATGTTTAATTTCTTATTGCGTGAATCTTGGACCTTAATTTGTGAAACTGGAAACTTATTTCGTGAAACTTGGACTTAAGATGTTTGTTTACGCACGAAATGTATAATTTCTTATTTCGTGAATCTTGGACCTTAATTTGTGAAACCGGGACCTTATTTCGTAAAATTTGGACTTAAAATGTTTGTTTACTCACAAAATATTTAATTTCTTATTTCGTGAATCTTGGACCTTAATTTGTGAAACCGAAACCTTATTTCGTGAAACTTGGAATTAAAATGTTTGTTTACTCACACAATATTTAATTTCTTATCTCGTGAATCTTGGACCTTAATTTGTGAAACTTGAATCTTATTTCGTGAAATTTGGACTTAAGATGTTTGTCTACGCACAAAATGTATAATTTCTTAGTTCGTGAATCTTGGACCTTAATTTGTGAAGCCGGGACCTTATTTCGTAAAATTTGGACTTAAAATGTTTGTTTACTCACATAATATTTAATTTCTTATTTCGTGAATCTTGGACCTTAATTTGTGAAACCGGGATCTTATTTCTTAAAATTTGGACTTAAAATGTTTGTTTACTCACAAAATATTTAATTTCTTATTTCGTGAATCTTATACCTTAATTTGTGAAACCGAAACCTTATTTCGTCAAATTTGGAATTAAAATGTTTTGTTCACTCGCGAAATGTTTAATTTCTTATTTCGTGAATCTTGGACCTTAATTTGTGAAACCGGGACCTTATTTTGTGAAACTTGGACTTAAAATGGTTGTTTACGCACGAAATGTATAATTTCTTATTTTGTGAATCTTGGACCTTAATTTGTGAAACTTACTCACGAAATGTATAATTTCTTATTTTGTGAATCTTGGACCTTAATTTGTGAAACCGGGACCTTATTTCGTAAAACTTAGAATTAAAATGTTACATCAAGTAAGGCAAAAAAAAATCCGACCTAAAATTCAAAATGCAAAACAATGATTACAATCAATTAGTAGAAAGATTCCAAACAGTTAGTAGTAAAGAAAAGATTTTAAGTAAGTTTCACGAAATAAATCACCACCTAGTTTCACAAACTAAGCTAAATGATTCATAAATCTCTCGTTTTTTTTTCTTATTTTGTGAAACCTAAACCTTATTTTGTGAAACTTGAAGGTACTTCTTTGAAACTTGGACCTCTAATATCGTTTACTTATGAAAAATAAAAATTAGATGATCGAAATTACCAAATTTGCGGATGAAAATTGAGGCCGAAAAGTTTAGTGATAATGGATAGAAGTTCGGCGATGAAAATGGCGTAGAAATTTGAGTGAATGGCGGCGAAGACGGAGCTTGGATGAAGAAAAGCTGAAGATAGAGAAGCTAAGAGGAGTAAATGATTGTACGAGAGGAATTGTGTTGGTTAGTTAGTATTTATAAGGTATATAAGGGGACATGTGTCAATATCTGGTGTGTCTATTGTTTTTAGATCCAACGGTTTTGAATGAGTCCGGCAGCCTCATATTAAGAAGGGTGCCTCACGTGATTCAATTCCTATATATATAGATAGGAATTGATGAGTGATGACTAATTGCTTAACTAACTCAACTTAATAAACTAACCAATCTGTTATAAACGTTAGGGGTGAGCAAAATCGGATTTCCGCTCCGTTTTTGAAATTCGAATCCGATGTCCAATTTTAAAAATATGATTTTTGGCGATCCACATCCAAATCCGAATATTCGAATATCCTAAAATTCGGAATCCGAAAATCCAGATATCCTGATTTCGGAAACCGGATTAGATCCAGTTTTAAATAGCATTGGAAAAAATTACAAACGGTCCGGTGAAGAATAAATTATTCATAGATTATCACTAAAAGAAATTCATTCTTCGACTAATGATTATATTTTGTGCTACATAAACAAACAAGGAAAAATAATACAATGTGTATAATGAATATGGTCTTCTTTCGTCACACCTCTCGATTATGTTTATAATAATAACCAATATGTACTACGTATCAAACAACTCAAAACATAATGGTAAAATGTTTTGTTTTTTTTCCTCTTTTTTTTATTAATTCTTATGATTCGGATCAGATTCGGATATCCAATTTTTAAAAAATCACAATCCACATCCAATCCATATTATTCGGAACCGGATCGGATATCCAATTTGAATGATATCCATATATTCAGATTATTTTTTTCGGATTTCTGATCGGATACGGAAAAAAATTTGTATCAGATTTTTTTTTGCCCAGCCTTAATAAATAAAGTTACATGCTAACAACTTTATATCTCAATATTCTCTCGTAAGCCGGACTGTTACTGAATTGTGAACAAACAAGTCCAAGCTTATCAGATAGAAATCTGTGTTGATCAACACCCAATGGTTTCGTCATAATATCAGCTATCAATTGCAGACTTGACTTGACGTGCTTGGTGATAAGAAATCCTTCTTGTTGTTTATCTCGCACAAAATAACAGTCTATTCTGAGATGTTTAATTCTCTCATGGAACACATGATTCTCAGAAAGATGTAATGGTGCTTTATTGTCACAATAGAGTAAAATAGGATGCTGAACTGGAATATTAAAATCCTTTAACGAAGCATCCAACCGGACTAACTCATAAGTAGCATAGGAAAGACTTCTATACACAGATTCTTCCGTGCTTTTGCTAACAGAGTGATTTGCTTCTTTGTCTTCCAAGAGACCAAAGATTGTCTTAATAAAACACAATATTCACGCCCGC
The DNA here is from genome assembly GCA_029255685.2 of Silene conica. NCBI lineage: Eukaryota > Viridiplantae > Streptophyta > Magnoliopsida > Caryophyllales > Caryophyllaceae > Silene > Silene conica. The sequence goes on from CM055314.2 coordinate 79,715,469, forward strand.
AAGGGTGGAGTCTAGTGGTTAAAACTTGGGCCAATTTCCCAAGGGTCTCAGGTTCAAGCCTCACCAAGAGCGATCTTGGGGGTAAATTGGCTTGAGGCTATGCCTTCTAGACTTCGAGCCTGTCACCCCGTAAGAAGGGTGGTTAACCTAGTGTACGTGGTTTGCAGGCTATCACGTATGCTCGGGGGTTTACCCAGTGCGCACCAAAGGTAGCGGCTGCGGGTTCCCACGTCATTCAAAAAAAAAAAAAACACAATATTCACTTAGAGACCTGCATGAATACGCACATCGACCCAAATCTGCATCACTAAAGACTCTTGTATATATTTGAATATGTCAAGGTCAAACATATCATATAACATGCATCATTTAAGTCAGTTTGTGAATCAACCTCGTTTGCCTCACTTACAAGCAGCTCTTCATGTTATAACGTATCTGAAAGGAACCATCAATAATATAGGTATGTTTTATAAGTCAGATTCAGACCTGCAAATAACTGAATGCAGTAGAGTGGCTCAAACTCGTGCAATAAGTATTTCTTAAGACGAATATATTGTCTTAAATTAAGAGGGTCAAGTAATATCCACTTGGATGAATAAGGTTTAGGGAAAAATAAGATGTTTGTCTTATCTATATAAATGGATTATTATTTAACCCGTCTTAAAATTAAAGACAAATACTTCCGCCTTAAATGAAAATAAAATCTGTGAAACTCATATGATTAGATAACATAAAGCACATTTTTTTTTTATGACGAGGAGGTTTAATCCTCCGGTTACCCTCATTGGGAGACATGTAGTCAAGTCTCCTCATTAAGTGAGATTCGAATCTAGGACCTCGCAATCCATCCTTTGAATGTTTTGAGGGAACCAATACTCAAGTGTGAGACCCTCTAACACCATAAAAAGATCCATTTTTATAAAAATATTGTTCATTTAATTGTATTAAATGACCAACGTTTTTACAAAAATGGATAGTCTCACAATATAAAACCGTCTTATTCTAAAATTTATGTTTATATACTCCGTAAACTACAAGTCTACAAAGTTACAAAGCTGCCCTACCTCTATTTTTACGACATTTAGTTCACTAAGTTAATTGATTTTACGAAGGCACGTACGTAATTCCCTAATTTTCAGAATTTGTTGGGTCGCTAATTGTAGTGAAATGATGTTCCACACATATGTAAAATGATCAATTTTGGTAAACGTAGCAAGCGCAAAACGGTTACAAATAACTCTTGCACAACCCGTAACTATAAAAAGAAAACGTGTTAACTTACATACCTTCAAAATCTTCGCATTCTCATTTTTTACTTCCCCAATTATCAATAGGTCTTACTTGTGACGGATTATCCGTCACAAACTTGTAACGGGTCAAGTATCACTCATAGAAATAAATAAGACAAAAAATAGGATGCAAGGAGAATCTCAAATGATTGTCTTTATCTTTCCATGTGGGTTTATTTGACCCGTCACAAACTTGTGACGGATATCGGCCGTTACAAATGAGAATTTGTGCCTAAATTATAGATGACAATGGATTTCCTCCTAATATCATATTAGTTTTTGACCCGTGTAAAAATGTACGAATATGCATTGACAACAATACAATATAGGTAAGCAAGTTTTAAAATTTTGTAATACAATATTATATATTCAGCAAGTCTGCCTATCCGTTACAAGCTTGCGACAAGCCAAATACTACCCATGTTGGTATTTAAGACAAAACAGTTTGCTACTACCTAGGTGCTAGGTAGTCTACTTTTGTCTTATCTCCCCACATGGGTATTACTCGACCCGTCGCAAGCTTGCGACGCATATGTTCGTCACAAATCAGAAATTTGTAATTAGTGGACTATCCAACCAGATGTATACATCTATAGTATAGATTTGGAGCTTTATGACAAAGAATATGGGCTTATATTTACATTTTACGAGATTTATTAAAAAAAATCTAAGCGTCTTTCGGTCTTTATAAAAACATTTAACAAAATATCATATTGAAACTCAAAAATAATACATGTAATTCAATAAGATTTTGATTTTTACACGTAACAAATTAAAATAGAAGCCAAAATTTCTAAAAGCTCTGAAAAATTGCATTATAAGCTCAATTAGATTTATATTGGATGTACGATGCTCATATATATCTGGATGTACTTTTTTACACAAAAAAATTAAAAGTTATTTTGAACCACACAAAATACACTACCAACAAAACAGGGGCGTTTGGTTGGGGGTCTATAAGAAAGGGAAAGCGAAACAAAGTTAAACATTCCCTTTCTTGGTGTTTGTTTGACACCAACAAAGGGAATACAACTCTCTTCTTTACCCCTCAATCCATCTAATTCCTTACCCCCACCCCCTTAGGGTATGAGATTTCCTTAATCTTGTTATCTTCAACCACTTTTTTCACCTACCACCACACTTGCAACACCACCACAATAGCCACCACCAAAACCACCCCATGACGCCACCGCCACCACCACCACCACCACCACCGCCACCACCGCCACGACACCTCCACCGCCACCGCCGCTGCCATGACATCCTCACCACTATCACTGCCATGACACCGCCACCACCACCACCGTCGTGACCACCGCAACACCACCGCCGCCACTGCCAAGACATCTCTACCACCACCATCGCCACCGCCGCCATGACACCCCTACCACCATCAACGTCGTGACCACTACCACCGCCACCACCACCGTGGTCGCCATGACACCCCACCACTACCACCACCGCCATCACCGCCATCACCGCCATGACACCCCTATCTACTACCACTATGACCATGACACCTCCACCACCATCACGACCGCTAGTATATAAGTGGTTGTTTGTGGTGGTGTGTGATAATGGTAGGAGTGAGTGTGAATGAACCATTTGTTCCATTTCTTGGTGTAACCAAACAACCAATTAAGTTTTAGGTAATCCCTTTCCTTTCCCTCTCTTACCCTGTCTTATTTTCTTTCCCTTTCCCTTTCTCTAACCAAACTCCCCCTGAATTTGAGCCACAAAAATCATCACAAAAATGGAAATAGGTGGGGGTGTTCATTGGTTTGGGACCGGGGCGGACCGAACCGGACCAAACTCCTGGACCGAAGAGCAAATAAAAAAAGTAGACCGAGGACAAGACCAAAATAATAATGGCCTTGTCCGGTCTGGGACAGAAAAATGCATGGACCAGATCGCACCGGACCAAATGGACCAAAGCGGACCAAATATGATTGTCATTGACATGATTTAACATATAAAATTAGAACTCGAGAAGTTTAACGATCAAAATAAGCAACTGTAAAACCCCTCACCGCAGCGGAAATATAAACATACAAAACGCATGAAAAACGCGAGGATTTAAAACTTTTGACGAGATAAATAAAACATGCGAGGTGCTTTAACAATACTAAACATGCGGAAGAAATAAAATATAAATAAGTATTAAATACAAAACAAGGCAGCCCGGGATAGGATATCCCTACATGCACAAAATATTGAAAACATAAGTCTAAGGTCTAGCTACACGATAAAGGTAAATCATCGATGATTGGATCATCGCTCGCTAGCCTCAACGTAACCCCCTGCAAACAGCCTCATGTACCTACACACATACAACATGTGCGCCACAGTCAGTGGGGAGTGACTAGAGCTCTCATAGCCACCTATTGTCATACAACACATAAACATATGGATACAAGCATCATACTCCAACATAAACAATCATGTGAAGTACTCCATCAATAGCTCTTCGTAACATACTAATCCAAATAGATAACAAACCGCAACTCATCAGGTATATCTAAACACATCTAGACATGTATCAGCAGTATATAACACCGTACCCCAACTCAGACAACTATATACAATCAACAGTATCTAAGTCTAACCCCAACTCAGGCAAACTTAGATACAACAATCAGCAATATCAATCCATGACCCCAACTTAGGCGTGAAAGGATACAAACAAACATCATAACATGGGAGGGTTCATAAGACGACTCCATTATACAACTACAACAAGTCTACTTAGCCTCAGCAAATACAATCCCCTGGTAGAACGATCGAAACGATATACGGTCCTAGTCTAAATCTAGCCAGACTCTCGAGGTATAATTCTTCCTCGATTTGACAAGTATCCCCAACTCAGGATACCTCCAATACTCGAACTAGCTAGGAACGAGATACCCCCAACTCAGGGCGGACAATCTGAAACCTGACCGTAAACGCGCGGAAAACGGTCATACCAAGACGCGACTCAGTCTTGGTGAGAACAAGAGTCATATAACAGCTTATAGTATTACATCCACATGCATAAACAACACATTACCCAAGGACGTAATAAAACTGTGACCTAATCCAAATCAACAGTTCTATTACTCTACTTCTAAGACTTACTCAACCCTTAACCAACTTCGGAAACTATTTAAGGTGAGAGTCGGTCTCCCTTCCGGTTGCCCGCCCGGGGGGTCTTTCCCCTCAAACACATTTCCGAACCTAGTGTAAGAGCCGCCCAATTTCTTGGACTACAACGAACTCAATTGCTAAACAATATACATATGATAAACATCCAATCAACACTTAATTGACCCCAAGAATTAAGCCGAGGGAGAGCCGGTTTCCCTTTCGGTTACCTGACCGGGGGGTCTCTATCCTCTCTCCATTCTCGAACCCAGTATAGTGCCGCCCGAACCTCGGGGACGTCAAACACACATAAGCATATAAGAGAGAAGCCAAGTTCGATAACAACCATAAACAACCTAAGACTTTCCTCTATAAGTCCAAGGGTTCCTATTCGACTAATTAGGTTCACTAAGTCTCATAAGCAACCTAAGGAAATGATTAACTTAAGATAAGAAACAACATGCTAAAACATTGTTTACTAACTTACTCATTACTATTAAGAAGTAACTACTTTAGATAAGAAATAAACTTGCTAACTTATTACATGCTACATTACCCATTACGATTCAAGTATAAACATATCAACATATGATACTTAAACATGCTATAAACTTGTAAAGAAACCTTACAACCAAACAATTGAGAGATGACCAACATTAGGCAAACAGCTAACCACTTTGCTAAACCTTACTTAGCTCAAACATACATTTAAAACCAAGTAAATATATCAATGAACATCACTTAAACATCCTTAAAACAATTGGGAAACAAGCCCCCAAAACAACACGAAAACAATTAACAATCAACAAGCTACAACGGTTTTTGCGCAGCCTGCGCAATGGGGTGCGCAGCTGCGCCAAAATTGCGCAGCCTGCGCTGGGAGGTGCGCAGCCTGCGCCTGAACACGCGCCATGTCTGTTCACAAAATTCCTGCAATTCGCCCTTTCAATCAAACTTTCGACAAACACTTCTAAGCCATGATTTCTAGCATCAAACCTATACTATCAACACATATCAACCCATAACAATCCCAAATACGTCTCATATACGATTTTTGGACAATTAGAACACGTATTAGGATCAAACATTGTATTCGTCTTAACTTTGCAAAAACTGAAAAATGGATGTTTCAAGCATAAGAACATCATAAATTCCAATTAAATCATATGAAGAACATGTAAAATGAATTCCTAACATATTCCTATACTCAAGCATCATATCATCAATAACCCACAAAATCAGAAATAACATCAAGAATAACCACAAATTGTGCTACTTTAACAAAAAGGCCGAGTTACTCATCAATGTCACCTTATAAGCGGGTTAAGCTCCAATATCTTCTTCAATAACGTAACTATCAACTTCCGGGTCCTCTAATCCAACTCCTACAACAAAAGAAACGAAGATTATAAGCCCAAAACGGATTTGGGGCAAAACAGCGTCTTTTTCGACTTTAAGGAAACTGAAATTAAAAGAGATAAGAAGCTTGCAAATCTCGAGAGGATTCCGAAAATGTAAAGCTTACCTTGATACGAGTTCGGGAAGGGGTCGAGATGTTGATTTTAAGCTTGAGAAAAAGAGAGAAATGGAGGTTTTCAAGTTACTGTAAAATGAAAATGAATGTCAATGAAGGGGATGGGTTATGTAGGGTTTGTTGTCCTTTTTACCTTTTTACTTGAGTCGGGTTTTATTTGTTTGTGAAACGGACTCAAGTCGGGAAATGAGATGCCAAGTGAACATCTTAAGAATTAAAATATTCTTAAGACGGAACTTAACGGAAAACTTAAAATAAGATTTACGATTTATTATTAAAATAATATTATATTCCGGAAATCACTTTAAATTATTACCATATTCCTTTACGAAAATACGGGATGTTACATCAACATTATCTTTTTATTAGATTTAACTGCATAATTATACATCTTATAATACATGTAAACCAAGTAGAGAATAAAATCAACAATATTACAATTTAGAAAATTCATTTTTCATATAAGTTCAGTCCACGGTCCGGTCCGCGGTCCATTAAGTTTGGTCAAGGACCGGACTGAAGACCAAAGTAGAGCAAATATGTGGACCGTGGACCGGACCGAATAAAATTTGGTCAGGGTTGATCTGGACCAAATAGTATGATCCGGTCTGGTCTTTGGTCAAGACCGCTGAATGCACACCCTTAGCTTACAAATAAGGAAGAAAACCCAAATAACCAAATAAGAAAATAGGGAAAAAAATATAAAATAAGAGGGCGTATATTAATCTAATTTTTATATAAACGATTTATATTACGTGGAAAAAATGTAATAAAAAGCAAAATTTGATCAAATCATTGAATAATGGAAAAATACGATTATAATAGTTGGTATGTTTTAATCATCCACAATTTTTTTTTCTTCCAAAAAAAGGACATTTTTTTTATTAATTTTCAGTTTCACTACTACAAATCCAGGCAATAACAACTCCCTTTTAACAATGCTTATTCACAAAACTTAAGAAAAAACATTGTCGAATGGATTATTATTTTTCTACAGAGTTTTACTAAACTCAATAACAACGGTTTTATTTTGTTGTCTGTTGTTATTAGTTTTAACAATGAGTAAAACTTACATAATCATTGTTAATATATAAACTAATAACAAAAGGTTACTCTGTAATACATTATAACCGTTGTTAATAATTTGACGCAAAATTAGTGTAAACTAATAACAACGGTTATTATAAAACCCGTTGTTATAAGTGTCGTAATTAATAACAACAGTTATTCCTTTAAAAACCGTTGTTAATAGTCGAAGGGGAGATCAACTGTTATTCCTTTAAAAACCCATTTTCTTACAAACACCACAATACCACAATACCACGCAAATACAAACATAACCACTAGGCACAAACACTTTCCCTTGCCGTCATTGTTTCTGCCACTTTTGTCGCCGTCGTTGTCTCTATATTAATATCTTCGTCTCTTTATCAGGTATATATCTATCTCTTAATATTTTCTATGATTCTTGTACTGTTTTTTGGTTTGATTGATGTTGATGATGATTTTATTCAACAGTAGTTTTTGTTTGTGTTTCGTTTTTAGCGTTTTAGGATTTATGATGTTGCTATATATCAATGTTTCTGCATATCTTTAGGGTTTTGAGCCTAAATTTAGGGTTTATGGTTTAAGGTTTAGGGTCTCTGTTGAGCAACTTTTTCGAAATATGATAATGTTTTAATAATGACAAACTTAGTAATTATGATTGTGTATCTCTTGTCTTTAATCGTTTATCTAGTCTATATAGCATACATGATTAATTATTAAAGGAAGAAGAAATCATGTGTTAAAAGACTTCACCAAGCATCAAGATCAAATGCTCAAGAATTGACCTACGATAATAATGTTTGATCATACAATTTAGATCACCGTTAGTCTCAAAATCAATCCTTTTACGTTTTTTACCTGTAAGAATAATATTTATTAAAAAGGTTAATTAATATGTATAAGTGTTCCAAATTTTCTATCTATACTAATTCATAAAAAAATAACAATTGTCATACTATTTTCTTGATTAATTATTTTTTATAATGATATTAACAATGTTTTGTTGCCGATTTTCGATTATCATGTTATTATAGCATGTCTGTTTTCCTATACGTGTAAATTTAATATTTTAACAACTAAAAAATTATATTATAGAAACATTCGGTAAATATCTTTAGAGTGGGTTCCACATAATTTATTATAAGATTATTTAATATTATAATTCAAAACGGACAATAAAACGGGCGAAACACGGTTAAAAATATAATGAGTACACTTATTATGTATATATACGTATAAGTATAATAAAAGAACAACTAGACACTTGCAATTCCACATTAAATTTTTTCCCGCTTAACATTATTTTATTCTTGCAGATCCACACAAATTTGTATAATGGAAAAAATATTTTTTAAAATATTTCATTTGAATATTAATTAATTAGTAATAGCTAGCAAATGCTCATTTTATGGGATGAGATGATACTGAAAGACGGGAGATTGTACATATTTTTTAGTGAATTTTGTAAATAACCCCTTTTATGTATCATTTTTTACAAATAACCGCCTTTTAAGTTCACTTTTACAAATAACCCACTTAAATATCACTTAAACCTAAAATCACCCCCTATTATTGATTATTCTAACGATTTTTATACAACCCGATCTATAGACGATATTACGACTTAAATTATGTAATATACCTAAATTAACCTTATTTATAACACTACCCACCCAACAACACACCAATTCATTCACTATCTAACTTAATCCTTACTTTCCAAATCTAAACATAAACCCTAAACCCCCAAATCAATTCTCAAATCAATCAATTAAAATCCAAATTTTCTTATGTCTAACTAGTTGAATTTGCTTCGTTCCCTCAAAGTAATAAGACAATTATATAGGTCTGTAGGAGTAATGAACAATTAGTGGTATATAGTTCTATTCAAATATTCAATGAGTGGTCTGATGACGAATGTCATAGTGTCACCATATTGCTTTGTAGGGTCTTTGCTTTGTAAGAACATATTGAACTCCATTGAATTATTAACCGCGCCTTTCAAAATAAGACTGTAGTGATTACAAGTATGGCTAAAAAAATGATACATATGATATCCAATAGACTAGACCTTGTTTACGCTACCACTAGCCAAATGTAATTCTTTGCTCAAGCGGCAGGTTTTACCTCAATGCATTTACATGTGCGTTTAAGAATAAAATAGAATAGAAATGTTGTTGAAAATTTGGGTTTTAAGTGATTGATTTGGAGTTTAGAGTTTATACTTTGATTTGGGAGGTAAGGATTAAGTGAGTTAGGGAATGAATTGATGTGTTTGTTGGGTGGGGAGTGTTATAAGTAAGGGTAATTTAGGTAAATTACACAATTTAAGTCGTAATATCGTCTATAGATCGGGGTTTTATAAAAATCGTTAGAATAATCAATAATAGGGGTGATTTTTAGGTTTAAGTGATATTGAAGGGGGTTATTTGTAAAAGTGAACTTAAAAGGCGGTTATTTGTAAAAAATGATACATAAAAGGGGGTTATTTACAAAATTCACTATTTTTTACAATAGAAAGGTTTTATAGCAATTGTGAAATTAAAGTGGCACATAATTACATATTACTTAATACTGACCTTTTGATTCATCATGAAAAAGACTTGCATTATAATATGAGCTTAAATTTTTTACAATTATTATTTTGGTTAATATGTTATTACTTCTGAAGCATATTAAGTCATTGATTAATTTTACAAATACTCAAACGCTCTTAGAAAACCGTTTTTTACACATCAAACATATTTTACGGCATATTAAAATTTTCTATGGTAATGATTTTATCATAATTTAATAACGTAAAATCATTTTATATGAGATTTATTAGTTTTTTTTAAAATTTAGAAATAACAAATATTTTGTAAGATTTCACAAATTCTCAGATAAGACGACAGTCACAATCAATTTAAACAAGAGAAAAATTAATAGAAGGTTGGTTTTGAGAAGTCTTAATTTAAGATGGTCAAGACTCAAGACCAACTATTATAATAGTTTATTTATGTTAGCTAATAAACTCATTAAATGTATGTTATACATGAAATACAATTAATATTGACCATACAATTTTTTTACTTTATATATGTAAAACCCCTCGTGGCAGCGGAAATGTAAACATACAATATGGAGAAAAATGCGCGGAAGTTAAACATTTTGACATGAATATAAACATGCGAGGTGAATTAATAATTCAAAAGCGCGGAAGAAAAACAAACTAGATAAGTTATAAAGTTATATACAAACTGTATTAACCCGGGATAACATATCCACATGTACCAAAACTGTAACGTAGAGTCTAGCTAAACGAAATGGGTAAAGTCATGTCAATGTCATAGCATCGCTCGCTAGCTCTCAAGTCAATCCCCTGCAAACAGCACCAACCTACCTAAATGAAAACATGTACGCCACAGTCAGTGGGGAGCAACTAGAGGTTCTCCCAGCCGTCTATTGTCAATAAACACATAAGCAGATAAAACATATATCATATAAACATGCTCCAACATAAATAATGATCATTCAACTCTTACATCATCATCATACACTATGAATAAACCACATACTCAACTTAGTCATATTACACTAACTCAAATATACTTATCAACAAGCATACTAATCCACTTAACATCTGGTCCAGAGGTGAATGAACTTAACACATATCCATATACTATAATACAAGTAATGGGTCCAAAGGTTAACTTAAAACATATCCCACTACCACACTTACTCGGCCAGGAGGTGAGATGAACACATATCCCGATACACCATACAAATAATGGATCTAGGGGTGAGCTTAACACATATCCCACTAAAGTCAAATGTCGGGTCCATAGGTGAACTTAACACATATCCCAACATACGTAACAAGCAATGGGCCCAGAGGTGAGCTTAACACATATATCATTCCCACACAAAAGTATTGGGTCCAGAGGTGAGCTTAACACATATCCCAATCATACGACAACCGATCACATATCAAGTCCAGAGGCGAGCTTAACATATATCCTGATACGTCATATCCATACACATACCGGGTCCAGAGGTGAGCTTAACACATATCCCGATATGCAACATACAGAACACATAATGGGTCCAGAGATGAGCTAAACACATATCCAGATACTATAATACAAGTAATGGGTCCAGAGGTTAACTTAAAACATATCCCACTACCACACTTACCGGGTCCAGAGGTGAGCTGAACATATCCCGATACACCATACAAGTAATGGTTCCAGAGGTGAGCTTAATACATGTCCCACTACAGTCAAATGTCGGGTCCAGAGGTGAGCTTAACACATATCCCAACATACGTACACGTCCAGAGGTGAGCTTAACACATATCTCATTACCATACACAAGTATTGGGTCCAGGGGTGAGTTTAACACATATCCTAATACGTAACTTATACATGCATCAACACACGAATCTCCTTAAGGAGGCTTTTCTTTACTCCATATAACATACTCGAGCATAGAAATCATATGGAGAAAGAATCAATTAAATCGGAACATTTGATCAAAAATAAAACAACCTTTTATAAGGAGCGAAGACTCTCAGCCGACTAACTAATCGGCTGCCGGTCAGCCGGCTGGCAGTCTCCCCCACTACATCAATTACAGAAAACTCACAGGAGAAAGGGTTCTCAGCCAGTGGACCGGCTGTCGGCCACCCGGCTGATAACCCCTCTTTTATTAATTCTTTACAACTTCAAAAGGGGAAAGGGACTCTTTGTAACACCCTTATTTTAGTTAGAAACTGAGTTGTGAATCAACTCGGCTGAGTAGGTGATACTCGGTCGAGTAGGTCGCTCTCGGCCGAGCTCTTTTAGACAGAAGCTGAGTTGTGAACAAACTCGGCTGAGTAGGCGATACTCGGCCGAGTAAGTCGCACTCGGCCGAGTATGTCGTACTCGGCCGTGTATGTCGTACTCGGCCGAGTATGTCGTACTCGACCGAGTGAGCTATCTCCAGACGTCAGGTCTTGGTAATTATATAAATTAAATCAAGGTCAAAAACCTCATTTACCTAAATCAGAAAAAGAAGAAAAAACCTAACCCCTCCCCTTTTCTCCATTCCAAGTCCTTCAAGGTTGTTTAGCAAAGGTTTAGTCGCGCTGATCATCTACCTAATCCGTTCTACTAAGTAAGTGTTACCCTATCGTACTCATATCGTATTTATGGTTGTTTAGTGAGTAATCCATACTTGTATAATCCTTAGGAGGAGGATTCGTAGAGGAGCGTTGGTAGGAGGATTGTGCTTTCTACTGCTGTATTGCTGTTGAGGTAGGGTTTCCCTACTTAGTTTCAGTGTAATGATGATTGTGACAATACCGTCTTATTATTTGTTATCACTGTATTATTGTATATCGATTGAGATTGAAAAGGTAATGTGTGGGACCGCTGCGGGAAACGGATCTCACTCCTACGATCGCTCTTCGTGGGACCCGCCACGGAGAGGATGTGCACATTAATGGTCTAGGTACCCCTTGCTGCGGTAAATAAGGGGAATTGGTATAGGGCTAAAGCCACCATGGATGTTGTGACAGTGATAGCAGTGATAGTGTCAACAGATTGTGTTGTTCCATGACATCGTATCCGTCTTATTATTCAGTTGCTGACGCTTGTTGTTGTTTACTGCGATGATCCATATATTGGTGAGCAGAGTCTCAGGTTCGTAGATGAGCATTGCTTGCTGGCTTGGGAGGAGGGATCACCCACAGTTTTGTAGAGTCACGAGTCTTAGCTTCCGCATGTATTTTGATTTACAGTTTGATTGGCAGACGGTTGTACTTCACTATTACATTGTTGTAATTTACTTATAATAAAGTGGTTACGATTGTCTATTTTATACTATACCTCAGGTAAATGAGTGTCCCACAATGAGATGGTAATGTCCTCATAGTCTGATAGTCCTATCTAAAGGCCTTGGGTTATGAGGGTGTTAGGCACCCGACTAAGGATCCATCCCAATTTTCCAAAAGTTTAAAACCTCATATAATGAGGGTCTCTCAGCCGGTGGACTGGCTGCCGGTCACCCGGTTGAGAGCCTCTCTACACATTATGACTTATACTTTTCCAGAACTCAACAAGGGCTCTCACCCGGCTGCCGACCGTCAAATGACGGGTCCAGAGGTGTGCTTAACACATATCCAACATACGTATACAAACAATGGGTCCAGAGGTGAGCTTAACACATATCCCATTACCACACACAAGTATTGGGTCCAGAGGTGAGCTTAACACATATCCCAATAGTTATCGCACACAGATGGTCCAGAGGTGAGCTTAACACATATCCCAATCATACGACAACCGATCACGTACCAGGTCCAGAGGTGAGCTTAACACATATCCTGATACGTCACATCCATACACATACCGGGTCCTGAGGTGAGCTTAACACATATCCCGATATGTAACATACAAAACACATAATGAGTCCAAAGGTGAGTTTAACACATATCGAGATAGTAAACTACAAAAAAATGCCAGGTTTGCGACGAACAGAAATTCCGTCGCAAATATCTGTTTGGGACGGAATTTGGGACGGAATTATATTTTGCGACGGATCTAAAATTCCCCAACCCGCGAAGTGAAAGTTTAATGGCGGGAAAGTTTGCGACGGATTTTCCGTCGCAAATATTGACTATTGCGACGGAAATTCCGTCGCAAATTTCCGTCCCAAAAAAATTAATATACAGACCCGCGGGGCTCATTTCCCCCAAATCAATTTCATTCCTAAAACCTAATTCTCGATTTTTCGACGACAACAACCACCCCGCTTACGTTGCTCCACCACCACCCCACCACCCCCCGCCACCGCCTGCCTTCTCACCGGCGCCCTCACCGGAGCTCTCCCTCCTTTCTTTTTCCTTCCTCCTCCTTCCTCTCCTTCTCCTTTCTTCTCCCTGCCACCTCCCTGCCGCCACCACCTCACCGCCGCCACCTTGCCGCCGCCACTTCTTTCTTCCTTCTCCTTCCTCTCATTTCTCCTTATGTATGTATACTAACTTTCTTTTTTTATATACCGTCTTAATTAGTTATAATTAATTCCGTCGCAAAATTCCGTCGCAAATTCCGTATTATTGTTGTTTATTGTTATTAACAATAGTTAGTTTAGTTTAATTAGTTAATGGTTATTTGATTAGTTTAGTTAGTATTGTTAGGTAATTAGTAATATTAGGTTAGTAGGTAATTTCGTCCCAAATCCGTCGCATATTGTTGTTAAGATGTTTATGTCGAATGAATTTTGATATAAAATTTGCAGTGCTGGTGATTGTTAGTGTTGTTGATTTGTTGAGAATATTTTTGAATAGTACCCGTTCAATAATTACAGATTAGGTGTAATTGTTGAATAGTCCCCGTTTTGGGACTGTCTTTGAATCTTTCATGCCATTTAGGTAGTAAACACTCTTATATTTTCTTGATTGTAATGAAACAAAAATTGGGCAACACTTCCTTATTGTTCTCCAAATACATTATATATAATGTATTTGGAGAACAATATGGAAGTGCTGCCTAATTTTTGTCTCATTACAATCAAGGAATTTGCGCCGAACTGGTCACATGCGTCGGATGCGATGAAGAAGGAATGGTGGGATTGGTTTGAGGTACTTATTAACTATTACCTATTTCTGTTTCATTATTTATTACCTAATTTCGTTTCATTATTTTCTAACTATATTATTTTTTGAAACAACAACATGTTACCTTTCATCCTCGCGACAGAGATGCGGTTAAGGCGGCTTGGACTAGCACCATGAGAGAACGCCTACGCAGAAAGGTCCACTACGCTTCCAAGAAAAGTGCGGAGGAAAGGCCATCTTGGATACCGGGGAACATATTTCAAAAGATTCTGGAAAGAAAGAATGATCCAAAGTTTAAGGACACATCCGAAAAAAAACACCACCAATAGGATGTCTGGAAGTGCCGAAAAAGGCAAGGCCTTAGGTACTCATATTATGGGTCGTAGAAACACCCTCCAGATTATGGATGAAATGGTAATTTCATAGTTTTTACTTCACTTTTTCTCGATTTGAGTAATTTTTTAACAATTGGCATTTCAGCGTTTTTTTTAACAAGTGCCTTTCGATTTAAATTGTAGGCTGGAGAAGATGGGAGGGATGTACCATCCGCCTTGGTTTTGCTGGAGAAGACCAAGAAGCATGCCAAGAAGGGATGACTTTCAACGAAATCGAAAGAATTCTTTGTAAGTTACCACAAACTTTTCTTTATGTTTTAGTAATTTGCTTTAGTAATTAATTAACGTATACTAATCAAACTTTGTTTTTGTTTTGTAGGGAAAGGTTTTTTCAAGGAAGAGTAAAATGTTAAGTGAAGGGATACCGAAGGAGGAGATCGATGATAACGAGATCTACTTTGAAGAACATGGCGGCTTTAACAAGAAAGGGCTGATGCTTGGTATGGGAAATGCAGCACCAGTTCTTTACGAACGTCGCCGTCACTCAAGTGCTGGGAACCCATCATACACCACAGGTTAGTATTTTGTAGTATATTAAAGATTAAGACTAACTAATTATTTTACCGTTTACTGAATGAATATAATACCATGTTTGACTATTAATTGCAGGTATCGTCAGCAGAGTCCTTCAAGAGAATGCTCAGCTAAGGGAACGTGAACTCGAGACATCTCAGAGGCTTAAGGCAAATGAAGAGTTCTTAAGTCAACGGGGGAGTTCACTACTCAAAGCTGCAACCCGGGAGGCTTTTCTCAGCCAAGACGTGACTTTGATGATGACGGCGGCGACAATGCTAGGCCGGCCAGCCATTTCGTCCCCCCACAGACCACTGACACCACCATTAGATAAGTTTTATTAGGTTGGTTAGTTGGTCGAACTAGGATTATGTTTAGTTTTATTTTTAAGTTGAATGAACGTATGTAAAACCTTAATTTTACTTATGAAAAGACCTTTTAAAAACCTTGTCTCGGACAAGTTCTTTGTTGCTGGCTTGTTTTGGCTGAAATATGCAGGTTTGGAGAGCTTACAAATGGGTAAAATCAGCCATTTAGCTGAAATTGGGAGCAGAAAAACAGCTGAAACCGGGAAAACCTACAGGAATTTGCGACGGAAATGTCCTGATTTGCGACGGAATTTCCGTCGCAAATATTGACTGACCTTGACCAAAGAGTCAAAGTCAGTCAACATTTGCGACGGAATATCCGTCGCAAATTTCTCTTCTGCGACGGAATTTCCGTAGCAAATGTTGACTGACTTTGACCCTCTGGTCAAGGTCAGTCAACATTTGCGACGGAAATTCCGTCGCAGAAGAGAAATTCGCGACGAAAATTCCGTCGAAAATGTTGACTCACCTTGACCAGAGGGTCAAAGTCATTCCGTCGCAAACCTTGGTCAATTCGTCGCTAATATTTGCGACGGAAAATTCCGTCCCTAAATTTCATTTTGCGACAAAAATAGGCGATAGGCGCTGTCCGTCGCAAATCCGTCGCAAATTAGACTTTTGCGACGGATGTCACATTGTTTGCGACGGAACTGTCCGTCGCAAATACAACAATGTTTTATAGTGGTATAACACAAGTAATGGGTCCAGAGGTTAACTTAAAACATGTCCCACTACCACACTTACCGGGTCCAGAGGTGAGCTGTACACATATCCCGATACACCATACAAGTAATGGGTCCAGAGGTGAGCTTAACACATATCCCACTACAGTCAAATGTCAGGTCTAGAGGTGAGCTTAAAACATATCCCAACATACGTACACAAGAAATGGGTCCAGAGGTGAGATTAACACATATCCCATTACCACACACAAGTATTGGGTTCAGAGGTGAGTTTAACACATATTCTAATACGTAACTTATACATGCATCAACACACGAATATCCTTTAGGAGGCTTTTATTTAAACCATACAACATATTCAAGCATATACATCATATGGAGAAAGAATCAATTAAATCGGAACATCTGATCATAAATAAAACAAACTTTTATAAGGAGCAGCGACTCTCAGCCGGCCAACTGACTGGCTGCCGGTCAGCCAGCTGACAGTCTCCCCCACTGCATCCATTACGGAAAACTCACAGGATAAAGGGTTCTCAGCCGGTGGACCTGCTACCGGCCACCCGGCTGACAACCCCTCTCTTCTCAATTCTTTACAACTTGAAAAAGGGGAAAGGGACTTTAGCCGGGCACTCGTCCGCCGGGCATCGGCTAAGGATCCCTCCCAATTTTCCAAAATTCCAAAACCTCATACAATGAGGGTCTCTCAGCCAGTGGACTGGCTGCCGGCCACCCGGCTAAGAGCCTCTGTACACATTACGACTTATACTTTTCCAGAACTCAACAAGGGCTTTCAGCCGGTTGTCGACTGTCTGCCGGTCAACCGGCTGAGAGTCCCTGTACGCGAGAAACTTATCTTACGATATTGCAAATGATTCAAAACCAAGTAAAATCATTCCCAAACCTTGATTCCTACATGAAATTCATCTTACCCAAAAACTATCACACACCAACTAAACATGTGAAGTAGATTTCAACCATCAAAAGTAAGATTTACATGCCCAAAACATATAATCACCATAAACCATGTTCATAACACCAAATAACATTTCCCATATGAAATTATCACATAAAACTCAACATAAATCAGATTATGAACCTCAAGAGAGTTCTAACATCTATAATTCACACTAATTCTGTAGTCAACAACTAATTTCACATAAAAATGGTGCTTTATGACATAGACCGAGTTTTCCTTATCAAGGTTACCTTTCTCTTACTAAACCTCCAAGTTTTCTTCAATGACAAATGTGTCCACTTCAGGGTCCTCAAGATCACCTCCTAAAATCAACAAAACAAGTTAAAGACAACCAATTTCGAAATTGGGGAAGAACAAACGGAAATTCAGCCGACCCACACTACAACAAATTGACACTTGCGCCACGATTTATGCCACGGGAATTTATAATTAGTGGCTAAATTTTGTTTAGCCACGGGAAAAAAATTATTCACTATTTTAGAAAAATTTTATGCCACAGGAAACTTTTCCCGTGGCAAAAAGTCAATTGCGCCACAATTTACGTTACAATCGTGGTTAATAATCATTTTTGCCACGAACAATGTCACACCCATGGAAAATATATATTTAGTCACAGATCATTTCGTGGCCAATATTTCTTTAGCCACGGCTTAAATATTGTCCGTGGCAACATATTTGCGTAGCCACGAAACTAGTAACAAACACCAGTGAATAAGATTTTTTCAGACTTGTATAAAGATATTTCATGTTAAGGTAAATGTAAAAACTTGGTTTTGTAAGAAATAAAAGGCAAATACAAAAGCTGAATGAAACTTAATCAAAATATACATAATATGAAAAATTTAAATGTAAAATATTGAAAATATTTTGATTAATTTAATAAATATTTGGTATTTGTTTATTTAGTCTAATAAGAAATGTAAAACTTCTATAAAATGATACACACGTAAAGAAAATTACCATCGTCTTAATTATTTTATTTTTTTACATACTAGAATAATACTTAGTGGTTTTTTCATAACATCGATAAGTTAATAAATAAATAATTATTTTTTTGTTAAATTTTATAAAATTGAATAACATTATTTAGAGACCGCATCACATTTAAAGAGAAAATATGTCCAATTAAATAATTAACTTATTAACACCTATCATTGAGAAGTCTGAAACTAATATATTGTTAAGCTTTTCATTAGAAAAATGATTTACAACTTTATTTGTAAAATATTTTTAGAAGAACTTGAATTCGAGATGTTAAATTGGAAAAAAATTGTGGAAGTTTTTAAGGAGAAAAAAAAAGAAAAGACAATTAGAGTTAACATATGATTAAATGAAAAAAAGTAGTTTAAAAAAATTAAATTCAAAATGACTTCCAACAAATCATTGAATAAAATTGAAAAAAAACATATTGATAAAATAACCGATACAAAAAAATCAATATAGAAAAACATTTTAATTATTGAAAATGAGCGGATCACACCGAAAAGTAAAATGGAAATTAAAATAATAGATTTACATGGGAAAATTGTAAAACCCCTCGCGGCAGCGGAAATAATAAACAAACAAACGTGCCAAAAATACGCGGATTTAAAACTGCTTAGCATAACTAAACATGCGAGGTGTCCTACTACAAAAACTGAAATGCGGAATAAAATGAAAACATAAATAAGTATTAAATCTTTAAATACAAACACAGCCCAGGATAGCATATCCCTACAGGCACAAGACTGTATCAAAATAAAGGTCTAGCTAAGAATCGGGTAAGTGACATTCGATGAAGGATCATTGCTCGCTAGCCTCATGTGAAACCCCCAGCAACACCTGCTCAAACCTACACTCATGAAACATCTGCGCCACAGTCAGTGGGAAGTGACTAGAGATGCTGCTAGCCACTTGTTGCCAAAAACGCATAACATATGAATATGAGTAACTCCTCAAAAGTACATACTCCAATCATAAACACAATATATGAGGTACAATAATCAATAATCACCATCTTGCATTCACTATCCTCAGATAACATGGCTCACTCATATATATCATCCATATAAGCATACACGTACTTTCACTATCACTTTCATCATCCATGAAGGTTCAGAGGTCAACTGAAGACATAACCAAACATATCATATAAGTATTCACAATCACAATCACTAACTATGAAGGTTCAGCGGTCAACTTAAGACATAACCAAACATAGCATATATCACATTCACCAACTTAGTGTTTCACTCATAAACCATAACTCAGGTCTAACTAAAACACATATTCAGCAGTATCTAGCACTGTACCAGAACGCAGGCAAGCTAGATACAAACAATCATCACAAACATGGAAGATGGCATATGACGTCTCCATTATACAACAACAACAAGTTTACTTAGTCTCAGTGAATACAATCCCCTGGTAGGACGACAAACCTAAATACGGTCCTAGTCTAAATCTGGTCAGACTCTCGAGGTATAATCCTTCCTCGATTCGACAAGTGTCCAAAGACACCTCCAAGACTCGAACTAGCTAGGAACGAGATACCCTCTAAGTCGGGCGGACAATCTGAAACCTGACCGGAAACACCCTATCAACGGTCATACCACGACATATCACGGTCATGGTGAGAACAAGAGTCATATAACAGCTCATAGTATAACCTCTGTAAAAATCCCTCGTCGCAGCGGAAAGATAAAACATACAAACATGCCAAAATTTACGCGGAATTTAAAGTTTAACATGCAAGATAAAACGAGGTGAATTAAACAAACTATACAAACTGAAATAAATCAAAACATAGATAAGTATATGAATCTAAGTACGAAAAGTATAAGTACAAAAACAGCCTGGGATGGCACATCCCTACAAGCACTCAAGTGTATATAAAAAACTAGGTCTAGCTACACGATAAACGGGTAAGTCAATGATGATCGGATCATCGCTCGCTAGCCTCCTGTAACCCACTAGCAACCTGTCACATGTACCTACATACATGAAAACATGTACGCCACAATCAGTGGGGAGTGACTAGAGTTCTCCTAGCCAACTATTGTTAACGACACGTAACACATAAGGCATCCAACATACTCCAACACTATAACATGCGAAGTATATATATATATATATATATATATATATATATATATATATACATATATATACATATATATATATATATATATACATATATATATATATATATATACATATATATATATATATATATATACATATATATATATATATATATATACATATATACATATATATACATATATACATATATACATATATATATATATATACATATATACATATATATATATACATATATATATATACATATATACATATATATATATATATATATATATATATATATATATATATATATATATATATATATACATATACATATATACATATATATACATATATACATATATATATATATATACATATATACATATATATATATATATACATATATATATATATATACATATATATATATATATATATACATATATATATATATATATATATATATACATATATATATATATATGTATATATGTATATATATGTATATATGTATATATATACATATATATATATATACATATACATATATATATATATATATATATATATATCTCAACTTTCTTATCAACATGCAACACTATGCAAAGACTCTCAACTAACTTCGAAACTATTTGAAATGAGAGCCAGTCTACCTTCCGGTTGCCCGGCCGGGGGGTTTTTCACTCCAAACCATTTACCAAACCAGACTGAGAGTCGTCCAATGCCTTGGACGAACAATTCTAAGATAAAATACATTCTATATAAACACAATCATTCAGCAACATCTGACACTGTACCCCAACTCAGGCAAGCAGATGCAATCAGCAGTATCCAGAACCTACCCAACTCAGGCAAGAACTAAACACAATCAGCCAGTGTCCAAGTCACACCCCAACTCAGGTAAACTTGGTACACAAATCAGCAAGCATACATCCGTAGCCACAACTTAAGCACGAATGGATACTAATCAGCTAATAATGGTTCATAACGCAACTCAGTCAGAACCATTACTCTTCGTAGTGAAATCGGGATCCCAACTCAGACCCAACCCACTACGGTCAAACAAACTCACGGAAGGATAGAGGTCCCAACTCATACATCTCCTACCGCATCATCCATACACGAGACGGTCCATACGTCGAAACTCAGACTAGGCCGTCACGCCACAAACACTCACATGTCAAACTAGAGGATCCCAACTCAGATCATACCTTGACACACATCAAACATCAGTACATATCGTACTCTAGCGGTCCCAACTCAGACATATTCTGATATGTATTACAACCAAGTCCTTGGTCCTAACTTTACTGACCTCTAAACAATACTTAATTTTTAATACCCCGTGTTTTAGTCTCGGTAAACGGCAGTCAAACCATGCTTTATGCAAGTATTTCAAATGAAATGTTTATAAAGTATTTTACGTAAACTATTGTTATTTTATAAATCGTATTTCTACAATTAATTCGTATTTCATAATCATTTTTATATTTGATGATTATTTCATAAAATGACATTTCATTCGTATTTTCTTTATTTCGATAATATATTTTTAATTAAGTATATTTCATATTTTATAGTTATTTCTAATTTATGCTTGATTTATTATTTACGTCATAATTATATTTAAATTCTAATTTTGTATATTTTTATGTTAGTTCTAATAAAATTATATTCTTATAAATAATTTAATTAATATTTATTAATACAAAATGACTTAATTTATTATTTGGTATAAATAATTTATACGTACTCGTTTATTTTAAGTTACGAGCTGAGAGCGGGATATTACCTCGGTATTCGTGATGGACTGGGTTTGATGGGCCTGGACTCGGGTGAGGACATCAACCCATCGACTTTCCACCTAGTGTTAAACCTAAACAACCTAATCCCATACACCCATATCGTCATACACATAAACAACAATTACAAACCCTACTAGTAAACCCTAGCTCTTATCTGCCTCCATAGGCTCGTCTGCCGCCTACAACCTAGTGACTGCTGTGAGGCCGTGGGTTGAAGAAGAGAACGAGGAGGAGAGAACACAACAACAACAACCCTCACCATCACCGTTCTTAACCTTAAACTGCACCAAGTTCGTAAGTAATTCATAGTACTTTCTGATGTTATAACATCTGAGTATTAAGGTCGTTTGTAGTGTTGGTAGTACGTATAACATGTTTATGGTCCTTAGACCACCATAGGACCACCGTGGGGGTCACTAAAGCAACTGTAAATGTCGTCAGTGAACAACGTTCCTATACTCTGTTTTTTTTGTACACCTTTGTTTGTCTCTTTCGTTATTGTTTATTTGCCATGTTTTGGATTTAATTCTTATCGTGGGGCATGGGTACTGCTAGTAGGGTGTTAGTAGGGTATGCTGGTGGTGCTGGGATGGCGCATGGTGGTCGGAACACCACCATAACAGGCTGTTTTGATGCGTTTTAAAAGTGAGGCAGAAATAGGGGAAGGATAGAGTGTGCGGAGCGGTTATTTTGGCGATTGTTTCAGGTGGTTTGAAGGGTGTCGAAGCCTGGTGGTTGTCACTAGGGGGTCGTGGGTAATGAGAGGTGTCGTGGGAGGTGGTTAGTTGTGGTGATGGTGGTGTTAGAAGGTGGTTAGGGGCGGTGTTGACGGAGGGACATACACGGTAGCAGTAAGCGTATGTGACCAAGGGGTTTTGGGACTGTTTGTGAGGGTTGATATGGCCAGGTCGAGGGTGGTGGTAGATTTCAATAGATGCAACGTGGTCCAGGGGTGGTAACCACGGTGGTTTGGTGGTGGTCCGGGGACTGTAGAGTGGTCGATGTGGCTGTGTTTTGGGGGCTGTCAGGGAGTTGGTTGGGCGTGAGTGTCTGTTTAATTCACGGTATTGTTGGAGTTGCTGGTCGTATGATTACATACTATTAATTATTAGTATTCATTGTTTTGGTAGTCAGTGGCTGTATATTAATATTATAGATGTTATTATTATTATTATTATTATTATTATTATTATTATTATTATTATTATTATTATTATTATTAATTTTGTTATTGTTATAATATTGTTAGAGTCAATATGTTATTATTAGTGTTGTGTTAATATTATATGTTAGTATTATTATTGGTAATATTGTTTTTATTGTTATTATTAGTAATATATGTTTATTATTATTAACAATATTGCTCATACTTTAATTATTAGTGATACATTTTATATCATTTGTTATTTAATTGTTGTTAAATTTTAGTGCTGAGACGGTTTTACTTTCTATTTGTCGCACATTTTGAGCATGTAATTTTATAGTAAAAAAATAATTAGTTATAAAGGATTGTATATTATTGGAGTCGCATTTGGTATAGTGTACATAATGATTACGGGTTTTTGTATGAGTTCATATGACTTTTGTCTAGGAGTAGTTATATGAGATAATAATAGTTATGAGAAAAGGACATTGTGATAGTTAGTAATCGGATAATTTATAATTGCTAGGTGACGGTTTTAAAGTGGCATAATTCTGTTGTTATTGGCGTGCTATTGGATTATATTGCTATTCAAGTAGGATACACTATCACTATACTACTGTTATATGTTATGAATGGATGGTGAGCGTATGATATAGATGATGAGCATGAATGATATGAGAATGATATACGATTATGATGGATTATTATCACTGTTGCATTCATAAGTATGATTACTATTATTGTTGCATTCATGAGCATGACATATGCATTGGATACAGATTTGAGATGATTAGATATTATTGGGCCCAGGCTAGTTCTGCAGGATTAGACCTGGTGACCTCAACTGTTATGCTGGTGTTCGGCGACGACTGATTATAGTCTGCCGGGAGGTTCGGTATGGCTGGGTGTTATGGGTTTGAGATTGAGATTGTGATTGAGAATGAGATTGAGATTGAGCTCTAGCATATCATTGCATTTGCATATCATAATTGTTGCATTATAATTATTGTGTTACTCTACTCAACCGCGAGGTTGACAGTGTATTCGTGTACACCTACGATGATCCGGAATGGGGAGTAGATTCTACAGGTCCGAGACAGATGAGCTAGGAGCTGGGGCAAGAATGTGAGATGCATACTTTGGACCGACCTAGAATTATATCACATCTAGAGAAGTCATCAGTTTTACTTTCTTTTCCATTATGTAGTAACTGTAATAACCAAGTTTTAAATTTTATCAGTTTTATATAAAGTACTTTGGTTATTTTACTTTGTTATTCACTAACTCGGACATTTCGAGATGGTAACAGCTCTATTTATTTGAGAATGTCTTGCTAAAGGCTCTTAAATAAATGGGGGTGTTACATAATTGACCCCAGGAACTAAGTTGAGAGAGAGCCGGTTTCCCTTTCGGTTGCCCGACCGGGGGGTCTCTATCCTCACTCCATTCCCGAACCCAATATAGTGCCGCCCGAACCTCGGGGACCTCAAACACACATACGAAGCTTGCGGAACAAGTCTCAAGCAAATCGGACAAGCCGATCAAAAGTTAAAGCAATTTTAAGTGTAATAGGGCTCTCAGCCGGTCAGAGGCAGGCTGCCGGCAGCCGTCTGACAACCCCTCACACAGCAGCCTTTCGAAAAACAAAATTTACGAGGTAGGGTCCCCAGCTAGTCGACCGGCCGCCGGCCACCCGGCTGGGAGACCATTCTCCTTACTTCCTATACTTACGCGTGAAAGAGCAAAAACACACACAAGGGTGTCTCAGCCGGTCGACCACCCGGCTGAGCACCCCTTCAGCAAATTCCCAAAACACAAGCAAAATTCTAAGACGACCTCTCAGCCGGTCGACCGGCTGCCGGTCGGTCGACCGACTCAGAGTCCCTGAACCTATTTACGCAAATTCGACAGTGATAACAACTTCCAATAAATCGATACTAATCTCATGAATTTCAACAACCAATATTTACCCAACATATTAATACTTATATACAACCACAAACATCACTTAAGAATAAAAGAGAACACATATTAAGATCGTAATTTGTATCCGTCGCAATTTCTCAAAACTGAAAATGAACAAGTGAAACATAGGGAACTTCATGAACATCAATTAAACCACATATTGAACATGTAAAACAGGTTCCTAGCATGCCTCTATGTTCATACATTATTATAAACTCATAAATTCAGAAACAACACCACAAACCATCACAAATTGTGCTAATTTAACAAATTAGGTCGATGTAGTCATAATAGTCACCTTTTATTGATTTAAGCTCCAAAGTGTTCCTCCACCACGTAAGAGTCGACCTCGAGATCCTCTAATCCAACTCCTACAACCATAAAAACGGAAATTAAAGGCTTAAAACGGAATTGGGTGAAAACAGCCCAAAAATGAAAGTCGAAGAAACAGTAATTGAAAGTGATAGAAAGATTGCAAATCTCAAGAGGATTCCGAAAATATAAAATTTACCTTGATACGAGTTGAGGAAGGGTTCGAGATTATCTTTTGAAGCTTTGAAGAAAGGAGAGAAAATGGTGTTTTATGTTTACAGTGAAATGAATTTGTGAAGGATGAAGATGTCGTATGAAAGGGTCTTATGAGGGTTTTAGGTTGTCCTTTCATATATACTTGAGTCGGGTTTATTTATTTAAGTGATACGGAAACTCGAGTCGGGAAATACCAAGCGAAACAATTTCTTAAGATTAAAATATTCTTAAGACAGAACTTAACGGAAAATTTTAAAATAAAGCTTACGATTTATTATTAAAATAATATTATATTCCGAAAAATATTTTAAAAGTATTAAAATATTATTTACGAAAATACGGGATGTTACAATCACCCCAACTTTCAAAATGTTTCGTCCTCGAAACTTGAATGAAGATAAATCTAAGTAAACTATACCTCAATCAAAATGTAACATCCCGCATTTTTGTAAACAATATTTTAATAGTATACAAGTATTTCGGAAAATAATATTATCTTAATAATAAATCGTAAACTTATTTTAAGTCTTTCCGTTAAGATCCGTCTTAAGAATATCCTTAAGTTCTTAAGATGTTCACTTGGCATAATCTTATCCCGACTTAAACCCGCTTTACAAAACAAGTAACCCGACTCAAAATAAGGAAAGGACTCTATAAACCCTACCATAAACCATACCCATCGACTGTTCGTCATTTTCACAAACCATTTCACTGCTTCCTTCATTCCTCCATTGTTCTTCATTTTGAGAGCTTAAAATCAACATTTCAACCTCTTCCCGAACTCGAATCGCGGTAAGTCTTATATTTTCAGAATCCTTGCGAGATTTCCAAGCTTTTTATCTCTTTCAATTTCAAATTTCGTCGAACTCGAAAAAGACGCTGGTTTGGCTAAATTCCGTTTTAAGCTTATAAAACCCGTTTCTTTTGTTGTAGGGGTTGGACTAGAGGATCCTGAAGTTCATAGCTTTGTTATTAAAGAAGATTTTGGAGCATAAACGCTTTCAAGGTGACAATTACGAGTTACTCGACCTTTTTGTTAAAATAGCACTTTTTGTGTTGTTTCTGGCTTAAAGTTTCTGATTTTTAAGTTTTTGATGATGTTTGAGGTTAGGATTATCTTAGAAATGTGTTTTAAATGTTCTTCACATGGTTTTATTGGAGTTTTAGATGTTCATATGCTAGTATTGTTCATTTTTCAGATTTTGAGTTCTTAAGACGAATACGATGTTTGATTCTAATACATGTTCCTTTGTTCAAAAATCGTTTTTGAGACATACATGGGATTGTTATGGGTTAATATGTGCTGGTAGAATAGATTTGAGGCTTGAAATCGTAGTGTAGAAGTGTTTGTCGAAAGATTGAATGAAATGGCGAATTGCAGGAAAATCGCGAAAGGAACCTGGCCCGTGCTTGGGCGCAGGCTGCGCAACCTTGGGCGCAGGCTGTGCAAAAACCGCTGTAACTTTGTTTTGTTTAATTGTTTCGTGATTGTTTTGGGGACTTGTTTCCCAATTGTTTGAGTGATGTTTAAGTGATGCTTATGAATATAATTACTTGGTTTTAAATGTATGTTTGAGCTAAGTAAGGTTTAGCCACGCGGTTTGCTAATTGTCTAATGTTGATCCTTTCTCAATTGTTTTGTGGTAAAGTTTCTTCACAAGTTTATTGGCATGTTCATACATCATATGTTGTTAAGTTTATACTTAATGGTAATGGGTATATAGTTAGTAAGCAATATTTTAGAATGTTGTTTCTTATCTAAAGTTAGTTGGCTCTTAATGATAATGGGTAGTTAGTAAACAATGTTATAAAAGGTAGTTTCTTATCTTAAGTAAATCTTATCTTAAGTTGTTGATGAGACCTAGTGGACTTAGTTGGTTGTATAGGAACCCTTAGACTTGTAGAAGGAAGTCTTAGATTATCCTTAGTTTCTATTGAACTTGGTCATCTCTTATATGCTTATGTGTGTTTGAGGTCCCCGAGGTTCGGGCGGCACTCTATTGGGTTCGGGTATGGAGAGAGGATAGAGACCCCCCGGCCGGGTAACCGAAAGGGAAACCGGCTCTCCCTCAACTTAGTTCCCGGGGTCAATTAAGTGTTGTTAGAAGTCTAGAAAGATTAGGATTAAGGAATTAGTTGAGTACATATCAGAATATGTCTGAGCAGGGACCGCTAGAGTACGATATGTGTTGATGGTTGTATGCGTGTCAAATAGAGCAGGGATCCTCTAACTTGACATGTGAGTGTTTGTTGCGTTTCGGCTACGTCTGAGCAGGGACCTCTAGACCGACTCGTGTATGTTTGATGCGGTAGGATATGTCTGAGCAAGGACCGCTATTCTACTGTGAGATTGTATGACCGTAGTGGTTTGGGTCTGAGCAGGGATCCCAATTTCATTACGAAGGGTAATGGTCACGACTGAGCAGGGTCTAGGAACCATTTTAGCTGATTGGTATCCACTCGTGCCTGAGCAGGGGTCACGAGTGTATGCTTGCTGATTTGTGTACCAAGTCTAACCTAAGCAGGGGTGTGACTTGGGCACTGCTGATTGTGTCTAGTTCTTGCCTGAGCAGGGGTAGGTCCTAGACATTGCTGATTTGCATCTGCTTGCCTGAGTAGGGGTACAGTGTCAGATGTTGCTGATTGATTGTGATAGATAGAGTGTTAATGATTTTAGAACTTTTCATCCAAGGCATTGGATGACTCTTTGGCTAGTTTCGTAAATGGTTTGGACTGAAAGACCCCCCGGCCGGGCAACCGGAAGGGAAACTGGCTCTCCTTCCAAATAGGTTCCGAAGTTGGTTGAGAGCCTTGCATAGTATTTGCATGTTGATCTAAGTTTGAGATATTGAGATTTATATGCTTCACATGTTATATATATGCTGGAGTATGTTGGATGTTTATGTGTTACGTGTCGTTACAAAAGGTGGCTAGGAGAACTCTAGTCACTCCCCACTGATTGTGGCGTACATGTTTACATGTATGTAGATACATGACAGGTTGGATTGCTGTGTGTTGCATGGAGCTAGCAAGCGATGATCCGTCATCGATTGACTTTACACTTTTTACGTTAGCTAGACTCTAGTTTTACATTTCAGTTTTGAGTGCCTGTAGGGATGTGCCATCCCAGGCTGTTTGTATATATACTTTCAGTACTTAGACAGTTATACTTATCTATGTTTATGTTTATATTAGTTTGTTCAGTTTTGTTTTAATTCACCTCGTTTATCATGCATGTTAATGTTTAAATTCCGCGTAAATTTTGGCATGTTTGTATGTTTTATTTTCCGCTGCGACGAGGGGTTCTACAGTTGGTATCAGAGCGTTATCGCTCCCGACGCAGTCATGTAACCCCCAACCTTAACTTGACCATATAGTTGAATAATAAATGAGAGATGGGGTAGATTTAAGGACTTATATTTGTAGTCTGTTTGTGCGTTGTTAGGAATACGTCTAACGGTTTACACTTTTGTGATTGAAGAATGACGGAGCCAACCGATGGCGAGAATGCTGTGACGCAAGCCCTCATTCAGACTCTCCTGGGTTATTTAACTCCGGCGAGTGTGCCTTCTTCTTCACTGATATCGGGAAGTAACCAACCTGGAAGATTGACTTGGATTATCACTCAGATGTGGAGAAATGCAGCTAAGACGTTCGACGAAGAGACCAGTTCTACGACCCTCACCGCATGGTTCTTTGACATGGAGAGGAACTTCATGATTTATGGTGTTCGTCCTGAGGATCAGATCCGAGTAGCATCTCAGTTCTTAGTTCTTGAGGCTAGACGTTAGTGGATGACGATCAGCTCTCCTGCTACTCGTGACTCTACTTTCACTTTGAGCCGTTTCAAGACTCTTCTTGGCATGAGGTTTTACCATCAGGATGTACGCCAGGATAATATGACTGAGTTCATGAACCTTCGCCAGGGAACCCTTTCTGTTCAAGCCTTCACCAATCGATTTGAGGAGCTGATCCACTTTGTTCCGCAGCTAGTTGAGAAGGAGGAGGACAAAGCTTACCTATTTCGGAGCAAGCTTAATGCTAAGACTAGGAGTGTAGCATGTGGCGACCCGACTTCTTACTTCCAGAGTTACTATAGTGTCTTGCGACCGGAGGACCCCTACCAGATCTATTGTGAAGGAGCTAGAGCCGTCTTCCCAACCAAACCACCTTTGCATAGCTCTCGAGGCAAGAGACCTCTTAGTCCTCCTTCCTCCTCCTCTCCTCCTGGAAGAGGAAAATGCCCATAGTTCCTTGAGCAACCTGCTACAGTTAGGCCAGACAAGAACCGCCGTGGTAGACCGCGTATTTGCTACCGTTGCAAGAAATAAGGACACCTCTCCGATCAGTGTACCTAGGGGAAGGAAGAACCCAACGGAGCTGAGACTTCCCAGGATCGAGGCATGGAACCCTCACCAGTCGCTGCCCTGAAATGTTTCAAGTGTCACAAGGATCTTCATCCTAGATTTGACTGTCACGGCAACCCTTACCCATGTCATGCTTGTAAGAAGCCCGGACATCGATTCTTTGAATGTTCCGAGAGGAATGTCGCTACTCACAGAGCTGTCACTACTGGCCCAGAGGCCAAGACCAGCGGAGCTGGTGCTGAGCAGAGTCGAGCTGAGACTGGAGTTCACCTTGATCCATCTACTGGTACGTACATGTCTACTGCTTTATTTGTAATATGGTGTATGTGTAACTGTTAAGATCTTAGCCTCCTTCCTTAGACTCCTGTTAATCTTCCTTGGAACCTTTCTTCATTTCCTTTCGACTCAACCTGGTAGCCTGCTGTTCCTGAAACACCTTGTGAGGTAACCTACCTTAGACAAACTTGGAGAATTTCGTGAGGTTTACCGTAAACTGTGTTTCGGAGAGTGTTGTTATTGAGGAAAATCTATGAGGTATCGTGAGACATATTTTGGTGATCGTAGTGTCTACATGTTTACCAGTTGGAAGAGTGGAAGTATTTGATGGAATGCTTAAGCTGAGTGGAACTTTTACGTGTTTTCTATGGAATTTAGTTATGAGAATCTTGCTAAATCATTTGTAATTGTTAGTTTGGGAATACTGTCTGAGGATTTAGAAGCACTTGGAGTACTAAGTAATCTCGAGGAATACGTTTGAGGTACGGATATTGTCAAATAAGCGAA
Organism: Silene conica; assembly: GCA_029255685.2. NCBI lineage: Eukaryota > Viridiplantae > Streptophyta > Magnoliopsida > Caryophyllales > Caryophyllaceae > Silene > Silene conica. The sequence goes on from CM055314.2 coordinate 79,746,643, forward strand.
TGAGGTAAGCTCACGCTGCTTAAACTTGAGGAACGAGAGTTATTGGTAACGGTGTGAGAATGTTGAGACATTTACTATGGGACTTGTGGAAATTTGCTGGGTGTTTGACCTTAGGTTACTTAATGGATCTTAGCGTTTATCTATTGAAGGACTTACGGGAAATCTGAGGATGCACCACCAGTTTGCGAATGGAATAAAGTAATTTATTGGGAGATGCAAGTTAGGAAACGTATTGATTTAAGAATGGTTACCTAGTGGACAATAATGGAAGTGAAATGGATATAGTATATGGGTTGATAGCCTGAGAGTTGAATTGATGAATTGTCATTCGTGGAACTATCAGAGATGAGTTATTTAAAACCTTTGGGAATAAGTAACTAGAAGGTTGATGTTGTTTTAAATTTTGAAGAATTATGGTACATAGATCGTTTTGAGAAAAACGTTTGTGAGAGCCGATCATAAACTTGCTTCACTTGGAAGTTGTCACTCTAGTTAAGACTTATCATTGAATGTTTACCGTATGGTATTAGATTGGGAATTTAGGAATTTGAACCTTGTGGAATAAGTTTGTTAGGATCGAACTGTTAAAATTTAAGGTTATTGATGAATTTAGTAATGGTTTCCCCAATGGGAAGAGGTTATAGGATAATGAATACCATATCTTGGGTCTCGAGGTTCGATGTTACAGTAATAGAATTCCGGTTTAGAGCATTGGAAGCCTTCTTGTTGAGGAATACCTTGTTCTGTGGAGGAGATAATGATAAGAGGGATCGCGAAGCCATTGAGAGTCTAGGGATCACTGGAATTGTCCTTCTCGGGATATATTAGGAATCGTTGTAACGATGCTTTGTTTATGGATTGAGTGGTTAGTGACCCCCTGTTTGGCAGGAGTTACCATCTTCCTTAACCTTTAACCTGGTTGTTTCGTTCTTTCGGTCCTTCCTTGTATGTTCTGTCATCCGTGAAACTAGGAGGTCACAATCCTTTGTGTCAAGAGTAATCTCTATGATCGTCCCTATGCCCCCAGTGATTGTTTTTGAACTTGGTTCCCTATAGTTAACCTTAAAAGTTGCAGTTTTTGGAAGGTCTTATTTGTTTTCAAAGTTTGAATCTACTTTCCCTCCCGTTGGAAGTAACCTTTTGTCATTTTTACAATTTTACTCTTTCAAGGATTTGAGAATAAAGGTTAAAATTGAGAGGTTTGTTTTTAAAGGAACTTATTGATTTACAATTTGATCGATCTCAGCGTCGATTTGTCATTGAACTCGTTATTGGAGACGTCTGATAACCTGTATTGTGCTTATCAACACCGAATCGATCTGAATTTTGAATTTTAACCGATTTAATTTTTGGACTTGTCTCAGATTTGGAATGTCGGACTCTTGAATATGTAACGAGAATCCCAATGTCCATTGACAAGACTTGTGCCTTAGAATCTTTCTCTTTTTGAAACCTTTTCGAAATGTAAAGTTTCGGGTTATCATGACCCAGGTGGTACATTTTGATAACTAGAGTTGTTTTCTTGCATATTTTTGCCTTCAAGTTTCGAGGACGAAGCTTTTTGAAAGATGGGGTGATTGTAACATCCCGCATTTTTGTAAACAATATTTTAATAGTATAAAAGTATTTCGGAAAATAATATAATCTTAATAATAAATCGTAAACTTATTTTAAGTCTTTCCGTTAAGATCCGTCTTAAGAATATCCTTAAGTTCTTAAGATCTTCACTTGGCAAAATCTTATCCCGACTTAAACCCGCTTCACAAAACAAGTAGCCCGACTCAAAATAAGGAAAGGACACTATAAACCCCACCATAAACCCTACCCATCGACACTTCATCATTTTCACAAACCATTTCACTGCTTCCTTCATTCCTCCATTGTTCTTCATTTTGAGAGCTTAAATCTTCCCGAACTCGAATCGCGGTAAGTCTTACATTTTCGGAATCGTTGCGACATTTCCAAGCTTTCTATCTCTTTCAATTTCAATTTCGTCGAACTCGAAAAAGACGCTGTTTTGGCTAAATTCCGTTTTAAGCTTATAAAACCCGTTTCTTTTGTTGTAGGGGCTGGACTAGAGGATCCTGAAGTTGATAGCTTTGTTATTGGAGAAGATTTTGGAGCATAAACGCTTTCAAGGTGACAATTACGAGTTACTCGGCCTTTTTGTTAAAATAGCACTTTTTGTGTTGTTTCTTGCTTAAAGTTTCTGATTTTTAAGTTGTTGACGATATTTGAGGTTAGGATTATCTTAGGAATGTGTTTTAAATGTTCTTCACATGGTTTGATTGGACTTTTAGATGTTCATATGCTAGTATTGTTCATTTTTCAGATTTTGAGTTCTTAAGACGAATACGATGTTTGATTCTAATACGTGTTCCTTTGTTCAAAAATCGTGTTTGAGACATACTTGGGATTGTTATGGGTTAATATGTGCTGGTAGAATAGATTTGAGGCTTGAAATCGTAGTGTAGAAGTGTTTGTCGAAAGATTGAATGAAATGGCGAATTGCAGGAAAATCGTGAAAGGAACCTGGCCCGTGCTTGGGCGCAGGCTGCGCAACCTAGGGCGCAGGCTGCGCAACCCTCTTGCGCAGGCTGCGCAAAAACCGCTGTAACTTTGTTTTGTTTAATTGTTTCGTGATTGTTTTGGGGACTTGTTTCCCAATTGTTTGAGTGATGTTTAAGTGATGCTTATGAATATAATTACTTGGTTTTAAATGTATGTTTGAGCTAAGTAAGGTTTAGCCATCTGGTTAGCTAATTGTCTAATGTTGATCCTTTCTCAATTGTTTTGTGGAAAAGTTTCTTCACAAGTTTATTAGCATGTTCATACTGTTGGAGTAGTGTCCTCCACAATAATGCTTTACATAATAAATCTCGTACAAGGAATATCAGGGATTTATATTTTTTATATTTGTCAGCTGGTCAACGTTAATCGGTAATGATTGACTGACTAGAGTTTGACATTACTGTCGTGTGACGGCGATGACCAGCTGATCCCTTTTAGGTCACACCTATAGGATGATGCCCAAATAGAAAAACATAATTATTTGTATGAGATACGAATTAATTATATCCTTGTATAAAGTGACTATTAACTAATTAAGTCAAACAATATATGTTTTATTTGATGAGAAGTTACGAACCCGGGCCAAGGTGATTTATTATTTTATTATCCGATAATTAATTAATTAATGATAAGTGGAATAAATAATTAATAGTTAATTATTTAAGTTTATACGGTATATGTATATGTTTTGAGGCGGAGGTAATTAACTATGTAAATTTACAAGAGGTTGTAAAATTAGCTAATAAGGGTTCTATTACTCATTTTATGTTGATAAAATGGACTAATGATTAAGTGGTCATTAGTAGTTAATTTGTATTATATAAGTGTTAAATAATCAAATTAATATTTAATTATATAAGATAATTAAATATGAGACTTATAAGCATTTGTGGGACAAATATCAAAAACCGAAATGGAGCCAAATTAGGCCAAGTGGGCCGATTTTTGTCAAGTGAAGGAAACCATGCACAAGTGTCCTTGTTTTGACAATTGAACACACGCATTATCCATGACACTACCTCCTCCAATATAACATACACATTTTAGATGGACAATTTTTAAAGCAAAAAAAAAAAAAATCTCATTTTCTTCATCACTTGGCTGATTTTTGTTATTAAAAATAGGGCTTCTTATTTAGCCTATTTTTACTTAAAAATTGATCAAACTCAAATCAAATAATAATCACATCATAATAATAAATATGAGAAAATATTATTAGTGTAATAATATTTATATATACAAGGTTACTACTACCATTATCTAGTTAATAGTCTTAGTAGTATTTTGGGATAATCTTGGGTGCAACCAAAGGAGGTCACCTATTTTGGTGACTTGGGTTATGGAGGATCATCCTACACTATTTTAGCTCAAGAACTACAAAGGTAGGAGACATTTGTAGTGCCAAAAATGCCATCTTACCAATGTAAGAAAATTTCTTCTTATTAATTTTTGCATGCATGTATTATTTAGACCACCTTATGAAATTAGCTTGTAATTTTAATATCATTAGAGAGTCTAATGAGGTCTAAATTCCTAACAAGTGGTATCAGAGCATTGTTACATACATGCATGTTGTCTTAAGACGATTTTATGAGTTTATGAGATAAATTAGTAAAGTTGATATTTTGATGTTAAAATTAGTTTTATCAAAAATTATGGTCTTGCATGTATATAATCTGGTCATATAGTTCTATGGGTCGAAATTTTAATTTATGTAAAAATTTATGACTTATTATTACTAAATATGGCATAAAATTGGAAAAACATGCATTAAAATTGATTAAGACTTAATTTAATTAAGTTGCATGTTAATTTTATGTATGTTTATTTGGAAATAACCACATGCATGTTCTATTTGTGATAAATAGAAATTTTTAAGTTAATGTGATTAATTTAGATGGTTTATTGATTTTTATTTGATAAAAACTGATATATAATGGTTATTTTACAAATAAATGTTTATTTAACTTTAGGGCACGAAATTTTTTGATTTTTGGCTCCAAGAAAGTGTTCCATAATGTTAAAATATTTTGTTTTGAATTTATTTTATTTTAAGATTTAATTTGGAATTAAATCGTAAAATTGCAATTACCGATAAATATTGTGATATATGTTTGAATCAATTACATAACCAATTTTTTTTTCACATGCATGGCATTTTGGTACAAGACCAGAATGTATAAAATTTTAAAATTTTATTTTCCATAATTTTTTTTAATTTAATGGATTGTTTTCATAATAATCATGAATTATTATGTTATTTTTATCATAAAATGTATTTTAAACCCATATAATGTCAAATTAATTAGTGTGACTAATAATTTTTAGGTTGGACCAGATTATAATGAGAGATTCATATTAAAATTGTTAAAGAATTGATTAGGAATTTTTAATCGTTAAAAATCCCGCTTAACAAGCTCGCATGATCATTGTTGGTAAGTTGGACGATTTGGCATGTCATATTTATTACAATGCATTTTATTATTTATATGGATGAATTTATTTAAATTAATGTAATTTCACCTTATATGGCCATAGGTAGAAATTGGTATTATCCGCAATGTATGGGAATACCGGTTTAATTTGTAATTTATTGCGATATCGTATCGCTAATTTGTAATTAATTAATAGTTTTATTTTAGTTACAATTTGTATAATAGGATATTGTCATGTAATTTTATTTCTAGTAGTATTATTGATTTTGTAAAAGACGGAGTTTCCTAAAAGACGGCGTTATTTTCGGAAAGGAGTTCCGAAATCCAAAAGAAGGAGGCCATTTCATTGAAGACCCTAGGGACCAAGGAGTTGGTTTCCGAAGTGTAATAGAGTAGTTAATTAGATTACCTAGGTGGCCATATAAGGATTTTATTTGTTGCTTATCTTCATGCCAAATCGTCACTACATGTTTTTTATTTATTTTTCCGTTGTTATCGATTCAATTGTCTACCATTCACCAATTTTGTTCACTTAAATGTGATAGACAATTAAATTGATAAGATCTCTCACTTTTAAAATTGAAATAAAGCCTTACCAAGTATTAGCACCTATGAATCCCGTCTTCATTAGAGGTAGGCTCGGCTCACCGGGGTACTCTCTTTTTACGTTGGGTAAGTAGGGTAATAAAAGTTATTACACGTGAAAATTGGTTGGACTCAACGGGATTAATGTGGGATGAATCGACCTCATCGTGCCCATGATTAGTTCCGGGGCTAACAAATAGTTTTTGAGAAAACTGTCGACCAAGAGTTCTAGTGGTAGAATCAGTCAAATTGTTGACTCACCAAATTTATATAAATAAGGGATGAATCGGCTCACCGTGCCCGTGTTTATATAAAGATGGGTTTTGGAATCGTTTATATAATTCAGTGGGAGATCATTATATAAATGCCTATTTATTGAAACTTGTTAAAGTTATTTTTCAAGTATTTATTTACGATGAATGTTAAATTTCCCACTTATTCTGTTTATTATTTTATATCGCGCAATGACTATATATTCAACTCGCTCCTCCATTTATAGAATCGATAATCCGTTATACATGAAAAATAGTTTTCTAAGAGTATACGGTAACTTGTTTAATCGATTATTCATTTTTTCTCCGATTTACCACCATAGCTAATTAGAAAAACGCATTTACATTTAATCCTCATATTGTCTGTTGTAAAGATCTCTTATGAAGAGGATAAACTGAATTTTGCTTAAATCAAAAGTGTTTCGATTTTACAATATCATTTTATTTACAACAATATTACTACAATCTTATTGCTCTCGTGAGATAAATGGTTATACATACTTAAATTGTTTAAGTACGTAAATTCGTTGGGAATTGATTGGTAATATGATTTGCAATCGAAATCATGATTAACCAATGACCACATTCACTTTATTAAGTTTCTTAGAAGTGAGTGGGAGCTCTAAGAGGGATGTATATATCTTAAGAGTTAAGATTAGGACGAGGTTCAAAAGAGAATTTGGTATAAGTATTTGGTTTAAGGCAAAGGTTAATAAGGATAAGCTATTGTGAATAGCAACACCAAACCATAGTGCAAGGCCAATCCTAACCAAATTTGTTGATATTTTAATTGAAATATTACATTAATAGGAAAATACCCCTAATTTTTGAATAAGAAAGTTAGGTGTGTGACACCTAAAAGGTTCGTTCTTTTCTAGATATCTATATGATTGAAATTAGTTATACTTCTACCACTTCATCAATATTTGATTTATATCGATAGTGGTTATAATAATTGTTATTGGTTCATGAGATGATAGTCGTGTGACGATTAACTTTTAACTAATGTTAACTATCTCGTAGGAAATGGAACTAGAGTAGTTGTCATTCCATTATGAGGCTTATAAGTGTTATAAATATGTACTTAATCTAGTTTTTTGGTTTAGAATTGTGCTTTAATAAAAGTTTTATGTAAGACACATAGGGTTTTACTTATATGATATAAGCAAATGTTGTACCCAAATTTGCCATGATTTGACTTATGGCTATGCCAATCAAAATATTGGTTATTTTTCACCTAAACTAGATAAATTTATATATATCATATAGCATATAAAAGGTTCATAATTTTTTTTGGTGACCCCGATCTAATCTTAGTTCTGAATTGAAATTGCATTCATGGACTAGTGTAAACTAAGTCTTCGTGAATAATTTGATTGTGAATCTTATGATATATGCGAATCTTGTATTCCAAGCAAGATAACTCGTACCTTTTTGGTAAAAAAGAAATTTAGCATAAGAGTCGTTATTCATCCTAATCACATGTGGATGTGTATGATCGAATAACAAATTCAATCAGAGTAGATTACATTTACTTCTTTTCTTTTACCATCAGTTTAGAAAGATAGTGGCGTATCTACTAAACGAGATATAAAGAGAAACTCTTTATGAGATCAAAGTGTTTTTATTAAAAATATGATTATCAGTAAGACTATAAGATCAAAGTTTCACGATCCGACCGTGGAAAGTATAACTAAGTGATGATTTTTGTTTGTTACCAAAAGTTATGTGATACAGTATCACAAGTTAAAATCTTTCCGTAACACACATTATTCGATAAGGTGTGGTTGGAAAGAGATAATATAGATCGAACTTATACGATATGGTTTTTTTTATCTTAGTCAAGTTTTAATGAGCCACTTGATTTTATAATTGGGGTCTTTCTATTTTGTCTACTAATTTCTTTTTCCCACTAAGTCAAAGTACCTTTTTAAACAACCATATTCACTCCGTATTAGATATGGAAAGGTATAGTACCTAATTTATAAGTTGTCCGAATAAAAACATGTGGTCAATTATCCTACAAGTTCATGAGAATAAAGTGTTTGTGGCTCATGATGCCGTCTTTATAGAAAAGAGGACTATTTCTGAATGACAGAGTGGGAGAAAATATTGAAGAGCCACAAATGACACAGGAAAATTGTTTTCTTATTGTCAAATAGAGTGTATATTTGTTCGGAATATACGAGGTCGGGTTAAAATCCATCACTCTTTAGAGATGAGTATATAAGTGTTACTTTTTAAAAGTGATGAGAGGTGATAAATCGTTATTTAAAAAATTATGATACCTCTTACTTACAAAGAGGTTGTTTAAAAGGTTGTTTCTAGTTTCAACTCTATGCAATGACTATAGAAGTCATCTTAATCCGAATTAGAATTCAAGTGTAATTATCAGGTAAATAACCTGGTATATTTACATGAAGAAGTTTGACCTCTTCAATGTAATTGACTTGAATAAAAAGATGTTTTCTAGGCTTAATTGGTGAAAAGGGTTTTGCACCAATTTCAATGCTTCTATAAACTCGGATTATACTGGCAATTGTTGCATTTCATAATTGTCAATTTAATAGTAGGATATCAAAACCATCTTCCCGAATTTGATTCGTTCTAGAAGAAGAAGTGTGTTTGACACATTTAGAGGGTTTTTTTGTAGATCTTTACAATCTTAAGATTGTAGCAAACTTATGAAGAAATCTTAAGAGAGCATCATGGAGTTGGAATGATTAGTTGATCGTATTATAAAACATTTCTCAAGATGTTGAGGAATTATGTTTACACATGAAGTTTAGTGGGAGTATGGTGGTCTTATGAGTCTTTATATAGTCTGTATATAAATCATTTGGAATGATGAAAGACTTAGGAGAATATTAATACATCTTAAAATATCCAGATTTATTAGATAAATCAAGGAGGGATATATGCGCTTTATTAGGAGTCTTATGTAGGTGAGATTCTTGACTACTTCAAACAAGTTGAACTCATTAGAATTGATTCTAATTGCTTCCGCTGTCGGATTAATTTTATACGCTATGATGTATTATTGTCTTAACAATTCATATACTTTGAGTATTGTGAGTTTTTATTAATCAAAGTTAAGTGAATGTCATTTAATAGCCAATTAGTTATTATTTAGTACTTGAGAAGAACTAAGTAAATAAAACTAAGTGTTTTGATATTTTTATATTTATAATTCATGTAAGGAGTTACATGAATGTTTGTTGTTGTTTATGTAAAAGATACATTAAACACCATCCTTTAAAACATATAGGGATTGTTTGAAATCCCGTATTGGCTATGAGGAGTTGATCTGCTGGAAGAGTTTCAAGCAGTCATACATTGCGGATTTTACAACGGAAATTAAGTACTTCATAACATTCGATGTTGCGATACGAAGTAGCTTGGATTTGACAATAATGCAAGGACTAGTAGCTGCTCATGCAGTCGCATATCCTATCATGATATACTGTGAAAACAGTGGGAGCTATCTTCGAGGTAAGGGTGCCATAGTCTAGAGTTAAGTCTAGACATGTACTTAATTAAGTTACATGTGATTTCAGTTATGTGAAACAATGGGAAATAACAATTGTTGGTTTGATAAAATGAGGTGTCATTGATTTTAAACCAAGGTTTTGTTGAAGGCTAGCTAAACATGATAGTCACGTCGTTTCAATGTGATTGAAATAGGATAATTGAATTGCTGCAGATTATATGATGAGTAATAATCTGATAGTGTATCAATTATTTTTACATATATGAGAATAACATTTATCGTTTGAGTTTTTCAAAACTATTATATATTCAGTGCTAACTGGATATTAGTTATACTTTGTTTTTATCCAAATAGGTTGTAGTGACAATTTCGAACCCTATTAAGTGAACTGGATTAACATTGTATATTGTCCCTAGTTACTTAATGGGGTGACGTCTCGGAATGACTAGAATGTAAGGCGATAGATGACGAGTTCGACTGTCATATGGCCATAGAGATGGCTGGTCGATTACATAGGCAGAATGTAGAGACATTTTGTCGGACAGTGACCATTTATAGAGTCCTTTATGTTGCCTGGTCGTGGCGAGGATTTCAATTATTCCTTCGAGTCAATTCTTTAGACTTACGACTATTTGTCTAAGTTGGTATGGTTTTCCGGTGGCTTTGGTTTTTGTCCAAGGTCGCGCCATAAAAGGAGGCTTTCGTTTTTGTCCAAGGTCGCGCCGTAAACTTATTTTAAGTCTTTCCGTTAAGATCCGTCTTAAGAATATCCTTAAGTTCTTAAGATGTTCACTTGGCATAATCTTATCCCGACTTAAACCCGCTTTACAAAACAAGTAACCCGACTCAAAATAAGGAAAGGACACTATAAACCCCACCATAAACCCTACCCATCGACACTTCATCATTTTCACAAACCATTTCACTGCTTCCTTCATTCCTCTATTGTTCTTCATTTTGAGGTCTTAAAATCAACATTTCAACCTCTTCCCGAACTCGAATTGCGGTAAGTCTTATATTTTCGGAATCCTTGCGAGATTTCCAAGCTTTCTATCTCTTTCAATTTCAAATTTCGTCGAACTCGAAAAAGACGCTAGTTTGGCTAAATTCCATTTTAAGCTTATAAAACCCGTTTCTTTTGTTGTAGGGGTTGGACTAGAGGATCCTGAAGTTCATAGCTTTGTTATTAAAGAAGATTTTGGAGCATAAACGCTTTCAAGGTGACAATTACGAGTTACTCGACCTTTTTGTTAAAATAGCACTTTTTGTGTTGTTTCTTGCTTAAAGTTTCTGATTTTTAAGTTTCTGATGATGTTTGAGGTTAGGATTATCTTAGAAATGTGTTTTAAATTTTCTTCACATGGTTTTATTGGAGTTTTAGATGTTCATATGCTAGTATTGTTCATTTTTCAGATTTTGAGTTCTTAAGACGAATACGATGTTTGATTCTAATACGTGTTCCTTTATTCAAAAATCGTATTTGAGACATACTTGGGATTGTTATGGTTTAATATGTGCTGGTAGAATAGATTTGAGGCTTGAAATCGTAGTGTAGAAGTGTTTGTCGAAAGATTGAATGAAATGGCGAATTGCAGGAAAATCGCGAAAGGAACCTGGCCCGTGCTTGGGCGCAAGCTGCGCAACCTTGGGCGCAGGCTGCGCAAAAACCGCTGTAACTTTGTTTTGTTTAATTGTTTCGTGATTGTTTTGGGGACTTGTTTCCCAATTGTTTGAGTGATGTTTAAGTGATGCTTATGAATATAATTACTTGGTTTTAAATGTATGTTTGAGCTAAGTAAGGTTTAGCCACGCGGTTAGCTAATTGTCTAATGTTGATCCTTTCTCAATTGTTTTGTGGTAAAGTTTCTTCACAAGTTTATTGGCATGTTCATACATCATATGTTGTTAAGTTTATACTTAATGGTAATGGGTAGTTAGTAAGCAATATTTTAGAATGTTGTTTCTTATCTAAAGTTAGTTGGCTCTTAATGATAATGGGTAGTTAGTAAACAATGTTATAGAAGGTAGTTTCTTATCTTAAGTAAATCTTATCTTAAGTTGTTGATGAGACCTAGTGGACTTAGTTGGTTGTATAGGAACCCTTAGACTTGTAGAAGGAAGTCTTAGATTGTCCTTAGTTTCTATTGAACTTGGTCATCTCTTATATGCTTATGTGTGTTTGAGGTCCCCGAGGTTCGGGCGGCACTCTATTGGGTTCGGGTATGGAGATAGGATAGAGACCCCCCGGTCGGGTAACCGAAAGGGAAACCGGCTCTCCCTCAACTTAGTTCCCGGGGTCAATTAAGTGTTGTTAGAAGTCTAGAAAGACTAGGATTAAGGAATTAGTTAAATACATATCGGAATATGTCTGAGCAGGGACCGCTAGAGTACGATATGTGTTGATGGTTGTATGCGTGTCAAATAGAGCAGGGATCCTCAAACTGGACATGTGAGTGTTTGTGGCGTGTCGGCTACGTCTGAGCAGGGACCTCTAGACCGACTCGTGTATGTTTGATGCGGTAGGATATGTCACTAGTACAAAAATCACCTATTGCGTCAAGAGATTTACGTCGGTTCTAGGAAAACTAACGCAAAAAGTATTTAATTTTGGCGGGAGGCGAATTTTGCCATATAACCAAGTCATTTGCGTCAGTTCTAATATAGAACCGACGTATAAAATACGTCGGTTGTTTAGAAAACTGACGTTTTTGATGAAAAACATCAGTTTTCAAAACAACTGATGTATTTTTATTTAGGCTTTTGCGTCAGTTCTAATATACTGTACAACTGATGTTTTTGTTGTAAACTAAATATAAAAAACACACAGTCAAGTTCATCAACTGATAAGAAAACACGGTTAAGAGTAAAACCTAATAACCTCTCCCTCCACAAATCGCCTTCATTCACATCCCCTCAATTCCGGTAGTCCACTAATCGCCTTCATTCTCATCATCGTTTTACTATGCAATTTTCGTGCCGTCACCATCTACAAGTAAGTAATTCATCTCTTTCCTCTTTAATCTACGTACGCTTAATAAGCCTATTTTTGAAATTAGGGTTAGTCGACTTTTGAATTAAGGGTTTTTGTTCAAGCTTCGTTACCTTCGTTTTTGCGTTGCAAATCACAATTAGGGTTTGTATTTTTGTTAATCTTGTTTTTTTACTAATAATTTAGGTTTTACTGATCTTACTCTATTTTGGTAGTATGAATTTTGGGTTATTATTAGCGTTGTTCGAGTAGTACGATTAATTTTTGTAAAGCCGTCTTACACAAGTATTATTCGAGTGTATTCGTGTTTCTGGAGTTGTAATTTTGTGTACGCTTCTCAATTGGGCTCCATTGCATTCGTGTTTCTGGGTTTGTAATTCTTTTGATTTTGTAATTTTGATAGATTTGATTGAAGGAAGGAAGGATGGAAGCATGAAGGAAATTGGAGGAAAGGGTTATTCTCTGGGTAAAGGAGGTTGTATGTCATTTTATTAGTTCATTAATTCATTAATTCCTTAGTTAATTATTCTGTAGATAGTTTAATTTGCTTGCTTGCTTATTGATTGCATGTTAATTTGCCAATAATTTACAACAGCTAAGAGTTTATGCTTCTTTGCTCAAACAACATCAACTAGCTTGAGCCTGTGATGTTTTGTGTACATTCATTCGTTCCCATTTTCATCATTTGTCGGACAATTTCCTCAAAATGGACGTTTAATAGTTAACTCAGTTCTTTGCATAATCTAAAGAGGGGACCGGAGTTTATCAAAGAGCTACTGGAAGTGATTCCTAATTCCGAGTATTATAAGAGATGAACCTATGATTTGAAGAAGGTAGTACCTGTTTCATTTACAATATGGAAACAAATTCTGTATGTTTTGTATCTCCTGGAATCTGACATGATTAAATGCGCTCTTTTTGTTGAAAATCAGGCTATTCTGGATGATGGGAGACCATTGTTGGACACACTGGAATCATAGCTGTCAGAGGTAAAGCATGGGTGGTGCTTGTGAATCTTGCGTGTTCTTGCCAATCTTTGATTCAGGAGCTTCTTGAGAGTAAAAAAGAGGCAAGCTGTTGCCTGGTTTGATTGTTTGTATAGAGCCAAAAAAAGGTGAAAAAAGTAGAAATTTCTATTAAAGATTTAATTTTCGTCTGTGACCATTTAACCTGCTTTAGGTACTAGAACTACAAATCTCTTACAACTATCTCAATTAACTCAATGGTCTTGAACTTTGGTTTATGTTGAAGCTTTGTTCCTATATTTTTTCACTTTTTCGTTCTTTCTTTCTCGGGTGCATATTCCTTTAATGATAGTCGTCTGTTTTAACTATAACACTTTGCAGATGAGCTTGTACAAAGACTTGGTTGCAGCTTGGGTGTCAAAAAAACATGAATGGTTGAAGAAGAGACCATTGGGAACTCAACTTCTTAAGAAACTGGGAAACAAACAGATGTTCAGCTACCATAAGTAATGCAAACTGAATTGTTATTTATCGAACTTTGATTTTTAAGATGTGGAAGACACTCAACATCTCGAAGGTTCTCTCGTTTATCATGTGCTAATCTTTTTTCCTTTTCCTCAAACTCAATAGTCTTAATATTGTTAAGTATTCTCGTGTCCCCTTCCTCAAACTCAATAGTCTTAATACTAATGTATGTTGTTAATCGCTACTACCACTGCATTCTGTTTGTTTATTTTAAATGTAATTGCAGCTAATGCAATGTTAATGCTCCACTGTTGTGCTAGTTGAATTGATGTTTATTGTCATCACGAGTTGCTGCGGTTTTGTGCTATCATTGAGTCGTTGTGTTGTACTACTACCATTTCACCACTATTCTGCTACTGTTTTATCGCGGTTATGCTACTATTTTTTACATTGTTGGTATACGTGCTGCTATGTCCTACTGTTGTGGGTTGTTTCTGCGTGTTCTGCTGCTGCACTTGCGGCATACCATGGGTAACTCAGTGTTGTTGCCTCTCGTGGTTTAAGTGTTGCTGCTTTGTTTTTGTTAGAAGTTTCTGTTGTTTTGTCTTCTTTTCAATGCTACAAACGCTGCTGCTGCCCCGTCTACTTGCTGCTGTAATTGATTCCAGAGGCAACTCATCCTTTGAGGATCATATACAAAATTTTATTGTAGCTATAAAACGTTTCTAAGTTAGAGGATCTCTGGAACTATGGCCTTAGACACCTCACCCTCGTCAGACCCACCTCTCTTTTTTTCTGTGGGATCCTTACTATCATTTTTATAAGTAATTGCTACAATTGTTAATGATATATAATGTATAGGCAAAGCTAGCATCAGGGTATCGCATTTGAAATTGAGCTGAATCTTTATAAAAATTGTGATAAATATCTGCTCATCTTATTCCCACAACATAATGGGCATCTGCTCATTTGTTTTCTGTGTCGTTGTGCAGCATGGTATCCCTAGATAAGATTTGGAAAGGATAGACTCTTCAAGTGGTAGGCATCCCGAGTTCCGTTATAAAAGAGAGTTTCAAAGTCATGAGCCTGAGGTAACATACATCTAATGATCATGTGGTTTACTTTCTGTTAGGATATGAAGTTGATGTCATTTTTCAAATATAAACGTGATTTGCTGATGATGAGTTTGGTTCTCTCACTTCCGATGCTTTTATGCTTTGTCCCTTGATTGATGTCAATTTTTTTCATGGTATTGGAATATTTATCCTTTGAAAGTGTCTGTCACTCAAGCTGTCAGTAAGTATCTTGTTTAGAAAGCTCTTGCATTTAGGGTTGTTTATCCGTTAGGCTTGATCCGTGATATTTTACATAGTAACTGCTACTAGTACATAGTAATTGTGCTTCGGCTGATATATTTTAAATTTCTATCTGAAAATATGGAAAAGATGATGTATTGATAAGACAAGATTCGTGTTTTGTTAGAAAATTTCAAGTTAATGCTGCTGTATATTCTATTTAGGATCTTTCTGCAGGAATGCTTTGCGATGGTGAAATTATCATTAAGATACCTGAGGAATTCAACGTTGCAGTTTATATCACTGATCAAGGTACATGCCTTGTTAATCCTATAATTAAGAATGTGTGCCAAAACCATTCAAATTGTCTCACTTCATCAAACATGGCTACATGGTTGCAGTAATTTCTGACCCAGCTGGAGGAGTATTCGTGACAGACCCGAAGAAACCAGCAGGTGGGCATGTACTTGCTCATGCCTCAACTATAAGGCTGATGTTCAGGAAGGGCAAAGAACAACGCATCTATAAGGTGTTTGATGCTCCAAATCTGCCGGAGGGTGAAGCTATATCCTTTCCATGCCATTAATATTTTATTGTGTTTAACTCTAACATTCCCTCAGGTCGAGTATTATTATTCAGTCGTAAGTATTTACTGATTTGTCTCCTTAACAGAAGCACGTATTTCAGATCACACCAGGTGGGATTACTGATGCAAAGGACTGATTCAAGCCAGCAATTAATCATAGTAAAGTGAAGAATATTGGATTTGTTTCTGAATTCGTGTTTTTTACTCGTTTACGCTCAGTTTTTGCTACAGTATTAGATATATAGGCCACTTGCTCTAAATGCTGAATCTAGTGATCTCTATTCTTCAAGAGATCTCAAGTATGTATATTGAATACATGAAGCCGTTTTCGGATATTTTACAAACAATTACCATTTCTGGAAGGAAATTTGTGGGAGTATTTGTACTTTGGATTGTATTTGAAACGTTGATCGAATGAAATGTAATATCCTTTGGTTGTATATCTTAGTGCAGGTGGTTTTAAATTTTTGGGTATCAGTTTTATGGATTGGAGTTGCCGAAACTCCGGTAGCAGAATTTTTATATTTTTTTTTAAAAACGTAAGAGCAAAAGCATCAGTTCTAAGAAATAACCGACGCAAAAAATAAGAGCAAAAGAGTCAGTTCTAAATAATAATTGACGCATATACTATACTATTTGCGTCAGTTCTAGTACCTTTTGCGTCGGTTCTTGTAATAGAACTGATGTATTTGACTGACTATTTGCGTCAGTTTTGGCTAGGAACCGACGCAAATAGCAACCTTTTGCGTCAGTTCTGGAATTGATGTTTCATGATACGTCCCCTCTTTATACGTCACTACAAGAACCGACGCAATACCTCTCCTAGAACTGACACAATAGAGGATTTTTGTAGTAGTGTGTGTGAGCAGGGACCGCTATTCTACCGTGAGATTGTATGACCGTAGTGGGTTGGGTCTGAGCAGGGATCCCAATTTCATTATGAAGGGTAATGGTCACGACTGAGCAGGGTCTAAGAACCATTATTAGCTGATTGGTATCCACTCGTGCGTGAGCAGGGGTCACGAGTGTATGCTTGCTGATTTGTGTACCAAGTCTAACCTGAGCAGGGGTGTGACTTGGGCACTGCTGATTGTGTCTAGTTCTTGACTGAGCAGGGGTGTAACATCCCAATATTTCGGGACCTGGAATTTTAGAGATTTAAGTTCAAGTTCGAGAAATAATTTATATTTCGTAATTCTTGGTATTTCATTTAAATAACCGATTAATTTATGTGAGAATATTTAAAAGGATTTAAATAAGATTTTAATTAATTGCGTAATTTACGTCTTAGCAATTTAATTTCATAGTCCGGAAATATTTATATCGTTTTAAGTTTATAGTTACCTTAAGTCGGTGTTTTTAGCTTAAACCGTCTTAAAACTTGTCATATGGGCCTAACTTGTTAATGGACCCATTTTCCTTCTTTTTCCTCACAAAACCCTAACCCCACCATCTTCTACCTCCCTCCTTCATTTCATTTTTCAGATTGGTAACAAACACCATTTTAGTTTGGGTTTTTCTATGGGGTGCCCCTCAACTATTCGAGTTTCTAACTTGTACCCTCGCATTTGTCAAATTATGAGTTGTACCCTTAAACTCTATTAATGAGTCTGACACGTGGCCCTTAGTGTCTAAACCGTCAATTATGGACGTTAAGTGATTATATGGCATGATGACGTGGATTGTTTATGACATGTGGCTGATGACTGGGCTATGACTTGGTTAAGTAAGAGTCAAAACCTAAAAAAAGAAAACCCTTAAACTAAAATCAGAAAACCGTTTAACTTCCTCCTCTGCTTCCTCATTCAAACTACTCATCTCCCTCATTCTTCATCTGCATGCCCTAAATTTTCATCCCATCCTCTGATTACAAGTTCTGGTACTTCATCCACAACAAGGGCGCACTAAGTTCATCATCTACAGGTAAGTTCTATATTGTTATAGTAGATTTATGTGCTTTTTTATGGGGTTTTGTACCGTGTGGGTTTTTTAGTAAAAAAATCGTACTTTTGGGTTGTTCATTAATATTATGGTGATGTTTTAATCCAAAGTTGTGAAATTTTTTCAGTTTATGTAAATTTTCTGGGTTATATATGTGTATTTTCTGGGTTTTTTCAATTTATGTGAAATTTGTGGGCGTATTTATGTGCTTTATTGGGATTATTGTTTGTTAACAGGATGGAGAATGTTAAGTTAAAGATGAATTATAGGGGTCAGTCTTTTAATGTTATGGTAGAGGATACCGATAGGGTTTTGTTGATTGATGTGTTGAATGATATGGTTGATGAGGCAGAAAAGCAGAGGATACCACTGCCAACTTATCCTATTTTAACATACAATTATGTGCTAAGGCCTGTTGAGATAACTGATGATCAAGGGCTTATGGAAATGTTTGAGAGATTGAAGGGTAGGAGAGGATCCTTAAAAACCTTTTTCTCCTTGGAAATTTTTGAATACGTAACGAGAATCCCAATGTCCATTGACAGAGACTTGTACCTTAAAAACCTTTTTCTCCTTGGAAATTTTTGAAAGATAAAGTTTTGGGTTACCATAACCCAGGTAGTACGTTTTGGTAGTTAAAGTTGTTTTCGTACTTACTTCTGTTTTCAAGTTTCGAGGACGAAACTTTTTGAAAGATGGGGTGATTGTAACATCCCAATATTTCGGGACCTGAAATTTTTGAGATTTAAGTTCAAGTTCGAGAAATAATTTATATTTCATAATTCTTGGTATTTCATTTAAATAACCGATTAATTTATGTGAGAATATTTAAAAGGATTTAAATAAGATTTTAATTAATTGCGTAATTTACGTCTTAGCAATTTAATTTCATAGTCCGGAAATATTTATATCGTCTTAAGTTTATAGTTACCTTAAGTCGGTGTTTTTAGCTTAAACCGTCTTAAAACTTGTCATATGGGCCTAACTTGTTAATGGATCCATTTTCCTTCTTTTTCCTCACAAAACCCTAACCCCACCATCTTCTACCTCCCTCCTTCATTTCATTTTTCAGATTGGTAACAAACACCATTTTAGTTTTCTCCTCCAAACCTTGAAACTCTCATAAAATCCTCATTTCTTATCCGATTGAGACGATTTTCGCGGCCACGGATTCCTCTTCTCGCCCTCCATCTTTCTAGGTAAGTTTTTACCCAAAATAATTCTGTCTTATATTCTGGTTGTGACTCTAAGGTCACGTTTTTCGAGATTTAAGGGGTTTGTTGTGTTTCTAGCGCGGACTTGGACAAAAGGAGCAGCTTGGAGTCGGATTCATGTTGGTTTAAGAAGCTAAAAGGTGACGATAATGAGAAACTCGGCCTTAATGTGAATATTAGCAAGTTTTGATGTGTTCTTATGTTAGTTTCTGATTTTTGTTAATGTTTAATGATCAATGGACTTAGTATCATGTTTAGGATTGTTCTTATGTGAAGAATTCATGCTTGGTGATGTTGTTATATGTTCTTAGGTTAAATTTCAGTTTTCACAAAGTTAAGACGGATACTTGATATAATCATTTGAGGATTGTTATGGGATTTGTTTGCTGATAGATAATGAGTTCAGATGATTCATGTTGTTGGGTAAATCTCACTTGTAGCAAATATTGAAGTTTGTATGTCGATTTGTGATGTTTTCAATTAGGCTGAAAGTCGCATTTTCGTATCAGGCTCTCTGAGCCGGTCGACCGACCGGCCGCCGGTCGACCGGCTGGGAGCGCTTCTTTGTGTTTTCGTACTTTGAGGAAAAATTGGCTTGGGACTGCCAGCCGGCCGACCGGCTGCCTGCCGACCGGCTGGTAGTCTCCTTGTGTTATGTAACAACCCGACCCACCACGGTCGTAACACACCCCCAATAAGATTGGAGATAAGCCTTTGGCCCATTATTTGTCCTCACTTAAGCCCAAAAGACAAGGCCTTGTTACTAAGTGGTGGGTGAAAGTTATTATAAACATATCACAAGCCTCACATTCTACCGATGTGGGACAACTTTCCTCTCATACTCTCGGGGTGTTACATGTTATTTATGTTTTGCGAAAACCATAAGTAGAGGGGAGCCCAGCCGGCAGACCGGCCGCCTGCCAGCCGGCTGGGAGTACATGTGGGGTTGGTTTACGAGTTGTAAAGGCTAAGGGAGCGGGTTCCCAGCCGGCCGACCGGCTGCCTGCCGACCGGCTGGGAGTCCCTTTGTGTTGTTCTTCGTTTGAAAAAGGAAAGGGAAGCTGAGTGGGTCACCAGCCGGCCGACCGGCTGCCTGTCGACCGGCTGGGGATCCCTGTAGGCTGTTTTGTTTTAATTCATTCGTAACTTTCAAACGGTTAATCGGTTTTGATTGAAACTCGTTTTGTGTACCCGTGATATGTATTTGAGGTCCCCGGAGGTTGGGCAACACTATATTGGGTTCGGGAATGGAGTAAGGATAGAGACCCCCCGGTCGGGTAACCGAAAGGGAAACCGGCTCTCTCTCAACTTAGTTCCCGGGGTCAATTAAGTGTTGATTAGTGATATAAAGAGATAAGAACTAAAGTTTAGTTTTAAAGTTGAATGTTTATAGTGATGCGTATTAAGTTATGCGTTAAGATGTCGCCTCTGAACTTAATACGTAGATTTTTTGTCATGTATAGGGGTATGCGTTAAGATGTCGCCTCTGAGCCCTATATGTGTTTGTTTGTCGTGTATGGAGGTATGCGTTAAGATGTCGCCTCTGAGCTCCATACATGTTTGATTGTCGTGTCTGGGACATGCGTTGAGTTTTCGCCTCTGAGTCCAGACATGTATGTGTGATCGCGTCAGAACATGCGTTGAGTTTTCGCCCCTGAGTCTGACGAGTAGAGCAACTGCACGACGGGGCAGTCAGGTTGTCATACCTTACCCGGAGTGCAGGTGTTTGGTGCTAGAACATGCGTTGAGTTTTCGCCTCTGAGTCTAGTATCTTGTGATGTAGTAGGGGAACATGCGTTGTGTTTTCGCCTCTGAGTTCCTTACTTGTGATTGTGAATTGAACGCTAGTCCATGCGTTGAGTTTTCGCCTCTGAGTCTAGTGTTCTGTGATAGCCGGTCCATGCGTTGAGTTTTTGCCTCTGAGTCCTTGCTTGATATGGTGAACTTAGTATCTAGGTTATGCGTTAAGATGTCGCCTCTGAACCTTTATACTTGCTGAATGATTTAGTACCTAGGTTATGCGTTAAGATGTCGCCTCTGAACCTTTGTACTTGCTGTTTTATATCTGCTTGCCTTGAGTTGGTACAGTGTCAGATATAGATGTTAATATTGATGATACAGATGTTGATATCGATGAGTATGATGTTTTGACTTGTTATTGTTCATCCAAGGCATTGGATGACTCTAAGTCAGTTTCGTAAATGGTTTGGATTGAAAGACCCCCCGACCGGGCAACCGGGAGGGAAACCGCCGGCTCTCCTTCCAAATAGTTTCCGAAGTTGGTTGAGAGCCGTGCATTAGTATTGCATGATAGTATGAGATCAGTTATTGAGATATTGTTATACTTCACATGTTTATATATGTTGGAGTATTCTTTATGCTTTGCTTGTTACGTGTCGTTACAAAAGGTGGCTAGGAGAACTCTAGTCACTCCCCACTGATTGTGGCGTACATGTTTACATGTGTGTAGGTACATGACAGGTTGGCAGAGGGGTTGCATGGAGCTAGCGAGCGATGATCCTCCATCGATTGACTTACACTTTTACGTTAGCTAGACTTAGAATTACATTTCAGTTTTTGAGTGCCTGCAGGGATGTGCCATCCCGGGCTGATTTTATATTACACTTGTATATTTATTTATGTTTCAGTTCTGTAGTAGGACACCTCGCATGTTTAGTTATGTAAAAAGTTTTAATGCCGCTGCATTTTTAGTACTTTGTATGTTTTATATTTCCGCTTTCGCGAGGGGTTTTACAGTTGGTATCAGAGCGTTATCGCTCCCGACGCACTCATGTAACCCCCAACCTAACTTGACCATATAATTGAATAATGAATGAGAGATGGGGTAGATTTACGGACTTATATTGTAGTCTGTTTTGTGATTGCTCTTATTAGGCTCTAACGTGTTTGTTGATTGTCATTGACTTCACTTTTATATCTTTCGATCGACGAACCGTGGGCTTATCCATTTGGCGGTGGAGATTGGAGTTTCTACCGAAGATAGAAGATTCGTGCTATTGTTGGAGAATGCTTCTGAACCTTGAAGATACTCCCCTTCCTTTGTGCATCACCTTGTTTGATAACTTTGGATGCACATCCTTCTTTTAGAATATTTGTCTATCTTGCTTGAACAGATCTTCATATCTTTCCAGCTAACCTTGTTGCTTTCTTTCTTAAGGTGCCCTCTAGGTAACCTTCTCTTTTATTGGATTTGGAGGAACTAGTCTTAGGATAACCGTAAGTTTTGTTATGAGAAATATTGTTATTTGAGGAATAACTTAAGAGGTATCGAGAGACATGTTTTGGTGATCCAAGGGTCTAGTTGTCTATTCAATTGGGAGAGTGAAAGTGAGTGATTTGATACTGGCTTGAAGGATGAGTTGTCTACTTAGTATTCGGTGGAACTTAACCTTGAGAACCATGCTTAGATTGTGAAAGTTTGTGGATCGAAGAGTATTGTTTAAGGGTTAGATAAGATACTTGAGGGTATAGAGCGACCTAGAAGAATAGATGAGTAAAGTGAGTTAGTGTCACTTGACCTAGGTGAGTGATTGAGTTGAGAAAGGTCCGTTGTTGGGGAATGCGAATCATTGGCTATAATAGTTGAGTACTTGAAGAGTTTATGACTTAAGCTTAGAAGAAGTGAACCATTATTTGACCCTAGGCTGTTTATTGAATCTTAATGGTTATTTACCGAAAAACTTAAGAGAAATGTGAGGATGCACCACCGGTCTGTGGATAGGATAAAGTAATCTATTGGGAGACGAGAATTCGGAAAACTTGATGGTTTAGAAATTGCTATCTGGTGGACAGTAAGGAAGTAAATAAAGTGGATATAGCATATAGGGGTGATGACCTGAAAGTGTTATTGAATTGGCATTTGTGGAACTTGCAGAGATGTGACATCTCAAACTTTTGGGGATAGGTAGCTGTAATGATGATATTGTCTAAGGTCTGGAAGATTTGGGTGTATAAATCATTGGAGAAATTGTTCATGAAAACCGATAATTGAATGACTTGATTTGTAAAGTAAGAAGTGAGAACCCTGTGAGAGTGGTGAGAGACCCGCACCTTGGGAGATTACTGTAATCGTTTCTTTCATATCACTCCTCTCTTTTCCTCTCCTTTGTTTCTCCTTCTGATCATGGCTTCAATTTTATTGGAATCCATAGCCTAAAGTTTCTTACCTTGTCCTCTCGTTGTCCCTCAGGTTGTTTTCCTATGACTCTCTCGAGGTCTGTATCATGTTTGCCCCTGAAGTTCGTATCTCATCTGATCTTCTTTCCTGTGAGCCTTGTTCCCTCTCTTATAGAATGGTGGCGAGATTGATTTGTTCTTGGAGTAGTGATGCATGACTTGAGGAATGCTTGGTTCCGCGTTGTCAGGATTTAGTTGAGAGAGTTGGTGAGAATTATGTTCGGGCAATGTTGGATAGTGTACTGTCTTGAGAGTTCCTTGTAGGATGGGTCGGTGTGTAAGTGGTATTTGTAGCGTTTGAAGTACCATTTAAGGATTTGAATAGAATGCTTGGAGTTCTAGATGAATTTAGAGGAATGTACCTTGGATAATTATGATGTGGTTAATTGGTTGAATGAGGTAAGTTAGTGCCACTTAATCGTGAGGAGTTTCTTGAATGCAGAAAGTACCACATATTTGAGGAACGAGAGTAATTGGTAACTGTGTGAGAATATTGTGACATTTACAAGTGGACTTATAGAGGTGACTGAGTGTTAACCTTGAGTTACTTATGGAACCTCGGCATTTGCCTATTGATGTACTTACAGGTAACCGTTGATGTTTGAGGTAATCATAGAGTAGAAATTTGAAACTTGTAAGTGTTCATAAATATCAGGATAAATTACAAATAACCACCACGTATTTGCGTATTTTTACAAATTACCACCACGTATTCGTTTTTTTACAAATAACCCCCAAACTTTTACGTATATTCCCCGATTACCACCGTATTTTAATACCGCACATTATTTTTCTTATTTTCCGTCTTATTAAATTACAATTTATGTAAAATACCTATTTTATCCTTCTACTCAAACCCACCCAACCTAACTACACCACCCCAAATCAATTTCCAGAGAATTCCATCCAAAATATACAATTACCTTGAACTGTTGTAACACTCTACTATTTGCAAATCAGAGTATAAACTAGTTCAATAATTGAATAACTTGTTGTGGCCATCTCGCAGGATAAGTAGGGAGTATTCAATATTCCTCCAGATTTTATTCAACAATCCCCTTCAAATCTTCCTTTTCTTTCTTCCTCTTTCGTTCTCTTTTTTTACCTTCTCATCTTTCAAATGCCTTCTCTCATCTTACACTTTTACACCTTCTACCCTTCAAAGTTCAAATACAAACTATATAAATATTAAGAAAGTTTGTGAGATTTCTGGGAATTTAAGCTTTTGAAAGCCAGTATAAGGATAAGTTTGATGTAATTGTATATGATGACGTTAGCGCTGAACAGGCTTTGCGAATGATGAATGCTGCAAACAGATCAATATAATTGTATATTTTAGATGGAACTTGGAAAATGATTTGGGTAATTTAGAGATTGAAATGTAATTTTATTTGAAAAATTGGGGAAACAAGGATATGGGTGTGTAGGAGTGTTTTTCTTATTTGGAAAACAAAAATTTGGTATTTCTGGCGATTTGAGGATTTAGGGTTGCTTAAGTTTGGGAGTAATGAGGGAGGGTATTATGGGCATTTTACGTTAAAACATTTACTTACGGGTCGGGAAATAAGAAAAACAAGTGTCGAGGCAGATATACGGTGGTGATTGGGGAGTTTTGATGAATACATGGTGGTTGTTTGTAAAATTACGAATACATGGTGGTTATTTGTAAAAATACGCAAATACGTGGTGGTTATTTGTAATTTTTCCTAAATATCAATTGAGAAATCTCGGAATGTGAATGCCTAAACCTTATGGAAACTGTAAGAGTGGAAGTGGTTACTTCTTTGGTGCTTTTCCTTGGGATGTGTATTGTTGGTAAGTGGTTAGAAACCAAAGGATTTAAGAGTTGTTACCTTAGTAAGGTCTTGATTTGAATGTTCATTGTGGTAATAAGATTTGGGAATTTAGGATGTCGAACCTTGTGGAATAGGTTAGCTAGGATCGAACTGTTAAAAGTTAAGGTTATAGGATGATGAATACCATATTTCGGTTTCGAGGTTCGGTGTCATGGTATTAGAATTCTGGTTTAAAGTGTTGAAAGTGCGTGAACCTTGGTCTGAGGTATGTGTTTTAGGCTTCCACCTTGAGTGAGAGATCCTTAACCGTGGTTGCACGGATTCTAGTGTGAACTGAGTGAGAGTTTTGGAAACCTTCTTGTTGAGGAATACCTTGTTCTGTGGATGAGATGATAGTAAGAGGGATCGTGAAACCATTGTGAGTCTAGAGACTACTGAAATCGCCCTTCTTGGGATATACTGGGAATCGTCGTAGCGATGTTTTGATTATGGATCGAGTGATTAGTGAACCCATGTTTGACAAGAGTTACCGTCTTCCTTGATCTCTAACCAGGTTATTTCATTTCTTCGATCTTTCCTTGTATGTTCTGTCAGCTGTGAAACTTGAAACTCTCAATCCTTCGTGTTGAAAGTAATCTCTATGATCGTTTCCACGCTCCCGGTGACTCTTTTTCGAATTTGTTCACTATTGTTAACCCTAAAAGTTGTAATTTTTGGAAAATCTTAATTGTTTTGAGGATTGGGAAACTGCTCCCTCTTTTGTTGAAAGTAAATAAAAGTCGATTTTGAAGAAAACTTGATTTTAAAGAGCAGAACGTTTTACAACTTTGATGGATTTCAGCGTTGGTTGCCACTGGAACGTGTTATTGGAGACGTCTGATAACCTGTGCCGTGTTTATCAACACCGAATCGATCTAGATTTCGAATTTTTAATGATTTAATTTTGGGACTTGTCTCAGATTTGGAATATCGGACCCTTGAATACGTAACGAGAATCCCAATGTCCATTGACAGAGACTTGTACCTTAAAAACCTTTTTCTCCTTGGAAATTTTTGAAAGATAAAGTTTTGGGTTACCATAACCCAGGTAGTACGTTTTGGTAGTTAAAG
This sequence comes from Silene conica, assembly GCA_029255685.2. Lineage (NCBI taxonomy): Eukaryota > Viridiplantae > Streptophyta > Magnoliopsida > Caryophyllales > Caryophyllaceae > Silene > Silene conica. The sequence goes on from CM055314.2 coordinate 79,772,554, forward strand.
TTGTTTTCGTACTTACTTCTGTTTTCAAGTTTCGAGGACGAAACTTTTTGAAAGATGGGGTGATTGTAACATCCCAATATTTCGGGACCTGAAATTTTTGAGATTTAAGTTCAAGTTCGAGAAATAATTTATATTTCGTAATTCTTGGTATTTCATTTAAATAACCGATTAATTTATGTGAGAATATTTAAAAGGATTTAAATAAGATTTTAATTAATTGCGTAATTTACGTCTTAGCAATTTAATTTCATAGTCCGGAAATTTTTATATCGTCTTAAGTTTATAGTTACCTTAAGTCGGTGTTTTTAGCTTAAACCGTCTTAAAACTTGTCATATGGGCTTAACTTGTTAATGGATCCATTTTCCTTCTTTTTCCTCACAAAACCCTAACCCCACCATCTTCGACCTCCCTCCTTCATTTCATTTTTCAGATTGGTAACAAACACAATTTTAGTTTTCTCCTCCAAACCTTGAAACTCTCATAAAATCCTCATTTCTTATCCGATTGAGACGATTTTCGCGGCCACGGATTCCTCTTCTCGCCCTCCATCTTTCTAGGTAAGTTTTTACCCAAAATAATTCCGTCTTATATTCTGGCTGTGACTCTAAGGTCACGTTTTTCGAGATTTAAGGGGTTTGTTGTGTTTCTAGCGCGGACTTGGACAAAAGGAGCAGCTTGGAGTCGGATTCATGTTGGTTTAAGAAGCTAAAAGGTGACGATAATGAGAAACTCGGCCTTAATGTAAATATTAGCAAGTTTTGATGTGTTCTTATGTTAGTTTCTGATTTTTGTTAATGTTTAATGATCAATGGACTTAGTATCATGTTTAGGATTGTTCTTATGTGAAGAATTCATGCTTGGTGATGTTGTTATATGTTCTTAGGTTAAATTTCAGTTTTCACAAAGTTAAGACGGATACTTGATATAATCGTTTGAGGATTGTTATGGGATTTGTTTGCTGATAGATAATGAGTTCAGATGATTCATGTTGTTGGGTAAATCTCACTTGTAGCAAATATTGAAGTTTGTATGTCGATTTGTGATGTTTTCAATTAGGCTGAAAGTCGCGTTTTCGTATCAGGCTCTCTGAGCCGGTCGACCGACCGGCCGCCGGTCGACCGGCTAGGAGCGCTTCTTTGTGTTTTCGTACTTTGAGGAAAAATTGGCTTGAGACTGCCAGCCAGCCGACCGGCTGCCTGCCGACCGGCTGGTAGTCTCCTTGTGTTATTTATGTTTTGCGAAAACCATAAGTAGAGGGGAGCCCAGCCGGCAGACCGGCCGCCTGCCAGCCGGCTGGGAGTACATGTGGGGTTGGTTTACGAGTTGTAAAGGCTAAGGGAGCGGGTTCCCAGCCGGCCGACCGGCTGCCTGCCGACCGGCTGGGAGTCCCTTTGTGTTGTTCTTCGTTTGAAAAAGGAAAGGGAAGCTGAGTGGGTCACCAGCCGGTCGACCGGCTGCCTGTCGACCGGCTGGGGATCCCTGTAGGCTGTTTTGTTGTAATTCATTCGTAACTTTCAAACGGTTAATCGGTTTTGATTGAAACTCGTTTTGTGTACCCGTGATATGTATTTGAGGTCCCCGGAGGTTGGGCAACAAAATATTGGGTTCGGGAATGGAGTAAGGATAGAGACCCCCCGGTCGGGTAACCAAAAGGGAAACCGGCTCTCCCTCAACTTAGTTGCCGGGGTCAATTAAGTGTTGATTAGTGATATAAAGAGATAAGAACTAAAGTTTAGTTTTAAAGTTGAATGTTTATAGTGATGCGTATTAAGTTATGCGTTAAGATGTCGACTCTGAACTTAATACGTAGATTGTTTGTCATGTATAGGGGTATGCGTTAAGATGTCGCCTCTGAGCCCTATATGTGTTTGTTTGTCGTGTATGGAGGTATGCGTTAAGATGTCGCCTCTGAGCTCCATACATGTTTGATTGTCGTGTCTGGGACATGCGTTGAGTTTTCGCCTCTGAGTCCAGACATGTATGTGTTATCGCGTCAGAACATGCGTTGAGTTTTCGCCCCTGAGTCTGACGAGTAGAGCAACTGCACGACGGGGCAGTCAGGTTGTCATACCTTACCCGGAGTGCAGGTGTTTGGTGCTGGAACATGTGTTGAGTTTTCGCCTCTGAGTCTAGTATCTTGTGATGTAGTAGGGGAACATGCGTTGGGTTTTCGCCTCTGAGTTCCTTACTTGTGATTGTGAATTGAACGCTAGTCCATGCGTTGAGTTTTCGCCTCTGAGTCTAGTGTTCTCTGATAGCCGGTCCAGGCGTTAGAGTTTTCGCCTCTGAGTCCTTGCTTGATATTGTGAACTTAATATCTAGGTTATGCGTTAAGATGTCGCCTCTGAACCTTTATACTTGCTGAATGATTTAGTACCTAGGTTATGCGTTAAGATGTCGCCTCTGAACCTTTGTACTTGTTGTTTTATATCTGCTTGCCTTGAGTTGGTACAGTGTCAGATATAGATGTTAATATTGATGATACAGATGTTGATATCGATGAGTATGATGTTTTGACTTGTTATTGTTCATCCAAGGCATTGGATGACTCTAAGTCAGTTTCGTAAATGGTTTGGATTGAAAGACCCCCCGACCGGGCAACCGGTAGGGAAACCGGCTCTCCTTCCAAATAGTTTCCGAAGTTGGTTGAGAGTCGTGCATTAGTATTGCATGATAGTATGAGATCAGTTATTGAGATATTGTTATACTTCACATGTTTATATATGTTGGAGTATTCTGTATGCTTTGCTTGTTACGTGTCGTTACAAAAGGTGGCTAGGAGAACTCTAGTCACTCCCCACTGATTGTGGCGTACATGTTTACATGTATGTAGGTACACGACAGGTTGGCAGAGGGGTTGCATGGAGCTAGCGAGCGATGATCCTCCATCGATTGACTTACACTTTTACGTTAGCTAGACTTAGAATTACATTTCAGTTTTTGAGTGCCTGCAGGGATGTGCCATCCCGGGCTGCTTTTATATGACGCTTGTATATTTATTTATGTTTCAGTTTTGTAGTAGGACACCTCGCATGTTTAGTTATGTAAAAAGTTTTAATTCCGCTGCATTTTTAGTACTTTGTATGTTTTTTATTTCCGCTTTCGCGAGGGGTTTTAAAAGGGGTAGGTCCTAGACATTGCTGATTTGCATCTGCTTGCCTGAGTAGTGGTACAGTGTCAGATGTTGCTGATTGATTGTGATAGATAGAGTGCTAATGATTTTAGAACTGTTCATCCAAGGCATTGGATGACTTTTTGGCTAGTTTCGTAAATGGTTTGGACTGAAAGACCCCCCGGCCGGGCAACCGGAAGGGAAACCGGCTCTCCTTCCAAATAGTTTCCGAAGTTGGTTGAGAGCCTTGCATAGTATTTGCATGTTGATCTAAGTTTGAGTTATTGAGATTTATATGCTTCACATGTTATATATATGCTGGAGTATGTTGGATGTTTATGTGTTACGTGTCGTTACAAAAGGTGGCTAGGAGAACTCTAGTCATTCCCCACTGATTGTGGCGTACATGTTTACATGTATGTAGGTACATGACAGGTTGGATAGCTGTGGGTTGCATGGAGCTAGCGAGCGATGATCCGTCATCGATTGACTTTACACTTTTTACGTTAGCTAGACTCTAGTTTTACATTTCAGTTTTGAGTGCCTGTAGGTATGTGCCATCCCAGGCTGTTTGTATATATACTTTCAGTACTTAGACAGTTATACTTATCTATGTTTATGTTTATATTCGTTTGTTCAGTTTTGTTTTAATTCACCTTGTTTATCATGCATGTTAAAGTTTAAATTCCGCGTAAATTTTGGCATGTTTGTATGTTTTATTTTCCGCTACGACGACGGGTTTTACAGTAAAAAAGAGAAGGATGCGTAGCGCGCATCGAAGCCTCTGTCTCCTAAGTCTGCTCCTCAACGTCACCACAACGCCATAGGATCTTCACCAGGGGCACCACCTTGGTCCTTAGCTTCCGGTCCTGACGATCCAAAATCTTCACTAGACGCTCTTTGAACGCAAGGTTCGGCTCTAGGTTGTCGATCTCTCTCTGAAGCACGTGACTAGGGTCACTGACGTACTTGCGGAGCTGTGAAACGTGAAAGACGCTATGCACCCTGCCCAAACTCGGAGGCAGATCTAATCTGTAAGCAGCAGCACCAATCTTCTTCAAAATCTCAAACGGCCCAATGTACTTAGGACTCATCTTGCCCTTAACACCAAATCTCTTGACACCCTTCATTGGAGAAACTCGAAGGAACACTCTGTCACCAGCCTCAAACTCAAGTGGTCTTCGACGAACGTCTGCATAGGATTTCTGTTGGTCCTGTGCGGCCTTCATCCTACCTCTGATAAGCTGAACGTGATCAATGGTCACAACCAACTGGTCAGGTCCTAAATCATGAACGTCGCTCGACTGATCCCAGTAGATAGGGCTACGACACTTCCAACCATAAAGTGCCTCATATGGAGCCATCAGAATCGACGAGTGATAACTGTTGTTGTACGAGAACTCAACCAGGGATAGACTATGTTTCCACGAACTCTGAAAGTCAAGTGCACAAGCTCGCAATAGATCCTCCAAAGTCTGAATAGTCCTCTCTGACTGACCATCAGTTGCACCATGGAACGCTGTACTCATCAAAAGTCGGCTACCCATGGCCTCCTAAAGAGCTTTCCAGAATCTCGAATAGAAACGCGGATCCCTATCTGAAACAATCTCTCTCGGAACTCCATGGTATCGAACAATCTCAGCAATGTAGGCCTTAGCAAGGCGATCCATATCCCGAGTCTCACGAATCGGTATGAACCTAGCACACTTAGTCAACCTATCGACTACTACCAAAATAACATCCTTAACGCCAACGGTCTTAGGTAGAGCGGTCACGAAATCCATATAAATGCACTCCCACTTCCACTGAGGAACATGGAGCGGCTGTAGTAGACCACCAGGTCTCTTATGCTCAATCTTCACCTACTGACAAGTCAAACATCTACTCACATAATCAAAGATATCCCTCTTCATCCCAGGCCACCAAAACAAAAGCCTAAGGTCCTTATGCATCTTCTCACCACCAGGATGAATAGAATAAGGAGTCAAATGAGCCTCATCCAATACTTTCTTCATCAAGCTACGAGCATCAGGTACAAACATCCGGACACGGAAACGAAGAAAGCTGTCAGCATCAATCACAAAATCTCTAGCCTCGCCACTAACAATCTTGGCCTCGAACTTCTTGAAAGTAGCATCTGTAGGCAAACTCTTACAAATCTCCCAATACAATGTCGGCTCAACAGTCATCGCAGCCAACCAGTCAAATCCACTACCCACCATCTCTAATCTCAACTTCCTGAACTTAGAACAAAGTTCTTCAGGCAACACTCGAATGACACTCAACGAATGAGAAGTCTTGCGACTAAGCGCATCAGCAACCACGTTAGCCTTGCCCTCATAATACAATAACTCTATGTCATAGTCTTTGACCAATTCCAACCATCGACGCTGTCGCATATTAAGGTCCTTCTGTGTGAAAATGTACTTCAGACTCTTGTGATCGTTGAAAATGCGGCAATGCGATCCAATAAGATAATGACGACACATCTTCAAAGCATGAACAAATGCGGCTAACTCAAGATCGTGCGTAGGATAGTTCACCTCATGAACTCGCAACTATCTGGTGGAATAAACAATCACTTTCCCACTCTGCATCAACACACAACCAAGTCCAAGCATAGAAGCATCATAATAGACATCAAAATCAACCCCAATCTCTGGAAGAGTAAGCACTAGAGCGGTCGTCAACCTAGTCTTCGATTCCTGAAACGAGCTGTCACACTTATCAGTCCATATAAATTTGGTTTCCTTCTTCAGTAACTGAGTCATCAGACGAGCAAGTCTAGAAAAGTCGTCCATGAACCGTCTGTAGTAACCAGCCAATCCAAGGAAACTACGAATCTCTCCCACATCTTTGGGACTCTCCCAATTAATCACAACCTCTATCTTAGCGGGATCAACCATAACACCCTCGTTAGAGATAACATATCCTAAAAATGCAACCTGAGGCAACCAGATCTCACACTTCGAAAACTTAGCGAACCACTTCTGTCGGCGCAAAATCCCAAGTATCAAACAAAGATGTTCGGCATGCTCAGCATCAGTCTTTGAATATATCAGAATGTCATCAAGAACACCACAACACAAGTCTCCAAGTACTCACTGAACGTCCTATTCATCTGATCCATGAATATCGCAGGTGCATTGGTCAACCCGAAAGGCATGACCACAAACTCAAAATGTCCATATCTGGTACGGAAAGCAGACTTGGCAATGTCAGCCTCACGAACTGGAATCTGGTGATACCCTGACCGTAGATCAATCTTGGAAAACTGGAAGCACCTCTAAGCTGATCAAACAAGTCATCAAGCCTAGGTAGAGGATATCAGTTCTTCATCGTAACCCTGTTCAATTCCCTGTAGTCAATACACAATCTCATCGAGCCATCTTTCTTCTTGACAAAAAGCACTGGAGCACCCCAAGGAGAAGCACTAGGTCGAATGAATCCCTTCTCGATCATCTCTTCTAGTTGCTGCTTCAATTCCTTCAATTCAGGCGGAGCCATACGATAGAGAGCCTTAGATATAGGTCCAGTATCTGGAACAAGCTCGATCGTAAACTCAACATCTCTCTTAGGAGGTATACCCGGCAACTCCTCTGGAAAGACATCTGGAAACTCTCGAACAATGGCTACATCCTCAAGGTTCGGTAGCCAAGGTTTCGCAGCTGAAACAACAAACAGGAAGGCTTGGCAACCCTTCCTAAGAAGATAAGAAGCTTTCATCGAAGAAATGATGCGAACACCCTTTCGGGGGCGAGTTCCCTTATAGGAAACACGAACTCCTGAAGAACTCATCAAGTAGATTTTCTGGTCGCGACACTCGAAGCGAGCATGGTATTGCGATAACCAATCCATACCGCGGATAATGTCAAATTCCTCGAGAGGAAATCTCAGTAAGTCCGCTGGAAATGTGGCACAAGCAATAACAATAGGAACATCCCTATGGGAAGAAGAGCAGGAGAAAACATCTCCGGAAGGCAATGAGATAGAAGTCTCCTCAACAACAGAAGACTCCAGAGCTAGTCTATCGGCGAACTGAGTCGATATGAAAGACAATGAAGCACCAGTATCGAATAAAATCAAGCACTCAGCACCGAGGACAGAAAATATACCAGCAATGATATCAGGATGGGCCTCAGCCTCTGCTCTAGTCATAACAAAGATCTTCCCCTTTGCTTTGCTTCCTCGAGTAGCTGCAGCAGCAGTGGCAGCCTTGCCCATAGCAGTGTTCCTCTCTGGACACTCAAATGATCTATGCCCAAATCCATTACAAGTGTAGCACTTGTAGGCATTCTTGAAGCATTCAAAACCGGGATGAAAAGGTTTACCACAACGGTGACAAGTACCCGAAGTAATATCTGTGTGAACAGTGGTCTTAGCGACCGGAGCAACAAACCTCTCAAACCTCTTCTTCTGAGAAGTAGCAGGTGCAGTAGATGGAACAAAAGGTCTCTTCCCCTGATAGATAGATCTCTGATGTGAAGCAGCACTAGCAGTAGCAGCACGAGTCTCAGCATCAATAGCCCTGATCGAACTCTCAGCCCAGATGGCGTCATTGTACACCTCAACAAAGGAAGTAGAGTCTCGGCGGACCATACTCTCAATATGGGGTCCCAACTTCCCTCTGTAGAAGTACACCCTCTCTGACTCATCTCTCACGAACCTAGAAGCAAAGTGAGCTAGCTGGTTAAACTTGTCTGTGAACTCTTGCACCGTCATCTTCCCTTGCTTAAGATCCGTAAATTCCTTCAATCTCAGCGAACAAAGCTCCTAAGGATAGAAGCGAGACTCAATCTTCTCCTTGAACATCTCCCAATCGAACAGTGGGTCAAGTAGAAAAGTCGGACCGGTAAGAGTCCACCACCTATCAGCCTCCAATGTCAGAAAGTGAGTCGCTAAACGCACCCTATCCTCCCTGACCACTGAGTACATGGCGAAGCTCTTCTCCATCTCTCGAAACCACTTTAATAGGGCAACTGGGTCAACTTCACCGCCGTAGGTCTTTGCGTGACTCCTGGACATCTGAGAGGCAATCCAGGAAAAACCACCAGGTCTGTTAGCTTCATTACCGTGCGGAGGAGAAGGAGGAACAGCTTCAGCTTGATTTCTTTGGTTCTCAAGTACATGAAGGAGGGCTTGCATTATCGTATTCTCTGCGGCAGAAATCCTCACCATCCTTCAAAAGAAAAGCAGGCGTTAACTTAGCAAATAACAATCACAAACAGACTACAAATATAAGTCCTTAAATCTACCCCATCTCTCATTCGTTATTCAATTATATGGTCAAGTTAAGGTTCGGGGTCACATGAGTGCGCCAGGAGCGATAACGCTCTGATAACAACTGTAAAAACCTCTCGTCGCAGCGGAAAGATAAAACATACAAACATGCCTAAATTTACGCGGAATTTAAAGTTTAACATGCAAGATAAAACGAGGTGAATTAAACAAACTATACAAACTGAAATAAATCAAAACATAGATAAGTATATGAATCTAAGTACGAAAAGTATAAGTACAAAAACAGCCTGGCATGGCACATCCCTAAAGGCACTCAAGTGTATATCAAAAACTAGGTCTAGCTACACGATAAACGGGTAAGTCAATGATGATCGGATCATCGCTCGCTAGCCTCCTGTAACCCACCAGCAACCTGTCATGTACCTACATACATGAAAACATGTACGCCACAATCAGTGCGGAGTGACTAAAGTTCTCCTAGCCACCTATTGTTAACGACACGTAACACATAAGGAATCCAACATACTCCAACACTATAACATGCGAAGTATATATATATATATATATATATATATATATATATATATATATATATATATATATATATATATATATCAATATCTCAACTTTCTTATCAACATGCAACATTATGCAAAGGCTCTCAACTAACTTCGGAAACTATTTGAAATGAGAGTCGGTCTCCCTTCCGGTTGCCCGGCCGGGGGGTCTTTCACTCCAAACCATTTACCAAACCAGACTGAGAGTCGTCCAATGCCTTGGACGAACAATTCTAAGATAAACTACACTCTATATAAACACAATCATTCAGCAACATCTGACACTGTACCCCAACTCAGGCAAGTAGATGCAATCGGCAGTATCTAGAACTTACCCCAATTCAGGCAAGAACTAAACACAATAATTCCTTGTCCAAGTCACACCCCTACTCAGGTAAACTTGGTACACAAATCAGCAAGCATACATCCGTAACCGCAACTCGAGCACGAATGGATACCAATCAGCTAATAATGGTTCATAACGCAACTCAGTCAGAACCATTACTCTTCGTAGTGAAATCGGGATCCCAACTCAGACCCAACCCACTACGGTCAAACAAACTCATGGAAGGATAGAGGTCCCAACTCAGACATCTCCTACCGCATCATCCATACACGAGACGGTCCATACGTCGCAACTCAGACTAGGCCGTCACGCCACAAACACTCACATGTCAAACTAGAGGATCCCAACTCAGATCATACCTTGACACACATCAAACATCAGTACATATCGTACTCTAGCGGTCCCAACTCAGACATATTCTGATATGTATTACAACTAAGTCCTTAGTCCTAACTTTACTGACCTCTAAACAACACTTAATTGACCCCATGAACTAAGTTGATGGAGAGTCGGTTTCCCTTTCGGTTGCCCGACCGGGGGGTCTTTATCCTCACTCCATTCCCGAACCCAATATAGTGCCGCCCGAACCTCGGGGACCTCAAACACACATACGAAGCATACGGAACAAGTCTCAAGCAAATCGGACAAGCCGATCAAAAGTTAAAGCGATTTTAAGTGTAATAGGGCTCTCAGCCGGTCAGAGGCAGGCTGTCGGCCGACCGTCCGACAACCCCTCACACAACAGCCTTTCGAAAAACAAAATTTACGAGGACGGGTTCCCAGCCAGTCGATCGGCCGCCGGCCACCCGGCTGGGAGACCACTCTCCTTACTTCCTCTACTTACGCGTGAAAGAGCAAAAACACACACAAGGGTGTCTCAGCCGGTCGACCGGCGGCCGGCCACCCGGCAGAGCACCCTTTCAGCAAATTCCAAAACACAAGCAAAATTCTAAGACGACCTCTCAGTCAGTCGACCGGCTCAGAGTTCCTGAGCCTATTTACGCAAATTCGACAGTGATAACAACTTCCAATAAATCGATACTAATCCCATGAATTGCAACTAGTAATGTTTACCCAGCATATTAATACTTATATACAACCACAAACATCACTTAAGAATCAAAGAGAACACATATTAAGATCGTAATTTGTATCCGTCGCAATTTCTCAAAACTGAAATTGAACAAGTGAAACATATGGAACTTCATGAACATCAATTAAACCACATATTGAACATGTAAAACAGGTTCCTAGCATGCTTCTATGTTCATACATTAACATAAACTCATAAATTCAGAAACAACACCACAAACCATCACAAATTGTGCTAATTTAACAAACTAGGTCGAGGTACTCATAACAGTCACCTTTTAGCGATTTAAGCTCCAAAGTCTTCCTCCACCACGTAAGAGTCGACCTCGGGATCCTCTAATCCAACTCCTACAACCATAAAAACGAAAATTAAAAGCTTAAAACGGAATTGGGTCAAAACAGCCCAAAAATGAAAGTCGACGAAACTGAAATTGAAAGTGATATAAAGATTGCAAATCTCGAAAGGATTCCGAAATATAAAATTACCTTGATACGAGTTGAGGAAGGGTTCGAGATTATCTTTTGACGTTTTGAAGAAAGGAGAGAAAATGGTGTTTTATGTTTACAGTGAAATGAATTTGTGAAGGATGAAGATGTCGTATGAAAGGGTCTTATGAGGGTTTTAGGTTGTCCTTTCATATATACTTGAGTCGGGTTTATTTAAGTAAGTGATACGGAAACTCAAGTCGGGAAATGCCAAGCGAAACAATGTCTTAAGATTAAAATATTCTTAAGACAGAACTTAACGGAAAATTTTAAAATAAAACTTACGATTTATTATTAAAATTATATTATATTCCGAAAAATATTTTAAAAGTATTAAAATATTATTTACGAAAATACGGGATGTGTAATACTACGTATTTTATCGTGTTTTATTGTGTTTTATGTTAATATTTAGTTGCTAGGGCAACATGTTTATAATTATTTAAACGTTCGTAATCGATAATTAATTTATCGATTAAGTGTTGTATGTGTTAGTAAGGGGTCAAGTATGTGTATGAGTGACAAAAACCGAGTTTTAGTTAAGCTTGGGCCTTGATTTGCGTGTCCTTGCTAGCAGCCCAAATCAACTCCTACAACTACAACACAAATCAAACGTTCAAGACCTCCTTCCTGCCACCCCATATAAACACCTCTAAAACCCTAACCCTAATCTATCAACACACAATCTCACACCCTCACATCTCTGCCACCACTTTGGATTTCACGAAGAAGGGTTTTACACAGTGGGTTAGGGGTCCTAAGGCCGTCGTTTACACCAAGAAGAGGTAATTTCACCACAATCCCTGTTTTCGCAGTTTTCACAATCTCTTTTGTTTCACATATTCCAGTCACGTTTTACTGTGGTAGTTGTAATTCTTTGTTTTGTAGCAATCTATGATGTTAGTAGATATGTTTTGGACCATAGTGACACCGTCGTTGACCACCTAGGACCACCAGTAGTGGTTGTTTATCGCCTGAGTAAAAAACAACGTTTATCGTCCTAAACAAAGTATTTTGTACGTATGATTTTGAGGTTGAATTCGAATACCCTTATGCGTTTGTTTTATATATTTGGCAGAGTTTGTATGTAGAGTGTAGTCACGGTGGTAGGTTGGTGGTTATCGTGGTGGTTATGGGTGGTTTGTATCAGCTTTATGACAGGTTTCGTTTGGGGTTGTCGCGTGAGAAACGGAGTAGCAGTGGGTGTTCCTGGGTTTTAGTTACGGTTGTTTGGTGGTGGTTGGGAAGGACGACAACCAACAACACCTCCCCTGGGATCACCGTAGCTCAGAGGCGAGCACGGTGGTGTCAGGGGCGAGGTCATGGGTGGCGTGAGGTGTCAGCGGTGGTCCGTTTGCGCGGGTCAGGGGGTCTGTTATGGGTCTGAGTGTTGGCCTGTTTATGCGTGTTTTTTTTGGTCGTGTGTTTGAGTGTCTTGATTTTTGGTTGTTTTGTTTGTAGGTGTTAGTGAATTTTAATTAGCATAATTTTATTATTAATTTTATAGGTTGATAATACTAGTAGATATTGTGTGATTAGTATTATGAAGATGGTATGTTAAAACATTAATAGTATTGTGTTTTATTAATCATTTTTTTAGTAGGTGTTAAGGTTAAGGTTATAATTGAATATTGTGTTTATTCAAGAATAATTATATCGTTATCTCTAGTAAAGTTGTAATAATCCTATATTTCAGTCGTAAGCTAAAATTAGTAAGTTTATAATTAGTAACTTCTAGTTATATGGTAATAATTGTTTAATGTTGATGCTATTTTTAGTAAGTGCTATTTTTGGTAAGTCAGTGGTTAGTCAGTTTATAATTAGTTGATTGTATGAATATAATTTAATATTAAGTAATAATTATAGGAACTGAGTTCGAGGTGGAATACTTCTAGACGGTGATTGCTTGTTTTCAGACTGCTATTCCAGGTAGGTTACACGGGTACCGTGTTTGGTGATGGTTGTATGCATGAATGGTTGTATTACATGTTGTTAATACAAGAATGTTTATATGAGAATAACATTTAAGTATGGATTTTTTAATATTGCATTCACGAGCATAGCATGTTGCATTATTGATAAGGGGATTGTTTTGATATAAAGCCCAGGGTGGTCTGCAGGCCAGGCCTGGTGTCTTCAGCTTTATGCTGGTATTCGACGACGGTCGATGATACTCTGCCGGGAGGTTCGGTATGGGTTGGTGTTTCGGGTTATGATTGGTGTTTCGGGTTGTGATTGAGCTCAGCATTGGCATAGCATTTGCATATTACATTGTTGCATTTCATATTATTGTGTTATCCTACTCAACCGCGAGGTTGACAGTGTATTCGTGTTCACCTACAATGATCCGGAATGGGGAGTAGATCTTTCAGGTCAGAGACAGGTGGACTAAGACTGGGCATGGAGGAGAGACATGGACTGGACCTACCTAGCTTTAGATCACTTAGTTTCTTTATAGTTCTTCACTTGTTTTATATCAGTTGTTTTGGAACTTTAGTTGGACTTTGCTTTGTAATAGTTTCCAGTTTAACTTTATAATTTGAAATACTGTGCTTTCTTCACTATGATTATCTACTACCCCGGTTTATCCAGAATGGTAACAACCTCAGTTACTCTGGAAGTCCTAGTACAGGCTCCTAGATAAATGGGGGTGTTACAGGATGTTACAACCTCCACATGCATTACACAACACATCACCGCAAGATGTAGTATTCAATTGAATCATGATAAAACAATGACTTAAACTAAGTCAACAGTTCTACTATTCTATTTCTAAGACTCCACTCAACCCTTAACCAATTTCGGAAACCGTTTGAGGTGAGAGCCGGTTTCCCTTCCGGTTGCCCGGCCGGGGGGTCTTTCTCCTCAAACCGATTTCCGAACCCGGTGTAAGAGCCGTCCAAACTTCTTGGACTACAAACAAACTCGAATAGTAATTCAATATTCTTTTCTATACATTCATTCAACACTTAGCTAACTTTGGATACCGTTTGAGGCGAGAGCTGGTTACCCGGTCGGGGGGTCTTTCTCCTCAAACTGATTTCCGAACCCGACACAAGTATCGCCCAATTTCTTGGACTTCAAACACGCATATCATACATGTGAATATACAACCAAGCAATTTAATACCAATTAATCTTAGCATGTAATTGAAGGCAATGAATAATGAACACTTGCGACTTATGTAATTCAACCCATACATTAAAATGTGAATTAGTATCGGAACTCAATAAGAAAGCTTATATCAAATACCATCAATTAGGTTCATATAAATAAGCTAACAACTTCCCAATATACATATTAGATAAGTTACTACTCTAATGATATATTATTTCGCGATAAAACAACGGATCGCTATTTAATACCAATCATGCGTTTAATTAACATAGAACGGATGTAAATTCGATTAACGAGTCTCATATTAAATAAATATACATCTCAAACAAATTATATGAGCCTCACAATATGATTAAAATATGCTAAGACTCTTAACGAGCAAATCCCTAAAAGTTAACTATCTTCATACAACACTTTTCGTAATCAATTCCTTATGAGCTAATCGACTTGAGACGGATAACCATGCTTCTTATAATGACATGCCTAGCTCCAATATACATTTAAAACCAAGTGTGTGTGTGTGTGTGTGTGTGTGTGTGTGTGTGTGTGTGTGTGTATATATATATATATATATATATATATATATATATATATATATATATATAGACTATATATATATATATATATATATATATATATATATATATATAGAATTGGGATCCTATGAGAACCACCAATATAATGAGAACCATGAGAACTCTACCTTACGGACTTTTTAAAAAAAAATTAATGACATATTTGGATTCGGCATGGAATTTTAAGGCTAGAGAACATATTTCTTGGTCTAGAAAATATATACTAATGACGGAAATCAAGGTGAGATACGTTTTATTAATTTTCATGCACCTACTACCGATTTTTACGCATCTATCATTTTTCATGCACCTAGAACTCGTTTTAATGCACGTACAGCCTCTTATTTCATGCACCTAGTAATCATTTTCATGCATGTAAAAAATTTCATGCACGTAGTGGTTGTTTTTGTGCATTTATAGTACGCCTAATTGTATTTTCGTACACTAAGTATATATTTTGTTAATTAAATCAAAAATTTTTGTTTATTGATACTAAAGTGTGTATTTGAATAAGTTAAACTAATGGTAAATGATCCAACGAAACATTGGAAGCGAGATATGGTGGAGATTTAGTGAGAGTTCTCATGGTTCTCATTATAAGGGTGGTTCTCACCGGATCCCGACCCTATATATATATATATATATATATATATATATATATATATATATATATATATATATATATATATATATATTATATATATATATATATATATATATATTCCACCAAACATTACTTAAAACATCCTAAAACAATTGGGAAACAAACACCCAAAACAATCCATAAACAATTAAACGAACGAAACCTACATCGTTTTTTGTGCAGTCTGCGCAGGGGGGAGGTGCAGCCTGCGCATGGGGTGCACAGCCTGCGCATGGAGGCGCAGCCTGCCCAAGCACGGGATGGCGCTGTTCTCGCGTGTTTCTTGCAATTGCCAATTCGCTCTATTCTTCGACAACCACTTATAAACTATGATTCTAAGCATAAAATCTATACTACCAGCACACAATAGCCCATAGGAATCCCTTGTGGTACTCTTATTCCATCTTAAACATAATCTACCAAGGATTTAAGCACTAGATTCATCAATCGCTCAAAAACCCAAATTACGATGGATATACAAAACTCATCCAAAAACCATTGTAATCACCATAATAACATCATATAACATTCTGAAATCACTCTAATAACATCATCAATGTATCCTTAAACTTCAATGTACCCAAAATCACACACATAAACACACATTACATGAAAATAACAACAAGTCGAGTCTTTCTCATCATTGTCACCTGTTTAAGCGTCTTCCTCCAAAGTTTCTTCAATGATATATGAATCCTTGTCACAATTTTCTAAATTCTCACCTTAAAACAACATAAAAACAAGGATTAGGGACTGTTTTCGAATTATACACAAAACAGCCCAAAAACTGATTCAAACGAAATGGAAATTGAAAGAGGTAGAAAGAACGGGCTTGAGATGAGGAACGCGATGGAAGAAATCTTACCTCAAACGGAGGAGAAATGAAGTCGGGATGAACAAATTAGTGAATTTTGCGAACGTGGAAATGGAGAGGATAAAGTTTCTGATTCTTTGATTTTAAGAACTCGGTGCACAAGTATGAGAGTTGTTTGTGAGGAAATAACTAGGAGATTTCCCTCACTTAGCTTTTATTCTATTTGACGGGATTTAAGTAAATGACTTGGGTTTTACATGAAACGAGTTGCCAACTGAACATTTTACAACTTAAGCTTATTTAAATCTTAAGTCGGAACTATGGGATATTTTCATAAAAATATAATTTACGAATTAAATAAAATATATTAAATTCCGAAATTACTTTAAATAACTTAAAATAAGGTTTACGAAAATAAGGGATGTTACATAAATAATGTGAACTTATGTTGACAAAAAGAAATATCAAGAATAATGAAAAGAAATAAATTTAGAGAAAACAAAAATTTGTACGATCTTTTCTTTGTTTTTTTGGCAAAAACTGATTACTCCCTCCTATTGTATATATTGTTCCTTATTTCCTTATTCGGTTATTCGGGTTTTCTTCCCTATTTCCTTTTTTGGAAGGATTTGTGTGGTCCAAATTTAATGATAGGTGGGGCATTGTGTTTTGTGTGGTCCAAATCCTATTCCTTATTTTTTGGGCAAAAAGGAAAGGGGAAGAATATATAGAATAGGACGGAGTATTTTTGAGTTAATAATTTCTTGGTCATTTATTTTAGTAATAAAACTCGGTCATTGATACCCATATGTAATCATTATTCAAAAGTGATCGTTATTTAGTAAAAAGTAATTAAACTTTTTCTCGTTACAAATACGACGATCTTACAAATAGTATTTGTGTGGAAAAATATATGAAAAAATGGATAAAAGAGAAATAAAATAAAAATGTCGACAAATGAAAAAAAATTAAAAAAATATATTAGGGAAAAAAATATAAGGAAAATTTGATTAAATAGTTTGGAGAAAATGGTTTTGTTGACTCGGGCAAAAAATGACCCGAGCATCATTAGTCGGGAGGTCAACATAGAAAACTCGAGTAATTTGAGAAAAATAATATTTTTTTGCAAAAATATGTAAATCATTTATATTTTTTCGCAAAAATAATAGTGAAGGTAATTTAGAAAGAAAGGAATATAATTTAAAAAGGTTTCAAAGTGTTAAGTATATCAACAAGCTTAAGTTTCAATGTCGGTAGATCATCATAAGAACTCTACAGTTATGTGTGCTCAGGTGAGAATAATCTTGCAATAGGTGACCTCCTGGAAGGATATACGATTCGCAAAAGTGAAGGACTTGTGATTGTAAGTAACGAGTTGAGATAACTAGCCAA
The DNA here is from genome assembly GCA_029255685.2 of Silene conica. Lineage (NCBI taxonomy): Eukaryota > Viridiplantae > Streptophyta > Magnoliopsida > Caryophyllales > Caryophyllaceae > Silene > Silene conica. The sequence continues at coordinate 79,789,930 of CM055314.2, forward strand.
GCAAGGATTAAAGCTTGACAAGATTCCATATGTAACCAAATGTGTTTGGTAGTGAGGTGGTTGTTCACCTCATCCCTTAACCATGAGGTCAGGGGTTCAATCCCTAGCCATGGAAATGGAGCAACTATTTGACCAGTTGTTTACCTCTTCGTGAAAGGACCTGCGGCGAGAGGATTATACGCCGTTGTCGACTGTGGTGGAGACCCCGGTTTAGACAAAAAAAAAGGATTCCACATTTTGTTTATTTATTTTTTATTTTTTTGTTTGCCACGTGAATTTTTGCCACGGAAATTTTTAGCCACGTGAGAATCTGTGGCTAAAAAATATACTTTTAGCCAAGTTTTTGTTTTTCCCGTGGCTATCTGTTAGCCACGGCTATTTGGGCCATGGAAGGTATTTCCGTGGCAAAGAGCTTTAGCCACGGAAAATTAGTACTTGCGCCACGAATTTAGTCATGGCCCAAGTGCTCAATTGTAGTAGTGCTATAACGCAAAATTTAAGGTACCAAAATGACGGCGACGATCTTAGGAATGCGAAGGAGAAAAAATTAACTCAATTGGACAAGAAATGAGTTCTCTAGGAGGATTTTTTGGAGAAAAGAGGGTTTAACAATGGAGGAATGTGTTCTAGCGTGGGGAAGAAGGTAGACAAGTCAATAGGAACCTTCCCACTTTTCTATTAATAAGGAAATGAAAGGATGACGAGTTTTAAGTGATGACTCGGGAATTTGAGTCAGAATCATATATTTATCTAATGCAGAAGCTAATCCGCTGACATGGCATCTCAGATTTCAAGTTAAAGCTGAGGTGTCAGTCTATTACATCACTTGAAAAAACAAAAATACTATATGGCAGAATATGCTATATTGAAGACGAAATATTTCTTTTCAACTGGAAATCTGATAGGGTTATGCTAAAATTAGGGAGATTCATTAAATTTGATAAGTGACATGCTAAAATCATTGAAATAATCTTTGCGTTATTTATATATGTAAACTAAACATAAATATACGTTAGCCAATTCTAGATATACTCGGTAGAAATTAGGTCTTCTATTTTATATTTCGTAAAATAATTGACTCAAAAATGACATGAGTACTACGAATCAAACAATTAAAACGGGTTGTTTATTCTTAGAAAATATATGTCGGACTAAATTAATTTTGCTTGGTTTATACATTAATGTGTGCACGATAATTTACTAGAATACATTATCGCTATAAAGACCATTCTTCATGTTAAGGTGATTCATTTAAATAATAAAACTATTTATTTAATATATTAAATGAGTAGTCGTTTAATAAAATTGGATTGTCTTAGTATAAGACAATCGCACGCAATAATTGTCGTTTATTATAAACATCTTTAGTAAGTATATTCAAATTTACGTTTTTAACCCAATTACCCGTTTACTACTTACGTCTGAACAAATTATTTACATTTTGCCTTTATTGTACGATATGTAATATACAATTTTATTTTATGACTATTTATTTTACATATTTTAAAAAAGGTGCAATGGGTAATTAGATGTGTACTAATTTTCTTAGAAGTCGATCATCTTAATGAACAAAATCTATGATAACTCATGTATACCGATATATGTGATGAATAATTCAAAAATAATTTATCCGTAAATAATTAATTTGTTTATCTTTGATAATATTAACTATATTCATCTACAGCTCAACATATCTTTGTAAATAATTAATCTGTTTATCTTTAATATTATTAACTATATTCATCTAAAATTTCAAAAATAGACCCGTGAATTTTACGGGTTACAACCTAGTTATTTGTAAAGGATATTGCCAAGTGAGATTTAACACCTTAAGGTTTATATAACCTCAAAATGGAAGTTATATGATTTTTCTTAAAATTAAGTTGTAATACTACGTATTTTATTGTGTTTTATTTTAATATTTAGTTGTTATGTCAACGTGTTTATAAGTATTTAAACGTTAGTAATCGATAATTAATTTATGGAATAAGTGTTACATGTGTTAGTAAGGGGTCGAGTATCCGAATGAGTAAAGAAACTGTGTTTAAGTACGAGTTTGGGCCTCGAGATGCGTGTCAAGGCTGGAAAAACCCAACCTGATAGCACCCCACGCTCAAAACCCACGCTTGCCCAAACCTCAACAAAATCTATCTACCACCCCTTATAAACCCCTCTCGTAACCCTAAACCTAACCCTACAACGCCTCTCACTCTCTCTCTCACACACACAAACATACACTGTCGTCACCTCTTGGTAGAAGGAAGAGGGATCACTTGCTGGTTTAGGGTTGATCTAGGCGGTTCGTTTTACATCTGAAAACGGGTACACACCACTTATTCTCTGTTTTCCAGTTTTCTGTTCGTTTTAAATTCGTTAATTCAATCGAGTAATCATAGTTTTGGTTCTGGTTCTTTGTGTATTAATGTTCAATGATGTTAGTAGTTGTGTTTTAACCCTATCCTTTGGTGTCGTTGACCGTCTAGGACCACCCTCGAAGGCCGTTTAGTTGCCTGTGTCAGTCGTGTTTTCTGTAGTTTGTCAAAACAGGGTATTGCACGTATGGTAATTATGTTTGATTTCGATGTAGTTTCTGATCACGAGGGTTCTGGGTATTAAAGTCTAGTTATGGAGGGTAGTCGGGGTGGTAGGGTGGTTGTTGTCGGTGTAAAATTGAACTTTGTTTGGGTGTCTGTTACGGTTAAAAATAGTATAGTTTGCTGGAGCTGGGTTGTGAACGGTGGTTTGGTGTCGTGGGTGGTAGTCGACGGCCACTGACTCCCTCCCTAGAACCACCGCGGCTCAGAGGCGAGCCTGGTGGTGCCAGTGGGGAAGCAAGGGGCTACACGGTTGGTGTCAGGGGACGTGGTTGACATGGTGGCAGCGTTCTGTTTCAGTGTTTTCGCGAAATTTAGGTGTTGTTCGTTTTAGGCGAGTTGATACGTTACTATAGTTGTTTGTTTTGTTTGTTTATTAATTATTATTATTATTATTATTATTATTATTATTATTAGTAGTAGTATTACATGGTAATAGTAGTAGTTGTGTTATTGTTGTTGTTTATGGTTATTATTGTTTAATATTATTAATTATTAATGGGGTTATTATTACTAAATTTTAATAATTGTATGATAGTTTATTTTTGGTGTTATTGTTATTTTATTAGGAGGTATATTGTTAATGTTTGTATTTATATTATTATTATTGAGAATATGAGTACTATCGTTAAAAGAGTCGTATATGTTATTAAGTTAGTAATAATTGAATAGTTGAGCGTGTGCTATATTTTGTAAGTCTATATTTAGTAAGACTATATTTAGTAAGTCTATGTTTAGTAAGATTATGATTAGTTAATAGTACTTGGTTGCATGTTTAGAAATTGATGTAAGTAATATTTATAGGAACGGAATTCGAGGTGGAGTATTACTAGACGGTGATTGCTTTTCAGACTTGCTTTTCTAGGTAGGATACACTGGTACCGTTTTCTGTGAAAGTTATATGCATGAATGGTTGTATTACGTTTTGTGAATGCAAGCATGTTTATATGAGGATGATATTTAAGTATTCATAGCTTAATATTGCATTCACGAGCATAGCATTTGCATTATTGATAAGGGGATTGTTCTGATATAAAGCCCAGGGTGGTCTGTAGGCCAGGCCTGGTGTCTTCAGCTTTGTGCTGGTATTCGACGACTGTCGATGATACTCTACTGGGAGGTTCGGTATGGGTTGGTGTCTTGGGTTATGATTAGTTTTTCGGGTTGTTATTGAGCTCAGCATTGACATAGCATTTGCATATTACATTTGTTGCATTTTCTATTATTGGGTTATCTTACTCAACCGCGAGGTTGACAGTGTATTCGTGTTCACCTACGATGATCCGGAATGGGGAGTAGATATTTCAAGTCAGAGACAGGTGGACTAGGACTGGGCATGGATGAGAGACAAGGATTGGACTTACCTAGTTATAGACCAATTAGTCTCATTTATAGTTGTTCATTTGTTATAATTCAGTTGTTTTGGGAGTCTGGTTTGAACTATACTTTGTAACACTTTTCAGTTTAACCTCTTATAATTTAAAGTACCGTGTTTCTTCCACTGTGATTATCTACTACCCTGGTTTATCCAGGATGGTAACAACCCTAATTATTCTGGAGGTCCTAGTACAGGCTCCTAGGTAAATGGGGGTGTTACAAAGTGGTATCAGAGCTGAGTTCGATTCCTTCAAAATGACTGTGGGATGACCATGGAAGCGTACCACAGTAAGTTCTTGCAATTAGTGGAGAATGTCGCCGACCTGGGTTATACTTCTGAGATGCTAGCTGCAAGATTTGAGAAGGGACTCACTACTGCCATTAGGAAGAGGCTGCTGGCTGCCAAGCCCACCACTGTTGAAGATGTCTATGAGAGGGTTGGGAAGGCTGAAAGGATTCCTGACATGATTAAGGAGGAGAAGAAAGAAAAAAGGTGACAAAAGGAAGTCCGAGTCTACAGCTGAGGGCTCGAGGAGCAAGAAACAAAATGACAATCAGTACCGTGCGTTCTTTTCTAACAGTGCACCAGAGGGCAATGGGAATCATGGTGGAAATCGATCTACGTCTGGGGCAAGGAGTGCAAATCCTACATGTTTTAAATGGGAAGTACGGGCACAAGATAGCCAATTGTTGGGTTGGAACTCAGAGTGTGGGGAGTAGTTATCAAAAGGGCAATCAAAGTGGTGGCTTCAGGACACCAAATGCGAGTTATTCTAGGAATAACAGCTCTGGAGGTAACAGCTATCGGCGGAACTACAACAACTATAATAACCAGAACAGCTATCAGGGAAAACAAGGTAGTGGAAATGAAAACTTTCAGAAGAGTCTTGCTGAGGCCAGTAACCAGAGTGGAGCTGCATCTGTCAACCAGACTGCAACCAAGAAGAGTGAGACCCTATTCATGATGGGCAAGGAGGCTGCCGAGCAGGATGCGCATGTTGCCACTAGTATATTTCTTGTACATTCCACTCCTACTTTTGTATTGTTTGATTCTGGTGCATCGCACTCTTTTATATCTGCGGAGCATGCTAGAACCATAGGATTGGATGTATATGAAATTATAGCTAATTCTGTAACTATACCATATGGAGAGTTCATATCTTGTAATAGAGTCTATGGCAATGTAATGATCCAAGTAGGGGCTATGAGTTTTGAGTCAAACCTGATAGAGATTCCTTTGGGTGGCTTTGAGGTGATACTGGGAATGGATTGGCTGAAAAAGTATAAGGCCTACATTGATTGTTACCAAGGGAAGATTACCTTGAGAGGGCCTAAGGGTGTGAGAGTGTCCTACAAGAGATATTCTATGAAGCCTAAGCTGAAGTTGATAACCAACAATGCCCTGAAGACCTGTTTGAAGAGAGGTGATGAGATGATATTATGCCATGTGCGATATTGGACTGCGGAGAAACCCCAAGCCAGTGATATTGATTTTGTAAAAGACTTTGAAGATGTGTTTCCAGAAGAAATTCCTGGGTTATCGCAAAAGAGGGACTTAGATTTTGGTATTGATCCGAAACCCGGGGCTGAGCCAATTTCTAAAGCACCTTATCGCATGGGACCTAAGGAATTGGAAGAACTGAGAAAGCAGTTGGATGAGTTAACAAGCAAGGGGTATGTGAGACCGAGTTTATCATCTTGGGGAGCACCAGCTTTGTTTGTGAAGAAGAAGGATGGAACCATGAGGTTGTGTGTGGACTACAGGGAGCTCAATAATGTGACGATCAAGAATAAAGTATCCTTTACCTCGTATTGATGATCTTTTTGACCAGTTGAGTGGGGCTGGTGTGTTTTCTAAGATTGATTTGAGGTCAGGGTATTATCAGCTGAGAATCAAGGATGCAGATATCCACAAGACTGCGTTCAGATCAAGGTATGGGCATTATGAATTCGTGGTGATGTCATTTGGTTTGACTAATGCACCTGTTGTGTTCATGGATTTGATGAACAGAGTGTTTAGTCCCTATCTGGACCAGTTTGTGGTGGTGTTTATCGATGACATTTTGGTGTATTGAAAGAATAGATAAGAGCATGCGAAGCATTTGAGCGTAGTGCTGCAGACATTGAGGGATCATCAATTGTATGCCAAATTGTGTAAGTGCGAATTTTGGCTTGAGAAAGTTACTTTTTCTGGGCCATGTGGTGTCTAAGGAGGGTGTCTCTGTTGCTCCTAGCAAGATTAAAGCCGTTTCTAAGTGGGAGCGACCGAAGAATGTGGCCGACATTCGTACTTTCTTGGGTTTGGCCAGTTACAACAGAAGGTTTGTGAAAGACTTTTCAAAGATAGCGAAGCCAATGACTTCATTGATGCAGAAAGAGAATAGATTTGTCTAGGATGAGAGCTGTGAGAAGGCATTTCTAGACCTGAATGAGCGTCTTACTACAGCTCATATCCTTGCATTGTCAGAAGGAAGTGAAAATTTCGAGGTTTACACCGATGCTTCTAAGAAGGGACTGAGATGTGTGTTGATGCAGAATGGGATAGTGATCGCTTATTCTTCTAGGCAGCTGAAGTCATATGAAGAGAATTATCCGAGGCATGATCTAGAGCTTGGAGCAGTAGTTTTTGCACTTAGATTGTGGCGACATTACCTTTTTGGAGCTACATTCAAAGTGTATTTCGATCATAAGAGCTTGAAGTACATTTATACCCAGAGAGAGTTGAATATACGTCAGAGGAGGTGGATCGAGCTTATTGGAGACTATGATATGGAGATCCAGTACAAAGAAGGGAAAGCTAATGTTGTGGTTGATGCATTGAGTAGGAAATCTGTTGACGCTCTATGCACAGAAAGATCGCGGATAATTATGTATTTAAGGAGGGAATACTGTAATACTACGTATTTAATTGTGTTTTATTTTAATATTTAAACGTTAGTAATCGATAATTGATTTATGGAATAAGTGTTACATGTGTTAGTAAGGGGTCGAGTATGCGAATGAGTAACGAAACCGTGTTTAAGTACGAGTTTGGGCCTCGAGATGCGTGTTAAGGCTGAAAAAGCCCAACCTGATAGCACCCCACGCTCAAAACCCACTCCTGCCCAAACCTCAATAAAATCTATCTGCCACCCCTTATAAACCTCTCTCGTAACCCTAACCCTAACCCTACAACACCTCTCACTCTCACACACACATTGCCGTCACCTCTTGGTACAAGGAGGAGGGATCACTTGGTGGTTTAGGGTTGATCTAGGCAGTTTGTTTTGCATCTGAAAACGAGTACACACCACTTTTTCTCTGTTTTCCAGTTTTCTATTCATTTTCAATTCATTAGTTCAATCAAGTAATCATAGTTTTGGTTCTGGTTCTTTGTGTATTAATGTTCTATGATGTTAGAAGTTGTGTTTTAACCCTAGCCTTTGGTGTCGTTGACCGTCTAGGACCACACTCGAAGGCCGTTTAGTTGCCTATGTCAGTCGTGTTTTTTGTAGTTGTCAGAACAGGGTGTTGCGCGTATGGTAATTATGTTTGATTTCGACGTAGTTTCTGATCACGAGGGTTCTGGGTATTAAAGTCTAGTTATGGAGGGTAGTCACGGTGGTAGGGTGGTTGGTGTCACGATGGTTTACGGTGTGTTGTGGCGGTGTAAAATTGAACTTCGTTTGGGTGTCTTTTACGGTTAAAAACAGTATAGTTTGGTGGAGCTGGGTTGTGAACGGTGGTTTGGTGTCGTGGTGGTAGTCGACGGCCACTGACTCCCTCCCAGGAACCACCGTGACTCAGAGGCTAGCCTAGTGGTGCCAGTGGGGAAGCCAGGTGCTACAGTTGGAGTCAAGGGCGGTGGTTGACATGGTGGTAGCGTTCTGTTTCGGTGTTTTCGCGAAATTTTGGTGTTGTTCGTTTTGGACGAGTTGATACGTTAGTATGATTGTTTGTTGTGTTTATTTATTAATTATTAATAGTGTATTATTATTACTATTATTATTATCTTTTTTTTCTTTTTTTTTTTTTTTTGGGGGGGGGGGAAGACGCGCGCAGCTATCAAATAAAAAGGAACAAAATAAGAGTTTACATGGTAATTATAGTAGTTGTGTTATTTTTGTTGTTTATGGTTATTATTGTTTTATATTTTTAATTATTAATGGAGTTATTATTACTAGATTTTAATAATTGTACGATAGTATATTTTTGGTGTTATTGTTATTTTATTAAGAGGTATATTGTTAATGTTTGTTTTTATATTATTATTATTGAGAATATGAGTAATATCGTTAAAAGAGTCGTATATGTTATTAAGTTAGTAATAATTGAATAGTTGAGCGTGTGCTATATTTTGTAAGTCTATATTTAGTAAGTGTGTATTTAGTAAGTCTATGTTTAGTAAGATTATGATTAGTTAATTGTACTTGGTTGCATGTTTAGAAAATTGATGTAAGTAATATTTATAGGAACGGAATTCGAGGTGGAGTATTACTAGACGGTGATTGCTTTTTAGACTTGCTTTTCCAGGTAGGATACACTGGTACCGTTTTCTGTGAAAGTTATATGCATGAATGGTTGTATTACGTATTGTGAATGCAAGCATCTTTATATGAGGATGATATTTAAGTATTGATTGTTTAATATTGCATTCACGAGCATAGCATTTGCATTATTGATAAGGGGATTGTTCTGATATAAAGCCCAGGGTGGTCTGTAGGCCTGGCTTGGTGTCTTCAACTTTGTGCTGGGATTCGACGACGGTCGATGATACTCTGCCGGGAGGTTTGGTATGGGTTAGTGTTTCGGGTTATGATTGGTGTTTCGGGTTGTGATTGAGCTCATCATTGGCATAGCATTTGCATATTACATTTGTTGCATTTTCTATTATTGTGTTATCCTACTCAACCGCGAGGTTGACAGCGTATTCGTGTTCACCTACGATGATCCGAAATGAGGAGTAGATATTTCAGGTCAGAGACAGGTGGACTAGGACTGGCATGGATGAGAGACAAGGATTGGACTTACCTAGCTATAGATCACTTAGTCTCATTTATAGTTTTTCATTTGTTATAATTCAGTTGTTTTGGGAGTCTGGTTTGAAATATACTTTGTAACAGTTTTCAGTTTAACCTTTTATAATTTAAAGTACTGTGTTTCTTCCACTGTGATTATCTACTACCCTGATCCAGGATGGCAACAACCTTAGTTACTCTGGAGGTACTAGTACAGGCTCGTAGGTAAATGGGGATGTTACATAAGTTTATGAAATTAATTAAAATATATAAATTTTACGAAACTTTATTTAAATTATTAAAAATTACGGATTTCAAAAATACGAGATGTTACAATATAAGACTGTCTTAGCATAATAATAAGTAAAAAGGAACAACCTACCCGCTTTTAACTTTTAATTTGAATTAATATTAACTACTAATATTATATTGGCTCATTGACAGGCCCGTCTAACCTATGGTGTACTATGTGCACTTGCACTGGGCATCAAAATGTTGGGGCCCAAATCTTAGCAATACCCATATGATGATTGAGAATAAAAAAGTCAAAATAAGGAAGTTAGGGGTATAAACTACGCTACATACATGCAATTCAAACAATTTTCTTTCCCCAATTAATTAATTTCCTTCCCCAATTAAATTTGTTCTTTAATCTTTCCAAAACTTACCTAACCTATCTTTTTTAATCTTTTAAATACGATTATCTCAAATCATTTTCCTCATAAATCATTCCAGTTTTATGAGCTTAGAGTCAAAACTAAATTTCATCATTTTCAATTATCTACCAAACTTTCATATTTACGAGTTTAAAGATATCAAAATAGCTATATTTTGATTATGAATATCAATTATGAAAGTTTGATAGAGAAATTCGCTTCAAGAAAGTCTTAGCGGATTAACAATAATCGCCATAAAAGACGATTTGTTGAGAAAGTCGATTATGAAAGTTTGAGGGAGGAATTCGGTTCAAGAATACTACTCGAAAAATTCGCTATTCAAACAATTTGTAATTTGCATTATTATTTTATATTTAAATTAAATATTTTTGAATTTGTAAATTTAAGACTTTATATTGTGTTTTGCATCGGGCCTCCACTTTTATTGAGACGGCCCTACTCATTAACCTTGTGATAAAATAGCTATAAAATACTATATATTCTACTATTTTGTATTATTTACATACATATAATTATATAAGTCCCAAATTTATAGTTTTGGGACATTTTCTTACGAGGGTATATATTGGATGTTCTGATGACACAATTAGCTAATTACTAATGAGTCGTTTTCACATAACTATGTTCTACCAAGAGTGTTGGATAAAAATATTTATATTAATTTAGTGTAAAATCATGTAGTAAAATTGTATATGCAATTCACCATAAATATGGTTAGTAACAGATTTTACACTCTGTTTTATTTTTGCTTAAAAGAGTTGAACTGAACTGGTCGTAGTGAATCTAAATTGAACCGAAATGAATTGAAATAAGAGTTAATTTGTCATGAGATGAGTTGAACTAAATTGAACTGAACTAAGTGAAGGTGATTTTAACTATAAATAGCCTCTTCCGTTTTATGTCTATTAATAATTATACGAATGTTGTTGTATTAGTTTAAGAACATACTAGTATACCACCCGTGAATATTCACGTGATTGTTCAGTTTCATTTTTTGTAGAGAAGATCAATTAATTGTTAAATATGCTAATAACGGATGTGGTGTATAGGTAAATGCTTTAATAAAACTAAATTCAAACGTCTATATATAATAAGATAAAAGTTTGTATTTTCAAATCCAAAAGTACACACTTTGTTATTTGTTTGGTCCTCACCCAATAAGTCGGTATATAGAAATATAGATATAAGAATTAGTGTCATGTGTAATAGAGTAATGCGTGTTTGGTGTTTAAACAATATGGTACGTTACATAGCATTGTGTGATATCCGTGGTAAATTGATGAATGATCTTAGTTATGTTAAAAGGAGTTCTAACCTCTGATTTTTCATACTACAGCCAATCCTCGAGAGGCTATCTTCATTCTCAGGACTTATGTAAATAAAAAACAGTATTTCGACGGTGCGAAAAGACTTGAAAGGATTTCTTAATAAATATTTAAAAAATATTATACATTGAATATCATATACAATCTGGTTTTACGCATCGAAAAAACCATAAAATAAAGATGAAAAATATAAAACTTCTATTAAAACAATATAAAGATGAAGAATATAAATATTTCTACTAAAACAATATAGGAAAATAAAATTAATGGACATACCCCTGTTTAAATAATATTGAGATTTTCAAGTTTTAAGTTGAAGTTTTAGAGCTTGGAAAATTTTGAATGAAAAACTTATTGATATTGGAACGGGGTTTACAGGATTTATAAGGCAAGAGTTGAGAAGAAAAAAAGGTTGAATGACAGATTTTTAGAAATATTTTACATGTTGAAAGATGGAGGAAGAATGAAGAGGAAGTGAAGGGGTTTAAGAGGAGAAAAAGAGTTGAAAGCCAACGGTGATTTTCGGGAAGTTTATGAAAAATATAAAAGATTGATTGTTTTTGGAAGAAATTCTAATTCCCAATGTCGTTTTTTTAATAGGGTAGAGTTTTATAGCCAATTTATATTGGCTGTTTTTTTTTGTAATGCGTAATTTCTTGTCTATTAATTGTCTTATTTTTTCTGTAATGTGTAATTTCTTGTCTATTAATTGTCTCATTTTTTTTTGTAATGTGTAATTTTCAGTCTATTAATTGTCTCGGTTTTTAAAATAAGTTTTTTTTTACTTGGGTACTACAATGAGTAATTATCTTGGTTATTTAATAGGGTAGAGTATTAGTCTGATGTGTATTGTGATGTCTCGGTTTCTCTGGAAAATTGTACTGCAATGAGTAATTGTCTTGGTTATTTAATATGGTAGAATATTAGTCTGTTGGGTATTGTGATGTCTCAGTTTCTTAAGAATGGGTAATTGTAATCTGTATGGTGAAGATTGAAGAGTGCAGCCAGATACTGACTTGGTTATTGGGTTGAAAAGGCAATAATAAGATTACACGGATGACATGGCAAAAAATATAAGTTGTGATTGGCTTAAAAAACTGATTTTTTTTAGAGTAAAGGAGAGGCCTTATAGAGTAGTTTTCTGAAATCTTGTGGCGTCACATGAGCGGAAATACAAGATCCTTTTATATATATAATGATGGAAAACATACGATATTTATTTTCTATGTGTACCTTTTCATTTTAATTATTTTGATCATGTGTATTTTGATTATTAAATCAAAATAGGGATGTGCTGATGTGAGTGAGGCATGTACCCTTTAATTTAACTAGTTTTCGACCCGTGCGGAATTGCACGGATGTATTTTTTAAAAAAAATGGCGTAAATAATTAACATTTACAAAAATATTAATCCTAATACGTGAATTTTTTGTACCCAAATTATTTTTGATGATAATATATTGATAATATATTGTAATATATTGATAATTATTTTAATTATAATATAAATTATAAGTAAATCGCAATTTAATAATATCGTACGTATCATCATTATATTTTAATATACACATTGAAATAATAAACGTAATCATATACGTAGAAATCATCGTTTTCGAACAAATCAAATGCTTAATCATTTAGATTCAAAAAATTATCATGCGCGATTATTCGTTAATTAAGTAATTCAACTTGTTTTGGGTCCCATTTTAAATGATTAAAAAACTTGTATGTATGACGTGTATTCACCAGAATGTATTAAATGTTTCTGTATATATATAGATAAGATGTTAAAAGTATAATAAACGTTGAATTTAATTTTAATATACTTTTATTTGTATGTGTAAAATGTTGTACATTTATATTTAAATGAATAATACAACTATAAAATTTTAGATGGTATTATATTTTTTTTATATGCCCGTGCAAAATATTATACGGGTTGTAAACTAGTATTATAATATACACTAATACACTACATTTTGTTTTATAATATGTAAACTAAAACGGTGGATTTATAAAATGAAACAAATAAACGAACGATGTAGAACATATATACATATATATAAATATATATATATATATATATATATATATATATATATATATATATATATATATATATATATATATATATATATATATATATATTTAAAATATTATATTAAGACTTACGGAAATGTTTGACAATATGTTGATTCAAAGTATTATATTAAGACTTACGAAAATGTTTGTCAATATGATATTCAAATCGATTAATTTTTTCCTTGTTTTTTACGGAAACAAAAAATCTCTTGTTGATCTTATTTAAGAAAAAAACAATAGGTAATTCTTTTGTAGATTTAAGTCTTTAACACGTATTTATTATTTTTATGTAGGTCAACATTTTACAATATATATAAAAAACGGTCGAGTGACGCGTTTTCTTCAACCCCGTATGTAATTTCACTATTCGGCTACCAATTATGGCTATACTATGCCAAAATAAAGACAAATCAGCCCCTCCTTATCAGTATTAATACACTCGGCGCGGTTATTGAAACCGTGTACATTATAGCATTCGTCTTCTTTAGTTCACATGTTGTTAAGGTAAATATTTTTTCATTCCTTTTAGCTTGATTAATAATTTATTATAATATAATCTCGACAAATTATTAAAAATAGCCCGACATTTAGATAATTTTTATAAAAATAACCCATGTGTTTTAAATATGACCCATATATTGGGTTATTTTTGGAAGATTACCCAAACATTGGTTATTTTTATTTAAGTTGTAATATTGGTTTATTTTTGGAAGATTAATCGAACATTGGTTATTTTCATTAAATTTTCCTATAATATAGCTAACTAGTAACTAATGTATTTTTTTTTAAAAGTTGCGTACCGCCAAGTTCGTTGCGTTCTTGAACTTGGCGGTATTCTTTTCAGTCGTTCTAATAATCCAACTAATTCCGACGAGTTTTCGTCTGAAAGTCTTGGGTTATATTTGTGACGTTGCCACAATCGCGGTGTTTGGATCCCCGCTGACAGTCCTGGTAAGAAAAAAAATATGTATTGATTGTTTTTTAGTATTTTGTTTTATTTGCTGTTTTCTTATGTATTGTTTGTTTGTTTGTTTTTTTTAGGTGAATGTCATTAAAACTAGAGTTGTGATATTTATGCCATTTTCACTTTCTATTTCATTGACATTTTCCTCGGTGATTTGGTTTCTTTACGGTTTGTTTGGCAGCGATGTTTTTATTATGGCACGTATTCATTTCTAAAAGTATTTTTTCTCGTAAAATATACTAATACAGGGCCGTCTTTTAGGGGGTGCGGGCCGTGCGGTTGCACAGGGCCCCCGATTTTTTGGGCCTAATAAAGTTAAATTATATATATATATATATATATATATATATATATATATATATATATATATATATATATATATATCAATTAGTAAGACTATTAATTATGAAATGTAGAATGGCACAATGGTTTAGCTTGTAACTTTTTGGGTTTTCTATATTCATGCATTACAGGTTCGATTCTCCATAACTATACTTTTTCATTTTTTTTTTCCAAAACGTTATCTATATTAATACAGAAACATTTAATGATTTCTGGTGAAGCCACGTCATAATCCAAAATTTAATTTTTTCCCACAACAAAGAATTTCTACATAAACGATTATATTTAGAACGTCAACTTATATATTATATACTCCCTCCGTCCCAGTGATGTGTTTACACTTCCTTTATTTCCCCCTCACAGAATAAAAGAAGTATAAACATCCCACTGGAACAGAGGTAGTATTATATATTATATATTATATATTATATATTATATATTATAATGTTAATGTCGATTTGTACATAATTATTAAATATCGATTTATGACTAATAATCAATATTACAATAAATAATACATAATTATCATAAATTACAATAAGTACTAGTAACAAATTATATTTTATAGTGATATTTACATTTTTAGGTATTCGATTCGATGTTCAAAAACTTAATTTGAACGTGCATTTTAACGTATTGTCCCATAACAAAAATTGAGTACAAAATATTCACGTATTATGCTCACTATTTTGTAAAAGTTAATTATCCACGATAATTTTCCTGAAAATACACCTGTGCAATTTTGCATGGGTCGAAAACTAGTTACTTTTAATGGACTAAGTTATAGCTATATTTCAAAATTTATTGGTTTCATTTCATTTAAAACTATTTTTTTTCTTAACTCTTTCTTTTTCTAATATTCAAAGTTGTCTACAAAAAACATACAATAGTGTAGAACATTTACGATATACCTGTATAGTAAGTAGTATAAAATAAATAAATTATAAACATTTCCGTTTATTAAAAAATAATTCGTATAACTAAATAACATTTTATATAAACAACGTAAATAGTGAGATTGAGGCCCATTTTCAAAATTTTGTACAGGGCCCCCGAAATATCGGATACGGCCCTGTACTAATATAGTCCAACGTATTTTTTATGACAATAATTTTGTCTAACTTCAACAAAGAAATATGAGGGTAGAGATGTTTAAATAGGTATGTCAGTATATGTATCAATTTTAAATTGATAAAATCGGTCAAATCGTAAATGTCACCTCAAAATAAATGTCGCGTTTATGTTACGGAATGAGGACAATTCATGATTAATTTTGGATCAAAATATTTTCAAACACTAAAAACTGTAATAATTTATATTAATGTCGATTAATATTATATAAGGCTAGTACTTAATCATATTTTTCTTTCATTGGACGTAAAATCAATGATTTAATAACGCGTTTATTTTATAAGTAATAGGCATGAAAATATTACTAATAAATAATAATGTTTTTTTTTTATAGATTCCTAACGTTATTGGACTCCTAATGGGTTTAATCCAAATGACTGTATTTGGAGTGATTCAAACTTTTTTCAGTCCAAGGGTCGCAACAAGGAGTGAAGATCTCGAGAATCAAGAAATATAGGGAAACAATGGTAGAATAAAAATAAATAATTGTCCATTTATATTTCTTATATTAAATGAAACTTCTATTACTCGGAATTCTAATTATCTATATCTATATCTATATCTATATATAATATTAAAAGGCATGTTGAGTACCTTATTGTCAAGTATTTTAATTTTCTAGCATGTTATGATGCCACCTCACCTCACAACAAATTACTAAACTACCCTTCTACATATACATCTATTTTACTAAAATTTAGTACAATAAATGTTATTATATCATCATTATTCTTAAATTAATTGTGCATATAATATATATTTTATTAGTTAATGATCTAATCTTTACAAATTCTGATCCAAGTTTCATATTTTTGTAATTAAAATTGACATTTTAGTTGATTGTTTTTTGTACTAGAGCATGTTAATAAATTAATTAAGGTCCTAAAAGGTAGCATAAGTAGGAAAAATATTATGACATGTGAACCTTCTATAAGAAATCTATCTATCTATACAATATTATAAAAAAAAGAAATGCATGTTAACGAATACTACATGCCACGTTGCACCTTTTCGACATACGAAAAATAATTCCACACTTTTCCGTTTGTAAATTAAAATCGATTGAGAATTACCGAATGCTCAAAGTTGTTATTTTTTCCCGTCTACTTTATAATTTTGTTGACATATAATTTCATGCGTTTTCTGACATATAATATTTTTATTTGTAGGGTTCATTCGTGTACAATTTATAAAGTATTCATAGCACATGACAACATCATAAAATAGATGTGAGGTAGTCGATACATTAGCTAAGTATCCGTCTTTCTTGAAGCTTTTGATATATTTTTGTTATAATATGAATATTTGAGTTTTTGATTTTCTCTAAAGTTCATTTGGTAGTTGTTGTATGTACAAAACAATATTTTTTTCCCTTTCCACGAGGTAGCAATAAGGAAAAAATATAGCGAAATATGGAATAGAGCTTGCAAATGAAAAACTCTGTATTAAACATGTAAGAGTAGGCGAGTAGATGAGTTTGAAAGAGAAACAATTGTGCGAAGAAACGAGTCCAAATCAATCCAGTGTCCCTTTGATATTACGTAGCTCATTGCATAGTGTAGTATTCTCTTAAGGGTGACCTGCAAGTTAGAGATAGCAACAACTTTTATATTTTTTTCATTTTTAAAAAACCTCATTTAAACATCCTTTCTCCTATCTCGCCAGACATTACTTTTAATAAAAACAAAATGATATCCATAACAAGCCCGTGATTTTCACGGGGGATAGAACTAGTTGTTATATTAATAAGTACATTAAATGATGAACGAATTTAAAACTGTAAAGATTTTGAAGTTGTAGTAAAGCTTAACGAGTTTGGTATTCTCGCTTAATTTAATACTACTGCGTAATATAGTGTGACACGGTACTTTTGTAATTTTGGAGTGACTTAATAACCACGGAGAAAATAACAACATTTTATTTTAGTTGGGCTTCAAATAGGTTAGCAAACAAATTAACTCCACTCACATTGCATACAATTATAGAAACAACTTGTCTTGCTCGATAATATTCGTCACTTTAAAGTTTAAAGTGACCTTTCACAAAACCACCTCCACTTATTTTCCCACTTATATTTCTTATTAGAGATTCCCTCAAAGTGACGAATATAAACCGTCAATCATGAAAATTCGTCTTATAAGAGTAACATTTGCCAAAGAGCTAAATAAACACAAAAAAAAACATTAAACTACTATTTGAGGAAGAGTTTATAATTAAGACGGGCAATCCAAGTTTTGCATGTCAAATTGGACTTTAGTTAAAAACAGAAAGTAGCATAATTACGTTAGTTACTCGCGTTTAGATTGAAATATGTAACTAAATTCTACTCAATATTTCAATTTACTTAAACTCAATTTATTTATTTGTATTTTAACTAAAGAGAAGAGGATTTTAACCTGATAAATATAATTTTAGTCGCGTTTTATCTCTTATCTACTTTATGTCACTCGATTGTGTGCATTTAAATGATTAAATAACTCATTTTACCATTCTATCAGTAATCATTAGTTTTAATACAATTATTGCAAATAAATGTTATTTCCCGAAATTTGGTACTGCTTTTAGTATTAATATTTTGCAAATGTTAAGCTAGGAGAAGCGAAATGGAAAAGCTAGGCAAGATGAAGAGTAAAGATGGGTCAAGCCAAAGCAAATCGAGAACAACTCAATTAACATGGGCCGAATGATTGAATATAGATAAACCAAATTAAAATAAAGTTTTGACCATCCTGTAACCAAATTTCATAATATTGCGTGTTATTTGATATGAATAATCCAAATTATTGGTTTATTTATTATAAGAATTCGAGCTTCACTTTAACCGTAAATAGACCACAATAATGCCCTACTCATCTCAAAACGCACCAAGTGTCCGCCTACACTTATCCCTTACTAAAACTCAAATTTTGTTTACTGTTTACGTATAGCTATACCGCCTACACTTATCCCTTACTAAAACTCAAATTTTCCTTTTACTCTCACTTCATCAAACTTTGATTAATATTTCATCCTTTCATCCTCAACCTTCAACACTTTAATCTCATTAATATACTCTCATTTTGATGAGTATTGCATTTTGCTATCTCAGAATAGTTAGAATAAAAAATGTATGTCTTTTTAATGTTGAATGAAATCATATTGAAAATTTTGAAACCCTAATTAATTCACTATTTTAACATGTTTGTTAATATTTCTTAGCTTTAAAATTAATGATAATTAGAAAAGTTGAACAATGATTTTTGGAGTAAATATGATTCAATTTTTGTTACTAATTCAATATACATAATTGCCTATATCGATCGATTTACCGTAGAAAATAATATCGCAATCTTGCGGTGGATAAGTTGAATTTTGCATAGGTGATAAAAACATAAGAGATACGTAAACTTTGTGAATGAAAAACTTATTGATATTGGAACGGGTTTATAGGATTTATAAGGCAAGAGTTGAGAAAAAAAAAAGGTTGAATGGCAGATTTTTAGAAATTTTTTACATGTTAAAAGATGGAGGAAGAATTAAGAGGAAGTGAAGGGGTTTAAGAGGAAAAAAAGAGTTGAAAGCCAACGGTGATTTTCGGGAAGTTTATGAAAAATACAAAAGATTGACTGTTTTTGGAAGAAATTTTAATTACCAATGTCGTTTTTTTTAATAGGGTAGAGTTTTATAGCCAATTTATATTGGCTGTTTTTTTGGTAATGTGTAATTTCTTGTCTATTAATTGTTTTGCTTTTTTTTTTGTAATGTGTAATTTCTGGTCTATTAATTGTCTCATTTTTTTTTGTAATGTGTAATTTTCAGTCTATTAATTGTCTCGGTTTTTAAAGTAAGTTTTTTTTTTTACTTGGGTACTACAATGAGTAATTATCTTGGTTATTTAATAGGGTAGAGTATTAGACTGATGTGTATTGTGATGTCTCGGTTTCTCTGGAAAATTGTACTGCAATGGGTAATTGTCTTGGTTATTTAATATGGTAGAGTATTAGTCTGTTGGGTATTGTGATGTCTCGTTTCTTAAGAATGGGTAATTGTAATCTGTATCGTGAAGACTGAAGAGTGCAGCCAGATACTGAGTTGGTTATTGGGTCGTTGAAAAGGCAATAATAAGATTACACGGATGACATGGCAAAAAATATAAGTTGTGATTGGCTTAAAAAACTGATTTTTTTGAGAATAAAGGAGAGGCCTTATAGAGTAGTTTTCTGAAATCTTGTTGCGTCACATGAGCGGAAATACAAGATTCTTTTATATATATAATGATGGAAAACATACGATATTTATTTTCTATGTGTACCTTTTCATTTTAATTATTTTGATCATGTGTATTTTGATTATTAAATCAAAATAGGGATGTGCTGATGTGAGTGAGGCAGGTACCCTTTAATTTAACTAGTTTTCGACCCGTGCGGAATTGCACGGATGTATTTTTAAAAAAATTGGCGTAAATAATTACCATTTACAAAAATATTAATCCTAATACGTGAATTTTTTGTACCCAATTTATTTTTGATGATAATATATTGTAATATATTAATAATTATATTAATTATAATATAAATTATAAGTAAATCGCAATTTAATAATATCGTACGTATCATCATTATATTTTAATATATACATTGAAATAATAAACGTAATCATATACATAGAAATCATCGTTTTCGAACAAATCAAATGCTTAATCATTTAGATTCAAAAAATTATCATGCGCGATTATTCGTTAATTAAGTAATTCAACTTGTTTTGGGTCCCATTTTAAATGATTAAAAAACTTGTATGTATGACGTGTATTCACCAGAATGTATTAAATGTTTCTGTATATATATATATAGATAAGATGTTAAAAGTATAATAAACGTTGAATTTAATTTTAATATACTTTTATTTGTATGTGTAAAATGTTGTACATTTATATTTAAATGAATAATACAACTATAAAATTTTAGATGGTATTATATTTTTTTTATATGCCCGTGCAAAATATTATACGGGTTGTAAACTAGTATTATAATATACACTAATACACTACATTTTGTTTTATAATATGTAAACTAAAACGGTGGATTTATAAAATGACACACACACACACACAGATATATATATAAAGCTACATTGTTTAGCTGAAATAAAAGAAACAAACTTTTCAAAGTGCTCAAAAATTTCACACACACATATGAAAACCGGTGAGAACTCTTCCTTATGGAGTTTTTTTAAAAAAATTAATGACATAATTGGATTCGGCATGGAATTTTATGGCCAGAGAACATATTTCTTGGTCTAGAAAATAAATACTAGTGGCGGAAAAATGATAGATACGAAAAAATAGATAGTAGGTGCATGCAAATAAATAAAACATATCTCACCTTGATTTCCGTTACTAGTATTTATTTTCTAGATCAAAAAATATGTTCTTTAGCTATAAAATGTCATGCCGAATCCGATTATATTATTAATTTTTTTTTAAAAAGTCCGTAAGGTAGAGTTCTCACAAGGTTCTCATTGTAAGGTGGTTTTCACCGGATCCCAAGTATATATATATATATATATATATATATATATATATATATATATATATATATATATATATATATATATATATATATATATAGAAATCGAATCACGTGAGGCACCCCTCTTAAGGTGAGGCCGTTGGACCCTTTTTAAGCCATTGGATTAAAACTACAAATGGCTAAGATTAAACACATATATGAAATAGAAGATTCGGCCATGTTCATTGATTTTTATATTTAAATATGGATTTAATTTTGGCAGGTCATCATTTCACACGATGCCGCCTCTCCCCTTCCTTTTCTTCTTCTTCTTCTAGTAATCAAGTTATAATTTCAGAATATGGTCAAAAATTCAAAATTAGGCATTAGATTGACTGAGCTAGCGCTCACACTATAGTATTAAGATTTGATAGGGATGTGGAATTTAGGTTGCTAGTACAGAGGTTTGGAAAAATTCGTGGAATGGGATGAAATTGGATTTGAGCTATGAGAAATTGAGCCTTGTTTGATTCATTGAATTTGTGTCCGTTTCTGGTGGATATCGGATGTGGATATATATGTTGAAAGATAAGCAATTATACATTTGGTGAGTAACAAACATTTTCAGTCCAAGTTTCACGAAATAAGGTCCCGATTTCACAAATTAAGGTCCAAGATTCACAAAACAAGAAAATAAACATTTTGTGAGTAAACAAACATTTTAAGTCCAAGTTTCACAAAATAAGGTCCCGGTTTCACAAATTAAGGTCCAAGATTCACAAAATAAGAAATTAAACATTTTGTGAGTAAACAAACATTTTAAGTCCAAGTTTAACGAAATAAGGTCCCGATTTCACAAATTAAGGTCCAAGATTCACGAAATAAAAAATTAAACATTTTGCGAGTGAACAAACATTTTAAGTCCAAGTTTCACGAAATAAGGTCGCGTTTTCACGAATTAAGGTCCAAGATTCACGAAATAAGAAATTAAACATTTTGTGAGTGAACAAACATTTTAATTCAAAGTTTCACGAAATAAGGTTCCGCTTTCACAAATTAAGGTCCAAGATTCACGAAATAAGAAATTATACATTTCGTGAGTAACAAACATTTTAAATCCAAGTTTCACGAAATAAGGTTCCGGTTTCACAAATTAAGGTCCAAAATTCACGAAATAAGAAATTATCCATTTTGTGTGCAAACAAACATTTTAAGTCCAAGTTTCACGAAATAAGGTCCCGGTTTCACAAATTAAGGTCCAAGATTCCCAAAATAAGAAATTAAACATTTTATGAGTAACCAAACATTTTAAGTCCAAATTTCACGAAATAAGGTCCCGATTTCACAAATTAAGGTCCAAGATTCACAAAACAAGAAAATAAACATTTTGTAAGTAAACAAACATTTTAAGTCCAAGTTTCACGAAATAAGGTCCCGGTTTCACAAATTAAGGTCCAAGATTCACAAAATAAGAAATTAAACATTTTGTGAGTAAATAAACATTTGAAGTCCAAGTTTCACGAAATAAGGTCCCTGTTTCACGAATTAAGGTCCAAGATTCACGAAATAAGAAATTAAACATTTTGTGAGTGAACAAACATTTTAAGTCCAAGTTTCACGAAATAAAGTCGCGATTTCACGAATTAAGGTCCAAGATTCACGAAATAAGAAATTAAACATTTTGTGAGTGAACAAATATTTTAATTCAAAGTTTCACGAAATAAGGTTCCGGTTTCACAAATTAAGGTCCAAGATTCACAAAATAAGAAATTATACATTTCGTGAGTAAACAAACATTTTAAATCCAAGTTTCACGAAATAAGGTTCCGGTTTCACAAATTAAGGTCCAAAATTCACGAAATAAGAAATTATCCATTTTGTGTGCAAACAAACATTTTAAGTCCAAGTTTCACGAAATAAGGTTCCGGGTTCACAAATTAAGGTTCAAGATTCACAAAATAAGGAATTAAACATTTTGTGAGTAAAAAAATATTTTAAGCCAAATTTCACGAAATAAGAAAAAGAGCAAAATGGATAATCTTTTTAGATATAGAAAATATTTGGGCCAAATGAAATGTTATAAATGTTCCATAATTTTCATCCCATTGAAATTAGTCCAATGAACATTGAAAATCATGTGCAACATAGTAAGGGTTCGGCGGCCTCACCGTAATAGGCGGCCTCACGTGATCCGGCCTCTATATATATGCGGGATCCGGTGAGTCCACCTAAATATTTGAGTCCATGAGTCCATTTAGAGTATCACTAGTTGTATTAAAAAATATCACGTTTCTTTTACACTACAATATCACAATGTCACAACCTTTTCAATACAATATCAAAGGAAACAATATCACACACTATATAAAACAATATCACGAAATTTTTTCCAATACTTTTTTTGATGAAATTTTTTTTTTCAATTTTTTTTCTCGATTTTTTTTTCAAGATTTTTTTTTCAAAATTTTTTTGTGATATTGTATTGAGTAATTTGTGAAATTGTAATGAAAAAAAATCGAAAAAAATTTCGAGAAAAAACGCCTTTTGTTAAACAATATCACACACTATATTAAACAATATCACAAAATTTTTTTCCCGGAAATATTTTTTTCAAATATTTTTTTCAATTTTTTCTCCTGAATTTTTTTTCCGAAATATTTTTTTCTCGAATTTTTTTTTTGTGATATTATTTTGAAGAACCGGTGATATTGTATTGAGTAACTTTGTAATATTGTAATGAAAAAAAATCGAAAAAATTTTTCGAGAAAAAACGCCTTTTGTTAAACAATATCACACACAATATTAAACAATATCACGAAATTTTTTCAAGAACTTTTTTGCCCGGAAATATTTTTTTCAATTTTTTCTCTCGAATTTTTTTTGCGAAATATTTTTTTCTCGAATTTTTTTTTTGTGATATTATTTTAAAGAACCGGTGATATTGTATTGAGTAACTTGTGATATTGTAATGAAAAAATTTCGAGAAAAAACGCCATTTTATTAAAAAAAAACGTGTTTGTTTTAAAAAAAGTGCATACTGAAAAAGGAATTTTTTTAATAAAGAAAATGTCATTTTAAAAGAAAAGGCAAAAAAAAGAAAAAAAAAAGTAATATTAAAAAAGAAAAAAACAAAAAAAGGAAAAAAATTTGATATTGAAAACACATGATACTTTTTTATACAACTTATGATATCATTGTTAGACTCATGGACTCTATATATATATATACATATATATATATATATATATATATATATATATATATATATATATATATATATATATATATATATATATATATATATATATATATATATATATATATATATATAAAGCTACATTGTTTAGCTGAAATAAAAGAAACAAACTTTTCAAAGTGCTCAAAAATTTCAAAATTGTATGTCTTACATAAGTACCTTAACCACAAAGGAAATAAAGAAACTAGAGTTCGGAAATTAATTGTCGTGGTCGCCGGTGCTAATGGCAGGAATCGATAGAATAGAATGCAAGAGACAGAGATGGAAAATAATGCAGGAGGGAGTGATTTGGCTAATATATATGTTGACACAAATTCTTATTTCAGACCGTACGTATCCGTCTGAAATAATAAGACGGGTCGAACTAGCCCGTAATGCATTAAACGAATCACGAATTTGGAAATGGGTACACAATAGCATTTATTAGTTGTATTTTTACTGCAACTTTTGTACAACGACTAACAATATTATTTTAATATACTACATAGTATAACATCAATATCATCGCATATTTCCTTTGTGTAAAGAAATCACACGCTGAACACACACTGAACATTCTTCATTCTTCGTTCCTATTACTCCATTCATTCATCATGTTCGTAAGCACCCACACCGTAGGCACTAAAATCATTGTTCATTGTTCATAATTCTTCTTCTTCGTTCATTAAAAAATGTGATCAAATTATCGTTCATCAATTTTCAACATTTAATTGTTAGGAAAAAAATTAGTAAGGCTTCGCATGATGGAAACAGATCAGTTGATTGATATTATCAACGTAGAGAACAAAGTTGTCGATAATGTTGTAGAGGACTCCGATAAAGAAAGTGATAACGCCATCGCAGTCTGTAGCAGTGACGGTGAGTAACTGTTTTGTTGTAGTTATAATGTCGACAATTTCGTGTGATTTACAGTATTTTAACATGTCGAAACTTAGGGTTTAATGCTGAACATACTTTTTTAATAATGAATTATTATTTTATTCGTTTTTTGACGAACATGTTAGGTTTTACGATCTTTTTTGTTTCCACTTTTGATAATTTCGATAATCTTCAATCATTGCATTCAATGAATGTTATGATTTCAAAAATATTAAAATATCTCATGTATTTAATGACATAAATCCAGATGAAGTATTAAAATTCATTCTTCTGCATTAAATTATGCATTTATTGGACGTTTTCAGAAAGTTGTCACCGCAAATGGGTTTTTTGTTGGGTGAAACAGTTCAGGACTAATGTATACATATTATAACATTTTTCTACCTAGTTTTTGTCCCTGTACGCAGCTACCGATGTGGTAGGGTCACTAGTGGGGATTGTGGCTGAGAAGTGGGCGGATTTGTACGAGTTATACCAGAGACACTCACAAGCACTTGGATTTAGTATTCGGAAAAGTGAGGTGCGTAGGGCCGATGCCCCGGGAGCTCCTGAATTTGAGAGATGTTTTGTTTGCTCTTGTGAAGGCCAACATGGTAATGGGAAGAAGTTAGATTGCAGTACTAACAATTTACAGCTGAAGAAAAATGTTATGACCCGATGCCATTGTAAAGCGAAGGTTAGGGTTCAGCTGAAGGAGGGAGTATGGAAAGTGTTGAGTCATGTTCTTGAAAATAATCATCCACTCACCCCTCTAGAGTGGCAACATCATCACCGTTCCGAGAGAAGAATTATGAAGGCTGAGGGTGAGTTCATAGAGGCCATGATTGAAGTTATGGTCCCGCCTTCGGTTCAATTTAGAATTGCAGCTCAGACGGCTGGTGGTGATGAACTGGTAGGCCACACCCAAAGAGACCACACTAATTTTGTTCACCGGCTGAAGATGAAGAAAATTGAGGGTGGTGATGCGTCAACACTAATGGAGTTGTTGGGGAAAAGACAAGCGGAGGATCCAGGTTTTTTCTACCGAGTTCAGTTCGCTGCAGATGGGAGGTTATTAAGTAATGTGTTTTGCCGGGATTCTATGATGAAAGAGGATTACCTGCTATATCACCATATTGTGATCTTCGATAAGATGTATCGAACTAATAAGTACAACCTCATTTGTGGTGCTTTCGTTGGAATAAACAATCATTGGTCAAACATTATGTTCGGTTTTGCTTTCTTGTCTAATGAGCAAGAAGAATCATTTGAGTGGCTGTTCAATGTTTTTAATGAGTATATGGGCCCGGAAAGTGTACCAGTCTCTATTTTCACCGATCAAGATAAAACAATGTCTAATGCGATTGAGAAGGTGCCTTTCTTAGTTTAAATAACACATATTACCGTCATGTGGTCACACCATTTTTAAAACCTATCATTAGTATTGTGTCATTTATGTAACACCTGGTCAGATAGTATCTTAACGTATACTGTCAACAAAATGAAGTCAGTGGGAACATCTTATATTAACATATTGGTACGGCCAACAGATTCAATCTTTTAGTATGTAGGCACATTTTCTGTATTTGTAACCACATTATCATTTCCCGGACATTTATATAGATGGTCACATATAATGTTTATGTGGCAACATTATAATCTTGTGGACTGGAGACCTCTGACAAACTATCTTTCATACGAACACTATATATATCTACACACTGATAATGATAAATGATTTCCTACCTGCAGGTATACAAATCATCTAGACATAGGTTATGTTAGTGGCACATTTAGCAAAACGCGATTTCTCACTTTGGATCGTTGAAGCATGATCGTACATTTCAGCAGTTATTCAACAAATGTCTGAATGGTTGCTATAGCGAGACTGAATTTGAAATAACTTGGGGGAAAATGATGTCAAACTATGGGTTGCAGAATAACGACTGGTTTAAAAGATTGTACGGGTTGAAACACAAATGGTCAACGACTTTAAACAAAGAATATTTCTCTGCAGGTATTCTTTCTTCCCAAAGGAGTGAGAGTACAAACCATGCTATGGGATTTCAGGCCAACAAAACAACATCGCTTACCGAATTCTATCATATCTACGAAAGAACACTGAGACATCGGAGAATTAATGAGGAACGCAAAGAATTTAACTGTATTAGGTCAACTCCTACTTCTGTGTTCCCCTTAGTCGACTTATTACAACACGCCTCGCAAGTGTACACAATTGAATTGTTTCGCATGTTCGAGAAAGAGTTTACCTTGGCGATGGGTACGAGAGCCGTAATCATCTCAACCGAAAACTCTATTCTAGTGTATGGTGTTGACCCACCCGGTGTTTCCGGAACCACACATCACGTGACATTCGATTGCGTAAACACCTTCGTGGACTGTACGTGTCGGAATTTCCAGGAAGTGGATATGCTTTGCTATCACATAATTCGTGTATTGCATATGCATTCCGTATCAGAAATCCCGCCTAGGTACATATTGAGGAGGTGGACTAAATTTGCCAAAACAGAGGTGTGGAGCCGTATCCTTCTGAATGATATACGCGGAGCTAATGCTAATGGGTCATTATATTGGCGTAGGAACATTATGTCGATGTTTTATCACCTGATTGCAAAGTGCTAAAATGAGCCGGATTTAAGAGCAGTACTTGATAGGATTTACACATCAGCCAATGATGAGGTTCAGAAACTAGTTGAGGAGAGGACCGTAGCCGAAGCAGGACGATCACCACCTACTGAAACAACTACGGCTGTACTTGACCCGGTAAGATCCGTTACCAAGGGAAGGAGTAAACGCAAAGCAAGTAGTGTTGGAAAAAAGAAAAGGGGCAAACAAGGACATGATAAGGCGGCCGTCAACCCGGAGTTGTACACTCCAATCCCACGACTTTTATAAGTCCCCTTGTTCTAACAGATCATATTTTGGACATTTTGTGTAGTTTTTGGCGTTTTATAGCTAGGTGAGGTGGGACTCTGTTGACTATATTAATGTGATAGGTTATAGCTCATTTAAGATGTTAAGGCAACATCCCATCATTAATTGTAAGGTTTTGTGGTAACATCTTAAATTTATGTAGCTTTGTTTTGCTGTACTGTTAACATCTACTCCCTTTTGTGGTAACATCTTAAACTTGTGTGGTTATATCTTAATATTGGAAAAATGTACCTCCTTTATACTGTTTTGTTGCTAGCACGTCAGTTAAACATGAATTATAATATAATGCAGGTCATTTTCTTACGTGGTCAGGCTATTTTATGCAGGTCACTAAAGAAATGGTATTGCACAAGTTCATTTAGGTAGACTCATTTTAACTACTTCGTAGCATTCAACTTCATATACAATGTATTACAAACTGGGAACATTATATGCATTTCTTCCAACATTATATGTCTCTAGTTGGACATATTAACGTGCTACTAGTTCTCACGTATCTGCTCGAAATCGAAGAATTATAACAAACGAAAGTCGAAACAGGAAGTTGGAAACAATCATGACTGTTTCATAACTACAATAAAACGAGTAGTACATAGGTTCATATTCCACCCTCCCCTGACTTAACAACAAAACGAAGTATTATTTGGGAGGATAGCATCAAAACACATTACATGTGCCCATCATGCTAAATACCAAGGTGGTTGACGCATTTAAATTAGTTTCTTTACTAACGACTACCACACAAAATAATTCTGGCTTAACGACACTTGCTATTTACACGATTTTCCCATCCCCAACACATGGCATTACGCCTTTGCAGCACCCTTCTTCTTAGCATCTCGACTATGCCTGTTCCTGTACATATTTGTGGGAGCCCTTCATTTCGCAGCTGGGGGGTTGCAACTCTATTATGCGTGGCGGGCGGCCGCGGTACCATTATGTCATCCAAGCCAAGATTAAAAGACGATGGAAGTACAAGATCTACGACCAACATGGAGTCATACTTCTGAGCCACAACATGGAATTCCTGAAGGAATTCTGGGTCCTTCCAAGCTTAGCTCCATGTTTCCAACTGTGACGGCTGGACGACAGGCTGCTCACAACTATCAACATCTTCCTCTCCCTGTTCCTGCACCCCTTGCAGCACATCGTCCACAACGGCATTGACAGACACGAAAGCCTTTAATTCTTTTGTCATTTCAGCGTAGAGGTTTGCAACCAACTCCAGGTTGCGCTTTGTGGTCATCCATTTAAGTATGCGGATCTGCACAACAATGAAAGTCGACCATTTAATACATTATCAGTGTATATAAAGTGTTCGTATGAAAGATAGTTTGTCAAAGGTTTCCAGTCCACATGATTATAATGTTGCCACATAAACATTATATGTGACCATCTATATAAGATGTCCGGGAAATGATAATGTGGTTACAAATACTGCAAATCTGCCTACATTATTCCTAAGATAAATGGCAACATTACAATGGACTCTTATTAGGTAACCACTTACGTCAGGGTATTTAAGACGAAGTTCTTCGTCACTTAGAAGTTCAGGGGCGAGTGGGAGTGTTATTGTCCTAGGTACAACAACAAGCTTAGGTTTTTCCACCGGCAGACGGTATAACACCTTTGGCTGATTGCGTGAGACGGGGTACACATCGGTCTGCCACACACCGACACCAAAGTACCCATCATTCTTGTTGTACACAGTTGTCTCCTCCATCACCCGTTGTTTGATGTCAGCGTACGTCCAATACTTCAACAACGACAGTTCATGACTACTTAGCCTACCCTTCCAACTCAGCAGTGGAAATAAACTACCTGTACACAATAAATAATCCAAGGCTGGGTAAGCGTCAATTATAAGAACCTGGAAAAAACTAAGAATTTATTATGTACCCAGATTTAGTGATTTTGTAACCACATTAGTGTATCAGATATAAATGTAACTTCATTTCCCTAATATGTAGCCACCTACACATTTAAATAAGCGAAGTAGAACTGGAATTAAAGGACCTGTAAAAAGAGCATACAGCCTCCCACGTTGGTGGTGGCATTCTTCTTATATGATGCAATCGACTTGTTCAGTTGCTTTATAATATATGAGCACCAGTCCTGCCTCACAATGTCTCCTATGTCCTTCACTGCGCGGACAAGCCTAAGATCAACACGATTGTGCACGGTTGGAGCTAAGAATGACCCCATTGAAAACAACACAAATAACTTCTTGAACATCGGTCCACCATCCAACAAACCCACCATTTCACGCTTCACCCGTTCTAACGGTAGTTCACTGCTTGCACACTTATACCTTCCCAACCACACCCCGGCCAACGCTTTATCCGGGTTATCTTTCTTCTTTGGAGAAGTCAAAAGCACTTCCATGTCCGTACAAGGCAGCATGAAGACATCGTTGACGTCCTCCTTCGTGATGACAAAATTCGATAGTTCGCTGAACATGAACATCTGAGAATTTTCCTCATAGCAATCAAGCATGAAATCATCCATTGCATGGTAAAACGCGTCCGCCTTCAACTCCAGAAGGCCTCCAAACCCAATATCTTGTACGTCCTCTTTTTGTCTAGGCGTCAATAATTGTATCACCTCGTACAATATTGCTGGATTACCGTGCCCTTCGACCACCTTCCATTTTTTCCTACAATAAAACCAACCGTCAGAACAATCATGACGCATGGACCACGTCCACCTTACAACGCAATTGCACAACATTTAATGAATGATTTCAACGCATGGGTGATACCTGCATTCGTTGACAATTTCATTTTCTTCTTGTTCGGGCAACTTGTGTTTCAGACTGATAATCATTTTCTTTGTACATGGTCTAGAGTTCTAAATGACTCCCCCAATTCCAAACGACCTTTCATTGTCTTTCCTTTGACCAACTTGGCTAAAAAAACTAGGTTTCAATCAGGACACATATTTTCAATTTGCGGGAACATCTTAGGTAATCATTGTAAAACCCCACCTCGCGACAGCGGAAAGTAAACACACAATATACAAAAAAAAATTCAGCGGAAATTACACTTTTTAAGTAAACATAACTAAACATGCGAGGTGAAAGTCTACATAACTGAAATGCGGAAATAAAAGAACATAAATAAGTATTTAAATCATAAGTATAAATTGTTGGAGGAAGTGTACTCGACAATAGTGTGTTGACATAATTAAAACTCATTTGAATGAAACACAACTGGGAGTGTTACTCTTTTAAAGTCGACTCATCAACATTTACCGATAATGATTGGCTGTCTAGAGTTTGACATTATCGTCATATGATGGTGGTGATCAGTTGATCCCTTAAGGTCATATCTTTAGGGAATTCCAACTCAATGGAATAATTAATTAATATCATATTGGATGCGAATTAATTAATAACTAGAAATTTGGAAATGATTTTACGTGACGAATATTATTATAATGGGATTATAATAATAAAGGTCAAAAGTAATAAAATAGTTTTATTACACGGTTTTTTATTTATTCGTTTAGGAAACGATTAAATTGAGGATAAACACGGTTGATCATAAAATTACAAGTAATTGTAAATAAAATTATGATATTACATTTTCATAACATAGTAATTTCGAATTGCTAGGTGAATTATTTAAATGTAATGAATTTGTGTATTATGGATTTAAAGAGTTAAAATTACATAATCAACAAATTGGTTCATGTGTCATGAGACATATGTAACACATGACAAATTAACACATTTGACAAAGATAAAATGGAACCCATTTTATCTCAAATGAACCGTGATATTGATGTATGTGTATGAGCAAATGAATTGTTTATTAAGTAGCTTACATATAGCTTACAAGCTAAACATAATGTGTAAGAAACTTTTTATGCATTATGGCATAAAATAGATAGCATGCATTGGGCTTCATGGGAGCCCTTGGCCGGCTACTACAAGCAACACAAGGGGATTGTTTTTCCTATATATTGTGTGCTTGTATACACATGCAAAGAGTTAGAACTTCATCCTCACATAAGAAAATACAAGCTTTCTTAGCAACATAAAATCATTTCACAATTAGTAATAATATTAAGAGTAATATTGTTATTACATTTCTAGTATACTAATTCTATTTTTCTAGTAACAAAAATAGTCTTAGTTTGAGATCGGGTCCTTGATACGTATCTTTTGGAGACGATTTTTGTTAGATCGTTATAAGAGTATTTCGGTTATTTGAAGACTCATATAATAGGTGATTATTGAGTATAAACCTTCTAAAACCAATGTAAGGACAATCACATCTTATGATATCATCATGCATGCATAAGATCTTATTAAGTTTTATAACCTAAACTTAAAGAAATAAAACTCACATTAGTTTTGAGTATAAAATCAGGAACTTAGTTTCCAACAAGTGGTATCAGAGCTTTACGGTTGTTGCATGCATGATCGGATTCATGTTTTATGTTAAACGGATTAACATATAAATTTCGAAATTATTGTATTTATTATGATACATCACAAAATAATTTTGCATGTTAAAGTTTCTGATTCTAAAATGGTTTTAGGACATAAAAATAATTTTATGGATTTTTATTGTTCATTTTTATATTTATTTGTATATTTTGTAGTTTAAATCGGTTTTAAACAATTAATGGAAAAAATAGCTAAACATAGTTTCTGGCTGAGATTTTTTGATATGTTCTCACATGCATATTTTATATATTGTATATGAATTTTCGTAACAAATGGAGTTATTATGCATGGATTATGAATTTTATGAGATAAATGGTCATAATATGAGTAAAAATGAGTATAGGAGGTTATATTTCGAACTTGACCTTAAAATTTTTATGAGAAGTCACATGCAATATATAAAGTACCTGTATGAAGTTTCGAAATTATTGGACTTATTTTGCATGATTAATGATTTTTATAGTAAAAATCGTATTAATGGTGACTCAAATTCGACTTTAATAGTTATAGTTGGAATGTTGCCATAAAAACTTTACACAATGTCACATGCAATATTTACATAATGTATATAAGTTTTGAGAATTTATTCTCAAGTGATGCATGTTTTATGATTTTAATAGTTAAAATCGGCAAAATAATGACTTATTGTGTTAAAAATAGTTAATCTTAATATTATGGCATAAAATTTTACCCATGGATGTCTTATATAATAGGAACATTAGATCTAAAAGTTGGATATAAAAAAGTTTCTGTTTTTATGGTTATTAATTTTTATGAGTTAATTAGCTAATAATCATAATTTATGAGTCGTAAAAATAAAATTTCGAGCATGGTCTGTAATTTTTGGTCATTTTCAGATTCTAATATATATTTTTAGGATGACTAAAAATTTATAGCAATTTATTGCAAGTTTTTATAATTTAAATCAGATTTTTAACCATAAAAACGACTTTTATACGATTTATTTAAGAAATAAACTATAAATATTTGCATAAGACCATTTTAACAATTTCTGAATTTTTAGAAAATTTCCAGAAAGTTTAAAATCTTTGAATTTTAAATTTCGAATTTTATTGACTCAATTGGCCATATTTTGTTTATTTTTCCCGAAAATACAAGTAATTTATGAACAATAATGCAAAATCAAGTTAAATCATGATCAAACATTAGTAGAGACTAAACATTGATTCCTAAAGTATGTTAGGATGATTAACTTGGACATAAATTAGATTTATGTAATTTTGATGATTTTAATAGTTAAAGTCGCGCATATCCGTAAAAACCGTAAACAAATATGAGATATTTGCTCCCATAAGGCGATTTGGCATTAAAAATTGAGCATGTGCATACATATTTTATTATTGCAATTTTATTAATGTCATATTTGAATGTTTTTATAAAATTTGGAATTATGTAATTTTTCTTAGTATGGCCTTAGTTTTAATCAATATTACCCGTAATGAAAGGGAATATTGATTCGGTTGTAATTTATGTGATCTCGTATCACGGGTTTGTAATTTAAATTTAATTTTCAGTTTTACAATAGAGTAGTTGTATTATTTTATTGTAATCCCGGAGATCCAAAAGACGGTGCCATACGGAAAGGAGTTCCGACAAGACGGTGTTTTCTTGCATGGCGTGCCAATGAAGTTCAAGGGACCATGGAGTTGGTTTCCGAATTTGTAATAGTTAATTAGTTTTTACTATTACTAGGAAGGCCATACTAGGATTTTATTGCTTTATTGCTTTTATTTTTGCATTATTTATATGTTTGCATGCATAGCCAAATCGCCATAAACATGCATATTAGTTTAGATCGTTAAAACGACCGTGTCAATTATAATTATCGAGTTCACCGATTTTATTCGCTTAAAGGAGATAGATAATAAATTGACAAGACCTCTATATTAAACAAAACAATGGAGATTAGCCTTACCAAATAGTAGAACCCATGAGCTTTTATTTCGTGGGGTGGTGCTAGTCCAGTGGGCAGTACGAACCTCATTACGTAGGATAAGTGGGGCGATGAGGTGGATTCAGTCCAGTGGGCGGATCGCATCTCGATGCATTTGAAATTTGGTTTGTACTCAACGGAAGTGTAGAGGACCAGTGGTCAATGTGTTCCGGGCTAAGATGAATAAATAATGATTTGTCATCAACCAAGAGTTTTATGGTAGAACCGGTTTATTTTAACCCACCAAACCATATTATTGGGTCGGAGTTCCAGTGGTTCACGATTTCGGTGGTATGGGTTTGGGTCTTGGAATCATTTATAAAATTGGATATAAGTCATTTTATAGATGCCATAACTTGTCAACTTTATTTACAAGTTTACAAAACGATAAATGTTAATTTTTCCTTCATCTCTTGTAGTAATTGAAAAATGGATGCTTTCAATAATCTCGTTCCGATCACCATTGATAACTGGCAAAAATACTTTGAAGATGATTCGACTAGAGAATTGCGCTTTACGATCGACAACAATGGAAATCTTTGTCTAGTAACCGCCTCTGCTCTACCTAGACCAATTATGATGTCTGATCTATCATGATTGTGATAATCTTGTCTCTCAAATGAACTCGATGTCTTTAGAGACAAAAGGGGATGAGAATATGAGTGGGAGCACAAGCGGAAAACCTCTTTCCATTAGGAACGGAAGGAAGTTTAAGAGGATGAAGAGAGGAAAGCGACCCATGAAGGGAGTAGCTAGTGGGACTACTACAACCAGAAAAAAGAGGTGCTAAACCTTTTGAAATTTGTCACCATTGTTTTGAGTTTGGCCATTGGAGGCGTAACTGCCCCAGATATTTGGAGGACATTAAAGATGGAATTATCACTCCAAAGAGTAAGACTTTATCCAAAATATATGTTATTGACATTAATTTCACCTCCTCTATAACATGGGTATTAGATACTGGTTGTGGATCTCACCTTTGTAATCATTTATAGGGGCTAAGAAGTGTGGAGAAGCTAGACAAAAGTGACGTGGATCTCAGACTTGGAAATGGGGCTAAGGTAGCTGCTTCTTCAAAGGGAACCTACGTATTACATTTAGCTAGTGGTTATGAGTTGTATTTGAAAGATTGTTATTATGTACCCTCTTTATCAAAGAACATCATTTCGGTTGCCATATTGGACATGGAAGGTTTTTCATTCATGATCAAGAATAATTTTTGTGAAATACGTCGAAATGGCTTGATGGTAGGCCAAGCAAATTCCGTAAATGGGATTTATGTACTCAACAACTCAAAATCTATTGATGTCCATAATGTGCAAACAAAAAGACTAAAATCAAGTGATCCAAATGAATCGTTTATTTGGCATTGCCGTCTAGGTCACATAAATGAAAATCGCATTAAAAGATTAGTGTCGACTAATATCATCAAACCATTTGATTACATATCATATGGAGTATGCGAATCATGTCTTCTTGGTAAGATGACTCGATCGCCTTTTAGTGGAAAAAGGGGAAAGAGCAAGTGACTTGTTAGGACTAATACATACCGATGTATGTGGTCCAATGACAATCACCGCAAGAGGAAATTATGATTACTTTATTACTTTTACTGATGATTTAAGTAGATATGGGTATATTTACCTAATCAAATACAAAAGTGAAGCATTTGAAAAGTTCAAAGAATTTCAAAATGAAGTAGAGAACCAAACCAATAGAAAGATCAAAGCACTTCGATCAGATTGATGCGTGCCTATTTTATGATGTTTTACATCTATTTTTACACGCATTTTGTCGCTCATTTACTATGTTTTAGCATTTATTTCCCAACAATTGTCTACTTTCGTATTTTTATGCTCTTTTGCAGATTTATGCGGAAAAGGGACGATTTTATACCAAATTTATGCCCTCGGGATTTTTCATGACTAAGGACAAGAAGGAACGAAGCCTAGCGCACATTTCAAGGCCTGAAGATAGCTTTTACAAGCAAAGAATCGATCCACGATGTTGCAGCCTGTTTCAAATGGCTATATCTCTAGTTCTAGAGTTGATAATGGAGTGATTCCAGTTGCAGGTGAAAGCTTATCCTCTTAGCTTTCCAACGCTGCAAGAATCGCTTGATTACGATAAGTAACGAAGAAATGGCAGCTGTTTTAAGATCGACGCGCGCTGCAGTCCAGACAATTGGGTCGACCGACCTACTATTTGGGTCGACCGACCTCAGCGCTGACCCAGAAGTTTCCGCGAAGCCCATTAAAGTGTTTAGGTCATTAGGAAACTCTTTAATTCCGCCTATTTAAGCTAAATTACGGGATTAGGGTTATTCATTCAGATTTCCATCAAGTTTTCTACCTAGTTTTCTATCATAGAGTTACATCTAGTTTTAGTTTTAATCTTTCCATAATCATGAAACACTTTCCTTTAGTTTTATACATTGTTCATCATCAATCTTTCAGCATTAATCAATAAAGCTTGTTCTTTTCCGCCTTAATCCTTATTTCCGGTAATTCCTCTCTTAATTTATGTTTTATTAGTGTTAGTTTATAATTATTGCATACGGTTAAGTTAGAATCCCAAACCTTTATTATTATTACATGTTTAGATTGATGTTCTTTATAATTTCCATGTTTATTCCTATTTTTATTATTGTTTCAATAGTTATGAGTAGCTAATTTCATATGTTAGGATGTAGGGAGTAAATATGCATAGGTAGTATGAATTCTCGAATCAACATGTCGCAGGTAGGAGGTCGACCGACCACCATTATAGGTCGGCCGACCGACTCGTGTTTGAATTCTGTTTCGCTTTAATTTGTAGACTATAATAACTTACAATGAGACCAAAAGGAGACTTGTAGGATGTTAGTATTGACCTACCCAAGATTGAGAGATATGGGAAGGGCATTGGTTTACACTTTAAGACGGCTAGGTTACTCAAGACTGAAAGGTTTGTGACCTAGAATTTAGGAATCACCCTTATTGTTGACACCCAATAATTGTGAGACCTAGGAACTAATAGCATAGGCCGAAAGGAGCTATTAGGTAGCATAGACCTAAAGGATATGTTACACCCCTTACGCGACTGCAATACATGTTGACTTAGGATTTATATTATCTTAGCTGTTTACTACCCAAACATCCTATCATCTCTTTTATTATATTTTTATTCTCATCTTTATTTGCTTGTTTTGCCTTTATCTTAGATTTAGTAACAACCAATCAAAACACCCCTCTTTTTATTATTATTTTATAGATTAAAAATTAGCAAACGGAATTAACCTTGTCTCTCTGTGGTTCGACCCTTACTATCACTATCTATAGTTTTAGTTTGGTTTATAAATCTTATCTTTGACACCCACAACGGCGGGTATATCAAACTTTGGCGCCGTTGCCGGGGAGACGGTATGATTTTGTTTATTAGTTTTTAGTTTATTTTCCTTGTCTTAAGGAACTTCGGTTCCTTAAGACCGTTACTTTCCTTTTCTTCTAGTTTTGTTTTAGAAGACAGGTTTTTGAGAGGAAGACTTGAGTACTCTCAGTGCTATTGCGATCATGTCTACTATTTATGGTAATCTTTATCCAGCAACACACCACCTTCCACAGGAATTTACTCTCCCCTTTGAAATTCAACTTTCCCATATCGAATTGGTGGAGCAAAAACTGTTTGCAGGTCTACCGGATGAAGATCCTCTAAAGCATTTGGAGCTATTTACAGATTATTGTTGTTCCATACCCGTACCGGCTGGAGTAGCGCAAGATGAGGTTAAGGAGACGTTGTTTCTTTTCTTCTTGAAAGATTCTGCGCGTCAATGGATTCGCTACCTTGATAGGGTAGCGGCTAGAGTTACAGATTGGACATCTCTGGCATTGGCTTTCTGCAAACAGTACATTTCGCCAGCAAAAACCAATGCTATGAGAGTTCAAATTTTTATGTTCCGGCAAGGACCTGATGAGGAATTTCATGAAGCATGGGCCCGTTTTAAGAAGTTGGTTCGATCCGTTCCCCACCACGGCTTTGAGGATTGGTACCTTTGCGAGCAATTCTATAACTCTTTGTGTGATGACTACAGAACCATCCTTACAAACGGTGGATTTCATAATGTAGCTTATAACAAGGGTTGGGATTTTATTGAGGACTTGGCGGTTCAAAGAACTGAAAATGGAAATTCACGTGGGAATTCGCTGAAAACAAGTATTGAAATAAGTCATGTTGCCACATTCGAAACATCCAATAACGCCCGTTCCGAAGAACTTGAGAAAGCTTATGAGGAACCAACCCCAGAGGATGATACTGCTGAAGTTCAGGACGAAGAAATTGACCCCGTGCACAGGTCAGGAGGTCGACCGACCACTACTGCAGGTCGACCGACCTCGACACCTAACGTGAGATTAGTTTCTGCAGAACAGAAAAATCTCGATAATACAGCACCTGGTCGATCGACCAGTATACCAGGTCGACCGACCGCGTTACCTGAGCAGATTGTGGGTTCGCCTCCTGAGCTACCCGACTCACCTCTCGTCAATGACTCAACGGAGATTCTGAAGTTAAAAGAGCCAAGGCTTGCCGATTCCGCGACAAGCATTATGGTCCCGTATCCGTATCATTTGGAGAAATTAATGTTGGAGCATCAGTTCAAAAAAATCTTGGAGAGGTATGAGGGCGTTGATATTAGTGACCCGGATATTTCTGTCGAGTGTGATCCCATCACACCCATTACTGAAGAGTCGCTCATTCTTAAGGATGAGAATGATAGGTTACTTGATTCCCTCTCCCTCCCCGTTGATGATACTGACTTGGATCTAGATACAGCCAATGAGTTAGACCTTCACCCCTTGACTGACCAACCTATTTTTGTAGATGTTAGTGATGAACATGTTCCTAACACGTTCGAACCCTCGGTTGATGAACCTTGTTTTTTGCAGGATTCTTCTATTGACATTTCTGATGTTTTTAATAATATTAGTGAATGTTATGTTCAAGGATCCTTCACAAAGGATCCTTCGGAGGCTTTGATGTGTTTTGAGGCATGTGCAGGTGAAACTCTCGTTCAGGAAGTTGATTTGGATGCTCCAGAAATTGCAACACTAATGACAGAGTCTATAAGCAGTAGGAAGAGAGATGTTCTCGATCGAGTAGTACCACTTACTCGATCAAATGATGTAGAGAACGAGATCACTCAAACAAGTGATCATTTGGCTGAAGAAAAGAGCCATAAGAAGAAGAAACCGAGGAAAGTGTCGGCCCACGACTTGGGAGTCGACAACCCCGGGAGATGGATGGCTAGAGCTATGGATGATGACCCACCCATCTACATGGTGGAGAGAAACTCATCTACCCAAATCACCATAGCTAAAGGAGTAGCTAGCCTGTAATCAGAGCCCTTGGTCAAAGAAACGCCAAATCCTTCGCGGATGACTTCTTTTTGCTCGTTTCTGTTTTTTTTCTAAAGACAATTTTTGTTCCTTTGTTTTGTTAAGACTTTCTAGTTTGCTTGCTTTAAGTTTTTTTTTTAGGACAATTTTTTCCTTTTGTTGCGTAGTTAAGACTTTTAGACTTGGTTTTGGGATCTCGTGCATTTGTTGGGCGCATATATGATGATTTTTCAGGTTTAAAGAAGAATGACTTGGTTAATACAAGTTATTTCCGAAGAAAAGAAGGATGCTGTGCAGCAGAGGGGTCGACCTAATACATGGGTCGGTCGACCTACCCATCTGTCACAGTCTGTTCGTTTCTTCCTTGAAATCGTGCAACCATCTTGGGTACTTGTGTGGCACTGCTAGCCACCAAAACCTCCCAGCTTACGCTGGTTTAGGGAGGTTTTTCTCATGCGCTTCATAATCCAGTGAGTTCTTTCCAGTTTTTCCATGGTTTTTATTTTCCTTGCATCTTCTCTTTAATTTTGTGAAACCTTTACTTAGGCTAATGCACAATGGGGACATTGTGCGGGTTGGTTTAGGGAATGGTTTCGTGTCACATGCATTGCATTTTGTCACACGTTTATTGCATTTCCATTTTGCATCGTTCTTTTCTTTTCCTTGCATAAAAAAAAGAAAAAAAAAATCCAAAAAAAATGAAAAAATTCAAAAATTCCAAAAAAATGCACGTTTATTTTAGCATATAGGTCGAGTCGGAACGAGAGTATTTCAAGGATGATTTTGCTATCTTACATGTGTATGCCTTTACCTTGCCTTGTCAACTTGTTTTAGTATAAAAGTCTTTTGCATATCTACGAGTTTTTGTTAATTTGTATTTCTTGAGACTTGACTTATACCTTGGCAACCTACTATACATTATGAGTTTTTAGAGCTTATTTCCTGGTTTCATTCTTAAACCAGTTGTCTAGGATGTGAGTAGTACTCCCCTTGGAACATGTTACATCAATATGCATAAACATGAACTTGAATTGCTATATACTTGTTTTACTTTCTCATTTTGTGAGTCTTGATACGTGCATTTGGGATCCCTTTTCTCATATTTACCCATAAGCTTCACATAGCCAAAATTGCCTTTTTATTCCCCCGAAACTACATCCCATACTTAGCCTACCCTTCCAAGCTAGTATTTTGTGGTCTTTGGTTTAACTTTTGAGGCATCTTGGTTTATTTGCTATCTTGAGCAAAAAGAGAAAGAAAAAGAAAGAAAGAAAAGAAAAAGAACAGAAAAATTCAGAAAAAGAAAGAAAGAAAGAAAAGAAAAACGAAAACGAAAAAAATCAAAATATACAGCAG
This sequence comes from Silene conica, assembly GCA_029255685.2. Lineage (NCBI taxonomy): Eukaryota > Viridiplantae > Streptophyta > Magnoliopsida > Caryophyllales > Caryophyllaceae > Silene > Silene conica. The sequence continues at coordinate 79,831,112 of CM055314.2, forward strand.
AAAGTCAGTCGACCGACCCCCATCATAGGTCGGCCGACCACCTGTCAGCATCAGAAATTCAAAATTTCGTTCTGAAATCCCTTTCTTTTATATGTAATCTCTCCCGTACTTCATTAAAAAATATTTGGGAGTCCTTTCTTATATTTAAATGTGAGAGTTGTGCTACAGAAGAGCACTTCCATAATGTCAAAAAGTTGTGAATTATATTGTTGGGAATCGGTTTTACTAGCTTGGCTACTAACCCCACATATCCAAAAACATCTTAACCACTTTTTACCTTTTACCTCACATATCTTTCATTACCCTAATTGCATGTATCCGAGTCACTCAATGAGTTTGTTATACATAGTTGTGGAATTCTTGTTCATGTTAGATTGCAGACATGTTTCCATGGGTCGCAGTTAGGTGAGTGTCATGCAAATATACTTTTTTCTATCTTTTACATATACTCACCCTTTACTTCATGGGTGTCTCGAGCGTACCGCGAGAGTCCATGGTATAAAGTCTCTATAGTCTCTAGTTTTGCAAGTTTGACGACCCTATAACTCGTTTGCATGATTTGAATACTTTCTCATTTTGTACTTGGCATTGGTTTAGGCTAACATGTAAATTTCGCTCTGAGATTGAAATCGTTCCATTAGTTAAGATCGAGTCTATTTCTTGCTTGAGGGAAAGCAAGGTTTGGTTTGGGGAATTTGATGCGTGCCTATTTTATGATGTTTTACATCTATTTTTACACGCATTTTGTCGCTCATTTACTATGTTTTAGCATTTATTTCCCAACAATTGTCTACTTTCGTATTTTTATGCTCTTTTGCAGATTTATGCGGAAAAGGGACGATTTTATACCAAATTTATGCCCTCGGGATTTTTCATGACTAAGGACAAGAAGGAACGAAGCCTAGCGCACATTTCAAGGCCTGAAGATAGCTTTTACAAGCAAAGAATCGATCCACGATGTTGCAGCCTGTTTCAAATGGCTATATCTCGAGTTCTAGAGTTCATAATGGAGTTATTCCAGTTGGAGGTGAAAGCTTATCCTCTTAGCTTTCCAACGCCGCAAGAATCGCTTGATTACGATAAGTAACGAAGAAATGACAGCTGTTTTAAGATCGACGCGCGCTGCAGTCCAGACAATTGGGTCGACCGACCTACTATTTGGGTCGACCGGCCTCAGCGCTGACCCAGAAGTTTCCGCGAAGCCCATTAAAGTGTTTAGGTCATTAGAAAACTCTTTAATTCCGCCTATTTAAGCTAAATTACGGGATTAGGGTTATTCATTCAGATTTCCATCAAGTTTTCTACCTAGTTTTCTATCATAGAGTTACATCTAGTTTTAGTTTTAATCTTTCCATAATCATGAAACACTTTCCTTTAGTTTTATACATTGTTCATCATCAATCTTTCAGCATTAATCAATAAAGCTTGTTCTTTTCCGCCTTAATCCTTATTTCCGGTAATTCCTCTCTTAATTTATGTTTTATTAGTGTTAGTTTATAATTATTGCATACGGTTAAGTTAGAATCCCAAGCCTTTATTATTATTACATGTTTAGATTGATGTTCTTTATAATTTCCATGTTTATTCCTATTTTTATTATTGTTTCAATAGTTATGAGTAGCTAATTTCATATGTTAGGATGTAGGGAGTAAATATGCATAGGTAGTATGAATTCTCGAATCAACATGTCGCAAGTAGGAGGTCGACCGACCACCATTATAGGTCGGCCGACCGACTCGTGTTTGAATTCTGTTTTGCTTTAATTTGTAGACTATAATAACCTACAATGAGACCAAAAGGAGACTTGTAGGATGTTAGTATTGACCTACCCAAGATTGAGAGATATGGGAAGGGCATTGGTTTACACTTTAAGACGGCTAGGTTACTCAAGACTGAAAGGTTTGTGACCTAGAATTTAGGAATCACCCTTATTGTTGACACCCAATAATTGTGAGACCTAGAAACTAATAGCATAGGCCGAAAGGAGCTATTAGGTAGCATAGACCTAAAGGATATGTTACACCCCTTACGCGACTGCAATACATGTTGACTTAGGATTTATATTATCTTAGCTGTTTACTACCCAAACATCCTATCATCTCTTTTATTATATTTTTATTCTCATCTTTATTTGCTTGTTTTGCCTTTATCTTAGATTTAGTAACAACCAATCAAAACACCCCACTTTTTATTATTATTTTATAGATTAAAAATTAGCAAACGGAATTAACCTTGTCTCTCTGTGGTTCGACCCTTACTATCACTATCTATAGTTTTAGTTTGGTTTATAAATCTTATCTTTGACACCCACAACGACGGGTATCACAGATCGTGGTGGCGAATATCTGAACAATGATTTTAATTCTCATTTAAAAGATTGTGGCATAGTATCACAACTTACTCCACCTGGAACACCGCAACTCAATGGTGTTTCTGAAAGGAGAAATCGAACCTTATTAGATATGGTTCGATCAATGATGAGTCGTACTGATCTCCCTGATTCATTTTGGGGATTTGCACTCCAAACCGCAATACACTCCTTAAACAGGAGTCCGACTAAAGCTGCAAATAAAACTCCATATGAAATATGGAAAGGGAAGGTCCCGAATTTGTCATATATGAAGATATGGGGTTGCAAGGCTTATGTTAAGAACAAGTCTTCCGATAAGCTTGCACCCAAATCTGACAAATGCACATTTGTGGGATATCCACTCAATACTCGTGCATACTAATTTTATAATTCTCAAGAGAACAAAGTGTTTGTGTCTCGAGAAGCTGTGTTTTTAGAAAATGACTTCATTTCTAAAAGACAGAGTGGGAGAAAATTTGAACTTGAAGAATTCAAGATCAAGAGCCACAAACAGAAGTAGAGGTGACGCAAGAAGACAATCCTTCTTCGTCAAATGCTGTAGTTCATGCTCCAGTACCTAGGAGGTCTGGGAGGGTGAGTCACCAACTTGAAAGATATATTGGTGTCATTGAGGTAGGAGACGCTTTAGACGTCTTTCTAATGGAAAATGATGAACCATCAACCTACAAAGGAGCGATATCTAGTCCAAATTCAGCTTTTTGGCTTGAAGCCATGAAATCCGAAATTAAATATGGAAGATAATCAAGTTTGGAACTTGGTAGATTTGCCTGATAACGTTAAACCGCTTCAGTGCAAATGGATCTTCAAAATCAAGAATGGCATAGAGGGACATGATGATATCTACAAAGCTAGGATTGTAGCAAAAGGTTTCACTCAAATTCATGGTCTACACTATGATGAAACTTTTGCTCCTGTTGCTATGTTGAGATTAATTCGGATTATGTTAGCGATTGCCGCATTTCACGATTATGAAATATGGCAAATGGATGTTAAAACCGCCTTCCTAAATGGGTATTTAGAGGAGGAGGTGTACATGGTACAACCTGAGGTTTTAAGGATCCTAAAAATCCTAACAAAGTGTGCAAGCTAAATAGGTCAATTTATGGGCTTAAGCAAGCATCAAGAAGTTGGAATCATCGGTTCAATCATGTGATAAAAGAAAATGGGTTCACTCGAAGTGTCGAAGAACCTTGTTTATACATGAAGTTCAGTGGGAGCAAAGTTGTGTTGCTAATCTTGTATGTAGATGACATACTCCTCATTGGTAACGATGTTACCATGTTGACTTCAGTCAAGGAATGGTTAGGAAAGCATTTCCAAATGAAAGACGATTTGGGAAATGCACAACGCATACTGGGTATAAGGATCTTTAGAGAAAGATCCAGAAGAATATTGGCACTAAGCCAAGAATCTTATGTGGATAAGATCCTTCGTCGTTTCAACATGGAGAATTCTAAGAGAGGACTCGTTCAAATGGGGAGTGGGATTTCCTTGAGCAAAACTCAATCACCCACTCCTGATGAAAAGGACACATTAAACGAATGAAGGACATACTGGTGAGCCGAAGTGGTATGCTCCCAAAAATAAGTAATAAAGTCCTAATACCTTAACTAAATAGTAGAGGTAAGTCGGGTGTCGAATCCGCAGGGAAGACGATGCAACTTATGTGTGAACAAAAGCAGACAAAAGGTAACCAAGGGGGGGGGGGGGGGGGGGGGGGGTTTGGATGATTAAGCAACAAGAAAAACAATTAAATAAAAGGGTGAAAGACTAAAAATAACAAAGATCTCAGATGATTAAGAAACCCGAGTCAAGGTTTATCCACTACTAGTTAACAATTTATCATCGACCATTAATCCCTATTGGCCCCTTGAGTATCCCGTTGTAAGACAAGAGTCTTATATGTTCCGCGGATAATATTACTCAGTTCGAAACGCGAGACTAAGCAACCTAATTAATGAATAATCTAATCCACGCGTCTAGATTTAATTCATAAACAGCATGAATGAACAGAACATACAACAAGAATAACGACCTTTAACACACGCGATTATCGGTTCGAATTATATATTTATTCCCCCTTTTACCCAACTACTATGAAACGCATACAATTAATTGGATTAAAGGTTGCAACTTTATCTAACGAATTGAACAATTACGGATTCAAACATATAGAATTGCACTAGATCGAAGGATGAAATAATCAATTGGCCAAATCAATTAAACATACAACAATCATAAATTATGAACGGAGAATAAATAATACTCAAGCATAAAATAGAGGATTAAGACGGTCTCACAATTGATAAACTTGTAGCTTCAAAATACCTTGAATCGAGAAAGGAGAATGAGTTCTTCATAGTTTGCATAAGGAATAACAAAAATAAGAGTTCTTTCTTCCAAAGTAAAAGTAACTGCCAAACTAAAGTCCCCCTCCTACTTAACCTAATACCAAAAGTCATAAACAAAATAAAGATAAAATAAAAATCTCAAAGTCTCGCTGAAAGTTGGAAACAAAGAAATTAGAAACCGATGCTAGCCGACACACGGGCGACCCGCGGCCACATCCGCGACCCGCGGGAAAATCCGCGACCCGCAGGAGATTCTGACGCGTTTCTTCCTTCTTCGTCTTTCCTTGCTTGAACAACGGGCTTGACCAATGGTTCGCTTCCTTCACCTGTTGGGCCAAAGAGGGCAAAACCGTATGCACCCTATCCATGATTAACGAAAACTCCAAGCCAAAAGATACCTACACTTCATTGATCCATAATCCCTTCTAAAACTCCCAAAATAATGCCAACAACTCAATATGGATCTTAATGCAATTATCCTTCTAACAACCCATTTATATCATGTTTATCCAACTAACTCACGCCTCTTAAACCCGTACTAAATACGGCATATCACATACCCTATGCTTCAGCTGTTGGGTCAATCATGTATGCCATGACTTGTACCCGTCCAGATGTGTCATTTGCTTTAAGTATGACGAGTAGATACCAAGCCAATCCAGGTGAAAAACACTGGATATCCGTTAAGAATATCCTTAAGTACTTAAGAAGAACTAAGGACCTATTCTTAGTGTTTGGAGGAGAAAATGAGTTTAGTGTAAAAGGTTACACCGACTCAAGCTTTCAAACAGATGCGGATGATCTGAAATCCCAGGCTGGCTTTATCTATATGATCAATGGTGGTGCGGTAAGCTGGAGAAGCTTCAAGGAGCCAGTTGTTGCGGATTCTACTACAGAGGCTGAGTATATTGCAGCATCAGAAGCTACGAAGGAAGCTGTGTGGATTAGGCAGTTCTTGGAAGGACTAAAGGTAGTCCCCGAAGCCAAAGATCCTATGACAATTCTTTGTGATAACAGTGGGGCTATCTTTCAAGCAAAGGAGCCTAAGTCTAGCAATAAGTCCAAACATGTACTCAGAAAATTTCATGTAATTAGAGACTTTATTGAAAGGAAGGAAGTTGTGGTTTGTAAGGTTGGGACAGAGGATAATATTGCTGATCCTTTAACCAAGCCTTTATCACAGGCTAAGCATGACCGACATGTAGCATCTATCCATGGGTCTTAAACGCATGCCAGATATGTACTAGATTATGAGAATGAAATAAAAGGTTATTTTTCGAGTTGTTCATAATTCATTTATCGTAATAGAGTTTAAATACTCAAAACCAAGGTCATGGAAAATTCAAATGGGATGGTAAGACCATATTGAACCCCATAGTGAATTGAATTATCATGACCTCGCCCCTAGTTGCTTAAGTGAGGTGACGTCTCAATGCAACCAGATGTGTGATGCGATTGATGGCGAGTTCAATTGCCATAGAGTCATACGGGATGACTAATCGATCACCTAGGCATAGACATGTTAAGATACATTTGCCGGGCTAATGACTGCTGATAGAGCTCTGGCGTACTCTTATTAAAAGACTGCCTGGTCGTGGCGGGAGCATCTATCGTGTTTCACATGAGTCAATTCTTGGACTAATGACTGTTCTCTGAGGTGGCATAGTTTTCAGATTAACTTTGATTTATGTCCTAACACCTTCGTGACTGGGGTTTATAAGGACATATTTTGGGTTATGATGGGCTGTGGTCAGCCGGAAGGAATAAGTCGATTAGGAATTGTCCACCCCTTGTCAGGGTTGAACAATATCTCTAGCCACTCGAGGAGAATAATAACTAGAAATGCGTGGCCACGCTCGGAAGGTATCTATGGTAGATGATTCCGGTCAGTAGTTATAACTCCAGATCGAGAAAAACCACTCTAGATTATAATCAATTGCGGGCACGACCTGAGAGGACGCCATGCATTGAGTGAGAGATAGTAATAGGGCAAGAGAATTGGTGACACACACTTGTCTCGGACAAGAGGGAGATTGTTGGAGGAAGTGTCCTCGACAATAGTGTGTTGACATAATTAAAACTCATTTGAATGAAACACAACTGGGAGTGTTACTCTTTTAAAGTCGACTGGTCAACATTTACCGATAATGATTGGCCGTCTAGAGTTTGACATTATCGTCATATGATGGTGGTGATCAGTTGATCCCTTAAGGTCATATCTTTAGGGAATTCCAACTCAATGGAATAATTAATTAATATCATATTGGATGCGAATTAATTAATAACTAGATATTTGGAAATGATTTTACGTGACGAATATTATTATAATGGGATTATAATAATAAAGGTCAAAAGTAATAAAATAGTTTTATTACACGGTTTTTTATTTATTCGTTTAGGAAACGATTAAATTGAGGATAAACACGATTGATCATAAAATTACAAATAATTGTAAATAAAATTATGATATTACATTTTCATAACATAGTAATTTCGAATTGCTAGGTGAATTATTTAAATGTAATGAATTTGTGTATTATGGATTTAAAGAGTTAAAATTACATAATCAACAAATTGGTTCATGTGTCATGAGACATATGTAACACATGACAAATTAACACATTTGACAAAGATAAAATGAAACCCATTTTATCTCAAATGAACCGTGATATTGATGTATGTGTATGAGCAAATGAATTGTTTATTAAGTAGCTTACATATAGCTTACAAGCTAAACATAATGTGTAAGAAACTTTTTATGCATTATGGCATAAAATAGATAGCATGCATTGGGCTTCATGGGAGCCCTTGGCCGGCTACTACAAGCAACACAAGGGGATTGTTTTTCCTATATATTGTGTGCTTGTATACACATGCAAAGAGTTAGAACTTCATCCTCACATAAGAAAATACAAGCTTTCTTAGCAACATAAAATCATTTCACAATTAGTAATAATATTAAGAGTAATATTGTTATTACATTTCTAGTATACTAATTCTATTTTTCTAGTAACAAAAACAGTTTTAGTTTGAGATCGGGTCCTTGATACGTATCTTTTGGAGACGATTTTTGTTAGATCGTTATAAGAGTATTTTGGTTATTTGAAGACTCATATAATAGGTGATTATTGAGTATAAACCTTCTAAAACCAATGTAAGGACAATCACATCTTATGATATCATCATGCATGCATAAGATCTTATTAAGTTTTATAACCTAAACTTAAAGAAATAAAACTCACATTAGTTTTGAGTATAAAATCAGGAACTTAGTTTCCAACATAAATTCGAAGCCCGGGATAGCATATCCCTACAGGCACAAAACTGTTTAAACCGAAACTAAGGTCTAGCTAACGAAATAAGATAAGTCATCGATGAAGGATCATCGCTCGCTAGCCTCTGCGAAATCCCCCTATAAGATCATCACCAACCTACACACATACAACATGTGCGCCACAGTCAGTGAAGAGTGACTAGAGATACTCCTAGCCACCTATTGTCACACATATAAGCATATTGCCACATATAAACAATCATCATACTCCAACATAAACAAAATCATGTGAAGTAATCATTCATCCGCTCTTAGCTTAGCATACTCAACTTATGTAATTAGATCAAATACCACTACTCAGGCATATCTAAACATATATCTACAATATATAACATTATACCCCAACTCAGGCAACTTACATACAAACCATTCAACAGTATTTAGCACCATACTCCGACTCAGGCAAGCTAAACACAAATCATTCTGCAGTATCTAGCACTGTACCCCGACTCAGGCAAGCTAGACACAAACCATCAACAATATCTAAGTCTGACCCCGACTCAGGCAAGACTAGACACAACATTCATCATAACATGGGAGAATTCATATGGCGACTCCATTATACGACAACAACAAGTCTACGTAGTCTCAGCGAATACAATCCCCTGGTAGGACGACAATCCGATATACGGTCCTAGTCTAAATCTAGCCAGACTCTCGAGGTATAATCCTTCCTCGATTCGACAAGTATCCCCGACTCAGGATACCTCCAAGACTCGAACTAGCTAGGAACCAGATACCCCCGACTCAGGGCGGACAATCTGAAACCTAAGCGGAACACCTATCAACGGTCATACCAGACGCGACGCAGTCTGGTGAGAACAAGAGTCATATAACAGCTCATAGTATAGGCTCCACATATCATACAACATCATTCGCAAAGATACGATAAACACACACACACTCACTCTCTCTCTCTCTCTCTCTCTCTATATATATATATATATATATATATATATATATCAATTCTAAACATTCGTTCAACACTTAGCCAACTTCGGAAACTATTTCGAAGCGAGAGCCAGTCTCTCTTCCGGTTGCCCGGCCGGGGGGTCTTTCTTCTCGAATCAATTTCCGAACCCGACATAAGTGTCGTCCAAGGCTCTTGGACTACAAACACGCACACAAACCATACGGAAAAGGAATCAATGAAATCCGACTTGAATCATCAAAGTTATAAGGTAGAAACGGCTGACTATGGCTCTCAGTCGGTCGGCCACAGCCGGCCGGTCGGCCGGCTGAGAGTCCCTAACCCTCATGCCCAACACGACAATCACGCAACCTGAGAAGGGGCTCCCAGTCGGCCGGCCGGCTGCCGGTCCACCGGCTGGGGACCCTATCTCCTAAAATCTGCTCAAAACACAAATACGCCAAGACGGGCTCTCAGCCGGTCAGTCGGCCGCCGGTCGGCCGACCGGCTGGGAGTCACTACAACACGCGATACCCATTTTTGCCATTTCTAAAACATTCCAATCCTTCAACCATTCATCCCATACATGATTCTAATCATCAATTCAATAATCCCAGCATGAATATTACATCATATAAGCATATGAACATACCAACAAATCATCCCACATATGATTATATATCATTTTCCCCAAATTCTACCCATCTTTCATGTATACACAAAAAACATTCCCAAATAGGTTTTCCTCATGAAATCAACATACCATCAGATTATAAACATTAACAAAGTCCCTATAAACTATATGAAACATTAATTTCATACTAAACACATAGAAATCACAAAGAGTGCTAATATAGACATAAGGCCGAGTTTCTCATTATTGTCACCTTTACTTTGCGAAATCTTCAATCTCTTCTTCAACAATCACTAAGTCTTCTTCCGGGTTATCACAAGCACCACCTAAAACCACAAAAACATGGATTAAAAGAGTAATTTCGAGACTAGGGCAAAACAGGCCGGAAATCAAGTTTAGCGAATTAAGAAACGAAAGTGATAGAAGTAACGGCGTCGACGAGTGGAACGTAGGGATGGCAATTTGTTCAGTACCGAACCGAAACCGAACCGATCCAAGGGAAATTTACCGATCCAAATCCATGGTTTGAAAACCCATATCCATATCCATTAGTTAGAACCTGAATCCAAATCCACCCAAATAATACCCGAACCAAATCCACGCCGATACATTTCATAACCATAACCGACCCGATCCATCTCATCCACTTAAGATCCATCACCGACCCGAAACCGATTCATATCCACCTTTAACCCGATCCAAATTCAATCCATATCTATATTTTCCCAGATTTAAACCCATTAAGAATGCAAAATCAACCTGAATTCTTTTCACAAGCCAAAAACCAATCTTAATTAATCTCATTCGTTTTCAAAAAAAAAATATTTATTATTATTATTATTAATAATTAAATTCACAAGATATTGATTTCGTCCAACTCCCAAAGGAGATCAATACTACATATCTGCATTTTAACTATTAAATTTTTTGAGTGGTTCTATTATATCAATACTTGTTAGGTGAATCCTATGTCATTTTAACTATTAGAGAAAATTTTGTATTTCATCAATTATACCAATACTTGTTAGGTGAAATATGTCATTTTATTAATAATTTAACTAGATCATTAAAAAGAATACAAATTCCCAAGTTCGATAATCTCACAATAGCATAATGAATGAAAGATCTCTAAGATGATAGATTAATGTGAAGAACCTCATAAATTTACATTAAAGCTCATAAATTTTACAATAATAAAAGTCATAAACTATTCATAACACTAACGATACTATTACTACTAAATGCTCAAATTATCTTTTAAGACGAACTAAATTATAATCAGGAAAGACCTTGTTCTTTTGAATTTAAATTCGCTAAATTAAACTTATATCTGCTGAAATGAACTTAGAGGAGCTGAGTTGAACTAAACTCATAGGAACTGAACTTTATTTATTGGAGTTAAACTAGATTTATAGAAGATGAAGTTGTAGGAAAATAAGTATGAATTGAACTAAAGTTTTTTGAATCGAACTTATAGGAGTTGAACTTTACATATATAACCTCAATGGTGCTGAACTGAATTAAACTTAAAAGAGTTAAATTATATTAACTTTAACCTATAGGGTTGAATTGAACTTAAAGAGTAAGATTTCAAGTATAAAAGAATAAGGTGTAACGACTAACGAAGTAAAGGCAACTGAACTGATATGGATCGGGTTATGGATCGGGTTATGGATAGCGGAATTACAATTATAATGTGTGCGCTTTGAAATGGGTATGGATCGGGTTTGACATGGATATGGATCGGATTATGGATAGGGTTTTGGATTGGATCATGGATCGGGTATGGATATGGATGATACAAAAAATGGTGGATTGGATATGGATCATTGACTTTTGGATATGGATCGGGTTTGGATATGAATCGGCGATCCACTAAATAAGTGGATCGGATTTGGATCTCGCAAAACCCGATCCAACCTGATCCATTGCCATCTCTAGTACTGGAACGCGTAGGAAGAAACCTTACCTCGATCCGACTAGAAATGAGTTCGGGATGATGAATTATGTGAATTTGAGAAGTATGAAAATGGAGGATTTGGTTCACTGGTTCTTTTCTTTTGTTAACTAGGGAAGAAATTTTAAAGGAGAGTTGTGAAGGGAAATTAAAGAGGGAGCTTCTTTTAAGTGGCTTATGAGACGGGTTTCACTTAAGTTGATCGGAAATCTCAAAGAGCGAATGCCAAGGAAATTATTCACCTCGAGATTAAAAAAATCTCAAGACGGAAGTAAATCAGTATTTTTAAAATATAAGTTACGAATTTAAATAAAATATTATTAAATTCCGAAAAGTACTTTAATTAATTTAAAATAAGATTTACGAAATTAAGGGATGTTACACTCATACTGATGTTGGAATACATCATTTTGTGCTAACAAAGTAACTACAACTGGTTACATATATTATTCTATATGTTACCAGTTATGCAATTAGAGCGACATTTTTAGTACCTTTATTATCTTCAGTCACTGATCTCTTCCTCTTTTTCCGAAGGGCTTTAATTTGTTCTTCACCATCTGCCATTAACAACGAACTTATAAAATCATCTTAACAAAACGAAATTGTTCCAAAATCAGGGATCAATAAACCTATGGTCTTTACCTTCACTTTTGGATTGTTCCACATCAGCATCCCCGTCACCTTCTACTCCAAACTCCGGTTCATGAATTACAATACCTTTCCCCCTCTTTTTACGTAGAACAACAATGGGTTCTACAAAGGGAAAAACGAAACTAATCTTCAGACACCAACAACTTCCTACATATTACAACTATTAGCACTAATTATAAGAAATTAATCTTTTTAGCTTTTGACCTTCACCTTCAGTTTCAGAACCATCACCCTCAATCACCTTCTTCTTCATTTTTTGTTTCTCTTTTGCTCTTCTACCATCATTCTCTACAAATTAAGGCAAAAAAAATCCAAACAATATAAGAAATTGTAAACAATATAATTTTGTTTTTTCATGGTACACACCTTTCCAGTACTTGTCACCACATTACTGTATAACAGACAGGTATTGTACATGGTAACATATTAAGTTTATGCAACAACATTGTAAGCTACTAACTTAGATAAAATGTGCTAACAAAAAAGATCTTGTGGCCACATTCTGCCACCCATCGAAGATTTGACTGCTAGTAGTGGGAACAAAAATTCAACAGGGCACATAATACATATTACTGGAAACATAATAAATATTCTATTATGTACCCACCTTTGGCATATTTGCAACCACAAATAAAGTGCCAACAAACAAAGTTTAAGTTGCCACATTCTACCCAACATCAATGTTTTGAATGCTACTAGTGGGAACACAAATTCAACAGGACACATAATATATATTAGTAGATACAAAATAAATCACCTATTATGTACCCACCTTCGGTGTATATGTGACCACATATAAAGTTCAAACAAACAAAGTTCTTGTGGCCACATTCTACTCAAGAAAGTTCTAGTAGGAACAAAATTATTCTAGTAGTCAGAACACAATATCAACAGGGCACATAATATATATTAAATGGTACAAAATTAATCTCCTATTATGTACCCAACTTTGGTGTATTTGTAACCACATATGAATTTAATGCCATTGTACTTATATGTAGCCACTTTCATATTCAGTTAAATTAAACGACAACAGATCACAACTTTTCAATTTCTGGAAACATCTTAGCAATTCATAATGATGTTGAAGAACAATATTTTGTAATAACACATATAATGCAATTTTCAAAAGGACACATAATATATGTTACTGGAAACAAAACTAAGAATTTATTATGTACGCAGAATTAGTGATTTTGTAACCACATTAGTGTATCAGATATAAATGTAATATCATTTCCCTAATATGTAGCCACCTACACATTTACTTAACTTAAAACAAAACATGAAACATCAATTCGATTTGTGGAAACATCTTACCAATTCATACTGCTGATGAATTACAATATTTTCTGGGTACAAACTAACCATAACTGGTAACATATATTAACCACAAATTATGAAATTAGCCGTTCATCTTCAGATTCACTTTTTTATATTAAACTATATTTCACTTTTCATAATAAACTATATTCAATAAAAGTGGTCACATATTGGAAACGAAACACTAATTAATTAAACTATATTTCAGTTTTCATATTCACCTTCACTATGACTTTCATTGTCACTTTCAGGAACATCCCCCTCAATCACCTTCTCCTTCGTTTTGTCTTTCCCTCTTTTAGCAACATTTTCTACAAAGTAAACCAAATTCCCAACAATATAAAAATTACGACTTTTAACCCAACAATATTAAAAACGGTACACTTTTAAAAATTCAAATTATTTTCTGTGTTCATATCCTCCTGTGTTCATATCCTCAATTACGAGTTTTAACCCAACAATATCAAAATTACAAGTAATTGCTCTGTTCATATCCTCAATTAATTTAACCAAGAATATTATAAAAAAATGGTAACCCAGATTATTAACCCAAACCCAAATAAATTACCTCTTGCATGTGCCTCAACTTCATCTGCCTTCCTATTTATTACTGCACTTTTCCGTTTCGCTGGACTTTTTGTTGCCATTCTTTTTCTCGCCATTTTTTGGGTATTTTCAGAGAGTGTAATGGAAGTTTTAATGTAGTTTTTGAGTATTGATGAGAGATGAGAGATAAAACTAGGGTTGTGAAATGGGAAGACGAAATGGGACTTCGTTCTGAGAGAGGAAATGTGTTCAGGAAGTTTGAAAAAGGGTGAATTGACTTCTGATGGAGTGTGGCATGTGCTCTGACTCTTGAGGCATTTCAAATCTCCTATATTACTTTTACTGTATGCATTGTACTTTGTATTTAATGTAAATTGCCAACCCATTTACTTGTACCCCGCCCATATACACAAAATGGTATCAAAATAACCCGTCTTATTAATAAGACGGATATGGTTGGTTTGAAGTAAGACTAATTGATATGTTGATGCTCATCATGGGTATAATACAACATGTACGTGCAACTCCAATGGCAAACTATGAAGGTTTGTAGCTTGCTTTGCCACATCGTCTTTTGAAGTAACAAAGGTTTTAAATTACAACGTCCTTTAGTGGAAAACTACAACAAATGTAGTTTAAAGGGCCTACATAATAAATAAAGTATCATAATATAATTTATTTTATTATTTCTTAATTATTAATTTATTTCAAGTATGTAGCTTGACAAAGCTACACATGCTTCCAAGCAAGGACGTAACTTGATGCTCTAATGGTGGCATATCGTTATAATATTTATAATAATCGCAAGCAGATCTATAAATGAAATCATTGGAGTTGCTCTTAATTGATTGTGATATGGGAATGATGTCATGGTGTAGAGTATTAGCTGTTTTATTTAGGAAGTTAAGAAGACTAATTTACCTTGCCTCGTTATGTTTTATTTACCGTGTCGATACCAAGGGTTTAAAACTAGTATATTTACATTGCATTAGTATTTACGTAATCGGACCATGACAACATTGTGATTTGGGAATGACGTGATGGTGTAGAGTAACACTAAAATATCATTTGTCGAAAACTTTGAAAGTATAATCTGTGTTTAGTTTTAGGGCGTGTGCATTAGGGTTGAGCAAAACCGGATATACAATTCAGATTTCAAAATCAGATCGGATATCCAGTTTTGAAATTTTGAATTTTGGGGATCCAGATCCGGTCCGAATAATTCGGATATCCAGAAATCCGGAATCCAAATATCTGGATATCCAGATTCCGAAAATCGGATCTGATCCAGTTTACATCTTAATTCACTTTTTTTTTGGTAAATCGCCATTTGATAGGTTATATGTAACATCCCGCATTTTCGTAAACAATATTTAAAGGTTTTAAGTTCAAGCTCGAGAAATAATTTATATTTCGTAATTTTTGGGATTTCATTTAAATAACTGATTAATTTATGTGAGTATATTTTTAAAGGATTTAAATAAGATTTCATTTAATTGCGTAATTTGCGTCTTAGCAATTTAATTTCATAGTCCGGAAAATATTTATATCGTCTTAAGTTTATAGTGACCTTAAGTCGGTATTCTTAGCTTAAACTGTCTTAAAACTTGTCTTATGAGCCTAACTTGTTAATGGACCCATTTCCCCTCTTTTTCCTCACAAACACCCTAACTCCTTTATCCTCTACCTCCCTCCTTCATTTCATTTTTCAGATTTAAAACATAACAACAAACACATTCTTGAGAATTTCTCCTTCAATCTTAAAATGCTCATAGAATCTTCGTTTCTTATCCGATTGAGACGATTTTCGCGGCCACGGATTCCTTGTCTCGAGCCCGTCGTTTTAAAGTAATCAATCTTGCATTTTGTGACAGTTGAAATTTCGGCCTGTTTGAAGTATTTCGAAATTCGTGAATAGTTGTGATGTTTCGTTGTTTTAGGCGGTATGTGTTAGCCCGGAAGAGGACTTGGTGATTATTGAACAAGATTTTGAAGGTTTCGCTAAGTAAAGGTGACGATAATGAGAAACTCGACCTTTATTTGTAATATTAGCACTTTACATGTTTAAGATGGGTTAAGTTTCTGATTTTTCATGTTGTTGTTGCTAATGAGACTTAGTATCATGCTAGGAATCCTTGGTAAGGACCTTCATATGATTTACTTATGCTATACATGCTTGTTGTTTAATTTCAGAAATTATATGCTTGCGACGGATACAAATATTATTCTTATTGAGGATTGTTTGTGGAATTAATTGCTGGTAGTTAGTGTATTTGATGATTTCATATGCTGGGTAAACTTTATATGTTGCGATTTTAGAAGTCTTGAATCGATTAGAGGAGATTTGAATGTTTTAGGAAAATGCGATTTTGCGTACAGCGGACTCTGAGCCGGTAGGCTGACCGGCAGCCGGTCGGCCGGCTCAGAGTCAGGGTGTTGATTTTCAATTGTTCAGAAATATAGGAAAGGATTCTGAGCCGGTAGGTCGGCCGCCGGTCGACCGGCTCAGAATACTTCTTGGGTGTGTTTGTGAAAATTGCGATGGCTTGGGAAATGACTCCCAGCTGGCAGACCGGCAGCCGGTCCACCGGCTGAGAGTCTTTCCTTGTTGTTTTGGATTTTGAAGATTGGCTAGGGGAAGGGACTCCCAGCCGGCTGGCCGGCGGACGGTCCACCGGCTGAGAGCCTCTTCTCATTGATTTTCAGACGATGCTTTGGCATGGGAAGGGACTCCCAGCCGGTAGACCGGCAGACGGTCCCGGACCGGCTGAGAGCCCCTGTTCTCATTGTTTTGGTTTTAACTTTCAAACGATTATTCGGTTTTGTTTGAGATTCGTTCCGTGTACCTTCTAAGTGTGTTTGAGGTCCCCGGAGGATGGGCGACACTATATTGGGTTCGGGAATGGAGAGAGGATAGAGATCCCCCGGTCGGGTAACCGAAAGGGAAACCGGCTCTCCCTCAACTTAGTTCCCGGGATCAATTAAGTGCTGATTAGAAATATAAGAAAGTAGAACAATAGATTAGTTCCTAGACTTGGATGATATTATATTGATGCGTATTAAGGTATGCCTTAAGTTGGCCTCTGAGCTTAATACGTGAGATGGTTGTCATATATGGGGATATGCCTTAAGTTGGCTTCTGAGCCCTATATGTGTATGGTTGTCGTGTCTGGGATATGCCTTAAGCTGGCCTCTGAGCCCAGACATGTTTGATTGTGATCGCGTTGGAACATGCCTTAAGTTGGCCTCTGAGTCTGACGAGTAGAGCAACTGCACAACGGGGTAGCTAAGAAACTAACACCTTGCCCGGAGTGCAGATGTTAGATGCTAGGACATGCCTTAAGCTGGCCTCTGAGTCTATTGTCTTGTGATGTGGTGAAGGGACATGCCTTAAGCTGGCCTCTGAGTCCTTTACTTTTGGGTGCTAGTCTATGCCTTAAGTTGGCCTCTGAGTCTAGTGTCTTGCTGATTGGCAGGTCCATGCCTTAAGTTGGCCTCTGAGTCCTTGCTTGCTGAATGATTGGTATTTAGGTTATGTCTTAAGTTGACCGCTGAACCTTTATGCTTGCTGAATGATTGGTATTTAGGTTATGTCTTAAGTTGACCGTTGAACCTTTATACTTGCTCAATGATTGGTATTTAGGTTATGTCTTAAGTGGACCGCTGAACCTTTATGCTTGCTGAATGATTGGTATTTAGGTTATGTCTTAAGTTGACCGCTGAACCTTTATGCTTGCTGAATGATTGGTATTTAGGTTATGTCTGAAGTTGACCGCTGAACCTTATACTTGCTAAGTTTTATCTGCTTGCCTAGAGTTGGTACAGTGTCAGATATAGATGTTGATATTGATGAGTATGGTACTTGACTTTGATATTGTTCATCCAAGGCATTGGATGACTCTTTAGTCAGTTTCGTAAATGGTTTGGACTGAAAGACCCCCCGACCGGGCAACCGGTAGGGAAACCGACTCTCCTTCCAAATAGTTTCCGAAGTTGGTTGAGAGCCGTGCATTAGTAATTGCATGATGATATGAGATTCAGTTATTGAGATATTGTATACTTCACATGTTTATGTATGCTGGAGTATTCTGTTTTCCTTGTTGTGTTACGTGTCGCTACAAAAGGTGGCTAGGAGAACTCTAGTCACTCCCCACTGATTGTGGCGTACATGTTTACATGTATGTAGGTACATGACAGGTTGGCAGAGGGGTTGCATGGAGCTAGCGAGCGATGATCCTTCATCGATTGACTTACACCTTTACGTTAGCTAGACTTTAGATTTACATTTCAGTTCTTGAGTGCCTGTAGGGATGTGCCATCCCGGGCTGCTTTTGTATTACACTTATGTACTTATTTATGTTTCAGTTTTGTAGTAGGACGCCTCGCATGTTTAGTTATGTTAAAAAGTTTTAATTCCGCTGCATTTTTAGTACTTTGTGTGTTTATTTATTTCCGCTTCGCGAGGGGTTTTACAGTTGGTATTAGAGCGTTATCGCTCCCGACGCACTCATGTAACCCCCAACCTTAACTTGACCATATAATTGAATAATGAATGAGAGATGGGGTAGATTTAAGGACTTATATTGTAGTCTGTTTTGTGATTGCTTTTATTAGGCTCTAACGTGTTTGTTGATTGTCATCGATTTCACTTTTATATCTTTCAATCGACGAACCGTGGGCTTATCCATTTGACGGTGGAGATCGGAGTTTCTATCGAAGATAGAAGGTTCGTGCTACTGTTGGAGAATGCTTCTGAGCCTTGAAGATACTACTCTTTTTTATGTGCACCACCTTCTTTGATAACTCCGGATGCACATCCTTCTTTTAGAATATTTGTCTATCTCACTTGAACAGATCATCATATCTTTTCAGCTTAACCTTGTTGCTTGCCTTCTTAAGGTGCCCTCTAATCTTCCCTTTTATTGGATTTGGAGGAACTAGTCTTAGGATAACCGTAAGCTGTGTTATGTGAAATATTGTTATTTGAGGAATAACTTAAGAGGTATCGAGAGACATGTTTTGGTGATCCAAGGGTCTAGTTGTCTATCCGATTGGGAGAGTGAAAGTGAGTGATAGGATGCTTGCTTGAAGGGTGAGTTGTATACGTAGTCTTTTGTGGAGCTTAATCTTGAGAACCATATTAAGATTGTGAAAATATGTGGATTGAAGAGTACCGTTCAAGGAGTTAGATAAGATACTTGAGGATATAGAGTGACCTAGAAGAATAGGCTTAAGATGCTAAGGATGATGAGTGGATGAGTGAAGTGAGTTAGTATCACTTGACTTAGGTGAGTGATTGAGCTAGGAGAGGCCGTTGTTGGGGAATGCGAATCATTGGCTATAATAGTTGAATACTTGGAGAGTTTATGACTTAAGCTTAGAAGAAGTGAACCACTATTCGACCCTAGGCTGCTTATTGAATCTTAATGTTTATTTACTGAAGAACTTAAGAGAAATTTGAGGATGCACCACCGGTCTGTGGATATGATAAAGTAATATATAGGGAGACGAGAATTCGGAAAACTTGATGGTTTAGGAATTGTTATCTGGTGGACAGTAAGGTAAGTAAATAAATTGGATATAGCATATAAGGGTGATGACCTGAAAGTGTTATTGAATTGTCATTTGTGGAACTAGCAGAGATATGACATCTCAAACTTTTGGGAGTAGGTAGTTGTAATGATGATATCGTTTAAAGTTTGGAAGAATAGGGTATATAAATCATTGGAGGAATTGTTCATGAGAACCGATAATTGAATGACTGGATTTGGAAAGTAAGAAGTGAGAATCCCGCGAGAATAGTGAGAGAACCGCACCTTGGAAGATCTCGCAATCGTTCTTTTCACGTCGCTTCTCTCTCCTTCCTTCTCCTTTGCTTCTCCTTCCGATCATGGCTTCAATTTTATTGGAGTCCATAGCCTAAGTTCCTTACCTTGACATCTCGTTGTTCCTCGAGCCGTCTTCCGTGCGTCTCTCTCGAGACCTATATCATGGTTATCCCTGAAGTTCGTATCCCATCTCCTCTTCTATGAGCCTTGTTCCTTTTCATTTAGATTAGTGGCGGGATCGACTTGTTCTTGGAGTAGTGAAACTTGCCTTGAGGAATGCTTGGTTTTGCGTTGTCAAAGTTTGGTTGAGAGAGTTGTGATAATAATATTTGGGTGATATTGGATAGTGTGCCGTCTTGAAAGCTTCATGTTAGATGGCTAGATGTAAGTGGTGATTGTAGATTTGGAAGTACCATTTGAGGATTTAAATACGATACTTGGAGTCTTAGGTTATTTTGGAGGTACATGCTTAAGATGATGATAATGTGGTTAAATTGATGAATTAGGTAAGTTAGTGCTACTTAATCTTGAGGAATTTTTGGTAATGCAGAAAGGACCACATACTTGAGGAACGAGAGTTATTGGTAACGGTGTGAGAATGTTGAGACATTTACAAGTAGACTTATGGAGCTGACTGAGTGTTGACCTTAGGTTACTTATGGAACCTCAACGTTTACCTATTAGAGCGCTTATTGGGATTGGAAAATGCACCACTGTTAGGTGGATCATTTATGATAACTTATGGGATAATGGAAGCCTGTTGGCTTAATAATACTCCAATGATGATTGATGGGTAACCATTGATGTTTGTGGTAATCATAGTGTAGAGATTTGCAACTTATAAGTGTTCATGAATATCGTTCGGGAAGTTCAGTATGTGAATAACTAAACCTTATGGGAACTGTAGGAGTGAAAGTGGTTACTTCCTTGGAACTTTTCTTGGGATGTAGATTGTTGGTAAGTGGTTAAAAGCAAGACGATTTAAGAGTTGTTACCTTAGTAAGGTCTTGAGTTGAATGATCATTGTGGTAATAAAATTTGGGAATTTAGGATGTCGAACCTTGTGGAATAGGTTAGCTAGGATCGAACTGTTAAAAGTTAAGTTTATAGGATGATGAATGCCATATTTTGGTTTTCGAGGTTCGGTGTCATGGTAATAGAATTCTGCTTTGAAGTGTTGAAAGTGCGTGAACCTTGGTCTGAAGTATGTGTATTAGGCTTCCACCTTGAGTGAGAGATCCTTAACCGTGGTTGAACGGATTTTAGTGTGAACTGAGTGAGAGTTTTGGAAACCTTCTTGTTGAGGAATACCTTGTTCTGTGGATGAGATGATAGTAAGAAGGATCGTGAAACCATTGTGAGTCTAGAGATTACTGAAATCGCCCTTCTTGGGATATACTAGAGATCGTTGTAACGATGTTTTGATTATGGATTGAGCGGTTAGTGTACCCATGTTTGGCAAGAGTTACCGTTTTCCTTGACCTCTAACCTGGTTGTTTCATTCCTTCGATCCTTTCTCGTGTGTTCTGTCAGCTGTGAAACTGGAAACTCACAATTCTTCGTGTCGAAAGTAATCCCTATGATCGTTTCTGCGCTCCCGGTGACTGTTTTTGAAATTTGTTTCCCATTGTTAACTCTGAAAGTTTGTAGTTTTTGAAAAATCTTAATTGTTTCGAGAATTTGAAACTGCTCCCTCTTTTGGGGAAAGTGGCCTTTTTACCGTTGTTGCAATTTTACTCGTTTGTAGAATAAATAAAAAAGGGGGTTATTGTGGGAAATTCGTTTTGAAAGAACTAATTTATTGCAATTTGGATTGATCTCAGCGTTGATTTGTCATCTGAACTCATTATTGGAGACGTCTGATAACCCGTACTGTGCTTATCAACACCGGATCGATCGGGATTTTGAACTTTTAATGATTTAACCCTGGGACTTGTCTAAGATTTGGAATGTCGGACTCTTGAATACGTAACGAGAATCCCAATGTCCATTGACGAAGACTCGTGCCCTAGAATCTTTCTTTTGAAACCTTTTTGAAAGACAGGGATTTGGATTTCCATAATCTGGATACTACGTTTGTTAACTAGAGTTGTTTTAGTACTTATTTCTGTCTTCAAGTTTCGAGGACGAAACTTTTTGAAAGATGGGGTGATTGTAACATCCCGCATTTTCGTAAACAATATTTAAAGGTTTTAAGTTCAAGCTCGAGAAATAATTTATATTTCGTAATTTTTGGGATTTCATTTCAATAACTGATTAATTTATGTGAGTATATTTTTAAAAGATTTAAATGAGATTTCATTTAATTGCGTAATTTGCGTCTTAGCAATTTAATTTCATAGTTCGGAAAATATTTATATCGTCTTAAGTTTATAGTGACCTTAAGTCGGTATTCTTAGCTTAAACTGTCTTAAAACTTGTCTTATGAGTCTAACTTGTTAATGGACCCATTTCCCCTCTTTTTCCTCACAAACACCCTAACTCCTTTATCCTCTACCTCCCTCCTTCATTTCATTTTTCAGATTTAAAACATAACAACAAACACATTCTTGAGAATTTCTCCTTCAATCTTAAAATGCTCATAGAATCTTCGTTTCTTATCCGATTGAGACTATTTTCGCGGCCACGGATTCCTTGTCTCGAGCCCGTCGTTTTAAGGTAATCAATCTTGCATTTTGTGACAGTTGAAATTTCGGCCTGTTTGAAGTATTTCGAAATTCGTGAATAGTTGTGATGTTTCGTTATTTTAGGCGGTATGTGTTAGCCCGGAAGAGGACTTGGTGATTATTGAACAAGATCTTGAAGGTCTCGCTAAGTAAAGGTGACGATAATGAGAAACTCGGCCTTTATTTGTAATATTAGCACTTTACATGTTTAAGATGGGTTAAGTTTCTGATTTTTCATGTTGTTGTTGCTAATGAGACTTAGTATCATGCTAGGAATCCTTGGTAAGGACCTTCATATGATTTGCTTATGCTATACATGCTTGTTGTTTAATTTCAGAAATTATATGCTTGCGACGGATACAAATATTATTCTTATTGAGGATTGTTTGTGGAATTAATTGCTGGTAGTTAGTGTATTTGATGATTTCATATGCTGGGTAAACTTTATATGTTGCGATTTTAGAAGTCTTGAATCGATTAGAGGAGATTTGAATGTTTTAGGAAAATGCGATTTTGCGTACAGCGGACTCTGAGCCGGTAGGCTGACCGGCAGCCGGTCAGCCGGCTCAGAGTCAGGGTGTTGATTTTCAATTGTTCAGAAATATAGGAAAGGATTCTGAGCCGGTAGGTCGGCCGCCGGTTGACCGCCGGTCGACCGGCTCAGAATAATTCTTGGGTGTGTTTGTGAAAATTATGAAGGCTTGGGAAATGAGTCCCAGCCGGCAGACCGGCAGCCGGTCCACCGGCTGAGAGTCTTTCCTTGTTGTTTTGGATTTTGAAGATTGGCTAGGGGAAGGGACTCCCAGCCGGCTGGCCGGCGGACGGTCCACCGGCTGAGAGCCTCTTCTCATTGATTTTCAGACGATGCTTTGGCATGGGAAGGGACTCCCAGCCGGTAGACCGGCAGACGGTCCCGGACCGCCTGAGAGCCCCTGTTCTCATTGTTTTGGTTTTAACTTTCAAACGATTATTCGGTTTTGTTTGAGATTCGTTCCGTGTACCTTCTGAGTGTGTTTGAGGTCCCCGGAGGATGGGCGACACTATATTGGGTTCGGGAATGGAGAGAGTGTAACACCCCCATTTATTTAGAGGCCTGATCTAGGACTCTCCAAATAATCAAGTGTGTTACCATCTCGGAATACCGAGGCAGTAGATAATCACAGGGAAGAAACACAGTACTTTATTGAATACTTTAAATGATAAAACATGAAGTCTCCAATACAACTCTAATACAATTGTCTCATGATAAAATAAAGTGTGACTAAGTAACGTCATCTACTACTAGACTGGTCAGGTTCATAGCCTCTCCTCCCATCCAGCTCCCGTGAGTCTAAAACCTGTAAATCTGCTCCCCAATAAATTGGATCAACGCAGACACAAATAAGCAAACAGGGTCAACACATGGTTGAGTAAGTAATATAATCAAGACATGAGCAGCATAATATGCATTTTCTCCACCTCAACAACTTCCAACTCTCCATTTCACCTCCAACACACCACACCTCCCATGACCATATCACAAGTCCCTTATCACAAGACCCATATCACAAGACCCATTTCTCAACCTCCGTTCTCCACATTATATAATATTAAACATTCAATCACAATATATCACCATGAAATATATCAATCAGATAAAGAGTATCCTCATGTCAAAACACAATTACCACATAGATATTCCCCTACCTCAATAGTCGGATGAAGTCGTCAGTTGCACAGCTGCTAAAAATGTTCCACTCGGAAATCGTTACCTTAACGTGTAATGCGCATGATTAATAAAACTCCCTAACACTACAAGAATACATAAAACAGGCGACTAAATTTGGCGACTGAAGACAGTCGCCAAATATAATTTGGCGACTGACATCAGTCGCCAAAGTTCTGTCGCAAGCCCTAGTCGCCAAAAAAAAATTGGCGATTGTTGTCAGTCGCCAAATTTGACGACTGTGATTCCAGTCGCCAAAGTAAGAAAACTGGCGACTGAGTATGTAGTAGCCAAATTGGCGACTGAGAGGACGCATAGTCGCCAATTTGGCGACTGTAGGTATGGGGGAGTCGCCATTTTGGCGACTGAAATGCAGTCGCCAAAGTGGGTTATTCAGTCGCCGTTTTGCTTTTTTTTCCAGTAGCTTTTCCAGTTTTGGCGGCTGACTGCAGTCGCCAAAACCACCATGTCAGTCGCCAAATTGGCTGGTAATTTTCATGTCATTTTCATTTTGATCTAGCCAAATCTCGTATTTATTCATCCCAATACGCAATGAAAACCTGCAAATAGAAAATTGCAACCCATTTGCGTGAACCGCACCTTTTGAAACACCAAATTCTCATTTATTAAAAAATGAGAACATTATCCAACTACAAGCTAAACTGACGAAACATTAAGCAACTTCAAGCTAAACTAACTAAACATTATCCAACCTTAAGCTAAACCAACTACATTATCCAAGTTCAAGCTAAACTAACTAAAAGTTATCCAACAACCTAAGCTACAAATCCTATGCCGGCTCCACTACCACCACCCTTACCATGAGGATCGTTGGGGTCATACCGTGATTGTGGACCGGGGTTGCATGTTGAGAAAAAGTTCTCCATGGCCTCTATGCGCTCCTTCATCAACCGAAACTGTTCATCTTGTTCTGAATTCACTCTTCTTTCTTCAGCGAGTTGAGTCTGTAGTTGACTCACAAGAGCCGGCTCATATGTTTGTCGAGGCTCATATGAGGATCTTCTTGCCGGTTGTTTGAAGAAGACACCATGGGCCTTTCCGGTGCCTTAGACATTTCCCTTCTTGTATCCCTTGAACAAATTAAACCAAATCTCATTATCTGGTACTTCGGGATGTTCCTCTTTTTCAGCCTCGAATGCTTCCTACATTAGTTGACAAAAAATTACCATCATTAGTTAACATAAATATCATTAGTTAACAATTCAAAACTATCTTAAGTAAAAAATCTTACATATAAAGCTTTGTCTTTTGGCTTAATCCAAATTCTCTCATTGTTAGCGTTCACCCTGGAATGTGTGCCAAGGAACTGTTCCGGGACCGTCGCAAGAGGATCTTCAGTCAACTGATCATCTGGTTGATCAGCTGACTGATCAGTTGACTGATCAGCTGACTGATCAGCTGACTTCTTTTTATTCTTCTTCTTCTTGTTCATCTACATACACGAACAAAATTCAATGTTTGCTTAGTGACATTATTATTACCAATATTCAAATAAACGAGCTAAATAAATAAGTGTTAATATGAAAACTTACACCAAAAAGTATGTCCAAAAATGACCGTGAACCAGCATGATGGGTAGGCTCAGCCATTCCATCCTTCTTGCCTCCCCTTTTGTTCATGGCCTTCTGTGCCGATCTGGCTCGAAACTTGTCAAGCAACGCATCATCTTTCCAAAAGAGCATACATCCTTCGGGACATGCATCAATCTTTTGATGCGGTAACTGAAGTCCTTTAACTACTTTTTTTTGTATTGTAGAAACTTCGAGTCATGACATTATCTTCGGGGATAGCATCCTCAAGCAGAGAAGCAATACCATCAACGGCATTAAATGACATATTATTCTCACACTTCAAGGTTACTATCCTAGAGGCCGCTTGTAATAATGACATTCTGCTCCCTTCGTATAAAGGTTGTTCCGCAGCTTTTAAAATGTCAAAAAATGCCTTTGCTTGGGGATTTGGAGGTTGTTCTTCATTCATAGCTCGACGGTCGTCATTATTGAGAACATTGTACTCTAAGGCATCAACAATCATATCTCTATATGGGTTCTCATCAAGTTGTTGGATGTGAGGTTGGATGTGAGGTTGTTCGTGAATTGGAGAATATACTTCCCCATGAGAAATCCAATTATAGTAATTCATAAATTAACTTTCAACAATCATGACTTAAACAACAACCTTAAATATAGAAGTACGACAACTAAATATAGAAACTTTCCTAAAGTAGACATCTCCCAAAATAGTAACTTCTAAAACGGGTAACTTTCCAAAAATAGATACTTTCGTTTTGAAATTCAAATTATTCAAAATACTCATTAATAACCATATCAAAACCTTCCTATAATAAATATTAATATACCATAATAATAACAAAGATACTAATATTAATAATTATATTAATAACATAATAATCATAATAATAATAATACCATAAATAAATATTATACCCAAAATAACATCCTCCTACCCGTGTACTACAACTCGTGACAACAACCCCCACATGACCACCGTGACACGCCCTACTACCACCGCCAGCCACCGACACACACACCGAGACTGCCTTCTACCACCACGACCACCAGCCACCTGACCGACAGCCACCAGTGAGTTGAACCAGGGCCCAGATCAGGCCTGGTTCCTCACCCATGACTCTGACCACACTACCTTAACCCTCACTTCGACGCAATCCCCGCCACTACTACCACCAACCGTGACCACCAAGACCACCTCTGGACTCCAGACTCTAGACACGGTGGTAGCATCGCACTGACCTCCCCCGAGTCCTCGATGCTACCACCCCCCCCCCCAAACACCCATGTACACGCTTATACAAAACAAAACTGGACTGCAACAACACAACCTCCCGACCACCCCTGTCAAACCACCCTGCACCACCATGACCAGACACCACCGTACCTCGAGACCGCCACCACGAGCACCCCCCATAAACCCCCTGTCTGAACAACCAAAGACCCATAACAATAAACATACGAACAAATCTAAAAACTGATTATAAAACACATCAGAAAAACGCATGTTGAACTCGTAATACACACCTTCCCTGACACCGCATTCGCCACCTTCGAAAGTGTGCAAAAACAACCAACAACACGACACCTATGACCAATATATACTCATTATACATCCTAGTATAATCGTATGTAAAAAGAACAAGAAATAAACGTGTTTGCATTCCCCTAAACAGACGACAAAGACCATACATAAAACTGAGATTAAAGTGAACGTGGTGACCATACCAGATCCTTGGCCAAATCGAGGTACCCTAGGACCACCTTCAACCACCGTGAGCAGGTTGTTTCTCTTCCCTACAGTGACGGCTAGGTTTTAGTGAGATCTGGTTTGAGTTTGAGTAGGGTTTAGGGTAAGGAAAACCTCCCTATATATGGCGGCAGGACAGTGTTCTAAACACTGTTTCTGGAAAACGTATGGGCTGTGCTCTTTTATCACGCTTTTCGAGGCCCAATACGAGGCACCAGCAGGTCACAAGTTCGACTCTTACTAACACCATACCACTACTATTATTACAAGATGCCTTGGTTCCCATTTCGAATCCCACTGAAGACCAAAACGCTCATCGAAATGCGAGTATGCACAAGCTTACAAAACGACCAATTTAATAAGTAACTCATCGCCTAACCATAAATTACCCATGAATTACTATATTTTAATAATAATAATTCGGGTTATTACAGTCTTCCCCCCTTAAAATGAACTTCGTCCCGAAGTTCACCCACTCATAACGTCAACACATACGCACGACACACCCTAATCATGTTAAAAACATGTTAAAATCATGAAATGTTACATTCTACCCCACTAAAAAAAAGAGTTACGTCCTCGTAACTTACCTCAAACGAAAAGCTGCGGATAACGCTCCTTCATGGACGCCTCGGACTCCCAAATAGCCTCCTCCATGTTGTGATTGGTCCATAAGACCTTTACTAACACTGTTTCTCCATTCCGCGTCTTTCGAATCTTTCTATCCAGAATCTCCTTTGGAAGCTCAACATAAGTAAGTTGCTCATCTACCTCAATCACCTCATGGCTCAGCACATGTGAGGGGTCACTCACATACTTCCTCAATTGGGATACATGGAACACATTATGGACCCTGGATAGAGCTGGTGGTAAAGCTAACCGATATGCCACCTCCCCAACCCTGTCCAAAATCTCAAATGGTCCAATAAACTTTTGACTCAGTTTACCTCACTTTCCAAACCGCATTACACCCTTCATAGGAGATACCTTCAGCAGTACCTTCTCGCCTACCTCAAAAGAAATGTCACTCCTCTTGAGATCTGCATAACTCTTCTGTCTGTCCTGGGCAGCCCTCATTTTCTGTCTTATTACTTGTACTTGCTCAACCATTTCCTGAATCATTTCCGGACCCAAAACCACAGCGTCAGCTCGGTCATCCCAACACACAAAACTGCGGCACTTCCTCCTGTACAATGCCTCAAATGGAGCCATACCAATACTGGCGTGGTAGCTATTATTATAAGAGAACTCTATCAACCCCAGTCGGTCTTCCCATGATCCCCCGAATTCCAACACGCAAGCTCTTAGCATATCTTCCAAGGTTTGAATAGTCCTCTCTGTCTGACCATCTGTAGCTGGATGAAAAGCCGTACTCATCTTTAACTGTGTGCCCAACGCGGTTTGCAGCTCTTGCTAAAATCTGGAGATAAATCTCGAGTCGCGATCGGAAACAATATCCTTAGGAACTCCATGCAACTTGACTACGTTCTGCACATATGACTTTGCTAATTCAGCCTTACTCCAGGTATCCTTCATTGGAATAAAGTGAGCGGGCTTGGTCAATCTATCCACGATTACCCAGATCATGTTGTTGCCCTTCTGAGTGCGAGGCAACCCCACAATGAAATCCATAGAAATATTCTCCCATTTCCATTCCGGTACATCCAGTGGTTGAACCTTCCCCTGAGGTCTCTTATGCTCTCCCTTTACCCTCTGACACGTCAGGCACCGTGATACAAACTCAGCAATCTCTTTCATCATATTGGGCCACCAAAAAGTCTTTTTAAGGTCCTTGTACAACTTGTCACCCCCTGGGTGAACGGAGTATGGCGTAGCATGGGCTTCTGTTAGAATTTTCTTCTTCAATTCCTCATTATCCGTAACACACCATCTCCCATTGAATCTCAGGCTATCATCAGCATCGACACTGAATTTGGATTCGGTCCCACTATCACTTCCCTCGATCATTCGTTGCCACTTCTGAATTTTCAAGTCTTCTTTCTGCAATTCTTGATTTCTCCATACAATTCTGGCTCCACTCTCAGATCGCTAAGTATATCCCCTTTCCGAATCATACAGATTCCCATTTCACCCAACTCATTATGCAGTCGTATTCTCAATCTGGCACTTCGCAATGCATGAACATATTTCCTACTCAAGGCATCAACAACTACATTAGCCTTGCCCTCATGGTAGACAATCTGCATATCGTAGTCACCAATTACTTCTATCCACCTCCTTTGCCTCATATTCAGCTCTCGCTGAGTATAGATGTACTTCAAACTTTTGTGGTCCGAAAACACCTTAAATGTGGCTCCGTAAAGATAATGACGCCACAGTTTCAGTGCAAAAACCACAGCCCCCAACTCCAAATCATGGGTAGGATAGTTCTCCTCATAGGTCTTCAATTGACGGGAAACATAAGCTATCACTCTCCCATTCTGCATTAATACACATCCTAGCCCATGTTTCGAAGCGTCGGTATAAACTTCAAAGTTATCATTCCCATCTGGCAAGGCAAGGATAGGAGCTGTCGTCAGACGTTCCTTAAGAGTTAAGAACGCCTTCTCACAACTCTCATCCCCTATGAAACGATTCTCTTTTCTCATTAACGACGTCAGCGGCTTAGCTAGTTTCGAGAAATCTTTGACAAATCTCCTGTAGTACCCAGCTAACCCCAAGAAACTTCGGATCTCACCCACATTCTTTGGAATTTGCCATCTTGTCACAGGTTCGATCTTGCTGGGGTCCACAGACACCCCCTCCTTGGAAATTACATGACCCAAGAAAGCAACTTTCTCTAACTAGAACTCGCATTTACTCAACTTAGCATACAACCCATTCACCTCAAGAGTCTTCAACACGGTCTTCAGATGTTCCTCATGCTCTTCTTTGTTCTTGGAATACACCAAAATGTCATCGATAAACACAACCACGAACTTATCCAGGTACGGACTGAATACCCGGTTCATCAAATCCATGAACACTGCTGGTGCATTAGTTAACCCGAACGGCATAACCACAAATTCGTAGTGGCCATACCTTGTTCTGAAAGCGGTCTTGGGGATATCTTCATCTTTAATCCTCAGTTGGTGATAACCCGATCTCAGATCAATTTTTGAAAAGACCCCGGCTTTACTCAACTGGTCGAATAGATCATCAATTCTAGGAAAGGGGTAGCGGTTCTTAACAGTCACATTGTTCAACTCTCGGTAGTCAACGCAAAGTCTCAGACTCCCGTCCTTCTTCTTTACAAAAAGTACGGGTGCTCCCCAAGGCGACACACAAGGCCGGATGAATCCCTTCTCAGCCAATTCATCCAGTTGCTTTTTCAATTCTTCCATCTCCTTTGGTCCCATACGGTAAGGTGATTTTGATATGGGTCCTGCACCAGGCTTGAGATCGATAGAGAAGTCGACCTCCCTCCTAGGTGGTAATCCCGACACATCGTCTCGGAACACACCCTCAAACTCCCTCACTACAGGTATCTCACTAACACTCGGAGTCTCCGCCTCACAGTTCCACATCTGGCACAATATTAAACTTTCCCCCTTCCGCAGGCTCGACTTAAGGATATTCACTGATATGAACTTGACCTTAGGTTTAACCACGAACCCCCTATAGGTAACCCTCACCCCCTTCGGTCCTCTCAGAGAAATTTTCTTTTGGTAACAATCAATAAAAGCGCGATATTTCCCTAGCCAATCCATTCCCAGGATTACTTCAAAGTCCCCCAATGGAAATTCGATAAGGTCGCAATGGAAAACCACTTCCCCAATTTTGATGGGTACACTCCTAAAGACTCTAGTACATGACACCGATTCCCCGGATGGTATTGTTACAGAATCCTCAACCCAATCATAGATAACAAGCCCTAACTCCCTAGCATGATCTCTAGACACAAAAGAATGGGTTGCGCCGGAATCAAAAAGTACGAAGGTAGGTTTAAGATTCACAAGAAAAGTACCAGTCACGACATGGGCGTCATCCTGGGCAGCCTGTTTCTCCATGGCAAAGAGCTTGCCACTTGCTTCACTCCACTCTAGCTAGTAGAGGCTACTCCTGTCTGTTAATTGCCTTCAGCTGCGGTCTTCTGGTTACTGCCACTCCCGTTGTACTGATTATGTTGGGAACGGTTTTGATAATTGTTGTAACTCTTCTGGTAGTTATTGTTAGTACCAGATCTCGAATTCCCTCCATAGCTTGACATAGGGGTACGGTAACCTCCACTCCCCGAAGTGTTCATGCGGGACCCACTGTACCCCGGAGTTGGGGTACGGTAACTCCCAGATTGGTATCCTCCCGAAGATCGACATACAGCCTGCTTATGCCCCGTCTTTCCACACCCATAACACACGATCCCCACAGAACTGGTTCCCGAACTCCCACTCCTGTAGTTTCCTCCACTCTGGTTCCTGGTACCAGCCGAAGCACTGCTATTGAAATATCCACTGTACTTGTTAGAATTCTGCTTTTTCGACCCTGAATTGTCACTCAAGGTCTCAGTCTTCCTCTTGTCACTTCTTGTCTTCTTCTCCTCTTTGATCATATCTGCGAGCCTCTCTGCTGCCCCAGCCCTCAAATAGATATCTCGGACGGTAGTGGGTGGTGCAGCAATGAGTCTCTTCTTAACAGCTATGGTTAACCCTCTCTCAAACTTCATGGCAAGCATCGGCTCATCCATCCCCATCTCCCCCACATGGCCCAGTAACGAGAGAAATTTCCGGTAGTAAACTTCCACGGTCATCTCGTCAGTCATGCGAAAAAGTTCAAACTCTTCTCTCAGCTTTCTCTTTTGGAACTCTGGTAGAAATACCTCAAATAGGATCCTCTTAAAAGCAACCCACTCCACATGATTAATTCCATCTCCCATAGCTGCTTCCCGGATTTCCCCCTTGTTACTGGTCCACCAATCACCAGCCATTCCTCTCAAGTAATGAGCAGCTTGGTCTACTCTCAGCTCTTCTGGACAGTCTATCAACTCGAAAAAGTTGCTGAACTCTCGACACCACTCTCCGAGTAAATGAGGTTCCCCCTCTCCAGTGAATTGCGTAGGGTTATGCCTTGCGATGATGGTACTCATTTTGGCAGAATCCAAGCGTTTGGCCCGAAGAGCCGCATTCTCTGCTAATATTCGATCTAGTTCCTCTTGAGTGATTTCAGCCGCGTTATTCCTTCTCGGAGGCATTCTATAATATACAAGGAAAACAATGAGCCCTAGTTAAAGTAAGGGTACTCACTTAGACTTACATCGATATCATGGTAGTACCATTATTCTCATGCCTTACAGTATTGATACTCTTCCTAGCACCGTATCTATCATGGAGGCTTAGGGATCACACAACCGCATATCATTAGGCATGCATAACTATTAATATAACACTGATTATCGCATGTATGCACATCATTATATATACTCTATGTAAACAACCATATAGTTCTGATATTCATACTTCTCTTTATATTCATGCCATTCATATATATAGAAGGGTTCTTACAACCTTTATCATGCTTTTACCACAAATTCCACCACTTCCTATTCTACCCTTTTCGCTCGTATTCACTCAAGGTATCCGGGTAAAACTGAGAGGGCCTATGGTTCGGTGTGAGGGGGCCCCAGGCTCATACTTCCCTTTTAGTGTGCTCCTAACAGTTCTATCCCGGGGTTCATTTTATTTAGACTCTTCCTATATTCATTGGGTTCATTAGGTTAGGCCTGAGGATCGTTCGCTCTGATACCACTTTGTAACACCCCCATTTATTTAGAGGCCTGATCTAGGACCCTCCAAATAATCAAGGGCGTTGCCATCTCGGAATACCGAGGCAGTAGATAATCACAGGGAAGAAACACATTACTTTATTGAATACTTTAAATGATAAAACATGAAATCTCCAATACAACTCTAATACAACTGTCTCATGATAAAATAAAGTGTGACTAAGTAACGTCATCTACTACTAGACTGGTCAGGTTCATAGCCTCTCCTCCCATCCAGCTCCCGTGAGTCTAAAACCTGTAAATCTGCTCCCCAATAAATTGGATCAACGCAGACACAAATAAGCAAACAGGGTCAACACATGGTTGAGTAGGTAATATAATCAAGACATGAACAACACAATATGCATTTTCTCCACCTCCGCAACTTCCAACTCTCCATTTCACCTCCAACACACCACACCTCCCATGGCCATATCACAAGTCCCTTATCACAAGACCCATATCACAAGACCCATTTCTCAACCTCCGTTCTCCACATTATACAATATTAAACATTCAATCACAATATATCACCATGAAATATATCAATCAGATAAAGAGTATCCTCATGTCAAAACACAATTACCACATAGATATTCCCCTACCTCAATAGTCGGATGAAGTCGTCAGTTGCACAGGTGCTAAAAATGTTCCACTCGGAAATCGTTACCTAAACGTGTAATGCGCATGATTAATAAAACTCCCTAATTTACTTGATACAAGTACGACTACTAAATATAGAAACTTTCCTAAAGTAGACATCTCCCAAAATATTAACTTCTAAAACGGGTAACTTTCCAAAAATAGATACTTTGGTTTTGAAATTCAAATTATTCAAAATACTCATTAATAACCATATCAAAACCTTCCTATAATAAATATTAATATACCATAATAATAACAAAGATACTAATATTAATAATTATATTAATAACATAATAATCATAATAATAATAATGCCATAAATAAATATTATACCCAAAATAACATCCTTCTACCCGTGTACTACAACCCGTGACAACAACCCCCACATGACCACCGTGACACGCCCTACTACCACCGCCAGCCACTGACACACACACCGAGACCGCCTTCTACCACCACGACCACCAGCCACCTGACCGACAGCCACCGGTGAGTTGAACCAGGGCCCAGATCAGGCCTGGTTCCTCACCCACGACTCTGACCACACTACCTTAACCCTCACTTCGACGCAATCCCCGCCACAACTACCACCAACCGTGACCACCAAGACCACCTCTGGACTCCAGACTCTAGACACGGTGGTAGCATCGCACTGACCTCCCCCGAGTCCTCGATGCTACCACCCCCCCCCCCCAAACACCCATGTACACGCTTATACAAAACAAAACTGGACTGCAACAACACAACCTCCCGACCACCCTTGTCAAACCACCCTGCACCACCATGACCAGACACCACCGTACCTCGAGACCACCACCACGAGCACCCCCCATAAACCACCTGTCTCAACAACCAAAGACCCATAACAATAAACATACGAACAAATCTAAAAACTGATTATAAAACACATCAGAAAAACGCCTGTTGAACTCGTAATACACCCCTTCCCTGACACCGCATTCGCCACCTTCGAAAGTGTGCTAAAACAACCAACGACACGACACCTATGACCAATATATACTCATTATACATCCTAGTATAATCGTATGTAAAAACAACAAAAAATAAACGTGTTTGCATTCCCCTAAACAGACGACAAAGACCATACATAAAACTGAGATTAAAGTGAACGTGGTGACCATACCAGATCCTTGGCCAAATCAAGGTACCCTAGGACCACCTTCAACCACCGTGAGCAGGTTGTTTCTCTTCCCTACAGTGACGGCTAGGTTTTAGTGAGATCTGGTTTGAGTTTGAGTAGGGTTTAAGGTAAGGAAAACCTCCCTATATATGGCGGTAGGACAATGTTCTAAACACTGTTTCTGGAAAACGTATGGGCTGTGCTCTCTTATCACGCTTTTCGAGGCCCAATACGAGGCACCAGCAGGTCACAAGTTCGACTCTTACTAACACCATACCACTACTATTATTACAAGATGCCTTGGTTCCCATTTCGAATCCCACTGAAGACCAAAACGCTCATCAAAATGCGAGTATGCACAAGCTTACAAAACGACCAATTTAATAAGTAACTCATCGCCTAACCATAAATTAACCATGAATTAATATATTTTAATAATAATAATTCGGGTTATTACAGTCTTCCCCCCTTAAAATGAACTTCGTCCCGAAGTTCACCCACTCATAACGTCAACACATACACACGACACACCCTAATCATGTTAAAAATCTGTTAAAATCATGAAATGTTACAGAGAGGATAGAGACCCCCCGGTCGGGTAACCGAAAGGGAAACCGGCTCTCCCTCAACTTAGTTCCCGGGATCAATTAAGTGTTGATTAGAAGTATAAGAAAGTAGAACAATAGATTAGTTCCTATACTTGGATGATATTGTATTGATGCGTATTAAGGTATGCCTTAAGTTGGCCTCTGAGCTTAATACGTGAGATGGTTGTCATATATGGGGATATGCCTTAAGTTGGCCTCTGAGCCTTATATGTGTATGGTTGTCGTGTCTGGGATATGCCTTAAGCTGGCCTCTGAGCCCAGACATGTTTGATTGTGATCGCGTTGGAACATGCCTTAAGTTGGCCTCTGAGTCTGACGAGTAGAGCAGCTGCACAACGGGGTAGCTAAGGAACTGACACCTTACCTGGAGTGCAGATGTTTGATGCTAGGACATGCCTTAAGCTGGCCTCTGAGTCTAGTGTCTTGTGATGTGGTGAAGGGACATGCCTTAAGCTGGCCTCTGAGTCCTTTACTTTTGGGTGCTAGTCTATGCCTTAAGTTGGCCTCTGAGTCTAGTGTCTTGCTGATTGGCAGGTCCATGCCTTAAGTTGGCCTCTGAGTCCTTGATTGCTGAATGATTGGTATATAGGTTATGTCTTAAGTTGACCGCTGAACCTTTATGCTTGCTGGATGATTGGTATTTAGGTTA
This sequence comes from Silene conica, assembly GCA_029255685.2. Classification (NCBI taxonomy): domain Eukaryota; kingdom Viridiplantae; phylum Streptophyta; class Magnoliopsida; order Caryophyllales; family Caryophyllaceae; genus Silene; species Silene conica. The sequence goes on from CM055314.2 coordinate 79,867,492, forward strand.
TGTCTTAAGTTGACCGCTGATCCTTTATACTTGCTCAATGATTGGTATTTAGGTTATGTATTAAGTTGACCGATGAACCTTTATGCTTGCTGAATGATTGGTATTTAGGTTATGTCTTAAGTTGACCGCTGAACCTTTATGCTTGCTGAATGATTGGTATTTAGGTTATGTCTGAAGTTGACCGCTGAACCTTATACTTGCTGAGTTTTATCTGCTTGCCTAGAGTTGGTACAGTGTCAGATATAGATGTTGATATTGATGAGTATGGTACTTGACTTTGATATTGTTCATCCAAGGCATTGGATGACTCTTTAGTCAGTTTCGTAAATGGTTTGGACTGAAAGACCCCCCGACCGGGCAACCGGTAGGGAAACCGACTCTCCTTCCAAATAGTTTCCGAAGTTGGTTGAGAGCCGTGCATTAGTAATTGCATGATGATATGAGATTCAGTTATTGAGATATTGTATACTTCACATGTTTATGTATGCTGGAGTATTCTGTTTGCCTTGTTGTGTTACGTGTCGCTACAAAAGGTGGCTAGGAGAACTCTAGTCACTCCCCACTGATTGTGGCTTACATGTTTACATGTATGTAGGTACATGACAGGTTGGCAGAGGGGTTGCATGGAGCTAGCGAGCGATGATCCTTCATCGATTGACTTACACCTTTACGTTAGCTAGACTTTAGATTCACATTTCAGTTCTTGAGTGCCTGTAGGGATGTGCCATCCCGGGCTGCTTTTGTATTGCACTTAAGTACTTATTTATGTTTCAGTTTTGTAGTAGGACGCCTCGCGTGTTTAGTTATGTTAAAAAGTTTTAATTCCGCTGCATTTTTAGTACTTTGTGTGTTTATTTATTTCCGCTTCGCGAGGGGTTTTACATTATATATAAGGGTTATCTAATGACAATACTCCAAACTATTGGTCGCCTTCTGAAAATACTATGAACTTTAATTTAACTCAAAATAAACCATACTATCAACTTCATCCTCTCATATTACTCTCTTTAACCGATTACCTGTGAAACACGTCAATTCCTCCATTATTTTTTACAAAGCTATTACCATGAATCATCCTACCCAGCCTTATTGTTGCTGCACCACCGACATAAATGTCGGCATACCACCCAGCAACACCTACTCCAACATTTGGACCATCTAAGCACCAAAATAACGATACCACTCACAACCTCCAAAACCTTAAATTAATATTTACCCCCAAATTGATTTGGGGATCTAAGGTTCTGGACTACTGGAGGAGGGGTGCAACAATGTCGACGACAGTGATGCAATGAGCCGACGTACGTAAGGGTGCAAGAAATAGAGTTATGGTGCATCGTCGATGGTAAGAAGGCGAGCCAGGAAAGGTTGTAGCCTCTTTTTATAGACTAAAACAAATTAAAAAAGGAAGAAGAGGTGCCAATTGGGTTTATGTACATAAAATCCATTTGAAAGTGGACTATGAAAACATTCAGGATAATTCACAAAATCAACAAAATATTTAGCATAAATCACAAAATCAAGTAATATCACAATCCAAATGTTATGATAAGAAAAAAGTTGTTTTTCAGGTGCATCTCAACAGTGGCGACAACGAAGCTATTCTTGTTGTTTAATAACAATAATGATTGGATCATTAGAGGATGATGTTTTTGGTGTTGGTTGCATGAATAGTGGTGTTGGTTGGGTGAATGATGGTTTAATGGGTAGAAGAAGACAACGGATGCGGATGTCTACGGTGGTGAATGGTTGTTGAAGTGGTGTAGGTGGTTGTTGGGTTAGGAGTGAGGTTAAGAGTTTACGGCTGATGAATAAAAAGGATGGAGTATTGGTGATTGAGACTTGGACGGTGATTGAATGGTTGTAACCAGACAACTTAATTTTTTAACTTGATTTTACAGGTTAAAAACGGAGCTAGTATACTACGGGAAGAGAGAGGCTCAATAGTTTAATTTAAAGTTTAGAGTATTTTAAGGAGGTCAATAGTTTTGAGTATTTACGTTATATAGCCATATATATAATTCCTTTTATCCCGTCTTTCTTTGTATCTGGTTTCTCTGACATCATTCAAATTGTTTTTCTCAATTGTTTTTACTTGACAAATTTCTCACTTCCTGAAAAATTATCATCGTAAAGATTTATCAAACGTGTTAACGCTCCGTTAGTTCTACATGAATATATCAAGAAACAAATTACAAATACGTAAAATATATGGAACCATATCTTAATAAGATTACCAATATTGGGTATTGACAAGTCATGAGAAGTTTTTCGACCAACTTTCCTTATTTATTTATTTATTTATTAAAATTCGGATCGGATTTGGATATCCTGTTTTAAGATAATCACAATCCATATCCGAACCAGTTTATTCGGTAAAAATCGGTTCAGATATCCAATTTAAATGGTATCTATATTTTCGAATTTTTATTTTCGCATTTCGGATCGGATTCAGAAAAAATCCGTATCGAATTTTTTTTTCTCAGCCTTAGTGTGCATAGTGAAATACAACGAAAATTAGTTAGGACACGGATTACATAGACCCAACCTAGTCCAACACTAACAAAAAAAAAGGAGCGTGGCGTCCCTCACTCGTCCAGTGCCTGGGTATCGTCGGCCTAGCTCGGCTCATGCTGTCATGGTCCGATTACGTAAATACTAATGCAATGTAAATATACTAGTTTTAAACCCTGACAAATTGCACGGTATGCTATTTTAAATTTTTTTATTTTAAGTAAATATAAATTCATTTTGTTATCATAAATAAATATAAATATTTAAAGTTAATTTTTACATTGATTAAATATCACATTTTAAAGTTATTTATCTTTACAAATAAAGTTAAAAAAACAAATCTCTACTTTTTATAAAAAAATTTAAATTATAAATGTAATTGTCGAGTTATAAATTCATAATTTAGTTTTTAAACTTGGATTTAAAATACTACGCGCAATTAGCACAGGTGATCTAGAGAAGTCAATTGGTCAAGTAGCTGATAGTATTATTCTTTTTTGGTCATATAAATATGAGTTTTTAGTTTCTAACTTACAACTTATTACTCTGACAAATTATAAAAAGAAATGATATATAAAGCAAACTATATTAGGATGAAAAATAACACTAAAGTAGTAAAATTGAACAGGCTATGCAAATAATTGAAACTTATTTTTCATAAATCAATCTTAAGAATCAGTGCACAAAACAAAATATTTTTTTTGTGTCGTACACGTTTGAAATTAAAAGTTTGACCCGTTTTTTATTCAGTACATATAACACCCCTCCTTTGTAAATGTTGAGTTGTGACTCAACTCGGCCGAGTCAGTCGAACTCGACCGAGTAAGTCGAACTCGGCCGAGTATGTTTAACTCGGCCGAGTAAGTTCAACTTGGCCGAGTAAGTGTCACTCGGTCGAGTGGGTCTTACTCGGTCGAGTGTGTCTTTCCGACAGTCGGGCTGCGGTTAATTATGTAAACAAACCCGAAAATTCTATTTACTTTTAACCTTAATCAAAAACAGTAAATCAGTTTTCTCTTTCATCCCTTTCTTCTCAAACCTTCCTAAGGGTTTTAGCAAGAGTCTAGAAGCGCCGATCATCTAACTTAATCCGTATTCCATCAAGTAAGTGTTATCCTGTCATGTTCTTATCGTTGTCTATGGTTATGATGGTAAGTAATCCTTATGTATATAATCCTTAGGAGGAGTATTCGTAAAAGAGCGTTGGTAGAACGGTTGTGGAATCGTTTCTTGTTGTGATTGTGACGATATTGTGACGGTTGTATTTTGATATCACTATACTGTTATTGAGAATTGTATTGGGAACATATGTGTGGGACCGTTACGGTAAACGGCTCTCACTCCTACGATCGCTCTTCGTGGAACCCGCCATGGAGAGGATGTGCACATTAAGGATCTATGTACCCCTTGCTGCGAGCAAGTGGGGGATTGATGTGGGGCTTGAGGCCGCCACCTGGTTATTGTGCCAGTGATATTGATTGATTGTGATTATCAGACTGTGGTTTGTGTTATTGTATTTTGACCGTCTTATTGCAGCATTTTCTGACACTTGTTGTAACACCCCCATTTATTTAAGAGCCTTTAGCAAGACATTCTCAAATAAATAGAGTTGTTACCATCTCGGAATGTCCGAGGTAGTGAATAACAAAGTAAAACAATACAAAGTACTTTATATAAAACAGATAAAATTTAAACTTTTGATACTACAACTATTACGCAAAGAATAAAAGTACAACTGATAACATCTAAGTATTTGATATAATTCTAAGTCGGTCCAAAGTCTGCATCTCACATTCCTGCCCCCGTTCCTAGCTCATCTGTCTCTGACCTGTAGAATCTACTCCCCATTCCGGATCATCGTAGGTGTACACGAATACACTGTCAACCTCGCGGTTGAGTAGGATAACATAATAATTATAATGCAACAGGTAAATGATATGCAAATGCCATGACATGCTCGAGCTCAATCTCATTCTCAAACTCATACCCTTGCACCAAGCCATACCGAACCTCCCGGCAGACTGTAATCGGTCGTCACCGAACACCAGCTAAATAGCTGATAAGACACCAGGCCTGGTCTACAGAACCACCCTGGGCTTTATATCAGAACAATATCTGATCCATAACTTTCTGAGTAACCAATGCATATGCTATGCTCATGAATGCAACGAAATAAGTATTCAATCATGCTATCAAATAATGAAATGCTCATGCGATTACTAATAATCAACAATCAATCCAACCAATATCATTCTCATATCAATCATACTCAGCATCCAAAACACACAATACCACATCCATTCATAACACATCATAGAGTATAAGGTCAGTGTATCCTACCTGGAATAGCAAGTCTGAAAGGTAACACCGTTTAGAAATATTCCACCTCGAACTCCGTTCCTATAATTATTATTTAATATTAAATTCTACTCATACAACCACATGCTATTAATTAACTACAATTTACTAAATATGGACTTACCAGAAATCGACTTACTATAAATATAGCATGAAATCAACTACCATTATTACAAACTTAACAACATATTCAACACTTTTACTAATATTAATATTAACCATAATGACAACAATAATAATATGAATAATAACCATAACAATATACATTAATAGTAACAAAGTAACGCCAATAATATATTACCATAAAATTATAAATTTGTAACCATAATAATTAATAATTATCACAAATTCATTAGTAATAATAATAAGCATAACAATTGTCAAAACACGATTAAAAATACTAATGACATCACTACTTATACGATTATCGAAATTTAGTAATAATAATACCATTAATCATAAAAAATAATTATAATAAAACAATCATAAAAATAAGACAATAATAATAATAATCATAATTGTTTAGCCCAAAAATCCACTACTGGGTCCAGAAGATAAATAAACAACCTAACGCCAGGAGCAGAGCAGGGGGAAAGCAGATGCAGACCAGGCACAACCCAGAGCAGAAAAAAGAGCTGTTAAAGGAAAGGGAATAGATCAAAACCCTAAGAGGATATTCCCCTATATTATCTCCCACATTTCAGCACCAAAAACCGAGTCAGTTGAGCAGCAATTCGCAGCTATAAAAAGAGAGACTAGGTCATTTCTTAGTCATTCTGTTCATACGTTGTAATCTAATACTTGCGCATACACTTGTAAACATCATCAAGCAAAATCTTCGATCATAGTAAAAATATTGGTGTGATTCCGTTCCCCCCGCGGTTGTTTCCCTAAACGGGTTTTTCCGCGTCACCAAAAATCTCTTGCGTCGTTGTTTTATCTCTTTAAATTTTCGTATTCATTTTCTACGTTAGTCTTTATATTGGTTGACACTTTGACCCACATCACATAAACATTAACCCGGTAGAAATTTTACCAAAACAATTTGGCGCCCACCGTGGGGCATAGTGCGCATTCCAATATATAAAACCGTCATCTCGCCACAAAAACATGTCTGGGACCAGAGCTAACCCTTCCAGTTCCCAGAGCATGCCAGCCCAGTCCAGTGGGATCAACCCTACTGTATCTGCTGGACTCACAGGACCATCCCTGGTCGTGAGTCAGACCACAGCCTCCAAAGTTGTGGTTCCACCTAGCAAACCTCCTCAGGTTCCCAGATCAACCCCTGTGTCTGCTTCCCCAAGGCAGAGCAGAGAAAGCAGTCCCAGCAGGAGCAGAGAAGCCCAGATACCCGGAGCAGGCCAGCAGCCGCAGGTTCCCCGTACCGATCCAATGCAGATGGTGGTCCAGGGAATGAGTGCCCTGCAAGAAGCTATAGAGGGCCTGAAGAAGGACAATCTGAACCTGAGAGAGCAGATCGCCGCAGTCACACGTCCAGAACAGCCGTTCAGAATGTTGCAGCCAGGGCCTGGGCAGACCTACAACCCCTTCGGGAGAACAGGGTTGAACCGGCCAATCCCCCAGGAGATCGTCACCAGGCTGGATCTAGGCGTCACCACCCCGAACAGTGGTCTAGAGATACTGGATCTGGATTCATCCGTGTTTGGAGCACCGCAGTCCAGACCAGTTCAGCCTGCAGGTAATCCTACGCCTTATTTTCCCCCTGGGACTGACCCTTTGATTTTTTCAGGTACCCCTCCGCAGCCTACCATCGGACGAACGCCGGAGATCTCCGTAGGAGCAGCACCCGTGAACCAGCCCAGCGTTGGAGGGTGGCAAGGAGGAGCACCAGCGCAGTTAGCAGCGGGTTGGCATCCAGGACCAGGCTTCAGTTCATTTGTAGCAACCAGTGAATCAGCCGCAGGCCCTTGGGGAAGAGCCCCTCTAGGCTTCCTCCCTCCGCCAGTCAACCCGACCCCAGGTCCCTGGGGAGGAGCCCCTCCAGGCTTCCTCCCTCCGCCAGTCAATCCATTCCCTGGAGTAGGCAGTCTCTCAGACCAGCGCTACCAGGAGCTGAAAGACATGATCACCAAGATACCTGGCATGCCAAGACCCATGGAGAAAGCTTCCCAGGACAGCTATGCAGATTCACCATTCATCGACAACATTGCCCTGATCAATGTGCCCAAGGGGTTTGTGCCACCAACCATGACACTATATGATGGTACGGCCGACCCTCTGGACCACATAAATCAATATAAGCATAAAATGATGGTGGTAACCGCAACCGGAGCACTTAAGGAGGCTTGCATGTGCAAAGGATTTGGGTCAACCCTATCCGGAGCAGCCCTGCACTGGTTTGTGGGATTGCCCAATCGCAGCATCTCCTCCTTTGCAGATCTGGTTAATGCTTTTAATCAGCAGTTTGCTAGCAGCATGAAACCAGAGAAGCAGACCAGTGATCTATACAGAATTGTTCAAGGATTCGAGGAAACCACTCGAGATTACCTCACCAGGTTCAACAAGGAAAAGGTTGCCATCCCGCATTGTGATGTACCCACTGCCATTGAAGCCTTCCGCAGGGGGTTACATCACGATTCAGACCTGTACAAGCAATTGACAATGCACCCATGCACTGCCTTTGCCGATGTACAGGCCTAGGCAGTTGCAGCCATGAGGCTGGAAGAGGACGCTGCCTCCAGAAGAAGTGCTTACGACACAGAACCTGTGTCTAGGAAAGCGCCAGTGGAAAAGAGGAATGAAAGATCAAAGCCCTACAGCAAACCAGTGAGCAAAGTATCCGAGAGCACCGGTGGGAAAAACGATGCAGACCCACCTCCGAAGGTCAGTGAGTATGGTTTTACCACCGGAATAGCTGGCTTGCTAAAGGCCTTGAAAGAGCTCAAAGGGGTCAGATGGCCAAAGAAGAGAGAGGAGCGGCTCAATGACCGCCGTGATGCTAGCAAAAAATGTGAATTTCATGATGACATAGGTCATACCACGGACGAATGTTACACCCTCAGAAAGGAGGTCCGATTCCAGTATGACCGAGGCAACTTGGACCATCTGCTCCTAGAGAAGTCCACCAGAGTCAACGCAGCCAGCCAGGTGCAGCCTTCACCAATTCCTCCCTGCAATAGAATTGTCAATGTCATTACTGGAGGATCAGAGCTGTGTGGGCTCACCTACTCAGCAGCCAAAAGACGTGTAACTGCAGCAAAGGGAGACAAGCCAGAATCATCATACAGAATAGCAAGGCAGGACCTCCCATCAGTGACCTTTGACGAAACAGACGCAGAAGCTGTACCAGAGCAGCACCATGATGCCCTGATTATCACATTAAATAGCGGCAATTGTGAGGTCAGGAAGGTCATGGTAGACACAGGCAGCTCCGTCAACCTACTAATGCTGGAAGCACTAAAGAGCATGGGATTTGACGAGAAGGACCTGACAAAGAAAGTTATTCCCCTGGTCGGATTCAGTGGAGAAACAGCGCATACCCTGGGGGAAATCACCATCCCCACCTACGCCGGAGGGCTGAACAGGTAAGGTACTTAGTTATTGATGGTCCATCTACTTACAATGTTATTCTTGGCAGGCCCTGGATCCACGAAATGCGAGCAATCCCGTCAACGTATCACCAGTGCCTGAAATTTCCCACACCGTGGGGAGTTCAGGAGATACGGGGAGACCAGGAGGAGGCCAAGGATTGTTACAAAGTAGCTCTCAAAAGGACCACCAAACCACCAGCTGCCAGGGCATAGCAACTACAGCAACTGCACATCCAGGAGGAATACATCGAGCCCCAGCAGGCAGAAATCGATGAGGTCCACCTGGATGAGCAGCACCCAGAAAGGACAGTGTTCATAGGCTCAGAGTGCTCTGGAGATCTACGTCAGCAGCTCCTCCAGCTGCTCCGAAAGAACATGGACTACTTTGCCTGGTCCCACAAGGATATGATTGGCATAGACCCAGAAATCATAACACACAAACTCAGCATAGATCCAGGATTCAGACCAGTACAGCAGAGGCGCAGGAAGTTCGCGGCAGAAAGACATCAGATCATAAACCAGGAGGTGGATAACCTTCTGGAGGCAGGAAAGATCAGGGAAGTCAGGTATCCAGAATGGCTATCTAATGTAGTGGTGGTACCAAAAAAGAATGGCAAGTGGAGGGTCTGCGTGGATTTCACAGACCTGAATAAGGCCTGCCCCAAGGACCCATTCCCCTTGCCACACATAGACGCTATGGTAGACGCCACTGCAGGCCACGAAATGTTGACTTTCCTAGATGCCTGGAGCGGGTATAACCAGATCAAAATGGACCCGGCAGACCAGGAAAAGACAGCGTTCAGGTCCGAAAGAGGCATCTACTGCTACAACGTAATGCCCTTCGGCCTTAAGAATGCTGGCTCCACGTACCAGCGGCTCGTCAATATGATGTTCAAAGACCAGATAGGACGTAATATGGAAGTCTATATAGATGATATGGTGGTCAAATCCAAGCAATCAGCAGACCACACCCAGCACCTGGAGGAAACATTCAACACCCTCCGGAAGTACAAAATGAAGTTAAATCCAGCTAAGTGTACCTTCGGAGTTTCCAGTGGGAAATTCTTGGGGTATATGGTAACACAGAGGGGGATAGAAGCCAGCACAGAACAGATCAAAGCAGTTCTGCAGCTGGAATCACCCCAGAAGCCAAAAGATGTGCAGCGTCTGACGGGAAGAGTAGCAGCCCTGAGCAGGTTCCTCTCCAGATCCTCAGACCGGTGCAGATTATTCTATGATATTCTTAGAAAAAACCAGAAGTTTGATTGGACACCAGAGCACGAAAAAGCATTCCAGGAACTAAAGCAGTACCTGAGCAGCCCACCCCTGCTATCCAAGCCAGAGCAGGGGGAGGTCCTGCTCCTGGACCTCTCAGTAACCGAAGCAACAGTAAGCGCAGTTCTGGTCCGACAGCACGAAGGAGCTCAGCACCCGGTGTACTACGTCAGCAAGTCATTACTGCCAGCAGAAGCAAGGTATACCTCACTGGAGAAACTAGTATTGGCATTGGTCACAGCATCTTATAAGCTGCGTCCATACTTCGAATCTCATACCATCTCAGTGGTTACCAATCACCCACTCAAGACGGTTATGAGAAAGCCAGAATTATCAGGACGAATGGCTAAGTGATCGGTGCACCTCAGTGGGTATGACCTCCAGTTTGAACCACGCACAGCCATAAAGTCACAAGCCCTCGCAGACTTCGTCTCCGATTTCAGCCCAGCACTCCAGACCCAAGCAGAGCAAGAAATCCTGCACCTACACCAGGGTGTCAAACCAGGCACCTGGGAGTTACGAGTAGATGGAGCTTCAAACGCCAGAGGGTCCGGAGTTGGGTTGATCCTCCGATCACCAGAAGGAGATCTAATCACCCAAGCAGTCCGATGTGAGTTCAAGACCACAAATAATGTGGCTGAGTACGAAGCCCTAGTCCTGGGACTGCAACTAGCCCTGGACATGGGAATCAACCATGTTAATGTATATAGTGATTCACAACTAATTGTGAATCATGTCAATGGAGCATACGAAGCAAGAGACCCCACAATGGTGGCCTACTTGTGTGTGGCAAAGGAGTTAATAGGCAGATTCGTGGAATTCTGCATCCAGCAAGTACCCAGAGAGCAGAACGCCGAGGCAGATGCACTGGCAACTCTAGGCTCAACCTTCAAACCAGCCGACGTAGCCAGTATTCCAATCACCCATGTCCTCAAACCAGCCATTCCTGGACCAGATTCGGACCAGGAGGAGCTACCAATCTGCAGTAGCAACCCAGACCAGGAGTTAGAACAAGACTGGCGAAAGCCATACCTGGACTGGTTGCAGCACGATATCAAGCCCAGCAGTAAGAAAGAAGCACGCAGTTTTAGTATGAAAGCCTCCAGATTCCTACTGATTGATGGAATCCTGTTCCGGAAATCATTAACAGGACCATATCTGCGATGCCTGGACCGGACTGAGGCACAGACAGTCTTGCATGAGCTCCACAGCGGAGACTGTGGAAATCATGCAGGGGGAAGAAGCCTGTCCAATAGAGCCCTCAGAATGGGATATTTCTGGCCCACAATGCGCAAGGACGCAAAGGAGTATTCAAGGAAATGTGACGCCTGTCAAAAGCACGCATCTGTCAATCATCAACCAGCAGAACCTCTGCACCCGATCATATCCCCATGGCCTTTTATGAAGTGGGGGATGGACATTGTGGGACCTCTCCCCAGAGCACCAGGAAACAAGCTATACATGCTGGCCATGATAGATTACTTTTCTAAATGGATCGAAGCAGAATCATTCACCCAGACCACTGAAGCACAGGTCATCTCTTTTATTAAGCGCAATATATTCACTAGATTTGGCATACCCTCAGAAATAATATGTGATAATGGTTCCCAATTCATTGGGAAGAAAACCAAGGCTTTCTGTGCTGGGTGGAATGTATCACTCCAGAAATCTACCCCCAGAAACCCCCAGTCCAACGGACAAGCCGAATCTAGCAATAAGATCATCATTGAGAATAAGAAAAAGAAACTACAAGAAATGGGAGGGAAATGGGCAGAGGAACTTCCTCTGGTCCTGTGGGCTGACAGAACTACTCCGAAAATAGCAACAGGTCAGACCCCCTTCAGCCTTGTATTCGGAGCAGAAGCGGTAATTCCTTCTGAGGTCAAAATCCCAACCCACAGATACGGGAGAATAACTGAGGTCCAGAACCAAGTAGAAATGACAAGAAGCCTGGACACTGTTGATGAACTCAGGACCAGCGCATACGTCAGAATGGCCTCATACAAACAGATGGTGGCTCGGAGCTACAACAAAAACGTCAGGATCAGAACCCTGCAAGTAGGAGACCTGGTCCTGAGAAAGGTGTTCCAGAACACCAAAAACCGACAAGCTGGAAAATTTGCTTACAACTGGGAGGGCCCATACCAAGTGGAGAGCATAGTTGGTAATGGGGCCTACAGGCTAATGACAATGGAAGGGGAAATGATACCCAGATCATGGAATATACTTCACTTAAAAAAGTATATCATCTAAAGGTGCCTCCACCAGACCAGAGCAGCTCCCTTAGACTCAGGTTCTATTCTGTATAAAGTTTACTCTGATTCAGCTTAAAATTTTGTTTTACCTTTATATTTTTTATAAACCTAAGTTTAGAATGATATCTTGCCTTTATATTTTTTAAACCTAAGTTTAGTAATCTAGGTCTTGTAATTTCAAACCTTGGTGCATTTTCAATTTTTAAGTCTTTTAAAAGGAAATTTCACTACTTATTTTCTGGACCAGAATTTACTTATCCTAGTGGACTGACCTAAAGAGGAAATCTGCACTGATCGCAGGAGAACCTAAGTCAAGCCTGGCACCCCAGTATAGGGATGGGTACACAAAACACCAGGCCAGCACACCAAAACAGCGATGGCCAAAATACAAACGAAACATGCATGTACAAAAGAGAAAACGCCAGAAAAACGGCAGAAAGCAACAAGATAAGAGCAAAACCCCATACAACGGGGGTCATACGATTAAAAGAAAGGCTGCCCAAGGCAGCCCCAAAACAGCATTGTTTTTACTGGTCCACCCGGACCAGCAGCAAAAAAATTACAACAGCTAAGCCCACGCAGGGGCATCCAGAGTTCAAAGCAAAATATTAACGCCCATACTAGGGCCCAACAGATAAATTTTTAACAAAACCTACTCATCAGGAGTAGGCCCAGCAGCAGCTACATCAGCATCGGTGGGGTCAGAGGTCACCTCCTCTCCAACATCTTGGGACCCCACCCCATCTTCTTCCTCATCATCGTCAGAAATCAGGTCCATGTTTAAACCCTCGGGAAAGTCAGAAGCAAAGGCCTTCTCCAAAGCTGCTAAGTCCCAGGTAGTATGGCTACCCTCCTGGAACTCCCGAACACACTTCACCCGGGTCTCAGCAGCAGTATAAGCAACAACTTCGATTAAAGCCCTCTGCAGACCAGCCTTCTTCTGTTCCAGGGCCTCCACCCTCAGCACCAGGTCCGCCTCTGAAGTCAAGGCCCTCTCCAGCTTAGAGTGAGCCGTGGCTAGCTGGCTCTGAGAAGCCTCCTCTTGAGCTTTGAGCATCTCCTGGCCCTTAGCCACATCCTGGCGAGAGCGCTCAACAGCCTGCCGCAAACTTTCCCTCAAGGTCTCCTCCAAGCTCAATTTCTCCGACAACTCCCGCTCCTTCTTTGCCAAGGCCTCCTGCATCCTCTCCACCTCCTGCCTCCTCCTCAGAGCCTCAGATTGAGCTGCCTTCGAGCAATGAAGTTCAGCCAGCAAGGCCTCACTCTGCCGTTTAGCACAGAGTGACAGCTCCAGGACCTGGAAGCCCAGAACCAGGTCAGGGAAAACAGAAGAAAGGAAAAAGAAGAACAAAGGAAAAGAAAAGAGAAAGGAGGGTTACCTCAAAGGAAACCTCCGCAGTACGCCTAATCAAGTCCTTGAAAGGACGAGTTTCCATAATAGAGGCAGAGGCGGGAAAAAGTAGTGAGTCCAAAGTAGGCCAGAGATGAGTCCTGGACCCACCAAAATCCGCTGGGAGCTCAAGGCGCAGAGAAGAAGAAGATGAACCACCCCCAGAAGGTGGTAGAGGCAGCTGCTCCAAAACTGGCTTGTAGCCAGGAGTAGGAATGGAGGGAGGAATCTTGAGAGGAGAGGGGTCAACGTAGGGAGCTTCAGAAATAGGTTCCTGGACCAGATCAACAGTATCAACTTCAATAGGGGCAGCCTTGGACCCGGCTCCAGCAGAGATCCCCTCCACAACGTCTGTCTTCATCTTCTTTGAGGACCCCGCGTCCCCAGAAGCTAGCCTTTTTCTGCGCAGCTGCATCACCCTGCTCACATCTACTCTGGGCTTGCCTGAAAAGGTGACAGCAGAAATCAGAGTAGAATTAACGCAGGACCACCCAAAGAAAACAAAGAACACCAAAAATACCGTACCCTCCTTCTTCACCACCAGAACAGCAGCATCCCGGACCAGCTTGGAGAACGTCCTCTCCTCGGCAGGAAGGTCCAGGAGCTTGGCCTTGGAAGTAGGGGGATCAGCAGAGTCAGGAAACTTAGCCAAGCTACGACCTGCAGAGACTAACAAACCGTCAGAAACAAACGAAGAAGCAATAAAGTAAGGAAAATAATCGAAGGAATGCTAGAGCAAAAACCAGTACCTTCCACGGGCTGCCATGCAGAGAAAATATAGTCAGGAGAGGAAGGCAATGTGTCAATCTTGACGAAGATAAAACGGGTAAACCACTTACTATCATCCGGAGTGGTGGAAAAAATAATGGCAGAAGGCATATTGTCATGACTACGAATTGTGCACTGAGAATGACCCAGAGAACGAGGAGCGAACCACTGCCCCAAGTCAGCCACACCAATGTTCAGCCCCCGTTCACGGTTCAGAGCACAAATACTGAGCAAGATTCTCCATGCATGCGGGGCAATCTGACACATAGCAAGTTTGGTTAACTTCAGAAAATCTACAATCAAGTCAGGAAAAGGAAACCTGAGACCCAGACGGAAAGGATACTCATAGAGACAAGTCCATCCCTCCCTCTCAAAATCGGCCTTCTCGCCGGCGAGAGGAAAGTGATAGACCACTCCCTCCGGGAATCCGAAACGAAGCTTGATGAAAGAAGCATGAGATTCGTTGAAAGAAGAGTCGCATAAGTGCTTAGCCGCAAGTAACTTCTGCGACAGGAAAGGACCAGAGTAGTCCCCCGAAGTAGAACTGGACCCAGAGGACCCCTCAGGAGCAGGAGTATTGGAAGGAGTAGCGGAAGAAGATCCAGGAGCAGACATGACGAAAGAAGCAGTAAAAGGTTTTTACTGAGAGAAGAAAAGCAAGAAAAAGCAAGAAAGAGCGAGAAAGCAAGTAAAAGGAAGTAAACTTTGGAGATGGTAAAAGTGAAAAAATCGGATAAGAAGTAATTTATAGGAGAAAGGAACGGTTAAAAGAAAGAGTAAAATTCGAATTCAAAAGTTGAAAGTAAATGCAAGTGGGAAGTTGAAATAGTTGAGGGGACATACCATCAATAGGCGGTTGAAAAAGTAGCCTAGTGGGTAGCCCACGTGAGCATCGTCAGCAAAACCTCAACTACCCGAGTAAATTCCAGAAACCAGTTTGGGAACAGGAAAATTCCAGCCCAATTAAAGCCGAAATAAGGCTGAAATTTGGGGGAAATTGTTTAGCCCAAAAATCCACTACTGGGCCCAGAAGATAAATAAACAACCTAACGCCAGGAGCAGAGCAGGGGGAAAGCAGATGCAGACCAGGCACAGCCCAGAGCAGAAAAAAGAGCTGTTAAAGGAAAGGGAATGGGTCAAAACCCTAAGAGGATATTCCCCTATATTCTCTCCCACATTTCAGCACCAAAAATCGAGTCAGTTGAGCAGCAATTCGCAGCTATAAAAAGAGAGACTAGGTCATTTCATAGTCATTCTGTTCATACGTTGTAATCTAATACTTGCGCATACACTTGTAAACATCATCAAGCAAAATCTTCGATCATAGTAAAAATATTGGTGGGATTCCGTTCCCCCCGCGGTTGTTTCCCTAAACGGGTTTTTCCGCGTCACCAAAAATCTCTTGCGTCGTTGTTTTATCTCTTTAAATTTTCGTATTCATTTTCTACGTTAGTCTTTATATTGGTTGACACTTTGACCCACATCACATAAACATTAACCCGGTAGAAATTTTACCAAAACAATAATAACAATAATATTCCTCATAACAATAATCATGCTAATACTAATAATACTATTAATAATAACATTAATAATAATACTAGTGATAATTATAATAATAGTATAATAGAAATAATAACGTATAACCATAAAATGCAACAATAGCGTAAAACAATAGCAATACACAGCACACAAATACGCAGGTCTGTTGCAGGCCTATTCCCGACACCACCACGACCAACCCGGTCCCCGACAACTGCCACCACCAGACCCAACATCTACTACGTACTACAACCTAAAACTTCCACCCATTAGCCACCACCAGAGGCCACCACAACAACCACCACGACACCTCAAAACAGCCTGCACATACCCGACATTTGGTGTTTCAGCAACTCGCCTGAACACCCCTTCCTTCTCACGCAAATTCCTCTCACCACCGTGCCTCTCACCACCTCTGACCACCACCGTTGTCACCACTGACTCACGGTGGTTCCAGGGGTGGTACCATCTCCTCTCGTCTCACCTACAAACCCTTTCAAAACCACAATCAACCCTCCTGCCACACGTGGTAAAATACTCTGTTTTCCCTTTTAACAACTCTATCCGCCACCCACGACCACCACAAGGGGTGGTACCATCTCCTCTCGTCCCCATTTCCCCCGCTATTGCTGCCACTATCCGCCACCCACGACCACCACAAGGTACCACGGTGGTCGCCACTATCCTAGAATCCACATCCACCAACCCATGTGCAACCTATCCCCATTCGAAGGTCTAAAAACCGCCTCAAACAGCCCTAGTCAGCCCGCGTTTCTCCTCTATTTCCGCGTCCATGTTTCTGCCGCCTCTAACAGACCGTCAATGGAAGGTTCTCCGACCACCACGCATCCACCCCACCCCAACCATACGAGACTATAAATACCATGTTACGACACTCCAGAGATTCGTGCCAAAATTCAATAGAAAACAGTTTGAAAAGCAATTAAACACGAACAGAGTACATAATATACAGTTGTCGGAGATTATTACGATTGGTTACCATGATTGCCACGGTGGTTGGCGGTTTATGCCGGTGTTTGGGTTCAAGCTTATCTTTCATTCTTATGCTATCCCTACCTGGCTGCCCTATTTGAATTAGGGTTTTAATTGGTTGTCGATGGGAAGATTGTCTGGGTTGATGTCGATAAAAAAAAACATAGCATAGGGTAAGGGTTTTGTTTTGTCGATGTAGGAATGTATTAGCTAGGGTTTTTTTTCCCTCAACCCTAACCCGAGTCCACACCCATCACGCATCTCGAGGTAATTGACCTCTATTTACCGTTCTCGACTCGTAATTTAAAATAACCAAGTACGTATAATTTATTTATACTACTTAAATTAATTATGAGAATATGATTTTATTAGAACTAATATAAGTATATATATAAAAATTAGGATTTAAATATAATTACGACTTAAATAATAAAACAAATAAAATGAGAAATAAATATAAAAATAGGAATTATATTTAATTATAAATATATTATCAAAATTAAAGAAACACGAATGAAATGGCATTTTAAGAATAATCGTCAAATATAACATGATTATGAAATACGAAATAATCGTAGAAATACGATTTATAAAATAATAACTGTTAACGTAAAATACTTTATAAAAATTCCATTTGCATTACTTGTATAAACATGGTTTGACAGTTGTTGACCGAGGTTAAAATACGAGGTATTACACTTGTGGTTGTTTTACTGTGATGATCTATGCAATGATGAGCAAAGTCTCAGGTTCGTAAATGTTGATGCTTGCCAGTTGAGAGGATGGGTCACATCTTCAGTTTTGTAGTGTCTTGACTAGAACACTGAGCTTCCGCAAACTTTGGTTTCGATTCATTTATTTATCAGACGGTTGCATTGTATACACTTTTGTTTTCATTCTTTAATTATAATAAAGTGGCTACTATTGTTTATCTCGATATTGTGTCTCAGGGAACTGAGATGGTAGTATCTTCATAGTCTGATGGTCATTCCGAAAGGCCTTGGAAAAATGAGGGTGTTATAAATGGTATCAGAGCGACGATCTTGAAATCTAAAACCAATGAACCTAATGAACTTAGGATGAGTCTTAAATAAAATGAACCCCAAGTATAATTTTGTAAGGCTACTGCAAAGGTTTGGGAGACGTTCTGGAACCGCGAAATTGCTTACAACCTTACATTTAGTCACTAAGGGTAGAATTAGGATGTGTCTACGTGTGTGGAATTATGCGTGGTATTGTTGAATGTGATATGCGTAGATGAACGTGTAAAAATATGGGAATGAAATGGTGATATAGATTGTCTGGGATAAGAAATTTGATGACGGTTACTTTTACTGTTGTACAAGTGTTGTAGTATGCATATAGGGTGGCATGACGAGTAGGATAGATGAAGGGCGAATTTCCCCTACATGAAGCTTGGCTGACGTATATGACTCGACCGAGTTGGGTGGACTCGACCGAGTGGGTGTAACTCGACCGAGTGAGTTCGACTCGACCAAGTAAGTGTGATTCGGCCGAGTAGGTATAACTCGACCAATTAGGTGTGACTCGGCCGAGTTAATAGAACTCGACCTAGTGGGTGTGACTCGGCCGAGTATGGTTTACTCGACCGAGTTTGGTGCACCAGATTCTGCCTTATTTTCTCCTTTGAGGCGTAGGCTATATGCTTACGTTTACCCGTTTTCTTCTTATAGTTGTGATGGCCCCTAGAAGAGAAAGCACTCCGAATTTTACACCAAACTCGACTCCGGCCATGATTCAGGCCGCATCTATGTCAATCGAGGAAATTGCTTGATTGATCGAAACCAACGAAACTCTGAATATTGCTGTCATGAATTCAGATAAAGCTCGGACACCTCCAGTGAGTGCTCATGATATCAGTTACGCTATGGCTCGTCATCGCCTTACCATGTTTGACGGTGCGGGGACACCGAGACTTCTAGAAGACTGGTTGAGGGAGATGGAGAGTGTGTTCGAAGTGGTCGATTGTCCTAACGACCTCGGATGTTGATAAAAAAAATACAGCTCAACAAAAGATTCCTATAAATACAGCTCGCTGCTAATAATTATGTTGGTACTCCAGCTACAAAATCTAAATCTACAAAACAAAGGATGAATTTAGACATGGTTGCAACAATGGTAAGTGGAATGCTGCAGAGAATCTTTACACTATTAGATCAAATCGCTATAACTAGATCAGGGACAATGGGGTATTAGACTTAACTAGCACAAGCTAATGTAAAATGGGTGAGCATACCCAACGTAGCGCCTCTATCAGCACAGACCCAAACTGCACCAATAACAATTGTCATAAAAGTAAGTAAAACAAGAATCTGAGTCTATCAAAAACCGCCACACAGCTTGAGGAATTAATCTTCTCAATTCTCACTCACTATCCTTTTGTATATATGGAGATAACCCCTCGGTTACTCATCTTTGCATGGGTTCCACTACCCTTAATGTTCTTTATATACTCTCATCAGCCTACTAACCCAAAACTTCAATACGTAAAACATCAACTTATGTAGAAAGCCAATTACAGAAAAAAGCTGATGACCAACCTCCAGAGCTTTCTGTTATGGGTCCAGCCCGTTTCTTTTCAGATTTTGTGCTATATGTTTTTTAGGCCCAAATTTTATGGGTTTGTGGAAGCTTCTCTTAGAAGCTTTCTTTGTTGCTTTTGTATAAAAGAAGCAACCCACTTTGTGTGGCTGACATAACACACAACACACAAAACAAGAAAACAAAAAGAAGAAAGAGATAAGGAAGAGAGAGGAAGAAGTTCAGCTCGTTTTTTGGATGACAGCCTTTAGTAAAATTCTGATTGCCGGAGTTTCAACCGTTGGATCTTCCTGAAAATTTCCCATATTTTTCCGGACATCAAGGCCACATTCTCACCGTTGGGATCGTCGTTCTGAGATCTGGTTTGTCTGTAGTCGCTGCTGGACAGAATCTGTTTTTCTGGGTGATATTTTCACTTTTGCTCTCTTATTCATAAGCTCTTATGTATGATGTTGTTGGTGGGTCTTGAAGCCTTTGTAGAGTGAAATTGGGTTTCTTTTACCCTCAATTTTATTATAGTAAGATAAGAAGGGGTGGACTCTGTACAAGTCCCGTGGTTTTTATCCTTCACACCGAAGGGGTTTTCCACGTATAAATCGTGTGTGTTATCACTAGTACAAAAACACCCTATTGCGTCCGTTCTATATGACTTATTGTGTCGGTTCTTGGTTGACGTTTTAGGAGGTGACGTTTATTGAAACGTCGGTTCTGAAACTGACGCAAAAAACAGACATTTGCATCAGTTCTTAGTATACAACTGATGCATTTGATGTATCATTTGCATCAGTTCTTAAAATACAACGGATGCAATTGCTATAAGAACCGACGCAAATAGCTTAGTTTTTGCATCAGTTTTCCAGTAACGGATGATTTTTCGCTTAGCTTTTGCGTCAGTTTCCCATAATTGATGCAATTAGTACCTTTACTATTATAGTACTTTTACTATTATAGTTGCGTCTTCCTCCATACGCACAATATAGTAGCCAAGCACCTTCAAGAACCTTTTTTATGCCCATCTTCTTTGGATCCCGTCTTCGTGAGTCCAAAATATACATTGTTTTCAATGCCACGCAAATCACAACCAACATCCAATGATTACTGTATTCAAAACAAATAAATAACAAATGAAACAAGTGAAAATAAACTCGATCTTTTAAGTCATCAACATATAATCATACAGAATCCAACAACTGCTGAAACTTGAATACTTACCCTTCAAAAAATGCTCCCATGATATACTTCTTATCTTCTTGAATTTTCATAGCATGAGCCACATACTCTTCACATTGTTTTGGACAATTATACATATACTCCACGAGTTTCACGGGGCACAAGTATGCAACTAATGTAGTGTTTCCGATTGTAGTTGCACACTGATACAAGAAACTATATATACAATTTCCATCATAAAACCGTAAGCAAATTAGTAACCAAACTATCACTACTGAACAAAACACCAATAAATGAAATAGGTTCATACTATACATACCTTTCCCAAGCTTGAAGCATAACAACATTTAGCCATAAATATCGGAACATCTGCCTAATTTCAACGATGGTCAAATGGCATTCAACATCATTATTCTCTGTGTAATTAAATACTAAGGCATTAATGACAATTTTGAGGCATGTAGTGGTGGTTGACAAAGACCACAACTTCTCTTCTAAGATCCTGCAGTGATGACTCAAGGCTTTAACTTCTTCATCAGTAAGAGGGGCCACTTCTTTGTCATCTTCTTCAAATGTCCCTACTTTCCCCTTGTCCTTTTCAAGTTCTGTTGTCTATTATAACATAATAACAGTAGATAAAACTACCAATATGCAACATTGTAACTGATTTAACCTTAGCATCGGAACCTACATATAAATAAATATAATGAACTTAACTACCTTCTTTTGAACCTTATTGCCGGATTCGTTACTATCTTTCGACTTGGGTTTTATCTGTCGAGTCTTTTCTTCTTTATTAGCCTAATAAAAATAATAATATTTGAACAAAATCAGTGGCAACTAAAGATGACATCTAGTATGAACATAGCTTGTAGTGACACCCGCGGCCAAAATGACGTTTTACGTAGAAAGTAAGAGTTAACTAGGTTGAAGTTTAAAGTAGAAAGCAAGAGTTAAAAAAAGGAGCGAGAATTAACAATCACTTACATCGTCTTCATCACTAAGAGGGGCCACTACTTTGTCAACTTCTTGAAATGTCCCTACTTTCCCCTTGTCCTTTTCAAGTTTTGCTGTCTATAATAACATAATAAGAGTAGATAAAACTACCAATATGCAACATTGCAACTAATTTAACCTTAGCATCGGAATCTATAAATAAATATAATTGAACTTATTAACAACCTTCTTTTGAACCTTATTATTGCCGGATTCTTTAGTATCTTTCGACTTGGCTTTTCTCTTTCGAGCCTTTTCTTCTTTATTGGCCTAATAAAAATAATAATATTTGAACAAAATTAGTGGCAACTAAAGATTGAACCTACATAACTGACTTATGATTAACATACTTTATTACTAATCGAGAATTAACAAACACTTACCTCGTCTTCACCTAACAAAATCAAGGTCTTAGGCCATTGTGCAAAACTCCCTTCCGCTTCTCCAACCATACTAAATCCATTCCATGGACATGGTAGTTGTGCACCAGCTTTAATAACTTTATCGATGGACACATGGGCGTTCTGCATGATCAATGGTGTGTTGTGTACCTTTAAGCCTTCAACCCATGGTGAAACCATCCCGTGAGCAACAACAGTCACTTCTCCGTCTTCAATGATCGCAAGTCGACAAGGAATTCTCTCCTAAGACATTGGCATAATACGGTTAAAAGTTAGTTAAATTCTTAAATTGTGAAATTTGGTGCAAAAATGTCGGAACTTATTACCTTTAATTCGATGAATCAGTCACTTTGATGGGCTGAATGACAACTACTATGACCATGTTCATCAGGAGAGTGGTTCTTTGGCAAATTCTCAAAAGTGGCCTCAAATAACACTTTACCACGATTTCTCATAGCTTCAGCTACCTTATGTTCAATCACTGAACTCATTTGCTCCAGAGCTTCATTCTTTGCCTTCTCAATAATAAGCAACTTGATTTCTTCATCCGTATACCGCTTTCCATGATTATCTCGACTCCGTGGTTTTCCAAAATAAGTTTGGAGACCAACAGAGCCACCAAATCCTCTCGTCCTACCATTGTGCTCTGGTTTCCCTAATGCTTTCACCCACGCATCCTCAAATCTGGAAGGAACAAACTCCCCATTTTCCTCCTTTTGCTTCCAAGTCTCCTGTTATAAAGGAAAAATGATACAATGCAATAATAATAAATTACTCAATTGATAAGAAAACATATTAATTACTCCGTATTTGTTTAGAATGAACATACATATTCATCAATAACTTTTTGCAACTTTGGTGGAGGCTGAGCACTACAACTAGTTGGCGGGGTATGTGCTTTGATCCAAACATAGCCTCGATCAGTAAGACGTTCCACTACCGATTGCTGGGTAAGAGAGGGTTCTTGATTAGGTAGATGCTCTGTCTCTTTCTCAAGTTCTTCTACATACCATTTATCTTGCTTGCCTAAATACCTCGCTGCTTTACATCGTGGACACTTATCTAAGTCACTATATTCTTTCTAGAACAAAATGCAGTCATTTGGGCAGGCATGGATTTTTTGGTAACTCGTAGCCAGTGGACACAATACTTTCTTACATCGATAAGTATTAGATGGAAGCTCATTATCTTCTGGCAACATTTCTGATAAAAGTTGCACTAAAGCGGTAAAACTCTTATCACTCCATCCATTCGCCGCTTTTAAGGTATAGAACTTCAACACAGCTGATAAACGGGTGAATTTGGAGCAACCCGGATATAATGGTTTCTTAGAATCATCAACTAGCTCCTGGAACATTTCTGGACATTCTATGAAATCTTTTTCTAAATCATCCATCATTCTATCAATATTCTCACCCTCTACGTTGTTTTCCTTATCATGACTATCATCATTATCATTGCCAATGTTATTAAAGTCAAAACCATGAATCTCAAATTCATCCACATTGTCAAACTTGTTCTCCTCATTTACAGCATTTGAGGTGCCTTCCATGTCATTGTCTTTCTCTCCATGCCATATCCATACATGATAATCAGGTTTAAACCCCTTCACTAGCAAATGTTCCCGCATAGTTACAGAGCTTACCTTTACCCGGTTCTTACATACGCTACACGGACAAATGAGTAGCTTCTCATCCCCATGTAATTTTTGATGTGCAATAGCATGTGTGATAAAATCATTAACCCGTTCTATAAAATGGAAATCTCGCTTTCCATACATCCAACTCCTATCCATAGCCATCACCGTACACCGCTAAAAATAGAATAATAGCTTTTATTAGACTAATGAGAAATAAAAGAGAGATTGAATGCTGGGTCACAAAAGCGAGTAAGGAGTTAGAGGCTATTCAAATACAGTTGCAGAATGATAACTCTAAGATTGATCAAAAAAGATAAGCAACTGGGGAGATGAGAATGGTGCTGGAAACTCAATATGAAACCTTAAAATAGAAAGCAATAGCACAATGACTTATAGAAGGGGATGCTTGAAATAAACAAACAACTTTTGCTCACTTTTTACATAGATAACGTACTTGAAATAAACTTTTATTCACTAAACAGAAACTTTGAAGACATCAAATGTTCTATTTTTTTTGGTAAAAGGTAAGTTTATAAAATATCAAAAACAAATGTACATTATGAGATTACATCTAATACATGGTATTCGTAAACAATCGAAGATTGCCCTATGCCAATTCCATGTAGTCTTCCGTTCAACACGAACAACAATATTAAGAACTGTCTATTGTAACACGTCTTACTCGTATTCCTTGAATGCATTAAAGATGCATTCTCACGCGAACCCCTTCCAAGCTGCACCTATGTAACAGCCTGTTGCATAACTACTTGGCATAATCAGAATGCCTCTAAATCTTCCTGCCCGCCCACAACAGCGTGACTAAAATTCCTGCACTAATAAATCAGCCAATGAGCAGCCTGCTACATCGTGCATCAGACCCATCAAAATCCAGGTTCAGTGCAATTGCGAACAATCTGATCCGCTACCCATCTGTTGTGAACCTAGCATCGATTAATTGGAACCGCACCTAGCCTTGGAACCTGAATGTCATTCACTCTAGCAGACGCCCTAAGGGCCTGAACTATGACTGCCCTAAAGCTCCTTGTATCCGTCCTTCTGAATCTTTATAGATCTCAACCAACAACAATCCGCGAAACCGCTGCCACTTTGAGACTCGTATTGCATAATTAATTCCCTGAATTCTGATAGGCAGGGAAACAAACACTTATACAATCGCAGCCTGTTTTACACGCACAATCGGTCTACAACAATGCTCAAAAGTGGGTAGCATTATAATCTAGAAGAGATACCCACTAACCCAGCATCAATTACAATGAAGCCAAATTCCCTTGGCCTACTGCTGCTCAC
The DNA here is from genome assembly GCA_029255685.2 of Silene conica. Taxonomy (NCBI): domain Eukaryota; kingdom Viridiplantae; phylum Streptophyta; class Magnoliopsida; order Caryophyllales; family Caryophyllaceae; genus Silene; species Silene conica. The sequence continues at coordinate 79,892,214 of CM055314.2, forward strand.
CAGTTCAGCCAACCAAAACTTATTCTTACCTAACACTCACACCATCAGGGTACTGATATGCAGTACTACTGCTGCATCCCAGCCCACAGCTTGTGTTCCAACAGCCTACTACTCTGCCATATTAACTACCTTCAACTAATCTTATTCATCTGCCAAAGAATCTGCCACTGATCTGAGACAGACAAAACCAGAGCAGCACTCCTCAGACCAACTGCCCCTGCGCAAAATCCTCTAATGCTGTATCAGCCCACCACTGTCCCTCCCATCTACGCCAATTCCCACATCTGCACAGTCCTACTGTGGTTGCTTCGTTCCATTGATACAAACTCCATTCCTGTCTTATTCACGCTGCCACGAGACTGATCTGCCCAGCAATAGTCGCCGCAAAAGAACAGACGGGAAGTCTTCGCACTAAGCAGCTCTTGCACACTCACCCATACGCTACTCCAGGAGGGTTTAGTAAACTCATGTCTCATCCCCTCTCCCCTTAAGGAAAGGAGGACTTTCTAACCTACTTAGGTGGGTGGTCGCTCCTACTAATTTATTTGCTGCTTCAAAAGCCTTAATTAATTTACTAGTATATCCACTATTACATATACTTATGTTAATTGCAGGACAGACCCACTTACTTATGTTCAGGCTCAACAACAAGTGACTAGTACTTATGTTCAGGCTCAACAAGTGACTAATACTCAGATGTGATTCATACTCGAATGTCACAGTCAAACACTCGCACAACAATATGTATAATTTCTTCCAACATATAAACAATTATAAGCATTTTATCCACACAATTTGCAATTATACTTGGACAGGAACTCACGATTATTACTTGAAATAATCCTCAAGTTACACAATTTCAGAAGGTTTACCCGTAATTAGTACTGTAATAGGCGAAAAGGGTATCAATGGCATGAATTCGTGTCAAAGGGAACCAGTAACAACAACAATTTAGTCACTAAAACGAGAAATTAAAGCCAAAATTCACAGAAAATGGTTTCAATTCGTGTGAAATAAGCGAATAAAACTTACATCTAATCGGCGAAAAAGCAAGGGTTTGAGCAGAATGAAGACGATGAAGACGGTGACAGACAATGAACTGAAGAAGACGGCGGTGAACTGATGAAGACGAACTAATGAAGATGAACTGGGGAACTGATGAAGACGAAAAAACAATTTCTGCGTATTAGTTTTTTCAATTTTGGTTATGGAAAGGAATAGTAGGTTAACGTATTAGAAGTCTTAATTTTTCAAAGTCCATTTTAAATGCGTCAGTTTAAATTTTAAACTGAAGCAAAAACTTCTATGTAAATATGTCGGTTATAGACAGCAACTGAAGCAAAAGTATATTTTTAGGTAAATGCATCAGTTTTGGGCACAATTGACGCAAAAGTGAACGCTAAAAATGTCAGTTCCTTATTAAGAACTGACGCAAATAAGTGGTCTATAGTGTAAAATTAGACTCCCACCAAAATTAAGTACTTTTGCATCAGTTCTTTTAGAACCGACGTAAATCACTTGATGCAATAGGGTATTTTTGTACTAGTGTATTTAGTTCTTTTGTTCTTTCGATATTGTTCATTATTTATGTTCATTACTGCTGGTTTTAGCTTTGGTAAATTATTTGGGTAAATTGGATTCGTTGTTCTCCTTTGGGTTGGTAATGTTGAAGTCGATCCTTGTTGGGGTGGTGTTGTTGATTACAACCCTTGGTCCCTTCAACTGGTATCAAGAGCTTTAGGTTAATTTTGGGTAGAAACCATGGATGGAGCTCCATGGTTAAACTAATTACATCAACCAATTATTCCATTTGGAGACCTATGATGGAAGTAGAGACGAAGCTAGAACAAAATTACAAGGAGGGCCGATTTATAAACTAAGAAGGATCATACCTCGATATATTTTTCTATTCTTTATTAGTATCGCACCCATATTATATAACTCTGATATTATTATAAAAAAACATATAAATTATGCAGCGTAAATTGGTTTTTCGTAGTAATCATGAAATTTCACACTAGTGTATTTTTTTTCTATATACGAAGTCTATTTTATTGTTAAACTTCTAATTAAATATATATTGTTAGGTGGTAGAAAAATTAACCATGTAATAAATAAACATAAGATTATAATAGGGAAAGGAGTACGCATAAAATAAAATAAATTCAAAGTACATTATTTGATCGAGTTATAAAGTTGTTGGCAATATTTGTTTTAGTTGAATAAGAAGTTTGCTTAGTAGTGCAATTTTATTTAAGATTAAACATAAAAATTATAAAGGTTATTGTAGAGATTCGAACACTAGACTTCTTGGCTCCTACCCAAAAAGGATCACCTCACAATTGCCATCTTTGCCAACTTCAATTGAATGCTAATAATTAATAAGATATAATATAGATACAGACGGTTTTTCCAAGGCTACCCAGGCGATGACCTATTGGGCCCTGCCTGTGTTTTGTCTTTGGATGGAAGACTTGTTATATTGCAGGGATTTATTTGATCGAATTGAAACAATTACCGATTCGGATGGTAATGTTGCCAAGCTTAATAAACCGGAAAACATGGAAAGCAGAGAATGGGAAAACTTGAAAAGAAAGACTTTGGGGACGATTAGACAATGGATTGATATTAGTGTTTTCAACCATGTGTCTCAAGAGACCGACCCGTATTAATTGTGGAAAAAACTAGAAGGTCTTTATGAAAGAAAGACGGCTCATAATAAAGCTTCATTAATCAAGCGACTTGTTAATTTGAAACTGAAAGGTGGGAAGTCAGTTTCAGACCATCTTTAGTGACTACCAGGTTATTATTAACTAGTTGATTACTATGAAGATTATTCTTGATGATGAATTGCAAGCTTTATTTTTGTTGAGTTCCTTACCGGATAGTTGGGAAACCTTGGTTGTGACTATCAGTAACTCCACTCCGGATGGTGTGCTGTCTTTAGAAGTGATTAAAGAAAGCATGTTTAATGAAGAAATTAGAAGGAAGAAGATGGGAGTTGATAATTCACATGCTCTTGTTATTGAGAATAGAGGAAGAAGCAAGAGTAGGGGTCCCTAAAGGTCGTGGTAACTCAAAATCAAGGTCTAAGTCTAGAGAAGGGAAAGAGATTAAGACCTGTCATTATTGTAGCAAGCCTGGTCATGTACAAAAAATATTGCTACCGATGGAAGAAAGACCAGGCTAAGAAGAGAGATTCAAATAACGAGGGAGATCATGAAAATCTACTAGAAAGAAATACAAGCTGGAGTTAGTTCACTCAGATGTTTGTGATCCTATTGAAGTGGAGTCTCTTGGTGGCAATAAATATTTTGTCACTTTCATGGATGATGCTACTCGAAAAACTTGGGTGTATTTTTTGAAGACAAAAAGCCAAGTATTCGAAGTCTTCAAAAAGTTCCATGCCATGGTAGAAAGGGAGACGAAAAGAATGCTGAAGCGTCTCAGATCCGACAATGGTGGCGAGTATACTTCTCACGAATTCAAGAATTATTGCTCACAACATGGCATTAGATATGAAAGGACGGAGCCGAGCACACCTCAACACAATGGAGTTGAGAAAGAATGAATAAAACCATTGTGGAGAAGGTGAGATGTATGCTTAGAATGTCTAATCTTTCGAAGACATTCTGGGGTGAAGTTGTCCAGTGTGTTGTATACTTGATTAACCGTGCTCCATCAGTTTCTCTTGGTCTTGACATTCCTGAGAGAGCTTGGAAGGGGTGTGATCCGACCTATTCACATCTTAAAGTCTTTGGATTTAAGACATTTATGCATGTGCCTAAAGAACAAAGATCAAAACTTGATTCCAAGACTAATCCATGCATATTTGTTGGTTATGGTAAAGAAGAGTATGGTTATAGACTTTATGATTTAGAAAAAAAAAAGGTGGTGAGAAGTAGAGATGTAGTATTTTTTGAGCATGAGAAGGGTGGAGATCTTATGAGTTCAAGGTACACTTCTACCTCGGATTTGACTACTAATACTACTTATGATATTTCTTTTCCCACTCCTATTCTTATTGACAAACCTAATGTTGTCGGCGATGAGCTACAACCTAATGTTGTCGGCGATGATGTTGGTGAGGTACAACCTGAGGGCAATGTACCGCAAGCTGACAATGATGATGCTTTTCACGAGTCATCATCCGATGAAGACAAAAACCATAAAAAATGATCATAATGAAAAAGGAAATCACGGTGAAGAAGTTCATGAGAAGGGGGAGCATCCTACCCCTCAAGAAGAGGATACTGTAACAACCCGACCCGCCACCGTCGTAACACAAACCCAATAAGATGGGTGTGCACTTTTGGGCTCGTTAATTGTCCTCACTTAAGCCCAAAAGCACAAGGCCTTGTTACTAAGTGGTGGGTGGGAGCTATTATAAACATATCACAAGCCTCACATTCTACCGATGTGGGACAAATCTCCTCTCATACTCTTGGGTTGTTACAAACTCCCTCACTTAAAGAACACAACGTCCTCGTTGTGCCTCAAACTTGACCACAACCAAGGCCAGAATCCTTCCCCGCTAGGTGTGTGACCTGAGTACTCCCGACCACAGGCTCACCACACGGTCGCAAGGTCGCTCTGATACCATTTGTAACAACCCGACCCGCCACCGTCGTAACACAAACCCAATAAGATGGGTGTGCACTTTTGGGCCCGTTAATTGTCCTCACTTAAGCCCAAAAGCACAATGCCTTGTTACTAAGTGGTGGGTGGGAGCTATTATAAACATATCACAAGCCTCACATTCTACCGATGTGGGACAAATCTCCTCTCATACTCTTGGGTTGTTACAGATACACATGTCAGAAGTGGGACTAGAGAGCGTAAACCTTCAACAAGGTATCCAAGTTCAGAGTACATTCTTATGACCGATGAAGGGGAGCCTAAAAACTATCAAGAAGTATTGTCTCTTGATGAGAAAAATGTGTGGCTCGATGCTATGAAAGAGGAAATGGACTCATTCAAAACTAATGAACCTTATGAACTTGTGGAGCCTCCCAAGGGAAAGAAAGTTTTGAAAAACCGTTGGATTTTCAAGAATAAGAAAGATGGCGAGAAGATTGTGAAGCGGAAAGCTAGACTGGTGGTAAAGGGATGGAACCAGAAAAAGGGCATTGACTTTGATGAGATCTTCTCTCCTGTTGTCAAAATGACTTCTATAAGAACCATGTTGGGTTTAGTTGCAAGCCTCAATCTTCAGTTGAGCAGCTTGATGTAAAAACTGCTTTTTTACATGATGACCTACACGAAAAGATCTACATGGAGCAACCTGAAGGATTTAAAGAGAAAGGGAATGAAAAATGTGTTTGTAAGCTAAAGAAGAGTCTTTATGGGCTTAAACAAGCACCACGACAATGGTACCAGAAATTTGATTCTTTTATGACCAACAATTGTTATAAACGAACTTCAGCCGATCCTTGTGCTTATTACAGAAAGTTTCCCCAAGGTAAGTTCATCATCCTTCTTTTGTATGTGGACGATATGCTGATAGTTGGACAAGATTTAAAGATGATTCAAGGTTTGGAGAAAGACTTGTCCAAGTCATTTGACATGAAAGACTTGGGTCCAGCAAGGCAAATCTTAGGCATGAAGATTTCTCGTGATCGAAAAGCTGGAAAATTGTGGCTATCACAAGAAAAATACATTGAACGAGTGCTTGAAAGGTTCAATATGAAGCATGCCAAACATGTTTGTACACCATTAGCTGCTCATTTCAAGCTCACGAAGGTAGCTTGTCCTACAACGGAGAAAGAGAAAGAAAGTATGTCATTTATTCCTTACTCTTCTGCCGTTGGTTCTTTGATGTACGCTATGGTTTGTACGAGGCCAGATATTGCACATGCTGTCGGTTTAGTGAATAGATTCTTATCCAATCTGGGTAAGGTTCAATGGGAAGTTGTGAAGTGGATCTTCGGATACTTGCGGGGCACCTCTAAATTGGGTTTGTGTTATGGAGGTGGCAAACCTATACTCGAAGGCTATACTAATGCAGACATGGCAGGTGATCTCGATAATAGAAAGTCTACCTCAGGTTATGTGTTTACTTTTTCAGGGGGAGCCATTTCATGACAATCCAAGCTACAAAAATGTGTAGCATTGTCCACTACTGAGGCGGAGTATATTACAGCCATGGAAGTAAGTAAAGAGATGTTATAGCTTAAAAGATTTCTTCGAGAGTTGGGTTTGAAGCAAGGCGAGTTTGTGGTATTTTTTGATAGTCAAAGTTCCATGAGCAAAAACACTATGTATCATGATTGGACCAAGCATATTGATGTTAGATATCATTGACTCAAGATGTTATAGAGGATGATCAATTGAAGCTGAAGAAAGTTCATACCGATAAGAACGGTGCCGATATGTTGACAAAGGGTGTTCTTTGAAGCAAGCTTATGGTTTGTAGTAAGCTTGCGGGTTTGAGATTCAACTGATCGTGTTTGGCGTGAATCTTCCCCGTAATGGGCTGGAGGGGGAGATTGTTATGGGTCCAACCCGTTTTTTTTCGGTTTTGTGCTATGTTTTTTAGGCCCAAATTTTATGGGTTTGTGCACTACAAGAAAAAACAAAACAGGCGACGGACTATTGGCGACTGAACCCTGTAGTCGCCAAAATGGCGACTGAAGGTTAAAAATGGCGACTGAAAACAGTCGCCAGATTGGCGACTGTAAGTTTTCCCAAACTTTTTCACCACCGACAAAAAAGAGCGACTCATGATAAGGATTGGCGACTGTATTCAGTCGCCAATATTGGCGCCAAAAAATGGCGACTGAAGAAACAATAGCCAAATAGGAAAACGCAGTCGCCATTTTGGCGCCTGTATTTGTTCAGTCGCCAATTTTAAGATTCAGTCGCCAATTTTTTTCACCAATAAATCAGAAACAGACCCCTTACTTCACTACGCGAGTTGTTTAAAAAAAAATAAAAAAGGCGAAAAAGTTCCGCTTCTCCTTCCGTGACCACCCACCACCTCCGGCGACCCCATCAGCCACCACCACCACCTCTGGCGACCCCATCTGCCACCACCACCGGCCACCACAGCAGCCGCCACCACCACCTACGAAAACCTTTATTCAATTGAAGGTTTGTGTTTTTCTTAGTTTAATTTCGATTTTTAGTTTGATTTTTGTTTTGTTTTGTAGATTTAGTGATGTAGTAGCCAATTAAGATCATCTTAGCTTATTAGGTTGTAGTTAATTAAGTTATAGAGCCAATTAGGATGATAATTGGTGAAATTGGGGGTTAGGATTCATATGAAATTGAGGGTTAGGGTTGATATGATTAATGTTGGTTGCCTTATTAATGATTTTATGTTTGTAATTTTACTTAATTATGTTAAATTATGGGTTAGGGTTTATAAAAATTGAAAATTGGGGATTTTTGATTAATGTTGTTATGATTGTAATGTTGTACTATGTTGATTAATGTTGTTAATTAATTGGGGTTTTTTTTATTAATGTTGTAAATTAATTGGGGTTTTTGATTAATGTTGTAAATTAATTGGGGAATTATTATTAATGTTGTATTATGTTGATTAAGACGATGTTGTTATAAGTTTGTTTTATTAATCTTGTTATGCTTGTAATTGTTATGATTTATAAAAAATGGGGATTTTTGATATATAAGTTATTATCTTACGATTGAGCGAGGTTGTTGAAAGATTTTTTGTTTATGGATTTATGTTTAGATTAAAATGAATTAAACATTTATTTTATGTAATTTGGTATAGTACTGTAGTCCAAATTTGTCATGTTATTATTGTTCATATTTGTATTAAACATTTATTTTATGTTTGATTTGTACGTATTAATAATTTTATTTATATGATTGTAGATGGCAGGAGGTAGAGGAAGACAGCGAGGCGGGCACAGTCGTCAGCAGAGTCAGCCCTCCGTGCAGCAGGAGGAGGAGGAGTTGGTTCAGAGCGAATCTGAGGACGACACACGTGTACAGATTCAGTACACACAGGATCGCAGGAAGATATTACTTGATCCAGCAGGATTTTGGTAAGTGTTATTAAATTGTAATTATTCATTTTATTAGTAATAAATGGCTAGTTATTATAAGTTACAATTTATATATGTTTCAGGTTTAATCATCAGACCGCTGTTCGAGGAGTAACCAACAGCACAAAGTCATCTTTGTTAGGTCCTGTGCCACTTAATTGGATAGAAGCTAGTGAAGCTCAAAAGAAGCCTGGTTTAATAACTTTCGGGTAATCAAAATCCTTTTTATTAATTACTTATTTTACTCACTGTTATAGTTTTTCAACTAATACTTAATGTTATTTTTTTGCAGCTACATTTTTACTGACCGCCTGAATTAGAGTCTATTGTCAATAGGAGGTACCGCGATTTTGGAGCCTCTAGATAGAAAGACAATATATATAAGATTGGTAAAAGGGGAAAGGCCTCACATCTTAAAGGTATATCTATACAATTACCTTTATTTGTCAATTGTATTGATTAAAGGATGAAAATTTCACTAATAACGACATAATTTATCATTGTTGTAGGTGAGGCGCTTGAGGGTCTTATGAATCGGCGTGATACCCCAGAGTTTCGAGCCAGATCGGCACAGAAGGCCATGAACAAAAGGGGACGGAAGAAGGATGGAATGGCTGAGCCAACCCATCATGCTGGTTCACGGTCATTTTTGGACATAGTTTTTGGTGTAAGTTTTCATATTAACACTTATTTATTTAGCTCGTTTATTTGAATATTGGTAATAATAATGTCACTAACCAAACATTGAACTTTGTTCGTGTATATAGATGACCAAGAAGAAGAAGAATAAAAAGAAGAAGTCAGCTGATCAATCAGCTGATCAGTCAGCTGATGATCAGTCAGCTGATCAGCCAGATGATCAGTTGACTATTTATCCTCTTGCGACGGCCCCGGAACTGTTCATTGGCACACATTCTAGGTTGAACGCTAACAATGAGAGAATTTGGATTAAGCCAAAAGACAAAGCTTTATATGTAAGATTTTTTACTTAAGATAGTTTTGAATTGTTAACTAATGATAGTTTTGTTAACTAATGATGGTAATTTTTTGTTAACTAATGTAGGAAGTGATGCGTGCATTTTATATAGACCTTTTAGGCCATATTAGCACGCATTTCAATGCTTATTTCGTAGCGTTTTACTACAAATGTCCCCCGAATAGTCTACTTTGGTTTGTTTTGTGTTATTTGCAGATACGAGCCGGAGAAGATCATAATCAAGCCTAAAACATGTCCCCATGCATGCATTTAGGAGAAGAGTTGAGTCGGAGCTTGTTACTACCATCTTGAGATGCGCGTAGAAGTAATGGAAGTCTATCGAGCGAAAGAAGAGCTTCACACCGCTAGTGCCTACTTTGAAGAGCAATAACTCGATTTCTTGAAATCATAATCGAGTGATTCAAATTGAAGATGAAAGCTTATCCTCTTAGCTTTCCAACGCCACCAAAAACGCTTGATTTGACTGAGTAACGAAGAAATGGCAGCCGTTTGAAGTTCAGTGCGCATTGCAGGAAATCTGTTCGACAGATTCAGTCGATCGACCACTTTTGGTCGATATCTAAGTCGATCGACCACTGCTATAGTCGATCGACCACTTTTGGTCGATAGGAAAGTCGATCGACCATTTCCCAAGTCGATCGACCAGTTTCTTTTCCGAAAGCCCAAGTTTAACCTAAGCCCATTAGGTCGTCGGATGGGAATCAGACTATTTCATTTTTAAGCAGCTTTTGAGTTCTTTTTAGACGACTTTTACTTTCATCTTCACTTTTTATCTTTTATTTTTAGACTTTACTCTTAAAACTTGTAATCATTTAATCTTTCCTTAGCATTTTCTAGCTTTCGAGGATTCTACTTTGCCACTGACTATTGGTAATTTAATTTCCTTTGTTCTTTTTATTCACATTTCGTTACTTCCTTGCTTTCTATTGTTCTACCTTTCATTTTTATTATCTTGCGATCATGTACTCCCTTTCCTTTATTTATTCTATCTCAATCGTTCCCTCCATCATGCGTAGCTAATCCACTCGACTAGGATATAGGTGATCCAATGATAATGTGACGATGTTCGTTTAGGTTAGATCGGTTGTTGGTGATTTATCCCTGTTGTTAATTATGACATTTATTTGTGTTTAATTGGTTAAGTCGACGTAGTTATTTATTCGTATGGTAAACCCCGACCTAAGATCGAAAGCCTGGTGAGGGTTAGACCTGTCATAAACACTAGAGTGCCCTAATAAGTTGCGAGAGTCCGTTAGAAGCATTCTAGGGCCAATAGCGATCCGAGAGGACCTTTTCACTACCCCTTAGATTTCCACCTGCGACCGACTCTTGACCTAGACTTGAACGTTACTTTATCATTGGTGAACCGACTATCTTGGTTCCTTTTCCTTCATATTTTATTTTACACTACTTTACTTTACGCTTTTCTTTTCTCTTTTCCTTCACTACTTTTAGTTTAGTTATAACAAACAACCAAAACCCCCATAATCTGGTTACTTTGACAGACTTTAGTTTAGCTTTTAGAATTCATATCTGTCTCCCTGTGGATACGATCCCGACTTCCTTACTACATTAGTTAGGCCAGTTGGTTATTTTTGATAGGGTTGCGACAGCCGTGTCAAATTTTGGCGCCGTTGCCGGGGAGACGGTGATATTTTATTTGCTTTATTTTAGTTTGTCTTATGTCTCAAGGAACTCCGGTTCCTTGAGGCCATTTTAATGTCTTCCATCCAGTTTCCACAGGGTGAAGACGAATCATTTGGTGCTTACATAGACAGGTTCGAGGAGTGGCTAGATACGTTGAATTATGGAACTTTGACTGCCCTCCAGATTTGCTTGTCTATCATATGGGGTATGAATGACCCTACACGATCTTACCTCTGCTCAATAGGTAAGGGAGATTTTAGTGGGAAACCTGTCAATGAGCTTTTGGAATTCTTTGACTGGTTTGCCATTGAGAGTATCAAACCCACTTTCTCACTTAGGTCAGACATGGATGAGGGGATGGGTGAGACCGTAGAAACCATTTTACATAATGAAAATGACGTTGACGGAACCATAGAGAAGGATACCATATGCTTAGTTGATAATCCCTTCTTTGAGGATGATCTAGGACCTCTCTATGATACTTTTACAGATATTGAGCCACGTGAGGAAGACTTGAAGGACCCCATAGAGAATCCCTTTCGTGACGAGTCTTGCGATGAGGACAGTGAGGATGGGCGATTGGAAAGTCTAGAGGTCAAATGGGACTCATATGATAATATGATAGATGAGTATGTTATAGGTGACCCCGTTAACACATTTGACTTTACCGCCTCTTGCATTTGGGATGACTACCCACCTTCTCCTATTACACACTGGACTCCTCCACCTCACGTAGAGTACCCGTCTAAGCAGGTTATTTCTACTCATGTGTTTTCATTGTTAAATGTTTCTGTGGTCTCTAACTCTCTGTTTTCCTGTGATTTGAGCTTTGGTGTTCCACCCTCGGCTAAAGGGTGGAATTATTCGGTTGATTTTTATAGGAGCTGTCAAAGAAAGTTTAGCAAGGTGATACGGTATTTCACTTTGTTTTTATTTGCTCCTATTAATTGTTGGTGCTACTTATGCTTTTGTGTAGCACATGCGCAGATTTTTGACCGACTTCTAAGGGCTCTGAGCTGTTTTGATTATGTACATTCGTGGGTAACCACTTGGTCAGCTGAAAAGTATCAGCCGCAACTTCGTCGCTTGCTGATACGACAAATGACTCGATCGAGTCTCTGATTACCTCCCATATCTGGTTCGGTTTGGGGAGGTCCGTGGTGCGCGCATTCTTGTAAGTTTCTGACTCATTCTCTTTAGTTTGCATTTCTTTTCCTTTACTTTGTACAATGAGGACATTGTACGGTTTGGTTTGGGGAGGTTATGCATCCATATTTGGTCTGCATATTGTTTTTATTATATTTCTGTTATCACGTTTCATTTACATATGCATTTTTTATCATTTCCCTTGCATCCTAAAATTACTAAAAAAAAAAAAAAAAAACTCACGTTTACTTTTGCATACTAGATAGAGTCAGTTTTGAGTTTCTCAGTGCTGTTAAACCGTCAGAAAACTCAAACTAGGTAATTGTTTCAAATCTTTTAGCAAGTTTTTTGGCAATTTTCTCGAATCTCGTTTCAAAGCATGTTGGACAAGTAGACTGGATTTGATATTCTGGCAACCTACAATAACTTTCTAAGGAATTAGAGCCGACAACCGGTGACATTCATGACCGGTTCATCTAGGAAAGTGAGTAGTTACTCCTTATGAGACATGTAACATCAATTTGCATAAACATGAGTTCAGTCTTCTTTATACCTGTATGCATTCGGGTTTGCGGTTTGTTGACACATGTGGTAGAGGTTTCCCTTTTTTCTTCTTACCCGTAAGTTTCACAAAGCCAAATTTGCCTATTTATTGTCCCATATAGCTATAATCCCTGATTTTGCCCACCCTAGCCGAGCTAGTAATGGTAACATTTTGGAAATGTGTTGTTTTGCATTTTGGTTGCTTTATCTTGTCAAACGAAGAATGGGTGGAAAAAAAAAGGAGAAAAGATGAGATTCAAAAGAAAAAAAAGGGAAACAAAGATGGAAAAAAAAAAGAGAAAAAAAAGGAGAAAAAGAGAAATGCAGAAAAGTGGCATGAAAAAGAAAAAGAAAAAGAAGAAAAGAAAAAAAAAAAAGGAAAAAAAAGTCATTTGTGAAAAGTTGAAGAAGTCGATTGACAATTTTTCTACTCCCATTTTTTTATATCGTATCTTATGGGGGGTTGATAAGTTTTTGAGGTAGTGAGAGTTGGATGCACCCAATCTACATTGTTGTGTATTGATGTATTGAGTATGAAGTTGAGTGATATATATAATTTGGTTCTCATGGTTACTAGCTTGGCTTTTAACTCCAGTTTTTGCCAAATTCATTTTCATCACCTTCTTACCCATAGCCTCACATATCCCATAACTATCCTCGGCATGTGTCATGGTCAGTAAAGTGTGGGAATGCATACGTACGGTTGTAGAGACTATATTCATGTTAGATTGCATGCATGTTCTTATAGGTCGACGTTAGGTAAGTGATCTCGATTTTTCCTATCTTGCACTATTTATTGCCTTGTGTTTGCTTGAGCGATTGAGCGACCCGTGAGAGTCCAGTTTAGATAATCTTGCAAAGTCCAAAGTCCAACCGCTTTATGAAGCATGTTTAGATTCGTTTGCCTTAGGATTTGACAATTAGTGATGATTCACTTGCTTTAGATGTTTGAGTCGACGGATTACTTGTTCGTGTTTAACTCCTATCTTTTAAGTCTTTGTTTGTTACACTTTTTGCTTGGGGACAAGCAAAGGTTCGGTTTGGGGAAGTTTGATGCGTGCATTTTATATAGACCTTTTAGGCCATATTAGCACGCATTTCCATGCTTATTTCGTAGCGTTTTACTACAAATGTCCCCCGAATAGTCTACTTTGGTTTGTTTTGTGTTATTTGCAGATACGAGCCGGAGAAGATCATAATCAAGCCTAAAACATGTCCCCATGCATGCATTTAGGAGAAGAGTTGAGTCGGAGCTTGTTACTACCATCTTGAGATGCGCGTAGAAGTAATGGAAGTCTATCGAGCGAAAGAAGAGCTTCACACCGCGAGTGCCTCCTTTGAAGAGCCATAACTCGAGTTCTTAAAATGATAATCGAGTGATTCAAATTGGAGATGAAAGCTTATCCTCTTAGCTTTCCAACGCCACCAAAAACGCTTGATTTGACTGAGTAACGAAGAAATGGCAGCCGTTTGAAGTTCAGTGCGCATTGCAGGAAATCTGTTCGACAGATTCAGTCGATCGACCACTTTTGGTCGATATCTAAGTCGATCGACCACTACTATAGTCGATCGACCACTTTTGGTCGATAGGAAAGTCGATCGACCAGTTCCCAAGTCGATCGACCAGTTTCTTTTCCGAAAGCCCAAGTTTAACCTAAGCCCATTAGGTCGTCGGATGGGAATCAGACTATTTCATTTTTAAGCAGCTTTTGAGTTCTTTTTAGACGACTTTTACTTTCATCTTCACTTTTTATCTTTTATTTTTAGACTTTACTCTTAAAACTTGTAATCATTTAATCTTTCCTTAGCATTTTCTAGCTTTCGAGGATTCTACTTTGCCACTGACTATTGGTAATTTAATTTCCTTTGTTCTTTTTATTCACATTTCGTTACTTCCTTGCTTTCTATTGTTCTACCTTTCATTTTTATTATCTTGCGATCATGTACTCCCTTTCCTTTATTTATTCTATCTCAATCGTTCCCTCCATCATGCGTAGCTAATCCACTCGACTAGGATATAGGTGATCCAATGATAATGTGACGATGTTCGTTTAGGTTAGATCGGTTGTTGGTGATTTATCCCTGTTGTTAATTATGACATTTATTTGTGTTTAATTGGTTAAGTCGACGTAGCTATTTATTCGTATGGTAAACCCCGACCTAAGATCGAAAGCCTGGTGAGGGTTAGACCTGTCATAAACACTAGAGTGCCCTAATAAGTTGCGAGAGTCCGTTAGAAGCATTCTAGGGCGAATAGCGATCCGAGAGGACCTTTTCACTACCCCTTAGATTTCCACCTGCGACCGACTCTTGACCTAGACTTGAACGTTACTTTATCATTGGTGAACCGACTATCCTGGTTCCTTTTCCTTCATATTTTATTTTACACTACTTTGCTTTACGCTTTTCTTTTCTCTTTTCTTTCACTACTTTTAGTTTAGTTATAACAAACAACCAAAACCCCCATAATCTGGTTACCTTGACAGACTTTAGTTTAGCTTTTAGAATTCATATCTGTCTCCCTGTGGATACGATCCCGACTTCCTTACTACATTAGTTAGGCCAGTTGGTCATTTTTGATAGGGTTGCGACAGCCGTGTCAGGAAGCATACGAGGCTGAAAAAGAGGAACATCCCGAAGTACCAGATAATGAGATTTGGTTTAATTTGGTCAAGGGATACAAGAAGGAAAATGTCTACGGCACCGGAAAGGCTCATGGTGTCTTCTTCAAACAACCGGCAAAAAGATCCTCATATGAGCCTCGACAAACATATGAGCCAGCTCTTGTGAGTCAACTACAGACTCAACTCGCTGAAGAAAGAAGAGTGAATTCAGAACGAGATGAACAGTTTCGGTTGATGAAGGAGTGCGTGGAGGCCATGGAGAACATTTTCTCACAATGCAACCCCGGTCCACAATCACGGTATGACCCCAACGATCCTCATGGTAAGGGTGGTGGTAGTGGAGCCGGCATGGGATTTGTAGCTTAGGTTGTTTGGATAACTTGTAGTTAGTTTAGCTTGAAGTTGGTTAATGTAGTTAGTTTAGTTTAAGGTTGGATAATGTAGTTAGTTTAGTTTAAGGTTGGATAATGTTCTCATATTTTAATAAATGAGAATTTGGTGTTTCAAATGGTGCGGTTCGCGCAAATGGGTTGCAATTTTCTGTTTGCAGGTTTTCATTGAGTATTGGAATGAATAAATACGAGATTTAGCTAAATCAAAACGAAATTGGCATGAAAATAACTAGCAATTTCGGCGACTGACATGGTGGTTTTGGCGACTGCAGTCAGTCGCCAAAACCGGAAAAGCTACTGGAAATGTAGCATATTGGCGACTGAAATAAGCCACTTTGGCGACTGCAGTTCAGTCGCCAAAATGGCGACTCCCACATTACAACAGTCGCCAAATTGGCGACTACCCTCTCTTTCAGTCGCCAATTTGGCTACTACATACTCAGTCGCCAGTTCCCTTAATTTGGCGACTGAAGACGCAGTCGCCAAATTTGGCGACTGACAACAGTCGCCCATTTTTTTTTTTGGCGACTAGGGCTTGCGACAGAACTTTGGCGACTGATGTCAGTCGCCAAATGAAATTTGGCGACTGTCTTCAGTCGCCAAATTCAGTCGCCTGTTTTATGTATTCTTGTAGTGGTGGAAGTTTCTCTTAGAAGCTCTCTTTGTTGCTTTTGTATAAAAGAAGCAGTCCACTTTATGTGGCTGACACAACTTACAACATAACACACAACACACAGAACAAGAAAACAAAAAGAAGAAAGAGATAAGGAAGAGAGAGAGGAAGAAGCTCAGCTCGTTTTTGGGAGGACAACCTTTAGTAAAATTCTGATTGCCGGAGTTTCAACCGTTGGATCGTCCTGAAAACTTCTCGGATTTTTCCTGACATCCAAGGCCACATTCTCACCGTTCTGATCATCGTTCTGAGCTCTGGTTTGTCTATAATCGCTGCTGGACAGAATCTATTTTTCCGGGTGATATTTTCACTTTTGCTCTCTTATTCATTATGATTAAAATTGGCTAGTTTAAAACTGAAATGTGAAAAAGATAACACACAAAGGTTCAGATCAAATTCAGATAGGTTGCATGCTTGAAGGTTGTTTCTCTATGCAAATAAGTGATCCAAAAACTGTCTTGTCTTGTTTGTGTTTGTAATGTACTTCAACTATTGTAACAACCCGACCCACCACCGTCGTAACACAAACCCAATAAGATGGGTGTGCACCTATTGGGCCCATTATTTGTCCTCACTTAAGCCCGAAAGCACAAGGCCTTGTTACTAAGTGGTGGGTGGAAGCTATTATAAACATATCACAAGCCTCACATTTTACCGATTTGGGACAAATCTCCACAAAAACTCACATTCTACCAATATGGGATCATTCTTGGAGTGTTACAAACTCCCCCACTTTAAGAACACAATGTCCTCGTTGTGCCTTAAACCTGACCGCAACCAGGGCCAGAATCCTCCCCCGCTAGGTGTGTGACCCGGGTACTCCCGACCACAGGCTCGCCACACGGTCGCAGGGTTGCTCTGATACCATTTGTAACAACCCGACCCACCACCGTCGTAACACAAACCCAATAAGATGGGTGTGCACCTATTGGGCCAATTATTTGTCCTCACTTAAGCCCAAAAGCACAAGGCCTTGTTACTAAGTGGTGGGTGAAAGCTATTATAAACATATCACAAGCCTCACATTTTACCGATTTGGAACAAATCTCCACAAAAACTCACATTCTACCAATATGGCATCATTCTTGGAGTGTTACAACTATTGTTGTCTTTGCTTGTCCAAAAGGCGTGCTGTTAAATAAAAGGGGGTTGCCATGGCCCATGAGTGGAAATCGAGACAACCAAACGAACTTGCTGTTATAAAAACACAAACCAGTACTTGTATTTGTTTTGTTTTGGCTTTTATACTGCTTTGAAATAATTCAAATAGGCGTATATTTTTCATTACTTTTGGTAACATTATCCCTTGTTAACTTTCTTATGCTTTTCGTTGTAGTACTTGATATAGAGTTGGTATTTTTTGAAGCAAAATATCATATGTTTTACTTTACAACAATATCAAGTTCAATGAATCAAAATATTATATGTCACGATTAACAATATTATACTTTGTTATTAATTTGTCAATTTCATTACTGCCTATTTTGGTGTTTGTTTCCTTTTTTTGCAGATTTCTTCAGTTGCTAATATTGATTAAGAGGTTGTGTGCATGCTGAGGATTTCTTTTTTACATCAAGTTACCACAGAAAACAATTCAAATATCACACTTTGTTATTAGTTTTTGTATTTGCCTACAAATACATTTCACATAGGCGTTAATTTTATATTCTTTATTCTTTGTGTTTCTTAATACTGTAGTTTGTTGAGCTTTACGAATACAAACAATATCATACTCATATGAATATCAAAGAACTTGTTTTATTCTCAGATGGTTGTCATTTTCTTTCCTACATTTGTATCCACTTCATTTCAAAAAATATCACACTTCATATGAAACAATATCACCAGCACTGATACAAAATATTGGACCATTTTCCATTCATTAGTAGTAATATTTCTGGACAATTGTAAGACTACTAAATAGTATCATACTACAATTGAAACAATATCACCAATCTTCCCAAAGAATATTATTCTGTGACAACATCAGATTCATACCCTTCTTTTGTTAAAATTAATAATTTCACAACCAATTCCAAAAACTCGCAGCTCGTGCTTGGCAATATCTCTGTTTTTGAAATAATATAACCATTTTATTAATAATATTTGTTCTCTTTTGTAGCATTTTAAAATAATATCAACCTAAAATCACAATAATATCACAGTTTGTACCAAACAATGTCAGAGTAAAAATGATTTCTCATCCCAATCCATTGTTTTTTTGTAGTATCACACCACACTTGAAACAATATCACACCACACCTGAAACAATATCACACCACACGTGAAACAATATCATACTTAACCAAGAATTGATTCCAGAAACTTGTTTTCCATTAACTCATGAGATCTAATGTTCAAATACACACAAAAGTGCTCATTACCACACCACACGTGAAACAATATCACACCACACCAAGAATTGATTTCAGAAACTTGTTTTCTACTCCAGCGTTACATTCATTCACTTTTTCATTACAGAATTTTGTCCCCCCAAATCTAGTATTACTAACTGCTCATTCTACCTTGACCCCTACCTCTATAGGATTCACAACGGTCTTCAATCGTATGACTGACATTTTGTGCAATTTGTCATGTTCACTTCCTTTTCCGCAAGCATTTCTGTAAAGCAAAACGATAATGTTGTTGTTCTATGTCAATATTCTACCTTTTTCTACAAACCAAATCCAGCAAATGTAAAAGGCATGTTTTTCAATTTTACCTCTTCCTAGGAGATGTCCTAAGAATTGGTAATTCTGTGTTAATTTTTGGGACTTCTGCAATGGTAGCTCGCTTCTCGACAGTAGTGTTCCTCTCCACCACTTTCACCTTCCTCTTTATCTGAGCACCCTGCTGGTTTGCATCTTTTTTCCTCTTTTGGTTTAGTGTTGTCACAAGAAGGGCCTCATTTCCCGCCGTAAACTCTCTAACCTTGTCCATCAAAGTTGTCCTTTTCACATTTATGTCAGCTAAAAGCAATGTTGCTGCCATATCTAGCCAGTAGTAGCGCCTACTCACTTTCGCATGCAAATCTGCCTCAAACAACTCCCCCTCGTACCGAATCATGTGCATCATTAAGAAGTTTCCAGATTCTGAATTGTCTATCTCGCTCTTCTGGCAAGGGAAGGTGTTGTTGACAACATCGAAGCTTATAATTTCATGCGCTCTATCAACATTCTTCTCTGCTAGGAAGTCAATCATTTAATTTCTACAGCCTGTTATATTAAGAATTATCATTAGACATAATTGTCCGAAACATTGAAATCCACACATACTTCAAAATTAATATACACCTCACAATATCAAATAAAATATACCACCAAATCTGCAGCCTCGTATACTTCTGTCTCCGTCCAGTTGTCGTACTCTATATAGTCTAGCACTTCAATCGACTCGGTTTTGAAATTTATACAAACACAGAAATAATGTTCTTTCAACAACATTGGTATAAAAATCAGATCTGCTTCTAGGTTACAGGGATTTGTGTTCCTTCTTATGAATTCCTCCCAACTCTAAAAATCTTTTTTTTCTTCATTTTTTCATCTCCATGTACTTCGAGTTTTGCTTCCTGGTGTATACATATATGTTAAAAAGTCCTCTTTATGTTTAAGAGTGCTTACATTTAACCAAACCGTGAATATTTCTAAATCAAACTAAACCTACAGCTTACCACGTGTCGAATTCTAAAAAACATCAAACTTGTCTCATAGGTTTCCGTGTGGTCAATGTGATTCAAAACTAGCGCCCAGCATTCAATCACATTGCTACTGACGTGTGCACGTGGAAGCAATGACAGTATATCACCTCTGACTAGGTATTGATCTTCACTGAACTTGGCAACCTCCTCACTGCTCCAAACATTAACAACAATTAAAAAAAACTGAAGACTACAACAGAAACAGTGATTGTTCACTTTTTGTCTCTTTCTCTTCAATTTAGGTAACAACGTACTTTTGATGGCATTAAGCCTTTTGACCTTTTCAAGGACGACCTCACTCCTATTTTTATTTAAGTCACTCAAGATGAGCGTTGCTGCAATCTCTGCCCTGTATAACTTCCTCTTCCTTTCATCGGACAGTTCACAATAAAAAGGCTCGCCAACAAAAAACAACATGTGGATCATCATGAATAAGCCACAGTCTAGGTTCTTCTCTTCTGTTTGCCAACGGAAGTGTACATTTATCAATTTGTAGGACTGTACCTTTAGCCCTCTTTCAAAACCTTTGTGTTGAACCATATATTAAAATATATATATTAAGTATATATGTTTATATTTTGGTAATAACAAGTCTAGACAAATATATTATATACTCGTGCGTATAATCGTGTGTTAAGTGTACAGTTTATAAGATTAAAAGATCTCGTCAATCAATATTAAGATGCAAGAGATTTTAATAAAGGAAATATGACAAATAACTACCTAATAAATCTAAAATTTTACATCTTACTACCTAATATAATTAATTTTGCAACTAACTACCTAAAATCACACAATGTTAATCAGTTTGCTACCTTTTTTACGGAAACCGAACTTAAGTTAGTTTTAAATGTTCGGGTTAAGTTAAATGACCATGTTACCCCTTCCTTAATAAACCTATTCTCTGTTAAAATTTTACCCATCCCTCTCCCTCCCCTGTAAAAGCTCACGATAAAGTAATTATTCCTGCCACCATTTTTATACATCAAAAATTCTATGAACATGCCTAATTTGCAGCACTAGAGGGAGGTAATCTTATGTTGTCTTCTCAAATTGAATCAAGTAAGCATTTTTTTCATTTTATTTTCAGTATAAAACCCTTCCCTAATTTGATTTTTTTCATTTTATTTTCACTCTTTACTGCCCGGTATGTTTGATTAGGTCTTCGGGGTTAAATATGTTTTCCCGTATAAGATGAGAATATTAACGGAATATAAAATTGAAAACGTACATAGCTGTTCCAGCCGAAATACTACCACTTCTACTACGAGTAGCCTTTTGATATGATGAATAAGGAGAGAATAGATAAAAAAATTTGATACTACGAGTAAGTATATAGCTGATGGTCGAGAATGCATCAAAGTGAAGAAGAGAAGCGGAAAGCCGGTTGCTTATTCGGGTAGAGGGTTTATTGTACTTAATTAAACTAGTTTTAAAGTTTTTGCCTGCTGAAACTACAAAATGCTGAAGATTGAGCAGATAATGTGTATTCGTCTGATTATATCCTAATTACCTAGGTAAAAAGAAGAGAAGCCAAACTTATGATTTAACGGAGATAGGAGGGGGAGGGTAATTTAGGTATTAAATTAGGTCTTAAAGTTAAACGGGACGAAATAAACTGATTTCCGTCATTTTTTAGCAATTTCCGTCATTTTGGTAGTAATCGTGTCAGTTTTTATACTTATTAGGTTGTTATTTGAAAAGGTGAACATATTAGGTAGTAAGATGTAAAATTTTAAACTTATTAGGTAGTAATATGCTAAATAACCTTTAATAAAAGAAGATACAAGATTATTAGTCAAGGATGTGACTAATCGAAGATTGATGGAAGATCGCAAGCTCCTTTTGAGTCTTTCTGAAGATTTGTTAGGATAGTTATCGAGTAGCGGAGTTCAATTAAAGTTATACTTGTCAACTATAACTTTAGTATGACATTGCTTCAAGTTATAGCTCGTAGCTATAACCTTATCAAAGCAACAAGAAATGTTCGGATGAATGATGGTCGTTGAAGCATTTTCAAGTTCTAAAAGTGATGTGAAAATTTATGTGTAATCGGTATTCTATTTTTAGAATATAGAATTATTAACTTAAAAGTGGTTGGTATAAAATATTCAATGGTTAAAAGGGAATAAAATAATTATCCTATGAGTTAATTATTTTCCTAATATACTAAGGATTTTTATTTAACCGTAATTGTCAAATAACCAAGTTTAGGAAGTCGTGTATGTGACGGTTTTGGAAACCGTGTCACAATCACACGTTTCTATATTGTTGAAGGATAGTTAAATAAATATTATGTATTTATTTAATATCTTAAAACAAACTAGATTTTGGTATAATATAGATTATTATATTTTGACAAGATTTAGGAGATTGATTTTAATAAGGATAGTATTTGTTTATAATTTAAGATCTTTCCTAAATATGATTTAGGAAATTGGTTTTATCTATAATACTTAAATATCTTATTAAATTTATCCTAAATAAATTAAGATTAGATTTTAGGTAATATTACCTAAAGACTAGAAGTCTAGATAAAGTAATATTCCTAAATCATCTAGAGGTTTGAAATACCTAGATATAATTCTATATAAATAGGATGTTCATAACACATTAAAAGATACATCTACACGCACGCAAATCGAGAGAAAAACGCCGCCAAATATTTCGTCCGTTACTCGCTCCTAAACTATCATATTCCATTACAAGATTTAAGTACTAGAAATCGTTCTTATTTGTTCAGTTTGTGAACATGAAGAACCTTAGAAGATTTATCTTATTTGTTTAAGATAGTTTGAGTATTTTACGATACTCGTTGTATTCAAGTATTTCACGGTACTTGAAGCTAGCTAGGTATTTTACGGTATCTAGATTGAGTTACAACTAACGACTAGTTGTACGAGTGGGTTGATAAAATTGTAAACCGGAGAGAGGTACTGATTTTATTAATCGAGAATAGTGGATGTAGGTTTCGATTTGTGAAACCGAACCACTTCAAAAATATTGTGTCTCTTCTTAATTGTTGTTTTTACATATCATTCGTCGCGCCAACACGTACATACATCGAAGAAGAATCAAAAAAGAAGGCATACTCAATTCAACCCCCCCTTCTTGAGTAAATTCACATCAATAGACTCTTCAATTGGTATTAGAGCCTCGTGCTCTTGATCACCTAACCGCCTGAGATTAATCCTGCTATTGATTCTATATTATATACTCTTTCTACAATGGATTCCAAACACCTCAAGTGTCCTATCTTCGATGGTAAGAACTACAGCTTATGGAAGAACATGATGACCCACTACATCAAGGGATGTGATTGGGAATGTTGGAAAATCATTCAAACCGTACCAAAGAAAATCTTGGTCGCCGCCGCAAATTGAACTACTTACGAGAAGATGGAAAGTGACTATGTAGAGGCCGATTTTGACCGATTTGACCGATTCTCATCTTGTAATTCCGCTAAGGAAATATGGGACGGTCTAGAACTTGCCTACGAAGGAACATCCGTAGTCAAGAAACATCGTATAGACTTGCTTAATCAAAGATATGAACTTTTCACTATGGAAAAGAATGAATCTATTGATAGCATGTCTGGGCGATTTTTTTGCATTATCAATGAACTACGGAACCTTGGTAGGAAGTTCGAATCTGAAGATATCATTCGAAAGATTCTTCGAAGTCTCACTAAAAATTGGCAACCAAAAGTCACGGCTATCGAAGAAGCTCGTGACCTCTCAAAACTCACCTACCAAGAGCTAATTGGATCTCTAATGGCTCATGAGATCATGCTTAATAAAGATGATGATGACAACTCTAAAAGTAAAGGCGTTGCACTTCAAGCCTCTACTAGCGAGGAATGCGAACCAGAACTAGAAGACGAAACAATTCTATTCGCAAGACGATTTAAGAAAGCTGTTTTCAAAGGAAGATATAAAAACCCAAATAACAAAACAGCTGATAAGAAGAAGACCGACTCTAAACAAACATTCTTCAAAGGAGGATGTTTCAAGTGCGGTCAACAAGATCACATGATCAAGGATTGCCCAAGCTGGGACAAAATCAAGGACAAGTCCAAAAGGGAAAAGACCAAAACCGAATTCAAAAAGGTGATGCTTGCCTCATGTTGGGGAGAATTAGAATCTGAAGATGACGAGGACTCAGAAGAGGATGAGGTAGCTAACCTATGCCTAAGCAACGTCGGCCTATATCTAATCTCCGACAACCATGATCAGGACGAAGCATCACAAATCTGTCTCCTTGGAGAATCCGACTCTGATGACGAAGACCAAGAGGTAAACTTTTTACAGCTTAAGAGTCAAGTCAAAAATCTATCTAAAGCTATGTTAATTAAATACTTTGAGAAAACCTTAGACCAATGTCATGAACAAAGTCTTGAGATAGATGAGTTGAAAGAACAAATCCTTGATATTGCTGAGGAAAATCAACTTCTGAAAGCCAAAGCTAAGAAACTGAAATCCAAAATTAACATTGAAACAAATGTTAAATTGGAAACAGTAATGTCTGAGAAAAAAGTTCTTGAGTCTAAAGTTATAGTTAATGAAGCTATAACCTCAAAACCAAAACTCAACATTAAAGAGCTTCAATCCAAAGTAATAGCTAATGAAGCTATAATTTCAGAATGGAGAAAGGCTAATGAGCTTTTAAAGTCCAAATCTACAACAGTCGTTTAAGATGAGACTCATCTAGCAGAAGTTGAAATCCTCGAAAAGAAAATCATGTATCTAGAATTCAACTTATCTAACATCAAAAAGGAACATGTTAACATAGTTTCTGACTTCAACATAGACATCAAAAACTAAGAGAATCTAGCAACATCGACCATAGCGCATGTAAAAAGGAAATAGATTCTCTAAAAGAGCTCCTTCTTCATGCATGGAAAGTTCACGACAAATGGGAAGGAAGTACTAACGTACTAAACTTCTTGACTGGACAATCCGACAACAACATGAAGATGGGACTAGGTCACGAATGTTATGGTAGAAGGGATCACACAAAATGTAAACAAAATCCCACAGACCGAGACTTTAGGAAAAGAAAATATGTCGACCTACCTGAGTATTTGATATGTACTTATTGCGGTCATACTGGACACCTTAGAGAAAACTGTGTATAACATGCATAAGACTTTAGAACCGGAGTTAAATTTGTCAAATCCTTAGGTATACCAAACGACACTATTTCTATTACTGATGAAGATAACGTCGAGGAAAGAAACAATGACCACATATGGTTCTATGACATGTCCTTTGACTACGAAGAAAAGAAAAATAGAACCAAACAAACTCCTCAACCTTCGACACACAAAAAATGGACACCAAAAGTACAACCTAAGACATACACAAAAACATCAAAACCTAACCATTACAAACATAAAGGTCCCAAGTATGCTTGGTTACCAAAATCCTGTCTTTGAATTTATTTGTGCAGTTCGTCGCTAAGGAGAATAATTTGTGGTATCTCGACAGTGGATGCTCAAGACATATGACAGGCGACGTAAACCTATTCCTATCCTTAAAACCCTTTGACGGAGGAAAAGTTACCTTCGGCGACAATAAGAAGGGAAAAATCATAGGAGTCGGTAAGATTTGTATTTCATCATCTCATGCTATAAGTGATGTATACCTGGTAAGCGGTCTCTAACATAATCTAATAAGTATATCTCAATTATGCGACAAAGGAAACAAAGTTGTTCTTCATGCAGATATATGTCGTATAATTATGGAAGGAACAAGTAAAGTAATCCTTGAAGGTCATAGAAAGAAAAATGTTTATATGATTGATTTAAATGTCGTACCTACTAAATCTCTCTCTTGCATGAAAGTTACGCTAGATGGTCCATGTCTATGGCATAAGAGATTTGGTCATATTAGCTCACCGATTCTAAGTAAGCTGAAAAGATGGGATTTGGTCGAAGGTCTTCCAAAGATCAAATTTGATCAAGAAAAGATATGTGACACATGTGCTCGTTGCAAACACGCCAGATCATCTTTCAAGCCAAAAAGAGTGGTAAGTACAAATCAAGCTCTTGAACTAGTACACATGGATCTATGTGGCCCTGTGAAGATAAGAAGCAGAGGTGGTTCTAGGTACGTTTTCGTTCTAGTTGATGATTATTCTAGATTTGTTTGGCCAATCTTTCTTCACTCTAAAGACGAAACATTTGATGAATTTGTAAGTCTCATGAAACTTGTCCAAAACAAATACAAATCTAATCTAGTAACAATTCGTACTGACCATGGAACTGAGTTTGACAATCATGCCTTCATTGAGTTCTGTAAGACCAACGATGTTGGATATAACTTCTTGGCACCTAGAACCCCACAACAAAATGGAGTCGTAGAACACATGAACAGAACCTTAGAAGACATGGCTAGAACAATGCTTTTTTGTAGTGGTCTACCTAGAAACTTTTGGGCTGAGACTATTAGTACAGCTTGCTATATTCATAATCGTGCCATGATTAGACCTATCCTGAAAAAGACAACTTATGAACTTCTACGTGGTCGTAAACCTAATATATCTCATTTAAGATGTTTTGGGAGTAAATGCTTCGATCATAACAATGGCAAAAATAGATTAAGCAAATTTGACCCTAGGAGCCATGAAGCAATCTTTATAGGATATTCTGATCATAGTCAAGCCTATAAAGTTTTCAATAAACGTACCTTATGCATTGAAAAGAGCATTAATGTTATCTTTGATGAAGATAATGTCTTCGATAAGCCTTTACAGGACGAAGAGGAAAACCTAAACGAACCGGCGAACTTTCGGTTGTCAAGAGAAGATCCTCCTAAGATAGAAAATGAAGAAGGCGAGATTCAAGGAACTCATGATGAACTTAACTTGGGAGGAAACGGTACGAGAATTGAAACTACAGTTTATGATACTGTAAATTATTCTTAAACCAATGACTTGGAACCTAGAGTTATAGCTAATGAAGCTATAACTTTGAATCAAAGCCAAAGGGAAGAGGTGAGTTATGCCTGACCCCGCTATTACCCTAGGTTCGGATTCAGGGGGAACAAGTCAAAATCCCGAGTCAAGAAGAGGCAAAGGAAATAATCAATCAAGGAACTGGAGATATAAGGACTCTCACCCATTGGACAAAGTCATAGGAAGCCTGACAGATGGAGTTCAAACTCGAAGGAGCTTAAACAACTTTTGCTCATTCTACTCCTTCCTCTCCACAATTGAACCTTCAAAAAGGAAGCACTCATAGAACCAGACTAGATAGTTGCTATGAAAGAAGAACTCCAGCAATTTAAAAGAAACAAAGTTTGGCATCTTGTTCCTCGACCTAAGGATAGATTTGTCATTGGAACTAGATGGGGTATTCAGTAACAAACTAGATGATACTGGAGTCATTGTGCGAAACAAGGCCAAATTAGTTGTTCAAGGATACAACCAACAAGAAGGGATCGATTATGACGAAACCTTCGCTCCTGTTGCTCGTCTTGGGGCAATTAGGCTACTCATTGCTTTTGCCGCATATAAGGAAATGAAGTTATTTCAGATGGACGTTAAGACTGCCTTTCTTAATGGCTATCTCCAAGAGGAAGTATTTGTAACATCCCAATATTTCGGGATTCGGAAGTTTAAAGATTTTAAGTTCAAGTTCGAGAAATAATTTATATTTCGTAATTCTTGGAATTTCATTTAAATAACTGATTAATTTATGTGAGAATATTTTTAAAAGGATTTAAATAAGATTTCAGTTAATTGTGTAATTTACGTCTTAGCAATTTAATTTCATTGTCCGGAAAATATTTATATCGTCTTAAGTTTATAGTGACCTTAAGTCGGTGTTTTTAGCTTAAACCGTCTTAAAACTTGTCTTATGGGCCCAACTTGTTAATGGACCCATTTCCCCTCTTTTTCCTCACAAAACCCTAACCCCACCATCTTCTACCTCCCTCCTTCATTTCATTTTTCAGATTGGTAACAAACACCATTTTAGTTTTCTCCTCCAAACCTTAAAACTCTCATAAAATCTTCATTTCTTATCCGATTGAGACGATTTTTGCGGCCACGGATTCCTCTTCTCGCCCTCCATCTTTCTAGGTAAGTTTTTACCCAAAATAATTCCATCTTATATTCTGGCCGTGACCCTCAGGTCACGTTTTTCGAGATTTAAGTGGTTTGTTGTGTTCTAGCGCGGACTTGGACAAAAGGAGTAGCTTGGAGTCGGACTCGTGTTGGTTTAAGAAGTTAAAAGGTGACGATTACGAGTAACTCGGCCTTTTTGTAAAAATAGCACTTGTGATGTTGTTCTTATTATTGTTTCTGATTTTTGTTTAAGAATGATGTTTAATGGACTTAGTAACATGTTTAGGAATGTTCTTACTTGTGGAATTCATGCCTTGTTGTTGTTTCACATGTTCTTAAGTATTTTCAGAAATTTCTTGTTTTGCGACGGATACAAATTATAATCATTTTGAGGATTGTTATGGGTTGAATTGCTGTTAGTTAGTGTTACATAGTGATTTGTGATGTTGAGTAGACTTTGCTTGTAGCGATTTTCAAGATTTGGTATCGATTTAATGGGTTTTGAAGTTGCTGGAAAACGCGATTTTTCGTATCAGGCTCTCTGAGCCGGTCGACCGACCGGCCGCCGGTCGACCGGCTGGGAGGCCTTTGTGTTGTTTTTGCGTAGTTTTGAGAACATAGGAATAGGGAACCCAGCCGGCAGACCGGCCGCCTGCCAGCCGGCTGGGGGTACTTTTTAGAGTATTGCGAAGTTGAGAAGGCTAGGGAATTTGGGTTCCCAGCCGGCCGACCGGCTGCCTGCCGACCGGCTGGGAGTCCCTTTGTATTGTCGTTGTTTTAAAAAGAAGGAAGGCTGAGAGGATCACCAGCCGGCCGACCGGCTGGGGATCCCTGAAGCTTGTCTTGGATTGTAATTCGTTCATAACTTTTAAACGGTTGATCGGTTTTGATTGAAACTCGTTCCTTGTATCTTTGGTATGTAATTAAGGTCCCCGGAGGACGGGCAACACTATATTGGGTTCGGGAATGGAGAGAGGATAGAGACCCCTCGGTCGGGTAACCGAAAGGGAAACCGGCTCTCCCTCAACTTAGTTCCTGGAGTCAATTAAGTGTTGACTAGAAGTTAAGAAAGTAGAACTAGAGTTTAGTTCATAGACTTTGATGATGTGGTTTTGATGCGTGTTAAGTTATGCGTTAAGATGTCGCCTCTGAACTTAATACGTGAGTTGTATGTCATATATGGGGATATGCCTTAAGCTGGCCTCTGAGCCTTATATGTGTTTGTTTGTCGTGTCTGGGACATGCGTTGAGTTTTCGCCTCTGAGTCCAGACATGTTTGAGTGATCGCGTCAGGACATGCCTTAAGCTGGCCTCTGAGTCTGACGAGTAGAGCAACTGCACGACGGGGCAGTCAGGTTGTCATACCTTACCCGGAGTGCAGGTGTTTGGTGCTAGAACATGCGTTGAGTTTTCGCCTCTGAGTTTAGTACCTTGTGATGTAGTAGGGGAACATGCGTTGAGTTTTCGCCTCTGAGTTCCTTACTTGTGATTATGAATTGAATGCTAGTCCATGCGTTGAGTTTTCGCCTCTGAGTCTAGTGTTCTGTGATAGCCGGTCCATGCGTTGAGTTTTCGCCTCTGAGTCCTTTCTTGATATTGTGAACTTGGTATCTAGGTTATGCGTTAAGATGTCGCCTCTGAACCTTTTTACTTGCTGAATGTTTGGTAATTAGGTTATGTCTTAAGTTGACCGCTGAACCTTTTTACTTGATGTTATATCTGCTTGCCTAGAGTTTGGTACAGTGTCAGATTTGTATGTTGGAGTTAATGAATATATTGCTTGAGTTTTAATCTGTTCATCCAAGGCATTGGATGACTCTTTGATCGGTTTCATAAATAGTCGGATTGAAAGACCCCCCGACTGGGTAACCAGTAGGGAAACCGGCTCTCCTTCTTAACGGTTTATGAAGTTGGTTGAGAGTCGTGCATTAGTGATTGCATGATAGTATGAGATTCAGATGATGAGATTTTATACTTCACATGTTTATATATGCTGGAGTATTCTGTTTGTATTTATGTGTTACGTGTCGTTACAAAAGGTGGCTAGGAGAACTCTAGTCACTCCCCACTGATTGTGGCGTACATGTTTACATGTATGTAGGTACATGACAGGTGGTTGGCAGAGGGTTGCATGGAGCTAGCGAGCGATGATCCTACTCATCGATTGACTCACACGTTTACGTTAGCTAGACTTAGTTTACATTTCAGTTTTGAGTGCCTGTAGGGATGTGTCATCCCAGGCTGATTGTATATATATATATATATATATATATATATATATATATATATATATATATATATATATATATATATATATATATATATATATATATATATATATATATATATATATATATATATATATATATATATATATATCTTTTACTTCAGTTTCAGTTTTAATTCACCTCGCATGTTTATGTTAAAAAGTTTTAATTCCGCTGCATTTTTAGTACTTGTATGTTTTATATTTCCGCTTTCGCGAGGGGTTTTACAGTTTGTATCAGAGCGTTATCGCTCCCGACGCACTTATGTAACCCCCAACCTTAACTTGACCATATAATTAAATAATGAATGAGAGATGGGGTAGGTTTAAGGACTTAAATTGTAGTCTGTTTTGTGATTGCTTTTATTAGGTTCTAACGTGTTTGTTGATTGTCATTAATAATACTTTATTGCCTTCCAATCGACGAACCGTGGACTTATCCATTTGGCGATGAAGACCGGAGTTTCTACCGAAGATAGAAGATTCGTGCTATTGTTGGAGAATGCTTCTAAACCTTGAAAATACTCCTCTTTCTTTGTGCATCACCTTAATTCTTTGATAACTCTGAATGCACATCCTTCTTTTAGAATATTTGTCCATCTCACTTGAACAGATCTTCATATCTTTTCAGCTTAACCTTGTTGCTTGCCTTCTTAAGGTGCCCTCTAGGTAATCTTCCCTTTTAATGGATTTGGAGGAACTAGTCTTAGGATAACCGTAAGCTCTGTTATGAGAAATATTGTTATTTGAGGAATAACTTAAGAGGTATCGAGAGACATGTTTTGGTGATCTAAGGGTCGTCTATCCAATTAGGAGAGTGAAAGTGAGTGATAGGATACTTGCTTGAAAGTTGAATTGTATACTTAGTAGTATTCGGTGGAACCTAACCTTGAGAACCATGCTTAGATCGTGAAAATTGTGGATTGAAGAGTATTGTTTAAGGGTTAGATAAGATACTTGAGGATATAGAGCGACCTAGAAGAACATATGGGTAAAGTGAGTTCGTATCACTTGACTTAGGTGAGTGATTGAGTTGGGAAAGGTCCGTTGTTGAGGAATGCGAATCATTAGCTATAATGGTTGAGTACTTGAAGAGTTTTGACTTAAACCTAGGAGAAGTGAATCACTGTGACCCTAGGTTGCTTAATAAATCTTAGCGTTTATTTATTAAAAAACTTAAGAGAAATTTGAGGTTGTACCACCAATATGTGGATGGAATGAAGTACTTTATTGAGAGATGGATGTTCAGAAACTTGATGGTTAAAAATTGTTAACTTGTGGACAGTGAGGTAAGTAAAGTGGATATAGCATATAGGGGTGATGACCTGAAAGTGTTATTGAATTGTCATTTGAGGGACTAGCAGAGATGAGACATCTCAAACTTTTGGGAATAGGTAGTTGTAATGATGATACCATTCAAAGTTTGAAAGATTAGGGTATATAAATCATTGGAGGAATTGTTCGTGAGAACCAATAATTGAATGACTTGATTTGGAAAGTAAGAAGTGAAAATCCCGCAAGAGTAGTGAGAGACCCGCACCTTGGAAGATTCTGCAATCGTTCTTTTCACGTCGCTTCTCTCCTTTCTTCTCCTTTGCTTCTCCGTCTGCTCTTGGCTTCAACTTTGATTGGGGTCCATAGCCTAAAGTTCCTTACCTTGTCCTCTTGTTGTTCCTCGAGCCGTCTTCCGTGTGTCTCTCTCGAGACCTATGTCGTGTTTATCCCTGAAGTTCGTATCTCATCTCCTCTTCTGTGAGCCTCGTTCCTTTTCATCTAGACTAGTGGCGAGATTGACTTGTTCTTGGAATAGTGATACATGCCTTGAGGAATGTTTGGTTTTGCGTTGTCAGAATTTGGTTGAGAGAGTTTGCGATAATAATTTTCGGGTGATATGGGATATTGTGCCGTCTTGAGAGTTTCATGTTAGATGGCTAGATGTAAGTAGTGATTGTAGATTTGGAAGTACCATTTGAGGATTTAAATACGATACTTGGAGTCTTAGGTTATTTTGGAGGTACATGCTTAAGATGATGATGATGTGGTTAAATTGATGAATTAGGTAAGTTAGTGCTACTTAATCTTGAGGAATTTTTGTAATGCAGAAAGGACCACATACTTGAGGAACGAGAGTTATTGGTAACGGTGTGAGAATGTTTGGACATTTATGATTTGACTTATGGAGTTGACTGAGTGTTTGACCTTAGGTTACTTATTGAACCTCAACGTTTACCTATTGAGATACTTAAGGAAATTTTAAGATGCCCCACTGTTAGGTGGATCGTTTTAGATAGCTGTGGAATAATGAAAGCCTGTTGGCTTAATAATACTTCATTAGTGGTCGACAGGTAACCGTTGATGTCTAAGGTAAAC
This sequence comes from Silene conica, assembly GCA_029255685.2. NCBI lineage: Eukaryota > Viridiplantae > Streptophyta > Magnoliopsida > Caryophyllales > Caryophyllaceae > Silene > Silene conica. Next base: position 79,924,654 of record CM055314.2, read on the forward strand.
ATAGAGTAGAAAGTTGTAACTTATAAGTGTTCGTGAATATCATTCGGGGAGTTCGGAATGTGAATAACTAAACCTTATGGAAACTGTAGGAGTGAGCGTTGTTACCTCCTTAGAACTTTTCTTTGGGATGTATATTGTTGGTAAGTGGTTAGAAACCAGAGGATTTAAGAGTTGTTGCCTTAGTAAGGTCTTGATTTGAATGTTCACTGTAGTAATAAAATTTGGGAACTTAGGATGTCGAACCTTGTGGAATGGGTTGCCAGGATCGAACAGTTAAAATTTAAGGTTATAGGATGATGAATACCATATCTTGGGTTTTGAGGTTCGTTGTTATGGTATTAGAATCCCGGTCCAGATATTTGAAAGCCTTCTTGTTGAGGAATACCTTGTTCTGTGGATGAGATAATGGTAAGAGGGATTGTGAAACCATTGAGAGTTTAGAGATCACTTGAATTGTCCTCCTAGGGATATATTGGGAATCGTTGTAACGATGCTTTGATTATGGATCGAGTGATTAGTGACCCCATGTTTGTCAAGAGTTACTGTCTTCCTTGATCTCTAACCTGGTTATTTCATTTCTTCGATCTTTCCTTGTATGTTCTGTCAGCTGTGAAACTTGAAACTCTCAATCCTTCGTGTCGAAAGTAATCTCTATGATCGTTTCTACGCTCCCGGTGACTCCTTTAGAATTTGTTCACTATTGTTAACCCTAAAAGTTATAATTTTTGGAAATCTTAATTATTTTGAGGATTGGGAAACTGCTCCCTCTTTTGTTGAAAGTAAATAAAAGTCGATTTTGAAGAAAACTTGATTTTAAAGAGCAGAACGTTTTACAACTTTGATGGATTTCAGCGTTGGTTGCCACTGGAACGTGTTATTGGAGACGTCTGATAACCTGTGCCGTGTTTATCAACACCGAATCGATCTAAATTTCGAATTTTTAATGATTTAATTTTGGAACTTGTCTCAGATTTGGAATATCGGACTCTTGAATACGTAACGAGAATCCCAATGTCCATTGACAGAGACTTGTACCTTAAAAACCTTTTTCTCCTTGGAAATTTTTGAAAGATAAAGTTTTGGGTTACCATAACCCAGGTAGTACGTTTTGGTAATTAAAGTTGTTTTCGTACTTACTTCTGTTTTCAAGCTTCGAGGACGAAACTTTTTGAAAGATGGGGTGATTGTAACATCCGAATATTTCGGGATTCGGAAGTTTAAAGATTTTAAGTTCAAGTTCGAGAAATAATTTATATTTCGTAATTCTTGGAATTTCATTTAAATAACTGATTAATTTATGTGAGAATATTTTTAAAAGGATTTAAATAAGATTTCAGTTAATTGTGTAATTTACGTCTTAGCAATTTAATTTCATTGTCCGGAAAATATTTATATCGTCTTAAGTTTATAGTGACCTTAAGTCGGTGTTTTTAGCTTAAACCGTCTTAAAACTTGTCTTATGGGCCCAACTTGTTAATGGACCCATTTCCCCTCTTTTTCCTCACAAAACCCTAACCCCACCATCTTCTACCTCCCTCCTTCATTTCATTTTTCAGATTGGTAACAAACACCATTTTAGTTTTCTCCTCCAAACCTTAAAACTCTCATAAAATCTTCATTTCTTATCCGATTGAGACGATTTTTGCGGCCACGGATTCCTCTTCTCGCCCTCCATCTTTCTAGGTAAGTTTTTACCAAAAATAATTCCGTCTTATATTCTGGCCGTGACCCTAAGGTCACGTTTTTTGAGATTTAAGTGGTTTGTTGTGTTCTAGCGCGGACTTGGACAAAAGGAGTAGCTTGGAGTCGGACTCATGTTGGTTTAAGAAGTTAAAAGGTGACGATTACGAGTAACTCGGCCTTTTTGTTAAAATAGCACTTGTGATGTTGTTCTTGTTATTGTTTCTGATTTTTGTTTAAGAATGATGTTTAATGGACTTAGTAACATGTTTAGGAATGTTCTTACTTGTGGAATTCATGCCTTGTTGTTGTTTCACATGTTCTTAAGTATTTTCAGAAATTTCTTGTTTTGCGACGGATACAAATTATAATCATTTTGAGGATTGTTATGGGTTGAATTGCTGTTAGTTAGTGTTACATAGTGATTTGTGATGTTGAGTAGACTTTGCTTGTAGCGATTTTCAAGATTTGGTATCGATTTAATGGGTTTTGAAGTAGCTGGAAAACGCGATTTTTCGTATCAGCCTCTCTGAGCCGGTCGACCGACCAGCCGCCGGTCGACCGGCTGGGAGGCCTTTGTGTTGTTTTTGCGTAGTTTTGAGAACATAGGAATAGGGAACCCAGCCGGCAGACCGGCCGCCTGCCAGCCGGCAGACCGGCCGCCTGCCAGCCGGCAGACCGGCCGCCTGCCAGCCGGCTGGGGGTACTTTTTAGAGTATTGTGAAGTTGAGAAGGCTAGGGAATTTGGGTTCCCAGCCGGCCGACCGGCTGCCTGCCGACCGGCTGGGAGTCCCTTTGTATTGTCGTTGTTTTAAAAAGAAGGAAGGCTGAGAGGATCACCAGCCGGCCGACCGGCTGCCTGCCGACCGGCTGGGGATCCCAGAAGCTTGTCTTGGATTGTAATTCGTTCATAACTTTTAAACGGTTGATCGGTTTTGATTGAAACTCGTTCCTTGTATCTTTGGTATGTAATTAAGGTCCCCGGAGGACGGGCAACACTATATTGGGTTCGGGAATGGAGAGAGGATAGAGACCCCCCGGTCGGGTAACCGAAAGGGAAACCGGCTCTCCCTCAACTTAGTTCCTGGAGTCAATTAAGTGTTGACTAGAAGTTAAGAAAGTAGAACTAGAGTTTAGTTCATAGACTTTGATGATGTGGTTTTGATGCGTGTTAAGTTATGCGTTAAGATGTCGCCTCTGAACGTAATACGTGAGTTGTATGTCATATATGGGGATATGCCTTAAGCTGGCCTCTGAGCCTTATATGTGTTTGTTTGTCGTGTCTGGGACATGCGTTGAGTTTTCGCCTCTGAGTCCAGACATGTTTGAGTGATCGCGTCAGGACATGCCTTAAGCTGGCCTCTGAGTCTGACAAGTAGAGCAACTGCACGACGGGGCAGTCAGGTTGTCATACCTTACCCGGAGTGCAGGTGTTTGGTGCTAGAACATGCGTTGAGTTTTCGCCTCTGAGTTTAGTACCTTGTGATGTAGTAGGGGAACATGCGTTGAGTTTTCGCCTCTGAGTTCCTTACTTGTGATTATGAATTGAATGCTAGTCCATGCGTTGAGTTTTCGCCTCTGAGTCTAGTGTTCTGTGATAGACGGTCCATGCGTTGAGTTTTCGCCTCTGAGTCCTTGCTTGATATTGTGAACTTGGTATCTAGGTTATGCGTTAAGATGTCACCTCTGAACCTTTTTACTTGCTGAATGTTTGGTAATTAGGTTATGTCTTAAGTTGACCGCTGAACCTTTTTACTTGATGTTATATCTGCTTGCCTAGAGTTTGGTACAGTGTCAGATTTGTATGTTGGAGTTAATGAATATATTGCTTGAGTTTTAATCTGTTCATCCAAGGCATTGGATGACTCTTTGATCGGTTTCATAAATAGTCGGATTGAAAGACCCCCCGACTGGGTAACCAGTAGGGAAACCGGCTCTCCTTCTTAACGGTTTATGAAGTTGGTTGAGAGCCGTGCATTAGTGATTGCATGATAGTATGAGATTCAGATGATGAGATTTTATACTTCACATGTTTATATATGATGGAGTATTTTGTTTGTATTTATGTGTTACGTGTCGTTACAAAAGGTGGCTAGGAGAACTCTAGTCACTCCCCACTGATTGTGGCGTACATGTTTACATGTATGTAGGTACATGACAGGTGGTTGGCAGAGGGTTGCATGGAGCTAGCGAGCGATGATCCTATTCATCGATTGACTTACACGTTACGTTAGCTAGACTTAGTTTACATTTCATTTTTGAGTGCCTGTAGGGATGTGCCATCCCAGGCTGATTGTGTATATATATATATATATATATATATATATATATATATATATATATATATATATATATATATATATATATATATATATATATATATATATATATATATATATTATATATATTTCACTTCAGTTCCAGTTTTAATTCACCTCGCATGTTTATGTTAAAAAGTTTTAATTCCGCTGCATTTTTAGTACTTGTATGTTTTATATTTCCGCTTTCGTGAGGGGTTTTACAGTATTTGTTGAACAACCTCCTGGATTTCCTGACAACAAACTAAAGGATCATGTATTCAAATTGGACAAAGCTCATTATGGCCTAAAGCAAGCACCTAGAGCATGGTACGACAGACTATCAAAATTTCTATTAGAGAGTGGATTCAAGAGAGGATCCGTGGACCAAACCCTATTTCTTAAAAGCGAGAACTCAGATCTACTGGTCGTTCAAATCTACGTTGACGATATTATTTTTGGCTCAACAAATAAGAAGTTGTGCAAGTACTTCTTTGAGTTGATGACCTCTGAATTCGAGATGAGTATGATTGGAGAACTAAAATTCTTACTAGGTTTTCAAATTCAACAAACCGAAGACGGAATCAAAGTTCATCAACAAAAATACGTCAAAGAATTGCTAAAAATATTCGGCATGGAAACCTCTCACCAAATGCTTATTCCAATGGTCACAGATAAGAAGTTAACCAAAGACGAAGACGGTAAGTCTGTAGATGAAACAACTTACAGAGGTATGACTGGCTCACTTCTTTATCTTACTGCAAGTCGTCGAGATATAATGTTTAGTGTCTGCGTTTGCGCTAGATTTCAATCTGCACCAAAAGAATCGCATATGACTGCGGTTAAAAAAATACTAAGATACCTAATCGGAACATCAAAATTATATCTATGGTATCCTATGGACTGTAACTTTAACCTAGTAGGATATTCAGATGCGGATTATGTAGGATGTTCTTTAGATAGGAAAAGTACTTCGGGCTTTGCTACTTTTGTAGGCCCATGTATAATATCATGGGGATCCAAGAAACAAAATTCGGACGCTCTCTCAACTGCCGAAGCAGAATATATTGCAGTCGCACTGGTATGTTCTCAACTCTTATGGTTAAAACAACAATTACTTGATTATGGTGTCGATGTAGGATGTGTGCCTATCTTATGTGATAATACGAGTGTAATAATTATATCTAAAAACCCAGCCCAGCACTCGAGAACCAAACATATTGAAATTAGACATCACTCTCTACGGGACCATGTTGAAAAGAAAAACATAAAATTGGAATTTTGTAGCACTGAAAAACAATGGGCAGATATCTTTACTAAACCATTGGCTAGAGAACGTTTTGAGACACTGCGATTGGAAATTGGTTTAATCGGTGGCACCTAATCAATCTTAAAAGCTGAAATAACTCAATGATTGACTACGGTTAAGACAAGGTTGTATGACGTTTTCCGTATATTCCGCTTTATGTTTATGTGTGTACTCGATGATTAAATATTTAAACTACGACTATATTATACATGTCTTGTACGTTTGTTTGCAACCAAGTTTTCAGAAAATTTAATAGATCAAATATTACACAAACTTACCATAATTAACCAAACCACCTTTTAATACTAAAACACCAAAAATAAAAATAAAACCAAAACTTACCCTCTACCACACGAAAACCCTTTCAAACTACCTACCCCTTCTACACTCTTCTTTCCACGTGTCACTCACTCCTTCACCCCTTGACTTTTTCACCCTACCCTCATTATTACCTTTACCCACTCTAAACTTACCACACTCCACTTACCTCACTCTCCCTCATTCACTTCACCGTCCCAAACCCACAAAAATACAAATCCTCCATTAAACCTTCATTCAAACCTCCGCTAAATCGAAACCTCCATTTTCCGACAATGCCACCGGCCAAAGCTACTCGCTCTAATTTCAAGAAACCAAAACCACCATCTCCTACACCGTCTCCCCCACCACCCCCTACACCAATCTCGATATCCGTCCCATGCAAGGACACCGGAAAACGTCGAAAGCTCGCCGGAATATCCTCAAACCGAAAGTTCCACTCGTCCCCTGTTTCGAAAATTGTCCCTTGAAGCTACCAACGAGGGCCTTGACAGACTCCGTATGACAAAATCCGAAGGCATGTTAGTCGACCGCTTGCTACCTTATTTTATTCATGCGGGTCGATATTATCCGACATCTTGGGTTGACGGGTCAAAGTCTTTAAGGTTCTTTAAAGATTTCTTGGATTTTCAATGGTGGAACTATATTAGTAACTTCTCGGGGTTGGTATTTCCGATTGAGTTAGTGCAGTAGGGATGGGTTAACCGCCGTGGTGAATGGTAGGGATGTAAGTGTGTCTTTATCCGAAATTTGTGAAGTATTTCGTTTAGATGGTACGGGTCTTGATCTTGACCCAAGCAAAGAACGGAGCATTGTTACCCGCGAGCAAAAAATGGTCATTATAATATATTTCAATGTCGACGCTACCGAGTCTAGTCCCTTGTTGACCGGTTAGTTCTCACCCAAGATTAAGCTATTAACGAGACTTACCCAGCTAGTCGCGTAACCAAAAATGAAGAAAATAATTATGTGAGCGGCAAATTCGCGAATTATTTACTTTGAATAGACATGCTTGAATTTGGATAGAAATCGAGAGACAAACCATGAAAGGAAAATGTTAGGGTTTGAAGATAGTCTTGTTCTTAGTATGTGTTTGGCCCTAGTTTTCAAGTGTTTTTCCAATTAAAGAAATAGAAGCTGGTCAAACACTACTTTTTAAAAAACTAAAAACTAATTTTATTAAACAAAAATTGTAAAATTGACCCCCACAAACAGAAGTAGCAAATTGTCATTTTTGTTTCTATTTTCACGTTGCTCATGTGTTATTTGAGCACCAAAACCAAAAAAAATACCGCAAATTACCAATTTGCAGATTTTTTTTTACCTCTTTTGTATATCTATATGTAATTATATTTTAGCAACAAAAATAAGACTCAAAATTGATAAAAACTAGTTAGGTCAAACACGATAAACCGATGAAAGTAGTTTTTTAAACAATTTGGCTAAACGAGACCAATTTTATCAACAAATAGTTTTATAAAAACTCCTTTTAAAAAAGTAAAAATTATTTTTCATAAACAGGGCTAGGATTATTCGGGTGAGTTTGTTTTTTCAGTGGTTTTTTAATTTTATTATTATTAATTACTCCCTCCATTTTTTTCGATTCAATACATATGCTTGTTTACGTTTGTCAACGCACGTTTTACGTGTTTATTATCTTTAGATACGGATTTGTAAAAATTATAAAAGTTATATATTTTCAATTTACTCGTAAAGACGAATTAAATAAGACCCCACATGAATATATTTTTTCTTACGTATTGAGAGTAAATTGAAATTGAATGTTCGCTTGTAAATAGTGTACAAAAAACAAATGTATTGAATGGAAAAAAATGGAGGGAGTATTATTCTTAGATAAATTAGTCAGTTTTATTGAGTAAATAAGGATTTTGGATGTATTATTTGAGTGGGTATTGACGTCGGTTCTTATTAAAACCGCCACAAAAACATATAACGGCAGTTCTTTAATAAAAAAAGTGTTGTCAAATTTATTAACTTTACGTAGTTGCTCATTCATGTACGAATTTTTACTCATTCATGGACCTTTTTCATTATTTTTCCATTCTATGCCCTAGGCCAAGAAAAAGAAAAAAATCTCTCTCAAATTCTTTTCCTCACAAAATTAATCAAATTTATCAAATTCGTCAAATTTATACAACTATGGATGTTAATTCTCGTATCGATCAAGTAATAATTCTAATTTGTAACTTTATTTATTATATTATATAAAATTAAGGAAATAATTTAGACAAATTAAATTAGGGTTTGTTTAAACCGTCGTCGACGTTAAGGTTGGAGGATGGTGACGCCGTCGGCGAATTGAGGGTGATGTGTGGTCCGTCCGTAATGGTGTTGGGTGCTGCATTGCTGCTTGCTGGTAATTAGACATGGCAAACAGATTGGATCGTGTTCGTGTCACATGTAAACAGGTCACAAAACCTCCAACCAAACCCGACCCAATTAAATTTGGTGTCGTGTTTGTGTCAGCCCACTTGGATAAATGGGTCATCAAGCCTCAACCCTAACCCGTTAATTTCGTGTCGGGTTCGTGACGTGTTTTTGTGTTATGTCCATATTTGGAAAGTTTAAGTATATTTATGTGATGAAGGATAAAAAAAATTACGATTAATTTAGTAAACAAATCATTCGTGTCGGGTTCGTGTTTAAAGAGCTCAACCCAAACCCGACCCAATTAAATATCGTGTCATGTTCATGTCGACCCACTTATATAAATGGGTCATATCATTAAGCCTCAACCCAAACCCTTTTAATTTCGTGTCGAACTCGTGTCGTGTCATTATTTGTCAGTTCTACTGGTAATTATTTACTTTATTGTCGGATGTCGTTGGCGAACCACTCCCCCCGTGGTAATATTTTTATCCCAATTTATATTGTATATTACTTTTTTGATTTTTGATTACACGTACTTGTTGAATTTGAGCATTATAGGGTATGATTCTTGATGTTGTAACATATTACACCAAGCACTATGAATCTATGATACAACTAGCCAACAATGGTCTGACAATAGCAGAGAATCAAAATTCATCATAATTGCAGAAGAACGTTCGTTTGTGCTATAAGAATGGTGTATAAAACACCTAAACATTCAACACATTCATAATCACCAGGTGGGTAGGTCGTTGGAGGGTGGTTTGCCGAACGTCGGAGGGTGGAATTCAAGGAGAATTGAATATAGAGAGAATATTGAAAATTGGGGTGTTGAAAAAAAAGGGGAAAATGGTCATTGTTGTCTATGAAAGAGTAAAACTCGTCCATGAATGAGCACCACCCTAACTTTAACGTCGTTATTAACGGCGGTTGATAATACAACAACCACCGTAATTAACTTAAAATGGCGTTTCTTATCTAAAACCGCCGTAAATATCTACTTCTATTACGTCGGTTCTTAATTTAAACTGCCACAATAGATTTCCTTCACCTTGAAAAATTCTCTCCCGCCAATTTTTTTGGCATACCATTGCGATAAAGGCGCTACGATAGAGTTTTTTATTCATAGGCCTTTTGAGAAAGGGTTCAAGAGTAAACCCGTGAGGGCTTGGCCTAAAGCGAGACAATATCGTACTATTATGAATAGTGGACATGGATACAACAGAAGTTAAAAAGAGATGTTCACGCTTTCACACAACAATTGAGTTATAAATTTAAAATTTATAAACAATTAACTATAAATTAAATTTGTATCTATACTTTGCATGCAACATGTTGCTTATTCAAGTGTCATATATATTGCAAATATTTAACAAAAATAGAAGAATATAATAAATCAATTCTTTCGATTTATGTGTCTCCTTATAAGGAAACCGATCTTGGTAATTGCAATTAGTTTCTATAAATGAAAAGCTATCACAGAAATCTAGAATATGATATCCATATTATCATCAATAATATCTTTATATATAAACATCATCTAGACCGCCATAAATCAAATACAAACTTGCAAACATTATCAAATCCACAATGCTGAAGTTTTTGATAGTCGTGCTAGCTATTGTCTCCGTGACAAATCCACAATTTATAGCCGGATATACGATTTTTCCAACGCGTTATTGGGTAATAATGGAGAATGGGCTAGACGGTGACCCCCTTGATTTGCATTGTAGACGTTTTGTTAATATGAAAGGAGAAAATGATCTTGGTCTACAACATATATTACCAGGAGGCAATTTCTCATACAATTTTAGGACCTCAGTTTTAAAAACAACCTACATGTGTAACGTGACTTGGAATAATCATGGTCGTCTCACGAATATGATGGCATTTGAAAATAGTCAACCTTTTGAGGATGGTGATTGCGGAGGCCGTCATTGTACTTGGAAATTTGCAAATGATGCAATTTACTTGTTTAACCTTAAGAAATACAGATATGTCCGTGTCGGAACCTGGGATAAATGGAGTTTTTAAACGTGCAATTGTGCGAGTTTATGACTTGATCTAGTTTGCAATACCCTATATATATATCTATAAATGAAATAAGGTTGTAATGTTTTTCTCATTAAAAATCCCAGTAAAAGGAGTATAAGATAAACGTTACTATATTTATTGTATATTTTTTTATTTGCAACAAGTGAGGTGTTAAGATGTGTATGGAGTGAAATAGAGAATGAGATGCAAAAGTTGGACAGAAAATCCTTACTATACTGGTTTGTTCAACGGTAAAACCAAGATCATAATCAGGAATACTGATAATCCCTATTCATCAAAGAAGATTTGATTCGTGAATTTCTTATATATGATCACTTAACGATAAACCCAAGAACATAGGTACAAAAATGATACTTCCTCCATTTTTCTATGTTCTTTCCATTTGCTTTATTGCGGTCTCCAAGACGCACCTTTGACCGTCTTTTCCGACACCTATACGATATTTTTTTCTATTGAATTTTTTTTCCCCACGAAGATTTGTTGATAATAATTGTAAATGTTCTAATTTTATAACTTAAAATTCATTATTGTCTAACTTACTTACGGTCAAAGTTCGAAAACTTTGACCTCCAAAAAGCAAATGGGAAGAACATAGAAAAATGGAGGAAGTAGTATACAACTTTATTAGCGTAGATACTCGTATATGTACCTTCCAAGTTCCAACCAACACCCAATGATGATCGAGCGTAAACATTTGTGAGAGATTCACAAATCAACTAGGAGGTTCATGGAGATCGGTTCAAATTGATATTCAGATTAAATAATAAGTGATTTTAGTTGGTTTCTATTAATTTTAATCGATTTTATTAATTAAATGTGATTTAAAGTATTCTATTTAAATTTACTTTTGACAAATCATTTATACCAGTATATTTTAAAATAACAATTCTTTTAACATATAAAGATGTTTTGAATTGGTTTCATTTCATTTATTTCAAAATGTCAAATTTTGCGGAAATCGTTCATTTTTATCTCAATTATCGTCATCGTTTTGGCATGAAAACGAGCTCGATTTAATCCCGACTTTCAACCCAAACGTTCGTCATCACGTGGTTCCTCACCGATGCACAAACCTTTTTTCCATCAAAAAGAAGACCGAACACCAACAGCCCATCTCGCGTAAACTCAGCCGGAGCCCGCTCCCTTCGTTGGCCCATTGGTGAGCCGAAGTTGTATGCTCGCAAAGATAATATTTATAACACTTAAAACCTTAAACTAATATAGTATATGGTAATAAGAATCGATCCACAGAGAAGACGATGTAATTTATGTGAATTATAGTATAGAAAATAAGTACCAATAGTGGGGGGTTTTGTGATTGAATAAACTATAATCTACTAAACAAATAATAAAGATGACTGAATTCAGATAATTAAAAGATCTTGGGTCAATAAACATCCACTATCAACAAACTAATTGGTCTTCGATTGTCTTTAACTCAATTACTCTCAAGTACTTTATTGTGGAAATACAAATTCCGTCTTCCTCTTAAGTATAGTCAACTAAGTCGAAGCGCGATATTAGAAGACCCTAATTATTGAATAATCTAAGCCAAGCGTCTAGATTTAATCCAACAATAGCATTAACAATCCAAGGAAGCAATAAAGATAACGATCTTTAACACACGCGGTTAATGATTCGAGTTATATGTTTAGTCTCTACCTCATTCTAATAACGATGAAACGCATACAAATTATTAGGGTAAAGCTTGCTACTCTAGTCTAGATTAATTGAATAATTACGGATTCAATTTCTAACATGCGATAGATTAAAGTAATAGATCAGATTAGCGAGAGAAAACAATAATCATAAAATACGAGTAAGAGACATAAACAATACTTGAGAAATAAAAGGGAGAAAGAACAATCTCACAATTAATAAGTCGAAGCTTCCGTTTATCGATCCAAGAAAAGAGAGGATTAGTTCCTCATAATTATTAAGCAAAAGAAATTAGGGGTCTTCGCAGTCTTTCCAATTCTAAAAGTTGAATGAATGATAACGGGTGCCCATCAATTTCATTTAATCCTTCTTTCCGACTTTAATAAAAGATCTCGTTAAAAAAAAAATAGAAAACCTGAAAGAAGGAAATAACACAAAACGAACTCATTGCATCCGAAACACGCGCGGGTCGCACCAACTACGGGAATGCAATTCCAGTCTTGCGTCTTTTGTCTTCAATTTGGTTGGCTTCATGTTGGGCCATCATGGGACAACCCATGTGAGTATGTGACTGTTCTCTTGTATTAAGTCCAAAGCAATTTCTCTCAAATGTCCATTACTTCTTGTTCACTTATTTTTCCAAACTCATTTGTATAAGTCCAAGTTAAACTTATCCACTTGCTAACCCATTATATTAAGTTTGGACCATGTTGTCAATCTAAAAACCATGTAAACTCCTCTAATCCATATTTGAACTTAATTATTCCCAAATGCTATCAACGCCAAGAAATCGGAATTATACAATTGTACCTCAACACGCTTCTAATTCCATCAATAACTCATCTAAATTGACACTTTTGTGTCGTACTAAACCCATCTTATCTCCCATTGACTCGCTTCCCAATGCCGAACGCAACAACCGAAGGCCCTAGTGTCGTGCAAAAGCGTGAATACCTTGTGTTGGGTCTCTATTAGGCCGATGTCCAATGTCCATAATAGTACGCTATTATCTGCTTTGGGTCAAGCCCTCTCGAATTTACTTTTAGGATCATCCCAAAAGACCTCGTACTATTATATCATGTAAACTAAAATGAGAGGAATCTTGATTGCAGTGATAATTACTGATAGATACATACATGAAGCAGCCATTAGGTTTGTTGAGGAGATTCCTTGAGACCAATTAGATGTAACCCTAATGCTTTGCCTTCTCCTGCCTTCCTTATTCCCTATTTCTCATCTATGTGTTTTCTCTTGATGAAAAATTAGGTTAAAACTACAAACAGGTGTAGCTTTATATATAGGTGGCAGGAAGGACTTAAATAGGTAAGTGAGCCTAATATGTTAATGGCCTGTAAACATTAACCCTGATCCACTTATTACTAACCAAAACATAATGTCACGCATAAGTAGAACCATAAGACGCGTAAACGGTTAAATGAACACATAATGGGTTTGTCTTAATTACCCTGATCATTCCAAACAACTGGTTAAGTCATGGCGGAAACACTATATACAAGAGAAGTGGTCCTTCCATGTACTACAGACCAATTATTCAGAATAACCAGTCTGTACAAGGAGCAAACATAATCCCCGATAATGTCCTTGAGGAAAAGAACTGATTCTATTAATCGTATAATAACAATGTATACAATAACAATCATAAGATACAAAAAAATTTCGGAAACCATCATCATAAGAAAATGTAAGTTGATTAATCAAAACGAGGGTGCCATCATTACAAAACATTAGCATGATCCAGACATAAACGAAAAGCCTTAATGATTATCCTCCGGACCCATATCAGTAGCATGCTTCAAAAATGTCTTTGGAGGTAATCCCTTGGTTAAAAGATCTGCTATATTAGCACTAGTCATGATGTGCTCAATTGACACAGTGGTTTTCCGAACTTCCTCCTTGACTGATAGGTATTTCATTTCCATGTGCTTTATACCTTTATTAGAGTACCTATCATTCTTCGAAAAAAGACGGTTGCGACAGTATCACAGTAAATTTTCAGCGGTCTTGCGACAGAGTTCATTATGCTAAGCCTTGAAAGAAAATTCTGCAACCATAAAGCTTGGATAGTAGCCTCAAAGCATGCTACAAATTCAGCTTCCATGGTGGATGAGGCGATGATTGTTTGTTTAGCACTTTTCCAGGAGAGTGTTCCCCCAGCTAAAGCAAACATATGACCAAAAGTGCTTTTCCTTGAGTACACACATCCTCCAAAATCTGAGTCAGCATATCCAATAACCTCGAGTTGATCGGTATATCTATCAGTGAGCATTTTGTTCATCGTTCCCTTTAAGTACTTTAAGACCTTCTTAGCCGCATTCCAATGACCCATTCCATGATTGGACTGATATCGACCCAACATACCCACTACAAAACTTATGTTAAGTCTTGTACAGACCTGAGCATACATTAAGCTTCCAACCAGAGATGCATAAGGAAAAATTTCCATGGCATTTCGTTCTAGTTCGGTCTTAGGACACATGCTTAAGCTGAACTTATCCCCTTTCTGAATAGGAACATCTTAGGATTACATTTTACCATGTTAAATCTTTCTAAGACCTTCATGATATAGGCTTTCTGAGACAACCCTAATGTCCTTTGTGATCTGTCTTGAGATATTTCCACCCCGATCACATAGGACGCCTCTCCCATATCTTTCATCTCAAAGTTGCTTGATAGGAAATCTTTAGTTTGACGTAATAGTCCCAAAGCACTGCTCGCGATAAGTATGTCATCGACATATAAGACCAAAAATGCAAACTTACTCCCACTGATCTTCAGGTAGATACACTGATCAACAGTGTTTTCTTGAAACCCAAAGGAGGTAATGGTACTATGGAACTTAACATACCATTGCCGAGAAGCTTGCTTAAGTCCATAAATGGACTTCTTTAATATACAGACCTTATCCTCTTTGCCATCAATAAGGAAGCCTTCAGGTTTACCCATGTAGACTTCTTCTTCCAAACCCCCATTTAAAAATGTCGTTTTCACATCCATTTGATGTAGCTCTAAGTCAAAATGAGCTACTAAAGCTAGTATGATCTGTAAGTAATCCTTCTTAGAAACTGGAGAGAAGGTTTCATTATAATCAATGCCTTCTTTTTTTATTAAAGCCTTTAGCTACTAATCTGGCTTTATGTCGTTCAATATTACCTAAGGAGTCGCGCTTGGTCTTAAAGACCCACTTGCAGCCGACAGCCTTATGACCTGTTGGTAAATTGACCAACTCCCAGACCTCATTCTTAGCCATAGACTCCATCTCTTCTTTCATGGCATTAATCCATTTATCGGAATCACTACTATTTATAGCTTGTGAAAACGTACCCGGATCATTATCTATACTAATGTCAAATTCATATTGTTGTAGATATACTTCATACTTTCATAGTCATCTGGAATAGCTGACCTGCTAGGTCTTGTGGACCTTCTTAATGCTATTTCAGGTATTATATCAACAACTTCAGTGGCGATGTTATCATTCTGGAGTGGAGGTTCATCGACATTAGGTTCCACAATATTGACTGAGTCAACATTTTCATTATGTGTTACCTCATTAATAGAAATTAGGGGCAAAGGGACTGGAATTGCAACCCTAACTTCATTGACGACGATGTCCCTTATTTGATCACTCCTACTAACTTCTCCATTCTTAAGGAGTTTGGCATTGCCGGTTTCCACAATTCTAGTTTTATGTGTAGGACAATACAACCCATACCCTTTGGACTTTTCCGGATAGTCGATAGAGAACACGCTAATAGTTCTAGGATCAAGCTTTCTTTCATGTGGATTATAAATGCGTGCCTCTGTTGGGCATCCCCATACATGTAAGTGTTGAAGACTCGGTTTCCACCCTTTCCACAGTTCAAATGGTGTCTTTGAAACTGCCTTACTTGGAACCCGGTTTCCAACATACACAGCAGTCATTAGGGCATGCATCCACAACTACATGGGCAAATTGGTATTACTCATCATTGTCCTCACATCCTCTAATAGGGTTCGATTACGTCTCTCAGCAACACCATTCATCCATGGAGAACCAGAAGTTGTGTACTGAGGGGCAATACCCAAACTTTCAAGGAGTTTTGCAAAAGGATCGGGATGTTATCCTGATTCATCGTATTTTTACTTTCTTTCCTAATTGCCTTTCCATCTTCTTAATGTAAACCTCTAAAGCGTTCACTGATTGAGATTTTTCATGCAAAAGGTAAAGATAACAATAACGTGAATAATCGTCGGTGAAAGTGATGAAATATTTCTCTCCGCTCATGGAGGGAACATCAAATGGACCACATATGTCTGTATGTATAATTTCTAAAAGAGCAATGCTTCTTGTGGACCCCTTCTTGGTGTGTTTGGTTTGCTTACCCTTAATGCATTCCACACACGTCCCAAAATCCGTAAAATCAAGGGAAGGTAGTATATTGTCTTTAACCAATATGTTCATTCTTTCTCTTGAAATATGGGCCAAACGTTTATGCCACAAGAAGGATGAACGTTCATTAGACCTTCCACGTTTTGAACTAACATTATTATGCAGGGAAACATTATGAGAAACACAAAGAGATTCTGAAAACAATTTATCTAATAAAATCGATACAATTCGTTTTCCAAAATCCCAGGACCAACAAAAACATTGTCTCGAAACATACTGAAACAACCTTGTCCAAAACTTAATTTAAAACCATCATTATCTAACTTAGAAACTGAAATTAAATTGCGTCCGAAGGAGAGAACATAAAGTGTATCCTTCAAATTCAACTTAAATCTAGTTCTTAATTTCAAGCTAAAACTTCCAATGGCTTCTACGGAGGCTTTCTCTTTATTCCCCATGTATAAGGAGGCCTTATTTAGCTTTATGGTTCTTGTCGTAAGGAATCCCTGCAAGGAATTCGAAACATGTACATTAGAGCCTATATCTAGCCACCATGTATTAGAAGGAACTTCAACATAATTTGATTCAAAACATACTAAAGCCAAATGCTTACCCTTCTTTTCGAACCTATTCTTACGCTTTATGCAGTCATTCTGAAAGTGCCCAGGTTTCTTACAGAAAAAACAATTTTCCTGCTTCTTAATATCCTTCTTTACGCCAGATGTAGATGGCTTATCAGAAGGGTCGGACTTCTTGCCCTTTTTGTTTACAAACTTACCTTTTGATTTCCCGCTTACATGATGCACATGGTGTGCCTGGGATAAGCCGGTATTCTTACTTGAGGCATCAGCCTCATCTTTTTGTTTGATCCTTGCTACTTCCTGAACCAGTTTATTGGTCAATTCATTAACACTCCAAATTTCTTTAACGGTGTTGTAATGGAGATGGAAGACATCAAACTTGCCAGGCAAAGGGTTGATGATAAACTGGGCAAGGAATGGGTCCTCAACTTTCATGCCCAGTTTTCCCAACTTAGCTGCCAGATTCGTCATGTGTAACACATGTTGCTGTATGGTGGTTACACCCTCATTATACTTAGCAGTGGTAATTTCAGACATAAGCCTTCCAGCTACCGCTTTATCGGTGGTCTGAAAGCGTTCCTTAATGATTTACATGTACTTACTGGCTGTGTCACAGCCTGTCTCCGAAATGGAGGACTTAATGTTTAGCGCAGTGGTAAGGCGCAAAAACTTTAGGCAAAGACTATCAGATTTCTTCCACCAGTTATATTCTTCAAGTACTTCTTTACTCGCATCAGAGGCTGGTTCAACTGGAGCTGACCCAGTAAGCACTTGATCAAGTTCAAGAATCCCTAAATATATAGAACTCGAGATGCTCTTTCCATTCTGAGTAATTAGTAATAACGTCAAGTTGTGGAACTGCTTGGACACAGTTATTGAGAGAGCTTTGCAACGATAATGCATTATGAACAATGCTCAAAACATTAGGCTTTGAGTTTAACACACAATATCAATTATGACTAAGACTTCAAACTTAAATGAGTAACTCATAAGCATTCATCAAGCAAGCATAGTATCTGTGGACAACCTACACATGCTTAATTACATAATCTGGTATACACTTCTTAATGAGCGTCTCACTTTAATGTCAGGTTACCTGTGGGTAAAACCTTAATACAAATTACTTTGCTCTCTTTAATGGGCGATTCATTTTAATGTCAGGTTACTTGTGGGTAAAACCTTAATACAAGTTACTTTACCCCATTAGATGCTTAGTCGGATATTCACTACATAATTTGAGTCCAATGCAGTGATCCTCAACCTAATGCGAATATCCAATGTGATTCCATTATGAGATTTAATCGTGTACTAGATGGAATCACTGTGGTGAATTTCAACTTGCCATAATGCGAAGGTCTTTTTCAATCGATACCAATACCATATTACCATATATATAGACATAATCATAGTGTATGCTTACAACAATAATATGATGATTTATATTTATTTTAAGTATAATAACATTAATACCATATGAGCATACATAAACAAGCAGGAGATACAATAAATTATGAACGGTTTACACTAATTACACTATGGTACACTAATTACACTATGATATCAATTATGAACGGTTTACACTAATTACACTAATTACCGTTCATAATTGATATCAAACATGTTTGCTATATATTATCATGTGCTCTTATATTATGCATTGATATTATACTGTAATAACGATGAGGTGATGAGATGATGGGCCTTGTGATTGGTGCGGAGATAATGGGTCTTGTGATTGGTGCGGAGATAATGGGTCTTGTGATTGGTGTGGAGATAATGGGTCTTGTGATTGGTGCGGAGATATTGGGTCTTGTGATTCGGAGTGGAGATGATCGCCTTTCTATTTTTAGTAATATGGTTTGTTTACAGTTTTACTCTACTCAACCTCGTGGTTGACCCTGTGTATTCGTGATCACCTGTGATGAACCAATTATTGGGGAGCAGACTGACAGGTATAAAGACTATGGGAGCATCCGGGAAGGGAGAAGCATGGACCCGGACCTGTTTAGAGTCTAGACCACGTGATAGTAGTCTATGAGTTGTACTTTTACTTTTGCCAGAACAGTTTTCCTTTTTGGGTTTTGTAAGAACATGTTTTGAGTTTAAATTGAATATAAAGTACTGTTTATCTTCCTTTGTATCTACTGCCTCGGGAAACCGAGATGGTAACACCTTTATTTATCTAAGGAGTCCTAGTTCAGGCCCTTAAATAAATGGGGGTGTTACAAATGGTATCAGAGCGACCCTGCGACCGTGTGGTGAGCCTGTGGTCGGGAGTACCCGGGTCACACACCTAGCGGGGGAAGATTCTGGCCCTGGTTGTGGTCAAGGTTGAGGCACAACGAGGACGTTGTGTTCTTTAAATGGGGGAGTTTGTAACACCCCAAGAGTATGAGGGGAAAGTTGTCCCACATCGGTAGAATGTGAGGCTTGTGATATGTTTATAATAGCTTCCACCCACCACTTAGTAACAAGGCCTTGTGCTTTTGGGCTTAAGTGAGGACAAATAATGGGCCCAAAAGTGTGCACCCATCTTATTGGGGTTGCGTTACGACCGTGGTGGGTCGTGTTGTTACAGTGTCGGTCATTTTGGGTTTCAGATTTATTTTGATGTGTTGGTCATTTTCGGGTTAATGATCAAGAGCGAAATCATAATTTTGGATCTGGGTGGTTTTAGATCTGCCACTTCGGGTTGGATCAGTTATCAATCAAGATAATGTAGGTCATTTTGGGCCGGGTCGGATCAATTCGGATTTTGAGTTACATTCGGGTGTTGTAGTTTGGGTCAATGTCGGATCTTAGGTCAGCCTATTTTTGGATCTGTAACAACTATTGTTCTAAAATACTCTGAAATATGTCAATAATAAAAGGATAAACTGTGATAGTCGAGTAACTGAAAATATGAGCTTATAAATAAAGTTAAAAGGTAAGACCAAATATTACTCAAAACCTTAAATTACAAATAACGAATTGTACCTGACTATTTTAACCTATTGACTACACTATTATTTTGATTTTTTTTATACATTTTAAACATTTATCTATATAGAACTACGAACTATTCAACTATAGATTTCCGTGCAATTTGCACGGGTTTTAAGCTAGTATTAAGATATAGATGAAGCTCATCAAAATATGAAGTATTTATGTTTAAATATGATTATGTTTTTGTAAATTATCGTCATATTCAATTGTGGGGCCTTGATCCCATACTGTTTTGATGGTAAGAATGTTTCTATCACCGATCTACTAAACTTTGTTGTAATAAATATATATGAGTATTTTCCGATTAATGGAGGTGAGGGTTCACCACATCGCCCCCTATAAACCCGCCCATAAATACAACAGCAACAACATTACCGACATTCATAACAATGATTATCACAATCATAATATCAACGGATTACGAACAATATGAGCAATGACGCCGATAATAATAACACTAACAACAATCTATAACAACAATAATAATGACTAAATACGACGGCCTAGCAGGCGAGACCATAGTGATGAAACGATACTAGGATGATGAACATGTGAAGATTAGATTAACATTTGAAGGTTGGAGTAATAATTATGTAAATAAACCATGTCTAAGTTCAATTTATAAATTCAAGAAAATAACTAATAACGATGACAAACATATCACAATACTACAATAGTACTGTATGATTATTAACAAGGTGCGTGCTTAAAAGAAGTTGAAAAAGAGGGAGAAAGAAAGGAGATTTGCACCCTCAATATACACGTATATGGATGATATGTAAGAATTATTATTTAATTCTCTAATATGTGGAACCAATTATTGTTAAGAAACCGTTAAATATAAAATTTTGTATTTTTAATCAGAGTAATAGAATAAGTGGATTAGGGTTAATGTTTACAAGCCATTAACATATTAGGCTCACTTATCTATTTAAGCCCCTTCTGCCACCTATATATAAAGCTACACCTGTTTGTAGTTTTAACCTAATTTTTCATCAAGAGAAAACACATAAAAAAAGAATTGAGAATTAGGGAATAAGGAAGGCAGGAGAAGGCAAAACATTAGGGTTACATCTTCTAATTGCTCTCAAGAAATATCCTCACCAAACCTGATGGTTGCTTCATGTATGTATCTATCAGTAATTATCACTGCAATCAAGATCCTCTAATTTTAGTTTACATGTGGTATCAGAGCAGGATTATGATTGTAGTTATAGTTCTGATTAATGTTTTAATTATGTTTTTTGAATGAAATTAAAGTTCTAATTATGAAATTATTATTTTCATCCATGGTTGATTATATATACCTTTGATTATGACTGTTTTCCACTGCTCTATTCGAATTACTTCGATTTATAGGTTTGATTATGATTGTCTCTTCATACTTATTTAATTATTTCAATTTGTATGATGTTTTGGTTGGTTGCGTTTCGTCTGTCGCTTGAAGAGTACTCGATCGTGTATCATGTCTCACTCGATCGAGGTATATTTTTTTCGATCGAGCTAATGTTTCACTCGATAGAGGTTTTTTGTTCTCGATCGAGCTAAAGTTTCATTCGAACGAGGTGTCTTGTTCTCGATCGAGCTAATGTTTCACTCGATCGAAGATCTCCCGCATGAATAGTTTCATTCTCGCATTATAATTTATTGTATCTCCTGCTTGTTTATGTATGCTCATATGGTATTAATGTTATTATACTTAAAATAAATATAAATCATCATATTATTGTTGTAAGCATACACTATGATTATGTCTATATATATGGTAATATGGTATTGGTATCGATTGAAAAAGACCTTCGCATTATGGCAAGTTGAAATTCACCATGATATCAATGATATCAATTATTAACGGTTTACACTAATTACACTAATTACGGT
The DNA here is from genome assembly GCA_029255685.2 of Silene conica. Lineage (NCBI taxonomy): Eukaryota > Viridiplantae > Streptophyta > Magnoliopsida > Caryophyllales > Caryophyllaceae > Silene > Silene conica. The sequence goes on from CM055314.2 coordinate 79,946,200, forward strand.
TCATAATTGATATCAAACATGTTTGCTATATATTATCATGTGCTCTTATATTATGCATTGATATTATACTGTGATAACGATGAGGTGATGAGATGATGGGTCTTGTGATTGGTGCGGAGATAATGGGTCTTGTGATTGGTGCGGAGATAATGGGTCTTGTGATTGGTGTGGAGATAATGGGTCTTGTGATTGGTGCGGAGATATTGGGTCTTGTGATTCGGAGTGGAGATGATCGCCTTTCTATTTTTAGTAATATGGTTTGTTTACAGTTTTACTCTACTCAACCTCGTGGTTGACCCTGTGTATTCGTGATCACCTGTGATGAACCAATTATTGGGGAGCAGACTGACAGGTATAAAGACTATGGGAGCATCCGGGAAGGGAGAAGCATGGACCCGGACCTGTTTAGAGTCTAGACCACGTGATAGTAGTCTATGAGTTGTACTTTTACTTTTGCCAGAACAGTTTTCCTTTTTGGGTTTTGTAAGAACATGTTTTGAGTTTAAATTGAATATAAAGTACTGTTTATCTTCCTTTGTATCTACTGCCTCGGGAAACCGAGATGGTAACACCTTTATTTATCTAAGGAGTCCTAGTTCAGGCCCTTAAATAAATGGGGGTGTTACAGACACAACCTGAATTATTCCGAAATAATGATGAACTAAACTTAACCCGACCCAAGTTGGTCCGACGGAACTTGATTCGACCCATTTACCAAGTATAGTATGAAAAAGTATAACAAAACAATGAGGGCAAAAGTAAAAGGGTGTAAATAAGGAACACAAATTCTTATTTGCAACGGCACTATCCGTCGCAAGCTTGTGACGGATACCGTTTTCTCTCACAAAATACCCACTTTTTCTCTTTCTCCAACACTATTCATGTGGTCCCCTTCCTCCACTAACTCATTTTGTATCCATTTTATCTCACAAAATATCCGTCACAAATGACGACCCGTCGCAAGCAAGATTTACTAAATAAGGAAATACATCATGTCATAGTTTTGGACTGATATTGTCGTATTGGTAGACTTTGCATAATTTGTACAGTTTTCATTTATGGAAAGTATGTGTTTTGTGGGAAAATACCGTAGTAGTATGTTCCATTTATTTGTCGTAAAATAAGTCATCAAAATTAATATCTCAGTAGAATATTGTCGTGGAGCGTTTAATATGTTTCCGTTCTTTTTCAAAGTCTTCCTATTGTAAAATATTGTCGAAAAAAAACTTGAAAAATAAGTCATACAAAATTAATGTCTTAGTATAATCATTTATAAACCTTGAACAGGGAATCTAAGTTCTAAATTTTTGCAAGTATAAAAAATATTGGGTTATTGAATTACATTAGCAAATGTTTTATTGACCGAGTAATACTACGTAAACATTTAAGTACTCAAGTAAAATTAAATAAATAGAAATTATACATAATCAAATCATAAAAGATAAATAAATTATAAATGGCTATAGATAACATGATTAGCTAAAATTATAAAAAGAGAAAATATAATAATACTATAATATTAACTTGAAACTAAGCAATAATTTTACCAAAAATAATGAAAAAACTAATGGACGAAAAAATATTTAACCAATGGCTGACATGTGTCCAATGATTTCTATATTATAGTTATATATGAATCATATTGCATTATATACGTACAATAACTGTATGGTACAATATATTTCATACCTATAATATTGAAGATAAGAATACAATTGTAAAATAATACTCCCTCCGATTTCCTATGATGTCGATTTTATTAGATTAGTAAAATAATACAATCGTTTCCAAGGTTAATATAAATGGAAAGGAAAAGTAAATTTATTAGATTAGTTGTCGATTTTTTAGTGTATTATATGGATTAATTATTAAAGGATATCTAATGAAATAATTTGCAATATTTTGTATATCTATTAGTGATGTGAGAATATTTTTTTCCAATATTTTGTATGCAATAATCAATGAGAATATTTTTTCAAAACTTTAATCACATCAGGGGAATTTGGGCGGGAAATTTTTTAATGTGGTAGCGACATGTGTCCAATTCATGTATGGTGGTTCTTCTTATATACTTTTATATAGATAAGTTTTTGTTAATAAGGGCTTCTCTTTTAAATAGGAGTTTACTTATTCATATACATTTTTTCATTATTTTTCCCTACCACGCCCTTTGTCTAGAAGAAAAACTTTCTACTTTTCTCCCTCATCAAATTGCTCAAATCCACAAAATTATTCAAATCTGTCAAATTAAACAATTATACTAATTGGTGATGTTAATTCAAATCCGTATATGTTAATTCTTGTATGAGTTGTATCATCCAAAAGAAGCCAGACCATCCAAAATAATTATGTACAATTCATCAATTTGGTGATTTTCAAGCAATTACGGTGCCGCACGTCGTTGTAGTTGGCAATGCCATTAGCAATCAACACTTCAGATTGGTCGGTGATTGAATTTTTTTTGGTTCTTCGGCATAGTTGTTCTAGCTTCAATTAGTTTTCATAGATCATCATCAATTGCAATAAAATAATCCTAATTATTACGGATCCCACGCTACACAACAGCCACCAACGGCTAGCTTACCTCAGCAACGGCTACTTGCCAAACATACACTCGTAAATATATCGTTTCCATGTATATTGATATGGCTCCCTTTTCCTTCCTTATTAGTGATGTATATCTAACCATATATATATGTAATATCCCAAAAGATGTAAACACAATTACAATTACAATAATTCCAATAACAGTATATTCCATTATTCATATCTCAAATTATAATATGGTATCAGACTTAGGGTTACTTTAATTTTTTTTTCTTCTTTTCCTATCCATTCCTCTGTACTCCATATTCCTGCCGCCATGACCAATTCCGAAACCAACAAAGAGCAACCTCTACCCAATCCTACTCCAATCTCCTATGTTCCCGTCGAAAATCCTGGATCTAACATCACACAAATACTTTTCAATGGTACTAATTATGACGAATGGTCCCGAGCCTTTCTCCTCGCCATACGCGCCAAGGGCAAACACGGGTATCTTGATGGGTCAAAACAGAAACCCACGGACCCGGCTGCTCTCGACGCTTGGGAAGGAACGAATGCTTTGGTTACCTCTTGGCTCTTCAATTCTATGGAACGGGATGTCAAGCGCATGATCTCCTATCGTTCCGAAGCCAAAGATGTCTGGGACGACATCAAACAACGATGCTCCCATGGCAACGAAGCTCGTATTTACCAATTACAATCCGAAATTCATGCCTGTCGACAAAGTCCTTCCGAATCTTTAATGTCCTATTATGGCCGCATCCTCAAACTGTGGGATGAATTTCTCGAAATCTCGCCCATGCCTCGCTGTTCGTGCCAAAAGTGTCCCTGTGACTGGATGAGCATCATGTCCGCTGACAGAGACCGTACCCGGGTGCGCGATTTTCTCATGGGCCTTGACGACAGGTTCGATACTATGCGTTCTCAAATACTCGGTAACGATTCTTTACCTAATTTAAATCAGGTTTATTATCGTTTATCACAAGTAGAAGGCGCTCGTAATCTTGCTAGTTCAAAACACGACCCCAAACCCAAACCTATGGCCTTTGCCACACGCGTTTCTCCCTACTCTCAAAACACGGGGGGGTGGGCACCGTGACTCTAAACACACAGGGCAGAGCTCTAATAACGAGTCATCTCGTCCCAAATGTGAGGCTTGTAATCGCACTGGTCATTTTTGGCAAACATGTTATCGAGTGACTGGTACATTTCCGGACTGGTGGGGCGAACGCCCTCGTGACCGAGTCTATGTTGACCCCAACGCTACTGACTTACGGAATGCGAAGTTCGTTCCGGATACTCAAGGGCGGGCTCGATGGGATAAAATGCGTCATCAACAGGGCTCTCAGCCTAATCCCAAAGCCCATATGGCTCACACTCGTCCTCCTGCTTCTTCGAATTCGGCAGCCGTTCCTTCTGCCCCTAATTCCTCTGCCTCGGGTATGTACTCTTCTCTTGATAAAATAGACCTCAACAAACTCACTGCCCAGGAGCTTGATGAATTAAGTGCCATGATTGGCACCCGCAAGTCCGAACCTCCATCCGACCAATTACAAGGTACTGTTTCTAATTTCTTATGGATTATAGATACGGGTGCCTCACATCACATGTCCAATACTCTTTCGATATTTTCCAATGTTCGGTCCATTAATCCACTGTCCGTCGGGCTGCCCAATGGAGCCTCGGCTCTAGCCACCAAATGCGGCGATATAGTTCTTTCACCTCGTCTTATTTTACATAATGTTTTATATTCGGATGCCCTTCATTGCAATTTAATATCGGTCTCAAGTCTTTTAACTGATTCTTCTCTCACTATTCAATTTTCTTATCAAATATGCTTAATACAGGACCGTTCCTCGATGACGGTGATTGGAGTTGGTAAACAGCGTGACGGTCTTTATTTTCTACACGGAGTGCGTCCCTTGGATATCTCCATCAATACTGCCAATACCAAAGACGATTCCGAACTATGGCACCGGCGCTTGGGTCATCCCTCTCAAAGTATTATGAATTTTCTTCCTTTTGTTTGTCATAAAAACTCTACGAACTTTTTTAACTCTTGTGATATTTGCATTCGGGCAAAACATTCCCGCACTCCTTTTACTTTAAGTTCGAATATTGCCGCTTATGTTTTTGATCTTATTCACTGCGATTTATGGGGTCCCTACTCCGAAAATTCATCTTGTGGGTCTCGCTATTTTTTAACCATAGTCGATGATTTTTCACGCTCTACTTGGGTCTATCTTTTACGACATAAAAGTGACGCTACGAAAACTTTTCTTAATTTTTTAGCCATGATTAATCGCCAATTTCAAGCTACAATTAAAATTTTTAGAAGTGACAACGGCACCGAGTTTAAAAACCTTCATCCATATTTTCGAGAAAATGGCATTATTTTTCAGACTTCAAACGTTGACACGCCTCAACAAAACGGACGCGTCGAACGCAAACATAGACACATTTTAAACGTCGCTCGCTCTCTTCTTTTTCAAGCTCACTTACCTATTATGTTTTGGGGGGAATGTGTCCTCGTCGCCGTTCACCTTATCAATCGAACCCCATCCACAATCCATAATCCATAATGGCAAAACACCTTTCGAACTTCTTTTCAAAACTCCGCCACCTATGACTCATATCCGGACTTTTGGGTGCCTTTGCTATGTCAAAACACTTAACCGATCTCACGACAAATTTGTTCCTCGGAGCCGCCAGTGTTTGTTCTTGGGTTACCCATTTGGAAAAAAGGGGTGGAAAGTTTACGATTTAGAAACCGGGAAACACTTTGCCTCTCGCGATGTCATTTTTGTGGAACATAACTTCCCATACCAACACATACTCCCTTACGCTCAGCCCTCACTCACCAATCATGATGAAGACCTTCTGGTTCCTGTCCTTCACCTAACAAAAGATCCCTTACCTCCCCCCACTACTACACAATCTGACACACGTACTCCACCGCCCGACGCCCCCCCCTTCACCATCCAGTTCCGCTCCTCTCCACAACCCCCCAGTCCCCTCTCCGGCTACGGAACCCACCACCATCCCCTCTCCGGCTACGGAACCCACCACCATCCCCTCGCTCAGTCCCACGCCCACCGACACCTCTACTATACCCCCGGCTATGGGCAAAGGCCACCGTAATAAAATTCCCAGTACTCGCCTCAAGGATTTCGAACGCCCTCCAATCAGCCCGTCAACGCACGTCATTACCACTCTCCCACCGTCATCGACTACCAGGTATCCCATCTCTCATTTTGTTAATTATACAAATTTGTCTCCCACATATCGTTGTTACCTTTCGGCCGTGGCAAACACCCACGAGCCTCGATCTTTTGTTGAAGCAATGCAGGTACCGGAATGGCGCACAGCTATGCAACTCGAGATTGACGCACTGGAGCGCAACCAGACTTGGACCCTAGAACACCTTCCTCCTGGCAAGAAGGCTATCGGGTCCAAATGGGTGTATAAAGTCAAATATCATGCTAACGGGACTATTGAACGTCACAAAGCACGGCTCGTTATTATGGGAAACCGCCAGATCGAGGGAATTGATTATAATGAAACGTTCGCTCCCACCGTCAAACTGGTCACTGTTCGAATGTTACTCACATTGGCCGCCGCGAAGAAATGGGAACTCCATCAAATGGACGTTCACAATGCCTTTCTCCACGGCGACCTCGATGAGGAGGTCTATATGAAACCTCCCCCTGGCTTCGGCTCAGTCACACAAGGCCGCGTCTGCCGACTCCGCAAATCTCTCTATGGGCTTCGTCAAGCCCCACGCTGTTGGTACGCCAAACTTGCTTCCGCCTTACTTTCTTACGGTTTTAAACAGTGCCCATACGATCACTCCTTATTTACTCTCGTCAAATCAACTACCATACTACACGTTTTGGTTTATGTGGATGATTTGGTCATATGTGGTAATAATTCCTCTGCCATTTCCGAATTCAAGACATATCTTGGCCAATGCTTTTATATGAAGGACTTGGGTCCTTTAAAATATTTTTTAGGGCTTGAAGTGGCGCGCAATCAATCTGGTTTATTTGTGTCCCAAAGGAAATACGCTCTCGACATTTTAAAGGAAACTGGTCTGCTAGCCTCCAAACCCGCCACTCTTCCCATGGAACCAAACCACAATCTTGCCACATCTACACAGCCACCTCTACCGGACCCTCAGCCGTACCGCCGACTTGTGGGCCGCCTCGTCTATCTCACCATCACGAGGCCCGAGCTCCTTTATTCAGTACACATACTCGCCCAATTCATGAATGCTCCACGTACCGACCATTGGCAGGCTGCCCTCAATGTCGTCAAGTATATCAAAAACCAACCCGGACAAGGGCTACTTTTACGCAGTGATAATAACTTGGACCTTCATGCCTATTGTGATGCGGACTACGACAGTTGCCCTCTCACAAGGCGCTCTCTATCCGCCTACTTAGTCTTTCTCGGCAGTGCACCCATCTCATGGAAAACCAAGAAGCAGTCTACGGTCTCACGCTCCTCCGCCGAATCTGAATACCGAGCTATGGCCTACACCGTCTGCGAACTTAAATGGATCCAAGGGCTACTCGACTTTCTCGGGTTCCCGCGACAAACACCCATTGAGCTCCACTGCGACAACCAATCCGCACTTCACATTGCTCGCAATCCCGTCTTTCACGAGCGCACAAAGCATATCGAGATTGACTGTCATTTTATACGGGACGAAATACTCCGAAATTTCATCCAACCGAGCTATATTCACACCAAAAGTCAGTTAGCCGACATTCTCACAAAGGCCCTCAGCACCACGCTTTTCAATGATCTCCTGGCCAAGTTGGGCGTCGTCAACATCCTCGCTCCAACTTGAGGGGGGGTATTACGGATCCCACGCTACACAACAGCCACCAACGGCTAGCTTACCTCAGCAACGGCTACTTGCCAAACATACACTCGTAAATATATCGTTTCCATGTATATTGATATGGCTCCCTTTTCCTTCCTTATTAGTGATGTATATCTAACCATATATATATGTAATATCCCAAAAGATGTAAACACAATTACAATTACAATAATTCCAATAACAGTATATTCCATTATTCATATCTCAAATTATAATACTAATTCTTAATTCAGTAATTTTCAATTAGTCAAAATAAACAAATAATTTATATATCTAAGAATAATTGGCATTAGATTAAATTGAACCGAACCAAATAAACAAGTGACGAGAAATATATTTGATTAATATTATCGTTGGGAGGCGGATTTGCGAGATCATTTGATGGCGCAAATGAGGCAACGATGAGGATGGTGGATAACGGTGGCTAATGGCGGTGGCTGGATGGTGGTAGTTAGGGTGAGAAAAGAATAAATGAAGCAGAGAGATTGAAAGAAGGGTATTAAAATAAAATCATTAAAATAAGAGGGTATTTTGGTCATTTATGTACATGAATAAGTAAAATTCGTATATGAATGAGCACCACCCTTTAAATATGCATAAGGACGAGATTAGTTGACTTTGACATTTTTTAAGTTATAAATTTTACTAATTACCCTCATTTCATACATCCTGGTTGTAGTTGAATGAGGTTGTTTCTATTATTGCACTATTGTTGTTATTGTTGCCGAGCATGTTGTTGTGGATGTCGAGAGTGATGTCGCTAATGTCGTAGATGTCGAGCATGTAGTTGCCATTGTTATCATGTTTGTTATCGTTAGTCGCTAATGTGACAAGACTTTAGTAAGTTTTAAAGATCAAATTCAATCAAGATTATCAATAATCTATCAAGATTATTATAAGCTGAGATCTTAAGACTCAATTTAAGACTTTGAATGAATTTTATCCCGCTTTCAAAGTAAATAATCCAATGAGTGAATTTTATCTGTCATTTCTTTTCGTTCATTTTCTTAAGTTTGTAAAAGAAAAACGGAAAAATAGAGTTTGAGGTGAGTCTACTGATAATGTATGGAACTTGAGCTGAGTTTGACCAATAAAAAAAATAATAAAAGTTATTGAAAAGTTGCTATACAGAATAAAACTTTGGTAAGTTTTATCAATAATCAATTAATCATACCCTTGGCGAGCGAGTTCAATAGCTCTAGCTTCCATGATGTCTGCCTCCCACAGTTCCACACTTTCACCTAAGATCATCCCCAAGCAAGGTCGATAGCGAGTCGAGTGAAGTTAATTGTAATTAAGAAATAGATTAGGATTGACTCAAGTCGAATTGAGTCGCAAATCGACCCAATTTGAAGTAAATTGACCCAACAACCCACCTAATACGTGGCAGGTTGTAATTGGTTCCAAAGATTTAAGAAAAAGAAAAAAAAAAAAAAAAAAAAAAAAAAAAAAAAAAAAAAAAGTGGTTGTTTGGGAGGGTTTATTGACCTAGGTCATGACTTTCTGTCTGGGAAGGTTTGAGTGGGTTAGGGTCAATAAGGGGAGATTAAGACTTAATATACAATTGACTCGATTAAATTGACTTGTTGCTTGGGAGTGGTCTAATAAACTAATTTTTTGAACATGGCACATAAAGACACTAGAATGACCAAAACCTAATTCAACCAGAATTGAACCCGGGACATATTTTGACCCTGACACACCATACAGGTGTAGTTTTAGGCATAAGAAAGTCGTTAATGTTCGTATTATGAATTTTACCCAATAAATTATTGGTTTATTCATTGGAATAATCCAACCTATGTAGCATTTTCTCATATTAATTCATATTAACGATTAATTAAGAATGATCCAACCTATAACCTCATTTATCTTTCATTGAACTTTGACTATTTTTAAACTCTTATTATCGGTAGGCTAGCACGCCATCTTCACTTAATTTTTGTACAGTATGAAGGAAAAACAAAAAGTAAGTTAAGGTGACGTGCTTGTTTACCGATAATAAGAGTTTAAAAATAGACAAAGTTCAATGAAAGATAATTGAGGTTATAGGTTGGATTTTTCTCAGTTAATCGTTAGTAGAGATTAATATGTAAAGATGAGGCATAGGTTGAATTATTTCTATAAAATAACCCTAAATTATTTTTATACATTATTTCAATTTTGATACCCTTACCCAAAAATTCGTCGAATCCATCGTCACGATGTCCAACCATTAAACTTATCAAATCAGCCAAATTTCTTCACAAATCAACCAAATTTCTTCAATTACGATCCTTAATTTGAACGTAAAACAAGATTTAACTTCATAGTACAAATTATTGAACAAATTAGTATTTTATTGTCATTTCATTTTAGCATTGACCAAAAGATTGCATTACTATAGAGAGGGGAATAATTGAGTGGTGAAATGAGAGGGCTAAGACGGAAAAAAATGTACCATAATAAGTAAAAAATGTATTGCAAAAACAAAATACCCATTTACAAATTTTGTTCACAATTTAAGTTGAAAACAATCGTTATTTGAAGAGTAAATTAAAAATAACTCCCCTTTAAAATAGGTTTTTTTAAGAGTAATAGGTAAGATAAAGGACTTAACTTTGGGTTTTTTTACAGATAAGGGACTCAACTTTTAAATTGTACAGTTAGAGGACTCAAAGGTTAAAACTAACGGAATGCCCAAATTTATTGACAAAAAAGTATACTGTCATCTAAATAATTGCAAATAAATCATCCTTGTCCAAAATATATGTTTCATGAAAGATTATTAAAGCATATATAATTATTTTTATACATAAAAGATTGTTACTTAAGAAGATAGGAAGAAATTTAAAGAAACACCCATACTAATAACTCCATATAAAATAAGGGATTTATGTAAAAAATAATTGAAATAGATTAATTTCACAAAAGAAAACTTAAATTGAACAACTAAGTAGAAGTAATTAGTATCACTAACTTGATTGTTTTCCCGGATCGATAATTTTTCTAGGATTTGATTCTATTTGTGCGATGCCATGGTTTTGAGTTTGGAGAAGATGGAGAGGGTTTTGTGGTCTTGCTTAAGACGGGCCGGTTTAAGAGACGGGTAATCACACTCACAAAACGAATAGGGGGACATGGTATCCGTCTTAAGTTTAAGACGGATAGTATCGGTCTGAAGTAAGAATTTGTGTTGTGTAAAATAATACTCCGTATCAGTTTAGGTTTGATTTAACAGCAAAGATAAGATGTTACTAGAGAGTCCTCTAACTGTACAGTTTGAAAGTTAAGTCCCTTATCGGTAAAAAAACTCATAGTTGAGTCCCTTATCTTACCTATTACTCGTTTTTTTTAAAATTGCTCCCTTGTATAATTTTCTCCTAAAAATACTTCCTTAAGATATACACTTTTATTAAAAATTGTATCAAAACTCCAATTTAGATTACCTATTTTATATGTTTTTTTAATTTTAGAAAACTAAATTTTAAAAGAGTTATTATTAATTTCCTCCTATTTGAACTAAATTTAACGTCTACTGTCACAATTTCGAAAATTCCAATTCAAAGTTGAGACCAAATCACAGAATAGATATAATTTCATAGTTGTTAGCAACCTTTGCCAAAGTTATTTAAGGTGCATTCTATTGGTTCTAAAATTGCATATTCAACTAGCATAGTTGGTGAAAACCGTAAAATTATGAAAAGTGGTATTCATGACGTGAATTTAGACCCGCCAATTGCCATCATCAAAATCACCTTTGTGCCTCCCTTCATACCCAAAAAGAAGAGGAAAAAAATGATTCTAAAATTAATACACTTCAGAACGACTAGTTGGTCTTGAGTTCAGCAAAATAATGGTGGATTAGCAAATGCCTATGCACTGTTCCAAAATATTACCTTCTCTCTCAACTTTGCTTGGGGCCAGTAAAAAACTAAAAACATCCTTGCAGGCTTATTTAAGAATTAAGATATATAGTACTATAGTAGTGATACAATTTCTCACCAACTCATCACACAGACAAAAGCCCCTGCCAATAGCGCCGAAAAAATTCAATCTACTCGGCTTATGGCTAGAAAAGCAGTCGAATATATGAAAAAGAAAAGAAAACTGAACATCTCCGGGTATTCCACATATACACCACCAACCTCGTGGTCTAACACTAAAGATTACAAGTATTACAAGAAATTGTTTTGGACCGTCGAATTTTGAGGACATACATGAGGCTTAATGCATTCAACATGTACTTTCGCTTCAAATTTACTAAGCCGAGAGAGAGCAGAGTAACAAACCTTGATGAAGTCAGCCAAACAAGTCTTTGAACAAGTTGGGATTTTGACTTGTGGGCGTCACACCCATTTGCCTCACAAGTGCATCTTTCTGCAATGCTTCCTTCAAGTTGGGGCCCTTGCTTCCTTGCGATAATACAGCGTCTTTATTATCAGGAGCGATAAAGCCAGATTGCGAGCTCATAGAACTATCTCCATACAGAGACAAAAGGTCAGATTCTTTGGCAGAGTTGTTGGTACTTGAATTATTTGAAGATACTGCACTTTGATCGGGCTCCAAAAGTCCTTCCAGTTGCTTAAAAGGATCATATACTGATTTAGAATCACTAACTTCATCAGGTTCACCCAAATCCAGTAGGTTTGGTACAGGTGGTTGTGGGGTTGTCTCTTGGGTTTTCTCAACAACATTGCTGGAAGCTTTTGACGGCTTGTGGCTCGAGGAAGACTGCCTTTTCTCAGTTTTAGAGCTACCACCAAACAGAGAAGCAGCAAGCTTCTGTTTTTCCGAAGAAACTTCCACTTCCTGTTTCTTGTATTCGTAGGAAGATGGCCTTTTCTCAGGTTGTGAAGTACCATTCACTGCATTATGAGAAGATGCATTCGAGGTTGAAGGTGATGGGGAGGAGTAACTTGGCTTTCCCCATTTCTTTTGAACACCATCGAGTCGTAGTCTGATTTCATTTGACCTAGAATCTTGCTGGATTTCTCTAGTATATGACGGCTCAGGTACGTGGACGAGCTCAGTAGAGGGCAAGTGTGAAATTGGGGTTGGGTTTGGCTTCACAACGGGCTTTGGCAGCTCATAGGCCTCAAACCTAAGCCCATGAGCAGATGGTTCATGGTGCTCTTGAGTTCTGAAGTTATTGATACTTGGAAGTCCAGAACGGTGATGTTCGGGAATATATGGTTGAGCCCCGTTTTCAAGAGACTGCTGCACATAACTGTTGAGGAATGAGAGACTTTTGTCGACCTGTAGGTAAACCAATAGTCATCATTTCACGCAAAATCAAGTAAGAGAAATAGTGCTAAAAAGAGAGTGATCAATTTATGCATGCCACTTCTTGGTGCTATGCAAACTATTCAGAATTCTTAGAAGCTATGGTCGTCAATGTTAGAACCTTGATTGATGTAACAAATGAGATATTAAAATTATATTCAACTATATAAAAGGCAAAAAATAAAAATCCCACGACAAATGAGCGGTTAAGCACATTACCTCAACATCCTCACAGCTTGCATCGAAAGGCAAAATACTTTCAACAGCTTGAGTATCCAAACCGAGGACTGCTTGTAGCTCATATGCACGCTGCTGCAAATCTGTTGAGTGGGATGCTGAGAGATCTTCAATCAATGACTGACACTGAGAAGAAACCATAGTGTAGAAGAAATAATATCGAGTATTAGAACTATGATTTGCAACCTTAGTTCAAATTCAATAACAAAAAATAGTTAAATACGGGTAATAAGCTGCACAACATCAACAGACTTCACCTACAACTTGAAATTAATATTGCAACTTTCAAATGAATTGGGAATGAACCGATGCACAGAACTGGTTATAGAGCTTGTGGCCAACAATAAATTTCGCGTGGAAAAAAAGTGATTGAGCCTCCAAAATAGAGAGGCAAACATAGAATAATCCCATATCTTTAGAACTGCAGAAGTTTACGAGCTACAGAACTACATTTAGGGTGTGTTTGGATACAATTTTAGGAGGGAAAGGGAGGGGAGGGAAAGGGAGGTGAGGTGAGGTGAGGTGAGGGGAGGGGAGGGGAGGGGAGGGGAGGGGAGGGGAATTGTGGTTGTTTGGATAATAAAAATTTTAAGAGGGAAATGGGAGGGGATAAAAGAGGGACATGATGTATTGTATGGAGGATGTTATGAAATATGATGAATAATGACAATAATACAACTATGAAGCTTTGAAGTTGTGTTTTCCTTCCAAATCTCACCACCCTAGGAAAGAAAACAATTTGAACTAAAGGAGGGAAAATAGATCCTCTCATTTCTTTCCCTCCTCATTTCCCTCCCTCTAAATATTGTATCCAAACAAGAGAAACTTCATCCCTCCCTTTCCCTCCCCTCCCTTTCCCTCCAAATCCCCCTATCCAAACATAGCCCTAATGGGATATAAGGACATAAAGCGACACATTACTTATAAGAAAGTTCCTAGATGGCAATTTCACATATGGATCATGGTTCTGTGAGATATAAGATTCTTTTTATACTGTAGCACTTATGTTAAAAGTATATGTTATGCAATTGTAAAATTAACATAATATTTCCATTACAAAATAACCGATCGCTATCAGAAGGGTGTATATTAGGAAAATGTTGGAAACCAAGTAATATTCATTCCCCTACATTATTAGGATGTACTAGTTTGCGTTTCCGTAATTCATATTATGGTACTTTAGAAATGCTAATCTAGTATCTTACACATGAGCGTCACAAAATATGTTCAGATAAACCAAAAGTCAACGTAATTGAGAGTATTATTTATGAAACCTCGCATTTTAACATTCAAATCCATCTCTTGGCATGTATCCAATTCCATTCTACAGCGAGCCTAAATATGCAGATTTCTTTTAAAGAATGACGAGTTCAAAGTGAAGCTAAAAATACGGTGGTAGCTTACAGAGCTTGGGTGATGTTCAGGTCGGATTCAAGGTTCCATGGTACAAATTTTGCCTTTTAGCATGACCAATATGGATCTTGGGAAGTTGGCATTCATAGCAAGAAAATATGAGACACCTACCCTCAACTCCCTTGGCAGTTGGCACGTTCCCATGCCAAAGTACATATACACATTCTAGGTTTTGAAACGTCAATTTTACAGGGCACAATATTCCATTTTTAAGGAAAAGGCTATTGAGATTGAGTAAGGATATCTAGTTGAAGAAAATGAGAAATCCTTTCAATGGTTACAGATCACCCCCAAAATGATGTGCTAAGACGTAACATGGGTATCTATAGTCCAGCAGCCTTGGCCCATAAGGAAGCTCAGTAAGCAACTTAACCTCGCCATATAAAACAATTCAATATGGCAGTATATGAAGTCAAGACTGGAAATTATGCTAATATCAATTGACAGCCACTCACCAGTCTCAAGGACCTACGGCATTCTAGTGATTTGGATCCCGATAGTCATTAACCATTTTACCTAGCTGGTTATCATGTCATAACATATAGAGCCATGCATCATTTTAAAATTCTCTCATACGGAATAATTCTGAAAACATCTACAGATGACTGAATCAAATCAATAATGAAATAAAAACGACTTATAATCGACGAAACTACCTCGGGAAGTAAATCCACTTTTCTTCCTGCTGCTTTCTCAAATGCGTATATCTTCATAAGCGCTGTAAGTGCATATGCCTTCAAAATGAAGAGAGGAGGAATATGTCACTACTTATCAAAGTTAGAGATAATACACAAAATTTTGGATTACTATACACATCAAAATTCACAAAATTACAACTCTTTACTACTAGTACCCATTTATATTTCGTTTGCATAGCTGTACCCTAGTTCAATGAAGGGTCGCAATTGTCTCTGAAGACCATAAAACAATTAGTTTCCTTCCGGATATTTCAAATCAACCAAAGTGAAAAACAATTAGTTTCCTTCCGGATTACTATACAAGTGAAATTCACAAAATTACAAAGCTTTACTACTAATACCCATTTATATTTCGTTTGCATAGCTGTACCCTAGTTCGATGAAGGATCGCAATTGTCTCTGAAGACCATAAAACAATTAGTCTCCTTCCGGATATTTCAAATCAGACAAAAAAACAAGGGTAGTTGTCATTATAATTTGAGGCTCGAATGACTAACGGTAGTAATATAATTAATATTAAAAATATCAATATAAAGACTTTTATGTTGCCATTATGTTGAAGAGTCTCGGGATTGTATTAAGGGGCAATTAGTATACAAATATTATTTTCTCCAGTTACAGTTGAGTTGCCCAAGGATACCAACCAACCGACTTTGCTCACACCAACAAGCGGTGATAAGAGACTTTTAACATAACCAAATCAATTTCAATAATTAAATAATTGATTGTCTCTAGTAGCTGCCTCGCCTCAGACATTCAACTGTTTTGCCTCTCTCAGTTTGCACTCGGATTATTTGTTTAAGTTTATTACTCAATTCCACAAGTAAAATAATGTGTGTATACACTAGAAGTGCACATTTTTTCAGTGCAGAGAAGCTTAGGGTGTGTTTGGATTGAAGTAATTGGAAGGAAAGGGAGGGGAGTGATTTGAAGGGATGGGAAATCCATTGGTTGGTTAGCAAAATGGAGGTGGAAGGATTTGGAGGGAAGGGAAAATGGATCTCTACATTTCCCTCCTCCAAGCCAATTTATTTTCTCTCCAACAAAGGCAAGATTTGGAAGGAAAATTACCTCTTCCATTCTCCCTCCCCTCCCCTTCTTTCCCTTTCTTTTCCCTTCTTCTTCCTCCCCTCCTTTTCCCTCCTTTTTTGCTATCTAAACAAACCCTTAATGTTTCAGGATCTCAAAATGTGTATTATAAGCCAAGCTGCCCACAGACAGGAAGTTGATACAATATCCAACAACGTTTTCATCTGTTTACTTTCACTCATAAGAGGAGCTGAAAATCAGATGATACAGAACACTGGAGCTGATGACAGACTACCCCAATAAAGGTGTAAATTGTAAAATTGAAGTTCTTGAAAATAAAAGCTACAGTACCTTCAATGACAGTCTACCCCAATAAAGGTGTAACATTGTAAGATTGAAATTCTTGAAAATAAAAGCTACAGTACCTTCACAGTGTCATCTGTTGAATAGCCTTCTGCCACATCACAGAGCTTGCCTGTAATGTACGAAGCAGAATGTTTTCCATACGCAGTTCCATATTCACCCAACACCCAACAAATAACCTATAAATAGGAATATCGAATACCATGAATAAAGGACAAATGGTTCCAGAAAAATCTTTGAAAGCATATATGACAGGACAGCAGAACAAGAAATAGAACAACAATTGATGAATGGCAGCACAACAGCTTTTCAAGGTCAATATCGAGATTCGAGCCTCCTAATATCAAGTGAAAAGATACTGAAGTGTAGACGTGTAATTCAAAATATGATGTCTCAGATAAGGCGGATGCAAAGCAGCATAAATGGGGTGCTCTTACGTATTAGTATAGGCGTAACTCCTTTGTAACAATTGCAACCTTTTTGAGCAAGTTTAGGATAGGATTAATTCGTAATCACAACTCTTACCTTTTCTATACCTCATTTTCAAAACTCCCCATCTTTTGAACTGTTCTTTCAGAATTCCTCATCTTCTCTGAACATTTTCTTCAAACTTCCCAATATAAGTCAATTTTGACAAAAAAAAACACTTTCAGTGAATTTCAATCATGAATGGTCGTTCATGATTGATAGCAAGAAAGTGTATTTATTTTGGCCAAAATTGGCTTTTGATAGGAGTTTGGAAGAAATGTTCGGAAAAGGTAGGAGTTTCGTAAAAAAATATATACAACAGGTAGAAGTTTGAAAATAAGATATAGAAAAGGAGTGCTTACGAATTAGTCAATTAACTCTTTCAGATATGCTAGAAAATAAGAAAAAAGCCTAGGTCCCAAATGAATCAGGATCGACTAATATGAATCCTCATATGGAACCATCGGTGAGATTTGGTAAACAATCAAAGAGGAAGAAGCTCACTTGAAGAAATGTGGATGGCAGCTTTGGCTCGCCAATAATTCGTAAGTATGACTCAACCTGCCCAAGCAAAACAGAAGTACTGATATTGTTAAGACATCAATAAAGTTGTATCTGATAGAACAAAAATATTTAGATGTACTAAATCTTAGAGAGCTGTTTAGAGAGATAAAAATAAAAGTTCTCGACCATTGTCACTTGTGAAACTAGATAATACTTGTAAAGGGGCACGAGAGGATGACACCCATGTACATAAAGACACCATGGGGAACGACGGCCATGTACAAAAAGACACCATCAAGGTGACAGCCAACTACAAAGACGAAGACAGATAAT
This sequence comes from Silene conica, assembly GCA_029255685.2. Taxonomy (NCBI): domain Eukaryota; kingdom Viridiplantae; phylum Streptophyta; class Magnoliopsida; order Caryophyllales; family Caryophyllaceae; genus Silene; species Silene conica. Next base: position 79,963,948 of record CM055314.2, read on the forward strand.
TGCGCTCTCAAACTATCATGGGTAATCTTGTTAAAAGAAGAAGAGAAGAAAAACGAGGTTCTTCAACAAGCATGGAATATAAAGTAGCGCCTCATTCGACCAAAGGAGCGAAAAACCAGCATGGGTGCATGGGTGCATGGCCATGTACCAAGACAGCAAAGAGTTGTATCGTAACACCTTAAAAGGTGGCCCTTCACAACCAGGGTTTCCAACTATTTTAAGGGCACAGTTATCAAGATAGTAATCACATGGATAGCTGAAATGAAATTTGCATTGACACCGTCTGCAAGGGGATTGTTCTAAGTTCTAACCCATCACTTTCAAAGTTCTAGATGTCTGAAAACACCTTTCAAAGAGAGGATACATATTCTTAACGTAGTTGACTTTTTTCTTCATCTAGTTTACCATGATATACACTAAGCTCTAAATCTTGAGTGCTTCTCACATGTCTGTTTCATTTTTAAGAAGAAAGCTGCTATCCTTCCAACGATAATATCCACCATCATCATCAATAACACCAGGAAAAGTGACCAACAAAATACCCAAGTGCCTTAAAATATTTTTGCCTATACTAAGGTAAGATCGTAAAGGGGGTTAGATGTACTTAAGTCTCATGACTCAACACAAAGTGGATGTTTACAAATGATAGATTTGAATTAAACAACTGTTATTCAAAGGGTATCTCTCGGCATAACAAGGCATTACAAAGGACAAAAAACTCTCATTAAAACTTGCTTAGAACAGAAAATAAAAAAGCGTGGAAGGACTTATTTTATTTTTCTAAATGGCAGACACCAGGCACTGTATCAAGCATAGTAATCTCACATCAAAAAAGTTAGACCACATGGATTCACCAAGCTCCAAGCAATATTATCAATCATTATAAACTCTCCACCACCTTAAACAAGTTCATCAACCCTATTCCACACTTCCATTCTGACTTATTTGTATATCCTCACCTCCTTGATAAGCAAACTAGAAGGCTTTCCAACATGAAAACTTGAACATCTTACTACATATAAAATGTATCAAAATAGTCAACTCTTCTGCATACCCAAAAATCACAGGACTATCTAAGCAGGAAATATAAACAGGGACTAGGGGAGGGAGTACGACAAATAGGATGATTAATCTTTTAAAAAAGATCCAAAAGCTGAAGCTATGAAAAGGTATGAAAAAGAAAAGTCTCATTAGCTTTCCACTAATGCAGAATGAACTTAGGAAGTTCCAATCATAAGTCAAGCTGGAAGTGAACGATAAGAATAGCACAAAAACAGAACTTAATCACTGATATCAGTAAACGAGACTCACAGCGGATAATCTCAATTGGCTATCTGTGTTATCATCATCCTCTCCAAATCCCTCGGCAATAAGACGCATTAAGTTGTGTGCGACCTTTATATTTACCAAATCACCTGCATGCTCAAAGACTTTGTTCATCGTCTGGAAAAACGAAAGCCCAAACATAGCCACGATTAGAAGATGTTAAACAGATTTAAGGTACCAAGCCACAAATATAACACGTAACATACCTGAATAAACCACTGATTACTTGGGGCAAATTGCTCAGCAAGTTCAACACACCTGGAGGCTATTTCAGTTTTGTAATGACTATCATTGATACTTATCATGTAGTCAATCATACGGTCAACAATTACTTCCACGTTGGATGACTTGGTCATTTTAAATAGAAGTTCAAAAGTTTTTCGCTTCAGCGTATCGTCTGGATCCTGTAATGTAAGATCATCATCAAAAGACGGATAAAACTGAATATTTCCACCAAAGAAAATAACGTTATCTACTTCAGACAAATCATTAAACATCAAATAAAATTGCACTTTGTGAGAGAACATTCACAGGTCACGAACATCCCTAACATGACTAAGCAACCATAAGCTAAGTTGATGTTTTAACGTTCAAGACTTTATATGACTACACATACTCCCTCTGTCTCACCCTTTTCTTTACATTTACCTTTTCACACTTGCCTATGTACATTTTGTTTTGTTCATATGATTTACATATTATTAAAATTATAAAAGTTTGATATTCTTAATGTACTCATTAAGACGATTCAAAAAGATCTCACATAGTCACATGACTATTTTATGTTATATATTAGAAATTATATTAGAGATTCTCTCTACTCGTGAATAGTGCCAAAATGTAAATGTAAAGAATTCGTTGAGACGGAGGTAGTATATGATTGTCAAGTGTAATTTTGTTGACTAATGACAATAGACATTATATCACATATAAAATGTTTCCAGAAGGAATACTTCCTTCAGCACATGGAAATTATGGATGGCATTGGCATAATATTAATACTCACTAAGTTATCACTGCCTCCCCCTCCCCTCCCTTTCCCTCCCAAAATCCTCATCCAGACAAGGCCAAAACGTTGCTCGCTCTGAACAACAATCACAGCTAACTAATCCACTTGCTGAATATTTAGTTTCTTCATTCTGAGGTTGGTTCTAAGGGAAATGATATTCAGGCAATTCAGAATTTATGCCTCGCCTGCACACCGACATAGAAAGAGATCAAGAAACACTCAAGGGATTTCCAACAAACTAATAGCCACTACAAGTCCATTGCATGTGATGTCAATGCCTATAGTCTGCAAACAGAGAACTTTATTCCTTTATACAGCTCATTCGTATCAAAGGTATCAAACCATACAAAGGAGACATTCCACAGCAGTGAAGATATCAATATTAAAATGAAAGTGCCTCCCTCTAAAGCAAAAGCCCGGTACTAGTCGAATATACGGTTTAACCAAAGGGACTCTGGTGCAAGTGGATATATTTGAGCCAGATGCCAATCAAAAGCTGCAATGCTTGTCGCACCAACAAGCTATTTAAAATTACAAATCTCATATTATACAAGCCCAACAAGAATCAAAGAGCCAAATCATCGAGTTCTACCTTTCAACGCAATCACACTCCATCTCCCATCTCTGGCCATCATCCTTACTAAATAATTTACTTGAGAAGATAAATGAGAATATCATAGCAGATTAACAAAGCAACTGCTAGCGACATAAGTGATGTTTTCCTTAGAAAAATCATCTCATGTATTCAACAATACTTGTGATTCGCTGGGATTAGGCTATATTTAGCCACCATAGGTAGCTAATCTTTAAACCACTAGGAAACATCGAATCGTGAGCAAGAACTTATAACCCTCTCATGTGAAAACACGGGTGAAGAATTAACGCCTTGCTTTCTATATACAATTACGAACTGGAGCGTACATAATATCTCCAAAAACATGAAGAAAAGCCTAACACTTGTATAAAGTATTTCTCACATGTATAAAGTATTTCTCGTGAAAAAGCCTTAGCAGGAGATTGACATGTTAAGCAGCAGTATAAGACTGAATGGGATCCTACAAAATTAGAAGCTCCTAGTTCCCATCAGATTCAAAAGTACAGCTGTTGATGAACAGAGCTATGGAGTACATATTAACAGAATGCAACTGTTCTCACCTCAAGACAGTCAATCACTGCCAGTTGATGCTGTTCTGCAACTTCCGGGCTTAGTTTTATCAGCCGACCAAGGGCATCAATACCCATGTACTTCAAATTATGACTATCACTCTGCTCAAAAATTTAAATAACAAAAAAGTTAAACAATATTTATGTAGACATCAATAAACTATTTCTAATCAATTTAATGTTCCAAAACAAACCTTTAAGAATCTTGATATCGCATCAGCTGCAGCTTCCAATAATTTTGCACTGGGGTATATTGCAGCAGCACAACACACACTCTCATAAAGAACGGCATTTCCTATGTTGCTTGATGAATCTGCCTTCCTAATCAAGTCACCCACGACAGTGTACATCTGCCCACTTGCATGCTTGTCACCATTACCTAGTAGTGCCAGAATTTTGAGCAATTTGATCTGTACAATAACGATGTCAAAGGAAATAAAACTACACAGTGGTTTCAAAATAATGGTAAAATTACACTATTGCAAAACAGATACTAGACTAACTGGATTTGAAGGACCAAGAGAGCGAATGACGGTTCATGCACCACAACTATCAAAATTAAATTATCGCCAAAATCGACCAGCATGAGCTCCTAATTTATCCAAGCTCAAAACTTGTCTACAATAAAAATAGCATACCTGAATAAATGGAGCAGGCATCTGATGATAATCATAGCTTTTAGGCAATCTTCTCTCAGCAACTTGTTTCAGAATGCTGACAAAGCTTCCAACCAAATCTTTGTAGGAATTGGGGTCTATCATAACAAGATCAAACAAGGGGCAAAGAGCGGCCCCCATGACCGAGGGATCGTTATCAGAAAGCTTCTGCAACAATGAAACAATATATTGATGCAATTGTAGAGCAGATCAAATTATAGACATGTCCATTCAAGCAAATTAACATAATTGGCGGAATAAGGATCCTCTGATACCTATTAACACCATTGAACAAGCAACTTAATTACAATTTCACTTCAGGTCACCTCGGAATTTTATCCCTAATTTCTAAGTTCAATGATTATAATTCTGAATGAGTGCTCCATGGATTCTAGCAAGGCCATAGGAACCAGCTGCCATTCACTCTCCCTTCACTTATGTATGCTTACTCCCCACTGCTTTGCTGCCTATCAGCCACCACTTCTCACTAAGTCAGCTTTTCTTAAGATCTAAAGTTCATGAGAACCTCCAGCTTATTAACACCTTAAGTAAACTATGGTAAAATAGTACTCAATTGAAACTCGCCTTTTGTGAATATACATGTAGACTGTTTGGATGTATTTGTAGATTGTTAGGACTATTATTTCCTTACTATCTCAAGCTTCAACCTCCACAACACTTCTCACCCTTCTAGAGAAGCTCACTTTGTTTTAAATATTTTGCAAGAAAAAAGTTTCAATCTTCATAGATTTGGCTCCAACTAACTGGAAAGTACACAGCATACTTAAGAAAACTAGAATAGAAGCACAAACATAACAAACATAAAGCTCTAGTAGTGCACAGATGATGAAAAAACATCTACTATATTTCCTTAACATAGTTATCCTCCTATTGTTCCAATTGACAGTTCGTCGCAATCCCATTTAATCGCAGGTTGTTGAAAATGAGTATACGCCACACTGCCTAAAGCTATCAATTCAATCTTCACAGTTCTAGTCCGGCAATTATGCTTGAAACTACACAATGTACTTAACAAACTAGTTAGAACTCCCTAATTTTCGAAAATTAGACGGACACCTGATTCTTACTGTACCTGATTCAGTTCACTAAATCAGCATTCTAAAGTTCCAATCATCAAGATTCTAGTTAAAACCCGTACGGAACACAGTTTGCAGGCCATTATTAGATCACAACACCAATCAAAAACTCAAGAAATACGGCATTCGAAAATTGCAACCAGCGACTCAACAAAATCCAACACAAAATCGATAAACAAGTGATCCTAATTGTACATACTCAATTTAGTTCACTGGATCACCTTTTTACTCCAGTCACCATAATTCTAGCCACGAATTGTACCCAACAGGACATAATAGATCACGAATCCACAACACTTCAGTGACTCAACAAATACAGCATTCTGAAGCTTCAACCATCAAAAACCAAATCTCAACAACAACAACAAAGCATCACCTTGCAAAACATTCGAGATTCGACACGAGATTATTAACAGAAGTCTGATTGTAATTCTACATACTCGACTTAGTTCACTAAATCAACCTTATAAAGTTCTAATCATCAGCATTATAGCCATAATTTGTAATTAACAAGCATTATTACATCACAACTCAACAACACGACCAGTAGCTCAACAAATATAGCATTCTAAGTTCCAATCATCACGATTCTAGCCACCAATTGCACTTAATAAACATCATTAGATCACAAATCCACAACACCGATCAGTAACTCAACAAATACAGCATTCTAAAGTTCCAACTACCGCGATTCTAGTTACACGTACTTGTGATCTATCAGAAAGTAAATAAACACGGCATTCTAGAGTCTCAATCATCTCAAAAGATCAATCAAGCTCAAACTCCGGAAAACAAAAAAATCACAAAAATCAACAAACAAGCTCATCACCTTGCGAAAATTAGACACAAGATGACTAACAGACGATGGAGAACACTGATCAGTAACTCAACAATTCAGCATTCTAAAGCTCCAATTATCGTGATTCTAGTTTCACGTACTTGTGATCTATCAGAAACTAAATAAACACGGCATTCTGAAGTTTAAACATCTCAAATATCAATGAAATTCGCTTCGAAGAAACAATAACAAGCGCAAACTTGACGAATAAACTCATCACCTTGCGAAAATTGGACACAAGATGATTAACAGAAGACGGAGAACGCTGGTAAAAGCGATGCAACGCCATAACAGCTTTCTTCTTAACAGCATCTTTAGGATGATTAAGCAAATCAACAATCTGAGGCAAAACAGCAGGAATCGTCTCTTCATTAATTAGCCGACAAACAGCATTCAACGCAGCACAAACCACCAAATAATTATCACTTCTCAAATCCTTCTGAATCGTATTAACAATCAAAATAATCAAATCATGATCATCATTCAAAAACAATGTGACGGCCAAATAACCAGTGCGTTTATGAAGAACATTATCATCGTGAGTCATCTTGACAGCATGAATGTAACCGAAAGAGGCGTCGTGACCGAGCATCTCGATATAGACGAGACGGATGATGAATTCCTTCATTTTCCGTTTCGGAATGTCGGGTGCAGCGAGACGGGTTTTGAGAGTGGCGATTTCGGAGAGGATTATACGATCTTCTTCCGATTTGGAACGAGCTTCTCCGATTGATTTGACTAGATCTAGAAAGTCTTTTGATTGATTGAATCCGCCTTGTGAACCCATGGCTAGCTCTCGCCCAATGGTTTTTAGCTGCTCCATGGTACGGTGGTTCGCCGGGTGGTTTGTGGTGGTCCGGTGAGGTTAGGAGGGTGAAGTTGTGGTGTCGTGTGGTGGTGTGATTGTGTAATTGTGTTTGGATTTAACAACACATGCTCAATGAGGTTCGAAAGTGTGACAGACAATAGTTTAATTTGTTGTGTAGTTGTGTTTATGTTTACCGCCCGGTTTAGCTCCCAATGTTAACATATTCTACTTTTTTTCATAAACAGGTTTTACTTTTCTACTTTTTTTTTTTTGGTTTACCATTATATCCATGTTATTTCTACACCTCAATTTTCCATTTAATCAATCCAACTCTCACTCCATCAGTCGTCTAACACGCCGCCTCTCGTGTACAATAGACTATCGGACCACCGGAGCAGCCGCTGGTGTCCATTGACATTATTATTGTATGTTTATTGTTTCCCAAACTGTATTTTTGTAACTGTGAGTATAATCCGACATAATTGATTTGAATGTATTGGATGCACCATTATGAAAATGAATTCATATGATTATGCAATATTTTCACATTGTTTAATGTTAAATCAATTTAAATCATTTTTTTTCGCGTGGAATTTCCTTAGTTTTGGGTGCTTTTTAAGCCGCCAAAGTGATTAGTGCGGTAGTGCCCCGTATGTGAAATCAATCCACGACCAAATCAAAAACTTTGGAAACACAAGGTGATTAGATTCCAATATACTCCATGAATCACACTAGATGATAATGAGTTCTACTTTCTTGCACATAACACGCACATATTATCGAAATATCCCTTAATTCAAACAAATATTCATAATTGATGAGTGATTTGAATTGACGGATTTGGGTAACTGTTTGAGGAAGAAAATTAGAGAGTTTGAGAGAACGGTAAAATATGGAAAAGTAATGACAAAAAGTCAACCAAACAACATCTCCATCCAAATCTTTAAAAAACTTCTCTCTCCTACATCCTTTGCCCTCTCTCTAAACAAAAAAAACTCAAAAACCCTAATCTCTTGTTGTCGCCGCCTCCCCTTATCACACACACTCCCACTCCTTCTCCTCCTACCTTTCACCGGAGATGGGTCCTCCTATGGCCTATCCCTGACGATGGTTCACGCCTCATCTATTTTCTCCCCTTGTGGGTTGACTTTACCTCTCTCTTTTGACGGATTTTTGTGACGTCTTTAGCGCGGCCGATCGTTGATGAGGCCATTTGTCTGAGGTCGTTTCGTTCCTCCGTTCCTCCGATCCCATGTCATGTAATTGAAAGTCTGGCATGCAACCCAGGGATGTCCCCTTCCCCCTCGCCCCTCCCCCTTCCCCATCCATGGTAAGATCTCTTGGTTTTGAGGTTTTGAGGTCCTCTTGACGAGTATAGCTCGTCCTAGTGTGGTTTTATGTATGTGGTCGTGGTTTTGGGACTGTTTCGGTGTTTCCCCTCCCCCTTGCCCCTCCCACCACCGATGGGTCCCACTACTGGTCTGTTGTGTCGGTTTGCGTTCTCTTCTTGTTTGGCTGTTGCTTGTAAGTCGATTGTCCTTGGGGGGTTCGTTTGGAATTTGGAGTCTCAGTGTCAGTCGGTTTGGTTTTTGTCGTGTCCGTCGCTTGCTTTTGGATGTTTTGTCGAATCTGTCTTTTTTCTGGTGGTGTTGAGGTCTTGGACGAGGGGCTTTGTTTTTTAGGCGTGGTGGGTAGCGTGGTTTGGGGGTTTCGGGGAGTGCTGTGGGTTGGGTCGGATGCGGTGGTCGTTGTCTTTATTAAATAATTTCTTTGTCTGTTTTGTGGGTTTTATTATTTCGTATAATAATGACGATTGTAATTTTATATCGGCGTTATGTTGTATCTATCTTTATCTGGCCTCCCGGTTTTGTGTTGGTCATGGGGTGTCTCAAGTGTTTTTCCTTAATGTCAGTCTTTTCCTTACTCGCCTTTTTGGACTACGATTTACTTGCTTGTTGTGAGTGGGTGTCAAAGTGCAGGAGTTTTTTCTCCATCGGACAAAGTTTTTCATGTCTATGTTCCACCTTTTATTTCTACGTACTTGTGGCGTAAGTGCACTTTGCTTTCACTCGGTAGATCAAGGGGCTCGTTGGCTTCTAGGTGTTGGAAAGAGTGAAGATCTATGCTGTCATTTGGAAAGTTTGGTGTGTCCCATCATTATGAAAGTTGAGGATGAAGATGGTGGTTTCCGGGCTCAACGAGCTATACGTCATCAACATATACGTTTTAACCGATATAGTTAATGTTGTATCCTAGTTTATCTTATAAGTAAAAAGTGCATTTGATCGTATGAGGCGAATGCCAAATGTATTAACCTTTCTTTACCATTGACAAAAAAAATGACAAAAAGTCCACGAATGAGTAATCTTTGTCCATGAATGAGCAACTACGTAATTATTTTATCAGCCACCTGTTTAAGGTAAGATTATCCCTGAAACTTTCCAGAATCTTAAAACTATACCGCTTCAACTTTTAACTAACTTTTATTATTGTATTTACTGTTCAGACTCAAAGTGGGTTCAAGACTCATCGAAAGTCTTAAAACTCGGCATAACCTTTGTTAAGATTTTGGTAGATTATTGGTAGTTTTGAACGAGTATTGTCTTAAAACTTACCAAAATTTTGTCTCAAAACTACCAATAATTTGACCCTTACATTACTCTATCCTTTAAGTGATCCGAATTTAATCCCTCACATCTTCCCTTTCTTCTTATAACAAAGTTTTTTGTTTTTTATCTACAATACTAAATAAAAAGTGATATAATCACTAATATTTCATAGGAGTATTCCGTCTCGGAATTGCTATCACGCCCCCCGTTTTACTTGTTACACCCCCTATTTTTCAATTTATTCCAAATCTGCCCCTAAACCTATAAAAGTTGTAAATTTTAATATTGTTTAACTGTAAATGTGTTTTTGAAACCGTTTAATTAAAAATGAATCACGACGACGATCCCGCCGATGTATTTTATAAATATTTATTTACTCACGATAACGGACAAGGTTGGCAATTTAACAACAAATTTAATGTGAATCAACATTATCGTAAAGTGTTTTTGAGACGATCTTTATAATAATTGTTTTATTTTGGTGACGGTTTATATTAAACAGTATACCGTTATTGATTTATTTGGTTCGGCGATTTGTATTATATGTAATTTACGGTTTATTATTATTAAAATTTTAAGACGGTCTAAAAAGCAATTAATTTCACAATCATTTACTCAGATTTTGTTCTTATGGCACAAATAAAAAAAGTAAAAAAAGTAAAAAAAAATAAAAGAAAACGAGAAAAAACACATCAAATGGTGGTGTCGTGTAAATTACACGGCAACACCATGGTATTGTCGTGTAAATTACACGGCACCACCATGGTACTGCCGTGTAATTTACATGGCACCATCATTTGGTGTGTTTTTTCTCTTTTTTTTCCTTTTTTTTTCCTTTTTTGTAATCTTTATTTTTTTTATTTGTGAGATAAAAACAAAATATGAGGGAATGTTTGGGAAATTAATTACTTTTTAGACCGTCTTAAAATTTTAATAACAATAAACTGTAAATTTCATATAATACAAATCGCCAAACCAAATAAATAAATAATGATATACAGTATAATATAAATCTTCACAAGAATAAAACAATTATTAAATTCGTCTCAAAAACACTTTACGATAAAACAATATATTTTTTTACTAAAGTTAATATAGGGGGAAATTTGAAATAAACTAAAAAATAGGGTGCGTAACAAATAAAACAGGGGGCGTGACATAGCAAATCCCTAAAATAATGAGAAACTATCTATACAATATTATTAAAAGGGTAACTTAAAATGCCACGTAGACAATGTTACCTAGGATTATCAAAAAGCCACGTCACTTATTATATATGACATGGAGCCACATCATTATTTTTATTTAAAAGGAAAAAAAGAAAAAAAAAGGCTAAAATATTAAATGTAAATAGCATAACAAACATTAACTTTGACCTTTTTAAATTCTAGATTAATTAAATAACAATTAAAAATCAAGCTTCCTAATAAATTTAAAATATAAATGTTTATTGTTAGAATATTTTAAGCAACAAATAAATACATATAATTCTAATTTTTACGCCATTTATAAAAAATAAAAATTCGTAAATATTAAGGGCAAATAATAACATACTTAACATTAAATATTAGCCTTTTAATTTTTAAAACTATAATAGGTTAAACTTTAAATAAAAATTTACATTCTCTAATGAAATATAATGCTAAAAAGTAATAAAATTATGCTACATAATTATGTACTTATCTATATTAAAGTAAACTTTTCACATTTCATGTTTCGTTCCTTGATCAATATTTATGCTTAAATTAATTTTGCTAATTAATAATGAAAAATAATGCTCAAAAGTCATAAAATTTTACTACATATTTATGTATATATTAAATTTGATAATAATATAAAAAGATGATCAAAAGTCATAAAACACATCCCCATTTGGCTATAAATTTTGGAGAGAAGGCAACATTTGTGAGCAAAATTCAAGCCGACATATTTTTTACTCTCATCGTCAATAAAATTGTGTGTGTCAATCATTTTTCTTATAATTGTGTCAAAATCAAGGTAAGTATATACAGATACGGTAACTGTAGTACGATTTTAAATTATTTATTTATTTATTTTTAAATTTCCTATTATAAATGTTGTTTTGTTCTTATTTAGGAGCTATAAAGATTTGTGGTGTTCTCCTATTTAAAGGTAAATATACTTATATTTTTTATAACTCAATGTCCTCTTTCTTTCATTATTTAATGGAAAACTTAAATAAATGACTATAAGGTTAATATTACATAAATCAAATTCCACCATTTTGTCCATTATTAATAGTCAATGTTTTTTTGTACGGATGATTCATGAGATAAACAAGACTATATGGAGAAGTAAAATACTAGAATTGCTTAAACAGATTCTCCGTCTACTCCACTCAATACTATATCATAACAAAAAAAATTAGTATATTTCAACTTTCAAATGTATGTTTTATTTGGAATGTATTGTTTTCTTATAAATTATTTTCCTTTCAAATAGAATAAAATTGGAGTTGCGACATGACATATTTATTTCATAAAATTTAATTAAAAGGGTTTTAATATGACATGAAATTTTTTAATTTGACATGACATATTTAATTTTGGACGTCACATCTTTTTAATGTGACATGAAAAATTAATGTGACATAGATTAACAATTTATTATTACATGACATTGATCTAAATTATTTATCTATAAATAATTTAATTCACTTATTTATAATATTAATGAATATTATTATTATTATTAAATATCTATTTTTTTCCATAATTTATATAACTCTTACAAATTTATATCATAATTTCGTAATTTATAATGATATTTTAATTGAAATTTTTTGTAATAAAACATGTTAAATAATTTCATATTTCATAATTAAAATCAACATTTTAATTGATTTTTTTTTTAGTAAAACATGTTAATAACTAATTAAAACTTTTCATATTACTTAACACCCACCATCTTTATTGACGCATTTACTATCTAATTAAATAGTATTAAATTGATTAAAACTCTTCATAATACTTAAGAACCACCGAATTAAATTAATTAAAAGTTTTCCTATTTAATTATTTTTTTAATATAATATTTTAATAAATTGATTAGTATTCTTCTATATATTTATTTATACTATATAATAAAAAGGCAGCTTAACAACATTTAATTTTTTGCCACATAGGATTATCATAATTAAATTCTATTAATCAATTATATTGGTTAATATTAAAATTATTTTAGAGCTATTTATTAAAACTCTTTATAAGGTTTACTAGCATTTTTTTGTGGAAACCATAAGATCATCATTTAAATTATAAAAATAAATTATGAGTTTACTATCATTATTTAAATCTTACAATTTCTTCATCTGAATTCTTCATTTACCATAAATATAATAGCTAAAAAGTCCTACAGGTAGTAATAAAAAGTTTAATAATTTGGATTATAAAGCCACTAATATGTATTTATCTATCTATCTATCTATACAATACTATTAAAAGGGTAACACAAAATGCCACGTAGACAATGTCACCTAGCATTAGCAAAAAGCCACGTCATTTATTATACATGACGTAGAGCCACGTCATCATTTCTTATTTAAAATGAAAAAAGAAAAATAAAATTAGAACATTAAATGTAAATAACATAACAAACATTAACCTTTTGACTTCTTTAATTTCTAGATAAATTAAATAACAACTAAAAATCAAAATTCCTAAAAAAACTAAAATATCAATATTTGTTGTTAGAATATTTCAAGCGACAAATAAATATCATACAATTTTAATTTTTACGCCGTTTATAAAAAATAAAAATTTGTAAATATTAAGGGCAAATAATAACATACTTAACATTAAATATTAGCCTCTTAATTTTTAAAATTATAATAGTTTAAATTTCAAATAAAAAATTTCACTCTCTAATTTTATAACTTTATAATAATGAGAAAATAATGCTCAAAATTAATAAAACTACATTTTTATGTATATTAAAGTAAATATGTAACATTTTTTCTTTGATCCATATTTATGTATAAATTAAATCTATAAAATCTAATTAAAAGGCCAACTAAAATAATGTGAGATGAAACATTTTAATGTGACATGGCGAATTAATGTGACATGGACTAACAATTTATTATATGAAATTCATTTAATTCATATATCTATAAATTTATAAAATAAGATATTAAAAAAAAACAAGTCAAAAGTATTTTATTTCACCATTAGAAGCCTACAAGTCACATTGTCATTTCTTATTTAAATGGGAAAAAACAAGAAAAAAAATTCTAAAACATTAATTACAATAGCATAGCAAATAAAGATTAAATTTTTACCTTTTAATTTTTAGATAAATTAAACAACAAATAAAAATCAAAATTCATACTAAATTTTAAATTTCGACGTTTATTGTTAGGAAATTTTAAGCAATAAATAATTACCACATAATTCAAATTTTTCATCGTTTATAAAGTAATAAATAATTTATAAATATAAAGAGACGGTAATAACATACTTAACATGAAAATATTGGTCTTTTAATTTCTTAAAATTATAATAGGTTTATCGATAAATAAAAATTTAAATCTCTCTAATTGTAAACTATTTATATGTGAAATTTTCTCTTACGTTTTATTGTTATATATTTGCTCAATTTCTTTTAATTAGATATAATTTCATTAAATTGAATATATATAAATCTATAAATAATATCTAAATAAAAGGCAAGCCAAAGAATGATTAAACAACTCTTATGCAAGGTAAATTATGTAAAAAAAAATATATAAAAAAGGAAAAAAAAATGATTAAAACAAACCTTTTACATTTCATTTCTCCCTACTGTATATTTATGTTTATATTTAATTTGCTAATAATGAAAAATGATGATTAAAAGTCATAAAACATTGCTACGTATTTATGTATCTAATAAATTTATAATAATAATAATAATAATAAGTCGCCCAAAAATCATAAAATGCATCATCATCAACTAGCTATAAATATTTGATAGAAGACAACATTGTGGCCAAAATTCAAGCCAATATTTTTGTTACTCCATCATCGAGAGAATTTTTTGTGTAAATAATCATTCTTATTATTGTAAATGTATTATTAAGGTGTTAAATTAATAACTTATTTCTGTTTATATGTGCAATTTTCTCTTACATTTTTTTGCTATATATTTGCTCAATTTCTTTAAATTAGATATATATAAATTCATTAAATTGAATATATATAGATCTATTAATATAATATATAAATAAAAGGAAAGCCAAAGAATGAATAAACAACTCTCATACAAGGTAAATTACGTAAAAAAATATATAAAAAAGGGAAAAATATATTTAAAGCAAACCTTTTACATTTCATTTCTCCCTACTATATATTTAAATCTATATATAATTTGCTAATAATAAAAAAGGATGATTAAAAGTCATAAAACATTGCTACATATTTATGTATATAATAAATTTGATAATAATAATAATAATAAGTCGTTCAAAAGTCATAAAATGCATTATCAACTAGCTAATATTTAATAGAAGACAACATTTGTGAGCCAAAATTTTGGTTACTCCATCACCGAGAGAATTGTATGTGTAAATAATCATTCTTATCATTGTAAATGTATTATTAAGGTGTTAATTTAATAGTTTATTTATTTATTTTTAAGTTTTATTGGTTATGAATTATTATCGCATTTTTTAACTTCACATATTATGTTGTTTTGTTGTTATTAAAGGGCTATCAAGATTTGTGAAGTTGTGTGATTTAAAGGTAAATATACTTACATTTTTATTATTCAATGTCCAATTTTTTTATTACTTAAGGGAAATTATAAACTAATATAATCATAAGATTAATATTAAATAAATCAAATTCCACCATTTTGTTTGTTATTAATCGCTCAATGTATTTTTTGTAGGGACGATTCATTGGAAAAAGAGAATTATGTGAAGAAGGGACGAATACCATAAATGCTTAAACAAATACCCCCTATTTTCCTCAATGTTATATTATAAACTAACTACAAATTTGACAATATAAATGTTAATGATTAATTATTTTTAGTTTCATGAAAAAAAATTAGTATTTCATAAACTTTAAATAAAATATATGTTTTATTTTTGTATGTGTTATTTTTTGGTCATCACTTTACTGTGAAAAATAGCTCTCATATTATTAAATTGGAGTTGCAAGGATCTAAATCATATTAACAAGTTGAACAAAATAAATCTTATTGACATGATTAATAGCTAAATTTACATTATTATTAATATTTATGCATACAATATAGTTAAAAGGCTACTCAAAGTATTTAATTTTAATCCAAGTGTCATTTTTATATTGTTAATACATAATTCATCTATATTGATTACTAGATTATTCATTTATTTATACAATATTGTAAAATATCAACTTGGTTATCTATTATTTATACAATATTATAAAAAGACAAAACTAATTATTAATACCATAAATCTTGTTATCCCTTAAATTTGAACAAAACAAACGATACGATAAAGTTTGAAAATGTGATGAATATTTCACAACCCAACAATGAAACTTACATAAAAATAAATAAATTATTTAATTAATTTAAAACTTTAATACACTTAACTTGATGTGAATAGATAGATAAGACATATAAGTGACACATACAATTCTATTGACGATATGGATAGGAAAAATTATTCTTACAAATTGTCCCCATAAAAAAATATAAACAATTGATGATACGTTTTATGATTTTCGAGCGTTTTGTTCTATTATTATCAAATTTAAGAAGATAGACATAAATATCAATCAAGATTCATGACTTTATTTTGAACATTGATGTTAAAAAGACAATACTAAGTATTTTAGTACGTCATGTGTTATTAAAAAGTCATATTTAAAATCATGTATCAATTAAAAATACAAAATAAAAATAAAAAATGTTAGTTGCTAACACAAAAATAAATTAATACAAACTATTTACTTTACTTTCCTAAATTTTGTTATTAACCTACATATTTATTTAATTTTTATTTCTTTTATTTAATAATATAGCTTTTTGGTTTCCCACACCATTTATTGTATTTTGTTATTAACCTACATATCACAAGCCTCACATTCTACCGATGTGGGACAAACTTTTCTCTCATACTCTTGGGGTGTTACAAACTCTCCCTCTTAAAGAACACAACGTCCTCGTCGTGCCTCAAACTTGACCACAACTAGGGCCAGTGTAACACCCCGAAAAATTCCAAGTTATTTTATATTATTAAAATCCTATTTTTAATAATAAGTATGATCCTATAAATAAAATTTTCATCTAAATTCTATCGTTTTTGACAACGATATTAAAAATGCTCGTCTTAATCTTATACTCGTCAAACTACGAACAACTACTCTATCCTTGTTACTAATTTTGAGATCCGCTAAAGACATATTCAGCTCTTGGTTATAAAATAAAAGTTTTAGATCTTTTTCTTAGCTTTCCAACGCCACCAACAACACCTCAATCAGAGTTCTGTGGAGGAAATTATGCCGAAAAAAAGAAAGGCGACGAGATGCTCGCTCGTTGCTACCTCTTCCTATTGGCTTCAAAACTTCGACACATGGGCATTAGCACATCTTCCACTTGGCCTAAGATCTTAGACACATCCTAATCAATTCTTCCACATGGCCTAAGGTTCTTGACACATGACATATTCCTCTCAACACTTGGCCTAAGGCCCTTGACAAATGGCCTAAGGCCCTTGACAAATGGCCTAAGCCTCAACACTTGGCATTACTATTCCAATACTTGGCTAAGTGTTAAACCTTGCCTTGCTGCCCAAGGTCATCCTCTTCATTCCTTATTCTTCAAATCCTTCATTTTTGTTCAGAAAAAACTCACAAAACACACAAAAAAACAAGAGGGACACCATTGTTGTGCACCTCAACCGTAAAACGGTCGCAAAATCTTCGTTTCTTATCCATTTTCGACGATTCTCGCGCCATTCTTCTCCTCTCGTCGTTCCCCTCCTTTCTAAATAAGAAGTTTTCATCTCCTCCTCTTCCTTACTAATTTCGAAATCCTAGCTTTGACCCAAGCTAGATACTTCCGTTTTTAACATCTCCTTTTGATTGTAGGATTCGAGTCAAGTGGTCCGGAGGGCGATACATACGAGATTGACGAGAGTTTGGACTAAAAGGTAACGGTGATGGGATTACTCGACTTTAACCTTCTTTGTTTGCATGTGTTCTATATGCTAGTAATGTTTATTATACTAGAAATATGTTTGATTAATTAGTTGTATGATTAGCTTTATAAGTCATATGTTTGGATGATTTTCATCTTGCATGGTTGTGTTGGGTGATATTCTAGTTGGAAATTCATTAAGGATTGTATTGTTAAATGAGATTATGATCATTGAGGATGATTAGTTTGATAGTCTACAAGTTCATAGTGCCTTGTTTACATTGGTTATTTGATAAAGTTTCAGCACCTTGACAAATCTGTCCATTGTCTTGTACAATTTATTTCGACATCTTATAGTATCCGTCTTTGAAAATGTTGAAAAGAGACCCCTGTTTATTTTAAGTGTAGAGTCTACCTCTAAAATATCGTAATTTTATTGCATGTCGTTTGTTCACAATAAATTATTTACGAACATTGCGCTGAAATACTCGCAGAACGGACAGTAGCTCAAAGATCATTTCGAAAACAATTTTTATACTTTGAAACTATTCTGGTGCTTTTCAATAATTAATCTTTGAAGAGTTTAGATGATTTTAGGATTTTGATTTGTCCCAAAATGATTTGTTAAACCCGTTTTATGAAGCAATACATTTTGTGTGACGATTTCTGACACACTGTAAAGATCAGACAATAAACCCCTGTTAAGTTCATCTTTTGAAAATGGTTATCTGTTGAAAATTGTAGCTAAAAGTCTTATTAATCCGACCCGACTGGCCTTGTATCATTTCGATTTTATTTGAATTAATTATGAATTTTACGGCAGAGGACAGCTGAAATGTAAAACGCTTTTAAGACTTATGTTTTATTAATCAGTTCCGTTTATTCTTCTCCCGTATGGAATGGACTTAAGTGTTGTCTTATTTATTGATCGTTGGCTCTGATGAGTCATATTCCTATACACTTTTATGCCTCCCCTTTAGTTGTTTTGAGATGATTCTTGTGCTAAATTGTGTCATTTATATGCTATTTATATTAGAATGTCGATACTTCCGCCTTTCGGTGTTTAATGCAGGATTGATGCATTTATGGAGCAAAAGATGGATTGGAGCATCGCGGACCCGACATGAAGGAACACACGTAGCATGGCACGAGGATCTAGGAAGGAAGAGCTAAGGAGATTATCGAAGGCAAGCACAAAGAAGAGCTCCATATAACTAGTACCTACTTTGGAGAGCCATATCTCGAGTTCTACACATGATAATCAGATGATTCCAACTGGAGGTGAAAGCTCATCCTCTTAGCTTTCCAACGCCACGAAAATCACTTGATTTGGACAAGTAACGAAGAAATGGCGACCGTTTGAAGTTCAGTGCGCGAAGCAGAAATTACGCGCTGAGAGCACTCGATCGAGTGCCACCAACACTCGATCGAGTGCCTTGAGTGCTCGATCGAGTGCTTTAATTTACCTCGAGTTTCCATAAATTGTTTAGTAGTTTACTATAAATAAAGGCTTCGTAGCCTATTGTTAGATACAATTTTATTACTCTAAAAACCCTAATTATTACTAGTAGCTCTCTAGATTATTATTTAGCACTTGCCTTCGGATCTTGTTCTCCTATTTACGGTATTTAATCATAATCTCTACTTTATCATTCTTCAATTATTATTGTTCTTAGTTTATTGCTTTACTATGTTTTCAATCAATATTGTTGTAGTTAGATCCCAAGCCATGCGTAGCTAATTTATTTGTCTAGGGTGAAAGGGGATCTAGGTAATTAGAAGGGGGAATCAAACTTTAATGATGTTTAATTGTTAAACTGCTTATTATTATTGTTCTATTGTTGTTTTAAATCTAATTAATTAATTACTGGCCAGGATTAGTTAATTAGTCTCGCGAATTAGTCTTAGATCCGACCGTAGACTAAGACTAAGATAGGCCACAACAATTGAATAGACTGACCTAATTATAGCGACCGCATGTTAGGTTTAGATCTAAAGATTATATGAATACCGACCGGACATATGATCTTAAATAATAATCTTGCCCAATTAAATTAGTTAAATCCCATTCCCCCGGATAATTGCCTATGTGAACTTGATCCCTAGATCTTTCCTAAAACTTGTTTACATCTTTTTACTTATTTTGCAATTAGTTTGTTAGACAACAAAAACAATCAAAACAACCCAATTGTTACTTTAAGACTTATTTACTTTAGCAAACAATTTATTACCGCCTCCCTGTGGATTCGATACCTTTCTTACCGCTAGCTATTAGTTAGTAGTATCCTAAGGATTACTTTGATTTAGGGTGACGACTTTACCCTTATCAAATTTGGCGCCGTTGTCGGGGAGGCAACAATTTATTTGTTTGTTATTTGTTTAAATTGTCTTTTGTCTCAAGGAACGAAAGTTCCTTGTGACGGCTCTCACCCTTTTCTTGTTAAGTTCCTTGTATGCCCAGGTCAACTCGGTCCGAGATTATTGCTTTTGATCCTGAACCAGAGAAGACTTTTCGCTACAGAAGGAATTTTAATAGAGAAGTAGGTCAAGTAGAAGACTTGAGTATACTTGACGAGGTTGAGCCTTTCATTACTTCAGAAAACTCATCCTCTGACGAGGACGATACTGTTTCTGAAACCTTTGTCGCTACACCAAAGATGGCTACACCCACCTTGGCAAGCCACAACGAGCCTACTTTGGCTTCTATTCCAAAATGATTTATTCCTCCTCCTACCGATGCTGCAGAAAGGCCTTTTGATATCAAGCCATCTTATCTCGCATTGGTAGAACGGAATATGTTTGGAGGTCGAGCTTGGGAATATCCTGCTAAGCATATGGATAAGTTTGTCACTTATTGCAGTTCCATCCCTCTGCAGACAGGAGTAACTTATGATCAAGTCAAATACCGACTTTTTCCTTTTTCTCTCCAGGATGATGCTAGAGAATGGCTGCGCGAGTTGGATTTAACTGCTCACGCCATTACTGATTGGAATTCCCTTGCTCTTGCATTCTACAAGAAATATTTTCCTCCACAAAAGACAAACAATCTCCGGAATCAGATTACTAACTTTAAACAAGGAGGTACTGAAGATTTCAATGAGGCATGGGTACGTTTCAAAAGATTAGTTCGTGCAGTCCCTCATCATGGGTTTGAGAAGTGGTTTCTTTGTAACCAGTTTTACAACGGGTTATTCGATGATCATAGAGCTCTTTTGGATTCTTCTGCTAACGGAAGATTTCAGAATAACACCACTGATGATACAGCTTACAAATTGATTGATGATATGGCTACTCATACTGCCGAATATGGAAATCCAAGAGGCTCTGCAAGGGGAAGTGGTACAGATAGTGCCGTCGCAGCCCAGTTAGAAGCCCTGAATGCTAAGATTGCACAAATGCAAACAACACAAGCTTTGGGTGGCCAACACCAACCGGTTAATATGGTTCAACAAGGGGAAGTACTTTTCTGCGGGAGATGTGGTGTAGATCGTCATATTGCGGAGGAATGCATAAGTCCTATGGAACAAGTACTCGCTTTCCAATCCTACAAGCAAGCTAATCCCTTTTCCAACACTTATAATGAGAGGACAAGGGAACATCCCTTTCTTCAGTGGTCAAGCCAGAATGTTCAAAATCCTACCCCACCTCAACAACAACCAAATTCAAATTATGTGATTCCTCAGAACCGCGGCCAACAAGGAAACTATAGACAGAATCAAGGAGGTCCTCATTTTAACAATCAGCGCCAACAGCAGTTTCAACCTTTGGTGCCACCTCCTCCACCACCCACTGCCAATAATGATATGTCAGAGATTAAAGCTATGTTGCAGCAAAGCCTTAAAGCTCAGATGGAGCAAAAGGCACAGATTACTCAGATACTAGCTCACAATAAAATATTAGATACTCAAGTTGCCCAACTAGCAGGCCAAAATACAAATAGGCAACCTGGAAATATCCCTCCCCAAGGACAACAAGCTCATGAACAAGCACATGCCATCCACTTGAGGAGTGGTACTTCTTATAAAGAGCCGGAGATGCCCAAAGATGATAGCGAAGTGCCTTATGTTTCTCGTAAGGGTTTAGGGCATCTCTCTTTCAGCGATGATGAAGAAGAAGCAAAGGAGTTAGAGAAAGATCGTATACATGAGAACAACGAAAAAGAAAAACGAAAAGAAGCATTACGAGCTAAAGCACTCGGTCGAGCTCGTGAAGCACTCGATCGAGTGCCAGTCCCACTCGATCGAGTGCCTTCCCCACTCGATCGAGTGCCTTGTCCGCATACTTCTAATTCTTCTATTTTGCTTAATGCACAGGTACCGGATACTACTATTTCAAGCCAGAGTTCCCCGAAGGTCTCTAAAGATGCAAAGGAACGCTTACTTGAAGATTATTCTTCCATTCCCAACCCGACAACAGAAATCGAAACTTGATCAACAGTTCGGGAGATTCATGGAAGTTGTGAAGAATCTTCAAGTAAGCGTTCCTTTTACTGAATTGATTACTCAGGTACCAGCTTATGCAAAGTTTATGAAGGAGATATTAACAAAGAAGAGAACTTTCAACGAAGTGGAGACAATTGCATTCACTAAGGAGTGCCATGCCGCGCTGCAAGCCAATTCTCCACCCAAGCTTAAGGATCCAGGGAGTTTTTCTATTCCTTGCACTATTGGTTCTCTTGATTTTCCTAATGCGTTATGTGATTCTGGGGCGAGTGTCAGTGTCATGCCGTATACTACTTGTAAACAACTTAACATGACCACGCTTAAATGCACCAATATGACCCTCCAAATGGCCGACAGGTCCATTCAGCGCCCTATGGGTGTCTTAGAGGATGTGCCGGTTAGGATAGGAAAATATTATGTGCCCTGTGATTTTGTAGTGATGGACATGGCAGAGGACGCTGAAATACCTATTATCCTCGGACGACCCTTCCTTAGTACCGCTGGGGCTCTTATTGACCTTAGGGAGGGTAGTCTCATTTTTCGCATCGGGGATGACACCATCACTTTTCTACACAACCAAGCACCCCGTCCTCCCGATTTGCAAGCTACATGTCATGTAATTACCCTTCTCGATCCTTCTTTTGATTCTTGCCATGCTTTGTCTATTGATAGGAATTCATTTGACGCTTCTACTACTACGTCGCATCCATGGGAGCTAGAGGTGGATAAGTTCGACAAGTTGATCTACGAAGAAGAGCCACCTCCTATTTTGGATTGTAGCTGTGACGGAAGTGTTGACTTGGAGGCTGAGTTAGATGCTTTAGAGATCTTCAAGGATGAGGCCATCATAGCGGAACAAGCTCACGTGGTGGATGACATCAGATATATTCCACCTTTTAAAGATGGTTTCGAGAGCGAAGAACACCCCCGCTGTTCTTTTAAGCTTGATTTTGATTTTGTTATACCGGGCTATTCTTCTTTATTCATTTTCTTAGCCCGCGTTATTTATTGGTGCTACTTGTCCGTTTGTGTAGCACATGCTTTACTTTTTGATTTACTATTACGTGCTTTATCGTGTATTAATTATGCCTTTATTCGGCATTTGTTTTAAATGCAGGTTCTGTTCGCCAGATGCGAACTCGATCGAGTGCCACCTTAACTCGATCGAGTTCGACTGTTGCTTGCTGCCGAGATCGCCTGGATGGTCTTCTTTCCTTCTTTTGATGATGGTTTGGGGGGATTTCGCTATCACTTGGTACTTTCCTTCCTTGTACCTTTTTTTCTATTGTACTATTTTTTTCCCCTCTTTCCGATTGTTAGTAGTGTCCTTTAGAATGCTGGTTATATTTTTTATTGTGCCTTTCATGTTGTTTGGGTCACAATGAGGACACTGTGACATTTAGGTTTGGGGGAGAGTCTTTATTTTATGTTGTGTTCTTAAAAAAACAAATATCCAAAAATATGTTTTTTCTTTCATTTTTCTTTTATTTTTAGGTCGAGTCTTGGTGAATTAAATAGCAATGATGATAATTTGCATTGGTTTTGCATTTGAATCCCAAATAGTTATCCATGTACATTGTTTTGACCCGTTTGCCTATGAAAACAAAGCTCAATGATCAAGTCTTGACCGTAATTGACATACCCTATATTGGTTAGACTTGACAAATTAAGTTGGTAAACTACTTAAATTCTGAGGTCTATAGAGCTTCCTAGGCCAGGAACATTAATAAACTGGTCTCATTGTTATTTAGGCCTGAGTGTGGTTTCTCCTTGTGGAATATGTAATATCAAACTGCATAAGTGTGAAATTGATTGCTTGATGCTTTTATGTGAGTGTATGACAAGTACATGAGGATAGGCGGTCTTTACCCTTCAAATAAGTTTCACATAGCCAAAATTTGCCTTTCTACCTTTGAAACCAAATTCCCTATGAAAAACCCGTTTGAAGCGTTGTGGCATGTTTTGTGTTTGAATATTTATAAGCCACAATCCTAGAATTTGCCTACCTTTTCGGGACAGTCGCAGTTGCTTGGTTTATCACGATATTTCATTACTATGGTTGGGAAGGGACTAATTTTGTCCAAGTGGGTGTAGTGAAAATTTGGGAGCAATTGTGTCAATCTCTTATGTTGAAAAAAAAAAAAAGAAAAATACGAAGCAAGAAAGAAGAAGAAAGAAAAGGGAAAGAAAAAGAAAAACTTCAAAAAAAGAAGAATATTTGTGATTCGAAAAAAAAAAAAAAAAAAAAAGAGAGAATGCTTCATTGCCTTTTGTTAAGAGATTTAAGGAGACTATCTAGAGTCTAATGTTTATTTGGAGAGTAATGTTATAAACTCTCATGTTCTATCAAGTTAAGATAATTTCTCTAGTTTTGGGTTGGTTTATCTTTCATTACAGAAGTGGTTTTGGTTTTAGCTCTGCGACTACCGCCTTAGCTCACATATCCATAACGTGCTTTGGCACAAACCATTTCTTTACCCTTACCCGCTCGCCTCCTTGCCGTCTTGATACATGTACTTTGTCCATCTATACATGCATAATTGTTGGGGAAATCTCTATCACACTAGATTGCATGCATGTTTCATTAAGTTGAGTGAGTGTTCTTATTTCTTTCTATCTTCACATATAACTCACCCTTACATATACTTATGAGCATGAGTGAATCCGCGAGAATCCGACTAAAATTTGTCTTGCAAGGTCGAAAGGTATTTGGTTTTTGTCTATATTACATCGTCATATCAACCTTGTGACTTGAGCTGCATTTTCTATCACCCGTACCTTTGAATCTGTTTTATTGGTACATTTGGTCATTACTTTGTTATAAATGTGGACAACTTGGGATTTGTATGTGCACTAACATTAGCTCTGAGTTATTTATTCACCATTTGTATGATTGCCTTTTGTACTGTGTGTGATGCTTTGCTTGAGGACAAGCAAAGGGTTGGTTTGGGGGAGTTTGATGAGTCATATTCCTATACACTTTTATGCCTCCCCTTTAGTTGTTTTGAGATGATTCTTGTGCTAAATTGTGTCATTTATATGCTATTTATATTAGAATGTCGATACTTCCGCCTTTCGGTGTTTAATGCAGGATTGATGCATTTATGGAGCAAAAGATGGATTGGAGCATCGCGGACCCGACATGAAGGAACACACGTAGCATGGCACGAGGATCTAGGAAGGAAGAGCTAAGGAGATTATCGAAGGCAAGCACAAAGAAGAGCTCCATATAACTAGTACCTACTTTGGAGAGCCATATCTCGAGTTCTACACATGATAATCAGATGATTCCAACTGGAGGTGAAAGCTCATCCTCTTAGCTTTCCAACGCCACGAAAATCACTTGATTTGGACAAGTAACGAAGAAATGGCGACCGTTTGAAGTTCAGTGCGCGAAGCAGAAATTACGCGCTGAGAGCACTCGATCGAGTGCCACCAACACTCGATCGAGTGCCTTGAGTGCTCGATCGAGTGCTTTAATTTACCTCGAGTTTCCATAAATTGTTTAGTAGTTTACTATAAATAAAGGCTTCGTAGCCTATTGTTAGATACAATTTTATTACTCTAAAAACCCTAATTATTACTAGTAGCTCTCTAGATTATTATTTAGCACTTGCCTTCGGATCTTGTTCTCCTATTTACGGTATTTAATCATAATATCTACTTTATCATTCTTCAATTATTATTGTTCTTAGTTTATTGCTTTATTATGTTTTCAATCAATATTGTTGTAGTTAGATCCCAAGCCATGCGTAGCTAATTTATTTGTCTAGGGTGAAAGGGGATCTAGGTAATTAGAAGGGGGAATCAAACTTTAATGATGTTTAATTGTTAAACTGCTTATTATTATTGTTCTATTGTTGTTTTAAATCTAATTAATTAATTACTGGCCAGGATTAGTTAATTAGTCTCGCGAATTAGTCTTAGATCCGACCGTAGACTAAGACTAAGATAGGCCACAACAATTGAATAGACTGACCTAATTATAGCGACCGCATGTTAGGTTTAGATCTAAAGATTATATGAATACCGACCGGACATATGATCTTAAATAATAATCTTGCCCAATTAAATTAGTTAAATCCCATTCCCCCGGATAATTGCCTATGTGAACTTGATCCCTAGATCTTTCCTAAAACTTGTTTACATCTTTTTACTTATTTTGCAATTAGTTTGTTATACAACAAAAACAATCAAAACAACCCAATTGTTACTTTAAGACTTATTTACTTTAGCAAACAATTTATTACCGCCTCCCTGTGGATTCGATACCTTTCTTACCGCTAGCTATTAGTTAGTAGTATCCTAAGGATTACTTTGATTTAGGGTGACGACTTTACCCTTATCAGGCTCTTGTATGTAAATGAGTTGGTTAATGGTTATATTAGCTTAAATTGTGTTTTGATTACGGTTATGTTATCTTAAGATGGGTAGGGTGACGGTTATGTTGCCTTACTTGTGTTTAGGTGATGGTTATGTCACCCTAAATTGTGTTGGTAACGGTTATGTTGCCTTGGTGGTGAATAGATAGCAGTGATACGATTTGTGTATCACTGTAATGAACAAACGCCACTCCTGTTATGGGATTTTATCTAACTATGTTCGGGATTGGTCGGTGTCCGTGGTTATGCGGCCGGTCCCCGTGTGTCGTTCGGTGTAGGTTATTACATCGAGAGGTCTGGCCAGGTCTTAGGCATATAGTTGTCGGTTATGCGCTATACATAGTATCCGGATGACGTGGTTATGCGCTCCGGTAGCTAGGGCGCGGTTATACGCCCTAGCCTGTTAGTGGAGCGGTTATACTCCCTGACTGTCAGTTGTAGCGGTTATGCTACCTGACGGCGTTCATTCTATTCTTGGTTGTTGTTGTTTGTGTGATTGGACATGCCATCAAGTGTTGGTCTCTGAGTCGATCACCTGGTTGTTTACCTGATTTTGAGTATCATGATTTGATATTTCTCATATTCACATGTGCTACTCCATATACAATATGTTCTTATTGTTATCTATTTGTATTCTGACGTAAAGTGGCTGGGAGAACCCTCAGTTACTATCTAAAATCATCTATATAACATATTTTCAATTATATAAAATAACTTATTAAACCACTTTCATGCAAACGAAATTTTGTAAAATAATAATAATAATAATAATAATAATAAAACTTTTTACATACCATATCACATTTTTCCATATTTGTTTATATTAAACTTTATAATAATAGAAAAAAGTATGCTCAAAAGTCATGAATCTTGATCTGTTTTATACCTATATTAAATCTGATAATAATAAAAAAAAGTATATTTACTCGCTATAAAACGCATCCTCAATTGTTTATATATTTTTGATAGAAGGCAAACTTGTAAGCAAAAGAACATTTTTTTTTATCTCTATCGTTAGTAAAATGGTATGTATCACTGATATTTCCTATAATTTTATTCACATTTTTGTATAAGATTGTTTAATAGACGAAGTATTCAACATTAATGATCCAATTGTTGTTCAAGTCATGAATCTTGATCTGTTTTATACCTATATTAAATCTGATAATAATAAAAAAAAGTATATTTAATCGCTATAAAACACATCCTCAATTGTTTATATATTTTTGATAGAAGGCAAACTTGTAAGCAAAAGAACATTTTTTATCTCTAGCTATCGTTAGTAAAATGGTATGTATCACTGATATTTCCTATAATTCTATTCACATTTTTGTATAAGATTGTTTAATAGACGAAGTATTCGACATTAATGATCCATTTGTTGTTCAAGTTGGTGCTTTAAAATTCTTAGTTCAATTTATTGTTGTATTATTAGCTTCAATTCTATGGGGATCATGATATATTAGTTTTGTATAGTATAACATTTCCAATCGTGTGTTTTATGTTATTTTCATAATTGTTGTTGAAATTTTAATATCTAATTGGTGAGGGTGCTCTATTTAGATTTTTGTTTGTTAATATAGTTTTGTATAATTTGATTATATGAATACCTATATTATTAATTATTTTAGCTTATATTGATTTACTTTAGTTTTGGCAAGGGTGTCTTAATTTCTACTATATATCACTTCAATTTCTGATAATTTGTTGTACAAAAGACAAATTGGCTTTATATATACCTCTTAGAACTTGAAAACTGTAAGCTGAGTTTATTGTAGTATATTATGATATCAAATCACTAAAGTATCACATTCAAACTGAATTCCCGTGAATTTCATGGGTCACAAAACTAGTTATTGACTCAGATATCTAATTAAATACAACGAATAAAAGCAAATTACTTATTTCAACTTCATTCAACATTAAAAAGACATACATTTTTTAATCTAACTATTCTGAGATAGCAAAATACAATACTCATCAAAATGAGAATATATTAATGAGATTAAAGTGTTGAAGGTTGAGGATGAAAGGATGAAAGGTTAATCAAAGTTTGATGAAGTAAGAGTTAAAGGAAAATTTGAGTTTTAGTAAGGGATAAGTGTAGGCGGTATAGCTATACGTAAACAGTAAATAAAATTTGAGTTTTAGAAAGGGATAAGTGTAGGCGGTATAGCTATACGTAAACAGTAAATAAAATTTGAGTTTTAGAAAGGTATAAGTGTAGGCGGACACTTGGTGCGTTTTGAGATGAGTAGGGCATTATTGTGATCTATTTAAGGTTAAAGTGAAACTCGAATTCTTATAATAAGTCGACCAATAATTTGGAATATTCATATCAAATAACACGCAATATTATGAGATTTGGTTAAGGATGGTCAAAACTTTATTTTAATTTAGTTTATCTATATGCAATCATTCGGCCCATGTTAATTGACTTCTTCTCGATTTGCTTTGGCTTGACCCATCTTTACTCTTCATCTTGCCTAGCTTTTCCATCTCGCTTCTCCTAGCTTAACATTTGCAAAGTATTAATACTAAAAGCAGTACCAAATTTCGGGAAATAACATTTACTCGCAATAATTGTATAAAAACTAATGATTACTGATAGAATGGCCTGGTAAAATGAGTAATTCAATCATTTAAATGCACACAATCGAGTGTAATAAAGCAGATAAGAGATAAAACGCGACTAAAATTATATTTATCAGGTTAAAATCCTCTTCTCTTTAGTTAAAATACAAATAAAATAAATTGAGTTTAAGTAAATTGAAGTATTGAGTAGAATTTAGTTACATATTTCAATCTAAACGCGAGTAACTGGCTAGACTTGTCGTGAGTCTCCAAATTAATATTTTTATCCACTACAAACTCAAACTAGTAGATAGTGTAAGTAGGGGTCGATCCCACAAGGAAAGTCTTTTGTCGATTAAATGTGTGCTAAAGTTAAGTAACCAAAGGGGGGGTTTTGATGTGTTGATTGATCTAATCTACTAAGACGAAAATAAAATGCAATCAATATAAAAACGATGTAAATAATAATAAAAGGGATCTCGGAACAAACGATTTCCACCAACAAGCTAAAGATTAATCATTGACTCTATTGATTTACTTTGTTTTTGAATACTTTGTTATTGAAATCATAAATTTCTATTCTCACTTAAGTATAGCTAATTACTACGAAAGCGTACGTAAAAAGCCCTTACGAATATGACAACCTAATCCAAGCGTCTAAGTTTAATCACAACGTAGAGTAAATCAATGAGAATTAACAAAGATGAATGAACGCGCTCACAAGCGGGATACGATTTGATTCATACGAGTATTATCTTTCTATAAATCAACAACGATGAAACGGCATACGAATTGATGAAATATAGTTGCTACAAAATATTTAGGTGAATGAACAATCCGATTCGATTACCCAAATTAGCAATTGATTTTTAATTAAAACAACTAGGTGATCAAACTAGAAGTAAAATTAACAACCAAATATTAAAACTAAGCAATACTTGATATTCAAATGACAAAATAAAGATTAGAGTCTTACAATCAAAATAGCTTGAAGGTTTCAATCTTTTGTTCCAAGAATTTAGAACTTAGCCCTCCATACAAAATGACTAACTAAAACAAACTAGAAATTGGAAATTATTTGTGTATTCTAATGATTAAAAATGGTAGAGAAAGTATGTAAAGTATGTGGAAGCACCCTCCTAAAAGTGTCAACATCTTCTTATATAGACATTCAAAGGACAACTCCTTAATGTCTCTTAAATTGTAGGTATTATTACCAAAATAAATGAGAATTAAGGAGTTGTTGAAATTGCATTAAGTCCCATATTGTGTCATAAAATAGTATCGGAATCCAAAGTTGTGTCATAAAATATGTGTTGAATGCATGAAATCCATGGAATTCAATGTTCATTTTGATGTTCACTTGCTTGGACCATAGTAATTGGATCTTGACTTTCTTCAAAAACCATATTGCATGAGACATCTTTAGCCCAAAAACAACTTCCAAAGAAGCCTACTCCATTCATATTAACAACTCAAGCCAATTATCCCATAAAAAAATGCAATCCATCATCAACCCAATATCAAAGACATATGAATTAAAATCCCATAAAATGCTTCTCAACCCATCAAATAATCATCAAAATCACCTTTATTAAACCCTACTAAACTAGACTAATCAAACTACCCCACGCTTAGACCTTTACTCGTCCTCGAGTAAAACTCGAAGATAAGTCAATGAACACCCACACCAAAGTTTATATTGCGAAACGTGAGTAGCTTGCTCCAACTCAAAACACATCACACAACCTCACTTCTCCTTATATTTTCTCCTCAAATAAGCATATGATCACAAGAATAAAACATCTAACTTCAAAATAATGACCACATACAAATATCCTCCTCATCAACGAACCTCCAACAACAAACTACATGTGAAATATGAAAATTAAAAGGTTCAATGTAGTAGATGTCAAAATACATTACAATCACCATCATACCCTCCTTATCTCTCCTTAGCAACAATAAACCTAACCCGAACCACCCTTCAAACCTCCTTATGTCGCCATCTCCAAGATAAAATAAGTAACAAAATAACTTTTTTTTTTTAACCTAAATCTCTCATTTTGCCTAGATCGCCCGCCCTTGCGGGTTTTCAATCTAGTTTTTATTTTTTACACTACTCTCATGGCACGCATCTCAATTCTTCATTTTACCCGGAGCGCCCTTTCGGGTTTTCACTCCGTCCTCGACCATTTACCCAATTTTGCCTAGGCGCCCGCCCTTGCGGGTTTTCACCTAACCGGGTTATTTTCTATTCTTTTTTTTTCATTTTTTTTCTTTTTCTTTTTTTTCGTTCTTTCTTTTTTTTTTCTTTTTTTTTTCTTACGAAAATCAATATATATAATTAAAGGAGGCTTTTTTTGAGTAACGTGGTAGTCTCCACCTTTTACAAAACACTATTATTTATAAATAATTATTTATTTACTATTTCTACTAGAATTAGGAGATAATTAATTATTTACAATTTTTCTATTTGAATTAGAAAATTAGAAAATAGTTAGTTAAAAAATAATTTATTTATAATTTTCCTATAAGAATTAGAAAATAGTAAAATAATAAATTATTTACAATTTTTCTATTAGATTTAGAAAAATAGAAAATAGTTGATTATTTACAATTTTCCTATTAGATTTAGAACATTATTACTCTTTAAGATTTGTATACTTACTATTTAAAGTTATTAACTTTACTCATGATTTTTATTAAAAATGAAAATCGGAAATGAATTAGAAAATAATTGATTATTTACAATTTTCCTACTAGACTTAGAACATTATTCTTTAATATTTATATACTTAGTATTTAATAGGGTTATTAACATTATTCAGCGTTTCTATTAAAAATGAAAATGGGAAAGCGAGAGAAAGAACTAACTCAGTTTCTCTTCGTCTTAACATTAAAGTGAGTCAAAAATAGTCACACGGGGATCTAAGAGTACTAAGACAAATTTGTTACTTTTTCTGCACATTATGTTCTTATCTTTTTCATATTACTTAACTCTTTCAAACTTAAAATGAATATCTCCGCCTTAATTAAAAAAGTGAGGAACTAATAAATGAAATTAGTTAAATAGTTAAGTCTAAACAAATTTCTACCTAAAAGGATTATTTGCGATCAATTACACATTTCGACCGAATTAAGAACAATACTACTATTTTTTGGTACAAGAATAGCACTACTGTTCAAGTAAATATTATACACTTTTGTACTTAATTATACGAAAGAAATGAGATAATTTCTTTAATTAAGTAAAAAGGAAATAAAATAATTGTCAAATATATTACTCTTTCCTATTTCTTGTGTTGTTCCCTTTTGATTTTAACACAAGAAATAAGGAAATTAATTTGGACCACATAATAGACATGACCCTACATGAAATTGATTTTGGACCACACAAAGTTGTCCAAAAGAGGAAAGAGGGAACATCAATGTTATTAGACCAAAACGGAAAGGGGAACATCATAGGAAATCGGAGGTAGTATATTTTAGAGAAATCCCGAAAATGTCAAATTTGGATTTAATTAGTGTAAATATAAATATTAAATATCACAATGATAATGTAGATAGGTGAAGTGGAATAATTATGTGGATGACATGTATTTTAAGTGTGTATTGAAAACAACAAAATATTTATTCCTACATATTTTCACCTTATTCTCTAATGATGGAACATTGTGTTATAGAATGACATATTTTTTATGGGGGGTGGGGGTAAATAGATTTTGAGGGAGGAGGTAATTGTTTCCAGGGGTATACATGGTTACTCTCCGACATTTAAGAGTGTTATTTGAGTAGTACAGCAAATTGGTCAGGGTTGTTCAAGAATACAGTTGATGATTCTGATGATCAAGTTGGTTAGTTGCGTTGTCAAATTACGATTTAAGGAGTATAAAAATAAATATAAATATTAAAGAACACAATGACGACTTAGGTGAGTTAAGCGGAATAGTTGATGAGATGAAATGCATGCAAGTGGGTATTAGAAGATATTCATAAACAACAAAGTAATGAAAAATGAAAGGTGCTTTTTCGAGACGGATAGAGTAAGTCGTAAAACGATCAAAGTTATCTTCAATTAGTATTAGATTATAGTTTATTATAGCCTGTATTCTTTTTTTTACCTCCATATTTCCAACTTATTCTTTACCGTGGGACATTGTCTTATAGGGTAGAGAGTCATTTTAAATTGATGTGTCGATTTGTCTAGGGATAGGAATAGATAGATCTCGAAGTATGAGGTAACTATCTTGGGGGATAAGGTTACTCTCCGACGTTTAAAAGTGTGATGTGAGTTGTAAAAGAAAATTTCTATAGGTTAGGGTTGTTCAGGGATAAGGTTGATTATGTTAGTCAAGTTGGGTAGTTATGTACTTATGTGAGAAGGGTACGACGAATACCTAAATGGTGTGGAAAAAAGATATGTATGTACTACAAAATAATTAGAATAACTGAGAAAGTAGGTAGACAAAATTTTATTTCAAAATTTTATTTTGTGATAATAATAGAGGCACAAATGTTGTGAAAAGAGGTTTAAAATCTCTAAAGTAACATGTATGTATACTCAATTTTGATTGTTATTGGGAGATGTTTGATTTTACATTGGATGTGTTTGAGGGGTGGGGGTAAATAGGTTTTGAGAGAGGAGGTGGGTGTCTTGGGGATAGAGTTACTCCACGATGTTGAAGAGCGAGTGTGATTTAAGTAGTGCAAGTAAATGTCAGTAGGTTAGGTTGGAGTTTCCAGAATACATTTACAATTGATTTAAATGGTTAAGTTGGTTAACTGGGTGCGAATGGTACTCTATAGGTAGGATTACTCTTTGACGTTTATGAGTGAGATTTAGGAGATAGAAAAATATATTCATATGTGGGGTTAAGTTGTTTAGGAATATGAATATGGTTAAGGTTGATTCTGATGGGTGGAAATGGTTGAATGTGGACAAAAGTGGATAACGTGAGATATTGATTGGAGAAGATAAACAAATACATTTTATTTGAAAATGAGTATCATAAGAGAAAAGAACCGACAAATATATATTTATAGGCTAAAAATATTTAAAATATCATGTTATAAACTCAATTTTGTTTATTTGTTAGATACAAAACTAAACCATCAAATGTTATATTATTATCTTCAATCTGATGGAAGGCTCCCTTGGGTTGGAGGATAATTTTTAATGTGGAATGAGTTTATAATGTTTTTTTGGGAGTATTATTGAAAATATTTACAGATATGTATAGAAAGATGTCGTAATGTGGAGTTGCAGTTGCAAATTCGCAATGATATCATTGTAAATAAAAGAAATAGGAGAAGATATTTTTGTCAATTATTTTACCAAGTATGAAAGGAAAACATTTGATTAAATTGTAAAAAAATAGAATGTGAGAACATTGAATAAGAATTAAGGAAGTATAATATGTCGTGTCAGTATTATATCACTAACTTTTAATTGAGTTATTTTTTTCAAGATGAAAATGATTGTAAATTTGTAACACGCTTAACACCATTATATCATTTCAGATGTATTGTTTGGAAACCTTCGTTCCTTCAACATTTCTCTCATACCTTATTTGCTAACTAAATAAAGAATTTTCTAATTAGGTTAGTAAGAAATCTAAAAGAATAGTATATCAAACATTAAATTTATGATTAGTGTTTTACAATGAAAAAGGTAGTATACTTCTATAATTACAACTTATTTTAATATCCGTGCAACGCACGGGCAAGAAAACTAGTAATGTATATACATAA
Source organism: Silene conica (assembly GCA_029255685.2). NCBI lineage: Eukaryota > Viridiplantae > Streptophyta > Magnoliopsida > Caryophyllales > Caryophyllaceae > Silene > Silene conica. The sequence goes on from CM055314.2 coordinate 79,998,740, forward strand.
GTCATAAGGTATTTCCTACCCCACGCTTAAAATTTCACATTGCCCTCGGTGTGAGGTACAATAAAAGTAAGGTAAGGAAAAGGAAAAGAAATACGTGGTGGAGGTTTTATTTTTTTCCGGCTTTTTTTTTTTGGATTTTTTTTTGGTTTTTTTTTTGTTCCGGGTGTGTTTGAGGTAGAAACGGGTGTAGTTTAGCAACAAGTGGTTCTCTTCCCGACAATGGCAAATTCGTAACAAAGACTCCCTCCAAGTCAACAACAAGAACAACAAAGCTCCCTTACACCACCAAATCTCCCTCGAAATAATTGCAACAATTCCAATCTCAAATTCCGATAATTCACCGACAAATTCCCGATAAATAATTATAGTGCCTTTAAATTAAAGCTATAATGAAAATCCTAGCAAATAATGAAAAGGAAGAGACGAAGTATAAAAATTGTACCCAAAATATGAGAAACATGCCTTTTTATAATCAGAAATGATGGTCTATGCTCCATATTTACGAGAAACAACCCAATTATCGACTCATTTATGCCCAATTTTCAGAATCTCGAGTCCCCTATTACTAGGGTGCTACAAAATTCGAAAATCAGCAACAAATTTGTGAATGAATACAAAGCAAATCGGTAAATTGAAGGAGGAAATCAAAGATTAGAATGGAATTGGTCTGATTTAGAATCAGTGTAGAAGTAATTTCGAAGGAAGAACAAGTTTATATCGGTGTACAACTTGTTTTTGCTGCTGCAATTGTTTTGTGTGTGAATAGTACACGTCCAAACCATGCATGGACGTGTACTATTCACGTCCATACATGGTGTGGACGTGTACTATTCACGTCCATACCATGTATGGACGTTAATCCTGGACGTCCATGCATGGTATGGACGTGAATAGTGCACGTCCGCACCATGTATGGACGTGAATAGTACACGTCCATGCATGGTTTGGACGTGTACTATTCACGTCCATACTATGCTTGGACGACCAATTTTCAAGTTATTGATCTGCATTATTTAGGTTGTAATATTGAAATGTAACCGTTGTGATTTCAAATTTCAAAATGTTACCGTTATAATTTCAAAATGTTACCGTTATACTATGGCTTCTTATAAATACTGTTTTTCATGTTGATTGTAATCGCAACAACCACAATCTCATTCACTACTAAAATCAATACTTTTAAGATGACTCTCACAAACATTCAAAAAAACAGAGCCTGTCAGCTAAGGATCAATCTTATAACTACGCAGTTCTCAGTGCTAGTTTCTCGCATTGAACTAGTCATTCCGAGTGACACTGTGTGGGACCTGGTAGAACATCCTCCAATTGCCAACCTTTTTGGCATCCTACACGGTAACCCCCTCTGCAGTCCGGTTGTTCCAGACGATGAAGTTACTGATGAGATTGTAACTGAGAAGATGTGGGAGTTCCGCAAGTTAAGAAGCGATTTCCTTGTCTACATTGAGCGTATACTAAACTTGATAGACTACGCAACACTATCTGATTTGTGTGCCGGTAGAGTGTTCAATCTAGGTAATGTCCGTTTGCGCGTTTTAATGTTTTATGATCATTACGTGGCTAGTCAACCTGAAGTAATTGAAGCTGGAGATTACGAAGGAGATCTGGATTCTTCATCTTCGTCATCCGAAGATAATTAAGTATTGTAAACTTGTGTTTGATGTTTGATGTGTTTTCGTAAATGTCTAATGTATGCTATGTTTTCATCAAATTTTAGTTACGATTTATGTTTTGTTCATGTTCGATGTAAGTTATGAGTTCCTAATAAATATTAAAATATGCATAACAAAACTAATAAACTACTCCCTCCGTCTCAGCGGGTTCTTTACGTTTACTTTTTCACATTTGTCGAGGAGCATATTACATCATCAATATCTTTCATTTTGCATTTATAAAAATTATAAAAATTTGATATTCTTAATCTACTCACAAAGACGAATCAAACAAGATCTCACATGACTATGTTTCTTCTTATAGACTGTTGATGAGCTCCATTTTGGTCATCATTTCCTTTGCATTTTCTTTATTTTCGGCCACGATTCGGCCTCGATTTGCATGTCTTTAGGTGTTTTTACGCCCGTTGCCTCGTATATTCCTATTCTGTCCACTTTTTGTAGGTATTACGGCGGGGGCGAAGAAACGAGAGAAATCGAGGTGAATTTGGAGCGATTTATGAAGAATAATGAAGGATTTGTGAAGTAGCCAGTTCAGGCCCTCCCAGCCGGTTCCCAGCCGGCGGCCGGTAGGCCGGTTGGGGATCTCTGACCCAAGTTTTTGATAAAAATGAGGAAGTTTTCCAGACTCCAGTTTTTGACTCCTGGCCGGTTCCCAGCCGGCAGCCGGTAGGCCGGCTGGGGATCAGTTCCTACACTTAGCCACTTTTCGAAGTTTGAAGAAATGAGCTTGTTGGGCAGATTACTCAAAAAGGGGTCCCAGCCGGTGGACAACCGGCGGCCGGTCCACCGGCGGCCGGTCCACCGGCTGAGGGTACCTGTAGCCAAGTGAAGAAAAGAAGAAATCAGAATGAAGATTTTGGCCTCCCAGCCGGTGCCCTACCGGCGGCCGGCTGGTCGGCTGAGGGTCAAAGGTTTTGAAGAAAAAAAGAAGAAAAACTTCAGAAGTCAAAATTTGGGCTCCCAGCCGGTCCACCACCGGCAGCCGGTCGACCGGCTGAGAGGCCCTTTTCGTATTTTCGAGCCCTATATAAACCCGCACTTGTGTCATTTTATTTTTACGCATTCTTAAGCTTATTTTAGGGTTTTTACTGTTTCATTACTCTATACTTAGACTCAAAAAACACTCTTAATATTTTAATCTTCCTTAGATCCTTACTTAATCTTTCATCATTTGTTAACCTCTCTTGAGGATTCTTCTTAGTCTTGTTATTAAGCAATTGTAGAGGATTTTTGGGTTGTATTTTTGGAGGATTTGAAAGAGTCTTTCAACTTGTCACCCAAGTCACTTTCTTTCCTATTGTTATTGGTACAATTCTTCTAATCTTTACTTAATCTTTACTTTTATTTAAGTTTCCTTTGAATCTATTGTTCATTCCTTGTTTGTTGATAATGTTTTGTTTTTGTTCATGCCCTATTCACATGTTTTTGTTTACCATGAGTGAGTAGTATCCTTGCTAGGGTAAGGGGTGATCTTGGGTGTTGATTAGATGATGTTCATGCTAGTAAAGTGATTAGTTGTTCTTAAAAAAATAGTCTTCCATTTGTTGCATGCTAGGTGTTTGATGATTTGCCTCAACGAAAGTTGGGCTTTGATTTTAGCGTGACTTGCCTTTAGCGACGGTTGGGGGCTTGTCTTAGCATGTTTGATGGTTAGTTGTGATATTTGTAGCGAAAGCTAGGGTATTCCGACCTAGGTTAGTCGACTCGAGAGAAGAGACTACCCGAGACTATTCGTTTGAGACCTTCTAGTTTTCTTTCTAGCATATTCGTCTAACCACCTTAGTGATCCCCGAAACCCTAGTTTTCTCTTCCTTTGATTCAATCTTATTTAGTTGCTTTAATTGTTCGTCTTAGTTGTTCTTTAGTCCTTAATCAACCTCAAACCTATTACCCCCGACTCTCGCATAAACTAGAACATAATTACACAACTATCCCCACCGTCTTCGTGTTCGACAACCCGTTTATACTACTTAATTGGTTTTTTTACAAATGTGTTTGATGCCGGTATTGACGACGAAAATCGGCCATCAACTGTCGAGAATATTATAGATTCTCTTGACTTGTGAATAGCGTCAAAAAGCAAATCTAAAGAACCTGCTGAGACGGAAGGAGTAATAAAGAAGTCCGTACACGAGAAAACTAAAGCAGTCCGTACATAAGACAACAAATAAAGTCCATACATAAAAAAACTAATAACCTACGTCCTCATCATCATCATCGTCCTCCTCCTCCTCCTCCTCCTCATCATCATCAGCAGGAACATCCTCAACGTCATCCTTCGTTATGTAGAACCGCTCCATATCATCGACCAAGCGTCGCACGTACGGCCATTTCTGGTCGGGGTCCTGACTATAAATCTGAGAGAAATGACGGCTAAGAGCTCGGCCAACCTCCGGCTCCTCGGGGAAAGGGGGTGAGCGCATCTGAACACGGCGTGCAGGGGGGTAGAAGTATGGGTGAGAAATATTCTTGAACCAACTCATGTACCGTGGATCACACTGAAACGGCATCAAAGCCCGGTCATGACGCTGTCTCAACGGAATCTCAGCCTCTCTCAAACCCCAATCCAAATCAGCAGCATCACCGTACGACAGCTTGTAACCCTGAGCCGGCTTCGCCGGACGACTCTCGGCAGCTGGGACCCGCATAGGGTTCGGGTGATCCTGAACATAGCCAAACTGACGGAGACACCTATCAGGCTGGTACGGCTCCACTATATCCATAAACCTGATCACCCCCGAGTAGAGCGTACTCCGACAACCCCTGTATGGGCTAACACCGTAAGGGAGCCACGTCACCTGCTCCGCCCTCAGCCCGTCCAACCTCTGCCTGTGCTGCTCCAACAACCCCTCATCTCCCCTAAACCTAGGAACTCGTGACCAAGCCTGTGACACCCCGCGATATAGCATAAAAATAAACAAATAATTTGCAGCGGAAATACGATACTTTTAAAAACTTTTCGACATATTTATTAAAACTTTTCGCGGAATATCAAAACAACATGCGGAAGACTAAAAACTAATGAGAAAGTATAAATTATACAAAATAACTTAAATAGACGAGGGATAAGGTATCCCACGATAACAACTTGAATTAAATCTAAACTACGCGTAAGGGTAATTGTCGAATTATCAACAATGCTCGCTAGCCACACGTCTTCCCCAAACAGCACCAACCTACATTCATGAAACATGAACGCCACAGTCAGTGGGGAGTAACTCAGGGTTCTCCCAGCCACTTTACGTCAGAAAACATGTAAACGGTAATACAAAACATCTTATACATATGAACATGTATATTATTTCAAAAACAACCATATATGCATTACCAAACGTAATCAACATGATCAATGCATGAGCGATAAGCCAAAACATGTGATAACAGCATGAATCAACATGTGTAACATAATTAAAGCCAACAAGTGAGATGATCTCGAAATCAAGTAGACATCCAAATGATCGACTCAGAGGCCAACAACTAGGTGGCATGTCCAATCATCATAATCAGGTAAACATCCAAGTGATCGACTCAGAGGCCAACAACTAGGTGGCATGTCCAATCACGCATACAACAAACCAAGAATAGAATGAACGCCGTCAGGTAGCATAACCGCTACAACTGACAGTTAGGGAGTATAACCGCTCCACTAACAGGCTAGGGCGTATAACCGCGCCCTAGCTACCGGAGCGCATAACCACGTCATCCGGATACTATGTATAGCGCATAACCGACAACTATATGCCTAAGACCTGGCCAGACCTCTCGATGTAATAACCTACACCGAACGACACACGGGGACCGGACCGCATAACCACGGACACCGACCAATCCCGAACATAGTTAGATAAAATCCCATAACAGGAATGGCGTTTGTTCATTACAGTGATACACAAATCGTATCACCGCTATCTATTCACAATTAAGTTAACATAACCGTTAACCAACTCATTTACATACAAGAGCCAACAATCAATAAATAAGACAACACTTAAGACCATTCCATACGGAAGAAGAATAAACGAAACTGATTAATAAAACATAAGTCTTAAAAGCGCTTTACATTTCAGCTGTCCTCTGCCGTAAAATTCATCATTAATTCAAATAAAATCGAAATGATACAAGGCCAACTGGGTAAGATTAATAAGACTTTTATCTACAATATTTGTCAAATAAACATTTTCAAAAGACGAACTTAACAGGGGGTTATTGACTGATCTTTACAGTGTGTCAGAACCCGTCACACAAAATGTATTGCTTCATAAAACGGGTTTAACAAATCATTTTGGGGCAAAGCAAACTCCTAACATCATCTAAACTCTTCAAAGTTTAATTATTGAAAAGGACCAGAATCATTTCAAAGTTTAAAAATGGTTTTCAAAACAATCTTTGAGCTACTGTCCGTTCTGCGAGTATTTCAGCGCACTGTTCGTAAATAATTTATTGTGAACAAACGACATGCAAGAAAATTACGAAAATTCAGAGGTAGACTCTTAACTCAAAATAAACAGGGGTCTCTTTTCAACATTTGCAAAGAAGGATACTCTAAGATGTCGAAATAAATTGTACAAGACAATGGACAGATTTGTCAAGGTGCTGAAACATCATGAATTAACCATTGTAAGCATAACACTATGAACTTGAAAGACTATCAAACTAATCATCCTCAATGATCATAAACTCATTTAACCATACAATCCTTAATGAATTTCCATAATTAAAAAACTCATCCAACACAAGCATGCATGATGAAATTCATCCAAACATATGATTTATTAACCTAATCATGCCACTACTTAATCAAAAATAATCCTAGTATACTAAACATTACTAGCATATAGTCATGCAAACAAAGACGATAAAGTCGAGTAACCCATCACCGTTACCTTATAACTCTCCAATAAGCATGATTTTGAACTTAAAACCACTCCGGTTTGGACAACCGAACTAGCTACACACAAATAAACGATGTTAGCTACGAGAACCGTGCCTTAAAGGTCACGACCAGAGTATATTAAGGAAGAGATTTGATAGTTTTATTACCTAGAAAGATGAAGGACGAGGAGAGTAAGAGATAGGCGCGAAAATCGTCGAAAACCGATAAGAAACGAAGATTTTGTGACCGTTTTACGGTTGAGGTGCACAACAATGGTGTCCTCTTGTTTTCTTTGTGTTTTTGTGAGTTTTTTCTGAAAAAATGAATGATTTGAAGAAGAAGGAAGGTAGAGGATGACCTTGGGCATCAAGGCAAGGCTTAGTACTCAGCCATGTGTCCCAAAGGACATGTGGAAAAGAGTATAGAGTAAGCAACGAGCATGGGTCTCGTTAGCGGATGGTCTGTGACAGCCTTTCGTATTTTCGACATAATTTCCTCCAAAGAACTCGTATTAAGGTGTTTTCGGTGGCGTTGGAAAGCTAAGAAAAAGAGCTACAACTTTTATTTTATAAGAAAAAGCTAGTAATGCCTTTAAAATATCTTAAAAGTAGTAACAAGGACAGAGTAACGTTTTACAAGTTTAAGAAGTATAACTTTAAGACGGACATATTAATACCATTGTCAAAAACGATATATTTTAAATTGAATTTTATTTATTATGGATCATTATTATTACTAAAATAAGATTTTATTAATATATAAATAATTGGAAATTACGGGGTGTTACAAAGCCTCGACAAGTGGTCGTCCCTCAACATAATATCCCGAGTGAGGCCTGAACGCCGGAAAGTACTCGTATATCCAAGCCTAGAGCAACGACAGACAACCGCTAACCCCAGCTGCCTCCCTACGCGAAGCCATCCCCAACTGTCGGTACAGGTACGCCAATGTCGCGGCCCCCAAGCATAACCGCGTATATCATCTAAATCATCAAACAACGGCAACATACGAGCGACAACTCGATCGCTGGACTTTTCGGTGAACAAAGTCTGTCCAACCAACAACATCATGTACGCCCGTAGGGAGTCCTATGATAGCTTTAAAGATGGCCTCGCAAGTGTACGAATAATCGTAGCAAATATGGAGGGTCGGTCCACAGGGAGTAGTTTGTTGAGTACCTATTGTTCTAACTTTATGTTTAGCTAAGTCTAGAAATAATTGAGTTTGTTTAAGACTAAGGAACTACACTAATAACTTAAGGTAAACAAAAACTAAGGAAAACAAACTAGATTAAGAATAAAACGATTTACTCAAATTAAGAAGGGACTAGGAGGTGATTCAACCATTTCACATGTGACTTCCCTTAATGGCTATTCGTTTGGTTGCTTTAGGTGACCGGTTTAAGTGGAGACTCCTCTAATTCGTACCAAGACTCCCTCTCGGGCTCACTAGGTATCACTAGAATTGCCGCCCCATACCCCTCTCGGGTTCATGAGATGGACTACTCCGGACTCCTAGGATCAAGACGACTAAGGTTGGCCAAACCCCAACCCCCTCTTTCCTAGGCCAAAGGGTCAAAACAAGTCAAATCCCGGTCTTCCCACTTCCTCTCTCGAGGATCGATTTCTAACCGAATACCAAGGGTACCCAACCCAAATTCCCCCTCTCGGGTTCAATCTAGGTCGACAACTAGCCTAACTAGGGTGGTCAACTCCTAAACCTAATCAATTCTCATTGATGGTCAAGGGTCAAAGAGTCTCCCAATTCAAACTCCCCAAGTCAAACATTAATCAAGTCAAACCCCTTGATAAACCTCAACCCCTTCACCTTTTACAACCCAACAAACACCCATTTTAAGAAGTCAACATGCTTAAGGTCAAATCACCCCCTAGAAGAGGGTCTACTCACTAGTCATAACTAAGGAACTCAAATTCATAACAAAAGATGACACTTTGTGATTAAACATGATGAAGGATAAATTCTTACTATTAAACATGCAAAAACCAACTACAACAATGATCTAAGGCAAAATAAATCAAAACAAACAATAATCAATCACAAAGGAAGAAACTTTGTGAACAAGGTAAGTGCAAAATTCAAACTCTTAAATCAACTAAAATGTAAACAAATGACAAAATAAAGAAAGAGATAAGAAATATACCAACTAGGAAGAACAAGGAAGAACAAAGAATCAAAAGAACAAAGGAAGCTTGATAACTATTGAGAATGATTAAGGGTTTTGTTGCAAATTACAAAGGAAAATGGGTTTCTCTTACTAAAAGCTTGAACTAGAGGTAGGTTGCACAGTAAAAAGAGAAGGAAAAGTGCTTATATACTAGGTTATAAAAAGGCAAAACGACCCAAAACATTGTCGTTCAAGTAAACAAAGATCTGCGCAAAAACAGAGCTGGGCACGGCAAGAACGACACGGCACGACACAGAGGGCACGATACCTTCGTCCCTGTAGAGGAACGGCACGGCAAAGAACCGCACGGCAAAGAACCGCACGGCACGGCTAGGAGAGCACGACTCCTTCGTCCCTGGAGAGGAACGACACGGTTCTTACGGTGCCTTCAGTTAGCTTCCTTATTTCTCTGTTTTGGGCTATCCATAAGTTTGTGTTGGGCCTTAGGTTGTCAAATGGGTCCATGGGTTGCTTCTTGCTCAGGTGGGTGCTTGTTGGCCCAAGTCGTATCCCTACAAAAATCGACAAACACAACCAAAACCCGAAACAAGCTCCCCAAAAGGCAAGTTGAGCGTTATATGCAAATTAAACACGGAAGAACACATAAAAAGTAAGAAAACGGGCTACGAGAAAGAGTTTTTAGGTATGGAAAGCGCATAGATAACGGAGTTATCATCTTGCTGGCTCCCCTTCTCCGCGACATCCATCAGCTTCCTCACCAAAATCCCCCACCCCTGTAAAGGGGTGCAGTCACGGCCGCCACGTCGATGCCAAACAAGGCCGCGAACTTCCCCTTAGACCAATCTCCCCCTCGTACCCTCGTCCATAACCCTAGCGCCATCCACGCGTATGCCGAGGATCCTGTGAACGTCGTGCAACAGTATCGTAATCTCACCAAAGGACATGTGGAAAGTGTTGGTGTCCGGCTGCCACCTCTCGACGAACGCACGGATAAGGTTCTCATCCAACCCGGTGGTCAAAGAGGTCCTAAGATGATCAAGCCCGCTCTCGGAAACTCTATCCATAACCGAAGAGCGGACCCTCAGCTTACTCATCTTCTCCATAGCGCCCGGCCTCTCGTAACACGTGATCCACTGTCTCGCGCTCCCCTCATCCGTGCAACTACTGCGAGCTACGTGGCCACCGAAGCTACGTAGGACAGTAAGTACAGACGGTCCCCCCTCAACCGGACCTTGTAGACGCCAGGAAAGATCCGGAGTCTTCTTCCTCCCGCCCGTGCTACTAGAGGCACCACCCTCCACAAATGGCCTATATCGGCCGCTACCATCACGTACGATCACCTTAACTGGTCGATCGGCTGCCTCCTCGTCCAAAAACTGGGAGTCGCGTGCTCCTCTTCCTCCTCAACCTCGTCATCATCATCATCATCCTCCTGTCTCCCGACCCTAAACTGCTCCACCTCCTCGTCCTCCGAACTACTAACTCGGTCCCTAAAAAAAGCCCTCGGTAGCTGAAGCTCGTCCTCGGGAGTAGGGTCGGGAGACCTTATTAGGAGACCCTTTCCCCTACCCCTACCCCTACCCCTAACTCCCCTACCAGCCCGTGGCGCTGCTGCTGGTTGTGATGCTATCGGGACACGACGCTTAGACCCCGTCACTCTTCGGCCTGCGGTACGACCAATTGCAGGCATGATATCATCTTCATTGTAAGACATCTGCATTTACGAGATTACAATAACGTTCAATTAATATAATTAAACAAATTGTCATAAAAAACTAAAATAATAAAATATAAAATATAAAATACACAAAATTATCAAAATTAAACAAATTTTCATAAAAAACTAAAATAATTCAAAATAAAATCAAAATTAAATAAAATTAACAACTTAAATAATTTAAACTATACATTAAAATACAAAATATACGGTTAAAACGAAAAAAAAAACCTGAACCATGGAGGGACATGTGGATTTCACGTCCAAGCCATGGAAGGACGTGAAACCCACACGTCTCTCACCCTCACCAACGTGTAGATTGCACGTCCAACCCCATGACCAACGTGCAGATTGCATGTCCCTCCCCCACTAGGCCGTGCGTTTTGCACGTCTTACCCAAGCAACGCCGCACACAGTTCACGTCCTAGCCATGCCAAGACGTGATTTCTCACCGTCCTCCCCTCCTATGGACGTCCAAATGCAACGTCATGTACCCCTATGGACGTTGATTTTTACCATCCCTACACCCCGTCTCTCTTCCTTCCCAAATCAATGCAACTACAACTACAACATACATCAATAACAACAACAACAAACAATAACAACAATACTAATACCAACAAGAAACAATAACAACAACACTAATAACAAAAACAACAACAACAACAAATCAGAAATTGAAGTACAAATTGAAGAACAAATTGAAAAATCAACAAAGTGAACAACATCAATAACGAATTTACACAACAACAACAACAACTACTATTACTAGCCTAATTAACATCACATTATACAAATAAAACTAAATTAATTTTTAAAAAAAACTTACCTTTTGAAATTGGTCCGGCGATTGTCGTGGTGGAGCAGCGGCACCGATGGTGGTGTCGTGTGGTCGTGCGGTGGTGGTGTGTTGCGGCGGTGTGAAGCGGTGGTGGTGTGCTGCGGTGGTGGTGTGAGGTTTAGGAGGGAGATGGTTTTTTTTTTAATGAATGAATGAAGGAAGAAGAGAAGTAAGGGCAAGTTGGTAATTATTCTGAATTACGTCGATGATTTTTCGCAAAACGTCGACAACCTTTCGCGATTCAGAAGAAATATAAGTGGGAGAATAAGTGGAGGTGGTTTTGTGAGAGGTCACTTTAAAGTGTTGAATATTATCGAGCAAGACAAGTTGTTCTTATAATTGTATGTAATGTGAGTGGAGTTAATTTGTTTTCTAACCTATTTGAAACTCAATTAAAATAAAATGTTATTTTCTCCGTGGTTATTAAGTCACTCCAAAAGTACAAAAGTACAGTGTCACACTATATTACGTAATAGTATTAAATTAAGCGAAAATACCAAACTCATTAAGCGAAAATACCAAACTCGTTATGCTTTGTTACAACTCCAAAATCTTTACAGTCTTAAATCCGTTCATCACTGAATGTACTTATTAATATAACAATAATTTGTATTCCGAGTAAAAAAAGTTTCGTTTAATATAACAAATATAAATGTCAGTTTTACATGTATTATCAACGCAATGATCCTCCCCTTTGTACAATTTTTCTGCATTTTAAAGAGGCCGGCGATTTAGATCACTTTTGGTGTGAATTTTAATTCAATCGTCAACTTCATTCAATTTTATTTGCATTTTAAAGAGGTCAATGTTGTGGATATATAGATTAAAAAAAAATGTATGAATTATTATTATTATCCTTTCCCAAACTCCGTAGGTAATTAGATATATATTATAAAAATCCTCTATCTATAAAAGGAAGGTTATTTAAAGCATTTTGATTGGTTGTTGAATTTTATAAAAAAAATTGATTTTTATTGATGTAGGGTCCACCATGATCACCAAGTTAATTAATTAGTCTCTCTCCTCTTATTTTTCTATTTTTCTATTAATTCAATGGTTTATTTCTTTTTAATTCAATAAATTCTAAAATCATTAAAATTAATTAACTTTCAATAATCATTAGATTTCAATAACTTTAATTTTTAAAAAATCAACAAGTAAATAGCCGAGAGAATTTAATATTCGTCGTCCTTTTGGCTACTGCTAAATACGGTCGCTCAAAAACGTAATTTTTGTAGTGCATTTAGATAGTATTACTATTGTTCGTCGTATAAAGAACATTATTCATTTGATAATTACCAATATTTTTTAAAATTACAGATTTACCTTTACATCAAAGATAAACAACAAAAATTTAAAATTTATGAAAAGAGAGTAGCAAAAAATTTTAAAGGTAGTATATTTTGAACACGTATTTTATTTATATCAAATTTAACGAGCCAAAAACATGAAAAAAGTAAATATATAATATATAAATAATGAAAAAAACGATAAAAAATTGCAACAATAAATACGCAAAATAACAATCCGTATTATATATTTGACGGAAAAAAGTTAAACTTTTCATTTGATTCCTTCTCATGCGTTAAACATTAATTAGCAATCAATTGAGCAATTTAATTAATCCAAAGAATATTGATGGAATTGTAAAAACATAAAGAGGTAATTTATTGAGTTTGATAACAAAGGTGAGCGTTGTAACGAACCCCGAATAGATTTTAGAGAAGCGACATAGTAGTTAGATTAAAGGAAAAGTAGTGAGGGAGAATTAGAGAGTGAAGAAAAGACAAAGTTGTGAGTTGAAATAAGGTTAGGCAGATGTGGAGTTTATCAAATAAACGAACATATAATTTTTCACTTTGTTATATGCATATATCCCTATATAAAGGTTCACAAATTCTCATTGAAGACGGACCAATTTCGTCTCCTTAAAAAGACGGGCCAAAATGTCACATTTTTTAGGACAACGGGTTTTTTTGGGTAGTTAGAGAGTCGACCAAGACTAATTAGGTTAATTAGGATAGTTAGGAATTTAGGATTTAAACCATAAGTATAATTTTCATATTTATACTTATTTTTATTGGTTATTTTTCCGTTTTAAGTTTAAAATAATTTAATTTCAGCCCCTTAAATATACACAAATTCTTATTTGCAACGGCACTATCCGTCGCAAACTTGTGACGGATACCATTTTCTCTCACAAAATACCCACTTTTTCTCTCACTCCAACACTATTCTTGTGGTCCCCTTTCTCCACTACTCATTTAGTATTCATTTTATCTCACAAAATATCCGTCACAAATGGTGACCCGTCGCAAGCAAGACTTACTATTAAATATATAGGACAAATATTTTAGTTTTCCTTTACATAATGTTACTGTTTTTTCTTATCCATCCTACATATATATTTGATCTATTTTAAATAAGATTTATTTTTGTTTATCATGTCGAGCTAATGTGTGTTTTTAATTATGTCCAAGTTAAGCGTATAAATTATTTTTACATTTTACATTATTATAAATATAATACTAAAATTATAATTTTATTAAATATATATTCACCTTTTTATTCATTTTCAATTTAATAAAATTAAGCCCGTGCATTCTTTGCACGGGCGTAAAACTAGTACTCTCTAATTGTACTCTATTTGTTAATTTGTTTTATTAAAAAAAGTACAGATATTGGGACATGGTTCTGGCCTTCTGGGTTTGCTATCATTTCTTATTTGTGGTAGAAAAAATGTGAATATTGTTAAACATACTCCCTCCGTCCCGGTCAATAGTTATCTATTTCCATTTTGGGGTGTATCATTGAATTGTTATCTATTTCTATTTTTAGCAATCTTTTGTGGTTCATATTGCATTGCATGTGGGCCCATGTGATTTATGTGGTCCAAATTCATTCATATGTCTTTCTTTAATCTTTGTGTCAAAAGCAATAGATAACAATTGATCGAGACGGAGGGAGTATTTGATATTTATTGTTTAGTATTGAAATCATCAACCAATGTAATGGACAATACAAACAATATCACATTTCTGAAAATCCCTTTACTATAAAAGGAGTAGAATTTCCTGGATTTCTATTGGTTGTTGATTTTATGGGTGAAAAAACATTAAATTATGTGGGACCCTCCACTTTGTTTATATATTTAATTATTCTCTCTCCTTCCATTAATTCATTGATCTATTTTCCGACACTTGAATTCAGGTGATTTCTTATATTTCGTTCTCTAAAATTAATGTTTTACGTTGTGTCGGAAAGATATACATTGCTCACAAATTATAAAAATATATTTATAAATTTCATATTAATTGATAATTCTCTTTTCAATTGCATTCCATACGTTTATTTAATATATATGAGTATATTTTAATAAAACTTATGAAATCCAAATGAACGGAGAAAACATTTATATTTTACCCAGTATATTAGAGTTGAAACGAGTTAATAAAAAGATAATTGTCATATGTTTTGTATATTCTTATTGCTAATATTCTTAATTAATTTCTTATGACATGCTACAACTCGGCTAAGTTTCATCACTTCAGTGTCGTATCAATTAATATATCTCAACCCGTGCATATTTTTTGCACGGGCATAAAACTAGTAATGTATTAAGCTTTTATTTTGGAATTTGATAAGTTTGTAATTGAACACTGAACAATTGAGATATCAAGTAACAAACTTGTGTAATTAATTAGTACAACAAACGTGACCGCTGAAAATCAGGAATGAAAAACTTGTGACTTTCAACCACTAATAAATAAGATGTATTTTACTTTTATTTTAAATAGAAATTGTAACCCTTATCCTTGAATCTTGACAATGAAGTGATATATAGAACCAACTATGATGATATGATGACTAGACCTGGCAATCGGGTGGGTCGAGTCGGGTTCGAGTCGAATTGTTTTCGGATCGGATTATTGTATTGTCGGATTGTTTCAACTCATGAGAATGACTAGGTCGAGTCGGGTTCAGTCGGGTGGTTTCAGGTCATGACATATGTGGAGTATCGCGTTTGAGCGGATAACACGTGGTTGGGTTTCGGTTGTTATGCGGTCGGGTTACTCAACTAACATGTCGTGTAATAGTTCATATCGGGTCAATAATATTCTCAATCAGTTCATATCCGTTCAATAATATTCTCACCCATGTGATATCAGTCTAATTTATTCTTTTTTTTTTTACAAATGTTAATTTATTCTTTTTTAAATTCATTCTCCAAAACAAATTAATTTAACTATCATGAAATCATACTTAGATTATAGTGTAAGCGATAAAAAATGGTAATTGTCGGTTATTTGATACTCATTTGGATCGGATATTATTCCTGTCAGGTTTTAATCGGCTTGGGTGTTATCGGGTTCGGTTATACCGGTTATCGGATAAGATTACCTATCGGGTTATGGTGGGTCAGAGTGGGTCGATTTCGGGTACCATGATTGTATAATATTATCGATTAACAGACGGGTCCGATATCGGGCGAGTCGAAACGGTTTTGTCGAGTCGGGTCGGTTTTTGCCAGGTCTAATGATGACAAATTACTGTATTAGTCATGTCTCCCACTCTATGACTTCTTAGATTATTTTTACGCATAGTTTTTTTTAAAACAAATGCATTGACAAAATCTTCAACACAAATCCCTTTACTATAAAAGGAGTAGAAAATGAAGGTCTCCTATTGGTTCTTCATTTTAAAGTTAAAAAAATAACTTTTTTTTTGGTGGGACCCCCATGTTTTACACTCAATTTTTTTTTTTTTTTTTGTGTTTTATAACTAATTAAATTATGATTCCAAATTTAATAATACAAACTATGCAACATCATACATTATACATTTGTTATTACTAATACAATATAATATAAACATTCAAAAATTACAAATTAAATAATTAAAAATACCAATTAACTATAATAAAAAAAAATTCACTGAAAAAGTTAAAATGTTTTCTATGGTATTAACAATATAATATAAAAAAAATTACAACCTAGATATTAAAAAATATTACTGGAGTACATTATTTATAATAAAAAAATTCGATTGCTTTCGGTGTTCAAGGTATAAAAATAATTCCTATACACGGATGAGCTATTGATAATATGAAAAGAAATGGTTGAGTGAGTTTGATTATATGAAAAAATGGATGGGTTATCGATAATGTGATAACTACGATTAACATTGGGATACGGGCAAGTAGAGATTGATAGTATCATACTCCTCCCTAGATTGATAGTAAAAGTTTTTCCAATGACAAATTAGGCAAAATAGTAACATAAAAACAAAATTGTTGAACTCCTCCCTACACCTGGTAAAATGGACAATTAAATCGGTTTATTTGATCTAAGCGGGTTATTTCGGGTTTGAGTTATTTTTGAGTCAATTATTATCAAGTTATTTTATGTCATTCAAATCATCTTTTAAAAAATCTCAAATGCCGAAATCGTTTTAAACAATTTTTTCTCAAATAAAGAAATTACTCAACACAACAATAATTACTGGAAAATTCGTAATCAATAATATTTTTATAGAAAGATAACCGTAATCACCAATATTTTTTTGCATGGATTTAAAAATCATCCGTGCATTATTTACACGAAATTAAAAGTAGTGTACGTTTAAAAATATAGCAAGATTAACGTGTAAATCTTTCTTTTATCGTATGACATGAAAACAACAATTAGTTTTTGACAATGACCGATTGATCGATCATTATCATAATAACGTGCACACTTTTAAACTTTATTGCATCGTTAACCTATAATTTCATATTTGCTTACCGTGATGAATCAGATTTATCACACATATAGAATAATGGTTAACGCAATAATCAATTACGCAGGGAACATTAATTAATTACTCTCACCACTACAAAATCGGGTTAATAGAACGCCCCTATAAGAACGGTTAAATGCGGAATCGTTCTATTTTGTCACTTTATTTTTGGCGCTCATATATGACTCCGAAAGAGAACGGTTATTTATATGAACCGTTCTCGTAGCCTAACAACGAGAACGGTTATGTTTGACCAACCGTCTTAATATATCAAAACATTAACAACGAGATCACTTATTAATTATTATGTATAACCGTCTTAATAGATTAATATATTAACAAAGATACCGCTTATTATATAAGATCGTCCTCTTTATAAAATAAGATATCCTTAAAACAAGAGGACGCTAATTATTCAATTATGTATGACCGTCTTAATATATTAATATATTAACATAGATAACGCTTATTATGTATGACCGACCGTCTTGTTTGTAAAACAAAATTTCCTAAAAACAATATCATCCGACCCTACAAGCAAAAAAAAAAGATAATAATTTACTAAATAACTAAACGAGTTACATATAAAATTTTTTCTAAAAACGAGAATGAGTTACATAATTTCCTAAAAATTTAATAAAACAAAATTTCCTAAAAACGAGAATTAAAAAACAACGTTTAATTTAATTTAATATATAAAAGCAACAACCAGTCCGCTGATTTGTCGAGCATACCTTAAAAGAAGGAATCTGTGGGGACCGCATAGTTTTAAGAATGAATTAATTGTTCTCTAATAACCACCATACAAATAAATTACATCTTATATGTGTCACTATTAAAATCAGGCCAAATAAATTACATTTTCGTATACTTCAATATTTAAATTTAAATTAATTATATAAAATTATACACTAAATTATTTAACAGTAGTCGACTAATAAAAATATAATACAACACTAATTTATAATATTTTTGCTGAAGGATTTTACATTGATATCATTATTACTATAAAAGAAGAATGTAATTCTGCTGACGTGGCGCAATCAGGTTTCAGCGTTTAGTGTTTCGAGCTCTCACATTCACCCTCAGAAATTTCAGTTTTGTAGACCAGTCAGAATTACTCAGTTATGCCACATCATAATAATTTAATAATTTAAGATTAAAATATTAATATTCTTTAATATTCTATTCTATTCTATTATATATTATATTATATATATGCCATAAAAAACGTCAAACCAAAATCATGCACGGATATTCTACACGGATATTTTAGGAATTAATATAATAAATATATAATATATCTATCTATATTATTAAAGCAAACTTTTTTCGAGCGATTTTATTGGCTGTTTTTTCCCAGGCGATTTCATTGGCCGAGCGATATCATTGGAAGGAATCCGTATCGTATGGACTCTAAGAAGTATAGTTAGAGTACAATACATAAATAAATGTCGATAAAATTATTTAATTCAATTAAATAACATATAATAATAGTAATGTATTTAAAGTATACCATCGTTATAGAGATAAAATTGGTTTGACGTACAACACTACTAGAATTCCAACATTAATACAATCTTATTTGCGTTAAAAAAATTTGTTTGTGGTTTGGAAGACTTCAATCTCAATCAATAAACTAATAGCACAATTCTACCACATAAGACCTACTACTATTTATGTGTGTATATATATGCTTCCAAAAAATTAGCTAGGCCAATTCATGCTGCGTTTTTTTTCTAATTTCTTGAGCTTTTTCATTCTTGCATTTGCATATAGAGATTGTTAATGCGATTATAATGTAGAGACTAATAATGCCTATCAATTTTACTCTTCGGTTTTTTTCAGTATATTATAATGTGATTTAATATGATCGGTCACCTATCTGCTTTTCGTCTCTCCATTGTTTAATTAAGATCAATTATTCTACCTATCACGTACTACACTCTTTTTGAAGTTCGCTTCGTCATAAAAAAAAATCCTACAATAATCTATATATATATATATATATAATATTAAAAGGTAAGACAAAGCACCACATTTCACTATTTCACTTTAGAGAAATTCTAGCAAGCCACATCATCATCAATATTTAAAAAATAAAAAATAAAAAAAAAACTAATAAATTTAGAAGCATTAAATGCATACCATGTTTTTTAAATATTATTTCCTTTACTTAATGAAGTGACAGTGACCTTTTAAGTTTATTTTCATTTACTATATATACTCAGTTTGTATATTCCATATTTTTTTTTATCTTCGTTCTATTCATAAAATTTTGAAAGAATTATTAATTGCAAAAAATTTCATATGTAACTATTAGTCTATTACAACAACTCTAATTTCAATTTTATTCAAAAAATTAGTACTAAAGTATACATAGAAAAGTAAAGTAGTTATTTTGTTTTTTATGTTTATTATGTTTTGAATTAATTAGAATCTTATTATTTATTATTTTTTGTGTTTGTTTTAGTATTGTAGTAGAATGAATTTTCATTTTTAGTAAAAAAAATTAGTGGGTGAGGTATACCTAAAGAACTAAATTAATTATTCGCTTCTTATTTTTATTATGTTTTGAATCAATTATAATCTTATTAGTTTTTTTGTGTGTTTATATTAATATTGCAGAAGGTTAAATTTTCAACTTTAGCCAAAAAAATTCTAGCTAAAGTATACGCGGAGAACTAAGTTAATTATTCTCTTTTTATTTTTATTATGTTTTAAATCAATTAGAATCTTATCAGTTATTATTTTTGTGTTTACATTAATATTATAGGGGATGTCATACTCACATATAAATAACAATGTACGAGATTGAAATTAATAGCTATGGATCTTCTTCACAGATTTTTTCTTGATTTGGATGACTCTTTTATTTTTGCCGATTTTTTTTTCTTTCTGCGATGTGTATTTGAAACATCGAAAGCTAACAAAAATCTTTAATAAGTTATTGACATGTAAAGTTATTGTCTTTCACTTTTTCCTACACGTTGATCTCCTTTGTAACACTTATATATGTTCTATTTTTATATTTGTCAAACATGTTAGAAATCAAATTGCTTAGTCAAAATGTTAAAGTACGATGCACATATGTCAATTTTATCATATCATAGTGTTATAAATATATTCATAATAAAAATATGCACGAATAGTAATTTGATGTCTTATTGAAAGACATTAACTAACTGTGTACCAAAAGTGAAAACTGCTCAGAAACCCAATTACTCCTTAGTCCGTCCTATTCAAGCCCAAACTATCAACTTTGAGAATTCATTACTCCTATTATATACTATTGTAGATAGCACTTATCCATCTTTAAAAGATCACTTAGGTGACCCTCTGTATTTCACTGAAAGAGCTGTACTAGCACCTACTCACGATGTGATCGAGGAGGTAAACGACTATGTTTTGGATCAAATTCAAAAGGAAGAAAAATTTACTTAAGCTCTGATGAAATAAGCAAGGAAGAGACTAATTGCGGGGTCAGAGAACTTTACTTACAGAGTTTCTTAACTCAATCAGATGTTCCGGTTTACCTAATCACAACTTAAGACTGAAAGTTGGAGCTATAAAAACACACATCTTTCCAAATATTAGCAACTCGGTTGACTGCTTGATGTGTAAACTAATTTTCCATAATAAATAATAATAAATATGCAGTGTATAATCTTTGCAATATTAATATACATATTAATATTCCATAAATATAAATATTAATAAATATTGATATACATATTAATATTCCATAAACTAATTTTGTCTCACTAATTTTCCATAAAAATTTAGTTGCTAATATTCAGTGTATAATCTTTGGCTAATAATGATTACACGACTCAAGAAATAAAAACACACATCTTCCAAATATTAGCAACTCGGTTGACTGCTTGATGTAAACTAATTTTCCATAATAAATAAGTAATAAATATGCAGTGTATAATCTTTGCCAATATTAATATACATATTAATATTCCATAAATATAAATATTAATAAATATTAATATACATATTAATATTCCATAAACTAATTTTGTCTCACTAATTTTCCATAAAAATTTAGTTGCTAATATTCAGTGTATAATCTTTGGCTAATAATGATTACACGGCTCAAGAAATAAAAACACATATCTTTCCAAATATTAGCAACTCGGTTGACTGCTTGATATAAACTAATGTTCCATAATAATAAATATGCAGTGTATAATCTTTGCCAATATATTGAAATGAATATACCTTCGTCGTCTTTAAAAATAAGCGTACACAACCCCGTGATTTTTCACGGGTGTTACACTAGTATTCTTTAATTATATTCGAATTATAGTCGAAACATATAATTCGACATGGTTTAAAAAGAAATAATAAAGATTTCGTATAAAAAATGGCTAAAAGAAATACATGACGAATAAACACAGTCATATTTAAAAACGACAACAAAAAATATGACAAATAAACAATCATTCGTCAGACATTAGATTTTAAAAAAGCAAAAAACGAAAACAATTCATTTTTAATTCTAAACACAATATTGACGAATAAACGAAAACAACAGATAAAAAATAAATACATTGACAGCGAGGTAACGGAAAATCATGAAAATTACAAAATGTAAAAATAAACGAGAAAAAAAAGATAAATTATAAATAATATATAAAATATTATAATGTAGTAAATATTTTCTCAGATCTAGAGAGAGTCAATCATCATCGGGGATAGACTACTTGGAGCAAAAAATACGGCAACGACTATTAATCGACACGCAAACGTATTGCGGCAATAATAGGCTACCGAATATTTTCTACTACAACAAGTAAAATTTATGACGCGGTGTCAACAAATCCTATATATAAAAGCAACAAGCATAGTGCTTAGGTGTCGCACTGTGGTTGAAAATACAATTTCATCTCAAACGTGCACGGATCTAAATTTTCTTTTTTCGCACGGGTCAAAAATTCATTTCAAAAGTGCACGAAACTAAATTTTCGTTTTAAAAATGTACAGGTCAAAATTTCATTTCAAAAGTACATGAGTCTAAATTTTCGTTTTAAAAATGCGCAATTTAGACCCATGCACTTGTCAAAATTTCATTTCAAAAGTATATGAGTCTAAATTTTCGTTTTTAAAATGCATTGGGGGTCATAATCTTCACTAGATTCCGTTTCACTAATTAACAATTGGGTATTACATGAAAAACGGTGTCTAAATTTTTATTTAGAACGTGCGCAAATCAAATTTTCATTTTAACCTTGCACAAGCTTGACTAAATGAAAAACAAGTTTAATATTTGCCCTCTGCAATTGTTCTGGCCGATTCAGTTTTATTAATTTTATTTTATTTTTATCGAAATAATTTTGTTTGATATAATTTCTAAAAATTTAAATACGATTTTATAACTCAATTCTTAGATTGGTAATTTAAAATTCATTAAAATATCGAGAGATTTTATTGTTTTATTTTAGAACTTTATTTTTTAAAATTAATAACTTTAAAAGAAGATAATTAATTAATTATTATAAAAATTATCTTATATATACCTTCTTAAAAAATCTTTTTGAAATAACAAATCCGTACAGTTTACACGGGTATAAGACTAGTTTCCTAAACAAAAAAAACCAACCTAGTTACAAACAAACAGTTTTAATTTCTATCTATACCTATATATTGTGAACTGAACTTGCAGCTTCACTTTGTTAAACAACTAGTTTTACGCCCGTGCAAAAAATGCACGGGTTTAATTTTATTAAACTGAAAAAAATCAATAAAAAAGTGAATAAATATAATAAAAATATGGTTTTAGTATTGCAGTTATATTGATGATCTAAAAAGTAAAGAGAATTTTTACGTTTAACTTAGATGTAAATAAAACAACGCATCTGCTTTACATTATAAAAGTATACAAATTATTATTTAGGACAATGATATCGGTCCAAGTTTAAGAAGTATGAAATATACATATGTAGGATGAATTAGTAAAAAAAAACATTATGTATGTCTAAAATAAAATATTTGTCTTATAACTCATGGGAGTGATACTGGCCCGTTTTAAACGTAAAACGAATAGTAGCCGATAAAAATATGTATAGATTTAAAACTTATACGTACGATTTAAATCCTAAATTCATAACCATCTATTTTATACTCATTGCCACTCAATTTAATCATTTTAGTTGTTGTATGTTAAATTAATATTAAAAGCTTTTTTAATATTGGAATATACTTCATCAATAAAGTCTAGTCGTCTCGGGCTTATTGTAGCCATTTTACAATTAAATGATACCATTTTTTGATAAAATGTTACCATCATTTTTCTGGGTAAAGAGTGACAAAATAAGAATATAAAATTTTGTTATTAAATGCTTATATTTTATTAAAAAGATAGTGATATTTGGTCCGTCTTATTTTTGTCGGTATGAAGCAAGAACTTACGATAAATTAATGAAAGCTTGAACGGAGTAATTAATTAATTTTGTATCAAAAACATGGCGGGCCCTACTTAAATCTAGTATTTTCTCTTTTTATTTTGCATCAACCAATGAAAATCCTCTAAATAAGGTTCCTTTTATAGAAAGAGGATGAAGTGATATATTGATCCAATATGACGATATAAAATGAGTATTTAGAAATGATGATATTAGTCATGGACTCCCGCTTTGTGGCTTCTTAAATTATTTTTATACATATTATTTTTTAAAACACATGCATTGACAAATTTTTCAACATTGATGTACCTATACAATTATGATAGGAAAATAGTCTGTAAATCTTTTATCATGAGAAACGGAAACAAGTCAAACAATAATTAGTTTTAGACAATGACCGATTGATCGATCATAGCGCATTATCATAATAATGCGCAAGAAGCTTTTAACCTTCATAGCATCATTAACCTCTAATTCCATATTTGTTTACCATGATAAGACAAATTTATCACACATGTAATCAATTAAGCACGGAGCATTAATTAATACATACTCTATGATAATGACACATAATTAAGGTTAGCTTGTTGACTAATGATAATGACACATAATTATGGCCATAAATAAAGTTGGTAAAAGTTTACAAATTGGGAATTAAGGGGACATCTAATCAACTATCTTCATAAAGGATTCACATGAATCATAGTTTGATGTCATATAGGATGTCCACGAGTTAGGCCAACGTTTTTTTTTTCGATTTAGGCTTTGTTATTTTTTAATTTTTAGAGCTGAATTTAATTGAACTAAATTGAATCGAAATGAGCTGAATTGAACCGAATTTAATAGAGCTGAGCTGAACTGAACTGTATGAAGATGAAATTAATAGAAATGAATGAAGTTTAATTAAATTGAACTTACTAACTAAAAAAAAATAAAAATAAAATAAAAATAATAATAATAATAATAATAATAATAATAATAATAATAGTTTTGTTTGATTAATAAAAGTTTGTGGCTTTTTAAAAAGAAATGAAGAGAAAATAAATAAATAAATAATAATAATATATTCCACTTATTAATTTATTATTATTTTTTTTTTTAGGAATGAGATGGCAACATCGGGTGTTACTCAATTTGAGTAACACTCGGGATATAATTGTAAATTCCTTAGAAATTTTTAGTTCCCTCTTAACTATTTCAAACTTTAAACTAATTTTTGTTAAGGGGTATTTTAGTCACTATAATTAAATAGATGAATTAGTTGATGGAGAATAATTATAATATACAACTGTAGCAAATCATATCCATATCAATTTTGTTAACAAATTCCTGAAATTTCTATCGAACGTCACGATTACTTAGTTCATCCCTGGAAATTGCATTAAAAATCATTTTTTCTTAAGCAATTAGGTATGATCATAGCTCATAGGGGACTCTTATTAGGATGTTTATGTCATATTGAAAATTTTGAACCCTAATTATTTCACTTTTTTAACATGTTTGTCAACATTTTTAGCTTTAACATTAATGATAATTAGAAAAAGTTGAACAATGATTTTTGGAGTAAATATGATTCAAATTTTGTTACTAATTCAATATACATAATTGCCTTCATTGATCGATTTATAGTAGAAAATTCTTTCGCAAGCTTGCGGTGTATAAATTGAATTTTGCATAGGCGATAACACCATAGAAGATACGTAAACTTTGTTTTTGTGATTAGATATTGCCTACATAAGCAAATGGTAACAAATTACATTTTTCTCCTTTATTTTTAATAAAAGTTCCCAGTTCATAATAATAATAATAATAATAATAATAATAATAATAATAATAAAATAGTAAATAATAATAATAATAATAATAATAATTCCATAATAGTAGCCCTGGTATTGATGGTTAGGGGTCGGGTTTCTTTAAGAATGCTTGGGGGATTGTTGGGCATGATTTTTGCATGGCTGTCCAGGAGTTTTTTCGACATAGCCGAATGCCTAAAGCTGCTAATAGTACTCTCATCACTCTTATTCCGAAGAGTCCTACTCCTAATAATGTTACTGATTTTAGGCCTATTTCGTGTTGCACTGTCTTCTATAAGACCATTACTAAAATTTTGGCCAATCGTTTGAGACTTTACTTGGGGGATGTGATTGGTATAGAGCAAGCTGCTTTTGTTATGGGGAGGGATATTTTTGATAACTCTTCTCTTGCTCATGAGTTAGCCCATAACTATACTAGGCGTCATACCACCCCCCGTTGTATTGTCAAAGTAGACATTAAGAAGGCCTTTGATTCTGTAAACTGGGCCTTCTTGCATCAGTGTTTTCTTTTATATGGGTTGCCTGAGATCTTTGTCAAATGGGTTATGGCTTGTGTTACTTCCCCTTGGTACTGTATTAATATTAATGGGTCTGTTGAGGGCTTCTTTAAAGGGAAGCGTGGTCTTCGTCAAGGTGATCCTCTCTCCCCTTACTTGTTTGTCCTTTGTATGGAGGTTCTCTCGCGCCAGTTGCGTCTTTTGCCTTCTTATGATGGGTTTTCTTTCCATCCTAAGTGTGTGAAATTGAGGCTTACACATTTGGTTTTTGCTGATGACTTACTTGTCTTTATCCGTGGTGATGTTCCTTCTGTCAAGGCTGTGGCTACTTGTCTCACTAGTTTTGCTAGCTATTCTGGGTTGGTTGCTAATCCCATGAAAACCTCGGTGTATTTTGGTGGTGTTCATCCTTCTGTGAAGCAGCCGATCCTTGATCAAACTGGGTTTACTGAGGGTGATTTCCCTTTCAAATACCTTGGGCTTCCCTTGTTTACTTCTCGGTTAACTAAGTCTCTGTTTAACCCTCTCCTTGATCGTATCCGTGATAGAATTAACACTTGGTCTCAGCACAAAATTACTTATGCTGGTAAGATTCAATTAATTAACTCTGTTATCTTTGGGATGAGTACTTTTTGGGGTGCTTGTGTCCTCCTTCCTAAGGGGGTGATAAAGCGCATTATTAAGCTTTGTAAAGACTTTCTTTGGGGCATTGACAATTGTAGATGCAGGTTTGTTTACCAAAGTTGGGCTGCTATGTGTGCTCCTCGAGAAGAAGGTGGTATTGATATTAAGGAGATCTTGAGTTGGAATAAAGCTCAGGCAATAAAGTGGTTGTGGAAGATTGAAACCCAACCTCATTCTATTTGGGTGAAGTGGATCAAGGCCTATGTTCTTAAAGGGCAAAATGTTTGGGATGCTACGCCTAATGCTGCGGCCTCTTGGTATTGGCGTAACATTCTGGCTATTAAAGATGAGCTTATAGGCTGCCTTACTCAACCCACTGCCCAGGCCAATATCTGTGACATTGCTGACTTTGATGTTAGTCACTTTTATGAGATTTTTCGTAATCATCGTACTACTGTGACTTGGCACAAAACTATTCATGTCCAGGAAGCTTATCCTAAACATCGATTTATTGCCTACCTTGCTATTCAAAGAGGTCTTCCTACGGTGGATCACATAATTAGCCGAGGGATGCAATGGGTCAATAGGTGTAGCCTTTGCTATAATGATTTTGAGACTCATGCCCATATTTTCTTCTCTTGTAGTTTCTCAAGTGCTATTTGGAGTTCTATTTAGAGGTACTACAACTTCCATACTGGTGCTTCTGATTTGCTTGAAGTTTTGCATTGGTACCTCACTCACAACCGAGGAGTTAGTTGGATCAAGAAGCGGCGAAGATGTAGTTTGGTTAGTACCATTTATTTGCTTTGGCAGGAACGAAATGCTCGCATTTTCAAGAGTCTCCAACGGACTGAAGATCAATTACTGCAAGATATTATTAGTCATGTTAATCTCCGAATGCTACATTCGTCTTTTGGGCTTGATGAAGCCAACGTTTGTAAACAGTTGTATTGACTTAGTTTTTTTAGTTGGCTGTATCTTTAGTGCTTCTTGATTGGCTATTACTCTGATAGTGAATCAACTAGCATTGTACCAGTTTTTCAACACCGCATATTATATGTGGTGTTTTTCTGGTCTTTTTTTCCTTTTTTTTAAGGTTTTTTTTAGGGGGCTACTCTGGTCTCCTTTGTAGTTGGGTTCAGGGTCTTGTATACTCAAACTTAATTATGATATATGACAAAGATCCTTTGCTTTTCTGCAAAAAAAAAAAAAAATTCCGAGGGTGGAGTCTAGTGGTTAAAACTTGGGTGTAATTTTCAGAAGACCCGGGCTCAAGCCTCCTCAAGAGCAAAAATTTTGTGGAACATTCTTGGCTCGAGTCCAGTCCTAATAGAGTTCGAGTCTGCCGAGCTGAGCTGAACTGAAAATAAGTCAGAAAAAACAGGGCCTTAATGTTGTTGAACTAATTTATAAATATGAACTTTTCAAAACAAAATTTATAGGATTTGGACTTTTTTGAACGGATGAGATTTAAACTGAGCTAAATTATAAGATTTAGACTTTTCTGCATTAATAAATTTACATGATCTGAAGTTTTGAACTGAACTTTTTTGACTTTAGTTTATAAGATCTAAACTTAAATTAATTTAACTTAACTTAGTTATTACTTATTATTATCTTTATTTTTTAAAAATATTATTAACCAAAAAAAAAAATATAATGTGTGACTGTATGTATAAGATGAGAAAGGCTTTTCAAAATTTTATGGTTTTGTCACATCAATTTTCATTATTTTATTTTTTATTTTTTAATTACTGAACTTTATTTTAGATTTTATGTACTTCCTCCTCCTCTTCTTTAACTAGTATCAATTTACCATAGGAAAAACAACTAACCAAAATAGCCATGGCCGGTTAGACTAAACCAAATTAACACTCAAGTTAGTTATGCATGTTATTAATGAATGAAGATAAAGTATGCGCACTGAAACAACCTAAATACTATTAATCAAGCAAAACGTGTAATCTATGTGTAAATGAGTTCCGCTAAATTAACCAAAACTAAATAAAGCAAAACGTAGGAATATTGAGATTGAGTTTTTGGATTCGAACCCGTATGAAACAAGCGCCAAACCCGCATTTGTTAGCTAAAACACATACTCAATTATCCTATGTACAATATTAGCATGCCTTAACACCCACGTAAACCTCCTTTAAATCTTCGATCGAACAAGCAACAAACACTATAAAAACCAATTGTATACACCTTATTTTACACTATAATTTCACATAGAATTTGCAAACATAAGTAAATTTGATTACGCAAACGACTATTACCTGGTAGCATCTATTAGTTTTGTATTCGTCTCAAAAACAGTTTCTAGTAAACATGTTTTCTATTCATTGTAGTTACTTTTATGTCTTTGCTTATTGAGTCAAATACCAATTCTATAAACCTTATTTTACAACTGAAAAAAAAAAAAATTCTCCCAAACCAAACAATTAAAAATATCTTCGACTACTTTTAATTTACGGTTACCCTAGCCATATCCATTTAATCTTTTAAAAAAGGGATGCAAAAAGTATGTCAATGTGTATTATTGGTTCTATATAAATTTTTTAAAAACTTACCGGTTACCATTACTCTTATCTTGCAGGATTCACGTACTATTACAATGGGCGCATCAGTCGGACTGAAAGGGTTTCACACCGGTTTTGTTACAATTTTTGGTATTCTCGGGAACCTCATATCCGGGGTTGTATTCATCGCTCCAATGTAAGTTTCATTATCCCATTTCCCTGCCCCTTTTTTTTTGTTTTATCATTTTATTTTTTTTTTATTACTAATGATAATTATTATTAGAAATACTAGTTTTAAATAGCATGGTTTTGCATTTTATATCTTATTTCAAATGATGTAATATAATAATGTAAGTTTTATAAAAAAATATATTGTCATGTACAAACTTGCTAATTGAAAATAAAATTATAAATCAAGTCAAAATTCTTAAATATATATATTAAGACTTACGAAAATGTTTTAAAGTATTATATTAAGACTAACGAAAATGTTTGTCAATATGATATTCAAATTGATTAATTTTTTCCTTTTTTTTACCGAAACAAAAAAATCTCTTGTTGATCTTATTTAAGAAAAAAACAATAGGTAATTCTTTTGTAGATTTAAGTCTTTAACACGTATTTATTATCTTTATGTAGGTCAACATTTTACAATATATATAAAAAACGGTCGACTGACGGGTTTTCTTCAACCCCGTATGTAATTTCACTATTCGGCTGCCAATTATGGCTATACTATGCCATAATAAAGACAAATCAGCCCCTCCTTATCAGTATTAATACACTCGGCGCGGTTATTGAAACCGTGTACATTATAGCATTCGTCTTCTTTAGTTCACATGTTGTTAAGGTAAATATTTTTTCATTCCTTTTAGCTTGATTAATAATTTATTATAATATAATCTCGGCAAATTATTAAAAATAGCCCGACATTTAGATAATTTTTATAAAAATAACCCATGTGTTTTAAATATGACCCATATATTGGGTTATTTTTGGAAGATTACCCAAACATTGGTTATTTTTATTTAAGTTGTAATATTGGTTTATTTTTGGAAGATTAATCAAACATTGGTTATTTTCATTAAATTTGCCTATAATATAACTAACTAGTAACTAATGTATTTTTTTTTTAAAAGTTGCGTACCGCCAAGTTCGTTGCGTTCTTGAACTTGGCCGTATTCTTTTCAGTCGTTCTAATAATCCAACTAATTCCGACGAGTTTTCGTCTGAAAGTCTTGGGTTATATTTGTGATGTTGCCACAATCGCGGTGTTTGGATCCCCGCTGACAGTCCTGGTAAGGAAAAAAAATATGTATTGATTGTTTTTTAGTATTTTGTTTTATTTGCTGTTTTCTTATGTATTCTTTGTTTGTTTGTTTTTTCAGGTGAATGTCATTAAAACTAGAGATGTGAGATTTATGCCATTTTCACTCTCTATTTCATTGACATTTTCCTCGGTAATTTGGTTTCTTTACGGTTTGTTTGGCATCGATGTTTTTATTATGGTACGTATTCATTTCTAAAAGTATTTTTTCTCGTAACATATACTAATATAGTCCAACGTATTTTTTATGACAATAATTTCGTCTAACTGCAACAAAGAAATATGAGGGTAGGGATGTTTAAATGGGTATGTCAATATATGTATCAATTTTAAATTGATAAAATCGGTCAAATTGTAAATGTCACCTCAAAATAAATGTCGAGTTTATGTTACGGAATGAGGACAATTCATGATTAATTTTGGATCAAAATATTTTCAAACGCTAAAAACTGTAATAATTTATATTAATGTCGATTAATATTATATAAGGCTAGTACTTAATCATATTTTTCTTTCATTGGACGTAAAATCAATGATTTAATAACGTATTTATTTTACAAGTAATAGGTAGGGAAATATTACTAATAAATAATGTGTTTTTTTTTTTATAGATTCCTAACGTTGTTGGACTCCTAATGGGTTTAATCCAAATGACTGTATTTGGAGTGATTCAAACTTTTTTCAGTCCAAGGGCCGCAACAAGGAGTGAAGACCTCGAGAATCAAGAAATATAGGGAAACAATGGTAGAATAGAAATAAATAATTGTCCATTTATATTTCTTATATTAAATGAAACTTCTATTACTCGGAATTCTAATTATTGTTATATTACTAAGTACATTAAATGATGAACGGATTTAAAACTGTAAAGATTTTGAAGTTGTAGTAAGAGCAATAGCAATAGATCGAGGTTTTTATTCTTGGGTTTGTAAATAAGAACTTCAAAGTTAAAGTTCTTCTATTGTGAGTCACATTGGGTTTGTTAAAATAAGAATTTGGTTCTTATTTAAGAACCAAGTTCTTTGTTGGTTTCAAGAAGAAAAAAAAAAGTTTATGTAGATAAAATAATTAATAGTGGGTCCTAATTAAGAACTAAATAAAGTTCTTCTATTGTAATGTGAAGTTCTTAAACTTAGTAATTTGTGAAAATAACTTGGAAATAGAAAGAACTTTATATGAAGTTCTATTATTGCTATTGCTCTAAAGCTTAACGAGTTTGGAGTAACTTAATAAGCACGGAATTTGAAGCAACATTTAATAACACCACCATTAACACCACCATTTGTGTCGCACTCTTTTACTTTTGGAGTGCCTTTCCTTAATAACACCACCATTTGTGTCAAAAAACGTAACTAATTTCAGCATTATTGGAATCTCCCTCGGACAAATTTCAATTTGTGGAAAGCATTCGATGGCTTCGAGCGATTTTGCGTCTGAAGTAGGTAAAAAATGTTAGTGATTTTGATTACAAAGTCATTTAAGTGTATTCGGGTTTTCAGGCCGAAATCGGTTTGAGCTCGAAAATGATATAATGTGAGTTAGGGGGTGCGGAGTGCACACTCATATAATCGGATTATCAAGTTCATGGGTTAAATGGATAAAGTTGTGATAAATGTTATTTATCATGTTTTAAGACCGTTTAATAAGTGTTTACGTTGTATATTATGTACCATTTCGGGTTAGACCCTTTGGGTTCGAGAATTGAAACACTTAGTATATTCCTTGTGTTTGGTGGTTACTTGTGTGGGTTTTTTATTTGAAACCTAACAACCAAATATGCTTATCCATATAACAATCTTGTATAACATATATACTATAGATATATAAGGAAGAGTTAGAATAATTCATTCTAACATAAGAAAAAATTCAGATTTGGTAAATACTATTAGGAATATTAACAATAGTTGGGCCTCAACCATAACCTTAAGGTTTTGGTTGAGACGGTTCATCTATCATGGTATCAGAGCCAGTGTGACCGAAGGTCACGGGTTCGAATCCTGGCAACCTCAAAACCCCTCGAAAATTCACGAAGTGGAAACCCAGCACACGGTATGGGGGGCCTGTGCAAACTAACCACTCTTCAAGCCCAATGGGCATTCGAGTGAGGGAGCGTATTAGGAATATTAACAATAGTTGGGCCTCAACCATCACCAAGATAAAAATTCCATCAAGTAATCTTTTTATTTTGCCTAGATGAAGAGGGTCTCAACCGTCTTATCCTACAAGGGATTTCGTGTAACCCAAGGCATGAAATAGGGTCGAAATACTCTTAAGGAAAGCGTGCTCTTCGTGATTCGGTTGATATCCAAGTTTACGATCATTATCACATTTACCCTATACCAATTATTCAACATTCTTAAGAGTATTGTCGTTATGTGATGATGATCGACGGGTATGCAAAGAGATATTAATATCCCGGTGCTTATGGGTTAACGAATTCGTTTTGGGAATTTTTGTATGTAAAAGTAATATAATGGTTTCAGAGAATACCACTAAAAAGTTAATTGGAACTTATGTTAGATTTAATCATCCGTCTAAAGGCCAATAACTTCATACTAAATTATTCGGTAAATACTAGATGCGGAAGCGTACCTGATTACATGACGAAAGATTGGGATGAACCGTCTAAAGGGACGGTCTTTGGATTAGGTCTTCTAGTAGACACACATACCGACAGGATCTCTCTACTGATGGGATGCGGGGAGATTAGGTTATTGTGTGCTACTAGGGACCATAACCCTAGGTGACTATATATAGTCTCCTTAGTCTAATGCGCCCATCATGCATTAGAAACCTAATGGGTATCTACACTTAGATAATAGTCAGGCCCATACTTTTAAGACGAACATAAGCCCGTATTTAATACACCGTAGTGGATCACTTTATATTTGGGCTTAACTTAATTGATAACGCATAAATACAATTACTACCGAATAAATAATTTGTCCACGTATATTATTGTATTAGGCCCATAATTCTTACAATCTCCCACTTGGGCCAAATACATTCATATATGTGTAACACTTTGATAATTGTATCTATAATAACCTTATGAGCTCAAAATGCTATCACAATCTAACCGTCTTAAGCAATTCGGTCCATCAATTATATCAACATAGGATCAAAGCGGCCTTTGCTACAATTTGTCGTAACAAGACCCTCAATGGTCACATATGACAATATAACCAACGACATGAATCGAGCATGGGAGTGCAGCATGAAAATAGCATCCGAATGTGATCCAAATATGCATATTTCCAACTGGTCCACCTCAGTGAGATCAACCAAATAAAACAGAGTGAAACCATAAACCGAAAACTTTATTTCTGCAGAACTTAATAACCGTAAACTTTAATGTGTCTAACATGACAAACTCCCACTTATACTGAATTTCCTTAAAACCGAAACACCCATTTGAGCAATGAGCTCAAGGAACATTGTGGGTGGTAATCACTTAATAAGCGGATCCGCAAAATGGAGTCTGTATCAACATGTATAATCGACACCTTTTCACTCTGAACTGTTTCTTAAACAATACATCACTTGCATTGTTAATTTGAAACTATATTAACTCACATTTGTCACAAAATAACCTAAGTGGTATTGTAATACCAAACCGAATTTGCAGCCTTAAGACAAATGCTCATAACCAACTAGGAGTCGAAATAACGAATGATCTCAACCTGAATCGATCTCCTATGGATACTGCTTTGTTCCAAAATTAAATGACAAATAATATATTTGGCTGCCCTTAGTGGATCTAAGATCCTAATATTTATCACCTTAATATCTGTCAAATAAACTTTAGAGTGTACGCAATATCTGAACGCATACAAACTAAATATATATCATAATGCTTAAACACACAAAATATTTTCTGAATATATGAATTAAACATTATTGTACTTTCCGAATGAATATTTCCTTTAGGGCATTTGAGACTAATTTGTCTCCTTTACTGAAAGGATATAAAACCAGAATATTTTCGTACTCCCACTGAATCCCGAGTATCTACAACATTCATCTAATATCAAATAAGATGATAGCAATGCAGATTTGTAGTCTTTATGACGGAAAACCTTGCTTAAAACTTTATAGGATGAATTACCTCAATTTGCAAAATATTTACTTTGAATCTATTGAATCAAAGTTATAGCTTTTTGCACTGAATAATTTCACCAATGTCATAATTGAGAAACAAATCTGAACATTCATCCAATATAACCGAAAAATGAGTATGCCAAAATGTCCTTATAGTCAAGATCGTCAAAATGAAATTCATTGCCACATTACCTTTTGAACCTTCTTGGTAACAAATAAATACTTGAAACCAATATATCTTATAACTTTTGGTAATTGAACAATGTCCAAATATCATCGTCCATCAAATGACTTAATTTCTTTAAGGCATTGATCCACCTATATGAATTAGAACCTTCAATGGTTTGTTAGATGGTGACAGATCACCTTCTAACATTCCATCATCTAACTCTTATTGCAACTTGTTAGTCCGACTTTCCATTGTTATCCATTTTATCCATATGGGAAACCAATGTAATTAATTTAGTTGCATTTACTTTATTAAGTAGATCATCTAATGAATTGGTTATTGAGATAGTTGAGTTTGTATCTACTGAATTGATCTTATGATCCTGTATAGGGAGACTTAAAATAATGTCAATTACCTTTTCTCCCACTCAAACTCAATAATCTCAATGAACCCCTTAATTTCCGTCTTAAACAACTTGATTTTGGGATCACTAACTTATTACCCTTAGAACAAACAGATCATTGACCGTCCTTAAGTCCAACTATTAATTAACCTTATGACTTTTAAGTCTCATCCTTAATTAGTTGGACATGCCAAATGTGTAAATGAGTTACACAATGATTAAATAGTCAATGTCATTGTTATAACTTTATCAAAGACAACTGCAAACTTTAAGAACTTATTAGAGACATCTGGAGAAGGACAAGTATAGAAATTAATCATACCCCCTATCCAGCCTTAAGATTATGTTACACCATCCATACTAAAAAAAACATCATATGGTATAACATCAAAAACAAGATCGAACACCTCTAGCAATTTTCCAAAAAATAACCTTAACGTTATAAATATCCACATTTATGATAAATGACATAATTAATTCTTTATTGAGTAAAACAGCTTAGTCAAAAATCACTGAAAACGTCAAGAACTTAAAACTTCTCACAAATGAGATTTAGATATCCATGCCTATATTTTATCTACATAACGAATTAAACCACTAATACTGAGAGTATAAAATGGTTCACCTTCTCGTATATGTTAGTAATAAGACATCAAAAAAAAAAATTAACTTTGATATCTAATCTCCCTTGTATTTGTCTTTACCCCTTAAAAAAAAGAATAGCTGAAGTCAGGGGACAACAATTTCATTTTGACACAAAACTTTAATTTTCCTTTTAATGTGTCGTACCGAAAAGAAACTGTCATTTCTTAATTGTACTTTATATCCACCGAACTTTAATGCAGGCTTGTTTGAAAGAGATTACAATCTAGACTATAAATAATTATCAAAATTGATGGATTCACTATTATTTGAATCAGGAAAACACAAACAATTAATTATATCTCAATGAACACAGAACCAAATTTGTTCATATGGAAAATAATCTCTTTTCACCTAAAGGGTGATACAAAAGTGTTTTCCAAATTCAAATAAAAGGACAAGTCAATAATGATAACTAAAATAGTTGACTGTCTCAAACTTAGATGATGATTTGCCCCAAATAGATGAATCTTTCATCATCAATTGACTCTTACATCTTAGTTATACTTGCATCGATATACTTATGTGGGCGAAAAATCCAAATTCACCCATCGAATATGATTGGATATAAAAAAAATAACCTTAGACAAATCCAATGAGAAGCCTAACTTAACCGACACGCCAAGAGTTAACAAAAATTGCTAGATTTACCTTATGTGTCAAAACTCTTAACAAACTAACATTAAAAGGTCTAACCTTATATTTGTCTCGAGTTTGACTTTTGCAGCTTCTTAAGTAACTGAACAATGCCCTTGAATACTTCCTTAATTTCGCCTTAGATAATCACTAAACATGCATTTTAAATGTACTACTGCTCAAATCACGTGAATCCACACGAGACTTTAGTCCTTATGAGTAGCAATTACACATTTCAAAACAATGTTGTGATTATCGCAACCAGAAATAAATATTTACATTCTTTACCATTCATTTAATAAATGGATTCATCCGAATCAAGAATGTAACTGAACATGACAGATATAATAATCATAAATGTCAAACTGAATGAACAAAACGATATTCTTCTATTTTGAATAAATTCAAATAATTAAAGTGTCGTTGCCAAAATTAATATTTAGTTATTAAACATGAATATTATCTAGGCACAAACACTACCCTTTGAATAATTGTAATCAAATATTGACAATAAACTCACGTCGAATACTAAGCCTTCCTTTGGGCCGACTTAGTACACACATGCAAATACCTAATAATCGTCACATATTTATTACCCAACGTGTACATGCAATTCGGCCAAATAATAGTCTTCCTTTGGGCCGACCATTATTCGCATGAATTACACACACTAAATCAAAGAATTGAATTTATTCGCCGTAAAACCTTTATGGGCATCCTTATGAGTGTCAACATAAAGACACTCCCCTAACTTGATTTTCAGATTCAATATTGGCATTCCCATCATCACAAGATACCTAGCACAACATCAATTTTAGTCTTTGGACATAAAATTAACTTGTAAGTGGTCATCTTGGTGTAGTGATCAAATATTAACAATAAACTCCTGTCAAACATTAAGCCTTCCTTTGGGCCGACTTAATATTCACATGGAAACCTTATAATTGTTACATATTTACCACCACAAGTATGACTGAATTTCGGCCAAATAATAGCCTTCCTTTGGGCCGACCATTATCCGCATGAAACTCGGTCACACACCGTAGTCATAATATCTAAATTATTCAACTTACACAATAGAGGTTACTTTGGCAACTTATTGTGTCGATCAAACAACCTAAAATATTAGACCCGTTATTATAAATCCATATGGCCAATTATTAAATCTGAAAATAACAAGTATGAAATTGACAAGTGACTTTACCTTTATTGATATACAAAACTTTATCAAAATTAATTCCTTAGTCGTATAAATCTGTATAGTTAATAGATCATACAAGTATATGTCCATAATTATCACTTGTCAAAACTCGAAACATTCCCTTTAAAAACAAGGATATATAATTATATCATATACATAAACCAAACAAACTTTGCATTACAAACTTCATAAAATTATCCCAAGCAACCATAAAAATTATGAATGTAAAGGCAAATGAAAAACACGTATTCCATATTAGTCCTTAAATAACATAAACTAGATCCTTAATCTCATATTAACCATATTAACCTGAAAGAAACTTTATAGCAGTCATAAGAGATGTTGAACCAAAGTTACGTTGTATCAAATTACATCTTAATTATATATACCTTATACCAAATTTATAAGATCATATCATATATACCTTAAACCAAATTAACAAAAAAAACCAAAAAAGTATTCGTAACCTAATGACAAATTGCTAATCATTGATTGATTACAATTCACACGACATACAAAAACTGAAATTACTGTGCCGTAATGATGACAAAAAATTATCACCCTATAAACTGGAGTATAGTTTAATACTCCCATACAATTAACGTCATACGGAGTACAATTAACGTCATACGGAGTACAATTGATTAAGGCGTACCCAATTATTCAAAATATCAAAATATCAAACGTGATTTAATTAATCCATATCCCAAATAATTTAATACGAAGGAGGCTCTGATACCACTTGTTAGATTTAATCATCCGTCTAAAGGCCAATAACTTCATACTAAATTATTCGGTAAATACTAGATGCGGAAGCGTACCTGATTACATGACGAAAGATTGGGATGAACCGTCTAAAGGGACGGTCTTTGGATTAGGTCTTCTAGTAGACACACATACCGACATGATCTCTCTACTGATGGGATGCGGGGAGATTAGGTTATTGTGTGCTACTAGGGACCATAACCCTAGGTGACTATATATAGTCTCCTTAGTCTAATGCGCCCATCATGCATTAGAAACCTAATGGGTATCTACACTTAGATAATAGTCAGGCCCATACTTTTAAGACGAACATAAGCCCGTATTTAATACACCGTAGTGGATCACTTTATATTTGGGCTTAACTTAATTGATAACGCATAAATACAATTACTACCGAATAAATAATTTGTCCACGTATATTATTGTATTAGGCCCATAATTCTTACAACTTACATTCCTATTAATTATAAGGTATGTTTTTCCCTTCTTTTACATATAAAATTGTTTCGAATGTCGTCTTGCGTGGATCTTTACGCACACCATCGATGATCTTCACTTTGCCTATTGCCAGACACGTTATCTTGATGTATTTCAAGTTGTAGTGTATTTAATTTTTTTGGTCTTACACAATTAATGCCAAACATGAATATTATCAATTTATCATACTAGTGAATTGTTTTATACACGTTGACAATTGACATAGATACCATATATTTCTGCAATTCTGCCAGATTTTGTGTATTAGTTTGATGTCTGATATCATATACGGGTAATTGTAGATGTGGTTTTATCAGATTGTTAATTGCGTCAAATTATACTTTAGTGGCATGGTTTTGTACGTTATTGCTAGGAATGTATTATGTATGGCAAATTGATCATTGTATATGAACATGTATACCATGGAGTTCTGTTGTTATTAAAATTTCTGATTTGCTGATAGAATTCATTTGATGAGGGCATGGTTTCTTTTTTATGAATAATGTTTTATTGAATGGTAAAGTAGTTTTACATGCATTTGATGTCAATGACATTATTGATAATGGTGGTTATACCTATGGCTTGTGGATATTTGGTTTGTAATATCTATATATATATATGTTTTATGTCTTCTTAATTGGCTATTGTTGATAGAATTAATGATTATGATACCAGTTATGGTATGATCATGATTATTGTTTTTGTTAGTCTATAACATGACTATGTAATTACTTTAAACATGTCAAATTTTGTCTTATATAAATAATTTACATCTTGTGTCAATAGATATTTATTTTAGACATTAAGACATGTTTTATAAATAATTTTAATTTTAATATGGTGTAATATTAAGTGGTTGTCTACTTGTTTGTATGACATGATTAAGAGAATTTCTCTTGATAGTTGTAATTCATGTTATGTACAATAGTGGTATATTGTTAATTGTATGAATTATAGTACTATAACAATAGTGATATACTATTGAATTATGTACAAGGTGAGTGTAAATGTGTCTAATGAATCCTCATTGATATTATACATTGTCATGCGGGTTGAGCGGTATCATACAGTTGCTTGTATGGCTCAATAGCATTGTGTGTATGTGGTTAGGTGGTGGAGAGTTATGGTTAATGGTTACTTTAGCCACCATTGGTTTACTTATGAAAGTGTTGGAGACTTGCCCATGAAAAAGGACATGTTTAATGTCAATTTTTGTCTCATTGTTATTAGTCCTTGTTATTTTTTTTTACAACAAGTTTAATGAGATGGGTTTTAGTGTCAATCTTGATCAAGAGTTGTTAATTGATCATGTGTGTTAGATTTTGAATATGTTTGTTTGATCAATTGGTTTAAAATGATCATGTTTCTCGTTGCGGTTAATATGCAATAACTTTATACTCATAAGGATATTAGTGAGATCAATGTTTTGTTTATGATGTTTGATTATCAAATGTTATAATGAACTTTTTATTTTATATTGATGATCAGTAATATATTCACATGGATGTTTGTAGTGTTCTCACTATGCTTGTTTGCTGGTAACTTTACTAGTACAATTTCATATGCCTTTATTATATGGTTTTATATAATGTATGAAATGAGTCCTATGGAATGGGATGAGCATACTATGTAAGATCTCTTGAATGTATATAACACACGGAAAATGTTGATATTGAGAGGTAACATATGAGTATGCATATGTGGTTTGATAGCATTTTGTATTGATATAGGGCGGTAAAAAGGGACCGTAAAATGGTACCTTAGGTAGCCTAATTTTCAATGAGGAGATGGAACTCAACCATGTAGGACATAAATATTGAAGTTGTGTTAATCTCACTTTAATTATTTATGTGATATATATGAACATGTAAAGAAATATTTATAAACATATGATGTTTTGATCAATGGTTTTTTGATCGGTTATATAGTATTCTGATTAGTGTTCTAACTATCTTGTAATGATTGTTTAACATTTTAATGTCTTGTGTAAAGTTTTTAAAAATTTGATTACGTTATTGTTTTTACCATATAATCTCGGGAATTATGGTTTGTGATAATCATGGTGAGATTATAGAGTCATGGTGGTTTAGCCATGTAAGAGGTAAATTGGCAATATTGAAAGTACAACTATTGACAATCCGGCAATGGAGTTGTCAGTTGTTGTAAGATTAATGACAAGTTGATCTTTGGCATAGACCAAACATGATTTAACTTGTTAAGGTGATTTTGTTATCATGGTTTTATACGAGGGACATAGGGGAGGTAATTTGATCCTTGAGATTAGGATCAAGGGTGAGATTATTATTCTCGGTCAATACTCCCAATGGTGAATATGACGCTTTTATCCAATAATAAAAGTGTAGTTATGACTCAAATTTTCACAAGGGCTTAATTATTGTGGTTCGAAAAGTGGAGTAAGAATACTTGTTTATCTAGTACTCATCTTTGGCAAACTATTAGGCAAATGTGAAAATGTATTAAGTAAATCATGAATTATGGTTTGTCCAATGTTGGTTTTCCTTCGGGCTTAGAGGGGTAATTAATTTTATGCAAATTATTGAATTATCAATGTAAAAGTGTATTGACTAGCTACTAATGGTAGTGTATTTGCTTGGGGAAATACCATGTGTATATGGATTTCCATGAAGCGAATTTGCATTATAAGTTTGACATTGGAGTTGGTATGCGTAGTGTTAGCATAGCCGGTTAAAAGGCTAAGTAGCTAAGAAATTAATCTACGGTATTACTTAAAGTATTAGACTAATTTCATCCATGATTTTGATAGTGAATAACGGTGCGCACAGGGGTGTTTGCTATAACACATTATTGGACTATCATAAATGGGATTGATCTTGGTTGTTGTTTTAATGAGATCTCAATATATCTAGTGGATCACCTTGCATAAAGTATCAACTAGGGACTTGATTAACAAGTCGGATATCGGGATGATAAAGCCTAAATTGATCTTTTGTGGTAGGACACCCAACTCCCCTCTAACTAATTTTTAGAGGCTGAGTTCAATGTGGAAAGCCTATTATGTAAGATTGAAGCACATAATTTATAATATCCCGAAAGGATGTGCTTGAACCTGCGAGAATGGTAGGATCTTTGAAAAAATGTTATTGCAGGGCATGATTAAAAGAATCCACCGATATGAGTGTGAAGTGTAGCCGCTTCTTAAAGCTTGGGCTTGGCTTTGTATGCGCTCATGAATGGATATGGACACATGGCTGTTAAAAGTGTCAAGAATAAACTTTTTGGAGTTATTTGAATTTATGTGTATGTTATCTTCATGTATTCAAAATGGGTTGAAGGGTTCAATCCGTGGGACACCCTGATTCTCGAATATTTGGAATGTGTAATGTACTAATGTGGAAGTTCAATCTTTGGGACACTTTCATTTATGCATAGATTTGTTTGCTTTGTGGTTTTATTGGAAACAAGGGTGTAGACACTAAAATTTATTTAAGTGTCGAAAATACAGAAATGGATTGAATTGAGTTAATAAAAAATAAATTACTCAATATAATTATTTCTGTTCCTTTTAAAATCAAATTTGGGTCATTCTGAGTTATTCGGGTCCAATCAGAAGCCAAATTGGGCCAAAATTGTAAACAAACCGAAAATGGGCCTGAAGCCCAAAGCCCACCGAAGCCCATTTCTCTATAAATAGAGCGAAGTTTGTTAAAAAAAGGAAAAAGGGGAAGAAAACTCAAAGAAAAGAAAAACTCTGAAATTCTCTCTGAAAATCTCGTGAAATTCATCTTAAGCAGTCAACAAGCACAACAAATTCGTGCCGCCTGCGCAAGAAAACTCAAACACTCAAACACGAATATTCAAACATTCAAACTTGAATATTCAAACATTCAAGAGAGATTTAAGTCGTTCGACCCTCTCGCGAATACAAGTCAACGTGACGCGTAGAGTGCATCCACCCTCTACACGCGACCCCCTTCAACAAAAACGCACGCGCACCCCTTAAGTGGATCGTGCACGTGTAACTTGTTTGTTTAGTTAGAATCAGAGGATTATTAGAGATTGTACACGAAATTTTCTGATATTAATAAAAAACTTATTTTGTTTCTGTGTTTTGTATTTCAGTTATCGTAATACAAAATCCGTCGTTACAAATTTGGTGAACCCGACGTGAAAATCTCTACCTCTCATCTCTACAACTTTACAAGCCAAGTCTACTCGACGATGTCTACCAAGCAAGACACATCACCCAACGCTTCTAAGAAGACCTACGTAGCAATAGTGCAGGGTACCCCTACTGCTGCTGCCTCCCCAGCTGTGCAATCAGTTGACATCTGCACTAGAGGAATGACAAAGAAAGCTGCCATCAACGCTGCTGCTACCAGCCTACGCTCTGCACATGTGCCTACCAGGCCACGCAAGTTCTCTGTTGCCTCTATAGCTGCCGCTGCTACAGCTATCCTTTCTGCCTCTACTGCTTCGCGTAAGGAGGCTCGAAGTTTTAAGGTCGACAACAGCGCTTCCCCCTGCAAACCTAGGGCGTCGCCAAGAAAGAAGGATGCTTCCACTCCTATTAGCGCATCAGTCATGGTAATTGCTGGTTCTACACTTGAAGAGCAAGTCCAGAACATGAATAAACTTCTTGAAAAGATGATGAAGGAGAACGATGAAAAGAATAAGAAAATTGATGAACTTCAGAAGGAAGTGGTAGAACTCCGTGACAGGAAGACTCACAGCGAGCCGAGTGATACCGACAAGGATGGTGAAACTGATGAGGATGCAG
Source organism: Silene conica (assembly GCA_029255685.2). Classification (NCBI taxonomy): domain Eukaryota; kingdom Viridiplantae; phylum Streptophyta; class Magnoliopsida; order Caryophyllales; family Caryophyllaceae; genus Silene; species Silene conica. The sequence goes on from CM055314.2 coordinate 80,042,139, forward strand.
ATGACAATGGAAAGCCTAACAAGGAGTTTGGCGCCTACACTAAAGAGAAACTTCAGGAGTTGATAGCCAAGACAATCAAAAGACAGTTAGGTGAGAGCTCGAAAAACAGTGGGCGCTACATCAAGCCTTATACTAAGAGGATCGACAGTCTGCGCATGCCTCCTGGGTATCAGCCTCCAAAGTTTCAACAGTTCGACGGAAAGGGAAATCCAAAGCAACACATCGCCCACTTCGTCGAGACATGCAACAACGCCGGAACCGAAGGTGATTGTTTGGTAAAGCAGTTCGTACGCTCACTCAAAGGAATTGCGTTCGATTGGTATATGGATCTGGACTCTGAGTCAATTGACAGCTGGGGTCGCATGGAAGATGAGTTCCTCAACAGATTCTATAGCACAAGGCGTATCGTTAGCATGAGTGAATTGACAAATACAACCCAATGGGAAGATGAACCTGTCGTTGACTACATAAACAGGTGGCGCGCACTGAGTCTGGAATGCAAGGACCGCTTAAGTGAAACCTCAGCAGTCGAGATGTGCATCAATGGGATGAGCTGGGATATTCTCTATATCTTGAAGGGGATCAAGCCGAGAAGCTTTCAAGAACTGGCGACTCGCGCTCATGATATGGAGATTACAATCAAAGGACGTGACAAGTCTCGATCAACGTCTTCCAAGGCAGCGAGTGAGAAGAAGGAGTTCAAGAAAACTAATAAGAGCTCTAGATCATCAACAAAGGAAACAATGGCCGTCGAAACCAGCAGCGCGCCTGTGAAGATCTCATCCAAGCCTAAGTATGAAAAGAAGAAAGAGAAGTTTGCTTACAACTACCAACGAGAGAAGCCTACCTTGGAGGAGTTACAAGCAAAAAAGTACCCATTTCCAGACTCTGACTTGTCAGGAATGTTAGATGACCTTTTGGAGAAAAGGGTTATACAATTGCCAGAGTCCAAGCGCCCTGAGCAAGCAAACAAGACAGGAGATCCCAACTACTGTCGCTACCATAGATTGTTGGGTCATCCCCTTGAAAAATGTATAACACTTAAGGAGAAGATAATGCAGCTCTTCAAGGAAGGAAAGATCATTCTTGACTTGGATGAAACAGTTTCAACAAATCAAACTACTGCGGTTTTGGAAGAGCCTGAAGAACCAATTATGCATCAAGTTACTGTATGCACCACCTTGGCTAGTAAAAGTAGCGAGGAAGAAAATACAAAGGAAGGAGAGGCGGATGATGCAGTGCCGACGCAACAATCTCACTCCCAAAAGGATGTTGAAGTGATGAATACTCTAGACGGCCTCCCTGCAAATATGGGATGGAGAGAAATATTTCATTTGCCTGAAGAGAAGCGTCAAATGATACTTCAAGGACTCGGAAAACCAGAGTTGTATGCGGGCAAAATGAAAGAGAAGGTTGAGTCTACTGAGCAATCAACTGGATGTTTCTCCTGCAACGCAGCCTTGAGTTTCTCAGATGAAGACTTACTTCTTGGGTCTACACTTCACAACAGGCCTCTTTATGTGTCAGGGTACATCCGGGGGCATAAAGTCAAGCGTATCTTGATCGATGGAGGTTCTGGAGTCAACCTCATGCCAAAGGCGACCATGCAAGAGTTGGGGATCACAATGGATGAACTATCAAATAGTCGAACAATGATTCATGGTTTCAACTTAAATGGGGAGCGCGCAGTTGGAATGATTCGAGTAAACCTTAGCATGGGTGACTTGTCTTCCGACACATTGTTCCACGTCATCGACGCCAAGACATCATTCAAATTATTGCTAGGACGGCCTTGGAAACACGAAAATGGAGTCGTCGCCTCAACCCTTCATCAATGCTTAAAGTATTATCGCGACGGTGAGAGAAAGATAAACGGAGATGCAAAACCTTTCTCTAAAGTCGATGCCTTTTTCGCTGATGCAAAATTCTTTGAAGAAAACGGTACTTCCTGTGAGTTCATGCCAACCACCATCTCTTCAACGGGGAAAGGGGGCAAGCGAGGAAAGACTGTCATCACAGAAAATGCAACTCCAAATCCTGTTGCGGAGGTCGATGTCAAGGTAGAGGCAAGCAAGGTAACTACTCCTTTTGTGTCATCCAAAAAGGAAGAAATGACGCAGAAGGCCAGGCCACCAGTACTGCGCTATATCCCAAAGTCTCGACGCAAAGATGGGGAGAGTCCTTTCGCAGAATGTTCGACGGCGAAGACAGAACCTACGGACAAAAATAAGGCAAGTCAGACAACCAAACAAGAATGCGTGGCAACAGTCACTGTACCCCTGACAAATTCATCCCAAACAAAGATCGTGAAACCACCTCCTAAGGGTTTTGTCTGTTCATCCAGTCAACCTGCATATGAGGAAAACAAAGGGATATTCGATCCTAATGCTTATATGCTACTTGCAAAGGCCGGTTATGACTTCGCAAATCCAACTCCCCTTGGGAAAGTTATAGAGGTTGAGCCATACGGTCTTAATAAGGCACAACAAGAGTTCTTCAAGCAAGAAGGGAGTTTTATAGCGTCCAAGCCTGGGTTGGGATATGAGTCTCCTGCACCCGTGAAGATTGGTGCTCGCAGAAGAGGCGCTAGTACATCTTCTCAGCACATCACAGTGGAAGAGGTTGCAGAAGATGAACAAGAAGGAGAAAAGGCGCGTTCATCTTCAGTCTTCGATCGCATAAGTCCACCTGCAATGAAGTCATGTTCTTCTGTATTTACAAGGTTGAGAAGATCAAGTGTTTCAACTAAACGCACCCCAGTCTTTGCTAGGCTTGGCAATCAAGGTAGAAGCGAAGTCAAAACACCAGTGCCTTCGCTACGCATGAACAAGAAGAGCACAGTACATGATCGCTTAGGCAATCCATCAAAAACAGTATTCAATCGACTAGGAGATCCCAAGAAGAGTGATAGTGACAAACATCCTTTCTCAGCGTCTGCGAAACAAATTAAAGAAGAAATAAGATTAAGTGATGACCTGAGAAGCGCAGTACCATCTCGCATGAAACGTATGCAAGTAGTGGATATCATACAACATAAACCACTCAAAGTAAGGAGTTGTGTACTGGTTCTCACGGGCCAGTCAAAATATATCGAAGAGCTTACTCCTTCGTCTTCAGGTCCCTCCAATCCAAAGGAACCAAAAGACTTCGAAAATGCCACGTCGTCGTATCACATCACAGTAGAAGAAATAACTGACGCGGACAAAGAAGTTGAGGCCGATGAGGCTCCTGAAACACTTGAAGACGGGGGGCAATCGACTGTGGATGAACTCAAAGAACTCAACTTGGGAACTTCTGAAGATCCTCGCCCCATTTATGTCAGTACTCTACTAACTAAGGAAGAAGAGGAAGAATACTACAAATTGTTGGTCGAGTACAAAGATGTCTTTGCCTGGAGTTACAAAGAGATGCCTGGACTAAGCCCAAACGTTGCAGTTCATCGCCTAGCAATCAAGAAAAGCATCAGTGCCAAGAAGCAATCCCAACGTCGTTTCAGGTCGGAGCTTGTACCTGAAATTGAAAAGGAAGTCAATAAACTCATAGAGGCGGGTTTCATTCGAGAAGTCAGATATCCTACCTGGATAGCAAACATTGTCCCAGTCAGAAAGAAGAATGGACAATTACGCATATGCGTGGACTTTCGAGATCTTAATGAGGCATGTCCAAAGGATGACTTCCCTTTACCAGTCACGGAATTGATGATCGATGCAACCACTGGTCACGAAGCACTTTCCTTCATGGATTGTACTGCTGGTTACAATCAAATACACATGGCACCTGAAGATCAAGAAGCAACATGTTTTTGAACCCCAAAAGGGATCTTCTGCTACACGGTCATGCCGTTTGGATTGAAGAATGCTGGCGCTACATATCAACGCGCAATGCAAAAGATATTTGATGACATGTTGCATAAAACAATAGAGTGTTATGTTGATGACGTGGTGGTAAAATCAAAGAAAAGAGAAGACCACCTCAAAGACCTTCGAGCTGTCTTCGAAAGACTTAGAAAATGTCAGCTCAAGATGAATCCACTCAAGTGTGCGTTCGGTGTCACCTCTGGGAAGTTCTTGGGTTTCATAGTCAGACATAGAGGTATCGAAATCGACCAAACAAAAATAAAAGCCATCAATTAAATGCCAGAACCAAAAACGCTCAAGGAGCTACGGGGATTGCAAGGACGTTTGGCATACATTCGAAGGTTTATCTCTAACCTAGCAGGACGTTGCCAACCATTCAGTCATCTTATGAAGAAGGATGCTCCATTCGAATGGGACGAAAAGTGCAGAAATGCTTTCAATAGCATTAAGAAGTACCTAGCCAGTGCACCGGTTCTGGGGGCACCAATTCCAGGAAAGCCGCTTGTCCTCTATATCGCAGCACAAGAACGTTCGTTGGGGGCAATGTGTGCCCAAGAGATTGAAGATCACAAGGAAAGGGCACTCTATTACTTGAGTCGTACCTTGGTTGGAGCCGAGTTGAATTACTCCCCAATTGAAAAGATGTGTCTGGCATTGGTGTTCGCAATTCAAAAGCTAAGACACTACATGCAGGCGCATACCGTACACGTGGTCTCAAAGGCCGACCCAATCAAGTATATACTCTCAAGACCAGTTTTGTCTGGAAGACTTGCAAAATGGGCAGTGTTACTTAAGCAGTATGACTTGGTGTTCGTTCCCCAAAAGGCAGTGAAAGGTCAAGTTATTGCTGATTTCTTCGCTGATCATCCAGTACCAGCTGAGTGGGAAATTTCAGTCAACCTCCCAGGAGAAGAAATCTTCTACGTCGATGTTCTACCTCCATGGCAAATGTACTTCGATGGTGCTGCAAGACAAGATGGAGCTGGAGCTGGAGTTGTATTCGTAACTCCACAAAATCATCTCATGCCATACGCTTTTACGCTCACCCAGTTGTGCACAAATAATATGGCCGAATACCAAGCTTTCATACTTGGTCTCCAAATGGCGATTGAAATAGGCGTCAGGGATATGGACATCTATGGTGATTCGAAGCTGGTGATAAACCAAGTACTTGATGAATACGAAGTAAAGAAGGAAGACTTGATTCCTTATCATCGACGAGCATTGCAACTACTCAACCAACTTGACTCCATCAAAATTGGTCATGTACCGCGGAGTGCCAATAAGTTGGCTGACGCGCTTGCTAATCTTGCAGCCACTTTGGCACTGGGGGCAGAAGAATCAATAGAAGTTCCAGTCTGCAATCGTTGGGCAGTATCATTGCTTGAAGGAGAAGAGAACGTAGATGCAACAAACATGATATGCGTCTACACAGTTGATGAAGATGACTGGCGTCAGCCCATCATTGACTTCTTGGATCACCAAAAATTACCCGACGATCCCAGACATAAGGTAGAGGTACGTCGTCGTGCTCCAAAGTTTATTCATTATAAAGGGACGCTCTACAGACGTTCTTTCTCAGGACAATGGTTGAGGTGTCTAAGCAAATCTGAAGCTGCAGAAGCCATGCATGAAGCTCACTCTGGTATTTGTGGTGCTCATCAATCTGGGCCTAAACTTCATGACCGTGTAAAGAGAATGGGGTATTACTGGCCAACCATGGTACAAGATTGCCTGGACTTCGCAAAAAAGTGTGAACCTTGTCAATTCTATGCAAACTTCATACACCAACCTCCGGAGCCATTGCACCCTACTGTTTCTTCATGGCCTTTTGAAGCTTGGGGACTTGACGTTGTAGGACCTCTTGTTCCAAAGGCCTCAAATGGACACGAATACATTCTCGCAGGTACCGACTACTTCTCAAAATGGGCAGAAGCAATCACACTTCGGGAGGTGAAAAAAGAAAACGTTGTGGACTTCATTCGAACACAGATCATCTTCAGATATGGTGTACCGCAGCGTATCACAACTGACAACGGGAAACAATTCTTCAATCATCTCATGAAAAGTCTGGGTGAGAAATTCAAATTCAAACAATACAAGTCATCAATGTACAATGCTCCTGCAAATGGTTTAGCTGAAGCCTTCAATAAAACCCTTTGCAACTTGTTGAGGAAAGTGGTAGCAAAGTCCAAGAGAGACTGGCATGAAAGAATTGGTGAAACATTATGGGCATACCGTACCACATACAAAACACCTACTCAAGCAACTCCGTATGCGTTGGTGTATGGAGTGGAAGCCGTGTTACCATTGGAGTTGCAAATCCCTTCCTTACGCATTGCTATTCAGGAGGGACTCACAGAAGATGAAAATGATAAACTGCGGTTGGCAGAGCTAGAGGCTCTTGATGAAAAAAGATTAGAGGCTCAACAAAAACTCCAGTGCTACCAAGCAAGGATGTCACGCGCATTCAACAAAAAGGTGCGCCCTCGTTCTTTTCAAATAGGAGACATGGTACTTGTCGTACGAAGGCCAATTATCACCTCTCACAAGCCGATTGGTAAATTCACCTCTAAGTGGGATGGCCCGTATGTGGTACAAGAAGTTTACACAAATGGCGCATACAAAATTGCAGATGAAGATGGAGTTCTAATAGGCCCAATCAATGGGAAGTTTCTCAAACGTTACTATTCTTGAAACAAGTCATGCTCCTAAGCAAGAGCGTAAACTGCCAGTCATGCTCCTAAGCAAGAGCGTAAAAAAAAGAGAAAAAAAAAACCAAAAAACCCAAAAAAAAAAAACAAAAAAAAAAAACAAAAAAAATTAATTAAAAAAAAAAACGTGTCCATCCTTTCATCTTTCATGAACTACGTCGGCTTGATCTTGTAAAGTACTTTGTGCTTTACAGGTACGTAGGCAGCTTGAGTGAACATGTAGCTCAAGTGCAGCCACACCTTCAAAAAAAAAACAAAAATCCTATCCTTTCATCTATCACGAACTACGTCGGCTTGATCTTGTAAAGTACTTTGCGCTTTACAGGTACGTAGGCAGCTTGGGTGAACATGCAGCTCAAGTGCAGCCACACCTTCAAACAAACCCATCCATCTCTGAACTACGTTGGCTTGATCTTGCAAGTTGTCACCTTGTCAGCTTTGCGAGTACGTAGGCAGTTTGAACAAACACTTTGTTCAAGTGCAGCCACACCAACAAATCAAAACCTATCAAAATCGCTCCTGGCCCGCAAGAGCTTAAACTGTGCACGGCAAAATCATCTTCAAATCAATCAGTCTTGAGGTATAAGTACAACCTTGATCAGTGTTGTCTTTTGTAAGAAAGTAGATGCCCTTGTGTATCTTCTAGGATCTCCAAGTGTCTTGCCTCCTTCGAAGAGTATAGGCTATTTGTAGCTGATGGTAATCTGTGGCGAGCCTCTAACTATCCATGATGGTCAAGATCGCTTCGTAGAGTATCATTCTTGCTCTTTTTATCCAAATCCTCGTAGCTCTGCTTCAAATTGGTCATCATGCTCGGCCTTCCATTTGCGAGGACCTCAGAGAAATTCGCGTTGCATGGCGATTTGATGAAGTAGCATAGTGATCTAACTTGAGGGAGCGACTTGTAATCCTTAGGCGGTCAACAATTGCAATGAAGCTTAAGGAGTCTTCAACAAGGCTTCATGAAACTCTATGATCCGGTCTTCAAAAACGTCAATGATATTTGAACGACTCCAACACCTTTCGTGAAGCATCTCCCCAAAGAGGCTTGAACCACCTTCAAATCTTCGGTCTTCAAAAGGACGGAGTTCGTCATAATTGTTCACATGATAACCGAAATGACCCAGCGGGTTCATTGCATGGTAGCTCATATGAGAATAATAATGACCGTCTGGCCAGAAAAAATCTTTAGGGCGAAGGTAGGGCTCAACAAACTTCAAGTCTTCAACAAATCTTCATGAAACTCCGTGATCCGGTCTTCAAAAGCGTCAATGTTATTTGAACGACTCCACCACCTTTCGTGAAGCATCCCCCAAAGAGGCTTCAACCACCTTCAAACCTTCGGTCTTCAAAAGGACGGAATTTGTCATATTACTCACATGATAACCGAAATGACCCAGCGGGTTCATTGCATGGTAGCTCATATGAGAATAATAATGACTGTCTGGCAAAAACTCTTCAAGGCGAAGGTAGGGCTCAACAAACTTCAAATCTTCATAATTTTTGAGTAGCTTCAAATCATCCGACAAGCTCCAATATTCCAAAAAAAAAAAAAAACATTTTGAGGTCTTCATAGCTAGCCTTCACGGGCTTCGGTCTTTGAAAGACTCTCCGGTCTTCCAAAAGCTTTAATTGTCTTCAAATCCTCGTCAAAGGTCCTCTAGCCTCGAGAGCTACAGAAGCAATGAGCCGCTTAATCAATCTTCAAATAGCCTTCGAAAAACTCCGATATGTTCGAGATGCTTGAATGGTCTTGTAAATCTGAAAAAAAAAAATTCCAATGGTCTTCTAGTATCCAAGAGGGGCTCCATAACCAATCCTGTGAAGTCCAAGCAAAACTTAGCCGAAATGATAGTGTGAAATTTTGTAGCCACGTGCTACTAATGAAGGATCAGTACATGGTCACAACAACATTTCTGAATCAAGCTACTACACCATCATAGAAGAGGACTCTTTTGTTTATGCAACAAGCCTTGCTTCACTTCAACTACGATTAAGAAACTTAAATGTTACTTGAGAGAGATGGCAACATGGCTGCGACTCACCTGCATATACTCATCATAATTTTAAGAAGGGTGATAGTACAAAGTTAATCATACCCATACAAATATGTTCATTTATAAGGGGACATCAAAAGAAAATTTGCTCTGAAGAAATTAAAAAATTATCAATATGTAAATCATGAAAGCAACCATTGCTGGCCACAATAAAATGGTAGTAGTATCCTCTATTAAATTTTACTGTTCGTATATTCACCATTGAAACAAGCTAGCGCGGATTACAAGAAAGAAGAAAGCTTCCTCCTTCCCTGTCACCAATAATCAACATGGACAAGAGATGCTACAAATGATTCTTGCAACAATCGTATCAGTCCCTTAGCTTGAAGCTATGTCGCTGCAAAACCAATAAGAAAATCTAAATAAAAGCAAGTTAACGACATGCCAAATCGATCGTTCTAGCGGCAGAAACATCTCAAAAAAAAAAATCGACAACAAGAGATCAACAACAAGACACGAAACGGCACAAAAGGAGAGATTCGAAGGAGATGTAGATCAAGGAGAAATCATTGATGATACAATAAATGTTTGTTTATTGCAAATGTTATATCAAATTTCCTGAAAAAAAAAAAAATCAAACATGAAAGTTAAGGAAAGTAAAGGGTTCCTGCAATCTCTACTGGTTTCACCATTGTCACATTAATTATCACATTTCAAAGCATTTGCACTAGCTACATTATCTCGTCCTCAGAGCAACTGCAATAACTTAGACAGCCACGTTCCTCCATTAATTGTGTCCTCACGTCACTCCCCTTCCCCGATGCCGCAGAATGTTGATTCTCACTCGACTGTTCCTTGCCGTTAGCCCATTACTTTTTCATAGTTTCGGGTTAAAATTTGGCCATAACGGAAATAACCTGGATAAAAAATGGAATAGGAACGAGTTAGAAGAGGGAATGAGTTGTTTCGGTATATCGAGAGTCAAATTTGGACATTGTCCGGATCAAAATTCAGAAAATTCGACGGGTAGTAATGACGGTCTACATGATGTTCGTATATAAAGTGATGGAGCAAAAATTCAGTAATAAATTTGGTACCTATGATCATCAAATCATCATGGTAAACGTTGTTGACGTCTAACAAAGTGAATTTATCAAATAGCCAAGGTATAATAAAGATGACATTATATACCTTTCGAAGGATAACAATGCACGCAAAGACGATCAATAGAATTTGGTTGAACATACCTTCGCTCCTTGTATGAGCAAGCAGAGGAAATGCAGATAGGAAATGGGAGCCAATCTCAAAATAAGAACAGATATCATCGAAACAAAGAAGAAAAAAGACGAAAAGCAATGAGAAAGTGAAAAAAATACACATACCTTGATTCATTTCTACATGTAAGTTCACTTGGTACGTAGCTTAAGAGTAACTGAATATATATATAGAGAACTATGATATAAAAAATGAGTTGTTTGTCGAGCAAGGAACCGCCACACCTCTGAAAGACCCAGTTAAAAAATTCTAGCCGTCTCACCTCAAGAAATGGCCAATGACTTTGCTTTATCAATTGATAAGTCGGCAAAACGAACTCCTGTATGTGCAGTTACCGAATTACACAAATTTAGAAAAAGGGGTAAGCTACATTCATTTGGATTGGTTGATTTTAAAGGCGTAAAGTGAAATTACTTACTCGAGCTAAGATCATGAATATCTTATTTAAAATGGGTACGTTCATCAATGGGAGACAAATAAAAAAATTCAAATGTCGTCCGTCAAGGGTTATAAAATGACCAGGGTGACGTAAATTTAACTATAATTCGTCAAGGTTATAAAATCACCGAGACGATAAAAATTGAAGCGTTATCCGTTAAGGTTACAAAATGACCAGGGTGACACAAATTTAAGTACAATTCGTCAAGGTTACAAAATGACCGAGACGATAAAAATTGAAGCGTCATTCGTCAAGGTTACAAAATGACTGAGACGATAAAAATTCAAGCGTTATTAATCAAGATTACAAAACTATCAAGATGAAGACGCATTCAGTCATCTGTCAAGTCAAATAATGACATGGTGACGCAAAAAAATGTTACTGGCACAACAAAGTGGAGGCCAGTCGACTTCCGAGTCAAATAAAATGGAGCTACCTTAACGACGAGTTAAGGTGACCATCGACTTCCAAGTCAAAGCAAAAGGAATCGAGACCCCGCCACGTCAAGACACCCAAAAGTGCACGTGACAACGTCTTGAGGGGGCAATTTGTAGGCACTAAAATTTATTTAAGTGTCGAAAATACAGAAATGGATTGAATTGAGTTAATAAAAAATAAATTACTCAAAATAATTATTTCTGTTCCTTTTAAAATCAAATTTGGGTCATTCTGAGTTATTCGGGTCCAATCAGAAGCCAAATTGGGCCAAAATTGTAAACAAACTGAAAATGGGCCTGAAGCCCAAAGCCCACCGAAGCCCAAACTTTTCTCTATAAATAGAGCGAAGTTTGTTAAAAAAAAGGAAAAAGGGGAAGAAAACTCGAAGAAAAGAAAAGCTCTGAAATTCTCTCTGAAAATCTCGTGAAATTCATCTTAAGCAGTCAACAAGCACAACAAATTCGTGCCGCCTGCGCAAGAAAACTCAAACACTCAAACACGAATATTCAAACATTCAAACATTCAAGAGAGATTCAAGTCGTTCGACCCTCTCGCGAATACAAGTCAACGTGACGCGTAGAGTGCATCCACCCACTACACGCGACCCCCTTCAACAAAAACGCACGCGCACCCCTTAAGTGGATCGTGCACGTGTAACTTGTTTGTTTAGTTAGAATCAGAGGATTATTAGAGATTGTACACGAAATTTTCTGATATTAATAAAAAACTTATTTTGTTTCTGTGTTTTGTATTTCAGTTATCGTAATACAAAATCCGTCGTTACAAAGGGATACACTTAAATGGGGGAGGAATGTTGGTGATTTTGATCACAAAGTCATTTAAGTGTATTCGGGTTTTCAGGCCGAAATCGGTTTGAGCTCGAAAACGATATAATGTGAGTTAGGGGGTGCGGAGTGCACACTCATATAATCGGATTATCAAGTTCATGGGTTAAATGGATAAGACCGTTTAATAAGTGTTTACGTTGTATATTATGTACCATTTCGGGTTAGACCCTTTGGGTTCGAGAATTGAAACACTTAGTATATTCCTTGTGTTTGGTGGTTACTTGTGTGGTTTTTTATTTGAAACCTAACAACCAAATATGCTTATCCATATAACAATCTTGTATAACATATATACTATAGATATATAAGGAAGAGTTAGAATAATTCATTCTAACATAAGAAAAAATTCAGATTTGGTAAATACAAAGCAAGATAAAAATTCCATCAAGTAATCTTTTTATTTTGCCTAGATGAAGAGGGTCTCAACCGTCTTATCCTACAAGGGATTTCGTGTAACCCAAGGCATAAAATAGGGTCGAAATACTCTTAAGAAAGCGTGCTCTTCGTGATTCGGTTGATATCCAAGTTTACAAAATATTATCACATTTACCCTATACCAATTATTCAACAAAAAAGGCATTATTACGGCAATGGAGGAAGTCGTGATCAGCAGGGTAGATTGGGCAAGCGAGCAGTTTAACAGTAGCAGCAGAAAGAATCTTTCACCGTGTGGGCTCCGGTATAGACTCATTTCCGACACCGACGAGATCGCCATTTCTCTCAGTAATGGACTTTCTTGAACGATTTGAGATATTTAATAAAAGATTTAATTTCTTAGCAAACATCACGTAAGATTTCAATTTCATTGAATTAAAGAATTTAATTGAATGAAATTCAGATTTTCAACTCAAATGAACTCAATTTACCAAACCCAGAACTCATTTTGTTGGTATTGTTGTTGGCTTGTTGCTGTTGTTGGGCGGAGATACGGTAACGAGCGAGGAACATGAGATGAGGGATTGGTAATGGACGGTGTTGTAGGAGTTATTATTTTTACGTGTTTGTTGATTGATTGATTGATTGGAGGAGAAATAGAGATGAAGAGGTGAATTAGTTGGTCAGTGTATTATTGTTTTGATGATTTTTTTTTTTTTTTTTTCCAAAAGTGACCTGATTAACAGGTAGTCAATCATTAAGTGCATTATAAGTAGATGGGGTTAATAGTATGATTTATTTGAGTTAAACAATGGTTTGGATTAATATGAGAAGGGGAACTATAGGTTGGATTATTCTTTTGAAATAATTCATTAGAGATTCCCTTAAAGTGACGAATATAAGCCGTCAATCATGAAAATTCGTCTTATAAGCAGGGGCGAACCCAGAGTTAGATGTAGCAAAATAAAATTAATGCTAGTAAAGGGATTCGAACCCGGGGTACCAGGTTGAAAAACAAAGTCTTTACCATTGTATCACAAGATATTTACTATATCTTTAATTGGGTATAAGTAATTTATCTATAATTCAACAATATTTGGGGTAGCAAAAATCCATCTTCTAAGTCAATTTTTTTTTAAGTTCAGGGGTAGCGCCCGCCACGCGCCACCCCTTGCTACTAGCTAGTTTCGCCCCTGCTAATAAGAGTAACATTTGCCAAAGAGCCAACACTAAACGCAAAAAAAACCATTAAACTACTATTTGAGGAAGAGTTTATAATTAAGACGGACAAGCCAAGTTTTGCATGTCAAATTGGACTTTAGTTAAAAACAGAAAGTAACATAATTACGTTAGTTACTCGCGTTTAGATTGAAATATGTAACTAAATTCTACTCAATACTTCAATTTACTTAAAGAGTAAATTAGACATTACTCCCTTTTGAAACACGTTTTTTTAAAATTACTCCCTTTTGAAACGTTTTTCTAAACTTATTCCCTTACTTATCATTCAGGCAAGAAATTCCTCCCATATTACGTATTCAGGCCTTTATTTCGACTTTTTTAAAAATTTCCGTCAATTTATGTTTTTTAATGACTAAAATACCCCTAGTACAAACAACTCAACTTATGTTATATCCCCTCCTTCAACCCAACATCATATTATCTTGCTCAAACCCCATATTCACTTCAAATAAGTTCAATTTGGGGGAAAAATTAATTGAAGGTAAGTTTCCTATTTATTTTTGGTGAGTATCCTAATTATTTTACAATTGTAAACTTCTGCAAAATTTGAAAGTCGATTTTTGAAAACTTGAATTCGAATTTCTGGAAATTGGATTCGAATTTCTGCAAAATTGGATTCGAATTTCTGCAAAATTGGGGTTTTAATGTAACAGTATTCAAATCTAATTTAATAGGGTTTTAATGTAACAGTATTCAAATCAATACAAACAATTGAAATTAAAGCATCAAAATAACAAAATTCAAATCAATACAAACAAAATCGAATTCGAAACTGAAATTGAAATTACAAAGTCGAAAAAAAATAAAAAACAATATCACTAACTCACCTAAATTTGGGGAAAACAAACAGAATGGGGTTTCGAATCTCCTTGTTGAAATCGTCACAAAAAAAAATTTATTTGAAATGGTGAATTAAAGTTTTGGATTTGGCCAAATTACAAAGGGAATTAGAGATTTCATTTGATTTAGGGTTTAGGGAATATGAAATGTGTTTGAAGAATGTCAAGATTTGGGTTTATTTTTACTGAGGGTAAATCTGTCCATTAAGTCGCTTTTTTACCTGAATACGTAATATGGGAGGAATTTCTTGCCTTAATGATAAGTAAGGGAGTAAGTTTAAGAAAACGTTTCAAAAGGGAGTAATTTTAAAAAAAACGTGTTTTAAAAGGGAGTAATTTCTAATTTACTCTTACTTAAACTCAATTTATTTTATTTGTATTTTAACTAAAGAGAAGAGGATTTTAACCCGATAAATATAATTTTCGTCGCGTTTTATCTCCTATCTACTGTATTTCACTCGATTGTGTGCATTTAAATGATTAAATAACTCATTGTACCATTCTATCAGTAATCATTAGTTTTAATACAATTATTGCGAATAAATGTTATTTTCCGAAATTTGGTACTGCTTTTAGTATTAATATTTTGCAAATGTTAAGCTAGGAGAAGCGAGATGGAAAAGCTAGGCATGATGAAGAGTAAAGATGGGTCAAGCCAAAGCAAATCGAGAACAACTCAATTAACATGGGCCGAATGATTGAATATAGATAAACCAAATTAAAATAAAGTTTTGACTATCCTGTAACCAAATTTCATAATATTGCGTGTTATTTGATATGAATAATTCAAATTATTGGTCTACTTATTATAAGAATTCGAGCTTCACTTTAACCTTAAATAGACCACAGTAATGCCCTACACATCTCAAAACGCACCAAGTGTCCGCCTACACTTATCCCTTACTAAAACTCAAATTTTGTTTACTGTTTACGTATAGGTATACCGCCTACACTTATCCCTTACTAAAATTCAAATTTTCCTTTAACTCTGACTTCATCAAACTTTGATTAACCTTTCATCCTTTCATCCTCAACCTTCAACACTTTAATCTCATTAATATACTCTCATTTTGATGAGTATTGCATTTTGCTATCTCAGAATCGTTAAAATAAAAAATGTATGTCTTTTTAATGTTGAATGAAGTCATATTGAAAATTTTGAAACCCTAACTAATTCACTATTTTAACATGTTTGTTAATATTTCTTAGCTTTAAAATTAATGATAATTAGAAAAAGTTGAACAATGATTTTTGGAGTAAATATGATTCAATTTTGGTTACTAATTCAATATACATAATTGCCTATATCGATCGATTTATCGTAGAAAATTCTATCGCAATCTTGCGATGGATAAATTGAATTTTGCATAGGTGATAAAAATATAAGAGATACGTAAACTTTGTGATTAGAGATATCGCCTTCATAAGCAAATGGTAACAAATTACATTTCTATCTGTTAGCAGTTTGGCGCAAATATTATTGCTAATAATAATGATAATAATAATTAGTGTTCAATTCACGTCGGGTTCAATTTCCCGTTCCTCGTCACACTTTTAGCAAAGTGTATATGGAACAATGGATAAGGCATTGGTATATGAAATCAGAGGGTTTCGAGTTCGATGCCCATTGGCGGCACTTATGTTTTTTGGGCGCCCAACTTGTTTCTCGGGTGGCCATCAATTTCATGTAATCCTTCTTTCCTCTTTTAATAAAAGGTTCCGTTTATAAAAAAATAATAATAATAACAATAATAATAATAATTATAATAATAAGCGTCTGTAGTCCAACGGTTAGGATAATTGCTTTTCAAGCAATAGACCCGGGTTCGATTTTCGGCAGACGCATTACTTTTTGGAGTGGGCGCCCAACTTGTTTCTCGGGTGCCCACCAATTTCATGTAATCGGGTGGAGTCTAGTGGTTAAAACATGGGTGTAATTCCCAGGAGACCCGGGTTCAAGCCTGCCTAAGAGTAAAAATCTTGTGAAGCATTCTTTGCCCGAGTCCATGCCTAATAGACTTCGAGCCTGTCACCTTCGAGGGACTAACTTGATATACGTGGTTTGCAAGCTGTCACATATACCCGTGGGTCGAGTTTATCCAATGCGCACCGAATTGATAATAACAATAATAATAATAATAATAATAAAAAATATGAAATTACTGCCATGTTCTTAGAGAGAAGTGTCTCTCTCTAGGGATTTTCAGTTACGCCATTGCTGCTGATAATCTCTAGCTTCCATGGCTCGAGGAAGGAGGCGTCCTGCTAAAGCGAAGTCAACATTAGTTTCCAACTCTTCTCCTGATCATTCTGATACTAATTTCATTGCTGATCATCTTGTTTCTGTTTCCTTTCCTGAAAACCGGACTCCATTGAAGCGTTCTCCATTAACGTTTAACGATTTTCTTCATTCTACTACAAAATATCTACCAATTTCTTCTAGAATTCCGAAACCTGCAATTCCAATCCCGGTTCTGGATAATTTGTATGATCATGCTCAAATCTCTGTTTCTCCGGATCCTGTTTTTCTTGGCGAATCTTCAGGGACAACTGGTGTTGCTGCTAATGATACGGGTTCGATAGTTGTGACCCTGTTTCTGGACTGCAAGCAACAACACTTGGAAATACTCGAAACCCAAGCTCGATATTTTGCACCAAGATATCAGCATGTTTGTTTGGTTTCATGGGTCGGTTTTGCTTGAACGATTTGATCAGAGGCATTAAAGACCTCGTCAGTTACTTCACAAATAAAGGATTAAGATCCTACTTTATTTTCAGTATTAATTGGATTCCTTTTAGCTTATTTCCTAGTTTAAATTGTCTTAATTGGTAGTTAATTGCTGGCCATTTATTTCTTGTAACTCCTTTGTTGTTTTCGGCTATTTATAGCCTTTTCGTTTTATGAAGTCATTCATTCAAAGTTTAAAACAAAAACAAATATTACTGTGTGTGTAATTTTTTGAGTTGTTGCGTGCAATTCATTTGGCTTCGTAAGATCGCGTTTTCTTGCGTAGTTCTTCGAGTATCAAATCAATAGGTCTTGGTTTGACTCACGATTCTCGAGCTATAGGTCTAGTCCGTTAATCACATATCTTCGTTACTCAATTCCGCTGCTAAATCGTATCAGCTAATGAGGCTCCAATTTCTAATTCTACTGATGTACTGGGGGAACCTTCTCTTCCTGTTGCTCCTACGAGTACGGGAAATAAGAAATGGTCTGATGTTGTCAAAACTAAGTCTCCTCCTGGTATGGATTTAATTTTTGATGAACAAAGTAAAAATTCTGATGAAATTGAAGTTGTGATTGATGATATTGCTGATTAATTGAAATTATGGAAGTTTACTCTTATGGGTAGGCTGTTAGAGACAAAACCCACTCTAAAACAATTTATTGGGTTTGTTGCGAAGTTTTGGAAACCTATTGCTTCACCAATTTTGCAACTTTTTAAAAAGGGATGGTTCAGTTTCCGTTTTAATTCTGAACTAGAGATGCAGAGCATTTTGAAAGGGGGTCCATGGAAAATGGGTTCTTACTCTTTGATCCTCAAACAATGGCATCTGACTTTCTCTTTTGAAATGGATAAAGTCTCCATTATGCCTGTATGGATTCTTTTCCCTGACTTGACCCTTACTTATGGTCTGCTACGGTTTTGAGTAAAATGTCAAGTAAGATTGGAAAACCTATGTTTGCTGATGTTCCTACCACTTTGAAGGCTAAATTGTCTTTTGCTAGGGTTATGATAGAGGTTGACATTGCTTCTAAGCTTGCTCTTGAGATGACTCTGCTTACTCCTTTTGGGCATTCAAATAAAAGAATTGAGTATGAGTGGCTTCCTCACTATTGTTCTGGGTGTGGTAAGATGGGCCATCTTGTGCAATCTTGCAAAAAGAATAAAGAGAATAAGCCTAAGTCAAAGAAGCCTGCTTTATCTGCTACTGACATTCCTGTTCCTGTTACTGAACCTTGCGTGCTAGGTGGTACCTCAGTATCCTTGGATGGTTTTCCCAATGGTTCTCCTGATAAGGATGCTGAAAAGCACTCTGAATGCAGCAAGAAGGACTCAATGCAGCTTCCTCAAATAGCCTTGAAGAGAGGACCTGCATTGCTGTCAGAGGATTCTGAAAACATTTCTTCTCTGGGAGATGTTATATCATCTGATGAAAAAGTTGTCACTGATACTAATGAGATTTTAAAATCTGTTATATTTCCTTGCTTGCTTGGTGATACCTCAACATTATCTGCTGATAAAACTGTTGAAATGCATCCAGAATGCAGCAAGATGGACTCATTGCAGACACCTCAAATAGCCTTGAAAAGAGGTTCTGAAATGGAGTCAGACTCTATAAGTGAGACTAAGCTTGCTACTATGAAAAATTCTTCTACATTTCCTTACTTGCTAGGTGGTACCTCAGCTTCTCCTAGTTCAGATGCTAATGTTTCTGACTTTAGCTCTGTTCCAATGGTAGCTGTAAAGCAGTCAAGAAGCAGTAAGAAAGGTCTAAAGCAGTTGCCTCAAATAGCCTTGAATAGAGGTTTTTACAGACTAAAAATGGGACTCCATCACGCTCCTTCACTAATTCCTTTTCTATTCTTTCTTCTGTTGAGGATGGAGAGGTCATTGATGTGGGTTTGAAAAATTTGCCTATAGGACCTGATGGTATAACTACTTCTGACCTAATTGCTAGGGTGGTTGATAACTATGCTTCATCTTCTTCCAGGCTTCCAAGTGAAGAGGAGCCTTTTGAAAGAGATGGATTATGATTGTTACCTCTTGGAATATTAGAGGGGGTAATGACCCTCTCAAGATGTAGGAAATAAAGGATTTTCTGTGGGAAAATAATGTTGATATAATGGGTATTCTTGAAACTAGAGTTAAGAAACATAAAGCTAACCAGATGCTTTCTAGTTTTTTCTCAGCTTATAGTCATTGTAGCAATTATACCTGCCATCCTAATGGTAGAATTTGGCTGCTTTGGAGGTCTAGTCATGTGAGAGTCACACCTATCTCCATCCATTCACAGTTCATCCATTATGAAGTTTTTCATAATCTTACATGTCAAACTATGCATATTACTTTTGTCTATGCAAGTAATGACTCAAAGGAAATAGAGGTCTTATGGTCTTATCTTGTGTCCATCACAGCTTCTGTAAACCAGTGGCTTCTACTTGGTGATTTTAATGTGGTGAGGGACGTTTCTGAAAGGGTTAGTTCAACTACCCCTATTCTGTCTGATATCATTGATTTTAATAGTTGCTTATATCAGTTTGAAGTGGATGACATTCAAAGTGTTGGTTGTGAGCTAACTTGGACGAATAAACAAGATTCACAAACAAGGTTTGGTCAAAACTAAATAGGGCTCTGGCAAATGCTTCCTGGCAAACCATGTTCCCTGCTACATCTGCTAATTTCATGGCTCCTGGTGTTTTAGATCATTCTCTTGTGAATGTTACAGTTTTTGAAGATCAAAAAATCTTTCCTAGATTCAGCTTTCTGAATGCCTGGACTTCTAATAGTTCTTATGATAATTTGATTAAAGAAACTTGGGAATCTTCAGTTCAGGGTTCTGCTACTTTTCAACTTTTTTCTAAGTTGAAATGAGTCAAGAATGTGCTTCAGTTACTCCATAAAAATAATTACACTGGTATCTCTGCTAGGGTCAAGCATCTGAAGAATGATCTCACAAATTGCCAAAGGGAGCTTAATGCTAATCCTCTTCTCACTACTCTTATTGGTAAGGAGAAACACCTCACCCAGGAGTATTGTGCTGCTAAGAAAATGGAGATGCAGATTATCAAGCAAAGAGCAAAAATTACTCATATTATTCATGCTGACACATCTTCTAAATATTTTTATTTTAAGATAAAAGAAAGGACTGCTCAGTAAATGATTGGACAGATTCATGATAGGCAAGGCTCTCTCAGGAAAGGAATTACTGATGTTGCTGAAGGGTTTGTTGATTACTACATGAGCCTTTTAGGGACTAGTTCCCATGTTACTGCTCTAGATAAGGCCTTTATTCAGAATGAGGCTTGTCTTGCTTCTTCTGACACTCATGATCTAGTTAAGCCTGTTACAATTGAGGAAATTAAATCAACCCTCTTTAGTATTGGTTCTGATAAGAGCCCTGGTTCTGATGGATTTTCCGCGAGTTACTTCAAACATAGTTAGGATATGGTTGGTTCTGATTTTTGCAAAGTTGTCCAATCCTTTTTCTTGACATGATGTATGAGCAAGATGGCTAACACCACACTTATTGCATTAATCCCTAAAAAGAAGGTTTGTAACGCCACCATTTACCTAGGAGCCTGAACTAGGACTTCCAGAGTAAATAGAACTGTTACCATCCTGGATAAACCAGGGTAGTAGATATTCACAGTGAAAGAAACACGGTACTTTAAATATAAAAGTTTAAACTGATAACTGTTACAAGCCATGCTGGTCCAAAAGACTTCCAAAACAACTGAAATAAATTAAACGTTCAACTAAGAAGAAGCTAAGTGATCTAGCAGCTAGGTAGGTCTAGTCCATGTCTCTCTTCCATGCCCAGTCCTAGTCCACCTGTCTCTGACCTGAAAGATCTACTCCCCATTCCGGATCATTGTAGGTGAACACGAATACACTGTCAACCTCGCGGTTGAGTAGGATAACACAATAATAAATAATGCAACAAAACAATAATATGCAAATGCTTATGTCATGCTCGATCTCAATCACAATCTCAATCTCAAACCCGAAACACCCAGCCATATCGAACCTCCCGGCAGACTATAATCGGCCGTCGCCGAACACCAGCTCAAAAGCTGATAAGACACCAGGCCTGGTCTGCAAAACCACCCTGGGCTTTACATCAGAACAATATCTGATCCATATCTTTCTCAATAACCAATGCATATGCCATGAGTATGAATGCAACACCAAAATAAATAACCATAACTATCATGTTCAGAACTCATACTTGCATTCATAATATACAATGCACATTTACTCAGGACTTAACACAGATCAAGCGCTAGTGTAACATACCTGAATATAGCAGTCTGTAAAAAGAGATCACCGTCTAGAAATATTCCACCTCAAACTCCGTTCCTATAAATATTACTCTTATCAAATTCTACCCATATAAACAACGCTACTAAAATTACTTAATCATGTTCCTAATGGATTCATATATAACACATTATGAATATATCCATATATAAGCATGCCCTACATACAATTACCATTAACCAAATGTACTTACTATTTTTAGACTTACTATAAATAACAACTACCAATTAATCAATTATCATGATACTCGTTATTAATAATAATAAATATAATTACACTACCAAATTATTTCCTTACCTTCATATGAATAAATATAATACCCTTAACACTAACATACCATACCAATAATTCAATACAAATAATGCCATAAACAACAATACTATAACCATCTAATATTAATAATTATAACTAATTCAATAATAACTAACTACCAATCATAACAATGAAAATAATGTTTAAACTATAATAATAATAATTAAACAATAGATTACCACACCCATTAAAACTAATGAACCTAATAAAATAATAAAAGAAATCAACATCACTAATCATGAAGAACGCATTACCCTAATTAACAAACACTTCGCACAATTGCGCAAAAACGAAACCACGACTTCAGCTATTCCCGTGACCAACCGTGACCAACAAGCCCTACAAACACCATCTCTGCCTCGAAATTGCAACCCCTAACTTCCCTCCCGGCACCACCAGGCTCGCCACTGAGCCTTGGTGGTTCCAGGGGAGGAGCCAGTGGCTGCCGACAAGCTTCAACCACCCCTTAACACCGCCCTTAACACCCTGTTCCACACCGGGTTCCTGACTGTACTAAACGCAGCAGCAAACGACAACCCCTCACAGAACCAAACGCGACACCCTACGGCCACCGTGACTAGACCATGCCACAACCCTAACTGCAACCTTACGACAACCCAGAATTCACACAAAAACATAAACGGATTATGAATCGAGACTGGTTTAAACACGGCTGCTCAACATGTTAACTGAGATATTAAAAAAACGTGACTCCGACACCCTACATAAAACCCACAATCGACGGCCACCCAGAGCCAACGACGGCCTCATCACCACCCTCATATCATCAACATAACTCGTGGATTAAAAACACGAAAGAAACAGAGAGATTAAGCATATAAACAACAACAAATTTCATACTAAAAGTGCTACGGGAAAACAGAGGAAAACGAGAGGGTGCTGATCTTACCTGCTTGCCCTAGCAAAAGACTATCCTTAGGACCCTCTAACCACCGTGGCAACCCTCCTCTTGACAACTTCGATGTGGCGGCAGAAAAGGTGTTGAGATTTTACGTGTATAGATGTGCTAGGGTTAGGGTTTTTAGAGTGGTATATATGGCGGTATGCAAAGGTTGAAAACGAGTTTTAAGAAAGGTTAAACGTGATTATGGGCTTTGCTTATTCATAAGGTCGCACGGCTGTTTGTGTTAGTGTAAATCACTATTACCCACGTGACCTATTCGATGCAAATATAGAATAATAAAAAGAATATAAAGTAAACACGTATCGATAGGTCAAAAGTCGGGAAAAACACTCAAAAGTTACCGGTTATCAAAAATAACAATAAATTAATTATTAATAAATACGAGGTATTACAGTCTTCCCTCCTTAAAATGAACTTCGTCCCGAAGTTCACTATCCCAAGGTCAACACAACTGATCAATAAAGCATGTAGCAAACACGGAAAGTGACACCATATAACATTAGAAGGTAATGAAAGTACTTTAAAACATGAATTGTCACATTCTACCCTCCTAAAAAAAAGGTTACGTCCTCGTAACATACCTCAAGTAAACAGTTCAGGATACTTTTCCCTCATCGAAACCTCAGTCTCCCAAGTAGCTTCCTCGACATTATGATTTGTCCATAATACCTTGACAAGCGCGGTCTCTCCATTCCTGGTTTTCCGTACCTTCATGTACAGTATTTCCTTGGGTCTCTCCTCGTAGGTCAACTGCTCATCGACCTCGATGACCTCATGGTCAAGGATATGCGAAGGGTCACTGATATATCTCCTTAGTTGTGAAACATGAAACACATTATGCACTCTGGATAACGCTGGTGGTAGAGCTAATCGATAGGCTACCTCACCAACTCGCTCCAAAATCTCGAATGGTCCAATGAACTTCTGGCTCAACTTTCCCCTCTTGCAAAACCTCATTACTCCTCGCATGGGTGACACCTTCAACAACACTTTTTCTCCAGCCTCAAATGTGATGTCACTCCGTTTTAGATCCGCGTAACTCTTTTTTCTATCTTGGGCAGCTCTCATCTTCTGACGGATCACCTGGACCTGTGCTATCATCTCCTGAATCATTTCAGGTCCCAAAGTCACTGTATCAGCTCGATCATCCCAGCAAACCGGACTCCTACACTTTCTCCCATACAATGCCTCAAAAGGAGCCATCCCAATGCTAGCATGATAGCTGTTGTTATATGAAAATTCGATCAGGTCAAGTCTATCCTCCCAAGATCCCCCGAACTCTAGCACACAAGCCCTCAGCATATCCTCCAGTGTCTGGATAGTCCTCTCAGTCTGACCATATGTCGCTGGATGAAATGCGGTACTCATCTTCAAAGTAGTTCCCATCAATGTCTGTAACTCTTGCCAGAACTTAGAGATGAACCTGGAATCACGATCAGAAACAATGTCCTTAGGGACACCATGAAGCTTCACCACATGCTTAACGTAAGGCTTGGCTAATTCAGCTTTACTCCAAGTCTCCTTCACCGGTATGAAATGGGCCGACTTAGTCAACCTGTCAACTATCACCCAAATCATGTCATTCCCTCTCGAAGTCCTAGGTAGGCGTACGATGAAATCCATTGATATGCTTTCCCACTTCCACTCAGGTACATTAAGTGGTTGTAACTTCCCTTGCGGCCTCTTATGTTCTCCCTTCACTCTCTGACATACCAAACATCGAGAGACAAACTCAGCCACCTCCTGCTTCATTTTTGGCCACCAAAATGCTTTCTTCAGGTCTTTGTACAGCTTATCCCCTCCAGGATGAACGGAATAAGGTGTAGAATGAGCTTTGACCAGAATCTTTCTCTTCAATTCTTCGTCATCAGGTACACACCATCTCCCATCAAATCTCAAACTATCATCACTGTAAATCTCGAACTTAGAATATGGCTCGTTATCACTAGCTTTGTTCACTGCCTCACGCCACTTCTGAATTCTTGGATCACTCTTCTGGCTCTCTCGGATCTCGGAATATAACTCCGGCTCGATCGTCAAATCCCCCATGGTCTCACCTTTCCTTATCATTGCGATTCCCATCTGTCCCAACTCACGATACATACTAAGCCTAGACATAGCTGTGCATAGAGCGTGAACAGACTTCCTACTCAATGCATCAGCCACAACATTAGCCTTTCCTTCCTTGTACAGAATCTCCATATCGTAATCTCCAATAAGCTCGATCCATCTCCTCTGGCGCATGTTTAGTTCCCTCTGAGTATAGATATACTTCAGGCTCTTATGATCAGAATACACTTTGAATGTAGCTCCACAAAGATAATGTCGCCACAACTTAAGTGCAAAAACTACCGCTCCAAGCTCCAGGTCATGCGTCGGATAATTCTCCTCATAAGGCTTCAACTGCCTAGAAGCATAAGCAATCACTCTCCCGTTCTGCATCAGCACACATCTCAAACCCTTCTTAGAAGCATCTGTATAGACTTCAAAATTTTCACTTCCTTCTAGCAAGGCAAGAATAGGAGCTGTAGTAAGACGCTCCTTCAGGTCTAAGAACGCCTTTTCACAACTATCATCCCAGACGAATCTATTCTCTTTCCGCATCAACGTCGGTTTAGCTATCTTCGAAAAATCTTTCACGAACCTCCTGTAATAACCAGCCAAACCCAAGAAACTACGGATGTCAGCCACATTCCTTGGTCGCTCCCATTTCGAAACGGCCTCAATCTCGCTAGGGTCAACAGACACACCCTCCTTCGACACCACATGCCCCAGAAAAGCAACTTTCTCGAGCCAGAATTCGCACTTACTCAACTTGGCATATAATTGATGATCCCTCAAAGTCTGTAACACCAAGCTCAAATGTTTAGCATGATCTTCTCAGTTCTTTGAATACACCAAGATGTAATCGATAAACACCACCACAAACTGGTCTAGATAAGGACTAAACACTCTGTTCATCAAATCCATGAAAACAGCAGGTGCATTAGTCAAACCAAATGGCATCACTACGAATTCATAATGCCCATACCTCGATCTGAACGCAGTCTTGTGAATATCTGCATCTTTGATTCTTAGCTGATGATACCCTGACCTCAAATCGATCTTGGAAAACACACCAGCCCCACTCAACTGGTCGAATAGGTCATCGATGCGAGGTAAAGGATATCGATTCTTGATTGTCACATTGTTAAGCTCCCTATAATCCACGCATAACCTCATGGTTCCGTCCTTCTTCTTTACAAACAATACTGGTGCTCCCCAAGGTGACACACTTGGTCTCACGTATCCCTTGCTTGCTAGCTCATCTAGCTGCTTCCTCAACTTCTCTAATTTCTTAGGTCACATGCGATAAGGTGCTTTAGAAATTGGCTCAGCCCCAGGTTTCAGATCAATGCCAAAATCCAAGTCCTTCTTTGGCGGTAACCCTGGAATTTCTTCTGGAAACACGTCTTCAAAGTCCCTTACAACATCGATCTCTCTGGCTTGGGGTTTCTCTGCAGTCAGATCTCTCACATGGCACAACAGCATCTCATCACCCCTCTTCAGACAGGTCTTCAGCGCATTGATAGTTATCAGCTTCAGTTTAGGCTTTACAGAATATCCCTTGTAGGATACCCTCACTCCCTTGGGTCCCCTCAAAGTGATCTTTCCTTGGTAGCAATCAATGTAGGCCTTATACTTTTTCAGCCAATCCATACCCAGTATCACCTCAAAGCCACCCAGAGGGAACTCTATCAAGTTCGACTCAAAACTTACATCTCCTACTTGGATCATTACATTGGTATAAACTCTATTACAAGCTATGAACTCTCCAGACGGTATGGTTACAGAATCAGCTATACTACTATATACATCGAGTCCTATAGCCCTAGCATGCTCCGCAGATATGAAAGAATGCGATGCACCAAAATCAAATAAAACGAAAGTAGGAAAAGAATGTACTAGAAATTTACCCGTAACAACATGTGCGTCCTCCTCCGCAGCCTCCTTGCCCATCATGAACAAGGCCCCACTTTTCTTGGCCCCACTCTGGTTCACAGATCCTGCTCCACTCTGAGTGCTAGCCTCTGCCAAGGTCTTTTGGAAATTACCATTACCACTGTTTTGATTTCCTTGGTAACGGTTCTGATTATTGTAGTTATTGAAATTCCGTTGGTAGCTGTTACCCCCCGGATCTGTTGTTCGAGTAGCTTGCATTTGGCGTTCTGAGACCACCACTTTGGTTGCCCCTATTATAATTGTTCCCAGCACTCTGAGTTCCAACCCAACAAGTTGCTTGCTTGTGTCCGATCTTCCCACACTTAAAACATGCAACACTTGAACCACTTGCCTCATTCGCAGATCGGTTGCCACCACGATTGCCATTTCCCCCTGGTGCACTGTTGGAGAAAAATGACTGGTACTGGTTATTCGGCTTCTTATTCCCTGAGCTCTCGGCCCCATATTCTGCTTTCCTCTTGTCACCCTTGGTTTTCTCTTCCTCTTTAATCATGACAGCGATTCTTTCTGCCTGGCCAGCCCTCTCGTATACATCTTCCACGGTCGTGGGCTTAGTTGCTAGAAAACTTCTCTTGATTTCTATGGTTAGCCCTTTCTCAAACCTAGCAGCTAACATCTCCGACGTGTAGCCCAGGTCAGCTACATTCTCTGCCAGTTGCATAAATTTACCGTGATATGCTTCCACAGTCATTTCCTCGGTCATCTTGAAAGAATCGAACTCAGCTCTCAGCTTCCCTTTAACATGCTCTGGCACAAACTTTGAGGACAAAATCCCCTTCCCAGCGTACATATTCCGACCCAATCTCTTCTGCAGCTGCCTTGATCTCTTCTTTATTGTTATTCCACCATAACCTAGCTGTAACCTTTAGATAGAATACAGCTTGGTCCACCTTCATCGATTCTGGTACAGACAGCAGTTCGAAGATACTCTCGAACTCTCGGCACCACTCCGCAAGTAAACTCGGTGCTCCTTCCCCATCGTACTTGGTGGGGTTATGCTAGAGATATTATTGCTCATTTTAACTGCATCCGATTGAGTGTTTGCCCCAATCCTAGCTAGGAGAGCAGCGTTCATGGCTAGTAGGCGATCGAATTCCTCTTGCGATACATTAGCAGTGTTGGGTTCTCTCCTGGGAGGCATTTTGCTACACAAGTGACAAAATTTATAAGCGTCCTAGGTCAACTCATACCCTGACTTGGTCTTGTTAACATACATAACCTAGCATGTAACTGCTTTCATACGATTAAGCCCTATTTAACATCGTATTATAAGTCTACCTAAAGGCTTAGGGATCACATAACCACATGCATATATTCATACAAATTACATTCATGTTCAAAACTAAGATATAAACTCATGTTCTCGATGCTTGGAAATAACAACATTTACATGTCACTCATCATGTAACATCACTTTCATGCTTCACAGTGTACATATATATTCATCCATCATAACTTACCTCATTCCCTTGGCGCTAAAATGTTAGTACAACATATATATATATATATATATATATATATATATATATATATATATATTATATATATATATATATATATATATATATATATATATATATATATATATATATATATATATATATGCCTTGGGTCTTTCCAAACTACCCAAACTCTTCAACTCACAGGGTAACCAGGTTAGACTGAAAGGGTCAGTGGCTTGGTTTGAGGGGGCCCCTAACTCATCACAACTCCTAGGGCTCCTAACAGTTACTAACTTGGGGTTCATTTTATTTAGACACTCCTAAGTTCATCATTTTCATTTTAGTTTAGGCCTGAGGATCGTTCTCTCTGATACCACTTTGTAATACCCCCATTTACCTAGGAGCCTGAACTAGGACTTCCAGAGTAAATAGAACTGTTACCATCCTGGATAAACCAGGATAGTAGATATTCACAGTGAAAGAAACACATTACTTTAAATATAAAAGTTTAAACTAATAACTGTTACAAGCCATGGTCTAAAAGACTTCCAAAACAACTGAAATAAATTAAACGTTCAACTAAGAAGAAGCTAAGTGATCTAGCAGCTAGGTAGGTCTAGTCCATGTCTCTCTTCCATGCCCAGTCCTAGTCCACCTGTCTCTGACCTGAAAGATCTACTCCTCATTCCGGATCATTGTAGGTGAACACGAATACACTGTCAACCTCGCGGTTGAGTAGGATAACACAATAATAAATAATGCAACAAAACAATAATATGCAAATGCTTATGTCATGCTCGAGCTCAATCACAATCTCAATCTCAAACCCGAAACACCCAGCCATACCGAACCTCCCGGCAGACTATAATCGGCCGTCGCCGAACACCAGCTCAAAAGCTGATAAGACACCAGGCCTGGTCTGCAGAACCACCCTGGGCTTTACATCAGAACAATATCTGATCCATATCTTTCTCAATAACCAATGCATATGCCATGAGTATGAATGCAACACCAAAATAAATAACCATAACTATCATGTTCAGAACTCATACTTGCATTCATAACATACAATGCACATTTACTCAGGACTTAACACAGAACAAGCGCCAGTGTAACCTACCTGAATATAGCAGTCTGTAAAAAGAGATCACCGTCTAGAAATATTCCACCTCGAACTCCGTTCATATAAATATTACTCTTATCAAATTCTACCCATATAAACAACGCTACTAAAATTACTTAATCATGTTTCTAATTGATTCATATATAACACATTATGAATATATCCATATATAAGCATGCCCTACATACAATTATCATTAACCAAATGTACTTACTATTTTTAGACTTACAATAAATAGCAACTACCAATTAATCAATTATCATGATACTCGTTATTAATAATAATAAATATAATTACACTACCAAATTATTTCCTTACCTTCATATGAATAAATATAATACCCTTAACACTAACATACCATACCAATAATTCAATACAAATAATGCCATAAACAACAATACTATAACCATCTAATATTAATAATTATAACTAATTCAATAATAACTAACTACCAATCATAACAATGAAAATAATGTTTAAACTATAATAATAATAATTAAACAATAGATTACCACACGGATAATTTGTGAGAAACTACCTTACATTTATGTCTATTTGTGAACAACTACCTTACTTTTTTTTTTTGGTTAAAAACTACCTTTTATTTTATTTTTTTGTTAAAAACTACCTTAAAAAAAGTTTTGAGACCAAATTCTATTTATGAGTTGAATTTCACACGTGTGAGTTCTCTAAATTTCATTCTTATTCACGAATAGCATAGAGTTCATACGATTTAGCCCATGTTCATCATCTGGAGCAATTATTCCACATGCTTAAACAAAGAAATTGAAGCTAATGACAAGAATTCTCTTTCGTTTAGAACTTTAAATAAGAAGGATAAGCTTGGATATCAAGTTTAACGACAAAATAAGAATGAAAATTTAGAAAAATCACACATGTGAAACCAATAATAAATAGAAATTGGCCTCGAAATTTTTTTTAGGTAGTTTTTAACAAAAAGATAAAATGAAAGGTAGTTTTTAACAAAAAAACAAAAAGTAAGGTAGTTGTTCACAAATCGACCTAAATGTAAGGTAGTTTCTCACAAATTATCCTTACCACACCAATTAAAACTAATGAACCTAATAAAATAATAAAAGAAATCAACATCACTAATCATGAAGAACGCATTACCCTAATTAACAAACACTTCGCACAATTGCGCAAAAACGAAACCACGACTTCAGCTATTCCCGTGACCAACTGTGACCAACAAGCCCTACAAACACCATCTCTGCCTCGAAATTGCAACCCCTAACTTCCCTCCCGGCACCACCAGGCTCGCCACTGAGCCTTGGTGGTTCCAGGGGAGGAGCCAGTGGCTGCCGACAAGCTTCAACCACCCCTTAACACCGCCCTTAACACCCTGTTCCACACCGGGTTCCTGACTGTACTAAACGCAGCAGCAAACGACAACCCCTCACAGAACCAAACGCGACACCCTACGGCCACCGTGACCAGACCATGCCACAACCCTAACTGCAACCTTACGACAACCCAGAATTCACACAAAAACATAAACGGATTATGAATCGAGACTGGTTTAAACACCCTGAATTCAACAAATTATCTTAAGTTAGTACGTATCTTGGAGGCTTGAACATTATATAATGAAAGATAAACTTTATACTGAAATAAATATAGATTTCACTATTCAAGTTCAATCAACTCTTTATCTTATACTCTATTTGATGGGGGGATTTTAATGACGAAAACATTACAACCTTATTTCAACCATAAATGTAAGCTGCGGGAATTGCAAATTATATCATGTCATACACTCATAAATTAAAAAACCCATTTATCCCAGGTTCCGACGCGAATATATTTCTGTTTCTTGAGGTTAAACAAGTAAATTGCATCCTTTGCAAATTTCCAAGTACAATGACGGCCTCCACAATCACCATCCTCAAAGGGTTGGGACATTTCAAATGCCGTCAAATCCGTTAGACGACCATGATTATTCCATGTCACGTTACATTTGTAGACTGTTCTGAAAAATGAGGTCTTAAAATCAAATGAAAAATTGCCTCTTGGTAGTACATGCTGAAGACCAAGATCATGTTCTTCTTTGTCTTGCACAAAACGTCTACAATGCAAATCAATTGGGTCACTCTTTAACCCATTCTTCATTATTACCCAATAACGTGTTGGGAATATCGAAAATCCAGCTGTAAACTGTTGATTTGTCATACAGACAATAGTTAACATGAATATCAAAAACTTTAGCATTGTGTTCTCTTATTCTGAAATATGATGACTATGAAAATGATGGCGAGTTTGTATTTGATTTATGGCGGTTTGAATGATTTAAATATAAGGATATTATTGATGATAATTATTATATGGATATGATACTCTTTACTAATATATGGAAGCTTTTGATTTACAAACGTTAGATTGGATTTACATTCATGATTTGGTGCCTTTTATGTAGACGCATAAATGGAAAGAGTTGAATTGCGATATTCTTCTAATTTTGTTAAATATTTGCAATATGACACTTGGATAAACAATATGCTACGTGTAAAACAGTCACGGATTACAATGTATGAAACTGGGGTAATTAGTAAAATCTATAACATAAAAAAACGCCAAAATATAATCACTCGATTAATTTCTTTCCTTTGCAATATTTAAAATATCGGTTTTTCTAACGTGTGCCCTGGCACACGGTAATAACTTAAATGTGGTAACTGTAAAACCCCTCGCGGTAGCGGAAAGTAAAATGTTGGAACATTAAGTTTGTGAATTGTGGGTTTATCCCACATTGAAGAATTAAGTGCAAAACATGTGCTTATATGGAATTAAGTCTCTAGTTTATTAATTGGAGTATGGGCCACTGTTGTATGATTACTAGTCTTTTGGGCCTAATCCTTTAATAATCAAAGACGGGCACTTGGGCGCTTGGGGCGCTTGGGCGGATTACGAAACAAACTGCCATTCGTTTTGTGTTTTGCAATATCAAGAACAGACGCCACTGTTCGTGAAACAGAATGTCTGTTTCCTGGATCAAAACACTCCCTCTTGGTGTATTATAAATACACCCACTCATGCCCCTCATTCATAATATAGCAATCACAAACTACTTTCATAATTTCTGAAATTCCAGTATTGTATCCCGAAGGATATGCCCAAAATAGTGGGGGCATAAATTCCTTACGGAAAGTATATAGCAACGCCTTACTGCAAATTGTAATTCTGTTTTATAAATAATTAGTATAACAATCGTAAGGAATTTATTCTACTATGGAAACGGAATTCGCACCTATAGGATAACTATTAATAGAAAATGATATGATCGTATATCGATGCGAGTTATATCGATTCTAGTTTATATACATCGAGTATGGAGTACATTTATAATATGATTATAAAAATGTAATATTTTAGTGAATGAATTGTCATTACTAAAATTAATATGTTTGTGAAACATTATTTAAGAATGAATATATTAGAAATGTTTTAATATAAAATCTAATAATAATAATAATAGGATTATTATTTTATGATAATTAAGTTTAAATTAGTTGAACTTATAATATATGTGAATGTCCATTTTAAATTGATAAAATGAACATTAATGGTTGGGTTTGGACCGTGTGATACTTGATCACACTACCATTACATTTTATATTATGATAAATTTTATATGATAAAATTTAATTAAAATGCCCATGCATAGGGCACCATAACCTAACCGTCCAAATGCTAGAGGAAGCAAGAGAGAGTCTTCCAACATACAACACAATTCATTCTTCATCTTTGTATGTGGTTTTTAGAAAGAGAAAAAAAATTCTTTTCTCTCTACTTCTCTAAACCGTGTGCTAGCTCCCATATCTCAATCAATTAGTTGATTTTATAGTATAATTATTATAAGATAATAATAATAACTAGGTTATTTGTGTGAGGTTCTAGTAAAATCAAACACAAAATTAATAGAGTGTGTCTTGGTGTTAACTCATTGGAGGTCTTCTATTTTGGGGACTAGGAGGATCATACCTTGATTATAAGCTCAAGAACAATCAAAGAAGGTGTCTTTGATTGTGCCCTATTTAGCCGAAATCAACAATGTAAGGATTAAACATCTATATTTAGTATCTCGGCTATTTTTAGTTATGCATGCAATAAGATCTTAAATTTATGAGATAAATATTAGTATGAGTAAATTTAATTTGAGTTTAAAGAAACCCAACAGTGTTGATTGTGCATTACAGTGAAAAAAGGATGATGAGTAGTTTTTGATTGAGTAAAAGTTATATTGTAACCTCAGGGGTATCTGGTGCAAACTCCATTTTTTAATAAAGTTGTTAAAAAACTAATTTTCCCGCTAAATTTAATTTGTCCTTAATGTAACAGAAGTTTGTCCTTAATTTAACTTCGTTACTCCTAATCTAATGTCCATAACTCAACAAGGGTACCACTGACACAAATAACAAACTTTATTGGTACCAAAGGCATATTCTTAAAAAGAGGGGTATCATGGGCAAATTGACAAACCACAAGAACACCATGGAAAATTTCTTACATGTTACTATCCCTTTCATAGAACTTATCACCCAAGTGGCATCTTATTTAAAATTTATGAAATAAATTCTGGCGAAAAGAGATCTATAACAAGGTCGAGACAATTGTTTTTACCGAAGAGTGTAGTGCTCTTTAACAAAATAAGTCTTCGCTTAAGTTAAAAGATCTGAGTAGTTTTTTTTATCCCTTGAACCATAGGCACACTTCTATGTAACAAACCTTTATGCGACTTAGGTGCTAGTGTGAGTGTCATGCCCATTTCTGTATGAGAAAAACTTAATATAAGTACTTTAAAATGTACTAGTATTACCTTGCAAATGGTGGACCGTTCTATAAGACGCCCGTTGGGTATCTTGGAGGATGTGTCCGTCAAAGTTGGCAAATTTTTCATTCCCGTCGACTTCCTTATACTTGATATAGCTAAGGATTCAACAAAGTCCAAAAGGAATTTAAAATCGATCAAAAGGAGAGAGAAATTAGACTAGACTTCTAAGAAGAAGAGAGAGGCGTAGGTTGAAGCATGAAGCCGAGGAGAGGGTCGAGTTAAGCATAGAAGAGCTAACTTTCCTTAATGTGAAAATCAATCTCAGTTCTTATATATGAATATGCTTAAGATGCTTTTTCACGAAAAGCTTGACATCCAAGAAAAAGACACAGAAGAATGTACCAAGTCCCAAAGGAAATTAAATTGGCTCTCTTTATAAACGCATACTCACTCGCCTTGCTTAGAAAAGAAATCACTTCGAAAAAGAAATAATCCAATGAAGAAAAACTTTCACAGTTATAGGTCTTCCAGAGAAAACTCAGTTAATAGTGACGAAAAACAAAAACAGGAGCTTAACCTATCTAAGAAAGGTTACCTTCTCCTTCTCTTACATAAAAAACTCTAGAGGAGTTTTGCGTGCTTGCATTCGAGACAATCCTATAATCTGTTTGCGACAATCAGGGGCGGAGCCAGCCCATTGGCTCCATGGGCTATAGCCCTATAAGAATTTAGGATAAAATAAAATTTATTGTTAATAAAATCATATTATTACAATAGCACATTTGGTTGTGGGGACTGTAATAAGTTTTTTGTATATTCGGATGTCATGTGTTCGAATCCTACCTTCAGCAATTTTTTTTCTAAGATTCATTAAAATATCGGTGCATTTTAACCAAACAATAAATGTGTTATTTCATAAAAATTTAAATCAATATTCCTTTTATATTTTCTTATATGACATAGGTGGGATAATTATATAAAGTAATTCAGTTACAACAAGCGACTTACAAAAGCATATAGTTTTTTTTTATGAAAGAGATGAGTATTTTTTGGCAATTTCAAAATACTTGGTAATTAAAATATCTTTTAATTTGGGAAATGTGTTAATTTTTTGTAAAAGTATTCATATTATATTAATTTTTTTGTAGCATATATTAAAGGATGGTTGAACGTAACAAGAGATTCTTGTCAATCAGAAGTACTTCTATTCAAATAAATAAATATTTTACTCGTAAACGGAATTGAATACATTATCATTTTGATCAGTTATATAGCGCAGATACCGGTTCCATAAAATTTTGTACCAAAAAAATGTGTTTGTATGTTAATTAAATTTAGGCCTACATAGTCTCGAATCCTAGCTTCGCCCCTGGCGACAATACAACAAAAGAAAAACAGAGCGAAGGAGACTCTCCCCTCTTAGACGAGACCGACGATCAACCTTCTACAGCTTTACACTACACTCAGACAGTCACAGATAGACCTAACAAGAAAGAAAGACCACTAACATCTCAAGCTAAAGTCTAAGAGAAGGAAAGAGTTCTTGTCTACTCAGACAGTCACAGATGGACCACCTAACAAGAAAGAAAAGACTTCTCTTTCCTATACCGCGAGTCACAGAAGGAAACAATTTGTTAAAACCTCCAAACTCCATTGATGAACATTGTTTGAATTGTAAAGAGAAAGATGTAAATAGAATGTGAGATTTTTATTAATGAATCAGTTAATTTGTTACAAAGGAGGTTAGAGATATATATAGTATGTACAGAGTTTGTTAGGAAGCTAACTAACTAATTTGTACAACTAATTGCCAGCTAAGCAATCTAACTAACTTACACTCCCTCCTCAAGCTGGACTAAGAGAATCCATATGAACTAGACGAAGTCCAAGCTTGGAAGACAAGAATGAATGCTGTTGTGATCCCAGTGGCTTGGTCATGATATCAGCAAGCTGCAAACCAGTGGGAACATGTCTTGGAACCAGCATTCCTTCTGTATACTTATCCCTTACAAAATGACAATTAACATTTAGATGTTTTGTCCTTTCATGAAAAACTGGGTTTTGAGATATGTGTATTGCTGCTTGATTATCACAGAGGAGAGGTATTGGTAGATTAGGCAGAACCTGCAACTCTTTCAACAAAGCTAGTAGCCATACAAGTTCTGCAGTTACGAATGACATGCTTCTATACTCCGCCTCTGCAGAACTTTTGCTTACAGTCTTCTGCTTTTTCGTCTTCCATGAAATCAGAGATGATCCCATGAACACACAATACCCACTTAAGGACTTGCAACTGAAAGTACAAGTTCCCCAATCTGCATCACTGTAAGCTAAAACATCCAAACTGCTATCTGCTGAATAGAATAAACCAGCATTGATTGTACCCTTTAAGTACCTAACTACATGAATGGCTGCCAACATGTGTGGTAACCTGGGTTGGCTCACAAACTGACTGAGATGTTGGACAGAATATGAGATGTCTGGTCTTGTAAGATTCAAGTACAAGAGTCTGCCAATCAATCTCCTATATTGTTCAGGGTCTTCTAAGACTTCTCCATCATCTATAGACAATTTGAGACCTTTGGGTAAAGGAAACTCTGAAGCTTTACAATCTTCCATTTTCAAATCAGTGATGATATCAGAAATATACTTTCGTTAGTTCAACATTATCCCAGTATTATTTCTAGCCATTTCTAACCCAAGAAAATATCTCATTAGCCCCAAATCTTTAATGGTAAATTGAGCATCTAGAGCAGCCTTTGTTTGAGCAATTCCATCATGATAATCTCCTGTCAAAAGTATATCATCCACGTACACCAGTGCCATTAATTGTCTCCCATTTGTGGTTCTTATAAACAAAGAATAGTCTTCTCTGCACTGTGTAAAACTCAATTCTTTAAGATGTTTAGTAAGCTCAATATTCCACTGCCTAGAAGCCTGTTTCAACCCAT
This sequence comes from Silene conica, assembly GCA_029255685.2. Classification (NCBI taxonomy): domain Eukaryota; kingdom Viridiplantae; phylum Streptophyta; class Magnoliopsida; order Caryophyllales; family Caryophyllaceae; genus Silene; species Silene conica. The sequence goes on from CM055314.2 coordinate 80,078,759, forward strand.
AGATTGACTTTCTAAGCCTGCAAACTAACCCTGAATCACTGAAATATCCAGTAGGAGGTTGCATATATACTTCTTCATCTAAATGGCCATGCAAAAATGCATTATTAACATCCAATTGATGCAAAGGCCAATTCTTAACAGCAGCAAGAGCAAGTAAAACTCTTACTGTTGTGAATTTTGCCACTGGAGAAAACGTGTGCTTGTAATCTTTATTTTTTACTTGGTTATAGCCCTTTGCCACCAATCTGGCTTTATACCTCTCTATAGTTCCATCAGCCCTATGTTTAACCTTGAATACCCATTTGGATCCAATGGCTTTATGGCCTGCTGGTAAAGGAACTAATTCCCATGTCTTGTTGCTTTCAAGAGCAGCAACCTCTTTGTCCATGGCTTCTTTCCAATAAGGATCATCCTTAGCCTGATGATAAGTGTGGGGCTCCACAGTATGCAAGACATTTGCTAAGGAAGCAATGTAGCCTGTATCATACTGCTCCAGTTCTTGCAGAATCTTAACATGAAAGGAGGAGGACATTTCAGAAGATGTCTCAGAAATAACAGGCTGTGATTGAGGAACAGGCTGTAATTGAGGTTTATAAGCACAGTGAAAATCTTTCAGAGTAGTATTGAACTGTCTGGGTCTGGTAGATTTTCGAAAACATGTACCTTCCTGAGTGTGTTGTTGATCAACAACAGTATGAATATCAGGAGAAGGATTATTGATTGAAGTTCCTGAGTTCCTGCTACTATTGAGTGGAGAAACATTTGTATTATTTGTATTATTATTAGTATTGTGTGGTGAATCAAAAGAGTTTTGTGAGATATCTAAAACAGTATTATTATTTGTGACAGAAGTATTATGAGGAACAGTATTATTTGTTGTATCAGCAGATGATAGACATGAGAGAAAGTCTACACAATCTGGAAGTGTTGGGATGTTTTGAGTTGAATCAGAACTGGTATTTTGGAAAGGAAAAACCATTTCTCTGAATACAACATCCCTATTCACAAAAATTTTGCGAGTTTGTAAATCATATAACTTGTAACCCTTTTCTCCATAAGGATAACCAATGAATACACATTTTCTGGCCTTGTGACCAAACTTGTCCTTGTGTGTGATAGGCATGGATGCATAACAAAGAGAACCAAAAACTCTTAATTCATCATAAGAGGGCTTCTCTTTGAATAACACTTCAAATGGACTTTTCCAATTGAGGACAGAAGTACGCATTTTGTTGATCAGATATGTGGCTGTCAAAAGACATTCACCCCAGAATCTAATAGGCATATGAGCATGAATCTTTAGGGCTCTGGCAGTTTCTAATAGATGGCGATGCTTTCGTTCAACTCGCCCATTCTGTTGTGGCCTTGCCACAACACTCTTTTGATGAATGATGCCAAGGTCACTAAACAACACATTACAAGTGACCTGCAGGAACTCTGTGCCATGATCTGACCTAATCATCTTTACTTTGGTACCAAATTGTGTTTCCACCATTTTTAAAAAACCTCTTATAACACCTGGTACTAAGTCTTTGCTACAAAGTAAGTAGGTCCAAGTACATCTAGAACAATCATCCACTATGGTTAAGAAGTATTTAGCACCATTTAAGCTAGGAATCTTATAAGCACCCCATAAATCCATATGAATGAGATCAAAACACTTTGAGGCATGAGAAGCACTTCTAGGAAAAGGGAGATTGTGATGTTTGGACAGAATGCAAGTTTCACAAAAAAAATCTTGTATTCCATGAATAGAAGTTTCACAAGCATGCCTAAGTTTCTCAGCAGAAGAATGCCCAAATCTAGCATGCAGTAACTCAACACTTATAGTTTTAACATCCTTCTTGGTGACAGACATAGTACATTTATCATGCCTATTAAAAATAGTGTGTGGCATTACAGACACTTTACATTTATTTTGGATGTTATCATCAAAACAAGCTGCAGCAGAAGATAGTCTAAACAAGCCTCCAACCTTCTTAGCTGAAGCCCAAGGAACCTTACTTGAAAGGTCCTGGAATATACACAAATCTTTTGTGAATATAGCATGTAATGGTAAATGATCAAGTAACCTAGGCACGGATAAAAGATTTTGTTGAAAATCTGGCACAATAAAGACATTGTGCAGGGTTATTTTGGAATTCAGCTTCATCTTACCAACTCTATATACTGTTTTAAGACCACCATCTGGTAATACAATATGAATTGGACGTTTTAAAGTGTAAACATCATGTAATAATTGGGCATGAGGTGTCATATGATCAGATGCACCTGTGTCCACTATCCAATCATCTGACGCAAGTAATAGTAAAACAGTATAAGCAACGGATTTTGGTAAGATACCTGCAAAGCTGACAGAAGCTGCAGGTGAATTTTCAGCAAAATTCTTCATTACTTGCTGATAAATTGATTGTGCCATGGTGTTGATAAGATTGGAATCAAGATTGGATGCTGCACCTTGAGGTTGAGTTGAGGTTCCAGCAATGTGCATACCAGAAGAAGGTTGAGCCATGGGATCAGAAAACTCTAGTGGTGAATCTTCAAAAACAGAATCACTAACCATAGTGTCCACATTATGAGCAGACCTTTTGTAGACATTGCTACCAGGCCTGAAGTAAGTATCAGCAGGTTTAGTTTGATATGAACCTTTGCCTTTGTGAAATTTGTTCTGTTTCTTTAGAAGAAAACAGAAATCCATAATGTGACCCTTCTTACCACAATGTTCACATGTCATCAATTTATGACATTCTGTAATATCATGGCCTTTGATATTACAATTAGAGCACCTTTTGAAGTTCTGATCATCTGAACTATTATTTTCAGTTTTAGCCTTCTTCCAATCACCTTGTCTAGAATCAGACTGCCTAGAGCTGGCATAAGCATTGGCCTCAGCCAAAACATCCACAGCTTCAGATATTTGCTTTTGTCTCTCAATCTTTTGCAACAAGGAATAGGCCTTGTGTAAGGATGGCATAGGCTCCATGGATAACACATTAGTCTTAATGGTTTCATAGGAAGCATTTAAACCCATCAAAAACTGAATCAACTTGTTGTTAGACTCCCTGTCTACGATTCTCTTGAGCATATGACAGGTACAAGTGTCCAGGACACCACAGTTGCATATAGGAATAGGATCAACAGCATCAAGATTTTCCCAAGTCCTCTTCATATTACTGTAATACTCAACTAATGAGGTATTTGATTGAGATATTCCCCCTAATTCCTTACGCAACTGATATATCTCAATTCCATTAACCTGGCCATATCTCTCAATAAGTTCAGTCCACAACTCCTTAGAACTCCTGGCATAGGTGACTGTATCACGAATTTCAGAAACCAGAGAATTAGATAACCACCTTTTCACAAACAGATCACAACGCACCCACTGATGATAATTCTTATCAGTTTGAGGAGGTTGTTTGAAAGTTCCATCAACGAAACCTTCCTTATTCTTAGTGATAAGTGCTAGATATGCATCACGTTTCCAAGACAGAAAACCAGTTCCATCAAAAAGAACTTCAGTCAATTTAAGACTTGGTTGATCAGTATGAGACAAATGAAGAGGATCATCAAAGCATGCGTAAGTAGTAGCAGCAGAAGATGATGGAGTTACAGAAGCATTAGTCATTTTGAGAGATGAAAAGAAGAATTTGATCAAGAAAAATTTGTGCGGAAGCGGAAAAACCTAATTCGGAAGATTATGTGATTGAAAAAGGTAAAGAGAATACCAGTAATGATCGATCAAGAATGCGCAGAAAGAATTTGGAGAAATCGGATCGAAAAACCGTTTGCGACTGATACCATGTTAAAACCTCCAAACTCCATTGATGAACATTGTTTGAATTGTAAAGAGAAAGATGTAAATAGAATGTGAGATTTTTATTAATGAATCAGTTAATTTGTTACAAAGGAGGTTAGAGATATATATAGTATGTACAGAGTTTGTTAGGAAGCTAACTAACTAATTTGTACAACTAATTGCCAGCTAAGCAATCTAACTAACTTACACAATTATGACGGGGAAGCTTCCTACTCTTTCCAAGGAACACGCACTACTTCCCATCTTGCTTCCACGACAGGACAACACATCCAAACCTTCACAACAGAAAGATTCGGACATCAGAGCAGCCCCGACTCATACGAAAGGAATACTAGAAGAAGTGCGACAGGGAAGAGAAACTTTCCGACGTATGACCTCTTTGACTCCCTTCACCCACGAAATGAATCAACCTACCTACACGGATATGCAGATGAAGAAGAGCTGACTTTCTCTCATTGGACTATACAAGCCTAAAAAAGAGAGAAAACTCCCTTGAGAACGTCCGCTTAAGAAAGAATAAGAGACTAAGAAAGACTTTCGAAGGCAGAATCCTCTCCAGACAACACCGAGAAAGCCTTGCCGGACGTAAAAGAAAAAGAAGCTAGCGATCGACATGAAGTTGGTGACCAAGAAAGAGTCGGAGAAGAACCAACTAAGGAAGTTACAGCTTAGCCGCTTCATGATCAAACCCCATTATTTTAGGAAAACCCTTTTTACATACCGCGGGCACGATTATTGATGTGTAGGACGAGAAACTAACATTTGCGGTGGGTGATGGCAAAGTTACTTTTAGCAAAAATAAAACTGCTAAAAGTCTTATGTTGCAAGAGTCGAGTTATTTAATTGACATTTCCGACTCTTCTTGTTCTTCTTCTATACCACAATCGCTACTAATGGACCCATTATAGGTCGATGTTTTTAGTGATTGCGTTTCAGGAGACGATCTAAGACCATCCCCAAGCAAGGTCGATTGAGAGGTCGATTTGGGGTCGAGTCAAGTTAATTGTAATTAAGAAATCGATTAGAATTGACTCAAGTCGATTTGAGTCACAAATCGACCCAATTTGAGGTAAATTGACTCACCAATCGACCTCATACGTGGCACATTTTAATTGGTTCCAACCATTTAAGAAAAAGAAAAACTAAAAAAGTGGTTGTTTGGGAGGGTTTATTGACCTAGGTCAAGGTCAATAAGGAAAGATTAAGGCCTAATATGCAATTGACCCGATTAAATTGACTTGTTGCTTGGGAATGGTCTAAGGGGCTCAATAACTAAAAGTACTAGAAAAAGCTACTCGGCCAAGAGTTTCAAGTGGATGACCAATGTGGGGAATACAATGAGTTGGGACGGTGACAAGTGCAAAGATGTCGAATGATCGAATGAACCGAACTGCGTTGTGCACAGGGCCGGCTGGATGGGTGATCAACCCGTGCGGTTGTACTGGGCCCCCAAAAATTTGGGGCCCAATTGTGTAACATGAGAGAAAGTTTATATATACTTTGAGACAAATAAAATTAGTAGAATGACAATGGCTTAGTGGCATAAGTGTCAATGTTTTAGGAAGGCAACCCAGGATCAAATCCTTGTGCAAACATTTTTTTTTCTTTTTTACTTCTAAGGCCCACTATTCACCCTTTTAATAAATAGTTTAATTCTAATATTTGTTACAAATTCACGCGTCATGGTCGATATCATTTATGTTTGTTGAAATTTTCTCTCTTATTATTGATGATTAAAATAATAAATAAAATAGCTAATTTACTTTAAGATGAAAAATGTAAAGAAAAAATGATGTAACATGGCGTCAAAATGATCTAAACGATACTGTTAGGGCCTTCATAAAATCTCGAACAGGGCCTACGAAATCTCCCAGACGGCCCTGGTTGTGCAAGACGTTAAAAGAGCGTTTCTCAAAGGCAACCTATGTTTTTTGCTTATAAAGTTTTTGTTTTTATTTGCTTTTATTCTTCTTTTAGACAATTTTAGTTTTTCGATTAATTTTATAATTTTCTATTAGTAAACGTATTTGTGCATAACGATTTTCAGGTGATGGAATCGAGGAAAAAAAGAATCGGGTTTTAAATACATCTCTATGGACTAACCCCTATCGGGGACGAAGGAATAAATTTAGGCCCAAAAGTAGCGACAAGTCTTGCTTAAAACGGTATTATCCGTGTTAAGGTTAAGACTAGGGATGTCAATGGGGCGGGGCGGGTGCGGAGGGGGGTCAACCCGCGCTCGTCCCGCGAACTATAAATGCGCACCCGCACCCGCCCCCGCCCCGCGGGGACCCGTTGACCCGCCTAACTCCTCAAGAAATGTAAATCGTGAATCTAAAATATACTAGTCGTACTACTTATACAAATAAGTTTTCGCAAAATGCCTTAACATTCAATTAACTAGAGTCCGTTGAGTCATGAAACGGTTTTACATACAAATATACCACGAAACACTTGCACAAACAACAACTCAAATACGGAATATTGAGTAGTGAACTAGTGATTATTGCCTTATTGGACTACTAGGTAGAGGTTTGTTGAGTAATATATTCTATATGGTTAATATATTGTTTTATGTTTTAATAATGACAAGTCTAGGTGATTATATTTTATACATATGTGTGTAATCGTGCGTTTAAGTGTACAGTTTATTGAAAGAGCGAAGATCGTAGTTTAATAAAGTTTAAATTCAATCGAAGATTGAAGGAAGATCAAGCTCATGTCAAGTGTCAAGTCTTTTGAAGATCTACAAGACAAAAGTTTTATTACAACATCAAGAGTTCTTAGGTTATATAGATCGTACCTATAACTATCGAAGAAATGAGATTTGCGTGAAATAAATCAAAGCGTGTAGATTTATGAGTGCTATTAATATATTGTTATATATTAATTTAGTAATCTTAAAAACGGTTTTAAAATAGAAATACTCTTTAGGTGACAAGAATTAAAATATTTATCTTATGAGGTAAATATTAATTCTAAAATACTAAGGATTTTATTTTAACCGTTATTGTCTAAATTCAAATTCCTAGTGAAACGTGCTTCGAGAAATATGTCTCAAAGAACATGATCTATGAAACGTGCGTTGGGAGTCGTGCGTAGGGAAGCGTGCCTCACGTTTTTCTATACGAATTCTAATACGTTTCATATTATCTTTATGGTTGATTAAATAAATAAACTTGTTTATTTAATCTACTTAAAGATTGACTAGGATTTGATTTAAAATATAATTTATTATATTATTGACAAGAATTAGGAATTGATTCAAAGTAGGATTCTATATTTTATGGTATAAGATGTTTCCTAAATCAAATAGGATTATGGAAATACTATCTTATGTCTTAAAGTAATATTATTTTACTAGAGTCCTTTCCTAAATCAAATAAGATTAAGTTTTAAATATTACCTAAAATTAGTATTCTAGATAAAGTAATATTCCTAAACTATCTAGGATTCAACCTAGATCTAAATTAGTATATATATGCTGTAACATCCCGTATTTTCGTAAAATCTAATTTAAGCGTTTTAAATTATTTTAAGTAATAAAATAATAATTTAGTAATTTATTTCGAAAGACTTTAATTTAATAAGTAAGATCCGTCTTAAGAACCTCCAGTCCTTAAGACGAATACAACTTGGCAAAGTTATATTCCCGACTTAAATAATTATTTCATATCCGTTTCTAAAACCCGTAACCGTTTAAGCAAGACGAAAAGGACACCTCATTGTACCCTACATATAAAATATGTCGACATCTTCAACCTTCATCAATTCATTTCCACTGTAACTAAATATCCTCTAAACCTCCATTTTATTCCTCCTTCTTTTGAGAAATTCTTCAGCATCCGTTCTTCAAATCGAGAAAGTAAGTACATTTTCGGAATCCTCGTTCGATTTCCTAGTCATCCATCACTTTCGTTTTTCATTTCGTCGACTTCGAAAAACGGGCTGTTTTCTCTTAATTCCGTTTTAAGGGCTTAAAATCCGTTTCTATGCTTGTAGGTGTTGGCTTGGAGGATCCAGAGACCGATAGTTACATTGTTGAAGACGATCTTTAGCCGGATAAGCTTGAGAGGTGACGATAATGAGAAACTCGGCCTTTATGTGTATATTAGCATGCTTATTGTGATTCTTGTGTTGGTTTCTGTTTTTGTTGATATATATTGATCAAAGGACTTAGTAACATGTTTAGGATGATGTTATGATGATGAATTCATGCTTGAATCGTTTGTTATGTGTTCTTAAGCATATTTTCAGTTTTTCTCATTTTGCGACGGATACAAGATATATTCATTTGAGGATTGTTATGGGACTTACTTGCTGGTAGATTAGTAGTATTTAGTGTTTGATATTGTTGGGTAAACATCTTGTGTAGTAAATTTGAAGGTTGTAGGTCGTTTAGTGAAGTTTTCCATATGTTGCGAATTGCGAAAATGTGTTACAGGCTCTCTGAGCCGGTCGACCGACCGGCCGCCGGTCGACCGACCGGCCGCCGGTCGACCGACCGGCCGCCGGTCGACCGGCTGGGAGAGCATATTGGGTATTTTGCGAAATTTTTAGAATCAGGCCTTGGGACTGCCAGCCGGCCGACCGGCTGGTAGTCATTTTCCTTGTATAGTGTGTTCTTGCGTAAACCATAGCTAGATGGGAGCCCAGCCGGCAGACCGGCCGCCTGCCAGCCGGCTGGGAGTGCATATGGGGATGGATACGAATTTTAGTAAAAGCTAGGGAATGGGGTTCCCAGCCGGCCGACCGGCTGCCTGCCGACCGGCTGGGAGTCCTTCTTGGTGTTTCTCGGTTTTTGAAAAGAGATGTAGGCTGAGGGATCACCAGCCGGCCGACCGGCTGCCTGCCGACCGGCTGGGGATCCCTGTAAGCTAAATTTGAATTTGAAATTTGTAAATCGTACGTAACTTTCAAACGGTTAATCGGTTTTAATTGAAACTCGTTTCGTATACCCGTGATATGTATTTGAGGTCCTCGGTGGATGGGCGACATTTTATTGGGTTCGGGAATGGAGTAAGGATAGAGACCCCCCGGTCGGGTAACCGAAAGGGAAACCGGCTCTCCCTCAACTTAGTTCCCGGGATCAATTATGTGTTGATTAGAGGTTAAGAAAATAGAACTATAGATAGGTTCATAAACTTGGATGAAATTGTATTGATGCGTATTAAGGTATGCCTTAAGCTGGCCTCTGAGCTTAATACGTGAGTTGTTTGCCATATATGGGGATATGCCTTAAGCTGGCCTCTGAGCCCTATATGTGTATGTTTGTCGTGTCTGGGATATGCCTTAAGCTGGCCTCTGAGCCCAGACATGTATGATTCTGATCGCGTTGGAACATGCCTTAAGTTGGCCTCTGAGTCTGACGAGTAGAGCAGCTGCACAACGGGGCATTTAGGTCGTAACGCCTCACCCGGAGTGCAGATGTTTGGTGCTAGAACATGCCTTAAGCTGGCCTCTGAGTTTAGTACCTTGTGATGTAGTGAAGGGACATGCCTTAAGCTGGCCTCTGAGTCCTTTACTTTTGGATGCTAGTCTATGCCTTAAGTTGGCCGCTGAGTCTAGTGTCTTGCTGATTGGCAGGTCCATGCCTTAAGCTGGCCTCTGAGTCCTTGCTTGCTGATGTTCGGTGTTTAGGTTATGTCTTAAGCTGACCGCTGAACCTTTTCACTTGCTGAATGTTTTGGTATGTAGGTTATGTCTTAAGTTGACCGCTGAACCTTATACTTGCTGAATTTACCTGTTTGCCTAGTGCTGGTATCGTATCAGAGACAGATGTGTTTATGGATGTTAAGATGTTATTGTTGTTGAGTCTTATGTATGACTTTAGTATTGTTCATCCAAGGCATTGGGTGACTCTTTGATCGGTTTCATAAATAGTTGGACTGAAAGACCCCCCGACTGGGTAACCAGTAGGGAAACCGGCTCTCCTTCCTAACGGTTTATGAAGTTGGGTTGAGAGCTATGCATTAGTATCGCTTGATAGTCGAGGCAGTTGATGAGATGTTTATACTTCACATGTGGTTATATGTTGGAGTATTCTGTATTGCTTTATGTGTTACGTGTTGTCACAAAAGGTGGCTAGGAGAACTCTAGTCACTCCCCACTGATTGTGGCGTACATGTTTTCATGTATGTAGGTACATGCAAGTTGGAGCGGGGTTCACACGAGAGCTAGCGAGTGATGATCCTTTATCATATGACTTATACCCTATCGTTAGCTAGACTCTTAGACTTTTGATACTTTACGTTTTGGTGCCTGTAGGGATGTTCCATCCCAGGCTGTGTATATATTTCATTTCGGTACTTAGAACTGCTACTTATCTATTTTGGTTTATTTCAGTTGCAGTTTCCATTTCAGTTTAAGACTTCTCGCATGTTGTTTACTTTAAAAAGTTTTAATTCCGCTGCATTTTTAGTACTTTTATGTGTTTATATTTCCGCTTTCGCGAGGGGTTTTACAGTTGGTATCAGAGCATTATTGCTCCCGACGCACTCATGTGACCCCCAACCTTAACTTGACCAAATAAACAAATAATGAATGAGAGATGGGGTAGATTTAAGGACTTATATTGTAGTCTGTTTGTGCCTTGTTAAGAATACGTCTAACGATTTACTCTCTTATGATTGAAGAATGATGGAGCCGACCGATGCAGAGAATGCTAAGACACAAGCCATCATTCAAGACCTCCAAGATTGCATAGCTAGGTCATCTATGCCTTCTTCTTCATTTCCAACCTCGGGAAGTAACCAACCTGGGGGATTAGCTTGGATTATCACTCAGATGTGGAGGAATGCAGCTAAGACATTCGACGGAGAGACCAGTGCTGCGACCCTCACTGCTTGGTTCTTCGACATGGAAAGGAATTTCATGATTTATGATGTTCGACCTGAGGATCAGACCCGAGTAGCATCCCAGTTCTTAGTTCGCGAGGCCAGGGGTTGGTGGATGACGATCAGTACCCCTGCTACTCGTGACCCTACTTTCACCTGGAGTCGTTTCAAGACTCTTCTTGGCATGAGGTTTTACCACAGGGACATCCGCCAGGATAAGATGACCGAGTTCATGAACCTTCGCCAAGGAACCCTTTCTGTTCAAGCCTTCACCAATCGATTTGAGGAGCTAATTCACTTTGTCCCCCAGCTAGTTGAGAGAGAAGAAGATAAAGCTTACCTGTTTCGGAGCAAGCTTAATGCTGAGACTAGGAGTGTAGCCAGTGGTGACCCGACTTCTTACTTCCAGAGTTACTACAGTGTCCTGCGAGCGGAGGACCCTTATGAGATCTATTGTGAGAGAGCTAGAGCTTTCTCTCCTCCTCGACCGCCTTTTCATAGATGCCGAAGCGGGAGACCTCTTAGCCCTCTTGCCTCCTCTTCTCTGGGAAAGAGGAAATGTCCCCAGAAGAACAAGAAGCCCCAGAGAGTTAAGAATCCCCAAATCCGGAGCATGAGCCTCCCATCGGACGTCCCCCTTAAGTGCTTCAAGTGCCACAAGGATCTCCATCTTGGACTTGACTGCCATGGCAACCCGTATCAATGCTTTACCTGCGAGGGATTTGGGCATCGCTCTTTCGAGTGCCGCGTAGGGAATGGCGCCGTCAACCGAGCTATCACTATTGACCCTGAGACTTCCCGGAATCGAGACGTGGAACCCTCGACAGAAGCTCCCCTAGAGTGTTTCAAGTGTTGCAAAGCCCTTCATCCTAGAGTTACCTGTAGCGGTGATCCTTACTTATGTTACACCTGCAAGAAGCCTGGACATTGCTTTTTCGAGTGCCCCGAAAGGAAAACCGTCGTTGACAGAGCTGCTACTACCGACCCAGAGGCTGAGACCAGTGGAGCTAGAGCTGTTCCACTTCAGACTGAGACTGGAGTTCACGCGGACCCACCTACTGGTATGTTCATACTTACCATCTTATTTATAGTCGATGCACTCGTAGCCGTTAAGATCTTGACCTCCTCCCTTAGATTCCTGTTAACCTTCTTTGGAATCTGTCTTCATTTCCTCTTGACTCAACCTGATCACTTGCTACCCTGAAACACCTTGTGCGGTAACCTACCATAGATGAACTTGGAAACCTCTTGCAATTTGCTGTAGACCGTGATTTAGAGAGTGTCGTTACTTGGGAAGAAACCTAAAGGGCTTATTGAATATGTTTTGGGTAACCCTAGTGTTGTTATGTTACTAATTTGAAGAGTAAGCGAATGATGAGATAATTGTGCTAGGTAGAGTGTCTTACGTGGCTTAGATGGGACTTAGGTGTGAGAGTCTTGCTGAGTCATGGATAATTGTGAGTTTGGAATATCCATTTGAGGATCTCGAGGAACTTAGAGTAAAGATTGATTTCGAGGAATATGCTTAAGGTACTGACGTTGTCTGATAATTGAATGAGACAAGCTAATGCTATTCGAAGTCGAGGAACGAGAGTTGTTAGTAATGGTGTGAGAACGTTGGAACATATACAAGAACTTGTGGAAGTGACTGAGTGGTTGACCTTTAGTTAATTAATGGATCTTAGCACTCATCTACTGAAGGACTTAAAGGAAAATTTAGGGTATATCATCAGTTTGAGAATGAATGATTTGTTGAGAGATGTAGGTCCAGAAACGCGTTAATGTGGGTATGGTTATTATGGACTGTGATACAAGTCTAGCAGATGTATCACATGAGTTGAGTAGTCTGAGAGTTTGATTGAATCGTCATTTGGGAACTATCTGAGACGAGTTATCTCAACTTTTGAGGAATAAATCATGGAAAGGATAATGTTGCTTTGGACTTCGAGGAACCTTGGGATTCGAATCGTTTTGAGGTCTAGTCTTGAGGACCCGTCATAGACGTGCCTGACTTGGAAGTTGATACCCTAATAAGATCTTATTTTGAATGTTCATTGCGACTATAATTTGGGAACTTAAGATATTGAACCTTACAAAATAGGTTGCTAGGATTGAACGGTCAGAATTTAATGTTAGAGGGTAGTGAATGCTATATCTTGAGTTTTGAGGATTTATTGTTATAGTAATAGAGTTTCGATTCGGAGTTTTGGAAACCTTCTTGTTGAGGAATGCCCTGTTTTGTGGATGAGATAGGGGTAATAGGAACCGCGAACCCATTGCGAGCATTGAGGTCACTGGAATCGCCTTTTGGGATATACTAAGGATCGTTGGAAGGATGTTCTGATTGTGAATGGAGCGGGTAGTGCACCCATATTTGGCAAAGGTTACCGTCTTCTTAAACCCTTGACTTAGTCGATCCGTTCCTTCAACCCCCCTTTTTGTGTCCTTACAGCCGCGAGGCTTGAAACCCCTAATCCTTCTTATCAAAAATAAGCTCTGCGACCGTTTCCGCGCTCTCGAGCGTCTGTTTTGGAACTTGTTTCCCAATTGTTGACTTTAAATCCATTGTTTTTGGAAAAAGCTTAATTGTTTTAAAAAGTTGAAACTGCTTTCTCTTCCGTTAGAAACAACTTTTAGTCATGGTTACCATTGTACTCTTCAAAAACTTGAGAAATAAAGGTTAATTTGGAAGAAAACTTGATTTTGAAGAACAGGATATTTTACAATTTGGCAGACTTCAGCGTTGATTGCCACTAGAACGTGTTATTGGAGACGTCTGATAACTCGTACTGTGCCCATCGACACCGAATCGACCTAAATTTCGAATTTTGGCTGATTTAGTTTTGGGACTTATCTTAGATCTGGAATGATGGACTCTTGAATACGTAACGAGAATCCCGACATCCATTGACAAGACTGGTGCCTTGAAACCTTTTATTGCTTGAAACCTTTCTGCAAGATAAAGTTTTGGGTTATCATAACCCGCTTGATATATTTTGAAAGTTAGAGTTATTTTTATATTTACTTCTACCTTCGAGTTTCGAGGACGAAACTTTTTGAAGATTGGGTGATTGTAACATCCCGTATTTTCGTAAAATCTAATTTAAGCGTTTTAAATTATTTTAAGTAATAAAATAATAATTTAGTAATTTATTTCGAAAGACTTTAATTTAATAAGTAAGATCCGTCTTAAGAACCTCCAGTCCTTAAGACGAATACAACTTGGCAAAGTTATATTCCCGACTTAAATAATTATTTCATATCCGTTTCTAAAACCCGTAACCGTTTAAGCAAGACGGAAAGGACACCTCATTGTACCCTACATATAAAATATGTCGACATCTTCAACCTTCATCAATTCATTTCCACTGTAAACTAAATATCCTCTAAACCTCCATTTTATTCCTCCTTCTTTTGAGAAATTCTTCATCATCCGTTCTTCAAATCGAGAAAGTAAGTACATTTTCGGAATCCTCGTTCGATTTCCTAGTCATCCATCACTTTCGTTTTTCATTTCGTCGACTTCGAAGAACGGGCTGTTTTCTCTTAATTCCGTTTTAAGGGCTTAAAATCCGTTTCTATGCTTGTAGGTGTTGGCTTGGAGGATCCAGAGACCGATAGTTACATTGTTGAAGACGATCTTTAGCCGGATAAGCTTGAGAGGTGACGATAATGAGAAACTCGGCCTTTATGTGTATATTAGCATGCTTATTGTGATTCTTGTGTTGGTTTCTGTTTTTGTTGATATATATTGATCAAAGGACTTAGTAACATGTTTAGGATGATGTTATGATGATGAATTCATGCTTGAATCGTTTGTTATGTGTTCTTAAGCATATTTTCAGTTTTTCTCATTTTGCGACGGATACAAGATATATTCATTTGAGGATTGTTATGGGACTTACTTGCTGGTAGATTAGTAGTATTTAGTGTTTGATATTGTTGGGTAAACATCTTGTGTAGTAAATTTGAAGGTTGTAGGTCGTTTAGTGAAGTTTTCCATATGTTGCGAATTGCGAAAATGTGTTACAGGCTCTCTGAGCCGGTCGACCGACCGGCCGCCGGTCGACCGGCTGGGAGAGCATATTGGGTATTTTGCGAAATTTTTAGAATCAGGCCTTGGGACTGCCAGCCGGCCGACCGGCTGGTAGTCATTTTCCTTGTATAGTGTGTTCTTGCGTAAACCATAGCTAGATGGGAGCCCAGCCGGCAGACCGGCCGCCTGCCAGTCGGCTGGGAGGGCATATGGGGATGGATACGAATTTTAGTAAAAGCTAGGGAATGGGGTTCCCAGCCGGCCGACCGGCTGCCTGCCGACCGGCTGGGAGTCCTTCTTGGTGTTTCTCGGTTTTTGAAAAGAGATGTAGGCTGAGGGATCACCAGCCGGCCGACCGGCTGCCTGCCGACCGGCTGGGGATCCCTGTAAGCTAAATTTGAATTTGAAATTTGTAAATCGTACGTAACTTTCAAACGGTTAATCGGTTTTAATTGAAACTCGTTTCGTATACCCGTGATATGTATTTGAGGTCCTCGGTGGATGGGCGACATTTTATTGGGTTCGGGAATGGAGTAAGGATAGAGACCCCCCGGTCGGGTAACCGAAAGGGAAACCGGCTCTCCCTCAACTTAGTTCCCGGGATCAATTATGTGTTGATTAGAGGTTAAGAAAATAGAACTATAGATAGGTTCATAAACTTGGATGAAATTGTATTGATGCGTATTAAGGTATGCCTTAAGCTGGCCTCTGAGCTTAATACGTGAGTTGTTTGCCATATATGGGGATATGCCTTAAGCTGGCCTCTGAGCCCTATATGTGTATGTTTGTCGTGTCTGGGATATGCCTTAAGCTGGCCTCTGAGCCCAGACATGTATGATTCTGATCGCGTTGGAACATGCCTTAAGTTGGCCTCTGAGTCTGACGAGTAGAGCAGCTGCACAACGGGGCATTTAGGTCGTAACGCCTCACCCGGAGTGCAGATGTTTGGTGCTAGAACATGCCTTAAGCTGACCTCTGAGTTTAGTACCTTGTGATGTAGTGAAGGGACATGCCTTAAGCTGGCCTCTGAGTCCTTTACTTTTGGATGCTAGTCTATGCCTTAAGTTGGCCGCTGAGTCTAGTGTCTTGCTGATTGGCAGGTCCATGCCTTAAGCTGGCCTCTGAGTCCTTGCTTGCTGATGTTCGGTGTTTAGGTTATGTCTTAAGCTGACCGCTGAACCTTTTCACTTGCTGAATGTTTTGGTATGTAGGTTATGTCTTAAGTTGACCGCTGAACCTTATACTTGCTGAATTTACCTGTTTGCCTAGTGCTGGTATCGTATCAGAGACAGATGTGTTTATGGATGTTAAGATGTTATTGTTGTTGAGTCTTATGTATGACTTTAGTATTGTTCATCCAAGGCATTGGGTGACTCTTTGATCGGTTTCATAAATAGTTGGACTGAAAGACCCCCCGACTGGGTAACCAGTAGGGAAACCGGCTCTCCTTCCTAACGGTTTATGAAGTTGGGTTGAGAGCTATGCATTAGTATCGCTTGATAGTCGAGGCAGTTGATGAGATGTTTATACTTCACATGTGGTTATATGTTGGAGTATTCTGTATTTCTTTATGTGTTACGTGTTGTCACAAAAGGTGGCTAGGAGAACTCTAGTCACTCCCCACTGATTGTGGCGTACATGTTTTCATGTATGTAGGTACATGCAGGTTGGAGCGGGGTTCACACGAGAGCTAGCGAGTGATGATCCTTCATCATATGACTTATACCCTATCGTTAGCTAGACTCTTAGACTTTTGATACTTTACGTTTTGGTGCCTGTAGGGATGTTCCATCCCAGGCTGTGTATATATTTCATTTCGGTACTTAGAACTGCTACTTATCTATTTTGGTTTATTTCAGTTGCAGTTTCCATTTCAGTTTAAGACTTCTCGCATGTTGTTTACTTTAAAAAGTTTTAATTCCGCTGCATTTTTAGTACTATTATGTGTTTATATTTCCGCTTTCGGGAGGGGTTTTACATATGCTCTCATTGTCACACGCCTAAATTACTACACAAAAAACGAGCCTCACGCAAACCAAGAAAAACAAACGAACGTAATCTCTTATACGTTTCGTTTTCCGTGCCAATCATTGTCAAATTTCGTAATCAAGACTACAAGCATTGAAGAATATTTTCATACATTCAAGATCATCAAATACAAGAAGTTGTTGAAAGTTTATCTTACTTACTTAAGATAGATTCGAGTATTTAGTGGTACTCATTGTAAGCAAGTATTTAACGGTACTTGTCGTAGCTAGATATTTTACGGTATCTAGATTGAGTTACAACTAACATCAAAGTTGTACGAGTTGGGTTGATAAAATTGTAATCCGGAGAAGGTACTAATTTTATTAATCGAGAATAGTGGACGTAGGTTTCAATTTGTGAAACTGAACCACTTCAAAAGATCGTGTCTCCTTTATTTTATCGCTCTTACTCGTTACTTGCTATTACTTCGTCTCAACAACCAACATCGAAGAAGAATCGAAAAAGTTGACATACTCAATTCAACCCCCCTTCTTGAGTATATCTAGGTCAATAGACTCTTCAATTGGTATCAGAGCCTCGTGCTCTTGAAAGCCTTACATCTTGAGATTGATCCTTCTATTGATTCTTAATGGATTCGAAACACCTTAAGTGTCCCATCTTCGATGGAAAGAAATATAGCTTGTGGAAGAACATGATGACCCACTACGTCAAAGGATGTGATTGGGAATGGTGGAAGATAATTCAAACTGGACCAAAGAAAAATCAGAAAGTGACTACGTGGAAGCAGATTACAAGATTGCTGAGAAAAATTCAAAGGTCATGAGTCTACTACAAAACGGTATGACAAATTTGATCGTTTCTCTTCTTGTAATTCAACCAAAGAAATATGGGATGGCCTAGAACTTGCCTACGAAGGTACTTCCATAGTCAAGAAGCATCGCATAGACTTGCTCATTCAACGATATGAACTTTTCACTATGGAAAAGAATGAATCGATTGATAGCATGTCTGCGCGATTCTCTTGCATACTTAATGAACTACGGAACCTTGGTAGGAAGTATGATTCTGAGGACATAGTCAGAAAAGTCCTTAGAAGCCTGACCAAAAAGTGGCAACCAAAAGTCACTGCAATTGAAGAAGCTCGTGATCTCACGACCTTGACTTATCAAGAACTCATTGGATCTCTAATGGCTCATGAGATCATGCTAAATAGAGATGACGATGATCATCCTAAAAGTAGAAGTGTTGCACTACAAGCCTCTACAAGTGGAGAATGCGAACCTGAACTGGAAGATGAAATAATTCTCTTCGCAAGACGCTTTAAAAAGGCAGTCTTCAAAGGGAGATTTACCAAATCCAATAATAAAGCAAACGACAAAAAAAAGAATGACTCTAAGCAAACCTTATTCAAACGAGGGTGCTTCATATGTGGTGATCAAGGCCATATGATCAAGGACTGTCCAAGCTGGGACAAGATTAAAGACAAATCCAAACGAGATAAGACCAAAACTGAATTCAAGAAGGTTATGCTCGCATCTTGCTGGGGAGAATTAGATTCCGAAGATGACGAAGACTCTGAAGAAGAGGAAGTTGCTAACCTGTGCCTAAGCAATGTAAGCTTGGATCTAATCTCCGACGATCATGACTCATCACAATTCTGCCTCTACGGAGAATCTGATTCAGAGGATGAAGACCAAGAGGTAAATTTTTTACAGCTTAAGAGTCAAGTCAAAAATTTATCTAAGTCTGCTTTAATTAATTATTTCGAACAAACCCTAGATCAATGTCACGAACAAAGTCTTGAATTAGACGAGCTGAAAGAACAGATTCTTGACATTGTAGAGGAAAATCAACTCCTAAAGGCCAAAGCTAAGAAACTAAAATCCAAAGTTAACATTGATACAAATGTTAAATTGGAAACAGTAATGTCTGAGAAGAAAATTCTTGAGTCTAAAGTTACAGCCAATGAAGCTGTAATCTCAAAATTAAAACTCAACATTAAAGAGCTTGAATCTAAGATTATAGCTAATGAAGCTATAACCTCAGATCTAAAAAGGTCCAATGAACTTCTAAAGAGCAATCTTACACCAGTGGTTGTAGATGAAACTCATCTAGAAGAAGTTGAAATCCTCGAGCAAAAGATCATGGATCTGGAATTCAACATAACCAAAATTAAAAAGGAACATGCAAAAATCGTGTTCAATTTTAACAAGGATATTCAGGACTTAAAAGAACATAACAATGTTGACCACTCCTCATGCATAAAAGAAATAGATTCTTTAAAAGACCTTCTTCTTCATGCTCGTAAAGTTCACGAAAAATGGGAAGGAAGTACTAACGTACTAAACTTTCTAACTGAACAATCGGATAACAACATGAAGATGGGTCTAGGACATGAGTGCTATGTTAGGAGAGACCATTCTAAATGTCACCAAAAACCTGATGAACGCGACTTTAGAAAAAGAAAGTACGTAGACTTGCCTGAATATTTAATTTGTACTTATTGTGGTCATAATGGACACCTAAAAGAAAACTGTGTAAAACACGCACTTGACTTCAAAACTGGAGTCAAATTTGTAAAATCTCTAGGTATACCAAATGATTCCATATCTATCATTGACAGTGAGGAAGATGATGAAAAGGTTGAGGAAAGAAACAATGACCATAGATGGTTCTATGACATGTCCTTTAATTACGCAGAAAAGAAAAATAGAACCAATCAAACTTCTAATCCCACAACCTATAAGAAACAAAACCCAAAAACCTATACGAGATCGACAAAACCTAACTATCACAGATCCAAGAGACCTCTAGTAAGACAAGTCTGGGTTAAAAAGGAAAATATTTTTGTTATCACTAACTCTAAAGGACCCAAGTATGCTTGGGTACCTAAAACCTGTCTCTAAATTATTCTATGCAGATAATCGCTAAAGAGAATAACCTATGGTACCTCGACAGTGGATGCTCCCGACACATGACAGGCGACGCTAATCTATTCACTACCTTAAAACCATTCGACGGAGGAAAGGTCACCTTTGGTGACAACAAAAAGGGAAAGGTAATAGGTGTCGGTAAGATAGGCATCTCATCTTCTCACTCTATTAGCGATGTATATCTGGTAAGTGGTCTTAAACATAACTTAATTAGTATATCCCAATTATGCGACAAAGGAAACAAAGTTGTTTTTCATACAGATGTTTGTCGTATAATTATGGAAGGTACTAGTAAAGTTATTCTTGAAGGTCATAGAAAGAAAAATGTTTATATGATTGATTTAAACATTGTGCCTACTGACTCTCTCTCATGTATGAAAGTTACGTTAGATGATCCATGTCTCTGGCATAAGAGATTTGGGCATATTAGTTCTCCTATTCTTAGTAAATTGAAGAGATGGGACTTGGTCGAAGGTCTTCCCAAGATCAAATTTAATCAAGAAAAGATGTGCGACACATGTGCACGATGTAAACACGTCAGATCATCCTTCAAACTAAAAAGAATAGTAAGTACTAACCAAGCTCTTGAACCAGTACATATGGATCTCTGTGGCCCTATGAAGGTAAGAAGCAGAGGCGGTTCCAGGTATGTTTTCGTTCTAGTTGATGATTATTCTAGATTTGTTTGGCCAATCTTTCTTCACTCTAAAGATGAAACATTTGATGAATTTGTTAGTCTTATGGAACTTGTTCAAAACAAATTAAAAACTAATCTAGTAACTATTCGAACTGACCATGGAACTGAGTTTGACAACCATGCTTTTATTGAATTCTGTAAATCCAACGGTGTTGGACATAACTTCTCTGCACCTAGAACACCACAACAAAACAGAGTAGTAGAACGCATGAACAGAACCCTAGAAGACATGGCTAGAACAATGCTTCTTTGTAGTGGCCTACCTAGAAACTTTTGGGCTGAGGCTATTAGTACAGCTTGTTATATTCATAATCGTGCTATGATTAGACCTATCCTTAAAAAGACACCTTATGAACTTTTACGTGGTCGTAAACCTAATATATCTCATCTAAGATGTTTTGGGAGTAAATGCTTTATTCATAACAATGGTAAAAATCGCTTAAGCAAATTTGACCCTAGAAGTGATGAGGCAATTTTCATAGGATATTCTGATCATAGTAAAGCCTATAAAGTTTTTAACAAACGTACCTTATGCGTAGAAGAAAGTATACAAGTTATCTTTGATGAGAATAATGCCTTCGACAAGCCTTTACAGGACGAAGAGGAAAACCTAGACGAACCTGACTTTCGTTTGTCAAGGGAAGATCCTCCTGAAATAGAAAATAATGATGAAGGCGAAATTCAAGGAAACAACGATGAACTTGACTTGGGAGGAAATGGTGCGAGAGATGAAACTACAGTTGATAATACTGTAAATAACTTTCAAACCAATGACTTAGAACCCAGAGTTGTAGCCAATGAAGCTACAACTTTGAATCAAAACCAAAGGGAAGAGGTCATAGTTATACCTGACTCTCCTACAAACCCTGGTTTGGATTCAGGGGGAACAAGTCAAAATCCCGAGTCAAGCAGCCGCAATGAAAACAATCAATCAAGAAACTGGAGATATAAAGGCTCTCACCCTCTGGACTATATCATAGGAAGTCTTACAGAAGGAGTTCAAACTCGAAGAAGCTTAAACAACTTTTGTTCTTTCTACTCCTTTCTCTCCACAATTGAACCTACAAATATAAAAGAAGCTCTTGCAGAACCTGACTGGATAGTCGTCATGCAAGAAGAACTACAACAATTCGAGAGGAATAAAGTATGGCATCTCGTTCCTCGTCCAAAAGATAGATCAGTAATTGGAACGAGATGGGTATTCAGAAATAAATTAGATGACTCAGGAGTCATCGTTCGTAATAAAGCAAGATTGGTCATTCAAGGATACAATCAACAGGAAGGGATCGATTATGACGAAACCTTTGCTCCTGTTGCTCGCCTTGAAGCGATTCGTTTGCTCATAGCATTTGCTGCACACAAAGGAATGAAATTATTTCAAATGGATGTTAAGACTGCATTTCTTAACGGATATCTTCAGGAGGAAATCTATGTCGAACAACCTCCTGGATTTCCTGACAGCAAATTAAAGGATCATGTGTACAAAATGGACAAAGCTCTCTACGGGCTGAAACAGGCCCCTCGAGCATGGTACGACAGACTATCAAAATTTCTGTTGGAAAGCGGATTCAAGAGAGGATCAGTAGATAAGACACTATTTCTGAAAAGTGAAAATTCGGATCTACTAGTTGTCCAGATCTACGTTGACGATATCATATTTGGCTCAACCAACAAAAAGTTGTGCCAATATTTCTCAGAGTTGATGACATCCGAGTTCGAGATGAGCATGATGGGAGAATTAAAATTCTTCCTTGGTCTACAAATTCAACAAACGAGCGAGGGTATTAAAGTTCATCAACAAAAATACGTCAAAGAGTTAATAAAGAAATTTGGAATGGAATCCTCTCATCCTATGCCTACTCCAATGGTAACAGATAAGAAACTCACCAAAGACGAGGACGGTAAGTCAGTAGATGAAACTACTTATAGAGGTATGATCGGCTCACTTCTTTATCTTACTGCAAGTCGTCCAGATATAATGTTTAGTGTCTGCGTTTGTGCTCGGTTCCAATCTACACCAAAAGAATCGCATATGATTGCGGTTAAGAGAATTTTAAGATACCTAATTGGAACATCAAAATTATATCTATGGTATCCTATGGACTGTAATTTTAACCTATTAGGGTATTCAGATGCGGATTATGCAGATTGTTCTTTAGACAGGAAAAGTACTTCTGGACTTGCGACCTTCGTTGGACCATGTATTATATCATGGGCATCTAAGAAACAAAATTCTGTCGCCTTGTCAACCGCAGAAGCAGAATATATTGCAGCCGCACTGGTATGTTCTCAACTCTTATGGTTAAAACAGCAATTACTTGATTATGGTATTAACGTGGGATGTGTACCTATATTATGTGATAATACGAGTGCTATAATAATATCTAAGAACCCGGCTCAGCACTCGAGAACAAAACACATAGAGATTAGACATCACTTCTTACGTGACTATGTAGAAAAGAAAAACATTAAGTTGGAATTTTGTAGTACGGAAAAACAATGGGCAAATATTTTTACTAAACCTTTGGCTATGGAACGATTTGAGACTTTACGATTGGAAATTGGTTTAATCGGTGGCACCTAATCGATCTTAAGAGCTGAAAATAACCCAATGATTGACTATGAAAAGACTGAATTATATGACTGTGTCCGTATATTCCGCCTGCATGCCTATGTGTGTTATTTTTTATTGAATGCTCGAATTTTGATTATTTCATGCTATATGTTATACGAACGTACACAACCAATTTCTCAAATCAAAATAATAATATTCAAATATTAATAAACTTATGCTAAAAACATTATTATATTAATATTATATATATGTATAGTTACGTACCTCAAGTACGTAACTTATAATCAAATTGTGTCAATTAAATACGTACCATATTTACGTAACTAACCATATCGTAACATATATTTACGTAATATCTAAACCCGTCTTAATTGTTTACCCTATTTATTTCTATTACCTAACCCCCCACGTGCCTACCTCCCCATCACAACTATAATCGTCCCCAAAACTTACTAAAACCAAAAATTCAAGAAATCACCATTAAAGCTTCCTAAAACCGTTACCCAAGCTAAAATAAATTCATCTACTCAAACACCATACTCCGACACCAACACCCTCGCCTCCACCGTCCCCCGAACCCATTTCCGTCACCGTTCCGAAATCAGAAGCAAGCAAGAGACGAAAATTAGAAAAAGGGAAATCGTTAATGGAAGAGGAATTTCAAGATTACGATCAAATACCTCGTCCTCTGTTCCGTGATGTTTCCGGGGATGTTGCAAAAGAAGGGTTGAAAAAGTTCGAATGAAAAAAAAAAAACGAAGGCGAAGGGGTGGTAGACGTTGGTTGTTACGAAGTTGTGCTCCGTGATCGAATGGATGATAAATTGATAAAGTTAATGGTATTCTAAGCAATGGACGTGAATTGCGATTTGGTCGTGTGAATGGCGATGCTGAAAAATCGAATGGAAATTTGGATGGCTTAGAAGGAAAAGTTGATCAATTGTTTTCTTTAATTTCTGGGATAAGTAAGGTTAAGGCCGAGAATGGCCGAGGGTCAAGAGTGGTTAAGGAGTTGCGAAGTTGGATGCAACGGATTGATGGGAGTCTTGAGAAGTTTAATCGTGACCTTAAGGAGGTTGAAGAAGAAGTGCTTATGATTAGTGGCCGTCACCAATTCCTCACGACTCAAGGAGAAGCTCCAGTCCGTGATAATCGGATTTTACGTGAGGATGGTGGTCAATGTTTGGCCGCGGTTAAAGCGTTTTCTCTTAAGGTTCTCAATTTCGAATGTGCGGTGGATGCTCAAACAAGAAACATCGGGAGCTGTTTAGATCGATTATCTACCTTGGAGTATCGCACTAGGTCGGATCCGGAATAAGCTTTTGCTATTTATGGCTCTGTTTTGTTTTGCGTGCAGAAAGTATTTTGGTGAAGATGACGGAATGCGGTTTGGGTGGATATCCGTCTCCCTAGCCCAATTGCTCTTTACTTTCTGTTATTTCCTTTTCCTAATCCTCAAACATTGGCCTACCTTTTGTTTTACCCTATCTTTGGCCCAATTTTCCCTATCCTACCATTCGGCCCATTGGGGCATACCTTAATACATTCGGCCCATATGGCGTTATTTTGCATATTCGGCCCTTTTGGCATTGTAGTATATGGTTGTGTGTCGTTTTCCCCGTTCGTATTTCGTGTTTGCTTGATTTTAGTTACGGTTGTGTGTTTAATTTAGAATTGCATGCTTAGGTTTGTTTCGTAGTATATCATTCTAGTCGTTTTATGTCTTTGTTTCCGTCTTTTCAATGATGTCAAGAGGGGGAAAAGAATGCGATCTAGATTACGAATTTGCCTAAGATTGCTCCTTGTCGTAACGTATTGTCTCTCATAGTTCTTTAAGTAATTGGTTTAATTTAAAAATAGAAACCCTAGTTGATCTATATTATGAATGACCAATATTATGTTGAGGGGGAACGTTACAATATTACACTTAGACACGATTCTAGGTAAAGACTTGTCATCATTAAAAAGGGGGAATTTGTTGAGTAATATATTCTATATGGTTAATATATTGTTTTATGTTTTAATAATGACAAGTCTAGGTGATTATATTTTATACATATGTGTGTAATCGTGCGTTTAAGTGTACAGTTTATTGAAAGAGCGAAGATCGTAGTTTAATAAAGTTTAAATTCAATCGAAGATTGAAGGAAGATCAAGCTCATGTCAAGTGTCAAGTCTTTTGAAGATTTACAAGACAAAAGTTTTATTACAACATCAAGAGTTCTTAGGTTATAGATCGTACCTATAACTATCGAAGAAATGAGATTTGCGTGAAATAAATCAAAGCGTGTAGATTTATGAGTGCTATTAATATATTGTTATATATTAATTTAGTAATCTTAAAAACGGTTTTAAAATAGAAATACTCTTTAGGTGACAAGAATTAAAATATTTATCTTATGAGGTAAATATTAATTCTAAAATACTAAGGATTTTATTTTAACCGTTATTGTCAAAATTCAAATTCCTAGGGAAACGTGCTTCGAGAAATATGTCTCAAAGAACATGATCTATGAAACGTGCGTTGGGAGTCGTGCGTAGGGAAGCGTGCCTCACGTTTTTCTATACGAATTCTAATACGTTTCATATTATCTTTATGGTTGATTAAATAAATAAACTTGTTTATTTAATCTACTTAAAGATTGACTAGGATTTGATTTAAAATATAATTTATTATATTATTGACAAGAATTAGGAATTGATTCAAAGTAGGATTCTATATTTTATGGTATAAGATGTTTCCTAAATCAAATAGGATTATGGAAATACTATCTTATGTCTTAAAGTAATATTATTTTACTAGAGTCCTTTCCTAAATCAAATAAGATTAAGTTTTAAATATTACCTAGAATTAGTATTCTAGATAAAGTAATATTCCTAAACTATCTAGGATTCAACCTAGATCTAAATTAGTATATATATGCTCTCATTGTCACACGCCTAAATTACTACACAAAAAACGAGCCTCACGCAAACCAAGAAAAACAAACGAACGTAATCTCTTATACGTTTCGTTTTCCGTGCCAATCATTGTCAAATTTCGTAATCAAGACTACAAGCATTGAAGAATATTTTCATACATTCAAGATCATCAAATACAAGAAGTTGTTGAAAGTTTATCTTACTTACTTAAGATAGATTCGAGTATTTAGTGGTACTCATTGTAAGCAAGTATTTAACGGTACTTGTCGTAGCTAGATATTTTACGGTATCTAGATTGAGTTACAACTAACATCAAAGTTGTACGAGTTGGGTTGATAAAATTGTAATCCGGAGAAGGTACTAATTTTATTAATCGAGAATAGTGGACGTAGGTTTCAATTTGTGAAACTGAACCACTTCAAAAGATCGTGTCTCCTTTATTTTATCGCTCTTACTCGTTACTTGCTATTACTTCGTCTCAACAACCAACATCGAAGAAGAATCGAAAAAGTTGACATACTCAATTCAACCCCCCTTCTTGAGTATATCTAGGTCAATAGACTCTTCAGGGTTACTTACTTGTTTGGGCTTATTGGAGTATTGGGTAGGGGTTACTTAATTATTAAAATTTTTTTTTGATCTTTTAAGTTATATTTTTTTGATCTATATATATTATTATTAGATATTATTATTTATTAGGCGGGTATAAGCGGGGCGGGGACATGTGGGGCGGGGCGAGCGGGGTGGGTGTGGGGTGGGGTGGGTATGGGCGGGTCTCATGTGATACCCGCACCGCCCCGCGACCCGTGACGAATGATGCGTTTGAAACCCATCCCCGCCCCACGACCCACCAAACCATTACCCACACCCTCCTCACGTGGGGCGGGTGCGGGGCGAGACCCGTCAAGACCCGCCCCATTGACATCACTAGTTAAGACGGGTTAAATACTACCAAGTGGGGGTAATTAAGACAAAAAATTGCCCTTTTCTAGGTGACAAATGTGGTAGATTTGAACCGTCTTACGTTTAAGACGGATAACGACGCTTTAAAATGAGAATTTGTGCAAAAGTAAAAGATAGGGAGAAAAAGCCAAAATGCGTAGACCGATGTCTCCCCAATTAGGGTGGCCTGTCGGGGACGTAGGATTCCAAATTGTTGTTTTATACTAGCTTAACCAAAGGTCTCATGTTCGAGCCTGAGAACTCAATACTGGTTCATAAGGGGAGCTTTACCGTCCTATCCGACTTCGTATTAAACCGGGTTTACACCCAAAAAAACCTGGCTAGCACGAGACCTCTATGAGCCTGTAACTAGAGATGGCATTATGGGCTTAGGTACGGTGGGCGGCACGGCCCAGCACGGAGCACGGCACGACACGCACGGCCCGGCCCGACGGCGTTTTCGAGGCGGCACGGCACGAGCACGGTCGAGCTACCTCCGGGCCGCGATGCACAATTTTCGAAAAATCCGTGCCTAGGCACGGCACGGCCAGAAGCACGGCGGGCCATGGTACGCAACAGGCACGCCGGCCCGGCACGACCGACCCGGTCTGAGGCACGGTGGGCTTCATTTTTCACAATTCAATCCATCTCTTATTCTCTATTTCTCTTATACTTATCTTAAATTCTTAATTATTATATAATTCTTACAATTATACAATAACAATATAACTTATAAATATATAAAAATCTTATATAAAATAATTAGTAATATAAATAATTAGTTATA
Organism: Silene conica; assembly: GCA_029255685.2. Lineage (NCBI taxonomy): Eukaryota > Viridiplantae > Streptophyta > Magnoliopsida > Caryophyllales > Caryophyllaceae > Silene > Silene conica. Next base: position 80,106,295 of record CM055314.2, read on the forward strand.
TAAAATAGTTAATTGGGTTTGTTGAATCGGAAATTCGGAAGTTCAAGCAAAAGTAATTACTAATTACTAATTAATATCGTTTCTTAATCGTTTTATTGTATTTTTAATTAAATAAACTTGTATCCTTTCATATTTTTTTAATAAAGATTGACGTATTTTTTTTAACATCGTTTCTTAATCGTTTAATAACAAATTCTTTTTCTTTTTATCGTTTCTTAATTATTTGATTAAATCGTACACATTAAAAATACAATAAAACAAGTGAACAAGTAAAAAAAATTGTTTTTTTAAAAAAGTATGTAGCACGCGGGTCGGCCCATGAACATGGCACGACCGGCCCATGGGCCAGGCACGACACGACACGCAAATCCACCGTGCCATGGGCGGGCCGCGACTGGGCTTTCAGTCACCGGGCCAGGCACGACACGGCACGATGGGCCAAAAAGCACGGCACGAACGGGCCATTTTATAGGTTCTGGCACGATGGGCCGGCCCATCACGGCCCACTGCCAACTTTACCTGTAACTACGGACTACGGAGCATCTAGGTAGCACGTATACTTCTTCTAATTAGCCCGTCCCGTCCCGTGTCCGACACTTGGAGCTCGACACTCGTTCGACACATGGCTAAACTAACTATTGTTTAAACGAGCATAAAATTTTAAAAGAGATCGATTAAAAGATGAGTTTGGGTGAAAAAATGAGAATTAGTTATAATAACGATCGAATCATACCTTTACTGGTTTAGATTTACAAATACATGATAAAAATAAGGGTTATTTCATAGGAATAATCCAACCTATACCTCATCTTCTCATATTAATCCATACTAACGATTAACTGAGAGAAAAATCCAAGACCTCAATTATCTTTCATTGAACTTTCTCTATTTTTGAACTCTTATTTTCGATAAGCAAACACGTCACTTTGACTTATTTTTTGTTTTGCCTTCTTCTTGGACACAAATTAACTGAAGGTGACATGCTAACCTACCGATAATAAGAGTTTAAAAATAATCAAAGTTTAATGAAAGATAAATGAGGTTATAGGTTGGATTTTTCTTAGTTAATCGTTAGTATGGATTAATATGAGAAGATGAGACATAGGTTGGATTATTCCCATGAAATAACCCTATGTCATCGTATCCTAAATTTCATGGGATACCCGTATCACGTATCCATGTTCGTTTTGGTACTACCTAGCGAAGCATATATTGGTAGGTGTATGCCTGTACGACTGTGCTCAATATCAGAGGTCATAAAAAAGCAGCAGTGAGAATTTCTCCGTATGTAATGTAAGTAACAGCAATTGATGATGTTTCAATTAAATCAAAGTACTTGTATTTGTTTTCACATGAGATCTGCACTGTTTATTTGCTGTTATGTACTGTATTTAATTTGATTACCCATGTATATTTTCTTTTCCATCTGTCCCAATCATTCGTTATAACCTTACAAGTTACAAGGTACTATAAAAGAGCTAAATAAATGATCGAGACGGAGAGAGTAGTTTTTTCGATGAAATAATTGCTGCCCATGTATGTTTTCTTCAAGGTTTTGTTGTAAAAGGTTGGATTTTTATATTTGTTGCATAAATGGATTGGGTTGTGTTGTGTGTGTTTATCTCATTCTGCTGATAGTTGGTGTATGAATGTCGATATGCTTTATTGATATTACTTGTTGACTCTGATTATAGTGTCTAATGCAATGGTAATCCGCTAATTTAAGTAGAATATGGATTTTAATTTGATGATCTGATTTAAGGGGGGAAATTATTGGTTTGGGTAAAGCTGAAAACTTGCTGCATTTATGCTGGTGTTTCGAGTATAAGATTGTAGTAGATGATTTGCTTTAGGGCGGCTTGCTCCGCGAAAGCTCCTGGGGAAAGGGTAGACGGGAAGGGTAGGGTTATGTTATTGAAATGGAGTTTAAATCTGATGCAAAATGGTAGTTCATATATTGTCAAGCAAAAATGGAGCTAAAATCTAATCGAGCTGTTTTTCCGTTGGTGCTGTCAAGGGATGTTTAGTTTTTTTACTGTTGATGCTTTTGATGTTTCTTTTGCTATATGAAGCTCTTTTTTGTCTGTTTCGGTGTTTGCTATAGTGGTGCTAAATATTATGCTAGTAATCGATTAAATATTGATTACTTCTGCTTTTCATGTTTGTAACAGATGATGAAAAGCTGTGTTTGGTAGTGACAATAATGAGCTTCAAGGGTGCAAAGTTTGGATTTGGTAAGGAAATAACATTATTGTCATTCTCTATGTTTGTTGCTTGGTTGTCTCGGTACTTTATTAGTTTATTATTGCTTATAGGAACTGGCTCGATTATTCGACTTGTCCTTGACCAAGAACTTAACTCCTTGATGCATGATGCATAAGTATTTCTATTGTTAATGGATGAATTCTGTGATTACAAGGTGTTCTGTTGTAAGTTTGATATGCATCAAGAATAGGCATTTATGCATTTAGTATCTACGAGATTTACTTGATATGTTTCCCATCGTAATAATTGTTAACTGCTTGACACCTCCAGTTTAACAATATGTTTACTTTGTGAACAATGATGTCTTTGACCGTGTTCAGTTCATTGGTTGCAATGTTTTTAGCAAATATTTACTGAATTATGGCCGTACCCTACACCTCCTTTATAAATATACGCCACAATTTCAGTGGCTTCACTGTGTATCAGAGCTTCATGATGAAAGTATATTCATGAGGTTTAAATGCAGTGATAAATTGATATCAGAGCGTAACGATACTTGATTGAGTGTGAGTAATTGCTCGGTGAAGTTTTGAAAAGTAGACAACTCTGGCACATCAATTTGCTATTCTTTATTTGCAAAGCTCGTGTTTTATTTACTGTGAGATTCATGTTGCTGTGATTTATCAGTTCTGCCTTTTGGGATTTTATTTGAGGTTAGATTTCTGGCTGAGTTCATTCTTGCTTCAGCTCATCTTTTTCAATTTTGTTTTCGGAACTTTTTTGGTATACTGGTCATTTCTGGATCCTACAACAATTATGCCGTGTCCTCGTTATTTACATTACGCTTGATATGCATCAAGAAAAAGCATTTCTGCATTTATTATCAAAGAGATTTATGTGTTGTATTACCCATTGTAATAATTCTTAACTGGTTGACACCTCCAGTTTACATGTTTTACCTTGTGGATAATGGTGTCTTTAACATCTTGATGAGGGTTGTTGCTGGCAATACTTTTAGTAAATATTTGCAGAATGTTTGGCGTTGCCTGACCTCTCTTTTACAAGTATGCGACAGACCTAATGCCTTCACTGTGTATCAGAGCTTCATGTTGGAAGTTTCTTCATGAGGTTTAAAAGCAGTGATAAATTAATAGCAGAGCTTAATGATACTTGGTTGAGTGTGAGTAATTACTCGGTGAAGTCTTGATATGTAGATAGCTCTGGGACATCGCGTTGGGGAGCTCATACTTTATGTACTATGAGGTTCATGTAGCTGCGATTTATCAATTCTGTCTTTCTTGGGATTTTGTTTGTGGTTAAGTTTCTGATTGATTTCACGCTTTAGGATCTCGTTTTTTAACATTGCACGCTTTGTGTCATGACTGTCATTGTCATTCTCGATACTGTTGATATGGAAGTTACGTCATCTTGGGGACAGTTGGGTGAATTTTCTTTGTGTTTAGAGTCCAAAATAACTGCACTGACGCTTGTGGAAAGCAATGAATCACGTTTCACAGCTATCTTCTGCTAAGTACATGTCACCTGTATGCCAGGACCTAAGGAGCTCGGGGGTTCAGTTGATCTCGTCAATCACTTCAGACTTCAGTCGCACCATGAATTCTTCTGCAAGAGGTCGCTTCCCATGTCAGTTTCGGAGACACCATACTTGCAAAATGTGGTAGGAGATAGGGAAATAAGGAAAGGAGCGGGAATGGAGTTGGACCAGTTGTCCGAGAATCTTGCATGTCCTGAAGATAAAAAAGGGCGCGTTCATCCGTTTCGCTTAGATGTCCTGGCAGATGTATTTCATATGCAAGAAACAGCCACTGCTAGACTCTCTACAGTAAGTTACCTTTAATACACCTTTATTGTGCAATTACACAAAAACACATGAATTTCAATTCCTCTATGATGTCAGAAGTTACTTACCTAGTTCCTGTAGGTATTTCCACATTCACGAAGAGTTTCATTTTGCGTGTTCAACCAAATAAAGTTTATCTATTCATTATAAAATGTAAAATTATGGGATATACTACTTCCTAAACGTTGTGAATTTGCACGGTGACCAAAAAACCACGTATTTTACTGTCGTTCACATGCTTGTTTATCAAAACTTTAGCATATTTTTTGGCATAAACCCTTCTTATCGAACAGTGTTTGTAAAATTCAAAGCTTTTTTTCACATTTAGTTTCTGAAGTCCTCTTAAATGAGCAAGGCGAGTTGAGTATTCTATTTACCTTGTGCATTAATATCAGTCAACTATTTTTGCACCCTACTCAGCCAGATAGAGGAACTCCGACTGCCGCGACAAAGTTGGAAACCAAGTCTAAGGATAGGCATCATACAAAGAATAAAGATAGGCACAAGCATAAAACTAGGGATACAAAAGGCCAAAGCCATCAAAACAAGGGCAAAGATGACAACGACATTAAGGACGTGAAGAGAGATCAGTCACTGATGAACGGCCAGGATCACATGAAACGTCAAGAAAAGGTTTGGATCTATAACTCATTCTCACAATTTTATTCTGGAATTATGATGTTTTCCTATGGGAGTTCTCTGAATAGAAAATAACATTACAGGCTTACAGCGGTCTGGTTTTCAGCTACGTAAAGGGCATTAGTGCATTACGAACATAACGGAAACATTTTCATTCCATGCCCACCCCTAACACGAGTACACTTAAGGATATAGGTAGGGTATCCGTACCGGACACTTGCCAACTAAACACCTGTTCCGATAAGCAATAATACAAAATTCAAAGCTCACTTGCCAGAAGTAGATGAAGAGATTGTTTAGTTAGCTTAAGATATGGTATTTGAAGATTTAGGTATATTTCAAAGTCTCAAACATCTCTCTATTATATGTCAAAGTTTAAACTATTCTAGATCTCAATTCTTTTGTTTAAATGATACCAAAAACAAACATTTATGCAAAATGGGGTTGCTTCAATTTTTATTTTATTTTTGCAAAATGGGCTCAGCGTTGGCCCGATATTCAGACCCGTGGGATTTGATTGGGAAGGGGGAGCACGCCGGATTGCCTGAAATGTCTACTTAAAGCGTTTTTTTGTTAGTGGTATAAGTTCTTCAAGACAACCAAGTTACCGATTTCATCCTACACACTTGGGGTTCGAGCCTTGATGCCATCAGTTTTGAGACAACATCTAGCTGATAATATTTTTCCCAAGAGACAGGTCCTTTACTTGGTGGTATTCAACTATTCAAGTGACTTATAGTGCTACAGGTCCAAAGTTTGATTCACATTAGAGGCATCTTGCATCTACTGTATTTTTAATTCTATGTGGACTGTGTCTTTAATACGTTCCTTTGGATACATACTCATGTATACACCCATCCTCGAATCTGAGAAACACAATGCATTTTAATGTGAGATATATTAGTAGTATCATGTAAGATGTACTGAAAACTTGGTGTAAAATGATATAAATTCTGAAACCAGCCTATATTTCCTCTAAACTAATGCCGAATTGGCCAATTAACGGCTTATATCTTCTACATAATTGGTAGCCTGTCCAAAGCGGTGGGAACTCATAATACTGTACAGTATAATTTAATGTGCCAGAACCAACAGTGTGCTTACTGGCTAGGCCGCTAGGGCCTAAGATATTCATGCGCTCGTACTAATTTTCTTTTTTGTTTCTGTCTTCAAGAAGAGGAAGCACAATGGGGCTGACAATCCGTCAAGAGCTCAAAGGCATCAACAAATGAGGTAACATAAGACCCGCTGAGAACGCCCTGTATCATTAGATCAACATTATGCTCTTGGTTCTCTTATGTAATGGTAGTAGGTTTTGTGAAGAGAAAAACGCTGTCTGGTCCTCCAGCTTGCTAACTATGAAGAAAATATTACTCCTTTTGTCCCAACTGAATACTCGTCTTATTCCATTTTGTCCGTTAAAGTCAGTTGCTTACGTTTTTTTTTCCGACATGTTTCGCCTGGTGAAAGATGGGTGTAGAACTATCTACAGCTAACGGAAATGACTAGGCGGAGTGGGCTTTGTGAATGGGTGTTTAGCCTACATAGATGTTACAATTATGGTCAGTACTTAATTTGGTGTCTAGAGTTGTTCATCTGTTTAAAGTGCAGAAATTATGCTGCAAATTGGGATGGTGACTTTGATGACTTAAGTTTTGCGTCCGGCGTATCTTTCTGCTGATCAGTCGATGCTGGTATATATTATGTCATGATAATCTTTGCATTAGGACTGGAACGCATGCTATTAAATATCAGTTAGTAATCTGACTTTTTCCGGACTTCCGGCATATCAGCCGTTGGATATGATTTTCGGCATTCAGTATTATGAATTCCCAATACTATATTCCCGCTGCTTTGCACCGGCTTCAGATTATGTAGAAGAGATAAGCCGTTGATTGACCAATTTAGCATGCGTAAAACGTTATGAGAATCAATTCTAAACTTGTACTCCCTCAATCTTAATTTTATGTACAAGATATTTAGGTGTATTGGCCAATTCGGCATACACAAATTCTTATTGAAGACGGCACTATCCGTCACAAGCTGAAAATGGATAATGTACATCTCAATTCTCACATAATGCAAGTTGCACTATTTATATGAATATATAATGTTTCACTTTCTCCCACTTGTATGTCCACTTGCATTTTATGAGAGTAAAGTATCCGTGTTCAACTTGTGACGGATATTATCCGTCACAGGCAAGACTCTTGTTCTCCAGTCGGATGTAAACCTTTATTTATGACAAAAAAAGAGAGTGATGGTTAATTTGTCCTATATGTTCTCATAATAAACACATCTACGATTTTTTGCGGGTGCAACAAACGTATGCATTAGTTTTTATAACTCAATGACATTTTTATTTTACACTGAATATAAACAAGTACTTAGGGAAATTAATAATCAAAGTTGTTCGGTTTGAAAAAATTATTACACATTTAAATTGAAAAATTTAACCTTTTCTCTAATTTAAGAAAAAAGGAACTCAATAGGGCTCGGTAGGAACGGTCTCTCGATAAACTTAATTTATAATTAATATATGACTAACAAAAACGTGCTTGGACGGTCTTTGGTTAACCCATTTTCCATTCTGACATAGTAACGTGTTGGGAGCATTGGCGGATTTGGGGGACGAAAAAGGGAGGGCAACTGGGCAAGTGTCATCACGCAACCCAAAAACTTCAGTTTTATGTATTATAACTTAGTCTAGGTACCACAGACACTTCTCTTAATTAGTCGTCCCGTGTCCGACACTCGGACACCTGACACTCGTTGGACACATGGCTAAACATATTATACTTTAGACAGTAATATAATTTAAAAAAAATCGATTATAAGATGAGTTTGGGTGGAAAAATAAGAATTAATTATAGTAAAGGTCAAATTGTACATTTACTTGTTTAGATTTAGTTTCAAATATATGACAAAAATAAAATTATGCGTTTTTAATAACCATAAAATATAGATTTTATTATATTTAAATGTCATGTCTCGTGTCCTAAATTTCATGGGATGCCGTGTCCCGTGTCCGTGTCGTTTCTGTATCCGTTTTGGTGCTACCTAGAACTCAGTGCATATGTTTGCCAGGCTATGATATTGGTGTAGTGGTAATTGTAGGGAATTGACAACTTGCAACCATAAGTTACGCTATTTTGCTTTTCAATTGCTTATTATTTCTAGATTTATATTTATTTCCAATATTCTATTATTAAAATATATGTATTCCTTTGTGATATTTAGCCATGTAAGTACGTAAATAAACGTAAAGTAATATTGAAAATACGGTTAAAAAAATTTGTGTCCTCCCAAACCAAAATTCCTCTGTCCGCCTCTGGCTGGGAGCACCGTGAATCCGGTTACAAATAGTTGATTTGTAACACATAAAGTAAATAATATGACTAACAAAAACTTCAAAACTGTGTTTTCTTTAATAATGGTTGTGTTAATTAGTAAGAGAAGTTTGTATTTGTTTTATGGTGATTTTGAATGATTTTATATGTTAGATGAAATTGATGATTTACAAAAAAAATAGATTAAAATCAAGATGATAATTTTTTTCCTAGTATATGGATATACAAATTTAGAAGAAGATATACTATTACCAAAAATTACTAAACTTTTTCTTAGGAAAAGAACTAAACAAAAAAATCAATAGTTCTCCTTAGAGACGGTTTTTCAATAATCTTATTCATAATTAAGATCTTGATTTTATCGTTAAAAAAATATAAGAATTTGACTTTTGTTAAGTTAATAAAGACAGATATCTAAGAGAAAGAATTTTATAAGAGCAAAATTGGGTTTTTCTTTTGTATACCCCCGTGTTTTTTCACTTCCTATTTTATGCCCCTCCTTTTCTCGAATATATCTCCTATACCCCTAACCTCAACAAATGATTATAAACTGTAACCTAAGTTGAGGTAGACGTTAAGTACTCCGTTAATAGAATGATGTGGATGATAAGTTGGCTACTTAGCTCTTATATTGACATCATTTTTCTGCTTCTTTGTGCTTCTTTACCATCTCCTCGCTTCATCTTCCTCATTTTGCCGCTGCTTATTTATTTTCTACCTAATTCATTTTCCCACAATCTACCTAATCATTTCACCACATCTTATTCAATTCTGCTTCTTTCTTCCTACTCTATCTCTTTTATTTTCCCTAACTAGTTTAGTTGCCCGTGAAAATCACGGGACGTTTATGACGATTCTTTCAAAAATATATTTAAAATATATCTCGTAGCATGTTTAGTTTTTTTGTACCTAATAGTTAGTTTAACGCATGAAATATACATTTTAAATTATGATCGGTTAATATAATACGTATTTAAATGAAATTGTTTAGTTAGGCTATTATATGTTTTAACTTAATAGTTACTTTAATGCATGAAATATACATTTTTAAACTTTGATCGGATTTAACAGAATACGTATTTAAATGAAATTGTTCAGTTATCTTATTATATGTTTTTAACTTAATAGTTAGTTTAACGCATGAGATATACATTTTAAATTAGGATCGGTTTTAACATAACACGTATTAAATAATATTTTTAAATTAAGCTATTATATATTTTAACCTAGTAGTTAGTTTAACGCTTGAAATATACATTTTAAACTATGATCGGTTTAACAAAATACGTATTTAAATGAAATTGTTCAATTAAACCCTTATTATATGTTTTACCTAGATTTAATTACAGGGGAGAAAAAAATAACACACATTTTTTACAATTTTTTTGACACATTATGTACAATGTTTTCGGTCAGCCAAGTAGCATTTGCGATTTAATAATTCTTTATGCACAAATTTTACCCTACAATGGTCTCATGTGCAACCAACAAAAAAGTGACAACTTTTTGATAAATAGTGACCACTTTTAATTAAATAGTGACCACTTTTTTTGGTTAAAAAGTGATCATATTTTGCAAACAAACACGAGATGAAACCGTCACACAAAATAACTACTATTCTTTGTATAGTGTTTGCCTACTCCTTTTTAATCGCTTGAACTTAATAAAACTTTAATGTAAGTCTGAAACTGTCAAATAAATTAGTGTTAACGTTAAAATCAGGGATAATGAAAGGGGGCAATGAAGGGTGGACGAAAGATAAGGAGGTGAACAGTTTTGCCTCTTCAACTCTTCTCCTCATACAGAAAATTGTAATTCAATGTAAATTTTCATTTTGTTTATTAGCACCATTTTCTTTTTCTTTTTTTTAGTTTGTAGATAAAATGTTAGGTAGGATGGCTAGTGACACGTGGCAAGTCTTGCATGAGCTTATGTGTCACTTCAATAGAGGCTCAAGAAGCCTTTTTATATTATTATATAGATGTTAGGTTCTTAATTAGTTCTTTTATTTACGAATCCCCTTCCCCTCAAACTCCATTTTTCCCAGTTGCATTATAGAAGTTGACGTTCGTCCTCTACTGTGAGAAATTACCCAATAAATAAGCATTTATTTTACAAACGAAATTCCCAGTTTGTGAAGGTAAAAGTAATTTTATAATTACGTGTTTTAATTTAAGGAATCAATATCATAAAGATGATGTTTATATAAATTTGATCACAAAAATAAATTTACAGTCAAACACAATGCAAGTCGCTATAACATTTTCTAAAAAAAATCTATGAAATTAACTAGAATGAATTCATGGGGAATTAAGAAAGGACATATGAAATTAAAAATAAGGAGGAGAAATTGTGATGAATGCAGAAAAGACCGTGAAAAGATTTATGAGTGATTTAATTAAAAAAACTTTAATAATCCATGTCATTATCACCAACAAGCAAAATCATTTGTCTAAATAAGTACATTAACGGAGTATTTGACGTCATATGCAGCTTAGGACATAGTTTGGAATCACTAATTCACTTAGGGGGTATACGAGATACATTCGCGAAAAGAAGGAGTATAAAATAGAAATTGAAAAAAAAATATGAGGGTACACAAGAGAAAAACCATATCAATATTATTCTTGATGAAAAGTAATTAATGACTGATGTGATGTTACAAACATTATAACCTCATTAGTAATGTAAATGGAAGCAAAGGTTATTGTCCATAACATAGATAAAGTGATATACTCCATTAAATTTAAATACTCCATTTATCCCAGCCTAATTGGCGGATGTATCTGTGTTTCTGGAGGTGAAACAAGTAAATTCCATCCTCGGCAAATTTCCAAGTGCAATGACGGCCCCCGCAACCATGATCCTCAAAGGGTGCGGTATCTTCAAATGCTGTCATATTTGTTAGACGACCATGATTAAACCAAGTGACATTACATGGATAAGTTGTTCTTATTAACGCGGTCTTAAAATTGTAGGCGTAGAATCCTCCCGGGAGTATATGTTGTACCCCGAGATCTTCTTTTATGTCGGTATTCACAATACGTTTACATTGAATTGTAAGGGGGTCTTTGGTTAACCCATTTTCCATTCTGACATAATAACGAGCTGGGAATATCGTGGATCCGGTTACAAATTGTTGATTTGTAACACATAGAGTAACTAATATGACTAACAAAAACTTCAACATTGTGTTTTTTTATTAATGGTTGCGTGAATTATTAGAAGAAGTTTATATTTGTTTTATGGTGATTTTGAATGATTTTATATATCGTCGGGATGAAATTAATGATTTACAAAAAAAATTGAAATCAAAATCAAGATGATAATTTGTTTCCTAGTATGTTATGGACATAAATCAAAAGAGATGATTTATCATCTTCTTCTAATTTTGTTAGATATAATAATATAGTGTTGCTAGTTTGTTTGTCCCTTTGAATATGAATAATGATGATTATTTGTTACCTTGTACATCGATATATAAATTGAAAGAAATTATTCATTACATTCTACTAATTTTGTTAAATCATAATTTTTTGTTTAAGAAATGAAATCTACATCCTAATTTAAATCGGATGAAAAGAAGTTTATTTTGCAGCTGAATGTGTTAAATTATTGGTATTCTAAAAAGTAGAATGTCTATGGATTAATAAACAACGGTTTTTCTCATTTATATACATATATCTCGCTAATGGGCTGGTTTTTCAAATTGAAGACGAATATGTACTCGGTATATTATAAGAGGTACGAGTATTAACTAAGTAAACAGTTCCATTGCAAGATCATCTTTGCCTCTATCCAAACAATTGATTCTGTATATATTTTTAGAATTAAAATAATTATGATTCAGATTAAGATTGAGTCTGTTTTATATAATTAATATGTAAGAATAAAATTTGAGCTTATTTTTTTTTCTTTTAATCATGGCCCATTTGAGGTTTAGTTTAAGTTTTAGCTCCAACTTTAATGTCAGAGAATAAGAGTTAGCTCAAGTGGTAAGAGCGCTCTTATCCCAACTATGAAATTGGGGTTCGATTCTCACCCGCAACTTAGTGCGCTCATTTGAACCAAAACAAAAAAAAGTCCAATGATGACTAACGTACCCTTTTTTCTTGAATTCAATCCGCGCGTTAATTGGCCAATTCGACATGCGTAAACCTCATGATAACCGATTTTAAACTTTTACTCCTTCGATCTTACTCTTAGGTACAAGACATTTTAGCGGTAGTTCCTATTTCTAATCTTTTGCCATCAAAGAAAGTAACTTGTCAGCTGCAAACTAAATTTGGTTTTACGGATGAAGTATTAGTTCAAGAGGACTGCTTAGTCCAAACGTCTAAGAAAATCCGTCCATCTCCAGACATTTCTTACGCCAGTAAGATCTCTATCCTCCTGTTTAAATTTAAAGCAGTTAAGACGCATTCATATGAGCACGTCTGCCATAAAGGAATTCATTCCGCTGCTCGTGGTCAAGTGGCTCGTGCCATTGTTAATTTGATGAAAAGAGCTTCGGTTTCTGTCATCCGTTTATCTTCTTTTTGCACGGACACCAAGACTAGTATTGCAGTTAGTAATTACTACCCACCTTGCAAGAAAAATCGACGTGGTGCTTCAATTTGGTCTAACTTAGTTCGATTAATTGGATGTCGAGCTGCCTTGAGGTTTTCTTTACCCGCCCATTTAAAAATGGGTAATATTTAACTGAATGTTTTGTTGACTTTATTTTATTTATATGAGTTTTTCGTTTTAAAACAAAGACATTTAGGTGTATTGGCCAGTGTGACATAAGCACGAAGCTCATGCAACTAATTACTCCCCGAATCCTAAACTTATGTTTTCCATCTCAGTTTTGATGGTCGATTCATGGTTAATTTGTCCCATATGTTCTCATAAAAAACATCCGATTTTTTTTGCTAATGTAAGAATCATATAACTTAATTAGTTTTTATAATTCAACCACATTTTTATTTTACACTTGATACAAACAAGTACTTGAGGAAATTAATAATCAAAGTTGTTCGGTTTGAAAAAATGAATACACATTTAATTTGGATAATTTAATCTTTTCCCTGTTATAGAATAAGAAAAGAGAGGAAATGTAAAGAGAGAATTCAAGAGTAAGATTCAATCGTCATATTATTCATCTCAATGACGGCATATATATAACACATTTCATTGGATAACCTAATTACATATGTCTTATAATGGTCACAAAGCCCAATGGATATCCACATAAGATATTTCATAACACTCCCTTGGATGTAGATTATTGAAGAACATGTCTCGTTAAAAACCTTCCTAGAAAAACACTATGGGAAAAACACCAGTGAAGGAAAAGAGTACAGTAATCTTCAAATATGCATAATCCTCGTTAAAACCTTTCCGTGAAAAACCCAGTGGGACAAAACCATAGGATAAGGAAAAAGAATACAGCGTTTGCACTCCCCTAGTGGTTACATCACTTGAGTTAATGTCAATGCAGCTCATGATATAGCACAATTTCTCAATCTTGGAAAAAATTATCTTCGTATTGGATCAACTTTATAGGTGCATTCGATTGATAGGAGTCGTTGATTGCTCAAATTTCATAGTATGAAGATAGTAATTCACAACAATTTTCGCATCTTCAACTCAAATAATCTTGTCACTTTTATATTACTGCACCTTTTCTTTGAGTGATTATAACATTAACAATAATGTGCACGCATATGATATGTGACTAAATTCTAAACTATATGATATGAAGTAATGCAATAATGTTAAAGGAAAATAACATGAAAATGCTTAACTTAGTCTCTATAAATGCACATGATGACTCGATAATGAATGTTGTACAATTTTATTTTTAATATCTGTGATTTGGTTGAGCTCATAACCATAAATATGTCGACAGTCAAATGGACTTATAAAGTACTAATTCAATTGGCAATTGAATATTGCGCGCAAATGTGTATCCGTTTTATATGGATATAATACTTTTATGATCATATACTAGAATTTCTAGATGTTACAATTAAGGTCATTACTTAATTTGGTGTCTAGAGTTGTTCATCTGTTTAAAGTGCAGAAATTATGCTGCAAATTGGGTTGGTGACTTTGATAACTTACGTTTTGCGCCCGGCGTAACTTTCTGCGGATCAGTCGATGCTGTTATATATTATGTCATGATATTTTTTGCATTAGGAATGGAAAGCATGCTATTAAATAACAGTCAGTAATCTGACTTATTCCGGCATATCAGCCGTTGGATATGATTTTCAGCATTCAGTATTATGAATTCCCAATACTGAATTCCCGCTGCTTTGCACCGGCTTCATATTATGTAGAAGATATAAGCCCTTGATTGACCAATTTGGCATGCGTAAAACGCCATGAAAACCGATACTAAACTTGTAGTCCCTCGATCTTAATTTTGTGTACAAGATATTTAGGTGTATTGGCCAATTCGGCATACACAAATTCTCATTGAAGACGGACACTATCCGTCACAAGCTGAAGACGGATAATGTACGTCTCACATAATGCAAGTTGCACTATGCATATGATGCTCCACTTTCTCCCACTTACATGTCCACTTGCATTTTTGTGAGACTAAAGTATCTGTCACAAGCAAAACTTTTTGTTCGGCAGATGCACAAAGCTAATGCAACTAATTACTCCCTGAATCCTAGACTCGTTCTGCAGTCAGATGTAAACCTTCCTTTATTTATGTCAAAAAAAAGAATGATGGTTAATTTGTCCTATATGTTCTTATAATAAAGATATCAACGTTTTTTTTTGCAGATGTAACAAATGTATGCATTGGTTTTTATAATTCAATGACATTTTATTATACAATGAATATAAACAAGTGCTTGGGGAAATTAATAATCAAAGTTGTCCGGTTTGAAAAAATTAATACATTTGATTTGCAAATTTTAACTTTTTTCTAATTAAGAAAACAAACTCAATAGGGTTTCATAGGGACATTCTCTCAATAAATTTATTGATAATTAAGATATGACTAACAAAAACGTGTTGGGACGGTCTTTGGTTAACTCATTTTCCATTCTGACATAGTAACGTGCTGGGAGCATTGGCGGATTTAGGGACAAAAAAGGGAGGGCAACTGGAAAAGTGTCATCACGCAACCTAAAAACTTCAGTTTTATGTATCAGTACAATTGTTTGCAATGCTATGATATTGTTGTAGTGGTAAGTGTAGGGAATTGACAGATTGCAACCACAAGTTACACTATTTTGCTTTTCAATTGCTTATTATTTCTAGATTTATATTTATTTTTAATATTCTATTATTAAAATATATGTATTCCTTTGTGATATTTTAGCCATGTAAGTACGTAAATAAATGCAAAGTAATATCGAAAATACGACTAAAAACATTTATGTCCTCTCAAACCAAAATTTCCTTGTCCGCCTCTGGCGGGGAGCACCGTGAATCCAGTTACTAATTGTTGATCTGTAACACATAAAGTAAATAATATGACTAACAAAAACTTCAACATTGTGTTTTTTTAATAATGGTTGTGTGAATTAGTAGGAGAAGTTTGTATTTGTTTTATGGTGATTTTGAATGATTTTATATGTCAGATGAAATTGATGATTTACAAAAAAATAGATTACAATCAAGATGATAATTTTTTTTTAGTATATGGACATACAAAATTAGAAGAAGATAAACTATTACCAAAGATTACTAAACTTTTTTCTTAGGAAAGAACTAAACAAAAAAAATCAATAGTTCTCCTTAGAGACGGTTTCTCAATAATCTTATTCATAATTCAGATCTTGATTTTATCGTTAAAAACATATAGGAACTCAACTTTTGTTAACTTAATAAAGTACCTTTAACTTTATAAAGACAATATTTAAGAGAAAGAATTTTATAAGAGCAAAATATAAATATGGGTTTTTCTTTTGTATACCCTCGTATTTTTTTCACTTTCTATTTTATGCCCTTTTTTTTCTCGAATATATCTCCGATACCCCTAACCTCAACAAATGATTCTAAACTGTAATCTAAGTTGAGGTAGACGTTAAGTACCCCGTTAATAGAATAATGTGGATGATAAGTTGGCTATTTAACTCTTATATTGACATCATTTTTCTGCTTCTTTGTGCTTCTTTACCATCTCCTCGCTTCATCTTCCTCATTTTGCCGCTGCTTATTTATTTTCTACCTAATTCATTTTCCCACATTCTACCTAATCATTTCACCACATCTTATTCAGTTCTGCTTCTTTCTTCCTATTATTCTATCTCTTTTATTTTCCCCAATGTTAGGTTCTTAATTAGCTCCTTTACGAATCCCCTTCCCCTCAAACTCCATTTTTTTCTAGTTGCATTATAGAAGTTGACGTCCGTCATCTACTGTGAAAAATTACCCAATTAATAAGCATTATTTTACAAACGAAATTCCTAATTTGTGAAGGTACAAGTAATTTTATAATTACGTGTTTTAATTTAAGGAATCAATATCATAAAGATGATGTTTATATAAATTTGATCACAAAAATAAATTTACAATCAAACACAATGCAAGTCGCTATAACATTTTCTAAAAAAAGATCTATAAAATTAACCAGAATGAATTGATGGGGAATTATAAGAGAGATGGACATATGAAATTAAAAATAAGAAGGATAAATTGTGATGAATGCAGAAAAGACCGTGAAAAGATTTATGAGTGATTTAATTAAGAAAGTTTTAATAATCCATGTCATTATCACCAACAAGCAAAATCATTTGTCTAAATAAGTACATTAACGGAGTATTTGACGTCATATGCAGCTTAGGACATAGTTTGGAATCACTAATTCACTTAGGGGGTATACGAGATACATTCGCGAAAAGAAGGAGTATAAAATAGAAATTGAAAAAAAATATGAGGGTACACAAGAGAAAAACCATATCAATATTATTCTTGATGAAAAGTAATTAATGACTGATGTGATGTTACAAACATTATAACCTCATTAGTAATGTAAATGGAAGCAAAGGTTATTGTCCATAACATAGATAAAGTGATATGCTCCATTAAATTTAAATACTCCATTTATCCCAGCCTAATTGGCGGATGTATCTGTGTTTCTGGAGGTGAAACAAGTAAATTCCATCCTCGGCAAATTTCCAAGTGCAATGACGGCCCCCGCAACCATGATCCTCAAAGGGTGCGGTATCTTCAAATGCTGTCATATTTGTTAGACGACCATGATTAAACCAAGTGACATTACATGGATAAGTTGTTCTTATTAACGCGGTCTTAAAATTGTAGGCGTAGAATCCTCCCGGGAGTATATGTTGTACCCCGAGATCTTCTTTTATGTCGGTATTCACAATACGTTTACATTGAATTGTAAGGGGGTCTTTGGTCAACCCATTTTCCATTCTGACATAGTAACGAGCTGGGAGTACCGTGAATCCGGTTACAAATTGTTGATTTGTAACACATAGAGTAACTAATATGACTATCAAAAACTTCAACATTGTGTTTTTTTTAATAATGATTGCGTGAATTCTTAGGAGAAGTTTATATTTGTTTTATGGTGACTTTGAGTGATTTTATATATCGGGATGAAATTAATGATTTACGAAAAATAAATTGAAATCAAAATCAAGATGATAATTTGTTTCCTAGTATATTATGGACATAAATCAAAAGAGATGATTTATTATCTTCTTCTAATTTTGTTAGATAGAGTTGTAATAATATAGTGTTGCTAGTTTGTTTGTCCCTTTGAATAGAAATCATGATGATTATTTGTTACCTTGTACATCGACATATAAATTGAAAGAATTATTCATTACATTCTTCTAATTTTGTTAAATCACAATTTTTGTCTAAGAAATGAAATCTACATCCTAATTTAAACCGGATGAAAACTATATTTTTCTGCAGCTAAATGGTTAAATAATAGGTATTCTAAAAAGTAAAATGTTTAAGGATTAATAAAAAACGGGTTTTTCTCATTTATATACATATATCTTGCTAATTGACTCATTTTTCAAGCTGAAAACGAATATGTACTCCGTATATTATAAGAGATATAATTATTAACTAGTTAAACAGTTCCATTGCATGATTATCTTTGTCTCTATACAAACAATTGATTCCGTATATATTTTTAGAATTAAAATAATTATCATTCAGATTGGGATTGAGCCTGTTTTATATAATTAATATGTATGAATAAAATTTGAGCTTATTTTTTCCCTTTTAATTATGGCTTATTTGAGGTTTGATTTAAGCTTTAGCACCTACTTTAATGTCCAACGATGACTAACACACCCTTTTTCTTTGAATTCAATTCTTGCGTTAATTGGCCAATTCGGCATGCGGAAACCTCCTGAAAACTGATTCTAAACTACACAAATTTGCATTTAAGATTGACATTATTCGTCACAAATTGAAGACGGATAGTGACCCTTTCACATAATGCAATTCATAACTCATAAGATGCTCAATATCCTTCCATCTGTATGTCCACTTGCTTTATTACAAGAGTCATGTCCGTCTTCAACTGTTAACAAATATTATCCATCACAAATAAGACTCTTTGTCTAAACTTTTACTCCCTCGATGTTACTTTTATGTACAAGACATTTAGGTGTATTGGCCAGTTTGAAATAAGCACAAAGCTCATGCAACTAATTACTCCTCGAATCCTAAACTCATGTTTTCCATCTGAGTTTTGATGGTCGATTCATGGTTAATTTGTCCCATATGTTCTCATAGTAAACATACGATTTTTTTTTTGCAAATGTAAGAATCATATAACTTAATTAGTTTTTATAATTCAACCACATTTTTATTTTACACTAGATACAAACAAGTACGTGAGGAAATTAATAATCGAATTTGTTCGGTTTGAAAAAAATTAATACACATTTAATTCGGATAATTTAATCTTTTCTCTGTTATAGAATAAGAAAAGAGAGAAATGTAAAGAGAGAATTCAAGAGGAAGATTCAATCGTTATATTATTCATCTAAAATGAGGGCATATATATAACACATTTCATGGGGATAACCTAATTACATATGTCTTATAATGGGTCACAAAGCCGGACATCCACATAAGATATTTCATAACACTCCCATTGGATGTACATTACTAAAGAACATGTCTCGTTAAAAACCTTCCTAGAAAAATCCAATGGGAAAAACACCAGTGAAGGAAAAGAGTACAATAGTCTTCAAATATTTATAATCAGCTGCCTCGTTAAAACCTGTCGTGGAAAACCCAGTGGGACAAAACCATCGGATAAAGAAAAAGAGTACAACGTTTGCACACTCTCCCTGGTGGTTACATCACTTGAATTAATGTAAATGCAGCTCATGATAGCACAATTTCTCAATCTTGGAAAAAATTATCTTCGTATTGGATCAAATTTATAGGTGCATTCGATTGATAGGAGTCGTTGATTGCTCAAATTTCATAGTATGAAGATAGTAATTCACGGCGTTTTTCGCATCTTCACTTCAAATAATCTTCTCACTTTTATATTACTGCACCTTTTCTTTAAATGGTTATAACAGTAACAATAATGTGTTGGATTTTTATAATTAATTGACTAGATATTATTATTAATAATATTAATAGTCTTATACAAATCCTAATTATATGTCCCATTAATGAGGCAGTCATACTATGGACTCTAAACTGTCTCTTAATTCTCTCCCATCTAGGAAACTACTCCCTTATTTGTGTTGTGTTCAAACACTGCTCTTTGATGGAAAGAGCAGTATATAAGAGAATACATATTCTGATTAATTAGGTCACAAAATCTACTCTCCCTTAAGAAAACTACACCATCTAAATAAGTGAGCAGTGAGGGTTTGGAACCGAAATCAGAAATTCAGATTAATACTTTGGGGTTGATAAAGCTGTTCAGGAATCCGATTAGCAATGGCTGGAGGTTTTATTTTCGATCCTATTTATCGCTTCCGCTTTATCTAATCAGTTGTATGTTGTTCAGTAATATTAAACATACTAATTAAGAATAAAATAACTTACATTTGGTATCAGAGCCTTAATGGCCTCTGTCTTGCTTGTTGTTTTCCGACTTCAGTTTTCATCCTTGTTGTAATCGATCCGTTGTCTCGTTTTTCTCTGTCGGTTTTTCGGATGCTGGTTTGTCTCGTTGTTCCATTATTGCTTATTAGATCTGGATTATCTTTGTCGATAATTTATTTGTGTAATCAGTTTCTGGGATTTTTTCTGGATTTTATTTTGAAGTTTGTCGGGGTTGAAGATGAACTTTTTTTTCTTTTTGGGGAGTTGTTGCTGGCTCATTTGTTTGGTTTGTGTTGTCTTTTGAAAGCTTTTTAGTTTTGCTTGTCCTTTCACGAAGGTAATATTTTATTTAATAATGGCTTACACATACTTTAATAAAGGAGTCCTTTCTTGTGAAGCATGTCGGTGTCCTTCACATACTTAATAAAGTAATATTTTATTTAATAATGGCCTACTTTGTACTTATACGTGGACATTGGTTTATTATTGTTTTCCTACTTCTTTTACCTTCTAATGCTAGCATGTGACTACTTTGTACTTATATTCTTTTTTAATAGTAAAATACTACTAGTATATGGTAAGATAGTAGTCTTTAAGATGAGTTAAATCTCGTTATTCACATGCTGAGTTTTTATATTATTGTTTTCGTATATACATAAAGTCAATTGTATATATTAATGTTAATGATTTTTTAAATGTCAAGTGATTTTAAATTTATTAATTAGAGAGTAGCCACATCATCTTTAATTGTTTAAATTTTATTCGAAATCACATGTGGAAATTAGACATTTAATTGTAATTAATTATACGTAATATGATTAGACTTACCCACAGGAATCTTATTGTATTTGTATAAATTAATTAGGGTGTTATATTAAATTATGTTTCTTAATCTACCCACAGGAGTTAAGAAATGAATATGATTTAATAGTTTCATCATAAAGTTTAACTTTTATGCATCTAATTTGAGTAGACTTTAGCCCACAGACAAGTTTATGTCACTAGGTTCATATGAGCATAATTTACATTGGTAAGTTGTGATAAAATTAAGTCTCAATTTTTTGTTACTAAGTATGTATATTTAAAATTTGCAGCAAGTTTACCTGGAGGTTCCTTTGATGTCAAAATTGACGTTCCTGAATTAACTGGTGACAATTTTAAGGTGTGGAAAGAAAGAGTTCTGCTACATTTAGGGTTCTTGCGTTTTGATTATGCTATTCAGAATGATGAACCGGCTGAAATAACTGGAAAAAGCACACCAGATCAAGTAGACCTTCGTGAAAAGTGGGTAAAATCCAACTATCTTTGCACGTTGTTCATTAAGACTAAACTGTGTGCTAGTATCCGAGGTTCAGTCGACAAGCATACTAAAGTTAGGGACCTGCTTAAGGCTATAGATGAGCAGTTCGAAACTTCTGATAAGGCTTTGGCAAGCACCTTAATAATGCAGTTCACATCTTTGAAACTTAATGCCACTAAAGGAGTGCGTGATTTTATCATGCACATGAGGGATACTGCAGCCCAACTTAAGGAATTGGAAGTTACTATGTCTGACACTTTCTTAGTGCATTTCATCTTATGTTCTCTCCCAACTCAATATGCCCCATTTAAGATCTCTTACAATACACATAAGGATAAATGGTCTCTCAATGAATTATTGACCATGTGTGTTCAAGAGGAGGGGAGGTTATTATTGGAAGAAGGTGAAAAGGTGAATTTAACTACTTCTACTGATAAAGCATCATCCAGTACGAAGAAGTATAAGGCTCACCCTAAAGATAAAGGAAAGGGAAAGATTTCAGCTGAGCAAGTAATTAAGAAGGAGTCGTCGTGTTTTTTCTGTAAAAAGAAAGGACACATGAAGAAAGACTGCGTAAAGTTTAAGGCTTGGCTCAAAAAGAAAGGTAATTTTCATGCGTTTGTTTGTTATGAATCTAATATGGTCAATGTTAATCATAATACTTGGTGGATTGACTCTGGTACTACAATCCATGTTTCAAATACCTTACAGGGTATGACAAACCTTCGGAAACCAGTGGCAAGTGAGAGCGCCATCTATTCAGGAAACAAGATAGGCTCGCACGTTGAGGCCGTGGGGACATGCAATTTAATTTTAAGTACTGGTTTTATTTTGATTTTGGAAAAGACTTTTTACGTTCCGAATTTTGCTCGGAATTTGATTTCAGTTTCTAGACTTGTACCTTTCGGATATTCCTTTAACTTTATGGACTCTGGTTTTAGTATTTGCAGAAATTCTAAAGTTATTGGTAATGGTATTTTGTCTGATAATTTATATCGTCTTTGTTTACAAAATGATACCACTCAAAACACTATGCATGTTAGTACTGGTTTAAAAAGAAGTATTATAAATGAGGAGTCCTCTATGTTATGGCACAGGAGATTGGGACACATCTCCATTGAGAGGGTCAAGAGATTGGTAAAGGAAGGGGTACTTAGTACTTTAGACTTTACCGATTTTGAGACTTGTGTTAGTTGCATTAAGGGAAAGCAAACTAACAAATCTAAGAAAGGTGCTAAGAGGAGTTCTGACCTACTAGAGATCATACACACGGATATATGTTGTCCGGATATGAACGCTAACGATCCAAAATACTTTATTACCTTTATTGATGATTATTCACGATATATGCGTCTTTACTTACTTCGTTCCAAAGACGAAGCTTTAGATGCCTTTAAAATTTTTAAGGCTGAAGTAGAGAAACAGTGTGATAAACACATTAAGATTGTGAGATCAGATAGAGGTGGTGAGTACTACGGTAGATATACTGAGGATGGACAAGCATCTGGTCCTTTTGCTAAATTTCTTCAAGAGCATGGGATTGTTGCCCAATACACTATGCCTGGTTCTCCGGATCAGAATGGTGTAGCAGAAAGAAGGAATAGGACATTAATTGAAATGGTGCGTAGTATGAGAAGTAATATTAAACTTCCTTCATTTTTGTGGGTTGATGCGCTAAAGACGGCTGCGTATATATTAAATCGGGTTCCTTCCAAGGCTGTCTCTAAGACGCCTTTTGAGTTATTCAAAGGTTGGAAACCGAGTTTGCAACATATACGCGTTTGGGGATGTCCGTCTGAGGTGAGAATTTACAACCCACAAGAAAAGAAACTAGACCCAAGGACTCTTAGTGGACATTTCATTGGATATGCCGAAAAGTCCAAAGGTTATAGGTTCTATTGTCCGTCTCATAGTACCAGAATTGTGGAATCTAGAAATGCAAAATTTCTAGAGAATGACTTGATCAGTGGGAGTACTATAGGAGTTGAACCTGAAAAGGATCAGCATGAAGTTTCACCCTCTATTTTGAGTAACAGGTTGGTTATTGATCACGGTCCTGAAGTACGACCGGAGGTTCAACAACCAAATACAGAAATTCCACAAAATGTCGATCAAAATATAGTAGATCATAATGAGGAAGAAATTCCATTAAGAAAATCTACTCGAGAGAGGAGATCGGCGATTCCTGACGACTATGAAGTATATCTACAAGAATCGGATTGCAGTGTTGGAGCTGATAATGATCCTATGTCATTTTCACAAGCCATAAGTTCTACAGATTCAAACTTATGGATGGATGCTATGAAAGATGAGATGAACTCTATGGCATCTAATCGAGTTTGGGATCTCGTCGAGTTGCCCAATGGTGTAAAAACCATTGGATGTAAGTGGGTTTTTAAGACTAAAAGGGACTCACTTGGCAACATCGAGAGACATAAGGCAAGACTCGTTGCTAAAGGGTTCACTCAAAGAGAAGGGATTGACTACACAGAGACATTCTCTCCTGTGTCTAAGAAAGATTCTCTTCGAGTTGTCATGGCATTAGTAGCTCATTTTGACTTCGAGCTACATCAGATGGATGTGAAAACGGCATTTCTTAATGGCAATTTAGAGGAAGAGGTTTACATGAAACAACCTGAAGGATTCTCCTCTAAAGACGGTGACCATTTGGTTTGTAAGCTAAATAAATCCATATACGGTTTGAAACAAGCCTCCCGACAATGGTATAAGAAGTTCCATGAAGTAATTTCTTCATTCGGTTTTGAAGAAAATATCATGGACCAATGTATATACCTTAAGGTCAGTGGGAGTAAGATTTGTTTCCTTGTGTTATATGTGGATGATATTCTGCTAGCAACCAATGATAAGGGGTTGCTATATGAGGTGAAACAATTTCTTTCAAATAACTTTGATATGAAAGATATGGGTGAGGCATCTTATGTCATTGGCATTAAGATCCATAGAGATAGATCCCGAGGCATTTTAGGCTTGTCTCAGGAGGCCTATATCAACAAAGTGCTTGAAAGATTTAGAATGAAAGATTGTTCACCAAGTGTAGCACCTATTGTGAAAGGTGACCGATTCAGTTTAGACCAGTGCCCAAGGAATGATTTGGAAAGAGAACAAATGAAAAATGTTCCTTATGCTTCAGCAGTTGGTAGCATTATGTATGCTCAAGTCTGTACCAGACCTGACATTGCATATGTTGTTGGAGTATTAGGCAGATATCAGAGTAACCCAGGCATCGATCACTGGAAGGCTGCAAAGAAAGTGTTGAGATACCTTCAGGGTACTAAAGATTACATGCTTATGTATAGACGGACTGATAGTCTTGAAGTGGTGGGGTATTCCGACTCAGACTTTGCTGGTTGCATTGATTCACGAAAATCCACATCTGGATATGTGTTTATGCTAGCTAACGGAGCTGTATCATGGAGGAGTACTAAGCAGACATTGACAGCCACCTCTACTATGGAGGCCGAGTTCGTTTCTTGTTTTGAGGCTACCTCACATGGTGTTTGGCTGAAAGGTTTCATATCTGGGCTAAGAGTTGTTGACTCTATTAGCAGGCCGATTCGAATGTATTGTGATAATTCAGCTGCGGTATTTATGGCTAAGAATAACAGAAGTGGAAGTCGAAGTAAACACATCGACATTAAGTATTTGGCCATAAAAGAGCGTGTTCAGGAAAAGAAAGTGATCATAGAACACATTAGCACTGAATTGATGATTGCAGATCCCTTGACTAAAGGCATGCCACCTAAGGGTTTTCAGGGTCATGTAGTGAACATGGGACTTGGTCCCATAATGTGATACATTCATTTATATTATGTTTTTCGAAACTTTCATTTAGTTGGATATTTTCTCTTTTAGTTATATACGTACGTTCTTTGGTTATTTATTTTATTGAGAAATATCATTATGTTTTGACCTAGAGTAAACATATGGTTTATTCATTAAGTTAAGTGTGAGTGGTGAGAGACTAAGTATATCGTAATACATGGAAGATTAATTCTCGTCCCAGAGAATTCGTCGCTATGATTCGTATATGAAGTTCCTCTCTGTTAAATGGGCCAAGTGGGAGAATGTTGGATTTTTATAATTAATTGACTAGATATTATTATTAATAATATTAATAGTCTTATACAAATCCTAATTATATGTCCCATTAATGAGGCAGTCATACTATGGACTCTAAACTGTCTCTTAATTCTCTCCCATCTAGGAAACTACTCCCTTATTTGTGTTGTGTTCAAACACTGCTCTTTGATGGAAAGAGCAGTATATAAGAGAATACATATTCTGATTAATTAGGTCACAAAATCTACTCTCCCTTAAGAAAACTACACCATCTAAATAAGTGAGCAGTGAGGGTTTGGAACCGAAATCAGAAATTCAGATTAATACTTTGGGGTTGATAAAGCTGTTCAGGAATCCGATTAGCAATGGCTGGAGGTTTTATTTTCGATCCTATTTATCGCTTCCGCTTTATCTAATCAGTTGTATGTTGTTCAGTAATATTAAACATACTAATTAAGAATAAAATAACTTACATAATGTGCACGCATTTGATATGTGACTAAATTCTAAACTATATGATATGAAGTAATGCAGTGATGTTAAAGGAAAACAACATGAAAATGCTTAACTTAGTCTCTATAAATGCACATGATGACTCGATAATGAATACTGTACAATTTTATTTTTAATATTTGTGATTTGGTTGAGCTCATAACCATAATGGCATAAATTTGTCGACGGTCAAATGGACTTATAAAGTCCTAATTCAATTGGCAATTGAATATTGCGTGCAAATGTGTATCCGTTCTATATAGAGATATATATACTTTTATGATCATATACTAGAATTTCTAGAATCGGTATCTTTCATATATTACATTGTAGGTGTAATTTACTTTCTCGCCATAAGGTGGTATAAACTATTTTTAAGATAGATTGCAATCATTTATATAACCACCTTACAATGCAATTTCTCATATCTTTTACTAATGAGATTCATTAGTGGGCATTATGATAAGATTTTATAGAATATCTCGGGAGTATGTCGTGTATAGTGCAATCGACTATCAATTTGCTCAATAAAAAGCCAAATAAAGAAAATCAACTTGTTCACATAATAAGAATCAAATTGTGAATTTTTATAACACAAAGTACTCGTATTTGTGTTATGCAACTTTCAGGCCACTGGAAATAATATCAATTCGTACAATTGAGCAAGGGTTATTGTGCAACTTTCTTGTGTAGATCTTCTAATATCAATCCTACTCAATTTTACATCAAAATTTCTTTTAGTAATAGTTTTGAGTAGTAGTTCGCAAACAATTTATACAATCCTCCATATTTGGAATTAGAATGCCTTAGGGGTCGTTTGGTTACCCACTAAATAACACAGGAACTTTAATTCATGTGAATTGCAAAATAATGAAGTTGTTTGGTTACTCCAATTCACATGAATTGGAACTTCCCATGAATTCCAAATTCCTCCATAATGGTGGAAGTTGCTTACCTAGGGCCCCCTAGGTAAGTGGCAATGCCTACATGAATTACAATGCCTATATGTAACCAAACAACATTTTTTAATTCACATGAATTGTAAAATCATGTGATATGACACTTCCTAGGTATTGGAAGTTCCCGTATGTAACCAAACGACTCCTTACTATGTAGAATTGTGCGCTAGTGACTCTTTAAACAAAAGTTGGATGCTAACTTATGGTTAGCTTATTATATTACTCCTTTTATCCCAACCGAATACTCGTCTTAATCCATTTTGTCCGTTAAAGTCAGTTGTTTATGCTTTTTTCCCGACATGTTTCGCCTGGTGAAAGATGGGTGTAGAACTCTCTACATTTAACTTAAATGACTAGGCGGAGTGGGCTTTGTGAATGGGTGTTTAGCCTACATAGACGTTACAACTAAGGTCATTACTTAATTTGGTGTCTAGAGTTGTTCATCTGTTTAAAGTGCATAAATTATGCTGCAAATTGGGATGGTGAGTCGGTGACTTTGATGACTTACATTTTGCGTCTGGCGTATCTTTTTGTTGATCAGTCGATGCTGTTATATATTATGTCATGATAATTTTTGCATTAGGACTGGAAAGCATGCTATTAAATAGTATAAAAAAACGTTTTTCCTTGCTTTATTCATTAACAGAGTGTACAATATATAGCAATAGAGTTTTCCTAAGTTAGCTAGTCAACGTATGAATATAGAAAAACCAATCTAAACTATCCTAAGTTAGGAGATGTAATCCCAAGATTTAAGCTAACAAATATGGACGTATAGTACAAAAATATTCTAAGGAATATTTTATATTCTATTAAATAACAGTCGGTAATCTGACTTGTTCCGGCATATCAGCCGCTGGATATGATTTTCAGCATTCAGTATTATGAATTCCCGCTGCTTTGTACCGACTTCAGATTATGTAGAAGATATAAGCCTTTGATTGACCAATTTGGCATGCGTAAAACGTCATGAAAACCGATACTAAACTTGTACTCCCTCGATCTTAATTTTATGTAAAAGATATTTAGCTGTATTGGCTAATTCGGCATATGCACAAAGCTCATGCAACTAATGACTCCCTGAATCCTAGACTCGTTCTGCTGTCGGATGTAAACCTTTCTTTATTTATGTCAAAAAAAAAGAATGATGGTTAATTTGTCCTATATGTTCTCATAATAAACATATCTACGTTTTTTTGCGGATGTAACAAATGTATGCATTAGTTTTTATAACTCAATGACATTTTTATTTTACAATGAATATAAACTAGTGCTTGTGGAAATTAATAATCAAAGTTGTCTGGTTTGAAAAAATTAATACACTTGATTTGCAAATTTTAACTTTTTTCTAATTAAGAAAAAAACTCAATAGGGTTCCATAGGGACGGTCTCTCAATAAACTTATTGATAATTAAGATATGACAAACAAAAACGTGCTGGGACGGTCTTTGGTTAACTCATTTTCCATTCTGACATAGTGACGTGCTGGGAGCATTGGCGGATTTGGGGACGAAAAAGGGAGGGCAACTGGGCAAATGTTATCACGCAACCCAAAACTTCAGTTTTATGTATAAGTACATTTGTTTGCAATGCTATGATATTGTTGTAGTGGTAAGTGTAGGGAATTGACAAATTGCAACCACAAGTTACACTATTTTGCTTTTCAATTGCTTATTATTTCTAGATTTATATTTATTTCCAATATTCTATTATTAAAATATATGTATTCCTTTGTGATATTTAGCCATGTAAGTACGTAAATAAACGCAAAGTAACACCCCCCTTCAAGTTGGAGCAAGGATTTTAGAAATGGCCAACTTGCCGATCAAGTCTTGAAACCGAGGACGACCCAATTCTTTGGCCAAGAAGTAGTATGGACGTAACATGGAAGGATTATGCCATTACGGATATGATCACGAATAAAGTGACAATCTATCTCAATATGTTTGGTGCGATCATGGTACACCGGATTATTAGCAATGTGCATAGCGGACTCATTGTCACAATGTAAACGAACCGAGTAAGGAATATCAATACCGGGACCGACGAGTACGTAATCCCTTCAGCCAAAGAATTTCGCAAGTGGCAACAACCATAGCTCGATATTCAGCCTCGGTGGACGATAAAGAAACCGTGTCCTATTCGGGAGAACCACCGAGACAAACAAAATAGGCCGTGATGGAGCGTCGAGTTATAGGACAACTCCCATACGCAACATCACAATACGCTTCGAGAGACAAAGTCGAATCAGCCTGAAACTAAATCCCTTGACCCGGACTCCCTTTTTAAATAACGCACAACTCGAGTTGGTTTTTGCATAAACTGAGATAAGATATGAACCGAATAGCAAATTTCAGTCCTTGTAAGTGTTAAATAAATAAACTTACCTACCAACCGACGGTACTTGACTCCATCCTCAAGGGGTGTGTCATTAGCAAGAGCAAGGTGATGTTTTTCATCCATAGGCGTGCTAGCGGGCTTGCAGCCGAGCAAACCAGTTTCCTTTAACATGTCGAGAGTGTATTTTCGTTGACAAACAATTATCCTCTTCGAACTTGTCGCAACCTCCAAACCAAGAAAATACTTTCATCTACCCAAGTCTTTCATAAAGAAACAAGTACTAAGGTAGGTATTGAATTAGGAAATAGCACTAGAATTATTGCCAACAATTACCAAATCATCGACATAAACAAGAATATGCATATCAATTTCATTCTTACGATAAGTGAACAAAGAATTATCGAAAGCGCTCATTATAAAACCATAAGAAGATAAGGCCGCATTAAGCTTCGCGTACCAACAACGTGGAGCCTTTTCAGCCCATAAAGTGATTTACGAGGTCGACATACCTTACCCTTAAAACCACGAGAAAAGTCAGGCGGCATTCGCATATATATCTCTTCTGATAAATCACCATGAAGAAAAGCATTGCGCACATCCATTTGATGTAATTCCCATTTTTTAAACGTCGCAATGGCTAAAAAAAGTACGAATTGTTACCATCTAAACAATGGGTGCAAAAGTTTCGGTATAATCAATACCTGCTTCTTGGTGATTTCCGAGAACAACGAGTCGAGCCTTGAACTGCTCGATGGACCCATCCGCATGCCTCTTAATTTTATAAACCCACATACAACCAATGACACTTTTATTTGATGGCAAATCACAAATAGTCCATGTTACATTAGACTAAAGAGCCGCAATTTCCTCCGTCATGGCTGCCTTCCACCGATCATCACACATAGCCTCTTTAAAGGAGGTGGGTTCGACATCACGAGTCAGGGCTGCAAGAAAATGACGATGTGCACTCGAAAAAGTATTATAATTCACATAATGAGTCAAAGGATAAAGACTACCTGAGAACGGAACGGTTGTAGATGACTCGGATGGCTTAGTCGTGTTAATGTGATCCCACTTAATAAAATCCTTGTGATGCTTGTTCGGAATTTTTTCACGCTTGCCTTGGCCAAGAACCGATTCCTGTTCTTAGTGTGACACCTCGTCACTCAAAATATTGTCGTGCAACACATCATTATCAATATTTATACTAGTCACTGCATCTTCAATATTAAGACCATGTGCATCATTAGATGAAGGAGAATATTAATGGCGCCATCAGGGTGTGTATGGATCGAATTATAAACAAGGCTTGTACTGTCAATACGCGGGCCCGGGTCAACATCAAGACAAAATTCATCCTCGGCGTCAGTAGCTTCCATCGAATGGGGTGTGGACTCTTTTTTATCAATAAAAGGAAACTCCGTCTCAATAAAACTCACATCACGCGACTGGAAATAGGTACCCGTCTCAGGATCAAATAAATTAAAACCCTTTTTCCCAAATGGATAACCAACAAAAACACACCGACGACTCCGACTAGCAAACTTATCAGTCGGATTTAAAATTTTCGAATAGGCTAATAAACAACCAAAGACACAGAGCATTTGAAGATTAGCTGATCGACCAAAAAACAACTCAAATGGTGTTTTTCCTTGAAGAATCCGAGTAGGGGTTCTATTAATTAAGTGAGCGGCCATAAGTACACATTCTCCCCAAAAATCAATAGGAAGCCCCCTTGAAACCGTAAGGCACGACCCACATTAAGAATGTGTCTATGCTTACGTTCTACCCTTGCGTTTTGTTGCGGTGTCCTAACTATAGAGGTCTCATGAATAATACCAAGTGTACGAAAATAGGATGCTAGAGGCTTAAATTCCGTCCCATTATCGCTACGTAATTTTTTGATGTCACAATTAAACTGTCTTTTAATGAGAGCAAAAAACTCATATAAAAGTCTTGTTACTTCGTCTTTTGTTTTCATCAAAAAACCCAAACACACTCGGAAAAGTCATCGACAATGGAAAGAAAATAACGAGAACCGCAAGCTCGATTAGGCACATAAGGACCCCAAACATCACAATGGATTAACGCAAACAAAGAATCGGCCTTATTATTACTTAAAGGAAAAACGGAACGTGTTTGTTTGGCCCGAAAACAAATATCACAACCTTTAATAAAAGAATCAGGCTCAAAACTACTAACTTGTGGAATAAACTTCATAGCTTGTACCGACGGATGCCCTAACCGTGTCAAATCTCAAAAATGCCTTTGTCTTTAACCACATTAACACGACTTGGTAACTCCGCTGTCAAGAGAAAGAGCCCATCCACGAGTGCAACTTCACCAATCCTCGTCCTCAAGATAGGGTCCTGTATAACACATTGAAAATTAGTAAATTTAATACTAAATTGTTACGCTGATAAAAGTTGAGATACTGATAACAAATTGCAAGTGAAGCTGGGAACATATAAAACATCGTGTAACGCGAGCCCATTGTTTATCCTTGCACGCCCTTTATGCGTGGCTTTCAGCCGAGTCCCATTGGGAAGACCAACTTCTAACGGTGAAATTGAAACAGTATCTTCGAAACAACCCAAATCACCATTGACATGGGTCGAAGCGCCTGCGTCAACGATCCAAATTAAATTTTGCTTACTGTTGAGACGAGTATGATTAGCGTCTACAATCGGCTAACCATGAACGACATTGACCTGGGCAGAGGTCGTTGCTGCTCCGCCATCAATCGCTGAAGTACGTGGACCACGACCCTCCGGATACCCGTGCTTTTCCCAACACCGTGACTCCGTATGACCAGGTTTAGTGCAGTGGGAACATTTCAAGCGCGACTTCCCCCTATATCGGCTGCCGACCCTCCTTGAACAGCAAAAGCCATTGTCGCCACTCGTTGTTGAGTGAGATTTCGAACTTCTTCCTCCTGAACCATTCGTGAATAGACATAATGAAGGGAGGGAAAGGGCTCGGTTCCCAAAACATTAGAACGAGCAGTAGCAAAATAGGGCTCGAGACCCATCAAAAATTGACGAGTTTGACGGACATCATGGCGCTTACGCAGAGTGGTGGAAAGACCGCATTTACAACCGGAGCAACTGCACGAAGAGGTTGCATCATAATCATTTATGTCGTCCCAAAGTTTCTTAAGACGACCATAATAAGCCATGACGGTTTCGCCATCGTTTTGTTTGCAATTAAAAATATCATATTCTAAATGGTAGATCTTGACCCCGTTGCCGTGAGAGAAATGTTGTCGTATATCTTCCCACAATTCGGCCGACGTATCGCGATAAGAAATTTGAGATCGAAGGGTCGGTTCGATTGTGTTAAAAATCCAAGCGATGACAGTAAAATTGACTTTCATCCACCTCAAGATCGGCCGAATCATATGCCGGCCTTTTGAGGGTCCCATCAACAAACCCGAGCTTCCGCTTTGCCCCCAAAACATTCCGAAAACCTTTGGACCATTCCTCATAATTAGAACCGGTAAGCACGACGTGAGTAATCTTGGCTCCGACTCCATCATTATTGGAAAGAAAATATATATGTTTAATGGTGTGGGGGGAGGGAGAACCAAACACAAGTTCGCCTGACATTGTGTGGAGATTTTAATATTAGAAAAATTGGAACCTAACTGATACCATATGGAAAAGAAAGAAGGAAAATTAAGATTATTTTTCTCAGTGTTTGTAGTGCTTTGTTACAGTGAGTATATCTACCCTTCAAGTTGCTTTACATGAGAAAACCTAGCAACAATTAGCAACCAAAAACGTAGATACAGGAAAACTAAAGAGTTGCATACTAACTAGTAACTAATGTCATATTAACGATATGCTAACCATTAATGTAACACCCCTCGTTTGTGTAAGCTGAGTTGTGAACCAACTCGGCCGAGTAGGTCATACTCGGCCGAGTAGGTCCAACTCGGTCGAGTCAGAGTCACTTGATCGAGTAAGTTCAACTCTGCCGAGTCAGCCGTACTCGGCCGAGTGAGTTGAACTCGGCCGAGTGAGCCTTATCAGTTAATGGTCCGCGGTTATTATAAAAAGGTAACCGAGGGCAAGACCTCATTTTACCTAAATCAGAAAAGAAAAACCTGTAACCCTAATTCTCCCCCCCTCAAGCCCTTCAATCATTTTAAGGTGTTTAGCAAGGAGTTAGTCGCGCCGATCATCTACCTAGTCCGTATTACCTCAAGTAAGTATCGTTCTATCATTGTGTATCATAGATTTATGTTGATTAGTGAAGTAATTTCCATTTGTATAATCCTTAGGAGGAGGATTCGTAGAAGAGCGTTGGTAGGATCTTTGTGCTTCCTTTTTCCGCTGCGAATATTTTTGAGGTAGGGTTTCCCTACTCAGCTCTGTATAATGTTGATTGTGACGGTACTATTATGTTAATGTATATACCTATGTTGTTGTATATTGTTGAGACTGATATGGTAATGTGTGAGACCGTTGCGGGGAACGAATCTCACTCCTATGATCGCTCTCCGTGGGACCCGCCACGAGGAGGATGTGCACATTTATGGTCAAGGTACCTACTTGCTGTGGTAAGTGGGGAATCAGTATGGTGATATTGTGTAACAGTGGTAACAGTGATAGTAATGTTGTTATGTTGCATTTGGCATATATCAGTTGCGTTATTTCAGTTGCTGACACTTGTTGTGGTTTGACTGTGATGATCCACTTGTTGGTGAGCAGAGTCTCAGGTACGTAGATGACTTGATTGCTGGCTCGGGAGGAGGGATGATCACTAGTGTCATGTCCATGAGTCTTGGTTCCGCTTGTAGTTGATGACATTTTTGTTTGACAGTTTTGATAGAGTTTTGATAGTGGACGTATTTCATTACATTCAGTGTTTAACTACATTTTTATATAATGTTGTTTGGATTATTATCGTTTACTATGTCTCAGGAAACTGAGATGGTGATGCTCTCATGGTCCAATGGTCCTACTTAAAGGTCTTGGGGTATGAGGGTGTCACAAATGGTATCAGAGCATGATCTTGGCACCTAAAACCAATGAACCAAATGATTCTAGGAAGAGTCTTAATTAAAATGAACACTAAGTATTAGGTTGTAAGCCTACTGCAAAGGTTTGGGAGACGTCCCGGAGCCGCGAAATTGCTAGGATGTGTTTCCGGGTGTGCTTGTATGGTTGTGTATATAAGTTGGATGTTATGTGGAATCTGAAAAAGGTAATGTTTGAGGTTTTTGGAACCTACTGTATTAAGGGACTCGGTCGAGTAGGAAGTACTCGACCGAGCGAATGGAACTCGACCGAGTGCGGGACACTCGGCCGAGTAGGTAAAACTCGACCGAGTGGGATGAACTCGGTCGAGTGGTGTGTATTGCATACGGTTGTGATCATTGAAATGTGGTGCAAAGTGAGTTCCACATATATTGGTGATAAGATACTACAGGAATGGTGTATGTATGTATGCTTTTATGATACGTCTTATGGCATGAATTATGTGGCATGCGTTATATCTGGTGTTTATTGCACAAGCTTTACTCTGGTATGCATATAAGATGAATAATGCATAGAATAGGGTGTATGTTTGTGTGGCGGAATGTATAACATGCATTTAGAGTACGTGCTGTGTAGGATAGGTGAAGGGCGAAATCCCCTTCACGAATCCTTACTATTGAGTGTGACTTGGCCGAGTGGGAGGTACTCGACCGAGTGCGAGTTACTCGACCGAGTAGGTGATACTCGACCGAGTGTGTAATACTCGACCGAGCTTGTGTGACACGGCCGAATAGGAAGAACTCGGCCGAGTGGGATGCACTCGACCGAGTGGCAAGTACTCGACCGAGTAGTGTTGACTCGGCCGAGTAGGGTCTATTCGGCCGAGTTTCTCTTCGCAATAGCTATTTTGTTTTGAGTCGTAGACTGTGAGTTTACTTAGTAGACAAGTAGTTTGAACAAGTACTCGACTTAGTAAGCTACGTTATGGTCTTATGATTAGCTTTTTGACACCTTTGCATGTCATATTGATTTCGAGACGTTTATTTTATAGTTAATGTTTTGTCTTAAGTATATATCCTTGTTGTATTGCATAAGTCAACCAGTTTTCATATTGGTATGGTTTCGTGAAAAAGACTAATTCGGAGGTATTTGTGAGGGAAGAGTAGTGGACGTAAAGTTAAGTTAGGACCTTTTGGAGTTATGGAGCGAGTCATGTGAGGTAAGGTGGACGATTTTATCGTGAGCTTGAGTGTGCTGTTTACATTTCTGTATGGTCAAGTAGTAGTGTAAGTTGGGAGGAATGACAGAATAAAGGGCTGGAGCGGATACGTGCGTCAATACTATTGGGGTTAGCAAGGGATATATAAGGGAGATGGATATGGATATGCTGGCTTAAGGAGTGCGTAAAACGATTTCATTACGGTAATTGAAAGTGAATTTTGTGTCTGGTGAGTTTTTGAGTTATGCTGACATGCATGTAGCTTGTAAATAATTTTGTCGATCGTAAAACTTGGGTTTGAGAGATGTAATTATAGTTATATAAAAGTGGGAAGATGTTAACAGTAAAAGGGAGCTTACGAGATAATAGTGATGTCATGCGTAAAAGATGAAGTAATTCATCGGAAAATATAAAGTGAGTGGTTTTGCTGTTAGTCGTGAATAGAGATTAAAATGAGTCGAATGCTGAGAGAGTTTGTGGCAAAAAGGGAACGAAAAACAGGGATTTAAAAAAAAAAGGAATATGATAATGGAACAATGAGGAGATTTTTGTTTTATTGAGTGAGGGAGAATGTACGTATAAAGACTAGAGTGGTGGGGTGATGTGATCGGATGTCATGGGAACGACATCGTGGAGGTGAGTCGTGTTAATGCGAGAGGAGTTATGAGACATGGAAATCGGTCGTTATCATAGTAGTGTAGAGTATTGTAATAAGAATGCGAGTAAGGAATACATATAAGATGAGTGAGATGACATGATAGTCGTGAGTTTCGAGGAATTGAAGAATTGGTAATTGATAAAGTCTTTATGCGATGAGTGAGCCTAGCGGTGAGTTGAGTAGAATGGTCAGGGATATGTTTGGTATGGATAGTGAGATAACTTTGATGACAGAATTACTGGTGTGTGCTTGTAGGCACGTAAATTTTGTACGAATGTCACGTCAGAAGTCAAAGGTCAAATGTTGACTCGTCAAAAGAAATGTAAACTAATGAAATCGACTTGGACGAAAATTAATTAAAGATAGTCCAATTGATTATTTTTAGTTGGTCCATCTCTACAAAGTGGCAAAATCCGGTAAATGAGTGAAATTCATTAGACGGGTTAAATCCATTCAAATGGGCCAAGATGACTACCAAGTCCATTAAATAGGGAGAAAGACTACCAAGTCCATGAAGGGTGAAAGAAGCCTTTTTCATTTTCTATAAATACAAGCCCTAGCTCTCACCTTGAGACTAGTGAGAAAATTACAGAAGAAAACCACATTACAAGCAAACCTCTCTAAGTCCTCTCTACCAAAAATCTCTTTCAAGAGAAAACTAGAGAAAAGGGAGAATTATCCTTCAATCCGACATCAAACATTCATCGTCGTCAATTGAAGAAAATCAAGTCAAGTCAACAAAGGAGAATCAAGTCTTCAAATCAAGACCCTCCTATTCATTTACATTGCGGAAATTGAATCGGTAGAATACCTAGAAGATAGTACCCTAAATCTTTTGAATTAATAAAATTATTATTTTGTTATATTTGTTTGTGTTTTATCTACGTGTTTACAGATTTAACGCAAATTTGTTGTTACAAATTTGGCACGCTCGGTGGGACGTCTCTACTACTCATCTCTTTTTCCGCACAATCAAATTTCACAACAATCACTTCAATGGCCTTCAATAAAATCTCCGACAAGTCGAAGAGAATGACAGCCGAATCTTGCGACGAAAGCTCAACCCGTCTCGGTGCATCTCTTCACAGATCTCCCATTGGTGTATCAACAAGGAGCAGGACTAGATCCATCCCCATCTGTACCGCTGCAACGAGACTCCGTTCCGCATATGTACCTACGAGGCCTCGCAAATCTATCGTCACTGTCGATGCTCTCAAAAAATCATATGGTGCCGACGACTCTAGGCCATATGGATATT
The DNA here is from genome assembly GCA_029255685.2 of Silene conica. Taxonomy (NCBI): domain Eukaryota; kingdom Viridiplantae; phylum Streptophyta; class Magnoliopsida; order Caryophyllales; family Caryophyllaceae; genus Silene; species Silene conica. The sequence continues at coordinate 80,143,656 of CM055314.2, forward strand.
CCGTTTTCGATTCATTTTCTCACATCCATGCCGACGAACCCCAAATTGTCTCGTCAATATTTCAAGAGAAAGTGAACGACGCTTTTGAGGAGATGATTGTTCACACTAAACCCTTGTTCGAGCCATTAACCGTCGAGGACAGCCTTAGTAGCGTTGTTTCGTCTTCGTCATCACCACAAAGCCAAAATAAGGAGATGTCAAGCGAACAATCATATTTCATAGTGGCACCTATCATGGTCATTGAGGGAAACGATATGGAGGAGCAGCTCGACAAAATGAAAGCCATCCTCGACGAACTTAAGAGGGAAAACGAAGAAAAAACCAAGCAGATCGTCGCGTTGACAAAAAAGTTGGAGAAGCAACATGCATCGTCGTTTCACAATGACGATAGTGATGACGCCAGTGACGGTAATGATTATCGTGCTAAGGATAAGTCGTTTACTGCAAAAGACGTCCAAAAGATGATCGCAGAGGCCTTTAAAAGTCAGTTCGAGGGAAACTTTCACTCTGTCGGCAATCATCGCTATGTCAAGCCGTATAGTAAGAGGATTGACTACTTGAGGATGCCAACCGGCTACCAACCACCAAAGTTTCAACAATTTGATGGAAAGGGAAATCCCAAGCAACATATCACCCATTTCATTGAAACTTGTAACACTGCTGGTACTGATGACGATCTACTTGTCACACAATTTGTTCGATCGCTATAGGGGATTGCTTTTAATTGGTACACGGATCTAAGCGCCAAATCGATCGACAGTTGGGACCAAATGGAGAAAGAGTTTCTCAATCATTTCTACAGTACCAGACGTATTGTAAGCATGACGGAACTCACTAACACAAAGCAATAGAAAGAGAAAGTCGTTATCGACTACATCGGTAGGCGGCGCGCATTAAGCCTCGAGTATAAAGATCGTCTAACGGAGACTTCTGCTGTGGAAATGTGAATCCAAGAATGAATTTGGATCTCGTCTATATCCTCCAAGGCATCAAGCCAAGAACACCCCAGGACTTTGTTGGAAACTAGGTTCCTTAATTTATACTCAAAACTAATGTGAGTTTTGTTTCTTTAAGTTTAGTCATAAAAACTTAAATAGATCTTATGCATGCATGATGATATCATAAGATGTGAAAGTCCTTACATTGGTTTTAGAAGGTTTATACTCAATAATCACCTATTACTTGAGTCTTCAAAACCGAAATACCCTTACAACGATCTAAGAAAAATCGTCTCCAAAAGATACGTATCAAGGACCCGATCTCAAACTAATACTAATTTTGTTACTAGAAAATTAGTATAAGTATACTAGAAGTAATAATAATATTACTCTTAATATTATTAATATGGAAATAATTTATTACTTAGAAAAACTATTTTTGCTAAGGAATTAATGAGAATGATGTTTGTAGTGTAAGATAGGAGCAAGCATCCACATAACCATTATGTGAGTATGTAGTATAGAGTAGTATTTAAAGGACAAAATTGAGCTTGCTTGCTCTTCATTTTGGCCGGCCATCACAAGCCATCTATGGCCTATGCATGCCTTACTATCTCTTACATAAAGCATGTAAGATGCCTTACATTCTTTTTGTGTAAGATGCACACAATCAAGCTTGTACACTCAAGCACACAACCCTCACACATGCTCAATACTACACGGCTGAAATGAGGTCTAAAATGGACCCATTTTATCTTTGTCAATTGTGTTAATTTGTAACATGTCACACATGTCCCATAACACATGACCCAATTTGTTAATTGTGCAATTTTAACTATTTAAAATCCATAATTTACAAATCTATTACATTTAAATAATTATTCCAATATTTCGAAATTATTATTGTATAAAATGTAATATCATAATTTTAATTACAACTCTTTGTAATTTTATGATCAACCGTGTTCATTCTCAATTTAATCGTTTCCTAAACGAATAAATAAAAACCGAGTAATAAAACGATTTTATTACTTTGACTATTATTATTATAATCTCATTATAAAATATTCGTCATATAAATTATTTCCAAAATTTCTAGTTATTAATTAATTTGTATTCAATACAATATTAATTAATTAATTATTCAATTGAGACGAAATTCCCTAAAGATATGACCTTAAGGGATCAACTGATCACCACCATCATATGACGATAATGTCAAACTCTAGACAGCCAATCATTATCGGTAAATGTTGATCAGTCGACTTTAAAAGAGTAACACTCCCAGTTGTGTTTCATTCAAATGAGTTTTAATTACGTCAACACACTATTGTCGAGGACACTTCCTCCAACAATCTCCCACTTGTCCGAGACAAGTGTGTGTCACCAATTCTCTTGCCCTATTACTATCTCCCACTCAATGCATGGCGTCCTCTCAAGTCGTGCCGGCAATTGATTAAAATCTAGAGTGGTTTATCTCGATCTGGAGTTTATAACTACTGACCGGAATTATCTACCATAGATACCTTCCGAGCGTGGCCACGCATTTCTAGTTATTATTCTCCTCGAGTGGCCTAGAGATATTTCTCAACCCTGACAAGGGGTGGACAATTCCTAATCGACTTATTTCCTTCCGGCTGGCCACAGTCCATCATAACTCAAAATATGTCCTTATAAACCCCAGTTACGAAGGTGTTAGGACATAGATCAAAGTTAATCTGAAACTATGCCACCTCAGAGAACAGTCATTAGTCCAAGAACTGACTCATGTGAAACACGATAGATGCTCCCGCCACGACCAGGCAGTCTTTTAATAAGAGTACGCCAGAGCTCTATCAGCGGTCATTAGCCCGGCAAATGTGTCTTAACATGTCTATGCCTAGGTGATCGATTAGTCATCCCGCATGACTCTATGACAATTGAACTCGCCATCAATCGCATCGCACATCCGGTTGCATTGAGATGTCACCTCACTTAAGCAACTAGGGGCGAGGTCATGATAATTCAATTCACTTTAATGGGGTTCAATATGGTCTTACCATCCCATTTGAATTTTACTTGACCTTTTGTGAGTTATAAATAACTCAAACAATTAGTGGATTATACCATCCAAGTGGTCAACCTTTGAACACCATTTAATTTACAATCAGCTTTAGGGTCTCTCGTTTGAATCCCTTAAAATTGTAATTATCTTCATTTTGAGTAAACCAGGTTTACCACGGTTCGCGCGAGCGTTCACTTTGCGGATCATATCCATACATTGATCTTTCATCTGAAAGAGACAAGTCATTCTCATGACTAGCGAATAAGATTATGTGCATTGTGTAACTCCCAGCCACAGCAATGCTTTTACATAATTTGTGAACTTACACATTTTGTAGAATCTTGTGATGTCCATGTAGTTAAAATACAAGTCATTGAGATGCATAGTCAATGAATGTAAGCCAAAGATTATCACAAATCATTGCTTGGTGTCTTGGAACTTGAGTCGTTGCAAACCTTTTACCATACGACTAAGTTATCTTCCAAGATCTTGAATTTGTCTTTCATCTTCATTGGAGAATACTTTGACAATTGATCAAGGTTTAATCATTGGTTTAACACCTGCTCAACGGGTTGTCCTGTAAGCTGTGTGCATCCACTTTACACGATTATACTAATGGCGGAAACATTAGCGATTTAAACGTGCAAACAATAGTACTTAAGGTTCGATAAATTTCCATGATCCCATCATGGTTATACTATCTTCATCTCCATGAACAACCTTAACACTAATAACAAGATGTCTTTTATAATCTCAACTAAACATCCCATGTTCAATTAGATTTAATTCATATCAATATGTCATCTAGAACCAAAACTCGTGTACCTTTTATAAGTATCAATGCTTCATTCCAAACGAGCAATGAGTTGTTTTAGATAACGTTTACTCCCACTAAACTCTTGTTCTTGCCTGATTCTGAAGATCCCGAAGTCATACCCATGACTCAATAGCTTCAAATCCTGGAGCGAGAACTCCCACTGAACTTTACATTTAACCGTAAATCATAAAGCTCCCACTCAATTCAATGTTCCTTAACATTTAATGAATTGAAATGGTTGGGACTTAACCATATGTGCTAATAGTCACATCCTTTTCAAATACCCTTTTGAAAAGTGGTTATTGAGTTTACTGAATTCATTCTCAATGAATTACCTTACTACTTTCAACAAAGTTACCCTTAACTTTGCAGACTGCTGGCATCCACATGTCAACATATGCTTCTCCCAATAAATCTCATTTATTAGCATGTATGTCTTATAAATTTCATGGTCTTTAGACTTTGCATTGACACATTTAGATCACCATCTAAATCCAAGAACCCTTTCTTGAGCCTTTGCAAAATCTTTTGAATAATTTTCTTCGAGTGTCCTCCCGTAGTTTCTATAAGAGTCTTTTCTTATGGTGTACAATTTCTGTGTGTGGGAACTTTCAGTTCCCCACATTTATCTTATCTTGTACTGTACGAGAACTCTATCATGGATCTTATCCATGTATAGAATTTTTCCTTACAAACTTCAAGAATTTATTCTTGAAGTATCCCCCAGGGCCGGGGCCGTTGGGATATAAGGCGTAGATTTTTACCAAACCGTAGATCTTATCCACAACTTTTGGGCTTATCCACAACTTTTGGGATGATAAGGCGTAGAATCTTATCCACAGCCTAATCTACCTTTTAAAACCATAAGGTGTAGATTATCTCAATCGTAGATCCTATCCACAATTTAATCTACCTTCTAAATCTCTTATACAACCAAAACACAATAAATCCTATTATTCACTAATAGATCATATCCATTGTGTTAATCAAAATCACTTGCTATTTGTGGCATTTTAAATTTCTCCCACTCTATCTTTGTAATAATAATCTCATTTTATTACCAAAGATAGCCACTAATGCCACAAGCAATGACTTTGATGTTGGTTTGTGTACCCTTATTGATTTATCACTGAAAATATTCGATTTAAGCTTAGATAGTTTTGAATGGTTGATAACTTTCCCTTATAATTGAGTTCTAAACTTAATTTTGATTTTGATTTGATTTGAATTGGGTATCCTATACCTATTCTGTTTCACAATCAATTCTATTTTATGTTTCAAGATCTGCAAGTGTTAACCTAAATAAGAACATAATTATAAAACCGATAGTGACTTGGGTTGAAAACCAAGTCACTACATTATCCAAAATACAACATATTGTTCAAGGATTACCCTTTCCTTGTCCAACAAGGAAATAAAACATAGGTTTTAAATAGTTCTTGCAACACTTGAAATATTAGCAAAATAAACGAAAAACAAAGCTCCTTGATCATCCCGATTGGAGCTACCCTTAGTTCCATTGATCCATCAAGTTTGTTTCTCTTTTCCCTTATCTTTGCTTTCATGCCCTAATTAAAGTAAGAAGAGCATTCATATCACAACTTGTATCATAATACATTAGTTGAGATTAACATAAAATCGGGATAGTAATCGTACCAACTGGAAGAATCTTCCCAGTTTTGAGATCGCTGAGATACTTGGAACAGTTCCTCTTCCAATGTCCTTTGCCATTGCAGTAAAAGCATTTGGCCCCTTGATGAGGGCTCTTCTTGGAATTGGAGGTGCTTGCCTCAGAAGACACTTTCTTTGAACCTTTGGAAGGTTGCTTCCCCTTTGCCTTACCCTTCCTTTTGAACTTTCCTTTGCTCTTAACATTAATGTTGAGTACATCCTTAGGGGCACTAACATTTAGGCCCATATTTCTTTCAGCTTGCACGATCATATTGTGCAATTCATCGAGAGAGATGTCTTGGTTCCTCATGTTGAAATTCACCCGGAATTGTACATAAGTTTTCACCTTAGACAAGGAGTGGAGGATTCTGTCAATCACTAGTTCTTTAGGAATGTCCACTTGATTCATCCTTAGGGTTTCTACATGCTCAATTAACTTGAGCACATGTGGGCTAGCCTTTTGCCCCTCCTTAAGGTTGAGATCAAAGAAGGCCGATGCCGCCTCGTATTGGACAATTCTCGAAGCCTTTGAGAACATTGTCACAAGCCTGGAGTAGATCTCATAGGCCGTGCCAATCTTTATGGCACTCCTTTGGAGTTCTGGCTCCATCGAGAAGATCAAAACATTTTTCATTGCCGCAGACTCCTTCTGATAAGTATCATAGGGTCGTCTTGCTGCGGCGGTGGCATTTTCTGCAGGTTCAGGAGGTGATTCTTTAATGAGGAATTCGGTCTTACCGTCTCCCTCTGCCGCTAACAATAGTTGGGCATCCCAATCGGCAAAGTTTGCCCCATTCTTTTCTAGCTTACAACGATCCATGAAGGAACGTAACCATGAAGTGTTTGTAGTAGTGGAAGTAGTCATGATTGATATTGATTCGAAGACTACAAAATTTTTAAACATATGAAGTAATTAAATACTAATTGTTTTAATGTTCATTTTTAACTTGTAAACATATTTATCAAGCTAATGCATCTATAAAATAACCTCTATCCAATTTTATAAATGATTCCAAGACCCAAACCCATACTACCGAAATCGTGAACCACTGGAACTCCGACCCAATGATATGGTTTGGTGGGTTAAAATAAACCGGTTCTACCCTAGAACTCTTGGTTGATGACAAATCATAATTTATACATCTTAGCCCGGAACACATTGACCACTGGTCCTCTACACTTCCGTTGAGTACAAACCAAATTTCAATTGCATCGAGATGCGATCCGCCCACTGGACTGAATCCACCTCATTGCCCTACTTATCCTACGTAATGGGGTTCGTACTGCCCACTGGACTAGCACCACCCCACGAAATAGAAGCTCATGGGTTCTACTATTTGGTAAGGTTAATTCTCAATTGTTTTTGTTTAATATAGAGGTCTTGTCAATTTATTATCCATCTCCTTTAAGCGAATTAAATTGGTGAACTCGATAATTATAATTGACACGGTCGTTTTTAACGATCTAAACTAATATGCATGTTTATGGCGATTTGGCTATGCATGCTGTAGACATAAAAATATGTCTTACATCTCGAAATGGGTCAAAGTCAATTGTTTACATTTGGGAGAAATATCGTTTGATAAAATGGGTCGGTAAATTTTAGACCGAACAAATATGACGATATTAAGTCCATCTGAGCAAAATATAAAATTAGTCGACTCGGAAAATGATCACTTCCGATTACTACAAAAACATGAGACGTGAATGACAAGTCCAAGAGTAACGGTGCAAAATCAAAATTGGACTCATGCTCGAGTAAGCCCACCAAATTGAGTTCGGCAAACGCAAATATTGTCGAAAGACTACTACGTAGTACGTACGTGAAGATTGGCATGTATACTACATAAATCATTATTATATTTGATTTATATGAAAGGATGGAAAAAGGGCATATAGCCGCATGAAATTGGCTCAACAAACTACGAAGAATGTGCATGAGACTAGGGATTGATTAGTCAACGAGAATAATGGAAATTTGTTGAAACGTGTTTACTCACAAAACAAACCAAACAAACAAAGGTTATAAAAGGTGAGTTTTCATTTTCATTGGTCCCTAATCAACACAATTACAAAAATTACACAAAAATCAAAACCTCTCTAAAAAAAACCCTCTCTACAAAAATCTCTCCCAAGAGAAACCAGAGAAAAGAAAATATATTCATTCTAGCCATCTAGATTTGAATACAAGACTACTCTTCGATCCGACAACAAGCGTCCGCCGCCGTCGATTGAAGATAAGCAAGCCGAATTCGTCACAGGAGATTCAAGTCTTCAAATCAAGACCCTCCTTGTCATCCAGTGTGGAAATTGAATCAGTAGAATAACTAGTGGATTGTACCCGAAATCTTTAATTTAATAAAATTATTACTTTGTTACATTTGTTTGTGTTTTATCTATTGTTTACAGATTTTAACGCAAATTTGTTGTTACAAATTTGGCACGCCCGGTGGGACGTCTCTACTACTCATCTCTTTTTCCGCAAAATCAAGTTTCGTAACAAAGCATTTCAATGGCCTTCAGCAAAATCGCCGACATGTCGAAGAGGATGACAGTCAGATCTGATGATGAAAGTTCTACCCGTTTTGGTGCGTCTCTTGACAGATCTCCCATTGGTGTGTCCACAAGAAGCAGGACTAGATCCATCATCATCCGTACCGCTGCAGCGAGACTCCGTTCTGCATCTGTGCCCACAAGGCCTCGCAAATCCAATGTCACTGTCAAGGCTCTCAGGGAATCATGTGGTGCCGACGACTCTAGGCCATATGAATATCCTCTGTTCGGTTCATTTTCTCGCGTTCGGGTCGACGACTCTCAGTTTGTCGCGTCAACATTTCGAGAGAAAGTGAGCGGAGCTTTTGAGGAGATGATCGTGCACAATAGCCCTTTGTTTGAGCCGTTAACCGTGGAGGATAGCCACAGTAGCGCTGGTTCGTCTCCGTCGTCACCGCAGCGGCAAAATCGCGAAATATCGAGTCAGCAGTCATACTCTTTGGTGGCGCCTGTCATGGTCATCGAAGGCGACAATATGGGGGAGCAACTCAACAAGATGAAGGCCATTCTTGACGAACTCAAAAGAGAAAACGAAGAAAAAACTAAGCAAATCGACGCTTTGACAAAAAAGTTGGGGAAACAGCGTGCGTCGCTATCTCACGATGATGACACTGATGAAGCCAGCGACGATAGTGATTATCGCGACAAGGGTTCATTTACTGCTAAAGACGTCCAAAAGATGATCGCGGAGGCCTTTAAAAGTCAGTTTGACGGAAACTTTCAAGTCGTCGGTAATCATCGTTACGTCAAGCCATATACGAAGAGAATTGATTACATGAGGATGCCTACAGGCTACCAACCACCGAAGTTTCAACAATTTGACGGAAAGGGCAATCCCAAGCAACACATCGCTCATTTTATTGAAACTTGTAATACTGCAGGTACTGATGGCGATCTTCTTGTCAAACAATTTGTCCGATCTCTGAAGGGGATGGCTTTCGATTGGTACACGGATCTAAGCGCTGAGTCGATCGACAGTTGGGACCAAATGGAGAAAGAATTTCTCAATCGCTTCTACAGTACCAGGCGTATTGTAAGCATGACGGAACTCACAAACACGAAGCAATGGAAGGATGAACCTGTCATCGACTACATTGGTAGGTGGCGCGCGTTAAGCCTCGAATGCAAAGACCGTCTATTGGAGACTTCTGCTGTCGAAATGTGCATCCAAGGAATGAATTTGGATCTGGTTTACATTCTCCAAGGCATCAAGACAAGAACGTTCCAGGATTTAGCCACTCGAGCTCATGACATGGAGATCACCATAGCCAGTCACGGAGGGCGACTTTTCTCACATGCGGAGCCAAAGACGGAGAAGAGAGAGTTTAAGAAAAACGTTAAGACATCCAAAAGCACTTCAAAGGAAGTCATGACGGTCTCTACCTCAAAACCAGTAAAAATAACGGCGCGACCGAAGGCGGAAAAGAACGCGACGACGTATTCAAAGGATACACGTAAGCCGCGACCAAGTTTGAGAGAACTCGAGAAAAAGACGTATCCTTTCCCGGATTCTGATCTAGCTGGGATGTTGGATGATCTTTTGGAAAAGAAGGTAATTGAGCTACCCGAGTCTAAACGACCAAGTGAAGCAGGGCGTACGAATGATCCAAAGTATTGTCGATATCATAGGGTCGTGAGTCATCCGTTGGAAAAGTGCATAACTCTCAAAGAGAAAATAATGCAGCTCGCCGAAGACGGAAAAATTCTCTTGGACCTCGAAGATGCCGCTGAATCCAATTACATCGTAGCCCAAGTAGACGATGAGGAAGTTGTCACGTGTCCTCCATTGAAAGTTAAAAGCTGTGTACAGATGATCCAATTTGGAACTCTTGAACCAGTAATCGTCGTCATGCCTGAAGTATCTAAGCTAGTTGCGTCACCAAATTTTGCAACGCAAAGTTTAGAAGTGGAAGACGATGAAGGGTGGACCCTTGTGACTAGGCACCGACGAAAGAAACAAAACGAACAAGTGCTTGAAGCCCAGCCGCGAAGATCGACTCCTCGGAAAATAGGGAGAGCTTCGCTCAAGAAAAACAAAGAAATCGTGGTGGACCCTTCACCAAATGGTGTGTCGTCTACAAAAGTCAAGTCAAAATTGCGCCGAGTTGTAACATTAGAGGACTATTTTCCCAAGTCCTACCTTACTAAAATTTCGGTGAACACTGTGTCTTCTGTGGTTGTCGAGGAAGATCGAGATCAAGATGTTTCGACTAAAGATACCTCAACAGATTTGATCAAGGGTGCAAAGATTGATGCAATTTTAGACGCATTGCCTGCACGAATGGGATGGCAACAAATGTTTCATTTGCCTGAGGAGATGCGTCAACAGTTGTCTTTGGCGATTCTTCAACCAGAAGCGTATGCCGATAAACTAAGGGCTGCAGGAGAACCCGCGGATCAATCAAATAGGTGTGTTGCCTGCAATGCTGCTCTCGCTTTTACCGATGAAGATTTGTTACTAGGCTCGAAGCTTCACAATCGCCCTTTGTTTGTATCCGGATACATTCGAGAAAAGAAAGTTGGCCGCATTTTGGTGGACGGAGGATCAGCCGTCAACATAATGCCGAAAGTCACTATGGAAGAGCTTGGGATTTCTGTAAACGAACTCGCCAAAAGTCGTTTGATGATCCAAGGCTTCAATCTCGGTGGACAAAAAGCAATTGGTATGATACGCGTTGAACTCTCCATGGGAGATATGTCATCCACCACTCTATTTCAAGTAATTGATGCCAAAACGTCATACAAATTGTTACTTGGTCGACCTTGGCTTCATGAAAACGGTGTTGTAGCGTCAACTCTACATCAGTGCCTGAAATACTACAGAGATGGCGAGAAGAAGATAAATGGCGATGTGAAACCCTTTTCTACGGTAGAGTCCTACTTTGCTGATGCTCGATTCTACGATGAGAAGGATGCACCAAGCGAGATGTTGCCATCCTCGATCCTTTCAACAGGGACTAAGGTTCCAAAAAAGACAGATGATGTTAAAGTTCCGGACGCAAAGGAGTCGGTAACAGTCGAACATCACGAAAGTGTTTTCATAAAGACCAACCAAATGGAGTCTAACTCCGTCGAAAAGAAAGTTGTTCCAGTCACGCGGAAGGCGACACCAATCCTTAAGTACGTACCAAAATCAAAGCGTAAAAACGGAGAAACGCCTTTTGCAGAATGTACCCCCCAAAATGAAGCATCCGCATCAAATAGGACAATAGACGATGAAGGTCTGCGGACTTTGAAAAATAATGTCATCATCCCAGTTGCAAGAACGAATCGCTCTACGACGAGCAAACAACCTTTGTCAGGTTTTACAACGGCATCGACGAAAGAAGACCAAATAGGGACCGAAGAGTCGACAAGGGGACGGTTCGATCCAAATGCTTACAAGCTTATGTCGAAGTCCGGGTACGATTTTAAAAATCCAACTCCATTAGGGCAAGTGATTGAAGCTACCCCATACGGTTTGAATCAAACGCAAAAGAAGTTACACCAACAGGGGAGCATGCTCGAAGTCGGGAAGATTGGTGTTGGTTTTTCGCCGCCTGAACCTGTAAGGATTTCTGCACGTCGTAAGGGGAAGCACGCTTCGTCACAATATATTGTGGCAGATCTCGTGGAAAGTGAAGGCGAGAACACGGAAATGCTTCCGCAAAGGTCTGTTTTTGATAGACTAGGTCAGCCAACTCCTACAACTCGCACTTCCGTGTTCGATAGGTTGGGAGAAAAGGAAGAGCCCATTTGTGAACAAATGTCGTCAAGTAGTCAACAACAAAGACCAAATAAATCAGTGTTCACTCGCATCGGACGAAAGGGGGCAAAGAAATCAGTCTTCAGTCGCATTGGTGGCCCTAAGGTGAAAAAAAGGCGTCGACGAAAGCTAGAGGAGTCCTCAAAAGCAGAAGTTGCAATCGACCTCACTAAAGATATCCACAGTATCGTTCCCTCCCAAATGAAGCGTCATCTTGAGGTGGACCTGACTATGGATAAGTCGTTAAAAGTAAAAGGACATACCGTCATTTTCACAAATCCACAAGAGGAGTCGAGTCAAAGGAAAATTGTCCGGGATTTTGCCTCGTATAACCATGTGACGGTGCAAGAATATCCAAATTCAGACGACGAAATAGAGGTTGGCGAGATTCCGAAAACTTTTGAAGATGGAGTCCAAGCAACTGTTGATGACTTGAAAGAAATCAACCTAGGTACGAGTGAGGAGCCGCGACCCGTTTATGTAAGTGCACTTCTGACGAATCAAGAACAAATGGAGTATGTCAATCTCCTATCCGAATATAAGGATGTCTTTGCTTGGAGCTATCAAGAAATGCCGGGTTTAAGTCCAAAAATCGCAGTTCATCGACTTGCACTAAAGAAAGGCGTCTCTCCAAAAAAGCAACCACGAAGACGATTTCGGTCAGAAATATTGCCCGAAATTGAAGCAGAGGTGAACAAATTGATCGATGCGGGTTTTATTCGAGAGGTCAACTATCCGACATGGATTGCTAACATCGTCCCAGTAAGAAAGAAAAATGGACAACTCCGTATCTGTGTCGATTTTCGAGACTTGAATGATGCTTGTCCAAAGGACGATTTCCCTCTTCCAGTCACAGAAATCATGATCGACGCCACAACTGGGCATGAAGCATTGTCATTCATGGATTGTACAGCTGGATATAATCAAATCCAAATGGCGCCAGAAGACGAAGAAGCCACCGGTTTTCGAACACCAAAAGGCATATTCTGTTATAAGGTAATGCCCTTTGGGTTAAAGAACGCGGGAGCCACGTATCAACGAGCTATGCAGAAGATTTTTGACGACATGTTGCATGATATTGTTGAATGTTATGTCGATGATCTTGTCGTCAAATCCAAGAAGAGAGCCGATCATGTGAAAGATCTTCGCACGGTTTTCGAAAGACTACGAAAGTGCAAACTCAAGATGAATCCTTTAAAGTGCGCTTTTGGTGTTAGCTCTGGAAAGTTCTTGGGTTTTATTGTCCGTCATCGAGGGATCGAGATAGATCAATCCAAAATCAAGGCAATCCAAGACATGCCTGAGCCCTCCACACTGAAAGACCTTCGAAGCCTTCAAGGCCGTTTAGCTTACATTCGTCGGTTCATCTCCAATCTGGCAGGACGTTGTCATCCATTTAGTCATCTAATGAAAAAGGGCGCTCCGTTCGAGTGGGACGAATCTTGTCGAAAAGCTTTCGATAACATCAAACAATACTTGTCAAATCCTCCAGTTTTAGGCGCGCCAATCCCAGGGAAGTCGATCATTTTGTACATATCGGCCCAAGAACACTCGATGGGGGCATTGTGTGCTCAAGAGAATGAAGAAGGCAAAGAAAGAGCTCTCTACTATCTAAGTCGTACACTCGTTGGAGCCGAACTTAATTATTCACCCATCGAGAAGATGTGTCTAGCTCTCGTCTTCGCCATCCAGAAGTTGCGTCATTACTTTCAAGCTCACACCGTCCATGTCATTTCTAAAGCTGATCCAATCAAGTACATTCTATCGACGCCAGTGCTCTCGGGACGACTCGCCAAATGGGCCGTGCTCTTGAAACAGTATGATATAGTGTACGTTCCTCAAAAAGCCATTAAGGGACAAGCTTTGGCGGATTTCTTAGCAGATCATCCGATTCCGGGCGAGTGGAGTTTTTCCGATGAACTTCCCGGAGAAGGGGTCTTCTACATCGATGTGCTTCCTTCTTGGCAAATGTATTTTGATGGAGCCGCTCGCCAAGATGGAGCAGGAGCCGGAGTCGTTTTCATTTCACCAGAAAAACATCTCTTGACATATTCGTTTATACTGCCGACACTGTGCACAAATAACGCCGCCGAGTATCAAGCTTTGATCATAGGCGCTGAAATGGCTCTTGAAATGGGATTCCAAGATCTCGACATCTACGGCGATTCCCAATTGATAATCAATCAATTGCTCGGTGAATACGACGTAAAAGAAGATAGCCTTGTGCCGTATCACAAGTTGGCAACTCAATTGCTACGAAAACTTGATTCCGTCTCTCTGGATCATGTACCAAGAAGTGCCAACAAGATGGCTGACGCTCTCGCAAATCTGGCAGCCACTTTGTCACTGGGGGCAAGCATTCCGTCGACAGTTCCAATTTGCAAAAGATGGGTCGTGTTGCCGGAAATCGAAGTACAAGATGATGATTTGAGAAAAGACGTGAACCTAGTTTCCGTCCATGTAATCGACAAGGAAAATTGGCGACAACCAATTATCGACTATTTGGAGCATAAAAAGTTGCCAAGTGACCTAAGACACAAGATGGAGGTGCGACGTCGTTCTTCTCGTTTCATCTATTACAAAGGGACTCTGTATCGTCGATCGTTTAATGGTCTCTGGTTACGGTGTCTAGATGAAGATGAAGGTTTGCACACCATGAAAGAAGCTCACGCCGGCATATGCGGTGCTCACCAATCAGGGCCAAAGTTGTGTGATCGAATCAAAAGAATGGGTTATTATTGGCCAACAATGGTGCAAGATTGCATGGAGTATGCAAAGAAGTGTGACGCCTGCCAATTTCACGGGAATTTTATCCATCAACCACCGGAAGTGCTCCACCCTACAATCGCATCGTGGCCATTTGAAGCTTGGGGACTCGATGTAGTTGGACCATTACCAACTAAGTCATCTGCTGGACATCTATACATCTTGGCCGGAACTGATTATTTTTCGAAATGGGCGGAAGCTGTGCCTCTTCGAGAAGTAAAAAAGGAGAATGTGGCGGATTTTGTTCGAACACAAATCATATATCGATATGGCGTGCCAAGGTTCATCATTACCGATAATGGCAAGAACTTTTTCAACAAACTCATGGATGCATTGATGGAAAAGTTCAAGTTCGTCCAACACAATTCTTCAATGTACAATGCGCCAGCTAATGGTCTCGCCGAAGCTTTCAACAAGACTCTTTGCAATTTGTTGAAGAAAATGGTTTCGAAGTCAAAGCGTGATTGGCATGAGAGACTCGGGGAAGCACTTTGGGCGTACCGCACGACATATAGAACTCCGACCCAGTCAACACCTTATGCTTTGGTTTATGGGGTGGAGGCAGTCCTTCCACTCGAATTAGAAATTCCTTCTATTCGTATGGCCATACAAATGGGCTTGGCGGAAGGTGAAAATGACAAGTTGCGTTTGGCTGAACTTGAAGCTCTTGACGAAAAAAGGCTTGATGCACAACAGAAATTGGAATGCTACCAGGCGCGACTATCAAGGGCATTCAATAAGAAGGTTCGTCCTAGATCTTTTCAAGTTGGCGATATGGTCTTGGCGGTTCGGAGACCAATCATCATGCCTCGCAAGGCCGGGAATAAGTTCACTTCCAAGTGGGATGGACCTTACGTTGTTCAAGAAGTCTACACCAATGGCGCTTACAAAATAGTCGATGGAGACGGAATACGTGTTGGTCCAATCAACGCTAAGTTCTTGAAGCGCTACTACGCGTGAGATGACAATTGCTACATAAGCTCCTGAGCACGAGCCCTAAACTGCACATTTCAAAAAAAAAATCATCAATCAAAAAAAAATCAAAAAAAAAATTCCACAAAAAAATTTCCACAAAAATAAAAATTTCCACAAAAAAAAAAAAAAAAAAAAAAAAAAAAACTCAAATAAATTCCTTACACAAACTCCTTTAATGAACTACGTTGGCTTGATCCTGCGAAGTAATTCTCTACTTTGTAGGTACGTAGGCAGCTTAAGTGAAACTCTTTTACTTAGGTGCGGCCAAACCCCCCAAACAAAATCAATCTTTTTCGTCTGAACTACGTTGGCTTGATCCTGCGAAGTAATTTCTCTACTTTGTAGGTACGTAGGCAGCTTAAGTGAAACTCTTTTACTTAGGTGCGGCCAAACCCCCCAAACAAAATCAATCTTTTTCGTCTGAACTACGTTGGCTTGATCTCGTGAAGTACATTACTTGTGCTTTATGGGTACGTAGGCAGCTGAAGTAAACAATTTACTTTAGTCCAGCCACACCAAAAAAAAAAAAAACTCCATCACTCTTGACCCTTAAGAGTATAAATAATGATGTGCAAAAGAAAGGAATATGCGAGATTGAGAAATAGAACAAAAAAAACTCAACTTGTTTTTATTCATGTAAAAAAAAAAAAAAACGCGCACTCTTAAGTGTTTCAAAAAAAGAGAAATCTAAACAAAAAAAAAAATATACAATGAATAACATCAAAAAGACCACTGCGAATTCTTGAAGGTTTCAGTTACTTCGGAAAGGAGCCTCTCAGCATGTTCAATCTTCTCGACTTCTTGCTTTGCAGTCAACGCGCGTGCTTCCAAGGATGACTTCTCTTCAGTCAAAGTCTTAAAAACTGAAGCTTGATCAAATTTCTTTTGTTTTGCATCCGCAATAGGGGCAATTAACTGTTCTTTCACGGCGTGCGCTTCCTCCATTTTCTTCTTGAATTGCTCCTCCAGCAACACAGCTTCCTGAAATTTTCCTTCAAGCGTCTCAACTTCTCTTGCTGCTTGATCTCCTAAGATTACGGCACGCGAGATACGGTCGTCGACATCCTTAATCTGTTCTTCAAACTGCAAAGGATGAGGCTGACTCATTGTGTGCTCTCCTCCCACAGACTGAAGGTGTAAAACAGCTTCGAGATAGTTCTTCACGTGTGCCTCAAATACCGATGCATCAACAGCACTGGATTTTAAGAACTCCGCGAAGGCTTCGCATTCCTTCTCTAATTCTGGAATCTCGGCAGTGGCAGCTCCCAACAGTCGTTCTCGCAACATATTAGCCATAGAGATATAGCCTTGGCGTTGTGTTTCAAGGATCATACTCTCTATAAAGGAAAGTTTTTTGGGTGGTCCCAAGATGGCATCAAGCGCTGTTTTCTCTGTCGGACTGTCTGAATTTAATGGAACATGAACATCTGGAAAATCTTCTAAGGTACTCATGGAAAGCATGCAGCTCTAAAAAAAAAATAATAAATAAATAAATAAATGAGCAAAAGAAAGATAAGAAATAAGAGCGTTTTAAAAAAAAAAAAAAAAAAAAAAAAAAGGAAAGAAAAGAGAAGAACCTCATCAAAGATAGGAAGATCGTCTAGGGAAGGGATCTCGTCCGCTTCAGAAACATCGTCAAGAAGGTGCTTAATACTAGGTTCCTCAGCTTTACCCTCGATTGATCGAGTACGACGAGCCGGACTCGGAGTAAGATTCGCCTTCAGCAAACTCGGCGATTTTCTACGAGTCACCTCTTTCAGGTTTTCCTTCTCCTTTGGTGGTGACAGTTTCTCCTCTGAAATTTTAGTTACCTGACTTTGCAAACGCTTCTTCTTCGGCGGTGGCGCAATAGGATCGACAGACTGCTGGAGTGAGCTCTGAGTAAACTTTACTTTCAAAGGACGTTTCAAAACTTTCTCTGGAATCGCAAGCGCTTGAACTATCACACTTTCTTTCGGTGCTTTCGTGACCTCTACCAATTGTTCGGAAGCACTGCTGTCAGGAGACTTTGAAGACTTCCTTACCTTGTTCGGGAGCATCAAATCAGAAAAGTACTTCAACCAGGTGGCATAATTTGAAGTGATCGCAGCACCAATATTTGGATCATCTCGCGGGATAATAAACTTCGAATTCGATCCCAAGCATACACAAGACTCAAATAATTGAAATAGTTGCTCAAGGGTGGCATTACGAATGTCTCGAATAAGTACACCCGGAACGTCTTGGTAAAAACCCAACTGTCGCGCAAACCGATGAGGGCTGTACGGTTCGACGATGATCTTGTTGTCGTGTCGGAGGGTTAGGAAGCTCGATCGTGAGGCGATGAGAAAATCTGTGGGCCGACGCATGTTATTACCATTATCTGCATATATCACATCTTCCTTATCTCCTTTGAATGTAGAAAGCCACGAAACCTGGGTGCCAGACTGAATTAGTTCTTGTGCCTCTACGGAACGAAAGGACTTGACGACGTTCAAACCCCGAAACTCAACCATGGTTCCCTCAGCGGGCGAGTGACTATCAATCTTGTGGGAACGATAATATTTAGCGAGCCACCCATAAACATAGTGAGCAGCAAAGTAGCCGTGATCCTTGCCTGGTGTTGCCGAAGTAGAAATGTCATTCAAACCGCGATAAATGCTCGCAAGTACTGGTATCGCTAGAGAGACTGCTTGACTTCTTGCCAATAGAGAAGAAACTTTGAAGACGCTTGCTCGAATGTGGCCTAGGTCACGAACGGGAAGAACAAAAGCACAGAGCCAGCAAGAAATGAAGGCTGCAAGATAGGTTTCTCGCCTCTCAGCTGCGGGAACACCTAAAATCAGAAAGAAGTTATGTGTGGTCTCGTCCCACTCAGAAGGCTCTCCGTATGCAGAAAAATGTTGCGGTGGCACTGGGAAGTGTCCCTTCTTGTCAGACGTCTTAGATGAAGGAAAATACTTGCGTGCACCTTTGAACCAAAAACGGCACCAATCTTCGAAAGATACTTTGCCATCCTTCTTTGCTGAAAGAGATATCCGATGAAATGCAGAAAATAAATACTTGCAGCTAGGGGGCAAATACGGACGGTCGTTCTCATCAGAACCTTGAAGCTCTTCGGCCGAAGGTACCACTTCGTCATAAAATGATCCTGTTAAAGGTAGTCCGGTGATGGAGCGAATGTCCCAGAGGCTGATGGATATTTCTCCCGACGCTGTCAACAGTGTGTTTGTCTCCGGGCACCAAAAGTCACAAAATGACTCAATCAATTGAGTGCTGCGTCGGTAGAGGAAAAGCGAGGCATAAACTGCTTCATAAATGTAGACAGATTTCAGTTGACTGCTACACTCGCGAATAACGTCTTCTAGCCACTCCCAGTAACGCGGAATGTAATAAAATTCAGAGCCAAAGCGAAAGTTGACATCTCGTTCAACTTCATTCCTGGAGCGTCGAAAGTGCAACAATTTTGGCAAAAGCGGGATGCCGTCGCTTTCTCGATGATGTGATGGGGAAAGCACCGGTAATGAGTCTTCAGTCTTTTGCCACCAAGTCTCAAGATTTCGCGGATATATCATCGGTATCCAAGACTCCGCGAAGGGACCAGTCACAGGGGGAAAGATGGCGTGTTTCACTCCGTTATCTGCGTTATCATTGACGTCGTCGACCGTCACTAAGCACTTTTCGCCAGTCTTTTGAAATGTGGTCGTCTCAAAATGCACCATACTGAATCCTGAGACAAACAAAAAAAAAAAATTAAGATAAAGAAGTACAAGGGGTGTGGTACCACGTAGCCCACCTTAAAATAAAGAAAAGAAAAGAAAAATAAAAATAAGTAAATAATAAATAAAGAGGTGAGTAGTGTGGCAGTGGTACACGACTACACCACGTGAATCCCTGCCAAAACAAACAAACAAACTTCTCAGAATTTCAAAATCACCAAATGTGAAATAAAATCAATTCAATTCAATTGAATCCCCAAATTCACCATGACGGGAAAAGCCCGCCTCGCCGATCGAACGAGAGTTGAAAAAGGTGGACATGCGAAATACGAGTGCCCTCACTGCAAGGTAACAGCACCGGATGTTAAAACGATGCAAATTGATCATGGTGCTCGTTATTCTGAAATCCCTTTTTGATCATACAAAGATTAGTATTCTGTATGCTTCAATTCCTGCTGTTGCTGAAATTAGTAGTTCTGGGAAACCTAAACCTGGGATTCGTGGGAGTTTGAAGAAATAGTCGGCCGAAGATGAAGAGATTTGAGGAACTGGCATGAACCGGATTTGGAATTGGAGTTGGTTGATAGGATGCGCTGCAACCGCAAGTCGATTCGTCGAAAAAAAAAAATTGTACGCTGCACACACACAAAAAAAAAAAGTGGAGAGTTAAATTTCACATATTTGCTCACGTTCAAATTTGGAATTTGAATACTACGTCTCTGTAACTGGGGTATCGTCGTCAAGAGTTGAGAGGCGCTCTGAACTTGTGCAGCTCTGAACTTCGTATGTGTAGCTCCGAAAATTGGGTCTCGTCGAAAGTCAAGATGACATTTGGGCGGTTGTGCAGCTCTTTATTTCTTTTATAGTAATACATAAGTTACAATTCAGAGTTTGGGTGAGATTGAAATTGAAAGATTAACAAATTCTATCTTAAATATATTCCTATCTTGAGTATATTTATGAGAAGAATTATATCTAATGGAAGTCAAATTTTATCACTTACGAAAGTGATTGTGTTCTAAGGGAGTGCAAATCCTAAACAGATAACCCGAGACGCCGCGCCAGCTCCACTGAAATTGTGGATTAATGGTTTGATTATTATAATAATCACGTCACCTTGATTGTACTCGGATCTTCGACAGCGGCAAAGGAACAAGGCTTCATGAGAATTCTGAAATCCAGCTCTTAAGGGGTAAACATGGCTCACTCGCTTCCCAAATAAAGTATCGGGACTGTCTCACGCTTAAACACTCAAATTCGTGTACGTGACTCAATCCCGAGGGGGCAAATTTGTAGACATAAAAATATGTCTTACATCTCGAAATGGGTCAAAGTCAATTGTTTACATTTGGGAGAAATATCGTTTGATAAAATGGGTCGGTAAATTTTAGACCGAACAAATATGACGATATTAAGTCCATCTGAGCAAAATATAAAATTAGTCGACTCGGAAAATGATCACTTCCGGTTACTACAAAAACATGAGACGTGAATGACAAGTCCAAGAGTAACGGTGCAAAATCAAAATTGGACTCATGCTCGAGTAAGCCCACCAAATTGAGTTCGGCAAACGCAAATATTGTCGAAAGACTACTACGTAGTACGTACGTGAGGATTGGCATGTATACTACATAAATCATTATTATATTTGATTTATATGAAAGGATGGAAAAAGGGCATATAGCCGCATGAAATTGGCTCAACAAACTACGAAGAATGTGCATGAGACTAGGGATTGATTAGTCAACGAGAATAATGGAAATTTGTTGAAACGTGTTTACTCACAAAACAAACCAAACAAACAAAGGTTATAAAAGGTGAGTTTTCACTCTCATTGGTCCCTAATCAACGCAATTACAAAAATTACATAAAAATCAAAACCTCTCTAAAAAAAACCCTCTCTACAAAAATCTCTCCCAAGAGAAACCAGAGAAAAGAAAATATATTCATTCTAGCCATCTAGATTTGAATACAAGACTACTCTTCGATCCGACAACAAGCGTCCGCCGCCGTCGATTGAAGATAAGCAAGCCGAATTCGTCACAGGAGATTCAAGTCTTCAAATCAAGACCCTCCTTGTCATCCAGTGTGGAAATTGAATCAGTAGAATAACTAGTGGATTGTACCCGAAATCTTTAATTTAATAAAATTATTACTTTGTTACATTTGTTTGTGTTTTATCTATTGTTTACAGATTTTAACGCAAATTTGTTGTTACACATGCAAACATATAAATAATGCAAAATAAAAGCAATAAAGCAATAAAATCCTAGTATGACCTTCCTAGTAATAGTAAAAACTAATTAACTATTACAAATTCGGAAACCAACTCCATGGTCCCATGAACTTCAATGGCACACCATTCAAGAAAACACCGTCTTGTCGGAACTCCTTTCCGTATGGCACCGTCTTTTGGTTCTCCGGAATTACAATAAAATAATACAACTATTCTATTGTAAAACTGAAAATTTAAATTAATTTACAAACCCGTGATACGAGATCACATAAATTACAACCGAATCAATATTCTCTTTCATTACGGGTAATACTGATTAAAACTAAGGTCATACTAAGAAAATTACATAATCCCAAATTATATAAATACCATTCAAAATATGACATTCATATTAAATAAAATGCAATAATAAAATATGTATGCACATGCTCAATTTTTAATGCCAAATCGCCTTATGGGAGCAAATATCTCATATTTGTTTACGGTTTTTACGGATATGTGCGATTTTAACTATTAAAATCATCAAAATTACATAAATCTAATTTATGTCCAAGTTAATCATCCTAACTTACTTTAGGAATCAATGTTTAGTCTCTACTAATATTTGATCATGATCTAACTTGATTTTGCATTATTGTTCATAAATTACTTGTATTTTCGGGAAAAATAAACAAAATATGGCCAAATGAGTCAATAAAATTCGAAATTTAAAATTCAAAAATTTTAAAATTTCTGGAAATTTTCTAAAATTCAGAAATTATTAAAATGGTCTTTTGCAAATATATATGGTTTATTTCTTAAATAAATCGTATAATAGCCGTTTTTATGATTAAAAATCCGATTTAAATTATAAAAACTTGTGATAAATTGCTATAAATTTTTAGTCAACCTAAAATACATATTAGAATTTGAAAATGACCAAAAATTACAGACCATACTCGAAAATTTTATTTTCGACTCATAAATCATGATTATTAGCTAATTAACTCATTAAAAATTAATAATCATAAAAACAGAAAATTTTTTGATATCCAACTTTTAGATCTTATGTTCCTATTATATAAGACATCCATGGGTAAAGTTTTATGCCATAATATTAAGATTAACTATTTTTAACACAATAAGTCATTATTTAGCCGATTTCAACTATTAAAATCATAAAACATGCATCACTTGATAATAAATTCTCAAAAATTACATACATTCTGTAAATATTGCATGTGACATTTTGTTAAATTTTTATGGCAAAATTCCAACTATAACTATTAAAGTCGAATTTGAGTCACTATTAATCCGATTTTTACTATAAAAATCATTAATCATGCAAAACAAATCCAATAAATCCGAAAATTTATACAGGTATTTTATATATTGCATGTGACTTCTCATAAAATTTTTAAGGTCAAATTCGAAATATAACCTTTTATACCCATTTTTACTCATATTATGACTATTTATCTCATAAAATTCATAATCCATGCATATTAACTCCATTTCTTACGAAAAATCATATACAATATATTAAATATGCATGTGAGAACATATCAAAAAATCTCGGCCAGAAACTATTTTTAACTATTTTTCCCATTAATTGTTGTTTAAAATCGATTTAAACTACAAAATATACAAATAAATATGAAAATGAACAACAAAAATCCATAAAATTATTTTTATGTCCTAAAACCATTTTAGAATCAGAGACTTTAACATGCAAAATTATTTTGTGATTTATCATAATAAACACAAGATTTTCGAAAAAATCGAAATATATATGTTAATCCGTTTTTAACATAGATCACGAATCCGATCATGCATGCAACAACCGTAACGCTCTGATACCACTTGTTGGAAACTAGGTTCCTTAATTTATACTCAAAACTAATGTGAGTTTTGTTTCTTTAAGTTTAGTCATAAAAACTTAAATAGATCTTATGCATGCATGATGATATCATAAGATGTGAAAGTCCTTACACTGGTTTTAGAAGGTTTATACTCAATAATCACCTATTACTTGAGTCTTCAAAACCGAAATACCCTTACAACGATCTAAGAAAAATCGTCTCCAAAAGATACGTATCAAGGACCCGATCTCAAACTAATACTAATTTTGTTACTAGAAAATTAGTATAAGTATACTTGAAGTAATAATAATATTACTCTTAATATTATTAATATGGAAATAATTTATTACTTAGAAAAACTATTTTTGCTAAGGAATTAATGAGAATGATGTTTGTAGTGTAAGATAGGAGCAAGCATCCACATAACCATTATGTGAGTATGTAGTATAGAGTAGTATTTAAAGGACAAAATTGAGCTTGCTTGCTCTTCATTTTGGCCGGCCATCACAAGCCATCTATGGCCTATGCATGCCTTACTATCTCTTACATAAAGCATGTAAGATGCCTTACATTCTTTTTGTGTAAGATGCACACAATCAAGCTTGTACACTCAAGCACACAACCCTCACACATGCTCAATACTACACGGCTGAAATGAGGTCTAAAATGGACCCATTTTATCTTTGTCAATTGTGTTAATTTGTAACATGTCACACATGTCCCATAACACATGACCCAATTTGTTAATTGTGCAATTTTAACTATTTAAAATCCATAATTTACAAATTTATTACATTTAAATAATTATTCCAATATTTCGAAATTATTATTGTATAAAATGTAATATCATAATTTTAATTACAACTCTTTGTAATTTTATGATCAACCGTGTTCATTCTCAATTTAATCGTTTCCTAAACGAATAAATAAAAACCGAGTAATAAAACGATTTTATTACTTTGACTATTATTATTATAATCTCATTATAAAATATTCGTCATATAAAATTATTTCCAAAATTTCTAGTTATTAATTAATTTGTATCCAATACATTATTAATTAATTAATTATTCAATTGAGACGGAATTCCCTAAATATATGACCTTAAGGGATCAACTGATCACCACCATCATATGACGATAATGTCAAACTCTAGACAGCCAATCATTATCGGTAAATGTTGATCAGTCGACTTTAAAAGAGTAACACTCTCAGTTGTGTTTCATTCAAATGAGTTTTAATTACGTCAACACACTATTGTCGAGGACACTTCCTCCAACAGACTTAGCCACTCGAGCTCACGAAATGGAGATTACCATCGCTAGCCATAGAGGACGACTTTTCACCCACTCGGAAACAAACAGAGATAGAAAAGAGTTCAAGAAAAATGACGAAGGGTATAGTAGCAGTTCAAGAAAGGTTATGACGATTTCTACTTCCAGTTTGGTGAAAATCTCGGGTCGACCAAAAACAGACAAGAAGGGGGCAACCTATTCAAAGGATACACGAAAATCGCGCTCAACTTTGAAAGAGCTCGAGAAGAAGACGTATCCTTTTCCGGATTCCGATCTAGCCGGTATGTTGGATGATCTCTTGGAGAAGAAGGTAATCGAGCTTCCCGAGTCTAAACGACCAAGTGAAGTCGGGCGTACGACCGATCTGATATTATTGTCGATACCATAAGATCGTAAGTCATCCGTCGGAGAAGTGCATAACCTTTAAAGAGAAAATAATGCAGTTAGCCGAGGATGGAAAAATTCTCTTGGATCTCGAAGATGCTGCTGAATCCAATTACGTCGTAGCACAAGCAAATGACGGAAGTGTAAAGTCATACCCTCCTTTTGCAGCTAAAGAATGTGTGCAATTGATTCAGTTTGGAACTCTCGAGCCGGTGATTTTGGTCTTGCCTAAAGAATCTAAGTTCGTCCTATCACCAACTTCAAGCACTCGGGATCTAGAGGATAACAAAGACGATGATGGATGGACCCTTGTATCTACGCGTCGACAAAAGAAACAAAACGAAGAAGTGTTGCTACCCCAAGTACCCAAACGTCGAAGATCAACTCGTCAAAAAGTAAGAAGATCTTCGCACAAGAATGATGGAGGAGTCGTCATGAAGTATTTGCAAGATGTCGTATCGTATAAGACAGTTAAGTCAAAATCACGACGAGTCATGACGTTACAAGACTATTTTCCCAAGCGTTACCTTGAACCAGTTTCGGTGAACACCGTGTCGGCTGCCATTGTTCAGGATAATCAAAGTGACGGCGAGAACAAAGAAATATTGCCACAATGGTCTGTCTCCGACGGGCTGGGTCGACCAACTTCTACATTTCGCGCTTCCGTGTTCGACAGGATCGGAGAAAAGGAAGAGCATGTCTGAATGCAATTAACAACTAGTCCTCAACAACAAAGGACAAACACGTCAGTGTTCACTCGCATTAGAGAAATTGAGGAAATAAGGAAATCAGTCTTTAGTCGCATTGGTAGCTCTAAGATGCAAAAAAGGCGTCAACAAAAGCAGAACAAGTCTTCAAAGACAAAATTTGCAGTCGATCTCAGCAAAGATACCCATAGCGTGATTCCCTCTCGAATGAAACGTCATCTTGAAGTGGAAATTACCACGGGAAAGTCACTGAAAGTAAAAGGACGTACCGTCATATTAACAAAACCGCAAGAGGAGTTGAGTGAAAGGAAAACTGCTCGGGATTTTGTCCAAGAGTGCCAAGATTCCGATGAGATAGAAGTTCGTAAAACTCTCAAAATTTCGAAGATGGTGTCCAAACGACGCTGGTGATTGAAAAGAAAACAACATAGGCACAAATGCCATCGACTTCCAAGTCAAGAAAAAAAAAATCAACAAACTCTCTCTCGACTAATCATCCGCTAAGTCAGATAAAGAGAGGGTGGCGTCAACAAAAAAAGGGGCATTACCTTTACGACAAATTTTGGTATGCCTTGCCTTCCAAGTCAAACACAAATTCGCCAGCAAAGTTAGATAATGACAGAGCGATATTACAAGAAATATAAATCATTATTACGATAAATTAAGGTGCTTATTATTGACTTAAGTCAAGCCAAGTGTTCGTCATTGACTTCCAAGTCAAAGCAAAATGGATCGAAAATTCGGAATCTCGTCACGTTAAGACATAAAAAAAGGGGGCACGTAACAAGGTCCCGAGGGGGCAATACCCCGGAGACCCATCATCACGGCTGGTAATGCCAAAAAAAGAAGAAAAAAAGTCCACTTCCAAGTTCTTGACACGCTATTATGCGTAAGATGACGATTCTAAAGCAAGCTCCTAAGCACGAGCCTAAACTGCATTAAAAAAAATCCAAAAAAAAAAAACAACTCCCTATACAAAAACCCTTCAAGGAACTACGTTGGTTTGATCTTGATGAGTATTATTACTTTATAGGTACGTAGTCAACTTAAGTAAAATCCCTTTACTTAGGCGCGGCCAAACCCCCAAACAAAATCAACTTTGTTTCGTGCAGCCACACCCAAAAAAAACTTCAATCACTCCTAGCTCATAAGAGTGTAAACTATGTATGACAAAACAAAACGAATATGCAAGATTGAGAATTTTTTTTTTTTAAAAAAAGAAAAAAACGTGACTTGTTATTATTCATGTTTCAAAACACACACACACACACTTTCAAGTGTCACAGAAGTTCTCTAAAAAAAATACAATGAATGACATCAAAGAAACCACTGCAAGTTCTTTAAAGCTTCAGATGCTTCATGGAGGATTTTCTCAACATGTTCTATCTTTTCGGTTTGTTACGTTGCAGTCAACACACGTGCTTCCAAAGACGACTTCTCTTGAGTCAAAGTCTCAAAAATTGCGGCTTGATCGAATTTCTTTTAATAGTATTTGGCAAGTCATTCGTAAACATAGTGAGTAGCAAAGTAGCCGTTATCATTCTCCAACGTTGCCGAAGTAGAAATGTGATTCAGGCCTCGGTAAATGCTCGCAAGTACTGCTGGTATTACCAAAGAGATCATTTGGTCGTTCATCGGCAAAAGGGGAAACCTTTAAAAAAAAAAAAAAAAAAAAAAAACGCTCGCTCGTATATTGTCTAGGTCACGAATGGGAAACGCAAATGCGCATAGCCAATAAGAGGGCAATGCCGCAAGCTACGTTTGTCGCCTTTCTGCCATTGGAATGCCAAAAATAAGAATGAAGTCATGAGTGGTGTCATCCCATTGCGAAGGCTCTCCGTATAAACAAAAGTCTTATCGTAGAGTCGGAAAATGTGCCTCCTCTGAAGTATTAGATGCAGGAAAATACTTGGAAGCTTCTTTAAACCAAAACTACAACAGTCTTCAAACGGTATTTTGCCGAAAGAGAAATTCGATGAAACGCAGAAAATAAATACTTACAACCAGGGGCAAACACTCATCAGAGCCCTGGAGTTCTTGGAATGAAGGCACTACTTCATCGTAAAATAATCTCGTTAATCGAGCGGATATTCCAAATGCCGATTGAAATTTCTCCCGACGCTGTCAATAAAGTGTTAATCTGTGGGCACCAAAAATCGTAGAATGACCCAGTTACTTGTTTACTGTGCCGATAGAGAAAAAGTGAGGCATAAACTGTTTCATAAATGTGGACGGATCTCAGACTGTTGCGGCACTCGCAAAGAGCGTCTTCTAACCATTCCCAGTAGCGCAGAATGTGGGGAAATTTATATCCAAACTGAAAAGTGGCGTTTTGTTGAGCTTCACCCATGGAGTATCGAGAGTGTAATAATTTTGAGAGGACGACGTGTCGGTACTTTCTCGGTGATGTGACGAAAGAAACACTAAGAATGACTTTTCAAGTTCACCAGAAATCCAAGTTGGGTGGATATGTCAACGACAACGACAACCACAATAACTCAGCGAAGGGACCCGTCATAAAAGGAAAGATGGCGTGATTAACTCCATTAGTTGCTTCGTCGTTAGCTCTATCGACCGTCGCTAAGTACTTTTTGCCAGTCGGGGATACGCTCATCTTCACATGTACCATATTATCTCTTGCAAAAAAAAAAAGAAAAAAAAAAAGACAACCCAAATTAATAAAAAAAGGAAAAAAAGAATATAGAGTGGGCCATGTGTTTCGTACTTGCTAAATCCCGCACATTATTTTGCCTAATCCAACACTTTTTTACCCTAAATTTTCATAATTGCCCTTAGTTTAAAAAAAAAAAGAATTAAAAAACTTTTAAAGAAGTTAAAAGACTTCTCTCCCGTTAAACATAATCAATTTCTTATTTGTTCGACTATTATGGATCATAATTCGCATATATCAAACGTAAGTTTGTCATTTCAGCGTAATTTTTTATTAAGTTCCGTCTTTTATTCAATTTAATTGATGTTTTTTCTAAAATGAGGGTTTTTTAATAATTAAGGTTTAGATTGAATTTGGTTGATGAATGGATGAGAACGGCAGGTCGGAGAAAGGTGATCGACTAAAGGTACGTTAGGACGGCGTGGGTGGGGGAAGTGGGATTGGTCGTTGATACATGACATGGGTGACTGGGTGTTGTGCGTGAGTTTGTAAACTTTTGATAGTTTCTGGGTTTTTTATTTTTCTTTTTCTTTTTTATTGTTTTTTCTAATTTCGAGTTTTATATTAATTTTTTCTAGTTTACTTAATTTGCTCCTTATTCTATCCTATTTTATATTAGTTTTTAGTTAAAAATTTTTAGGTTAATTAATCATATTCGAAGAATTCAATCGTCGTCAACGTTTTGGATGTTGGGTTTTGGGTCGGCGCGTGATGGGTTGTGGAGGGGATCGAGGATTCAAGGGTGGTCGCCGGCGCTGGGAGGATGGTGAGGGAGTTGATTTTTGGGGATTTCGCCATCAATGTTTCTCTCTCTTGTTTTTTTAGGTGGATATGATAAAAATGAGGAGGGTAAATTCGGAATAAGTGTGAAAATGTGTGAGATTGAGTAAAATGATGTGCGGGATTTAGCACGACCCATGTGTTTTTGTGGTTGTGAACCACGTATAAGTATATAACACAAAACAAAATAAAAAAAAAGGGAAAATTGAAAAGAGGAAAGGACGGGAGTGCGAGATTACAGACCAAACAAATCAAAAAAGCAAGTTGCCATCCTTAAATTAATTTGTCATCCGCAAACAGATTAAACCCCACATTCAATCTGTCATCTTGGGTTTTGAATCGACTTTCGCATGTCGTGGTTTGTCACACCATGATCGCCAAGAACAGCCGTCGGAGGCGTCCAGAACTCGATGAGTGTCAGCCGCCGCCAAGGAACCGACCGAGGACTGAGTTTCGTTCTACTAGAAATTGATTCGGGCCAAGTTTTGTACACTCAGTGTTGTCGCATCGATTTTTGTTACGGTCGGCGCTGTCTTTACCGTCGTCGCGCGTGGCTGTCGACAAGTCACTCGTGGCACACCTTCTCTACGGAGTTTAATCCAGTCGTCGAGATTTGATCTTGACACAAGTAAGAGAGATTTCAAATTCATGGCATGGTTGCGGGTGGTCATAGCGTGAGTACTAGCGGCGTCGGTTCATCAAGAGGTCGGTCCACAATGACAGAGGAATTTCGTGCGTCGCACCTATGAAGAAGAATCTTACTGCAAAAAAAAAGAATTGGTAAGTGAATCAAATTTTTTTTACCCACCGGTAAACGCGAAGCTTCGACTCCGAGTGGTACGGAGAAAGACTTATTCGGCTTGTCTCGAAAACTTAATGAAAACGCCGAGTGAGGAACTGTCGCTGTCACGGGATTCGGTCTCGCGTCGTCGATATCGGATGCAAATGGGGAGCTCTTGCGTTGTCAATGGTGAACAATTATAGAGCCTTTCTTTTCTTTTTATACTCATACAATAAGACGGAGTACAATAAGACGGAGTTATGGAAACGAAATATTCTCAAGCCAATAATATGGAAATTCAAAAACAAAATAATCTTCTTTTCAGAATATCCAAAGAGATGGAAACTTTGAATTTGGAAACTATTGACAAAATTGTTTGAGTTTTGGCAATTGAAAATAATTGCGTCCAATAGACAAGTATTCTTCTGCGTAAATTTATGGACAATGGCAAAGGATTCAATGGAATGAAAATCCACGCTCACCGCACAAGAATTTGTTTTAAACAAAAGCATTCATTCATTTAACCGTGTAAAATGAGCAAAGGCGTTCGCATTCGGACGGTTGTAGCTGTTAAGATTCGTAAATCGAGACCCGATCATGTATGAATACCTAAGTTACGTATATGACCAAGTCTCGAGGGGGCAATTTGTAGGCACCTGAATTTTGTACGAATGTCACGTCAGAAGTCAAAGGTCAAATGTTGACTTGCAAAGGAAATGTAAACTAATGAAATCGACTTGGACGAAAATTAATTAAAGATAGTCCAATTGATTATTTTTAGTTGGTCCATCTCTACAAAGTGGCAAAATCCGGTAAATGGGTCAAATTCATCAGACGGGTTAAATCCATTCAAATGGGTCAAGATGACTACCAAGTCCATTAAAAAGGGAGAAAGACTACCAAGTCCATGAAGGGTGAAAGAAGCCTTTTTCATTTTCTATAAATACAAGCTCTAGCTCTCACCTTGAGACTAGTGAGAAAATTAAAGAAGAAAACCACATTACAAGCAAACCTCTCTAAGTCCTCTCTACCAAAAATCTCTTTCAAGAGAAAACTAGAGAAA
This sequence comes from Silene conica, assembly GCA_029255685.2. Lineage (NCBI taxonomy): Eukaryota > Viridiplantae > Streptophyta > Magnoliopsida > Caryophyllales > Caryophyllaceae > Silene > Silene conica. Next base: position 80,174,621 of record CM055314.2, read on the forward strand.
AGGGAGAATTATTCTTCAATCCGACATCAAACATTCATCGTCGTCAATTGAAGAAAATCAAGTCAAGTCAACAAAGGAGAATCAAGTCTTCAAATCAAGACCCTCTTATTCATTTACATTGCGGAAATTGAATCGGTAGAATACCTAGAATATTGTACCCTAAATCTTTTGAATTAATAAAATTATTATTTTGTTACATTTGTTTGTGTTTTATCTACGTGTTTACAGATTTAACGCAAATTTGTTGTTACAGTGCTAGTGGAGTTGGTATTCATGATTGCGAGAGAGTAGGATGCGGAAAAAGAAACTACATAGTAGTGGTCAGGCAGGGGATTCGTGGTAACATTGATCAATTAGTCGTAATTGCTTGGTTCGGGGAAGGTGTATGTGTGATGTACGTAAGTGATTATGTAAAGTGTCAATCTCATGAGTACTGGTATAGAATTATGTTCACACGATCGTTATCTGTATATTTCTTGTAGCAATGAGGCATATAATGGTTATATTTGGTAAAGCCATATTAATGCTACATAAACGATGTGGTCATTGTACTTCGGAGTAATAGTCGAGCTTGGTACTCTATGATTGTGATATTGGTATATTCGCGTTGCGATGCGAATATCGGTGACGGTGTTGCGATGCCGTCACCAAGAGTTGGTGGAAACGATAGGGTTGTTTCGAGATCCTTTGCCATTTTCTAATGGTATATGGAGGTGGTTGTTTTATTGTCTTATTTTCATATGTTTGGCGTCTATGGGATCTAACTGTTGGTTTAACTATGAACTTGAGGTGCGTGGGGTATTTCTTGACGTAGGTGTATACTCGTGAGACGAGATTTTGACAGGATGCGTCATTTGGGGTATAGACATATATTTCGTGGTCATGGTCACTTTTGTTTTTCGATAGCTTGGACTCGTGGATCAGAATAAAGTATGGTATAGTCGAGAGTATCATGTGGTTGTTGTTGTCATAGTTTTAGCGGTACATTTGATAAGTGTAAACAAGTTATGGGAGGTGATTTGGGGCACTTTCGATTACATGTGAAGTGAGACGCTTGTTGTCATGGTTTTATGGAAATAGTTAGTAGAATGTGTGCGCAAGGCTAGAAGTGGCAGGCAGAATGAGAACTTGGGGAATAGTATTATGTTAACTGGTGGACGAGAAGGAGAAAATTTGAGGATTTAGAGAAAGATGTACAATTTTGAGTTGGGATTGATGTTTTGGAGATTAGATGCGGGAATTGAAAGGAATGTGGACGTGCGGTAATACCGAAGAGTTAAGATAATAGTTATATCTAGTACTTGGTTATATATGGAGGAGGGAGTACGAAATGAGTAAATGCATAATTGATAGTGAGCGAGAGCCTTAAGTATATGGGTGGTGATGAAGGTCATGGTTGTAGTTAACCGCCAGAGATAGAAGATGATGATGATTTGAGAGAATCATTAAGAATCTAGTATTAAGCAGGAAGGGACGTTTATCTTAAGAGGGGTCGGATGTGGTGAATGGAGTTTGATGGTTTTGCATACGGAAGTCTACGTGGAAGCATGACGTTAGTATAGCATAACGAATAATATTGTGGATGATAAAGGTGGTATGATGGTAGTATTGACAGCTTTGTGTGATAACACTTATGAGCGGGAGTAGATTTCGGGGACAAAATTCCCTATTAGGGGATAGAATGTAGCAGTTCCTTTTAAGGCGCATGTGGTTGGTGGAGTGTGTTAGTAGTGAATTTGGGGGTGTGATATAAAATCAATTCGGAGTTGATGACACTTATAGGATTTACAGTCAATGGCAGGATATCGCTAAATGAACTATATTATGGTCCGTGTTGGCGTTGCTTGGTGAATTAATGTCAAGGATGAAAGGTGAAAGTTGAGTGATGATGGTTAGCTGTATGCCATGCGTTTAGGTTGTAAGGTTACGAGGACGTAACCTGTTTCTTTTAGGGGGATATGAGATGATCGTGTCGAATAACAAGTCTTTCAGTCAGTTTCGTATAAGTTTTACATATGTTATCAGCATTGTTTAGCGTTGCGCATCCTTGAGATGCGATGTTTCAAACTTATAAGAAGCTACGAACTTGTAAGAGTTTGGGTACTTTCTGCACATCTATGGGATATGGTGTTGGGTTATGAGTAAGATGTTTTGGAGTTAGGTTTTACAAGGAGATGATCGCGCGCGCTAAATTTTGTCTTGGGTTGAGTCAAGTCATATTTGTGTATACCATTGCTAGTCATGTCTCATCTGGTGGAGGCGGTGACATGTTACTTTCGAGTAAAGTTTTCTTTCAGGTTGGTAGTTGTGAACTTCGAGGACGAAGTTCGTTTTAAGGGGGGAAGATTGTAACACCCCTCGTTTGTGTATGCTGAGTTGTGAACCAACTTGGCCCAGTAGGTCATACTCGACCGAGTCAGAGTCACTCGGTCGAGTAAGTTCAACTCGGCCGAGTCAGTCGTACTCGGCCGAGTGAGTTGAACTCGGCCGAGTGAGCCTTATCAGTTACTGGTCCGCGGTTATTATAAAAAGGTAACTGAGGGTAAGACCTCATTTTACCTAAATCATAAAAGAAAAATATGTAACCTTAATTCTCCCCTCTCAAACCCTTCAATAATTTTAAGGTGTTTAGCAAGGAGTTAGTCGCGCCGATCATCTACCTAGTCCGTATTACGTCAAGTAAGTATCGTTCTATCGTTGTGTATCATAGATTTATGTTGATTAGTGAAGTAATTTCCATTTGTATAATCCTTAGGGGGAGAATTTGTAGAAGAGTGTTGGTAGGATCTTTGTGCTTCCTTTTTCCGTTGCGATTATTGTTGAGGTATGGTTTCCCTACTCAGCTCTGTATAATGTTGATTGTGACGGTACTTTTGTGTTAATGTATTTCCCTATGTTATTGTATATTGCTGAGACTGATATGGTAATGTGTGAGACCGTTGCGGGGAACGGATCTCACTCCTATGATCGCTCTTAGTGGGACCCGCCACGGGGAGGATGTGCACATTTATGGTCTAGGTACCTACTTACTGTGGTAAATGGGGGAATCAGTCTGATGATAATGTGTAATAGTGGTAACAGTGATAGTAATGTTGTTATGTTGCATTTGGCATATATCAGTTGCGTTATTTCAGTTGCTGACACTTGTTGTGGTTTGACTGTGATGATCCACGTGTTGGTGAGCAGAATCTCAGGTACGGACATGAGTTGCTTGCTGGCTCGGGAGGAGGGATGATCACTAGTGTCATGTCCATGAGTCTAAGTTCCGCTTGTAGTTAATGACAGTTTTGTTTGATAGTTTTGATAGAGTTTTAATAGACGATGTATTTCATTACATTCACTGTTTAACTTCATTTTTATATAATGTTGTTTGGATTATTATCTTTTACTATGTCTCAGGAAACTGAGATGGTGATGCTCTCATGGTCCAAGGTCCTACTTAAAGGTCTTGGGATATGAGGGTGTCACAATTAATATCGAGAACATTAATCGGTATATACGATAAACTATATTGTCGTAGTTACGTCAATAATATCGCTAACATGATTGACGTCTCAATTAAATAAATAGAAGACAGTCACGTATTATAGTGACATGAGACTATCTATCACTTTAAATTGATAAACGATTGTCTCATATTATAAAGTTGAGAGACTTTCTCACTTTAAATTAATTGGAGGTCATCCCATATTAAATAGATATTAATCGCCGCACATTGAACTGAACGAAAATTATGTCAAATAAGAGACGGATTAAATTGATTAGGAATTACGCTCCATTTTCAAATGATAGAAGAATGTTTCATATTATATTGATAGAAGATGGTCGTAAAATATAATGATGATTATTTCATGTAAATAGACATGATGCCATCTCACATGCGTGAATTAGATAGGAGTTTGTCTCAATGAAATAAAGATGAAATCATCTCACATTAATTATATAGGAGCTCGTCTCAATGAAATAAATACAAAATCATCCACAAATCACCTTTCCTAAAATCACTATTATTCCGATAGTCTTTATCACGGTATCTTACCTTCTTTACCTTTTTTTTTTCATTTCACATTAATAGAAAATATATTTCCTATTGAAACTGTATGTCATACTACATCTACAATTTATTATGAATACAAATTTCACTCATTATAGATGATAAACACAATGTATATTATATTATTATTCTATTCATTTAATTAGGAAATAATGTATGCAATTTGTGAAACGCAATTAAAGAAGATATGCATCATCATATGATAAGAAGGAAATATATCCTTCTATTATAGAAATATAAATTTGGTAAAAATAAAATAAATCAGTATACCCATATAATAAGAATAAAATAAAATAAATATGAAATATAATGACTGCAGAGTACCATATTATAATGATAGGAACTTACCAATTTTATATTGACAAGTTATAATCTCCAATTTTATTGATATGCGATATTCTCACATTATATTGATATGGGATAGTCTCATTGTAACAACCCGACCTACCACTGTCGTAAGACAAACCCAATAATATGGGTGCATATTTTTGGGCGCATTATTTGTCCTCACTTAAGCCCAAAAGCACAAGATCTTGTTACTAAGTGATGGGTGGAAGCTATTATAAATATATCACAATTCTCTCATTCTACCGACGTGGGACAAATTTCCACACACACACATTCTACCGATGTGGTACAAATCTCTCATGGAGTGTTACAAACTCCCTTACTTTAAAAACATATCGTCCTCGTTGTGCCTTAAACTTGACCGCAACAAGGGCCAGAATCCTCCCCCGCTAGGTGTGTGACCCTACTCTCGACAACAGGCTCACCACACGGTCGCAGGGTCGCTCTGATACCATTTGTAACAACTCGACCTACCATTGTCGTAACACAAACCCAATATTATGGGTGTACACTTTTGGGCCCATTATTTGTCCTTACTTAAGGCCAAAACACAATGCCTTGTTACTAAGTAGTGAGTGGAAGCTATTATAAATATATCACAATTCTCTCATTCTACCGATGTGGGACAAATCTCCACACACACCCACATTCTACCGATGTGGGTCAAATCTCTCATGGAGTGTTACACTCATTATATTGATAGGAGATAATCTCACATAAAATTGATAGGAGATCGTCTCACATTATATTGATATGAGATAATCTCACATAAAATTAAGAGGAGATCGTCTCACATTAGATTGATAGGAGATCGTCAGACAAAAATAATTGTAGCAAAAGAAGAATAAATAAATTGAAGAAATAACGTGCAAAAAAAAAAGATCCCACTACAAGCATAAACATCCACGTAAACATCTTTTGGTTGTACGAAAACAATAACAAAAAGATAAGCATTTGAGCAACGATGATCTTAAATTACGATGATCTTTTGGTTGTTTGTTTTTAATATCTTAAATTGATTGAAATAATTACCGCTCAATAGAGTTACGTGCTGATAACGTGTTATAGAATAAGAAAAAAGAGGAAAAGTAAAGAGAGAATTCAAGAGAAAGATTCAATCGTTATATTATTCATCTCAATGAGGGCATAGTAAACACATTTCACGGGGATAACCTAATTACATATGTCTTATAATGGGTGTAAAGCCCAATGGACATCCACATAGGATATTTCATAACATTCTCTAATTTAAACTATTACCAACGAATTTATAAACTTTTTTCTTGGGAAAAAAACTAAACAAAAAATCAATAGTTTTTCTTAGGGACGGTCTCTCAATAATCTTATTTATAATTAAGATCTTGATTTTATCGTTAAAACAAAAATATATAATAATTCGGCTTATGTGAAGTTAATAAAGTACCTTCAACCTTATAGAGACAGATATCGAAAAGAAAGAACTTTATAAGAGCAATAAAATATTATTCTTCTAGTCCGATGAAGAGTAAATCAACACATCAATGAATGACGTCATGTTACAAACATTATAACCTTATTAATAAAGTAAATGTAAGCAAGGGTTATTGTCCGTAACATAGAGAAAGTGATATACTCATACATTAAATTTAAATACTCTATTTATTCCAGTCTCCATGACGAATGTAACTGTCTTTCTTGAGGTTAAACAAGTAAATTCCATCCTCCGCAAATTTCCAAGTGCAATGACGGCCCCCGCAACCATAATCCTCAAAGGCTATGGTATCTTCAAATGTTGTCATATTTGTTAGACGACCATGATTAAACCAAGTGACGTTACACGAATAAGTTGTTGTTGTTATTACCGCGCGACGAAAATTGTAGGCGTAGAATCCTCCCGGAAGTATATGTTGTACCACGAGATCTTTTTCTATATGGGTACCCACAATACGTTTACATTCAATATCAAGGGGGTCTTTGGTTAGCCAATTTTCCATTTTGACATAGTAACGTGCTGGTATGAATCAAGTTACAAATTGTTGATTTGTAACACATAAAATAACTAATACGACTAATAACAAAAACTTCAACATTCTGATTTTTTTAATAATAGTTATGTGAATTATTAGGAGAAGTTTGTATTTGTTTCATAGTGATTTTGAATGATTTTATATATCTTGATGTAATTAATGATTTACAGAATAGATTGAAATCAAGATGACGATTTGTTTCTTAATTTATGGACATAGAAATCAGAAGAGTCATTTCTTCTTCTAATTTTGTTAGATAGAGTTGGAATAATGTTGATCATTTGTTACCTTGTGCATCAACATAAAATTGAAAGAAATTATTCATTATATTTTTCTAATTTTTGTTAAATCAAATGTTTTTGTCTAAGAAAGGATATGTGTAACACTCCAATTTATTTAAGAGCATTTTGCACGACATTCTCAAATAAATAGAATTGTTATTATCTCGGAACGTCCGAGGTAGTAAATAACAAAGTAAAACAAACCAAAGTACTTTATATAAAACTGATAAATTTAAAGTTTTGATATTACAATTACTACGCAACAGAATAAAAGTACAACTGATAACATCTAAATATGTGGTCTAATTCTAAGTCGGTCCATGCAAGTGCTCACGCCATCCCATGCCCCGATAGAATCATCCTTCCTGTCAAATCTACTCCCCGTTACCGAATCATTTTAGGTGCACACGAATATATTGTCAACCTCGCGGTTGAGTAGGATAATTGTCAAGGTACAATAAATAAATATGCAACAAAGTATGAAATGCAAATGCCATGCCACTACCGAGCTCAATCACAACCCAAAACTCCAATCACAACCCGAAACTCCAAACCATAACGAAACTCCAGGCAGAGTATCGTCGACCGTCGTCGAACACCAGCATTTAAGCTGAAGACACTAGGCCTGGTCCTACAGAACCACCCTGGACTCGATTTCTCAACTCCAAATCCGATTTCTCAACTCCAAATCCGAATCCGAGCCCAACACCAAATCCGAGCCCAACACTATTCTCACTCTGCCCATCACGCATCTCGAGACACTCTGACATTCATATTCCGTTCCCAACTCGTAACTTAAAATTAACGAGTCCATATAATTAATTATACTAATTAAATTAATTACAAGAATATAAAACTATTAGTCCAGTAGTATTTCGGTCCATATAATATGAATTATAGAAATATTAAAATATTAGCACTTACATAAGAATATATAAAAATTGGATTTAAATGCAATTATGACGTAAATAAATAAAAAGGAATTAAGTATAGACGAGAAATAAATATAATATACGAAATATATTTAATTATAAATATATTATTAAAATTAAAGAAATACGAATGAAACGCCATTTTATGAAATAATCATCAAAAATCAAAGAGTATGAAATACGAAATAATCGTAGAAATACGATTAATAAAACAATAAGAGTTTACGTAAAATACTTTATAAACATTCATTTTTGAAATACGTGTATAAAACATGGTTTGACTGTCCTTGACCGAGGCTAACATACGGGGTATTACAGTCTTCCCTCCTTAAAAAGAACTTCGTCCCCGAAGATCACCACATACACTACCCATCACCAAACTAAAATCAATTAACGCCCTCAACTCTAGATCACTACCAGCAGAAATGGCATGTGTAACACCCCGACCCAAACCTAGGACCGGAAATGTTAGCCACGTTAGCTCGCCAGGCTATGTACTGGCCCCACAGACCACCACGAGTCCTTTCCAGCGCATCCCGGGAACCTTCCCAGGAGGTCACCCATCCTAAGATTACTCCCACCCAAGCACGCTTAACTTTGGAGTTCTTTCGCATGGATAACCAAAAAAGAAAGTGCACTTTGCTGATATGAGTAGTAATTTCAATCCCTTTAAGCACTAGTCATATAAGCCTATCAATGGACCTCTTCAAGGGGTTACCCCACCTGAATATCTTATTCGGTTCAATGGAGTATTACACACCCCCACTTGAAGAACGCAATATCCTCGTTGCGCCTGGCAGCATCCGACCGCAGCCGAGCCAAACCATGAATCTTCCTCCGCTTGGTTGGTGACCCGGGTACTCCAGACCACAGGCGCTCACCAGACGGTCGCAGGGTTGCTCTGATACCACTTGTAACACCCCCGCCCAAAACTAGGACCGTAAATGTTAGCCACAGTAGCTCGACAGGCTATGTACTGGCCTCACAGACCAACACGAGTCCTTTCCAGCGCATTTTGTCCTCACTCATGCGCATCCCGGGAACCTTCCCAGGAGGTCACCCATCCTAAGACTACTCCCAGCCAAACACGCTTAACTTTGGAGTTCTTTCGCATGGATAACCAGAAAAGAAAGTGCACTTTGTTGATATGAGTAGTAATTTCAATCCCTTTAAGCACTAGTTATATAAGCCTATCAATGGACCTCTTCAAGGGGTTACCCCACCCGAATATCCTATTCGGTTCAATGGAGTATTACAGCATGTGTTACATTCCATCTCCCTTAAACCAAACTTCGTCCCGAAGTTTAACAGCTTTCTAAACACCATCTCAACCACATAGCTAAACACGACACTCCTCCACACCTCTACACTGACTCCCTAAATCTTCTATGAAGACATTCTACTACGATCTATCCTCCTTAAAAGAAAGAGGCCAATAAGTAAAAGCAAATATACACATACATAATTCGCATCATCACACCAACTCAAAAGATACCACACACTACAACAGATACGTCAGATTGCGACTGAAATTAGCGACCACTATCGGTCGCCCTTCTAATTTTAGCGACCAATTTCAGTCGCACGCCCTTAGTCGCAGGCTGTAGTCGCTTTTAGCGACCGATATTGGTCGCTAAATTTAGCGACCGAAAAAAAAAAGGCGGGCGACTGATAGTAGTCGCTAAATTAGCGACCGACAGCGGTAGCTAAATTAGCGACCGTTTTCAGTCGCTAAATTAGCGACCGATTTCAGTCGCTAATTTCGCTACTGTTTTCGGTCGCTAAATTAGCGACTGACATCGGTCGCTAATTGGTCGCCAATGAAAAAAAAGTTACAGGGGGTTAGCGACCGACAGTGGTCGCTAATTTTACATGTTCGGTCGCTAATTTTACATGTATTTGCCCATAAAATTCTGTTTTTTCCTAGCCAAATCCGTAGCTACTACTGTAAACCTGCAAGCAAAACCAAGAATAACCAGCGCACAACCCAATTGATGCGAAACATCTGATTGCATAAATAAAAAAAAGTCATCTGGATTACAAAGTACGAAATTCGGGTACTAAAGTAACAAGTATCCAACACTAAACAAGAGTCACTAAAAAACAGGAGCAACTAGCTACGACACTGGAAAAGATGCTCTCGCCCCACTGCCACCTCCATAATCGGGATCTCTTGGATCCCGATCCTGTGGACGCCAACCGCTGTTACAATTAGCAAAGTAAGAAGACATCCTTTCCATCTCTTCTTTCATTCTCCTCAGTTCTTCATCTCGTTCGGCGTCCCTTCTATCCTTCTCAGCTAGTTGCATCTGAAGGTGACTGACCAAACCAGGAACATAGGGTTGATGCTGGGACGAGGACCCTCTTCTTGCCGGCGGTTCATAAAAGAGCTCTTTAGCTGAACCGGCCCCATAGACCTTCCTTTATGAAAACCGTCTACCAATTCATACCATAGCTGATTGTCGGAGATGTCAGGGTTCGCCTTCTTTCGTTTAAGAAATGTTTCCTACAAAAAAATGAAACATTATTAATAATATATACAATAACACTTACATATAAATAAATCATTGATTATAAATCATGTTTTAAATACTTTATACAATAACACTTACATATAATTCGCGATCTCTTGCATTTACGAAGACGTACCCTTTCCTTCCCTTTTTGGCATGTGTCTCAAGGAAGAGATCTACAACCGATTGTAGCTGGCCGTTATTTTTCCTTGCCTATAAAAAAAAATAATAAATTCATGAAGTGTTAGTCAGTTAATTAAAATTTAAAGCTAAATATATATGTTGAACCATATATTCAAATTTGCAGAAAGTGAAACAGCGAAAACTCTATAGTAATAAATCCCTAAATCCCTAAATCTCCGTATAATAATAAATCCCTAAATCTCCAATTTCAATTTCTGCAAATTTATTGTGGGTTTCAACTCAATTAGGGTTTCAGATTTCGATCACCTGCGATTATCTCAAAAAATGAAGCTTCAATCCTTCGCACTGCAATCAAAATCCAATTCGAAACTCAAACCCTCGAAAAACAAATGCGACTTAGATTAGAATTTGCCTAAGCTTGCTCCTTGTCGTAATTCATTGTCTCTTAGGGTTCTTAAAGGATATGGGATAGATAGAAGATAGAAACCCTAAGTGAATCTTTACTATAATTAACCTTTATTATATTGAGGGGGAACATACACTTAGACACGAAATCTAAGAAAGACTTGCCATCATCAAAAAGGGGGAATTTGTTGAACCATATATTCAAATATATATATATATATAGTATATATGTTTATGTTTTGATAATGACAAGTCTAGCCATTTATATATTATATACTCGTATGTATAATCGTGTGCTAAGTGTACAGAACATTAGTAACAAGATCTAATCAATCAAGTATAAAAGATTCAAGCATGTTAGTCAATGAATTGACTAAGTCGAAGATTGATAGAAGATCGCAAGCGCGCATAATGAGCTAAAGTTATACATATCAACTATAGCTTTAATACAAGATTGATTCAAGTTATAGCTCGTAGCTATAACCTTATACTATGAAGAAATGGTCGGAATATATGTGTTTGATTGAAACGATTTTAGTTTCCAAATATAGTCATGTACAAATAATGTTTAATTGGTATTCTATTTTTAATATGGAATTATTGATCTTAATAAGATTAGATAAAATATCTTTTGGTTAAATAGGAATAAATAATTTTCTTATGAGATAATTATTTATTACTAAATAAACTAAGGATTTTTATATGATCTTAATTGTCAAAAAATATAATCTAGATATAATTTGTTACGACTTTGGGAAACGTGTAACATGTCACGTTACCATAAATCGTGTAGGAATTAAGTTAAATAAATATTATGTATTTATTTAATGTCCTAAACAAATTAAGATTATATTATGGTAATATATTTTATTATCTTTGACATAGTTTAGGAAGTTGTTTTAATAAGGATACTATTTGTTTATTATATAAAGATCTTTCCTAAATATGAATTAGGAAATTGATTCCTTATATAATACTTGTAGTATATTATTAAATCTTTCCTAAATATATTAAGATTAGATTTAAGGTAGTATTACTAAAAGACTAGTATTCTAGTTTAAGTAATATTCCTAAATCATCTAGGGTTCAAATTACCTAGATATATATTCTATATAAATAGACTACCTATGAGACATTAAGAAGTACGACATACACATACACATATACACGAAAATCAAGAAAGTCACCGCCGATCATTGTTCTTCAAGATCCGAGCTTTAATTGTCATATTCATATCAAGATTCAAGTGCTCAAGCATTGATCTTATTCATTCAAGGTTGTGACATCAAGAAACATCGAAGACTTTATCTTATTAACGTAAGATAGATCGAGTATTTAGCGGTACTCATTGTAAGGCAAGTATTTAACGGTATTTGTCGTAGCTAGATATTTAACGGTATCTAGATAGAGTTGTGACTAACATCAAAGTCACACGAGTAGGGTTGATAAAATTGTAATCCAGAGTTGGTACTAATTTTATTAATCGAGTATAGTGGACGTAGGTCTCAAAGTGTGGGACTGAGCCACCTCAAAAATATTGTGTTTCTCCTTATTATTTGTTTTACTCGAAGATCATCATACAACCATTCACACATCGAAGAAGATTTAAAAGAAGGCATACTCAATTCAACCCCCCCTTCTTGAGTATATTATATCAATAGACTCTTCAATATACTTCAAGATAAAAGTGATAAATTAAATCACAAGAGTAAATACTTACAGTTATCGTCACGCGATCATGGAATGACTGAGACCCACCATAATGAGTAGCGCCAACCTCTGCTTCGGGATCATCTCCACCCCTCTTGTTCGCCTTGTTCCGCGCCGACGCTTGCTTGAACTCAGGACTTTCTCTGTACTTAGTGAATTCTTCATATGACTGACCTACAATCCAATAAAATAGAAACAATTACTATAAATTAAAAAAATGTTAAACTTTTTATTTTAATACGATTATTAAAAAATTAATACCTTTCATGAACGTTGGCGGAGTCTTTCTCCTCGACACCTTATACATAATGTCCTTTAGCCTCCTTTGACCAACATCATTGAATCGATCCCAAGCCACTCGTTCAAGCGCATTTGGCCAATAGAAGACACGCTACCAAAAAAATAAGGGTTAGAGAAACAAATCAACCATGAATTTATAAAAAATAAATAATTAAAGTAAAGACTTATATACGTACCCGAAAGGCGTTGTACCACATCTCCTTGTCCTCGTCACTAGCGTTCTTCCAACAAGTGACGCCGTGAACCATGTTCTCTTGAATGCTATTGGTGACGCCACGAACCGTTGTTTGATGTCTAAACCTGAAACCAAACATGAATGTTAATTAATAAGACTAGTTTGAATAAAATTAATAAATAAATAAACAACTAGTGAATAAAAAATTACCAAAGACCCGCCGGATCAAGGATGATCCTGCCGTCAGTATGGCGGGGTACACGGACCTCCTCCTCCTCGTCACTGTCAGTCGACACACGGACCTCCTCCTCCTCCTGTGATCGGGCCGAGCTACTGTCCCCGCCACTACCACTAAAACCGCCTCGTTGCCTGCCTCCTCCACGAGCCATGTGAACCTATAATTGCAGGAAAAATGTTAACATACATATATATAACATAATAAATAATGTTGGTAAAATATTAAAAAAACAGGACCTAAATAAATATATAGGATGAAAACCTCATACTACTTTTACTCATCTTCATCATCATCATCGTCATCCTCTTCTTCTTCTACCTCCTCCTCCTCGTCATCATCCTCTTCCTCTTTTTCTAACTCTTCATCATTATTATCTTGTAACTGATCTTGCCCCTCCATTTCATCATCTTCTAACTCCTCTCCCGATTCTATCTCATTTCCATAAATGACTTCTTGATCTATTGGGGACAGAATGGACTCTGATACAACTTCTTCTTGGAAAAAGGATGTGTCGACTTCTGATCGCGCCTTTGTTTTAATTACCGCACACCAATTCTTTTGTTGTCTATCTTTACTTGTGCTAGGCGACGATGCATAATAAATTTGCTGAGCTTGTTGTGCAAGTATAAATGGATCATATTTAGAATAGGTTCGAGTGTGATTCACTTCTACAAGCTTGTAGCGATCATGGACTCTCGTTCCAGCTACAGAATTATCTCTCCATTGAATCTTGAATAAGACAGCTTTGTAACCTCGTTCACGCCCATTATAGCACAACTCAAAGATATCCTCTAATATCCCATAATAGTCGTTGCCATCAAGAGAAGAAATAGTAAAGCCATAGTTGCATTTAGCCTTACTTTTCCCGTAGTCGAATGTGTGAAACTTAAATCCATTAACTAAATAATGCTTCCACGTGACAACCTTTCGAGAAGGACCCAAAGCCAAGCTACTAACCACATCATCTTGGATATTTAGCTTAACTACATGCTTTCGAAACCAACCTGGAAACTGATCCTCGTGTTTACTCCAAACATCCTCTCTTTTAACATTAGGGTGATCAGTCATGAAATCTGTCACAAATTTTGCTTCATATGGCTCCAAAACCTCACAATTAGATAGGACATAAAGGTGAGCACGATTATACTCCTTGTCATCCTTCTTGTTCCCCCAGCAGAAGAACACCCTTCATCATCTTGCACATGAAAACACTTGGGTATACTTGTATCTAACTCATCCGCTTCTTCAATGTTCATGTCTTTTGCTTTGGTGTCAATATGTTTTTCAAAGTAAAAAGAGCAAAAATTGGCAATTTCTTCCGTTAGATATGCATTGCAAATAGAACCTTCCACACGAGCTTTATTACCAATTTTCTTTTTCACATGATTAAGAAACCTTTCGAAAGGATACATCCACCTATACTGAACGGGTCCACCAACTTTAGCTTCATATGGCAAATGAATGGGTAGATGCTCCATCGAATTGAAAAAAGAAGGCGGAAATATCATCTCAAGTTTACACAAAATTTCTGGACTTTGGTCTTCCAAACGAATCATGTCATCAACTGATATCGTGGAGGAACACAAGTCTCTGAAAAATTGACTAATTTCTGTAACTGCATTCCAAACGGCGGTGGGGAGTAAATTTTTCAAAGCCACTGGTAACAAGCGCTCCATGAAAACATGACAGTCATGACTTTTCAACCCTCTTAACTTCAATTCCTTTAAATCAACACAACGGCTGAAATCTGAGGCATAGCCATCGGGAAACTTCAAGTCTTTTACCCAATCGCACAATACCTTTCTTTGAGCTTTGTCAAGGGTAAATGGTGCTTTTGGCATTGACCCATCCCTACGAATGTGAAGTTTAGGACGATCACAAAAAATTTTCAATTCTATTCTTGAGCCAATATTGTCACGTGTCTTTCCTTTAACATCCATAATCGTATGAATAAGTAGCTCAAAGAAATTCTTCTCTATGTGCATCACATCCAAATTGTGTCTGATCAACTTTGTTTTCCAATAGGGTAGGTCCCAAAAAATACTTCTTTTAAACCAACCACTCTTTTTCTTTTTTAGCTCTCTAAATTCTTCTTCAGTCCCATCGTTGGTAGATGACAATTCACGTATAGCCTCCCAAACTGCATCACCTGGGAGTCTATCCGGAGCATCCTCAAGCACCTCATTTCCTTTTAAGAAGGCTTTTTTGTTCTTTCTATGGACATGTCCATCCGGTAAGAAGCATCTATGGCAATCAAACCAACTAATCTTTTTAGAATTAGGGAGGTAAAATGCTTTGCTATTATCCATGCAATAAGGGCATGCCATTCGCCCCGCTGTTGCCCAGCCTGATAGCATACCGTACGCGGGGAAATCACTTACAGTCCACAGCAATGAAGCTCTTAGTTGGAAGTTTTGCTTCTTGGACACATCAAATGTTTCGACACCGACTTCCCACAGATACTTCAGTTCTTCCACCAACGGTTGTAAATAGACATCCAAGTTATTTTTTGGGTTGTGAGGACCGGGAATAAGTAGTGAGAGGAAAATAAAATGTCTTTTGGAACATAGCCAAGGAGGTAAGTTGTACGGTGTAAGCATTACAGGCCAACACGAGTACGGTCTACCAAATTGACCAAAAGGGTCAAACCCATCCGTACACAAGCCAAGTCTCACATTGCGAGGTTCCTCGGCAAAATCAGGATACAAACTATCAAAACGCTTCCACTCCTCTCCGTCACTCGGGTGACACATCTTTCCTAGTGTACGGGGGTTTTCTTTGTGTCATCTCATTTGGTTGACAATATTTTTCGTGGCATATAACCTTTGAAGTCTTGGAGCTAGGGGAAGATAATTAAATTAATGGGTTTAATGATATTGGTTTCTTTGTTTTTCCACTCTTCTTACCCTTTTTTCCCTTCAAGATAATATTTCCCTCACTTGTCTCACATCTATCCCTTTGACATTTCTTACATTTGGTTAGCAACGCATCATCTTTCCAAAAAAGCATACATCCTCCAGGACATGCATCAATCTTTTCATGTGGAAGCTGAAGACCTTTGACCACTTTTTTGGTATTGTATAAATTACGGGTCATAATGTTATTATCGGGTATAACATCTTCAATTAAAGTAGCAATATTGTCAACCGCTTTAAACGGCATATTGTACTCACATTTTAACGTTACTATCCTCGATGCAACTTGCAACAATGACATTCTGCTCCCCTCATATAAAGTTTTCTCGGAATCCCTTAGCATATCAAAAAAGGCTTTGGCTTTTGGGTTTGGATGATCTTCCTCGGTTATAGGTACACGATCGGTATTAGTGAAAACATTCGACTCAAAGGCATCAAGTACCATTTCTCTATACGGGTTTTCATTTGATTGGATTTGAGGGTGTTCGGGATCAGAAGAGTATTTTTCCCTGTGTGATATCCAGTTGTAATAGTTTGGAAAAAACTCATTCGTAATAAGATGTTCTTCTACTTCTACCTCAAGTAAATATTTTAAGTTTTTACATTTAGTACAAGGACACCTAAGTTTGTGTTGTTCGAAATCATATGATTCTGAACATCTAGCAAATTCAATAAACCCACGAACGCCCTTTACAAATCCAGCATTAGGACGTTTCTTCTTATCTACTCTTTCTTCGTACATCCAGCTACGTTCAAATCTCTTCATTTTAATCTAGATAATATATAATAATTAAAACAAACACACAACAATAATTTCAATAATATTTCGACAAATAATAAGTTCAAGCTAAGAATTCAAGTCAATATGTACTTCAAGATTTCAATTGGGTCCTTATCACTCCAACCTAAACCCATCAATGTATATTTCAAGTCACTAGCAAATACATAATTGTGAATTTATTAGTGAGGAAAAAAAATTGGCAGCAATTCCCCTCAGTTCTTCAAATACACAATGTGAAATAAATTTGTATTTATTTCACATATGTATTCGAAGAACATAAATAAATTGTTACCAAACTCTTTCCCCACTAATAAATTCACAAGTATGTATTTACTACCTAAGTGACTTGAAATATACAAAGACAGTCCCAAAATGGGGACTATTCATGAATTTCTCCTAACGAGTAATTCATGAACGGGTACTAGGTCAATAGTCATTCAATTCTTCCACGGAAAATATTCACAATAACTTACAATAACATACAAACATAATAATTAACATCACAAAATCATCCTAGAAATCTAATTACTAACTATACTCATCATCCAATTTTCCCCAATTTCTAACCCTAATCACAATAACACCCAATTTTTTTCCAATTAACTAACTAAAAACATCCTAAAAACATATTAATAATCTAATTACTAACTAAAATCATCATCCAATTTTCCCCAATTTCTAACCCTAATCATAATAACACCCAATAATAATCTAATTACTAACTAAAAACATTCTAAAAACTTCCTAATAATCTAATTACTAACTAAAATCATCATCCAATTTTCCCCAATTTCTAACCCTAATCACAATAACACCCAATTTTTTTCCAATTAACTAACTAAAAACATCCTAAAAACATATTAATAATCTAATTACTAACTAAAATCATCATCCAATTTTCCCCAATTTCTAACCCTAAACACAATAACACCCAATTTTTTTTTCAATTAACTAACTAAAAACATCCTTAAAAGCATCCTAATAATCTAATTACTAACTACAAGCATCCTAATAATCTAATTACTAACTAAAAGCATCCTAATAATCTAATTACTTGTTTGAATTACAATAATACTATAAAGAGACTCAATACATAAATAGAGTTAGTAAATCGACACAAACCTGAAAAAGGAGTATAATGTAGGTGAATGGCGGTGGTGGGTGGTCCGTTGGCGTTGCGGTGGTCCGGTATAGGCACTATCGGTCGACGGGTTAGGAGGGGGTTTGGGGTTTTTTTTTCTTTTCAAACTTACGCAGAATGGGAATGACGGGTTGAAGAGGCGAAAAAAAAATATACCAGGGGGTTAGCGACCGACAGTAGTCGCTAATTTAGCGACTGAATTCGGTCGCTAAATTAGCGACTGACATCGGTCGCTAATTCGGTCGCTAAATTTAGCGACTGAATTCGGTCGCTAATTTAGCGACTGAAATCGGTCGCTAAACTGGCGCAATGATACTTTTTGGATTCCCGCGGATTTTTTAGGATAACATTGGGATAGGGTTTTGGTCGCTAAATTTAGCGACCGAAATCGGTCGCCCGCTTTTTTTTTTTTGGTCGCTAATTAGCGACTACCATTGCGGTGGCAGGTTTAGTCGCTATCTGGGTAATTCTTGTAGTGACACCTACTCATGTAATAATTGACAACCGAACTTTCGAGATTTTCGAATCCTATCCTCCTTAAACATGGTTACGTCCCCGTAACCCCATTATAAATTCTATCCAATGCTCAAGAAGATCACCGAAAAACAGTAACAATTCATCTGATAAGTTAATTACTCTATACTGGGCAACTAGAGTCCGACTTTTAAAGCAACAATATATACTTGTCAATTTCATGTTACGCAGTAAAAATCAAGGTAACTAACACTTATATACCCTTGGAAATT
Source organism: Silene conica (assembly GCA_029255685.2). Lineage (NCBI taxonomy): Eukaryota > Viridiplantae > Streptophyta > Magnoliopsida > Caryophyllales > Caryophyllaceae > Silene > Silene conica. The sequence goes on from CM055314.2 coordinate 80,193,310, forward strand.
TTGACACAAAATTAACACATTTATATCAATGTAGACGCTCAGTTAATAACTCATACTTCATACTTGACAAATTAAGATATTTCATGCTCATAATCATATTATAGAAGTAAAATCGTGTTTATGCACATAAGAAAAAATGACATTAGGCATAATCTAATTTGTAATTAAACACAGAGCAACAACATATTTCACGAGATATACACTAATCATGGACTAGCTAGACAACTTAGCATCCCAAGGTATAAACGAGCTAAAACCAATTAGGCACATTTCCCATCTTCTACTCACATTACATTATTTAACATAAAACTAGTAATAAATATAACTTGCAAAATAAGAGGTTTACATAATGTGGAACAATTTAATATTCAGGTAGGATTTCATCAACACGTAGGTACTAAATTTGTCATGTTACAAAACAATCATTATAATTACCAACACATCAAGTCTTAGCATGGATTATTGCTTTGAGAACAGTTTGAAACTTTCAAGACAATGAAGTTGTACTTAGTGGCAATTCATAAACACGAAACAAATGTCAATTTTACAAGCTACAGATGGAAAGCAAGACTACACGGAGACATTCTTACTCTTCTTTACTAAAATATTATTCCCGTAAATTGTACTCATAAATTATAAAAATTAGCGATAAGGAAAACGAATTCACAAGACTAGTACTCCTATACTTCACATGTCAACCGAATTAATAATTCCATATATTGTGATTAGATTTTAGACATGACAATATATAAATCACCTTATGGCATAACAATATACGTGAAGAAGTTATAGAGATTATTATCGCAGAGAACTAGACAAGGATATACCATTAATATATGAAAGAACATCAACAAAGATTCACATTATCGTAACGACAAGGTTATATTATCATATAGTAAGGTTCATATTCATTCATATGTCTACTGCTCATGCTACTAATGTCATATCAGAATATTACATGGTTACATTACAAAATCCATATTTGATTAAACTTCTATATTGAAAACTTACATAACTTACAATTTCAACAATCATACATCATGCTGGAACTTTTCAAAATTATAATTAAATAACCGTCCAGCCATTTTGTGGGATATTATAGTTTTTGAAAATATAATGAGTTAAATAATTATAGAAAAAAGAATCAAATTCAATTCTTGAGGGAATTATTTATAACAATTTTTACAACTCAGTTGGTCTGAACATAAACTTTACAACAATTAGACAGAAAATTGGGCAACTTGCAAAAATTACTATTAAATAACGACTCGTTAAGATTTTACGTGGCTTATTAATTTGAGAACGAAAATGAATATTCTAAATAGTGGAGTAGGAATTATGCATAAACAATAACCACGTTTTAGATGATTTCTATTGCAAAAACATGAGTCAAAAACAGAACTATGCAGCAACAATCTGATCATTGTCGACTAAAATATTTATTTCTCGCAAAATATAACTCGCATTACATGAAACCAAAAACATTAGGGGGCTAACTCATAAGGTTACCATACATAAATTTTCATATTCATATATGGAACACATTTTAAATGACATCAAGTACAATCAAGGTAACATTCTGGAAATTTATTACAATTTTGGTTCCTTTAAAATTACTTCACATTATCACATTTAAACACAACCATTCTTCTTCCAACATGTTGACATATCATTTGAAGCATCAAAATCACATTGCACCATATTAACATTTATTCATTATTTCAAACTGTAATTGAGGGGAATATAACATGTATTCGCCCTAAACATGAAGGATTATAACGAAATTTACAATTGCGATTATGGTCATAAGATAATAAAACAACAAGAAAAGAGTACAACCTTAGGTCCTTGTGCGAATGGCCTAAGAACATGAATTAAAGTAAATTCCCTCCTATAACTTGCACCCAAGACTTAGTTTAAGACGATGTCGCGTGTGCTAGAAAGGCTCTCCAATTGCCTTGCAATATGGGGAGAGTTTTGTGAGGTTTAGATGTGAGATCTGAGTTTTGGGAGAAGGATGCTCTCAAAACCCTAATTTCTTGAGATATGACCTTTTAGTCAGTAGAAAAGAGTAACCTGACAAAAGGAGAAGTCCTCTCCTTTTGTAATACTCCATCTGGCCGGCCAAATTTGGGTCTTGGGTAGGAGTGGGCTTTCCACTCTTACCTTATTCCAATGCGTGATTCGACCCGTTTTGCTAAAATATAATTCGCGGGTTTTAATTATAAATCGCACACATGTTATCAGATATTAATACAGTCGATATATTAATAATGGTCTGATAAAATTACGATATTGTATAATTAGTCAAATTAATATAACTGTTTATATTAATACGTGAATTCAATATTTAATTAAATATAACCGTTTATATTTAATTTACGAATTAATCATGTAATCCGTATTAGCTAAAATTATTTAATCCGTATTAAATAATAATCTCAACATCTTATTGACTAATTTAATAGTCAATACCTCTGACTAACTGTTTAGTCATATCCGGCATAAATGTGACTGTATTTTCATATCTTCACATCTCTCAAACGTGTCCTATAGGTGTGACGTATAGGGACCAGTTGATCACCGCCATCCGTATGACAATAACGTCAAACCTATCTAGCAAGCCAACCGTTATTGATAAACGTGGATCAACTGATAATAATACTGAAATATGCCCTTGTGATCCTTTAAGAGATTTAGTAAGTCATTGTACTAACTGTCGAGGACACCAGCCCCAACAATCTCCCACTTGTCCGTACAAGTGTATGTGCAATGACGTTATCGCACTACATGTGGAGGACACCAGCTCCAACAGTAATTGTCATCTAGAAAACGGGAAAGATTGCAAAATTGATAAGTAGAATAAACTAAATAACTCAATATATATATATATATAATATATATATATATATATATATATATATATATATATATAGATTCGGGATCGAATGAGAACCAAGGAGATAATGAGAACCATGAGAACCTCCTAACAACCCTTGGATGTAACTCAATTTGGACGCTGGAGATTTTGTCGCGGAATCCAACCAAAACTATCAGACCCCCCAAATCTTTCAACTTTCACTTTTTCTTCCTCTGTCTTCCATAACGTTCCCGTTCATCTTCTTCAATTCGATCACTCCATTTTCGCTCCTTTCACCGAGCATTTCTACGGATTCAAGTACTGGCGATTATACTCCATATTTTCCCCTAATTTGTTGCTGATTTCAACTACGATTTCCTTGTGTAGGTAATTTATCAATTTCCCCAATTTCTCATTAATTCCCAAATTTTATGAATTTAATCATATAAATTTGTTTGATTAGGGTTGTATTTTTGATTTGTTATAATTTATGTTTTCTCCGCTGCTTTATAATGCCATTTGATTCTTAGTACGTGAAATGTAAGATTCAATATGAAATTTGAAATAATCATCATAAAACTTGTCTTCAGGCTTTGATTTTCTGTAAATTGTTTCTGAGTTATCTGGTAGTATTTACTCGAGTCAGTGCACCAGTTAGCAGAGTTGTAGTTAGAGCATTTCCACAGTGAGTTTCGGTCCAGGCAGAGGCAAGAAAAAGTAACTATTAAGTAACTACTCTATATGAATGTCGTCATTCCTAAATCCTAATGTGTGTTATTACCAGAGTGTTGTATTTGGTAACTGGGTAACTTTAATCAACAGGGTGAATTTGCTTCAGATACTGGATACTGTTTTTTGTTTTTGTTCTACATTGCCGCTATTTTGTATTTCAGGATACAGGTAGTAAATTAGGGATATAAAACCCAAGTTAGGAAATCTGTATTTCCATCAGTGCTAGAGTTTGCAATTGTTTTCAAATCTGTCGATAGTCAAGCCCTGGCTAAACATTGTGTCGCGACTTCTTGTGTGTCACAGATAGAGGTGACAATCGGGTCACTCGGGTTGGCCACGGGTCGGGTCAAAGCACGTTGGGTATTGGGTTCGGGTTATTAGGGTCAGTGACGGGTTTGGGCCTGTTCGGTTCATGTCAGGTCACCTTTGGGTCAGATCATTTTCATTGTGCTTTTTCCACTTACGCTCTTCGATCTTTTATTTACCTCCGGTGCAAGTATTGTTTAAGTTGAACTGTTGAAGTATTCAATGAAAAAGACGGGAGTAAGTAACTAGGCAAACTACTCGACGTTCATGTGGTTTGATAACTTCACTGTCTTGCTACTCTTCGCTGTTTATACCGTATTGTTTGCTATGGTTGCTGACCTGTGTTGCTATGGTTACCGTTTCTTTTCGAGTTTGATTGACGAATTATGTGTAAAGTTGATCAACTAAACTCTTCTGTTTGATTTATTTTTTCAGGTTAATGCCCGAAAACAGAATGGTCATCGTCGATTGGTGCAAGGGGTGGGTAGTCAATGATGTCGCAGCAGATTTCGAGGATTACATTAATGCCAACAAACAGAATATCAGTTTCCCGTTTCAGCCATTAGCGAACGTCGAGTTCACTAGCTACCGTAACCAAGGACCAAAAGACTGCGTTTTCAATGATGAAGACTTAGTTACTAAGATATTTGAGCTACTTAGTAATCGCGACAAATCAAAGATGGCAATGGTTTGCAAAAGATGGTGTCAGTATTTTCTTTTCCATCCACGTGCGCCACTCCTTCAATCGGCATATAGTCTTTTCCTGCGCCAAAACGACATCAACGGTGTGCGTATTATTCGTAGGGGTGGCAGGTTCATATACAAAAGGTGCACGTGTTTCGAGCGTACAATGGATGAAGTTGAGACTCTCATACATTACCGTCAACTACAAAATCCGTTCCAACAAGAACACATTCGCGACCTCAAACCTGATGAAATGACACAAGTTAATGAGTTCATACAGTCTTTGCAAAAAGACCCAGCTAGATATGCTATACTAGATACTTTCGCAAATCTTGCGTTATATCGGTTAAGACTATTATTTCCTCCTAACTTCGCTGAGTTGGAGTATTGATGTTTGACGTGGTAACCTTTGGTGTGCTGGCAGCTAGCCTTGGATAAGCTTTGTAGAAGCTCTTTAATCTTTAGGATTCGTTTTGCGTTGTATAAACTATATAGCTGGCTGGCTGTTTACACTTTTGGAATCGTTTTGGGTTGTAAAAATTATGTATGTAGCTCGTTGTGTTTAAACCCTGAGAACTTCGTTTTGTGTTCAGATGTTCAATTGTTAACGTAGATGTTTAATAGGTGAAAAAGCGGTCACTTCATTGTAGTGGCCTTCTGCTTGCATCAAAAACATACCTGCGTGCATGAAATAACACTACATATGCATTAAACAAGCTGCCTCCCGAATACTATTCACTTTCATAGGTAAATAAAACTATAGATGTACACAAAGGATAAAACTATACAAAAATGATAATCCAACCCTAAACCCATTCCCGTCCCGTTTTAGGAATACCCGGCCCCATAGTTTTCACCCGTCCCCGAAAAAAGGGCTCACCCGTCCCCATCTAGGGTGTCTTTTTGTTTTATTGCCGTTCGTATTTGAAGCAAGGGAAGGGTTTAGGGTTGGATTAGGGGGATCCGCGGTAGCGGATCCGCCTAATCCCGCGGATCCCCCTAATCCAACCCTAAACCCTTCCCGTCCCGTCAGCAAGGGAAGGGTTTAGGGTTGGATTAGGGGGATCCACGGTAGCGGATCCTCCTAATCCAACCCTAAACCCTTTCCCGTCCCGTTTTAGGAATACAAGGCCCTATGGTTTTCACCCGTCCCCCAAAAAAGGGTTCACCCGTCCCCATCTAGGGTGTCTTTTTGTTTTATTGCCGTTCGTATTTGAAGCAAGGGAAGGGTTTAGGGTTGGATTAGGGGGATCCGCGGTAGCGGATCCGCCTAATCCAACCCTAAACCCTTCCCGTCCAGTCAGCAAGGGAAGGGTTTAGGGTTGGATAAGGGGGATCCGCGGTAGCGGATCCTCCTAATCCAACCCTAAACCCTTTCCCGTCCCGTCAGCAAGGGAAGGGTTTAGGGTTGGATTAGGGGGATCCGCGGTAGCGGATCCTCCTAATCCAACCCTAAACCCTTTCCTGTCCCGTTTTAGGAATACCCGGCCCTATGTTTTTCACCCGTCCCCCAAAAAAGGGTTCACCCGTCCCCATCTAGGGTGTCTTTTTGTTTTATTGCCGTTCGTATTTGAAGCAAGGGAAGGGTTTAGGGTTGGATTAGGGGGATCCGCGGTAGCGGATCCTCCTAATCCAACCCTAAACCCTTTCCCGTCCCGTTTTAGGAATACCCGGCCCTATGGTTTTCACCCGTCCCCCAAAAAAGGGTTCACCCGTCCCCATCTAGGGTGTCTTTTTGTTTTATTGCCGTTCGTATTTGAAGCAAGGGAAGGGTTTAGGGTTGGATTAGGGGGATCCGCGGTAGCGGATCCTCCTAATCCAACCGTAAACCATTTCCCGTTCCGTTTTAGGAATACCCGGCCCTATGGTTTTCACCCGTCCCCCAAAAAAGGGTTCACCCGTCCCCCTCTAGGGTGTCTTTTTGTTTTATTGTCGTTCGTATTTGAAGCAAGGGAAGGGTTTAGGGTTGGATTAGGGGGATCCGCTCCTCCTAATCCAACCCTAAACCCTTCCTGTTCCGTTAGCATAAAAACCTAAATTATATTGAAAAACAACAAAAATAACCCTAAATTTTCAGATGGGGAAAACATTCCTTATTTATTATTGTTTTTCTATATGTAGCATTACTAAGCTTGTATCTCAGTTGGTATGTATTTCGTCCTTCAAGGCTGGATATCTTGGGTTCGATTCACAGTGGCCTTTTATTCTTTTATTCTTTTTTTATTTAAAAAAAAGGAAATTCGTTTTACACTTTTACTCGCTGTAGTGTGAACGCCATTCCCAAACCGTTCAATCTCTTTCATTTCCCCCTTTTCACTTTCTCACTCATCTCTTTTTCTCCCTCTACATCATCATCATCCCCCTCAGCAATTTCGAGACAAATTACATCATCATCATCTCCCTCAGCAATTTCGTGACTAATTAAGGTAATCTCCTTCTTAATTACACTTTTTTTATGTATTTTATCGGCAATAGTTTCCCCCTAATTCGCTGTAACCCTAATTTGATGATGATTTCGTATGTTAGTTTTAGTTTTAGGTTTTTTTTTCTTATATGTGTTAGCATGATAATCAGATTGTGTTGCATTAAATTAATTTTGAATCAAATTTGTACATGTTTCAATTCTTGCTGCAGTAACATCAGATTAGGCTTAGGTTTTAGGTTCAAGAGTCAAAACTATGAATTGAACTTATTTACTCAGTTATTTTTAGTTAATTAGGCTTAGGTTTTAGGTTACCCGTCCTGAGAACATGCATGGAATAATGTTCAGCGAGCATCAAATAAGGTTGAGCCTGCATCAAATAAGGTTATGTGCGCATCGAATAAGGTCCTGTCTGCACGAATGTTTTGATGCTCAGTGAATACTATGCATTGACCTCATTTGCATTGAAATTCATAGTTTATATGTTGCTTACAGTTTTGTTAGTTCTGCATTTTTGTTCTGATTGCAAAACTCATAGTTTATATTGTTCAAGTATCTGATTATTTACAATACCCGTCCTGTGAACATGCATGGAGTAAGGTTTAGTGTGCGTCAAATAGGGTCCAATGTGCATCAAATAAGGTTGCGTAAATTCGGCTTAGGTTTTAATGCGCTATATTCTGCATTTGCTGAAATTAATACTTGTAGCCGTGTTAAAATCACTCAACACATTTACAGATATGACGCGAAAAACTGTTGCAATGAAGAAAAAATCACCAGTCAAAAAATTACCAATACGAGGAAGTAGATCGGTGAAGGATTATTTCCCACCAAAACCAAGAAATCCAACCATAAATGATGTCGTTGATCAAAGTACGTTTAGTATGAAACTCTGTGTAGCTTCTTCTGTTTTTTCTATGTTGCATTTCCTTACCCCAAAATATGCATAATTTCTTTTGTTTACACACATACATTGTTTGCTTCATTACATGTTTCTATTTATGTACTTTCATCGTGTACCTTAGCTGGTCATGCTTATAATTCATTTTCTGCTTTCTTCTTTATTAGTTATACATATCAAAGAATGGTTATCGCCAATTGGTGCAAGGGGTGGGTAGTCAATTGTGTTGCAGCAGACTTAGAAGATTATGCTAATGCCAAAAAACAGATTATGAGTTTCCCGTTTGATCCATTAGCCAATGTCGAGTTCACTAGAAACCGTAACCAAGCACCATTAGATTCTGTTCTCAACAATCAAGACTTAGTTACTAACATATTTGAGCGACTTAGTGACGGCGATAAAACAAACATGGCAATGGTTTGCAAAAATTGGTGTCAGCTTTTTCTTTTTCATCCAAGTGCGCCACTCATTCAAAGTTCATATCGTGTTACCCTGCTCACAAACGACATCAACGGTGTCCGTATTATTCGTAGGGGTGGTAGAATCATTTACAAAAGGTGCAAGTGTTTCCAACCTACATTTTATGGAGTTCAGACTCTCCTGCATTACCGTCAACAACGAAATCAGTTCCAACGAGAACACCTTCGTGACCTCGAAGCTCATGAAATAGCAGAACTTAATGAGTTCATAAAGTCTTTGGAAACACCATCAGAAGCGAATAGCCTAATAGATATCTTCGCAAACATTTTGTTGGCACGGTTGACATTATTTCCTCTTGACTTAGCTTCGTTGGAGTACTAAAGTTTGATGTGGTCACCTTTAGTATTCTGCCAGCTAGCCTTGGATAAGCTTTGTATAAGCTACTTAACCTTTAGGATTTCTACTATATAGCATGCTGGCTGTTTAAACTTTTGTATTCGTTTTGGATTGTAGAAATTATGTACGTATCTGGATGTGTTTAAACTCTTTGATTCGTTTTGCGTTGTACAAATTATGTAGTCAGGTTGCCGGATTATGTTGTCCCTTGTACAAATTAAGTATGATATTTTATCTTAATGTATTTTTATTTTCCTAGTTTTGTACAATAAACTACCTTCTGCTTGCATCAAAAAAAATTTAATCTTAATGTATTTTTATGTTCGTCTAAACAGTTATCCTGGAAAGTAATTAACACAACTGTAAGATTTTTTAGTGATTGAACGTTTCTGTAGCTGTCATTCTCTATATCTCAAAGTTACTTCTCCAGAAAATTTATATTACTGTCATATTGAATATATTTGTATCCAATGAAGGCTGCGTTTTTGTTTGTTGATCATTCGTCCATCATATTGCCTTGTTAATTGACCTTCTCCCTACAACAGCGTGAAGCAGTTGATGTTTATGCAACTTTACTCGTCAAAGAGAATTTTCTATTAGACCATTTATTAGAAAGTTTTGGACTCACCTGAGTTACTCAAACTTGGTTTCAGGTGCTGAAATTTGGTGCATGTCTGTGTTGTACACTTGTACTCGTCTAATCACAGTTATAGATTCAGTTGCTGAATACTTAAGTTGATCTAGTTGCAAAACCAGAAATCAGTTATTTAGATTTTTAGAGGACTGCAAGTCTGCAAGTCTGCAACTGCAACGTCCAGTAGCCTTAATTCGTGCTGGAAACAGTCTAAAATGGTTAAGCACCTAACCATCTAAGTTACCAAACCTATTTGTACTTACCATTGTTTCATGTTGACATGTTCAATTGTTAACATAGATGTTTTTTTAGGTGCAGTATACTTCTAAAATTTTTGTAGTAGCCTTCTACTTGCATCAAAATCCTATATACGTGCATGAAATAACACTATATATGCATTAAACAAGCTGTTGAAAAAGTATTCTATTCACTTTCACAGGTACTTCTACCAAGGGTGTTGCACCAGAACAAAGACCTCCACGTCGAACGAGTCCACGTATCCAAGAAACAATAACCAAGCAAATGACATCAAATCTGCCTTCTACTGACAACAATGGTGAGCATTTATCTTTACTAATGCATGAAGTAGCTTCGTAGTTGCATAAAAAACAATTCATATGCAGTACCCAACTCTACTTCTTCTGATCCAAGTAGCTTTGTAGTACCTTTGAAGGCTTGTGCTGAGACGGGTGCTTGTGTTGGAAATGGGGAGGAGGGTTCATTGAATTGTTGAAGAATTAGGGATTGGTGAAAGGGTTAATGTTAGTATAGAATATAGTCACCCCACTTAGTTTTTTTATTCTGCTCTTCTCTCTACCTTATTCACAGTTTACACACCTACCTATATTGATACGTGACCGAGTTATAAAAGTTTTGGGGTTTAGTATGATCGCTTTTTACACCGACTGCATTTAGCGAGATTAGGCCGTGATAACTGAAACTGGGGTTTAATACTAAGCTAATGCTTACTGCTTTTTTCATCAGTTTTTTTTTGTTTGTTGCTACTCATATGTGCATGGAATTTTGATCACATTAGTAATTTTGTACTTATCAGTAACATCTATGCCTCTTCCGGATATTGCCATTTATTTACTAATGCATGAAACAGCATTTAGCCTTACATTTTTAATTTTAGTCACTTATGCAGATAATCCTCCCTGCACAAGCAGTACAGCAGTTGCTGCAGCAGACCAAATACCAAATGCTCAACCTAGCAAGAACAAGCGAAAGGCTCCTAACAGCAGCAGTAATGTTGCTGCCAAACAAAAGCGAAAGGCTCCTGACAGCAACAGTAATGTTGCTGCCAAACAAAAGAGAAGCGGTAAAATAGGAGCAGGAGCAGACCCAATCCACCCATGTCAACCTACCAAGAACAAGAGGAAGGCTCCCGACAGCAGTTATGTTCCTGCCAAAACAAGGGTTAGGTCTGATCAGTACAAGCCTCTGCTGACCTGTATGAGTCCTTCGTTGATCACTAATCTGTTGAAGATGGACCCCTCTGAACAACAACTTGAAGCCATCAAAAGTATGGGGTTCGGAGGTCTTTTGCAACTTCAGTCCGAAGAAATCAATGGCCATTTGGCCAGATGGATTGTCGAGAACTTTAACCCTTTCGACTGTTCATTAATGGACCACAAGTTGGTGATATCGGATGAGGATGTCCATGTTGCAACGGGACTTCCTATGGGAAGTATTGATGTTCTTCCAGCTGGGATGTTTTCTAAAGAACAAGAGTATGCAGAGGCTGTGAAGCATTATAGAGATCAATTCCCAACATCCGATATTACGAAAAAAGATCTCCTGCAAAAGATGATGGGGCAACGTGATGGCGGAGACGATTTCAAGAGGAATTTCCTCATCTATATCGTCAACGTCCTGTTGATGGGGGTAGTAGGTGATCATCCAAGCCCGAGAATCTTAAGCTGCATCTCAAATCTCGTTGATGTGCCTTCCATGAATTGGTGCAAATTTGCACGGTCAAATATGATTGACAATGTCATGTCTTGGAAGGCGGCTATAGCTACGTCCCCTAAGGCTTATTTTAAGGGGCCGATTCTAATTTTCCAAATGATCTACCTGGATCGAGTCGTGTTCATGACGAGAACAGTGGCGAGATCATTTCCATTGTGGGCAAATTGGACGGATGAGAAGATCCGAGAAAGGGTGAAGTTGGAGAAGCATAAGCGGGGTGGCTTCGGTAAGGGGTCTGTTGAACCAGCATTTGTATATGCTGGACCAAGACTTGAGGCTCAACACGAGCCTCAACCTCAACCTGAAAATGAACATCAGTCCCTCCCTCAAGACAAGCCTCAACCTCAAGCTGAAACAGATGTTGAAGCTGAACCGCTTGATGATAAGAAAGAATCCATCAAGTATATATTTGGCGGAGACAGCTATTCGACTTGCAGATGCTTATGGTGAGTTCACCAAAGCCGTTAAAAAAGCTGAGTGTAAGGTTTCTGGTTTCCCAGTTGTCGCCCAAATGTCAAATTTGGCAGAGTCCTTGTTTGAAGGCTTCTCCCTTTCACAACAAAGTAGAGAAAAAGGTGAAAGGGAAGGTGAAAAAGTTGCTACTGATGCTGCTGGATCAGGTGATCAGGTGGTGGATGATGATAATGACAATGAAATAAAGAAGAGAAAGGAGGTGGGGGAAGTGGGGGAGGAGCTGAAGAAGGATAAGGGGGAAGAGGAGGAGCTGAAGAAGGATGAGGGGGCAGTGGAGGAGCTGCTGAATAAGGATGAAGGGGAGTTGAATCAGAGGATATTCAATGGGCGTTCTGTAGATGATGAATTTTTAGCCGATCAGTCTGTCATGGCTGAATTAGAAGGACTCCTTAATGATGCATATGACCATGTCGGCAAAGTTTTTGAATCGCACCATGAAGATTTGAAGGAAAAAAAGGCAAAGGAAAAAGCGCTTCTCGAAGGACCATCTTTCAGCCTTTTTAGTGGTGATGATGCATTGTATACCTCTCAAGAGTTCCTTGAGTCGAGGATGCAGGCCATGCATTTAAGTGTTCCCCATGCAAGCACATCAACTATGCCACCTATTATTCATGCAAGCACATCAGACCCAATATCGCCAATTCTGATTTCGTCTCAACTATCCTATCAAGAACCATCTCCTGTTGTTATATCCTCTCAAGAAGCATTGGATTCGCCAGTAGAAGAGCCCCCAACTGCCCCCACAGATTATACAATGGAGACTCGGCAGATGGCTGCTAAGAGATGTCTTGTCTTACCTGCTGAGACTGTGCAAGCTAAGAGGGTGCAACCTAAGAGGTCTGTTGAGGTCGCTGATGTTTACCGGTCGCCTTTCTTTATCAGGAATGTGGACATGGTTCGTGGGTTGAGTCAGTTGGAAAGACTAGTGGGAGACTATGCATTTTCAAATGATTTAGTTGAAGAGTACGTATCAGTCTTATATTTTTTAATCTGATTCAGCATATATGTATTATATCTTATTTGTCTGACACTAATGTTTCATGCTTTCATATATGTATAGGGAGGTTTTGTTTTACCATGCGGGCAAGACTCTCACACGAAGTCATATGAAGAGTTTGCTTCTTGGTGGTCAAGTTCATCCAGATGTCATTTCTATATGGTGTGATCATTTGAATGAGCTAAACAAATACAGAAATCGTAAATCCCCCTGCCGTCTATTTCTAACAGATACAACTGACGTAAGTTTCTCATTTAAAGTTCTGTAATTGTTCAGACCTGTGAAATCATGAAGTAACCTTATAGATGCATTAAACAGCACTCTATATTCATTAAACAACATTGTACATGCATTAAATAAGAATCCAATTATTACATGATTGTTTCACTAATATGGGTCACCTAATGTACTGAACAGATTGCAGCATTGGATCTCAACTTTGAAGACGTGAAGTTGGTAAGTCCTTGAAGATTCTTACATTACAGTGTGTAAACTGAGATGAAATGATCTAAACTGAAGACAAACAACAGATTACACAACAGAAATTCATTGTTGTGATTGTTGTGTTTGTTTTCATTGTCGTCCAGGTTTTGATTCCTATTGTTACTCCCTTGCCACTTCTTTTCTGTTACTATGTTGACAAGAACGTGCTAGATGTGATGCACTTGATACCTTCGTCAACTGACTATCATCGCCAAGTTAAACCTGTGGTATGTCTTCAAATCTTTTGGCAATAAAGTGAGTTATTTTCGTCTAATATTTGTGAGAGATTATTTACAATACATTACTTTTCCTTTATCAGGTGAACTTGTTGCTTACGCTTGAAAGTAGGATTCCAAAACTGGCGTCTGCATGGCTTTTGACGCCTACTTTGTATCTCCCGCACTGTGACATAGAAGTGGACTGTGATACTGGAATCTACCTCATGCGTCATATGGAGATGTACAGCGGTGTTAAGGCACCCTTTGGTTCAAAGGTGGGCATGAAGGAAGTAAGTTTCTATCTGGTATTTCTAACTAAGTCTTATTGCAGTAGTAGGCTAGTAGCGATGCAGATGCATTAATTAGCTTTGTGGACACTGATGTTGATTTCTGTTGTTGATATTTTTCAGAGAGTTGATGTAAAACGTTACATTGTGAGGGTTTGCAATGAAATTATAACTTGCCAACACAACTCTAAATCTAATGATGTGATTGCAGCAGCAAAGGCTTACAATCATGGCAGTCAGATTTGGTAAGCCTTGAAATTTTAACATTGCACTATTTTCCGTTTTTCCTTTTTCTGTTTCCCCCGTTAATCAATGGGCTTTTATTTTCCCTTTTTCGCAGTAATCAAGTGCCACAAGTTGAAAGCACAGAATTACAGTTGATCAACTATATTAAGGAAAATGCGGGAGATAAACAGTATGTTCTAACTGACCATACAACTTTTTTAAAACTTCTGTTTTTTATCCACTCTTTGTTGTTCTGTGGTTTCTAATTACGACATGTGCATCATCAGTGAGGTCGTTGTAGACACCGATTGGCTGCAAGTAACCAAAGACGGGTTGCACACCTTGCTGCCTGGAAATTGGCTCATGGATATGGTTATTGATGCCGTTGGTGTTCATACAACGCTAGCAAACCCAAGTGTTGTGTATTTTCCAACAATAATAAGTGTATTCATCTTCCTTATTCAGCCCATCTGCTTGTTTTTTTGTTTTTGAAATTACAAAGAAGTTTGATAGTTGAGTTGTTCTCAAATTTCAGGCAATTGTCCGTAAAAACGGGTTTCGAAGTCAGTACATCCGACTTTCCTATTTGCCCCGTGATCTAAGCACAGCCAAATGGGTAAATAAACATTCAATTTTTTTTCAAGGCTTAATGTTTAATTTAGGCGAAAGGCTGCCGACTTATATCATTCTTGACTTTGTAATATTTCAGGCTTTCTTTCCTTAATGTGTGGATAAAAATCATTGGTTTGCTTGTGTTACTGACTTCGAGAAAAGGATGAACTTCATACTTGACTCGAACCTGCCCAGGCGCCCTGATGTTAGACGTAAATTTTTAGTGGAGCAGGTATGATTTGTCTTGTATTGAGAACCCAGACTGACATTTAATTTGCCTCATTTAATGGTTTTTCTTGTACAATCACAATCACTCACTGTCTTGTTTTTGTATAGCTCCTGCCTGCTGTGGACATCATCACAAGGGACTTTCCGAGTTACTCAAGGTTGTCGGAGATGAAAGATTTTAAGTGGCAGTTTGTGAATGTGCCTCGACAAGATAACGGGTATGCTTGTGGAGGTCATATGTTGAAGTGGCTCGAAAATTTGTCTAATCAAGCATCATGGACTGATAAGCGTTCTTACGAGGTATAAATTTTTCTTCCTACTTTTGTAAACATTATTCAATATATTTTATTTCAAGCCTTTCAATATTTGTTGTCAAATGAAATTTATATGTAGGATTTGGATGAATATTGTACGAGTATGATTGCACGTCTCATGAAATGGGATCTAAACAAGCGAAAGGTAAATATCAAGATCTTTCGAATGCCTAATTTAAATTTTGCCTAATTTTATTCTTCTTTTCATTAGTTTCCGTCTCAGGTGAATTTTACGTAACGGTAATTCCCCCCCCCCCCCCCCCCCCCCCTTTTTTTTGTAGGATTATCACTAGGTGTTATTTTCTAAACACTTGAGTCTAGTGATGTGCAAAGGGAGTGGCAGATGACTTAATCCAATATTCGAAACCCTAAGCCAAGCATTTTCTGCAATGTTTTTTTCGAGTGGAGGTGCAAAGGAAGTAAACCATCAGGTCTTGAGAGTGCATATTAGATTCTTGGTACATAATTTATTCTAGAATATTTAATACACTACCAAGTCTTGAGAGTGCATATTACATTTTTTGTACATAATTGTACTAATTCTGAATGTATATTAGATTTTGGGAAAAAAAAAACATGTCACGAGGCAACATGCACTGAAATGGAGAGCCTTCATACGGTTCTTTGCATCCAAGAAAACTTGCCTTAACTAATATCAATTCATGTCTTAGTATTCTCATTGTGAAAGGCAATTAAGCAAAGAAAGAAAGCACGAAAACTGATTTCAACAACATTTCAGAAACTGGTTTTTTGTCAGATTTCTGGCCTGTTTTCAAATGCTTATATCTAAAGATTGACATGGTCATTTTTTGTGTTCTTTAGCTTCCTAGAATCTTGAAGATGTCTTTTAACCTATCGAGTTGGATTCAAACAAAAGTTCCAAACAGATTTTGCACAACAACCCCTCAAAGACTGTCACGATTTTTGAATGCAATGTTGTTCTGTTTTGACCTGTCAGTACTCAAAGCTCAATATCTGAAGTTTGGCTTATTATTTTGGGTTGATTCTTTTTGGAGAGTAAATTTAACTCATTTATCTTTCCAAAGAGCTATCATACGTCCCTAAATTCATTCTGAGCTAAGAGATATGGCTTCTACAAGATAGGGCTGAGTTGCTGAAACTTTCAGAAGTAAAGGGGCTGCATTGTTTCGAGGTGTCCTTGGGATTAGGGTAAGGGGCTGGTTGTTTATGGTCCTTATCTTAATCCCTCTTTTGTTCAAGCATCTTCAAAAGCACAAGGAATCAATTGCCAAAAGCATGGGATCAGAAAAGGGCCTGATCAGATTTGGTCTTCCCAAAAGCAAAGGACAAGTCACTTTCAATGCAGAATTGTGTAAGAGGGCAGCCTGTTTTAGCTTGTTATTTTGTGTTGTTTTCAGCCGTGGCTTTTGCTCTATGTAAGGATTTTATGAACTCTTGTAAGCCCTTAGATTAAACAATAGATGTATGGTTAGGATGTAATGGCTTGGCCTATATAAAGCAAGCTAACACCCTTGTAAAAATCAGATTTTGAGAATTAAGAAATAGAAAAGAAGGTTTTGAAAACCCTTTTTAGTTCATTGCTTTGTGCTTGAACAACTCCATTACTTCGTGTTTGGAGCCATGTTCCCGTCTTGCTTCGTGTTCTGGACGAGTACATGAAGAAGAGTGAGTCCTTGCTTCGTGATCTTGGATGATCTCTTAGGCTTAAACTTGCTTCGTGTTCTGGTTTAAGTCATATCCTAGTCTTGAGCCTTTGGTTCAAGTCATATCCTTTACTATTGTTCAAATAAAAACCTCAAAATAACAACTCAAAACCGAGACAAAAACAACTCACAAAAACAGCCCCATTTTGAAGTATTCATGGGTCCATTTCTGTTCACAACAAAAATGATGAGATAAACGAATTTGAGCCCAATGAAGTCATGACTTTATTTCATGCCTATGAGCCCAATAAAGTCATACTTTATATAATTAAACAAACAGGCCTATGAGCCCAATTAAAAAAAGATAATAAGGCCCACTAGTAAACAAGAACCACGAAGTGGGTTATTACATTGGACCATTACATGAAATATCTGTCTACGTGCATTAAAAATTGTTCCACGTGCATGATATATCTGTCTACGTGCATGAAATAAAGTCATGTATTCACACTACCCGTAACTTTTAATAATTAAATAAACAGGCCAATGAGCCCAATAAAAAAAGTTATTAAGGCCCACTAGTAACCATTAAGAACCAGGAAGTGGGTTATCACATTGGACCACTACATAAAATCGAGGTGGTCCTACACTAGAGTTGGTCAGTCTATGGGTCAAACTATGAGCCCAATAAAGTCATGACTTATTTTCATGCCTATGAGCCCAATAAAGTCATACCTTATATAATTAAACAAACAGGCCTATGGGCCCAATTAAAAAAAGATAATAAGGCCCACTAGTAAACAAGAACCAGGAAGTGGGTTATTACATTGGACCATTACATGAAATATCTGTCTACGTGCATTAAAAATTGCTCCACGTGCATGATATATCTGTCTACTTGCATGAAATAAAGTCATGTATTCACACTACCCGTAACTTTTAATAATTAAATAAACAGGCCTATGAGCCCAATAAAAAAAGTTATTAAGGCCCACTAGTAACCATTAAGAACCAGGAAGTGGGTTATCACATTGGGCCACTACATAAAATCGAGGTGGTCCTACACTAGAGTTGGTCAGTCTACGGGTCAAACTATGAGCCCAATAAAGTCATGACTTTATTTTCATGCCTATGAGCCCAATAAAGTCATACTTTATATAATTAAACAAACAGGCCTATGAGCCCAATTAAAAAAAGATAACAAGGCCCACTAGTAAACAAGAACCAAGAAGTGTGTTATTACATTGGACCACTACATGAAATATCTGTCTATGTGCATTGAAAATTGTTCCACGTGCATGATATATCTATCTACGTGCATGAATAAAGTCATATATTCACACTACCCGTAACTTTTAATAATTAAACAAACAGGCCTATGAGCCCAATAAAAAAAGGTAAGAAGGCCCACTAGTAACCATTAAGAACCAGGAAGTGGGTTATCACATTGGACCACTACATAAAATCGAGGTGGTCCTACACTAGAGTTGGCCAGTCTACGGGTCAAAATATGAGCCCAATAAAGTCATGACTTTATTTTCATGCCTATGAGCCCAATAAAGTCATACTTTATATAATTAAACAAACGGGCCTATGAGCCCAATTAAAAAAAGATAATAAGGCCCACTAGTAAACAAGAAGCATGTTATTTATTGAAGATAATAAGGCCCAATTAAAAAAAGATAATAAGGCCCACTAGTTATTACATTGGACCATTACATGAAATATCTGTCTACGTGCATTAAAAATTGTTCCACGTGCATAATATGTCTGTCTACGTGCATGAAATAAACGTGACCAAAAGCATGCTATTTATTGAAGATCACATTTATTTACTGCTTGCTTGCTTATATTTATTTACTGCTTACTTAAATTTATTACCTTGTTGATAAACATATTAACCATAAACAATGAAAACACACTCAAAGGGTGGGAAGGGTGGAAAGTTTTTGACTCTTTTCGCTATCAACGGATGTCGAACTTTGATTTTTCCCGAGTGCAACTTCTCAGCTATGACCATCCAGGGTGACTGATCACTACCATCTCAAGATAGCGACAAGAGACGACAGTGATCAATCACCGTGGATGGTCATGGCTGAGGAGTTGAACCCGGGAAAAATCAAAGTTCGACATCCGTTGACAGCGAAGAGAGTCAAAAACTTCCCACACTTCCCACCCTTCAAGTGTGTTTTCATTATTTATAATGAAGAAGTTTATCCACAAGGTAATAAACTTAACCAAGCAGTAAATAAATATAAGCAAGCTGCAGTAATAAATTTAGATAACGTAAAAAGTCAATACAAACGTAAATGTCGATTAGATAGCTAAGTTGTACACCTTACTAAAATGTCGAAAGAAAATTAATTACAGCCCTAAATAATTCTAATATATTAGTCATCCGAGAGTACGAGACCGCCAATCCACGCTCCGAACAAAATTGTGACAGCCCTCTTTGTCCAAAACAACTACTGGTAATAAACTCCTGCAAGACTTTAAAAAAGAAACTAGTTAAATGTTGAGCAACATCAAAAGTCCCTCAAACTAATTTGACGCAAACAGAAACACAAAGACGAGATTGAAGACCCTACCAAAAACACGGTATGTAGGAAACTGAAAAAAAAAACTCAAACACTATGCTATCAAATCATAACAAGTCAACAATAATACCTAAAAGATGCATTCACTAGAAAGCAAAGTAATACAGAAGCACTGCATTTTCTTAGTGGTTGAAGTCACTGCATACCTATTGTGTCTGCTCATCCTCGGTTGTCCTTCGGTCACAATTCATGCTGTCATGGTTTGCCATCTCCCCACATGCCCTGCATTTTCTTAGTGGTTTCTTCTTCACTTCCCCTGCTCGTTCTCTCTGTGAGATCATCCTTTACCCTGAACCTTTATTTGTGCACTGTCTTGGAGGCAAAACAGTAATTTCAGTAGGCCTGCTTGTTCCTAAAAGCATCCCAATTTCAGCATTCTTGTCCTTTCCCTTTGCACTACCAATATTGCTGCCACTTTCATCAGGCGCATTTTTGACCCTTTCCTTGAACTCACGCAAAATCCCAAGCAACTCATCACAATGCACCGGACTCTGTTCAACAAGTGCCACGCAATCAAACAACTCTGACCATAACTCTCCTACTTTGTTTTTCTGTACATCCATTGATGTACAGTCAGCAAGCAACTGGCCATTAGGGCCGACGATTGGCTTGCAGGTTGCTAGTTTGCTCCACCGACTAAGTAGGAAGTCACTTGGAACTTTATGAATTCCCCGATCTTTAAGGACACATAGAGCATGTCGACAAAGTATTCCATGTCGTTCAAACTTCTTGCAAGTGCACACTGTTGCAGAATCATCCTGACCAAAACCAACCTTATACGTTTTCTTTCGAACATGATCTATGATCTCTATGTATACAATTGGAAGGGCTGGATCTTTTTCTTTATCCCCAACACCACATGAGAAGCAAGCTGCTTCGACTTCCTTTTGAAACTCACCGAAGATTGTTGGAGTGTAGAATTCTGATGCATTCTTTTCTAGGGCTACTTTAGTCAACAAGTGGGGGAATGAGTTCTTTGATTGTGCAATGAGTTTCGATTGAGTCCATCTTTGTGCATCCATCGCACTCTCAAACCTCATCCAAAACTCAACTAGGGTTAAATTAGGATTAGTGAAGTTGCTGAAAAAGTGGTTTTCTGACTCGGACCTCGAGGTGGTTCTCATCAGATCTCCTAAAAATAGGTCGCGGAAATAAGCTGGAATCCACCTATTCATAATCTTAAACTTATCCGTAAGCCACTCATTATCTGACAACCCATGAGCCTCAACTACTTCTGTCCATCTTTCCTCAAATTCAGCCGGCTCCAAATCGTCACTCCAGACACACCGATTTATCTCTTTCAAAAACTCGGTATCTTTACAAACTAAAGGTCCTACTTTCTCAGGAAGTTTTTTTAAGATATGCCACATGCAATATCTATGTTGCACTTTTTCTCCCCATGCAATATTCATTCCTTCCTCTATACCCAAATCTTCATCCGTAATCACACAAACGGGATGATGACCACCCATCGCCTCTACAAATCTAGTAAAAAGCCATGCAAATGATTCCTTACTCTCATTAATAAGAAGTCCAGCCCCAAAGGTCACACACCTCTTATGATTATCCACCCCCGTGAAAGGTGCAAAAATCATCCTATATTTATTTTTTCTAAAGGTGGTATCGAAAGAGTTCATGTCTCCAAAGATCAAATAGTTTTTAATGCTAATAGGGTCAGCCTAAAATACGTGTGACAATCGACCTAAATCATCAACCTAAAAATCAAAGTAAAATGAGGGACACATGTGTTTGGTCTTCATAAAATGCTCAATAAGCATTTGAGCATCCCCCTCAGACAAATAATTTTTGATATCTCTTGAAAAATTCTTAAAATCTTCCAATGACGCACCCACATTCTTGTAACCCCTAACATACTCCTTAAATAACCTATAAGACTTAACTGGTCCAATGTTATTTTTGGAGTTATCAATTATCATTTTCTTGTGAAATATACTTAATTCCCTTGTTTGGGTCAAATGTACCATTGTTGTAGGTGTTTGTGGCATATGATTATGACCTTCATGAAAATCATAAATTTGGTATTTACCAATATCAGGACCTTCATTCATAATTCGCTTAAACTTAATACAAGAAGGACATTCTATCCTAGTCCTTTGCCTCCGGTGATTTTTCCCTTTGGGTTGACATACTCCAGCCTTATTACAGACGCATTTCTTATGGGTAATGACACCATTTTTAGACTTTTGGGAGCTTAACCTAGTAACAAATCCACATTCTTTGGCATATGTGTCATAAAACTCAACACCCAAGTCAAGCGTATCGAACAGCATACCAATAACAGGCTTAAGATGGA
Organism: Silene conica; assembly: GCA_029255685.2. Classification (NCBI taxonomy): domain Eukaryota; kingdom Viridiplantae; phylum Streptophyta; class Magnoliopsida; order Caryophyllales; family Caryophyllaceae; genus Silene; species Silene conica. Next base: position 80,215,010 of record CM055314.2, read on the forward strand.
TGGCACACTCAAAAATCCGATTTGTGTTGCTTGAAGAACATTCTGCTGCCTCCTCGTCCTATGGCTCTGGCTGCTCTACAGGCTGCTCTACTACGATACCTGCTTATGTGGTGCAATTAAAGTAAGAAAGATGACGGGAGGTGCAAAAATATGAATTACACTCTCACAAAATAGTGTTAGTGCTGCTGGATAATCCAAGTACACTCCCCCTGACCATAAACATTCTATTACATAACCATATGTGTAGAACATCACCATTCAAACCTCCAAAGCGAGAGTCTCTAAATACTTGTCTTACACATGCATGGAAAAGTGTTATATGTGCATGGAATAAACTTATACATGCATCAAATACGTAAAATCTTGTTCTCTAATATACATCAAACAAAATAGACACCACTGTACTACTGCACAATAAACATTGGCACCTTATTTGACGCAAGCAGAACCTTATTTCGTGCACACTGATTCTTATTTTGTGCATGTAAAGAGGACGGATATCCTCAAACCTAAGACTAATTGCCTAAAAAAACCTTAAAACATCAAGCAAGCAACTACCAGTTGGACTATTATCTCAGGTAGGTCCAAGCAATACAAATCATTAAAACCAAAAGATCATCAGACAACTAAGACAACCATGAAACTCAAAATTTAAGGATGAACAGAATTGTACCTTCAACAAATTCGAAAGTCACAACTTCAGGGTCACGTTCAACTGCTAGTGCTGATACTTCTGATACAACTTCAACAATCAATCCTTCTTTTGTAATGACATTTGAAGAAGAGCAGTGGTCATTATTGCTATTATTGCTGCAACACGAAATGTCAAAAGTTAAATAAACAACAATCTACCAGTATACATTCTCTATTAAGCGAATTTGATACACAAAATCACAATTTTATGCGCCTCAACAGGAACTTGATGCACATAATATACGAAAAGAGATGCACGTAAACAGTCTCCAGTGTCCAAATTTCAAGAAATTTATGTGATTTCTCAATTTCTGCAGCCCTAATATCTGAATTAAGCCAATCTCATTCACAAAATCGTACTTTGATGCACATAAACATGTATTAGATGCACATAAACAGTCTCCAATTCCATGATTTCAACAAATTTAGGAAGTCAGTTAAATTCCCTAAGCCTAATTTCTAAGTGTGCCCAATTGAATTCACGAAACTCCCTAACCCTAATTGTATTCACGAAACTCCCTAATTTTTCAGTTTCCCCAATTAATACACGAAACTCCCTAACCATAATTTCTCAGTTTCCCCAATTTAATTCACGAAACCCTAATTTCAGAAGCATAATTCATCAAGCCAGAAAGTTAATCGATGAATCAAAACGATAATTCAGCCCTAATTCAACTAATTTAATCAACTAATTCAACTAATTTTCGCAAAACAAATCATAAAAATCGAAACTTTACCTCGAATTAAAAGGCTCCATTGATTGAAGCAACGCGTTGAAATTGAGGGGTTAATTGTCGAATAATTTAGTGAGTAAATTTGATAGTCGAAGAATTAGAGTAATGGCGAAAGTTTTGATGGTCGAAGAATTAGGTTGATGGCGGATGGTTTTCGTATTCGAAGAGAGATAAAAAATGAGGAGAGAGAAAGTGAATTTGGGAAATGAGGAAGTTTGCAGGGGTTTGGGGGGTGAACGCGTTGAAATTGAGGGGAGTTTGATCCAATGGTAATTAATCAGACTAACAGATCCAAGGGTCATTAATTGGTTCGCACGGTTCTCATCATATGGGTGGTTCTCACCTGATCCCGACCCTATATATATATATATATATATATATATATATATATATATATATATATATATATATATATATATATATATATATATATATATATATATATATAAAGAGAGAGAGAGAGAGAGAGAGAGAGAGATTGCATCGTGTGAGGTCTATGATCTTAAATGAGGATTAAGGTCTACTTGTAGATCCAAATAAGAACCATTAGATCAACAAGAAAAACCATGAGATGATGCCACGTAGATTACAGTTTCAGCCAAAAACCAAAAACTACACCTGTGGGAGTCGATCCTACGACCACAGGATCCAAAGACCGTAACTTTACAAAATCAGCCACAGCGTCTTTGATGATTCTTATAATATTGTACTATATTTATTACATGATATTTAAAGTACAATTCCTGGTCAGATTTAAGCAAAAAACATAAGTGCACCATTAGGGGTCGAACCCGAAACCTCGGGTTTCTTATATAAGAGGCTTACCCATTGTTCCATATACATTTTACTGATTAGTTTCATACTGTAAAAGATTTATAGAATTTTATATGAGGTCTTTATTTGGAATTAACTTAACAAGTATTCCTATTTCGCATCAATTTCTTATTTATTCTTCTGTCTTCTACTTTGAGTTACCTTGTTAATTGCTTCTTCTCGAAATGTTTTTTTACTCGAAATGTTTTTTTCGGATTTTTTTTTTTGTTCTCGCCATTTTTTTTCGAAATGTTTTTTTCGAAAATTATTTTTTCTTGAATTTTTTTTTCATTTTTTTTCCCTTTTTTTCGTAATATTGTTTTGAAGAATCCGTGATATTGTATTAAGTAACTTGTGCTATTATAATAAAAAAAATTGAGAAAAACGGATTCACTCTTCCCCTCTAGGATGTCTTTTGATTTTTTATGCCGTTTGAATGACAATAAGAAGGGAAAGAGTTTACGGTTGGATTAAGATTTTAGGATACCCGGTCCCAAAAAGAAGGGTTCACTCTTCCCCTCTAGGGTGTCTTTTGATTTTTTATCCCGTTTGAACGAATATAGGAAGGGAAATGTTTAGGGTTGGATTAGGCGGATCCGCGGTAGGATACACATCTCTAAATGCGTAGATACACACCTTTAAATGCGTAGATACACATGGCTAAATGCGTAGATACACACCTCTAAATGCGTAGATACACATGGCTAAATGCGTAGATACACATCTCTAAATGCGTAGATACACACTTTTAAATGCGTAGATACACATGGCTAAATGTGTAGATACACATGGCTAAATGCGTCGATACACATCTCTAAATGCGTAGATACACATTTTTAAATGCGTAGATACACATGTCTAAATGCGTAGATATACCTTTAAATGCGTAGATACACATTTCTAAAGGCGTAGATACACATGTTTGAATGCGTAGATACACATGGTTAAATGCGTAGATACACATCTCTAAATGCGTAGATCGATACACATATCTAAATGCGTAGATACACATCTTTAAATGCGTAGATACACATGTCTAAATGCGTAGATACACACCTGTAAATGCGTAGATACACACCTGTAAATGCGTAGATACACATGGCTAAATACGTAGATACACATCTCTAAATGCGTAGATACACATGTCTAAATGCGTAGATACACACCTTTAAATACGTAGATACACACCTTTAAATGCGTAGATACACATGTCTAGTAGATACAGACATTTAAATACGTAGATACACATGACTAAATGCGTAGATACACATCTCTTAATGCGTAGATACACATGTCTAAATGCGTAGATACACACTTTTAAATGCGTAAATACACATGGCTAAATGCGTAGATACACATGACTAAATGCGTAGATACACACACCTTTAAATGCGTAGATACACATGACTAAATGAGTAGATACATATGTCTAGCAGATACACACTTTTAAATATGTAGATACACATGGCTAAATGCATAGATACACATCTCTTAATGCGTAGATACACATGTCTAAGTGCGTAGATACACATCTCTATATGCGTAGATAAACATCTTAAAATGTGTAGATACACATAGCTAAATGCGTAGATACACATGTCTGAATGCGTAGATACACACCTTTAAATACGTAGATACACATGGCTAAATGCGTAGATACACATCTCTTAATGCGTAAATACACATGTCTAAATGCGTAGATACACATCTCTAAATGCGTAGATACACACTTTTAAATACGTAGATACACATGGCTAAATGCGTAGATGCACGTCTCTTAATGCGTAGATACACACCTTTAAATACGTAGATACACATGGCTAAATGCGTAGATGCACATCTCTTAATGCGTAGATACACACCTTTAAATATGTAGATACACATGGCTAAATGCGTAGATACACACCTCTAAATGCGTAGATACACATGGCTAAATGCGTAGATACACATGACTAAATGCGTAGATACACACCTCTAAATGCGTAGATACACAACTTTGAATGTATAGGTACACATCTCGAATTTTTTTTATCGATACAAGAAAAACGAAGAAGAAAATTTTCGAAAAAATTTCCGGAATTTTTTTTTCTCGAAATTTTTTTCATTACAATAGCACAAGTTACTCAATACAATATCACGGGTTCTTCAAAACAATATTCCAAAAAAAATGAAAAAAAAATTCGGATAAAAAAATGAAAAAAAAAAATATTCGGGAAAAGAACCTGAAAATAAGCAAATTGAATTGAAAATGTTTCTGTCATAATTATTATACAATATTGTAATAATCAACAAAGACTTGGTGGTCCATTGGTTTAGATGCTTGTCTTTGAAACTGGAGGTCTGGTGTTCGACCCCTAGTCGTGACAATTTTGATTTTTACTGAGTAGAAGAGCCTGGAGTCTTAAATATTAAACAATATTCTAGTAATCAGCAAAGACGTTGCGGTTTGGGGTTTGGTGGTAAAGTTTTTTGGTTTTGATGCATCAAGTCGTGGGTTCGATCCCTGTTGTTGGCAGTTTTGATTTAGGATCATATGAGTTCGCCTCCTAGTTTATTGGATGACTGAGATTAAAACAAAAAACCACTGACATGCAATTAATGTTTTGACTCTCATAATTTCATTTTCCCACTAATAACATTTTTTACTCACCCATATCTCTCGCATCCAACATATTTTCATTTAGTCACTCTCTCTAACAAACAAATAAATCATAAACATAATAAAAACTCCCACCAACACACTCACTCTCCTGTTTTCCAACACCACCACACTCACCACCGCATCTTCCTTCTGTCGTCGTGATCTCCTCGTCGTGCATCCACCACATTCACCCACTGCATCCTGTCGATGTCGCGCCCTTCTCAGCCTTTTTATTCCAGATCTCAGTTTTTATCATCGTTACTTTCATCTATTTTTATAAAACTGAATTTGATTTGTTTTTTATTCAATTTGAATGGATCCGATGATTTTATACTCTTTGATTTGATTTGATTTGATTTTCAACTTTCAATGTTTTTTGTGATGTTCGTCCCCGTCTATTCAATGGTGATATTTCCATTTGCCTTACAGTAAGGCCGATGAAATAGTAAGGCCCTTACTATTTCTGACAATTTTCATTTTTTCAGATTTATTTTTCTTTGTTTATATTTTTTAGTTTTGCTTTTGTTCGATTTTTTATTTTTCTGTTGAAAGTATGATTTTAAGAATCATGTTAGATGTTGAATGATTTGATGTTGAGTTTAATTGTGTTTTAATTTGCGCAAATTCTTATTTGCAACGGCACTATCCGTCGCAAGCTTGTGACGGATATCATTTCTTCTCACAAAATACCCACTTTTTCTCTCTCTCCAACACTATTCATGTGGTCCCCTTTCTCCACTAACTCATTTTGTATCCATTTTATCTCACAAAATATCCGTCACAAATGGTGACCCGTCGCAAGCAAGACTTACTATTTAATTTGATTGTGCTTCGTGCGTGTGTCTATTTTGGATCTATCTGAGGATAGAATAAGACTCAAATCGTCAAAAGCATCTCTTTTGCATTCTTCGCTTTTTAATCTTACTAGTTTTACGCCCGTGCAAGAATGCACGGGTTGAATTTTATTAAAATGACAAAATTAATGAGTTCAATATCTTTAATAAAAATATAATTTAAGTATTATAGTTATATCGATTTAAAAACTGAATAGCATTTAGATAATTAACTTAGACGTAAGCAAAAACAACGCATTAGCTTGACGTTATAAATATACACAAATTTATTTAAGACGACGTCATCCGTTTAAGTTTAGGAGGGGTCAAATATATATGTAGGATAATACGATAAAAGTAAATTATTTGTGCTATATACCCATGAGAAGTAGAACTGGTCCGTTTTAAGCATAATACGAATATATATAGATATGAAAATATAATTGTTGTTTAAATCTTAAGTTTTTAACCATCGTAATTAACCAAGTTATTATTGGTTCGACTCTCTAGCTATCCAAAAAAATTTCGACCATATAATATATTTTTTGTTTTTTGTTTTTCAGTATTTTTTGAACTGTTCTATATCATATTTTATTGAAATGTTGTATACTATTATTTATATTTTCGATGAACAATAATTTGATCGTATCGTATTTTATTATGACAATGACGAAATGTAATACGGTAATCGATTATGTAATTAGGAATGATAATTCTGAATTTAGGAGTGAAGGAAATTAAATCAAAATAAGAGTTAGTGGGTGGTTTTTTTTTTGCTTATTTGAAGGAACCAATCAAATTCACTCGAATTCTATTCCTTTTATAGGGATAGATTTTCCTAACCGCCTAAGCTATTGAAATTGAATTAGTCAAGTTCACGGCTAAGACGACAACACCTAAGATTTATTATTAGATCCGTTCTTCGGCCTGTTTTAAGAGCAAGTGCAATGGTGAGCTAATGCACTATTAGCTTGAATTGTCATATCATATTTTTTAAGCTATATCATTTTAAGCAACAATTGCAAACAATGGTTTCAAGTTAGCTTAAATGGACCCACATGAAACAAAATTCCAACCTTTTTTTAAAATAATTATTTTTTATAAAAAACTTTAATTTGATAGGTTGAAATTTTGGGATGATCAATTTAAGCTAGTAGCTTAATGGGGCTACTAGCTTGATCTAAGCTAATCCAAAAGTAGAGGTACAATGGTTTGGCTACTAGCTTACAACTTTTCATATTTGCAAGCAAGTCCCTTAGCTAAACCATTACACTTGCTCTAAAGATCTCCAATACTCCTGTGTGTACTCGAGGATCGCAATTCTTATCTCGGTAAAGAGGGTAGGGATTCCGGAGTCTCAATAATCTTTAATGTTCAGTTTAATTATTTGACTTAGGTAAGACTTCTTTAATATTACTCTCTTGATCATTATCAATTTTGATGTTTACCACTGGATAATACATATATTGATCGTAATTAGTTTAATTATTTGACTTAGGTAAGTCTCTGATTTGGAGTGTCGGACTCTTGAATACGTAACGAGAACCCCAACGCCCATTGACAAAGACTTGTGCCTTGGAATTTATTTTTGAATCTCTATGAAAAATTAAGTTTTGAGTTGCCAGAGCCTCGGTAGTATGTTTTGGTAGCTAGCGTCGTCTTTTACTTATTCTCGTCTTCAAGTTTCGAGGACGAAACTTTTTGAAAGGTGGGGTGATTGTAACATCCCGAATTTTCGGAATCCGTGATTTTAATATTTAAATCTAATTCCGGAAATTTAATAGTTTTAAATTAATTTCACAAGCTTAATTTTAAATAAATCGTATAAGTTTCTTTCTTGAGATTTCATAATCATAAGACGTTGTAAATTTAATTGGCATCTCGTTTACATTTATTCCCAAACCTTTTTATTTAAAACCCGTCTCAAGTCACTTGTACTTAAAAGAGAATAGAGAAATGAAGCTTCCTAGCCCTTTCCCTTTTCATCTTCTTTCTTGTTCTCCAAGTGAGAAAATGAGAAATCAGTAAACATAATTCTCATCTTAAATAAAATCCTCAATTCACAAATCTTCTCATAAAATCTTCATTTCTCAACGGAATTTAGCGATTCTTACGCCTATAGACTCGTGAGACCGTCCCTGTCATTTTAAGGTAATCAAACTCGTGATTTGGTTCGACTGATTCCTGGGATGTTCCGTCCTAGCTCGGGATTCGTGCCTTATTTGGTTGTTTTGTTGTTTTAGGCGGTGCTCGTGGCAACCTGGAGGAAGACTTGGTGATTGTTGAAGAAGAGCTAGAGGATTTCGCTAAGTAAAGGTGACGATAATGAGAAACTCAACCTATGTCATAAATTAGCAATTTATATTATTTTCACATGTTTGTTATGGAAATGGTAGTGTTGTTGGTTGATAGGAACTTAGGAGATGAGTATAATATGATTTTATATGTTTCATATGGTTTAATACTTGTGAATAATGTTTTATATGTATAAGCTTGAGATGATATGATTTTGGAGAATTGATGGGGATTAATGTTTGAGTTGATTAAGGAATATTTCATATGATTGGAGATGAGTAATACATGCTGGGTATGTTGTATTTTGGTTGGGATTCATGGTTTAGAAATGTTCACATGAAGTTTGATTGAATGGAAATGTGTCGGATTGCATTCTCGCGAAACAGGGGGTCTTAGCCGGTCAGCCGACCAGTCGGCTCAGAACCCATTTAAGTGAAAGTTGGAAAATTGCCGAGGAAGGGTCCCCAGCCGGTGGACCGGCAGCCGGCCTACCGGCTGAGAGCCCTTCTCAGTTGCTTGTTTGGAGTGTTCGTATGTGAGAGTCAAGGACCTCAGCTGGCCGACCAACAGCCTATGGTCTGACCGGCTGAGAACCCTAGTTAGCTGAATTGCCTTATATCTTTGATTACTCAAGTCGGATTGATTGATTCTTCTTTCGTATGATTCGTACGCTTGTTTGAAGTCCTAGAAGTTGAGCGACACTTATGTTGGGTCCGGAAATGGATTTGAGGAGAAAGAGCCCCCCGGCCGAGCAACCGGAAGGGAAACCAGCTCTCGCTTCAAATTAGTTTCCGATTTCGGCTGAGTGTTGAATGGATGATTAGAATTGATATGTATAGTTTTACTATATCTTGAGGATGATGTTGTATGATATGTGGAGCCTGTACTATGAGCTTTTATATGACTCTTGTTCTCACCAAGACTGAGTTGCGTCTTGGTATGACCGTTAGGCTTAGGCTCTCGGTCAGGTTTCAGATTGTCCGCCCCAGGTCGGCGGTATCTCGTTCGTGTGTTGGAGGTATCCTGAGTTGGGGATACTTGTTGAATCGGGGAAGGATTATACCTCGAGAGTCTAGCCAGATTTAGACTAGGACCGTATATCGGATTGTCGTCCTACCAGGGGATTGTATTCGCTGAGACTAAGTAGACTTGTTGTTGTCGTATAATGGAGTCGTCATATGAATTCTCCCATGTCGTGATGATTGTTGTGTCTAGTCTTGCCTGAGTCGGGGTCGTACTTAGATACTGCTGATGGTTTTGTGTCTAGCTTGCCAGAGTCGGGGTACAGTGCTAGATATTGTTGAATGATTTGTGTTTAGCTTGTCGGGGTTGGGGTATAATGCTAAATACTGTTGAATGATTTGTATTTAACTTGCCTGGGTTGGGGTATAGTGTTATATACTGTTGATATATGTTTTAGATATGCCTGAGTTGTGGTAATTGATCTAATTACATATGTTGAGTATGTTAAGATTACGGTGGATGAAAGATTACTTCGCATGATTATATTTAAGTTGGAGTATGATAATTGTTTATAAGTGGTTATATGCATATGTGTGTGACAATACGTGGCTAGGAGCATCTCTAGTCACTACTCACTGACTATGGCGCACATGTTTCATGTGTGTAGGTTGGTGAATTGCTGAGCAGGGGTTTTGCATGAGGCTAGCGAGCGATGATCCTTCATGGATGACATTTACCTTATTCGTTAGCTAGACCTTAGTTTTGTTTAAACAGTTCTGTGCCTGTAGGGATATCCTATCACGGCAGTGATTTTGTACTTATGATTTAATATTTAATTATGTTACTTTTATTTCCGCATTTCAATTATGTAATTATACACCTTGCATGTTAGTTATGTTATCTTAAAATGTTTAAATTCCGCTACATTTATAGTACTTTGTATGTTTATTTCCGCTATCGCGAGGTGGGGTTTTACAATATGTGAGGAGTATTATATTGAAGTGGGGTGTTAAAAAAAGTATAGAGGGAATAACATTTTTTATTTTTATTATAGTATTTATAAGCATGTGACACATGATTTTAGACATGACTTTTTAATAATACACTAGTTCAGTTTCCCGTGAACTCACGGGACTTCTCTAACTCTTTTTTAATAATTAAATGATGCTTTTTTATTATTCTCATTTGGCTATCTTACTATTATAGCCGAGTGATATCTTTTTTGCTTGACATTTATATCATACTTTTCTTAGTTTACAATGATATTCTTTTATAATGATATTTTTAGTAATAAGTATTAAATATGTAAGCCTGGAGATAATTAATGTTGTTTAATCATCAAAATAATTTTCACTCATTTTCTCTTAACCGTTTAATCAAATGAAAGAAAATTTAAATGAGATGAGCATACATTATAGATAAAATTACATAAATATTCATGAAACAATCTCATGTTAAAATTCAAAAAGATAAGACATGGAACCCTTTTAACTAACTTTATTAGAAATATAAGAAAATACTTTACTTACCACTTTCACTAAAATTGTCTATGACAATATATACTATAATTTATTGTACGTTACTAATACAATCCCGACAAATACAATACACATTATCAACTACGAATATAGTTAAAAAAATTCTCTCATTCTATTTATATGTAAGATATGAGACTAAAAAACAAAAATTACAATTTGATTAAGCCATTAAAGCTTATTCGATGATCAATGAACGATACAATACAAATATTTGCCATTGACTTATATTAGTAGGTCTTGCTTGCGACGGGTCACCATTTGTAACGGATATTTTGTGAGATAAAATGGATAGAAAATGAGTTAGTGGAGAAAGGGGACCACATGAATAGTGTTGGAGAAAGAGAAAAAGTGGGTATTTTGTGAGAGAAAATGGTATCCATCACAAGCTTGCGACGGATAGTGCGGTTGCAAATAAGAATTTGTGGACTTATATTCTTCCTCTTATCTCTTCAACGGAGACAGTTGAAAATCAAACAAATGAAAATAGAGTAATATCATAAAAAATGAGAAACTCAACAATTATTATTTTTTTGCTAGAAATATCTAATCAACTTATCTCCTTTTATACATAAAATTAGTTGAAATTTCATAATTTTTGAATATGAAAAGTTTTGTATTATTAAAGAAATATAAACATTATGATTATGAGGTGAAATAATATTGTTGGCGAGATGAATGTTTACATAAGAATAATTGGATTTTCAAAATTTAAAAATATTAAAAAAAATTGCATTAAAGAAATATAAATATCGTGACTATGAGATGGAATAATGTTAGGGAAATGAATGTTTAAATAAGATGGGTGATTAACTTACTACTACTTTGTCTTTTCGTATTCTATTTTTTTTGTTTTCTATTCAACATTTTTTTAGTACACCATGTAATTATTTTAATTTTTAGTCCATCGTGTAATTGTATTATTCCGCCACGTGTCATTCTAATAGAAAATAGCTACTCAATCTAACATGTTTATATTATTATATCGAAGTTTTATACTATTAAAGTAATATAAACAATATGATTATGAGGTGGAATAATAATGGGGGAAGATGAATGTTTACATAAGAATAGTTAAATTTTCATAATTTAAAAATATTAAAAAAATTGAATTAAAGAAATATAAATATCGTGATTATGAGATGGAATAATGTTAGGAAAATGAATGTTTAAATAAGATGGGTGATTAACTTACTACTACTTTGTCTTTTCGTATTCTATTTTTTTATTTTCTATTTTACAATTTTTTAGTACACCATGTAATTGTTTTAATTTTTAGTCCATCATGTAATTGTATTATTCCGCCACGTGTCATTCTAATAGGCAATAGTTATTCAATCTAATCTTTTTATATTATTATAAAATACATATTCGATATCTTGAATATCATTTGAAATGTCATCAATTAAATGAGCTTAAGGGTATTATTACTCGTAAGACTCTCCACAGTCTTAAGACTCTGCCATATCAGCTTTCCACTAATTTTTATTATTATTTCTTTATTGTTCAAACTTATCTCAGATTTTATACATTATCCGTCAGACTCATCTCAGACTCTACTTTTGTTTACATCACATTAACACATGGTATCCACCCATTGGATAATTTATATTAAAAGTGGGGTCAAGCTCACCCAAAGTCTTAAGTTCAGTTTTGGATTTCCAAAACTCCACTTAAGACTCTATTAAGACTTTGGTAGATTAGGGGTAGGTTTGAGCGAGTCTTGTCTTAAGACTTACCAAAGTCTTGTCTTAAGACTTATCAAAGTCTTGTCTTAAGAACGCCAATAATCTTACCTTAAACTTTGCATCTATAGGGAAACTTTAAACTAATACAAGTTCAATTTAAGACGAGTATATATGTCTTAAGCTTAAAAATGATATATGCGTTTTTTACAACATACTGAACATATAAAATGTTATTTGAAAGGTCATCAATTTTTGAGTTTGAAACTTTGCATTTATAGGAAAACTATAAAGATTTTTATTAAAAGTGGTTAAACCGTTTTAAACTTAAAACGGATATATCCATTTTATGAAAGATTTTTTGTCGAAATCTAGAATGTTATTTGAAAAGTCATCAATTAAATGAGTCTAAACATTGCGTTTATATGTAAGCTTAAACTAATACGGAGTACCTGTTTAATTTAAAACGAGTATATATTTCTTAAGCTTAAAACGAATATATGTGTTTTAAATAAGACCTACATGGTTACATGACATCTATAATACTATTTGAAACGACATCCATTAAATGTGTTTGAAACTTTGCTTTTATATATAGGAGAGAGTACTTAAATAATACCGATTTTTATTTAAGATGGTTATATTCGTCTTAAGCTTAAAACGGGTACATTCGTCTTAAGAAATATCCTCCCAAAATCAAGAATGTTATTTGAAATGTTATAATTAAATGAGTTTAAACATTGCATTTATAAGAAAGTTTAAACTAATACAAATTCTTATTGAAAACGAATATATACGTCTTAAGTTTAAAATAGATATAGCCGTCCTAAACCTAAGACGGGTCAAGTAGTATGTACTTCCTCCATTCATATCCAACCTGTTGGAGGTTGTGTCCTCCACATGTAGTGTGATAACGTCATTGCACATACCCTTGTACGGACAAGTGGGAGATTGTTGGGGCTGGTGTCCTTGACAATTGAGTAAAATGACTTATTAAATCTCTTTAAGGATCACAAGGGCATACTTCAGTATTATTATCAATTGATCCACGTTTATCAATAACGGTTGACTTGCTAGATAAGTTTGACGTTATTGTCATACGGATGGCGGTGATCAACTGGTCCCTATACGTCACACCTATAGGACACGTTTGAGAGATGTGAAGGTATGACAATACAGTCACATTTATGCCAGATACGACTAAACAGTTAGTCAGAGGTATTGACTATTAAATTAGTCAATAAGATGTTGAGATTATTATTTAATATGGATTAAATAATTTTAGCTAATATGGATTACATGTTTAATTCGTAAATTTAATATAAACAGTTATATTTAATTAAAGATTGTATTCGCGTATTAATATAAACAGTTATATTAATTTGGGTAATTATACAATATCGTAATTTTATCAGACCATTATTAATACATCGACTGCATTAGTATCTGATAACATGTATGCGATTTATAAATAAAACCCGCGAATAACTTTTAGCTAAATGGGTCGAATCACGAATTAGAATAAGGTAAGAGTGGAAAGCCCACTCTTACCCTATTCGAGAATTTCGGCCATGTACTACATAAGGAGGAGGACTCTCCTTATGTCAGGTTACTCTTGTTTCACTGTAAAACAAATCTCAAAGAAAATTAGGGTTTGAGAGCATTCTTCTCCCATAACCCAGATCTCACATCTAAAACTCAAAAGGGCTCTCCCTATATTGCAAGGCAGTTGGAGAGGATTTCTAGCACACGCGGCATCGTCTTAATCTAAGTCTTGGGTGCAAGTTATAGGAGGGAATTTGCTTTAATTCCTGTTCTTAGGCCTTTCGCGCAAGGACTAAAGGTTGTACTCTTTTTCATGTCTTTTTAATCTTATGACCATATTCACGACTGTAATTTTCATTATAATCCTGCAAGTTTAGGGCGAATACATGTTATATTCCCCACAAGTGGTATCAGAGCCTAAGGCCATGAAATTTTACAATTGTGTTTTTCATAAGGTTTAAATATTTTGAAAATCGGAACTTTCTGCCTCGACACTCGATCGAGTCTCTGTAGCACTCGATCGAGTGTCCCCGTACAAGGCCTCGTGCGTGAGTTTTTAGGGTTGTGATCGATCTTGTTTTCGATTCTTATTTGCATATTGTTAATTAATCGATATTTTTAGCAATATGTGAATCTTTTGTTGTTGTTGTTTATTCATGATTTACAAGTTTTAAATCAAAGGTATAAACTTATTTTGTTTTTAAAAGTGCAGCGTTTGCGTTTTAAACAGTCACTCGATCGAGCCATGCTGCACTAGATCGAGTGACACTGATACTCGATCGAGTGTCCCTGATGCTCGATCGAGTGTCCCTGTTTCTGGCAGTCTTTTCTCGAAAATAACTTGTTTTTTATTTTCCCATGGCCTAAAATAATATACTGTATACGGAAATAGTATATTATTTTTGTGAAACGGTTCACCCTCGATTGATACATATTATTTTAAAACGGTTTAAGATAATGGATTATAAACTTGTTAAAATTAAAGTGGTTAAAACGGTATAATCACATAATTTTAATCCTAAAAGGTGGTTTGGTAAAAATTTGTTAATCATAATAACAGTATTATGTCATGAATGAATTTTAATTTTAGTTGATGCATTTTATTTATCGTCTTGTGAATGCCTTGAATGCTTTCAATAACGTATTTAAATTTTTGCAAACGGTTGTAACTTAGTGTGGCCTTAGTAGATTGTGTTACCGTAATGATGGAACACGGTCTTGCTTGTAATTTTGAGATCTTGTATCTCCGTTTTGGGTTTTTGCCATGTAATTACTTTTGTATTTAAATTAGAATGTAAATAGGGTTATATTTGTAATTTAAATTAGTAATTTAGTGAAGACCAAAGACGGAGACCGGATGCTCACTCCCGCTGCAAGAACCAAGATGGAACATCAAGACAAGCTTCTAGGGTCCAACGGTGGATTCCAAGTTGTTTTATGTTTATTTTGGTAGGATAGGCCACACTAGGACTTTTATTTACGTTTATTGCATTTATTTTATGCTTTCATCGATAATAGCTTGCATCATATTCCGCCTAAAACCAAACCATCTATAACATGCCTGAAAACTGACTCATATAGAGGTATACGCGTTAGTTTTCTGTGACAATACAGATGTCACATGTCACATGTAAAGCCATCACTTTATTTCATTTATTCACGCAAATGCTAGATTTTAGTTCACTTAAAATGAATAAATAAAAGTTGATGGGGTCTTCCTCGTATAACCAAAAATTGAGAATAGTCTTTATAAATCAGACTCCCATGAATCCCTTCTTCGTCGGTAGGCATAATATGACCCCTTCTACGTCGGGTAAGTGGGAACATATGATTTATTTTATCTCAGCATATGGTCACTCGATACTATCTAGCGACTGAGATGGACTAATAGATAGGATTTACAGAAGTCTATCGACCAAGAGTTCCAACAGTGGAATTAGCCAAACTGTGGGCTTATCAATATACGGAAATTGAGTCTTGGGATCGTTTATATAATTCTTGAGGGAGATCAATTATATAAATGCATGAGTCTACGAGTTTAAATTCAATTTAATATAGACTTAAATCACAACAATAAGTTGCTTATATGGTTTTGTTTTATCTTCTTTTCAGTGTAGAACACGTTCAATTAAACTGCTGTATAACTAATGGCTGGTGAAGACCCAATGCCAAGTGCCAAGCTAGCACGTGAATCCTGGCTAAAAGCCTCCATGGACTCCATGAATCAGTCTACTAGACTGAGAAATGATGGGTCAAACTTCTCTGACTGGGAGGCAGCATTACGGAATGCTGCCATTGCTGACGGAAAGCTTAAGTATTTAACTGAGCCCATTCCGGCACACCCAGGAACTGGAGCTAGAGCTAACGAAGTTCGCGCTCATAGCGACTTCGTCATGGAAGCGGGTGCGATAAAGAACGTACTCATATATGCAATGGAATCAAATTTGCAAAGACGCTTCATATCCCATGGTGCAAACAAGATTTTCACCACGCTCACTAACGAATTCTCGAAAGCTCCAAGAATCGTTTCTTATGAGCATACCTGTCGCTTCTTTGAGGCGAAACTCCAGAAGGGCCAAGCTGTTAGCCCACATATTCTCAACATGATTGAGAATATCGAGAAACTGGAGACCATAAACTGCAAGATCAGTGAGAACATAATCGTTGATCGAATGCTTCATTCCCTTCATGATGGGTTCGCCCTCTTTAGGGCCAACTACTACATGAACGACATGAAGAAGACTCCTCATGAGCTCCACTCCCTTCTCGTACAGACCGAGAAGGATCTGAAATTAAGTGGGAGCGTGAAGCAGGATGTTCTCATGATCTCCAGTAAGGGAAAGGGTAAAGGGAAGGCTAAAGCTCAGGGCGACCTAGCAGTAGGTAAGCCCAGGTTCAAGAAACCAGGATTTACTAAGAGTGGGCCAGGTGAGTCGAGCAACTCACAGGGCAAGACAAAGAGCAAGGATACTAGCATGGAATGCCACCACTGCCACAAGACTGGGCATTGGAGGCGCTCATGCCCCGTGTATCGCGAGGACATTAAAGCAGGCCGCGTTACTCCTGTTGGTATGTCTTCTTCTTTTTTTATTCACATGATTGAGATTAACCATGCAAGTTGCTGAACTTGGGTACTAGATACTGGTTGTGGTTCTCATCTATGTAATCATGTGCAGGGCCTTCGAAACCAAGAACCCCTCATCAAGGGTGAGGTTGACCTGCGTGTCGGGAATGGAGCACGTGTTGCTGCAGTCTCGAAGGGAACACACGTGATCCAGCTTCCAAGTGGATTCGAGTTATTTTTATATAACTGTTATTATGTTCCTAGTTTGTCCAAAAACATTATTTCAGTTTCTGCACTTGACAAACTCGGTTTTTCATTTGTAATAGAGAATAATAGCTGTATTTTCTCCTTACACAATATGATTTATGGCAAGGCAGTTTCCATGAATGAAATTTATGTTTTAGATCAAACCACCGAGATATTACATGTGAATAACAAGAGATTAAAGGTAGGTGACAAAGATCAAACTTAACAATGGCATTGTCGTATGGGACACATAAATGAGAAACGCGTAAAACAGCTCATACAGAATGGAGCTATCTCGCCCTTTGATTTCGAATCATATGGCACGTGTGAATCATGTCTCATCGGTAAAATGACTCGTATTTCCTTCAAAGGTGTTGGAATGCGCGCTGCCGACCTATTAGGACTCATACATACGGATGTGTGTGGCCCTATGTCGATCAACGCACGAGAAGGCTATAGGTATTTCATCACTTTCACGGATGATTTGAGTAGATATGGATATGTCT
The DNA here is from genome assembly GCA_029255685.2 of Silene conica. Taxonomy (NCBI): domain Eukaryota; kingdom Viridiplantae; phylum Streptophyta; class Magnoliopsida; order Caryophyllales; family Caryophyllaceae; genus Silene; species Silene conica. The sequence goes on from CM055314.2 coordinate 80,232,563, forward strand.
ACTTAATGAAGCACAAAAGTCAATCCTTTGACAAGTTCAAAGAATACCAGAATCGGGTACAGAACCAACTGGGAAGAAAGATAAAAGCTCTACGTTCTGATCGTGGTGGTGAGTATCTTTCACATGAGTTTGATCAACACCTTAAAGACTGTGGCATCGTTCTACAGTTAACTCCACCTGGAACACCACAATTAAATGGTGTGTCCGAACGGAGGAATCGAACTCTACTTGATATGGTTCGATCCATGATGAGTCACACCGTTGTGCCTGATTCATTGTGGGGCTATGCTCTTTTATCGGCCGCTCTAATACTTAACCGAAGTCCGTCTAAAGCTGTTGACAAGACTCCATACGAATTATGGAAGGGAATGGTCCCTAACTTGTCCTTTATTCGGGTTTGGGGCTGCGAGGCTTATGTCAAGTGGAGACACGAGGATAAGCTCGGCCCGCGATCGGTCAAGACATACTTTATAGGCTATCCAAAGGGAACTTTTGGTCATTACTTCTACTCGCCAACCGAACAACGTGTTTTTGTTGCGGCTAGTGCGACGTTCTTAGAGAAAGAATTTCTCAAGAACAAGTCGAGTAATAGAACCTTCGAGTTATCGGAGGTTCAAGAACCAACTACCGAGCAACCATTGGAGGAAACAGTTCCTTCAACCGAGGGTGCGGTAGATATTCCTGAGGAACCTAGGAGGTCGGGAAGAGTCTCTATTCCTCCGGACAGATACATTGGTATGGTCGAGGAACATGATATAGACGATGTCTTACTCCTAGAGGGTAATGAACCCACTACCTATAAAGGTGTCATGACCATTTCTGACTCAAAGCTATGGCTAGAAGCCATACAATCCGAGATGGACTCCATGTATGAGAACAACGTGTGGGATCTTGTGGACCTACCTGCAAAGGTACGTCCCCTTCAATGCAAATGGCTTTACAAGATAAAGCATGTCGTGGAAGGACAACAAGATATCCACAAGGCCAGACTAGTTGCTAAAGGTTTCACCCAAGTGCCAGGCTTGCACTACGATGAGATCTTTGCACCCGTAGTCATGCTACGTTCCATTCGGATTATCTTAGCGATCGCCGCATTTCACGATTATGAAATATGGCAAATGGACGTTAAAACCGCCTTCTTAAACGGTTATTTGGAGGAAGAGTTGTACATGGTACAACCTGAGGGTTTTATTGATCCAACACATCCTAAGAAAGTTTGCAAGCTTAAGCGTTCCATATATGGACTTAAGCAAGCATCGCGGAGTTGGAATCATCGCTTCGACCAAGTGATAAAAGAGAATGGATTCATTCGATCAGTCGAGGAACCATGTCTCTATATCAAGTCGAGTGGGAGCAAGATTGTATTCCTAGTACTGTATGTCGACGACATACTCTTGATTGGGAATGACATACCTCTCTTATCTTCGGTTAAAGCATGGTTGAAAAACCATTTCCAGATGAAAGATCTGGGAGAGGCACAAAGAATTTTGGGCATCCGTATCTACAGGGATAGATCACGAAGGATGTTGTCTCTCAGTCAGGAGTCTTATATAGATAAGATTCTAGAGAGATTCAGCATGACGAATTCCAAGAAAGGGTTCCTTCCTATGACTACTGGGTTTCACTTGAACAAGTCTCAAGAAGCTAAGACATTGGAAGAGAAAGAGCGAATGAGTCGGATTCCTTATCCTTCGGCAATAGGATCGATCATGTATGCCATGATATGCACACGTCCAGACGTTGCATATGCATTGAGTATGACCAGTCGATTCCAAGCTCATCCAGGTGAACCACACTGGATGGCCGTGAAAAACATTCTTAAGTACCTACGGAGGACTAAGGATTGGGGATTGACTTACGGAGGCGACTCGACGCTCTGCGCCACGGGTTACGCAGATGCTAGCTTCCAAACGGATCGAGATGACTCGAAATCTCAGTCTGGATTCGTTTTTACTCTTAATGGCATTGCTGTCATCTGGAAAAGTTCTAAACAGAGTGTTACAGCAGATTCTACGACCGAGTCCGAGTACTATGCCGTCTCGGAAGCAGCTAAGGAAGCAATATGGATGCGTCAATTCTTACAAGGACTCTCAGTAGTGCCTAGTTCGAATGACCCAATCACCGTTTATTGTGACAATAAAGGTGCCATCTTCCAAGCTAAGGAGCATAAGTCTAGCAACAAGGCTAGACATGTACAACGGAAAGCTCATCTAATCAGAGATTACGTGGAGCAAAAGGAGATATTCATTTATAAGATAGCTACGGATGACAACATAGCTGATCCTCTCACAAAAGCATTACCACGTGATAAGCATGAAGGGCACATTCATTCCATGGGAATTAGATGTGTTCCTAAGTTGTAGTACTCTTTTATGAATTCATGTAATAATTCATTTTCTCGTGTACTCTATTCAACCTTATTGTTATGATATATAATGTTTTGTTTCTCATGTGGAATTGTACGCCAATTTTGAACACCACAAAGTGAACTGATTAACATTACATCGTTTTGGTCCTTGATTACCCACTTGAGCTGATAACTCAGGTAATCATTTTTTGACGTTGGTTGATGGTGGGTTCAACGAGCCATAAGTCACACGGCTGACTGACCAATCACAAAGGCGAGTTATACGGATATCTCGTAGGACATCCCGTGACAACGTTATGGAGTCCTAAATGTTTTATAACATTGGGTGCCAGGTCGTGGATAGGACCTCCATAGTGTTCCTTAGAGTCGAGTCTTTTGACTTTCAACTGTCTCTTGAGATTAAGGCAGATTTTGGGTAACTTTGGTTTCTTTCCCACGGTCATCGTAACAGGGGCCAAGAGGATTTTTTCTGGGTTATTTCATGTTGCGCGATATCGGCAGGATTCGAGTTGAGGGAAATATCCAAACCCTTATCAGGATTTTATCATTTCTCAGGGCCACTCGAGGAGTAGTAACTGAAATGCATGGCCATGCTCGAATACAGATTCGTTTTATCAGTTAAGTTACTCTCTAGTCGGGGAAACCACTCTTGATACAGATCACTTGTGAGATACGACCTTTGCGAATGCGGATTTGCAAATTGTCTTACATTGAGTGGGAGAAATTTTAAAAGGATATGAGAATCGGTTATCGCACCTACACTTGTACGGACAAGTGGGAGTTTGTTGGAGCTTGTGTCCTCCACATGTAGTGTGATAACGTCATTGCACATACCCTTGTACGGACAAGTGAGAGATTGTTGGGGCTGGTCACTGGTGTCCTTGACAATTAAGTACAATGACTTATTAAATCTCTTTAAGGATCACAAGGGCATACTTCAGTATTATTATCAATTGATCCACGTTTATCAATAACGGTTGGCTTGTTAGATAAGTTTGACGTTATTGTCATACGGATGGCGGTGATCAACTGGTCCCTATACGTCACACCTATAGGACACGTTTGAGAGATGTGAAGGTATGAAAATACAGTCACATTTATGCCAGATACGACTAAACAGTTAGTCAGAGGTATTGACTATTAAATTAGTCAATAAGATGTTGAGATTATTATTTAATATGGATTAAATAATTTTAGCTAATACGGATTACATGTTTAATTCGTAAATTTAATATAAACAGTTATATTTAATTAAAGATTGTATTCGCGTATTAATATAAACAGTTATATTAATTTGGGTAATTATACAATATCGTAATTTTATCAGACCATTATTAATACATCGACTGCATTAGTATCTGATAACATGTATGCGATTTATAAATAAAACCCGCGAATAACTTTTAGCTAAATGGGTCGAATCACGAATTAGAATAAGGTAAGAGTGGAAAGCCCACTCTTACCCTATTCGAGAATTTCGGCCAGCATGTACTACATAAGGAGGAGGACTCTCCTTATGTCAGGTTACTCTTGTTTCACTGTAAAACAAATCTCAAAGAAAATTAGGGTTTGAGAGCATTCTTCTCCCATAACCCAGATCTCACATCTAAAACTCAAAAGGGCTCTCCCTATATTGCAAGGCAGTTGGAGAGGATTTCTAGCACACGCGGCATCGTCTTAATCTAAGTCTTGGGTGCAAGTTATAGGAGGGAATTTGCTTTAATTCCTGTTCTTAGGCCTTTCGCGCAAGGACTAAAGGTTGTACTCTTTTTCATGTCTTTTTAATCTTATGACCATACTCACGACTGTAATTTTCATTATAATCCTGCAAGTTTAGGGCGAATACATGTTATATTCCCCACAAGTGGTATCAGAGCCTAAGGCCATGAAATTTTACAATTGTGTTTTTCATAAGGTTTAAATATTTTGAAAATCGGAACTTTCTGCCTCGACACTCGATCGAGTCTCTGTAGCACTCGATCGAGTGTCCCCGTACAAGGCCTCGTGCGTGAGTTTTTAGGGTTGTGATCGATCTTGTTTTCGATTCTTATTTGCATATTGTTAATTAATCGATATTTTTAGCAATATGTGAATCTTTTGTTGTTGTTGTTTATTCATGATTTACAAGTTTTAAATCAAAGGTATAAACTTATTTTGTTTTTAAAAGTGCAGCGTTTGCGTTTTAAACAGTCACTCGATCGAGCCATGCTGCACTAGATCGAGTGACACTGATACTCGATCGAGTGTCCCTGATGCTCGATCGAGTGTCCCTGTTTCTGGCAGTCTTTTCTCGAAAATAACTTGTTTTTTATTTTCCCATGGCCTAAAATAATATACTGTATACGGAAATAGTATATTATTTTTGTGAAACGGTTCACCCTCGATTGATACATATTATTTTAAAACGGTTTAAGATAATGGATTATAAACTTGTTAAAATTAAAGTGGTTAAAACGGTATAATCACATAATTTTAATCCTAAAAGGTGGTTTGGTAAAAATTTGTTAATCATAATAACAGTATTATGTCATGAATGAATTACTTTTTCACATACGGAATTTACTCTTTTACATACACTTTTTCATTAACTTTCCATATCATACCCTTTCCTGTAAATCTAAACAAATAAAGTTTTATGTGTACCTTTTTCTCTCAAATCGAATTCAATTACTCTAAAAACTTGAACAATAGATTGTAATTCTCCAATTCGTGAATTAATATAGTTAATTAGTAATTATTAATTTCTTTTGTTGATATTTTTAGGGTTTATTAAAGTTGAGAACAATTAACAGATGCCTTTTAGAAAAAAATTAATTACAAAGAGAGCAACTTGAATTGGGCATTTCGAAAGAGAACAACTTCACGTGTTAGTCATTTGTTGTTTAGTTGCTTCCAGAGAATAGAATACATAAGCTTGCGGAATTGTCGGAAAAAAGAAAATACTGCAAATAAATGTAGGTTTTAAATAAATACATAGCCATACAAGATAAATTCAATCGATCGTAATTCATATTCCTGGACTTTACCTTGTATGGCTCTACCTCGTATGACTTTACCTTGTAATAACCTCGAGTAGGCAAACTAAGTGGCTGGTCAGAGCACAAATCGATCGGAATAGGGTTGGACGGAGTGGTAACCGGTTGGAGGTGAAGGGAAAAAAGATAAAGAAAAATCAATTAAATAAAAGGAGGAAGAAAATGACAAGGGTATAATTGTAAAAATTGTATGTGAAAAAGTAAAATCCGTATGTGAAAAAGTACATCCCAAAATTAATATAAGAAAAAATTTCAAAATATAAAAATATTTCATTTGACACGCGTAGATAACGCGTCAAAAAAAAAATTGTGCCCCTAGCACAAAAATCCTGGTCCACCACGGATGAACACCACCCTATTGTATTGTAACTTATTTCAGATTTTTAGGTTTAATTTCAGCTTATTTCAACCCTAAAATTCATTTTATTTCTACCCTAAATAGCCACGCTAGTTTTTCCTTTTTTACTCTCGTAGTACTATTAAACAACCTAGCTTTCCTCGTTTGACTAATTATAACAGAAATAATATATCTATATTTTCTCCTTATTATTAGTAGAAATATAATCTATACGGCCAAGGCACTTGATTATGCGGATAACAATTTACTTGTTTATGTACTATAAAGTAGGAAACAATCAAGTTTTACTCCTAATAACTTACTCCCAAGTAAATAGCCCTAGTAAATTTTGCCGTTGACTCACTATAACAGAAAGAAAACGTCAATGTTTTCACCTTATTATTAATTAATTATATATATTACTCCCAACTTACTTTCGATATTCCGAAGAAGACTGCCCCAACTGTCCGTAAGGGATACTCTCGTTGTAATTAAGCAAGGAAAGTAGTGGTAAAATGGATGATGAAAGGGTGAATTCAAGAGGGAAATCTTGGATGAAAAGTACTGTAATTACCTTTATCGGTGTTCAGGCGGTCGGTATGGAGTGGATATTCATGTTTGGAATTAGTCGAATAATACAAACAACATGGAACTCTATGACTAGAGGTCTTCTGTTTACGGTGGTCCATCTCATATTTTTTATAATCTATGGTTTCATTGGGCAACTTATAATAGTAGAGGAATACCTGGCTGTAGCTTGGTTTCAACAACATCACCTCAACACTTCTACAACTGATGATCAAGGTATAATAAAACCCATAATTCTCATTTTTTATCCGTCATAGTCAATAGTTTACATTTACTTTATTTTGCGAGGGAATCGGTAAATAAAGCAATCGTGAACTATGCATACTCCAGTGTTTTGTTTGTGAGTCGTGACAATGTGACGGACAGCATCTGTCACCCGTTAACAGGGTAGGTGGGAGGATAAGTAAGAGCACGTAAATTGAGCATTTCAGGGGTAGTTTCACTTGCATTTTAAGAAGGTCGGGGCGTTATCCGTTTTCAACTTCTGATGGATAATACCCGTCTTCGATGAGACTTTGTGATATAATACTCCCTCCATCCATATCCACTTTGCATGCATTCCATTTCGGTCTATTCAAATCCACTTTGAATGTATCTTTATTTGTTTGTACTTTTAATACTATAACACTATTAAGGTCTACTTCAACACAAATTAAACATAATACTAACATTTTACACCTATTTGTTGTACTTTTAATATTATAATATAAGTTTCTTATTATTTGTGCATAAAGTATAAGTGCAATGTTAATTTGAATGGAGGAAGTATATATGATGTACATTACATAAGTATAAATTATTGTTTAGCTTCTAATAAAATTTAATATATTAATATGTTACATCCTAAGCTAATGACGGATAAAATTTCTCTAACACTAAAGCAAGTGTTTGTAAGTGGGGGCAAATAGAGCATCCCATGAATATGTGACTTGCATATTGCCAGAGGGACAATACGGTCTTTCAGCTGTTGACGGATAATACCCGTCTTCTATGATATTTTGTGGTAATATATATACGTAAATATGAACAGGAAAGGATGATACAACTAAGAGTGATCGCCCGATCATTGTAGGCATTCTGATCGTGGTTGAACGCATCCTAGTCGCGACGGTGTCGATGGTGATAATGGTATGGTCACTGTACTATGGATTCAAGGTAGCAGCCGAAGCTTATGCGGACGCAATGTACCATGGTTTGGCTTCTTCAATTGGAATCCTTAGTGTAGCATTTGGGTTCATATATCTTATTATTTGTATGGGTGGTCTTGTTGAGCATGTTTTAGATACAAAACCTCATCATGTAAAAACCGTGACTGTTTTATGCGAACCGTGAACATAAGTGTTATGCTTTGGTTACTCTTATGTTCCGATAATTTATTTATCAATTTTATTTAAGAGTATTTTAGTCAATTATTTATCTTTTTATTTTGAGAATCTTAATGATAGGTTGTTTGATTTTTCATACCCAATTTAATCCACTTGTCATCTAGTAATCGATCTGTTATAAATATTAATCGATATCACTGGAAACATTAAGATCAATAAACAAATGAGCGGAAGCGTACCGGAAGGATTCATGACCATTGTGTTGTTGATCTTCCGTGATAAACACCCCTTTTGATTTCACTATGGCGATGGGAACCAGAGTGAGAAAGCAATAAATACCTTTCTGTATTTGTATTAGAAGGATTTTGCCAAAAGGAAATTGTGTTATCATGGGGACCAAACAATTGTATTTATAATAGTGAGACACCTCTTGGGTTGTCTTCGTAATGGTTCGTATCTACCCTCATCGATATCGAACATTATCTGTACGTTTTACGCATTAGTTTCCACGACCCCTTTAATAAATAAATATATATAGATATCCTTACCGGTATAACTTTATAGTCGATCACTTTAAATTAACGGTTTAACTTATATAATTGTGCAACACATTTAATTACATTAGTGGACCTATAAACGATATGAATATAAATATAACTTGTTATATAAATATTCCAACAATCTCTCATTGGGCCACCTATGTAATTATGTATATGTGTATAACTTTAATGAGCTCCCGAAATGCACTATTATCTAAAGGATATTCTTTAACAATCTCGTCCATCAATGATAGGTTGTTTGATTTTTCATTCCCAATTTGATCCACTTGTCATCTAATAATCGATCTCCTCCTTTTTTTCTTAATTTTCTGTCAAAATTAAAGATAAACAAATGAAAAAAGTGGAGCGGATATAAATTGATGGGTGAATGTAATTGTGCTTAATTGTCTAGATTAAGGTACATTTGGATTGTTTTGTTAGATGTTCTACCTTTTTTTTTTTTTGTTTAATGCTCGAACCATTCATTCATTCCACGTTTCCATAAATGTGCAATTTGTTTGCCATTTGACATTATAAATTAGTATTTTTAATGACTTTTATAAAAAAGTCTCGTCTAATTATTTAAATATTTTTTATTTAGCGGAGTTAAAATGTAATTATCGTATACGAAATAGTGAAAAAAAAATAGTTTAGGTTCATTTCGGTCCAAGACCGGACCAGTCCAAATATTTTGGGTTTGGTCCGGTCCAAGACTGAAAGTTTTAGGTCCTGTATTCGGTCCACCAAATTTCTTTAGGTCTGGTATTCGGTCCACCAAATTTCTAATTTTGGTCTTCGGTTCGGTCTTGAACCGATTCTCACCCCTACATATAAGGACATGAACAAAATTATTTATTAAATATATAAAAGTAAGTTGGCATTTTCTAAGAGGGTACATAAAGACAATTTTTTTTCTTTCTAATATGCTAATCAAATATACTGGTAGAAGCAGCATATTACAAAATAGCATATTGGATCCCAAAATACTATTTCAATATGTCATTAACCAAACGCTCTAAATAGCATATCCGTAAGTCAAACATACAAAACCTCTCCAATATGCTGAAATAGCATAGCCTTAGGCTCTGTTTGATAAATATCGGTTTAATTCAGCATAAGCAAATTGTAACGGCAGATTATGAATGACAGATTTAAACAGAAGTTTTGACTATCATATTATAATTAGCAGAATTAATTTGAGTGTTTTGTAACTAGCATAGTATGAATGACAAATTTAAAGAAAAGGTTTGACTATCATATTATAATTAGCTGAATTAATTTGAGTGTTTTGTAACTAGCAGATTATGACTAGTAGATTGTTAGGTTCTTTGTAAAATCTAGTAAAATTTTCTAGTTTAGAATATGTTAACCAATATGCTGGGGTAAGCACACAAAGCAGCATATTGTAAAACAGCATATTGACCTCAAATATGTTGTTTCAATATGTTGTTTGTCAAACAGTCAAATTAGAATATTGATTGGTCAAATATGCTAAAACCTTTGAATATGCTAAAAATTGTTCAATATGCCGTTTGGGGCCTAAGCCTTATTGATAAGCGATTTTAAATCTATATCCATCACTTGGTCAGAGTATCCTAAAACAGTAAAACCTAGTAGTAATATTTTTCCCACTCAAAAAAATTTCTATGTTTTGCTTCTAGAGGAGAATAGAAATATACACAAATTAATATAAATGAAAAAATTAAAGTATTATTAACGAATGAATGTTATTGTATTCTCATTTCTATCTTTTTAATCTCTATTCGGATGAGATCCGAATTTTTGAGATATGATTCTATTATTCTAACATAAATTTAAGAAGGTATGGGTATATAGTTGAAATGAGAATTTGTGATATAATTATTGCAAGAGTTCAATGTGCAGGAAGTTAATAATTTACTAATTTAGAGGTAGATGTCAATTGGACATTTTTCATTTCGGGTCTTTCTAACATGTATCATAAAGACACGGACATTAATAACCCGTATATAATATGATAAGGTTAACAATATGAATTAACAAATAAAATAAATATCATACATGAACATTGAAACTCAAAAGGAGGGGTTCATACTAAATTACTAATTAATAATTAGTTTGAAGATATAATCAAATCTAGTTAAGTGTACAATAATATATAGTAATTGTTAGGGTGCAAACCCATGTCCCACATCGGCAGTTTAAAGGTGAAGTATCATCTTTATAAGTGTCCTGAAAATATAATAGTACGAGGCCTTTTGGGAAGAAGCCCAAGAGTAAATCCGTGAGGGCTTGGCCCAAAGCGGACAATATCGTACTATTATGGACATTGGACACCGGCGCAGCAGAGGCCCAACACGAGGTATTCACGCTTCCGCACAACAAGTGGTATCAGAGCCCAAGGTTTGACTTGGGCTAGACACGAGCAAGACTTGAAGTTGTACACTGTAAGGCATGAAACTCTTAGCTCATGGTGAGTCCGTGAGCAAGCCCCGTCCAGGCCTAAATGGATGAAAGGCGTCACAGGTCTTGTGGGACAAAGACCATTTGTGTACTAGAATTGTTGATCAGGTGGACCCTTATCAGATTGGGTGCCACAGGTCTGGTGGGTCCTTTCCAGGTTGGATGCCAGAGACCATATGTGTTCTAGAACTTCTGAAGTGGCGGACCCGGTCCAGGGTATATTGGATGCAGAGGAGGTTCGATATGCATGTGTAGCAAATACCCAAGAAGGGCACATGGACATGCTGGTATAGGAGCATGTGAGGGCACTCACTTGACCAGGCGGTGACATGTGGTGCAAGACATGACTCGTGACAGCATGGTGTGTCGGCTAAGGGGAGGTTATCAAGACTTGGTGATGTTCCGGGTGTCTAGGGTGTCTAGAAGTTGGGGCTGTAGAGTGTGGGAGTTCTCCATGGAGAGGTCAAGGTCCGAGTTAAGATGATGGTCCTTGGTTTGAGGGGAGGATTGTTAGGGTGCAAACTCATGTCCCACATCGGCAGTTTAAAGGTGAAGTATCATCTTTATAAGTGTCCTGAAAATATAATAGTACGAGGCCTTTTGGGAAGGAGCCCAAGAGTAAATCCGTGAGGGCTTGGCCCAAAGCGGACAATATCGTACTATTATGGACATTGGACACCGGCGCAGCAGAGGCCCAACACGAGGTATTCACGCTTCCGCACAACAAGTGTTCTCAAATCTCTCACATCTTTGTCTCTTCTAATTAACCTAGAATAATACTTGGGTCTTTATATAGTAATTCCACCCAAGATAAAATATCTAACCTAATTAGAAACCAAAGACTAATAGGAAACTAATATAATAGTTTCCTAATCTAATTCAAGATTCTCCTACCATAAATAAACTAAGAAACCAAGTCTTAATAAGACACTTAGCTTATATACGTCTTCAACACAAATTCAAGGCACAAATTCACAAGTATTGTTCTAGGTTAATTAGAAGAGACAAAGATGTGAGAGATTTGAGAGCACAATAAAGAGGGTCAATTTGTGAGGTTCCTTCTGGAGAAGAAAACTCAGTTTGTCTCAGGGCTCTAATATTGGTGTTCGTCAGTCTCGTTTGTCTTTGAAGATTGGAGGAGTTTGTTTAGATCTTGGTTGGCCTCAAGATAATTTGTCCTTCGTCTTATTTGGGTAGTCTCTTTTGTCTCTTTGAGACTATCATATTTGTTGGTAGAATAGGGTATACTTTTGGCTCATATTGAGCGCGTGTGTACCGGTCTACTGTTGTACTATTTTCTCCATTATAGTGAAGCTTGATCTCCTTGCAGGGTGGACGCGTAGCCAGTTATTTTACTGGTGAACCACGTAATTCTTTGTGTCAACTTTATTTACATTCGTTATTTATTGTTCTTATCACCTTATCAATTAACTATTTGGGTAACGGAACGCCTCCGTTACAACAATTGGTATCAGAGCTAAGGTTCTGATCTGGGATCTGCTTCCGCGTTAGTTGTCTTTTAGGCATTATTTGGGTTTCTTGATTTTCGGGTGAAAAGATGTCGGGAACGAATGTTTTGAATGTTGAAGAGTTCACTGGGAGAAATAGTTTTTTGGGTTTTGATAGCTTTAGTGAGAGTGGTGGTGTTGACGGTAAGGTGAAGTCTTTTCCGGTACAGGTCAAACTACAAGGTTCTCAAGACAAGCTATCGACTTTTGTCTCGTCGCCTCAATGATGCGATCTGCGCCCCATAAGGTGGGCGGTTTGGGGCTCCAGGTGGAGCTGTTGTGACTCTTGAAATAAAGAGAGTCGTTGGGATCTCGTAAGGGGTCATTTGAAACTTCGACGGGAGTTTATTCTTTGGAGCTTTTGGGTTGGATTGCTAGTCTAACAGTTTGTACCTTTGATGGAGGTAATTTGTGCTCGCTTAGAATGTTTGGTTTCGACTTGAGTTTTAATTTGTTGCCTTGGTGTAGGCATATTTGTGGTGGTCATGACACCTAGTATACTCAAGTGAGACATTTGTTTTGTTCGTGGCGTTTGTGTTCCTTTGGGACAGTTTGGTACGACGACGGTACATCTAGCCACGTAGTTTGAAGGAGATTTTGTTTTTGGAGTCTTGTGCGTGTTGTTTTTGGTACACCGTTCCATCATAGTGACATTGGGTATCTCATATACTTGTGTTGGCGTTTGGTAGCTTTTGGTCTCTTTGGAGTTTGCTACGTTTGGCTTTCCTATTGGTATGAAGATATATTGGATACTTAGTACATTTGGTACGTAGCTTCAGCTTACTACATTGGGTACTTCGTATATTGGTCACGTTTGTTGCACACTTGGTTCGTTTGTCCATTTTTGGGAGTTGTGTTCAAGTCAGAATGGAGACTATAGGGACAGATAGTGACTTGAGGATCGATTCCGCTGAAGCTGATCTGGATTTGGTTCTTCTATGTTGGGTTCGTTTTTTGGGTAATTCAAGTCAAGGTGGAGATTGTTGTGAATTTGTGCCTTGAATTTGTGTTGAAGATGGATATAAGCTAAATGTCTTATTAAGACTTGGTTTCTTAGTTTATTTATGGTAGGAGAATCTTGAATTAGATTAGGAAACTATTATATTAGTTTCCTATTAGTCTTTGGTTTCTAATTAGGTTAGATATTTTATCTTGGGTGGAATAACTATATAAAGACCCAAGTATTATTCTAGGTTAATTAGAAGAGACAAAGATGTGAGAGATTTGAGAGCACAATAAAGAGGGTCAATTTGTGAGGTTCCTTCTGGAGAAGAAAACTCAGTTTGTCTCAGGGCTCTAATATTGGTGTTCGTCTGTCTCGTTTGTCTTTGAAGATTGGAGGAGTTTGTTTAGATCTTGGTTGGCCTCAAGATAATTTGTCCTTCGTCTTATTTGGGTAGTCTTTTTTGTCTCTTTGAGACTATCATATTTGTTGGTAGAATAGGGTATACTTTTGGCTCATATTGAGCGCGTGTGTACCGGTCTACTGTTGTACTATTTTCTCCATTATAGTGAAGCTTGATCTCCTTGCAGGGTGGACGTAGCCAGTTATTTTACTGGTGAACCACGTAATTCTTTGTGTCAACTTTATTTACATTCGTTATTTATTGTTCTTATCACCTTATCAAGTAACTATTTGGGTAACGGGACGCCTCCGTTACAACAGTAATAATTGTCTCATCAACGTTTTAATTTACAGAAAACTATAATAATTTAATATGCTTCTCTTAAAACATACTCCCTCCATTTATATTCACATTACACATTTGAATTTTGTACACTATTTACAAATAAAACATCACTTGTGTAGGTGTGATCCGGACTCAATGGTCTAGCAAGTCGAGCCAAAAAAACATAACAAATAAGTCTCTCTTGCGAGTTGCGACGGGTATATTGATCGTAAGGTTTTAATGAGTTAAATACTAATACTTGATTAGATAAGACAAAGTATGAAAAATCCAAATGACTTATCATTTCCTACCTTTTTTTTTTTTTTTGACAACAATCATTTCCTACTTAATATTTGATCCGTTACAAATTTGTGTTGTAAGGGTATTCCCGTCATTTGTGAAAAACAATAGCAAGTTAGCAACCAATTATCCAAAACAACTAAGATGAGCTAGTAAATCCAAAACGTACATTATTGTGATGATTACTCATAATTAATCGTCAAGTGGATCACACACAAAAACATACAAGTACATAATTGTGATCATTATACATAAACATAATTAATCGTGAAGTGGATCACAGTCATCACACACACGTGACACATTCTTACACATCTACAAAAATTAACCTCAAATGCATGGCAAGTTTATTGGTTTTCATCAAAATAGTGATTTTGAAGTCGATGAGTTTGAAATTAAATCATGAATTAAGGTTTTCATCAAAATATTGTAGTACTAATAAATAGTGATTTTGAAGTTGATGAGTTTGAAATTAAATCATGAATCAAGAATTAAACTAATCAATATCTGTATTATATAAACACAAATTTTCATTGAACACGGACATTATCCGTCACAAGCTGTAAATGGATAGTGCCCATCTCACATAATGCAAGTTGCAGTATCCATATGATGCCCCAATTTCTGGCACTTGCATGTCCACTTGCATTTTCGTGAGAGTAAAGTATCCGTTTTCGACTTGTGACGGATATATCCGTCTTCGGCTTGTGACGGATTCACAAGCAAGACTCTTTGTTATATCCGTATGAGGCTCCAATTTCTGGCACTTGCATGTCCACTAGCATATTTGTGAGAGTAAAGTATTGGTCTTCAACAAGCAAGACTCTTTGTTATATAAAACATTCTATTTGTGCGATGCTTGATAAAATTTCGTTACTTGGCTAGGGATGGAAACGGATCTTGGATTCGATCTAGATCTGCTAGACCCTACCATCATGAATAGGATATGGATCCCTATATTTTGGACCCTACTATGAATTTGGATTGGATCGGATCTGGATCCACGAGTTAAAAAATGGATCTGAATATGGATCTGGTCAGCAAGATCTGATCCGACCCTAAAGTCCGTTTTTTAATATTAAAAAGGAAAAAAAAAAACAAAAAAATGAGTAAGTTATGCATTCAATTTACAACACTTACAACTTGTTCAAAACCTAAAATTAGTACACAATAAAACAAATATCCCTAATTCTGATCCATCCGTCCCTTCTTCAAAACCTAAATCGCTTCTCAAACCAACCCTCTCTAACTAGGGATGACAATGAATTTTGGATTCGGTACAGACCCGCTAGACTCTACCTTGATAGATAGGATATAAATCCTTATATTTTAGACCTTACGGATCTAGCTCGATTCTGGATCCCGCTTTCACGTCATGGATCCGGATCTGAATCTTATTAGACTCTATCCAGATCTAACCGTTATCATCTCTACTTGGCTATGATCAACCTCTCTAATTATGTGGTTAACACAATAATAACCGTGCATACATCTGACTCTTCCTACCTCACATTTATACAAACGTTTTAAAATATTGAGACATTGTCATAATTGTTATTGTCCCGTGATTAAATACATACACACAGGACACAGCTACATAACTAAGTACTACGTACTACGTACATCTTGCATCTTTTCCTTTAGACTTTTACTCGTCCTTTATTTATTTATTGCGTTATTGGCCTATATAAATACCAATAATTTCAAGTCCCACACACTCTTAAACAAAGACCAAGTCTATAACTATATATTCCTGTACTGTGTGTCGGTAGTAGAAGCTCAATAATTTTCCCTTTGTAAAAATTTCATATTATTAAAATAAACCATAATTAAGAGAAAATGGTTCGGAATACGGTGAAGAATTTGAGCGTTGAAGTAGCCATGCCTAGTAATACATCCAAAACGACGTCGAAATCGTCGTCTATGAAGAAGGAGATCAAGGAGAAGGATGAATGGGAGAAGAGGCCGGGCGGTATGTTAGTTCAGAAAAGGACTGACGATGTGGCTGTAGTCTCGATCAAATGTATTCGGGTTCGGGTTGCTTACGGTTCGGCTCGCTATGAGATCTCTGTTAGCTCTCAAGCAACTTTTGGTATGTTTGTTCTTACTACTAAACACAATTTGTTTTTGTACGGATACTCGTTACCACTTTAGACTCTATTCTTGCTAACTTAATTTCAGGTTTTTTAATTTTGTTTGACTATATTGCATTAAGTTTTATTTACGTTTAATTAATTATGTTCAGTTAATTTCTTTATAAAACTGACTTTTAATTCAACTAAATTCACTTAACCTCAGTTTCATACAATTTTGTTCAATTAAGCTTTATTCCAATTAATTCAATTCAGCTCGTTTCAATCGAAAAGAATGGTTCTTAGTGTTAGATTACAATTTGGTTTGAGACATTTTTATAATATGTTATTATGAGACGGACACATTTATGACAAATTGGTACGATTTACGAATATATTTCAGTTACGAGTATAGTAATTTTCTTAAATTAGTGGATTATTGAGTCATGAGTCATGACTGTCCACCTGTCAAACGGGTTAAACGGGCGGGTTACGGGTCGGGTAGATACGGGTTCGGGTGTATTTCGGGTCGGGTAAAATACGGGTCAAGTCTATACGGGTTCCGGGTTGGGTTCAGGTAAAAATACGGGTCAATCAACCTCTTTTCCTCGCATTTTTTAAAACTTCTTTTATGTCGTAATTCCTACATTTATATGTTTTCTCCTCTCTTACTCGTCTTAATCAATTTAATTGTCACCATTTTCGCCATCACCACCAACATCATCATCATTATCGTCATCATTAACTCGCTAAATAGGATAATGAGATTCAAATAAGATGATCTGAGGTGATGAGGTGAAAGTGTTGACGCAAAGTGCGATTTAGTTTGACATAATACGGTGAAAGTGACGGTATGACGACACACACTTCGAGGTGATGATGTGGCATGTGGTCCTAGGTGATGAAGAGGCAATGATGTTGTGGAATGAGGTGTAAGTAGACCTGTCAAACAGGTCGAACGGGCGGGTTGCGGGTCGGGTAGATACGGGTTCGGGTAAAATACGGGTCGGGTAGAATACGGGTCATGTCTATACGGGTTCCGGGTCGGGTTCGGGGTAAAGATACGGGTCAATCAACATCTTTTCCTCGCATGTTTTAAAACTTCTTTTATATCGTAATTCCTACCATTTATACGTTTTCTATCCTCTTGCTCGTCTTAGTCAACTTAATTGTCACCATTTTTGCCCTCACCACCAACATCACCATCGTTATCATCATCATCACCCTTACTAATAACTCGCTAAGTACGACAATGAGACTCAAAAAAGATAACTATGATGACGTGACATGTGATCTGAGGTGATGAGGTGGAAGTGTTGTCGCGAAGTGCGGTTCAGTTCGACGTAATACGGTGAAAGTGACGGTATGACACATATTTTGAGGTGATGATGATGTGGCATGTGGTCCTAGGCAATTATGTGGAAGGAGGTGTAAGTGACCGTGTGACACACATTTCGATGTAATGATATGACATGTGCTCCGTCGAAATAATGAGGTGACAGTGCTAACATGTAATGTAACTTGACGTACTACACTAAAAGTGACGACGTGACACGCACTTCAATGTGATGACGTGGCATATGGTTCGAGGTGATGAGTTGGCGCTGCTGACGTGGAATGCAATTCGACGTACTACGGTGAAAGTGACGGTGTGACACACACTTTGAGGTGATGACGTGGCATGTTGTTTGAGGTGATGACGTGACATACCGCATATATATATACATATTTCTCTTCAAAAATTTATAAGTCATCAATACTTATATGACAGTGCATATTAAAATGAATATATTTTCTTGACCCAACGGCCAACCGGCTGCAGGTCGGGTTTTGACCCGCTATTTACGGGTCAAAACGGGTTCGGGTATCTTTCAAGATCGGGTTGAAAAAACCGGGTTATTTACGGGTCGGGTTGCGGTCGGTTTTCGGGTCGGGTCAGGTTTTGACAGGTCTAGGTGTAAGTGACAGTGTGACACACATTTCAACGTGATGACGTGGCATGTAATCCATCGAAATAATGAGTTGACAATGCTAACGTGGAATGTAACTTGATGTACTAAACTAAAAGTGATGACGTGACGCACACTTCGATGTGATGACGTGGCATGTGGTACGATGTGATGAATTGGCGGTGCTGATGTGGAATGCAATTTGACGTACTACGGTGAAAATGACGGTGTGACACACATTTTGCGGTGACGACGTGGCATATTGTTTGAGGTGATGACGTGACATATTATATATATATATATATATATATGGAGTATATACATATTTCTCCTCAGAAATTTATAAGTCGTCAATACCTATAGGCTATATGACATTGTATATTATAAAATAATATATTGTCCTGACCCAGCGGTCAACCCGCTGCGGGTCGGGTTTTGACCCGTTGTTGACGGGTCAGAAAGGGTTCGAGTATCTTTCGGGTTCGGGTTGAAAAAAGCGGGTTATTTAAGGGTCGGGTTACGGTCGGTTTTCGGGTCGGGTCAGGTTTTGACAGGTTGTATATATGAGTGAAGTTTATATAGTGGGGTAAATGTTATTATCCGTCATAAGCTTAAGACGGGTCAAATGCTACCAAGTGGGGTAAATAAAGATAAAAATTGTCATTTTTTATGTGACAGATGGAGTGATTTGGTATGTATTTAACTCGTCTTACGCTTAAGACGAATAATAACGGTCGAAGATGAAAATTTGTAATTAAAAAAGCAAATAAAAAGCCATACACTCTCAAATTAGGAAGCTTACCTAGTCGATTTGAGTTTGAACTTAAATAAATATAAGTTTGGCTTTAAATTTTGAGTTCGAGTTTAATATAACTAAGAGCCTAAAAACATGTCGAACTAAGTAATTGTAACTCAATTAAATAGACTCTTAAAATGTAAAGCTCGATCCAAATTTGATTTACTATTTTCTTCTAGATATTATTCATATTAGGGTTTTTTTGTCTAACACCACCTTTAAAAAACTTTTTCTTCCAAACACCACCTTTAAAAAAATAATTTGTCAAACACTACCTTTAATAAAAAAAAAATTGTCAAACACCACATTTTGGCCAAAGTTTCAGCATTTGTGATGGGGTGACTTTCAGTCGATGTTTGAGATAGCAAATGAGGTCGCTTTAGAGTGTTCTTGAACTCGTTGGAAAGGTGGGAGTACAGACTTTCCAATAGTTGTCAACACGGTGGTCAAAGGTGTCCTTATGTGGGGTAGATTGATGTGTAAAGTAAGGTTGGTTAGAGAAATAGCTAGAAATTTGGGTTTACAAAGAGTTGTTAGAGGGGTTTTCAAGGGTCTTTAAATTTGGTAGGTAGGTTGAGGGGAGGGCAAGGTATGTCACAGTTATGTTCACTGTGGTGGTCGTTGGTGCAAGTGGTGGTTCAACGAGAGTGAATTGAACTACGAAAAATCCTACTTCAACTTACATTAACCCTATGTGACTAGTCTTACTTTACACATCAATCTACCCCACATAAGGTCACCTTTGACCACCGTGTTGATAGCCGTTGAAAAGCTTGTACTCCCACCTTTCCAACGAGTTCAAGAACACTCTAAACCGACCTCGTTTGCTATCTCAAACATCGACTGAAAGTCACCCCATCACAAACGCTGAAACTTTGGCCAAAATGTGGTGTTTGACAAAAAAAAAGTTTATTA
The DNA here is from genome assembly GCA_029255685.2 of Silene conica. Classification (NCBI taxonomy): domain Eukaryota; kingdom Viridiplantae; phylum Streptophyta; class Magnoliopsida; order Caryophyllales; family Caryophyllaceae; genus Silene; species Silene conica. The sequence goes on from CM055314.2 coordinate 80,252,407, forward strand.
AAGGTGGTGTTTGATAAATTATTTTTTTAAAGGCGGTGTTTGGAAGAAAAAGTTTTTTAAAGGTGGTGTTAGACAAAAAACCCTTCATATTATACAATTGTGTTTAAAATGTGAGACCGATTAAAAATACTCAGGGGAGCTTAAGAAGCTGTTAACAGTACAAAGTGGATTGCATCACTGGGAGCAGAGAATAACATACAAAGGAAAAGAGAAGGAAGATAAACAATTCTTAGACATTTGTGGTGTTAAAGATAGATCAAAACTTATCCTCACCGAAGATCCTTGCAGTAGAGAAAAAAGATTGTTAGAGATGCATAAGAACGATAAACTTCAACGCGCTCAACGTGCCATTGCTGAAGTTGCCTCTGAAGTCGATTCCTTGGCTGATCAGGTAAACCTTTGTCTACGGATTCGTCTTATGTACCCAGTACGCCATTATTACCGCTCATTGACTTTACGAGCTGAACTATTTTTGAATTTTTGATAGTAGGAAATCTTAGTTCAGCCTTATGTAAGACTGAAAAAGGCAATGATGAATTCATGATGAGCCTGTAGCTTCGGAATGCTAGACACGAACCTGCTATAATGTATTTGTTTGTTCAGGTTTCTGGCATCGAGAAATCAGTAGGAAACGGAGTTAAGGTGGCAGAGGTTCGGATATCAACATTGATTGAACTGCTGATGAGACAAGCAGTAAAACTAGATAGCATTATTTCTGCAGGAAATGAGGTTTCAGCTCTAAAGAATTTGCAGGTAACTTCACTCGATCACTCCCCGTCTCCCTATCTCGTTTCTTTCTTTTACGACTTATCAATACTTAACCGGCTACAATAATCAATGTAATATAATTTGAATATTTTGAATGATCGACTACTGGTTAAATTTCAGGGTAAAAGAGTGCAGAAATGTGTGGAAACACTCGACGTGCTGAAAATATCGAATGCTAGTCTGAAGCCTGTGGTAGTTACCACAAAATGGGAGACTTTTGATCCTTCTCCCACCACCACAAGTCACCATTGGAACCTCTTGGATTAATTGTTATTCGTCCGAGTTCACCCTGTCTCGGGCCGAGATTAGCTGCATCTGCAATTCTGCATTTTATTGTGTTTGATTAGATGGTGAAGAAAGAGTGAAGACTGAAACCCATGAACAGAGTTTTTGCTCTTTTTCTTATGTGCAATATTACTGAATTTGTACCATCCTGCAACCACTAAGATTTGGTAGAAAAGATCAATAATTTTTTTTAAAAATTGATTTATGTATATACAAATTGAATTCATAATGCTACTACTTTGATCTTCTGCTTAAATGAGCTTATCCCGATTACTTGTTTACCTTATATGCTTTACTAGGAGTACTTCCATTATTGGTAGAAAAATGACTGGGACGAAAAGAGTGTAATTATGTATTCTTATTCAACTATACCAGCTACAGGTAATTCGTTATCTTCACATGTAAAACCGTCTCATATGAGTTTTTATTTTAAATTGTATAGACATAAAACGATAATGAAACTCTTACTCGATTCTCCCCCGTCTCAAATCCAAACCCCAAACCAACATCAAACTCCATATTATTATGCATGTGCACATCATTCCAACATGACCAAGTAATGCAAATGCTTAAGGAATTCAAACCAAAATTTCTTAAACCCTTTTCCCTCTCATTTTTCTGCACTAAAACCCTAACAGAAAACATAACAAAACCCTTGATTCTTAAACAATGCATTGCACTTTTACAATCATCTGCATCTTCAACCTACAAACTCAAACAAATCCATGCTTTTTCCATCAAACATGGTGTACCATTAAACCACCCACATTTCACCAAACACCTTATATTTTTGGCGGTTTCGTTGTCGAAAACTATGGTTTATGCCCAGAAGGTATTTGATCAAGTCCACACCCCCAACATTTTTGCATGGAATACCATGATTAAAGGGTATGCTTCAAGTGAAAACCCTAAACCAGCTATATGTTTATATAGTGAAATGAAGGTAAAAAATATTGAGGTTGATACACATACTTACCCTTTTCTTTTGAAGGGAATTTCTAAGTTATTGGATGTTGTATTGGGTGAAATGGTGCATTGTGATGTTGTGAAAAATGGGTATGATTCATTAGTGTTTGTGCAAAATGGGTTGGTTCATTTCTACGCGGTTTGCTCAAAACCTGAGAGTGCACATAAGGTGTTTGAGGAAATGCGTGTGAGAAATCTTGTGACATGGAATTCTGTGATCAATGGGTTTGCTCTTAATGGGAGATTTGATGAAGTTCTCGCCTTTTATAGGGATATGGATGATGAGGGTGTGAAGCCTGATGGTTTTACGATTGTGACGTTGTTGTGTGCTTGTGCTGAGCTTGGGGCGTTGGCGTTAGGTAGTAGGGTACATGATTATATGTTTAAGGTTGGTTTGATGGAGAATTTGCATGCGGTGAATGCGTTATTGGATTTTTACGCGAAATGTGGGAGGGTTAGAGACGCGGAGAAAGTTTTTGATGGTCTGAGGGAGAGAAGTGTGGTGTCGTGGAATTCTTTGGTTACTGGGCTGGCTGTAAATGGGCACGGAGATGAAGCGCTTGAGGTTTTTATGAAGATGGAGAAGGAAGGATTCATGCCAACTGAGATTACCTTAGTCGGGGTCTTGTATGCTTGTAGTCACTGTGGGATGGTCGATGAGGGATTCGATTATTTCAATGAGATGAGAGAGAGATATGGAATTGTGCCTAAGATTGAGCACTATGGCTGTATGGTAGATTTGCTATGCAGAGCAGGGAAGGTGAGGCAAGCTTATGAGTTCATTCAAAATATGTCGTTGAAGCCGAATGCTATTATATGGAGGACGTTATTGGGTGCATGCGCAATACACGGGGATTTAGCTCTGGCCGAAGCTTCAAGGACTAAACTGTTGGAATTAGATCCCAAGCATAGTGGAGATTATGTGCTCCTTTCGAATCTTTACGCATCTGAAAATCGATGGAAAGATGTTCACCAATTGAGAGCTACTATGGTGAAAGACGGTGTTAAAAAGCCACCAGGATTTAGCCATGTTGAGCTAAGAAATCGTGTACACGAGTTTGTGATGGGAGACCGATCACATCCACAAGACAAAGAAATCTATGAAATGCTAAGTGAAATCACAAAGTTGCTGAGATTAGAAGGCTATGTGCCTCACACAAAAAATGTGCTTGCTGACATACAAGAAGAAGAGAAGGAGACGGCTTTAAGTTATCACAGCGAGAAAATCGCAATCGCTTTTATGCTCATCAATACATTGCCAAGAACCCCAATTACAGTTATAAAGAACTTGAGAGTTTGCCCGGATTGCCATGTCGCAATAAAACTGATATCCAAGATTTTTGACCGTGAGATAATAGTTAGGGATCGTAGTCGTTTTCATCATTTTAAAGACGGTTCTTGCTCTTGTAAAGATTACTGGTAAATGGTATTGAAATTACAGATATTTGAAGAGTTGAAGGCCAAGATTTCAATCACTTTGTTGTGTTAAAGCCACGTCCAGCAAGTTAGCGGACTCACTGGGTTTTTATTGCATCGGACTACTTGCAGTCTTGCATTCATTCGGTTGGAACAAATCAAATTTTTGATGATGTGAACACTTTTTTTTTGTGTTTGAAATAAGCTTACAAGAGGCATTTTGCATTAATTGACGATCAACAAAATAGCAGGAAAGCTTGTGTCGGGTATCACCAACCACCCCATAACGTCTACTCATTACACAGGGTCGCGACTATGCAGCTTTATGCAACCAAGATCTAGTATGTCTTCTACAAGAAATGTTCAAATCGTCGAGTGCTGGGCTGCTGATTTGGAGAAGTATACAGACTACTGTGTTTAGGAATGCTGAAGTTGGAGCTTGAAAAGCTTGGGTTAGAGTCGAGCTCCAAGCTCAAAACTCGGGCATAAAATGTGATACGGTTCATACGCTCCATCTCTTTTAAAGACGACTTATACAATTTTCAAGGACAAAAATATATGAGAGAAATAGTATCCAACATAAATTTGTTAGAGGTAAATCGGTAATTGACAAAATATGAAGAGAACGAAATGGAAAGAATATTTGCTCTATAAAACACTCTGTACATTTTTTAGTTAAATTGGTCGAAAGTACCCATTATGGAGACTACATCCCTATTAGGGATGGCAGTAGTCTAGGGCCCTGCCCTTATCTGTGGATCGGATCCTGATGGAGTGAATATATAGATCTCATTTTCATAAATCTATTGGATATGGGTAGTATATGAATGTAGAAAATTTATTTGGATATGGATATGGATCTTGATGCTAGGAAGGAAAAAGAGTTAAACGTCGCACGATGACGTGCAATCTCGGTGTCACCCTCTCACATGTATTAAATGGAGGTCCCAACTCCCAATAATCATCATTCATCAATGCATCACATGTAATAATTTGGAACCCCAATAATCTCGGTGTCAAAACTCTCACCGGGGGTCACCGTATCATTATCCAAGAAGAATAACTAACATTTATAAAAGTAATGTTTTCTCATATTTTATTCAACTCTCTTATGACAATATTCTTTTTTTTTTTGCAGTTGTAAAACAGGAGTTCTTATACAAGTGGGGTGTTCACCGGTCCAAAACCGGACCGGACCGGACCGGACCGGACAAACCCGTGGACCGGACACTCACCATCCCCAAGACCGCGGACCGGACCGGTTGGGAGGGGACCCGGACCGGACCGGACCGACACCCTTTAGGTCCGGTTTTTTCCGGGTTTGGACCGGACCGGTACTACTTTACAAGGTAAATTGATTTTTTTTTCTTATGTGGACCGGACCGGACCGGACCGGAGACCGGTCACCATATTTTTGGGGACCCGGAGACCGGACCGGCATGTATTCGGTCCGGACCGAACGGTCCGGGTAGGTCGGGTTTGCCGGTCCGGGTCTCTTTTTGAACAGCCCTACAAGTGGCATTTGACTCATATGGTCAGATGCACTTATTTTAGTAATAACATAAAATAAAACAACAATGTAACTACATCGAGTAACGTAAGTGTGTTGACGGCGAACGAACGGCTGAAAACAGGAATCAACTTCAACCCTCATGAAGGGACGATCACATGTGGCCAAATGATCGAACATATCTTTACTCATCTTAATCAACTGAGCTTCAGAGAAATACTTGCAACAAGACACAAAAATATGTCTCGGAGATTCATCCCGTTGGCTTTGATACACAATATCCGGAAACCAATGAGACCCTTTACCCACCGAGAGTGAACAAAGTGCACTTACGCCCCAAAGACGTAGAAAGAAAAGACGGAATGTAGACCAGCAAAGCCTACCTCTAGAGGTCCAGAGGAGAAACTCCTACACTTTGAAGAACAATCCCTACGGACAAGAAACTCATAGCCAAGAAAAGTGAGTAAGAAGATAGAAAGCAAAAGAAAAAGCCAATAAGCCCCCAAACCAAAACCATCTCGGTAGGACGGAGGGAGATGGAAACAATACACACCGGATGAAGAGTTAATAATATCCTTATTAAGCCGTTACTAAAAAAAGACACCCTTAGAGTACAATGAAACAATTAAAACTATAAAAATAAAGCTAGAGAAACTTATTATTTGAAATAACGATGAACAAGGTAGATAAAAAGTAAACATCAATTAGAATCTGAAACCACCACAACCCAACCAACCAACAACACTGCCAAAAACCCAATTCGTCCCCTACCAGGCACATCTCAAAGAAAGAATCGTCACCTATGACCTCACACCAACCTCTATGAAACCAACGGGCACATATCTAGACACATTCCAAAGTCGAAAACCAACAAAGGACACCCATTTCACTAAGCGACACTTCCCGGACCACCGCCTTACATGCAAAGACCAAAGACACAAACACAAGAGACACACAAAAAAAGGACCGATAGGTGGGGGAAATGGGGGATCACCAATCGGTCCCAAACCGACCCGACAACAAGGGGCAACCCTTTTTTAGAAAATGATTCTCTCTTGATGGATGCCCCAAAAGCTTTCCCAAAACCTCAAAATTATAGGCTAAGGTGTACACAATTTTCTCCATGAAATCGTGTACTCCAACGGTTGGGACATGGTTTTCTATAAAACCATGGACACAAGTGGTTTTGGCAAAAACCATGTCCTCAAAAGGTTTTTAAACAAAACCACTCTTACTACAATATGCTTAAACAAACTAAACACTGAACCCACTTACCAAACTAAGCATTGAACCCACTTAGCAAAACCTTAAGAACAGGGGTGGGGGAAAAGGGGATCACCCCTGGGATGCATGTAAGGTTTACGGCTACAGGACAAAGCATTGGAGGGACAGGAACTCCGAGGAAGAAGCGACAACCACCGAAATAGGCCAACACCGTCAAAAAAGAGAAAACACAAAGGGTGAGGTCAAAAAACGGATCAAAAGAGGGACGAGATATGAAGAATCGCCGGAGAAGGGCCCCGGAATGGACCCATATTCGGCGATCGGGTAAAGGACGAAGAGGGGCAGGTGTGGGAGGTAGTGGCGGCGGTCCAAAAACAGATAGGCTTTTTAGTGTTTTACAGAGAAAAGGGGAAAGTTTTTTTTTCTCTCTCTCCTCTCACCTTTGGGGAGAGTACTTATTATAAAAGATGTATTTCTTAAGAATTTTATGTCAATATTCTTATTTCATAGGCATTAACGAATTTATTGCCTAACTTTTAATGTTTGAGAGACAACAAATAACTTTTTTATCGTACAAATAATAATTTACGCGGCAATTTGTTACTTTAGCATGGTAACTATCGACATATTTTATATCTATAATTCAATTAAACATTCTAACGCGTTTTATGTTATTTTAATTGTAAAAGTACATGTAGAAGACGAATAAAATAACGAAAAACTTTGGAAAAGATCGGACCATTTAAGACCCAGTTCTTGTGGATCTGGACATGATTCTGAGAATTTTTGACCCTATGGATATGTGTCAAATATGAGAAATAGGAACATACATCAGAGGTATTACCTCACATTTTTTCTAGTTTTTGAGTATATGCATATTTTTTTGAGCATATGAATATTTTTCTGAGCTTATAAATATTTTTTTTGAGCATATTAATATTTTTTTGAGCTTATGAATATTTTTTTGAGCTTACTACCTTAAACTTTATTTGTTTTTGAGCATATGAGTTTTTTTTGAGCTTATTACGTCAAACTTTATTTATTTTTGAGCATATGTGCATTCTGAGCTTATAGAAATTTATAAGTTAGATTTTAATTTTTTTTCTTAAAAGTAAAATATAACTAAGTTTATATGTAATGTTTTAGAGCTTAATGTTTTAATAACTTAACTCAAAAACTTTATACCAATACTCATAATTTTTAAAACAAAACTCAAAAACATTAAAATAAATGTTCAAAAAGTATAATATTGGTGGTAATACCTCGGATGTATGATCCTCCTACTGGTCAAATATAGATCTAACATATACAATATGGATATGGATATGGATCCTATAAGACTCTACCTATACTCTACTTTTTATCATTCCTAATCCTTATTATTATAAATCCCTACTTATTTTTTAATTTTAAATCACTGTACTTTTTGAATGATCAATACTATCTTGATGAACTTAATAGTTAAACTAACTAATATCCATTACAAAATCTATACAATATTATTAAAGGGTAACATAATATGTCACGTAGACAATGTCACCTAGCATTAACAAAAAGTCACGTCACTTATTACACATGACATATAGTCATGTCATTATTTCTTATTTAAAAAGAAAAATAAAAAAATTCTAGAACATTAAATGTAAATAACATAACAAAGATTAACCTTTGGCCTTTTTAATTTCTAGATAAATTAAATAACAATTAAAAATCAAAATTCCTAATAAATTAAAAATAATAAAATATCGATGTTTATAGTTAGAATATTTTAAGCAACAAATAAATATCATATAATTCTAATCTTGACGACGTTTATAAAAAATACAAATTTGTAAATATTAAGGTCAACTAATAACATACTTAACATTAATAAATATTAGCCTTTTAATTTTTAAAACTATTACTCGTACTAGTTTTGTGGCCCGTGAATTTCACGAAATATTTTGTTTATTAGTGTGATTTTTTTAGTGTTTCTAGTAATTTGGACTTTATAAAATATCAAATCACATAGTAAGATTACCTCATAAATAATTTACGATAGATCGTGTACTAAAAATATGGGCATTGACATGTTAACATAAAGATCAAGGTTGATAAATTAAAGGAATAATTGATGGAAATAATCCCACCTTTACCATATCTTCCCAAAATACTCCCACCTTGAATTAATCCGAAAATAATCTCACCTTTTGATAAAATCTTCTTAAATTAGTCCCTTTTACCTTTAACTTGCTAAACCAGTTAATTGTAATATTGTAATATTAATATTCAATCACCTCCCTCTCCCATTTTTCTTTTCTGCAAATTTAATTAATTCCCCATCTTCTTACTCTAACTCCCTTAGACTACGTTTATGGGTTGGGTTAGGTAGGTCTAGGTCTTGAATAAAGACAAAAAAATAACAAATAGAAAAAGGAAAAAAAATTAAAAGGTTGGAACACCTTTGAAGAAACTAGGTCCATACGGTCCAATCTGGACCTCCTGGAACGTGTTCCAGACCTCGTTCTAGACCTTGTTTAGTGTAAAAAAGTATAAGTTAAGGGTAGGTTAAGGTAGGTCTTGATAAAAGATAAAAACGAAGAGGTATGAGTTGAAAGTAGGTTAAGAAAAAAAATTAGTATTTTATTATAGGAACTAGGGCTGAGTAGAGCTACAAGACCTACGGATAAATATGGTCTTATCTCCTTAAATTATCTTATATCAATCCAAGATTCATGACTTATCTTCCAGATTGCAATATATCAATTGTCAATCTAAGTTGATTTTTCTCATTTTGTTGTAGATAGACCTAATTAAAATGATTAATGTTCGGAATATTTCATCAAATTATGCATATATTTAAATATTATGGATGAAGCATTGAAGTATGAATGATCATAAAATTACAATTAGTGAATTTTACATATATGATTTTATTTTCTGGTGGGGTGTGTCGAGGCCTCGAGGTTGTGTTACATCGGTTGAGCTTTCGTTAAAGGTGTGACAACCTAGAGTTGATGACTCTCGAGGTTGGCAGAGAAGTAAGGATGTGGTAAGGGGATAAGATAGCGTGGAGGGGTCACCGGAGGTCGATTTCTGGGTTGGTTACGGGGATGGAGAAAAGTACACTGTGGCGAACCGACGGGGTATGTGCCACGACTGTGGGCCGAGGAAGTCGAATCGAGCAATGACACCTTGGAGAGACTACGTCGGATGTTTTGTGATGATGGTCGTGGCATCAATGTTGATGCGGCGCGATTATAGACCAAAGAGCAGGAGCTCAATTTGGGGGTGTGGTTTTGGGTTTAATTTGTTGAGGCTTTGTCAAATACAAGAGTTTTTGTGATGATGATGACTGAGTTGAAGAGATGGCGGCAAGCTAAGCTATGGGGAACGGGGTTATGATTGTCATAGTTAGGATCGTTTTTGTGTATTTTTTATTTATTTATTAAGTCACCCAAGCGGTTAGATTACCTGCAATATTAGGTCAATTTTTAATAGAGACTATTATGAGAAGATTATGTACAAAGGTGGGATTATTATCAAATTATTTAAAAGTGAGACTATTTTGGGAAGATATGGTAAAGGTGGGATTACTCCCATCAAATTTTCCTAAATTAAATAGGCCACAAGTAGGTGAAGAGTGCTATTTTTTTCAAAGGTAAAATGACGAAAAAAAATAAACAAATACTAAAATAAAAAAAAAAATACAGTTGAAAAAAACTTAAAAACCTATTACCCACTCACGTTGATTTCGTCAATCTTAAAGTTAGGCTCTATTTGGTAAACTAACCGAAAAGGTAGCTGAACCTGAAAAGGTAATTGATAGGGTAGCTGAAAATTAAGAACTGTTAAGGTAGCTGATTATGTAAAAAATTGTTAGGCAAACTAACTGAAAAGGTAACTGATTTTGATGAAATGACGTAAAAGTATATGATAATTATTTAATAGTATAGATTTAAGGGGTAAAAAAGTAAAACAAAAGCAAATCAGATGTCAAAATCTCAAATACTACTCTAAATAGCATTTTATTTTAGGTAGCTTATTTCATTAAATAAGCTACTTGTTGATTAAATAAGCTATTTGTCAAACGCTTACGAAAAGATAAGCTACCTAAAATTTTGGTCAAATAAGCTACTTTGACCAAATCAGATACCTGAAATGTCTTATCAAACGGGGCCTTAGTCTTTAATATATACTCCGTAGTTCTTTAAACAATCCTAATATTTTACTTCTCCATATAGAGTCTTTTTTTCTCTATTGAATCGTCCCTAGAAAAAACAACTTGGTAATTAGTGCGAATTAACCAGCAAACTGTGGAATTTGTTTTATACATTATTATCATTATCAAGTTAAATTTCCTATTAAATAGAGAAAGAAATAGGGGATATAAATGTTGTCGTAGATGATGTAACTATATTAACCTTTGAGGAGATCAACACCATAAATCTTGGTAGTCCCTAAAGAGAACAGAACAACTACACACAACGGAGTTGAAAAATGTGAGGGACACTTCATGCCAATGGAACTTACACTAAAACAGAAATAAATTAGTTAATAATCTAAAATCTTAATATATTTACCTTGATTGGAAATAGAATGAAAGGAAGATTAATGACAAATTTAGGGGTCGTTTGGTTCGGCATGGGAAGATAAAATTCCGGGAAGATAAAATTCGTATGAACTTAAAAATCACGTGAATTAGATAAATGTTGTTTGGTTGAATGTAGGAATTTCAATTCATGCGGGAACTTCCAATTACCTAGAGGGGGCTAGGTAATTGACTTCCTACATAATGTAGGAATTAGAACTTCCTATGGAAGTTATAATTCCCATGAATTGGGCAACCAAACAAGAATCAATTTTCCCACTTCCCATGATTTCCAATTCACGTGATTTTAAAAGCCAACCAAACAACCCCTTAGTTTTACTAACAATAGGGATGCGAAAAAATTTGATTTATAAATTTTGTCTTCTAATAAAAAGATATAAATAATTGAGGACGCATTTATGACTTTTGGGCATCATTTTTTCATTATTAATTATCAAATTTAATACAAGTATAAATATGAATCAGTATTAACCACTATAATAAAAATGACATGTGAATTAAACAATATAATTAAATTACACAATTGATTGTTGATCAATTGATAGGTTCAGTCGTACACCTAACAAGGATAATATCCCGAGACACAAATGAATGTAGCAAAAGGGTCGAACATAAGGGTACGATAATTACGTTATGAAATGTTATGGAATAATTTCTATCTAGATTGATTATGATTTGGGCTTGATTGATTATTTGTTTGTGATTAATAATGATAAAAAGCTTCTAGGGATTTGAGTCAAAAAGTAAATATTATAAATGAATAAATGACAAAGATGTAATGAATTTACATTGTTCGATTGTTTAGGTTCTAAGACACTCACCTCGCGATATTAGTGTCAACTGTAGACCGAGTTTTAAACTGCCGTTTGACTCTTGCTAGATAGTTCTATAATCTCATGCGTGCTTAATCTAGTCTTATTATGTGTCTCTCGACGTATAGAAAGAATTAACAAATTTAATCATTGTTTATGATCTTAAACATAGATTAATCTAAACACAGCAAGCATAGATATAAACAACATGAACAATATTATATCATCTACTAATTATGTCATTTTGCAAGTATTTTTATCACATGTCTTCCCTAGTCTCTAGACTAGAAAAATTAGCTACTCATAATGAAATAAAATGCAAGACAAAATAATGTAATAAAAATAATGAAAATATAATAAAAACTAAGAGAAGGAATATGATTACCAAAATGAAGAATTAAGAACTTTCAATGGAAGAACAAATGAAATCAAAAGATTGCTTGAATTAGAAGAAAGAAAATGCTTACAATGGAAACCTTAACTTCGAATGTGAACTGATGATAAATTGTAAACTAAAATATATGAGAATTTTAGGAGAAATTGTGTAAGCTAAGCTAAGAAAATATATAAGAAAGTGTATCTAAAGTTTCACACAACACCTCCTATCCATAGTAAAATAGGAGGTGAAACGTAAAATAAGTCAAGGCGCCAAATGGAGGTCAACCCCGATCGAGGCCGCAGGTCCACAATTACTTCCTCTTCAATTCTTCAATAAATGCCTTAGTAAATAGTAATCCAATGTCTACTCTTAATGTCTTGATTAATCACCCGGTTAAAGACCTTAATCAACATCTTACGAGCATTCACTGTTTGACTAATCATCTTATCATTTTGGACTTTGCATTTGGGTTTGGCTTAAGATTTAATTTGTATTTTACATTTCTCATTTTTCATGTTTGGCCTTATGATTTCTTCCATAGTCCAATTTAGCTTCCCTCATAGCCATATAATCTATTGTATGCAATTGTAGTACGGAAAAACCTTTAAATGTTTACATTCCTACAAAATATAACAAACATGAGCAAAACAACTAGAAGACGATATTAGCTCAAGAAAACACTAATTAATGTGAAATAAGCAATATAAACCGAACTAAAATGAGGGTTACAATATATAAAATATGCACTTATCAGCAATACAATAGGTGAATTAAATAGAGAAAAAGGTTAATAAAAATTACGGGTTTAAGTAGTATAAAAAATCTTATCAATTTATTAACATATTATATTACAAAAATTAATTAAATAAGAATAATTTTTAATTAATTTGGTGGGTGAGGTATTATGAAGAGTTTTAATCAATTTATTATGATGTTTAATTAAAAAAATGAATTGAATAGGAGAAAGTGTTAATACAAATGGTCACTACAAGAAAATAGCACGGGATAATTATTTGTTTTCTTAGAATTTTGACGTTTATTTTTATTCATAAAATTAAACGTCAATGTTTGAATATAAATGTATAACAAATTTTGCATAAATTACAATCTATAGTACAAATAATTTACAATCTATATGTTGGGAAAGTAACCCCAACATTATAAGTAATGAGCTAGTGTAACATATGAGTCTTTATGCTTAAGTTACTATTATTTATGTTTTGTATGTTAGATGTTCTTAGTATGTAGTGAATAGGAGTTAACTTTGAATGATATAATGGCTCTTTATGTTACTAGATGAGTTATGACTTAGGACTTTATATAAATAAGGGTCATTAGTCAAGTTGGAAAGTAAGAGTGTAGTGCTTAATATCCCGAGTTAAGCATAGTTGGAAATCTTGGCTAGTAGCTAAGTGTTTGAGGATTGATTGTATTATTGTTAGTGTTTGAATAATAATACAAGTTGGGTTGTGGTTAATTCCATAACAAAATATTTTGTCTTTGCATCTTTATATTATTTGTACCAAAAACCCCAACAAATTGGTATCAGAGCTACGGCTCGATGGAGAAAAGTTTTGGTACAAAGTTTAAGATGGAGTTGTTCAATGGTAAGAACAATTTCTCGTTGTGGCAAAGCATGATAAAAGATGTTTTCATACAACACGGGTTGTATGCGACTCTTGAAGATAAGAACCCTGATGATGTTCAAGTTGTCAAATGGGAGGACATGAAATTGCACGCGGTTAGTACAATTCGGTTAGCCCTTGCACCCGCAATCAAGTATAGTGTGTTAAAGGAGACAAATCCAAAGGAGTTGTGGACCAAGTTATGTAGCATTTATAATGCGAAATCCTTGGCTATTGAACTATTTTTGAAGAAAGATCTTTTCGAGCTCGAGATGGTAGATGACGGAGATTTGAGGGATCATTTAAACAAGTTCAATGGCTTGATCACCCAATTGGCGAGTTTGGATGAGACATTCAAAGAAGAAGACAAGGCAATAATGTTGTTGGCGTCTCTTCTCAAAAATTATAACACGGTTATCACTAGTTTACTTGTGGGGAAGACAACATTGGCCTTAGATGAGACCGTTGTGGTTTTGCTTAAGTCCGAAAAGTTGATGAAGCAAGGAGGCGGTGACTCTTCACGTGAAGGAGGAGCTTTTGTGGGTGAATGTCGTGGCAAGAAAAAAGGCGGTTGGAAAAAGCACAATCCTAATATTAATTGTTTCTATTGCGGTGAGTTAGGTCATATACAAACTATGTGTCCTAAGGCAAAAGAAGATTTGAAAGAGTTGAAAAGAACTCGTGGAGGTGGGGTTGTAGCTATGGCAGAAGTTGATGATGGTGAACTCTTAATGGTTCATGGGGATAAGGAACCTAAGGAGAGTTGGGTGTTAGATTCGGGAACTTCCTATCACATATGTGGAAGAAGAGAGTGGTTTTCTTCTTATGAAGAATGTGAAGGAAAGCACGTTAGTTTGCCAAATGGTGATAAGGCAAAGATTGAAGAGATTGGTGAGGTTAAGATAAAACTTAACGATAGTCAAGTTAAAAGGTTTGGCGATGTTAAATACATACCAAACATTAGTAGAAATTTTAATCTCATTAGTTAGATTAGATTCTAAGGGTTTTAAGAATGGTGTTTTGTAGGTCACTAAAAATGGTAAGGTGATTCTCAAAGGTAAAAGAGGTGAGACTAACTTATTCACATTTTATGGAAGATGTGTTGAAGATGAGTTAGTTCAAGGAGAGGTACTCTCAAGTGAAGGAAAGGTGCTTTCAAGTAAAGGTAGGGTTGCTCCGCTCGATGATTGACAGGTCGAAAATAATGTTGGGCTTAAGGGGAGGTTTGTTGGGAAAGTAACCCCAACATTATAAGTAATGAGCTAGTGTAACATATGAGTCTTTATGCTTAAGTTACTATTATTTATGTTTTGTATGTTAGATGTTCTTAGTATGTAGTAAATAGGAGTTTTTTTTTTTTGAAATCCCACAAGGCGGGATTAAATCCTATCATTTAAATCAGACAAAACCAAATTATGAATGTATGGTGGAAGGTCTATCCTATTCCACAACTGCCCCGGATTCACAGACGAACCCAAATGTGCGAGCTCGTGTGCTACCCTATTAAACTTCCGACTTATAAACGACCACAAGCAAACATCAAAGCTGGTAACGGTTGCGTGAATATCATCTGCCAGTAAATGAAGGTCACTGCGTCCTCTTTCCTTCCTCTGCAACATCTCTATCAGCCCCTTGCAGTCACTTTCGATCACGATATTTCTATGCCCATGTCTTCTTGCTTCTTGGACACCCGCTAACACCGCTTCACCTTCCGCAATCTCCGCCTCTGTGACCTCCTGCTTATACCTACTAATAGCCCACAAAACCAGCCCCTCCGAATCCCGACATACAACCCCAAACCCAGTCCCTCACCCCTCCTTCGCCCCTGCATCCACATTGATTTTAACCACGTTCTCCCTCGGCCGCGACCATCCTCTCCTAGTCTCCTCCGTCTCTTCCGCATCCTGTCTCCCTCTGTTTTCAGCCTCCTCTCTCAGCTCCTTCATAAGGTCATCCACGCGTCTGATCACTTTCTCTATCACCACGCCCTCACCTTCAAAAACCATGTTGTTTCGGGCCTCCCAAAGCGCCCAACAGCTCATCATGAACAACTCTATCTCGCCACTCTCCATCTCCCTCCACACTTCCTCCACCCACTCCCTCACCCCCTCATGCCCTTCGACCTGCCGCACCTGTAAACCCAACCTAGCCCACATCCCTCCCGCCACCCCGCAACCCCGAACAAAGTGAAGACATGTTTCCTCCTCATATTGACACACCGGACAGACCGTATTAATAGACCTCACACGCTTCGCCAAGTTAACTCGTGTAGCAATGGCATTATTACGAAGAGCCCACATAAAAACTTTGACACGAGGAAGCATATTCGTATTCCAAATCCGATTCCACAACTCCTTTTCTTTCCTATTATCAGACGTACTCCCATCAGCCTCCCCTCCCATAGTTAAAGCTTTGTAGGCAGATTTAACTGAGTACTCGCCTTTCCGCTCAAACTCCCAGACCCACGCGTCCTCAGGTTTCTCGTTGCTTATCCGTATGCTACAAACTCGTTCAACCTCAAAAGGTAGCAACAGACTCGACAGTTTCGCTCTATCCCATCTACTGCCCTCGTCATTCCATAAATCCGCCACCATCATATTCGCATCCGCTTCCCCCCTAGGTGATAAAATACGCCTTGTTTGTGTATTGGGTATCCACGGATCATCCCATACTCTTGTGTTTAGTCCATTCCCAATTCTCCTCCGCATACCGAGCTCCAACACATTACGAGCCTCCACCAATCCACGCCAAGTATAGCTCGGATTTACTCCTAAATTCGCTGTCATAAAGTCACCCTGTGGAAAATACTTGGTCGTGAAAATTCTTGTCATAAGGCATGTTGTATTGGTAACACATCTCCATGCTTGCTTCCCCAACAAAGCCATATTAAACTTGTGATAGTCCCTGAAACCCAGACCCCCCAAGCACTTCGGACGACAGAGTTTTGACCACGCCAGCCACGGAATTTTTCCTTTTCCATTCGCCGTTCCCCACCAAAACCGAGAGACCATGGAGCGCAAATCATCGCAGAAGGTTGTCGGCAGTTTGAAGACACTCATAGAATAAGTCGGGATTGATTGGGCTACCGCCTTTATCAATACTTCCCGTCCCGCCTTCGAAAACAGTTGACCCCTCCACCCTTGAAGTTTTTTGCTCAATTTCTCTCGAACCACATTTGTCAAAAAACGTTTTGAGTGACCAATGACAGTAGGAAGTCCTAGGTAGGTGGCTTGAGATTCCACGTACCTTACTCCCAGACAAGTTATGACTTGTTCTCTATCCACTCCTCTTGTCCCCCGACTGAACGATACCGTCGTCTTATCAAAATTTATCATTTGCCCCGATGCCTTCTCATACTCGGTAAGAATACCTTTAAGTATTTGGGCTTCTCTCAACTTTGCTTTGACAAAGAAAATGCTGTCATCCGCAAAAAAGAGGTGGGAGACCATAGGTGCATTCGGCGCGATTCGTAACCCGTGTAAGGACCCATTTTCTGTTGCTCTTCTCACCAAACTCGATAGAACCTCCGCACATATGATAAAAAGATAAGGCGACAAAGGGTCCCCTTGTCTCAGCCCCCTCCCGGACTAAACTCATCCGTAGGCTTACCGTTGACAAGAACCGCAAACCTGACAGACGATACACAATGCATAACCCGTTGAACCCATTGCATATCAAACCCCATCCGTATAAGAACCCTCTCCAAAAACACCCACTCAACCCGATCATAGGCCTTCGACATATCCAACTTCAGAGCCATAAACCCGTTCTTATTTTTTGAATTTTTCATATGGTGAAACATTTCAAACGAAACAAGAACATTGTCAGTAATCAATCTACCCGGAGTGAAGGCACTTTGGTTCTCAGAAATGATCTCGCCCAAAAACATCTTCAGTCGATTAGCTAAGACCTTCGACACAAGTTTATAAACAACATTACACAAACTTATAGGTCGAAAATCCACCATCTTATCCGTCGCCTTTTTCTTCGGTATTAGCACAATATGGGTCTTATTAACTCCTTCCGGAAACGGTTCACCACGGAGTACATTCAGCACAACTCTCACCACATCTCTGCCCACGATATGCCAGTATGTCTGATAGAAAAGACCGTTCATGCCATCTGGTCCGGGAGCCTTTAATGGGTGCATATCATTTAACACCCCCACGACTTCATCAACAGTATATTCCTTCCTCAAAATCTCATTCATCCTGTCAGTAACTCTCGCCTCGACTCCTTGCAAAAGGGACTCAAACTCGGTAGGTTGACTCGATGTAAAAAGTTCTTCAAAATAGCTCTTCACAATGTGATCAATATCCCCCCTGTCTTCCCGAAGTTGCCCAGCCCCATCAACCATTTTATTAATTCGATTCCGCTCTTTCCTTTGCCCCGCTTTCCGATGAAAAAATTTTGTATTTCGATCTCCTTCTTTCAGCCACAAAGCTCGCGACCGTTGCCTCCAAAAAACTTCCTCTTGTCGAAGAAGCTTGCCAATCTCTTTAACCAACAACCGCCTCTCCTGAACCTCCCTCACTGAACGGCCCCCCTCCTCTAATTGTTGTAGGCGCCTACGCTTCGTAGAAATGTCTCTGACAATTTTTCCAATACTAACGCCCTTCCACTTTTGGAGCTGCTCCGCACATCGGGATAAAGTTGCGACGATATCTGTATCCCCTCCATCCCACGCCTGTCTAATGGTCTCCTCGCAGCCATCTTCCCCTACCCAGACTTGTTCAAACCGAAACAACTTCTTACTCTCCCTCTCCTCTTGTCGTTGCAGCTGTAACATAATGGGTGAGTGATCCGACCATTCTTTGGTTAAATGAAAAAGTTTGGCCCTTGGGAACATATTACTCCAATTTTCGTCACACAACGCTCTATCTAGCCGGCATTGTCTATTATCCTCTTCCGCTTGTCCATTGTCATAGGTAAACTCATATCCAACGTACTCAAGATCACGAAGTTCACAGTCATCAACCGCATCTCTGAAATTCGACATTTGCCACTGAGCCCTTGTACCCCCCTTCATTTCGTTCATAAACAGCACCTCATTGAAGTCCCCTATGCAAACCCAAGGCACGTTTGAATGGCCCCGAAGCTCCCTCAATAACTCCCACGAAAGATGACGATCTGTTACACTCGGCCATCCGTAAAAACCCGTCAACCTCCAACACCCTTCCTCTCCCCTGATCTCAAAGTCCATATGGTGCATCGACGCTGTCTTAAAAACACAGGTAATATGCTTCTTCCACAGGAAAGCCAAACCTCCCGAACGCCCTGCACTATCCACCTCCATGCTATCATAATCTGTAAGACTACACCGAATCCTCCGAAACTCTTCTCCGCTAAGTTTTGTTTCGGAAAGGAAAACTATAGCGGGGGCCTCTCTTCGTAACAAATTACGAAGACCGCCTACTGCCTCGGGATTGCCCAGTCCCCGGCAGTTAAGGCTAAGTATTTTCATTGAGCCCCGCGGGGTTGAGAATCCTCAACCTCCGCCTCAGATGAACTGACATCCATGATTTTACGGTTTTTGTGCCCACTACTCTCCTCCCCCTCAAGTCCCTGCCTTCTACTCCTCTTAACTCCCACCCTAGATCCCTCACTATCCCCGTCACCCTCTGCTCCCATCACTTCCATATATTTATCCCTCTCCACTCCCTCACCCCTAGCATCCATAAGGTTCCCCCTTGCCAGACATTTCCACTTAGAATGTTGTTTCACGTTCCGCACCCCACTTCCAGTCCCCTGCTCCTGATTTTCTCCCACTCTTACTTCCCCTTCAAGTCGTCTGTTTATTATTTCCTCCTCCAGCCCTCCAAACCCCGTGCCTCCATCCCCACCACCAGCCATCAATTTTTCTTGGACTGTCTCTCCCACATTACAGTTATTTCCTCGATCACCGCCGTTGTCCTCCCCTTCGCTCCTCGCATTCCTCTCCCCCTAGTATCCCCCTTCTTCATCTTCGTCAAAAGAGAGAATTGTTGTAGTTTAGCGATCATGTTGTTTATGTCCTCCACTTCCTTCCCCCTAAACTCCTTCTCAAACGCTCCGGTTAAAGCCTGAGCTCCTTTCGGTCCTCCCTCCGGCATTGTTTTAATGACCCGCCTAGGGGAAGCTCTTAACTGCTCGCTAAATCGCAATTCCCCTTCCTCATAAGGCCCCTCCTCACACTCCTTTTCTCCATGCCCTAACACACCACAACCATAACAGAAGATAGGTAGTTTTTCATACTTTGTTTCAAACTTCACTGATTCACCATTCGTCATACGGACATGCACCATATCCCGCAAAGGTTTCCGTACATCATGCAAAATTCTAAGACGTACAGCTTTTTCAATGTCCATTAATGGTGTTTCATCCACTTTGACAAAATTGCCTAATTGCATCCCTAGTTTACTCCTATTCTAAAGGTACGGTTGTTGGAAACCTAATTGATGCGAGTAAGAAAATTTTTCTATTTGAGTTCGAGTCAGAATTTGATAAAGCGAAGGTTGTCGATGCACAACCTTGGCACTTTGACAAATATATTTGGTGCTTCAATGATCCAATATGCGATGGTAAATTGTCGGAGACCCCTTTATTCCTTGTTCCGTTTTGGGTCATTAGGAGTTAACTTTGAATGATATAATGGCTCTTTATGTTACTAGATGAGTTAGGACTTAGGACTTTATATAAATAAGGGTCATTAGTCAAGTTGGAAAGTAAGACTGTAGTGCTTAATATCCCGAGTTAAGCATAGTTATAAATCTTGGCTAGTAGCTAAGTGTTTGAGGATTGATTGTATTATTGTTAGTGTTTGAATAATAATACAAGTTGGGTTGTGGTTAATTCCATAACAAAATATTGTGTCTTTGCATCTTTATATTATTTGTACCAAAAACTCCAACACTATAATATTGTTTTAAAAAAAACGTACATAGTTTGAATAACGAATACAAATATTTTTTTTATTAATTACAAAGAATATATATGAACAAAATAGTTATCTAAAATTTGCACCGAAAACTGTCTAACTCATTAACTTGTGTGCTCTTTTATTCGAGTAAAACTTTTGATAAAACAATATATCCATAACTTAAATTTTTTTAGCTTGCTTATTGGAACTTTAATTTTACCTCAATTTTGTGCCTTCTGAATTTATTTCCTCTTCAAATTACTCACGTGATGTTTTGTCTTATCTACATTCACATACATTTCATGATGCTTTAAATCTTATATAAAAAATATTTTGACCAAAAGGTAAAACATTAACATGGCAAAAACTTGACAAACGAATTAAAACATTGTTACATGTAAATAAATAAGTTACACTAAATGAAAAACAAGAATTCAAATATACAACACAAATGATTATAAAAATCAACATAACAAATTAAAATATATTTTGTTGGACACCACCGCAACAACAACAACAACAACAACAACCAACAATAATTTTCAATATACACACTATCATCAAATAATTAAATTAAACCATGGAATATAATCAATACATAGAAACTCATGGGTAATAGATATTACATAAATAAAGTGAATATAACTATTTTAGTATTATAGTTTTTATAGACGTTACATAACCATAAATTTTCGTATTTATTTTAAATTTTAATTTATTTTGTGGCATTATTAAATTAGATAATTGATTGTCGAGAAACTCAAAAGGTGAGATTAAACAGCAAAAAATGTTAATGAAAATTATGGGTGTTAAGTAATATAAAAAGTTTTAATCAATTTATTAACATATTAGATTACAAAAACTAATTAAAGAGGAACAAAATTTTAACTGCATTGGTGGGTTTAAGTATTATGAATGGTTTTAACTAATTTATTATCATGTTTAATTAAGAAAATGAATTAAAGAGGAAAAAATGTTAATAAAAATGATGTGACATATTATATTAACATCTATTCTCTAGTGAACTAAAGATGTGTTACACAACTATTTTTTATAACGATTAACGAATCTACCAATACTAGTGTTAATCCAATGTAAATAAAAATACACAAGAAAATAAGAACAAAAAAGAGGGACAAATATAAGAACTACTGCGGGAATTGTGATGGATAGTCGTCAAAAATAGCGCTTTAAAAAGTTTATAGACTTTAAAGGTTAAGAATTCTTGTAAATTGATTAAAATTTATTAGAGGTCATTATTCTCATTAAGAGGGAGGGGTTGAAGAACATTACTCGCATAATTATATAGATGAAGAATTGAGAAAAATAAGACTATTACTCATTAAATTTCACATTACTTTCATATGCATTGGTTTTAAGCCCAAATTTTTTTAATTAAGTTACAACATAACATTAAATAGGGATTTGAATACTAATGAATAAGAAGGTAGTGACAGGTGACAACATGTCATTTTCTAGTCGAGAGATGGTGCCACGTGGCACTCAAATATTACTTAGTTTGGTTTTTTTATGTTATTATATAAACATGTTTCATTACCAAAATTTTATTTAAAATGTCTGTTTTAATAATAAATTATGACATATATTGACATGTTTTATTACAAAAGTTCAATTAAAATGTCAATATTAATTATAAATTATGAAATTTCGATGTAAATTTGTAAAGGCTACATAAATTAAATTAATTTATAGAAAATTGAATAAAATCTATAATATAAGACACTTACGTGGCAATGAGTTTACGTGGCATTTACGTGACATTTTTGAATCCTACGTGACTTTGTCTACATGACATTTATTAGTCATTTTATGGTACTCTTTTAATTATATTTTATAGATTCAATTTTAAAAAAACAAACAATCAAAGGATCCAAAATTTACATACAATTCACTGAATGAATTGAATTTAAGACTGTTTTATTAACAACTTATAAAAAATAACAATAATTGGCAAATATAATTAAATTCATTCGAGAGGGAAGAAGAAAGATACCCAAAAGATAAAAGGCGAAAAATGGCGAAAAAATAGGAGAAAAATAAGCAAAATAATTGGAAAATTGTAAAAGTAGAAATAAATATGAGAGAGAGAATCGTGAGGCTTGAAGAAAGAAGAAATCCCGATTTTATTCTTTGCAAAAACGTTTGTGATGATTGAGTTTTTAGTATGGAATTTGAAGATCCAACTAGTTTAGTTTCCCGTGAAATCACGACTTATCAAAATATTGTTCATTAATAAATTTTTGTTTGCGTAAATATTAATATTGTTTTTTTTTAGTAGTTTGATATTCACATCATTTTCTTGTAGTGTTTTTTTTATTTATAGCATATTATTTTCTTGTTATCATTCTCATTACTTTTGTAACCAAATAATATCATTCTCATTACTCTGTATTAGTAACAAAAATAATATGTAATATTAATCATAATTTTGATACCTCTATATTTTTCTTGTTTGTAAATAATATAATGTTGATATTTAAGATTTAAAATATTTTTCACTCATTTTTTCTCAACCGTTGTAACGTTCAATCAAATAAAAATAAACTAAATGAGGTAAGTAAATAGATAAAACAACCTGGATTCTTGCATTGAATATAAAATAAAAAAATATGCTACTCATTAGTATTTGTTTATTTTTGGGATAAAATGTAAGTAAATATTAAGAGAATTAATATATATACAATGTATGTTTGTCACGTTATCATCAAAACATCAATAAGACAACAAAAATCAAATCCATCATGTTTTATTAGTACTCAAATCACAATGAAGATATATAAATTTACCATTTTAACCAACATAATTAAATATATAGAATTTTGTAAATAACCCCTTTATATACCAAAGTTTACAAATAACCCCTTATATGTTTCCTTTTACAAATAACCGCCTTAAATTCAACTTAACTCAGATATTCACCCCCTATTCAATATTAGGTTAACGATTTTTATTAAACCCGATTCATTTACTACTCTACGACTAAAATTTAACAAAATACCTAAACTAACCTCACATATTACCTCACCTTACCTTTGTTTTAATTTACAACCAACATAAAATCTCCAAATTAATTGTTCTTTCTTCATCACTATTCCCTCCTTCCTCTACCAAATCCAATTTCCCCAATCTACGTTTTTGAATGATATAATATTACAACAATAAATTGTGGCGCGTCCATCTTTTGGTGGTTTACAATGTCATATAAAAACGTCTTTTTTCCGGTGCCCATATTGGCATAATTTAAGCTTGGTGACGACTGACGAGATTCGTAGCCAATTTAAACATACAAGAATTTGGCTTATCAATCTTCAAAATAGTTTTGTATATAAATCACAAAGGGCACGGATGAACGCTTTAATTGAACTTATAATACCACTTCCCGACATTAAACCTTATATATCTAAGCGAGGAGCAATTTTTTGGTCACATCTGAATACATTTACGATTGATTAGAGGGAGCAATAACATTAACTAGGGGTATTTTGCTTAAGTCGATAGGGATGCTCTTTCTTCCTATATGTGCAGCCGCCCCACGCTTCTCTTACACGCGAGAACTTTTCTGCCCGGCGGATGGTACTGAACCTGTGCTTTCCTCTTACGCTTTGCTTTAAAGGCAGATAGGTATGAGAAACGAGCAATTCAATTGCTAATGAGTATCCAACTTCATGTGTGATATGTTAGTATAATAAGAAAGATTGATTTACAGGGAAATGAGGGAATTGTGATGGAGATGAACAATTGGTTTTGGGGATTTTATTGGGTTTAAAATTAAAACGAAGTTAGAGATGGGTAATAGGTGAGGGTAGTTTAGATGGGTAATAGGTGAGGGTAGTTTAGGTATTTAATAGAGTTCAAGTCATAAAGTCATAAAAATATTGGGTTTAATAAAAATCGTTAAACTAATATTAATTAGGTGGTGAATATATAAATTAAGTTGGATTTAAGGCGGTTATTTGTAAAAGATAATGCTATATTTATACTAAACTTGCGTTAGTCATATTAATACACATCAACAATGGTGAATATATTAAAATATCCGCAAAAATGCTAAATAAACTGTTACTATAAAATATGTGAGATTAAAAAGTTAAAGTTACAATTTAATCAAGCTAGGATTTCTTTTACAAAAATTTGACCACAATTCACTGATAATTATATTCAATCATCGTAGATTTCAAGTGTGTTCATAAACATTTGACAATGTCTAAAACAAACTATATAATACCAATGTTTTTCAAATTTTTCACTTCTCTTCTATTTCTCTCTTAATTTCTCATTTCTTATCAATTTTGATTCTTGCTCGATCACCACAAAATAAAAATATAAAAGGTGTTAAAAAATAAATCAAATGAAATAATTTGTTGAAAACAAACAATTTTTTTCATTAACTTGTTTTTGAAATGAATGTGCTAGAATTTTTATCAATTCATTTTCTTTTAGTGAATTTTCTTCATAACAGTAGAATGAAGTTCTTCTATTGAAAAAAAAGGTTTGTTCTTAAATCTAAGAATTGAGTTTAATAACCGAATCGCGAAATATCGTCGACGTTTTGCGAAAAATCGTCGACGTAATTCAAATAAAAGACTAACCTTACCCCTACCATTACCACAAAACCTCTAAAATTGAAAATCATCCAAACCCTCACCCACCTACAACCACCACGCAACCGCCCCACCACGCAGCCGCACGCCGACGACCGCGCCACCAGGACCGCCCCACCACGCCGACCGACGAACCACCGGTGAGTATTTTTTTTTTTTTTTTTTTTTTTTTTGTTTTAACTATACTTGTTAGTCTTAATTAGAGATGTATTATGTCATTGTAGTAATTGTTAATGTTAATTAGGTTAGATTTGTTAGTTGTAATGTTGATTGTTAATGTTTTTGGTGGTTTTGTTATTTTTTCAAAAATCGATTTATAATTTGTATTATTGTTCTTGTTAGTTCTAATGTTGTTGTTAGTAGTGTTGTTGTTACTATTGTTGTTTCTATTGTTGTTGTTTCTATTGTTGTTGTTGCATTTCCATTAGAGATTAAATCGAAAGGGCAAAAGACCCAAAACAACCGAATTGAGTTGAGGGACGTGGGTTGGGACGTGTGTGATACACGTTGGTGGGTGGAAGGGACGTGGGGGGGGGGGGCACGTTGGTGGGTGGTAGGGACGTGGGAGGGGGGCGTTGGTGGGTGGTAGGGACGTGGGAGGGGGGCGTTGGTGGGTGGTAGGGACGTGCGAGGGGGGCGTTGGTGGGGGGTAGGGACGTGGGAGGGAGGCGTCGGTGGGGGGTAGGGACGTGGGGTTTAGGGTAAGTAGGGTGGGTTGGGACGTGGGCTTGGGACGGTGGGGGTGGGTATGGACGTGGGCTTGGGGTGGGTTTAGGGTTTAGGGTTTAGGGTTTAGGGTTTAGGGTTTAGGGTTTAGGGGTTTTAGGGTTTAGGGTTTAGGGTTAGGGTTTAGGGTTTTTTTTACGTTCTAACCGTATGTTTTCAATTTTAATTCTTTTAATGTTTTTGTTTTCAGGAATGGCAAACATGCCGTTGAACGATAAAACTTGGCTTTCACAACGGATTGCAGAAGCTGAGACAGATCTCGCAAGCCCTGCTGCGCAAAACCTGATTGTGAAAGAGTCTCTTGAACATCAACGCGACTACTGGATCAAGAGGCGTGACGCAGTCCGGTTAGTTAACGAAGCTGCTAGTTCGTACCCTCGACGTCCTGACACTCGCCGCCTTGCTGAAGCGAGAAACATGATACGTCTTGAACCCCCGGTCTTATCTCAACAGGCGATGCATGTGTATTGCAAGATTATGGATGTTATTAGAATGTATGAAGAGAATCACCCCGACGTTAGCGGTTATCCTGAGATGCGTGGTTGGTGGGAGTTTGAGAAGATATTTTTAAAGATAACCGGGGTTATCCCTCCGTATTTTTCGTTTTGGGCCAATGAGGTCTGAAGGATAGGTTGTATTAGTTAACATTTAAATCGCTTTGTTTGTTTGAACGTTTTTAATTTGATAACTTTTATCTATGCAATTTGTGAACATGAAAATCATTCGAAAAACGGTAACATTTTGAAATTTGAAATCATAACGGTTATATTTAAATATTACAACCTAAAGAATACAAATAAATCTCAACCTAAATAAGACAAATATATCACAACCTAAAGAATACAACCTAAAGAATACAAATAAATCTCAACCCGGGGGAGGCTGTCTTCGGCGCCGAGGAGTTCTTGGTGTTGTTCCCATCAGAGTATGCCATCGTTCGATGTTCGACGTGTACAAATCGGCATAATGTGCAACTGCATCCTCTCTTACCCACGCCCAACAAAGATCGATCGGTGGCATGGGTGCTTCGCTCAGTGGGCCACTGTAGTGCAATCTCATCCAATGGTCATGGTAGTGTACGATCCACATGACACCGTACGGCCTCGACTCGTGACCCGTGGCCCTCAGCGGTAAGAATGTATAACAATTCCAACTCCTGACTCCTTTGTGGACGTGTTGCCCGATACAACAGATAGTCCAGTTAAACAACGACGCAAAGACAGTCAAATACTCGGAAGACATCCAATGATGTTCACCGCAACCCCCGCTACCCGTAAACTCGATAGCCCTCAAGGTATCATCCCATCTGCTCAAAAGCGGAGGCGTGCGAGGAGACTCATCAAACACTGTCTTGTACACTTCGTTTCCCTGAAGCTCTCTAAGACACCACGCTCTCATGACCAAGTGGTCCTGTTCTCGACCCCGGGCGGCATGCGATAGCACCCTATAACCACAATGACCATCAGCAACAACATCAGCCCAACCATCAAAGTGTGCCCATAAGCCTTGGGGGACTGCATATTTTTTTGCCCAAGAACACAAAGGTCCGGTTGTGTAACCGACCTCCAATGGTGCACCAACAGGTCCATCTCCAAAAGAAGATACCGTACTGACAGAAGTTGTTGTCGAAGGGGTGGAACAAAACTTGGCATATCTACGGTTAGCATGCTCAAAAGCGGACTTGTTCCGAGTAGTGGAACCCCTCGGTCTCCCCTTAGGGTTTTCTCGAACCTCAGGTGGACGAATATCTTCATCTGCCGGGTGGAGACCATCTCTAAGTTTCTCAATGATTACCCGTCTCTTCGCCGGATCGACCCCTCTAGCCTGCTCTATAAGAGCATCAAACTCATCATCATCGGTCTTCGGCCTATATTCGGGACTGTCGTACACCAAAGTCCTCCAAAACAAGTGGACATCCTGAACGTGGAGCCTCCTACGGTTTCTTTGCATCAGAATCATAATGCAGGCACAAGGCAACCCGTGTGTAGTCTGTATCGCACATCCACAATTCTTTTCAAGCCCGTTTCCCAGCTCAATCCCTCTCCTAAACTCATCTTCCAGTAACCTAATGGCTTTGATAGACACATGATTTCGCAATAAGGAGAAAAATGGTCCAGCACTTACAGAGTTGGTCAACGACGTCTGTAACTCATGTCGAATCTTGGAGTGTTGAGCTTCAAGCATGCCGTGAATACGAGTCCACATAGTGTCGAGGTTTAAGTTTTGACTCTTCAACCAAGCTTTAAGGAGGGCGTGACACGACTCTACCCGGGAAGTGGCCGTGTTACCGAGATGAAAGTATTCGTTCGTATAGAAAACAACGAACTTCTTCTTGTAATGCGCCCATGTTCTCTGCACATAAGCAGACAACTCCACCCAAGTTTCAGAAAAGGCTTCCCATGCTCTCCCAAACTCACTTTGTGTGCTTGCATTGATGACCCGGTACCAACCCGTTTCCTTACTATGCAATATCATGTCTTTGTACATCATCATCTTTCTTGAATTTTTTACTCTGGTCTCAATGGCTCTGTTCACATGCCAACGACACAAAATGTGAGAAGTGTCCGGATAGAGGTCCTCAATAGCCCGGATCAAGCCCAACTCTCGGTCAGTGACAAGAGTAGGCATAGGTGACGCCCCCAGAAGCAGCTCCTCTAATCTCCGCAACATCCACCCATAAGATGTATCATTTTCAGACGGAAGGAGAACGGTGGCGATTAAGAAGGAGGATCCGACCGGTGTAACGCCAACTATCTCAATAAGTGCAATCTTCATAACATTGGTCGAGTAGGTGGCGTCGATAAGAGCGACATATGGGTAAGCACGGAATAGTTTGACGGATTCCGGATGACACATAAACACATGAGTCAACTCTTTCGTATCGGGGTCTGATTCGTGCCACTCCACATATTGGGCAGCAACTGCTACGGCCAACAGTTGTTGAGCGGGATTCCTACTTTCTCTCATCTCGCGCCGAACCTTGTTCGACTCGCTATAAATTTGGGTGCTACTTGGTTGGGGTTTTTCCGGGGTCCTTTTATGAAGAGCGTTCTTGATATCCCTCGGCGAAATATTAGCCCGGACTTGTTGCCTCACAAATTCTTTCTCTTCGGCATCCAAGCGGGCAAAATGTCTATCCCCATCTTTATAGGTCGCTAGTTCGTGGTTGTGCAAACCCCCGTCAGTCGAAGTAATTACGTACCAAGCAATCGTGGGATCCCCATCATCGAAATGAGCGTAGTTCTGCACCGCTCGAATCCTAAACTCACATCCGCACTTAGCCGACCCTCTCTTCGTAGACTTCCCCGGATTCTCAGGATCGATCTTCTTTTTGGTTCGCCCGTACCTTGAACAACGGAAGTACGACCCAAGCAACTCCGGTTCTTTGCGATTTTTCGACCCATTTGATGCCTTCACTAAGGCGAAACCATTATCCATAGCAATTTTTTGAGCCCAGTCAAACGCCCCATCCCGACTTTCGAAAGATATATCCGTCTCAAAAAATCGGTTGTAATCAACCCCATTTCCACCAAATTTCTCAAACGAATCCTGTTAATACGCAAAATTGGTAAGGATTATATTAAAAAATATTAAAAACAACTTAATTTTTGTTAAAAACTGAGTAAAAATAACGGAAAGTAAAGGTCTTGTAAACCACACGTCCATGCACGGTATGGACGTGAATAGTGCACGTCCATACCATGCATGGACGTGTACTATTCACGTCCAGGCACGGTATGGACGTGCACTATTCACGTCCAGACCGTGCATGGACGTCCAGGATTAACGTCCATGCACGGTCTGGACGTGAATAGTGCACGTCCATACCGTGCCTGGACGTGAATAGTACACGTCCATGCATGGTATGGACGTGCACTATTCACGTCCATACCGTGCATGGACGGCTAGTTTGGCCGTCCTCTCCACGCGAGGACGGCCATTTTTCAAGTCTATTGCAAAAATACGATTGAGTTTACGTAATCTAATTCTATGGCTTCTACGACTAATTCAACCTAATTTCTACTAAAGGGCTTAAACATGTAATTCAACAAAAATTAATTGAAAAAAAAAATTAAGATTTTTGGATTTTAATTACTTACCGATGAATCGTTGTCGTCGTTTGACATGGAATCGTTGTCGTTGTTTAATGTTGTTGATCGATGTTGAAACCGTTTTTTTTGGATTTTATGTTGTTTTTGTTGAAAGAGTTTCAGAGAAAAGAATGTAGAGAGATAAAGTGAAAAGGGCAACCTATGTCTTTTTTATAGAAAACGCCGACGATTTTTCGCAAAACGCCGACGACCTTTCGCAACCCCACTTTAATAATAAGAACCCAGTTTGTCAATATATTGATAGTTGTGACTTGTGAATAATTAAAACTACTTTGTAATAAGCAAAAACCATTTAAATTAAACAGTTTTACATAGAAAAAATATATTTCCTCCATTCAAATCCAACCTACACATATTCCGTTTTAATTCATTCATATCCAAACTACCACTTTCTTAATAAAGCCAAGAAAATTACTAAATTATCCTTGTGAATACCAATTATTTACACAAAATGCCGTTAAATGACTTTAATCAACCATCACACATTTAAATTAATAAAAAAACATCTTATACACTTCAAATTGTACTTTTAATAAATTTTTAACATCTTTCTTAATATTTGTGCAAAATAATATATATACACTCTGAATTTGAACGGAGAAAAAATATTTTATATAAAGTTACTTAATGAGGTCATTTAATTAAAAATAGAATGGTAAAAATGGGTCCAATTTAAAAACTTAAATAAAGTTATTCTATTAGAGTTAAAAGTTCTTAAATATTGAAATATGTGAAATTTGACACTTCTCTATTGCACTTGCTCTAAAGTCTAAGGGGGCAATAAAGTTAGACGGGTAAGATTGTATCAGGTTCGGGTCATACCAGATTTGATGATACAACTTAACAAGGGGGCAAAGCCGGGAAAGAGTTGGACTGGATCAGGCGGCCCAGAAAGCCGAAATATTTGGCGGGGCAGATAATTTTATTTTTATTTTCAAAATAATTTCATAGTTTCCCACCAGCTTCCTCGACAATCTTCCCAGTCTTCTTCATTTATGTTTATCCCAATTACTTCCTCACTACCTCTTCCGCTTCCACAACATCTTCAGCATTTCTTCCTCAACACACCTCTAATTAATGGCGAATATTTCTTCTCTCGAGAAATTAGGCCGAGAACTCAACTGCCCTATCTGGTTAGTATTCTGCTCCTTCCCTTTTCATTTCCGTTACTCCCTCCGTCCCAACTATTTGCTTACCGATATAAATGGTAGTAAACAAATGATTGATACGGAGGGATTAATTTTAAATAATTACGTGTTCAGTGTCGGAACTAAAGGGTGCGATCAACAACTCCCTCCGTCCCGATTGTTTGTTTATTTATTTTTACTCCGAGGTAAACAAATAATTAGGACGGAGGAGGAATATTAATGGTAAGCCTCCTAACTATAAATCCCGGTTCGTTTCGCTCGGTGTTTTGTTTTGCAGCTTAAGTTTGTTGGAATCTGCTGTATCACTCACATGCAATCATGTTTTCTGCAAGTAAAACCCTAATTTCCCTCTTATTCAATTTGTTTTTTATGTGTTTTATTTGTTGATTAATTTGTTCAATGCTGTTTGATTGATTTGTATTGGTTTTAATTAATTTCAGTTCGTGTATTTATAAATCCATGAAATCTGGATCGAATTGTCCGGTTTGCAAAGTACATTTTCAACGTCGAGGTATTTTTACACTTCTTTAGTTGATTTACTGTTAGTTTTTGCCCTAATTTTAATAATTGGTTTGATTATTGTAGATTTGTTGTTAGTAATGAATAATTAGGTTTATTGTAATAATTGTTTTCAAATTTGCGATGTGCGGTTCTTGTACAGTATACCTAGGTGATGATATATAGATTCATGGATTTCAACTTTGAATTGAGCTTCATTTTAACTAGATTTTGGTAAAATATCTTAAATGCTGGATAATAGCTCTGATAATTGGTACTGTACAACCTCCAATTCTTAAAATACTCTTCACAAATGTTAAAATGTGGGGTAATTCCAAAGAACCAAAGGTAGTAGAATTTTTGGGTTTAAAAGTCATGCATAAAATTATGAAGGCCGGACCTCTTCCTGTGAACCTATGAGACACTATGGTATTATTGCTGTTACCTGTTCAAATAGTATGTAGCTATGATCTATGAATAAAATAAGGCAATGCCACCGCCTTGATAGGAAAAGAGTCTTAGAGATCACAGCTCAGTTTGGCATGGTTCAAGCTCTTGGTACCAAAATGTTATGAATGTATTGATGGGATAGGGCAGCTTTTCTGCCATTGGATTGGTAGTCGGATATTCTGATAATTGATCTCACCAGCTAAAATTGATTCACTAATTTGGGTTGCGAAATAGAAAGTAGGACAATAGATGCAAAATAAAGTTGCAGAATCATTTCTTCCTGGGATGAATGGTCAGTGCCCAGTGGAGCTGTTGAAGTATATGTGCTAGCCTTTCGCTGTTTAGAACGGGTGCTGAAACTGAACAAACTGTTTTTTTATTATTATTCTGGTTGGATCGACTTGCATCTGTTTCTATGTCTCTTGTCCTTTCAAGCATAGGATGAAGAGAGTAGGGATTCTAGGAAAACCGTAAAGTATGTGACCTCATCTGTTTGAGAAATCTATGAATTCGTTGGTATTAATTTTGACATGTGGAACAGCTGGCTTAATACTAAGCAGTTTTATGTGTGTGTTGTATAATATCCTATTGTTGCTGCTGCTTTTATTGATAAAAAGCTTGCTGTTCTGCAGAAATTCGGCCTGCACCACACATGGACAACCTAGTGAACATATACAAAAGCATGGAAGTTGCTTCAGGGATTCCCCTACCTGCGCAAGATGAATCCACAAGCAAACTAGGTAACATTGAATTTGTGCAAAAAATTCATATTAGCGGTAATTGTGTGCAAAGTGTATTCAGTAGGGAAGAATATGTCTAAAGTAGAATTATCACATAACTCCTCATATTTTCGACACAATAAATGGAGGGAGATTGGGTTCTCAAGGAAGTTAGTCTAATTGTATTAATACGAGATTAAGTGGGTAATGAATGTTATATTTAACACGGGTTATCTCCAATAACTCCAGCCAAATCAATAATCTCCTATCACGACTTGTTTGTGTTTGTCTCTACTAGTGGAGCTCCCATCACACTGTAATTGGGTTTACCGCCGAACAAGCTCACCCTTACATTTTCAAGACTGAGAAGTCTCTGGACATTATATTTTAATCTTGTTTTACAGTCTTGCTTTTGGTTGCTCCATCTAACACCACAGTGCCTTGATGTACAAGATGTATCATATCAAGATATTGATTGTCAATATCCCTTGATCAATTTGCTTGTGTTGTTTGATTTATTGATTTATAAGATTAAGTCTTCTGGATTTTTGTAGCTGTCATAACTCATAAGGCAATACCTATAAAACATTCAGCAGATTTGGTAAAGGAGTATGTATAATTGTATATAAAATTTGATTTAATTTGAAAGAGTGTAGGAACATTTACATTACTGGCAATGTGTTACGTTTGGAACTTGTATTATTTTAGCAGACATCTTGAAGAGTCTTGTTATTTACTGTACTTGGCATGTTAAGTGTGTTTTTATTCTGTGAATCTGTGATGTACTCCCCCCATCCTGGCTATTTGTTTACCTTTACTTTTGGTTCAAAGACCAAGAAAAGAGGAGGGAACCATTTATAGCCAGTGTTATTGGATGACAAGTGGACAAAAGTAAGGGTGGGTGATCAAACTACCCCTTAAAACCATTGCCAAAATAGAAAGGTAAACAAACGAATGAGACACCCAAAAATGAAATAGGTAAACAAATGACCGAAATGGAGGGAGTATATTGTTTCAGTGAAATAATAGAAGTCTCTAATGTACTCCTACAGTCAAAATGTCCATGTAACAGACCCATGATTAGACAAAATGATTCAGGGTCAGTTAAAAGAAATCTCAGTTTGAAATATCTATAATTGATGAGGCATCTAGTCTAACATTTTCTTTGTATCAGAAGATAACCCTGACTCTTCTACACGAAGTGTGTATACATGTATTTGCTGATGGATTACTGCAAATGTTTTAACTTGTTGGATTTTGATTTATTACTTCCTTTGGCAGATGCTCTAAGAAACACTGATGGTGACCTAGATCCAATCGAGGAGAGTACTGATGAAGAAGCCCCATTGATGAAAAATCTTCATCACAAGGCAGAAACTTCCAAAAAGTCCAAATCAAAAGCAAAGAACTCGGCTCGCAGTCGTGGAACATCTTCATTCTCCATGAATAAAAGGATTCAGATGCCACAGTCTCCAAGCACCGACACTCCACTTAGACAAGCAAAAGAACAACTTGAGAAAAGACAGAGAAGCAAAAAAGCTGTAAACAAAATTTTGATGCCACCCAGTGAGCATCCACTTTCAATTGGAAAGGAAAGCACAAACCATGCACCTTTCTTTTGGTTGCGCGATGATGATGCAGAAAAATCGAGCCAGCATACCGATGAGTATCAATTGACGAGCACCCCTGCAAATATTCCTTCTTTTAGTGATATTAAGGATTCAGATGATGATCTACCCAGCAAGTTATCACCAAAAGTAAGTACTCTATCACAAAAGCTTCTGTGAGATGATCTTACTTGTTAGACCATCCCATTCTTCCTAATATTGAAAGAGGATTATGTGTATTTAAATTAGTTAAGTCTCACTGCTCTTCCTTAACTAATGCTGTCAACTTCACTATTCTGTTCTGCTTTTTTTGCATAGTGTGTCTCAAACTGCCAGAAGGATTAAATTTGCAACAGTTGTCCCATTGTCTTTTAGTTTTTTCAGCATGTAAAATGGATCCCAGTTGTCCATAAGTTTGCTTCATCTTGCAGCAGAGTTTGATGTTCAGTTCGTCTTTAACGTGTCTTTGATACTATAGAGTATCTAGATGAAATAAAGAGGATTCTTTTTTGCAGGCACCGATCAACAAATGTGTTAATGTTGAGGTTTTTGACAGTGAGATGTTTGAATGGACACAAAGACCATGTTCTCCTGAACTTTGCCCAAGTCCATCAAAGATGCAGGTAAATATCAACTGAATGGTCATGCACTCTTGCTACATAGCTGATGATTGCAATACTCATTGTGTCCAACACCCTGTTAACCTTTATTTATTTTATTTTTAACTACTCATCTTTGACTTGATTTGATTTGGTAATCTGGATGCAGGTCGAGGACGGGGATGCATGTGATGGAATGTTAGAAAATGGACTGGAATTACCCTCAACTGCTGCTAATATAGACCAAGAAGTCACTGCAAAGCAGTTGGATAATATTTGTCCCCATGAAAAGAGCGATAAACTCAAACCTGACTCTTGTCATGGAAGCATCGATCATCGCGAAAATGAATCTAAAAAGCTCCAGAAAAGAGGAAGTAAAGGAAGTAAAAGAAACCAAAATAAGCGTCAAAAGATAAACGTGGACAAACATTCAAAGACCGACGGCTGTTCTAATTCAACCAATGGTGACACTGAGGAGGGTCAGAAATCTAAAAATAATTCTGCTCTTGGCAGGTCAAAGGCAGGAGGTATTTCAAAATCAAGATCATTTCGATCACCAGACATATTGCTGTCAGATAATGCTGGTGAGGTGGATGTCTCCAATTTGTATGCCTTCTTAGAAGGTGAAAGAGGCACTAGTGAGCTGAACACATTTGATATTGAAAGAGGTAGTTCCAAGAGAATCAAGAAAAGTCATCAAAGCGACCTGGTTAAAACAACTAAGCAGAAGCGGAAACTATATAAGGCTGATATTAATGGTGCAGTAATTGATTCTCGAGATAAAAGCAGTGGAGTTTCAACTTCCAATTCCAATTTAATGCATGAAAAGTCTGTTGGAGACCCAAGCAGTTTTAGTGAAAGGTCAAGTCTGAAAACTAAAAGATCCATTGAAAAGATTAAATCTAAGATCGAAGAAATAACTGGTACCGAAACTAATATACAAGAAAAAATGGCTGCTGCGACCAAAGGCGTTCTCATGAAGACTGGAAAAGGTCATCTTGGTTTGGGCATGCCAACTTTGCAAAAATGTAATGCCAGTTCCACCAAGTGTGCTTTTTGTCTTAAAACTGAAGAAACGGAGGTACTGTCTTAAGCTGTAGTATAGTTACCTCCCTAATATACATTTTACGAGCTGGATACTTTAACTTGCCATCAAGCACTTGAATGACAGTAATTTCTTCAGGATTCGGGTGAGATGCTTCATTATGTTCAAGGCAAGCCAGTTCCAGCATCTCATAAGGGAGACTCTGTTATCCATTCTCACAAAAATTGCACTGAGTGGTATGTTTTGTTGTTTCTGTTTTACATTCTTTCTGATTAGTCACTTTACTTTATAAACATCACTTGTTAGCTTTTGAGTAGTGCCTAAATTAAGATTGTTCCTCTAAACACTATTGACAAATTACTTCTGGCTGTTAGCATTAGCTTACTTATCTTAACATCAGAATTCAGAAGCATAAAGTTGGGCATTACTGTAAGACCAACATGGTTACATGGGTGAAATTGTTCGATCCCCAAATACATTTATCATAGGTAGCAGAGAGTAATTTGGCTAGTGGTAAAATAATAATAGGTTCAATTTGCATTTGTACCTTTGCTGTACTTAGTCATCAATACCCAAAATCCCCCTGACGTCCAGTATGGAATATTAGAACGTACTGGTTTTACAGACTTTTAAAATCTTATTGATCTGTCCTCATTGATTTGTGCAAGTCTAGTTAGTGTAAGATCATTGGTCTCATTTCATAAGCGAATCTAGGTTTAAAATGCGATTCAGTGATGATGAGGTTTGTAATTTGATATTCTAACGTGTGTTATAACTCGTGTTTTGACCCTTTGGTTATGCAGGGCTCCAAATGTTTATTTTGAAGGTGATATTGCCGTCAATCTTGAAGAAGAATTGGCAAGAAGCCGCAGAATTAAGTGCTCTTTGTGTGGTATGAAAGGAGCTGCTCTGGGCTGCTATGAAAAAAGTTGCCGCAAAAGTTTCCATGTCCCTTGTGCCAAAAAACTTCGAGAATGTCGATGGGATAACGTAAGTGGAATATTTGATACTCAGTTACAGTTTTGCTTAAGAATATTTTCTACGAATTTGTGCCAATACTCACTGTTTGTGTTTGTCACTCCTCAACAGGAACATTTTGTCATATTATGCTCTCTTCACGTCTCATTAAAGTTGCCCAGTGAAATGTCCATATCTCAAGTGCCTCAAGTTAAAAGTGGAAAATGCAATGTTAATGGGTATGGTATTCTGCTGAAAATTTGCAGGTCGGAATTTGGATGCTTTTAAAATTTACTGAGAAATATAATAACTTTGGCTATTTGCAGTAAATTTCTCCATGAACAACCGCAAATTTCTGTCAAATGTTCAAATAGTAGATGGAACTGTGGCCGGTCATCCGAGAAACTAGTTCTCTGTGGTTCGGCTCTGTCGACTGAGGAAAAGGTAGAATAGAAACCGTTTGCTAAACTTTATTCAAGCATCAACTCGTTTATAAATTGGAATTTTCACCCTAGTAAGATCTGGATGTGCAGGAAGCTGTTTCTGAGCTCGCCAAATCATCTGGAGTTGCTTTATCAGATAAATGGAATCCCACTGTGACCCACGTTATTGCATCAACAATTGAAAATGGAGCATGTAAAAGAACCTTCAAAGTTTTAAAAGGAATCCTAGAAGGGAAATGGATATTGA
Organism: Silene conica; assembly: GCA_029255685.2. Classification (NCBI taxonomy): domain Eukaryota; kingdom Viridiplantae; phylum Streptophyta; class Magnoliopsida; order Caryophyllales; family Caryophyllaceae; genus Silene; species Silene conica. The sequence continues at coordinate 80,290,054 of CM055314.2, forward strand.
GCATCAAATGTCAGTAAATGTTCCTATAAACCCAAATATATCTGCACTATTACTGTGCCTAAACCAAGTCTGATAAATTTTCTATACATAACTAATGCCAACATTTGTTGCATTTGCAGGGGTTCAGGCTTGCATGAAGGCCTCAAAACTAGTCGAAGAGACTCCCTATGAAATCACCTGTGACATCTATGGCATACAGAATGGTCCTTATCTAGGAAGATTAAGGCTTCTAAACAAGGTACAATTACATCATCTTTTTCGTACCTGGCAAATTGAGATGTTAGTATATACAACAGTGACTCATTGAGTAGGCTACATTTTAACTTTGACGGCACAGATTTTAATGTTCTGGACTCTGGAGTCTTCTGAACCTTATGTGTTATGTCATTTGGAAACATCTATGATCTATATGCTGCTACTATAAGGGTAAGGTTGTGTACATTTGACCCTCCCGTGCCTCGCAATCTGCAGAAGCCAGAGACACTGGGGTCATTTTGCAATTACATTCCTTTATTTTCGAGTCATCTGACTTGGTTAAAACTTTTAACCACTCATTTCAATTTGCTTTCTGTGATCTTTTCTTGAACTGGTTGCCTTCCTTCCAAACAAACTTATGAAGCCAATTATTTGTCATAACTCATAACTGTGGTTGCACTGTTTTTGTAGTTAATTTGGAAGAAAATTTATTTGAATGAATCCATCTTTGCTACTCGAAAACTGAACATCAAACTCAGCTAGTTCAGTAATGTCTAGTTTTCTGGTTAACTGAAAACTGTCATAATGTCTTCCCTTACCTAGTTCATTGTTTTATATTTCTTGACGTTCTTTGCCACGTTAACTAACTGTTTCCTATGTACAATAATTTTACAGCAACCAAAGCTCTTTTCCGGGTTCAAGTTCTATTTAACAGGCGATTTTGAACCGTCATATATGAGGTATTTACAAGATCTTGCTACTACTGCTGGAGGAACTATACTACACAGGAAGCCCATTCCAGAAGACATTGAGAACTCTGCATCCTCTTCATCAGCGACTTCAACTCTTATTATTTATGCCGAGCTTGCTGACAAGTGTCAACCCAGCAGAAAGCGTTTGACACCGGAGCGCAGACGATCTGATGCAGATGCTCTCGTCAGTTCAAGTGGAGTGAGAGTGGCACACGACACATGGCTGTTCCATTGCATAGCTGGGCATAAGCTGCTAGATTTGTAAACAGTTGCCAGATAATTAATTTTATTGTAAAACGGTTTTACTCTAGGATATGGTAAAATCATCGATTTACAACAGATGTATACCTAAGTTACGGTAGTTAATAAAAGTTGTTCTCTGTAAATTATTTGCAACCACCACCAACACTATAGTAAGGTAACATTTTTCTTTGACAATCTTATTTTGTAGTATTGTTTTTTTTAATTGCTTTTTATTTGACTTTTAACTTAATGAATTGTTTTAATATACTTACAGAGGATTTAATTTTAATGTTTTCAGTTGTTTAATTCTTCCTACCTATTGCAGTTAGGGGTAATTCAACGTCCTTAACCAACCAAACAAATTATTTTTATTATAATAATAACATGATTAAAGAACTTAATTACAATGTCCCACAAATTGATTTTGCTTAAAAGAATCCGCAACATTTTGAAGGTTTAAGAGTTGTCTTCCTACTTAGAGCTACCAAATAAACTAACATCTTTACCAACTCGTTTCTAGTGTATAAGCTTATCTAATTGGTCAACTTGACACTTAATATTATACTCCTTCCGTCCCATTTAATAGTTAATGTTACTTTATTTTCATCTAACAAAGAAATAAAGTAAACATAAACTATTGACTATAACAGAATAAAATAGAAATTTTACGTAGATCTTCTCATATTATGAGGTAATTGAGATAACACGTAGGATTTATTTGGTGGTAGTTTACCTTTGCTACGGTTCTACAATCATATATTCATACTCATGTGTGGTTTCTTCAATAATGAAGGGCGCATAATGTGGTTAGAGAAGCGGAAATTTTCAACAGGAATAAACGAATAATTTATAAAACAAACTCAATTTCTTTTGAAAACATTAATTAAAATTTGTAAATCTTTACCTTTTTTAGTCTGGACGAGCGCCGTTATTAACTCTCTAAATCCAGCAATTCAAATTTTTAATAATAATAGTTAACCAATTACCTCATTTAGGTCTTCTACCCTTAAGACATGACTTAAGCTTAATTTTAGGAAGCTTTTCTAAGAATGTCAATGAATTCCCCCACAAGAAATCATGTCTATATACGACTATACTAACTACTAACTAGGTATTTACTTGGAAGTATTATCGACCAATTGTTTAGTTGAGTTGGGACTCTTTAAGTCTCAAATTCATATCCTTAAGAAGGCGGATTTAGGAGGGTTTGTGATCAAATCGCCACCTCATTTATTTAGCTTAAAAAGTTTTTTAACTAGTGTTTTTCTTACGTTAATAAGATGTTTACGCTTACTTTATTTTCTCTTCCCCCTCACAAAATAAAGTGGTAAATTCCGATGGTATTACTCCCTTTTACCCGTAATTTGCAACGTTTTGTAATAGATACCATACACCCGTTTCCTCTAATGAAAATTGCAAATTAAGTACACTATCAAAATCTGATAACCGTATTCTGCATTTTCACGCACGTTAAATGTCGTCTACAATTTATTATTGCTAATTCTCAAACAAATTTACAATCTACACACAATATTTCCATGTAATCATACAAGTTTCTTATCTATAATAGAATGTTACTAAGAACTAAGAAGTCTTACCAACTTACAAAAGTGTAGGATTAGATTAAGGAATAATGTAGAATTATAGTTCTACCACCTAAGAAACTTTTTTCACAAGTTTCCACTTAAGTCCACACTTAATAAAATTATTTATTCCAACAAGTAATACCCTAAATTGAACTATAAAACAAGTGCAAACTTAGGATTAAATCATCATTATCCAACTTTTCACAATAATCAAATCTTCACAAAATTACGAGTGAGTGTTGATTTGCGTAGTACACATCATGGCTAATGAACAAGATGTAGAGAAGACGGGTCTTAATTACAATGCCTTAACAACATCAAAAGTGAAGGGACACAAAGAGAGATTAATTGCTTTAATGAGATTATTATGTTTATTTGCAACAATTTCAGCAACTATTGTCATGGCACTTAACAAAGAGACCAAAACTATTGTGGTTGCAACTATTGGTACGACTGAAATAAAAGCCACCCTTACCGCCAAGTTTCAACACAATCCCGCTAATATGTAAGTGATACTTCAATTTTATAATCCGGATACTTATATAATTATATAAAGTCGATTGAATATTTGGTACGACCCTATATATGACTAATTTGTAAATTTTATAACGGTTGCAGTTTCTTCGTTGTGGCTAATGCGTTAGCTAGTTTGCACAATATTTTGGCATTGGCATTGTATGTCTTTGGATCAAAGCTTGATCGTAAAGGAGTTGGATTCACGATTATCTCCATTTTCGACATAGTAAAATTCTCGCCTTATACTCTTTTAGATCCTATAATTATCATCTAATTTTATCTTTATTTTTGGGTGATATTCTGTTCTCTATATACAACATTCTTATTTACAAATATTACGATAAAAACTCTTGTAAAATGAAACCATCTTATAGAAAACTAACCTTGCACAAGTAGATTATCTTAGAAAACGGGATTGAGAACTTTAAAATTTTTAGTTGAATTTCGAACTATTTTTAGTTATAAATTTAATCGGTTATAATCAGTGGTGGAACTAGCAGCTGTAAATTAAAAACTTCAAAAATGGTAGTTCAATTTCGAACTTCAATCTTTTGCTATGTTTAATTAACTTTTTCACCCCTAACTGTAAATCCTGACTTCGTAACTGGTTAAATTAAACTAACGCGTGTTCAACTTGAAATGTTTGTTGAATATAGATAAATGTAGCAATATTAGCAGCTGGAACATGTTCAGCAGCATTCATGGCAGATTTAGCGAAACATGGAAACACACATTCAGCATGGAACAAAGTTTGTGACAAATTTGAGAGTTTCTGTAATCATGGTGCTGGTGCTCTTCTTGCTTCATTCATTGGTCTCGCAATTCTGCTCCTCCTTACTCTTGTTTCCAATTTTAGACTTCATCAAATCGCAACCAAAACTACTTCTTCGGTCCAGATGTAATTTTAACGTCTTTAATGGTCGTTCAGTACAGGTTGTTCGATGTCACAAACTATATACGTTATCGTGTGAAATTTGTGTCAATTAGTTATGTTGTATACTGCATTGTATTTCAACGTTATTTCATCTTCGATTGGTCGATGTATCTTGGATTAATTAATGTCGACAATCTGTTTCGTACGTTGTGTTTACTCTCTAGTGAGTATGTTTTGTTATAATATTGCTACCACTCCAACGTTCCCATGTTTATTCGCTTAATTAATTCGCGCAAATTTTATTATACAACCGTTTTAGATATAATCAACAAAATGAGATTATTTGTTGATGGATAGTGATAATTTTTGGGTAAATGATAACCACTATTTATGACTAAAAATTGAACATTTTCTTCGAGGTCATCACCTTTTATAAAACAATAGTCATATTTTAAAAAAATTGCTGGTTAATTTGTTTATAAGTGTGTTCTCTAATCCATCATATATTTATTTAATGCAGAAGCCAAGCTGCTGACGTGTCATCACTAGAAAAAAGCTTTGTCCTACGTGTCGCGTTGTAAAGCATCCTAGAGCTATTGTTCAATTAGATTCATCCTAGAGCTATTGTCCAATAACATTCAAGATATGGTATAATGGTATAATGGTATAATAATAACTATTCCAAGATTTCACGGCCTAAATCTATGGAATCACAAGATTTCATTCCATATATTGAAACAATAAATAATGACAGTTTTGGCTGAAGATTAATTCCGTAGCACGGCCTAAATCCTAGAGTTACCAATCTTGAATCAGAAAAAAGATACACCATATATGACAAAATTTTTCTCTAACAAGATTTCATTCCATATATTCCATTTTACTTTGACTCAAATTAATTCCATTTCAATAACGTCCAATAACATTCAAGATATGGTATATGGTATACAAGATATGGTATATTCTAGAATAAAGTTGTTCAATATTATTTTTTCATTTTTGTTTTTGTTTTTTTAACTTTTATCAATGTATGCGTCTTAATTTATGCGACCGTATTTTAGTTATAATCTTACACGATTTTTAAAATAACGCTACGTAATTTTTAAACTAATAGTATTTATATTTTAGATTAATAGTATTAACAATATTAATTTCATATTATTAAAATACTAAAATAATCAATTTCTTTATCTTTATATTATTTAATAACTTTTATCAATGTATGCGTCTTAATTTATGCGACCGTATTTTAGCTATAATCTTACACGATTTTTAAAATAACGCTATGTAATTTTTAAACTAATAGTATTTATATTTTAGATTAATATTATTAACAATATTAATTTCATATTATTAAAATACTAAAATAATCAATTTCTTTATCTTTATATTATTTTCATATTTTGAAATTCTAAAATAATTAATTTCTTTATCTTTTAATTATTAACAATATTAATTTCATATTATTAAAGTTTTAAAATAATTGATTTCTTTATCTTTTAATTATTCACAATATTAATTTAAATTAATAAAAGTAGACCCGTGAAGTTCACGGGTTATAACCTAGTTTACTATAAAAGAAGTAACTTTTAAAGTGTTTTGATTGGTTCTTGGGGTTAGATATTAAAAAAATAATTTTTCTTTTTCTTTTTAGGGTCCCACCCATGTTCTTTACCCATTTAATTACTCTCACATTATAATTAACCTCTTTCATAATTTAAGTGATTCCAAATTAAATAAAAACTATACAAAATCATACATTATATATTTGTTTTGTATTTTATAACCATACATTAAACACCACATATTATAAAACCATACATTATTTACACATATTTTTATAAATACTTTTAATACAAAAGGTACAAAATCCTAATTTGTTAACGATTAAAAATTTACTGTTAATTTCATACAAAAATACATTATTTATTGATAGACAAAAATAATAATTAGATTTAAAATACTAATAATTTTGATAAAAAAGACAAACAATAATCATCTTGGCCTATAAATTTTCGACACAAAATATATTGAGACCTAATCAGATACTTCGACCCAATAAGTGGTCGGACTTTCTCCGAATGAGTCGGTGCAATGTTATAAGACAACTCTATATAACAGAGTTGCTGAAACGGGAATGAAAATACGCAAAGAAAATGGAGAAAACAATTACGATAAAAAGACCCAAACTTGAATGCAAATGGTTGATATTTGCCTTCATTTCATTTTGTTCTAATGGTGAAATATTGTTTTTTTTCATTAATTATTTTCCTGATATATATCAAATAACATAAAGTTTGTAATAAATTAGTTGAAATATTTTTATATTAATTGAAATATCCATCTTTTAATTGGTTTTATCATAATCAAATTTATGTTATACTTAATTTGTCCCGAAATTTATTTATCTTTTTTATTTTTTTGTGAGAGATATTAATCAAATAGAAAAATGAGACTAATTGAGAATATGTTTAAAATAAAATTAAAAAGTAAGGTTATTACTCACAGTTTTGCATTTGTGCATCTTACCATTTTGTTTCCAGTATTTATAAATTTCGACAAAGTTAGAAATTCAATCCCGTGCAAAATTTGCACGAGATTAAAACTAGTATTACCAAAAAAAATGTTACCTGCACAATTACCGCAACATTGGAATTTGAGAGAGGCAGTCTTTTAATAAATTATTGAAAGATCATTCTTTTTCTTTTGTACCCTTTTATTTATATTTCATGACGCATTGACGATGGTGTCATAGTAATTTCGTAACTATTTATACATAATAAATGTACTCATTTTAAGTTTAATCATGATTTGTACTTATTTTACTAAATTTAGTACCACTTTTTTTAAATTTGTACAATAGTCTCTCAATAGATTTATTAACTTATTGAGAGACGGTCTCCCAACCGACCTACTATTACCGCAAAATAAGAACAACCGAAGAAAAAAAAAACTGCAATATTTACCTCCAAATTATATTGGAATGAACATCTATTAAAAACAAAGTTCTCAAAATTAAGTATTTAAAATGAAGTCTTCATTTTATTCTTGTTTAAAACAAAGATCTGACTTCTAAAATAACGGGTCATTTATTTTAGGTTCGGTTTGAACAAATAGCAGGTCGAGATTTACGAGTCTTGATGGTCGAAAAAACGGGTTCGGTCACCCGGTCAGGTTTTGAGCTGTACGTCTAAAGCGACAACTAACTGACAAGTTGGATCAGGTTGGGAGTTGGGTTAGCAAACTGTACGTTGACTTGTTGAGATTACCATTTTATCTTCTACTACTATCTTCATATGTTGACTTTTAATTCTAAGTTCGTAAATCCATGGCGCTTTCCAATTCACCCGTGGAAAATCACAGAAACTGGTTAGAATTACCGCGCGAAGTAACTCTGATAATTCTTACGAAATTAACTCCTTTGGAAATTTACAAAAGGGTTCAATTTGTGTGCAAAATGTGGTACATTTTGTACAAAGAACCTTACATGTGGCAGACTATCCATATCAACACCCTCAAAGAACCGGTTTCGGATGCTGAGCATCTCGAGAAGATGATGATCGATCTCGTTGATCGCAGTGGTGGTGGTTTAATTGATCTCAATATCGATGGCTTTGCTTCTGATTTCTTTTGTTCTCATTTTTTGTCTCGGTATGTTTTTCTTCTTTGTTGTTCTTGAATGGTTCTGTTCACTTCAGTTCAACTTTTTTAGCCGAAAAGAACAGGGTTACGCTGAGATTTGCAGTAGTTTTAGAACTCCATTTGGCGACGCTGAGTTGCAGGGGTCATACTAATGCGGCGGCATCATCGTTGTTCTGGTAGCAAAATTTGGTGTCTGCATCTGTGTGTGTCATTGGGGCGGGTACAAGTGGATACCGCCCGTACCCGCCCCAGTTGGGGCGGGGATGGGTAGAGCCTTGAAAGGTGGTGAGGCGGGGTTGGGTACGAAAATTGTACCCGTCATGGGTAATGGACCGGGATGGTTTTTGCGTGATACCCGCTTCATACCCTTCTACCCGCCAATTATTACAAAAATTAATACCATTATTACGATAATTTTACAAATATTATTTGTTATAACTAAGACGTAATGTTAAAAATAACTATTTTAGAAATTATTTTACCAAATTCCTGTAAATAGAAATTAAACCAACTTGTGGGGCGGGATGATTTAGGTGGGGCGGGATGATTTTGGAAACTTGTACCCGCCATGCCCCGGTGGTGGGGCGGGGACGGTACGGGATTTTCTTGATGGGTACGGGTATGCTCAAGCCTATATCCTGCAGCGCCCGTCCAATGACATCCCTAGTACATTCGTCATTCACTTTTCAGCATTATGGTTGAAGCAATTGTTACCCTCGTGGTGTTGTCTCTGTTTTTTCTCAGCAACTGATTCCTTCATTTTTTTTTTCTGAACTTGAATCTAGATCAATGAGCTTGCTATAATTAACCTCATTCTTATTGCAGATCGACTCAACTTAAACGTCTTCGGCTTGCAGATTCAATTGACATATCTGAAAAGGCATTTGTAGCAGCACTTGAAAGCTTATCTTCTTTGGAGGAACTTGAACTTACTCTCTGCGACTTTCAATACGAAACAGCAGTTCCTATTATCAAAGCTTGTCCGTCTCTCACAATATTTAAACTGAACCAGGCATGTTCAAAAAATCCTGGTAGCGCGTGTGATTATGAGGCACTAGCAATCGCAGGAAACATGCCTAAACTACGCCACCTTCAGCTTATTGGAAATAGCTTGACAGATGATGGTCTGACGGCAGTCCTTAATGGGTGTCCACATCTTCAATCTCTTGACCTGCGTGCATGTTTACATGTCAAACTGGTCGGAGATTTAGGGAAAAGATTATTAGAGCAAATTAAGGATGTTAGGCGTCCAGGTGACTCCACTGATGACTATAACTATCCCACCATTAGACCTGAGACTAGTTACTCTGATGATGACTTTGAGTACATGACCGATATGTCCGATGATGATCCCACGGCGACTGGTGGGCAACTTTAGGGAAGAGATTATTAGAACAAATCAAGGATGACTCTGAAGGTGAGGATTATGAATATGAATCTGACAACATCGCCTATATGTCTGATGGTAACTGGTAAGCATGAATTTGGGTATTTTGATTAATAGTCTGAATTTCCGGAAACAACCTTTGGGTGAAGCTCTCCTTCTTTACTTTGCTGTAGACTGTATTTCTTGTTTTGTTATGTGATGAAGGGGAAGCTCGGTAACTGTGCTTGTGAAGAGCGAGAGAATGTTGTGTAGCAGGTTGCTCAACGGCTTTTTTTTTTTTTTTTGTGTGGCAGTAGTAAAGACATCTAAACATTACACTATAACCCGGCGAGCCAACTCGTGGGCTCGCTTATTAATACTACGAGGAATAAAACTAATACTCAAACAATGAAAAGCTGCCGCGATAGACCAAACGTCAGCAATGACACCTCCCAATTGATGATGAGTCCTTTCCAATCCCGCAATTTGAAGGATAACCTGCAAACAGTCAGATAAGATACCAAGGTGTAACAGATCAAAACATCTAGCCCACTTGAGCACTTCCAAAATGCCCCCTCGCCTCCGCCTATGCTGGTGATTCAGCAAAAATTAACCTGGATTCATCCATCATCACATCTCCACCGATTCCATATAACATCCATCCCACAGAAGCCAAATCTGTTGGAACATTTTAAGTTGATGATGACAAGTCCTTGTTAATATTAATTGTTTGTTCTTAAGTAGCATGAATTGAGTATTCAAGGCTAAGCAAATGGATTGAAGAACAAAGGCAACAAAGAGATCATCCATTATGTTTCAAACATGATCAAGAAGAACAACACAAGTCAAGAACATCCCCTTGTAACCTAAGTCACAAATGTAAGAGTAAGTGGAACATCCTCGTTAAAATCAAGTGTTAGCTTTGTCATGCAACAGTCCATCATACTGTTGCGTCTGTACCGCATGGAGTTTTTTAGTACGAGAAAAATGTTTTCAAGTAATGTGCAAAACAGTCACTTTAGTTTTCTGAAAATAATTGTCAAAATCTATTTTCTTGTAAAATCATCTTCTCTTTTGGCACGCACGAATTGAAGCGTAAAAACCCGTCTTATTCGTAGTGTACCACATTTCGTAAAATAATAAGGACTTATGAATTGTTTACATTTGAAATGTAAATAGTACTAAGCATCTTATTAGAAGATATTTTACAAACACAAATCTGATTTGCTTTGTCAAGAGCCAATGAAAACTAAACAACAACATGTACTTGTCAAGTGGGCTAGCTATTATCCAATGGACAAAAGTACAAAGGAAGTACACATTGGGTAATACCCACATTTGAGGTACTATAAAAGAAACCCCTTAGCCTCATTCAATGCGAAGGCTTTTACAACATTTATTGAAGTTTTCTGCAAAACTCTTAAGCCTTCAAAGTTATTTCTTTAAGTTTTGCAAAACCATTTTAAGTTTAAAAGTCTTCAAACGTTTTTCTCAAACTCGGTCTGAAAATCTCCATGCATCAGTAAGCTACACTGTGACATAATGAGTTTGTTCCATGATTCTCGTGTTTAGATCTTAAATGTAAATCTCCACGTTCTTAAGTGAACATCTGAGATTCTGATCCTGTAAACCAGAGATAGAACGTCCTAAAACTCTTGAAGCGGAGTAGCTTTAAGTTTGAGTCAAGTCTTGAAGCGGAGTAGCTTCGAGCAAATGCAACCGGAGTAGGTTGGCGAGTTATTTTACTTGTATTCGTTTAGTTGTTGGAGTAAATTTCTAAACAATCAATAAAATAACGGTTGGACGTAGGTCTCGGAGTAGAGACTGAACCAATTTTTTAACTTTGGTTGTTTGTTTATTTACTTACATACTCTTCGCTTTATTCTCGCTTACTTGAACGATTCCAAGTTTCTGTGTAACAGTCAATCATACTGTTGCATAGAACACTTTGCTCATCTTGTGAACTTACTCGTTATTAAGTCTCTCAAGTGTAGTTGTCGTTAAAATTTTAAAAAGGTCACACCTAATTCACCCCCTCCCCCTCTTAGGTGTTTATTCGTTCTTAACTCTTCAATTGGTATCAGAGCCTCGTGCTCTTGATATTGGCTAAGCCCCAAAAGAGTTGATCCTATAGTTATGGACGAAAATAAACACACTAAGTATCCCATCTTCAAGGGAGATAACTATGTATGATGGAAACATCGCATGGAGCACTACGTTAAGGGTACTGATTATGAGTGTTGGTTAATAATCAAAAATGGCCCCCTCGCTATTTCTGTCACTAATGCCGATGGCACTAGTACACCAAAGAGCGAGGACAAGTACGTTGAGTCAGATTACAAAAAGGTCGAAAAGAACTCTAAAGCCATGTCCATCCTTCAATATGGCATCGGTGAACAAGAGATCAATCGGATATCTGGCTGCTCGTCGGCCAAGGAAATTTGGGACACCCTATGCCTTGCATATGAGGGAACGTCACAAGTAAAGAAGTATCGAATAGATCTTCTTATGCAACAGTACGAGATGTTTAACATGACTAAGGATGAATCCATAAATAGTCTCTCCTCTCGTTTTTCTAGCATTGTCAATGAACTCAAAAATCTAGGGAGGGTTTTTGAACCCGAGGATCTAGTTCGCAAAGTTCTTCGTAGCCTAACCGAAAGATGGCAACCAAAGGTTACCGCTATTGAGGAAGCAAAAGACCTATCTATTCTATCCCTTAATGAACTAATGGGCTCACTCATGGCTCACGAACTAACCCTCGTGAAGCGTTCTGAGGAAAGTTCCAAAGGGAAAGGGCTCGCTCTCAATGCTCTCTCTAGTGATGAGGAGGATGGAGACGATGAGTTTGCTTTGTTTACCAAAAACATTGCGAATATGATAAATGGTAGGGGCTCTCAAAGGTTTAAGACTAATGCTAGTAAACGACAGTTTCCTAAGAGAAAATCGACCTCCACTATTGGATGCTTTAAATGTGGTGACAAGGGTCACCAAATCAAAGAATGTCCAAAGTGGGATCTATTTAAATCAAAGGAGAAACGTGACGTTGCAAAGCAAGATTATAAGGCAAAAGTCATGACGGCTATTTGGGGTTTATCTGATTCCGAAGAGGAGGAAATCCTTGAGGACGAATTAGATGCCAAGTTATGTGTCTCGTCAAACTCTTCAAAAAATGTCTCAAAATCCTCTAAAGAAAAGGTCGTATGTCTTATGGCCCACTCAAATGATTCCAACTCTGACTCCGACAATGAGGTAAACTCACTTAAGAAAAAGGCTCGGTCATTCTCAAAAGATAAAGTGTGCATTTTATTAGATCAATTCATAGACAAGTGTCGTGTTCAAAATGATAAACTTGAAGCAATGCAAGAAGAAATCGAGAACATTGCTGAAGAAAACATTTGTCTAAAAGAAAGTCTAAATGAAAATAACATAACCAGCTCCTCAACCATTGTCGAAAATGAAATCAAGAGTTTGCAAAAACAGAATCGTACTCTTACCAAAAAACTGGAACAAATTCATGTCACAGACTCTTGCACTGTTGCATCAGATCTTGACAAAGAATTGAGCAGCCTTAACAAACGTGTCTCCACAATCACCAAGGAACGTGACTCTTTGCTATTTGAACTCACTTTCTATAAGCAAGATAACAAACAACTACAACAAGTTGGATCAATGTTGAGTGATGAGGTGAGTCACATTAAACATGCTCTCGACAAATCACAAAGGCTAAACCATGAACATCTAAGTGAAATCAAGACCTTGAATAAAAAGTTAGATGAGGCCAAAACCTTCTATCTCAAATGGGAAGGTAGTCAGAGAGTTCTAGAATTTCTTCTAAAGCAATCACAAGAATATGAATGTCGAGAGAAAATGACTGGACTTGGTTTTTCACGCAACAGTAACACACACTGTTGCATTAGAAACCAAGATCCGAGTCAAACTGACTTCAGAAGAAGAAAATACGCTGGTCTTGCTGAATACATAATCTGTAACTATTGTGGTAACACCGGTCATGAGTTCAATGGATGTGAAAAGAGAAAACTTGACCTAGAAAGAAGTACTTCAAGAGCTAAACAATCATGGGTCAAAAAGGAAGTGTTTAAAAAGAAGAATGTTAAGAAGGAACCCAAGCTAGTCTGGGTTCCTAAACTAACGAATTGATTATGTGCAGGCTATAGTGGGAGGCAGCAGCAATTGGTATTTGGACAGTGGATGCTCACGTCATATGACGGGAGATAAAAACCAATTTCTCTCACTAAAGGCCTATGATGGCGGTATGGTGACTTTTGGTGACAACAAACGAGGTGAAATAGTTGGTATTGGAAAAGTTGGTAAGTCAAAGTCACTATGCGTCGACAAAGTGTTGCTTGTCAAAGGTTTGAAGCACAATCTTCTTAGTATTTCTCAATTATGTGATCGTGGTAATATTGTTGAATTCCGTGCAAATGAGTGTAGAATAATAGATGAAAAGACTAGGAATCTCATTCTTAGTGGAAATCGTGTTAAGGATGTTTACATGACCAATCTTCACTCCTTGTCGGGACAAACCTTGTCTTGCATGAGTGTTCAAAAGAATAACCCTTGGCTTTGGCACAAACGACTTGGTCATGTGAATGCCAAAACACTAAATACCATAAGAAAACTTGACCTAGTAGATGGCATTCCTAACATAAAATTTGAATTCAAATCTCTTTGTGATGACTGTGTAAAAGGGAAACAAGTAAAGAACTCCTTTAAATCCAAAAATGTCATTAGCACTTCTCTACCACTAGAACTCATCCACATAGATCTATGTGGACCAATGCGTATACCTAGCAAAGGTGGTAGTAGGTACATTTGTGTAATTGTTGATGACTTCTCACGGTACGTTTGGATTTTGTTCCTAATCTCTAAGGATCAAACCTTTGATGAATTCTTTATTTGGGTCAAGAAGGTTCAAAATAAATTTGGATACAAACTCATTTCATTAAGATCCGATCATGGATCCGAATTTGAGAATTCATCTTTCAATGACTATTGTAATGAGTACGGTGTTAGCCATAACTTTTCTGCCGCTAGAACCCCGCAACAAAACGGGGTAGTGGAAAGAATGAATCGAACTTTGGAAAACATGGCTAGGACTTTACTCATTAGCTCTAAGGTTCCTAGAAATTTTTGGGCAGAAGCGGTCAATACGTCTTGTTATACTTATAACCGTGTTATGATTCGAAAAATGTCAAACAAGACTCCTTATGAATTGCTTCGAGGCAGAAAACCTAACATTTCACACTTAAAATGTTTTGGTAGTAAGTGTTTTGTTCACAATAATGGAAAAGACAACCTTGGAAAATTTGATGCTCGAAGTGATGAAGGAGTATTTGTCGGATATTCGGAACATAGTAAGGCTTATAAAATATATAACAAACGTACCATGAAAATGGAGGAAAGCGTACATGTAATATTTGATGAATCAAGTTTGTTTATTTCTGATGATCAGGATGAAGAAGATGAATATGATGATGACTTTGAGATTGGCATGATCCGTCGTGATATGGATCAAGTGCTAGAAGAGGACGAGCAACAGTCTGATCAACTGTTGCATGAGGAAAACGGCCAAAATCCAGGGGGAACTAACACTCCTTCACCAACAGAAGAAGCCAGCACCTCAGGGGGAAATTTGGAAAGGGAACAGCAACTGACCACACAAACAGAGGAAGAACCAAGTCCTCTTTCAACAAATTCCCAAAATTCAACAGTAGCTTCTACTGTTGCATCAGAAACAAATAACTCCCCCGAACCACTTATCCTAAAAAATTGGAAACATCAAAGCTCGCATCCTCTATCAAACCTAACCAGTGATCTTAATTCAGGAGTAAAAACCAGATCCTCCCTCCAAAATTACTGTGCATTCCATTCTTTCATCTCAAAAATTGAACCAACCAATGTCACAGTGGCCTTGACTGATGAATACTGGACCACAGCAATGCAAGAAGAATTAGAGCAATTTGAACGTAACAAGGTATGGCATCTGGTTCCTAGGCCCGCCCAACGTACTGTCATTGGTACGAGGTGGGTCTTTCGCAATAAGCTTGATGATGTTGGAGAAATCGTACGTAACAAGGCTAGATTAGTGGTGCAAGGGTATAATCAACAAGAAGGGATTGATTATGATGAAACCTTTGCACCGGTAGCTAGACTTGAGGCCATACGTATGCTCATAGCTTTTGCATCCTTTCAAGGTATCAAACTCTTTCAAATGGACGTGAAAACCGCGTTTCTAAATGGATACCTTGAAGAGGAAGTTTTTGTTGAACAACCTCCCGGATTTATAAATAATGAATTTCCTAACCATGTTTTCAAACTTGACAAAGCACTTTACGGTTTAAAGCAAGCTCCTCGAGCTTGGTACGACAGATTGTCTAAGTTTTTACTTGAAAACGGCTTCTCACGAGGCTCGGTTGATAAAACGTTGTTTATTAAGTCACAAGGAACTGAACTGTTGCTTGCACAAGTTTATGTCGATGATATCATTTTTGGTGCAACAAATAACGTTCTTTATAAGTATTTCTCTGATTTGATGACATCCGAATTTGAAATGAGTATGATGGGAGAACTAGGATTTTTCCTTGGTCTTCAAATCAAACAAAATGAACAAGGAACAATGATTCATCAACAAAAGTACTTAAAAGAGATGTTAAAAAAGTTCGGGTTGTCCGACTCCAAACCAATGCCTACCCCCATGATGTCCAAAGTCAAAATTGACAAAGATGAAGAAGGTAAGAGTGTAAGTGAGAGGATTTATCGAGGTATGATTGGCTCACTTCTCTACTTAACCGCAAGTCGTCCGGATATACAATATAGTGTTTGTGTATGTGCTCGTTTCCAAGCAAATCCTAAAGAATCACACTTCAAAGCCGTAAAACGGATTTTTAGGTATTTGGTTGGAACACAAGGAGTACATCTTTGGTATCCAACTCATTTTGAACTTGATCTTGTAGGTTTTTCGGATGCGGACTATGTCGGTGATCTCGTGGAAAGAAAGAGCACGTCGGGAATTGCAACGTTCCTTGGACCGTGCATAATTTCATGGGCTTCAAAGAAACAAAACACCGTTGCATTGTCCACGGCCGAAAGTGAGTATGTAAGTGCCGCTCTTTGTTGTGCGCAAATTCTATGGGTAAGACAACAATTACATGACTACGGTCTGATTTTCGAAACTACCCCTATTTTTTGCGATAACACTAGTGCAATTAACATTTCAAAAAATCCAATACAACACTCACGTACCAAACACATAGACATCCGACATCATTTTCTACGTGATCAAGTGGAAAAAGGGCATATATGCTTAAGTTTTTGTAGAACCGAAGATCAACTTGCGGATATTTTCACAAAACCGTTGGAAAGAGAACAATTCGAAAGACTTCGGTCGGAAATTGGTTTGCGTGACAAAATATAACGAAATTGAAAAAACACGTACTTCTCCTACATGATTGACTAGAGGAGATAACTTAATGCATGCTAAAAATTAGTACTCATCAACTATGTTTAATATTATGTGTAGTACTACCTATGTAAAATAAAATCACAATTAAAGTGAATAGTGTACTTTTACTTGTTGAGCCACTCAAAATTAAATGTATTGTCACATCAAAACCAACCATCCTTCTCATAAAGTACAACCTCCTACATATTAAACAACTACCTACTCTTATCCCTTCATTTCCCATGCAATTTGTACTTTCATTATACAAAATTCAAAAAAAAACTGCCAAACTCCTCTCCTTCCTCACCCGTCCAAAACCGTACAACCTTCACCTCCCTTCTTCAATATAATGCCTCCCAAAAATCTTGCAAGAGAACTACAAAATCTTAGAAATTCCTTCAACCCAAAGTTTGTAGCAAAAAGAAAGAATATGTCTACCCAACCCGAATCAAATGTTACCACTGCCTCCGAATCCACCAAAACCACTCAATCCCGTAAGAAGGTGGCTGTCCGAGGTGGTAAAACCGGTCGAAAAATGCGTGGCAAGGGACGAAGGGAACCCATTTCCCTTCAACTTGATCCTTCGGTAGACTTTGATACCGATGAGGAAGAAGAAGGTAATAAAAATAAAGAGGCAAATGTCAGAGAAAGTGAAGAAGAAGCGAGGTCCGATATTCCTGATTTGAATATCGAGGACAATGAGGCAACTGAAAGTGATGAGATTGATCAAATCATGGCTGATCTTAGTAAGAAAAAGGAAGAGGAGACGAAAAAATTAAAAGAAAAGGAGAAAAATAAGAAGGAAACAACGAAGAAGAAATCGAAGGTGGTTGTGGAAGAAGAGGAAAATGAGGTTGTTGAAACACTCAATGAAATGAGTGCTAGCAAAGAAAAGGAAAACTCGGAAATGAATGAAGAAAGTGTTGGAACAAAGGAGAGAAACACGGAGGCTGTGGATGAGGATGAAACAGTGAACACCACTGTTGAAGAAGAAGGAATTCAGAATGAAGATGAGGTGTTCGAGGAAACGCTTGACCCACTGTTTTCCGAACCCTCATCCAAAACCCGTTCCAAAGGAAAGATGCCAGCAATTGTTGAAGAAGAAGAGGATGATGAAATCCCCCATGAACGTCCACCCACCAAATCAACCAAAACCGTGAAGCGAAAAGGGTCCGCATCCAAAACTCGCCCGGCTAAGAGGGTCAAAGCATCAAAGCTCTTGTCCTCTCTTGAAGAAGATGATGAGGAAATTATGGGAGACAAGACACTCGCCAACACTTGTCGCACTCTTGCCGTGTCCTCATACCCAGAACCCTTCAAAAATGATGTGGTTAATCATCTCAACTCTCTTGACTTGCCGGAGGACACATTGAAGACATGTCACAGTATCCTCAACTGTTGCTTTCACAGTGGAAGACGATATCGCAAGTCTTGGTATGATTCATCACCCGCTTTTAAATATTTTAAGGAAGCTATGTTTGCACAGGGTTGGGTGAACCTTCTCGACAAGTATAGTCCCATGTACTTGTCCGAAGTCATCCAATTCTATGCAACAGTCAGAGTTGATGTTGCTTCGGGTACCCTTTCTGCTGTGATAAACCGTAAGCCATTTGTTCTCACTATTGAGAGGCTAGCTGGGTTGCTTGAGATCTCTGATGTGGGGTTGACAACGTTTCCTAAACGTGACTGGGGGGAAGTGGAGGAAGTCACAAGTGCTCAAGTACTCAAGGTACTTCGTCCTAGTGCACCCGAGGGCCCAACCAATATCTATGCCATTGAACTTCCCGCCCCAATTCGCTTTGTCTTTAACCTCGTATTTCGCAACCTAGTACCTAGCAACAATAGCCGTGGGAGATGCTCTCTTCTTGACATGCTCCTTATTCACCATATTGTTAAACACAAACCCATCAACCTTCCGCGCCTTATATTTTCCCGCATCCATGAAGCGGCCACCGGTTTCCAAAACGGTGTTTTTGACACTACTTTCGTGGTGCCATATGGTATGTGGCTGTCATTGGTGTTTTCTGCTGAGAGGGTGGTGAAAAAGGGTAGCCCAGCTGTTGAAAAATTGAGTGATGAGATGGCATCGGGGTTGTTGTCAAGGATGAGCATGGCCGTGGTTAATGGAGTTTTGGTGAAGAAAACTCAAGCAACAGTAGGAGGGAATGTTGATCAGAGGGAAGTCCTTGCTCGGTTGAATCAGTTGGCTGAAACTATGGGGCAGCTGGTCAAGGACGTGAGCTACTTGAAAGGAGCAATGGCTGAGCTCAAAACCATGAATGAAGACCTTCTTGAGCGCTTTGCATCCTAAACAATCAACCTTCCCTACTAATCATTAAACCCCCTTCCCGTGGCTTTTCAAAAACTTGTCTTAAGTACACTGTTTATTTTGTTGTTGTTTTTTGTTTTATGCACTCTAAGTACTATGCTTCTATGAACTATGTCATGTGAACTCTTTTGCAGGTGTATTTGGTCCCCCCTTGATGATGTCAAGAGGGGGAAGTATGTGGTTTTAACATGTGTTGTTTGTCTCGTAACTCTTAGGCTAACGTTCACTTTGAATATG
Source organism: Silene conica (assembly GCA_029255685.2). NCBI lineage: Eukaryota > Viridiplantae > Streptophyta > Magnoliopsida > Caryophyllales > Caryophyllaceae > Silene > Silene conica. The sequence goes on from CM055314.2 coordinate 80,309,259, forward strand.
TTTTAGCTTGATGCTTGGAACGAACTACTTAGACTAAGGCATATTAGTTTTTAACCTCTTGATCATATGTGAACAATCATGTTAGGTGTTTAGACCGACCTTGGGTTTAGGGGGAAAAAATCACATGTTTTAGGCTTGTCATCATCAAAGGGGGAATTTGTTGGAACATTTTAAGTTGATGATGACAAGTCCTTGTTAATATTAATTGTTTGTTCTTAAGTAGCATGAATTGAGTATTCAAGGCTAAGCAAATGGATTGAAGAACAAAGGCAACAAAGAGATCATCCATTATGTTTCAAACATGATCAAGAAGAACAACACAAGTCAAGAACATCCCCTTGTAACCTAAGTCACAAATGTAAGAGTAAGTGGAACATCCTCGTTAAAATCAAGTGTTAGCTTTGTCATGCAACAGTCCATCATACTGTTGCGTCTGTACCGCATGGAGTTTTTTAGTACGAGAAAAATGTTTTCAAGTAATGTGCAAAACAGTCACTTTAGTTTTCTGAAAATAATTGTCAAAATCTATTTTCTTGTAAAATCATCTTCTCTTTTGGCACGCACGAATTGAAGCGTAAAAACCCGTCTTATTCGTAGTGTACCACATTTCGTAAAATAATAAGGACTTATGAATTGTTTACATTTGAAATGTAAATAGTACTAAGCATCTTATTAGAAGATATTTTACAAACACAAATCTGATTTGCTTTGTCAAGAGCCAATGAAAACTAAACAACAACATGTACTTGTCAAGTGGGCTAGCTATTATCCAATGGACAAAAGTACAAAGGAAGTACACATTGGGTAATACCCACATTTGAGGTACTATAAAAGAAACCCCTTAGCCTCATTCAATGCGAAGGCTTTTACAACATTTATTGAAGTTTTCTGCAAAACTCTTAAGCCTTCAAAGTTATTTCTTTAAGTTTTGCAAAACCATTTTAAGTTTAAAAGTCTTCAAACGTTTTTCTCAAACTCGGTCTGAAAATCTCCATGCATCAGTAAGCTACACTGTGACATAATGAGTTTGTTCCATGATTCTCGTGTTTAGATCTTAAATGTAAATCTCCACGTTCTTAAGTGAACATCTGAGATTCTGATCCTGTAAACCAGAGATAGAACGTCCTAAAACTCTTGAAGCGGAGTAGCTTTAAGTTTGAGTCAAGTCTTGAAGCGGAGTAGCTTCGAGCAAATGCAACCGGAGTAGGTTGGCGAGTTATTTTACTTGTATTCGTTTAGTTGTTGGAGTAAATTTCTAAACAATCAATAAAATAACGGTTGGACGTAGGTCTCGGAGTAGAGACTGAACCAATTTTTTAACTTTGGTTGTTTGTTTATTTACTTACATACTCTTCGCTTTATTCTCGCTTACTTGAACGATTCCAAGTTTCTGTGTAACAGTCAATCATACTGTTGCATAGAACACTTTGCTCATCTTGTGAACTTACTCGTTATTAAGTCTCTCAAGTGTAGTTGTCGTTAAAATTTTAAAAAGGTCACACCTAATTCACCCCCTCCCCCTCTTAGGTGTTTATTCGTTCTTAACTCTTCAAAATCCTTACATTTCCATGCCGCATCCACCTTCACCCTATACTCACCACCATGATGACTATTCCCAATCATAAAAAAGGGAGTCGAATCCCTTACATCCTTACATTCCATCCCCATCCCCATTCCATCCTTATATCCTTACTGATTGATCGCCGTATTTCACAACTGTTATGGTTAAGATCCACTATTATATTTATCTCTATTACGCCTTATTACTCGAATGTCCATGAAACTTGAAGAGTGGTTAGTGCATGGACTTCTCCAGAGCATGTCCTGAAATTCCACTTCGTGAATTAGACAACGTGTTACCTTTCGTCACACTGCTGACTACTCTAATACTTAAATTTACTTCTATTATACTCCCTCCGTTCGATTCCACTTCGCATGTTTGCTTTTTGTACACTATTCACAAGTGGACATTTAATCTCAATTTTCTCCTAATACGTAAGAGAAAATATATTCATGTGGGGTCTTGTTTGATTCGTCTTTACGAGTACATTGAAAATATCTAACTTTTATAATTTTTGCAACTACGTAACTAAAGATATTTAACATCTAAAACGTGCATTGGCAAACGTGAAAAAGCAAACCTGCGAAGTGGAATCGAACGGAGGGGACACTTTCCTTTTGAAGCTAATCTAATACTTCTCCTTTTCTTTTGTATCGTAGTGACAGAGCTTTTCCCTTTTCAAAAAGTAAAAATAAAAATTTCTTTCCACCGAATTATCCGATATAAAATACTTCTACATCTTACTTTTGCCTGATTTTTTATTAACAAGTGACAAGTCCACGATGGTTATTTTCATCGTTGAGAAAATGTTACTTTTAGTAAAACTAGTTTTACGCCCCTTGCAAAAAATGCACGGATTTATTAAACCGAAAAAATAAAAATGAAAAGGTGAATATATTTAACAAAAAATATAATTTTAGTATTGCAGATATCGATTTAAAAAAATAAAAAGAAATTATACGCTTAACTTACGTAAGTAAAAACAACGCACCTGCTGACATTATAAAATTATACAAATTCTTCTATAGGACGACATTATCGGTTTAAGTTTAGGACGGATCAAATATACATATGTAAGATAAATCAAACAAAAAAAAAACATTATCCATGGCGAAAATAAAATAGTTGTCCTATAACTCATGGGGAGTGATACTCACTTGTTCTAAATTTAAGACGGATGATAGCCGGTAAAAATATATATAGATTTTAAAATTATACTTAAGGTTTAAATTCTAAGTTCATAACCATCGTAATGAACCCAAGTTATTATTAATCTGATTCTCTAACTACCCAAAAAAAACTCCGACCATATAATATAAATCTTATCTATTTTATGTACATTTAAGACGGAGTTACATAATTCCGTTGATTTCCAATTCTCAACAATTTTAATTTGTTAATTTCCAGTATTTGAATGTATTTTTTTTTGCCAATTTATATATTATTATATTTGATATTCACTTTTTGTTTCTGTTTTATAGTCATTGTCACTCACTTTGATCCTTTTATTAGCTGCATGTTAAAATGGAGTATTAACAATTTCTTTAATCTTTGAATATACTATATCTATGTGTAGGAGTCTCAATCATATTATTATATTTAATTTATACCTTTAATTTATGTAAAATTAGTTAACTTATTATCAATGATCATTAAAGATTTGATTTTTACTGTTCAAATTGAATAGTTAGGATTTCGGAAGATTTCATATTCGATGTGTGATTATGTAACTTATTTAATTAATGAAAGTAATGAGAAAATTAAATTGAAGTAATTAATTATGTAAATGAACATGGCGGACCCTACATTGATTAAATTTTTTTCTTTTCTTAATTTTCATCGACCAATAAGAATTCTCTAAAATCTATTCTTTTTATAGTAAAGGGATTTTTTGGTTAATTAACATTAATTAACAAAATAGTTAGGTAATTAGCGTTCATTTGAAACTATTTGGGTCTATGGTGTGCACGTCATTACTTTTTATTTTTGTACACTTTTTCAATAAAACCGCTAAGAAACCTAACGGCTTCACTTAGATGTTTTTTTTGTATATATAAAAGGTGAAACTGCTAAGAATCTTAGCGAACTTTTGGATGAAATGGGGCTTTTAACCAAACTTTTTCTCGCTTTGGGGCCCATTTGAAAGTATTTCTTCCAAATGGGTCCACGTCATCACTTTTATTTTATTTTTAGTTTTTTGTACAAAGCCGTCGCTTTGGGTAGCGGCTTTACCTGTATTGTTAAAAAAATAAGAAGCAAAAACATTATCGAAACCCGGAGAAAAGGACAAGCCGCTACCCAAACTAGCGGCTTGCTTCTTATCCAGTTTCTCACATTCTTCTTCTCAAAATGGCGAAATCGGCATCACAAAAATATGATCACAAATTCCCATCAAATAACTCTCCTCCTTAACTATGTTCATCATGAAGCTGGTGTTGATGGCGCCCTCATCGTTCAGCCAATCAATCATAAATTTGATCATTCTTACATCACCAGGTACCTCCCACATCAGCCGCTTCATTCATTCAGCCATACTTTTCAATTTTCTGACCTTCATCCGTTGGTAACATGACGGACCTTAGACCATAATCCGTCTTTGATTGCTACTATTCGGTCAGACTTTTTTCGACTCAATCGACGAACATCAACCAAATAATTGATGAAAGAGTGATTTGGGGGAAGTTGTGATTTAAATTGGGGATGTATATCAGGAATTGAACAAATCCGAGAGTTAATTGGCAAGAAAGGCATGCACATTGCTATGGTATTATGGCGAAGAGGTTATTAACGCTTTTGGGGCAAATTATTTGGGGCAAATCAGAAATTGGATAAGGAGAAGAATGTGGGAAACTGGATAAGAAGCGAGCCGCTAGTTAGGGTAGCGGCTTGTCCTTTTCTCCGGGTTTCAATTTTTGCTTTTTATTTTTTTAATAATACAGGTAAAGTCGCTACTTAAAGCGACGGCTTTGTACAAAAAACTGAAAAAAAAATAAAAGTGATGACGTGTACCCATTTGGAAGAAATACTTTCAAATGGGCCCCAAAGCGAGAAAAAGTTTGATTAAAAGCCCCATTTCGTCAAAAAGTTCAATCTTAGCGGCACCATATCAGTACAGTATCATGCAAATTTGTTTGAAATTTTTGGAAATTGTTGAAAGTCGCTCGAAACCTCACCGGCTTTCTTCTTTTTTTTAAAAAAAAACGAATACAAATATTGGGACGATGACATTTTGGTGAAACCACTAGATTTCTTATTAACAGTTTCATGTAAAAATCAGACAAAAAAACTGATAACGTGGACATCATATACCCAAATAGTTTCAAATGAATACTAATTACCTAATTATTTTACTATTTAAAGCTAATTAATCAAAAAATTCACTTTAGTACGGTAGTTTGGAAGATGGTAAATGTGTGGAAAGAAGAGGAATTAAAACCTTTTCTGGTCCCAATTTATTTATTTATTTATTTGACGATCTGTCCCAATCGATTTTGGTGCAATAGTTTACTGCATTTCTAAGGTGTTTGGGGAAATAGGAATACTCTTATAAATAAGGAGACTATGTCGTAAAATTTTCATACTAGTAGTCAGCTAAGTAATAATGTCGTCAAATTTAAGCGACAATAATGAGATAACAGCCATGGAGAATCCTGATTCACGGTTCGAAGAAGTCGGAAATTGGTTAAAGTTACCGTGTGACTTGATGCTGATGATTCTGATAAAAGTAGGGCCGTTCGATATCCTTGAGTATGCTCAGTTTGTTTGCAAATTGTGGCATAATTTGTGCAAGAGACCTGATTTGTGGCACGCTATCCGTATCCGGACCCTCGACGAACCAGAAAGGATGCATCAGTACAAGAGGATGATGGGCAATGCTGTTGATCGTAGTGCTGGTGGTTTAATTGATCTCAGTATCGAAGGTTTTGGGTCTGATGGGCTTTTTACCCATGTTGCATCTCAGTATGTTGTTCTTTGAATTATTTTTTTTTTTTTTTTTTTGGTTCAACGAAGCGCGCACTTAGTCGCATTACAATAGGGGAGGGGGGATTCGATCCTGGGACCTATTGTCCACAATACCTCTGTCTTAACCACTAGACTAAGACATCCTCGGTTGTTCTTTGAATTATTTGCTGTTAAGTATCTGCATGTATTTTAACATAGGCTAAGGCTGTGCGCATCTGATCTCAAATAACCCGCATCATTTTTCTGCACTTGTGCTAGGATAATCATTAATTAGTATAGATCCCTCACATTTGCAATATGACAAATTTTTATTGAAGACGGACACTATTCATAAGCTAAAAACGTACAGTGCACCTCTCACAAAATGCGAATAACACTCCCATGAAATACTCTATTTCCTCTATTTGTCCTCCCATTTGTTTTGCTGTGGGAGAAATACTATCCGTTTTGAACTTGTGACGCATAGTCATAGTGTCTGTCACAAACAACACGCTTTGTTGCAATATATGTAGAGATTTTGTTTTTAGTTATTCTTTAAATATTTTAAATTGATACATATTAATTTGCGCTAGGTGGATGATACTCCGATGTATTATTACCTCCAATTTTATAAGCATTATAGTAAAGTTTTTGAGTTTTTTTTTACAAAATAATGAGTTTTCCTATAAAGTTTCTGAGTTTATTTATTTAAACACAAAACTCTAAAAAATCACAATAAAACTCAAAAATATTACATATAAGTTTAGTTGAATTTCAGTTACGATGGAAAAAAAATTAAAATCTAACATATTCACTTTAAAAGCACCTCCAATAGTTTGCTTTAGAGACTTACTTGCAATATTTATAAAATGGATAGTGCTAGGGCGACACCGGGTGTTACCGATTTCGGTAACACCCTAATAAAAAATTAGAAAATAGAAAATTAAATTTTCGTATTTGCGCCAATTTTGAAAGGGTATAACCGTAAATCACATATTTATCATATTAATAAAATAAAATAAAATGATAATAATAATTAAAACTAGATAATACGGTGGTTGGCCATCAACGCCGCCAGTCTACGGTGGTTGATAATCAACCATCAAATGAAACCTCAAAAATGTTATTAGTGGAGCTTGATCACTTAACCTCTGGGATGAGATACAATTGCTAATACCACTATGCCACATAATAATTATTACATGTATTTATAACTTATAATCAATGTACCTTCAGTATAAAATCAATATAATTCTTGAGAGTGATTTTGTTAAACTTGGTAATGAGCGATACTTTTTAGTTATGAAGTTTTTTTTTTTATTTTGTGAGTTTTCTTAGAGTATAAATAAGTATATATGTTATATTTTGGAAACTATTAAAAGTAAGTAAATCAGTTCAAATTTCCAAAAAAATAATATATTCCATAATTCATTAAATTTTTAATTTAATTAATAAAATAGTTATTATTACTCTCAAATAATATTCTAATCCAATATTTCAAATTTATTTAAATATATAACTCTAATACAACTATGTTATCAACTACTCCGTACTATAATATTAACCACCCATGTAAGTAGTAATAACAACAATAATAGCAACTCGATTAATGAAAGTCATAATAGCAGCAACATGGAGTAAAATTAACAATAATAAATGCAGAGGTAGTGAACGAAAAAATGAAAAAATAATGACAGTGGGAGAAGTGAAAGTAATAGTTAGGGGTGTTCAGAATAAACCGAACCGCAATAACCGAATCGAAAAATCGTACATTTTTAAAGTTCGATTAACCGAACCGTAATGACAAAGTGATTCGGTGAACCGAACCGTTATAAATTTATTATAGACACGATTCGGTTAAGGTTCGCAATTTTAGAAAATAGGTTAACCAAACCGAACCGAACCGTTTCACAAAAAAGTAAGCAAAAGATTAAAATATTATATAAAGTGTTTTTCGTTTAATTTTTTAAGTCTTTTCAAATTCAAAAATTGCTAAATTGATTAATATTAAAGTTTCACTAATTAACTTTATCGTTGACTATAATATATAATAAAAATTTAATTAAACTAATAGATAAAATTCCCGAAAACTAAAGAAAAAGTATATTTAGCACGTTTATAGGTTAACCAATAACCGAACCACAAATAAACGTTTAAAGAGGTTAACCAAACCGTTTATAACCGTTAGGAATAGTGCGGATTAGGTTCGCTGTTTTCCCTAACCGAACCGTGTGCGAGCCGAATTAAATATACGGTTCGGTGAACTGAACCGCGAATGAACACCGCTAGTATAGTAGTGACAACCCATGTAGCGAAAGTAACTGTAGGAACAACGGAGAGAGTATAAAAAATTAATTAACAATTCGATTTTAAGAAAATACTAGTGTAACACCCGTGAAAAATCACGGGGTTGCGTACACTTACTTTTAAATATCACATATATAAATTTTACTTATTATACGATAATCAGACCGTATAATACCAGATTTTATGGAAAATGAAAGTAGTATTTAGACGTATTTAAATTCTTTTTGTTATACATATAAAGATTTGTTCTATAACTAAGAAATTTACACGTGTGGTGTATAATTATCTTTTTGTTAAGAAATTTTATTAACATATGTATAATTATCCGAGTTTATAGAGATTTTTTTTTTGAAATTATCTTTCCAAAATTAATAAAATTAGAAAATATAATTATCTTTTAGTTAAAAACTGAGTTTATAAATATATCTTTTTGTATACGGTTTTCTATAACATTAGATTGATTTTTTCCAAAACTAATCTTTCTGTTAGAATATCATAAAATTTAAAATAAATTAGATTGATTTTTTCCAAAAGTAATCTTTCCGTTAGAATATCATTAAATTTAGAATAAAATCATATCTTTTTGTTTATTTGGATTGATTTAGGCAGAATAATTTTTTTTGAATATCTGACGGAGTAAATTTTTGGGAATATCAGACTTGGTATAAATCATGTCTTTTTGTATACGGTTTCCTATAACATTAGATTGATTTTTTCCAAAAGTAATCTTTCTGTTAGAATATCACTAAATTTAGAATAAAATCATATCTTTTTGTTTATTTGTATTGATTTAGGCGGAATAAATTTGTGTGAATATCTGACGGAATAAATTTTTGGGAATATCTGACTTGACATAAATCATACTCCCTCCATTCTTTTTATATCACCCCAATCCCCTTTTGGACACTATTCACAAACGGGTATTCAACGTCAGTTTTCTCTCAATCCGTTCACGGAAATATATTCATGTGAGATCTTTTTTAATTTGTCTTGATAAGAGGATTAAGAATATCAAAATTTTATAATTTTTAGTAGTATGTAGCTAAAGATATAATCGAAACAAAATGAGTATTGGCAAGCGTGTATAAAGAAATGGGGTGATATGAAAAGAATGGAGGGAGTATCTTTTTGTATACGGTTTCCTATAACATTATATTGATTTGTTCCAAATATAATCTTTCTGTTAGAATATCATTAAATTTAGAATAAAATCATTTTTTTTTTGTTTATTTGGATTGATTTAGGCGAAATAATTTTTTTTGAATATTTGACGGAATAAATTTTTGGGAATATCTGACTTGGCATAAATCATAGCTTCTGCTTGGTCTACGAAACATTAATTTGTGAGGGTGAATGTGTAACAGCCCGTATTTTTATAAAAGTAATTTTAATCATTTAAAAGTAGTTTACGGAATTTAATAATATTTTAATTATAATTTGTAAGTTTTATTTTTAAGATTTCCGTTAAGATCGTCTTAAAAACCATTTAAGCTTAAGATGCCTTGATTATTTAATATCAACCCCGACTTGAACCCGTTTCACAAAGCAAATAAACCCGACTCAAGTAAAGGTGAAAGGACAACTTAAAACCCTACCTAAACCTCATCCATCGGCACATTCATGTTCTTCATTTCATTTCACTGTAAACCCAACTTTCACCATTTTCACTTTTCTTCAAAGCTTTAAACTACGATCTCGACCCCTTCCTGAACTCCGATTGAGGTAAATTTTATATTTTCGGAATCCCCTCGAGATTTGCAACCTTTCTATCTCTTTCAATTTCCATTTCATCAACTCTCATTTCTGGGCTGTTTTGAGAAGAACTCGAGATTGCCCTCTTACAACCCGTTTTGTTGTTTGTAGGTGTCGACATTGACGACCCGGATAAGGATTCATATATTATTCAAGACTAGGCGTGAAGAAATCGCTCATTAAGGTGACGATAATGAGAAACTCGGCCTTTTGTCTATATTAGCACTTTTGGTATTTTGATTATGTGTTTCACATGAGATTATGATTATTGATGTCGATAGGAACTTAGTATTATGTTAATTACTGAATTATATGTTCATTATATGAGATACTTGATGAAATTGCTGTATCATATGCTTAAACATGTTTATCTTGTGTTGGGTTGAAATTGTGACGGATATGGATGATTAATCGTATGTTGGGTGTTTGAGAAGTCGTTAGTCATTGCATATGTATGAGAATGGTGTATAATTACTGGGTAATGTATGTTTGGAGTAGAAATCATGTTGTAGGAACGATCCCATGAGATTTGGATGAATTTTGATATGTCGAAATGCGTTTTCTGGGAACAGGGACTCCCAGCCGATTGGTTGACCGGCGGCCGGTCAACCGGCTGAGAGTCTCGTATGTTGATTTTTGAAGAAAGCTGAGGAAGGACCCTCAGCCGGTCGGCCGGCAGCCGGTCAGCCGGCTGGGAGCCCTTCATTGTGTTTTGAAGTATGTAATTGAGAGTAATGGACTCTCAGCCGGCCAACCGGCAGCCTGTGGCTGACCGGCTGAGAGCCCCTCTTGGTTTTTGAAGTTATTTTTAAGAGTCTTGCACTCTCAGCCGGCCAACCGGCAGCCTGTGGCTGACCGGCTGAGAGCCCCTGTTGCATATTGAATTGCTTATAACTTTTGATTCATATGTCGGATTTGATTGATTCTTTTTCCGTATGTTTCGTATGCTTGTTTGAAGTCCCAAGAAATTGGGCGGCACTCATGTCGGGTTCGGTAACGGATTTGAGGATGAAAGACCCCCCGGCCGGGCAACCGGAAGGGAGTCCGGCTCTCGCCTCAAATTAGTTCCCGAAGTTGGCTAAGTGTTACATGGATGTTTAATGATGAAATATATACGAAATGATTGTCATTCGAGTTTGAGTTGTTGTACATCTTTGAGATGACATTTGTGATTTGTGTTAACCTGCTGTGCGCTGCTATAGTACTCGAGTTCTCACTTGACTGCATTGTGTGGCTGGTTGGCCGTAGTGACTTGGTTCTCACGGTCAGGTCTTAGATTGTCTGCCCGCCTTCGGGCATATCTCGTTCCTAGCTAGTTCGAGTCTTGGGGGTGCCTTGTGCACTTGTCGAATCGGGGATCGTGATTCGTTTGCGCTCCGAGAGTCTGGCCAGGTTTAGACTAGGACAGTCATTTGATGTCGTCCTACCAGGGGGTTGTATAGTCTGAGATTGGGGATGTCGTAGTATATAGTCGAGTCGATTGTCGGCCTGCTCATAGTAGTCTAGTAGAGTCACTTGGCTGACCAATCTAGTTAGAGTTGAGTCACTTGGATGACCTATCTCTTGTTTGTAGAGTCACTTGGATGACCTATTTGTTGTAGGAGTCGAGTCACTTGGATGACCTATCTCTTGTTTGCAGAGTCACTTGGTTGGCCTATAGTTGTTAGAGTCGAGTCACTAGGTGACCTATCTCTTGCTGATATAATTGGATGTTGAGCATGCTTTAGTCGTGATTGTGATTGTATGATACTTGGTTATCTTAGTATTGTTCATCCAAGGCATTGGACGACTCTTAGCCCGGTTTCGTAAATGGTTTGGATTGAAAGACCCCCCGGCCGGGCAACCGGAAGGGAAACCGGCTCTCCTTCCAAATAGTTTCCGAAGTTGGTTGAGAGCCTTTGCATAGTATGGCATGATGTTATGAAAGATGAGACATTGAGATTTGTATGCTTCACATGTTTTATATATGCGGGAGTATATTGTATGTTTATGTGTTGTGTGTCACTGACAATAGGTGGCTAGGAGCACTCTAGTCACTCCCCACTGACTGTGGCGCACATGTTGTATGTGTGTAGGTACATGAGGCTGTTTGCAGGAGGTTACGTTGAGGCTAGCGAGCGATGATCCTTCATCGTTGACTTTTACCTTTATCGTGTAGCTAGACCTTAGACTTTACTTTCAGTATTTTGTGCCTGCAGGGATATGCTATCCCGGGCTGCTTTGTATCGTACTTAATACTTATTTATGTTTTACCTTTCGCATGTTTAGATTTCTAAAACACCTCGCATGTTTAGTTTTGTTAAAAAGTTTTAATTCCGCTACATTTTTGGTACTTTGAATGTTTTATATTTCCGCTTTCGCGAGGGGTTTTACAGAATGTGAGTGCGAGAAAGAGTAAACGGTGAAACGATATTGCGCCACGTATGCAAATTTACATTTTTCTTTTATAGTAATAGTGATTAGTTTTTTTTAAATACATAATATTGATAGAACTAACGGGTTAACCGTAAAAATAGCATGAGTAGTTATACAAACAGCAGTAACCGAAAAAGTAGTGAACGTAATAGTATTAACAAGGGATGTAATGAAAGTACTAATATTAACAAGGGGATAGGTGAACATGTCTCATATTTTGTTGATTAATTTTACTTCGTTTTCATCATAATTTCAAGATATAAATTGTAAATATATGTTAACCAAATTTAGCGAATCATATTTCATAAAAAATACTAATGTAATAAGCGTAACAATTTAGTAAAGTTTTAATGGTGGATAAAGGAAGATGATACACATACACATGATTTTTTCCATACACAACCAATCATATTATGACACGTGGCAAACTCAAGTTAGCATGTATAGGTTAGTTTAGGGTCAAATTAATAAATTAACATTTGTAGTTGACTTGGTTAACTACATGTAGTTAATTTATTTATGGAATGTAATTAATATATATATGAATAATAATTTATACATTTTAATTAATCAATTTTATTTTATTAATAAATTAAAATATTTTAGGGTTCATCAAGTTTTCGCAAATTTATGAAATGTTTATTGTTTTAATTCCATTTTAATTATTTTATTTTAATTATTCCATTTTAATTGATGTAATTAAACCGATTTTTTATTAAGTATAACATTATTGTTCAACAAACCGGATTAAACTCAATCACACTAACTTAATGATGATCGTACTCGATCAAACTTAATCATGATCATAATTGATCAATAAATGATCAAACTCAATCATACTAAATTAATTAAATCGATTGATTAAAAAGTTAATCAACATCAAAATTAAAAAGATCAGTTGACAAATCCATTGATAAAATCAATTTTGTTGTTTATATTTATTTTCCCACATTTTTATTTTCATTATACTTTTTATTTACTGAATAAATAATTACAATATTTTTATTATCCGTTTTGTATTTATATTATTGTTTTTTTGCATAATACAAATCTTGGCCTAAATACCGAACGTATTATTCGGAAATAAAAATAAATTTTATAAGAGTATTTTTGCTTTGTAAGTAGTTTTCCGTTATAAAGGAGAGAGAAACGAAAATAAATATTATAATATTAGGTGAGTAATCTTCCGAAATTAATTATCTTCGATTGATCAAAACGTTAATGAACATCAAAATCGACAAAAGTTGAGGAAAAAGGTGGAAACGAAAAGGATTTAAAAAAAAAAAGAAAAAAACCGTTGCTATTGGGGTTCAAACACGCACGCACTTAGATGTTTGTATTTTGCAAGTAATCTTGTAACCAACTAAGCAAGGGTATCAACACATCTATTTAGCAACTACATATCTTTATATTATTAAATGTACTTCATATTATTCGTTTACATCTAATTTAGTTTTTCACCTATTCATTTCCTTATGTTTAAACATTTAGTGATTTATTTCTTTATTTTAAAAACAAATTATTGTTAGCTTAAATCTTTTCATTTGACCATATCTTATTGTTGAGATTTTTATGCAAAAAAAAAATCTTCCTTAGATAATTCACATTTGGTGATAAAATTTGGAGGGAAATATTATCTTTTTGTTTAAATTGTATGCAAATATCTTTTCCTTAATATTTAGTGTTAATCTCGATTATTAATCAAATTAATTTAGTGTTGATCTAATTTTAATTTGACGATTGAATTTAGGATTATCTAAATTTAATTTGACGATTTGATCTTGATTAATGTTTTGATTAATATACTTATTTTAGGGTAAATGATTTAGTTAAATTATATATTTGTTCAACAATTGATCATGGATTCTGATCTCATCACGATTAATTTTTGATGAACTTAATCACGATTGATTAAATTATTTCAGGGTAAATTGATTAGATAAATTATTTAAGAACAAATGAAACAATGAAAAATTCCCATTTAATTTACATGAAACAGTTAAAAAATTAATAAAATTACTATTTAATTTATTAGTGAAATTAATTAAGTAAAATAAATAATGTGTAAAACAATTAAGTAAAATAAATAATGTGTAAAATAATAGAAATTCCATAAATTAATTAAATACATATAGTTAACTTAGTTAACTACATATGCTAATTTACTAACATAACCTTAATCTAACTACAATAAATTAACTTGAGTTTGACACGTGTCATAATGTGATTGATTGTGTATGGATTTTCCATACACATTGTGTATGTGTAGCCTTTTTGGTGGATAAAACTAGCCCAGTAACAATAATTACATCGGGTGTAATGAAAGTAACAATAGTAATAACGAATGTAATAAAAGTAACGATCCTAAGAACAAAATAAGGGATATATGAAAAATTAGCTAGTAATCGGTTTAAGTAAAATATTAATAGTAGGAGTAGTGAATTTATCTCATAATTTATTTCGTTGTAATATTAAGATATACCCGGTCTCATAGAAAAATATATTAATGATAAATTTATGAGTTATGCAACTTTAAAATAGTTTTAATTAATGAAAATATATTTTAATGCTAAATAGAGGTAGTCTGGACGAAGCCGGGCACCCATACTCGTATAGTAATATATTACGTAACTCCAATAAAAATAAAATGTACCTTTGTCATAAATATATTGTACGTACATAAATTTTTTTTGTTATAATAATATGACATGTAATAAATGTAAATTTATAATATAATTATGTAAACTCTAAGTATAAAAAATATATTGTTCAATTTTTTATCAAATACATTTAACTAGATGAGCATTATATTGATTTTATAATGGGTACATTGAATATAAGTTAGAAGTACATTTGAAAATTATTATAAGTACATATTAATTTAACTCAAAATGTAGTTGTCATATATATAACAAAAGAGATATGAATTACAACAAAATACTTGTGTTATAGTGGTATAGCAAGTGTACATCATTCAAGAGGTCATGAGATCAAGCCTTATTAACTACTTTTTTGAAGTTTCATTTGATGGCTGAACGCCAACCACCACTGACCGATCACTGTCCACCGGTGGTCAAACTGTCGGTGCTAACCGCCTTTGACTTTGACTATAATTTAAAACCGTAAATTTAATTAACTAATATTAGTTTCCTAAATTACCCTTGACCACCAATAAGTTTAAAATTTGAATGTTGATGGAGGGAACCCAAAATATGTAAGTAAATTACAATAATATCCCGGGTGTCGCTCAATTTGAGTAACACCCGGTGTCGCTATATCATTATTCTTATAAAATACCTAGCTTACCATTGGAGTAAGAAAATATTCATGTAGCTTATGAGCATTGTAGCTCTACCAAGCATGTAGCTAACTTTAAAAAAAATAAAAATAAAATAAAATAAAATAAAAGGTAAAGTTTATCTTTGGAGGAAATTTTATTGTGGGACCCATAATATTAGAAAATGTTGTATCTAACCATTGGAGCAATATATAGCCGAAGAGCAAAATAGCTTAAAAAACCGAATTGATAAATCAAGCTACAACGTGTTGTAGCTGTCCATTGGAGATGCTCTAATATGTTCAAAAAATACACATTTACTCGAAAACAAATAAAGTTTGAGGGAATAAGCTCAAAAAAATACATATATACTAAAAAAAAAAAATTTGAAGGTATTACATTCGATTTATGTTCCTTTTTCTGATTAATTTGTCATATACCATACTTTGATGTGATAAAAAAAAGTGAATTGTGTTTGATGAATTTTTTTCTTTTAACATAAAACAAATGATTACCTTTAATATTTTTTCTCAAGTTAATAACTTTAATAATATCGGTTCAATGTTTTGTTTTATACAAAATGTGTCAAGTAATAATTGTCTAATACGGAATATGTAATACGAGTAATACATAACAAAACTTTCGAAACATTCGTCTCCTCTTTTTTCGAGGTGGGTTGAGAGTCAATAACTTTCTCTCCTTTCACATCCGAAAGGATGAGATAAATTAGTCCTCCTCTAGAGGATCAACCTAGTTTTCTTTCCTTATAAAAAAAAAATTAAAATATTATATTTTAGATGTTGAAGAAAATATTATTATTTGGTTAAAAGATTATATTTCGATGAAATGCTAATAATTTGAGGAAAAAATGATTTTTGTTACCTTATTTAGTTTGATGTCGAGGGAAACCTTAAAAAGTTTGAGGAGATTAGTGAAATTACCTTGTAGTCTTGTACTCCCTCTGTCACAATCAGTTGTTAATGGAGGGAGTATATGTTTATACTGTTACTCAGAGTTGTTCTTGTTAAGAATAAGAATCAAATCAACTCAATTAAAGACACAAATCACGGTTGATTTGTGTATCATTAGTATATATTCATTTCCCCTTATATTTAGCTATTCTCTTCTATATTTACATTGTTTATATTAGGTAGTATATCTTCTTCTTTAATAAGTTTTGTATCTCTGCAAGTATATAAGATCATGTACTCTACCGTTATCATTTATCAAATATAATCACAATAATTCTCAATACTTTACATAGTATCAGGATTCATATCGGTCCTAATACTAGCCACCCTTTCCGCTGCAACCACTAACACCGACATATCCATGGCAACCACCAGCACCCAAATTCCGAACTCGGCCACACGAACAAAACCTCTTATCTCTGTTTCGTTTCCGACTTGCACAAAACTCACCCCAACCAATTACCGCGCTTGGCATTATCTAATAAGTTGATTGTTCCTTGGCTTCGGCCTATTCACCTTTCTCGATGGTACCAACCAAGCACCACCCAACTATCACCCCTGCCGCCTCAATGAAAAAACCGAACCCAGGCCCTACTCCAAAACCCGCATACGAAACCTGGTTCCGTCAAGACCAGTTAATTTTAGGAGCCCTCGCCGGTACTCTCGACGATGCCGTAGCTCCTGTTCTCCTTGACACCACAACCTCTCACGACGCCTGGACCACACTCGCAACCACTTATGCCAATCCATCACGAGGACATATCCTTCAACTGAAGGATCGTCTTCGCACAATTACACACACCGGAAAAACAATATCTGAATATATGCTCGCCATAAAATCCTGCACAATCCAACTAGCACAACTGAAGGATATGTCCTCGTGATGGATTGAAGGATATTGTTTATGGCGAGCATATATTCGGATATTGTTTTTCCGGTGTGTGTAATTGTGCGAAGACGATCCTTCAATTGAAGAATATGTCCTCGTGATGGATTGGCGTAAGTGGTTGCGATTGTGGTCCAGGCGTCGTGAGAGGTTGTGGCGTCAAGGAGAATAGGAGCTACGGCATTGTCGAGAGTACCGGCGAGGGCTCCTAAAATTAACTGGTCTTGACGGAACCAGGTTTCGTATGCGGGGTTTGGAGTAGGCACTACAACAAATTGACACTTGCGCCACGATTTATGCCACGAGAATTTATAATTTGTGGCTAAATTTTGTTTAGCCACGGGAAAAAAATTATTCACTATTTTAGAAAAATTTTATGCCACGGGAAAATTCTTCCCGTGGCAAAAAAGTCAATTGCGCCACGATTTAGGTTACAATCGTGGCTAATAATCATTTTTGCCACGGATAATATCACACCCATGGCAAATATATATTTAGCCACAGATCATTCTGTGGCCAATATTTCTTTAGCCACGGCTTACATATTGTCCGTGGCAACATATTTGTTTAGCCACGAAACTAGTAACAAACACTAGTGGCTAAGATTTTCTTCAGACTTTTATCAAGATATTTTACATTAAGGTAAACGTAAAAACTTTGTTTTGTAAGAAATAAAAGGAAAATACAAAAGCTGAATGAAACTTAATTAAATATACATAATATGAAAAATTTAAATGTAAAATTTTGAAAATATTTTGATTAATTTAATAAATATTTGGTATTTGTTTTTTTAGTCTAATAAGAAATGTAAAACTTCTATATAATGATACACACGTAAAGAAAATTACCATCGTCTTAAATTTTTTATTTTTTTACAGACTAGAATAATATTTAGTGGTTTTTTCATAACATCGATAATTTAATAAATAATTAATTCGTTTTTTGTTAAATTTATAATATTGAATAAAATTATTTAGAGACCGCATCACATTTAAAGAGAAAGTATGTCAAATTAAATAATTAACTTATTAACACCTATCATTGAGAAGTCTGAAACTAATATATTGTTATGTTTTTTTTGGAAAATTGATTTACAACTTTATTTATAAAAAATTTCTAAAAGAACTTGAATTCGAGATGTTAAATTGGAAAAAAATTGGGGAAGTTTTTTAAGGAGAAAAAAAAAGACAATTAGATTTATAATATGATTAAATAAAAAACATAGTCTAAAAAATTAAATTCAAAATGATTTCCAATAAATCATTGAATAAAATGGAAAAACATATTGATAAAATAACCGATATATAAAAATCAATATAGAAAAACATTTTAATTATTGAAAATGAGCGTATCACACCGAAAAGTAAAATGGAAATTAAAATAATAGATTTACATGTGTAAATAATGTGAAATTTTGTTAACAAAAAAAAAATCAAGAATAATGAAAATAAATCAATTTAGAGAAAACAAAAATTTGTACGATCTTTTCTGTGTTTTTTGGCAAAAACTGATTATTTTCGAGTTAATAATATCTTGGTCAATTTTTTAAAACTCGGTCATTGATACCCATATGTAATCATTATTCAAAAGTGATCATTACTTAGTAAAAAGTGATTACACTTTTTTTCGTTTCAAATACGACGATCTTACAAATAGTATTTGTGTGGAAAAATATATGAAAAAATGGATAAAAGAGAAATAAAATAAAAATGCCGACAAATGAAAAAAAATAAAAAAAATATATTAAGGTAAAAAATATAAAGAAAATTTGATTAAATAGTTTGGAGAAAATGGTGTTGTTGAGTCGGGCAAAAAATGACCCGAGCATCATTAGTCGGGAGGTCAACATTCAAAACTCGAATAATTTGAGAAAAAATAATATTTCTTTTTACAAAAATATGTAAATCATTTACTATTTTTCGCAAAAATAATAGTGAAGGTAATTTAGAAAGAAAAGAATATAATTTAAAAAGGTTTCAAAGTATTAACTATATCAACAAGTTTAAGTTTCAATTTCGGTAGCTTATCATAATAACTCCACAGTTAAGCGTGCTCAGGTGAGAGTCGTCTTGGGATGGGTGACCTCCTGGGAAGGATATATGATTCGCAAAAGTGAATGACTTTTGATTCTAAGTAACGAGTTGAAATAACTAGCCAAACAAGGATTAAAGCTTGACAAGATTTCATATGTAACCAAATGTGTTTGGTAGTGTGGTGGTTGCTCACCCCATCCCTTAACCATGAGGTCAGAGGTTCGATCTCTACCCATGAGAATGGAGCAACTCTTTGGCCAGCTGTTTACCTCTTCGTGAGAGCACCCGCGGCGAGGGGATGGTACACCGTTGTCGACGGTGGACACCCTAGTTTATTTAAACCAAAAAAAAGATTCCATATGTGAAAATATTTTCATTATAAGTAAAAAATAATATTTTACATTTTGTTTATTTAATTTTTATTTTTTTGTTTGCCACGGGAATAATTTTGGCCACGAGAATTAATTGTGGGCCACGGGAATTATTAGCCACGTGAGAATCTGTGGCTAAAAATATAATTTTAGCCACGTTCTTGTTTTTCCCGTGGCTATCTGTTAGCCACGGCCACTTGGGCCACGGAAGGTATTTCCGTGGCAAAGAGCTTTAGCCACGGGAAATTAGTACTTGCGCCACGAATTTAGTCGTGGCCCAAGTGCTCAATTGTAGTAGTGAGGGTTTGGGTTCGGTTTTTCCGTGGTGGCGGCAGGGGTGATAGTTTTGGGTGGTGCTTGGTTGGTACCATCGAGAAAGGTGAATAGGCCGAAGCCAAGGAACAATCGACTTATTTGATAATGCCAAGCGCGGTAATTGGTTGGGGTGAGTTTTGTGCAAGTCGAAAACGAAACAAAGATAAGAGGTTTTGTTCGTTCGGCCGAGTTCGGAATTTGGGTGCTGGTGGTTGCCATGGGTATGTCGGTGTTAGTGGTTGCAGCGGAAAGGGTGCCTAGTGTTAGCTGAGCGCCGACATCGCCATATTGTCGAAACCGGGCTAGCACTACTAAGCCACGCTCAAATGCCAAATATGTACTGGCCCTATGCTTTCTCAACCGCTACCTATCTAATTAATCGACTACCCACTCGTACTCTCACAAATATATCACTTTAAAACCTTCTTTTTGGTCAAGAACCAAACTACCATAAACTTCGACCCTTTGGTTGTCTATGTTACCCGTGGCTAAAACCGTATACTAATCACAAATTAGACCCAAAATCCTCGCCTTGTGTCTTTGTTGGATATTCTATCACTCAAAGTGCTTATTTGTGTTTAGAACCAAAAACAAACTATATACATCTCGACATGTGCGTTTTATCGAAACTAAATTTCCCTACACTAAACTCTCTCACGCAACCCATACTCCCCCTGCCCACGCCACAACAGTGGTGTGCTCTTACAATACCTATTGTTCACCCCTCTCTACCACAGCCTCAACCACCTCCACGACCTCCTAACCCCCAACCTAATCCACCATCCTCACCCCTTGGCTCTCCACCATCATCTCTCTCACCTTCGACATCCCATTCTGATTCGCACTCGCCATCGACATCATCATCTGCCTCCAACTCTGCCTCGCACTCTACCACGTCCTCACCCCTGCCTCGTCCTTCTTACTGGAAACCACCACTCCCTCCTCTCCTCTGACCACTAGCCCTCCTCCGCCACCCCCACCCCACCTCCCCAACCCATCCATCGAACCCGCCTCTCGAATAACATTATAAAACCAAATCCCAAGTTCGCGAAGACCGCCACTGCCCCACTCATACACACAACCCCTACCACGACCAAACAAGCCCTCCTTCAGCCTCAATGGCGACAAACAATGAATGAGGAATTCGACGCATTAACCCGAAACCAAACATGGACTTTAGTCCCACCTAACCTCGCTCCTAATGTTGTTGGTTGCAAATGGGTATATCGTGTTAAATACAACCCCGATGGGAGCCTTAAACAACACAAAGCACGCCTCGTTGCCAATGGCTTTCATCAAAGACCCGATATTGACTACTCCGAGACATCCAGTCTTGTTATAAAACCTACGACAATTCGTCTAATTCTCACACTTACCGTCACCAAAGGATGGTATTTGCATCAGATTGACATTAAAAATGCCTTTTGCAGGGACGACTAACCGAATCCGTATATATGGCCTAACCCACGGGCTTCGTTGACCCAACTAACCCCTCTTTTGTATGCAGATTAAACAAAGCTATCTACGGACTCAAGCAAGCACCAAGGACATGGTACACCGAACTCAAACAATACCTACTTACATCAGGTTTTCGAAACTCATTATCTGACCCATCTTTATTTATCATCAACACCACCATATATAACCACCCTATATGTCTTAGTATACGTCGATGACATTATCGTTACCGGACCCAATACCACTCATGTGACCGACTTCATCTCCAAAATATCCACCAAGTTTTCATTAAAAGACCTCGGGCCTCTATCCTATTTTTTAGGCATCAAGGTGACACCAACCAAAAACAGTTTACACCTAAACCAAACAAAATACCTACATGACCTACTCGTAAAATTTAATATGGATTATTCCAAACCCGCATCTACACCAATGCTAGCCCACCCACCATTAACCAAAGATACAACAACCCCAATTGAAAACGCCAACGATTATCGCTCAATCTTTGGCAGCCTACAATACCTAGCACTTACACGCCCCGACATAGCCTTCTCCGTCAATAAACCAGCCCAATTTTTGACCCACCCAACCGTCACTCACTGGGCTGCCCTAAAATGATTACTTCGTTACTTCAATGGCACCCTTTGCGACGCGGATTGGGGGGGGGGGGGTGACCCTTATGACTACCACTCAACAACCAGCTATATTATCTACTTAGGAAACAATCTGATTTCATGGTCCTCAAAGAAACAAACAGCTGTCTCACTCTCGTCCACCGAGGCATAATTTCGAGCTGTTGCTACAACATCTTCAGAACTCATATGGCTCAACAACTTACTGCTCGAATTGGGTATTACGTCGACAACACCACCAACCATATATTGTGATAACTTAAGCACCACACACTACTCCGCTAACCCTATTTTCCATTCAAGAATGAAGCACGTTGCTCTCGCCTTTCATTTTGTTAAAGAACAGATACGACACGGTCACATACGGGTGCAACACATTAATGGGTCTGATCAACTAACGGATACACTTATGAAACCTCTACACAAGCCACGGTTCATCATGATTTCATCCAAGATCGGCCTTTGCTATCGCCCGTCCGTCTGGAGCGGGAATGTTAAGAATAAGAATCAAATCAACTCAATTAAAGACACAAATCACGTTTGATTCGTGTATCATTAGTAGATATATTCCTTTTCCCTTATATTTAGTTATTCTCTTCTATATTTACATTGTTTATATTAGGTAGTATATCTTCTTCTTTAGTAAGTTTTGTATCTTTGCAAGTATATAAGACCATGTACTCTACTGTTATCATTTATCAAATATAATCACAATAATTCTCAATACTTTACAATTCTGTTCTATTATAGTACACTCAATTGTGTTCTTGTTCTTTGTTCAATCTTGAATTTACATCAGTTAGATGTACTGAACTGTAACTCTATTTTCGCTGCAGGTTGAGCCAACTAAAACGCCTACGGCTTGCGAAATGTGACGGTATATCTGAAAAGGCATTGGTAGAAGCACTTGAAAAGCTATCGTATTTGGAAGAACTAGAACTTACTCTCTGCAGCTTTGAAAACGGAGAAGTCGTTTCTATCATCAAGTCTTGTCCCGCCCTCACTACATTCCGATTCAACAATCTAGGTTCGAAAAGTCTGTTTCTGGAAAATGATGAGGAGGCATTGGCAATTGCAGCAAGCATGCCTCAATTGTGCCATCTACAGCTCATTGGCAATAATATGTCAATTCTTGGTCTAACAGCAATCCTTGATGGTTGTTGTCGCCTTCAATCCCTCGACCTGCGTGCCTGCTTCCGTTTGGATCTTACAGGAGATTTAGGGAAGAGATTATTAGAACAGATTAAGGATTTACAGAGTCCATTTGACTCGACTGAGGACTATAACTATCCGACTGCAACTAATCCCGATTTTGAGTATCCTAATAATATTGAAATTGACGAGGCTTTCATTCGTCAGATAGCCGCCATCATGGCTGAAATCTAGTTGTGCTTCCAGTCGCTGTACCAGGTTGTCATTTGCATCTACTCCGGAATAGGTTCTCTGGAATTTCAAGTACTCGTATTATGTTATTCTGTTTGGTTTGCGTTTCTTATCATCGTCTCTAGTACTAAAACCTGATTAAATGTACTCCAAATAGAAGTGTTTTTGGAACTTTTTTTAATGCGTTTTATTAAACTACAGAGTATTTGTCAAATTAACTATAAAACCGAACCAAGTTGCTACTTAATGTATCAACTTTGTTAACATATATAGCAGTAATTTAAGGAAAAATAGTGAAGAAAACCTCAATTGGGTTTTGAACCAGGGGCAGTTAAGAAGACTAAGAGCATACACATTAGGGGAGGTCAATGGTGCGGGTCAGCCGGGTCCGGGACGGGTCGAGGGGCAGTGCGGGTTCAAGGTATGAGTACCCAGGCTGTGCCTGGGGTCAGGGCGGGTCCGGGACGGGTTGGGCCCGGTTCTTGGGAAGTTTAACCTAGACCCGGCTCGGGGCCGGTTGGGGGCGGGCCTAGGGCGGGTCTGGCGGGTTTTGGGCGGGTCTACGGGTCAGCTTCCGGGCCGGGTTCCAGAAATTGGACCCGGACCCGGTTACATCACATACACGGGTCGGGACGGGTTTGGACCCGGGTGAGGCGGGGCGGGTTAGATACGGGTTCGGTGGCGGGTCAGGTCCAAGTTATCAATGCCGACCCACACTCTTGATCAGCCCTAATACACATTGAAGAGGAGGTGATTTCCCTCTTTATTTTTTCTATTTTTTTCATTGGACATACTATTTTCATTTATTTTTTGTCACATTTTTCAATTTCTCATTCTCTTACTCTTTTTTCCCCACATCAAAGTGAAGGTGTACTTCCTCTCCTCTCTACATTTTAAGTAGGACCCCTCCACAATATTTCACTCTTAAATAATTATGTATGGCACAAAGGCCAAGATAAGAACCTCCTCCATTTATAGAGGATGTCTTCCTCTTCCTCTTAAAAGAGGATGTTAAGAGGATGTATCAACATTGAAAAGGACATCCTCTTAACACTCTCTTTCATCTAAGAGGATGATAAACCATCTTCAATGTGAATGCTCTAAGTGTATGTGCCAGTGACGAAAAGTATTCCGATACAAAAGTGTACCGTCTCACGTTCTCATACTATAATTCGTGATTAAATTTTGACAATTTGTATACAAATGTGCCTACAAATGTGATCACGTTTCGAAAGAATTAGATATCGGTTGTTAATGTAGTCAAAAACCACTTCACTTGGTCGTATCTGTTTTTACCATATTTATGGTTTACTAATTTCAAGAATTACCAAAATAGATGAACATTAAATTACTTCAATTTACATAGTAATACACTATACATTTCAATGTCACCCCTCGAAAATCAAAGAAACCCGCTAGATTTACGGAAGGTGCTAGAGTTACACCAAGTGTACGAGACCTCTTATACACCATCAATCACCATTTGTCACTTGTAAAATCGAAAGAATCTGATTTATTTCATTAATTAAGCAGATTCTCTAGATTGTTACGACCCTAATAATTGTTCTTCGATTATCACACCTACTCTATTAATTATTAATATCTCTCTCCTAATTTTTTAATTAAGTCTAATTTTTTTCTAATAATATTTTCTGTATTTTTGTTTTCACTCTTTATTTCGTATTTTTATACGGATGACGTATACGTTTCTTGTATTTATACGCTTTTGAGTATTTGTACCGTATTTGTACAGTGTTACTAGTGTTTTTGTACGGTTTAATTGTACATTGACATTTCTTATTCCTTTTTATTTTTTTATCACCTCAATTTTTTTAAACTCTTCTATTTTTATAAATTTTTTTAACCAACTAAAAGATTTACGTCTTTAAATTTTGTTATCACTTATAAGTACAATTTTTTCACTTATAAATTTGTTACCACTCCAAATATTTATAACACTTTTAATTTATTTGATCACTTTTTAACATTTTTGAAAGTCTTATAATTATTTTTATGACTTATGATTTTGTTATCACTAACTCATATAAGTACAAATTTTTCACTTATTAATTTTTACCTCTTCAAATATTTTTAACACTTATAATTTTTTGGATCACCTATAATTTTTTAAACTCTTAACATTTCCGAAACTCTTACAATTATTTTTGACTTATAATTTTTTTAACTCATACAAAATTTTCACTTATCAATTTTTTACCACTTGAAATATTTTTAACACTTTTAATTTTTTGGATCACTTATAATTTTTTAAACGCTTAACATTTTCGAAACTCTTACAATTATTTTTGACTTATAATTTTTTTAACTCATACAATTTTTTTCACTTAAAATTTTTTACCACTTCAGTATTTTTAACACTTTTAATTTTTTGGATCACTTATAATTTTTTAAACTATTGACATTTTCAAAACTCTTACAATTATTTTTTTGACTTATAATTTTTTTTATCAGTTGTTTGTTTTTTTCGTTAAATTTTTTTATCTCTTAATTTATTTTGTCACTTATAATTTTGTAATTTCTTAAAATTTTGTTAAGAGTCAAATTATTTTTGCGTTTTTCTGTTAATGTCCTTATTATATTGTTGATCATTATTACTTTTTTCCCTTTAAATTTTCATCTAGTAATTGCCTTAATTTTGTTTATGAGAAATCTACCGAATCTACCGTGGAAGATATGTTGAGTACATAACACTCATTATTAGTTGTTGCGATAACAGTGATGTGATTGAGGTTGTCAAATCCAATTTAAACCATTCACTGTTACATGCAAATAGTAAGAGAATTCGAATAATAAGAAACGACAAATGCAATTAAATCCACATTAGATATAATTAATACGAAGTAATATATAATTTATATATACAAAAAAAGCAAATATATACAATAAAAAGCAAACCGATTGATGAATTCCAAAACCTAGGAAATTGGGGTTTTGGTACATCATACATGTATTATTTATTAAATTAGTTCCTTAATCAGGCTTAGAAAGCTGTTATTCTCCTCCTCAAGCTTCTCCCTCTCTTGCCTTGTTATTTCGATGTCTCTTAAGCAGGATGTAATGTTGTCGTGTAACAAACCGGATTATAAAGTAAAAGAAAAACATAATATAAATGAATATCAGAGTGTAACTCAATGATAACTGGGTTAAGGTGGCGGAAACACCATACCCAAATCCGGATCGATACTCAAATCGAAAACCAAACTAATACATTATTTAAAGGTTCTTAAAAACTTAAAGCAAAGGTCCTAAACAATTTATTAAGCTCGCTTCGCACATTCCCCAAGCAAGCATCAACCAAACCGCGACCACCTGAACAACCTGAGAAGAGGGGGTCGACAATCAGTCGGGAGTAACTAGATGCTCTCCCAGTCATGTTTACAACAATTGAATGTAACCAACAATCAATAACAAATGTAATGTAAAACCAGTAGACATGCGAGATCATCTACACTCATGAAAGTCCAATCAAACTTACCATCATCTGAAGACATATTACGACAATCATGTGAGGATATAACACGTCATGACATGCATGCAAACTTACCATACCATGATATTCTTAACACTAGGTGAATGGAACCATACGAACCTAAACCACTTACGACCTCTAAATCATGAACACTTACTAAATCGGAAGTGACAAACGATCCACAATAATCGAAGGCACAAAGCTAGCATTAAAGCATAGCAAATAGAGCGAACGCCGTTAGAGCGTATAACGCACTGCCTCTAACTGCTAGAGCGTATAACGCACTGCCTCTAGCTGATGGAGCGTATAACGCACTGCCTCCATCGGTGTGGAGCGTATAACGCACTGCCTCCAAGGTACTATGTATAGCGTATAACCACTGCCTATATGTCTAAGACCTGGCCAGACTCTCGGTGCAATAACTGTACACCGAACGACACTCGGGGAACAGAGCGTATAACGCACTGCCTCTGTTACCCCCCCGAACATAGACCATACACCAGACCCCAAAGGGTTGCTTTGTTCTTTCCGACAGTATACAAACGATACTACCGTCATCTATTCAAACCAGCAGACAACAATGCACAGTATAACTGACTGTACTAACATGCGTGAATAACATCACGACTCAACTCAGTAGAACATCATAACAGACTGTCCTAATGTCAAATGCATAGAAATATCCAACGACATATGCAAACACAATATTATACAATCACTGAACACAACTCAACATGTGAAACAAGTATAAACAACCAAGGTTATAGTAACTTTAACTATAACATAAGTGATGGATGCGAGGTTATACTAACCTCGACTATAACTTCCACATATGGCTTGAGGTTATAGTAACCTTAGCCAAACCATGACACGAACCTAAAGTTATACTAGCACCAACCATAACCTTGAGTCATACCTCAGGTTTACATTAGTCTCAGCTATAACTTTAGCTCGCAACCCAAAGATATATTAACTTCAGCTATAACTTTAACTTGCAACTCAAAGTTATATAAACTTCAGCTATAACTTTGACTCGCAACTCAAAGTTATATTAACTTCAGCTATAACTTTGAGTCGTACTCAAGGTTGTACTAGTTTCAGCTATAACTTTGAATCATATTTTCAAGGTTACACATACTTCAACTATAACCTTGAGCAACGCTCTTGGCCATTAGCCGTGTCGCCATCTAGGGTTTCTCGCGAACCCTAGTTGCACACGACACCCATAACGACTTATTAACATGTTATAGTCCACAATTACGATACTAAAGCATACATAAATATATGGAGCACAATTAATTCATGACAATAAATAATCAAACATGTACCAATCGTACAAACAATCATTAAATCATATTAATTACATCAATTGGCATAAACACAATTAAAAGAGAAACACCTAGTTACCTTTTTGGCAATTAATGAAAACCTTCATAAAGAATACGACCAACAAAGCCTTGTCTCCAACACGTGTCAATAACCCCAAAATCAACTTTAAAGAAAGTGTAAATCCAAATCCTTATGATTGAAATTGTACCAAGCAATCACTCTTTCGAAAACGCCAAAGGGGAAAAAGATCTCCTTCTTTACTCACAAAACAAGAGACCCAAAACGTAGGTCTAAAGGTCCACACAAATAATTCCCAATAAAATATTTTGAATATAATATATTGTAGAAGTAAGAGCAAGGATTGTGAAAATATAATTTATGTATGAATTTGGAAGAATGAAAGATATTCAACAATGAAGTCAAAGGGAAGAAAAGACAACGAAAGAGAGATAAGAGGAGGGAGGCCGTGCGGCTAAAACTCACGCACAAACATATGAATTGACCTAGTAACTTGCTAGGTTAAATTCTATTTATAAGAAGATTAACTAATGGGCCTTTGGTCCATTAGTTCATACAATGGATTATCTGAATACAAATCTGATTGAGCCATACTAAAACGCAAGGAGAACTTGAAATAGAAAAGTAAATATTAAATTAAAATAATTAAATATTGCACGGACGTTTTAACCCATCCAAAAGTAGATCAAAACGAGGAAATAATTAAATAGAGAACGGAAGCTATAAATATATATTTCCAAAACTCATTAATAAACTTCGAAATAATTAAGTAAATCAAATACTTTTATAATAAAATATTATTATAAATTACGGGGTGTTACATGTCGAGCAACTCCTTCGCCACCGCCTCCATGCCGAGGCCGGCGGCCTGATCGGCCAGTGCTCTGGCCGCGGCAATTTAGAGGTTGTTCCTCCTCTCCACATCCCTTAACTGTTGAATCATTACTTTGTTGTGCCCATCTAGATCAATACTGGAAGGTCGTTGCTGTTCATTTTGTGGTTTGAAGAAAAAGTTTGGGTTAGGGTTAGGGTTAGGGTTTGGAGAGAAAGTTGCGGTTTTAAGAGATAGAGTGAGAAAGAGATAAAAGAGAGAGGTTATACAGTGGATAAAGAGAGGTTATAAAGAGGTTCATTTTAGGGTTTGTATATAATTAGTTGGAAAAAAAGAAAAATATGGGTTCATTTTAGGGTTTTTATATTATTTAGTTGCAAAAAAGGAAAATTATTACTATTTAGTTGCAAAAAATGAAAAAATATCATTTAGGCGGGAGAAATAGACGGGAGTGTTCAGGGAACTTACAACTTCCCACCTAAAAAAATCATTCCCAATAATGTCAATCTTGTTGAACACACCATGAAGAAATAAACTCTAACTAATCAACTTCATCTTTTAATTAATCAACTTCATCTTTAAATTAATCTTTTAATTTAATCAACTTCATCTTTTAATTAATCAACTTCATCTTTTAACTAAAAAATATGGCCAACCGTATTGATTTAAATGCTGTATTTGTGAAGGAGGAGGAGGGAGAAAACGTTATAGTCGAAGATGAGACCGACGCCGCCTCTGAATTGTTACGGCACGCAGCCCACGTTCTTGAGGGTAATGAGGACAGTCATCCAGTAGGTGAGCCTACAATTGGGTTGGATTTTGATTCAGGTGAACAGTTCTGTGCCTTATGCTATACGTATGCTTACAAGACGGGGTTTAAACTACATGTACGAAGTAGCGAACTTTTGGCCCCATTTAGGCAGTTAGGTATACGGCGTAACGGGGTTGGAGATAATGAACCGCATTTCCACATGATGAAGATTAGGCTAGCATGTTCAGAGGGCAATACGGCGAAGAAAACCCCATCTGAAAAACCATGTCCAATGTTTATCTTCGGGAAAATAGACAACGGAAGCGGGAATTGTAATACGCACGGTTAATTACGAACATAATCACGTAGTCAATCCTGAATTTAGCCGGCATGTTGTGAGCTACAGGCACATAGGCGAATATTTCAAACCAGGTTGTTGTTGAATGACAAAGCTGTTATACCTATTACCCGGAATTTCAACACATTAGCTAGAGAAGTTGGGGGGATTGAGAATCTAGGCTTCAATAGCAAGGATGCGAGAAACTTAATTAACAAAGAACGCCGTAAAACTAGATTTCTAGATCAGGGATTTCAGTATTCTACACTACCTTGTACAAATCATAACACAGTAGTCTCCAATCTTTTATACCCATGATAATCTCAACCCTTTTTCATCAATTTGTGGTCAAAGTAGATTTTGTTACCAATGAGCTACTTATCTACCATTCTTCTTCTTTGTAGTGATTCAGTCATTTGGCCGATGTTTATTTGTGGGAAGAATTCCGTCTTAAATGAGAAATTGTGTTTTAAGATAGACATACGCTACTAATCGATTACAGATTTACAGTACTAGTTGTTATTGACATGAGTAACTAAATGCAATGCATGGGCACCCTGGCTTTATCAATTGCAAGTGGGAAATAAATTTTAATTATTTAGATTATTATTATTACTGAATGTAGTAGTTGCTGGCATTATCTAGTTTCAACTTTCAAGTACTACATACAAGACGCAAGTGAATAGCGAAATATTATCCCAGGCCTGGAACAATGTCAAATGAAAGCGCATCCTCGAAGATGGTGGATATCGCAGCATCTGAAATAGCTGGCCTGGAAACAGTTGCTGATATTTCACCATTTGAAATAACTGGCCCGGAAAGAGTTGCTGATATTTCACCATCTGAAATAGCTTCCCCGGAAATAGCGGTTGATATTTCAGCATCTCCAATAGATGGTAACCGATCTATAAAACATAGCAGATTTGGCCCTCCAGGTATAATTGATTGAATTACTTTCGTATGTGGATATTTCAGCATCTCGAATAGATGATAACCGATCCATAAAACATAGCAGATTTGGCCCTCCAGGTATAATTGATTGAATTACTTTCGTTTTGTAGTACTTTCGGAGCTATTTAGCTTTTTGTTGCCCTTGTCTTCTTCAATTAATAAGTCCTTTGGTTCAGACAGAGATCCTGTCAACAAATTTGATCTGCTTCGTGCTGTTCTGGATGGCGATTGGGAGAAGATAATAGAGCTGGTAAAATCTGATCCCTCCTGGCTAAACAAAGGAATTACACAGAAGGGAGATTCAATTCTTCACATGGCAGTAATCGACTCGAAAGTCGAGGTTGTTAAAGCGCTGATTGAAATTGATCCGGGTTCCCTCAGGTACACTAGCAAAATAGGGTACACTGCGTTCTTTCTGGCTGCTTCTCGAGGACAGGTTGACATTGTAAAGATGATGATGAAATACGACGAAGAATTGCCCCATATTCGAGATACTGACGAGATGACCCCGCTTCATAGAGCCGTTATTAACAATCGTCAGGATGTGGTCAACTACCTACTTAAGGTTATCGATGATACGAAGCTGACCGACACGGACCGCATTGAGATTCTTATATGGTCCATCACTCATGGTTGGTTTGGTAAGTAACTTTCTATTTTTGTTACGTGGAATGTTGTCTTGACTAGGATTCTAACTTCGATAGATAGAGTTAGTAGAGTCCCATAGCGGATTTATAGAATTAGGTTCATTAAACCGGCTCATAAAAATATAAAAATGAAGTTCAAAATACATAAATTATTAATTATTAATAATTTTTGTCATTATTATGAACATGTTTTTACAACTTATACAAGATTACAATATCTAGATTTTTATAGTATCACTTTATAAAACACATATTTACTTTTTATTATAAAACCGAATCATAGGATCTTAAGATCGTAGAATCGTATTTAATCCTCCCTTTATAAATTTTCATACGAATAAGATCGTAAAATTTTACGCCTATAATAAAATCGTATGATTTGAGATTGATCAAATATTTTGGAGAGTAAAATCATCGGAATTGCAGGATCGAATCAAGATCTACGTTCCTCCCAGTTATTATCCTCATGATAGAACGACGTGTTTGGCGGGTTGGGTATGGGCCAATATTATAGCCAAATTTTGGCCCAATCGGCGCACATCGTAAATAGCAACTAGACCTCATAAACGAGTCAATTGAGTTTGGTTCGGGTCGAGTCATTTCGAATATGTGGGTTTAGTGGTCGGGTCTGTTTCAGGTTACGCGGATCGGGTAAGCGCGGAATCGGCTCGGATTTGGTCCAACCCGACTCGAAATCGGCTTGGAATTAGTTTTGACCGATTTCGAGCCGAGCTTTGACCGAGCTGATTCCGAGGGCTCTACGAGCCGGCTCAGATCATTTACAGCCCTAACCACCACCACGCCTAAAAGTATGTAAAAGTAGTAATAGTTTTATTCCTGTGCAAAAAAAAAATGTACGGATCGATTTTACAACTATGATATACTGAGCTTATAACATAATTATCATTTTATCGACAATTAAATTAAAACACATATGTGCGAAAATTAAATTTTATAATTTCACCGAGTTTAAATTAAATTAAAATGTAATAATATATAATGAATTAAATACATTTTGTTGTATAGTTTTTATTAAATTTAGACTTACTTAATCAATGTGAGGGAGGTTAATTAAATCAATAAGGAGGAAGGTGGAGGTGCCTACTACAAAAGAAAAAATTTATTTTTTTCATTTTAATAAATTATGAACCAATCAAATCTCTTTAAATTCTAGTCAGAGATTTGGTTGGTGTTTAAAGACGGAATTAGTTTTCAATTCGCACAAAATCGTACAGGTATGTTTAAAGAATATTGATATGATGAATAACACTCCAAAATAATAACCAAAATACATGAATATTTTATACTCTATTCCATTCCCTTTATAATGATCTTATAAATAGCAAAACATTTAACTCATCCTCATGAAGCCACCTCATCACATTTAGTTTTTTTTTTTTAAAAAAAAAAAGTAAATGTGGGCCCCGCAGCAAAGAAAATGAATTTAATTTCTGAAAAGGCGCTATGTTTATGTTGGTACGTAAATAATTACGTTTTATGTTTCGTACGTACGAAAATATTAATGTTGTTTCAGAAATCGCAGTATTTTGATTAAAATAATATTAATAATAAATTACACCATTTGACAAGAATAATAAATTTAATACTAAAATGTAACTACGAACTAAAAAATTATAGAACAAAATATTTTAATTCCAAGAAATTAATTTTGGAAAACTTTGGAACAGTTTATAATAACAAACGTCTTAGTTCTATATAAAAAAAAGAGTTTTAGTATACTTACGAGAAGTATAAATTTTTTTTTTTCCGATTTTAAAGTTACCGTGGTCAGATTTTTTTCGTCAAATGACTAAAATTCATCAGCAAAGTTACAAAAATTAATATTAAAATTCCGCCCAATTATATCGTTTATGTTTTGTTAATAATATTTATGTACTATTTTTTTAAAAGGATATCCGTGCAATTTTGCACGGGTTTAAAACTAGTAATAAGTTAAAATACTTGCAAAAGTTACGTGGATTTGAAACTTACAAATGTTTTAAATCCGTAAAATAATGCACGAAGGTAGTGTTAAAATATGGTATATAATATATTAAATACAGTGTACAGAAAATAATAAATAGGTAAAAATGTAAATTTCGCTATAAAATAAAAAACAATTATCAAAATTTAAAGGTTTTGCAATACTATTCAAAAAAAACATAATTATGAAATTAACTAAGACAATCTAAATATCATTTCAAATATTGAAAAATCTCATAGTATACTACTTTAGTTGTTTTATTTAATATTAACAATAATTTAATGCACAAAAAAATAATTTAATTGATATATTCATGACGTACGGAATAATTTATTTTTTTTTTAAAAAATAATTTCTAATATTTTGTATTTGCAGTTAATTTATAGTTGCATTTAGTATTTAGTATTTTAATTTTTTGGTAAATTGATAGCTTATCTAATAACTATTGTCAAATATGTTATTTTTGTAGCAATATTGATTTTTATCAATTGATATAATATTTTGTACTTTATCTTTATTTTATCGTAGATTATTATTATAGCTTAAAATCTAGACGGAATTTTAATCAATTGGTATAATTTATTGTCATTTATCATTGTAGTTAAAATTTGGCCTGAATTATTTTTGATTTAAATTATTCATTATTCGTTATTCATTAATACTCCCTCCTACCCGTAGCAAATGTCCCATTGTGGACAACGTACAAAATTTATCAAATAATAGTTGTTTAATATTTTGGTTGTGTAGGGTATATAGATTAGAGAGAAAGTGTTATGATTTATTGGGTTACGGGTGAGTGGGTGGGTAATATTTGAAAATAGGTAAGGGTAAAATGGTAAAAAACAAGTCTAAACTTAGACAATGGAACACTTTGACAAATCAACCGAAATAGACAATAGAACATTTGCTATGGGTAGGAGGGAGTATTTACATACAAAACATAGACGTAAACATTTACGTACAAAACATAAATATAAAGGTTTTGTCAGTAATTAATTCCGTAGTATTTGTCGCGGGTCTCATAATTTTGTAAAAAAAATTGTATGTGATGACATGGATGCATGAAAATGTTAGAAATATTGTTGTATTTAGATAGATAATATTGGTGTAATTTATTATCGTAATTAAAATTTGGTCTGAATTATTTCCAATTTAAGTTATTCATTATTATTCGTTATTTATTAATATTTACGTACATATATAAATATTTATATATAAATCATAAACTCACAACTTTTCAATAATTAATTTCGTATTATTTGTGGCGGCTGCCACATTTTTTGTAAAAAAAACTTGTATGTGATAACATGAATACATGGAAATGTTTTATACTCCCTCCGTCTCAGCAGATTCTTTACGTTTAGTTTTTCACATTTATCGAGGTGCATTTTATACCATCATTATCTTTCATTTTGCATTTATAAAAATTATAAAAAATTTATATTCTTAATGTACTCGGAAAAACGAATAAAAAAAAATCTCACATGACTATGTTTTCTCTTATAGATTGTTAAAAATATTATAGATTCTTTTGACTTGTGAATTGTGCCAAAAAGTAAATGTAAAGAATCCGTTGAGACAGAGGAGTATGTTATTGTAATTATATAGATAAAATTTGTACTGACTATTGAGTAACAGATGTGGCTTTGCATGTCCTGGATCATCACCCGAGATTGGCTTTAATGCGAGACAAATCCAAGTTGACAGCATTGCATGCTTTGGCCCGAAGGCCATTGAAGATAGGTGATGGACATCAACCAAGCCTTTGGGAAATACTATCAGGACGTTTCAGAATGCAACGTAATGAGCCTGAATCTGTACTTCAACTCACGAATATGTTGTGGCGTGCTATGGTGAAGTATCACGGGGAAGATGTAGTTAAGTTTATTAGGGAACCATGGCCATTACTCTCAGTTGCAGTTGAGTTGGGAAAGGTTGAATTCTTAACAGTTCTAATTCGATATTATCCTCCAATACTATCAACTGTAAGAGATGAAAATGGGCACAACATTATCCACCATGCTGTTAGAGCAACTCCAATGACAAGCTACAAAATCTTATAGCTTGTTTTGCTCCATATTTTTCCCAAGCAACAAAGCGTTTAAGCTACAATATTCTTCAATGGTAAACTACAATAGATGTAGCTTAAAAGACCCACTAACAAATAAATATTCTTATATAAATTATTATTTTGTTTTAAATTTATTTATTTTATTAATTTTATTTGTCAAGCTATGTAGCTTGACAAAGCTACACCCGCTTATAAGCAACACGTATTTTTTGTAATCCAATGGTAAACATACCGCTTGATAATTTACGGTATTTGCAAGCAGGTCCTTAAAGGTAACCATTGGAGTTGCTCTTATCCACCGTCAACCACAAATCTTCAGTATGCTTTATACAGAAGAATTCATTGAACGTGCCGCAATCCTATGCAAAGATAAAAAAGGAAATAATAATATGCTCCATTTAGCAGGTAAATTGGCATCTCGCCACAGTCTTAACAATGTATCCGGAGCAGCTTTACAAATGCAACGTGAGTTACAGTGGTTTCAGGTATTAACATCAACTTCACTTTTTTTTCTTTTTTTTTTTTTTTTTAACAGCAGTGAGATAAAAACAAAAACTCAACCTACAGACAAGACATTTTTTGCCAGATGATGAGCCACCTGGTTCAGATGCCTAGGAATAAAATTAAACCTTAAACAATGAAAACTAAGAGAAAGAACTTCAATATCTTCATTAAGTCCCTTAGCTTGATCGAGTGGAAGCGCCTAGCAGCTCCGAAGATCTGAATAAGACTCTGAAGACAGTCAGAGAGGACATCAATATGTTTAATGCCACTATAAATAGCCCACTTTAACACCCTTCTGATGGCCCAAGTTTCAACTTGAATAGCAGATTCAGCAAAAAAAGGTTCCCCAAAACCAGCCACAACTCCCCCTCCCGGATCATACACCACACAACCAGCTGAAGCCGAAAGATTTTCACTCCATGCAGCATCCACTTTAACCCTGAAAGCTCCACACGAAACGTTACTACCAATAAAAAAACAAGGCCTGAAGTTCTTCAGATCATCCAGTATGACATCATCGTGATCATTTGGTCTAGTAACTTTCGACTCCTTCTTAACATCTTCAGCTGCCCGAGCATTCCCTGCCAAAACATTAATAAACAAAAAAATCTCCTTCCCCACAAAAGACTTACCTTTGAAAAGAATATCATTCCTACATCGCCAAATAGACCAAAGTGTGGCAATAAAGAGAATAGTTTTTTCATCGGCATCAGGTTCCTTTTTGAAGAAAGAAAGCCAATTCAAAACCCAACCAGCAAAAGAAATATGACCAGACTGCTCCGTTCTAATACCCAACGGTGAAGAAGCCCAAATTCGCCTCGTAAAAACACAGTCACGAAATAAGTGTTCCAGCGATTCCAATTCCACAAGGTTCGAGCACAGCGGGCAATAACAATCCACATTCATGTTACGTTTATCGAATTCAGAACCCACAGGTAGAGCCCCAGTCAGAATCCGCCATAGGAACGTCTTCCACTTATTAGGCCCCGCGAGGTTCCACAACATATTTTTACAGAACATTTTGGAAGCCAGATCCAAACGCGAATTATCCTTCTCAGACGAACTCTTCACAAACAACTCATGAAAACAAATACCATATCCCGATTTAACTGAGTAAAGACCGTCCTTACAATGCTTCCAGAAAACATAATTTTTCCTACCACTGTCACAAATTGGCATGGCAAGAATTTTCAAGACCCACTCATCTTCAAAAATGGCCTCCACAAGTTCGGAATTCCACCTCATATCGTTAAGGATTAAATCTGCAATTACTAAGGAGCTTACATAAGGAGGTGTAGGGAAACCTTCACAACTAAGTTGACAAGAAACCTCCCCATTAACCCAGCCAACCGACCAAACATTAAGACTTGAACCAGGTCCGAACTTCCAACCCAAATTAGGAAGGACAAGATCAAATCCTACACGAATACTCCTCCAACCCCACGAGCAATTATAACCATTCTTCAAATTTTCCATCATTCAACGAATTAATTTTAAAAAACTTGTGAAAGAATACACGACTGAGAATGGTATCCCGCTCATTAATAATCTTCCAAGCAATTTTCCCAAGTAACGCCTTATTCATACATGAAATATTCCTAATACCAAGGCCACCCTCCGATTTAGGAAGACTTGTAAACATCCTACTCGTCCAATGTATAGTTTTCCTTGACCTCACCCCAGCCCACCAAAACTGTGACAATAAAGCATCCACTTTCTTTGTCACACTTACCGGTATCTTAAATACCGATAGAATGTAATTAGATAAGGAGGACAGAACAGAGGAGATCAACGTTAACCTACCAGCAGCCGACAGGAATAGGCCATTCTAAGAGGCAAGACGTTTCTTAACCTTATCCAACAGATCACCAAAAAATTCCCTCTTAGATCTTGCAAAATCAGTTTCAATGCCTAAGTACTTCCCAATACCCTTATTCTCTTTAATTCTTAGTGTATTAAGGTCAATCCTCATTCTTGCCAGGGTAAAATTTGGGCTAAAAATAATACCCGACTTCTTCTCATTCAAAGATTGACCAGACATATGACAGTATTATTCTTCAATGTCAGTATGTGACTATATTTTTGAATTCATATGAGCTTATATTATTTTCTGATTGTGTTTATATAATGTGATATATTCTTTTTAGAAGATATGAATCTAATCTAATCTTATCTTAGTGCGACTAATTATCATAATTATTTTCTAGTAAGTATTTCATTATTTAATTAGTAACTAGTTTTAACCTCGTGTAAAAATACACGGTGAAGAGTCAAGGACGATTTAGCACCTAAGAGGGGGAGGGGTGAATTAGGTGACCTTTTAAAAATTTCTGATTTAGCTCAAGTATTTGCAAGTTAAGCAACGAGAAACAGAGTCTTAGCAACAATATATGGAACTGTTGCACAGATCTGTTTTTTTACGGAAATAGCAAAGAAACGAGAAGTAAGTAAGAGTTTGAGCAAAGCATAAACAAACGATATTAAAAATTGTTTCAGCTCCTACTCCTGAGCCTACGTCCAACCGTTATTTTATTGAATGTTTAGCAGTTACTCAACTTGACTAAAACGATTACAACAAAACAACTCCCCAACCTACTATGGTTGCAATTTGCTTAGAGCTACTCCGCTCGTAAGACTTGACTCAAACCTAGAGCTACTTCACTCTAAGAGTTTTGATGTTCTACCTTATGGTTGGCGTTTACGATCTAAATACAAGGTTCATTGAACATACTCATACACATTAAGAGAGATAACTAGTGCTTTGGAGATAACGACTTGTTTAAAACAGTTTGAAAACTTTAAAACTGAAAACTTTTGCAAAAACACTTTGAAGAATAAAGCTTAGACAGATTTGCAAAGTAGTATTGAATGCTCTAAAAGTCTTAGTATTAAATGAACCCAAAGGTCCATATATATAGCCGATAGGTAAGAGTGTTTAAAACCCTAGGCACATGTTTTGACCACTCTTTTGCATTAAACAAGTGTTTTATTCAATGGGTAATTTGGTGAATCTGTTTATCAAAGAGAGAAAAGGGACTGCTTAGACTCTAAGAGGCTCTATGTTGCACTAATTTGGGTATGGAGTGCACTCCTCTTTCTCTTGTTGAAAGATTCTCAAAGCCAAAAGAGGAAATAAAGCAAGTTTCACAAAAAGGCCCAAAGGATAAAAGACTACTTTCACCCGGGTGGCCAGCGCGCGTGTGTTGGACCCAAACCCACTGGCCCAACAAACACACGCAAAATCCACCTTGGGTCAATCTTTTAACCATACAAAGGAAGGAAGGTATAAAAACAAGAGGGGAGAGTGATCGAAGAGTTAAGAACGATTAAACACCTAAGAGGGGGAGGGGGTGAATTAGGTGTGACCTTTTTAAAATTTTAACGACGACTACACTTGAGAGACTTAATAACGAGTAAGTTCACAAGATGAGTAAAGTGTTCTATGTAACAGTATAATTGACTGTTACACAGAAAGTTGGAATCGTTCAAGCAAGCGCGAAAAAGCGAAAAGTATGTAAGTAAATAAACAAACAACCAAAGTTAAAAAAATTGGTTCAGTCTCTACTCTGAGACCTACGTCCAACCGTGATTTTATTGATTGTTTAGAAATTTACTCCAACAACTAAACGAATACAAGTAAAATAACTCGCCAACCTACTCCGGTTGCATTTGCTCAAAGCTACTCCGCTTCAAGACTTGACTCAAACTTAAAGCTACTCCGCTTCAAGAGTTTTAGAAGTTCTATCTCTGGTTTACAGGATCAGAATCTCAGATGTTCACTTAAAAACGTGGAGATTTACATTTAAGATCTAAACACGAGAATCATGGAACAAACTCATTATGTCACAGTGTAGCTTACTGATGCATGGAGGTTTTCAGACCGTGTTTGAAAAACGTTTGAAGACTTTTAAAACTTAAAATGATTTTGCAAAAGTTAAAGAAGGATCTTTGAAAGCATAAGAGTTTCGCAGAAATACTTCAATAAATATTGTAAAAGCCTTAGCATTGAATGAGGCTAAGTGATTTCTTTTATAGTACTCAAAACTTGGGTATTACCCAATGTGTACTTCATTTGTACTTTTATCCATTGGATAATAGCTAGCCCACTTGACAAGCAAAAGTTGTTGTTTAGTTTTCATTGGCTCTTGATAAAACATTTCAGATTTTGCTAAGTAAAATATCTTCTAATAAGATGCTCAAGTACCATTTACATTTGAAATGTAAACAATTCATAAGTTCTTATTATTTTACGAAATACGGTACACTACGAATAAGACGGGTTTTATACTTGAATTCGTGCGTGCCAAAAGAGAAGACAATTTTACAAGAAAATAGATTTTGACAATTATTTTCAGAAAACTAAGACGACCATTTTGCACGTTTCTCGAAATGATTTTTCTCGTTCTAAAAATCTCCATGCGGTACAGACGCAACAGTCTGATGGACTGTTGCATGACAAAGCAATCACTTGACTTTAACGAGAATGTTCCAATTACTCTTACATTTGTGACTTAGGTTTACAAGGGGTTTGTTCTTGACTTGTGTTGTTCTTCTTGATCATGTTTGAAACACAATGGATGATCTCTTGTTGCCTTTGTTCTTCAATCCATTTGCTTTGCCTTGAATACTTAATTCATGCTACTTAAGAACAAACAATTAATATATACAAGGACTTGTCATCATCAACTAAAATGTTCCAACAAATTCCCCCTTTGATGATGACAAGCCTAAAACATGTGATTTGTCCCCCTAAACCTAAAGGTCGGTCTAAACATCTAACATAATTGTTCACATATGATCAAGAGGTTAAACAGTAATATGCCTTAGTCTAAGTAGTTCGTTCCAAGCATCAAGCTAAGACATATTCAAGGTGAACGTTAGCCTAAGAGTTACGAGACAAACAACACATGTTAAACCACATACTTCCCCCTCTTGATATCATCAAGGGGGGACTAAATACACCTGCAAAAGAGTTCACATAATATAGTCCATAGAAGCATAGTACGTAGAGTGCATAAAACAAAAACAACAACAAAATAAACAGTGTACTTAGAACAAGTTTTTGAAAAGCCACGGGAAGGGGGGTTAATGATTAGTGGGGATGGTTGATTGTTTAGGAGGCAAAGCGCTCAAGAAGGTCTTCATTCATGGTTTTGAGCTCAGCCATTACTCCTTTCAAATAGCTCACGTCCTTGACAAGCTGCCCCATTGTTTCAGCCAACTGATTCAACCGAGCAAGGACCTCACGCTGATCAACACTCTGTCCCATTGTTGCTTGAGTTTTCTTCACCAAAACTCCATTAACCACGG
Source organism: Silene conica (assembly GCA_029255685.2). Lineage (NCBI taxonomy): Eukaryota > Viridiplantae > Streptophyta > Magnoliopsida > Caryophyllales > Caryophyllaceae > Silene > Silene conica. The sequence continues at coordinate 80,350,786 of CM055314.2, forward strand.
CCATACTCATCCGTGACAACAACCCCGATGACATCTCATCACTCAACTTCTCCACAGCTGGCTACCCTTTTTCACCACCCTCTCAGCAGAAAACACCAATGACAGCCACATACCATATGGCACCACGAAAGTAGTGTCAAAAACACCGTTTTGGAAACCGGTGGCCGCTTCATGGATTCGGGAAAATATAAGGCGCGGAAGGTTGATGAGTTTGTGCTTAATAATATGGTGAATGAGAAGCATGTCGAGAAGAGAGCATCTCCCTCGGCTGTTGTTGCTAGGCACTAGGTTGCGGAACACTAGGTTAAAGACAAAGCGGATTGGGGCGGGAAGTTCAATTGCATATATGTTGGTTGGCCCCTCGGTAGCACTAGGGCGAAGTACCTTGAGTACTTGGGCACTTGTGACCTCCTCAACTTCCCCCCAGTCACGTTTTGGGAAAGTTGTCAACCCTACATCAGAAATCTCAAGCAACCCAGCAAGTCTCTCAACAGTAAGAACAAAGGGCTTATGGTTTATGACAGCCGAAAGGGTACCCGAAGCAACATCGACTCTGACTGTTGCATAGAATTGAATGACTTCGGACAAGTACATGTGACTATACTTGTCGAGAAGGTTCACCCAACCCTGTGCATACATAGCCTCCTTAAAATACTTAAAAGCGGGTGATGAATCATACCAAGACTTGCGGTAGCGTCTTCCACTGTGAAAGCAACAGTTGAGGATACCGTGACATGTCTTCAATGTGTCCTCCGGCAAGTCAAGAGAGTTGAGATGATTAGCCACATCATTTTTGAAGGCATCTGAGTATGAGGTAACGGCAAGAGCACGACAAGTATTGGTAGGTGCCTTGTCCTCTATGATTTCCTCATCTTCTTCCTCAAGAGAGGACAAGAGCTTCGAAGTTTTGGCCCTTTTTGCCGTGCGGGTTTTGGACCTAGACCCCTTTCTTTTTGCGGTTTTGGTTGCTTTGGTGGATGGACTTTCAGAGGGGATCTCATCAGCCTCTTCTTCTTCAAATATTGCGGGCATCTTTCACTTTGAACGGGTCTTGGATGAGGGTTCGGTAAACAGTGGGTCAAGCATTTCCTCGAACACCTCATCCGCATTCTGAGTCCCTTCTTTTTCCTTTTCAACAGTGGTGTCCACTGTTTCATCTTCTTCCATAGCCTCCGTGTTTTTCTCCTTCGTTCCCACACTTTCTTCATTCATTTCTGAGTTTTCCTTTTCTTTGCTAGCACTCATTTCATTGAGTGTTTCAACAACCTCGTTTTCCTCTTCCTCCACAACCACCTTCGATTTTTTCTTTGTTGCTTCCTTCTTATTTTTCTCCTTTTCCTTTAATTTTTTCGTCTCCTCTTCCTTTTTCTTACTGAGATCTGCCATTATTTGATCAATCTTATCACTTTCAGTGACCTCATTTTCCTCGATATTTAAATCGGGGATGTCAGACCTAGCTTGCTTCTTCTTCACTTTCTCTGACATTGGCATCCTTATTTTTATCACCTTCTTCCTCCTCATCGGTATCGAAATCAACCGATGGATCAAGTTGAAGGGAAATGGGTTCTCTTCGTCCCTTGCCACACATCTTTCTACCCGTCTTACCTCCTCTGACAGCCACCTTCTTACGGGATTGGACAGTTTTGGTGGATTCAGAGGCGGTGGTAACGTTGGATTCGGGTTGAGCAGACATATTTTTTCTTTTTGCAATGAATTTTGGGTTGAAGGTGTTTCTAAGGTTTTGTAGTTCTCTTGAAAGATTTTGGGAGGCATTTTATTGAAGAAGGGAGATGGAGGGTGTACGGTTATGGTCGGGTGAGGAAGGAGAGGAGTTTGGCAGTTGCTTTTTTGAATTTGTACAATGAAAGTACAAGTTGCATGGGGAATAAGAGGATAAGAGTAGGTGGTTATAAGTTTAAGTGTAGGAGGGTGTACTTTTGAGAAGGATGGTTGGTTTGATTTGACAATTCATTTAATTTTGAGTGGCTCAACAAATTAAAGTACATTATTCACTTTAATTGTGATTTTATTTTACATAGCTAGTACTACACATAATATTAAACATAGTTGATGAGTACTTATTTTTAGCATGCATTAAGTTATCTCCTCTAGTCAATCATGTAGGAGAAGTACGTGATTTTTCAATTTCGTTACATTTTGTCACGCAAACCAATTTCCGACCGAAGTCTTTCGAATTGTTCTATTTCCAACGGTTTGGTGAAAATATCCGCAAGTTGATCTTCGGTTCTACAAAAATTTAAGCATATATGGCCTTTTTCCACTTGATCACGTAGAAAATGATGTCGGATGTCTATGTGTTTGGTACGTGAGTGTTGTATTGGATTTTTCGAAATGTTGATAGCACTAGTGTTATCACAAAAAATAGGGGTAGTTTCGAAAATTAGACCGTAGTCATGTAATTGTTGTCTTACCCATAAGATTTGCGCACAACAAAGAGCGGCACTTACATACTCACTTTCGGCCGTGGACAATGCAACGGTGTTTTGTTTCTTTGAAGCCCATGAAATTATGCACGGTCCAAGGAACGTTGCAATTCCCGACGTGCTCTTTCTTTCCACGAGATCACCGACATAGTCCGCATCCGAAAAACCTACAAGATCAAGTTCAAAATGAGTTGGATACCAAAGATGTACTCCTTGTGTTCCAACCAAATACCTAAAAATCCGTTTTACGGCTTTGAAGTGTGATTCTTTAGGATTTGCTTGGAAACGAGCACATACACAAACACTATATTGTATATCCGGACGACTTGCGGTTAAGTAGAGAAGTGAGCCAATCATACCTCGATAAATCTTCTCACTTACACTCTTACCTTCTTCATCTTTGTCAATTTTGACTTTGGACATCATGGGGGTAGGCATTGGTTTGGAGTCGGACAACCCGAACTTGTTTAACATTTCTTTTAAGTACTTTTGTTGATGAATCATTGTTCCGTGTTCATTTTGTTTGATTTGAAGACCAAGGAAAAATCCTAGTTCTCCCATCATACTCATTTCAAATTCGGACGTCATCAAATCAGAAAAATACTTATCAAGAACGTTATTTGTTGCACCAAAAATAATATCATCGACATATACTTGTGCAAGCAACAGTTCAGTTCCTTGTGACTTAATAAACAACGTTTTATCAACCGAGCCTCGTGAGAAGCCGTTTTCAAGTAAAAACTTGGACAATCTGTCATACCAAGCTCGAGGAGCTTGCTTCAAACCGTAAAGTGCTTTGTCAAGTTTGAAAACATGGTTAGGAAATTCATTATTTATAAATCCGGGAGGTTGTTCAACAAAAACTTCCTTTTCAAGGTATCCATTTAGAAACGCGGTTTTCACGTCCATTTGAAAGAGTTTGATACCTTGAAAGGATGCAAAAGCTATGAGCATACGTATGGCTTCAAGTCTAGCTACCGGTGCAAAGGTTTCATCATAATCAATCCCTTCTTGTTGATTATACCCTTGCACCACTAGTCTAGCCTTGTTACGTACAATTTCTCCAACATCATCAAGCTTATTGCGAAAGACCCACCTCGTACCAATGACAGTACGTTGGGCAGGCCTAGGAACCAGATGCCATACCTTGTTACGTTCAAATTGCTCTAATTCTTCTTGCATTGCTATGGTCCAGTATTTATCAGTCAAGGCTACCGTGACATTGTTTGGTTCAATTTTTGAAATGAATGCATGAAATGCACAGTAATTTTGGAGGGATGATTTGGTTTTTACTCCTGAATTGAGATCACTGGTTAGGTTTGATAGAGGATGTGAGCTTTGATGTTTCCAATTTTTGAGGACAAGTGGTTCGGGGGAGTTATTTGTTTCTGGTGCAACAGTAGATGCTACTGTTGAATTTTGGGAATTGGTTGAGAGAGGACTTGGTTGTTCCTCCGTTTGTATGTTTTGTTGTTGTTCCCTTTCCAGATTTCCCCCTGAGGAACTGGCTTCTTCTATTGGTGAGGGAGTGTTAGTTCCCTCTGAATTTTGGCCGGTTTCCTCATGCAACGGTTGATCAGACTGTTGCTCGTCCTCTTCTAGCACTTGATCCATATCACGACGGATCATGCCAATCTCAAAGTCATCATCATATTCATCTTTTTCATCCTGATGAAATAAACAAACTAGACTCATCAAATATTACATGTACGCTTTCCTCCATTTTCATGGTACGCTTGTTATATATTTTATAAGCCTTACTATGATCCGAATATCCAACAAATACTCCTTCATCACTTCGAGCATCAAACTTTCCAAGGTTGTCTTTTCCATTATTGTGAACAAAACACTTGCTACCAAAACATTTTAAGTGTGAAATGTTAGGTTTTCTACCTCGAAGCAATTCATAAGGAGTCTTGTTTGTCATCTTTCGGATCATAACACGGTTATAAATATAACAAGAAGTATTGACCGCTTCTGCCCAAAAATTTCTAGGAACCTTAGAGCTAATGAGTAAAGTCCTAGCCATGTTTTCCAAAGTTCAATTCATTCTTTCCACTACTCCATTTTGTTGTGGGGTTCTAGCGGCAGAGAAGTTATGGCTAACACTGTACTCATTACAATAGTCTTTGAAAGATGAATTCTCAAATTCGGATCCATGATCGGATCTTAATGAAATGAGTTTGTATCCAAATTTATTTTGAGCCTTCTTGACCCAAATAAGGAATTCATCAAAGGTTTGATCCTTAGAAATTAGAAACAAAAGTCAAACGTACCTTGAGAAGTCATCAACAATTACACAAATGTATCTACTACCACCTTTGCTAGGGATTCGCATTGGTCCACATAGATCTATGTGAATGAGTTCTAATGGTAGAGAAGTGCTAATGACATTTTTGGATTTAAAGGAGTTTTTTACTTGTTTCCCTTTTACACAATCATCACATAGGGATTTGAACTCGAATTTTATATTGAAAATGCCATCTACTAGGTCAAGTTTTCTTATGGTATTTAGTGTTTTGGTATTTACATGACCAAGTCGTTTATGCCAAAGCCAAGGGTTATTCTTTTGAACACTCATGCAAGATAAAGTTTGTCCTGACAATGAGTGAAGATTGGTCATGTAAACATCCCTAACACGATTACCACCAAGAATAAGATTCCTAGTCTTTTCATCTATTATTCTACATTCGTTTGCACGAAATTCAACAATATTACCACAGTCACATAATTGAGAAATACTAAGAAGATTGTGCTTCAAATCTTTGATAAGCAACACTTTGTCGACGCATAGTGAATTTGACTTACCAACTTTTCCAATACCAACTATTTCACCTCGTTTGTTGTCACCAAAAGTCACCATACCGCCATCATAGGCCTTTAGTGAGAGAAATTGGTTTTTATCTCCCGTCATATGACGTGAGCATCCACTGTCCAAATACCAATTGCTGCTGCCTCCCACTATTGCCTGCACATAATCAATTTGTTAGCTTAGGAACCCAGACTAGCTTGGGTTCCTTCTTAACATTCTTCTTTTTAGAAACTTTCTTTTTGACCCATGATTTTTTAGCTCTTGAAGTACTTGTTTCTAGGTCAAGTTTTCTCTTTTCACATCCATTGAACTCATGACCGGTGTTACCACAATAGTTACAGATTATGTATTCAGCATGACCAGTGTATTTTCTTCTTCTGAAGTCAGTTTGACTTGGGTCTAGGTTTCTGATGCAACAGTGTGTGTTACTGTTGCGTGAAAAACCAAGTCCAGTCATTTTCTCTCGACATTCATATTCTTGTGATTGCTTTAAGAAATTCTAGGACTCTCTGACTACCTTCCACTACAAAACAATGCTCTCTTTGCGACGGAATTTTCCGTCGCAAAAAGGGTGAAATCCGTCGCAAATGATGTTTTTGCGACGGATTTGCGACGGACTGCATTTGTCCCATATTTTTGTCGCAAAATGTTAATTTGCGACGGATTTTTCCGTCGCACAATATTTGCGACGGATTGACCTCATTTTGCGACGGACTGACCTTGACCAAAAGTCAAGGTCAGTCAAGATTTGCGACGGAATTTCCGTCGCAAATGGTCCTCTTTGCGACGGATTTTCCGTCGCAAATCTTGACTGACTTTGACCATTAGTCAAGGTCAGTCAAGATTTGCGACGGAAAATCCGTCGCAAAGAGGACCATTTGCGACGGAAATTCCGTCGCAAATCTTGACTGACCTTGACTTCTGGTCAAGGTTTGCGACGGAATTCCGTCGCAAATTAAGACATTTCCGTCGCAAATTCCTGTATGATTTTCGGGTTTCAGCCGTTTTTCCAGCTCCCCATTTCCATTGAAATGATTCATTTTTTCCCTTTTGCATGATCTGTAAACCTGCAATTTCAGAAAAACAACCCAGCAACAAAAACTTGTCGGAGACAAGGGTTTTAAAACGTCTTTTCATAACTAATAAGAAAGTTTTACAAATGATAATCCAACTAAAAACTAAACATAGTCCGCGGTACATCAACTAAACAACCTAATGAAATCTATCTAACGGTCGTGTCGGTGGGCTGTGGGGTGGCGAAATGACTGGCCGCCCTAGCGTTGTCGCCGCCATCATCGTCAAACTCACACAAACTCCATTGTTAATTGTGCACTTTTCCAAATCTTTTCCTTGAATGAAAGCTCGAAATTTGTAGCCATTGATGGAATAGCGTTTCCATGTTCTGACTCTTCTTGAGGGACCATTTGCTAAGGCAATTAGAACTGGATCTTCTATATTAGTAACCTGAGATCTAAACCATCTGGGAAATCTTGTTTCATATTTTTCCCAAACATCATTGCCTACGACACATTCAGGATCCCCGTCTCCCATAATTGCTTCAACTCGTGAATAAGAGGCTGCAAATAGACGTCAAGGTTTTTCTTTGGATTGTGGGGACCGGGAATAAGTAATGTTAAGAGCATAAACTGTCTTTTCATACAAAGCCAGGGTGGTAAATTGTATGGAGTAAGTATCACCGGCCAACATGAATATTGCTTCCCGAATTGACTAAACGGTGCGAAACCATCAGTGCAAAGTCCAAGACGGACATTCCTAGGCTCAGATGCAAAATCAGGATGCAGCCGGTCAAACTGTTTCCAAGCCTCCCCGTCACTTGGATGAGACATTGTTCCACTAACACGAGGGTTTTCATAATGCCAACGCATTTCGCCCGCGATGTGCTTTGTGGCATACAAGCGTTGCAACCGTGGTCCTAATGGAAAATAAGTTAAGAACTTTTCGGGAACTCTTTTGCCATTTGCATTTTTCTCTAATTTGTACCTATTCGTACCACATTTTCTGCACTTATCAAGGTGAGCGTCGTCCAGCCAGAAAAGCATACATCCTACCGAGCAGGCATCTATCTTCTGATGGGGAAGTTGAAGAGCTTTAAGAACTTTTTTGGTTTCGTAGTAGTTACGCGTCATAAGATTATTTTCAGGAATCATATCTCCGATATATGACGCAAAACCATCTACACATTTTTCAGCTAAGTTGAATTCACATTTTAAAGTGATCAACCTTGAAGCCGACTGTAGCAATGTCATACGACTTCCTACATAAAGAGGTTGTTCGGCATGTTTTAGCATTTGGAAGAAAGCTAATACATTAGGATTTGGAGATTCATCGACTACCTCGGCGTTTAGAGCATCTTCCCTAATTTGATCAATGCTATCGCGTAACGCATCTTCTACCATATCTCTATAAGGATTGTCGGAGTGCATTGATGAGCTTCCCTCTTCCTCAACGGAGAATTTCTCTCCGTGACACACCCAATCGTAGTAGTTATCACAAAACCCTCTCAAACCAAGGTGTTTCCGTACTTCTTGCTCAACTAAATACTTTGTATTCTTACACTTAGAACATGGACACCTAATTTCTCTATTCCTAACGTATTCGTCTTGTTGCTTAACATAGTTAATGAATTCATTAACACCAATTACGAAATCCTGCCTTATTTTTTTCCTAGAATCCAACCTTTCATACATCCATTTTCTTTCTAATCTCTTCATAGTAAATCTACATATTTTAACAAACAATAACAACAACTAATTAACAACAACAATTAAATAACAACTACATATATATATATATATATATATATATAACAACAACTAACAACAAAAACTAGTTAACAACTTATTAACAACAATAACAATTAATTAACAACAACAATTAAATAACAACTACATATATAACAACAACTAACAACAACAACAACAACAACAACAACAACACCAACAACAACAACAACAACACCAACACCAACACCAACACCAACACCAACCTGCAAAAAAGAACAATTTACATATATTGGTCTGGGGTCCTTATCTCTCCAGCCTAAACCCTGTTGGGGCTGGTGTCCTTGACAATTAAGTACAATGACTTATTAAATCTCTTTAAGGATCACAAGGGAATACTTCAGTATTATTACCAGTTGATCCACGTTTATCAATAACGGTTGGCTTGCTAGATAAGTTTGACGTTATTGTCATACGGATGGCGGTGATCAACTGGTCCCTATACGTCACACCTATAGGACACGTTTGAGAGATGTGAAGGTATGAAAATACAGTCACATTTATGCCGGATATGACTAAACAGTTAGTCAGAGGTATTGACTAATAAATTAGTCAATAAGATGTTGAGATTATTATTTAATACGGATTAAATAATTTTAGCTAATACGGATTACATGATTAATTCGTAAATTAAATATAAACAGTTATATTTAATTAAATATTGTATTCGCGAATTAATATAAACAGTTATATTAATTTAGGTAATTATACAATATCGTATTTTATCAGACCGTTATTAATATATCGACTACATTAATATCTGATAACATGTTACGATTTATAATTAAATCCCGCAAATAATATTTAGCAAAACGGGTCGAATCACGCAAAGGTATAAGGTAAGAGTGGAAGAAGCCCACCCTTACCCAAGACCCATTCGGCCGACCTAACTAATACAAAAGGAGAGTCTTTCTCCTTTTGTGAGTTACTGGTAATTCATAATTCTCACAATTAGGGTTTTTGAGAACATCTTTTTCCCAAAAACTCAGATCTCACATTTAAAACCTCACAAAAGCTCTCCCCATATTGCAAGGCAATTGGAGGGTATTTCTAGCACACGCGGCATCATCTCAATCAAGTCTTGGGTGCAAGTTATAGGAGGGAATTTACCTTAATTCCTGTTCTTAGGCCTTAAGCACAAAGGACCAAAGGTTGAATTCTTTTCCTTATCCTTTTAATCTTATGACTATAAACACAACTGTATTTTTCATTATAATCCTGCAAGTTTAGGGTGAATACATGCTTTATTCCCCACAAGTGGTATCAGAGCCATAGGCCATGAAAATTTTACTTTTGTGTTTTTCATAAGTTTTTTTTTAAAAAGATTTTGAAAAATCTCGTTTCTGCCGCTGCGTCGGTCGGTCGACCAGTTTTAGCGGTCGGTCGACCGCCCCTGTGTGAGTTTTCTGTTTTTTTTAAAAACAGTTTCTTTTGTGAGTTTTCGATCTTGTTTTTCGATTCCTGTTTACATATTGTTAATTAATCGATATTCTTGACAATATGTGAACCCTTGTTGATGTTAATTTTGATTTACTTGTTTTAATCAAAGTTTAAAAGGTAAAAACTTGTGTTAATTTCAAAAATTGCAGCGTTTTGCGTTTTCTGAAATTCGTTTTTACTGCATGTTGGTCGGTCGACCTAATTAATAGGTCGGTCGACCGATTTCACTGTTGCCGAATTTTTCCGTTTTTCGGCAGGAGGTCGGTCGACCACAAGTTCTGGTCGGTCGACCTCCCCCCTGTAACAGACTCGTTTTTTTTTTCGAAAATAACATGTTTTATTTTCACATGGCTTAAAATAATATACTGTATACGGAAATAGTATATTATTTAGTGAATCGGTTCACCCTCATTTGATACATATTGTTTTAAAACAGTTTAAAATAATGGATTATATGTTTGTTAAAATTGGTGATTAAAACGGTATAGTCACTTAATTTTAATCTTAAAAGGTGGTTTGGTATAAATTTATTAATCATAATAACAGTATTATGTCATGTATAAATTGTTTTTAGTTGATGCATTTTATTTATCGTCTTGTGAATGCCTTGAATGCTTTCAATAACGTATTTAATTTTTGCAAACGGTTGTAACTTAGTGTGGCCTTAGAAGATTGTGTTACCGTAATGATGGGACACGATCTTGCTTGTAATTTTGAGATCTTGAATCTCCGTTTTGGGTTTTTGCCATGTAATTACTTTTGTATTTAAATTAGAATGTATCTAGGACTACTTTTGTAATTTAAATTAGTAATTTTGTGAAGACCAAAGACAAGACGGAGGCCGGATGCTCACTCCCGCTGCAAGGACCAAGATGGAACATCAAGACAAGCTTCTAGGGTCCAACAGTGGATTCCAAGTTGTTTTATGTTTATTTTGGTAGGATAGGTCACACTAGGACTTTTATTTACGTTTATTGCATTTATCCTTATGCTTTCATCGATAATAGCTTGCATCATATTCCGCCTAAAAACCAAACCACCTATATCATGCCTGAAAACTGACTCATGTAGAGGTCTCGCGTTAGTTTTCTGTGACAATACAGATGTCACATGTCATTATAAAGCCATCACTTTATTTAATTCATTCACGCATTTGCTAGATATTAGTTCACTTAATATGAATAAATAAAAGTTGATGGGGTCTTCCTCGTATAACCAAAAATTGAGACTAGTCTTTATAAATCAGCCTCCCATGAATCCCTTCTTCGTCGGTAGGCATAATATGACCCCTTCTACGTCGGGTAAGTGGGAACAGATGATTTATTTTATCTCAACATCATGGTCACTCGATAATATTCCAGTGACTGAGATGGACTAATAGATAGGATATACGGAAATCTATCGACCAAGAGTTCCAACGATTGGAATTAGCCAAACTGTGGGCTTATCAATATACGGAAATTGAGTCTTGGGATCGTTTATATAATTCTTGAGGGAGATCAATTATATAAATGCATGAGTCTACGAGTTTAAATTCAATTTAATATAGACTTAAAATCACAACAATAAGTTGCTTATATGGTTTTGTTTTATCTTCTTTTCAGTGTAGAACACGTTCATTAAAACTGCTGTAAAACTAAAATGGCTGGTGAAGACCCAATGCCAAGTGCCAAGCTAGCACGTGAATCCTGGCTAAAAGCCTTCATGGACTCCATGAATCAGTCTACTAGACTGAGGAATGATGGGTCAAACTTCTCTGACTGGGAGGCAGCACTACGGAATGCTGCCATTGCTGACGGAAAGCTCAAGTTCTTAACTGAGCCCATTCCGCCACACCCAGGAACTGGAGCTAGAGCCAACGAAATTCGCGCTCATAGCGATTTCGTTATGGAAGCGGGTGCGATAAAGAACGTACTCATCTATGCAATGGAATCCAATTTGCAAAGACGCTTCATAACCCATGGTGCAAACAAGATTTTCACCACGCTCACTAACGAATTCTCCAAGGCTCCGAGAATCGTTTCTTATGAGCATACCTGTCGCTTCTTTGAGGCGAAACTCCAGAAAGGCCAAGCTGTTAGCCCACATATTCTCAACATGATTGAGAATATCGAGAAACTGGAGTCCCTAAACTGCAAGATCAGTGAGAACATCATCGTTGATCGCATGCTTCATTCGCTTCATGATGGGTTCGCCCTCTTTAGGGCCAACTACTACATGAACGACATGAAGAAGACTCCTCATGAGCTCCACTCCCTTCTCGTACAGACTGAGAAGGATCTAAAGTTGAGTGGGAGTCTAAAGCAGGATGTTCTCATGATCTCAAGTAAGGGAAAAGGTAAAGGGAAGGCTAAAGCTCAGGGCGACCTAGCAGTAGGTAAGCCCAGGTTCAAGAAACCAGGATTTGCTAAGAGTGGGCCAGGTGAGTCGAGCTACTCACAGGGCAAGACAAAGAGCAAGGATACAAGCATGGAATGTCACCATTGCCACAAGACTGGGCATTGGAGGCGCTCATGCCCCGTGTATCGCGAGGACATTAAGGCAGGCCGTGTTACTCCTGTTGGTATGTCTTCTTCTTCTTTTATTCACATGATTGAGATTAACCATGCAAGTTGCGGAACTTGGGTACTTGATACTGGTTGTGGTTCTCATCTATGTAATCATGTGCAGGGCCTCCGAAACCAAGAACCCCTAATCAAGGGTGAGGTGGACCTGCGTGTCGGGAATGGAGCACGTGTGGCTGCAGTCTCGAAGGGAACATACGTAATCCAGCTTCCAAGTGGATTCGAGTTATTTTTATATAACTGTTATTATGTTCCTAGTTTATCCAAAAACATTATTTCAGTTTCTGCACTTGACAAACTCGGCTTTTCATTTGTAATAGAGAATAATAGCTGTATTTTCTCCTTACACAATATGATATATGGCAAGGCAGTTTCCATGAATGGAATTTATGTTTTAGATCAAACTACCGAGATATTACATGTGAATAACAAGAGATTAAAGGTAGGTGACAAAGATCAAACTTACCTATGGCATTGTCGTATGGGACACATAAATGAGAAACGCGTAAAACAGCTCATACAGAATGGAGCTATTTCGCCCTTTGATTTCGAATCATATGGCACGTGTGAATCATGTCTCATCGGCAAAATGACTCGTATTTCCTTCAAAGGTGTTGGAATGCGCGCTGCCGACCTATTAGGACTCATACATACGGACGTATGTGGCCCTATGTCGATCAACGCACGAGACGGCTATAGGTATTTCATCACTTTCACGGATGATTTGAGTAGATATGGCTATGTCTACTTGATGAAACATAAAAGTGAATCCTTTGACAAGTTCAAAGAATACCAGAATCGGGTACAGAACCAGCTGGGTAGAAAGATTAAAGCACTACGTTCGGATCGTGGTGGTGAGTATCTTTCACACGAGTTTGATCAACACCTAAAAGACTGTGGGATCGTGCTACAGTTGACTCCACCTGGAACACCATAATTAAATGGTGTGTCCGAACGGAGAAATCGGACTTTACTCGATATGGTTCGATCCATGATGAGTCACACCGTTGTGCCTGATTCATTGTGGGGCTATGCTCTTTTGTCGGCCGCTCTAATACTTAACCGAAGTCCGTCTAAAGCTGTTGACAAGACTCCATACGAATTATGGAAGGGAACGGTCCCTAACTTGTCCTTTATTCGGGTTTGGGGCTGCGAGGCTTATGTCAAGTGGAGACACGAGGATAAGCTCGGCCCGCGATCGGTCAAGACATACTTTATAGGCTACCCAAAGGGAACGTTTGGTCATTACTTCTACTCGCCTACCGAACAACGTGTTTTTGTTGCGGCTAGTGCGACGTTCTTAGAGAAAGAATTTCTCGAGAACAAGTCGAGTAATAGAACCTTCGAGTTATCGGAGGTTCAAGAACCAACTATCGAGCAACCATTGGAGGAAACAGTTCCTTCAACCGAGGCTGCGATAGATATTCCTGAGGAACCTAGGAGGTCGGGAAGACTCTCTATTCCTCCCGACAGATACATTGGTATGGTCGAGGAACACGATACAGATGACGTCTTACTCCTAGAGGGTAATGAACCCACAACCTATAAAGGTGCCATGACCAGTTCTGACTCAAAGCTATGGCTAGAAGCCATGCAATCCGAGATGGACTCCATGTATGAGAACAACGTGTGGGATCTTGTGGACCTACCTGCAAAGGTACGTCCCCTTCAATGCAAATGGCTTTACAAGATAAAGCATGCCGTGGAAGGACAACAAGATATCCATAAGGCTAGACTAGTTGCTAAAGGTTTCACTCAAGTGCCAGGCTTGCACTATGATGAGATCTTTGCACCCGTAGTCATGCTACGTTCCATTCGGATTATCTTAGCGATCGCCGCATTTCACGATTATGAAATATGGCAAATGGACGTTAAAACCGCCTTCTTAAACGGTTATTTGGAGGAAGAGTTGTACATGGTACAACCCGAGGGTTTTATCGATTCAGCACATCCTAAGAAAGTTTGCAAGCTTAAGCGTTCCATCTATGGACTTAAGCAAGTATCGCGGAGTTGGAATCATCGCTTCGACCAAGTGATAAAAGAGAATGGGTTCATTCGATCAGTCGAGGAACCATGTCTCTATATCAAGTCGAGTGGGAGTAAGATTGTATTCCTAGTACTGTATGTCGACGACATACTCTTGATTGGGAATGACATACCTCTCTTATCTTCGGTTAAAGCATGGTTGAAAAACCATTTCCAGATGAAAGATCTGGGAGAGGCACAAAGAATTTTGGGCATCCGTATCTACAGGGATAGATCACGACGGATGTTGTCTCTCAGTCAGGAGTCTTATATAGAGAAGATTCTGGAGAGATTCAGTATGACGAACTCCAAGAAGGGGTTCCTTCCTATGACTCCTGGGCTTCACTTGAGCAAGACTCAAGAAGCTAAGTCATTGGAAGAGAAAGAGCGCATGAGTCGGATTCCTTATGCTTCGGCAATAGGATCGATCATGTATGCCATGATATGCACACGTCCAGACGTTGCATATGCATTGAGTATGACCAGTCGATTCCAAGCTCATCCAGGTGAACAACACTGGATGGCCGTGAAAAACATTCTTAAGTACCTACGGAGGACTAAAGATTGGGGATTGACTTTTGGAGGTGACTCAACGCTCTGCGCCACGGGTTACGCAGATGCTAGCTTCCAAACAGATCGAGATGACTCGAAATCTCAGTCTGGATTCGTCTTTACTCTTAATGGCGCTGCTGTCAGCTGGAAAAGTTCTAAACAGAGTGTTCCAGCAGATTCTACGACTGAGTCCGAGTACTATGCCGCCTCGGAAGCAGCTAAGGAAGCAATATGGATGCGTCAATTCTTACAAGGACTCTCGGTAGTGCCTAGTTCGAATGACCCAATCACCGTTTATTGTGACAATAGCGGTGCCATCTTCCAAGCTAAGGAGCATAAGTCTAGCAGCTAGGCTAGGCATGTACAACGGAAAGCTCATCTAATCAGAGATTACGTGGAGCAAAAGGAGATTTTTATTGAAAAGATCGCTACGGATGACAACATAGCTGATCCTCTCACAAAAGCATTACCACGTGATAAGCATGAAGGGCACATTCATCCCATGGGAATTGGATGTGTTCCTAAGTTGTAGTACTCTTTTATGAATTCATGTAATAATTCATTTTCTCGTGTACTCTATTCAACCTTATTGTTATGATATAAAATGTTTTGTTTCTCATGTGGAATTGTACGCCGATTTTGAACACCACAAAGTGAACTGATTAACATTACATCGTTTTGGTCCTTGATTACCCACTTGAGCTGATAACTCAGGTAATCATTTTGTGACGTTGGTTGATGGTGGGTTCAACGAGCCATAAGTCACGTGGATGACTGACCAATCACAAAGGCGAGTTATACGGATATCTCGTAGGACACCCCGTGACAACGTTATGGAGTCCTAAATGTTTTATAACATTGGGTGCCAGGTCGTGGATAGGACCTCCATAGTGTTCCTTAGAGTCGAGTCTTTTGACTTTCAACTGCTTCTTGAGATTAAGACAGATTTTGGGTAACTTTGGTTTCTTTCCCACGGTCACCGTAACAGGGGCCAAGCGGATTTTTTCTGGGTTATTTCATGCTGGGCGATATCGGCAGGATTCAAGTTGAGGGAAATATCCAAACCCTTATCAGGATTTTATCATTTCTCAGGGCCACTCGAGGAGTAGTAACTGAAATGCATGGCCATGCTCGAATACAGATTCGTTTTATCAGTTAAGTTACTCTCTAGTCGGGGAAACCACTCTTGATACAGATTGCTTGTGAGATACGACCTTTGCGAATGCGGATTTGCAAATTGTCTTACATTGAGTGGGAGAAATTTTAAAAGGATATGAGATTCGGTTATCGCACCTACACTTGTACGGACAAGTGGGAGTTTGTTGGAGATTGTGTCCTCCACATGTAGTGTGATAACGTCATTGCACATACCCTTGTACGGACAAGTGGGAGATTGTTGGGGCTGGTGTCCTTGACAATTAAGTACAATGACTTATTAAATCTCTTTAAGGATCACAAGGGAATACTTCAGTATTATTACCAGTTGATCCACGTTTATCAATAACGGTTGGCTTGCTAGATAAGTTTGACGTTATTGTCATACGGATGGCGGTGATCAAATGGTCCCTATACGTCACACCTATAGGACACGTTTGAGAGATGTGAAGGTATGAAAATACAGTCACATTTATGCCGGATATGACTAAACAGTTAGTCAGAGGTATTGACTAATAAATTAGTCAATAAGATGTTGAGATTATTATTTAATACGGATTAAATAATTTTAGCTAATACGGATTACATGATTAATTCGTAAATTAAATATAAACAGTTATATTTAATTAAATATTGTATTCGCGAATTAATATAAACAGTTATATTAATTTAGGTAATTATACAATATCGTATTTTATCAGACCGTTATTAATATATCGACTACATTAATATCTGATAACATGTTACGATTTATAATTAAATCCCGCAAATAATATTTAGCAAAACGGGTCGAATCACGCAAAGGTATAAGGTAAGAGTGGAAGAAGCCCACCCTTACCCAAGACCCATTCGGCCGACCTAACTAATACAAAAGGAGAGTCTTTCTCCTTTTGTGAGTTACTGGTAATTCATAATTCTCACAATTAGGGTTTTTGAGAACATCTTTTTCCCAAAAACTCAGATCTCACATTTAAAACCTCACAAAAGCTCTCCCCATATTGCAAGGCAATTGGAGGGTATTTCTAGCACACGCGGCATCATCTCAATCAAGTCTTGGGTGCAAGTTATAGGAGGGAATTTACCTTAATTCCTGTTCTTAGGCCTTAAGCACAAAGGACCAAAGGTTGAATTCTTTTCCTTATCCTTTTAATCTTATGACTATAAACACAACTGTATTTTTCATTATAATCCTGCAAGTTTAGGGTGAATACATGCTTTATTCCCCACAAACCCATCTTTGAATCTTTCATACCATTAGTAAACACTCTTATATTTTCTTAATTGTAATGAGACAAAAATTGGGCAACACTTCCTTATTGTTCTCCAAATACATTATATAGAATGTATTTGGAGAACAATAGGGAAGTGTTGCCCAATTTTTGTTTCATTACAATCAAGAAAATATAAGAATGTTTACTACCTAAATGGCATGAAAGATTCAAAGACAGTCCCAAAACGGGGACTATTCAACAATTACACCTAATGTGTAATTATTGAACGGGTACTATTCAAGAATATTCTAAAAAAATCAACAACACTAACAATCAACAACAATGCAAATTTTATATCAAAAAACAATCGTCCTAAACAACTTAACAACAATATGCGACGGATTTGGGACGGAATTAGCTACTAACCTAATATCACTAACCACCTAACAATACTAACTAAACTAATCAAATAACAATTAAACTAAACTAATTATTCCTAATAACAATAAAAAAACAATAATACGGAATTTGCGACGGAATTTTGCGACGGATTAAACATAAAAAATTAAGACGGTATATTAATAAAGTTAGTAAACATACATAAGAAAGAAAGAAGTGGCGGCGGGAAGGTGGCGGCGGTGAGGTGGTGACGGCGGTGAGGTGGCAGGTGGAAGGGAGAAGAAAGGAGAAGGAGGAGGAAGGAGGAGGAAGGAGAAGGAAGGAGAAGGAGGAAGGAGGAAGGAGGAGTGGTGGCGTGGCTCCGGCGGCTCCGGCGACGGCGGCGGCGGGGGATTGTAGGGGGTAGGGTAGGGTAGTAGGGTGGTGGTGTGGTGGTGAATCAAATCGCCGATCGCTTTAGGGTTTTCGTTTTTTTTTATTTTGAAATCGATTTGGGGAAAAGAAGGAGACCCGCGGGGTCTGTATAAAAAAGCTTTGCGACGGAATTTTGCGACGGAATTTCCGTCGCAAATCTGGTCAAGGTCAAATCTTGACCAGATTTGCGACGGAAATTCCGTCGCAAATATTGACTCCTGCGACGGAATTTCCGTCGCAAATCTGGTCAAGATTTGACCTTGACCCACTTTTGGTCAAGTCTGGTCAATATGTTTGCGACGGAAATTCCGTCGCAAAAGTCAATATTTGCGACGGAATTTCCGTCGCAAACTTTCCCGCCATCTGACTTTCACTTCGCGGGTCTGGGAAATTCAGGTCCGTCACAAATTCCGTCGCAAAAAAAAAATCCGTCGCAAAATCCGTCACAAAACTAATTTTGCGACGGCATTTCTGTCCGTCGCAAATTTTCCGTCGCAAGGGCAGTATTTTTTTGTAGTGTTCCCATTTGAGATAGAAGGTTTTGGCCTCATCTAACTTTTTATTCAAAGTTTTGATTTTAATTAGATGTTCATGGTTTAGTTTTTGTGATTTGTCGAGAGCTTGTTTCATGTGACTCACTTCATGACTTAACATTGTTCCAACTTGTTCTAGTTGTTTGTTATCATGCTTATAAAAAGTGAGTTCAAACAGCAAAGAGTCACGTGCCTTGGTGATTGTGGAGACACGTTTGTTAAGACTGCTCAATTATTTATCAAGATCTGATGCAACTGTGCAAGAGTCTGTGACTTGAAATTGTTCCAGTTTTTTGGTGAGAGTACGGTTCTGTTTTTGCAAACTCTTGAATACATTTTCGACAATGGTTGAGGAGCTGGCTATGTCATTTTCATTTAGACTTTCTTTTAGACAAATGTTTTCTTCCGCAATGTTTTCGATTTCTTCTTGCATTGCCTCAAGTTTATCATTTTGAACACGACATTTATCTATGAATTGATCTAATAAAATGCATACTTTATCTTTTGAGAATGACCGAGCTTTTTTCTTAAGTGAGTTTACCTCATTGTTGGAATTAGAATTGGAGTCATTTGAGTGGGCCATAAGACATACGACCTTTTCTTTGGAGGATTTTGAGACATTTTTTGAGGAATTTGACGAGACACATAACTTGGCATCTCATTCGTCCTCAAGGATTTCATCCTCTTCGGAATCAGACAGACCCCAAATAGCCGTCATGATTTTTGCTTTGTAATCTTGTTTTTCAATGTCACGTTTTTCCTTTGATTTAAATAGATCCCACTTTGGACATTCTTTAATTTGGTGACCCTTATCACCACATTTAAAACATCCAATAGTGGAAGTCGATTTTCTCTTAGGAAACTGTCATTTACTAGCATTAGTCTTAAACCTTTGAGAACCCCTACTATTTATCATACTTGCAATGTTTTTGGTGAACAAAGCAAACTCATCATCTCCATCCTCCTCATCACTTGAGAGAGCATTGAGAGCGAGCCCTTTCCCTTTGGAACTTTCCTCAGAACGCTTCACGAGGGTTAATTCGTGAGCCATGAGTGAGCCCATTAGTTCATTAAGGGGTAGAATAGATAGATCCTTTGCTTCCTCAATAGCGGTAACCTTTGGTTGCCATTTTTCGGTTAGGCTACGAAGAATTTTGCGAACTAGATCCTCGGGTTCAAAAACCCTCCCTAGATTCTTAAGTTCATTGACAATGCTAGAAAAACGAGAGGAGAGACTATTTATGGATTCATCCTTAGTCATGTTAAACATCTCGTACTGTTGCATGAGAAGATCTATTCGATACTTCTTTACTTGTGACGTTCCCTCATATGCAAGGCATAGGGTGTCCCAAATTTCCTTGGCCGACGTGCAACCAGATATTCGATTAATCTCTTGTTCACCGATGCCATATTGAAGGATGGACATGGCTTTAGAGTTCTTTTCGACCTTTTTGTAATCTGACTCAACGTACTTGTCCTCGCTTTTTGGTGTATTAGTGCCATCGGCATTAGTGACAGAGGTAGCGAGGGGGCCATTTTTTATTATTAACAAACACTCATAATCAGTACCCTTAACGTAGTGCTCCATGCGATGTTTCCACCAGACATAGTTATCTCCCTTGAAGATGGGATACTTAGTGTGTTTATTTTCGTTCATAACTATAGGATCAACTCTTTTGGGGCTTAGCCAATATCAAGAGCACGAGGCTCTGATACCAATTGAAGAGTTAAGAACGATTAAACACCTAAGAGGGGGAGGGGGTGAATTAGGTGTGACCTTTTTAAAATTTTAACGACGACTACACTTGAGAGACTTAATAACGAGTAAGTTCACAAGATGAACAAAGTGTTCTATGTAACAGTATGATTGACTGTTACACAGAAACTTGGAATCGTTCAAGCAAGCGCGAAAAAGCGAAAAGTATGTAAGTAAATAAACAAACAACCAAAGTTAAAAAAATTTGTTCAG
This sequence comes from Silene conica, assembly GCA_029255685.2. Classification (NCBI taxonomy): domain Eukaryota; kingdom Viridiplantae; phylum Streptophyta; class Magnoliopsida; order Caryophyllales; family Caryophyllaceae; genus Silene; species Silene conica. The sequence continues at coordinate 80,371,105 of CM055314.2, forward strand.
TCTCTACTCTGAGACCTACGTCCAACCGTTATTTTATTGATTGTTTAGAAATTTACTCCAACAACTAAACGAATACAAGTAAAATAACTCGCCAACCTACTCCGGTTGCATTTGCTCAAAACTACTCCGCTTCAAGACTTGACTCAAACTTAAAGCTACTCCGCTTCAAGAGTTTTAGAAGTTCTATCTCTGGTTTACAGGATCAGAATCTCAGATGTTCACTTAAAAACGTGGAGATTTACATTTAAGATCTAAACACGAGAATCATGGAACAAACTCATTATGTCACTGTGTAGCTTACTGATGCATGGAGGTTTTCAGACCGTGTTTGAAAAACGTTTGAAGACTTTTAAAACTTAAAATGATTTTGCAAAAGTTAAAGAAGGATCTTTGAAAGCATAAGAGTTTTGCAGAAATACTTCAATAAATATTGTAAAAGCCTTAGCATTGAATGAGACTAAGTGGTTTCTTTTATAGTACTCAAAACTTGGGTATTACCCAATGTGTACTTCCTTTGTACTTTTATCCATTGGATAATAGCTAGCCCACTTGACAAGCAAAAGTTGTTGTTTAGTTTTCATTGGCTCTTGATAAAGCATTTCAGATTTTGCTAAGTAAAATATCTTCTAATAAGATGCTCAAGTACCATTTACATTTGAAATGTAAACAATTCATAAGTTCTTATTATTTTACGAAATACGGTACACTACGAATAAGACGGGTTTTATACTTCAATTCGTGCGTGCCAAAAGAGAAGACAATTTTACAAGAAAATAGATTTTGACAATTATTTTCAGAAAACTAAGACGACCATTTTGCACGTTTCTCGAAATGATTTTTCTCGTTCTAAAAATCTCCATGCGGTACAGACGCAACAGTCTGATGGACTGTTGCATGACAAAGCAATCACTTGACTTTAACGAGAATGTTCCACTTACTCTTGCATTTGTTACTTAGGTTTACAAGGGGTTTGTTCTTGACTTGTGTTGTTCTTCTTGATCATGTTTGAAACACAATGGATGATCTCTTGTTGCCTTTGTTCTTCAATCCATTTGCTTTGCCTTGAATACTCAATTCATGCTACTTAAGAACAAACAATTAATATATACAAGGACTTGTCATCATCAACTAAAATGTTCCAACAGAGAGTTGTTGCCCACCGATGTGGGACAACAAACTCCACAAGTATGCTGACTTCTAACAAATTGTGACGGATATAGGCCGTCTTCAATGCAAATTTGTGAAACTTATTTAACTTTGTTGTTGAATATTCCTCTTTCACACGTTGTTTTATTTCAAAACAATTAATTCTCAGAACAAAAAGGCGCCTTTTCACTTTTCCTATTTTTCTTTGTCACCTCACATTTAGGATATTTGGTAAGCAATAACCTTTACCATACAAGTTACAACTGTTTCTTTTTCTTCTTGGAATCAGGCAGTTAAGCAATGTATGAGATATGATTACATTGAAGCTGAAAATGCAGATAAAGAAACACCTCAAGACTTGTTCAGCAGAGAGCATGAAGAACTAAGGAAGCAAGGGGAAGAGTGGATGAAAAAGACGGCTGAGTCCTGTGCTCTAACTGCAGCTCTTATCACAACTATGGTGTTCTCAGCAGCCTTTCAGTTGCCCGGTGGTCTCAGCGACACTGGAAGTCCTGTCCTACTGAAAAATTTATCATTTGTGTTCTTCACTATGACGATTGCAGTCTCATTATTCACTTCAACTTCTTCATTATTGGTGTTTTTATCAATCCTTACTTCCCGATACGCTGAGGGAGACTTCCTTAAATCATTGCCCGCGAAACTCATGATAGGACTCGTCTTGCTACTCATTTCAATAGCAACAATGGTTGTGGGCTTCACAGTCACATTCTTCATTATATTCCAAGAGGGTTTGAGATGGCCGCCGATTGTAATTGGTATACTTGCCTCAGTCCCAGTTATTCTCTTCGCATTTCAACAATTCCCACTTTTGGCAGAAATGTATTACTCCACATACAAATTCACAAACACACTTCTGCCAGGACAACAAACCGTTTTCACTGCTACTTCCACAAAAGTACTTGCTTACTACGGCTGCACTCTTGCTGATGTTAACATATATTATACTCAAGTTGGAGACCGTCGCGAGGAGGATCACTGGTTTTATTAAATTCATCTATTCCCCTTTTACTGAACTTTGCTCACTTTGAACAGTGTGTTCTTCGGCATAAAATAGTGTCTTCACATTCTGTAATCTTAACACTTTCATGCTTACAAGATTGTTTGTTTCATTGTTCTTGTACTTCCGTAGTAATAATTATAGATGGAAGATTGGAAGGTATATAGAGTAAACTAGCTTTTTAACCGGTCTCACATGGACCATCTTCAAAATTTCATATATAAATACTTATACTATAATTGTAATTGTTACTATATTTTATAAATAAAAAATTAGTTTTGTTACCCGTGAAAATTCACGGGACAATTGTTTATGAGTTTCACTATTATTTACTCTTTGATATTGTGCGTACAATGTATCTGATTTTGACATTTTGTGATGAAATAAGATTGAAATGCCAGCAACAGCTCCAAGAAGTACAAGGACATCAGCAAAATTGAAATTGATCTGCTTTTAGGGCTAAGGTCGATAACATCCAAAAAGGTGACGGTTCACATTAATACAATTGGGGTTATCAATGACAAAAATTGGGATCACGCGACATGGGATGAAAGAGGTCAACGATGCTTTTGTCGACTACTTTGCTTGTCGACTACTTTGCCGAACTCCTTGGTAAGACAACGATCACGCACGGAACCTATTGACACATCTATCTTCTTATCTGGGCCTCTGATCTCCGACAGTACTGCGAGCTTACTCACGGCCCCTATCACAAACCATGACATAAACTCAGCGCTTTTCAGCATTGGCTCCAACAAAACCCGGGACAAGATGGTTTTTCCTCTGCTTTTTTTAAAGGGTCTTGGGATATCATCCAGGAAACCTTCTGTGCGGCCGTCAGAGAGTTTTTCTCTAAGGGAAAGATGATGAAAAAGGTAAACACAACCCTTATTGACACCCGACACCCTATTTAATTTCCCTATTATCGACTTTACATTTTAGTTTATTAATCAATCATCTTACCCATTACCCGATTAGACAAGAGCTAGAACGTAACTATACAAAGATCCCCACCATCTTCATGTTCGACCCCGATTTAAGTATTACTTTAATTGGACTTTATAAATTATCTTTTGATGCGAGAAGTGACGGCAAATCTCGACTCATCAGGAGATGACGGAGTCTTTTGTGACTTATTCCATCTTACCTACCATTTGTTAGTCTAGTAGTCTAGAGAACGGGATATAAAATAAATAATGTATAGTATCTTAATACTGTATTAACACAATCTTTATTTTGATAATTAACTCCTAACTAGGTTTGTGACCCGTGAAATTCACGGTTTTATCTGTTAGTTTTGATATTTTTATCGTATTGTTAATATTTGTTTAAGCAATTAATTATTGATTCATTTAAAAATATATCGTCTTGAAACACTAGGTTGGTCTTGAAATACATGAAAAACTTAGTTAATTAATACCTCACTCCTATGACAACTTTGGTTTATTTTTTTAAGTTAAATCGTCCAAGTGATATTGCGGTGGATACTAATTTTGACAAACTTGACAACAAAGCAGCGATAGAGACAACTCACTATATATATGTTAATACAATAAGTCTTGCTTAAGACGAATAAAGACGGATATCCGTCTTAAGCTCAAGACGGTTCAAATACTATCAAGTGGGTAATATAGACAACAAAATTATCATTTCCCAGGTGACAAGTGGGTGATTTGGTATATGTATTTGACCTGTCTTACGCTTAAGACGGATAATGACGGTTTAAAATGAGAATTTGTGAGGTTAAAATAAGAATATTTTTTTATCGATATAATAAATGTGTTATTATGTTGCGGTAAACCCACATTTTAACATCACAAATTCTCATTTTAAACCGTCATTATCCGTTTTAAGCGTAAGACAGGTCAAATACATAACAAATCACCCCACTTGTCACCTAGAAAATGATAATTTTTTTTGTCTTTATTACCCAACTTGATAGTATTTGGCCCGTCTTAAGCTTAAGACGGATAATATCCGTCTTACGCTTAAGGTGGATAATATCCGTCTTAAGCAAGACTTATTGATTAATCACAAATTCTCATTTGTGATGACGGTATTCGTCATAAGCTTGCGACGGAGGTATCCGTCATAAGCTTGTGACGGATACCGTTTTCTCTCACAAAATACCAATGAGAGATGAGGGGGAAATCACATGAAGGGTGCCCCACCATATCCCCCTTCCTTTTTGTGATAGGTCATAGGCAAATCCCGTCACAAGCAAGACCTGGTGATAATTAATGATAATTAATAGGGAATTTTGTAAATAACCCGTTTTATGTACCATTTTTTACAAATAACCCTTTTAAGTCCACTTTTACGAATAACCCTTTACATATCACTTAAACCTAAGAATCACCCCATATTATTGATTATTCGTACGATTTTTATAAACCCGATCAATACATGTAATATACCTAAACTACCCCTACTTATAAGGTTATCCACCAAACAAACACACCAATTTCTTCACTATCTCACTTAGAGCATGTTTGGCCCTGCTTACGAAAAATAATTTTTAATTTTATAAAGGAGTTTTTATAAAACTAGTTCTTGATAAAATTGGTCCTGTTTGGCCAAAAATTTTCAAAAACTATTTTTATCAGTTTTATCGTGTCTGGCCTAACTAGTTTCTATAATTTTTTTATTTTGTTAAAATATATTATATATAGATATACAAAAGAGCGGGATTAACTAGCGAGAATTCCGACATGAAAATATGAAAATTGTTATTTGACGGTATTTTTTTGGGGTTTGGCGCTCAAATAACTTAAGAGCAACGTGAAAAGAGAAACAGAAGTAGCAATTTGCTACTTCTGTTTCTAGCTGTTTCTAGGAGTCAATTTTAAAATTTCTGTTTAATAAAATTAGTTTTTAGTTTTTTAAAAAGTGGTGTTTGACCTAACTTCTATTTCTTTAGTTGAAAAAACAGTTTAAAAGCAGGGCCAAACACATACTTAATCTTAAATCCCAAGTCAAAATATAAGCATAAACCCCAAAATCATGAGATAAATTAGAGAAGATGAGGGATTCAGTTTTGAGGGAATTAACACAATCAAACATGAGCTCTAAATTAGGCACTCTACGCAAGTACGCAACAACCATAACATTCATGATTTGATACGAGACTTTGAAATTTCTCCACATAAACTTATCCCGTCATAGAATGAGGGAATCAGTTTTAGTGTTCTGTTTTTTGTACTTGATAATTATCAATTGTTAGTAGACAAAGATTGAAGTCCCATTTCTAGTGAAAAATGAACATAAAAAAATGAATCATGCTGCATGTAGTTCATACCTTTGTATCTATTGCAGCATAGTTTGATTAATTCAGTAATACCATAGTTTGATTTGGGGTTGAGGGTTTATGTTTTAATTTGGGATTTAGGTTGAAGAGAGATAGTGAATGAATTAGTGTGTTGGTTGGGTGGGTAATGTTTAAGTAAGGATAGTTTAGGTATATTACATAATTTAAGTCGTAATATCGTTTATAAATCAGGTTTTATAAAAATCGTACGAATAATCAATTATAGGGGTGATTTTTAGGTTTAAGTGATAAATAAAGGGGTTATTTGTAAAAGTGGACTTAAAAGGGTTATTTGTAAAACTGGACTTAAAAAGGTTATTTATAAAAATGATACTCCCTCCGATTGGAGTTATGTGTATTACGTTGTTTAAATTGATTTCCTTATTTCTTATGTTAAAATCAAAAGAAACGACGCCAGAAATCGGAGAGTGTTTACAAAATTCACTAATTAATATACCTGATTTTGGATTTCCTGAGCTGCAAGTTGATTATCCCCAGTCAGCATTACTGTTCTTACGCCAGTCCGTTTTAGTTCCCCAATTGCTTCCTAATTAAGTAATTCAATTTGTAACTTCATGGCGATTTCCAATTCATCAGCGGAAAATCACAGAAACTGGTTAGAATTACCGCGCGATGTAACTCTGATGATTCTTATGAAATTAACGCCTTTGGAAATTTATAAAAGGGTTCAATTTGTGTGCAAATTGTGGCACAATTTGTGCGCAGAACCCTACATGTGGCAGACTATCTATATCAACACCCTCAACGAAGCGGTTTCGGATGAAGAGCAACTCACGAAGATGATGATCGATTTCATTGATCGCAGTGCTGGTGGTTTAATTGATCTCAAAATCGAGGGTTTAGCTCCTGATTTGCTTTTTTCCCACTTTGCGAATCGGTATGTTGTTTCTTTACCCGCCCCAATTATTTTTTTTACGGTTAATTAGCTTCACAAGAATATATGACAGATAAACAAATGGATTTTGACGGAGGGAGTAGTTTGTTGTTCTTGAATGGTTTTGTTTGAGTAATTAATTGCTCGGTTTCTGATGTTACAGCGTTTCATTAATTTTGCTCGGTATTGAAAATTGGTCAAACTCGGCAACGTCCAAGCTTGAAATCTAGTATAAATGAGTTGAGGTGATATGAATAACCCAGCTCAAATGGCCAAACACATACCTGACCTCCACCGGAATTCGACTTGACCCTATCTTACACGACCGGAATGTTTATTGTCGTATTATTGTACTAACCATTATCCTTAAATAACTTACCCCCACCCAAGGTAGCGTCCCCCATATTTTCGCCTCCATCAATTGTACATTTTCGTGCTAAGATCCAAACTCTTTATATTGACGGACTTTTTCACACGGATTATAATTTTCTACAACCTTGATTGCTGTCTGTTTGCCAAAGTAGTCGAGAACTCGAAGGGTTCTGGTTACAATTTACAAATTGGGGTATTGCTAAGAATAGAGAATTTTACGGAGAAAACGAGATGATAATATATGTAGATTGTAGAACTCTGTACATAGTCTGTAGTAGTTTAGGGTGATTGGCTGTGGAATCGTTCCGTTTAATGCCACTAAATGTTACTTGGTTTTAGTAAAGCTTAATCAGCAATTTGGTATATTCTTATTGCCAATTAACCCAACTTCAATGCCTTCGGCTTGTATTTGTGTATGCACAAAAACTTCAGTGTCTCTGAATAGCGTTCGTTATTGAGGGACCTCTCACATAATTATGTCTCTCACTAGATTAGTGAGAGACGGTCTCTCACAAAACCTATTGTTGTGTATGTGAACACTATCGACTGATTGCTCCTTTATTTGTTATATATGTTACAGTTTACTAAACTTTGTTTTGCAAATGTTGTGCTCGTGTCGTCTTTTTTTCATCTCCACTACCGGTTCCTTGATTTTTTGTTTTTTCTGAACTTGAATCTAGATCAATGAGCTTGATAAAAATAACTTCATTTTTACTGCAGATCCACTCAACTTAAACGCCTTCGGCTTCAAAATTTCTTTGACATAACTGAAAAGGCATTAATAGGAGCACTTGGAAGCTTATCTTCTTTGGAGGAACTTGAAATTACTCTAGGCGACTTTAAACATGAAGCAGCTGTTCCTATTATTAAAGCTTGTCCTTCCCTCACAATATTTAAGTTGAACCATACATGTTCAGAAAGTCCTGATAGCGCTTGTGATTATGAGGCACTGGCAATTGCAGGAAACATGCCTAAACTACGCCATCTTCAGCTTATTGGAAATAGCTTGACAGATGATGGTCTAACGGCAGTCCTTGACGGGTGTCCACATCTTCAATCTATTGACCTGCGTGCATGTTTACACCTCAAACTGGTCAGAGATTTAGGGAAAAAATTATCAGAGCAAATTAAGGACGTTAGGCGTCCAGGTGACTCCACTGATGACTATAACTATCCCACCATCACCCTAGGTGTGCTTACTTTCTCTGATGATGACGATTATGGATATTGCTATCCATATGACTTTGACTCTTCAGCCGATTTGTCCGATGATGAACCCCCATTCAACTTTTTGGCAATTTAGGGAAGAGACTATTAGAGCAACCAGCAGGTCTTGCTTGTGACGGGCTAATCCCGTCCCAAGCTTGTGACCTCTCACAAAAAGAGAGAGGGGACAAGGTGGGGCACCATTCATGTGCTCTCCCACTCATCGGAATATGTGGGTCCATTTAGGTTAGGTTGAAATCATTGTATGTAATTGTAGCTTAAAATGATATAGCTTAAAAAATATGATGTGACAACTCAAGCTAATGATGTATTAGCTTACCATTGCACTTGCTCTAATAGCACTACCTGATAATAATTATTAGGGTTTTCGAACCGTTGCACTTAAGTAGTTTGATGCATGAGACCGGGAGGGAGTTGTGTCGGCATAGCTAGTGTCTTATAGTGAGTCCGGAAGGGAGCCTATGAGCGAATCAGAGGCGTCTCACCATTAAATATTCCCCTTGACAACTTGTTATATGAGTTAAGCGGTAATTTACAGGTGGTGGAAGTCGAAATCGCGCCGTAGGCCATTTTTTTTTATTGTTTTATCTTTATTCTATTACTTGTTCATTTTCTTAGTTTAGTAGTCATAGTTAATTTATGTTTATATCTTTAGTTTGTTTTCTATCTCATTATTGATTTGCGTTGCTAACTTGCAATTTGAGACCGACTAGTATTTGACCTTAACCTCCCTTGTGGATCGACCTCGACTACCTTACTACATTAGTTTAGTTGAGCCTTATAAATATTGTTTGATCGAGGGAGGGCGACAAACCCCGCTATCAGTCACTTAAAGCCATATTCCAGCACTACAATGTAAAACCAGATAAGAAACAACACAGAGAAATTCCCTAATAAAGAACAACTAAGGAGCGATTTCAATAGGGTATTTGAGACATGATGATAGAGAGCAAATGTGTGATCATGAGCATCTTTACCCAAATTATCAGGCCAACTAACATTTCTCCCAAGAGACTTGATTAGTTGAGAAGACATGAGGCAGGAATGAGGTACACTTACGCCATAAGAGCGTAGAAATTTATTGGGAAAATAAGCCACGGAGGCCTAAAACCGGTGCAGATGGCTCTCTTACACCACGTAGAACGGTCACTACAATCAACGGACCAAAAACCAAGGACAAAGCGCAAGCTAACAAGTCGAGAAAAGGAAAACTTCACTACCAATCCCACGACCCAATTTAGCCAGACGTTAACGGAAGAGGAACATGACATCCTTTCACCCAGTATCCCAGTTGAAACTAATAAAGGCTCTAACCAACAAGAATCCAAGAGCATTACATTGTTACCCCATCAAAATCATTTTGTTCGACAAATAAAATAGAGACTTCTATAAGCGGATATTATTAGGAATAACAAGTTAATAAGAAAAAGTAGGAGTTGAGAGGTCCAGTGGTAGATGAGTTAAACCTTGAAACTTGCAGAAAAGTAGGAGTTGAGAGGTCCCATGTTCGACTACCAGTTGAGGCGATGACTACTTGGCCACTGCAGCCCTTGAAAGGGTTCTATACATGGTCCATGTGGTGGTGTGGGAATGTATGAGTCACGGGGGATTCAACCATCTCGTCATCAAAAGTAAAAAAAACAAGCTAACAAGAAAATGAGACCACGTAATATTAAGGAAAAAGACCATCACATCCAAACCAAACATCTACACCAAACCCAATCATACAACTGGTCATAAATTCATATATCCCAAAAAATACAATTCACCAAGTAAAGCGACCATAAACAAAATCGAACAGGGAAAATCCGACTGAGACCCCTTAATCCAACAAAAGACCAGACAACATAAAAGACACTAACAATAGCCGCCAACAGGGAACCCCAGATGATCTACGATAGATCTAAAACGACCGTGAAAACACACATGCATGCACCAAAAGGGTAGAAAGACTAATTAACACCGGAATCACACAGAACAAAGAGACAATAGTTCGATAAGCGGGGGGAGAGGCGAGGAAGAGGGAAACGTCGTATCGGACGATCAGACCTATGAAAAACAGCAACAGACAACAACACGGTCCGATCGTGAAGCCTAGGGAGATGGGGGGAAGTGGGGAATCATCTCCCTAGTTGCATACACGGAGAAAAGAGACCCAGAAAGATGATACGTCCCAAGTTGCATGCGCGGTGTACGGTTGATTCACGAAGATGGAAACAAAAGAGAGTAAAAGGACGACAGACTCACACTTCAAAAAAAACTTTAAAAAGCGAATCGATCATTGGAATCAAGGAAGCGGAGTCGAAAATTCTCAAAAAAGAGATTAAAAACAACACAAAACTGGGTGAAATTGGTCAAATTGAGATGTGAGAGAGTGGTCACCCGAAAAAGCCACATAACGGCTCAATCTCCGGTGACTGGCCATGAATAATCAAGGGATAGTGAGAGGAAGTGGGAGGATGGTGGTGACAAGGTTTATTATTTGGGTATTTTTAGAGAGAGGTCGGAGAATTTTTTAGAGATGGGTGGGGAATTAAACATATTTGTTCCTTATTTTGTATTTCATTTATCTTACGATACAAAATTTGTTGTTACAAATTTTGGTGAACTTGACGTGAAAATTTATATCGCTCATATGCTTGATGTATCGACTTTGTTAGCATATATAGAGTTATTTTACGAAATAGGTGATTGTCGCTAATTAATTAACGAAACAGGTAACTTTTGAAATTTATTATCAAAAATGGGTCCATGCCAGCACCGAAGCTAGACCCATATCCAAGTCGTTTACCCGGACAACGACCATGCCCCAAATTGTAAATTTATACCAAACCAAACCCAGTGAAAAAATCTTTCCCCAAGTCAAGTCGCTACGTGGAAGAGCGACTTGACCTATAGCACATCCCCACCCCACCGCCTTTCCTTGTTTCCTTAGATATCTCGTAACTTCATTCTCCTACTCTTCCCTTTTCTCGTCTTATTCATCTTCTTCCTAAATCATGGCTTCATAAATTCCACTAATTTCTGCCTTGACTTATAGCACATCCCACCAACTTGATCAATACTCTTTTCAAAAACTTCCCACCTCTAAATTAGGCCTTCATAAATTCCACTACTACCCCTTCGTTTACTTATATTAAATTATTGCAATTAAAAGGTAATTTTGTAAAATGGTGTCGGCGATCACAGTCACTATGGTAGGAAAGGTGGCAGTGGCGTGTGCGGTGAACCGTAGGATGAAGAATGGAGCCAAATGGGATTCGGACGTTGGAGATAGTGAACTGGGTAATCTTTTCTTATTACTAGCCATTAACATAGGAATTCTCTCAGTAAATGGTAAAGAAAAAAAACTGTTGGGAAGATATTGAGATGGTTGGACTTGGACGATGGAGATGTTGAAATGGAGATTCTATTTATGGGTAAGTGATCACAATCATCATGTTTGATAGGAGATAAGATATCTTTTCAAGCAGGTCACTCGCCCACACAGCGACTTGATTTGGGAAGTTTTCAACTAGCGAGTTAAGTCGCTCACCGCCAGAGCGACTTAATTTTTTGCCCAGGTTCGGAAAATACGATCCTACGTGAACCTATTTTGGATAATAAATTTCAAGAGTGGTCCATTTTGTTAATTAATTTGGAAAAAACACCTATTTTGGAAAAAAATTCGCATATATAGCAGTAATTTAAGGTAAACTAATGAAGATACCTCAATCGGATTTTGAACCAGGGGCCACTAAGAAGACTACCGTGTACGTGGATGTGACCGAACGTATTCAATTTATCGATACAAAAGTGGACCGTTTCACGTTCTCATACTATAATTCGTGATTAAATTTTGACAATATGTATAAAAATGTGCCTACAAACGTGATCATGTTTCGGTCTTTCGGAAGAAGTAGATATCAGTTGTTAATGCAGTCAAAAACCACTTCAGTTGATCGTATATGTTTTTACCATATTTATGGTTACCAGTTTTCAAGAATTATCAAAATAGATGAAAATTAAATTACTTCAATTTACATAGTAAAATCCTAATGAGTTTATGATAATGGACATTTTAATAAACTCACCCCTCGAAAATCAAGGAAACTGGCTAGATTTACGTAACTTCAACGATTCTGAAGAAATTAGATGTCTCGGTAATACTTGAATCGGCTCAATTTGTATGCAAATCGTGGTACGTTTTATGCAAAGAGCCCTTTATACAGCCCACTATCCGTTTATATGGCTTCGGCGAACCAGAGTCAGATTTACACTTCGAGGACAGTATACATGTATGATGGTTTGTATTGTTAATCACGGCGATACCGGTTTGTCCGATAATGGTATCGAGGATTTTGCTCTCAAGATCTTTTATCCTACACTGCATCATGATTCCGAGGATTTTCAAATTTGACATCCAAAAGCGATTGCGTACTTTTAAAACGCGTCTTAAACAAGAATTTGTGATACCCAATTAATTTCCAATACTTCAATTTTCGAGCAAGCGGAGTAAATAATCTTGGCAGTCTCCAGATATTTTGCTGCAACCGATTAATTTCCTTCCCAATGCAAGCACACCAGCCTAGAATTACTACTCTATAAAATCGGGTAATATCCGTTGTCAATTTTCTTCAGTAGACCTAGTCAGTAGAAAAATGTCGTTAAATCGAACCCCGAATCGTGTTCCTACTACAGAAACCGATTTAATTTCCGATTCACCTCCGAAAAATTACAGAAATTGGTCAAAATTACCGGGCGATTTAACTCTGATGATTCTTATGAAATTGAGCGCAGTAGTAATACTGGAGTCAGTTCAATTTGTTTGCAAAATGTGGTACATTTTGTGCAAAGAACCTTCAATGTGGCGAACTATCCATATCAAATACTTTGCACCAGAGATATGGAATAGTGATGGGAGGAAGATGAAGCTTAAGTATGAGAAGATGACACTCAATGCAATTGATCGTAGTGATGGGAGTTTAATTGATCTCAGCATCGAGGATTTCGGTTGCAATGATATTTGTTCCTACCTCGTGTCTCGGTATGATGTTCTCTTGGTTCCTACGGAGTATCATTTATCACAAATTCTTGTTTTAGACCGTCACTTTTGGTCTGAAATAAGAAGACGAAATTTTGTAACCATTTTACAGCCAAATGTAACCACGATAGTATGGTCAATGCTACCGCTTATGATAACTTGTTTGTAAATAATGGTTACATCTGGCTGTAAAATGGTTACAAAATCCCGTCTTATTATTTCAGACCAAAATTGTGGTCTGATCGAAACAAGACCCACTGTTTATTTATATACTTCCTCTGTCTGAGACACTTGTTTGTCTTTGATTAAAATACGTATTTTTGCAGATCGATCCAACTTAAACGCCTTCGGCTTGCATGTTGTGAAATCGTATCAGTCGAAGCATTGAAAAGAGCAGTTGAAAGCCTTGTTTACTTGGAAGAACTTGAATTTACTCTCTGCGAGTTTGAGTTTGATCTTGAAACAGCAGAAACAATTATTGAATATTGTCCCTCCCTCACAACTTTTAAACTCAACCAGCTGGGCTCAAAATGTCCTGATATGGCATGTGATTTCGAGGCACTGGCAATTGCGAGAAACATGCCTGAATTACGCTGTCTTCAGCTAATTGGAAATGGCTTGACCGACGTTGGTCTTACGGCAATCCTTGATGCGTGCCCACGTCTTGAATCTCTTGATCTGCGTGCATGTTTCCACATTGAATTTGACGAAAATCTAGGGGAGAGAATGTTGGAACAAATCAAGGATGTTTGGTGTCCATATGACTCGACTCATGACTATAACTATTGTAGCAGATATGAGAATTTAATCTATTCTGATGAGGAGACTTATGAAGAATCTGACTAATTCGACTGCGTTCCTCATCCTTTATTAGTCATTGGTTTTGTTTTGAAGCCGAAGCTCTGTAAACGCAACAGTGAAGACTGGGTAACGCCCCATATTTTACTGTTACGTCACCTATTTTTCAATTTATTCCAAACTTGTCCCTGAACCTCTAAAAGTTATATTTTGTAAATTTTAGTATTGTTTAATTGTAAATGTTTTTTTTGAAACCGTTTAATTAAAAATGAATCACGACGACGATCGCGTCGATGTATTTTATAAATATTTATTTACTCACGATAACGGATAAGGTTCGCAAATTAACAACGAATTTAATGCGAATCAACATTATCGTAAAGTGTTTTTGAGACGATTTTTATAATAATTGTTTTATTTTGGAGACGGTTTATATTATACGGCACATCGTTATTGATTTATTTGGTTCGGCGATTTGTATTATATGTAATTTACGGTTTATTTTTATTAAAATTTTAAGACAGTCTAAAAAGTAATTAATTTCACAAACATTCACTCATATTTTGTATATATCTCACAAATAAAAAAATATAATAAAATAAAAAAATAAAGAGAAAAAACACCCCAAATGGTGGTGCCGTGTAAATTACACGGCACCGCCATGGTACTGCCGTGTAAATTACACGACAGTACCATGGTGGTGCCGTGTAATTTACACGGCACCATCAATTTGTGTGTTTTTTCTCTTTTCTTTCTTTTTTTTTTTTTTTTTGTCTTTTTTTAATTTGTGAGATAAAAATAAAATATGAGTGAATATTTGAGAAATTAATTACTTTTTAGATCGTCTTAAAATTTTAATAACAATAAACCATAAATTACATATAATACAAATTGCCAAACCAAATAAATAAATAATGATATACCGTATAATATAAACCATCACAAAAATAAAACAATTATTATAAAAATCGTCTCAAAAACACTTTACGATAAAACAAAATATTTTTTACTAAAGTTAATATAAGGGCAAATTTGGAATAAACTAAAAAATAGGGGGCGTAACAAGTAGAACAGGAGGGTAATATAGCAAATCCCAATTTTCTTCGATGCTTTCTTTTGAATTATCTCTCAATAAGTTTATGAGAGACTATTAAACAAATTTTAAAAAAAGTTGTACTGAAGCTAATATAATGATATAAATTATTATTAAAGATAAAATAAGTACATTTATTACGTAAATAAGTACGAAATTAATATGTTATAATCAACGAGAAAA
The DNA here is from genome assembly GCA_029255685.2 of Silene conica. NCBI lineage: Eukaryota > Viridiplantae > Streptophyta > Magnoliopsida > Caryophyllales > Caryophyllaceae > Silene > Silene conica. The sequence goes on from CM055314.2 coordinate 80,386,167, forward strand.
TGGTCACGGAATACTAATAAAATGGTATAAAAGAATGATCTCTTAATAATTTATTAAAAAATCGTCACTCTCAATTTTGTGAAAAAATAATAACAAATGATTCCACCGTAGTAACCATTCTGTGTTTCCCGGTTGGACGGGCATATCTATCTTACATGTAAAACGGCTAAAATATCAAGGAGTATTTTATAGAGGCGTGCTAAACGACGTTGACACTTTTACTAATTATGTTTTTAGTAGATCTTCTGGGAGACCGCCTCTCAATAAACTTATTGAGAGATTATTGTACAAATTTAAAAAAAACTGGTACTAAAGGTGAATATAATAGGTACAAGTCATGATTAAAGATAAAATGAGTACACTTATTAGGTAATTAAGTACGAAATTACTATAGTACGATCAATGACAACAAAGTCACGAAATACAAATAAAAGGGTACAAAAGAATGGTCTCTCAATAATTTACTTCAAGGGTGTGCCTTACAACTGACACTTGGACATCTAGTCAAAATTTGAGTTATATGTGCTTAACTGCTCACTTTATAGATGATAGTTGGACTTTGCATAAACGAATCAACAACTTTTGTCAAGTAGCTGGTCATTCTGGTGAAGTTATTGGTAGGAGTATAGAACAATGTATTTACTCTTACTGTAGACAATGCTAGTGCAAATAATGTGGCTGTTCAATAGTTGAAAAAAAGATTAAACTTTTGAAAGAGAAGTATCTTGGATGGAAAGTACATACATATGAGGTGTGCGATACATATTTTGAACTTGATTGTTAAAGACGGTCTTAAAGATCTTCATACTTCTATCCTTAAAAGTCATGCTGCTGTTAGATTTGTTAGGTCTTCACCCGTTAGATCGAGCCAAATGTTTCAAAGATAGTGTAAAAGAAGTTAACATAAAATGTAAGGGTCTTGTCTACTTAGATGTTAAAACTCGATGGAATTCAATCTTTTTGATGTTAGAGTCGGCTTTGAAATTTAAGGAGACTTTTGCCAATTTGAGTAGCAAAGGTGGTATTTTTACAATGCATTTGACTAAACATGCGGGTGTGCCAAATGAGAATGACTGGGTTGCCGTGAAAGCTTTTTTACCCTTTCTTGAAATATTTTATGATGCGACTTTAAAAGTTTCGGGTAGCCTTCATGTCACTAGCAATGCTTTTATTCCTTATATTGTTGGTCTTGAGAGTCTTATTTCTTCTTATAGTCAACATGAGAATGGACACATAAGAAACATGGCTATTAAGATGAAAGCAAAACATGACAAGTATTGCGGTGATGTTGACAACTTAAATCTTCTATTGTATGTTGTCGTTATACTTGATCCAAGACATAAATGGAGGTTTGTAGAGTCGACAATTAGAGAGGCTTTTGATGATGAGAGTGTAAATATGTTAATTGTGACACTAAGGAAAGTTCTCAAGTCATTGTTTGAAACTTATGACACATCTTCTCCCCTTTCATCAAGTGGAAAAGATGTTGCTAATTCTTCATTTAGTTTTCTTCTCATAACTCGTGATAAAGAAGGTGTAAATAAACTAGGTCTATGTGAACGTCTCATAGATAAGTGGAGAAGAGACCAACCTCACTTGGTTTGGAGAAAAAAAATGAGTTAGATACATATTTGAGTGATAACTTGGAGCAAAATGACACTAAGTTTGATTTGTTGGTTTGGTGGAAAGATTGCTCAATAAGAAGATATCCTAATCTTGCTAACATGGCAAAAGATGTACTTGCTTCATTCGTTGCTTCCGAATCCGCGTTTAGCACCGGAGGACGGGTCTTAGATTCTTTTAGAACCTCTTAACGCCTAGGATTGTTGAGGTTTTGATTTGTTGTCAAGATTGGATACGTAAGTCTCAAGACCCTCTTATAATTGAGGAACGCTTAGAGGATTTGGAAGATATTGAAGAGAGTAAGTTTCAAGACCCTCTTATATTTTTTTTTGGGTGTCAATTTAATAATTTTGATTTATAGATTCTCATCGTCTTGTGTTTATTTGTTTGTTTTAATGTAGATTTGGGAGAGATGAAGGTCAATCAACCCGAAGTCATGATTCATTGGCGATCTCCATTGATGATGAGGATTTGCTCTTTGGAGACTTGGGGTGAAGGATGAAGCATGAGACATTTTATTATTTGTATTTTAAACATTTGGACTTTTGCACTTTTGAACATTTTGGAAACATTTGTGATTTATTTATTTTATTTGGACTTTTAGACAATAGTTACCTCATGGTTTGAGACTTTGAGGTTTGGAGTTTTGTCATCGTCACAAAGCTAATTTAATTAACACGTCATCGCAAAAAATTCTTGAAAGTTTTAATAGGTTTAAACCGTTTAACTGATAAACCGCACCGTTATAAATGGATAACCGAAATAAATAAACCGACTTAGAGCGGTTCGGTTTCGGTTATCTTGTGAGCTGAACCGGTTCTGTCGGTTAACCGGTTTTCCGGTTCGGTCCGGTTCGGTTAACCGATATGAACACCCCTAGTTTTTAGTGTTGCTGGAGAAGTTTCAACAATGAGTCTTGCTGAAGACAGATATTATCCGTCACAAGCTGTAGACGGTTAATACCTCTCACAATAATGCAAGTAAAAATACAAGTGGAGGAAAATGGAGCATTTTATGGTTCATGCCACGTGCATTGTGTGAGAGAGACACTATCCGTTTTCAGCTTGTGACGGATAATGTCCGTTTTCAATGAGAATTTGTGAAGTTTCAATTGGAAATCTCAATAAATTGAATATGTACTTCCTTCATTCCAATCAATTTTATACAATACATTTCACTTTATGGGCACTATATATTCATAAATCGAGTAAATATTCGACACAAGCTCTAATATATAACATAAGAGATAGTTATGTGAGTTCTTGTTTAAATTGTTTTACCGAGTACATAAAAGGGTTATTTAATAGGAATACTCCAAACTATGAAGCTCCTTCTCAAATTACTCCAAACTTTAATTTAACTAGCAATATACCTAACTATTACCCTCATTATCATATAGTATAATAGATGGAAGGGCTACCGGTTTAATAGGTTACCTTCATTGTGATTTTTTTTCCAGTTTAAAACATCATCCCCATATCCCACTTCTTTACCTCTCAGAAACCGTCATTAGAGTTCCTTCTCAAATCAGACCACCATTGTTATTATTAACAAACATAAGAACCCAATTTCTTTTTATTTCTCTACTTAGTTTATACAAATTTTGGATAGTGTTACAAAAAACAAATTCAGGTAGTAGCAATTAGAACACAAATTCTGTATGTTACGAAACATATCAAAACACAAATTCAAGGTAATAAGAATCAGTAATTTTAATAGTATTATCAAAAACCATCATTTATACTTAATACCCAAAATATCCTCATATCGATATGATTGATTCTTTTATACATACTTGATACCAGAACATAAATTCAGATTCTTTCTCTTCTAAACCCAATAACCCATACCATCATCTTCTTCAATTTTACCTTGTTCATCATCTTCATCTTCTTCACCATCATCTAATACTTAATACTCAGAATTAAATTAATCAAAACTCACTAAATCCTTCCGATTAATTATTATATGTTCATTATCTGATATGGGAACAACCATCTAATTTCTTTCTTGTGATCAAATTTGACATAAAAGGCTGGTGATTCGTTTGTAGTTATAAAGAGAGGGGTAAATGGAGGAGGAACATGAGTCCTTCATCCGTTTGTAACTTTAGAAAAAGAAGGATTATTTAGGTTATCTAGGTATTGTAATTGATAATGGATCTTCTGGGTTTTGTAATTGATAATCGATTTTCTGGGTTTGGTTTAGTTTTTTGTGTTAATAAGCAAAGACAAACGATTTGTGTGTTTATATATATCATCATTGTTTTTTAATTTTATTTTAGAATATTCTTGGTTTTGGATAACTAGTACGAAGTATGAGTTTTGTTAAATTTTCTGCACTTGTTTAAACAAATGAATGTTCCCAATCTGGGTTAGTAAAGAGAAAGATGAAGGTAAGGATGAAGGTGGGCTCCACGCTTGGTTTTACCTACTACTACAAGTCAATAAATAGGCTATTTCATTAAAAGATAATGGGTGTAATTGTTGGGTGTAATTGTAGTTAAAATGTAGTTTGGAGTATTATGAGATGCACCCCAATAGTTAGAGTATTCTCATTAAATAACCCTTTTAAATATCAAAGTTTTATAATTTTTATCGATATATAACTAAAAGGGAAATTTAACAAAAATAATCCCAACTATCACCCATATTCTCAAAATAATCCCAACTATCAATATTCCAGCAATAATCCCAACTTTTATACCACCCTTCTCAAAATAATCTCACATATCACTCTCCATCTCAAAATAATCTCAACTATTAATATTTCCGCAATAAACATAACCTTTCTTAAGACTTATCGGTCATACTAAACTATTTTGAGAAGGGTGGTATAAAAGTTTGGATTATTGCGGGAATATTGATAGTTGGGATTATTTTGAGAAGAAGAGTGATAGTTGGGATTATATTTGTTAAATTTCCCTAACTAAAATATACTAGTATTAACAAAAGAAAACAAGTATCGATAAACGTGAATAAAACAAATCTAAAGAATTCATTGGAAGGGAGGAAGTATTTGTTTTGGGAAAGCAAACAAAATTGCTATATCACGCCCCCTGTTTCCCTTGTTACGCCCCCTACTTTTTTAAATATTCCCATTTTGCCCTTGAGTATTTGATTTTGGTTTAATTTTTTTTGACGTATTGGTTGCGGCCGGGATTTAAGTCGGTTTTTTGTGAGACGGTTTTTGTGACGTTTTTTGAGACGGTTTTTGAGATTGTTTTTGAGACGGTTTTTGACAATATTGTTTTGTGCCTGATTTTTAGACGGTTTTTGAGAAGGATTTTGAGACGGTGTTTGAGACGGTTTTCGAGACGGATAATACGGTTAATTGTGACATGATTTTTTTTTGACGGTTTTTAGAATAAACAATTTTAATCGGTTATTATTAATAATAAACAATTGTTGAGACGGTTTTTTATGTTTATGGTAAAAAGACCCTTACTTATCCCTCTCTTTTCTCCTCATTTTTCCTACTTACTTCCCATACATCCTCTTACTCCTCATTGTTTCAAACTAAAAGAAAAAAAAGCCTATTCCATTTACACAAACACACTTATATACATCACTCCTCCAATTTCAATCATTCATCTTCCATTTTTACAACTATAAGGTATGTATTGTAATTAGTTTTGTTATTTTATTATTAGATTAGATTTAAATTAATTGATTTTAGATTAGTTATTTTAGGTGGAAATTAATGATGTTTGAAGCCAATTAGGTAGTAATATTTGTGATTTGTTTGTTAGTTTAGACGGTTTTAATTGCGAATTAGGTAGAAATTTTTGGAACAAATTTGCGTATGTCTCGTAAAAAACACGACACGACCTTGGCCATGTCGTGTCGACCACACGACACAGCCATGGCCATATCGTGTGGACTACACGACATGGCCTAGGCTGGGTCGTGTAGTCCACACGACATGGCCATGGCTGTGTCGTGTGGTCTACACGACATGGCCTAGGTCCTGTCGTGTTTTTTACACGACAATGTTATTATTTTTTTTTTTATATTTTCTTTTCCGTATCTAGCAATGTCAACTCTCGTATTTATATTTTATTTCTTACACGACAATTTATTATTAATTTTTTTTACACGACAATGTATTTTTTTATTTTCCGTCTATAGTCAATTAAGACAATTGTTTTCAATTTTTGTAGATGTCTAGCAATGACAACTCTCGTCAATCGAAACTTCATGCTTCCTATCGGCGTAAGAAGGTGAATATTAAGGTTGGAAGAAATAGTGTTGGTACTGTGGAGGTGTTTGTGCCTGTTCAGCCTGACTTTTTTGCAGATGAGTTTGCTGAGTACGAGAGGCAGGTACTTGAACAGGAGGATTTGCAATCGGAGGAGGAGCCGGTTGAGGAGGATGAGCTGGTTGAGGAGGCACTTAGGGAGGAGGAGGCTACTTCTGTGTTACGAGTTACGAGGGGAAATGGAGGTAGATTTGAGAGGTATAGCGAGGGTTCAAGCAGTTCTGGAATTGATCCTAGGAGGAAGATTAGAGCCCGAGGGAAGGATAGCAGTTGGTTGTTGACTGGCCCTGTTTCTGGAGGCTCGTTGGTTCATAATGTTATTCCGAGCTTTGTGGGACACATAGCATATCTGTTATGGAATAATCTCGGGGCCGAGCATAAGATCTTAACCAAGTACACTAGGGATCGATCTTGTTTGGAACTCCGTAAGTGGAAGTTGGGTAATACTGCTCGGAGGATAGTTGATGATTCGGGTCTTAGTCATTTGCCCGATCTTATGCACAAGAACTTGAACATGCCTCTTTTGTGTGCTTTCATTGAGAGGTGGCAGCCGGATACGAATACTTTCCGCATGTCATGTGGTGAGATGACTATTCTGTTGCACGACGTTAGGGAGATCCTCGGCATTCCCATTGATGGCCTTCCATGTAACATTCAACCGTCTGATTTGGCACATCCCGTTATCGGCATGACCGAGATGTTAGGTATGACCGACAAGAAGCTCCACGGGGAATTTTCAGCAGACAAGGATCACAAAATTCTTAGGGGAAATTCGATACTGAACAAGGCTGTGAAGGAAATGGTGGAGAATGACGGGTTAGGCTCTACGTCTGAGGCACAGGGGTTTTTGTTAATTCTACTGGGATCTACTTTATTCGTAGATAAGACAAGTGATAGGGTCAGGGCGAACACTTTCGGTATGCTTAGAGATGTGAGTAGCATTAATTAGTAGCTACGCTTGGGGTGCGGGTACTCTTGCTTATCTATATAGGCAGTTGGGTATTGCCACGAGGACTGATTGTAGGGGCATTTGTGGTTATTTGACATTATTGCAGTCATGGATTTATGAGTACTTCCCCCCGTTCCGCCCGACGACCGTGAATGCTTTGGCAGCTTTTCCTGGTACAGCTAGGGCAGCCTACTGGTCCACTAGCCCAACTCCGAGGCAAGACCATGTTTCCGCTCTTAAGGCGTATCGGCTTCAGCTTGATAAGATGTCATTTGACTTAGTGACTTGGACACCATATCGCTTGTTCCCAGAGAACAAGCATCCTCGTACACTATACAGTGGGTTGTTGCGGTTCATTGACATATTGGAGCCTTATCAGCGAGATCGTTGTCTTCGGCAATTTGGTTTCATGCAGCTTTTGCCTTCTCCCATGGCCGTTCCAGATAAGGCATATCGTCCTGTGAAGTCTGCAACCTACGACCTGCAATTCAATGGTGCATTTTGTGACCACACTTGGTGTAACTGGCGGGACCACAAGATTGTACCAGATAGGATGTCACTTCCGGCTCACCCACCTTGTGCTATAGTGGATGGGTACATGGACTGGTAGCAATCTGTTTCACACCCTTTGGTGATGAATAATGTCCAGTATCAGGACGCTGACTTGCCTGCAGAGAGGTCGTACTTCCCGACTACGGTGAGTGTAACTTCATATTTATTTGTTTTAATTTACTACATGATTAATTTAATTCAATTTATTTTTGTACGGTTTTCGTTATTTCATTTGTAGATTGGCCAATCCGTTATCACGAGGTTCTCGCAGTATGATGACGTAGACGATCCGGCGTGCCTAGAAGAGTTCCGACAGTTTATGGGTACATTGCACCCCCAGCTTCGTGCATACTCATACAGTGGTTCGGGCCAGCCCGGTGGTAGCGGAGGAAGAGGTACAGATGGTGACGGTGGCAGAGGCAGAGGAGGTAGAGATGGTGACGGTACCAGAGGCAGAGGAGGTAGAGATGGTGACGGTAGTAGAGGCAGAGGTAGACATTCCAGGAGGTTCTGTGACAGCGGGAGCTAGGGCGATGATTTGGAGGATGTCGAACTTCTGTTTGTTGCACTTCTGTTTGTTTTCTGTTTGTTGAACTTCTGTTTCATTTCTAGGATGTTGAACTTGTACTTTGACTTTGGTTTCTGTTTGTTGAACTTCTGTTTCACTTGTAGGATGTGAACTTCTTATTTTACTTTGCTTTCCATGGTTTGTTTTATTTAGACAACTTTTACTTTGGTTATATGTTGCACAAATGCAGGAAGAGTTAGTAAACAGTATAAAGACGAGTGCAATACTTTAGATTACGTTCTACAATGTACAAGGTTTATCCAAATGCGTAAACACTAAATAAACTATAACAAATACAAATACAGAAGATTAAATTACGGTCTACAATATAACAAATGGGTCATCCTTGGAGTTGTTTTATCCCCGGTTAAATGTTTGTGGGGGGAAATGGGCATACACGTACTGCAACCAAAGCATCAACCGTTCAGTGTATATTTCCTCATAGTGTCCTACATTGGAATGACGGAACCTTTCCCACATGCGGTGTACTGGAGGCATAGGACAATCATATTGCATACGTAGCCGAAACCAATGCTTACCTGTAAAACCGATCCATAGAATATCGGAAGGCTCCCTAACACCGGGTCCAACATCTAAAGGAAGGTAAGTGCAACTGTTCTCCCACGTAGATGATCCAGGTGTCTCGAATTGGTCGTACGTTGTACACACTAAACATATTGTCCAGTTAAAAATAGTGGCGAAATTAAACAAATCCCGGTTTTCCATCCAATATTCCTTCGGACAACCGATTGGCTGCGTCCACTTCAATCGTTTGCAAGTTTTGTAGACGTCACCAAAACAGAAAGGATGTAGTAACGGGTTCCGTATCCCGACAATGGCTTGATATCTCATTTTTGGCCAATTTTTTTGTGTACCTGTTTTTGCGTGCGACATCACCCGAAATCCGCAATGTCCATCTCCCTCCGGGTCAAAAACACCAATCAGAAAATCAAGGCTCACTAATGGTATGTACTTACCTAAATACGAATCCTGTATATCTGTAATACCATCCCAGTTAACGTCAAGCGGTGCTCCGTAACCTACATAGAAAACAAAGAACAAAATTATTAATTCATTGTTACAAATCTTGTCATGCGTAATTAATTGTTCAGTTACTGAAATTATTACTATTTACCTGAACCATCGCTACTCGTTGTGTTACTTGAAGTCGGGTTCCTTCGCCGTGCATGTTCGACCCCTGATTTATTACGGGTATTGGACTTCTTGGGTCGACCACGACGTGTGGCTGCAACTTCAGGTTCCTCAACAACTTCATCCTCGGGATGTAATTTACTATACAAAGTCTCGGTTATATTCTTCTGCACTTCAGGACGGGCATTCCGAATTTCTTCAAATATACTCTCCAACACATCCTTCTGGCTTGTACGACAATGGCTTGAATTAGTGTAATTTAAACTGGACCAGAATTTGTGAAGAGTATCTAAATGTATTTTCGCATTGGTATCCATAACGTTCTGTAACATACAGGCACACATAAGCCCGTGACTGGATACTAGACTGTGTGAACAGTCATTCCACAAGTCATTGTTCAACTTAGTGCCCTCTGTGTACTCCATTTGCATTATTGTAATAGCTTTCGCCGACACTTTACAACTTAACATTGAATAAATGCTCCCAAGATAGGTGTTCGCGACAAGCGTTTTGCTTAATGAATTTTCAAGTGCCTTTCTAATTTCAATATGTTGCCCCTACATCATTAAATCGGCCCTTTTCCATATACTATCCAATGCAAGTGATGCATAACCGAACCACATTTTCAGAACAGCATGTGCAGATTCAACACGAGAAGTTGACGTGTTACCAAAATGCATAATCGAATCGGTAAAACATTTCCCAAACTTATCTATGTGTTTCCACCATGTACCTTCGAGGTAAGTAATCAGACGAGGACGTTTCTTGTGTTTTTTTTAAGGCCATCCCACTTATGTTGACATTCGTCCCACGATTTTGCCTCGATAACGCTTTTCCAATCCCCGTGGGCTATCGATTTACCGAAAACACCATTGTTCAATAAATTTGTTGCATATGCCTCAACAGCGTTGTAAATGTGCCATAAACATAGCAAATGACGAGATTCATTGAACACAAGTGGAATTGCTTTCATTAATCCTCCCTCATGATCAGTGATAATGACATTTGGTTCAACACCTGGTTCTAACAATGACTTCAATGTTTCCAGAACCCATGTATACCCAGTGTCATCTTCCTTCTTGATTAAGGCATAAGCAATAAGAAAACTGCTACCAACCGGTGTCACTCCTACGCACTCAACCAGTATCAGATCAGACTTATTTGTCTTGTACGTAGAATCGATCAAGACAACATAAGGCCACATTTTAAACATTTTAATGGCCTCGGGATGAGCCATAAATACGTTTGTCAGAGCTTTTGTGTCTGGATGCCTCGTAAATTCACGAAAATAGTTGGCTTGACCTGCTAGATGTAACATGTACTGTATACTGTTACGACCCTCCCTATACTCAGCACTAAAATTTGCATTCTGATTGTATATTTGTTTAATTACCGGAGCCGGTTGATCGGGATATTTGCGCGTGAATGAATTTCTAACCTTTCCGAGTTTCATTTTTGATTGCCATAAACCGTTCAGAAAACCTTTCTACTCGTCATTAAGTTTAGCACGCCGTCTATGACCCTCTAAATAGCTTCCCAATTCGTGATTATGCAAACCACACTTCGGTCTTACTACCCAAGAACCCTCAACAACATTAACCATTCTTAGATCAAATGGACAATTAAACCGCTTTGTGGAGGTTTCTCTTTGGGGATTGGCAGGATCCTTAGCCCTACTAGTGTATTTTCCATGACGCTCACATTTGACGACATTATACGGGGGATAGTGCTTTGGTTGATATTTCACTTTTACCAATGAAAACCCAATTTATATGCAACTTCATTTGAATGATCAAATGCTTCCTCAAATGAGCTAAACGTAGTATTGAATACAAAGTGTTGGCTATAATCTTCACCGTATCCGTCATGACCTTCATTCGACGCCCAAAAATGAAGATTAACGTAAATTTAAACGAAAATTGAAAAAAAAATCATGCCATGCGGACCACACGACATAGCCAAGGCCATGTCGTGTGGATTACACGACAGAGCCTAGGCCATGTCGTGTGGTTCACACGACAGAGCCCTGACCATGTCGTGTGGTTCACACGACAGAGCCCTGGCCATGTCGTGTGGTCCCTAGGTTGTGTCGTGTAATCCACGCGACATGGCCTTGGCAATGTCGTGTCGTCCACATGACAACGTATTCGTACGTGAAATTGCATGACGAAGTTCCTAATCGTACACGGATTAAAAACAACTTGTACACGAAATATAAGAAATTAAAGTAAGTAAGACACACTTACGTCCTCCGTTTCATTAGCTTCCGATTCTTCATACCCGTAATCACCGTCTCCGCGATTGACGAAATCACTATCGTGGTTACTATTTTCGAAAAACCCGCTTTCGGTAGAACCGAAACAACCTTCTTCGTAATAACGATAATGTTGATTTGCATTGAAATCGTTGTTGAATTGCGGTCTTTGGCTGGAGTATTGCTCGTAAAACTGCGATCCTTGACCGTCATCGGAAGTAAAAAAATAATTAAAGAAATCGCTACCGTTGTCGTCGCCGGAATTCATTGTTCTAGGTTGTGTATACGTAAGTTGTTGTAGGAGTATATTTTTTCAGTAAAAGGAAATAATATGTAGGAGATAGGTTGCAGTAGATAAAGTAGGAGATAAAAAGATATAGATAAGTTGCAGTACATAAATTTGCAGTAGATAGAGTAGGAGATAAGATGTTGCAGTAATAGTAGATATATTTTAATAGTAATGCCCACAACTTGCAACAATAAATGACGTATCAACCGTCTAAAAAACCGTCTCATAAACCGTCTCAAAAAAAAATCCCAAACCCGTCTCAAAAATAATCCCAAAACCCGTCTCAAAAACCGTTTCAAAAAGAAATACATAAATCATCATCATCAACGAACGTCAAAACTCAACGCAAGACGCAGGGGCAAAATGGGAATAAATTGAAAAATATGGGGCGTAAGCCGCGTAACAAATAAAACAGGGGGTGTGATATAGCAAACTCCAAAGCAAACCGTAGTCAACTAGATGGAGTACCTTTTTTCCTTCGACGAAGTAGTTGCTGTAGTATAAGTATGGTCGGTCACACTTTTTTTTCACTAACGGTATTGATTAAGACGACTTCCGGTGAGGGTAGATTTATGGTATTTATCTTCTTTTATAAGCCTTACAACGGATTTATCTTCTTTTTGAAGTGAAAAATGAACCTCGGAAAATGGAAGTGTAGTATTTACCGCGGTACTAGCTGTGTCGCGCCAATTTTCAATACAGCAGTTACCATTTACCAACATGAAAAGGGAGAGTTACGATACATGCACGCGTAAATTAGAGCTGATCATGTCCGGGCTAGCACGTTCAGCCCGGCCCGTCCGGCCCGCTATTTGAGCGGGCTTGGTCACGGAAAATATTAAAATAAATGGTTAATGGACAAGGAAAACTCGGCCCGCTAAATTAATGGGCGGGTATGGACTAAGTAAAAATGTTCATGGACAACCCGCTAGGCCCGCTAAAGCTCATAATGTAATTTTTACTTTATGTATATTATTTACTAAACTAATTAACTATTAAGTCCATGTAATATTCTCATACCCAAATAAATTAATAACGAAAAATAATAATGAAATGAGAAATCCACCCATAAACTTACTCGTTTTTTACTTTTTTTTACCCTCTTTGTTATGCTTATGAAACCAATATCAGCATAACACATTTCCTTGTCGCATAAATATTTTCTATATTAGGATTTTTGAGATATATATACATCATTTTTAAGTTCGTGACTCTTATGTTTTCAAGCCCGGCGGCCCATGGGCAGGCCCGCCAACTTATAATGGAAGGGTACGGACAACTTCAACAAACTCGTTTTAGCGGGCACGGACATAAAAAATTGGCCCGCCGGACACTTTTTCTCAAGGTGGCCCGACCCGTGTCCGGCCCAAGCCCGCAAACGATCACCTTTAGCGTAAATGTAAAGTTCAACGGGGGGATTATTAATGAAAAAAAAGTAACAAATTGCTTGGGGTTAGCCGTTAGGGGTAATTTATCCAAAACGTTTTAATACGTGTAAATTTAGACATTTTTAGCTTTATCTCCAGTTCTCCACCCTTCTAGGAGTTCCAAACATCCGTACCAAAGTACCACCTAAATAGCACGGACACTTCTCGTAATGAACCGTATCGTGTCCGATACCGATACATTCTCGGACATACGCTGGAACATGTCGGACGCCTAAACAGCCGTGTCTAACATTTTACATTTATTTGGGCACGTGTCTGACACGTGTCCATTGTATTTGAGCCGTGTCCATCATGTGTCCACTGTATTTGGTTATCATTTGCGCTGAATGATGTTTTTTTCAGACGAGAAATGCGCTATCGAAAAAGATTAATTAGAATATTGGTTCGGATGAGAAATGAAAATGAGTTATTATTCAGGGCAAGTTTTACCTTCACTTATTTAAAATTTATATCAAATACTTTTACAAAAATAAAATCAAACATTTATAACAATAAAATGTATATTTTAATAAATTTAAATAACGTGTCCGTGTCCTGAATTTCATGGCATGTCGTGTCCCGTGTCCGTGTCCGTGTCCGTTTTAGTGCTTCCTAGACTACCACCATAGTTGTCGGAAGTCGAAACAATAAAATTACCAATTGGTTTAAACGGATAACTTTTTGATAAAAATAACTGCATCATCACTGCTGGTTGTATAATTTGGTATGTATTTGACTCGCAATGGTTTCCTTTTACTGATTTGAAACTTGACTCCAATGTTATTAGGAATCTAGTTTAGTCCAATTTTATATTAAAATAAGAAATGACAAATAATAAATAGATTTTTTTCCATTAGAAGGAACAATAATTTTTTAACGTTAAAAGTTGGTTTAACATAACTCGTTATTCATCCTTATTCCTTACAACCATAAGATTGAGGTAAGTTTAAAATTGTCAAAAATTTTATAATTAAGTCAATTTACCACTAACCCTAAGACCATTCTCAAGCAAAGATCATACTAATTAGGTCACCATTATACTTTATTCTTAATTATTTTCCATTTTCCTAGAATTTTCCATTTTTCCAATTACTTTTTATTTATTCTCCCTAAATAAACTTTTTCTAAACCTATTACTTTTGTTCTCACCCAATAAACCTATTACTTTTGTTCTCACCCAATAAAAATGGGACAACCCATTTTTACTAGGTCATGAAAAAGGTCATATAAGGAAGGTCAATTTGGTTAAAAGAGGTCACCAATTGACCTTATGTTTTAATGGGTCATGTTAGTTAAGTTACTAATACTTAATTAACTTGACCCAATTAGCTATTGACCCCCCAATTCACCTTGTTTGGGGATGGTCTAAACTTTTGGTTAATTTGATCATATCAATATGTTTGAGATTAAATTATACGGTTATACCGAACCCTAAACGTTTTGGTTCAATTTACTACTTTCACTAATTACTAGTTTTAATCTCGTGCAAATAATGCACAGGTGATTTTTAACTCCGTGCAGAAAAAAATATTGGTGATTATTTACCTTTCTATAAAAATATTATTGATTACGAATTTTCAAGTAATTATTGTTGTTTTTGAGTAATTTTTTTATTTGGGAAAAATATGTTTAAAACGATTTCGGCATTTGAGATTTTTTGAAAGATGATTTGAATCAAATAAAATAACTTGATAATAATTGACTCAAAAATAACTCAAACCTGAAATAACCCGATTCGATCAAATAATGTACTCCGTAATATTTTATAATATCCAGGTTGTAATTTTTTTTATATTATAATGGTAATATCATAGAAAACGTTTTAACCTTTTCAGTGAATTTTTTTATTATAGTCAATTGGTATTTGTAATTATTTAATTTGTAATTTTTGAAAATTTATATTATATTGTATTAGTAATAACAAATGTGTAATGTATGATGTTGTATAATTTGTGTTATTAAATTAAATTTGGAATCATAATTTAAATAGTTACAAAACATTTTAAAAAAAAATAGAGTGATGGAACATGGGAGACCTACAAAAAATGATTATTTTTTCAACTTTAAAATCAACAACCAATAAGAAACCTTTATTTTTTCATCCTTTTATACATAATTACTTTTTCATATACAAACTTTATTTTTTACATATATTTTTTTTATTAAATTTTCATATCATACCCTTTTCTAATCTAAACCTAAACAAACTGGAGTCACATTATATTTTTCCCTAAAATCGAATCTAAGTGTTTTAAAAACTTGAATAATTAGATTATAATTTTCAAATTAGTGAAATAATTTTATTATTTAACAATTAGTTATTGAAATTATAAGGGCTTATAAATGTTAATTAGTGAAATTAATGAAAGTTGTATTAGTATTAGTGTATTACGAGCAATAGCAATAGAAGAACTTTATATAAAGTTCTTCTTGTGCCATTTTATTTTTCACTAGTTTCAATATTTAAGAACTTTTGTCTACAATAGATGATCCCTAAATAAAGCTCTTAAATGAATTTCACCCTTCACTATCCTACTTTTTTATTAAATAAACATAATTAATGAATTATTATTTCTTAGTTGAAAATAGGAATTATTTGAATTTAATTGGCTATGAACATTTTTCAAGACTAACTAGCTTAGTTTCCCGTGAAATCACGGGATTTTTCAAACTTTTCATTAATAAATTTTTGCTAGCGTAAATGTTTTTTTACCGCGTTTTATAGTAGTTTGATATTCACATCGTTTTATAATAGTATGTTTTTTTATTATACCGTAATATTTTGTTATTCTCATTCTCACTCTCATTACTTTTGTAATCAAATAATATAATTTTTGCTCAATGTTAACTAAAATGATATTTTTGTTAATCGAACTTTATTAAAACGATGATACTCTGTATTAGTAACAAAAATAATATGTAATATTAATCATAGTTTGGATGCCTCCATATTTTTCTAGTTTGAAAATAATGATAATATTTAAGAATTAAAATATTCTTCACTTATTTTTTCTAAACTGTTGTAACGTTTAATTAAATAAATATAAAATAAATGGGGTAAGTAATAGATAAAATAACATATGGATTCTCAAATTAAAAATTAAAAATAAAGAAATATGCTACTCATTATTATCTGTTTTTTTTTTTTGGGAATCATAAATAAATATTAAGAGAATTAATATAAACGAATTATCAAAAATTGATGGGTATATACAATGTATATTTGCTATGTTATCATCAAAGCATCAATAAGATAACAAAATCAAATGCATAATATCTCATTAGTACTCAAATCACAAGCAATATATAAATTTACCATTTAAACAAACATAATTAAATATATAAATACTATATTTATACTAAACTGCGTTAGTCATATTTGTATTTTGTTGTTAATATCAATATTAATAAATTCACAATACATTAACAATGATGAATATATTAAAAATATTGGCAAAACAAA
Organism: Silene conica; assembly: GCA_029255685.2. Taxonomy (NCBI): domain Eukaryota; kingdom Viridiplantae; phylum Streptophyta; class Magnoliopsida; order Caryophyllales; family Caryophyllaceae; genus Silene; species Silene conica. The sequence goes on from CM055314.2 coordinate 80,402,704, forward strand.
CTATCACTATTAAAAATATGAAATTAAAATGAGAGTTACAATTTAGTCAAGCTTTGAATTCTGTCACAAAAATTTGACAATTCATCGATACTTATATTCAATTATCAAAGGTCTCAAGTGTCTTCAAAAGCATTTGCTAATACCTAAAACGAACTGTAGAATACAAATGTTTGCCAAATTTCCCACTTCCCTTCTATTTCTCTCTTATTTTCTCATTTCTTGTTAATTTGATTCATGCTCACAACAAAGTAAAGATATAAAAGGTGTTGAAAAATAAATCAAATGAAATAATTTGGTGAAAAAAAAAAATCATTAATTTGTTTTTGCTAGGAATGTGCTAAAATTTTTATAGATTCGTTTTCTTTTATAGGTGAAATTTTTTATAACAGTAGAATATTAAAAGTTTAGCTCTAAATTATGATTATTAAGTATAATATTAATGAAGGTTTAAATAGCATGAGTAATTAGTCTATTATTTTGTCTTTTCATTTTCTATTCTTACTTTTTTTTTAAATAATAATAAAAAATTGGTCAAACATGTAAATGTAGTGGGCCGTATGCTATTAAGTAATTACTTAATCTAGGTTTTTTATGTACTTTGTCTTTCCATTTTCTATTTTTACGTTTTTTTAAAATTAAAAATATAAAATTAATGTATCATGTCAATATAGTGCGCCATGTGTCAATCTAATACTACTCAATCTAGGCTTTTTATGTTATTATATAGATATTAACTACGCTCCAACTTTCAATAGGTACAAACCGAGTTCTTATTTTAGAACTCGGTTCTTAGAATTAAGAACAAACTTTTACTTGCATTAGAAGAACTTTATTTTTAAAGTTCTTAGTGACAATCTCGAGACAAAAAACCACTATTGCTATTGCTCGTCTTTTTTACCGAGTCTTGATTTTGCTTATGTAAGTGGTTAGTACGCGACAAAGAAAGACAAGCAATGGAAGAGTACGTACATCCCCTCTTTACTTTTGTTATGAAAGAAGAGATTCCCTCTGAGTATGACTTTGACTTTGCTCTTTCACTCCATTTTTCTTCTGCAAAAGCACGACCCTATAGTAAAGGATTAACACTTCCCAATGCAAGCACAAGTGAACAACGGTCTAAATTCTCAAATATATACGGAGTATACTGTATGCGCTAATAAACAAGTTATGACTTTCCTATCAAATTTAAAACCCTAATTAAGTTTCATCAATGGAGAATTTAAATACAGCCTTAGAAAATGGCAGAAATTGGGTAGAATTACCAGGCAAAATAACATTGACGATATTGAAGAAATTAACAGTGTCAGAAATATTTGAATCGGTTCAATATGTTTGCAAATTGTGGTACATTTTGTGCAAGGAACCCTCCATGTGGCACTCTATTCGTATATGTAATGTCAAAAGGCACTCCATTTCCTTTTACAGAAGTAAATTGCTTGCCTGGGCTATTGATCGCAGCAATGGTGGTTTGATAGATCTCGAAATCCAGGGTTTTTATCCTCCTAATGTTTATTCCGAAGTTATATCTAGGTACGCTAATCGCTATGCCTTCTTCTTTCATTGCAGAGATTGGGTGATACTATCGGCTTTTGCATGTCTGTAATTGATTAATTGTTGAAAATGGAACAACCGACGCACCTAATTTTACTAAATACCACACAATTTAACTTAAATTTTCAATTCTACCCTTCTTCCTGAACACAAATTGAACAAAAATTATCTTTTTTTTCCTTTTTAAATCTAATCGATTCAATAATTATGGATCATAATTAACTACTTCCTCTATTCATATCCAACTTAGATATATTTCTTTTTCATCCATTCATATCCACTCTACCACTTTCCTAAAAATAAAAACAAAATGACTAAATTACCCTTATGGAAACCATTTATCTACATAAAATGTCACTCCATGGTCGACCTATAATCTATCATCAAACCTTTAAATTAATAAAAAAAGGTCTTACCCACTTTCAAATGTTCTTTTAATAGGTTTTTAATATCTTTCTTAATATTCGTGCAAAAAGCATATATGTGCTTTGGATATGAACAGAGGAAGTATATCAGAAGCAATTTTGCCGTTCTGTTAACAATTTTTATTAACACGTGTCATTTGATTGAATTAGGGGTGTTCATTCAGTGGTCCGCACCAAAGAAGCAATGTGTACTGCGAATATCAACACCCTTAATTAAATGCACCACATTTCGATCATATCTTCAAATTTTTCTTAGTTATCCCTCGTTACTTTCGCCATTGTCTCGTTTCATATATAAATATTAGATTTCCGCTTTCTTTTGTGAATATTTGTATATAACGATTTTTTGGTTAATGTATTAGTGGATCAAGGGAGAGATTTTCATCAATTTACCTGATCTGATCGGTTAGTTAAACCGATAAGGCGATAACTTACAAGTTTTTCAATTTACATGTTGATGTTACAAGATCTTCATTTGATAATTTATTTACTAGATTTTCAATTTGAAAAAGTATGGTGTTTTTCTGGTATCAACACTGGAGCTATAACATTTCAAAATTACTTGAACATTCCGCTGACATAAATTTTGAGCCCACATTCATAAACTGCTTTTTTTCTTTTAAAGTTGAGTCTTTCCGAGATCTATATTCGTTACTCCCCTAAAGTTATTTGCGAGAAAAAATAGGGGTGTTTAGGAAAAAATTGCAAACCTTAAGAACCATGAGAATTATTCGTTTATATTCTCATTATAGAACAATTTTTCTAAGCACAAGTGCACAACTATAACATATGCCCTTTTTTGTTAATAAAAATGCCATGTTTATACCTGGAAGGCTGGAATAGGGGATCACTTCAACCATAAATTGTCCAAAATACTCCATAATAAGGGTTATCACAAATTCTCATTTCAGGCAGCCCCTTCACATTTATTCTTTGATTTTCATGAGTTATTCTTGTTTTTTGGAAATATTGACTCAAGTAGTAATTCATTCCTGAGTTTTGATCATTTATGCCGCATCTTAAATAAGACGGTCCTACACTCATACTTGTACAAGAACATAACTTTCAGTGCTGTCCGTTGTTGTGTCGGTGGTTTAATTGATTTCAGTATCAATGGGTATTATTACGGGTCTAATGAGCTTCGCTCTTATGTTGCATCTCAGTATGGTTATTGTTGTTCTTTGAATGATTTTGTTTTACGGAATAATGAGCATCAGTCGGTGTGTTAATGAATCATTCAGCTTCTGTTAGTAACAGGCCTAACACGGGGTAACGCTGTGCACATCTAATCTCCAAATACTTATCATTAGTTTGCATTTGAGCCGTTGGGATATTGCCGTTTTGTTGTATGTTATTCAATGGAATTATTCTGTACTCTCTTGTTTAAAATACCCTCACAATGAATATAAACTGTAAACAAATGAAACGGAGGAAGTATTCCTTTATTCAGTACTAAGCAATGTTTTTAATTTGTTTTGTGTACTTTTTGTTCATACTCTCGGTTGTGTTCTTTCTCTGAACTTGAATCTACATCCATTAGATGCACTGGACTGAAATGCCTCCGGCTTGTGGAAAGTGTCGACGTTTCTGTGGAGGCATTGGTAGAAGCACTTGAAAAGTTATCTTGTTTGGAAGAACTTGAACTTACTCTCTGCAGCTTTGGATATGAACAAGCTGCTTCTGTCATTAAGTCCTGTTCCTCCCTCACTACACTCAGACTCAACAATCGAGGTTCCAAAAAGCCATATCTAGAAAACGACGAGGTTGCATTGGCAATTGCAGCAAACATGTCTCAATTGTGCCACCTACAGCTTATCGGCAATAATATGTCAAATGTTGGTCTAACGGCAATCCTTGATGGTTGTCGTCATCTTCAATCCCTCGACTTGCGTGCTTGCTACCATTTGGATCTTACTGGTCCTTTAGGAACGAGATTATCAGAACAGATAACGGATGTACGGCGTCCATATGACTCAACTGACGACTATAACTATTCAACCACAGCTGACGATCTTGCAACTGTTGATCTTGGTTTTCAATTTGCTTTTGACATCGACCAGGATCATATTAGTTGGTTAGCCTCAATTATTGCTGAAATCTAGTGTGTTTCCAATAAATTTTCTAGAGTACCAAGTATTGTCTTAATTCTATTGTTTGTGTTTTTTTAATGTCTTATGTACTCTAGGTATCCTTGTCATTTGTGAACTTGTTAGTTATTTTAAGGGACTTGCTCAGTTGTGTTATATAACGCTCCATGTTTTATTTGTTATGCCCCGTATTTTTTAATCTATTTCCAATTTACCCTTATATTATCATTACCTTTAGTAAAAAACTATTTTGTTTTATCGTCAAGTGTTTTTGAGACGGTTTTTATAATAACTGTTTTTTGTGGGACGGTTTTTATTATACGGTATGTCGTTGATTTATTTGGTTCGGCGATTTGTATTATATCTAATTTACGGTTTATCGTTATTAAAATTTTAAGACGGCATTAAATCGTAATAATTTCCCAAATATTATCCATATTTTGTTCTTATCTCAAAAAAAAAGAGAAAAAAAAGTGTTATCGGGAGTAAATAAATATTTATAAAATGCGTCGGCGGGATAGTCGTCAGGATTCTTGTTTAATTAAACGGTAATTTTTTTTTAAAACTTAAGTGAATTGAATTAATTTTAAGAGTAGTATTAATAGTTGCTAAAAATTAGTTGGAAAAATTCATTAAATACGATAGTAAATAAATACACATCTTTTAGAAATCATGACCTATTTTACTATATTTTACCGTCGTTTTATAGGTATTTTAGACCGTTGGTGATCTGCGTTAATGAATTGTACATCTACTATTAAGGATGTTAAATTGAACAGTCAATTTTTTGTAGGGAAAATTAATCATTGTTTTTGTGTAAACCCACTTTTATGATAGATTTAAATATAATTATATGTTATTTATAATTATAAAATATATATTTTATTATATAAATGTCGTGTTCCTTGTCCTAAATTTTATGGGATGCCGTATCCCGTGTCTGTTCCGTTTGGTGTTACCTAGTACATGGAGTAACATTAATCGATTTTTCTAATGTTCATTCGTTAGAAATCAATTTATTTATTTGCCATGGGTATAAATGTCAATTTTCGTAGTAGGTATTTTACTTACGTAATCCGAATAGAAATGAGACTTTCATGAATTAGGTTGGTTGTGCACGGATTATTCCTAATTATTAGTAATACATTGCTTTAAAACCTAAATTTAGTTGATTTATTATGTATGCTGTTAAACTTATTCTTTATTATTATCCTTCAGAATATAAAATGGTTAAGTCATAAACGAAATTAGTTGATAAATTGACAGAATAAGTAAAAATTGGAGTTTTGAAACAATTTTTAATAAATACCGCTTTGAGGAAGTGATTTTTAAAAAATTACTAATACAGGAATAATTTTAAAAAATAGAATTTCTTAAAAAAAAGTAAATTTTAATTTAATCGGTAAATATAAATTTGGGAACTTGTTAGTTATTTGATTTTCCCAATATCTTAAAAGAGGATTTCGATAATGGGAAGAAGATGAAGAAGCAAAAAGATGTTAGTAGTTTCGTTTTCTCAAACGACTCTTTTAAATTTGTGTCATCGACTCATGGTACATTGGAGTACACGAGGCCTGAAGTATGTACTATTTCTTGTGTAGTAAAATTTTAATCCTATTTCTATAAAATCAAAAATATAATGATTTTAATAAATGCTAAGAACACAAAACAAAGTAAAATAAAGCAACAACGAATGAACAAAATAACATGGACAATTGACTTTAAAATCGCTCAAAAAAAAAAACCTCCTACAATAGTATAATACATAATAATTATTGATCGATTTAAAGTATATTGATATTGATATGAAGATGCAAAATTCTAGATTTCAAATATTTCAAATGTTCATACAAAACTTAACTAATGCAGCAGGGCAATTCTAGGATTAGATCATAGGTTGCTAAAAAATTTACCATAATTTCGGCTTATGACTAAATAAGATAAAAGTACAAGAATGTTAGGGTTATTCAATATGGTGATCCTCAACTTTTTTTAGATCACACATAGTAACCCTATGAATCAGAAAAGAAAATTGGTAATCCTCAAGTCTATTAAGTTCAATTAACGTGACCCTTAACTATAATTCCGTCAATTTGGGACGTTAAGTGTCCTATGTGGCATATGAGATGGCTTATGTGGGCTATGACTTGACACTTCTTGCTTTAACTTTTTTTTACCTTAACATTTTTCTCTAATTCCTCCAATTATTCCCTCTTAAAGTCTTAATCCCCCTTTAATTATCACCCTTATTTTCAATATAAGTTTTTTTTACTTGTTGATAATCTTCTTCTTCTTCCTTTTAGTAATTTATGTCTATATTTCCAGATTTTAATTAAATCACCTACATTACAAATAAATGGAAATTAAGCAAATGATGTAAAATTATTCCATGACTTTTAAAACAAATCAACGAAAACCACTTAAATTGGGTCATTTTTCCAATTTTAGAAAGACATAAATATAATTGGTTTGCTTAAAATATGGGAATAAAGATAGAAATCAAGAAGAAGAAGATTATCATCAAGTGAAGAAAATTTGGGAATAAGAGTGATAAATAAAAGGAGATTAGGAGGGAATACTTGGGGAAATTAGAGGAAAATGTTAAGGTAAAAAAAGTCAAGGAATTAAGAGTCATGTCATAGCCCACATAAGTCATCTCATATGCCACATAGGACACTTAACGTCCCAAATTGACAGAGTTATAATTAAGGGTTACATTAATTGCATTTGAAGGATTTCAGGGTTACCAGTTTTCTTTTCTAATATGCAGGGTTACCATGTGGGTTCTGGAAAAGTTAAGGGTGATGCGAATTTGACAGCGGAAGTAACATAAACAAAGATATTTGTCGTAACTAGACCTATAGTTACGTCAATGGTGATTGTATTCAAGACCTATTGAACACGAATCGGGCTAAAGTTTGAAAACGCGTCAAACAATAACAAATTTTGTGCTAGCAAGCAAACTGTTTTTTTCTTATAATTTCTTCATTCCCAATGATAAACTAAAATGACCTTTTAATAGCCTTACAAATTCTACAAAAACTGAAAAGAGCAACTAAAAGTCTAAATAATTGTCATACTTATTATGCAATTTAAACCCCTTACTAAATGACATTTAACCTCCTAATTATGCAATTACTAGGTTAATAAACTCCCTAATAATGCTAAAACTTTCAACTTATTCCAACATTAAAAGTTATAAAACAAAAGTAATAAGTTCAGAAAAAATCAATTGTATGTTGATGGTCCACCGTAAGATAGCAAGGAAACGAGTCGCGTCAAAGCTCGAAATACATTTAATCATTCTCGGGAATAATTAAACTGATTTCCGACTTTTAATTAACTCGTTCCTTCATTGACCCATAGCCCAACTCGTATCAAAGGGTCACCATATAAAATAACTCAAAATGTTAAGTATGGGAGTCAACTCATAACCCAACTAATAGAAACTAGGTATCTAACACTACACCCGTGTATATTTGATGAACTCTATTGAAACTAAAGTGTAAATATTTCCGGACAAAGGGGGTGCAGGTGAACCCCGCACCTCGTCAAATACGCCAGTGTAATGCAGCGGCCAGGATTTCAAGCAACGGTTGTTTTTCAGGCGGTCTCATGTCCGTACTTCATAACGACACAGAACACAAAATGGAACATACAGACTTGGAACTTCATACACTCGATCCAAGAAACAAAATTAGTACTCTCTGGTCTCCGTTATTCATGGTAAAATGGGAGGAACACTGTGAAATAGAAGTTACAAATAATAGACGATGCCATAATCAAATTCATTATCATCATATACGATGTCGTAATCACCTTCAGAAATTAAATCCTCCTCAGGGACATAATCATCATCGTCATCACTAGTTTCATACTGATACTTATAGTCCTCGGTGGAATCGTCTGGACGCCGTAAATCTCTGATATTTTCCAGTAATCTCTTACCCAAATTTCCATCAAGATTCAACAGGGAACACCCACGCAGATTAAGTGATTCAAGAAGAGGACAACCGTCTAGGATTGCAGTTAGACCGACATTGGTCATATTATTTCCAATAAGCTCAAGGTGGCGCAGTTTAGGGATTCCGGCTGCTATTGCCAGTGCATCATCATCGCATCCTATGTACCAATATGCAAAATGTCGCCGCGTGCGGAATTTGAAAGTCGTGAGGGATGGACAAGACGAAATAATAGGAATGACTTTGTCTCCTTGAAAATGGCAGAGAGTGAGTTCAAGTTCCTCCAAAGAAGACAGCTTTTCAATTGATTCTTTAATGTCCATAACAGATATACCATAGCTAAGTGCAAGCCGAAGGCGTTTCAATTGACTCGATCTGCAGCGTGAAAATGGGCGATTTTTCACTATTTAATTGATTTTTTCCAAAATGGGCGATTTTCACTATTTAATTAACAAAATAGGTAACTTTTGAAATTTATTACCAAAAATGGGTCCACGTCATCACCGAAACTAGGTTCGTATTGAAGTCGCTTAACCGGTGAGCGACCAAACCAAAATTCTAAAGTTAAACCTGTTTTAGGCCAAGTCGCTCGGGGAGCGACTTGCCTCTTCTTGTACAGTAAACTATCGCATAAAAATTCTTTGAAGCTTCCTCTTTGTAATCAAGAAAATTCTTATATTATTTATATTGTGATATATATATATATATATATATATTATAGTTTACAAAAACCTTTAATTATAGGGCTAAGTAGTTATCATCACCACCGTCTTTTATCATCCTCATCACTATCCTCATCACCATCATCATCGTCATGGTCTGAACCGAAGGAAGATCAGAAGACAATTAATCTTTCTGCACACCACCACAGTCCTCATCATCTTCAACATCATTTCATCGTCATCTTCATCAGCATCATCACCTTGATCAAAAGCTTCTTCGGCGTCCTCGTCATCGGCAACACCAACCATTGTTAAAATTGATTTTAACTGAAGTTGTGAGTTTTGTTTTGGGTTTAAACTGAATTTGTGTGTTTTATTTTGGAGTTGGGGAAATTAGGGAGATTTGTGACCTTTGGTTTTAGGTTGGGGAAATTAGGGAGATTTGTGACCTTTGGTTTTAGGTTGGGGAGCAGGGGAACGAAACAGGGGAAAGGGGGAAAAGTAGAAGGGAACAAGTTGCTCACCCCCAGAGCGACTTGATTTCTTGTCTAGATTCGTAAAATCCAATCATACGTGGATCCATTTTTGGTAATTAATTTCAATAGTTACCTATTTTGTTAATTAATTTGTGAAAATCGCCCATTTTGGAAAAAAACTCGTGAAAATGAGCATTGGTTATCAAAATTACTACTTACCAGTTACCACCCTTCACATTTTAGTAAAATCAACCGATCAATTACAAAAACTAAAAAAATCCAATTATTAATAATGTTAGGAACTGACAGGACAGCAAGGGAAAACATAACATACCGAGATAAAGCATAGGAAAAAAGTTCTGCAGTGCAATAATACTCGATATCAAGATCGATTAAACCACCGGCACTACGATCAACAGCATTACGAAGCAACGTATGACTTGCACTGATACGAATAGTGCGCCATAAGGAGGGTTCTTTGCACAAAACGTACCACAATCTGCATACGTATTGAACCGATTTCAGTAAAACTGAAGCTTCTAGTTTGTTCAGAATCGTCAGTGTTACATCGCGCGGTAAATCTAACCAGTTTACGTTCATGTGCAAGGTTGAATTCGAGATCTCCATGGATGTAATACAAACCTCAGGGTTATAAGTTTTACTACAGTTTACCATCATTTTATAGGTATATCGAGAATTTAGACCGTTGGTTGTCTGCGTTAATGAATTGTACTTTACATTTACGCGTGCTTGCATTGGTTGGTGGATTTGTTCGTTTCTCGTTAATTCAAGTTCTTTTATATTTTTAACTCAGTTGATAATTTTTTTTTTTTGAAACAAAAAACAATTCATTAATAGAACGCCATACGGCACTTACAGAGAATAAGTATAATTGAAAACAAATCTAATGATAACCAAAGAAAAACAATTTTCTTATAAACTAGGGATCTCAAAACAGCATCTGACAATTCGGCTCGTCCTATTATCGCTATCTTCATGTAGCTTTTGAGGGGATCCTTCGTTTGATTTATGAGATAAAACATAAATCTGACTGGTTCCAAAGATCGTCGACCAATTATTTGTACCCTTTGAAAGAACACGCTACGAACCATCAACGAACTACTCTTGACAATATTATAGATGAAACTAAACCACGAATAAAAGGACAAAACCCCGAAATACGGGACGAAAACCCTAAAATAAGGGACGGAAAAACGATTCTCACCAATAGGGAGACTTTTATTGAATCGATTAAAGATAGACATACTATTAATTGCAACTTAATATAAATTTGGGGCTTACCATCGATTAATAATCGATGGAAGCCCCCGAATTGGTGGAGGTTAGGATTTTTAGAGAGTTTTTGGGAGAGGTTTTTTAGAGAGAGGTTTGATATTGAGTATTTGGTAAATTAGAATTTGATTTCTTCCATGAACTCACAATTAAACATTTTTTCATTTCCTTCAATCCATCAATTTAAATTGAAAGATATATTTTTTAAATCTATATTTTACTTATTATTCTAAATTTTATAATGAACATATTTAACTTAATATAAAAGTTCTTGAAACCGTAACAAAATTAAAAAATGTGGAGTATGTCGTTATATGACGAAATTAAAATTAAATGGGAGGATTTCTAAAGGGAAATAAAATGGTTGTAATTTTTACAATTATTGTTTTCTTTGATTTTAGTTTCTTAATATTTGATTGTAACTTTATTACTTTGCTAATAATTTTAAATGTTGATTTTGCTTTTTATAAGAATCTAAAATTGACTAAGGCTGATTTATTAAATAGCTGAAGAAGTTAATTCAATAATTCACATTATTTTTTAATATAATAATAATTACAAATAATGATGTATCCATGCAATGTTGCAAAATATATAATGAGACTTGAGTACGTATTAGTTGTCAATCTTGTCATTATGAGAAATTAAATTTTGAAATCGTATAGATCTCTTAAAAAATTAGCTATTTTGCCTAAATTACTTTCCAAACTAGCTATTGTCAAAATTAATTAAATTGTTAAGACCTTAAAAATGGTCAAAATGAGAATTAAAATAAAAAATGGTTAGTTTCGGAAATACTTTATAGAAAATTAACATTTTAGTAAAAGACCCCCAAAAATAGATAAGGCAAGTTAATTTGTGGTAATGTAAACTCTAAAAAAATGATTTTCCCCCTTAAACAGAGCATTATTTAGAAGCCTTTAAATGACTTAATTAACCTTTTTTCATGTCATTTAAAATTATTTGATCTGCTAATAATTATTGTCACAACATTGTTATTTTACAAAGATATTTAAATACAACTTTATGTTATTCGCCTGTTAAATAGTTTCATTGGATTATAAATTTAACTATATTATAGATAAGATCGCGTTATAACAATTTATTAAGGGATGTGCTTTTTCACATACGATTTTTACTCTTTCACATACGTTTTTTACAATTTTAGCCTTGTCATTTTTCTCCTCCCCTCTTCTGATTTCTTTTCCTCCATCCCCTCATCTCCCTTTACCACATCACCTCTATTCGATACCTATTACTCCGGTCAGTTCAAATCGCCGACGACTTTACTCAAGTCAACCACCAATAGAAACGAAACAAAGTGAAGAAATAAAGGAATGGCACCATCACATATTGACATTTGCCAATAGTGCATCAATGAAGTTTGGCGGCTTATTGCAAGTAAGCGAGACATTTGAGGGAAATTCGAAAAGAAGAAATTAGACCCAAATAGTATGCGTTATCGGAGGTTGCCGACAAATGACAAGTTTAATAATAACAATTATAAATAAGTAAACTATTAATTTCACTGATTAACAAAACCTAATAATACATTATTCAAACTTTTAGAATAACTAGATTTGATTTTAGGGAAAAAAAATATATAGAAGATTTAATTTGTCTGAGTTTGGGAGAAGGGTATGATAAGGAAAATTAATGAAAAAGTGTATGTGAAAGAGTAAAGTCCGTATGTGAAAAAGTAATTCCGTTTATTAAAACCATTTACGACAAATTTATAAGGAATTGAATATTATCAGCCCATCTAAAATGTCCAATTTACCCGTACTTAGTGTGTGAAACGATCCAACACTGTAAGATGATTTATTTATATAAAAATTACTCTTTTATAAATAGCAAAAAAAATTAAAAGTAAAATTCTTTAAAAAAATGTGAAACCATCTTCTTATTTTAAAACTGATGTTAATATAATATACAAAGTACTTTCATACTACATAATACGAAGTACTTCTATAGTATAACTCATGTAAATATGGAGTATGTAACTGGTCACAAAGCCACACAAATTAAACCCAACTAATATAATGTCTTTCATTCGCAAAATAACCCTGCTACTACACTGTCCTTATTTCTCCGTCATTTCAATGTTCCCTTTTTTTTCCCACTTATTTAAAATTAGATTTTATATATCTTTCAAATATAATTCAGAAACTCTATTATTTGATCACTAATTTAAAATTCATTTTTCTACGCCTTTCACATTTTCGATTAATTCATCATAATATATAATCATCAAAATCTTAAACAAAAAATTGTGTAAATGACAGTTGTAGTTTGATTTTTAGTTCTTAGATTTAACAGATTAATCTCTATGGTCACGTTTTTTCTTTATCTAAAATTTGAACGAAGATTTATTTTATTTTATTTATACTATGTCCTTCGAATTTAGACATCTTTTATTAAGTATTTTTTTCCTTGTATGAACCAACGTAAAAGAAAAAAAATTAAGTATCTTTTCGTTTTTATTTTCATTATTGTTATCACTAGAGGATGAAGATAATGACAATTCAAATAAAAAATCCATTCAAGGTGAAGAAGGAATATGAGTGTGAGGAATAATACAACTAAGAAAATGATTATATATCTATATATAGACAAAATATTTCATTTAAGTAATGGATTTTATCCAATCTTATCTGTAATCTAGATAGACCCAACCATGATCAAACAACTACGATTTCACTTATCCAATCGATATCATTCAATATTATCTGTAATCTGGATAGAACCATCATGATCAAACAACTGGCTTATCATTAAAACTTTATTTTACAAAGTTACATCAAACAACTGACATATCATTGATATTTAATACACTTTGAAAAAGAAAAGATAATCCTTATAATATAAAAGGAATAACATTTAAAACATTTTGATTGGTTGTTGAATTTTATAAAAAAAATTGATTTTTATTGACGTAGGGCCCCCATGATCACCAAGTTAATTAATTACTCAATCCTCCTTCTATTTTTCTATTTTTCTATTAATTCAATGGTTCATTTCTTTTCAATTCAATAAATTCTAAAATCATTAAATTAATTGACTTTCAATAATCATTAGATTTCAATAACTTTAATTTTTAAAAAACCGACAAATAATAAATAGCCGAGAGAATCTAATATTCGTCGTCCTTTTGGCTACTGCTAAATACGGTCGCTCATTTTAGTCTTTCAAAAACGTAATTTTTGTAGTGCATTTAGATATAGTACTACTATTTTTCGTCGTAATTATTCATTTGATAATTACCAATATTTTCTAAAATTACAGATTTACCTTTACAACAAAGATAAACAACAAAAATTTTAAATTTATGAAAAGAGAGTTGCAAAAAATTTTAAAGGTAGTATATTTTGAACATGTACTTTATATCAAATTTAACGAGCCAAAAAAATGAAAAAAAGTAAATATATAATATAGAAATAATGAAAAAAAAACGATAAAAAATTGCAACAATAAATACGCAAAATAACAATCCGTATTATATATTTGAGGGAAAAAAATTAAACTTTTCATTTGATTCTTTCTCATGCTTTAAACATTAATTAACAATCAATTGGGCAATTTAATTAATCCAAAGAATATTGATGGAATTATAAAAACATAAAGAGGTAATTTATTGAGTTTGATAACAAAGATGACTGATGTAACGAACCCCGAATAGATTTTAGAGAGGCGAGAGAGTAGTTAGATTAAAGGAAAAGTAGTGAGGAGAATTTTATCTTTTTTTGTTTTTTTTTGGCAAGAGTAAAACAAAACAATCAAGGCTCAAAGGCAATCTTCGCAAGATTGTGAGCAATTTTGTTAAGAGACCTAGGAATAAGACTAATACACGCAATGAAAAAGAGGAAGAAGAGATCTAATATCCGAGATGACACCCTTAATTCCATTCGAAATTTTAGTCGAAGCAACTAGTTGAATGAGGGTTAAGGAGTGAAAAAAAGGCAAAGTTGTGATTGAAATGAGGTTAGGGAGATGTGGAGTTTATCAAATAAACGAACATACTCCCTCCTATTCTGAATAACTGTCACATTTGCCGTTTTCGTCTAGTCACGTAAATGTCACATATTCCATTTTGGGACATTGTTTATAATTATTTTATTCACTTTAACCCACAATAATACCCCACCTTACCCCACAACACTATTTATTTTAATCATCTCTACTCACAATAATAATCAATAATACATTCTCTCTCTCCAATCTTCCCACCCACACATTACTTTACATTAAACAAATGAATTCCTTAATTCCCGTACCCAACCCGAAATGGGACAGTTATTGAGAATAGGAGGGAGTATAATTTTTCACTTTGTTATATCCCTATATAAAGGATCACAAATTCTCATTGAAGACGGACCAATTCTGTCTTCTTAAGAAGACGGGCCAAAATGTCACCATTTTAAGGACAACAGGTTTTTGGGTAATTAGAGGGCTGAAGTTTACATTATATGGTTGGATTATTTTTCGGTAGTTAGAGAGTCGACCAAAAATAATTAGGTTAATTAGGATAGTTAGGAATTTAGGATTTAAACCATAAGTATAATTTTCACATCTATACATATTTTTATTGGCTATTTTCCGTTTTAAGTTTAAAATAATTTAATTTCAGCCTCTTAAATATATAGAACAAATATTTTAGTTTTCTATACATAATGTTATTGTTTTTTCTTATCCATTCTACATACACAAATTCTTATTTGCAACGGCACTATCCGTCGCAAGCTTGTGACGGTTACCATTTTCTCTCACGAAATACCCACCTTTTCTCTCTCTCTAACATTATTCATGTGGTCCCCTTTATCCATTAACTCATTTTGTATCCATTTTATCTCACAAAATATCCGTCACAAATGATGACCCGTCGCAAGCAAGACTTACTATCCTACATATATTAGGAATTTAGGATCTAGACCATAAATATTTGATCTATCTTAAATAAGATTTATTTTTGTTTTGATCATGTCGAGTTAATGCGTATTTTTAATTACGTCCAAGTTAAACGTATAAATTATTTTTACATTTTATATTAGTAGAACTGTAATACTAAATCATATTTTCATTAAATATATATTCACCTTCTTATTAATTTTCAATTTAATAAAATTAAGCCTGTGCATTTTTTGCACGGGCGTAAAACTAGTACTCTAAAAAAGAAAATACAACACTCTTAAAAAAAGAAAAGACAAGACTCTGAAAAAAGAAAAGACAACACTGATAACGAAAAGACAACACTCTGGATAAAGATAGACTATCTAGTTGTTTTGCAAGTCTTGAAACAGTGATAATTTTCACTGTTTTGCAAGACGAGACTGACTTAAAATTACCAATAATCTACCAAAGTCTTAACAAAGTTTTAAGTTGAGTCTTGGAAATCCAATACTCAACTTAAGACTTTGGGTAAGTCTTGACCCCACTTTCCATTAAAATTATCCAATGAGTGATTATTATGTGTCATTTCTTTTTGTAAAAAAAAAACTAATGTAAAAATAAAAGTAAAGTCTCAGGTGAGTCTGACGGATAATGTATAAAGTTTGAGGTGGATCTGGGATGAGTCGAACAATAAAGAAATAATAAAAGTTAGTAGAGAGCTGATGTGATAGTCTTATTGGTAATCTTAGGGATTTGTTATATCACGCCCCCTATTTTACTTGTTACGCCCCCTATTTTTTTAGTTTATTCCAAATTTGCCTTTATATTAATTTTAGTAAAAAATTATTTTGTTTTATCGTAAAGTGTTTTTGAGACGATGTTTACAATAATTGTTTTATTTTGTGGTGGTTTGTATTATACGGTGTATCGTTATTTATTTATTTGGTTTAGCGATTTGTATTATATGTAATTTACGGTTTATTGTTATTAAAATTTTAAGACGGTCTAAAAAGTAATTAATTTCCCAAATATTCACTTATATTTTGTTTTTATCTCACAAATAAAAAAAATAAAAAAATTAAGAGAAAAAAAAAGAAAAAGAGAAAAAACACACCAAAAGGTGGTCTCGTGTAAATTACACGGCACCACCATAGTGTTATCGTGTAAATTACACGACAGCACCCTGGTACTGCCGTGTAATTTACACGGCAGTACCATAGTGGTGCCGTGTAATTTACACGGCACCACCTTTTGGTGTGTTTTTTCTCTTTTTTTTTTTTGTTTTTTTAAATTTCTTTTATTTTTTTTATTTTTTTTAGTTGCGAGATAAGAACAAAAATATGTGTGAATGTTTGTGAAATTTTAATAACAATAAACCGTAAATTACATATAATACAAATCGCCGAACCAAATAAATCAATAACGATATACCGTATAATATAAACCGTCACCAAAATAAACAATTATTATAAAGACCGTCTCAAAAACGCTTTACGATAATGTTGGATACATATTAAATTCGTTGTTAAATTGCGAACATTGTCCGTTATCGTGAGTAATTAAATATTTATAAAATACATCGTCGGGATCGTGGTCGTGATTTATTTTTAATTAAAATGCGTCAAAAATACATTTACAATTAAACAATATTAAAATTTACAAAATAAATTTTTAGAGGTTCAGGGACAGATTTGAAGTAAATTGAAAATTAGGAGGCGTAACTAGTAAAATAGGGGGCGTGATGTAATCTTACCCGAAGATCATCTGGCTTAGGGATGTCATTGGGGCGGGGCGGTGCTGGATATAGGCTCCCCCGTACCCGTACCCATCAAGAAAATCCCGTACCCATTCCGCCCCACCACCCATGGCGGATACAAGTTTCCAAAACCATCCCGCCCCACCACCCATGGCGGCTACAAGTTTCCAAAAACATCCCCGCCCCACCTGCCCATGAATATGTTATACCATAAAAAAAAAATCCGATATTTTTTCGTACAAGTTGGTTTAATCAATATTAATTTCTAGAGTATTTTCAAGAGTTTGTTTATATAATTTTAGTTATTTACCAAAGAAATTGGTAAAATATTTTATAAAATAGTTATTTTTAACCTTACATCTTAATTATAACAAAATAATATTTGTAAATTTATCGTAATAATGATATTAGTTTTATCATAATTGTCGGTAGGTGGGTATGAAGTGGATAACACGCAAAAATCATCCCCGCCCCACTACCCATAACGGGTACAATTTTCGTACCCGTCCCCGTCCCACCACCCGCCAAAGCTTTACCCGTCCCTGCCCCAACTGGGACGGGTGCGGGGCGGTATCCACTTGTACTCGCCCCAATGACATCCCTAATCAGAGTAGAGTGCTAGACTCTTGCCCTTTAACTACACTTCACATACCGAGAAAATGGACGATCCACTATCCAATGCATGCCGTTAACGTAAAGTGAAACACATTAACACTTTCCTAAGGCGAACTCAACCGTCAATATTCTCCATATAAGACGATGCACATCTTTGCATCCTAATTCCCAAACCAATTTACATCCATGGATAATTCAAATTCACTCTTCAAACGAGCACAAAGAAACTGGCTACTATTACCTCCATCTGTTATTTTGACCATTCTGGATAAATTAGAGGCATTTGTAGTACTTGAATCTGCTCAATTTGTGTGCAAAAAGTGGTACAATTTGTGCAAACAACCCTCCATCTGGCACACTATTCGCATATCCGATCCTGAACAACTAATAAGCCGCCTGCGTCATGAGAGGAAGAATTACAACAAAAGAACTGAAATGATGTTCAGTGCTGTTCGTCGTAGTGCTGCTGGTTTAATCGATCTTGATATCGAAGGTTTTTGCGCTCCCGAGTTTCTTTCGTATGTTGCTTCTTGGTACGTACCCTTTGCTTTCTTAATTTTGCTTAGATATGTCACAATTGGTGAGTCGAAATCGTATCCTCCCGGCCCAAACATAAATAAACCCCGTCTGGCCGTTTTATCAACCATTTTAACAGTATCATTATTAAATATTTAAATGTTTGCATATGGCTAGTCTGAAGCTTATGATCGAGGGTTTAAGACGAAAACAACTGTCTCAAATATGAATTAGTGATTGATTAACGTACTTGTGCATACTAATATCCTAAGTAAATGAATCCCTACTGCTCTACTATAGTGATATTGTTAAATTCGACAACGGGTCTCGGCCATACTCGAACGTAGTATAAAGAGTGCACAATATAAACCCAAAAGTTTTCCGGCCATTCTAAAACCAGTTGACAATTGAGAGATTAACCCTTCTATCAACGTGGATAAGCCTCACGTGTGGGATTTTCGGATTTCTTCACAAATATCAAATGTATTGACCATTCACTATAAATAATTGCTTTTGCAGTTTGACATTTTACTATATATACCTTGTTTAAATGTTGTATTGAGTTGGCAAAATAATTTCGGTTTTTCGCGTATAATTTTTTTGATAAGGAATGGAAACTAGGTTGATGATCTGGAATATGATCAACTTATCTCATTATTTCGAAAGAAGAGCACACGAATGTCCAAGAATGGCACGTAAATGTTATATGCCGGGGTACTGAAACTCAGTTCCACGGCGAATATAATCTGATGCAATTAGCCATTTTGTGTCGGTTTGGATTGTGAAACCCGTTCACACTTCTAAGTAACTAATAACATCTTTAATTCGGCAGCTCAAGTCAACTTAAACGCTTGCGGCTTGCCTGTTGCTTGAACATATCTCAAGATGCAGTGAAAGAAGCAGTGGAAAAGCTATCATCTTTGCAGGAATTTGAACTTACAATCTGCCCATTTTACGGATTAGATACCAAACCTATCATTTTGTCTTGCCATTTTCTGATTACTACTTTTAATTTTAACAAAAAGGGTTCAAAAGATCCAGGTCACGCATCAGACAGCGATGCACTAGCAATTGCAGGAAGCATGCCTAAACTGCGCAACCTTCAGCTTATCGGAAATAATATGACAAATGTCGGTCTTACTGCAATCCTTGATAGCTGCCCTTCTCTGCAATCCCTTGACTTGCGTGTGTGCTGCCATTTGGATCTTACAGGCAATTTAGGGATTAGATTGTCGGGGCAGGTTCAAAACGTTAAGCGTCCTTATGACTCCAGAGACGATTATAAATTTGTTACCGTTCTTGATCAATCTTGGTATAGTCTTCCTGAAGATTATAGTGGCATTTATCATATGTATGATGATTATGAATTCTCAGACGATGATGAGGTTGCGCTACTAATTGAATGGTGGGTAATTGCTAATCAACTTCCTTTAGAGTTTGGAGTTTTGACTCAGACCTTTAATAATTCTCTGTTTTTTTGTGGATTAACTTCCGTTTTTGATCATTGTAGGGGAGCACCGTACAACCAGGTAAAAAGACCGAGGCGTTAGGAAGGATCTGTTTCTATCAGTAAAACTGCTCGTAAGATGCTATAGCGCGTCGGCTAATGTTTAACTGGGAATAATTCGACCGTTTTGATTAGTATTTTGTATTCTGCAATGATACAATAACGGTTTGGTTGTTACGGTGTATTTTGCAATCTTTGTTTAGACAGAAACTCTGGGTTCCAATCGATTGTTATGAATCGAGGATTTACATTTTATTTAGATGTTGTTTTGAAGAATTTAATTTGAAATGTCCCTTTTTTTCATTTAGCAACGTGAAATGAAGATTTTAAATTATAATTCTTTGTTTGGTGAGTTAAAAGATTTAGAATTACAAAACTTGAAACTTGAGAAGTTATTTAATTCATGAATTTTATGTACTGGAAAAAAAAAAACCTAAAACCCTAATAAGAGTTAATTGAAAATAAACTTGGGAAGATATTGGTAGATTTTATATTTTTACAATTTTATATTTGTTTGGCTATAAATAATACTCTCTCAGTCTCAACGGATTCTACAATTATTTTAGAGAATCTATAATATTTTTCACAATCTATATTTCCATAATTACCCATAGTGAAAAACAAATAATTAGAAAGACTTTTAAAAAATTTAAAAGAGTTTTCTCCACTAGGATCGTCCTACACCCAGGTATATATAAACATGGTACATCAGGCTCACCTGTTATAAAATTTTCTAATTTTCTATTCAAGATCAATATAAACAATTACCTAATTATCAATCAACGTAAACACTTTCTTAATTTTCTCTCGACGACAGTCACAACAAATTTCTCTCCCACCAAAATTTGATCCGAAGATGGCGGAAGGGAAGCGATCGGTATGTTCAACAAGGCGGGAAAATACATCGAATAATATTTCGGTGAACGAGAAGCAATTTGCATCGATATCAGGAAGGAAAAACGCATCAAACAATACTAATTTGAGGTAAATTTTTACACCAATCATAACCTGGCCTAATGAATATTTAGGGTAAATTTTCTGACCCCAAAGCACCTAACAAATGAATATTTACTTTACGATGAGCTTTATAAACATCATTCTCTGAATCAACTTTAAGTCCAATCAATTCTGATTGTTCAGATTCAATCCATGCATTTGTGGTACAAGAAAAGCACATTAAGAGCAATAGCAATAGTAGTTTTTTCGTCTTGGGGTTGTCACTAAGAACTCTTAAAAAAAAGTTCTTCTACTTCTACTGCAAGTAAAAGTTTGTTCTTAATTCTAAAAAACCGAGTTCTAAAATAAGAACTCAGTTTGTACGTATTGAAATTTGGAACGTATTTAATATATTCTTGAAAAATGTTAATAACCAATTAAATTTAAATAATTCCTATTTTCAATTAAAAAATAATAAATCATTAATTACACTTATTTAATGAAAAAAAGTAGGATAGTGAATTATGAGATCCATTTAAAAACTTTATTTAAAGATCATCTATTGTAGATAAAAGTTCTTAAATATTGGAACTAGTGAAAAAATGACATGATATAAGAAGAACTCTATATAAAGTTCTTCTAGTGCTATTGCTCTAAGTAATCATTAAAATTTGATGATATATGGACACATAAAAATGCGAGTTATTACGATAAGAATACGAGATAATATAAAAAGAATACGAGCTAATATTAAAAGAATACGAGCTAATATAAAAAATAACGAGTTATTAAAATAAGAATACGAAATATTGATATAAGAATACAAACTATTAATATAAAAATACGAGCTATTAAGATAAAAATACGAGCTATTAATATAGGAATACGAGCTAATGTAAAAAAATACGAGTTTAAGAAAATCACGAACTAAAAAATACGAGCACAAAATAATACAAGTTATTAACCTAAGAATATAAGCTAATATAAAAAGAATACGAGCTAATATTAAAAGAATACGAGTTAATATAAAAAAAATACGAGTTATTAAGATAAGAATACGAGTTATTAATATAAAAATATGAGTTATTAAGATAAAAATACGAGCTATTAATATAAGAATACGAGCTATTATTATAAAAAAATACGAGTTATTATTATAAAAATACAATGTAACGTAAAAAGAATGGACTAATAAAATTAAAATATGAGTTATTAAGGTAAGAATATGAGTTAGTATAAAAATTATTGGAGATAATGTAAACAGAATACGACCTAATATAAATTTTGGATAAAAAAAGTTTATTCAACATAGTAATACACAACAATCCCCAAAATTTTGAACAATATGTAAACAGAATACGAGCTAATATAAACTAAAAATACGAGCACACAAGAATGCAAGTTATTACCCTAAGAATACGAGCTAATATAAAAAGAATTTGCGCTAATATTAAAAGAATACGAGCTAGTATAAAAACATATGAGTTATTAAGATAAGAATTCGAGTTATTGATATAAAAATACGAGCTATTAAGATAAGAATATGAGCTATTAATATAAGAATATGAGCTAATGTAAAAAGAATACGACTTTAAGAAAATCACAAACTAAAAAATACTAGCACAAAAGAATGCAAGTTATTACCCTAAGAATACAAGCTAATATTAAAAGAATATGAGCTAATATTAAAAGAATACGAGCTAATATTAAAAGAATACGAGCTAATATAAAAAAAAATACGAGTTTTTAAGATAAGAATACGAGTTATTAATATAAAAATATGAGTTATTAAGATAAAAATACGAGCTATTAATATAAGAATACGAGCTATTATTATAAGAATACGAGCTATTAATATAAGAAGACGAACTAATGTAAAAAGAATATGAACTAATAAAATAAAAAAATTACCTTGACATAATATATAATTAAATAAACTGAAAGATGAAGATATAATAATTAATGAGAAAAATCAATTATTGGATGATGGATGAAGATGATTTAGAAAAATAGGGAAGAAGATACGTAAAAAAGAAAGTGGAGAAAAATGAAATTAGTGACCTTTTTTTTTCAAAAATAATTAAGAAAAAGACTAAAATAACCCCTGATGTACAATATCATTGTACATCTGGTGGTATAGTCCAGGAACTGAGTTTTCTCCCTTTAAACCTACCCAATCTCTTATTCATTTAATTATGGATCGTAATTCGCACATATTAATCGTAATTTCGTCGTTTTATTGTACTTTTTTTATTAAGTTACAACTTTTATTCGATTTAGTTGATCTTTATTTTTTAAAAGGAAAGTTTTTAACAATTACTGTTTGGATTTGACTTGGTTGATGAATGGGTGGTTGTGGAGACGGTAGGCCGAAGAAGGGTGGTTAACGAAGGGTGTGGGGTGCTTGGCGCGTCGTTTTTTATTGACCTGTAATCGTTCCAATAATGTTGTTAGGATCATAATTCTACTTTGGTCGATGAGCTCTTTAAGTCATTTTTCACAATTTTTAGAGTTTAAGAATTTTTTCCTTTAGTAGAAGAACTTTTAGTTTGTTCTTAACTAGTTTTAATCCCGTGCAAATAATGCACGGGTGACTTATAAATCCGTGCAAAAAAAAATGGTGATTACGGTTACCTTTTTATAAAAATGTTATTGATTACGAATTTTCCAGTAATTATTGTTGTTTTTGAGTAATTTCTTTATTTGAGAAAAAAAATTTGAAACGATTTCGGCATTTGAGATTTTTTAAAAGATGATTTGAATGACATAATATAACTTGATAATAATTGACTCAGAAATAACGCAACCCGAAATAACCCGGTTCGATCAAATAATGTACTCCGTAATATTTTGTAATATCCAAGTTGTAATTTTTTTTATATTATATTGGTAATATCATAGAAAATGTTTTAACTTTATCAGTGAAGATTTTTTTTTTATTATAATCAATTGGTATTTGTAATTATTTAATTTGTAATTTTTAAATGTTTATATTGTATTTTATTAGTAATAACAAATGTATAATGTATGATGTTGCATAGTTTGTGTTACCGAATCGCGAAAGGTCGTCGACGTTTTGCGAAAAATCGTCGACGTTTTTTAAACAAATTACCAACACTACCCTTTCACCCTCACACTCTCATTCAAATTTTGAAAAATAAAAACACCCTCCCCTCCCTCCCTCCACCGAGAACACCACTCCACCACGTCGCCACCCACCGCCGAGGACCCCCACAGCCGTCGCCACCCACCGCCGAGGACAACCACCACCGCCACCAAGCACCACCAAGGGTTAGTTGTTTTCTTAGTTGTTTTTTTAAATTATTTAGATTTAGTTGTAGTTTTAGTTTTATTGTTAGTTGTTTATGCTATTGTTGTTAGTATTGTTGTTGTTAGCATTGTTGTCGTTGTTAGCATTGTTGTTGTTGTAAGTTGGGATTGTAGCATCGAAAACTAGAAAATCAGATTGAGGGAGGGGTGAGGGACGTGTGGTTTGCACGTTGGTGGTGGGTAGAGACGTGCAAATGGCACGACCATGGTTGGTAGGGACGTGCAGATGGCACGTCCATGGTTGGTAGGGACGTGCCAAACGCACGTCCATGGTTGGTAGGGACGTGCAGATGGCACGTCCATGGTGGGTAGGGACGTGCAAAACGCACGTCTATGGTGGGTAGGGACGTGCAAAACGCACGTCCATGGTGGGATTGGACGTGTGGTTTTGCAGTCCGACACTTGTTTTTTTTTTTTTTTTTTTTTTTTTTTTTTTTTTTTTTACGTTCTAACCGTATGTTTTCACTTTTAATTGTTTAAATTTTTTTGTTTTCGGGAATGGCAACCATGCCGTTGAACGATGAAACGTGGCTTTCACAACGGATTGCAGAAGCTGAGACAGATCTCGCAAGCCCTGCAGCTGAAAACCCGATGGTGAAAGAATCTCTTGAACATCAACGCGACTACTGGATCAAGAGGCGTGACGCAGTCCGGTTAGTGAACCAAGCTCCAAGTTCGTACCCTCGACGTCCTGACACTCGCCGCCTTGCTGAAGCGAGAAACATGATACGTCTTCAACCCCGGGTCTTATCTCAACAGGCAATGCATGTGTATTGCAAGATTATGGACGTCATTAGAATGTTTGGAAAGAATCACCCCGACGTTAGCGGTTCTCCTGAGATGCGTGGTTGGTGGGAGTTTGAGAAGACTTTTTTACGGATAACCGGGGTTATCCCTCCGTATTTTTCGTTTTGGGCCAATGAGGTCTGAACGACGGGATGTATTAGTTAACAATGAAATCGCTTTGTTTGTTTGAACGTTTTTAATTTGATAACTTTTATCTTTGTAATTTGTTTCACAATGAAATCGCGATTATAATGAACATGAAAACCATTCGAAAAACGGTAACATTTTGAAATTTGAAACCACAAGGGTTACATTTAAATATTACAACCTAAAGAATACAAATAAATCTCAACCTAAATAATACAAATATATCACAAACTAAAGAATACAACCTAAAGAATACAAATAAATCTCAACGCGGGGGAGGCTGTCTTCGGCACCGAGTTCGAGGTGTTGTTCCCATCAAAGTATGCCATCTTTCGATGTTCGACGTGTACAAATCGGCATAATGTGCAACTGCATCTTCTCTTACCCACGCCCAACAAAGATCGATCGGTGGCATGGGTGCTTCGCTCACTGGCCACTATAGTGCAATCTCATCCAATGGTCATGGTAGTGTACGATCCACATGACACCGTACGGCGTCGACTCGTGACCCGTGGCCCTCAGCGGTAAGAATGTATAACAATTCCAATTCCTGACTCCTTTGTGAACGTGCTGCCCGATACAACAGATAGTCCAGTTAAACAACGACGCAAAGACAGTCAAATACTCGGAAGACATCCATTGATGTTCACCGCAACCCCTGCTACCCGTAAACTCGGTAGCCCTCAATGTATGATCCCATCTGCTCAAAAGCGGAGGCGTGCGAGGAGACTCATCAAACAAGGTCTTGTACACATCGTTTCCCTGAAGCTCTCTAAGACACCACGCTCTCATGACCAAGTGGTCCTGTTCTCGACCCCGGGCGGCATGCGATAGCACCCTATAACCACAATGACCATCAGCAACAACATCAGCCCAACCATCAAAGTGTGCCCATAAGTCTTGGGGGACTGCATATTTTTTTGCCCAAGAACACAAAGGTCCCGTTGTGTAACCGACCTCCAATGGTGCACCAACAGGTCCATCTCCGAAATCAGACACCGTACTGACTGAAGGTGTCGTCGAAGGGCTGGAAAAAAACTTGGCACATCTACGGGCAGCATGCTCAAAAGCGGACTTGTTCCGAGTAGTGAAACTCCTCGGTCTCCCCTTAGGGGTTTCTCGAACCTCAGGTGGACGAATATCTTCATCTGCCGGGTGGAGACCATCTCGAAGTTTCTCAATGATTACCCGTCTCTTCGCCGGATCGACCCCTCTAGCCTGCTCTATAAGAGCATCAAACTCATCATCATCGGTCTTCGGCCTATATTCGGGACTGTCGTACACCAAAGTCATCCAAAACAAGTGCACATCCTCAACGTGGACCCTCCTACCGTTTCTTTGCATCAGAATCATAATGCAGGCACAAGGCAACCCGTGAGTAGTCTGTATCGCACATCCACAATTCTCTTCAAGCCCGTTCCCCAGCTCCATCCCTCTCCTAACCTCATCTTCCAGTAACCTAATGGCTTTGATAGACACATGATTTCGCAATAAGGAGAAAAACGGTCCAGCACTTACAGAGTTGGTCAACGACGTCTGTAACTCATGTCGAATCTTGGAGTGTTGAGCTTCAAGCATGGAGTGAATACGAGTTCACATAGTGTCGAGGTTCAAGTTTTGACTTTTCAACCAAGCTTTGAGGAGGGCATGACACGACTCTACCCGGGAAGTGGCCGTGTTACCGAGGTGAAAATATTCGTTCGTATAGAAAACAACGAACTTCTTATTGTAATGCGCCCATGTTCTCATCACATAATCAGCCAAATCTACCCAAGTTTCAGAAAAGGCTTCTCATGCTCTCCCAAACTCAGCTTGTGTGCTTGCATTGATGACGCGGTACCAACCCGTTTCTTTACTATGCAATATCATGTCTTTGTACATCATCATCTTTCTTGAATTTTTTACTCTGGTCTCAATGGCTCTGTTCACATGCCAACGACACAAAATGTGAGAAGTTTCCGGATAGAGGTCCTCAATAGCCCGGATCAAGCCCAACTCTCGGTCAGTGACAAGAGTAGGCATAGGTGACGCCCCCAGAAGTAGCTCCTCTAATCTCCGCAACATCCACCCATAAGATGTATCATTTTCAGACGGAAGGAGAACGATGACAATTAAGAAGGAGGATCCGACCGGTGTAACGCCAACTATCTCAATAAGTGCAATCTTCAAAACATTGGTCTAGTAGGTGGCGTCGATAAGAGCGACATATGGGTAAGCACGGAATAGTTTGACGGATTCCGGATGACACATAAACACATAAGTTAACTCTTTCGTCTCGGGGTCTGATTCGTGCCACTCCACATATTTGTGATCAACTGCTACAGCCAACAGTTGTTGAGCGGGATTCCTACTTCCTCTCATCTCGCGCCGAACCTTGTTCGACTCACTATAAATTTGGGTGCTACTCGGTTGGGGTTTTTCCAGGGTCCTTTGATGAAGAGCGTTCTTGATATCCCTCGGCGGAATCGACGCCCGGACTTGTTGCCTCACAAATTCTTTCTCTTCGGTATCCAAGCCCGCAAAATGTCTATCGCCATCTTTATATGTCGCTACCTCGTGGTTGTGAAAACCGGCGTTTGTCGAAGTAATAATGTACCAAGCAATCGTGGGCTTCCCATCATTCAAATTGGCGTACTCCTGCACCGCTCGAATCCTAAACAAACATCCGCACTTAGCCGAACCTCTCTTAGTGGAATTTTCCGGTTTCTCAGGATCGATCTTCTTTCTGGTTCGGCCGTACCTTGAACAACGGAAGTACGACCCGAGCAACTCCGGTTGTTTGCGATTTTTCGCCCCATTTGTTGCCTTCACTAAGGCAAAACCATTATCGATAACTATTTTTTGAGCCCAGTCAAACGCGTCATCCCGACTATCAAATGATGTTTCCGTCTCAAATAATCGGTTGTAATTAACCTCATTTCCACCAAACTCCTCATACGAATCCTGTTAATACGCAATTTTGGTAAGGATTATATTAAAAAATATTAAAAACCACTTAATTTATGTTAAAAACTGAGTAAAAATAACGGAAAGAAAAGGACTTCAAAACTGGTCGTCCAAGCATGGTATGGACGTGCATAGTACACGTCCAAACCATGCATGGACGTGTACTATTCACGTCCAAGCATGGTATGGACGTGCACTATTCACGTCCAGACCATGCATGGACGGCCAGGATTAACGTTCATGCATGGTCTGAATAGTGCACGTCCATACCATGCTTGGACGTGAATAGTACACGTCCATGCATGGTTTGGACGTGCACTATTCACGTCCATACCATGCTTGGACGGCTAGTTTGGCCGTCCTTTCCACGCGAGGACGGCCATTTTTCAAGTCTATTGCAAAAATACGATTGAGTTTACGTAATCTAATTCTATGGCTTCTACGACTAATTCAACCTAATTTCTACTAAAGGGCTTAAACATGTAATTCAACAAATATTAATTGAAAAAAAAAATTAAGATTTTTGGATTTTAATTACTTACCGATGAATCGTTGTCGTCGTTTGACATGAAATCGTTGTCGTTGTTTAATGTTGTTGATCGATGTTGAAACCGTTTTTTTGGATTTTATGTTGTTTTTGTTGTTTTTCTTTCAGAGAAAAGAAAGTAGAGAGATAGAGGGAAAATGGTAGAGGTTGTCTTTTTTATAGAAAACGCCGACGATTTTTCGCAAAACGCCGACGACCTTTCGCAACCCCCTTTGTGTTATTATATTTGGAATCATAATTGAAGTAGTTACAAAACATAAAAAAAATGTGAGTAATGGAGCATTGGGAACCTAGTTATTTTTTCAAATTTAAAATTAAGAACCAATAGAAAACATTTATTTTTTATTCCTTTTATAGTAATAGTAAGTTTTGCTTGCGAAGGGTCACCATTTGTGACGGATATTTTGTGAGATAAAATGGATACAAAATGACTTAGTGGAGAAAGGGGACCATAGAAATAGTGTTGAAGAGAGAGAAAAAGTGGGTATTTTGTGAGAGAAAACAATATCCGTCACAAGCTTGCGACGGATAGTGCCGTTGCAAATAAGAATTTGTATTATAGTAAAAGATTGTACCCACTATTAAGTTTTCTAACCACTATTACATAATTTTTTTTTTTTGAAATATTAAAAAATTATTTATAAAGTTCACCACAAGAACCATCCATTACAGATTTACAGTTGTTCTAATTATTCCCGTTTATAGTAGATTTCTATCGTATTGTTAATAATATAAGATCGGGTTGAACAATCGTAAAATCGCCTTAAGATTCCACTCTGAATTTTTTTGACGTAAGTTAAAATAAGTTTTCATTTTATACATCTATATAATAACATAAAAAGGCTTCTTGAGCCTCCATTGAAGTGACATGTGTCATCTTTAACTTTTTGCCACATAATACTACTAAAAAAATATTTTTTTTTGCAGGAAAGCAAATGATCTTATATCATAAAAATAGGAGTTGATTACAAGACCCTGAACCAAACTACAAAAGGAGACCAGAGTAGTCCCCCGAATAAAAAAAACCTTAAGAAAGGAAAAAAAGACCAGAAAAACACCACATATAAATATGCGATGTTAAAAAAACTGGTTCAGTACTTATTGGAATACTACCAGTGTAGCAATATTACAATAAGCACCATACAAAGAACAACTCAAGACCACTAAAAGAGGTTGCCATAAGAATTGTGAAACATTCTCTGATTAACAATAAATTTGAGACGCGCCAGAACTGAGTGAACAGGGCTGCAGGAATTGTTGAAGATACGTTGGTTCCTTTCCTGCCATATCAGATATATCATGCTCATCAAGATGCATCTTCTCCTCTTCTTCACCCAACTGTGACCCCGATTATGAGTAGCAAACCAGGACAGTATAGTGTCAAGATCAGTAGAGTGAGTGCTAAAGGAATAGCAGACTTGAACTTCAGACCATAAATCAGCAGAGAAAGAGCATTGAAAGAAGAGGTGCGTATGGGACTCCGCTTCCTTCTTGCATAATATGCACCAGTTCACCCATTGAAAGCCTCTAGTTAAGTAGAGATCCACTGTAGGAAGCTTGTGTTGAATAGCAAGAGAGCCAATTACACTATGCTTTGGCACAACATCAGTATCGTGCACAGTCTTTGTCCAAGCTACATTAGATGATGGTGTTCTGAAGATATTATAAACTAGGGTAGTATCAAAAGTGTTCCCAGAAAGCAACTGATGGGCAGCAGGAAGACTACTTAGAGTAAGTAGTTCATCCCTAACCATCAACAGGTTGTTCCAATACCAGGATGTGGCGGTGGTTCTTTGGACAGTCCAGATATCAGCATTCTTCAAGTTATAAGCTGTAACCCAGGCTGCCCAAATAGAAGGAGAAGTATGATGCAATTTCCAAATCCATTTCAGAATCAACGTTTTGTTCCAGCTGAGGATTTCCCTTATGTCAAAGCCCCCCTCACTTCTAGGCTTACAAATAGAAGCCCAGCTCTGAAAGATGAGCTTACTGCCTTCATTGTCAGTGCCCCAAAGAAAGTCCCTACAAATCTTGTTAATTTTTTTGACCACAAGCTTAGGAAGCAAAATACTAGCACACCAAAAAGTGTTAACACCAAAGAGAACAGCATTTATCAATTGAATACGACCAGCATAAGTGAGCTGATTAGTAGCCCAACTAGCAATTTTACCTTTGAGCTTATTGAGCAAAGGGTCAAACATATGAGATGTTAGCCTGGAACCAAAAAGAGGAATTCCAAGATAAGTGAAAGGCATATCTCCAGCAGAAAAACCAGTAGTAGCCAAAATCAGCTGTCTGACAGATGGATGGACCCCTCCAAAATAAATGGAAGACTTCATGGGGTTGGCAATTAAGCCAGAGAAGCTAGCAAACTACTAAAAAAATATTATTATTATTATTATTATTTATTATTATTATTATCATCATTATTATTGTAAAAATAAAATAGTAATTTTTGAACTTTTCATTTTTCATGGCTCTTTGTATACCCTATTAAATTAAAATTTCAAATTTAATATCTCTATTGATTGGGCATTCTTAATTACATACGGAGTATTGATTAAAAATTCATCATATAAATATATAATTATATAAGAATATTCATGACCCATCATTTTTCTCATTTTACTCATATGTTCATTGCAATAAAACAATCTCTTTATCTCCTTTTTATGTAACTTATTTTACAATATCTTATATATAACTCATTTTTTTTAATATAATGAAAATCAATGCGTTGAAAATTCAGTTTTTCTTTCTAAACTTACATCTGATGTCCTAACCATTGCCAACAAGACACCATTGTAATTACAATTTTTTATCGCTTGAGTTATTTTCTTGTGTAATTTTCATTTCTATCTCTCTTTTTTTATTTATCAGATGGTCATTTGTTTATTCTTGATACCATGGTACAATGTTTTTTGTTTTTAGACTAATTAATTTGAATTTTGGAAGGATAGCTTATATTAATTTATTTATCTAATGGTCATTTTTTTTTTTGCTTAGTACGTCTACATCCATGTATAAAAAATGGTAAGTGACACCTATACTATTTTTTTCATAGAAGTTGATTTTTATTATTTCTTTATTTCTTGAATATTTAGCATGAAATGAGTTTAATGAATTATCTTTTATCAATAAGAATGGTACCAAAAAGTTCAAAAAAATATAGATATGAGACTATGACTTTGATGGAGTTTGACAAGAAGTTCTTTTTCCCCTTTTTTTGTATGTACAATATTGTATAGTTACTGACTAATAATTTATAGTTCAACGATTATTAATATGAGTTTCTGAATTTCACAACTACATTGCTTAAAATGTTGACCACTGGTAAAAATCGTATGCATCAAGCTACAATTAGCTAGGTGATCGAATAAATATGTAAGTACTGCTGGAAAATAAGAAATACGCTAATCGGTTTTTCAATTTTCACCTACTTGACAAATTTCGACCTGAGTTTCTCAACATTTGAGATATTGTTGAAGTTGGTTATGTCTTATTATTGAATTTGTTCCCTCCATTTTAGAGAAAAAATCTCTTAGGTTTGGGTTTTCTATTTTTACGGGAGCGAAAATCAAAATTTTTTCCTGTGATTAGAGTACTTAAAAAAAATGTACACACTACTAAGAGCACTATAACATTTATAAAATACAAAAAAGAAAAAGCAAGGCAAAATATCCATTTACAACTTAATAATACACAACAAAATTACGTACTAATGAAAATCTAATCACAAACCGTTACAAATACCACTAAAAAAAACGCCCCGTGAATTTCACGGGAAACAGAACTAGTAATAACATAAAAAGGCATGTTGAGTGTCTCATTGATGAGTATTTGCATTTTCTAGCTTATCTATATCTATATCTATATAATCTATATAATAACATAAAAAGGCATGTTGAGTGTCCCATTGATAAGTATTTACATTTTCTAGCTTATGGTAATGCCACGTCACACCCTTATAAAATTACCAAAGTAACCTTCAACAAAATTTAAATTTCCTACAAAAATGTCATATTTTTGTAACATACAAAGTGAAGCAAATCAAATGACATTATTATTGTTCAAATTAAATATCTGATTAAATATTCATTAAGTTAAAAAAATAAAGTGAGGTATCATTTATAAATTCACATCCAATTAAGTGTCATGATTTATAATTAAAATTGACATTTGAATGTATAAAATTAATATTAAAAGAATTATTGAGTACTTAATTGATAAGTATTTACATTTTCTACCCATCTTTACAATAATATAAAAGTCTAATTCTGAGTAGTATTTTGTGCCGGTACGTGTCCTGGTATATATGAAACTCTTTCAAAACTACAAAAACTAACTATTTTTCTATTTTCTCAAAGCAATATATTAAATGACATTAAACTTAAACAATTATTACAAATCTATACAATTAGGACTTAAACAATCCTTTGATGAACTCCCCCGGGCTTGTATTTTATAATCCAAAAGTTTTTAGCTTTTTAGTTTCACCTCTCCTTAAAATCAACATTTATTGTTAATTGAGAGTATTAAGCGACATCAAATATCATTATAAATCTATAACCATAAATTTATCTATAAAATCTTATTAGAAGGGTAAATTAAAATATCAAATTAATGTGACGTGGCAGAAATTAATTATGATATGGCAAAAATTATTGTGAATGACACTTATCTATATAATAATGTAAATTTATTAAACTAACTCCTTTCATATACACATAAAATATACTAAAATATTTTCAAAAATGTCATTATTATCATCATTATTCTTAAATTAATTATGCATATTGAATATTTGATGAGTTAACAAATTCTAAAAGTGATCCTACCTCTACAAAAATCGCACTACGATAATAAACTCCGCTACAACATTATATAAAAAACACTAAGAACTTCACTAGCTACTCACGTGTCATTTAAAATTCATTTCCAAATATTACGAGTCACATGTTTAGAAGTACAAAAAATTTAAAAAAATTAGTTGCAAACAAAAAAATAAATTAATACCAACTTTTTAGTTTCACTCACAACTTTGGTTCTTAATCTATCATTATCTATATAACATGTACTTCTTTTATTTAATGATATGTTTTTAATAATCATTGTTATACTTTATAGTTATGTTATCTTAATTTTTATAGTTTTTCATTCACAACTTTTCTTTTTCCCCTAAATAAATTGTTGAAATTAATGCAAGAATTAATTACCAAAATGGTCTTATATAACTATGACACTAATCCTAATTTTTATTTTTATTTAGAAAGTTGGTAGGTAAAGTATGCATGAAGAAAATAAATAAATTGCTTCACTTTTTATCTTTTTTATGTTTTGAATTAATAGTTAGAAATAGAATCTAATTTAATTATTATTTTGTGTTTGTATTTAAATTGCAGCGATTGAGATTTTTACATATCAATAGCATTATTCATGGGATTGGAAAATAATGGTAATTGATCTTATTTCCACTTTTCTTTTGGTTTGAATACTTTTTTGTTTTATCGAGTTTTCCTTTCTTACTATGGCGTGTGCAATATCAAATGGTAGTATGAATCTCTCATATACGGTGACATGTTATATTATATATTATAACCCTTAATTTATTAATAGACAGATTTTGTAAATTGTATTGCGCTGTTTTTTACTCTTTCACGCAGTTTAGTTTTCCATGTAAGATTTTTAATTCTATTTTGTATTTTGTCAAACAGGTTATAAATCCATATTTTGGTTGAAGTGTGAAAGTATGCTACAAATATGTCAATCTGACCTTTTCAAAGTGTCATATACTGAATAAATATTATAGTTATCGGTTGTAATGCAAATATGCAATGCTCATTCTCCAATTCGTTATTTGAACTTTGAATACTTTCATATTTTTAAATCTTTTTCCCCCACCTAATATATTCATTTAGCACTTGCAATGTATATTTTTCTTTCAATTTTTTTTTTAATTTGTGTATATATTTTATTTTCTTATGAATCAAGAAAATTAATAGTTCTGAAGAATTATAATAGTGTTGTTATGATTGTAATATTGGATGAATGAAAAGAAAACAACTATGCTTAATTAAATCATACAAAATATGTTTGAATCATATCATGTATATTTTAAACTCTAATGATTATGCCATTTGAGAAAATATGTCGTTAATTTTGCTAATTTCCACTACTAAATTGACAAATTCACTTCTAAAGTTTTACTCCTTGCATTTTTCTCTCACTATTATTATACTTAACATATTATCATAGTTTTTTGTCTGCTTTCACAAAAAAAGGTCTTCTCTCGAATAAATTGTTGAAATTTATGCAAACAAAAATTAATTACACACATGTTTTTATGTAACTATCACAACAATCCTAATTTTCATCTATAAAATCCCTTTAAAGGGTAGATAGTAGATACTCTACAATATTATATAAAAAACAATACTAAGTATCTCAGTAAGTCACGTGTCATCTAAAATTCATTTCAAACTATTCACAATAAGTGTCACATTGTGAGGTTTGCACAAATATTAAGGAAAATAGTTGTTTGTTGTAAAGTAATGGGTGGGGTAGTAAGATTGGAGAGAGAGTGTTGTTAATTAGATTACTAACATTTGTGTTAGTATAGTAATTACTCCCTCCATTTTTATTCACCAAAACTTTTTCCCTCCCTTTTTTGAAGTCAGTTAGCAATGTAAACAACCAACCCACAAACTGCTGCCTTCCTATTTACGTACAATTAAATTACACACACTTAAATTATTTTATAAATTACTTGCTAAATAAATTACATAAACTTTAATTATTACATGAACTAAAAATAAAATTACATTTGATTGAAATAAAATTACACAGTCGGTGGACTTCAGATTATCTTCGATAGTATACGACGAACAAAACAGCTTGGACCCAGCTTATCTTCGAAAGCAGATGAAAAAGTAAAAAAAAATATATAGAAAAATTTAATTGCAAACGCAAAGAATAAATTAATACGGCCTCTTATTTTCCATTCACAACTTTGGTTATTAATCTATCATATGTATTTAAAATATATATCTTTTATTTAGTGGTATAATTGTTAGCCACCATTATTATAATTTGTAATTTTGTCATCATAATTTTTTATCTTCAATTTTATTTACAAAACTTTGATTATTTCCCTAAATAAAATTTTGAAATTAAAGCAAGAATTAGTGAGTACAAATTAAACTATAAATATATTATATGAGTAAGTATTAAATTGATAAGTTATATAAATACTTTCATCCAAGTAAATGATATACAAAATCATTTCATTTCACTAATTTTTTTGCCTATACGTTGAAAATCCATTGAAATGACAAGGAGGATGTTAAGATGATTTTGTACACGCATTTGTTGAAAAAGTTTATCAAACTACATTATTGTATTTAAGAAAATAACATCTAATTTTTAGCATGATTATTAAGACGAAATAAATTGTATTTTAACATTGCGCTTTCTATGTATTATTCATATCGTCTCTAATAGACTAAAAACAATATGAAAAGTGATAAAATATTATTACTATGCATTTATTTAGAGTTACATGTTTACATTAATTTATCTATTTTTTCACTAAAATAAGTTATGTAATAAGGAAAATACTTAAATGTCCACCATTTGTTTAATTTCCCGATAAAATTAGAGCCAAAAGTTTTAAAACACACCAAAATGACAACAAAAACAATAAAACAATTAAGTACTAAAATACGAAAATTATCCCGTGCATTTGCACGGGCACAAAAACTAGTTAGAAAATAAAATAGGTTAAGTATAAAACCATCTCACCCAATAATTACTAATTAGTTTTAGTTTGCTGACTGAGGTGTCCACACAAATTCCAATATGAGCAATGAATGACTTGAATATAACAGTAAAGGACGAATCCAGTACGCAGTGCATGCATGTTTTAATGCAAAATTCAATCCGTTAATGCAGAGCTCAACTGTCCAGATTCTCCGTTTCCTATATAAAGCTAAAAATGTCATCTAATTTGTAACTTAATCAATCAATCAATTATATCGTCGATGGAAATTTCTAATTCACTCTTGGCGATTCACAGAAACTGGTTAGATTTACCACGAGATGCAACACTAACAATTCTGGAAGAATTGGATGTTTCCGATAAACTAAAATCGGCTCAATTTGTGTGCAAAATGTGGTATATTTTGTGCAAAGAACCCTCCTTATGGCGTACTATTCGTATCCGCAACTTTAAACATCTGAGTTGGCCGCAGTTTACCGGTGAGGAAGAGGATTTGAATATGTTTTACAATGCTATTGATCGCAGCAATGGTGGTTTAGTCGAACTTGATATCAAGGGGTTTTGCACTCCAAAACTATTTTCCTACGCATTATCTTGGTTCGCTTCGTTTTCCCTTTTGCTGTTTATTTTTGTGTGTAATTGACTAACTAATAATTACGGTCCTATTTATACTGCAGTTCGAATCAGCTAAAACGTCTTCGTCTTGCATGTTGTGATAGCGTGTCTGTTACGGAAGTTAAAGAGGCGCTCGAAAAGCTATCGTCTTTGGAGGAACTTGAACTTACTCTTTGCTTCAATGAAAGAAAGAAAATCATTCTTGAAAACATCTCGTCCCTTAGCTTCGTCACAACTTTCAAACTAAACAAGGGTTATCAAAATCGATACAGAGCGTATGATGATGAGGCAGTGGCAATGTAAAACCCCTCGCGAAAGCGGAAAAATAAACACATAAAAGTACCAAAAAAAACAGCGGAATTAAAACTTTTTAGAAGATAAAACAACATGCGAGAAGTCTTAAACTGAAACATAAACTGAAACCGAAATAGATAAGTAACAGTTCTAAGTACAGAAGTGAAATATATACATCGCCTGGGATGGAACATCCCTACAGGCACAAAAGCGAAAGTAACAACTACGAGTCCAGCTAAACGATATAAGGTAAGTCGTATGATGACAGCAGGATCATCACTCGCTAGCTCTCGTGAACCCATCTCCAACCAGCATGTACCTACATACATGAAAAACATGTACGCCACAATCAGTGGGGAGTGACTAGAGTTCTCCTAGCCACCTTTTGTGACAACACGTAACATATAAAACAATACAGAATACTCCAACATATATCAACATGTGAAGCATAAACAACTCATCATCTGATCTCTTACTAACATGCGATTACCATGCACGGCTCTCAACTAACTTCATAAACAAATAGGAAGGAGAGCCGGTTTCCCTACTGGTCACCCAGTCGGGGGGTCTTTCAATCCAATTATTTATGAAACCGAACTAAGAGTCATCCAATGCCTTGGATGATTAAACCACAACTAAGTAACATCAACAACTCGACATGCATATCCGACACTGTACCATCATCTAGGCAAGCAGATAAACATCCATAACTCATCATGCATATCTGACACTGTACCATCATCTAGGCAAGCAGATAACATCCATAACTCATCATGCATATCTGACACTGTACCATCATCTAGGCAAGCAGATAAACATTCATAACACTAGCAATGGGTCCAGAGGTGAGCTTAACACATATCCCATTACTACACTATGTCGGGTCCAGAGGTGAGCTTAACACATATCCCAACATACAATTCAAGTAAAGGGTCCAGCGGTGAGCTTAACACATATCCCTAAACTTGCACAACATGAAAAGGGTCCAGAGGTGAGCTTAACACATATCCCTAATCATCCAAAAGCAACGGGTCCAGAGGTGAGCTTAACACATATCCCGATGCTACAAACGAGTACTGGGTCCAGAGGTGAGCTTAACACATATCCCAATACACAGCTACCGCACAACGGGTCCAGAGGTGAGCTTAACACATATCCCGTGTACGACAACCGATCACGTGTCAGGTCCAGAGGTGAGCTTAACACATATCCTGACACGCCCAAGCAAAACACGTAACGGGTCCAGAGGTGAGCTTAACACATATCCCGTCACGCGACATATAAACACGTAGTGGGTCCAGAGGTGAGCTTAACACATATCCCACCACGCGACAACCATGGTATCCACTAACATCCAAAGGTAGAAACTAACCTATAGTTCTAACTTCTTAAACCTCTAACCAACACTTAATTGATTCCGGGAACTAGGGCGAGGGAGAGCCGGTTTCCCTTTCGGTTACCCGACCGGGGGGTCTCTATCCTCACTTCATTCCCGAACCCAATATAACGTTGCCCGTACACCGGGGACCTCAAATACATGCCACGGGTACACAAAACAAATTTCAAGTAAAACCGATAAACCGTTTAAAAGTTACGATCAATTTACGAAAAACTCAAAATAGCTTACAGGGGTCCCCAGCCGGTCGGCAGGCAGCCGGTCGGCCGGCTGGTGACCTCCTCAGCCTTTCTTTCTCTTCTGAAACACTACACGCACTCCCAGCCGGTCGGCAGGCAGCCGGTCGGCCGGCTGGGAATTCAACCTCCTAAAACTTAAACTGACTTATCAATAATACGCACTCCCAGCCGGCTGGCAGGCGGCCGGTCTGCCGGCTGGGACTACACTTGAATTCTGAAAGTACATAAACACAACACA
Source organism: Silene conica (assembly GCA_029255685.2). Classification (NCBI taxonomy): domain Eukaryota; kingdom Viridiplantae; phylum Streptophyta; class Magnoliopsida; order Caryophyllales; family Caryophyllaceae; genus Silene; species Silene conica. Next base: position 80,441,692 of record CM055314.2, read on the forward strand.
ACGCACTCCCAGCCGGCTGGCAGGCGGCCGGTCTGCCGGCTGGGAGACCTATTCACTATGGGTCTCAATTTTCGCAAAAATCACAAAAACACAAGAAGCGCTCTCAGCCGGTCGACCGGCGGCCGGTCGGTCGACCGGCTCAGAGAGCCTGTCGCTGAAAATCGCATTTTCCATTCCTTCTCAATACTCAATAAATCAACACAAATCTCATGAATCGATACAAGTGTTGTTTTCCCAACATTACAAATCACCAAACACTACTTCCTATCAGCACATAAATCCCAACACAATCCTCAAACGATTAATTTCAAGTATCCGTCTTAACACATGAAAAACTTGAAATTATACTTGTGAACACATAACCATATTTCCAAGCACTAATTCTTCACATAAGCATCAACCTAAACATGTTTCTAAGTCTAGAAAACATATTACTTAAATAAAATCAGAAACAAACATGAGAATCCATCAATATGCTAATATACACATAAAAGGCCGAGTTTCTCATTATCGTCACCTTTAAGCTTATTCCGGCAGATGATCCTCCTCTACAATGTAAGAGTCCACGTCGGGATTGTCGAGACTAACTCCTATAACCAAAGAAAACGGTTTAGAATCATCAAAAACGAATTAAAGGCAAAACAGCCCATTTTTCGAAGTTGGCTAAATGAAAAACGAAAGTGATGGATGATTAGGAAATCGAACAAGGATTCCGAAAATGCTCTTACTTTTGCGTTTTGAGGAGCGGATGATGAAGAACTTTGCAAAAGAAGGAAGTAAGAATGGAGGTTTTGTGGTAAGTTGTTTTACAGTGGAAAAAATGAAATGTTGAGGATGAAGGGAGTGATTATGTCGACATATGAGGTTTTAGGGGTTTAAGTACTTGTCCTTTCCGGAATAAATGAAACGGGCTTGGTTAACACAACGGGTTTTGTTGAGTCGGTTTACTTGTCAAGTTATATTCGTCTTAAGGACTTAAGGTTCTTAAGACGGATCCTATGATTTACTTTAAATAAATCAACATTAAATATTAAAATATGATTTCATCCCTTAAAAATAAATAAAACCTTTAAAATACAATTTACGAAAAAGCGGGCTGTTACAATCACCCAATCTTCAAAAAGTTTCGTCCTCGAAACTCGAAGGTAGAGGTAAGTACGAAAACGACTCTAACGTTCAAAATATATCAAGCGGGTGGTGTTAACCCAAAACTTTATCCTTCAAAAAGGTTTCAAGGACAAAAGGCTTCAAGGCACAAGTCTTGTCAATGGATATCGGGATTCTCGTTACGTATTCAAGAGTCCATTATTCCAAATCTGAGACTAGTCCCCAAAATAAAATTAGTCAAAATTCTAAAATTACGTCGATTCGGGGTTGATGGGCACAATACGGGTTATCAGACGTCTCCAATAACACGTTCTAGTGGCTATCAACAATGAAGTCTGCCAAATTGTAAAATATCCTGTTCTTCAAAATCAAGTTTTCTTCCAAATTAACCCTTATTTCTCAAATTTTCGAAGAGTACAATGGTAACCATGACTAAAAGTTGCTTCTAACGGAAGAGAAAGCAGTTTCAACTTTTTAAAACAATCAAGCTTTTTCCCAAAAACAATGGGTTTAAAGTCAACAATTGGGAAACAAGTTCTAAAACAGACGCTCGAGAGCGCGGAAATGGTCGCAAAGCTTATTTTTTTGATAAGAAGGATTAGGGGTTCCAAGCCTCGCGGCTGTAAGGATTCAAAAAGGAAGGGTCGAAGGAACGGAACGATTAAGTCGGAGGTTAAAGAAGACGGTAACCTTTGCCAAACATGGGCGCACTAACTGCTATATTCACAATCGAAACATCCTTCCAACGGTCCCTAGTATATCCCAAAAGGCGATTCCAGTAACCTCAATGCTCACAATGGTTCGCGGTTCTTATTACCCCTATCTCATCCACAAAACAGGGCATTCCTCAACAAGAAGGTTTCCAAAACTCTGAATCGGAACTCTATTACCATAACAATGAATCTTCAAAACTCAAGATATAGCATTCACCACCCTCTAACCTTAAATTCTGACCGTTAGATCCTAGCAACCTATTTCGCAAGGTTCGATATCTTAAATCCCCAAATTATAAACAATGAACACTCAAAACAAGATCTCCTTAAGGTAACAACCTCCAAGTCAGGCACGTCTATGACGGGTCTTCAGGACTAGTTCCTCAAAACGATTCAAATCTCAAGGTTCCTCGAAGTCTAAGGCAACATTATCCTTTAAATGATTTATTCCTCAAATGTTGAGATAGCTCGCCTCAGATAGTTCCCAAATGACGATTCAACTAAACTCTCAGACTACTCGACTCATGTGATACATCTGCTAGACTTGTATCGCAGTCCACAATAACCACACTCACATTAACGCGTTTCTGGACTTACATCTCTCAACAAATCATTCATTCTCAAACTGCTGATGTACCCTAAATTTTCCTTTAAGTCCTTCAGTCGATGAGTGCTAAGATCCATTAAGTAACTAAAGGTCAACCACTCAGTCACTTCCACAAGTTCTTGTATATGTCCCAACGTTCTCACACCGCTACTAACAACTCTCGTTCCTCAACTTCGAATAGCATTTGCTTGTCTCATTCAATTATCAGACAATGTCAGTACCTTAAGCATATTCCTCAAAATTACTCTTTACTCTAAGTTCCTCGGGATCCTCAAATGGATATTCCAACTCACAATTATCCATGACTCGGCAAGATTCTCACACCTAAGTCCCATCTAAAGCCACGTAAGACACTCTACCTAGCACAGTTATCTCATCATTCACTTACTCTTCGAATTAGTGACATAACAACACTAGGGTTACCCAAAACATATTCAATAAGCTCCTTAGGTTTCTCCCAAAGTAACGACACTCTCCAAATCACGGTTTACAGCTAATTGCAAGAGGTTTTCACGTTCATCTATGGTAGGTTAACGCACAAGGTGTTTCAGGGAAGCAAGTTATCAAGTTGAGTCAAGAGGAAATAGAGATAGATTCCAAAGAGGGTTTATTGGAATCTAAGGAGGGAGATTAAAATCTCAACGGCTACGAGTATATTAACCATAAATGAGATGGAAGGTAAGAACATACCAGCAGGTGGGGTAGGGCGAACTCCAGTCTCAGTCTGACTCTGAACAGCTCCGGCTTCACTGGTCCCAGCCTCAAGGTCAGTAGTGGCGGCTCTGCCGATGGAGGTCTTCCTCTCGGGGCATTCGAAGGATTTGTGTCCAGGCTTCTTGCAGGTATAACACAAGTACGGATCACCGTCACAGGTAACTCTAGGATGAAGATCCTTGCGGCACTTGAAACACTTCAGGGGTACTTCCGTCGAGGGTCCCATGTCACCATCCTGGGAGGCCTCGGCTCCGTTGGGTTCTCCTTTTCCTTGAGGGCACTGATTAGAGAGGTGTCCTCGCTCTCTGCAACGGTAGCAAACGCGTGGTCTACTACGGCGGTTAATGCCTGACCCATCTGTAGCAGGTTGCACAAGGAACTGTGGGAGCCTTCCTTTTCCAGAAGGAGAGGAGGAGGAAGAAGGACTAAGAGGTCTCTTGCTTCGGCAGCTATGTAAAAGCGGGGGAGGAGGAGAGAAAACTCTAGCTCTCTCACAATAGATCTCATAAGGGTCCTCTGCTCGCAAGACACTGTAGTAACTCTGGAAGTAAGAAGTCGGGTCACCACTAACTACACTCCTAGTCTCAGCATTAAGCTTGCTCCGAAACAGGTAAGCCTTGTCTTCTTCTCTCTCAACTAGCTGTGGAACGAAGTGAATCAGCTCCTCAAATCGATTGGTGAAGGCTTGAACAGAAAGGGTTCCTTGGTGAAGGTTCATGAACTCGGTCATCTTATCTTGGCGAATGTCCCTATGGTAAAACTTCATGCCAAGAAGAGTCTTGAAACGACTCCAAGTGAAAGTAGGGTCACGAGTAGCAGGGGCACTGATCGTCATCCACCAACTCCTGGCCTCACGGACTAAGAACTGTGATGCTACTCGGGTCTGATCATCAGGTCGAACATCATAAATCATGAAATTCCTTTCCATGTCAAAGAACCAAGCAGTGAGGGTCGCAGCACTAGTTTCCCCATCGAATGTCTTAGCTGCATTCCTCCACATCTGAGTGATAGTCCAAGCAAGTCCCCCAGGTTGGTTACTTCCCGAGGTTTGGGATGAAGAAGGAGGCACAGACGACCTAGCTATGCACTCCTGAAGAGTTTGAATGAGGGCTTGCGTCTTAGCATTCTCATCATTGGTTGGCTCTGTCATTCTCTAGTCATAAGAGGGTAAACCGTTAGACGTATTCTTAACAAGGCACAAACAGACTACAATATAAATCCTTAGATCTACCCCATCTCTCATCCATTACTTGTTTATTTGGTCAAGTTAAGGTTGGGGGTCACATGAGTGCGTCGGGAGCAATAATGCTCTGATACCAACTGTAAAACCCCTCGCGAAAGCGGAAAAATAAACACATAAAAGTACCAAAAAAAACAGCGGAATTAAAACTTTTTAGAAGATAAAACAACATGCGAGAAGTCTTAAACTGAAACATAAACTGAAACCGAAATAGATAAGTAACAGTTCTAAGTACAGAAGTGAAATATATACATCGCCTGGGATGGAACATCCCTACAGGCACAAAAGCGAAAGTAACAACTACGAGTCCAGCTAAACGATATAAGGTAAGTCGTATGATGACAGCAGGATCATCACTCGCTAGCTCTCGTGAACCCATCTCCAACCAGCATGTACCTACATACATGAAAAACATGTACGCCACAATCAGTGGGGAGTGACTAGAGTTCTCCTAGCCACCTTTTGTGACAACACGTAACATATAAAACAATACAGAATACTCCAACATATATCAACATGTGAAGCATAAACAACTCATCATCTGATCTCTTACTAACATGCGATTACCATGCACGGCTCTCAACTAACTTCATAAACAAATAGGAAGGAGAGCCGGTTTCCCTACTGGTCACCCAGTCGGGGGGTCTTTCAATCCAATTATTTATGAAACCGAACTAAGAGTCATCCAATGCCTTGGATGATTAAACCACAACTAAGTAACATCAACAACTCGACATGCATATCCGACACTGTACCATCATCTAGGCAAGCAGATAAACATCCATAACTCATCATGCATATCTGACACTGTACCATCATCTAGGCAAGCAGATAACATCCATAACTCATCATGCATATCTGACACTGTACCATCATCTAGGCAAGCAGATAAACATTCATAACACTAGCAATGGGTCCAGAGGTGAGCTTAACACATATCCCATTACTACACTATGTCGGGTCCAGAGGTGAGCTTAACACATATCCCAACATACAATTCAAGTAAAGGGTCCAGCGGTGAGCTTAACACATATCCCTAAACTTGCACAACATGAAAAGGGTCCAGAGGTGAGCTTAACACATATCCCTAATCATCCAAAAGCAACGGGTCCAGAGGTGAGCTTAACACATATCCCGATGCTACAAACGAGTACTGGGTCCAGAGGTGAGCTTAACACATATCCCAATACACAGCTACCGCACAACGGGTCCAGAGGTGAGCTTAACACATATCCCGTGTACGACAGCCGATCACGTGTCAGGTCCAGAGGTGAGCTTAACACATATCCTGACACGCCCAAGCAAAACACGTAACGGGTCCAGAGGTGAGCTTAACACATATCCCGTCACGCGACATATAAACACGTAGTGGGTCCAGAGGTGAGCTTAACACATATCCCACCACGCGACAACCATGGTATCCACTAACATCCAAAGGTAGAAACTAACCTATAGTTCTAACTTCTTAAACCTCTAACCAACACTTAATTGATTCCGGGAACTAGGGCGAGGGAGAGCCGGTTTCCCTTTCGGTTACCCGACCGGGGGGTCTCTATCCTCACTTCATTCCCGAACCCAATATAACGTTGCCCGTACACCGGGGACCTCAAATACATGCCACGGGTACACAAAACAAATTTCAAGTAAAACCGATAAACCGTTTAAAAGTTACGATCAATTTACGAAAAACTCAAAATAGCTTACAGGGGTCCCCAGCCGGTCGGCAGGCAGCCGGTCGGCCGGCTGGTGACCTCCTCAGCCTTTCTTTCTCTTCTGAAACACTACACGCACTCCCAGCCGGTCGGCAGGCAGCCGGTCGGCCGGCTGGGAATTCAACCTCCTAAAACTTAAACTGACTTATCAATAATACGCACTCCCAGCCGGCTGGCAGGCGGCCGGTCTGCCGGCTGGGACTACACTTGAATTCTGAAAGTACATAAACACAACACAACGCACTCCCAGCCGGCTGGCAGGCGGCCGGTCTGCCGGCTGGGAGACCTATTCACTATGGGTCTCAATTTTCGCAAAAATCACAAAAACACAAGAAGCGCTCTCAGCCGGTCGACCGGCGGCCGGTCGGTCGACCGGCTCAGAGAGCCTGTCGCTGAAAATCGCATTTTCCATTCCTTCTCAATACTCAATAAATCAACACAAATCTCATGAATCGATACAAGTGTTGTTTTCCCAACATTACAAATCACCAAACACTACTTCCTATCAGCACATAAATCCCAACACAATCCTCAAACGATTAATTTCAAGTATCCGTCTTAACACATGAAAAACTTGAAATTATACTTGTGAACACATAACCATATTTCCAAGCACTAATTCTTCACATAAGCATCAACCTAAACATGTTTCTAAGTCTAGAAAACATATTACTTAAATAAAATCAGAAACAAACATGAGAATCCATCAATATGCTAATATACACATAAAAGGCCGAGTTTCTCATTATCGTCACCTTTAAGCTTATTCCGGCAGATGATCCTCCTCTACAATGTAAGAGTCCACGTCGGGATTGTCGAGACTAACTCCTATAACCAAAGAAAACGGTTTAGAATCATCAAAAACGAATTAAAGGCAAAACAGCCCATTTTTCGAAGTTGGCTAAATGAAAAACGAAAGTGATGGATGATTAGGAAATCGAACAAGGATTCCGAAAATGCTCTTACTTTTGCGTTTTGAGGAGCGGATGATGAAGAACTTTGCAAAAGAAGGAAGTAAGAATGGAGGTTTTGTGGTAAGTTGTTTTACAGTGGAAAAAATGAAATGTTGAGGATGAAGGGAGTGATTATGTCGACATATGAGGTTTTAGGGGTTTAAGTACTTGTCCTTTCCGGAATAAATGAAACGGGCTTGGTTAACACAACGGGTTTTGTTGAGTCGGTTTACTTGTCAAGTTATATTCGTCTTAAGGACTTAAGGTTCTTAAGACGGATCCTATGATTTACTTTAAATAAATCAACATTAAATATTAAAATATGATTTCATCCCTTAAAAATAAATAAAACCTTTAAAATACAATTTACGAAAAAGCGGGCTGTTACAGGCAATTGCAGAAGGCATGCCTAAATTGCGCCACCTTCAGCTGATTGGAAATAATTTGACCAATGTAGGCCTAACTGCAATCCTTGATGGCTGTCCTCTTCTTCAATCTCTTGATCTGCGTGCCTGTTCCAAGTTGGATCTTGCTGATAATCTGCAAAAGAGATTATCGGAAAAGATCATAGATTTGCGGCTTCCAGATGACTCAATGGAGGACTATGAGTACCAGGACCAGATCGTGTATTATGATGATGATTGTATCTCTGACGTCGAGAATGAATTTGTTATTGATTATGATATCTATGATTATAACTGCGGTTACTATGTGTAACCTCCGTTTGACCGTTTCATAGCGATCCTCCCATTTTTCTAAATATATGCGATGGGATTTTAAATACAGGGAGAGCACGACCGAGTGGAAGGAGTAAATTTAAAGAGTATTCATTGTTTTGTATGTTGTGTGATCGATGGTGATTAACACATACCAGCATGAGACCTGAAGAATGTGATGTTTTGAATAGTAAATTTTTTATTTAGACGATTATGCATTATGTATTTTGGTTATCAAGAATTGAACTATTTTAATTATGACGAATTCAGCTCTGGACTGTTTTACAGTGCTACTGATTGATTATATTTTTATCCAGTATTTTTTAACTTGTTGATCGAAATTAAGGCAAACATGTGTGTGATAATATTAAAATTTAAAAAATGCATATTCTCATTTGTAACAGTCAGTAACGATCAATAACTTCAAATTCTCTACCCAAATGAAAATCAGCGGCACATAAATATGACGAATTCACTACCTAGTGCACGCGTGATTGGACTCGTATATGTAAAGTGCAATCTGTTGGGAAATGTGTCCTCAACAATAGTGCGATCACGTAATTAAATCTCATGACGAGAATGCGCAAGGGATGATACGATTTATATTAGTCAACTGACCAACATTAATCGGTAATGATTGGCTAGCTAGAGTTTGACATTACTGTCGTATGACGATGGTGGTCAGTTGATCCCTTTAGGTCACACCTTTAGGACAATTCCCTTAATTGATAAAGTGATCAAATGTATATTGATACGATTTGATCATATTCCTTAAACTCATATATCGAGACATCAGAGGTTAAATCTTATTGTAAGATTTATGTTTAAAATTGAAACGTGTCAATTGTTAAACAATGAACGATATTTTCAATATCGTAATTAGAATGAATCGGGTTGTGTATTAATACAAAGGTTGTAAATCGTATATGACGATTAATAATATAACCATTTTATTTAAGTAATTATGAATTACTAGTCAATTATTAAATTCTTCCTCCATTCTACAATAATGTACCCATTTTCCTTTTTGGGCCATCCCACTATAATGTACCCATTTCATTTCTTTCTATATTTGGGTCTAATAAATGACCAAAGTATCCTTGTCAACATCTAACAATTACAAAAACTGCCACCATTAGGCCCACACTTAATACTAACCCACCCCATCTAATTACCCATTACCCAACTAATGACTCCCTCCATTTTTTATTTTCCCCCCAAATACTAACCCACCCACCCACCCTCTCTCTCATTTACTCTCAACCGTTACCAACCCAATTCTAGAATTTTCTTTCCAAAACCCTAGAATCTCTCTAAACTCTGCTTCTACTCTTTTCATTCATCTATCCGCCTCTTTCCCTTCCCTATCCGCCTCCCTCTAAATCTCTCTTCTACTCTTTTCCTTTCTGCATATTTTTGTAAGACAAACCCAAATTATGGCATCAAATTCAAAGAAAAACAAACCCAAATCACAGATATCTTATCATTCATCACTAGAACATTGTTTATATATTCCGGGTATCGGTCATGTGGCCCCTGATACATATTCTGGTTACGGATCCCTACTTGATTCTGATGATGACGATAAGAATCAAGTTACCTCAGCATATTACGCTGATGAAAGTAGTGTTGTTCCTGATTCTTGTGTTGGTGAAGTTCTTGCATGTCTGGAAACGGATAGATCTGACACTGAAAGTGCGAAGAAGTTCTTGACTTACCTTCCCAGTTTCACAGAAAAGGGAACGGGAAAAAGAAGAAGAGACAGGTTATTTAATTTTATATTCTTTTTTCTTTTAATTTTCATTGTTATTGAATAATGGTTTTACGTTCTAATCATGTTGTGATGTACTTGTATGTTATGTCCCTTGTTTTGCAGCTATGAGAAACATTGAGGGGAATGAGGCTTTGAAGGGATATCCTGACGAATGTTGTAGATCGACGGATCTGTCACCGAGAACTAAAAAGTTCAACATTTATTATTCTAAGCAGTTCAACAAAAAACAAAAAAAATGCTAAAAAAGGGAGGTTAATCACTCAATCTTCCATCTTTCGTTATTATTCTGGTTCAACATTTATTATTCTTTGCTTATCCCAGTAATTGGGAACATGTATCAGTTTTGTTATTGAGTCTGGTGGTGATTTGTTGCTGGTATTCCGTCTGTGGGGACGGTGGTGGGTTAGTCTTGTAGCAATAAGTTCGTTGGGTGGTTGACTCCACAAGTGGCCGTGGTTCGTGTTTAAGTAGCTGGTGGTGGTGATTCGTGTTAAGTTGGCTGGTAGGTTTGTTTTTGGGGTGGCTGGTAGAATTAGCATTGAATTTTGTATTAGCATTGAATTTAGGGGAAATTAGCATTGAATTTTGGGGAGTGTTCTGATGAGTACTCGGCAGAATTAGCAATGAATTTAGGGGAAATTGAGTTAGAAATGGGTTTTAGGGTTTTGAAAAATTGAGTAAGAAAGGGTTTATCAGTATTCATTTTGCATACCTAACCAATACCTCACTTCAATTTACTCTATCTTCTGAGCGAAGATTTTGTGCTATCAATTTGTTTTTTGAAAAAAAAACAGTAGTCATGGACTATTGGACTCATCATGGTCTCATTTGTTTTTTTCACAAATTGTGATTACTTTTTAGTAAAATAACTGAATACTAACTTCTGTTTGGTCTACTAACTTCTGGTTTGTCTTCTGATATGTTAAAAACTGATCTCTCTTGCTGAAACTATTAGTCACCATGTTTATAGTTTGAACATTATACTGGTTTGATGCTTTTACTATGTTAAAATATGGTCTGTCTTGCTCAAAATATTACTCACCTTGTTTATAGTGTTTACATGCACCCTTACCTATTAAATGAATCTGTAATTGCTTCTGGTTGCCTTTTATTTGAGCCTGCTCATCTCTGGTTGCCTTCTGTTTGGTCTACTAACTTCTGGTTTGTCTTCTGATATGTTAAAAAATGCTCTCTCTTGCTGAAACTATTAGTCACCATGTTTATAGTGGTTTGATGCTTTTACTATGTTAAAAAAAATGGTCTGTCTTGCTCAAAATATTACTCACCTTATTTATAGTGTTTCACATGCACCCTTACCTATTAAATGAATCTGTAATTACTTCTGTTAGCCTTTTATTTGAGCCTGCTCACCTCTGGTTGCCTTCTGTTCGGTCTACTAATTTCTGGTTTGTCTGCTTCACCTCAATGAAGGTTTGTAAATAACTGAGAGGTTTTAATGCTTATAGATTGACTGGTAAGGATATGTATCATATGACTCTATTAAGAGCTCCATGTTGTTGCTACTAATGTCACCATTAGAGGTAGCCATGTTGAGGTATCGGTTAGGGTATTATGGTTAGTGACCCATATATGTTGCCACCAAGGGAATTATCATGTTGAGGTACAATTGATTTTTGTCATGAGTTTCCATGTTTAGTTTCTTCTTGATGAGGCACTTATATGTGGTTTTACTCAATGAGGTCAACTTGCTTGCTGAGAGTAACATTTCATCTTTCATTAAACGTTGCATCTTTCATTAATCATATCATCTTTCCTTAAACATTGCATCTTTCATTAAAATTTGCTTACATAGTTCATAACTTTAAATAAAAGAACAAAGTAGGTCTTACGTTTATGTTCACAAACTACCATTACAAAATGAGCCTTAGTGATAGTTTGTCACACAAACAACAACCTTGGTTGTTCAAAATGGGACTTGAATACCTAGGTCTGACATTAGTTGATCTAATTCATTAATAGCGCCACATGTAATTAAGAACTGAATGCATTCCTTCACCAAATCTTCACTCACTTGTAAGTCTCTAGGTAATGTTCCTTGTCGCCTTTGTGCTGCCTTTGCTAAGTGTGGTAGTGGGTAGTTGTTGTGACCCTTTTTCTGCATTATTTCCACCATACAAGCTTGCAAACTTAACCAAACACTGTCAAGTGTTAGAGCTGTTTCTGATTCATAAGCTGCTGTAACATTTTGTACCAACTCTTCAACTGTCAGTGCTGGATTTTCATCTTGTATTGATTGGATTGACCTAAAAAAACCTAAATCTAAGATATTTAAATCAGGAGAGTTGGCTGGTTGTTGTGTTAGCTTAATGTTAAACCCATCTGAAGTTGCTGCCTCCATAAAATCTTTATCATTCCCGTTGATATGAGGCCTGGCATTGTCTTGTTGAATGCTGATATTCTTTGACTGAGATGCTGGCCACTTCTGTTTAATGGCTGGTATTACGAAATTGATGAATGCATCTTTTGTGACTTTCTTGGTGATGGATTCAATGGGTTTTGTAACTATTGTACCAGCAGCTCTGTTCTTGCTCTGCCTTTTGGCTGGTTCTTGGTAAGTGAATGGCCAAATCCCAAGCTTTCCATCAAATAAGACTTCACCATTTTCTTTGTAAGTTGGCCTTGCTACCGCTGCCAAGAACATTATCTTTGTGATATATCGCTTGCTTTTACAACTTCTATATGGTAGAGCTTCATTAGACCCTACGTAATATCTGCATTTTGGATTGGTCATGTAAAACCACTTCTCATCGATATGAATAATATGGCTCATATCCTTAAACATAACACACCTCAATATCCTATCAAAGATTAACTTGCCCATTACAAAGTGTAACCTAATTATTTTTTGATCTTGACTCAAGGCTGGATGAATGGAGTTTGTATGTGACTTAATTAACCCTTCCTTAACCCATCTATGGCAGGTGGATGGAGCATGCTCTATTGCCTTGCCTAATCTTTTCAATGTGGTTCTCTTTGACACATTTAGTGCCATAATAGCCTCTATAGGACAAGGTATCTTCTCTTTTCCCTTCTTTCCCTTTAATTTACTCCGCACATTAATTGGCACAACATTTATCCTTTGTTGTTTTGCTGTTTTCCATAGACTAAATATGCATTTCCTTGTTACGTTGAACTGATTGGCGACTTCATTAATCTTACCATGTGCAGGTTTGCCGTTTTTACAACTCTCAAACAACAAACACACAGCCCTATGCCTCTCATCGTCAGTCAGATTTGGCTTTTTCATTTTGTAATTTGCTGTTTTTTGGAATCTAGAACTGTAATTTTGGGACTGTGAAATGTAAAAACTTGAAGTAATTTTGGGACTGTGAAATGTAAAAACTTGAAGTAATTTGCTGCTACGTTGAACTGTAATTTTGGGATTGTAAAAACTTGGGACTGTAATTTTAGGGTTTTTATGAACCCTGTATTTATAGGAAAACTCTCAACTTTAGGGTTTTTATGAGTTGATGTAAATTGGTGGGAAATTTAAAATTTTGAGGTTTAACAATTTCCCACCATTTTTCTTAGAAACTGGGTAATAGTGTCATCAAGTGGTGGGAAATCTTACATCAGCAGCCCACTCTAATCTTACCCCTTAATCCCTAATCCCTACCCAACCTCTTAATTTTATACACAACTTGCATACTCCTTGGTTGTTGCACCAAAACCAAATGGGTACATTAAATAAAAATGGAGGAAGTATGATTTATTTAATTTATAAATGATATTTATTTGATAAATATGCATTTTAAATTAAAAACAATTGTTACTTATTATATTATGACATAGTGTATGTCACACATATACAATTGTACAAAATTGACAAACATAAAATGGAAGTCCATTTTATGAAATGGTGGTACCGGTTTTGGTGGCGGTTAATTAAAGGATGTTTGTATTTTAAGGACATGCAAAAACATGTTCCTTGAGATAATTGCCTTGAGCCAACCTATGTATTTTTGGTAAGACAAAAAGCAATTTTTGGTGCTCCCCATGTAGGTTCACGGCAACCACACCAAATATACACCAAAACACAACAAAATGTTCAAGTGTTAACATTCACATTTATTCATTCCATCCTCAAGGTTTTCTAGTGTGAGAAACCTCAAAAATCCTCTAAAATATTATAAGATAATATTAGTACTAATTGTATAAGAGATATAAAATTAGTATAATAAGTTCATATTAGAACTTATATTGTTTTAAGGAAAGAACCGATTTTGATACTAGCTTGTTCCAAGTTTCGGTTGATTAAGGGATTGTCTTGGTGCATCCATAGGAGGTATTCTTATTTGGGTACTTGGAGGATCATCCTTGCCATTCACTCGGACCGTATGTAAGGGTTCGAGAACTCTTTTATTTCCGCATTTTAGCATGCTTAAGATCACTTATAATATGTTAATTAAAGGGTTAATTAAAAGATTATGTTAGTATGACTAAAGATTAGTTTATGAGTAACTAATAAATCCTATCAATTGGTATCAGAGCAATAGGTTGTTTGCATGCTTTCCGTTTACGTTTTTACGGAGTTATAGAGATAACAAAATAAAATTGATATTTTCGTTTTATATATGATATGCACGAAATAATTTTAGCATGAATACCTACTGTTTTCTAAAATGTTTTAGAATATTTGGTATATATTTTGCATGAATATTGATTAATGGTATATTAAATCTCGGTTTTTTTATAAAGTTTTAATGGTTAAAGTCGTTTATTTTGGGAAAAATAGCTAAAATCATCTTTTGGCCGAGATTTTTCAGTATGATATCACATGTATTTTCTATAATTTGAATATGAATTTTCGTAAATTATGGACTTATAAAACGTGTGATATGAATTTTAAGTGTTAAAATGCAATAAGATGAATAAAAATGGGTTAAAATAGTTATATTATGAATTTGACTATAAACATTTATGAGGATGTCACATGCAATATTTAAAATTTATGTTGAATTTTCCAGAAATTTATCTCAAATATTGCAATATTATAGATTTTTAATGTAAAAATCGGGTAATTAGTGACATAATTTCGACTTTAATAGTTTAAGTTGGAATTTGGCCATAAAAATTTAACACGATGTCATATATATTATTTCCAGCATGTATAAAATTTTCGAGAATTTTATCTTATTTTATGCTTGAGAAATAATTTTAAAGGTTGAAATCGTACGATATATGACGTAAATCGTTAAAATTTGCAAAAGTTGTTAAAATGGCCGAAAAATGTAACCCATATAAGTCATATGTGATATGTTCATCATGAAAATTTTCTTGGGAGCCAAAAGTTTCAGATTTGATTTAATTTTAATTTGTTAAAAGTAGCATTTAAAATTGAATAATAAGAGTTTTTTAATTAAAGTTTCGGCTCTTGGGCAGTGTGTAATTTATTTTTCTGTCCATTTTGTGTTCTTAAAGTGTTTTGGAAAGTGTAAAAGTTTTATTAGTATTTTATTTGCATTTATGGAATTAATTATTGAATTTTCCGACTTAAAATGCTCGTTTTACGTATTATTTTCGAAATAATGTTAAAACCGTATAAATACTAATATTTTTAAAGTTCTGAAATTTTAAGAACATTCCAGATTTTTCAAAATTTGAATTTTGAATTTTTCGAAATTTTAATGACTCTTTTGGATTTTTATATTATTTTTCCCGTAAAACCGAGTAATACCGATCAATATTGATATATATTAAGTTAAGTCATGTTCAAAGTTTGAGTAAGACTAAATTTTGAAACCTATAAGAGTTAGGATGATTAACTTATGGATGAAAACCGTTTCATATAATGCATAGTGTTGTTAACCGTTAAAACACGCGATTCCATAAACCGAGGTTTGCGATAACTATTTAAATAAGTGTTTTAAATAGGACGATTTGGCTTAGGGTTTGCATGTTAATTCATATTTACATAAGCATTGCATATTTTATTATGAATGTCATGATTTGTTTTACGTAATTTTAGGAATTATGTAATTTACTTAGTATGGCCTTAGTTTTTAAATCGGTATTTCCCGTAATGTAAGGGGTTACCGATTGGGTTGTAATTTTGTGATCTCGTATCACCCAATTGTAATCTATTTCTATTTTATAATGTATAAAGTAGACTAGAAAAGTTGTAATTTTTGTAAAATCCGGAGTTCCTTGAAGACCGTGCCATTCGGAAAAGAGTTCCGACAAAGACGGTGTTTACCTCGAAGTGCGTGCCGCGTGAAGTTCAAGGGACCAAAGGAGTTGGTTTCCGAATTTGTACTTTTATTATTTCTTTTCTAGGAAAGGCCATACTAGGGTTTATTTTATGCTTTTATTTTTGCTTTTATATGTTTGCATGCATAGCCAATCGTCATACATCGTATCATGCATGTTTCGACCTAGTCGACCTAGTCTTTTATTTTATCGATAATTCACCGACTTAGTTCACTTAAACGGAGATAGATAATAATTTGACTAGATCTCTTACATATAAATATTGAGACTTAGCCTTACCAAAGAGTACGGATCCATGAATCCCTTCTTCACAAGAACGTAGGCTCGGCTACACCGGGGTACTAAAATTGTCACTTTGGGTAAATGGGGTAATAAGATTACACCTTGAAATTTGGTTGATCTCAACGAAAGTATTCGTAAACGTAGTTGCAATAAGTTCGGGCTAAAGATAATTTTAAGAAAATTGTCGACCGAGAGTTCTAAGAGTAGAACCGATTAAAGGGTTAATCCACCAAATTATACCGAAACGGGTTGAATCGGC
The DNA here is from genome assembly GCA_029255685.2 of Silene conica. Classification (NCBI taxonomy): domain Eukaryota; kingdom Viridiplantae; phylum Streptophyta; class Magnoliopsida; order Caryophyllales; family Caryophyllaceae; genus Silene; species Silene conica. The sequence continues at coordinate 80,458,000 of CM055314.2, forward strand.
TACACCGTGCCCGGATTAGTATGGGTTTGGGTCTCGGGATTGTTTACTTAATTGGGTAAGAGATCATTAAGTAAATATACTTAACATGTTTAAGTTTCTTAAATTTAAATTGTGAATTTTAAAATGATGTTGTTTTATTTCCTTTTATTATTGTAGTTTAATTTTCAACATCATCAATGGCAACCAACGCTCCACCTCTCACTAACGTATCATGGCTTCGATCTTTTATGGATCGTTGCAAACTCGATAAGCATGGTTCCAATTTTAAGGATTGGGATGCGCAATTGCTTTTGGCCGCACAAGGTGACGATAAGAGTCGTTACCTATCCGAAGGCGCTCCTCCCGCTCCGACCGTTCGTTCATCGGTCCAAACTCGTGAGGCCTATGAAGCCTACATGAAAGAGTCCTCCGCTCTTAAAATGTGCTAATCTTCTCCATGGAGCCGGATCTCCAAAGGAGTATGATTAAGTTGACCACATCGTATGATATATACACCAAGCTTGCGACCATGTTTTCGCAAACTCCAAGGGTGATTCAATATGAGGCGGCTTCCGCCTTCTTTGACATTACATTCAAGGAAGGGCAAAAGATAAGCCCTCATGTGCTCAAACTCGTTGAGCTCGCGGAGACTCCAAAAGCTCAAAATGTTGATGTTCCCGACTCTCTAATTATTGACCAAGTTCTTCACTCGCTTAATAAGGTTAAGGCGTATGCTCAATTCCGGGTGAATTTCCAAATGCGAAACCAAGAGACCACATTGGATGAGTTGCATAAGATGCTAGTCCAAGCCGAAAAGGACATGGGACTTCATGAAAGTTCCACCAAAGATGTTTTGAACATCGAAAAGAAAGGGAAAACGAGCTTCAAAAGGAATGCCTTCAAGGCAAGGGCAAGAAAACGTTCAAACCCAAAGCGGCCAAAGAAAAGACCTTTTCGAAAGGCGTTTCCACCTCATCTTCAAAGGTTGAATACAAGTGCCTTCATTGCACGAGGTTAAGTCTTAGGAAACGGAATTGCCCCAAATACTTGACCGATCTCAAAAATGGAAAGGCAACCGCCGTAGTTTATAATTCTCGTTTACTTTCATGTTCTTTTGTTAACTTTTGTATGGCGATACAAGTTGTTGACTATCACCCCTTTTAAATTGTTTTAAGGGGCATCTTATAAAGATAAGGACAAGGAAAATGAAACATGAAGTTCCTTACTTGGATGGCTACGGTAGCATCCAAATGATCGAAGACTTGATGAGCTAGCCTCTAATTTTCATATTGTCTTCTTTCATATTTTGCATTTTATTTTGGAAGAATTTTCTTGTAAGACAAGGATTAAAATCCTAAAACAATGGTTGTAATTTTGGATATTGGTGACTTGGTTTTCAACCCGAGTCACTACTTTTGTTCTTAATCAATGTCTTGATTTCTCAAATAAATTGCACACCTTGTTTAAACATGAATAATTGTGATTATATCACGCAATGAACATTGATACGATCAATATAATATAATCAAAGTGTTGATTAAAAACGGAGAACTACACCCCATGAGATACTTTCAATCAAAATGAGACAACATTAGTTCATTATAAGATTTTCATTTTAAGTGAAAATGAGAATGTATTCATCACACCTATAAAACTTCAAACATTCATATGCATTGGTTAATCGAAATAGCTATCCTTATACGAATAAAGGTTATTTTAGAAGGATAGAGTGGGAGAAAATATTTCGCTCTCGCAAACCAATGATATAAATAACGGATCTTAGAGAAGATTCTTACATGGGAGTCTTAAGAAGAGCCCTAAATGATTTGAAGAAACTACGAGAGGACACTGAAGAAACTACGGGAGGACACTCGAAGAAAGGTTCTTTGTGTTCATTGTTTCAAAGAGAGGAGACATGAAACCCCGTATGAATTCGGAAGGAATATCGGCTCCTTGAGATAATGATTTTTAAAGATTATAAGATAATAAAGGAGAAATCATCTATCTATACGGGAGGAAAGACCGGTTCCTTAATAAATGATTTTTTTTTAAGTTTATAAGATAAAAGAGAAGAAATCATCTCAATGTAGTTATAAGGAAATTATCATGTCATATTCGTCTCGAGGAAACGAAGACATGATAAGAGGGTGATGATTGATTGAATGGAAAATAGATCACTATAGGGATAGTGATAGTAATAATGATTTTTAAAGATTATAAAATAATAAAGGAGAAATCATCTATCTATACGGGAGGAAAGACCGGTTCCTTAATAAATGATTTTTTTTTAAGTTTATAAGATAAAAGAGAAGAAATCATCTCAATGTAGTTATAAGGAAATTATCATGTCATATTCGTCTCGAGGAAACGAAGACATGATAAGAGGGTGATGATTGATTGAATGGAAAATAGATCACTATAGGGATAGTGATAGTAATAATGATTCAAGTAATAGTTTAATATGCGAGAAATGAAAGGTTCATTTAAGATATCGAGGGATATTGTTTACAGTGGGAGCGATGTTCAATAAGAATTTAAACCTACCATTTAGAGAGAATGAGTGATTCTTTAAGAGTAAAGAATAAGAGGTACTCAATTTAGATGAAACAGAATGCTTAATATCATATGATGATGGAGTTTTTAAAGGGAAGGTTTATTATATGGATAATAAAAGGTCGCCCATTAGATATCAAATTGATTTGATATGCTTAGCCAAGATGATTGAAAATTATTAGAATGATGAAATCATAAATAGACTACAATATAGATTTCAGTACATAAGTGACTAAAGAGAGTGATTCTTTAATCCCTCCAGTATATCGATACGTCACAAGTTATAAGATAACAGTGGGAGCTTTCCTCAGGAAAGGAAATTCAAAATCTAGAAAGAGTTCTAGATATGTACTCAAATAGAATCATATTATACGGGATAATATGAGAATGAAGGAGACTAAAATTTGTAAGTTTTGCAATCATGAATAAAGGGTTATTCGCAAAACGCTAATGCAAGTAGATGATTGTGCATCAAATGCAATATAATAGTATTGACTATTGTTGCATGACAACATCATTTGAGTTGTAATTAACTCAAAGTGAAAGATACTTTGTCAGAATCCAAATGGGTTGTAAGAGACAATATTGAACCCCATAAGTGAACTGGATTGACTTAGTATGGCCCCTAGCCGCTTACATGAGGTGACATCTCAAAGCGACTAGAGTGTGAGGCGATTGATGGCAAGTTCAAGTGCCATAGAGTCATATGTGATGACTAGTCGATCACATAGGCAGACTGTAAGAGACACTCTGTCGGGCAATGTGACCGCTTATAGAGTTCTGGAAATTTTATAGCTGGGTCGTGGCGAGAGCTGCTATAGTATTCTTGTGAGTCAATTCTTAGACTAAAGACTACTCTCCCAAGATGGTACAGTTTAGGCATAACCTTGATCCATTCTCTACGACTTTTCGTAACTGGAGTCAAATGGGATTGTTTTGGGTTGTGACTAACTGTGACTAGTTGAAGGAAGTAGTGCGATAGAAATTGTCCACCCCTTGTTAGGGTTGTTCAAATCTCAAGGCCACTCGAGGAGAAGTTAACTGGAAATGCGTGGCCACGCTCGGAAGGTATCTATGGTAGATAATTCCGGTCAGACAGTTATTCTCCAGATCGAGGAAACCACTCATGATATGATCGAATGGAAGTACGACCTTAGAGAGACATCTTGCATTGAGTGGGAGATTGTAATAGGACAAGAGAATTGGTGACGCACACTTGTCGAGGACAAGTGGGAGATTGTTGGGAAATGTGTCCTCAACAATAGTGCGATCACGTAATTAAATCTCATGACGAGAATGCGCAAGGGATGATACGATTTATATTAGTCAACTGACCAACATTAATCGGTAATGATTGGCTAGCTAGAGTTTGACATTACTGTCGTATGACGATGGTGGTCAGTTGATCCCTTTAGGTCACACCTTTAGGACAATTCCCTTAATTGATAAAGTGATCAAATGTATATTGATACGATTTGATCATATTCCTTAAACTCATATATCGAGACATAAGAGGTTAAATCTTATTGTAAGATTTATGTTTAAAATTGAAACGTGTCAATTGTTAAACAATGAACGATATTTTCAATATCGTAATTAGAATGAATCGGGTTGTGTATTAATACAAAGGTTGTAAATCGTATATGACGATTAATAATATAACCATTTTATTTAAGTAATTATGAATTAATAGTCAATTATTAAATATGATTTATTTAATTTATAAATGATATTTATTTGATAAATATGCATTTTAAATTAAAAACAATTGTTACTTATTATATTATGACATAGTGTATGTCACACATATACAATTGTACAAAATTGACAAACATAAAATGGAAGTCCATTTTATGAAATGGTGGTACCGGTTTTGGTGGCGGTTAATTAAAGGATGTTTGTATTTTAAGGACATGCAAAAACATGTTCCTTGAGATAATTGCCTTGAGCCAACCTATGTATTTTTGGTAAGACAAAAAGCAATTTTTGGTGCTCCCCATGTAGGTTCACGGCAACCACACCAAATATACACCAAAACACAACAAAATGTTCAAGTGTTAACATTCACATTTATTCATTCCATCCTCAAGGTTTTCTAGTGTGAGAAACCTCAAAAATCCTCTAAAATATTATAAGATAATATTAGTACTAATTGTATAAGAGATATAAAATTAGTATAATAAGTTCATATTAGAACTTATATTGTTTTAAGGAAAGAACCGATTTTGATACTAGCTTGTTCCAAGTTTCGGTTGATTAAGGGATTGTGTTGGTGCATCCATAGGAGGTATTCTTATTTGGGTACTTGGAGGATCATCCTTGCCATTCACTCGGACCGTATGTAAGGGTTCGAGAACTCTTTTATTTCCGCATTTTAGCATGCTTAAGATCACTTATAATATGTTAATTAAAGGATTAATTAAAAGATTATGTTAGTATAACTAAAGATTAGTTTATGAGTAACTAATAAAACCTATCACAATCATGCACATAAGTACTAAACGATACGTTTTGATGTTTTTACGCTTGGGTCTCACTTATCCTCTTTCACGAATAGTCACTAGTAGTATTATGTAAGTCGGTTTTTAATGTGAAAGGGCTCTTTTAACACGGAGTAATATAAAAAAAATATCCTCTTTTAATTTAGTTAGAAGTTTGATGAAATTTGATGAAAATAAATATAACAAATAAATGGTCGTTATGCAACAAACCAATTTTACAATATGATTTGGGTTCAAACGCAATACTTGGAAAAAAATATAGGAAAAGAAATAGGAAAATAGAAAAAGCTGAAAAATATAAAAATCTAATGTAAAATAACTGTTTTATAACAAATTACTATTTTTTGGGAGTTTATATCTAAAACATCCATCGAAAGTTAGATATTTTCTATTAAAAAATATGATATAAAAATTTAAATTTAAATTTAAAATATTTGTTTCGAATAATTTTATGACAAAAAAGTACTATGAAATTAAAAAAAAAAAAACATTTAGCTCAAGCCGTCATCTTTTATTTTTGTTGTTTACCCTAATACCGTATCACTACTACAGAAAGCCTTAAGGACATCGGACTTTTATGGTCAAGGACATCGGATTAGCAACCGATGTAGAGTTCACTGATGTCCATTATGGGTATCAAGGACATCGGTTGTGCAACCGATGTCCATTTGATAATGCACATCGGATGTTTAAAACGTCTGATGTCCATTATCCTTATGCACATCAGACTTTATCTCACATCTGATGTCCATTATGTTATTGCACATCGGAGGTTTAATAAGTCTGATGTCCATCATTCTTATGCATATCATTATTTAGCCCACATCTGATGTCCTTCATATGTATGCACATCGGAGGTTTAATATGTCTGATGTCCTTCATATGTATGCACATCATTCTTTAGCTGTAATCTGATGTCCATTTATGTTCTTTTTTTTTTAAAAAAAAAGCTGGTACTGATGGTAATTTGTACCACCAGTATACATTATTCAGATGCCAACCAGACTGCCATACCATCAACCAAACAAACACAAATTCAAAGCGAAGCACGACAAAGTCGTTCGTCTTTCATTAAACAAATTCAAAGCAAATCACGACAAAGGTCGGTCGTCTTTCATATACATTATCCAAATTCATCAAAAAGATAACGAAAAATTAAACCAAAATATTCTGTACAAAAAGATGTCACTTTATTAGCAGATGTTTTCGACGAGTTTCCATGTAATGGTGCTTCTGCCTTCTCAATCCTTTAGATGTTGGTTATTGTCAAACCGGTTAATTCCTGTAAAATCATTTGTGTGTTAGAAACTAAAGGATTATGGAAAGACTTGAGAGTAAATGAATAAGAACCATGATAATGTCCTATATTAAAATTCCAAGCTGCTTAATATTAGTTGTTACTCCTGATTTAGCAAATTAATATGCTCTACATGTGAGACGAACGAAATCCTTCATACACCGAGACACACTCTTACCTACTCGTCTGGCGACTAGCTGATAAAATCACTCTCTGTTAGACATAACTTCACATTTGAATCTCTCAAGCATTAAGTTGCCTTATGAGCTCAACTTATTGCAAACAATACATCCCGATACTCCCTTAATCCTTGAATCTAAACATACTTGTTACAGATACCCAAGTTGTTGGGACGAGAACTTACCGCACTACTCTAGTTCTTCAGTTCTTGATGCATATTTGTTGAATTCAAACAGGGGCAGACACTCGAGAATCCACTGCATTCAGCACTTGGTCCCCCATCTCCTTGCACCCGACTAATTTCTGAAATTCAAATTATCCAAATTCGGTTAGAACGTAGAGGTGTGAAGTTAAGAACTCAAGATTCAGATATCGTTATAGTCAGATACCTATGGGGAGGGGAGCAAATGTTATTCAGAATGAGTATGGAAAAGCACCATTACAGACAACTTGCATGATTTCTACACCCTCAAAATTTATAAACGATATAAGAAACATAAACAAGCATAGAGAATGAGAATTCTAGCACATACGTTTCCGGCAGAGAATATGTCACCAGTTCGAAAACCTTTATCAAGTGTCTCCATTACAGCAGCCTCAATAATATCCGCAGCTTTATTTTCACCAAGACCATATCTCAGAAGCATTGCAGCGCTTAGGATCGTTGCCAGAGGGTTCGCTTTGTCCTTCATTTATAGACAACATAACTCTCATTAGTTTCCTTTTTATATTAACTGCATTTAGTAGGATGATTAAGATTAAGTTTCCTGTAGAACTAACCTGTCCAGCTATATCAGGAGCAGACCCATGTATCGGTTCAAACAGACCAGGTCCCTGCATAAAGCAGAAAATTACCATATATTATGTGTTCTGTTCATAATATCTAATAGTTGGGCAATTGAAATGATGGGTTTTACATGATAGCTTTCATGCTTCTGTACCAGAAGCAGTACTCCAACTATCAACTGAAGCAGCATAGGTTCAATTTAACCGTTTCGCCTCGCATTGCTTTGGGGTACAATTATGAATGATATACCAAACATGAGATTATGCTAAATTTCTGGGCTTGAAATCAAATACAAACAGCCCCAAAATACCAACATAAATAAACCATAATTCAGCTGATACCGTCTCAGTAAGTCTTGCTTAAGACGGTCTTAACAACGAGTTTGTGATCAGACAAGAACTAACCTCCTTGTGACGAGCATGTTCAGCATCCTCAGTCTCATCCTGTTCCTTAATCAATTTCATAATATCATCTCGGAATCTCCGCTCCACATCTTCAAGAGTACGTGGCGCTGCAGCATTTTCTTCGTATCCAATTTCCATATCTTGCTCTACCTGAGAACTCACTCTTCCCGACTCTTGGTTTGCGCCCGGATTCGGATTCGAATAAAACGATTTGCTCACGTATCCCCCTTGGCCATCACTGTAAAGAGTAGGCGACATTTGCTGTGCATCTCTATCCCACTGCCACTGCTCATCTGATTTTGCGAATGCATCACCGCCACTGCCGCCTCCGCCACCGCCACCATAACTGTTCTGTTGCATTCCCTGCCCAGACACCCGCTGTCTTAATTAATTCCGAGTTCTGGATGAGCTATTGTGAGTTTTCGTCATTGATTCCGACTTCACACAGAGCTACACAGTACAGATGATGTAATAGAAATTCGAAAATAATGCAACTTACACTATTAATAAGAGCTTCAATTTCTCCCACTTACATATCCATTTAATCCGTCAAAATTACTCATTGCTCATTGAAACCATTACCTGAAAATATTATAAGGAGAGGTAGATGGATATATAATATATAAATGAATAGATACCTGGAACCAAATTTTGAGGTAGAAAGCAGTGCAGGAATGACGAGCCGCATGAAGAAGGCGAAGAGCAACGCTGCTGTCAACGCCACCACTGACTAGTACAGCTACTTTAAGCTTAGGACCTGGCATGGAAGAGGATAAATCTGAAAATAGATCTGAAAATGACGGAGTTTTGAAAACACGTAAGCATAAGCCAGGAGCCAAGCTTGCCTTCAGTTCCGTCGCCGACATTACTCCCGCACGCTTGGCAGAGTGACTTGACAAGCCATGGGATAGGGTCGCCGAAAGCGGAGAAGGCAGCGGCGAAGGTTAGGGTTTTGGTGAGGAGCGCAGCACCGAGTGGGAGAGGTTGGGTGATGATAGCGACGATGGATGAAGATGGGAGGGTGAGGGTGAGGGTGAGGGTGAGGAGGCGGAAGGATGAGGAAGAGGTGAAGGGTGAATGAAAGACGACGTACACTGACTAGGGTTTTATGTTTTGCGCGTTTTTTACATCAACAATTAACATCGGCTTACTTAAATAACTGATGTCCTTGATCAATTAATGTACATGGGTTGTCATTTAGTCTGATGTGCATTAAAATCAATACTTATGGACATCGGTTTGAAATAGAAACCGATGTCCATTATTTTATAAGGACATCAAATTTTTGTAATCAACTGATGTGCAAATTAATTACATCAGATTTTTCCAAAATCTGATGTCCATTAACCGATGTCCTTAAGGGTTTCTGTAGTAGTGTATATGGTTTAATGATATTTAATATTTAATTCAGAAAATACAAAAATCTGAGGTAAAATATTTGTTTTATAAAAAATTACTATTTTTTGGGAGTTTATATCTAAAATATCCATCGAAAGTTCAAAATTTTCTATAAAATATGATAAAATTTAAAATTTAAATTTAAAATATGTCGAATAATTTTATGACAAAAAAGTACTCTGAAGTTAAAATAATAATTTATTAGCTCTAGTCGTCATCTTTAATTTTTGTTATTTTCCCTAATACCGTATTTGGTTTGATGATATTTAATATCTAATACTTGTTTTGTGTGTTGTTGATGCAGGTACAAAGAGATTAAATTTTTTAATATTATCTCGATAATGATGGGCTATAGCACCGATCTCAGAGATTACATATTATCAATTAAAATAAATTTGTTTTGTTTATTTGTATCGTTGGTTGTAATTAAATTGTTTGACATGTAATTATTATTTGTAGTTTATAATTATATCATATACAATATGCTATAACAATTACAATATGATTCAACAATTAAAGTGTTGGTTGTAATTAAATTGTAGAGAAGCGTAATGCATTAGAGAGAGAGAGAGTAAATAAACAAAATTGCTATATTCCTCCCCTACTTTACTCATTCCGCCCCTAATTTCATAAACAAATGTTCAAATGACATGAACCCGCCCAGGCCTGTTCATGTGAATGACATGAACCCGCCCAGGTCTGCTCATGTAATTCACATGAACACGCCCAGGCATTTTCATGTGAAACTAGTGGCGGAATATAGCAAACCCCTAAATAAATCAGTGGGAACGTGGGTTGGTTTCTTTATAGACATTGGATTGGCAAGATTCGTACTTGTGACATGCAATTTGATTACCAAAGACTTCACCACTAGATCATTGCCAACTAACTGAACAAAAGTAAAGTATAGAGCTGGCCAAATGCAGGCCAACTCGTTTGACCCGTCCCATTCGACCCGCTTTGCTATCGGATTTGGTCACAAAAAAATTTAAAATAAGTGGGTACAGACAAGAAAATTAGGCCCGCTAAAATTAATGGACTGGTTTGGACTAAATAAAATTGTCCACGGACAACCTATTAGGCCCGCTACATAACCTAGCAAAAATAAATAAAAATTAAAACTGAAAAATATTGTAATTAAAATAGTACTATATGTGTAGGAAGATTGGTTACGAGCTAAAGAGTTATCGTTAGGTAAATTTTTTACTTACTTTTATTCTACCATTAAATTAGTAATTCTCTTCCCAAATCTATTTTATTCTACTATTTTGTTATATCAGTAAAGTAGCTATTAATATATGTGTAGAATATCTCGTATTCTCACGGGTTTCATATCGAGGATGAAGAGCAAAACGTGGATAATGACAGATAAATGTGTGTCTTCCTCCAATATTTTAAAGTGTTTTGAGACTTTATATGAAACAACTATAATGTTTAGTTACTATTTTGAAAGTTGTGAACATGATCTTAACTCTTACGTTATAAGTTTTATTTTGTAAATTTGGTAATTATGATGTTTTTTTACCGTTTTGTTGGTTTAATATTTCAGTAATTAGTTTCATTAAAAGTCCACTAGCTCGCAGGTTGACCCGCTATGGTATATAGAGCGGGTATGAGCAGTTATAGTAGGCCCGTCATAGCGGACAACTGGACACGGGTATAAAAAAGGCCCGTTGGGCAATTCTTGTAATCTTAGGCTCGGCCCATATCTAGCCCAAACCCGCAAACGGTCTGCTCTAATAAAGTACAACATAGTTTTTACGAAAGATAAGTTATTTAATTACGTAATTGCTCATTCATATACGAGTTTTACTCATTCATATCCTTTTTTTCATTACTTTTCCATTCTATGCCCTTTACCTAAGAAAAATTTTCCTCTCTAATTCTCTCTAATTTAGTATCAATCACAAACCCTTATTAATTTCCCCCAAAATGGCAACTTGTGTTGACACTTCTAGACCAGAATGCACAAAATCTTGTGACCCAAATTTATCTCAATCTGATCATCATCATCATCGTTACAAATATGTAAAGGGGATTGCTATATCACGCCCCCTGTTTTACTTGTTACGCCCCCTATTTTTCAATTTATTCCCATTTTGCCCCTGCGTCTTACGTTGAGTTTTGACGTTCGTTGATGATGATGATTTCTGTATTTTTTTTGAGACGGTTTTTAAGACGGTTTTGGAGTTGGTTTTTGAGACGGTTTTTGAGACAGTTTTTAAGACGGTTTTTGAGACGGGTTTTGTTTTTTTTTTTAGACGGTTTACGAAACGTTTTTTTGAGACGGTTTTTGAGACGATTTTTGAGACGGTTTTTGAGACGGGTTTTGGGTTTTTTTTTTAGACGGTTTACGAAACGTTTTTTTGAGACGGTTTATAATTTCCCATCCAAATTATATTATTCCATACTATAGACGGAAAATAAAAAAATACAATGTCGTTTAAAAAAAATTAATAATAAATTGTCGTGTAAGAAATAAAATAAAAATACGAGAGTTGACATTGCTAGATACGGAAAAGAAAATAAAATTTAAAAAAAAAAAAATACAATGTTGTGTAAAAAACACGACAGGACCTAGGCCATGTCGTGTAGACCACACGACACAGCCATGGCCATGTCGTGTGGACTACACGACACAGCCTAGGCTGTGTCGTGTGGACTACACGACACAGCCTAGGCTGTGTCGTGTGGACCACACGACATGGCCATGGCTGTGTCGTGTGGTCCACACGACATGGCCAAGGTCGTGTCGTTAAAAATGAAAAAAAATGGAAAAATGTTGGCTGTGGGGTTCGAACCCACGCGCGCTTATGTGTAGAAGATCTTAAGTCTTCCCCCTAAACCACTCAGGCAAACCAGCTAATTGATATATGATAGAAAGAATATATTCATATTCAATTAGAATATTTTAAATACTTGAAACTTTTTGAGCAAAGGTACAATTACTCGATTAAATTATGATATAATGATATATTTACGACGTCGTTATATTACCTATTAGCACGCTTTTCTTTTGTTGGATGAAACAACAAAATTTTTACGAGACATACGCAAAATCGTTCCAATTTTTTTTTCCTAATTCGCAATTAAACCGTCTTAAAAACCATCTCAAAAATTGTTTATTATTACCGTCTCAAAACCGTGTCAAAATACCGTCTCAAAATCATTCTCAACAAAAAGTTTGAAATTCCGGCTACAAAATTATTATCAAAAACCGTCTCAAGAACCATCTCAAAAACCGTCTCAAAATCGTCACACAAACTATCTCAATTACCGTCTCAGAAACAACCAACTTAAAACCCGGCCGTCAACAATACGTCAAAAAAAAAAACAAAAACCAAAAAAAATTCAGGGGCAAAATGGGAATTATTTAAAAAGTAGGGGGCGTAACAAGTGAAACAGGGGGCGTGATATAGCAATTTTGTATGTAAATTACTGCAGACCTGCTTTTTCTGAGCTTGTTTCCTGTGTACCCATTTCACAGAATCATCAAAAACCCAATAATTCAAGGGTAATTATTCAGGGAGTTCTCGATAATGATGATTTATGGTTAAAAATGGTGGAAGAAGCTAAATCTGATGTTGAACAAGAAATCAACAAATTTTTGATACTAAATTAAGAGGAGACTTATCTCTAATGTCGAATAATAATGATGATGATAATGAGATTTCCAGTCCAATAAATGTTAATTGTAAAGCAGTAAATTGAAGAAATTACTATAAACTGAGAAATTGAAGGGATGGTTAAGATGGGAAGAAAACTGAAAAATGAGTGTTGAATGTAAGGGGTAAAATGAAAAATATGTGTATGAATGAGTAAATTATGTATATGAATGAGCAACACCCTTTAATTACAGTCTATTTTTTTTGAAATGAATGTACCCATCGCAAGATTGTTTAAGGTCGAATTTGTACCATTTTATACGTAATACGGTACCCGTTTCACATATGAGCATGTAAGTTGGGGTGGTGTCATTTAATTGAGGTGACTGGTTGGGGTTAAAAAAAAGAATCCTTCCCACCTCCCCAACCAACCGTTATATCTACTTCCCTTTCACCCCTCTGTCAATTCCCAACCCATGTTCAGTTTATTTTACTGTCTTTTTTAAGCAAAAAAACTAAGAACGCATGCGTCGGTAAAAATGAAGTGCACTCATCCGTTAAAGCAGAGTTCAACAATCTAGAATCTAGACATCCTACAAAATGATGTTAACATATTCGTCAGTTTTATAACTTAACCAATTTACATCCATGGAGGTTTCACATTCACCCTTGCAAATTCACAGAAATTGGCTAGATTTACCGCGAGACGTAACACTTAAAATTCTGGAAAAATTAGATGTTTTCGATAAACTAAAATCGGCTCAATTTGTTTGCAAAATATGGTATATTTTATGCAAAGAACCCTCCGTATGGCGCACGCTTCGTATCCGTGGTCTCAAAGTTCCAGAAATGAAGTGTTACTTTGGGGATGAGGAGCAGGAGGGTGAGATGAACCGTGCTTCTGGCAATGATGATGTTGAAGAAAATTCTGTTGTGAAGATGATGTACAATGCTATTGATCGCAGCAATGGAGGTTTAATCAAACTTCAGATCGACGGGTTTTGCCCTCCAGCACTATTTTCCTACGCTTTATCTCGGTAATTTATCTAATTATTGTTTTCCCGTTGCCGTTCATTTTGGTGTCATGCTAATCTCTCTTGCGACTGATATATCAGTGTCTGTTGCGACGGATATATCAGTCTTTTGCGACGGATATATCTGTCTCTATATTCGTCACAAGCTTATGACGGAGCAAGTTCACCTACATAGACAAAGTATAGGGAATACCAAATAGTTTGTGTTTTTCTAGTCGAGTGGATAATATTTGACATGTAATAAGTTTGCGATGGATATATCCGTCACAAATAATAATTTGTGTTGACGTAATGGTGACTAAGGGCTTGTTTGGTTGAAATCTGAATCATGATATTTGTTTTGGTCGAAAATTACCTAAACGGGTCGAGAATTACCAAAAGTAGTTAAAGTCGGGTTATAGTGATCTTTGGGTGAGATAAATGGTATTTATGTTAGAAATTGTAAAAGTAAAACGGATTATGAAGATTAGAAGAAGTAAGAGGAGGAAAGACACAAGGAGGGTTGTTGACGCGGAAAACCCGTTAGGGAAAAACCGCGGGGGAAACTGAGTTCCACCAATTCCACTAGAAAATTCGACCAGAAAGTCGAGTAATATTACAAGTATTTCTATGGATTTCTAGTGAGAGAAGTATTTAGTCTAATGTGTACAATTTTCTTATGTCCCGAGTCCCCTCCTCATGCTGCTTCTTTCTTCTATTTATGCTCCCCTCTTCTACTTGTGGCCGTTGGATCAAAGCATTATCCAACGGCCAGATTTGGGGTGCAGAGTCTGCAGGATTACTTTTCAGCTTTTTCCCCTTTTAGCTTTCTTTTCTTTTCCCTTTCTTTTGCAGGCTTTTCTCCTTTCACTTTTTAGGCAAGTGTTGAGCCTTGTGCTATAGCCTCATACTCTTTTTCTTATATCTCTTTTGGGCCATGCTTGGGTCTTCCTCAACAAGCTACCCATACCCACTTGCTATACTCTTCACGTGACAACAACCCTCTTTTGTGTTTCTTGATTCCTTCTTCTATGCTCTTATTTTATTATTGACTTTGACTTACTTTAATTCCTCCACCCATACGATGACACGTGTCGAGGAGTCAAAATATTAATTTTGGGGTCCAACATTAGCCCCCAATTCTTGCATAAGTGCGCTTGTGTAAGAATTCGCCCTGTTCCTGGACCCAGAGGAAGTTATTTGGTTGCCAGAAGGTTTCGGGCTACTCCAGGGGGCAGACCGCTTCCTGGACCCAAGATTCGTGCTGAACAAGCACTCCGCTCCAGCAGGCAGTTATGCTGGAGGCGAAGGACACTCTGGCTGCAGAAGTGAAGGAACTGAAAGAGGCAAATGGTGCTCTGGTTGCCGAGGTGGATGCTTCGTGGAGAATGGAGGATGCTCTCTTCAAGATCTTATCTGGTGTTGTTTTCTGCACTCATTGGAGAGCTAGAATAATATATATGAAAGAGTTTAAGGAGATTAAGCACCTGGAGTGGAGCGTAAAGGAAGAGGATCTGCCAGAGGTGGACACCCTGGTCCAAGAGATTCCTGCTCCAGATGTCCAGAATGACGACGACGGTGGATGGACTTCTTGTGGAGCACGTGGTGCTGGAGTAGCCTATTTTTCGGCCAGAATTTGATTCTGGGGGTCGCATTATGTTTTTAGTGCAGTTTTCCTGGGCCCTGTGTGGCGCCAGTAGGAAGTCCCTGGATTACTCTAGACCCTGAATGTCAGGGGTTGCGTTGCTGTATTTCGCATTTTTCGTTTTAATGCTTTTTTCATTTTTAGGCTTAGCCGTTGTAGGCGGTTTGCCTCTGTTTGATTTTTAGGCTCAGCCGTTGTAGGCGGTTTGCCTCTGTTTATATGCATGCATGTTTTTGTTTGAGTATGGCCAAGTGTGGGTGCTGGCTTCAGGGTATACCCATCTCAGTCGGAGGATGCCAGGCTTGCGTGGGTGCTCAGTATCGCGGGCGACAGTGTCCCGGTTGCTCGTACCTTGCTACATTCGCACGCTATTTTTGTTTTATACAGATTTCACCCCTTCTGGTTGCCTGGAACCTGGGGGAAATGTGTTTGGCAGCTGAGTGCCCAGCGTGTTCCACCTTTTTTAAAAGAAGTATTTCTTTAGGTGGAGGGTGATTCAGGGTCTGGGCCCTCTTGGTCGATCGCGTTGTCGAGGATTAATGTTTCACAACACTAGCCCCCATTTCTGGAGGTAGGATGCTTATTTCAGCCTCCTTCTGGAGTTCTGGACTAAAGTTAGAAACAAAATCTGCAAGAGCTTGTGATTTTATTGCAGTACGAGTTTAAAATTTTTAAGTCACAACCATTTAGGTATACAAACCACTTAGCCATTCTTACAGATAATTCATGTTTTCCCTAATATTGTCTTTAGGGGATAGCTTACTAAAGCTGAGATTATGTGAGACTCAAAATAAGGTCTTAGATTATAAGAGACTGTAAATAAGCACTTACTGACATAGTGCTGGATGCTGAGAACCTTCGCGTTCTGGTACCAGAACTTACGTCTGCCTTGGTTACAGATAGGTAGAGGTAGAGGGGTTCCTCTAGGATTTTCCTCCTGAGACTTTGTTGACTGTCCTGCTGTATGGCCCAGGCCTTTCATTTTTTTCTGCTGGAGCCTTCCTGGATGCAGATTCAGTGGTATGGTCGAGCCTTCTGGGTCCAGCATCTTCTTCCAGACGTACGACATCCAGAGCCTTCTGCTGCACCTGGGCGAAATTCGTGCAGGTCCACTTGGTCAGGTCCTCGTACAACTCTGAGCCCTCGGGTAGCCCCCAGCGGAAGGCGTGGATGGCGGTAGTTACATCACATCTGGGTATCGACACCATTTCTGCATTGAATCTAGCCAAGTAATCTCTGGTGGACTCTTCTGGACCCTGGATAATGCGGTATAGGTCGCTGGACTGCTTTTCTGGCCCCCTGCTGCTGGCGAACTGCTGGTTGAAGGCGTTCACTAACTCGGCAAAGTTGGAGATGCTCCCATTTGGTAGACTAATGAGCCATTGCAACGCTGGTCCCGAGAGGGTTGATCCAAATCCCTTGCACATGCATGCTTCTTTTAGGGGTCCTGATGTTGCTACCACCATCATCTTTTGCTTGTACTGGTTGAGGTGGTCAATGGGGTCAGTTGTGCCATCGTAGGGCACCATTGTTGGTGGCTTGAATCCCTTTGGCATGCTGACGGAAACAATGTTGCTGGTGAAGGGAGAATCCGCGTAGCAATCTTGTGCAGCCTTTTCCAGGGGCCGAGGTACACCCGGTATTTGGTAGACCAGGTCCCACAACTCTTTGTACTGCTGCTCCCACATGTTGGGTCCTGCAGAAATGTTAGTTGTAATGGGATGAGGAGATTGAGTTTCATACCCATGTGTTCTAGAAACTTGAGCGGCCTGGAGGCTGGCGACTGGGGTCGTGTGGATTATGGATGGGGTTTGCTGGATGCTGCATCCTGCTATCCCTTCTCCTCCAGTAAATTGCGGCCTCATCGAGGATCCTGCTAGCCATTCAGGTGCCTGCTGATGCGAGGGTCCTGCATAGTTATAGAAGTTAGTAGTTGAACGCATTCTTACGAGCTCATTACCTAGAGCCAATGTTTGGCGTGAAGGTGACTCGTGGGAGAGGAGCCCCAGCCCGCTGGGTGCTGTCACTTCTGGCGGAGCGATTCCTGCTAGATCCAGGCAAGTGACTAGTTCTGTTGGAACTGCTCTTCTTGGGGGTCTGGTTCCTGCATCTGCTAAGACATAGGCTGGATCCGCCTGACTTCTGGATGCAGCCTCTTCCCTCAGCTTCTGGGTGTCCTTTCTGAGGTCATCCACTGATTGGCGGAGCGTGTTCATCTCTTCCATCATTATCCGCCACATCTCGAGTGTTGGAGTTGGCTGACTCGAGAGGGACAGTGCTTGAGAGCTAGTTGGCTTCGAGCTGGTTCCTCTGCCAGTGGCTGGATCCAGAGAGTTGGTGGTTTTGGAGGTGGTTCCTCCACCAGCGGCAAGATTCAGAGGGCTGGTGGACTTCGCGCTGATTTCTCTGCCAGCGGCTGGATCCAGAGAGCCGGTAGTCTTCGCGCTGATTTCTCTGCCAGCGGCTGAATCCAGAGAGCTGGTGGTTTTCGAGCTGGTTGCAGACATGACAGCGACTCTACCAGCAGCTAGATTACTTAATGTCAGGGAGTTGGCGGCCTTTGGGCTGGTCCCTGACATGACGGCGGCTTCTTTGCTTGACCAGTTTCGGGGAAGACGATCACTATAGCCCCACGGTGGGCGCCAAAATGTTTTGGTCGAAAATTACCTAAACGGGTCGAGAATTACCAAAAGTAGTTAAAGTCGGGTTATAGTGATCTTTGGGTGAGATAAATGGTATTTATGTTAGAAATTGTAAAAGTAAAACGGATTATGAAGATTAGAAGAAGTAAGAGGAGGAAAGACACAAGGAGGGTTGTTGACGCGGAAAACCCGTTAGGGAAAAACCGCGGGGGAAACTGAGTTCCACCAATTCCACTAGAAAATTCGACCAGAAAGTCGAGTAATATTACAAGTATTTCTATGGATTTCTAGTGAGAGAAGTATTTAGTCTAATGTGTACAATTTTCTTATGTCCCGAGTCCCCTCCTCATGCTGCTTCTTTCTTCTATTTATGCTCCCCTCTTCTACTTGTGGCCGTTGGATCAAAGCATTATCCAACGGCCAGATTTGGGGTGCAGAGTCTGCAGGATTACTTTTCAGCTTTTTCCCCTTTTAGCTTTCTTTTCTTTTCCCTTTCTTTTGCAGGCTTTTCTCCTTTCACTTTTTAGGCAAGTGTTGAGCCTTGTGCTATAGCCTCATACTCTTTTTCTTATATCTCTTTTGGGCCATGCTTGGGTCTTCCTCAACAAGCTACCCATACCCACTTGCTATACTCTTCACGTGACAACAACCCTCTTTTGTGTTTCTTGATTCCTTCTTCTATGCTCTTATTTTATTATTGACTTTGACTTACTTTAATTCCTCCACCCATACGATGACACGTGTCGAGGAGTCAAAATATTAATTTTGGGGTCCAACAATATTGTTTGATTGCCAAGATCATTGGTAATTAAGAATTTCTACATGAATTTAATTGCTCCATTATATGGGAAATCACTCACCAAATCCCGTTAGTCATTGAATTCTCACATGAATTAACTTCCTTCCCTCGTGTGGAAATCACTCACCAAATCCTCGTTGGTCATTGAATTCTCACAGGAATTAACTTCCCACGTGCAAATCAAACACTTTTTTAACATTCACGTGAATTCACATACGAACCAAACACTTTTTGGAAATTCACGTGAACTTGAAGTTGCCGTTGCTGGGAATTTTAATTCCCTTATGTCAACTAAACAAGCCCTAATTACAGTCCCGTAGTCACTGTGTTAATTACTTGTATGTCAGGTCGAAGATAATAACTGATCATTTTTTTCATATTGCAGATCGAGTCAACTTAAATATCTCCGGCTTGCACGTTTAGGTAGCATACTTTTTATTGTCAAGGAACTGAAAGAACTTGAAAAGCTAACTTCCTTGGAGCAACTTGTTCTTAGTTTTTCCTCTCTTCCATCTCCGATGGAAGGGAATATCATTCCTGTTATCTCGTCTTGCCGCTTTCTCAAAAGTTTCGGTTTGAACAAGCAGTGTTCATATGAACCAGCATGTGACGAGGAGGCACTGGCAATTGCAGCAGCCATGCCTAATCTGCGCCGCCTTCAGCTCCTTGGAAATAATATGACCAATGTTGGTCTAACTGCAATCCTTGATTGCTGTCCTCTTCTTCAATCTCTTGATCTGCGTAACTGTTTCAAGTTGGATCTTGCTGGAAATTTGAGAAAGAGATTATTGGATACTATCAAAGATTTACGACTTCCAGAGCTTAATTACAATAATTATTATGTTAATGTCCCTTATGTCGATACTGTTTCTGGAAGGGATGATGACATTTCATATCAGAATGATTTGTATGGTTATTATTTCTGTTAGTAATTTCCGCTTCATAGTGACGATCCTCCCATTTTTCAACAAGCGAGGCGTCTTTACAAAGGGAAAACATGAAGTAGTCAAGGGCCGGCGACCGGCGTACTAGGTTTGTTTAAGGGAACAGTATAATTTCTCTTAGATTGAAATTGATCAAGTCAGTGTAGAATTTCTAGATGATGATGAATGTACATTATGTATTTTGATTATTGGTTTGTTTCCTGAAATTAATCCTTCCGTTATTGACCAAGATGTATCATGGCGTCTCAAGGTTTTTGGCACAATTGATCTCTCCCTTGTGTCGGATTGTATCTTTAAATCTCCTTTTTAGCCACGGGTATTTGTATATATCGAAGGTAACCAAAAGAAAGAGATGAAAAGTATATCAATGTAGATGAAATTTTGAAAAGTATTTGTTGAGATCTCTTCTCATATGTGTGTGAGAGGCATTGTTTTACTACTCCTTGCTTGTGGGTCGGTCACACGTAATGACCCGCAATGCGGTCGATATCAGTGCTGGGTGTTTAATCTATCTAGACATAGAGGGTTTTGGCTCTGATGAGCTTTGCTCCTATATCACATCTCCGTATGTTATTCTTTCTAATTTTGCAGTTCTTGAATGATTTGTTGATAATGCAGCAGGCGTAGTTGTCATATTTTTGTGACGTATTTTAAAGGTTCTTGGTTTGGACTTTGGAGCCGTGACGGAAACAGAATCTAAGTCGATTGTTAATTCGTGAGGTAAACTGAAAGTAGAATCGGAAATTTTAACTTAAAAGTTTTTCGAGTTTTTTGTTTCAATTGCTTGGGGGTCTGGGCGACTGCTCTGCAGCTCTGCTAGACCTTTAGTTCTACCACTGGCCTAGCCTGTCTATGTTTCTTCTCATGAACTGATTCCTCTTTTTTCGTTTTTACTGAATTTGATACTATATCAATGAGCTTGATGATTCTAACTCTAATTTTACTGCAGATCGAGTCAACATAAACGCATATCGGTTAAGGCAGTGAAGGAAGCACTTGAAAAGCTATCTTCTTTGGAGGAACTAGAATTTACTCTCTGCAACTTTCGGGGACAAAAAACCGTTCCTATTGTTAATTCTTGTCCTCCCGTTTCAACTTTCAAACTCAACCGGGTCCATCGATTTATGGAATGCAATGAAGAGGTATCGGCAATTGCAAGATGCATGCCTGCATTACTTCACCTTCAGCTAATTGGAAACAATATGACAGATGATGGTCTAACTGCAATCCTTCACTGTTGTCGTCGTCTTCCGTCTCTTGACTTGCTTATGATTGCTGTAAGCGTGAAACAGAACTAAAACAATGCAAATATGGATTCGTGCTCGTCTCTCAAAACTTTTGGATTGAATAAGTGGGGTTCAAGATATACATACAACATAGGTAATGCTGAGGCATTTGCAATTGCAAGAAGCATGCCCGAATTAAGCCACCTTCAGCTTATTGGAAATAATATTTCAAGTCATGGTCTCACAAGAATCCTCGATGGATCACGGATGTCCTCTTCTTCAATCTCTTGATCTGCGTGAATGTTACCATTTGGGTATTTCGAAAAATTGCAAGAGATTACGGAAAATAGTAAAGATTTGCATCGCCCAAACAACTCCACTGTGGACTATAATCTATCTTACTTAGAGTCGTCTATATCCCGTCTGTCCAAATGTTAGACTCGGTTGTTTTATACCTTACTTAAACAACCTGTATATGTCGCGCTTGACAGCTACGGAGTATTCAATATTCAAAGTGTAACTTTGAATGGTTCCCTTATTTGGCATATTGTAGAGGGCTCTCAAACCCACTATTCAACACACGGTCACAAGGTTGTTCTTGTATTGTTTGTTATACTCTGAACACCTACAATTTGGAAGTAGATTGCATGTGGTAGCTCGATAAGGTAAACTAATCCTAGGACTAATACATGATTTTTCACCGGTGTTGAGCCTCACTCGGTCACATCTTGAAAACCCGTTGTAATCTTATCAATTTTACGACTTATACCGATACTTTAGATATCAACTTTAAAAAAGATAATCGATTTTTTGTATGGTACGAATAGTAAGGTAATCCCCTTAAACTCATTTGAGCCTTTGTTCTTAATGACATTGTCAAATATTTTTGATTTCCGACCATTATAGTTTTACGAGGTTGTATCGAAATGATCTTAACCTCGTGATTTAGAAAACGTAAATTATTGACTCGGAAAAATTACAATTTAAAAATAAGAGTAAATTATTGACTACGAGGGAGCGGACAAGTCTCAACAGTCTCAATCACTCAAGAGTACTAGTGTATTACAGTCACAGATAACTGATCTGCAATAACTGATTATTATACCAAACAACCGTCATCAATGACGCTTATCATTCTTGTTTGTTTCTCTTGTTTGTTTCTCGTACCAATCTCACTCACTTGTACCCCATCATTTCCATGGCTTCCTTCTTATCATTCATTTCTCATCTCTTCCGGGGCTGAATTGGCGTTGTTTTCTAATGCCCATTAGCTGTTCGACGAATTGCCTGAAAGAGTTTAGTGGGTTAACCACTGATCAAAGAAATGGGCTTGACTCCATTAGCGTGGTACTGTCGCCCTGTTGAAAATGGGATTTGGGAAAGAATGGGGGATACTGGGTTTGCAGCATATGTTCCTTGTCAAATTGGTATTGTCGTTTCGGTATCAAGTTTTGCTCTGATGATAGTGTGTGCCTACAGGATTTGGCTTACCTTGATGGGTAGTAAATGTAGGAGGTTTTGTTTGAGATCAAAGTGGTTTAATTATCTGCTAGCTGTTTTTGCTGCGGCTTTTGCTGTTGAGCCATTGGCTAGGTTCATTCTGAATGTTTCGATATTCAATTTGGATGGAGTTCCTGAACTTGCTCCATTTGAGGTGACTTCTTACTTCCTGTACTGGTTCATGGAATTTTTTTGGTAGATAACAGAATCTTCTGGATGAAGTTAGATTCTTACTTTTGTTGTGTTTGCGATTTAATGATGATGCAGCATGATTCTTCTGGGTGTTTTTTTGTTGCTGATGTCTTCCTGTGGCTTTACCTATATATGGACTATCCTGCCAAATGGATTTTATTCTTTCAGTTTGTGTTTGTGTGGGGACTGGGGACCATGGTATTAAATGTCATGATTTAGGAATTGATCATTGCAGCCTGATTCCGGTCATTGCATTTCACAGCGCCTCAAAATGTGGTCTTGGTAGCCATCAAGTTCTTGATAAGAAGTTGTTGCTTTGACCCGGCAAATAGATCATTTTGGGTATGGCCACCGTATGGGTCGAGCCAGTTTGTGTCCGGGACATGTTGCATATTTTTTCATTCAGGTTAGGTCATTTGGGGATCAGGTTGGTTTCAAGTGTGTGATTAACTGATTATCTATTCATTTAGGGGTAAGGGATTAGTTCAGGGAAGCAAAATTCGGGTATGCTCGGGTCAATTCGGGAATCAGTGTAGATTCGTATTCACTTGTTAGCTTACGCATCATTTTGGGTTGGGACAATTTTTCCTGTGATTCACTGATACGGTGTCATGGCCGAGAATTTGAACAATGTTTAGGACACAATGTCAAAGATTAAGCTTAATTCTAAATATCATAGTGCTGTTGGACCTCAACCTTTTAAAATGGTTTGATTCAAGAAAAAATTCTTATTCTCATGGGCTACATCATTATTTGCTAGCAAATGATTTTCTTCTTTCTTATTTGTTCTTTGTTGCCAGACTTTGCATGGGGCTTATGAATCTCAGCTGGTTGCTTCTTAGTGGTATAAGATGCTCGTTGTGAAATACAATGCTCATCAGATTGAAATTCTTATTGAAAAAGTGACCATATATGTATGAAACCAATGGGGATACAGTAGAAAATTCTGCAGCGTAAAAACCTGCCTTTGAATCCACTCTCGTCTACAGAATCTTTAATTTTGTGATATGATCAACTGTTTGTTACTCATAAGGGTATGGTAAAAAAAAACAGAGCACATTCAGTATACGCTGCAGCATTTCTTCTTAATTTAAATTCTTTTTATTATTATCACGTCTCACTGCAGGTACTTACACTGATAACAGAGGCATTTTCTTGGTCTCTACTATTAGTAACGCTTCTTTTGGAGACAAAGGTCTACATCCACGAGTTTCAGTGGTACATTCGTTTTGGAGTTATTTATGATTTGGTGGGATATGCTGTTATGGTCAAGCTTATATACTCGACGAAAGAGTTTTACAGCAGGTTAATTTTTTTTCTTCTTCTGTTATTCAATAATTTTCCCCTGCTTGGAAAAATAGAATAAACATGAAAACTGAGTACAGGGTGGAGGATACCTATTGTTTTTTTTGTTCCAAGATTTCCAACCTTTCTCAGTTTCTCTCGCCTGAAATGGCATAGGCAATGTTTATCTGTCCGTGCGTGACTGACTGAATTGTTAAAGAAATACTTTAAATAACATTATGAATAGTGTCAAATCTGTTATGAATTTGTTCAACTAGTTTGGAAAGGTCCAAAATCTAGAAAGAAAGAAACCACCCTATAAATGATATGTGGCTTTATAACAGATTTGTTTGTACCAAGTTCTCTAGTAAATAATAATGTAGCACATAGCCATCTACTTACCAAAAATCAAGGGATGTCCTACCTTTTTTTTTGTCAAATCTGTTATGTTGTATTTTTGATCCTAATCATTGGTCTCATATTTTACTCTTTAAACAGGAACATACTATATTTATGCTTCAGCATTTTCTTCTGCAAGGTTTGTAGATCCTCCGTATTCGATGCTTTTATCCCAGCTTCTTAAGTAGGGTCTTTTTTGTATTCTGTATTTATTAAAATCCTCTCTCATGCATTATGTTTGTTGTTAACTTCTGCTATGGACCTTGTATTAGAAAAATCATGAAAGAGGGGTAGCTCATGACAGTTTCTCTTATAGCCTGTTAAAATGGACGCTATGTGGATGTGAGACTCTGAGGAGCTCCTTCACATACTCGAAATGCAGAATTGCGTTGAACCCTATACGGTTACTTACTCAATTAGCTTTCTTATTAATGGTTGCCACTGTTAAAGCTACCACTTAGGAGAAAGCATGAGAACATGTTGCTTCAAAGTGTGAGCCTTGACTTGGCATACACTATCGACTATCATAATTCGTAAGAGCAATAAATCCTGAATCCCTGATAAGGCTGGCTTATCTTTAGGACGTACTAGTTATATGGAGCTGCTTGTAAACAGTGTCATCTCAAAGATAGTACCTACGTGGCTCCGGAGGCTCCTCATTATGATTAGCTATTCATGCAATCATATCTTCTTTGACGGCTGATGTTTTGTTGTAGGTTGTTTTTGGAATCCTTCTTGCTCTTCGTGTTCCACGTTTGGATCTTTTGCCTTCCTATACACTAGTCAATGCCCAAGATTCTGATGATTTTGCTTATGAAGAACTCCTATCCGGAGAACACATATGTCCTGAGAGATATGTAAGCCTGATCTCTAGTAAGTGCAATTGATTGAATGATAGGTTATTTCTCTTTTAAGTAAAAAGGGTTGAGATGACATACAATAGAAGTTGGGCCATTTTCCATGTAGTTTTTTGCCCAATTGATGATATCTTGAATATTCGATTTGAGGAACAAAAAACTAATTCCTAAGATATTAATGGTTTTACGTGTGGTTCTTTGCTAGGAGTATACTACGGTTGGATGACCCCGCTGCTGGAGAAAGGATATCAAAGGCCCATTTCCGAAAAGGATGTGTGGAAGCTGGATACTTGGGACCAGAGCGAAACACTCATAAATAGGTTTAGACCTTATTCTCACATTTGTTCTCCCGTGTTGTGTTTCTATCTCTTTCTTTTCCGTTGATACCTCTGACCTTGAGTTTTACCATATTGATATCTAAATCTTGGGCAGAGGCACCATCCCTCATGGATGAATGTCATTATATCATATTTCTCATACTAGTCGTGCTTCACTTGTTTCCCTGCAAGGTTCAACAAGAATTGGGCTGAAGAATCCCAAAGACCCAATCCATGGCTTCTAAGAGCTCTAAATAGAAGTTTCGGCAAAATGTTTGTTCCACTTTGCTTCTTTAATGTTTGATATTGTATTCGAGTCTTTCGAACTTTTTAATGGACAAGTGTTAATTACACTAAATTTTACAGGTTTTGGCTTGGTGGCTTGTTTAAGGTAAAATATATTTAGCTGTAACAACTAACAACTGCGTTTGAAGGGTATAGTAATAAATGGATACTTATGTGCTTTTTCCTTGGCTTGTTTAAGGTAAAACTCGTCATGTTTGACTTATCAAAACAACTATTTCTTAAAAGTTGTAACGATTTTATATTAGAGAAAATATCGTCACATTCTACAACGATTGACCTCTAAGGTCAAATGGGGATAATATAGACAAGATGTAGGAAATATGGGAGTAGTTTTGATGCTTTTTCCGTGATACCAAGATCAGTCTTGTCTCCATTTTAGCTATTAAAATAATTGATTATCAAAGGAATGTCTTTTCATTATATTAGGAAAAACACAGTAGCATTTTTACGAATTTAACTTTGCACTTTAATAGGGTTTGTCTAATTGGTCTCTTGTGTACCATATTGTAGATTTGTTATGATCTTTCGCAGTTCATTGCTCCAGTTCTACTTGACCATCTGGTGCAGGTTAGCTCTTTGTGAAATCTGTTGCACCACGCCAGTTAAATGTTGTCATTGGAATTGCAAAAGTCAAGTCCATAGTTTTTTGGCCTTTAGTATATCTGGCGTTCATGGATGAACTTGTAACCATTGTTTAACCCTCTTCAGTCTCTGCAAGAAGATCAAGTTTGGCTTGGTCATTTGTACGCCTTCCTAATCTTTATTGGTGTGGTATGACTCTTCCTCCAAGTTTCAATGTAAGTTTTGTATGCTATTGATGGCTGTACCGACTCTAAACAGTCGGATTATGTTCAGTTTTTCACTAATCACTTCATCTCTTTACGTCTTGTAATTGAATGTGCTTATGGTTCCAAATGTTTTAATGGAAAAAATGGCACTGTTTGTTAGAATATCTGCTGCTATATTTCTTTTTTCGAAAAGCAAGATATAGCATTAATGAAGGGAAACCAAGGGGTTGACACCAATGTACAAAAGATATCAGAGAGGCAGCCCGCTACAAAAAGACACAATGGGGTTGAATTATCGATTGCCATAACATATCGTTTGATACATTCAAA
The DNA here is from genome assembly GCA_029255685.2 of Silene conica. Classification (NCBI taxonomy): domain Eukaryota; kingdom Viridiplantae; phylum Streptophyta; class Magnoliopsida; order Caryophyllales; family Caryophyllaceae; genus Silene; species Silene conica. Next base: position 80,484,946 of record CM055314.2, read on the forward strand.
ATGCTGAATATTATCAATTGTTCTTGTAAATAATTGTTTTAAAGTTGATTTACTGATATGTTTTCACCGTGACAGCTTAAATAGTTTCTTTCTGTTTTTCGAACAATGCGTGAAATATCATATCTTCTGTGTTGAAGAACGTGTTTTACTATTTAGTTTGACTCCTGCTTCTCAAGCTATAATATTTGTTTTAATAGCTATTACTGACTTCCTTATCCTTTTTGTCCAGTCACTCTGTGTACTCTTTGAATCTCAGTATTTTCGGAATGTTATGCGCGTTGGTTTCAGGCTGAGATCGACATTGGTAATTTCATTAGCCATCGTATAGCTTTAAATTTGATTTGATGGTCTATTTAATGTCTGAAACAATCCGGAAAACATTTCATGTCTCCTTTCAGGTTTTATTTTGTAATATAAGTGAATGCATCTAATGTTGTTATTGTTTCAGATTGATACATCTTGACACGATAATGGAAATGATTGTTATTAAATTTGATTAAAATCACCATTTTTATTTTTATTGTGTATAAGTAAAGAACCTCGGACAAAAATTACACGATATATATATGAGCTAGTTTGAATCTTGGAACTAGTTCAAATTGATTATTCAAGTAGAGATGGTTAATGGAGTATAGCTTTTCCGAATACCATTTTTTTAAGTTTTTTTTTATAAGTACTACTGTACTAGTAATGTCAATTAAACGACATCAAGGGACGTTGCCCCTATACAAAAGCTTTTCTGAATATGGCTATGAAGGTTAAGGGGGATTCTAACATAGCTATTGTTTTAAAATGCAGGTAGCTGCTATATTTCGCAAAATATTAAGACTAACACATGATAGCCAACTGCGATTTCCTTCTGGAAAAATAACAAACATGATATCCACGGATGCTAATGCGCTTCAGGCATGTATATTTTGCTCTAGGCATTTTACATCATTAATAGTTCATGCACCGCAATATGGCTCATTGCGGGCCTGTAAGGGTAAATCTTTTCATAACTGGGTACTGCTTTAAAAATAACCAGCGCTTGTTAATTATAATCTCTAGTATAAGAGATTTATACCTAAACACGCTTCCTTCTTTTCACTCAATCATTTACGTTCTTTTCGGGAACCTCTCCCATTCCTTACAATTTTTATTTGGCAAGCTTTTGAGTGTTTTTTCGTAATAACAACTTAAACATATCTCTTTCCAATACAACCACTTCTAACCCAAATCTAAAGGATTCCATAAAATGTATGGACTAGATTTTTGGCAATGGTATCGAGAAAAGACAACATTAGTGAATCTTCTTTTTGTGCAGCAAATATGTCAACAACTTCATAATTTATGGTCAGCTCCATTTCGAATCACTCTTGCTATGGCTTTACTTTATCAACAACTGGGAGTTGCTTCTCTGTTCGGTTCACTTATGCTTCTTTTTATGTTCCCTGTACAAGTAAGTCGCTCCATTACTTTTATCTTTCATTCTGGATAATAAACGTGTTACTTAAATCTTATCTCTACTTTTTCGAAACAAGAGATGCTTGTAGGCCTGTACGGCTGTACTGATGGACATATATCTACCACTCTTCCATTCTGTTAAAATAGTACCTAAAGACTGTAACATGTCAAAATTAAAGACTACTAAGATCAACATTAGCATGAATATAAAAGGACAATATTAATGTCATAGAAGCTGACTAACAGCAAGGTGCTGAGTTTTACATCAAAATTTCTGCCACAACTGATCATTATTTATAGAAATAATAGAGCTTTTGCTGTTCCTTTCGTGTTCCTCGTCAAGTTAAGGATAGTTCATATAGTCGGAGTGTAAATCTACCAGACTAAAGATCTAATGGATGGCACGACGCTGGCCTTGAGGGAGCAGATCATAGTACTTGAGTCTTCAGATGGAGCACAGGGATGAATCGTTTTCTGATATGAACCTAAGCTTAAGTTTTTATTAGAAACAAATTTTGCCCCAGCTTGTCACTCTTCTAAAGAGGGTTGACAAGCAAACTTGGTGTATTATTACTTGATTTGTTTCTCTTAGCTACTTATCTTCATCATTGATGCTTGATTTGTTTCTCTTAAGAGTCTTTGCTACTGATCTTCATCATTTATGCTTGATTTTTTACTGCTGTTAGACTGATTGTGGATTAAAGACTAAACAAGAAAGAAAGTAAATGGGAAAAAAAGAGAAATTGCTATTATGGATGAGTTAGCTGGGGGAGAATGTATTAGCATACTCCATTTCCTTCTGATCATGGTATCTAAATTCAGGTCGCCATACCATATTATTTCTGATGCCTGATTAAGTGTTCAAGACTGAAATTGATATCTAATACCATGCTTCTGCTGGCCTAATCTCGTGAAATTATATTAAAGCGAACCTTTTATTTAGCTTAACTTGTTTGGACTAATTTTGTTTGCAGACACTTGTGATCAGCAGAATGAAGAAACTCTCTTCGGAGGGATTGGTTCGCACTGACAAGCGGGTTGGTCTCATGAGTGAGATTTTGTCTGCAATGGATATTGTAAAGTAATTTTCAGTCAGAGCAGAACATTTAATTTAAAATTACTCAACACTTGAAGTTATTACTATGTTTTGATGGATTGGTTAAGAAAATTGATGCTACAATCGGTTAAATTCTGATATTTCAGTTTCAAATCATGTAGATGCTATGCTTGGGAGGAAAGTTTCCATTCAAAGGTTCAGTGGATGAGGGCTGATGAGCTGTCATGGCTCCGCAAATCCCAAGCACTTGGAGCTGTATGCCAAATTCTATCTAAAATAGACTAAAATCTTGATTTTTGCCAGTATTTATTCCCAAAATTATTCGAGAGTGTGTTTTCTGTTAGTAGTGGTATGGCAAGTCCCAAGGGTCCTTCAAAGCAATTCCTACATATTTATGCCATATTACCGAGCTACAGAATTTGTAGACTAGATCAGCTGGAATCCTTCAAAGTAGGAGACAAGAGTAATTCCATATGATGAGATAAAAAAATTATTTGATGACCACTTGATATATTACGAGATGTCGGATGGAAGTTAAAACTTGGAAACTGCTATTCTTCATTAAGCAAATGTGTAGTGCCTTTCAAACATGTTAACGTTTGTAGACACGTGTTGCAACTATATTTCCAATGTACAATTTTCTTAAACATTAAAAATAGATATTCTGGGTGCTTTTATAGTTTTATCTTTTAAGAGCTTTGCTTTCTTGATTCCTTCTTTTGGCTTCAATGCAGCTAAACAACTTCATATTAAACAGTACCCCAGTGGTGGTTGCGGTTGTCTCTTTTGGAATGTTCACTTATCGTGGCGGGGATCTAACACCAGCAAGAGCTTTCACGTCTCTTTCACTATTTACCCTTTTACGACAGCCTCTTACCATGTTGCCTAGCATAATAACTCAGGTGTTGCCCCATTTCATTTTGAATGAGCTATTTGTTTGCACTATGTCCAGTCGTCTGTGAATCTTGGCAGGAACGAATTTCACCACCTCTTATTTAATGTGGTTCACTTCTAGATAACTCTTGCTACCTCTTTTTTGAAATATTGTCTCCTTTTCATGAGTTTTGTTACAGACTTTTATGTATGTTGGGTATGGTAATCACATTCACAGCATTTGCTCCTTTCGGAAATATATATGCTCTCTCTTTTCCATTGCGTTCCACTCATTTATTTTGGGCACAAGTCTTCAGAAATACATTATTTAAATGCAGAAACTTGCAAATGGGTTTTAATAAACTAAGAGCTTTATTGGTTTAAGGCAGTCATATTGCCAGAGAAAACCATCTGAGAAATGACAACCACGATGATAATGGTCAAAAGCTAAAAGTACTGTTAGAAAGATCATCTATTGATGAAATTATCTGAGTGGATAATGACCTGACCAGAATCCAACTCAACTCGAAAGGGTATTTTGACACGATATGACCCTACCCGCCTTGTTCCAGCCTAAACTGGCGGTCAATGGGGGTGGAGCAAGAACTCAAAGAAGGAATATTGACCAATGCTGGGAGAAAGGAAGGGGCGAGGGTGGGATCTTTAATTGGGTTTGAGTTATTTAATTGTGAATGGGTAAGGTTAGAGGTTAATTGTGTCATCATGATAAATTAATGATGGGTTTTATAATGGCATTTTTCATCATTATGTTTTTCTTTCTAGAGGATACTTTGTTCATTCATTCATTGTCCCTGAAGACCTGCCCAGATAGGAAAGAAACAAAATTTGAGGAACAATAAGAAATGACCCAAAAGTAATTTGGGAGGAACATTGTCAAATGGAGGGAGGAGTATTTGTGTGCGGTCACTACTGTGATATTTATAAAGAGTTGCTTTCTGTCACTACTGTGTTGTTTTTAAAGAGTTCCTTTTGTTAACAGGTTGTAAATGCTAATGTATCATTACAGCGGATGGAAGAACTATTGTTGGCCGAAGAGAGACCTATAATGGCCAACGTATCTCCTGAACCTGGGCTTCCAGCCATCTCAATTGAAAATGGTTATTTTTCATGGGATTCTAAGGTTAATTTTCAGTCTTAATTTAAGGCCTTTTTTGTATAGCAAAATAGGAGGGAAAGAGAGGAGCTGGGGATAGAGGAAAAGGAAAGGGAAGGAAAGGAAGAGAAGGGGAGGGGAGGGGGAATGGAGTATGACTGTTTAGATACGGTTTCTCTCCAAATCTTTCCTATGGTGGAGGGATTTTTTGCCTTCAATATGAGAAACCTTGTCCGAAATTTCTCATTGACCTTGATGGGCTTGAAGATTCATTAATTCTGTTCCAGTCATATGCACCTGATCACTCGAGATGTCAGTTACTATTATATGTTGTGAAACTTACCTTCTTGTACCAAATCCAAGACTTGACTACTTTATGTTTGTAAGTTTATTTGATGACGGGGCTTATATTGAAAGAAAATAGGCTTTTACCCTCTAGGAGAACTAGAATACAAATGAAGCAAAAAGGAGCACTCATTTCACGTGAACAATTGAACACTGATGTCTCTTTCCATGTGGAATTTGTTTATTCACAATTCCTACGTTGCACAGAAACCTATTCTATCAAATATCAACCTGAGCATATCAGCCGGCAGTTTGGTAGCTGTTGTCGGAAGTACCGGTGAAGGGAAAACGTCACTGATATCAGCAATGCTTGGAGAGCTTCCCCCTCTGGCCAACAGTAGGGTTCTTATCAGAGGAACTGTTGCCTATGTTCCTCAAATCTCGTGGATTTTTAACGCCACTGTGAGTTCAAGGCCCCTTCTATGCATTTATAGATTCATGTAATTTCCAGAGTTTCTATTTAAATTTAATACACTTACTGAGTATATCCAACAAATCGATGATCCAATTCTGTAAAGTAATTTTAACTGACAGACGATGGAGTAAAAAGACCTTAAATCTGGGATGGTGACTATGTTACCCCAACTCTCCATATTACCTTGAGCATCTGCATCCTACACTTTATACACAGACTTGGGGTATGTCACTTCACACTTGGACGCTTCAAACTAAGCTAACAGATCTTAATTTTCAACAAATAGCCCGGTCCAGTGACACACACTTGTGTTGGATACTTCTTACCGAGTCAGAGTATCATAGAAATCGGTGGATTATGTTCCAGGCTCTTTGATATGGCTTGCAATTGGCATATGATTGTCCGTTCTGACATTTGTGTTTAGGTTCGCGATAACATATTATTTGGGCTAGAGTTTGATTCTAGAAGATATTCAGAGGCCATTGGAGTAACTGCATTGCAGCTAGACCTTCAGTCACTTCCCGTAAGATTGATGGAGAACATATTCTGCTTTAATATCTGGATTATATGTTCATGTTGTGTGATTATACTTCTACAACCTCTTGATGTCAGGGGAAGGATCTAACTGAGATAGGTGAAAGAGGAGTCAACATCAGTGGTGGGCAGAAGCAAAGAGTTTCGATGGCCAGAGCTGTGTACTCAAACTCAGATGTTTACTTATTTGATGATCCTTTAAGTGCTCTTGATGCCCATGTTGCTCAGCAGGTTAATGATTGAGCACCCTCCTTTTCTTTTCTTTTTTTCTGAAAAATATGATACGAAATATGAGAAAAAATTACTGGTAGCTTTTGAGTCTCGTTGAGGAGAACCAAATGTCTGACTACTCAAATGACTTTCTAGATTCATAATGTTGGTGAATTTCACATGTCTTGGAAGTACATTTGTTTTTACGCTGCTAAACCTGTTATTCATGAGCTAAGATTTATTGATGTTCCCTCATATTTTTTCATCATCTCAGCTCTCTCCTGTTTCAAGTAATTTCTACTTTGTATAAAAAAAAAGCCTTTTTCCATAACATTCTGGCCTTCTCTTTGCCATCGACCTCTTATCTTCGGATATCTTGGTATCATTTCATGGCTGGTTGTCGTCACCCAAAGTATGCTCATGTCCTGGACTTCCAAACAAATTAAAACAGGTTTTCCATCGATGTATCTTGGAACAATTGCAAGGGAAAACGAGGATCCTTGTTACTAATCAGCTCCATTTTCTTCCTCAAGTAGATAAGATTATTTTGGTCAGCGATGGGACGGTGAAAGAAGAAGGAACTTTCGAAGAGCTTTCAAAAACTGGCCCTCTATTTAAGAAGCTGATGGAAAATGCAGGGAAGATGGAAGAACATGACATTGAAAAAGTGAAGGATAAAAGTCAGGTCCATGAAACCTCAGTGCCATCCGCTGCAAATTATAATGAGGATAAAGAGACCCGTAGATTTTCGAATAAACGGAAAAGCAAAAGATCTATTCTTGTTAAGCAGGAAGAAAGAGAAACTGGTGTTGTCAGCTTCGGTGTTCTGATGAGGTAACTTATCTTTCAAATGCTACAGTGTTTTCTTAAAGCCTTGAGCCCTTAAACGACTCATATTTGATGTACGTAGCTTTATCTTCTTTTTTTTCCATCAGTTGGAAGGCCTGGCATACCTCAGAATCTTAGCATACTGTGAAGTGAATAAATATATCACCTTCAATGTAGAACAAGCAACTTCAATGTAGCTTGAGCTCGATGGTATTGACTTTGTGGGAGTTTTGGAGAAATAATTTTTATTGAGTGATTATGCAGAACTTATTTGGGATAGCAATGTCAAGAAACCCAACACTGTGCACTTACTGCCGTTACCACGAATTCGTGAATATTGAGGAGGATTATGTTTTTTAAAGTGCGATTAGGTTTCTAGAAGAAAAGCAGGTTTTACTTGATCAAACCAAAGAGCTCTTTTTGCGCCATGTAGTAGTCACTTATTTTGTCTTGTTGAGAAGTGTAGAGGGGTTACCATTTAATCCCCTGTAATATTTCGTCTAGTTGAGTTAGATACTGCTGCATCAAGATGCCAAAGAAACTCAGTCCATAAATACAACTCTATACTGGACCCTATATATATGTGTGTTCTTAGTTATTCTAACGTCATCTTCTTTATACCGTGTAATCATCCATATTAGTTTTCTGGTATTCATGGTAACTGCCTTGTTACTTACGAAACTCTGCATGAAACAACAAAGCACAATTTTACTGGAGGAAAAAAACCAGGCTCTATTCGGCCTCAGAATATTAATGTACAGATTATAGTTGTTGGTCAGAGTGCAGTGTTCATGGATGACGGTTTAGGATTAGCGATAAGAAATCAAAAGGGATGCTGTCAGAGTTGATTTTCTGTGTGTTCGTCATACAGGTGGAAAGGATGCTTCTATATTAAATCATGTGAAAGTGTACAACAATATAGCATTTACTTTGTTCAATTGATTTGACATGAACCACTGCTTACTATTGTTTAGGTACCAAGTCGCTTTAGGAGGCTTTTGGGTGGTATTAGTACTCTTCATGTGCTATCTTTTAACCGAAGTTCTGCGAGTTTCTAGCAGCACCTGGTTACGTAAATGGACAGACCAAAGTACCTCAACGAGTTATAGACCTGGATACTATATTATGATTTATGCTCTTCTTGCATTTGGTCAGGTATGTTTAGCAAGCATATTGTTTAAAAAATTTATCCTACAGTTATCAGCTACTCATAAATTTTATTCTTTAAAATATGATCTGAAATTTATGAGGATTTAGGTCTCTGTTTGGATATGAAGCTATGCATCATATTGATTGTCGTGCCAAGATCCACTCTCTTAACATCAACATCTCCTTATTACTCATCATCTTGAAAAGGCGAAAATTTCCCTTCGCATCCCTTTCGGAGTCTCGACTATCGCTTCATTGCCAGAGAAGTCACCGTAAAACACTACCACGCCACCCACTATGACCTAGTCACCGGCCCACCGCCCCTCCTTTGTTACTTTCATACCCTGCAACTCCAAACGGAGCTCCCCCAAAAAGGATTTGGAATACGATTTCCCAACCCCGTAAAATTGTTCTTTTAACCCTTTTTCTGAAATCTCTGTTGGCGGCACTGCTGTATCCGACTTAGCTGACAACCTCTAAGGTTGGGGATCCCTTTCTGAGAGTTGGGTTGAATGGGTGATGTTGCAACGCTGGCGTGGGTTAGGGCTGGTGGTGGGTTGCTGAGTGGAATGTCAGTATAGTGTTTGAAAGTTGCAGACTGAAAGCATGGGGTGGGGTTGGTGATGGTGGATGAACAGACGAGCCTATGGTGGGTAATGGGTTGTGCAAGAAAAAATCAAGGACCACATTTCGATAATTGGGTATTTAATAATGTGGAGTAATCTTAATTCTCCAAAAAAAATTTATGGCACATATATGAGTAACTGCAAATTATGCAGTTAAATCCCCTATTCTCCATGTTGAATTAGAGAACCGTTAAAATTTTGTTTAATAGAACATCAACTCTATTATATTTTTTAGTGGCGAATAGATTTAAACATCTTTCACGGTGGAGATTTATGGCACCATGACACCAATTTACCTGTCTTTATGATGTTTTCTCCCCTTTGGTTAACTTGTGTATGAAATAATAACCGCTCTCGCCAAATTAACTGCTTTCTCTGAGTAAACCCTGTTATTACGAAACAGCGTAAATCTCTGGAATGAGTGGAGTTTTAGGTGCTTTTTATAAGTTACAATTGTTCTGATTAGTTTTTCCCTGTTTTATCGATCAGCCTGGATGTAAAGAACTGCCCTTATTACCACATTCCTAAATAAGGATGCGAAGAACTAAAGATCACAGTTGAGTAATATTCTCTTTATTTTCCTTGATATGTCCAGGTTATGCTAACTTTGGTGAATTCGTACTGGTTGATCCATTCAAGTCTTTGTGCAGCCAAAAAGCTGCACGATGCGATGCTAAGCTCTATTCTTAGAGCTCCGATGTTATTTTTTCAAACCAACCCACTTGGCAGGACGATGAATAGGTTCTCCAAGGATTTGGGAGATATAGATAGGGAAGTTGGCAATTATGTAAATATGTTTTTGGGTCAACTTTGCCAGCTCCTATCAACATTTGTTTTGATAGGCATAGTGAGCACCATTTCTCTTTGGGCTGTAACACCATTGATGATCTCTTTTCATGCAGCATATCTTTACTATCAGGTATGTTCGGACTTTTGTCTGACGTAATCTTTTTTTACTTAATGTATGCCATATCTACTCGAGAATTTCCGTAGTTATGTAACGACTTACGTATGCCTCTCCAGGCTACTGATTTTATCATTCACGAGTTTTCCTGATTGTTCTATCAATATAAGGGTTCAGATGTCCTTTTGCTGGAGTGTTGTTTTCTTTTTGTTTGATCTTCCTAATAAGGCAGTCAAGAAGAATTTTACTGGTGTTCTTTCTTATTACTCCCACAAACACCCTACCCTAACTGAACCAAGAAATATTCTTTTGCAGAGCACCTCCCGTGAAGTGAAACGCTTGGATTCAATTTCTAGATCTCCTGTATACGCTCAATTTTCCGAAGCCTTGAATGGTCTTTCTAGTATACGAGCGTATAAAGCACATGACCGGATGGCCTATGCAAATGGAAAATTTATGGATGATAACATTAGGTTTAGACTTGCAAATATAAGTTCAAACCGTTGGCTCAGTATCAGGCTGCAGACTTTAGGAGGCATTATGATCTGGCTAATGGCTGCCTTTGCTGTCTTGGAAAATGGTAGACGTGATAACAATTTAGCTTTCGCATCTACAATGGGTCTACTCTTGAGCTATGCCTTAAATATCACTAATCTTATGAGCACTGTCTTAAGACAAGCAAGTAGGGCTGAAAATAGCTTGAATGCCGTTGAACGTGTCGGGACGTATGTGGATCTGCCGTCCGAGGCTCCGTGTGTTGTGGAGAATTATCGTCCACCACAAGGATGGCCTTCAGAAGGTTCCATCATGTTTGACAATTTGGTTCTTCGGTATAGGGCTGAGCTTCCGCCAGTCCTCCATGGAATATCCTTCAAAGTCCATCCTAATGAGAAAATAGGAATAGTTGGGAGGACAGGTGCAGGAAAATCGAGCATGATTAATGCTTTGTTTCGCATAGTGGAGTTAGAGAAAGGAAGAATTGTGATTGATGATTGTGACATTTCGAAACTTGGGCTCACAGATTTACGGAGATCTATTAGCATCATTCCACAACAACCTGTTCTCTTCACAGGTATGACGCATTCTGAATTGTAAACTTTGAATGCGGATTCTCGCTTGGATGTTATAATTTTAGCGTTGGCTAGCAATTAGCATATTACATAGGGGCAGAAAATTTCCATAATGAATGTAGGAACTATAGAAAGAATAATTAACTACCAAGTTATATCAAACTTCTCTTCACCAGTTTTTTGTCTGCTTGAGTGCATGTTTGTTTCTGATAACTTTATGTCGCAGTGTTGCTGTGTGCCTGTGTTGGCCGTGGTTTCTCAAGCAACGTAGAAAATTCATTGAACCCAGCATCATATCTCTTAAAGAAAACTGAGTAGCTATATCTTAAGATACATTCGTTTCATTCTTCAATCCGAAAGTACTGTTCCTCTCATTTAAAAAACCTCCTCCCCAAATACATTAGATCCCCAAATCAAGGCTTCGGTCGTTAACCCCCATTGCACTTCCGTCTTTCTTTCTGCCACCTTTATCTCCTTGTTCCACCTTTATCTGACTTAATAATGATATTGACATCCTGTTATATGTAAGCTTTGGTGACTTATAGCTTTTGTTGTTGCAACTCTGTTAACTATTTATTAATTTTTGTTCACTTTTTTTAGGAACGGTGAGATTCAACCTTGATCCTTTCAGTGAACACAATGATGCAGACCTATGGGAGTCTTTAGAGAGGGCACATCTGAAGGACACAATCCGCAGAAGTTATCTCGGATTAGAAACTGAGGTATGATCACAATACATCAAGTTCTTGAAAATGCCTATCCTGTTAGTTTGAGAATATACAAACTGTTGGAACTTTTAACCTGGTAATCCAAGTTCAATTCTCTTTAGGAGTCTATCATGAGATCATTTTCTCCGATTTCTGAAAAGTTGAACTTCTCTAAGTCTATATTAAATCTTCAATCTAATGACTTAGGCCTATGTATATTCACCTATCTCTCGTTTCTAGTCTTTATATACCGTTTATATTATATTCATGTAGTACTTGAATAAGAGCTATACAAGTGATAAGAACTACACAAGTCCTAACTTGGCTACCAATGGTTAGGTTACGGAAGGAGGGGAGAACTTTAGTGTTGGACAAAGACAACTGTTAAGTCTTTCCCGAGCCTTGCTCCGAAAGTCCAAGATTCTTGTTCTTGATGAAGCAACAGCTTCTGTGGATGTCGGAACTGATGCTTTAATTCAGAAGACAATAAGAGAAGAATTCAGATGCTGCTCAATGCTCACTATTGCTCATCGACTTAACACCATCATTGACTCGGACAGGATCCTGGTGCTCAACGCTGGTCAGGTAATTTCCAGATTGTTAGTCTTCTGTGTTTCAGAAAGTATGGTGAATACAAACAAGTGGTGTAAGTGTTGGGTTATTCACTCCGTCCCCACTCGACTTTTAAGATCAATTTTTATCAACTTTGAGTCTTTGACCAACATGCCTCAGTGCCTCAAAACATACTGGGATAATTTTTTTTGAAATTTTATGAATATTTTGGGGATTTTAACTAATACTAGACACGAAGTATCTCTAGTCGTCAACGTTGAATAGTATATCAACCATAAAAGTCAAATGAGGACAATAAGTTTTTGATGAAGGCTGTATTCTTATCAAGTAGAGTGATTGATTCACGGCGCTCAAGTATCTCCCGTCCTTTACAGTCACCCGTTTTTTGTCAGGTTGCGGAATTTGATACTCCAGAGAATCTATTGCAAGATGAGAACAGCACTTTCTATGACATGGTTCAGAGAACTGGCAGTGCCAACGCTCAGTATTTGCGCAATCTAGTACTTGGAGGTGAAGGGGAAGAAACTTATCCATTTGAAGTAGCTGCGTAATGCGCGAAGTATGCAGCTATAATTCTGCAAGAAGTTCTGGAGTAAGGCCATTGTTGTAAGATGCATTGGTATCAGCTCTTACTTCCTCCGCACCAATCATTTTCTGCCTTTGATTAATACTCTTCTCAGTTCTCACAAAAGGTAGGAAATATAAACAAATGATCGAGAGTTTGGGACGGAGGGATTATAAACAAGAATCTCATTTAAATCTCCCTATTTGAGCAGCCGCAGGTGTCTAAAATTGTCTTTTCTTAATTGTTATAGCACACGGAAAATTCTATGTTCTACCTTATATTGAAATTGGTCTTTTTTCCCAGCCAACGGAGGATCTTGGTAAATTCTATGTCTAAACTCGACTTATACTAAGAGTTAATCTGAACTTATAAATGTTGTACGGTTCTGAACTGAATTTAAATTGTAACTTTGCTAAATTAAACCGACCTTAACTTAAATAAAGTTAATTTATTTCAAGTATTCAACTTATTTAAAGAAAAACGTATACAACAATTTTACAAAAAATTACTTGGCAGTCAAAATTCAAAAAATTACTTGACTTATAAGTTTAGCATAAATTAGACATCTTTTTTAAGATCATAAATTAGCCACGGCTACTTTGAACATCAAAAATTAATTATTAGCTTGTTTATATCAATAATAAGCCGTAAAATAAAAATCCCTTTATTATAAAAGGAGTAACTTTTAAAGCATTTTGATTGGTTCTTGCCTCTTGGTGTTAGGTATTTAGAAAATAATTTTTTCGAGGGACCCACCCATGTTCTTTACCCATTTAATTACTCTCACATTATAATTACCTTTTTCATAATTTAAGGGATTCCAAATTAAATAAAAAATATACAAAATCATACATTATATATTTGTTTTGTATTTTATAGCCATACATTAAACACCACATATTATAAAACCATACATAATTTACAAGTATGTTTTTATAAATATTTCTAATACAAAAAAATAAAAAATCCTAATTTGTTAACAATTAAAAATTTGATGTTAATTTCATACAAAAATACATTATTTTTTGATAGACAAAAATAATAATTAGATTTAAAATACTGATAATTTTGATAAAAAAGGACAAACAATAATCATCTTGGGCTATAAATTTTCGGCACAAAATATATTGAGACCTAATCAGATACTTAGACCCAATAAGTGGTCGGACTTTCTCCAAAGGAGTCGGTGCAATGTTGTAAGAGTATAAGACAACTCTATATTACAGAGTTGTTGAAATGGGCAAATAAAATCTCAAACTTGAATGCAAAAGGTTGATATTTGCCTTTCATTTCATTTTATTCTAATGATAAAATATTTTTTTTTCATTAATTGTTTTCTTGATAAATATTTTTATATTAATTGAAATATCCATCTTTTAATTGGTTTTATCATAATCAAATTTATTTTATATTTGATTTGTCTCGAAATTTATTTATCTTTTTTATTTTTTGTGAGAGATATTAATCAAATAGATAAATTAGACAAATTGAGAATATGTATAAAATAAAATTAAAAAATAAGGTTATTACTCACTGTTTTGCATTTGTGCATCTTACCATTTGTTTTCAGTATTTATAAATTTCGACAATGTTAAATATTCAATTGCGTGCAAATTTTGCACGAGGATTAAAACTAGTATATACTAAATATTTAAAACCCTATATTATAAAAGGAATAGAATTTCAAGCATTTTCATTGGTTGTTGATTTTCATAAAAAAAATTGATTAACATTAATGTAGGGCCTCCCATGATCCTCAAACTAATTAATTACCCTCTTTCTTCCTTCCATTTTTTATATTAATTCAATAATTCTTTACTTCTTAATTCAATATATTGTAAAATTATTAAAATTAATTAACTTTGAAAAATCATTAAATTTAATTGAACTCTTATTTAAAAAAAACGAACAAGTAAATAGCCGAGAGAATGCATTGAGATAATGTTACTATTGTTCATCGTATAACGAGCATTATTCACTAATAATTACCATTTTTTTAATTACATATTTACCTCTACAACAAAGATAAACAACAAAATAAAAAAAAATTATAAATAGAGTTGAAAAACGGATAGCATTTTTTTCTAAATGTATTATATTTTGAACACATACGTTATATCAAATTAAACGAGCCCAATAAATGAAAAAAATACATATATAATATTAAAATAATATTAAAATCATAACTTTTTTTTAATTTATTCACATTCTTTATTGATTTTTCAATTTAATAAAATTAAACCCGTGCATTTTTTGCACGGGCGTAAAACTAGTGAATCTGTGAAAGTCATGGACAACAAAACAAGTTATTATGTCAAAGTGAAACAAATTGCACATTTCGGAAATGTGGAATGAATGAATGGTTCGAGCATTAAACAAAAAAAAGGGTAGAACATCTAACAAAACACTCCAAATGTTCCTTAATCTAGACAATTAAGCAAAATTACATTCACCCTTCAATTTAATACCTGCTCCATTTTTAGAACTTTTTGACGAAATGGGGTTATTAACCAAACTTTTTATCGCTTTGGGGCCCATTTGAAACTATTTCTTCTAAATGGGTCCACGTCATCACTTTTAATTTTTTTTCAAATTTTCGTACAGAGCCGCTGCCTAAGCCAGCGGTTTTAACTGTGTTGTTTTTAGAAAAAAAGCCCAACAAATAAAAACAATTTAAAAATAGAAAAAAAAAAAAATAAAAGCAAAATCGCTGCTCTAAGCAGCGGCTTCCTGTTGTCTCTCTACAAACTCCCTTTATCCTTTGTACAATACTCCATCTTGATTTCCAAAAATCAAGAAGAAATTGATATGGCGATCTGATAATTGGAAGCTGGAACATACAAGTATCACTAGTTAACTTACTTATACTTTGTCTTCAACTTGACTCTTCTTCCACTCCGCACTCTCAAAAATGCGTCCCAACATTGTTTCTCAGGTAATTTCTCTTCTTTCCCCTTTTTTTTGCTTTTTTTTTTTTGTGTACATTCTATTTCTCCCGATTTTCTCGAGGTTAATCAGAATCTTCCTTGTTGGGTTTCTTCATAGCTAAGAAAATATTGCAGACCCAAATACGGAGTACCATACTAGTAGTTGGAAAGCACGGACTTCCATTAGGATCATCTTTAACAATATGCATCTTCATAGGGAACTAGGAAATAGAAATGGCTGGGTTGGAAATTACTTCGTATAAAGAGAATGAGAGTGCAAAAGAGAAAATGAAAGAAGAGGGAGAAGGGATGAGTGTGTACAGAGCATAAAGAGAGTCTGTAGAGAGATACAACTCTATTAATCAAAGTACACAAAAACAACAAGAAGCCGCTGCTTAGAGCAGCGATTTTACTTTTAATTTTTTTTTTTTCTATTTTTAAATTGTTTTTATTTGTTGGGTTTTTTTTTCTAAAAACAACACAGGTAAAGTCGCTGGCTACAGCGGCTTTGTACGAAAATTTGAAAAAAAATTAAAAGTGATGACGTGGACCCATTTAGAAGAAATAGTTTTAAATGGGCCCCAAAACGATAAAAAATTTGGTTAATAACTCCATTTCGTCAAAAAATTCCCATTTTTATCATTTGTTTATCTTTAATTTTGACAGAAAATTAAAAAAAAAAAAAAGAGGAGATCGATTATTAGATGACAAGTGTGATTAAATTGGGTATGAAAAACCAAACAACCTTTCATTAGGATTCTCAAAATAAAAAGGTAAATAATTAACTAAAATACTCTTAAATAAAATTAATAAATAAATAATCTGAACATAGGAGTAACCAAAACATAACACGTATATTTCACGGTTCACATAAAACAGTGACGGTTTTTACATAATGAGTTTTTGTATCTAAAACATGCTCAACAAGACCACCCATACAAATAATAAGATATATGAACCCAAATGCTACACTAAGGATTCCAATTGAAGAAGCCAAACCATGGTACATTGCGTCCGCATAAGCTTCGGCTGCTACCTTGAATCCATAGTACAGTGACCATACCATTATCACCATCGACACCGTCGCGACTAGGATGCGTTCAACCACGATCAGAATGCCTACAATGATCGGGCGATCACTCTTAGTTGTATCATCCTTTCCTGTTCATATTTACTTTTATATATTACCACAAAATATCATAGAAGACGGATATTATCCGTCAACAGCTGAAAACCGTATTGTTCCTCTGGCAATATGCAAGTCACATATTCATGGGATGCTCTATTTGCCCCCACTTGCAAACACTTGCCTTACTCTTAGAGAGATTCTATCCGTCATCCGCTTGGCATGTAACACATTAATATATTACATTTGATTAGAAGCTAAACAATAAATTATACTTAATTATGTACTATACATCAATAACATCATATACATTATATCACAAATTGTCATCGAAGACGGGGTATTATCCGTCAGAAGTTGAAAACGGATACACTTTAATATTATATGCATAGTTCACGGTTGCTTTATTTACCGATCCCCTCGCAAAATAAAGTAAACGTAAACTATTCACTATGACGGATAAAAAATGAGAATTATGGGTTTTACTATACCTTGATCATCAGTTGTAGAAGTGTTGAGGTGGTGTTGTTGAAACCAAGCTACAGCCAGGTATTCCTCTACTATTATAAGTTGCCCAAGGAAACCATAGATTATAAAAAATATGAAATGGACAATCGTAAACAGAAAAACTCTAGTCATAGAGTACCATGTTGTTTCTCGTATTCGAAAAATTCCAAACATGAACATCCACTCCATACCGACCACCTGAACACCCATAAAGGTAATTACAGTACTTTTCATCCAAGATTTCCCTCTTGAATTCACCCTTTCATCATCATCCATTTTACCACTACTTTTCTTGCTTAATTACAACGAGAGTATCCCTTACGGACAGTTGGGGCAGTCTTCTTCGGGATATCGAAAGTAAGTTGGATTAATAATAAGGTGAAAACATTGACGTTTTCTGTCTGTTATAGTGAGTCAACAGCAAAATTTACTAGGGCTATTTACTAGGGAGTAAGTTATTAGGAGTAAAACTTGATTGTTTCCTACTTTATAGTACATAAACAAGTAAATTGTTATTTGCATAATCAAGTGCCTTGGCCATATATATTATATTACTACTAATAATAAGGAGAAAATATAGATATATTCTTTCTGCTATAATTAGTCAAACGAGGAAAGCTAGGTTGTTTAATAGTACTACGAGAGTAAAAAAAAAAGGAAAAGCTAGTGTGGCTATTTAGGGTTGAAATAAAATGAATTTTAGGGTTGAAATAAATTGAAATTAAACTTAAAAATCGGAAATAAGTTATAAGGGATAAAATAGGGTGATGTTCATCCGTGGTGGACCCAGGATTTTTGTGCTAGGAGGCACAATTTGTTTTTTGACGCGTTATCCCTACATAACGCGTGTCTAAGGAAAAATTTTTATATGTTGAATTTTGTCTCCTACATTAATTAATAATAAAGTAAAAAAAAAGGGGGGGAAATCGGATTTATAAATATTTTTTTCAAAAATAACGTTTTTTCTAAAATAATATAAAGTATATATAAAAACATTGTTCATTCCGACAAACATCAATCGGAGATGAAGAAAGAGCATCATCGTCATTATCTTGTTTATAGTGAAGGGGAGATGGAGAGTTTACCGTCTCTTATGTCGTCGCATATACTCAATTCCTTCATCTTATCTTCTTATTCTTATATGTTTGGCTGTACACCCCTTTTAAACCCCTTGTTTTTTCTTCTTCCTTTTACTCAGATTTCACCTCTAGATTTCATCTTTCGAAGCCCTTGTCTTAGTCTAACCCTAATTTTCGATACGAAAACTAAATTTAGAGTTGTGTAATTTTGACGGATTTGATAAATTTGATTAATTCTGTGAGGAAGATAACTAGAGAGATTTTTTAAGCAAATTGTATAGAATGGAAAAATAACGAAAAAATACGTGAATGAGTAAAACTCATACACGAATGAACAACTACGATAAAATATACCAGTAGTTGTTATCTTTCTAAGTTATCAAGTGACTTGGCCATTTAATATGTTACTAGCATTTTCTTTGAAATAACTAATCTTAAACCCGTGCAAATTGCACGGGTTTGTTATTTTGAATTTTGTTATAATCAAGAAAACTAATGTTTTGTATAAAATCTAATATATTATTTGAAATAATACCTAACATAAGCCAACTTGATGTTAAATCATGCTTCTAATCAAATCGATCATTATTGACTAATTTTGTTGCACGATAATCTCATTACTTGATCGAATGTTGATTAACTTGATCCGTTTGGACGAAAGCTACTTTATAAGAAATCACATTACCCATTACGTACTTTAATATACAAAAATATACATGTAGCAAAATGATGGAAAATCTCCAGAATCTTAAAATATAGTCTTAACTAGCTTAGAACCCGTGCAAATTGCACGAAAATGCATGGTTGAGTAATTTTTAATTCTATGTAAATAAATGTTTAAAACGTATAAAAAATCAGAATAATAGTGTTGCCAATATGTCAGAATTAGTCCAGCAAAAATTCTTTATTTGGAATTCTGGAGTAATATTTGGTCTCGCCTTTTATCTTTATTTATAAGCTCATATTTTCAGTTGATTGACTATCATAGTTTATCTCTTAATATGACTGAGCTGAGACCTAAAATTGACCTAAATTACGTCACTCGAATGTGACCTAAAATCCGAATTGATCTGACCCGACCCCAAAATGAACCAAACTACCTTGACCCATAATTGATCCAGCCCGAAATGGACAATCCAAAGCTACCGAACCCGAAAATGACCCGACAAAACATAATTATAATAACCAAAAATGACTTGAAATGAGCTTTTCTCTCTTAATCGTTGACATGATTCCAATTACCCGTCCTGACCAACAACAAAATAAACCTGAAACCCAAAATGACCCGACCCGAATTATTCCGTAAAAATGATGAACCAAACTAACCCGTCCCGAATTGGCCCGACACAACCCGAATGACCCATTTACCAGGTTTAGTGCGAAAAGAGTATATAAAACAACCCTTTTAATTTGTCTTTATAACAATTGATTGTTAATACAAAATAAGAATCTCGAAAATATGATGGAAATCACAGAAAGCAAAGGTAGAACGAGGTAAAATAAGGAAATATATCATGTAGCAGTTTTGGTGAGATATTGTCGTATTGGTGAACTCTGCGTAATTTTTATAGTATTCATTTATGGAAAATCTGTATTTTTTGGGGTAAGACCGTAATACTCCCTCCGTCCCGATCAATTGTTATCTATTGCTTTTGACACAAAGATTAAGAAAAGAAGTGTAAATGAATTTGGACCACACAAATTATATGGCCCCACATATAATCAAATGTCATCGACAAAAAGTTGCCAAAAATGAAAATTGATAACAATTCAATGATACACCCCGAAATGGAAATAGATAACAAATGACCGGGACGGAGGGAGTAGTATATTTCATTTTATAGTAAAATACGCCATACAAATTAATATTTAAGTGGAAAATTGTCGTGGAATGCCTGGCAGTCAAAATTCAAAAAACTACTCGACTTATAAGTTTAGCATAAATTAGACAACTTTTTTAAGATCATAAATTAACCACGGCTACTTTGAACATCAAAAATTAATAATAAATTAACAACACAACAACAGATATTGTTACTTTGAAGGTCACAAGTGATTTGGACAAATATAAAATCACACAATTCATAGAATAAGACCGGTTTTACTCTATAAGACGATCCATTTTTATAAAAAGCTTATTCATTCATTCAGTCTTAATAAACGACTTATCATTTTATATAACGAGGCCATTTCATTATATATATGTTTTGGTCAAAAATTACCTAAACGGGTCGAGAATTACCAAAAGTTGTTAAAGTTGGGTTATAGTGATCTTTAGGTGAAATAAATGGTATTTGTGTTAGAAATTATAAAAGTAAAAGGAATTATGAAGATTAGAAGAAGTAGGAGGAGGAAAGACACAAGGAGGGTTGTTGACGCGGAAAACCCGTTAGGGAAAAACCGCGGAGGAAACCGAGTTCCACCAATTCCACTAGAAAATTCGACCAGAAAGTCGAGTAATATTACAAGTATTTCTATGGATTTCTAGTGAGAGAAGTGTTATTTTTATGTTGTGTGGAGTGATCTTGAATGCCCTCTTCATGCTGCTTCTCTTTCTATTTAAGCTCTCCTCTTCTATTCGTGACCGTTGGATCAAAGCATTATCCAACGGTCAGATTCTGGGTGCAGGGTCTGCAGGCTTCTTTCCAGCTTTTCCCCTTTTTCAGCTCTCTTTCCCCCTTCCCTTTTCCTGAGCATCTTTGTCTTATATCTCTTTTGGGT
Organism: Silene conica; assembly: GCA_029255685.2. NCBI lineage: Eukaryota > Viridiplantae > Streptophyta > Magnoliopsida > Caryophyllales > Caryophyllaceae > Silene > Silene conica. The sequence goes on from CM055314.2 coordinate 80,505,722, forward strand.
CATGCTTGGGTCTTCCTCAACAAGCTACCCATACCCACTTGCTATACTCTTCACGTGACTCCATCCCTCTTTTGTGTTTCTTGATTCCTTCTTCTATGCTCTCATTTTATTATTGACTTTGACTTACTTTAATTCCTCCACCCATACGATGACACGTGTCGAGGAGTCAAAATATTAATTTTGAGGTCCAACAATATAAGACCGTTTCACACTCTCCTATAAGAATTAGGCCCTGTTCTTTCTGGCTTAATTTTAGCTCATTTCAATTTTGGTTGGTTGTATTCCGTTAAGTATTATTTACGTTCAATCAATTATTTTCAATTAATCTCTTCACAAAAGTAACTTTTAATTCAACTAAATTCACTCCACCTTAGTTCCACTCAATTTAGTTCAATTAAGCTCTACTCCAATTTATTCAATTCAGCTCGTTTCAGCCGAAAAGAACAGGGCCTTACTGGTGAAATTTAGGTGGATTCATATTTTTCAAAGCTTTTACAACTTACAAGAAGTCAAATTATGTTACCGAAATTAAGTTTTGATACACCAATTTACGAGCAAAGGGAGTAAATAAAAAGTGTAACTAATTAACACCTTTCTAAGGTGCACGCATGCACAACACCCTTCAAATCTAGTTTACGATTATCACTATATAATCCCACAAACTTTGTCGTCAAATTTCTTCAATATACAAATCATGTCGACAAATTCAAACCCTAATGAAGTTACTAAATCCCAGGATCATTCCGTATCACCTCCGCAAAAATACCGAAATTGGTCGAATTTACCGTTGGACATAACTCTAATGATTCTTATGAAATTAGGGGCAGTGGAAATACTTGAATCGGTTCAATTTGTGTGCAAAATATGGTACATTTTTTGCAAAGAACCTTGCTTATGGCGCACTATCCGTATCCACAACCCGGCTCAGCCAAATTGTAAGACTAAGCATGAGAAGATGTTATTCAATGCTATTTATCGTAGTAATGGTGGTTTGATTGATCTTGATATTGAGCGATTTGGTTCCGATTGGCTTTGTTCCTACTTTGCATTTCGGTATGTTTAATCTCGTTATAATTATTTATTTATTTATCTATGATTAAAATTTACTCAGAAGTTATACTCAACATCTAACCTGAATAGATGGGTCATATAATTGTTGTTGCATAGCAAGGTTCTGTTTTTTAAAACTAACTGTAAAATTTACTGAAAACTGAAAAGAAATTGAAAACTGAAAACTGAAAAACCTTAATGATAAGGTAGCTGATTATGTAAAAAATTGTTTGACAAACTTACTGAAAATAAAATTGATTTTGATGAAATAACCTAAAAATATAGGATAATTATTCAATCATCAATAGCATAGATTTAATGGGCAAAAAATAAAACAAAAGCGGTACCTGAAATCTCAAATGCTATTCTAGGTAACAAATAAGCTACCTGCCAAATGCTTACGGAAAAATAAGTTACCTGAAATTTTTGTCAAATAAGTTACTTTGACCAAATTGATACTGAGCCTAAGGAGTCGTTTGGTTGATTCGGGAAGTTAATTTTCTCAGGAACTTACAATTCATGGGAAATAAGTTCCCACATTCAATTCGGGTGAATTTGAGAAAAGTGTTTGGTTGCGCATGTAGGAATTAAATTCCACAGGAACTTCGAATGACCAAGGGAGAGTGGGTTGCTTGTAGGCATTGGAAGTTCCTAAGAACTTCTAATTCCTCCATTTTACAAAAATTATGGCAACCAAACAACCCATGTTTTTGCAAATCATGAGATTTTACAATTCACGTGTTTTTAAAGTGTCAACCAAACAACCCCTAAGTCTCATATAGTCTTGTGTTAGATTAGTGAGACTTCGAAATTTCATTTTCCCCCATCTTTAGCTCCACCTCTGGCCGCTATTGAGCTTGACCTTTTAATTTCTCACACATTTAATAATTAACAGGATAAATCTAACGATATTGTTACCTGATCACCGCAGATCGAGTCAACTTAAACGCCTCCGGCTTGCCCACTGCCGAAACATATCTGCTAATGCTCTGATACAAGCACTTGAAAATTTATCTTGTTTGGAGGAACTTGAACTTATTTTCTGTCCATTGCAAGATTTAAAACCAGTCCCTATTATTAATGCGTGTCCGTCTCTCACCACTTTCAAATTCAACAAGTACAACTCCTTATTTGTCCGTCGGATGTCTGATGAGGAAGCATTCGCAATTGCAGGACGCATGCCTGAATTGCGTCACCTGCAGCTTATTGAAAATAACATTACAGTTGCTGGTTTAACTGCAATCCTTGATGCCTGTCCACATCTTCAGTCCCTCGAACTACGAGATTGTCCCTATTTGAAACTGACGCGAAGTTTAAGGCAGAGATTATCCCAAAACATCGAGAATTTAATGTATTTTCCATGTAACGATTCAATGTATTTTGTTAGTGATTATGGTGAAGATGATGATTCAGATGAATAGAGTGCGTCAGATTATTCGGGTGGCTATGATGAATCTTTTTACCCAGATGATCACTACTTCGGAGATAGAACTTTTTGCTAAAATGGTGCCCAAAACCAAACTATTTAACAAAATGGTGCTCGTTTCAAAGTATTTACCAAAAATGGTTCCACGTCACCTTTTTTGGTTTTTCCTTTTTTTTAAAAAAATTTCTAAATCACGTTGCTGTCCCAGACAGCGACCAGATGAAGGCCAAATTTTCAGAAAATTTGATATTTGGGCAGGGATCTTGAGAATATGGCAAAGCATCTGGTCGCAATCCCAGACTGCGACCAGATGAAGGGCAAAAATTTTCAGAATCTGTAAAATTGGGCAGTGACTTTGAGAATATGGCAAAGCATCTGGTCGCAATCCTAGACTGCGACCAGATGAAGGGCAAATTTTATGAATTTGTAAAATTGGTCAGTGACTTTCAGAGTTTGGACGTGCATCTGGTCGCACTGTTGGACAGCGACCAGATGAAGCTTTGATGTTCACCATGCATCTGGTCGCAGTCTGGGACTTCGACCAGATGAAGCGTGTGTTGGAAAAAAGTCAGAAATTTTCCTAACCATGGACATGTTATCCATTAATTCATTCCATCCTTCCATTCATTCGATTTTTTTGTCCCTGCAATTTAAATCACAGCCATAGCATACAGTCAACAAACAACAACACGACTTTGAAATCCATGCTCATTTCATTGAAAATGCATAAAAAGAACTCGAGTCTTAATACATGGACAACTTGAACCTAATGTTCGAAATCAACAATAAGAAAATGTAACAAAACAACTACGCGACAGTCCACTAATCTTGCCTTCCACTCTTTCCCCTCTTTTCGCGTTCGTGATGTGGATGCACCGGTTTCACCTTCTTGACTTTGAATACGATGATCGAGATGTCGAAAGTCATATCTTGGTGGTGATGGAGGTGTGGGTTCTTCCGGTTCTTGATAATGCACGAGATGACCTTGGTTCGTGTTTCGTAAAGCTTCAAGTGACATGCTGCGAACCCTCTCGAGAACTTGATACATACCCAAAGGAGCGTTCTCAGGGTAGTTGTTGATCAGGTCATTCGTGACGTTGTAGTTGTTTACACCTATTTCCGTCTACATTTTGAAAAGAAAACATTGTTAGAAGCTTAAAAGTTGACAAATAAGTAATAAAAAAATACAACGATTGTTAGAATACTTACGAGAGTTTGATAATCGGTGGCGGTAGGGTAGTAGTAGTGATGATCCGCGCATAATCTCGATTTACATATGCACGTGGTGGGGCAATACGGAGATGTGTGATAGCGTTGTACCACTCGTAATATTCTGCATCACGACTCATAATCCCCGAGTATGGAGTACCCGGTTGAACGATTTTGCGCATTCGATTTCGCCATTGCGTTATGTAAGGAGCAAAATCGATTGAATAGTTCGCCGTAGTATCTCCTTGGCGATTAGATGCGTGCAACTCGGGACCGGTGTTGCATAATTCAGGAATAGGTTGGTCCCACCCAAATTGGCGCATAACGCGGTTAGGTAAGTGCCACTCCACCATCTCGAAACAAATTAGAGGAGCGATAACATACCACTCCTCTTGATTTTTCGTGCATCTGTGGGGCAAATAATTGAGTATTGTTTGAGTGTAGGGTACCCAAACGAACTGCAACTCAACCATGGTATCGAATAGATCTCTTAAGACATTTAAACCTAAGCGATGATCCTTATAATATCGGGCTACCCTAAGCCATTTACATCCCAAAGGATCAACACCAACTTGCATTTGTGATCCTAGTGGGTACTCCACACCCTCTTCCATTGGGATAGTTGACCTCCTAATAATCGGACGGGCTATCGATATCCTCTCCCAACTCCAAAGTTGCAGCAAAAGTACCGGACCGACCATTTGAAAAACCCCTTTCTTACTTGCCCTACACATGTTCCGGTATAGGCATGCTAGAACTCCGCTTCCCCAACTAATTTCATCCAATCTCCCTAAATCCTCTAACAAGGGAAGGTATAGTGTGCTCACTCGGTTTCCGGTTTTGTCCGGAAACATTACTGCCCCAATCAAGTAAAGTAGATACGCTCTGACATATTGATGCAAAGTGGCCTCACTCGCATTTTGTGGTAACTGTTGAAAATTGTCATGTAGCCATACCAGTTTAAGCTTGGAACCTTTAAGTCCTACATTTGATGGTCTAGCACCTAGCAATTGTTCACACATGTACGCCCAAGGGTGTTCACCACTACCCGTCACAGGTCTCCCAGTCACCTTTAGTCCAAATAATACTTGGACATCTTGAAGGGTAATGGTTGTTTCCCCGAATGGCAAGTGAAAGGTATGGGTTTCTTCCCTCCACCTCTCAACTAATGCTGTGATCAAGTCGCTATCTGTTGGCACAAAACGGAGTCTTGCAATTCCGACAAATTGGGTTCCGCTTACGTAGTTCTGAACGGGATCGGGAACCCTAAAGTTTAGAAGAGCCTTCAAGTGACTCCGACACATCAATGTGCCATATTCCTTCAATAACAAGTGACATCTAATATTAGTAATGTTGGCAAATTGTGTATTAAATGACAAACAATCGTTGGATTTTTACCTCTCCTTCCCATATAAGAGTACTTCTATGTGAGTTTTGAAGATGTAAAATGTTGTCATCATGTGGTCCAGGATCCATTTGAACTGCAAAATAGAGACAACCCACAACAAAGTTTCTGTATAATGCCAAATAAGAACATAAGTAACCTTAAATTAAAACAAAGAAAAATGATTTCATCGTACATTGTTCAAAAGGAACTACAACCGAGTACATAACTAAACCATTGAAACTAAAATCCGAATAATAGGAAAATTACATAAGACAACTAAAATAACTACAACCATTGAAACTAAAATCACATTGTTGCAAAGTTTAAATTCGAAGCACTTGAAGAACTTGCTTTTGATGGACAACTTCGCTTGTTATGACCCTCAACACCACACATGCTACATGTAACCGTGGAACGTGAATCCATTTCATTATGAATCCTAGATGCCTTAGGTCTCCCTCCACCTCTCTTCAAGTTAGTGTTAGGCACTAGTTTTGTTCCATTCCATGGCATCCAATTAGCCTCATCCGGAACCGGGTGGAAACTAGCTCGATATGCCCCATATAGCTCGCCACAAGAGTAAACATTGTCCACATATTGGTCACTACTTATGCTATAAGCTCGACAGACCGCCATCACATGTGAACATGGGTAATGATATATTTGCCACTTATTACATGTGCAAGTCCTTTGAGAAAGGACGGCCGTGTGTGAATGCTTCCCCTGATTTGTTAATCTATTACCACGCCCAGTGACAACTTCATAAATACCTTCTTGATGATCAAAAACCGTGACCTCGTGATGTATAGATAAGTCAACAATTTTATCAAGCTTTTGTTGAACTTTCTCTGACCATATGTTACCCAGTAGCATCCTTTGTCTAGCATTCTCACGCCTCTCAACAAAGTAAGTATTGAGTCGGAAAAAGGTGGCTTTCACAAGAGCAGTTATGGGCAAAAATCGAACACGTTTCAATACACCGTTGAAACATTCAGAATTATTGGTTGTTCTAATTCCATATCTATGACCGCCATCGTGACATAACGACCATTTGCTTGCAGGAATGTTTTCGAGTAAAGCTCTAGCACTAGGGTTCATTTCCCCTATTTTCTCCATTCCTCTATTAAACCTCTTGAGTTGTTTTGCACTTGCAGTTGAAAGAAAAGCTAGCTTCAATTCATTGCTTTTGAATATGGTGTTTATGTTGGATGCATGATGCCTTAAGCAAAACCTATGATATGCATGTGGTTCCACCCAACCACCATCAACATCATTCATAGCCCGCAAAATACCAACATGTCGATCGGAGATAACACAAAGACCCTCTCTTTTTGTGACATATTGTCTGATACATCCCAAAAACCATTGCCATGTATCTATACTTTCACAATCAACAATTGCAAAAGCTAATGGAAAAATTTGATCATTTGCATCAACCCCAATAGCAATTAAAAGAACCCCTTTATATTTCCCATACAAATGAGTGCCATCAATTGTAATAAGTGACCTACAATGTTCAAATCCCCTAATAGAAGGACCAACTGCCCAAAAAACCCTATCAAATTGCTCGACATTCGGATAGGGTGTCGGTTTATTAGCAAATAAAACAACGGTGCCCGGATTTGCATCTTTCAAAGCATCAAAATAACGAGGAAGGTATTCGTATGACTTCTCCCAATCACCATACAAGTCCGCCATAGCTCGTTGTTTTGCATGCCATGTTTTCATATAAGAAGGTGTGAAATTGAATTGGGTGGTCATCGAAGCTCTAAGTAGAGATATTTTGGCTCCCCAATCCGCCTTAACAAGTGTTTGTATGTGTTTTGCAATAAAAGCCTTGTTCAAGTTAGGATGGTCAATGGGAGGAGCATCAACCACACATGAAGTATGGTGATGACCATTGTATGTGACTATAAAGAAAGCATCCTTAGTCACATCTTTTTGAGAGGCTCTTAATTTCCAATGGCAAAGATGTGGTTTTCTAGAACATTTGAATGTCACGGTGTAAGGTTTTGATTCCGTTGTTCTAAACATTTGATTTCTTTGAATATGATATTGGCGAACAAGTTGTGTTAAGACAAGTTTAGAATTAAATCTTTGCCCAACACCAAATTCTCCACCACTAACATAATTAACTTCACTCTCACCACACCAACTATTAACAAATTCTTCATTAATAGCATGAACGACAGTAAACTCCTCACTAGGAGCGGAAGGTGTAACAAGATCTTCACCATCATCTTCCTCATCCACCTCATTTCTCAAGATATCATCCTCATTCTCTTCAAACTCATCCCCATCCACATTTACTTCAAATTCATATTGATCAACATTGTTCTCTATGGAGGAAGGTATTGAAGATAACATGGGATCCTCTCCTTTTATCACTTGACCCAATATGTTCGAAAAACTAAGGTTACTTCCCATGGTGGAAGGTATTGGACTAGGTTGTTGGATGGGTATCAACTCAATATATAAATCCATAGAAGCCGCATTTGAATGATAAACACTAGACCACAACGCCCTCAAAGCACGATCATTAGCTAAAGATATCAACTTATACCCTTTCACACTAGGATACTTCATCTTAATTTTCAAAGCAAATTGACTACAATCAACCTCTAATTCATCACAAATTAAAGAATTCAACTCATCAAATGTGTCATTGCTACCAACAAACGCAAAAAAATTGATCCCCATCCTTATAGCTAATGTTCTCTCCCTCAACCAATATTTCACCATTAGAGTAACAACACAAAGGATAATTAGTCTTCTCCATTATGCCTATTTATAACAAATTAACCAAATTAATCAACTAAATGACTAAATACAACCTACAAATTCAACAACTAAAACCAAATTAAATTCTAGAATGCAAAATGACATAAACTAAAATTTCACAAATTAAACAATTTCTAATTGAAATAATTACAATTTATATAAAAGAAAGGGTAGATTGTTACCTTAGAGTGTGAATTAAAGTGAAAATGGAAGGATTTGGGCTGAAATAAGCTAGAAATTGAATAGGCGAAAAGTTAGGATTTTAGTGTGATTTTGTGATTTTTTTAGAGTTTAGGTGGAATGAGGAAGGGGAAGGGGGAAACCCGGTTTTGAAAGGGTAGCACGTAACAGGTCGCAGTCCCAGACTGCGACCAGATGAAGGAATGTGTTTGTTTTCAGATTTTTTACATAAAATTTGCCTTTCATCTGGTCGCAGTCTGGGATTGCGACCAGATGCTTTGCCATATTCTCAAGATCCCTGCCCAAATATCAAATTTTCTGAAAGTTAGCCTTCATCTGGTCGCTATCTGGGACAGCGACTTGATTTAAAATTTTTTTAAAAAAAAGGAAAAACCAAAAATGGTGACGTGGAACCATTTTTGGTAAATACTTTGAAACGAGCACTACTTTGTTAAATAGTTTGGTTTTGGGCACCATTTTAGCAAAAAGTTCTCGGAGATATATAGTTAAAAATATTAGTCTATATTTCCTGCAACAAGGATTTAGGTAAATTCCTCATTTGCACACGAAATTTCCATTTAAACTCAACTCCTTCCATTCATTTGAGATTGCTACATTTTTCAAACTTTCTTCCGCATATTTCTTATTGGGGGTTGCGAAAGGTCGTCGGCGTTTTGCGAAAAATCGTCGGCGTTTTCTATAAAAAAGACAACCTCTACCCTTTTCCCTCTATCTCTCTACCTTCTTTTCTCTGAAAGAAAAACAACAAAAACAACATAAAATCCAAAAAAACGGTTTCAACATCGATCAACAACATTAAACAACGACAACGATTCCATGTCAAACGACGACAACGATTCATCGGTAAGTAATTAAAATCCAAAAATCTTAATTTTTTTTTTCAATTAATTTTTGTTGAATTACATGTTTAAGCCCTTTAGTAGAAATTAGGTTGAATTAGTCGTAGACGCCATAGAATTAGATTACGTAAACTCAATCGTATTTTTGCAATAGACTTGAAAAATGGCCGTCCTCGCGTGGAGAGGACGGCCAAACTAGCCGTCATTGTTAGGTTCATATACCTATAGTCATACTAGTTTTTGTTTTATCATATAAATTATAGATCTTTAGCATGCTTAACTAGTGATTATGACGAGATTTAAGGAGTAAGAATGAGCTCCCTTACATTGGATATCTCGGCAAAACAAGGGCACAAGTGAAGTCACCTTCTTCACTTGTTCTTGAGCTTAATGTGTGGATGATCCTCCTTGAACCTTCAAAGAGATGATGGCCTCCAAAAGATGAACACCAAGACACACTAACTCTCAATGTTTGTATGTAATTGTGCTAGAATCAACAAACAAACTAGCTAGATTGAAGGAAGTACACGGCTAGGGTTTGAGAAAAATGAACCTTATTTTTCTTTCTTTTCTTTCTCTCACAAAGACTAAACCCTAGCATGAATGTGTATGAATGAATATGGATGAGTGAACCAAAGAACAAAACAAGTTTTGTTCCTCCATTTGGTTCGGCCGAGACAAGGGTTAGAGTGCCCAATAGATTGGCACTCAATCCTCTCAAATGTCTCAAGCATGCTTCAACATCTTAAATGCATGTCAACCTCATGTTCCTATATGTTTTATGCAATGTTGTAATATGTGTGTGTGTGTGTGTGACATATCACACGGTCCACACCACTACAATGGATCCCATTCGTGACATTACATTAGGATTATATTATTTACGTAGTTTAACACTTTAAACCTTTTATCGTAAATTAGTAATTAAATAATTTCGTATAATTATTTAATCGAATTCTACAACAATTGTAGTCAATTCAATTCATTCATTTTATTATCATGTTTCATAAAACAGATAATCAATAGTGATGATATATATTGATCACTAAGATAATTTATAATCTTATTATAAATTATTTCTTCCTTTTATTCATAATCTAGAAATGTGTCAACTCGTATCAATATACAGTTGTTACATTTAATATTGAGATAGCTGTCCTAAAGGTGTGACCTAAAGGGATCAACTGGTCACCACCGTCATTACGACAGTAATGTCAAACTCTAGCAAGCCAATCATTACCGATTAATGTTGACCAGTTGACTTATGATAAGAATCATCCCATGAATATTCTTTTCTAGAGATTTGTCAATATAATTAATATAATTGACGTGATCACATTATTGTCGAGGACACTTACTCCAACAATCTCCCACTTGTCCTCACAAGTGTGGATCACCGATTCTCTTGTTCTATTACATCATCTCCCACTCAATGCAAGGTGTCTTTCAGGTCGTACTTGCACGTGATCAAATCAATAGTGGTTTTTCTCGACATGGAGTGTAACTGTTTGACCGGAATTATCTACCATAGACAGTCTCCGAGCGTGGCCACGCATTTTCAGTTCACTACTCCTCGAGTGGCCTTGAGATTTAAGATAACCCTGACAAGGGGCAGAACAATTTCTTTCCAACTGTTCTCCTTGGTCAACATCATCCATTGTGACCCAAAATATATCCATTTGACCCCTTTTACGGAAGATCGTAGAATATAAATCAAAGTCATTCTGAACAATGTTACCTCTAGAGCAACCAGTCTCCAGTCTAAGAATCGACTCATAAGAATATATATAGCAGCTCTTGCCACGACCAGGCTCCATTGAATTCTAAAGAACTCTATAAGCGGTCACTGCCCGACACAAGTGTACTTTACAGTTGTCTATATGATCGACTAGTCATCCCTTATGACTCTATGGTGTAAGAACTCACCATCAATCGCATCATAATCTAGTCACTTTCGAGACGTCACCTCATATAAGTGACTAGGGGCAATACTAAGTTAATCCAGTTCACTTGAACAGGGTTCAACAATTGTCCTACAATCCTGTTGGATTTAACAAAGTATATAAAATAAACAAGTTGTATAAAACTTTAAATGATGAACGAGATTATCTTATATGAACGTAAAAACAACATTTTTCATTTCATATCGCATAATCGGTTACACATTGGGTAAACTCTTAAGACCCATAGAACGAGCATGAGAATCATGCTTAGCTTGCGACAAGGGTTTGGTTAAAGGATCAGCCACATTATCGTCTGTCCCAACCTTACATATCGCTATTTCCTTCCTATCAATGAAATCCCGTATTACATGATATTTTCTTGGTACATGTCTAGACTTATTACTAGACTTCGGCTCCTTAGCCTGAAAGACAGCACCACTGTTATCACAGTACAGGGTGATAGGATCTTCAGCATTTGGGACTACCCTTAGTCCCTCGATAAATTGCCTTCTCCATACTGCCTCTTTAGCAGCTTCTGATGCTGCGATGTACTCTGCTTCCGTTGTAGAATCCGCAACGACTGGTTCTTTGAAGCTCTTCCAACTAATGGCACCACCATTCAAGATAAAGACAAATCCAGCCTGGGATTTAAAATCGTCTTTATCTGTTTGGAAGCTTGCATCTGTGTAACCCTTTACACATAAATCTTCTTCCCCTCCAAACACTAAGTATGAATCCTTAGTTCTTCTTAAGTACTTAAGGATGTTCTTGACAGCAATCCAGTGACTTTCACCTGGATTTGCTTGATATCTACTAGTCATGCTCAAGGCATACGAGACATCAGGACGAGTGCATATCATGGCGTACATGATAGATCCCACGGCGGAAGCATAAGGGATCGTTTTCATGCGTTCAACATCCTTGGGCTCTGTGGGTGATTGAGACTTTCTCAATATAATGCCACTTCCCATGGGGATAAACCCTCTCTTGGAATTTCCCATGCTGAACCGTCGAAGGATCTTATCGATATAAGGTTCTTGACTTAGTGCCAATATCCTCTTGGATCTATCTCTATAGATCCGGATACCTAATATGCATTGTGCATTTCCTAGATCTTTCATCTGAAAATGGTTACCTAACCATCCTTTCACTGATGAAAGCATTGGAACATCATTTCCAATGAGCAGTATGTCATCCACATACAAGATTAGGAATACAACATTGCTCCCACTGAACTTCATATATAGACAAGGTTCCTCGACACTTCGAGTGAAACCATTTTCTTTTATGACTTCATTGAAGCGATGATTCCAACTCCTTGATGCTTGCTTAAGACCATAGATGGACTTCTTAAGCTTGCATACCTTGTTAGGATTTTTAGGATCTTCAAAACCTTCGGGTTGTATCATATACACATCCTCCTTTAAATGCCCATTTAAGAAGGCGGTTTTGACATCCATTTGCCACACTTCATAGTCATGAAATGCGGCAATCGCTAACATTATCCTAATGGATCTTAGCATGGCTACCGGAGCAAAGGTTTCATCATAATGAAGACCTTGGACTTGGGAAAAACCCTTAGCTACTAGCCTAGCTTTATAGACATCGTCATGCCCTTCTATGCCATTCTTCACCTTGAAGATCCACTTGCATTGGAGAGGTCTCATCTCCTTAGTCAAGTCTACCAAGTCCCATACTTGGTTTTGATGCATAGAATCCATTTCAGATACCATGGCCTCATGCCATTTTATGGAGTCGGGACTAGAGATTGCAGCTTTGTAAGTGGTAGGCTCGTCACTTTCCAAAAGTAAAACGTCCAGGCTACCATCTTCCTCAATAAGTCCAACATACCTATCAGGTTGATGTGGGACCCTACTCGACCTCCTAGGTGGAATAGGTACCGAAGTGGATGAAGAAGGAACATCTTCTTCAGTCTCAGCTTCAGTTTGTGGCTCTTGAACTTCTCGAACTTCATTAAGTTCAAAATTTCTCCCACTCTGTCTCTTAGAAATAAACTCCTTTTCTAAGAAGACAGCCTCAGAAGACACAAACACTTTGTTTTCTTGAGGTTTGTAAAAGTGGTAGCCACGAGAGGTGGTTGGATAACCAACAAATATGCATTTTTCGGATCTTGGTGCGAGTTTGTCATCGTTTTTCGACTTGACATAAGCATCGCACCCCCATATCTTCATATAGGATAAGTTGGGAACCTTTCCTTTCCACATCTCATATGGAGTCTTATTGGTCGCTTTCGTTGGACTATTGTTCAACGATTTGATGGCGGTGAGGATCGCAAATCCCCAAAATGAATTGGGTAAATTAGTTTGGCTCATCATTGATCGGACCATATCCAATAAGGTTCGATTCCTCCTTTCAGCTACACCATTAAGTTGTGGTGTTCCTGGAGGTGAAAGTTGTGACACAATGCCACATTTCTTTAGATGTGAATCAAATTCATTACTAAGATATTCTCCACCACGATCGGATCGTAATGTTTTAATCTTCCTATCGAGTTGGTTCTCTACTTCATTCTGAAATTCTTTAAATTTCGTAAAAGCTTCACTCTTATGCTTCATTAAGTAGATATACCCATACCTACTTAAATCATCGGTGAAGGTGATGAAATAGTCATAGTTGCCTCTAGCGGTGATAGATAATGGTCCGCACACATCCGTATGTATAAGTCCCAATAACTCACTTGCTCGTGTCCCTTTACCACTAAAGGGGTTACGAGTCATCTTTCCTAGAAGGCAAGCCTCGCATGTACCATAAGATTCATATTCGAATGGCTTAATTATGTTGGTCTTTACCAATCTTTTAATGCGATTCTCATTTATGTGACCAAGTCGACAATGCCAAACATATGATTCATTTGGATCATTTGTTTTAATTCTTTTGTTATTGACGTTGTAGACATTATTAGACGAGTCGGAAGTTTCCAAAACATAGATTCCATTAATAGAATTGGCACGGCCAACAACCATGTCATTCTTTGAAATTACACAACAATTGTTTTTAATGGAAAAATCATATCCTTCAATGTCTAACATTGCGACAGAAATAATGTTTTTGGAAAGAGACGGTACAAAATAACAATTATTGAGTTTGAGCTCATATCCACTCGTCAAGGCAAGAGTGCAAGTTCCTTTTGAAGTGGCCGCTACCCGAGCTCCATTTCCAAGTCGGAGATCCATATCACCCTTGTCTACCTTCTCCACTTCTCTTAAACCCTGCAAACGATTACAAAGGTGAGAACCACATCCGGTATCCAATACCCATGATGTGTTGGATGTAAAATTTATGTCAATAACAAAAATTTCAGATTTGGAATTACCTAACGGGATCACAAGACCTTCTTGGATATGACGTAAGTACTTGGGGCAATTCCTCCTCCAATGGCCCATGACACTACAATAGTGGCATCGCCCTTTCTCTAACTTTCTCTTCTTCCTTTTATTCTTTGCAAGACCTTTCTTGCTAGAACTCCCACTAGCTTCATCATAAGCTCTTTCCTTCAAGTATAAGGCGTCCATTTCTTCATTTAGCTCATCAATATAAGCCGTGTCAAGAAATGAACCTTTGGGAGGTGGGAGAGAAGAAATGAAGTTAATACTGCCATCCGGACCCGTTCCGAAATGAACTTCTCTAGTAGTATCAATGTTGTTTTGGTTGCAAATATCGTCGAAAACATTATGACAAGAATCAATAGTGATAGGGTTGAATGAATCCATTGCGATAAATTGACTACAAAAACGGAAATGAAGGAAAATTAACGTTCATCATTAAAAACTTGTTAAACGTTTTAAACAAGTTAAGTATTTACTTAACGATCTCTTACACAATTAAGTAAATAAACCCGAGACCCAAACCCATACTAATCCGGGCACGGTGTAGCCGATTCAACCCGTATTGGTATAATTTGGTGGATTAACCCTTTAATCGGTTCTACTCTTAGAACTCTCGGTCGACAATTTTCTTAAAATTATCTATAGCCCGAACTTATTGCAACTACGGTTACGAATACCTTCGTTGAGATCGACCAAATTTCAAGGTGTAATCGTCATTACCCCACTTACCCAACGTGACAATTTTAGTACCCCGGTATAGCCGAGCCTACATATTTGTGAAGAAGGGATTCATGGGTCCATACTCTTTGGTAAGGCTAAGTCTCAATATTTTAAACGTAAGAGATCTTATCAATTATTATCTATCTCCTTTTAAGTGAACTAATTTAGGTGAATTATCGATAATAAAATTGATACGTTGAAGACCCGATACTCGATATTCATGACATGTTAATGGCGATTTGGCTATGCATGCAACATATTAAAACGAAATAAAGCAAGCGATAAATTCCTAGTATGGCCTTATCCTAGAAAAGAAATAACAAGAGTACAAATTCGGAAACCAACTCCTTTGGTCCCTTGATTTTGACGAGGCACGCAAATCGAGGCAAACACCGTCTTGATCGGAACTCCTTTCCGAATGGCACCGTCTTCAAGGAACTCCGGATTTTACAAATATTACAACTTTTCTAGTCTACTTTATACATTATAAAATAGAAATAAATTACAATTGGGTGATACGAGATCACAAAATTACAACCGAATTGGTAACCCCTTACATTACGGGAAATACCAATTTAAAACTAAGGCCATACTAGAATAATTACATGATTCAAAATAATGTAATATAAAATGACATTCATAAGAAAAACGCAGCAATATAACATGTTATAAATATGTTCATTTTAATGCCAAATCGCCCTAATAACTTATTATGTCGAAATTAACCCGGTTTTATGAGATTTTAGCATTTTTAACTCTTTTAAAATGCATAAATTAAAACATACACAACTTATGTTCTAAATAATATCCTAACACATTTTAGGATTCAAAATTAGTCATAAATAATTTTGATAATAATTAACACTTTAATTATATTAACATTGTTCATAAGCCTTTAAAATGTCTAACATTCACGAATTAAATCCAAATAATTATAAAAATTCGAAATTTTGGATTTTCATTTTCACTAACATTCTGAAAATATTACTTGAATATTTATAATGTTAAAATTTTGGTCATTTTAACCGAAATAAATTTCGAAATATCATATATAAATGGCCAAATTACCTCTTTTACGGTTTTAACAATTAAATCGTAAAACATGCTATACAAATTCATATTGTACCAAAATTTTACATACATTAAGTAAAATTAGCATGTGAGGTCGTGTGAAAATTATAAGGCTAGAAACATTTTCTTTCTATTTTAATCATTTAACTCGATTTTTCTTAAAAATGCATTTAAACGATTAAAAACTTAATTATGAACAATATATTAAGTCTCATAAATTATCATATAACCTAAAAACATTTTAGGACCAGATTTAATTTTCATGCCAAAAATTCGAGTGATTTATATAAGGGTCTTTAAATATTAGTTTTGTTTTAAGTCTCAAAAACTCGGAAAAACTATAAACCGATTAAGCATGCAACAACAAGTGCTCTGATACCAATTGTTAGGTTCATATACCTATAGTCATACTAGTTTTTGTTTTATCATATAAATTATAGATCTTTAGCATGCTTAACTAGTGATTATGACGAGATTTAAGGAGTAAGAATGAGCTCCCTTACATTGGATATCTCGGCAAAACAAGGGCACAAGTGAAGTCACCTTCTTCACTTGTTCTTGAGCTTAATGTGTGGATGATCCTCCTTGAACCTTCAAAGAGATGATGGCCTCCAAAAGATGAACACCAAGACACACTAACTCTCAATGTTTGTATGTAATTGTGCTAGAATCAACAAACAAACTAGCTAGATTGAAGGAAGTACACGGCTAGGGTTTGAGAAAAATGAACCTTATTTTTCTTTCTTTTCTTTCTCTCACAAAGACTAAACCCTAGCATGAATGTGTATGAATGAATATGGATGAGTGAACCAAAGAACAAAACAAGTTTTGTTCCTCCATTTGGTTCGGCCGAGACAAGGGTTAGAGTGCCCAATAGATTGGCACTCAATCCTCTCAAATGTCTCAAGCATGCTTCAACATCTTAAATGCATGTCAACCTCATGTTCCTATATGTTTTATGCAATGTTGTAATATGTGTGTGTGTGTGTGTGACATATCACACGGTCCACACCACTACAATGGATCCCATTCGTGACATTACATTAGGATTATATTATTTACGTAGTTTAACACTTTAAACCTTTTATCGTAAATTAGTAATTAAATAATTTCGTATAATTATTTAATCGAATTCTACAACAATTGTAGTCAATTCAATTCATTCATTTTATTATCATGTTTCATAAAACAGATAATCAATAGTGATGATATATATTGATCACTAAGATAATTTATAATCTTATTATAAATTATTTCTTCCTTTTATTCATAATCTAGAAATGTGTCAACTCGTATCAATATACAGTTGTTACATTTAATATTGAGATAGCTGTCCTAAAGGTGTGACCTAAAGGGATCAACTGGTCACCACCGTCATTACGACAGTAATGTCAAACTCTAGCAAGCCAATCATTACCGATTAATGTTGACCAGTTGACTTATGATAAGAATCATCCCATGAATATTCTTTTCTAGAGATTTGTCAATATAATTAATATAATTGACGTGATCACATTATTGTCGAGGACACTTACTCCAACAATCTCCCACTTGTCCTCACAAGTGTGGATCACCGATTCTCTTGTTCTATTACATCATCTCCCACTCAATGCAAGGTGTCTTTCAGGTCGTACTTGCACGTGATCAAATCAATAGTGGTTTTTCTCGACATGGAGTGTAACTGTTTGACCGGAATTATCTACCATAGACAGTCTCCGAGCGTGGCCACGCATTTTCAGTTCACTACTCCTCGAGTGGCCTTGAGATTTAAGATAACCCTGACAAGGGGCAGAACAATTTCTTTCCAACTGTTCTCCTTGGTCAACATCATCCATTGTGACCCAAAATATATCCATTTGACCCCTTTTACGGAAGATCGTAGAATATAAATCAAAGTCATTCTGAACAATGTTACCTCTAGAGCAACCAGTCTCCAGTCTAAGAATCGACTCATAAGAATATATATAGCAGCTCTTGCCACGACCAGGCTCCATTGAATTCTAAAGAACTCTATAAGCGGTCACTGCCCGACACAAGTGTACTTTACAGTTGTCTATATGATCGACTAGTCATCCCTTATGACTCTATGGTGTAAGAACTCACCATCAATCGCATCATAATCTAGTCACTTTCGAGACGTCACCTCATATAAGTGACTAGGGGCAATACTAAGTTAATCCAGTTCACTTGAACAGGGTTCAACAATTGTCCTACAATCCTGTTGGATTTAACAAAGTATATAAAATAAACAAGTTGTATAAAACTTTAAATGATGAACGAGATTATCTTATATGAACGTAAAAACAACATTTTTCATTTCATATCGCATAATCGGTTACACATTGGGTAAACTCTTAAGACCCATAGAACGAGCATGAGAATCATGCTTAGCTTGCGACAAGGGTTTGGTTAAAGGATCAGCCACATTATCGTCTGTCCCAACCTTACATATCGCTATTTCCTTCCTATCAATGAAATCCCGTATTACATGATATTTTCTTGGTACATGTCTAGACTTATTACTAGACTTCGGCTCCTTAGCCTGAAAGACAGCACCACTGTTATCACAGTACAGGGTGATAGGATCTTCAGCATTTGGGACTACCCTTAGTCCCTCGATAAATTGCCTTCTCCATACTGCCTCTTTAGCAGCTTCTGATGCTGCGATGTACTCTGCTTCCGTTGTAGAATCCGCAACGACTGGTTCTTTGAAGCTCTTCCAACTAATGGCACCACCATTCAAGATAAAGACAAATCCAGCCTGGGATTTAAAATCGTCTTTATCTGTTTGGAAGCTTGCATCTGTGTAACCCTTTACACATAAATCTTCTTCCCCTCCAAACACTAAGTATGAATCCTTAGTTCTTCTTAAGTACTTAAGGATGTTCTTGACAGCAATCCAGTGACTTTCACCTGGATTTGCTTGATATCTACTAGTCATGCTCAAGGCATACGAGACATCAGGACGAGTGCATATCATGGCGTACATGATAGATCCCACGGCGGAAGCATAAGGGATCGTTTTCATGCGTTCAACATCCTTGGGCTCTGTGGGTGATTGAGACTTTCTCAATATAATGCCACTTCCCATGGGGATAAACCCTCTCTTGGAATTTCCCATGCTGAACCGTCGAAGGATCTTATCGATATAAGGTTCTTGACTTAGTGCCAATATCCTCTTGGATCTATCTCTATAGATCCGGATACCTAATATGCATTGTGCATTTCCTAGATCTTTCATCTGAAAATGGTTACCTAACCATCCTTTCACTGATGAAAGCATTGGAACATCATTTCCAATGAGCAGTATGTCATCCACATACAAGATTAGGAATACAACATTGCTCCCACTGAACTTCATATATAGACAAGGTTCCTCGACACTTCGAGTGAAACCATTTTCTTTTATGACTTCATTGAAGCGATGATTCCAACTCCTTGATGCTTGCTTAAGACCATAGATGGACTTCTTAAGCTTGCATACCTTGTTAGGATTTTTAGGATCTTCAAAACCTTCGGGTTGTATCATATACACATCCTCCTTTAAATGCCCATTTAAGAAGGCGGTTTTGACATCCATTTGCCACACTTCATAGTCATGAAATGCGGCAATCGCTAACATTATCCTAATGGATCTTAGCATGGCTACCGGAGCAAAGGTTTCATCATAATGAAGACCTTGGACTTGGGAAAAACCCTTAGCTACTAGCCTAGCTTTATAGACATCGTCATGCCCTTCTATGCCATTCTTCACCTTGAAGATCCACTTGCATTGGAGAGGTCTCATCTCCTTAGTCAAGTCTACCAAGTCCCATACTTGGTTTTGATGCATAGAATCCATTTCAGATACCATGGCCTCATGCCATTTTATGGAGTCGGGACTAGAGATTGCAGCTTTGTAAGTGGTAGGCTCGTCACTTTCCAAAAGTAAAACGTCCAGGCTACCATCTTCCTCAATAAGTCCAACATACCTATCAGGTTGATGTGGGACCCTACTCGACCTCCTAGGTGGAATAGGTACCGAAGTGGATGAAGAAGGAACATCTTCTTCAGTCTCAGCTTCAGTTTGTGGCTCTTGAACTTCTCGAACTTCATTAAGTTCAAAATTTCTCCCACTCTGTCTCTTAGAAATAAACTCCTTTTCTAAGAAGACAGCCTCAGAAGACACAAACACTTTGTTTTCTTGAGGTTTGTAAAAGTGGTAGCCACGAGAGGTGGTTGGATAACCAACAAATATGCATTTTTCGGATCTTGGTGCGAGTTTGTCATCGTTTTTCGACTTGACATAAGCATCGCACCCCCATATCTTCATATAGGATAAGTTGGGAACCTTTCCTTTCCACATCTCATATGGAGTCTTATTGGTCGCTTTCGTTGGACTATTGTTCAACGATTTGATGGCGGTGAGGATCGCAAATCCCCAAAATGAATTGGGTAAATTAGTTTGGCTCATCATTGATCGGACCATATCCAATAAGGTTCGATTCCTCCTTTCAGCTACACCATTAAGTTGTGGTGTTCCTGGAGGTGAAAGTTGTGACACAATGCCACATTTCTTTAGATGTGAATCAAATTCATTACTAAGATATTCTCCACCACGATCGGATCGTAATGTTTTAATCTTCCTATCGAGTTGGTTCTCTACTTCATTCTGAAATTCTTTAAATTTCGTAAAAGCTTCACTCTTATGCTTCATTAAGTAGATATACCCATACCTACTTAAATCATCGGTGAAGGTGATGAAATAGTCATAGTTGCCTCTAGCGGTGATAGATAATGGTCCGCACACATCCGTATGTATAAGTCCCAATAACTCACTTGCTCGTGTCCCTTTACCACTAAAGGGGTTACGAGTCATCTTTCCTAGAAGGCAAGCCTCGCATGTACCATAAGATTCATATTCGAATGGCTTAATTATGTTGGTCTTTACCAATCTTTTAATGCGATTCTCATTTATGTGACCAAGTCGACAATGCCAAACATATGATTCATTTGGATCATTTGTTTTAATTCTTTTGTTATTGACGTTGTAGACATTATTAGACGAGTCGGAAGTTTCCAAAACATAGATTCCATTAATAGAATTGGCACGGCCAACAACCATGTCATTCTTTGAAATTACACAACAATTGTTTTTAATGGAAAAATCATATCCTTCAATGTCTAACATTGCGACAGAAATAATGTTTTTGGAAAGAGACGGTACAAAATAACAATTATTGAGTTTGAGCTCATATCCACTCGTCAAGGCAAGAGTGCAAGTTCCTTTTGAAGTGGCCGCTACCCGAGCTCCATTTCCAAGTCGGAGATCCATATCACCCTTGTCTACCTTCTCCACTTCTCTTAAACCCTGCAAACGATTACAAAGGTGAGAACCACATCCGGTATCCAATACCCATGATGTGTTGGATGTAAAATTTATGTCAATAACAAAAATTTCAGATTTGGAATTACCTAACGGGATCACAAGACCTTCTTGGATATGACGTAAGTACTTGGGGCAATTCCTCCTCCAATGGCCCATGACACTACAATAGTGGCATCGCCCTTTCTCTAACTTTCTCTTCTTCCTTTTATTCTTTGCAAGACCTTTCTTGCTAGAACTCCCACTAGCTTCATCATAAGCTCTTTCCTTCAAGTATAAGGCGTCCATTTCTTCATTTAGCTCATCAATATAAGCCGTGTCAAGAAATGAACCTTTGGGAGGTGGGAGAGAAGAAATGAAGTTAATACTGCCATCCGGACCCGTTCCGAAATGAACTTCTCTAGTAGTATCAATGTTGTTTTGGTTGCAAATATCGTCGAAAACATTATGACAAGAATCAATAGTGATAGGGTTGAATGAATCCATTGCGATAAATTGACTACAAAAACGGAAATGAAGGAAAATTAACGTTCATCATTAAAAACTTGTTAAACGTTTTAAACAAGTTAAGTATTTACTTAACGATCTCTTACACAATTAAGTAAATAAACCCGAGACCCAAACCCATACTAATCCGGGCACGGTGTAGCCGATTCAACCCGTATTGGTATAATTTGGTGGATTAACCCTTTAATCGGTTCTACTCTTAGAACTCTCGGTCGACAATTTTCTTAAAATTATCTATAGCCCGAACTTATTGCAACTACGGTTACGAATACCTTCGTTGAGATCGACCAAATTTCAAGGTGTAATCGTCATTACCCCACTTACCCAACGTGACAATTTTAGTACCCCGGTATAGCCGAGCCTACATATTTGTGAAGAAGGGATTCATGGGTCCATACTCTTTGGTAAGGCTAAGTCTCAATATTTTAAACGTAAGAGATCTTATCAATTATTATCTATCTCCTTTTAAGTGAACTAATTTAGGTGAATTATCGATAATAAAATTGATACGTTGAAGACCCGATACTCGATATTCATGACATGTTAATGGCGATTTGGCTATGCATGCAACATATTAAAACGAAATAAAGCAAGCGATAAATTCCTAGTATGGCCTTATCCTAGAAAAGAAATAACAAGAGTACAAATTCGGAAACCAACTCCTTTGGTCCCTTGATTTTGACGAGGCACGCAAATCGAGGCAAACACCGTCTTGATCGGAACTCCTTTCCGAATGGCACCGTCTTCAAGGAACTCCGGATTTTACAAATATTACAACTTTTCTAGTCTACTTTATACATTATAAAATAGAAATAAATTACAATTGGGTGATACGAGATCACAAAATTACAACCGAATTGGTAACCCCTTACATTACGGGAAATACCAATTTAAAACTAAGGCCATACTAGAATAATTACATGATTCAAAATAATGTAATATAAAATGACATTCATAAGAAAAACGCAGCAATATAACATGTTATAAATATGTTCATTTTAATGCCAAATCGCCCTAATAACTTATTATGTCGAAATTAACCCGGTTTTATGAGATTTTAGCATTTTTAACTCTTTTAAAATGCATAAATTAAAACATACACAACTTATGTTCTAAATAATATCCTAACACATTTTAGGATTCAAAATTAGTCATAAATAATTTTGATAATAATTAACACTTTAATTATATTAACATTGTTCATAAGCCTTTAAAATGTCTAACATTCACGAATTAAATCCAAATAATTATAAAAATTCGAAATTTTGGATTTTCATTTTCACTAACATTCTGAAAATATTACTTGAATATTTATAATGTTAAAATTTTGGTCATTTTAACCGAAATAAATTTCGAAATATCATATATAAATGGCCAAATTACCTCTTTTACGGTTTTAACAATTAAATCGTAAAACATGCTATACAAATTCATATTGTACCAAAATTTTACATACATTAAGTAAAATTAGCATGTGAGGTCGTGTGAAAATTATAAGGCTAGAAACATTTTCTTTCTATTTTAATCATTTAACTCGATTTTTCTTAAAAATGCATTTAAACGATTAAAAACTTAATTATGAACAATATATTAAGTCTCATAAATTATCATATAACCTAAAAACATTTTAGGACCAGATTTAATTTTCATGCCAAAAATTCGAGTGATTTATATAAGGGTCTTTAAATATTAGTTTTGTTTTAAGTCTCAAAAACTCGGAAAAACTATAAACCGATTAAGCATGCAACAACAAGTGCTCTGATACCAATTGTTAGGTTCATATACCTATAGTCATACTAGTTTTTGTTTTATCATATAAATTATAGATCTTTAGCATGCTTAACTAGTGATTATGACGAGATTTAAGGAGTAAGAATGAGCTCCCTTACATTGGATATCTCGGCAAAACAAGGGCACAAGTGAAGTCACCTTCTTCACTTGTTCTTGAGCTTAATGTGTGGATGATCCTCCTTGAACCTTCAAAGAGATGATGGCCTCCAAAAGATGAACACCAAGACACACTAACTCTCAATGTTTGTATGTAATTGTGCTAGAATCAACAAACAAACTAGCTAGATTGAAGGAAGTACACGGCTAGGGTTTGAGAAAAATGAACCTTATTTTTCTTTCTTTTCTTTCTCTCACAAAGACTAAACCCTAGCATGAATGTGTATGAATGAATATGGATGAGTGAACCAAAGAACAAAACAAGTTTTGTTCCTCCATTTGGTTCGGCCGAGACAAGGGTTAGAGTGCCCAATAGATTGGCACTCAATCCTCTCAAATGTCTCAAGCATGCTTCAACATCTTAAATGCATGTCAACCTCATGTTCCTATATGTTTTATGCAATGTTGTAATATGTGTGTGTGTGTGTGTGACATATCACACGGTCCACACCACTACAATGGATCCCATTCGTGACATTACATTAGGATTATATTATTTACGTAGTTTAACACTTTAAACCTTTTATCGTAAATTAGTAATTAAATAATTTCGTATAATTATTTAATCGAATTCTACAACAATTGTAGTCAATTCAATTCATTCATTTTATTATCATGTTTCATAAAACAGATAATCAATAGTGATGATATATATTGATCACTAAGATAATTTATAATCTTATTATAAATTATTTCTTCCTTTTATTCATAATCTAGAAATGTGTCAACTCGTATCAATATACAGTTGTTACATTTAATATTGAGATAGCTGTCCTAAAGGTGTGACCTAAAGGGATCAACTGGTCACCACCGTCATTACGACAGTAATGTCAAACTCTAGCAAGCCAATCATTACCGATTAATGTTGACCAGTTGACTTATGATAAGAATCATCCCATGAATATTCTTTTCTAGAGATTTGTCAATATAATTAATATAATTGACGTGATCACATTATTGTCGAGGACACTTACTCCAACAGTCCATACACGGTATGGACGTGAATAGTGCACGTCCATACCATGCATGGACGTGTACTATTCACGTCCAGGCATGGTATGGACGTGCACTATTCACGTCCATACCGTGCATGGACGTTAATCCTGGACGTCCATGCACGGTCTGGACGTGAATAGTGCACGTCCATACCATGCCTGGACGTGAATAGTACACGTCCATGCATGGGTTGGACGTGCACTATTCACGTCCATACCGTGCATGGACGTGTGGTTTACAAGACCTTTACTTTCCGCTATTTTTACTTAGTTTTTAACAAAAATTAAGTGGTTTTTAATATTTTTTAATATAATCCTTACCAATTTTGCGTATTAACAGGATTCGTTTGAGAAATTTGGTGGAAATGGGGTTGATTACAACCGATTATTTGAGACGGATATACCGTTTGAAAGTCGGGATGAGGCGTTTGACTGGGCTCAAAAAGTTGCTATGGATAATGGTTTTGCCTTAGTGAAGGCATCAAATGGGTCGAAAAATCGCAAAGAACCGGAGTTGCTTGGGTCGTACTTCTGTTGTTCAAGGTACGGGCGAACCAAAAGGAAGATCGATCCTGAGAATCCGGGGAAGTCTACGAAGAGAGGGTCGGCTAAGTGCGGATGTGAGTTTAGGATTCGAGCGGTGCAGAAGTACGCTCATTTCGATGATGGGGATCCCACGATTGCTTGGTACGTAATTACTTCGACTAACGCGGGTTTTCACAACCACGAACTAGCGACCTATAAAGATGGGGATAGACATTTTGCCCGCTTGGATGCCGAAGAGAAAGAATTTGTGAGGCAACAAGTCCGGGCTAATATTTCGCCGAGGGATATCAAGAACGCTCTTCATAAAAGGACCCCGGAAAAACCCCAACCAAGTAGCACCCAAATTTATAGCGAGTCGAATAAGGTTCGGCGCGAGATGAGAGAAAGTAGGAATCCCGCTCAACAACTGTTGGCCGTAGCAGTTGCTGCCCAATATGTGGAGTGGCACGAATCAGACCCCGATACGAAAGAGTTGACTCATGTGTTTATCTGTCATCCGGAATCCGTCAAACTATTCCGTGCTTACCCATATGTCGCTCTTATCGACGCCACCTACTCGACCAATGTTATGAAGATTGCACTTATTGAGATAGTTGGCGTTACACCGGTCGGATCCTCCTTCTTAATTGCCACCGTTCTCCTTCCGTCTGAAAATGATACATCTTATGGGTGGATGTTGCGGAGATTAGAGGAGCTGCTTCTGGGGGCGTCACCTATGCCTACTCTTGTCACTGATCGAGAGTTGGGCTTGATCCGGGCTATTGAGGACCTCTATCCGGACACTTCTCACATTTTGTATCGTTGGCATGTGAACAAAGCCATTGAGACCAGAGTAAAAAATTCAAGAAAGATGATGATGTACAAAGACATGATATTGCATAGTAAGGAAACGGGTTGGTACCGGGTCATCAATGCAAGCACACAAAGTGAGTTTGGGAGAGCATGGGAAGCCTTTTCTGAAACTTGGGTGGAGTTGTCTGCTTATGTGCAGAGAACATGGGCGCATTACAAGAAGAAGTTCGTTGTTTTCTATACGAACGAATACTTTCATCTCGGTAACACGGCCACTTCCCGGGTAGAGTCGTGTCACGCCCTCCTTAAAGCTTGGTTGAAGAGTCAAAACTTAAACCTCGACACTATGTGGACTCGTATTCACGGCATGCTTGAAGCTCAACACTCCAAGATTCGACATGAGTTACAGACGTCGTTGACCAACTCTGCAAGTGCTGGACCCTTTTTCTCCTTATTGCGAAATCATGTGTCTATCAAAGCCATTAGGTTACTGGAAGATGAGTTTAGGAGAGGGATTGAGCTGGGAAACGGGCTTGAAAAGAATTGTGGATGTGCGATACAGATTACACACGGGTTGCCTTGTGCCTGCATTATGATTCTGATGTGAAGAGGCGGGTAATCATTGAGAAACTTCGAGATGGTCTCCACCCGGCAGATGAAGATATTCGTCCACCTGAGGTTCGAGAAAACCCTAAGGGGAGACCGAGGGGTTCCACTACTCGGAACAAGTCCGCTTTTGAGCATGCTAACCGTAGATGTGCCAAGTTTTCTTCCCGCTCTTCGACGACAACTTCTGTCAGTACGGTATCTTCTTTTGGAGATGGACCTGTTGGTGCACCATTGGAGGTCGGTTACACAACCGGACCTTTGTGTTCTTGGGCAAAAAAATATGCAGTCCCCCAAGACTTATGGGCACACTTTGATGGTTGGGCTGATGTTGTTGCTGATGGTCATTGTGGTTATAGGGTGCTATCGCATGGCGCCCGGGGTCGAGAACAGGACCATTTGGTCATGAGAGCGTGGTGCCTTAGAGAGCTTCAGGGAAACGATGTGTACAAGACAGTGTTTGATGAGTCTCCTCGCACGCCTCCGCTTTTGAGCAGATGGGATGATACCTTGAGGGCTATCGAGTTTACGGGTAGCGGGGGTTGCGGTGAACATCATTGGATGTCTTCCGAGTATTTGACTGTCTTTGCGTCGTTGTTTAACTGGACTATTTGTTGTATCGGCCAGTACGTCCACAAAGGAGTCAGGAGTTGGAATTGTTATACATTCTTACCGCTGAGGGCCACGGGTCACGAGTCGAGGCCTTACGGTGTCATGTGGATCGTACACTACCATGACCATTGGATGAGATTGCACTACAGTGGCCCACTGAGCGAAGCACCCATGCCACCGATCGATCTTTGTTGGGCGTGGGTAAGAGAACCTGCAGTTGCACATTATGCCGATTTGTACACGTCGAACATCGAACGATGGCATACTTTGATGGGAACAACACCTCGGACTCCTCGGCGCCGAAGACAGCCTCCCCCGGGTTGAGATTTATTTGTATTCTTTGGGTTGTAAACTTTAGGTTGTGATATATTTGTCTTATTTAGGTTGAGATTTATTTGTATTCTTTAGGTTGTAATATTTAAATGTAACCGTTATGATTTCAAATTTCAAAATGTTACCGTTTTTCGAATGATTTTCATGTTCACTATAATCGCGATTTCATTGTGAAACAAATTGCATAGATAAAAGTTATCAAATTAAAAACGTTCAAACAAACAAAGCGATTTAAATGTTAACTAATACAACCTATCCTTCAGACCTCATTGGCCTAAAACGAAAAATACGGAGGGATAACCCCGGTTATCTTTAAAAATATCTTCTCAAACTCCCACCAACCACGCATCTCAGGATAACCGCTAACGTCGGGGTGATTCTCTTCATACATTCTAATAACATCCATAATCTTGCAATACACATGCATCGCCTGTTGAGATAAGACCGGGGGTTCAAGACGTATCATGTTTCTCGCTTCAGCAAGGCGGCGAGTGTCAGGACGTCGAGGGTACGAACTAACAGCGTCGTTAACTAACCGGACTGCGTCACGCCTCTTGATCCAGTAGTCGCGTTGATGTTCAAGAGACTCTTTCACCATCAGGTTTAGCGCTGCAGGGCTTGCGAGATCTGTCTCAGCTTCTGCAATCCGTTGTGAAAGCCAGGTTTCATCGTTCAACGGCATGTTTGCCATTCCTGAAAAAATTTAAACAATTAAAATTGAAAACATACGGTTAGAACGTAAAAATAAAACCCGAACCATGAGGGACATGTGAACAACACGTCCCAACCCCAACTAGACGTGCTGTTCACACGTCCCATCCACCAATAGACGTGTGAACTACACGTCTCGACCATCAATGGACGTGTGGTTCACACGTCCCTACCAACCATGGACGTGTGGTTCACACGTCCCTACCAACCATGGACGTGTGGTTCACACGTCCCGACCAACCATGGACGTGTGGTTCACACGTCCCTACCTACTTACGCCACCCCATTCCCACGTCCTAACCACCCCTAGCCGTGTAGTTCCCACGTCCCACCCCCATTTGCCGTGTATACCACTTCTCCGACACCTACCAATATCGTGTCTCTCCTTTCGATTCATTCTAATCCTACAAATCTAACAACAACAACAACAATACTACTAACAACATAACAATAACAAATAACAAATAACAAATAAGCATAAGAAATAGCAAAAACAACAACTAACCTTGATTTTTTCGGTCGTGTGTGATGGTGGTGCTCGGCGGTGGCGGTGCACGGCGGTCACGTGTGATGGTGGTGGGATGTGTTCTCGGTTAAGGAGGCTAAGGAAGAGTTTTTGATGATTATTGAATTTTAAAGGAAAGTGTTAAGATGCTAGGGGTAGTTTGGTCATTTGTCAAAAAAACGTCGACGATTTTTCGCAAAACGTCGACGATCTTTCGCGATTCGGTTCTTATTTGATGGTTAACCCACTTGAATGGAATGAGCGTGAATCTGACGAAGTATTGTTGTAACGGAGGCGTCCCGTTACCCAAATAGTTAATTGATAAGGTGATAAGAACAATAAATAACGAATGTAAATAAAGTTGACACAAGGAATTGCGTGTTTCACCAGTAAAATAACTGGCTACGTCCACCCTGCAAGGAGATCAAACTTCACTATAATGGAGAAACGCGCTCAATATGAGCAAAAAATATACCCTATTCTACCAACTGATATGGTAGTCTCAAAGAGACAAAAGAGACTACCCAAATAAGACGAAAGTCAAATTATCTTGAGGCCAACCAAGATCTAAACAAACTGAGTTTTCTTCTCCAGAAGGAACCTCACAAATTGACCCTCTTTATTGTGCTCTCAAATCTCTCACGTCTTTGTCTCTTCTAATTAACATAGAATAATACTTGGGTCTTTATATAGTTATTCCTCAAGATAAAATATCTAACCAAATTAGAAACCAAAGACTATTAGGAAACTAATAAAATAGTTTCCTAATCTAATTCAAGATTCTCCTACCATAAATAAACTAAGAAACCAAATCTTAATAAGACACTTAGCTTATATCCGTCTTCAACACAAATTCAAGGTACAAATTTACAATAAGTACCTATCGACTCTGTTTAGTTTTTGTTTTCGGACTTTTGTAGGAAAATCATTGGAAATGCTAGAGGAAAAGAGCTGAAGAATGATCTGTTTTGTTTCGTGGAAGTACTAGTTAGATGAGTATAGCGATTAGCGACATTGACTGTGTTTCTGGTGATGATCGGCATGTATTAGACTACTTGGGTCTACTGTTACCTGAATCAATATTTTGTAATGTCGTTAAATTTTCAGTTGCTACTTTCGAATTTGCATTCATGCACATTACAAGCTCTCTGAACGCTCTTGTAGGTTTTTTACTTTTGGTATCCCTGACAGAATGATTGGTGTTTCTGCCTCATCTTCTTCTAATCTTATGCATGGCATGATTATTAGAAATCATAAGCATTCTGTCACCGGGCTGCGTGTATTTGAATTAGTGAATGCCTGGTTAAAATGATTACCCGGGTGACCATAGCAGTACCCTTTTGTTCCTATGCAATCGCAACAACCATAACTCTAACACACATATTGACTTGTAAGGGTCACAAGCTTGGCGGCTCACACCCGATTTACATAGTATTAAAAGGGAAATGGGGTCGGGAGACATCACAGGCTAACATATAGACATGAATTCATTTGGACCAACCAAATAAACAAAGATATCATATGGCATTTCCTGCTTCCTGTCATCTGCAATTTGCAATAAACAACGAAAATGGTGAATATAATGTAATGTCTAATATGTTCCCATTATAGAATTGTTTATTAACAAATGAATGTATGTTGCATGGATGTAGGGGATGAATGGATTTGTAAGTTGCATAGATGTAGGGGATGAGTGAACAGTGACTGTGTGTAGTAGGCGATGATGTTTACTTTGCAATGTGTAAATCTTATTATTAAATCTTATTATTACTAATTGTTACAAGTCACCTTGCAAAAACTCATTTCAAGTAATCCAACCCGTGTTCGAACTCTGACAACAACAATTTTTTTTTCGTATGGAAAATTTATGGTAAAAAGTTCATAAATGAGTTAAATTTATACGAAAGAAAAATTAGTATACTTTTGGCGTAAAATTTAATTTTAGGCTAATTTTGTAACGTGGTACATTTTTCGAATTTACCCCTAATTTTGATTTTTTTGAATTTAACACCATTGGCGCAAAATGAATTCATTACCGATTATAACTAAATCTGACATTTTATGTAAATAGTCTTAAATTATATTGATCATAGCCTATAAAATAAAGTTAAAATCAACATCTTATGTAAATACGTTTCTACTAAGTTAAACCGATCAAAACTTAAATTTAATATCTATGCATATACGTACTAAGTTATACTGATTATAATTTCGAAATCCGACATTTCATGTAAATAATCCTAAATTATATTGATCGTAGCCTATAGAATAAAGTTAAAATCAATATTTTATGTAAAGATGTAGTAAGTTAAACGGATATTTCATGAAAATATGTTAAGTTGTATAGCCTAACATATGTTTTATATGCAGATACGATTAAATTATATTAATCATAGCTTAAAATCGATATTTCATGAAAATATGTTAAAGTTATAGTTTAGGGTTTCTAAATTCTTTGCTAGGTTTTATAAAACTGATCATGCCTTAAAACGCTATTTTTTTTAACTACATAAGAAGTTATACTGATTATATCCGACAATTCGTGTAAATAGACCAAATTTATTTACAACGAGTAATATAGCTTAAAATATGTTTTTAATTTAAATACTTACCTAAATATTATATAACAATGAGATTAATGAAAATAATTAACAATAATAATAACGAATGTAATAAAAATAACAATTCTAAAAATAAAATAAAGTATATATGAAAATTAGCTAAGCAATCGATTTAAGTAAAATATTAATAGCAGGAGTAGTGAATTTGTCTCATAATTTATTTCATTGTAATTTTAAGATATATAGTCCGTCTCATTGGAAAATATATTTATGTAAATTTATTAGTTATGAAACTTTAGAATAGTTTTAGTTAATTGAAAATATATATTAATGTTAAATAAAGGTATCATGTGCGAAGCCAGACACAATAAAAATAAAATGTACATTTGGCATAAACACATTGTACGTACATAATTATTTTTGTTATAATAATATAACCTATAATAAATGTAATTTCGTAATATAATCATGTAAATTACAATTACATAAAATATTTTGTTCAATTTTTATCAAATACATTTAACTAACTGAGAATTATATTGATTTTATACTAGGCACATTGAATATAAGTTAGAAGTACATTTAAAGATTACCATATGTATATATTGAGTACATTTGCTGATATATATATTTATAATAAAAGTGATATTAAAATCACAACAAGATGTAAGTGTCATAGTGGTAATAGCAAGTGGATTTCATTCAAGAGGTTATGGGTTCAAGCCCCGTTAAGAACTTTTTAGAAGTTTTATTTGACGGTTGATCGTCTTCAACCATTGACTGCCATCCACTGGTGTTGAACGGTGGCGGTCCACTGGTGTTGAACGGTGGTCAACCCGTCGATGTTGACCGCATTAGACCACAAATCAAACTCTTAAATTATTTAATTAATGTTAATTTTCTAAACTACCCTTTACCACAAATAAGTTTAAAATTTGAATTTTGATGGAGGGAACACCAAATGCATATGTAAATTACAATAATATCCCGGGTGTCGCTCAATTTGAGTAACACCCGGTGTCGCTATATCATTATTCATAGAAATATGCATAAAATGTAAGCAACAACACGTGTAGCTTATCATTGTAGTAGTTTTTAGCTTAAAAATATTCTAACTTAAAAATCCTAGTTGGTAAAGGTAAGCTAGTAGCAACTAGCTTACCATTGAAGATGCTCTGAGCATAACAAATAGGACTAAAAAAGTAAAAAACGATAAAGTTTACGGGTGTATTTCTCATTTCATTATTATTTTTCATTATTAATTTATTTGGGTATGGGGAATCTACCTGAACTTAATAATTAATTAGTTTAGTAAATAATATATAGAAAGTAAAAATTACATTATGAGCTTTAGCGGGGTTGACGGGTTGTCCACGAACATTTTTACTTAGTCCATACCCGCTCATTAATTTAGCGGACCGAGTTTTCCTTGTCCATTAACCATTTATTTTAATATTTTTCATGACCAAACCCGTTGAAATAGTGGTCGAACGGGCCGGGCCGAATGGGCTAGCCTGGACATGATCAGGTCTACATTAAATGTGTGTCAAACCCACTTGGTAGAAATAAACTCATTTGCAAGTTAATATGGGTCAATTTGACCCGTGTTAATGCTCAAAAACGGATAATTGCGCCTAAAATAATAATTTGTAATTTTTCTATACTACTGCTCACAGTGTCACACCATGATCGAAATCAAAACAAAGACTAATTTAGCAAGATCCGAAATAGAACCAAATGAGTTGTTTGTCAGGTTCGATATATTATCAAACCACGATTAATTATAGCGATTGATAATGACAATATAAATTTGGACAAAAAATATACAAGTTTGAAAATGACGCTGGAAAATTTTTAAATGATCATAATTTATAGTGTTGTGTTATGGTGCGCGTTTTTCATGCTTTTTTTAAATCGCGTAACCTGAGAAAATGAACACAACTAAAAAAAAAAAGTGAATTAGTTTAGGTCAATTCATGTGCTTTACAACAGAACGACTAGCCTAATTGAGTCGATGTGAATCACATGAACAATGTAAGATAGGGGTGGTCAATAGTGCGGGTCGGCCGGGTCCGGGACGGGTCGAGAGGCGGTGCGGGTTCAATGTATGAGGACCCGGACACGGCCCGGGGTCAGGGCGGGTTCGGGACGGGTTGGGCCCGGTTCTTGGGAAGTGTAACCCGGACCCGGCCCGGGGGCGGGTCTGAGGCGGGTTGGGGGCGGGTCTGGCGGGTTTTGGGCGGGTCTACGGGTCAGCTTTCGGATCGGGCTCCAGAAATTGGACCCGGACCCGGTTACATCACATACACGGGGACGGGTTTGGACCCGGGTGAGGCGGGGCGGGTTAGATCCGGGTTCAGTGGCGGGGCGGGTCCGGGTTGCCAATGCCGACCCGCACTCTTGACCAGCCCTAATGTAAGATCAACTCTTGTCTTCTACAAGAATAGGCCACCAATGCGTGACATTCCCAGTATCTTGTTGATCATCTCAACAAACTCTTAAATTTCGCTCAACTAAGCTATCTACTCCTACAAAAGGGATAGGAACCGACGAAGTAAACTGCCTAATGGCAATTGGGTGGGATACTGGGATTATACCCAACTCTATTTCCGATGGTAGCACATTTAATTTAACACTAAAACTTGAGAGAGACGGTCTTTCAATAAATTATTGAGAGACCATTCTTTTGTACCATTTTATTTGTATTTCGTAACCATTTTGTCATTAATTGTACCATAGTAATTTTGTACCTATTTACATAATAAATGTACTAAGTTTATGTTTAATCGTGATTTGAACCTATTTTATTAACTTTAGTACCATTTTTTCTTAAATTTGTACAATAGTCTCTCAATAAGCTTATTAAAAGGCGGTCTCTCAAGAGACCTACTGTTAATTTAATGGTTGTATTGAGTGAAATTTTTCCCCACTCTTTGTAATATTCGTAAGAGTGACTTTTTACGTGATTTGCTACCTCGTGCCCACGTTCCTTGTTTTACATGTTACGCCCCTATTTTTTAGTTTATTTCAGTAAAAAAAATATTTTGTTTTATCGTTAAGTGTTTTTGAGACGACTTTTATAATAATTGTTTTATTTTTATAATAAGTGTAATTTACACGGCACCACCATTTGATGTGTTTTTCCTCTTTTTTTTTTTTTAATTTTTATTTGTGAGATAAGAACAAAATATGAGTGAATGTTTGTGAAATTAATTACTTTCTAGACCGTCTTAAAATTTTAATAACAATAAACCGTAAATTACATATAATACTAATCGCCGCCGAACCAAATAAATCAATAACGATATATCGTATAATATAAACCGTCACCAAAATAAAACATTTATTATAAAGATCGTCTCAAAAACACTTTATGATAATGTTGATTCACATTAAATTCGTTGTTAATTTGCGAACCTTTTCCGTTATCGTGAGTAAATAATTATTTATAAAATACATCGGCGCGATCGTCTTCGTGATTCATTTTTAACTAAACGGTTTTAAAAACACATTTACAATTAAACAATATTAAAATTTACAAAATATAAATTCTATCTTTAATTTACAAAATAATTAAAATTTACAAAATATACCAACAATGTGTTCATTCTACTAAAAAACTCTCCCAAAAACTCTCTAAAAAGCCTCTCCCAAAAACTCCCTAAAAACCCTAGCCTCCACCAATTCGGGGGCTTCCATCGATTATCAATCGATCGATGGTAAGCCCCAAAATTATATTAAGTTGCAATTAATAGTATGTCTATCTTTAATCTATTCAATAAAAGTCTCCCTTTTGGTGAGAATCGTTTTTCCGTCCCTTATTTCAGGGTTTTCGTCCCTTATTTATGGGTTTTGTCCATTTATTCGTGGTTTAGTTTCATCTATAATATTGTCAAGAGTAGTTCGTTGATGGTTCGTAGCGTGTTCTTTCAAAGGGTACAAGTAATTGGTCAACGATCTTTGGAACCAGTCAGATTTATGTTTTATCTCATAAATCAAACGAAGGATCCCCTCAAAAGCTACATGAAGATAGCGATAATAGGACGAGCCGAATTGTCAGATGCTGTTTTGAGATCGCTAGTTTATAAGAAAATTGTTTTTCTTAAGTTTCCATTAGATTTGTTTTCAATTATACTTATTCTCTGTAAGTGCCGTATGACGTTCTATTAATGAATTGTTCTTTGTTTTAAAAAAAAAAAAAAAAAAATTTACAAAATAAAACTTTTAGATTTCAGGGACAGATTTAGAATAAATTGAAAAATAGGAGACGTAATAAGTAAAATAGGGGGTTTAATATAATGCTTTATATTGGCAAACACAAATTCTTATTTGCAACGGCACTATCCATTTTTCTCTCTCTCCAACACTATTCATGTGGTCCCCTTGCTCCACTAACTCATTTTCTATCCATTTTATCTCACAAAATATCCGTCACAAATGGTAACCCGTCACAAGAAAGACTTATTAATTAACAAATACGTCATTGACTCCCGAGTTCCGACCCAAACGGTCGTACCCGTGGTAGTGTGGTACCCACTAGGCCAGTACTTCATACTTCATACTCCGTAATTAGGAGAGGAACGGGTACTTCGTAGGCCGTAGGGTCTCTTAAACTAATCCAATTAACGAAGGAACAAAATACTCCATGTAAAATGTGTAGCCAAATAACTCCTTTCCAAGGCGCGCATGCACACACTAACATAGGAATCTAGTAGACGGTACAGTTGAAATTTCACACTATAAAAATGTGCCAACTTTCTCGTCAGTTTTCTTCAACTGACAAATAATGTCGTCTAATTCAAACCCTAATGAAGTTAAATCCATGGATAATCCCGAATCACCCTCAGAGATTTACCGAAACTGGTCCAATTTACCGTTGGACGTAACTCTAATGATTTTTATGAAACTAGGGGCCGTGGGAATACTTGAATCGGTTCAATTTGTGTGCAAAATATGGTACAATTTGTGTAAAGAACCCTCCTTATGGCGCACTATCCGCATCCACAACCTTGCTCTGCGGCCAAATTGCGAGACTAATCTTGAGAAGTTGTTATTAAATGCTATTGATCGTAGTGATGGTGGTTTAATTGAACTTGATATCGAGCGATTTGGTTCTTACGAGCTTTGTTCCTATTTTGCATCTCGGTATGTTTAATCGCATCTTAGTCATTTATTTATCTGTATTTAAAAATAATCTTAACATATACAGACATACTCGACCTCCCCATTTTCTACTTATTGTGTAACCCATATAATAGCAATGAATGTCACCGCTAGCCCAAGTAAAAAAAAGTTGACTTTATTACTCGAATATTGTTAAATAGTATATAAATAAATAATATCGCATCAAATATATAGTAAAAATATTGTGGTTCAACGTAAATGCTTTAGTTTTCAACCTAGCCAGCAGGAGTTGTTGTGGAATCTTCCACCTCTTTAGTTTTATTTATGTCTTTTGGGAAGATAAAACTAACCAAATTATTACTGGATCACCGCAGATCGAGTAGCCTTAAACGCCTCCGTCTTGCCCGCTGCTGGGACATATCTGCCGATGGTATGATAAAAGCACTTGAAAAGCTATCTTCTTTGGAGGAACTCGAACTTACTTTGTGCCATTTCTATAGCGAAAAAACAGTCTCCATTATTAACGCATGCCCCTCCCTCACCACTTTCAAATTGAAGAAGCGGGAATCCGAAAGTTCTGATGACCCGTGTGATGAGGAGGCCTTAGCAATTGCAGGACGCATGCCTGAATTACGGCACCTGCAGCTTATTGAAAATGACTTGACATCTTTCGGTCTAACGGCAATCCTTGATGCATGTCCTCATCTTCAATCTCTTGAACTACGAGCGTGCTTCAACTTGAGTCTTACAGGAACTTTACTATGGAAGAGGTTAACTGAACAAATCAAGGATTTACAGGTTTTTCCAAGTGATTATGCTGAAACTGAATCAGATGAAGATAGTGACTTAGATTATTGGGGTGCTTATGACGAATATGATTATACAGATAACGATTATGGTTACTCAGATGATGAAATTGCCTGGTATTATAATAATAAAGACTAGTCTATTTCGTGAAACAAATGCTTAGGTAAATTCGTCGTTTCCACCCTTGTCGACTTTTGCATACAAAATTTCCATTTGAACTTTCTTCGGTGTATACTGAAAATTACAGTTAACCCACATGAATGGAAGGAGTATGAAGTTGACGAAATGTTTATTGATTCTGTTCAGTTTATGTTTTTGGATTCATGTAGGGAAAGCTGTGGAATGATGACCTAAAGAATGATCTGTTTTGTTCAGAAGAATTACTAGTTAGCGAGTATACGTAGCGACATGGACTGTATTTCAGGTGACGATCAGCATGTATTAGACTAATTGGTTAGTAGTCTGTTTCCTGAAGCAATATTTTGGAATGTTTTGTATTTTCAGTTGCTTCTTTCGGATTAGCATTCATGCACATTACAATATTTTTATCTATCGCATGATTATTACCTATGACCCATCCATGCCTAGGCCATGGCCGAGCAATGCCTAAGGCCACGGGTCATGCGTAGGCCGTTATGCCAAAATGTGGCCGTGGGTCCGGGAAACGCCACGGGACAGGAATTTAAGATGTTTCCAAAGTACTCATATGATGGGTGACCAAGAGACGCGACCGACAACCAACCGATAGTCATCCTGTCACGGCCTCACGGGGCTGCGTGTATTTGATTTAGGGAATCCATGTTGAAATGATTACCCGGTGATATTATTAGCAGTACCCTTTTGTTCCTATGCGTTCGTAACACACATAAATCCAAGAAAATTTCTTACTTGTGAGTTGTGATGATGGTCACAAGCCGACTCACAATCGGTTTAAGTAATATTACAAGTAATATGGGATGATGAGATGTCACAAGATTGTGACTGACGGCTCTAAATCCAAAAATTAAATGTTATCCTCAGGCTGACATATAGACAGGTGTTATAACGGAAGCACAGAGAAAGACTAAAACAAACAATAAAGAACAAACGCACAGATTTACGTGGTTCACTAACGGTGTGTTAGCTACGTCCACAGGGCAGAAGGGAGAGAGTTTTATTAATGTGAGGAGTTTTTCAGATTACAGATTCAGAACGATATTAAAGTATGTGACTGCTAGGGTAGAGGTTAAGAGTTTATATAGTACTCTTAACCTAATACAAAACAGATTAGAATTAATCTAATAAAGCCCAAACAGAAACCCCCGCATAGTCGTTCGAAGCGGCGACTAACAGATTCAAGGCATAGACCCAACAACAGGAATTCATTTGGACCAACCGTAATAAACGAAGATATCAGATGGCATTTCCTGCTCCCTGTCATCTACAATTTGCAATAAACAAGTAGCCAAAGGCGGCTTTGCTTTCATTCATATTCGGCAGAATTATTTCCTTAACGTCCCCCCTTTTTAAGTGTCTCGGTCATTTCTTTACGTTTTCTGTTCAACTTTTTAGCCTCAAAAGTTCAATAATCATTCACATTTGCAAATTGCTTTTTCACTTTTTCTTTTTAAATGCCTATCCACTTTTTCTTATTAATCATGTACTAGCATCCATGAACTCATCATCATCTTCTTCATTCTTCGCCAATCCCGATATCCGAACCTTCAAAACAATGAACATTAGCAAGTCTCTCAAGGTGGTTATGCTACCATGGTTAGCCATGGGTCACCTAACGCCCTTCTTACAGCTCTCCAAGAGCTTAGCAAAAAAGGGTTTACAAGTATACTTTGTAACAACCCCTAAAAACATTGCACGACTTCCTAAACTACCTCCAAACTTAACATCTTCAATAACCCTAGTTAGCATCCCTTTACCCCACCTAGACGGTGTACCTGATGAAGCCGAGTCTTCCATGGACGTACCAAGCATAATCCAACCTTTACTTAAAATGCGATTTGACTTACTTGAAGCACCCATCTCTGCCTTCCTAGAAGAGGTGCAACCCGATTGGATCTTATACGATTTCACTTCGTATTGGATTCCGTCTATGGCGGCTAAGATGGGTGTTTCGTGTGCGTATGTAGCATTGTTTAATGCTGCTTCGCTATCGTTCATAGGACCTCCGTCTGCATTGTTAGGAAATGTTCGTTTGTCGCTAGACGATTATACGGTCGTGCCTAGTTGGATTCCTTTTGAGTCTGATATTGCTTATCGACCGTATGAGGTTGTCAAGTTTGGACATTCGGTAGATGCTAGAATATCGACCTCAGATACGGTCCGTTTTGGTAACTCTATTGCAGGATGTGATTTTGTCGGGATCCGAACCTCGCCCATGTTCGAATCGACATGGATTAATCTACTTGAGAAATTATATGGGAAAACTGTTCTTCCAATTGGGTTTCTTTTTCCAAATTGTAATGATGATAATGAAGATTTAGAATCTGAAAATTGGGCTTTTTTTAAAAATTGGTTGGACCAACATGAACCGGATTCGGTTTTATATGTTGCATTTGGGAGTGAATCTAATTTGACCCAAGAGGAAGTGTATGAATTGAGCCTTGGATTGGAGCATTCGGGTGTGCCATTTATTTTAGTACTCCGGGATCCACCGGGTTCCGATATAAATGTAATGAATATGCTTCCAGAAGGGTTTGTGGACCGGGTAGTTGGCCGAGGACTAGTCCACCGAGGTTGGGCCCCACAAGTGAAGATTCTAAGGCATCCAGCAATTAGAGGGTTTTTGAGTCATTGCGGGTGGAACTCGGTGATAGAGGGAGTAGGACTAGGGAAGGTGTTGGTGTTGCTCCCGGTGATGAATGAGCAAGGGCTCGTTGCGAGGTTGTTGGTTGGTCAAGGACTCGGGGTGGAAATAGAGCGTAATGAGAAAGACGGGTCCTTGAAAATGGAGAGCGTGGTTAAGGCAGTGAGGTTAGCCATGGTTGAGAAACAAGGGGATGAATTGAGGATTAAATGCAGAAACATGGCTAGTGTTTTTGGGGATAGCAAGATAAATGATGGGTATATTGATGCTTTTCTGTCTTATCTTGAAGAAAATAAAAAATCGACGTAGGTGGGTAAGGAATGAAATGAATCCACTAGCGGGTTTATTATATTGAGGGACTCGGATTGTAGCTGTTGGAAAACATTCGTATTAGAATACATGTCAAAGTTTAATAACATTAGAAAAAAAATCCAGATTCGCGATCATTAAAAAGTCATTTGCAATATGTGCGGCGTGCACGAGCATATTGTGTTACTACTACTCTTGAATTGATAAATGATCTTATTTATCATGTACTGTATTTGCGTATTAGAGTGAACATGTCTTATATTCGAACTAATAGCCTCAATCTGTTTCCGGATGCTAGTGTTAGGCTCGGCTTACTTTACAAGTCGTAACTTGTATATGAAAGTGGTTGAGAGATTGAGGCGATGTCGTATACCTGTTATATGCGTGTATTTCCTTGCTCACTCGTGTATAGTCTTGTGTTCAAAGAGACCCATCCGGGCGACTACCATTGAATTATGTTGAACTCGTGTTTTTTTT
The DNA here is from genome assembly GCA_029255685.2 of Silene conica. NCBI lineage: Eukaryota > Viridiplantae > Streptophyta > Magnoliopsida > Caryophyllales > Caryophyllaceae > Silene > Silene conica. The sequence goes on from CM055314.2 coordinate 80,546,693, forward strand.
TTTTTTTTTTTTTTGACAGATGCTTATTATATGCTTAAGCTATCGATTGTGCGATAGCATGAGCAGACCTGTTTAAAGATCTAGGACAATGACTTAAAGAAAAACAATGACAACTATTAGCAATAGATAAAATAGACTTGACAGTAGATATAATGTCTTTGTTCTTGTCACCGCACCCATTAACTTGTAGTACCAGGTTAAGGCAGTCTAAAGTAGCATCCATATGAAAGAAACCTCTTCTTAAAGCGTCTTTACATGCGGATAAAAGAGCCAATTCTTCCGCATGTATGAGAGAGATGGCCCAGAAAGAAAGTCCCCCTGTTATCACAGTGGACCCATCCTTATCTCTTATGATCCATCCTGCAGTTGCTCTGTTATTTGTCTGCCACGCGGCATCACACTTGATACGTACATTCTCTTGACACAAAGTAGAGCCCAGAATGGTAACCGGAAAATGATTTCTTAGAAGTTCAGCAGTAGACATATACTCTTCCGAGTTGTGGATTTTAGACTGTAAACTCGTTTGATGTGCCATTACATTGCACCGATGAATGTTATCTGAAGCATGTGTTGTTAATTTACGCACCAGAGCATCAACGTTTATCTCATTATTGTTAAAAAGTTGATCATTCCTTGAGCACCAAATTGTCCATAAGGTCGAGATAAACGTTGACGTTAGAAACAGCTTGTCATGATGCCGAGAAAAAAATGACAGCCAATTAACAATCCACAACTGAACCGATATATGTGTACTAGATGAAGTTCTAATGCCAAGAGGAGAAGCAAACCATAGATTAGAATCAAATGGACAGTCACGAAGAAGATGGTGGACAGTTTCCGGATGACACTGATCAGAGCAATAGAGACAGTATCCTTGTGAAGGACCATTACGTTTTTTTTTTTTATCTCCATTGCGCATGGCAACGTATTGGCCATGATCTTCCACAAAAAGATTTTCCATTTCTGTGGTATTTCCAGGTTCCAAATTTTCTTCCAGGGAAAAACAGTTGGAGAAGTTGTTTTCCTTTGTCTATCCTTTGGAGAAGCCCTTTTTCTCCACCAAGTTTGAAAGGCTGTGAAATATCCACTCTTTGCAGAATAACATTCATCTTGCTTACATGTCCAAATAATTTTATCTGGATCATTATTAAAAGGAATCGGAATAGCTAAAATGTTATGTAGTGCTTCTGAAGCACCCATGGCAACAATATTATCTGCATTCCATCGACCATCTGAATGTTGCACTTCTGCAACTTTAATTTGCGGCAAATTGACTTCATTAAGTTGAAGAATAGAAGTCAGACTATTGTTTCTAATCCATTTATCCCTCCAAAAATCCAAATTAGAGTTAAAACCCACTTGCCAGACTAAGTTTTCCTTCAAAAGTTGCATACCCCAAAGAATACTCCGTCCTCCCCATGACATTTGAATTGAATTCCAATTGACATTTGTATCATGTAGTTTACGATCGAAAGAGTATTTAGTACCAATGATGCGGCTGATTAGTGATTCAGGTTCAGAGATAATTTTCCATCCATTTTTTGCTACCAGACTTTGATTAACACATTCAGTATTTCTAATGCCCATGCCGTCGTCCATTTTCCTGAGCTATAAAAAAGTCTTGCTACACCAGTGAATGCCCTTACCATGTATACCCTTTCCCCACCAAAATTGTGAAGTCATTGAGTCGATCTTTGATGTCACACTTACCGGCATACGAAATGCTGATAGAGAATATATTGATAGTGAAGACAGAATAGAAGCGATTAGAGTCAATTTACCTGTTGTAGACAGAAATTTATTATTCCAGGATAGAATACGCCGTCGGACTTTTTCAATAACCATAGCATTAATCTCCTTTTTCGTTCGGCCACATTCTAAAGGTAGTCCCAAATAGAGTCCCATTTGCCGTGGTTGCTGAATAGATAGTGTTCTCATACATTTCGTAGTTGTTGCCAGAGTACAATTTGGACTAAACGTAATGGCTGTTTTATCTTTATTAAGCCTATGTCCCGCTATCTCGCAGTATGTATTCAAAACATTATTAATACCCTGACAGTGTAATTCAGTTGTGCGTGAGAAAAGGATAAGATCATCCGCAAAAAGTAAATGAGATATTCTTGCGGCTCTGCGAGCTATTTGTATTCCCTTAACCAAAGAATTTCGTTGTGCTTCCTGAAACATTTGAGATAACACCTCCGTACACAGTGCAAAAAGGAAAGGAGATAATGGATCACCCTGTCTCAAACCACATTTTGGGGTGAACTTATTGGTTGACATACCATTAATAATGATCTCATAGCGCATATGAGACAGTGGTGATACTCTCCATAATAATCTGTATGATATTCAAAGGAAATCCCATATGTATCAAAGTCGCGTGTATGAAGTTCCCGTGTTAATCGTGCATAATACGAGTTATACATTAACTTATGCTAATGTATAGACTATAAACTGTTTAGAGTGGACGTACTAGGAAGATGTAGGTGTTGGAAATAAGTTACTGGAAAGGCCAAAATAAAAGAACAGAAACTGGATTAGATAAACCTTTACTGTGTCACGGTATGGAAGCCGTTGCCTCAGATATTTTGTAAGGAATTGAGGAGAGAAAGAGAGGATTTTTAGAATGAAATTGTGTATTTTGGTGAAACGAGTGAAGATGGACGGCGGCGCGATGTTGGAAAAGTCCAAACAAATTGGTAGTTTGGATATGAATTGAAAAACACAAATTCTCATTTGTGACGGGCAATATCTGCCGCAAGCTTATGGCGAGTTAAATAATACCCCACTTGGCTAGATAAAGACAAAGAATTTGTCATTCCCGAGGCGCTTTTATTTTTGTCTTATATACTCAAGTGGTTGATATTTGACCCGTCACACGCTTATGACGGATATACCCGTCACAAGAGAGACTTATTGATTGAAGAAGCGGGGAAGTGGTTGTAGGCACGTAAATTTTTGTACAAGTGTCACGTCGGAAGTCAAAGGTCAAATGTTGACCCGTCAAAGGAAATGTAAACTAATGAAATTGACTTGGACGGAAATTAATTAAAGATAATCCAATTTGATTATTTTTAGTTAGTCCATCTCTACAAAGTGGCAAAATCTGGTAAATGGGTCAAATTCATTAGACGGATCAAATCCATTTAAATGGGCCAACATGACTACTAAGTCCATTAAAAAAGGAGAAAAACTACCAAGTCCATGAAAGGTGGAAGAAGCCTTTTCATTTTCTATAAATACAAGTCTGGTCTCACCTTGAGACTAGTGAGAAAATTACAAAAGAAACCACATTACAAACAAAACCTCTATACAAAAAAAATCTCTTTCAAGAGAAAACTAGAGAAAAGGAGAACTATCTTTCGATCTGACATCAATTATTCATCGTCGTCAATTGAAGAAAAGCAAGTCAAGTCAACTAAGGAGAATCAAGTCTTCAAATCAAGACCCTCCTTTTCATTTATATTTACGGAAATTGAATCAGTTAAATACCTAGAAGATTGTACCCTAAATCTTTTAAATTAATAAAATTATTACTTTGCTACATTTGTTTGTGTTTTATCTATTTGTTTACAGTTTTAACGCAAATTTGTTGTTACAGCGGTGATTGACCCCCGTAACTGTGCAATTGTGAAATTAACCACCACAACCCTCAATTGGAGTAATTTGGCCCATAATTTACATGATAAGTGAAATTAAACCCCTTCATCAAAATCTCATGAGAAATTCAATTTATTGTATCACAAAAAATGGTTTGTTTTATGAAAAATACAAAAGATTAAAAATTAATCAAAAAAAATAAATTAGCATAAATTAGATGAAAAACTTTAAAAAAACATACGAAAACAAATATATTATTTCTATTATTGATCCAATTATGGATAGGCTCGATCTCGTTACTATATGTGGGACTCGAAGGGAAGGTTGATATTAGTCTTGTTCGAATTACGTTCAAAGAACGGGCTGTTTTATTGTAGAGTCAGAGTTAAATGGATTCAACAACCTTGGCCCAACGAGGTATTTGCGAGAAGGCTAATTATGGAAGGCGGGGTTGGAGTTTGGTGGACGAACCACCACAAAGGGGCACGGTTGCCATGGCTTGGTGGTCCAGCTCGGTGGTACAAGAACCGAGTCTATGCTCGGATACTCCAATTCTGTTTTGGAGATTAATTGTTATTTATTTTATTTTAATAAGTTAGTTAGAATAAATTAGTTAGTTTGTTATTAAGTTGTTACAAGTTAGTTGTAATAAGTTTGTTACAATTTAATAGTTAGTTACTAGTTAGTTATAGGTAGTTAATAGTTTGTAATTACACCTAGTTTGTTACAAGTTAGTTACAATTAGGTGGTTACAGTTAGTTATTAGAAGGTTGTTAGGAGTTAGTTACAACCTGAGTTAGATAATTATGGGGGTTATAAAACGTCGTCGACGTTTTATAACAAATCGTCGACGTTTTTCAAAAAAATTACCTTCCTCGCCCTTTCTCTCTAGCATATTTTCTTCTAAATTCTCCCAAACAAACAACAACACTTAAAAAAAAGTTGATTTGCTCACAACGATTCAATGTCAAGCAACGAACAATCAACATCAAACGCTAACAACGATTCATCTGCATTTTTGACATCTGCATTTTCGAGATTAGAACGTTACATAAATAAAATTAAACAACTTTTCATAAAAAAATAATAAAATACAAAATAAATTCAAAATTAACAACTTAAATAATATAAACTACCCATTTAAATGCAAAATTAACAACTTTTTATATAAATAAATATAAATTACCCATCTAAATACAAAATTAACAACTTTTTATAAAAAAAAAGTTTAACTTTTAAAATTGAAAACATACGGTTAAAACGAAATAAAAAGGTCTGGACCATGGAGAGACTTTGAATTTCAAAGCCCAACCATGGGTAGGACATTAATGAGTTCCAACATCCAAATCAATGGAGGACATTGAAACCCAACGTCCAAAGTCATGGGGGACATACGATTCCCAAGTCAAAACCATGAGGGACGTGAGAAATTTTGGTCCTCTCCACCTATGGACGTTGAAATCCAACGTCTCCCCACCCTTGGACGTTGAAATCCAACGCCTCCCCCCCCCCACCCAGGCCACGGGCGTGTGATTTTCACGTCCTACCCACCCATGGACGTGAAAAATCACCGTCATCTACCACTACGGACTTGAAAAACCCGTTTCTCTTCCTTTACATACCCAAATCAATCAAAAACAACTACAACTAAATCGACAACATACAACAATAACAACAATAAACAACACTAACAACAACAACAAAAAAAAAACAAATTGAAGAGGAAATTGAAAAATTAACAAAAACAACAAAATGAACAACAACAATTCGAATTTAAACAATAATAACAACAACAACGAAATAACATAAATGAACAAGATTTACATACATTACTAACCTAATTAAAACTAAAACTAAATTAATTAAAAAAACGACTTACCTCAGTGTGGTGGTGGTCCTCAGTGGTGCAGTGGGAGCTCGGTGGTGGTAGTGGTCCTCGGTGGTCGTGCAAAGCAGTGGTGGGGTGGTCGTTTGGTGGTGGGTCGTGGTGGCAGTGAAATCGGGAAAGAGTTAGTTTGGAATAAGGAAGAGGGAGAGTTTGGAGGAAGACTAGTGAGGTAAGGGGTAGTGTGGTTTTTTTTAAAAAAACGTCGCGTCGACGTTTCGCAACCCGGATAATTGATTTAGTTAAATAAAGATCAACTTTGGATCTATTTAGGATAAGAATAGAACTCCTATGTGGAGTAGAATTCTAGGGCTGTTTCAGACTTGCTTAGGGACATGTGCTCTACTATAAATAGAGCCATTCATTTAGTTTATTTGACACACAATTCAAGATTAATAATAATTCAAGTTTTCAATTATAAGGTTCTTATAATTTCCGGACTCATCGAGTGCTGATCCAAGCCGTTGTTATTTGTCGCGTTTCAAGTAATAACACGAATTACAAACTATAGGTATAGGGAGTAATTCACCATTGCTTTAACCTATAGGTCTAGGTTAAACAAATATCCTTCTACCTTAGAGATTCACCCTAAGACCCTCACAATAACCGTCCACCACCATCATCACGATCATCATCATCATTCACGTTCATCATCATCACCATCATAACCATTCATCATCATTCAAATCGTGCAATATTAACCTCAATGATTCTGTTTTCGTTCTTTAGTATTTATACAAATTCTAGAAGCTTCCGCGGACGATTTCTTTGCTCAAGAATTCGTATCAATTTTAAAGTACCTTTCTTTAACTTCTTTTACAATTTTGGTAAAAAAAGTTCGATTGGAAAACATTTTGTTAGGTAGTTGTGTTTAAATTTATAGTTGGAATAAAATATTTTCATGACAAGTACTAAGTATAAAAAAATATAATAAAAAAATAAAAATAATATTTAAATTTTTCAATTTTTCAATATATCAAAAAATTTACGCATAAGATTTTTAATTTTTTTTTTAAAATCATGCCGAATCACATACGTATTTAAAAAAATGGTTTTAGTATGCAATTTGTATTAATTTTTATCTAATTCATGCTAAAAAAAACTAAAATTAATTTTTTAAAATTTTAATTTTTATTTTTCATAAAAACATAGCCATTTTCTTAGTTATTTGGATATGATAAATTAAATTTGTCATAAAATTTTGATAGATGAGTTTAATTTCACTTATTAAGTAAATTATAAAGCCAAATTTCTCCAATTAAAAATTATAGAAATTAATTTCACAATTACACAAAGTTATGAATCAATCACCACTTTCCGATTGACAGAAGTAATTGATACCAACTTTATCACATTAACCCACCAAATGAACAATGCTTAGGTGAAATCTTTTCACTGAAATGGTGAATACGTGCCTTCTTTTTCATGCTCACAAAGACACCAAAACCCACCAAAATCCAAATACCATTGGGAAATTTAACAAATATAATCCCAACTATCACTCTTTCTCTCAAAATAATTTCAACTATCAATATTCCCGCAATAATCTCAACTTTCATACCACCATTCTCAAAATAATCCCAACTATCATTCTGCTTCTCAAAATAATCTCAACTATTAATATTTCCGCAAAAATCATAACCATTTTAAGACTTATGAGTCACAGTAAACTATTTTGAGAAGGGTGGTATGAAAGTTGGGATTATTGCGAGAATATTAATAGTTGGGATTATTTTGAGAAGAAGTGTGATAGTTGGGATTATATTTGTTAAATTTGCCAATACCAAATTACTTATACCTAATTCAATATACTCTTTTAATTGCTTACCACCAATCAACCACAACCCCAAATTCGCAAAAGCATTCCTAAAATTTTAATTTAATTCTTTTTTAGCCTTGCAAGTTGGAAGTTGGATTTGGAAACTAATTTTTTAGAACATGTCTCTTTGTGACGGGTATATCCATTATAAGATTACGACGTATAAATACATAAACTTGTTGAGATGATAAGACAAAAATAAAAGAAATATAGAATCACAAATAATTTGTCTTTATCTCCTCAAATAAGTTTTATTTGATTCGCTTGTAACGGATATTGCCGAGAATGTGCGAATTTTTTATGGAAAATTGAATTTTTGATAAGATGGAATACTGAAGAGGTGGAGTTGTAAACTGAAAAGTTGTATTCATTTCCTGGAGTTATTTTCGAAATAGGCAATTTTGAACAATTATTTAACGAAATAGGTTATTTTTCAAATTAATTACCGAAAATGGGTCCACGTAAGACTGGATTTTCCGAAGCTGTGGCCAGAGTCAAGTTGCCTACCCCCATAGCGACTTGACCTTGACTAATAGCTTATCCAATACCATCCACACTTAACCAAAATTTAAAAAAAAACCAAGACCCAATGCCAAGTCGCCTACCGGTTGAGCGACTTGGCCTCCAGTACTTCCCTTCAGCTCGCGATTTCCCTCGCAATCCCTATTTCCCCAAATTGAAAAACACAACCCAATTGCAAACCCTAACCTCCCGAATTCAATTTCCCACTAAAAAACACACCAAAATTTTCGATTAATTTGATTAATAATCAAATTATTAGTCTCTAAGCAACATCGAAGAAGTATTTGGGTATTTTTTCCTCAATTTGCATACATATTGAAGGTATTAACTATAACTTTTTTTCTTAATTAGTTGTTCATTGAAATATAGATAGTTGTTAATTAGGTGATTGTATATTTGAGTTGAATTTATTTGGTTTAATTATGGAGAGAAGCCATTTTCCCTTGTTGTGTTATTAGAATTGTGAAATTGTTGAAGGAGATGGGTGTGTAAGTTATGTTGATGGAAATGAGTCTTTCATTTTTGTTAATAGCAACATGAGCTTCAATGTTCTTCTTAATGAAGTATACACAACCATTGGGGTTGATAGTAGTAAGTTTAAATTAGTATTTAAAATGAAATTTTCTAGTCTTGGATGTTTTAAGGTTGTTTCTCTCAATAATGATCGTTCTTTATAACTTACAAGCAATGTGGGCTAATATGTGTCATTCCAAGGCGGGATCTATGGATATTTATGTTGAGTTGGTACCAATTCAAGAAGCTCAAGTGAGTAATGCAAATGTAGTATCGAATGTGTCTTTTACTAGGATGTTGAATGACAATAATTTATTTCTCAATAATTTCTTGTCACCCATACACAATGTACAAGGGAGTGATGATCAATATGTGTCATTGTTAACAAATAATATTGGAGTAGAGATAGGTAATGGTAATATTGAAGGGGATGAAGTTGAGGATGATGTTGATGTAAGATTAGAGAATCCTAGTGATGAGGATGACGATGATGATGAGAATGACATTGATCTTGTGACTCAAACTGCCCCAAATCCCGAATTCACTAGTATTTCTAACTTTGATGAACAAGGTGGGGATAATTGGGCTAATTTGAAAAATGCAATTCCTTATGATGTTCGTGGGGAGTTTTCTATTGGTCAATCATTTCCTAACAAAAGATCTTTGACGGATGTAGTTACATCCTATAACTTAAGGGTAAACCAAAGTTTCAAAATTCATGAGTCAAAACCTTACACAGTAACATACAAATGTGGTAGAAGATCTGTTGCATGTAAGTGGACGTTAAGAGCCAATCAAAAAAGTTTAGTTTCTGAAGCATTTACTATTGTGAGGTACAATGGTAGCCATGAGTCGTCATGTTTGGGAGACACAATGCCAATAGATCACCGAAACTTGAGAAGAACTTTCATTAGTAACGCCATTATAAATATTGTGGAGGCAGATTAGGGGTTGACGGTTAATGCTATAATTGAAATAATAATTGACAAATTTAACTACAAGATCACTTATATGAAGGCATGGAAAGCAAAACAAAAAGTTATGGCCGACATATTTGGTGATTGGGACTTGTCGTATCAGTTGCTTCCTAGATACTTTGAAGCTTTAAAGGAAGCTAATCCCGGTACAGTTGTTCAATTTGTAAATTTTCCAACGGTTGACCCGAATGTAGTCATATTTGGTCGGGTGTTTTGGGCTTTTGGAGCATTAATCAAGGGTTTCCATCATTGTCGTCTTATAATTACAATTGATGGAACTCATTTATATGGCAAGTATAAAGGGGTGCTCATGATTACCATGGGTGTTGATGCTAATGATCAACTATATCCTCTTGCTTTTGCCATAGTTAAATCAGAGAGTACGGAGACATGGACATGGTTTTTGGCATGCATAAGATGTTTGGTTACACAACGAACTGGGCTTTGTGTAATATCTGATAGACATCCAGGCATCATGAGAGCTATGAATCAAGAGAGGAGCGAGTGGGTGGAACCATATGCATATCATAGATTTTATATAAGACATCATGCATCCAATATCAACACGAAATACAAAAATACGACCTTGAAAGACTTATTTAGTTGGACAGCTTTTCAGCATCAACCAATTAAGTTTAATAGTGGTTTAGCACAAATCAATGAACCTAATCCAGGATGTATGGAAGAGTTAGATAGAATACCTTTGTCGAAGTGGTCCATGTGTCATGGTGGTGCTCGTAGGTATGGGATCAAGACAACCAATTTAGCTGAGGTGTTTAACAATGTCACTAGTACAGAAATGACATACGGCCACGGTTAAAAAAGGCATATGGCTACGGTTGTGCAACCGTTGCAAATCAAGGGGTAGCCTTAGGTAGAAGAAAAATGGCTACGGTTGTCAACCGTAGCCATAAGTCCGTTTTTTGCTACGGTTATTAATTAATAACCGTAGCCATAAATCCATTTTTGCTACGGTTAGTAATTAATAACCGTAGCCATAAGTCTATTTTGCTACGGTTAATAATTAATAACCGTAGCCATAAGTCTATTTTTTTGCTACGGTTAGCAATTAATGACCGTAGCCATAAGTCATTTTGCTATGGTTAATAATGAATAACCGTAGCCATAAATCCATTTTTTGATAGCCAAGTCCATTTAAGGCTACGGTTAGTAATTCAACATCGTAGCCATAAGTTCATTTAACGCTACGGTTGCACAACCGTAGCCAAAGGCCATGTCTTTTGTCTAAGCTAGAAATGTCGATTCATCCAGCTATTATAACAAATAGAAGCAAAATAACTTGGTCTATTTTTTAACAAAAACCAATGTTTGCATACATATTTCCAATATAATTCAAGTTTTCGATAACATAATAAAGCTAATATTTCATGATCACAAAATACACCAATACCCCTTAAAAATACATACGACAAATCCATATTGATAAATCGCTTGTCATTTCTCTTTGTGGTTCTCTTGAAAATTTGATCAATATACCGAACATCCTAGAGGGGCCACATCTCCTTCATTCGAAACCTGTAGAATTCATGTTAAAGCCAACTTGGGGAAGAGAAACACACAAAGGGAATCAAGACTTGAAGAGCATAAGAACTAAATTAGAAAATCAGTGGTGTCCAGCCTAATAGTCAGTCAGCCACTCACTATAAGTAAACCAGAAGAGAGAAGAAAGCAATAATAGTCTTGCTACTCGCCCAACTATGAATATAAGCGGATAAACGCGGCCATAATAGCCTTATTTTTTTTCAATAGTTTTGGCCACGGTTTTTTAAAAACAACCGTAGCCTTAACAAAAGCCTATTCTCATAATTTTTACGGCTACGGTTATTAACCACAACCGTAGCCATTTGTGCTTGCCAAATGTGATTTTTCTACTAGTGTGTGTTTCTTACCTATCACTGTTCTTGTGAAAGTTACATTTTATAGAGTGAATTATTACTTTGTCCAAAGACGTGAATTTGCAAAGTCTAGAATCATTGACGGTTTGAAGATGTCCCCCGTTGTCACCAAGCTTGTCGAGAACAATTTCGAAAAAGCGGCACACCATAAAGTTGAGGCCTTAAATTCGGAGACCGGTGTCTATCAAGTTAAAATTGGGAGAGGTCAAAGGAAAGCAGGAAAGGGTGGACATAGACATACGGTTAATTTGTCGGAAAGAACTTGTACTTGTAACAAGTTTCAAATATACCATTTTCCATGTTCTCATGTTGCTGCCGTTTGTAGAATTTATAATCTGACAACCGAGCAATATATTGACCCATTTTATACTTGTGGAGTGTATTTGGGTTCCTACAAGTCAAACTTTCACCCGGTGCCAGACGAACGTCATTAGCCTAATTGGGTTGGTGAACAAGTTTTGCCAAATATGACAATGAGAAGGGGAACTGCTCGTCCTAAGTCGAAAAGGATTCGCAATGAGATGGACGAGGGTCAGTCAAAAACAAAATATACATGCACCTTATGTCGTAAAAAAAGACACAATAAGTGTGGATGTCCTCTTAGAAATCATGCTTCCGGGTACATTGGTTTAATTATTTAATTATTATTTGTTGATTTAATTAATTAATTATTTGTTGAATATTGATTGTGTTACTTAAACATTCTTTTGTGTTGCAGGTCTCATGGATCCGGGTCCACTTAACCCCGAAATTCTAACATTACAAGCGGGCCACCGAATTGAAGCGATTTGGAATGGAGCGCTGAGTATATTAAACATGTTTTAATGTTTTTCTCAAATGTTATATTTTTTTTTCTAAGTAAAAGTACATTAAACATGTTTTAATGTTTTGTGTGAAACAGGATCACGGTCCGTTGAAATGTCGGGTCCACTTGAAAGCGAAAGACGACTTTCGCGTTCATCAGAGAGCCCGTCAATTCATAAAGGATACACAGTTCTATGGAGTTCATAGGTTTTGTTTTTTGTATGCCGATCCGGATTTGATTACGACTTTGGTTGAGAGATGGGAGGAAACTCACACGTTTCACTTTCCTATTGGTGAATCAACCATTACTTTGCAAGATGTAAATGTGTTGTTTGGGTTGAGAGTGAGTGGTAGAGCAGTTACTGGGAGGAGTGACCACTATAGGCCGGCTTTATGTGAACAACTTTTGGGTATAAGGCCATCGTCTACTGAGTTGAAGGGTTTTAGCTTGAAATTGACTTGGTTAAGTGGCAATTTCTCGGGTTTACCACCGGATGCGGATGAGGATAGACTACATATGCATATTCGTGCATATATTCTCTACTTGATCGGGACCGTCATTTTTCCAGATAAGAGCGGTAACGAGGTTTTTATCTTGTTTTTGCCTTTGTTAGAAAATTTAGAGGAAATTGATGAATTAGTTGGGGATCCGCTGCACTAGCTTGTTTATATAGAAACTTGTGTGGTGCATGTAAAAAGGGAAAAAGTGAAATATCTGGGCAAGTTGTTCTCCTTCAGTTATGGGCTTGGGAACGTATTGTTGTTGGACGTCCCCAAATTTTAAGGTCGATTTATGAAGAAGTTGAAGGAGCAATCTATCCGCTAGGCTCCCAAATGGTAGCGGGACGGGATCCTTTAGGGTGTAAATGCTTGAGGGAGGATCATAAATATAAAGATCATAGGCTTGATTGGTCTTGTGACATATCGAGATATGTTTGATAAGCTAACTGAAACACAATTTACATGGCAACCTTACACACTAGAGATCCTACAACATCTTCCCGATATTTGTCACGAGGACGAGGAGGAGTGGATTGTGGAAGCTCCTTTGATATGTTTTGAGATTATAGAGATGCACCTCCCGAGTAGGTGTGTTAGACAATTTGGATGGCACTAAACCATACCGCCACCGTGCAACACCGACATTATGCTTCATAAGATAGACAAACGGGGCAAAACAAGAGGCTTTGAGAAGGAATTGGATGCCAATGCCGATGCTTGGAATGCTAGGAAGGAAAATTTGATGGCTAGGGGAATGCCATATGGTGGTTTCATGTCACACCATGATCCTTACATGATATGGTATAGAGAGCGCACTCGACGGGTTGTTAGTCCTCAAAACCGTATTCTAACGGACGACTATCGCCATCAACATCACTACAACCCAAGTGCAGCAAATTTGGATAGTCTTGCGGGTGGTCATTCGTACATCTACCATCGGGTGAACGAGTTCATGTCAGATATGCCATCTACATATGACCAAAGCTACATGTATCTCCTTGAAATGCAAAACACTTCACTCACATGTTTGCAAAGTGCAAATTATGGGCATCTTATTCAACCACTGGACAATCCACACCCTAGCCCAATGCATGATCCCCATCAAATGACCACCGACTACATGACAACTCAACTAACTCTCATCCAAGATGCGAAAGATGAAGCCGGATCATCTAGTCAACCAAGAAAGACCAAGAAAATTCGGAAAACAAGAAGACGGTAGTGTAAAATGAATTAGTGGTTTGTATCAAAAACAATTTAGTTCACTATCTTGTACAATATTTTAGTTTTCAAGACAATTTGCTTGTATTAATGTTTTAGTGGGTTTTCAATTTAATGATTGCACTTTCAATGAATTGTGTTTGTCCAAGGTGATTGTGTTTTTCAATTTCATTTGTATGTTGGTTTGTGTTAATTGAATGTTGATTCAAGGAAGGATGTTGGTTTAATTGTTGATTCAAGGTGAGGATGTTGGTTTGAATGTTGATTCAAGGGGGAATGTTGGTTTGAATGTTGATTCAAGGGGAGAATGTTGGTTTTATTGTTGATTTTGGGAAGGATGTTTGTTTGAGCGGTGAAGTGGCCTACTGCCAGGGAAATCGCTTTCCCCCAAAGCGTTTTCACTCTGTCTCAAAGGCAAATCGCCTTCCCCCCATGCATTTTCACTCTGTATCAAAAACCCAAATTAAACGTCTTACTGCCAGGCAAAACGTCTTCCCCCTAGGCGACTTGACCCTGTACTACATTAAGGTCAAATCGCTCTCCCCCTAGGCGACTTGACCCTGTACTGAATCTCAGCTTCGGATTTTCAAAACTATACAATCCGCATTTGGTTGTCATCCGGGTAAGCGACTTGAATACAAACCTAGCTTCGGTGATGACGTGGACCCATTTTCGGTAATAAATTTGAAAAGTAACCTATTTCGTCAAATAATTATTCAAAATCGCCTATTTCGAAAAATAACTCCATTTCATAAGTACTGTGTTTTTTATTTCAATTCAACTATGTTAATTGAGTCACCTCCTATAAATCCTCCTCGATAGGTCTCTATTCAGACGGATATATCCGTCGCAAACTTGCAACGGGTCAAATACACTCACTTAATTAAATAAGATAAGAATGAGAGTGCATAGAGAATCACAAATAATTTATCTTTATCTTTTCAAATGAGTTTTATTTGACCCGTCGCAACTTTACGACAGATAATAACGTCCTAAATAGGAAATTTGTGAATCCTCCCGTCTCCAATTACCTCACTTCACGGCAATCCTTTATATTTATTTTAACCAAACACTTAAATTTTGTGTCAATGTCAAATATAAAATGCTATCTCGAATAGAAAGGAGTACAAAATCGACATCATCAAGGTGATGTCATTATAGTTTTATACCGAACATTTATGAGGTCTGATGTTATACCAGATATTATTGAGTTATATAAAGAGCACCAAAGCAAAAAAGACTAGGACATACGAAGTACTTGACATTTTGCACCTGCTGCAGTGAAATAATAGACAGGATATGATGTTGGAGCTTATGAAATATGAGTCTGTTATTTTGGCCATTTTTTTGGCCTCTCTCCTTGGTTTTGTTTTTCGCCTTCCCTTGTTCGGTAGCCGGAAAGCTAAGCATCAGAAGTGGGAAGGCGAAAGTGAATATTTGTCCACCTCTTACGGTGGTGCTCGGCCTCAAACTGATGTCATTATCGTTGGTGCCGGTGTTGCTGGGGCTGCTCTCGGTTACTCCCTTGCTAAGGTTAGACTTTCAAATAAAACACTAATTGTTGCCTACTCACCTCTATGGATAACCTTATGTAAGTTTACTTGCGACGGCTATATCCGTTATATTGCCCAGGTAGGTAGACAAGACAAAGCGGTTTGCTACTACACTCTGTTTTTGTTTAGTACCATTCGTGCATGATTTTTTAGTAAGGGATGATAATGGGTGGAATATGGATGGGGTGGAGCTATCCATATCCATATTCATTTAATCTACGGTCATCCATACCATATTCTACCCTTTTCGTTTAATAGTTTTTCATCCATTTATATCCATATACACCGGGTGAACCGGGTGGAGTGGACACCCTTGGATATTTTCACGCTCATAAATGACGATATATCAAAATAGTAAGTCTTCCTTGCGACAGGTCATCATTTGTGACGGATATTTTGTGAGGTAAAATGGATAGAAACTGAGTTAGTGGAGAAATGGGACCACATGAATAGTGTTGGAGAGAGAGAAAAGGTGGGTATTTTGTGAGAGTAAACGGTATCCGTCGCAAGCTTGCGACGGATATTGCCGTTGCAAATAAGAATTTGTGATATCAAAAATATACACCAAAGACAATGAAATTTAAAGTTTATGTACATTACCAGACAATTCCGAATTACATAGTTTTTGAGAAAATTGAACATAGTTTTTATTCTTATTTATCGACTTACAATTTTACAACTTACAACTGCAAAACGCCCATAAACAAAATGTGCAACAAAACATTAGCAAGTATTACCTCCTATTCGGATAACCCTTTCTACTCGACATTGACACAAAATTGAAGAGTTTAATTAAAATAAGCATAAAGTATTGTTGTGAGGTGATGTAATTGGAGGGAGGGCGAGTATTGTGGGGGTATTGTTGTTAGTTAGGTGATTAAAATAAGTACAAAGTAGGAGTATTGTGCGGTATTGTGCTGGGGTGAGTTGATTTAAATATATATAAAACTTTAGAAAAAAAATAGGAAAGGTATTGTGAATTGACGAAAAGAAAATAGAGAAGGTTATTATTATGAACAGGAGGAAGTAATTTTTAACTTTATTTTACAAAATTTTACGAATTAAAAGTATTTTTTTAATCAAAATATTTATTAATATTTTTTTAATCAAATATTTATTAATATTTTTTTAGGAAAAAACAATTGTACTTATTAATTTAGGATATTCACCGGGTGATTAGGTGTGTGATAGACCATGAAACATACCCCACCCTAAATTCGCGTATATCCATATCACACCTTAAATTGTAAAAAAAATTATCATCCATATCCCACTCATTTAATTTCGGATGAATGGATATTCAGATGATCAGATCAGAGTGAAACTGACATCCCTAATACTAAGTGGACAATAGGATTAAAATATAACTCAAAATAGATAAAAGATCAAAAAATATATATACATAAGGTCAACTAAATGATGCATCAAGGTTGTACCAATGTTTTTATACATCTGGTTGTATAATACTTTTATTTAAGTTGGATTCTGAGAATTGAGAATGATGTAGCTATTTTATTTGGTTGGTTAAAAATTGTATACTCATATATATGCAATCTTCCTGTGGTATACTTGTTATTCTATTAAAATAGGTTTATGAAATGGCTATTTCAATATAGTTTTGGATTTTTGATGCTCAAATGTTGTCGAGTTTAAAAATTTGTTTTAAGTTTTAACAATATTAAAATACGTTTATGAAATGGCTATTTATTTCCATATAGTTAGTACTTCTTTAATTTGCAGAATGGCAATCTTGCATTGATATATAAACAAACTAGTGAAATGGACATTATGTTTTTTTTTCTTTTTTTTTTTTTGCTGATGAGGATCCCGCAGCCACTATTTTCGGTGCGCACCGGGTAAAACCTCAGATATATGTGATAGCTTGCAAACCACGTATACCACGTAAGCCACCCGAGGTGACAGAGTCGAAGTCTATTTAGGAATTTTAGGAATGCGTAGCGAACGGGACTTAACGTGCACCTGCCAAAAAAGTCTTATAATGAACTCCCTTGTTATTCTATTAGAAATGCTCTTTGTTTGCCATGTTTTCTAAGTTTCTTCTTATAAACAGGATGGCCGCCATGTTCGTGTACTTGAACGGGACTTACGTGCACCTGACAGAATGGCTGGTGAATTGCTGCATGCTGGAGGATACTCGAAATTGATTGAATTAGGCCTTGAAGGTGGGATGTCTTTTGACTTTATTTTTATACAGGACGCTTTATATGAAAGTTTCCTGCAATATTTACAAATTCGGCTGATTTAATGGCTTCAATTCTTGCATTTTGTATACAGACTGTTTAGATAATGTCGACGCTCAGAAAGTTGTTGGCTATCAATTTCGTAAAGATGGGAAGAATCTCGCATTGACTTACCCCTGCAAAAAATTTAGCTCAGACGTGAGTGCAAGATCCTTTCACAATGGACGTTTCGTTCAGAGGCTCAGAGAAAAAGCAGCTTCTCTTCCCAAGTACATACCGATTACTTGCTATATATGATTTGATGCGTCGTTGTATTTTTCTGTCTTTAAGTTTCTGATCTATAAATGTTTGATCTTTTAAGTTTGAAGTTAGAGCAAGGAACGGTTACGTCTTTGATTGAAGAGCAAGGTGTAATAAAGGGAGTTCATTATAAGACCAAGAATGGTGAAGAGTTAAAGGCCTATGCACCTCTTACCATTGTATGCGATGGTTGCGCCTCAAATTTGAGGCGTTCTCTTTGTTCGCCAGCTCCAAAGGTGATGTTATATTATCATCTGATTAATTATAGTCTCGCATTCTGAACTCTATGTCTTTTACCTTTTGCTTCTTTTCATTAATCCTTACATAGAGTGCTCGATCTCCTACCTAGCATACAACTTAATTGCGACTAAATTTCAACTGCATAGGTAGTTGTCCCCTCGCATTTTGTTGGGGTGGTGTTGAAAAATTCCAAGTTGCCACTTCCAGATCGTGCTCAAATTGTTTTAGCAGACCCGTCGATGATTCTGTTTTATCCAATCAGCAGTGTAGAAATCCGATGCTTGGTTGATGTGCCTACTCGGGCTGGCCAAAAGTTGCCTTCTCTGGCGAATGGTGAAATGGTAGAATATCTGAAAACCATAGTGGCTCCTCAGGTGTGTTGATACTTTTGTATAATAATTTTTTTAATTAGCAGATATTTGCAGTTTTAGGGTCGTTAATGAGACACAATGACTATTGTCTAAGGACGGGATGAGGAATGCATCCCTCTTAACAAATAGGCCTAGACTTTCTTAGAACAGATCGATTTGCAGTTGGCAGTTTCGTAGTAATAGGAATATTAATAATAGTTTGGCCTTAACCATCACCGGGTTCGAATCCTGACAATCTCAAAACCCCTCAAAAAACACGAAACCCCTCAAAAAACACGAAGTGAAAACCAGCACACGGTATGGGGAAGCCTGTGCAAACTAACCACTCTTTAAGCCCAATGGGCATATATTTATTCGTTACCATATGGTAAAATAGGACAATTACGGCTGTTGACAAGAATTATGAATACTTCTGGCATCATTTTTATATCTGAGAAGTTTCCGCTTTAGGTTCCTGCTGAAGTGTACGAGGCATTTGTAGCAGCTGTTGACGAAGGGAATATAAGAACACTGCCTAATAGAAGTATGCCAGCAACATTTCAGCGAATTCCTGGAGCCTTACTAGTGGGGGACGCATTCAACATGCGTCATCCTTTTACTGGAGGCGGGATGACAGTGGCGTTGTCAGATATAGTTGTTCTCCGAGATCTTTTAAGGCCATTGAAGGACTTCAATGATTTAACTGGATTATGCAAATGCTTGGACTCTTTTTACACCCTGCGCAAGGTAATGCATATAAGTTATGTAAAAATCTAACTGAGGTTAATTGACAGTATTAAAGTATCGTTCTCGCTCTTTTGCAGCCCACAGCATCTATTATAAACACAGTGGCGGGGTTGTTTTATGAGGTATTTTGTGCATCGCCTGATGAGGCTCGTAAGGAAATGCGTAACGCCTTATTTGACTACTTATGTCTAGGAGGAGAATGCACAACTGGGCCAACTGCTTTACTTGCTGGTCTATACCCTCAGCCCCTTCGATTAGTTGCTCACTTATTGGCGGTAGCTATGTATGCTTTTGGCCGTCTCTTGCTTCCTTTTCCTTCTCCTAAGCGCCTTTGGCTTGGTTTACGAGTCCTCATGGTACGATATATCCTTCTCTTAATAATCTCCCTGTTGAATATTTTTTGTCATAGTACTCGAGATGTTAGAAATAATGTTCTTTTAGCTTTTTTGGTTGTCATAATAATGACCATAAGGTCCTTAAACCTATGTGCAGGGTGCATCCAGCATCATATATCCACTACTGAAGGCTGAAGGACTGGGGAAAATGTTCTTGCCTGCAACATTTTCAACATTCAACTGATGTTATTAGTACATGTTGGGGATATAGAGTACAGAAGCGAATAAATTCAACCAAAAATTTAAGAGAAATAAAATAAAGACAATAAAAGTAGCGCCAAGATTTTTAGGTTGAGGAGCTAAGAGTCTAAGACTCCTCTGGCGAGAAGCAAGTATTTCACTATAATGATGTAAGAGTACAAGAATAATTTCCTTGACTCTCAAAATGATTATGAAGAGTAGTAATAAAAGAGGAACAGAAGATTAATATTTGGTGTTATTATGGATGATTATTTTGCATGCATGTTATTTCATTATTCATGCTTTAAGTTGCAAGAGGTTTCATTATTTCCTCATTAAAAGTGAGACATAACTCAACAATTTCCACTTGACTCATCTTTTTTTATTGAAATAATCTCTCTCGCTGATGAAGCCTTGTTAAGTGTCAACAATGCCAGCTAAGTCTAAGCAAGGGTCAAACTTAGCTGTTTTGAGTGGTATGGTTAACATATCTGCAACATTCTCAATAGTATGAATTTTTTCGATAGTTAAATTTCTTGCATCATTAATATCTCGGATAAAATGGCGCTTGATATCAATGTGCTTGGTTTTTGAGTGATGCTTGTTATTTATGGTCAAGTGCGTGGACTGCACTTTGACTATCACGAAATACTAAAAGAGTATATCCTGTTTTAAACCAAGCTTGCTCACCAAGCCTCAGAGCCATATCGCCTCTTTCAGACCTTCAGTCGCAACAATATATTTTGCTTTAGTTGTTGAAAAAGCCGCAATGGCTTGAAGAGAAGAATACCAACTGATGGCAGAGCCACGAAGTGTAAATATATTGCCTGAGAGTGACTTTCAATCTAAATTGCCACCATAGTCAGCGTCAACATAACTAACTACACCTCCAGGATCAGCTTTTTGCTTATCAAATACCAAACCAATATCAGAAGAACCCTTTAGATAACGAATAGTCCATTATTCACTACGCTAAAACTGTCCATCAATAACGAACCTATCATAACGGTTTCATGCATATAATAACGACACTTAAATTATCGTTGTCCAAATATTGGTGGAAACTTAAACCGCCATATAACAATAACAGTTTCTCAAGCAAACCGTTGTTATTAAACTTCGACCACGGGGTTGTTGAACAAACCGGCTTTTCAAAAACCGTTGGTAAATATCAAATAGGAACGACTTATGGTACCCGTTGTTATACGTTTGATAACAGTTCCTTTGTACTCGGGGTTATTTATTATTCATTGTTTAAATATAACCGTTGTAAAACGTTTTTCGAGGTTTAATAGTATTAACCATTGCGTGTTTGCCTAGGAAAGAACCGTTGCATGTTTGCCCAGGAATGAAATGTTGCATGTTTGCCGAGTGTTGACCAGGATTATTACATACTTCTCTATAAATATCACTTATAATGTGATCAATTAACTATTCCACCAATTCAAAGTTCAATTAAATATATAGCCTATAATTTAATTAAAAATATTACAATTCGAAAACCATGACGTCGTCGTCTTCTAAACCCGCCGAATCACAATCAAATATCCGCTATGTCCATCCCATTACATGTATTATACACAACATTCCAATCAAATATGATGACAATGCCAAGGCTTATTCGAGAAGTTTTAGTTGGATGAGAGAAACGCTTCTTCAATGCGGTTATACGAATGTTAAAAAGGTCCATCCAACTTGGGATAAATGTGGTTGTATTGGCTACGACGCTACACACTTATTGAGTTTAAAAGCCATGGGAAAAAGCTTGACTCCTATGGTAAAGCAAGAAAATTGCAATCAAGATACGAGGATCATGATGCAGGGAGGTACAATTATTATACGGATGAAGGGTTACAGGCGAAATATTTCTGGATTGTAACCGACAGGGACGTTAATCTTTCAAGAACATATCCGCACTATATTGACACAGTCCCTCGTGAATGAGAGGCTGAACAAGTGTCTCCTAATAATCCACAAATTGAATTGCATGTATTTATATCAATCGCATGGAAATTACAAGATGATTATGCTTCTTAATTATTATTATTATTATTCTAATATGTGGATTCAATATATGGATTATTAAGAGCATGTGTTGCAATGCTGCCCAAAGACCAAGTTCACCCAAATAAAACTGAAATGTTGAACTCAACCTTTTTAACTTATGAGTTAGAGACTCTTCTATTGACTCTTCAAGTATGGCTCTAAAAAATTTGGGAGCAGTTTTCCTAACATACAACCATTGTCAATATTATTTTTTAATATTGACAACGGTTGTATGTTAGGAGAACCGTTGTTAAATGGACAATCAAGTGAATCAGCAACATACTAATTAAACTCTAGTTGGTTCATCGACAACTGTTGTCAAATGTGACTATAAATGTTAACTCGTCCTTTATTAATAACATCCATTATTACCCGCAACTTATTAAAGCATTCTCTATTAATATCAAATCACAACACTTTATCCCCATTGCACAAATTTGGAACAATGAACCATAGTTTTATCAACAACAAAGTATGGTTTACACAAACAAGTGCAGATGATGAGAAGGCTCTCGCATGGCTTGCCAATAAACACTCATTAATCAAAGCATCCCTTGCACATCAACGAAATTATTGGATAAAGAGGCATAAAGTAGTCCGGTTAGTCAACAAAGCCTCATCATCGTATTCATATCCTCGTCGGCCTATTACTCGCAACTTGTCTGCAACGACAGAAATGTTGAGTTTTACTCTTCCAACCTTATCTTCATAAGCAAGTCATATCCTTACATATATATTCAATCTGTTCTTGCAAGAGTGGCTTAGTTGATAGCAGTTTCAGAAGCTTTTTTACTCTTAACCGGGGTTGTTCCGGTTTATTTTACATTTTTTTGATTTTTTTATAAATGCTATAATGTATTTGGTTTAAATTTAATGAAATGATCAATTTGAAAGTGTTGAGTTATGCTTGTTTAATTTGATTCCATATTTTTAACTCCATACATTGATAAGTTGGTTCTTTGACAACCGTTATCAATTGTCCAGTTCAAACGTCAGTGTTGATTGTCCAGTTCAAATGTCAGTGTTGATTATTTTTTAACGGTTCTCCTAAAACCGTGTTCACTTCGTCATTAATTTTGTAAAATTGTGTTTAATTAGAAGACAACGGTTCAAATGTCAATGATCATTTTGGTTGTATTGCTGATATGAAAGTGATCATTGTGGTTTATGCACCTGCTGATTTATGCAGGATTTAGAATGGTATGAAAAAAGAATATTTTTTTTTTTAAAAAAAGCAGCAATAACGGTTATCTAAACAAAACCGTAGTTATTGTAAAGTATATTGGAAATATATGTTTTATTGAGAAATTGCATGAATAACAATGTGATACAAGATGTCTATTTATACTAATATAAGATATTCACATGGGTAATCATTTTCCTAATCTAATACAAATATTGACAATTAAGAGCTGTACTAATAAGGAAATTCTATTAATAATAAAACTAGGAAAGAATCTTTGAGACGGTTTAGGTAATATTTCCAATACGCTCCCGCAAGACGGACGATCGAAGAATAAGTGCAGTCTTACTTGGACAAGATGAGTGACGCTGAGGTGTTAGTTAGACTAATAAGTTGGTTGGTAACGTAGCTGATAATGATAAATTTTGCCAGTAGATTTTCGTGCATAATGAGGTGCGTAACTCGCGAGGTGGGTGATTGAATCGGTGATAATATATTTGAAAATAGCCAAACGAATTGTGGGTGACTAGGGTTGATGGCGAAGAAGGCCATTGGCAACCTGATCACGGACAAAGTGAAATGACAATGCTCTGATACCATGTAAAGTATATGTGAAAGATTGAAATTATATTGATGATTAAATTACAAGGATTACATGTGTTTATATAGTAATACAAGAGAGATCTAGAAAGTGAGAAACTAATATTTACCTAAACTAGTTAAGCTAAGAATAGGAAAGATTACATAAGCTTAGAATATTAACAAAACTAAAGAAATAAGAAATTTGGAAAATAAAATATTTACGGAATTAGGAAATATGATTAACACACTCCCTCAAGACGGACGAGCCGAAAGCGAGACCGATCAAGCCGAAAGCGAGACCGATCTTGGACAGCAAAACGAAATCGAGGTCGATGAAGAGGTTTGGTGAGAACATCAGCTAACTGATCATCAACAGAAATATGTTCAAAACAAGAAAATTTTATTATAATACTCATAAACTACAAAACTCATAATAGTAGATTTGACGTATAATCCACTTATTATTGCTACAAACGCCACACGACCGCAATTTTTTGTTGAATTAAGACAAAGTTGTCCCACATTGCATCCTTTTTTTATGTTGACATTTTAGGCAATAGTCTTACTTGTGACTGACATATCAGTCATAACTTTACGATGAGTTAAATACTACCACATAAGTAGATAAGATAAAATAAAATGTTACTCTATGTGGTTTAAGCTTTATATTTAACTAGATGTCGAGGGTTCAATTCTTTTGGATAGCAAAATCTCATTTTTTTTTTGAATATTTGTATTTGCCTTTGTTAAAGTGTTTTTTCTATTTTTTTTTATTTTTTTTATCCAAACAAAATTGAATCTTATCATCTTATACTTTTAATAACCTTAATTACAACAACAAAAATAGCTCTGGTGTATGTCCTTTAATAAAACTCAGCTTTTTTGTTTTATTATTTTTTTTAAAAAGAATTGTTTGCTTACAAGTACTATTTAGGCCCCAAATTGGCAGTTTGAACCGGGTCTCCTAAGACTACCCCATCCAAAGTCACCAAGGGAGGTGAGTCACCTTAATCACCCCTTAAGATAAAAATTAGCATGACCTCAACTCAACCTCACCTCAAATAAGGTCATCCCATGACCTTCTACACAATTCTTGTGACCCGACACATGGCGAATTTCTATTTGTTGGGCACAAGTATTGAGTGAATTGTTTAGTAAATAATAATTATAAAAGTAAGAGAGGTTAATTTTGGTGGTGTGGAAAATTTGAGAAATGATTGAAAATGTTGGAAAGTGGAAAAATGATTGAGTTGGTGACCTAGGTCGCGACTTTCTGCTTGGGAGTGTAAGAGTGGGTCAAGATAAATAGATGAGATTAAGAGTAAAATATGAGTCGTGACCTAATTAAGACGACCTTGGATGGGGGTGGTCTAAAATCATTGGACGACTCTGTCTATAGATACTTTACTTTAGTCTTATTTTTCTATATGGTACTAATATTTGACCCGTTGCAAGCTTACAATAGATATCAGTTTTAAATGAAAATTTATGTATTTTAGGTGCTTATTATTACCAAAAGATAATCACTATTTACCACAAAATTGTTACATTTTAAAAAAATACAAAAAAAAACGTTCACACTAAAAATTTGTTGGTAGAATTTTATATACACAAATTCTCATTAAAGACGAGCACTATTCGTCACAAGTTGAAAACGGATAGTGCATCTCTCACATAATGCAAGTTGTTCTATCCATATGATGCTCCATTTTCTCCCACTTACATTTTTGTGAGAGTAAAATATCTGTTTTCAACTTATGGCGGATAATATCCATTACAAGCAAGCCTCTTTGTTTCACACAAGGAGATCACAAATTCTTATTTGCAACGGCACTATCCGTCGCAAGCTTGTGACGGATATCGTTTTCTCTCATAAAATACCCACTTTTTCTCTCTTTCCAACACTATTTCTGTGGTCCCCTTTCTCCACTAACTCATTTTATATCCATTTTATCTCACAAAATATCCGTCACAAATAACGACCCGTCGCAAGCAAGACTTACTACAAGGAGATTAATTACATCACATTTCACAAACCATAATAAAACCCAAAAAATTATATAAGTATGTAGTCCGTACGTGACAAGAAATGTGTTCCATCAAGTTCGTTCCTCGAGCTGCGCATGCATGGCACAAACTAACGTTACATGACCGACCACTCTATTCTACTCTCTCCGATCCAGACAAAAGGTAACGGTTGTTTTATCACAGTTGTCGAGGCACATTTTGTAACGTGAATATCTTTAGTTACGCATTATTAAAAATTATAAAAATTTGATATTCTTATAGCATTCATGACGATAAATCAAACAAGATCCCACATGACTATATTTTGTCTTATAGATTAACGGTAATATCAAAGATTCCCTACGACCATGAATAGTGCCAAAAAGCAACCGTTACCTTTTGTCTGGATCGGAGGGAGTATCTTACTGTAGATAGCCATTCATATACATTACGAACAAATGTAGCCATTCATCTATTCTACGTATTATCTTAATATCTTGTTTCTATAAATATAAGCAACGAGTATCGTCTAAAATATATCACACCATCAAACTAATTAACAACTTTAATCTCTATTATTAATTTCTTCTATACAAATGGCTTCCTCTTCCTCCATCGTTACCTTCAACCCTACTTATCTTGATTTTTATTGGAATGGTGAGCATATTTTTTTCCCTCCGTCTCAGGTAACACCATTGTTTTCTTTTTAGTAATGTTTTTAATGCCGTAGTGATTTAATGTTTGTATTGATAATTTGTTGAAATATATATGTAGGTCGCAAATGACGGGAACAACACTTCAGTCCCGGTGTAATTCTTGAACTACATACATACACGGCCTTAACAAATTCTACAAGAATGAACAATATGCACTATGATGCATCTATTTTACTTTTTCTGTTTGTATCTTGTTATTATTAAAGTTTACCGTGTGGTAATTCATGTATTTTACCCTCGCGCTCAACCTACTTGTTATCGTTGTCTTTTTCTTTATTTATTTCAATTTGTGAATGTGAAGGCCAATAATATGTTTGTTACTTTGATTTTTATTTTTATGCGTTTAAGTTATTATTGTGTTAATAATTCCTTTATTTTTGCTTCTGCTTGATTAATTCCTAACTAAATACTCTTTACTAAGAGCTCAATCTCATGTCTAATTGACCAAAACTACCATATTATAATTGACCAAAACTATTATAATATAATGTATCTGTTATAAGTTTAAAACGTGTTAAGTACTTAAGTAGTAAATATAAGAGAAAAACAAAATGTATGGAGAACAACGAAAGATTGTCTTATATGCTCATTTGAATAATACTTAATTTAACCGATTTAATATTAAGACGAATACCTCCAATTTAAAGAGATATTAACTCTCCGGCCCGTTTTAATTTAACCTAACAAAATGTAATTCATCGTATTCGTATAACCTAATTTTCAGCCAATCAAGTTAATAATCAAGTTGTTTGTACAACACAATTTAACGATCATTTAATTAGGACCAAACTGAGTGTGATGAAGGCAGTGAGGTTAGCAATGGTTGAGAAGGAGGATGAAGAAATGAGGATTAATTGTCTTAAGAATAATGACGGTTATCTAATATCAAAAGTTAAAGTCATTTGCATTTTGAACGCAAGCATTTTTGTTGCTGTTTTGCTAATAAAGGAACCCGCAGCCGCTATTTTTGATACACACTGGTAAACCTCGGGTGTATGTGATAACATGCAAACCACATAAATCAGGTAAGTCATCCGAGAATCACAAGCATATTTTGTTACTAATACAACTCAATAAATCGATTAATTACTACATCCCTGAATAACTCTGAATTCCCTCCGAATAACTCCGAATTACCCCGCTACAGTTTGTGCAAAGAGCCCTCTGTAGCGATAATTTTATTAATTCAAATATTTCGGATACAATCTACTACTTATTCTACTCATTCGATTTCCACACTTTAGATGACTAAGGCCCTGTTCTTTTGGACTGAAACTGAACTGAACTGAACTGAACTTTTATAGGATTTGAACTGAACTGAACTGAACTTATAGGATCTGAACTGAACTTATAGGATCTGAACTGAACTGAACTGAACTTATAGGAACTGAACTGAACTTATAGGAACTGAACTTAACTTATAGGATCTGAACTCAACTTAACTTATAAAATCCGAACTTAATTAACTTTATTTTAATTTAAGTAACTATTATCATAATATTATTGTTGTTGTTATTATTATTATTATTATTAATAATAATAATAATATTATTATTATTCTTATTGTTATTGTTATTATTGTTGTTGTTGTTGTTGTTGTTGTTGTTGTTATTATTATTATTATTATTATTGTTATTGTTATTATTATTATTATTATCATCCAATAGACGATATTGATAAAAAAATGGTCTAAAACACAAGATAATTTAAAATATTTTCAACTTTATATATAATGTTTTGTGCATAGTTCATACATTATATTACAACATTACGATAAAAAATAATTCACTATTATAATTTTTTTTAACCATGTATTTTCTCTAACAATGGTAATGAAGAAGTTGATTAATGGGAGAGTGACAGTTGGTGAGGGTGAGTGTGTCGTATAATGGGGTATTTTTTTGTCATTAATGAAAATGATAGTTTGGCATTAATTATAGAGTAAAAAACGGGTAAATTATTATTGAGTTTTTTTTTTTTATAGATGACGTGTATCGAATAACTAAAGCGAAATGTTTGTATCGGTTGTTAAAAATAATAATCCGTATATAACTTTTCTTAATTGAGTTTATATGAACTGAACTTATAGGAACTGAACTGAACTGAACTTATAGGAACTGAACTGAACTTATAGGAACTGAACTGAACTGAACTGAACTTATAGGAACTGAATTGAACTTATAGGAACTGAACTGAACTGAACTTATAGGATCTGAACTGAACTGAACTTATAGGAACTGAACTGAACTTATAGGAACTGAACTGAACTGACCTGAACTTATAGGATCTGAAGTGAACTTAAATTAAGTGACTTGAAGTCCAAAAGAACAGGGCGGCGGATGCTGGTTTAAATCAAGAGGGTCTTGATTTGAAGACTTGAATCTCCTATCACGAATTTGATGTGCTTGGCGGCGGATGCTGGTTGCTTGATGTAGTGTTAAAGAGTAGTTTATTATTCGAATCTAGATGACTGGAGATGAATATACTTTCTTTTCTTTTGTTTTTGCTTGGAAAAAAGAGAATTTTGATTTTTATACTGTAATTATTTCATCAAACAAATGCAACAAAATAATAATTTTATTAATTCAAACATAATAATTTATGTTTTTCGCGTCCCAAAAACACCGAAAAGTTCGAATAGGTTCATGGGTGGCATTTTAATATACCCTAACTCTTATTTCAGACTGCAAGATCCGTCTGAAATAATAAGAGGGATATTTTTCCTCTCACAAAATACCCATTTAGGGAGTGGGTGGGAAAGCATATGAGGATGTCGGATGTCCCACCATCCATGTGATTTCTACCTGTGAAAGATCTTATTATTTCAGACGGAACTTGCGGTCTGCATCAAGACGGATTGTTTAATATAAGTTCGTATGGTGTCTTATTACCCTTATGAATAGTCAAGACCACATCCTTGGCATCAAAAGATGATGGCTTTAAGAAATTGATGCCCATTGATCCATTGCAAAAAACAAAACTGATGAACATAATAAAAAATTGATGACTAGAAGCAATCGCGTCCAGATGGATGATGCTGATTCTCGTTTGTGACAGATAAAATTTATCAATAGCTTGTGACGTGATATAAAGGGATAAGTGGAAGGGGGAAATGAGAGAGGGTGTAAAAAGTGTTATACTTGTGACCGTCATAAGTAAAACGAACTGGATAATGAATAAATGAATAAACTTTTAATGATAAACAAGAAAAAGGGCAAATGAAATGTACTTGAGAAATTGAGGATTGAAGATTTACGGTTAGGGCAGACTTGGAAATTTGCGTAAATTGTCGCTTAAGTGAGGAAATAAGAAAATGATGTTCGGGATTAAAATAAGGTGATGATTTGGAAAATAAATCCTTTTACTATAAAAGGAGTAAAAAATAAAGGCTTTTTATTGGTTGTTGATTTTAAAGTTGAAAAAATAACTTTTTTTGGTAGGTCCCCCCATGTTCCATCACTCAAATTCTTTTTTTTTTTTAAAAAAATTTTGTAACTACCTAAATTATGATTCCAAATTTAATAACACAAACTATACAACATCATACATTATACATTTGTTATTACTAATACAATACAATATAAACTTTCAAAAATTATAAATTAAATAATTACAAATACCAATTGACTATAATAAAAAAAATTCACTGAAAAAGTTAAAACGTTTTCTATGATATTACCAATATAATAAAAAAAAAAATTACAACCTGGATATTACAAAATATTACGGAGTACATTATTTGATCGAACCGAGTTATTTCAGGTTTGAGTTATTTTTGAGTCAATTATTATCAAGTTATTTTATTTTATTCAAATCATCTTTTAAAAAATCTCAAATGCCGAAATCGTTTTAAACATATTTTTCCCAAATAAAAAAATTACTCAAAAACAACAATAATTCCTGGAAAAATCGTAATCAATAATATTTTTATAAAAGGTAACATAATCACCAATATTTTTTTGCACGGATTTAAAAATCACCCGTGCATTATTTGCACGAGATTAAAACTAGTTAGGATTAAAGGGTAAATTTGGGTGTTAATTTATAAAAACGTAAATACATGATTGTAACTTGTTAAAATACGCAAATATATGGTGGTTATTTATAACTGTTTCCGATATATTAAGCATGTAATTCAACTAACTAGTTTTACGCCCGTGCAAAAAATGCACGGGCTTAATTTTATTAAATTGAAAATCAATAAAAAGGTGAATATATACTCTTTCCGATTTCTTGTGTTGTTTCCTTTTGATATTAACACAAGAAATATGGAAATCAATTTGGACCACACAATACATATTACCCCACATAAAATTGATTTTGGACCACACAAAGGTGTCCAAAAGAGGAAAGAGGGAACATCAATGTTATTAGACCAAAACGGAAAGGAGAATATCATAGGAAATCGGAGGTAGTATTAAATAAAAATATGATTTTAGTATTACAGTTATACTAATGTAAAATGTAAAAATAATTTATACGCTTAACTTGGACGTAATTAAAAACACACATTAGCTCGACATGATAAACAAAAATAAATCTTTTTTAAGATAGATCAAATATAAATGTAGGATGGATAAGAAAAACAGTAACATTATGTAAAGGAAAACTAAAATATTTGTCCTATATATTTAAGGGGCTGAAATTAAATTATGTTAAACTTAAAAACGGAAAAATAGCCAATAAAAATATGTATAAATCTGAAAATTATAGTTATGGTTTAAATACTAAATTCCTAACTATCCTAATTAACCTAATTATTCTTGGTCGACTCTCTAACTACCCAAAAAAACCTGTTGTCCTCAAAATGGTGACATTTTGGCCCGTCTTCTTAAGGAGACGAAATTCTTGGTCGACTCTCTAACTACCCAAAAATACCCGTTGTCCTCAAAATGGTGACATTTTGATCCGTCTTCTTAAGGAGACGGAATTGGTCCGTCTTCAATGAGAATTTGTGAACTTTTATATAGGGATATAAGCATATAACAAAGTGAAAAATTATATGTTCGTTTATTTGATAAACTCCATATCTGCCTAACCTCATTTCAACTCACAACTTTGCCTTTTTTCACTCTCTAATTCTCCCTCACTACTTTTCCTTTAATCTAATTACTATGTCGCCTCTCTAAAATCTATTCGGGGTTCGTTGCAACGCTCACCTTTGTTATCAAACTCAATAAATTACCTCTTCATGTTTTTACAATTCCATCAATATTCTTTGGATTAATTAAATTGCTCAATTGATTGCTAATTAATGTTTAACGCATGAGAAAGAATCAAATGAAAAGTTTAATTTTTTTTCCGTCAAATATATAATACGAATTGTTATTTTGCGTATTTATTGTTGCAATTTTTTATCGTTTTTTTTATTATTTCTATATTATATATTTACTTTTTTCATTTTTTTGGCTCGTTAAATTTGATATAAAATACGTGTTCAAAATATACTACCTTTAAAATTTTTTGCTACTCTCTTTCATAAATTTTAAATTTTTGTTGTTTATCTTTGTTGTAAAGGTAAATCTGTAATTTTAAAAATATTGGTAAATTATCAAATGAATAATGCTCTTTATACGACGAACAATAGTAATAATATCTAAATGCATTACAAAAATTACGTTTTTGAGCGACTAAAATGAGCGACCGTATTTAGTAGTAGCCAAAAGGACAACGAATATTAAATTCTCTCGGCTATTTACTTGTTGGTTTTTTAAAAATTAAAGTTATTGAAATCTAATGATTATTGAAAGTTAATTAATTTTAATGATTTTAGAATTTATTGAATTAAAAAGAAATAAATCATTGAATTAATAGAAAAATAGGAGGAGAGAGACTAATTAATTAACTTGGTGATCATGGGGAACCCTACATCAATAAAAATCAACTAGTTTTACGCCCGTGCAACAAATGCACGGGTTAATTTTATTAAATTGAAATTAATAAGAGTGTGAATATATTTTATAAACATATCATTTTAGTATCGCAGTTATATCAATGTAAAAAGTAAGAAAAAATTATACACTTAACTTAAACGTAAATAAAAACAACGCATTTGCTTGACATTATAAAAGTATACAAATTCTTATTTAGAACAACAATATCGGTTTAAGTTTATGACGGTTCAAATATACATATGTAAGATAAATAAGACAACACAAAAGCATTATGTATAGCGAAAATAAAGATACCGACCCATTTTAAACTTAAGACGGATAGTAACCGATAAAAAAGATATAAATTTGAAAATTATACTTACGGTTTAAATCATAAGTTCCTAACCATCGTACTAAACCCAAATTATTATTAGGTCGACCCTCTAACTACCAAAAATCTCCGACCATATAATATAATATAAACAATGCTTTTTTTATATAATTTTATGTATATTTAAGACGGAGATACATATTTTCGTTGATTTAGAACTCACAACTATTTTAATTTGTTAATTTACCGTATGAAAATGTTTCAACTCTCAACTATTATATTTGGTATTTAATTTTTATTTGTGTTTTATACTTATTACCACTAATTTAATTTTTTATTGCTCCATGCTAAAGTAATATTGAAAAGTTTTTTAATATTGGAATACTCCATCTGTAAAGTTTCGGTGTTGCAATCATATTATTAATTTATTATATCTAATTTATGCTTTAATTTATGTAAAATTAATTAACTTATTATCAACGATCATCAAAGATCTGATTTTTGCGGTTGAAATTGAGTTAGTACTCTATGAGACTTTATATTTCATTGTGTAATTATAGATTGTAACTTCTTTAATTAACAAAATTAAGGAAGAAATTAAATCGATGAAAGCTTGAGAAACACGGAAAGAGATTAAATCGACGAAAACTTGAGAAAAGTTAATTAAGTAAGTATAAAGAATATGGTGGACTCTACTCTAATTATAAAAAACTTCCTACTTTTAATCAACCAATAAGAATCCTTTAAATTCTATCCCTTTTATAGTAAAGGGATTAATTTTATAAAATTCAACAACCAATCAAAATGCTTTAAATAAACTTCCTTTTAGACCATTCTCAAGCAAGAAATCAATAATCGGGTCAATTGCATATTATACCTTAATCTCCCTTTATTGACCTTGACCCACTTAAACCCTCCCAAGCAAAAAGTCACGACCTAGGTCAACAACCCAATCAATTTAATTAAGAAATCAAACAAATTTACTCATTCTTTTTTTTTTCTTTTTCTTAAATGGCTGGAAGTGACTTGGAACCAATCAAATTGTGCCACGTATGAGGTCGGTTGGTGAGTCAATATACATCAAATTGGGTCGATTTGTGACTCAAATCGACTTGAGTCAATTCTAATCAATTTCTTAATTACAATTAACTTGACTTGACCCTATATCGACCTCCCAATCGACCTTGCTTGAGGATGGTCTATAGATAGGGAATTCGTGTCTTTCTCCTTCTGTATGTAGTTCCATACTTCCATATATGAATTATGACTTCAAGCTAAGGGTAATTCGTGACAATGAAGTTGTCCCATCATCATCGTTCCTCGAGCTGCGCATGCATGGCACAAACATTACATGATCGACTCCTCTATTCTATCTAGCCATTCATATATACTCCCCTTTCATATCCACGTTGTATGTTTGTTTTTTCATATTTCTAAACGTACGTTTTACGTGGTAAATATATTTAGCTACGTATTTGCAAAAATTATAAAAGTTAGATATTTTCAATGTACTCGTGAAGGCGAATCAAACAAGTTTCCACATAAATATATTTTCTCTTACGTATTAAGAAAAAATTAAAATTGAATGTTTACTTATAAATAATATACAAAATAGAAACATGCAGTGGATATAAATGAAGAGAGTATAATATATTACGAATAATTACGAAGTAGGATGTAAGTTGTTTTTACAAATATATATATATATATATATATATATATATATTTTCTCTTTATTATGATCTTATCTATATTAATACAAGAACATTTCGTGCAATTCTGCGAAGCCACATCAGCGGAACCCATTTTTTTTCTTTAAATATAGTAAATATGGGATCCACATGTTAGAATATGAAATTAATTAATGAAAAACCGTTCATATTTATGTTTTGTACGTAAATACTAATAAATAACGATTTATAAATATTTATAAAAAATAATTCAAGCGCAATATTTGGAAAAGACACTATAGATATTTATTTATTTTCGGTCCTTTTTATCAACATGCTTGATTATTTTACTTATTTAATTTCTTTTTTTGCACGATTAAAAAAGTCCTTGATCTGATTTGCATCTTACTCGAGTGACTAAAAACATACCCTTGGAGTGATGTATTAATTGACTAAAAAATTATAACCATTAAAAAATGTGAATAAATTATATTACATTTACATTAATTTTTATCATAGTATATGTGAAATGTATTAATCGAGTAAAAAACACATGAACATCAGATTCGATCCAAATTTAAAATAAGAAAGTAAAAAAATATTAAAATATCAAATAATACTCATTTTTTATAAAAAAAAAAGGTGCGACAACTATTGCCCTTTTTTGCATGTGATTTAAAAATATAACTTTTGTAAAAATAATTGTTAAACAATAGGTAAATTTGAGGATAAAAATATAAGTAAAAAAAATATTAAATCGAGACTGTTAATAATATTAAAATAGATATTAAACACACTTTAAATACTAAAATAAAGATCTAAAGTGAACTCAGTAATTGACCATATAAATTTGGCCCGTTTGATGAATTATAGCGAGTTGTTATATAGTATATTTCACTCATTATTTGTTAAATTATTGAATATTCAATCCCGTGCAATTTTGCACGGGTTGAAAACTAGTTTGAGAAATTGTCGTTGCGATATATATAAGGTGAGAGAGCGTGGGATAATGGTCTAATGTTAAAAGAAATTTTAAAAATAGTTGGACACAAATATGACTTCAAACTAGTGTGTAACCCGTGCAAAATGTACGGGTATAATTAACATTTAAGTATAACAAATAGTACAAATTTAAATAATACAAAACTATCACAAATTACTCAATATTTTGTACAGATGGCTACATATATCCGTCATGTAGTGTTTTCAAAAATCGAACTTTACTAAATGATGTCAAAAAGTAATCAAATTGTCTGTAATTAATACAAAATCGTGATCAACTACATATGATTTGTGTTTAAACTATTTATAATGTCTTGTCAAAAGTCAACAACATTAAAAATATTGAAAAATATTTTTGTAAACTACATTTTTAGAGAAATAGGAACATACATCGGAGGTACTACCTCACATTTTTTCTAGTTTTTGAGCATATGCATATTTTTTTGAGCATATAAATATTTTTTTGAGCTTATTAATATTTTTTTTGAGCATATGAATATTTTTTTGAGCTTATGAATATTTTTTTTGAGCTTACTACCTTAAACTTTATTTGTTTTTGAGCATATGAGTTTTTTTTGAGCTTATTACGTCAAACTTCATTTGTTTTTGAGCATATGTGCATTTTTTCTGAGCTTATAGAAATTTATAAGTTAGATTTTAATTTTTTTTTCTTAAAAGTAAAATATAACTAAGTTTATATGTAATGTTTTTGAGCTTAATATTTTAATAACTTAACTCAAAAACTTTATACCAATACTCATAATTTTTAAAACAAAACTCATAAACATTATAATAAATGCTCAAAAAGTATAATTTGGTGGTAGTACCTCGGATGTATGATCCTCCTACTGACATTTTTACTATATTACATTTATTTGTTGGTATTTCTCCAATATAAAATTTACAAACCCTTATTATTGATAACCTTAAAAATGGTAATATAAAGTCGGTCATGTTTTAATAGTAACATAAAGTGAACACCACCTAATGTCGACTCCTATATGATACTTGAGAGTTGAGACTGAGTGAATCTACATTCTGGGAGGAAATATTTCGTCATAATTTACCTCTTGCGACAAATGTTGACGACGAATGTTACTTCCGCGATAAAAATAAATGACGTACGTTTCCGACAGACATTTTTGTCTTATTGGCCTTTGTCTTACGTAGTGTTAAAGCAATTTATAATATCTCGCAAATGCTAAGAAAAACTTACAAATATCGAAAAATTTCTTCCACTATATTAATAGTTATTTTACATTCATCAAATTGTGTTCTTCCACTTCAAATTTCCCGACCCTTCTTACTTACGCGTGACCCCAAAATAATTTCATAAAATCGGTCAAGTCTAAAAACATGTCGTGGATAATAAAAGTTAATTAAGAAAACTATTATACAATAAGCATAATTTGTCAAAAACTACCTTACATTTAGGTCCATTTGTGAACAACTACCTTACATTTTTTTTTTTTTTTTGTGAAAAACTACCTTTTGTTTTAATATTTTGTTAAAAACTACCTAATTTTTTTTTGAGGGATTTCACACGTGTGAAATCTTAGTTGCTTTAATATTTTGTTTTTTTTAATCTTCTTCTACCTTTAACCCCTCCCCCTCTTCATTTACCCTAACATAACCCCTCGTCACTTACATTTACCCTAACCTCCCTTTACCTTCATTTCACCCATCTTATTTACCGTCACTTTCATCACTTTCAATAATCAAGCTATCGGTAATTCGGTATGTATCTATATTTTTCCTTTTTTTAGTTGGTAATTGTACATTTATTTATTCACTTTCAACTTATATACTTGACTTTAGTATCTTTCATTCTGATATTTGTTGTAAATGACTGTATTTGTAGTTTAAATGAGTCTGAGTGACATTCTGATTTGTACTTTGGTATGTACTTGTAATCATTTTTGACGGAGCTGAAGACTCGAGAGGTTCAGTATTTTAATGAAATGGAGCAAAATGATTAATTACATTGATTGGTTCATGGGTGACTTTTTAATGTGAAGTACCTGTCACCCGATACAGTACTGGAGCCATTCTGATACATCTATGAGGTTGCGCGCCTACGCGGTTGTCTACTGAACTTAGATGTCGTAAATCGTAATCACCATATTATATTTTGTACAGAGTATATGCTTGATCTAATTTAGTAAATATATGTAATCCTAATTGCAGGAAAGTTGGAATGCATAGACAATTTGCAAAGGAATGCTAATTCATATTTCCTTTCTTCTTTTGGTATTCGTTGTAGTCTTCAGCTCCGTTTAGCACATAATGCATCTGATTGCGTGTAAGGATTACGGAATAAGGCAGAGTGCAAGTAGGTCTGTACTCATTAGTGTCTGCAAGTCAGAGGCAGCGTCAATATTGCAGGAATAAGGCAGATCAGTAGAGTCGCAGGACTGGGTATGCCCAAGTGCTATTTGACGAGTGCAGGAATTCTGTTCAGAGATCTGATATTCTTAATGGCAAAGAAAATTTAAGGTAGTTTTTGACAAAGAAAATTTAAGGTAGTTTTTGACAAAATAAGAAGGAGCATTAACTGGAACTCACACGTGTGAAATGCCTCAAAAAAAATTTTAGGTAGTTTTTAACAAAATATTAAAACAAAAGGTAGTTTTTCACAAAAAAAAA
Source organism: Silene conica (assembly GCA_029255685.2). Classification (NCBI taxonomy): domain Eukaryota; kingdom Viridiplantae; phylum Streptophyta; class Magnoliopsida; order Caryophyllales; family Caryophyllaceae; genus Silene; species Silene conica. Next base: position 80,584,473 of record CM055314.2, read on the forward strand.
ATGTAAGGTAGTTGTTCACAAATGGACCTAAATGTAAGGTAGTTTTTAACAAATTATCCATACAATAATTAAAAAATCTAGTTGAATATTAAATGCTTTACAAAAATATGGTACTTGGCAACTTTTGAATGAAGAAATTTGCATATTGTATGAAAAACAAATTACAAATTATTTTTTAAATATTACGAATATCCACCATTCATATGAATGGGTAAAGAGTTCATGCACGACAAAGATAAAAACAAATAAAACAAATGCAAAAGGATAGCAAAAAAACTTAGAGTTGTAAAGGAAGAAGATATTGACAATCTTATCGAAAAAGTGTATACATACAATAATAAATTTAATTGTAGAAATTACAATAATTATCCATACTATAGAGAGCTTTCCTAGCCATACTGTAAAGAGCTTATTTCGCAGTAATGTCTCCAACCTGGTTGTATTATGTGCTTTCTAATTGCAATTGAACTTGACCTCTCTTTTATTGCTTTCCTGATGTACAAACATAAATGACCAACTTCAACCTGCTTAACAGCGTCATCTACTACCTCTAAGTCCAAATACAACATATAATTGTCAATCAAGACTAACCAATCAAGAAAAAGTTAAAATTTATGCTCTTCCATCAAATAAACTCCTTTGGCCCGAGAAATGGAAAATGACAATATGACTCATTTCGTGTTAATTGAGAAATGAAAAATGACAACATGACTCCTTCCGTATTAATTATTTGTTTATCTCTTATATTCTTTATGAGAGGTATTTTAATCAAAGATAAACGAATGATTAAGATGAATGAATGAAGTAATACTAAATCATACATGTGATTTTTATTAGAATATTAGAATACTCTAATAAACTCGATCAGTGTCATGGCAAGGTACACGCACTTCAAAAATTTCATTCGATCACTCATATCATCCGAAATTGTTATGGTGGCATAGAACAATTTTACTTACCATTCTTTAGCAATCTATATAAAGTCATTAAAATCATTATATAACATCAACTCCAATTTGTAAAAACCAAAAAACAGGATAAATTACCTTTTCTTTAAAGAGCATTTTCTTAACCTTCATAGTGGAGAACATCTCTTGAGACATGATGGCTATTCCAGACAAATAAGAAGATTGTATTGGTAGTCGATCATCCGGATATATATGGGCGATAAAATTTAACTTAGTGGTGTTAATTTATTGAAAGCTAAACCATTCGAAATTAATGAAAACATGGCGAGATTAGATTAAGTGACCGTAAAATTGTTGAAACAAAGTAATATCTGCAAATATGATGTGTGAAACCATTAAAACTTAATAGAGTGAAAAGGGTAATGAGAGTTTAATCAAATATTCAGATTACAATAATTGTGTTCTTAGGTGAATGCTACAATATATAATGAATTAGTAAAAGAATATATAATAGGAAATCAACAAAAACTGCACTGCAAAACAAAGATATGAAACTTGATAAATAATACGAATGCATACATACTAATTATATTGATTGACAATAGAACAACAGTAAGTCTTGTTTAAGACGGGTATTATTCGTTTTAAGTTTAAGACGGATCAAATACTATCAAATGATGGTAATAAAGACAAAAATTTTGGCATTTTCTAGGCAGCAAGTGGGGTGGTTTGGTATGTATGTATTTGACCCGTTTTAAGTTTGAGACGGATAATGTGGGTCCGAAATGAGAATTTGTGATAGAAGAAACATATACGGATTATATAGTATCAAAGGTTGACGACAAAAAGTGGAGATCACAGAAATCACATTACTTTATTTAATTTAACCACAAAGATTAAAAAGACAAATAGCTAAGGTAGTATAACTAAAGAATAGCCTAATAATGAGTCTACATTAAGTAGAATTTGATATTGAAAATGGAAAACTAAAGTATGCTTATATAATAAGAAAGGCTCCGGTGGCCGGCAATTTGTGGTCGATAGCAGCAAATCTCACAAAACTATTATATCAATGCGGAGTTGTAGGTCACGACTCTTGCATATTGCGTACAGTTGGGGTCAGATGCCGCAAAATGAAAGTTGTATTTACATTGATCCAGAGATTTTTTACACGTACTCTAGATGTCTTTCTCCATAGCACTTAGCGGTGATTGCTGACAACATGTAATCATTATTAAAAACAATTCTGAATTCTTCTATGGATAGTTTCTCAATGTAAAGAGGTTCAATTTTATAAAATCACAATTTTACTTATAGTAAAAATATAGACGTTGGTAACTGAGTTAAACCTTAAAGCTTGCAGAAATGCAGGAGTTGAGAGGTCTCAGGTTCGATTACCAGTTGGGGCGATGATCACTTGGCCACTGCAGCTCCGAAAGGGGTGGCTTACATGGTCCATGTGGTGGTGCGGGAATGCATGGGCCCGGGGGGATTAAACCCCTCGTCACCCAAAAAAAAAAATATAGACGTTTTTCTAGAAAAAGACTATGATGAACCGTTTTATTTCAAAATATGTGATAAATTGTATCTAATAAACAGTTGATTTCATAAAGTTAACCGGTCGTATAAATCTAGAACCCGTCTAAAATGCAATAGTGTTATTTAACTCAAGTTTGATGGTTTGCTTAATCAATGGATTAGACAAAGTTATCATGCTACTTAGGACACAAATTTCTACCTCTTCTTATAACTCTGATCGTCAGAGAAACTACTGACAATAATACACACAAAATTGTAAAATTCAAAACCAATAATCCTAGGATCAGCAATTAACTGAAATCTTTAATAAGAGCAACAAAAACCACTGACATACACCATGTAAAGATGAACGGATTTAGGAAATTGTTTATGGATTAAATAATTACCTAAAACGTTTAATAGAACTATTAGATAAAAATCTGAATAGATGAAAAACGAAGACTGGCGACAGAAAAGAAGATTTTTTCGAAGTAACCCTGGTAGTAGTTTCTCAAATATCAAATCAATTTTTCACAATATCTTAATTGATATGTAATTCATATCACTAAAAGTCAGAAAATATCAATTACTAATAATGAAATATTGAAAATCGATAGGAGTAATTGACTATAACGATTAACTGGATGTTTGCTGAAATTCCAAAGCGTCTCCATCTTCTTCTTCTTCTTCTTCTTCAATTTTGGAATTTTAGAAAGTCGATATACAAATGGAGGGCGCCTTATTTATGTGGAAATTAAAATTAGAAGTTTATAAAAAAATATGGAGTAACTTTTATAGTCTAAGCAGAAATTCAAATAATGAAGATGGCGAGACAATAGAGAGAAATGGAGAATACAAAATTTGGCAAGATGAGAAAGGTCAGAGAGGGTAATGTCTAAATTAATTGACAGTTATTTTAGGAAAGAGTAGGAGATAGTGGATCAGTGGATAATTTTTGTTTAACGTATTTACTGTGTATATAATCTGTATTTGATACGGTTGATTGATATGTGCGTGACACGTAAGTTTTTTACTCCAAAACAACGGTTACCGGCTGTTGCTTTAATATATGAATAATGATATAGCGACACCGGGTGTTACTCAAAGTGAGCGACACCCGGGGTATTATTGTAATTTACTTACGTATTTTGTGTTCCCTCCCTCAACATTCAAATTTTAAATTTATTGGTTGTGAAGGGTAGTTTAGGAAACTAACATTAGTTAAATAATTTAACGATTTTGAATTATAGTCAAAGACGGTTAACACCGGCGGTTTGACCACCGTCAACATCGACCACCGGTGGCCACCGTTTAACACCGGTGGACCGTTGACCAGCGGTGATTGGCGGTCAGTGGTTGAAACCAACCCTCAAAGTGAAACTTCAAAAAAAGTTCCTAATGGGGCTTGAACCCGTAACCTCTTGAGTGAAATACAATTACTATTACCACCATAACATAAGCATCTTGTTGTGATATTAGTATCTCTATTGTTATATATATGTCAGCACAATATTGAGTTAAATCAATATATCCCTATAATAATCTTTAAATGTACTTCTAACTTATATTCAAGGTACCCGGTTAAAATCAATATAATTCTCAGCTAGTTAAATGTATTTGATAAAAAATGAACAAAATCTTTTATGTACTTATAATTATATAATTATATTACGAAATTACATTTATTACAGGTCATATTATTATAACAACAAAAATTATGTACGTACAATGTATTTTGGGCAAAAGTACATTTTATTTTTAGTGGAGGTGCCCAACTTCGAACGGGCTACCTTTATTTAGTATTAAAATATATTTTCAATTAACTAAAACTATTTTAAAGTTGCATAACTAATAAATTTACATTAATATATTTTTCTAATGAGACGGAATATATCTTAAAATTACAATGAAATAAATTATGAGACGATTTCACTACTCCTGCTATTACTATTTTACTTAAATCGATGGCTTAGCTAATTTTTCATATATACTTTATTTTGTTCTTAGAATTGTTATTTTTATTACATTCGTTATTACTATTGTTAATTACTTTCATTACTCTCGCTATAATTATTGTTATCGGACTACTTTTATTTATCATTTAAATTTTATTTTCTATGAAATATGATTCGCTAAATTTGGTTAACATATATATTTACAATTTATATCTTGGAATTAAGATCAGAAGTAAAATTAATCAACAAATTATGAGACACGTTCACCTATTTTGGCCCCTTGATAATATGAGTACTTTCACTACATTCCCTGTTAATACTATTATGTTCACTAATTTTTCGGTTACTGTTGTTTGTAACTCATGCTATTTTTGCGGTTAACCCGTTAGTTCTATCAAACTCATGTATTTAAATAAGTTAATGTTTTCTTAAAAACGAATTGTTAATTTATTTTTTATACTCTTTCCGTAGTTCCCACTGTTACTTTCGCTACATGTATGTGTTGTCACTACTATTACTTTTACTTCTCTCGCCGTCATTATTTTTTTTCTTCCACTACTCCAACATTTATTATTGTTAATTTTACTACCCTTGTTGCTGCTAATATGACTTTCATTACTCGAGTTGATATTATTATTGTTGGTTTTACTACTTACATGGGTGGTTAATATTATAGTATGTAGTTGATTACCTAGTTGTATTAGAGTTATATATTTAAATAAATCTGACATATTAGATTATAATATTATTTAAGAGTAATACTAATTATTTTATTTATTAAATTATAAATTTGAATTTAAGAGTAATACTAATTATTTTATTAATTAAATTATAAATTTAATGAATTATGGAATATATTATATTTTTTGGAAAATTTGATTTGATTTAGTGCATGTTTGGCCTTATTTATGGAAAAGAATTTTTACTTTTGTAAAGGAGTTTTTATAAAACTAGTTTTTCATAAAATTGTTCATGTTTGGCCGAAACTTTTAAAAAATTATTTTTATCAGTTTTATCGTGTTTTGCCTAACTAGTTTCTATCAATTTTTTTTGGATTTTGGCGCTCAAATAACCTAAGAGTAACGTGAAAAGAGAAACAGAAGTAACAATTTGCTACTTCTGTTTCTAGGTGTTTCTAGGAGTCAGTTTTAGAATTTTTGTTTAATAAAATTAGTTTTTAGTTTTTTAAAAAGTAGTGTTTGACCCAGCTTCTATTTCTTTGGTTGAAAAAACAGTTGGAAAGCAGGGCCAACACATACTTACTTACCGTTTAATAGTTTTCAAAATATAACATATACTTATTTATACTCTAAAGAAACTCACAAAATAGAAAAAAAGAAACCTCATAAGTAAAAGATATTGCTCATAAAAGAATATTGCTTTTGCTAAAACAACTTAAAAGAATATTCCTTTTGGCTAAAATAAAATCAACATCTAACAAAATGCTTAAGTTTAAAAACAAAATAAATTAAATATTGAAGAAAATAAAAAGTTGTTAAATCAAACATTGAAATATGCACCGCATGTCATATAGGAAAATATTATGTACCTCCAGTGAAAATATAATGTACATTTGACATAATTATATTTTACGTGCATACATTTTTTTGTTAAAATAATATGACACCTATAATAAATGTAAATTTTATAATAATTATGTAAATTATAAGTGAGCAAAATTTTGTGTTCAATTTTTGAAAAATTCACTTTAGTAAGCATTATATTGATTTTATACTAAAGATACATTGATTATAAATTATAAGTACATTATTTATTAATTATTATAAGTATAAGTGAGCAAAGTTTTGTGTTCAATTTTTAAAAAATTTACTTTAGTAAGCATTATATTGATTTTATACTAAAGGTACATTGATTATAAATTATAAGTACATTATTTATTAATTATTATAAGTATAAGTGAGCAAAATTTTGTGTTCAAGTTTTAATATATGTATATATCTCAAAAGAGATACAAATTTGTCAAAATAATTTGTGTAGCATAGTGGCATTATATGTGTAACTCAATCAAGAGGTCATGTGTTCAAGCGCCACTAACAACATTTTTGATGTTTCATTTAATGGTTGATTATCGTATGGTCGCTAACCGGCGGCGTTGACGGCCAACCACCGTCGGCCTCCCTTAATCAACCACCTTGATAAATAATTAAATATGTGAATTACGGTTCTACCCTTTCGAGATTGGCGCAAATACGAAAATTTACTTTTCAATTTTCTATTTTTTTCTATTTTTTTTATTAGGGTGTTACCGAAATCAGTAACACCCGGTGTCGCCCTAGCACTACCCTTAATATATTAAATGATATTAAAAACCGTTGGACACCTTTTGTTTTTAAGTAAAGAGAAAACAAAACTAAAATTAAACGGAAAAAAAAGCTAATTAAAAATAAAATAAGAGAAACCCAGTGCACCAGGTAGAAGCCCAATGTCTTTCCCATTAAACCATAAGATATTTATTGTATATTTGATGGGATATCATTTATTTATCTATTTTTCGACAATATTTGGGTAACAAAAATACATCTTCTAAACCATTTTTATAAAGTTGGGGTAGCGGCTATTACCCTTACTAAGGTGGGTTCGCCACCCCTGTATACTACTAGTAGACGTAGTAGTCTAGTACATGCATGAGAGCAAAGTAATTCCTTCCTCTCATCGTAACATCTAAATATCTCAATTCTCAAGGCTCGAGCTGCGCATGGCACAAACATTATACTCCGTATATCTTAATATCATTATTTTTTGGATAACGAGGAGGTTTGATTCTCCCCGGACGCGCAACAATACCTGAGCACATACCGATAAGCTCAATATACGGGATTACCCCTCACTAGAAAACATGTCGCCAAATCACATCATCTAGAGAGATTCGAACCCAAGACCTCGCATCTTAATATCTTGTATCTATAAATATGAGCAACGTCGTCTAAAATATATCAAACTAACAACTTTATTTAGGCTCTTTCAATTTTTTCTATACAAATATTATCATCTTTTTTCCTGAAAATGGCTTCCTCTTCCTCCATCAATACCTTCAACCCTACTTATTTCTTCATTGAGGACTTATTTTTTTGGCCTCCGTCTCAGGTAACATCATTGTTTTCTTTTTTAGTAAGGCTTTTAATTTCAAAGTGATTTAATGCTTGTATTCATAATTTGTTGAAATATATATGTAGGTTGCAAATGATGGGAATAACGCTTCAGTTCCTGTGTAGTTGTTGAATTACATATATACATGGCCTTTACAATTCTACAAGAATATAATGAACAATATGCACTATGATGCATCTATTTTACTTATTCTGTTTGTTTCTTGTTATTATTAAAGTTTAGCGTGTGGCAATTCATGTATTTTACCCTCATGTATGCTCAACCTACTCGTTATCGTTGGGTTTTTCTTTATTTCAATTAAATGTGAAGGCCAATATTTTGTTACTTGGATTTTTATATTTAAGCTTTTAAGTTGTTATTGTGTTACATAATTCTATTTTTGTTTGCTTCTGCTTGATTAATTCCTAAGTAAATACTCTTACCAAGAGCTCAATCTCAACTCTAATTGACCAATACTATCATATTAATATGTAGCTTTTAGAACATATATACTCGGTATATTTTAACACGAATTCTTTTTACAAACGGAGTATTCGTTATAAGTTTAAAACACGTTAAGAAGTAAATATAAGATAAAAACAAAATGTTAAAACGAAAATGTAATTCATATTCGTACAACCTAATTTTCAGCCAATCAAGTTAAACGATCATTTAATTTGGTCCAAATTGAGTTAACATAATTGATTCAATTCTCGATAGCTATAGGCGCCTATAGCTAGGTCGTACGTATTTTAATAATTTAATTTGTCTACAAAATTAATTAAAGCCTAATTTTGAAGCCAAAAATTGAATAAAAGCATAAAATTGATTTGACCCTAGCACGTAAGAAGGTGTTGCTCCATGTGATGAATGAGCAAGAGGGCGTTGCGAGGTTGTTGCTGGTTGGTCAATCACTTGGACTCGAGATAGATCGAGCGTGATGAGAAAGATGGGTCATTGACAATGGTGAGTGTGATGAAGACATTGAAGACTATTTTCTAACATGAATGATAATGATGATTCTAGGAATACATGAATTAACTTAACTGATAAACAAGCAAAAGGGCAACTTGAAATGTATAAGAAATTGAGGATTTAGGGTTAGGGCAAAATGATAGAAATGTGGTAATTTGAAATGTATTGAATCAGTATATTAGGTTTGTGTAAGTAATGAGGGTAGTTTTGGATTTTGCGTAAACCGTCATGTAATAAGTCGGGAAATAAGAAAAACGGCTCGGGTAAAATAATGGTGGTAATTGAGGAAAATATATTGAAGTTTAAGTGTTATTTAAAGAAACACAACTAAGTGATAAAAAATTATAAAAATGCGCAAATATATAATGATCATTTGTTTATTCTTGCTTTTTGACATTTTTAAAATCAAAAGGCAAACAGCTGATTGAGACTCCTGAAAACACTTTTGCACCAAAAAATTGATTCAAGACGATTACTGTTCAGGGTCGTTAGTGTGATGGGCAGTACTCGAGTAACAGATGTATATTTGAGCGAGAATGTCTTAGGATCGAAGCGAAAGGTACGCCTTTTAAAGGACGACATTACAACACTGTTGAACATGGGAAAGCTCTCCCTTCAAGTCATTCAGACTTTTCTTGGGTTAGTATTGAATCCGGATATAGTTTGAATTGGTAATTGACATGATTTACATCCTGCTTATATATACTTGTACGTTTATTGTTACAGGTACTTGTGTACCATCTGTGACATCAAAACATATGGCTTCATATGTCCATAACTGACTTCACTATTAGGCCATGAATCACAGCAAGCAACAACGGATATTTTTACAAGGATGAAAGACTTGAAGGCCAAAATTTACATAGCTCCCTATTGTGCTAAGTAAGTACTCAAATTAAAATATCTGCCAAGAGTTTGATTATTGAATATTGTGAACAAATTGTTTACAGGGATCACTGAATGCTACTTGTAATTGACATTGTTGATCGTAATCAAATATATTGGTTCGATTCAACGGGAAATACAGTGCCTTCAAAGTTGCGAACTTTCATTAATACGTAAGTTCAACTTATTTGTTACTATTTTTTTTGTTTTTGGCTACAAGTTAAGTGTTTGTGTTTGTGTGTGTGTGTATGTCTGTCTGCGTATGTCTGTGTATGTCTATGTATGTCTGTCTACGTATGCCTGTGTGTGTATGTCTGTCTGCGTCTGTCTATGTATATCTGCCTATGTCTGTCTGTTCTTTTGCAGAAACTGATGGTCTAAGCTAGTTAATTATCTGTTGTCTATCAGTTTTGCACTAATGCCCAAAGTGTTGTACTTGTAACAGCCCGTATTTTCGTGATTTATATTTAAAGACTTTTAGTTATTTTAAGTAATAAAATATGTTTTTAAAAGGTTTCAATGATTGTTACGAGATAAACTAATATTTTAATATTTGGCGTTAATTCATTTTAAAATAACACTTTAATGTTTATTGATAAGTTAATTTTAAATGTTCCGTTAAGATCCGTCTTAAGGACCTTAAGCCCTTAAGACGAATATAACTTGGCAAGTAACCCGACTCAACTTAAAAACCCGTTCAACTGTCCTAACCCGTTTCATTTGTGACGGAAAGGACAATTCTTGTACCCTTCTTAAACCCCATATGTCGACATCTTCTTCCTCAAGAAAATAAAAACAGTAAACTCAACTTTCTTACAAAACCTCCATTTTATTCACCTTCTTTTGATCATTTCTCCTTCATCCGTTCATCAAATCAAGGTAACAATAACATTTTCGGAATCCTTGCGAGATTTCCAAGACATCCGTCTCTTTCAATTTCATTTTCGTTCAACTTGAAAAAGGGGCTGTTTTGTGTAATTTCCGTTTTATCATCTAAAAACCCGTTTTCTTTGTTGTAGGAGAAGACTTAGAGGATCTTGGTGTTGGTAGTTTCCTTATTGAAGAGGATCTTGGAGCTTAATCGCATAAAAGGTGACGATAATGAGATAACTCGGCCTTGTTGTGAATATTAGCAAGTTTTGTTGTGTTTCCTTAATGTTTATGATTTTTGGTTTGAGAATGATGTTAATGGACTTAGTAACATGTTTAGGATGGTTCATACATGCTAAATTCATGCCTTGTTGTTGTCTCACATGTTCATATGCGATTTTCAGAAATTACATGTTTTGCGACGGATACTTGTTATGATTAATTCGAGGATTGTTATGGGTTGAATTGCTGCTAGTTAGTGTTAATTTGTGACTAGTAATGTTGAGTAAACTTTGCTTGTAGCGATTCTCGAGAATTTGTATCGATTTCATGAGATTTTGATGTCACTGGAAAAACCCGTTTTCTGATCAGGCTCTCTGAACCGGTCGACCGACCGGCCGCCGGTCGACCGGCTGGGAGTATCTCCTTGTGTGTTTCGCGAATTTGTGAAGAAATTAGGCCTGGACTGCCAGCCGGCCGACCGGCTGCCTGCCGACCGGCTGGTAGTCTCTTGTGTTGTCTTGTGTTTTATACGAGAACATAGGTAGAAGGGAGCCTAGCCGGCAGACCGGCCGCCTGCCAGCCGGCTGGGAGTGCATTTGGGTATGGTTGCGATTTGTGAAGGCTAGGGAATGGGGTTCCCAGCCGGCCGACCGGCTGCCTGCCGACCGGCTGCCTGCCGACCGGCTGGGAGTCCCTTTGTGTGGTTTGGTTTTAAAGAGAAGAGAGGCTGAGAGGACCACCAGCCGACCGACCGGCTGCCTGCCGACCGGCTGGGGGCTCCTGTAGGCTATTTTTGATTTGTAATTAAATCGTAACTTTTAAACGGTTGGTCGGTTTTGATTGAAACTCGTTCCTTGTGTCTTTGACATGTGTTTGAGGTCCCCGGAGGATGGGCGACACTATATTGGGTTCGGGAATGGAGAGAGGATAGAGACCCCCCGGTCGGGTAACCGAAAGGGAAACCGGCTCTCCCTCAACTTAGTTCCCGGGATCAATGAAGTGTTGATTAGAAGTTAAGAAAGTAGAACTATAGATTAGTTCCTAGACTTGGATGATTTGTATTGATGCGTATTAAGGTATGCCTTAAGCTGGCCTCTGAGCTTAATACGTGAGCTGTTTGTCATATATGGGGATATGCCTTAAGCTGGCCTCTGAGTCCTATATGTGTATGTTTGTCGTGTCTGGGACATGCCTTAAGCTGGCCTCTGAGTCCAGACATGTATGTGGTGATCGCGTTGGAACATGCCTTAAGCTGGCCTCTGAGTCTGACGAGTAGAGCAGCTGCACAACGGGGCATTTAGGTCGTAACACCTCACCCGGAGTGCAGATGTTTGATGCTAGGACATGCCTTAAGCTGGCCTCTGAGTTTAGTATCTTGTGATGTAGTGAAGGGACATGCCTTAAGCTGGCCTCTGAGTCCTTTACTTTTGGATGCTAGTCTATGCCTTAAGTTGGCCGCTGAGTCTAGTGTCTTGCTGATTGGCAGGTCCATGCCTTAAGCTGGCCTCTGAGTCCTTGCTTGCTGAATGTTTTGGTAATTAGGTTATGTCTTAAGTTGACCGCTGAACCTTCTTACTTGCTGAATGTTTTTGGTATATAGGTTATGTCTTAAGCTGACCGCTGAACCTTATACTTGCTGAATTTATCTGCTTGCCTAGTGTTGGTACAGTGTCAGATATAGATGTGTCTACTGATGTTTCAGATGCTGTTGTTGAGGAGTCTTATGTTTGACTTTAGTATTGTTCATCCAAGGCATTGGATGACTCTTTGATCGGTTTCATAAATAGTTGGACTGAAAGACCCCCCGACTGGGTAACCAGTAGGGAAACCGGCTCTTCTTCCTAACGGTTTATGAAGTTGGGTTGAGAGCTATGCATTAGTATCGCATGATAGTATGAGGACAGTTGATGGGATGTTTATGCTTCACATGTCTATATATGCTGGAGTATTCTGTATTACTTTATGTGTTACGTGTTGTCACAAAAGGTGGCTAGGAGAACTCTAGTCACTCCCCACTGATTGTGGCGTACATGTTTTCATGTATGTAGGTACATGCAGGTTGGATCGGGGTTCACACGAGAGCTAGCGAGTGATGATCCTTTCATCATATGACATACACGTTTATCGATTAGCTAGACTCTTAGTATTGTTATCGTTATCTTTTGGTGCCTGTAGGGATGTTCCATCCCAGGCTGTTGTATGTATTTGATTTTCAATACTTAGAACTGCTACTTATCTATTTTTCTGTTTAAATCAGTTTCAGTTCCGTTTCAGTTTAATTCTTCTCGCATGTTGTTTACTGTAAAAAGTTTTAATTCCGCTGCATTTTTAGTACTTTTGTATGTTTATATTTCCGCTTTCGCGAGGGGTTTTACAGTTGGTATCAGAGCATTATTGCTCCCGACGCACTCATGTGACCCCCAACCTTAACTTGACCAAATAAACAAATAGCGAATGAGAGATGGGGTAGATCTAAGGATTTTTATTGTAGTCTGTTTGTGCCTTGTTAAGAATACGTCTAACGGTTTACTCTCTTATGATTGAAGAATGACAGAACCAACCAATGATGAGAATGCTGAGACCCAAGCCCTCATTCAAACTCTTCAGGAGTGCATAGCTAGGTCGTCTATGCCTTCTTCTTCATCCCAAACCTCGGGAAGTAACCAACCTGGAGGATTGGCTTGGATTATCACCCAGATGTGGAGGAATGCAGCTAAGACATTCGACGGAGAGACCAGTGCTGCAACCCTCACCGCTTGGTTCTTTGACATGGAAAGGAATTTCATGATTTATGGCGTTCGACCTGAGGATCAGACCCGAGTAGCATCACAATTCTTAGTTCGTGAGGCTAGGAGTTGGTGGTTGACGATCAGTGCTCCTACTACTCGTGACCCTACTTTCACTTGGAGTCGTTTCAAGACTCTTCTTGGCATGAGATTTTACCATAGGGACACCCGCCAAGATAAGATAACCGAGTTCATGAACCTTCGCCAAGGAACCCTTTCTGTTCAAGCCTTCACCAATCGATTTGAGGAGCTAATCCACTTTGTCCCACAGCTAGTTGAGAGAGAAGAAGACAAAGCCTACCTATTTAGGAGCAAGCTTAATGCTGAGACTAGGAGTGTAGCCAGTGGTGACTCGACTTCTTACTTCCAGAGTTACTACGGTGTCTTGCGAGTGGAGGACCCTTACCAGATCTATTGTGAAGGATCTAGAGCCTTCTTTCCTCCTCCACCGCCTTTGCATAGATGCCGAAGCGAGAGACCTCTTAGCCCTCTTGCCTCCTCTCCTCTTGGAAAGAGGAAGTGTCCCCAGAAGAACAAGAAGTCCCAGAGAGTTAAGACTTCCCAAATCCGGAGCTTGGGCTGTTGGGTTTTATTAGTTGCTCATAAACTAATTTTAGTCATACTAACATAACCTTGTAATTAACATTTTAATATACTAGTTAAAATGATCTTATGCATGCTAAATATTGCGGAAATAAGGAGATATTGAACCCTTACAAACGGTCCAAGAGAATGGCAAAGATGATCCTCCAAGTACCCAAAATAGAATACCTCCTTTGGATGCACCAAGACAACCCCTCAATCAACCGAGACTTGAACAAGCTAGCACAAAATCGGTTTCTCCTTAAACTTATTCTAATCTCTCTTATTAGAATGTTATTTGAATACTACAAATAGTATGATATTATTATCTTATAATATATGTTTAGAGGTTGTAAAATCTCTCCTTTTCTTAGTAAAATTTTCGGCCAAGAGGAGAAGAAGTTTTGAGAGTTTTTCCACACTTAGAAAAATATGCAAAACATTGGAAGAACTAGGGTTAGTTTAGGTGAGCATCTTATACTTAATATATTGTGATGCTTGAGTGTGGGTGGCCGGGTTCATGGGGAAGAACAAGGGGAACATTTTCCCTTTTCTAGGTCATTTAGGGTGGCCATAGGTATTAGTTCCAAGGTCACCTTAATGATTATGTTTTGGTGTATTTAAGAGTATAATTAACATAAATCAACCCTTAAAACACAACCATAAAACCGGCACATACACATGCAAAATGGACCTTATCTTACAATTTTATCAACCTTACAATTTTATGTTATGTGACATACAATATGTCAAAATGTAACAATTGTTTTAATTTAATCATACATATTTATCAAATAAATATTATTCATAAATTAATAAATCTCATTTATCAAGTTGATAAGTAATTCGAAATTACTAAATGTAAAATAGTCACTTATAACAATCGTCAATACGATTTACAACTTTTGTAATGATTATAACCCAATTCATTCTAATTACGATATAATAAATATCGTTTGCTGTTTAACAATTGACACATTTCAATTTTAAACATAATTCTTACAATAAGATTTAACCTCTAATTTCTCGATACACGAGTTTAAGGAATATGAGCAAATCGTATCAATATACATTTGATCACTTTTATTGATTAAGGGAATTGTCCTAAAGGTGTGACCTAAAGGGATCAACTGACCACCACCGTCATACGACAGTAATGTCAAACTCTAGCTAGCCAATCATTACCGATTAATGTTGGTCAGTTGACTAATGCAAAATCGTATCATCCCTTGCGCATTCTCGTTATGAGATTTAATTACGTGATCGCACTATTGTTGAGGACACATTTCCCAACAATCTCCCACTTGTCCTCGACAAGTGTGCGTCACCAATTCTCTTGTCCTATTACAATCTCCCACTCAATGCAAGATGTCTCTCTGAGGTCGTACTTGCATTCGATCATATCATGAGTGGTTTCCTCGATCTGGAGAATAACTGTCTGACCGGAATTATCTACCATAGATAGCTTCCGAGCGTGGCCACGCATTTCCAGTTAACTTCTCCTCGAGTGGCCCTGAGATTTGAACAACCCTGACAAGGGGTGGACAATTTCTATCGCACTACTTCCTTCAACTAGTCACAGTCAGTCACAACCCAAAACAATCCCATTTGACTCCAGTTACGAAAAGTCGTAGAGAATGGATCAAAGTTATGCCTAAACTGTACCGTCTTGGGAGAGTAGTCTTTAGTCTAAGAATTGACTCACAAGAATACTATAGCAGCTCTCGCCACGACCCGGCTATAAAATTTCCAGAACTCTATAAGCGGTCACATTGCCCGACAAAGTGCCTCTTGCAGTCTGCCTATGTGATCGACTAGTCATCACATATGACTCTATGGCACTTGAACTTGCCATCAATCGCCTCACACTCTAGTCGCTTTGAGATGTCACCTCATGTAAGCGGCTAGGGGCCATACTAAGTCAATCCAGTTCACTTATGGGGTTCAATGTTGTCTCATACAACCCATTTGGATTCTGACAAAGTATCTTTCATTTTGAGTTAATCATAACTCAAATGATGTTGTCATGCAACAATAGTCAACACTATTACATTGCATTTTGATGCACAATCATCTATTTGTATTAGTGTTTTTCGAATAACCCTTTATTCATAATTTGCAAAACTTACAAATTTTTGTCTCCTTCATTCTCATATTATCCCGTATAATATGATTCTATTTGAGTACATATCTAGAACTCTTTCTAGATTTTGAGTTTCCTTTCCGGAGGAAAACTCCCACTGTTATCTCATAACTTGTGACGTATCGATATACTGGAGGGATTAAGGAATCACTCTCCTTAGTCACTTATGTACTGAAATCTACATTGTAGTTATGAGTGATTTCATCACTCTTACTATTTTCAAACATCTTGGCTATTTTATCAAGGTTATTCATATCTAACCATTTTGATTTCTAATGGGCGACCTTTTATTATCAATATAATAAACCTTCCCGTAAAGCTCTATCATCTTATGATATAAGGTATTAGTTCATCTAGAATTGAAAACCTCTTATTCTTTACACCTTAAAGAATCACCCATCCTCTCTAAATGGTAGGCTTAATTCTTTTAATGAACATCGCTCCCACTAAAAACAATATCTCTCGATATCTTAAATGAACCTTTTCATTTCTCGAATGTTAAACTATTACTCGAATCATTATCACTATCACTATCCCTATAGTGATCTGTTTCCATTCAATCAATCATTACCCTCTTATCATGTCTTCGTTTCCTCGAGACGAAAATGACATGATAATTTCCTTATAACTACATTGGGAGAATTGAGATGATTTCTTCTCTTTTATCTTATAAACTTAGAAAAATCATTTATTTAAGGAACCGGTCTTTCCTCCCATATAGATAGATGATTTCTCCTCTATTATCTTATAATCTTAAAAAAAAATCATTATCTCAAGGAGCCGATATTCCTTCCGAATTCATACGGGGTTTCATGTCTCCTCTCTATGAAACAATGAACATAAAGAACCTTTCTTCGAGTGTCCTCCCGTAGTTTCTTCAGTGTCCTCTCGTAGTTTCTTCAATTCATTCATTTAGGGCTCTTCTTAAGACTCCCATGTAGGAATCTTCTCTAAGATCCTTTATTTTCATCATTGGTTTGCTAGCGAAATATTTTTCTCCCACTCTATCCTTCTAACAATAACCTTTATTCGTATAAGGATAGCTATTTCGATTAACCAATGCATATGAATGTTTGAAGTTTTATAGGTGTGATGAATACATTCTCATTTTCACTTAAAATGAAAATCTTATAATGAACTAATGTTGTTGTATATTGATTGAAAGTATCTCATGGGGTGTAGTTCTCCGGTTTTAATCAACTCTTTGATTATATTATACTTGATCGTATCAATATTTATTGCGTGATTAGATCACTATTATTCATGTTTTAACAAGGCATGCAATTTATTTGATAAATCAAAACATTGATTAAGAACAAAAGTAGTGACTCGGGTTGAAAACCAAGTCACTAATATCCAAAATTACAACCATTGTTTTAGGATTTTAATCCTTGTCTTACAAGAAAGTAAATTGTTCCAAAATAAATGCAAAATATGAAAGAAGACGATATGAAAATTAGAGGCTAGCTTTTCAAGTCTTCGATCAATTTGGATGCTACCATAGCCATCCAAGTAAGGAACTTCAAGCTTCCTTCTCCTTGCCCTTATCATTATTAGGAGGCGCTCCTTTAAAACATTTAAAAAGGGTAAACATCAACACATTTGTATCACTATACATAAGTTGATAAATGACATGAATCATAAACGAGATTTATTACCTACGGCGGTTGCCTTCCCATTTTTGAGATCGCTTAAGTATTTGGGGCAATTTCGCTTCCAATGACCGATCCTCGTGCAATAATGGCACTTGTCTTGCTCTTTTGAAGACGAGGTGGAAGCGCCTTTCGAAAAGGTCTTTTCTTTGGTCGCCTTGCGCTTGAACGTTTTCTTGCCCTTGCCTTTAGAGGCATTCCTCTTGAAGCTCGTTTTCCCTTTCTTTTCGATGTTCAAAACATCCTTGGTGGAACTTTTAATGAAGTCCCATGTCCCTTTCGGCTTGGACGAGCATCTTATGCAACTCTTCCAACGTGGTCTCTTGGTTTCGCATATTGAAATTCACCCGGAATTGAGCATACGCCTTAACCTTATTGAGCGAGTGAAGAACTCGGTCAATAATTAGAGAGTCGGGAACATCAACATTTTGAGCTTTTAGAGTCTCCGCGAGCTCAACGAGTTTGAGCACATGAGGGCTTATCTTTTGCCCTTCCTTGAATGTAATATCAAAGAAGGCGGAAGCCGCCTCATATTGAATCACCCTTGGAGTTTGCGAAAACATGGTCGCAAGCTTGGTGTAGATTTCATACGACGTGGTCAACTTTATCATACTCCTTTGGAGATCCGGCTCCATGGAGAAGATGAGCACATTTTTAAGAGCGGAGGACTCTTTCATGTAGGCTTCATAGGCCTCATGAGTTCCGACCGCGGAACGAGCGGTTGGAGCGGGAGGAGCGGCTTCGGATAGGTAACGACTCTTATCGTCACCTTGAGCGGCCAAAAGCAATTGCGCATCCCAATCCTTAAAATTGGAACCATGCTTATCGAGTTTTGCAACGATCCATAAAGGATCGAAGCCATGATACGTTAGTGAGAGGTGGAGCGTTGGTTGCCATTTGATGATGTCGAAAATTAAACTACAATAATAAAAGGATAAACAACATCATTTTAAATTCATAATTTGAATTTTAAGAAACTTAAACATGTTAAGTATATTTACTTAATGATCTCTTACCCAATTAAGTAAACAATCCCGAGACCCAAACCCATACTAATCCGGGCACGGTGTAGCCGATTCAACCCGTATCGGTATAATTTGGTGGATTAACTCTTTAATCGGTTCTACTCTTAGAACTCTCGGTCGACAATTTTCTTAAAATTATCTTTAGCCCGAACTTATTGCAACTACGGTTACGAATACTTTCGTTGAGATCAACCAAATTTCAAGGTGTAATCTTATTACCCCACTTACCCAACGTGACAATTTTAGTACCCCGGTGTAGCCGAGCCTACGTTCTTGTGAAGAAGGGATTCATGGGTCCATACTCTTTGGTAAGGCTAAGTCTCAATATTTATATGTAAGAGATCTAGTCAAATTATTATCTATCTCCGTTTAAGTGAACTAAGTCGGTGAATTATCGATAAAATAAAAGACTAGGTCGACTAGGTCGAAACATGCATGATACGATGTATGACGATTTGGCTATGCATGCAAACATATAAAAAAGCAAAAATAAAAGCATAAATAAACCCTAGTATGGCCTTTCCTAGAAAAGAAATAACAAAAGTACAAATTCGGAAACCAACTCCTTTGGTCCCTTGATCTTGACGAGGCACGCAAATCGAGGCAAACACCGTCTTGTTCAGAACTCCTTTCCGAATGGCACCGTCTTCAAGGAACTCCGGAATTTACAAATATTACAACTTTTCTAGTCTACTTTATACATTATAAAATAGAAATAAATTACAATTGGGTGATACGAGATCACAAAATTACAACCGAATCGGTAACCCCTTACATTACGGGAAATACCGATTTAAAACTAAGGCCATACTAAGTAAATTACATAATTACCAAAATTACGTAAAATAAATCATGACATTCATAATATATAATATGCAATGCTTATGTAAATATGAATTAACATGCAAACCCTAAGCCAAATCGTCCTATTTAAAAACACTTATTTAAATAGTTATCGTAAACCTCGGTTTATGGAATCGCGTGTTTTAACGATTAACAACACTATGCATTATATGAAACGGTTTTCATCCTTAAGTTAATCATCCTAAATCGCATAGGATTCAAAATTTAGTCTTACTCAAACTTTGAACATGACTTAACTTAATATATTTCAATATTGATCGGTATTACTCGGTTTTACGGGAAAAATAATATAAAAATCCAAAAGAGTCACTAAAATTTCGAAAATTCAAAATTCAAATTTTGAAAATTCCAGAATGTTCTTAAAATTTTCAGAAAGTTAAAATATTAGTATTTATACGGTTTTAACATTATTTCATAAATAAGACGTAAAACGAGCAATTTAAGTCGGAAAATTCAATAATTAACTCCATAAATGCAAATAAAATACTAATAAAATTTTTACACTTTCCAAAACACTTCAAGAACACAAAATGGACAGAAAAATAAATTACACACTGCCCAAGAGCCGAAACTTTAATTAAAGACTCTTATTATTTTAATTTTAAATGCTACTTTTAACAAATTAAAAATTAAAACAAATCTGAAACTTTTGGCTCCCAAGAATATTTTCAAGATGAACATATCACATATGACTAATATGGGTTACATTTTTCGGCCATTTTAACAACTTTTTCAAATTTTAACGATTTACGTCATATATCGTACGATTTTAACCTTTAAAATTATTTCTCAAGCATAAAAAAAGATAAAATTCTCGAAAATTTTATACATGCTGGAAATAATATATATGACATCGTGTTAAATTTTTATGGCCAAATTCCAACTTAAACTATTAAAGTCGAAATTATGTCACTAATTACCCGATTTTTACATTAAAAATCTATAATATTGCAATATTTGAGATAAATTTCTGGAAAATTCAACAATAATTTTAAATATTTCATGTGACATCCTCATAAATGTTTATAGTCAAATTCATAATATAACTATTTAAACCCATTTTTATTCATCTTATTGCATTTTAACACTTAAAATTCATATCACACGTTTTATAAGTCCATAAATTACGAAAATTCATATTCATATTATAGAAAATACATGTGATAACATACTGAAAAATCTCGGCCAGAAGCTTATTTTAACTATTTTTCCCAAAAAATAAACATTTTTAACCATTAACACATATTAAAAACCGAGATTTAATATACCATTAATCAATATTCATGCAAAATATATTCCAAATATTCTAAAACATTTTAGAAAACAGTAGGTATTCATGCTAAATTAATTTCGTGCATATCTTATATCAAACGAAAAATCAAATTTTATATTGTTATCACTATAACTCCGTAAAAACGTAAACGGAAAGCATGCAAACAACCTATTGCTCTGATACCAATTGTTGGGTTTTATTAGTTCCTCATAAACTAATTTTAGTCATACTAACATAACCTTGTAATTAACATTTTAATATACTAGTTAAAATGATCTTATGCATGCTAAATATTGCGGAAATAAGGAGATATTGAACCCTTACAAACGGTCCAAGAGAATGGCAAAGATGATCCTCCAAGTACCCAAAATAGAATACCTCCTTTGGATGCACCAAGACAACCCCTCAATCAACCGAGACTTGAACAAGCTAGCACAAAATCGGTTTCTCCTTAAACTTATTCTAATCTCTCTTATTAGAATGTTATTTGAATACTACAAATAGTATGATATTATTATCTTATAATATATGTTTAGAGGTTGTAAAATCTCTCCTTTTCTTAGTAAAATTTTCGGCCAAGAGGAGAAGAAGTTTTGAGAGTTTTTCCACACTTAGAAAAATATGCAAAACATTGGAAGAACTAGGGTTAGTTTAGGTGAGCATCTTATACTTAATATATTGTGATGCTTGAGTGTGGGTGGCCGGGTTCATGGGGAAGAACAAGGGGAACATTTTCCCTTTTCTAGGTCATTTAGGGTGGCCATAGGTATTAGTTCCAAGGTCACCTTAATGATTATGTTTTGGTGTATTTAAGAGTATAATTAACATAAATCAACCCTTAAAACACAACCATAAAACCGGCACATACACATGCAAAATGGACCTTATCTTACAATTTTATCAACCTTACAATTTTATGTTATGTGACATACAATATGTCAAAATGTAACAATTGTTTTAATTTAATCATACATATTTATCAAATAAATATTATTCATAAATTAATAAATCTCATTTATCAAGTTGATAAGTAATTCGAAATTACTAAATGTAAAATAGTCACTTATAACAATCGTCAATACGATTTACAACTTTTGTAATGATTATAACCCAATTCATTCTAATTACGATATAATAAATATCGTTTGCTGTTTAACAATTGACACATTTCAATTTTAAACATAAATCTTACAATAAGATTTAACCTCTAATTTCTCGATACACGAGTTTAAGGAATATGAGCAAATCGTATCAATATACATTTGATCACTTTTATTGACTAAGGGAATTGTCCTAAAGGTGTGACCTAAAGGGATCAACTGACCACCACCGTCATACGACAGTAATGTCAAACTCTAGCTAGCCAATCATTACCGATTAATGTTGGTCAGTTGACTAATGCAAAATCGTATCATCCCTTGCGCATTCTCGTTATGAGATTTAATTACGTGATCGCACTATTGTTGAGGACACATTTCCCAACATGGGCCTCCCATCGGACGTTCCCCTTAAGTGCTTCAAGTGCCACAAGGATCTCCATCTTGGACTTGACTGCCATGGCAACCCGCATCAATGCTTTACCTGCGAGGGATTTGGACATCGCTCTTTCGAGTGCCGCGTAGGGAATGGCGCCGTCAACCGAGCTATCACTATTGACCCTGAGACTTCCCGGAATCAAGACATGGGACCCTCGACAGAAGCACCCCTGAGATGTTTCAAGTGTCGCAAAACCCTTCATCCAGGAGCTGACTGTCACGGTAACTCTTATCCTTGCCATGCCTGCAAGAAGCCCGGGCATCGCTTCTTCGAGTGCCCCGAGAGGAATACCGCTGTTGACAGAACTGTTCAGGACCAAGCTGAGACTGAAGTTCATCCCGACCCACCTACTAGTATGTTCATGCCTACTGTCTTGTTTATGGTTGATATGCTTGTGACCGTTAAGATCTTAATCTCCTTCCTTAGATTCCTGTTAATCTTCTTTGGAACCTGTCTTCATTTCCTTTTGACTCAACCTGATAACTTGCTTTCCTGAAACACCTTGTGCGGTAACCTACCATAGATGAACTTGGAAACCTCTTGGAATTAGCTGTAGACCGCGATTAGGAGAGTGTTGTTACTCGAGGAGAAACCTAAGGAGATTTTTGAATATGTGTGAGTAACCCTAGTGTTGTTATGTTACTAATTTGAGGAGTAAGGGAACGATGGGATGACTGTGCTAGGTAGAGTGTTATACACGACTTTAATGGAACTTAGGTGTGAGAATCTTGCTAAGCCTTGGGTAATTGTAAGTTTGGAGTATTCATTTGAGGAACTAGAGGAACTTAGAGTAAAGTTTAATTTTGAGGAATATGCGTTAAAGTACTGATGTTGCCTGATAAGTGAATGAGGTAAGTTAATGCTGTTTGAACTTGAGGAACGAGAGTTGTTAGTAACGGTGTGAGAACCGTGAAACACTGACAAGAACTGTGGAATTGACTGAGTGGTTGATCTTAAGTTACTTAATGGATCCTAGCTCTATCTAATGAAAGACTTAAAGGAAAATTTAGGATACATCATCAGTTTATGAATGAATGGTTCATTGAGAAATGTAAGTCCAGAAACGCGTGGATTTAGGTATGGTTATTTGTGGACAGGGATACAAGTATAGTAGATATATCACATGAGTCGAGTAGTCTGAGAGTTTGGTGGAATTGTCATTTGGGGAAACTATCTGAGATGGGTTATCTAAACTTTTGAGGAATAAGTCATCGAAAGGATAATGTTGCTTTAGACTCCGAGGAATTTTGAGATCGGAATCGTTTTGAGGAACTAGTCATGAGGACCAGTCATAGACTTGCCCGATTTAGAAGTTGTTACCTTAGTGAGACCTTACCTTGGAATGTTCGTTTTATGGTAATAGGTGACCTTGGGGAACTTAGGAATTTGAAGTACCCCCCATAGGATGAATTTGATGGAATAGACCTACGTAGGACTGAAGGATATAGGTAATCTTGGTCATGGCCTGTTTAATGGAGAAAAGCCATAGCGTGGAAAGTTTAGTGTTCTAACTTCAGAATTCGATGTCTTGGATGACAGAATTCAGATTTAGAATTTGGAAGTGCGTGAACCTTGGTCTGAGGTATGTGTTTAAGGCTTTCCCCTTGAGTGAGAGATCCTTAACCTTAACTTAACGAGATTTTTGGTTGTGGACTGAGTAAGAGTTTTGGAAATCTTCTCGTTGTGGAATACCTAGTTTTGCGGATGAGATAGAGGTAAGAGAGACCGTGAAACCATTGTGATCATCGAGGTTACTGGAATCGCCTTCTTGGGATATACTAGAAATCGTTGTAATGATGTTTGATTATGGATTGAGCGGTTAGCGTACCCATGTTTGGCAAAGGTTACCGTTTCCTTTAAACCTTCATCTTGGTTGTTCCGTCCCTTCGACCCTACTTTTAGGTTCTGACAGCCGCGAGGCTTGGAACTTCTAATCCGTCGTGTTGGAAATGACCTTTACGACTGTTTCCATGTTCTCAAACATCCGTTTATGAAAGTTGTTTCACCGTTGGTTAACTTCAATTGCTACTCTCAGAAAAAGCTTAATCGTTTTGAGAATTTGAAACTATTTTCTCTTCCGTTAGAAGCGACTTTTGGTCATTGTTACGATTTTACATTTTCAAGAAATTGGGAACAAAGGCTAATTTTGAAGAAAACTTGATTTTGAAGAGCAAAACGTTGTACAATTTGGCAGACTTCAGCGTTGATTGCCACTAGGACGACTTATTAGAGACGTCTGATAACCCGTGCTGCGTTAATCGACACCGAATCGACCTAAATTTTGAATTTTGACTGATTTAATTTTGGGACTTGTCTCAGATTTGGAATGATGGACTCTTGAATACGTAACGAGAATCCCGATTTTTATTGACAAGACTTGTACCTTGAAACCTTTCGTTTCTTGAAACCTTTTTGCAAGATAAAGTTTTGGGTTATCATAGCCCGCATGATATATTTTGGAAGTTGGAGTTGTTTTTGTACCTATTTCTACCTTCGAGTTTCGAGGACGAAACTTTTTGAAGATTGGGTGATTGTAACAGCCCGTATTTTCGTGATTTATATTTAAAGACTTTTAGTTATTTTAAGTAATAAAATATGTTTTTAAAAGGTTTCAATGATTGTTACGAGATAAACTAATATTTTAATATTTGGCGTTAATTCATTTTAAAATAACACTTTAATGTTTATTGATAAGCTAATTTTAAATGTTCCGTTAAGATCCGTCTTAAGGACCTTAAGCCCTTAAGACGAATATAACTTGGCAAGTAACCCGACTCAACTTAAAAACCCGTTCAACTGTCCTAACCCGTTTCATTTGTGACGGAAAGGACAATTCTTGTACCCTTCTTAAACCCCATATGTCGACTGATGCCCGTCGTTGAGGGTACCAAAGATAAATTTATAATTCCTAAACTTAAACTATAGATAGTGAAAGTCAGGGTCAAACCACAGAGAGGTGGAGAATGTTTATTGTTGAATGTTAATGTTTAAAGGTAACAAATTTGGGGGTTTGATTGGTTGATTACTATATCTAAGGCAAAGATTAAAATAAAACAAGAAATAAAGATGAGAATAAAATATAATAAAAGGGATGCTAGGATGGTTGGGGTAATAAATAGCTAAGGTAATATAGATCCTAAGGTCAACATGTATTGCAGTCGCGTAAGGGGTGTAACATAACTTTTTAGGTCTATGCTACCTAATAGCTCCTTTCGGCCTATGCTATTAGTTCCTAGGTTTCACAATTATTGGGTGTCAACAATAAGGGTGATTCCTAAATCCTAGGTCACATACCTTTCAGTCTTAAGTAACCTAGCCGTCTTAAGGTATAAACCAATGCCCTTCCCGTATCTCTCAATCTTGGGTAGGTCATTACTAACGTCCTACAAGTCTCATTTCAGTCTCATTGTAGGATATTATAGTCAACAAGTTAAGACGAAACAAGATACGTACGCGGGTGGTCGACCGACCAGCTATTCCAGTCAGCCGACCACAGCCTCGGTCGACCGACCCACTATTCGAGTCGGCCGACCGCGGCTCTGCTACAAGTCGGTCTCAGAATTTCTACTACCTATGCATATTCATCCCCTACATCCTAACATATGAAAATTAGCTACTCATGGTTATTAAGACGATTATGAAAATGGGAATAAACATGGTAAATATAGTAAATAATCTAAACATGCGAGATTCAATAAAGCTTGAGAATTCTATTGTAATTAAACGCAATAGTAATAAGAACAATAATAAAGCTAGATTAAGAGAGTAATTACCAAAGTCGGAATTAGGGCAGAAAGCAACAAACTTTATTGAATGCTTGAGAATTATTGAAGGATTACAAATAAACTAATGAACTGAATGAAAACTGGATGATTGAATCTCTCCAAAACTGAATGAATATGAATTCTTGAATAAAACTTCATACTAAACCCTAACTACAAGATTAGCTTATATAGGGCAAGAGATTAGAGTTTCCTAAAAGACTTCTACTTCTAATTTATTTCCGAAAACTTGTTCCTGGGCTTCGCTGAGGTCGGTCGACCACTCTAGTGGGTCGGTCGACCTCTTTCACGGGCTTAGGTAAATTCTTGGACTTTTCTTCGGATTTGGACTTTTATGAAAATCAGGCCTGGTCGGCCGACCCGTTTAGTTGGTCGGTCGACCGCTTCCGCAAAGAATTCTTCGGTTTTCTTCTCGCTTTGACTTTTGGTACTTAGATAAAGACTCCAGTTGACTTTCCACTGTTCCTTAATTATGTAAAAGACTCGAGGACATGAATTTGGTGCTAAATCGTCCTTTTTCCGCATAAATCTGCAAAAGTGCATAAAAATACGAAAGTGCACGATTGTTGGGAAATAAAGGCTAAAACATAGCAAATGAGCGACCAAATGCGTGTAAAAATAGATGAAAAACATCATAAAATAGACACGCATCATCGACATCTTCTTCCTCAAGAAAATAAAAACAGTAAACTCAACTTTCTTACAAAACCTCCATTTTATTCACCTTCTTTTGATCATTTCTCCTTCAACCGTTCATCAAATCAAGGTAACAATAACATTTTCGGAATCCTTGCGAGATTTCCAAGACATCCGTCTCTTTCAATTTCATTTTCGTTCAACTTGAAAAAGGGGCTGTTTTGTGTAATTTCCGTTTTATCATCTAAAAACCCGTTTTCTTTGTTGTAGGAGAAGACTTAGAGGATCTTGGTGTTGGTAGTTTCCTTATTGAAGAGGATCTTGGAGCTTAATCGCATAAAAGGTGACGATAATGAGATAACTCGGCCTTGTTGTGAATATTAGCAAGTTTTGTTGTGTTTCCTTAATGTTTCTGATTTTTGGTTTGAGAATGATGTTAATGGACTTAGTAACATGTTTAGGATGGTTCATACATGCTAAATTCATGCCTTGTTGTTGTCTCACATGTTCATATGCGATTTTCAGAAATTACATGTTTTGCGACGGATACTTGTTATGATTAATTCGAGGATTGTTATGGGTTAAATTGCTGCTAGTTAGTGTTAATTTGTGACTAGTAATGTTGAGTAAACTTTGCTTGTAGCGATTCTCGAGAATTTGTATCGATTTCATGAGATTTTGATGTCACTGGAAAAACCCGTTTTCTGATCAGGCGCTCTGAGCCGGTCGACCGACCGGCCGCCGTTCGACCGGCTGGGAGTGTCTCCTTGTGTGTTTTGCGAATTTGTGAAGAAATTAGGCCTGGACTGCCAGCCGGCCGACCGGCTGCCTGCCGACCGGCTGCCTGCCGACCGGCTGCCTGCCGACCGGCTGCCTGCCGACCGGCTGGTAGTCTCTTGTGTTGTCTTGTGTTTTATACGAGAACATAGGTAGAAGGGAGCCCAGCCGGCAGACCGGCCGCCTGCCAGCCGGCTGGGAGTGCATTTGGGTATGGTTGCGATTTGTGAAGGCTAGGGAATGGGGTTCCCAGCCGGCCGACCGGCTGCCTGCCGACCGGCTGGGAGTCCCTTTGTGTGGTTTGGTTTTAAAGAGAAGAGAGGCTGAGAGGACCACCAGCCGGCCGACTGCCTGCCGACCGGCTGCCTGCCGACCGGCTGGGGGCTCCTGTAGGCTATTTTTGATTTGTAATTAAATCGTAACTTTTAAACGGTTGATCGGTTTTGATTGAAACTCGTTCCTTGTGTCTTTGACATGTGTTTGAGGTCCCCGGAGGATGGGCGACACTATATTGGGTTCGGGAATGGAGAGAGGATAGAGACCTCCCGGTCGGGTAACCGAAAGGTAAACCGACTCTCCCTCAACTTAGTTCCCGGGATCAATTAAGTGTTGATTAGAAGTTAAGAAAGTAGAACTATAGATTAGTTCCTAGACTTGGATGATATTGTATTGATGCGTATTAAGGTATGCCTTAAGCTGGCCTCTGAGCTTAATACGTGAGCTGTTTGTCATATATGGGGATATGCCTTAAGCTGGCCTCTGAGCCCTATATGTGTATGTTTGTCGTGTCTGGGACATGCTTTAAGCTGGCCTCTGAGTCCAGTCATGTATGTGGTGATCGCGTTGGAACATGCCTTAAGCTGGCCTCCGAGTCTGACGAGTAGAGCAGCTGCACAACGGGGCATTTAGGTCGTAACACCTCACCCGGAGTGCAGATGTTTGATGCTAGGACATGCCTTAAGCTGGCCTCTGAGTTTAGTATCTTGTGATGTAGTGAAGGGACATGCCTTAAGCTGGCCTCTGAGTCCTTTACTTTTGGATGCTAGTCTATGCCTTAAGTTGGCCGCTGAGTCTAGTGTCTTGCTGATTGGCAGGTCCATGCCTTAAGCTGGCCTCTGAGTCCTTGCTTGCTGAATGTTTTGGTAATTAGGTTATGTCTTAAGTTGACCGCTGAACCTTCTTACTTGCTGAATGTTTTTGGTATATAGGTTATGTCTTAAGCTGACCGCTGAACCTTATACTTGCTGAATTTATCTGCTTGCCTAGTGTTGGTACAGTGTCAGATATAGATGTGTCTACTGATGTTTCAGATGCTGTTGTTGAGGAGTCTTATGTTTGACTTTAGTATTGTTCATCCAAGGCATTGGATGACTCTTTGATCGGTTTCATAAATAGTTGGACTGAAAGACCCCCCGACTGGGTAACCAGTAGGGAAACCGGCTCTCCTTCCTAACGGTTTATGAAGTTGGGTTGAGAGCTATGCATTAGTATCGCATGATAGTATGAGGACAGTTGATGGGATGTTTATGCTTCACATGTCTATATATGCTGGAGTATTCTGTATTGCTTTATGTGTTACGTGTTGTCACAAAAGGTGGCTAGGAGAACTCTAGTCACTCCCCACTGATTGTGGCGTACATGTTTTCATGTATGTAGGTACATGTAGGTTGGATCGGGGTTCACACGAGAGCTAGCGAGTGATGATCCTTTCATCATATGACATACACGTTTATCGATTAGCTAGACTCTTAGTATTGTTATCGTTATCTTTTGGTGCCTGTAGGGATGTTCCATCCCAGGCTGTTGTATGTATTTGATTTTCAGTACTTAGAACTGCTACTTATCTATTTTTCTGTTTATATCAGTTTCAGTTCCGTTTCAGTTTAATTCTTCTCGCATGTTGTTTACTGTAAAAAGTTTTAATTCCGCTGCATTTTTAGTACTTTTGTATGTTTATATTTCCGCTTTCGCGAGGGGTTTTACAGTACTGTTGATGGTCTGTTGTCCGTCTTGTCCGAGTGGTCTGATGTATAGATGTACTGATGTGTGGATGTTCAGATGGTCTAGATCAGATGGTCTAGATCAGATGTCTGATGTGTATATGTCGTGCCTGTACTAATGCAGAAGCTGATATACAAGTTAAGTGTCTATGTGTATGTCTCTCTACATGTGTCTGCATGTCCTTTTGCATAAACTAATGGTCTAGTTAATTATCTGTTGTCTATCTGTTCTGCAGTAATGCCCAAACTGCTATAATGATGATGGTCTATTGTTCGTCG
Organism: Silene conica; assembly: GCA_029255685.2. Classification (NCBI taxonomy): domain Eukaryota; kingdom Viridiplantae; phylum Streptophyta; class Magnoliopsida; order Caryophyllales; family Caryophyllaceae; genus Silene; species Silene conica. The sequence continues at coordinate 80,614,249 of CM055314.2, forward strand.
TTGTATGAATGGTCTGAAGTACTGATGTGTGGATGTTCAGATGGTCTAGATCAGATGTCTGATGTGTATATGTTGTGCATGTACTAATGCACAAACTGTGATGGTCTGTACACTTGTCTAGATGGTCTCGATGTACTGATGGTCTGATGTACGGATGGTCTATATCTGATGTCTGTTCTACAATGTATAGAGTTGTACGAGTATACGGCTACAATGTCGGGCCAAGAAAGAGTGCTCAACCCCCGCAATGGCTGAAAATCAAAGTAAGAATGGTCTGATCATTTATTGGTTTCATTTTTCGACATGTTTTAGTCAAATAGCTGGAAATTACCCAGATTTGCCTACTAATGTTCACTGAAATACCCAGATTTGGCAACTAATGTAACTTGCTTTAATTTTTCAACATGTTTTAGTGTGCTCGTCAGCCAGGTGATACAAAATGCGGGTACTACATCATGAGGTACATGCTGGAGATCGTCACTCGTTCTATTGCTACGACAGCTATCGATGAGGTAAGATTATGCGACATCCTAGATGCTCGAATTTGAACTTCAGCTCGTGTAATAGTGTGGTACGTACGTATTATATAAGAAGCCGTTATGTGGATGATTGATAGATTTTTCAAGACATAACGCCATATTCACAAGAAGAACTTGATGAGGTTCGGGACTTGTGGGCGAACTATTTTCTTTAAATTACCTCTTGCTGTAGCTATTAGTAATGTATTTTGATTTCGAAAACATTGTGCGTCTTGTGCACTTTAATGGTATATATGTTGTATGATATTGTACGTATGAACGACCTTTGTTTGGTTCGTTCTTGAAACAATTTATGACGACGAACGACTTTTGTTGTCGCCGTAATTTGTAATGAAAGGGCTCCATTTTGGTACAATCCCAGATTTTAACATTGACAACAACAATTCCAATTTTGTTTTTAAAAAAAAACCACATTAAAGGACAGAGGTTGTCATAAATCTGATGTATACTAGCCAATAATAGACATGAGATTTTGTAAAAATCTGATTTAAATAACAGCAATAGACATGGGATTTAAACGACAGTCTGATGTAAAAATCAACAATAGACATAGGATTATTTTTAAGAAAAATCTGATGTAAATAACAACAATGGACATAGGATTTTTACATATTAGACATGAGATTTTCTGAAAGCCCGTGTCCATTATTTGCAATAGACATGGGATTTTCGAAAAATCCGATGTCCATTATGGTAATGCACATCGGTTGTACAACCTATGTCTATTACAAACTAATCGACATGACTGAACTCTACATCGGAGTAACATCCTATGTCTATTAGTCAAAACCTCCTATGTAGTAAGCAACTTTTGTAGTAGTGGTCTCAAAGATAAACCTATTACTCAATCTATAAATGCTACTGTTGCTGCTAATCTGGTTGAATCGGGTGGTTCATCTAATGCTGAAAAGTTCAAGAGTAAGGGTAAGGCCAAGGGTGGTCAGTCTAAGGGTCAGGGTCAAGCTAAGAAGACTAGTCCAGGGCCAAAAAGCTCACCAAGCCGGATGTTAAGATCCAGGAACCAAATGGTTCTCTTGCCTACTATGTTTGTGGTCAAGCGGATCACAAAGCCTACCAATGCACTTAAAAGAAAATTGTTGAAGCGAATGTTGATGTGACTGATGATGTCATTGCCGGTGTGGTTGTAGAAGCAAATCTAGTGGGTAATGTTACTGAATGGGTCTTGGATAGTGAAGCTTCTCGACACCTTTGTGCTGATAAGGGGTTATTTGCTGAGTTCGAGGAAGTACCTAATCGGGAATATGTCTACATTGGTAATATTTCATCCGCAATGATCAAAGGCAAAGGCAAAATCTTTCTCAAACTCAACTCAGGGAAAACACTACTTGCTCTAAACAATGTTTTGTATGTACCCTCGTTACGTCGAAACCTCGTGTCTGGTGCCTTGCTAAACAAAGCTGGTTTGAAACTTGTTTTTGAGTCTAAAAAGATTGTAATGTCGCGTAATGAGGAATTTGTGGGCAAGGGTTATCTTTTGGCCGAGGTTATATCGCTGAGTCTATTGTTGTTTGAAACTCATAATATTGCATCTACTTCTGCTTATACCGCTGAGCCTATTGATGTTTAGCATGGTAGATTAGGTCATGTGAATGTCGACTATATAAAAAAAACTTAGAACTATGATTTTGATTCCAAGTTTGTCGAGACAATAGTTTCTTAAATGTGATATCTGTATTGAGGCTAAACTCACAAATAAACCAAGTAAACTGTGACCACTAGGAATACGAGTCTTCTTGAACTCATTCACATCGACCTAGCTGAATTTAAAAATATTGCAAGTAGAGGTGGCAAAAATTATTATGTGAATTTTATATACGATTCTTCGCAATACACCAAAGTATATTTGCTTAAAACAAAAGATGAAACAACAAGCCCCCTACTGGGAGCCGTGCGGTGAACTGCTGATGGGTGCATAAGGAAAGAAAGGTGTTAAGCATCCAGGCGTATCTTTAGTTTTTGATGAAATAATAATTAATGTTTTATAAAATTCAAAGCTGAAGTCGCAAATCAACTTGATAGAAAAATCAAGAGGGTAAAGTCTGACAGAGGAGGCGAGTATAATTCAAGTAATCTAACTAATTTCTGTGCTACAAACGACATAATACATGAGACTAGTCCACCATACTCACCTCAGTCTAATGAAGTAGCTAAATAGAAAAATAGAACTTTGAAAGAAATGATGAATGCTATACTTTTAAGTTCTAGCCTATCTGACGATATGTGGGGGGGAAGGCAGTCGTTCTTTCTGCTTGTCATATTCTTAACCGTGTACCGCATAAGAAAATTGACAAGACACCCTACGAGATTTGGAAGGGCTATCCTCCTAACCCGAGCTTCCTTAGAGTATTGGGGTGTTTGGCCAAAGTGAGTTTAACTGACTTTAAGAGACCTACCGTTGGACTGAAAACCTATGATTGTCTGTTTATTGGTTATGCTCAAAATAGCTCTGCTTATCGATTCATGTCTTTGAGTGATTGTTCTATATCTGAAGCTAGGGATGCTAAATTTTTTGAGCATATGTTTTCATTATAGAAGAATGTTGTATAATCTCCTAGTTTACCTGTTACATCTAATGATGTCTCTTCACATGCTAGTAGTAGCACTTCTATTGATTATGTTGCTGAACCTAGGACTAATAGACCAAGATGTCCAAATAAATTTGGATCTGATTTTGTTTCAACTTTTCTGTCTGAACATGGATACTCTGTTTGTGCTAGTGATAAGAATGTTTCATCTTTTGTAATAGTGGATTGATGATCTAAAAACCTATAGTGAAGCAATGCAATCTATTGATTCTACTTTTTGGAAATATGCTATTAATAGTGAACTCGATTCTATTGTGTCTAATCAGACTTGGGAGTTGACTGATTTACCTAAAGGTAGTAAACCTATTACGAGTAAATGGATCTTTAGAAAGAAAATGGAACCAAGGGTACAATAGAAAGATTCGAAGCTAGACTTGTGGTCAGAGGTTTTACACAAAAGAAAGATGTTGATTATTTTGATACTTATTCTCCTATGACTAAAATTTCGACAATAAGAACTCTTGTTGCTTTAGCTGCAATTCATAACCTTTTTCTACATCAGATGGATGTCAAAACTGCTTTCTTGAATGGTGAGCTAAGGGACGAGATCTATATGTGACAATCTGAAGGTTTTGTAGTTAAGAGTCTGATGAGCTCCATTTTGGTCATCATTTTCTTTACATATTCTTTATTTTCGGTCACGATTCGACCTCGATTTGCGTGTCTTTGGTTGTTTTTACGTCCGTTGCCTCGTATATTCCTATTCGATTCAATTTTTGTAGGTATTAAGGCGGGGGCGAAGAAACGGGAGAAATCGAGCCGAATTTAGAGCGAATTATGAAGAAATGTCAAAGACTTGTGAAGGAAGCATGCCAGGCCCTCCCAGCCGGTTCCCAACCGGCGGCCGGTAGGCCGGCTGGGGAACTTTGACTTGATTTTGGAGAAATAATGAAGAATGGTCCAGGCCCTTGAGAAAAGGCTCCCAGCCGGTGGCCAACCGACAGCCGGTCAGCCGGCTGGGATGCATTCTCCATACTTAACCATTTTTGAAGAAATGAAGAAATATACGACTTTGGGCAGATTGTTGAAAAAGGGGTCCCGGCCGGTGGACAACCGGCAGCCGGTCCACCGGCTGAGGGGACCTGTACTCAAGATGAAATGAAGGAAAAAGTCAGATTGCATCAAAAGGCCTCCCAGCCGGTGCCCGACCGGCAGCGGCCGGTCGGCTGAAGATCAAAGACAAAACGAAGAAAAGAAGAAAAAACTTTCAGAAGTCCTTATTTGGACTCTCAGCCGGTCCCAGACCGGCAGCCGGTCGACCGGCTGGGAGTCATATTTCGCAATTTCGCGCACTATATAAACCCGCACTTAGTCTATTCTTTCATACGTTACTTTTGCACGCAATTCTAGGGTTTCTACTGTTCTATTAGTTCATACTTAGCCTACAAAAACTCTCTTAAAATATTTAATACTCCTTAGATCCTAGTTTAATCTTTCAACCTAGTTAATCTTTCTTTAGTAATTCTCTCTAGTAATCTTCTTGGGCAATTGTAAGAGGTTTTATTGGGTTGTATTTTGAAGGATTTGAAAGAACTCTTCAACTTGTTATCCAAGTTACTTCATTTTCCTTTTCTATTGGTATAATCTCTCTAATCTCCACTTAGTTATTGCATTTGTTTAAGTTTCTTTTAATCTATTGTTTGTTTTTGCCATTTCTTATAATGTTTATCATCTATACTTCACTTGTTCATGTGCTTTCCTCAATCATGAGTGAGTAGTTTAATTCTAGGGTTAGGGGTTTGCTTGGGTAGTTAGTAGCCATGAAAAATACTTAGGGTTAGTCTTGTTTGCTTTTTTGTTTAAGTTTTCACATCTTGCATGCTACGTGTTCGACGAAATGCCTCAACGACGGTTGGGTATTAGTCTTCGCTTTGTTTGCTTTAGACGATAGTCTTGGGTTTCATGAGCATGCTTGTGTGTTAGGTTAGCTTGGTTTGTAGCGAAATCTAGGACTAGTCTTGACCTAAGGGTAGTCGACTCGAGAGAAGATACGACCCTAGACCTACCATAGAAGTGACACAAGACCGTTATCTTACGTTTGGCTACCGACTTACCTAGGTGACCCCCGACACCCTAGTCCTCTTTATCATCAATATCATCTAGATTTATTTGCTTCTATTGTTTGTCATTAGTTAATTAGTCATTTCAAAACCAAACATATTACCCCAACTCAAGTTACGATTAGAACTTAACTATACAACTATCCCCACCGTCTTCGCGAGCGATAACCCTATTATACTACTAATTAGGGTTTTTATTAATGTGTTTTATCGTGAGAACCGACGACTAAATCTCGCGCATCAAAATGGCGCCGTTGCCGGGGACGGTGCTAGAAGTTGTGTAGTTTAGTTTTAGTTTTAGTCTTGAGTTAGTTGAGCTTGTTTTGTTTTGATCAAAGATTTGGTAGTTAATTGTAGAGTGGTTGCTATATTGCTCACCCTAGTGTCTAACAAACACTAGGACGACTAATTTGTGTGCTAAGTTTTATGCCTAGGGCGACTCTAATTCCTTGTTGTCAACTTCCGAACCGGAGAGGCTTTTTCGGGCCTTAAGGAGGAAGACCATTGCAAGAGTAAGGATTGCCTCTCAAGCATCTACTAGCCATAACAACCCCTTTTCACCCGAACCACCATGCCCCAATCAAAGCAATCCTAGCCCAACATCCGAAAGTTTCGACAATCCGTTTTATCAATCACCACCACCATCACAACACGTTCCAAATCACCACCAAATTCATATAATGGCCGCTCTTCGTGATCATAACCGGCCCAATCACAATGACACCACAAATCCAATCAACTTTGGTACTCTCGTTCCTCAAAATTTTGAAATACACCCTTCACAAATGAGTTCTATCGAGAAGAACGCCTTTAGTGGGGCTTCTCACGAAGATGCTCATGGACACTTGCGAAAGTTCAAGGGTAAAGTCGCAATGATAAAGAAAACGGGAGTGCCCGAGGAGACATTAAGGCTTATGCTCTTCCCCTATTCCTTAACCGACAAGGCGGATAGGTGGTTAAATGTGCATGCTCCAAACACATTCACCACTTGGGACGACTTGGCAACGACCTTCCTTGCGAAGTACTACCCGTCCTCTAAAACCGCCATGCTACGGAATGAGATAACTCAATTTCAGCAAGACGAGGGAGAATCTTTGGGAGAAGCTTGGGATAGATACCAAGATTTGCTTGCTAAGTGCCCCCACCACGGGATACCCACTTGGTACACGACCCAAACCTTTTTTCAGACTCTTCTCCCACGGACGAAAGAAATGGTTAATGCATCGGCGAGGGGTAGCTTTGACCACTTGCCGCATGAGGAGGGAACGGAGCTCATCAAAAAGATCGTTAATTCGGAGGAAAATTATGGTACTCGGGGGAATGTCTTGAGAAAGAGTAGCAAGTACCCTAGTGAGCACCTTTCCAACTCAAAGGCGAACGAGGAAACCAATGCCAAGTTGGACATGTTAACCAAGAAGTTGGAAGAATTGACTAAGGGATCCGCTAGCAATGAAACCAAGAGCAATGTCCCGGGGATGTACCAAGTAAATAGTGTTGCCTCATGTGATTTGTGTGGTGGAAATGGGCACACATTTGAAGTATGTGCAAACAACTCAATTGAGGGAAGTGGAAGTGAGGAAGAATTGTATGCTTTCCAAGCATTCAATAATTCTAGAGGGCAAAATACTTTCAACCCTAATTCAAACTACTACCATCAAGGGATTCGAGGGAGTCCCTACATGAGTTACAAAAGTACCAATGTGTTGAATCCTCACCAAATCCAACAACCTCAAGGGCAAACCCCCCCCCCCCCCCCCCGGTTTTCAACCAAGGGGTGGAAACTTGAACCCGAGGAACAATTTCAACAACAACAATTTCTACCAAGGCAACCAATCTAATCAAGCCAATCAAGGCTTTCAACAAAGTTTCAATGACCCGAACTTTAATCCCAATTTCCAAAACAACCAAAATCCACAAAATTTCAATCCAAATTTCAACAACAACAATCCAAATTTCAACAACAACCAAAACCACAACCAACACCAAAACCAAAACTTCAATCCACCACCATTTCAAAACAACCCCAATCAAAATCAAAACAACTACAACCACACCCCACAAAATCCCAACAACCCAAATTACAACCCAAATTTCAACCAAAACTTTCCACCAAACAACCAAGGCCAAAACTTCAACAATCAAGCTCTGAAAGGCAACTCCCAAGGTGGGGGTGCAAGGAATGATTATGGGTTCCCCTTGCCCCTCACCAATGCACCTCACCAAGATACGAGTGATTCCCAAGTGGGAGAGTTATTGAAGCTTGTCAAGAACATGCAAGCAACTCACACCCAAGAGATGGCGAATTTGAAGAGTGCCAACCAAAGGGAGATACGGGAAATGGAAGCTCGAGTTGCCTCTCAAGCTCTAGAAAATCCACAAAGGCCACCGGGCGGCTTCCTTGCCCAAGGTCAAAGTTCCAAAGATGCCTCACACAATCACCAAGCACATGCGGTGATCTTGAGAAGTGGAACGGAGCTAGAGGACTCGTACAAAGACTAAAATTATGGTGAAGAGGAGCCTATTTTGGAGCTTGTGAAAGAGAAAGGAAAGGAAGTTGATGGTGGCACTTCAAGGGATGATGACTTTTATGTGGAGGACCTCCCTTATGAGGAGAAAGAAGAAGAAGTTATCTTGGAGGAGGTGGATGTTAGACAAGAAGAGTTGGTTTCACAACCAACTACTAAGGTAACAAGCAAACCAACACCCACCAAGGTACTATCTAACCCTCAACCAACTAGCTTGCATTGCCTTATCCTTCAAGGGCCATGAAGGGAAAGGAAAACTTCAAGTTCACAAACTTTTGTAAAATGATTGAAAAACTTGAAGTGACTCTTCCCTTTACGGAGGTGATATTGAATATGCCGACTTACTCCAAATTTTTAAAAGAAATCTTGTCGGGCAAGAGAACCTTGGGTGACCAAGAAGTAATGGCTATGAGGGAGGAGTGTAGTGCACTTCTCCTCCAAAAGGAGCCAAAGAAACTTGGTGACCCGGGGAGTTTCTCTATCCCTTGCATAGTCGGTGGCATTCCAATCTCTCGTGTCCTTTGTGATTTAGGAGCTAGTTAAGTGTGCTCCCTTTGAAAGTTGCAAAAAGAATTGGCTTGAATGATTTAGTTCCCACAAGTATCACCCTCCAATTGGCGGATAGGTCCGCCAAGCGCCCTTTGGGAGTGCTTGAGGACGTACCCGTCAAGGTGGGTAAACATTTAATCCCCGCCGATTTTGTTGTCCTTGATATCCCGGAGGATAGCCACACTCCCATCATCCTTGGTAGACTTTTCTTGGCTACCGGAGGCGTCTTGATAGACGTGAAGAATGGGCGGCTCACCTTAGAGTTGGGGATGACAAAATTGAGTTTAATCTACCTACTATGATGAAAGGTCCAAAGCATGATGAGGCATTTACATTGGACATTGTGGAGCAAGTGGTAAGGGAGATGGTAGAGATGGAAGAAGAGGAGGAAAGTCACATGGAACAATTATGTGGCATCACAACTTGTGAAGACAAAGAAATGGATGAGAACATTGAGCTAGAAGATGAGGAAGTTGAGAAGGTGGAGGGAATGCTCCCTCCAAAGGTACAACTCAAAACCCTTCCTCCCTCCCTCAAGTATGCCTTTCTTGGGGAGGGAGAGGCTTACTCGGTGATTATCAATGCCAACCTCAATGAGCAACAAGAATCCAAACTCATTTCAACTTTAAAGGATCATAGGAGCTCATTGGGGTATAGCCTTGATGACATCAAGGGGCTAAGCCCGAGCCTTTGCATGCATAGAATAATTCTTGAGGAAGGGAGTCGACCTAGAGTGGAAGGTCAAAGGAGATTGAATCCGAAAATGGTGGATGTAGTGAAGGGTGAAGTTCTTAAGTTGCTTGAGGCCGGCATCATCTACGAGATCACGGATAGCCGGTGGGTGAGCCCCATCCATGTTGTCCCCAAGAAGGGGGGTGTAACATTGGTTACACAAGAGGATGAGACTCTCCTACCGACTCTTCCGGTGACGGGTTGGAGGATGTGTCTCGATTACCGAAAGTTGAATGCGGCCACTCTCAAAGACCATTTCCCAATCCCCTTCATTGATCAAATGTTAGAGAGACTTGCGGGGCATTCGTACTATTGTTTTCTTAACGGTTATTCCGGGTTTTTTCAAATACCCATTCACCCGGAAGACCAAGAGAAAACAACTTTTACATGCCCCCAAGGTGTGTATGCTTATCGGAGGATGCCATTCGGGTTGTGTAATGCACCCGGCACCTTTCAAAGGTGCATGATGGCTATCTTTGCCGATTTTCTAGAGAAGAGTATGGAAGTTTTTATGGATGATTTTAGTGTTCATGGTGATTCTTTTGATCTAGGGCTTTCTAATCTTGTAAATGTGTTGAAAAGATGTGAGGAGCACAACCTTGTCCTCAATTGGGAAAAGTGCCATTTCATGGTAGAGGAGGGGATTGTGCTTGGTCACATAGTGTCCAAGAGGGGGATAGAAGTCGATGGTGGAAAAGTGGCGGTCATTGAGAACTTGTCACCCCCCACCAATGTGAAAGGGGTGAGGAGTTTTCTTGGGCATGCATGCCGGCTTTTACCGGCGTTTTATCAAGGATTTTTCAAAAATTGCCAAGCCATTGACTTCTCTTCTTCTCAAGGATGCTCCCTTTTTGTTTACTAATGATTGTCTTGAAGCCTTTTCTAGGATCAAAGAAGCACTTGTGACGGCTCCTATTATTCGTGCTCCGGATTGGGAATTACCTTTTGAGATCATGTGTGACGCGTCCGATTTCGCGGTAGGAGCGGTCCTAGGTCAAGTTGTGGATAGGAAACACCACGTGATATATTATTCAAGCAAGAGTCTTGATCAAACTCAAGCAAAATATTCCACGACCGAAAAGGAGATGTTGGCAATCGTGCATGCCATTGAGAAGTTTAGACAATATCTCATGGGATCTAAAGTGGTGGTGTACTCTGATCACACCGCTTTGAGGCAATTAATGTTGAAGAAGGATGCCAAGCCAAGGCTCTTGAGATGGGTCCTTTTACTCCAAGAATTTGATCTAGAGATAAGAGACAAGTCGGGGTCGGAGAATGTAGTTGCGGACCACTTGTCTAGATTGACTTTTGAGGATCATGGTTTGCATGATAGGGATGGCCCGATCAATGAATGGTTGCGTGAGGATAGTTTGATGGCAATAGGCAATAAGTTGCCTTGGTTTGCGGATATTGCCAATTATCTTGTTAATGGCTTTATCCCGGAGGAGTTGGAAGCAAGAGATAGGAGAAAATTGAAAGTGGATGCTAAGAGATATTTTTGGGATGATCCTTACCTTTTCAAGAAGTGTGGGGATGGACTCTTGAGGAGATGTGTATCCAAGGAAGAGGGGCTTGAAATTGTGGATCGACTTCACAACTCCGCCTATGGAGGGCACTTGGCGGCTTCACGGACTATAGCCAAGGTTCTTCAAGGAGGGTTCTTTTGGCCTTCTATGTTTAAAGACATTCACGATGTAGTTAGATCTTGTGACGCTTGTCAAAGGTCGGGCAACATCGGTAAAAGGAATGAGATGCCCCTAAAAACCATCTTGGAGATTGAGTTGTTTGATTGTTGGGGGATTGACTTCATGGGACCTTTCCCAAATTCATGCGGGAATGAGTACATCTTGGTAGCCGTGGACTATGTCTCGAAATGGATAGAAGCGGTTGCCTCCCCCCACCAATGACTCCAAGGTAGTGGTAAAGCTCTTCAAGACCATCATCTTTCCCCGTTTTGGTGTACCCCGAATTGTGATAAGTGATGGAGGTTCCAACTTCCGGAAACACACATTCAAAGCCCTCATAGCCTCTTATGGAGTGACCCACAAGGTAGCACTTGCCTACCATCCTCAAACTAGTGGGCAAGTGGAGGTTTCAAATCGTCAAATCAAGGCTATCTTGGAGAAGGTGGTGCAAAAGAACCGGAAAGATTGGTCCCAAAAGTTGAATGATGTGCTATGGGCTTTAAGGACGGCTTACAAAACTACTATAGGAATGACTCCCTACAAGCTTGTGTACGGGAAAGCATGCCACCTACCGGTGGAGCTTGAGCACAAAGCTTGGTGGGCCTTGAAGGAGATGAACTTCGACTTAGATATGGCCGGGGAGAAAAGATTCTTGCAAATGAGTGAGCTTGAGGAGCTTAGATATGAGGCTTATGAGAGTTCAAAACTCTATAAGGAGCAAACGAAGAAGTGGGATGATGCCAAGTTAATGAAGAAGAATGTGAGCATAGGGGACATTGTTCTCCTTTTCAATTCAAGAGTCAAGAACTTTCCGGGAAAGCTTAGATCACGATGGTCCGGGCCCTTCAAAGTAATGGATATTTCACCTCATGGGGCCTTTGAACTTTGGAGTGAAGGCGGTGGCACCTTCAAAGTCAACGGACATCGGATTAAGCGTTATTACCAAGGAGATTCTAAAGGTACCGTAGAAGTTATTGACCTCGGGGACCCACTCCCCGAGGAGGATTGATTTCAAGGAAGTTTGTTCATGAAAGGTTTGGTGGAGTCACTTAATAACCACCGGTTGTAAGTATTAGTTTTCTCTCTTTCAAGTAGTTTGCATGATCGTTTAATGGTTAGTTCGGTTTTTAGTTTAATTTTTAGCTTGCATGAGAGATTTGGATATGATGGTTGTTTGTTTGTGGGTAATTCATGAGTATAGTCGGAGGATTATAGGCAAAACCGTTGTTGGCAAAGTCGATTTTTATGTTCAATTAAATTATTTTTCAAAATTGTGTACAGGTGCTCCCAGCCGGCCTACCGGCCGACGGTACCATACCGGCTGGGAAGACCTGGACACATTACTGTTTTTGATAATTTATTTGGGCAGATTTCAGATTTTGCATCCCCAGCCTGCACCAAACCGGCAGTCGGTAGGCCGGCTGAGAAGACATATTACTTATTCAAAATTCGAAAATTCAAGAAGACTTGATTCCCAGCCGGTAGGCCGGCAGCACGGCCACCGGCTGAGAATCATGAGTTGTGAACCAATATTGAAGAGAAGGCAAAGAAGAAAGCATCCCCAGCCGGTCGGCCGGCAACCGGTCCGCCGGCTGGGAGTTTTTGTAAGTGAAGGAGTTGAAGAAGAAGAAGACGAAGAAGGATCCCCAGCCGGTAGGCCGGCAGCCGGTCCGCCGGCTGGGAGTGTTTGTGAGTGAAATTGAAGAAGAAGAGAATATTGAAGGAAACATGAAGACGGTTCTTGAGCCGGTCGGCCGGCAGCCGGTCCGCCGGCTCATAATCAATGACTTAGAAAAAATTTCGAAAAATTGAAAAATCCAAACCCTAACTCTCAGCCGGTCGGCCGGCGGCCGGTCCCGAACCGGCTGGGGGTGTTCTGTCGCGGCAATTAAAAGACTCGTGAACCTCATTTCTTCCTCATTTCTCTTCATTTCTTCTTCTCTCTTCCTTATTTCCTCCTCTCCCTCTCATCCCTTACCTTCAAAAACACATCCAAACACTCCAAATCAAAACCCCCTTTCATTCCCTCATCACCTCACCTCAAATTAACCATGTCTGGAAGAACGGAAAGGCGATCGAAATCAAGGCACGACCCTAGGGTGGAGCAAGAAGTGCAGAATGTGATGGATAGTAGCAACATTGGTCCGGATCCTTGCTTTCCCGCCCTCCGATTTGCCACCATACAACAGAAAGGTAACTTCACTTACTTTAAACATCGCCCCCTTCATCCGTCTAGGTTCATTGATAGGGCAGGTTTGAGGGAGATTGGGATTGAGAAAATTAATGGAGAGTTGTTTGATGGTTTGGGGATGAAGGCATTGTATGAAACGAGACTGGTTCACACTTCCCCTAGGTTGACTTGGGAGTTTTTTGAGCTCCCTTGTAGTTACTAAGAATCGGAATGTAGGGAAGGTTGCTTTCTTGGAATTTCGTTTAATGAATAGGGAACACCGTCTCACCTTACAAAATTTTGCTTTGATTTTTGGGCTCGACGGAAAATTGCCCATTAAGCCTCCGGCGGGCTTTGATACCGAGGCTATTTGGACCGCCATAACCGGGTTAGTAAGTGATAGAACTAAGAAGAAACCGGCTAATAGGGTGCATTTGGCACCGATTAGGATTTGGCATAGGTTCATGGGGTGGACCGTTTTCTCTAGGGATGAGCCTCACAATTTTACCACCACGGAGCTCGAGATTTTGGAGTGTTACTTGGTTAGTGGGCCGAAACTCAACATTGCTCACCACATGGCCCTTCACTTGAGTAGGTTGATATCCCAACCTCAGCTTACTACCCCCATTTGTGTTGGGGGGATGGTCACTTTGATTGCCAACGACCTTTGTCAAAGGCATTTTACAGTGGACTTCATTCAGGGTGAGAACGTGCTATCTCGCCGGTACTTACAGGAGGCTTTGGGGTGGATAAATTATAACCCCAACGATCGTAATGAGTATTGGCAGATTCGCGTGGATAATAAGTTCAGGAATTCGGTCCCCTTGCCAAACACCGAGAGGATGAGAGTTGTGCCAGGGAAGCCCTCATACCTCCTTGATATTGAGGTGGACCCCGATGAGCTCCCTCCCGATCAGCGTGCTCCGAGAGTTTATGGCCGAGATAGGACGGGTACCACTCCTTCCGACCTTCAGTTTGAGCCATTTCAGCAGCCCTCCGTCACCATGCCCCCTTTCCAGAGCGGTCCTTCATACTTTCAGGGATCTACCTCCGGCTCCGGTCCTTCTACTCAGTCTACCATACCCCAAGACCTCATTGACTTTATGGCCCGGGTTGATTTGGGGATGAAGAAGGCGGCCGACCTTGCTGACGAGCGCCAAGCTTTGGCGGATGAGCGGTATAGGGATTTGAGCTATAGGCTTGATTACATATATCACGATCAGGCCTATGGGCAATTCCCCAGCTACGACCATTCTGTCCGCCAGGGACTTCATCATGAGGACGGTGGTCGCCCTTCTTACTACATGCCTCCCGAGAAGGGATATTTGCCTCCAGAGGGGCGTTTTTTCGGGGAGATCAATGTTACTCCGGGTTATTTCTCTAACCCGATCTTCCCCCCCCAACTTCCGTGGGGACGTGGACTCGGCACCCCGCCCTCAAGGGCACCCTTCTCCCCATGGCGTGTTTGGTGATCCGGGAGCTAGTGGCTCGCACGCCTCTCCCTTCCGTGATTTCGTGACCAACCCGGGCGACTACATGGTAGTAGATGAGGGCAATGGAGAAGGAGATGTAAGCGGTACCGTAGGTGATGGAGATGATGATGATGGTGATGAGTGACCACCTTTGGAGGTGGTTGGTGATGACTATGCTCCCCATTGAAAAATCCAAAGCAAGTAACTCTCTTAATCCAAATTTCACTTTAGTTTGCATTTTCCTTTCTAGCATGCATTTAGAATAGTTAGTTTAGTTTAGTTAGTTTGTTTTAGTTTTTTATTCATCATCTCATATCATTAGTTTAGTTGCATATAGTTGCATTCATGTAGATGCATTAGATTTATATTTTTGTATCATATTGTCACATGTAGTTTGCATACATGTAGATTAGAGCATTTAGTTTGCATTTAGTTTAGTTTTTAGTTTTTAGTTTTTCATCTTCTTTTGTTTCTTTTTGTTTTTATTGCTTTCATAAAAATCAAAAATCCAAAAAAAAATTGAAAAACCAAAAACTTTCAAAAACATGTTCTTTATTTTCCGGTTTTCCTCCTCACATTATGCATATAAATAAGTGTGGGGAGGAAGAACCGTTTATTTCAAAAAATACAAAAACAAGTTTTTATTTTATCAAAACATTCAAAAAAGCCAAAAACATGTTATTTTCGTTCTTTTTCTTACTTTCCCCCTTGCACTTTGTTCCATTGAGGACAATGTAAATCTTAAGTGTGGGTAGGGAAAATATCCACTTTGTGAATATTTAATTGCTTTTGTAAATGTGAAAAAACTTCAAAAATACCAAAAAAATCGAAAATTTTCAAAAATTTCAAAAAAATATGTTCTTCATTTCCTTTGTTTTAGTTCTTTGTTTGCCTTGTATATATTTTTTTGTTGGACTAACAAGTTGCAGATATGACGACAACCCGAGGCATTAGGAGAAGGAAGATGCTTGGTATACTCTTTCCTACTTCTTTCTCCCCCTCCCGATTTCTTTTTATGTTGATATCATGAAGGAGAACGGGATTTTTGTGCCTTGGATGTTCCTTCGGGGAACTTGTGGTTGTTATGGTTGATGTGCTGTTAGTTTAGCCTTCTAGTTGTTGCTTGTTTGTTGTGTTTAGTTTTAGTTTGCTTTTGTTTCACATGCCTTTTCATTTTCATAGTTTTGTGAATATGTGTTAGTCGGTTTTTCCATTTTGTTTTTGTTTGTAAATATGCGTAGGAGGTTGAATAGTGGAGGATATATGCCGTCAATGATGATTTTTGTCTTGCTTGTGTCTTTCCCCTCCTAATAGCTTGCACCGTTGATGTCACCTTGTTAGGGTTCTTGCTTGCAAGGACCCGGAAGTCTAGGCTTAATGACCAAGTTTCGACCACCTTGTGAGACCGTGTTAGACCTTGACTCGACCTAAGACCGACCTTAGCTACTCAAATGTGAGGATAGAGCCTCCTTTATAGTCGGTCCATCAAACCGACTCAGTTTAGGATTGTGAGTAGTCCTCCTTACGTGGTGTGTTATGTTTATACGCATAAGTATGGCGCTCATTCCTTATTTCTGTGATTAATGTTCATGTGCATGTGAGACAACTTTTGTTCCAAATAAATCAACTTCACATTTGCCAAATTAGCCTTGTTTTGACCCTTGTATCTTATTTCCCTTTTGTTTAACCACTCTGAGCCTTAACCTTTTCATTTGGCCTAAACTACTAAATGAACTACATCCCAAAAACATCTTTCCTTGATCAAGAATGGTTGCTTTTATGGTGATTTGTTAGTGGTAGAGTCGGGAATTTAGATGCCGGTTGGTGGCTTCTTCCGTTGTGGTCGTCACTTTGTGTTTGTTTGGTGTTTGGGGAGTTTGAAAAAGAAAAGAAAAGAAAAAATGAAAAAAAAAAAAAATAGAAAATCAAAGAAAAAGTTGAAAAAGTTTTGAAAAACCCAAAAATAAAAATGTAAATACGTGTTTTGAAAGAGAAAAAGCCTAGCAACAAGTCCCTTCCATCAAGGGGACATAGAAAAAGCCGTTGCTACAATAATGCGGTCTTTTGATGTTTTTGCACGCGTGCCGGGTTTACACATTTTTTTGCATGAGATTTGATTTTCAAGTCGTGTGTTAGGGTGTAGACGTTGTTCGGTGTTTCTAATAATGACCGCTTTGTCTGAGTTTGTGATGGGTCCGATTTTTCCAAAGTAAGTGGGGTTTATGCAATTTTTGCTTGGTTTTGCAAAAGCCAAAGTTAGGGCATAGACGTTGCTTAGTTGTTGTAATATAGTGTTGTGTTGATTTTGGCGATCATTCTTGTTTTTGAGCCTCAAATCCTAGAACGGTGCTTGCACCAAACCATTTTCACCCAACCCAAGCCCCATTACATCCTTGCGGTTGTTCTCATCATGTGCATTTGCATTTTTCATTGATTTTTGGATGGAGTACCATTCTAGATTGCGGGCATGCTTCGCAAGTTGAGGTAGGTGAGTGATTTTGGTTACTTTTTGTCACAAAAATCGCCCCCCTTTCTTTCCTTGTGTGTTGAGTGTCCCCTGTGAGAGTCGGTACTTAGGGTTCTTTCATCGGTTATGGGTCTTGCATGGAGTCGAATCATGTGTGTGTCGTGTCATTCTTGGAAGTATAGCTTAGTACTTCCGTTTGCCCGCCTTGAATTAGTTTCTTGGTCTTTGGTGATGTCATTCTTGGTTGCTTGAGCTTGATTTAGGGGTTTGACACCTTGGTTAGACTTTGAGTCGGCATCCTCCGCTATAGACCTCCTTTGTTTAGTTTTTCAAAACCCCGCTTGAATGAGGCAAGCGGTTTTCTTTTCCTTTTTCCGATGCATGTTGCTTGTCTATACATGTTATGTTTTTACTTGTTGGCATCAAAAGTTTTGTAGCAAGACCTTACTTGCCTTGCAATAGGGCGTTCTTCCTCATGAATGTCAAATTGTGAGTTAAAAGGGCTACGGGTGTAGCTAAACCCGATTCGGCTTATAATTAGCTTAGTTAGTTTTTTCTTTATTTTCTAATAAGGGTTATGTAGTTGCTTGATCTCTTACTCGAGGACGAGTAAGGTTAAAGTGTGGGGAATTCTGATGAGCTCCATTTTGGTCATCATTTTCTTTACATATTCTTTATTTTTGGTCACGATTCGACCTCGATTTGCGTGTCTTTGGTTGTTTTTACGTCCGTTGCCTCGTATATTCCTATTCGATTCACTTTTTGAAGGTATTAAGGCGGGGGCGAAGAAACGGGAGAAATCGAGCCGAATTTAGAGCGAATTATGAAGAAATGTCAAAGAATTGTGAAGGAAGCATGCCAGGCCCTCCCAGCCGGTTCCCAACCGGCGGCCGGTAGGCCGGCTGGGGAACTTTGACTTGACTTTGGAGAAATAATGAAGAATGGTCCAGGCCCTTGAGAAAAGGCTCCCAGCCGGTGGCCAACCGGCAGCCGGTCAGCCGGCTGGGATGCATTCTCCACACTTAACCATTTTTGAAGAAATGAAGAAATATACGACTTTGGGCAGATTGTTGAAAAAGGGGTCCCAGCCGGTGGACAACCGGCAGTCGGTCCACCGGCTGAGGGGACCTGTACTCAAGATGAAATGAAGGAAAAATTCAGATTGCATCAAAAGGCCTCCCAGCCGGTGCCCGACCGGCAGCCGGCCGGTCGGCTGAAGATCAAAGATAAAACGAAGAAAAGAAGAAAAAACTTTCAGAAGTCCTTATTTGGACTCTCAGCCGGTCCCAGACCGGCAGCCGGTCGACCGGCTGGGAGTCATATTTCGCAATTTCGCGCACTATATAAACCCGCACTTAGTCTATTCTTTCATACGTTACTTTTGCACGCAATTCTAGGGTTTTTACTGTTCTATTAGTTCATACTTAGCCTACAAAAACTCTCTTAAAATATTTAATACTCCTTAGATCTTAGTTTAATCTTTCAACCTAGTTAATCTTTCTTTAGTAATTCTCTCTAGTAATCTTCTTGGGCAATTGTAAGAGGTTTTATTGGGTTGTATTTTGAAGGATTTGAAAGAACTCTTCAACTTGTTATCCAAGTTACTTCCTTTTCCTTTGTTATTGGTATAATCTCTCTAATCTCCACTTAGTTATTGCATTTGTTTAAGTTTCTTTTAATCTATTGTTTGTTTTTGTCATTTCTTATAATGTTTATCATCTATACTTCACTTGTTCATGTGCTTTCCTCAATCATGAGTGAGTAGTTTAATTCTAGGGTTAGGGGTTTGCTTGGGTAGTTAGTAGCCATGAAAAATGCTTAGGGTTAGTCTTGTTTGCTTCTTTGGTTAAGTTTTCACATCTTGCATGTTACGTGTTCGACGAAATGCCTCAACGACGGTTGGGTATTAGTCTTCGCTTTGTTTGCTTTAGACGATAGTCTTGGGTTTCATGAGCATGCTTGTGTGTTAGGTTAGCTTGGTTTGTAGCGAAATCTAGGACTAGTCTTGACCTAAGGGTAGTCGACTCGAGAGAAGATACGACCCCAGACCTACCATAGAAGTGACACAAGACCGTTATCTTACGTTTGGCTACCGACTTACCTAGGTGACCCCCGACACCCTAGTCCTCTTTATCATCAATATCATCTAGATTTATTTGCTTCTATTGTTTGTCATTAGTTAATTAGTCATTTCAAAACCAAACATATTACCCCAACTCAAGTTACGATTAGAACTTAACTATACAACTATCCCCACCGTCTTCGCGAACGATAACCCTATTATACTACTAATTTGGGTTTTTATAAGTGTGTTTGATCGTGAGAACCGACGACTAAATATCGCGCATCAGAGTTAGAGAACAAATTGTGTAAACTGAACAAGTCATTATATGGCTTGAAACAAGCACCTAAACAATGGTATGTGAAATTTAACAACACTTTGATAAGTAATGGCTTTATGATTAACAATTATGATTCATGTGTTTATTCCAAAGTGATAGAACCTGATTGTGTGATTATATGCATATACGTTGATGACATGTTAATACTTGGTAATAATTTGAATGAGGTAATTAAAATCAAAGAATTTATCTCATCACATTTTGAGATGAAAGAGTTATTTGAAGCTGATATAATCCTAAGGGTTAATTAAGGTTATTCAAAATTCCAGTGGAATTAGCTTAAGTCAATCTCATTATAGACACTATTCTAGAGTCACAGTGTAAGAAGACCGATGTTTTCCGTCCTTCACACACTAGTACATCTGCTAATAGGTTTTTCAACCAATCAGCCTTTATTTGTCCTGCTAACTCAAGAGTTATGAACTCTGATTCCATGGTAGAGCGTGCAATACAAGTCTGTTAGAAAACTTCCAGGATACAGCATCTCCACCCATGGTGAAGACATAACCACTTTTAGAACATATCTCATCGTTACCTGAAACCCAATTTACATCAGAATATCCTTCAAACACAGCAGGAAATTTACTATAATTCAAACAAAGATCAATTGTTCCTTTTAGGTATTTTAGTAAAGGACGAAGAGCATTCCAATGTTCATTACTAGGGTTGTGTGCATAACGACTACTAACTGCATATGCAATATCTGGTCGAGTACATTTCATAAGAAACATCACACTATCTAGGATCTTCGCATACTCCTCTTGGGATACAATCTTACCCAAGTTTTTACATAAATGTATACTAGCATCATATGGTGTCCTAGCAGGTACTTCATTACAGCAATTAAACTTTCTCAACACTTTTTTAACTTATGCAAAGAAACGACACATTCGAATCAGGCATGCTGCAGTTAAACAACTCCTTGAGAGTGGAGTAATCGCTTTGATGTGAAGTCTAAAAGCAATCTTGCTTATCTCTTTACTAAGGGACTGACTAGGAAACTAGTCACTGATACTTTGAGAAGAATAGGACTTACTATAAGTTAATAAAAAGTGACACTTGACTAGCTAGGTCTAAAGTCTCTTGTTTCTGTGACATAGTATGATTCATAGCCTTAAATGGTGGTACTTTTGAGACGTACTTCATGAATCATACATAGGTTGGATGTATGTCGTTAGTGGCTTGCGTGAGAAGTGCTACTGAGAATCACTTGAGCTACTTACGTAGGTGTGATAATCATAAGACTATGAGAAGTTGTCTTGTGACCACATCTATTAGTACTATGGGAAACGCAAGGCTCTAAATGAGCACGTTGCACTTGGTCGCGGAACTATCAAAATCTAAAGGTATGATATGTGTTGTGGGGAGTATCGACCGAAGCCCGATTATCCCACATCGGTGGGAAACAAGTAATCCCACTTGTTTATATCTTCTCATGGTTGTATGGTTAAGAGAGTGGACCAAGGGGTTTTTTGTTGTGAGCCTTGGGCCATTGGGTTTGGGTCCTTACACACACGCACAAGCGCGCCAGCTCGGCTCGAGGTTAGGCTTGGGTAGAGAACCTGCGGTGCGTGTGATAACTACGTTATCGACCTATTTCTCGTCACTATTTCCCTCTACTTTGTCCAATTTTCATATCGGTTCTCCCGTATTTATCCCCTTTTATCCTTAAATAACATTACATGCTATTTTCATGCGAATTCTATGTTTTTGTAGCATCGTTGTGTTGTCATAGGTGTTTCGGGATCTTTACGGAAGTGTCGGGAAGCCTACAAGTCGATAAACCGAGTTTTAAACCTTTCTGGGTGTTCCTAGCCCAAAGTCGGGTGTAGCTCGGGCAGTGGGGTGTTCCTACACCCACCAAAAAATCAAAGTCAGGTGTAACTGTTGGGGCTGGTGTCCTTGACAATTAAGTACAATGACTTATTAAATCTCTTTAAGGATCACAAGGGCATACTTTTGTATTATTACCAGTTGATCCACGTTTATCAATAACGGTTGGCTTGCTAGATAAGTTTGACGTTATTGTCATACGGATGGCGGTGATCAACTGGTCCCTATACGTCACACCTATAGGACACGTTTGAGAGATGTGAAGGTATGAAAATACAGTCACATTTATGCCGGATATGACTAAACAGTTAGTCAGAGGTATTGACTAATAAATTAGTCAATAAGATGTTGAGATTATTATTTAATACGGATTAAATAATTTTAGCTAATGCGGATTACATGATTAATTCGTAAAATTAAATATAAGCAGTTATATTTAATTAAATATTGATTTCGGGTATTAATATAAACAGTTATATTAATTTGGGTAATTATACAATATCGTAATTTTATCAGACCATTATTAATACATCGACTGCATTAATATCTGATAACACGTATGCGATTTATAATATAAATCCCGCAAATAATATTTAGCAAAACGGGTCGAATCATGCAAAGGAATAAGGTAAGAGTGGAGAAAGCCCACTCTTACCCTAATTCGGCCGACCCACCCTAAGTACTACATAAGGAGAGTCCTTCTCCTTATGTCAGGAACTGTTGAATCATAATTCTCACAATTAGGGTTTTGAGAGCATTCTTCTCCCAAAACTCAGATCTCACATCTAAAACCTCAATAGCTTTCCCCATATTGCAAGGCAATTGGAGAGTATTTTCTAGCACACGCGGCATCATCTCAAACAAAGTCTTGGGTGCAAGTTATAGGAGGGAATTTACTTTAATTCCTGTTCTTAGGCCTTTTCAAGCAAGGACCCAAGGTTGTACTTCTTTTCTCAAGTTTTTAATCTTATGACGATATTCACAATTGCATATTTCATTATAATCCTGCAAATTTAGGGTGAATACGCGTTTTATTCCTCACAAGTGGTATCAGAGACTTAGGCCATGAAAATTTTACAATTGTGTCTTTCATAAGTTTTGAAAATTTTGAAAACCGTACACTGTGCTTAGGCACTCGATCGAGTACCAGTTGCACTCGATCGAGTGCCCTCGTACCAGGCCCGTGCGTGTGATTTTTGTGAGAAATCGATCTTGTTTTTCGATTATAATTTGCATATTGTTAATTAATCGATATTTTTAGCAATATGTGAATCTTTTGTTGTTGTTTATTTATGATTTACACGTTTTAAATCCATGTTATAAACTCGTTTTAATTTAAAAGTGCAGCGATTTGCAATTTTTACGAGCCACTCGATCGAGCCCTGCTGCACTCGATCGAGTGACCCTGACACTCGATCGAGTGCCCCTGTTGCTCGATCGAGTGCTCTTGTTTCGGGCTCCCTTTTCGAAAATAACTTGTTTTCTTATTTTCACATGGCTTAAAATAATATACTATATACGGAAATAGTGTATTGTTTAGTGAAACGGTTCACCCTCGGTTGATACATATTGTTTTAAAACAGTTTAAAATAATGGATTATATGTTTATTAAAATTGGTGATTAAAGCGGTATAGTCACATAATTTTAATCTTAAAAGGTGGTTTGGTATAAATTTATTAATCATAATAACAGTATTATGTCATGTATAAATTGTTTTTAGTTGATGCATTTTATTTATTGTCTTGTGAATGCCTTGAATGCTTTCAATAACGTATTTAATTTTTGCAAACGGTTGTAACTTAGTGTGGCCTTAGAAGATTGTGTTACCGTAATGATGGGACACGATCTTGCTTGTAATTTTGAGATCTTGAATCTCCGTTTTGGGTTTTTGCCATGTAATTACTTTTGTATTTAAATTAGAATGTATCTAGGACTACTTTTGTAATTTAAATTAGTAATTTTGTAAAGACCAAAGACAAGACGGAGGCCGGATGCTCACTCCCGCTGCAAGGACCAAGATAGAACATCAAGACAAGCTTCTAGGGTCCAACGGTGGATTCCAAGTTGTTTTATGTTTATTTTGGTAGGATAGGCCACACTAGGACTTTTATTTACGTTTATTGCATTTATCTTTACGCTTTCATCGATAATAGCTTGCATCATATTCCGCCTAAAAACCAAACCACCTATTTCATGCCTGAAAACTGACTCATGTAGAGGTCACGCGTTAGTTTACTGTGACAATACAGATGTCACATGTCAATTTAAAAGCCATCACTTTATTTAATTCATTCACGCAAATGCTAGTTTTTAGTTCACTTATATATGGATAAATATGAGTTGATGGGGTCTTCCTCGTATAACCAAAAATTGAGATTAGTCTTTATAAATCAGCCTCCCATGAATCCCTTCTTCGTCGGTAGGCATAATATGACCCCTTCTACGTCGGGTAAGTGGGAACAGATGATTTATTTTATCTCAACATCATGGTCACTCGATAATATTCTAGTGACTGAGATGGACTAATAGATAGGATTTACGGAAATCTATCGACCAAGAGTTCCAACGATTGGAATTAGCCAAACTGTGGGCTTATCAATATACGGAAATTGAGTCTTGGGATCGTTTATATAATTCTTGAGGGAGATCAATTATATAAATGCATGAGTCTACGAGTTTAAATTCAATTTAATATAGACTTAAATCACAACAATAAGTTGCTTATATGGTTTTGTTTTATCTTCTTTCAGTGTAGAACACGTTCATTAAAACTGCTGTAAATCTAAAATGGCTGGTGAAGACCCAATGCCAAGTGCCAAGCTAGCACGTGAATCCTAGCTAAAGGCCTTCATGGACTCCATGAATCAGTCAACTAGACTGAGGAATGATGGGTCAAACTTCTCCGACTGGGAGGCAGCACTACGGAATGCTGCCATTGCTGACGGAAAGCTTAAGTATTTAACTGAGCCAATTCCGGCACACCCAGGAACTGGAGCTAGAGCCAACGATGTTCGCGCTCATAGCGACTTCGTCATGGAAGCGGGTGCGATAAAGAACGTACTCATCTATGCAATGGAATCCAATTTGCAAAGACGCTTCATAACCCATGGTGCAAACAAGATTTTCACCACGCTCACTAACGAATTCTCCAAGGCTCCGAGAATCGTTTCTTAAATGGGATAGCTTAAACTTAGTGGAACTATTAGGTGTTGTAAATCTGCATCCATGCCTGCCTCGTGTACGTAGTTTAGACAGTCTCTTACAATAACTTCGTCAGCAAGTAGATTTCTTGGCAGTGTTCCAGCTAGTCTTTGTGCTTTTTTCTTCAAATGTGGGATCTTGTAGTCATTGTGACCCTTGCTCTTGATAATTTCCAACATACATGACTGTAAACTTAACCAAACATCACTAAGAACTTGTGCTGGTTCTTCATTCCATGCTTGAATTACGTTGTTCACAAGTTCATCTATGGTGTTGGCTCTTTTTTTAGTCTGAAGTGACTGTATTGATCTGAAAAAACCCAGATCAAGCACATTAAGATCAGGGGAGTTTGGTGGTTGTTGCGTGAGATTGATGTTGAACCCATTTGTCTTTGATGCCAAATAAAAATCTGGGTCACTGTTGTTTATATGTGGCTTTGCATTATCTTGTTGAATGATAATATCCTTGCTCATTGATGCTGGCCATTTTGCTTGAATTGCTGGTATAATCTGGTTGATTAACATTTCTTTTGTCACTGCCTTGTTAATTGAAGCCACTGATTTGGTCTCCAAAGTTCCAGCAGGTCTGTTCTTTGATTTTCTTTGTGCTGGTTGTTGAAATGTGAAGGGAAATATACCTATTTTCCCATCAAATAGCAAATTCCCATCACCATCATATATTGGCCTCGATACAGCAGCCATGAACATGACTTTAGTTATAAAACTTTTACTCTTGCATGCCCGATAAGGGTCAATTTCTTCAACAAGAAGGAAATATTTAGCTTGATCTTGAGTGATATAAAACCACTTCTCATCAATATGAATAATGTTTCCCATATCCTTAAACTTCAATGAGTTAGATATCCTATCGTAGCTTAACTTTGATAATGAAAATATCAACCTGTTTAGCTTATTGTTGTCTGTTAAGGATGGATGTAAGGCTGAACTGTGGCTCCTTAGTTTGCCCTGTTTCACCCAGTTGAAGATTGTTGTTGCTGATACACCTATTGCTTCACCAAAAGACGACATTGAACCCCTCTTCCCCATACTCGTAGCTAGTATCCTCTCAATTGGAACTTCACGTTTTTCCTTTCCTTTTTTTCCCTTAATCTTGGAGATTAAAAGTAGTTCTTCACCACCTTCTCTTTGCCTTTTTGTCATTCTCCATATATCAAATATGGTTCTCCTATCAACTTGGTATTTTGTTGCTAATAGATTCATGGATCCTCTAACTGGCTTGCCATTTAGAGTATTCTCCAACAAATAGCAACCAATTCTATGCCTCTCATCGTTCGTTAGGTTCGGACCACGCATTGTACAGTAAGTTTATGGTAAGAATTCTGGAAAAAAAACCGGTTTCTGATGTCTGGTAAATTGACACCCTGATAATATTGTTTTTGTTATTTTTATTGCTGTTATACTGTTTTTACTGCATTTATAATGTTTTTGTTATTTTTATGATATTGTTACTAACGGTTTTTTGTAGTGCAGGAAATTACGGAAGGATAATATTGAAGATTCTGATTGAAGAGGAGATGGATGATAAGGATATATAATGAAGATTTGTTAGGGCTTGTAAAAAATGATGTAATAGTACTAGGGTTTATATTGATAGAATGATGTAAAACTGATGTCAGGGTGTAGGTGAATTTGGGGGGAAACATTTATGAGTGTTTGAATTCCCCCCAATTCCTTTTGGTGGGAAATATTTGGTGTTGTAATTTTCCCACGTTTGGACTTTGGGTAATGTTAACCATCTTGCAAGTTGCTTCTTAATTTTCTGATTCAGTTTAATTACCACTAAACAAAACAGGCCCACTTGCTCTCAATGTATTACTTTACCATTTTTTAATAGTTGTCTTAATTGATGTGCAAATCAAAATGGGAAGAACATTAAAAGATGGAGGAAGTAATATTTAGCGCATAATATTGGCCGTGCAACTCCATCTTCTATACAGTAAAAGCCAACTGATCAGAAAAGAATGAACACATAAATTTGCATCTGTACACTGGTGACTGTGTTTGCACCGTTTATTTGCACTCTTCATCCTCATCGTATTCACCCGAGCCCGCTTGTGATGAATGGGCTTACGACAGGCCTCTTTAATGTCAAATCCCTCATTTTAGTTTTTAATCCACCACGGAATCCTCTGCTTTTTCCAATCGATAGGAAGCGAAACAACTGCTTGCTCAAAGACGTATAGGTTCAAAATGCACATACATAGAAAAAGTCTATAAAAGAGAGCCACGTAATCCTAGACATAAGAGAGCATTCAGGCAAGTTTTTATTAATCAAACTGATTAACTTAATTGAATTATTTGGATCTTTGGCTCTTTCGATCCATTGTTTTTCAAAAAATAAGAAAGAGAAAGGTAAAAGGGAGAAGTAGGGTTTGGTAGGGATGAATGAGAATGATAATAATTTGGTTTAAAGTAAATTGAAAAATAATATGGGGAAGTGGGGTTATGGGAGGTGATAAAAAACATAATTAGGTGGTTGGGGTTATGGGGAATTGTCATTTTTAGTTAATTTAGGTTAATCTCAACCATCCATTATCTTAGATCCAATGGCTTATAATAGGACTCTAGGACTCAACATAAAAGGTGAACTTCTATGATCTGATTTATATATAAAGAGGCCGGATCACGTGAGGCCGCCTATTACGGTGAGGCCGTCGAACCCTTACTATGTTGCACATGATTTTCAATGTTCATTGGCCTAATTTCAATGGGATGAAAATTATGGGTCATTTATAACAATTCATTTGGCCCAAATATTTTCTCTATCTAAAAAAATTATCCATTTTGCTCTTTTTCTTATTTCGTGAAATTTGGGCTTAAAATATTTGTTTACTCACAAAATGTTTAATTTCTTATTTTGTGAATCTTCGACCTTAATTTGTGAACTCGGGACCTTATTTCGTGAAATTTAGACTTAAAATGTTTGTTTGCTCACAAAATAGATAATTTCTTATTTCGTGAATTTCGGACCTTTATTTGTGAAACCGGAACCTTATCTCGTGAAACTTGTATTTAAAATGTTTGTTTACTCACGAAATATATAATTTCTTATTTCAGGAATCTTGGACCTTCACGTGATTCGATTTCTATATATATATATATATATATATATATATATATATATATATATATATATATATAGAGGCCGGATCACGTGAGGCCGCCTCTTACGGTGAGGCCGCCGGACCTCACGCATCCACAACCTAATTGGGCCAAAATCACGTTTGATATTGCTGTTGGGCGAATTTGCCATTGGGCTGAAAATTATGGGTCAAACCAAATCTTGCCATTGGGCCAAAAAACTTTCTCTCACTAAAAATAATAAAAACATAATTAAACTCTCTCTCTCTTCCAACCCAGAAACCTCAAAATTCAACGCAGAAACCTCAAATTCAACGCAAAAATCGATTTGTCCTCCAATTGTTCGTAAATTCCATCAAAGCAACATACAAATTCAATTCAATTGATTTTGGAAGAAGATTAAGACTAATTTTCAGGTAATTTGATGATTTGATTCGTCGAATTTTCAACGATTGTTCGAATTTCATGCGATTGTTCGAATTTGATCAATTTTTCTCACGATTTTCTTTACATCTCGAGTTCATACTACTTATGACATTATTTCGATTATTTTGCAGCTCTAATAGCAATGGAGAATCTAGATATCACCACGGTTGATGATAATATTACTATTGAATCAGGTATGTCGTTTTTTGTCGTTTACATTATTGTTTTCTGATTCAATTTCTGCTAAATTTTGTTGACTATATAAGACTTAATTCAGGTTTAAATATTGTGAAACTAGAAAGCTTAAACTGTGAAACTATAAGCTTACATTGTGAAACCTGATTAAAAAAGGTTGATTTATTATAGCTTTCTTATATTGTGAATCCTAGGCAAAATAAACTGTGAAACTAGAAGCTGATATTGTGAAACCATGCTTATTAAAAAGTCTGATTTTGTTTAGTCTTTTTATATTGTGAAACTAAATGCTTAATCTGTGAAACTAGATGCTTAATCTGTGAAACTAGAGGCTTAATCTGTGAAACTAGAGGCTTAATCTGTGAAACTAGATGCTTAGTCTGTGAAACTAGATGCTTAATCTGTGAAACTAGAAACTTACATTGTGAAACCTGGTAAAAAAAAGGCTGATTTAGTTTATATGTTGTGAGATCATTGTATAGGTACTGATTCCATTGTCAACACCAACGGAGAGGTTTCTACAATTTTAACAGCACAATCCACACCTACAGTACAGGTTGGTACGCCTATTACTTTGCTGAATCACACACCGGGTGGTAGTGACGAATGGATTGTCAGAGTTGCAGAAGATATTACACCTACTGTTGGGAAGTTATTTTTAAATCTAGAGTCGGCAATGACGTTCTATCAAGTGTATGCTACTGCTTGTGGGTTTGAAGCTAGGAAATCTACAACGAAGAGGTTTCGTGATGGTAATATTCGAACTAAAGCCATGGTTTGTAATCGTGAAGGCCATAATAAGAGGAAAAGAAAACCCTTTGAAACTCTTGCAAGTGAAACTGGTTCTGAAACTGGTTCAAATATTGGAAAAAGTGCAAAACCAAAAACTGGTGTGAAGGGAAGTGAAGGAGATGAGGCTGAAAGTTCAAATAAGCAAGCATTTACAAGAACAACCAAAATTAGAAGGTGGGGTTGTCGTGCAATGGTCAAATACAAGTTCCATTATAACAAGTACATCGTTGAACAATTTCATGAGGGTCACAATCACCCAGTGACCTTTGTAAAGAATAGGGAATTTGATAAACTTGCAGCAAATATGAATGAATTTCATAAGCAAATGATTGTCCAGAATTCAAGAGTTAATGTTGGGGCTAGCTTAACATACCAGCTATGCAAAGAGCAAGTCGAAGGGTTCCAAAATGTGGGGGCTTCCCTTTCACAATTCAAGAATTTCCAACGGGATTTGAAGTGTTTCATTAAGAGTAAGGATGGAGACATGTTTATCTCACGTTTGGAAACCCTCCGTGACACAAAAGGGTTAGAATTTGTGTATGAAATCGATTCTGAGAAAGCTTTGACAAGGATTTTTTGGACAGATGCTGAGGCAAAGAGATGTTACTCAGTGTTTGGTGATGCAATTTCATTCGATCCAACCTATGGCACTAACAAATATAACATGATATTCACCCCTTTCACTGGCATTGACCATCATAAAAAGTCAATAACATTTGCATGCGCTCTTTTAGATCATGAAGACGATGAAGCATTTATCTGGGCGTTTCAGCAATTTCTGAAATCAATGGGTGGAAAAGAACCTAATTACATTATCACTGACCAAGATGCAGGAATAAAAAAGGCGTTCCCTGGTATGTTTGTATATCGTGCAAGTTTTCTAGTTTTCTTAACTTGTGAAACTAGATCCTTACACTGTGAAACTACATGCTTAGCTTGTGAAACTAGATCCTTATACTGTGAATCTGGAAGGCCATATTGTGAAACCTGTTGATATAAGAGGCTGATTTTTTGAGTTCTTAACTTGTGAAACTAGAAGCTTATGAAGTGAAACTAGATCCTTATTTTGTGAAACTAGATGGCTATATTGTGAAACCTGTTGAAAAATCAGCCTGATTTTTTAAATTCTTAACTTGTGAAACTAGAAGCTTAGGCAGTGAAACTAGATGCTTATTTTGTGAAACTAGATGGCTATATTGTGAAACCTGTTGATAAAAGATCCTGATTTTTTGAGTTCATAACTTGTGAAACTAAAAGCTTAACTTGTGAAACTGGATTCGTATTCTGTGAAACTACAAGTCTATATTTGTGAAACCTGTTGATAAATGAGGATGATTTTTTTGAGTAATCTTATTTTGTTACATGCAGTTGTGTTCAAAACAGCAAGACATCGGTTTTGCATGTGGCACATTATGAAAAAAGTAACAGACAAGGTTGGGAGCACAATTTGCAAAGACACTGAATTCTTATCACGTTTGAACAATGTTGTTTGGAGCAATGATATGGAACCTGAGGAATTTGAGGAGAATTGGGTTAAGGTCATCACAGAATTCTCGTTAGAGGATAATATATGGTTGAGTGGAAAGTTTGCTGAAAGACACAAATGGATACCAGCGTATTTCAGAAATGTTCCGATGGGTAACATTTTAAGAACCACACAGAGATCAGAGAGTGCTAATAATTTTTTTAAAAGATTTGAGAATAAATATGGGACCTTGGTTGAGTTTTGGATGAGGTTTGAGAGTGCCATCGACCAACAAAGGCATGCTCTAAAACTTCTTGAAGCACAGAGTGATAATTCAATGCCTGAAACCTTATATCGTTCAAACTGGGAAGCCCATGGAGCGAGAGTATATACACATGAAGTCTTCTATGACTTTCAAAATGAGGTTAAGGGCTCGATAAATGGGTGTAGTGTGGGTGGATACACCCCACCAGATCCTATAACTAAATATGAGATTTTGATAGTTGAAGACGCGATCAAGAAAAAGAGCTACGCAGTTGAGTACAATAAAGGAACAATGGACGTGAGATGTTCCTGTAAACTATTTGAACGGAGAGGTATTCTATGTTATCACATAATTTGGGTTTGCTCGGGTAAAACTAAGGAAATACCTGAGAAATATATTTTGGGTAGGTGGAGTAAGAATGCACTTAGAAACCCTATTTATGATTCGAATGGAAATCTTTTGGACAACTACAATCCTACTAGTAGCCCGAAATTTGGAATGTCTCGGTTGTGGTCTGAGATTTATGCAACTGTGGGGATCCTCAAAAGAAAAAAAGAGTCTGATGTGAGAGAATTTGCTAAGCTTGTAAAAGAATTCCGAGATAAGTTGGAGCCAAACCCAAAGGCTTTGACAAAAGAACAAGAATTGGAAATCCTTCTAAACTGCAAGGCTCCAAAAGAAGGAAAGGTCTTACCACCTAAGTTCTCTAAGAACAAGGGTAGCGGGAAGCGGCTGGTCAGTAGCAAAAATAAGGCAATCATAAAAGCAAAAAAACCAAAACGGTTGTGTGCTAATTGTAAACGAATGTCACACCATGATAAAAGAAATTGTCCATATGATTTTGAAGAGCATCCTCCTGAGAATCAAGTATGTATTATTCCTTTACTTGATTTTTTTTTATTCATGTTTATTATACTGTGAAACTAGGGGCTTATGCTGTGAAACTAAGGGCTTATACTGTGAAACCTGTTGGTAAAGGGCTGATTTTAGGTTGTTTATAATATTGTGAATCCTAGGCCTTAGTTTGTGAAACTAAGTGAAACTAGGGGCTTATATTGTTGATTTTAATTTTAAGTATAATTTTTATTACTTAAGCAATGCAAGTTACGTTTCAGGGAGATACAACAGAAGAAGAAGAAGAAGAAGAAGAAGAAGAAGAAGAATACGAAGATGTATAGTGATGCGGGGAAGTAGTTTAGGTTTTATAGACTGTGAAACTAGGGGCTTATACTGTGAAACTAGGGGCTTATACTGTGAAACTAAGGGCTTATACTGTGAAACCTGTTGATAAAGGGCTGATTTTAGGTTGTTTATAATATTGTGAATCCTAGGCCTTAAACTGTGAAACTAAGTGAAACTACGGGCTTATATTGTGAAACTAGGGGCTTATATTGTTGATTTTAATTTTAAGTATAATTTTTATTACTTAAGCAATGCATGTTACGTTTCAGGGAGATACAACAGAAGAAGAAGAAGAAGAAGAAGAAGAAGAAGAAGAAGAAGAAGAAGAAGAAGAAGAAGAAGAAGAAGACGAAGATGTATAGTGATGCGGGGAAGTAGTTTAGGTTTTATAGACTGTGAAACTAGAGGCTTATACTGTGAAACTAGGGGCTTATTCTGTGAAACTAGGGCTTAGTTTCACAGATTACATGCTTAGTTTCACAACATAGGCTTCTAGATTCACAGAAGAAGACCTCACATTCACAGAAGAATAAGTTTTCTTATATTTTGAAACTAAAACCTTTACTTGTGAAACTAGAAGCAGTTTTTATTGAAATATCTGTCAATTACCATTACGTGCATGACCAAACTCCCCAGCTATGACCATCCCAAGTGATTGGTCGCTACCATCTCAAGATAGCGACAAGAGACGGCAATGATCAATCACCGTGGATGGTCATGGCCAAGGAGTTTGATGATAAGAAGAAAACTCTGAAACAACTGACCAATATGTATTTGTAGTGTAAATAAATGGTTGTATATTGGAATAGGGTGATTTATGATATCAACTTCCCTTCTCTTATATAGTGAAATTTGGGGTTGTTGCTTACTACGCCAACTACTTTTAATAAAGTGGTTAGGATGCAATAAATAGGATGCAATAA
Organism: Silene conica; assembly: GCA_029255685.2. Taxonomy (NCBI): domain Eukaryota; kingdom Viridiplantae; phylum Streptophyta; class Magnoliopsida; order Caryophyllales; family Caryophyllaceae; genus Silene; species Silene conica. The sequence goes on from CM055314.2 coordinate 80,646,840, forward strand.
ATTTGGGGTTGTTGCTTACTTTTACACAAGCTTATGTGTATGTCAATAGGTGCATCTACGAAGATTGATATCCCTCAATTTCATTCAAACACCGTAATACTGATGCAATAAATAGGGTTCCTAAGCAAAAGTGGTTAGGTGATAGGTTGGAGCATTTATTTTTGAGGTAGTTGTTTATCTACACTCTTTCTGAAGAAGTAAACAACTGACCAAACCCGAACGCACCCGATTTAGACGAATGAAAAAATATATTTTAAAAAAAGGATTCAAGTGTGAAGCTTGCAACGCGTAAAAATATATTTCACAAAGCGAAGATCACGAGATCACTTACGTGCTCGCTTCCTCGGTTTTCTTTCAAGCAATTTTTCCCTTCGGGGCGGTAGACAACTGCAAGAAATATATTTTGTGAAACTAGATGGCTATATGCTTATTTTGTGAAACTAAATGGCTATATTACAACTACAAAAATTTACAATGTCAATTTACAGCAACAAGTTTCTTCTGACTGTAATTCCTTTTCACCTTGTCCGAAAATTTATTTGTTGCGGCCTTAACAATGTCGAAGTCCAGTTGCAATGACTCGACCATCTCGTTTTCATCGTTTTCATCATCTACAAGTGGAGTTAAAATCAAGCAATGAGAAGCAATATAACTCCATAAAATCCATCAAATCTAAAGATTCACAGATTAAGGGTTTAGTTTCACAAGTTAAGATTCTAGATTCACAGAAGAAGAACTGACATTCACAGAATAAGTTTTCTTATATTGTGAAACCTAAGCTCATAAATTGTGAAACTAGAATCTTAACTTGTGAAACTAGAAGCAGTTTTGATGAATGCTAAGTGCTGAGATTCACTGAATGATGACTGACTAAGTTTAACAAAACTACACACCTTGTTTATTGTTGAGGAAACTTCAAGATACAATTGACATGCTTTAGCTTAATTTTTTGCCTTTTGGCTTTTTCGGTTTAACAAGGGAAGACCTATAAAACCAAAACAAGTACAAATATACATATTACAATACATTCAGCCAAAAGAATTAAGAATTTAAAAACTTTCATGTGTAGATTCACAAAGTAATACCTGACAGTATTCTCATTCCACATAAGAAGTTCCACCATGATCGACTTTCGATAATCTGGTAAACCCTGCATAGAGTGACGTATATTAAATTAGTGTATTCATGCTAATATTCGTGGAATGCACGGCTTTATTTTCATATAGTAATGAACTCACCTCAAAATAGTCACTGTTCGTCCATTTACTCTGATCTTCCAATGCACTCAACCACTTTAGCAGAAAGACTCCACAATCAAAACTGGACAAAAAGACATATAAGCACTTATGAGTGTAACAAATTTTCACATAATAAGGTCTGAGATTCACTGAATAGGGTCTGAGATTCACTGAACAAATGATCACAGACTAAGTTTAACAAAACAAGTCAAACTACGCACCCTGTTTTTTGTTGAGTGACTTCGAGATTGACATAATCATGCATGTGCATGTTCTTCAAAGATTTGTAGGACTCTCCCAAAATAGTTGCAATATTGTACAACTGAGAAGAAAAGTGACAATAAAAGATCAAAAAATATATTTTGGGGTATACTAAAACAAAAATTCTACAATATTTTGGAAAAAACAAAATCATACAATGTTCATGGCCTTATTGTTTTCTTTATCCACTTTTAGATTCATGCATGAGTCAAGGATGTAATTTTTTTGCTTCTTTATGTCGCAAACACAAGCCCACCAATGCTTCGAATCATTGCAATGCAAAGGGATAAAAACCTGAGATAGTAAATGTACAAGAATAATAAATCAAAAAACACACATGAATGACAGTAAATAAATAACAAAATGAAAAGCAGAACTGAAGGATCTGACCAAATCAATCTGGCTACCATCTGCTGGAGTGTATGAGGGCTGTATATATTGACCCCAAATCTCTGGGTTAGTATCTGCATTAAGACCCTGAATGACACAAAAAGGCAATTTTCGTCTCTGGATGAGCAACTTTCAGAATGAAAAACACCTGAATATCAACATCTGAAGGATTTGAAGCTCACATATACTGTCGTTGGCAAGTAAATCACATTTGGTTTACCAACTGTGCGCTTAATCCCAACAATATCAATGATCTACAAATAAAACGTGCACAAAATAAAGATTCACAGAATAAGGTCTGAGATTCACCAAATAAGGAACCATGTAAAAAAAGAAACATGGTAAGGAATGGGAATATAATACTTACCTGATCCATTATAAAGCCACGCGATGTAAGGGTCTGAAAAGCGTCTCTAGTGACATCCATCCAAGGAGTGGACAACAGAACCTCACTTAATTATTGAACAAAAAATGCAATTAGTCAATATATCTCACATAATTTAAACAAAACATAATTCAAGAAATCACATAAAAAATATGACATTACAATTTGGTTGCCATTGTTCTTCTCCCAACACAAGCTTCCAATTCCTTCTCAGTAAAAGGTGGTGTCATAGAGAAGCTCGATTCTAGTGCATCTTTTGTCACTATTTCTTTGGACAGATTAACAGAACATGTAACAATATGATAGCACACCCGCAATGCAAAACGCTTGCGCTGAATTTCCTATTGATGCAAACAAAATGGGTTTCAAAAAAACTAGGAAATAAAGTTGTGGCAATTGTATAGAAATTAAATTAATTAGGTTGTATAGAAAAGCAATCTTACAGTATTTATGGTTATTACAGAATTATCTTTGCTCCCTTTGTAATTCTCCATTATGTTCAGCAGATAGAGGCCATTATCAACGGTTTTGGATTTCAGATTTGATTTTGGGATAAACACTTCTGGAATCGTCATTGAAACAATACTTGTCACTGCTGGCAACTTTGATTGAAGAAGGTTGATGAGCCTGTGTTGCTGTATGAACAAAAGAGTAATTACAAACAGCAATTAATAAGGTAATGGATTAAGAACGAGTCCAAAAATAGGTAAAATAGATGTACCGTATGTTTTAGAAAAGAAGTATAATCAACAGGTGTGTCTTTCATAGCATGGATGACTTGGCATTTGCAAGACTCCGGTCTCAGATCAAAACAAAACAAGAATGGTGGGCATTCGGGACAGATGATCGGAGTCAAAATCTGAAATACAATAGATAAAAATGCATTGAATAAAAAAGACAAGTCCACCTTAAAGCTTGAATATAATAAGACCAAATATAAAAAAAACTTACTAATTGGGTAGCAGCAACATCAACATTGTCGAGACACTGGAACAAAAATCGAATCATGTGTGAGTAATGATTATAAGTGCACACCATGTAAAATGGGATTATAGAAAAGAGGTAGAGAGACTAACACTGTGTGTGGAGTGTGGCACAAATAAACGACAAGCAGAATCTCGTGATCTCAAGCTCTCGCTACTGTTTAGAAACTCACACCAAACATCTATCACAGCAGAAGATAGTTTATCACTTTCAGACAAACTCGTCAATTGCTTCCTTGTCAATTTCTGAGTTTGACTTTTGAAAAGAATGTCACTGGAAACAATCATTAAAAGCACAGGTCACACCCTCAAATGGTATTAAATATACGATCAAAATTAAAAAAGAAGAGTATTTTAATGTTTATTAAGTTTGACCAAACTGTGAAACTAAAAAGCTTAATTTGTGAAACTGCATGCTTATTCTGTGAAACAGGAAGCACATATTCTGAAACTGTGAAACTAGATGCTTAACTTGTGAAACTAGAAGCTTAACTTGTGAAACTAGATGCTTAAGATGTGAAACTGTAAGCAAATAATGTGAAACTGTGAAACTGTGAAACTAGATGCTTAACTTGTGAAACTAGAAGCTTAACTTATGAAACTAGATGCTTAAGATGTGAAACTGTAAGCAAATATTGTGAAACTGTGAAACTGTGAAACTAGATGCTTAACTTGTGAAACTAGAAGCTTAACTTGTGAAACTGGAAGCAAATATTGTGAAACTGTGAAACTGTGAAACTAGATGCTTAACTTGTGAAACTAGAAGCTTATTCTGTGAAACTAGAAGCTTAACTTGTGAAACTAGATGCTTAAGATAAGAAACTGTAAGCAAATATTGTGAAACTGTGAAACTGTGAAACTAGAAGATTACTTTGTGAAACTAGCAGCTTATTCTATGAAACTGGAAGGACATACTGTGAATCTGTGAAACTGTGAAACTAGATGTTTAACATGTGAAACTAGAAACTTATCCTGTGAAACCACAAGCTTATTCTGTGAAACAAGAAGTTTACATTGTGAAACCCAAACTTTTAAATTTCACAGAATAAGAACTTAGTTTCACAACATAAGCTTGTAGTTTCACTGAACAAGGGATTAGTTTCACAGAATAAGTGGTGAAACAAGAAGCTTATTCTGTGAAACTAGGAGCTTCTTAAGTGAAACTGGAAGGCTATAATGTGAAACATGTTAATAAAACAGACTGAAAATATTAAAATACAAGGTTTGAAAAATTAATAAAATAAGTCAATACCTTTCACATGAATCCAAAAAGATGAAATCCAATACAGGCTTCTCCGCTTGAGTAAAACCCTTAATAACATTCATGTTTCTTTGCAAATACGGAGATCGATAGACCTCTGATGGAACTATGGCCCTCTTCACCTTTGGATTGACAGGTGAATGACATTCACCTTTGGATCGACGCTTGTAAACATTCGGAGGAGTATCTCCTACGTCAATGACCTCTTTATCAGTACTCCCTACCACAGGAAGATCCTCTACCACTGGTGTGGACATAGAAGGTCCTCCAGGTCCTTCAGCATGAACACAAGGTCCTCCAGGTCCTCCAGGTCCTTCAGCATCAAGTTCGGCTTCATCACAACGTGTTGAATCGTCAAGTTGAGATTCATCTTCAGGTTCACGTTCATGTTCAGCTTCAGGTTCAGGTTCAGGCTCAGGTTTAGGTTCAGGTTCACATTCAGATTCAAGCTCAGGTTCACGTTCAGGTGGATAGGGTGGAGATAAAAAGTGGTCATCATCTGGAAAGAGCCTAAAGCTTGGCATTTCTGGTTTTGCTGGTGAACGATGTGGCTGTATTGGCTGAAAGGACTCATCCATTATGTCCAATGCCGCCAACAGTTCAGCTTCAGACCACCCATAAAATTTACCCGCATCCTCATCAACATTCTCACCAGTACCATCCACAATGGCCTTCTCATTATCATCAATCTCCAAATTATCATCAACCTCCCCACTATCATTATGTGCTTTCTCAACATTCTCCTCATTATTTGCTGTCTCAACATTCTCCTCGATCATTCTCCTCATTTTTATCTTGTTGAGACAGCTTAAATCCATCTGCAATACCATCAACAGCTGCAACTAGTTTAGAAACTGTTGCTGATGAAGGTAATTTCAAGGAAGCTTGAGTGACAAGACATTTGTAGTTCATGAAAGCAATAGCCATGACTTTTGCTGAATTTGCAAGATCAGTAACAAGCTTCACATCACTGTTCTCTTCAGAAATGCCAGGCTTTCCAGTTTCTCCTTCATCTTTGGGTGGTTCAGATTTTCCAGAATCTTCTTGTTCAGGTTTCCCAGATTCTTCTTGTTCAGGTTGCCGAACAACAAGTTCCTGAACAGCTGATTTTGATTTTTGTGCTTGCTTGTCTGTTGCAAACTCAATAGCAAGGAAAGGTCCGTGCTGCTCACGTCTCACAATTGGAGGCTCAACAGAACCCCTGCCGAAAGTTCTAGTTGGGCCATCCAATTCATCCTTAATTCTCTTGTATATAGCCTCTCTTGTCCAAGTCGATAACGTAGGATATTGACGACTCACAATGCGCGATTTAAAGACACAACGGTCTAAATAAATGAAGAGCAGCGCAATAATCGGTCCCCCAAACCAATTCTCTTTCGCCTTTTTTTCCACAAACTCTTCCTTTTGCCAAGACTGAACTTGGCTAGCCAATTTCTTTTTTATAAAGTTGCACCAGTTGAAACTGGAGATCAACTCAGTATTCACCAAACTTTTCAGCACTTTCAAGCTGACCTTGTTCCCAATGACACCGCCTAAAAGAGAAGAGAAAATATAAACGATGAAGTTGCGTTTGAAATCCTCTCCTCCATCTCTTTGTGTAATCAACTTTTGCAGAACAAGTTTGATGTCAATGGAAGCAACACCATATTGTTTAGTGAACTGCTTCAAAGCAGATAAATAAGAGGGGTCCTTATCTCCATTTATTGCTTCAACAACAACATTAGGACCCATTGGCAATCCTAGAGATAGATGAATATCCTCCTCTAAAATCGGAAGCTTCCCACCCAACAAACATCCTTTTATTGGGTCGTAATTTGCAACTAGCCAATATGCTATGTTTCCGGGAAGAACATCCGTTTGAAGAAGTAAAAGACCCCCAAACCCCATTTCTTTGATAGCTTGAATCTGCTGTTCTGAGGGTGGACTATCCTCATTATGAATAAAGTTGTAAAGCCCAGCGGGAGACATCCGGGTCCTCAATGACGGCAATCGCTGTTTATAGTTTCGTTTCTTTTTTGCAGCAGGTTCAACTGTTCCACTAGTAGAAGGTGGATGTTCCGATCGCTTCATATTAGCTTGCTTCCTGTTATGCATAAATGGTACGAATTTCGAAAATAAGTTTCACAGAAGAAGGATCTAGTTTCACAAAATAAGCTTCTAGTTTCACAGAAAAAGGAAAATACTAACTTTTTCTGTGAAACAAGAAGCTTACATTGTGAAACTAGAAGCTTAATCTGTGAATCTCAGGTAAAAAGAAAATACAAACGAATTAAGAAAGTAAGTTTCACAGAAGAAGGATCTAGTTTCACAAAATAAGTTACTAGTTTCACAGAAAACAAAATTATTAAACTGTGAAACATAGAAGCTTACAATGTGAAACCCAAACTCTTAGATTCACAGAATAAGAGCTTAGTTTCACAAAATAAGCTTCTACTTTCACAGAAGAAAGGCTAACATTCACAGAACAAATAAAAAGAAAATTATTAAACTGTGAAACAAAGAAGCTTACAATGTGAAACCCAAACTCTTAGATTCACAGAATAAGAGCTTAGTTTCACAAAATAAGCTTCTAGTTTCACAGAATAAGAGCTGACATTCACAGAATAGGGAAAATAAACTTGATTCATTAAAAATATCATTCATACATAGCTAGGTAATTACACAAAAAAGGCTGCCTTGATAGACGTAATTACAAGAGAGCACTACAAAAACACTAAAACCGAGCACATTTAGAACAGCCACTATCACGGCAAAAAGTGATACAAAAGTTGAGGAGCTGCGCTACATATCGAGCAACACAGGTAAATCTAAATATGATAAAGTTCTCCGAGTCAGCAAGCGTGTTGCAGTATCAAGTGATATGTCATGTTTTGGAGATGGCACACGTAAATTGGAAATCAACTCTTTCACTTTTGGGTTTTCAGCACCAGTGAGATCTCTAAGGTGTCCTCTTTGCAAGAGATTGTAGCCTTGGTGAAAATGTAGGAGTAATTTAGCTCCCGGATCATTAGTCATAAAGCACTTGCATCTTTTGTAAATTATTCTATAATCCCTACGAATGATTCTCACACCATTGATATCATTAATATGCAGAGAAATCCCATACACAACTGCAATGAAAGGTGCACTAGGGTGTATGAGGAAAAGCTGAGACCAATTCCGACAGACCAACGCCATGTTTGCCTTATCTTGGTTACACTTAAGTCGTTCGAAGATGCTATTCATTAGTTCTTGATTGTTGAAGACAGACAGTTGGGCTTGATAACGATTATTAGTGACCTCAACAGTCCGTAAGGGAGCAAATGAGAATTTCATAGCCTCTTTTTTTTCTCTTATATAATTCCGGACAAAATATGCTTTATCCTCTGCAAGAACATTCACTACCCACCCCTTGCACCATGTTTCCATAATTGACCAGAGGTAACCTACAAGCATACATTGTGAACCCAGACTATTACATTTCACATAATAAGGGCTTAGTTTCACACGCTAAGCTTCTAGTTTCACAGGCTAAGCTTCTAGTTTCACAAACAAAGATTCTAGTTTCACAGAGTAAGAGCTGAGAATCACAGAAGAAGATAAAGAAAATTAAACTGTGAAACAAAAAGAAGCATCTAGTTTCACAGAATAAACTTCTGGTTTCACAGAATAGGTTTCTAGTTTCACAAGTTAAGATTTTTGTTTCACAAGTAAAGCATCTAGTTTCACAAGTTCACAGTTTCACACTTTCACAGTAGGTTCTTCCTGTTTCACAAACTAAGCTTCTTGTTTCACAAGGTAAGCTTCTAGTTTCACAACATAAGTTCTAGTTTTTCACAGAATAAGAAAAAGAAACTTAAGATAGTAACGAAAAGAAGCTTCATTAATTAAAAATATCATTCATACATTGCTAGATAATTACATAAAAAAGGCTGGCTTGATACATCTAATTACAGAAGAGCACTACAAAAAGAAATTTAGGCCAGCCACTAAGATGCAAAAAGGTAATACAAACTTGAGCAGCTATGCTACATATCGAATGCCAAGAAAGGTAAATCAAACCAAGATAATTTCGCCCGAGTAATCAACTCTAACGAAGTAGCAACTGCTAAGTCAAGTTCTGGAGATGGCACATCTAAAATGTCAAGCAACTCTTGTGTTTGGTCGATTTCAGCATCAGTTAGATCTCTAAGGTGTTCACTTTGGTAAGGATTTTCACTTTGCGCACAATGTAGGAGTAATTTAGATCCCGGATCATTTGTCATAAAGCACTTGCATCTTTTATAAATGATTCTAGAACCCCTACGAACTATTCTCACACCATTGACATCGTTGATACGCAGAGAAATCCCATACGCAACTCGAATGACAGGTGCACTAGGGTGTAGGAGGAAAAGCTGACACCAGTTCCGACAGACCAATGCCATGTTTGCCTTATCAAAGTTACACTTAAGTTGTTTGAAGATGTTAGTCATTACATCTTGATTATTAAAAACAGCCAGTTGGGCTTGATAACGGTTGTTTGTGAGCTCAACAGTCCGTAAGGGAGTAAATGAGAATGCCATGGCCTCTTTTTTTTCTGTTATGTAATTCTGGACATATTCTGCTTTATCTTCTGCATGAAGATTCACTACCCACCCCTTGCACCAGTTTTCCATATTTGACCAAATGTAATTAACTTTAAAACCACAAAAGTAACCTACAAGCATTACAAAAATAGAAATCAAAAAGCATACATTGTGAAAAACAGACTTTTACATTTCACATAATAAAAAGCTTAGTTTCACAACCTAAGCTTCTAGTTTCACATAATAATGACTGAGAATCACAGAATCAGGAAAAAAACTTTAAACTGAAAATAATAGAAAATAAACTTAAAACTGAAAGAAACTTATTATGTGAATCTAAGAGTTATATTGTGAAACTAGAAGCTTATGAAGTGAAACAACATGCTTATTTTGTGAAACAAGAAGGCTATATTGTGAAACCTGTTGAAAAATCAGCCTGTTTTTTTGAATTCTTAACTTGTGAAACTAGAAGCTTATGGAGTGAAACTAAATGCTTACATTGTGAAACTAGTTGGCTGTATTGTGAAACCTGTTGAAAAATCAGCCTGTCTTTTTTGAATTCTTAACTTGTGAAACAAGAAAGTTTATGAAGTGAAACTACATGCTTATTTTGTGAAACTAGTTGGCTATATTGTGAAACCTGTTAATAAAATATCCTGATTTTTTGAGTTCTTAACTTGTGAAACTAGAAGCTTATGAAGTGAAACTACATGCTTATTTTGTGAAACTAGTTGGCTATATTGTGAAACCTGTTAAAAAATCGCCTGTTTTTTTGAATTCTTAACTTGTGAAACTAGAAGCTTAACTTGTGAAACTAGAAGCTAAACTTGTGAAACTAGAAGCTTAACTTGTGAAAATGGATTCGTATTCTGAAACGTACTAAAATAATCAAAAGCACTCTCAAAACCTAGATATTTTCATCACAACCCTAGGTATCACTAACAATGAAAAATAACAATAAACACTCAACTAATGATAATCCAGCAGAAAATAGCAAAACAAAAACAAAATAAAGAGCAAAAATAAGTAATTAAACTAATTTAAGAGAAAAAAATGTAACAAATAACATACGAAAATACGAAGAACATACGAAGAAGATGATAATGGAGGTTGTTCATGTTAAAAACTTCGAAGAACGACAATGCTTGCTTATTTCGCCTCAAATCTTCGAAAATAAAACCACACATCCAAAGAACGACAAACAAATCACATTATAACGTACTAAAATAATCAAAAACACTCTCAAACAATAAACACTCAAATAATGATAATCCAGCAGAAAATAGAAAAAAAAATACAAAATAAAGAGCAAAAATAAGTAATTAAACTAATTAAAGAACAAAAATGTAACAAATACGAAGAACATACGAAGAAGATGATAATGCAGGTTGTTGATGATTCCGGGGAGAAGTTCAAACGGTTACCGCGCGCAAAGTGAGAAGGCGAGAGAGCGAGAGAGAGTGAGAAAGCGAGAGAGCGAGAGAGAGTGAGAAAGAAGAATTTGAAAAGACGTTGAGAGAGTGAGAAAGAAAGGTCAGTTTCCTTTTTTTGTTTAATATATACCGACACGTGGCACGATCTGGGCCGCCCATGATTTTTACATCTAACGGTTTACAATGGTCCGGCAGCCTCGCGCTAAGAGAGCGGCCTCACGTGATTCAATTTCTATATATATATATATATATATATATATATATATATATATATATATATATATATATATATATATATTACGCAAAAGTTTATGGCTGTTAATAAGACGAGACGGTTTGCGAGCAATTCGAGATTGGCTCGGTCAAAACTCGACTTGTGTGAGATCGACTCGAACTCGGCTCGAGAGTTTAACGAGTCAAGCCTAGTAAAGGCTGACTCGACACGAAAAGCTCGCGAGCAGTTCGAAAGTTTGTGATTACATAAGATATTACTTATAGTTTATATAAATATGCTCATATTTTATGAAAAATATTTTATCATTATTATATATTTGTATCATACATATCAAATATTTTGTTAATTTGCTAAATATTTTTCCATAAAATTTTCGAGTCTTGTTATTGTAAATATCGAAAGAAAAAAAAAACAATTTTTATATATGCTCGATTTGGGCTCAAGTTTGGCTCGAGTTCGTGTTAAATCTTGCAAGCTTTATAACAAACACATTTTTTTCAAACTCAGGTATCAGCTCGAATTCGAGTTTTGGGTATTGAGCACATGCCGAGCAAGGCCAAGTTCGGGCTCGGCCCTGCTCGTTAGTTAACACCGTACGCACAACTAGCTAGAGGTGGCATTCGGGTCGGTTACGGGTGGAGTTAAAGTGGGTCATATCGGGTTCGGGTTATGCCGGGTTAGTGACGGGTTCAGATCGATTCGTTTCATGTCGGGTTATCAACGGGTGGTAAGTCGGGTCGGGTTATTAGCGGGCTAGTGTCGGGTCAAGTTATCAACATATATTTAACTTTAGATGTAATTTTATGTTTAAAAAATGGGTTTGTGTATTAATTGTACTTTTTAAGTGAAAATAGTTAATATCAATGTCAATTTGGTGTTAGTTAAACAATTATTAAGCTAGTTCATTATCGGCTCATCTATTGGGTTAAGAAAATATTGGGCAACGGATCGGATCGGATCGGGTTGGTTCAGGTCGAATTCGGGTTGAAAAAAATAAGATTGTTATCGGGTCGGTCGGCTGGGGTCGGTTTCGGTTTGAAAAAAATAAAACTAGTCTATCTCTATAAAAGGAGTATATTTTAAAGACTTCTGATTGGTTGCTTATAACTAGGACGGTATGGGCCCACAACTTTTACATAGATTTAATTTACCTCTCTTCTAAATTCAGAATTAATTCCGATATTTACTCTTCCCTAATTACGTATTCTGATATTTCCACATTCCTAATTAAGAAATCGATTGTAGTATTACATTTCGTCCTTATCATAATAAAATACGCTATGCTCAAATTACTGTAAATCGAAAATTTAAATAACAATATACAACACTCAAATTAAATACAATATTAACGGTCCAAAATTAAATCCGAAAAAACAAAAAATTACAAACAGCAAAAATAATTAAAATCCAAGATTTAACTTACATTATATTTTCCAATCAAATCAAATAAATTAAGATACGAAACAAGATAAAATACGGTAAAATACGATATACAAAGATCCGATATATATCAAAAGATCATATTTCGTCAAAGTCGTCATAAAAATCCCTTATTGAAAAAAACAAAAATCATGTATATCAGCACAATCAGAATCACCCCGATCTTTTTCGTCTTCAAGGTTTTCAATTCAACCCAACGATACAAATCTATCCATTTATATTATTAAAGGAAGCTTTTTTCGATCGACGTGATTGGTTGAATAATATAATAATAGGTTTCAAAATAAATATAGTAAACGATAATATATAGAAAAAGATAAAATCTAAAATGTTTTAAATTTTTTCAAGGTGATTTAGTAAAATACAACCAACCGAAATAGTCGAAACCAGATAAAAAATTAAAAAAAAAAGCATGAAATTACGTTAGGGATAAATATGATCAAAATACAATTGTTACTTATTCTTTTCTTATAGGACTTTCACGTAAGGTAAAGTCTCTTATCTATAAAATGAATAACTTTTTCTGCTTTTTCATTGCTTAATTTTAGGAAGTTAAAAACCTTCCTTCTCACCATGTTCCACCACTTATCCAATGAGGTTTAATTTTTCTTCATTTTGCTTTCTCCATTTAATATTCTAAAGTTACAAATAATTTTTATCTCCATAATAAAAAAAACAACTTTACTCCAAATTCGAAAATAAAAAAATCACTAAAATGCTACGTACCCAGAAACATTATTTAACAATATTAAAAAAAGTTGGACAATTAGATGTAATTAACAAATATTTAGAGGTATGAAAAACGAAAAAAGGAAAAAAATTATTCAAAGAGTTAAAAATTAACAAACATACGTATATCTAAAAAATGAAAAAAATACACGAGGAGATAAAAATTAACAAATAAACGTAAATGAAAAAATGAAAAAAACGTAGATCAAAGATTTTTGAATAAGATCAAATAAATCCAACCTATAAAATTAACAAAAAAATATAAATCTACGATTTTCGAGAAATATAACAACGTTCGAGAATTAATCAATTAAAACTAGGTTAACCTCGAGTAAAAAGATTGTATTAATAACAATACATTATTATTTTCTTTATAAAATCATCCACAAATTTTTATACTATAAAAGCTACAGATTTTAAGAGACTGCTATTAGAAACATTTCTATCATTTTAATTTCATTTAGAGAGTACGTTATTTAAAGGGTAAGATATAGAAGTACAATGCAATTTCTTTATCTATTTTTTATGGTTCAAATTTATTTCATAAAGTTTGATTATTTATTTCAATTTATAATAATCATTAAAAAAAAATTAATTATACCGGTAAATCAATTATTCGGAGTCAAAATCATCATCGAATTCATAATTTATGTATTTCTCATTTAAGTTCATATTGAATTATATTTGCACTAATTTTTTAATATATTTACGAAATTTTTAGAAACAGACCCGTACATTTTTTGTACGGGCATAAAACTAGTTCCTCCATAATGGAGGAGTTGAAAATTTCTAGGAAAAAAATAATCTCATGATTTGGAGTAACCAAACATCTTCATTTTTCCCAAATCATAGGATTTTTCAATTCACCCATTTTTGTAGGGACAACCAAACGAGACCAAACATCTTCATTTTTTCCAAATCATGGGATTTCTCAATTCACCCATTTTTGTAGGGACAACCAAACGAGTCCTAATATTTATGGTTTTATAGAAGCGATATTATTACCCTATTGTCTCAATTATTAGCGTATATTGAGTATATTATTGTACTCCTTTGTTAAATAAGAGAGACTGTTTTCGAATGATATCAACTGAAAACACAAATGGTCATCACACGTGAATGTGATATGAGGTCGAATCAATTTTATGCGTTTATTCAATTTTTGGCTTCAAAATTAGGGTTGAATCAATTTTATGCTGCTTTTATATCTATCGAGAATTGAAACAATTATGTTAACTCATTTTGGTCCAAATTAAATGATCGTTTAATTGTGTGAATTGTGCAGACACCTTTATTGACTTGACTGGCTGAAAATTAGGCTGTACAAATACAATTACATTAGTCCAAATTAAAACAGAGAAAAGAGGTATTCGTCTTAAGTCTTAACATTCAAATGGTTAAGTATCATTTCATTGAGTATCCCATCTATTTCTATAAAAGGAATAAATTTCAAAGCTTCTTATTCGCGGCTTAAAATTAGGAATGTATTGGCCCACAACTTTTACACAGGTTTAATTTACCCCTCCCCTAAATTCAGAATTAATTCCGATCTTTACTCATCCCTAATTACGTATTCTGATATTTTCTCATTCCTAATTACAAATCGATTGCAGTATTACATTTCGTCATTATCATAATAAAATACGATATGATCAAATTATTGTTAATTGAAAATTTAAATAACAATATACAACGGTTAAATTAAATACTATATTTAACGGGACCGAAAAACAAAAAATTACAAACAGCAAAAATAATTACAATCCAAGATGTAACTTACATTATATTTTCCGAGGCTGCTTATTCAGGCTAAGATGAATACGCAGCGGTGTAGCATAGGAGAGAAGCAGCTTCTGCACAATGCCACTCATGATTCATTCCTAACTCCCTTCTTAGCCTAAGCTAAGGTGCATGGAACTCCCTGTCCCTATCCTATACGCGGCAGCACCAAGCCTGAACATCCTATGATTACGGGATCCCACCGTGCCTGAACATCCTATGATTACGGGATCCCACCGTTATACTAGAAGGTCCTATTTGGGGAGAGGACCTGAAAGGGGAGAGGCTGAGGTACGAAGACGAGGGAATGAAATGAAAAAGATTAGGATTTAAGAGAAGATAAGAGCTAACATCCTCACATCACCCAACTCTCCCCTAAGACTTCGGGTTCACACCCTCAGATGATAAAACACAAGCAAGAGACATGAAACAACCTATTCTTCATCACACACGCACTATAAGCATAAAAATGCTCAACGGCTGCCGTACGCTACCCACTACTATCGCGTAACCGAGACCATATAGGAAGACGACCGTCCTCATTTGGGAAACTTGTCCTAATATGCTTCTTCTCCTTAGATGAGTAGGTATAAAAAAGCTATGAATTTTCACAACAATGCCCGCTCATAAGTCCTTTTTAACCCTTTATCCGTACAGTCGAGCCACCCCTCTCGTAAGAACCCCTATCCTTGGCTAGGGAGTAGGGGGTTGCGTGCATATGAGTGCCAAGGGAAGGAGCCTAGCTTGTTCTACCCGAAGTGGGACTCAAGTGTTAACGAGAGGGTGAGGAGATAGGTCGCATAGACAAAGGGAAAGCCCGAACATAAAAATTCATTAAAGTGCGCACGCGAGAGAGAGTCGAATGATCCGTTTTATTCTACCCATATCACCATATGTACAATAGTTGTACCTAATACCTAATAACTACTGTAAATATATTATGCTAAATTAATATATTTCATATATTAAAAAATTGGGTTATTTAATGAGAATACTCCAAATTTTTGGGTACTTCTCAAAATACTCCAACCTACAATTTAACTACCAATATACTCAATTATTACACGTATTTTCTTTTAATAGAATTGACCCTTTATTAACTTGTAATAACAGGTAAAATCAAGCGCGGGGCTCACCCTTTATAGATTTTCATCTTCCATTCCCTTCAATAACTGCACCTTTTAACCCAGGAAAAAAAAATTATGAAATCCATCTTCCTGCCATGTGAATGTTCCTCTTCTTTAACACAAGCTAATAAGCCTATACCTTCTTCTTTCCCAAACTCCCCCTAATAAAAAAAAATCATTAACCTAACTAATTTCAAAGGCTGAATTTTTCCATTTTCCCCCAAATTCGCCAGAAATATCACCGTCGGCATTTATATAGATACCTGACCCTAGTTTCGTCTACGATTTCAATCACGAGCGTTGCAGTTTCAACTATGGCGCTTCATCATATTTTCCTTTCATTAATAAAATTATGCAGTGGTTCTGGGAAAAACCGTTTCGGTCAATGTGCTCCTCTATTGCACATCTGAATGATTTGTATTAATTGTAGTGATGACACTGCTTTTTAATGGAGCAATATAGGTCGGGGTTTTGTGCAGGTAATTGGTAATTGAGGGGAACAACGAAAGGAATTAACATTGAATATGTAGGTAAGGTTAATGGTTTTACTGGATGAAATGGATTAAATCTTTGAATAATAAAACTTTTTCATAGGTCTGAGAATAGGTGAGATAAGAGAAGAAAAAGGGTAAAAAAAGGGGAAAAAAACTGGTTTAACAGGTAACCCTTCCACATGTTTTAGTAAGAGAGAAGAGGCGTATTAGTTGGTAGTATTCTTAGTTAAACGAAGGTATAGAGTATTTTGAGAAGGAGGGTAATAGCTCAGAGTATTCACGTTAAATAACCCTAACAAATTTAATAATTGAGAAGTAATATATGCATTTTTTTGTACGGATTTAAAAGTTATTTATACGTGCATAATAGAGCTGATCATGTCCGGGCTAGCCCGTTAAGTCCGGCCCGCTATTTGAGCGGGCTTGGTCACGGAAAATATTAAAATAAATGGTTAATGGACAACGAAAACTCGGCCCTCTAAATTAATGGGCGGGTATGGACTAAGTAAAAATGTTCGTGGACAACCTGCTAGGCCCGCTAAAGCTCATAATGTAATTTTTACTTTATGTACATTATTTACTAAACTAATTAACTTTTAAGTCCATGTAGTAATCCCATACCCCAAATAAATTAATAAAGAAAAATAATAATGAAATGAGAAATACACCCATAAATTTACTCGTTTTTTACTTTTTTTTTTGCCCTCTTTGTTATACTTATGAAACCAATATCAGCATAACACGCTTTCTTGTCGCATAAATATTTTCTATATTGGGATTTTTGAGATATTTATACATTTATACATGATTTATAAGTTCGTGACTCTTATGCTTAAAAGCCCGGCGGCCCATGGGCAGGCCCGCCAACGTATAACGGACGGGTACAGACAACTTCAACAAACTCTTTTTAGCGGACACGGACATAAAAATTGGCCCGCCGAACACTTTTTCTTAAGGGTGGAACGACCCGGGTCCGGCCCAAGCCCGCAAACGATCCTCTAATGCATAACAACAAAATAATCCCTTCCTTTCATCTTAACATCTAAATATCCCAAGGCTCGAGCTGCGCATGGCACATACATACATACATACATACATACATACATACATACATATATATATACATGGCCAACGTCGTCTAAAATATATCACACCATTAAACTAATTAACAATTTTAATTAAATATTATCATCTCTTTTGTTTTCTGAAAATGGCTTCCTCTTCCTCCATCGATACCTTCAACCCTACTTATTTTGATTTTTATTGGAATGGTGAGCATTTTGTTTTCCCTCCGTCTCAGGTAAGACCATTGTTTTCTTTTTAAAAAGGTTTTTAATGCCGTAGTGATTTAATGTCTGTATTGATAATTTGTTGAAATATATACGTAGGTTACCAATGATGGGAATAACGCTTCAGTCCCAGTGTAATTGTTGAACTACATTCATACATGGCCTTTACAAATTCTACAAGAATGAACAATATGCACTATGATGCATCTATTTTACTTTTTCTGTTTGTATCTCGTTATTATTAAAGTTTAGCGTCTGGTAATTCATGTATTTTACCCTCATGCTCAATCGCTACTCGTTATCGTTGACTCGTTGTGTATTTCTTTATTTATATCAATTAAATGTGAAGGCCAATATGTTGTTACTTGGATTTTTATATTTAAGCTTTTAAGTTATTATTGTGTTATAATAGGGAGTATTATTGTTTTTTAAATTTTAATTTTTATTTTTGCTTCTGTTTGATTAATTCCTAAGTCCTAACTACATGCTCTTAGCAAGAGCTCAATCTCATGTCTAATTGACCGAGTAAACAAGGGAAAGACACACTATTATAAGACGGGTAAACATAAGCTTAAGACGCGTTGAGTAGTAAAAATAAAACAAAAACGAAATGTATGGGAAAAACGAAAGATTGTTTTATATGCTCAATAGAATGATACTTAACCTATTTTAATGTTAAGACGGATAAATTCATTTTAAAAGAGATTGATTCTCCGATCTAATTTGGACCTAACAAAAACTAATTTATGTCCAAACTAATTTTCACCGAATGGAGTTAATAAAGTCGTCAATTAAATTGATCATTTAATTTGGACCAAACTGAGTTAACATAATTGTTTCAATTCTCGATAGATATAGCTAGGTAGTAAGTATTTTGTCTACAAAATAGATTCAACCCTAATTTTGAAGCCTAAATTGAATAAAAGCATAAAATTTAATTCAACCCTAGTACGTATGTTGGTGTTGCTCCCTGTGATGAATGAGCAAGGGCTCGTTACGACTCTTACGAGGTTATTGTTGGTTGGTCAAGGAATTGGGGTCGAGATAGAGCGTGCTGAGAAAGATGGGGTATTGACAACGGTGAGTGCGATGAAGGCAGTGAGGTTAGCAATCGTTGAGAAAGAGGGAGAAGAAGTGATGGTTAAATGTAGGAATATATAACCATCATGTATTTATGTTTTTCACTACACTTTTACGTATAACCCAATCACCACCATATATTTGAACCATTGAAGAAATCAGCCCTAATGCATTTAGTAGCCCAAGTCCAAAACAAGAAAGGAATCTCCAATTTGTTAGAGGGGGCACGTGAGAAGAATGATGAGGTGAAGAATGGCAGTAAGGTCCCCACAACAGAAGAACTTGAGGGCCAAGGCAGTACTAAAGCACTGACAGCAAGACACTGAATTCCAACCAATCCTAGTTAAGGGAATATCCTAGCACCTACTATAAATAAGAACCTCATTAGGAGAGTAAAAGGAATCTTGAAAATTACCTGAAATAGTCTGTTTGTTAAGGAGTTAAGAACCCAAGCAATTCTTGCTGCAGTTTTTAGCTAAATTATTAGCCTATCAATCTTGTAATTGAACAGCTGATATCTCTATCCAATCTTTCTCTTTTTGCATTCATTCCAATCGTTTCATTTGGTTATCAGAGCCATAGTTCCTTGGATCTGTGGTCACAATTCCAGAAAACAAAAAGCTCTATTATTCTTATCTTTACGTTTCGCCATCAAAAATTAAAAAATAGCTAGCCCAAAGAGCAGAAGGGGTAATCCAGGAATCATGGGAGACAATTCGGAAGTACAACAGCTGAAGGATCAGGTTGCAGCTCTCTCTCAGCAGGTAGCCACCATGGCTTTGGAGAAGAGTCAACAGGGTAATAATTCTCATTTCAACATCATGAACAAACCAAAAATTAAATTCTCTTATTTTAATGGTAATGATGTTGATAGTTGGCTTTTCAAGTGTGAGCAATATTTTGTTGTGGATGTGGTTGATGATGTTATGAAAGTTACTATTGCGTCTGTACACCTTGTATCAAAAGCTTTAGCATGACATCAAGCGTTTACTAAACACAGAACCTCTATCGTACCTTTGGGATGGGGGGAGTATTCTTTAGCACTTAAGGCTAGATTTGGTGATGTTTATGAGGACCCCATGTCAGAGTTGCTTAGTCTAAAACAGACCAATACTGTGCAAAAATACCATGATGAATTTGACATACGCATAAGCAAATTGTCTCTACAGCCTAACTATACTCTGAGTTGCTTTTTATCTGGCCTTGATGAAAAAATTTCTGTTATGGTTAAAATGTTGAAACCTAAGACTATACAGGAGGCCTATGGCTTGGCCAAATTACAAGAAACATCGCTGACACTCAATGAAAAACCCTACAAAAACAATACCTATTCATCTTACTCACATAAGCCTTTGCTATCTAAACCTACAACAAAACCCTTCACAAAAAATACCCCAAACAAACCATTTACACCGTCAAACTCTCAAAACACACAAAAACAACCCCCAAACACACCTAGATACAGAAACGCTGATGCTGAGTATGAGGAGAGGAGGCTGAAGGGATTGTGTTTTAAGTGTGGCGAAAATATACTCCCCAACATATCTGCCAGAGTAAAAAACAGTTATATGTTTTGGAAACTGATGAACCCGGGGAGGAAGCACAGGAGGAAGAAAAGGTGGAGGAGGAAGGGGACCAAGGAGAGTTTGCTCAGATTTATGTGTACGCCTTAGCAGGACAAACCCACCGCCAGACCATGAGAATACCAGGGCAGGTGGGAAGAAGGGTGCTGAGCATACTAGTTGACAGTGGGAGCACTCACAATTTCATTGATGAGGGAATAGCAGAAAAACTTGGCATATCCCTTATTCCTATTGAACCCTTCCACATTTCTGTTGCCAATGGGGGAAAACTGCTTTGTTCCCACAAAACAGAAGGGATGTCCTGGAAGATAAGGTTAATAAACTTTGTGGCAGAATTCTTTGCCATACCCTTAGGAGGATGTGATGCTGTTTTGGGAATCAATGGCTAGAAACTCTTGGTCCTATCACTTGGGATTTCAAGAATCTGACAATGAAGTTTTATCATAAAGGGAACAAGGTGATGGTGAAGGGAGCAAACCCATCAAAACTCAAATCACCTTCCTCGAAGTACATGGAAAGGGCGATGCAGGGAAGTGCCCAACTAGCAGTAATGCAGCAACAAAGTCAAGGGGTTGAGTTCTTTGCCCTTCAGGTGATTCCTGCAGAAACTACACATCCAGAGATGGTCAAGGTGTTGACCCGTTTCCAGGATGTTTTCCAGGAGCCTAAATGACTTCCTCCATTAAGGGAGGATCAACCACAAAATCCTTCTGAAAAATGATGCTGAACCAGTCAATCTCAGGCCATATAAGTGCCCAATGTTGCAGAAAGATGTAATCGAAACCATGGTGCATGAGCTATTGGAGAACAGGGTGATCAGGCACAGTACTAGCCCTTATGCCTCACCAGTGATTTTGGTAAAAAAGAAAGATGGGTCTTGGAGGATGTGTGTGGACTACCGAGAATTTAAGAAAGAAACCATCAAAGATAAATTTCCGATACCATTGATAGAGGAATTATTGGATGAACTCCAGGGATCCAAGTTTTACACCAAAATGATCTACGGGCTGGGTTTCATCAGCTTAGGGTAGAGCCTAGTGATATATATAAAACGGCTTTTAGAACCCACCATGGCCATTTTGAGTACCTTGTCATGCCTTTTGTCTTGACAAATGCACCATCAACATTCCAAAGTTTGATGAATAGGGTCTTTCAAGATTATTTGAGGAAGCTTGTCTTGGTGTTCTTTGACGACATCTTGGGGTATAGCCCGAATTCGAAGGCACATTTGGAGCATGTAGAGGTTATACTCAAATTGATGAGGCTAAATCAGCTTTTTGCTAAACCTTCAAAATGCTGCTTTGGGGCTAAGAAGTTGGAATACTTGGGGCACATCATTTCAAGAGATGGGGTGGCCACAGAACCTTAAGCTAGCAGCTGTAAGAGACTGGCCAATTCCCAACACCATTAAAAAACTCAGGGGTTTTTTAGGGCTCACAGGGTACTACAGAAGGTTTATTAAGAATTATGGGATAATTACCAAACCCCTCACCATGCTGCTTCGAAAAGATGGTTTTCATTGGGGAAGTGAGGCCAGTAAAGCCTTTGAGAGACTAAAGGTTGCCATGACTACTGCACTAGTCCTGGCATTACCTAATTTTTCTCTACCTTTTGTGGTAGAAACAGATGCGTCAGGAGAGGGGATAAGAGCAGTCCTGATGCAACAACATCATCCCATAGCCTTTATCAGCAAAGCTCTTTCTCCAAGACACTAAGCCCTTTCAAGCACATTAAGATCAGGGGAGTTTGGTGGTTGTTGCGTGAGATTGATGTTGAACCCATTTGTCTTTGATGCCAAATAAAAATCTGGGTCACTGTTGTTTATATGTGGCTTTGCATTATCTTGTTGAATGATAATATCCTTGCTCATTGATGCTGGCCATTTTGCTTGAATTGCTGGTATAATCTGGTTGATTAACATTTCTTTTGTCACTGCCTTGTTAATTGAAGCCACTGATTTGGTCTCCAAAGTTCCAGCAGGTCTGTTCTTTGATTTTCTTTGTGCTGGTTGTTGAAATGTGAAGGGAAATATACCTATTTTCCCATCAAATAGCAAATTCCCATCACCATCATATATTGGCCTCGATACAGCAGCCATGAACATGACTTTAGTTATAAAACTTTTACTTCAATTTCTTCAACAAGAAGGAAATATTTAGCTTGATCTTGAGTGATATAAAACCACTTCTCATCAATATGAATAATGTTTCCCATATCCTTAAACTTCAATGAGTTAGATATCCTATCGTAGCTTAACTTTGATAATGAAAATATCAACCTGTTTAGCTTATTGTTGTCTGTTAAGGATGGATGTAAGGCTGAACTGTGGCTCCTTAGTTTGCCCTGTTTCACCCAGTTGAAGATTGTTGTTGCTGATACACCTATTGCTTCACCAAAAGACGACATTGAACCCCTCTTCCCCATACTCGTAGCTAGTATCCTCTCAATTGGAACTTCAAGTTTTTCCTTTCCTTTTTTTCCCTTAATCTTGGAGATTAAAAGTAGTTCTTCACCACCTTCTCTTTGCCTTTTTGTCATTCTCCATATATCAAATATGGTTCTCCTATCAACTTGGTATTTTGTTGCTAATAGATTCATGGATCCTCTAACTGGCTTGCCATTTAGAGTATTCTCCAACAAATAGCAACCAATTCTATGCCTCTCATCGTTCGTTAGGTTCGGACCACGCATTGTACAGTAAGTTTATGGTAAGAATTCTGGAAAAAAAACCGGTTTCTGATGTCTGGTAAATTGACACCCTGATAATATTGTTTTTGTTATTTTTATTGCTGTTATACTGTTTTTACTGCATTTATAATGTTTTTGTTATTTTTATGATATTGTTACTAACGGTTTTTTGTAGTGCAGGAAATTACGGAAGGATAATATTGAAGATTCTGATTGAAGAGGAGATGGATGATAAGGATATATAATGAAGATTTGTTAGGGCTTGTAAAAGATGATGTAATAGTACTAGGGTTTATATTGATAGAATGATGTAAAACTGATGTCAGGGTGTAGGTGAATTTGGGGGGAAACATTTATGAGTGTTTGAATTCCCCCCAATTCCTTTTGGTGGGAAATATTTGGTGGTGTAATTTTCCCACGTTTGGACTTTGGGTAATGTTAACCATCTTGCAAGTTGCTTCTTAATTTTCTGATTCAGTTTAATTACCACTAAACAAAACAGGCCCACTTGCTCTCAATGTATTACTTTACCATTTTTTAATAGTTGTCTTAATTGATGTGCAAATCAAAATGGGAAGAACATTAAAAAATGGAGGAAGTAATATTTAGCGTAACTCCATAATATTGGCCGTGCAACTCCATCTTCTATACAGTAAAAGCCAACTGATCAGAAAAGAATGAACACATAAATTTGCATCTGTACACTGGTGACTGTGTTTGCACCGTTTATTTGCACTCTTCATCCTCATCGTATTCACCCGAGCCCGCTTGTGATGAATGGGCTTACGACAGGCCTCTTTAATGTCAAATCCCTCATTTTAGTTTTTAATCCACCACGGAATCCTCTGCTTTTTCCAATCGATAGGAAGCGAAACAACTGCTTGCTCAAAGACGTATAGGTTCAAAATGCACATACATAGAAAAAGTCTATAAAAGAGAGCCACGTAATCCTAGACATAAGAGAGCATTCAGGCAAGTTTTTATTAATCAAACTGATTAACTTAATTGAATTATTTGGATCTTTGGCTCTTTCGATCCATTGTTTTTCAAAAAATAAGAAAGAGAAAGGTAAAAGGGAGAAGTAGGGTTTGGTAGGGATGAATGAGAATGATAATAATTTGGTTTAAAGTAAATTGAAAAATAATATGGGGAAGTGGGGTTATGGGAGGTGATAAAAAACATAATTAGGTGGTTGGGGTTATGGGGAATTGTCATTTTTAGTTAATTTAGGTTAATCTCAACCATCCATTATCTTAGATCCAATGGCTTATAATAGGACTCTAGGACTCAACATAAAAGGTGAACTTCTATGATCTGATTTATATATAAAGAGGCCGGATCACGTGAGGCCGCCTATTACGGTGAGGCCGTCGAACCCTTACTATGTTGCACATGATTTTCAATGTTCATTGGCCTAATTTCAATGGGATGAAAATTATGGGTCATTTATAACAATTCATTTGGCCCAAATATTTTCTCTATCTAAAAAAATTATCCATTTTGCTCTTTTTCTTATTTCGTGAAATTTGGGCTTAAAATATTTGTTTACTCACAAAATGTTTAATTTCTTATTTTGTGAATCTTCGACCTTAATTTGTGAACTCGGGACCTTATTTCGTGAAATTTAGACTTAAAATGTTTGTTTGCTCACAAAATAGATAATTTCTTATTTCGTGAATTTCGGACCTTTATTTGTGAAACCGGAACCTTATCTCGTGAAACTTGTATTTAAAATGTTTGTTTACTCACGAAATATATAATTTCTTATTTCAGGAATCTTGGACCTTCACGTGATTCGATTTCTATATATATATATATATATATATATATATATATATATATATATATATATATATATATATATATATATATATATATATATATATATATATATATATATATTACGCAAAAGTTTATGGCTGTTAATAAGACGAGACGGTTTGCGAGCAATTCGAGATTGGCTCGGTCAAAACTCGACTTGTGTGAGCTCGACTCGAACTCGGCTCGAGAGTTTAACGAGTCAAGCCTAGTAAAGGCTGACTCGACACGAAAAGCTCGCGAGCAGTTCGAAAGTTTGTGATTACATAAGATATTACTTATAGTTTATATAAATATGCTCATATTTTATGAAAAATATTTTATCATTATTATATATTTGTATCATACATATCAAATATTTTGTTAATTTGCTAAATATTTTTCCATAAAATTTTCGAGTCTTGTTATTGTAAATATCGAAAGAAAAAAAAAACAATTTTTATATATGCTCGATTTGGGCTCAAGTTTGGCTCGAGTTCGTGTTAAATCTTGCAAGCTTTATAACAAACACATTTTTTTCAAACTCAGGTATCAGCTCGAATTCGAGTTTTGGGTATTGAGCACATGCCGAGCAAGGCCAAGTTCGGGCTCGGCCCTGCTCGTTAGTTAACACCGTACGCACAACTAGCTAGAGGTGGCATTCGGGTCGGTTACGGGTGGAGTTAAAGTGGGTCATATCGGGTTCGGGTTATGCCGGGTTAGTGACGGGTTCAGATCGATTCGTTTCATGTCGGGTTATCAACGGGTGGTAAGTCGGGTCGGGTTATTAGCGGGCTAGTGTCGGGTCAAGTTATCAACATATATTTAACTTTAGATGTAATTTTATGTTTAAAAAATGGGTTTGTGTATTAATTGTACTTTTTAAGTGAAAATAGTTAATATCAATGTCAATTTGGTGTTAGTTAAACAATTATTAAGCTAGTTCATTATCGGCTCATCTATTGGGTTAAGAAAATATTGGGCAACGGATCGGATCGGATCGGGTTGGTTCAGGTCGAATTCGGGTTGAAAAAAATAAGATTGTTATCGGGTCGGTCGGCTGGGGTCGGTTTCGGTTTACCCAATTTTCGAATTGTATCATGTCGGTTTCCATACGGATCGAGTCGAGTCCGGTGAGCTTTTGCCAACTCTACGAACAACTACAGAAGTGTAATGTAAGGTGTCTTTTTGCAAACTTAAATACCTCCGTACATTTTGGCTCAAGATTATAAAACATCAATCAGATATATAATTAGATAAACAAGGACTTAATAAGACTCAACCCACGCCGCTTGGACAATTATGATCATTCAAACAAATTTTGTACGTAAAATTTGAATTCTTTATGCCTTCTATTTTGATGTGATTAAATGCGTCTTCTGTTATAAAGCAAACAATCAGAATATTTTACTAGTAGATTTTAACTGATCACATTATATATAATTACTATTTACCAGGCCAGGATTTGTCTGCAAGAGGATCTGAACAGCGCGTTTGTTTTCCCTATAAGATCTACTTTATGTGTTTGGTAATGTATCTAATTCATTATTATTACATTTTAATTTAATTCAAATTCGGTGTAATTATCCAATTTAATTTTAGTTCATATATTTTTTTTTAATTTAATTGCCGATAAAATGAATATTGTGTTATAAGCTTAGTACTCCGTATATCATAGTTGTAAAATCGACCCGTGCATTTTGTTTACACAGGAGTAAAACTAGTTGTACATATAAGACAATCTTTCGTGTTTCTCCATACATTTTATTTTGTCTTATATTTACTACTTAACGCGTTTTAAACTTATAACGGATACCACGTCTTAAAAAAATCGAGTTAAAATATGATAGTTATGGTCAATTAGACATGAGATTAAGTTCTTGGTAAGAGTATTTATTTACTTAGGAATTAATCAAGCAGAAGTAAACAAAAATAGAATTATGTAACACAATAATAACTTAAAAGCTTAAATATAAAAATCCAAGTAACAAACATATTGGCCTTCACATTTAATTGAAATAATGAAAAACACAACGATAACGAGTAGGTTGAGCGCACATGAGGGTAAAATACATGAATTACCAGACGCTAAACTTTAATAATAACGAGATACAAACAGAAAAAGTAAAATAGATGCATCATAGTGCATATTGTTCATTCTTGTAGAATTTGTAAAGGCCATATATGTATGTATGTAATTCAACAATTACACCGGGATTGGAGCGTTATTCCCATCATTTGCAACCTACATATATACATTTCAACAAATTATAAATACAAGCATTAAATCACTTTGGCATTAAAAACGTTACTAAAAAGAAAACAATGACATTACCTGAGACGGCCACCCAATATACTCACCATTCCAATAAAAATTAAAAGTAGGGTTGAAGGTATCGATGGAGGAAGAGGAAGCCATTTGTATAGAAGAAATTAATAGAGATTAAAGTTTCTAAATAGTTTGATGGTGTGATATATTTTAGACGAAGAAGTTGCTCATATTTATAGATACTATTAATTAAGATAATAGAATAGATGAATGGCTACATTTGTTCCTAATGTATATGAATGGCTATCTACAGTTAATGATAGAATAGAGGGGTCGATCATGTAACGTTTGTGCCATGCAGACATGCATGCGCAGCTCGAGGAACGTACTTGATGGAACACATTTATTGCCACGTATACTACGGCTACTTGTATAATTTGTTGGTTATGATTTGTAAAATGATGTAAAAGATCGATATTGTTTTTGTCTTATTTTATTTTTGTCAAAACCTGAAAATGCAAAAAAATGGATGATATTTGTATGTTCACACGTATATGTCAAAGTTATACGGATATATATATAAAATTACTTAAAATTGGACTTATAATTTTATAACAAAATTAATAGGTTTCTCGATCCACTTTAAACTCCTTGCTTTAGAAAATATCTTTACCATTTTTGTCGATTATTTTGAAATTAACTTTATCATATGTTTACTCAATGATTTTGACGGATATTTACACTAATAAATGTCTTAAGATAACAAAATTAGAGTTATGATGATTTTCGTAACCCGTTCAAATGCAGTACCAATGCATTACAATTAATAAAGATATTAAAATTTAATCTGACCCAACCTTAATCCTGAATATTCGATCCATTTTACAGCCAAGTTTTGTAAATTATGACATGCAATCCGAAAAATATATGATTTTTAATGCCTTGTTATTTCAGGGTTCATGTTAAGTTTTGTGAAATGTGAATCTTATTATTCATTAGCTAAAGTGTAGCTCTTATAGGTTACAAGACGGGCTCACAAATATATGGGCCGATAGATAATACAATACATTCATATTTCTAATATCCCCTCAAGTTGGAGTATGAAGGTCGAGAGTGTCAAGCTTGTGGAGAAGATAGTTGAAATATACCACACTACACCCAAAGCCTTGGTGAAAATATCGGCAAGCTGCTCCGTAGTAGAAACATACTCAGGGGCAATACAACCCCAATAATAGCATCTCGGAGGTAATGACTATCGATACTCAGGGGCGGACGTGGGCACGCCTAAACAAGATAAAAGCCCATGAAGCCACTTCAATTCACATAAAAGTTGAGCCATAGATCGATACTCTGCTTTAGGAGAAGAAAGGGAAACAATTTGTTACTTTTTAGTCTTTCAGGAGACGGGAGATTCACCTAGAGAGACAAACCAACCAGTGACAGAACGACGGGATATAGGGCAGCCCCCATCAGAATCACACCAACCATTAAGAACAAGAGAATTATCAGAGTGCAAAAGTATCCCTTGTCCCGGACTCCCTTTGAGGTAGCGCACAACTCGCTTCGAAGGGCCGCGATCATATATTCCTGTCACGATTTACTTAAGACACGGGGCAAAATGTGTACAACATAGGATAAGTCAGGTCTCGTAATAGCAAGGTAGACAAGTCTACCAACGGGCCTGTGATATGGCGCTAAAAGGCATGCATGCTTCAAAAATTATGTCTAAAACATACTTATGTTGATTATGTTCAATGAGAATGACAACCGGTTTTGCTCCTAAAAGGCATGCTTTAGAAATTATGTCTAAAGCATACTTATGTTGATTGAGATAAATACCGTCTTTGCTACGAGCGACCTCCACACCTAGAAAGTACTTGCAAATCCTAAGTCTTTCGTATAAAAACAAGTTATGCATGGTCTTTGCATCAGAAATTATGTCTAAATCATACTTATGTTGATTGAAATAAATACCGTCTTTGCTACCCGACATTCACTTAGTTTCTTCATAAAAACCGCCTTCAAACAACCCGTCACTCCCTCTACCCTCCCTCATTATTCAATCATTCACTACCACAAATCCCTTGCGATTATGACGCTTTACTATTGACGCTTCAATAGAGCGTCGACTACAATTTCACGTCTACCCTAATTTTAATTAAGGCGCAATTGAAAAAATTGAAATTCAATAAAATTAAACAGCCGCCTAAACCCATGCTTATTCACTTCTTATCCCATTTTCTATTTTCGATTGAACAAACCCTAACTGAAAAAATAAGTTTCTCAAAAATAATCAAAAGTCTCTTATTTTAATAATCGATTAATAACAATAACTGAATAAAACAAAACCCCTAATAATATCTGATGCGTTAATCATTCAGTTACTAGCAATAATCGATTCAATTTGGATTCATTGAATCACCCAATTACAAATTTAGACCAATATTTGTTTCTAATAATATTTATTACGTTTATTTTTCATTGATTTAGTGTTGCCATAGATTCCTTTATTTTCTAATTATCACCCAAGATCTAGTGTTTTTGTGCTTTTATTCATTATTGTATTTTGTATCTAATAACTTGATTATAGGTGCGCCATCAACAAGTCAACATGGGAGAGTTCTAGCACCACATTTGGATGTTTGAGCATGTATTGATTCGGTTCCGTCTCTTGTGCAAGTAAGTTGTCAGTCATTCTCGATTTCTGGAACTATGTTTCTTTTTTTCCCTTTCAATTAACCTATGACACTTTGAATTAACTTTGTCATATTACGGATAGCAGAAGATGCATTGTCAAGAGTGCATAGTTCTGAACTGTCCAAGATGTATATCAGTGATTTAAGTACTGATCTATACACATCATTACAGTCCTCGTGGGAACATGAACCACAACTGAAGGCAATCATAGAATACTTAAAAGGAAACCCTACATCCCATAAAGACTTCACTTGGAGAGGTGGGCAACTTAAAAGGAAGGGGAGATTTGTTGTTGGCAATTATGAAGGATTGCAACAGAATCCTCTTACCATTATGCATAGTACTCTGCAATCAGGACATTCTGGAGTTGAAGCAACATATCAAAGACTAAAACAGAAGTTTTATTGGAAGGGGATGAAAAGAGATGTGCAACATCATGTACAACAATGTCCCGTATGTCAACAATGCAAATACGAAACAGTAGCTTCACCAGGGAAGTTACAACCCCTCCCCATTCCAGAAACAGTGTGGACATATATTAGCATGGACTTCATTGATGGATTACCTAAATCCATGGGAATGGATTCTATTTTGGTAGTGGTGGACAGGCTTAGCAAGTTTGCTCATTTTATCCCTTTAAAACACCCATACTCAGCCTCTGTAGTAGCCCAAGCCTACTTTGATCACATATACAAATTACATGGGATGCCCAAGAGCATTATTACTGATAGAGACTCCATATTTCTGAGTAATTTTTGGCAGGAAATCTTCTCTATACACGGGGTAGACTTAAACCTTAGCTCCTCATACCATCCCAATCTGATGGGCAGACGGAAGTCCTAAACAGATGTTTAGAGACATACTTGAGGTGTTTTTGCTCTGACACTCCTAGTGACTGGTGTAAGTGGATGTCATCATCAGAGTATTGGTACAACACCACCTATCACAGCAGCCTCAAGACGACACCATTTGAAGTCTTATAGGGTCAACCCCCACCTATACACTTACCTTACATGACGGGTGAGAGTAAGGTTGACTCAGTAGATAGAGCATTAGTAGACAGAGAGGAAGGTTTACAGTTGATCAGGATGAATTCAACACGGGCTCAAATCAGGATGCAGCAATGCAAACAAGAAGAGAAATGACAGAGAATTTCAGGAAGGGGATTATGTCTATTTAAAGCTGCAGCCCTATAGACAACAGACATTACAGTCCAGGAACAATAAAAAATTATCCAAGAGATTCTTTGGTCCTTACAAAGTGCTGAAGCGGATTGGGAATGTAGCTTATAAGCTTGAACTACCTCGAGGTTCAAAAATCCACCATACGTTTCATGTCTCGCTGCTCAAACTGCACCAGGGCGCCCTTCCAGAAACCATACCAGCTCCAGAAAATGACATCCCCTTAGAAGAACTCGAACTAATACTGGCAAGGAAAACGGTCAAAAAGGGAAGAGTGAATGCCACCAAGGTACTAGTCAAACACTACAACATATCCCTTCTATTTTCGACGCTTTTTTGGTCAGTTTTCGACGCTTTAAAGCGTCGCCATTTTTTTTCTCGACGCTTCATAAAGCGTCAGGATTTGGGGCGTCGAGAGTTTTCGACGCTTTTTGACGTCGACCATGTCGACGCTTTTTGACGTCGAGAGCCACGACGCCTTTAAGCGTCAGCATTTACCTACGCTTATTTGCGTCGTAATCTTGAAATTTCTCGACGCTTTTTTGCACTAGAAAATTTCCTTACTATTACTATTTTGTCAAGATGATTGAATTAGATCTTATAGATTATTAGATGACATCATAAGACTTGTGTAAACAACATTAATTTGACTAGATTATTTGTGAAACCAAATTTTATATCATAAATTAAAATTGCATTGTCAAATTACATGCTTTTAAAATTTAAAAGAACTATTGTACTATTGTAATTATTACATCCGAAGAAGAAAAATGTTTTCACGCAAAAGTAATAAAATGTCCGCAAAAGATTAATCCAAGCCAAAAAGTATGACTATAAAAACTACTCCCAAAACTGATTTCCAGATTTGCTCATTTCATCAAGATGCACTGTCAACTTTGCCCCCTGCAAAAGGATGCACAAATCAATCGTCGACTATACTTTCCATAGAATCTTTCCATAGAATATCCCCACGGTTTCAAAATCCACAAACCCACTTTACCTTTAAGTTAGCACCTTCCAGATTGGCCCCTTCTAAGTTTGCATTAGGAAGATCTACAGACTGATAAGTAACAGAAGTGAGTACACTTCAAAACTTGCATTTTGACTTTTTTAATGTAGTCAACTTGTATTTCACTTGGGGAAAAAGAATTCTCACCTCTCTTGTTTCAAATGTTTAAATAGATATCAGGATCTACCCATGCAATCTGATTAGGGAAACAAAGATGGGAGCAGAAAAAAGTATGGATGATGAGTAAGAGAAGTGTACTACCAAAAACTCAACAATTATAATTACCACAACAAAAGTGTACATAGAGTTCTCTTATTGCAGGCAAGAGGAGACTAAATGGAAAATACACTAAATTTGGATAGAATCAAATTAGAAATTACTCCTCTGGCTTTACTTTAATTGTAGTCTCAACTATTCTGCCTCTAATGGAAAAGTGCGTATTTTCAGAATAATTTTTGTTACCTTAGTAGATCCCCCCAATCAAACTAACCTCTGAATTATCGTCATTCAAGTAAATATCAGGTTACTTAACTCGCTTTCTAACTGCTAAAAAGAAGACTTGAGGTATTCAAATTATTGGTCTTGTTCTCCTCCGCTAACCTCAAACTAAAACCATCATACTATCTTGATTAATGGCTTTATTGAAGCCAAGTGTTAAGTGAAGACTTTTCTCAAGACATACTCTTCAAGTAACACTATTACCCCAACAGATCGACAGCCTTTGAAGTTTGAACTTTGAAGTTATAGTCACCAAAGAATTTTTTGACAGCCAATCACCAACATCTCTTCAATAGACAGCTTACAACTTCAATTCCACGGAAGGTTATCACCTAGTTAATTTATTAGTGTGATTTAATTTCTGTTTCCATATTAGAAAAATATGCCATCCAATTACCTCAAGGGAAATGTATTTATGCATTGAAAATGAAAACAGGAATACTGCAAATCTAAGTCAATTTAGCAAGAATTATGTATCCTGTGGGAAATCACTTGATAACTTGACATAGAACCAGAAAATTACATAAGAAAACAAACAAGGGGAACACCAATTCAGATTTTAGACAAAGAAATGATACTCTGTAACAAAGCTAAACACTATAAAATTACTGTATCCAATTCAGATTCAGAGGAGCAGGCCATGCTGTATCCATCTATAAACCTAGCAGCTATCTCGCCTTTTTCTCTTATTTTCTACAATCCCTACCCCTACCACCAACACGGTAATGCATTGTCGGATATATGTAGCTTGTAAGGTTGTAACTGGATGAGTCACAACAAAACAAACTTATATGAAATTACAGTAATCGGAAAGTTATGAATTTCTATCACCTAAGACGAGAGGAGAGGAGAGGAGAGGAGAGGTGATGAGTTAGGTAGCAATTAAAAAATTAAAGTTAACCAAATTAATTTCAGCAAGTCAGATAGCAATGAAGTGAGTAGTAACTAATGCCCTTCTAAAGGGTATGTTAAAAGTGTAAGCTAATGCCTTCACTTCAAATGGAAAAGCTCAAGTCTAACCATTAGAAAAAAATGCTAACTATTCTTCAAGTTTTACAAGCATCGACAATCCACAATTAAGACACACAACACAAACTAAGATGTTCTACAGAAATTGATAGGAGTAATTAAGAAAAAGTGCAAGTGAGACCTGCATTTCTTTAGACACTAAATAGATATATACATCCTTGAAATAACGGTGGTGATTTTGTGCAATTTGAACCTTGGGGTAAAATATTGAAAATTAGCATGCAGAAGAGACACAAAATAGACAAGTTATTTTGATAAGATTGGTTGTGGTAGTGAAGTAACGTGAATATAGAACAGAGGATACTATAAAGTTAGAGGTTGGTTTTAGGGTGAAAGATGTAGAATTTTGTGCAGTTACCTCCGTGACCATCATATACGCCAAAGAATGAGGTTGAAGCATCAAGATGAGGAAAGGCAGCATGCTAGCAAAGCAAGAAAGTGAGTTAAGTAGAGTATGATCTGAATGAAAAGATGTTTTAAATTTGGTATTGGTAGTAAAAAAAATAGAGGTTACTGACAGCGCCTTCATTCCAATGTAGCGCGTCAACCTTGCATAGAAGATATGCCATACCTAATCCTGTTATTTTCACCATCTTCTGACAACTTGTCTGTCTTTGGCGTGCACAGGTAATCAGGTATACCCCATCTTTAACCTGAAATCAACCAACCAAAACTCCAAAACATAAGTCTACAACTATAGAAGTTTAATTGTACACTAATCATTATGCAAAAATACCCATTTACTATCAAATTTTAGTCATTAAATTTGAATTGCAGGAATTCCCAGATGAAGAAACACAAGTATTCATTCATCTAAGCAATATAAACCCTTACCGTAGCCCAAAATGGCAAATAATTAACACTGATCCAAGATAAATGGCGTAGGTCTCCTGAATAGAGAAGAAAAGGAATAGCTGCAAGAGCAACAGACATACATAATCTCTTATAAAATAGAAGTCTAGGAAGCAATAAGGACAGACAAGTTAGCAAACTACGATGATGACAATGTTGGGAAGCAATATGAGAAACGGTTTGGTTAAGAAAGCTATTATTGGTTATCAACACTAACTTTGCCTTAAAAACTGTTATTTAGTTCACCGTTCTTCTAGTCCATTAGATTTCATATATGGTAAAATTTGCCCCTCCATTGTTACAAGATCGGTTATTAACAATACAATCCATGTACATACAGAGTATAATATAATATAACCCAACATTATTCTCATAATTATACAATGTAATATAATATAACCCAAAAGTCTTCTCATTTTTATACAATGTATAAAAACTTTAGATATCCCTGTCTAGTCTGCGTTTTTAGAAGATGGCAAAGGAAACTGTAGTACTTCAATGCATTTACAAACGATGCCTATAGTACAACTTGCTCCGATCCATAGATGTTCTATTTCGACTTGCTCACGAGTTTATTTGTTATGATAACACAATCATATTTTTTCTCCCGACTTCGGTATCTTTCTAGTTGATATGTGGTGCTTGCTAATAACCCGCAATTCTTATCATTTAATAGTACGACATAACGACCATCATTGAGGTTTAACCGAGAACAGTTCAATCCAGGTTATTGAGCAGAATGTTCCCAGATCCGGGGAGCATCAAACAATTCTTTCCACTTTTGAGGATCACTCCCCGGTCCGTCTGCCTTCACCATTCAATTCAATTTCAGGACCATAAATGGAATGGAAATAACATATAGAAATATCATCTAATTTCAGGAGAAAGGTAAATAAACAATGTCAGATTTACCTTGATAGAATTAATTTCAAACATCTCTCCCTCGGTTGATTCGACATCCAGCGACTGTATACAAAATGTTGGGAACTATTCCAACATAACTACTTCCATCTACAAAACACAATCGAAAGCTATAAATTAAAAAGAAGCGTTCATAAAGTTTTGACTAATTACATACATACCTATTTAACTAATGAAGATGATGATTAACCAGAGGCGCGATTAACTGGGATGCGTAATTGAGAAAGACGGAATACAGTAGATGAATGAATTAGGTTTTGATTAATTAATTAATTGGGAATTTTTGGGGAAAAAATGAATTGAGTAAAGATGAATTCATGAAAAAATTGGGGAAAAACTTTGGGAAGAAGATGAATAGCGGCACTGATTCAGTTTTGGGGAAAATGAAAAGTAGGGCGGGGAAATCGTGGTCCAGCAGTTTTTTTTAATAAAAGTGATTATTATATCATTAAAATGAATATTATGGGTAAAGTGGGTCGACGCTTTTAAAAGCGTCGGCAATAAAGCGTCAAGAACATAAGGGATTTGTTGTAGTGTGAAGAGATATATAAGGGAATCGACATTCAAAGCTTTAGTAGTCAATTAAGGGTGAAGACAAAATTTCGAAGTTCCGGCTGTTTCAAAGTTGTATCTCTTAACTATGACGGAGCCTTAAAAGCATTATGGGCAAGTGTTCGTCATTCAAATGCTCCTTGCAAGACGTCCAAGTTTTGTTAGGGTTAAGGATTAGAGGAGATGTTGTTCGTGGACCCACAACATTTAATTGGGGAGCGTCGGTAGTACGTTGAACTTCTAGGTAAAACATCGGGTTCTGGCGACCTCAAGGGAGCTTCCTTAAGGATTTGTAACATCCCGTATTTTCATAAACCATATTTTAATAAATTAAAGTAGTTTTCGGAAATTTAATATATTTCATCTAAAATTCGTAAACTTAGTTTTAAATATAGCGTAAAAGTTCCGTCTTGAGATTTTACAACCTTGAGATGTTATTATTTCCTATCAGCTACTTCCTCGAACTCGGCAAATAACCCCTTATAAGCACAACGGTGTCGAGAAGCTTCAATATCCAAGACCCATTCAGTAACATTACCCACCAAATTTGCTTCTACAATCACACCGGCAATGACATCATCAGTCACAGTTCAACAATTTTCTTTTGATTGCATTGGTAGGCTTTATGATCCGCTTGACCGCAAACATAGCAGACAAGAGGCCCATTTGGTTCCTGAATCTTAGCAACTGGCTTAGTGAGCTTCTCGGCCCTGGTCTATTCTTCTTAGCTTGACCGTGACCCTTAGTTTGACCACCCTTGGCCTACATTTAACCATCACTTCTTCCCCCTCTTTCTCAACGATTGCTAACCTCACTGCCACTACAACAAACAGCCTGCAAAAGTGACGCTTTTTGAAGCGTTTTGTGACGCTTTTAATTGTCAAATTATTTTTATCGACCCTTTGGAAAAGCGTCAATTTTTGGGCCGTTGTTATTTATTGACGCTTTTTAATGTCAACATATGTGACGCTTAAAAGTGTCTTCAATGACTATTGACAGTTTTGTTCGTCAACAAATGTGACGTTTCAAAGCGTCTTTACTAACTAGTGACGCTTTTATGTGTCAACAATTGTGACGCTTAAAAGTGTCTAAAGTACGTATTGACGCTCTTATTTGTCAACAAATGTGACGTTTTAAAGCGTCTTTACTAACTAGTGGCGCTTTTATGTGTCAGCAAATGTGACGCTTAAAAGTGTCTAAAGTACGTATTGACGCTCTTATTTGTCAAAAAAGGTGACGCGTTTAGAAATTTAATTTCCAAATAAAATCGTAGAGATTAAATAAACCTATATGTAGTAGTACTCAATTAAATCATGAATAGAATAACAAAGTACCCACGTACTTTAATAAATAATGGTCATACGTCTGAAACATATACTTCCTCCATTTTAATCCAAATACCCATTATGTTTTTTGTACACTATTTACCAATCAACTTTCAATCTCAATTTTCTCTCAATACATAAGAAAAAATATATTCATATGTGGTTTTGTTTAATTCGTCTTTACGAGTACATTGAAAATATATAACTTTTATAATTTTTACAAATACGTAGTTAAATATATGAAGCACGCAAAACTTGCGTTGGCAAACGTGAATAAAGCATAATGGGTATTTGGATTAAAATGGAGGAAGTATCGTCTACATCACAAACATTAGCATTTACACTTTAACTAATATAAACTAGTACTCTAGAGTACGACAAACTAAAAATATCAATAGGGATCTGGATGATAGTAAAATCCAGCATAAAGTTGTCAAAATAAATCATAAATAAAGTTGTAAAATAATATCGTAAATAGTGCTATCTAACTAGAACACTACTTAGTAGCTAGTTTGAACGTTGTAGGAGCTTCAATCATGTAGCTGACGTAATGTGAAGTGGGCTTCAATCAACATATGAAGGCGTATCGTCGTCACCATCTGACAAATCTGAAACTTATAAAGTACAACCACATCAGTTGCACAAGTACAACAATACCCATCAGCACAACAGCTGCTGACCATCAGCACAACATTAACATTAGCAAACGGAAATAGTAACTGCTGGCAACAACATAAAGCATCCGACAGCAAAACAAAAACATTAGATATTAAATAACAACAATAGCAGTCCACCTACATAATGATTGTCATACCATCCCTGTTAGCTACCTTTGAGGCGGAAAATAGATATGGCTCGTCTTGGCCTTCTGCAAGCATCAAAAATATTTTTCTTCTAAGTTTATCTGATAAAGAGGAAGCAACCTGGTCAAAGACAGAATTTATTTAACACACATAAATAACCTTTATTAAAGTTGAATTTAGAATCAATATCAGTCTCAAAGACTCTCTAATCATAGAAAGAGAGTCCTTAACTAGTGGCAAACAATTTATTTTTTTCCCGGTGATGGCATCATCATTTTACGATTAATGAAGTCCCAACCTCTCATGAACCCATTGTTGTACATTCAAATCTACAATAGCAAGTGACATTTAGGGTGATTCACTTCAAAATGAGTATCCTTACTCACATATGAAGTAGTAAGAGTTCCAGCATTCTAGCAGGTGTACATTTTTTTGTACAATTTACAAAGTTGAACTAGCTTAGCATTTAAGTCACGAGTGATTCTAAAAGTTGGTCTAAGTGGTGTATGTATGCTAGCTAAATTCTAAAAGAGGTACATGAAGCAAAGTTTAACCAACAACAAATAATAATCGTAAATTGAGTCCAATTGGGCTGGTTATGATATTTGCACAAATATCGGCTGCATTTGCACAAGGGGCGAACAAGCGCGTGAAGCCATTCCAGCAAATGAACTTCACTCAGCCGAGGGCGCACCTTGAAAACCACATACATAAACGTAACCACAGTAATGATCATACGATCATAGTAAATTAACAAACATCTCGATCATATTCATATACACATCGTCACAATAACTGAGTAGAGAAAATCCTACCTAAGACGGAAGCCCTGATCATATTCATTCTTGTTCACAAATGAAGTAGAATATAGTGAAATTCTAAGACTAGACTATATATAAGGAGATAGATGTCCCACAAGCGGATCCCATCCACAAGAAAGGGACCCATTTTACTACTAGAAGAAGATATGTTCTTTTTATGTTACTGTTATACATGAGGGAGGGATTGGACTGCTCTTTGAAGCCGATCTTTCACCTGATTATAAGAAAAGAAGTGATACATAAATAGGATAAATTAAGAAGAAGACATATTCGATTCGCTATTTACCCATAGGCTAGAGGTTAGTAGTCAGCTACAGCCAAGCTTTTTAGCACCCTGCTTATGAGTCGTTGGTAAAGTTAAAACGTAGTTAAGGAAGGCGTTTATAGATCGGAAACGTCAACGGAAGCTCTATCTACTTACTATTGATGCATCTATATTATATAAGTGGTTGCTGCCACATGACTCTCTCTAACGTCTACCCCTTAAATTACATAATCATACAATTACAATCTAATCAACATAATACTCCCAAAATCCCTGATTTACCCAATTAAGGTTTTAAAGAACATTACAAAATTAACATAAAACTGATACAAAAGTCTTTCCCTCGATGTGACGATCGCATTAATATCAAAAGTCTCAAAATACGATGAACGGACGCCTTGATTTGAAAGTAAAACTGATATAAAAAGGTGCATTAATATATAAAAAAACTACTCCCCTTTTACCTTAATTCAAACCGGGTAAAACCCGTAACTCGCAGCTACTCGACAGAGTACTCAAAGGTCATAAAACACGATGTGTATAGTTCAGTTACTTGTCTTACTACTCCAAATTTGCTATCCGTAATATGACAAAGTTAATTCAAAGTGTCATAGGTTAATTGAAAGGGAAAAAAAGAAACATAGTTCCAGAAATCGAGAATGACTGACAACTTACTTGCACAAGAGACGGAACCGAATCAATACATGCTCAAACATCCAAATGTGGTGCTAGAACTCTCCCATGTTGACTTGTTGATGGCGCACCTATAATCAAGTTATTAGATACAAAATACAATAATGAATAAAAGCACAAAAACACTAGATCTTGGGTGATAATTAGAAAATAAAGGAATCTATGGCAACACTAAATCAATGAAAAATAAACGTAATAAATATTATTAGAAACAAATATTGGTCTAAATTTGTAATTGGGTGATTCAATGAATCCAAATTGAATCGATTATTGCTAGTAACTGAATGATTAACGCATCAGATATTATTAGGGGTTTTGTTTTATTCAATTATTGTTATTAATCGATTATTAAAATAAGAGACTTTTGATTATTTTTGAGAAACTTATTTTTTCAGTTAGGGTTTGTTCAATCGAAAATAGAAAATGGGATAAGAAGTGAATAAGCATGGGTTTAGGCGGCTGTTTAATTTTATTGAATTTCAATTTTTTCAATTGCGCCTTAATTAAAATTAGGGTAGACGTGAAATTGTAGTCGACGCTCTATTGAAGCGTCAATAGTAAAGCGTCATAATCGCAAGGGATTTGTGGTAGTGTGCCTTCATCGCACTCACCGTTGTCAATACCCTATCTTTCTCAGCACGCTCTATCTCGACCCCAATTCCTTGACCAACCAATAATAACCTCGTAAGAGTCGCAACGAGCCCTTGCTCATTCATCACAGGGAGCAACACCAACATACGTACTAGGGTTGAATCAATTTTATGCTTTTATTCAATTTTAGGTTTCAAAATTAGGGTTGAATCAATTTTGTAGACAAAATACTTACTACCTAGCTATATCTATCGAGAATTCAAAACGATTATGTTAACTCAGTTTGGTCCAAATTAAATGATCAATTTAATTGACGACTTTATTAACTCCATTCGGTAAAAATTAGATTGGACATAAATTAGTTTTTCTTAGGTCCAAATTAGATCGGAAAATCAATCTCTTGTAAAATGAATTTATCCGTCTTAACATTAAAACGGGTTAAGTATCATTCTATTGAGGATATAAAACAAGAAAAATTCTTGGGTCCTCCTGGAGGACCACATCATTGTCCTCCCAAACCAGTAATAGAGCGACATCTGTATTCTAATTAATTAGAGTAAAAAATTCAACCGACAACTATTTTTTCCTTCAATAACAAATATTTGGTCTGCCTAACTAATTCATTTCTCTTCCATGAGAATAAAAAAAGGAAATCTGCCAACTACTCATCTTCTTCAATTCCAACAAATTCAATGACGGAAACAAGGTCTCCTTAATCAAATCATGATCTCCGCTACCAAGTATGTGATGTGGAAAAAAAACCTAGAAACTGGCTACAACAATTACACAATTAATTTACAACTAATTTAACAAAAGTCTCTCTTGTGACGGGTATATCCATCACAAACATGTGACATGTCAATATGACCCATTTAAGTAGATAAAACAAACATAAGCTACCTAGGGAGATACAACAATCTTGTCTTTATCTACTTATGTGGGTTTTATTTGACCCGTCACAAGTTTGTGGCGGATATCGCTCGTCACAAATGTGAATTTGTGTTAATATAAAGACGTAAAGGTTATAATCTTGATTACCTGAATAGTTGAATAGTTCAACAATTGATTTGTTGACTCCATGAATGTGTTATCTTCTTGTTTGCAGGGAATTAATGGTGGAACAGCTTTTCCAGAATTTGTCAGTTGCTAGGGCTAAAACTTGAAGGCGCAATTTCTAAATTGGCGGGATGCTATTTACTTCTAATCAAGATTCTATATGATTTTTTTTCCTTAATTAAATAAAATACATATGTCGCTTTATTATTGGTTTGGGAGGACAATGATGTGGTCCTCCACGAGGACCCAAGAAAAATTCTTGGGTCCTCCTGGAGGACCACATCATTGTCCTCCCAAACCAGTAATAGAGCGACATCTGTATTCTATTTAATTAGAGTAAAAAATTCAACCGACAACTCTTTTTTCCTTCAATAATAAATATTTGGTCTGCCTAACTAATTCATTTCTCTTCCATGAGAATAAAAAAAGGAAATCTGCCAACTACTCATCTTCTTCAATTCCAACAAATTCAATGACGGAAACAAGGTCTCCTTAATCAAATCCGTAAGTTTCGATCTTTTTTGTCCTTTTCCAATTTTGTAGCTTAATATTGTACTTCATTACTCTTGAATAATTTTCTCTTGGATTTGCTCATCAATTTTTTGTAATTGATTTATACCCGGATTCATATGTTGATTCATATATTGAATAATTTCCTCTTGAACGGATTGCTAGAGTTTATTTCTGATTTTAGTGTTAGTTTAGTGCTGAACTGATTTGGGTTTGTTTTTTTAGATCGCTGATGGTAATGTAATGTCTTCCTTTTCTTCACCAAAAAATGAGTAAAATTGGGAGTTCATTATCAGTTCACTACAAGAGTCTCATGTAATAAGTAAAGCTAGTTTAATACAAGAGTCTATTTGTTGAACAAAAAAGAAAAAAACTTGAATCGTCATTTCAGTTCACATGACTGCTATTATTCGGTTCAATGTAAGTCCGTCCCTTGTGTCATCTGAAAATCAAAGAGTATACATGATAAGAAAGTATGATAAAAGTAGAGGTACTTTTATTGCTAAAATTAACATTGTTTA
Organism: Silene conica; assembly: GCA_029255685.2. Classification (NCBI taxonomy): domain Eukaryota; kingdom Viridiplantae; phylum Streptophyta; class Magnoliopsida; order Caryophyllales; family Caryophyllaceae; genus Silene; species Silene conica. The sequence continues at coordinate 80,689,172 of CM055314.2, forward strand.
CCTGAAAAGCAAGATATGAGTGATATGGTTGACTGTTAAGCATTTCTGTAAAGGTCATACCATTGTGAGGGAACGTTGTTGTAGTATGGGTATCAACTCTTGTATCGTAAGATGATAGACATATATGAAAGCCTTGACTACCCATAACTAAGGGTTCTGATGGTGATGATATGGTGGTAACTTGAGTTCTTGGAACAACAGGCTCCTTTGCTTCTTTTGTCGCCTTTAGTTTTTCTGATAATGTATAAATAGTGATTAGTTTATAGCCAATAAAGTTGTATAAGACAATAGAAAAAGATGAAAAACATACTTGAGGATGGTTTTTTTTTCTCATAGTAGCTCTTCAAACGAGTTCTTGGGGCTCCCTTTGTCCTGACTTTGTTCGGATTCTGAATGTGAATCTCCATTGCAGAAGCACTCTCATCATAATTTTCCCTCTCAAACACAATATTTTCATCTGCTGGGTTATCTTCCATTAACTTCATCTTGCCCAACTCCTTATTAATATCTACCATGATTTTCCTAAAACCTTCGTCCCAATTTGCTTTTGTACTCTCATTCTCAGCGGCTTTCAGAATAGTATTATAAGCTTTCTGAAATCTACTGCTGGAAAACACTTGTTTCTCCTTATTGTCAGATATTATCTCTGTTGACATGGGAAACTCCTCGATACTCTTGGCTTCTTTTGTCCATCTCTTTAATATATATCTCTCAGGAATTTTGGTAAAATTTTGAAGGGTTAAAATCTTTAAAGCATGTCGACACAAAATCCTATCTGTTTCAAACATTTTACATGTACAAGAAATAGACGATTCTTCCCTGTCGAAGGTAACTAACCGTATCTTTATGTTGTCCCCCTTTGACTCTTTCACTCTCTTCTTGCTCTTTGTCACCCATGGCTCGTTTTGGTCTATCTCCTCTCCTCTTACCTCAAACATGGTAGTAGACCCATCACTCTGTAATTCTTTCCAAGTGGTTTCCAGCATCAAAAGGTATTGTGCTTTAAATTTGGCAAACATACTAATGGTGTATACCCTCCTTGCATGTTTAATCATTCCGCTACTTATCTCACAATAAGGACTCCTGTTCTTGCAACGAAAATCCTCATCAGATTCCTTTTTGCGCCAACGGTTAACGAGATTTTCAAAACGTTGGACCCAAATAGTCAGGCATGTGGTTGATGTTGATATATCATTCAGGACATGATTTGTACATTCACTTCTTTGAGTCGACAAAATCCCAGCCGAAAAAACATCATTATTCAAACCGGCTGACCACTTATTTCACAATATATACAAATTACTTAACCAACTGTTTTCCTCTAGCTCATAATCTACCATCATTTTCCGCCAAGTTAACTCAAACTCATCACAACTTTCAACACCATCAAAGCAACTATAAAATCGACACATAAACTCACCATTTTTACACAATGCTCCCAAATTGCTACCAACCTTCTTCCAAATATGCCATTGACATAAGCGATGTCTCGACTCAGGAAAGGTCGCTACTATAGCATTTTCCATGGCTTGATCTTGATCCGTAAAGATTGTCTTGGGAGCTTTGTTACCCATCGAATGCAAAAAGTTTTGAAACAACCATACAAGGGTTTATGTTCTCTCATTGTACAAAAAGGCGCATCCGTAAGGCTTTTCCGGGCCTTAAGGAGGAAGACTATAGCGAGAGTAAGAATAGCTTCCCACGCATCTACTAGCCACAACAACCCATCTACATCTCCCGAACCACAAAGCCCAAATCAAAGCATTCCTAGCCCAACCTCCGAAAACTTCGACAACCCGTTCTACCAATCACCACCACCCTCACCTCACATTCCAAACCACCCACAAATTCCCATAATGGCCGCCCTTAGAGACCACAATCGGCCAAACCACAATGATACCACAAACCCAATCAATTTTGGCACTCTTGTGCCTCAAAATTTCGAGATTCACCCTTCACAAATGAGCTCTATTGAGAAGATTGCTTTTAGTGGAGCTTCTCATGAAGATGCTCATGGACATTTGAGAAAGTTCAAGGGTAAAGTAGCAATGATCAAGAAAATGGGGGTGCCGGAAGAAACTTTGAGGCTAATGCTCTTCCCCTACTCCTTGACGGATAAGGCGGATTGTAACACCCCCATTTATTCAAGGGCCTGAACTAGGACTCCTCAGATAAATGAGAGTGTTACCATCTCGGTTTCCCGAGGCAGTAGATACAAAGGAAGATAAACAGTACTTTAAATATAACGTTAACTCAAAACATGTTCTTACATCCGTGCCCAAAAGTCTTAACAAAGTAAATAAAGTACAACTCTTATAAAACTGACTAAGGTGATCTAGACATCTAAAACTGGTCTGGATCCAAGCTCTTCCTCCCATAGCTCCCCCTTAGTCTCAGCCACCTGTCAATCTGCTCCCCAAAAGTTGGTTCATCACAGGTGATCACGAATACACAGGGTCAACCACGAGGTTGAGTAGGGAAAAGAGTAAGTAAAACAACAATATAATAAACTCCGCACCGATCCAACGCCAAATAAACTCCGCACCGATCCAACACCGTATAAACTCCGCACCGATCCAACACCATATAAACTCCGCACCGATCCAACACCATAAATACTCCGCACCGATCCAACTCCGAATCACAAGGCACAATATATATATATCCACAATATTTCGGAATGATAAAGATAATATAATTCAACGATCACATGATAAATCACACAAATATGCTTATTCACAAATATGAACAGATTTCATCTTATTATAATCAATATTTTCCCCTACCTGAAATAGCAGGAAAAGTAGATACGCCCAAGCTCGTTAGAAGTGTTCCACACGAAACTCGCTACCTAAACATATATACGTAACGAATTAAAGTACTTCCCGAAACCAAAACAACCCATACTTACTTTAATTAGAAACCTTCCATAAATGGAAAGTTTCCAAAAATAGAAACCCTTTATAAAAGGAAAGTTTCCATAAATAGAAACTTCTCAAACTTATAAATTCCCGACTCATAAACTTCAATTACACGATAAAGGAAAATAAAAGGAATGAAAAACGGCTTTTAGTACTTAGTAGAAATATCATAATTAAAATATGATTAATAAGAGACTTCAACCAATAATAAAAATAATAAAAGTAATAATAATAACAATAATACTAATAATAATAATAATATGACAATAATAGTAATAATAATAAGTAAAAGGAACAAAACACGAATCACCACCCTTAACCAACCCGACTCCCACTAAACTCATCCTCCTAACACCTCCAACACCCTACCACCACCACCAACAACCACCAGCCACGGTACTTAGCACCACCCTAAGCATCCGTGACCGCCGGCCGTCGAGTCGTCCGTCGCCGGCGAGGAGAACCAGCCCCTTAAACCCGGACTGACCCCTCACCCCACCAACCAACCAGCCTCCTTAACCCGACTGTCGACGACTCCTATTAACCAAACCACCTCCCGCGACGGCTGCCCAGACCACTCCTGACACCAGGCTACTGACCCATGGTGGTACCACCGTGTCGACCTCCCCCGAGTCAACGGTGGTACCCCTCCCAAAACACCCCTGCAACCCCGTGAAACCAGACTCAGCAAAACAGGGTACGACCAGAGACACGAACCATGCTACTGCCGCCTCCTTAACCGCCAAATCCCGACACGACAAACACCATGACCTACCCTTGACCACCACAAATCATAAAACGCAAACACCCAGAACCAAAACCAAAAAGATTATACTCGAAATACCCACACAAAACCATACGAACAAGGCCCTGACTGCGAAGGAATTAATTTAGTTGTTTCAGGCGACAAAACCACCCTTACTGGTGGTTCCTGGCAGCCAACGGTGACCCCTACTGTAAACCAAACACTAGTACTAACGACATGGATTAAGTTTAAACCCAGAACTGGACTCGCAGCCATGAATAAACATACGAAAGTTACAGAAATTACAGGTAAACGCAAAGAAGAAGAACGAGAACGTGTTGACATACCCCTTTCTGGTTCAGATCGACGCAGTTCTGACCACCCTATGACCACCGTGACCACCACCCTTAGAAAAATGCTATGTCGGCTGTCAGACTATGAGGTTTTGGTATGCTAGATAGGGTTGATTAGGTCAGGGTGTTAGCTTAAATATGACGGCTTGAAGTAAGGTGTAGTTAGGGTTAGAAACGTGGGCTGCTTCCTTGTGTTTTGCACGCATATCGAGGCCCATGGCCGTGCTGCCATGGGTCCTGGGTTCGAACCTCAACAACTACACATTTCTATTATTATCTTAAGGTGGCTAGTTTCCCCTTTCTAGTCCCATCTAAAGCCAAAACAATCTTATAAAACGAGTACGAACAACCTTATAAAACGAACGATTTAAAACAAAAGAAACCAAAAAAACGAGGTATTACAGTCTTCCCCCCTTAAAAAGAACTTCGTCCCGAAGTTCTACCACTCTTAGGTGACGAAAACAACAACGCGAACAACTAGGGACACAAACAACACCAAGCAAATGTCAGAAACTTTGATTAGATCACAAAATGTTACTTTCCACCCCCCTTAAAGAAAAGTTACGTCCGCGTAACTTACCTCAATCGAACAAATGCGGATAACGCTCTCTCATGGATGCCTCAGGCTCCCATGTAGCCTCCTCCTGATTATGATTGGTCCACAGGACCTTCACCAAGATCGTCTCTCCGTTGCGAGTTTTCCGCACCTTCCTGTCTAGAATTTCTTTCGGAGTCTCAATGTATGCCAGCTGCTCATCCACCTCGATCACCTCATGCTGAAGCACATGTGACGGATCACTCACGTATTTCCTCAACTGGGACACATGGAACACATTATGGACCTTGGATAGGGTTGGAGGCAAAGCCAAGCGATATGCCACCTCTCCAACTCTGTCCAAGATCTCAAATGGCCCAATAAATTTCTGACTCAGTTTGCCACGCTTGCCGAATCTCATCACACCTTTCATTGGAGAGACTTTCAATAGTACTTTCTCTCCGGCCTCAAATGAAATATCGCTCCTCTTCAGATCGGCATAACTCTTCTGTCTATCCTGAGCGGCCCTCATTCTCTGTCGAATAATCTGAACCTGCTCCACCATCTCCTGGATCATATCTGGCCCCAATGTCACAACATCGGCTCGATCATCCCAACACACAGGGCTCCTACACTTCCTCCCGTACAGAGCCTCAAAAGGAGCCATGCCTATGCTTGCATGGTAACTGTTGTTATAAGAAAACTCGATCAACCCCAGTCGATCCTCCCAAGATCCTCCGAACTCGAGTACACAAGCCCTCAACATATCTTCAAGGGTCTGAATCGTCCTTTCAGTCTGACCATCTGTGGCCGGATGGAAAGCAGTGCTCATCTTCAACTGGGTACCCAAAGCGGCCTGCAACTCTTGCCAAAATCTAGATATGAACCTCGAATCTCGATCTGAAACGATGTCCTTGGGTACACCATGCAGTTTGACCACATTCTGGACATATGACTTAGCCAATTCAGCTTTACTCCAGGTATCTTTCATGGGAATAAAGTGGGCTGACTTAGTTAAACGATCCACGATCACCCAAATCATGTTGTTGCCCCTCTGAGTCCGAGGCAACCCCACGATAAAGTCCATCGAAATATTCTCCCACTTCCACTCTGGCACATCCAACGGTTGAACTTTCCCTTGAGGTCTCTTATGCTCCCCTTTCACTCTCTGACAAGTCAAGCATCTCGATACAAACTCTGCGACTTCCTTCTTCATGTTAGGCCACCAGAACGTCTTCTTAAGGTCTTTATAGAGCTTATCACCCCCTGGGTGAACTGAATATGGAGTAGCATGAGCTTCAGTCAGGATCTTCTTCTTTAGCTCCTCCACATCCGGAACACACCATCGTCCACTGAACCTCAAACTACCATCAGTATGAATACTGAACCTGGTTGCAGACTCTCCACTCTCACTCTCCACCATCCTGCGCCACTTCTGGATTCTCGCATCATTATCTTGCAACTCCCGAATCTCACCATACAACTCCGGCTCTACTGTCAAGTCACTAAGAGCATCCCCTTTCCGGATCATGAATATTCCCATCTCCCTTAGTTCACCATACAACCTCCCCCTCGATCTGGCACAATCCAAAGCATGTATTGACTTCCTACTGAGAGCGTCAGCTACCACATTTGCCTTGCCTTCGTGGTAGACAATCTGCATATCATAATCTCCGATCAACTCTATCCACCTCCTCTGCCTCATGTTCAACTCTTTCTGGGTGTAGATATATTTCAGGCTCTTATGGTCAGAAAACACCTTAAAAGTGGCCCCATAAAGGTAGTGACGCCACAATTTCAGTGCAAAGACCACAGCGCCCAATTCCAAATCATGAGTCGGATAATTCTCTTCGTAGGTCTTCAACTGGCGAGAAGCATACGCGATCACTCTACCATTCTGCATTAGCACACAACCCAACCCATGCTTTGAAGCGTCGGTGTATACTTCAAAATTATCACTCCCAACTGGCAAGGCCAGGATAGGAGCTGTTGTCAGGCGTTCCTTAAGGGTTAGGAATGCCTTCTCACAACTCTCATCCCAGATATAACGGTTCTCCTTCCTCATCAAGGATGTCAACGGCTTTGCTATCTTTGAAAAATCTTTGACAAATCTCCGGTAATAACCAGCTAAACCCAGAAAGCTTCGAATCTCACTCACATTCTTTGGACTTTGCCACTTAGTCACTGCCTCGATCTTACTAGGGTCAACAGCCACTCCCTCTTTTGAAATTACATGCCCCAGAAATGCCACTTTCTCCAACCAGAACTCACACTTGCTCAACTTAGCATTGAGCTTATGCTCCTCCAAGGTCTGAAGTACCTTCCTCAAATGATCTTCGTGCTCTTCTGCATTCTTAGAATATACCAGAATATCATCTATGAACACCACCACGAACTTGTCTAGATACGGGCTGAAGACTCGATTCATCAAGTCCATGAACACCGCAGGAGCATTAGTCAATCCAAAGGGCATAACCACAAATTCATAGTGGCCATACCTCGTTCGGAAAGCGGTCTTCGGAATATCTTCATCCTTTATCCTCAATTGATGATACCCGGATCTCAAATCAATCTTGGAGAAAACCCCGGCTCCACTCAACTGATCGAACAAGTCGTCAATTCTCGGCAATGGGTAACGGTTCTTGATGGTTACATTGTTCAGCTCTCGGTAGTCAACACACAACCTCAAACTCCCATCCTTCTTCTTCACAAACAAAACGGGTGCTCCCCAGGGCGACACACTGGGTCGGATGAATCCTTTCTCAGCTAGTTCATCCAACTGCTTCTTCAACTCCTCCATTTCTTTCGGCCCCATACGGTACGGTGATTTAGATATTGGTCCCGCTCCTGGTTTGAGATCAATGGAAAATTCCACTTCCCTCCTCGGCGGTAACCCTGGAACGTCGTCTCGAAAAACTCCCTCAAACTCCCGTACCACAGGTATCTCACTAGTCTTGGGGGTCTCAGCCTCACAATCCCACATTTGACACAGAATCAGACTCTCTCCTTTCCTCAAGCTAGATTTCAAGGTGTTGACAGATATGAATTTGATTTTTGGCTTGACTCGGTATCCCTTATAGGACACCCTCACTCCCTTGGGTCCCTTCAATGAAATCTTCTTTTGATGACAGTCGATGAAAGCTCGATACTTTCCTAGCCAGTCCATCCCCAAAATCACCTCAAAGCCCCCCAGAGGAAACTCTATGAGGTCACAATAGAAAATTGCTTCCCCGATTTCGATGGGTACACTACCATATACTCTACTACAGACTATCGACTCGCCTGATGGTATGGTTACTGGATCCGCGATCCAATCAAATCTCTCAAGTCCCAAAGCCTTAACATGATCTCTAGACACAAACGAATGGGTGGCACCGGAATCGAAAAGTACAAAAGTAGACTTAGAGTTCACAAGAAAAGTACCGGTTACCACATGTGCATCCTCCTGAGCTGCCTGCTTTCCCATGGCAAAGAGCTTGCCACTGGACTTGACTCCACTCTGGCTGGCACCAGATGTCCCAGCCTGCTGGTTTCCTGTCGTCCCCGTCTTGTTGTTGTTCCCACTTCCATTGTACTGATTCTGATATGAACGGTTCTGATTGCTGTTGTTGTAATTCCTCTGATAGTTGCTGCTGCCTCCAGACTTCGCACCCCCACCATAGTTTGTCATGGGTGTGCGATAGCCACTACTGCCATAGGACTGAGTACGGGATCCCTGGTATCCGGAGGTAGGTGTACGATAGCCCCCGGACTGATTTCCTCCAGACGAACGACACACCGCCTGCTTATGTCCCCTCTTTCCACAGCCGAAACACACAATTCCTGCCGAACCACTGCCAGAAACCCCACTCATGTGATTTCCCCCACTCTGATTTCTCCCACCACCAGAGGCACTACTCCCGAAGTACCCACTGAACTTGTTATTACTTTGCTTTTTCGACCCTGAACCCTCTGCTACTGTTTCAGCTTTCCTCTTTTCTGCCTTGGACTGTTTGTCCTTTTTGATCATAACCGAAAGCCTCTCCGCCGCCCCAGCCCGTAAATAGATGTCACGGATTGTGGTGGGCGGAGCTGCAATCAGTCTCTTTTTGATGGCGATAGATAATCCCCTCTCAAATTTCATGGCTAGCATAGCATCGTCGAAACCCATGTCTCCCACGTAGTGCACCAACTGGATGAACTTCCTGTAGTAAGCCTCTACGGTCATGTCCTCCGACATCTGGAATGAGTCGAACTCCTCCCTCAGCTTGCTCTTTTGGAATTCTGGTAAAAACGCCTCGTTCAGAACCCCCTTGAATGCATCCCACGGAACAAACGCGGACCCACCCTCTATAGCTGCTTCCCGGAGCTCTCCCTTATTCGCGGTCCACCAGTCTCCAGCCATACCCCTCAGATAGTGGGCAGCCTGGTCCACCATCAGCTCTTCAGGGCAGTCCACTAACTCGAACAGGTTACCGAATTCTCTGCACCAGGCCCCCAGCAAATGAGGCTCACCCTCCCCGGTGAAATGAGTGGGTTGGTGCCTTGCAATTATCGTGCTCATTTTCGCGGAGTCCATTCGTTTAGCCTTTAGAGTCTCAATCTCAGCTCGTAAAAGATCTAACTCCTCTTGTGTGATGTTAGCGAGGTTGTCTCTTCGCGGAGGCATACTATAATACAACAGAAAAGGAATGAGTCCCGACTCGTGTGGGTACCCATTAAGATTAGGGCTAAGATCCCTAAACAATAAAGTCTAGCATCAACTATCAGATTGAGTACTACAAAATTATAACATGGCTCGGGATCACATAACCGCATATCACTAGACATGATGAGAGAAGAATTACTAGCACGTTTCAAATCTCTTAACATACCACAACAATATACACCTTTTATTCAAACAGATAAAGATTCATTCATGCTCATGCCCCTTCCGGCTTTTCCAAATCACTTGTACTCAGATTTCTCATAACATACTTATCACAGTACGCTATCACTTCTACCACTTCCTATTCTACCCTTTTCTCTCATATATGCACTCTGGGTTCCCGGGTAAAACTGATAGGGCCTATGGTTCGGTGTGAGGGGGCCCCAGACTCATACTTCCCCTTTAGTGTGCTCCTAACAGTCCTATCCCGGGGTTCATTTTATTTTGACTCTCCTACATTCATTAGGTTTATTAGGTTAGGCCTGAGGATCGTTCGCTCTGATACCACTTTGTAACACCCCCATTTATTCAAGGGCCTGAACTAGGACTCCTCAGATAAATGAGAGTGTTACCATCTCGGTTTCCCGAGGCAGTAGATACAAAGGAAGATAAACAGTACTTTAAATATAACGTTAACTCAAAACATGTTCTTACATCCGTGCCCAAAAGTCTTAACAAAGTAAATAAAGTACAACTCTTATAAAACTGACTAAGGTGATCTAGACATCTAAAACTGGTCTGGATCCAAGCTCTTCCTCCCATAGCTCCCCCTTAGTCTCAGCCACCTGTCAATCTGCTCCCCAAAAGTTGGTTCATCACAGGTGATCACGAATACACAGGGTCAACCACGAGGTTGAGTAGGGAAAAGAGTAAGTAAAACAACAATATAATAAACTCCGCACCGATCCAACGCCAAATAAACTCCGCACCGATCCAACACCGTATAAACTCCGCACCGATCCAACACCATATAAACTCCGCACCGATCCAACACCATAAATACTCCGCACCGATCCAACTCCGAATCACAAGGCACAATATATATATATCCACAATATTTCGGAATGATAAAGATAATATAATTCAACGATCACATGATAAATCACACAAATATGCTTATTCACAAATATGAACAGATTTCATCTTATTATAATCAATATTTTCCCCTACCTGAAATAGCAGGAAAAGTAGATACGCCCAAGCTCGTTAGAAGTGTTCCACACGAAACTCGCTACCTAAACATATATACGTAACGAATTAAAGTACTTCCCGAAACCAAAACAACCCATACTTACTTTAATTAGAAACCTTCCATAAATGGAAAGTTTCCAAAAATAGAAACCCTTTATAAAAGGAAAGTTTCCATAAATAGAAACTTCTCAAACTTATAAATTCCCGACTCATAAACTTCAATTACACGATAAAGGAAAATAAAAGGAATGAAAAACGGCTTTTAGTACTTAGTAGAAATATCATAATTAAAATATGATTAATAAGAGACTTCAACCAATAATAAAAATAATAAAAGTAATAATAATAACAATAATACTAATAATAATAATAATATGACAATAATAGTAATAATAATAAGTAAAAGGAACAAAACACGAATCACCACCCTTAACCAACCCGACTCCCACTAAACTCATCCTCCTAACACCTCCAACACCCTACCACCACCACCAACAACCACCAGCCACGGTACTTAGCACCACCCTAAGCATCCGTGACCGCCGGCCGTCGAGTCGTCCGTCGCCGGCGAGGAGAACCAGCCCCTTAAACCCGGACTGACCCCTCACCCCACCAACCAACCAGCCTCCTTAACCCGACTGTCGACGACTCCTATTAACCAAACCACCTCCCGCGACGGCTGCCCAGACCACTCCTGACACCAGGTTACTGACCCATGGTGGTACCACCGTGTCGACCTCCCACGAGTCAACGGTGGTACCCCTCCCAAAACACCCCTGCAACCCCGTGAAACCAGACTCAGCAAAACAGGGTACGACCAGAGACACGAACCATGCTACTGCCGCCTCCTTAACCGCCAAATCCCGACACGACAAACACCATGACCTACCCTTGACCACCACAAATCATAAAACGCAAACACCCAGAACCAAAACCAAAAAGATTATACTCGAAATACCCACACAAAACCATACGAACAAGGCCCTGACTGCGAAGGAATTAATTTAGTTGTTTCAGGCGACAAAACCACCCTTACTGGTGGTTCCTGGCAGCCAACGGTGACCCCTACTGTAAACCAAACACTAGTACTAACGACATGGATTAAGTTTAAACCCAGAACTGGACTCGCAGCCATGAATAAACATACGAAAGTTACAGAAATTACAGGTAAACGCAAAGAAGAAGAACGAGAACGTGTTGACATACCCCTTTCTGGTTCAGATCGACGCAGTTCTGACCACCCTATGACCACCGTGACCACCACCCTTAGAAAAATGCTATGTCGGCTGTCAGACTATGAGGTTTTGGTATGCTAGATAGGGTTGATTAGGTCAGGGTGTTAGCTTAAATATGACGGCTTGAAGTAAGGTGTAGTTAGGGTTAGAAACGTGGGCTGCTTCCTTGTGTTTTGCACGCATATCGAGGCCCATGGCCGTGCTGCCATGGGTCCTGGGTTCGAACCTCAACAACTACACATTTCTATTATTATCTTAAGGTGGCTAGTTTCCCCTTTCTAGTCCCATCTAAAGCCAAAACAATCTTATAAAACGAGTACGAACAACCTTATAAAACGAACGATTTAAAACAAAAGAAACCAAAAAAACGAGGTATTACACGGATAGGTGGTTGAACATCCACCCCCCTAATACCTTCACTACTTGAGACGACTTAGCCACCGCTTTTCTCGCTAAGTACTACCCATTTTCGAAGACCGCAATGCTCCGTAATGAAATCACCCAATTTCAACAGGATGAGGGTGAAAGCTTGGGAGAGGCGTGGGATAGATACCAAGATTTGCTTGCTCGGTGTCCTCATCACGGGATACCCACGTGGTATACAACTCAAACCTTCTTTCAAACTCTTCTCCCACGCACCAAGGAGATGGTGAATGCGTCCGCGGGGGGTAGCTTTGACCACCTCCCAAATGAAGATGGGACCGAACTTATCAAGAAAATCGTGGATTCCGAGGAGAACTATGGTACTAGGGGAAATATCTTGCGAAAAAGTAGCAAATACCCTAATGAGCACCTTTCCAACTCCATGGCAAATGAGGAAACCAATGCCAAGTTAGATATGTTGACCAAGAAGTTGGAGGAATTGACTAAGGGGGCTACAAGCAAGGAGACCAAGAGCAACACACCGGGAATGTACCAAGTGCATAATGTTGTTGCTTCATGTGACTTGTGTGGAGGAAGTGGGCATACGTTCGACGTATGTGCCAATAATTCATTTGAGGGAAGTGGGAGTGAAGAGGAGTTGTATGGTTTCCAAGCATTCAACAACTCTAGGAGTCAAAACACTTTCAACCCGAACTCCAATTACTACCATCAAGGCATTCGTGGGAGCCCTTACATGAGTTACAAGAGTACTAATGTGTTGAACCCACACCAAATTCAACAACCACAAGTTCAAAACCCACCCGGATTCCAACCGAGGGGTGGGAGTTTCAATCCAAGGAACAACTACCACAATCAAAACTTTTACCAAGGGAACCAATCCAACCAAGCAAACCAAGGATTTTCACAAAATTTTAATGATCCAAATTTTAATCCCAATTTCCCAAACAACCAAAACCCACAAAACTTCAATCCATCAAATCAAAACAACCACAACCAACAAAATTTCAACAACCAACCCCCATTCCAAAACAATTTCAATAACCCAAACCCACAACAAAACTTCCACAACAACAATTTTAACAATCAAAATTTCAATGACCAAAATTCCAACCAACAATTTCCTAACCACCACCAAAACCCAAACTTCAACAATCAAGGGCCCAAGGGAAATCAACAAGGTGGGGGTACAATAAATGACTACGGGTTCCCCGTGCCCCTTACCAACACACCTCATCAAGATCCCTCAAGTGACTCTCAAGTTGGAGAGTTGCTTAAACTTGTGAAACGTATGCAAGCGACACATAACCAAGAAATGATGAATTTGAAGATGGCTAATCAAAAAGAAATCCGGGAAATGGAGGCTAGAGTTGCCTCACAAGCCTTAGCCAACCCACAAAGGCCACCGGGCGGCTTTCTTGCCCAAGGTCAAAGCTCCCGGGATGCTTCAAAACCACATGGTGTCAATGCTATTATGACAAGCAAGCAAGAGCAACCTATGCTTGAGAGGAGAGGTGATGAAGGGGGGTCCAAGCAAGAGCAAGTTATGACGGTATTTGGAAGTGGAAGTGAAGAATGTCTTGAGGAGGAAGTGATGGTGATGGTGCCCAACACTTCTCCGGATGATTGTAATGAGGTCAAGATTGATGACTTAAACTTTGTCATGCAACAAGTCTTGAAAATTCCAAAGAAGAACTGTGATGAAAGCCCGAGTACCAAGGGGAAAGAATTCCATGTGATAGAAGAAGAGGACCGTGGATATGTGGAGAGCCTCATGGAGAAAAGAATGTGCGAATTCTTTCGTAAAATCACCAAGGGGGACCCTCGTTGCAATGAGTTGATCAAACTTGTTGAGAAAGTAGAGGCCACAATCCCCTCCACCCAAGAAAAGAGGGAAGTTAATGCCATCTCATTGGCGGCGAAAAAGATTCCGAATGATTTGCCAATCAAGTTAGGAGATCCGGGGAGTTTCTCTATTCAATGCTCCGTAGGAGGAAGAAACATTGAGCACGCTTTGTGCGATCTTGGAGCAAGTGATAGTGTTATCCCACTTGCCATGGCAAAGAGATTGAACATTAAGCAATTATCCCCTCCTACAACGGACATCACTCTTGCCGACGGTACGGTTAGACCTACTATTGGGGTCCTTGAAGATGCGGTGCTTAAGGTGGGATCGCTTTCCATCCCCACCGACTTTATGGTCGTTGATATTCCGGTTGGTGAAAGCTCTTTTGTTATTCTTGGGAGGCCCTTCTTGGCCACCGGGGGAGCAATCATTGACGTGAAAAGAGGTAGGCTAACCTTTCAAGTTGAAGATGAGTTGTGTGAATTCGTGCTCCCGGATGCTCCGGACAAGTACCTTGAGGATGCAAACAAAAGCGTGAACTTGATTGCTACAATGGGGAGAGTTGAGCCCTCGGTGAAGTTTGATGAAAAAGGTCCCAAGGAAGATGTTAAGCTTAACCATTGTGAGCCATTTGTGAGACAGTGGAAGAGCCCGTTGACAAGGAAGAAGAAGTGAGTTCAAGTAGTTTCTTCAAAGGCCCCGAAAGTGGAAGGGGGGTGTCGAAGGAGCTTTTTTTGGAAAAAAATGTGAAGGTTCGAGAACCGGGGTTGAGCAAGATGGAAACCCGAAGTGCGAGCAAGGTCGAGTGCCCGGCCGAGGCTTTTGACCTTTTCTTAAGGTCCTTAGCTAGCATGGACGAGGTTCCCGTCTAGAAGAATTGAAAATTGATCGTGTAAGGTTTGATGGAGTCACTTAATAACCACCGTTTGTAAGTATTAGTTTCCTTTATTTCATGTAGTTTGCATTTTTAGTTCGATTCTTAGTTTGGTTTTTAGCTTGCATGAGATATTTGGAAATGTTGTTTGCTTGTCTTGGATTAATTCTTGAGTATAGTCGGAGGATAGTAGGCAAAACCGTTGTTGGCAAAGTCGATTTTTATGTTCAAGTAAATTATTTTTCGAAATTGTGTACAGGTACTCCCAGCCGGCCTACCGGCTGACGGTCCCATACCGGCTGAGAGTACCTGGACACATTTCTGTTTTTGATAGTTTATTTGGCAGATTTCAGATTTTGCACTCCCAGCCTGCATAATACCGGCAGCCGGTCAACCGGCTCAAAGACTTGTTAATTATTCAAAAAGCAAAAAAACAAAGAGACTTGATTCCCAGCCGGTCGGCCGGCAGCCGGTCCACCGGCTGAGAATCATGGAGGTGAACCATTGTTTGAAGAAAAAGAAGGTGAAGAAGGATCCCCAGCCGGTCGGCCGGCAGCCGGTCCGCCGGTTGGGAGTTTTTGTAAGTCAAGATTGAAGAAGAAGAGAAGATTGAAGAGACGGATTGAAGGCGGATTTTGAGCCGGTCGGCCGGCAGCCGGTCCGCCGGCTCAGAATCAAAACCCATAAAAAATGTTCGAAAAAATTCAAAAACACCAAACCCTAACTCTCAGCCAGTCGGCCGGCGGCCGGTCCCAAACCGGCTGAGAGGCGTCTGCTCGCGAAATTAAAACCCACGACTCCCCTTTATTTCTTCATTTCTACTTCATTTCTTCTTCTTTCTTCCTTATTCCCTCTTCTCCCTCACATCCCCTACCTACAAAAACACCACCAAACACTCCAAATCAAAACCCCCTTTCATTACCTCATCAAATCACCTCAAAATAACCATGTCAGGAAGAACGGAAAGAAGATCAAAATCAAGACACGACCCAATGGTGGAGCAAGAAGTGCAAACTGTCCTTGATAGTAGCTACATTGGTCCGGATCCGAGCTTTCCCGGGCTCTAATTTGCTTCTATAGAACAAAAAGGTAATTTCACTTACTTTAAGCATCGCCCCCTTCATCCGACTAGGTTCATTGATAGGGCAGGTTTGAGGGAACTTGGGATTGAGAAAATCACTGCGGATCTTTTTGATGGTTTGGGGATGATAGCCTTGTATGAAACTAGACCGTTTCACACCTCTCCCCGATTGACTTGGGAGTTTTTGAGCTCTCTTAGGGTCACAAAAAACCGGAGTTTAGGGAAAGTGGTCTTATTGGAATTTCGTCTGCTTAACAAGGAACACCGTCTTACCTTGGAAAACTTTGCTTTAATTTTTGGGCTCAACGGAAAATTGCCTATTAAGCCTCCGGAGGGTTTTGATACGGGGGCTATTTGGACCGCCATCACCGGTTTAGTAAGTGATAGGACAAAAAATAAACCGGCTTATAGAGTGCATTTGGCACCGATTAGGATTTGGCATCGGTTCATGGGATGGACCGTCTTTTCTAGGGATGAGCCTCACAATTTTACTAATACGGAGCTCGAGATCTTAGGGTGTTATTTGGTTAGTGGCCCGAAACTTAATATTGCTCACCACATGGCGCTTCATTTAAGTAGCTTGGCAACCCAACCTCAGCTTACCACCCCTATATGTGTTGGGGGGATAGTCACCTTGATAGCCAACGACCTTTGTTAGAGGCACTTTACGGTGGACTACATTCAGGGTGAGAACGTGTTATCTCGCTGGTACTTGCAGGAGGCTTTGGGGTGGATCAAGTATAACCCCAACGATCGTAAAGAGTATTGGCAGATTCGCGTAGATAATAAATTCAGAAAGTTGGTACCCTTGCCTAACACCGAGAGGATGAGAGTTGTGCCAGGGAACACCTCCTACCTCCTTGATATTGAGGTGGACCCCGATGAGCTCCCTCCGGATCAGCGCCCTCCCAGGACTTACTCCCGAGATAGGACCGGTACCACCGCATCCGACCTCCAGTTTGAGCAGTTTCAGCAGCCCTCCGTCACCATGCCTCCTTTTCAGAGTGGACCTTCAATTTTCCAGGGATCCACCTCCGGTTCCATTCCACCTCAGTCTTACACCATGCCTCAGGACCTCATATATTTCATGGCCCGGGTTGATTTGGGTATGAAGACGGCGGCAGACCTTGCAGACGAGCGCCAAGCATTGGCGGATGAGCAGCATAGGGATTTGACTTATAGGCTTGATTACATATACCACGATCAGGCCTATGGGACATTTCCCAGCTGTGATCAGTCTGTTCGCCAGGGACTTCATCATGCGGCCGGTGGTCGCCCGTCTTACTACATGCCTCCCGAGGCGGGTTTTGTGCCCCCCGAAGGGCGTTTTTTTCGGGGAGATCAATGTTGCCCCGGGCTATTTCTCTAGCCCGATCTTTCCCCCGAATTTCCGTGGAGCCGGGAATTCAGACCCCCGCCCTCAAGGGCACCATTCTCCCCATGGCATGGTAGGTGACCCCGGGGCTAGTGGCTCGCATGCTTCGCCCTTTCGAGATGTAATGCTCAACCCGGATGACTATATGGTGGTGGATGGCAATGGAGAAGGTGATGTGAGCGGTAATGTTGGTGATGATGAAGAAGATGATGATTGACCACCCTTGGAGGTGGTAGGTGATGGCTATGCTCCCCTTGAAAAATCCAAAGCAAGTAACTCCCTCAATCCAAATTTCACTTTACTTTGCATTTTACTTTCTAGCATGCATTTAGAGTAGTTAGTTAGTTTAGTTAGTTTAGTTAGTTTGTTTTAGTTTTAATTTCATCACTTCATATCTAGTTTAGTTGCATTCATCTAGATTCATTAGATTACTTATTTTATATCATATAGTCACATGTAGTTTGCATACATATAGATTAGAGCATTTAGTTTGCATTTAGTTTAGTTTTTAGTTTTTCATTTCTTTTGTTTACCTTTGTTTTTATTGTTTTCATAAAAACCAAAATCCAAAAAAATTGAAAAACCAAAAACCTTCAAAAACATGTTCTTTATTTTCCGGTTTTCCTCCTCACACTATGCACATAAATAAGTGTGGGGAGGAATAACCGTTTATTTCAAAAATACAAAAACAAGTCTTTATTTTCTCAAAAATTTCAAAAAAGCCAAAAACATGTTGTTTTCGTTCTTTTTCTTCATTTCCCCCTTGCACTTTGTTCCATTGAGGACAATGTAAATCTTAAGTGTGGGGAGGGAAAATATCCACTTTGTGAATATTTAACTGCTTTTGTAAATATGAAAAAACTTCAAAAATACCAAAAAAATCGAAAAATTTCAAAAAATTCAAAAAAAATATGTTTTCCTTTCCTTTGTTTTTGTTCTTTGCTTGTTTTGTATATATATGTTTGTTGGACTAACAAGTGGCAGATACGACGACAACCCGAGGTATTAGAAGAATGAAGATGCTTGGTATACTCTTTTCTACTTCTTCCTTCCCTTTCCTATTTTCTTTTTATGTTGATAGCATGAAGGAGAACGGGATTTTTGTGCCTTAGATGTTCCTTTGGGGAACTTTTGGTTGTTGTGGTTGATGTGCTGTTAGCTTAGCCTTGTTGTTGTTGCATGTTTGTTGTGTTTAGTATTAGTTTGCTTTTGTTTCACATGCCTTTTCATTTTCATAGTTTTGTGAATATGTGTTAGTCGGTTTTTCCGTTTTGCTTTTGTTTGTAAATATGCATAGGAGGTTGAATAGTGGAGGATATATGCCGTCAATGATGATATTTGTCTTGCTTGTGTCTTACCCCTCCTAATAGCTTGCACCGTTTGATGTCACCTTGTTAGGGTTCTTGCTTGCAAGGACCCGGAAGTCTAGGCTTAATGACCAAGTTTCGACCACCTTGTGAGACCGTGTTAGACCTTGACTCGACCTAGGACCGACATTAGCTACTCAAATGTGAGGATAGAATCTCCTTTATAGTCGGTCCATCAAACCGACTCAATTTAGGATTGTGAGTAGTCCTCCTTACGTGGTGTGTTATGTCTATACGCATAAGTATGGCGCTCGTTCCTTATTTCCGTGATTAATGTTCATGTGCATGTGAGACAACTTTTGTTCCAAATAAATCAACTTCACATTTGCCAAATTAGCCTCGTTTTGACCCTTTCATCTTATTCCCCTTTTCTTTAACCACTTTGAGCCTTAACCTTTTCATTTGGCCTAAACTACTAGATGAGCTACATCCCAAAAACATCCTTCCTTGATCAAGAATGGTTGCTTTTGTGGTACTCGGTTGGTGGTAGAGTCGGGATCTAGATGCCGGTTGGTGGCTTCTTCCGTTGTGTTCACTACTTGTTGTTTTCTTGGTGTTTGGAAGATTGAGAAAAAAAGAAAAGAAAAGAAAAGAAAAGAATGAAAAAAAGAAAGAAATTAGAAAAGCAAAGAAAAAGTTGAAAAAGTTTTGAAAAATTCAAAAAAAAAAAAGTATATATATGTGTTTTGAAATAGAAAAAGGCTAGCAACAAATCCCTTTCATCAAGGGGACATAGAAAAAGCCGTTGCTACAATAATGTGGTCTTTTGATGTTTTTGCACGCGTGCCGGGTTTACACAATTTTTGCATTTGATTTGATTTTCAAGTCGTATGTTAGGGTGTAGACGTTGTTCGGTGTTTTTAATAATGACCACTTTGTTTAAGGTTGTGATGGGTCCGATTTTTCCAAAGTAAGTTGGGGTTTATGCAATTTTTGCTTGGTTTTGTTAAAACCAAAGTTAGGGCATAGACGTTGCTTAGTTGTTGTAATAAGGAGTTGTGTTGATTATGGCAATCATTCTTGTTTTTGAGCCTCAAAGCCTAGAACGGTGCTTGCACCAAACCATTTTCACTCAACCCAAGCCCCGTTGCATCCTTGTTGTTGTTCTCATCATGTGCATTTGCATTTTTCATGGATTTTTGGATGGAGTACCATTCTAGATTGCGGGCATGCTTCGCAAGTTGAGGTAGGTGAGTGATTTTGGTTACTTTTTGTCACAAAAATCACCCCCCTTTCTTCCCTTGTGTGTTGAGTGTCTCCCGTGAGAGTCGGTACATAGGGTTCTTTTATCGGTTATGGGTCTTACATGGAGTCGAATCATGGGTGTGTCGTGTCATTCTTGGAAGTATAGCTTAGTACTTCCGTTTGCCCGCCTTGAATTAGTTTCTTGGCCTTTGGTGATGTCATTTTTGGTTGCTTGAGCTTGATTTAGGGGTTTGACATTGTGGTTAGACTTTGAGTCGGCATCCTCCGCTATAGACCTCATTTGTTTTGTTTTTCAAAACCCCGCTTGAATGAGGCAAGCGGTTGTCTTTTCCTTTTTCCGATACATGTTGCTTGTCTATACGTGTTATGTTTTTACTTGTTTGCATCAAAATTTTTGTAGCAAGACCAAACTTGCCTTGCAATAGGGCGTTCTTCCTCATGAATGTCAAATTGTGAGTTGAAAGGGCTACGGGTGTAGTTAAACCCGATTCGGCTTCTAGTTAGCTTAGCTAGTTTGTTTCTTTGTTTTCTAATAAGGGTTATGTAGTTACTCGATCTCTTACTCGAGGACGAGTAAAGTTTAAGTGTGTGGAATTCTGTTGAGCTCCATTTTGGTCATTATTTTCATTGTATATTCTTCATTTTCGGTCCCGATTCGACCTCGCTTAGCGTGCCTTTGATTGTTTTTATGCCCGTTACCTCGACTATTCCTATTTGATTCACATTTTGTAGGTATTGCGGCGGGGGCGAAGAAACGGGAGCAAACGAGACGAATTTGGAACGAATTATGAAGAAATTATGAAGAATCCTTCCCAATGCCTCCCAGCCGGTTCCCAGCCGGCGGCCGGCAGGCCGGCTGGGGACATTGACTTGACTTTTTGGCGAAATTATGCAAAAACTTTCAGGGATTTGGTTCAGGGCTCCCAGCCGGTGGCCACCCGGCAGCCGGTCAGCCGGCTGGGGATCATGTCCCATACTTAGCCAATTTTCGAAGGTTGAAGAAAATGCGTATTTGGGCAGATTCAAGAGAAAGGACTCCCAGCCGGTGGCCGACCGGCAGCCGGTCCACCGACTGAGGGTACCTGTACACTGAAGAAAAAGAGCAAAAATTCAGAAGTCGAAAATCAGCCTCCCAGCCGGTGCCCGACCGGCAGCCGGCCGGTCGGCTGAGGATCATGGCACTTTGAAGAAATATGAAGGAAAAAATCAGAAGTTCACATTTGGACTCCCAGCCGGTCCACCACGGGCAGCCGGTTGACCGGCTGAGAATCACATTTCAGATTTTCGCACTCTATATAAACCCGCACTTGTGTCATTTACTTTTTCACGCATTCCTAGACACTTTTTACGCATATTTTAGGGTTTTTACTGTTTCATTGAGATTACTTAGCCAACAAAAAACTCTCTTAAACATTTTAATCTTTCCTTAGTTTTTAGCTTAATCTTTTAGTTCTTGTTAATCTCTCCTTAATCATTTCCTTAGTTGTTGTCCCTAACAATTGTCTTAGGGTTTTTGGTCGTATTTTGGGGGCATTTGAAAGGATCTTCCATTTGTAATCAAAGTTCATGCCTTTATTCAATTGTTTGGTATAATCTTCCTAATCCTTACTTTGTTTTTACATTTCTTTGAGTTTTGCTTAAATCAATTGTTTACCTTTGCTTGTTCATGATGTTTAACACTTGTTTATCTCTTATTCACATGCTTTTCCTTACCATGAGTGAGTAGATTTATACCTAGGGTTAGGGGGGAACTTGGGTGGTGATTAGATGATAAATTCATGCTAGTTTGTTGATTAGTTGTTTTTGATAAAGTATTTTTCCATTTGTTGCATGCTAGGTGTTTGATGATTCGCTTCAACGAAAGTTGGGCTTTGATTTTTGCGTGACTTGCCTTTAACGACGGTTGAGGGTTTGTCTTAGCATGTTTAATGGTTGGTTGTGGGTATTTGTAGCGAAAGCTAGGGTATTCCGACCTAGGTTTAGTCGACTCGAGAAAAGAGACTTACCGAGACTACTTACTTGAGACCTACTAGTTCGCTTTCTAGTATCTTCGTCTAACCATCTTAGTGACCCCCGACACCCTAGTTTTCCTTTAATTGATTTTTAATCTTAACTTATTTGCTTTAATTGTTCTTTAGTTGTTAATCAATCATAAACCTATTACCCCCGACTCAAGTTATAATTAGAACGTGACTATAAAATTTCCCCACCATCCTTGCGAACGATAACCCTATTATACTACTTTATATCGGGTTTATAAATTTTTTGATCGTGAGAACTGACGACTTAATCTCGCGCATCAGAAACAACAACCAAATCTCCTTTTATAGAAAAAGAGAACCATTATCAAATTACAAGAACCCGTTACCTAAACTAATAATTCTCCACGTTCGACAATTTTTCCTAAGTTACTAAACTAATTAACTACTTGAAATCCCATGCTAGCTCCACTACCGTCGCCTCCCTTTCCACTTGGATCGTTAGGATCTTCATTAAATGGCCGTGAACCGGGGTTGCAAGAGTAGAAATATGTCTCCATGGCTTTAAGACGTTCTCTCATCAACCGCATATCCTCATCTCTTTCCTCATTTGCGGCTCTTTCTTGGTCAAGTTGCGATTGCAATTGACTTACAAGAGCCGGCTCGTAGGTTTGTCGCGACTCATATGAGGACCTTTTAGCCGGTTCCTTAGAAAATACCCCATGAGCTTGTCCGGTCCCATATACCATACCCTTCTTGTAACCATGCATCCACCAATTTAAACCAAATTTCATTATCTGACCGCTCAGGGTGGGCCTCTTTCTGTGCCTCATATGCCTCCTATAACATTAAGAAAACTATTATTAGTTAAGCAAAAACAATCATTATCGAAGTTAACAAAAAAACATCATATTAGTTGAGTAGAGAAATTATCTTACATATAACTCTTTGTCCTTCGCCTTGATCCAAATTCTTCTCCGCGTCTTTTCGTTGACCTTCGAATGCGTGTCAAGGAAAAGTTCGGGGGCCGTCATCATCGTCTTCATGCCGCCGTCTTTCTTGCTGTTATCCTTCTTCTTCTTCCCTCCCTAAATAGGGAAAATTGTTAATATAAGAAGTAAAGTACATTCATTCAAAAAAGAAGTATTCATTCAAAACTTCCACTAAAAATACGCGTAAAAAATGATCGTGATCCCCCGTGATGGGTAGGCTCGACCTCTGCATCTTTCTTCCCTCCTCTTTTGTTGATCTTTTTTTGAGCGGACACGCCTTGGAACTCGGGAGTCTCGCGCCGCTTCATGAGATCCTGATATTTCTCATCTACAATTAAAAAGTATGTTAGTAGTATTAAGATATTTCATTAATTCTTGTATTTACAAGTGACAAAACTTATATATATGTACCTTTAAGATGCTCAGGTTCCTTCTTTCTTGTAGAAATCTTGTAGATATAGTCTCTATATCTTGTTTTACCAACTTCATGATACCTCTTTAGGACGGATGGTTCATGTTCAGGAGCCCAATAAAAAGATTGCTACACAAAAAAAAAACATTAAATGTAAGTAGTAGTTAGCTTAATGAGTTAAAAAACAACGATATTAAGTATTTGACTAAAATAATTACAAAACAACTATAATTAATGCAATTACCCGATACGCATTGAACCAAGCTTCCTTTTGAGCCGTACTAGCTTTGGTCCAAGAAGTAGGCACAGGACCTAACAGACTCTCCTTTGTGCTAAAAGTTACCCCTCGACGAGGAGTCTGATGTCTAAACCTGTAACAGAAATTATTAAATATAGTAAATCATTTTATTACTTTAAAAAATGAATAATACACATTTAATAAACAACAACACTTACCATAGTCCCGCCGGATCAAGTATAATCCGGCCATCCTGGGTGTACTGAATCTGTACACCATCGTCATCCTACTCCTCCACTTCAGGCTCGATCTGTACCTCTTCTTCTACTGGTTCCTCTTCTTCTTGCACGGATGACGTATTAGCGCGATTACTACCACCGCCTCGCTGTCTACCTCGACCTTCTGCCATCTACAGTCACATAAATGAAAATATTAGTAGGTAAAGAGAAAACATAAAATAAACCTATCAAGCATGGATGTAAAATTGCACAACTATTATATACCAAATTAATCATCATCCTCATCATCTTCTTGATCTTCATCATCATCATCACCAACATCTTTATACTCATCCTCATCCTCATCCTCATTGTCAACATCATCATCATCATGCACTCTCACTACTTCTTCAACTTCCTCCCATCCTTCTTCCACCTCAATATTAATAGTCTCATTATCCTCCTCCTCTTCCAACTCTTCAAAATCTTCATCTTCATTATCGTGAATGATTTCGTCTGTTGGAGATATAATTGTCCCATTTGCTACTGTTTCTTCTTGAAAGAAGGAGGTATCAATTTGTGATCGTGCCTTTGTCTTAATGACTGCCCACCATGCCTTACTATTTCTATCATTAGTCGTGCTTGAATAGGAAGCGAAATACACTTGTTGAGCCTGATGTGCAAGTATAAATGGATCATACTTAGAGTATGTTCGGGTATGATTCACTTCTACAAGCTTGTAACATTCATGTACTCTCATTCCAGCCGGGGAATTATCCTTCCACTCAATCTTGAATATGGTAGTCTTGTAAGCACGGTCACGACCATTATAAGACATCTCAAATATGTTCTCTATAATACCATAATATTCGTGGTCATCAACGGAAGAAATAGTAACTCCATAATTGCATCTAGCCTTACCCTTACCATGGTCGAATGTGTGGAAATTAAATCCATTAACTGAATATCGGTTCCACGTCTTAACCAAGCGTGAAGGACCGAAGGCTAAACTCCTTATCAAATCATCTTGGATATTGAACTCAATCACATGGTTCAGAAACCATTTTGGGAATTTGTCTTCATGTTTATCCCAAACATCATCCTTACTTACATTAGGATGTTCCTTAATGAAATCATTCACAAACTTCGTTTCATATGACTCTAAGATCTCACTATTTGATAGAACGTATAAGTGAGCACGATTGTATTCCTTGTCATCCAAATATCTCGTTCCACCTTTAGAGGAACAACCTTCACCATCTTGAGTTTCAAAAAACTCGGGTAAACTTGTATCAACTTCATCTGCTTTATCAAGATTCAAGTGTTTTGCTTTGGTTTCTATATGTTTTTCAAAGTAGAGAGAACAAAAATTTGCAATCTCTTCCGTTAAATAGGCATTGCATATAGAACATTCTACCTTTGCTTTGTTTCCAATCTTTTTCTTCAAATGATTAAGAAACCTATATATAAATGATTCATTCATTATGTTGTTAAATAAAGTTTGTAATATATTAGTTAATCTAAAATTTCAAAAATAAGTAATATTCTTAGTACCTTTCAAATGGATACATCCATCTATATTGAACGGGTCCTCCAACTTTGGCTTCGTAGGCCGGGCAAATGGACCGGTAGATGCTCCATGGAGTTGAAAAATGAAGGGGGAAAGATCATCTCAAGCTTACATAATATTAGTGGTATTTGATCTTCGAGACGAATCATGTCATCAACACATATTGAAGACGAACATAAATCTCGAAAAAATTGACTAATCTCAACAATTGCATTCCATACCGTGGTTGGGAGGAGATGTTTCAAAGCAACGGGTAATAGTCGCTCCATGAATACATGACAATCATGACTTTTCATGCCTTGTAACCTGAGCCTCTTAAGATCAACACATCGACGAAAATCAGAAGCATATCCATCAGGGAATTTCAAATTTCGTAACCACTCACATAATACCTTCCTTTGTGGTTTGTCTAGAGTGTAAATGGCTTTTGGCTTGGACCCATCATTGCGAATATGTAATTTGGGACGATCACAAAACATCTTCAAGTATTTTCTTGATCCAATAGTGTCACATGTTTCGCCTTCGACAACCATGATCATGTCAATTAATTGCTCAAAAAAATTCTTTTCTATATGCATCACATCCAAGTTGTGTCTGATTAACATTGTTTTCCAATATGGAAGGTCCCAAAAAATGCTTCTTTTAAACCAACCATTTTTCTTCTTTTTGAGTTCTTTAAACTCTTCTTCAGTACCATCAATAGAAGATGGGAAATCACATACCAACTCCCATACCTCATCACCTGGAAGATGCTCCGGGGCATCATCAAGTACCTCTTTCCCTTTTTTGAAAGCTTTCTTGTTTCTCCTAAGAGAATGATTTAGTGGTAAAAAACATCTATGACAATCAAACCAACTAATTTCCTTGGAATTCGGAAGCCAAAAGGCTTTACTTTCACCCATGCAACGAGGACATGCTTTTTGTCCCGCAGTAGCCCAACCAGATAGCATACCATATGCGGGAAAATCGTTTATTGTCCATAAAAGTGAAGCTCTTAGTTGAAAATTCTGCTTTCTGAAAACATCATATGTTTCCACCCCAACTTCCCACAATTGTCTCAATTTTTCCACTAATGGTTGTAAATAAACATCCAAATGGCCTTTCGGATTTTTAGGACCGGGAATAATGAGAGACAAGAAAATGAATTCTCTTTTCATACATAACCAAGGCGGTAAGTTGTATGGTGTGACCATTATGAGCCAACAAGAGTAATTCTTACCAAATTGGGTAAAAGGACTAAATCCATCCGTACACAAGCCAAGTCGCACATTCCGGGGTTCCTCGGCAAATTCAGGATAGATTTGATCAAATCGTTTCCATTCTTCCCTGTCTCTTGGATGACACATCTTTCCCGGAGTACGTGGATTTTCTTTGTGCCATGTCATTTGTTCGGCAAGTTTTTTGGTAGAATAAATTGTTTGAAGTCTTGGGGAAAGAGGAAGGTAAATTAATTGGTTTTCTGTTATTGGTTTCTTACACTTTTGACCTCTTTTACCACTCTTGTTGCCTTTTTTCGTTTTGAAAGCAACATCTCCATCACTTGTCTGAAATCTATCCCTTCCACATTTTCCGCACTTGTCAAGTAACGCATCATCTTTCCAAAACAACATACATCCTTCGGGACATGCATCAATCTTTTGATGCGGTAACTGAAGACCTTTAACTATTTTTTTGGTGTTGTAGAAACTTCGAGTCATGACGTTATCTTCGGGGATAGCATCCTCAAGGAAAGAAGCAATACCATCAACGGCAGGAAATGGCATATTATACTCACACTTCAAGGTTACTATCCTAGAGGCGGCTTGTAATAATGACATTCTGCTCCCTTCGTATAAAGGTTGTTCCGCAGCTTTTAACATGTCAAAAAAAGCCCTTGCTTGGGGATTTGGAGGTTGCTCTTCATTCAAGGCTACACGGTCGTCATTATTGGCAACATTAAACTCCAAGGCATCAACAACCATATCTCTATATGGGTTCTCATCAATATGTTAGATGTGAGGTTGTTCGTGAATTGGGGAATAGGCTTCTCCATGAGAATCCAATTATAATAATTTGGACGAAACCCATTTGTATAGAGATGTTCTTGTACCTCAATGACATATAGGTATTTCATATTTCGACATTTGCTACAAGGACACCTAAGTTTATTTTCTAACGAGTCATATTCCTCTTGTTGCTTAGCAAATTCAATAAACTCGGCAACACCCTCTATAAACCTAGCATTAGAACGTCTCTTCTTAATATCTAACCATCCTTCATACATCCATGAACGTTCGAATCTCTTCATTTTAATCTAAACAAAAACCCATAAAACAATTTTCAACAATAAAAATACATATTTCTAAATTAAAATTACACTCACTTAATTAAAGAACAACCTCAATCACATAATAATAACAATTTATTAACAACAATTTCCGATGTATACAATTAACCACAACCTAATAAGCTAATTTAAGACGGTCTTAATAAGCTAGTATAGTCTAACTAACATCCTAATAAGCTATTAAACATCCTAATCGACTACTTTAATCTAATTAACTAACATCAATAAGGCTAACAACATCGTCTTATACAAACTTCTTATAAACCCTAACCCACAATTATCTAATTAATATGCTAATTGGCTTCTAATACCTAATTAATCACAACCTAATAAGCTATATAAGACAGTCTTAATAACCTACTACAATCACTAAATGCACAAAACAAAACAACAATCAAACAAAAAATTGAAATTGAAATTGAACTACAAGGGGGTATACAAACCTTAAATGAGTTGAATGAAGGGAAGAACACGTAGGGTGGTGGTGGTGGTGGCCGGAATCCGGTGACGGTGGTGTTGAAGGTGGCCAGAACACGTAGGGTAGGGTGGTGGTGGTGGTTTTCGCGTTAGCACGGGTTTGTGTGTTTGTTTGTGTTTGTTTAATTGCGAATAAGGAAGATGGGATTGCAGCTGCTGTTTCTATAGCGCTATTTGGCGACGGACTCACCAAATTGGCGCATGAGGAGTGCTGTCGCCAAATTTAGCGACTATTTTCTGTCGCCAAAATGAGTTTTCAGTCGCCCGGTTGTGTCGGTGGTGGAAATTTGGGGAAAAAGGTCAGTCGCTAAAGTGGCGACTGATTTCAGTCGCCCGAGTTTTTATTCAGTCGCCAAATTGGCGACTACCCGTTGCAGTCGCCAAAAACTGTCGCCCGATTCAGTTTTTCTTGTAGTGTGTGCTAGTATTGCGACCTTACTTGTGACCGTCATAGATCGTGGTAAACCGATTGTCCTAGCTATTTCTTCCTTATATTTATTCATACATCTTTTATTACTTGCTCTTTATTTTCTAGTTGCTGTAGTATTAGAAATCAAACAAAACAAATCCCCCCATTTGGTTACCTAGATAGACTGTGAGATAAACTTTATAATTTCTATAATGAAATCAATCCCAAGAATCAATATAGACTTGAATTAATTTGACCCTTGAATACAATTAAGACGGAATAAAGAACTAACTTAGGTCCATGTCTTACAGACGCAATCAATACAAAGGAAGTATAAACAATTGATTCTCCTCCTTAACCCTTTCCTTAATGTTTCTTGATGATGGAGAAGAATTTGTCTTTCACTCTTTCAATTTCAAAGTACGTTTATTGTTTTGTGTGTTTGTCAGGATGATGATTTTCTATTATTATATATTTTATTCTTTTAACTTCCAAAATATATATAATGGGTTACTTACCTTTTGTTACAATCAAGCCTGATCGTACCTCTTCGTGAAAGATGATGTATATTAGGGTAGGGTAAGAGGGAATAATAATTCCCGAACTTTAATTACAATAATCGGGACCGACCCATCACGACGCCGTCTTTTATATTTAAAGTCTCGTAATATTTAATATGAGTTTAACTTATATTTAAATCCGACACAAATAGGCCATACGAATATTGTTAAATATTCTAACATTCTCCCACTTGGCCTTTGTGTTGACTTGATGGTTCAATAATTATAATAATGTGCACTTTAATGTTAAACTCACTAATTTTTATATCCTTAATCGAATTAGAACTAATTGGATCATGGCGGTCACACATCATTTATATCGATATGATTCCTTCCATGTATCACAAATCAATTCCAAATCTAAGTTGTCTTTAATTTGAGAAGAGCATTAATTCTCACAATTAGTCAAATGTAATCAAATAACTGTGATGTATACTTATACTATAATGATTAACATGTCTATTATATAACAGAAACAATACTATAAGTGAATTCTAGATGTCACATATATAACAAGCATAGTTCTTTATAATAACAAGGCCTTTGATCCAACACCCATGCGTTCTACATGGCCAATGAACGCCTTGGGTGATAGTCCCTTAGTCAATGGATCAGCAACCATCTTATCCATTCTTCTATGCTCAAAAGACACTCTTTGTTTCTGTACCTCCTCCTTGACCGATAAGAATTTTAATTCCATGTGCTTAGCACCCTTGGAGTATTTATCGTTCTTAGGAAGAAGACGGTTGCAGAATTATCACAATAAATTCTCAGCGGCTTGGCTATACTATCGACGATCCCAAGTCCCGAGATAAAGTTTCGCAACCACAATGCATGAATAGTGGCCTCAAAGCATGCCACAAATTCGGCTTCCATAGTAGAAGTAGCAATGACAGACAGCTTCCCACTTTTCCATGATACTGCTCCTCCAGCTAAAAGGAACAAGTAGCCAAATGTTGATTTTCTACTATCAACACACCCGACATAATCTGAATCTGAATAATCAATCACTTCAAGATGATCGGATCTCCTATAAGTAAGCATGAGCTCCTTAGTGCCTTGTAAGTACCGAAGGACTTTCTTTGCAGCCTTCCAGTGGTCCATTCCGGGATTTCTTTGATACTGATCCAGCATTCCAACAGCAAAGCTGATAGCAGGTCGAGTACAAGTCTGAACATAGTTCAAACTCCCAACCACAGATGCATAAGGAATTTTCACTAGTAAAAAGAACCGCCACTGTAAGTCAATTACGGCGGTTGTATTAACAACCGTCGTTAAAGCTAATAATACTTGACAACACTTTTTTATTAAACAACCGTCGTTATATATTTTTGTGGCAGTTTTAACAAGAATCGACGTCAATATCCACTCAAATAATAATAATATCTAAGAATAATATTAAAACCAAACCGCTCTTATATGTTACCACCGCCACATTAGATTATTTGAGACGGTTTTATTAAAAGTGACTGAAAAAAATATCACGCGCTTCATAAATTAAAATTTAAAAGTTGAAAGTTGAAAACACAAATGCACAATTCAATCCTCATCATTTCATGGTTTTAATGAGATTTTCTACCATAGCAGTTTTCTCAGTTGGAAGATGAGGATCAAACTAAAATGCGCACTCTCTGCATAACCATAGTAATCGACATGAGGAGGTAACAAGCTCTTTGCCATCTTTTTATTACTCCCTCCATTCTTTTTATATCACCTCATTTCTCCATTATACATCCTCCATTCATATTCAAACTACACTTATTCCATTTTAATCCATTCATATCCAAATTACACCTTTCCTAATAAAGCCAACAAAATTACTAAAATATCCTTATAAACATCAATTATTTACGCAAAAAGTCATCAAATGGCCCACCATTACTCCACCACAAACAATAAAAAAAACAAAATATACACTTTTCATTGTACTTCTAATAATATTTTAATCCTCTTAAAAATTGTGCATAAAGCATAAATACACTATGGATTTGAATGAAGGAAGTATATGAGAAATATTATATTAAAATGGCTGATTAAATTCCATTAAATATGAGAAGTATTATATTGAAATGGGCTGATAAAAAAAAGAATAGAGAAAGTATTAAATAATTTAGCGAGCTAACTCGATACTTGATCTATTCTTCCTAAACAAGATAAGTCTCACATTCCACCCAATCCCAGTAAATGAGTCTCCTTTGTGAAAAGTCTTTTTTTTTCAATACCGGAGGGATAGTCTAAAGCTTTCTTTTCTTAATCTAAACAGGTGTATAGTATTCCCTCTTCGATTACTCGGATCCATATCTCTTCCCAAAATGCAAAACCCTATTCCCTAATCTTATTCTAACTTAAATTTAATTCATATTTTCAAGATTCAAATCTTCATTCTAACTCAGGTATGATTTTTTATTCAATTATTTTTAAAGTTGATAGGGTTATGGTTTTCAATCAAATTCGTTTTCAATTTGGGGATAATTTGTTTTCAATTTAATTTGATTTTAATTAAGTATTGCGCATTTCGTACTATTTATTAGGTTTAACGTGTAATAGTAACGAATCCTACCCGATCTGTGAGAACTAGTTCGACCTGCCAAGTTCACCTGTTATCATCTAATAGTAACGAATCCTTTCCTCTATAATCTACAAGATATATACTCCCTTCTATTCATAATAACCTTCTCTGTTTCTTTTTTTCGTCAATTCACAATACCTTCCCTATTTCCTTTTTTGGTCAAGTTTTATATACCAGTATATTTTAATCACCTCACTCTAACACAATACTCCTACAATACTCATACTTTATACTTATTTTAATTACCTTACCTACAACAATACCCCACAATACTCACCCTCTCTCCAATCATCTCACCCCACGACAATACTTTATGCTTATTTTAATCAAACCCTTAAAATATATAAAAAAACTTTACCAAAAAAGGAAATATGGGAAGGTTTTTTGGGGTGGAGAGTGACGGTTGTGGTTTTGGAGTGGGTTGAGGCGACGACAACAAGTGGATGACAGTGTTCGGTGGGGCGATATGGTGGCGTCTCAACAGTGATATAGGCCTATAGGGAGACGGTCGTTGCAACCATTTTTTAGTAGATAAGTAGTGGTTGTTTGTGGTGGTATGCGTTAGTAGTAGAAGTGAGTGTGAGTGAACTATTATTAGTTCCTTTTCTTGATGTAACCAAACAACTAATTAAATTTTAGGTAATCATTTACCTTACCCCCTCTTACCTAGGGGTGTAACCGAGCCGATTTGAGTTCGAGCACAGGTGGGCTTGGAATCGGCTCAGAAGTTTGAGCTTGAGCTCGGAATCAGCTCGGAATTATCCGAGCTTAAAAAATCAAAGCTCTGAATCAGCTCAGATTAGACTCGAGCTCAACTCGAGCTCTATTCGAGCTCGGTTAAATAATTTTTTTCTTTACTTTCATAAACTTGTAAGTCAAAATAAAAATAAATATATTTTAATACAAATGAAAATATAAAATACTTATCAAATATAAAAAAACAAACGATTATAAATGTTAAAATGACATTTTATTAGGAACAATAAAAATTACAAATTGACAAAATAACTAAATAGTAGATAAAACGAGCCTAACCGAACTTCCGATTTCGAGCTCTACTAAGCTCGGAATCGGCTCGGATTTGGTCCACCCCGACTCAAAATCAGCTCGGAATTAGTTTTGACCGATTTCGAGCCGAGCTTTGACCGAGTTGATTCCGAGGGCTCTACGAGCCGGCTCAGATCATTTACAGCCCTACTCTTACCTATTCTAATTTCATTTCTCTTACCGTTACTCTAACCAAACGCCCCCTTAATGTTTAGTTTCTTAATGACGTTATAAATACTAATTTCGTCGCAGTCAATTGTTTACTTAATCTATTTTAAGGAGTCTAAATCAGCTGTTTGCCTTTTGATTTTAAAAATGTCAAAAGGCCAAAAATAAACAAATGACCATTATATATTTGCACATTTTTACAAATTTTCATCACTTAGTTGTGTTTCTTTAAATAATAGTTAAACTTCAATATATTTTCCTCAATTACCACCATCATTTTATTAGAGATAAGCCCAATCAATCGAATAATATCTTCTATATTCTTATCATGTGTTTTAGGTAGACTATAATTCTCAATTAGTTAAGTAAATATTCTTCCTTATTTTGTTACCTAGTTTATAGAATTGTATCCTTGTATGTATCTTTGTGTTGAACCATATATTCAAATGTATATATTAATTATATATGTTTATGTTTTGATAATGACAAGTCTAGCTATATATATTATATACTCGTACGTATAATCGTGTGCTAAGTGTACAGAATATTAAGTTAAAAGATCTCATCAATCATGTACAAAAGATTCAAGAATATTAGTCAATGGATTGACTAAGTCGAAGATTGAAAGAAGATCACAAGCGCATAATGAACTAAAGTTATATTTATCAACTATGACTTTAGTATGAGATTGGTTCAAATTATAGCTTGGAGCTATAACTCTATATAGAAGAAATGATCGAAATATTTGTGGTGGTTGAAACGACTTTAGTTTCCAAAGTCGTCGTGAACAATTAATATTTAATTAGTATTCTATTTTTAGAATATGGAATTCTTAATCTTAATAGGGTTAATATAAAATATCTTTTGGTTTAAAAGTAATAAATAATTTTCTTATGAGTTAATTATTTTTTTCTAATAAATTAAGGATTTTTATTTAACTTTATTGTCAAATAATATAATACTAGAAACGTGCTAAACGGTTTTGGAAATCGTGTAGAGTCACACGTTTTAGTGTTTGTATAGGTTTGGTTAAATAAATATTATGTGTTTATTTAATATCCTAAACAAATTAGATTATATTATGGAATATAATTTATTATATTTTGACGAGGTTTAGGAAGTTGCTTTTAATAAGGTTGCTATTTATTTATTATATAAGATCTTTCCTAAATATGAATTAGTAAAGTTATTTCATATATAATACTTAAGTATCTTATTTAAATCTTTCCTAAATCAATTAAGATTAGATTTATTTATGATAGTATTACCTAAAGACTAGAATTCTAGTTTAAGTAATATTCCTAAATCATCTAGGGTTTAATAACCTAGATACAATTCCATATAAATAGATTACTTGTGACACATTGAAAAATACGAAATTATACACATATATTTACGCAAATCTAGACAAACCGCCGGTCATAATTCTTCAATATTCGAGCTTAAATTGACATATTCGTTTCAAGATTCAAGTGCTCCAGCATTGATCTTATTCATCCAAGATTGTGACATTGAAGAACATTGAAGACTTATCTTATTAGCGTAAGATAGTTCGAGTATTTCAAGGTACTCATTGTAAGCAAGTATTTAACGGTACTTGTCGTAGCTAGATATTTAAAGGTATCTAGATAGAGTTACAACTAACATTAAAGTTGTACGAGTAGGGTTGATAAAATTGTAATCCGGAGTCGGTACTAATTTTATTAATCGAGAATAGTGGACGTAGGTTTCAAAGTGTGAAACTGAACCACTTTAAAAATATCTTGTCTCTCTTTATTACTTGCTCTACTCGACAATCACCATACAAAAGCACACATCAAAGAAAGTTTTGAAAAAGAAGACATACTCAATTCAACCCCCCCTTCTTGAGTATATCGTATCAATCGACTCTTCACTTTGTATTTATACCTTTTCTCATAATCAAAGAATTATATTTGGCATTACCAATTCTTTCATGGTATCAAGAGCTTGAGATCCAAAACACAAAATAAACCCTACCTTTTTTTTTTCCTCGATGGCCGGCAACGCTTTCACTCTCCCCAACCCCGGCGAGCCACTCGTTCCCTTGGTGGCCGTCAGTTTTTCCAACGTTACTCAACTCACCTCTTCCACCTATCGAACTTGGTCAACTCAAATTGAAGACTTGCTTTTTGGTTATGACCTATTCAAATATTTGGATAATTCACATCCATGTCCACCTTCCACCATTGATGATAAGGAGACCTCTACTCCTAACAAAAAATACAATACTTGGATGCGTCAAGATTGCCTACTTAGTGGCGTTCTTCGCGGTACTATCCACTCTAGTATTACTCCTCTCTTTCTCAATGCCAAAACCTCTCAAGAAATTTGGACTCGGTTGAAGACTACCTATGCCAGTACTTCGCGTGGCCACATTCTCCAACTCAAGGATCGTCTCAAATCGATCACCAAAGGAGATTCCTCCGCCACTTACTATATGCAATCGATTCGTACTTATATCGATGAACTTGCTCATATGGGCAAACCTATGGACGATGAAGACATTGTTGCTCAAGTGTTAGATGGGTTAGATCGTGAACTGTATCGCTCGCTTATTGATGCTGTCAAAAAATCGGGACACCACCATCACCTTTGACGCTCTCCATGAACGCCTCATTCAATATGACCTCTCTCTCAAACATTCACCTTCCCCCCCTCACCCCTGCCTCGGCCATGGTGGCATATCACCACAAATCCTCCACTCGTTACCCTTCCCGTGCCTCCTCCCCTGGCCTTCTCCCTACCCCATCCGCCGCCCCACTCCTCCCCCTACCACGGCCTTTAAAGGGAAGTGCCAGTGGTGTCATACCACTGGACACTTTCTTCAACTCTGTCCCAGTTTTAAGGCCAGTCACCCCACTATCCCTGTGCCCAGCCGTAACCCTCTCTCCAACAAAACTGCTCCTCCGCGCGCCCACACCGTCTCCCTTACCACATCTAACCCCTCCCATTGGACCCTTGATAGTGGTGCTACACACCACATCACCCATGACCTAAACAACATTTCCCTTCATTCCCCGTATGATGGAAATGATGACCTCCTTATTGGTGACGGGTCACCCTTGATGTAACACCCCAAGAGTATGAGAAGAAAGTTGTCCCACATCGGTAGAATGTGAGGCTTGTGATATGTTTATAATAGCTTCCACCCACCACTTAGTAACAAGGCCTTGTGCTTTTGGGCTTAAGTGAGGACAAATAATGGGCCCAAAGGCTTACCTCCCATCTTATTGGGGGTGTGTTACGACCGTGGTGGTGGGTCGGGTTGTTACAAATGGTATCAGAGCGACCCTGCGACCGTGTGGTGAGCCTGTGGTCGGGAGTACCCCGGGTCACACACCTAGCGGGGGAGGATTCTGGGCTTGGCTGCGGTCAAGGTTGAGGCACAACGAGGACGTTGTGTTCTTTAAGTGGGGGAGTTTGTAACACCCCAAGAGTATGAGAAGAAAGTTGTCCCACATCGGTAGAATGTGAGGCTTGTGATATGTTTATAATAGCTTCCACCCACCACTTAGTAACAAGGCCTTGTGCTTTTGGGCTTAAGTGAGGACAAATAATGGGCCCAAAGGCTTACCTCCCATCTTATTGGGGGTGTGTTACGACCGTGGTGGTGGGTCGGGTTGTTACACTTGACTATAAAAAATATTGTTTCATTCTCTCTTCCTCTTGACTTCAAAACTATTCAATTAATCATGTTTTACATTCTCCTTCAATTTCAAAAAATCTCCTCTCTAAATTTTGTGCTGACAACGATGCCATTGCTAATTTCACTGTTGATTCTTGTCTCTTGCAGGACCGTTGACGGGACGAGTGCTAATTATAGGGTTTTTGGTCTCAGGACTGTACGAATGGCGCCCCTCGCGTCCCACGGCATTGCTAACACACGGGTCTTGTGATGGGTCTTTGCATCATAAACTTGGTCATCCGTCTTCTTCTATTTTACATTCTATTAGTCGCATGAAAAATTTAAGTATTTCGCATTCTCCCAATTTTCATTGTACTTCATGCTCAATTAATAAAAGTCACAAACTTGCGTTTTATGAGTCTACACTTACCTTTACTAAGCCTCTTGAACTTATATTCTCTGATGTGTGGACTTCCCCCTTCATTCGATTGATGATTACAAGTATTATGTTGTTTTTGATGATCACTTTACACGTTACACCTGGCTATACCCTCTTAAAAATAAATCTGACACCGCCCCCACCTTTAATCGATTCCGCGCCTTAGTCGAAAAACATTTTGCTCAACCTATAATAAAAATTTTCTCCGACAATGGTGGAGCATACCTCAAACTCACCCCCTCTATTACTAATGATGGTATTACACACCTTACTTCAACCCCCCCCCCCACACACACACTCCAGAACACAACGGCATTGCTGAAAGGAAACACCGTCATGTCGTTGAAACCGGCCTATCTCTCTTATCTCACGCCTCCCTACCCCTTACCTTTTGGTCTTATGCCTTTGTCACGGCCGTCTATCTTATTAATCGTATGCCTACCCCTGTTCTCCACAACGTCACTCCCTTCTTCAAATTATTTAACCTCAAACCCAAGTACAATAAACTTCGAAACTTTGGTTGCCATTGCTACCCGTGGTTACACCCTTACAACAATCACAAACTTGACCCCAAATCTAAACCGTGTATTTTTGTTGGCTATTCCACGACCCAGAGTGCTTATCACTACCTCGATGTCACTACCAAACGTCTTTACACGTCTCGCCATGTTCAATTCGTTGATCATAAATACCCTTTTCCCGACCTTGTTCAAAATTCCTCACCTACACCTCACTATAATTCCCTCCAATGGTGTACTTTTGCACTACCCATACTCCCTGAACCCACGTCCTCCCCTCCCGTAACCCCCCTGCCTCCCCTCGTGGCTCCCCCTCCCCTGCTGTACCACCTAACCCGTCGTCACCCCCTGTCTCCCCTGACGCACCACCCAACCAACCACCGTCTCCCTCTCCCTCACCTCCCCCTCCTTACCCTCCTCCTCCGCCTCCTGCCTCTAGGACGACTACTCGCCTCATGAACAATATCCGGTGTCCTAATCCTAAATATGCTAAACTTGTCACCCTCTCCACTTTTCCACCCGTAACTCTAAAAGCCGCCCTCCAAGATCCGAAATGGCAAGCTGCCATGGAGGATGAACACTCCGCTCTTCTAAAAAACAATACCTGGACCCTTGTCCCATCTGATTCCTCCCTCAATGTGGTTGGGTGTCGATGTGTAACAACCCGGATTATAAAATAAAGGAAAAACATAATATAAATGAATATCAGAGTGTAACTCAATGATAACTGGGTTAAGGTGGCGGAAACACCTTACCCAAATCCGGATCGATACTCAAATCGAAAACCAAACTAATACATTATTTAAAGGTTATTATAAACTTAAAGCAAAGTTCCTAAACAATTTATTAAGCTCGCTTCGCACATTCCCCAAGCAAGCATCAACCAAACAGCGACCACCTGAACAACCTGAGAAGGGGGTCGACAATCAGTCGGGAGTAACTAGATGCTCTCCCAGTCATGTTAACAGCAATTGAATATAACCAACAATCAATAACAATTGAAATGTAAAACCAGTAAACATGCGAGATCATCTGCACTCATGAAAGTCCAATCAAACTTACCATCATTTGAAGACATAATACGGCAATCATGTGAGGATATAAACATGACATGACATGAAAGCAAACTTACCATACCATAATATTCTCAACACCAGACCAATGAACCAAACGAACCTATACCATACACGACCACTAGACCATGAACACTTACAACCCAAGTAACTCACGACTCATAGTAACATAAGGCACAATGCTAGCAATAAAGCCTAGCGAATATGGTGACACACAATCCATTGCAACAGAAGGCACAAAGCTATCATCAAAGCATAGCGAATAGAGCGAACGCCCGTTAGAGCGTATCACCACTGCCTCTAACTTGTCTGAGCGTATCACTACTGCCTCTGACTGACGGAGCGTATCACCACTACCTCCATCGGTGTGGAGCGTATCACCACTGCCTCCACGGTACTATGCATAGCGTATCACCACTGCCTATGTGCCTAAGACCTGGCCAGACCTCTCGATGCATTAACTGTACATCGACCGACACTCGGGACCCAGAACGTTTAACTGACGAATCTGGCCACCCCCGAACATAGACCAAAATAAATCCCACATCAATGGGTGGCGTTAGTTCATTCCGATAGTATTTAACTGATACTATCGTCATTTATTCAAACTAGCCAACAACGATGCACAGTTTAACTGACTCCACACAATAGAACGGTCTAACTGACTGTCCAACCCAAATGTATAGAAGTATCCAACGACATATACAAACACAATATTATACGAATACTGAACACAACTCAACATGTGAAACAAGTCTAAACAACCAAAGTTATAGTAACTTTAACTATAACATAAGTAATGGGTGCGAGGTTGTACTAACCTCAACTATAACTTCCACAAATGGCTTGAGGTTATAGTAACCTTAGCCAAACCTTGACACGAACCTAAAGTTATACTAGCACCAACCATAACCTTGAGTCATACCTCAGGTTTACGTTAGTCTCAGCTATAACTTTAACTTGTAATTCAAAGTTATATTAACTTCAGCTATAACTTTGAGTCGTACTCAAGGTTGTACTAGTTTCAGCTATAACCTTGAATCATATTTTCATGGTTACACATACTTCACTATAACCTTGAGCAACACTCTTGTCCATTAGCCTTGCCGCCATCTAGGGTTTTTCTCGCGAACCCTAGTTGCGCACACGACACCCATAACGACTTATCAACATATTATAATCCATAATTAAGATAATAAAACTTACATAAATATATGAAGCACAATTAATTCATGACAATAAATAATCAAACATGTACCAATCGTACAAACAATCATTAAATCATATTAATAACATCAATTGGCATAAACACAATTAAAAGAGAAACACCTAGTTACCTTTTTGACAATTAATGAAAATCTTCATAAAGAATACGACCAACAAAGCCTTATCTCCAACACGTGTCAATAACCACAAAAATGAACTTTATCGAAAGCGGAAATCCAAATCCTTGTGATGGAAATAGTACGAAGCAATAACTCTTTCGAAAACGCCAAAGGGAAAGACATCTTCTTCTTTACCCACAAAACAAGAGACCCAAAACGTAGGTCTAAAGGTCCATACAAATAATTCCCAATAAAATATTTTGAATAGATTATATTGTAGAGGTAAGAGCAAGGATTGTGAAAATATAATTTATATATGAGTTTGTAAGAATGAAAGATATTCAGCAATGAAGTTAATGGGATCGGTGAAAAGAAAACAAAAGAGGAAGAAAGGGACGAGAGGCGTGCGGCAAAACTCACGCACAAAACATATGTATTTGACCTAGTTGCTTGCCAGGTTAAAATCTATTTATAAGGAGATTAACTAATAGGCTTTTGGTCCATTAGCTCATACAATGGATTATCTGATTACAAATTGGACTGAGCCATATTAAAACGTAAAGAGAACTTGAAATAGAAAAGTAATTAGTAAATTAAAATAATTAAATATTGCACAGAGATTTTAAC
The DNA here is from genome assembly GCA_029255685.2 of Silene conica. NCBI lineage: Eukaryota > Viridiplantae > Streptophyta > Magnoliopsida > Caryophyllales > Caryophyllaceae > Silene > Silene conica. Next base: position 80,729,562 of record CM055314.2, read on the forward strand.
TCGTCCAAAAGTAGCTCAAAACGAGGAAACGATAAAATAGAAAACGGAGCTATAAATATATTTTTCCAAAATCCATTAATAAGCTTCGAAATACTTAATTAAATAAAATACTTTTATAATAAAATATTATTATAAAATACAGGGTGTTATAATCTAACCCCCTAAAAAGAAGTTTCGTCCTCGAAACTTGAATTTCAAACATAAGATCAAAACAAGGTAAGAATTACAAGTGATCATCAACGAAAGTCAGCTCAGAATCCTAACCGCTGCGCACTCTGACACTTATCAATACTCAAACCATTGAGAGATATCCTACACATCCTCAATGTTATTATCATCTTCACAAACACTACAACCTCAGAAGACATCAAAAACATACTATCACAACCCAAAATAATCATTTATCTCAACACGATCTAGTTATCACAAAACTACAATCTTTTCACACATGCATCACCTTTAAGCATGTGGTTAACACTCATAGAGTCTATTATATCTAACATACTAAGACATCAAAGGTTGTCTCACTTTCACCAAGTACACTCAACACCATTCAGTAGTACACTCATCAATGTGTACTATTCCATCTCATGAACTATATAACTTCCAGTCCTCGTACTCCAAACATTACTCCACCATCATTAACCATCATTAAACGACATGTATAACCTCAAAAAAAACGTATTACTATTTCTCCAAGTCCAAATAACTTTCAACAAACACTTCAAATATAGCTTACCATTCACCACAAGATATGACATTGACCAAAACCTGAAACAGATAATCTCATAGTTAGAAAATTCTTCCAAATAAGCAAACTCTTCTATTCACGAGTGCCATTAAATTTATTGCTACCATAATTTCCTCAAAATTGTTAGTGCTTACTTTGATTACAACTCTTAACCTCAAAAGGCGTAATATAAACCCCCGATAGTCCTCGATATATATATATATATATATATATATATATATATATATATATATATATATATATATATATATATATATATATATATATATATATATTATCCAAAGTCATCAATCTCAAACCTCAGTCTCACCACCTAATCATCAGTGACACTCGCAAGATCCAAATCATTCTCTTTGAACACTTATCATCAATAAACCATTTCCATTAAGGCATAACAACATCACCATATAAATCTTATCACCCATGCTCACATAAAACTAAGCTTATAACCTCAATTCATAGTCATGATTTACTATCCATGAGTATCATCTTACCATTAAGAATGCACCGAATCACTGTATAAAGCTATGTCCATCAAACTAATAACATCCTCAAACTCTCAAACCTCATATAAGACCTTTTATACTCTTTCTCCAAAACTTTATATGTCATACAAATTCATACTCTCATTCAAAAATGTTACTAAGTTCCCAATCTCCAATAGCCAAACATCATACTCACAGATCTAACATTACTCCCAAAAGGATTCAAGCTTCCACTACGAGATGATCACAAATAGGTCTAAGGATATTTCAAACATTTTCAAGTTACCATAAAAGAATAAGTAACTTGTAAACCAAAACAAAATATGTTCGTGCAATACTACAAAGCAAAAGAAAACCTAGTTTTCTAAAGTATAAGCTCAATGAGAAATCAATGAAAGAGAATAATTACAAAATTTCAAAGAAGAAGGAACTACTGGAGTTGAAATAAAGAACAAATAGAGAGTAACGATAGACAAAATAGACAGAGAACAAAGATAGATAAGACACTTTTGGACTAAAGGCTCAAATAGAAGAGGTATGGCCGACACGTGCAAGGATGACAAGAATAGACGACTCCAAAACAAATTTATAAACACAAAGACGACACCTTAAGATAAGATAAATAAAGCACGATAACCAGGGTCTTACAATTCTCGTACAATCATCACTCAAGGTCACAACGTCTCGAAACATCCTTTCATAATATCTCCATAATACCTCAACACCAACAAACATCTATATAATTGCCTTTTACCATCACTAACTACATCCCTCGGATTCTCAACTCTCAAGATCATAAACTCTCATGACCATCAACTCTCAAGTCCTTCCACTCTCAATAACTCCATCTAATCATACTTAATGAATTAATCCATAACAATCTCTATACCCTCAAAAGAGGAACACCTCGATCCATTATAATCACCGTCGACATGATCGTTCCTTAAGCCAGCGCTAAAACTCTTTAACATTAACACCTCACAAGCCCATAAATTATAATTCATCTCTTTCACTCAATCCTTTAAAAGGCATCCCTTCATAACTCACTAAAAGTGTCATTAACGATTCTCCCTCTTCAAATATCATATTCCAATTAAAGTCGAGCAAAATCTCTAAAATTCCCAACGTGCTCAATCTAAACTCCACAATAACAATCAAATCATTTCCAACATTCAATCCTCGATCCATAAATAATTCGCATCACCTTTCCCTTTAACACAAGATAAGAATCCAAAAATTCTAACCATTAAGAGCATAAGCCTCGGTATTCCCCAAATCATATCATAAGATAAATCCACTAATTATGTCTCTCACTTCCATTAAAACTATAAAACCACAATTAAACGTCTTATGTCACATATCATTCACTCACTCTCTATCCTCAAAAAGGTATTCCTCAAGCATACAATGAACTTAACATTCACTTATCCCAAATGAGATTTCATCCTAACAACGACTATTCCCAAAATCAAGTGCATCTCAGCAACCTCTAATCCCAAAGTAAACTTTTTCTTAACAACCTCAAATCTCAAATTAACTCCCTCGTTACCAACTCATAAATGCACTTTTCTTTCATTCCCGAACACCACAGTTTGCCAATCAATTTTAACTTGATGCCTCAAAAACCATAAGGGAAACAACCTCGAAATCACCTCAAACAAGGACGATGTTACCAAAAGATCCAAAAAGGATGAAAGTACGATAAGAGTAAAAGTTCAGGTTATCAAGGAAAAAGTTTTGACCGACATATAACCAAAATGCACGACATGTAAGACGTAACATGCAAAAGACATTTTCAAAATTGACCATCTTTAAAATCAACAGAGCCTGCTCAAAAAAGTTATATATGAGCAACATGTTTTTGTACAATTAATAACGAAACGTAACATAAAGTCATAAACAACACAATATATAAACTGTAGATTTAGTTCAATTAATAACAATCAACATTAACTCTTAAACAAACAAATATACGAACAAAACATGTAATACAATTAATAACGATGCAAAACCTCAATGTATAAATTCACAATTGCATGAACAACACAAATAACACAAATAATAATTATATGAAACATTAACGCATAATAAAACAAGTAGATGAATTATAAATTCAATACATTAAGTAACGATATGAAACATAAAGGACAACAAACAAATACATGAGCACACATGTAAAACAATTACTAACTATACGAAATATTAAGGCATAAACAAATAAGTAGATGAACAATACATGTACTATAGTTAACAACGATAATGAAACATAAAGATGTAAACAAACAAGTCCTTAAGTGTTTCTACCCCATTTACTCTCACTCATTTACTAAGTCAATATAATTTTAGTCATTAACTACGCGAGAGTTGGGAGCGTGTTCGCTCTGATACCAACTGTAACAACCCGGATTATAAAATAAAGGAAAAACATAATATAAATGAATATCAGAGTGTAACTCAATGATAACTGGGTTAAGGTGGCGGAAACACCTTACCCAAATCCGGATCGATACTCAAATCGAAAACCAAACTAATACATTATTCAAAGGTTATTATAAACTTAAAGCAAAGGTCCTAAACAATTTATTAAGCTCGCTTCGCACATTCCCCAAGCAAGCATCAACCAAACAGCGACCACCTGAACAACCTGAGAAGGGGGTCGACAATCAGTCGGGAGTAACTAGATGCTCTCCCAGTCATGTTTACAGCAATTGAATATAACCAACAAAAAATAACAATTGAAATGTAAAACCAGTAAACATGCGAGATCATCTACACTCATGAAAGTCCAATCAAACTTACCATCATTTGAAGACATAATACGGCAATCATGTGAGGATATAAACATGACATGACATGAAAGCAAACTTACCATACCATAATATTCTCAACACCAGACCAATGAATCAAACGAACCTAGACCATACGCGACCACTAGACCAGGAACACTTACAACCCAAGTAACTCACGACTCATAGTAACATAAGGCACAATGCTAACAATAAAGCCTAGCGAATATGGTGACACACAATCCATTGCAACAGAAGGCACAAAGCTATCATCAAAGCATAGCGAATAGAGCGAATGCCCGTTAGAGCGTATCACCACTGTCTCTAACTTGTCAGAGCGTATCACCACTGCCTCTGACTGACGGAGCGTATCACCACTGCCTCCATCGGTGTGGAGCGTATCACCACTGCCTCCACGAGTCCACGGTACTATGTATAGCGTATCACCACTGCCTATGTGCCTAAGACCTGGTCAGACCTCTCGATGCATTAACTGTACATCGACCGACACTCGGGACCCAGAACGTTTAACTGATGAATCTAGCCACCCCCGAACATAGACCAAAATAAATCCCACATCAATGGGTGGCGTTAGTTCATTCCGATAGTATTTAACTGATACTATCGTCATTTATTCAAACTAGCCAACAACGATGCACAGTTTAACTGACTCCACACAATAGAACGGTTTAACTGACTGTCCAACCCAAATGTATAGAAGTATCCAACGACATATACAAACACAATATTATACGAATACTGAACACAACTCAACATGTGAAACAAGTCTAAACAACCAAAGTTATAGTAACTTTAACTATAACATAAGTAATGGGTGCGAGGTTGTACTAACCTCAACTATAACTTCCACAAATGGCTTGAGGTTATAGTAACCTTAGCCAAACCTTGACACGAACCTAAAGTTATACTAGCACCAACCATAACCTTGAGTCATACCTCAGGTTTACGTTAGTCTCAACTATAACTTTAACTCGTAATTCAAAGTTATATTAACTTCAGCTATAACTTTGAGTCGTACTCAAGGTTGTACTAGTTTCAGCTATAACCATGAATCATATTTTCATGGTTACACATACTTCACTATAACCTTGAGCAACACTCTTGTCCATTAGCCTTGCCGCCATCTAGGGCTTTTCTCGCGAACCCTAGTTGCGCACACGACACCCATAACGACTTATCAACATATTATAATCCATAATTAAGATAATAAAACTTACATAAATATATGAAGCACAATTAATTCATGACAATAAATAATCAAACATGTACCAATCGTACAAACAATCATTAAATCATATTAATAACATCAATTGGCATAAACACAATTAAAAGAGAAACACCTAGTTACCTTTTTGACAATTAATGAAAATCTTCATAAAGAATACGACCAACAAAGCCTTATCTCCAACACGTGTCAATAACCACAAAAATGAACTTTATCGAAAGCGGAAATCCAAATCCTTGTGATGGAAATAGTACGAAGCAATAACTCTTTCGAAAACGCCAAAGGGAAAGACATCTTCTTCTTTACCCACAAAACAAGAGATCCAAAACGTAGGTCTAAAGGTCCATACAAATAATTCCCAATAAAATATTTTGAATAGATTATATTGTAGAGGTAAGAGCAAGGATTGTGAAAATATAATTTATATATGAGTTTGGAAGAATGAAAGATATTCAGCAATAAAGTTAAAGGGAGAAAAGAAAACAAAAGAGGAAGAAAGGGACGAGAGGCGTGCGGCAAAACTCACGCACAAAACATATGTATTTGACCTAGTTGCTTGCTAGGTTAAAATCTATTTATAAGGAGATTAACTAATGGGCTTTTGGTCCATTAGCTCATACAATGGATTATCTGATTACAAATTGGACTGAGCCATATTAAAACGTAAAAAGAACTTGAAATAGAAAAGTAATTAGTAAATTAAAATAATTAAATATTGCACAGACATTTTAACTCGTCCAAAAGTAGATCAAAACGAGGAAACGATAAAATAGAAAACGGGAGCTATAAATATATTTTTCCAAAATCCATTAATGTAACACCCCCATTTATTTAAGAGCCTTTAGCAAGACATTCTCAAATAAATAGGACTGTTACCATCTCGGAATGTCCGAGGTAGTGAATAGCAAAGTAAAAACAAACCAAAGTACTTTATATAAAATACGATAAAATTTAAACTTTAGATATTACAACTACTACGCAAGAAAAAAGTACAACTGATGATAACATCTAAGTTTGTGATCTAATTCTAAGTAGGTCCACGCCATGTCTCACTCCTTGCCCAAGCTCCTAGTCCATCTGTCTCTGACCTGTAGAATCTACTCCCCATTCCGGATCATCGTAGGTGTACACGAATACACTGTCAACCTCGCGGTTGAGTAGGGTAACACAATAATAAATAATGCAACAAAGATGATATGCAAATGTCATGATATGCTCGAGCTCAATCTCATTCTCAATCTCAAACTCATACCCGTGCACCAAGCCATACCGAACCTCCCGGCAGACTATAATCGGTCGTCACCGAACATCAGCTCAACAGCTGATAAGACACCAGGCCTGGTCTGCAGAACCACCCTGGGCTTTATATCAGAACAATATCTGACCATAACTTTCTCAGTAACCAATGCATATGCTATGCTCATGAATGCCACAATATAATTATTTTATCATGCAATCAAATATTGAAATACTCATGTCATTGCCAATAATCCACAATCAATCCAACTAATATCATTCTTATAAAATTCATGCTTGCATCCATCACATACAAGGTAACATCCTTTCATAACACATCACAGAGTAAGCATCCATTCATATCACTTTATAAAGTATAGTGTCAGTGTATCCTACCTGGATAGCAAATCTGCAATAAGTAAACACCGTCTAGTAATGTTCCTCCTCGAATTCCGTTCCTATAATTATTACTTGATATTAATTTCAAACCATACAACCGCACTACCAAAATTTATTCGATCTTATACATAACCATATGCTTATAACACGTTATCCCTCCACATTTACAAACATGCTCACATATATATCAATTATCATTAACCAAATAAAAACTTACTAATTATAGACTTTCTAATTATAGACTTACTAATTTTAGCATACGACTTAAATTATAGCATTATTACAACTTCAATAGTAATAACGATATAATTATTCATGAATAATCACAAAGCTTATTTATAAATATTAACCTTAACACTTGCTAACAACACGATTAATAATAACATTAACATATAATATTAATAATAATAATATACTAACAATAATTAATAGGTCAACAAAATAAATAATAAAAATAACAACATCCTAAACAAACAGTACACTAAACTCACAACAAAAACAACACAAAGACAGCCCTTCGACAACCAGCCCCTAGCAGCCCCTAAAACAGCCTCTTCTACACCCGACACGCCATCTGAACCACCGCCGCAACCTGGTGGCTGCCACCATTGCACTACAGTGTACCTGTTGACCCGCACCCTCGCCCCTAACTCGACCATACCAGCCTTCGACTGCCCCTGCAACCACCTGTGGTCGCTGCCATTTTCTCCTGCCACAACATGTGTACCCCTTGTTTACCCACTGTTAAACACTAACCCAGCCACCAGTAACCACCACCAAAAGTCCCTCCAACATCCTTGCACCATAACCTAACCCCAGACACCAACCACGACACAATACCGGTCCCAACCAGCCCTCGAAACCAGTCCCAAAACATCTTGGTTGCCAACATCTGCCCTCTGTTCCTGTACCGTGTTTTACACCCCTCCTACCAACACCTTCTTAACCACCTGCTAACACCGCCATCATCACCATCAATCACCACCCATGACACCTCCCAACACTCACGAACCCCTGGTGCCAGCCACTACCCTTCGACACCACTCAATCCTTTAAACAACCACTCCAAAATCCCTGACCACCCGGACTCTGTTCCTGCAACTCCAGACGCTATTCCTGCAACCTCGAGTGACTCCACCTACCAGACTGTCTACCTAGGCTCTCCGACCACCACTAACCATCCCGACACCACCAGCGTACCCTACTAACTCCCCATCATCAATTCTCATGACTCACGACAACAACCACCCCAAAACACAACAAACAATAACAATACGAACATGACATATACGCAGAAAACAGAGTATAGGGGAGTTGTTTCTGTCGACATTAGGGTGGTTATAGCGACGGATACGGTGGTCCTATGGTAAATTAAAGACGACCAACATGTTATACTTACTACAAGGAATACATACAACCATAAAACCCAGATTCGAAGGTCTTAAAAGTATGAGAAAAAGAGGGTTAAACTTACAAGTACGCAAAGATGAAAAACGAATGGGAAGGGCTGTGTTGCTGTTGCTGTTGTTGTTGTTTACGTTCTCATCGACTCACTGAGGCAAGGTAGGGTTTTTGAGTGTAGATGGAGTAGAGGCAGACGGAAGAATAGGGTTTCTTTTTGGGTGTCGATGAAGGTAGAAAGGAGGTGTGGTGATTAGGGTTTTTGTTAGTATATGTCGATGTATGAGTTTCTCTTTTGCTTCTTACTATGGTCTATTGCTACTCTACTCGAGTCCAAGCCCATTACCGAAAGTTCATCACGTAAATCGAAGTACTATACTACCTACATACCATTCTCGACTCGTAACTTAAAATAACCAAGTACGTATAATTTATTTATAATAATAAAATTAATCATGAGAATAAAATTTTATTAGAACTAACATAAATATATATAAAAATAAGATTTAAATATAATTATGATTCAAATAATAAAACAAGTATAACTGAGATTTAAATATAAAATATGAAATATATTTAATTATAAATATATTATCAAAATAAATAAGTGCGAATGAAATGACATTTTATGAATAATCGTCAAATATAAAATGATTATCAAATACGAAATAATTGTAGAAATACGATTTATAAAGAAATAACATTATTTTACGTAAAATACTTTATAGACATTCCATCTAAAATACTTGTACAAAACATGGTTTGACCGTCGTTGACCAAGGCTAAAATACGGGGTATTACAGTCTTCCCTCCTTAAAATGAACTTCGTCCCGAAGTTCGCCACCCCACAACGGTAGTGAAACATATATCAAGCATGAAATAATCACAAGTAGCACTTATATAGACTTCAAAACACGAGATGTTACATTCTACCCTCGTTAAGAAAACTTTGTCCCCAAAGTTTAATGCATAACTAAGTTAAAAGATATATCACGAATCACGGTATAAAGCAGGATTATCAAATATATCCAAACAATCACGACATACTACTTATCATTATCAACTAGCCATATCATAAATCATCAAGATTTTACAATCCTATCCTCCTTAAAACACGGTTACGTCCCCGTAACCCCATTATAAAATTTTACATCCATTACTCAAAAGATCATCGAAACAACAGGCACAAACCATCAGATAAGTTAATTACACTATAAAGGCAACTAGCATTCGACTTTTCAAGCAACAAAACACACTTGTCAATTTCATGCTACGCATTAAACAAAATCAAGGTAACAAATACTTGGAAGTTTTGACACCAAATTGACACATTTACATCCATGTAGACAATCAACTAACTCATAGTTCATACTTGACGAATTAAAATATTTCATATCAGTAAACATATCATAGAAGAAAAATCCATATTTCTGCACATCAGGTTTAGAGAACGACATTAGGCAAAATTCAAGCAATGTAATAGCGTTTGTATAATTGAGACTACTTTACATAAAACTCACCGAAACAGATAAGATTATATTATCATATAACAAGGTTCATACTCATATCATATGCCTACCGTTCATGCTACAGAATTCATATCAGAGTATTACAGGGTTACATCGCATAATTCATATTTGATTAAACTTTTATATGAAACTCACATAACTTACAATTTCAACAATCAAACATCATGCAACAACTTTCGAAATTCATCATTACATAACCGCTTAGCTATTTTGCGAGCTATTATCGTTTTTAGAAAATATAACGAATTAAATAATCATAGGAAAGAGGATCAATTGCAAAGCTTAAGAAATTTATTTATAACAAATTTTACAACTTAGTTGGTCTGAACAAAAACTTTACAACACTTAGACAGAAATTTGACCAACTTGCAAAAATCACTATTAAATAACGACTCATTAAAATTATGCATAAACGGTAGTCACGTTATAAATGATTTCTTTTTCAAAACCATGAGTCAAAACAGAACCGTGCAGTAACAATCTGACCACTGTTAACCAAGATATTTATTTCCTTCAAAATATAAGTCGTTTTAATATGAGATCAAAATCATTAGAAAGCTAACTCATAAGGTGAATTTATATAAAAATTACACATTCATATAGAGAACACATTTTAAACGGCAGTCCGTACAAATAGGTAACATTCTGGAAACTTATTACACGTTGGTTACTTTCATATTTCACATTATTACTTTACATCGTCATATTAAAACACAACTATTCTCAAAAACATGTTGACGCATATATTGAAGCATATGCGTCATATTAATATTTATTCATTATTTCAACTTGTACCGGCCATCACGAAAGCGGTAAAGATTGCAAAACTGAAAGATAGGATCAACTAAATAAATCAACATTTATACATGTATATACAAATGTACACATAGCTATATGACATTTCTGGCTTGGGGCAACACATTCCGCATATCACTAGACATGGATTACTATAAAATTTAAATCTGATCATCCATATTCAAATTTCAAGATGATATATTACATAGTTACGATAGTCATTTGATAACCAGATATCATATGAAAATTCCTAAACACCAAAATCATATGATAATATCACTCCAATCATTGTTTAATAAGTATACATCCATTCTCTAAAATTTCAATGCAATCATTCAGATCAATCAGCATTTCAATCTCCGTCATATTCTTCTAATGCACATCATCATGCAAGTCAAGCTTATATTTCAGACTCGTATTCAAAACTCCTGTTCTCAAAACTTGGAAATCATATATCTCAATCAACACTCAATATAAGTCTCACACAACACAGATCTCCAACCATATATCACATCATACTTACCTCATTCCTTTTCTGCGGAAACGTTAGCACAATATATATATATATTGGGTCCTGTCCTTTATTCTATACTACCCACGCTCTACATCTCTCAAGGGTAACCAGGTTAGACTGAAAGGGCCAGTGGCTTGGTTTGAGGGGGGCCCTAACTCATCCCAATCCTGGGGCTCCTAACAGCTACTAGCCTGGGGTTCATTTTATTTAGACACTCCTATGTTCATTATTTCCATTTTAGTTTAGGCCTGAGGATCGTTCGCTCTGATACCACTTTGTAACACCCCCATTTATTTAAGAGCCTTTAGCAAGACATTCTCAAATAAATAGGACTGTTACCATCTCGGAATGTCCGAGGTAGTGAATAGCAAAGTAAAAACAAACCAAAGTACTTTATATAAAATACGATAAAATTTAAACTTTAGATATTACAACTACTACGCAAGAAAAAAGTACAACTGATGATAACATCTAAGTTTGTGATCTAATTCTAAGTAGGTCCACGCCATGTCTCACTCCTTGCCCAAGCTCCTAGTCCATCTGTCTCTGACCTGTAGAATCTACTCCCCATTCCGGATCATCGTAGGTGTACACGAATACACTGTCAACCTCGCGGTTGAGTAGGGTAACACAATAATAAATAATGCAACAAAGATGATATGCAAATGTCATGATATGCTCGAGCTCAATCTCATTCTCAATCTCAAACTCATACCCGTGCACCAAGCCATACCGACCCTCCCGGCAGACTATAATCGGTCGTCACCGAACATCAGCTCAACAGCTGATAAGACACCAGGCCTGGTCTGCAGAACCACCCTGGGCTTTATATCAGAACAATATCTGACCATAACTTTCTCAGTAACCAATGCATATGCTATGCTCATGAATGCCACAATATAATTATTTAATCATGCAATCAAATATTGAAATACTCATGTCATTGCCAATAATCCACAATCAATCCAACTAATATCATTCTTATAAAATTCATGCTTGCATCCATCACATACAAGGTAACATCCTTTCATAACACATCACAGAGTAAGCATCCATTCATATCACTTTATAAAGTATAGTGTCAGTGTATCCTACCTGGATAGCAAATCTGCAATAAGTAAACACCGTCTAGTAATGTTCCTCCTCGAATTCCGTTCCTATAATTATTACTTGATATTAATTTCAAACCATACAACCGCACTACCAAAATTTATTCGATCTTATACATAACCATATGCTTATAACACGTTATCCCTCCACATTTACAAACATGCTCACATATATATCAATTATCATTAACCAAATAAAAACTTACTAATTATAGACTTTCTAATTATAGACTTACTAATTTTAGCATACGACTTAAATTATAGCATTATTACAACTTCAATAGTAATAACGATATAATTATTCATGAATAATCACAAAGCTTATTTATAAATATTAACCTTAACACTTGCTCACAACACGATTAATAATAACATTAACATATAATATTAATAATAATAATATACTAACAATAATTAATAGGTCAACAAAATCAATAATAAAAATAACAACATCCTAAACAAACAGTACACTAAACTCACAACAAAAACAACACAAAGACAGCCCTTCGACAACCAGCCCCTAGCAGCCCCTAAAACAGCCTCTTGTACACCCGACGCGCCATCTGAACCACCGCCGCAACCTGGTGGCTGCCACCATTGCACTACAGTGTACCTGTTGACCCGCACCCTCGCCCCTAACTCGACCATACCAGCCTTCGACTGCCCCTGCAACCACCTGTGGTCGCTGCCATTTTCTCCTGCCACAACATGTGTACCCCTTGTTTACCCACTGTTAAACACTAACCCAGCCACCAGTAACCACCACCAAAAGTCCCTCCAACATCCTTGCACCATAACCTAACCCCAGACACCAACCACGACACAATACCGGTCCCAACCAGCCCTCGAAACCAGTCCCAAAACATCTTGGTTGCCAACATCTGCCCTCTGTTCCTGTACCGTGTTTTACACCCCTCCTACCAACACCTTCTTAACCACCTGCTAACACCGCCATCATCACCACCAATCACCACCCATGACACCTCCCAACACTCACGAACCCCTGGTGCCAGCCACTACCCTTCGACACCACTCAATCCTTTAAACAACCACTCCAAAATCCCTGACCACCCGGACTCTGTTCCTGCAACTCCAGACGCTATTCCTGCAACCTCGAGTGACTCCACCTACCAGACTGTCTACCTAGGCTCTCCGACCACCACTAACCATCCCGACACCACCAGCGTACCCTACTAACTCCCCATCATCAATTCTCATGACTCACGACAACAACAACCCCAAAACACAACAAACAATAACAATACGAACATGACATATACGCAGAAAACAGAGTATAGGGGAGTTGTTTCTGTCGACATTAGGGTGGTTATAGCGACGGATACGGTGGTCCTATGGTAAATTAAAGACGACCAACATGTTATACTTACTACAAGGATTACATACAACCATAAAACCCAGATTCGAAGGTCTTAAAAGTATGAGAAAAAGAGGGTTAAACTTACAAGTACGCAAAGATGAAAAACGAATGGGAAGGGCTGTGTTGCTGTTGCTGTTGTTGTTGTTTACGTTCTCATCGACTCACTGAGGCAAGGTAGGGTTTTTGAGTGTAGATGGAGTAGAGGCAGACGGAAGAATAGGGTTTCTTTTTGGGTGTCGATGAAGGTAGAAAGGAGGTGTGGTGATTAGGGTTTTTGTTAGTATATGTCGATGTATGAGTTTCTCTTTTGCTTCTTACTATGGTCTATTGCTACTCTACTCGAGTCCAAGCCCATTACCGAAAGTTCATCACGTAAATCGAAGTACTATACTACCTACATACCATTCTCGACTCGTAACTTAAAATAACCAAGTACGTATAATTTATTTATAATAATAAAATTAATCATGAGAATAAAATTTTATTAGAACTAACATAAATATATATAAAAATAAGATTTAAATATAATTATGATTCAAATAATAAAACAAGTATAACTGAGATTTAAATATAAAATATGAAATATATTTAATTATAAATATATTATCAAAATAAATAAGTGCGAATGAAATGACATTTTATGAATAATCGTCAAATATAAAATGATTATCAAATACGAAATAATTGTAGAAATACGATTTATAAAGAAATAACATTATTTTACGTAAAATACTTTATAGACATTCCATCTAAAATACTTGTACAAAACATGGTTTGACCGTCGTTGACCAAGGCTAAAATACGGGGTATTACAATTAATAAGCTTCGAAATACTTAATTAAATAAAATACTTTTATAATAAAATATTATTATAAAATACAGGGTGTTACACGATGGGTCTTTCGTATCAAATATAACCCCGATAACACTATCAATAAATACAAAGCCCGTCTTGTTGCTAAAGGATTCCATCAAAGGCCTGGTGTTGACTATACCGACACCTTCAGTCCCGTGGTAAAACCCGTCACAGTCCATCTTATTTTGTCCCTTGCACTCTCTCGTGGCTGGTCCCTCAAGCAACTTGACATCAACAATGCTTTTCTCCAAGGTACGTTGTCTGAAACTAATTACATGTCTCAACCTCCCGGTTTCTCCAACCCCTCCCACACCTTAGCTCGCTCCACTACTGAAGCCGAGTTTAGAGCGGTTGCCGATACTACAGCAGAAATTATGTGGTTACGGTCCCTTTTGTCCGAACTACACCATCGTGTTCTTGCTCCCTCGTTATTTATTGTGATAATTTTGGAGCAACGCACTACTCATCCAACCCGGTGTTTCACTCTCGAATAAAGCACGTAGCTCTATCCTTTCACTTCGTGCGCGAACAGGTCAACAAAGGGTTACTACGGGTCCAACACATCTCGGCCAACGATCAACTTGCGGACGCCCTCACCAAACCATTGCCCCGCCCGCGCCTACAGCCCATTTTGCTCAAGCTTGGACTTTCTCTTCAAACGTCAAGCTTGCGGGAGCATATTAGAGATAAGCCCAATCAATAGAATAATATCTTGTATATTCTTATCATGTGTTTTAGGTAGACTATAATTCTCAATTAGTTAAGTAAATATTCTCCCTTATTTTGTTACCTAGTTTATAGGATTGTATCCTTGTATGTATCTTTGTATTTATACATTTTCTCATAATTAAAGAATTATCTTTGGCATTACCAATTCTTTCACATTTTACCTCGAGCCGTTTTTCTTATTTCCCGACTTATTACATGACGGTTTACGCAAAATCCAAAACTACCCTCATTACTTACACAAACCTAATATATTGATTCAATACATTTCAAATTACCACATTTCATCATTTTGCCCTAACCCTAAATCCTCCATTTTTTATACATTTCAAGTTGCCCTTTTGCTTGTTTATCATTTAAGTTAATTCCTGTACTCCTGGAATCATCATTATCATTCATGTTAGAAAATAGTTTTCAATGTCTTCATCACACTCACCATTGTCAATGACCCATCTTTCTCATCACGCTCTATCTACCTCGAGTCCAAGTGATTGACCAACCAGCAACAACCTCGCAACGCCCTCTTGCTCATTCATCACATGGAGCAACACCTTCTTACGTGCTAGGGTCAAATCAATTTTATGCTTTTATTCAATTTTTGGCTTCAAAATTAGGCTTTAATTAATTTTGTAGACAAATTAAATTATTAAAATACGTACGACCTAGCTATAGCTATCAAGAATTGAAACAAATATGTTAACTCAATTTGGTCCAAATTAAATGATCGTTTAACTTTTTTTTTTTTTTTGGTAACGAGAGAACCCGCAGCCGCTACCTTCGGTGCGCACTGGGTAAACCCGCGGGTATATGTAATAGCCTGCAAACCACATACACCAGGTAAACCACCCGAGGGTGACAGGCTCGAAGTCTATTTAGGCATTGACTCGGGCCAAGAATGCTCCACAAGATTTTGCTCTTGGGGAGGCTTGAACCCGGGTCTCCTGGGAATTTCACCCAAGTTTTAACCACTAGACTCCACCCTTGCGGGTATGATCGTTTAACTTGATTGGCTGAAAATTAGGTTGTACATATGAAGTACATTTTCATTTTAACATTTTGTTTTTATGTTATATTTACTTCTTAACGTGTTTTAAACTTATAACGGATAGCCCGTTTGTAAAAAGAATTGTTAAAATATACCAGAGTATATATGTTCTAAAAGCTACTTATTAATATGATAGTATTGGTCAATTAGACTTGAGATTGAGCTCTTGGTAAGAGTATTTACTTAGGAATTAATCAAGCAGAAGCAAACAAAAATAGAATTATGTAACACAATAACAACTTAAAAGCTTAAATATAAAAATCCAAGTAACAAAATATTGGCCTTCACATTTAATTGAAATAAAGAAAAACCCAACGATAACGAGTAGGTTGAGCATACATGAGGGTAAAATACATGAATTACCACACGCTAAACTTTAATAATAACAAGAAACAAACAGAATAAGTAAAATAGATGCATCATAGTGCATATTGTTCATTATATTCTTGTAGAATTGTAAAGGCCATGTATATATGTAATTCAACAACTACACAGGAACTGAAGCGTTATTCCCATCATTTGCAACCTACATATATATTCAACAAATTATGAATACAAGCATTAAATCACTTTGAAATTAAAAGCCTTACTAAAAAAGAAAACAATGATGTTACCTGAGACGGAGGCCAAAAAAATAAGTCCTCAATCATATTTATAGATACAAGATATTAAGATGCGGGTCTTGGGTTCGAATCTTTCTAGATGACGAGACTTGGCGACATGTCTTCTAGTCAGGGGCGGAGCCAGGATTAAATAGTATAGAGGGCTAAATTATTAAATTCCGACGACGATATAAAATCATCCTTTACATCCTTCTTAACATCCAAAAATTAATACACCACGGCATAAAATCAAAAACTTGCTAGATAAGTAGCCTAACTAGCTAAACTCCGCCCTACGAGGTGCAGCTAATTCTAATTCAAAATCAGTAATTACATCTTCGTTCATAATATTATCTGCGAAAGTCCTTAAACCACCTATGACAAAACTCTCTCCCTTAAAGTCCGTCCCAAGTACTTGATTCAAGTCCATCCCAAGTACTCGGATAATCATTTAAATAAGGTTGATAAGGTCCATATACTACATATGCCCCGAACACAATCCCATTCATTCTAATCTGGCATAAACTCCTATACACTAATACTTAAGGTACTTAAAGGGTAAAGCCTTAAGGCATAATTTGATGTGAGCCCAAACAAATTACAACAAAGCCAAATAGATTTCCCCTAAACATCTACCACCGTCTTTCACTATTTGTCTATTTCCTAAGAGTGACTGAGTGAGATGCTCAAAACTTAGAAGAAAACCAGAAACTATTCATTATTCAATACTGTCGCGAGTCTCGTCTCGACACACCATTACACATTTACACAAATATACAATACTGGTTACTACTCCAAATCTCCAAAACGCCATCACTGATTCACGAAATTATCAATTCTAATATAATTTTCGGCTCATCCTTGACAAAGACGAAAATTTGAGCATTCATCAAAGGATTTGGGCATAATTTGTAATACTAATTGTTAGCAATGTTACCATAAATTGCTTATTTCCCTTCAAAAAAACTATACACAAAAATAATCAAGAAAACAATAAGCAGACTCGGAATTACCGAGGAACAACGGTTGCGAATGAAGTCGGAAAAGGCTCGAACAGGGTTGTCGACGTGTCGTGACGGACTGACGGGTGGTGGCAGCCGGTAGAGTTATAGAGATTAGAGACGGTGTTTGATAAATTGAGTTATTGAATTGAAGATTAGGGTTCCTAAGTCCTTTTCAGAATTTCAGTATTATAACATAGAGATGGCTTAGTAAATAGCACTGGATTTTTTTTTTTTTTTTTTTTCCAAATCATATTGGGCTATAGCCCATATAGCATGGGTCTGGCTCCGCCCCTGCTTCTAGTAAGGGGTAATTCCGTGAATTGAGCTTATCGGTACGTACTCGGGTATTATTGCGTGTCCGTGGAGAATCAAATAATGATATATAATATATAATGTTTGTGCCATGCGCAGCTCGAGCCTTGAGAATTGAGATATTTAGATGTTACGATGAGAGGAAGGAATTACTTTGCTCTCATGCATGTACTAGACTACTACGTCTACTAGCAGTGGCGAATCTAGGATGTATGAAATGGGGGTGATTACACTACGAAAAATAGTATGGTTGCGAGATACACAAATGGCGTTGGCCGCGTTGCAAATTATTGTTTGCGACGGAATTTGCAACGGAATTGTTTTTTGCAATGAAATTTGGGACAGAGGGTAATTTTCCAATCTCGCGAACAAAAAGTCAAATGGCGGGATTTCCGTCGCAAATTTGCGACGGAACATCCGTTGCATCTGAAATTGGTGGAATTTTTTTTTGGACCACTAGGATAAAAGTCAGTCAACCTTTGCGACGGATTTTCCGTCGCAAAAATTGACCCTGGTCAAGGCCAAGTTCTGCAACGTTTGCGGCGAGAAATCCGTGGCAAATATTGACTGTCTTTGACCCAAACCCTGGTCAAGGTTAATCAATGTTAGCAACGGACTTCCCGTCAAAATATAATCACTTAATTAATCTCGTCCCTAACAATTTTGGGGTGCTGTACGATATTTAAATGATAATCCACTCTTAACAAAAACTTATTCTAATATACAAATTCTTGATAAATACTAAAATAATTTGATAATCGATAATTCTAGTAAGGCTCATTAAAATATAAAGTATTTATTTTTAAGTATGATTATGACTTTTTAAAATATCATCATAAAAAGCTAAAATAAATGTAGTTGTGAAGGCTTGATCCCGGGTTGCTTTGATGGTGTGACAATGCTTCTACCACTAAGGCACTAAACTTTAATACAATATCAGTATAAAGATATATATGTATAACTTTTTGCACTGATTAGGTCACCCCCATCACCCCCTATGGATCCGCCCATGTCTACTAGTAGTATACAGAACCCACCTTAGTAAGGTGTAACATTCGCAACCCGAAACTTTAAAAAATTGTTTAGAAGACGTATTTTTTTTACCCTAAATATTGTCGAATAATAAATAAATAAATGATATCCCATCAAATATGCAATAAATTTCTTGTGGTTTAATGAGAAAGACCTTGATTTTTCACCTGGGGCACTGGGTTCGACTCCCACTATAAGCAAACAGGTCAATTTTACGCGTATGCGTAATGAGTAATAATATACGGAGTAATGTCTACTTTTCTCTTTAAGGTGTTTGTTATTGAGAATAGTAGTTTGTTTAGTCTCTCTTATTTTATTTTTAATTAGCTTTTTTTTCGTTTAATTTTAGTTTTGTTTTCTCTTTACTTAAAAACAAAAGGTGTCCTCTTTCAAAAAAAAAAAAAGAAAAAAAGGTGTCCAGCGGTTTTTAATATTTGAAGTCATATTTGTGTCCAACTATTTTTAAAATTTATTTGAACATTAGACCATTATCCCACGCCGTCTTACCTTATATATATCGCAACGACAATTTCCCAAACTAGTTTTCAACCCGTGCAAAATTGCACGGGATTGAATATTCAATAATTTAACAAATAATGAGTGAAATATACTATATGACAACTCGCTCTAATTCATCAAACGAGCCAAATTTATATGGTCAATTACTGAGTTTAGTTTAGATCTTTATTTTAGTACTAGTGTAACACCCGTGAAAATTCACGGGGTTGTATACTATTTTTTTAAAAGACGACGGTAATTTATAGTTATTATATAATATTTTATTTATTGAACATATACTTTATAAAAATAAAAAAGAAATAATATAATATAAGTATACAAATTAAAATATATATAAGTACATTTGAAAAAAAATGTTGATAATACAAAAATAATATAATAATTATTGATACAAAAAATTTACTCAGCATTCCGATATTCTACTCATATGTGCCGCTATTTTAAATATCTAATTAGATGAATTAATTTCTTGGAAAACTATGACAATCCATAGTAGTTTAAGACTTATATACTGAAAATTTTAAATTTTCTTATTAATAGATAATAGTATATTCCAATAAACTACACACGGTTTATATAAAAAAAATAACAACTCAAAATATAATGAACACGGTTTCTTGCACTAAATAACTATAGATCTAAAAATATAAAGATAGCACGTAAGGGTGGAGTCTAGTGGTTAAAACTTGGGTAAAATTCTTGGGAGACCCGGCTTCAAGTCACCCCAAGATTTTATGTAAATCTATTCAAGTAGGTCATTTGTCCTTTAACCTTCCCTAATTAACTTATTATAACTACCGATTCTTCAACTTATTCACGGACTAAGTTACATACAAAGGGATTTTTCAAGCGATTATAGAGAGACCAAGTTTTAAATACTACTCAATAAATAAATTAATGAAAAGTAGATAAGACAAAAAAAATATGTTTTGTTTCCGGTTTTTACATCCAGCCTACCAAGTCATATAACAAACAATATAAATTAATTGATTTATTGAAATTCGATAAACCAATGGAGTATATAGAAAAATGTACGTTGTGGTGTACTTCGGATAGAATAGTACGGGAAAACTAATTGGAAAAATAGAAAAACAAAATATAAAATCAAAAGCTTGAACTACATACTTTATAGACGGAGAATATGGATGAAAGTAACCTGAAAATTGTGATTGGCTTAGAAAAGCTGATTTTGTGAGAGTAAATGAGAGAGCTTGTAAAGTAGTTTTCTGAAACCTTATTGCGCCACATCAGCAGATTCTTTTATATATATATATATATATATATATATATATATATATATATATATATATATACTTCCTCCATTCATATCCAACCTACATATATTCCTTTTTCATCCATTCATATCCACTCTACCACTTTCCTAAAAAAGAAAACAAAATGACTAAATTACCCTTATGAAAACCATTTATCTACATAAAATGCCACTCCATGGCCCACCTATAATCCACCATCACACATTTAAATTAATAAAAAAACATCTTACACACTTCCAAATGTACCTTTAATAGTTTTTTAATATCTTTCTTAATATTTGTGCAAAAAGCATATATGCGCTTTGGATATGAACGGAGGAAGTATATATATATATAATGATAAACATGTAAGAACGCCACGTAATAGAATGGGACGACACGTAGACATTATGCATGGCTCACATCTAGATGTACAATCGCTTCACTCTCGATTCTTCTACTTTGCTATAAACCAATTCAATAAATTTCACATCTAAAACTACCAAAATATACCAATTAAATTGAAAAATAATCTTAAATAAAGGGTAAAAAATTATGACTTGGTAGGCGGGATATATACATAATAATGTCTCTGTATATAGGTAGAGTTGGCAGTGGGCCGTGCTGGGCCGGCCCGCGTGCCGGCCCACCGTGCCAGAACCTATAAAATGGCCCGTTCGTGCCGTGCTTTTTGGCCCACCGTGCCGTGCCGTGCCTGGCCCGGTGACTGAAAGCCCAGCCGCGGCCCGCCCATGGCACGGTGGATTTGCGTGCCGTGTCGTGCCTGGCCCATGGGCCGGTCGTGCCATGTTTATGGGCCGGCCCGCGTGCTACATACTTATTTTAAAAAAACATTTTTTTACTTGTTCACTTGTTTTATTATATTTTAAATGTGTACGATTTAATCAAATAATTAAGAAACGATGAAATTTTTTTATTAACTATTTTATATAACTAATTATTTATATTACTAATTATTTTATATAAGATTTTTTTATGTTTATAAGTTATATTGTTATTTATAACTGTACGAATTATATACTATAATTAAGAATTTAAGATAAGTAGAAGAGAAATAGAATAAGAGATTGATTGAATTGTGAAAAATGAAGCCCACCGTGCCTAAGACCGGGCCGGCGTGCCTGTTGCGTGCCATGGCCCACCGTGCTTCGGGCCGTGCCGTGCCTAGGCACGGATTTTTCGAAAATTGTGCGTCGCGGCCCGGAAGTAGCCCGACCGTGCTCGTGTCGTGCCGCCTCGAAAACGCCGCCGGGCCGGGTCGTGCCGTGCCGTGCTCCGTGCTGGGCCGTGCCGCCCACCGTGCCTCAGCCCATAATGTCATCTTTATATATAGGTAATATTAATATGGAATATGGTTTGGTAACAAAGAATATTGGATATTATGGAATTATGGAAAGATTTTCTTAATTTAGTTTATATGCTTGATTTGTAATATGCAATCAAACTCTTTGTATAGATATTTTACTGAATAGATCACGTTTCTAAATTGATGTCATATCCTTTGATTTTTATCTTCACACGTTTTTTTATGGCATAAAATATAATATTTTGTTTCTTATTTTCTTATTTTAGTTCTTATTTATGGAATATCTCCTAAAGAATATAATATTTTGTTTCTTAGTTTCTTATTTTGGTTCTTATTTATGGAATTATGGAAAGATTTTCTTAATTTAGTTTATATGCTTGATTTGTAATATGCAGTGAAACTCTTTGTATTTAATTCTTAATTTAGTTAATATGCTTGATTTGTAATATGCAGTCAGAATAATGATAAATGATATGGTGTAGATTATGGAATATTAATAATTAATATGTATATTAATATTTACGCTTATGGAATATTATGGCATAGAAATCACGGCCATACTGGAATTACGTTTATTTAGGTAACTAATGCCATTAATATTTATCTTCACACGTTTTTTATGGCATAGATATTTTATATGGTGTATTATAATACGGTCAGATTATAAGTGCTGAATTAACAATCACACTCTTTTTTAATTATTATTTTATTAACTTTATTAATTTAATAATATTGGTCTATATTCCTATTTTTTTCGAGATTATAAATTATGAATTATGAATTACGTTTAATATAAAAATTTTAGGTCAGACGACTTAGAAGGATTTATAAACAGGAAATTATAACCCCCAGACTTTTAAGAAAATTATGTGTTTTTTTCGAGATTATAAATTATAAATTACGTTTAATATAAAATTTTGTTTTACGTTTAAATTATTATAGAATAGAATCTGGTCAAATATGGTCAAACAACTTAGAAGGATTTTCACTTTGTAAATATAGAATAGAATCTTTAGGATAAATAACAATCAGACTTTTTGTATTTAATTATTAAATTATTATTAAATTATTAAATTATTATGATGTGGCATAAATGAGTAATTCTGATTGGTCTACAAAACTGAAATTTCTGAGGGTGAATGTGAGAGCTCGAAACACTAAACGCTGAAACCTGATTGCGCCACGTCAGCAGAATTACATTCTTCTTTTATAGTAATAATGATTTAAAGTGTGTTTAATATCTATTTTAATATTATTAACCGTCTTGATTTAATATTTTTTTACTTATATTTTTATCCTCAAATTTACCTATTGTTTAACAATTATTTTTACAAAAGTTATATTTTTAAATCACATGCCAAAAAGGGCAATAGTTCTCACACCTTTTTTTTAAATAAAAAATGAGTATTATTTGATATTGTAATACTTTTGTACTTTCTTATTTCAAATTTGGATCGAATCTGATGTTCATGTGTTTTTTACTCGATTAACACATTTCACATATACTATGATAAAAATTAATGTAAATGTAATATAATTTATTCACATTTTTTAATGGTTATAATTCTTTAGTCAATTAATACATCACTCCAAGGGTATGTTTTTAGTCACTCGAGTAAGATGCAAATCAGATCAAGGACTTTTTTAATCGTGCAAAAAAGATATTAAATAAGTAAAATAAGAACAACCCATACAACATGGGCTATTAACACACACACACACACACACACACACACACACACACACACACACACACCCCCAAAGTTGGAGCATAGGGATTAAACAGGCCCAACTTGCGAACAAACAACTGAAATTACGAGACCCTGAGAGCCTTAGTAAGAACATCGGCTAATTGGACTTCGTGGAAACATACATAGGATGGAATAATAAGACCTTCTTTCATAGCATCGCGGACAAAATGACAGTCAATCTCGGTGTGCTTAATACATTCATGAAACACCGGGTTTTGAGCAATATGCAAAGTCGACTTACTATCACTGAAAAGCTCAACGGACGTAGAGTGCGGCACCCCCAATAATTCCTCGATAAGTCCTTTGAGCCGTGATGCCCGTCGTTGAGGGTACCAAAGATAAAATTTATAATTCCTAAACTTAAACTATAGATAGTGAAAGTCAGGGTCGAACCACAAGGAGGTAAGGAATGTTTATTGTTTGTTGTTTATGTTTAAAGGTAACAAAATTTGGGGGTTTGATTGATTGATTACTAAGTCTAAAGCAAAGATTAAAAATAAACAAATAATAAAAGATGAGAATAATATAGTAAAAGGGATGCTAGGATGTTTGGGGTAACAAATAGCTAAGGTAATATAAATCCTAAGGTCAACATGTATTGCAGTCGCGTAAGGGGTGTAACATATCCTTTCGGTCTATGGTACCTAATAGCTCCTTTCGGCCTATGCTATTAGTTCCTAGGTCTCACAATTATTGGGTGTCAACAATAAGGGTGATTCCTAAATCCTAGGTCACATACCTTTCAGTCTTAAGTAACCTAGCCGTCTTAAGGTGTAAACCAATGCCCTTCCCGAATCTCTCAATCTTGGGTAGGTCATTACTAACGTCCTACAAGTCTCCTTTCAGTCTCATTGTAGGATATTATAGTCAAAAAGGAAAGACGAAACAGGACTCATGCGCGAGTGGGTCGACCGACCAGCTATTCCAGTCGGCCGACCACCGCCTTGGTCGACCGACCCACTATTTGAGTCGGCCGACCACGGCTCTGCTACAAGTCGGTCTCGGAGTCTATACTACCTATGCATATTCACCCCCTACATCCTAACATAATAAAATTAGCTACTCATGGTTACTAAAACAATTATGGAAACGGGAATAAACATGGAAAACATAGTAAATAATAATCTAAGCCTGCAAGATTCAATAAAGCTTGGAAATTCTATCTTAATTGAATGCAATAGTAATAAGAACAATAATAAAACTAGATTAAAAGAGTAATTACCAGAGTCGGAATTAAGGCAGAAAGGAACAAACTTTATTGAATGCTTGAGAATTATTGAAAGATTACAAACTAAAGTTGAAAACTAGAATTAAGAACTAGATAATAACCGATGCTAGATTATAAACTGAATGATAAAAACTTCCTCCTTAACCCTAATTACAAGATTAGCTTATATAGAGCAGAAAAATTAGAGTTTCCTAAAGACTCCCACTTCTAATTTTTTTCCGAAAACGTTCCTGGGCTTCGCTGAGGTCGGTCGACCAGTTTGGTGGGTCGGTCGACCTCTTTTACGGGCTTAAGCAAATTCTGGGCTTTCTTTAAGATTTTGGACTCTTAAACTTCAGGCCAGGTCGGCCGACCCATATAGTAGGTCGGTCGACCGTTTCCGCAGAGAAATTCTCCGGTTTTCTTCTTGATTTGACTCTTGGTACTTAAATAAAGACTCCAGTTGACTTTCCTTCGTTCCTTAATTATGCAAAAGACTCGAGGACATGAATTTGGTGCTAAATCGTCCCTTTTCCGCATAAATCTGCAAAAGTGCATAAAAATACGAAAGTACACGATTGTTGGGAAATAAGGGCTAAAACATAGTAAATGAGCGACCAAATGCGTGTAAAAATAGATGAAAAACATCATAAAATAGACACGCATCAAATTCCCCAAACCAAACCCTTGCTTGCCCTCAAGCAAGAAATAGACTCGATCTTAACTAATGGAACGATTTCAATCTCAGAGCGAATTTACATGTGAGCCTAAACCAATACCAAGTACAAAATGAGAAAGTATTCAAATCATGCAAACGAGTTATAAGGTCGTCAAACTTGCAAACCTAGAGGCTATAGAGACTTATACCATGGACTCTCGCGGTACGCTCGAGACACTCATGAGGCAAAGGGTGAGTATATGTAAAAGATAGAAAGAAGTATATTTGTAGAGACACTCACCTAACTGCGACCCATGAAAACATGCCTGCAATCTAATATGAACAAGAATTCTACAACTATGTATAACAAACTCATTAAATGATCCAGATACATCCAATTGAGGTAATGAAAGATATGTGAGGTAAAAGGTAAAAAGTGGTTGAGACGTTTTTGGATATGTGGGGTTAGTAGCCAAGCTAGTAAAACCGTTTCCCAACAACATATTTCACAACTTTTGATATTAAGAAAGTGCTTTTTGTAGCACAAATCTCACATTAAATATAAGAAAGGACTCCCAAATATTTTTGAATGAGGTACGGGAGTGATAATAAATAAAAGAAAGGGGTTTTACAACGAAAATTTGAATCTTATGATGACAGAGGGTCGGCCGACCAATGAAGGAGGTCGGTCGACCTTGTTTCTGTACGTTTTTGACTTTTTTCGTTTTTCTTTTCTTTCTTTTCCTTTTCTGGATTTTTCTGTTCTTTTTCTTTTCTTTCTTTCTTTCTTTTCTCTTTTTTTTGCTCAAGATAGCACATAAACCAAGATGCCTCAAGATAGAACAAAGACCACAAATACTAGCTTGGAAGGGTAGGCTAAGTATGGGAGGTAGTTTTGGGGGAATAAAAAGGCAATTTTGGCTATGTGAAGCTTATGGGTAAATATGAGAAAAAGGATCCCAAATGCACGTACCAAGACTCACAAAACGAGAAAGTAAAACAAGTATATAGCAATTCAAGTTCATGTTTATGCATATTGATGTAACATGTTCTAAGGGGAGTACTATTCACATCCTAAACAACTGGTTTAAAAATGAAACCAGGAATAAGGCTGTTGAACCATATATTCAAATATAATAAGTATATATGTTTATGTTTTGATAATGACAACTCTAGCTATCTATATATTATATACTCGTACGTATAATCGTGTGCTAAGTGTACAGAATAGTGGTAACAAGATCTAATCAATCAAGTATAAAAGATTCAAGCATATTAGTCAATGAATTGACTAAATCGAAGATTGATAGAAGATCACAAGCGCGCATAATAAACTAAAGTTATACTTATCAACTATAGCTTTAGTACAAGTTTGGTTCAAGTTATAGCTCGTAGCTATAACTCTATATCTATGAAGAAATGGTCGAAATATATGTGTTTTGATGAAACGATTGTTTCCAAATTAGTGTCGTGTACAATTAGTGTTTAATTGGTATTCTATTCTAAATTTGGAATTGTTAATCTTGATAGGATTATATAAAATATCTTTAAGTTAAAGAAGGAATAAATAATTGTCTTATGAGATAATTATTTATTACTAAAATAAACTAAGGATTTTTATATAATCTTAATTGTCAAAAATATATAATCTAGATATAGTTTGTTACGATCTTGGGGAACGTGTAATATGTCACGTTACCATAAATCGGGTAGGATTAGTTTAAATAAATATTATGTATTTATTTAACTTCCTAAATAAACTAAGATTATATTGTGATAATATATTTTATTATCTTTGACATGGTTTAGGAATTTGTTTTGATAAGGATACTAATTGTTTATTATATAAAGATCTTTCCTAAATATGAATTAGGAAATTGATTCTTTAGATAATACCTATAGTATATTATTAAATCTTTCCTAAATATATTAAGATTAGATTTAAGGTAGTATTACTAAAAGATTAGTATTCTAGTTTTAGTAATATTCCTAAATCATCTAGGGTTTGAATTACCTAGATATATATTCTATATAAATAGACTACCATGACACATTAATATACACGAAATATACACGCACATATTCACGCAAATCGAGAGAGAGAACCGCCGATCATCTACTTCAATATTCGAGCTTTTCATTGTCATATCCGATTCAAGATTCAAGTGCTCAAGCATTGATCTTATTCATTCAAGATTGTGACATCAAGAAACATTGAAGACTTTATCTTATTAACGTAAGATAGAACGAGTATTTAGCGGTACTCATTGTAAGACAAATATTTAACGGTATTTGTCGTAGCTAGATATTTAACGGTATCTAGATAGAGTTGCGACTAACATTAAAGTTGCACGAGTAGGGTTGATAAAATTGTAATCCAGAGTTGTTACTAATTTTATTAATTGAGAATAGTGGACGTAGGTCTCAAAGTGTGAGACTGAACCACTTCAAAAATATTGTGTCTTTCTTTATTATTTGTTCTACTCAAAGATCATCATAGAACCATACACACATCGAACAAGATTTAAAAAAGAAGGCATACTCAATTCAACCCCCCCCCTTTCTTGAGTATATTATATCAATAGACTCTTCAATTGGTATCAGAGCCTCGTGCTCTTGAGCGCCTAGCCGTGTGAGTTTTGATCCTTCTATTGATTATATATTATATACTCCTTCAACAATGGATTCCAAGCATCTCAAGTGCCCTATCTTCGATGGCAAAAACTACAGTCTATGGAAGAATATGATGACCCATTACATCAAGGGTTGTGATTGGGAATGTTGGAAGATCATCCAAACCGGACCAAAGAAGATCTTGGTCGCCGCCGCCAATGGAACAACCTATGAAAAGATGGAAAGCGATTATGTGGAAAGTGACTACAAAATTGCAGAGAAAAACTCTAAGGCCATGAGCCTCCTACAGAACGGTATGATAACCTCAGAATTTGATAGATTCTCATCTTGTAGTTCCGCTAAGAAAATATGGGATAGTCTCGAACTTGCCTATGAAGGAACATCCGCAGTCAGGAAACATCGTATAGACTTGCTCATTCAAAGATATGAACTTTTCAATATGGAAAAGAATGAATCTATTGATAGCATGTCTGCACGATTTTCCTGTATTATTAATGAACTGCGGAACCTTGGCAGAAAGATCGATTCTGAAGATATCATTCGAAAGATCCTTAGGAGTCTCACCAAAAAATGGCAACCAAAGGTCACGGCCATAGAGGAAGCACGTGATCTATCTCAGATTACTTACCAAGAGTTGATTGGATCTCTAATGGCACACGAGATCATACTAAATAAAGACGATGATGATTCTAAAGGGAAAGGAGTCGCCCTACAAGCCTCCACAAGCGAAGTATGCGAAGAGGAACTTGAGGATGAAACAGTTTTATTCGCAAGACGATTTAAGAAAGCAGTTTTCAAGGGTAGATACAAAAACCCTAACAACAAAACGGTCGATAAAAAGAAAACTGACACCAAACAAACATTCTTCAAAAGAGGATGTTTTAAGTGTGGTCAAGAAAATCATATGATCAAGGATTTTCCAAGCTGGGACAAAATCAAAGACAAGTCAAAAAGAGAAAAGACCAAAACAGAGTTCAAGAAAGTAATGCTTGCGTCATGCTGGGGAGAATTAGAATCTGAGGATGACGAGGACTCAGAAGAAGAAGAGGTAGCACACTTATGCCTAAGTAACGTCAGCCTAGATCTAATCTCAGACAACAATGATGAAGATGACGCATCTCATATGTGTCTCCACGGAGAATCCGACTCAGACGACGACGACAATGAAGAGGTAAATTTTCTTCAACTCAAAAGTCAGGTTAAAAATCTATCTAAGGCTATGTTAATTAAATACTTTGAGGAAACCCTAGACCAATGTCATGAACAAAGTCTTGAACTAGATGACTTGAAGGAACAGATCCTCGATATTGCTGAGGAAAATCAACTTCTGAAAGCCAAAGCTAAGAAACTGAAATCCAAAATAAGCATTGAAACCAATGCTAAGTTGGAAGCAGCTATGTCTGAGAAAAAGGTTCTTGAGTCTAAAGTTATAGCTAATGAAGCTATAACCTCAAAACTAAAACTCAACATCAAAGAGCTTCAATCCAAAGTTATAGCTAATGAAACTATAACTTCAGATTTAAGAAAGGCTAATGAGCTTCTAAAGTCAAAATCTTCGATTATGGTCGAAGATGAGACTCATCTAGAAGAAGTTGAGATCCTCGAAAGCAAAATTATGGATCTAGAATTCAATTTATCTAAAATCAAGAAAGAACATGCCAAAATTGTGTCTGACTTTCATAAAGACATTCAAAACCTAAAAGAGTCTAGCAACACTGACCATAGTGAATGTAAGAAAGAAATAGACTCCTTAAAAGACCTCCTTCTTCATGCTCGGAAAGTTCACGACAAATGGGAAGGAAGCACTAATGTTCTCAACTTCCTAACTGAACAATCCGACAACAACATGAAGATGAGATTAGGTCACGAATGTTATGGAAGAAGAGATCACTCAAAGTGTAAACAAAGTCCAACAGACAGAGACTTTAGAAGAAGAAAATATGTCGACCTTCCTGAGTATTTAATATGCACTTATTGTGGCCATACTGGACACCTCCGAGAAAACTATGTGAAACACGCACAAGATTTTAAAACCGGAGTTAAGTTTGTTAAATCCTTAGGAATTCCGAGCAACACTATTTCTATCTCTGATAGTGATGATGACAAAACTGAGGAAAGAAACATTGACCACAGATGGTTCTATGACATGACATTCGACTACGAAGAAAAGAAAAATAGAACCAAACAAACTCCACAAACAACACACAAAAATTGGTCACCAAGAGTCCAAACTAAGACTTACACAAGAACATCAAAACCCAACTACTACCAATATAGAAAGACCTATGTAAGACAAGTTTGGGTTAAAAAGGAAGATGTATTTGTGATTACTAACAACAAAGGACCCAAGTATGCTTGGGTACCTAAATCCTGTCTTTGAAATTATTCATGCAGTTTATCGCCAAGGAAAATAACCTATGGTTTCTCGACAGTGGATGCTCAAGACATATGACAGGCGACGTAAATCTTTTCCAAACCCTAAAACCCTTT
The DNA here is from genome assembly GCA_029255685.2 of Silene conica. Classification (NCBI taxonomy): domain Eukaryota; kingdom Viridiplantae; phylum Streptophyta; class Magnoliopsida; order Caryophyllales; family Caryophyllaceae; genus Silene; species Silene conica. The sequence goes on from CM055314.2 coordinate 80,760,607, forward strand.
GATGGAGGTAAAGTCACATTTGGTGATAACAAAAAGGGAAAGATCATCGGAATTGGTAAGATAGGTATTTCATCTTCTCATACTATAAATGATGTATACCTTGTAAGTGGTCTCAAACACAATCTTATCAGTATATCTCAATTATGTGACAAAGGAAATAAAGTGGTTTTTCATTCAGATATATGTCGTATAATCTTAGAAGGCACCAGTAAAGTAATACTTGAAGGTCACAGGATGAAAAATGTTTATTTGATTGATTTAAATGTTGTACCTACTGATTCTCTATCATGCATGAGAGTTATGTTAGATGATCCATGTCTATGGCACAAGAGATTTGGTCATATTAGCTCACCTATTCTAAGTAAGCTGAAAAGATGGGACTTGGTCGAAGGTCTTCTAAAGATCAACTTTGATCAAGAAAAGATGTGTGACACATGTGCACGATGTAAACACGTCAGATCATCCTTTAAGCCAAAAAGAGTGGTAAGCACAGAACAAGCTCTTGAACTAGTACACATGGATCTATGTGGCCCTATGAAGGTAAGAAGCAGAGGTGGTTCCAGTTTTCGTTCTAGTTGATGATTACTCTAGATTTGTTTGGCCAATCTTTCTCCATTCTAAAGACGAAACATTCGATGAATTTGTTAGTCTCATGAAACTTATCCAAAACAAATATAAATCAAACCTAGTAACAATTCGTACTGACCATGAAACTGAGTTCGACAATCATGCTTTTATTGAGTTCTGTAAAAAACCAATGGTGTTGGACATAACTTCTCGGCCCTAGAACCCCACAACAAAATGGAGTCGTAGAACGAATGAACAGAACCCTAGAAGACATGGCTAGAACAATGCTTCTCTGTAGTGGCCTACCTAGAAACTTTTGGGCTGAGGCTATAAGTACAGCCTGCTATATTCATAACCGTGCTATGATTAGACCTATCCTTAAAAAGACACCTTATGAACTTCTTCGAGGTCGTAAACCAAACATATCTCATTTAAGATGCTTTGGTAGTAAATGCTTTGTTCACAACAATGGTAAAAACAGATTAAGCAAATTCGACCCTAGAAGTGATGAAGCAATATTTATAGGATATTCAGATCATAGTAAAGCCTACAAAGTTTTTAACAAACGTACGTTATGCATAGAGGAAAGTATTCATGTTATCTTTGATGAAAATAATGTCTTCGATAAGCCATTACAGGATATAGAGGAAAACCTAGATGAACCTGATTTCAGGTTATCAAGGGAAGATTCTCCTGAAATGGAAATTGAAGAAGGAGAACCTCAAGGAACTCATGATGAACTCAACTTGGGAGAAAATGGTGCGAGAGATGAAACTACAGTTGATGATACTATAGATAACTCCCAAACCAATGACCTGGAACCCAGAGTTACAGCTAATGAAGCTGTAACTTTAAATCAAAACCAAAGGGAAGAGGCCAGAGTTATACCTGACCCTACTATAAACCCAGGTTTGGATTCAGGGGGAACAAGTCAAGATCCCGAGTCAAGTTCAGGCAATGCTAATAATCAATCAAGGAACTGGAGATACAAAGGCTCTCATCCTTTGGACAATGTCATAGGAAGCCTGACAGATGGAGTTCAAACTCGAAGGATTTTAAATAACTTTTGCTCATTCTACTCCTTTCTCTCCACCATTGAACCTTCAAATATCAAGGAAGCTCTCGCAGAACCAGACTGGATAGTTGCCATGCAAGAAGAACTCCAGCAATTTGAAAGAAACAAAGTTTGGCATCTTGTTCCTCGACCTAAGGACAGAACTGTCATTGGAACTAGATGGGTATTCAGAAACAAACTGGATGACACTGGAGTCATTGTGCGAAATAAGGCCAGACTAGTAGTTCAAGGATACAATCAACAGGAAGGGATCGACTATGACGAAACCTTTGCTCCTGTTGCTCGTCTTGAGGCAATAAGACTACTCATTGCATTTGCAGCACACAAAGGAATGAAGCTTTTTCACATGGACGTTAAGACTACATTTCTTAATGGCTATCTCCAAGAGGAAGTATTTGTTGAACAACCTCCTGGATTTCCTGACAACAAACTCAAGGATTATGTATTCAAATTGGACAAAGCTCTCTATGGCCTGAAACAAGCACCTAGGGCAAGGTACGACAGATTATCAAAGTTCCTATTGGAGAGTGGATTCAGGAGAGGGTCTGTAGATAAAACCCTATTTCTTAAAAGCGAAAACTCAGATCTACTAGTCGTTCAGATCTATGTTGACGATATTATTTTTGGCTCAACTAATAAAAAGTTGTGCAAGTACTTCTCTGAGTTGATGACTTCTGAGTTCGAGATGAGTATGATGGGAGAACTAAAGTTCTTCCTTGGACTTCAAATTCAACAAACTGAAGAAGGAATCAAAGTTCATCAACAAAAATACGTCAAGGAGTTGCTAAAGAAATTCGGAATGGAAACCTCTCATGCAATGCCTACTCCAATGGTCACAGATAAGAAGTTAACCAAAGACGAAGATGGTAAGTCTGTAGATGAAACAACTTACCGAGGTATGATTGGCTCACTTCTTTATCTTACAGCAAGTCGTCCAGATATAATGTTTAGTGTCTGTGTTTGAGCGAGATTCCAATCTGCACCAAAAGAATCACACGTGATTGCAGTTAAAAGAATTCTAAGATACCTAATCGGAACCTCAAAATTATATCTATGGTATCCTATGGATTGTAACTTTAACCTAGTAGGATATTCAGATGCGGATTATGCAGGATGTTCTTTAGACAGAAAAAGTACCTCCGGACTTGCTACCTTTGTAGGTCCTTGTATTATATCTTGGGGATCCAAGAAACAAAATTCTGTCGCCCTCTCAACTGCTGAAGAAGAATATATTGCAGCCGCACTGGTATGTTCTCAACTTTTATGGTTAAAATAACAATTACATGATTATGATGTTGATGTTGGATGTGTGCCTATATTATGTGATAATACGAGTGCTATTATTATATCCAAAAACCTAGCCCAGCACTCGAGAACTCAACATATTGAAATTAGACACCACTTTCTAAGAGACCATGTTGAAAAGAAAAATATTTTATTGGAATTTTGTAGTACGGAAAAACAATGGGCAGATATCTTCACTAAACCATTGGCTAGAGAACGCTTTGAGACTTTGCGATTGGAAATTGGTTTAATCGGTGGCACCTAATCAAATCTTAAAAGCAAAAATAACCCAATGATTGACTACGGTTTAGATGAGATTATATGACTGTGTCCGTATACTCCGCTGCATGTGTATGTATGTATTCGATGATAAATTTTGTGATTATAGTTATATTATATAATTCACATATGAATGTGTGCACAACCGATCTCAAATAATATTACGTCACATATTACATTTTACCTCACATATATATATTAAACATATTAATATACAAATATATAATAAATACATAAACTGAAAACAAAACTTACCTTATTTACGCACATAAACCGTGTGTACTACACCACCCCATGTTACGTCACCCAACCACTTGCCCCACTACTCACCCTCTACCTACTGCCACGTGTCCCTATACCCCTAACCATAATTATTACCCCAACTCCCTCAAACTTACCACAATTCAACTCACCACTACCTCCATTACTTCCTTTTATTACCGTCCCCAACTCCAAAACCTCAAAACCTCCTTCACCATTAAAACTCACCAAAACCTCCGCCATAACCTCAACTCAAAACCACCAACTTCATCACCACAATGCCACCATCTCGCGCCACACGCTCTCAACAAAAGAAACCCTCTCCACCCTCACCAACTCCATCACCCCCACCGTCTCCAACACCCATCGCCGCCACAGCTCCGCCACCCGACAACAGCAAGAGACGAAAACTCAACCGCTCGTCCCCTTCTATCTCCGATGACATGCACGAAATTGGGTCCCAATCTCGAAATCCGCGTCCTCTGTTTTCGGAGTACTCCATAGAAGCCACTAGGGAAGGTCTTGAGAAGGTTCGAATGACCAAACAAGAAGCTAGGTATGTTAATCGACCGTGTTTTACCTTACGCTATTCATGCGGGTCGTTATTATCCGATGTCGTGGGTCGAAAATTCGAAATCTTTAGGATTTTTTAAAGAATTCTTGCAATTTCAGGGATGGGAATATGTTAGTAATTTCTCCGGGTTAATTTTCCCAATTGAAATAGTTCAATTCTATGCGTCTATGAAAGGTTGTGATGACGGGTTAAGTGCGGTCGTAAATGGAAAGGATGTGATAATCACCAAGTCTGATTTGTGTGATGTGTTTAAACTTGACCAAGAAGGTCTCGTTCTTGATCCCAAAAAGGAATAGGGAGTAGTGTCTAAGGAACAAAAATTGGTTATCAAGAAGTATTTTGACGAGTCCGCTACTGAAATCAGTCCCTTGTTAACCGTGTCCTTCTCTCCAAAACTAAAAGTGCTTGTCAATTTCTTGTGGAATACGGTTTTACCAAGACGAGGGGGAAGGGATAAACTGTCAAGTATTGAGGCCGTCATTATGTATAATTGGTTGGAGGGTATAAAGATTGATTTAGCATCACTTGTTTGTAACAAAATCTTGCAAATATCGAGTGTTCTTGTGAAGGAGAAACCGTGCTCTACACTCGACATTCCCTATGGAATGTGGGTGTCCGAGCTATTGCTTAAGAAAGGAGTCGTTGATGACTCAAGTTTCGGGATTAAACCACGTGATAGGATGTGTGATCGGTTGTTAAAGCTAATGGGCATTTGCTTCGAAGGGGTTGATCTTACTTTTGGTAAGAATGTAGGTACTGAACCCGCTCCGAATCCATCACCTTCCTTCTCGGTTCTTGAAGCAAAGATGGACCAACTTCTTGGTTTGTGTGAAATAAAGAAAGAAAAGGATGAGGCAGGGGGTAGTTGTGCCAAGAGGGGTCGTGATTTTGAGGATGATGTGAAAGTGTGGATGGAGAAGGTTGATAAGCATTTGGTTGAGATAGGCTCGGAGGTGTCGGTGGTATGCTCGGAATTGTTTGCTATGAGTTATCGTCTTTCCTTCCTTGCATCTCAAGGTGGAGCAATAGTGCGTGATCATGGTGTGATGCGAGAGGATGCTTCCAAAGCACTTGAGGCCGTCAAGGCACTCTCGCTCAAGGTGTTAAACTTCGAGCTCGCGCTTAACGCTCAAGGACGCAACGTGAGTAGTTGCTTGGATAGATTGGACACTCTTGAGTTTCGCTCCAGACCCGACTATGTCAACCCGTATGCCAAGACACCGGCCTCAAGTTCTCGTTCCTGATCATTCGTATCCGTCTCTACCTTTTCGATATTGAAGTTGTGTTGTTGTTGTTTTTGGCTAAGTCCGGTGGTGGACTTATAAGACTTTCTTACTCCTAACCGGCCCAATTCTTATCCCTGTTTTGATGCGGCCCAACTTGCTATTTCTTTTTGCCTTGGCCCATCTTACTTGTTATCTTTTGCAGGCCCTTATAAACTAACCCTAGCCGGCCCAATTTTCTTAAAACACTATTGTTACATATTCGGCCCATTGGCTTAGTACTTTCGAATTGGTTGTGTATATTTTAACATTGTGTGTGTGTTTGTATAATATTTTCTATGTTCGTATCTTTTAATTCGTTTTACATGCTTGCTTATGCTTCGTCGTATATTATTCTAGTCGTTTAATGTCTTTGTTCTCATCTTTTCGATGATGTCAAGAGGGGGAAAAATGCGACTTAGATTAGAATTTGCCTAAGCTTGCTCCTTGTCGTAATTCATTGTCTCTTAGGGTCCTTAAAGGATATGGGATAGATAGAAGATAGAAACCCTAAGTAATTCTTGCTATGAATGACCATTATTATATTGAGGGGGAATATACACTTAGACACAAAATCTAAGAGAGACTTGCCATCATCAAAAAGGGGGAATTTGTTGAACCATATATTCAAATATAATAAGTATATATGTTTATGTTTTGATAATGACAACTCTAGCTATCTATATATTATATACTCGAACGTATAATCGTGTGCTAAGTGTACAGAATAGTGGTAACAAGATCTAATCAATCAAGTATAAAAGATTCAAGCATATTAGTCAATGAGTTGACTAAATCGAAGATTGATAGAAGATCACAAGCGCGCATGATAAACTAAAGTTATACTTATCAACTATAACTTTAGTACAAGTTTGGTTCAAGTTATAGCTCGTAGCTATAACTCTATATCTATGAAGAAATGGTCGAAATATATGTGTTTTGATGAAACGATTGTTTCCAAATTAGTGTCGTGTACAATTAGTGTTTAATTGGTATTCTATTCTAAATTTGGAATTGTTAATCTTGATAGGATTATATAAAATATCTTTAAGTTAAATAAGGAATAAATAATTGTCTTATGAGATAATTATTTATTACTAAAATAAACTAAGGATTTTTATATAATCTTAATTGTCAAAAATATATAATCTAGATATAGTTTGTTACGATCTTGGGGAACGTGTAATATGTCACGTTACCATAATTGTGTAGGATTAGTTTAAATAAATATTATGTATTTATTTAACTTCCTAAATAAACTAAGATTATATTGTGATAATATATTTTATTATCTTTGACATGGTTTAGGAATTTGTTTTGATAAGGATACTAATTGTTTATTATATAAAGATCTTTCCTAAATATGAATTAGGAAATTGATTCTTTATATAATACCTATAGTATATTATTAAATCTTTCCTAAATATATTAAGATTAGATTTAAGGTAGTATTACTAAAAGACTAGTATTCTAGTTTTAGTAATATTCCTAAATCATCTAGGGTTTGAATTACCTAGATATATATTCTATATAAATAGACTACCATGACACATTAATACACACGAAATATACACGCACATATTCACGCAAATCGAGAGAGAGAACCGCCGATCATCTACTTCAATATTCGAGCTTTTCATTGTCATATCCGATTCAAGATTCAAGTGCTCAAGCATTGATCTTATTCATTCAAGATTGTGACATCAAGAAACATTGAAGACTTTATCTTATTAACGTAAGATAGAACGAGTATTTAGCGGTACTCATTGTAAGACAAATATTTAACGGTATTTGTCGTAGCTAGATATTTAACGGTATCTAGATAGAGTTGCGACTAACATTAAAGTTGCACGAGTAGGGTTGATAAAATTGTAATACAGAGTTGGTACTAATTTTATTAATCGAGAATAGTGGACGTAGGTCTCAAAGTGTGAGACTGAACCACTTCAAAAATATTGTGTCTTTCTTTATTATTTGTTCTACTCAAAGATCATCATAGAACCATACACACATCGAAGAAGATTTAAAAAAGAAGGCATACTCAATTCAACCCCCCCCCCCCCCCCTTTCTTGAGTATATTATATCAATAGACTCTTCAAAGGCTCTAAAACTCAGAATGTATAGTAGGTTGCCAAGGTATAAGTCAAGTCTCAAGATATACAAATTGACAAAAACTCGTAGATATGCAAAAGACTCTTATACTAAAACAGGTTGACAAGGCAAGGTAAAGGCGTAAACATGTAAGAAAGCAAAATCATCCTTGAAATACTCTCGTTCCGACTCGACCTATATGCTAAAATAAACGTGCATTTTTTTGGAATTTTTGAATTTTTTTTTTTCATATTTTTTTTTTTGTATTTTTCTTTTGTATAGGTGGATAAAATAAAGAAAAGAACAATGCAAGACAGAAATGCAGTAAACGTGTGACAAAATGCAATGCATGTGACACGAAACCATTCCCCAAACCAACCCGCACAATGTCCCCATTGTGCATTAGTCTAAGTAGAGGTTTCAGAAAATTAAAAGAAAGATGCAGGTAAATAAAACTAAGGAAAAACTGGAAAGAACTCACTGGATTAAAAGACGTATTAGAAAAACCTCCCCAAACTAGCGTGAGCTGGGAGGTTTTGGTGGCTAGTAGTGTCACTCAAGTACCGAAGACGGTTGCACGATTCCCGAGGAAGAAACGAACAGACTGCGACGGACAGGTAGGTCGACCGACCCATATATTAGGTCGACCGACCCTCCTGCAGACTACAGGAATTTTAGCAATATAGCGACTAGGTCGACCGACTCGTACATCTGGTCGGTCGACCCCTCTGTGTTACAGCGGTCTTCGTTTCTTTGTCGAACCTGAAAAAGCAAAAAAAAAAAAAATATGCGCCCAACAAATGCGTGAGATGCCAGAAACAAGTCTAAAGTCTTAACTACGCAAGCATAACGGAAAAAGTTCTAAAACTACGAGCAAACCAAATTAAAAAGTCTCACACAACAAAAGTAAATTGTCTTAAAAGCTAGAATTTGAAACAACTATCCGCTAAAGATGCGGAAGATATCCGACCACGGCTTTTGACGACATGCCGTAGTCTCCACAGTGTTCTCTTGATTAGCAAAACACATCTTCTTTCCGCCGTCGCAAAGCATATGCGACGACCTCTCCTCTTGAGCTTGCCTTCTCTTTTTCTTCTCTTCCCGATCCACAACATCTGGGTCTTCATCTTCTTTATAGCTTAAGCATCCCATTCCTCCTCTTTGTACTATGACTTCCTTTATTTTGGGTTTCCCCAAACCGATTCCTGCATTAGCCATAATAGAAATGTCCTCCATATTGCTCCCAATCTGGGGCGGAGGTGTAAGAACAGGTACAGGAGTAGGCAATAAAGTAGGAGAAGTAGTGATGACCCCATACTTCTTTTCAGAAGTGATAGCATTACAAGTGATGGGGGTCATAGCATCCTTCTTCCTATAAGATATGCCATATATAATAGAATGCTTTCCTACTTTGAAGGTTAAAGTCCCAGTGCGGCAGTGCCTACATCTATGATGGCTCCCGCGGTGTGGAGGAAAGGTCTTCCTAATATTATAGGTATATGGGCATCCTCTGGGATGTCCAAAACTACGAAGTCAACTGGAAAGAAAAACCTGTCAATACGCACAGGGATGTTTTCCAACACCCCTACGGGTTCCATAGATGTACGATCTTCCATCTGGACAGTCATGCTGGTTACTGCAAATTCGGTCATTCCTAATTTTAAGGCAACGCTTAGGGGCATGACACTGATACTAGCACCTAAGTCGCATAACGCTTTTTTCACTGGGAAGGTTCCTATATTGCAGGGGACAGAAAAACTATCAGGGTCCTCTAATTTGTGAGGGGCAATAACATGTGTTAAAAAACTAGATGACTCTTTAGTGAGGGCCACCGACTCAACCTTATCTAAAGACCTCTTTCTTGACAAAAGCTGTCTCATAAATTTGAGATATGAAGGAACCTGTTGGACTAATTCTAGAAACGGAACTTGAACATTTAATGAACGAATTACGTCTTTAAATTTGTCAAAAGATACCTGGTCCTTCGAAGGTATGAGTCTTTCTGGGAAAGGAGGGGCTGAAGATTCAGTATTTGCAGCCCTTTACAGAAACCTAGGGGCCTTATCACCCCGAAAAAGAAAATCCCTTAAGTTGTTCGGCAATTCTGGACAAAAAGGGGCTTCTTGTTCTGCCTCGGTGGTCGGTCGACCCTCTTCTTCGGTCGGTCGACCACTCTCCTGTTCAGCGAGATTTTTCGGATTCTGCTCAGAGGTCGGTCGACCTGGCTCCTGGGTTGGTCGACCTTCCTCGCTGTTACTCGGCTATTTTTCTTTCTCGCCCCCCACTTTAGCTCCACTTCGTAGGGATATGATATTTAGAGTCTCTTTTTTCTGGTCCGTTTTGGTCGGAAGTTGACCCGGAGCCCTAGTATCATTCTTGCCCGCAATTTGAGCAATCTGAGATTCTAACATCTTCATCCCTGCCTCTCTAGCCTGCGACTCCTTCTGAACCAACCCAATAAAATTTTGGATAAGAGTGTCTGTGTTGGGTGGTGGATTTGAAGGTGGTTGAGGGTTGAAGGGTGGTTTTTGGAAACCTTGCTTATGTGGGGGAATATATGTGGAATTTTGCTGAGGTTGCATGTGTTGTGGGTTGAGAACATTCTGGCTTGTCCACCTCATGTTGGGATGGACATTGTTATTATTTGGGTCATAGAATTTTTCCCACGATAGTGTTGGAAAGCGGCACATGTCTCGTTGGATGAAGTACAGAATTTCGACACGTGCCCTTCTCCACCACACCTCTCACAAGCAAAGGGTCCGTCTTGAACGACGTTCACCTGATAAATACCTCCCTTGCTCCCACTTCCTAGATCGAACTTCCCTCCAGCCTCTAATTTTTCGAACTTGGCCGTCAAGGCCTCAATAGCTGCTAGGTTATATTCAGATTTCCTTTGATTGCCTCGGGAAGTTCCATGTTCAGCACGGTGTACAGCAACATCTTCTATCAATTTGAGACCCTTAGTCTCTCCGGAATTATCTTGGAATCTCCCATTAGCTGCAGCATCTAGATAAGCCCTGTTGTCATCGTAAAGGCCATTGTTGAACTGGTTACAAAGAAACCATTGTTCGAATCCGTGGTGTGGTATGGATCGAACAAGTCTCTTGAACCTGTCCCACGCCTCACTAAAGTCCTCATTGGGGCCCTGCTTAAAATTTGTAATCTGCGCCCTTAAAGCATTAGTCTTGGATGCAGAATAGTATTTCCTGTAGAATGCTAAGGCTAGGGTATTCCAGTCTGTGACTCCCGCAGCAGTGCGGTCTAAGTCTATGTACCATTCCCTCGCAGCATCCCTAAGAGAGAAGATAAACATGGTCTGCTTAATTTGGTCCTGCGTCACTCCTTCTGGGGGTGCAATAGAGCATATGTAATCTGTGAATATTTCAATATGCTTTGCAGCATCCTCATTGAACGAGCCTCCAAATTGGTTTCTTTCAACCATAGTAATGTAGGCAGGCTTGGCCTCGAATGGCTTCCCAGTAGCTGCAGGTAAAGTGAACCCTTTGTATAGGTCCTTTTCCTGAGGCATGGAGTGACTGGCAATAGTAGCTTCCTCTGTCATGTTTTCTTCTTCTTTTGGAAAAACTGGAAAGTAGGTAAAAGGTGGTGTTCTTGGTGAAAGTGGATTGTCGGGTGAATTTCGTTGTGAAGTTGGTGTTTTTGGTGAAGATGGTAATGATGGTTGTTCAAATATGTCTTCTTGGAATAGGGAAGATGGTGAACCTCCTTCCCGATTCGTTCGCTAGAAGTTGCTTTCTCCTTTCTCTAAGAGTCCTCTCAAGCTCGTGGTCAAGTGGTAGGAGTTCTCCTTGAACTGACCTGCGCATAAGATGGAAACTACAAGAAAAAGGTGAGAAGGTTTAAGGAACAAAAGTTCCTTAAACAAAAAGGGAAACAAAAACAAAAACAATAAACACTGGCGTCACCTCCCCGACAACGGCGCCAAAATTTGATGCCCGTCGTTGAGGGTACCAAAGATAAAATTTATAATTCTTAAACTTAAACTATAGATAGTGAAAGTCAGGGTCGAACCACAAAGAGGTAGGGAATGTTTATTGTTTGTTGTTTATGTTTAAAGGTAACAAAATTTGGCGGTTTGATTGATTGATTACTAAGTCTAAAGCAAAGATTAAAAATAAACAAATAATAAAAGATGAGAATAATATATTAAAAGGGATGCTAGGATGTTTGGGGTAACAAATAGCTAAGGTAATATAAATCCTAAGGTCAACATGTATTGCAGTCGCGTAAGGGGTGTAACATATCCTTTCGGTCTATGGTACCTAATAGCTCCTTTCGGCCTATGCTATTAGTTCCTAGGTCTCACAATTATTGGGTGTCAACAATAAGGGTGATTCCTAAATCCTAGGTCACATACCTTTCAGTCTTAAGTAACCTAGCCGTCTTAAGGTGTAAACCAATGCCCTTCCCGAATCTCTCAATCTTGGGTAGGTCATTACTAACGTCCTACAAGTCTCCTTTCAGTCTCATTGTAGGATATTATAGTCAAAAAGGAAAGACGAAACAGGACTCATGCGCGAGTGGGTCGACCGACCAGCTATTCCAGTCGGCCGACCACCGCCTTGGTCGACCGACCCACTATTTGAGTCGGCCGACCACGGCTCTGCTACAACTCGGTCTCGGAGTCTATACTACCTATGCATATTCACCCCCTACATCCTAACATAAGAAAATTAGCTACTCATGGTTACTAAAACAATTATGGAAACGGGAATAAACATGGAAAACATAGTAAATAATAATCTAAGCCTACAAGATTCAATAAAGCTTGGGAATTCTATCTTAATTGAATGCAATAGTAATAAGAACAATAATAAAACTAGATTAAAAGAGTAATTACCAGAGTCGGAATTAAGGCAGAAAGGAACAAACTTTATTGAATGCTTGAGAATTATTGAAAGATTACAAACTAAAGTTGAAAACTAGAATTAAGAACTAGATAATAACCGATGCTAGATTATAAACTGAATGATAATAACTTCCTCCTTAACCCTAATTACAAGATTAGCTTATATAGAGCAGAAAAATTAGAGTTTCCTAAAGACTCCTACTTCTAATTGTTTTCCGAAAACGTTCCTGGGCTTCGCTGAGGTCGGTCGACCTCTTTTACGGGCTTAAGCAAATTATGGGCTTTCTTTAAGATTTTGGACTCTTAAACTTCAGGCCAGGTCGGCCGACCCATATAGTAGGTCGGTCGACCGTTTCCGCAGAGAAATTCTCCGGTTTTCTTCTTGATTTGACTCTTGGTACTTAAATAAAGACTCCAGTTGACTTTCCTTCGTTCCTTAATTATGCAAAAGACTCGAGGACATGAATTTGGTGCTAAATCGTCCCTTTTCCGCATAAATCTGCAAAAGTGCATAAAAATACGAAAGTACACGATTGTTGGGAACTAGGGGCTAAAACATAATAAATGAGCGACCAAATGCGTGTAAAAATAGATGAAAAATATCATAAAATAGACACGCATCAAGCCACTTTAGTTCCCCTGTAATAGCACGAAGGGCACGGTATTCGGCTTCAGCCGAAGAGAGAGAGAGAGAGAGAGAGAGAGAGAGAGAGAGAGAGAGAGAGAGAGAGAGAGAGAGAGAGAGAGAGAGAGAGAGAGAGGGGGGGGGGGCTGCTTCTTAGTTTTCCAGGCCACGAGAGAAGACCCAAAATAGACAAGCCAACCGGAAAGGGAGGAGCGAGTGTCGGGACAGGTTCCCCAAACAGCGTCACACCAACCCGGTAATTTCATAAAAGAGTGAGCTGATAAGAGTATCCCCTGACCCAGAGTGCCCTTCAAATAACGAACAGTACGAAGAGCAGCGTTCCAATGATCCTCTCGAGGGGCACTCATTAACTGAGACAAGGTATGCACTGTATAAGACAAATCTGGGCGGGTTACAGCCACGTACACCAAACGACCCACCAAACGTCTGTAGGATTCAGGGTTGTGCAGAAGCGTGCTGCTACTCCGGCCAAGGTTATGGTGTTGTTCAAGAGGAGTGAGGTCGGGTTTACACCCGCGAAGACCAACCTCATTCATAATGCCCAATGTTTATTTACGTTGACATAGGAAAATAGCATTAGAGTTGCGGGTCACTTCGATGCGAAGGAAGTATTTCAGATTTCCTAAATCTTTCATTTGAAAACATTATATTTGTGGAGATATTCTTTAAAGACGACAAGAGCGGGGAGATCATTTTCGGACACAATTAAGTCGTCCACGTATATTAACACATTAAGACGAACCGAGTCCTTCACATACGTAAATAATGAGTAATCATAATAGCTATGTGAAAACCCATACCTTTTCAAGGCCGCGCCCAACTTTGCGAACCAACATTGCGGTGCTTGTTTGAGCCCATATAACGATTTCTTTAATCGACACACAAGTTCCGGCTGTGCACTAGTAAAACCAGGAGGGAGTCGCATAAACACTTCTTCGTCCAAGTCACCGTGTAGGAAAGCGTTATGCACATCCATTTGATATAAGTGCTAATTTTTCGCTGCTGCTATAGATAAAAAGGTTCGGACGATAGTCATTTTCGCCACTGAAGCAAATGTCTCGTCATAATCCACCCCCTCGGTCTGGTGATTGCCGAAGACCACCAACCGGGCTTTAAATCGTTCTATCGTGGAATCAGACCTGTATTTGATTTTGTAGAGCCATTTACTGCCGAGAGCTTTCTTTCCCGGCGGAAGAGGTTCAAGTACCCAAGTGCCATTGTCAACGAGAGCTTGGATTTCATCAGCCATGGCTTGTCTCCATTCGGTATGTCTAATAGCGGTTTTAAAATAACGGGGCTCGATATGGGTTGTGAGAGCTGTTACATAAGACCGATATGGACCAAAAAAATTTTGGCACGTTAAATAATTAGCAAGAGGATACGGGATACCTGATGAGGAAGCGGAGGTAAGAAGACGAGAGGCATGCGATGGACTATGATCTTCACTATCAAAGTTAAGGATGTAATCCCGAAGGGTCGTGTTCTAAAGTCGAGCTCGCTGCCCACGGCCCAAGGGAGGGGAATTGAGCTGCGAAGGATCCATAGTAGGGGACATGGGCGAATCAGTTAGTATAACAGGATCCATTGGGCTGGTAGAATTGGGCGGTGGAGAATGTGGAGGATTGGGCTCAGGGTGCTCATCAGTAGTGGGCTGTGGGGGATTTGAAGTAGTGGGCTCAAGATTTTCATCCAAGTACAATTCAGCCGAGGGGTCCAGGATTTTATGACCGTGGGTTTCGATAATGAATCGGAACTGGGTTTCGTAAAATTTAACGTCACGGAACATAAAGAATTCTTGACGCTTGAGATCAAATAAGTACCATCCTTGTTGTCCGGATGGGTAACCCATAAACACACACTTCCGACTCTGACTCGCAAATTTATCACCTTTAGACCGTTGATTGTGGGCAAAATAAAGGGACCCAAAGACACGGAGTATGTCAAAATTTGGGGTCGTTGTCTTATGGATACGCTCATATTATGGTGTGAGTCCATGAATGACACGAGAGGGGGTCCGATTGATAACAAATGCCGCAACTAACACACATTCCCCCCAAAACTTAATGGGTAAGCCACCTTGAAAACGTAAGGCCTCGAGCAACATTTAAAATATGTTGATATTTTCGTTCAACACGCCCATTTTGTTGAGGGGGTACCTACACAAGAGGATTGAAACAAGATGCCTTGCTCGGAAAAATATGGTTTTAATGTATGAAACTCCGTCCCGTTATCACTCCGCACAATTTTTATCTCGGTTGAAAACTGACGTTTAAGCATAGCAATAGAGTTGAAATTTGTGATAAACATCAGTTGTAGTATGTAACAAATATACCCATACCCCGCGTGAGAAATCGTCAACCAAAGTGAGAAAATAGTGAGCCCCGGACATAGACGGAACGTCATAAGGACCCCACAAATCACAGTGAATTAATTCGAATGCATTCAAGCACGGTATCCACGGCATGAACGACATCCAGGCTAGTCCGAAGATAATATAGTCCATCGAGCCGGTCGCTTGGCCTGAATTTTTGAGCCATTAGGGAGACCCACAATGCGACTTGGAATAGTTTTAACATTGGAGAATAATGATAGATTATCGGTGATGTGGTGTGAGAAACCCGTATCAATGAGCCACTTACCGGTATAGTCATGACTTAGTGTCTCATATACATTTGCACAAGCTGCCTTTGTAGTATCAGACACGAACTTGCAGTGCTTACAGCGTTACTGGACTCGGTATGGTTATCATCACCATAGTTGCTGCTGTTTTCTTCGCGTGTCCGTGAACCAGTGCTGCCTCCCCCCCCCCCCCCCCCCCCCGACTTCGAGAGGAAATTCCACGACCAGAGACTCGGTTCGAACCTTTGAGTTCATGATACCAATCGGGTATGTCACCAAGCAAATCGAAACACATACTACGGTCGTTCCCTTTACGATTACAGTGATTACAATGCAGTTTTTGACGCTCTCACTAGTACAAAAACACCCTATTGCATCCGTTCTATAAGACTTATTGCGTCGGTTCTTGGTTGACGTTTTTGGAGGTGACGTTTATTGAAACGTCGGTTCTAAAACTGACGCAAAAAACAGACATTTGCATCAGTTCTTAGTATACAACTGATGCATTTGATGTATCATTTGCATCAGTTCTTAGTAAACAACTGATGCATTTGCTATAAGAACCGACGCAAATAGCTTAGTTTTTGCATCAGTTTTCCAGTAACGGATGCTTTTTCGCTTAGCTTTTGCATCAGTTTCCCAACAACTGATGCAATTAGTACCTTAATTTCGCGCAAAATTGAATAGTATATGCGTCGGATATTAGAGGAACTGACTCTTTTGCTCTATTTTTTTGCATCATTTCTATTCAAAACCGATGCAATAACTTTTTTTTCAATAAAAAAAATAAATTACAGCATCGTGTTGCCCAATACATTAATCCTGCATATGATCACAAATGCAAGATGATTCGATAATTAACAACAATAATTTTTATAAAATTAACCGATATTCCAAGTCAATTACCAAACGATCTTTAACCAATTAATTTATCAACAAAAATAATGTTTCACCAACTACTCCACTTACAAATTCGTACTTAGCCGTAAGATTATCCATGTCACCTTCATAAATTAATCCAAAACATACAGTGGCGAAGCAAGTGTAGTTGCTGCTGTATGTTGATGATTAGTCTATTGGGTTGTTGTGCTTGTTGATGTGTTTGCCATGGCTGCTGTTGTTGATGTGTTTGTCATGGTTGTTGTTGTTGCTACTGAATCAAGTGTAGTTGTTGTTGATGTTGTTGTTGTTGTTGTTGTTGCTGGTGTTGATGCTGTTGAAGAAGCATACATTGTTGATGTTGTTTGTATTGTGGATGGTACATATACCCTGAATCGGAAACTTGAATTTGCATACCTTGAGAAGGCCCATTACTTCCAGACAATAATTGACCATTGGAATCTTGATACATTCCTAACTTTTGTCGAGCTTGCACTTGACAGACTATTATCACTGCAAAACACACACCCTCTTCAAGAATAGAGGTAGCAACTAAAATATGTACCTGAGATCAGATATAGAGTATCAAGTCACGCTTTCACATGTCATACCTGATATCTTTCTCGATTTTCTATATATTAAGTAAGGCAGCGAAGAAACCTACTGTGCCATTTCGGAAATCGTTGACAATTTTATTCTGCTCCTTCCGACTTTGAGTCTTCAGTGCAGACTGATTTCCGGCTATATATTTCGCCTTCCAACCAGTGCTTTGAAACAGCAATGCATCCAAAATTGCCTCGAGAACCATTGCAGTGATAACCCTTTCAACGAAAATAATACACCGCATACCTTCCAAAGTTCTACGATAAAAGACCAAATATCTCATGAGAAATTTATCCATCAGTAAACAAATGTACTCCACTCAGACTCATTGCATGGACTACAACAAATGAGCTATACAATAATCAAGCAAATCCCAGTTAAGATTGAACTGGGGAAGGGTAGAAGTTGGTGTTTTGCATGATTACGATCTTGTCCACTACAAGTCAAGGTTTCCGAGTAACCAGTTACCACCAGATTCTCACATGTATCCAAGAAGAGATTCAGCTAGACATATCACTTTAGGCGTGATAAGCGGGCCGCCCATGTTTGACTTTACATCCGAGATAGACAAACTGAGACCTAAGTATAAAGGATAAAAATAGCAGAGATCTCGATGGTAACCATCCCAATCTATAAAAACAGAAATAATAAGAAACATTTAAATCATGAAGTATCAAAATACCAGATGGCATGTTGGCTGATAACTCTTTCTTAATATCGTAAATGAAAGCTCTGATGGTAGTCCGACCACAAACATCTAACGTATTCCAACTGAGAATAGCAGTTTCTTCAAGAGACAGAATATCTGTAGCCTATAACCAACGCATTGTTTAGATACCAGTCACAACTCACAACACAGAAGGACGCAATATCGCAATCAAAGATATACCTTTAATGCTGCCCAAACACCAAGTTCGCCCAAACAAAACCGTAATGTTGAGCTCAATTTTTTCAATTTAGAAGTTAGAGACTCTTGTATTGATTCTTCAACTCCCAAATTTTCTAGAGCCTTTATATGCTGAAAAAGTTTTGGGGTTAGTATTATATATAGAATGGTAGATAGTAATAGAACACTAGGCAAAATGTGAAATAAATTCTTAGTGAACCAATCCCCCAACTGAGGAGGGTGCATTTGTCTTTTCACATAGTGGATTACATAAATATTAGCCCACCTGTCTTTTGAGTGAGCTGACACTCTCGATCAAATTGTTCTGTAATTGAGCAGGGATCTCTTCATCGTAAAGTTGAACCTTTGATTTCGGAAATGAAATATACTCGGCCAGCACAGCGTCACTCTCACAGGTGTAGACCTTCATTCCGCACAAAATTGTTACATGAATAAAAGTTAAAACAGGCTGTAAAACTGCAGTCAGGCTGCTAAAAGTATAACAAACACCCCTAGCAGGGCTAGGGTAGACATCCAAAGCAAATCATCATATGAAACAACCTTTGAATGCATCAAATTTTCGAGGAGATAAATTTCTCTCCAATAAGAGTCATATGATTCGGAACCTGCATTGAAGTAGGAAGAATTCAATTAATATGTCTACATGACCATGTATTGGGGCAAATGGAGAAACAATACTTCTTCCGCTAGCAAGCATAGTCACAAAGAGGTAAACGAGTTCACCTTTGGCTTTCGATTTTACGGGAGAAGCAGTCATGCCAAATATCCTAGGGACTTCATTAGTATGCAACTGTCGGCCATAAAAGTCCTGCAAGGAGGGTACTGTGATTGCTTAGATAATGATGTGAACCTCACTTGTAGAAAATGACAAAATGATAATAAAAATAATAATAATTACACTTAAAAGGGTGCACAGCTGCACACCGTTACTTTTCACACATCTCACCTTCATTATGCACGCGTATGGATGTTTTCCCTTGGCGTTATGGCATTCATCAAATATTAAAACTTTTATCATGTCCAATTTGATGAAAGTATGGCTAAGCGCATCAAGCAGAATCTTTGGAGTCATCACAAGGACCTAAAAACATTTGAATATAACACTTTCACTTGGACTCCACAAATAGCATAGAACAAAACGATGTCTCTTTTCCTACTGTGATTCCCTCAAAAAAGTAATTAAGCTAAGAATGATCAACAATAAAAGAACACACCTCGTGCTTTTCCTGTTCATCCTTCCACCTAGTAGCCTCCCAGAAATCAACGCCCATATCTCCCCAGTACTTGCCGACTTTAAGGTCGGTCCATCTCTCTATGACTTCAGCTTGCTAATCAATATTCACAAAGAAACAGGAGCCAGTGACTAGACGTCAAATATCATCATCTTTTGAAATGAATATTTGTAGGTTCAAACTTCAAAATGTTGAGGTCTTATTAAGTAGAATCATACTTGAGTCACCAAAACAACTGTGGGTACTAAAAACATTGCTATATAAGAGTGTTTAGGCCTTCGAAGTAAGTGCGCAAAGCTGCGAAGAAGCATGATGGAAATCAATGTCTTTCCAGAACCCGTCTCCAGGAATGCAATAGTGTTCTGTTTCCTAGCTTGCTCCAAAGCCTCAAGTTGGTATCTACAATATCATTGAATAAAACAATCCTGAATTATAAGCATCGGAAAGCATGATAGCAGCAACTAAACAGGAAAAATAACCTTAAGAGAGAAACATCCAGCCAGCAACTTCCAACAAATATCCAACCATCCAGAGTACCCTGCATAACCCATGTCCGACACTCAACACTCCGACCAAGGTAGAACACTTTGAAAGTTCTTTTCCAACCAAAACAATGATATTTCCATAATATAGCCAGGAGAGTGAATCCGACATTTGGACACGCACCCTTGTCAGAATACGACATTTGGACACGCATCCAGTCTCACACGACCTGCAACTGCTATAAACCAGTACCAGGCCAGAAACTCGAACTCTGCCTAAATCAACAGCTCATAACTCGACCAAATTCTAAACACGATGCTCCTATTCACACCATTCCTACTATCAGCAACCAGGCCCGATATAACTCAGGCCTATCACGCTCAAACTTGCTAATTATATTGATAACCTGCTAATTATATGGTTTCAACTGCTCTAGATTAAAAACTGAAACTTTATGATGTAAGTGTTGATACTATCAGCAACCAGGCCCGTTGTATTGCTGTCCCATGATGTAAGTGTTGATACTATGGTTTCAACTGCTCTAGATTAAAAACTGAAACTTTATGATTATCCCAATTCCATCCCATTTCCTAATTAAAATTTGGCCGTAATTAACACGAGCCACTACTCCCTTCGTCGGAATGTCAGTACAGACCCCCTACCCCTAATTAGTATTGTAATAGGCGAAACGGGTATCAATGGCATGAATTCGTGTCAAAGGGAACCATTAACAACAACAATTTAGTCACTAAAACGAGAAATTAAAGCCAAAATTCACAGAAAATGGTTTCAATTCGTGTCAAATAAGCGAATAAAACTTACCTTAATCGGCAAAAAAGCTTGCAACTGATGAATTGAAGAAGGTATGTGAAGTTGAAATTGAAGTTGAAGAAGCACGAAGTGACAAAGTTGATGAAGATAATCGAACTGAGCGAACTGATTATTTGACGAAGTTGATGAAGATAATTGAAGGAGTAAGAGCAAGGTTTCATTCGTCAGTTTATTTGATTATGGAAGAACACAGTACCTGAATATTAGAATTCCTAAGTTTAATTTCGTAGTTTATTTTTTTTTTTAATTTATATTAAATACGTCGGTTTTAATCTGAAACTGAAGCAAATTCTCAAAGGTAAATACGTCGGTTCTGATAAAGAACTGATGCAAAAAAGAATTATTAGTCAAATGCATCGGTTATGAGAACAACCGACGCAAATGTACTCACCCAAATGCATCAGTTCCTTCTTAAGAACCGACGCAAATACCTTCTCTATATTGTAAAATTGGATTCCCGCCCATAATAAGTACTATTTGCTTCAGTTCTATTAGAACCGACGTAAATCGCTTGACGCAATAGGGGATTTTTGTACTAGTGTCTGTTCGGGTCATTTTAATTGGGGGTTTTGATGAGGGGCGGTTATGAGACACAACAGAGAAACAAGCAAGTTCAGGGGAAGGATCGGGTATTTTACCAAGGCCACAGACTCGTTCTTCCTGACACAACATATGAAATGCCCTGGCTACCGTGGGAAGTGGGGTTTGGGAAAGGATGACAGACCTTAAGGATTCATACGGGGCAGTAAACAGACCCAAAAGAAACGAGTGCAAACGCTCGGACTCACGACGCGACAAATGTTGTTTAGCACTAGTACAGTTAGTACAACACTTACAATCGATAATGGGTTGATGTTTATCGAGATCATCCCATAGTTGACACAATTTTCCGTAGTAAACCGTAACAGACATACCTTCCGTCTGCCGGCAATCACGAAGGCCACCATAATCTGTTGGACGTATGACCCATCAACGACTCCAAACCGTTCTTCAAGCGCATCCCAAAATTTTTTAGCATTTTCAAATTTCGGTAAAAGAGACTGTACCTCCGGGGTAATCGTGTTGGACAGCCAAGAGACGAGCATTGACTGTATAGTATCCCAATCATCAGTCGTACAATGGGGTTTAGGGTCGTTAATGGTACCATTAACGAAGGCAAATTTTCGGCGCGATCTTAACGCGATACGAACGTCATGAGACCATTCATCATAATTCTCAGTGGTAAGTCGTATTGGGGTGATAATATCCCCGGGTTTGTCTTGAGGGCCGAGATAGTATGGGGAAGACGATTCTATTTTCGAGCTAGAATTTTTGTCGTTCGTCATTGCGACGGTTAGGGTTATAGTTTTGAGTTAAGGATTTTTAATGGTGTTTAATTTGTCTGATACCAAGTTAAACGCAAAGTAACGTAAAACTCTTATGTTTCTTATTATTTCAAAGCATGCCATATATAAGCATACAGTAGTAGTGAAGTAGTAAAACAATATTAGGGTTACATAAGATGGCACACGACCCAAGACAGTAATAAGAACGACCCATACAACATGGGCTTATATAACATAGGCTATTATTATATGTCAAATGTAATAGTAATACAATATTTACGAACATTCCTGTGTTATTATTCAAAATTTCTAAGGTCCACCGAGTGTACAAGAATATCGTACACCCTAGCCAATGAGATGCCTTTGTTTTTATTTTAAAAAGATTATATTATATTATTAATAGATAAATTATTCCATCCTAGTATTCTCATTGGATAGGGTGTACGATGACGTGGTACACCGGGTGTACCTAAAAATTTCTTGTTATTATTTGGTTATTTAAAATCATTCAGCCCAAAAATGTTAAATTATTCGAAATAATTTAGACAATCAATCAGAAAATGACAAAAAAATCCCTTAAATTAGAGAATCAATCAGAAACCTTTAAATGATTTATCTTTTATAGTAAACAAATTTTAAAATTTTGACATCAAACTTCAGAATTAATTGAATTTATATGTATTGTTTTTAAGTAATCTTATTTTTTTTTAGCTTAATGTTTAAATGAATGGGCTGAAAAATTATTTATTAAAAAACTTAGAATAAATCTTTAAAATAAAACTCGAAAACTTTGATATAAAATTCAAAAATTACACAAGTTGTAATACATCGGATGCATAATCTATAAAATACAGTGGGAGTTTGATTGGGGGTCGGGTCTATAAGAAATGGAAAAAGAAAGAAAAACAAGGTTAATAATTTTCTTTTTCGGTGTTTGTTTGACACAAACAAATGGAATCTAACTCCCTTCCTTACCCCTCACTTCATCTAATCCCTTACCCCCACCTAGGGATGGCAACGGATCCTGGATCCGGTCCAGATCCGTTGGACCCGATACTGATGGATCGGATCTGGATCCTTATAATTTGGACCCGTTGGATCTGGATCGGATCTGGATCCATGAGTTGAAAAACGGATCCGGATCTGGATCTTGTTGACAAGACCCGGATCCGACCCTAAGACCCGTTTGAAATATTAAAAAAAAAATTAGTCAGGAAGTTATTTTCACAATTCTGCGTGTTGGACTACTGGGATTTGGGCCTAAATAATTGAATGCCTTATAAACACTTCTCAATTCTAATTTCTCAAATCTCAGCTACTCAAACACTAAAGTCTCATCTCTCAAACCCTTCCCAAACCCTAAAACCCAAATCTCAATCCGTACTCCGTAGCCTGCCGACCGCCGTCTGTTGAACGTTCAACGCCGCCAGTCAAATCCTTCAAAACTAAAATCAAAGGTACCATTCATTTATCAGATAATATTGTGTATTTGTGATAAATGTGATTTTTGTTTGAGTAAGAATGTAAGATCTTTAAACGTCACATGAATTGGCTTTAGATTTCACTTAAGCAAGATCAAATTGACATAAATTGGCGTCAAATTATAACTATTGGTAATTATTGACATAAACTGGCCTCAGATTATTACTATTAGTAATTATTGTCTTTGAGATTTGCTAATTTCATACACCCTATTTTTGTAATATTAAAAATCTTACCTATGTGTTCCTTCAATGCAGTATCCGAGAAGAATGAGATGAGCCGAGGTGAGCAGTAAGCCAGTGAGACATTGCATTATGAAGATGAAAGAATTGAGGATTTAAGGCTGACAGCCAATACAATTTTTTATTTTTTATTTTTAATAAAATGGGACCCGCGGATAACCCGGATCCTACCCGGATCCGTAGGGTCCGGATCTGGATCTGACCATTTTGGACCCGTCGGATCCGGGCCGGATCTGGATCCTACTGTCGCAGCACGGATCTGGATCTGGATCTTATTGGACCCTATCCAGATCCGGCCCGTTGCCATCCCTACCCCCACCCCAAGGTATGAGATTTTATTACTTTTGTTAACCTTCAAGCACCTTATTCACCTACCACCGCACTTGCGACTACCACCACACTAGCCACCACCAAACCACCACCATGATACCACCACAACCGCCATGACACCGCCACCACAACCACCCCGCCTAAACCACCCGTCCACCAAAAAAACCACAACCCACCAATCTTCTCCCCAAATACCTCTAACTATCGGCATACCACTTGATGCGTGCCATTTTCATAAGTTTATTTCACTCTTTTGCACACTTCTTTATGCTTTTTTAGTAGCGTAAGCTACTCCCCCTCCTTGTTTTCGGTTACTTTTGTTGTGCTATCCATTTTTTAAGGTTATTGGCCTAGACGAGTGAAAACGAGTCTAATTTTGCCTACTGAGTTGACTTTGAGATACTAGTAAAGCTAGAGCTCGGAAACTGCCTGCCTCTGTAACACCCCCATTTACCTAGGAGCCTGAACTAGGACTTCCAGAGTAAATATGACTGTTACCATCCTGGATAAACCAGGGCAGTAGATAATCACAGTGAAAGAAACACAGTACGTTAAATTATAAATGATTAAACTGAAAACTGTTACAAGACATAGTCCAACTAAACTTCCAAAACAACTGAAATATCACAAGTGAACAACTATGAAAGAGACTAAGTGATCTAAAGCTAGATAAGTCCAATCCTTGTCTCTCACCATGCCCAGTCCTAGTCCTCCTGTCTCTGACCTGAAATATCTACTCCCCATTTCGGATCATCGTAGGTGAACACGAATACACTGTCAACCTCGCGGTTGAGTAGGATAACACAATAATATAAAATGCAACAATGTATTATGCAAATGCTATGCCAATGCTGAGCTCAATCACAACCCGAAACACCAATCATAACCCGAAACACCAACCCATACCGAACCTCCCGGCAGAGTATCATCGACCGTCGTCGAATACCAGCATAAAGCTGAAGACACCAGGCCTGGCCTGCAGACCACCCCGGGCTATAAATCAAACAATCTCCTTATCAATAATGCAAATGAAATGCTCGTGAATGCAATATTAAACAATCCATACTTAAATATCATTCCCATATAAACATGCTTGTGTTCACAACACGTACTACAACCCATTCATGCATATAACCATCACAGAATACGGTACCAGTGTATCCTACCTGGAATATAGCAGTCTGAAAATAAGCAACACCGTCTTGAAATACTCCACCTCGAATTCGGTTCCTATAAATATTACTTAACATTAATATTCTACTCGTACATTACAGGTTATAACTAATCATAAACTTACTAAACATAGACTTACTAAATATAGACTTACTAAATATAGTACACGGTCAACTATCCAATTATTATTAACTTAATAACATATATGACTCTTCTAACGATATTACTCATATACTCAATAATGATAATATAAATACAAACATTAACAATATACCTCTTAATAAAATAACAAGAAGTCCAACAATATACTATCATACAATCATTAAAATCTAATAATAATAATAACATTATTAACAACTAATAACATAAAACAATAATAATAATAATAATATAAACACATATTACCATACTTTTTACCTTACCTTAATACTAATTATACACTAACTTGGAAGGGATGCTAATAATAATGATAATAACAACATACACAATATTAATAATAATACTAACAAAACAACAAGGAAAAATACCCTAACAATACGCTAAAACTTGGCAGCCCCCAACGTACAGCCTGACGCCGCCCTCAGCACCAACCACCACTACTGGCTCCACCTGTGACACCACCAGGCTCGCCTCTGAGCCACGGTGGTTCCAGGGAGGTCAGTAGCGGTCGTTAACGCTGCCACAACCGCCAACAGTGGCCATTACAGAAACCCCACCTGCAATTAACCCCTGTTTTCACGCGACAGACCCCTATCAAAACTTACTGTAACAACCACCATATGCCACCGCGACAACCCCCAAACGAACCACTTGACTACCACCAAACCAATTACCCCGACACCCAGAACAACCACTAACAGAAACTACATCGAAATAAAGCATAACCATCAATGCACGTGACCCAGTTCTGAAACGATAAAAATTGTGATCTGAACATGTGACAAAGACGGTCGTGACTGGTGGTTCTAGGTGGTTCATGGTGGCACGACTATGGTCAAAATACAACTGCTAACATCATAGATTTATATCATACAAAGAAACAGAAACTATAACCATGAAAAACGATTGAAATTAAAGAATCAAAAAGAAAGAACAACGGAGTATTACAGAAACTGTAGTGAACGTACTCACTTTCCTGAGGATTCGAACCACCCTAGCACCCACCAACCACCGTGTAAACTCTTTCCCGACGTCCTCAGATATGGCGGAAGCAGGTTTGTGAGGTTGTAAGAGTGCATATTAGGTCTAAAGTAGGGTTAGATGTAGGTCTTATAGGGCGGCAGGGAGCAGTGTTTCTGATTTTTATGTTATATAGTATGGGTCGGTTTTGGGTTGTTTGGTTGCACGCATATCGAGGCCCAATTCTATTTCTTAACACGGTTTGCTTACTAATACACAAACTCGACCCTTCATCACCCACATGTAAATTATAAAAACTTATTCGATAATTAAATTATCGAATACAAACATTCCAATAAACCTCAACACGTAAATATAATTAATAAATAAAGCGACGATGAGCTACGATAGAGTATTATAGTCTTCCCTCCTTAAAAATGAACTTCGTCCCGAAGTTCACCATCTCAAGACCAACAAAATTATTAACAGGCACGTAACGAACACATAAGGTAGCATCTCATAACATCATAAAACTAATAAAAGTATTCTAGAACACTAAATGTCACACTCTACCCTCCTAAAAAGAAAGTTACGTCCTCGTAACATACCTTAATTAAACAGGTCCAGATACTTCTCCCTCATCGAACCCTCGGTCTCCCAAGTAGCCTCCTTGACATTATGATTGGTCCACATGACTTTTACGAGCGCGGTCTCCCCATTTCTGGTTTTCCTTACTTTTCTGTCAAGGATCTCCTTGGGTCTCTCCTCATAGGTCAACTGCTCATCGACCTCAATGACCTCATGGTCACGAACATGAGAGGGGTCACTGATATATCTCCTCAGCTGCGAAACATGGAACACATTATGCACTCTGGCCAATGCTGGAGGTAGAGCTAATCGATAAGCTACTTCACCAACACGTTCCAAGATCTCAAATGGCCCTATGAACTTCTGGCTCAACTTGCCCCTCTTGCCAAACCTCATCACCCCTCTCATAGGTGACACCTACAGTAAAACTTTCTCTCCTGCCTCAAATGTGATGTCACTCCTCTTTAGATCAGCATAACTCTTCTGTCTATCTTGGGCAGCTCTCATCTTCTGACGAATCACCTGTACTTGTGCTATCATATCCTGAATCATCTCAGGTCCCAAGGTTACCACATCAGCTCTATCATCCCAACACACTGGACTTCTACACTTCCTCCCATACAACGCCTCAAAAGGAGTCATCCCAATGCTAGCATGATAGCTATTGTTGTACGAAAACTCTATCAAATCAAGTCTATCCTCCCAAGATCCTCTAAACTCTAGCACAAAAGCCCTCAACATATCCTCCAGTGTCTGGATTGTCCTCTCAGTCTGACTATCTGTCGCTGGATGAAATGCGGTATTCATCTTCAAAGTAGTTCCCATCAACGTCTGTAACTCTTGCCAAAACTTAGAGATGAACCTGGAATCACGATCAGAAACAATGTCCTTAGGAACACCATGAAGTTTCACCACATGCTTAATGTAAGCCTTGGCCAATTCAGCTTTACTCCAAGTCTCCTTCATTGGTATAAAATGGGCTGACTTAGTCAACCTATCAACAATCACCCAAATCATGTCATTTCCTTTCGGAGTCCTAGGCAAGCGCACAATAAAATCCATTGATATGCTTTCCCACTTCCACTCAGGTACATCCAGTGGTTACAGCTTCCTTTGCGGCCTCTTATGTTCTCCTTTCACTCTCTAACATACCAAGCATCGAGAAACAAACTCAGCCACCTCCTCCTTCATCTTTGGCCACCAAAACGCTTTCTTCAGGTCTTTGTACAACTTATCCCCTCCAGGATGAACGGCATAAGGTGTAGAATGAGCTTCGACCAGAATCTTTCTCTTCAATTCTTCATCACCAAGTACACACCATCTCCCATCAAATCTCAAACTATCATCACTGTGAACCTCAAACTTAGAATATGGCTTGGCATCACTAGCTTTGTTCACTGCCTCACGCCAATTCTGAATTCTTGGATCACTCTTCTGGCGTTCTCGGATTTTGGAATATAACTCAGGCTCGATCGTTAAATCTCCCATGGTTTCACCCTTCCTAATCACTGCAATTCCCATCTGTCCCAACTCACGATACATACTCAGTCTCGATCTTGTTGTGCATAGAGCGTGAACAGATTTCCTACTCAATGCATCAGCCACAACATTAGCCTTCCCCTCCTTGTACAGAATCTCCATGTCGTAATCTCCAATAAGCTCGATCCACCTCCTCTAACGCATATTCAGCTCTCTCTGGGTATAAATGTACTTTAAGCTCTTATGATCAGAATACACCTTAAATGTAGCTCTATAGAGATAATGTCGCCACAGCTTAAGTGCAAAAACCACTGCTCCCAGCTCCAAATCGTGCGTCGGATAATTCTCCTCATATGGCTTCAGCTGCCTAGAAGCATACGCTATCACTCTCTCATTCTGCATCAGCACACATCCCAGTCCCTTCTTAGAAGCATCGGTGTAAACCTCGAAATTCTCACTTCCCTCTGGCAAGGCAAGGATAGGTGATGTCGTAAGACGCTCCTTCAGATCTAGAAATGCCTTCTCACAGCTCTCATCCCAAACAAATCTATTCTCCTTCTGCATCAATGAAGTCATTGGCTTGGCTATCTTTGAGAAGTCTTTCACAAACCTTCTGTAGTAACCGGCCAAACCGAAGAAACTCCGAATGTCAGCCACATTCTTCGGTCGCTCCCACTTCGAAACGGCTTCAATCTTGCTAGGATCAACAGAAACACCTTCCTTAGACACCACATGGCCCAAAAATGCAACTTTCTCGAGCCAAAATCTGCACTTACTTAACTTGGCATATAATTGATGATCCCTCAAAGCCTGCAACACTAAGCTCAAATGCTTCGCATGCTCTTCTCTATTCATTGAATACACCAAAATGTCATCGATAAATACCACTACAAACTGGTCCAGATAGGGACTAAACACCCTATTCATCAAATCCATGAAAACAGCAGGTGCATTAGTCAAACCAAATGGCATCACCACGAATTCATAATGCCCATACCTCGACCTAAACGCAGTCTTGTGGATATCTGCATCTTTGATTCTCAGCTGATGATACCCTGACCTAAAATCAATCTTGGAAAACACAAAGACTCTATTAGAATTAATATCCATTCTTTGGACGTGATAATTTGGCAAAGATCAATAATTTTTCCTTCACCTTTTTTAGCCCATATATATCTATAAATATTAGGATCGAGATGGATATTGAGCCTAATAGAGTCCTTATGTCATGTGATAATAAATGACAAGCTTCCTTACTCGTTCAAGTTATCACATAAAGCTTAAAAATTAGTTTAATTGACGGAAAATAAAGTTTAGGGGTACACGTAGTGATAATGACAATAGTTAGGAGTACCATGTATGTTTTAAAAAATGTAGGGGTACCATGTAGAAAGTCAAAAAAATTGAGGGGTACCATGTAAAATATCCCTTTATTCTTTTAACTTCCAAAATATATATATATATATATATATATATATATATATATATATATATATATATATATATATATATATATATATATATATATATATATATATATATATATATATATATATATATATATAATGGGTTACGTACCTTTAGATACAATCAAACCCGATCGTACCTCTTCGTGAAAGACGATGTATATTAGGGTAAGGTAAGAGGGAATAATAATTCCTGAACTTTAATTACATTAATCGGGACCGACCCATCGTCTTTTATATTAAAGTCTCGTAATATTTAATATCAGTTTAACTTATATTTAAACCCGGCACAAATAGGCCATTCGAATATTATTAAATATTCTAACATAGACTTCCTTAGCAAGTAGACTACATTTGTCTCCCTGCAGATTCGATCCCAACTTCCTTTACTATATTAGTTTAGCCCTGTTAGGTTGTCTTTGATTGGTGTGCGATTTAGCCCACCATTGTCCACGCACACCACCGTCCCTACGAGATTTTGAGGGTAGGGAAAGGCTTTTTTGGAGTGAAGAGTGACTGTTGTGATTTTGGAGTGGGTTGAGGCGACAACGACAAGTGGATGACAGTGTTCGGTGGGGCAATACGGTGGGGTCTCAACAGTGGTATAGGGAGACGGTCGTTGCAACCATTTTTAGTAGATAAGTAATATTTGTTTGTGGTGGTATGTGTTAGTGGTAGGCGTGAGTGTGAGTGGACTATTATTAGTTCTTTTTCTTGATGTAACCAAACAACTAATTAAATTTTAGGTAATCCTTTACCTTACCCCCTCTTACCCTTTCTAATTTCATTTCTCTTACCGTTTCTCTAACCAAAAGCCCCCTTAATGTTTAGTTTCTTAATGACATTATAAGTACTAATTTCGTCGCAGTCAACTGTTTACTTATTCTATTCTAAGGAGTCTCAATCAGTTGTTTGCCTTTTGATTTTAAAAATGTCAAAAAGCCAAGAATAAACAAATGACCATTATATATTTGCGCATTATCCCTACTCAGGCAAGAACTAAATACAATCAGCAGTGCCCAAGTCACACCCCAACTCAGGTAAACTTGGTACACAAATCAGCAAGCATACACTTGTGAACCCCTGCTCAGGCACGAGTGGATACCAATCAGCTAATAATGGTTCATTAACCCTGCTCAGTCGTGACCATTACTCTGCGTAGTGAAATCGGAATCCCAACTCAGACCCAACCCACTACGCTCATACAAACTCACGGTAGAACAGAGGTCCCTGCTCAGACATTTCCTACCGCATCATCCATACACGTGACGTTCTAGAGGTCCCTGCTCAGACATGTCCGCCACGCCACAAACACTCACATGTCAAACTAGAGGATCCCAACTCAGATCATACCTTGACATGCATCAAACATCAGTACATATCGTACTCTAGCGGTCCCAACTCAGACATATTACGATATGTACTACAACCAAGTACTTAGTCCTAATTTACTGACCTCTAAACAACACTTAATTGAGCCCAGGAACTAAGTTGAGGGAGAGCCGGTTTCCCTTTCGGTTACCCGACCGGGGGCTCTCTATCCTCTCTCCATTCCCGAACCCAATATAGTGCCGCCCGAACCTCGGGGACCTCAAACACACATACAAGTATAAGAGAAAGACCACTTTCGATTGAGTTACTTCTACACGACTGGTATATATTAAAATATCGTAGTCCGATAAGAATTATTAACGGACACTTAAGAATTAACTAATTTTAAATAAGACACTAACTACTTTACTAAATCTTACATAGCTCAAATATATTTTACTAAGTATTGATTACGTTCTAATTAACCGGTTCAACCGATAAAGGAAATAAACACGATTTAATTTAAATTAAACTTCATCTTATATTACCTATATTTTATACGGGGAAAAATCGATTAACTAATTAAATTATTTCAACATGCTTCTAATAAAAAAAATCGTAACCTGTTAGTAATTCGTAACGATTTCTAACGTATTATATTTAAACGTAAACAAGCTAGCAAGCACGTAGGTAAACTAATTAATTCAAGCAGGCTAGCAAGCACTTACGTAAAATAATAATAATATAATAATATAATAATATAATAATAATAAATAATATTATTATTAGACGTACAGTAGTAATATGTAGATTAGTAGGTAGTAGTAATACGTAGTACTTCCTCCGTTCATATCCAAAGCGCATATATGTTTTTTGCACAAATATTAAGAAAGATATTAAAAAACTATTAAAGGTACATTTGGAAGTGTGTAAGATGTTTTATTATTAATTTAAATGTGTGATGGTGGATTATAGGTGGACCATGGAGTGATTTTATGTAGATAAATGGTTTCCATAAGGGTAGTTTAGTCATTTTGTTTTTCTTTTTTAGGAAAGTGGTAGAGTGGATATGAATTGATGATAAAGGAATATATGTAGGTTGGATATGAATGGAGGAAGTAGTTAAGTAGTATTAGTACATAGCGTGAATGAGTAGATGTAGTGCAGAAACAGTAGAGTAATGGGCACCAGCAATGTACATCAGTGGATGCAGTATGTAGTACAATTAAGTAGTAGAGAGTAGCAGTATAGGTTGTAGAGTGTGGATGCAATAACAGCAATGTAGGCAGTAGAGTGCAGTTGCGAACGAAGTGCAGTGGCAGCACAAACAGACACACAACAGCGTGAAACGAGTGTAGACAGCAGAGATCAGACTTGTAGGAAGACAGAACAGAAGTAGGTAGTATGTGCAGCAAGTGCAGTAGGTATGCATAGTGATGTGTGCATTTTTGTATAGACTTTTTAGTCTTGTTTTAGCATACATTTCCATGATTTTTGGTGATTTCATATCACTTTATGCGCCGTATGTGCTACTTTGTGTTCGTGTTGCTAATTTGCAGATATTAACCAAATAGTAGCGGAAACCGAGCTTTTTCTACCTCAAAGCGCTGCAATTCAGTAGACGATGGAAGAATCATGGCTGGTTGTGCATTAATCGAGAATTTTGAGGAGATTAAACAACCCAATGGCCTGTCGAAGACCATTTCGAGAAGAAGAATCCTCGATCGAGTTGTCCTGGGCTCGATCGAGAGATCTAGGGGAAGACAAGCTCTCGATCGAGTAATCCTTTGCTCGATCGAGAGGTACCCAAGAAGAAAAGTACTCGGTCGATAACTTAACTGATCGATCGAGAGGAGTCAAAGAGGAGGAGTCGATTGAGTAACCTGCTACCTCTTGATCGACCTATTTGGGAAGTAAAAGGTGCTCGATCGAGTGGAATTTTCCCTCGATCGAGAACTTGGAGCCTCTTCGTGTTCACGGGAGTTAATGTTTCAGTTCAATTTTTGCCTATTTAAAGGGGATTTCTGAGACAATTAGGTTACGTTTTTCTTACCCTAAGGCTGCTCTCTACAGACTTTACAAAAGGAACTTGATCCTCTAAAACTTGTAGCCGACTTTGATTTATTTCGGAGCTTTTTACTTCTTCCGTTCATGGTTCCGTCTCCATCATTAGTATCACTTTCCTACTGTAATCCCTTTTCCTCCATTTCTTATTTCAAGTTCTCACCATTAATCTGTTTGTAGTTACTGTTTCTGAGTTTTCGTTGTTTATCCATGTTTTACTCTGTTGTCGTTACTATCATCTATTCTCGCCATTTTCGTTCGTTTGCTCGGTTTACTTCGTCCCTTTTAGCTTCTGATTTTTCCTCCGTTATAACTCCTAATCTAGTTTTATTACATTATCTGTAATTTCCTTAAGTTTCCCTACTTTTATCTCGAGTTGTTTATTGTCTCGTGTTCCATATCCGTCTTGCCTCTTTTCGTTTCCGTTCCTTTTATAATTATTTATGTCCCCACTCCTACAATCTGTTTCGTCTTACGTTTCAGAATATCGTATGCTAATTAATCATGCAAGTTGTTACCATTATCATCCGCCCTTTAATTATGTGTAACTAAACCTAGTACTAGGATTTATGGTAGCCATGGCTTAGAACGTTGTGTTAATTTCAGGACCCGTATTACGGATTGTTCGTATCCGTCGCATTTTATTTTCTGTTAATTGTTTGAGTCGACGCACTCAATTGACTGTGTAGAAACCCTCTTGGCCTAGATCGGAAGATTGGTTTAGGGGTAGTTCTGCGACGATTGTTAGGACTGTGCTAATTAGAGCGGAAGCTAAGTTAGTATGGTTTTAGGGTGATTAGCGGACCGGAAGGACCTTTTCTGTACCCACAAACCGCAATAAGGCGACCTGTTTTCACAAACCAGACTTAGTAGCCATGGCGCACCAAACATCCTAGTGCTCCCCTTTTCCTCTTTCCTTTTCCCCTACCTTTTTGTAGCTTATCGATATTTTCACTTGAACCCCCATATTTTTGGTTACTCAGACAAACTTGGTCAGACTATAAGATCCCTGTCTCCCTGTGGAATCGATACCCGACTACCTCTTCTACATTTAGTTGAGACCGATTAGGTTTTATTTTTGATAGGGTTGCGACAGCCGTGTCACATAGACAGTGTAGTATAGAAGTAGGGTAGAAACAGTAGCATTGAGTAGTAGCAGCAACAACAATGGGTAGTGTGTAATACTAGGTGTAAACGAATGCCATAACAGTAGTACAGGCACCAGCAGAGTTCAGATGCCGTGAATCTGGTCTGAACAGATTGGGCGAAAGCAGTAGAGTAGAAACAGGCAGTGAGTGCAGCAATGTATAACAGTAATGAGTAGTATGCGGCAGCAACAATAGCGAACGTACAGAACAGAAATGGACAGATTTCGTGTAAGCAACAAGAAGTAGTAACATATACTATGAACCCAACAACACCACTCATCAAACATTACTAAATCTCATATTATACCATTTCCCTTCTTATTTGAAGTTTTTGCCAAAATGGTGCTCAAAACGAAACTATTTAACAAACTAGTGCTCTTTTGAAACTATTTACCAAAAATGGTTCCACGTCACCATTTTTGGTTTTCCTTTTTTTTTTAAATTTTTCTCAACATGTCGCTGTCCCAGACAGCGACCAGTTGAAGGATTGTTTTTTGGCAAAATCAGATATTTATGCAAAAACTTTCAGAATTTGGGATGCATCTGGTCGCTGTCCCAGACAGCGACCAGTTGAAGGGATTTTGTGATTTTGACCCTTTCTGTCAGTTCTAAGGCCGATACTTGGATCCTTTTGTAATAGGGCCTTAACCACTTCTAAATGTCCCATTCTTGCCGCAGAATGAAGGGCAGTCTTACCATTATTTCTGGCTATCTTAGCAAGGTTTGAGTCAGTTTCTAGGAGCCGAAACATAGCGAGTTTTCAGGCCGATTGGAAAACTGAAACTAATACAACTATACAAACATAAGAAGAAATGCAAAAAACTTAAAAGCTTAAAAATCCAGAGCACTGAACAGCAGATAGTTAGTCAACAATGGCAGAAAAGAAAGACAAAGGGGGAGGAGGAGGAGAAGAAGGGAAAGATAGATTCTTTGTAGCAGTTTATGTCGGTGCAGGCTACCATTCTCCTGTTAATGAAAAACCTCTGAGGTCCGCCGTGAATCGTGCTTGTTTCACTGCTGCATCTGTTCATCTACAGGTTGAATTTCTTTCATCCTTTTCTCCTTCTATTGTTTGACAACTTTTGTCATTAAAGTTTTGATCTTTGTTGTCCTTGTGAGTTGGGTGTGTATTTTTTGTCTTGAAATTGGATTATAATTGACGCGGTGTCCAAGTCCAAATAAGTCAAGAACTCGGCTACTACCAAAGCATGCCCATTCTCAGCAACAGCAAACAACGGAGTTTCCGCTTCCTGATTATGGCAAGGTGGCAAGGAGTGGCAGCAACAAACAACGGAGTTTCCCCTACCAAAGCATACCAAAACACGGAACACAGTCTGAATACAAAATACGTAGCCGGTCGCTGTCTGGGACAGCGACCAGATGAAGCAACACAGTCTGAATTTCTGATTTTGTCAAAAATCTCCCCTTCAACTGGTCGCTGTCTGGGACAGCGACCAGATGCATCCCCAAATTCTGAAAGTTTCTGTCCAAATTTCTGATTTTGCCAAAAAACAATCCTTCAACTGGTCGCTGTATGGGACATCGACATGTCAAAAAAAATTTTAAAAAAAAGGAAAAACCAAAAATGGTGACGTGGAACCATTTTTGGTAAATAGTTTCAAAAGAGCACTAGTTTGTTAAATAGTTTCGTTTCGAGCACCATTTTGGCAAAAACTTCTTCTTATTTAGTATATGAATTTCAGAACACATTTTCCCATGACCACACCATATTATAAACAACGTTAAACACCATAAACACTCATCTTAACAACATTCCAGTTCATAAATCATATGAACACAATATTTAAAACCACATATCGTGCTAATATAAACAATAAGGCCGAGTTTCTCATTATCGTCACCTCAAAGCGGTTTAAGCTCCAAAATCTTCTTCCACCACGAGCAAGGCAACCTCGGGATCGACTAGGCTAACTCCTAAGAAACCGAAGACGGAAATTATAAGCTTAAAAACGAATTGGGGGAAAACAGCCCAAAAATGAAAGTGAACGAAACTGAAATTGAAAGAGATAGGAAGATTGCAAATCTCGAGAGGATTCCGAAAATATAAAATTTACCTTGATACGAGTTGAGGAAGGGGTCGACATGATCTTTTGAAGCTTCTTAAAAAGAGAGAAAATGGAGTTTGTTGGTTTACAGTGAAATGAATTTTGGGAAGGAGGATGTCGATAGAAGGGGGGTTTAAGTAGGGTTTAGGTTGTCTTTTTTATTTATACTTGTCGGGTTTATTTATTAAGTGATACGGAAACTCAAGTCGGAAAATATGTCAAGTGACAACATCTTAAAAATTTAAAATATTCTTAAGACGGAACTTAACGGTAAACTTAAAATGAAACTTACGATTTATTATTAAAATAATATTATATTCCGGAAAATACTATAAAATCAATAAAATATTATTTAACGAAAATAGGGGATGTTACATTTATCTTTGAGACGATTTGCCTCCTCGGTCCTCATGTGTCCCACAAGTTCTTGGAGTGAAATGTCTTTTTCTTATGCTTAAGGTGGTTACGATATTCAGACCAGGAAGAGGGAAAATGTTCAAAGATAACATTAGCTAAGAAAATGTCATCTAATTTCATCCCCTCACATCAGCACATAAATTTCTTAAAGCCATCGTCTTTTCATGCCAAAGATGTGGCCTTGACTGTTGTTTGCTTGTTATTTACTAATCACAATATTCAAATATATTTCCTCGTATTCATTATATTTTTCCCTATTTTCTTATTCGGATTTTAAGCAGTTTGGTCTTTCATTTTTAGGTTTGAATGCATAGGCCGAAACACCCCGTTTTTTTATCATATATCATTATATTATGAATTTCCATGTCACTTCCTTATCGGACTACGGAAGATTTGAGTAGATTATCTCTCATATCATTTTTAAGACACTCCACATACCATTATGAATTGATTTGGGAGATTTTGAGGATTAATTAGGGCTTGAAAGTATGAATTAATTTGGGAGAATTGGGGAAGAAATGATTGAATATGACTTATGAGGTGTGTAATGTTTGGGTAAAGTTAGTGAATGGAAGTAAGTGACGGTAATATGAGTGTTCGCGTAAAAGTTTCATTAACGAATCGGAAAATATTTGAAACGATTGGAATGAATGCAAAAAGAGAAAGATTGGATAGAGATATCAGCTGTTCAATTACAAGATTGATAGGCTAATAATTTAGCTAAAAACTGCAGCAAGAATTGCTTGGGTTCTTAACTCCTTAACAAACAGACTATTTTCAGGTAATTCAAGATGTCTTCTACTCTCCTAATGAGGTTCTTATTTATAGTAGGTACTAGGATATTCCCTTAGCTAGGATTGGCTGGAATTCAGTGCCTTGCTGTCAGTGCTTCAGTACTGCCTTGGCCCTCAAGTTCTTCTACTGTGGGGACCTTACTGCCATTCTTCACCTCATCATTCTTCTCACGTGCCCCCTCTAACAAATTAGAGATTCCTTCCTTGTTTTGGACTTGGGCTACTAAATGCATTGGGGCTGATTTCTTCAATAGCTATTTTGGCCCCACGTTTGAAAGCATGTATCCAGAGGCACCAATGTGATCATTTGTATCATTACCTTCTGCTTGAAATGATCCTTGTCCCCAAGGATCAAACTTTGGGTACTTCTTTTTTAGAACATAGAGGAACTCCCATGTAGCATCATCAAGAGAAGAGTTGGTCCATTTCACTACAACAAATCCTTTATGTTCTTGACGCTTTATTGCCGACGCTTTTAAAAGCGTCGACCCACTTTACCCATAATATTCATCTTAATGATATAATAATCACTTTTATTAAAAAAACTGCTGGACCACGATTTCCCCGCCCTACTTTTCATTTTCCCCAAAACTGAATCAGTGCCGCTATTCATCTTCTTCCCAAAGTTTTTCCCCAATTTTTTCATGAATTCATCTTTACTCAATTCATTTTTTCCCCAAAAATTCCCAATTAATTAATTAATCAAAACCTAATTCATTCATCTACTGTATTCCGTCTTTCTCAATTACGCATCCCAGTTAATCGCGCCTCTGGTTAATCATCATCTTCATTAGTTAAATAGGTATGTATGTAATTAGTCAAAACTTTATGAACGCTTATTTTTAATTTATAGCTTTCGATTGTGTTTTGTAGATGGAAGTAGTTATGTTGGAATAGTTCCCAACATTTTGTATACAGTCGCTGGATGTCGAATCAACCGAGGGAGAGATGTTTGAAATTAATTCTATCAAGGTAAATCTGACATTGTTTATTTACCTTTCTCCTGAAATTAGATGATATTTCTATATGTTATTTCCATTCCATTTATGGTCCTGAAATTGAATTGAATGGTGAAGGCAGACGGACCGGGGAGTGATCCTCAAAAGTGGAAAGAATTGTTTGATGCTCCCCGGATCTGGGAACATTCTGCTCAATAACCTGGATTGAACTGTTCTCGGTTAAACCTCAATGATGGTCGTTATGTCGTACTATTAAATGATAAGAATTGCGGGTTATTAGCAAGCACCACATATCAACTAGAAAGATACCGAAGTCGGGAGAAAAAATATGATTGTGTTATCATAACAAATAAACTCGTGAGCAAGTCGAAATAGAACATCTATGGAGCAAGTTGTACTATAGGCATCGTTTGTAAATGCATTGAAGTACTACAGTTTCCTTTGCCATCCTCTAAAAACGCAGACTAGACAGGGATATCTAAAGTTTTTATACATTGTATAAAAATGAGAAGACTTTTGGGTTATATTATATTACATTGTATAATTATGAGAATAATGTTGGGTTATATTATATTATACTCTGTATGTACATGGATTGTATTGTTAATAACCGATCTTGTAACAATGGAGGGGCAAATTTTACCATATATGAAATCTAATGGACTAGAAGAACGGTGAACTAAATAACAGTTTTTAAGGCAAAGTTAGTGTTGATAACCAATAATAGCTTTCTTAACCAAACCGTTTCTCATATTGCTTCCCAACATTGTCATCATCGTAGTTTGCTAACTTGTCTGTCCTTATTGCTTCCTAGACTTCTATTTTATAAGAGATTATGTATGTTTGTTGCTCTTGCAGCTATTCCTTTTCTTCTCTATTCAGGAGACCTACGCCATTTATCTTGGATCAGTGTTAATTATTTGCCATTTTGGGCTACGGTAAGGGTTTATATTGCTTAGATGAATGAATACTTGTGTTTCTTCATCTGGGAATTCCTGGAATTCAAATTTAATGACTAAAATTTGATAGTAAATGGGTATTTTTGCATAATGATTAGTGTACAATTAAACTTCTATAGTTGTAGACTTATGTTTTGGAGTTTTGGTTGGTTGATTTCAGGTTAAAGATGGGGTATACCTGTGCACGCCAAAGACAGACAAGTTGTCAGAAGATGGTGAAAATAACAGGATTAGGTATGGCATATCTTCTATGCAAGGTTGACGCGCTACATTGGAATGAAGGCGCTGTCAGTAACCTCTATTTTTTTTACTACCAATACCAAATTTAAAACATCTTTTCATTCAGATCATACTCTACTTAACTCACTTTCTTGCTTTGCTAGCATGCTGCCTTTCCTCATCTTGATGCTTCAACCTCATTCTTTGGCGTATATGATGGTCACGGAGGTAACTGCACAAAATTCTACATCTTTCACCATAAAACCAACCTCTAACTTTATAGTATCCTCTGTTCTATATTCACGTTACTTCACTACCACAACCAATCTTATCAAAATAACTTGTCTATTTTGTGTCTCTTCTGCATGCTAATTTTCAATATTTTACCCCAAGGTTCAAATTGCACAAAATCACCACCGTTATTTCAAGGATGTATATATCTATTTAGTGTCTAAAGAAATGCAGGTCTCACTTGCACTTTTTCTTAATTACTCCTATCAATTTCTGTAGAACATCTTAGTTTGTGTTGTGTGTCTTAATTGTGGATTGTCGATGCTTGTAAAACTTGAAGAATAGTTAGCATTTTTTTCTAATGGTTAGACTTGAGCTTTTCCATTTGAAGTGAAGGCATTAGCTTACACTTTTAACATACCCTTTAGAAGGGCATTAGTTACTACTCACTTCATTGCTATCTGACTTGCTGAAATTAATTTGGTTAACTTTAATTTTTTAATTGCTACCTAACTCATCACCTCTCCTCTCCTCTCCTCTCCTCTCGTCTTAGGTGATAGAAATTCATAACTTTCCGATTACTGTAATTTCATATAAGTTTGTTTTGTTGTGACTCATCCAGTTACAACCTTACAAGTTACATATATCCGACAATGCATTACCGTGTTGGTGGTAGGGGTAGGGATTGTAGAAAATAAGAGAAAAAGGCGAGATAGCTGCTAGGTTTATAGATGGATACAGCATGGCCTGCTCCTCTGAATCTGAATTGGATACAGTAATTTTATAGTGTTTAGCTTTGTTACAGAGTATCATTTCTTTGTCTAAAATCTGAATTGGTGTTCCCCTTGTTTGTTTTCTTATGTAATTTTCTGGTTCTATGTCAAGTTATCAAGTGATTTCCCACAGGATACATAATTCTTGCTAAATTGACTTAGATTTGCAGTATTCCTGTTTTCATTTTCAATGCATAAATACATTTCCCTTGAGGTAATTGGATGGCATATTTTTCTAATATGGAAACAGAAATTACATCACACTAATAAATTAACTAGGTGATAACCTTCCGTGGAATTGAAGTTGTAAGCTGTCTATTGAAGAGATGTTGGTGATTGGCTGTCAAAAAATTCTTTGGTGACTATAACTTCGAAGTTCAAACTTCAAAGGCTGTCGATCTGTTGGGGTAATAGTGTTACTTGAAGAGTATGTCTTGAGAAAAGTCTTCACTTAACACTTGGCTTCAATAAAGCCATTAATCAAGATAGTATGATGGTTTTAGTTTGAGGTTAGCGGAGGAGAACAAGACCAATAATTTGAATACCTCAAGTCTTCTTTTTAGCAGTTAGAAAGCGAGTTAAGTAACCTGATATTTACTTGAATGACGATAATTCAGAGGTTAGTTTGATTGGGGGGATCTATTAAGGTAACAAAAATTATTCTGAAAATACGCACTTTTCCATTAGAGGCAGAATAGTTGAGACTACAATTAAAGTAAAGCCAGAGGAGTAATTTCTAATTTGATTCTATCCAAATTTAGTGTATTTTCCATTTAGTCTCCTCTTGCCTGCAATAAGAGAACTCTATGTACACTTTTGTTGTGGTAATTATAATTGTTGAGTTTTTGGTAGTACACTTCTCTTACTCATCATCCATACTTTTTTCTGCTCCCATCTTTGTTTCCCTAATCAGATTGCGTGGGTAGATCCTGATATCTATTTAAACATTTGAAACAAGAGAGGTGAGAATTCTTTTTCCCCAAGTGAAATACAAGTTGACTACATTAAAAAAGTCAAAATGCAAGTTTTGAAGTGTACTCACTTCTGTTACTTATCAGTCTGCAGATCTTCCTAATGCAAACTTAGAAGGGGCCAATCTGGAAGGTGCTAACTTAAAGGTAAAGTGGGTTTGTGGATTTTGAAACCGTGGGGATATTCTATGGAAAGATTCTATGGAGAGTATAGTCGACGATTGATTTGTGCATCCTTTTGCAGGGGGCAAAGTTGACAGTGCATCTTGATGAAATGAGCAAATCTGGAAATCAGTTTTGGGAGTAGTTTTTATAGTCATACTTTTTGGCTTGGATTAATCTTTTGCGGACATTTTATTACTTTTGCGTGAAAACATTTTTCTTCTTCGGATGTAATAATTACAATAGTACAATAGTTCTTTTAAATTTTAAAAGCATGTAATTTGACAATGCAATTTTAATTTATGATATAAAATTTGGTTTCACAAATAATCTAGTCAAATTAATGTTGTTTACACAAGTCTTATGATGTCATCTAATAATCTATAAGATCTAATTCAATCATCTTGACAAAATAGTAATAGTAAGGAAATTTTCTAGTGCAAAAAAGCGTCGAGAAATTTCAAGATTACGACGCAAATAAGCGTAGGTAAATGCTGACGCTTAAAGGCGTCGTGGCTCTCGACGTCAAAAAGCGTCGACATGGTCGACGTCAAAAAGCGTCGAAAACTCTCGACGCCCCAAATCCTGACGCTTTATGAAGCGTCGAGAAAAAAAATGGCGACGCTTTAAAGCGTCGAAAACTAACCAAAAAAGCGTCGAAAATAGAAGGGATATGTTGTAGTGTTTGACTAGTACCTTGGTGGCATTCACTCTTCCCTTTTTGACCGTTTTCCTTGCCAGTATTAGTTCGAGTTCTTCTAAGGGGATGTCATTTTCTGGAGCTGGTATGGTTTCTGGAAGGGCGCCCTGGTGCAGTTTGAGCAGCGAGACATGAAACGTATGGTGGATTTTTGAACCTCGAGGTAGTTCAAGCTTATAAGCTACATTCCCAATCCGCTTCAGCACTTTGTAAGGACCAAAGAATCTCTTGGATAATTTTTTATTGTTCCTGGACTGTAATGTCTGTTGTCTATAGGGCTGCAGCTTTAAATAGACATAATCCCCTTCCTGAAATTCTCTGTCATTTCTCTTCTTGTTTGCATTGCTGCATCCTGATTTGAGCCCGTCTTGAATTCATCCTGATCAACTGTAAACCTTCCTCTCTGTCTACTAATGCTCTATCTACTGAGTCAACCTTACTCTCACCCGTCATGTAAGGTAAGTGTATAGGTGGGGGTTGACCCTATAAGACTTCAAATGGTGTCGTCTTGAGGCTGCTGTGATAGGTGGTGTTGTACCAATACTCTGATGATGACATCCACTTACACCAGTCACTAGGAGTGTCAGAGCAAAAACACCTCAAGTATGTCTCTAAACATCTGTTTAGGACTTCCGTCTGCCCATCAGATTGGGATGGTATGAGGAGCTAAGGTTTAAGTCTACCCCGTGTATAGAGAAGATTTCCTGCCAAAAATTACTCAGAAATATGGAGTCTCTATCAGTAACAATGCTCTTGGGCATCCCATGTAATTTGTATATGTGATCAAAGTAGGCTTGGGCTACTACAGAGGCTGAGTATGGGTGTTTTAAAGGGATAAAATGAGCAAACTTGCTAAGCCTGTCCACCACTACCAAAATAGAATCCATTCCCATGGATTTAGGTAATCCATCAATGAAGTCCATGCTAATATATGTCCACACTGTTTCTGGAATGGGGAGGGGTTGTAACTTCCCTGGTGAAGCTACTGTTTCGTATTTGCATTGTTGACATACGGGACATTGTTGTACATGATGTTGCACATCTCTTTTCATCCCCTTCCAATAAAACTTCTGTTTTAGTCTTTGATATGTTGCTTCAACTCCAGAATGTCCTGATTGCAGAGTACTATGCATAATGGTAAGAGGATTCTATTGCAATCCTTCATAATTGCCAACAACAAATCTCCCCTTCCTTTTAAGTTGCCCACCTCTCCAAGTGAAGTCTTTATGGGATGTAGGGTTTCCTTTTAAGTATTCTATGATTGCCTTCAGTTGTGG
Source organism: Silene conica (assembly GCA_029255685.2). NCBI lineage: Eukaryota > Viridiplantae > Streptophyta > Magnoliopsida > Caryophyllales > Caryophyllaceae > Silene > Silene conica. Next base: position 80,804,326 of record CM055314.2, read on the forward strand.
TTCATGTTCCCACGAGGACTGTAATGATGTGTATAGATCAGTACTTAAATCACTGATATACATCTGGGACAGTTCAGAACTATGCACTCTTGACAATGCATCTTCTGCTATATTCTCTTTTCCTTTCTTGTAGGTTATGACATAATCATACCCAAGTAATTTTGCCAGCCATTTTTGCTGACTGGGAGTAGTGATTCTTTGCTCCAGCAGATATTTCAGACTCTGATGGTCCGTCTTAATGGTGAACTGCCTATCAGCCAAATACTGGCTCCACTTGGTTACTGCCAGTATGATAGCAATGAGCTCTCTCTCATAGATTGAAAGGGCTTAGTGTCTTGGAGAAAGAGCTTTGCTGATAAAGGCTATGGGATGATGTTGTTGCATCAGGACTGCTCTTATCCCCTCTCCTGACGCATCTGTTTCTACCACAAAAGGTAGAGAAAAATTAGGTAATGCCAGGACTAGTGCAGTAGTCATGGCAACCTTTAGTCTCTCAAAGGCTTTACTGGCCTCACTTCCCCAATGAAAACCATCTTTTCGAAGCAGCATGGTGAGGGGTTTGGTAATTATCCCATAATTCTTAATAAACCTTCTGTAGTACCCTGTGAGCCCTAAAAAACCCCTGAGTTTTTTAATGGTGTTGGGAATTGGCCAGTCTCTTACAGCTGCTAGCTTAAGGTTCTGTGGCCACCCCATCTCTTGAAATGATGTGCCCCAAGTATTCCAACTTCTTAGCCCCAAAGCAGCATTTTGAAGGTTTAGCAAAAAGCTGATTTAGCCTCATCAATTTGAGTATAACCTCTACATGCTCCAAATGTGCCTTCGAATTCGGGCTATACCCCAAGATGTCGTCAAAGAACACCAAGACAAGCTTCCTCAAATAATCTTGAAAGACCCTATTCATCAAACTTTGGAATGTTGATGGTGCATTTGTCAAGACAAAAGGCATGACAAGGTACTCAAAATGGCCATGGTGGGTTCTAAAAGCCGTTTTATATATATCACTAGGCTCTACCCTAAGCTGATGAAACCCAGCCCGTAGATCATTTTGGTGTAAAACTTGGATCCCTGGAGTTCATCCAATAATTCCTCTATCAATGGTATCGGAAATTTATCTTTGATGGTTTCTTTCTTAAATTCTCGGTAGTCCACACACATCCTCCAAGACCCATCTTTCTTTTTTACCAAAATCACTGGTGAGGCATAAGGGCTAGTACTGTGCCTGATCACCCTGTTCTCCAATAGCTCATGCACCATGGTTTCGATTACATCTTTCTGCAACATTGGGCACTTATATGGCCTGAGATTGACTGGTTCAGCATCATTTTTCAGAAGGATTTTGTGGTTGATCCTCCCTTAATGGAGGAAGTCATTTAGGCTCCTGGAAAACATCCTGGAAACGGGTCAACACCTTGACCATCTCTGGATGTGTAGTTTCTGCAGGAATCACCTGAAGGGCAAAGAACTCAACCCCTTGACTTTGTTGCTGCATTACTGCTAGTTGGGCACTTCCCTGCATCGCCCTTTCCATGTACTTCGAGGAAGGTGATTTGAGTTTTGATGGGTTTGCTCCCTTCACCATCACCTTGTTCCCTTTATGATAAAACTTCATTGTCAGATTCTTGAAATCCCAAGTGATAGGACCAAGAGTTTCTAGCCATTGATTCCCAAAACAGCATCACATCCTCCTAAGGGTATGGCAAAGAATTCTGCCACAAAGTTTATTAACCTTATCTTCCAGGACATCCCTTCTGTTTTGTGGGAACAAAGCAGTTTTCCCCCATTGGCAACAGAAATGTGGAAGGGTTCAATAGGAATAAGGGATATGCCAAGTTTTTCTGCTATTCCCTCATCAATGAAATTGTGAGTGCTCCCACTGTCAACTAGTATGCTCAGCACCCTTCTTCCCACCTGCCCTGGTATTCTCATGGTCTGGCGGTGGGTTTGTCCTGCTAAGGCGTACACATAAATCTGAGCAAACTCTCCTTGGTCCCCTTCCTCCTCCACCTTTTCTTCCTCCTGTGCTTCCTCCTCGGGTTCATCAGTTTCCAAAACATATAACTGTTTTTTACTCTGGCAGATATGTTGGGGAGTATATTTTCGCCACACTTAAAACACAATCCCTTCAGCCTCCTCTCCTCATACTCAGCATCAGCGTTTCTGTATCTAGGTGTGTTTGGGGGTTGTTTTTGTGTGTTTTGAGAGTTTGACGGTGTAAATGGTTTGTTTGGGGTATTTTTTGTGAAGGGTTTTGTTGTAGGTTTAGATAGCAAAGGCTTATGTGAGTAAGATGAATAGGTATTGTTTTTGTAGGGTTTTTCATTGAGTGTCAGCGATGTTTCTTGTAATTTGGCCAAGCCATAGGCCTCCTGTATAGTCTTAGGTTTCAACATTTTAACCATAACAGAAATTTTTTCATCAAGGCCAGATAAAAAGCAACTCAGAGTATAGTTAGGCTGTAGAGACAATTTGCTTATGCGTATGTCAAATTCATCATGGTATTTTTGCACAGTATTGGTCTGTTTTAGACTAAGCAACTCTGACATGGGGTCCTCATAAACATCACCAAATCTAGCCTTAAGTGCTAAAGAATACTCCCCCCATCCCAAAGGTACGATAGAGGTTCTATGTTTAGTAAACGCTTGATGTCATGCTAAAGCTTTTGATACAAGGTGTACAGACGCAATAGTAACTTTCATAACATCATCAACCACATCCACAACAAAATATTGCTCACACTTGAAAAGCCAACTATCAACATCATTACCATTAAAATAAGAGAATTTAATTTTTGGTTTGTTCATGATGTTGAAATGAGAATTATTACCCTGTTGACTCTTCTCCAAAGCCATGGTGGCTACCTGCTGAGAGAGAGCTGCAACCTGATCCTTCAGCTGTTGTACTTCCGAATTGTCTCCCATGATTCCTGGATTACCCCTTCTGCTCTTTGGGCTAGCTATTTTTTAATTTTTGATGGCGAAACGTAAAGATAAGAATAATAGAGCTTTTTGTTTTCTGGAATTGTGACCACAGATCCAAGGAACTATGGCTCTGATAACCAAATGAAACGATTGGAATGAATGCAAAAAGAGAAAGATTGGATAGAGATATCAGCTGTTCAATTACAAGATTGATAGGCTAATAATTTAGCTAAAAACTGCAGCAAGAATTGCTTGGGTTCTTAACTCCTTAACAAACAGACTATTTCAGGTAATTTTCAAGATTCCTTTTACTCTCCTAATGAGGTTCTTATTTATAGTAGGTGCTAGGATATTCCCTTAACTAGGATTGGTTGGAATTCAGTGTCTTGCTGTCAGTGCTTTAGTACTGCCTTGGCCCTCAAGTTCTTCTGTTGTGGGGACCTTACTGCCATTCTTCACCTCATCATTCTTCTCACGTGCCCCCTCTAACAAATTGGAGATTCCTTTCTTGTTTTGGACTTGGGCTACTAAATGCATTAGGGCTGATTTCTTCAATGGTTCAAATATATGGTGGTGATTGGGTTATACGTAAAAGTGTAGTGAAAAACATAAATACATGATGGTTATATATTCCTACATTTAACCATCACTTCTTCTCCCTCTTTCTCAACGATTGCTAACCTCACTGCCTTCATCGCACTCACCGTTGTCAATACCCCATCTTTCTCAGCACGCTCTATCTCGACCCCAATTCCTTGACCAACCAACAATAACCTCGTAAGAGTCGTAACGAGCCCTTGCTCATTCATCACAGGGAGCAACACCAACATACGTACTAGGGTTGAATTAAATTTTATGCTTTTATTCAATTTAGGCTTCAAAATTAGGGTTGAATCTATTTTGTAGACAAAATACTTACTACCTAGCTATATCTATCGAGAATTGAAACAATTATGTTAACTCAGTTTGGTCCAAATTAAATGATCAATTTAATTGACGACTTTATTAACTCCATTCGGTGAAAATTAGTTTGGACATAAATTAGTTTTTGTTAGGTCCAAATTAGATCGGAGAATCAATCTCTTTTAAAATGAATTTATCCGTCTTAACATTAAAATAGGTTAAGTATCATTCTATTGAGCATATAAAACAATCTTTCGTTTTTCCCATACATTTCGTTTTTGTTTTATTTTTACTACTCAACGCGTCTTAAGCTTATGTTTACCCGTCTTATAATAGTGTGTCTTTCCCTTGTTTACTCGGTCAATTAGACATGAGATTGAGCTCTTGCTAAGAGCATGTAGTTAGGACTTAGGAATTAATCAAACAGAAGCAAAAATAAAAATTAAAATTTAAAAAACAATAATACTCCCTATTATAACACAATAATAACTTAAAAGCTTAAATATAAAAATCCAAGTAACAACATATTGGCCTTCACATTTAATTGATATAAATAAAGAAATACACAACGAGTCAACGATAACGAGTAGCGATTGAGCATGAGGGTAAAATACATGAATTACCAGACGCTAAACTTTAATAATAACGAGATACAAACAGAAAAAGTAAAATAGATGCATCATAGTGCATATTGTTCATTCTTGTAGAATTTGTAAAGGCCATGTATGAATGTAGTTCAACAATTACACTGGGACTGAAGCGTTATTCCCATCATTGGTAACCTACGTATATATTTCAACAAATTATCAATACAGACATTAAATCACTACGGCATTAAAAACCTTTTTAAAAAGAAAACAATGGTCTTACCTGAGACGGAGGGAAAACAAAATGCTCACCATTCCAATAAAAATCAAAATAAGTAGGGTTGAAGGTATCGATGGAGGAAGAGGAAGCCATTTTCAGAAAACAAAAGAGATGATAATATTTAATTAAAATTGTTAATTAGTTTAATGGTGTGATATATTTTAGACGACGTTGGCCATGTATATATATATATGTATGTATGTATGTATGTATGTATGTATGTATGTATGTATGTATGTATGTATGTATGTGCCATGCGCAGCTCGAGCCTTGGGATATTTAGATGTTAAGATGAAAGGAAGGGATTATTTTGTTGTTATGCATTAGAGGATCGTTTGCGGGCTTGGGCCGGACCCGGGTCGTTCCACCCTTAAGAAAAAGTGTTCGGCGGGCCAATTTTTATGTCCGTGTCCGCTAAAAAGAGTTTGTTGAAGTTGTCTGTACCCGTCCGTTATACGTTGGCGGGCCTGCCCATGGGCCGCCGGGCTTTTAAGCATAAGAGTCACGAACTTATAAATCATGTATAAATGTATAAATATCTCAAAAATCCCAATATAGAAAATATTTATGCGACAAGAAAGCGTGTTATGCTGATATTGGTTTCATAAGTATAACAAAGAGGGCAAAAAAAAAAGTAAAAAACGAGTAAATTTATGGGTGTATTTCTCATTTCATTATTATTTTTCTTTATTAATTTATTTGGGGTATGGGATTACTACATGGACTTAAAAGTTAATTAGTTTAGTAAATAATGTACATAAAGTAAAAATTACATTATGAGCTTTAGCGGGCCTAGCAGGTTGTCCACGAACATTTTTACTTAGTCCATACCCGCCCATTAATTTAGAGGGCCGAGTTTTCGTTGTCCATTAACCATTTATTTTAATATTTTCCGTGACCAAGCCCGCTCAAATAGCGGGCCGGACTTAACGGGCTAGCCCGGACATGATCAGCTCTATTATGCACGTATAAATAACTTTTAAATCCGTACAAAAAAATGCATATATTACTTCTCAATTATTAAATTTGTTAGGGTTATTTAACGTGAATACTCTGAGCTATTACCCTCCTTCTCAAAATACTCTATACCTTCGTTTAACTAAGAATACTACCAACTAATACGCCTCTTCTCTCTTACTAAAACATGTGGAAGGGTTACCTGTTAAACCAGTTTTTTTCCCCTTTTTTTACCCTTTTTCTTCTCTTATCTCACCTATTCTCAGACCTATGAAAAAGTTTTATTATTCAAAGATTTAATCCATTTCATCCAGTAAAACCATTAACCTTACCTACATATTCAATGTTAATTCCTTTCGTTGTTCCCCTCAATTACCAATTACCTGCACAAAACCCCGACCTATATTGCTCCATTAAAAAGCAGTGTCATCACTACAATTAATACAAATCATTCAGATGTGCAATAGAGGAGCACATTGACCGAAACGGTTTTTCCCAGAACCACTGCATAATTTTATTAATGAAAGGAAAATATGATGAAGCGCCATAGTTGAAACTGCAACGCTCGTGATTGAAATCGTAGACGAAACTAGGGTCAGGTATCTATATAAATGCCGACGGTGATATTTCTGGCGAATTTGGGGGAAAATGGAAAAATTCAGCCTTTGAAATTAGTTAGGTTAATGATTTTTTTTTATTAGGGGGAGTTTGGGAAAGAAGAAGGTATAGGCTTATTAGCTTGTGTTAAAGAAGAGGAACATTCACATGGCAGGAAGATGGATTTCATAATTTTTTTTTCCTGGGTTAAAAGGTGCAGTTATTGAAGGGAATGGAAGATGAAAATCTATAAAGGGTGGGCCCCGCGCTTGATTTTACCTGTTATTACAAGTTAATAAAGGGTCAATTCTATTAAAAGAAAATACGTGTAATAATTGAGTATATTGGTAGTTAAATTGTAGGTTGGAGTATTTTGAGAAGTACCCAAAAATTTGGAGTATTCTCATTAAATAACCCAATTTTTTAATATATGAAATATACTCCCTCCTATTCCATATTTTGTTCCCCTTTGGGTTGGGCACGTGGATTAAGGTGAGAAATAAAATAAGTGTAAAAAATTGGGTGGGGTTTGGTGATAGAAGAGGGGGATGAATAATTAGGAATTAAATAAGAATTTGTGGGCCACAAACATTAAAAAAGTAATAAAATAGGAGTAAAAAGAGTTGGTGGGGTTTGGTAATAGGAGAGAGAAATGAATAAAGTAAGAATAAAAGTTTCCAAAATAGGAAAGGGGAAGAAAACCTGAATAATCCGTTTTAGGAAATAGGGAAGAAAATATGGAATAGGAGGGAGTATTAATTTAGCATAATATATTTACAGTAGTTATTAGGTATTAGGTACAACTATTGTACATATGGTGATATGGGTAGAATAAAACGGATCATTCGACTCTCTCTCGCGTGCGCACTTTAATGAATTTTTATGTTCGGGCTTTCCCTTTGTCTATGCGACCTATCTCCTCACCCTCTCGTTAACACTTGAGTCCCACTTCGGGTAGAACAAGCTAGGCTCCTTCCCTTGGCACTCATATGCACGCAACCCCCTACTCCCTAGCCAAGGATAGGGGTTCTTACGAGAGGGGTGGCTCGACTGTACGGATAAAGGGTTAAAAAGGACTTATGAGCGGGCATTGTTGTGAAAATTCATAGCTTTTTTATACCTACTCATCTAAGGAGAAGAAGCATATTAGGACAAGTTTCCCAAATGAGGACGGTCGTCTTCCTATATGGTCTCGGTTACGCGATAGTAGTGGGTAGCGTACGGCAGCCGTTGAGCATTTTTATGCTTATAGTGCGTGTGTGATGAAGAATAGGTTGTTTCATGTCTCTTGCTTGTGTTTTATCATCTGAGGGTGTGAACCCGAAGTCTTAGGGGAGAGTTGGGTGATGTGAGGATGTTAGCTCTTATCTTCTCTTAAATCCTAATCTTTTTCATTTCATTCCCTCGTCTTCGTACCTCAGCCTCTCCCCTTTCAGGTCCTCTCCCCAAATAGGACCTTCTAGTATAACGGTGGGATCCCGTAATCATAGGATGTTCAGGCACGGTGGGATCCCGTAATCATAGGATGTTCAGGCTTGGTGCTGCCGCGTATAGGATAGGGACAGGGAGTTCCATGCACCTTAGCTTAGGCTAAGAAGGGAGTTAGGAATGAATCATGAGTGGCATTGTGCAGAAGCTGCTTCTCTCCTATGCTACACCGCTGCGTATTCATCTTAGCCTGAATAAGCAGCCTCGGAAAATATAATGTAAGTTACATCTTGGATTGTAATTATTTTTGCTGTTTGTAATTTTTTGTTTTTCGGTCCCGTTAAATATAGTATTTAATTTAACCGTTGTATATTGTTATTTAAATTTTCAATTAACAATAATTTGATCATATCGTATTTTATTATGATAATGACGAAATGTAATACTGCAATCGATTTGTAATTAGGAATGAGAAAATATCAGAATACGTAATTAGGGATGAGTAAAGATCGGAATTAATTCTGAATTTAGGGGAGGGGTAAATTAAACCTGTGTAAAAGTTGTGGGCCAATACATTCCTAATTTTAAGCCGCGAATAAGAAGCTTTGAAATTTATTCCTTTTATAGAAATAGATGGGATACTCAATGAAATGATACTTAACCATTTGAATGTTAAGACTTAAGACGAATACCTCTTTTCTCTGTTTTAATTTGGACTAATGTAATTGTATTTGTACAGCCTAATTTTCAGCCAGTCAAGTCAATAAAGGTGTCTGCACAATTCACACAATTAAACGATCATTTAATTTGGACCAAAATGAGTTAACATAATTGTTTCAATTCTCGATAGATATAAAAGCAGCATAAAATTGATTCAACCCTAATTTTGAAGCCAAAAATTGAATAAACGCATAAAATTGATTCGACCTCATATCACATTCACGTGTGATGACCATTTGTGTTTTCAGTTGATATCATTCGAAAACAGTCTCTCTTATTTAACAAAGGAGTACAATAATATACTCAATATACGCTAATAATTGAGACAATAGGGTAATAATATCGCTTCTATAAAACCATAAATATTAGGACTCGTTTGGTTGTCCCTACAAAAATGGGTGAATTGAGAAATCCCATGATTTGGAAAAAATGAAGATGTTTGGTCTCGTTTGGTTGTCCCTACAAAAATGGGTGAATTGAAAAATCCTATGATTTGGGAAAAATGAAGATGTTTGGTTACTCCAAATCATGAGATTATTTTTTTCCTAGAAATTTTCAACTCCTCCATTATGGAGGAACTAGTTTTATGCCCGTACAAAAAATGTACGGGTCTGTTTCTAAAAATTTCGTAAATATATTAAAAAATTAGTGCAAATATAATTCAATATGAACTTAAATGAGAAATACATAAATTATGAATTCGATGATGATTTTGACTCCGAATAATTGATTTACCGGTATAATTAATTTTTTTTTAATGATTATTATAAATTGAAATAAATAATCAAACTTTATGAAATAAATTTGAACCATAAAAAATAGATAAAGAAATTGCATTGTACTTCTATATCTTACCCTTTAAATAACGTACTCTCTAAATGAAATTAAAATGATAGAAATGTTTCTAATAGCAGTCTCTTAAAATCTGTAGCTTTTATAGTATAAAAATTTGTGGATGATTTTATAAAGAAAATAATAATGTATTGTTATTAATACAATCTTTTTACTCGAGGTTAACCTAGTTTTAATTGATTAATTCTCGAACGTTGTTATATTTCTCGAAAATCGTAGATTTATATTTTTTTGTTAATTTTATAGGTTGGATTTATTTGATCTTATTCAAAAATCTTTGATCTACGTTTTTTTCATTTTTTCATTTACGTTTATTTGTTAATTTTTATCTCCTCGTGTATTTTTTTCATTTTTTAGATATACGTATGTTTGTTAATTTTTAACTCTTTGAATAATTTTTTTCCTTTTTTCGTTTTTCATACCTCTAAATATTTGTTAATTACATCTAATTGTCCAACTTTTTTTAATATTGTTAAATAATGTTTCTGGGTACGTAGCATTTTAGTGATTTTTTTATTTTCGAATTTGGAGTAAAGTTGTTTTTTTTATTATGGAGATAAAAATTATTTGTAACTTTAGAATATTAAATGGAGAAAGCAAAATGAAGAAAAATTAAACCTCATTGGATAAGTGGTGGAACATGGTGAGAAGGAAGGTTTTTAACTTCCTAAAATTAAGCAATGAAAAAGCAGAAAAAGTTATTCATTTTATAGATAAGAGACTTTACCTTACGTGAAAGTCCTATAAGAAAAGAATAAGTAACAATTGTATTTTGATCATATTTATCCCTAACGTAATTTCATGCTTTTTTTTTTAATTTTTTATCTGGTTTCGACTATTTCGGTTGGTTGTATTTTACTAAATCACCTTGAAAAAATTTAAAACATTTTAGATTTTATCTTTTTCTATATATTATCGTTTACTATATTTATTTTGAAACCTATTATTATATTATTCAACCAATCACGTCGATCGAAAAAAGCTTCCTTTAATAATATAAATGGATAGATTTGTATCGTTGGGTTGAATTGAAAACCTTGAAGACGAAAAAGATCGGGGTGATTCTGATTGTGCTGATATACATGATTTTTGTTTTTTTCAATAAGGGATTTTTATGACGACTTTGACGAAATATGATCTTTTGATATATATCGGATCTTTGTATATCGTATTTTACCGTATTTTATCTTGTTTCGTATCTTAATTTATTTGATTTGATTGGAAAATATAATGTAAGTTAAATCTTGGATTTTAATTATTTTTGCTGTTTGTAATTTTTTGTTTTTTCGGATTTAATTTTGGACCGTTAATATTGTATTTAATTTGAGTGTTGTATATTGTTATTTAAATTTTCGATTTACAGTAATTTGAGCATAGCGTATTTTATTATGATAAGGACGAAATGTAATACTACAATCGATTTCTTAATTAGGAATGTGGAAATATCAGAATACGTAATTAGGGAAGAGTAAATATCGGAATTAATTCTGAATTTAGAAGAGAGGTAAATTAAATCTATGTAAAAGTTGTGGGCCCATACCGTCCTAGTTATAAGCAACCAATCAGAAGTCTTTAAAATATACTCCTTTTATAGAGATAGACTAGTTTTATGCCCGTACAAAAAATGTACGGGTCTATTTTTAAAAATTTCGTTAATATATTAAAAAAGTAGTACAAATATAATTTAATATGAACTTAAATGAGAAATATATAAATTATGAATTCGAGGATGATTTTGACTCCAAATAATTGATTTACTGCTATAATTAAATTTTTTTAATGATTATATAAATTCAAATAAATAATCATGACATTATGAAATAAATTTGAACCATATAAAATAGATAAAGAAATTGTATTGTATTTCTATATCTTACCTTTTACATAACTTACTCTCTAAATGAAAGTAAAATGATAGAAATATTTTTAATAGCAGTCTCTTAAAATTTGTGGATGATTTTATAAAGAAAATAATAATGTATTGTTATTAAAACCATCTTTTTACTCGATGTTAACGTAGTTTTAATTGACTAATTCTCGAAGGTTGTTATACTTTCTTAAAAATCGTAAATCTATATTTTTTTTTTGTTAATTTAATTGGTTGGGTTTATTTGATCTTATTCAAAAAAAATTAATCTACGTTTCTTTCATTTTTTAATCTACGTTTTTTTGTTAATTTTTATCTCCTCGTGTATTTTTTTCATATTTTAAATTTTATGGGTTGGTTTTATTTGATCTTATTCAAAAATCTTTGATCTACGTTTCTTTCATTTTTTAATTTACGTTTTTTTGTTAATTTTTATCTTCTCGTGTATTTTTTTCATTTTTTTAGATATACGTATGTTTGTTAATTTTTAACTCTTTGTATAATTTTTTTCGTTTCTTTTCGTTTTTCATACCTTTAAATATTTGTTAATTATTTCTAATTGTCCTACTTTTTTTAATATTGTTGAATTTTATGTTTCTGGGTAGAATTTTGGTGATTTTTTTATTTTCGAATTTGGAGTAAAGTTGTTTTTTTTATTATGGAGATAAAAATTATTTGTAACTTTAGAATGTTAAATGGAGGATTTAATCTAAAACCGTATATAATAAAACGGCATTGTATATTTTTGTTGACCCCAACTATTTCTGAGCTTGTAAAAATATATATTTTGGGCTAATAGACAACCATAAAAACATCGATCGATATAGATGCATGAGTCGACAATATCACCTAATAATAATTATTACTCGTATTATTTTATGTAGCCTTAATTTACCATTTCGCAAAATTCTACTTTACGACGGTCACACATGCGACCAGTAGGAAAGTGATCACGTTTTGATACGTAGTGACCACTTTTGATTAAATAGTGACCATTTTTTTTCATATTTTCGGAAATATAAATATTTTTAGGATTTATTTTTCATCAAAATCTTAAAATTTTGGCCTCGTGTTAAATTTAATGTATATATTTATATAGTATATAAATTTGCTTTTATACATTTTAATTGTCACAAATTATAGAGTAATACGGTCTCATATAAAAGATTGTTCCTTCAGTGCTAATAAACGATTTTTATTTTTATATATGTTGATCGTCTTATGGTATGAGAGTATGAGACCGTTCATACAAAAATTCTAATTTAATTTTAATTGTCAAGGTATCCAAAAGGTTAATTTTCCGGAATTGTAATTTTTTTTTTATTAAAATTTGTTGTCCCCTATATAGATTTCCGATTTTTTTAAAATTTTCTTTTATTGTAAGGTTGAATGTGATTAATTTTTTTATCATAAGTTTTTTAACATATGAATATGTATATGAAAAATAATAAGAAATGAGGAGAGAGGGTAATTAATTGGAGGGGGAGTAAGTGGAGAGAGTGGGGTTGGTTAATGTGTAAAAAAAAAAATTAAAAAGTAAAAATTCTAGCCAATCACAAGCCTAGAAATGACCTTCCTTTTACAGATAGGGGATTTGATTATCTAGGGCCCCTAGGTAATTGGAAACTCCGGTGTCAATTCAACTCTAGGATGTCAACCAAACAAATTTTAGACAATTCACATGAATTACCCAATTCACGTGTTTTGCAAAATCATGTAAAATTAATTCTCGTATGGCAACCAAACGAGGCCTTACATTTTACGGTTATCTCTAAGAGTGGAACCGTGGAGGTGGGCAGCCGGATATTCTCATCAATAATACAAACACTATTCATTTGGTTATATACTTTACTAGTTTAGAACCCGTACAAAGTTGCACGGGCATATATAGATGAATTTTTACAATTTCATATTATCATTGTATGTAGTAATAAGAGTACAAAACATTTGAGGTAGGATTGAAAAAAATAATTTAAGAATGTATTATTAAATTTGATGTTTTTGGGAAACAAAAGAAAGATTAAAAAACCAATAAAAAAAGTTATGTGTGCTTTAGACGTATCAAAACATGATTCGACCCGTAAACCTGACCCGATTTGATCCGATTTTAAATTTTCATGGTCAAAGACATGTAAATCTTGACCCGCAACACAAAATGACTCGAATCCAAAATAACCTGTTATTTTGTGGTTGAAATTCGAACCGACCCGTTCAACCCGGTGGTTTGAAGATAAATTAAGATATATTAAAATATTATTATTTTAAATTATATTTGAAATAATAAATATAATCGTAAGATTTTAATGGAAAAATTAATTTAAAAGTAAATTTTATATAACTTTAAACCATTAAATCATAAAATAATTAAAAAAATTAATATATTTAAAAAACATTACATATGAGCAAAGTTAAATTTGCGTTTTGACGGATTTTTTTTTTAAATATAACTTATAAACTCCAAAAACTCAGAAAAAATACACATAAGCTCAATTAAAAATTAAAAATTAATAGTTGGATCTGAAATAGTACATCTAATATATGTTCATTTTTTTCGAAATAGTGTGGCAAAATCATATTAAAACCTACAATTCACATTTATCTTTTTTATATTTTGAAATTAAATGACAATAGTAAAAATATTAATTAAATTCGTTGATAAAAGTTCTGATGAACAAATACCTTTAAAAAATTTACACCGTGCTGAAAATGTATAACATGATATATGGATAATATTTGTATAAATCAACTTAGTTATGCAAAAAAGTTTCGTCAAAATTTAACTATAATAAAAAAAAATCGCAGAAATTGATGTATGACTAACGGGAGAGTTTGACATGAGAAGCTAAAGAATTTGTATTTTGGGAAAATATAATCTTGAAGAATGATAGGATAGTTTTTTTAAGGAAGGTAATAATCTAAAATAGCAATATTGAAAATAATTAATTGTATGCATCTTAGGGTTTTGATTAGGCGGGAAAAAAAATCAACGGTAGCGTGACGCGTGTCAAGTTTAATGTATAGCGGTTCTTCTTTTATACTTATATATAGATATAGATATAGATAGATATCGATCCATAGAGAGTCACATATGGGTACCATGCGAAATTGATCATCTTGTACTCTATTAATTAATTTTCGTCTAGGTCCATATGAGACTCAATCATTGTTTTATATACGACCGACCCAGATAAGTAATATACCAATTTTAAATTTACGTAGAGTTTTCTCGGTGAAAGAAAATATATTTTCGACAAAAAAATATAAATGTCAAGAAAATAACTACACGAGGAGCTTTGTGGAAAGCAAATAATTTTTTTTAAAATGAGATAAATTTTATTAATATACTTTCTACACAAGTTGCAGAAAAATAAGTGTAGGAACTATACTATTATAGTATTATTAATACTAGTTTTATGCCCGTACAAAAAATGTACGGGTCTATTTCTAAAAATTTCATAAATATATTAAAAAAGTAGTACAAATATAATTTAATATGAACTTAAATGAAAAAAATATAAATTATGAATTCGGGGATGATTTTGACTCCAAATAATTGATTTACTGGTATAATTAATTTTTTTAATGATTATATAAATTGAAATAAATAATCATGACATTATGAAATAAATTTGAACTATATAAAATAGATTAAGAAATTGTATTGTATTTCTATATCTTACCCTTTTAAATAACTTACTTTCTAAATGAAAGTAAAATGATAGAAATATTTTTAATAGCAGTCTCTTAAAATTTGTGGATGATTTTATAAAGAAATTAATAATGTATTGTTATTAAGACCATCTTTTTACTCGATGTTAACGTAGTTTTAATTGACTAATTCTCGAAGATTGTTATATTTTCTTAAAACTCGTAAATTTATATTTTTTTTTTGTTAATTTAATGGGTTGGGTTTATTTGATCTTATTCAAAAAAAATTGATCTACGTTTCTTTCATTTTTTTAATCTACGTTTTTTTGTTAATTTTTTTCTCCTCATGTATTTTTTTTCATTTTTTAAATTTTATGGGTTGGGTTTATTTGATCTTATTCAAAAATCTTTGATCTACGTTTCTTTCATTTTTTGATTTACGTTTTTTTGTTAATTTTTATCTCCTCGTGTATTTTTTTCGTTTTTTTAGATATACGTATGTTTGTTAATTTTTAACTCTTTGTATAATTTTTTTCGTTTTTCATACCTCTAAATATTTGTTAATTACTTCTAATTGTCCAACTTTTTTTAATATTGTTGAATTTTTTGTTTCTCGGTAGAATTTTAGTGATTTTTTTATTTTCGAATTTGGAGTAAAGTTGTTTTTTTATTATGGAGATATCCTAAAAATTATTTGTAACTTTAGAATGTTAAATGGAGAAAAGTAAAATGAAGAAACCAATGAAAAAGCAGGAAAAGTTGTTCTTTTTATAGATAAGGGATTTAATCTAAAACCGTATATAATAAAACGGCATTGTATATTTTTGTTAACCCCAACTATTTCTGAGCATGTAAAAATATATATATTGGGCTAATAGACAACATAAAAACATGGATCGATATAGATGCATGAGTCGACAATATCACCTAATAATAATTATTACTCGTATTATTTTATGTAGCCTTAATTTACCATTTCACTAAATTCTACTTTACGACGGTCGCACATGCGACCAGTAGGAAAGTGATCACATTTTGATACGTAGTGACCACTTTTGATTAAATAGTGACTTTTTTTTTCATATTTTCGGAAATATAGATATTTTTAGGATTTATTTTTCATCAAAATCTTAAAATTTGGACCTCATGTTAAATTTAATGTATATGTTTATATAGTATATAAATTTGCTTTTATACATTTTAATTGTCACAAATTATAGAGTAATACGGTCTCATATAAAAAGTTGTTCCTTCAGTGCTAATAAACGATTTTTCTTTTTATATATGTTGATCGTCTTATGGTATGAGAGTATGCGACCGTTCATACAAAAATTCTAATTTAATTTTAATTGTCAAGGTATCCAAGAAGTTAATTTTCCGGAATTGTAATTTTTTTTTATTAAAATTTGTTGTCCCTTATATAGATTTCCGATTTTTTTAAAATTTTCTTTTATTGTGAGGTTGAATGTGATTAATTTTTTTATCATAAACTTCTTAACATATGATTATGTATATGAAAAATAAGAAATGAGGAGAGAGGGTAATTAATTGGGGTGAGAGTAGGTGGAGAGAGTGGGGTCTTATTCAAAAATCTTTGATCTACGTTTCTTTCATTTTTTGATTTACGTTTTTTTGTTAATTTTTATCTCCTCGTGTATTTTTTTTCGTTTTTTTAGATATACGTATGTTTGTTAATTTTTAACTCTTTGTATAATTTTTTTCGTTTTTCATACCTCTAAATATTTGTTAATTACTTCTAATTGTCCAAGTTTTTTTAATATTGTTGAATTTTTTGTTTCTCGGTAGAATTTTAGTGATTTTTTTATTTTCGAATTTGGAGTAAAGTTGTTTTTTTTATTATGGAGATATCCTAAAAATTATTTGTAACTTTAGAATGTAAAATGGAGAAAAGTAAAATGAAGAAACCAATGAAAAAGCAGGAAAAGTTGTTCTTTTTATAGATAAGGGATTTAATCTAAAACCGTATATAATAAAACGGCATTGTATATTTTTGTTAACACCAACTATTTCTGAGCATGTAAAAATATATATATTGGGCTAATAGACAACATAAAAACATGGATCGATATAGATGCATGAGTCGACAATATCACCTAATAATAATTATTATTCGTATTATTTTATGTAGCCTTAATTTACCATTTCACTAAATTCTACTTTACGACGGTCGCACATGCGACCAGTAGGAAAGTGATCACATTTTGATACGTAGTGACCACTTTTGATTAAATAGTGACTTTTTTTTTTCATATTTTCGGAAATATAGATATTTTTAGGATTTATTTTTCATCAAAATCTTAAAATTTGGACCTCATGTTAAATTTAATGTATATGTTTATATAGTATATAAATTTGCTTTTATACATTTTAATTGTCACAAATTATAGAGTAATACGGTCTCATATAAAAAGTTGTTCCTTCAGTGCTAATAAACGATTTTTCTTTTTATATATGTTGATCGTCTTATGGTATGAGAGTATGCGACCGTTCATACAAAAATTCTAATTTAATTTTAATTGTCAAGGTATCCAAGAAGTTAATTTTCCGGAATTGTAATTTTTTTTTATTAAAATTTGTTGTCCCTTATATAGATTTCCGATTTTTTTAAAATTTTCTTTTATTGTGAGGTTGAATGTGATTAATTTTTTTATCATAAACTTTTTAACATATGATTATGTATATGAAAAATAAGAAATGAGGAGAGAGGGTAATTAATTGGGGTGAGAGTAGGTGGAGAGAGTGGGGTTGGTTAATGTGAAAAAAAAAAGTAAAAAGTAAAAATTTCAGCCAATCACAAGCCTAGAAAAGACCTTCCTTTTATAGATAGGAGATTAATTAATGTTATTATGCAAAATATGGATTTTAGTTGGTTATGAGTTTATTTGTAAATTGGTAAACTATTTATATTTTAGGAAGAATAGTTAGATACGTAAAAGTATGAATTTTAGGCATCTTATACTTTAATGTTACATATAATTTTAGTTGGTTATGAATAATAGACTATATATATATTCTAGGAAGATAGTTTGAATAAAATTTTGTAATTAATTATAATAATACCTTTAGTGGGTTAAGGTTGAAAGGTGGATAAATAGGCGGGAAAAATAGTATGGTAGTGGTTTGTGTTTTATTATTTTATATAGATTGTAACGATTATATACCGTGAAATAAGTCATGGAAAAATTGAAATTGTATACAAGTACAATTCTTTTACCTTATAGGTTTGCAACTTTTTTTGTAAATCATTCTAATTAATAGGTAAATGATAAATACATTTCAATGGGTTGTGTTTATTATTTTCAAAATGTATTATATTTTTAAAATACTCAATAGTAAATGACAAATACAACACAATTATCCTTATCATATAAGCTGTCGTTTATAATTTGAGAAATTTCCGTACGTAGAGAAAGATGTGAAGCGGGAGAGTGCAATAAAGGCCTAATGCGGAAATTCATAAACACGTAGAGGAAATATAAAACTAAAACAGGGCGTGATACAACTACCGTCTGAGTTATGACTCCAATTAGCCACATCTATGACTTAAAATCTATAGAATTATTGACCTCGATAGAGAGAATAACTAATTCACATTTTATAGATTATTATGCATCCGATGTATTATGACTTGATGGGTAATTTTTGAATTTTATATCAAAATTTTTGAGTTTTGTTTTAAAGATTGTAAGTTTTTTAATAAATAAATTTTGAGCTCATTAATTTAAACATCTCTTATCTATAAAAGGAATAACTTTTCTTACTTTCTCATTTGACTCCTTAGTTTTTTAGGAATTTAAAAAACTTACTTTCTCACCCTACCCCACCACATACACAAGTAACTTTAATTTATTTCATTTTTTTTCTTCTCCCACCCAAAAATCACTCATCGTTAACATTCATTTAACATTAACAAAATATAAATAATTATTATCTCCATAATAAAAACCAATTTTACTCTAAATTTGAAAATAAAAAATCACTAAAATTCTACTTAGAAACATTAGTTAAAAAATCTACAATATTAAAAAAAAAGTTGGACAATCAGAAGTAATTAACAAATATCTAAACAAAAAAGTAGTCACATAAATGTAAAAAAATCGAAAAAAATACAAAAAGTTAAAAATTAACAAAAAAATGTTGATTAAAAAAACCCAAAAATATATAAGGAAATAAAAATTAACAAAAAAAAACGTAGATTAAAAAAATGAAAAAAAACGTAGATCAATCTTTTTTTAAATAGGATTAAATAAACCTGACACAGAGAATTAACAAAAATATAGGTCTACGATTTTCGAGAAAATATAATAAGTCATATATATAAACAACAACTTTCAAGAATTAGTCAAATTAAAACTATAACAATATTGACATTGAAAAAAAAGGTCTTAATAACAATACATTTTCTTTATAAAATCCTAAACAAATTTGTTAAGAAAATCAACAATATTGCACCTTAATAATCATTAGATCTAACAACTTTCGATAGCAATAAATTGAAATTATGTTATAAAATGAAAATATCTCTCTTAAACAAATTAGCCAAGTGAAAACATTAAATGGTAAATGCTTTGAAAAAAATACACGAGGAAATTTGAAGGACATAGTATCAATAAAATAAAATAAAATAAATTTTCATCGAATCAAAAACACAATTAAATTATCAACAAGTTTTACTTGAGACAGACATATCCGCCACAAATTTTCGACGGGTCAAATATTTCTGATATAGTTAGATAAGACAAACCAGTTTGGTACTCCCAATGCACTATGATTTTGTCTTATCTACCCTACATGGGTAATATTTGACCCGTCGCAATCTTGGACGGATATACCTGTCACAAATGAGAATTTGCGTTAAATTATAGATGGAGGAAAATAGCTACCGTAATCTATTATTAAATCTAAAAACTCAAAGTCAAATTAAATTTATTGTCTAAAAACTCATTGCTACCTGTCACAACTGATAATTTTTTACGTGTGTGTAACAAATGATTATTTTAATTAAATAAAATGAATTAATGTAAATTTGAAAGATGTAAAAAAAAAAAACTGTGGGAAACACTAGTAGAAAAAGTGCTATTGACATCGCCACTATAACATCAGTTTTTACTAAAAACGATGTAATTGATCTTACTTTTGCTAATTACATCGTTTTTATATCAAAAAAGATGTTAATTATTTAATTAGTTATTATTTACATCAGTTGTTAACATCGGTTGTTATAAAACCGATGTTAATTTATTAAGTTGCATCGCTTTTAATAAAAATGATGTTAAGCTATTTAAATGATTAATACAATACATCGATTAATTCCTCAATTATAAAGCGATGTAACAATCCTCCACTGTTCACACCTATACCCTAGGGGTGTTCATAAAAAACCGAACCGCAAAAACCGTACCGCAAAACCGGAGAACCGCATGTTTTCGAGGTTCGGTTCACCGAACCGTTAAGGGCAATTAGGTTCGGTGAACCGAACCGGTTAATTATGAGTGCTGCCGGTTCGGTTCAGGTTCGGCTAAAAAAAATCTACGGTTCACCGAACCGAACCGTATAAATTAATTTAAAAAAAAAAAAAAAAAAGGGAAAAACTAAAAGTAAACCTGAAAACTGAAAACCCTAAAGCCCAAACCCACTGCTACCACTCCCCCTCACAATTCACTCTCCCTCAAATTGTCCAAACACACTGCCTTGGCGTCATTTGGGCTGAAATTGTCGTCATTTTCAGTTGGAAATTAGGAATCAAGTTTTGGCCAAGCCAAATGTTTATGATATTTTGATTTCAATGTTGAAAATTAAAATTTATGTAGGTTCGAGGTTCACCGCAAAACCGAACCGTTGTGTAAGGTTCACCGAACCGCAATAAACCGTATACAAAGGTTCGGTTGAGGTTCGGCTTTTAGCTGAACCGTGTAGTAGGTTCACCGCACATATGGTGCGGTTCGGTTAAACGAACCGTGAATGAACAGCCCTACTATACCCTATTCATATCTAATAACGAAGTTTTTTAACCCAACCCAAAAAAGAAAAAAAAAACAACATAAGAGATCCGTCGCCGCCTATTCATTTCTCTAATTCTCTCATTTGAAGATCCTTCAACGCACTCAGAATTCCACCTATTCATAAGCTTTAACCATCGGTGGCCTATTCATCACCTTCAACCATCGGTGGCCTAAATCTGTTGCCTGATGTCGTCACCTACCTTTACCAGATATCGTTTTTGTGTCGTCTACCAGGTATTTGTTTTATAAAAATCATTGCAAATACTCTTTTTTCCTTATTTAATATAATTAGTTTCATTGAATTCAGTTTTTTGATCCGGTATTAGAGTTGGGTTTTTTTAATCATCTTAATCGAATATTTTAGTTCAGGAATTTGGTGTTCAAGCACTTAGTTCGTTTTCGTTCTGTTAAGGGTTTGTGTTTTTCGAATTAATTTGTTATAGTAGCCTTAAATTTGATCATTAGGTTAAAGCCTGCCAATATCCAAATCTAATTGCTTATAAGACACTCTTGCTCAAGTGGGGCAAAAATGGGGTTGAAACTCTTAACATATGCAGCTTTTCTAATGAACTAATATAGAGTTTGTTTCCTTCGGTGTGATTTTAAGTGTAAAAGATCCTTATGGAAACAACAATCACTTTATCACATTAGTTTTTATGATGTTTTATATCCTCTGTCGTACAATTAGTTTAACTAGAGATAGACCAAGTAGTTGAGGCTTCTTTACATTGTACTGTTGGAACCTCTGTCGTGCATACTCCTTGTAATCAAATTCGATTTTATTCACATTAGCCTGTTAAACTAACGCCGATATTGTTGTGGTAATATTTGTATTAAAAGGTAAACTTTTATTTAAAAGATTAAATCGTAGATGTTATGTGACTTATTATCTATGAAACTGATATTTCTATCCAATATACTCCCTCCGTTCGATTCCACTTCGCAGGTTTGCTTTTTGTACACTATTCACAAGTGGACATTTAATCTCAATTTTCTCCTAATACGTAAGAGAAAACATATTCATGTGGGGTCTTGTTTGATTCGTCTTTACGAGTACATTGAAAATATCTAACTTTTATAATTTTTGCAACTACGTAGCTAAAGATATTTAACATGTAAAACGTGCGTTGGCAAACGTGAAAAAGCAAACCTGCGAAGTGGAATCGAACGGAGGGAGTAAGTTTCTTGGTTTTGTGCAGCACTATATATGAGTATTCAAGCTATAACCCGGTTGCTTATGACCTTGCTAATCACTTTTGTGATATTGCTGCCAATTATAATTCTGGTATGCCTCACATTTTGGACTGCACTTAATATCCAGGTTAGTTCCTGAACATTTGCACTTAGTTATTATCACAATTCACAATTCACAAATGATTCTTTCGCTATTTTAATTTGTGTGTGATTTGCGAGCCTGTCATTTTAATTTTGTGTGTTATACAGAAGAGGAGGAGCGTAGAAGATTTATCCATACGTATTTGAGCTCATTAGGTTAGTCTAGAAATTCTAGTTTTCACCACTTTCAAGCTGTTATTAATAAATAACATTTCTTACATAAAAACTTTTGGCCTAAAGTTCCTATAACATCATCAACTGTCACAAAGATTACGTAAATTCCGGAACTGAAGAAGTTCCAGTCGAACCTTTTCCATGAGAACAATATATAACAAGGCATGAAACCTGGAAGAATTAGAGAAATTTGATTTGTATACTACTTTTTCTAGTGAGAAACAACTGGAAATAATATCTTTGGCTGAAAACGCAAGCCCTGATAGTATGATTGAGAACTATTAATCTCATGCTATTCGGTTGTTACCTTAGTTTAGGCGCGCCTAGGCGCAAGGCGAGGGTAGGCGCAGGGCCTGGGGCATCAGAGGAAGGAGGCGTAGCTGTGTGCAAAAGGCTCAAAAAGGCGCGCGCCTCAAGTGAAGGCTCAAGGCGCAACAAGGCGCGCCTTATTCACTTTAGGCTCTAGAAGACACTTTTTCACTAAAAGTCACATGTTAAGCATGTGACTTTCCTTACTTATAATATCTTAGATTAAAAAAACATTCTTTAACCTAATTTTAACTATCTTTTAATATAATTTTGATGTGAATTAATGTGTTTTAGTAATACTTAGTGAGTAGAACTAGTTTAGAGGCTCATACAAAAAAGATGCGCCTCGCATTCAAAAGGCGCGCGCCTTCGCCTTGCGCCTTGCGCCTCATCGCCTCGGCCCCTCATCGCCTCGGTGCGCCTTGCGCCTCTTCAAACTAAGGTTGTTACAATTTATTACCGACATGGTTTCAGTTTCCTTTCATATAAACGAAGTAATAGCCTCTTCCTTCCCCTATAAACCAGTATATATGAATATGCCACATTTAATAGGTGATATGATCAATATAGTGCTTGATATACTCCCTTTGATTCATTCATTTGTTTACCTTCGATAAAAAATATCACTCATAAATAATTAAAAAGGTAAACAAATGTTTGAGATGGAGGGAGAATATACATGGCATGATATATGCAAAATGACCTTATGGCTTTTTTTTTTCGCGTACATACCTACAGCCTTTTCTACCCTTTCCACCTGCTTGACAAAAGCAATATTTGGAAAAAAAGAAAAAGAAAAAAGTGACGGTGGAATCCTTATACTTTCTTCTGTTTTTCATTGTCTTTTGATCTCCATATACAGTCTAAAAGGCCATTTCGAAACTAACTTGTAATTGGAATAAAGATATCGATTTGGATGTATCCAATTTTTTTTACTGTCTACTCAAGTTATAGAAGACACGTGGTTGATTTCTTTTTATATCTGCTATACAGCTTCACCCAAGGATAAAAGGAATTTAGACACGGAGGCATGCAATCGGACAGAAAAAGTAAAAGATTTAGGACAGCGTAAATGGTCAGACAATTTGGATGATGACGAGAGAAGTGAGTTGTTGAAGGGCAAGGCAAATGTTCGGGGCTGCTTGGAACATATGGAAAATAAGGTAAATTTGTACACTGAGGTGATCAGGTAATATTTTTTCTAATTAGCCATCACATTCTTTGTTGTTTTCTTAGATAGAACAAATAAGGTGGGGTGCGGGGTTAGAATGTTAGATGCAATGTGAATGTGTGAAGTTATCTATCTTATGTTTTTTTTGCCATCTTCCTGTACATCACAAAATGGATGCTTTCCCAGGTCTGCAAACGTACTTTGTTCTCTCCAAAGCGTACCATTGAGTGATTTTGCATGTTATCATTGAAAATTTGAAAATAAAATCGTGATGTTGAATATCAGTTTATGACATTACGTCGCGACCGATTTATCAAAAGTTTGGAGGGTTACCACAACCCTGTTCTTAGGCGATATTGACCGCAATTAAAACACAACCTACGATTCTTAAACCGACTTTTCATATCATGCATAAATGTGGTTCCTTGTGAGAGTGCATGTATGAATTTTGACTGTTAATGATGTTTAATCTAGGAGGTCTCAATTCGCTATTACCCTCACGAAATAAAAAGTGGTGTGCTGTTAGATGCTTATTAAGTATGGCCTCCCCAAACAAAAATCGATCACCGAGTATCTTAAGAATTTTTATACACACTCATTCAATAGCATTTTACTTTATACGATGTGTAAATACTATAGGCTTGCATTTTATTAAACACAATTGATTCGTTCTGACCAATCCTGTATCTGAAAGCAAATAGCTAATCCGTGTAACTAGCTAAGGAGTTCGGGTTGAGAGCAAATAGTTAATTCATCACAAGTTACCAATTTGGGAGGAATGCCTCAATAGAACTATGTTTTAGAGATTGGAGCTTTATGGTTTGACTATTTTTTGTGTAATATTTTTTTTTTCGTGTATACTTGTTCCCCTCGTAATCTTTGATATATAATCATCACCTTAAACTATTCATTTATGCCTTTGCAGAGTTTCACCTTTGAGCTTTGAACTCGAATCCACTTTGAAATTGGCTCGGTTCCTTTGTCGGTAATGATTATCTACTTTATGAGAGATAAATTCCTCTTTTAACCGAATTTTATGAGGGATAACTGATAAGTTCATTTGTGGATGTATGATATATATTAGCGTACGCTACTCCACATGAGAGGACGACATAGAAAAGGTATATTATTGATCTATTGCCTCATTTGAATTTTTATGTATAGTTATTCTTCGTATAGATATTGTTCGTAATTTTTAAGTGCCTAAGTTACATTTTTCTAATAATTCGTGTTCTTTTATGTGTGCATGTATTTCAGGTTCGCAAATGACAATTGCACAAAGGAACGAGGTTCGAGAGCTTTGGTCGCTTTATTATGGAAAACATGTCTAGTTTATGTATGGTTTAGATTTCTAGAAATTATTATATAGTATTTTAGACTACTTTTATGCATGGATGCCTAGTAAAGATCTGTAGTGTACGTTTTTAACTACTTTGAATGGACGAAATTGTAATACGCCATGATATTTTTTTAGGGTATAATAAATAGTTGGGTTTGAATTGTTGGAAGGCATGAGATGAAGGGTTATTATTTGTAAATTGATTCACTTTGCAGATCGCCTACCAGTGTAAGAATTTGAGTTGCTAGAATGAATATAAATTGATGTTATTGTCATATTCATTACATCAGTTTTGAATATAAACCGATGTTATTGTAATTAATAAAGATAATATTTACATCGATTTCAGACGAAAAACGATGTAATTGAGACATTATTAACATCGATTTTCAACCAAAAACGATGTAATTGAGACTCTATTAACATCGATTTCACTTATAACCGATGTTAATGACAAGCTATTTACATCGATTTCAGAGCAAAACAATGTATTCGAGACACTATCAACATCGGTTTCACATATAACCGATGCTAATGGTATACTATTAACATCGCTTTTCACTTATAACCGATATTAATGGTATACTATTAACATCGCTTTTCACTTATAACCGATGTTAATGGTATACTATTTACATCGTTTTTAGAAATGATGTAAAGGGAAAAATACTCTAAATGTCGCCCCCAGATACATCGCCAAAAAGCGATGTAAATGAGGCAAAATAAGCGATGTCAATGAGACTTTTTCTACTAGTGAAAATAATAGAGTTTCTGATTTACATTTGAAAGATATAGAAAATTAATTTTAAATAAGTGGAAAAAGAAAAAATTAGTAGAGATACCATTGCAATGACACGAAGGAATCAGGACAGTGAAGTAGCCAGAGTTATTGTTGAAAATATTAAGGTATATTGTATTATACCGTAATCGAAATAATATAATATAGGAATCTATATATAAGTATAAAAGAATAACCACTAAACACATGACAATCCCACATTCACTCTCACAAATTGCTTTTCCCGCCTAACTTTCCTCCTTATTTATAGAAACTAGTTTTAATCCCGTGCAAATAATGCACGGTTGACCTTTAAATCCGTGCAAAAAAATATTGGTGATCACGATTACCTTTTTATAAAAATATTATTGATGACGAATTTTCCAGTAATTATTGTTGTTTTTCAATAATTTCTTTATTTAAGAAAAAACTATTAAAACGATTTTCGCATTTGAGATTTTTTAAAAAATGATTTGAATGACATAAAATAACTTGATAATAATTGACTAAAAAATAACTCAAAACCGAAATAACTCGGATCGATCAAATAACTCGACTTGATTGTCCCTTTTACCAGGTCTAGGGAGGGGGTTCAACAATTTTGTTTTACGTTACTATTTTGCCTAAAATTAGTAGTAAAAGTAATGATACTATCAATTTTCACTTGCCCGTACCCCAATGTTAATCATAGTTATCACATTATCGATAACCCATCCATTTTTTCATGTAATCAAACTCACTCAGCCATTTCTTTTCATATTATCAATAACTCATCCGTGTATATGAATTATGTTTGTACCTTGAAGACTGAGATCATTCACATTTTTTTATAGTAAATAATGTACTCCGTAATATTTTGTAATATTCAGGTTGTATTTTTTTTATATTATATTGGTAATATCATAGAAAACGTTTTAACTTTTTCAGTGAAGGCCTTTTTATTATAGTCAATTGATATTTGTAATTATTTAGTTTGTAATTTTTGAATGTTTATATTGTATTGTATTAGTAATTACAAATGTATAATATATGATGTTGCATAGTTTGTGTTATTATATTTGGAATCATAATTTAAGTAGTTAGAAAACATAAAAAAAAAATTAAATTGAAGGATGAAACATGGTGGGACCTACAAAAAGAAAAAAAATTTCAACTTTAAAATTATCAACCAATAGAAAGCTTTTATTTTCTATTCCTTTTATAGTAAAGGGATATTATATTGACTAAATGTGTTAACATATGATATCAATGACTAAATATAGATGATACAAAATTTTGCAAATCGTTCTTTGTATATTTTTTAATAATTAATCAATAAAATATACTAAAAAATCGGCAACTAATATGATAAATTTTCTTTTCCTTCCCATCTATATTAACTTTCGAAGAGAATATTTAGTTAATTATTAATAAAATACACGACAATTAATCTGGTGAATTTCATTTTCCTTCCAACCTATATTAACTATGGAAAAGAATATTTATATAATTATTAAGGGTTTTTTGTGACAAACTATCTTATATTTATGTCTATTTGTGAACAACTATCTTACCTTTTTTTTGTTAAAAACTACCTTACATTTAATTTTTTGTTAAACTCTACCAAAAATATGACCCAGGCCAAGTTCCGACGATAATTGTGGTTATATTGACCACAACAGCAAGTGTACTTCCCTCTATTTGATAGAGAGGTACATAGATTATTGGAGGCTTCAACTTGAGACAAAGGTAAACACTTTTTATTATAGAAGAAGTTGTTAAAAGAGTTGAGGATTGAAGTGGGTTATTACAAGGCATATTATGCCAAGGAAAAGACATTAAAATGATTTATGGGGAAGTTGATGAACAATATAAAATATTTTAACAAAAAAAATCCAAATTATCGTCGAAAATTGGCCTGAGTCATATTTTTGGTAGATTTTAACAAAAAAAAGTAAAATGTAAGGTAGTGTTTAACAAAAAATAAAAAATAAGGTAGTTGTTCACAAATGGACTTAAATATAAGGTAGTTTCTCACAAAAAAAACCCCAATTATTAATAAACAATCAAACAAATACCCTCTGTAACATCCCGCATTTTCGTAAACAATATTTAAAGGTTTTAAGTTCAAGCTCGAGAAATAATTTATATTTCGTAATTTTTGGGATTTCATTTAAATAACTGATTAATTTATGTGAGAATATTTTTAAAGGATATAAATAAGATTTTATTTAATTGCGTAAATTGCGTCTTAACAATTTAATTTCATAGTACGGAAAATATTTATATCGTCTTAAATTTATAGTTACATTAAGTCGGTGTTCTTAGCTTGAACCGTCTTAAAACTTGTCTTATGGGCCTAACTTGTTAATGGACCCATTTCCCCTCTTTTTCCTCACAAAACCCTAACCTCACCCTCTTCTACCTCCCTTCTCCATTTCATTTTTCAGATTTGATAAAATAAACAAACACCATTTTTGATTTCTTCCTCCTTCAATCTTAAAACTCTCATAGAATCTTCGTTTCTTATCCGATTGAGGCGATTTTCGCGGCCACGGATTCCTCTTCTCGCCCTCCATCTTTATAGGTAAATTTTTACCCAAAATAATTCCGTCTTATATTCTGGCCGTGACCCTAAGGTCACGTTTTTCGAGGTTTACGGATGTTTGTTGTGTTTCTAGCACGGACTTGGGCAAAAGGAGTAGCTTGGAGTCGGATTCATGTTGGTCTAAGAAGTTATAAGGTGACGATTACGAGTAACTCGGCCTTTTTGTTAAAATAGCAAAGTTTGATGTGTTCTTATTATTGTTTCTGATTTTTGTTAAGGTTTGATGATTAATGGACTTAGTAACATGTTTAGGAATGTCCTTATGTACTGAATTCATGCCTTGTTGATGTTCATATGTTCATAAGCAATTTTCAGAAATTTCATGTTTTGCGACGGATACATTGTATAATCGTATTGAGGATTGTTATGGGTTTATTTGCTCTTAGTTAGTGCTATTGAGTGATTTGTGATGTTGAGTAAACTTTACTTGTAGCGATTTTTAGGATTTGGTATCGATTTTTGGAGTGTTGACATAGGCTGGAAATCGCGTATTTTTTGTACAGGCTCTCTGAGCCGGTCGACCGACCGGCCGCCGGTCGACTGGCTGGGAGTACCTTTAGTGGGTTTTGCGAGTTTTTGGAAGAAATAGGATTTGGACTGCCAGCCGGTGGGCCGGCTGCCTGCCGACCGGCTGGTAGTCTCTTTTGATGTTGTTTGCGTATTTGTAGGAATAGGGTTCCCAGCCGGCAGACCGGCCGCCTGCCAGCCGGCTGGGAGTGATTTGTGGGTGTGTTTGCGTAATTTTTGAGGACTTGGGATTAGGTTCCCAGCCGGCAGACCGGCCGCCTGCCAGCCGGCTGGGAGTCCTTTGTTGTTGTTTTTGTTTTAAAAGAAGGAAGGCTGAGAGGGATCACCAGCCGGCCGACCGGCTGCCTGCCGACCGGCTGGGGACCCCTGTAGCTTGTTTTCGTTTGTAAAGCGTTCATAACTTTTAGACGGTTGATCAGTTTTGATTGAAACTCGTTCCTTGTATCTTTGATATGTATTTGAGGTCCCCGGAGGATGGGCGACACTATATTGGGTTCGGGAATGGAGAGAGGATAGAGACCTCCGGTCGGGTAACCGAAAGGGAAACCGGCTCTCCCTCAACTTAGTTCCCGGGATCAATTAAGTGTTGATTAGAAGTATAAGAGATTAGAGCTATAGATTAGTTTCTATATTTGGATGATATTGTATTGATGCGTATTAAGGTATGCCTTAAGCTGGCCTCTGAGCTTAATACGTGAGCTTGTTGTCATATATGGGGATATGCCTTAAGTTGGCCTCTGAGCCCTATATGTGTATGGTTGTCGTGTCTGGGATATGCCTTAAGCTGGCCTCTGAGCCCAGACATGTTTGTTGTGATCGCGTTGGAACATGCCTTAAGTTGGCCTCTGAGTCTGACGAGTAGAGCAGCTGCACAACGGGGTAGCCAAGGAACTGACACCTTGCCCGGAGTGCAGATGTTTGATGCTAAAACATGCCTTAAGCTGGCCTCTGAGTTTAGTATCTTGTGATGTGGTGAAGGGACATGCCTTAAGCTGGCCTCTAAGTCCTTTACTTTTGGATGCTAGTCTATGCCTTAAGTTGGCCTCTGAGTCTAGTGTCTTGCTGATTGGCAGGTCTATGCCTTAAGTTGGCCTCTGAGTCCGTGCTTGCTGAATGATTGGTAATTAGGTTATGTCTTAAGTTGACCGCTGAACCTTTTTACTTGCTGAATGATTGGTATTTAGGTTATGTCTTAAGTTGACAGCTGAACCTTTATACTTGTTGAATGATTGGTAATTAGGTTATGTCTTAAGTTGACCGCTGAACCTTTTTACTTGCTGAATGATTGGTATTTAGGTTATGTCTTAAGTTGACCGCTGAACCTTTATACTTGCTGAATGATTGGTATGTAGGTTATGTCTTAAGTCGACCGCTGAACCTTATACTTGCTGGGTTTATCTGCTTGCCTTGAGTTGGTATAGTGTCAGATATGCATGATAGATGTTGATATTGATGAGTATGTTGCTTGACTTTGTCATTGTTCACCCAAGGCATTGGGTGACTCTTTAGTCAGTTTCGTAAATGGTTTGGACTGAAAGACCCCCCGACCGGGCAACCGGTAGGGAAACCGGCTCTCCTTCCAAATAGTTTCCGAAGTTGGTTGAGAGCCGTGCATTAGTGATTGCATGATAGTTGGTGATCAGTTATTGAGATATTGATATACTTCACATGTTTATATATGTTGGAGTGTTCTGTTTGTTTTGCTTGTTACGTGTCGTTACAAAAGGTGGCTAGGAGAACTCTAGTCACTCCCCACTGATTGTGGCGTACATGTTTACATGTATGTAGGTACATGACAGGTGGTTGGCAGAGAGTTGCATGGAGCTAGCGAGCGATGATCCTTCATCGATTGACTTACACTTTCACGTTAGCTAGACTTTAGATTTACATTTCAGTTCTTGAGTGCCTGTAGGGATGTGCCATCCCGGGCTGCTTTTATATTGCACTTATGTACTTATTTATGTTTCAGTTTTGTAGTAGGACACCTCGCATGTCTAGTTATGTTTAAAAGTTTTAATTCCGCTGCATTTTTAGTACTTTGTATGTTTATTATTTCCGCTTTCGCGAGGGGTTTTACACCCTCGGAAAAAAAGACAACTAATCTTTAAATAATCAATCAAAGAAATATACTCGAAAAAAGGGCAAATAATATTTATGTAAAGAATCAATCGATAAAAGATACGCAATCTTGAATCAATCTTTTATGAACAACAATATTTTTATAACCGTTCAATATACGAGATAAAATCTTTTATAACTTATATTATTATTATTACTATTATTATTATTATTATTATTATTATTATTATTATTATTCGCAAAAAGCTATTGAATAGATATAACACTATTAAGAAAGTTGAATCATATATTTTATGGCCATTATTATCAGATTGTAATCATAAAAAAAACTAACTACTGAATAAATTATAAATATAACAATACTAAACTTTATAGACGGAGTATACCCAAGTCATTACGATTTACGAATATGGTAAAAGGGTGTACAATTTGAGACAGTAAATTATACTATTTCATACACCGTATTATTTATGTGTATATTATTATGCAAGAGTATCATACTTATAGTTTGTGGTGAATTTTTTTTAATAGGAGCATATATAGTTAGCCTATAATTAGCTAATTATTTATGTGTGTTTTTCAACATCGTAACCATGTTTTACTAAGGGTGTTGGGTAAAAAAATTTATATTAATTTAGTGTAAAAAGGTGTACAAAAAATCTATATACCCTCACCAAAAATATGGGTAGTAACGAGTTTTAGCCTTTAACTATTTAAAGTTCTATTAGGCGAAACAAGAGAATTTATAATAACGGATAAGATTAACATTTGTTTAACAAGATTTACTATCAAATTAATTAACAGGTTAGGAAAAAAAAATTAGCAGATTATATATAGTTTTTATTATTTTCATATTTTTAATATTATAAAAATTATTCTTTCATATGGCCCGCCCATTTCTACCATGTTTTTTTTTTTTAAATTTAACTTCATACGATCCATACCGTACTATGTCATTAAAAATTACACGGAGATTGTTGTGTAATGTTAAAAACATAAGGAAACAATGATCCGAAAACATTATATGTATACCTCTTATGCAATACAATACTTATCTTACATGTGTACATTATAATTATCATTATTTGGATCATGTATATTCTGATTATTGCTAAAAAAATAAAGATGTTAGTTGTACGGGTACAACCCCGATGGAACGAGTATGGATAGAACATTTGTATAGGGGTACGGGTACACATATTTCACCCTTGAATCCGTGATGGGTAATGGGACAGGATACCCCACCTACACATCAAATATGTTTGTATTTTTCACAATTTAAGAATTAATGATATTTTTTAACTAATGATATACAAAAGTTATGGGACGAGTATATTTCACTTACTCTCGAAGTTATCATCGATATGAAATAAGATATGAGTATAATTAAGCATATGCGATTATGAATGCTTGGGTGCAGATATCACACACGTGCATACAAAATTTTGACCGATTAGTATACCAATTATATATGAATTTTATCTGAATGTTAGGAGAATTATAAATGTTACGGAGTAAATCTCAATTCAATATTGTACTTTAATTTGAATGTGCAAAATGTTTTACATTCATACTATAATATTGAATAAAAGTATAGCTATAAATTTCAAATGACTATTTATATATTTTTTATGCATGCCTGTGCAATTTTGCACGGGTTCTAAGCTAGTAACTTAATATATGTAGTCTATAATAGTTGACACGATTAAGATCTCGAGTGTGCTATAAATATCGTGACAATGTAATCATTCGAGACACGAACAACTATCAATAAAACGCCTATTCTGTTTATGCAATCTCTCCTTTCTATTATCTAATAGTTATTTTGCGAACGAATGACATGAATGATACGAGTTAGTAGAGTACTATCAATTTAATTAGATCACTTCAATGTTTATCACTCAAAATTGTTCAATTATAATACAACATCAAATCTGATACGAATTCTTATAGCAAAGAATCCGACGCGGAAGCTTCTAGAATGTATATGCAAGATAGTAAACGAAACAGCCTGTTTTGGTAAGTATGTAACGATTTGATGAACAACGAATGGTTTATGGTGGTGATGATGGTGATCGACGGTGATGATGGTGATGAACGTGGTTGTGACGGATTCGGGTGAATCCCTAAGGTAGAAGGATATTTGTTTAACCTAGACCTATAGGTTAACCAATGGTGAATTACCCCCTAGACCTATATGTGACAATTGATGCTATTACTTGAAACACGACAAACAACAACGATTCAGATTCAACAATCGATGAACCCTAGACTATAAGATAACTTATAAATCCTAGAAGTTTGATTAACTCTTAATTATTTTCTGTGTTAAAACTGACCGAAATCAGCCCCTTAAAGAGGGTGATACACGGCTGTAATTAGCCTCAAATCCTACTTCACATAGGAGTCTAACAACTATAACAACTCCCTTAATTGAAGGGAAATTGTAACCGGCCACCTAAATCCTATCCTAAATAGATCCCAATTAGCTAGATCTTTATTTAATAATTAAATAACTAACTATAAAATCAGGTTGTAACAACCTTAACAATCCTAACTAACTTATTCTAACAAACTTAATATAACTAACTTATTATAAATTAAATAACTACTCCAAAACAAATTTGGAGTAACCGAATTTATATTCGGTTCTTGGGTTATGGAGTACACACCGGACCTCCTTGCTTCACTATGGTGGTTCGTCCACCATTTATAATTATCTCGTTGGGCCAAGGCCGTTACAACCACCAAACCTTGACTCGGACTTCAAACAACCCCTTTATTGGTTTAATCTTGCACAAGAATCTCATACGCCCTTCTCTCGAGTCCCACGCACCACATTGAGAACGAGCCCCTACCATAATCGGATCATCCCCTCCTCCTTTAAAGAGAATTGACCTCAATTCTTGATAGTCTAACTTCAAGCACCGTTGGTCTCGGGATATGCAACCTGTAATCATAAAAACTGGTTCGGACATAATTCTTGGACTTCGAACCCCATGGATGCACTTCTTAGCACCTTCACGCAACACCAAGCTTACCTTCTTATCAACACATCTACCCTTATTAAGAAAACGGTCTATACTTCACTAGTACAAAAATCCCCTATTGCGTTAGTTCTAAATGACCAATTGCGCCAGTTCTGGTTTTGACGTATATGGAGGGGGCGTTTATTGATACGTCAGTTTTGAAACTGACGCAAAAAGTTAACATTTGTGTCAGTTCTATCACAACAACTGACGCAAAAAACACCCGTTTTGCATCAGTTGTTGTGATAGAACTGACGCAAATAGTGTAAAATATGCGTCGGTTTTATTTAGAACTGACTCTTTTGCTCCTATTTTTTGCATCACTTTTTCTGTAACTGACGCAAATAGTGTAGTATATGTGTCAGTTATTGTTTAGAACTGACTCATTTGCTCTTATTTTTTGCGTCAGTTATTTCTTAGAACTGACTCTTTTGCTCTTATGTTTTTAAAAAAATATAAAAATTCGCTACCGAAATTTCGGTAGCACCAACCCATAAAGCTGATACCCAAAAATTTAAAACTACCTGCATTAAGATTTCCAAGCAAAGGACATTACACTTCATTCAATCAACGTTCCAAATACAATCCAAAGTCCAAATAATCGCACAAACATCTTAGTGTTACTAACCTAATCTATACTAAATGTTTCCGCGTAAACTACAATGATATTTACAATCAGAATTGTATCTACTTCACACAAGAAGTGCATACAACTTGTGAGCCAGTATTGTTTTACTCCATATTCTAAAACTAACAAAATAACGATTTGTTGGCTCTTAGCTGAACCTCTGCAAGCACCATACTGCCATCTTGGAAAGCCACTCTCCCATCTTCATGTGCTCTATCTATCTGCAATGTTAATGATGCAGAATATTAGGTTATCAATTAGTTGGAATCCAACAACAATAAGTGTCATCAGTATTATTTTACGACGACACCCTTTCTTACCCTAGGCGAGTGGTTTTACCATGGGATGGAGCCACATGTTATTAGTTAATCTGTTGTGCAATCCTAGTTGTCATTCCACTCCTCCTAAATTTAAATGAACAAAGCCTAATTTCTATAAGAATGAATGTCACCCACAATTCCATATAAAATCACTAAGATCTTGTATTCCTAGCATAAGATGTTATCAAAAGGCTTACTCACTCCGTCTCAATCATTTGTTTACCTTGGTTAAAATACCTGTCATAAAAAATAAAACAGGTAAACAAATGATCGGACGGAGCGAGTATATTGCTGATAAAATACTACCTAAACATTAAAGAAAAACTTTAACATAAGAAAGTCAAAATCCAGATAATAACAGCCAGCCATAGAGATTCAATATTTAGAAAAAATGTACCTTTGCTCAGTCTTGTTCAAAATTCTTGTTGTAGTGCTCCAAGTTTAAATTGAAACACTAAAATTACAAGTAACCAAGTTACAATATTTTCCAAGAAGTACAAGTATAAGATCACTTCCTGATAGCAAAGCTGTCAAGTTATTACCAGGTCAGAAGTTAGTAAGTTAATATAATCAGGTAGTTGATGCCTCGGGCCGAGGCATTGGTAGCAATCTAGATTACAATAGTGAAGCCAAGTTGTTTCAAAATTGCTTAGTTTTTAGATGGGCAAGGCACATCAGCGAGATGAGGGCCCATGTTGATTATGTTCATACCACGAGGTGAAGGTGTGCGCGCATTATTTTTGCAAATAGAAGAGTATGATGAAGGAAGTCAGGAACTATAAGAAAATTGCATAGCAGCGACTAGCGGCTTTGTTAGTTGCACCTATAAAGTTCGCGCATCAATGACATCCCCAGAACTTTTGACTAGAGAATCTGTGAGACTATGCTTAAGTGTGCCTAAGGCGTGGTATTTTAAGCTAAGCCAACATGATAAAAGTGTCATAATTTACTTTCACCTGATCATTCAATGACCTTCACTGTTAATCCTTATTAAGAAAAGAAGATACGAGAAAGGAAACCATAATACGATAATCTAACAATAGAATTCCTCAAAGAACGAATAGTATAGAACAGGAAGTCTAACATGATTACGTTCTGCAAGAGGCTGAACATAAATATTACAACAATGTAAACCAAACAACAAATAGATTCAGCCGCCAGTTTATCTGAAGTACAGAGAAACAGCACACCAACAACAACATTACCCTATTGCCTCAAAGGCTCCCGCAAGTTGCTGAAAACTTACTCGGTGATGAAGACAGTTTTAGTTTGTCCGGACATTTTTCCTGGAACAGAAATTAAAATTGTGAAATTTTAATTTGTAGCTAGAGCAAAACTTATGGATTGACCATTTACAGGATAAACGACAAGATCATCCCGGTATATGACTTGTTGGAGAGTAACATTAAAGGGGATACATACCTGAAAGAGGCTGATAGCTGGAGGACTGGTTGAGGAGCATCGTATGAAGCAACAAGAATAAACTCTTTGGGATGCATTGAAGAGGATAGGCGATTGCAGTGATTTTTCTAGCTGCTTAACAAAGATGCGGTAGATATTACAGTACTATTACTGGATTTTCGAGAGAAACCAGGTTTAGATAGCTGGTAACTAAGGAAAAGGGGTTGCTAAGTTTGGCACACAAGTGTCTTTTAGAGGATTTTTGCTTTGCCTGTTTGTCTGTAGGCTGACAAGCGGTTTTTTGTAGGCTTACTTGTAAATGGATTCTTGTTTAGAAATTCTCACATTTCAACACAAAAAAATAATAACTAAATTATCAAGTAAATTTGACCAAGTTTTTTAGTAATGAATAGCATAAACTCAAGGGGAAACTTACTCGGTTAAAGCTGATGAAGACGATAGTTGGAGATAGCAAAGACGGAGTTGCGTACAAATACACGGTACTAAATCCTGAAGATCTATCATCAAATCAACACAACTACAACACAAGACTTATCTATCATATACTGGGTACTATACAAAGTCACTAGCTTCATACGAAATCCCCAAATTTTCTATCAATTGACCCTAAATCCAGATGAGGAATTAACTTTTAAAAGTGTATAAATCTAATATGACCAACAAAATAACGATTAAGTTCTAAACTACTAATAAAACTATTATGAAATTGAAAAAACAATGCATGGATAATTAAATAACCTGATTCTAAATAGCTAATGGTTGTTCAGAGCGACGACAAAAGGACTACAGCACGGTGATGGATGTGCGATGGCAGAAGGAGGCCGGTGATGGTGGTCAGGTGGTGGAACAATAGTAGAGCTAGGTTTTTGTGATTGATATGAGCAGTAAGTTTTGGATGATAGACGAGAATGAGATTGAGTTTTCAGGGAGAGTGTATGAATATGAGTGTTTTCTTTTTTATTTAATTAAATATTATTTGCATCAATTTCACTTATAACTGAAGTAAAATTATATTATCAAATACGTCGGTTTGGGGAAACAACTGATGTATTTGATCAAAAACATCAGTTCCGCATATAACTGACGCAAAAATTACATCTGTTTTTCTTTAGAACTGACGCAATGGCTTAACTATAGGGCCAAAAATGCACTCCCGCCAAAATTAAGTACTTTTTGCGTCAGTTTTGGTAGAACCGACGTAAATCACTTGATGCAATAGGGTATTTTTGTACTAGTGCTTGCATCCAAATGAGACTTGTATTCCCCTTTACTCAAACAGAACCCCGTTGTGGTGATTTATCAGATTGTGGCATGGTTGTTGATTGTATTGTTACCGTCTTATTTATCAGTTCTGACGCTAGTTGTTTATACTATGATGATCCATGTAATGGTGAACAGAGTCTCAGGTACGGCGATGTTGATGAGTGCTAGCTCGGGAATGAGGGATCGTCACATTAAACTTTTTGCCCTTATAGTTTTGTCTAGCTTCCGCGACTTGTTTTTTTGGGTTGTATTGTCAAACAGTTGTATTCCTTAAACTTATTATAATAAAGGTTGTTTTCTAGTTTTTTTACTTTGATATTGTGTGCCTCAGGAAACTGAGATAGTAGCACTTTCATAGTTTGATGGTCCTTCCTAAAGGCCTTGGATTATAAGGGTATTACACTAGAGTTCAGGTCTTTGTGCTTTCCGTTGTATCTTCAAGTATGCTTTACCTTTATTGTTGTGAACTTTTACTGACTTGGTGATGTTTGTGTTGTTTTCTCTTCTCTATTTGTGTCTGCGGTGAACCATTTGACATTGTCGATAAATGGTGAGTAGTCATATATGTTTCAGGTATTGATGCTTGACTTTGTTGCTGGGTTGGATCAATGACGAGGATATGGATGATTAGTACTAATAGCCTTTTGTTGTGAGTTAGCATAAAGTCGTTTACGACGTTTGACGTATGGTTGTATATTTGTATTGTTGTAACATTTATATATATAATTATTAACATAATTGTTTTTTTTTATATATATATTTATCTCGGATAACCGAGATGGTGACACTTTTTCGTTAGGAAAGTTCTAGTTAAGACTTTTTGATAAGTCGGGGTATTATATTAATACTTCTACTTCATCATTAAAAATATAATTAAACTTGCACCGTTTGCACGGATACGACTCATACGAGTCTTCTCCGTTCATTCAATCTTTGTTCAATTACATAAAACTAATTTAAAGGCCGTGAGCTAGATGAAATAAGGGATTCACATTTAGAGTAAACATTGATTATAAATGTCTAGAAAACATAAATTACAAAGATAGAAATGGGAAGTTGACCACATTTACTTGGGTCTTATTCAAACAAAACTAAGGAAATCACAAAAACATGCATGCAAAGATACGAATAACCACCGTTGCCAACCCCTCAACTTTACTCCCTCACTTCATAACCAAACACCTCACAAATTCAAATTTCCTCTCGTAAAAATGAGATCGAGGTGTTAGAATTTGAAGAATGGAAATATATTTGTTCAATCAACTCATAAGTTGTGGAGAATTAAGCGTAGACGTGTAACAAGATCCTTCATAAGCTTTTTGTCCGTGTTATCTGCCTACAAAATTAAAACAGATCAAACACATAACTTCGCGAAAAAATCAAAAATATTATAATGCTTGCTCCCTTTATAGCCGTTTTCATTGTGTATTTTCATCATAGTAAGTAGAATATTATAACTTATTGTATAGAATTTGAACTTTATAATGTATTCTTTGAGTTTAAATGTACATATTATGAGTTTTATTTGAAAGAATCGTAACTCCTTTATGAAAATATTTAGCTTAAAAAATTATAATGTAACTAAAAAATAATACATATAAACTCAATAAAAGTTTACTTGGGACAAAAAACATTTAAAATATAACTCAAAACTTTACCAAATTTCCAAAAAAAAAAAAATATACATAAATTCAGTTAAATTTGTTATGGTTATATTAATTTGGCGGATTTGTTGTATGCTACTTGTATTTTAATGCGTAACCCTCCTACATACATAAGAAAAAATCTACCATTTTTTTTATCCAAAAAAGAAAAAAATTGAATTAAAATTAATTAGTAATAATCATCACTGCATCAATTTATTAATGGTAAAATCTATCTACAGAGTATAAACGCAAAGTCATTTAAATAATTTTCATTGAATCTCAAGTTTTTAGCTGAGATCTACAACTTTTTTTTTTCCTGAAAATCCTTAGTATCGCAACATTTTATTTTTCTAAATCTTATTAAACCCTTTAAAATCAATGTTGAGAAATTTTATGATTTTCAATACAAAATAGAAACCTTAAAATATTACATTACAATAATATATAAAAAATTTATGAATTAAAAAATTATAAATTAAAGGTAAATTGATAGAAGATATAACCTAAAAATTTTATATAAACAAAAAAAATTGTATAGTATTTTTTCATTAGATAAAAAAATATTGCAAATATAAATGAAAAATCATATACATAAATGAAACTAATATGTAATACAAAAACATGGATGTATATAATTTAATAATCATATCTCACATAATAGTCACATATTAGTTGAAAAACGAGACGAGAAATAAGACGAGTTTCATCACCTGCCTTTGTTCAGGTTGATTTTATCCTTATATATACTACTAATATAATTTCAATAGAACTTTTAATACAACTCGTGTATTTTTACACGGGTAATTATAAGAAGAAAGTCCATTATTTACGTTTATTAAAGTGTGTGGGGATCTCTTTGATGACGAATGGGCAAATAAAATTTTGTCTATTGTGATACCGGTCTCTAGGAAGAGTGATGAGGTCTTCTGGCCACATAATAGAAGGGGAGTCTTCTCGGTGAAGAGTGGCTATGGCATTATATCGCAGGATTGGTTTCAAGCCAAAGGAAGTAGGAAGGATAGCTCGAGAATGAGTAAGGAGGCTCAATCTTTTTGTGGAAAGGTGTTATGGCACCTTCAAATTCCAAGTCAATGGAAAATCTTTTTTTGGGAGATTTTTGCTAGCGTCATTCCGTGTGGGAGTGAGTTTAAGAGTCGTGGTTTGGAAGGAGACCATGGATGTAAATTGTGCAATAATGTGGATAGAAACATTGAGTCCATGGATCACCTATTTAGGGACTGTGATTCGGCTAAGAGAATTTGGTTTGGATCAATTTTGGGCATTAGAACGGATCAAGATGGCCATATAAGGGTTCAGGAGTGGGTATTGAGTTGGTTGGCTTATCTGGGCAAGGGGGGAGGAAGGTGGAAGACGGGTGTGCACGTTTATCGCTACCTTTTGGGGGGTTTTGGAGGAACATGAAATCTGTTATTTTTACTGATTCGTTACTACCACTTAATTTTCTTTTCCCGTGGATTGAAAGATGTGTCAGGGACAGTATGAAGGCCTTTGAGCGGTTTCCGGAGGATGCTCAGAGAAGGGGAAGTGGTGGGTCCGACTCGAATGATCTTATTTCGCAACTTTCGAATGGGCGGAGCTTTGTGGCTTTGGGTTCTGTTGAGCAGTGTCGTATGGTTTATATTCAGGTCGATGCTAGCTGGAAGGATAATTTTTCTATGGCAATGGGAATGGTGGCATTTAGGGAGGATGGATCGGTACTAGAGACTTTCAGTAGATCCTTTAGGGCGGAGTCGACAACACAAGTAGAGGCTTTGGGGATTCTGTTTACTCTTACGTGGGCTCGGGACTTTGGGCTACTCCATGTTCATATTGCTTCAGATTGTTTGGGACTGATTTCTCAAATATGTGGGACTGAGGCGGGAGACCACTTGGTTAAGGATGTCATGGATGATTTTAAGTTGCTTTATTGTTTTTTTC
This sequence comes from Silene conica, assembly GCA_029255685.2. Classification (NCBI taxonomy): domain Eukaryota; kingdom Viridiplantae; phylum Streptophyta; class Magnoliopsida; order Caryophyllales; family Caryophyllaceae; genus Silene; species Silene conica. The sequence continues at coordinate 80,845,655 of CM055314.2, forward strand.
ACTGTATTAGTTTCTCTTTTATTCGTAGGCAGTTCAATTTAGTGACTCATAAGCTAGCTACTAGGATGAACTTATTGTAAGACAGTTTCTTTAGACCGGGAAAAAAAAATATATAAATAAATAAAGAGTGTGGGTTTTACTAAGTGCGGCATTTCGTTCATGTTCTTTGGAATAAAATGATAGTCGGTATGATTTGTATGAACGTAACTGAAATTAAATTCCAAAAATATTGCCAAACTTGTTGTCTTTTCTTACAAAGGAATTGTCGCTCCCCAATGGTCCTACCACATTGGCACATTGCAAATCAGAAAATCACAAGTGCAAAAGTCAATCGTCATATTCATTAGTTTCAGAAAGTCTTGATTAATCGGTGATATTTCCGTTTTAAATTTAGAACAGGTTAAATTATCGCATAATATTAATAAAGTATGTTGCTTGTGAGTTGTGACGGATAATAAGATATATGAATATTTTTCTCTTACAATAAAGCAGTGGGACTGGGGAGAAAATGAAGAACCTATGGATATTGCTACTTGCATATTGTGAAATGGGCGCAATCCGTTTTTAACTTGTGACGGATGATGCTCGTCTTTAATTAGAATTTGTGTAATATTAAGAAACATAATGAATTTGGTATTTTCTTGACAATTTACCGCATAATTTGTTATGTATTTAATTTAGTTGGTTTTAATAAGTTTTAAGATGTTACTACTTAAACAAGAATAATTTATAAATTGGTACAAGAATTTTCTAAACAATTCGAGTGGAAAAAAGTTGTTCATACAGTACAATCATACTAGCCTTAAACTTTATTTTGTATTTAAATCACTTTTTTTAAGTTTAATTTAAGTCTAGTAAACTTAGTTCAACTTTTATAATTTTAGAAAAAGTCAGTTTAATTCATACCCATTTTTACTGTAAGTTCATCTATTATATACTTAATTCAGCTCATATGTTTAGTTAAGAAAAATCTAGCTTCTATAAATTCTATTAAACTTTCTTAAGTTGATTCATAAAAAATCAGTTCAAAATAATTGAGGCTAAAAGACCATAATATGGCTCTATAGTTGGAAGTTTTTTTTTTTTAATATTTGTACCAAAAAAGTAGAAATAATGTTCAAATTTATTATTGTAAAATTAATATAAAAACTAAACATAGTACGACATTATATAGATAATTACGAATAAAATTCTCATTGTATAGTGAGTAATATCATCATTGCAAAACTAATAATAGAAGCGTTACATTACAAGTATACAATAATAAAAGTATCAAAATAGCCCGTGAATTTTCGCGAGTTTAAACCTAGTTGACAAGAATAATGGTGGGGCTAAATTAATACTACATCTTAACATGTGCAATTTTATTGTGTTATTTAAACTCTTTTTTTTTTTCAATCTAATTCTCTATCTTAAGTTTGCAATTTTATTGAGTTTATTTATTTATTTACTGAAATCGGCACTGTTAAATGGAAAAATGGAAACAGAGTAACACAAATTTTACTCTACAACGAGAAATGTGACTAATTTTTTTATAAATAGTTACCATTTTTGATTAAATAGTGACCATATTTTTTTTGTTAAAAAAATCAGGCCCGGCTTTTAGCCCGTGCGGCCCGTGCGGTCGCACAGGGCCCCCAATTGTGGAGAGCCCAATAAAGTGTTAAATTGTACATATAACTAGAAGGGTATTCATATAGTAGCATATTGAAACTAGTCTGGTGGTTAAAACCTTGCATTTGTTCCAAACAACGCGGGTTCGATTCCCATTCAACCTCTTTCTTATATTTTTTTTTTCGTTTATTTTGCCTTCATGATAAAATCATCATGAGTTTTACACGTTTGACAGTTTATCGGATTCTTTAATTTTTCTCATATATCACGTAAAAATAGTTTTTATTTATATTATTGAATGTATTTTCACCATTTAAATTACTCAAAAATATTCATTTTTTTGTGTAGTTTAAAACTTAAATTTTAACTTTATATAATTTATAATAAATAATATCGTTTTAATAATAATTTCACATTCAAACGAAAAAACTATAAAAAGGGGCCTCATTTGAAATTTCGCACAGGGCCACCAAAATCTCGGAGACGGCCCTGAAAAAAATGACCTATTTTTCAGAGTGGTCACTATTTATCAAAAAATAATTGATCACTTTTTACCGAAATATTATCACATTTTGTAAAAAATATGGGATAAGACCGTCATACAAATATGTACTGAAATAGTAAATATATGACCATAACTAATTTTACCTGCCCAACAAGAGTATAGTTGTAAACCGAATTCCCATGAGGTACTATTGTATTATGAAGAACATTGATCCCATGTCTCTCCAATTCAACAATTATTGGGCCCAAGATTCCTGTTTGCTTCTTACAATAGAACCGTAAGATTACGTTGTTGTTGTCTGCGACCGTCACTTCAATTTCAGGGAGCGAACTACTAATATCGGAACCACCAAAAACGTATACATCTTCAACGATATATGATGAGTCATCCTCATTGTCTACAACCATTTTCGATCTCTTGATCCTCACCATTGACTCCGCCCTTTGCTTAGCCGCTGCTTCCTCCAGTGCCTTCACTTTTACTACTAGCTCTTTGATATGCTCGATTGCTCCGGTCATTATGCTTAATTTGTCCACCTATATACAAATCATGTAATCTTTAATTTTATGTTGCTCTAATTTTGGAAATATTGTCTAGCATATATAATTCATCCGTGTAAACATCACCTTACCTTTTGTTGGCGTAACTAAACATGTAGTTAAGTTTTACGTAATAACTTACGATTCTTACCTTTCTCCCTCTTATACTTTGTGATTTCCTTTTCCTTTTTTTCTCTAACCAAATGTCTCCTTATGGGACGTTTTGGTTGGGAATTTATAAGAAACGAAAAGGAAAACAAAATTACTCATTTGCTTTATTGATGTTTGTTTGACACAAACAAACTAACAAAGGGAATGAAACTCCTTTCCTTATCCCTCAATCCATCTAATTCTCTACCCTCAATTCCCCAGCGTATGAAATTTCATAGCCTTGTTACCCTTCAATCACTTTCTTCATCTACCACCACATTTGCGATTACCACCGCATGGACTAGCAACCACCAAACCACCACTATGACACCACCCCCACCACCACTATCACCGCCATGACACCTCCACGACCACCGACGCCATGACACCACGACCACCGTCGTGACCACCACCACCATCATCGCCATGACACCCCACCACCACCGATGCCATGACCCCCCCCCCCACCACCACCATCACCATCACCATGTCGTGATCACCACCGCCGCCACCACCACCACGATTGTGACCACCGTCACCGCCACCACCATTATCACCACCTCCATGACACCCCTACCACCACCACTGGCACGACACCCCACCACCACCACCGTCGTCGTCGCCGCCATGACACCCCACCACCATTACTGCCCTCAGTAGATAAATGGTTGTGGTGGTGTGTGTTAGTGATAGTAGTGAGTATGAGTGGACCATTAATTCCCTTTTTTTGTATAACCGAACCACAAATTAAGTTTTAGGTAATCGTTTATCTTTCCTCTCTTTTACCCTTTCTGATTCCATTTTCTTTTTCCTTTCTCTTTCTCTGACCAAACGTCTCGTTAATATCTAAAAAATGACCCTGACCTGTTAACTACTAATCAGTAATCATTCCATCTCAAAATCTGTTACAAATGCATATCTGTCTTAAAATATGTGTCTAACTATTTTACTACTAATTAATTTGACGCTAAAATAGCTCCAAATAATTATCTCCATAATAGTTATAGTAAATTTTTAGTAGCATATTTAGCCGCTACACGTACGTACATACGCTAATTAGTCTTAACAATATCCTGGTCACAAAAATAGCTACAATGAAATTTTGGTACGTGATTTAGCTATACATTATGTTGGGGTAGAGGTGACAATAAAATCCATGTACTACTTAGTCTACTAGTTTTAAAATTGTGTCTTTTAATTTTGGTCATTAATAAAAACACAATAATTTCTCGGAAGTCCGTTACAAGCTTGTGTTAGGTAGATAAGACAAAACATAAATGTTACTCTCTAAACCCTTTATTTTTGTTTTATCTCTTCATGTGGGCAGAATTTAACGAGTCGCAAGCTTGTGACGTACGTACTGGTCAGAAACGAGAAATAAAGACAAGAGAATTGTTAGTGTACCTTTTTAAGGTCAGGAACAATGGCAGAAAGAGAAATAAATAGTTCAGCAAGCAACTCCCTTCGCTTTCTTTCAGCGATAATATGATGTTCAATCTGTTTTGGTCGTCTTTTCCTCCTTTTACCAGCCTTCGCGTGGTTTTGCTCTGGTTCATTACTACTCTGCGGCATTGACACATTTGGATCTTGCTGCGGCATCGGTGGCGAAAGTTGTTCAATTGAACTTGAAGCAACTATAGCACCTGTTTCTTGTAATTCAAATAAAGAAGAAGGATGACAATCATCTCCTAATAGCATTTGAGCAAGTTCTTCAAAATCTAACTCCTTCATGGCTTCTTGATAGTGACTATGTTGCATGAACATGTTGTTGTTAAGCCCCAATGCTTCACTATTCCACTCCATCTCCTACATTTTCACAAATTAATCAATGTGAGTTAATTAAAAAGCTGATTAATTATCTCTCAATTATAAGAGTAATTAACGTCGATTATGTTTTTTTCGGCTAAAACGAGCTGAACTGGATTAAACGGAGTTGAGTTGAAGTGAACTGAACTTAATGGGGTTGTGGTAATAAATTAAATGAAGTTGAAATTAGGGTTAATTTTGTAATAAGATAGGTTGAACAAAATTGACTGAAGTTAAGCAAAACGGAATTAAATAAATAGAGCTTAATCGAAATAAAAATAAGTTGAAATTAAGCCGAAAATAATAAGACCTAATAATATTATGTGAGAAATTAATCAGAGTTAATCGGATTTATTCTAAGTGAATCACTGTCTCGAGTTTTGTGTTCTAAATTAGGTAATATTATTATGTTATTGTTAAATTAGGTAAAATAATATGCACATTGCGCAATTGATTAAAAGTTATCCACCACAATTATTTATGTTATTGTTAATATTATTAATATTATTAATAATAGTACTAACAATATTAGCAATTATAAAACAATAAATTAACTAAGAAGTACTTGTCAAATATAAGAAAGTGGATATTATCTAATATACGCATATATAAAAATAAAGACATAAAAAAAGTAATATAATAGTTATTTTATCCCCTCATTATGTGTCGAAACATTATTAATAACCCTAATATAAAAAATATGAAGAAGTAAGTAACTATTAGAAGAAATAAAATACAAGTTTAGAGTTTATATAAATGAACAAAATAACAAATTTTTCGGAAAACTTACTGGTTACCACTCTTGCATTATCTATAAATATAATACGTATTAGTTTGTATATTCTAAGAAGTATTAATTTTCACTACGAATAAAAATGAAACAAATGTACCGAAAATTGATAATCAAGGTAATTTGTTTTTGCTTGATTTATTCGACTAAAATGAAAAGAAATGAACAATTCCTTCGAAAACGAAAGGAATGGATAAAATGTAACATGCCCTATTTTTTTGGGATGTTCATAAGGAGAGAGGCAGGGGTGAAATGGGACTTTACTCACTCTACTACTTTATTTCCTAAGCAATGGGAGAGTATATATATATATATATATATGCTCCATCAAGCGTCCATTAATCTTGTATTGTAGTCTTCTACAATCCTGTCAATGATTCAATCTCCTTGATTAATCATTATGAAAGAGGTACAATATATAATACATAGACTTCCTAGTTTCCAGGAAGTTAAAGCCTATCAATTAACTATGAGTAAAGGCTAATAAAGAGATACATGGAATGTACACAAGCATAGAAAATAGTAGGATGAATGTGGACGTAGACGTATCATTAACACGCCCCCGCAGTTGGAGCGGGAGGGGAGCGGACGCTTAAACTGGAGCAAAAACGCTGAAAGAGATGACGTGGAAGGCCCTTGGTGAAAATGTCGGCATATTGATACTCGGCCGGAACGTGAAGAACGCGGACCTCACCAAGCCGGACTTTGTCCCGAACAAAATGGATGTCGAGTTCCACGTGTTTGGTTCGCTGGTGCTGAACGGGGTTGCCGGAGAGATATACGGCAGAAATATTATCGCAAAAGACAATGGTGGAACGTTGGATGGGCGCATTTAGCTCAAGCAATAAATTCCGAATCCAACTGGTTTCAGCCACAGTATTGGCAACACCGCGATATTCGGCTTCAGCGCTCGAGCGTGAAATGGTGGCCTGGCGCTTCGACGACCAAGAAATGAGATTATCACCCATGAAGACACAATAACCGGAAGTAGAGCGGCGGGAGTCGGGACACCCACCCCAGTCGGCATCGGAGTAGGCCGTAAGGTGTAGTGAGCGAGATGGATTAATAGTAATACCGTAACCGGCCGTACCCTGAATGTAGCGAAGTATGCGTTTGAGAAAATGAAGATGCGGGGCACGTGGATCATGCATGAACAAACACACCTGCTGGACGGCATACGAAATATCGGGCCGTGTAAATGTGAGATATTGGAGAGCACCGGAAAGGCTACGATATAAGGCGGGATCCTCGACGGGGGGCCCGGAGTTGGCACTGAGTTTGGAGCCGGGTTCCACTGGCGTGTGACACGGTTTACACGAGCTCATGTTGGCTCGGCCAATAATGTCCTGGGCATATTTCTCTTGAGAAAGGAAGAGACCATGTGGGGATCGAGACACTTGAATGCCGAGGAAGTGATGGAGAGTACCGAGATCCGTCATTGCAAACTCACGAGATAAGGCGGCAATAATGGAGCGAATGAGAGCGGCACTTGAGGCAGTGAGAATAATGTCGTCCACATAGAGTAGTAAATAAGCGGTGCCTGGGGGTGAATTGTAGATGAATAAAGACGGATCACACTTACTACTGACAAAACCGTGTGAGACAACGAACGTAGCAAAGCGGTGGTACCATGCCCGAGGGGCCTGTTTAAGGCCATATAAAGATTTCCGAAGCTTACAGACATGATGAGGAGCAGAAGGATCGACAAAGCCGGGCGGCTGATGCATATAGACAGTTTCTTCCAAGTTACCGTGTAGGAATGCATTTTTAACATCCAGCTGGTTAATGGGCCAGGACTTGGAAACTGCTAAACTCAGGACGGTGCGAATCGTCGTAGGTTTGACAACGGGGCTAAAGGTCTCATCACAGTCAATACCAACCTGTTGTGTTTTCCCATTGACGACAAGCCGAGCTTTGTATCTTTGTAAGCTGCCATCTGCATGAAATTTATGACGAAACAACCACAAGCAACGAATAATAGATGCATCATTGGGTCTCGGGACCAAGTCCCACGTATGATTGTCCTTCAATGCGGTAAATTCGTCGGTCATAGCGCGTTTCCAGTTGGGATCGGCCAAGGCAAGGGCAGGGGACTTGGGTAAGGGTGAAATGGAGGGGGGGGCGTGGTGGTGAGCACCTTGGGTTTAAAAATGCCGTTCATGGCGCGGGTGGACATGGTGCGGGTGGGTGGCGGCGCAGGCCGTGGTGGCGGGGGGGGGGTGGTGGTGGTGGTGGTGTAGGGGAGGCGGAAGGTAGTGGGGTAGGTGTGGGTGTCACGGGTTGAGGCAGGGGTGTAGGGGGGGATGTCACGGGTTGAGTAAGGGGGGTAGGGGTGGATGTGGGGGTTCGAACAGGGGTCTGAAGGGGAGTGGGATTTGGGCTGACCGTGGGGGAAGGGTTTGGTGGGGGGGATTGGGCCTGTTGCTGTAAGTGGGCTGGTGTGGAGGATGGGGCTGGGGTATCATTGAAAGGGGGATGGAGGACAATGTTGGGTAAGGGGTCTGAGGATGGGCCAAGGAAATTATATGGGTTGGGCTGATTGCTAGGGATATTAGCAAAAGGAAACACTGTTTCTGCAAACGTGACATGACGGGAAATATAGACACGACCGGAGGACATATCGAGACACCTATAACCGCGTTGGTTGGGAGGGTAGCCAAGGAATACACATTGGAGGGACTTAGGGGCTAATTTGTGTGGGCGGGTTGCGGTAAGATTGGGGTAACACGCACACCCGAAGACGCGAAGGTGGTCGTATGAAGGGTTTTTGAGGTAGAGGGACGAGGTGGGAGTTTGGTAGTTGAGAGTGGAGGTAGGAAGGATGTTATGTAGATGAGTGGCGGTATGGAGGGCATCAACCCAAAAGTGAGATGGAAGGGAGGCATTTTGTAGGAGGACAAGGACAATGTCATTAAGGCGTCGTATCATGCGTTCAGATTTGCCATTTTGTGGGGAGGTCTGAGGACATGAGAAGCGAAATACGAGACCATGGGTTTGAGCAAAGGAAGTAAAGGCATGATTATCAAACTCACGACCCATATCACATTGAAAAGACTTAATTTTTGTGTGAAATTGAGTGGACACAAGGCTAGCAAATTGGGTGAATTTGTCGAAAACCTGTGATTTGAATTTGAGCGGATACACCCATACAAATTGAGAATAGTTATCAATTAAGACCATGTAATATTTAAAACCAGTTTTGCTTAGAATGGGGGATGTCCAAAGATCACAATGAATAATGTCGAATGGGGCTAACGAATGCGAAGTAGAGTCATTAAAAGGGAGACGTTTGTGTTTGCTTATTTGACACGACGGGCATACAGTAGTATTCAGAGTCTTATTACATGAAATACGACGTTGAGAATTTAAAAGACTTAAAATAAAAGACCCGGGATGACCAAGGCGAGAGTGCCAAACATCTTGGCTATGAGTGAGAAGGGCTTGAGGCGACTTGGATGGATTTGATGACGGGTGTGTAGACACGGGATAAAGGTCGCCGTCACTGTCACTCCGCATAATCAGTGTCCCAGTCGGAATATCCTTCACAGAAAAGCCAAACGGATCAAATTCAACACTCACATTATTGTCTTTGGTAAATTGGCGGACGGAGATTAAATTTTTAATTATGTTGGGTGTATGTAGTACGTGATGTAAGTGTAAAGTACGGGTTTCGGCGGATAAAGTGGATGAACCGGACCCAAGAACTGGAATGCTATTACCATTTCCAACATAGATGGAACGAATTTTACTCGTATTAAGAGGATTAGCAATCATACCTGGGTCGGAAGTGAGATGAGATGATGCACCCGTATCCATGAACCAGGGGTCAGTCTGTTGTTGAACGGATAGCGCCTGAAACGCCTGACTCAGGTCTGTAGGCTGAGTGGGTTCAGAATCCATTACATAGGCCTGGCCGTGGGTGCGATAAGACTGGCGAGGGTTGTTGGCGTGTTGGCGAGGGTTGGTTGTTGGCCAGGGGGCCCAGCCAGGGTAGGTGGGGTATGGACAGGGGGGTGGTGTCCAAGGAGCAGGCCAAGATGGCGGTCCCCATTGTGACGGATACGCGGTAGGCGAAACAGGGGTGGAACGGGTATTATTATTGTTATTATAATTGTTGTTGCGATTGGTATTATTTGAATTATTATTGTTGTTGTTGCGACGGTATCGATTATTATTATTAGACGTATTATTATTATTATTGTGTCGTGGAGGAGCAGGGGTGGCCTTAGAGGGCTGGTCGGTCCACGAATCAGGGGGTGGGGCTGCCGGAGCAGCGAGGGCAGTGGCAGGGTCATCACGGCCAGACTTGCGATGGAGTTCTAATTCAAGCATACTACGGGCTGTTTCGAAGCTAGGCGTAGTTTGATTTATATAGGATGCGACAGTATCATATTCACTAGGTAGGCCACGTACCAGTTGTATGACAAGGCGGCGGTCGGTGACGGCGGCGTCGACATCCTTGAGCATCCCGGCCAGTTCTCGAAGACGTTGACAGTAGGCCTCGAGAGATGGCAGGTTTTCGAGGCGTAAAGAATTAAATTCAGCTTCGAGTGCGGCGGCGCGAGCCCCTTTGTTGTTGTTGAATATGTTCTCGACCCGGACCCATGCTTCACGAGCCGTAGATTCATCTTCTAACACGCGGGGAAGGAGCTCGTCACTCATGGTACCATAAATCCATTGTAATACGTGTGCATCTATTTTGACCCAAGCGGCATACAATTCATCGTTCTTCGGTGGTGCCGGCGTTCCATCAATGTGAGACAGAACGTCATGCCCACGAGCATGGAGCTTGAATAGGCGAACCCAAGATGCATAAGTAACTTTCGTGCCGTCAAGAACACGAACTTTGTTTTGGATATTGGTAACGGTAAAAACGGGATGCAAGGGAGATTTTGAAGAAGAGGTTTCGGCAGAGATAGTCATAGTGACTGGCAATTTTTCGAAAAAAATTGCGGATGCGGATTATAGGCACAGAGACCGAAGTAAGTCTGATACCATGTCAATGATTCAATCTCCTTGATTAATCATTATGAAAGAGGTACAATATATAATACATAGACTTCCTAGTTTCCAGGAAGTTAAAGCCTATCAATTAACTATGAGTAAAGGCTAATAAAGAGATACATGGAATGTACACAAGCATAGAAAATAGTAGGATGAATGTGGACGTAGACGTATCATTAACAAATCCTACAAATGTATTACAACTGGTGTACGTCTGTTTTAAAACTTATGTTATAACGGGTATATCCGTTAAAAATTTGTGACGAGTTAAATACTATCCATGTGAATATATAAGACAAAATAGCTAGATTATTATTCCCTATACATTTTTCTTTGGTTTTATCCATCCATATAGATAGTATTTGACCCGTCGCAAATTTGCGATATACTCGTCACAAATAAGAATTTATGCTCTTTTAATTTATTTCTGATTATACCCGGTTTTTTTTTTAAGAGAAACGGTTTTTCGTTAATGTTAGTAACTAGTGTGAGATCTCCCTCATACCTCCCTTGTCTCAATGACATGTTTACCTTTACTTATGAGTAAATTAAAAGTAAATTCCTTATAAAATAAGGTTTTTTTAAAATTACTCCCTAATATATTTTTTTTTCTAAAATTACTCTCTTAAGATACACTTTTGTTAAAAGTTGCAACAAAACTCCAACTTAGGTTACCAATTCCGTATGTTACAAACGGAATCAATTCATAAATTGGTTATGTTACAAACGGAATCAATTCATAAATTCGTAGAATAAGTCACTTCAATTAGAGTTTCGAAGCAATTATTGATAAAAATACATTTTAAGGGAGTAATTTTAGAAAAAAAGTTATATAATGGAGTAATTTTAGAAATAAAACTGAATTTTAAAAGTGAGTTATATTATTAATTTACTCTTTACTGTATCAATTACATCCACCCATAATCCAATTTTTTTTAACTTTCTCTAACCTCAATTTTTTTTAATAAATAATACAAATTAAATGCTCCGTTCAAAAGTTGCACCTAAATCTATTTTCAGCTTCAATTTCCATCAATTGATTTGGGTGCAACATATGAATGGAACATTTCATATAGCAAAGGACGGTTTTTTTAAGAAATATACTGATTTTTGTATTCTTGTGTTACTAAACGAACGTATCTATCATTTTATAGTATTTGGTGGTGGAAAATATCATTTTATGTGAAATAAGTCGAATGAGTCAGGAAGGAAAGGAAGTCGATTTGTGGCAACATATATTGTAAGAGGCGGTAATTATTGACACGATTCGAAAATTTCACACGAATCCGACACGAATTTAGCGGGTTAGGGTCGGGACGTTGTTACTCATTTAAATAATTGGGTTGACACGGACACGACACGAAACTTAAATGGATCGGTTTAGGGTTGAGCTCTTTTGTCACAAACCCGACACAAAAAACTCACTTATTTAAAAGTTTGAATATATATTTGGTTAAAGTTAATAATCCAACAAAGTAACTTAAAAATGAGCATTTTCAAACATTAGTTTTGAAATAATAATGTTATAAAGTAGTTTGTTTTATTACTTTATTGGGTTAAAACGGGTTAAATAGATTAAAAAATAATCTGGTTAAAGATAAATGGGTTAAACAAGTCGGGATAGGTTATAGAAAACTTAAACGGGTCGGGTTAGGGTTGAGGCAAATGACCCGTATATGTAATATGGTCGGGTTAGGGTCGAGTTAATTTTAACCCTTTTAAAGTTAACACGGACACGATGAATACGACACGACACGACCTGTTTGTCACACTAGTACAAAAATACCCTATTGCATCAAGTGATTTACGTCGGTTCTACCAAAACTGACGCAAAAAGTACTTAATTTTGGCGGGAGTGCATTTTTGGCCCTATAGTTAAGCCATTTGCGTCAGTTCTAAAGAAAAACAGATGTAATTTTTGCGTCAGTTATATGCGGAACTGATGTTTTTGATCAAATACATCAGTTGTTTCCCCAAACCGACGTATTTGATAATATAATTTTACTTCAGTTATAAGTGAAATTGATGCAAATAATATTTAATTAAATAAAAAAGAAAACACTCATATTCATACACTCTCCCTGAAAACTCAATCTCATTCTCGTCTATCATCCAAAACTTACTGCTCATATTAATCACAAAAACCTAGCTCTGCTATTGTTCCACCACCTGACCACCATCACCGGCCTCCTTCTGCCATCGCACATCCATCACCGTGTTGTAGTCCTTTTGTCGTCGCTCTGAACAACCATTAGCTATTTAGAATCAGGTTATTTAATTATCCATGCATTGTTTTTTCAATTTCATAATAGTTTTATTAGTAGTTTAGAACTTAATCGTTATTTTGTTGGTCATATTAGATTTATACACTTTTAAAAGTTAATTCCTCATCTGGATTTAGGGTCAAAATTGATAGAAAATTTGGGGATTTCGTATGAAGCTAGTGACTTTGTATAGTACCCAGTATATGATAGATAAGTCTTGTGTTGTAGTTGTGTTGATTTGATGATAGATCTTCAGGATTTAGTACCGTGTATTTGTACGCAACTCCGTCTTTGCTATCTCCAACTATCGTCTTCATCAGCTTTAACCGAGTAAGTTTCCCCTTGAGTTTATGCTATTCATTACTAAAAAACTTGGTCAAATTTACTTGATAATTTAGTTTTTATTTTTTTGTGTTGAAATGTGAGAATTTCTAAACAAGAATCCATTTACAAGTAAGCCTACAAAAAACCGCTTGTCAGCCTACAGACAAACAGGCAAAGCAAAAATCCTCTAAAAGACACTTGTGTGCCAAACTTAGCAACCCCTTTTCCTTAGTTACCAGCTATCTAAACCTGGTTTCTCTCGAAAATCCAGTAATAGTACTGTAATATCTACCGCATCTTTGTTAAGCAGCTAGAAAAATCACTGCAATCGCCTATCCTCTTCAATGCATCCCAAAGAGTTTATTCTTGTTGCTTCATACGATGCTCCTCAACCAGTCCTCCAGCTATCAGCCTCTTTCAGGTATGTATCCCCTTTAATGTTACTCTCCAACAAGTCATATACCGGGATGATCTTGTCGTTTATCCTGTAAATGGTCAATCCATAAGTTTTGCTCTAGCTACAAATTAAAATTTCACAATTTTAATTTCTGTTCCAGGAAAACTGTCCGGACAAACTAAAACTGTCTTCATCACCGAGTAAGTTTTCAGCAACTTGCGGGAGCCTTTGAGGCAATAGGGTAATGTTGTTGTTGGTGTGCTGTTTCTCTGTACTTCAGATAAACTGGCGGCTGAATCTATTTGTTGTTTGGTTTACATTGTTGTAATATTTATGTTCAGCCTCTTGCAGAACGTAATCATGTTAGACTTCCTGTTCTATACTATTCGTTCTTTGAGGAATTCTATTGTTAGATTATCGTATTATGGTTTCCTTTCTCGTATCTTCTTTTCTTAATAAGGATTAACAGTGAAGGTCATTGAATGATCAGGTGAAAGTAAATTATGACACTTTTATCATGTTGGCTTAGCTTAAAATACCACGCCTTAGGCACACTTAAGCATAGTCTCACAGATTCTCTAGTCAAAAGTTCTGGGGATGTCATTGATGCGCGAACTTTATAGGTGCAACTAACAAAGCCGCTAGTCGCTGCTATGCAATTTTCTTATAGTTCCTGACTTCCTTCATCATACTCTTCTATTTGCAAAAATAATGAGCGCACACCTTCACCTCGTGGTATGAACATAATCAACATGGGCCCTCATCGATGTGCCTTGCCCATCTAAAAACTAAGCAATTTGGAAACAACTTGGCTTCACTATTGTAATCTAGATTGCTACCAATGCCTCGGCCCGAGGCATCAACTACCTGATTATATTAACTTACTAACTTCTGACCTGGTAATAACTTGACAGCTTTGCTATCAGGAAGTGATCTTATACTTGTACTTCTTGGAAAATATTGTAACTTGGTTACTTGTAATTTTAGTGTTTCACTTTAAACTTGGAGCACTACAACAAGAATTTTGAACAAGACTGAGCAAAGGTACATTTTTTCTAAATATTGAATCTCTATGGCTGGCTGTTATTATCTGGATTTTGACTTCCTTATGTTAAAGTTTTTCTTTAATGTTTCGGTAGTATTTTATCAGCAATATACTCGCTCCGTCCGATCATTTGTTTACCTGTTTTATTTTTTATGACGGGTATTTTAACCAAGGTAAACAAATGATTGAGACGGAGTGAGTAAGCCTTTTGATAACATCTTATGCTAGGAATACAAGATCTTAGTGATTTTATATGGAATTGTGGGTGACATTCATTCTTATAGAAATTAGGCTTTGTTCATTTAAATTTAGGAGGAGTGGAATGACAACTAGGATTGCACAACAGATTAACTAATAACATGTGGCTCCATCCCATGGTAAAACCACTCGCCTAGGGTAAGAAAGGGTGTCGTCGTAAAATAATACTGATGACACTTATTGTTGTTGGATTCCAACTAATTGATAACCTAATATTCTGCATCATTAACATTGCAGATAGATAGAGCACATGAAGATGGGAGAGTGGCTTTCCAAGATGGCAGTATGGTGCTTGCAGAGGTTCAGCTAAGAGCCAACAAATCGTTATTTTGTTAGTTTTAGAATATGGAGTAAAACAATACTGGCTCACAAGTTGTATGCACTTCTTGTGTGAAGTAGATACAATTCTGATTGTAAATATCATTGTAGTTTACGCGGAAACATTTAGTATAGATTAGGTTAGTAACACTAAGACGTTTGTGCGATTATTTGGACTTTGGATTGTATTTGGAACGTTGATTGAATGAAGTGTAATGTCCTTTGGTTGGAAATCTTAATGCAGGTAGTTTTAAATTTTTGGGTATCAGCTTTATGGGTTGGTGCTACCGAAATTTCGGTAGCGAATTTTTATATTTTTTTAGAAACATAAGAGCAAAAGAGTCAGTTCTAAGAAATAACTGACGCAAAAAATAAGAGCAAATGAGTCAGTTCTAAACAATAACTGACACATATACTACACTATTTGCGTCAGTTACAGAAAAAGTGATGCAAAAAATAGGAGCAACAGAGTCAGTTCTAAATAAAACCGACGCATATTTTACACTATTTGCGTCAGTTCTATCACAACAACTGATGCAAAACGGGTGTTTTTTGCGTCAGTTGTTGTGATAGAACTGACACAAATGTTAACTTTTTGCGTCAGTTTCAAAACTGACGTATCAATAAACGCCCCCTCCATATACGTCAAAACCAGAACTGGCGCAATTGGTCATTTAGAACTAACGCAATAGGGGATTTTTGTACTAGTGATCAGGTCTATTAATATACACACATACTACCTAAACTATTAATGGAAAGAAATAATATACACAACTGTCACATTTAGGGTTGGCAATGGGTAAGGTCTCTGGGTAGGGTCCAGCAAGACCCAGACTCGACCCTGAGTCACATACCTTGGACTCATACTCGACCCTGAGTCACATACCATGAACTCATACTCGACCCAGACATTAAATAATGTTCTGAAATTAATGGATCCATACCCGATCTAGAGGGTCCGAGTCCGGGTACGTAGGGTCTATCCCAGGTCTGCTTTTTTCTTTGACTAAGCAATTTTTTTTCTTAAATTATATGATTAACCTAATACTCAAACTTATCATTTTCATCAATTTCCTCATTATTCATAATGGCTATTTAGATATTCGTATAGTATATTACCGATAACTAATAATAGTCGTTTGTATGTGTGTTATTTGGGTTATTGACGTTCTTATGTGTGTTTAGAACAATTAAATTCGATTTTAGGGCAAAACATATATACATATAATTTGTTACATCCCCATAAAGTAATTAGTATATAAGTTAAGGTGAATACTTGGTTTGATATGGAAATTAAGATTTATAATTGCAGAATTGGGGATGAATTAATTAGGTTTAGGAGAAGGAGGGGAGAAAATTTTAATTATTTGGTAAAGGAAAAGGGTAGTGTTTAGAAATCTTATGAAAACATATCTATAAAAAGAAAAATTGTACATGAATAAGAAATTATGTTTACTTATTAGTTATTACACCTCTAAAAGTTGCTATTTTGACATTTTTTAAATTTTTCTCTTATAGTACCTACAATCTGTAGTTAGCAACAATTTAATGAAAATAAAATAAAACAAAAACACTTAAATAAGCAATGTTAATTAGCAGTGGGATAAGAGAATAAGAGTTAGCTCAAGTGGTAGGAGCTCTTTTACCTCAACCATGAAATTGGGGGTTCGATTCTCACCCGCGACAGAGTGCGCTCATTTAAACAAAAAAAAAAAATTAGCAATGTGCTAATGTAATAATTAACGATGCTTTTACAAAGTGGATAAACGATTTAAATAGGACAAAAAATGACGATTGTGAATGAAAATATTAAGAGCCGTAGCTTTGTGCTCAGATATTCATTGTCGACAATGTTTTTAAATTAATTATACTAACGAGACGAATGCAAGGAAACATAATAATTTGGGGCTTGATATAGGCCAGTAAACCTGGCAAAAGTAACCCAACTAGAACAAATTAACCGGCATAACCCAATTCATATCCGATCTGACCCGAACTCTTTAAAACCTAAAAATGTGGGCAAGAGTATAATGGAGATACGAGTAAATATATTTTCATATATTTGGATGATATGGTGAATATATTCCACAAATCTGACCTGAACTCTTTAAAACCTAAAAATGTGCTCGACTCGAACAATGGAACCCGAACCCAACCCATTTACCAGGTCAATGGGGATGTTCATATTGTCTCAACGAATTGGTCTTTGGTTGCTTTGTACGTGTTTTCCATAAGAATTGGCTCGGGCTAGTTCTTATAAACCACGTGAATTGATTAAGCGTGAACGTTCTTTTCATTGTATTCGTCTCATCGAGATAAGTAATTTATAACGAAAATTTGCGAAAACAACATAGAACAAAGTTGTAGCCGTTCAAAGTGTTACTGTTTTTAGTCGTCATTTTTAATTCCTAACTCAATCGTTGTCGTTATTAATTACATGTGTCGTTTAACAATATTTACGAAATTCAACGTTAAACAGGAAATAATCCTCATTTTCAATCCTTTGAAAAGAACACAAAAAATAAAATAAAATGCATCCAAATCGGAAAATTTAGTAAAATGTTTGGGACGTATTGAGTTGTTGACAAGAGGTGACAATCGAGTTAGGTTTTGTTTGGGCCAAGTTAGGTCAAGTCATATCGGGTTTAGGTCAGATCGGCCAAATCAGCCTATTCTTTTGGGACGAGACGGGTTCGGGTCAGATTATTTTGGGTCAAATGATTTACCGGGTTGACCGAGGTCATTATTGAATTCGGCTACTTTATGGCGTTACATCAAAATTTTAACATTACTTTACTTTTTAACCATTAATCGGTTTATATAATTACATCAATAATAGGTCAAACATATCAATCTAAACACTAAGGAGGCGTTTGGTTAGAAAAAGGAAAAGGGAAAGGAAATAAGAAAGGGTGAGAAGGGGAAGGAAATGAATTACCTAAAACTTAATTGGTTGTTTGATTACACCAAGAAAGGGAACAAATGGTCCACTCACACTCACTCCTACCACTACCACTACCACTACCACACGCCACCACAAACAACCACTTATCTACTCGCAGCAGTGATGGTGGTGGAGGTGTCATGGCTGTTGTGGTGGTGGGGGTTGTGACAATGGTGGTCGTAGTGGGGTGTCATGGCGGCGACGGTAGTGGTGGTGGCGACGGTGGTCACTGATGGTGGTGGGGTACGTCTCATAGCGGTGGTGGCGATGGTTGGTGGTAGATATGTCATGGTGGTGGCAGTGGTGGTGGCGGTGGTCACGGCAGTGATGGTGATGGGGGTCATGGCAGTGATGGTTGTGAGGGTGCCATGGCGGTGGTAGCAGTGATAGTGGTGCATGGTGGTGGTGGTGGCAGCGGTGGTGGTGGCAGCGGTGGTGGCGTCATGGTGGTGGTTTGGTAGTGGCTATTATGGTGGTAGTTGCAAGTGTGGTGGTTAGTGAAGAAAGTGGTTGAAGGGTAACAAAATAATAAAATCTCATACCTTAGGTAAGGAAATAGAAATTAGATGGATTGGGGTAAGGAATTAGAAATTAGATAGATTGGGGATAAGAATGAGAGTTTCATTCCCTTTGTTTGTGTCAAACAAACATCAACAAAGGGAATGAGTAACTTTGTTTTTCTTTCTTTTTAATATACCCCCAACCAAACGCCCTCTTAAATCACTTTTATTTTGATCAATATTACGTTAATAATTGTCAGCTCATCAACTTAATCAGGTAAATATCGGACTCGGATCTCTAAGTATCATCGTGTCAGGTTACGGGTAATCATCGGGTCAAACTGGATCGATTACGCGTCACAAAATTCTCGAGTTGTATCAGGGTCGGATCGGATTTGCTTGGAATCGAGTCGAATCAAACTTACGAGTTACCAGTTACCAGTTACGAGCTCTAGAATGATGGTAAAACTAAGGGTGGGATATAGGTATATAGGCATATAGCCAGTCGCTCACGGGATTAATACTATTTTAAGTTTAACTTTTTATTCCTTCTATGGAAACTATTCTTCTACCTGCTATTATCCTATAAACTCCTTATTTTGGCGAGTTGCAGACCGAAGTTGGCGTACGTAAAACGATATCCAATTGATATTTGGAATATACACCAAAAAAAAGTTAAGACTTGTGTTGCGACCTGCGACCTGCGACCCACGACCCATATGGAAAACTTGAACAAGAAGGGTCCCCTATATGTATTGGCCGGGGACCTATAAATCAGCGCTCAGTATTTCTGATATTGTTAGACCATCCTTGAACAGTGGTCGCGATAATTAGGTAGTAACCCAATTTTACTCCTAATTTTACCTTACTTATCTCGACCTACTTTTATTTTCCCAAACAGAAAATCGCGACCTAGGTCATCAACGCAATCATTTTTCCACTTTCTAACATTTCCAATCATTTTACCACATTTTCTACATAGTCACAAATGTTTAACAATGATCACAAAATGACCTTGGTTGAGCATATGGTAACAAATTAGCAAAATGGTCACCAATTAATTAGTTTAATTATCATATTAACCATGACCAAACAATGTCATGACCACCCTCATGACCTTCCCTGGAGATGGTCTTAGGTTTCCTTTTAAACAGTCATTTCCGTTTAAAAGGTTTAAAATGTTTATATATGACTGTTTTATAGTCATATTTGACCATTTCAAAATGGTCGTTATTTTTAGTTAAAAATCGTTAATATAGAATTGTTCATCAAATTAATTTTTCCAATTTATGCAAAGTTACAACAATTATTTGTATCGATTAGTGTCAACTTTTTCTCAAATTAATTTACCCAATTGGTTCCAAATTGCAATTTAATTTGGACATAAATAGATAAACAACCCATATCAAGTAAATATTAAATCCCAATACCCGCAACTTGATTCTTATAAATATTTTCTTATTCTTTCAACGCGGGACAATATATTTCTAGCATTTTCAACACATTGTATTATCGGCAAGCGAGTGAATCTCCCTTCTACCCTACCAACCTTTACCTAAGTCATACGTTCATACACACAGCTTCTTCTCCTTGGAGAGTAAACGTGGGTGATTTTGTTTTTAGGGTAATAACGAGTGAGAGTTTGTAGTAGTACTAATTAATGTTTCCTGGAAGGATACTGAGTGAAGATAGGAGTAAACTAATGGTAGTACTTGAAAG
The DNA here is from genome assembly GCA_029255685.2 of Silene conica. Classification (NCBI taxonomy): domain Eukaryota; kingdom Viridiplantae; phylum Streptophyta; class Magnoliopsida; order Caryophyllales; family Caryophyllaceae; genus Silene; species Silene conica. The sequence goes on from CM055314.2 coordinate 80,865,832, forward strand.
TTGAGATTTATAAGATTTTAATACACTATTATTCTATCATTATAATTTAATTTAATGTCATAAGACCCATGATGGTTACACAGCTACTGCACTACTTACGTTGTAATGTACCTACGTACTCTATTATTGTTCACGAGTTTTTCGTAAGTTTGTGACGCACCAAATAAAATTCAGGTGGGTAGATAAAAATAATACATTTGTAACTTTCAATATACTCTGGTTTTTATGTTATCTATCCATATGGACGATATTTAACCCGTCACAAAAATTTGTGAAGATATATCCAAAACAAGGGATACGAGAGACTTACCGACGATTATTGTTTGATTATTTGATATTTTGATTCATTGATCACGTTTTCTTTGATTTCTGGTTGATAAGTCAATACTGTTCTGACTACAAACAAATTTCTACCTATCTAGTTGTTCGTGCCATTCATTTCCACGTAATTTTCTTGGAATGCTATGGATAAATAAAGTATATGAATGGTTGTGAAGATTAGGATATAAATCAATACAAGGGTAATATGTGCTTATATACTTATATACTAATTACAAAGAAATATCTAGAATAAATATTTACCTAACTTCTAGCTATGCTTGAATTGGGAAATTACAAGGAGTCGGAATTCTTCCTAAATATTCATTAGCAATAATCTTATTAGGTCACGAGCGAGTACAATGATGGTGAAACGACTTTTATTGCTAGTATTAGGGTAGTAGGCGTGTATTTGTGGATTTCTTCTCCTTTACCTTCATCCGTTTTACATGGGACTAAACCCTAATAAGGTTTAAATTGTTTGCTTTACAAGGATGTCGTGTTTCTTCTATATCAGATTTATGTCATATTTTCAAATCGTGTCATTAATTAACACCTCGACATAACATTTTGTATCTTACGAACTCCATTTTTCGGCGAGGCCAGTTACACACCTATGTAAGTTGACTCTAAACAATATTGATTGAATTGATATTTTCCAACACCCAAAGCCAAATACACACAAAAAGAGTTATGACATGTATTTCGACCCACATGCAAACTTGGTCCCTCTATGTATTCTGGGCCTATACGTTAGTGTTCAGCATTCCTGATATTCTACCGCTAGCTGCAAGTGATAGATAATACGTGGCTGGGTATGATCAGTCTCTTACTTTCTTACTTCTCACTATCAACTATCAACTTTCTCCGATTTTTTAAACACAAATTTTAATTGGAGATGGACACTATTCGTCACAAATTAAAAACAAATTTACGTCCACTCATCTTTCCACTTGCATTGTTGTGAGAGGATAGTTTCCGTCTTCAGCATATGACGGAGAGTATCCGTCTTCAGCTAGACTCATTGTTTTCTAATACTCAATATATCTGATTTGAAATTTGAATTTGACTAGATATAACATTTATATATATAAAATTAGGATTAAAGGAGTTCATATGGATATTTTGAATCCGTAAGGTATCATCCAGGCCATTGGATTGAGCGGATGTATGACCGAAATTTAGCAAAAAAGCAACATATATTATTAAACAAATGACTAGACTAATTACCTCTCTCTTTAGGGACTAAAGCGTCAACGTACTTACCTCATCAGAGAAGTCAATCAGTCATTCATGTATTAATAATCCTGCGCATTTAATTATAGACAATCAAAACCGTTTAAAATTGTGAAACCCTAGATAACCTCCATTGTTGTTATGCTTGAAGCTTAACAAATATCAGAGAGAAATCCAGAGTAAATAGAATGTAGTATATTGTATTGATTGAATGTATAAAGTTAGTTACAAGTATGTGCTTTCTACTATTTATATACAGTTAGTTGTAATGTAACAAACTAACAAACTCTAACAAACTGGTATGTACACGTCATCAATCTGTGTGCTATGCTATGATTGGTCCAGCTTGTGATGATGAGCTGTCCTTATTTCCACACTCCCCCTTCAAGTTGGACTTGTCTATAAACTTGATACCCAGCTTATGAGACAGAAATTCATGTTGTTGCTGACCAAGAGGCTTGGTCATAATGTCTGCTAACTGCAACCCAGTCCTCACATGCCTTGTAACCATCATTCCTTCTTGTATTCTTTCTCTCACATAATGGCAATCTATATCCAGATGTTTTGTTCTCTCGTGAAAAACTGGATTCATTGCTATATGTTGAGCAGCAGTGTTGTCACAGTATAAGTCTATGGGTCTTTTTACTTGCACACTCATGTCCTGTAACAACCTTTCCAGCCATACAACTTCACTGGCTGTGTAAGACATACATATGTACTCTGCTTCAGTTGTGCTCTTACTCACAGTCTTCTGCTTCTTAGTTTTCCAGGAAACTAAAGAATTCCCTAGAAATATGCAGTACCCACTCAAGGACTTGCATGTGAAAGCACATGTTCCCCAGTCAGAATCACTATAAGCTTTAAGTTCTAAAGCATCACTAGCAGGATAAAAAAGACCTGCATTTGCAGGATGTTTCAAGTATCGCACTACATGTAGGGCTGCTTGCAAATGTGGTTGCCTGGGTTCAGAGAGGAACTGACTTAAGTGTTGGACAGAGTAGGATATATCTGGTCGAGTAAGATTTAGATACAGTAGTCTTCCCACCAGTCTCCTGTACCTTTCTGGATCATGTAGTAATTCACCTTGATCAGTAGATAACTTGAGTCCCTTTGGCAATGGAAACACAGCTTTTGTGCATTCTTCCATCCCTAAATCCTTTATAATATCAGTAATATACTTTCTCTGATTGAGCAGTATACCAGTCTCATTTCTTGCTACTTCCAAACCCAGAAAGTACCTCATATTTCCCAGATCTTTGATGGTGAATGCAGAATCAAGACTTGCCTTAATTCTCTTAATTTCCTCCTGATCATCCCCAGTTATGAGCAAGTCATCTACATACACCAAAACTGCTATGTACTTTCCTGTTTTCTCCATTGTTTTGAAAAACAAGGAGTAATCTTGTTTAGACTGTTTGAAGTCCAATGTGTGCAGATGCTTTGTTAACTCAATGTTCCACTGTCTTGAGGCTTGCTTAAGGCCATACAGTGATTTCTTTAGCTTGCACACTTCCCCTTGCTGTACTATGTACCCCTCTGGTGGCTTCATATACACCTCTTCTTCAAGATATCCATGCAGAAACGCATTGTTGATATCCAGTTGATGCAAGGCCATCCTTTCATAGAAGCAACAACCATGAGAGTTCTCATAGTTGCAAATTTTGAAACAGGAGAAAATGTGTGTTTGTAATCCTTATTCTTCACTTGGTTGTAACCCTTTGCAACCAACCTAGCCTTAAACCTTTCAACAGTCCCATCTGGTTTATGCTTTATTTTGAACACCCATTTTGAACCAATTGCTTTCTTATCAGATGGTAACTTGGTAATTTCCCAAGTATTGTTCTTTTCTAATGCTTGCAACTCTTGATTCATTGCATTAACCCATCTGATATCCTGCTGAGCTTGACTGAAAATAAATGGTTTATGTTCAGTCAAAACAGTGTTAAGGGAGGCTAGATATCCTTTGTCAAACTCCTTCAATTCTGCAAGGAGTTCTTGTTGAAATGGACTGGAATTGTAAGCAGTGAAGTTAGATGAAACAGGCTGATCTAACTCAGTATCACAGGTATTGGTTGTGTCTTGTCCAGAATGAATTGGAAGCACAATAGACACTTGATAATCTTTTAATCTGGTAGACAATTGCCTTTGTCTACCTGTTCTTCTGTCAGAAACTTTGTTAACACCATCTGTTCCTGTTGTAGATGACTGGACTGTATTATTAACAACAGTCCTTGTACTGACATCAGTTGTATCAAGAACAGTATTTGTGTTCACCACTGTGTCTTGTACATTATCAATTCCATCTGTTTCATCCCTTGGCTGTTCTACCATAAGATCATTGTTAATGGTAGTTCTGCCCTCATCTCTAGATAATGACAGAATGTCATCTATATGAGTGGATAGAACTGATGTGTTAGAAGCATCACTGTTCCCTGAAGCATCAGTGTTCCCTGTTCTTTGCTCAAATGGGAATACACACTCCTGAAAAAGGACATCTCTACAGACTATTATCTTGTGTGTGTCCAACTCATAGAGTTTATATCCCCTTTGTCCAAAAGGGTACCCTATAAGAATGCACTTCCTTGCTCTCTTTCCAAACTTGTCTCTATGAGTAATGGGCATGGTAGCATAACAAAGGGAACCTATCACCCTTAACTCATCATAAGTTGGAGGTGTGCCAAATAACATTTCATAAGGAGTCTTCCATTCCAGAATGGGTGTTGGCATTTTGTTGATGAGATAAGTAGCAGTGAGAAGGCATTCACCCCAGAACTTTAAGGGTAAATGGGACTGAATTCTAAGGGCTCTTGCGGTTTCTAAAAGGTGTCTGTGTTTCCTTTCCACACGCCCATTCTGTTGTGGCCTGCTTGGCATTGATTTCTGATGAACAATGCCTTTGAGATTAAACAGATCCTTGCAGGTGTCTTGAACAAACTCTGTCCCATTGTCTGTTATAATAACCCTGACTCTAGTTTTAAATTGAGTTTCTACATGACTCAAAAAATCTCTAATCATTGAGGGAACTTGTTGTTTACTTTGGATGAAAAAAGTCCAGGTTGTTCTTGTAAAATCATCCACAATAGTCAGAAATGAAGTAGCTCCTGACACAGACTTGACTCTATAGGGACCCCAAACATCGAGATGTATTAAGGAAAAACATTCTTGAGCATGAGATGTACTTCTTGGAAAAGGTAGTACATGATGCTTAGAAAAGATACAAGTTTCACAAGACATTTTATTTATCCTAGGAATATTAACTCCAGGTATGTGCCTCATTTTGTCAACATAACTATGACCTAATCTCTTATGGAAAAGATCTAAGTCATTAAGAGCATTACAATTATTTGAAGAATGAATAGCAGACAAAACACTGTTATTTCTAAACAAGTCACTGCTGCTTGCTTGCTTCTTAACTCTGTACTTGTAAAGACCTGCTTCTCTTGTGGCTGTCACCAATATCTCCTTACTTAAAGGGTCCTGGAACCAACATTTGTTGGATGAGAATTTGACATCTAAGTTTGAATGTTGTACAAGTCTACCAATGGAGAGTAGATTTTGTTTAAATTCTGGAATGATTAGAACATTATGGAGAGTAATAGAGGGTGTTAGGCATATAGTTCCTACTTTATTCACCATTTTTATGCTACCATCAGGTAAGCCAACCATAACAGGTTTAGGAAGACATCTCACATTATGCATTTCAGAAATAACAGAAGACATGTGGTCTGATGCACCTGAATCAATTATCCTGTCAAAAGAACTGTCCTCTGGGGTGTGATGGAAGGAGTTTGATACAGGAACCCTACCTGCAAAGCTTGTTGCATTGAGAACACTGGCAGCATTGGCTGATGGAGTGGTTCTATCAGAAAGAGCTTTGAGTACTTTGTGCAGTACCTTCTCAACAAGATCTGAAGAATTATCAGAGGTGCCAGCAACATGCTCAATATTGTAATCAATGTCATTGCCTTCATCCAGAGGAGTATCACCATATTCTTCATGAGAGACTTCTGCATTATTTGCTGCTGGTCTTCTATAAACATTGTTGCTCCTCCTGGGATAGACATGTTTGGTTCCCTTGCCTTTGCCTGCATTGTGCTTCTTTTTCTGATAGCATTGGAGCTCAACATGACCAAAGACACTGCAATAAGAACAGGTTTGCAATTGATAACAATCATCTTTGAGGTGACCTTTCTTGTTGCAGTAAGAACAGACTTTGGATGGACGATCATCTTGATCAATCTTAGGTTTCTTCCAACCTATTTCAGCAGAATGATGAGTAGACCCTTGACGGATGCCAGCATAAGCATTTGCATCAGTCAGGGTGTCAACAGATTCACTTATACTCTTCTGTTTCTCAATTTTCTGAAGTAGGCCAAGAGCTTTGTTGATAGGCGGCATTGGCTCCATGGTTAGGATGGTGCTTTTGACATTCTCATAGCTTGAATTAAGCCCCATGAGAAGTTGAATTAGCTTGGACTGCGTCTCTCTGTCAAGAAGCCTCTTAAGGAGTTGACATGAGCATTTGTCTATAGCTCCACGGGAACATTGAGGAATTGGATCAAGAGCATCAATATCCTCCCAGGTTCTTTTCATCTTACTGTAATAGTCAATCAAGGCAGAATTCTCTTGAGAAATAGCATTGAGATCCTTCTTAAATTGATACAATTCCAGACTGTTTGGCTGACTGTATCTTTCAACTAGCTCAGACCATAACTGCTTGGAAGAGCAAACATATCTCACATTGTCCCTAAGAGATTTATCAATGGAGTTCATGATCCATTTCATGACATATAGATCAGAACGTAACCAGCGACGATGATTTTTGTCTGTCTCAGCAGGCAGACGACAGGTACCGGTAATAAATCCGTCCTTATTCTTAGCAACTAGTGCCATAAGCACATCACGCTTCCAATCAAGGAAATTATGGCCATTGAAAGGAATATCAGTGAGTGTAAGAGTTGGTTGATCAACATTGGACAGAAATAGAGGATCATCATAGAATTCAGAAGTATCACGAGATGATTGAGAATCATTAGATGCAGGCATTGTATTAGAATTGATGTGTCAATTGACAAAAATCAAAATGAATTGATGATGATATAAAAGGAAATGCAGAAATTTCTGAAATTTGAAGGAATTATGCAGAAAATATTCAATTGATAAGAATGTAATCTGAAATTCAACTGAATTATGCAGATTTTAGGCAAATTGAGGAATCGGTAATCTGAAATTCAAAGGAATTATGCAGATATGGAGAAAGATTGATGAGTAAGTAATCTGAAATTCAAACGAATTATGCAGATTATAGAAAGACATACGAACGCGGAAGCAATGAGAATGCGAGGATCAGAACCGGTCGTTTGATACCATGTGAAACCCTAGATAACCTCCATTGTTGTTATGCTTGAAGCTTAGCAAATATCAGAGAGAAATCCAGAGTAAATAGAATGTAGTATATTGTATTGATTGAATGTATAAAGTTAGTTACAAGTATGTGCTTTCTACTATTTATATACAGTTAGTTGTAATGTAACAAACTAACAAACTCTAACAAACTGGTATGTACACATCAACAATCTGTGTGCTATGCTATGATTGGTCCAGCTTGTGATGATGAGCTGTCCTTATTTCCACAAAAAATATTTTCTTCATCCATCAAAACCGTCTAAAATAATTTGTTTCTCCTTATTTTCTTCATTTTCCTCACATTTTCTTCATATTTTCCTTGTTCTTCAAGTTTATTTTCTTTTTTTTTTTGGTGACGAGGGGTTTAATCCCCCCGGGTCGAACCTAGGATTAAAAAAATGGGGGTAGCGAAAATATCAAGTAATTTTTCTGTAAAAATGAAATTCGCGAAAAAATGTGCTGAACATATAAAAATACAAATACAATCACAAACGCACGACAAACAATCAAATGAACGGTCGATATTAACTTAAACTCATTTTTTAAGTAACAATTTTGCCTTTATTTTATTTTTCAGCTGTAATTTTGATATAGCTTTGTCATACAAAAATTGCTCCGTAATATTTTAAGATTTTCACATTATAATTCGACAACTTATCTTATTTTACACGGTTTAAAAAAAATTACAAAAAAAATCCATACTCCCTAGTACATAATCTTATGTAAATAATCAATTTGGAAAATTGCAATGAATAACAAATTAACCAAAGGTGAAGATCTAAATATTGAAATGCTACAAAAAATTGGGAAAAAAATGGCATATTGTCTTGCTACGAAAAATTGGTAAAAAATTGGCATATTGGCTTGTAGGAGTCTCAAACCCAGAATCTGTCGCTTGGAATACCAGAGTTTTACCACTGAGCTATATCACTTTTGTTACTATAATAATGCTTTTAGTTGTACTTATTATTAATCGTCTCATTTGGGGTAGCGAGATACGATCGTCTAAACTGATTTTTTTTTTACTTTGGGGTAGCAGCTGCTACCCCTTGCTACTTACTGGGTTCGCCCGGTCCATACATTCCCGCACCACCACATGGACCATGTAAGCCACGCCTTTGGCGGCTGCAGTGGCCAAGTGGTGATTGTCCCAGCTGGTAATCGAACCTGAGACCTCTCAACTTCTGCATTTATTCTTCAAGTTATATTATTTTATCAAGGTAATTTTTTAGCACGTTAATCTTCATTGCGTTCATTTATGAAGTTAATTTATAATAAATGTTATCATTGTTTTTTGATTTTGTAATCTGTCATTTTGATGTTGATTTTAGATTTCTCATAAATATTTGGACATGGTTATTTTCATGTGTAGTCGATAGGAATGTTTAAATGTGTAAATCTAAGGAGGATTTTTAATCTTTACTGTGTTTAATTTGAACTGTGTTCATTTATGAGGATATGTCAGTGTGAATGAAACTCTATTGAAGTGTAAATGTGAGAACAAGTCGATGTGAATGTAACTTTATTGAAGTGTAAATGTGAGGTTGTGTTAGTTTCAATGTAACTGTATTTATTTTTAATGCAACTAGATATGCGTTTTTAGCACGTTAATCTTCATTATTTTTGAACTGTGTTAATTTATTCTTTGTTTTTGAACTGTGTTAATTTTGATGCTGATTTTAGATTTCTCACAAAGTTATCACACTATTGAAGTGTAAATGTGAGGATATGTCAATGGTCAATGTAATTCTTTTTAATGTGTTTGTTTGTAGATCAGATATGAATATTGCTTACCAGGGATGTGTATGCGACATCGAGTATGAAGACAAAATGGAGTTTGTTGAGGACTTTGTCAGTGAAAAGAAAATAATACTAGGTTGGATAACTGATGACAACCTTGAGAAGTATTTCATTATTAATTTTGAAGATCGTCGGAATCAATCCAAATACCAAGTTCTAAATAGCGATGAATTGATGGAGAACGTTTACGAGCGGTTGGAGGAAAGTGTGGACAAGTTGAATATGGCTATTACTTGTAGGAAGTGTGCTCAGATATTTCTTTACGAACGTAACGGACATGTAGTCCACAGAGAATATAAGGGAAGTCTAACGACAATGTACTATCGTGGGTTTAGGCACGCATTACGTGGGCCGATAGTAGTTTATCAACATTGCTATTGCTACTTGGCTGAAAGTGAGGCAGGAAGGGTGGCTCAGCATCTTTAGCAACTGATCTTTCCTTCGCACGACAATCGAACGCTCACTGACGCCCAAAGTCGGGAGCTTATGGACCACTACGCTGATTTGCTCATGGAGGAGCCCTAACCTAGGTAGCACGGACACTTCTCCAAGTGAGTCGTACCGTGTTCGACACCGTGTCCGACACCGACACTTCACGGACACACGGTGAAACGTGTCCAACACCTAAATAGCCGTGTCTAACTTTCTACATTTATTTGGGCACGTGTCCGACGCGTGTCCATGGTATTTGAGCCGTGTCCGTCGCGTGTCTACGATATTTGGTTATCATTTGCGGTGAATGATGTTTTTGAGATGAGAAATGCGTTATCGAGAGAGATCAATTAGAATATTGATTCGGATGAGGAATGAAAATAAATTTATTATCAAGGGCAAGTTTTCCATTCACTAATTTAAAATTAATATCAAATATTTTTACAAAAATAAAATCAAAAATTTATAACTATAAAATTTCTATTTTATTAAATTTAAATGCCATGTCCCGTGTCCTAAATTTCATGGCATGCCGTGTCCCGTGTCCGTGTCGTGTCCGTGTCCGTGTCCGTTTTGGTGCTACCTAGGCCCTAACTTGTTGAGGAATGGTGTTATTCTATTTTTCCTCAAATAGTACAGTCCACATGTCAAAGAGATCGAGTGAACGTCGTGTTTTTGTTGTATGTCTGTGACATTAATATTTTGTAACTATGTATGCAGTGAACTTTAGTGAGCTTATGTTACTAATAATTAGTTTTAAAGTGAAGAACGGACCAGTGTGTACCTTAACAAGTGTAAATGTCGACACATAACAAGTGAAATGCTTTCATATAGTCAAAAAATGTTAAGTGTGAATGTGAAGAGTTATTCAGTGTAAATGTGACGAGTAGTAAGTGTAAATGTGGAGAGATATTTTGTAACATCTCTGATTTCCAAGGAGTCTTATATCAACCTTCCTTAGTCGGCGGAAATGCTATCAACTCGGTTTCTCGAGGAGAGTATATATGAAATAGACCATCCAAGAACAAGTTTAGGATTAGTACAAGTGTTTGTAAAAACTAAAATAAAAAAATACAAGATTTGAACTCTATATACATTACTGAAGACAACTGCGATGACTCTTCTCGTGATCGGCTCGTCCCAGGCACATAAGCAAACAACTCAGCAAAATATCCATGCCTAAAACTATCGCCCTGCTCACCATTTACATACAACAATGGATCACCGCAGACCCACATATGAAATAAACATACAAACACACACGTCAGTAAAAGCACGAATACAGACTCACGTGAAGACAAAAGGAAGCAATCACAATGCACAATAACTCAATACCAAAAACCTGAACCACATAACTCATCAACCAACAACACACGGCTGTACCGTCACACCGTCGCAACCAAAACCACTGAATCATCTCAGCGTATCATCCATCACTTGGTCGCGGTAAGGGGTACCCAAATCATTAATGTGCACATCATCTCCGTGGCAGGTCCCACGAAGAGCGATCGTAAGAATGAGAGTCGTTTCCTACAACGGCCCCACACACATATGTTCCACAAATCTCAACCTCGTCATACTCATTGCGTCATCACCAATACTAATACCAACCGTATACAGAAACCACACAGCAGTACAATCGTAACAAGTATGTTAATCAATACAAATCAAGTACTTGACTGAGTAGGATCACCTACCTGACATACGCATCCAAGGATTACTCACGTGATTCTAACACGACGTCAATGGTTCCCTATTATAGATTCTACCTGTCAATATTATTACAAGTGATACTGGAAAGGTCAGACTAAGGGATAAGATACTTGCCGAAACTATTATACGGGTGGCAGGTGTTAGGTCTCGGATCAGATAGTCTCGTAGGCAAGGTCGAATGGCATTCATGGTAGTTTGGATGAGAGGGAAAGGTATGGGAAAGCTCATTTTTTTTAGGGTTATGACGTCTGACGAGACTAATAAACGAATTAGGTTTTTATTAAGTCTTGGCGTGGAAACTAGTCCGCTGGAACAGCGCACTCGGCCGAGTTGGTCTAACTCAAACTATGTAGAAGTTGATGATGGCGAACTATGTGGCCTAAGGCAAGAGAAGATTTGAAGGAGTTGAAAAAGACTCGTGGAGGTGGGATTGCAGTTATGGTATGTAGAAGTTGATGATGGCGAACTCTTAATGGTTAATGGGGAAAAGGAACCTAAAGAGAGTTGGGTGTTAGATTCGGGAACTTCCGGTCACATATGTGGAAGAAAAGAGTGGTTTTCTTCTTATGAAGAATGTGAAGGAAAAATGGTTAGTTTGCTAAATGGTGATAAGGCAAAGATTGAAGAGGTTGGTGGGGTTAAGGTAAAATTTAACGATGGTCAAGTTAGAAGGTTTGGTGATGTTAGATACATACCAAACATTAGTAGAAATTTAATCTCATTAGGTAGATTAGATTCTAAGGGTTGTACCATTCATGTTAAGAATGGTGTTTTGGAGGTCACTAAAAATGGTAAGGTGATTCTCAAAGGTAAAAGAGGTAAACCTAACTTATCCACATTTAATGGAAGATGTGATGAAGATGGGTTAGTTCAAGGGGATGTACTCTCAAGTGAAGGGGAGGTTCTTCCAAATGAAGGTAAGGTCGCTCCGCTCGATGATTGACAAGTCCAAAATAATGTTAGGCTTAAGAGTTAAGGGGAGGTTTGTTGGGAAGTAACCACCAAACCACCACTATGACGCCACCGCCACCGTCACCCTCACCCCACCACTACCACCGCCACCACCGCCATAACATCCCCACCACCACCACCACCACTGTCGTGACACCCCCACCACCATCACTACCATGACACTCCACCACCATCACATCGTCGTGACCACCGCCACCGCCACCGCCATGACATCTCTATCACCATCATCGCCACCACAGCCAGACACCCCATCACCATCACCGTCGCCACCACCACCGCCATAACACTTCACCATCGCTACCACCGCCACCACCGCCACCACCGCTATGACACTTCCACCACCACCGCCATGTCACCTCCACCATCATCATTGTCGCCAGTAGAGAAGTGGTTGTTTGTGGCGGTGTGTGTTAGTGGTAGGAGTGAGTGTGAGTGGACCATTAGTTATCTTTCTTAGAGTAACCAGACAACCTATTAAGTTTTAGATAATCCCTTTCATTTCCCTCTTTTTCCCTTTTCTTATTTTATTTCCCTTTCTCTAACCAAACGCCCCCTAATTTTTTACAAGAACGTAAAACTAGTAGACGGGTAAATTCCAATACTCTGCAACTACTTTAGAGCTAAACCACTTGATTCTTATAAATGTTCATTGTATTAATGAGAAATTAAACGAGTGTCCCTAAGCCATTGACCTCCTACGTTCATACACATGTTCTTCAAAGTAAACGTGGGTGGTTTTGTTTTTTGGGTGATAACGTGAGTGATTTTGTTGTATTACTAATTAATGTTTCTTGGAAGGATACTAAGTGAAGAAGATAGATGGAAACATCTGTAAACCATAAAATTTGAAACCTGCAAATCTGCAATAGTAATTAAGAGGCAAGCAAATAATACGGAAAACAAGAATTTTATTTTATTATCGAAAGATTGTGGGATTACAATTTCCGTAACTCTCTTGATTCCTTCTCTAGGGAATCTGGGGTTTTGATAGTGCTATGAGGGTCTCTTATATCGACTTGATCTCGTAGGGGAGGATGTGTTCGTTTTGTGACTTATTCCTTCTTACCTACAATTTAGTAGTAGAAAGACGGGGTCGTTTGACTTAATCCATCTACTCTCCACTAACCCAAGAGCCGAGGTTTTTATTTATAGTGAAATGACTTAGAGGACAAGGAACAATATTCTAGAATATTCTAATTATTTCCTAAGATATTATCACAATATTTATTTATAATTATCTCGAAATATTAAAGATACACTAAAAATTAAATAGATACCAAAATTCAAAATTCAAAATTTTGGTGTCTACAACATCAAGCAAGTAAAACTCATGGTAGTACTTGAAAGTTGAAATTTTCAAGAATTTCATTGACTATTATTATAACATTATAATTTAATGTCATTTGAGTATAGGACCCATGATGCTTACACAACTACATACCTATCTACGCATCTAGACCGGGACAGAGGTAGGACAAAATAAAAATAGGGGCCAGTTTTTGTTTCGTTGATGTAGGTTTATTCACCGACTTATTATAAATCTCACGTCATTGGAAGAGCATTGTCAATATCTAATACTCCATCGAGATAAGGAAATTGCGATAACATTGGAAGACGCGGCGGTAGCCATTCAAAGTGGTATTGTTTTTAATTGTCATTTTTTTTCCAAATTCAATCAGTGTGATAATTTAAAGTCTTTAATAGATTTAAGAGTTAATCAATAATTACTCTCCTTCATATATATCATTTTTCTAAAAAACCACCATCTTAAAAACATTTTCACAAATTCTCATTTGTAAAGGATATATCTGCCGCAAGTTTGCAATGTGTTAAGTAATACCTATGTGGGGTAGATAAAACAAAATTAAATGGTATAGGGAGTAGCAAATTGTTTTGTATTATTAACCCACATGAGAAGTATGCCTCGTCGTAAGTTTGTGACGGTCAGTCACAGGCACAAGGGAGACTTGTTGAAACATTTTAATAAATTACTCCCTTACAATGTTTTAGGTTATTATTCTTATAAATTGTACCCAAATTGACTTTTCGGTGAGATATTCCGTCAATCTTCAAAATTTTCAATTAAATGTCTAATTTTATTACGAAAATATTTTTGTCCTTTTCTTTTTTTTGGTTACGAGGGGTTTAATCCCTAAGACCCAAGCATTTCCGCACCACCACATAGACCATGTAAGCCACCCCTTCGGGAGCTGCAGTCGTCAAGTGGTCATCGCTCCAGCTGGTAATCGAACCTGAGACCTCTCAACTCCTGAGTTTCTGCAGCTTTAAGATTTAACTCAGTTACCACTGGACTAACACCACTTGGTTGTCCTTTTCTTCTTCTTCTTCTTCCCTGCATCTTCTTCTTTTGCGTCTTCTTCTTTCTTCTTCCTCCTCCTTATCCTTCTTCTTCCTTGCTCCTCCATCTTCTTCCTCTTCTCAATTTTCTCCTTTTTTCTGCCTCTTTTTTTATCTTCTTTTAACAGAGTTAGTACGTATCCATATTAACTAAAACTCGAAAATATTGAAACTTTTGACCTGATTAATTTGGGATTTGCCAAATTTTAATGGGGTACGTTGAATAATTGAATAATTGAATAATTGAACTCGACAACAAAAGAGGGATACTGTTTTTTTATTGAATTCGATTTTTATTGTTTTAGAGAAAAAGGAAGATTAATTAGAAAAAGAAGTGGAAGAGGAAGAAGAACAAGGAAAAAAAGACAATGCGGCACCGCCGCACCGCCATGGAGAAGAAGATCAACAAAAGAGCAGAGAATGAAAAATAATACACAAGGACATTATCGTCAAAAAATAAGAATTTTCGTCGGAAAGTCAATTTCGATGCAATTTATAACCAGAGAACAATTTGAGAGACTAATTTATTAAAAAGTTTTTTTTTGAAAAAATGATATATAAGAGGGAGTAATTATTAATTTACTCTAGATTTTATCTTCTTTTAACAAAATTACTACGTACCTGTTGGGAAGTAACCCCAACATTGTTGAATGAATAAGGCTAGTAACATATAGAGTGTTTATGTTACACTACTACATTTTGATTCTATAGCAACACTCCACTATTGTTGCATAATGTCATATAAGTGTTGCTATAGAGTTTATGCAACACTTAATGAAGTGTTGTATAAAGTCTCGTTGCATTAGCTCATTGCAACACTTTATGCAACACTTTTTGAACTATTGCAACACTTTTATAAAGTGTTACATATGTTACTTTTATGCAACACTTTTTTCAAATGCAAAGGCAACATTTTTATTTTCTAATGCAACACTTCTTGTGAAAAATTAGCAACACTTTTGGTAGACAAATGCAATACTTTTTATATTAAAAAGCAACACTTATATCGAACAAATGCGACATTTTTATTTTGAGAACGCAACGCTAGTTACGTCCAAAAACAACACTTATACTAAACAAACGCAACACTAGTTCATCCAAACACAATAGAGAATTGCAATTCTTAATAGTCGTGTATTATTGCATATCATTCAAAAATTACAATAGAATTATTCAATCTCAAAAATGAATGTCAATTACATTTCCAAAAAGGATTAAAAATAGAACTTTGCAAATGTTTAAGTACAAAAAATGTACCAAATGTTTAAAATAGAACAAATGATTTAACGATTATTATTAAATAAAACTCTTCATGTCGTTGTAGTACTCCATTATCCCACGAGATATTGATGTAAGTTGCTTGCCATCCTAACAAAAAATCATCCGACAACATGCATAATAGTAATACCTCAAATGCAACCTGTTTTGCAAAAGGAAGCACAAAATCAGCGTGAGTGTGAGTGTGTGACATTATAAAGCCAATCACTGCTTACAACACCTGTTTCAATATATGGCAATTATGCTTACAACAAGATACATTATAAAGTAAATTGGTAATCAGTGGCTGCGAGAGAAAGAGGTGTTAGTTAATTGGCATCGTTTCATTGCTTGGATGTTTCATCATTGAGCACCTGTTTTGCAACTGTGCTTACAGCAAGATACTGCTCAAGGCAATTGCAGACTGGCAGGGGTGTAAACTGAATGCCACAGTTCAGACAGAGTGGAGACTGGAGATAAGAGGGACTAAATGCAGGAGGGCTATGCTTAATGGTGCCCTGAATGCAATACTATATCACTAAACGCAGGAGTACATAAGTTACTGGTCTGTAATTGCAAATGGAAGCAAGTCCGACAGTTTATTTACAAATGGAAGTAAGTGGAAATATTCAACAATAGGAGTAAGCAGCTAAGCACCGAACAGGTTCAGTCTTTTAAACATGGAGAATCAGATATAAATGAAGACGCTAGGGTAGGGACATGACTTACGAACCATAACCATGAGGCAGGTGCTATGAACTATAACTATCCCCCGTCCCCATGACCAACCCAAAACAAGGACGAATAACACTTATTTCCGTACTTATTTCTAAACAAATGCCCAATGGCTGCAAGCACGAGTCACTATAAACATATGGTGAATAGCAGTATAGTAGGTGGCAGCAACGAGCAATGGCAGAGTGAACGTGCAGTGGGGTGGCACGAGCGGTAGCATACATACGCAGTGAGCATTGTGGGAAGGCAGAACAGTAGCAGTAAGTATGTGCAGTGATGACTGGTAACACGCATGCAGGTCAGTGAGCAGGACAGAAATGGTTAATGAGGGTTCAGGAACAAAAAAATTAAAGGAGGCAGAATCAGATGCAAGGCAGACCAATAGCAAGGCAGAATCAGATGCTTAGTTTCATTTTCTGTTTAAATCTCACTAAAAAAATTGTCCAGTTTTAAATCAAGGATGCTGAAATTTCACCAATCTGACCGAATTAAAATGTTGTAAAAAGAAATAATACCCGTGGACCAATGGGAACTCCATTTCGCACGGTTGCACACCAAATTGATTGAATAAACAGTCGGCACAGGAAACATTTTGTCTGAATGGATTTAGTTAAATCTCTCTGAAAATATAAGACTTACCAGTCATATTGGCTATTGAGTCAGTGATATAGGTGGGTGGTGAGTTCTTCATACCAGAATTGTAGACTGTATAGCGGGCAGAGTAATAGTTCACGCCCACAAAATCATATGACCCAGCTATCATTCTCGACTGCTCAGCTGAGAATTTGGGCAGCCTATCCCCTACTAAGGACCGCATGCTATGTGGATACTCACCATTTGTTATTGGGTCCATATACCTGCTCAATTATTATACCACAAGTTTCATCCATCAACAATAAGTATTGATCAGCGAGAAAGATCGTCAACAATAGTATGGACTACAAATCAACTTTATGACCCTATCCATATCGGGCTGTCTCAGCCTTGTCTGCAATCCCAATCATAGTTACTATCCCTGATAAGTCAAAGGGAGATAACATCAACAAAATAACCCTCCCTCCCCCAGCAAAAGAAGAAAATACATTAACAAGATAGACACGTATCTTGAGAACATTTGAGTTGGTTGAATCTTTAAAGCGGAAATGATGAAATGACAAGGAACATACTCTATTTTCCACCCAAGAGTTTGAGAAAAAGGACATAACAGTAAGTATATATAATAATAATGAATCGTCACAAGCTGAAGACGGATAATCTCTCTTACAAGTCACAACAATGCAAGTGGGAAGACAAGTGGAGGAAAATAGAACATTTTCATGTGTCATGCTACTTGCAGTTTGTGAGAAAGACACTATCCATCTTCACTCAATTTTTGACGGATAGTGTCCGTCTTCAATGAGAATTTTAAAACAAATGTGTGACCCATAATACTTCTCTCATGCACACTGCCAGTGCAGAGAAACCTGGTTGGATCATCATATTACTTTTGGAAGCTGCTTTGGATCTCTACACACTACAGGGCAACAAATACCCTGAAGAAATTATAGCAATATATCTATCTATCAATCTAACTAACTATCTCTCCATGTGTGCGCGTGTGACTAGTGTGAAACTAGTGTGTCTGTGCCATATAAAGCAAAACGGTGAACAGCTTCCGTATCTAGACAATAAGAGGTGCAAAAAAAATACGAGCCTGGGAGTTGTAACTTTGCATTGAGTTCTGAGTTGCAACATCAACATAAATGGGGCGATGAATTTGGTACACAAGTAACTTTGCATTGAGTTCTGAGTTGCAACATCAACATAAGTGGGGCGATAAATTTGGTACACAAGTACAGGTAGGTAAAATTACCCCATGTATTTGGGCAAAAACATTAACTCTAATGCACAGCCAGAAATCCGGAATGATCTCAGAAGATCAAGAACACAATAGCAGTTGAATAGTGTTAACTTGTTAACATACATGCGAATACAAAATAACATAACCCCAAACCATGTTAGTGCTGGCGAACAGAGATAATTAGCTATTGAATGGAGGGGAAAACCAACAACTTAAACCAGAAAAACACCGCAATCAGAAGACAAGAGATAAACAACCTTCTATTAATTGGAGGCATTGCAATGTCGCAGGACTAATTAGCATGAAAAACAACATCTTTGTCAGTAACTCCGGAAAATTCAGACAAATTAGCATAAATGCAATACTAAGTTCGCAATGAAAGAAAGACGAAAACAATAACTAAAGAGGCAAAATCACCCACGTCCATCTTGCCTCTTCATCGCAGCTAACGATAATCATTGATACAGTAAAACAAATATACAAGACGAAAGCAAATATAACTTAATCATCTTTGTTGATGATCCGAATTATGAAGCGCGTCTGTAATTCGATTAAAGCAATTAAAATTACAATCAATAATAACATAAAAGTAATTGAAATGAATGATAAAATTGTACCTATGATATGTAATAATAAACAAATTGCATCTTTGCGTGTTGAAAAATTAGAAATAATTGACAGGTTGGATTGTCTTTGCGATGATTATTGAACGAGGATTTAGATGGTTAGGGTTTTTCTTTGATGTAAGACGATGAGTATGTATGTAGTGTACTGTGGGTATAGTGGATGGATTTAGCGGTTTTCATTATACCGCCTCTTTTTTTTTTGTATTTTTAATTGAAAATTTCAAGCGCTTAAACGAAATTGGAAAATTTTAGAGATACATATATTAGGGTTTAAGATTGATTATATACATGTATGTGACCAAAGTGTTGCACAAGTGTTGCTAGAAAATGCAACAATTGTATAAGGAAAGTAATATATTGCAACACTTATTTTAAAGTGATGCATTAGGTAGGTAATAGGCAACATTTTTAAATAAAGTGTTGCATAATTAAGTAAAAATTGCAACACAACCCGTAAGTGTTGCACACAAAATGTTGCATTAGGTCTCTTTTTGTAGTAGTGTTAGAATTATATGTTAGATGTTATTAAGTGTAAATAAGGAGTTAACTTTGAATGGAATAAATACTCTTAATGTAGCTAGGTAAGTTAGGACTTAAGACCTTATATATAAGGGTCACTAGTCATGTTGGAAAGTAATAGAGTAGTGCTTAATATCCCGAGTTAAGCATAGTTGGAAATCTTGGCTAGTAGCTAAGTGTTTGAGGATTGATTGTATTATTGTTATTAGTTGAAAAATAATACAAGTTGGGTTGTGGTTAATTCCATAACAAAATATTGTGTCTTTGCATCCTCATATTATTTGTACCAAAAACCCCAACAAATTGGAATCAGAGCTAGGGCTCGATGGAGAAAAGGTTTGGTACAAAGTTTGAGATGGAGTTGTTTAATGGTAAGAACAATTTCCCGTTGTGGCAAAGCGTGATAAAATATGTTCTCATACAACACAGGTTGTATATATGCGACTCTTGAAGACAAGAAGCCTGATGATGTTCAAGTTCTCAAATTGGAGGACATGAAATTGCGCGCGGTTAGTACAATCCGGTTGGCCTCTGCACCTGCAATCAAGTATAGTGTGTTAGATGAGACAAATCCAAAGGAGTTGTGGACCAAGTTATGTAGCATTTATAATGCGAAGTGTTGGGGCTGGTATCCTTGACAGTTAGTACAATGACTTATTAAATCTCTTAAAGGATCACAAGGGCATACTTCAAGTATTATTATCAATTGATCCACGTTTATCAATAACGGTTGGCTTGCTAGATAAAGTTTGACGTTATTGTCATACGGATGGCGGTGATCAACTGGTCCCTATACGTCACACCTATAGGCCACGTTTAAGAGATAATGTGAAGGTATGAAAATACAGTCACATTTATGCCGGATATGACTAAACAGTTAGTTAGAGTATTGACTATTAGATTAGTCAATAAGATGTTGAGATTATTATTTAATGCGGATTAAATAATTTTAGCTAATTCGGATTACATGATTAATTCGTAAATTAAATATAAACGTTTATATTTAATTAAATATTAAATTCGCGTATTAATATAAACAGTTATATTAATTGAGCTAATTATACAATATCGTAATTTTCTTATCAGACCATTATTAATGTATCGAGTGCACATTGTGACCAATGCATTAATATCTGATAACATGTATACGATTTATAATAAATACCCGCGAATTATATTTTTAGCAAAACGGGTCGAATCACGCATCGGAATAAGGTAAGAGTGGAAAGCCCACTCCTACCCTAGACCTGATTTCGGTCGGCCGAGTAGAGTAATACAAAAGGAGAGTAATTCTCCTTTTGTCAGGACTCTGGTACTCATTCTACTGGTAATTATTATTCTCACAATTAGGGTTTTTGAGAGCATCCTTCTCCCAAAAACTTAGATCTCACATCTAAACCTCACAAAACTCTCCCCATATTGTAAGGCAATTGGAGAGCCTTTCTAGCACACGAGGCATCGTCTCAATCTAAGTCTTGGGTGCAAGTTATAGGAGGGAATTTGCTTTAATTCCTGTTCTTAGGCCAATCACGCAAGGACCAAAGGTTGTATTCTTTTCATGTTGTTTTCTTATCTTATGATTATAATCACAATTGTAAATTTCGTTATAATCCAGCAATTTAAGGGTGAATACATGTTATATTCCCCACACGAAGTCCTTGGCTAATAAATTATTCTTGAAGAAAGATCTTTTCGAGCTCGAGATGGTAGATGATGGAGATTTGAGGGATCATTTAAACAAATTCAATGGCTTGATCACCCAATTGGCGAGTTTGGATGAGACATTCAAAGAAGAAGACAAGGCAATAATGTTGCCGGCGTCTCTTCCCAAAAATTATAACACGGTTATCACTAGTTTACTTGTGGGGAAGACAACATTGGCCTTAGATGAGACCGTTGTGGTTTTGCTCGAGTCCGAAAAGTTGATGAAGCAAGGAGGCGGTGGCTCTTCAAGTGATGGAGGAGCTTTTGTGGGTGAATATCGTGGCAAGAAGAAGGGTGATTGGAAAAAGCACAATCCTAATATTAATTGTTTCTATTGCGGTGAGTTAGGTCATATTCAAACTATGTGGCCTAAGGCAAGAGAAGATTTGAAGGAGTTGAAAAAGACTCGTGGAGGTGGGATTGCAGTTATGGTATGTAGAAGTTGATGATGGCGAACTCTTAATGGTTAATGGGGAAAAGGAACCTAAAGAGAGTTGGGTGTTAGATTCGGGAACTTCCGGTCACATATGTGGAAGAAAAGAGTGGTTTTCTTCTTATGAAGAATGTGAAGGAAAAATGGTTAGTTTGCTAAATGGTGATAAGGCAAAGATTGAAGAGGTTGGTGGGGTTAAGGTAAAATTTAACGATGGTCAAGTTAGAAGGTTTGGTGATGTTAGATACATACCAAACATTAGTAGAAATTTAATCTCATTAGGTAGATTAGATTCTAAGGGTTGTACCATTCATGTTAAGAATGGTGTTTTGGAGGTCACTAAAAATGGTAAGGTGAATCTCAAAGGTAAAAGAGGTAAAACTAACTTATCCACATTTAATGGAAGATGTGATGAAGATGGGTTAGTTCAAGGGGATGTACTCTCAAGTGAAGGGGAGGTTCTTCCAAATGAAGGTAAGGTCGCTCCGCTCGATGATTGACAAGTCCAAAATAATTTTAGGCTTAAGAGTTAAGGGGAGGTTTGTTGGGAAGTAACCACCAAACCACCACTATGACGCCACCGCCACCGTCACCCTCACCCCACCACTACCACCGCCACCACCGCCATAACATCCCCACCACCACCACCATCACTACCATGACACTCCACCACCATCACCCCGTCGGGACCACCGCCACCGCCACCGCCATGACATCTCTATCACCATCATCGCCACCACAGCCATGACACCCCATCACCATCACCGTCGCCACCACCACCGCCATAACACTTCAGCACCGCCACCACCGCTATGACACTTCCACCACCACCGCCATGTCACCTCCACCATCATCATTGTCGCCAGTAGAGAAGTGGTTGTTTGTGGTGGTGTTTGTTAGTGGTAGGAGTGAGTGTGAGTGGACCATTAGTTATATTTCTTAGAGTAACCAAACAACCTATTAAGTTTTAGATAATCTCTTTCCTTTCCCTCTTTTTCCCTTTTCTTATTTTATTTCCCTTTCTCTAACCAAACGCCCCCTAATTTTTTACAAGAACGTAAAACTAGTAGACGGGTAAATTCCAATACTCTGCAACTACTTTAGAGCTAAACCACTTGATTCTTATAAATGTTCATTGTATTACTGAGAAATTAAACGAGTGTCCCTAAGCCATTGACCTCCTACGTTCATATACATGTTCTTCAAAGTAAACGTGGGTGGTTTTGTTTTTTGGGTGATAACGTGAGTGATTTTGTAGTATTACTAATTAATGTTTCTTGGAAGGATACTAAGTGAAGAAGATAGATGGAAACATCTGTAAACCATAAAATTTGAAACCTGCAAATCTGCAATAGTAATTAAGAGGCAAGCAAATAATACGGAAAATAAGAATTTTATTTTATTATCGAAAGATTGTGGGATTACAATTTCCGTAACTCTCTTGATTCCTTCTCTAGGGAATCTGGGGTTTTGATAGTGCTATGAGGGTCTCTTATATCGACTTGATCTCGTAAGGGAGGATGGGTTCGTTTTGTGACTTATTCCAACTTACCTACAATTTAGTAGTAGAAAGACGGGGTCGTTTGACTTAATCCATCTGCTCTCCACTAACCCAAGAGCCGAGATTTTTATTTATAGTGAAATGACTTGGAGGACAAGGAACAATATTCTAGAATATTTTAATTATTTCCTAAGATATTATCACAATATTTATTGATAATTATCTCGAAATATTAAAGATACACTAAAAATTAAATAGATACCAAAATTCAAAATTCAAAATTTGTGTCCGTTTTACTTAAGACGGGGATACCCGTCGCAAGCTTGCGATGGGGCGAATACTTACCAGATTCGTGTATTTGAGTATATGGGTAAACACAAGCATTTAATGTGATTTGATGGGTTTGAAAAATTTGCCCCTCTCATAACTCCTCCACTTCCCAAAACAGTCCCCTCTTATTCTTTCTCCTTCTCTCTTAAACACGGTACAACTCCCATAACCCCATTTCTTTCTTCTTCTCTCTTAAACACAACCGTTTTCTCTCTTCTTCTCCTCTATGGTAACAACATTATTGTTATTTTAGCCTTCAAATCTAACAAAAAAGAAAATAAATAGAACAAAAATGGTAAAAAAGCAAAGTGCAAGACGTGCTCCTGTTAAGAGGAATGTTTCGTCAAAAGCTCCTGATGAAGGTATGGTTTGTTGATAGTAATGAAGTTTTTTAATTGATTCTGGGTTTGTGATTCTGGGTTTCTGATTTGAGGATTTTTAATTGATTATGGGTTTCTGGGTTTTTAATTGATTTTTTTAGGTTTTATATTGCATGTCGTGGTACATTATGTATACTAATGAAGTTTTTAAATTTATTCTGGGTTTGTAATTAGATTTTTCAAGTTTGTAATTAGTTTTTTCAAGTTTTTAATTGATTTTTCTGGGTTTTATATTGCATGTCCAGATTAATGAGTTTGAATGTTGATAATAATGAAATTTTGTTGATGTCGTGGTACATTATGTATATACATATTGCATGTTTTGTAAAAATAGAACTAAGATATTCTGGGGAAATAAATATACATATTGCATGTTTTGTAAAAATAGAACTAAGATATTCTGGGGAAATAAATATTCTCTATTTTGGTACAGATGATATTCTGGGTTCATGAAATTGCTTGCATGTTGTTTTTGGGTTTTTAGGGTTTTTAGGGTTTTGGAATTTTGACTTTGCTTTATTTCGTAAAATGCTAATTATTTAGTATTTTGTAACATACTTTGTAATTATTTTGTATTTTGGTTAAACATAATAAACGAATATAGAAACAACTATTACAAAGAAAATGTTCATAACCCATCTAATAATGTAATACAGTGTACGTTTGATATTGTTTCCATATTTCTGTTTTATGTTCTGCATTGTACTCGTGTATACATTTCTGTTTAAAATTGCGTACATTGTTTCCCTGTTCTCATAGATTGTTTTGTGTATGATATTTTGGTAACCTAATATTCTGATATTGAACTGGTAGGGGAAGTAAATGTTGTGACAATGGAGGTGGTTGGGGAAACAGAAACCATAGCAAAGATGAGAAAAATGGTTGGAAGGGGGAGAGGAAAGGCTGTAGCCGCCGAAGTGGCAGAAGACGAAACCATATCAAAGATGAAAAAAATGGCAGGAAGGGGGAGAGGAAAGGCTGCAGCCACCAAAGTGGCAGAAGATGAAACCGTTCCTGCACAGAGTGGGAGAAAAAGGAAGGTGACATTTGTTGTCCCTACTACCAGTAAGGGGAAAGGTAAATCTCATGCCGTACAAGAAGAGGATGAGCAGGAAGAGGATGAGCAGGATGAGCAGGAAGAGGATGGGGGGGAAGAGGATGAGCAGGAAGAGTCTGAGGAAGACGGTGATGACAGTGATGAGAACGCTGATGAAGATCCTGTTGATAGGGCTGTTAATTTGACAGTGATGGTGGGCAAAAAAATACCAGAGAAAAATACAAATACGGAAACAAAAGGTACGAAAGGTAAACTTGATTGCTTTCGTACTTCTTATGTGTGAATATATTGTACTGACTGTTGCTTCTGTTTGGATTTGAACATGTCCTCCAGGTAAAGGTAAGGCAAATACGTTGGAGGTGGTTGCACAATCGAAGGATGTTGCGGAAGGATCAAGAAAGCGAAAGTTTGAGGAGGATGACAGTAGCGGGCTTCAAAAGTGAGTCCATCTGTTGTAGTAGTTGTGTGTTATATCTTTGTTTATATGTTTGTGTGTTATGTAACAAGTGTGCTGCTCTGTACATTTTATTTTGATAGTTGTTTCCAAATTTGCGTGTTATGTCTGATGATCCTTAATGTCAACATTATTGAACAAATTGTTTGCATTTTGTTACATGTTCTATGTTACCACAATATATGCATAATGGTTCTTGTACTAATATATCGTACATTGTTGTTTCTTTACAAAACACATGTTCTCTATACTTTGTCGTCACAATTGTGTATTATGTAATGCGTGTCAACACAATTCTATGTTACCACATAATATGCATAATGATTCTTTTGTAAATATGTCGTACATTATTGTTTCTTGACTGAACAAATGTTTTATATACTTTGTGGTCACATTTGTGTATTATGTTGTGGTTGTCTTCTGTCAACATTTACTGATGTACAATGTACGTTATGATTTTAAAATTTGTTTCCATATTTCTGTTTTATGTTCTGTATTGTTCTCGTGTATACATTTATGTTCAAAATTGCATACATTGTTTGCCTGTTTTATGCTACCAAGTTATTCCATAATGATTCTTTTGTAAATATGTCCTACATTATTGTTTCTTGACTGAACAAATGTTTTCTATACTTTGTGGTCACATTTGTGTATTATGTTGTGGTTGTCTTCTGTCAACATTTACTGATTTACAATGTACGTTTTGATTTTAAAATTTGTTTCCATATTTCTGTTTTATGTTCTGTATTGTTCTCGTGTATACATTTATGTTCAAAATTGCTTACATTGTTTGCCTGTTTTATGTTACCAAGTTATTCTAATAATGATGACTCTATTAATATGACCTACATTTTATAATCTTTGGTAAACAACTGGTTTTTCGTTGTTGTTATGTTATTTGTGTATTATGTTGTTGTTGTCTGCTGTTAACATTATTGGATGAGTTATGAACATTTTGTGTGTAACATTTGTTTCCATATTCGTTTTTTGACATTGTTTTTATGTCTTCATTGTTGGCTGACTACTTTACATTGTATGATATTTGATTGTTTCCATATTTGTGTTTTATGTTCTGTATTGTACTCATGTCTACATTTCTGTTTACATTTGCTTACATTGTTCTTCTGTTTTCTGTTACCAAGTATTTCCAATAATGTTGACTTCATTACTAAGACCTACATTTTATAATCTTTGGGGAACAACTGTTTTTTTTTTGTTATGATATTTGTGTATTATGTACTTGGTTGATGCTGTTAACATTTTATGTGTAATGGTTGTTTCCATATTCTTCTATTATGTTTGACAGTGTTTTAATGGGTTCATTGTTGTTATAATAGTTTACATTGTTTTTCTGTTTTGCTGTTGGGAAGATATTTGATGTCGGTAGTTGTATCCATATTTGTGTTTTATGATCTGTATTGTTCTCATGTATACATTTCTGTTGATATGTGCATACATTTTTTTTTCTGTTTTTCTGTTACCAAGTATTTCCAATAATGTTGACTTCATTATTATAACGTACATTTTTAAATCTTTGGTGAACAACTTTTTTTTAGTTTTGGTTATCATATTTGAGTATTATGTAATTAGTGGTTGCTGTTAATATTATTGAATATGCTACGGATATTTGATCTAGTTTTTTCTATACTTGTGTTTTATGTTCTGTATTGTTCTGTAGTATACATTTGTGTTTGAATATGTGTATATTGCGTTTCTGTTTTATGTTGCCAAGTTCTTCCATATATGATGCTCTTGTTAATATGTACGTACATTGTGTTGTAGGAAAAAAAAGGAGGTTAGTGGGCATGGATCACCAAAACCGTTATTCAATCTCATTTCCGTATTAAGTGAAGCTCAGATGAAAGATGTTGAAGATATAGGGTTTGGTGGTCTACTTCAACTCAAGACGAATGCCTTTTACCATCAAATGGGGGATTGGTTATTAAGCAAGTATGATCCCTCCTCTCGCATGTTCCTATACAACAGGCACCACCAATTTGTCTTAACAAAAGATGACGTATACGACGCATTCATGCTACCATGTACAGACCAACCAATAGAGGCAAGGGCTGACCCGATTCTGGCACAAGTTTGGAGGCATAAGTTCAGGATAGCCGGAAACGGTAAGTTGCCGTTGGAAAGCATTAGGCAAGAAATAATGAGGCTGGCCGATGGGGGGCCAGAATTTAAAAAGTTGTTTGTTCTTTTCGCTATGGGGACGTTTTTGGCACCACGGGTGCACAATAGTATGGACTTCCGCCTTATTAAGGCGGTGGAAGACGTGGACGCCATTGCCAGTTACGATTGGTGTTCCTTGGTCCTTCAGCGCCTAAACACGGTTGTGAAGTCCTGGCGCACCCACGGCTCCAAAAGTGTTGGAGGCTGTTTGATGTTCCTGCAGATGATGTATTTCCATCGTCTGACTTAGTGGGGAGCCCCGGAAAAGACGACTCTGCCATTAGTTCGCCATTGGACATATGAAATATTGCGGCAGCGCATTGGCCAGGAGGTGGAGGCTTACGGACACCATGGCCTCTTTGGGGTTGGGATTTGGGAGACCGACAAATACCCAATATCCAAGGGCAAACCCAAGATCATTTACCGTCTTCGCAATGATGAAGAGCCCGTTTCGAGGGAGCCTCCCACCAAATTCC
Source organism: Silene conica (assembly GCA_029255685.2). Taxonomy (NCBI): domain Eukaryota; kingdom Viridiplantae; phylum Streptophyta; class Magnoliopsida; order Caryophyllales; family Caryophyllaceae; genus Silene; species Silene conica. The sequence continues at coordinate 80,893,557 of CM055314.2, forward strand.
TGACCATCCCACTACCTGATGGTGTTCCAACAGATGAGGAATTGGAAGCAACATTCTATGATGTAAGCTCTTAATACGGTTCCACAACTTATTCATTGTTTAATGTTGCCTGTTTCGGCAGAAAATGTAACCATTTTCATCCTTGTTGTAGGTGCGGGTCCGCAGTTGGATGACGACGAGGCGGAATCTGACCGCGGTGTCTGCGCTGCATAATAGACTTTTAAAGGATGTTGGCGGTGATGATGGGAACGGAATGGAGCAGAATTCAGGGTCATTTTCAAGCATGGGAGGGGAAGCATCGCAGTCCCAGGGACCGTGGACAGAAGCGTTGGGCAGCCCTGGGTTCATTGCAGCTTGGAATGCAGTCGGGGAAAAGTTAGATGCGATGATTGATATTGAGATGTTGCAGGCCCCAACCTTCTCCTTGGGCATTGACGACATTGGCATGCCCAGTCAGCCTACTACCCGCGGGAGGGGAAGGAAAACTGTTGGGGGGAAGTAGGATGACTGAATCTTAGGAGTATGTCTTTTTTTGGGCGGCCAATGTTATGGCCTTGTGAAATATGTTGGGACTTGACTCGTTTTGGTTGGTGTAGCATGGCCGGTGTAATGTCCTTTAACTCTAACGTACTGTAATTAGTTTGCCGGATGTGGCATTATTTTGACGCCATCTGTGCTGGTTGCAGGCCGTAATGCTCCGTATTTTGGGTACGCCCGTGTCAGGCAACGGGCATTTATGGCCTTGATCGATGTACGTTGTAATTATGGCAAGCTGTATTGAAAACTCTACGTCCTCCTGTTTTAGGGCGTTCCCCCAGTTATGAATATGATGTTAATTTTATCATAATTACCGTCTCAAATGTTACCATATCAGCGATGATAACATATAATTTTGGCGTTACGTAAATCCTCAACTCGCGTGCGAAGCTTACTTAAGTTAGATTGGCATATATACAACATACTTATGGAGAACTAAAGATTAATACATTACAAAATATTAAGATTATATTAGATTGCATATAAATCCTCAAATCAATAATGGCAGGTAAGTTAGATTGCATATATCACATGTCATAAGGCGTAAGCTTACACAGAACAAATGTTTCTTGACTGAACAAATGTTTTTTTTGTAAATATGTCGTACATTATTGTTTCTTGACTGAACAAATGTTTCTATACTTTGTGGTCACATTTGTGTATTATGTTGTGGTTGTCTTCTGTCAACATTTACTGATGTACAATGTACGTTTTGATTTTAAAATTTGTTTCCATATTTCTGTTTTATGTTCTGTATTGTTGTCGTGTATACATTTATGTTCAAAATTGCTTACATTGTTTGCCTATAAATCCTCAAATCAATAATGGCAGGTAAGTTAGATTGCATATATCACATGTCACAAGGCGTAAGCTTACACAGAACTAAAGATTAATACATTACAAAATATTAAGATTGGTCCAAGTAGGGGTATACTTACTACTACACACAACCAAATATAATTGGCCACAAAAACCAACAACAAGGTATGGACATACCGACAATGTCCACAACAACCAAATATAATTGGCCTCAAAATATTAAGAGTGGTCCGGACATACATACAATGTCCACAACAAAACGACGGTTGCAGAAGGTAGTGGGGCATGGTCCATTCACAACAACCTCGGTATAGGAGTGTACGCGGCGTGATTGATTTCGCCACTGCCACCATTGCTTTTATTTTTCCTCCTCTTCCCGACGTTCCTTTTCTTCCTTTGGCTCCTCCCTTTAGTAGTGCAACGTACAGGGTCCAATATTGTTGGTATATCGTTCGACTGCGCATTCGGGTCATCCCGGATAGAGATTTCCCTGAGAAGTTTCTCAACTTCGTCAACAGCAACACCACAGTGTTTGTCAACTACTTCTCTGAGCTCGGGCACATTCTGACTTTTTGTTACCAGATTGTTGAGTAATGTCAGCATTGAGCTAGGCCAGTTTATGGCATCATTGGCAGCACTACGACGCATGTCAAAAGGGAGCAACCGATCCCATACCTCCTTCTTCGCAAATTTTGTCCACCTTCGCAGAATGTATCGAGCCGGGATCTCCACTACAGAGTGCATGTGGAGGACCCTTATGATGTGACAGCATAACATACCCATTACATGGAACTTCCTGCAGCTACAGTCCGCCAACTGCGTCACACAATCATACGTAACATGGTGAGATGTGCCATCATCACCACCAGTGCCTACTTTATAAAGCAAAGTCGAATCTTCGGATTGAATAACTGCAGCCCGAGTACCCATTGCAAGCCCAAACTCCTTCTCAAATACGCGAAACAGCTGCAAGGTGTAAATCTGTGACGCATGCTGCAGAAGATCCACCAGCGGGAACACAGACGTCGGTGATAATCTAATACAGTTAAATTCCTTCCGCTCCTCCTCTACTCTCCATCTACGGACAGTCGTTTCGAATAACCCAAAGAACTCGGTTATTGATGTTGTTTTAGAAGCGTGGAACCCCATCGCATGGTTGGTACTCTCACTCCTTTGCGATGACAGAATACCAGCAGAGAAGTGAAGGTTGTTCAACGCGGTGCACCACTTCGAACGAAGGCTATACAACCTCTTGAACCACGGATTATCACTGATATCTTACTTCGTCATCATTGTTTCCAAAGCCTCTTCGAATTCAACTTCATGGTAGCACCCATTGAGGCATTTGTTGAACATGTCTCGGAATACCCTATCATGCTTTAGCCTACCAAAGTGAGATATGGCGTTCTGTTGGATATGTCATTTGCATAGACGATGTCTGGTTTCTGGATATACCTGGACATGGGAAAATGTTACCATGATAGCCTCATATGTTAATATAAAGTCGTGTGCGAACAAAACACTAAAATACTAGCAACATAACAACACTACTATATACGTACCTTCTCAATAGCGTTTGACATAGCCTTGTCTTGATCAGTGAATATAGATATAGGCCGAAGATCTTCACCCATGGCTTCATTAAAGACATTGAACAACCACTCAAACGATTCTTCTTTCTCATCAGATAGGAAAGCGCACCCAAACATCACATTGGACCAGTGGTTGTTTCTCCCAACAAACGCTCCACAAATAAGATTATACCTATTAGTGCGGTAAGTCGTGTCAAAGATCTCGACATCGTGATATAATCTGTAATCCTCCCTCATCATCGAGTCACACCAAAACAGATGACATAGACACCCGTCTTCATTGAATTGCACCCGGTAGAAAAAGTCAGGTTCCTCTACTGTACGTTTCGTTAGGAGGTTAATCAGTGTCGCTGCATCTCCACCCTCGATGGCTTTGACCTTCAACCTATATAAAAAGTTGATGTGATCACGCATCGTGTGCCCCACATAATCATCACCACCCGCTACGGCAGCAGCAACCTTAAACTGAACAGACGGGGCGAGAAAAGCTTTTGTCATAGCCCTTATAGCCTCCGCCTCCGCCTCCCCAATCCGCCTCTCCGACCGATGGTGCTGCTGCCACTGCGTAGGAGTCAGGTCATGGTTATGTTCTGTTTGGTGCTGAATCACCTCCCACATGCCACCATCGTTCACATGGGCACGTAGACTGGCTTTGCATTGACATCTAGTTACTGCAGCCCTCCTCAACTGGTTATTACCAAGCTGTGGCAACCCAACTTCGACTCCACGGCTACCATTACCATGCACTCCTTCACAAGAGCACACCAAATATCGCTCTATTACCGGGGTATCAGGCCCACTCACCCTACGAGAAGTCCCTTTCTTGAAACTGAACCCAACAGCCTGCGAGTGCTTACGGTACATCTCATATAACTCTTCCCACTTATCAGCTACCATTCCCACTAACGTGCGTGAAAAATCTGAGCAGCAGAAATATTACAGGGTTACATTAGTCAGAAAACTATCAACATTTACTGAACATCTACAAAACTACTTATGCAAGTCAAATGATTTCTCATAAATTACAGGACATTAAATAGTGCAACATACAAACACATATAAACACATACAACACACCTAAATGAAGACCCGAATAACATATTCAAACACAATTACATTTTAATCAACTTATAAACACAGGAAAATCGTACACAATCACCAAGCAACACTAAAAATGATAACATTTTTCCGAAATCTCAGAAAATCCGTATGAACACTTCATCTTCATCATGACCACCATAACTTATACACACGCTATATCAAGACGACAAAAAATTTACAGTGCAACAATAACATGAAAAGTATCACAATTAAAAAAAGAACGAAAATCAGTTACATCAAATTATCTATGGTAATAAATTTAAATATTCTCTATTGTTATCATATCATATTTAATAAAAAATTTAAAAAGCAATTGTCATAACCTTTGATGATAGGATTCCCTGGCACCGTAATATCATTTTCGTTCTCATCAGCCATCCCACCATCAATGATGATATCAGACAGAGCATCCATGCTTTATAGTATGAAGATTAATATATTGGACGAAAAAATGTCAGAGTAATATGAAGAAAATGAAGGTTTATTTAGGAAGAAGATGAATCCATTTTTTGGAGAATGTTGGGCGCCAAAATGGTAATGTGTTTGGGGTATTAAATTCCAATAACTGGAATTTATTACTGTTGAAAGTACAATTGCCTAGTACAACAATATACCACTTGCAGAGGAAGGGGAGAAGAATCTTAGAGTCATAAATGCTAACCCGACCCACATTAAACCAATCGGTACGTATTTGACCCGTCGCAAGCTTGCGACGGGTAGTTCCGTCGCAAATAAGATTTTGTGTCAAAATTTTGGTGTCTACAACATCAAGCAAGTAAAACTAATGGTAGTACATGAAAGTTGAAATTTTCAAGAATTTCATTGACTATTATTATAACATAATAATTTAATGTCATTTGAGTATAGGACCCATGATGCTTACACAACTACATACCTATCTACGCATCTAGACCGGGACGGAGGTAGGACAAAATAAAAATAGGGGCCAGTTTTTGTTTCATTGATGTAGGTTTATTCACCGACTTATTATAAATCTCACGTCATTGGAAGAGCATTGTCAATATCTAATACTCCATCGAGATAAGCAAATTGCGATAACATTGGAAGACGCGGCTGTAGCCATTCAAAGTGTTATTGTTTTTAATTGTCATTTTTTTTCCAAATTCAATCAGTGTGATAATTTAAAGTCTTTAATAGATTTAAGAGTTAATCAATAATTACTCTCCTTCATATATATCATTTTTCTAAAAAACCACCATCTTAAAAACATTTTCACAAATTCTCATTTGTAAAGGATATATCTGCCGCAAGTTTGCAATGTGTTAAGTAATACCTATGTGGGGTAGATAAAACAAAAGTAAATGGTATAGGGAGTAGCAAACTGTTTTGTATTATTAACCCACATGAGAAGTATGCCTCGTCGTAAGCTTGTGACGGTCAGTCACAGGCACAAGGGAGACTTGTTGAAACATTTTAATAAATTACTCCCTTACAATGTTTTAGGTTATTATTCTTATAAATTGTACCCAAATTGACTTTTCGGTGAGATATTCCGTCAAAATTTAAAATTTTCAATTAAATGTCTAATTTTATTACGAAAATATTTTTGTCCTTTTCTTTTTTTTGGTTACGAGGGGTTTAATCCCTAAAACCCATGCATTTCCGCACCACCACATAGACCATGTAAGCCACCCCTTCGGGAGCTGCAGTCGTCAAGTGGTCATCGCTCCAGCTGGTAATCGAACCTGAGACCTTTCAACTCCTGAGTTTCTGCAGCTTTAAGGTTTAACTCAGTTACCACTGGACTAACACCACTTGGTTGTCCTTTTCTTCTTCTTCTTCTTCCCTGCATCTTCTTCTTTTGCGTCTTCTTCTTTCTTCTTCCTCCTCCTCATCCTTCTTCTCCTTCTTCTTCCTTACTCCTCCATCTTCTTCCTCTTCTCAATTTTTCTCCTTTTTTCTGCCTTTTTTTTTATCTTCTTTTAACAGATTAGTACGTATCCATATTAACTAAAACTCAAAAATATTGAAACTTTTGACCTGATTAATTTGGGATTTGCCAAATTTTAATGGGGTACGTTGAATAATTGAATAATTGAATAATTGAACTCGACAACAAAAGAGGGATACTGTTTTTTTATTGAATTCGATTTTTATTGTTTTAGAGAAAAAGGAAGATTAATTAGAAAAAGAAGAGGAAGAAGAAGAAGAACAAGGAAAAAAAGACAATGCGGCACCGCCGCACCGCCATGGAGAAGAAGATCAACAAAAGAGCAGAGAATGAAAAATAATACAGAAGGACATTATCGTCAAAAAATAAGACTTTTCGTCGGAAAGTCAATTTCGATGCAATTTATAACCAGAGAACAATTTGAGAGACTAATTTATTAAAAAGTTTTTTTTTGAAAAAATGATATATAAAAGGGAGTAATTATTAATTTACTCTAGATTTTATCTTCTTTTAACAAAATGACTACGTACCTGTTGGGAAGTAACCCCAACATTGTTGAATGAATAAGGCTAGTAACATATAGAGTGTTTATGTTAGAATTATATGTTAGATGTTATTAAGTGTAACTAAGGAGTTAACTTTGAACGGAATAAATACTCTTAATGTAGCTAGGTAAGTTAGGACTTAAGACCTTATATATAAGGGTCACTAGTCATGTTGGAAAGTAATAGAGTAGTGCTTAATATCCCGAGTTAAGCATAGTTGGAAATCTTGGCTAGTAGCTAAGTGTTTGAGGATTGATTGTATTATTGTTATTATTTGAAAAATAATACAAGTTGGGTTGTGGTTAATTCCATAACAAAATATTGTGTCTTTGCATCCTCATATTATTTGTACCAAAAACCCCACCAAATTGGAATCAGAGCTACGGCTCGATGGAGAAAAGGTTTGGTACAAAGTTTGAGATGGAGTTGTTTAATGGTAAGAACAATTTCCCGTTGTGGCAAAGCGTGATAAAATATGTTCTCATACAACACGGGTTGTATATATGCGACTCTTGAAGACAAGAAGCCTGATGATGTTCAAGTTCTCAAATTGGAGGACATGAAATTGCGCGCGGTTAGTACAATTCGGTTGGCCTCTGCACCTGCAATCAAGTATAGTGTGTTAGATGAGACAAATCCAAAGGAGTTGTGGACCAAGTTATGTAGCATTTATAATGCGAAGTGTTGGGGCTGGTATCCTTGACAGTTAGTACAATGACTTATTAAATCTCTTAAAGGATCACAAGGGCATACTTCAAGTATTATTATCAGTTGATCCACGTTTATCAATAACGGTTGGCTTGCTAGATAAAGTTTGACGTTATTGTCATACGGATGGCGGTGATCAACTGGTCCCTATACGTCACACCTATAGGACACGTTTGAGAGATGTGAAGGTATGAAAATACAGTCACATTTATGCCGGATATGACTAAACAGTTAGTCAGAGTATTGACAATTAAATTAGTCAATAAGATGTTGAGATTATTATTTAATACAGATTAAATAATTTTAGCTAATTCGGATTACATGATTAATTCGTAAATTAAATATAAACGGTTATATTTAATTAAATATTAAATTCGCGTATTAATATAAACAGTTATATTAATTGAGCTAATTAAACAATATCGTAATTTTCTTATCAGACCATTATTAATGTATCGACTGCACATTGTGACCAATGCATTAATATCTGATAACATGTATACGATTTATAATAAATACCCGCAAATTATATTTTTAGCAAAACGGGTCGAATCATGCATCGGAATAAGGTAATAGTGGAAAGCCCACTCCTACCCTAGACCTGATTTCGGTCGGCCGAGTAGAGTAATACAAAAGGAGAGTAATTATCCTTTTGTCAGGACTCTGGAACTCATTCTACTGGTAATTATTATTCTCACAATTAGGGTTTTTGAGAGCATCCTTCTCCCAAAAACTTAGATCTCACATCTAAACCTCACAAAACTCTCCCCATATTGTAAGGCAATTGGAGAGCCTTTCTAGCACACGAGGCATCGTCTCAATCTAAGTCTTGGGTGCAAGTTATAGGAGGGAATTTGCTTTAATTCCTGTTCTTAGGCCAATCACGCAAGGACCAAAGGTTGTATTCTTTTCATGTTGTTTTTCTTATCTTATGACTATAATCACAATTGTAAATTTCGTTATAATCCTGCAATTTAAGGGTGAATACATGTTATATTCCCCACAAGTGGTATCAGAGCCAAGGCCACGATATTTTTACATTTGTGTTTTTCATAAGGTTTTAAAAATCAAAATCGGGACTTTTTGACGTCCACTCGATCGAGCCTTGCCTTCACTCGATCGAGTGCTTCGGCCGTGTGCCTTCTTTTTGTGAGTAATCGATCTTGTTTTCGATTATTATTTACATATTGTTGATTAATCTATATTTTTAGCAATATGTGAATCAATTGTTGTTATTTATTTTTGATTTACACGTTTTAAATCAAGGATAAAAAGTTGTTTTGGTTTGAAAGTGTAGCGATTTACGTTTATTAACCAGAAACTCGCTTTCGTTTGGTCGGTCGGTCGACCTGGTTAGTAGGTCGGTCGACCTTGGTACTGTTACAGGAAGTCTGTTGATACTGGCAGATGGTCGGTCGACCTCGTTACTGTTACAGGCGTTTTTTATTTCGCAACTTTAATTTACTCTTCTATTTTGAGAAATAAATGTTTCTGGCAGTTTATTTTCGAAAATAACGTGTTTTTTTTTCCCTTGGCCAAAAGTAATATACTATATACGGAAATAGTATATTAACTTTTGTGAAACGGTTCACTCTCGTATGATACATATTATTTTAAAACGGTTTAAGATAATGGATTATAAATTTATTAAAATTGAAGTGATTAAAACGGTATAATCACATAATTTTAATCCCGTAAGGTGGTTTGGTAAAATTTGTTAAACATAATAACGGTATTATGTCATGAATGAATTTTTTTTTAGTTGATGCATTTTATTTATCGTCTTGTGAATGCTTATGAATGCTTTCTATAACGTATTTAATTTTTTTGCAAACGGTTGTAACTTAGTGTGTCCTTAGGAGATTGTGTTACCGTAATGATGGAACACGGTCTTGTTTGTAATTTTGAGATCTTGTATCTCCGTTTTGGTTTTTGCCATGTAATTACTTTTGTATTTAAATTAGAATGTAAATAGGTTTACTTTTGTAATTTAAATTAGTAATTTTGTGAAGACCAAAGACGGAGACCTGATGTTCACTCCCGCTGCAAAGACCAAGTTGTAACATCAAGACTAGCTTCTAGGGTCCAACTGTAACAGCCCATATTTTCGTAAAATCTAATTTAATCGTTTTTGAGTTTTTACGTAATGAAGTTAATATTTTAATAATTTAATTCGGAAATTTTTATGAAATAAATAAGATCCGTCTTAAGAACCTCCAGTTCTTAAGACGAATACAACTTGGCATAATTTAAATATCCGACTCAAGTATTTATTTCATATCCGGTTCTAAAATCCGTAACCGTTTTAAGTGAGTCGGAAAGGACAACTCATTGTACTTCTTAAACCCCTTAAGTCGACATTTCCCCTCCCTCAAGCTTCATTTCACTGTAAACTCAAATCTCACAAAACCTCCATTAATACTCTCTCCTTTTCAAGCTTTTCTCCATCATCCGTTCTCCAAATCGCGAAAGTAAGTACATTTTCGGAATCCTCGTTCGATTTCCAAGACATCCATCACTTTCATTTTTCATTTTGGCGACTTCGAAAAATAGGCTGTTTTGCCTTTAACTCGTTTTTAGTGTCTTTAAATCGTTTTCTTTGTTGTAGGAGTTGGTCTCGACGATCCCGACGTGGACTCTTACGTTGTAGAGGAGGATCATCTGCCGGAATAAGCTTAAAGGTGACGATAATGAGATAACTCGGCCTTTTATGTGTATATTAGCATAATTGATGGATTCTCTTAATTGTTTCTGATTTTAGTTGAGTACTATGATTTCTAGACTTAGAAACATGTTTAGGTTGTTGTTTATGTGAAGAATTCATGCTTGGAAATATGGTTATGTGTTCACAAGTATAATTTCAGTTTTTCATATGTTAAGACGGATACTTGAATTTAATCGTTTGAGGATTGTGTTGGGATTTACGTGCTGATAGGAAGTAGTATTTGGTGATTTATAATGTTAGGATAACAACCCATGTATCGATTCATGAGTTTTGTGTTGATTTATTGAGTATTGAGAAGGGATGGAAAACGCGATTTTCAGCGTCAGGCTCTCTGAGCCGGTCGACCGACCGGCCGCCGGTCGACCGGCTGAGAGCGCTTCTTGTGTTTTTGTGGTTTTGCGAAAATTGAGACCCATAGTGAATAGGTCTCCCAGCCGGCAGACCGGCCGCCTGCCAGCCGGCTGGGAGTGCGTTGTGTTGTGTTTATGTACTTTCAGAATTCAAGTGTAGTCCCAGCCGGCCGACCGGCTGCCTGCCGACCGGCTGGGAGTGCGTGTAGTATTTCAGAAGAGAAAGAAAGGCTGAGGAGGTCACCAGCCGGCCGACCGGCTGCCTGCCGACCGGCTGGGGACCCCTGTAAGCTATTTTGAGTTTTTCGTAAATTGATCGTAACTTTTAAACGGTTTATCGGTTTTACTTGAAACTTGTTTTGTGTACCCGTGGCATGTATTTGAGGTCCCCGGTGTACGGGCAACGTTATATTGGGTTCGGGAATGTAGTGAGGATAGAGACCCCCCGGTCGGGTAACCGAAAGGGAAACCGGCTCTCCCTCGTCCTAGTTCCCGGAATCAATTGTATGTTGGTTAGAGGTTTAAGAAGTTAGAACTATAGGTTAGTTTCTACCTTTGGTTGTTCAGTGGTTACAATGGTTGTCGCGTGGTGGGATATGTGTTAAGTTCACCTCTGGACCCACTACGTGTTTATCTGTCGCGTGACGGGATATGTGTTAAGTTCACCTCTGGACCCGTTACGTGTTTTGCTTGGGCGTGTCAGGATATGTGTTAAGCTCACCTCTGGACCTGACACGTGATCGGTTGTCGTACACGGGATATGTGTTAAGTTCACCTCTGGACCCGTTGTGCGATGACTGTGTATTGGGATATGTGTTAAGTTCACCTCTGGACCCAATACATGTTTGTAGCATTGGGATATGTGTTAAGTTCACCTCTGGACCCTTTGCTTTTGGATGATTAGGGATATGTGTTAAGTTCACCGCTGGACCCTTTTCATGATTTGTAAGTTTAGGGATATGTGTTAAGTTCACCTCTGGACCCTTTACTTGATTAGATGTTGGGATATGTGTTAAGCTCACCTCTGGACCCGACATAGTGTAGTAATGGGATATGTGTTAAGTTCACCTCTGGACCCGTTGCTAGTATTATGAATGTGTATCTGCTTGCCTAGATGATGGTACAGTGTCAGATATGCATGATGAGTTATGGATGTTTATCTGCTTGCCTAGATGATGGTACAGTGTCAGATATGCATGTTGAGTTGTTGATGTTACTTAGTTGTGGTTAAATCATCCAAGGCATTGGATGACTCTTAGTTCGGTTTCATAAATAATTGGATTGAAAGACCCCCCGACTGGGTAACCAGTAGGGAAACCGGCTCTCCTTCCTATTTGTTTATGAAGTTAGTTGAGAGCCGTGCATGGTAATCGCATGTTAGTAAGAGATCAGATGATGAGTGTTTATGCTTCACATGTTGATATATGTTGGAGTATTCTGTATTGTTTTATATGTTACGTGTTGTCACAAAAGGTGGCTAGGAGAACTCTAGTCACTCCCCACTGATTGTGGCGTACATGTTTTTCATGTATGTAGGTACATGCTGGTTGGAGATGGGTTCACGAGAGCTAGCGAGTGATGATCCTGCTGTCATCATTGACTTACCTTATCGTTTAGCTGGACTCGTAGTTGTTACTTTTGTTTGGTGCCGGTAGGGATGTTCCATCCCCGGCTGTTGTATATATTTCACTTCTGTACTTAGAACTGTTACTTATCTATTTCGGTTTTAGTTTCTGTTTCAGTTTAAGACTTCTCGCATGTTGTTTTATCTTCTAAAAGTTTTAAATTCCGCTGCATTTTTGGTACTTTTATGTGTTTATATTTCCGCTTTCGCGAGGGGTTTTACAGTTGGTATCAGAGCATTATTGCTCCCGACGCACTCATGTGACCCCCAACCTTAACTTGACCAAATAAACAAATAATGAATGAGAGATGGGTAGATCTAAGGACTTATGTTGTAGTCTATTTGTGATTGCTAATTGCTAAGCTAATCCTTGTTTTCTCTTTTGAAGGATGGTGAGACCCAGAGCTGCTGATAACATTGTGCTGCAAGCAATTCAGCATTTGCTTGAGACTCAGAGACAGCAAGCGGGGAATGTTCCACCTCCTCCACCGCCGGGTGGCGAGGCTAATCGTCCGGGTAGCTTTTCCTGGATTGCCTCTCAGATGTCCAGAAGCCATGTTAGGACCTACGGAGGCGAGGCTGACCCAGTAGCCCTCACAGAGTGGTTCAGAGAGATGGAAAAGAGCTTCACCTTATACTCAGTCGTTAGGGAGGATAGAGTGCGTTTAGCCGCTCACTTCCTGACATTGGAGGCTGACCGTTGGTGGGCGTTGACTGGACCTACCGCTGTTCTTGACCCGATGTTCGATTGGGAGGCTTTCAAAGACAGGCTCGAGGCGAGGTTCTATCCCAAGGAGTTGAGATCGCAGAGGTTGAAAGAATTTATGGATTTGAAGCAAGGCAAGATGACCGTTCAAGAATTTACTGACAAGTTCAACCAGTTAGCTCACTTTGCATCGAGATTTGTTCGTGATGAGGCTGAGAGAGTGTATTTCTACCGAGGGAAGCTAGGGCCGAGGATTGAGAGTATGGTTCGTCGTGACTCTACTTCTTTTGTGGAGGTGTATGACGATGCTATTTGGGCCGAGAGTTCTATTCGTGCCATTGATGCTGAGACCCGTGCCGCTACTTCCAGCTTCGCTTCTCACCAGAGATCCGTGTACCAGGGGAAGAGACCATTTGTTCCTTCTACTTCTTCGCCTTCTTCTCAGAAGAAGCGTTTTGAGAGGTTCTCTGCTCCGGTTGCTAAGACCTTTGTTCACACCGACACATCTCCTAGTGTTTGCCACCGTTGTGGTAAACCTTCTCATCCGGGTTTTGACTGTTTCAAGAATGCCTATAAGTGTTTCACTTGTAATGGATTTGGGCATCGATCGTATGAGTGTCCTGAGAGGAACACCGCACTTGGCAAGGCTGCCACTGCTGCTGCAGCGACTAAAGGAGGGAAGCCGAAAGGGAAGATTTTTGTGATGACTAGGGCTGAGGCAGAGGCGCATCCTGACATCGTTGCCGGTATATTTTCTGTTCTTGGCGCTGAGTGCCTTATTTTATTCGATACTGGAGCTTCTTTGTCATTTATATCGACTCAGTTCGCCGACCGTCTAGCTCTTGAGTCTTCATTGGTTGAGGAGACTTCTATTTCCTTACCTTCTGGAGACGTGTTTTCATGCTCTTCGTCCCATAGGGATGTTCCTATTGTTATTGGTCAAGCCACATTTCCAACGGACTTACTGAGATTTCCTCTCGAGGAGTTTGACATTATCCTCGGTATGGATTGGTTATCGCGATACCATGCTCGCTTCGAGTGTCGCGACCAGAAAATCTGCTTGAGGAGTTCTTCAGGAGTTCGTGTTTCCTATAGGGGAACTCGCCCTCAAAGGGGTGTTCGTGTTATCTCTTCGATGAAAGCTTCTCATCTTCTTAGGAAGGGTTGCCAAGCCTTCCTGTGTGTTGTTACAGCTGCTAAACCATCGCTACCGAAGCTTGAAGATGTAGCCATTGTTCGTGAGTATCCAGATGTGTTCCCAGATGACTTGCCAGGGATACCACCAGAGAGAGATGTGGAGTTTACTATCGAGCTTGTTCCAGGTACCGGACCGATTTCTAAAGCTCCTTACCGTATGGCTCCGCCAGAGTTGAAAGAGTTGAAGCAGCAATTGGAAGAGATGATCGAGAAAGGTTTCATTAGACCTAGTGCTTCTCCGTGGGGTGCTCCCGTTCTGTTCGTCAAGAAGAAAGATGGTTCCATGAGATTGTGCATTGACTATAGAGAGCTGAACCGAGTGACCGTGAAGAATAGATATCCTTTGCCTAGGATAGATGATTTGTTTGATCAGTTGAGAGGTGCTTCGAGGTTTTCTAAGATTGATCTTCGATCAGGTTATCATCAGATTCCAGTGAGAGAGGCTGATATTGCAAAGACTGCTTTTCGTACCAGATATGGGCATTTTGAGTTTGTAGTTATGCCATTTGGGTTGACTAATGCACCGGCGATTTTTATGGATCAGATGAATCGTACTTTCAGTGAGTATCTTGACACTTGTGTTGTGGTGTTTATCGATGACATCTTGATATATTCGAAGACCGATGAGGAACATGCTGAGCATCTTCGATTGATTCTAGGGATTCTGTGCAGACAGAAATGGTTCGCAAAGTTTTCGAAGTGTGAATTTTGGCTCTCGAAGGTTGCCTTTTTAGGACATGTGATATCCAGCGAGGGTGTGATGGTAGATCCCGCGAAGATAGAGGCTGTGGTTGATTGGGAGAGTCCCAAGGATGTTGGAGAGATCCGTAGCTTTTTGGGTTTGGCTGGTTATTATCGTAGATTTGTTGAGGATTTTTCGAGATTGGCTCGCCCGATGACTCAGTTACTGAAGAAAGAAGCCAAATTTGTGTGGACCGACAAGTGTGAGAGTTCTTTCCAGGAGTTGAAGACCAGATTGACTTCCGCCCCTGTGTTAGCTTTGCCAGAGATCGGAGTGGATTTTGATGTGTATTGTGATGCTTCGATGTTAGGGCTTGGATGCGTACTGATGCAGAGTGGTAAGGTGATAGCATATTCATCCAGACAGTTGAGAGTTCATGAGGTGAACTATCCGACACATGATTTGGAGTTGGCTGCAGTTGTTCATGCTTTGAAGATGTGGCGTCATTACCTGATTGGATCCCATTGCCGTATTTTCACAGATCACAAGAGTCTTAAGTACATTTTCACTCAGAAAGACCTTAACATGAGACAGAGACGTTGGCTAGAGTTGGTGAAAGATTATGACATCGAGTTGTTATATCATGAGGGAAAAGCCAATGTAGTCGCTGATGCGCTTAGCCGCAAGACTTCTCATTCGATGAGTGCCATGAGAGTATTGCCCGATGAGTTGTGTTCCGAGTTCCGGAAGCTGAGATTAGAGATGGTGGGTAGTGGTTTTGATTGGTTAGCTGCTATGTCTGCCGAGCCGTCCTTATATTGGGAAATTCGCCGGAGTTTGCCTTCAGATGCCGATTTCAAGAAGTTTGAGGCTAAGATTTCGAGTGGTGTTGCACCTGAGTTGGTGATTGATGCTGATGGTTTCCTTAAGTTCCGTGGTAGGATGTATGTTCCTGATGTGCCAGATTTGAGGAAGAAGGTTCTTGATGAGGCTCATTTGTCACCGTACTCCGTTCATCCAGGAGGAGAGAAGATGCACAAGGATTTGAGACTTATGTTTTGGTGGCCTGGTATGAAAAAGGAGATCTTGGATTATGTTAGTAGGTGCTTGACTTGTCAACAAGTCAAGATAGAGCATAGGAGACCAGGTGGTTTGCTACAGCCGCTTCCCGTCCCTCAGTGGAAGTGGGAGTGCATATCTATGGACTTTGTTACCGCTTTGCCTAAGACCGTGGGAGGCAAGGATGCGATTTGGGTTATTGTCGATCGTCTAACTAAGTGTGCCAGATTCGTGCCGATCAGAGAGACATGGGATATGGACCGTTTAGCTAGGGCTTATATAGCTGAGATAGTCCGATATCATGGTGTCCCGAGAGAGATAGTTTTAGATCGTGATCCGAGGTTTTGTTCCAGGTTCTGGAAGGCTTTGCAGGAGGCTATGGGTAGCCGTTTGTTGATGAGTACTGCATTTCATGCCGCGACCGATGGTCAGTCCGAGAGGACTATACAGACATTAGAGGATTTGCTCCGTGCTTGTGCCCTTGATTTCCAGAGTTCTTGGGAGCAGTGTTTGCCGTTGGTAGAGTTTTCTTACAACAACAGTTATCATGCTTCCATTGGTATGGCTCCGTACGAGGCTCTTTATGGTAGGAAGTGCCGTAGTCCGATTTGTTGGGATCAGGCTAGTGATGTTCGTGACCTTGGACCGGACCAGTTAGCTGTTACTATTGATCAGGTTCAGCTTATCAGAGGTAGGATGAAGGCCGCACAGGACCGGCAGAAATCCTATGCTGATGTTCGCCATAGACCCTTAGAGTTTGAGGTGGGTGATCGAGTTTTCTTGAGAGTTTCTCCGATGAAAGGTGTCAAAAGATTTGGAGTTAAGGGCAAGTTGAGCCCTAAATACATTGGACCTTTTGAGATCGTGAAGAGGATTGGTGCTGCTGCTTACCGATTGGACTTGCCTCCTAGTTTGGGCAAGGTTCATAACGTCTTCCATGTTTCCCAGCTCCGCAGATACATTAGTGACCCGAGTCACGTTTTACCTAGAGAGATCGAGAACCTGGAGCCGAGTCTTGCTTTCGAGGAGCGTCCCGTGAAGATCCTTGACCGTCAGGAGAGGAAGCTTAGGAGCAAAGTGGTGCCCTTGGTGAAGATTCTATGGCGTTGCGGTGATGTCGAGGAGCAGACTTGGGAGACGGAGGCTTCGATGCGTGCTGCGCATCCTTTCTTATTCGATTGAGGTATAGTAGATAGATTTTTATCCGTTCGAGTTTCGAGGACGAAACTTTTTGAAGTTGGGGTGATTGTAACAGCCCATATTTTCGTAAAATCTAATTTAATCGTTTTTGAGTTTTTACGTAATGAAGTTAATATTTTAATAATTTAATTCGGAAATTTTTATGAAATAAATAAGATCCGTCTTAAGAACCTCCAGTTCTTAAGACGAATACAACTTGGCATAATTTAAATATCCGACTCAAGTATTTATTTCATATCCGGTTCTAAAATCCGTAACCGTTTTAAGTGAGTCGGAAAGGACAACTCATTGTACTTCTTAAACCCCTTAAGTCGACATTTCCCCTCCCTCAAGCTTCATTTCACTGTAAACTCAAATCTCACAAAACCTCCATTAATACTCTCTCCTTTTCAAGCTTTTCTCCATCATCCGTTCTCCAAATCGCGAAAGTAAGTACATTTTCGGAATCCTCGTTCGATTTCCAAGACATCCATCACTTTCATTTTTCATTTTGGCGACTTCGAAAAATAGGCTGTTTTGCCTTTAACTCGTTTTTAGTGTCTTTAAATCGTTTTCTTTGTTGTAGGAGTTGGTCTCGACGATCCCGTCGTGGACTCTTACGTTGTAGAGGAGGATCATCTGCCGGAATAAGCTTAAAGGTGACGATAATGAGATAACTCGGCCTTTTATGTGTATATTAGCATAATTGATGGATTCTCTTAATTGTTTCTGATTTTAGTTGAGTACTATGATTTCTAGACTTAGAAACATGTTTAGGTTGTTGTTTATGTGAAGAATTCATGCTTGGAAATATGGTTATGTGTTCACAAGTATAATTTCAGTTTTTCATATGTTAAGACGGATACTTGAATTTAATCGTTTGAGGATTGTGTTGGGATTTACGTGCTGATAGGAAGTAGTATTTGGTGATTTATAATGTTAGGATAACAACCCATGTATCGATTCATGAGTTTTGTGTTGATTTATTGAGTATTGAGAAGGGATGGAAAACGCGATTTTCAGCGTCAGGCTCTCTGAGCCGGTCGACCGACCGGCCGCCGGTCGACCGGCTGAGAGCGCTTCTTGTGTTTTTGTGGTTTTGCGAAAATTGAGACCCATAGTGAATAGGTCTCCCAGCCGGCAGACCGGCCGCCTGCCAGCCGGCTGGGAGTGCGTTGTGTTGTGTTTATGTACTTTCAGAATTCAAGTGTAGTCCCAGCCGGCCGACCGGCTGCCTGCCGACCGGCTGGGAGTGCGTGTAGTATTTCAGAAGAGAAAGAAAGGCTGAGGAGGTCACCAGCCGGCCGACCGGCTGCCTGCCGACCGGCTGCCTGCCGACCGGCTGGGGACCCCTGTAAGCTATTTTGAGTTTTTCGTAAATTGATCGTAACTTTTAAACGGTTTATCGGTTTTACTTGAAACTTGTTTTGTGTACCCGTGGCATGTATTTGAGGTCCCCGGTGTACGGGCAACGTTATATTGGGTTCGGGAATGTAGTGAGGATAGAGACCCCCCGGTCGGGTAACCGAAAGGGAAACCGGCTCTCCCTCGTCCTAGTTCCCGGAATCAATTGTATGTTGGTTAGAGGTTTAAGAAGTTAGAACTATAGGTTAGTTTCTACCTTTGGTTGTTCAGTGGTTACAATGGTTGTCGCGTGGTGGGATATGTGTTAAGTTCACCTCTGGACCCACTACGTGTTTATCTGTCGCGTGACGGGATATGTGTTAAGTTCACCTCTGGACCCGTTACGTGTTTTGCTTGGGCGTGTCAGGATATGTGTTAAGCTCACCTCTGGACCTGACACGTGATCGGTTGTCGTACACGGGATATGTGTTAAGTTCACCTCTGGACCCGTTGTGCGATGACTGTGTATTGGGATATGTGTTAAGTTCACCTCTGGACCCAATACATGTTTGTAGCATTGGGATATGTGTTAAGTTCACCTCTGGACCCTTTGCTTTTGGATGATTAGGGATATGTGTTAAGTTCACCGCTGGACCCTTTTCATGATTTGTAAGTTTAGGGATATGTGTTAAGTTCACCTCTGGACCCTTTACTTGATTAGATGTTGGGATATGTGTTAAGCTCACCTCTGGACCCGACATAGTGTAGTAATGGGATATGTGTTAAGTTCACCTCTGGACCCGTTGCTAGTATTATGAATGTGTATCTGCTTGCCTAGATGATGGTACAGTGTCAGATATGCATGATGAGTTATGGATGTTTATCTGCTTGCCTAGATGATGGTACAGTGTCAGATATGCATGTTGAGTTGTTGATGTTACTTAGTTGTGGTTAAATCATCCAAGGCATTGGATGACTCTTAGTTCGGTTTCATAAATAATTGGATTGAAAGACCCCCCGACTGGGTAACCAGTAGGGAAACCGGCTCTCCTTCCTATTTGTTTATGAAGTTAGTTGAGAGCCGTGCATGGTAATCGCATGTTAGTAAGAGATCAGATGATGAGTGTTTATGCTTCACATGTTGATATATGTTGGAGTATTCTGTATTGTTTTATATGTTACGTGTTGTCACAAAAGGTGGCTAGGAGAACTCTAGTCACTCCCCACTGATTGTGGCGTACATGTTTTTCATGTATGTAGGTACATGCTGGTTGGAGATGGGTTCACGAGAGCTAGCGAGTGATGATCCTGCTGTCATCATTGACTTACCTTATCGTTTAGCTGGACTCGTAGTTGTTACTTTTGTTTGGTGCCGGTAGGGATGTTCCATCCCCGGCTGTTGTATATATTTCACTTCTGTACTTAGAACTGTTACTTATCTATTTCGGTTTTAGTTTCTGTTTCAGTTTAAGACTTCTCGCATGTTGTTTTATCTTCTAAAAGTTTTAAATTCCGCTGCATTTTTGGTACTTTTATGTGTTTATATTTCCGCTTTCGCGAGGGGTTTTACACCAACGGTGGATTCCAAGTTGTTTTTATGTTTATTTTGGTAGGATAGGCCACACTAGGACTTTTATTTACGTTTATTGCATTTCTTTTATGCTTTCATCGATAATAGTTTGCATCATATTCCGCCTAAAACCAAACCACCTATATAACATGCCTAAAAACTGACTCATGTAGAGGTTACGCGTTAGTTTTCTGTGACATTCACATGTCTCGTGTCACTTGCAAAGCCATCACTTTATTTCATTCATTCACGCATATGCTAGATATTAGTTCACTTAAAATGGATAAATATAAGTTGATGGGGTCTTCCTCGTATAACCAAAAATTGAGACTAGTCTTTATAAATCAGACTCCCATGAATCCCTTCTTCGTCGGTAGGCATAATATGACCCCTTCTACGTCGGGTAAGTGGGAACAGATAATTTATTTTATCTCAACATTATGGTCACTAGATACTATCTAGCAACTATGATGGACTAATAGATAGGATTTACGGAAATCTATCGACCAAGAGTTCCAACGGTGGAATTAGTCAAGCTGTGGGCTTATCAATTTACGGAAATTGAGTCTTGGGATCGTTTATATAATTCTTGAGGGAGATCAATTATATAAATGCATGAGTCTACGAGTTTAAATTCAATTTAAAATAGACCTAAATCACAACGATGAGTTGCTTATATGGTTTTGTTTTTATCTTCTTTTCAGTGTAGAACACGATCAATTTAATACTGCTATATAACAAATGGCTGGTGAAGACCCAATGCCAAGTGCCAAGCTAGCACGTGAATCATGGCTAAAAGCCTTCATGGACTCCATGAATCAGTCTACTAGACTGAGGAATGATGGGTCAAACTTCTCTGACTGGGAGGCAGCATTACGGAATGCTGCCATTGCTGACGTAAAGCTCAAGTACTTGACTGAGCCAATTTCGGCACACCCAGGAACTGGAGCTAGAGCTAACGAAGTTCGCGCTCATAGCGACTTCGTCATGGAAGCGGGTGCGATAAATAACGTACTCATCTATGCAATAGAATCCAATTTGCAAAGACGCTTCATCTCCCATGGTGCAAACAAGATTTTCACCACGCTCACTAACGAGTTCTCGAAAGCTCCGAGAATCGTTTCCTATGAGCATACCTGTCGCTTCTTTGAAGCGAAACTCCAGAAGGGCCAAGTTGTTAGCCCACATATTCTCAACATGATAGAGAATATCGAGAAACTGGAGGCCAAACTGCAAGATCAGTGAGAACATAATCGTTGATCGAATGCTTCATTCGCTTCATGATGGGTTCGCCCTCTTTAGGGCCAACTATTACATGAACGACATGAAGAAAACTCCTCATGAGCTCCACTCCCTTCTCTTACAGACCGAGAAGGATCTGAAATTAAGTGGGAGCGTGAAGCAGGATGTTCTCATGCTCTCCAGTAAGGGTAAAGGTAAGGGGAAAGCTAAAGCTCAAGGCGACCTAGCGGTAGGTAAGCATAAGTTCAAGAAACCAGGATTTGCTAAGAGTGGGCCCGGTGAGTCGAGCAACTCACTGGGCAAGACAAAGAGTAAGGATACTAGCATGAAATGCCACCATTGCCACAAGACTGGGCATTGGAGGCGCACGTGCCCCGTGTATCGTGAGGACATTAAGGCAGGCTGCGTTACTCCTGTTGGTATGTCTTCTTCTTTTTCTTTTATTCACATGATTGAGATTAACCATGCAAGTTACGGAACTTGGGTACTAGATACTGGTTGTGGTTCTCATCTATGTAATCATGTGCAGGGCCTCCGAAACCAAGAACCCCTCATCAAGGGTGAGGTTGACCTGCGTGTCGGGAATGGAGCACGAGTTGCTGCAGTCTCGAGGGGAACATACGTGATCCAGCTTCCAACTGGATTCGAGTTATCTTTGTATAACTGTTATTATGTTCCTAGTTTATCCAAAAACATTATTTCTGTTTCTGCACTTGACAAACTCGGTTTTTCATTTGTAATAGAGAATAATAGCTGTATTTTCTCGTTACACAATATGATTTATGGCAAGGCATTTTCCATGAATGGAATTTATGTTTTAGATCAAACCACCGAAATATTACATGTGAATAATAAGAGATTAAAGGTTGGTGACAAAGATCAAACTTACCTATGACATTGCCGTATGGGACATATAAATGAGAAACGCGTAAAACAGCTCATACAAAACGGAGCTATCTCGGCCTTTGATTTCGAATCATATGGCACATGTGAATCATGTCTCATCGGTAAGATGACTCGTATTTCCTTCAAAGGTGTTGGAATGCGCGCTGCCGAGCTATTAGGACTCATACATACGGATGTATGTGGCCCTATGTCGATCAACGCATGAGAAGGCTATAGGTATTTCATCACTTTCACGGATGATTTGAGTAGATATGGCTATGTCTACTTGATGAAACATAAAAGTGAATCCTTTGACAAGTTCAAAGAATACCAGAATCGGGTACAGAACCAACTGGGCAGAAATATTAAAGCACTTCGGTCTAATCGTGGTGGCGAATATCTTTTTCACGAGTTTGATCAACACCTTAAAGACTGTGGCATCGTTCTACAGCTGACTCCACCTGGAAAATCACAATTAAATGGTGTGTCGGAACGGAGAAATCGAACCCTACTTGATATGGTTCGATCCATGATGAGTCACACCGTTGTGCCTGATTCATTATGGGGCTAGGCTCTTTTGTCAGCCGCTCTAATACTTAACCGAAGTCCGTCTAAAGCAGTTGACAAGACTCCATACGAGTTATGGAAAGGAATAGTCCCTAACTTGTCCTTTATTCGGGTTTGGGGCTGCGAGGCTTATGTCAAGTGGAGACACGAGGATAAGCTCGGCCCGCGATCGGTCAAGACATACTTTATAGGCTATCCAAAAGGAACTTTTCGTCATTACTTCTACTCGCCAACCGAACAACGTGTTTTTGTTGCGGCTAGTGCGACGTTCTTAGAGAAAGAATTTCTCGAGAACAAGTCGAGTAATAGAACCTTTGATTTATCGGAGATTCAAGAACCAACTACCGAGCAACCATTGGAGGAAACAGTTCCTTCAACCTCGGCTGCGGTAGATATTCCTGAGGAACCTAGGAGGTCGGGAAGAGTCTATATTCCTCCAGATAGATACATTGGTATGGTCGAGGAACATAATATAGATGACGTCTTACTCCTAGAGGGTATGAACCCACAACCTATAAAGGTGCCATGACTAGTTATGACTCAAAGCTATGGCTAGAAGCCATGCAATCCGAGATGGACTCCATGTATGAGAACAACGTATGGGATCTTGTGGACCTACCTGCAAAGCTACGTCTCCTTCAATGCAAATGGCTTTACAAGATAAAGCATGTCGTGGAAGGACAACAAGATATCCACAAGGCAAGACTAATTGCTAAAGGTTTCACCCAAGTGCCAGGCTTGCACTACGATGAGATTTTTGCACCCGTAGTCATGCTGCGTTCCATTCAGATTATCTTAGCGATCGCCGTATTTCATGACTATGAAATGGCAAATGGACGTTAAAACCGCCTTCTTAAACGGTTATTTGGAGGAAGAGTTGTACATGGTACAACCCGAGGGTTTTATTGATCCGGAACATCCTAAGAAGGTTTGCAAGCTTAAGCGTTCCATTTATGGACTTAAGCAAGCATCACGGAGTTGGAATCATCGCTTCGACCAAGTGATAAAAGAGAATGGGTTCATTCGATCAGTTGAGGAACCATGTCTCTATATCAAGTCGAGTGGGAGCAAGATTGTCTTCCTAGTACTGTATGTCGATGACATACTCTTGATTGGGAATGACATACCTCTCCTTTCTTCGGTTAAAGCATGGTTGAAAAACCATTTCCAGATGAAAGATCTGGGAGAGGCACAAAGAATTTTGGGCATCCGTATCTACAGGGATAGATCACGATGGATGTTATCTCTCAGTCAGGAATCTTACATAGATAAGATTCTAGAGAGATTCAGCATGACGAACTCCAAGAAAGGGTTCCTTCCTATGGCTACTGGGCTTCACTTGAGCAAGACTCAAGAAGCTAAGACATTGGAAGAGAAAGAGCGCATGAGTCGGATTCCTTATGCTTCGGCTATAGGATCGATCATGTATGCCATGATATGCACACGTCTAGCCGTTGCATATGTATTGAGTATAACAAGCCGATTCCAAGCTCATCCAGGTGAACAACACTGGATGGCCGTGAAAAACATTCTTAAGTGCCTAGTTCGAATGACCCGATCACCGTTTATTGTGACAATAAAGGTGTCATCTTCCAAGCTAAGGAGCATAAGTCTAGCAACAAAGCTAGACATGTACAACGGAAAGCTCATCTAATCAGAGATTACGTGGAACAAAAGGAGATATTTATTGATAAGATCACTACGGATGACAACATAGCTGATCCTCTCACGAAAGCATTACCACATGATAAGCATGAAAGGCACATTAATCCCATGGGAATTAGATGTGTTCCTAAGTTGTAGTACTCTTTTGTGAATTCATGTTATAATTCATTTTCTTGTGTACTCTATTACAACCTCATTGTTATGATATTTAATGTTTTGTTTTTCGTGTGGAATTGTACGCCAATTTTGAACACCACAAAGTGAACTGATCAACATTACATCGTTTATGGTCCTTGATTACCCACTTGAGCTGATAACTTAGGTAATCATTTTGTGACGTTGGTTGATGGTGGGTTCAACAAGCCATAAGTCAAACAGTTGACTGACCATTCACAAAGGCGAGTTATACGGATATCTCGTAGGACACCCCGTGACAACGTTATGGAGTCCTAAATGTTTTATAACATTGGGTGTCAGGTCGTGGATAGGACCTCCATAGTGTTCCTTAGAGTCGAGTCTTTTGACTTTCAACTGTCTCTTGAGATTAAGGCAGATTTTGGGTAACTTTGGTTTCTTTCCCACGGTCTTCCGTAACAGTGGCCAAGAGGATTTTTTCTGGGTTATTTCATGCTGCGCTTACATCTGCAGGATTCGAGTTGAGGGAAATATCCAAACCCTTATCAGGATTTTATCATTTCTCAGGGCCACTCGAGCAGTAGTAACTGAAATGCATGGCCATGCTCGAATACAGATTCGTTTTATCAGTTAAGTTACTCTCTAGTCGGGGAAACCACTCTTGATACAGATCGCTTGTGAGATACGACCTTTGCGAATACAGATTTGCAAATTGTCTTACATTGAGTGGGATAAATTTTAAAAGGATATGAGAATCGGTTATCGCACCTACACTTGTACGGACAAGTAGGAGTTTGTTGGAGCTTGTGTCCTCCACATGTAGTGTGATAACGTCATTGCACATACCCTTGTAAGGACAAGTGGGAGATTGTTGGGGCTGGTGTCCTTGACAGTTAGTACAATGACTTATTAAATCTCTTAAAGGATCACAAGGGCATACTTCAACTATTATTATCAGTTGATCCACGTTTATCAATAACGGTTGGCTTGCTAGATAAAGTTTGACGTTATTGTCATACAGATGGCGGTGATCAACTGGTCCCTATACGTCACACCTATAGGACACGTTTGAGAGATGTGAAGGTATGAAAATAAAGTCACATTTATGGCGGATATGACTAAACAGTTAGTCAGAGTATTGACTATTAGATTAGTCAATAAGATGTTGAGATTATTATTTAATACGAATTAAATAATTTTAGCTAATTCGGATTACATGATTAATTCGTAAATTAAATATAAATGGTTATATTTAATTAAATATTAAATTCGCGTATTAATATAAACAGTTATATTAATTGAGCTAATTAAACAATATCGTAATTTTCTTATCAGACCATTATTAATGTATCGACTGCACATTGTGACCAATGCATTAATATCTGATAACATGTATACGATTTATAATAAATACCCGCGAATTATATTTTTAGCAAAACGGGTCGAATCACGCATCGGAATAAGGTAAGAGTGGAAAGCCCACTCCTACCCTAGACCTGATTTCGGTCGGCCGAGTAGAGTAATACAAAAGGAGAGTAATTCTCCTTTTGTCAGGACTCTGGTACTCATTCTACTGTTAATTATTATTCTCACAATTAGGGTTTTTGGGAGCATCCATCTCCCAAAAACTTAGATCTCACATCTAAACCTCACAAAACTCTCCCCATATTGTAAGGCAATTGGAGAGCCTTTCTAGCACACGAGGCATCGTCTCAATCTAAGTCTTGGGTGCAAGTTATAGGAGGGAATTTGCTTTAATTCCTGTTCTTAGGCCAATCACGCAAGGACCAAAGGTTGTATTCTTTTCATGTTGTTTTTCTTATCTTATGACTATAATCACAATTGTAAATTTCGTTATAATCCAGCAATTTAAGGGTGAATACATGTTATATTCCCCACACGAAGTCCTTGGCTAACAAATTATTCTTGAAGAAAGATCTTTTCGAGCTCGAGATGGTAGATGAGGGAGATTTGAGGGATCATTTAAACAAATTCAATGGCTTGATCACCCAATTGGCGAGTTTGGATGAGACATTCAAAGAAGAAGACAAGGCAATAATGTTGCCGGCGTCTCTTCCCAAAAAGTATAACACGGTTATCACTAGTTTACTTGTGGGGAAGACAACATTGGCCTTAGATGAGACCGTTGTGGTTTTGCTCGAGTCCGAAAAGTTGATGAAGCAAGGAGGCGGTGGCTCTTCAATTGATGGAGGAGCTTTTGTGGGTGAATATCGTGGCAAGAAGAAGGGTGATTGGAAAAAGCACAATCCTAATATTAATTGTTTCTATTGTGGTGAGTTAGGTCATATTCAAACTATGTGGCCTAAGGCAAGAGAAAATTTGAAGGAGTTGAAAAAGAGTCGTGGAGGTGGGATTGCAGTTATGGTATGTAGAAGTTGATGATGGCGAACTCTTAATGGTTAATGGGGAAAAGGAACCTAAAGAGAGTTGTGTAACATCCCGTATTTTCGTAAAATCTAATTTAAGCGTTTTAAATTATTTTAAGTAATAAAATAATAATTTAATAATTTATTGTGAAAACTTTTAATTTAATTAGTAAGATCCGTCTTAAGAACCTTAAGTCCTTAAGACGAATACAAACTTGGTAAACTTAAACTCGTATCTTAAATATCCGTTCAAGTGTCCGACCCATTTAATTGACTCGGAAAGGACAGTCCATAAAACCCCCATAAACCCCCTTTCATCGACACAATTGCTCATCACCTTCAACATTTTACAGTAAACATAAGTTTCTCTCAAACCTCCATTTATTCATCTCTTTTTGATAAATTCTTCATCATCTGTTCATCAAATTGAGGTAACAATAACATTTTCGGAATCCTCATTCGATTTCCAAGCCATCTATCACTTTCTTTTTGTAAATCCTTAAACTCGAAAATGGGGCTGTTTTCCTTAAATTCCGTTTTGAGTCCTTAAATCCGTTTTCAATGTTTGTAGGTGAGGGCTTAGACGATCCAGAGGTCGATAGCTACTTGGTTGAGGAGGATCTTTAGCCGGAATCGCTTGAAAGGTGACGATAATGAGATAACTCGGCCTTTATGTGTATATTAGCAAGTTTGTTGTGTTCTTATGTTAAGTTTCTGATTTTGTTGAAGTATAATGTTTAAAGGACTTAGTAACATGTGTAGGAATGTTTATTTGTGATGAATTTATGCTTGTTGATGTTCTTAAGATCATATATTGTTTTTCTGAAATTTACACATTTTGCGACGGATACTTTATATATTCATTTGAGGATTGTTATGGGATTTGTATGCTGTTAGGATAGTAATTTTTTATGTTTATAATGTTGGGCAAAACATACTTGTAGTGATTTTTGAAGTTTATGTGTCGATTTGTGAAGTTTTGAAGGGGTTGGAAAACCCGATTTTCGTTACAGGCTCTCTGAGCCGGTCGACCGGCTGGGAGCGCATCTTGGTGTTTTTCGTATTTTTGAGGTTTTGGCCTTAGGACTGCCAGCCGGCCGACTGGCTGGTAGTCTCTTGTATAGTGTTTGGTGTTTGTTTTTGCGAAAAACCTAAGTAGAAAGGGAGCCCAGCCGGCAGACCGGCCGCCTGCCAGCCGGCTGGGAGTGTGTGTGGGTTGGTTTACGAAATAGCAAAGGCTAGGGAATGGATTCCCAGCCGGCCGACCGGCTGGGAGTCCTTGTGTGGTTTTTGTTTGAAAAGAAAGAGGTAGGCTGAGGAGGTCACCAGCCGGCCGACCGGCTGGGGACCCCTGTAAGCTAATTTTGCATTTGTAAATCGTTCGTAACTTTCAAACGGTTAATCGGTTTTGATTGAAACTCGTTTTGTATACCCGTGACATGTATTTGAGGTCCCCGGAGGATGGGCAACATTATATTGGGCTCGGGAATGGAGTAAGGATAGAGACCCCCCGGTCGGGTAACCGAAAGGGAAACCGGCTCTCCCTCAACTTAGTTCCCGGGGTCAATTAAGTGTTGATTAGAAGATAAGAAAAGTAGAACTATAGATTAGTTCATAGGCTTTGGTTGATATTGTATTGATGCGTATTAAGTTATGCCTTAAGCTGGCCTCTGAACTTAATACGTGAGTTGTTTGTCATATATGGGGATATGCCTTAAGCTGGCCTCTGAGCCCTATATGTGTATGTTTGTCGTGTCTGGGACATGCCTTAAGCTGGCCTCTGAGTCCAGACATGTTTGATAGTGATCGCGTTGAAACATGCCTTAAGTTGGCCTCTGAGTCTGACGAGTAGAGCAGCTGCACAACGGGGTAGCTAAGGAACTGACACCTTGCCCGGGGTGCAGATGTTTGGTGCTAGAACATGCCTTAAGCTGGCCTCTGAGTTTAGTACCTTGTGATGTGGTGAAGGGACATGCCTTAAACTGGCCTCTGAGTCCTTCGCTTTTGGATGCTAGTCTATGTCTTAAGTTGACCGCTGAACCTTTTACTTGCTGAATTTATCTGCTTGCCTTGAGTTGGTACGTGTCAGATATGGATATGAATAATGATGAGTAAATGAATGTTTGTTTGAGTTGTGGTTCGATCATCCAAGGCATTGGGTGACTCTTAGTTCGGTTTCATAAATAGTTGGATTGAAAGACCCCCCGACTGGGTAACCAGTAGGGAAACCGGCTCTCCTTCCTAACGGTTTATGAAGTTGGTTGAGAGCCGTGCACTAGAGTTTGCATAATAGTATGAGATCAGTTGATGAGATGTTTATGCTTCACATGTTGATATATGTTGGAGTATTATGTATTGTTTTATGTGTTACGTGTTGTCACAAAAGGTGGCTAGGAGAACTCTAGTCACTCCCCACTGATTGTGGCGTACATGTTTTCATGTATGTGATGGCCGGTTTTTTTCGTCAATTCCGACACCAAAAAAAAATTTATAAACTCCCAAATTAAGTAGTATAATTTAGGGTCGAACCCAAAAGATGGTGGGGTTAGGCTATAAGTCTTGGTCTAGTTCTAGTTTAGTCGGAAAAAGAAAGATTGTGAGATAGATAACTAAAGTCTAAAGCTAAAACAAGAGTAAACGATAAATTAAGGGAGTTAGGGGTATGGGGTGTCATGTAGTTAAGTATTGGTCTAGCAATAGGGAAGCATGACATAAATTAGCATTCTTTCAAATCACTAATTCACGCAATAAGTAAGGTGATTATCATCAATTAGGGTCTCAAACTAGCATTCTCTCGAACAACTAATTAAATTCCCGATCAATACATTAACTCACTTTCGTGACGTCAACTTAACAATCATAGTCAAGTAACTAAACCAATTAAACCTCGGATTTCTCGTTGGCATAATTAAGCACACTAATCGTCATTAGCATCACAAGACTAATAATGAACAATAATCAAACCAAACATTATTTAAACAATTACCCACATACAAGACTCAAACTTTTCTACACTAATCCCATCCCCTAACTATTAAACTACTCTAACATGATTAAATTAGTACCAACTAAACTACCCACTAACCTTAAACATGAAATAAACCTAAATAAATTAACAAAGATTAAAACTTTGATAAAAATAAA
This sequence comes from Silene conica, assembly GCA_029255685.2. Taxonomy (NCBI): domain Eukaryota; kingdom Viridiplantae; phylum Streptophyta; class Magnoliopsida; order Caryophyllales; family Caryophyllaceae; genus Silene; species Silene conica. The sequence continues at coordinate 80,923,232 of CM055314.2, forward strand.
CATGAACATTATAAAAACAATAAATGATAAAATAAGAACAAGTAATGAAAAATGGAAGAAATTTATACCATAGTGAAGAAAATGTTCGGAAATGTATAGATCTAGAAGACGGATTACAAAAACTTGAATCTTGTTAACTAATTAAGTAAAAAAATTAAGAGTAATTAAAAGAAGGAAAATAAGCTAAACTATTTATATCCTCTACTACCTACTGTTTCTGTTTTCATTTTCTCCCCCCCCCCCCCCCCGAAATGGTGCTGCGGACCCAAAATTTCTTGAGCTGCCTGAGTGCTTGTTTGCTTCTGACGTGACTCCACTAATTCACAAAAAACCACACGTGGCTGCTAGCAAGCTTGGGCCGAGACTCCGCTGCGCAAAACGAAGAATTGTTTTTCTTCCTCCCGAACTCTCTGCCCGGAACCACATTTTGTGTAGAGCCCAATTCCCATTATGCACGTGTTTTGGGTCTAATCTCCAGGTTGGTCATTTACTTTTCGTTTTTCTTTATCCGTCTTGAACCGACTTTATTTCTCATTTTCCGTCTTCGTTCACGAAATAGTTCCTAAATCAAGTTAAAACAACCAAAACAATGTCAAATTCCACAAATCTAACAATTATTCGCAATAAATAAATTAAAACTAATAATTACTAATTAAATAGTAAGATGAGCTATTTATATCAATTAAACACGTAAAATCGAGTCGGAATAAGGTATAAATGAGGGGTAAAATGGTACCAAAATAGTACTCATCAAATATCCCCACACTTAAACCTTACTCGTCCTCGAGTAAGCTCATAAACTAAATTAAAACACTTAATATAAAAGGACTAGCTACACTAATAAAATCCGATGGTAGGCAATTAACGGGCCTCCTCCGTCCCTTCAACTCACACCGAAATGCAATGAGGTATGCATCCCTTGCAAGGCAAGTGGGGGCTTGCGAGAAAATTTTGACACATCAAACAATTAAGCACAAGTCAACACATAAGATGCATCACAAAAGAGAAAAGCCGCTTTCCTCATCTAAGCGACGTAAATCAACTAAAAGAGAACAAATTCAAAATCGTAAACTCCCTCACAAATATTAATTCTACAAATCACTAAGAAAAAAAGGATGGCAACAAAACACCACCAAATAATGCTAAACTAGGCTACTTTCATAACCACTATCCAAATACTTTCGTCAAGGGCGATCAGATGGAATGGAATGATAATCCCCGCGATGCTAGAAGCAAAAGATACAACAAGTATAGATTCTTCACATAGTAAAGGTCATGGGTCGTCCCAAGATCGACAAGACGGCATGGCAAAATTGGTTTTTTGGAGTGAAATGCTCAAATCAATGCAAAATGGTGGATTTCATTCAAAATTTGACCTTATTTGTTTTTTCATTTCTTTTTCATTTCATGAGTTAAGATGGGGTTTGTCCCTCACGTGCTAATGTCCTTTGCTTTCGCCAATCACTTACTAGGCAACCGGTTAACCTCTAGACAATAGCTTATCGGGGTGACAATCACTCTGTCTTTGGGCGGTCGAATTCACAACCAAGTGGGAAGCCAATTCAATGGCTACCCTCCAAAGCACATCAAAGTGGTACGCCTCCATCAAAACAACATGTTTTTATTCTTTTTCAACAACCTTTTTTTTCGAGTTTTCTTTTTCATTCAAAACATTTCCACATCTTAAAATCATTGAAAAGAGCATTCCAAATTTATTCATGAAAATTATTTTTGGGTTGCCAAACCGCCAAGTCTAACAAGGTCACCTAGACAAGCTAATCAAAACCATTTCGCATCTCGGGGTTGGACAAGGTGACTCACATGCAAACCCTTGACTCGGTATTGGATCATGGTTCGAAAGATACTAGAAAAGCATAACCTAGGGTGTTTTAAAACCATTCTAAAAGACAAAGTCACAAGTAGAAGAATTATTTGCAATGACCTAAACGATTTTGTTAATTTTCCCAATTAGGCATTTTCAAAACATTATCCTAAATCCAACTATATGCCATGAATGCAACTAATATAAACATGTTATAATGCAAATGAGACTATCAAACTACATGCCAAACAAAACTAATGCATCTCCTAACAGCACAAAAGCACACAAACCACACACAATCTCCACAATATACTCCACATCCTCCATATACAAGCTCATCCTCCTCAATTGTAACAAAAGAATGAAAATGAGAGTGAAATAGGGGTTGGAGCGATCATACCATGGCATCTTCACAATCCAAAGCGGTGCTCAAGTAAGTGTTGCCTATGCGAAAGGAGAGAAAACAAGCAAAAGTATATACAATTCTACACTAATAAAATAAAAACATGTTTTTGAATTTTTTGAATTTTTCAAATTTTTATGGTTTTTTTTTAAAATGAAACGAATACGAAATGAATCCCCTCCCCACACTTAAAATGTACATTGTCCTCAATGAACCAAATGTAGGGAGGAGATAAGAAAGCAAAACATATTTTTTGAATTTTCAAGATTTTTTTTCTTTCAAAATTCCCTCCCCACACTTGAGACGGGCATTGCCCTCAAAAATCAAGTGTAAGAAGGGAGAATGAGGACAAAAATGCTAGATGCGAGGGAATCATGTAAAAAGGCATTCAATGAACGCATTAGTTTATCGAACAAAGTGGACCAATCCTCTCCGAAATGGTCATAGGCCATCATGGGCAACAAGTGAGACCAATAGTACCTATAGGGAACAAGACAAGTCATAAGCAACAAATAAGCATATATGAGCATATCGAAAGCAATAAACTCACCCTTAGTCTTGCCATCTCGTTCCAAAGGCGTAGAAGGAAAGCCAAGACCCTTCACTTTCGATACATTTGTTTTTGGTGCCTGTAGGGATGTTCCATCCCAGGCTGATGTATATATTTGTTTTTGATACTTAGAACTGTTACTTATCTATTTTGGTTTTATTTCAGTTTCCGTTTCAGTTTAAGACTTCTCGCATGTTGTTTATCTTTTAAAAAGTTTTAATTCCGCTGCATTTTTAGTACTTTTGTATGTTTATATTTCCGCTTTCGCGAGGGGTTTTGCAAGTTGGGTGTTAGATTCGGGAACTTCCGGTCACATATGTGGAAGAAAAGAGTGGTTTTCTTCTTATGAAGAATGTGAAGGAAAAATGGTTAGTTTGCTAAATGGTGATAAGGCAAAGATTGAAGAGGTTGGTGGGATTAAGGTAAAATTTAACGATGATCAAGTTAGAAGGTTTGGTGATGTTAGATACATACCAAACATTAGTAGAAATTTAATCTCATTAGGTAGATTAGATTATAAGGGTTGTACCATTCATGTTAAGAATGGTGTTTTGGAGGTCACTAAAAATGGTAAGGTGATTCTCAAAGGTAAAAGAGGTAAAACTAACTTATCCACATTTAATGGAAGATGTGATGAAGATGGGTTAGTTCAAGGGGATGTACTCTCAAGTGAAGGGGAGGTTCTTCCAAATGAAGGTAAGGTCGCTCCGCTCGATGATTGACAAGTCCAAAATAATGTTAGGCTTAAGGGGAGGTTTGTTGGGAAGTAACCCCAACATTGTTGAATGAATAAGGCTAGTAACATATAAAGTGTTTATGTTAGAATTATATATTATATGTTATTAAATGTAAATAAGGAGTTAGCTTTGAATGGAATAAATACTCTTAATGTAGTAGTTAGGTAAGTTAGGACTTAAGACCTTATATATAAGGGTCACTAGTCATGTTGGAAAGTAAGAGAGTAGTGCTTAATATCCCGAGTTAAGCATAGTTGGAAATCTTGGCTAGTAGTTAAATGTTTGAGAATTGATTGTATTATTGTTATTGTTTGAATAATAATACAAGTGGGGTTGTGGTTAATTCCATAACAAAATATTGTGTCTTTGCATCCTTATATTATTTGTACCAAAACCCCAACAGTACCCATTAACTAAACACTCAAAAAGATTGAAACTTTTGGTCTTATTAATTTGGGATTTGCCAAATTATAATGAGGTTAGTTGAATAATTGAATTTGACAACAAAAGAGGGATAGTTTTTTCCTTATTGAATTCGATTTTTTATTGTTTTAGAGAAAAAGGAAGTTAATTAGAAAAAGAAGAGGAAGTGGAAAAAGTACAAGGAAAAAGAAGAAACAGAAGCACCACCGCACCGCTATGGAAGAAGAAGAACAAAAGAGCAAAGAAAGGAAAATAATACAAAAGGGCATTATTGTTAAAAAAATAAGACTTTTTGTCGAAAAGTCAATTTGGATGCAATTTATAACCTGAGAATAATTTAAGAGAGCAATTTATTAAAAAGTTTGTAAAATGAAGTTTCTTTAGAAATGTCATATAAAAGAGGAAGTAATTATTAATTTACACTAAATTTAATTTCTTTATGTCATTGTTTTTTCTTAATCACTGTCCAACACGTCTTACTAGAACAACTCGTGCTATTGCAAAAAACATAACATAATCAGTCCATATAAACCTAACAAAAAAATTCAATCGTTGTTATTAATTATGGAGTATCGTTTAACAATATACGACAAATTTAACATTATCCAGACATAGAAAATAATCATTTTCCTTCAATCTGTAAAAAAAAACCACAAAAATAAAATAAAATGCAAAGCGGAATATTTAATAAAAAGTTTGAGAGAGAATGAGCTGATGACAAGAGGCGACAATCTGGTCAGTCAGACCAGGTTGGATCGGGTCACATAGGGTCGGGTCATATTGAGTTCAGGTAGAACGGATCAACCTATCCTTTTGAGAATAGTCGAGTCGGGTCGGGTTGGGTGGGTCAGGTCGTTATCAGGCCGGATTATTTTAGGTCAAATGATCTACTAGGTCGGCTCGGGTCATTTTTATATCCGATTACTTTATCGCATTATTTCTAATTTTTAACATTAATTTTACTTTTTAACAATAATTTGGTTTAGTTACTTCAATAATAGGTCAAACTTATCAATCTAAATACTAAAACACTTTTATTTTTGGTTACTAATTGTCAGCTCATCAAGTTAATCGGGTGGATATCGGATTCGGGTATTTAAGAATCGCCTTGTCGGATTACGAATCGTCTTCGAATTGGACAGGGTTGATTTTGCGACACATTTTTTTGTGTTGTATCTAGGCCCGGTTTGCTCGAAGTGCAAGTCGAATTAGACGTACCAGCTCTAAACTGATTGTAAAACTAAGGGTACCAGCTATAGACATATGGAAACTATTCCTTATATGGAAACTATTATTCGTACCTTCTATTATCTTAAAAATTCCTATTTTCGAACAGGCCAGTTGCACACTGATCGAGGTTGACGTACGTAAAACGATATCCAATTGATATTTGGAATACACACAAAAAGAGTTATGACTTATGTTGCGACCCATATGTAAACTTGAACAAGGGTCCCCTCTATGTATTGGGGACCTATAAGTTAGGATTCAGCATTTCTGATATAGTGATATCATTAGGTCTTCTTTCATATGACAATTTCCGTCCGAAAGATTTAAAAAGATTATATATAATATATAACTATTTTTTGGTTAGGGGTCACCGTTTTAGGTTAAAACCCGTTAGTAGAGATTCTTCATCAAATTATTTTTACTAATTTATGCAAAGGTACAACCATTATTTGTATCGATTAGTGACAATTGTTTCTCAAATTAATTTATCCAATTGGTTCCAAATTACTGTTTAATTTGGACATAAATAGATAAACTACTGATATTAGGAAAGCGCAATTTATTTTCGCAGTACGTTTTTTACTCAATGTAGTACTTTTTATACCAAATTTTCCATTTGTTGCCCTTTCCTAGAAAAACATTAAACCTAATTCGCTCTTCTTTCTCTCTAAGATTGAAAGCTTACTATCTTCCACCCATTAAAAATTTACAACTATGAACGACTATTCAGGTATTCAAGTGACGAACAGGTAATTAATTCATTAATCTTATACAGTATTACTTAGTAATTTGATTGTTTTTTTAATAATATGTTTTCTTTTTAATTAGGGTTTGTTCATCAACATGAAAAAAAAAGAATCATTGTTAATTATTTAGAAACGAATTGACATGCTTAATACTACGTAATACTTCAATTGATTTAGAAACCAACATAAGTTAATTGTTTAATCAATCTTTGTCAATTAGTACTAAACAAACATATTTCATTAATTTGGGTTTTTTTTCGTTTTACTCAAAGTAGTACAGTTATTTTTTGTTTCTTTTTTCCTTTTTTTTCAATATATTCTTAATTATTATGTTACCTTACGTTAATTTTCGCGCATATTGTTTTTTATAAAATTACTCGTCATGAAAATAAGGTACAAATAAAACTAATAATACTTATACTATTGATTTTCGCAATACACATTTTACTGTATTGAATAAAAATATACTGAGAAAATAAATTACTTTTCGTAGTACACATTTTGATATTAGAGAGGAAACATTAGAGAGGGACTAGGGGGAGAAAATGAAAAAGAAAATGAGAGGGGCAAAATTGTCAACAGTGTACTGCATTAAGTAAAATGTGTACTGCGAAAATCAGGACCCTAAGAAAGTATCGATCGATTTATATATGTAAATCCCAATACCCGCAATTTAATTCTTATAAGTATTTTCTTATTCTTTCAATGCGGAACAATGTGTTTTTACCAATCGAGTGAATATCCCTTCAACCCTACCACATCTTTACCTCTGTCATACGTTCATACGCGCAGCTTCTTCCTTCAGAGTATACGTGGGTAATTTTGTTACACACAGCTTCTTCCTTCAGAGTAAACGTGAGTGGTTTTGTTTTTAGGGTAATAACTAATAACGTGAGTGAGTTTGTAGTAGTACTAATTAATGTTTCCTGGAAGGATCGATACTGAGTGAAGATAGAATCAAGCAAGTAAACTAATGGTAGTACTTGAAAGTTGAGATTTATAAGATTTTAATACACTATTATTCTATCATTATAATTTAATTTAATGTCATAAGACCCATGATGGTTACACAGCTATTGAACTGCTTACGTTGTAATGTGACTATTATATGTACGTACTCTATTATTGTTCACGAGTTTTTCGTAAGTTTGTGACGGATCAAATAGAATTCACCTGGGTAGATAAACATAAATCATTTATAACTTCTAATATACTCTGATTTTTATGTTATCTACCCATATGAACGATATTTTACCCGTTACAAAAGTTTGTGACAGATATACCAAAACAAGGGATACGAGAGACTTACCGACGATTATTGTTTGATTATTTGATATTTTGATTCATTGATCACGTTTCCTTTTGGTTTCTGCTTAATAAGTCAATACTGTTCTGACTACAAACAAATTTCTACCTGCTAGTTGTTCGTGCCATTCATTTCTACGTAATTTTCTTGGAATGCTATGGATAGAGTATATGAATGGTTGTGATAAATCTGATGATTATGGATATAAAACAATACAAGGGTAATATGTACGTGCTTATATACTAGTAATTACAAAGAAAAATCTAGCTAGGATAAATATTTACCTAAAACTTAGATAAGTTTGAGTTGGGAGATGTTGTGCGGAAGCGTGAATATCTCGTGTTGAACCTCTGCTGTGTCAGTGCTCATTGTCCATAATACGATATTGTCCGCTTTGGGCCAAGCCCTCAAGGATTTACCTTTGGACTCTTTCTCAAAAGGCTTCGTACTATTATATTTTCAGGACACTTATAAAGGTGATATTTCACCTTACACTACCGATGTGGGACATGAGTTTGCACCCTAACAATCTTCCCCTCAAACCAAGGACCATCATAATAACTCGGGTCTTTGAGCTCCATGGAGAACTCCCACACTCTACAGCCCCAACTTCCATAGACACCCGAAACATCACCAAGTCTTGATCACCTCCCCTTAGCCGACTCACTATGCTATCACGAGTCATGTCTTGCACCACATGTGGTCAAGTGAGTGCCCCCACATGCTCCTATACCAGCATGTCCATGTGCCCTTCTTGGGGATTTTGCTACACATGCATATCGAACCTCCTCTGCATCCAATATATCCTGGACCGGGTCCGCCACTTCTGTGGCACCCAATCTGATAAGGGTCCACCTGATCAGCAGTTCTAATACACAAATTAAATGGTCAACTTCAAGTCTTGGGCCTGCTGATGCATCATCGTGTCTAGCCCAAGTCAAACCTTGGGCTCTGATACCATTTGTTGTGCGGAAGCGTGAATATATACCTCGTGTTGGTCCTCTGTTGCGTCAGTGCCCATTGCCCATAATAGTACGATATTGTCCGCTTTGAGCCAAGCCCTCACGGATTTACTCTTGGGCTCCTTCCCAAAAGGCCTCGTACTATTATATTTTCAGGACACTTATAAAGGTGATATTACACCTTTACACTACCGATGTGGGACATGGATTTGCACCCTAATTAACAGGAAATTACAAGGAGTCGGAATTTGTTCTAGTATTTTTATCAAGTCGTATAATTCGAGGTTAATTAGAGTTATTAAAAATCTTAAATGGAATATCCTTAACTCAACTTCACTATGTTAAAAAAAGTGCTGAAAAAATTTAACAGTTTTGATGTTATAACTGCTAGACTTGCTTATGATCGATGGCAGTATATATTTATGTGTGAAAACTTGGGTGAAAGTGTCTTCCAAGAAGAATATGCTAAAATTATAGGAAGTAAGTGTGATATTTCTCATGAATTGTACTCGACCAGACATTGGTTTGCTATTATTAGATTGGGTTAGTATATACACAACCCTATCTAGTGTTGAACATTGGAATGCACTTCATCATTTACTTAAATACTTAAAAGGAACAATTGATTTGTCTTTGCATTAGTGTAAATTTCTTGATGCGTTATTAGAAGATTATTGTGATGCAAACTTGGTTTCAGGTAATGATGAAATTTGTTCCATTAGTGGTTATGTGTTCATTGATGCGTGTCGTGATACACCAAATATAATAACCTAGGTCTACTAACTAATAGCCAGTGAAAGTAGGGTCGATCTCCACAGGGAGGTAATGTCTATATGCAAATTTAGTTCGTTCAGTCACAAATTGGGGGTTTTTAAATTGTTTGTCTAAACTACGAAGAGATTAAAAGAGAGAAACAAGGAAGAGAGAATTAAGGCGAGAAAATAATAAGTCTAAACAAGAGAAGATAATATGTTAGGAATCGGGTCGCCATGGTATTACGCTATCGGATTAATATAAGTCAGCCAGTCTTGATAAGGTGGGTAGCGATTATCTCCTTTCAGTCTCAAATCACCCTAGTATCTTCTAAATAACTTTCGCTCAATTAGGTTCAGTCTATTGTTCTATATGCAAGTCTACCCTTCCAATCTTTCGAACTAGCTCAGGTTTAACTAAATAAACCGGTCTCCTGCGCCCGCTCAATCGACCTGTTCACAATTAAATTGTCATCAAACAACCCTTATTACAAAACTAACTAAACATGTCAATCCTACTGCTTTACTACCGTGGTTTCCCTCATCCCAACATATAAAGAGATTAACTACACATGGCTTCGGGAAGTACACTAACCATTGCGACGGAAGCATAAAAAGACATGATATCAAATAATTATAAGCAATAAGAGAAATAAGAGTAACAAGAATAAATTAAAAGCAAGTGAATTAAAGAGAGAAGAAAGATTACAAATTGATCTGGAATGTAACGCAAGGAGGAACGAAGAAGAAAACAACCCTAAAAGTTACTGATCTTGAAAAGTGTGTAAAAAGAGGCAAGTCAAATGATAAGTTAAGTGATAGTCTAAAGTATGAGATGATCTGATTAAAGAAACACTAATCTCTTTTATAATGGAAATTAGTGTTCTCAGAAATCTAACCTAAAAGCTAACGCAAAAGCGCGGCCCATTAAATAAACTGCTCGATCGAGGGAGTAAATCCTCTCGATTAAGTGGAAATAGCCGCGATCTCCTCGATCGAGGAGTTTAACTATCAAAAGCTCTCGATCGAGGAGTTTAAGTACTCGATCGAGGAGTTTAAGTACTCGATCGAACAGATAAAGTACTCGATCGAGTACTTCCCAGCGCGTAATTCCTGTTTCGCGCACTGAATTTCAAACGGCTGCCATTTCTTCATTATTTGTGTGAATCAAGCGATTTTTGCGGTGTTGGAAAGCTAATAGTATAAGATTTCATCTAAAATTGGAATCACCTGATTATATATTGTAAAATCTAGATATGGCTTTCCAAAGTAGGCATTAGTAAATTGAAGTTATTCCTTGTTCGCCTAGCTTCCTTTCTTCATTACGCACCTCAAATAGTTTTTCACTTGGATTTATGGGTGGTTTCACGCTTCCCAATCTTCGTGGATTTTGTTCCAACTCTTCATCTGCTAAATGTGTTTACTCGGGACAGTTTTAGCTCGGTTTTTACTGCTTTCCAGCTTGTTCCTACAAAATAGTAAGAAAAGCACAAAGTAGCGTGTTCGCGACATAAAGTGATATAAAATAATCCATAATGCATAGAAATGTGTGCTAAAAGGTACTGAAAAATATATATATATATATAATATGCATGCATCAAAATTCCCCAAACCAAACATTTGCTTGTCCTCAAGCAAACTATATGCAACCAAGTAGACTAATGCAACTAACTAATGAACCTAATGGAAAGGAGTAAATCTCAGAGCTAGCCATAAGTCAAGTACTAATAAACCGCTTTCATGCAAATAATCAACCACCAAAAAGCTAGATACAGAAACAAACGAATTTATGCATATCTTGAAAATAACTTGGACATTTGACCTTGCAAGACTTGTATATTCGGAATCTCCCGGGTCACTCTTCTCTCAACAAAGCAAAGGGTGAGTATGATATGTGCAAAGAGAGAAACAAAATGTAGACACTCACCTAGACTACGACCAACATAATCATGCAATGCAACTAATATGACAAAATATTCTAGCTAACGTACACACGTATTTCAACCTTTCAAGGACTATCACATGCCGAATACTTGCAAAAATTTGGATAAGTGAGGTATGGGTAAGAAGAGGCAAAACAAATATGGAATAAAGGAGATAAATCGTCAAGCTAGCTACCTAATCTTAACCGTATAAGATCCGTCTTCTTATCTCATAATGAAACACAACGCCATGGTTTGACATACAACTCACTAAATCAAATAAAATGAATCGGAACAAAACCGGATAGCTTATTAAGCACTAACTTATTCCCAAAAGATATACATAAAGTGCGGGAATGACAATCACATCTCCTTTTCTTTTCCTTTCTCTTTTTCTTTTTCGTTTTTCAGATTTTTTTTGAAACTTTTTTTTTTCTTTCTTTCTTTTTGAATTTCAGCTATCTTCTAATAAATCTAATCTGATCCAAAAATTCCAAATTCTCCAATCACTAACTCCGATGCAAAAGAACGAACCAAAACTAATACAATAAAACATGTACCACAGAAACTGACACTAAACTGGCTCGACACAAGGTAAGTTTAGATTTGGGTGTAGCTAATGGGTCAACTGGCAGTTTTTGGCTAACTGTGGAGTTTTAATGGCTAAAATGAGAAGAAGGGGAAAATGCAAGTATTCTCCAAACATGTAATATCGACCACAAACACATACATGTAGGCAATAAGAAATCAAATGTCATATACATGCAATGCTATGAAATGCAGGGAGTAACTACTGATCTTAATCTTACATGAACCGGTCATGGATGTCACCAGTTATAAGCTCTAAACCTCAGATTTTAAGCAGGTTGCCAAAATACAACTCAAGTCTATTAATCCAAGTATATATATTTTAAGACAAAATTTGGGACATGCTTTACAAGATTTTGCTGAATAAGTGGTGAAAAATGCAAGGAAAGACGACAGCAGTTGTGACTTAAAGTGCATTATCATCATCAAATAACTCCAATCCGACTCGACTATATGCAAAAATAAACGTGATATTTTTTTGATTTTTGATTTTTTTTTGAAGTTTTTATTTTTATAACAGAAATTAAATGACATAAAATAAACGTGAAAGCATACAAATGAAAATGCAGACGCAAAAGGATGTATTACCCTCCCCCAAACCAAAACAGACAATGCCCTCATTGTCTTCTCAGCAAATAACATCACATAAGGGGGAACGGGGAAAACACATCCTAATACATGTTACTAAGGGAATAAGTACAAAAGGGAAAAACTAAATGCAAAAGATTGGAAAATGGGAACAGAAACTTACAAGATGCGAGCTTCCCCAAACCAGCAGCTGAAATAGAGGGAGCTAGTGTAATACCTCGCATTCTATTTTAATAATTATTAATGATATCGACGTGTTGTTGGTCTTTTGAACGTTTATATTCGATAATTAATTTATCGAATACGGGTTTTATGTTTGATATGCTATTAGTGTAATATCGGGTTTGGGTATTAGTTATTAGATCACGTTTTAAGAAAGTGTTTTGGGCCTCGAATTGTGTGCAACCAAAGCAGCCCAAAACCGAAAACACACACACATTGACCTTAACTTCAGACCTCGTCAACCTGCAGCCATATAAAACACCTCCCTAACCCTACTTTTGCCCTAATCGACACTCAACCAGCCTCCCACACTCACTGCCGTCACATCCTAGTTTGAAGAGAAGGGCTTTCACGGGGGGCTTAGGGTGTCAAAGGGTGGTCGTTTTGCTCAGTGAAACAGGTACACACGCAAGCTTCTCGTTCTATCCTTGTTGTTCTTCGTTTTATCCCAACTGTACTTTCGTGTATGCATAGTTATGGTTCTGATCTTCGCATATTAGGAGTCTAGGATGTGTAGTTGTCGTTTTTAGACCATTGTGGTGTCGTTTCTGACTGCCTAGGACCATCGTCGAAGGGCGTTTTGTCGCTGGTGTCAACTCTTGGTCTCGTATTTCCAGAACAGAGTTTTCAGGCGCGTGTTTTGGTGATGGGTTCGATGGAATTCTTGTTCGTGTTTATTCTGGGTGTTAGAGGTGCTATGTTGGTAGTAGTCAGGAGGTTTGAAGGGTGGTGGTCACGGTGGTTTAGGGCTGTTATATCCGCTATTAGAGTAAGGTTTGTTTTGGGGTGTCTGTCGGTTAAAAACAGAGTCGGGTTTCAGATGGGGTTTTTGTATGCGGTTGTTGGTGGTGGTTGGGCATGTCGACGGCCAACCTCCTCTCCCCTGGGACCACCGTGGCTCAGAGGCGAGCGTGGTGGTGTTAGGGGCGAGGTCGGTGGCTGTTATGGGGTCAGACGTGTTGGCTGTTTGGGGGTGCTGGTCTCGGTTCAGGGGTGTCGGGTTACGGGGCTGTTTGGTTTGTTATGCGCGGGTGTATTAGTTTGGTTGCTATGATTGTTATTCTTATCATTACTATTATCTTGTTACTTATTATAATCATTGGTACAATGTATTATTATTATTATAATTTGTGTTATTATTATTTATTATTATTATTATTATTCATGTTATCATTATTATTAGTTGTTGGTGTTTATTCTTGGTGCTTTGTTATTATTATTATTATTATTATCATATATTGGTATTAATATTTTTATCAATTTTCTTTTTATCAATGTTGTTGTTTTGCATATTAAAATACCATAAATATAATTAGTAAGTTAATGTTGATGCATAGTTATGTTACCACTATTTTGTAACAATCCTATTATCGTGTTATCTAATTTTATTAGTGATGTTTGTAGTTCCTAAAGTTATTTTTATTTAAGGGGCTTTACGGGTCGGGAAGTTACTATTTTAGGAAAGTTACTATTTTGGGAAAGTTTCTAATTTGGGAACTTTCCAATTTGAGAAGTTGCTATATTCGGCATTTTGTTACGATACTAAGTATAGGATGAGGTAAAGATTGTAATCGTTGAATAATATATGTTTAGGTGACGGTTTCCGCGGGGAACATCTTTCGGAGCTGTTGACTATCCTTCTGCAGGTTGAGGTAGGGGAAACTACTAATGTTTGACGATGTGTAAACCGTTCATAATTGATATCAAACATGTTGTTATATATTATTATGTGATCTTGATATTGTGCATTTATACTGTGATAACGATGAGGCGGTGAGATGATGGGTCCTGTGTTTGGTGCGGAGATAAAGGGTCTGTGTTTGGTGCGGAGATAAAGGGTCTGTGTTTGGTGCGGAGATAAAGGGTCTGTGTTTGGTGCGGAGATAAAGGGTCTGTGATTGGTGCGGAGAAAAAGGGGCTGTGATTCGGAGTGGAGAAGTTCAACTTTCTATTTATAGTAATGTGGTTTGTTTACAGTTTTTCTCTACTCAACCTCGTGGTTGACCCTGTGTATTCGTGTGACACCTGTGATGAACCAATTATTGGGGAGCAGATTGACAGGTGTTGAGACTGTGGGAGCTAGGGGAAGAGAGAAGCTTGGATCCGGACCTGCCTAGAGTCTAGATCACCACAGTAGTTACTTATGAGTTGTACTTTTGTTTTATCAAGACAGTTGTTTTAATTCAGTTGTATAAACTCGTTCTTTGAGATAACTTATCAATTTAAAGTACTGTTTATCTTCCTTTGTATCTACTGCCTCGGGAAACCGAGATGGTAACATCCTTATTTATCTAGGGGGTCCTAGTACAGGCCCTTAAATAAATGGGGGTGTTACAAAGTGGTATCAGAGCGAACGATCCTCAGGCCTAAACCAAATGAATAATAATAAACATAGGGAGAGTCATATAAAATGAACCCCGAGATGGGACTGATAGGAGCCCCAAAAAGGAACGGGATGAGTTAGGGGCCCCCTCACACCAAACCTGGGCCCTTTCTGTTCTGTCTCGGGAACCCAAAGAGAGTAATTGAAGAGTGGGGTAGGCTATGTAATGACCTGGCTATATTGTGTTAACGTCCTTGCAGGAGAAGAATGAGGTAAGTCATATGTGAGTTCTGATTAAGGACATGTGTGATATGAACTGTGGATTGATATGGATAAGTGAATTGAAATTATCAGAGTTCGAAGTTGTATTGGTTGGGCCATGATCAGAGTGACGTGATCATATGATTTTGATATTTTGGAAGTGTTCATACTATTATCTGTTATTTAAATGACTATCGTTATTACATGATTTTGAGGTTTAACTTCTTGTAGGATGAGTAATTCTGTTGATTTTATTAGCATGTGCTATAGTGATCCATATTTAGTGATATGCGAAATGTATTGCCCAAGCTATGAATGTATATAGATATGTGTTGCATATATCGTACTTAAGATTTTATGCCTACTTTACGCATTTAAAGTTGATGTGAAGTTCGTAATCAGTATGGGACCTCATAGTAGCTTCTAGTTTATAATTCCGTACCTGGGTAAGTTATTATTATGCCTTAGTAGAAACTAATTCTTTTAGATACACATGTATAACAATCAAGTTATTTAGTTGATCCTACTCCCAGTTTGAAATCGTTCCCGTGACCCAGATAACGAGTATCGTGGTAATAAGAAATGAATGTTAATACTGTTCAAGCAATGTGAAGTTGTAAAAGAACCAATTGTTTTAATAAGTTTCCTGAATGTTACCTCGTTTGTACAGGATGCCATCTTAAATGTGTTCTATATTTGAGTATGAAAAGTTTATGTATGACAACCTCCTGAGTTGGTGTTACAATGCTGTTGGTTTCATGTTAATAGGAGTTATATTTTGAGTGAAATAGATCTTTTAGTTGACAGTGGTTAGATTTTTACTGCACAGTCTCGTTTGACCATCCTGTTGTAAAAGAAATCATTTAAAACTTGGTTATTGTTTATGCATAATTCCACCTCTACTGTTCAGAATATGCCCTTACGTTTTCAAGATGATAGGCCATGTAAAATCTTAATGAGTCGTTAATTAATTGTGATTCCTGCGAGTTGCCTAATTTTCTGTTAAATTGCTGTGAAGTTCCTGTTCAGACCGTTTGAGCTATGAATATGGTATTAAATAATTACCTTGAGATATGCTTTCAATTCTTTTCCTACGATTAGTTAATTCTTACATTAATCAACTGTTATTTATTTATGATTCATGTAAGTAGCTGCAGAATGTTTAGTTGGTAAAGCTGTGAGGTATGGAAGTTTCATATAAAAGTTTAATCAAATGTGAACTATGTGATGTGACCATGTGACATCCTGATTTGGCCTTAATAACATGAACAGTAGGCGTATGGTATGAGTATGAATCCTCACTATATGATAGCGTAACCTTGTTTATTTCGTTAAGTTTATTATAGAATCGTTTCCAATTATGTGTCTAGTATTACGACCTCAAAATAAATATGTGTTGCTCGTATGTGATGTCAAAAGTATGATTACCTGAGGAGGGTCTTGTCAAGTGGCAGAATGAAACTTAACTGGTAAGCCTATTAGCATGATATAGTAATCCAATAGTTATATGTGATTGTGATTATTTGAACAATGTAAATCTTGTTGATGTTCTTTCGTGTATTGATGGTTTATCTCTGTCTGGTTCCCTGTGATTATAATCTTTATAACTTTTCAAGCATATTATTATACCATACAGTGAATTGCATATTGTATTTTACGACCTGATCACGATGTGTTGAATAATCAATTGTGACATATGGTTTATGGAAGTACCAGTCTGGTGAATTCGTTTACTTTTATCGTTAATTTTGTTTTCATAATTCATGAACTACCAGAGCAATGTTTTAGTAAAGAAGAGTCAGAATGTCTCCATGTGGTCTTGTTTCGATCTACAGATTGTAAAATTGTCTTTTGATTCATGTTTATAAATTGCAACAAATTACCGCTTCAATGTTCCAAGGTTTCAAATGTTTTCCAAGTGATGATTATCCATGATAACGCTGATGTTTGATAATTACAAGTGATTATTTGCAACATACCAAATTCTGTAGCTACGTGTTGATGAAATCCTGCCGGATGTTTAATTGTGGCATATTATATAAACCTCTTAATTTGCAAGTCGTATATATTACCAGTTTCATGGTAAATGATGTAAGGTGAGTGGATGTGATATGTACCTAACTGATTTTAACTTATGGATATTTAGGTATGATAAACGGTCTTGTTAACCTATGATTGGTGTGTGTCTTGTGTAATATGTCTATGCGCCATGTTTAATTACGTTAATTAATTTTGCACTATGTCTTTTCCTAAAATATAATTTTGCTTCTATAGTATGGTTTTTTTAACATGAATTTTTTTTTATTGTCAATTATGAGCTAAGAGTTTACTGGTTGTTTACATTGGTGTAATTATGTTAAGCTTGTGTTGCTCAAAAGTATACCAAGTGTAATGGCTTATTTGATTCATGTGTCATAATTCTAATGGGATATAATATTGTGGTTGCTATTACCTATGTACGGACGTTACTAGTTATATATTTTGTACCTTTTATACAAGGCTTTCGTGGGTTGGATTGTTGGCTTAACTAAGTGGTGAGCGTATATAATTGGAAGTTTAAGGGCCGAGCTAAGTATCAAACAACGGTTTAGGTGGGGTATGGAAATTAAGGCTAAGAGTATGAATTGGCTTGAATAGTCTGTGAAAGAGATTTGTTAATGACTTTACCTTCGCTACTATGAGAATGAGATGAGTTTTCTATGTTACTAGAGTATGATGATATAACGGGTTAGAATGTGGACCTTTACTTTGTGTTGGTATCGTGTGATTGTTGTCGTATCCTTTGACCTAGACTTGTGGGTGAGTTGCTTCGAGTCTTGTATTCTAAGGGTTGAGCATGGTTCTCTTGACGATATTGATAACAAAATTGAGATGCGTTACTGGCATTGAGTTATGGGGCCTTTGTGCCGAGATATGTTTACGGTCCAGAGTGACCATGGCTATTGAGTTATGTTTATATGAGTTTGGAATCGATTTTAAGAAGGAAATATGGTTTTGCGGTTTATTCAGTCAGTTCACTCACCCCTTGTCTTGGTCTTAGGTTTGACGATGAGAATTTGATACTTGGTTACTGAGAGTATGATTTTAGGACATAGAGTAATGATTGAGACGGAGTAATGAGCTAGAATTTATTATAATAAGGTTACGGGGACGTAACCATGTTTTAAGGAGGATAAGATTGTAAAATCTTAATGATTTATGACGTGGTTAATTGGTATATCGTGATGGTTGGCTTGATAATCCTGATTACTTTTGTTATGCATTTTATTGTGCTTCATGAAGTATATATATATCCTTTAATTTACTACGTTAAACTTTGAGGACAAAGTTTTTTTTAACAAGGGTAGAATGTGACAGTTCTTGTTTTGAGAGTACCAGTTATTAGTTTCTGAGGTTATGTATGTCACAATTGACCAGTTGTTGATCATGGGATGGTGAACTTCGGGACGAAGTTCATTTTAAGGAGGGAAGACTGTAATACCTCGCATTCTATTTTAATAATTATTAATGATATCGACGTGTTGTTGGTCTTTTGAACGTTTATATTCGATAATTAATTTATCGAATACGGGTTTTATGTTTGATATGCTATTAGTGTAATATCGGGTTTGGGTATTAGTTATTAGATCACGTTTTAAGAAAGTGTTTTGGGCCTCGAATTGTGTGCAACCAAAGCAGCCCAAAACCGAAAACACACACACATTGACCTTAACTTCAGACCTCGTCAACCTGCAGCCATATAAAACACCTCCCTAACCCTACTTTTGCCCTAATCGACACTCAACCAGCCTCCCACACTCACTGCCGTCACATCCTAGTTTGAAGAGAAGGGCTTTCACGGGGGGCTTAGGGTGTCAAAGGGTGGTCGTTTTGCTCAGTGAAACAGGTACACACGCAAGCTTCTCGTTCTATCCTTGTTGTTCTTCGTTTAACCCAACTGTACTTTCGTGTATGCATAGTTATGGTTCTGATCTTCGCATATTAGGAGTCTAGGATGTGTAGTTGTCGTTTTTAGACCATTGTGGTGTCGTTTCTGACTGCCTAGGACCATCGTCGAAGGGCGTTTTGTCGCTGGTGTCAACTCTTGGTCTCGTATTTCCAGAACAGAGTTTTCAGGCGCGTGTTTTGGTGATGGGTTCGATGGAATTCTTGTTCGTGTTTATTCTGGGTGTTAGAGGTGCTATGTTGGTAGTAGTCAGGAGGTTTGAAGGGTGGTGGTCACGGTGGTTTAGGGCTGTTATATCCGCTATTAGAGTAAGGTTTGTTTTGGGGTGTCTGTCGGTTAAAAACAGAGTCGGGTTTCAGATGGGGTTTTTGTATGCGGTTGTTGGTGGTGGTTGGGCATGTCGACGGCCAACCTCCTCTCCCCTGGGACCACCGTGGCTCAGAGGCGAGCGTGGTGGTGTTAGGGGCGAGGTCGGTGGCTGTTATGGGGTCAGACGTGTTGGCTGTTTGGGGGTGCTGGTCTCGGTTCAGGGGTGTCGGGTTACGGGGCTGTTTGGTTTGTTATGCGCGGGTGTATTAGTTTGGTTGCTATGATTGTTATTCTTATCATTACTATTATCTTGTTACTTATTATAATCATTGGTACAATGTATTATTATTATTATAATTTGTGTTATTATTATTTATTATTATTATTATTATTCATGTTATCATTATTATTAGTTGTTGGTGTTTATTCTTGGTGCTTTGTTATTATTATTATTATTATTATCATATATTGGTATTAATATTTTTATCAATTTTCTTTTTATCAATGTTGTTGTTTTGCATATTAAAATACCATAAATATAATTAGTAAGTTAATGTTGATGCATAGTTATGTTACCACTATTTTGTAACAATCCTATTATCGTGTTATCTAATTTTATTAGTGATGTTTGTAGTTCCTAAAGTTATTTTTATTTAAGGGGCTTTACGGGTCGGGAAGTTACTATTTTAGGAAAGTTACTATTTTGGGAAAGTTTCTAATTTGGGAACTTTCCAATTTGAGAAGTTGCTATATTCGGCATTTTGTTACGATACTAAGTATAGGATGAGGTAAAGATTGTAATCGTTGAATAATATATGTTTAGGTGACGGTTTCCGCGGGGAACATCTTTCGGAGCTGTTGACTATCCTTCTGCAGGTTGAGGTAGGGGAAACTACTAATGTTTGACGATGTGTAAACCGTTCATAATTGATATCAAACATGTTGTTATATATTATTATGTGATCTTGATATTGTGCATTTATACTGTGATAACGATGAGGCGGTGAGATGATGGGTCCTGTGTTTGGTGCGGAGATAAAGGGTCTGTGTTTGGTGCGGAGATAAAGGGTCTGTGTTTGGTGCGGAGATAAAGGGTCTGTGATTGGTGCGGAGAAAAAGGGGCTGTGATTCGGAGTGGAGAAGTTCAACTTTCTATTTATAGTAATGTGGTTTGTTTACAGTTTTTCTCTACTCAACCTCGTGGTTGACCCTGTGTATTCGTGTGACACCTGTGATGAACCAATTATTGGGGAGCAGATTGACAGGTGTTGAGACTGTGGGAGCTAGGGGAAGAGAGAAGCTTGGATCCGGACCTGCCTAGAGTCTAGATCACCACAGTAGTTACTTATGAGTTGTACTTTTGTTTTATCAAGACAGTTGTTTTAATTCAGTTGTATAAACTCGTTCTTTGAGATAACTTATCAATTTAAAGTACTGTTTATCTTCCTTTGTATCTACTGCCTCGGGAAACCGAGATGGTAACATCCTTATTTATCTAGGGGGTCCTAGTACAGGCCCTTAAATAAATGGGGGTGTTACAGCTAGTCATCTCCCGGCACCAAAGCGCGTGATAAGGAAGTATGGACCTCCCCAAACCAACTAACAACATGGGAGGTCACATTTAGCAGTATAGGGGTCAGCTAAATTCACGAACAAAGTGCAAGAATACCTGCAAATTCGCAAATAGCAACCACAAAACTACCAAGACCGAAAGAAAAGCCAATTGTTTAAAGTCGAGCAAACTAATTATTAAAAAAAACACACTAATATCCGAGGATCCTTGTAACACCCCAAGAGTATGAGAGGAAAGTTGTCCCACATGGTAAAAAAATGAGTTTGTGTGCAAATTTGTCCCACATCGGTAGAATGTGAGGCTTGTAATATGTTTATAATAGCTCCCACCCATCACTTAGTAACAAGGCCTCGTGCTTTTGGGCTTATGTGAGGACAAATAATGGGCCCAAAAGTGCTCACCCATCTTATTGGGTTTGTGTTACGACGGTGGTGGGTCGGGTTGTTACAAATGGTATTAGAGCGACCCTGCGACCGTGTGGTGAGCATGTGGTCGGGAGTACTCGGGTCATTCACCTAGCGGGGAGGATTATGGGTTTGGCTATGGTCAAGTTTGAGGCACAATGAGGACGTTATGTTCTTTAAGTGGGGAAGTTTGTAACACCCAAAGAGTATGAGAGGAAAGTTGTCCCACATAGAAAAATATGAGTTTGTGTGGAGATTTGTCCCACATCGGTAGAATGTGAGGCTTACGATATGTTTATAATAGCTTTCACCCACCACTTCGTAACAAGGCCTTGTGGTTTTGGGCTTATGTGAGGACAAATAATGGGCCCAAAAGTGCACAACCATCTTATTGGTTTGTTTTACGACAGTGGTGGGTCGTGTTGTTACAATCCTACTATCCATTCAGGCGTTTGCTGGTGCGAGGGTCCTGCATGATTGCAACAGTTAGTACTGGGTGGTATTTTTATAAGTTCATTACCTGGGGCCAGCGTCTGGCACGGAGGTGAATCATAAGAGAGGTATCCCAGCCCTGTTATTATTCCTGGAGGAATGACTCCTGTTAGATCTAGGTGGGTAACCAGTTCTGCTGGAATGGGTCGCATTTCATTTCCGCTCCCAGAATTTCTTCGGGATCTGGCTTCTACATCTGTTATGTTGCTGGTTTTGGGCTTATGTGAGGACAAATAATGGGTCCAAAAGTGCACAACCATCTTATTGGGTTTGTGTTACGACGGTGATGGGTCGTGTTGTTACAATCCTACTAGCCTTTCAGGCGATTGCTGGTGCCAGGGTCCTACATGATTGTAACGGTTAGTACTGGGTGGTAATTTTATAAGTTCATTACCTGGAACTAGCGTCTGGCGCAGAGGTGAATCATAAGAGAGGTATCCCAGCCCTCAGGGTGTTATTATTCCTGGAGGAGTGACTCCCGCTATATCCAGGCGGGTAACCAGTTCTGCTGGAATGGCTCGCATTTCATTTCCGCTACCAGAATACCTTGGGGGTCTGGCTTCTACATCTGTTATGTTAGTTGCTGGTTGGACCTGCTCGACTTCTGGATGCAGTTTGCTCTCTTAGTTCCTGGTTGTCTTTCGTGAGGCCATCCCAGGCTCGGCGGAGTGCGTTCATTCCTTCCATCATTGTTTTCCACATCTCTAGTGTCGGAGTCGTGGTTGGAACTGCCTGCCTGAGGTTTGGCTCCTTACGTTGATGCTTCCTTCCAAGTTGGTCGCCGAAGATACTGATGCGTGTTGTTCATACACAAAAAATAAAAGCCTAGGTCCTACTAACAGAAGCTAGCGGTAAATAGGGTCGATCTCCTCAGGGAAGCGAACTTGTTCAACTAACAGTTTTTACCTATGGTCACTGGAATGGGGGTTTTGAATTGTGATAACTAAACTACGATATGGGAATAAGCAAGGAATAAAAACACGGAAAATAACACAAATTGAGATAAAAATCAAGGAAAGGAAATATGTTGGGAACTCGGATCGTTGTGTCTTACATATGATTGTCGTAATTGGGTTAGGCCAATAATCGGTAGGAAAGGCTGGGTTATTACGGTCAAGTCTCAAACCCGACTATACCTTCCGGTCTTAAGTCGCCCTAAGGTCGTTTTTGCTTAACTTCCGCTCTCACAAAAACTATTTAAAATCAATAAACAAGTCTTACCTTTCTAACCTTCCGGTCTTGGTCGGGAATTAACTAGATGTAAGGTCTCATGCGTGCACTCACTAAACCGAACATAAAATAAATTGTTTAACGATTACTCCCACCAAAGACGGTCTAACCCGACTACTACGTATCATATATTCGACACAACTCCCTCATCCCAACATATAGCAGATTTAGCTACTCATGATGGGGTCAACAAAGATTATAACGATAATGAGAATTCTAGCATACGACATGATAAAATGATAAGTAAAATCCAGATTATAAATAGTAAGCAAGGGATTCGAAATTAACGAGAAACAAAGGGAAAGGGTTGCGAATTTGGTAATCTTAAGACGGATATAAAGATAACAAACTAGCATACGAAACGATACAAATTAAACAGGGATATAGAACGACTAGACTAAAACTAGAGACAGGAGCTAACACAGGGAAATGAACGAGAACAGAAAGCGAAATCAGAGGCAAAGACGGACGAGTAACAACGAAGAACATAAACAAATGAAAACAGAGTATAGGCGCGCGAAACGGATCGAAAACGATAAAATGGAAACAGTAAATATAAACTAGGATAAGAATAAAAGAATAAAGATAAGAGAAAAGAAAATTACAGTAACAAGAGCAAGAACAGAAGATTGGAATTCTCGGAATGGAAGAACGAAAAACCCGTAAATTGCTAAAATTGTGACGGCTACAAAAGTTCAGAAAAATAACTTAAAGTAAAAGAGTTTCTGAGAGTAAAATTAGGGTCTACCAACTTGATACCTAATGCTCTCAAACGAGCTTTTTAAATAGTAGAGAAAAACTAAACTGCTGTAATAACTCAGTGAACACGAAGGGTCTCCAAGCTCTCGATCGAGGGAAAATTCCTCTCGATCGAGCCCTTTTAGCTTCACAAAACGATCAATCGAATGACATAAGTTTACTCGATCGACTCCTCTTCTTTGGCACTTCTCGATCGACTACTTTGGCTTTCGACCGAGTGCTTTCTTCTTGGATACCTCTCGATCGAGCACAGGACAACTCGATCGAGGACTTTTCTTCATATGGGTCCCTCGATCGAGCACAGGACAACTCGATCGAGGACCTTTCTCCTCGATGGATCCTTCGACAGGCATAGAGGTTGATTCTTTACTTCAAACTTCTCGATTGAGGTGCAACCGACCGTGGTTCTTCCATCGACTATTGAAAAACGGTGCATTGAGGCAGAAAAAGCTCGGTTTCCGCTACTATTCGGTCACTACCTGCAAAATAGCAACACGAACACAAAGTAGCACATACGGGGTATAAAATGATATAAAATCACCAAATATTATGAGAATGTGTGCTAAAACAAGACTAAAAAGTCTATACAAAATGTACACATCAGTTACTCCGATTGGTTGGAAAGAAAATGGTGGTTGGATCTGTGATGTGCTGCTGACCGGAGCCATCATTGTGTTGGTGTTGTGCCGATTGCTCTCGTTGACGAGGACATGGTGCTTCCACCAGCGGCTGGAGTGGTTGATGTTGGTGAGCTGGTAGCCTTTGGGCTGGTCCCCGACATGACGGTGGTTTTACTTGAACGGTTTCGGAGAAGACGATCACTATAGCCCCACGGTGGGCGCCAAAATGTTTTAGTCAAAAATTACCAAAATTGTTAAATCGGGTTATAATGATCTTAAGTGGTGCTTTGGTGTATTTGGGTGTTAAGTTTGAGATTTAGCAAGTAGAGGTGACATGAGGTGAGGAGAACCATTTTTGGCGACGTGGACCCTATATGGGAAAAACTGCGGGGGAATCGGTGTTCCACCAAATTTACTATAGAAATCGACTTTGTATTGTCGACATTGTTACAAAGATAATCAAAGAAAGAGTATTCTAGTGAGATAAGTGTTTTTTCGGATCCCCCTCTAGTGTATTCAATCCTCTAGCTAGATAATTAGTGTTGGTCTATTCCCTATTGCTTGTATTCTTGCTGGTTCCAGACTTTCCCTTTTATGGCTTTGATTCCTTTTCTCCTTTTTTCTGAACATATTTGGTGTTTAGCCATATTTAGCCTTCTTTGGGGCTTGCTTGGCACGCTACTCCCCTCCCACTTGCATTGTACTTCTCATATGACTTTTGTGTTTGTTTGTGTTATTTGTGTTTATTTCAACTTGATCTTGCGGTTGGGGGAATGCCACATCATCATCAATCATTTTCTTCAAGAGATCGTCCATTAGGATGCTGCCACGTGTCGAGTGACAAAAATAATTATTTTTAGGGTATAGCAAGATTCACAAAGGTACCATCAAGGCTAGGTATATACACATGCACCAAGAATTAACTCACAAATATCTTTACGAAAGCTCTCGCTCACGTACCCGTCTTTGGTCTCTTGTCCAAGTTGGGCATTTCGAACCTCCACGCACCAACTTAAGGGGGTAATAGAGCCGTTAACAGCACTCCAATCAATGAAGGAGCCGTTTACTCCATATTCTCCATCAAGGCAACAATTGATACTCTTTCCTAGTTTATGTAAATATAGCTGTTACTTTGTTTAGCTACCGTAAATAGTCCAGATTTTAAATTTTTTATGTATATGCTTGTACATCTTTCATAGCAAGATACGATAAACCGATATACTTATAATAAAACTATATTCTCCAAATTCTAATAATAACTGATTAGTAGTTACAATATAACCAATCTTCTACATTACCGGAAAGTCTTATCCTCTACATTTCCGTAATTTCTGAACTTAAGGCATGCTTCATGACTTGGAGAATATTCCCAGTCGATCATTATTGGATAATTCGATGTATCGTAGAGTCGACTTGACTACGCAGTTTAGTTTAATAACAAGACGCTAATTAGCCATTATTGGTTTTAAGTTTGGATAAGTTCCCGGCCTGCACAATTGTCAGTCGGAC
Organism: Silene conica; assembly: GCA_029255685.2. Classification (NCBI taxonomy): domain Eukaryota; kingdom Viridiplantae; phylum Streptophyta; class Magnoliopsida; order Caryophyllales; family Caryophyllaceae; genus Silene; species Silene conica. Next base: position 80,948,909 of record CM055314.2, read on the forward strand.
TCTTTAAAACATTTATGGACTATATCCTCTGTATCGAATTTTCACCCCAATTGTCAGAGTTCATTTGTTATGTTAGAGAATTGGGCACTATGAATACTCTCATCTTTGTACATTGCCAACATTTCTTATTATTCCATCAATTTTTAATTGACTTAAGTAAGTTAAATGAACTGATATATCGAGTTACACGCAACACCTCTTTAAGATTGAGCTTTAGAGACGTGTTGTTTCAATTTAAATAATGGTACGGTAAAGCAGACTGTTATTTGTTGACTTTGCAAATATTGCAAGCAACAAAACAAGTTGACAGTATTGCAAACAATTACTTTGATTAAGAGAAAACACAATGAACAAAACGATGATGATTGATAGAAAAAGAGAGGAAAGCTACGGTTGTCTGAACGTTACGAATTCGTCTAGCGAGTGAAGTAAAGACTACAATACGAATGTAACGGTTCCTGGAGCCGTTGTTTCCAACAAAGAAAGTAAACGAAGAATAAAACTTAAAAACAAAACAATAAGAAGATCAACGCAACGATTTTTGAATTGGTTCGGCCAACACTCTAAGGGCCTACGTCCAATCTTCTTTTATTGATAATTAAATAGTCTACTCCAAAAAGTTAAAACTCGTACAATAAAATGGACCAATAACCTACTCTGTTTGCGACAAGAGTTCTAAGACCACAATGTCTAAGAAATTCGACTTTCTAACTAGAATGTCTAGACGATCAAGTTTTCCTCATACTGATTCTAAAAGAATCGAGGAGGAAGAATATATAAACCAAACATAATTAGATAAGAAGACATAAACATAAGACAATAGTAGTACAAACCGTTACACTAGAATACTTAGAATATTTTGCAAAAGATTTAAAAGCTTTGTTCTTTAAAGTTTTTTGTAAACACAATAAATATCTCAGAAAAGTCTTGGCAATAAATGAATGAGGAGAACTCTTTCCTTTTTTTTTTGAAAGGAAAGACGATAACCTATATTAAATCAACCTCCGCCAAACTGATGATGGATAACGGGAAATTGTTTACAAAGACTTGTTGGCACACACCGTTACTTACAAAAACGTACACTTGAAATTTACTTCTTGTTAAAATCATTTTCCTTTATTAGAGTAAAGAGTTTCCTTTTTAGATTTCACAAAAACATAATTCTAGATTTTAAAAAGTACTCCGTAGATTACAAAATATCAAAAGCTTATTTTTATCTTTATTGAAAAATAGCCACATTGAAAACTGAAAAAGTACTTATTTTGTAATAAAATCATATGCTTTAAACATATATGATGAGTCTTTTTGCATTACCGGATGGAACTATTGAAGAGCTCCATAGGATTATGTGTCGGTTTTGGTGGGGCTCAACGAAAAGCCAAATAAAGATTCATTGGTGGAGGTGGGAAAAACTTTGTATGCCAAAATATGCCGGTGGTATGGGTTTTCAAAATTTACGAGTTTTTAACCAAGCCCTATTAGCAAAGCAGGTCTGGCGACTTTTGACTATTCCAGATTCTTTGGCTGCGAAAGTATTAAAGGCTAGATACTTTAAAAACTGCTCGATTCTTGAGGCGCAGAGAGGGTATGACCCTAGTTTTATTTGGAGGAGCCTTTGGGGAGCAAAAGCTCTTCTCAAGGAGGGGCTCCAATGGCGTGTCGGAAATGGAGCATCGATTGGGGTATGGGAGGATGCTTGGCTACCGGGTGAACGCGGAGGACGTGTCCCGGCTCCGAATTTGGATGTTGATCCTTCACTTCGAGTGGAAGATTTTATTGACAAAGAAAAAGGTGAGTGGCGACGTGAGGTTATCGAAGCGGTGTTATTACCTGAGGAGACAAGGATGGTTTATAAAATCCCATTACACAAACACCTACCACATGATATTCATTACTGGTGGCCAACAAGGGACGGAAATTACTCGGTTAAGTCGGGGTACTGGATTGGTATGGGACCTCACGGTGAAGAGGGAATCACGGCAGAGACGGGAGTATATGATAACCTATGGAAGAGATTGTGGAGGCTACCCATTCCTCCAAAACTTGTTCACTTTCTATGGAGGGCTTGTAATGGTACACTTGCGGTTCGGGTTAATCTGTACCATCGTCATTGTTGTCCACATGACCAGTGTGAATTCTGTGAAGGGGATGCTGAATCTGAAATTCATGCCCTTTTATTATGTGCATGGGCTCGTACACAATGGGAACGTAGTGAATTTGCGGATTTGGTCTCTACTGCGCCTACAAAGTCCTTTAAGGAGTGGCTCTGCGTTATAATGGAGAGGTTGGATGGGGAGAAGCGGGGCAGATTTCTGGCATTTGTATGGGCGTTGTGGACTATCCGAAACGAAAGACTTTTCGAGGATGAGCAAAGACAAACGGACATAGTTATCATGGGGCTGTATAGATTAGTTACTGATTACCAAGGTTATATTGAGAAGGTGGGAATGGGGAACAGAGAAGAACAGGGAATTGGAGTCGCGTCATGGCAGCCGCCATCCATGGGTTTTATTAAACTCAATACGGACGCGGCTGTGATGGAGGATGGGACAGTGGGCCTGGGAGTGGTAGGCAGGGATTGGCAGGGGAAAGTGCTCCTCGTCGCAAGCAAAAGGGTGACCGCGGGGTGGACTGTAGAGGTTGCTGAAACCAAAGCTATGGTTTTTGGGTTGGATGAAGCTAATCGCGTCGGGCTTTCGAACTTATGCGTGGAATCAGATGCAATAAATGTTGTACGTGATTTTATGAAGAAGCAAGTGTCCCCTAGTCCTTTTAATCTATGTATACAGGAGTTAAGAGATATGGCCCAGAGAGCTTCATATAGTAGTGTTACCCATGTTCGGAGGAGCGGTAATACGGTGGCCCATCTATGTGCTAGGTTGTGTGAGGTTACTGATACAAGTGTCTAACTGTTGCAGTGAGACAAGCGTTACAACAACTGTTGCTTAGGATTTAAGACTTAGTATCTTTACATTAGAGATGCAAAATGACTCGATTTTTTGGACAGCAGAAAATCAACTAATCTTGTTTTTGATTCGTTATACCTGAAATAAGAACTTGAAAGCAATATTAAATTGGGCATGTCATCATCAACAAATTACACCCTAACAAATCCCCTTTCACTACAAAAAAATGCTGCCCTTGCGACGGAATTTTTGCGACGGACACAAAATCCGTCGCAAAATTAGTTTTGTGACGGACTTTGCGACGGATTTTTTTTTTGCGACAGAATTTGCGACGGACCTGAATTTCCCAGACCCGCGAAGTGAAAGTCAAATGGCGGGAAAGTTTGCGACGGAAATTCCGTCGCAAATATTGACTCCTGCGACGGAAATTCCGTCGCAAACATATTGATCAGACTTGACCAAAAGTGGGTCAAGGTCAAATCTTGACCATATTTGCGACGGAAATTCCGTCGCAGGAGTCAATATTTGCGACGGAATTTCCGTCGCAAAACTGGTCAAGGTCAAATCTTGACCAGTTTTGCGACGGAAATTCCGTCGCAAAATTCCGTCGCAAATCTTTTTTATACAGACCCCGCGGGTCTCCTTCTTTTCCCCAAATCGATTTCAAAATTAAAAAAAAACGCAAACCCTAAGCGATCGGCGATTTGTGCTACCACCACACCACCACCCTACCACCCTACCCTACCCCCTACAATCCCCCGCCGCCGCCGTCGCCGGAGCCGCCACCACCCCTCCTTCCTCCTTCCTCCTTCTCCTTCCTTCTCCTTCCGTCGCAAATCTTGACTGACTTTGACCAGAAATCAAGGTCAGTCAAGATTTGCGACGGAAAATCCGTCGCAAAGAGGACCATTTGCGACGGAATTTCCGTCGCAAATCTTGACTGACCTTGACTTCTGGTCAAGGTCAATCCGTCGCAAAATGAGGTCAATCCGTCGCAAATAAGTTGCGACGGAAAAATCCGTCGCAAATTAACTTTTTGCGACAAAAATATGGGACAGACGCAGTCCGTCGCAAAAACATCATTTGCGACGGATTTCACCCTTTTTGCGACGGAAAATTCCGTCGCAAAGAGAGCATTGTTTTGTAGTGTTTTGATGATGACAAGCATATTAAAATGAATGTTTCCAACAAAAAATACTAAGGCTTTGTGAAATATAAACACAAATGAACATATATAATTTGTTTTTTCAAGATTAGTGGGAGTAAGGGTTCACCCCATCACCCTTGTAAATTCGCGATTGTAGTAAAGTCATCCGTCTTGCTTGTTTTTCGTGTCTCCAATTGTAAACGTTTATTTCATTTCTCAAAGACAAGAAAAACCGCAACTGTTACCTTTTTACATCGTGCATTCTAGATAAACCCCACAAATACATGTTAACCGGCAAATCACACATGTCATATCAACTATCATTTTACAAAGGTCATATGCTCGACGTTTTAAAGTCATAGTCTCAGATAGGGCTGAGCAAAAAAATACGATACGAATTCTTATTTGAATCCAATCGGAATTCTAAAAAAAATCCGAATATATGGATACCATTTAAATTGGATATTCGATCCGGTTTTTTCCGAATAAACTGGATCGGATGTGGATCGAGATTTTCATAAAACTGGATATCCGAATCCGATCCGAATTTTAAAAATTCTTTAGAAACTTCATGTTTAGTTTATGCGGATTTTAGATATGTTTTGAAATTTGTATAAAAGACATGTAATTTAATTACTAGTTTTGTGGCCCGTGCAATACACGGATAATTCAATATTTTCTTAGATTTTTGACTTATATTTGTATTCATAGAATTGAACGCCAATATATAAAGATGAATGTAGAACAAGTTTTTACATTAATTAAAATCTATAATACAAGACAATTACAACCTATAATACAAGACAATTACATTTGTTTTTTTAAAAAACAATTAATAGTTTGAATTACGAAAATAAATATTTTTTTTGTTAGTTGCAAAAACAAATATATATGAACAAAATAATTATCTTAAATTTACACCGTAAACTTTCTGACTCATTAACTTAAAATATGCGCTCTTTTATTCGAGTATATCTTTTAATACATCCAAAACTTATAAGTTTATCTTGCTTTTTTAAACTTTTATTTTACCTTGGTTTGTGTCTTTTATATTTCTTCCCTCTTCAAATTCACATGTGATGTTTTGCTTTATCTGATAGACAACATGAATTCAAATATACAACAAACAATTATAAAAACAAACAACATAACAAACTAAAATATATTTTGTTACACACTATTACCGTACCGTAACAACAACACTCAATAATAATTCTCAATATACTCACTATTATCAAATAATTAAATTAAACCATAGAATATAATCCACTACATAGAAAAACTCATGGACAATAGATATTAAATAAATAGAGTGAATAGAAACTATTATAGGTATTATAATTTGTATAGACATTACATAACCATAAATTCTCATATTTATTTTTAATTTTAATTTATTTTGTGGTATTATTAAATTAGATAATTAATTGTAGAGAAACTCAAGAGGTGAATTAAATAGCAAAAAATGTTAATGAAAAATTGTGGGTGCTAAGTAATATAAAGAGTTTTAATTAATTTATTAACATATTATATTACATAAATTAATTAAATAGGAATAACTTTCTAATTAATTTGGTGGGTGTTAAAGTATTATGAAAAGTTTTAATTAATTTATTACCATGTTTAATTAAGAAAATGGATTAAATATGAACAAATGTTAATAAAAATGGTGGGTGTTAAGAAATATGTAAAGCTTTAATTAATTATTAACATGTTTTATTACAAAAAATTCAATCAAAACTTTAATTTTCATTATAAATTATGAAATTTTTATTAGAAATTTTTCAATTAAAATATAAATATTAATTATAAATTTTAAAATTTTAAAGGGTTACATAAATTATGAAAAACAATATATTTAATATAAGAAATTATTTTAAGAATAAAGATAATATACTTTAATATAATAAGTAAGTGAATTAAAATTAATTTATAGATAAATGAATTAAATTAATGTCATATAATAATAAATCGATATTCTATTTCACATTAATTTGCCACGTCACATTAAAAATAAGTCACGTCAGATTTAAATATGCCACGTCACAATAAAATTTGACATGTCACCTTATTTTAGGTACCCTTTTAATAAGATTATATAGATTAATGTGAGGGGAACTTATAATTTAAAAAATTATGTGATCGAGACTTGTAATTTAATAATTTATGCGATCAAGATTCAAGACTTGTAATTTATGTCATCGAAGACCACCTTAAAGTGGGTTGCAAAATGTGAAATGAACTGAAATTGCCTTTAGTTTTAGTTTGCAATAGCCCAATGACAAATATCCCAAAGGCCCTTGTGGAATTTTCTCTACTTTTAAATCTGGATCAAACCCGGTTTCCGAAATCTGGATATCCTAATTTTTGGATTCCCCTTTTTCGGATATCCGATGTATTCAGAACGGATGTGGATCACGAAAATTGAGAATTTCAAATTCGGATATTCAATCCGAATGCGAAAACCGAATTGAATATCCGGTTTTGCTCAGCCCTAATTTCAAGTCATTAACAACTAAACCCGGCGAAGTTATTATTTCATAGTCTCAAATTAATTCACTAAATTTCTCAATAAAATTTTAACCACTAGACTCTACCGCCCGTGAACAATGCTATGCCCAAGTTGTGGTAACAAAGTGGTCCATAAAAATTGTTGCCAAGTCATTCAACTACTAGTCTACTAGGCTCGGTGGTTGGTTGACATAAAAAATTCAAAATATAGTTTACTAGCGCTAGTCATTCTTAACTAATATTCTACATTCAACCACTTTAAGATTTGATCTCAGCTGACAGAAATGGAGACAGACACCACGGTTCGGCCGCCACCCGAGAGTCAATCAGCCCTCATATTCATGGGTACCGGCTGTTCGAGTAGCGTGCCAAGCCTAAGGTGTTTGATGCAGCCTTCTGATCCTCCCTGCCCTGTTTGCTCTCAGTCTTTGTCAATTCCACCTCAGTTCAATCCTAATTACAGGTCCATTCCTCTCTTCCTCACTACTTCATATATGTCGAATCCAAATTGTTTTGCTTTGTTGCGAAATACGATTTATTCTTGTTTGAGATGAAATTTGATATGATCCATTTTAGCTGTTCAAAATTTGAGGACCATGTTATTATTTACATGAAATGTTTACTACTCCTTACGAAAGAAACGACAGCGTATGTACAGGTGCAACACATCTCTTTTGATTGACTACTGTCAGAAAAATGGTGAACAAAGCTATATATTGATCGATATGGGTAAGACCTTTCGCGAGCAAGTACTGAGATGGTTCACATTATACAGAATTCCTCGGCTTGATTCCGTGAGTTAAATCTTTTCATCCTGTTGGCAAACGACTCGACTCTATGGGTCACGGCTCAACGAAATAATATGACAGCGAGTTTCATTAGTCGATAATTTGCAGGTCATATTGACTCATGAGCATGCTGATGCAGTCCATGGGTTGGATGATATTCATTTTGTGATTTCTGTCAGCCAATTTGGAGTCACCAACAGTGTTAGTCCACTTCCGATCTACGCCATACAAGAGTGTGTTGATAGGTATTACTGTTTCTGGCCGCCTTGATACCGTCTTTCCACTATCTTGTAGCGCATATTCATCACTAAGATGTTTTGCCATTGGAATTTCCATGTGAAATCCTTTTAGAATAGCCAAATTCTACTGATTTCCTCTGTTTCCTCCTACTGCATTTTTGTAGAAGTGGCCAAAGTCTTGTAAAAATTGTGTGATTGGCCGCTTTCAAGTGTTACCTTTTGCTACGCGTGGGAGTAGAGCGCTCGATCAGATCCCTCATATTCAAAGGCCTCATATGCTTAATCTGAATATTGAAGTCTTATGTACTGTGAGATTGGGGTCAGTACAGTTGCGCAGCGATTCATCGAGTGAATTTTAATATTTCTAGGGCCGTAATTTAAACTTCTGACAGATTTCATACAATCAGTTTAAACTCTAATATAAATATATGCCTCAAGGTCTATAGAAGTATCGAACTGTAACTGTGTCCTCTTCCTTGGGCTAGTGTTCTATCCCGATTTCCCAATCTATCAATGGAAGCAGATAAAAAAGGTCGAGTTCAACGACAGGAGCCACAAGTTGACTGGAGGATAATTGAAGGCCAATACGAGAAGCCATTCGTTGCTTCAGGCCTGAAATTTAACCCTTTGCCGGTAATTTAACCCTGCCGTGTAAAACGATCATATGATTCTCTTCTGAATGTTGGCAGTGTTCTTCGTTAATCAGTTTGTTGTTTTCTAACGACTTCACAGGTTATGCACGGCGAGGACTATGTTTCATTAGGTTACTTGTTCGGTGAGAAATGTAAAGTAGCATATGTGTCTGATGTTTCACGATTTCCTTCAAGCACAGAATCCGGTAAGCATTCTTGCTTATTACATTACATGTTTATTCTGAACATTCACTGTCTGCAGAATCCTGGAAAGAAAGAGACGGCATAGTTAGTATTCACTGCAGATCATCCGAAAATAGTCCTCCTGTTTTCTAACATAGGGGTAAGGGGGCATACATCCGTACCCATAGACGCTAACCATTGAGACATTAGGATAATGATGCGGCTTCTATATATATATCGTACCATAAAGATTTCATGTTGCAGTTATCGCTAAGAGTGGAGGTGGGCAGGTGGACCTTCTTATCTTGGATACAAACACTATTCATTTGGTAACAGACTTGCATTTCCTATTATCGATTACTTTGCCAATCACTAGATTAAGACCTCTCGGGAAATGTTATGACTCTCCATACTGGGAGACCTTATTGGAAATAATAATACATAATATCTTAGTATATTATCTCTACCTTCCATAATTGTATTTAGGAAAGATTGTATCTCATAGTTAGTTAAGTAAATATTCTAACTTATCTTGTTACCTAGTTTATAGATTGTAAACTTTGTATTTATACCTTAATCATAAATCAAAGAAGTATCTTTGGCAATATCAACTTCTTCATGGTATCAAGAGCTTGAGATCCAAATAATCACAAAAACCCTAAAAAAAAAAAAAATTCTCTTCGTCTTCTTCAATGGCCGGCTCCGCCTCCATTATTCCCAACTCCGGCGAGCCCCTTGTCCCCTTCGTGGCCGTCAACTTCTCAAACGTTACACAACTTACCCCTTCTACTTATCGTACCTGGTCTACTCAAATCGAAGACTTGTTATTCGGTTATGACTTATTCAAATACCTGGACAACTCTCACCCGTGTCCACCCTCTACCATCGCGGATGACAAAGCTGTGAGCATCCCGAACAAATCTTATACCACCTGGATGCGTCAAGACCGCCTTCTTAGCGGCGCCCTTCGCGGCACCATCCACTCAAGTATAACACCCTTGTTACTCAATACCAAAACTTCCCAGGAAATATGGACTCGATTGAAATCCACATATGCTAGCACCTCCAGAGGGCATATTCTCCAACTCAAAGATCACCTAAAATCGATCACCAAAGGAGACTCCTCCGCTACTGACTATATGCAATCGCTCCGTACCTGTATTGATGAACTTGCCCATATGGGCAAACCCCTAGATGATGAAGACATCGTCTCCCAAGTGCTTGATGGGCTAGATCGTGACTTGTACCGTTCGCTTATTGATGCTGTCAAAAATCGGGACACTACCATATCCTTTGACGCCCTCCATGAACGCCTCATTCAATTTGACCTATCCCTCAAACACTCCCCCACCCAACTCTCCCCTGCCTCGGCCATGGTTGCCTATCACCACAAACAAACCCGCTACACCCCTCGTGCTCCTTCCACCTCGCACGCCCCTGGCCTCCTGCCTACCCCACCCGCTGCCTCCTCCAACCCAACCACTACCGCCTTCAAAGGGAAGTGCCAGTGGTGTCACACCACTGGTCACTTCCTCCAACTTTGCCCCAACTTCAAAGCCGCGCATCCCATGATACCGGTACCCAGCCGCCCCAAAACCAACCCCCCTCGTGCCAATACCGTCTCCCTCAACACTGCCAACCCTGACCATTGGACTCTCGATAGTGGTGCCACCCACCACATTACCCATGACCTTACCAACCGTAAGATAAGTTAGAATATTTATTTAACTAACTATGACTTTCAGAAAATATATATTGCAATACAAGGGATTATCAAATTAATCACCCGTAATTGACTATCTTCGTACGGATGGCGATGCATGTAACAACACTTTTCTTGGATCAAAATATCCTACCGATTTGCAAGAATGGCAACCGTTTCCGTCAAACCTAATAGCCGGAATCCGGACCTAGATGATTTCTTGACAAAAGCTTCTAAAGTTCATTATTCAATCGACACAATTAAGAAGAGATATCTATCAAACTTTTTCACAAGCTAGAATAATGGAACTTAGATTTTAATTCTAGGTGTCATTTGAAAATTGTCGTTTTTATCGCACTATGCATTTAATGGATCAGTTTTATTATAATGATCGTCTTTTTATTGTAATATATTCGAACTATTTGTTATGATAAACGTCTCACCTATAAGCTCAGCTGGTTAGCGCGACGTGCTAATAACACGAAGGTATCGCATCTATCATATGGATGCATGTAACTACTCTTTTCTACGATGAGGTAATTATCAAACTTTATCTTAGATTCCACTTTTAGGTGTCATTTGAAAATCGAGTTTTTTTTATCATACTATGTTTTTTATGGCTTGGTTTATTATATTGATCGTCTTTTTATAGTAATATATTCGAATTATTTGTTGTGATAGACATCTGGCCTATTACCTCAGATGGTTCGAGCGTCGTGCTAATAACGCGAAAGTCATTTTAAAAGTCTTATACCGATTAAATTTTCCTCCCCCTTTCATTTCATTTTTTCTTTCAAACAGTTGTTCTGAGCTATGAGAAGTCAGAGATGGAGTCCAAGCGATTTGGTTTGGCCATTTGGGAACAAGGTAGACTTTTTTTGAGGTAAACGGGGGCAAAGCCCCGAGACTTATTCAACATAGTCCGTAGTTTACTTTCCTACTCCTTTAGTTTTCATTAATTGGAGTTTTTATTCCAATTACAAGGGTTATCAAATTAATTATCAGTTTTAACTTTTATAAAAAGTAATCAATCATAGATGCATGTAACTTCTCTTTTTGGCCACAGTTTTCGGCAAACCTAATAGATGGAATCCGGACCGAGACTTTTTTGATAAAAGCTTCTAAAATTCATTATTAAATCGATATTCAGCTACGATGAGGTAACTATCAAACTTTTTCACCTGCAAGAACTTTAATGGATGCTAAATTCCATTTTTATGTGTCATTTAGACATCGGTTTTTTTTTATGATACTATGCTTTTTATAACTCAGTTTTATTATATTGATCGTCTTTTTATAGTAATATATTTGAACTATTTGTTATGATAGACATCTGGCCTATTAGCTCAGTTGGTTAGAGCGTCGTGCTAATAACGCGAAGGTCGCAGGTTCGAGACCTGCATAGGCCAATATTTTTTATGGCTTAGTTTTATTCAAGAGGTTGGGGGTTCAAGTCCCATGGTGTTGAAATGGTGGACGCCGGACGGTGGCCAAACTGTCAGGGGTCGTTTGGTTCAACAAGTCGGAATGTCACGGAATAAAGTTAACTAGATTTCATGCCCGGGCGTTGCCCGGGTAATATCTTTTTCAAAGTAATTATCGTAACAGTTAATCTTCTAAGAATACTTAGTATAATAGGCATGTATAGAGAATAATTCAAGTATGATTGTTTTTAGGGCTAATGAAACATCGGATATATCATCATCAATTGAACAACATGGAACGTTGAGAGTGCATGAAACTCCAATTAAAACGGAAACATGTACCTCAAATTCAATGGTCTTGGAAAGACACTTAAATATGACACATCACTGCCAAAATTTTTTTTAAGCACATGTATTTTATAATAACTTGAATACTTTTTATTTGAACAGTACATCATCTTACAGAAATTTTTTATCTAATCTTTCTGATATATGGAGATATATAGTTAGAACTCGTATTGTTTTAACATTAACTCGTATTCTTTTTACATTAAATCGTATTCTTTTTACTTTATCTCATAATCTTATCAATAGCTCGTATTCTTATTTTATTAGCTCGTATACTTTTTTACATTAGCTCGTATTCTTATGTTAATAACTCGTATTCTTATCTTATTAATTAGCTCGTATTCTTCTTACATTAGCTCGTATTCTTCTAACATTAGCTCGTATTCTTTTTATATTAGCCCGTATTTTAGATGTTTATATTTGTAAGTTCGTGATCCTCTTATATGCTCGTATTCTTTTTTACTTTATCTCATATTCTTATCTTAATAGATCATATTCTTATCTTATTAGCTCGTATACTTTTTACATTACCTCGTATTCTTATGTTAATAACTCATATTCGTATCTTATTAGCCTGTACTCTTCTTACATTAGCCCGTACTCTTTTTATATTAGCTCGTTTTCTTATATGCTCATATTTGTAAGTTCGTGATCCTCTTATATATATGCTCGTATGTTTTTTTTTTTACATTAGCTCGTATTCTTATCTTAATAATTCGTATTTTTTTTACATTAGCTCGTATTCTTAACTTAATAGCTCTATTAGCTCACATTCTTACGTTAATAGCTAACTCGAGTTCTAATGTGCTCGTATTTTTTAGTTCATGATTCTCTTAAGTTCTTATTCCTTTTACATTAACTCGTATTTCTTATATATTTGTATTTGGTATCTCGTATTCTTTTAATTATACCTCGTAATCTTAAGTGCTTATTATATCATGAAATTTGACGTCTTACAAATCTGGTTCTATATTTTTAGCTCAAGAAGTGTTCCAGTTAGCTCGTGTTTTCGTATTCTGTTTACATTAGCTTGTATTCTCATCTTAATAGGTCGTATTCTTATGTGGTCATATATTTAAGTTCGTGATCCTTTTTAATCTCGTATTCGTATTCATTTGTGCTCATATTTTGAAACTCGTCTTATCTTAATAGCTCGTATTATTTTTTCATTAGCTCGTACTCATTCGTGCTCGTATTTTAAAGTTCGCATTACCTTAATAGCTCATATTGTTTTAACATTAGCTCATATTCTTAGTTTAATAGCTCATATTCTTTTTGTATTAGCTCGTATTCTTAGGTTAATAGCTCGCATTCTTCTGTGCTCGTATTTTTTAGTTCGTGATTCTCTTAAACTATTATTCTTTTTACATTAGCTAATATTCTTATGTGTTCGTATTCTGTAGCTCGTATTTTTTAATTATACCTCGTAAACTTAAGTGCTTAATATATTTATCAATACATCTATTTATGCTTTTAATTAAATAAGAGAGGCTTAATATATCCATCACTACATCTATTTATACTTTTAATTAAATAAGAGAAGGGAAACAACAAATTATACCATAATTCTACGGTAGCCAAAACTCTTAGTTTACAATCAATTTTTATTTATTACTATTTCATTATCTTTTATTTATATACTTAATTTATTTAACCAAAGTAATAGCCAAGGTAATCGCTCTAAAAATAATAATTATCCAACTGATATTTTATTAATATTTAATTATTTTTTTATTTTTATACTTAATTTATTTAATTAAAGTAATAGCCAATAAAATAAGTTATTTTATTAACTAATTCAATAATTATCCAATTGATATTTTATTTATATAATTTATTTAGCTACACCGAATAGGGAGATAGCAAATAGGGACTCTCGCCTTAAAGAAGGTGTTGAGAAGTTTTTACCTTACAGAGGAAGGCCTGTCTATCCTTTTGTTTTAGTCAGATAACCGGTTTTCGAAAAGGCCCCGCAAGAGAGGACCGGCCGGGCAGATGAGAAGATTAGCCTTTCACTTCAAAAATGGGAGGGGCAAGTGTGACATCTTTGCTTGAGGGTGGGGATGGCGCTTGTCCCATATTTTAAAGCTCGAAGATTTTCGTATGAAAGACCTCTAAATTGGGCTTATATCCAGTTACAAATAGGAAAAAAATCAATTATTTTATTAACTACTTCAATAATTATCCAATTGATATTTTATTACTACTTAATTATCTTTTTTTATTTATATAATTTATTTAATCAAACTAATAGCCAATGCAATCGCTCTAAAAACAATAATTATCCAACTGATATTTTATTACTATTTAATTATTTTTTTTATTTATATACTTAATTTATTTAACTAAAGTAATAGCCAATCAAATTGCTCTAAAACAATAACCAATGAAATCTCTCGAAAAGTTCCTCTTTTAGGTATATATATATATATATATATATATATATATATATATATATATATATATATATATATATATATATATATGGGTTGGGATCCGGTGAGAACCATCTTATAATGAGAACCGGTGAGAACTCTTCCTTACGGAGTTTTTTTAAAAAAATTAATGACATAATTGGATTCGGCATGAAATTTTATGGCCAGAGAACATATTTCTTGGTCTAGAAAATAAATACTAGTGGCGGAAAAATGATAGATACGAAAAAATAGATAGTAGGTGCATGCAAATAAATAAAACGTATCTCACCTTGATTTTGGTCACTAGTATTTATTTTCTAGACCAAGAAATATATTCTCTAGCTATAAAATGTCATGCCGAATCCAATTATGTTATTAATTTTTTTTTAAAAAGTCCGTAAGGTAGAGTTCTCACATGGTTCTCATTGTAAGGTGGTTCTCACCGGATCCCAAGTCATCACTACTACAAAATATGGCAAAGAAACCTGTTGTAAAAGGCCTTAGACACCGGTTTATAACAGGTGTCTAGGTCATAGGTGTCCTTGGTTAAGAAACCAGTTGGAGGAACTGGTGTCTTATCTAACAATTAAAGAAACTTGTTTTTATTAATAACTGGTTTCTTTGACTTATACCTGTTATCAATTATGTCCGGTGTCTTTGGTATATAACTATGAGACCACTCTCATCTACAACCGGTGTCTTTGGTATATGTCTATGAGACCACGCTCATCTACAACCGGTGTCTTTGGTATATAACAATGAAACCACGTCCATCTACAACCGGTGTCTTTGCTTTTAGCGTTTTTGACCGGTTTCTTTGCTTTTTTTTTTAATAAATACGACTACATACAGCACTTGCTACTACGTACCTATTACATTTATGGAAATACATAAGAAATACATACATTGCAGCTCATAATCCTTCTTTTTATTTAATATCAAAATAAGCCGAGTTGTTCCAAATTCAATACATATCCAAGTCGTCGGACCAAAACAACAATTGTTTCCACTAAGAAAGTTGGACAAAAGCACACTAGCTACTTGCTAATTAACAAATAAGTTTAACAAATTCGACAACTAATATAATCCATTCATGCTTGACGAGCACCGATCTTGTCAATGTCACCGTTGTCCTCTTCTTCGTCATTTTCAATGCAAGCACAGATGCATAAACTCTGCTGCACAAATGCAAACTAAAACTGTGGTCAACATGTTACAATGAACTCCTTCCAATTTATGGTTGTTCAGTAGGAGGAAACTTGATGGTGATTAGGATACTTAGTAGTATCACTTAGTAAAATTATGAATGAACTAAAGGAACTGGTTATAGATCTTCACAAAGGGAAGGGAAGACCAGTCACGAAAGACTGACCAGTTGTAACAAGTTTACTGTCCCAGGGAAAAGGAAACCAGGTAAAGAACGATCTTGGTGCCTGTCACCGGATAGAGGAACTAATGGTGGTGACAGGCTCGTGAGCAACAAGAAGAGGAGATCAATGGTAGTAGATGGTAAGCGTAGAAGTGAATGATTGAGGGAAGTTTAATGTGGGATTTCACTCATCTCTCAATCCACGAGGATTAACCACATAACACCATCTGCCTTTCTGCCTTGAAAATAACTTAGTAAAAGACAATAACACAATCTGCATATCTTTAATCATCTTTCCAATTATGGAGTATAGAATCAAAACCTTACCTTTGGCATATAGTGGCAACTAGATTTGCAGTGAAGTTCCTAAGCTCCCAATGATTGTCAGACAATCTATTTCCTAGCCTCTTCCCGACTAGACAGGTAAGTATAGACGGTATCAGTTGATGTAGCTGCAAAAGAGTGAGAGTACTTTAGATGCCTACATAACAGAGTCCAGCCCCCAAAATGGCAAGATTACTGCCTATTTTATCCCTATATGATGAATAAAAATGGTAATCGAGTAATAATGTTCAACGTCTATAAAACAGAAGCAAGGAATGATTTTTCTGCAAATTTGATTTAAGGTCATTTTGATTTATATGTCAACTAAGGTAAGCATTTTGATTTTGAAGAATATAGTGCCACAAGTGAAATGATCTAAAGAGTCAAAACTGATAAATAAATATACGTTTAAGCCTCATTACAAAAATAGCAGTATAAAGAGTAAAGTGGATTTACATAAGGTTCTAAGTGTATATGTTGGTTCTACAGAACACTCCCAACAACGCGCATCAGGGCAAACAACAGATCAAACTTAGTCAAATTTCGAGAAACCTGCGGTAGTCGTAAATATCCAATATTAAGTGAGTCACGAAAAAGTACACTTGAAGGATATACTTTTGGGGTCGATCAATTCTTTTATGAAACATAGCAAGTTACCTCATCCGCAACGAAGCACCTGAAATAAGGGAGAAGAGGATGGAGTCCTGAATCAGTTGCCAAACTCCGTAACGCTTCTTTGAAAAGAACAATGTGAGACTTGTGCTTATTCAACTCAATAATTTTGTCAAAATAAAGCTTCACAAAGTGACGGAAAGGAAGTCAGTCATTGTGAGGCAATTCAGAGAGGAAAAAAAGATAATGATAAGTTTAGATATGAACCTGAAGCTCTCTCGAAAGGACATGCTTGACAAGTAACTTAATATCAATAGGAGGACCTTCTTCTTTACACTCTAATTTTTTTCCATCAGAAGAAACTGCAAGTGCTGTGAAAAGCAAGTCACATTAGGAAATACTCCTGATATTGTCCCATTTGACTTTGGTGGTCAAACAATGTCGACTTTGAATGATCTTTTCTCGGATTATCAATAATAACATCCTTAAAAGATGATAGTATGAATAACATATGTTCTGTTATGCTTTGAAAGATCAAACAACAAAATATCACATGATCTAAATGAAAGCCTATAAATTTGAAGAAATTATTGGTGAATCTACTCATTTGTTGACTACCAAAGTAAAACGGAACAATAAATTTGCTAACTTGCAGGGTAATCCTTTAATGTAGGCATATAAGAAGTGGAAACCCGTAAACCCTATTAAACTAAATGAAAGTGTGTTAGAGTAAAGGTTTGGTACCTTCAGCTAGAGGATTTTCAGGAATAGCGTGTTGGGGCTGGTGTCCTTGACAATTAAGTACAATGACTTATTAAATCTCTTTAAGGATCACAAGGGCATACTTCTGTATTATTACCAGTTGATCCATGTTTATCAATAACGGTTGGCTTGCTAGATAAGTTTGACGTTATTGTCATACGGATGGCGGTGATCAACTGGTCCCTATACGTCACACCTATAGGACACGTTTGAGAGATGTGAAGGTATGAAAATACAGTCACATTTTGCCGGATATGACTAAACGGTTAGTCAGAGGTATTGACTATTAAATTAGTCAATAAGATGTTGAGAATTACTATTTAATACGGATTAAATAATTTTAGCTAATACGGATTACAAGAATAATTCGTAAATTAAATATAAACGGTTATATTTAATTAAATATAGTATTCGCAAATTAATATAAACAGTTATATTAATTTAGGTAATTATACAATATCGTATTTTATCAGACCGTTATTAATATATCGACTGTATTAATATATGATAACATGTTACGATTTATAAATAAAACCCGCGAACAACTTAAAGCTAAATGGGTCGAATCACGCATTGGGATAAGGTAAGAGTGGAAAGCCCACTCCTACCCAAACCCTATTTTCGGCCGGCCATGTAGTCTATATAAGGAGGAGGACTCTCCTTATGTAGACTACTCTTGGTGCACTATTAAATATTCTCAAGGTAAAATTAGGGTTTTGTGACATTCTTTTCCCAAAACCTCAGATCTCACATCTAAAAAAACCTCAAGGGCTCTCCCTATATTGCAAGGCAATTGGAGAGGATTTCTAGCACACGCGGCCTCGTCTCAGACAAAGTCTTGGGTGCAAGTTATAGGAGGGAATTTGCATTAATTCCTGTTCTTAGGCCTTTTGCGCGAGGACTAAAGGTTGTACTTCTTTTCTCATGTTTTTAATCTTATGACGATATTCACAATTGCATTTTTCATTATAATCCTGCAAATTTAGGGTGAATACGCGTTTTATTCCCCACAAGTGGTATCAGAGCCTTAGGCCATGAAAATTTTACAATTGTGTCTTTCATAAGTTTTAAAATTTTGAAAACCGTACCTTCTGTCGAAGGCACTCGATCGAGTCCCTGTGACACTCGATCGAGTGCCATCGTACCAGGCTGCCGTGCGTGAGTTTTTAGTGAGAAATCGATCTTGTTTTCGATTATAATTTGCATATTGGTAATTAATCGATATTTTTAGCAATATGTGAATCTTTGTTGTTGTTTATATATGATTTACAAGTTTTAAATCCATGTTATAAACCCGTTTTGATTTAAAAGTGCAGCGATTGCGTTTTAAAGAGTCACTCGATCGAGCCCCTGCTGCACTCGATCGAGTGACACTGGCACTCGATCGAGTGCCTCTGCTGCTCGGTCGAGTGCTCCTGTTTCGGGCTCCCTTTTCGAAAATAACTTGTTTTCTTATTTTCACATGGCTTAAAATAATATACTATGTACGGAAATAGTATATTATTTAGTGAAACGGTTCACCCTCGTTTGATACATATTGTTTTTAAAACAGTTTAAAACAATGGATTATATGTTTATTAAAATTGGTGATTAAAGCGGTATAGTCACATAATTTTAATCTTAAAAGGTGGTTTGGTATAAATTTATTAATCATAATAACAGTATTATGTCATGTATAAATTGTTTTTAGTTGATGCATTTTATTTATCGTCTTGTGAATGCCTTGAATGCTTTCAATAACGTATTTATTTTTGCAAACGGTTGTAACTTAGTGTGGCCTTAGAAGATTGTGTCACCGTAATGATGGGACACGATCTTGCTTGTAATTTTGAGATCTTGAATCTCCGTTTTGGGTTTTTGCCATGTAATTACTTTTGTATTTAAATTAGAATGTATCTAGGTTTACTCTTGTAATTTAAATTAGTAATTTTGTGAAGACCAAAGACAAGACGGAGACCGGATGCTCACTCCCGCTGCAAGGACCAAGATGGAACATCAAGACAAGCTTCTAGGGTCCAACAGTGGATTCCAAGTTGTTTTATGTTTATTTTGGTAGGATAGGCCACACTAGGACTTTTATTTACGTTTATTGCATTTATCTTTATGCTTTCATCGATAATAGCTTGCATCATTTTCCGCCTAAAAACCAAACCACCTATATCATGCCTGAAAACTGACTCATGTAGAGGTTACGCGTTAGTTTTCTGTGACAATACAGATGTCACATGTCATTTAAAAGCCATCACTTTATTTAATTCATTCACGCAATGCTAGTTTTTAGTTCACTTAAATATGGATAAATAAAAGTTGATGGGGTCTTCCTCGTATAACCAAAAATTGAGATTAGTCTTTATAAATCAGCCTCCCATGAATCCCTTCTTCGTCGGTAGGCATAATATGACCCCTTCTACGTCGGGTAAGTGGGAACAGATGATTTATTTTATCTCAACATCATAGTCACTCGATAATATTCCAGTGACTGAGATGGACTAATAGATAGGATATACGGAAATCTATCGACCAAGAGTTCCAACGATTGGAATTAGCCAAACTGTGGGCTTATCAATATACGGAAATTGAGTCTTGGGATCGTTTATATAATTCTTGAGGGAGAGCAATTATATAAATGCTTGAGTCTACGAGTTTAAATTCAATTTAATATAGACTTAAATCACAACAATAAGTTGCTTATATGGTTTTGTTTTATCTTCTTTTTCAGTGTAGAACACGTTCATTAAAACTGCTGTAAAACTAAAATGGCTGGTGAAGACCCAATGCCAAGTGCCAAGCTAGCACGTGAATCCTGGCTAAAAGCCTTCATGGACTCCATGAATCAGTCAACTAGACTGAGGAATGATGGGTCAAACTTCTCTGACTGGGAGGCAGCACTACGGAATGCTGCCATTGCTGACGGAAAGCTTAAGTTCTTAACTGAGCCCATTCCGCCACACCCAGGAACTGGAGCTAGAGCCAACGAAATTCGCGCTCATAGCGATTTCGTTATGGAAGCGGGTGCGATAAAGAACGTACTCATCTATGCAATGGAATCCAATTTGCAAAGACGCTTCATAACCCATGGTGCAAACAAGATTTTCACCACGCTCACTAACGAATTCTCCAAGGCTCCGAGAATCGTTTCTTATGAGCATACCTGTCGCTTCTTTGAGGCGAAACTCCAGAAGGGCCAAGCTGTTAGCCCACATATTCTCAACATGATTGAGAATATCGAGAAACTGGAGTCCCTAAACTGCAAGATCAGTGAGAACATCATCGTTGATCGCATGCTTCATTCGCTTCATGATGGGTTCGCCCTCTTTAGGGCCAACTACTACATGAACGACATGAAGAAGACTCCCCATGAGCTCCACTCCCTTCTCGTACAGACTGAGAAGGATCTTAAGTTGAGTGGGAGTCTTAAGCAGGATGTTCTCATGATCTCCAGTAAGGGGAAAGGTAAAGGGAAGGCTAAAGCTCAGGGCGACCTAGCAGTAGGTAAGCCCAGGTTCAAGAAACCAGGATTTACAAAGAGTGGGCCTGGTGAGTCGAGTAACTCACAAGGCAAGACAAAGAGCAAGGATACAAGCATGGAATGTCACCATTGCCACAAGACTGGGCATTGGAGGCGCTCATGCCCCGTGTATCGCGAGGACATTAAAGCAGGCCGTGTTACTCCTGTTGGTATGTCTTCTTCTTCTTTTATTCACATGATTGAGATTAACCATGCAAGTTGCGGAACTTGGGTACTTGATACTGGTTGTGGTTCTCATCTATGTAATCATGTGCAGGGCCTCCGAAACCAAGAACCCCTAATCAAGGGTGAGGTGGACCTGCGGGTCGGGAATGGAGCACGTGTGGCTGCAGTCTCGAAGGGAACATACGTAATCCAGCTTCCAAGTGGATTCGAGTTATTTTTGTATAACTGTTATTATGTTCCTAGTTTGTCCAAAAACATTATTTCAGTTTCTGCACTTGACAAACTCGGATTTTCATTTGTAATAGAGAATAATAGATGTATTTTCTCTTTGCACAATATGATTTATGGCAAGGCAGTTTCCATGAATGGAATTTATGTTTTAGATCAAACTACCGAGATATTACATGTGAATAATAAAAGAATAAAGGTAGGTGACAAAGATCAAACTTACCTATGGCATTGTCGTATGGGACACATAAATGAGAAACGCGTTAAACAGCTCATACAGAATGGAGCTATTTCGCCCTTTGATTTCGAATCATATGGCACGTGTGAATCATGTCTCATCGGCAAAATGACTCGTATTTCCTTCAAAGGTGTTGGAATGCGCGCTGCCGACCTATTAGGACTCATACATACGGACGTATGTGGCCCTATGTCGATCAACGCACGAGATGGCTATAGGTATTTCATCACTTTCACGGATGATTTGAGTAGATATGGCTATGTCTACTTAATGAAGCACAAAAGTGAATCCTTTGACAAGTTCAAAGAATACCAGAATCGGGTACAGAACCAGCTGGGTAGAAAGATTAAAGCACTACGCTCGGATCGTGGTGGTGAGTATCTTTCACGCGAGTTTGATCAACACCTAAAAGACTGTGGGATCGTACTACAGTTGACTCCACCTGGAACACCACAATTAAATGGTGTGTCCGAACGGAGAAATCGAACTCTACTTGATATGGTTCGATCCATGATGAGTCACACCGTTGTGCCTGATTCATTGTGGGGCTATGCTCTTTTGTCAGCCGCTCTAATACTTAACCGAAGTCCGTCTAAAGCTGTTGACAAGACTCCATTCGAGCTATGGAAGGGAACGGTCCCTAACTTGTCCTTTATTCGGGTTTGGGGCTGCGAGGCTTATGTCAAGTGGAGACACGAGGATAAGCTCGGCCCGCGATCGGTCAAGACATACTTTATAGGCTACCCAAAGGGAACGTTTGGTCATTACTTCTACTCGCCTACCGAACAACGTGTTTTTATTGCGGCTAGTGCGACGTTCTTAGAGAAAGAATTTCTCGAGAACAAGTCGAGTAATAGAACCTTCGAGTTATCGGAGGTTCAAGAACCAACTACCGAGCAACCATTGGAGGAAACAGTACCTCCAACCGAGGCTGCGGTAGATATCCCTGAGGAACCTAGGAGGTCGGGAAGAGTCTCTATTCCACCGGACAGATACATTGGTATGGTCGAGGAACACGATACAGATGACGTCTTACTCCTAGAGGGTAACGAACCCACAACCTATAAAGGTGCCATGACCAGTTCTGACTCAAAGCTATGGCTAGAAGCCATGCAATCCGAGATGGACTCCATGTATGAGAACAACGTGTGGGATCTTGTGGACCTACCTGCAAAGGTACGTCCCCTTCAATGCAAATGGCTTTACAAAATAAAGCATGCCGTGGAAGGTAAACAAGATATCCATAAGGCAAGACTAGTTGCTAAAGGTTTCACCCAAGTGCCAGGCTTGCACTACAATGAGATCTTTGCACCCGTAGTCATGCTACGTTCCATTCGGATTATCTTAGCGATCGCCGCATTTCACGATTATGAAATATGGCAAATGGACGTTAAAACCGCCTTCTTAAACGGTTATTTGGAGGAAGAGTTTTACATGGTACAACCCGAGGGTTTTATCGATCCAGCACATCCTAAGAAAATATGCAAGCTTAAGCGTTCCATCTATGGACATAAGCATGCATCGCGGAGTTGGAATCATCGCTTCGACCAAGTGATAAAAGAGAATGGGTTCATTCGATCAGTCGAGGAACCATGTCTCTATATCAAGTCGAGTGGGAGTAAGATTGTATTCCTAGTACTGTATGTCGACGACATACTCTTGATTGGGAATGACATACCTCTCTTATCTTCGGTTAAAGCATGGTTGAAAAACCATTTCCAGATGAAAGATCTGGGAGAGGCACAAAGAATTTTGGGCATCCGTATCTACAGGGATAGATCACGACGGATGTTGTCTCTCAGTCAGGAGTCTTATATAGAGAAGATTCTAGAGAGATTCAGTATGACGAACTCCAAGAAAGGGTTCCTTCCTATGACTCCTGGGCTTCACTTGAGCAAGTCTCAAGAAGCTAAGTCAGTGGAAGAGAAAGAGCGCATGAGTCGGATTCCTTATGCCTCGGCAATAGGATCGATCATGTATGCCATGATATGCACACGTCCAGACGTTGCATATGCATTGAGTATGACCAGTCGATTCCAAGCTCATCCAGGTGAACCACACTGGATGGCCGTGAAAAACATTCTTAAGTACCTACGGAGGACTAAAGATTGGGGATTGACTTTTGGAGGCAACTCGACGCTCTGCGCCACGGGTTACGCAGATGCTAGCTTCCAAACAGATCGAGATGACTCGAAATCTCAGTCTGGATTCGTTTTTACTCTTAATGGCGCTGCTGTCAGCTGGAAAAGTTCTAAACAGAGTGTTACAGCAGATTCTACGACTGAGTCCGAGTACTATGCCGCCTCGGAAGCAGCTAAGGAAGCAATATGGATGCGTCAATTCTTACAAGGACTCTCGGTAGTGCCTAGTTCGAATGACCCAATCACCGTCTATTGTGACAATAGCGGTGCCATCTTCCAAGCTAAGGAGCATAAGTCTAGCAGCAAGGCTAGGCATGTACAACGGAAAGCTCATCTAATCAGAGATTACGTGGAGCAAAAGGAGATTTTTATTGAAAAGATCGCTACGGATGACAACATAGCTGATCCTCTCACAAAAGCATTACCACGTGATAAGCATGAAGGGCACATTCATTCCATGGGAATTGGATGTGTTCCTAAGTTGTAGTACTCTTTTATGAATTCATGTAATAATTCATTTTCTCGTGTACTCTATTCAACCTTATTGTTATGATATAAAATGTTTTGTTTTTCATGTGGAATTGTACGCCAATTTTGAACACCACAAAGTGAACTGATTAACATAACATCGTTTTGGTCCTTGATTACCCACTTGAGCTGATAACTCAGGTAATCATTTTGTGACGTTGGTTGATGGTGGGTTCAACGAGCCATAAGTCACGCGGCTGACTGACCAATCACAAAGGCGAGTTATACGGATATCTCGTAGGACACCCCGTGACAGCGTTATGGAGTCCTAAATGTTTTATAACATTGGGTGCCAGGTCGTGGATAGGACCTCCATAGTGTTCCTTCGAGTCGAATCTTTTGACTTTCAACTGTTTCTTGAGATTAAGACAGATTTTGGGTAACTTTGGTTTCTTTCCCACGGTCACCGTAACAGGGGCCAAGAGGATTTTTTCTGGGTTATTTCATGCTGGGCGATATCGGCAGGATTCGAGTTGAGGGAAATATCCAAACCCTTATCAGGATTTTATCATTTCTCAGGGCCACTCGAGGAGTAGTAACTGAAATGCATGGCCATGCTCGAATACAGATTCGTTTTATCAGTTAAGTTACTCTCTAGTCGGGGAAACCACTCTTGATACAGATCGCTTGTGAGATACGACCTTTGCGAATGCGGATTTGCAAATTGTCTTACATTGAGTGGGAGAAATTTTAAAAGGATATGAGATTCGGTTATCGCACCTACACTTGTACGGACAAGTGGGAGTTTGTTGGAGATTGTGTCCTCCACATGTAGTGTGATAACGTCATTGAACATACCCTTGTACGGACAAGTGGGAGATTGTTGGGGCTGGTGTCCTTGACAATTAAGTACAATGACTTATTAAATCTCTTTAAGGATCACAAGGGCATACTTCTGTATTATTACCAGTTGATCCACGTTTATCAATAACGGTTGGCTTGCTAGATAAGTTTGACGTTATTGTCATACGGATGGCGGTGATCAACTGGTCCCTATACGTCACACCTATAGGACACGTTTGAGAGATGTGAAGGTATGAAAATACAGTCACATTTTGCCGGATATGACTAAACGGTTAGTCAGAGGTATTGACTATTAAATTAGTCAATAAGATGTTGAGAATTACTATTTAATACGGATTAAATAATTTTAGCTAATACGGATTACAAGAATAATTCGTAAATTAAATATAAACGGTTATATTTAATTAAATATAGTATTCGCAAATTAATATAAACAGTTATATTAATTTAGGTAATTATACAATATCGTATTTTATCAGACCGTTATTAATATATCGACTGTATTAATATCTGATAACATGTTACGATTTATAAATAAAACCCGCGAACAACTTAAAGCTAAATGGGTCGAATCACGCATTGGGATAAGGTAAGAGTGGAAAGCCCACTCCTACCCAAACCCTATTTTCGGCCGGCCATGTAGTCTATATAAGGAGGAGGACTCTCCTTATGTAGACTACTCTTGGTGCACTATTAAATATTCTCAAGGTAAAATTAGGGTTTTGTGACATTCTTTTCCCAAAACCTCAGATCTCACATCTAAAAAAACCTCAAGGGCTCTCCCTATATTGCAAGGCAATTGGAGAGGATTTCTAGCACACGCGGCCTCGTCTCAGACAAAGTCTTGGGTGCAAGTTATAGGAGGGAATTTGCATTAATTCCTGTTCTTAGGCCTTTTGCGCGAGGACTAAAGGTTGTACTTCTTTTCTCATGTTTTTAATCTTATGACGATATTCACAATTGCATTTTTCATTATAATCCTGCAAATTTAGGGTGAATACGCGTTTTATTCCCCACATAGCGGGTTGTACTCCTTCAATGGCCAGCCAACAGACCAAAACAGATGTATCCAGTGGCGCTCTTGGCAAAGGTGCTTCAGTGATCTATGTAGGAAAATATAAGTCGTGGATGAAACAATTAAAGAAACTAGAACAACACTTTCCAATTATCACTTATCAGCAGACCTTACATTTTTAAGCTCGAGATCAGAGTCATTGACATAAAACAAATCATGGTGTCCGGCAGCTCTCTTGAAGAGCAATGGATCATTTGAGGCGAATCCATAGATTGGCTTATAAACAACAACAATAAACAAACCTTAATGTAGAGAAACAGAAGAATAGGTAAAAGAAAACACATTGAACGGGAAAATATAGTCTCACCTCTACATTTCTCAGCTTTAGGGAAGCATCAACATCCTCTGCTGTCAAAATAGTTCGCTTTGAATGTCGCATGCATTTGATTGCTTCCTAATCCCAGAAATTACAATCTAAGTTTGCAGGCATTTGAAAAGTTGTACACCATAGCATGGTATGAAAATGCAGTACGACAGTCGATACACTACACGGAATTTTATTGTATCATGGCCAATGCAGCCTTAATTTCAAAATCATTTAAAAACTGTGCTAAATTTCACTTCACAAAGGGATGCGGTGGGGTTTCATTGGGTGGCCTTGTCCGTAGTAGTAATCTCCTATTGTTGGTTTGTAGAAGTAAGTTACTCGCCGTTTTGTAGAATCGGTGCATGACGGAGATGGCAGTGAGGTTCCGACGTTGTTGCTTGTGTTGGTTGTGTCTCCCAGCTCTCGCTCACTTTCCCTAATCAGAAACTATGGTTCATATTACCAGAAAACTAATGAACGACAAATGTTAATAATAAACCCTAAAATTTCCAATAGAGCAATAATTAAACGAGAAAAAATGAAATTACAGGAGGGGAAACCTGAGGAGGAGCGAGAAGACCAGGATGATAGAGATATTATTGTTGTTGAAGAAGAGCTTGTTGCATCAAAGCTTGTTGTTGTAGATTCATGCTTTGGTTTTACATCTACTAATTAATTTAGGTAATTTGTAACTGAACTGGGGCAATTAGGGTTCGTGGACGAGGGATTCGATTTTTGGGGGGGAAAAAGACTCGAAAAGGAAATGACGAAGGAGAAGGGAAAATAGAAGGCTAATCATCTTAATTAATTAGATGATATTATAAATATATGTTAGACAGTTGGATTTTGGTATGTAATTAATTAAAGAATAGAATATTTAGGATTAATTTATTAAATTGAAAATTAAAATATAGGAAACCGGATTCAGGATGACAGGTTTCTTAGTTATTAAATAAATTGGAAATTAAAATATAGGAAACCGTATTTAAGAGGACAGGTTTCTCAGTTATTAAATAAATTGGAAATTAAAATATAGGAAACCGGATTCAGGAGGACAGGTTTCTTAGTTACAATATAGGAAACCGAATTTTGAAGGACAGGTTTCTTATTTAAACATTGCAAACTAGTTATATAAAATCACCGGTGTCTTACGTTAAGAAATCTGTTAGAAAAACAACAGGTGTCTTTTAATTGATGTCTTAGGCCTTTTTTATAGTAGTGCATATATATATATATATATATATATATATATATATATATATATATTGATGATTCGAAGGAATTGAGGTGAAGTTTAGAATCTACACAACATACGTGATGTAAATTACAATAATATCATATCATTAAATCATTATTCAACATACATGCAACGTGGAACAATTGAGCGAATCATATTTCATAGATATAAATTGTAAATATATATGAATGTAATAGTATTAACAGAGAATGTATAGTTATACAAACAACAGTAACCGAAAAAATAATGAACGTAATAGTATTAACAGAGAATGTAGTAAAAGTGGATAGGTGAATGCGTCTCATAATTTGTTGATTAATTTTACTTCTCATCATAATTTCAAGATATAAATTGTAAATATATATGTTAAACAATTGAGCGAATCATATTTCATAGAAAATAAAATTTAAATGATAAATAAAACTAGCCTGTTAACAATAATTACGACGGGAGTAATGAAAGTAACAATACTAATAACGAATGTAATAAAAGTAACAATTCTAAGAACAAAATAAAGTATATATGAAAAATTAGCTAAGCAATCGATTTAAGTAAAATATTAATAGCAGGAGCAGTGAATTTGTCTCATAGTTTATTTCATTGTAATTTTAAGATATACCCCGTCTCATAGAAAAATATATTAATGATAAATTTACGAGTTATGCAACTTTAGAATAGTTTTAGTTAATTTAAAATATATTTTAATGATAAATAAAGGTAGCTCGGGCGAAGCCGGGCACCCATACTTGTATAGTAATATATTATGTACCTCCAATAAAAAATAAAATGTACCTTTGCCATAAATATATTTTAGATACATAACTTTTTTGTTATAATAATATGACCTATAAATCTATAATAAATGTAATTTCGTAATATAATTATGTAAACTATAAGTACATAAAATATTTTGTTCAATTTTTATCAAATACATTTAACTAACTGAGCATTATATTGATTTTATAGTGGGTACATTGAATATAAATTAGAAGTACATTTAAAGATTATTATAGGTATATATTGATTTAACTCAAGATTTAGCTAACATATATATTATTAGGAATATTAATAATAGTTGGGCCTCAACCATTACCTTAAGGTTTTGGTTGAGATGGTTTATCTATCATGGTATCAGAGCCAGTATGACCGAAGGTCAGGGGTTCGAATCCTGGCAACCTCAAAACCACTCGAAAACTCACGAAGTGGAAACCAGCACACGGTATGGGGGGCCTGTGCAAACGAACCACTCTTCAAGCCCAATGGACATTCGAGTGAGGGAGCGTATTAGGAATATTAATAATAGTTGAGGCTCAACCATTACCTTAAGGTTTTGGTTGAGATGGTTCATCTATCATATATAACGAAAGAAAGAGATACTAAATTATAGCAAGATGCTTGTGTCATAGTGGTAGTAGCAAGTGCATTTTATTCAATAGGTCGGGGGTTCGGTGGCCAAACTGTCGGGGGTCGTTTGGTTCAACAAGTCGAAATGTCACAAAATGAAATTAATTGTGTCATAGTGGTAGTAGCAAGTGCATTTTATTCAATAGGTCGGGGGTTCGGTGGCCAAACTGTCGGGGGTCGTTTGGTTCAACAAGTCGAAATGTCACAAAATGAAATTAATTTCAAGGGGTTGAGGGGGAGTTAGAATCTACACAAAATTCGTTAAGTAAAATAAAATAATATCATATCATTATTCAACATACATGCAGAAAAATAATTAACATAATGAAAAAATTGTTGGAAATGTAAATACTTGTCTAATTAAGACGGTTTTACCTAAATTTATCATAAAATGAGAATTTTTAGAAAACACTTTACCCATTCAATTCATAGGGTTGTGTTTCGATCTGTTTTACAATTATATTAGTGTAAAACCGCCTTACACAAATATAACTCGTAGAAATGAGGTGTTGTTAGCTAGGTATTTCATATCAAGGAGAAATGGTTCCGGTTATCTCAGCAGTGTCTCCAACCTTGAGTTTGCCATCCGGGTTTGCATCAAGGTTTCCGGAAGTCTCAGTGTCTCCAACTTTGAGGTTGCCATTCGGGTTTGGATCATCCAAAGATCCACAGCCGTTAGCATTAAGGGTGGAGGAAGTACCACAAAGAGTAGATGGGTTATTTGAGGTGCCTTGAAGCTCCCCCACCGGCAGTTGTACTTCCCCTGAAACGATAGTAGTGTCGTCTGAGAAAGCGATTGAGACCAGAATCGCGGCTATTGTCAACCACAACGCACACGAGTACTTACTCATCTTCATCATCTTTGCCATTATCAGTATGGAATTATTGAGGGTTTTAGTTATAAATAAAGAGATGTATGAGTTGATACAAAATGGATGGTATATAATGTATTAATGCATCCCCTTTAAATACTAAAATTACATATACTAGCTTAGCTTGCTGCCAGCTTTTACCTCATAAAATATATCATTTCTTTGATTTCTTTGTGATTCTACTAATATTAATAGAATAATTATGAATCCAGCTTTGGACTTTGATTGAAGTTAGGGTTTCATTTACAAGGTGGGTCATTTCCTTATTTCGCCTACACCTCATTCCTGATAGGATCGGATAATTTTGGTTGGGTGTGCAAAAATATACGATACGATTTTATAATATGGATCGGATATGATACGGTATAGGTTTGAACGATACTGAAATCAGTATATATTATATGCTTTTCACAAAATCGTACCGTATTCGGGTCGTTAAAAACGAAACCGTTGAAAGTTTCTCTTTCAACTTTACGAGCTACTTTATTTCCTTGTCTCTGTTCCCCTTACTCCGGCCAGCAAATAGGGGCGGTTCAAAGGGGGTTCGGGGGAGCTTGTGCCCCCATGAGATTTTTTAGTAATAAATTTTTACAAGTATCCATTAATAGACGATAAGTTATCATGGCATAGCTGTTAAAAGTGTATATATAGCTTTATATATGAGGTCTTAGGTGTAATTCTTCGTACCGTATAATAAGTATGTTAATTTCCACTTACATTTACTACAATGTATTACGAGTATGTTTTATGAAGGAAATATAATTTTTACATATACTTAGAAATTAGAATTAAAATTATTTTAGAAAAAATACTAATTTTTGAAAAAAGATATGTTTATTATGACCAATTATATTCTCATTCTTTTACCTATATAATGACCAATTCAAGAAAAAAAATTTCAAAATATAAAAAATGTTGTTTTAGATGTGTTTACATAACATGTCAAAAATGTGCCACTAACAATAAATTTCTGGATCCGCCACTGTCACCAAATAACGAAATACCACCCACATTCTCTTCTGCTCACTCGCTTATCATATACACATCTTTATTTGAGTTATTAGCTGCATGAGATTTGAAAGAAAAATGACCGTTAATATCAAATTATGGTGATATCGTGATAGTGATATACAATACAGACCGAAGATGTCTTACTCTAATGGTTAAGACGGATCTATTGTGGACAATAGATCCCAAGATCGAACCCCCTCCCCTGTTGTAATGCGACTAAGTACGCGCTCCTTTGAACCCAAAAAAAAATTATACGATAGGAATCATGGTCAGCTTTAGAAAATATGAGTTTTAATATCAAAAGTTTTGTGCCCCTAATAAAAATATTTCAAGATATGCCGCTGACACGAAATAACGAAATACCACCCACATACCCACATCTGTCCTCTCCGTTTCGAATAATGTGTGACTAACGACACCATCAATCATGCTACCGGTGAATAAGTTGGGTTTTGAGAGAACGGCTCATCTCATGTCACGACAGTAATATTATTGATAAATGTTGAGATATACATACGAGTTCACCACTATTTCACCGGCCAACGTCGTCGAAATGGTTACAAAGTGTTGGGCAATCATCAACAATATACTCCGTATTATTCATGTTCCCAGTATAATAAACCATGAAGTGAAACCGAAATTATAGTAAACGGCAATATTATAAGTTGTGTTTAGCACAAAGTGTAAAACTAATCAATAACTCAAACAATTATGTGTATAGTAAGGGAAGTGAGAAAAAGAGAATGGTGGTGATATTTCACTATCTGGTGGTCGGAACAAGGAGAGCAAGACAGCGAAAATAGCATGTCTAGTAGCTTAATATGCAAGTAACTTGCCGTTGTCCTTGACAGCGCACCTACAGATTCTCGCTGTTTGGGATAGGAAGATATGTTGAACTTCTTAAAAAAAACGTAAAATGTTGACGTGAATCCATTTTTGGTAAATAGTTTGAACTCGTCCTATTTTATTAAAAAAACCCATTGACTATGTTTATCAAGACTTTCATGACCATGGTCATGAATTTTTTAATTAAAAAGAAAAAGGAAAACTAGTGGAAACTAGTGAAATGTAGTGACCTTGTTGTTGCTTTGGTTGTCAGACAACCACAATAACCAAAACACATGACCAAACACATGTACCATTTTCATTGGTACATGGTTTTATTAAAAAAAAAAAAAAAAAAAAAAACAAAAATGAAAAGGACGAAAGTTGAGTTGAAGTGCAGAACTTTGTAAAAATAGCTCAACTTTTGTAAAAAAGAGCTGTTGAAGAGTAACGGTAATAAATATAATTTTGCTAATTAAAAAAATAAAAAAATTACACCATCTTTTATATTTTTTCAAGATCTATAAATAGAGCTCAATGTTGATATATTTTTATTCACTCAATTTTTTTTTTTATTTTCTCTCTAACTTTCTTTCTATTATCTAAAAAAATCTCAATAATACATTCTACAATCATGAATAGAAATTTTATTGATTTATTGAATTCAGAAGATTATCCAGGTTCTCCAACTGATCCAAACTCTCAAACTAATCCAAATAATTCATCTTCTCAAAATTTCTCAAATTTTACAAACTCTCAAAATAACTCATCGTCTCAAAATTACTCAAATTTTACAACGTCTCAAAATAACCAACTACCCCAAAATAACCCAAATTTTACAAACTATCAAAATAATCCAAATATCCATAATTATTCCAACTCCCTTAATAATCCAAGTTTTCAAAATTATCCTAATTCACACTCTTTTTATAATTTATCTAACTTTTCAAATAACTCCTTGTCTCAACAACCAAATCAAATAACTCCATCTGGAGCTTCACCTTCTTTAACTACTCAAAACCCTAAACAAACAAGAAAACGAGGTGAATTCAACGCGTGGCGTGAGGAGGAAGATGAAGCGCTAATGTCAGCATGGTGTTTGGTGAGCAATAACCCAATAATTGGTAAAAATCAAAATACAAATATAAGATGGAAGAAGTTAAAGGAAGTATATGATCAAACTCAGCTGGAAAATCCTACGGAAGTTGGTGTGAAAAGTATGGATGCTATGAGGTGTCGTTATAAATGACTGAATGAATGTGCGAATAAGTGGATTTCCTGCTACAAGGACGTGCTTAGTCGACCAAGGAGGAGTGGAACAAATATGGAAGATGATGAAAATGCCGCTCAACAACTTTATGTTAGTGATAAGGGTAGTAAGTTTACTCATTTAAAAGTTTATAATAATGTTATGAGTAAAAATCCAAAGTGGAGCTTAGATAAAGTGGGTATACAACAAATAGAGTTTGATGAAAATGAGGAAATCGAAATTGAAAGTGGTGGAAGTTCAAAAAGATCGAGAACAAATGAAAGTGGTGAATATAGTGTTGAAACCCCTCCAAGTGTCAATGTTAATGAATCAACTGGGTATCGTCCGGAGGGTAGAGATGCAGCTAAAAAGAAACGGAAAGGTAAATCACAAGCTCAACCATATACAATGTCCCCGGAATATCTTGCCTCTATTCAACGTTTGAGCATTGCACGACAAGGAGAGGTTGAAGTATTGCAGAGGAAACTTGATTTTGATAGAGAAGTTGAGAAATCTCGGATCGAAATGGAAAGAGCTCGACTTGAAATTGAGAGATCTCGGATTGAAATGGATAAGCAAAATAAAGTTGATTTTGATAGACAAACAGAGATGAAGATGTTAAGCAATTTATTTGCAAGAGAGAATTTAACACCTCAAGAAGAACGTATAAAGTTAGATCTTATCCAAAAATATTATCCTTCTACTTAGAATAGGATTAATCTTGTTTAAATTTAATTAATATTTAATTAATTTTATTAGGTAGCCTTAAGCTTTAATTTATCTGTACTGTCTACATCAAATTAGTATGTCCTTATGTTAGTATATTGTCTTAATCAATATGTGTTGTCTGCATCAAATTAATGTCTTCCCTATGTCAATGTATTGTCGAAATCATTATGTATTGTCTACATCAAAATAATCTATCCTCATGTCAGTGTATTGTCCTAAACATTTGGTATTGTCTACATCATATAGAGTTGTCTATATCAAAAGTTGGCTTTAAATACTCAAATTCACAATGAAAATTTCACAACCATCTTCCTTTAAAGTCTTCTCTTAAAATCTATTCAACTACCACTTCTAAAAGCTTAGAAAATAATGTCAGATCATTCAACTAATAATTTAAATGGTTGGGATCAAAATACTATTTTTTTTAATCAATGGCAAAATCGTATTATGGAAGAAAATCGTTTCATAGACCACATCGTGGAAGAGGACATTATATCTCATTCGAACCAATTTCTACAACCCCAAAATCCAACTCCTAGATCAGATAGGCAATATATTGAAAGAAATCGTGAGCAAGGTCATGAACAATTGTTCAATGACTACTTTGCTGATAATCCAGTTTATCCTGCTCACATATTTCGTCGAAGATTTAGAATGCAAAAATATGTATTCGATCGTTTGGTTGAGGCTGTTAGTAGGAGTGATTCTTTCTTTCAACAAGGCCCTAATGGCAGCGGGCGACTTGGGTTCTCAGCAATCCAAAAGTGCACTGCAGCCATACGTGTTTTGGCCTATGGAGCATCGCTTGATTCCCTTGATGAATATTTACGCATGAGTAAAGCTGTTATAAGGGAATCTGTTAAACATTTTGTTGAGGCTGTGATTTCTAACTTTCAAGAAGACTACCTTCGAACTCCCACTGAACAAGATTTAGAAAGATTACTCCATATTAGTGAACAACGTGGATTTCCAGGCATGTTAGGTAGTATAGATTGCATGCATTGGGAGTGGAAAAATTGTCCAAGTGCATGGGCCGGACAATATGCTGGGAGAAACACAAAGACA
The DNA here is from genome assembly GCA_029255685.2 of Silene conica. Taxonomy (NCBI): domain Eukaryota; kingdom Viridiplantae; phylum Streptophyta; class Magnoliopsida; order Caryophyllales; family Caryophyllaceae; genus Silene; species Silene conica. The sequence continues at coordinate 80,983,680 of CM055314.2, forward strand.
ACCATCATTCTTGAGGCTGTTGCATCACACGATTTATGGATATGGCATGCATTCTTTGGAACACCAGGTTCGTGCAATGATCTCAATGTTCTTCAACGTTCACCTGTTTTTAATAATATTTTAGAAGGTCGGGCACCAAGAGTAAACTATACTGTGAATGGTCGCCATTATAACATGGGATATTATCTTACTGATGGTATATATCCGTCGTGGGCTGCATTCGTCAAATCAATTACTGCTCCACAACTTCGAAAGCACAAATTATTTGCTCAATACCAAGAAGCAACTAGGAAAGACGTGGAGCGTGCGTTTGGAGTTTTGCAAGCTCGGTTTGCATTCATTAAACGCCCTTGTCTTATCTGGGATGATCGTATGATGGGTAAAATTATGATGGCTTGTATTATCATGCATAACATGGTGGTTGAGGATGAGCGAGACACGTACCTAAATCACTGGGATACAAATGAATTTAATGAAGACGTGTTCACACGGGGAAGTACACCAAATGGAGATAATCTCAATACCGAGACTTTTCAATTCTCTACAACAAATTCAAGCCTAAGTGCTTATATGCAACGTCGCTCCCAACTTCGAGATAAAAATACGCATGAAAATCTAAAAAATGATCTAATTGAGCACACTTGGGAAAAATTTGGTAACCATAACTAAAAAAGTTGCATTTTATTGCATTATTACGATATTCATGTATGATTTAGGAGTAAAATGTATGCATTGTCTCATGCTTTTAATGTAGTTTATGTTTTGTTTTTATATTCGTATCCGATTTAACAAGAGCTTTTAGAATTTAGAAGTCATTTTACTATTTTAATAAAAAATAAATATGTATTTGAAAAATAAATTTATTTTTAAGTTATTTTTTACATATTATTTATTTTAAGTTATTTTATTTTTAAAAAAAGTAAGTGTTTATAGAAAAAAAAAAGAGTGAATAATAGTAAAGTAAAAAGTATGAGAGAGAAGATGTGGTTAAGGTGGTTAAGATGGTTATTGAAAAACTTAAAAAAAGTATTGGTAAGTTGTTAAACATGGTCATCAATATAAGTGTATTATTTTAGTGGATGACCATGGTCACTCATGGTCATTGATAAACATAGTCTTAAAGCAAAAAGTTGTTCCATGAACATGGCAAGCATCCAAACATGTAGACTACTCCTTCATTATTTACTCTTTGTGTTGGTCGTGCTAGAGATATGGTTGGTGATCCGGCCAAAAATTATTAAAATAAGTCATATTCAGGAACCAAAAGTTGTATTTCATCATAAAATACTTAGATTTTGCTTTGTTTCTGATTTTATTTTGGTTTTTGGTTGTTCAAATGTTCGTGAGTGTCAATCAATCATTAAATTAAGAACTCTTCGATAATGTTACCGCGCATTAATCCCATATTAGGAGTCCTATATATAGTCTACTAAATAATATAAGAAATGTAACTCGACCTTGCATCGCTTATGCATGTTGTGATTTCATTCATGGCAAATTCTTGTTTCAGATCGTCATTTTTGGTCTGAAGTATCAGACAGATATATTATAGCCATTTTTACAATAAAATATTACTACTATTTATTGATGAAATGTTACCCTCATTTTTCAGGATAAAGAGAGAACTAATTTGCCATATAACATTTTGTTACTAAATGGTTACATTCTATTGAAAAGCTGGCATTTGATCCGTTTTATTTCAGACGGTCTGAAACAAGAATTGATGTTCATTAATGGCAAAGCCGAAGCATTCTACGTCTCTAGTCTCTACCCATACCTGCTCAAACCAAGATGGAAACATACAATACCTACTTATACCCGCCCTATTGAGTTGGCCTTCAACTGGATTATGGAACAAGACCATGGCAACCAAAATGACGCTGCCCAAAACCATTTTAGTAAGTCTTGCTTACGACGGGTCACTATTTGTGACGGATATTTTGTGAGATAAAATGGATACAAAATGAGTAGTGGAGAAAGGTGACCACAGGAATAGTGTTGGAGAGAGAGAAAAAGTGGGTAATTTGTGAGAGAAAACGATATCCGTCACAAGTTTGCGACGGATAGTGCCATTGCAAATAAGAATTTATGAAACCATTTATAGCTTAGAAAGGCCCGTACTTCTATGCAAAGCCAAGGCCCGCTGGACAGTAAAGCCAAGGATTCGAACCCGTGACCTTCGGTCACACTGACTTTGATACCATGTTAGATGAATCATCTCAACCAAAACCTCTATCAAAGTATCAGAGTCAGTGTGATCAAAGGTCACGAGTTCAAATGCTGACAACCTCAAAACCCCTCAAAAACTAACGGAGTGGAAACCCAGCACACGGTATGAGGAAGCCTGTACAAACTAACCACTCCTCAAGCCCAATAACATTTGAGTGATAGAGCGTAATAGAAATATTAATAATAGTTCAACCTCAACCATCACGTTTTAGTTAAGATGATTCATCTATCAAGATTAACTATCAATTTACAAAGATCCTATTCTCAAAGTTTAAAAGTCAGTCTCGATCAATTCATTAACAACTAACCCCTAAATTTGTCAACAAGATTTTAATCGCTAGACTCCACCGTGTGGTGAACCATAAAAAATGTTGCACCCTTGGCTTTTTCCAAGTCGTTCAACTAATAGTCAGTCTACTAGGCTCGGTAGTTGGTTGAAATAAAAAAAATTCAAAATATAGTTTACTAGCCTTGGTCATTCTTAACTAATATTCTACATTCAACCACTTTGAGATTTGATCTCACATGACAGAAATGGAGACAAACACCACGGTCCGGCCGCCACCCGAGAGTCAATCAGCCCTCATATTCATGGGTACCGGCTGCTCGGGTGGCGTGCCGAGCCTAAGGTGTTTGATGCAGCCTTCTCATCCTCCCTGCCCTGTTTGCTCTCAGTCTTTGTCAATTCCACCTCAGTTCAATCCTAATTACAGGTCCATTCCTCTCTTCCTCACTACTTCATATATGTCGAATCCAAATTGTTTTGCTTTGTTGCGAAATACGATTTATTCTTGTTTGAGATGAAATTTGATATGATCCATTTTAGCTGTTCAAAATTTGAGGACCATGTTATTATTTACATGAAATGTTTACTACTCCTTACGAAAGAAACGACAGCGTATGTACAGGTGCAACACATCTCTTTTGATTGACTACTGTCAGAAAAATGGTGAACACAGCTATATATTGATCGATATGGGTAAGACCTTTCGCGAGCAAGTACTGAGATGGTTCACATTATACAGAATTCCTCGGCTTGATTCCGTGAGTTAAATCTTTTCATCCTGTTGGCAAACGACTCGACTCTATGGGTCACGGCTCAACGAAATAATATGACAGCGAGTTTCATTAGTCGATAATTTGCAGGTCATATTGACTCATGAGCATGCTGATGCAGTCCATGGGTTGGATGATATTCATTTCGGTGATTTCTGTCAGCCAATTTGGAGTCACCAACAGTGTTAGTCCACTTCCGATCTACGCCACACAAGAGTGTGTTGATAGGTATTACTGTTTCTGACCGCCTTGATACCGTCTTTCCACTATCTTTTAGCACATATTCATCACTAAGCTTGTTTCCCATCGGAATTTCCATGTGAAATCCTTTTAAAATGGCCAAATTCTACAGATTCCCTCTGTTTCCTCCTACTGCATTTTTGAGAATCTTAAACCTTGAAGTACTAAAATTTGCGTGATTGGCCGATTTCAACAGTTACCTTTTGCTACGTGAGAGTAGAGCGCTCGATCAGGTCCCTCATATTCACAGGCCTGATATGCTCCGATAAACTTGTTAGAACATAGGATATATTGCTCACAAATATCTTGTAAATGGTTAGTTATAAGTTAGTTATAACTAACTAAGTTGGTTATTACTTCCTATATAAAGTCCTCTATCCATTACTTGTAATACACAATTCATAATTCAATCATAATAGAAAGTCTTCACAATTCTCTCATATTCTTTCTCTTGTTTCATCTCTATAATCATACTCTCCTATTCTTTGATCATCATGATGAATTTCTCTGATTCTAACATGGTATCAGAGCAGGAACATTAAGTTGATCCTGCGTTGCTTCCGCATACAATCTTTTTCTTTTATATCTTCTTATTTTCTTCATTCTGTTTTACACAATATCAAACAATGACTTCGTCTTCAAGTTCTGTTAACAGCATCAATGTTGATGATCCACATTATGTTCACAACACTGATGTTCCTGGCATTAAACTGGTTAATACTCCTTTTGGAGGAACTGGTTTTGGTAACTGGAGGCGAGGGATGCTAATTGCCCTGTCTGCCAAGAACAAAATTGGTTTTATTAATGGGAGCATCCCTCAGCCTGCTGCCACATCTGCTACTGCCAAGAATTGGCAACGGTGTAACGACATCGTCTTTTCTTGGATTTTATCTTCTTTAACGCCTGAGATTGCAGATTCAGTTCTTTACTGCAACACAGCTAGAGAGGCTTGGGATGAACTAGAAGCAAGATTTGGTCAGTCCAATGGTGCACAGCTCTACGGAGTTCAGAAAAAGTTGAATGATTTTTCACAAGGAAGTGACAATATTGTTTCTTCCTTCACAAAAATCAAGTCTATATGGGATGAAGTTGATGGTATGGGAATGAATCCCAAGTGTTCTTGCCCTTGTGCTTGTGGTGCTAAGGAAAAGCAACTGAAATTTCATGAAGATCAGCGTGTAATTCAGTTTCTCATGAGCCTAAATGAGTCTTATTCAGTAATTCGTGGAACTATCCTTATGCAAAACCCTCTGCCAAAAATGGCATCTGTTTACAACAACTTGCTTCAAGAAGAGAGACGGAGGGAAATTCACAATGCTTCACAAGTTCCAGTTGAATCTGCTGCCTTGTATGCCAGGAATAACAACTATCAGAATAACTATCAACATCAAAACAGGAATAACAACAACTGGAATAATTCTGGCACTGGATATAGCAACAACAACAACAACAATTATCAGTATACAAGAAGAAATGGGAATGAATACTGGTAATCATAATCAAGAAAGCAATAACTCAAAGAATAATTACAAAGGCAAGTCTGCAGCTGATACTAATGGAGATGACAGACCACTGTTTTGTAATTACTGTAAGAAACATGGCCACAGTGTGGAGAAATGTAGACACCTTATGAACAAGAACAGAAGATTTGCTGGTAATGCTGGTCAAGAGAATGATCAGGGAAGTTCTGGTCAGAATCATTCTGGATATGCAGCTAATGCAACTACTAATGCTGTTGTTGGTAATAATCAAGATTCTATGCCACATACTGAGGCCACCATTTCATCTGCAAACTTTGCAGGTAATTCTTGTTCAAAACTGAATGTTAATACTTTTTCTCATACTTGGATTCTGGATTCTGGTGCTAGTGATCACATGTGCTTTGATAAGACTATGTTTTCTGATGTCAGATCACTTGCTAAACCTTTTCCTATTTCTTTGCCAAATGGATAAGTGGTTAAAATTGATACTGTTGGTTCAATTCTTCTCAATAATCGAATAGTTTTGCAGAATGTTTTATATGTACCATGCTTTAGATACAATCTTCTATCTATTAGCAAACTAAACAAGCAATTAGGATCAGTAGTGAGCTTTACTCCTACTGTTTGCTATCTGCAGGACTCTTCAATGAAGCCCTTGATCCTTGGTAATAATCACAATGATCTATATCTCCTACATGATGAACGCAATAAAACTGGTGCAACTGATAATGTTGATAGTCAGGCTACTGCAACTGTTAATTCTGTTACTTCTAATGTCAGTTGTAATGTTTGGCATAAAAGACTAGGCCATTTACCTCTTTACATGTTACAGCGTTTACACTTTGATGTTCCTTCTACTACTAAACATGAACTAATGTCTTGTTCTATTTGTGCTAAGGCAAGGCAACATAGATTTTGTTTTAATGTCAGTACTTCCTGTTCTTTTGCTTCTTTTGAGTTGCTGCACATTGACCTTTGTGGGCCTTATAATACCCAAACCTATAATGGATATAAGTACTTTCTTACAATTGTTGATGATTTCTCTCGATGTACTTGGACATATTTGTTATCTTGCAAAAGTAATGCATTTTCTTTGATAAAGAACTTCCTGAACATGGTTGAGACTCAGTTTTCAAAGAAAGTAAAGATCATTAGGTCCGATAATGCTTTTGAGCTTGGTAGTGGTAATTATCCTGCTCAGTTTCTTCTTGATAATGGCATCATTCACCAAACCTCTTGCTTTCATACACCCCAGCAGAATGGGGTAGTCGAAAGAAAACACAAGCATTTGTTAGAAACAGCACGGGCTCTCAAATTTCAGTCTAACCTTCCCACCAAATATTGGGGGACTGTATTCTTACTGCAACTTACATAATTAACAGGCTACCAAGTAAAATTCTGCAATTTATGTCACCATATCAGATATTGTTTGGTAAAGTGGCAGATATAAGTCATATGCGTGCTTTTGGTTGTTTGGTTTATGCTTCAACCCCCAAACCTGGTAGAGATAAGTTTTCTCCCAGAGCTCCTGCTTGTGTGTTCTTAGGTTACCCTTATGGGAAGAAAGCCTATAAATTGCTCCAACTTGACACTAAAACCATTATCATTTCCAGAGATGTTGTTTTTCATGAGGATGTTTTCCCTTATATTAAGGAAACATGTAATAGTTTTGTTCCTTTGCCTATACATGATATTGTTAATGATTCTGCTCAGAATATTGCTGCTTCTGCTCAGAATACTGCTGATTCTAATATTGATCCTATTCCCCATTCTGATAAAAATCATAATACTTGCACATCAACCCAAAATACTACTGATCAACAACTACAATCTGCTTCTATCAGTAGACAATCTTCTAGACCATCTAAACCACCATCATATTTACAGCAATATGTGTGTAACTTGCCCAAAACACACTGCAATGCTGTCACTTCTTCAGATTATTGCTGCCATACTTTAACCTCTCTCTGTGAAAATCAGAGTGTGCCTATATATGATTGTATGTCTTCTACTTCTTTGCAAGATCCAGGTACAGGTATTCCTATTCAAGAACCAAAGAGTTATACTGAGGCTGCCGCTTTTCCTGAATGGCAAGAAGCCATAGCAGCAGAGTTCCTGGCTTTAGACAACAACAAAACTTGGTCTGTTGTTCCCTTACCCACTGGCAAGAATGCTATTGCTAGTAAATGGGTTTTCAAAGTTAAACATAAAGCAGATGGAAGTATAGAAAGGTACAAGGCTCGTTTAGTAGTCAAAGGATATACTCAAAGAGAGGGTATAGACTATACAGAAACTTTCTCTTCTGTTGTCAAGATGACTACTATAAGGAGTTTAGTTGCTGTTGCTGTCAAGAAAAACTGGTCTATGACTCAACTAGACGTCAACAATGCATTCCTTCATGGTGATTTACATGAAGAGGTTTATATGAAGATTCCTCAAGGTTTGAAGGTCAAAGGAAAGAATATGGTATGCAAACTACAAAAGTCCTTATATGGTTTGAAACAAGCTTCTAGGCAATGGAATGCCAAGCTTTGTAATGCTTTAAGGATCAAAGGGTATCAACAATCAAAGAATGATTATTCTTTATTCATTAAGAAAAACAATGGGAAATCTGTTTTCCTAGCTATATATGTGGATGACATCTTAGTGGTTGGCAATGATGAACAAGAGATTGCACAGCTAAAAGAATACTTGGATAACACATTCAAGATTAAAGACCTTGGAAGACTAAACTACTTCTTGGGTCTGGAGTTCAAGCACCTATCCAATGGTGTTGCTGTTACTCAGCAAAAGTACACCACCGAGTTATTAGCAGAATTTCAGCATCAACACTGCAGATCTGTCAACAGTCCTTTGGATCCCTCAGTAAAAATTGATGCAGAAGCTGGAAATCTAATGGATAAACCAGAAGATTACAGGAAATTGGTTGGAAAACTGAACTTTCTAACTCATACCAGACCTGATATTGCATTTGCAGTACAATTTTTGAGTCAGTTCATGGCTTTTCCAAGGGATTCTCATTGGGTAGCTGCAACACATGTTTTAAAATACTTATCTAAAAACACGGCCCAAGGGATATTGCTCAACAACAACTCTAAATACTGCTTAGAAGGGTTTTGTGATGCAGATTGGGCTGCTTGTTCTCAAACAAGACGATCTGTCAGTGGTTTCATAGTTTTTCTAGGGAGGAAGTTTAATTTCCTGGAAATCGAAAAAGCAACAGACTGTTTCGCTTTCTTCAGCAGAAGCTGAATATAGATCTCTTCGAAGAATCACAGCTGAGTTATCATGGCTAAGCAGATTGTTGGCTGAGATGGAGGTTCCTAATATTCAATCCATTCCTATCAAATGTGACTCACAAGCAGCCATACACATCGCCAAGAATCCAGTATTCCACGAACGGACAAAACATATTGACCTTGATTGTCATTTTGTCCGTGAGAAGTTGGCAGAAGGATTGATTAGTCTATCATATGTTCCTACACTCAGTCAACCCGCAGATTTGTTTACAAAAGCTCTTCCTGGACCACAACATCATCAACTCCAGTCCAAGTTGGGTTTGTATCATCATACATCCTCCAACTTGAGGGGGGATGTTAGAACATAGGATATATTGCTCACAAATATCTTGTAAATGGTTAGTTATAAGTTAGTTAAAACTAACTAAGTTGGTTATTACTTCCTATATAAAGTCCTCTATCCATTACTTGTAATACACAATTCATAATTCAATCATAATAGAAAGTCTTCACAATTCTCTCATATTCTTTCTCATGTTTCATCTCTATAATCATACTCTCCTATTCTTTGATCATCATGATGAATTTCTCTGATTCTAACAAAACTACACAGGACTCGCTCTACCCTCACGTAGCATATGAGGCCTGTTTTTTCTGGCTTAATTTCAGCTCCTTTCAATTTTGCTTGGCTTTATTCCGTTAGGTTTTATTTACGTTCAATCAGTTATATACAATTAATCTCTTCGCAAAATTAACTATTAATTCAACTAAATTCACTTTACTTCAGTTCCACTCAATTTAGTTCAATTAAGCTCTACTCCAATTAATTCAATTCAGCTCGTTTCGGCCGAAAAGAACAGGGCTTTAATCTGAATAAGTCTTATGTACTGTGAGATTGGGGTCGATGCAGCTGCACAGCGGTTCATAGAGTGAATTTTAATATTTCTAGGGACGTAATTTAAAGTTCTGATAGATGATCCGAAATGTGAACAATGGCCAAGATGATTTACGGTGTAGTTGTATACAATCAGTTTAAACTGTAAGATACATATATGATATATGCCTCAAGGTCTAAAGAAGGTCAAGTTCAACGACAAGAGCCACAGGTTGACTGGAGGATAATTGAAGGCCAATACGAGAAGCCATTTGTTGCTTCAGGCCTGAAATTTAACCCTTTGCCGGTAATTTAACCATGTCGTGTAAAACGATCATATGATTGTATTCTGAATGTTGGCAGTGTTCTTTGTTAATCACTTTGTTGTTTTCTAACGACTTCACAGGTTATGCACGGTGAGGACCATGTTTCATTAGGTTACTTGTTCGGTGACAAACGTAAAGTAGCATATGTGTCTGATGTTTCGCGATTTCCTTCAAGCACAGAATCTGGTAAGCATTCTTGCTTATTACATTACATATTTCTTCAGAACATTCAGTGTCTGCAGAATCCTGAAAAGAAAGAGAAGGCATAGTTAGTATTCACTGTAGATCATCCGAAAATAGTCCTCCTGTTTTTTAACGTAGGGGTAAGGGGGCATACATCCGTACCCATAGACGATAACCATTGAGACATTAGGATAATGAAGCGGCCTCTATATATATATATCGTACCATAAAGATTTCATTTTGCAGTTATCGCTAAGAGTGGAGGTGGGCAGCTGGACCTTCTTATCTTGGATACAAACACTATTCATTTGGTAACAGACTTGCATTTCCTATTATCGATTACTTTGCCAATCACTAGATTAAGACCTCTCCGATAATGTTATATCATCTGTACTAATTTTTTGTTAACCCGATTTCAGATAGAAGGCCCGAGTACTCACTTGTGCTTTCCTAAGGTAAAACATATGCAATCTTGCTAGTACGCAACTTTCTCTTGTGTTAATCCAAGAACATCTCTTTTTTAGATCAACGAAGACTAGATCAGTTGTGTACGAATAATCAATTTTATCCGTGTATAGGCCCTTGACGCCATAAAAAAGATTCAGCCAAAGAGTGCATTTCTAATTGGTATGAATCATGCTTATGATCATGATCGGATCAATGCGTCACTCGTGGACTGGTCTCAAAGGTAATTTAATTTAACTCTTCGGGTTAGTTCTCCTAATGATCTCAGTTTCGAGTTCTGTGAATTTTCAAACTACTCTGTGTACTCAACAAACGACTATGCAGGTAGGTACCGGAATTTTGGGAGTCTTCAAAAATAGGAACTCTGGTCGGAATTGTTAGAACTAACGTTCATTTTCCCGTTTACTGTTTCAGGGAAGGAGTACCAGTTCAACTAGCTTATAACGGGTTAAGAATTCCAGTAGAGCTCTAACTAGCATTAATATGCTTGTTACTGTACTATATACAGTAGGTAATTGACAAACAAAGCTGATATCCTAATAAATAATTCCAATCGATAAGACAATTTGAAACTTTATTTTAGGTTAAAAATATGAAACTTCGCGCAATTTGATACTTCATTTTAGCCTAAAAATTTTCTTAGTGTGATATCTTTTACTCAAATCCTGGATCCTCCCCTAGCACCCAACATGCTTGAACATCTTTCTTCCCCTTTCATTCTAGCTTGTATTCGTCACATTTTTGTCGTCCACGTTATTTGGCGGCAGTTATTCCGGTCTATGAGAACTCAGGGACTGAGTACAAGCGCGTTGTGCGGCCATTTGGGAACAACGTAGGCTTATTTGAATAGTCCATAGTTTTCTACTCCTTTAATTTCCATTAATCGAGATTAGATATGACTTTCAGAAATTATATATTGCAATACAAGAGCTTATCAAATTAATTATCAATTTCAATGTTTATAAGGACCGTAAAAAACTAATGATTATCTTCATATGGATGTATATAACAACTCTTTTCTTGGATCAAAATATCTTAGAGATTTGTAAGATTGGCCACATAGTTTCCGTCGAACCTAATAGCCGGAATCCGGACCTAGCTGATTTCTTGACAAAAGCTTCTAAAAGTCATTATTAAATCGACACAATTAAGAAGAGATATCTATCAAACTTTTTCACAAGCTAGAACAATGGATCTTAGATTTCAATTCTAGGTGTCATTTGAAAATTGGCGTTTTTATTATACTATGCGTTTAATTAATGGATCGGTTTAATTATATTGATCGTCTTTTTATTGTAATATATTCGAACTATTTCTCATGATAAACATCTCACCTATAAGCTCAGCTCGTTAGCGCGACGTGCTAATAACACGAAGGTCGCATCCATCATATTGATGCATGTAATTTCTCTTTTCTACGATGAGGTAATAATCAAACTTTATCTTAGATTTCATTTTTAGGTGTCATTTGAAAATCGAGTTTTTATCATACAATGTTTTTCTATGGCTCGGTTTATTATATTGATCGTCTTTTATAGTAATATATTCGAACTATTTGTTGTGATAGACATCTGGTCTATTACCTCAGTTGGTTAGAGCGTCGTGCTAATAACGCGAAGGTCGCAGCTTCGAGACCGATTTCTTGATTAAAGCTCCTAAAATTCATTATTAAATCGTTATTCTCACATGCTTGAACTTTCATTTAAAAATCGGGTTGTTTTTTACCATACTATGCTTTTTATGGCTCAGTTTCATTATATTGATCGTCTTTTTATAGTAATATATACAAACTATTTGTTGGGATAAACATCTGGCCTATTAGCTCAGTTGGTTAGAGCATCGTGCTAATAACGCGAAGGTCGCAGGTTCGAGACCTGCATAGGCCAATTTTTTCAAATAATGAACAATATGCACTATGATACATCTATAGGATCGTGCTTTTTACATACCGATTTTTCAATATTACCTTGACATAATTTATCCCCTCTTTCAATTAATTTTTTCTCCATTCATATCCACTTAATGCCAATATCCGGAGAGAAAGAGCAAAGACAAACTCATGCTGGGGGCGAATCCAATAAGCGGATTATACCATCAGAGGTATACAATTTTCTGTGCATATTTTGACGCTCGTAAATGACTGAGGCTGCATTTCCCATACCGAGTATCAACCCTTTCTTGTTGAAACCGCCATGTTTTTCGAAGTAGATCTCGTTGTCGTCGATATCTTGCTCCGGGATCCCTTCACTTATCATTTTCGACTTTCTTGAAAAAACTTTTTCCTACAAAACAAAAATAAAATGTGATTAGTATACGTTAATTAATTAGTAAACCAAATTACTAAAATATAAAGAAGAGTTTCTGTTCACTTACAAAGAGTGCTTTGGGTTTCGTTGATAGCCAACCCTTCTTGGCATGCTTTTTTGTCTTCTCCAGCAACTTCAAGGCGGATGGTACATCCCTCCCATCTTCTTCAGCCTGCAATTTAAATCCAACGGCACTTGTTAAAAAAAACATTCAAGATTGTCAAAGGGTGAAAATTATTCAAGACAAGAAAAAGTGAATTAAAAACTAAGAAATTACCATTTCATCCATCATCTGTAGGGTGTTTTTACGACCCATAATGTGAGTACCTAAGGCCTTGCCTCTTTCGGTACTTCCGGACATCCGATTGGTCTTGTTTTTGTCGGATTTCTCTTGGAATTTTGGATCGTCCTTTCTTCCCTTTAGTTGTTCGAAAATATCGGCCGGTATCCACTGCGGCCTTTGCTCCGTTGTTTTCCTCATAGCGTAGTGGATTCTTTTGCGAAGGCGGTCTTTCATCATGTCTTCCCACGCCGACCTAACCGCTGCTCTATCACGAGGGTGAAAGGTAACTTTTTTCTGTTTCGAAAAAAAAAAATAGTTAAATAAATATGAAACAATAAATAGGTAATAAATAATAAAACGGAAATAGGTAGTAAACAGTTAATAAATACCTCAAACCAATTCCACCACTCTTCCTTAATGGCATCCGACGCTTCTGACCAGTTGGGCGCATACTCCTTGTAGTTGCAAATAATGGTCTGTGTTATAAGATTAGAAACGTCTTTATGACTGAACCTGAAAAAGAGTTAAATGTGAAAATAAAATAGTCAACAAGTAATCATATTATAATCAATATATACATATATATAATCAATTATCCGTAAACAAATAAGATACGTACCACTTGGCGCCTTCGTAATCAGTCGGATCGAGGTGTATTCGATGTGTAGGCGGCTGAGGCTCAGGTGGAACAATCTCGTCCTCATCATCATTAGCTCCCGATCGTCCTCCCTCAGGCTGACGACTACCACCACCTCGTCGTCTTCCGCCCGGCATATAATTATCAAACTAATATAGCAACAATTAGAAAGAAATGCTTTACGTAATTAAAAACTTGAATAATAAGATTAATAAGATAATTTCATTGACATTAAGCCATACGACATCTACAATAATTTCAACAAATACAAGATTATCGAATCTAATAGATAGTAGTCCTAATCATCATCATCATCACTTGAACAATTTATTCCTACATCCTTATGGCATGTATTTGGAGAACAATAAGGAAGTGTTGCCCAATTTTTGTTTCATTACAATCAAGAAAATATAAGAGTGTTTACTACCTAAATGGCATGAAAGATTCAAAGACAGTCCCAAAACGGGGACTATTCAACAGTTACACCTAATGTGTAATTATTGAACGGGTACTATTCAAGAATATTCTAAACAAATCAACAACACTAACAATCAACAACAATGCAAATTTTATATCAAAAATCAATCGTCCTAAACATCTTAACAACAATATGCGACGGATTTGGGACGGAATTAGCTACTAACCTAATATCACTAACCACCTAACAATACTAACTAAACTAATCAAATAACAATTAAACTAAACTAACTATTCCTAATAACAATAAAAAAACAATAATACGGAATTTGCGACGGATTAAACATAACTAATTAAGACGGTATATAAATAACGAAAGTTAGTATACATACATTAAGAGAAATGGAGAATGAAGAAGTAAGTGGCGGCGGCAAGGTGGCAGCGGTGTGGTGGTGGCGGCGGCGGTGAGGTGGAAGGGAGAAGGAGAAGGAGAAGGAGAGGAAGAAGGAAAGAAGGAAGGAGAAGGAGGGAGTGCTCCGGCGACGTGGCAGGGTGGCCGGTGGTGTCAGGGGTGGTGGGGTCGGGGGTGGTGGCGTCGGGGGTGGTGGGTTGGGGTGGTTTGGGTGTTCGTCAAAATCGCACTTAGGGTTTTTAAGAGAAAAAATTGAAATCGATTTGGGGGAAAAAAGAAGACCCGCGGGGTCTGTATAAATTTTGTTTGCGACGGAAATTTGCGACGGAAATTTTGACCAGCTTTGCGACGGAAATTCCGTCGCAAATTTTGACTTCTGCGACGGAATTTCCGTCGCAAAGCTGGTCAAAGTTTGACCTTGACCAACTTTTGGTCAAGTCTGGTCAATGTGTTTGCGACGGAAATTCCGTCGCAAAAGTCAATATTTGCGACGGACTTTCCGTCGCAAACTTTCCCGCCATTTGACTTTCACTTCGCGGGTCTGGGAAATTTAGGTCCGTCGCAAATTCCGTCGCAAAATAAAAATCCGTCGCAAAATTCGTCCCAAACCCAAGTTTGCGACGGCTTTTCTGTCCGTCACAAATTTTCCGTCGCAAAGGCAGCATTTTTTTGTAGTGATATGAGCTATATGGTAAAATTTATGAACTCGTTGAAAAAATATTGAGAATCGAAAATTATTATACAACTAAAACACAATACATATAAGTTGAACTATATTTTAATTTTAATATAAAAAAACTAAAATATAACTCAAAATAGTTTAAAAGCTCAACAAATATACACATAAACTCAATAAAATACACCATGGTTGTACGATACTATTATACATCTGGTTGTATAATCCTTTTTGTGGGGCGAATCTCTTCTTTCATAACAAAAGTAAAGAGGGGATGAGCGAACTCCTCAATTGCTTGTCTTTCTTTGTCGCTTACTAACCACTTACATAAGCTAAATCAAGACTCGATATTGGTAAGAACTAAGAAAGAGATAAGGAATTACCGATTGGGAATCCATGGTACTATCACTTCCATTTTCACAAATTAACATTTATAAACCCTTATAATTTCAATAAGTAATTGTTAAATAATAAAAATTATTTCACTAATTTGAAAATTATAATTCAATTATTCAAATTTTTAAAACACTTAGATTCGATTTTAGAAAAAATGTAATGTGACTATAGTTTGTTTAGGTTTAGATTAGAAAAGGGCATGGTATGGAAAATTAATGAAAAAAATGTAGGTGAAAGGGTAAAGTTCGCATGTGAAAAAGTAATTCCGATATTTTACCCTCATGCTCAACTTACTCGTTATGTTGTCTTTTCTTTATTTCAATTAAATGTGAAGGCCAATGTGTCTGTTATTTGGATTTATACATTTAAACTTCTAAGTTATTAACAAGTTTAATGACCCGCGAAAATCGCGGGTTTGCTAATAGTTTTACTCATATATGATTGATAAAGGAGACTGCAAATTAAGACGGCGAACATTTTCACAATTATAAGTTGTGGTGGATATTTTTTTGTTACAGTGGCAATCGCTATCACCATCAACTAACTTAAAAAGCACGTCATTAAAATCATCGAAGTCTATTTCAAAAATATTTTTCAAAAATATCCACCATTTTTCGCCGAAATGCCAAAATTTGAATGGAGCATTGAAGTCTGAACCTAAAATTAAACTCATATCTGATATGCGTGGTAAATGAATACTTCTTTATCGTCAAGATAAATAGTTATACCGAATATCATTGCGCGAAAAGGAACTTTAATACGTTGAATCAACAATAAGTAAATATAATAGCTCCAATTTTTTTATTATAATAATATTGGGATTTTTTAACATAATATTCACTTTGATTGCTCATTAATACCGTATAAAGTAACGTGAAATCTTTATAAAATGGGAACAAAAATTAGCTAAAATATTAATTGATATAAAGAATAACACAAAAAATTATTATCTTCTTATCCTCATATATAGAGTTGAAATGTCATTTTTAGTTATAAATCATCGGTTATGAATTTGTAGAAGTTATATTAATTTTGATTTTTTTTAATTTATCAAATATTTAATATAGACATTTAATTTTAGAATAATAATGATATCTTTTTATTTTCTTTAATTTGTATGTTACAAAATATATAATGTCATTTTTGTAAGGAATTCTAGTAAATATTTATTTATGTAGAAGGTTATTTTAATAGTTTTATACAACTATTAGGTAACATCATGATAGTCTAAAAACGCAAAATCCTTATCAATTAAGCATTCGACATGTCTTTTAGTATAGATGTATAGATTTGTTATATAGAGCTGCATTCTTGTAGTATTATTCTATTTTATCTTTCCTTTTAATAATATTTTATAGATTTGATGATGACATTAAAGTAATAATATAATATAAATTTGTTGGTCGCATAAAAAGAATTAATTTAATTAACTAATGTGAAAATTATTATTGTTATGCTTATATAGTTGTTGAATAATGTAATTATTAAGTTATAACTTTTTTTTTCAATTGAAGTTTATATAAATTTTCAATAAATGTGTGAATTTTAAGTTGTATGGTTTTTGAAAAGTTAACTTTCACAATCTAGTAGGAAACAATATATAACATTTTCAATAAACATTTCTTCAATATGGAAATAAATTTAAATAATTAGTATGAATAAACTTAACATTAACACGTTCTATAACAAAATCTTAAATTAAAATTTCAATTTTAATTATAAATTATGAAACTCGGATTTGAAATTGCAGAGGTTAGATCACTTTAGAAAATTTTAAACTTATATATTTATCAATTAAAATGAGATAATTGATTGATTAACATGTATAATTGAAGGAATAGACATAGATTAATTGAACGAAGATAATGCTTACATTTCTATTGATTAATTGACATATATAAATACAAAATACATTGAGATAATCTAAGCTATCAACTTATAATATTGGAACTAAATTACAATGAAATAGAAAAGTAACCAATGACATGTATTTTATCACTAATAACTATCATAATATGAGGTATCTGAGTGTCAGCGTACAATAAAACCAAGTTCTCTTTGAAAATAGCAGCCATCATTTTACAAAATGAAATCACAATCTTCTTCATAGCATCCTACTAACCTTGCTTCTGAATTCATCACTAAAAGAATCAAATTAATTAGTCAAATGAAAACACTATAATTTTACATACAAAAATTAATGTCCATTAAGAGCTCAATTACTAAGTTTGATTTAGAAATTAATTTGTTATAAATATTGAGAAACTACGGTGAAAATCAAAATAGCAAAAATTATAAACTATATGAGATTAGCAGGAGACGTACCATATTCATCAATGAAAATCCAAAACTAAAATATTGTTGTGAAAATATGGGTCTTTAAATTAGAAGATAAGAAAGACTACTCTAATGGTAAAAACTCTCAATCTCATATTAACAATGTAAATATAATGGAATTTATTGAACATTTAATGGAGAATGGTATGAGTTATATAAGAAAAATGGTTGATGTTTTAAATTCTTGACTCTTGGTTATCTTTGATTTAAGTTAGCAAATAAACTTTGTTATAATATCTCTCTTAATTATAATTCATACCACATTTACTTTGATTTCGCGCTGCCACGTGTCACAATACTATGCTCAGTTTAGCATTTTTATTTTATTATATAGATCTGTTTAATAATACTTTTTTTTTTCTCCTGCTTGGTTAATTCATAGCCTTTCATTTAGTTTCATCCTTCCGTGCTTGAATTAATACGTTATAAGGAATAGACAGATGGAAGAGTTAAACTAGAGAATCACCATGATTATCCCCTATCTACTAAGGGGAGTGATAGGACGACACCGGATGTTACTGATTTTGATAACACTCTAATAAAAAAAAAATAGAAAATAGAAAAGTAAATTTTCGTATTTGCGCCAATTTCGAAAGGCTAGAATCGTAATTCACATATTTATCATATTAATAAAATAATATATATATATATATATATATGATAATAATAATTTAAAATAAACAATACGGTGGTTGATCAAGGGGGCCGACTGTCAAAGGTGGAGGTTTGACCGCTAGTCTACGGCGGAGTCTACGGCAGTTGGCGACCAGACGATAATCAACCAGGCAAAATGTTGTTAGTGAGGCTTGAACTCAAGCCTTCTTGACTGAGATTCATTTGCTAATGCCACTATGCCACACATACCTGGCAATACCCGGCCCGACTCGACAAAACCGATCCGACTCGCCCGATTTCGGACCCGTCTGTTAATCGATAATATTATAAAATCACGGTACCCGAAATCGACCCGATCCGACCCAACGTAACCCGATGCATAATCTTATCCGACACACCAAAGCCGATTAAAACCCGACAAGAAAAATATACGACCCGAATGAGTATCAAACAACCGACAATTACACTTAACTCGAGCAAACAGAGCCAAGTTATTTGAACTGAATCAAAATAATAATTATATTATTATTTAGTTGATTTGAGTTAAGCTAAACATAATAGAACTAAATTGAGCCGCATTACACTTATCTAGATAAATTTAGCTGATGTGAGTTAAGGTAAGTTCGATAGAACTAAATTGAGTTGTATTACACTTTTAACTAGAGTGATACAAAACCTTAATCTGATCCAAGTAAATATGTCATGTATACATATAATCTTGTAAATGCATTGTAGATAACTAGGTATTACCCTATGTCCCTAATGCATATTGAGTTTTTGTCCATGTTGAGTTTTAGATCTTACCATTTTTTTATCGCTTAATAAAAGTATGATTTCATGATAGTTAAATTAATTTGTTAGGGACAATAAATATAAAAGAAAATAAATTTTAACATTAGCCAAAAAAAGAAAGAATAAATTGTAACATATAAACCCGATATCAACCGGGTGAGAATATTATTGACCCGATATGAACTGGTTGGGAATATTGCTGACCCGATATGGACTATTACATGACATGTTAGTTGAGTAACCTGATCGTGTAACAACCGAAACCCGACAACGTATTACCCGCTCAAACCCGGTACTCGGCATAAGTCATGACCTGAAATAACCCGACCGAACCCGACCTGACCCGACCCGACCCGACCATTCATAGGGGCGCAACAAACTGACAATACAATAACCCGAACCGAAAACAACCCGACTCGACTAACCCGATTGCCAGGGCACATAATTTTTTTTAATAAATTTGTATCTCTTTTGGTATATATACGTATGTTAAAATTTGAGTTAAACCAATAGATACCGAAAATAATTATTATTAAATGTACTTATAATTTATAATCAATGTACCTTCAGTATAAAATCAGTATAATGCTCAGTGACTAAAGTGTATTTGATAAATAATATTGAACAAAAGATTTTGCATACTTAGAGTTTACATAATTATTATAAAGTTTACATTTAATATAGCTGTTATATTATTTTAACAAAAAAACTATATGCACGTAAAATATATTTATGTCAAATATACATTATATTTCCATTGGAGGTGCATAATATTTTCCTATATGACATGTCATGTATATATTTCAATGTTTGATTTAACAATTTTTTATTTTCTTCAATGTTTAATTTCTTAACTTTTTTTGCTTTTAAACTTAAACATTTTGTTAGATGTTTATTTTGTTTTAGCAAAAGAATGAAATAATCTTTTAATTTGGTGATTTTGTGAATACTACGCCTTGTTTTGTAAATCTTAAAGGTGATTTTGTGAAACTTGGTGATCCGCGATATCTTTTACTTATGAGGTTTCCTTTTCTTATTTTTTGAGTTTCTTTAGAGTATAAATAAGTATATGTTATATTTTGGAATTTATTAATAGATAAGTAAATCGATAAATTTGTAATTTAATTAATAAAATAATTATTATTACTCTTAAATAATATTCTAATCTAATATTTCAAATTTATTTAAATATATAACTCTAATACAAATAATCAATTACTATGATATTAACCACCCATGTGAGTACGAAAAACAACTATATAATAACAACTCGAGTAGTGAGAGTATAAAAAAATAATTAGCAATTCGATTTTTAGAAAATATTAGCTTATTTAAATACATGAGTTTGATATACCTAACGGGTTAACCGCAAAAATAGCATGTATAGTTATACAAACAACAGTAACCGAAAAAATAATGAACGTAATAGTATTAACAGAGAATATAGTGAAAGTACTCATATTAACGTACAATGGGATTGTAGGCACTAAAAATTTATTTAAGTGTCGAAAATACAGAAATGAATTGAATTGAGTTAATAAAAAATAAATTACTCAATTTAATTATCTATGTCCCTTTTAAAATCAAATTTGGGTCATTCTGAGTTATTCGGGTCCAAACAGAACCAAATTGGGCCAAAATCGTAAACAAGCCAAAAATGGGCCCGAAGCCCAAAGCCCACGGAAGCCCAAACTTTTCTCTATAAATAGAACGAAGTTTGTTCAAAACAAAAAAAGAGGAAACGTAAAGAAAACTCGAAGAAAAGAAAAGCTCTGAAATTCTCTCTGAAAATCTCGTGAAATTCATCTTACGCAGTCAACAAGCACAACAAATTCGTGCCGCCTGCGCAAGAAAACTCAAACACTCAAACACGAATATTCAA
The DNA here is from genome assembly GCA_029255685.2 of Silene conica. NCBI lineage: Eukaryota > Viridiplantae > Streptophyta > Magnoliopsida > Caryophyllales > Caryophyllaceae > Silene > Silene conica. The sequence goes on from CM055314.2 coordinate 81,004,526, forward strand.
ACATTCAAACTTGAATATTCAAACATTCAAAACATTCAAGAGAGATTCAAGTCGTTCGATCCTCTCAAGAATACAAGTCAACGTCACGCGTAGAGTGCATCCACCCTCTACACGCGACCCCCTTCAACAAAAATGCACGCGCACCCCTTAAGTGGATCGTGCACGTGTAACCTGCTTGTTTAGTTAGAATCAGAGGATTCTTAGAGATTGTACACGAAATTTTCTGATATTAATAAAAACTTATTTTGTTTCTGTGTTTTGTATTTCAGTTATCGTAATACAAAATCCGTCGTTACAAATTTGGTGAACCCGACGTGAAAATCTCTACCTCTCATCTCTACAACTTTACAAGTCAAGTCTACTCGACGATGTCTACCAAGCAAGACACGTCACCCAACGCTTCTAAGAAGACCTACGCAGCTATAGTGCAGGGTACCCCTACTGCTGCTGCCTCCCCAGCTGTGCAATCAGTTGGCATCTGCACTAGAGGAATGACAAAGAAAGCTGCTATCAACGCTGCTGCTACCAGCCTACGCTCTGCACATGTCTCTACCAAGCCACGCAAGTTCTCTGTTGCCTCTATAGCTGCCGCTGCTACAGCTATCCTTTCTGCCTCTACTCCTTCGCGTAAGGAGGCTCGAAGTTTTAAGGTCGACAACAGCGCTTCCCCCTGCAAACCTAGGGCGTCGCCAAAAAAGAAGGATGCATCCACTCCTATTAGCGCATCAGTCATGGTGATTGCTGGTTCTACACTTGAAGAGCAAGTCCAGAACATGAATAAGCTCCTTGAAAAGATGATGAAGGAGAACGATGAAAAGAACAAGAAAATTGATGAACTTCAGAAGGAAGTGTTAGAACTCCGTGATAGGAAGACGCACAGCGAGCCTAGTGATACCGACAAGGATGGTGAAACTGATGAGGATGCAGATGACAATGGGAAGCTTAACAAGGAGTTTGGCGCCTACACTGAAGAGAAACTTCAGGAGTTGATAGCTAAGACAATCAAAAGACAGTTAGGTGAGAGCTCAACAAATAGTGGGCGCTACATCAAGCCTTATACTAAGAGGGTTGACAGTCTGCGTATGCCTCTTGGGTATCAGCCTCCAAAGTTTCAACAGTTCGACGGAAAGGGAAATCCAAAGCAACACATCGCCCACTTCGTCGAGACATGCAACAACGCCGGAATCGAAGGTGATTGTTTGGTAAAGCAGTTCGTACGCTCACTCAAAGGAATTGCGTTCGATTGGTATACGGATCTGGACTCTGAGTCAATTGACAGCTGGGGTCGCATGGAAGATGAGTTCCTCAACAGATTCTATAGCACAAGGCGTATCGTTAGCATGAGTGAATTGACAAATACAACCCAATGGGAAGATGAACCTGACGTTGACTACATCAACAGGTGGCGCGCACTGAGTCTGGAATGCAAGGACCGCTTAAGTGAAACCTCAGCAGTCGAGATGTGCATCAATGGGATGAGCTGGGATATTCTTTATATCTTGAAGGGGATCAAGCCGAGAAGCTTTCAAGAACTGGCGACTCGCGCTCATGATATGGAGATTACAATCAAAGGACGTGACAAGTCTCGATCAACGTCTTCCAAGGCAGCGAGTGAGAAGAAGGAGTTCAAGAAAACTGATAAGAGCTCTAGATCATCAACAAAGGAAACAATGGCCGTCGAAACCAGTAGCGCGCCTGTGAAGATCTCATCCAAGCCTAAGTATGAAAAGAAGAAGGAGAAGTTTGCTTACAACTACCAACGAGAGAAGCCTACCTTGGAGGAGTTACAAGCAAAAAAGTACCCATTTCCAGACTCTGACTTGTCAGGAATGTTAGATGACCTTTTGGAGAAAAGGGTTATACAATTGCCAGAGTCCAAGCGCCCTGAGCAAGCAAACAAGACAGGAGATTCCAACTACTGTCGCTACCATAGATTGTTGGGTCATCCCCTCGAAAAGTGTATAACACTTAAGGAAAAGATAATGCAACTCTCCAAGGAAGGAAAGATCATTCTTGACTTGGATGAAACAGTTTCAACAAATCAAACTACTGCGGTTTTGGAGGAGCCTGAAGAACCTATTATGCATCAAGTTACTGTATGCACCACCTTGGCTAGTAAAAGTAGCGAGGAAGAAAAGACAAAGGAAGGAGAGGCGGATGATACAGTGTCGACGCAACAATCTCACTCCCAAAAGGATGTTGAAGTGATGAATACTCTAAACGGCCTCCCTGCAAATATGGGATGGAGAGAAATATTTCATTTGCCTGAAGAGAAGCGTCAATTAATACTTCAAGGACTCGGAAAACCAGAGTTGTATGCGGGCAAAATGAAAGAGAAGGTTGAGTCTACTGAGCAATCAACTAGATGTTTCTCCTGCAACGCAGCCTTGAGTTTCTCAGATGAAGATTTACTTCTTGGGTCTACACTTCACAATAGGCCTCTCTATGTGTCAGGGTACATCCGGGGGCATAAAGTCAAGCGTATCTTGATCGATGGAGGTTCTGGAGTCAACCTCATGCCAAAGGCGACCATGCAAGAGCTGGGGATCACAATGGATAAACTATCAAATAGTCGAACAATGATTCATGGTTTCAACTTAAATGGGGAGCGCGCAGTTGGAATGATTCGAGTAAACCTTAGCATGGGTGACTTGTCTTCCGACACATTGTTCCACGTCATCGACGCCAAGACATCATTCAAATTATTGCTAGGACGGCCTTGGAAACACGAAAATGGAGTCGTCGCCTCAACCCTTCATCAATGCTTAAAGTATTATCGCGACGGTGAGAGAAAGATAAACGGAGATGCAAAACCTTTCTCTAAAGTCGATGCCTTTTTCGCTGATGCAAAATTCTTTGAAGAAAACGGTACTTCCAGTGAGTTCATGCCAACCACCATCTCTTCAACGGGGAAAGGGGGCAAGCGAGAAAAGACTGTCATCATGGAAAATGTAACTCCAAATCCTGTTGAAGAGGTCGATGTCAAGGTAGAGGCAAGCAAGGTAACTACTCCTCTCGTGCCATCCAAAAAGGAAGAAATGATGCAGAAGGCCACGCCGCCAGTACTGCGCTATATCCCAAAATCTCGACGCAAATATGGGGAGAGTCCTTTCGCAGAATGTTCGACAGCGAAGACAGAACCTAAGGACAAAAATAGGTCAAGTCAGACGACCAAACAAGAATGGGTGGCAACAATCACTGTACCTCTGACAAATTCATCCCAAACAAAGATCGTGAAACCGCCTCCTAGGAGTTTTGTCCGTTCATCCAGTCAACCCGCATGTGAGGAAAACAAAGGGATATTCGATCCTAATGCTTACATGTTACTTGCAAAGGCCGGTTACGACTTCACAAATCCAAATCCCCTTGGGAAAGTTATAGAAGTTGAGCCGTACGGTCTTAATAAGGCACAACAAGAGTTCTTCAAAAAAGAAGGGAGTTTCACAGCGTCCAAGCCTGGGTTGGGATATGAGTCTCCTGCACCTGTGAAGATTGGTGCTCGCAGAAGAAGCGCTAGTACATCTTCTCAGCACATCACAGTGGAAGAGGTTGCAGAAGATGAACAAGAAGGAGAAAAGGCGCATTCATCTTCGGTCTTCGATCGCATAAGTCCACCTGCAAGGAAGTCATGTTCTTCTGTATTTACAAGGTTGGGAAGATCAAGTGTTTCAAATAAACGCTCCTCAGTCTTTGTTAGGCTTGGCAATCAAGGTAGATGTGAAGTCAAAACACCAGTGCCTTCGATACGCATGACCAAGAAGAGCACAGTACATGATCGCTTGGGCAATCCATCAAAAACAGTCTTTAATCGACTAGGAGATCCCAAGAAGGGTGATGGTGACAAACATCATTTCTCAGCGTTTGCGAAACAGGTTGACGAAGAATCAAGACTAAGTGATGATCTGAGAAGCGCAGTACCATCTCGCATGAAACGTATGCAAGTAGTGGATATCATGCAACATGAACCACTCAAAGTAAGGAGGCGTGTACTAATTCTCACGGGCCAGTCAAAAGATATCGAAGAGCTTACTCCTTCGTCTTTAGGTCCCTCCAATCCAAATGAAGTAAAAGACTTCGAAAATGCCACGTCGACGTATCACATCACAGTCGAAGAGATAACTGACGCGGACAAAGAAGTTGAGGCCGACGAGGCTCCTGAAACACTTGAAGACGGGGGGCAATCGACTGTGGATGAACTTAAAGAACTCAACTTGGGAACTGCTGAAGATCCTCGCCCCATTTATGTCAGTACTCTACTAACTAAGGAAGAAGAGGAAGAATACTACAAGTTGTTGGTCGAGTACAAAGATGTATTTGCCTGGAGTTACAAAGAGATGCCTGGACTCAGCCCAAATGTTGCAGTTCATCGCCTAGCAATCAAGAAAAGCATCAGTGCCAAGAAGCAATCCCAACGTCGTTTCAGGTCGGAGCTTGTACCTGAAATTGAAAAAGAAGTCAATAAACTCATAGAGGCGGGTTTCATTCGAGAGGTCAGATATCCTACCTGGATAGCAAACATTGTCCCAGTCAGAAAGAAGAATGGACAATTACGCATATGTGTGGACTTTCGAGATCTTAATGAGGCATGTCCAAAGGATGACTTCCCTTTGCCAGTCACAGAGTTGATGATTGATGCAACCACTGGTCACGAAGCACTCTCCTTCATGGATTGTACTGCTGGTTACAATCAAATACACATGGCACCTGAAGATCAAGAAGCAACAGGTTTTCGAACCCCAAAAGGGATCTTCTGCTACACAGTCATGCCGTTTGGATTGAAGAATGCTGGAGCTACATATCAACGCGCAATGCAAAAGATATTCGATGACATGTTGCATAAAACAATAGAGTGTTATGTTGATGATGTGGTAGTAAAATCTAAGAAAAGAGAAGACCACCTCAAAGATCTGCGAGCTGTCTTCGAAAGACTTAGAAAATGTCAGCTCAAGATGAATCCACTCAAGTGTGCGTTCGGTGTCACATCTGGGAAGTTCTTGGGTTTCATAGTCAGACATAGAGGTATCGAAATCGATCAAACAAAAATAAAAGCCATCAACGAAATGCCAGAACCAAAAACGCTCAAGGAGCTACGGGGATTGCAAGGACGTTTGGCATACATTCGAAGGTTTATCTCTAACCTAGCAGGACGTTGCCAACCATTCAGTCATCTTATGAAGAAGGATGCTCCATTCGAATGGGACGATAAATGCAGAAATGCTTTCAATAGCATTAAGGAGTACCTAGCCAGTGCACCGGTTCTGGGGGCACCAATTGCAGGAAAGCCACTTGTACTCTATATCGCAGCGCAAGAACGTTCGTTGGGGGCAATGTGTGCCCAAGAGATTGAAGATCACAAGGAAAGGACACTCTATTACTTGAGTCGTACCTTGGTTGGAGCCGAGTTGAATTACTCCCCAATTGAAAAAATGTGTCTGGCATTGGTGTTCGCAATTCAAAAGCTAAGGCACTACATGCAGGCGCATACCGTACACGTGGTCTCAAAGGCCGACCCAATCAAGTATATACTCTCAAGACCAGTCTTGTCTGGGAGACTTGCAAAATGGGCAGTGTTACTTAAGCAGTATGACTTGGTGTTCGTTCCCCAAAAGGCGGTGAAAGGTCAAGTTATTGCTGATTTCTTCGCTGATCATCCAGTACCAGATGAGTGGGAAATTTCAGTCAACCTCCCAGGAGAAGAAATCTTCTACGTCGATGTTCTACCTCCATGGCAAATGTACTTCGATGGTGCTGCAAGACAAGATGGAGCTGGAGCTGGAGTTGTATTCGTAACTCCACAAAATCATCTCATGCCATACGCCTTTACACTCACCCAATTGTGCACAAATAATATGGCCGAATACCAAGCTTTCATACTTGGTCTCCAAATGGCAATTGAAATAGGTGTTAGAGATATGGACGTCTATGGTGATTCGAAATTGGTGATAAGCCAAGTACTTGATGAATACGAAGTAAAGAAGGAAGACTTGATTCCTTATCATCGACGAGCATTACAACTACTCAACCAACTTGACTCCATCAAAATTGGTCATGTACCGCGGAGTGCCAATAAGTTGGCTGACGCGCTTGCTAATCTCGCAACCACTTTGGCACTGGGGACAGAAGAATCAATGGAAGTTCCAGTCTGCAATCGTTGGGCAGTATCATTGCTTGAAGAAGAAGAGAACGTAGATGCAACAAACATGATATGCGTCTACACAATTGATGAAGATGACTGGCGTCAGCCCATCATTGACTTCTTGGATCACCAAAAATTACCCGACGATCCCAGACATAAGGTAGAGGTACGTCGTCGTGCTCCAAAGTTTATTCATTATAAAGGGACGCTCTACAGACGTTCTTTCTCAGGACAATGGTTGAGGTGTCTAAGCAAATCCGAAGCTGCAGAAGCCATGCATGAAGCTCACTCTGGTATTTGTGGTGCTCATCAATCTGGGCCTAAACTTCATGACCGTGTAAAGAGAATGGGGTATTACTGGTCAACCATGGTACAAGACTGCTTGGACTTCGTAAAAAAGTGTGAACCTTGTCAATTCTATGCAAACTTCATACACCAACCTCCAGAGCCATTACACCCTACTGTTTCTTCATGGCCTTTTGAAGCTTGGGGACTTGACGTTGTGGGACCTCTTGTTCCAAAGGCTTCAAATGGACACGAATACATTCTCGCAGGTACCGACTACTTCTCAAAATGGGCGGAAGCAATCACATTACGGGAGGTGAAAAAAGAGAACGTTGTCGACTTCATTCGAACACAGATCATCTTCAGATATAGTGTACCGCAGCGTATCACAGCTGACAACGGGAAACAATTCTTCAATCATCTCATGAAAAGTCTGGGTGAGAAATTCAAATTCAAACAATACAAGTCATCAATGTACAATGCTCCTGCAAATGGTTTGGCTGAAGCCTTCAATAAAACCCTTTGCAACTTGTTGAGGAAAGTGGTAGCAAAGTCCAAGAGAGACTGGCATGAAAGAATTGGTGAAACATTATGGGCATACCGTACCACATACAAAACACCTACTCAAGCAACCCTGTATGCGTTGGTGTATGGAGTGGAAGCCGTGTTACCATTGGAGTTGCAAATCCCTTCCTTACGTATTGCTATTCAGGAGGGACTTACGGAAGATGAAAATGATAAGCTGCGGTTGGCAGAGCTAGAGGCTCTTGATGAAAAAAGATTAGAGGCTCAACAAAAGCTCCAGTGCTACCAAGCAAGGATGTCACGCGCATTCAACAAAAAGGTGCGCCCTCATTCTTTTCAAGTAGGAGACATGGTACTTGTCGTACGAAGGCCAATTATCACCTCTCACAAGCCTATTGGTAAATTCACCTCTAAGTGGGATGGCCCGTATGTGGTACAAGAAGTTTACACAAATGGCGCATACAAAATTGCAGATGAAGATGGAGTTCTCATAGGCCCAATCAATGGGAAGTTTCTCAAACGTTACTACTCTTGAAACAAGTCATGCTCCTAAGCAAGAGCGTAAACTGCCAGTCCTGCTCCCAAGCAAGAGGATAAACTGCATACAAAAAAAAAAAAAAAATCTCTCAAAAAAAAAAAAAAAAAAAAAAGCCAGAACAAAAAAAAACGTGTCCATCATTCATGAACTACGTCGGCTTGATCTTGTAAAGTACTTTTGCGCTTTACAGGTACGTAGGCAGCTTGGGTGAACATGTAGCTCAAGTGCAGCCACACCTTCAAACAAACCCATCCATCTTTGAACTACGTTGGCTTGATCTTGCTAGTTGTCACCTTGTCAACTTTGCGAGTACGTAGGCAGTTTGAACAAACACTTTGTTCAAGTGCAGCCACACCAACAAATCAAAACCTATCAAAATCGCTCCTGGCCCGCAAGAGCTTAAACTGTGCACGGCTAAAATCATCTTCAAATCAATCAGTCTTGAGGTATAAGTACAACCTTGATCAGTGTTGTCTTTTGTAAGAAAGTAGATGCCCTTGTGTATCTTCTAGGATCTCCAAGTGTCTTGCCTCCTTCGAAGAGTATAGGCTATTTGTAGCTGATGGTAATCTATGGCGAGCCTCTAACTATCCATGATGGTCAAGATCGCTTCGTAGAGTATCATTCTTGCTCTTTTTGTTATCCAAATCCTCGTAGCTCTGCTTCAAATTGGTCATCATGCTCGGCCTTCCATTGCGAGGACCTCAGAGAAATTCGCGTTGCATGGCGATTTGATGAAGTAGCATAGTGATCTAACTTGAGGGGGCGACTTGTAATCCTTAGGCGGTCAACAATTGCGATGAAGCTTAAGGAGTCTTCAACAAGGCTTCATGAAACTCTATGATCCAGTCTTCAAAAACGTCAATGGTATTTGAACGACTCCAACACCTTTCGTGAAGCATCTCCCCAAAGAGGCTTGAACCACCTTCAAATCTTCGGTCTTCAAAAGGACGGAGTTCGTCATAATTGCTCACATGATAACCGAAATGACCCAGCGGGTTCATTGCATGGTAGCCCATATGAGAATAATAATGACCGTCTGGCCAGAAAACATCTTCAGGGCGAAGGCAGGGCTCAACAAACTTCAAGTCTTCATAATTTTTGAGTAGCTTTAAATCATCCGACAAGCTCCAATATTCGAAAAAAAAAATATTTTAAGGTCCTCATAGCCTTCACGGGCTTCGGTCTTTGAAAGACTCCCCGGACTTCCAAAATCTTTAATTGTCTTCAAATCCTCGTCAAAGGTCCTCTAGCCTCGAGAGCTACGGAAGCAATGAGCAGCTCAATCAATCTTCAAATAGCCTTCGAAAAACTCCGATATTTTCGAGTTGCTTGAATGGTCTTGTAAACCTGAAAAAAAAATTTCCAGTGGTCTTCTAGTGTCCAAGAGGGGCTTCATGACCAATCCTGTGAAGTCCAAGCAAAACTTAACCGAAATGACCCAGCGGGTTCATTGCATGGTAGCTCAAATAAGAATCAAAATGACTAACAGAAAGACATGTAGCAAAATCTTTGAATACCACAAGCCAAGTTCATAACGTGATAGCTCTGGAATGTCTTGTACACTTGCATCTGCCATACACACAATTAGGGCTGTGCACCGGTCCAAAACCGGACCGGACCGGACCGGAACCAGAATGGACCGGAACCGGAATGGTTAGATGGAATGGACCGACGACCGGTCCGGAATACGATATTGGAAGACCGGGACCGGACCTGAAAATTCCGGTCCTAGCCCGGTAAGACCGGTTTGGACCGGTTAATTCAGAATTGTGTATTAGCCTCTGTGAATCTATAATGGAATGAAATTTGCCACTGTCAAATTTGTACCTGCAATTTACTTACTAGATAGTTATCCTGCGTACATATCTAAAGTCCATTGTTCAATGATTATTACACAACCAAAAATTCCAAAGTTCAACAATTATTACACCGATGTTATCGGAGACTCAAGAGTTCTGGGTAGGTTGTTGCAAAAACTTTAATTCCATTCTAAGATTTCAAGTCACAAATTTTGAGTCGAAGCCGTGATTCCTGATGATATTCCTGGAGTCCTGGTGAAGCTTTTTCGGCGCTGTCCTAGTGTCCTCAACATCTGCATACAAGAGAGTTTACACTCCGTTTTATTTATCATGTGATGAATTGTTCTATCAAGTATCAACTAAACTGCATGTAGAGGGTTACCTATTCTGTACATGAAATTGTTTGCTTACCATAACTCTATATATAACTGTGCAGCTTTTCACAATTAGAATAAACAATTATCAATCATAGTCCATGCTTATCTAACAGGAATTCTAATTATTTACTCCATGAAACAAGTGGAATAAACAAATGTGCCAAACTATGCTTACCAAATATCGTAACATAATTGTATCTACAACAATGGGATACATGAAGCTACCAATTACCTTCATTATATCGATTTTCTAACAATAATTTAAGCTAATTAAAGAAGCATCGTACCTTTGTCAAACAATGAAATCAATCGAAAATCGAATCTACAACAACTGGATACATGATTAAATTAATTAATTACTAGAATTTTGATGATTCCAGTGATGATATACGGTTGTTCTCACCCAAATTCACTTTTATTATTTGATCTTAACATATTTTAAAAAATGTATACAATCAAATGGAAGTAATATAATGAAAGAGTATAAAATATACAGTTATACAAAAAGATAAAAAAGGGAAAATAATCTAAAGATTGATGAAAAGGAGGAAAAAGTCTTACATATTAAAACAATACAATACGAAAGTTGAGTGTAGAAGACGGGGAAGACGAGGAAGCCAAGAAGGAGCGGCGTCTGGAACTCTGGAAGTGAAAGCAGCGGCGGCGATGGTTTCTAGGTTTTTTTAGAGAATTAGAATGAAGATTGAAGAAGTTTAAGAAGAGACTAGAAGGGCGTTCCTATTTATGAACGAGAAATGAGTAGGAACAACAATTTAACCTAGCCCAATACCTAAAGACTAAAGCCCACTTAACTAGGTCTGCCAAAGGAAAAATAATAATAATAAATCAGTCTTATCCGGTCCATGTCGGTCTGACCCGGAAAAAACCGGGTTTGGACCGGTCCGACCCTAAACCCGGAATTGGGGAAAACTTGGGACCTACGACCGGACCTGAATTTTCCGGTTCCGGTTCCGGTCTGTCCATTCAGGTCCGGTCCGGTCCAAAATTCCGGTCCGACCCGGATTATGCACAGTCCTACACACAATGTAAAAAAAAAATGATGTTTTGACTTTTGCGTGAGTATGTGGATCAAAATCATGTAAAATATGATGAAAAAAGAAGGTATGTACAACATTCATGTGTGACTCCATGTGAAATTACCTACACCTATGATCCAAATCCAAGAAAATTCAATGGTCAGATTCAATGGTTAGGAGAAAGACAAAAAATATATAATTTGAATTAGAAATTGTCAGTAGATGGAAATGGACAACAAGGGGTAACTAAAGAAAAATCCTAAGTCCCGTGCTCCTGATACGGGTTTGCTCGCCATCTCCAAAGCATCAAAGAACTTCGTCGTCATTTGTGTCTATGTTCAGGCTTCTTGTAGACAAAGCTTTTCTTCATACTCAATCACTCCCTCAGATCATGCCACTGCCAAAGTATGGTGCAGAAAACAGAGTAAGACGAATGCAATATCAAGCAAAATTCTTAAGCTACCTCAATACGGAGATTAGTAAAGGGCACAAATACGTTAAGACTTGAACAAAAAGGATGAAGAAAAGCGAGGAATCCCTGTACCGAAAGCGACACGTTCTGCCGAACACCGCGTCGAAAAATAAAGTGCGTCAAACAAGACAATCAAACCAAATTTTGAGTAGAATTCTAAAGTAAGCCGAGGAGCAAATCAAGTTTGGACATGGAGTTGGTAAGGAAGAGTGATCAAGACAAGTGAAAAATGTGGTTATGTGGAAAATAAAGAAAACAAAAGCGAGAAAACGAAGCTGGGAAAGAGGCTGCTCCAAAAGCAAGCAGCTGCATTGTTTTGGTAAAATTTCTACCGAGTCAATTGATTGTGTTGTGAGTCAAAGTGCCAACCAATATGAAGGTTTATGTAAAAGATAAATGCAAAACAAAAATGAACAAAGAACAACACGCAAAGTTTTTGGTGACGCGGAAAAACCCGTTTAGGGAAACAACCGCGGGGGGAACGGAATCCCACCAATATTTTCACTATGATCGAAGGTTTTTCACTGTAGGGACGGATTACAAGTATTTTGCTAGAGAAGTAGGGTTTACAACGTATGAACTAGATGACTAAGTAATGACCTAGTCTCTCTTTTTATAGCTGCGAATTATGCTTAACGGACTCAGTTTCTGGTGCTGAAATGTGGGAGAGAATATAGGGGAATATTCTCTTAGGGTTTTGACCCATTCCTTTCCTTTCAACAGCTCTTTTTCTGCTCTGGGCTGTGCCTGATCTGCATCTAGTCTGCGTCTAGTCTGCGTCTGATCTGCCTTTGATCTGCCTCTGACGTTGGGCTGCGTAATTATTCATTACTGGGCCCAATAGTGAGATGTGAATTTTGGGCTAAACAATTTCCCCCAAATTTCAGCCTAATCTTGGCTTTTAATTGGGCTGGAATTTCCTTTCGTGCCTTTGAATAAGTTTCTGAGTTTAATGGAGGTAGTTGGGGTTTCGGCAACTGTTCACAGCCGCTCTTTTGTCACATCTGCCCCACTTGCCCCATCACTTCATTAACTGCCTTGTCCCCCATTATTTACTCTCTTTAACCCTTCAGGTTTGCCTTTTGAAATTTAACTTTCAAATTTAACCCACGTGATTCTCTTATAAATACCCCCTTTAACCGTGTACTTTATTTTACCTCTTTCAAAAAATTTACCTTCTTTCTTGCTTTCTCTTGCTTTCTTGCTTTCTCTTGCTCTCTTTTTTCATCTGTTACGAAATTCTTTTACCGCTTTCGTCTTTTTACCATGTCTGCTCCTGAATCCTCTTCTGCTACTCCTGTTGCTACTCCTGCCCCTGCTGGATCTTGTGGGTCTGTTCCTGCTTCTGAGGAGTATTCTGGCCCTTTCCCTTCACGAGGTCTACTTGCTGCGAAGCACTTGTGCGACTCTACCTTCAATGAGTCCCATGCGTCTCTCATCAAGGTTCGGTTCGGGTTTCCGGATGAGGTTGTCTACCACTTCCCCCGCGCCGGCGAGAAAGCCCACTTTGAGAGGGAGGGGTGGACTTGCTTCTACGAGTACCCCTTCCGTTTGGGTCTCAGATTTCCTTTCCCTGGTTTAATTGTTGATTTCCTGAAGTTAACCAAACTGGCCATGTGTCAGGTTGCTCCGCATGCGTGGAGGATCTTGCTCAGCATTTGCGCCCTGAATCGTGAACGAGGGCTGAACATCGGTTTAGCCGACTTGGGGCAGTGGTTCGCCCCTCGTTCTCTGGGCCACTCTCAGTGCACCATTCGTGGTCATGATAATATGCCTTCTGCCATTGTTTTCTCCACCACTCCTGATGATAGTAAGTGGTTCACTCGTTTTATTTTTGTCAAGATTGACGCTCTTCCTACCTCCCCAGACTACATCTTTGCTGACTGGCAGCATGTGGAAGGTACTACTTCTGCTCTGATGTTTGTTTTGACAAATTGCTTTGCTGTTGATTTCGTGCTGACAGTTTTTTTATTAGCTTCCGCAGGGCATAGCTTGGCTAAGTTCCCCGATGCTGTGGATCCCCCTACTTCGAAGGCCAAGCTCCTGGACCTTCCTGCCGAGGAGAGAACTTTCTCTAGGCTGGTCCGGGATTCTGCTGTTCTGGCGGTAAAGAAGGAAGGTACGGTGTTTTGATATGGCTGTTTTTTCTGGGTAGGTTATGTTTGGTTTTATACTGACTTCTGTCTTTCCAGGCAAGCCCAGAATTGATATAAGTAGGGTGATGCAGCTGCGTAGGAAGAGGTTAGCTCCTGGGGATGCTGGATCCTCGAAGAAAAAGAAAGTGGATGTTGTTGAGGGGAGCTCCGCTGGAGCCGGGTCCCAGGCTGCCCCAATTGAAGTTGATACCGTTGATCTGGCTCAGGAGTCTGTTCCTGAGGTTCCCTTTGTTGATCCGTCTCCTCTGGTGGTTCTTCCCTCCATTCCTACTCCTGGCTTTAAGCCTATTTTGGAACAGCTACCTCGAACATTTTCCGGAGAATCTTCCTCTCCTCCTCTGCAGCTGGAGTTTCCAGGAGACTTTGGAGGTTCCCAGACCAAGCTCTGGCCTACTCTGAACTCCCTATTGTTCCCTGCTTCTGCTTCTATTCTAAAAAAGCGTCCCTTCCGGGACTTGCCCAAGCGCGTCGCTGAAGTCTCCTTTGAGGTAGATTTCTTTGTTTCTGTTTTTTCTTTTCTTTTTTTTTTTTTTTTTTTTTTTTTTGACTTGGCTCGGCGTGCTTTTAGGCTCTGGAACTGGCGTTGTGCACTAAGCAGCAGAGCGAGGAGTTGCTGACGGATCTCCAGCGCATGAAGGTGGCTCATGACGCTGCTCTGGAGAGGATGGAGGAGATGAAGGCGAAGCTCAGCTCTGAGGAGGTCTTGAGGGGGAATCTGCGGCAGGCGGTTGATCGTTTTCGTCGGGAGGTGATTGCTGGCCAGGAGAAACTTAAGGCCCAGGAAGACAAGCTCAAGGCTCAGGAGGAGGAGCTCAGGACCCTGGAGGGATCGTCCCAGGACCAGTTAGCCGCAGCTCAGTCTAAACTGGAGCGGGCTTTAGCCTCGGAGGCTGATCTGGTCCTGAAGGTGGAGGCCCTGGAGCATAAAAAGACTGGCTTGCAGAGAGCATTAATTGAGGCTGTTGCCTACACCGCTGCTGAGACCCGGGTGAAGTGTGTTCGGGAGTTCCAGGAGGGTAACCATTCTACTTGGGACTTGGCAGCTTTGGAGAAGGCCTTTGCTTCTGACTTTCCTGATGGTTTAAACATGGACCTGATTTCCGATGATGATGAGGAAGAAGGCGAGGTAGGGTTCCAGGATGCCGGAGAGGAAGTGACCTCTGACCCTACCAATGCCGATGCTGCTGCTCCTACTCCTGATGAGTAGGTTTTTTAAAGAATTTGTCTGTTGGGCCCTGATATGGGCGTTAATATTTTCTTTTGAACTTTGGATGCCCCTGCGTGGGCTTAACTTTGTAACTTTTTGCTGCTGGTCCGGGTGGACCAGTAAAAACAATCCTGCCACTGGTCCTGGTGGATCAGTGGAAATATTTTCGTTTTGAGCTGCCTTGAGCAGCTTTTAATCGTATGTCCCCGTTGTATGGGGCTTTGTCTAATCTGTTGGTTTTTCTGCCGTTGTTCTGGCGTTTTTCTTTTGTACATGCATGTTTCGTTTGTATTTTGGCCATCGCTGCTTTGGTATGCTGGCCTGGTGTTTTGTATACCCGTCCCTATACTGGGGTGCCAGGCTTAACTTAGGTTCTCCTGCGATCAGTGCAGATTTCCTCTTTAGGTCAGTCCACTTGGGTAGGTAAATTCTGGTCCAGAAAATAAATGATGAAAATTGTTCCTTTTAAATGACTTAAAAGTTGAAAATGTACTAAGGTTTGAAATCACAAGACTTAGATTACTAAACTTTGAAAAATATAAAGGCAAGATATCATTCTAAACTTAGGTTTATATAAAAAATATAAAGGTAAAACAAAATTTTAAGCTGAACCAGAGTAAACTTTATACAGAGTAGAACCTGAGTCTAAGGGAGCTGCTCTGGTCTGGTGGAGGCACCTTTAGATGATATACTTTTTTAAGTGAAGTATATTCCATGATCTGGGTATCATTTCCCCTTCCATTGTCATTAGCCTGTAGACCCCATTACCAACTATGCTTTCAACCTGGTATGGGCCCTCCCAGTTATAAGCGAATTTTCCGACTTGTCTGTTTTTGGTGTTCTGGAACACCTTTCTCAGGACCAGATCTCCTACTTGCAGGGTTCTGATCCTGACATTCTTGTTGTAGCTCCGAGCCACCATCTGTTTGTATGAAGCCATCCTGATATAGGCACTGGTCCTGAGTTCATCAACAGTGTCCAGGCTGCTTTTCATTTCTACTTGGTTCTGGTCCTCAGTTATACTCCCGTATCTGTGGGTTGGGATTTTGACTTCAGAAGGGATCACAGCTTCTGCTCCGAAAACGAGGCTGAAGGGGGTTTGACCTGTTGCTACTTTTGGGGTAGTTCTGTCAGCCCACAGGACCAGAGGAAGCTCCTCTGCCCATTTTCCTCCCATCTCTTGTAGTTTCTTTTTCATATTTTCGATAATGATCTTATTACTGGACTCAGCTTGTCCGTTGGACTGGGGATTTCTGGGGGTAGACTTTTGGAGTGATACATTCCACCCAGCACAGAATGCCTCGGTTTTCTTCCCAATGAATTGGGAACCATTGTCACATACTATTTCTGAAGGTATGCCAAATCTGGTGAATATATTACGCTTGATAAAAGAAATGACCTGTGCCTCGGTGGTCTGGGTGAATGACTCTGCTTCGATCCATTTAGAGAAGTAGTCAGTCATTGCCAACATGTACAACTTGTTTCCTGGTGCTCTGGGGAGAGGTCCCACAATATCCATTCCCCACTTCATAAAGGGCCATGGGGATATGACCGGGTGCAGGGGTTCTGCTGGTTGGTGGTTGACAGGTGCATGCCTTTGACAGGCGTCACACTTCCTTGCGTATTCCTTTGCATCTTTGCGCATTGTGGGCCAGAAGTACCCCATTCTGAGAGCTCTGTTGGACAGGCTTCTTCCCCCTGCATGATTTCCACAGTTGCCACTGTGGAGGTCATGCAAGACTGTCTGTGCCTCGGTCTGGTCCAGGCATCGCAGATATGGCCCTGCTAACGACTTCCGGAACAGGATTCCATCAATCAGTATGAACCTGGAAGCCTTCATCCTAAAACTGCGCGCTTCTTTCTTACTGCTGGGTTGGATATCATGCTGCAACCAGTCCAGGTATGGCTTTCGCCAGTCTTGTTCTGACTCCTGTTCTAGGTTGCTGCTGCAGATAGGCAGCTCCTCCTGGCCCGAATCTGGTCCAGGAATGGCTGGTGTGAGGACATGGGTGATTGGAATACTGGCTACATCGGCTGGTTTGAAGGTTGAGCCTAGAGTTGCCAGTGCATCTGCCTCTGCGTTCTGCTCTCTGGGTACTTGCTGGATGCAGAATTCCACGAATCTGCCGATTAGCTCTTTTGCCACGCACAAGTAGGCCGCCATTGTGGGGTCTCTTGCTTCGTATGTCCCATTGACATGATTCACAATTAGTTGTGAATCACTATATACATTAACATGGTTGATTCCCATGTCCAAGGCTAGTTGCAGTCCCAGGACTAGGGCTTCATACTCAGCCACATTATTTGTGGTCTTGAACTCACATCGGACTGCTTGGGTGATTAGATCCCCTTCTGGTGATCGGAGGATCAACCCAACTCCAGACCCTCTGGCGTTTGAAGCTCCATCTACTCGTAACTCCCAGGTGCCTGGTTTGGCACCCTGGTGTAGGTGCAGGATTTCCTGCTCTGCTTGGGTCTGGAGTGCTGGGCTGAAATCGGAGACGAAGTCTGCGAGGGCTTGTGACTTTATGGCTGTGCGTGGTTCAAACTGGAGGTCATACCCACTGAGGTGCACCGACCACTTAGCCATTCGTCCTGATAATTCTGGCTTTCTCATAACCGTCTTGAGTGGGTGATTGGTAACCACTGAGATGGTATGAGATTCGAAGTATGGACGCAGCTTGTAAGATGTTGTGACCAATGTTAATACTAGTTTCTCCAGTGAGGTATACCTTGCTTCTGCTGGTAGTAATGACTTGCTGACGTAGTACACCGGGTGCTGAGCTCCTTCGTGCTGTCGGACCAGAACTGCGCTTACTGCTGCTTCGGTTACTGAGAGGTACAGGAGCAGGACCTCCCCCTGCTCTGGCTTGGATAGCAGGGGTGGGCTGCTCAGGTACTGCTTTAGTTCCTGGAATGCCTTTTCGTGCTCTGGTGTCCAATCAAACTTCTGGCTTTTTCTGAGAATATCATAGAATAATCTGCACCGGTCTGAGGATCTGGAGATAAACCTGCTCAGGGCTGCTACTCTTCCCGTCAGACGCTGCACATCCTTTGGCTTCTGGGGTGATTCCAGCTGCAGAACTGCTTTGATCTGTTCTGTGCTGGCTTCTATCCCCCTCTGTGTTACCATATACCCCAGGAATTTCCCACTAGAAACTCCGAAGGTACACTTGGCTGGATTTAACTTCATTTTGTACTTCCGGAGGGTGTTGAATGTTTCCTCCAGGTGTTGGGTGTGGTCTGTTGACTGCTTGGATTTGACCACCATATCATCTATGTAGACTTCCATATTACGTCCTATCTGGTCTTTGAACATCATATTGACGAGCCGCTGGTAGGTAGAACCAGCGTTCTTCAGACCGAAGGGCATTACGTTGTAGCAGTAGATGCCTCTTTCGGACCTGAATGCTGTCTTCTCCTGGTCTGCCGGGTCCATTTTGATCTGGTTATACCCGCTCCAGGCATCCAGGAAAGTCAACATTTCGTGGCCTGCAGTGGCGTCTACCATGGCATCTATGTGTGGCAAGGGGAATGGGTCCTTGGGACAGGCCTTATTCAGGTCTGTGAAATCCACGCAGACCCTCCACTTGCCATTCTTTTTTGGTACCACCACTACGTTAGATAGCCACTCTGGATACCTGACTTCCCTGATCTTTCCTGCCTCCAGAAGGTTATCCATCTCCTGGTTTATGATCTGATGTCTTTCTGCTGCGAACTTCCTGCGCCTCTGCTGCACTGGTCTGAATCCTGGATCTATGCTGAGCTTGTGTGTTATGATTTCTGGGTCTATGCCAATCATATCCTTGTGGGACCAGGCGAAGCAGTCCACGTTCTTTCGGAGCAGCTGTAGGAGCTGCCGGCGTAGATCTCCAGAGCACTCTGAGCCTACGAACACGGTCCTTTCTGGGTGCTGCTCATCCAGGTGGACCTCATCGATTTCTGCCTGCTGGGGCTCGATGTACTCCTCCTGGATGTGCAGTTGCTGTAATTGCTATGCTCTGGCAGCTGGTGGTCTGGTGGTCCTTTTAAGAGCTACTTTGTAACAATCCTTGGCCTCCTCCTGGTCTCCCCGTATCTCCTGAACTCCCCACGGTGTAGGAAACTTCAGGCACTGGTGATACGTTGACGGGATTGCTCGCATTTCGTGGATCCAGGGCCTGCCAAGAATAACATTGTAAGTAGATGGACCATCAATAACTAAGTACCTTACCTGTTTGTTCAGCCCTCCAGCGTAGGTGGGGATGGTGATTTCCCCCAGGGTATGCGCTGTTTCTCCGCTGAATCCGACCAGGGGTATAGCTTTCTTGGTCAGGTCTTTCTCGTCAAATTCCATGCTCTTTAACGCTTCCAGCATTAGTAGGTTGACGGAACTGCCCGTGTCTACCATGACCTTCCTGACCTCACAATTGCCGATATTCAATGTGATAATCAGGGCATCATGGTGCTGCTCTGGTACAGCTTCTGCGTCTGTTTCATCAAAGGTTACTGCTGGGAGGTCCTGCCTTGCTATTCTGCATGATGATTCTGGCTTGTCTCCCTTTGCTGCAGTTACACGTCTCTTGGCTGCTGAGTAGGTGAGCCCACACAGCTCTGATCCTCCAGTAATGACATTGACAATTCTATTGCAGGGAGGAACTGGCGAAGGCTGCACCTGGCTGGCTGCGTTGACTCTGGTGGACTTCTCTGGGAGCAGATGGTCCAAGTTGCCTCGGTCATACTGGAATCGGACCTCCTTTCTGAGGGTGTAACATTCGTCCGTGGTATGACCTATGTCATCATGAAATTCACATTTTTTGCTTGCATCACGGCGGTCATTGGGCCGTTCCTCTCTCTTCTTTGGCCATCTGACTCCTTTGAGCTCTTTCAAGGCCTTTAGCAAGCCAGCTATTCTGGTGGTAAAACCATACTCACTGACCTTCGGGGGTGGATCTGCATCGTTTTTCCCACCGGTGCTCTCGGATACTTTGCTCACTGGCTTGCTGTAGGGCTTTGATCTTTCATTCCTTTTTTCTACTGGTGCTTTCCTAGACACAGGTTCTGTGTCATAGGTACTTCTTCTGGAGGCAGCGTCCTCTTCCAGCCTCATGGCTGCAACTGCCTGGGCCTGTACATCAGCAAAGGTAGTGCATGGGTGCATTGTCAATTGCTTGTACAGGTCTGAATCGTGATGTAACCCCCTGCGGAAGGCTTCAATGGCAGTGGGTACATCACAATGCGGGATGGCAACCTTTTCCTTGTTGAACCTGGTGAGGTAATCTCGAGTGGTTTCCTCGAATCCTTGAACAATTCTGTATAGATCGCTGGTCTGCTTCTCTGGTTTCATGCTGCTAGCAAACTGCTGATTAAAGGCATTAACCAGATCTGCAAAGGAGGAGATGCTGCGATTGGGCAATCCTACAAACCAGTGCAGGGCTGCTCCGGATAGGGTTGACCCAAATCCTTTGCACATGCAAGCCTCCTTAAGTGCTCCGGTTGCGGTTACCACCATCATTTTCTGCTTATACTGATTTATGTGGTCCAGGGGGTCGGCCGTACCATCATATAGTGTCATGGTTGGTGGCACAAACCCCTTGGGTACATTGATCAGGGCAATGTTGTCGATGAATGGTGAATCTGCATAGCTATCCTGGGAAGCCTTCTCCATTGGCCTCGGCATACCAGGTATCTTGGTGATCATGTCTTTCAATTCCTGGTAGCGCTGGTCTGAGAGACTGCCTGCTCCAGGGAATGGATTGACTGGCGGAGGGAAGAAGCCTGGAGGGGCTCCTCCCCAGGGCCCTGAGGTCGGATTGATTGGCGGAGGGAGGAAGCCTGGAGGGGCTCCTCCCCAAGGTCCTGCGGCTGATTGATTGGCTGCCACGGATGGACTGAAGCCTGGTCCTGGATGCCAACCAACTGCTGACTGTGCTGGTGCTCCTCCCTGCCATCCTCTGGTGCTGGACTGGTTCACAGGCGCTGCTCCTACGGAGATCTCTGGCGTTCGTCCGATGGTGGGCTGTGGAGGGGTACCTGAAAAAATCAAAGGATCAGTCCCAGGAGGAAAACAAGGTGTAAGATTACCTGCAGGCTGAACTGGTCTGGACTGCGGTGCTCCAAACGCAGATGAGTCCAGATCCAGTATCTCTGGGCCACTGCTCGGGGTGGTGACACCTAGATCCAGCCTGGTGACGATCTCCTGGGGAATTGGCCGGTTCAACCCTGTTCTCCCGAAGGGGTTGAAGGTCTGCCCAGGTCCTGGCTGCAACATTCTGAACGGCTGCTCTGAACGTGTGACTGCGGCGATCTGCTCTCTCAGGTCCAGATTGTCCTTCTTCAGGCCCTCTATGGCTTCCTGCAGAGCACTCATTCCCTGGACCACCATCTGCATCGGATCGGTACGGGGAACCTGCGGCTGCTGGCCTGCTCCGGGCATCCGGGCTTCTCCGCTCCTGCTGGGACTGCTTTCTCTGCTCTGCCTTGAGGGAGCGGACACAGGGGGTGATCTGGGAACCTGAGGAGGTCTGCTGGATGGAACCACAACTTTGGAGGCTGTGGTCTGACTCACGACCGGAGATGGTCCTGCGAGTCCAGCGGATACAGTAGGGTTGATCCCACTGGACTGGGCTGGCATGCTCTGAGAGCTGGAAGGGTTGGCTTTGGTCCCAGACATGCTTGTTGCGATGAAGTAACGATTTTAAATATTGGAATGCGCACTATGCCCCACGGTGGGCGCCAAATTGTTTTGGTAAAATTTCTACCGAGTCAATTGATTGTGTTGTGAGTCAAAGTGCCAACCAATATGAAGGTTTGTGTAAAAGATAAATGCAAAACAAAAATGAACAAAGAACAACACGCAAAGTTTTTGGTGACGCGGAAAAACCCGTTTAGGGAAACAACCGCGGGGGGAACGGAATCCCACCAATATTTTCACTATGATCGAAGGTTTTTCACTGTAGGGACGGATTACAAGTATTTTGCTAGAGAAGTAGGGTTTACAACGTATGAACTAGATGACTAAGTAATGACCTAGTCTCTCTTTTTATAGCTGCGAATTATGCTTAACGGACTCAGTTTCTGGTGCTGAAATGTGGGAGAGAATATAGGGGAATATTCTCTTAGGGTTTTGACCCATTCCTTTCCTTTCAACAGCTCTTTTTCTGCTCTGGGCTGTGCCTGATCTGCATCTAGTCTGCGTCTAGTCTGCGTCTGATCTGCCTCTGACGTTGGGCTGCGTAATTATTCATTACTGGGCCCAATAGTGAGATGTGAATTTTGGGCTAAACATGCATCGTAAAAGAAGAAGCAATGCCTCGGTGTCACTAAATCCTAGGGCTGAGATAGACGTGAGGGAGTCTGTGAAGCAGCACTACTTTTCTTAAGTAGTCTCTAGTTTTGTCCTACCACACACAAAACAAGATTGGGTATCTCACCAATTGTGCCCTTGACCACTTTTACCATAATTCATACTTCATTATCAGAAGAAGGGCATGTACTCCACTCCCTTCTCATCCAAGTTCAAAGGACGGCATTCACCTCTCCGCTTGTGCAAGATCGATCCCGCGATTCCAAATTTGCTCTCCTTTCTTTCCTTATTGTGTGGACATCCTCGTATGCGAACTGGAATACCTAAGAATTACAGAAGATATCATGCCAAGTTTAATGAACAAACAAGAAGAGGAAGACGAGAAGCAATGAAAAAGTGAAAATAGCAACACTACAATTGTAATAAAAAAATAGAGGAGAGAACAGAGGGAAAGGAGCAGCTATCCCTGAGCAATATGGTATCATATATATATATGCACAGGCTGAGGAGCAATCTTGTTGTTGAAGAAAAATTCTGCCGCCCCAACCTCTCCAAAATCCAGTAAAAAAAATTACTTGTCGTCTTTGCCGATAGGAAAACCAATGAGATTGCATTTATCAATTGATAAGTCGGTAAAACAAAGTATTCTCTGTTTACCAAGTTTCACAAATTTAGAAAGGGGCAGGCTATTGGTTGGTTTTAGAGGTGCAAAGTGAAATTTCGAACCCATGAAATAATAATTTTTCATACTTAAGGCTAAATTTAGCCGCAAAGATTTTAACCGGTCTGAAAATTCGTCCATCAAGGTTACAAAATGACCAGGGTGACATAAATTGAAGACAATTTGTCAAAGTTACAAAAATGATTACGGCGTTGAAAATTCAAATGTCATCCGTCAAGGTTACAAAATTACCAGGGTGATAAAAATTGAAGTACAATTCGTCAAGGTTACAAAATGACCAAGACGATAAAAATTCAAGCGTTATCCATCAAGATTACAAAATTATCAAGATGAAATGCGCATTCAGTCAACCGTCAAGTCAGATAATGACATGGTGACACAAAAAATGCTACTGGCACAACAAAGTGGAGGCCAGTTGACTTTCAAGTTAAGTAAAATGGAGCTACCTTAACGACGAGTCAAGGTGACCATCGACTTCCAAGTCAAGTAAAATGGAGCTACCGTAACGACGAGTCAAGGTGACCAGCGACTTCCGAGTCAAGCAAAATGGAGTTACCCGAGTTGAGGTGATCGTTGACTTCCAAGTCAAAGCAAAAGGAATCGAGACCCCGCCACGTCAAGACACCCAAAAGTGCACGTGACAACGTCTCGAGGGGGCAATTTGTAGGCACTAAAAATTTATTTAAGTGTCGAAAATACAGAAATGAATTGAATTGAGTTAATAAAAAATAAATTACTCAATTTAATTATCTATGTCCCTTTTAAAATCAAATTTGGGTCATTCTGAGTTATTCGGGTCCAAACAAAACCAAATTGGGCCAAAATCGTAAACAAGCTAAAAATGCGCCCGAAGCCCAAAGCCCACGGAAGCCCAAACTTTTCTCTATAAATAGAACGAAGTTTGTTCAAAACAAAAAAAGAGGAAACGTAAAGAAAACTCGAAGAAAAGAAAAGCTCTGAAATTCTCTCTGAAAATCTCGTGAAATTCATCTTACGCAGTCAACAAGCACAACAAATTCGTGCCGCCTGCGCAAGAAAACTCAAACACTCAAACACGAATATTCAAACATTCAAACTTGAATATTCAAACATTCAAAACATTCAAGAGAGATTCAAGTCGTTCGACCCTCTCAAGAATACAAGTCAACGTCACGCGTAGAGTGCATCCACCCTCTACACGCGACCCCCTTCAACAAAAACGCACGCGCACCCCTTAAGTGGATCGTGCACGTGTAACCTGCTTGTTTAGTTAGAATCAGAGGATTATTAGAGATTGTACACGAAATTTTCTGATATTAATAAAAACTTATTTTGTTTCTATGCTTTGTATTTCAGTTATCGTAATACAAAATCCGTCGTTACAGGGATAGGTGAATGCGTCTCATAATTTGTTGATTAATTTTACTTCTCATCATAATTTCAAGATATAAATTGTAAATATATATGAGCGAATCATATTTCATAGAAAATAAAATTTAAATGATAAATAAAACTAGCTTGTTAACAATAATTACGACGGGAGTAATGAAAGTAACAATATTAATAACGAATGTAATAAAAGTAACAATTCTAAGAACAAAATAAAGTATATATGAAAAATTAGCTAAGCAACCGATTTAAGTAAAATATTAATAGCAGGAGCAGTGAATTTGTCTCATAGTTTATGTCATTGTAATTTTAAGATATACCCCGTCTCATAGAAAAATATATTAATGATAAATTTACGAGTTATGCAACTTTAGAATAGTTTTAGTTAATTTAAAATATATTTTAATGCTAAATAAAGGTAGCCCGGGCGAAGCCGGGCACCCATACTAGTATAGTAATATATTATGTACCTCCAATAAAAAATAAAATGTACCTTTGCCATAAATATATTTTAGATACATAACTTTTTTGTTATAATAATATGACCTATAAATCTATAATAAATGTAATTTCATAATATAATTATGTAAACTATAAGTACATAAAATATTTTGTTCAATTTTTATCAAATACATTTAACTAACTGAGCATTATATTGATTTTATAGTGGGTACATTGAATATAAATTAGAAGTACATTTAAAGATTATTATAGGTATATATTGATTTAACTCAAGATTTAGCTAACATATATATTATTAGGAATATTAATAATAGTTGGGCCTCAACCATTACCTTAAGGTTTTGGTTGAGATGGTTTATCTATCATGGTATCAGAGCCAGTATGACCGAAGGTCAGGGGTTCGAATCCTGGCAACCTCAAAACCACTCGAAAACTCACGAAGTGGAAACCAGCACACGGTATGGGGGGCCTGTGCAAACGAACCACTCTTCAAGCCCAATGGACATTCGAGTGAGGGAGCGTATTAGGAATATTAATAATAGTTGAGGCTCAACCATTACCTTAAGGTTTTGGTTGAGATGGTTCATCTATCATATATAACGAAAGAAAGAGATACTAAATTATAGCAAGATGCTTGTGTCATAGTGGTAGTAGCAAGTGCATTTTATTCAATAGGTCGGGGGTTCGGTGGCCAAACTGTCGGGGGTCGTTTGGTTCAACAAGTCGAAATGTCACAAAATGAAATTAATTGTGTCATAGTGGTAGTAGCAAGTGCATTTCATTCAATAGGTCGGGGGTTAGCCAAACTGTCGGGGGTCGTTTGGTTCAACAAGTCGAAATGTCACAAAATGAAATTAATTTCAAGGGGTTGAGGGGGAGTTAGAATCTACACAAAATTCGTTAAGTAAAATAAAATAATATCATATCATTATTCAACATACATGCAGAAAAATAATTAACATAATGAAAAAATTGTTGGAAATGTAAATACTTGTCTAATTAAGACGGTTTTACCTAAATTTATCATAAAACGAGAATTTTTAGAAAACACTTTACCCATTCAATTCATAGGGTTGTGTTTCGATCTGTTTTACAATTATATTAGTGTAAAACCGCCTTACACAAATATAACTCGTAGAAATGAGGTGTTGTTAGCTAGGTATTTCATATCAAGGAGAAATGGTTCCGGTTATCTCAGCAGTGTCTCCAACCTTGAGTTTGCCATCCGGGTTTGCATCAAGGTTTCCGGAAGTCTCAGTGTCTCCAACTTTGAGGTTGCCATTCGGGTTTGGATCATCCAAAGATCCACAGCCGTTAGCATTAAGGGTGGAGGAAGTACCACAAAGAGTAGATGGGTTATTTGAGGTGCCTTGAAGCTCCCCCACCGGCAGTTGTACTTCCCCTGAAACGATAGTAGTGTCGTCTGAGAAAGCGATTGAGACCAGAATCGCGGCTATTGTCAACCACAACGCACACGAGTACTTACTCATCTTCATCATCTTTGCCATTATCAGTATGGAATTATTGAGGGTTTTAGTTATAAATAAAGAGATGTATGAGTTGATACAAAATGGATGGTATATAATGTATTAATGCATCCCCTTTAAATACTAAAATTACATATACTAGCTTAGCTTGCTGCCAGCTTTTACCTCATAAAATATATCATTTCTTTGATTTCTTTGTGATTCTACTAATATTAATAGAATAATTATGAATCCAGCTTTGGACTTTGATTGAAGTTAGGGTTTCATTTACAAGGTGGGTCATTTCCTTATTTCGCCTACACCTCATTCCTGATAGGATCGGATAATTTTGGTTGGGTGTGCAAAAATATACGATACGATTTTATAATATGGATCGGATATGATACGGTATACGGTTTGAACGATACGGAAATTCGTATATACGTTACGATTTTCACAAAATCGTACCGTATCCGGGTCGGTCAAAAACGAAACCGTTGATACGGTTTTTGACATGGTTTGAAGTTTTTTTATAAAAATATTTAAAAAACGCAAAGTTTCTCTTTCAACTTTACGAGCTACTTTATTTCCTTGTCTCCGTTCTCCTTACTCCTGCAAGCAAACAGGGGCGGCTCAAAGGGGGTTCGGGGGAGCAGGTGCCCCCATGAAATTATAGTAATAAAATTTTACAAGTATCCATTAATAGACCATAAGTTATCATGCCATAGTTGTTATAAGTGTATATATAACTATATCTATGAGGTTTTAGGTTTGATTCTTCGTACCATATAAGTATGTTAATTTCCATTTACATTTACTACAATGTATTATATTTTATGAAGGAAATATAATTTTTACATATACTTAGAAATTAGAATTAAAACTAGTGTAATACCCGTGAAAATCACGGGGTTGTGTACACTTATTTATAAAGACGACGGAGGTATATTCATTTCAATAAAATTTAATTATATTTATTCGAACGAATTAAATTTTAACGGGATGTTTGTATATAAGATATATTTATTCGAACGAATTAAATTATATTTATTCGAACGAATTAAATTTTAACGGAGGTATATTCATTGGATCATTGATTTTCTGAACTCGTGTTGAATATTCAAACCTCAAACGATAGGGATGAGGGGTTGCCTTGTCCAGTCCTGTGTTGTTGTCTACGGTCATGTTACGAATAGTGTAAACTTCACCAACACACAACTGTGATCCAAAGTTGGAAATCAATTGCTTCCTTATGGTGGCTTGAATGAAATCATTCTGAAAACACTAGAAATAAAGATTGGTCAGTTATTGTATAAATAAAAAGAACACATATCGTATAAAATTATCGTAGAATAAAGACAAACCTTGGAATCCACGAATAGTAACTCTATTGCATTGAGTTTCTTTTTGTTAAGAGTTTCTGATTTTTTTTCAAAATTTTTGTTTTTGAAAGCTAATTCAGGTCTCTCCCATTTGTGTACCACTCTTACGTTGATCTGAGTAACGCGAACCCCGTACTTGAGGTCGCTAATAGTCAAAAAACTTGTCATAGCCATTTGATATGAATAATTGTTGAGGTATGATAGCAGGTACTGTGTATTACACGGCTGAATAATAAATTGTTAAGGCAAAAATTGAGTTTGACGTGAATAAATATTGTTGAGATAGGTACGTAGTTTGTGGTAGCTTAAACTCTCTATTTATAATTCGGAGATAATTCTTCTCACTTGGAACGGAATAGGAGGTAAATATGTATTAATATTTTAATATGGAATTAACGATTCATGCGTGTAATTATATTTCCCGAATTAGATTATGGAATTTACGATTCAGCCGTTTAATTATATAATAATAATTAGCTTATGGAATTTACGATTCAGCCGTGTAATTAGATTATGGAATAGCGTATTATATAATATATATTAATATTTTAATATTAATATTTAATATGGAATTTTTTACCCGACCATAATTTTTATGATTTCCCGAATTTCCTATCGTGTGACTATAAATTTCGACTAAATATTATATGATTTGGTTTATTTTTATATGATTTGGTTTCTTATTTATGGAATTATGGAAAGATTTAGATAATTTAGTTATGGAATCTTTCTTAATTATGGATTCTCGAGATTACTGCATATATTGTGATTGTACCTAAATTAGAATTTCATAGCTAACAAAATACTTACGAATGGTTCAGAAAGTTGTTGTGTTTTGGCAAGATTTAAGTTGACCGAGAATGTGTATAAGATGAAAATATTCTCAATTAAATATTTACGTCTATTATTTTTTTATGATTTAACTTGACCGAGATTCTGGCCTTATTCACTTAATTTCGACGACTTCCTAAATGGGTCTACATGATTATTAATTAATTTGGTATATTAATTGGTATTAGATGATTTGGGAAACATTCAGCCGTGTAATTGGTCTTCTAAATAATAGAATATTTAGATAATTATATTTAGATAATCATATAATCAGGTGTTTCGACTACTTCCTAAATCATAGAATATTTAGATAATTATAAAATAGAATATTCCATAACACGTTTTTTATGGATTTATGGAATATTTTGTTTCTTAATTATATAATTGCAAAATCGTTACAATCTTTTACTATCAATCATCAATATTCAATATTAGTCAATAATAGCAACTAAAATCTCCTAATATCCGTGTAAAATAGAATATATAGAATAAAATATGTAGAATAGAATATTAGTTGATTTTGGTTTGACGTTTTTTATGGCATAGAATAAGGTGGTTAATATTTTAATATTTGATTATTAAATTATTATGATGTGACATAAATGGGTATTGCTGATTGGTCTACGAAACTGAAATTTGTGTGGGTGAATGTGAGAGCCAGAAACAATAAACGCTGAAATCTTACTCCGCCACGTCAGCTGAAAAACATTCTTCTTTTATAGTAATAACTAGCTTAGAACCCGTGCAATTTGCACGGAATTGCATAGTTGAATAGTTCGTAGTTCTATATAGATGAATGTTTAAAATGTGTAAAAAAATCAGAATAATAGTGTTGTCAATACTCAATAGGTTAAAATAGTCAGGCACATTTGTTATTTGTAATTTGAGGTTTGGAGTACTATTTGGTCTCGCCTTTTATCTTTATTTATAAGCTCCTATTTTCAGTTACTCGAGGCTGACCTAAGATCCGACATTGACCCAAACTACAACACCTAAATGTGACCCAAAATCCGAATTGATCCGACCCGGCCTAAAATGACCTAAAGTATCCTGATTGATAACTGATCCAACCAGAAGTGGCCGATCTGAAACCACCCAGATCCAAAATTATGATTTTCGCTCTTGATCATTAACCCGAAAATGACCCGACCCACTTAAACTGACCAACACATCAAAATAAATCTGAAACCAAAAATGACCGACACAACCCGAATTATTCCGAAATAATGATGAACTAAACTTACCCGACCCAAATTGGTCGACAGAACTTGATTCGACCAATTTACCAAGTATAGTATGAAAAAAGTATAACACAATGAGAACAAAAGTAAAAAAGGTGTAAATAAGGAAATACATCATGTCATAGTTTTTGACTGATATTGTCGTATTGGTGGACTATGCGTAATTTGTACGGTTTTCATTTACGGAAAGTATGTGTTTTGAGGGGAAATACCGTAGTAGTATGTTTCTTTTATTTGCCGTAAAATAAGTCATAACAAAATTAATATCTTAGTAGAATATTGTCGTGGAACGTTTAATATATTTCCGTTCTTTTTCAAAGTCTTCCTATTGTAAAATATTGTCGAAAAAAACTTGAAAATAAATCATACAAAATTAATGTTTTAGTATAATCATTTATAAACCTTGAACAGGAAATCTAAGTTCTAAATTTTTGCAAGTATAAAAAAGATTGGTTTATTGAATTACATTAGCAAATGCTCTGTACTTCTTTACAAATAAGAGATTATTGATCGACTAATACTCCGTAAACATTTAAATACTCAAGTAAAATCAAATAAATAGAAATTCTACATAATAAAATCATAAAAAAAGAAATAAATTATAAATGAATATAGATAACATGATTAGCTAAAATTTTAAAAAGAGAAAATATAATAATACTATAATATAATAATCACAATTAATATTAGTTTGAAACTAAGTAATAATTTTATCATAAATAACGAAATAACTAATGGACGAAAAAATATTTAACTAATGATTGACATGTGTCCAATGATTTATCTATTATAGTTATATATGGATAGTTATATATGGATTATATTGCATTCTATACGTACAATAACTGTATGATACAATATATTTCATACGTACAATATTGAAGATAAGCATCTTTTACGGTTGCAATATCTTTAATATGATAAGAATACAATATCTTATACGGCTGCAATATTTTTTATGGATTTCATCATATTGCATTCTGTACCTAGAATAGCTGTATGATATAATATATTCTATTTTTACCTTAAGCTAGTATATGACACGTATTATATCCAAATATAAATTTAAAGGAATCTAGTATTTTTGTTTTTTTGGTATGTACATGTATGCGATTTACAATTTTTTAAGCATTTCCACGTCAATAACTTGATTGATTCAAGATTGCTTATTTTTATTGATTGGTTATTGAAATATTATTTGCCGTTTTTTTTCCGAGTATATTTTTTTTATTGATTATTTAAATATTAATTGCCGTTCTTTGCAGGTGTATTTCTTTGATTGTTTATTAATAATTATAGAAATATTCTTTTCCGTATTTAATATAGATTGGAAGAAAAATGAAATTCATCAGATTAGTTGTCGTATTTTTCTATGTATTTTGTAATAATAATTATCTAAATATTCGTTTCCAAAGTTAATATAGATGGGAAAGAAAAGTAAATTTATCAAATTAGTTGCCGATTTTTTAGTGTATTATATGGATTAATTATTAAAGGATATCCAAAGAATAATTTGCAATATCTTGTATATCTATTACTCTATTAGTGATGTGAGAATATTTTTTCCAAGATTTTGTATACATGAATAAGTGAGAATATTTTTTCCAAAATTTAATCACATCATGGGAATTTGGGCGGGAAAATTTTTATTGTGGGAGTGACACGTGTCCAATTTATGTAGAGTGGTTCTTCTTATATACTTATATATAGATGATTATATGGTCATTTTTAAAAAAGTGACTTTAAAAAAAATGACTTTTAATATCAAAAATTTTGTGCTCCTATTAATAAATTTCTGGATCTGCCGTTGTCACGAAATAACGAAATACCACCCACATCCTCTCCGTTTCTAATAATGTGTGACTAACGACACCATCAACGATGCTACCGGTGAATAAGTTGGGTGTTGAGAGAACGGCTCGGCTCATGTCACGACAGTAATATTATTGATAAATGTTGAGATATACATACGAGTTCACCACTATTTCACCGGCCAACGTCGTCGAAATGGTTACAAAGAGTTGGGCAATCATCAACAATATACTCCGTATTATTCATGTTCCCAGTATAATAAACCATGAAGTGAAACCGAAATTATAGTAAACGGCAATATTATAAGTTGTGTTTAGCACAAAGTGTGAAACTAATCAATAACTCAAACAATTATGTGTATAGTAAGGGAAGTGAGAAAAAGAGAATGGTGGTGATATTTCACTATCTGGTGGTCGGAACAAGGAGAGCAAGACAGCGAAAATAGCATGTCTAGTAGCTTAATATGCAAGTAACTTGCCGTTGTCCTGGACAGCGCACCTACAGATTCTCGCTGTTTGGGATAGGAAGATATGTTGAACTTCTTAAAAAAAACGTAAAATGTTGACGTGAATCCATTTTTGGTAAATAGTTTGAACTCGTCCTATTTTATTAAAAAAACCCATTAAAGCAAAAAGTTGTTCCATGAACATGGCAAGCATCCAAACATGTAGACTACTCCTTCATTATTTACTCTTTGTGTTGGTCGTGCTAGAGATATGGTTGGTGATCCGGCCAAAAATTATTAAAATAAGTCATATTCAGGAACCAAAAGTTGTATTTCATCATAAAATACTTAGATTTTGCTTTGTTTCTGATTTTATTTTGGTTTTTGGTTGTTCAAATGTTCGTGAGTGTCAATCAATCATTAAATTAAGAACTCTTCGATAATGTTACCGCGCATTAATCCCATATTAGGAGTCCTATATATAGTCTACTAAATAATATAAGAAATGTAACTCGACCTTGCATCGCTTATGCATGTTGTGATTTCATTCATGGCAAATTCTTGTTTCAGATCGTCATTTTTGGTCTGAAGTATCAGACAGATATATTATAGCCATTTTTACAATAAAATATTACTACTATTTATTGATAAAATGTTACCCTCATTTTTCAGGATAAAGAGAACTAATTTGCCATATAACATTTTGTTACTAAATGGTTACATTCTATTGAAAAGCTGACATTTGATCCGTTTTATTTCAGACGGTCTGAAACAAGAATTGATGTTCATTAATGGCAAAGCCGAAGCATTCTACGTCTGTACCCATACCTGCTCAAACCAAGATGGAAACATACAATACCTACTTATACCCACCCTATTGAGTTGGCCTTCAACTGGATTATGGAACAAGACCATGGCAACCAAAATGACGCTGCCCAAAACCATTTTAGTAAGTCTTGCTTGCGACGGGTCACTATTTGTGACGGATATTTTGTGAGATAAAATGGATACAAAATGAGTAGTGGAGAAAGGGGACCACAGGAATAGTGTTGGAGAGAGAGAAAAAGTGGGTAATTTGTGAGAGAAAACGATATCCGTCACAAGTTTGCGACGGATAGTGCCGTTGCAAATAAGAATTTATGAAACCATTTATAGCATAGAAAGGCCCGTACTTCTATGCAAAGCCAAGGCCCGCTGGACAGTAAAGCCAAGGATTCGAACCCGTGACCTTCGGTCACACTGACTTTGATACCATGTTAGATGAATCATCTCAACCAAAACCTCTATCAAAGTATCAGAGTCAGTGTGATCAAAGGTCACGAGTTCAAATGCTGACAACCTCAAAACCCCTCAAAAACTAACGGAGTGGAAGCCCAGCACACGGTATGAGGAAGCCTGTACAAACTAACCACTCCTCAAGCCCAATAACATTTGAGTGATAGAGCGTAATAGAAATATTAATAATAGTTCAACCTCAACCATCACGTTTTAGTTAAGATAGATTCATCTATCAAGATTAACTATCAATTTACAAAGATCCTATTCTCAAAGTTTAAAAGTCAGTCTCGATCAATTCATTAACAACTAACCCCTAAATTTGTCAACAAGATTTTAATCGCTAGACTCCACCGTGTGGTGAACCATAAAAAATGTTGCACCCTTGGCTTTTTCCAAGTCGTTCAACTAATAGTCAGTCTACTAGGCTTGGTCGTTGGTTGATATAAAAAATTCAAAATATAGTTTACTAGCGCTAGTCATTCTTAACTAATATTCTACATTCAACCACTTTAAGATTTGATCTCAGCTGACAGAAATGGAGACAGACACCACGGTTTGGCCGCCACCCGAGAGTCAATCAGCCCTCATATTCATGGGTACCGGCTGTTCGAGTGGCGTGCCAAGCCTAAGGTGTTTGATGCAGCCTTCTGATCCTCCCTGCCCTGTTTGCTCTCAGTCTTTGTCAATTCCACCTCAGTTCAATCCTAATTACAGGTCCATTCCTCTCTTCCTCACTACTTCATATATGTCGAATCCAAATTGTTTTGCTTTGTTGCGAAATACGATTTATTCTTGTTTGAGATGAAATTTGATATGATCCATTATGTACAGGTGCAACACATCTCTTTTGATTGACTACTGTCAGAAAAATGGTGAACACAGCTATATATTGATCGATATGGGTAAGACCTTTCGCGAGCAAGTACTGAGATGGTTCACATTATACAGAATTCCTCGGCTTGATTCCGTGAGTTAAATCTTTTCATCCTGTTGGCAAACGACTCGACTCTATGGGTCACGGCTCAACGAAATAATATGACAGCGAGTTTCATTAGTCGATAATTTGCAGGTCATATTGACTCATGAGCATGCTGATGCAGTCCATGGGTTGGATGATATTCATTTCGGTGATTTCTGTCAGCCAATTTGGAGTCACCAACAGTGTTAGTCCACTTCCGATCTACGCCACACAAGAGTGTGTTGATAGGTATTACTGTTTCTGACCGCCTTGATACCGTCTTTCCACTATCTTTTAGCACATATTCATCACTAAGCTTGTTTCCCATCGGAATTTCCATGTGAAATCCTTTTAAAATGGCCAAAGATGGCATTAAGTTTCAAAGATGTGAATTGCATTATTAAGGTGCTTGCCAAAGCCTTATCAGAAGTTTCGAACTGCTCATCTATAGCCTTAAACAGGTCCCTAACTTTAGTATGCTTGTCGACTGAACCTCGGATACTAGCACACAGTTTAGTCTTAATGAACAACGTGCAAAGATAGTTGGATTTCACCCACTTTTCACGAAGGTCTATTTGATCTGGTGTGCTTTTTTCAGTTATTTCAGCCGGTTCATCATTCTGAATAGCATAATCAAAACGCAAGAACCCTAAATGTAGCAGAACTCTTTCTTTCCACACCTTAAAATTGTCACCAGTTAATTCAGGAACGTCAATTTTGACATCAAAGGAACCTCCAGGTAAACTTGCTGCAAATTTAAATATACATACTTAGTAACAAAAAATTGAGACTTAACTTTATCACAACTTACCAATGTAAATTATGCTCATATGAACCTAGTGACATAAACTTGCCTGTGGGCTAAAGTCTACTCAAATTAGATGCATAAAAATTAAACTTTATGATGAAACTATTAAATCATATTCATTTCTTAACTCCTGTGGGTAGATTAAGAAACATAATTTAATATAACACCCCAATTAATTTATACAAATACAATAAGATTCCTGTGGGTAAGTCTAATCATATTACGTATAATTAATTACAATTAAATGTCTAATTTCCACATGTGATTTCGAATAAAATTTAAACAATTAAAGATGTTGTGGCTACTCTCTAATTAATAAATTTAAAATCACTTGACATTTAAAAAACATTAACATTAATATATACACTTGACTTTATGTATATACAAAAACAATAATATAAAAACTCAACATGTGAATAATGAGGTTTAACTCATCTTAAAGACTACTATCTTACCATATACTAGTAGTACTTTATTATTAATAAATAGTAGTCACATGCAAACATCAAAAGCTAAAGAAAGAGGCGTAAACTTTAACATGACTATTCCCATTACTAAAATAATCATATGAGCAAAAGATCTCTAGAAAGAAACAAAAGATTATACAAATAATATACCATAATTATTTCTCATGCTCTAACTTTGGCGTGAAAACAAGTAAAAGTAAAGAAAAGGACATCAACTCCATGTCCCACCATACTTTAAAAGGTGAGAAAACTCACGTCCTTTTCACAAGCCACAAAAAAAAAATTATAATAATGGTACAAGAGAAAATCATCTTCAACCTTTCACTTTCCAACACAACAAATCTAGAAAAACAAACAGTAATTACCAGACGCATAACCAAAAGGGAAAGAAAAAAAAAAAAAAAAAAAAGATCTTCATCCCTAATCTCCGTCAGACCTCATAACAAACCCAGAAAACCATAAAAAATTCCAGATTCCGAAAAGAATACAAGGAAACATAATATATTCAAACCAGATTCAGATGAAAACGAGAGCACAACGGCAGTAATTACGACGACGGAAACTGAAGGCGGAAACCGACAAGCAAGACAGAGGCCATTAAGGCTCTGATACCAAATGTAAGTTATTTATTCTTAATTAGTATGTTTAATATTACTGAACAACATACAACTGATTAAATAAAGCGGAAGCGATAAATAGGATCGGAAATAAAACCTCCAGCCATTGCTAATCGGATTCCTGAACAGCTTTATCAACCCCAAAGTATTAATCTGATTTTCTGATTTCGGTTCCAAACCCTCACTGCTCACTTATTTAGATGGTGTAATTTTCTTAAGGGAGAGTAGATTTAGTGACCCATTAATCAGAATATGTATTCTCTTATATACTGCTCTTTCCATCAAAGAGCAGTGTTTGAACACAACACAAATTAAGGGAGTAGTTTCCTAGATGGGAGAGAATTTAGAGTCCATAGAATGACTGTCTCTTTAATGGGACATATAATTAGGATTTGTATAAGACTATTAATATTATTAATAATAATATCTAATCAATTAATTATAAAAATCCAACATGACCCTCTCACACAGTACAAATAGCACGATTTATGTAATGATTTATTTTCTCCCGCTTGTTTTTCCACTTACCTTGTTGTAAGAGTATTAATATTCGTCTTTATCTTGTGACGGATAGTATCCGTTACAAACAAGATTCTTTCAATACGCATTGTCTTCCCATCTTTTGCACCATAAATATCTAATCATACCTAATAACGTACCTACATAAGGAGTGGAATACAATTTACCTTCTCGTATTAACCCATAACTATGGAGAAAATTAACTGCTTAGAATTATTATATCATTATTAATTTGCGGTTTATTTTATGTTGGATTAAGTTTGGTTTCTATGGAAAGTCGAAATGATAAAAATGTATTATTAATTATTGGTCTGACTTGGGCAATATTCTCTTGAGTTGGGAAAGGCTGAATTGAGCCGAGTGAATGGAGTTGAGCTAAATAGAATTGAAATCAACGAAAATGTGATGAATTGAGTGGAGGTAAAGTAAGAATTGATTTGAATGGAGTTGAGCTTAATAGAACTGAAATGAACGAAGGCGATAAACTGAGTGGAGGTGCAGTACGAATTGATTTGAATTGAGATGAGCTTAATAGAATTGAAATGAACGAAAATGTGATGAACTCAGCATCTGAAGTAAGAATTGATTTGAATGGAGTTGAGCTTAATAGAATTGGATATAACTAATTTGAACCAAAATGAGTTGATATTAAATCAGAAAAACACATAGCTAATAAGATAACTTTTCGAGTTCAAAAGACATGACCGATTTTGAAACCGTTCGAATAACCGACTCTATGATCGAATGTGATCCTCTTAAGAAACTGCTAAAAGGACGGAAAACAAAATAACTCTTCCCAGAAATAAAAGGGCATGGTTTGATACATAATTAGAAAGTTAAGAGGGACGGACCACAAATTTGCCTTTATGACAACATGATAACTTTCGCCGCTCTGTTGAGACTCCAGACTCCATCATCATGGGCCTGGCCCATTGGGCTCTGCTTAGGGCTGAGCAAAACCGGATATCCGATCCGGTTTTGACATTCGGATCGGATATCCGAATTTGAAATTCTCAATTTTCGTGATCCACATCCGATCCGAATATTTCGGATATTAAATAATCTGGAATCCAAAAATTCGGATATCCAGATTTCGGAAACCGGATTTGATCCAGATTTAAAAGTAGAGAAAGTTCCACAAAACCTATTGGGCTATTGGCCAATGTGTTGTTGCAAACTAAAACTCAAGGCAATTTCAGTCAATTTCACATTTTGCAACCCATTTTAAAAGGGGTCTTCGATGGCATAAATTACAAGTCTTGAATCTTGATCGCATAAATTATTAAATTACAAGTTTCTATCGCATGAATTATTAAATTATAAGTCCCGATCGCATGAATTATTAAATTGCAAGTCTTTATTACAAATTTCAAAATATGTCTAAAATCCGCATAAACTAAACATGAAGTTTCTAAACATTTTTATATAAACTTTTAAAATTCGGATCGGATTCGGATATCCAGTTTTATGAAAATCTCGATCCACATCTCCAGTTTATTCGGAAAAAACCGGATTGAATATATATTTTTAACGGTATCCATATATTCGGAATTTTTTTCCGGAATTCGAATCGGATTTGGATAAAAATTCGTATCGGATTTTTTTTGCTGAGCCCTAGGCCTCTGCTGCTCTTAACAGCGGTTGCACATGTTTCCTTACACTTTGGAAATCCAAATTACCGCTCCTTTTTCACTTATACAAAGTTACAAACCGATACTCTCCTCCTTAGTTTAGACTCTTTCTATTCAACTGAAACTGAATTTAATTTAGGCCGCGTTTGGAAACACGGAAATGATTTCATTTTGATGATTTCAATTGTAGAAATCAAAATGTTTGAATTCAATTCGAAATCCAATTCCAAAAGTTCGTTTGGGAAACCCGTGGATTTGGAATTGGAATTGGGCGAGACGGATATTGGTCGAAGTGATCGAAAATTTTTTATTTCAGAAAAATAAAAGTTTTCCCGGAAAATATTCGCTATCGAAAAAATGTCGAAAATTAAAATATTACGATTAAATTTGAATATAAAAAGACGTAAATAGTGATGGAATTGAAATAACTAGTATATGGTAGGGATTTGAGAGACTCAAATTTTAACTATGTTGGAATTGGTAAGGAATTGAGCCAATTCCAATTCCAAATTCTAGAGGTTTCCAAACACTTAAAATGTTTCAATTACGGAATGCAATTCCAATTCCGGGTTGCCAAACATGCTCTTATAGGATTTGAATTGAATAAAATTAAATTTATAGAATCTGAACTGAACTAAATTTACAGAAACTAAAATTGAACTGAACTTATAGGATCTGAACTAAACTAAACTTATAGAATTTAAACTGAACAGAACTTATAGGAACTGAACCGAACTTATAGGATCCGAACTGAACTGAACTGAACTTATAGGAACTGAACTGAACTTATAGGATCTGAACTGAACTGAATTTATAGGAACTGAACTGAAGTTATAGGATCTGAACTGAATTTATAAGATCTGTAGTGAACTTAAAATTAAATGACTTGAATTCCAAAAGAACAGGGCCTTAATCGGTAAATCCAGATATACTCCATTTATGCCTACAGCAAATCTCTTTTGTGACGGGCATATCCGTCACAAGTTTGCGACGGGTCAAATACTATCCAGGTTGGTGGAAAAGACAAAACAATTTGCTACTACGGAGATATTCTACTTTTGTCTTATCTCTCTATATGGGTATCATGAGAATTTGTGTTATACCTATCCCAAGGTAACATAATCGGTAAGTACAGATATACCCCTTTATACTTATCCAAAGGTAACATGGATCCACGTTTCCTCTCATAAAAAATAAGTCTATGTTACCTTTGAATAGGTATGGAAAGAATATTATTTTTCTTTATGTAATTTTATATACATAAGTGGTACGTATTCTTATTTAAGATAACTCTAGCTGTCTTAATCAATTGACTAGTATAACACCCGTGAAAAATCACGGGATTGTTAATTTCAATTTTGTAAAGTATGTAGTCAATTATCGTTGTTAGATAAGCTAATAATAACATATTTTATGTATATGTAAAGCTCTTAATATAAGTTGATAAAAAAAGTATATAAATAATCATGTATTAAAGTACATTTAGAAAATTTCTTGAACATAAGTTATAGGAAAAAGTTATAAAAACGGTATATGCAATATTATGGGTTATTAAGAAAGTAGTTTTATAAAAATGTTGTCAATTAAGTGTGAGGTAGTCATAGAACATTGAGTTCTTTTAACGGAAGTAAAAAGTACGGTAATACGACAAAGCAATACGTGATTTATTTTAAAAAATCATCAACCATTAGACGTTTGGTATATCACTTGAGAAAACGTAATCTATACATCAGAAATGGGAAATTATTATTTTTCAGTAAAGTACGTTTTAGTTAAAAATTTGGAAAAAAATTGTTTCAAATACTAACTTATAATCTGAAATTTAATTATATTATTTAACTTAAATAAACGAAATACGATATTCTGAAATCAAGTAAATTAATAAACCCGACCATAGACAAACTCGAATAGTACGAATACAGTCATTTTAAAGAAGGAAGAAAAAATTGAAACCGTGATTCAAGACACGGTGTACACTATATATACACCATACCATTCCTAATTCACACAACTTTCGACGCCATACATTTCCAGACCACCCTATTCATAATCCTTGATCATATAAAATCTCAAAATTTCTCAATAAAAATGGCTTGATCATCATTCCAGTCATCATTATATTTTGATTTTGCATGTACATAGGAAATTTGTGTGTGTTTTTGATTGTTTAGCATTTGATAATTGATATAGTTGATTTGTGACGGCATGGTATGTCAAGGTAATATAAGCTAACTAAGTTGAGTTTTTTTCTTGAATTAGTAAGGTATTTTTGAAGTTTGAAACTTAATATTTTTTAGAGGAAACTAAATGTAATAAAAAGTACCTTAAGTCTTAATTATATTTTTCAATTGTTTTAGTAAAGGCTTACTCAATGTGGGTATTCAATATTAGCTTAATGGTATTTACATATGAAGAAGACAAAAGAGAAGAAGAAAAAGAGAAAGTTGACCATTGAAGTTTTTTAGCAACATAGAGAAACGAAAAAAGTTATTGGAAGATTGGCTCTATATTTGATATTTTGTTGGTAATTACGTTATGTAACTAATAGCAATTACGTTTAAGAAAATTCTGATTTTTACTATATAAATGATGTTTTACTACTTGCCATGGGTTTTGATTTTTTCCACAACTTTTTCCATTTCTAGGTTTAATGCACAGAGTATCACTTAATGCTTTAACTTCTATTTTGTTTTCCATTGGTAGAGTAAGATAAATTTACTAAATGATGTTAGAAATTTCTACCTTTTCTCATTCCCAAAGTGTTGGTATTATGAAAAATTGAATTGAGTTTAATCTAGTCACATTTTCTTAATTTGTGTGAAAATTACTAAAATGTCATATAATTATAATTTTATAATTTATAATTAATAGTATTATAATTATAATTAGTTGGCTTACTCTTATTGGCCAAATTGAAAGTAATATTGCCAAAATGAATAAGAGGCATTCATTACGCAAATGCTGAAATATTATAGTGTCACGTCAGTAATTTTACATTCTTCTTTTATATATATGATGATTCATTGCTATTCTGAATAAAATAACTCATGTTAAACTATATAATAACTCATATTAAACTATATAATAATTGCGTTTTAACATTACAATAACTGATCCACTTATACTATGATATTCATTGCTATTCTGAATAAAATAACTCATGTTGAACTATATAATAACTCATATTAAACTATACAATAATATTGGATGAATAAAATTAAGAGTTTTTTAAAACGATATTTCAAGAGATATTTAAAATATTATTATATTGGGTGGATAAAGTTAAGAATTTACAAAATTAATTGTTTAAAATGTTAATAATCGAAAGTACAAATGCACAATTAACACTCCAACTCAACTCAACTCAACTCAACACTCTAGTGACTCCACTAAGTTTTCAACGAAACTCAACTCAAGTTATGTGCTCTTAACACCCCAACTCAACTCAACTCAACTCAAGTTCTCTGCTTCTAACAACCCAAGCCAACTCAACTCAACTCAACTCTCGCCTAGGTTTCCGACGGATAACTCAACTCAAATTCTGTTGCATGTTGTGATTTCATTCATGGCAAATTCTTGTTTCAGATCGTCATTTTTGGTCTGAAGTATCAGACAGATATATTATAGCCATTTTTACAATAAAATATTACTACTATTTATTGATAAAATGTTACCCTCATTTTTCAGGATAAAGAGAACTAATTTGCCATATAACATTTTGTTACTAAATGGTTACATTCTATTGAAAAGCTGACATTTGATCCGTTTTATTTCAGACGGTCTGAAACAAGAATTGATGTTCATTAATGGCAAAGCCGAAGCATTCTACGTCTGTACCCATACCTGCTCAAACCAAGATGGAAACATACAATACCTACTTATACCCACCCTATTGAGTTGGCCTTCAACTGGATTATGGAACAAGACCATGGCAACCAAAATGACGCTGCCCAAAACCATTTTAGTAAGTCTTGCTTGCGACGGGTCACTATTTGTGACGGATATTTTGTGAGATAAAATGGATACAAAATGAGTAGTGGAGAAAGGGGACCACAGGAATAGTGTTGGAGAGAGAGAAAAAGTGGGTAATTTGTGAGAGAAAACGATATCCGTCACAAGTTTGCGACGGATAGTGCCGTTGCAAATAAGAATTTATGAAACCATTTATAGCATAGAAAGGCCCGTACTTCTATGCAAAGCCAAGGCCCGCTGGACAGTAAAGCCAAGGATTCGAACCCGTGACCTTCGGTCACACTGACTTTGATACCATGTTAGATGAATCATCTCAACCAAAACCTCTATCAAAGTATCAGAGTCAGTGTGATCAAAGGTCACGAGTTCAAATGCTGACAACCTCAAAACCCCTCAAAAACTAACGGAGTGGAAGCCCAGCACACGGTATGAGGAAGCCTGTACAAACTAACCACTCCTCAAGCCCAATAACATTTGAGTGATAGAGCGTAATAGAAATATTAATAATAGTTCAACCTCAACCATCACGTTTTAGTTAAGATAGATTCATCTATCAAGATTAACTATCAATTTACAAAGATCCTATTCTCAAAGTTTAAAAGTCAGTCTCGATCAATTCATTAACAACTAACCCCTAAATTTGTCAACAAGATTTTAATCGCTAGACTCCACCGTGTGGTGAACCATAAAAAATGTTGCACCCTTGGCTTTTTCCAAGTCGTTCAACTAATAGTCAGTCTACTAGGCTTGGTCGTTGGTTGATATAAAAAATTCAAAATATAGTTTACTAGCGCTAGTCATTCTTAACTAATATTCTACATTCAACCACTTTAAGATTTGATCTCAGCTGACAGAAATGGAGACAGACACCACGGTTTGGCCGCCACCCGAGAGTCAATCAGCCCTCATATTCATGGGTACCGGCTGTTCGAGTGGCGTGCCAAGCCTAAGGTGTTTGATGCAGCCTTCTGATCCTCCCTGCCCTGTTTGCTCTCAGTCTTTGTCAATTCCACCTCAGTTCAATCCTAATTACTGGTCCATTCCTCTCTTCCTCACTACTTCATATATGTCGAATCCAAATTGTTTTGCTTTGTTGCGAAATACGTTTTATTCTTGTTTGAGATGAAATTTGATATGATCCATTTTAGCTGTTCAAAATTTGAGGACCATGTTATTATTTACATGAAATGTTTACTACTCCTTACGAAAGAAACGACAGCGTATGTACAGGTGCAACACATCTCTTTTGATTGACTACTGTCAGAAAAATGGTGAACACAGCTATATATTGATCGATATGGGTAAGACCTTTCGCGAGCAAGTACTGAGATGGTTCACATTATACAGAATTCCTCGGCTTGATTCCGTGAGTTAAATCTTTTCATCCTGTTGGCAAACGACTCGACTCTATGGGTCACGGCTCAACGAAATAATATGACAGCGAGTTTCATTAGTCGATAATTTGCAGGTCATATTGACTCATGAGCATGCTGATGCAGTCCATGGGTTGGATGATATTCATTTCGGTGATTTCTGTCAGCCAATTTGGAGTCACCAACAAAGTTAGTCCACTTCCGATCTACGCCACACAAGAGTGTGTTGATAGGTATTACTGTTTCTGACCGCCTTGATACCGTCTTTCCACTATCTTTTAGCACATATTCATCACTAAGCTTGTTTCCCATCGGAATTTCCATGTGAAATCCTTTTAAAATGGCCAAATTCTACTGATTCCCTCTGTTTCCTCCTACTGCATTTTTGAGAATCTTAAACCTTGAAGTACTAAAATTTGCGTGATTGGCCGATTTCAACAGTTACCTTTTGCTACGTGAGAGTAGAGCGCTCGATCAGGTCCCTCATATTCACAGGCCTCATATGCTCCGATAAACTACACAGGACTCGCTCTACTCTCACGTAGCATATGAGGCCTATTTTTTCTGGCTTAATTTCAGCTCCTTTCAATTTTGCTTGGCTTTATTCCGTTAGGTTTTATTTACGTTCAATCAGTTATATACAATTAATCTCTTCGCAAAATTAACTATTAATTCAACTAAATTCACTTTACTTCAGTTCCACTCAATTTAGTTCAATTAAGCTCTACTCCAATTAATTCAATTCAGCTCGTTTCGGCCGAAAAGAACAGGGCTTTAATCTGAATAAGTCTTATGTACTGTGAGATTGGGGTCGATGCAGCTGCACAGCGGTTCATAGAGTGAATTTTAATATTTCTAGGGACGTAATTTAAAGTTCTGATAGATGATCCGAAATGTGAACAATGGCCAAGATGATTTACGGTGTAGTTGCATACAATCAGTTTAAACTGTAAGATACATATATGATATATGCCTCAAGGTCTAAAGAAGTATTGAACTGTAACTGTATCCCCTTCCTTGGGCTAGTGTTCTATCGCGATTTCCCAATCTA
Organism: Silene conica; assembly: GCA_029255685.2. Taxonomy (NCBI): domain Eukaryota; kingdom Viridiplantae; phylum Streptophyta; class Magnoliopsida; order Caryophyllales; family Caryophyllaceae; genus Silene; species Silene conica. The sequence goes on from CM055314.2 coordinate 81,048,709, forward strand.
TCAATGGAAGCAGATAAAGAAGGTCAAGTTCAACGACAAGAGCCACAGGTTGACTAGAGGATAATTAAAGGCCAATACGAGAAGCCATTTGTTGCTTCAGGCCTGAAATTTAACCCTTTGCCGGTAATTTAACCATGTCGTGTAAAACGATCATATGATTGTATTCTGAATGTTGGCAGTGTTCTTTGTTAATCACTTTGTTGTTTTCTAACGACTTCACAGGTTATGCACGGTGAGGACTATGTTTCATTAGGTTACTTGTTCGGTGACAAATGTAAAGTAGCATATGTGTCTGATGTTTCGCGATTTCCTTCAAGCACAGAATCTGGTAAGCATTCTTGCTTATTACATTACATATTTCTTCAGAACATTCAGTGTCTGCAGAATCCTGAAAAGAAAGAGAAGGCATAGTTAGTATTCACTGCAGATCATCCGAAAATAGTCCTCTTGTTTTTTAACATAGGGGTAAAGGGGCATACATCCGTACCCATAGACGCTAAGCATTGAGACATTAGGATAATGATGCGGCTTCTATATATATATCGTACCATAAAGATTTCATTTTGCAGTTATCGCTAAGAGTGGAGGTGGGCAGCTGGACCTTCTTATCTTGGATACGAACACTATTCATTTGGTAACAGACTTGCGTTTCCTATTATCGATTACTTTGCCAATCACTAGATTAAGACCTCTCCGAAAATGTTATGACTCTCCATACTGGGAGACCTTGCATCACTGGTAACATCGATCTGTACTAATTTTTTGTTAACCCGATTTCAGATAGAAGGCCCGAGTACTCACTTGTGCTTTCCTAAGGTAAAACATATGCAATCTTGCTAGTACGCAACTTTCTCTAGTGTTAATCCAAGAACATCTCTTTTTTAGATCAACGAAGACTAGATCAGTTGTGTACGAATAATCAATTTTATCCGTGTATAGGCCCTTGACGCCATAAAAAAGATTCAGCCAAAGAGTGCATTTCTAATTGGTATGAATCATGCTTATGATCATGATCGGATCAATGCGTCACTCGTGGACTGGTCTCAAAGGTAATTTAATTTAACTCTTCGGGTTAATTCTCCTAATGATCTCAGTTTCGAGTTCTGTGAATTTTCAAACTACTCTGTGTACTCAACAAACGACTATGCAGGTAGGTACCGGAATTTTGGGAGTCTTCAAAAATAGGCACTCTGGACGGAATTGCTAGAACTAACGTTCATTTTCCCGTTTACTGTTTCAGGGAAAGAGTACCAGTTCAACTAGCTTATGACGGGTTAAGAATTCCAGTAGAGCTCTAACTAGCATTAATATGCTTGTTACTGTACTATATACAGTACGTAATTGACAAACAAAGCTGATATCCTAATAAATAATTCCAATCGATAAGACAATTTGAAACTTTATTTTAGGTTAAAAATATGAAACTTCGCGCAATTTGATACTTCATTTTAGCCTAAAAATTTTCTTAGTGTGATATCTTTTACTCAAATCCTGGATCCTCCCCTAGCACCCAACATGCTTGAACATCTTTCTTCCCCTTTCATTCTAGCTTGTATTCGTCACATTTTTGTCGTCCACGTTATTTGGCGGCAGTTATTCCGGTCTATGAGAACTCAGGGACTAAGTACAAGCGCGTTGTGCGGCCATTTGGGAACAACGTAGGCTTATTTGAATAGTCCATAGTTTTCTACTCCTTTGATTTCCATTAATCGAGATTAGATATGACTTTCAGAAATTATATATTGCAATACAAGAGCTTATCAAATTAATTATCAATTTTAACGTTTATAAGGACCGTAATAAACTAATGATTATCTTCATATGGATGTATATAACAACTCTTTTCTTGGATCAAAATATCTTAGAGATTTGTAAGATTGGCCACATAGTTTCCGTCGAACCTAATAGCCGGAATCCGGACCTAGCTGGTTTCTTGACAAAAGCTTCTAAAAGTCATTATTAAATCGACACAATTAAGAAGAGATATCTATCAAACTTTTTCACAAGCTAGAACAATGGATCTTAGATTTCAATTCTAGGTGTCATTTGAAAATTGGCGTTTTTATTATACTATGCATTTAATTAATGGATCGGTTTTATTATATTGATCGTCTTTTTATTGTAATATATTCGAACTATTTCTTATGATAAACATCTCACCTATAAGCTTAGCTCGTTAGCGCGACGTGCTAATAACACGAAGGTCGCATCCATCATATTGATGCATGTAATTTCTCTTTTCTACGATGAGGTAATAATCAAACTTTATCTTAGATTCCACTTTTAGGTGTCATTTGAAAATCGAGTTTTTATCATACAATGTTTTTTTATGGCTCGGTTTATTATATTGATCGTCTTTTATAGTAATATATTCGAACTATTTGTTGTGATAGACATCTGGCCTATTACCTCAGTTGGTTAGAGCGTCGTGCTAATAACGCGAAGGTCGCAGGTTCGAGACCGACTTCTTGATTAAAGCTCCTAAAATTCATTATTAAATCGTTATTCTCACATGCTTGAACTTTCATTTAAAAATCGGTTTTTTTTACCATACTATGCTTTTTATGGCTCAGTTTCATTATATTGATCGTCTTTTTATATTAATATATACAAACTATTTGTTGTGATAAACATCTGGCCTATTAGCTCAGTTGGTTAGAGCGTCGTGCTAATAACACGAAGGTCGCAGGTTCGAGACCTCCATGGCCAATATTACCTTGACATAATTTATCCTCTCATTCAATTAATTTTTTCTCCTTTCATATCCACTTAATGCCAATATTAGGCATATAAAAAATAGATCTGCAATTTTGCAGAAGAAACCGGAAGAGAAAGAGCAATGTCAAACTCATACTCGGGGGCGAATCTCTTCTTTCATAACAAAAGTAAAGAGGGGATGAGCGAACTCCTCAATTGCTTGTCTTTCTTTGTCGCTTACTAACCACTTACATAAGCTAAATCAGACTCGATATTGGTAAGAACTAAGAAAGACATAAGGAATTACCGATTGGGAATCCATGGTACTATCACTTCCATTTTCACAAATTAACATTTATAAACCCTTATTATTTCAATAAGTAATTGTTAAATAATAAAATTATTTCACTAATTTGAAAGTTATAATTCAATTATTCAAATTTTTAAAACACTTAGATTCGATTTTAGAAAAAATGTAATGTTACTATAGTTTGTTTAGGTTTAGATTAGAAAAGGGCATGATATGGAAAATTAATGAAAAAAATGTAGGTGAAAGGGTAAAGTTCGCATGTGAAAAAGTAATTCCGATATTTTACCCTCATGCTCAACTTACTCGTCATGTTGTCTTTTCTTTATTTCAATTAAATGTGAAGGCCAATGTGTTTGTTATTTGGATTTATACATTTAAGCTTCTAAGTTATTAACAAGTTTAATGACCCGCGAAAATCGCGGGTTTGCTAATAGTTTTACTCATATATGATTGATAAAGGAGACTGTAAATTAAGACGGCGAACATTTTCACAATTATAAGTTGTGGTCGATATTTGTTTGTTACAGTGGCAATCGCTATCACCATCAACTAACTTAAAAAGCACGTCATTAAAATCATCGAAGTCTATTTCAAAAATATTTTTCAAAAATATCCACCATTTTTCGCCGAAATGCCAAAATTTGAATGGAGCATTGAAGTCTGAACCTAAAATTAACCTCATATCTGATATATATGCGTGGTAAATGAATACTTCTTTATCGTCAAGATAAATAGTTATACCGAATATCATTGCGCGAAAAGGAACTTTAATACGTTGAATCAACAATAAGTAAATATAATAGCTCCAATTTTTTTATTATAATAATATTGGGATTTTTTAACATAATATTCACTTTGATTGCTCATTAATACTGTATAAAAAAACGTGAAATCTTTATAAAATGGGAACAAAAATTAGCTAAAATATTAATTGATATAAAGAATAACACAAAAAATTATTGTCTTCTTATCCTCATATATAGTGTTGAAATGTCATTTTTAGTTATAAATCATCGGTTATAAATTTGTAGAAGTTATATTAATTTTGATTTTTTTTAATTTATCAAATATTTAATATAGACATTTAATTTTAGAATAATAATGATATCTTTTTATTTTCTTTAATTTGTATGTTACAAAATATATAATGTCATTTTTGTAAGGAATTCTAGTAAATATTTATTTATGTAGAAGATTATTTTAATAGTTCTATACAACTATTAGGTAACATCATGATAGTCTAAAAACGCAAAATCCTTATCAATTAAGCATTCGACATGTCTTTTAGTATAGATGTATAGATTTGTTATATAGAGCTGCATTCTTGTAGTATTATTCTATTTTATCTTTCCTTTTAATAATATTTTATAGATTTGATGATGACATTAAAGTAATAATATAATATAAATTTGTTGGTCGCATAAAAAGAATTAATTTAATTAACTAATGTGAAAATTATTATTGTTATGCGTATATAGTTGTTGAATAATGTAATTATTAAGTTATAACTTTTTTTTTCAATTGAAGTTTATATAAATTTTCAATAAATGTGTGAATTTTAAGTTGTATGGTTTTTGAAAAGTTAAGTTTCACAATCTAGTAGGAAACAATATATAACATTTTCAATAAACATTTCTTCAATATGGAAATAAATTTAAATAATTAGTATGAATAAACTTAACATTAACACGTTCTATAACAAAATCTTAATTATTAAGTTATAACTTTTTTTTTCAATTGAAGTTTATATAAATTTTCAATAAATGTGTGAATTTTAAGTTGTATGGTTTTTGAAAAGTTAAGTTTCACAATCTAGTAGGAAACAATATATAACATTTTCAATAAACATTTCTTCAATATGGAAATAAATTTAAATAATTAGTATGAATAAACTTAACATTAACACGTTCTATAACAAAATCTTAAATTAAAATTTCAATTTTAATTATAAATTATGAAACTCGGATTTGAAATTGCAGAGGTTAGATCACTTTAGAAAATTTTAAACTTATATATTTATCAATTAAAATGAGATAATTTATTGATTAACATGTATAATTGAAGGAATAGACATAGATTAATTGAACGAAGATAATGCTTACATTTCTATTGATTAATTGACATATATAAATACAAAATACATTGAGATAATCTAAGCTATCAACATATAATATTGGAACTAAATTACAATGAAATAGAAAAGTAACCAATAACATGTATTTTATCACTAATAACTATCATAATATGAGTATCTGAGTGTCACCGTACAATAAAACCAAGTTCTCTTTGAAAATAGCAGCCATCATTTTACAAAATGAAATCCCAATCTTCTTGATAGCATCCTACTAACCTTGCTTCTGAATTCATCACTAAAAGAATCAAATTAATTAGTCAAATGAAAACACTATAGTTTTACATACAAAAATTAATGTCCATTTAGAGCTCAATTACTAAGTTTGATTTAGAAATTAATTTGTTATAAATATTGAGAAACTACGGTGAAAATCAAAATAGCAAAAATTATAAACTATTTGAGATTAGCAGGAGACGTACCATATTCATCAATGAAAATCCAAAACTAAAATATTGTTGTGAAAATATGGGTCTTTAAATTAGAAGATAAGAAAGACTACTCTAATGGTATAAACTCTCAATCTCATCTATTAACAATGTAAATATAATGGGATTTATTGAACATTTAATGGAGAATGGTATGAGTTATATAAGAAAAATGGTTGATGTTTTAAATTCCTGACTCTTGGTTATCTTTGATTTAAGTTAGCAAATAAACTTTGTTATAATATCTCTCTTAATTATAATTCATACCACATTTGCCTTGATTCCGCGCTGCCACGTGTCACAATACTATGCTCAATTTAGCCTTTTTATTTTATTATATAGATCTGTTACATAATACTTTTTTTTTCTCCTGCTTGGTTAATTCATAGCCTTTCATTTAGTTTCATCCTTCCGTGCTTGAATTACTACGTTATAAGGAATAGACAGATGGAATAGTTAAACTAGAGAATCACCATGATCATCCCCTATCTACTAAGGGGAGTTATAGAACGACACCGGATGTTACTGATTTTGATAACACTCTTATAAAAAAAAAATAGAAAATAGAAAAGTAAATTTTCGTATTTGCGCCAGTTTCGAAAGGCTAGAATCGTAATTTACATATTTATCATATTAATAAAATAAAATATATATGATAATAATAATTTAAAATAAACAATACGGTGGTTGATCAAGAGGGCCGACTGTCAAAGGTGGAGGTTTGACCGCTAGTCTACGGCGGAGTCTACGGCAGTTGGCGACCATACGATAATCAACCAGGCAAAATGTTGTTAGTGAGGCTTGAACTCAAGCCTTCTTGACTGAGATTCATTTGCTAATGCCACTATGCCCCACATACCTGGCAATACCCGACCCGACTCGACAAAACCGATCCGACTCGCCCGATTTCGGACCCGTTTGTTAATCGATAATATTATAAAATCACGGTACCCGAAATCGACCCAATCCGACCCAACGTAACCCGATGCATAATCTTATCCGACACACCCAAGCCGATTAAAACCCGACAAGAAAAATATACGACCCGAATGAGTATCAAACAACCGACAATTACACTTAACTCGAGCAAACAGAGCCAAGTTATTTGAACTGAATCAAAATAATAATTATATTATTATTTAGTTGATTTGAGTTAAGCTAAACATAATAGAACTAAATTGAGCCGCATTACACTTATCTAGATAAATTTAGCTGATGTGAGTTAAGGTAAGTTCGATAGAACTAAATTGAGTTGTATTACACTTTTAACTAGAGTGATACAAAACCTTAATCTGATCCAAGTAAATATGTCATGTATACATATAATCTTGTAAATGCATTGTAGATAACTAGGTATTACCCTATGTCCCTAATGCATATTGAGTTTTTGTCCATGTTGAGTTTTAGATCTTACCATTTTTTTATCGCTTAATAAAAGTATGATTTCATGATAGTTAAATTAATTTGTTATGGACAATAAATATAAAAGAAAATAAATTTTAACATTAGCCAAAAAAAGAAAGAATAAATTGTAACATATAAACTCGATATCAACTGGGTGAGAATATTATTGACCCGATATGAACTGGTTGGGAATATTGCTGACCCGATATGGATTATTACATGACATGTTAGTTGAGTAACCTGATCGTGTAACAACCGAAACCCGACAACGTATTACCCGCTCAAACCCGGTACTCGGCATAAGTCATGACCTGAAATAACCCGACCGAACCCGACCCGACCCGACCATTCATAGGGGCGCAACAAACCGACAATACAATAACCCGAACCGAAAACAACCCGACTTGACTAACCCGATTGCCAGGGCACATAAATTTTTTTAATAAATTTGTATCTCTTTTGGTATATTTACGTATGTTAAAATTTGAGTTAAACCAATAGATACCAAAAATAATTATTATTATTAAATGTACTTATAATTTATAATCAATGTACCTTCAGTATAAAATCAGTATAATGCTCAGTGACTAAAGTGTATTTGATAAATATTGAACAAAAGATTTTGCATACTTAGAGTTTACATAATTATTATAAAGTTTACATTTAATATAGCTGTTATATTATTTTAACAAAAAAAATATATGCACGTAAAATATATTTATGTCAAATATACATTATATTTCCATTGGAGGTGCATAATATTTTCCTATATGACATGTCATGTATATATTTCAATGTTTGATTTAACAATTTTTTATTTTCTTCAATGTTTAATTTCTTAATTTTTTTTGCTTTTAAACTTAAACATTTTGTTAGATGTTTATTTTGTTTTAGCAAAAGAATGAAATAATCTTTTAATTTGGTGATTTTGTGAATACTACGCCTTGTTTTGTAAATCTTAAAGGTGATTTTGTGAAACTTGGTGATCCGCGATATCTTTTACTTATGAGTTTCCTTTTCTTATTTTGTGAGTTTCTTTAGAGTATAAATAAGTATTTGTTATATTTTGGAATTTATTAATAGGTAAGTAAATCGATAAATTTGTGAATTATTATTACTCTTAAATAATATTCTGATCTAATATTTCAAATTTATTTAAATATATAACTCTAATACGTACAAATAATCAATTACTATGATATTAACCACCCATGTGAGTACGAAAAACAACTATATAATAACAACTCGAGTAGTGAGAGTATAAAAAAATAATTAGCAATTCGATTTTAAGAAAATATTAGCTTATTTAAATACATGAGTTTGATATACCTAACGGGTTAACCGCAAAAATAGCATCTATAGTTATACAAACAACAGTAACCGAAAAACTAATGAACGTAATAGTATTAACAGAGAATTTAGTGAAAGTACTCATATTAACGTACAATGGGATAGGTGAATGCGTCTCATAATTTGTTGATTAATTTTACTTCTCATCATAATTTCAAGATATAAATTGTAAATATATATGAGCGAATCATATTTCATAGAACATAAAATTTAAATGATAAATAAAACTAGCTTGTTAACAATAATTACGACGGGAGTAATGAAAGTATAAATATTAATAACGAATGTAATAAAAGTAACAATTCTAAGAACAAAATAAAGTATATATGAAAAATTAGCTAAGCAATCGATTTAAGTAAAATATTAATAGCTGGAGCACTGAATTTGTCTCATAGTTTATTTCATTGTAATTTTAAGATATACCCCGTCTCATAGAAAAATATATTAATGATAAATTTACGAGTTATGCAACTTTAGAATAGTTTTAGTTAATTTAAAATATATTTTAATGCTAAATAAAGGTAGCCCGGGCGAAGCCGGGCACCCATACTAGTATAGTAATATATTATGTACCTCCAATAAAAAATAAAATGTACCTTTGCCATAAATATATTTTAGATACATAACTTTTTTGTTATAATAATATGACCTATAAATCTATAATAAATGTAATTTCGTAATATAATTATGTAAACTATAAGTACATAAAATATTTTGTTCAATTTTTATCAAATACATTTAACTAACTTAGCATTATATTGATTTTATAGTGGGTACATTGAATATAAATTAGAAGTACATTTAAAGATTATTATAGGTATATATTGATTTAACTCAAGATTTAGCTGACATATATATTATTAGGAATATTAATAATAGTTGGGCCTCAACCATTACCTTAAGGTTTTGGTTGAGATGGTTTATCTATCATGGTATCAGAGCCAGTATGACCGAAGGTCAGGGGTTCGAATCCTGACAACCTCAAAACCACTCGAAAACTCACGAAGTGGAAACCAGCACACGGTATGGGGGGCCTGTGCAAACGAACCACTCTTCAAGCCCAATGGGTATTCGAGTGAGGGAGCGTATTAGGAATATTTATAATAGTTGAGCCTCAACCATTACCTTAAGGATTTGGTTGAGATGGTTCATCTATCATATATAACGAAAGAGATACTAAATTATAGCAAGATGCTTGTGTCATAGTGGTAGTAGCAAGTGCATTTTATTCAATAGGTCGGGGGTTCGGTGGCCAAACTGTCGGGGGTCGTTTGGTTCAACAAGTCGAAATGTCACAAAATGAAATTAATTGTGTCATAGTGGTAGTAGCAAGTGCATTTTATTCAATAGGTCGGGGGTTCGGTGGCCAAACTGTCGGGGGTCGTTTGGTTCAACAAGTCGAAATGTCACAAAATGAAATTAATTTCAAGGGGTTGAGGTGGAGTTAGAATCTACACGAAATTTGTTAAGTAAAATAAAATAATATCATATCATTATTCAACATACATGCAGAAAAATAATTAACATAATGAAAAAATTGTTGGAAATGTAAATACTTGTCTAATTAAGACGGTTTTACCTAAATTTATCATAAAACGAGAATTTTTAGAAAACACTTTACCCATTCAATTCATAGGGTTGTGTTTCGATCTGTTTTACAATTATATTAGTGTAAAACCGCCTTACACAAATATAACTCGTAGAAATGAGGTGTTGTTAGCTAGGTATTTCATATCAAGGAGAAATGGTTCCGGTTATCTCAGCAGTGTCTCCAACCTTGAGTTTGCCATCCGGGTTTGCATCAAGGTTTCCGGAAGTCTCAGTGTCTCCAACTTTGAGGTTGCCATTCGGGTTTGGATCATCCAAAGATCCACAGCCGTTAGCATTAAGGGTGGAGGAAGTACCACAAAGAGTAGATGGGTTATTTGAGGTGCCTTGAAGCTCCCCCACCGGCAGTTGTACTTCCCCTGAAACGATAGTAGTGTCGTCTGAGAAAGCGATTGAGACCAGAATCGCGGCTATTGTCAACCACAACGCACACGAGTACTTACTCATCTTCATCATCTTTGCCATTATCAGTATGGAATTATTGAGGGTTTTAGTTATAAATAAAGAGATGTATGAGTTGATACAAAATGGATGGTATATAATGTATTAATGCATCCCCTTTAAATACTAAAATTACATATACTAGCTTAGCTTGCTGCCAGCTTTTACCTCATAAAATATATCATTTCTTTGATTTCTTTGTGATTCTACTAATATTAATAGAATAATTATGAATCCAGCTTTGGACTTTGATTGAAGTTAGGGTTTCATTTACAAGGTGGGTCATTTCCTTATTTCGCCTACACCTCATTCCTGATAGGATCGGATAATTTTGGTAGGGTGTGCAAAAATATACGATACGATTTTATAATATGGATCGGATATGATACGGTATAGGTTTGAACGATACTGAAATCAGTATATATTATATGCTTTTCACAAAATCGTACCGTATTCGGGTCGTTAAAAACGAAACCGTTGAAAGTTTCTCTTTCAACTTTACGAGCTACTTTATTTCCTTGTCTCTGTTCCCCTTACTCCGGCCAGCAAATAGGGGCGGTTCAAAGGGGGTTCGGGGGAGCTTGTGCCCCCATGAGATTTTTTAGTAATAAATTTTTACAAGTATCCATTAATAGACGATAAGTTATCATGGCATAGCTGTTAAAAGTGTATATATAGCTTTATATATGAGGTCTTAGGTGTAATTCTTCGTACCGTATAATAAGTATGTTAATTTCCACTTACATTTACTACAATGTATTACGAGTATGTTTTATGAAGGAAATATAATTTTTACATATACTTAGAAATTAGAATTAAAATTATTTTAGAAAAAATACTAATTTTTGAAAAAAGATATGTTTATTATGACCAATTATATATATTCTCATTCTTTTACCTATATAATGACCAATTCAAGAAAAAAAATTTCAAAATATAAAAAATGTTGTTTTAGATGTGCTTATATAACATGTCAAAAATGTGCCACTAACAATAAATTTCTGGATCCGCCACTGTCACCAAATAACGAAATACCACCCACATTCTCTTCTGCTCACTCGCTTATCATATACACATCTTTATTTGAGTTATTAGCTGCATGAGTTTTGAAAGAAAAATGACCGTTAATATCAAATTATGGTGATATCGTGATAGTGATATACAATACAGACCAAAGATGTCTTAGTCTAGTGGTTAAGACGGATCTATTGTGGACAATAGATCCCAAGATCGAACCCCCTCCCCTGTTGTAATGCGACTAAGTACGCGCTCCTTTGAACCCAAAAAAAATTATACGATAGGAATCATGGTCAGCTTTAGAAAATATGAGTTTTAATATCAAAAGTTTTGTGCCCCTAGTAAAAATATTTCAAGATATGCCGCTGACACGAAATAACGAAATACCACCCACATACCCACATCTGTCCTCTCCGTTTCGAATAATGTGTGACTAACGACACCATCAATCATGCTACCGGTGAATAAGTTGGGTTTTGAGAGCGGCTCATCTCATGACAGTAATATTATTGATAAATGTTATTTTTTGATGAAAGGTAAGTATATTAATTAAAAAGATAAATGTTGAGATATACATACGAGTTCACCACTACTTCACCGGCCAACGTCGTCAAAATGGTTACAAAGTGTTGGGCAATCATCAACAATATACTCCGTATTATTCATGTTCCCATTATAATAAACCATGAAGTGAAACCAAAATTATAGTAAACGGCAATATTATGAGTTGTTTTTTTGCACAAAGTGTGAAACTAATAACTCAAACAACCATGTGTATATGACAACTGACAAGGGAAGTGAGAAAAAGAGAATTGTGGTGATATTTCACTATCCGGTGGTCGGAACAAGGAGAGCAAGACAGCGAAAATAGCATGTCTAGTGGCTTATTATGCAAGTAACTTGTAGTTGTCCTGGACAGCACACGAGAAGGTAGGATCTGAGGCTAATTTCTGCATTTTGCCCTCTACAGATTTTTGCTGTCCGGGATACGAACATATGTCGAACTTCTTAAAAAAACGTAAAATGTTGACGTGAATCCATTTCAGATAAATAGTTTGAACTCGTCCTATTTTATTAAAAAAACCCATTTAATTAAGCAAAAAGTTGTTCCATGAACATAGCAAGCATCCAAACATGTAGACTACTCCTTCATTATTTACTCTGTGTTGGTCGTGCTTGAGATATGGTTGGTGATCCGGCCAAAAATTATTAAAATAAGTCCTATTCAGGAACCAAAAGTTGTATTTCATCATAAAATACTTAGATTTTGATTTGTTTCTGATTTTATTTTGGTTTTTGGTTGTTCAATTGATCGGCCTGCAGCTTCATAACATGAGTGTCAATCATTAAATTAAGACCTTTTCGATAATGTTACGGCACATTAATCCCATATTAGGAGTTCTATATAGTCTATTAAATAATATAAGAAATGTAACTCGACCTTGCATCACTTATGCATGTTGTGATTTCATTCATGGCAAATTCTTGTTTCAGAATGTCACTTTTGGTCTGAAGTATCAGACCGATTTATTTTAGGCATTTTTACAATTAGATGTTACCAGTTTTAGATAAAATGTTACCAACATTTTTCAAAGTAAAGAGTAACTAATTTGCGATATAATATCTATATAATAATATAAAAAGCCTTTTGAACATCCATTGAAGTGACATGTGTCACCTCATAACTTTTTGCCACATAATATTAGTAATTAATATTATTATTATTATTATTATTATTATTATTATTATTATTATAAAAATAAAATAGTAATAATTATATGAAACCTACATATTATTAAACTTTTCATTTTTTATGACCCTTTGTATACTTTGACACTAAATTAAAATATTAAATTAATATCTCTATTGATTGCGCATTCTTACATACTGATTACAAATTCATCTTATAATTATATAAGAATATTCATGACCCGCCATTTTCCTCATTTTGGCTCATATATACATTAACTAAATATTTTTTTATTTCATCATTACTCATTTGCTATTAAACAATCTCTTTATCTCCCTTTCATGAGTACCTTATTCTACAAGACATTTTATATAACTTTTTTTAAAAATATAATGAAAATCAATGCGTTGAAAATCCAATTTTTCTTTCTAAGCTTACATCTCATGTTCTAACAATTGACAACATGACACCATAGTATTTGCAATTTTTTATTGCTTGAGTTATTTTCTTGTGCAATTTTCATTTCTATTTTTTTTTTTATTTATCAAATTGTCATTTGTTTAGTTTTGATACTGTAGTACAAATTTTTTAAAACTAATTAATTTGGATTTTAAAAGGATAGCGTATATACTAATTTATTTATCTAATGGGCATTTTTTTTGATTAGTACGTCTACATCCATGTATAAAAATTTGTAAGTGACACCTACACTATTCTTTACATAGAAGTTGATTTTTATTTCTTTATTCTTGAATATTTAGTAAGGAATGAGTTTAATAAATTATCTTTTGTCAATAAGAATGATACAAAAAGTTACTAAAAATCTAGATATAAGAGTAATGAGACTATATGACTTTGGTGGAGTTTGACAAGAACTTCTTTCCCCCTTTTTTGTGTGTACAATATCCTATAGTAACTGACTAATAATTTACAACTCAACGATCATTAATATAAATTTCTGAATTTCACAACTATATTGCTTAAAATTGACCACTGCTAAAAATCGAATGCATCAAGGTACAAAACCCCCTTTAGTTATGTATTACCCACAATATTAATTAGCTAGGGTGATCGAATAATATGTAACTAGTGTTGGAAAATAAGAAATGCGCTAATCAATTTTTCAAGTTTCACCTACTTGACAAATTTCGACCCGAGTTTATCAACATTTGAGATATTATTGCTGAAATTGGTTATGTCTTATTGCATTTGTTCCCTCCATTTTAGAGAACAAATCTCTTATGTTTGAGTTTTCTATTTTAGCGGGATCGAAAATCAAATTCTTTTTCTTGTGACTAGAGTACTTAAAAAATGTACGCACTACTTAGACCACTAGAACATTCATAAAATACAAAAGGGAGAAGGCAAAATATCCATTTACAACTTAACAATGCACAACAAAATTACGTAGTAATGAAAATGTAGTCACAAACCGTTACAAATACCACTAAACAAAAACGCCCCGTGAAATTCACGGGAAACAGAACTAGTTTTGTTATTAAATGGTTACATTCTATTAAAAAGGTGACATTTGGTCCGTTTTATTTCAGACGGCCTGAAACAAGAATTTCTGTTCATTAATGGCAAAGCCGAAGCACTCTACGTCTCTAGTCTCTACCCATACCTGCTCAAACCAAGATGGAAACATACAATACCTACTTATACCCGCCCTATTGAGTTGGCCTTCAACTGGATTATGGAACAAGACCATGGCAACCATAATGACGCTGCCCAAAACCATGTATAGCTTAGAAAGGCCCGTACTTCTATGCGAAGCCATGGCCCGCTGGTGAGTAAAGCCAAGGATTCGAACCCGTGATCTTCGGTCACACTGACTTTGATACCAGGATAGATGAAACATCTCAACCAAAACCTCTAACAAAGTATCAGAGCCAGTGTGACCAAAGGTCACGAGTTCGAATCCTAACAACCTCAAAACCCCTCAAAAACTAACGAAGTGGAAACCCAGCACACGGTATGAGGAAGCCTGTGTAAACTAACCACTCCTCAAGCCCAATGACATTTGAGTGATGGAGTATAATAGACATATGAGTAAATTAATAATAAATCCTTTTAAAATCCAGTTTTCTAAAATTACTCCCTTATATAATTACTATAATTCAAGTGACTTATTCTACAAGTTTATGGATTAATTCCATTTGTAGCATAGCCAATTTATACCTTGAAAGATATAATAATGGAGAATAAGTTCAAAAACATACGAAATAGGTAACCTAAATTGGAGTTTTGAAATAATTTTTAATAAAAGTGTATCTTAAGGGAGTAATTTTAGAACAAAAATTATATAAGGGAGTAATTTTAAAAAATCTTATTTTAAAAGAGATTTATTTTTAATTTACTCTAGAAATATTAATAATAATAATTGAGTCTCAACCATCTCCTTAAAGTTTTAGTAGAAATGATTCATCTATCAAGATTAACTATCATTTTACAAAGATCATATTCTCGAAGTTTAAAAGTCAGTCTCGATCAAGTCATTAACAACTAACTCCTGAATTTGTCAACAAGATTTTAATCGCTAGACTCCACCGTGGTGGGGTGAACCATAAAAAATGTTGCACCCTTGGCTTTTTCCAAGTCGTTCAACTAATAGTCAGTCTACTAGGCTCGGTAGTTGGTTGAAATAAAAAAATTCAAAATATAGTTTACTAGCCTTGGTCATTCTTAACTAATATTCTACATTCAACCACTTTGAGATTTGATCTCACATGACAGAAATGGAGACAAACACCACGGTCCGGCCGCCACCCGAGAGTCAATCAGCCCTCATATTCATGGGTACCGGCTGCTCGAGTGGCGTGCCGAGCCTAAGGTGTTTGATGCAGCCTTCTGATCCTCCCTGCCCTGTTTGCTCTCAGTCTTTGTCAATTCCACCTCAGTTCAATCCTAATTACAGGTCCATTCCTCTCTTCCTCACTACTTCATATATGTCGAATCCAAATTGTTTTGCTTTGTTGCGAAATACGATTTATTCTTGTTTGAGATGAAATTTGATATGATCCATTTTAGCTGTTCAAAATTTGAGGACCATGTTATTATTTACATGAAATGTTTACTACTCCTTACGAAAGAAACGACAGCGTATGTACAGGTGCAACACATCTCTTTTGATTGACTACTGTCAGAAAAATGGTGAACACAGCTATATATTGATCGATATGGGTAAGACCTTTCGCGAGCAAGTACTGAGATGGTTCACATTATACAGAATTCCTCGGCTTGATTCCGTGAGTTAAATCTTTTCATCCTGTTGGCAAACGACTCGACTCTATGGGTCACGGCTGAACGAAATAATATGACAGCGAGTTTCATTAGTCGATAATTTGCAGGTCATATTGACTCATGAGCATGCTGATGCAGTCCATGGGTTGGATGATATTCATTTCGGTGATTTCTGTCAGCCAATTTGGAGTCACCAACAGTGTTAGTCCACTTCCGATCTACGCCACACAAGAGTGTGTTGATAGGTATTACTGTTTCTGACCGCCTTGATACCGTCTTTCCACTATCTTTTAGCACATATTCATCACTAAGCTTGTTTCCCATCGGAATTTCCATGTGAAATCCTTTTAAAATGGCCAAATTCTACTGATTCCCTCTGTTTCCTCCTACTGCATTTTTGAGAATCTTAAACCTTGAAGTACTAAAATTTGCGTGATTGGCCGATTTCAACAGTTACCTTTTGCTACGTGAGAGTAGAGCGCTCGATCAGGTCCCTCATATTCACAGGCCTCATATGCTCCGATAAACTACACAGGACTCGCTCTACTCTCACGTAGCATATGAGGCCTGTTTTTTCTGGCTTAATTTCAGCTCCTTTCAATTTTGCTTGGCTTTATTCCGTTAGGTTTTATTTACGTTCAATCAGTTATATACAATTAATCTCTTCGCAAAATTAACTATTAATTCAACTAAATTCACTTTACTTCAGTTCCACTCAATTTAGTTCAATTAAGCTCTACTCCAATTAATTCAATTCAGCTCGTTTCGGCCGAAAAGAACAGGGCTTTAATCTGAATAAGTCTTATGTACTGTGAGATTGGGGTCGATGCAGCTGCACAGCGGTTCATAGAGTGAATTTTAATATTTCTAGGGACGTAATTTAAAGTTCTGATAGATGATCCGAAATGTGAACAATGGCCAAGATGATTTACGGTGTAGTTGCATACAATCAGTTTAAACTGTAAGATACATATATGATATATGCCTCAAGGTCTAAAGAAGTATTGAACTGTAACTGTATCCCCTTCCTTGGGCTAGTGTTCTATCGCGATTTCCCAATCTATCAATGGAAGCAGATAAAGAAGGTCAAGTTCAACGACAAGAGCCACAGGTTGACTGGAGGATAATTGAAGGCCAATACGAGAAGCCATTTGTTGCTTCAGGCCTGAAATTTAACCCTTTGCCGGTAATTTAACCATGTCGTGTAAAACGATCATATGATTGTATTCTGAATGTTGGCAGTGTTCTTTGTTAATCACTTTGTTGTTTTCTAACGACTTCACAGGTTATGCACGGTGAGGACTATGTTTCATTAGGTTACTTGTTCGGTGACAAATGTAAAGTAGCATATGTGTCTGATGTTTCGCGATTTCCTTCAAGCACAGAATCTGGTAAGCATTCTTGCTTATTACATTACATATTTCTTCAGAACATTCAGTGTCTGCAGAATCCTGAAAAGAAAGAGAAGGCATAGTTAGTATTCACTGCAGATCATCCGAAAATAGTCCTCTTGTTTTTTAACATAGGGGTAAAGGGGCATACATCCGTACCCATAGACGCTAAGCATTGAGACATTAGGATAATGATGCGGCTTCTATATATATATCGTACCATAAAGATTTCATTTTGCAGTTATCGCTAAGAGTGGAGGTGGGCAGCTGGACCTTCTTATCTTGGATACGAACACTATTCATTTGGTAACAGACTTGCGTTTCCTATTATCGATTACTTTGCCAATCACTAGATTAAGACCTCTCCGAAAATGTTATGACTCTCCATACTGGGAGACCTTGCATCACTGGTAACATCGATCTGTACTAATTTTTTGTTAACCCGATTTCAGATAGAAGGCCCGAGTACTCACTGTAAGAATTATGGGCCTAATACAATAATATACGTGGACAAATTATTTATTCGGTAGTAATTGTATTTATGCGCTATCAATTAAGTTAAGCCCAAATATAAAGTGATCCACTACGGTGTATTAAATACGGGCTTATGTACGTCTTAAAAGGTATGGGCCTGACTATTATCTAAGTGTAGATACTCATTAGGTTTCTAATGCATGATGGGCGCATTAGACTAAGGAGACTATATATAGCCACCTAGGGTTATGGTCCCAAGTAGCACACAATAACCTAATCTCCCCGCATCCCATCAGTAGAGAGATCCTGTCGGTATGTGTGTCTACTAGAAGACATAATCCGTAGACCGTCCCTTCAGACGGTTCATCCCAATCTTTCGTCATGTAATCAGGTACGCTTCCGCATCTAGTATTTATCGAATAATTTAGTATGAAGTTATTGGCCTTTAGACGGATGATTAAATCTAACAAGTGGTATCAGAGCCATCTTCATATTAAATTATTTGGGACAGATTTGATTTGTATGAAAGTTAATATTCTTGATTTACGAATTGTTGTTGTGACGATGGTTCGGATGAGATTAGTGAACTTTAGTATTGTCTTCATTAAGTTTTATTTTGGTCGTACATGTAAATAATTATAGTGATGGATGCATAAATCTGATGAATTATTATCAATTGCATATCGGCTCATTCGGCATTATTGCGTATATTTGCATGTGGATACTCTTTTTCAATTAAGACTGATTAAGATTATGGCTAATTGAAACTTGCGATAACCTTGCGTATTATGTGCGTGTATACCCTAATTTGTTTTATTTTCTTGGGATGAGAATTTTTTATCAGAAATTTAAAGCTACTTGTATCCAGCCTTTAGAGTAAGCAATTGGATTAAGGTTTGCGATCCAAGATTGACATAGTGCATGCCCATTTATGATATTCATCATTCAGTGTACAATTGTGTCCATAAGGGTAATTATTTGGTATAATGTAATCAGTGGACTATCATTGGTTTTTGGTATGGTGCGTCTTCGGTTAAATTTATCCTATGGACTTAGTAATGTGATATTAATTTGTTTGGATCTTTATTTCTGATTATGCTTGTACATTCAAAATCTCTCAAGTGAATTCTCACAAATTTTGGGAGTTAGTTAATAATTCAGAAGTATCGCATTGTATGATTATACAATTTCGGGCATGTAATGTTATTTGACTATAATATACTAGTTGGTTGGATTATGTGAAGTTTGTTTGGTTTATGTATATGGTATAATTATATATCCTTGATTTTAAAGGGAATGTTTCGAGTTTTGACAAGTGATAATTATGGACATATACTTGTATGATCTATTAACTATACAGATTTATACGACTAAGGAATTAATTTTGATAAAGTTTTGTATATCAATAAAGGTAAAGTCACTTGTCGATTACTTACTTGTTATTTTCAGATTTAATAATTGGCCATATGGATTTATAATAACGGGTCTAATATTTTAGGTTGTTTGATCGACACAATAAGTTGCCAAAGTAACCTCTATTGTGTAAGTTGAATAATTTAGATATTATGACTACGATGTGTGATTGAGTTTCATGCGGATAATGGTCGGCCCAAAGGAAGGCTATTATTTGGCCGAAATTCAGTCATGCTTGTGGTGATAAATATGTAACAATTGTAAGGTTTCCATGTGAATATTAAGTCGGCCCAAAGGAAGGCTTAATGTTTGACAGGAGTTTATTGTTAATATTTGATCACTACACCAAGATGACCACTTACAAGTTAATTTTATGTCCAAAGACTAAAATTGATGTTGTGCTAGGTATCTTGTGATGATGGGAATGCCAATATTGAATTTGAAAATCAAGTTAAGGGAGTGTCATTATGTTTATGACACTCATAAGGATGCCCGTAAAGCTTTTACGGTGAATAAATTCAATTCTTTGGTTTAGTGTGTGTAATTCATGCAAATAATGATCGGCCCAAAGGAAGGTCATTATTTGGCCGAATTGCATGTACACGTTGGGTAATAAATATGTGACGATTATTCGGTATTTTCATGTGTATATTAAGTCGGCCCAAAGGAAGGCTTAGTATTCGACGTGAGTTTATTGTCAATATTTGATTACAATACTTCAAAGAGTAGTGTTTGTGTCTAGATAATATTTATGTTTAATAACTAAATATTAATTTTGGCAACGACACTTTAATTATTTGAATTTATTCAAAATAGAAGAATATTGTTTTGTTCATTCAGTTTGACATTTATGGTTATTATATCTGTCATGTTCAATTACATTCTTGATTCGGATGAAACCATTTATTAATTGAATGGTAAAGAATGTAAACATTTATTCCGGGTTGCGATAATCATAACATTGTTTTGAGAATGTGTAATTGCTACTCATAAGGGTTAAAGTCTCGTGAGGATTCACATGATTTGAGTAGTAGTACATTCAAAATGCATGTTTAATGATTATCCAATGCGAAATTAAGGAAATATTCAAGGGCATTGTTCAGTTAATTCAGTTAATTAATAAGAAGCTGCAAAAGTCAAACTCAAGACAAACCTAAGGTTAGATTTTCTTTTGTGTTAGTTCGTTAAGAGTTTTGACACATAAGGTAACTCTAGCAATTTTTTGTTAACTCTTGGCGTGTCGGTTAAGTTAGGCTTCTCATTGGATTTGTCTAAGGTTATTTTTTTATATCCAATCATGTTTGATGGGTTGATTTGGTTTTTCGCCCACATAAGTATATTGAAGCAAGTATAACTAAGATGTAAGAGTCAAGTGATGATGAAAGATTCATCTATTTGGGACAAATCATCATCTAAGTTTGAGATAGTCAACTATTTTAGTTATCATTAGTGACTTGTCCTTTTATTTGAATTTGAAAAACACTTTTGTATCACCCTTTAGGTGAAAAGAGATTATTTTCCATATGAACAAATTTGGTTCCTTGTTCATTGAGATATAATCAATTGTTTGTGCTTTCTTAATTCAAATAATAGCGAATCCATCAATTTTGATAACTATTTATAGTTTAGATTGTAATCTCTTTCAAGCAAGCCTGCATTAAAGTTCGGTGGATATAAAGTACAATTAAGAAATAACAGTTTCTTTTCGGTATGACACATTAAAAGGAAAATTAAAGTTTTGTGTCAAAATGAAATTGTTGTCCCCTGACTTCAGTTTTTTTTTAAGGGGTAAAGACAAATATAAGGGAGATTGGATATCAAAGTTATTTTTTTGGATGTCTTATTACTAACATATGTGAGTAGGTGAATCATTGTATATTCTAAGTATTAATGGTTTTAATCATTATGTTGATTTGTAGATGGAACTTTGGTATGGATATCTAAATCGTCTCATTTGTGAGAAGTTTTAAGTTATTGACATCTCTTTGTGATATTTGACTAAGTTGTTTTACTCAATAAAGAATTAATTATGTCATTTATCATAAATGTGGATATTAACAACGTCAGGGTTATTTTTAGAAAATTGTTAGAGATGTTCAATCTTGTGTTTTATGTTATACCATATGATGTTTTTTTTAGTATGGATGGTGTAATATTTATACTAAGCAAGATTTTAAGGCTGGATAAGGGGTATGATTATACTTGCTCTTTTCCAAATGAGATTTAGTAATAAGTTCTTAAAGTTTGCAGTTTTTTTTTGATAAAGTGCTAACAATGACATTGACTATTTAATCATTGTGTAACTCATTTACACATTTGGCATGTCCAACTAATTAAGGATGAGACCTAAAAGTCATAAGGTTAATAGTTGGACTTAAGAACAGTCAATGAGTAGTTTGTTGGATAATACTTAAAGTTTTAAGGATAATAAGGTAGTGATCCCAAAATCAAGTTATTTAAGACGGAATTAAGGGGTTCATTGAGATTATTGAGTTTGAGTGGGAGAAAAGGTAATTGATATTGTTTTAAGTCTCCTTATACAGGATCATAAGATCATTTCAGTAGAACAAACTCAACTATCTCAATAACCAATTCATTAGATGATCTACTTATAATAAAGTAAATGCAACTAAATTAATTACATTGTTTTCATATATGGATAAAATGGATAACAGTGTAATGATGGACTAACAAGTTGCAATAAGAGTTAGATGATGGAATGTTAGAAGGTGATCTAGTCACCATTTAACAAACCATTGAAGGTCCTAATTCATATAGGTGGATCGAATCCTTAAAGAAATTAAGTCATTTGATGGACGATGATATTTGGACATTGTTAAATTACCTAAAGTTATGAAATATATTGGTTTCAAATATTTATTTGTTACCAAGAAGGCTCAAAAGGTAATGTGACAATGAATTTCATTTTGACGATCTTGACTATAAGGACATTTTGGCATATTTATTTTTCGGTTATATTGGATGAATGTCCAGATTTGTTTCTCAATTATGACATTGATGAAACTATTTAGTGCAAAAAGCTATAACTTTGATTCAATAGATTCAAAGTAAATGTTTTGCAAATTAAGGTAATTCATCCAATAAAGTTTTAAGTAAGGTTTTCCGTCATAAAGACTACAAATCTGCATTGCTGTCATCTTATTTGATATTAGATGAATGTTGTAGATGATTGTAGATACTCGGGATTCAGTGGGAGTATGAAAATATTCCGGTTTTATATCCTTTCAGTAAAGGAGACAAATTAGTCTCAAATGCCCTAAAAGAAAATATTTATTCGGAAAATACAATAATGCTTAATTCATATGTTTCAGAAAATATTTTATGTGTTTAAGCATTATGATATATATTTAGTTTGTATGCGTTTAGATATTGCGTACATTCTAAAAGTTTATTTGACAGATATTAAGTTGTTACAGATTAGGATCTTGGACCCACTAAGGGCAGCCAAATACATTGTTTGTCATTTACATTTAGAACAAAACGTTACCCATAGGAGATCGATTCAGGTTGAGATCATTCAGTATTTCGACTCCTAGATGGTTATGTGCATTTGTCCTAAGGCTACAAATTCGGTTTGGTATTGAAAGACCACTTAAGTCATTTTCTGGCAAATGTGACGGTTGTTATAGTTTCAAATTAACAATACGAGTGATGTATTGTTTAAGAAACAATTCAGAGTGAAAAGGTGTCAATTATACATGTTGATACAAACTCCATTTTGCGGATCCGCTTATTAAGTCATTACCACCACAATGTTTCTTGAGCTCATTGCTCAAGTGGGTGTTTCGGTTTTCAAGGAAATTCAGTTTAAGTGGGAGTTTGTCATGTTAGACACATTAAAGTTTACGGCTATTAAGTTCTGCAGAAATAAAGTTTTCGGTTTATGGTTTCACTCTGTTTTATTTGGTTGATCTCACTAAGGTGGACCAGTTGAAAATATGCATATTTGGATCACTTCGGATGCTATTTTCATGCTGCACTCCCATGCTCGATTCATGTCGTTGGTTATATTGTCATATGTGACCATTGAGGGTCTTGTTACGACAAATTGTAGCAAAGGCCGCTTTGATCCTATGTTGATATGATTGATGGACCGAATTGCTTAAGACGGTTAGATTGTGATAGCATTTTTGAGCTCATAAGGTTATTGTAAGTACAATTATCAGGTGTTACACATATATTAATGTATTTGGCCCAAGTGGGAGATTGTAAGAATTATGGGCCTAATACAATAATATACGTGGACAAATTATTTATTCGGTAGTAATTGTATTTATGCGCTATCAATTAAGTTAAGCCCAAATATAAAGTGATCCACTACGGTGTATTAAATACGGGCTTATGTACGTCTTAAAAGGTATGGGCCTGACTATTATCTAAGTGTAGATACTCATTAGGTTTCTAATGCATGATGGGCGCATTAGACTAAGGAGACTATATATAGTCACCTAGGGTTATGGTCCCAAGTAGCACACAATAACCTAATCTCCCCGCATCCCATCAGTAGAGAGATCCTGTCGGTATGTGTGTCTACTAGAAGACATAATCCGTAGACCGTCCCTTCAGACGGTTCATCCCAATCTTTCGTCATGTAATCAGGTACGCTTCCGCATCTAGTATTTATCGAATAATTTAGTATGAAGTTATTGGCCTTTAGACGGATGATTAAATCTAACACTCACTTGTGCTTTCCTAAGGTAAAACATATGCAATCTTGCTAGTACGCAACTTTCTCTAGTGTTAATCCAAGAACATCTCTTTTTTAGATCAACGAAGACTAGATCAGTTGTGTACGAATAATCAATTTTATTCGTGTATAGGCCCTTGACGCCATAAAAAAGATTCAGCCAAAGAGTGCATTTCTAATTGGTATGAATCATGCTTATGATCATGATCGGATCAATGCGTCACTCGTGGACTGGTCTCAAAGGTAATTTAATTTAACTCTTCGGGTTAATTCTCCTAATGATCTCAGTTTCGAGTTCTGTGAATTTTCAAACTACTCTGTGTACTCAACAAACGACTATGCAGGTAGGTACCAGAATTTTGGGAGTCTTCAAAAATAGGCACTCTGGACGGAATTGTTAGAACTAACGTTCATTTTCCCGTTTACTGTTTCAGGGAAAGAGTACCAGTTCAACTAGCTTATGACGGGTTAAGAATTCCAGTAGAGCTCTAACTAGCATTAATATGCTTGTTACTGTACTATATACAGTACGTAATTGACAAACAAAGCTGATATCCTAATAAATAATTCCAATCGATAAGACAATTTGAAACTTTATTTTAGGTTAAAAATATGAAACTTCGCGCAATTTGATACTTCATTTTAGCCTAAAAATTTTCTTAGTGTGATATCTTTTACTCAAATCCTGGATCCTCCCCTAGCACCCAACATGCTTGAACATCTTTCTTCCCCTTTCATTCTAGCTTGTATTCGTCACATTTTTGTCGTCCACGTTATTTGGCGGCAGTTATTCCGGTCTATGAGAACTCAGGGACTGAGTACAAGCGCGTTGTGCGGCCATTTGGGAACAACGTAGGCTTATTTGAATAGTCCATAGTTTTCTACTCCTTTGATTTCCATTAATCGAGATTAGATATGACTTTCAGAAATTATATATTGCAATACAAGAGCTTATCAAATTAATTATCAATTTCAATGTTTATAAGGACCGTAATAAACTAATGATTATCTTCATATGGATGTATATAACAACTCTTTTCTTGGATCAAAATATCTTAGAGATTTGTAAGATTGGCCACATAGTTTCCGTCGAACCTAATAGCCGGAATCCGGACCTAGCTGGTTTCTTGACAAAAGCTTCTAAAAGTCATTATTAAATCGACACAATTAAGAAGAGATATCTATCAAACTTTTTCACAAGCTAGAACAATGGATCTTAGATTTCAATTCTAGGTGTCATTTGAAAATTGGCGTTTTTATTATACTATGCATTTAATTAATGGATCGGTTTTATTATATTGATCGTCTTTTTATTGTAATATATTCGAACTATTTCTTATGATAAACATCTCACCTATAAGCTTAGCTCGTTAGCGCGACGTGCTAATAACACGAAGGTCGCATCCATCATATTGATGCATGTAATTTCTCTTTTCTACGATGAGGTAATAATCAAACTTTATCTTAGATTCCACTTTTAGGTGTCATTTGAAAATCGAGTTTTTATCATACAATGTTTTTTTATGGCTCGGTTTATTATATTGATCGTCTTTTATAGTAATATATTCGAACTATTTGTTGTGATAGACATCTGGCCTATTACCTCAGTTGGTTAGAGCGTCGTGCTAATAACGCGAAGGTCGCAGGTTCGAGACCGACTTCTTGATTAAAGCTCCTAAAATTCATTATTAAATCGTTATTCTCACATGCTTGAACTTTCATTTAAAAATCGGTTTTTTTTACCATACTATGCTTTTTATGGCTCAGTTTCATTATATTGATCGTCTTTTTATATTAATATATACAAACTATTTGTTGTGATAAACATCTGGCCTATTAGCTCAGTTGGTTAGAGCGTCGTGCTAATAACACGAAGGTCGCAGGTTCGAGACCTCCATGGCCAATATTACCTTGACATAATTTATCCTCTCATTCAATTAATTTTTTCTCCTTTCATATCCACTTAATGCCAATATTAGGCATATAAAAAATAGATCTGCAATTTTGCAGAAGAAACCGGAAGAGAAAGAGCAATGTCAAACTCATACTCGGGGGCGAATCTCTTCTTTCATAACAAAAGTAAAGAGGGGATGAGCGAACTCCTCAATTGCTTGTCTTTCTTTGTCGCTTACTAACCACTTACATAAGCTAAATCAGACTCGATATTGGTAAGAACTAAGAAAGACATAAGGAATTACCGATTGGGAATCCATGGTACTATCACTTCCATTTTCACAAATTAACATTTATAAACCCTTATTATTTCAATAAGTAATTGTTAAATAATAAAATTATTTCACTAATTTGAAAGTTATAATTCAATTATTCAAATTTTTAAAACACTTAGATTCGATTTTAGAAAAAATGTAATGTTACTATAGTTTGTTTAGGTTTAGATTAGAAAAGGGCATGATATGGAAAATTAATGAAAAAAATGTAGGTGAAAGGGTAAAGTTCGCATGTGAAAAAGTAATTCCGATATTTTACCCTCATGCTCAACTTACTCGTCATGTTGTCTTTTCTTTATTTCAATTAAATGTGAAGGCCAATGTGTTTGTTATTTGGATTTATACATTTAAGCTTCTAAGTTATTAACAAGTTTAATGACCCGCGAAAATCGCGGGTTTGCTAATAGTTTTACTCATATATGATTGATAAAGGAGACTGTAAATTAAGACGGCGAACATTTTCACAATTATAAGTTGTGGTCGATATTTGTTTGTTACAGTGGCAATCGCTATCACCATCAACTAACTTAAAAAGCACGTCATTAAAATCATCGAAGTCTATTTCAAAAATATTTTTCAAAAATATCCACCATTTTTCGCCGAAATGCCAAAATTTGAATGGAGCATTGAAGTCTGAACCTAAAATTAACCTCATATCTGATATATATGCGTGGTAAATGAATACTTCTTTATCGTCAAGATAAATAGTTATACCGAATATCATTGCGCGAAAAGGAACTTTAATACGTTGAATCAACAATAAGTAAATATAATAGCTCCAATTTTTTTATTATAATAATATTGGGATTTTTTAACATAATATTCACTTTGATTGCTCATTAATACTGTATAAAAAAACGTGAAATCTTTATAAAATTGGAACAAAAATTAGCTAAAATATTAATTGATATAAAGAATAACACAAAAAATTATTGTCTTCTTATCCTCATATATAGTGTTGAAATGTCATTTTTAGCTATAAATCATCGGTTATAAATTTGTAGAAGTTATATTAATTTTGATTTTTTTTAATTTATCAAATATTTAATATAGACATTTAATTTTAGAATAATAATGATATCTTTTTATTTTCTTTAATTTGTATGTTACAAAATATATAATGTCATTTTTGTAAGGAATTCTAGTAAATATTTATTTATGTAGAAGATTATTTTAATAGTTCTATACAACTATTAGGTAACATCATGATAGTCTAAAAACGCAAAATCCTTATCAATTAAGCATTCGACATGTCTTTTAGTATAGATGTATAGATTTGTTATATAGAGCTGCATTCTTGTAGTATTATTCTATTTTATCTTTCCTTTTAATAATATTTTATAGATTTGATGATGACATTAAAGTAATAATATAATATAAATTTGTTGGTCGCATAAAAAGAATTAATTTAATTAACTAATGTGAAAATTATTATTGTTATGCGTATATAGTTGTTGAATAATGTAATTATTAAGTTATAAATTTTTTTTTCAATTGAAGTTTATATAAATTTTCAATAAATGTGTGAATTTTAAGTTGTATGGTTTTTGAAAAGTTAAGTTTCACAATCTAGTAGGAAACAATATATAACATTTTCAATAAACATTTCTTCAATATGGAAATAAATTTAAATAATTAGTATGAATAAACTTAACATTAACACGTTCTATAACAAAATCTTAAATTAAAATTTCAATTTTAATTATAAATTATGAAACTCGGATTTGAAATTGCAGAGGTTAGATCACTTTAGAAAATTTTAAACTTATATATTTATCAATTAAAATGAGATAATTTATTGATTAACATGTATAATTGAAGGAATAGACATAGATTAATTGAACGAAGATAATGCTTACATTTCTATTGATTAATTGACATATATAAATACAAAATACATTGAGATAATCTAAGCTATCAACATATAATATTGGAACTAAATTACAATGAAATAGAAAAGTAACCAATAACATGTATTTTATCACTAATAACTATCATAATATGAGTATCTGAGTGTCACCGTACAATAAAACCAAGTTCTCTTTGAAAATAGCAGCCATCATTTTACAAAATGAAATCCCAATCTTCTTGATAGCATCCTACTAACCTTGCTTCTGAATTCATCACTAAAAGAATCAAATTAATTAGTCAAATGAAAACACTATAGTTTTACATACAAAAATTAATGTCCATTTAGAGCTCAATTACTAAGTTTGATTTAGAAATTAATTTGTTATAAATATTGAGAAACTACGGTGAAAATCAAAATAGCAAAAATTATAAACTATATGAGATTAGCTGGAGACGTACCATATTCATCAATGAAAATCCAAAACTAAAATATTGTTGTGAAAATATGGGTCTTTAAATTAGAAGATAAGAAAGACTACTCTAATGGTATAAACTCTCAATCTCATCTATTAACAATGTAAATATAATGGGATTTATTGAACATTTAATGGAGAATGGTATGAGTTATATAAGAAAAATGGTTGATGTTTGAAATTCCTGACTCTTGGTTATCTTTGATTTAAGTTAGCAAATAAACTTTGTTATAATATCCCTCTTAATTATAATTCATACCACATTTGCCTTGATTCCGCGCTGCCACGTGTCACAATACTATGCTCAATTTAGCCTTTTTATTTTATTATATAGATCTGTTACATAATACTTTTTTCTTCTCCTGCTTGGTTAATTCATAGCCTTTCATTTAGTTTCATCCTTCCGTGCTTGAATTACTACGTTATAAGGAATAGACAGATGGAATAGTTAAACTAGAGAATCACCATGATCATCCCCTATCTACTAAGGGGAGTTATAGAACGACACCGGATGTTACTGATTTTGATAACACTCTTATAAAAAAAAATAGAAAATAGAAAAGTAAATTTTCGTATTTGCGCCAATTTCGAAAGGCTAGAATCGTAATTCACATATTTATCATATTAATAAAATAAAATATATATGATAATAATAATTTAAAATAAACAATACGGTGGTTGATCAAGAGGGCCGACTGTCAAAGGTGGAGGTTTGACCGCTAGTCTACGGCGGAGTCTACGGCAGTTGGCGACCATACGATAATCAACCAGGCAAAATGTTGTTAGTGAGGCTTGAACTCAAGCCTTCTTGACTGAGATTCATTTGCTAATGCCACTATGCCCCACATACCTGGCAATACCCGACCCGACTCGACAAAACCGATCCGACTCGCCCGATTTCGGACCCGTTTGTTAATCGATAATATTATAAAATCACGGTACCCGAAATCGACCCAATCCGACCCAACGTAACCCGATGCATAATCTTATCCGACACACCCAAGCCGATTAAAACCCGACAAGAAAAATATACGACCCGAATGAGTATCAAACAACCGACAATTACACTTAACTCGAGCAAACAGAGCCAAGTTATTTGAACTGAATCAAAATAATAATTATATTATTATTTAGTTGATTTGAGTTAAGCTAAACATAATAGAACTAAATTGAGCCGCATTACACTTATCTAGATAATAGTATTTTTTGCCCGAAAAATTATGAGGGCGGGCCAAACCCAGCCCACCAAGTTAAATGGGCGGGTATGGACAACAAGAAAAGCCCATGGGCCGGCCCATTAGGCCCGTTAACAATTTAAATGATTTACTTTTACTCTTAAAAAACATTTTTTAAAAAAAATTCTATGAATTTTATAGGGATATGGAACATTAAAATAATAATATGGAAAATATAATAGGTAAACTAAAACAATTAATATGTAACCAAAATGTTTATATATTTTAATTAATATAAAGTCCAAATTAGATAAATGTTCAAACAGTAATGATTACGTCTAATATTTGCGTCTAACCTTACATGTATTTCTTTACTAAACATAAATTTATGTATCTCGCTTCAAATTTCACATCAATGTATGAAATATAAAAAAATAGATTAATATAAGTCATTTTATACTGAATACTTCATTAACAGTTAAAGTTTTATATTATGGCCCATTGGCCCGTGGGCCGCCCGACTTTTGTATAAAGGGCGGGTAAGGGCAAGGATAATTGGCCCATAACTATGGCCCGGTCCGCCCACTAAGTCTTAACGGGTAACTTTTTTCTTCACGGCCCGGCCCAAGTCCGGCCCAAGCCTGCATTTGAACAGCTCTACTTTAGAGTATAAATAAGTATTTGTTATATTTTGGAATTTATTAATAGGTAAGTAAATCGATAAATTTGTGAATTATTATTACTCTTAAATAATATTCTGATCTAATATTTCAAATTTATTTAAATATATAACTCTAATACGTACAAATAATCAATTACTATGATATTAACCACCCATGTGAGTACGAAAAACAACTATATAATAACAACTCGAGTAGTGAGAGTATAAAAAAATAATTAGCAATTCGATTTTAAGAAAATATTAGCTTATTTAAATACATGAGTTTGATATACCTAACGGGTTAACCGCAAAAATAGCATCTATAGTTATACAAACAACAGTAACCGAAAAAATAATGAACGTAATAGTATTAACAGAGAATTTAGTGAAAGTACTCATATTAACGTACAATGGGATAGGTGAATGCGTCTCATAATTTGTTGATTAATTTTACTTCTCATCATAATTTCAAGATATAAATTGTAAATATATATGAGCGAATCATATTTCATAGAAAATAAAATTTAAATGATAAATAAAACTAGCTTGTTAACAATAATTACGACGGGAGTAATGAAAGTATAAATATTAATAACGAATGTAATAAAAGTAACAATTCTAAGAACAAAATAAAGTATATATGAAAAATTAGCTAAGCAATCGATTTAAGTAAAATATTAATAGCAGGAGCACTGAATTTGTCTCATAGTTTATTTCATTGTAATTTTAAGATATACCCCGTCTCATAGAAAAATATATTAATGATAAATTTACGAGTTATGCAACTTTAGAATAGTTTTAGTTAATTTAAAATATATTTTAATGCTAAATAAAGGTAGCCCGGGCGAAGCCGGGCACCCATACTAGTATAGTAATATATTATGTACCTCCAATAAAAAATAAAATGTACCTTTGCCATAAATATATTTTAGATACATAACTTTTTTGTTATAATAATATGACCAATAAATCTATAATAAATGTAATTTCGTAATATAATTATGTAAACTATAAGTACATAAAATATTTTGTTCAATTTTTATCAAATACATTTAACTAACTTAGCATTATATTGATTTTATAGTGGGTACATTGAATATAAATTAGAAGTACATTTAAAGATTATTATAGGTATATATTGATTTAACTCAAGATTTAGCTGACATATATATTATTAGGAATATTAATAATAGTTGGGCCTCAACCATTACCTTAAGGTTTTGGTTGAGATGGTTTATCTATCATGGTATCAGAGCCAGTATGACCGAAGGTCAGGGGTTCGAATCCTGACAACCTCAAAACCACTCGAAAACTCACGAAGTGGAAACCAGCACACGGTATGGGGGGCCTGTGCAAACGAACCACTCTTCAAGCCCAATGGGTATTCGAGTGAGGGAGCGTATTAGGAATATTTATAATAGTTGAGCCTCAACCATTACCTTAAGGATTTGGTTGAGATGGTTCATCTATCATATATAACGAAAGAGATACTAAATTATAGCAAGATGCTTGTGTCATAGTGGTAGTAGCAAGTGCATTTTATTCAATAGGTCGGGGGTTCGGTGGCCAAACTGTCGGGGGTCGTTTGGTTCAACAAGTCGAAATGTCACAAAATGAAATTAATTGTGTCATAGTGGTAGTAGCAAGTGCATTTTATTCAATAGGTCGGGGGTTCGGTGGCCAAACTGTCGGGGGTCGTTTGGTTCAACAAGTCGAAATGTCACAAAATGAAATTAATTTCAAGGGGTTGAGGTGGAGTTAGAATCTACACGAAATTTGTTAAGTAAAATAAAATAATATCATATCATTATTCAACATACATGCAGAAAAATAATTAACATAATGAAAAAATTGTTGGAAATGTAAATACTTGTCTAATTAAGACGGTTTTACCTAAATTTATCATAAAACGAGAATTTTTAGAAAACACTTTACCCATTCAATTCATAGGGTTGTGTTTCGATCTGTTTTACAATTATATTAGTGTAAAACCGCCTTACACAAATATAACTCGTAGAAATGAGGTGTTGTTAGCTAGGTATTTCATATCAAGGAGAAATGGTTCCGGTTATCTCAGCAGTGTCTCCAACCTTGAGTTTGCCATCCGGGTTTGCATCAAGGTTTCCGGAAGTCTCAGTGTCTCCAACTTTGAGGTTGCCATTCGGGTTTGGATCATCCAAAGATCCACAGCCGTTAGCATTAAGGGTGGAGGAAGTACCACAAAGAGTAGATGGGTTATTTGAGGTGCCTTGAAGCTCCCCCACCGGCAGTTGTACTTCCCCTGAAACGATAGTAGTGTCGTCTGAGAAAGCGATTGAGACCAGAATCGCGGCTATTGTCAACCACAACGCACACGAGTACTTACTCATCTTCATCATCTTTGCCATTATCAGTATGGAATTATTGAGGGTTTTAGTTATAAATAAAGAGATGTATGAGTTGATACAAAATGGATGGTATATAATGTATTAATGCATCCCCTTTAAATACTAAAATTACATATACTAGCTTAGCTTGCTGCCAGCTTTTACCTCATAAAATATATCATTTCTTTGATTTCTTTGTGATTCTACTAATATTAATAGAATAATTATGAATCCAGCTTTGGACTTTGATTGA
This sequence comes from Silene conica, assembly GCA_029255685.2. Classification (NCBI taxonomy): domain Eukaryota; kingdom Viridiplantae; phylum Streptophyta; class Magnoliopsida; order Caryophyllales; family Caryophyllaceae; genus Silene; species Silene conica. The sequence goes on from CM055314.2 coordinate 81,082,021, forward strand.
AGTTAGGGTTTCATTTACAAGGTGGGTCATTTCCTTATTTCGCCTACACCTCATTCCTGATAGGATCGGATAATTTTGGTAGGGTGTGCAAAAATATACGATACGATTTTATAATATGGATCGGATATGATACGGTATAGGTTTGAACGATACTGAAATCAGTATATATTATATGCTTTTCACAAAATCGTACCGTATTCGGGTCGTTAAAAACGAAACCGTTGAAAGTTTCTCTTTCAACTTTACGAGCTACTTTATTTCCTTGTCTCTGTTCCCCTTACTCCGGCCAGCAAATAGGGGCGGTTCAAAGGGGGTTCGGGGGAGCTTGTGCCCCCATGAGATTTTTTAGTAATAAATTTTTACAAGTATCCATTAATAGACGATAAGTTATCATGGCATAGCTGTTAAAAGTGTATATATAGCTTTATATATGAGGTCTTAGGTGTAATTCTTCGTACCGTATAATAAGTATGTTAATTTCCACTTACATTTACTACAATGTATTACGAGTATGTTTTATGAAGGAAATATAATTTTTACATATACTTAGAAATTAGAATTAAAATTATTTTAGAAAAAATACTAATTTTTGAAAAAAGATATGTTTATTATGACCAATTATATATATTCTCATTCTTTTACCTATATAATGACCAATTCAAGAAAAAAAATTTCAAAATATAAAAAATGTTGTTTTAGATGTGCTTACATAACATGTCAAAAATGTGCCACTAACAATAAATTTCTGGATCCGCCACTGTCTCCAAATAACGAAATACCACCCACATTCTCTTCTGCTCACTCGCTTATCATATACACATCTTTATTTGAGTTATTAGCTGCATGAGTTTTGAAAGAAAAATGACCGTTAATATCAAATTATGGTGATATCGTGATAGTGATATACAATACAGACCAAAGATGTCTTAGTCTAGTGGTTAAGACGGATCTATTGTGACAATAGATCCCAAGATCGAACCCCCTCCCCTGTTGTAATGCGACTAAGTACGCGCTCCTTTGAACCCAAAAAAAATTATACGATAGGAATCATGGTCAGCTTTAGAAAATATGAGTTTTAATATCAAAAGTTTTGTGCCCCTAATAAAAATATTTCAAGATATGCCGCTGACACGAAATAACGAAATACCACCCACATACCCACATCTGTCCTCTCCGTTTCGAATAATGTGTGACTAACGACACCATCAATCATGCTACCGGTGAATAAGTTGGGTTTTGAGAGCGGCTCATCTCATGACAGTAATATTATTGATAAATGTTATTTTTTGATGAAAGGTAAGTATATTAATTAAAAAGATAAATGTTGAGATATACATACGAGTTCACCACTACTTCACCGGCCAACGTCGTCAAAATGGTTACAAAGTGTTGGGCAATCATCAACAATATACTCCGTATTATTCATGTTCACATTATAATAAACCATGAAGTGAAACCAAAATTATAGTAAACGGCAATATTATGAGTTGTTTTTTTGCACAAAGTGTGAAACTAATAACTCAAACAACCATGTGTATATGACAAGCAGGGGCGGATCTATCTACAGGGTTGGGTGGGCTTCAGCCCAACCAATTTTCAGGAATGAAATAAATACATATCTAAATATATTCAATGTTGTATTGGGCTCAGTTGGTAAGAATAGACCTAAAAAGGTTTGTTCCTAAATGGTGGGGGTTTGAATCTCATTAGTACCATTTTTTTTATTTACTATCCTAATAAATTGTTTAGCATTTTATCATAAATCCTAATAATATTAATGGTAAATTGATATTATTATTTTCCCTATAACTAAAGTATTTTATACCATATGTTTTTTAGCTTAATGTTAATTGTTAGAATAAGAATGCTTAGTTTTAGGAAAGTTGAGATATACAATACTTGTCTATTCGAAAATACAAAAACATTGTATTTTAAAGGGAAGGAGATTACAAGACGTTTACATTTTTTTTAATGATGATTGAATTTACTAGTATATAGCGAAACTTGTATCCTTGATTATATGGTAAATTAAATTTATACAAGTATACATTTTTTAATATTCAATCATACTGTATATTTATATAAGATATACCTTTGTCTTTATTATTTGTTTAATTTGCCTATCAATAAAATACCATTTATAAATAATAAAAATTTGCCCAAATGATTGTAAGTATGTGATAAAGGGAGCAACCCAAATTACTAACATTTTTCACATATGTGCGACCCCAATTATACGTTTTGATGGTTTCGTATGACTGATCATCGCAGACATGAACCTAGCCCACCCCACTTCTAAATCCTGGATCCGCCCCTGATGACAAGGGAAGTGAGAAAAAGAGAATTGTGGTGATATTTCACTATCCGGTGGTCGGAACAAGGAGAGCAAGACAGCGAAAATAGCATGTCTAGTGGCTTAATATGCAAGTAACTTGTAGTTGTCCTGGACAGCACACGAGATGGTAGGATCTGAGGCTAATTTCTGCATTTTGCCCTCTACAGATTTTTGCTGTCCGGGATACGAACATATGTCGAACTTCTTAAAAAAACGTAAAATATTGACGTGAATCCATTTCAGATAAATAGTTTGAACTCGTCCTATTTTATTAAAAAAACCCATTTAATTAAGCAAAAAGTTGTTCCATGAACATAGCAAGCATCCAAACATGTAGACTACTCCATTATTTACTCTGTGTTGGTCGTGCTTGAGATATGGTTGGTGATCCGGCCAAAAATTATTAAAATAAGTCATATTCAGGAACCAAAAGTTGTATTTCATCATAAAATACTTAGATTTTGATTTGTTTCTGATTTTATTTTGGTTTTTGGTTGTTCAAATGATCGGCCTGCAGCTTCATAACATGAGTGTCAATCATTAAATTATGACCTTTTCGATAATGTTACGGCACATTAATCCCATATTAGGAGTTCTATATAGTCTATTAAATAATATAAGAAATGTAACTCGACCTTGCATCACTTATGCATGTTGTGATTTCATTCATGGCAAATTCTTGTTTCAGAATGTCACTTTTGGTCTGAAGTATCAGACGGATTTATTTTAGGCATTTTTACAATTAGATGTTACCAGTTTTAGATAAAATGTTACCAACATTTTTCAAAGTAAAGAGTAACTAATTTGCGATATAATATCTATATAATAATATAAAAAGCCTTTTGAACATCCATTGAAGTGACATGTGTCACCTCATAACTTTTTGCCACATAATAATAGTAATTAATATTATTATTATTATTATAAAAATAAAATAGTAATAATTATATGAAACCTACATATTATTAAACTTTTCATTTTTTATGACCCTTTGTATACTTTGACACTAAATTAAAATATCAAATTAATATCTCTATTGATTGCGCATTCTTACATACTGATTACAAATTCATCTTATAATTATATAAGAATATTCATGACCCGCCATTTTCCTCATTTTGGCTCATATATTCATTAACTAAATATTTTTTTATTTCATCATTACTCATTTGCTATTAAACAATCTCTTTATCTCCCTTTCATCAGTACCTTATTCTACAAGACATTTTATATAACTTTTTTTAAAAATATAATGAAAATCAATGCGTTGAAAATCCAATTTTTCTTTCTAAGCTTACATCTCATGTTCTAACAATTGACAACATGACACCATAGTATTTGCAATTTTTTATTGCTTGAGTTATTTTCTTGTGCAATTTTCATTTCTATCTTTTTTTTTTATTTATCAAATTGTCATTTGTTTAGTTTTGATACTGTAGTACAAATTTTTTAAAACTAATTAATTTGGATTTTAAAAGGATAGTGTAAAACCCCTCGCGAAAGCGGAAATATAAACACATAAAAGTACCAAAATTTCAGCGGAATTAAAACTTTTTAGCAAACTAAACTAACATGCGAGAAGCTTTAAACTGAAAACTGGAAACAGAACTGATATAACCAACAATAGATAAGTAGCAGTTCTAAGTACGGAAATGAAATATTTACACAGCCTGGGATGGAACATCCCTACAGGCACCAAAACGTAAGCAACAAAAGTCTAAGAGTCTAGCTAAGCGTAAACGGGTAAGTCAACTGATGAAGGGATCATCACTCGCTAGCTCTCCTGTGAACCCCGATCTCCAACCCTGCATGTACCTACATACATGAAAACATGTACGCCACAATCAGTGGGGAGTGACTAGAGTTCTCCTAGCCACCTTTTGTGACAACACGTAACACATAAAACAATACAGAACACTCCAACATATATCAACATGTGAAGCATAAACAACTCGTCAACTGTTCTCTTGCTATCATACGATTACCATGCACGGCTCTCAACTAACTTCATAAACAAATAGGAAGGAGAGCCGGTTTCCCTACTGGTTACCCAGTCGGGGGGGTCTTTCAATCCAATTATTTATGAAACCGAACTAAGAGTCATCCAATGCCTTGGATGATTTAACCACAAACCATATAACAATGATAACCTACTATGCATATCTGACACTATACCATCATCAAGGCAAGCAGATATAAAACAGCAAGTACAAAGGTTCAGAGGCGACATCTCAACGCATAACCTAGGTACTAAATAATTCAGCAAGTATAAAGGTTCAGAGGCGACATCTTAACGCATAACCTAAATACCAAGTTCACAATATCAAGCAAGGACTCAGAGGCGAAAACTCAACGCATGGACCGGCTATCACTGGACACTAGACTCAGAGGCGAAAACTCAACGCATGGACTAGCATACAATTCACTATCACAAGTAAGGAACTCAGAGGCGAAAACTCAACGCATGTTCCCCTACCACATCACAAGATACTAGACTCAGAGGCGAAAACTCAATGCATGTTCTAGCACCAAACACCTGCACTCCGGGTAAGGTATGACAACCTGACTGCCCCGTCGTGCAGTTGCTCTACTCGTTAGACTCAGAGGCCAGCTTAAGGCATGTCCTGATGCGATCACACATACATGTCTGGACTCAGAGGCGAAAACTCAACGCATGTCCCAGACACGACAAACAGACATGTATAGAACTCAGAGGCGAAAACTCAACGCATGTTCCCATACACGACAAACAACTCACGTATTAAGTTCAGAGGCCAGCTTAAGGCATAACTTAATACGCATCAAAACAATATCATTCAAGTCTATGAACTACTCTATAGTTCTACCTTTAACTTCTAATCAACACTTAATTGACCTCGAGAACTAAGATGAGGGAGAGCCGGTTTCCCTTTCGGTTGCCCGACCGGGGGGTCTCTATCCTTACCCTATTCCCGAACCCAATATAATGTTGCCCATCCTCCGGGGACCTCAAATACATGTCAAAGGTACACAAAACAAGTTTCAAGTAAAACCGATTAACCGCTTGAAAGTTACGACTAAATTACGAAAACTTCAAAATAGCCTACAGGGGTCCCCAGCCGGTCGGCAGGCAGCCGGTCGGCCGGCTGGTGACCACCTCAGCCTTTTCCTTCTTTTCTTTCAAACGAGGAATAACACAAGGGGACTCCCAGCCGGTCGGCAGTCAGCCGGTCGGCCGGCTGGGAACCCATTCCCTTAGCTTTACAAACTCGCAAACCCACCCCAAATGTACTCCCAGCCGGCTGGCAGGCGGCCGGTCTGCCGGCTGGGCTCCCCTCTACTTATGTTTTTCGCAAAAACACAAAAAACAACACAAAGAGTGACCACCAGCCGGTCGGCAGGCAGCCGGTCGGCCGGCTGGCAGTCCCAAGGTCAAATCCTTTCAAAATTTGCAAAACATCCAAAGACGCTCCCAGCCGGTCGACCGGCGGCCGGTCGGTCGACCGGCTCAGAGAGCCTGATACGATTTTCGCAACTTTCAGCCTATTCGAAAACATCACAAATCGACACCAATTCTTCACAATTGATACAAGTAAGGTTTACCCAACATTTCCAAACATCCAATACTACTTCCTAACAGCAAACCAATCCCATAGCAATCCTCAAACGATTAATTTCATGTATCCGTCTTAACATATGAAAAACTGAAAATAACATATGAGTATGTTTCAACATCAAAGGGCATGATTTTCTCACATAGAAACAATTCTAAACATGTTACTAAGTCCATAAATCATCAACTCAAACATAAATCAGAAACCATGACAAAATCAACAACAAAAGTGCTAATATTCACAAATAGGCCGAGTTTCTCATTATCGTCACCTTTAAGCTTATTCCGGCAAATGATCCTCCTCAATCACGTAGCTATCGGTGTCGGGATCGTCCAAGCCAACGCCTACAACATAGAAAACGGGTTTTTAAGCTCTTAAAACGGAACTAAGGAAAACAGGCCGATTTTTGAAGTCGACAAAATAAAAAATGAAAGTGATGGATGACTTGGAAATCGAACGAGGATTCCGAAAATGTACTTACTTTTGCGATTTGAAGAACGGATGATGAAGAAAAGCTTGAAGGAAGGAAGTAACAATGGAGGTTTTAGGATGAGTTTGTTTTACAAAGGAGGGTTTCTTGGAAAATAAGATGTCGACATATTGTTTATAGAGAGGACAAGTGAGTTGTCCTTTCCGACTTGCTTAAACGGTTACGGATTTTAGAAACGGATATGGAAATGAATATTTGAGTCGGATAATTAAATGATGCCAAGTTTGTATTCGTCTTAAGGACTTGGGGTTCTTAAGACGGATCTCACTTATTAAATTAGAATCTTTCGAGATAAATTACTAGATTATTATTTTATTACATAAAATAATTTAAAACGATTAAATTAGTTTTTACGAAAATACGGGATGTTACAATCACCCCAACTTCAAAAAGTTTCGTCCTCGAAACTCGAACGGATATAAATATATATACTATACCTCAATCGAATAAGAAGGGATGCGCAGCACGCATCGATGCCTCAGTCTCCCACGTCTGCTCCTCGACCTCGCCGCAACGCCATAGAATCTTCACCAAGGGCACCACCTTGCTCCTAAGCTTCCTCTCCTGTCGGTCAAGGATCTTCACTGGACGCTCCTCGAAAGCAAGACTCGGCTCCAGGTTCTCAATCTCTCTAGGCAAAACGTGACTCGGGTCACTAATGTATCTGCGGAGCTGGGAAACGTGAAAAACGTTATGAACCCTGTCCAAGCTAGGAGGCAAGTCCAAACGATAAGCTACGGCGCCAATCTTCTTTGCGATCACAAAGGGTCCAATGTACTTAGGGCTTAGCTTGCCCTTAACGCCAAACCTTTTGACGCCTTTCATCGGAGACACCCTCAAAAAGACACTGTCACCCTCCTCGAACTCTAAGGGTCTACGACGGACATCAGCATAGGACTTCTGCCGGTCCTGAGCGGCTTTCATCCTATTCCTAATGAGCTGTACACGGTCAATGGTCTCAGCTAGCTGATCAGGTCCAAGGTCACGAACATCACTAGCCTGATCCCAGCAAATCGGGCTACGGCACTTCCTGCCATAAAGAGCCTCGTACGGAGCCATACCAATGGAAGCATGATAACTGTTGTTGTAAGAAAACTCTACCAATGGCAAACACTGCTCCCAAGAACTCTGAAAGTCGAGGGCACAAGCGCGGAGCAAATCCTCAAGTGTCTGTATAGTCCTCTCGGACTGACCATCGGTCGCGGCATGAAAAGCAGTACTCATCAATAAACGGCTACCCATAGCCTCCTGCAAAGCCTTCCAGAACCTGGAACAAAAACGAGGATCACGATCTGAAACTATCTCCCTCGGGACACCATGATATCGGACTATCTCAGCAATATAAGCCCTAGCTAAACGATCCATATCCCATGTCTCTCTGATCGGCACGAATCTGGCACACTTAGTCAGACGATCAACAATAACCCAAATCGCATCTTTGCCTCCCACGGTCTTAGGCAAAGCAGTAACAAAATCCATAGATATGCACTCCCACTTCCACTGAGGAACGGGAAGCGGCTGTAGCAAACCACCAGGTCTCCTATGCTCTATCTTGACTTGTTGACAAGTCAAGCACCTACTAACGTAATCCAAGATCTCTTTCTTCATACCAGGCCACCAAAACATAAGCCTCAAATCCTTGTGCATCTTCTCTCCTCCTGGATGAACGGAATACGGTGACAAATGAGCCTCATCAAGAATCACAAATCGACACCAATTCTTCACAATTGATACAAGTAAGGTTTACCCAACATTTCCAAACATCCAATACTACTTCCTAACAGCAAACCAATCCCATAGCAATCCTCAAACGATTAATTTCATGTATCCGTCTTAACATATGAAAAACTGAAAATAACATATGAGTATGTTTCAACATCAAAGGGCATGATTTTCTCACATAGAAACAATTCTAAACATGTTACTAAGTCCATAAATCATCAACTCAAACATAAATCAGAAACCATGACAAAATCAACAACAAAAGTGCTAATATTCACAAATAGGCCGAGTTTCTCATTATCGTCACCTTTAAGCTTATTCCGGCAAATGATCCTCCTCAATCACGTAGCTATCGGTGTCGGGATCGTCCAAGCCAACGCCTACAACATAGAAAACGGGTTTTTAAGCTCTTAAAACGGAACTAAGGAAAACAGGCCGATTTTTGAAGTCGACAAAATGAAAAATGAAAGTGATGGATGACTTGGAAATCGAACGAGGATTCCGAAAATGTACTTACATTTGCGATTTGAAGAACGGATGATGAAGAAAAGCTTGAAGGAAGGAAGTAACAATGGAGGTTTTAGGATGAGTTTGTTTTACAAAGGAGGGTTTCTTGGAAAATAAGATGTCGACATATTGTTTATAGAGAGGACAAGTGAGTTGTCCTTTCCGACTTGCTTAAACGGTTACGGATTTTAGAAACGGATATGGAAATGAATATTTGAGTCGGATAATTAAATGATGCCAAGTTTGTATTCGTCTTAAGGACTTGGGGTTCTTAAGACGGATCTCACTTATTAAATTAGAATCTTTCGAGATAAATTACTAGATTATTATTTTATTACATAAAATAATTTAAAACGATTAAATTAGTTTTTACGAAAATACGGGATGTTACAGATAGCATATATACTAATTTATTTATCTAATGGGCATTTTTTTTGCTTAGTACGTCTACATCCATGTATAAAAATTTGTAAGTGACACCTACACTATTCTTTTCATAGAAGTTGATTTTTATTTCTTTATTCTTGAATATTTAGTAAGGAATGAGTTTAATAAATTATCTTTTGTCAATAAGAATGATACAAAAAGTTACTAAAAATCTAGATATAAGAGTAATGAGACTATATGACTTTGGTGGAGTTTGACAAGAACTTCTTTCCCCCTTTTTTGTGTGTACAATATCCTATAGTAACTGACTAATAATTTACAACTCAACGATCATTAATATAAATTTCTGAATTTCACAACTATATTGCTTAAAATTGACCACTGCTAAAAATCGAATGCATCAAGGTACAAAACCCCCTTTAGTTATGTATTACCCACAATATTAATTAGCTAGGGTGATCGAATAATATGTAAGTAGTGTTGGAAAATAAGAAATGCGCTAATCAATTTTTCAAGTTTCACCTACTTGACAAATTTCGACCCGAGTTTATCAACATTTGAGATATTATTGCTGAAATTGGTTATGTCTTATTGCATTTGTTCCCTCCATTTTAGAGAACAAATCTCTTATGTTTGAGTTTTCTATTTTAGCGGGATCGAAAATCAAATTCTTTTTCTTGTGACTAGAGTACTTAAAAAATGTACGCACTACTTAGACCACTAGAACATTCATAAAATACAAAAGGGAGAAGGCAAAATATCCATTTACAACTTAACAATGCACAACAAAATTACGTAGTAATGAAAATGTAATCACAAACCGTTACAAATACCACTAAACAAAAACGCCCCGTGAAATTCACGGGAAACAGAATTAGTTTTGTTATTAAATGGTTACATTCTATTAAAAAGGTGACATTTGGTCCGTTTTATTTCAGACGGCCTGAAACAAGAATTTCTGTTCATTAATGGCAAAGCCAAAGCACTCTACGTCTCTAGTCTCTACCCATACCTGCTCAAACCAAGATGGAAACATACAATACCTACTTATACCCGCCCTATTGAGTTGGCCTTCAACTGGATTATGGAACAAGACCATGGCAACCATAATGACGCTGCCCAAAACCATGTATAGCTTAGAAAGGCCCGTACTTCTATGCGAAGCCATGGCCCGCTGGTGAGTAAAGCCAAGGATTCGAACCCGTGATCTTCGGTCACACTGACTTTGATACCAGGATAGATGAAACATGTCAACCAAAACCTCTAACAAAGTATCAGAGCCAGTGTGACCAAAGGTCACGAGTTCGAATCCTAACAACCTCAAAACCCCTCAAAAACTAACGGAGTGGAAACCCAGCACACGGTATGAGGAAGCCTGTGTAAACTAACCACTCCTCAAGCCCAATGACATTTGAGTGATGGAGTATAATAGACATATGAGTAAATTAATAATAAATCCTTTTAAAATCCAGTTTTCTAAAATTACTCCCTTATATAATTACTATAATTCAAGTGACTTATTCTACAAGTTTATGGATTAATTCCATTTGTAGCATAGCCAATTTATACCTTGAAAGATATAATAATGGAGAATAAGTTCAAAAACATACGAAATAGGTAACCTAAATTGGAGTTTTGAAATAATTTTTAATAAAAGTGTATCTTAAGGGAGTAATTTTAGAACAAAAATTATATAAGGGAGTAATTTTAAAAAATCTTATTTTAAAAGAGATTTATTTTTAATTTACTCTAGAAATATTAATAATAATAATTGAGTCTCAACCATCTCCTTAAAGTTTTAGTAGAAATGATTCATCTATCAAGATTAACTATCATTTTACAAAGATCATATTCTCGAAGTTTAAAAGTCAGTCTCGATCAAGTCATTAACAACTAACTCCTGAATTTGTCAACAAGATTTTAATCGCTAGACTCCACCGTGGTGGGGTGAACCATAAAAAATGTTGCACCCTTGGCTTTTTCCAAGTCGTTCAACTAATAGTCAGTCTACTAGGCTCGGTAGTTGGTTGAAATAAAAAAATTCAAAATATAGTTTACTAGCCTTGGTCATTCTTAACTAATATTCTACATTCAACCACTTTGAGATTTGATCTCACATGACAGAAATGGAGACAAACACCACGGTCCGGCCGCCACCCGAGAGTCAATCAGCCCTCATATTCATGGGTACCGGCTGCTCGAGTGGCGTGCCGAGCCTAAGGTGTTTGATGCAGCCTTCTGATCCTCCCTGCCCTGTTTGCCTCAGTCTTTGTCAATTCCACCTCAGTTCAATCCTAATTACAGGTCCATTCCTCTCTTCCTCACTACTTCATATATGTCGAATCCAAATTGTTTTGCTTTGTTGCGAAATACGATTTATTCTTGTTTGAGATGAAATTTGATATGATCCATTTTAGCTGTTCAAAATTTGAGGACCATGTTATTATTTACATGAAATGTTTACTACTCCTTACGAAAGAAACGACAGCGTATGTACAGGTGCAACACATCTCTTTTGATTGACTACTGTCAGAAAAATGGTGAACACAGCTATATATTGATCGATATGGGTAAGACCTTTCGCGAGCAAGTACTGAGATGGTTCACATTATACAGAATTCCTCGGCTTGATTCCGTGAGTTAAATCTTTTCATCCTGTTGGCAAACGACTCGACTCTATGGGTCACGGCTCAACGAAATAATATGACAGCGAGTTTCATTAGTCGATAATTTGCAGGTCATATTGACTCATGAGCATGCCGATGCAGTCCATGGGTTGGATGATATTCATTTCGGTGATTTCTGTCAGCCAATTTGGAGTCACCAACAGTGTTAGTCCACTTCCGATCTACGCCACACAAGAGTGTGTTGATAGGTATTACTGTTTCTGACCGCCTTGATACCGTCTTTCCACTATCTTTTAGCACATATTCATCACTAAGCTTGTTTCCCATCGGAATTTCCATGTGAAATCCTTTTAAAATGGCCAAATTCTACTGATTCCCTCTGTTTCCTCCTACTGCATTTTTGAGAATCTTAAACCTTGAAGTACTAAAATTTGCGTGATTGGCCGATTTCAACAGTTACCTTTTGCTACGTGAGAGTAGAGCGCTCGATCAGGTCCCTCATATTCACAGGCCTCATATGCTCCGATAAACTACACAGGACTCGCTCTACTCTCACGTAGCATATGAGGCCTGTTTTTTCTGGCTTAATTTCAGCTCCTTTCAATTTTGCTTGGCTTTATTCCGTTAGGTTTTATTTACGTTCAATCAGTTATATACAATTAATCTCTTCGCAAAATTAACTATTAATTCAACTAAATTCACTTTACTTCAGTTCCACTCAATTTAGTTCAATTAAGCTCTACTCCAATTAATTCAATTCAGCTCCTTTCGGCCGAAAAGAACAGGGCTTTAATCTGAATAAGTCTTATGTACTGTGAGATTGGGGTCGATGCAGCTGCACAGCGGTTCATAGAGTGAATTTTAATATTTCTAGGGACGTAATTTAAAGTTCTGATAGATGATCCGAAATGTGAACAATGGCCAAGATGATTTACGGTGTAGTTGCATACAATCAGTTTAAACTGTAAGATACATATATGATATATGCCTCAAGGTCTAAAGAAGTATTGAACTGTAACTGTATCCCCTTCCTTGGGCTAGTGTTCTATCGCGATTTCCCAATCTATCAATGGAAGCAGATAAAGAAGGTCAAGTTCAACGACAAGAGCCACAGGTTGACTGGAGGATAATTGAAGGCCAATACGAGAAGCCATTTGTTGCTTCAGGCCTGAAATTTAACCCTTTGCCGGTAATTTAACCATGTCGTGTAAAACGATCATATGATTGTATTCTGAATGTTGGCAGTGTTCTTTGTTAATCACTTTGTTGTTTTCTAACGACTTCACAGGTTATGCACGGTGAGGACTATGTTTCATTAGGTTACTTGTTCGGTGACAAATGTAAAGTAGCATATGTGTCTGATGTTTCGCGATTTCCTTCAAGCACAGAATCTGGTAAGCATTCTTGCTTATTACATTACATATTTCTTCAGAACATTCAGTGTCTGCAGAATCCTGAAAAGAAAGAGAAGGCATAGTTAGTATTCACTGCAGATCATCCGAAAATAGTCCTCTTGTTTTTTAACATAGGGGTAAAGGGGCATACATCCGTACCCATAGACGCTAAGCATTGAGACATTAGGATAATGATGCGGCTTCTATATATATATCGTACCATAAAGATTTCATTTTGCAGTTATCGCTAAGAGTGGAGGTGGGCAGCTGGACCTTCTTATCTTGGATACGAACACTATTCATTTGGTAACAGACTTGCGTTTCCTATTATCGATTACTTTGCCAATCACTAGATTAAGACCTCTCCGAAAATGTTATGACTCTCCATACTGGGAGACCTTGCATCACTGGTAACATCGATCTGTACTAATTTTTTGTTAACCCGATTTCAGATAGAAGGCCCGAGTACTCACTTGTGCTTTCCTAAGGTAAAACATATGCAATCTTGCTAGTACGCAACTTTCTCTAGTGTTAATCCAAGAACATCTCTTTTTTAGATCAACGAAGACTAGATCAGTTGTGTACGAATAATCAATTTTATTCGTGTATAGGCCCTTGACGCCATAAAAAAGATTCAGCCAAAGAGTGCATTTCTAATTGGTATGAATCATGCTTATGATCATGATCGGATCAATGCGTCACTCGTGGACTGGTCTCAAAGGTAATTTAATTTAACTCTTCGGGTTAATTCTCCTAATGATCTCAGTTTCGAGTTCTGTGAATTTTCAAACTACTCCGTGTACTCAACAAACGACTATGCAGGTAGGTACCGGAATTTTGGGAGTCTTCAAAAATAGGCACTCTGGACGGAATTGTTAGAACTAACGTTCATTTTCCCGTTTACTGTTTCAGGGAAAGAGTACCAGTTCAACTAGCTTATGTCGGGTTAAGAATTCCAGTAGAGCTCTAACTAGCATTAATATGCTTGTTACTGTACTATATACAGTAGGTAATTGACAAACAAAGCTGATATCCTAATAAATAATTCCAATCGATAAGACAATTTGAAACTTTATTTTAGGTTAAAAATATGAAACTTCGCGCAATTTGATACTTCATTTTAGGCTAAAAATTTTCTTAGTGTGATATCCTTTAGTTTACTCAGAAGGGTCTAAGACAAGGCGACCCCTTGTCCCCTTATCTTTTTATTCTTTGCGCAGAAGTCTTTTCGAGTCTCATTCGTAGGGCCGTGGAAAATAGCTCCCTGCATGGTATTCGGATTGCGCCGACAGCTTCGGTTATATCACATTTGTTCTTTGCTGATGATAGTATTCTGTTTGTCAAGGCAAATGAGAAGGAAGCGAGAGTGGTTAAGGGCATTATTAGAGACTATGAAATGGCCTCTGGGCCTTGTTATGGTCAAGTATATGAGACGTTCCGCTAATCGTCTATATTTAGTTGGATCATGCAACAATGCTCCATCTGCCAGGGTCAGTTGGTGATTTGGTTGGATTGGTACATCGACTGGTTTTGCTCCGTCTAAGCCTGCCTCTTTAATAATTTCCAAAGCGTATTTTCGTTGGCTAAGGAAAAGGCCCTTTGAAACGGAAGCGACTTCTATGCCCAAAAAATACTTAAGTTTTCCAAAATCTTTTATACCAAAACTACGATCGATGAAATGTTTAAGACGGTTGTTTGCTGCTTCGCTATTACTCACAACTATCATATTATCTACGTACACCAAAATTCCAAGAAAGATGTCCTCTTTATTATAAGTAAATAATGAGTAATCAGCTAAAGATTGAACAAAACCATACCTCGTCAATGACTCCGTCAATTTAGCAAACCAATTACGAGATGCTTGTTTGAGCCCATACAACGATTTCAACAACTTACAAACTTTAGTTGATCCTCCCTGCTCGAATCCCGGTGGCATTCTCATATATACCTCTTCATCTATATTTCCTTGAATAAAAGCGTTGTTTACGTCGAGTTGTGTGATAGACCAACCCTTCGAAATAGCCATCGTAAGTAAACAACGAACACTCGTCATTTTCGCAACAGGTGCAAAGGTCTCATGGTAGTCTACAACTTTGACTTGTGTGTATCCTTGTGCTACAAGTCGCGCCTTACACCTCTCGAGAGTCCCATCTGCCTTATACTTCACCTTGTAAACCCATCTACAACCAATTGGTCTTTTTCCCTTTGGAAGATCAACAATGCACCATTTTCCATTTACTTCTAACGCATCAAATTCATTTGCCATTGCTTCCTGCCATTCTTTAACCTTCGAAGCCTCATTGTAATTCCGTGGTTCACAAATAGTATCCATTTTAGCCAAAAAACTTTTGTAATTATCAGAAAAATGATTGGTAGTGACATAATTAATCAAAGGATAACGAGTACCTTTCCCTTTGGACGTCGATTGGAGTGAGTGAGCTTTGTCTTTGGAGTCTATAAGTCGGGTTGATTTGCATACGTAATCTTTCCTCCAATAAGGCTTGAATTTTGTTCGAGCTCCTTGTCCTTCTGCTTTATCGACCAGAGGTGTTGTTTCAGTAATAGTTTCAGTGATCTCTGTTTCAGAAGCGCCTGTTTCTGCAGCCTCTGTTTCAGTCCCCGGTATAACACTCTCTTCCTCCACATCATTCATATCTGCTATTTCGTCTGTTTTATCAGACTCGGGGGCTGCCCTATGATTATAATCAATGGTTTCAACAAAAGGAGTGCCCTCAAAATTAGTCGCGGAAGTGGCAGTATCATTGTGTGTGGGTTTTTCATTAGTAAAACGGAAAACATTTTCATAAAACATTACGTCTCGTGACTCAAATATGTGCTTTTTCTTTAAGTCATCAACCTTCCAACCCTTCTTGCTTGTCGGGTATTCCACAAAAATACACCGCTTACCTCGCTGATTGAATTTATCTTTTGGTTTATCTTTATTGTGAGCATAACAAACACTACCAAAAACACGGACATTATCATAGCTAGGCGGTTTTCCGTATAAAATCTCAAAAGGAGTCAAGCCGTCAAGCAAACGAGTAGGTGTTCTATTTATTAGATACGCAGCGGTTAGAACACACTCTCTCCAAAATTCGATGGGCAAGTTACTTGAGGGCTCTTGCTTGTTTTAGGATTTGCCTATGCTTCCACTCCACCCTGCCATTTTGTTGCAGGGTATCGATTTGGCTAGTTTGGAAAATCACACCATGCTCATTGTAATAATCCTTCATAATGTGGCTCAAAAATTTTGTCTCATTATCACTTTGTACTGTTTTAACCTCCTTCCCAAATTGAGTCTTTGTCATGTTACAAAAACTAATCATAAGTTGACTTGCTTCTATTCTATCCCGCATTAATCAAACCCAAATATGCCTACTTCGGTCATCAACAATAGTAAGAAAATAATGTGCCCTCGATTGACTTTTTGTATGGTATGGTCCCCAAATATCACAGTGTATTAGAGCAAAAATTTCCTCACTTCTCTTATTATTAGACTTAAAAACGGAACGAGTTTATTTTGCCCGACAACACGAGTCACAAATATTACTAGAATTCCAAGATAAATTAAAATCAACTAACTCAGAGAAAAGAGGTGGAATACTGTTAGACGGATGTCCGAGTCTTTTGTGCCACAACCGAGAATCAATGCTTGTGCTTGCTTGTGCCACTGTATTAACCCGTTCACCCTTGAAATAATAGACCCCATCAATGTGCTCATCCCGTCCAGTCTTCATCCTCGTAGATTCGTCCTGTATAACACATTGAACATTATAAAATGACACAACACAATTGTTCTCTGTAATTAGATGTTGTATAGAAACCAAATCACAAGTTAATGACAGAACATAGAGAACGTCTTTGAGCGTAAAATTGTCATTTAGCACAACTTTGCCGTGTTCCTCTGTCGTAATTTTCGAACCATTAGGCAAGCTAACACTAGATGTTTTGCCTTTCCAAATATCAACGAGCAAATAACGTCTACCTGTTATATAATGTGAGCATTCGCTATCGAGTAACCAATGTTTATAACGAATTTCATCCGTACATGTAGGGGTCTGATTACCGTCAGCTTTATTACTTAACAGAGTGTGCAACTGGACAACTTCTTCAGGGTTAAAGCTTGGGGTCTCCTCTCCACTGATTGTGGCCGCATGGGCCTACTGGTTCGTGCCACCACGGCCTCTTCCGCCTCTTCCACGACCTTTGCCACGACCACGGCCTCTTCCTTGAATCCCCAGTTTTTCCCAACACTTATCCTCTGTATGTCATAGTTTATTGAAGTGCGTGCATCGAATGACTCTCGGATTCTCGCCATCGTTGTTGGTATCACTAGTGTTACCACGGCTGAAACTTCTTGTCATTTGTACTGCCATCGCCGCATCCGTCGGTTCCACCTTTGCCTTAGTGACTGCGCGATGCATGTCTTCACGTAAAATTAGAGCATAGGCTATGTTTAGTGTTGGAATTTCTTCCTCCATTAATAGATTGGATCGAATATTCCCATAAAGAACGTCATCGAACCCCATTAGAAATTGATGGACCCTTTTCTACGTCGCGCTCCTTCATCATCATAGAAGCCGCTCCACAACTACACTGTGGGACTTTACTGTAATTAGACAATTCATCCCAAAGTGCTTTTAATTGAGTATAATACTCGACTACGGACTGATTTCTCCCTTGTTTGCACTCATCGAGGTCACTTTTAAGTTGATGAACCTGAGGTGCAATTCCACTGGAGTATCTATCTCGCAGTTCTTTCCAAATCTCAACAACAGATTCAGAGAAAGCGATACTGGTATGAAGTTGTTGGTTAATTGCATTTCGCAACCACGCTTTAACATTAGCGTTGCATTGTCGTCAAGCAACGGCCTCAAGAGTCTCTGCCTCTCCTTCCTTAATCACCGGTTTTGTCACGGTAGCTTCAATGAAACTTAATTTGTTTTTAGCATCGAGACCGTTGCGTACAGCATCCACCCATAATTGATAATTATCCCCATCAAAAATGATTTGAGACAGGGATAGATTGGGACTCTCACTTGGATGAAGATACAGAGGTGAGGAAGGTGGTATTTTTGCTCAATTTTGTGATCGAATTTAATTAGGGTTCCTTCTCCCTGAGTCATCTTGATGATTTTCGTGGTATTTGTATTTTGAAAAAAAAAAGCCAGGATCTAAACTTTACTGCTCTGTTACCATGAAGAACAAAACAGAGAAAGGAACTGATAATTGTAGTGATAAAGAAAACGTGATACAATACAAAACTTAAATACAGGGCTCACTAAAATACTTTCCTAAGGTAACCGTACATACAACTTGACTAAGTTAGCGTATGTAGATAGTATACACCGAAGATATATAACGATATTCCAAGATACGATATGATACGGAAAATATCATTTAACACTAGGTCAGGTGAATAGAGTGCATTCAATCGTTGCAGGAATACGAACTTTTTATTCAGACACCCGTTTCATGGATCTAGGAGCTCCGATAAACTACACAAGACTCGCTCTACTGCATTATTCAAATTATGTTCACATATGTAAATCAAGGGTAAACGAAAGAAATACGAGTAGTAAAGAGTAGTTACGAACCTATTTATAATGCAATTGCATCAAACGACTATGCAGGTAGGTACCGGAATTTTGGGGGTCTTCAAAAATAGGAACTCTGGACGAAATTGTTAAAACTGACGTTCATTTTCCCGTTTACTATTTCAGGGAAGAAGTACCAGTTCAACTAGCTTATGACGGGTTAAGAATTCCAGTAGAGCTCTAATTTGCATTAATATGCTTGTTACTGTACTATATACAGTAGGTAATCGACAAACAAAGTTGATATCCTAATAAGTAATTCCAACCGATTAGACAATTTGAAACTTTATTTTAGGTTAAAAATATGAAACTTCGCGCAATTTGATACTTCATTTTAGGCTAAAAATTTTCTTAGTATGATATCCTCTACTCAATCCTGCTCCTCCCCTAGCACATAGCACACTTGAACATCTTCCTTGCCCTTTGATTCTAGCTTGTATTCACACTCTTGTTCCGGTTTATAAGAAGTCAGAGACGGAGTTTTCTACGCCTTTGATTTCCATTAATCGGGGTTAGGTTGTACTATGACTTTCAGAAATTATATATTGCAATACAAGAGGTTATCAAATTAATTATCAATTTCAACGTTTATAATGACCAGTAATAAACTAATGATTATCTTCATATGGATGCATGTAACTGCTCTTTTCTTGGATAAAAATATCCTAGAGATTTGCAAGATTGGCCACAGTTTCCGTCAAACCTAATAGCCGGAATCCGGACCTAGATGATTTGCATCAGCCCTCATGTACCTACACACATACAACATGTGCGCCACAGTCAGTGGGGAGTGACTAGAGTGCTCCTAGCCACCTATTGTCAATGACACATAACACATAAGCATACAATAAACTCCATCATATATAAAACATATGAAGCATACAAATTCAATATTCGAATCTCAAGTCAACAGGCAAATACTTATGCAAGGCTCCCAACCAACTTCGGAAACTATTTGGAAGGAGAGCCGGTTTCCCTTCTGGTTGCCCGGCCGGGCGGTCTTTCAATCCAAACCATTTACGAAACTAGCCCAAGAGTCGTCCAATGCCTTGGACGAACAATACAAGATAACCAAGTATCATACATTCACAAATACAACTAAGGCATACTCAACATCCAATTATATCAACAAGAGATAGGTCACCTAGTGACTCGACTCCAACAACTATAGGTCATCCAAGTGACTCTACAAACAAGAGATAGGCCAACAATTGACTCGACTCTAACTAGATTGGCCAGCAATTGACTCGACTAGACTACTATGAGCAGGCCGACAATCGACTCGTCTATATACTACGACATCCCCAATCTCAGACTATACAACCCCCTGGTAGGACGACATCAAAAGACTGTCCTAGTCTAAACCTGGCCAGACTCTCGGAGCGCAAACGAATTACGATCCCCGATTCGACAAGTGCACAAGGCACCCCCAAGACCCGAACTAGCTAGGAACGAGATATGCCCGAAGGCGGGCAGACAATCTAAAGCCTGACCGTGAGAACCAAGTCACTACGGCCAACCAGCTACACAATGCAATCAGGTGAGAACTCGAGTACTATAGCAACGCACAGCAGGTTACACAAATTACAAATGTCTGTTGGGGCTGGCGTCCTTGACAATTAAGTACAATGACGTATTAAATCTCTTTAAGGATCACAAGGGCATACTTCTGTATTATTACCAGTTGATCCACGTTTATCAATAACGGTTGGCTTGCTAGATAAGTTTGACGTTATTGTCATACGGATGACGGTGATCAACTGGTCCCTATACGTCACACCTATAGGACACGTTTGAGAGATGTGAAGGTATGAAAATACAGTCACATTTATGCCGAATATGACTAAACAGTTAGTCAGAGGTATTGACTATTAAATTAGTCAATAAGATGTTGAGATTATTATTTAATACGGATTAACTAATTTTAGCTAATACGGATTACATGTTTAATTCGTAAAATTAAATATAAGCAGTTATATTTAATTAAATATTGTATTCGCGTATTAATATAAACAGTTATATTAATTTGGGTAATTATACAATATCGTAATTTTATCAGACCGTTATTAATACATCGACTGCATTAATATCTGATAACACGTATGCGATCTATAATAAAAATCCCGCAAATAATATTTAGCAAAACGGGTCGAATCACGCAAAGAAATAAGGTAAGAGTGGAGAAAGCCCACCCTTACCCAAGACCAATTCGGCCGCCCCTTATAGCTACATAAGGAGAGTCTTTCTCCTTATGTCAGTGACAGGAATTACAAATCTCATAATTAGGGTTTTGAGAGCATTCTTCTCCCAAAACCTCAGATCTCACATCTAAAACCTCAATAGCTCTCCCTATATTGCAAGGCAGTTGGAGAGGATTTCTAGCACACGCAGCATCGTCTCAATCTAAGTCTTGGGTGCAAGTTATAGGAGGGAATTTACTTTAATTCCTGTTCTTAGGCCTATTCAAGCAAGGACCCAAGGCTGATTTCTTTTTCATGCTTTTTATTAACTTATGACAATAATCACAATTGTATGTTTCATTATAATCCTGCAAGTTTAGGGCGAATACATGCTTTATTCCCCACAAGTGGTATCAGAGCCAGGCCATGAAAATTTTACTTTTGTGTTTTTCATAAGTTTTATAACCTGAAAAACCGTGTGCTGTCGCTGAGTCGGTCGATCGACCCCTTGTTGCGGTCGGTCGACCGCCTCCTGTGTAATTTTCTGTTTCGAAAGTTTTTCTTTTGTGAGTAATCGATCTTGTTTTTCGATTCCTGTTTACATATTGTTAATTAATCGATATTCTTGACAATATGTGAACCCTTGTTGATGTTAATTTTGATTTACTTTTTTTAATCAAAGTTTAAAAGGTAAAAACTTGTTTTGATTTCAAAAGGTGCAGCGTTTTGCGTTTTCTGAAATTCGTTTTTACTGCCTGTTGGTCGGTCGACCTAATTGATAGGTCGGTCGACCGATTTTGCTGTTGCAGAAAGTTTCTGTTTCTCGTCTGGAGGTCGGTCGACCACTTGTTTAGGTCGGTCGACCTCCCCCCCTGTAACAGACTCGTTTTTTTTTTTTTCTTTCGAAAATAACATGTTTTATTTTCACATGGCCTTTAGTAATCTACTATATACGGAAATAGTATATTATTAATTTTGTGAATCGGCTCACCCTCGTTTGATACATATTATTTTAAAACGGTTTAAGATAATAGGATTATAAATTTATTAAAATTGGGTGATTAAAACGGTATAATCACATAATTTTAATCCCGTAAAGGTGGTTTGGTAAAAATTTGTTAATCATAATAACAGTATTATGTCATGTATGAATTTTATTTAGTTGATGCATTTTATTTATCGTCTTGTTGAATGCCTTGTGAATGCTTTCAATAACGTATTTATTTTTGCAAACGGTTGTAACTTAGTGTGGCCTTAGTAGATTGTGTCACCGTAATGATGGGACACAGTCTTGCTTGTAATTTTGAGATCTTGTATCTCCGTTTTGGGTTTTTGCCATGTAATTACTTTTGTATTTAAATTAGAATGTAATTAGGGTTATATTTGTAATTTAAATTAGTAATTTTGCCAAGACCAAAGACGGAGACCGGATGCTCACTCCCGCTACAAGGACCAAGATGGAACATCAAGACAAGCTTCTAGGGTCCAACGGTGGATTCCAAGTTGTTTTATGTTTATTTTGGTAGGATAGGCCACACTAGGACTTTTTATTTACGTTTATTGCATTTATTTTATGCTTTCATCGATAATAGCTTGCATCATATTCCGCCTAAAACCAAACCACCTATAACATGCCTGAAAATTGACTCATGTAGAGGTTACGCGTTAGTTTTCTGTGACAATACAGATGTCACATGTCAATTGCAAAGCCATCACTTTATTTCATTCATTCACGCATATGCTAGATATTAGTTCACTTAATATGGATAAATAAAAGTTGATGGGGTCTTCCTCGTATAACCAAAAATTGAGAATAGTCTTTATAAATCAGACTCCCATGAATCCCTTCTTCGTCGGTAGGCATAATATGACCCCTTCTACGTCGGGTAAGTGGGAACAGATGATTTATTTTATCTCAACATCATGGTCACTCGATAATATCTAGCGACTGATATGGACTAATAGATAGGATTTACGGAAATCTATCGACCAAGAGTTCCAACGATGGAATTAGCCAAGCTGTGGGCTTATCAATATACGGAAATTGAGTCTTGGGATCGTTTATATAATTCTTGAGGGAGATCAATTATATAAATGCTTGAGTCTACGAGTTTAAATTTCAATTTAATATAGACTTAAATCACAACAATGAGTTGCTTATATGGTTATGTTTTATCTTCTTTTCAGTGTAGAACACGTTCAATTAAACTGCTGTATATCTAAATGGCTGGTGAAGACCCAATGCCAAGTGCCAAGCTAGCACGTGAATCCTGGCTAAAAGCCTTCATGGACTCCATGAATCAGTCTACTAGACTGAGGAATGATGGGTCAAACTTCTCTGACTGGGAGGCAGCACTACGGAATGCTGCCATTGCTGACGGAAAGCTTAAGTACTTAACTGAGCCCATTCCGGCACACCCAGGAACTGGAGCTAGAGCTAACGAAGTTCGCGCTCATAGCGACTTCGTCATGGAAGCGGGTGCGATAAAGAACGTACTCATCTATGCAATGGAATCCAATTTGCAAAGACGCTTCATAACCCATGGTGCAAACAAGATTTTCACCACGCTCACTAACGAATTCTCAAAGGCTCCGAGAATCGTTTCTTATGAGCATACCTGTCGCTTCTTTGAGGCGAAACTCCAGAAGGGCCAAGCAGTTAGCCCACATATTCTTCACATGATTGAGAATATCGAGAAACTGGAGGCCCTAAACTGCAAGATCAGTGAGAACATAATCGTTGATCGAATGCTTCATTCGCTTCATGATGGGTTCGCCCTCTTCAAGGCCAACTATTACATGAACGACATGAAGAAGACTCCTCATGAGCTCCACTCCCTTCTCGTACAGACCGAGAAGGATCTGAAATTAAGTGGGAGCGTGAAGCAAGATGTTCTCATGATTTCCAGTAAGGGTAAGGGTAAGGGTAAAGCTAAAGCTCAGGGCGACCTAACAGTAGGCAAGCCCAAGTTTAAGAAGTCAGGATTTACTAAGAGTGGGCCAGGTGAGTCGAGCAACTCACAAGGCAAAAACAAGAGCAAGGATACAAGCATGGAATGTCACCATTGCCACAAGACTGGGCATTGGAGGCGCTCATGCCCCGTGTATCGTGAGGACATTAAGGCAGGCCGTGTTACTCCTGTTGGTATGTCTTCTTCTTCTTTTATTCACATGATTGAGATTAACCATGCAAGTTACGGAACTTGGGTACTAGATACTGGTTGTGGTTCTCATCTATGTAATCATGTGCAGGGCCTCCGAAACCAAGAACCCCTAATCAAGGGTGAGGTTGACCTGCGTGTCGGGAATGGAGCACGTGTTGCTGCAATCTCGAGGGGAACATACGTGATCCAGCTTCCAAGTGGATTCGAGTTATCTTTATATAACTGTTATTATGTTCCTTGTTTGTCCAAAAACATTATTTCAGTTTCTGCGCTTGACAAACTCGGTTTTTCATTTGTAATAGAGAATAATAGCTGTATTTTCTCCTTACACAATATGATTTATGGCAAGGCAGTTTCCATGAATGTAATTTATGTTTTAGATCAAACCACCGAGATATTACATGTGAATAATAAGAGGTTAAAGGTAGGTGACAAAGATCAAACTTACCTATGGCATTGTCGTATGGGACACATAAATGAGAAACGCGTAAAACAGCTCATACAGAATGGAGCTATCTCGCCCTTTGATTTCGAATCATATGGCACGTGTGAATCATGTCTCATTGGTAAGATGACTCGTATTTCCTTCAAAGGTGTTGGAATGCGCGCTGCCGACCTATTGGGACTCATACATACGGACGTATGTGGCCCTATGTCGATCAACGCACGAGAAGGCTATAGGTATTTCATCACTTTCACGGATGATTTGAGTAGATATGGCTATGTCTACTTAATGAAGCATAAAAGTGAATCCTTTGACAAGTTCAAAGAATACCAGAATCGGGTACAGAACCAGCTGGGTAGAAAGATTAAAGCACTACGTTCTGATCGTGGTGGTGAGTATCTTTCACACGAATTTGATCAACACCTTAAAGACTGTGGCATCGTGCTACAGTTGACTCCACCTGGAACACCACAATTAAATGGTGTGTCCGAACGGAGAAATCGAACTCTACTCGATATGGTTCGATCCATGATGAGTCACACCGTTATGCCTGATTCATTGTGGGGCTATGCTCTTTTGTCAGCCGCTCTAATACTTAACCGAAGTCCGTCTAAAGCTGTTGACAAGACTTCATATGAACTATGGAAGGGAACGGTCCCTAACTTGTCCTTTATTCGGGTTTGGAGCTGCGAGGCTTATGTCAAGTGGAGACACGAGGATAAGCTCGGCCCGCGATCGGTCAAGACATACTTTATAGGCTATCCAAAGGGAACTTTTGGTCATTACTTCTACTCGCCAACCGAACAACGTGTTTTTGTTGCGGCTAGTGCGACGTTCTTAGAGAAAGAATTTCTCGAGAACAAGTCAAGTAATAGAACCTTCGATTTATCGGAGGTTCAAGAACCAACTACTGAGCAACCATTGGAGGAAACAGTTCCTTCAACCGAGGCTGCGGTAGATATTCCTGAGGAACCTAGGAGGTCGGGAAGAGTCTCCATTCCTCCGGACAGATACATTGGTATGGTCGAGGAACATGATATGGATGACGTCTTACTCCTAGAGGGTAATGAACCCACAACCTATAAAGGTGCCATGACCAGTTCTGACTCAAAGCTATGGCTAGAAGCCATGCAATCCGAAATGGACTCCATCTATGAGAACAACGTGTGGGATCTTGTGGACATACCTGCAAAGGTGCGTCCCCTTCAATGCAAATGGCTTTACAAAATAAAGCATGCCGTGGAAGGTAAACAAGACATCCATAAGGCAAGACTAGTTGTTAAAGGTTTCACCCAAGTGCCAGGCTTGCACTACGATGAGATCTTTGCACCCGTAGTCATGCTACGTTCCATTCGGATTATCTTAGCGATAGCCGCATTTCATGACTATGAAATATGGCAAATGGACGTTAAAACCGCCTTCTTAAACGGTTATTTGGAGGAAGAGTTGTACATGCTACAACCCGAGGGTTTTATTGATCCAGAACATCCTAAGAAGGTTTGCAAGCTTAAGCGTTCCATCTATGGACTTAAGCAAGCATCACGGAGTTGGAATCATCGCTTCGACCAAGTGATAAAAGAGAATGGATTCGTTCGATCAGTCGAGGAACCATGTCTCTATATCAAGTCGAGTGGGAGCAAGATTGTATTCCTAGTACTGTATGTCGATGACATACTCTTGATTGGGAATGACATACCTCTCCTTTCTTCGGCTAAAGCATGGTTGAAAAACCATTTCCAGATGAAAGATCTGGGAGACGCACAAAGAATTTTGGGCATCCGTATCTACAGGGATAGATCACGACGGATGTTGTCTCTCAGTCAGGAGTCTTACATAGATAAGATTCTAGAGAGATTCAGCATGACGAACTCCAAGAAAGGGTTCCTTCCTATGACTACTGGGCTGCACTTGAGCAAGTCTCAAGAAGCTAAGACATTGGAAGAGAAAGAGCGCATGAGTCGGATTCCTTATGCTTCGGCAATAGGATCGATCATGTATGCCATGATATGCACACGTCCAGACGTTGCATATGCATTGAGTATGACCAGTCGATTCCAAGCTCATCCAGGTGAACAACACTGGATGGCCGTGAAAAACATTCTTAAGTACCTACGGAGGACTAAAGATTGGGGATTGACTTACGGAGGCGACTCGACGCTCTGCGCCACGGGTTACGCAGATGCTAGCTTCCAAACGGATCGAGATGACTCGAAATCTCAGTCTGGATTCGTTTTTACTCTTAATGGCGCTGCTGTCAGCTGGAAAAGTTCTAAACAGAGTGTTACAGCAGATTCTACGACTGAGTCCGAGTACTATGCCGCCTCAGAAGCAGCTAAGGAAGCAATATGGACGCGTCAATTCTTACAAGGACTATCAGTAGTGCCTAGTTCGAATGACCCTATCACCGTTTATTGTGATAATAAAGGTGTCATCTTCCAAGCTAAGGAGCATAAGTCTAGCAACAAGGCTAGGCATGTACAACGGAAAGCTCATCTAATCAGAGATTACGTGGAGCAAAAGGAGATATTTATTGATAAGATCGCTACGGATGACAACATAGCTGATCCTCTCACAAAAGCATTACCACGTGATAAGCATGAAGGGCACATTCATTCCATGAAAATTAGATGTGTTCCTAAGTTGTAGTACTCTTTTATGAATTCATGTAATAATTCATTTTCTCGTGTACTCTATTCAACCTTATTGTTATGATATAAAATGTTTTGTTTTTCATGTGGAATTGTACGCCAATTTTGAACACCACAAAGTGAACTGATTAACATTACATCGTTTTGGTCCTTGATTATTACCCACTTGAGCTGATAACTCAGGTAATCATTTTGTGACGTTGGTTGATGGTGGGTTCAACGAGCCATAAGTCACGCGGATGACTGACCAATCACAAAGGCGAGTTATACGGATATCTCGTAGGACACCCCGTGACAACGTTATGGAGTCCTAAATGTTTTATAACATTGGGTGCCAGGTCGTGGATAGGACCTCCATAATGTTCCTTAGAGTCGAGTCTTTTGACTTTCAACTGTCTCTTGAGATTAAGGCAGATTTTGGGTAACTTTGGTTTCTTTCCCACGGTCATCGTAACAGGGGCCAAGAGGATTTTTTCTGGGTTATTTCATGCTGCGCGATATCGGCAGGATTCGAGTTGAGGGAAATATCCAAACCCTTATCAGGATTTTATCATTTCTCAGGGCCACTCGAGGAGTAGTAACTGAAATGCATGGCCATGCTCGAATAAAGATTCGCTTTATCAGTTAAGTTACTCTCTAGTCGGGGAAACCTCTCTTGATACAGATCGCTTGTGAGATACGACCTTTGCGAATACGGATTTGCAAATTGTCTTGCATTGAGTGGGAGAAATTTTAAAAGGATATGAGAATCGGTTATCGCACCTACACTTGTACGGACAAGTGGGAGTTTGTTGGAGCCTTATGTCCTCCACATGTAGTGTGATAACGTCATTGCACATACCCTTGTACGGACAAGTGGGAGATTGTTGGGGCTGGTGTCCTTGACAATTAAGTACAATGACTTATTAAATCTCTTTAAGGATCACAAGGGCATACTTCTGTATTATTACCAGTTGATCCACGTTTATCAATAACGGTTGGCTTGCTAGATAAGTTTGACGTTATTGTCATACGGATGGCGGTGATCAACTGGTCCCTATACGTCACACCTATAGGACACGTTTGAGAGATGTGAAGGTATGAAAATACAGTCACATTTATGCCGAATATGACTAAACAGTTAGTCAGAGGTATTGACTATTAAATTAGTCAATAAGATGTTGAGATTATTATTTAATACGGATTAAATAATTTTAGCTAATACGGATTACATGTTTAATTCGTAAAATTAAATATAAGCAGTTATATTTAATTAAATATTGTATTCGCGTATTAATATAAACAGTTATATTAATTTGGGTAATTATACAATATCGTAATTTTATCAGACCGTTATTAATACATCGACTGCATTAATATCTGATAACACGTATGCGATCTATAATAAAAATCCCGCAAATAATATTTAGCAAAACGGGTCGAATCACGCAAAGAAATAAGGTAAGAGTGGAGAAAGCCCACCCTTACCAAAGACCAATTCGGCCGCCCCTTATAGCTACATAAGAAGAGTCTTTCTCCTTATGTCAGTGACAGGAATCACAAATCTCATAATTAGGGTTTTGAGAGCATTCTTCTCCCAAAACCTCAGATCTCACATCTAAAACCTCAATAGCTCTCCCTATATTGCAAGGCAGTTGGAGAGGATTTCTAGCACACGCGACATCGTCTCAATCTAAGTCTTGGGTGCAAGTTATAGGAGGGAATTTACTTTAATTCCTGTTCTTAGGCCTATTCAAGCAAGGACCCAAGGTTGATTTCTTTTTCATGCTTTTTATTAACTTATGACAATAATCACAATTGTATGTTTCATTATAATCCTGCAAGTTTAGGGCGAATACATGCTTTATTCCCCACAATGTCATCTCAAAGATATACAACAACTCAAACTCGAATGACAATCATTTCTTATATATATATCATCTCTAAACATCCATACAACACTTAACCGACTTCGGGAACTAATTTGAGGCGAGAGCCGGTCTCCCTTCCGGTTGCCCGGCCGGGGGGTCTTTCATCCTCAAATCCATTACCGAACCCGACATAAGCGCCGCCCAATTTCTTGGGACTTCAAACAAGCATACGAAACATACGGAAAAAGAATCAAACAAATCCGACATGCAAAACATAAGTTATGAACAAAACAATTCGATCAGGGGCTCTCAGCCGGTCAGCCACAGGCTGCCGGTTGGCCGGCTGAGAGACCCAATCTCTCATGCGCCAAACAAAGAAAAACAACAATGAGGTACTCCCAGCCGGTCGGCCGGCTGCCGGTCCACCGGCTGGGAACCCTTTTTCCCAATGCCACGAAAACAACAATCAACCAACAAGATGGTCTCCCAGCCGGCCGGCCGGCCGCCGGTCCACCGGCTGGGGACCCTTTTTCTCAAATTTCGCAAAAACAAGAACAACAACAACAAATACCAAATGGGGCTCTTAGCCGGTCCACCGGCCGCCGGCCTCAGACCGGCTGGGAACCCTCTGACCCAGAAATACGCATTTCGTTATTCCTAGACTTCAATCAAACTTCAAGGGTTTACTTCTATACTTTGCATATATACACTTCTAAAATCACAATAAACAGCATATACAAGTATTCTTACTTCATCCTTTAATCAATTTCATGGATTAACAAACACATTCATAAACATACTACAAACATTCATCTTTTTCACCCAAATACATTACCCATTATCAATAATCATTAAATCATGTGAGAAACATATAATCATCAAACCCTAGCATGATACTAACTAATTTACAGCATCACAACCACAATCCACATAACCTAAACATGTTTCTAATAACTAGACATACTAAAAATCATGTAAAGTGCTAATATTAGACAAAAGGCCGAGTTTCTCATTATCGTCACCTTTAAGAGCGTTTCTTCACTTCTAGTCTTGAACAATGTACGAGTCCTTGTCCGGGTCGTCCGAGTCAACACCTACAAACAACAAAAACGGATTATTAGAGGGTAATTTCGAGTAAACCTCAAAACAGCCCCAAAATCAACTTTGACGAAACGGAAATTGAAAGAGATAGAAAGAACGGAAATGAAGGGAGGAAAGCGTAGGTGAAAACCTTGCGTCAATCGGAGTTGAGATGAGTAAATGGATGATGATTTTGTGAAGTGGAAAAGAGTAAAAATGGTGAAGAAATGTTACTGCATTTTTTTTTTGTGAAGAAGGGAGGAAGTAACGTGGAAAGGGAGGAGGGTGTCCTTATATTGACTTGAGTCGGGTTTCCTAAATGTAAGTGGCGGAAAATCTTGAAACGGGAATTACCAAGTAAACGTGAAATCTTTAGATTAAACAAACTCAAGACGGAACTTAACGACATTTCTTAAAATAAAACTTACGAATTATAATTAAATATTATTAAATTTCGAAAACTACTTTTAAATTATTAAAATTACTTTTATAAAAATGCGGGATGTTACATTTTATGGCCCAATTTTATTTATATTGATCGTCTTTTTATAGTAATATTGATTGTCCTTTTATAGTAATATATTCAAACTATTTGTTGTAATAGACATCTGGCCTATTAGTTCAGTTGATTTAAGCGTCGTGCTAATAACACGAAGGTCGCAGTTCCCGACCTGCATGGGACGGGGGCAAAGCCACGAGGCTTATTCAAGATAGTCCGTGGTTTTCTACCCCATTAATTGGAGTTAGGTTGTACCGTGACTTAAATATCTTATAGGTTTGCAAAATTGGCCACTGTGTCCGGCAAACCTAATAGATGGAATCCGAACCGAGATTATTTCTTGATAAAAGATTCTAAAATTCATTATTAAATCAAT
The DNA here is from genome assembly GCA_029255685.2 of Silene conica. Classification (NCBI taxonomy): domain Eukaryota; kingdom Viridiplantae; phylum Streptophyta; class Magnoliopsida; order Caryophyllales; family Caryophyllaceae; genus Silene; species Silene conica. The sequence continues at coordinate 81,112,915 of CM055314.2, forward strand.
ATTCAACTACGTTGAGGTAACTATCATACTTTTTCACCGGCAAGAACTTTAATGGATCTTAGATTCCATTTTTACGAGTCATCTAAAAATCGGATTTTTTTTTATCATAGCATGCTTTTTATGGCTCAACTTGATTATATTGATCGTCTTTTTATAGTAATATATTCGAACTATTTGTTGTGACGGACATCTTGCAGGTTCGAGACCTACGTAGGCCAATATTTGATTTCATTTAAAAATAGGCTTTTTTTTACGGAATTACTTTTTCACATACGGGTTTTACTCTTTCACGTATATTTTTTCATAAAATTTCCGTATACTACCCTTTTTCCAAAATATAATCTCTCTTTCTAAAACATAGACAAAATAACTTTTATATACTTATATATGCATTTTTACCCTAAAACTGAATCAATTACCTTAACAACTTAAAAAAATGGATTACTATTCTCCAATTATTAAACTAATATTGTTTATTAACGATTATTAATACGTTTGATTGAAATTACTAAATATACATAGCGGTTAATTGTGGCGGTCGACGTCTTTGGGTTGTCGGCATTCATTGGATTATCGGTGTCTGTCGGTATTTAGCGTGATTGTTTATTGCTGCCGACCATATGACATCGTATTGTTGATGTGTTGCGTGGTGTTGTTGCTTGTGCAATTTCCTTTTCTTTACTTTTTTTTTTGTTTTTTCAATAATATTACATATTTTACTTTTTTAATTTTTGTTTCTCTTTTCAATTTTGGTTTTTTCTTTTTTAAACTTTTGTGGGGTAGGGGAACGGAGTTGTACGGAGGGGCAGTGGACGGAGTTGTTGGTTTAAGGGATGAAGAAAGGGGAACAGAGTTGTGATAGAGTGAGTGAGTGACCGTGAACGAGGTAGTTACTATAAGGAGTTGAATAAAGAGAGAGAAAATCAATTGGGTGAATCATAAAACAAGTGACAATGGTAGTGTGTAAAAATCGTATGTGAAAGAGTAAAATCTCTATGTAAAAATCACGTCCCTTTTTTTATCATACTATGCTTTTTATGGCTCTGTTTTATTATATTCACTACAAGAATAACTTGATCGGGCGACCGTTTTTGGCGACTGCAAAGCTTAGTCGCCCATTTGGCGACGGATTAAAATAGTCGGGCGACTGAAGCCAGTCGCCAATTTGGCGACAGAACCAATTTCCCAAATCTCCCACCACCGACACACACGGGCGACTGAAATCCAAATTTGGCGACAGAAATCAGTCGCCAAATTTGGCGACAGACCCCATTCCGTCGCCAAATTGCCCAGTCCGTCGCCAATCTTTTTTATAGAAACAGCGAAAATCAGACGGTATCCCTCATTCGCAAATCAACAAACACACAAAGACACACTTTACCTCCTCCGGCGAAAAACACCTCCATCACCACCCTACCCTACGTGTTCCGGCCACCTTCAACACCACTGTCACCGGATTCCGGCCACCACCACCACAACCCTACTTGTTCTTCCCTTCATTCAACTCATTTAAGGTTTGTTTACTTCTTCATAATTCAATTTCAATTTCAATTTTTTGATTGATTGTTGGTTTGTTTTGTACATTTAGTGATTGTAGTAGGTTATTAAGACCGTCTTAGCTTATTAGGTTGTGATTAATTAGGTATTAGAAGCCAATTAGCATATTAATTAGATTATTGTGGGTTAGGGTTTATAAGAAGTTTGTATAAGACGATGTTGTTAGCCTTATTGATGTTGGTTAATTAGATTAAAGTAGTCGATTAGGATGTTTAATAGCTTATTAGGATGTTAGTTAGATTATATTAGCTTATTAAGACCGTCTTAAATTAGCTTATTAGGTTGTGGTTAATTGTATAATTGGAAATTGTTGTTAATAAATTGTTATTATTATGTGATTGAGGTTGTTCTTTAATTAAGTGAGTGTAATTTTAATTTAGATATATGTAATTTTAGTGTTGAAAATTGTTTTTTGGGTTTTTTTGTTTAGATTAAAATGAAGAGATTGGAACGTTCATGGATGTATGATGGAGGGTTATTAGATAATAAGAAGAGACGTTCTAATGCTAGGTTTATAGAGGGTGTTGCCGAGTTTATTGAGTTTGCTAAGCAACAAGAGGAGTATGACTCGTTAGAAAATAAACTTAGGTGTCCTTGTAGCAAATGTCGAAATATGAAATACCTATATGTCATTGAGGTACAAGAACATCTCTATACAAATGGGTTTCGTCCAAATTATTATAATTGGATTTCTCATGGAGAAGCCTATTCCCTAATTCACGAACAACCTCACATCGAACATGTTGACGAAAACCCATATAGAGATATGGTTGTTGATGCGTTGGAGTTTAATGTAGTCAATAATGACGATGACCGTGTAGCCTTGAATGAAGAGCAACCTCCAAATCCCCAAGCAAAGGCTTTTTTTGACATGTTAAAAGCTGCGGAACAACCTTTATACGAAGGGAGCAGAATGTCATTATTACAAGCCGCCTCTAGGATAGTAACCTTGAAGTGTGAGTATAATATGCCATTTCCTGCCGTTGATGGTATTGCTTCTTTCCTTGAGGATGCTATCCCCGAAGATAACGTCATGACTCGAAGTTTCTACAACACCAAAAAAGTAGTTAAAGGTCTTCAGTTACCACATCAAAAGATCGATGCTTGTCCCGAAGGATGTATGTTGTTTTGGAAAGATGATGCGTTACTTGACAAGTGCAGAAAATGTGGAGGAGATAGATTTCAGACAAGCGATGGAGATGTTGTTTTCAAAACAAAAAAAGGCAACAAGAGTGGTAATAGGGGTCAAAAGTGTAAGAAACCAATAGCAGAAAACCAATTAATTTACCTTCCTCTTACCCCTAGACTTCAAAGAATTTATTCTACCAAAAAACTTGCCGAACAAATGACATGGCACAAAGAAAATCCACGTACTCCTGGGAAGATGTGTCATCCAAGTGACGGGGAAGAATGGAAACGATTTGATCAAATCTATCCTGAATTTGCCGAGGAACCCCGGAATGTGCGACTTGGCTTGTGTACGGATGGATTTAGTCCTTTTACCCAATTTGGCAAGAATTACTCTTGTTGGCCCGTAATGGTCACACCATACAACTTACCGCCTTGGTTATGTATGAAAAGAGAATTCATTTTCTTGTCTCTCATTATTCCCGGTCCTAAAAATCCGAAAGGCCATTTGGATGTTTATTTACAACCATTAGTGGAAGAATTGAGACAATTGTGGGAAGTTGGGGTGGAAACATATGATGTTTTCAGAAAGCAGAATTTTCAACTAAGAGCTTCACTTTTATGGACAATAAACGATTTTCCCGCATATGGTATGCTATCTGGCTGGGCTACTGCGGGACAAAAAGCATGTCCTCGTTGCATGGGTGAAAGTAAAGCTTTTTGGCTTCCGAATTCCAAGAAAATTAGTTGGTTTGATTGTCATAGATGCTTTTTACCACTAAATCATTCTCTTAGGAGAAACAAGAAAGCTTTCAAAAAAGGGAAAGAGGTACTTGATGATGCCCCGGATCATCTTCCGGGTGATGAGGTATGGGAGTTGATATGTGATTTCCCATCTTCTATTGATGGTACTGAAGAAGAGTTTAAAGAACTCAAAAAGAAGAAAAATGGTTGGTTTAATAGTTGTACAATTTAAATTCATGCTTGATATGTTTATTTGATGTTTTTTCTTCTCCTACTAATATTTTCATTTATGTGATTGTAGATGGCAGGAGGTCGAGGTAGAGTGCGAGGCGGTGGCAGTAATCGTGCTAATATTTCATCCGTGCAAGAAGAAGAGGAACTAGTAGAAGAAGAGGTACAGATTGAGCCTCAAGTGGATGAGGACTCGGACGATGGTATACCGATTCAGTACACCCAGGATAACCGGATTATACTTGATCCGGCGGGACTATGGTAAGTGTTGTTGTTTATTATATGTGTATTATTCAATTTTTAAAGTAATAAAATGATTTGTTTTAATTAACAATTTCTGTTACAGGTTTAGACATCAGACTCCTCGTCGAGGGGTCGTTGCTAGCACAAAGGAGAGCTTGTTAGGTCCTGTGCCTACTTCTTGGGGGAAAGCTAGCAAGGCTCAAAAAGAAGCTTGGTTCAATGCGTATCGGGTAATTGCATTAATTATAGTTAGTTGTTTTTTAACTCATTAAGCTAACTACTAATTAAATTAACTGTTTTTTTTTTTTTTGTAGCAATCTTTCTATTGGGCTCCTGAACATGAACAATCCGTCCTTGAAAGATACCATGAAGTTGGTAAAGCAAGATATAGAGACTATATCTACAAGATTATTAAAAGAAAGAAGGAACCGAATCATCTAAAAGGTACATGTAATATATAAGTTTTGTCACTTGTAAATACAAGAATTAATGAAAATATCTTAATACTACTAACATACTTTTTAATTGTAGGTGAGAAATATCAAGATCTCCTAAAGCAACGCGAGACTCCCGAGTTCCAAGCCGTGTCCGCTCAAAAGAAGATCAACAAGAGAAGAGGGAAGAAAGATGCGGAGGTCGAGCCTACCCATCACGGGGGATCACGATCATTTTTTACGCGTATTTTTAGTGTAAGTCTTGAATGAATACTTCTTTTTTGAATGAATATACTATACTTCTTATATTAACAATTTTCCCTATTTAGGGAGGGAAGAAGAAGAAGGATAGCAGCAACAACGACGACGGCGGCAACAAAGACGGCGGCAAGAAGCCGATGATGACGATGCCCGAACTTTTCCTTGACACGCATTCCAAGGTCAACGAAAAGACGCAAAGAAGAATATGGATTAAGGCGAAGGACAAAGAGTTATATGTAAGATAGTTTCTCTCAACTAATGATGTTTTTTTGTTACCTTCGTCAATGATTGTTTTTGCTTAACTAATAATACTTTTCTTAATGTTATAGGAGAAATATGAGGCAGAGAAAGAGGTCCACCCTGAGCGGGATGATAATGAAATTTGGTTCAAATTGGTGGATGGTTACAAGAAGGGTATGGTATATGGGGCCGGACAAGCTCATGGGGTGTTTTACAAGGAACCGGCTAGAAGGTGCTCATATGAGCCGCGCGAAACCTACGAGCCGTCTCTTGTAAGTAAATTGCAATCACAACTTGACCGAGAAAGAGCGGAAAGAGATGAGGAAATGCGGTTGATGAAAGAACGTCTTAAGGCCATGGAGACGTATTTCTACTCTTGCAACCCCGGTTCCCAGCCATTTAATGAAGATCCTAATGATCCAAGAGGAAAGGGAGGAGACGGTAGTGGAGCTAGCATGGGATTTCAAGCAGTTAATTAGTTTAGTAACCTAGGAAAAATTGTCGAACGTGGAGATTTATTAGTTTAGTTAACGTGTTCATGTAATTTGATAACAGTTCTCTTTTTTTATAAAAGGAGATTTGGTTGTTGATTCAAAAGGTGTTCGTCACCAATTGCTGGTTACTTTCTGGTTGCAGGTGTACTGATATTATTTCGTATTGGATTTGGCAAAAACGAAATAATGATTTTCATGAAAAATGCTCAGGAATTTTGGCGACTGAAATGAAGTAATGGCGACTGAAATCAGTCGCCAAAACAGAGCACAAGAAACCAAAGCCCCTGGAAAGTCAGGAGCATTGGCGACTGAACAGGGGAATTGGCGACTGAAATCCGTCGCCAATTTGGCGACTGCTTCATTTCTGTCGCCAATTTGGCGACTGCCCTGTCTGTCGCCAAATTGTGTCTTTGGCGACTACCCTGTCTGTCGCCAAATTTGGCGACGGATTTCAGTCGCCCGAGTTTTTTTGGCGACAAAAGTCAGCGACAACTGTTTGGCGACTGTTGTCCGTCGCCAATAGGTGTTTTGCGACAGATTTCAGTCGCCAATATTTGTCGCCCGATTGTGTTTTCGTTGTAGTGATTAATCATCTTTTTATAGTAATATATTTGACCTATTTGTTGTGATAGACATCTGGCCTATTAGCTCAGTTAGTTAGAGTGTCGTGTTAATAACGCGAAGGTCGCAGGTTCGAGACCACCATAGGCCAATATTTTCATATATCGGTTTGGCCATTCGGGAACAAGGTGTCTAATAGATGGAATCCGAACCGAGATTATTTCTTGATAAAAGCTTCTTAAATTCATTGCGATCGATATTCAACTACGATGAGGTAACTATCAAACTTTTTCACCGGCAAAAGTTTTAATGGATCTTAGATTCCATTTGTACGCATCATTTAAAAATCGGGTTTTTTTATCATACTATGCTTTTTATGGCGCAGTTTTATTATATTGATCGTCTTTTTTTAGTAATATATTCGAATTATTTGTTGTGATGGACATCTGACCTATTAGCTTAGTTAGTTAAAGTGTCATGCTAATAATGCGAAGGTCGCAGGTTCGAGACCTGCATAGGCCGATTTTATTTTTTTTCAAGTAGTTGTTCCGAGCTATGAGAAGTCAGAGATGAGTCCAAGCGACTTGGTTTAGTCATTGGGGAACAAGGTAGACTTTTTTGGTGCTAAACGGGGGTTAAACGGGGGCTTATTGGTTTTAAAAAGACGTGGAGAATGATATCCAGCCAAAGTTCTATTCTTACGAGAGTTCTTGGGAAAAAATATGGTATCTACAAAGTTCAAACATCTATAATTGGTTTTAAAAGCCATATAACTCTTCGTGGGGAGGCAGTGATATCTTATGGGGTTGGGATTTTTAAGGGAGAATTTAGGCTGGAAACTTAGGGCTTGTTTGGTTACCCATTAAAATCATGGGATGTTGAACTTCCCGGGAAGTGTAAAATTATGTTGTTGTTTGGTTGCCAATATCATGGGAAGTAGAACTTCCCACATGAATTTACTTCCTCCATTATATGGGAAGTTACTCACCAAGTCCCCCCTTGGTCAATAGAACTTCCCGCATGAATTAACTTCCCATATGCGAACCAAACACTTTTTGCGAATTCACATGAATTGGAAATTCATGTGATCTTGAAGTTCACGGGAACTTTAATTCCCCTATGTCAACCAAACAAGCCCTTAGATTCTCTTCTAACATTAATTCTATTCACGAAAAGTGGATAGATGGAGAAACACTAGTGCTCAAAGATAGTAATCTGATATCTACTGAACCTTCTATTTCTAATCTTAGAGTTAAACACTCGATATCACAGGAAGGGTGGAATAGTGACCTTCTCAATTGTTTCTTTGATAATTCAACAACACAGAGAATTAATGCTATCCAGATTCCTGATCTTGATGATGATGACTACTGCTTTTGAAAACTTTCTGATAATGGGAATTATAGGGTTAAACAAGGTTACACTTCTGGCGCTAATGTTGTTAGGATCGGGATCCTACTTTGGATCGATGAGCTTCCTAGGATCGAATCGTTAGGATCGGATCGTAGAATGATCCTACAAATTAACTAAAATACATAATGCAATCAAACTATGTTAAAATCTTGTGCTTAAATATGAAAATAGTTTTATCTTAGCATGTGCCTACTCTAATTGTTCTCGTTTATAGTAGTTGTCTATCTTAAAAGTCATATATAAAATTTTAGTAAACAACAAAATTAAATGTTAATAATGTAGGATCGAATTATATAATCGTAGGATCGTGAAATCGGGTTAAGATTCTACTCTTAAAAAATTTGACGCAAGTTGAATCGTAAGATCCTACAAAATTAAGATCCTACCTAGGATCGGGATCGGTCACCACTTTCTGAATCGTAGAATCGTAAGATCCTACGATCCGGATCGGGAGTTTAACAACAATGTCTGGCGCAAATCGGTATCTTGAATGTTAAGGGAACTCAATGGATAAGAACAGACTCTTACATATATACCAAGGGCTTCTGCTAAAATCATTTGGCATATGAAAGGACCATCAAAACGGCGTATTATACTATGGAAAATTTTCACTAATACTCTACCGACGGGAAAGGAAATCAAACGAAGGGTGCATATGCATAACTCAATGTGCCTTATCTGCCAACAGGAAAATGTGGAGGAAACTGTTCAACATCTTTTTAAGGAGTATGATTTGGTTCAGCGATTGTGGAAAGCTTTTGATCTGGGAATTAGAGTCGATTCAAATTGTTCTTTGAACGCTACTCAATGGATTAAAATTAAAATTGGTTCTCCTACTTCAACAAATCAAGGGATAAGGATTTACTGATCTGTTACTTTATGGCAACTCTTTCTACTATTTGGAGGATACGCAATAACGACAAAGTCTTCCACGGTGGTTTTCAAACTCAACAAAAAATAATGTTAATCTACTTTGAAGAAAGAAACAAGGGACTTCATGTCATTAATTACAGACTTGCACTTCAGAAGTTGAGAAAATCTGTTTCTCTAAAAGCCATCATGAAATCAACGAACTCAAAGAAGGGAAACCAAACATAATAATTGGGAATCATAATAACTGTGCCAGGATTTGGATTACGGTGGATGTCGCCTGGTATTCCAATTGCAAAACGGGAATAGATTTTACTATATGTTCGATACCGGACGCTGACACACCACTCTTCTCTGGAGATATTTACAGCTTATCTACACTATTTAAAGCAGCAAGCATGCTGAGACTATTGCAATTAAAATGGCTCTTCAATGGGCTCGCAACAACCATGTCTACCACCTCTTTGTCGCATCAGATCGCATCAATGTCATTCTTCATATTTTGGGCATGCGTCAGCCTTCTCATCTAACAAATAATATTATTAGGAAAATTGATAAGTTATGTTGTTTTTTCATTGTCTTAGTAGTAGTTACCTACCTAGAAACAAAAACTAATCGTGCGCATAATGCGGCTAAATCTGTACTGAAGCAGTAGACGTGTGTATCCATCTATCAAAAAAAAATTTGGAGTTAGCTTGTACCATGACTTTCAGAAATTATTTATTCCATTATAAGGGTTATCAAATTAATTATCAGTTTCAACGTTTATAATAACAAGTAATAAACCATAGATGCAAGTAACTTCTCTTTGCTTGGATCAAAATAACCTATAGATTTGCAAAATTGGCCACGGTTTCCGGCAAATCTAATAGATGGAATCCAGACCGAGATTATTTCTTGAAAAAGCTTCTAAAATTCATTATTAAATCATTATTTAACTACGATGAGGTAACTATCAAACTATTTCACCAGCCAGAACTTTAACTTTAATGGATCTCATATTCCATTTTTACATGTCATTTAAAAATTGGGCTTTTTTTTATCATACTATGTTTTTTTTATGGCTCACTCTTATTATACTGATCGTCTATTTATAGTAATATATTCGAACTATTTTTTATGATGGATATCTGGCCATTTGTAAATATTTTTTGTGCTAAACAGGGGCAATGCCCCGAGGCTTATTCAGGATAGTCCGTAGTTTTCTACTCCTTTAGTTTCCATTAATTGGGGTTAGCTTGTACCATGACTTTCAGAAATTACTTATTCCATTATAAGGGTCTAACTTCTCTTTGCTTGAATCAAAATATCCTATAGATTTGCAAAATTGGCCACAATTCCCGCCAAACCTAATAGATGAAATCCGGACAGAAATTATTTCTTGATAAAAGCTTCTAAATTATTAAATCGATATTCAACTATGATGAGGTAAGGCAGGTAACTAAAAAATTAAAAAATACTTTTATATACTTAATTATCCCACATTCATGCAACTTAATCATTAAATTAAATTTATATATATATATATATATATATATATATATATATATATATATATATATAAGCAGCACAAATCATATAATGAAATAAAAAAAGAGTTGAAATTTGAACAGTCTCTTTTTAAAGCACTATCATCTCTCATTATTTTTTTGCTTTTATTAAATGTATTAATAAAAATCATCATAACCCCACGACCACACTATCAAAATTTGCTCATTTTTTCTTATTTTTTAAAAATTAAAAAATACTTTTAAATACTTAATTACCCCACATTCATGCAACTTAATCATTAAATAAATTTATATATAAGCGGCACAAAAATTTTCACCGGCACGAACTTTAATGGAACTTATATTCTATTCTTACGTGTCATTTAAAAATCGGGCTTTTTTTATCATACAATACTTTTTATTGCCCAGTTTTATTATATTGATCGTCTTTTTTATACTAATATATTTGAAATATTATTGTAATAGACATCTGGTCTATTAGTTCGGTTGATTAGAGCGTCATGCTAATAACGTGAAGGTCGCATATATGAGACAAGTTTTTAATGGCTTAAACCGATTAAATCCTTCTTCCTCATTCATTTTATTTTTTCTTACAAACAATTGTTCCGAGCTATGAGAAGTCAGAGATAGAGTTCAAGCGACTTGATTTGGCCATTTGGGAACAAGGTAGACTTTTTCGTGCTAAACAGGGGCAAAGCCCCGAAGTTTGTTCAAGATAGTCCGTAGTTTTCTACTCCTTTAGTTTCCATTAATTGGAGTTATCTTGTACCCTGACTTTCAGAAATTATTTATTCTATTATAAGAGTTATCAAATTAATTATTAGCTTCAACGTTCATAATAACAAGTAATAAATCATAGATGCATGTAACTTCTCTTTGCTTAGATCAAAATATCCTATAGATTTGCAAAATTAGCCACAGTTTCCGGCAAACCTAATAGATGAAATCAGGACAGAGATTATTTCTTGATAAAAGCTTCTAAAATTCATTATTAAATCGATATTCAACTATAATGAGGTAACTATCAAACTTTTTAACCGGCAAGAACTTTAATGTATCTTATATTCCATTTTTACGTGTAAAAATAGGGTTTTTTTATCATACTATGTTTTTGATGGCTCACTTTTATTATATTGATCGTCAATTTATAGAAATATATTCGAACTATTTGTTATGATGGACATCTGCTTATTAGCTCAGTTGGTTAGAGCGTCGTGTTAATAACACGAAGATAGTAGCTTCAAGACCTACATAGGCCACTATCAAACTTCTTCAAATGCATGAACTTTAATAGATCTTAGGTTCCATTTAAAAATCGGGTTTTTTTAATCATACTATACTTTTTATAACTCAGTTTTATTATATCGATCAGAGCCTCGTGTTAATAACGCGAATGTCGCAGGTTCGAGACCTGCATAGGCCAATATTTTCATGTATGTGACATGTTTTTAAATGTCATTTTATTTTAACTTTCCAGCAGTTGTTCCGAGCTATGAAAAGCGACTTGGTTTGGCCATTTGTAGACATTTTTTGTGCTAAACAGGGGCAATGCCCCGAGACTTATTCAGGATAGTCCGTAGTTTTCTACTCCTTTAGTTTCCATTAATTGGAGTTAGCTTGTACTATGACTTTCAGAAATTATTTATTCCATTATAAGGGTTAGCAAATTAATTATCAGTTTCATCGTTTATAATAACAAATAATAAACCATAGATGCACGTAACTTCTCTTTGCTTGGATCAAAATATTATATAGATTTGCAAAATTAGCCACATTTTTCGGCATTCCTAATAGATGGAATCCGGACCGAGATTATTTCTTGATAAAAGCTTCTAAAATTCATTATTCGATATTCAACTACGATGAGGTAAGGCAGGTAACTATCAAACCTTTTCAACGGCAAGAACTTTAATGGATCATATATTCCAATTTTAAGTGTCATTTAAAAATCAGGGTTTTTTTATCAAACTATGCTTTTTATGGCGCAGTTTTATTATATTGATCGTCTTTTTTATAGTAATTTATTCGAACTATTGTTGTAATAGACATCTAGTCTATTAGTACGGTTGATTAGAGCGTCTTACTAATAATGTGAAGGTCGCAGGTTCAAGACCCGCATAGGCATATTTTTGCATATATGAGACAAGTTTTTAAATGGCTTATACCGTTTAAATCTTCCTTCCCCTTTCATTTTATTTTTTCATTCAAGCAGTTGTTCCTAGCTATGAGTAGTCAGAGATGGATTCCAAGCGACTTGGTTTGGCCATTTGGTAACAAGGTAGAATTTTTTTGTGCTAAACGGAGGTAAAGCCCCGAAGCTTCTTTTAGATAGTCCGTAGTTTTCTACTCCTTTAGTTTCCATTAATTGGAGTTAGCTTGTACCATGGCTTTCAGAAATTATTTATTTTATTATAAGGGTTATCAAAATAGTTGTTAGTTTCAACGTTTATAATAACAAGTAATAAACCATAGATACATGTAACTTCTCTTTGCTTGGATCAAAATATGCTATAGATTTGCAAAATTGGCCACAGTTTCCGGCTAACCTAATAGATGAAATCCGGACAGAGATTATTTCTTGATAAAAGCTTCTAAAATTCATTATTAAGTCGATATTCAACTATGATCAGGTAACTATCAAACTTTTTCACCGGCAAGAACTTTAATGGACAGTCAGGAAGTCCTTCTTTCAAAGTTGTACTCACAGGCAGTGCCAGTCAAGGGTGGATATCAAGTAGACCACAAGTCCAACATCTCCCATGATCATTGGACTATGGAATGTACGAGGTATGAATAACGTGCAGAAGCAGCGAGATATAAATAAGTTTCTTCTCACTAATAAAGTAGGTTTATTTGCTTTATTTGAAACTAAAATAAAACAACAAAAGCATCAACTAGTTATGACTATTTTTTATCATTGGAGCATTAGTAGAACTCTCATAAGCACCGGTAGAATATGGATAGGATGGAATCGTGTGGACTTTGATATGACTTTTCTGGAGTATGACCCACAATACATTCATCTAGCAGTCACCCATTTACCTAGTCAGTTATCTTTCCAGATCACCATGATTTATGCGTTCAATGGGATTGCGAAAAGGGAAAGTTTATGGTCCAATCTGTCTCGGTTAGCTGATAGTATAACAGGAGCATGGGCCATTGGAGGGGACTTTAACTGTGTCATGATCCCTGAAGAGAGATTAGGGGGGTTTCAATAGTGCTGAAGCAACACCCTATCAGGACTACATCTCCTATTGTGAACTCACTCACTGTCCATCCGTGGGTGCTTTCTACACATGGACTAACAAGCAACGGCCTGAGAACAGAGTCTATTCAAGACTGGATAGGGTCTTTACTAATGCAGAATGGGATACCCTGCAGCCTAAAATTCAAGCACATTTTCTGCCTGAAGGGGACTTTGATCACACACCATGTATACTACAAGCTGGTCCAACTCAAACTCATATTCACAGACCTTTTAAATTTGCAAATATGTGGTGCAGTGTCCCTGAATTTCATAATATTCTCCTGCAACACTGGCATATTGATGCATATGGTACTCGCCAATACTTACTGGTCCATAGATTGAAAGCACTTAAGTACCCTCTGAAGCAACTTAACAAGCAAACTTTCAGTGATATTGAGAGGAAGACTAACCTGGCACATAAACGGTTAATTGAATGCCAACAAGCTATTGTCCAGGGACCTGGGGATACTGATCTTGTGTAGCAGGAATATGAAGCTCATGCTCAGTATGTTCTTCTAAAACAACAGTGTCATGCTTTTTTGAAACAGAAGGCAAAAGCCCATTGGATGTCGGAGGGGGATGCAAATACTAAATATTTTCATGGAATTCTGAAAGCAAGAAGAAGGCAAAACACAATATACCAGATTCAGGATTCTGATGGTACTGTGCATACTGATCCTGAGAATATTAAGGTCAGTTTCCTGCAGTTGTACAAGGACTTACTGGGCACTAGGAAGCTAAGAGCTCCACTCGTGTGGCTTCTCACATAGTGCAACAAGGGACTGTCTGCAGTGAAGGCCACTATATGATGCTTATGCATCCTGTTAATAAGGAGGAGATAAAAGAAGCACTCTTCAGCATTCCTAATGATAAATCTCTAGGTCTAGATGGTTTTACAAGCCGGGTTGGGATCATTTACAAGATGAGGTATGTAATGCAGTTACTGAATTCTTCCAAGCAAAAAAGCTACTAAAACAATTAAATGCTACAAACATCACTCCCATCCCTAAGGTAGCTAATCCTCAATCAGTATCCCAATTTAGGCATATCTCATGTTGCAATGTTATCTATAAAGTTATATCAAAGCTGTTATGCAAAATATTGGCACAAGTATTGCCTGAGATTATATCTCCTACTCAAGGAGGGTTCATCCAAGGCAGATATATTCTGGAAAACATTCTTGTTTGTCAAGATATCATCAAGTTGTATGGAAGGAAGTCGGTTTCCCCCAGATGCCTCTTTAAATTTGACCTTCAAAAAGTTATGATGTTACAATTTGTATGGAATACTTGTCTAGATTGCTAACTCACACTACTCAAACTCATGGCTTCAAATTCCATCCTTTATGTGGCACTATGCAACTAACAAGTTTGATGTTTGCAGACGACTTGCTGCTGTTCAGTAAAGGTTATATTGGATCCATCATGGTTCTTCTCAGAACATTTGTCACCTTCTCAGCAGCTTCTGGACTTCATATGAGCCCTGACAAATCGAATGTATATTTTAATGGAGTTCAGGAGGATGTAAGGAATGATACACTTCAAGTGTCAGGATGTGTTGGGGGTGCTTTGCCATTTAAGTACTTAGGAGTTCCTATAAAACCTACTAAGTTGAATGCTAAGGATTGCAGGCCTATCATTGATAAGATCATGGAGAGTATAAGAGCTATAGGGGCAAGGAAATTGTCCTATGCAGGAAGACTGGCCTGGTTCTAATTCAATCTGTCCTGAAAACGTTGCACAATTACTGGGCCACTATAGTCATCTGATCTTACCCTCTGCTGTCATTCATAACATAGAAGCACTATGCAGAAATTTCTTATGGGACGGGGGCACTGAGTATAATAGAGCACCTCTTGTTGCTTGGGACAAAGTACGTGTGCAGACCTATCAAAGAAGGAGGATTGGGGATTAAGAAGGATTTGTTGTGGAATAAAGCAGCTGTTGGCAAGTTAGCATAGTGGGTAAGCCAAAAACCAGAAAAACTTTAGGTTAAATGGGTTAGCACCATCTATCTTAAGGGAAAGGAATGGACAGATTATACTCCACCTAATGATGCGTCTTGGACTTGGAAGAAAGTATGCAAAGTTAAGAAGTTGATGCAAACAGTGATACCTACCTATGCCACTCAGAATCAGTACTCTATCAGGAAGATATATGATCATTTAAGAGGTGGACAGCCTTTTCAGACATGGAGTTATCTGACCTGGAATAAATGGACATTGCCAAAGCATTCATTTGTGATCTGGATGTTCCATCATCAAGCTCTGAACACAAATGCCAAGCTGTACAGACTGGGTATTGCCGCTGATGATCACTGTTGCCTCTGTAGGAATGGGACAGAAACACTTGATCATTTGTTTTTCTCCTGTACTTACAGTGCCAACGTCCTTACTCTTCTGCATTCATGGACAGGGATAAAATTCCCCACCACTAACATACATAAGCCAATGGGGCCTTCAAAGACAAGAATAAAAAATAAGAAGAGGGGTAATATATGGGATTCTAAATGCTACAATTTACCTTGTGTGGACTCAAAGGAATAAGGCCAGGGCTAAACCTATGCTGCTTAGACTGACAGTAGTAATGAAGATGCTAAGAGAGGATTTTTGTTTTAAGTTGTCGAAATGCTATAAGGGTAGGATTTCAAGTAGTGATCAAAAATGGATTGATAGACTGATGATGAAATTTGTTGTTTAGGAGGCTAACACCCCTTCCAACTTTTACATGGCAATATATTTTTACATTTTACATGACAAATCCCCGAAGCTTATTCAAGATAGTCCGTAGTTTTCTACTCCTTTAGTTTCCATTAATTGGAGTTAGCTTGTACCATGACTTTCCGAAATTATTTATTCCACTATAAGGGTTATCAAATTAATTATTAGTTTCAACGTTTATAATAACAAGTAATAAACCATAGATACACGTAACTTCTCTTTGCTTGGATCAAAATATCCTATAGATTTACAAAATTGGCCACGGTTTCCGGCAAACCTAATCGATGAAATCCGGACAGAGATTATTTCTCGATAAAAGTTTCTAAATTTCATTATTAATTCGATATTCAACTATGATGAGGTAACTATCAAACTTTTTCACCGGCAAGAACTTTAATGGATCTTATATTCCATTTTTATGTGTCATTTAAAAATCGGGTTTTTTTATCATATTATGCTTTTTATGGCTCAGTTTTATTATATTGATCGTCTTTATATAGTAATATATTCGAATTATTAGTTATGATGGCCATCTGGCCTATTAGCTCAGTTGGTTAGAGCGTCGTGCTAATAACGCGGTCGGAGGTTCAAGACTTGCGATGAGGTAACTATCAAACTTCAATCGTGATTTTTTTTATCGTACTATGTTTGTTGTGGCTCAGTTTTATTATATTGATCGTCTTTTTATAGTAATATCTTTGAACTATTTGCTGTAATAAATATCTGGCCTATTAGCTCAGTTGGTTAGAGCGTCGTGCTAATAACGTGAAGGTCACAGGTTCGAGACCTGCATAGGCCACTGGCAAGAGACATATATGTTTCAATTATTTATAATAACAAGTAATAAACCGTAGATGCATGTAACTTCTCTTTGCGTTGATCAAAATATCCCGGCAAACCTAATAGATGGAATCTAAACCGAAATTATTGATCAAAATATCCCGGCAAACCTAATAGATGGAATCTAAACCGAAATTATTTCTTGATAAAAGTTTCTAAAATTCATTATTAAATTGATATTCAACTGCAATTTAGTAACTATCAAACTTTTTCGCCGGCAAGAACTTTAATGGATCTTAGATTCCATTTTTACGCGTCATTCAAAAATCGGGTTTTTTTTCCTATACTATCCTTTTTGATGGCTCGGTTTTATTGTATTGATCGTCTTTTATAGTAATATATTCGAACTATTTGTTGTAATAGACATCTGACCTATTAACTCAGTTGGTTAGAGCGTCGTGCTAATAATGCAAAGGTCGTAGGTACGAGACCTGTATAAAAATTATATATATTGAAACTTTTATTTTAGCTTTCCTTCGTTACGTTCTTTTCTCTATATTAGCTTTTCTTCGTATTTTAGCTTTCCGTCGTTACGTTCTTTTCCTCTATATTAGCTTTTCTTCGTTCTACTCATTTGGTCTTAGGTTGTACTGTGACTTTTAAAAATTATATATTGCAATACAAGAGGTTATCAAATTAATTATCAGTTTCGATGTTTATAATAAACAGTAATGAATTCATATGGATGCTTATTACCGCTCTTTTCTTGGATCAAAATATCCTAAAGATTTGCAAGATTGACTACAGTTTTCGGCAAACCCGATAATCGGAATCCGGACCGAGATTATTTCTTGACAAAAGCTTTTAAAGTTCATTATTAAATCGACATTTAATTACGATGAGAAATCTATCAAAAAATTTCAGAGGCAAGAACTTTAATGGATCTTAGATTACATTTCTAGGTGTCATTCGCCAATGAGTGTCGATGAGTCGCAAATGTGAGAAAATTGGTGGTCGCGAAATTGGCTAGTGATTTTAGTCTCGCGGTTTTTTTCCAGTCGCCAATTTGGCGACTACTCATTGCAGTCACTTTTTTTGTTGCCCGTTTCCGAGTTTTTTATAGTAACAGTTGGTTAGAGCGTCGTACTAATAACGCGAAGGTCGAACCTGCATAGGCCAATATTTTCATATATAAGACATGTTTTTAAATGCCTTATATCCACCATTACTAAGTACACAATCAATATGATCTTAAGCCAAACTCGCACGGTTTTGTGTTTGATCACGTTCCTTCGAAACCTCGTACAAACGGGTAGAAATTATCTAATTTATAAAAGCAACAACCACGGAGCTGATGTATCGCTCTGTGGTTTAAAATACATTAATTATTTTTGTTTTTCTTAGTATGCCCCACAATGTCCCCCACTACACTCCCATATTTTTTTGTTTTTATATAGAGTATTCGTAATACAACAATCACGTTGAACCGTCGTGTGGTCGTATTAGATATTTAAAAACAACCTATTAATTTTATTGATATCATATAAACGAAATAAATGAATAAAATTAAAATTTAGGATTACATAATTATTAAGTAAATACTTAATGATAATTTTGTATAGTAAAAGACAGAATACGTTCATTCAGCCAAAAATGCGGTCTAATTTAAAATAATACACATATTTTTTTCTAAATTAGTTGCATAATCAGAAATGTGTGAATTAAATAGAATAATTTGATGCGGATCTCCAGCTTATGAATTACGTGATATTATTAAATCACAGTACAATACTACTTAACTACAAAACTAACATCATATATAAGTCAATCATGAAACAAATTGCGTTATAAAATTAACGATGATATAATCAAGTGTTGGAAAATATAGTCAAAAATAGAAAAAACTAATAAATTAAATTAACCCAATAGGGTCAAAATCTTAAGAAAAATTACAAATCAATATTAATGTTGTAAAAATAATCAAATACTACACCAAAAAGTGATTGAAAATTTTAAATAAAAGATCATATTATTCTATAAAAACAATAGTTTATAAAATATATGAATTATTCATAGATCGACTTTTTTTTCATTTGAGTGAAACACATCTATAAAATCTTATTAAAAGGGTAACTAAAAAATGTGACATGGCAAATTTTAATGTGACGTGGCAAAATTTAAATGTGACTTGGCATATTTAAATGTGACATAACATATTTTAAATGTGACATGGCGTATTTATGTGATGAATTGTCAATTTATTATTACATGACATTAATTTATTTCACTTATCTATAAATTAATTTAATTCACTTATCTATAATATTAAAGGATATTATCAATATTCTTAAATTAATTTTGTTTATTAAATATATTGTTTTCCAAAATTTATGTAACCCTTCAAAATTTAAATCAAGATTTCGTCTTAAATTAATTTTGTATATTAAATATATTGTTTTCCAAATTTATGTAAACCTTCAAAATTTAAATCAAAATTTCGTAATTTATAATTAATATTGACATTTTAATTGAAATTGATGTAATAAAATATGTTAATAAATTTTATAATTATAGTTACATTTTTTTTAATAAAACATATTAATAATTAATAAAAACAACTCATATTACTTAACACCCACCGTTTTTTTAACATTTTTTCCTATTTATTTCATTTTCATATTTAAACATGGTAATAAATTCATTAAATCTCCTCATAATACTTAATCCCCACCAAATTAATTATAATTTTTTCTTATTTAATTAATTTTTGTAATATAATATGTTAATAAATTGATCAAAACTCTTTATATTAATTAACAACCGTAATTTGCACTAATATTTTGTTTCCTATTTAATTCATTTCTTGAATTTTTTCAGCAATCAATTATCTAATCTAATAATATCACAAAATAAATTAAAATTAAAATTAAAATATGGAAATATATGGTTGTCTGATGTCTATAAAAAACCATAATAGCTATAATAGTTTATATTCACTCTATTTGTTTAAAATATATTTCCCATGAGTTTCTACTTATGGATTATATTTCATGGTTTAATTTATTTATTTGACGATAATGAGTATATTGAGAATTATTGTTGAGTGGTGTTGTCGTTGCTGTTGTTGTTGTTGCAGTGGTGATGTTCAATAAAACATATTTTAATTTGCGATATATTTTAGATCACTCTGCAATTTTCTCTTAAGTCTTATTATTATATACTTGCTCAATTTCATTTAATTGGATATAATTTCATTAAATTAAATACATATATAAATCTATAAATATAATATATAAATAAAAGGCAAGGCAAAGAATGAGTCAACAATTTTCATGCAAGCTAGATTTTGTAAAAAAAAAATGTAAAAAAGGGAAAAAATAATTTAAGCAAACCTTTTACATTTATTTTCTCTCTACTTCATATTTATGTCTATTAAATTTGCTAATAATTATAAAATGATGATTAAAAGTCACAAAACATTGCTTCATATTTATGTATATATTAAATTTGATAATAATAATAATAATAATTAATAACAATAATAAATATAAGTCGTCCAAAAGTCATAAAATGCATCATCAATTGGCTATAAATATTTGATGGAAAGACAACATGTGGGCCAAAATTCACTAGTTAGTTAAATGAAAAGTAGTTAACTGGTTTAGGTCGTAATTAATGGGCAACAATATGAAAAAAAGTACATAAAAATATTGTAAAATAAATTTGAAATAAGTAAAAATTGAACTAAAAAATCGCAACACTTTTTAACTAATACAGAATAACCAAAAAAAAAAAAAAAACTAAAAAATCTTTTAAACTGATAAAATAAGAAAAAAAAATTAGATATGTGATTAGTATCATATTCGAGGGTAATGATTAGTCATGGAGTATAATACCCGAAAGAGTGATAGCTGATTATATTGGTAGTTGAGAGGCTTGAAAGAGAGTAAATATAGGGTCGGGATTTGTTTACAAGATTCTATATGCACATAAAGGTATAATATGACTTATTTGGAGGTGGGCCGTGTAGTTTATATATGAAGTACGCAGTAATATTGAATTCGTTTTAACCCATTGTTGAAAATAAATTTACACGCGTACTACTCGATATTTACAAGTTCTTATTTAACACGGGTGTATCTGTCTTAAGTTTAGTACGCGTTAGGTAATATGTGTAAGATAAAAACGTAATGTATTGGGTTAAACAACAACTTTGTTATGCTTAAAAGGATTATATTTAACCGATTTTGATGTTAAGATTGATACCTTCGTCTTATGGGAGACTAACCTATTATTTGCATGGGTTATATTACTTTCTACATAGTACAGGTTTGGGTCAGAGATAGTATTTGGTAATTATTTTATGGAGTAATTGTTTTTTCAGGTATAAATATGAATTATTATTTACAATCTTTTTAACAATAATTATTCATGTAATTTTTCTAACACATGAAAACATAGTAGTATTTATTATGTAGTACATGTTAATGAGATTTTTGAAGTATTTTTCTAACACCTTATAATATATCTTTATATGATAATTTATTGGGTTTAAATATATAATAAATTGATTAAACCGTTTTAAAGGTGCACAAGTCTATTCTAATTTTGTTCCATTTATTAAGTAACATTTTGTACTAAATGAAAATTGAGTTAGAATTTGCATTTTAGGATATTACGGGCCAAAAGTTTCATTTTGCCCTGTGCACGGGTGTAATTAAATGAAAAAACAGGTTAATAATTTGTAATTTCACTAATTCTATGATAATTTCCGCAAGAATAATTTTGTTTTATCTATATAAGTCAACATTTTTTTAGGCCGCCACCTAAGTAACAACGCTTAAGTAGAAATTCAAATTTAGCTTTCAAGAATGCGTATCTACTATAATAATTACTCGACCAGTTAACACTATTATATCATTTTATACTAATTGCAAGTGAAATTTTCAAATGAAATTCATAATTTTTTTAATTAACTAATTATTACATTAGCCAATTAAATTGTCAAATAACAAGTAGGGAGAATTTTATTACTTTACTTTAAAACTTAATTTACATTTACAACTTTTTTATAATAACTCCTTAAATAACATACCCGTACAATTTGCACAGGTTTAAAACTAGTAACTATTTGAAAAGGTAGTACACTAGGATCTCCGGCCTCTAACTGATTAATAACAATAGCTAACTGACTGACTTGATTCTCTAAGATACTTAATTTTTTGGTAATTTACAACTCTATCATCGATAACATTAAGGCTTTGTTTGGATTAAGAGAATTGGAGGGAAAGGGAGGGGAGGGAAATGGAGGGATTTATCTTTTTTTGTTTGGATACAATTTATGGGAGAAGGAAATGAGAGGGGAAGGAAATACGGAATGTAATTTCTCCCCCTTAGAACAAATAAAAATCTCTCCAAGGGAGGCAAGATTTGGAGAGAAAACTTCATTTGAACTTTCATCTAATTATACAAGTCTTATTTTCTTGGATAATCTCACTCTATTATACCACCCCCTTCCTTCCTCCCCTTCCATTTCCATCTCATCAATTTTGTTATCCAAACAACCTCAATTCATTTTCCTTCACCTCCCCTCCCTTTCCCTCCTAAAATTGTATCCGGAGCCTAAGAGTAAGAGTCTGAATCATCTCCTCCGTGGACATTGATGATGAGCTCGGTAGTGCTTGTTCTGGCTTGTTGAGGCACTTGTTGAGTAACTGATTGTCGGTGCTGAATAAACTAACTTTTAGGAGGGGTCGATGATGGACCAGCTTTAGAATTTATCCAACAATAGTTAGTATTGTGCCTTTCACTCTTACATGTCTTGGAATACGGATCCCATTTTATGTTATTTGGAGTACTCTCTCAAACATCATTCATCTCTTTAGTACCACTCTCGTGCACGTAGGGGAACAAAATCGTTGGGATGCTGGCCCAAAAGATGTTTATCCGGATCATTGATACTAGTCCCGCTAAAACATGGTAATTGATGTATCAACCCAGATTTCAGTTTGAAGCTAACTCCATCCATCAACGCTGAAAAAGTGATACACAGTGGTTGAACCGACGTCAAGATTTGGAGCAGAGAACTCCCTTAATGTGCGGGTTATTCTAGCCAGTGGCGAACGTACTCAGTAGCGGGGGTAGCTACCCCATCCAAAATTTTTTTTTGAGAAAATTAAAATTTGCTACCCCATTAAAAAATCGCAATTTATTTTCGCAGTACGTTTTTACTCAATACAGTACTTTTTACACTAAATTTTCCATTTGTCGTCCTTTCCTAGAAAAACCTTAAACCTAATTCTCTCTTGCTTCTCTCTACTATTGAAACCTTTACCATCTTCCACCCCATTAAAAATTTACAACTATGAACGATTATTCAAGTATTCAAGTGACGAACAGGTAATTAATACATTAATTTATATTACTTAGTAATTTGGTTTTTTTTAATAATATATTTTCCTTTTTAATTAGGGTTTGTTCATCCACCTGAAAAAAAGAATCATGGTTAATTATTTAGAAACGAATTGAGATGCTTAATACTACGTAGTACTTCAATTGATTTAGAAATCAAATCAACTTAATTGCTTAATCAATCTTTGTCAATTAGTACTAAACAACGTATTTCATTAATTTGGGTTTTTTTTTCTTTTTACCAAAGTAGTACAGTTATTTTATTTATTTTTTCCTTTTTTCCAATATATTCTTAATTATTATGTTACCTTACGTTAATTTTCGCGCATATTGTTTTTATAAAATTACTCGTCATGAAAATAGGGTACAAAAATTTAATAAAATAATAAAAATAAAATAAAATTAATAATAGTTATACGATTAATTTTCGCAGTACACATTTTACTGTATTGAGTAAAAATGTACTGAGAAAATAAATTATTTTCGTAGTACACATTTTGATATGGGAGAGAAAACATTAGAGAGAGACTAGAGAAAGAAAATGAAAAGAAAAATAAGAGGGGTAAAATCGTCAACAGTGTACTGTATCGAGTAAAATGTGTACTGCGAAAATCAGGACCCAAAAAAATGGAATTACTCTTTCACATACTAATTTTAGTTTTTCACATACATTTTTGTATAATCTTTCCGTAGCATACCCTTTTCCCTAAATCTAATCAACTTAATTCTTATATGGAGTATATACTTTTCCCCTGAAATTTTCCCGACACCTAATCAAATTAACTCATATATGAAGTATATACTTTTCCCTAATCGAATAATTTTTTTTTAATAATGGATTATAATTCTCTAATCAGTAAAGTAATTTTGTTATAGAGCAATTATTAATATATTTTGTTGAAATTATTAGGGTTTATTAATTAATAAATTAATTGTTTACTTGTTGACTTACAAGGAATAGAAGAGGCGAAGCTGTAACATCCCGTATTTTCGTAAAATCTAATTTAAACATTTTAAATTATTTTAAGTAATAAAATAATATTTTAATAATTTAACTCGGAAGATTTTAATTTAAAAAGTAAGATCCGTCTTAAGAACCTCAAGTCCTTAAGACGAATACAAACTTGGCAACATTTAAATATCCGACTTAAACATCCATTCTATTTTATCCGACCCGTTTCATAATACGGAAAGGACACCTCATTGTACCCTACATATTTAATATGTCGACATCTTCATCCTTCAACATTTCATTTCACTGTTAAACCAAATTCTTCACAAACCTCCATTAATACTCCTTTCTTTTGAGCTTTTCTCCCTCATCCGTTCTTCAAATTGCAAAAGTAAGTACATTTTCGGAATCCTCGTTCGATTTCCTAGTCATCCATCACTTTCATTTTTCATTTCGTCGACTTTGAAAAACGGTCTGTTTTCCTTAAATTCCGTTTTAAGTACTTAAAATCCGTTTTCTATGTTGTAGGTGTTGGCCTGGACGATCCCGACACCGATAGTTACGTGATTGAGGAGGATCATCTGCCGGAGTAAGCTTAAAAGGTGACGATAATGAGAAACTCGGCCTTTATGTGTATATTAGCATATTTGTTGTGATTCTTGTTTGGTTTCTGATTTTTGTCGAAATATAATGTTAAAGGACTTAGTAACATGTTTAGGGTGATGTTGTTGTGAAGAATTCATGCTTGGATTGTTTGTTATATGCTTTTAAGTATATTTTCAGTTTTTCTCATTTTGCGACGGATACATGTTAAATTCATTTGAGGATTGTTATGGGACTTACCTGCTGATAGATTGGTAGTATTTGGCGTTTGATATTGTTGTTTAAACATCACATGAATCGTTGTGCAAGTTTTGGTGTCGATTGATTGTTTTGTTGAAGGCTGAAATTTGCGATTTTCGTATCAGGCTCTCTGAGCCGGTCGACCGACCGGCCGCCGGTCGACCGGCTGGGAGAGCATATGTGTGTTTTTTTTTTGTATTTTTGGGAACATGGCCTTGGACTGCCAGCCGGCCGACCGGCTGCCTGCCGACCGGCTGGTAGTCGTTGTATGTTGTGTATGTTTTGCGAGAACATAAGTAGGATGGGAGCCCAGCCGGCAGACCGGCCGCCTGCCAGCCGGCTGGGAGTGCATATGGGGTGGTTTGCGAAATAGGGAAGGCTAGGGAGTGGAGTCCCAGCCGGCCGACTGGCTGCCTGCCGACCGGCTGGGAGTCCTTTGTGATGTTCTCGGTTTTGAAAAGAAAGGCATAGGCTGAGGGACCACCAGCCGGCCGACCGGCTGCCTGCCGACCGGCTGGGGATCCCTGATGGCGGTTTCGAGTTGTTTTCGCGTGTAACTTTCAAACGGTTAATCGGTTTTACTTGAAACTCGTTTTGTATACCCGTGTCATATATTTGAGGTCCCCGGTGTACGGGCAACAGTATATTGGGTTCGGGAATAGAGTGAGGATAGAGACCCCCCGGTCGGGTAACCGAAAGGGAAACCGGCTCTCCCTCGCCTTAGTTCCCGGGATCTATTAAGTGTTGATTAGTTGTTTAAGAAGTTAGAACTATAGGTTAGTTTCTACCTTTGGATGTTAGTGGTTACACTGGTTGTCGCGTGGTGGGATATGTGTTAAGCTCACCTCTGGACCCACTACGTGTTTATATGCCGCGTGACGGGATATGTGTTAAGCTCACCTCTGGACCCGTTACGTGTTTTGCTTGGGCGTGTCAGGATATGTGTTAAGCTCACCTCTGGACCTGACACGTGATCGGTTGTCGTACAAGGGATATGTGTTAAGTTCACCTCTGGACCCGTTGTGCGGCGACTGTGTATTGGTATATGTGTTAAGTTCACCTCTGGACCCAATACATGTTTGTAGCATTGGGATATGTGTTAAGCTCACCTCTGGACCCTTTGCTTTTGGATGATTAGGGATATGTGTTAAGTTCACCTCTGGACCCTTTTCATGATTGTAAGTTTAGGGATATGTGTTAGGTTCACCTCTGGACCCTTTACTTGTTTGGATGTTGGGATATGTGTTAAGTTCACCTCTGGACCTGACATAGTGTAGTAATGGGATATGTGTTAAGTTCACCTCTGGTCCCGTTGCTAGTGTTATGGATGTTTATCTGCTTGCCTAGATGATGGTACAGTGTCAGATATGCATGCTGAGTTATGGATGTTTTATCTGCTTGCCTTGATGTTGGTACAGTGTCAGATATGCATGATGAGTAAATGATGTTTAATTGAGTTATGGTTTAATCATCCAAGGCATTGGATGACTCTTAGTTCAGTTTCATAAATAGTTGGATTGAAAGACCCCCCGACTGGATAACCAGTAGGGAAACCGGCTCTACTTCCTATTTGTTTATGAAGTTGGTTGAGAGCCGTGCATGGTAATCGCATGATTGTAAGAGATCAGATGATGAGTTGTTTATGCTTCACATGTTGTTATATGTTGGAGTATTCTGTATTGTTTTATATGTTACGTGTTGTCACAAAAGGTGGCTAGGAGAACTCTAGTCACTCCCCACTGATTGTGGCGTACATGTTTTCATGTATGTAGGTACATGCTGGTTGGAGATGGGTTCACGAGAGCTAGCGAGTGATGATCCTGCTGTCATCATATGACTTACCTTATATCGCATAGCTAGACTCTTAGACTTGTGCTACCTTCGTTTTGGTGCCTGTAGGGATGTTCCATCCCAGGCTGATGTATATATTGGTTTTGATACTTAGAACTGTTACTTATCTATTTTGGTTTTATTTCAGTCTCAGTTTCTGTTTCAGTTTAAGACTTCTCGCATGTTGTTTTCTTTAAAAAGTTTTAATTCCGCTGCAATTTTGGTACTTTTGTATGTTTATATTTCCGCTTTCGCGAGGGGTTTTACAGTTGGTATCAGAGCATTATTGCTCCCGACGCACTCATGTGACCCCCAACCTTAACTTGACCAAATAAACAAATAATGAATGAGAGATGGGTAGATCTAAGGACGTATTTTGTAGTCTATTTGTGATTTCTAATTGCTAAGCTAATACTTGTTTTCTCTTTTAAAAGGATGGTGAGACCTAGGGCTGCTGATAACATTGTGCTGCAAGCAATTCAGCATTTGCTTGAGACTCAGAGACAGCAAGCAGGGAATGTTCCACCTCCTCCACCGCCAGGCAACGAGGCTAATCGTCCTGGTAGTTTTTCATGGATAGCTTCGCAGATGTCCCGTAGCCACGTGAAGACATATGGTGGCGAGGTTGATCCGGTAGCTCTTACCGAGTGGTTCAGGGAGATGGAGAGGAGCTTTGCTATGTATTCGGTGGGTAGAGAGGATAGAGTGCGGCTAGCCACTCACTTTCTTACCCTTGAGGCCGACAGGTGGTGGGCGTTGACAGGACCTACTTTCACTCATGACCCTCTGTTCGATTGGGATGCTTTCAAGGATAAGCTCGAGACGAGGTTCTATCCTAAAGAGCTCAGATCACAGCGACTCAAAGAATTCATGGATTTGAAGCAAGGCAAGATGTCAGTTCAGGAGTTCACAGACCGTTTCAACCAGCTAGCTCACTTCGCATCGAGATTTGTTAGAGACGAGGCCGAGAGAGTCTACTTTTACCGTGGCAAGCTAGGGCCACGCATCGAGAGCATGGTTCGTCGAGATTCGACTTCTTTTGTGGAGGTATATGATGATGCTATTTGGGCTGAGAGTTCTATTCGAACCATAGATGCTGAGACCCGTGCCGCTACTTCTAGTGTGACTCCTCACCAGAGATCAGTGTACCAGGGGAAGAGACCATTTGTTCCTTCTACTTCTTCGCCTTCTTCCCAGAAGAAGCGTTTTGAGAGGTTCTCTGCTCCGGTTGCTAAGACCACATTTCACACCGACACATCTGCTAGTGTTTGCCACCGTTGTGGTAAACCTTCTCATCCGGGTTTTGATTGTTTCAAGAATGCTTATAAGTGTTTCACTTGTAATGGATATGGGCATCGATCTTATGAGTGTCCCGAGAGGAACACCGCACTTGGCAAGGCTGCCACTGCTGCTGCAGCGACTAAAGGAGGAAAGCCGAAAGGGAAGATCTTTGTGATGAGTAGGGCTGAGGCAGAGGCTCATCCAGATATTGTTGCCGGTATCTTTTCTTTTCTTGGCGCTGAGTGCCTTATTTTATTCGATACTGGAGCTTCTTTATCATTTATATCGACTCAGTTTGCCGACCGTCTAGCTCTTGAGTCTTCATTGGTTGAGGAGACTTCTATTTCCTTACCTTCTGGAGACGTGTTTTCCTGCTCTTCGTCCCATAGGGATGTTCCTATTATTATTGGTCAAGCCACATTTCCAGCGGACTTACTGAGATTTCCTCTCGAGGAGTTTGATATTATCCTCGGTATGGATTGGTTATCGCGATACCATGCTCGCTTCGAGTGTCGCGACCAGAAAATCTGCTTGAGGAGTTCTTCAGGAGTTCATGTTTCCTATAGGGGAACTCGCCCTCAAAGGGGTGTTCGTGTTATCTCTTCGATGAAAGCTTCTCATCTTCTTAGGAAGGGCTGCCAAGCCTTCCTGTGTGTTGTTACAGCTGCTAAACCATCGCTACCGAAGCTTGAGGAGGTAGCCATTGTTCGTGAGTATCCAGATGTGTTCCCAGATGACTTGCCAGGGATACCGCCAGAGAGAGATGTGGAGTTTACTATTGAGCTTGTTCCAGGTACCGGACCGATTTCTAAAGCTCCTTACCGTATGGCTCCGCCAGAGTTGAAAGAGTTGAAGCAGCAATTGGAAGAGATGATCGAGAAGGGTTTCATTAGACCTAGTGCTTCTCCGTGGGGTGCTCCCGTTTTGTTCGTTAAGAAGAAAGATGGTTCCATGAGACTTTGCATTGACTATAGAGAGTTGAACCGAGTGACCGTGAAGAACAGATATCCTTTACCTAGGATAGATGACTTGTTTGATCAGTTGAGAGGTGCTTCTAGGTTTTCTAAGATTGATCTTCGATCGGGTTATCATCAGATTCCAGTGAGAGAGGCTGATATTGCGAAGACTGCTTTTCGTACCAGATATGGGCATTTTGAGTTCGTGGTTATGCCTTTTGGGTTGACTAATGCACCGGCTATTTTCATGGATCAGATGAACCGTACCTTCAGTGAGTATCTTGACACTTGTGTTGTGGTGTTTATCGATGACATTCTCATTTATTCGAAGACCGATGAGGAGCATGCTGAGCATCTTCGATTGATTCTTGGGATATTGCGTCGTCAGAAGTGGTTTGCGAAGTTCTCAAAGTGCGAGTTTTGGCTTTCTAAGGTGGCATTTCTTGGACATGTTATATCTAGTGAGGGAGTTATGGTTGATCCCGCGAAGATTGAGGCTGTAGTAGATTGGGAGAGTCCCAAAGATGTTGGAGAGATCCGTAGTTTCCTTGGATTGGCTGGTTATTATCGTAGATTCGTTGAGGATTTCTCTAGATTAGCTCGCCCGATGACTCAGTTGCTGAAGAAAGAAGCCAAATTTGTGTGGACCGACAAGTGTGAGAGTTCTTTTCAGGAGTTGAAGACCAGATTGACTTCCGCCCCCGTGTTAGCTTTGCCAGAGATCGGAGTGGACTTTGATGTGTATTGTGATGCTTCGATGTTAGGACTTGGATGCGTACTAATGCAGAGTGGTAAGGTGATAGCCTAATCATCTAGACAGTTGAGAGTTCATGAGGTGAACTATCCGACACATGATTTGGAGTTGGCCGCAGTTGTTCATGCTCTGAAGATGTGGCGTCATTACCTGATTGGATCCCATTGCCGTATTTTCACAGATCACAAGAGTCTTAAGTACATTTTTACACAGAAAGACCTTAACATGAGACAGAGACGTTGGCTAGAGTTGGTGAAAGATTACGACATTGAGTTGTTATATCATGAGGGAAAAGCCAATGTGGTTGCAGATGCGCTTAGCCGCAAGACTTCTCACTCGATGAGTGCTTTGAGGGTATTGCCCGATGAGTTGTGTTCCGAGTTCCGGAAGCTGAGGTTAGAGATGGTGGGTAGTGGTTTCGATTGGTTAGCCGCTATGACTGCCGAGCCGTCTTTATATTGGGAGATTCGCCAGAGTTTGCCTTCAGATGCCGATTTCAAGAAGTTCGAGGCTAAGATTTCGAGTGGTGTTGCACCTGACTTGGTGATTGATGCTGATGGTTTCCTTAGGTTCCGTGGTAGGATGTATGTCCCCGATGTGCCATATTTGAGGAAGAGGGTTCTTGATGAGGCTCATTCGTCACCGTACTCCGTTCATCCAGGAGGAGAGAAGATGCACAAGGATTTGAGGCTTATGTTTTGGTGGCCTGGTATGAAGAAGGAGATCTTGGATTATGTTAGTAGGTGCTTGACTTGTCAACAAGTCAAGATAGAGCATAGGAGACCTCGTGGTTTGCTACAGCCGCTTCCCGTTCCTCAGTGGAAGTGGGAGTGTATATCTATGGACTTCGTTACAGCATTGCCTAAGACAGTTGGAGGCAAGGATGCGATTTGGGTTATTGTGGATAGGCTAACTAAGTGTGCCCGATTTGTGCCTATCAGAGAGACATGGGATATGGACCGTTTAGCCAGGGCTTATATTGCTGAGATAGTCCGCTATCATGGTGTCCCGAGGGAGATAGTTTCAGATCGAGATCCGAGATTTTGTTCCAGGTTCTGGAAGGCTTTGCAGGAGGCTATGGGTAGCCGTTTGTTGTTGAGCACCGCATTTCACGCCGCGACCGATGGTCAGTCCGAGAGGACTATTCAGACACTGGAGGATTTGCTCCGCGCTTGTGCTCTTGATTTTCAGAGTTCTTGGGAGCAGTGTTTGCCGTTGGTAGAGTTTTCTTACAACAACAGTTATCATGCTTCCATTGGTATGGCTCCGTACGAGGCTCTTTATGGTAGGAAGTGCCGTAGTCCGATTTGTTGGGACCAGGCTAGTGACGTTCGTGACCTAGGACCGGACCAGTTAGTTGTTACTATTGATCAGGTTCAGCTTATCAGAGGTAGGATGAAGGCCGCACAGGACCGGCAGAAATCCTATGCTGATGTTCGCCGTAGACCCTTAGAGTTTGAGGTGGGTGATAGAGTCTTCTTGAGAGTTTCGCCAATGAAGGGTGTTAAGAGGTTTGGAGTTAAGGGCAAGTTGAGCCCTAAGTATATCGGACCTTTTGAGATCGTAAAAAGGATTGGTGCTGCTGCATATCGATTGGACTTGCCTCCTAGTTTGGGCAAGGTTCATAGCGTTTTTCATGTTTCCCAGCTCCGCAGATACATCAGTGACCCGAGTCATGTTTTGCCTAGAGAGATCGAGAACTTGGAGCCGAGTCTTGCTTTCGAGGAGCGTCCAGTGAAGATCCTTGACCGTCAGGAGAGGAAGCTTAGGAGCAAGGTGGTGCCGCTAGTGAAGATCCTTTGGCGTTGCGGTGATGTTGAGGAGCAGACATGGGAGACTGAAGCATCGATGCGTATCGCGCATCCCTCTCTTTTCGAGTGAGGTATAGTTAGTTAGAACTTATCTTCGTTCGAGTTTCGAGGACGAAACTTTTTGAAGTTGGGGTGATTGTAACATCCCGTATTTTCGTAAAATCTAATTTAAGCATTTTAAATTATTTTAAGTAATAAAAAAATATTTTGATAATTTAACTCGGAAGATTTTAATTTAAAAAGTAAGATCCGTCTTAAGAACCTCAAGTCCTTAAGACGAATACAAACTTGGCAACATTTAAATATCCGACTTAAACATCCGTTCTATTTTATCCGACCCGTTTCATAATACGGAAAGGACACCTCATTGTACCCTACATATTTAATATGTCGACATCTTCATCCTTCAACATTTCATTTCACTGTTAAACCAAATTCTTCACAAACCTCCATTAATACTCCTTTCTTTTGAGCTTTTCTCCCTCATCCGTTCTTCAAATTGCAAAAGTAAGTACATTTTCGGAATCCTCGTTCGATTTCCTAGTCATCCATCACTTTCATTTTTCATTTCGTCGACTTTGAAAAACGGGC
Organism: Silene conica; assembly: GCA_029255685.2. Classification (NCBI taxonomy): domain Eukaryota; kingdom Viridiplantae; phylum Streptophyta; class Magnoliopsida; order Caryophyllales; family Caryophyllaceae; genus Silene; species Silene conica. Next base: position 81,144,777 of record CM055314.2, read on the forward strand.
TGTTTTCCTTAAATTCCGTTTTAAGTACTTAAAATCCGTTTTCTATGTTGTAGGTGTTGGCCTGGACGATCCCGACACCGATAGTTACGTGATTGAGGAGGATCATCTGCCGGAGTAAGCTTAAAAGGTGACGATAATGAGAAACTCGGCCTTTATGTGTATATTAGCATATTTGTTGTGATTCTTGTTTGGTTTCTGATTTTTGTCGAAATATAATGTTAAAGGACTTAGTAACATGTTTAGGGTGATGTTGTTGTGAAGAATTCATGCTTGGATTGTTTGTTATATGCTTTTAAGTATATTTTCAGTTTTTCTCATTTTGCGACGGATACATGTTAAATTCATTTGAGGATTGTTATGGGACTTACCTGCTGATAGATTGGTAGTATTTGGCGTTTGATATTGTTGTTTAAACATCACATGAATCGTTGTGCAAGTTTTGGTGTCGATTGATTGTTTTGTTGAAGGCTGAAATTTGCGATTTTCGTATCAGGCTCTCTGAGCCGGTCGACCGACCGGCCGCCGGTCGACCGGCTGGGAGAGCATATGTGTGTTTTTTTTTTGTATTTTTGGGAACATGGCCTTGGACTGCCAGCCGGCCGACCGGCTGCCTGCCGACCGGCTGGTAGTCGTTGTATGTTGTGTATGTTTTGCGAGAACATAAGTAGGATGGGAGCCCAGCCGGCAGACCGGCCGCCTGCCAGCCGGCTGGGAGTGCATATGGGGTGGTTTGCGAAATAGGGAAGGCTAGGGAGTGGAGTCCCAGCCGGCCGACTGGCTGCCTGCCGACCGGCTGGGAGTCCTTTGTGATGTTCTCGGTTTTGAAAAGAAAGGCATAGGCTGAGGGACCACCAGCCGGCCGACCGGCTGCCTGCCGACCGGCTGGGGATCCCTGATGGCGGTTTCGAGTTGTTTTCGCGTGTAACTTTCAAACGGTTAATCGGTTTTACTTGAAACTCGTTTTGTATACCCGTGTCATATATTTGAGGTCCCCGGTGTACGGGCAACAGTATATTGGGTTCGGGAATAGAGTGAGGATAGAGACCCCCCGGTCGGGTAACCGAAAGGGAAACCGGCTCTCCCTCGCCTTAGTTCCCGGGATCTATTAAGTGTTGATTAGTTGTTTAAGAAGTTAGAACTATAGGTTAGTTTCTACCTTTGGATGTTAGTGGTTACACTGGTTGTCGCGTGGTGGGATATGTGTTAAGCTCACCTCTGGACCCACTACGTGTTTATATGCCGCGTGACGGGATATGTGTTAAGCTCACCTCTGGACCCGTTACGTGTTTTGCTTGGGCGTGTCAGGATATGTGTTAAGCTCACCTCTGGACCTGACACGTGATCGGTTGTCGTACAAGGGATATGTGTTAAGTTCACCTCTGGACCCGTTGTGCGGCGACTGTGTATTGGGATATGTGTTAAGTTCACCTCTGGACCCAATACATGTTTGTAGCATTGGGATATGTGTTAAGCTCACCTCTGGACCCTTTGCTTTTGGATGATTAGGGATATGTGTTAAGTTCACCTCTGGACCCTTTTCATGATTGTAAGTTTAGGGATATGTGTTAGGTTCACCTCTGGACCCTTTACTTGTTTGGATGTTGGGATATGTGTTAAGTTCACCTCTGGACCCGACATAGTGTAGTAATGGGATATGTGTTAAGTTCACCTCTGGACCCGTTGCTAGTGTTATGGATGTTTATCTGCTTGCCTAGATGATGGTACAGTGTCAGATATGCATGCTGAGTTATGGATGTTTTATCTGCTTGCCTTGATGTTGGTACAGTGTCAGATATGCAGGATGAGTAAATGATGTTTAATTGAGTTATGGTTTAATCATCCAAGGCATTGGATGACTCTTAGTTCAGTTTCATAAATAGTTGGATTGAAAGACCCCCCGACTGGATAACCAGTAGGGAAACCGGCTCTCCTTCCTATTTGTTTATGAAGTTGGTTGAGAGCCGTGCATGGTAATCGCATGATTGTAAGAGATCAGATGATGAGTTGTTTATGCTTCACATGTTGTTATATGTTTGAGTATTCTGTATTGTTTTATATGTTACGTGTTGTCACAAAAGGTGACTAGGAGAACTCTAGTCACTCCCCACTGATTGTGGCGTACATGTTTTCATGTATGTAGGTACATGCTGGTTGGAGATGGGTTCACGAGAGCTAGCGAGTGATGATCCTGCTGTCATCATATGACTTACCTTATATCGCATAGCTAGACTCTTAGACTTGTGCTACCTTCGTTTTGGTGCCTGTAGGGATGTTCCATCCCAGGCTGATGTATATATTGGTTTTGATACTTAGAACTGTTACTTATCTATTTTGGTTTTATTTCAGTCTCAGTTTCTGTTTCAGTTTAAGACTTCTCGCATGTTGTTTTCTTTAAAAAGTTTTAATTCCGCTGCAATTTTGGTACTTTTGTATGTTTATATTTCCGCTTTCACGAGGGGTTTTACAGAAGCGATTAATGTTGTTCTGATGAAATCATGGCAGATTATTCACGATGAAGGGTGTCTTGTTGTTGCTATGATCGATGTGAACTATCAACCAATTTCAGCAACATGCATTGTAATAGGTGTATAGTGCTGGGATGATATATCTCTTTATAATTTAAAATCTGGCTGAATCATTGACAGGGAAAGGGGAACGCGTGAGAAGGGAGATGACGGATATGAGGAGGTCGGATGTTGATTAGATTGACCAGATGAGGTGGATGGAGGTGGTGTCCGGCAACTAGACTGACCGGAGGTGGTGAATGGAGATGAAGAATGGGAGGAATAAAATCAATTAGGTTAGGGAATGGAAAAAATGACAAGGGTAAGATTGTAAAAAGCGTATGTAAAAGAGTAAAATCCGTATGTGAAAAAGCACGTCCCAAAAATAATATATGTTATAATTATATAATAATTTATTAATTTATGGAAGTAAATATGCTAAAAAATAGGCGTTTCCTAAATAAACTCAACCATATAAAAAAAGATTCCAAATTAATTTTTCTATTAAACGTAACCTAATACCTATTGGATTGTTTTAAGAAGAAAAAAAACTGCTATTTGAGTACTTGGCCGACTCGTCGTTGCCGTTTCATCTCCGCCTTTCTCTAATCCCGTCGTCTAATCAATAATCGTCATTATAAGGTAATTATGAACTCTTTGAAGCTAATAATGTTGTGATTTGAGTAGTAGTAATAAAATTATTGATTGATAATTTGATATTGATGTATGTGATTTGTGAATATGTGATAATTTCTTATACTTCGTAGAATACTTGGATTGTTGGATGATGAATTAAATTCAATTTGTGAATTATAATAGATTATTAATATCTAATTGGTAATTTTGGGAGTAGTTTGTTGATTTTAGATGGTGAGTTGTTGAGTTTAAATAATCGGGGATGAAATGGAGAGAGTAAAAATAATGGGGAATAAGAACAAAATTGCTATATCACGCCCCCTGTTTCACTTGTTACGCCCCCTATTTTTTAAAAATTTCCCATTTTGCCCCTGAGAATTTGTTTGATTTTGCTTTTTTTTTATTTTTGACGTACTGTTGACGGCCGGGTTTTTAGTCGGATTTTTGTGAGACGGTAATTGAGATGGTTTGTGTGACGATTTTGAGACGGTTTTTTGAGATTGTTCTTGAGACGGTTTTTGATAATAATTTTGATAATAATTTTGATAATAATTTTTTGATAATAATTTTGGAGACTATTTGTTGAGAATGATTTTGAGACGGTATTTTGGCACGGTTTTTTAGACGGTTATTGAGACGGATAATACGGTTAATTGTGACATGATTTGTTTTTGACGGTTTTTATAATAAACAATTGTCATCGGTTATTATTAATAATAAACAATTTTTGAGACGGTTTTTAAGACGGTTTTTGAGACGGGTTTTTATGTTTATGTTACAAAACCCTCCTCTTTACTCCCCATTCTTCCCACTTACTTCTCATTCCTCCTCTTACTCTTCATTCTTTCAAACTAAAGCCCTTTCTATTTACACAAACACACTTATATCCATCACTCCTTCTCCAATTTCAATCATTCATCTTCCATTTTTACAACTATAAGGTATGTATTCTAATTAGTTTTGTTATTTTATTATTATATTAGATTTAAATTAATTGATTTTAGATTAGTTATTTTAGGTGGATATTAATGATGTTTGAAGCCAATTAGGTAGTAATATATGTGATTTGTTTGTTAGTTTAGACGGTTTTAATTGCGAATTAGGAAGAAATTTTTGGAACGAAATTGCGTATGTCTCGTGAAAAACACGACATGACCTTGGCCATATCGTGTAGACCACACGACACAGCCATGGCCATGTCGTGTGGACTACACGACACAGCCTAGGCCATGTCGTGTGGACTACACGACACAGCTAGGCTGTGTCGTGTAGTCCACACGATATGGGATGGCCATGACTGTGTCGTGTGGTCTACACGACATGGCCTAGGTCCTGTCGTGTTTTTTACACGACAATGTTTTTTTTTTCTTTACCGTATCTAGCAATGTCAACTCTCGTATTTTTATTTTATTTCTTACACGACAATTTATTATTAAATTTTTTTACACGACAATGTCTTTTTTTATTTTCCGTCTAAAGTCAATTAAGACAATTGTTTTCAATTTTCTTTTGTTTCAGTTCTAGGATGTTGAACTTGTACTTTGACTTTGGTTTCCGTTTGTTGAATTTTTATTTCACTTGTAGGATGTGAACTTCTTATTTTACTTTGCTTTCCATGGTTTGTTTTATTTACGCAACTTTTACTTTGGTTATATGTTGCACAAATGCAGGAAGAGTTAGTAAACAGTATAATAAAGACGAGTGCAATACTTTAGATTACGTTCTACAATGTACAAGGTTTATCCAAATGCGTAAACACTAAATAAACTATAACAAATACAAATACAGAAGATTAAATTACAGTCTACTATATAACAAATGGGTCATCCTTGGAGTTGTTGTATCCCCGGTTAAATGTTTGTGGGGGGAAATGGGAATACACGTACTGCAACCAAAGCATCAACCGTTCAGTGTATATTTCCTCATAGTGTCCTACATTGGAATGACAGAACCTTTCCCACATGCGGTGTACTGGAGGCATAGGACAATCATGTTGCATACGTAGCCGAAACCAATGATTACCTGTAAAACCGATCCACAGAATACCGGAAGGCTCCCTAACACCGGGTCCAACATCTAAAGGAAGGTAAGTGCAACTACTGTTCTCCCACGTAGCTGATCCAGGTGTCTCGAATTAGTCGTACGTTGTACACAGTAAACATATTGTCCAGTTAAAAATAGTGGCGAAATTAAACAAATCCCAGTTTTCCATCCAATATTCCTTCGGACAACCGGTTGGCTGCGTCCACTTCAACCGTTTGCAAGTTTTGTAGACGTCACCAAAACAGAAAGGCTGTAATAACGGGTTCCGTATCCCGACAATGGCTTGATATCTCATTTTTGCCCAATTTTTTTGTGTACCTGTTTTTGCGTGCGACATCACCCGAAATCCGCAATGTCCATCTCCCTCCGGGTCAAAAACACCAATCAGAAAATCAAGGCTCACTAATGGTATGTACTTACCTAAATACGAATCCTATATATCTGTAATACCGTCCCAGTTAACGTCAAGCGGTGCTCCGTAGCCTACATAGGAAACAAAGAACAAAATTATTAATTCATTGTTACAAATCTTGTCATGCGTAATTAATTGTTACCTTACGACACGGCCAGGGCTCTGTCGTGTGAACCACACGACATGGCCAGGGCTCTGTCGTGTGAACCACACGAAACGGCCATGGCTATGTCGTGTGATCCAAATGACAACGTGTTCGTACGTGAAATTGGGTTGAGGAGAAAGTTAACATATTTCCACATAAATGGCCGTGATATAATAGGTTGACAGATTTGATTATGTTTTTATTGGACAATTGATGATTACTATATTTGGGATTAATAATGCATTGAACAAAGCTTTACAAAAGAAAGATCAAGATATCGTGAATACTGTATCTCTTGTTGGTGTGACACAAAAGAATTTGCAAAAGATTAGGGAAGAAGGGTGGTCTGCTCACATGGAAAAGGTGACGTCTTTTTGTCAAAAGAATGAAATTTGTGTTCCTATCATGAGTGATATGCATGTGGTTCCGGGGAGACGCAGACGTGGAAAGAAAGAAGTAGACAATATTAGTCATTTTAGGATTGAAGTGTTTTTGAGCTTGATTGATCAAATTTTGATAGAAATTGATGATCGATTTAGCGAGAGAAGCAAAGATTTACTCACTTATATGTCATGCTTCAACCGTAGAGATCAATTTTCATCATTTAATATCCGTCATTTGCTTCAACTTGCTACCTTCTATCCATGTGAGTTTACAAGTGTTGATTTGCTACATTTTGAATATGAACTTCAAAACGTTGTTGAAGATGTAAGAAATGATGACAGATTTTGGAATTTAGAGAGTCTAAACGATCTTTCCATGAAGCTTGTTGAGGCAAAGAAACATTTGGTACACATGAAGGTGTATTTTCTTCTGAAACTTGTATTGGTTCTTCCTGTGGCGACAACAAGTGTAGAAAGAGCTTTTTCGGCAATGACATATATAAAGAATAAAGTCCGTAATAGCATGGGAGATGATTTGTTGTGTAACATCCCGTATTTTCATAAAATATATTTTAAGCGTTTTAAATTATTTTAAGTAATAAAATAATATTTTAATAATTTATTGTGAAAGATTTTAAATTAATTAGTAAGATCCGTCTTAAGAACCTTAAGTCCTTAAGACGAATACAAACTTGGTAAGGTTAAGTTCACATCTTAAATATCCGTTCAAGTATCCTAACCCGTTTCATTTTAAACGGAAAGGACACTTACTTAAACCCTTAAAATCTCATATGTCGACATATCATCTCCTTCACAACTCATATCACTGTAAACATATTTTCTCCATAAACCTCCATAAATAACATCTTCTTTTGCTCTTTTCTCCATCATCCGTCTACCGATTTAAGGTAATAATAACATTTTCGGAATCCTCATTTAATTTCCAAGCCATCTATCACTTTCGTTTTGCATTTCATCGACTTCGAAAATTGGGCTGTTTTGCCTAATTCCGTTTTTCGGACCGTTAACATCGTTTTTCGTGCTTGTAGGCATGGGCTTGGACGACCCGGAGGTTGATAGCTTTGTTGTAGAGGAGGATCTTTAAGCCGGATCGCTTTAAGGTGACGATAATGAGAAAACTCGGCCTTATTGTGAATATTAGCACTTTTGATGTGTTTCTCTTATTGTTTCTGATTTTGCTTAAAGAGTTATGTTTAATGGACTTAGAAACATACTTAGGATCGTTCTTATATGAAGAATTCATGCTTGGTGATGTTTTTATATGTTCTTAAACGATTTTCAGAAATTACATGTTTTGCGACGGATACTTGTTATAATCATTTTGAGGATTGTTATGGGATGAATTGTTGTTAGTTAGTGTTAATTCATGATTAGTAATGTTGAGTAAACGTTGCTTGTAGCGATTCTCGAGTTTTGGTATTGATTTTACGAAGTTTTGAAGTAACTGGAAAAATGCGATTTCTGATCAGGCTCTCTGAGCCGGTCGACCGACCGGCCGCCGGTCGACCGGCTGGGAGTGTCTTTTGTGTGATTTTTGCGAAGACTGACCTTTAGTGTATTTGCGTGCCCAGCCGGCAGACCGGCCGCCTGCCAGCCGGCTGGGAGTACATTTTAGTATATCGCGAAATTGTGAAGGCTAGGGAAATTGGGTTCTCAGCCGGCCGACCGGCTGCCTGCCGACCGGCTGGGAGTCCCTTTGTATTGTGGTTGTTTTAAAAAGAAAAGGGCTGAGAGGACCACCAGCCGGCCGACCGGCTGCCTGCCGACCGGCTGGGGGCCCCTGTAGGTTGTTTCGTATTGTATTTCACTTATAACTTTTAAACGGTTGATCGGTTTTGATTGAAACTCGTTTTGTGTACCTCTGATATGTGTTTGAGGTCCCCGGAGGATGGGCAACATTATATTGGGTTCGGGAATAGAGTGAGGATAGAGACCCCCGGTCGGGTAACCGAAAGGGAACCCGGCTCTTCCTCAACTTAGTTCCCGGGGTCAATGAAGTGTTGATTAGAAGTTAAAAGTAGAACTATAGGTTAGTTCATAGACTTGGATGATATTGTATTGATGCGTATTAAATTATGCCTTAAGTTGGCCTCTGAACTTAATACGTAGGTTGTTTGTCGTGTATGGGAACATGCGTTGAGTTTTCGCCTCTGAGTTCCATACATGTTTGTTTGTCATGTCTGGGACATGCGTTGAGTTTTTGCCTCTGAGTCCAGACATGTATGTGTGATCGCGTCAGGACATGCCTTAAGTTGGCCTCTGAGTCTGACGAGTAGAGTAACTGCACGACGGGGCAGTCAGGTTGTCATACCTTACCCGGAGTGCAGGTGTTTGGTGCTAGAACATGCGTTGAGTTTTCACCTCTGAGTTTAGTACCTTGTGATGTAGTAGGGGAACATGCGTTGAGTTCTCGCCTCTGAGTTCCTTACTTGTGATTGTGAATTGAATGCTAGTCCATGCGTTGAGTTTTCGCCTCTGAGTCTAGTGTTCTGTGATAGCCGGTCCATGCGTTGAGTTTTCGCCTCTGAGTCCTTGCTTGATATTGTGAACTTGGTATCTAGGTTATGCGTTAAGATGTCGCCTCTGAACCTTTTTACTTGCTGAATGTTTGCTAATTAGGTTATGTCTTAAGTTGACCGCTGAACCTCTTTACTTGATGTTATATCTGCTTGCCTAGAGTTTGGTACAGTGTCAGATATGCTTGTTGAGGTTAATGAATATATTGCTTGAGTTATAATCTGTTCATCTAAGGCATTGGATGACTCTACGATCGGTTTCATAAATAGCTGGATTGAAAGACCCCCGACTGGGTAACCAGTAGGGAAACCGGCTCTCCTTCCTAACGGTTTATGAAGTTGGTTGAGAGCCGTGCATTAGAGTTTGCATGATAGTATGAGAACAGTGATGAGATGTTTATGCTTCACATGTTTATATATGTTGGAGTATTCTGTATTGCTTTATGTGTTACGTGTCGTTACAAAAGGTGGCTAGGAGAACTCTAGTCACTCCCCACTGATTGTGGCGTACATGTTTTCATGTATGTAGGTACATGCAGGTTGGCAGGGTTCACGAGAGGGCTAGCGAGTGATGATCATGTTGTCATCATATGACTTACACTTATATCGTTTAGCTGGACTCTTAGTTTCTTTTGATACAGTTTTTGGTTGTTGCCTGTAGGGATGTTCCATCCTAGACTGTTGTATATATTTGGTTTCGATACTTAGAACTGTTACTTATCTACTTCAGTTTCAGTTTCCGTTTCAGTTTAATTCTTCTCGCATGTTGTTTATCTTTAAAAAGTTTTAATTCCGCTGTATTTTTGGTACTTTTGTATGTTTATATTTCCGCTTTCGCGGGGGGTTTTACATGTTGAATGATAATTTAGTTACTTTTATAGAGAAGGATTTATTTTGTAAGGTTACTAGTGAAGAACTCATAATAAACAATTTTCAAAATATGAGAACTCGTAGGCTGCGACTAGATTAATATTTTCACGTTAAGTTTGTAATTTGGAATTTGTGACTTATATTTTTTTATCTCGTGGTAAGATTATTTTTTTTACAATTGTGATATAAATTTTTGTGGGGAATAAAGCATGTATTCGCCCTAAACATGAAGGATTATAACGAATTTTACAGTTGTGAATATAGTCATAAGATTAATAAAAACATGAAAAAGAATACAACCTTGAGTCCTTGCGCAAAAAGGCCTAAGAACAGGAATTAAAGTAAATTCCCTCCTATAACTTGTACCCAAGACTTTGTTTAAGACGATGCCGCGTGTGCTAGAAAGGCTCTCCAATTGCCTTGCAATATGGGGAGAGTTTTGTGAGGTTTTGATGTGAGATCTGAGTTTTGGGAGGAAGATGCTCTCAAAACCCTAATTCTTGAGATTATGAATTACCAGTTTTACACGAGTCCATGACAAAAGGAGAGTTATACTCCTTATGTAGTACTCGGCCGAAAATCTCGAATAGGGTAAGAGTGGGCTTTCCACTCTTACCTTATTCTAATTCGTGATTCGACCCAATTTGCTAAAATATGATTCGCAGGTATTTATTATAAATCGCACACATGTTATCAGATATTAATGCAGTCGATGTATTAATAATGGTCTGATAAAATTACGATATTGTATAATTACCTAAATTAATATAACTGTTGAAGAGTCTATTGATATAATATACTCAAGAACGGGGGGTCGAATTGAGTATGCCTTCTTTTTAAATCTTCTTCGATGTGTGTACGGTTGTATGATGATCTTCGAGTAAAACAAATAATAAGGAGAGACACAATATTTTTGAAGTGGTTCAGTCTCACACTTTGAGACCTACGTCCACTATTCTCCATTAATAAAATTAGTACCAACTCTGGATTACAATTTTATCAACCCTACTCGTGCAACTTTGATGTTAGTCGCAACTCTATCTAGATACCTTTAAATATCTAGCTATGACAAATACCGTTAAATATTTGCCTTACAATGAGTACCGCTAAATACTCGTTCTATCTTACGTTAATAAGATAAAGTCTTCAATGTTTCTTGATGTCACAATCTTGAATGAATAAGATCAATGCTTGAGCACTTGAATCTTGAATCGATATGACAATGAAAAGATCGAATATTGAAGTAGATGATCGGCGGTTCTTTCTCTCGACTTGCGTGAATATATGTGTATTTCGTGTCTCTTAATGTGTCATAGGTAGTCTATTTATATAGAATATGTATCTAGGTAAAACCCTAGATGATTTAGGAATATTACTAAAACTAGAATACTAGTCTTTTAGTAATACTACCTTAAATCTAATCTTAATATATTTAGAAAACATTTAATAATATACTATAAGTATTATATAAGGAATCAATTTCCTAATTCATATTTAGGAAAGATCTTTATATAATAAATAATTAGTATCCTTATCAAAACGATTTCCTAAACCATGTCAAAGATAATAAAATATATTATCACAATATAATTTTAGTTTATTTAGGAGATTAAATAAATACATAATATTTATTTAAACTAATCCTACACGATTTATGGTAACGTGACATATTACACGTTCTCCAAAAATCGTAACAAACTATACCTAGATTATATATATTTTTGACAATTAAGATTATATAAAAATCCTTAGTTTATTTTAGTAATAAATAATTATCTCATAAGACAATTATTTATTCCTTATTTAACTTAAAGATATTTTATATAATCCTATCAAGATTAACAATTCCATATTTAAAATAGAATACCAATTAAACATTAATTATACACGACACTAATTTGGAAACAATCGTTTCATCAAAACACATATATTTCGACCATTTCTTCATAGATATAGAGTTATAGTTATGAGCTATAACTTGAACCAAACTTGTACTAAAGCTATAGTTGATAAGTATAACTTTAGTTTATTATGCGCGCTTGTGATCTTCTATCAATCCTCGACTTAGTCAATTCATTGACTAACATGCTTGAATCTTTTATACTTGATTGACTAGATCTTGTTACTAATATTTTGTACACTTAGCGCACGATTATACATACGAGTATATAATATATAAATAGCTAGACTTGTCATTATCAAAACATAAACATATATACTATATATTTATTTGAATATATAGTTCAACAAATTCCCCCTTTTTGATGATGGCAAGTCTCTCTTAGATTTTGTGTCTAAGTGTATGTTCCCCCTCAATATAATAATGGTCATTCATAGTAAAGATTAACTTAGGGTTTCTAACTTCTATCTAACCCAAATCCTTTAAGAACCCTAAGAGACAATGAATTACGACAAGGAGCAAGCTTAGGCAAATTCTAATCTAAGTCGCATATTTCCCCCTCTTAGCATCATCGAAAAGATGAGAACAAAGACATGAAACGACTAGAATAATATACGACGAAACATAAGTAAGCATATAAAACGAGTCAAAAGATACGAACATAGAAAATATCATACAAGCACATACGAAATGTTAAAATATACACAACCAATCCGAAAGTATACTAAGCCAATGGGCCGAATATGTAACAATAGTGTTTTAAGAAAATTGGGCCGGCTAGGGTTAGTTGATCAGGGCCTGCAAAAGAGAACAAGTAATATGGGCCAAGGCAAAAGAAAAACATGGAAACTGGGCCACATCAAAAGAGAATAAGGTTTGGGCCGGTTAAGGTTAAGAAATCCGAGGAAGGCAAAACAAGATAAGGCCTCGGATTCCTAATGGGCCAGGGAAGCAATTGGGCCACAAATCTAAATTGTTTATAAGTCCACCACCGGACTTAAGCAAAACAACAACAAAACAGCTTTAATTTCGAAAAATAGAGACGGATATGGATGATCAAGAACGAGAACTGGAGGCGGGTGTCTTGGCATATGGGTTCACGTAATCGGGTCGGGTACGAAACTCGAGTGTCTCCAACCTATCCAAGCAACTATTCACGTTTCTCCCTTGAGCATTAAGCGCGATCTCGAAGTTTAACACTTTGAGTGTGAGTGCCTTGACGGCCTCAAGTGCTTTGGATGCATCTTCCCTCAATAAGCCATGATCACGCACCATTGCCCCTCCTTGCGTTGTGATAAAAGAGAGTCGATCACTTATTGCGAGCAATTCGGAGCATACCACCGAGACCTCCGAGCCTATCTTAACCAAGTGCTTATCCACCTTTTCCATCCATACTTTCACATCTTCGTCAAAATCACGTCCCCCCTTCGTACGACTACCCCCTGCCTCATCATTGCGCTTCTGCCCTTCACACAAACCAATAATTTTGTCCATTTTTGCCTCAAGACCAGCGAAGGATGGTGATGAATTTGAAGCGGGTTCCGTACCAAGATTCTTACCAAACGTAAGATCAACCCCTTCGAAGCAAATCCCCATTAATTTTAACAACCTATCACACATTCGATCACGTGGTTTAATCCCGAAACTTGAGTCATCGACGACACCTTTCTTAAGCAACAATTCGGACACCCACATTCCATATGGAATGTCGATTGTGGAGCAGAACTTTTCTTTAACAAGAACACTAGAAACTTGACAAATTTTATGGCAAATTAGAGATGCCAAGTCGACTTTCTGACCCTGCAACCAACTGAACAATACCACAGCCTCGACACTAGCAAGTTTATCCCTACCACCCCTTCGTGGTAACACGGTATTCCATAAAAAATTCAAGAAAAATTTCAATTTTGGGTTAAACGATACGGTAAGCAGAGGAGAGACTTCAGTAGCATCTTCATCGAAGTATTTTTTAATTATCAATTTTTGATCTTTAGAAACTACACTCCATTCCTTTTTGGGGTCAAGATTTAACCCGTCTTGATCAAGTTTAAAAATGTCACAAATATCCGACTTAGTCACAACAACATCTCTACCATTCACGACACCCCTTATCCCGTCATCACAAGTTTTAACTGAAGCAAAGAACTGAACCAACTCGATGGGAAATAGCAAACCCGAAAAATCACTTATGTATTCCCACCCTTGATATGTCAGAAAATCTTTAAAGAATCCCAAAGATTTAGACCCATTGACCCATGACTTAGGATAAAACCGACCCGCATGAATGGCGTAAGGTAAGACACGATCGATTAACATACCTTCTTGTTTGGTCATTCGAACTTTCTCAAGACCCTCACAAGTGGCTTCGACAGAGTACTCTGGAAACAGAGGGCGAGGAACTTGGGAATCGAGTTCTTGCATGTCGTCGAAATTAGAGGAGGAGACACGGTTAAGTTTGCGTCGTTTGCTTTGGTCTGGAGTGGGAGCGGTGGTAGCTATCGGAGTTGGAGAGGGCGGTGGTGAAGGGGGTGTGGGTTTCTTGTTGTGAGATCGTGTTGCACGAGATGGAGGCATTGTTAAAAATGGTGGCTTAGTCGACGTATTTGGTGGAGGTTTTAAGGAATTTTAATGGAGGTTTTGTGAATTTTATGGAGGTTTGGGTTTGTGAAGTCGGTAATAATGGGAGTAGAGGGAGGTAAGTTGAGGGAGTTGGGGTAATAATGTTTGGGTGGGTTAAAGTCAAATGCTAGGGGAGTAGGTTTGGGTACGTGGCAGTGAGGGGTACCACACACGGTTTGTGTGTTTAATTTTGGTAAGTTTTTGAATTTTGTTTAATATTTGTATATTATTATGTATGATATAATTTGTAATATGTATAATATATATATATATGTGAGGTAAAATGTAATATGTGACGTAATATTATTTTGAGATCGGTTGTGCACACATTCATATGTAAATTATATAATATAACTATAATCACAAAATTTATCATCGAATACATACGTACACATGCAGCGGAGTATACGGACACAGTCATATAATCTCATCTAAACCATAGTCAATTATTGGGTTATTTTTGCTTTTAAGATTTGATTAGGTGCCACCGATTAAACCAATTTCCAATCTCAAAGTCTCAAAGCGTTCTCTAGCCAATGGTTTAGTGAAGATATCTGCCCATTGTTTTTCCGTACTACAAAATTCCAATTTTATATTTTTCTTTTCAACATGGTCTCTTAGAAAATGATGTCTAATTTCAATATGTTTGGTTCTCGAGTGTTGGGCTGGGTTTTTAGATATAATAATAGCACTCGTATTATCACATAAAATAGGTACACATCCAACATCAACACCATAATCATGTAACTGTTGCTTTAACCATAAAAGTTGAGAACATACCAGTGCGGCTGCAATATATTCTGCTTCAGCAGTTGAGAGAGCGACAGAATTTTGTTTCTTGGATCCCCAAGATATAATACAAGGACCTACAAAGGTAGCAAGTCCGGAGGTACTTTTTCTGTCTAAGGAACATCCTGCATAATCCGCATCTGAATATCCTACTAGGTTAAAGTTACAGTCCATAGGATACCATAGATATAATTTTGAAGTTCCGATTAGGTATCTTAAAATTCTTTTAACTGCAATCATGTGTGATTCTTTTGGTGCAGATTGGAATCTCGCACAAACACAGACACTAAACATTATATCTGGACGACTTTCTGTAAGATAAAGAAGTGAGCCAATCATACCTCGGTAAGTTGTTTCACCTACAGACTTACCATCTTCGTCTTTGGTTAACTTCTTATCTGTGACCATTGGAGTAGGCATTGCATGAGAGGTTACCATTCCGAATTTCTTTAGCAACTCTTTGACGTATTTTTGTTGATGAACCTTGATTCCTTCTTCAGTTTGTTGTATTTGAAGTCCAAGGAAGAATTTTAGTTCTCCCATCATACTCATCTCGAACTCAGAAGTCATCAACTCAGAGAAGTATTTGCACAACTTTTTATTAGTTGAGCCAAAAATAATATCGTCAACATATATCTGAACGACTAGTAGATCTGAGTTTTCGCTTTTAAGAAATAGGGTTTTATCTACAGACCCTCTCTTGAATCCACTTTCCAATAGGAACTTTGATAATCTGTCGTACCATGCCCTAGGTGCTTGTTTCAGGCCATAGAGAGCTTTGTCCAATTTGAATACATGATCCTTGAGTTTGCTGTCAGGAAATCCGGGAGGTTGTTCAACAAATACTTCCTCTTGGAGATAGCCATTAAGAAATGCAGTCTTAACGTCCATCTGAAAAAGCTTCATTCCTTTATGTGCTGCAAATGCAATGAGTAGTCTTATTGCCTCAAGACGAGCAACAGGAGCAAAGGTTTCGTCATAATCGATCCCTTCCTGTTGATTGTATCCTTGAACCACTAGTCTGGCCTTATTTCGCACAATGACTCTAGTGTCATCCAGTTTGTTTCTGAATACCCATCTAGTTCCAATGACAGTTCTGTCCTTAGGTCGAGGAACAAGATGCCAAACTTTGTTTCTCTCAAATTGCTGGAGTTCTTCTTGCATGGCAACTATCCAGTCTGGTTCTGCGAGAGCTTCCTTGATATTTGAAGGTTCAATGGTGGAGAGAAAGGAGTAAAATGAGAAAAAGTTATTTAAGCTCCTTCGCGTTTGAACTCCATCTGTCAGGCTTCCTATGACATTGTCCAAAGGATGAGAGCCTTTGTATCTCCAATTCCTTGATTGATTATTAGCATTACCTGAACTTGACTCGGGATCTTGACTTGTTCCCCCTGAATCCAAACCTGGGTTTATAGTAGGGTCAGGCATAACTCTGGCCTCTTCCCCTTGGTTTTGATTCAAAGTTACAGCTTCATTGGCTGTAACTCTGGGTTCCAAGTCATTGGTTTGAGAGTTATCTACAGTATCATCAACTGTAGTTTCATCTCTCGCACCATTTTATCCCAAGTTGAGTTCATCATGAGTTCCTTGAGGTTCTCCTTCTTCCATTTCCATTTCAGGAGGATCTTCCCTTGATAACCTGAAATCGGGTTCATCTAGGTTTTCCTCTATATCCTGTAATGGCTTATCGAAGACATTATTTTCATCAAAGATAACATGAATACTTTCCTCTATGCATAGAGTATGTTTGTTAAAAACTTTGTAGGCCTTACTATGATCTGAGTATCCTATAAAGATTGCTTCATCACTTCTAGGGTCGAATTTGCTTAATCTGTTTTTACCATTGTTGTGAACAAAGCATTTACTACCAAAACATCTTAAGTGAGATATGTTTGGTTTACGACCTCGAAGAAGTTCATAAGGTGTCTTTTTAAGGATAGGTCTAATCATAGCGCGGTTATGAATATAGCAAGCTGTACTTATAGCCTCAGCCCAAAAGTTTCTAGGTAGGCCACTACAAAGAAGCATTGTTCTAGCCATGTCTTTTAGGGTTCTGTTCATTCGTTCTACGACTCCATTTTGTTGTGGGGTTCTAGGGGCCGAGAAGTTATGTCCAACACCATTGGTTTTACAGAACTCAATAAAAGCATGATTGTCGAACTCAGTTCCATGGTCAGTACGGATTGTTACTAGGTTTGATTTATATTTGTTTTGAACAAGTTTCATGAGACTAACAAATTCATCGAATGTTTCGTCTTTCGAATGAAGAAAGATTGGCCAAACAAATCTAGAGTAATCATCAACTAGAACGAAAACGTACCTGGAACCACCTCTGCTTCTTACCTTCATAGGGCCACATAGATCCATGTGTACTAGTTCAAGAGCTTGTTCTGTGCTTACCACTCTTTTAGGCTTAAAGGATGATCTGACATGTTTACATCGTGCACATGTGTCACACATCTTTTCTTGATCAAATTTGATCTTTGGAAGACCTTCGACCAAGTCCCATCTTTTCAGCTTACTTAGAATAGGTGAGCTAATATGACCAAATCTCTTGTGCCATAGACATGGATCATCTAACGTAACTTTCATGCATGATAGAGAATCAGTAGGTACAGCATTTAAATCAATCATATAAACATTTTTCATCATGTGACCTTCAAGTATTACTTTACTGGTGCCTTCTAAGATTATACGACATATATCTGAATGGAAAACTACTTTGTTTCCTTTGTCACACAATTGAGATATACTAATAAGATTGTGTTTGAGACCACTTACAAGGTATACATCATTTATAGTATGAGAAGATGAAATACCTATCTTACCAATTCCGATGATTTTTGCCTTTTTGTTATCACCAAATGTGACTTTTCCTCCATCAAAGGGTTTAAGAGTTTGGAATAGATTTACCTCGCCTGTCATATGTCTTGAGCATCCACTGTCGAGATACCATAGGTTATTTTCCTTGGCGACAAACTGCACGAATGATTTCAAAGACAGGATTTAGGTACCCAAGCATACTTGGGTCCTTTGTTGTTAGTAATCACAAATACATCTTTCTTTTTAACCCAAATTTGTCTTACATAGGTCTTTCTATATTGGTAGTATTTGGGTTTTGATGTTTTTGTGTAAGTCTTAGTTTGGACTCTTGGTGACCAATTTTTGTGTGCTGTTTGAGGAGTTTGTTTGGTTCTATTTTTCTTTTCTTCGTAGTCAAATGTCATGTCATAGAACCATCTGTGGTCAATGTTTCTTTCCTTAGTTTTGTCATCATCACTATCAGAAACAGAAATAGTGTCGCTTGGGATTCCTAAGGATTTAACAAACTTGACTCCGGTTTTAAAGTCTTGTGCGTGTTTCACACAGTTTTCTCGGAGGTGTCCAGTATGGCCACAATAAGTGCAAATTAAATACTCAGGAAGGTCGGCATATTTTCTTCTTCTAAAGTCTCTGTCTGTTGGGCTTTGTTTACACTTTGAGTGATCCCTTCTTCCATAGCATTCGTGACCTAATCTCATCTTCATGTTGTTGTCGGATTGTTCAGTTAGGAAGTTTAGAACGTTAGTGCTTCCTTCCCATTTGTCGTGAACTTTCCGAGCATGAAGAAGGAGGTCTTTTAAGGAGTTTATTTCTTTCTTACATTCACTATGGTCAGTGTTGCTAGATTCTTTTAGGTTTTGAATGTCTCTATGAAAGTCAGACACAATTTTGGCATGTTCCTTCTTGATTTTAGATAGATTGAATTCTAGATCCATAATTTTGCTTTCGAGGATCTCAACTTCTTCTAGATGAGTCTCATCTTCGACCATAATCGAAGATTTTGACTTTAGAAGCTCATTAGCCTTTCTTAAATCTGAAGTTATAGCTTCATTAGCTATAACTTTGGATTGAAGCTCTTTGATGTTGAGCTTCAGTTTTGAGGTTATAGCTTCATTAGCTGTAACTTTAGACTCAAGAACCTTTTTCTCAGACATAACTGCTTCCAACTTAGCATTGGCTTCAATGCTTATTTTGGATTTCAGTTTCTTAGCTTTGGCTTTTAGAAGTTGATTTTCCTCAGCAATATCGAGGATCTGTTCTTTCAAGTCATCTAATTCAAGACTTTGTTCATAACATTGGTCTAGGGTTTCCTCAAAGTATTTAATTAACATAGCCTTATATAGATTTTTAACCTGACTTTTGAGTTGAAGAAAATTTACCTCTTCATCGTCGTCGTCGTCTGAGTCGGATTCTCCAAGGAGACACATATGAGATGCGTCATCTTCATCATTGTTGTCTGAGATTAGATCTAGGCTGACGTTGCTTAGGCACAAGTGTGCTACCTCTTCTTCTTCTGAGTCCTCGTCATCCTCAGATTCTAATTCTCCCCAGCATGACGCAAGCATTACTTTCTTGAACTCTGTTTTGGTCTTTTCTCTTTTTGACTTGTCTTTGATTTTGTCCCAGCTTGGACAATCCTTGATCATATGATCTTGTTGACCACACTTAAAGCATCCTCTTTTGAAGAATGTTTGTTTGGTGTCAGTTTTCTTTTTATCGACCGTTTTGTTTTAGGGTTTTTGTATCTACCCTTGAAAACTGCTTTCTTAAATCGTCTTGCGAATAGAACTGTTTCGTCCTCAAGTTCCTCTTCGCATACTTCTCTTGTGGAGGCTTGTAGGGCGACTCCTTTCCCTTTAGAATCATCATCGTCTTTATTTAGCATGATCTCGTGTGCCATTAGAGATCCAATCAACTCTTGGTAAGTAATCTGAGATAGATCAGGTGCTTCCTCTATGGCCGTGACCTTTGGTTGCCATTTTTTGGTGGGACTCCTAAGAATCTTTCGAATGATATCTTCAGAATCGATCTTTCTGCCAAGGTTCCGCAGTTCATTAATAATACAAGAAAATCGTGCAGACATGCTATCAATAGATTCATTCTTTTCTATATTGAAAAGTTCATATCTTTGAATGAGCAAGTTTATACGATGTTTCCTGACTGCGGATGTTCCTTCATAAGTAAGTTCGAGACTATCCCATATTTCCTTAGCGGAACTACAAGATGAGAATCTATCAAATTCTGAGGTTATCATACCGTTCTGTAGGAGGCTCATGGCCTTAGAGTTTTTCTCTGCAATTTTGTAGTCACTTTCCATATAATCGCTTTCCATCTTTTCATAGGTTGTTCCATTGGCGGCGGCGACCAAGATCTTCTTTGGTCCAGTTTGGATGATCTTCCAACATTCCCAATCACATCCCTTGATGTAATGAGTCATCATATTCTTCCATAGACTATAGTTTTTGCCATCGAAGATAGGGCACTTGAGATGCTTGGAATCCATTGTTGAAAGAGTATATAATATAGAATCAATAGAAGGATCAAAACTCACGCGGCTAGGCGATCAAGAGCACGAGGCTCTGATACCAATTGAAGAGTCTATTGATATAATATACTCAAGAAGGGGGGGTTGAATTGAGTATGCCTTCTTTTTAAATCTTCTTCGATGTGTGTACGGTTGTATGATGATCTTTGAGTAAAACAAATAATAAGGAGAGACACAATATTTTTGAAGTGGTTCAGTCTCACACTTTGAGACCTACGTCCACTATTCTCAATTAATAAAATTAGTACCAACTCTGGATTACAATTTTATCAACCCTACTCGTGCAACTTTGATGTTAGTCGCAACTCTATCTAGATACCTTTAAATATCTAGCTATGACAAATACCGTAAATATTTGCCTTACAATGAGTACCGCTAAATACTCGTTCTATCTTACGTTAATAAGATAAAGTCTTTAATGTTTCTTGATGTCACAATCTTGAATGAATAAGATCAATGCTTGAGCACTTGAATCTTGAATCGATATGACAATGAAAAGCTCGAATATTGAAGTAGATGATCGGCGGTTCTTTCTCTCGATTTGCGTGAATATATGTGTGTATTTCGTGTCTCTTAATGTGTCATAGGTAGTCTATTTATATAGAATATGTATCTAGGTAAAACCCTAGATGATTTAGGAATATTACTAAAACTAGAATACTAGTCTTTTAGTAATACTACCTTAAATCTAATCTTAATATATTTAGAAAATATTTAATAATATACTATAAGTATTATATAAGGAATCAATTTCCTAATTCATATTTAGGAAAGATCTTTATATAATAAATAATTAGTATCCTTATCAAAACGATTTCCTAAACCATGTCAAAGATAATAAAATATATTATCACAATATAATCTTAGTTTATTTAGGAGATTAAATAAATACATAATATTTATTTAAACTAATCCTACACAATTTATGGTAACGTGACATATTACACGTTCTCCAAAAATCGTAACAAACTATACCTAGATTATATATATTTTTGACAATTAAGATTATATAAAAATCCTTAGTTTATTTTAGTAATAAATAATTATCTCATAAGACAATTATTTATTCCTTATTTAACTTAAAGATATTTTATATAATCCTATCAAGATTAACAATTCCATATTTAAAATAGAATACCAATTAAACACTAATTATACACGACATTAATTTGGAAGCAATCGTTTCATCAAAACACATATATTTCGACCATTTCTTCATAGATATAGAGTTATAGTTATGAGCTATAACTTGAACCAAACTTGTACTAAAGCTATAGTTGATAAGTATAACTTTAGTTTATTATGCGCGCTTGTGATCTTCTATCAATCTTCGACTTAGTCAATTCATTGACTAACATGCTTGAATCTTTTATACTTGATTGATTAGATCTTGTTACTAATATTCTGTACACTTAGCGCACGGTTATACATACGAGTATATAATATATAAATAGCTAGACTTGTCATTATCAAAACATAAACATATATACTATATATTTATTTGAATATATAGTTCAACAACTGTTTATATTAATACGCGAATACAATATTTAATTAAATATAACCGTTTATATTTAATTTACGAATTAATCATGTAATCCGTATTAGCTAAAATTATTTAATCGGTATTAAATAATAATCTCAACATCTTATTGACTAATTTAATAGTCAATACCTCTGACTAACTGTTTAGTCGTATCCGGCATAAATGTGACTGTATTTTCATACATTCACATCTCTCAAACGTGTCATATAGGTGTGACGTATAGGGACCAGTTGATCACCGCCATCCGTATGACAATAACGTCAAACTTATCTAGCAAGCCAACCGTTATTGATAAACATGGATCAACTGATAATAATACTGAAGTATGCCCTTGTGATCCTTTAAGAGATTTAGTAAGTCATTGTACTAACTGTCAAGGACACCAGCCCCAACAATTTTCTCGTTACCCCATGTTTAAATTCCTGGGTTCGCCCCTAAATTTCTAGCCATATTTTGAGAAGTACTAGAAATTTGCAAAGTATTTGAATCAGAGTGGATATCTTTCGCGGAATCTACGTGTGCAAAAATAAAAGGGTGCATTCAATCTCTTAGTTGTAAGACTCGAGGTTCAGGCTAGAAGCACGAGTATTATGCATAAACCTACACCAAATCACAAAAACTATTAATATCAAACTCTCCCACAACGACGTCAAAATCCTATTTCTATAAAAGGAAGCACATTTCAAGGCTTCTTATTGGTTCCTTAATTTAAGGTAGATGGGCACACCATCCATGTATTTCCTTTAATTACTTTCTCCTCCAAATTCATTTGCGTTCCATTTTACAAATTTTCGATTCCAAAATATTCGTATTCGTATATTAAGTTTATGTTAAAAAGTTTATTTACAGAAAAATTTATGCAAACAAAAAAATAAAAATAAAAATAAAAAAACGAAAATTGTACAGAATGCATATGTTCAAAGACTACGAATTAATAAATTTCAAATTAATAAATTAAAAAATAACAGCCCTAATGAATAATCATAAATAAAATATAGACAAGCAAATTCATATGATTATACACCAAATCTAACACAAAAAGCCAGATTATAATATCTCGATAAAAAGAACAAAAAATGATCAACTAAAATTAACTATCGGAGATAAAAAAAAATTATGAATAATTATTTTGCATGTTGAAAAAATCAACTCCATATATGGTGATTTTTTTGGGTAGTTAGAGTGTCGGAGTTTATATTTTATGATCGGTGTTTTTTTGCAGTTAGAGGGTCGACCAATAATAATTTGGGTTAATTATGATATTTTAGAACTTATAATTAAACCGTAAATATAATATTTAGATGTTAACATATTTTTATTAACTATTATCCGTTTTAAGTTTAAAACGGGTCAATATCTATTCTTTGGGCATATAGGACAAATATTTTACTTTTCATATGCATAATGTTATTATTTTGTTTTGTTCATCATACACATATATATTTAAACCATCTTAAATAAGAATGTGTTTATTTTCTATAACGTTGAGTTAATGCGTTATTTTTACATACTTTTATGTTAAGTGTATAAATTATTTATACATTTTACATCGGCATAACTGTAATATTAAAATCATACTTTTTTAAAATATATCCGCTTTCTTATTTATTTATTTTGATTTAATAAAATTAAGCCCGTACATTTTTACACGGGAGTAAAACTAGTTAGACAAGCTAAAGTAGGGGGGTGGGTTGGGTTTGAATTGATTTTCTAAGAAACTAAAATGAAAAGCTAATAACTTCTAGATTATCAAACGATTTAAAAGGTATTAGATTAAATATATATTCACTCTCAATAACAATTGATCATTGTACGACGGTTTCAATTATTAATCTTGATTACTCTATCGTGTATATATATTTTCATTCAATTCTCCTTATGTATGGTTCATTAAAATGAATCACGTTCTTAATCAACCCTTACTACCAAACAACCCTAACATTTCAATTCAGAGTTTAAGTCATATCACGTTTAATACTAATTCTTAGAAGTTATAGGTGTAAAGTTAATCATAAATCCGATTCGATTAACAATACTAATGGTAGAATGCAAAAAATTGATCACTCATTGTACAACCATCAATAATCAATCGACATTCAAATAATTAAGAACCGAGCAATTCACAATAATCAAGAAGAGAAATTAAAACATTGAAACTCACAATCGAGTTTAGAGTGCTTTAATTGCTTAAATCCAAGAGAGAAAATTGGTTGCACATAGTCTAGATGATAATCATAGGGTTTTACTCTAAAAGCTTCCTACGTCCTTTCTAAAACGTAATTCGGTAAAATAATTAGATTAAAAAATAAATCAATAATAATAATAATCGGAACAAACCGAGTAAAGTAAAGATATACACAAGTCTTTAAAGTGTCAAATTTAGGTCGTATCTTGGTGAGTCGACAATTTGGTTGTTGTCTACCTGTTTGTGACGGATATTATGAAAAGGGAAATGAAGCATCTCATAGCTAGTGTCACTTATATATTGTGAAAGGGGGACTGTCTACAATAAACCCAAGAGGCCTCCACTCTAAAATCAATTGACAATAGAGAGAGTAAGCCCTTGGCTTATAAAGGGATAATTTTTCTCCTCTTCTATCAATGTGGGATAATACTCACATGTGAGACTTTCGGCTTTCTTCACACCAACACTCTTGACACACATACTCGCATAAGAGAGACAATTTCACGATTTAATGGATGGCGTGGACGTAAAATCGAGTTTTACATTATTTAGCTGGATAAAATGTATGGTGATATGATAAGGATAAAAATTGTTCAATAGAAGAATTTAATTCAAGACCTATAATTTTGTGAGACAAAATGGTATCGGTCTTCTCCTTGTGACGAATACCCTCCGTCTACAATGAGAATTTGTGCAAAGAAATAGTCTTATTTTTAGGAAAAGAGGATGCAGATTGAGTAAAAGTAGTAGATATGGGTTGAATTAGTTGATTGACTAAGTAATCTACTATTTTTAAGTGTTTGACAAACGACGTATTTCGATAGTATATTGGTCGGAATCTCCTATTTTGAATATGTTACTAATTACCCAGCACCATTTTTCGAATTTGCTACTTTAATTTAATCTGATAATCAAAGTTGTTACTAAAATCTACTAATCGTATTTACTAACCTTATTCGCTATCACGAATCTGCTCCTACTTTTTAGCAAACAAGGTCAAAAACCTAGAGCCATTAAGCTTAATTTTAGGAACTATAAATATGAGCGTCTAAAATGTATCCTACGACCAAACTATTCTCTATTTCTTCTATACAAATAATATCATCTCTTTTCTAAAAATGGCTTCGTCTTCCTCAGTCAGTACCTTGAACCCTACTTATTCCTACGCGTGGTACTGTTATTGGCCTCCGGCTCAGGTAACACCATTGATTTTTTTTTTTCTTTAAGGTTTGTAATGCCAAGTGATTCAATAATTCCTATGTATATAATCTATTTAAATATATATGTAGGTCGTAAATGATGGGAGTAACGCTTCAATTCCGGTGTAATTGTTGAACTACATACATACATGGCCTTTACAATTGTGCAAGAATGAACAATATGCACTATGATCCATCTATTTTACGTATTATGTTTGTATCTCGTCGTTAAAGTTTAGCGTGTGGTAATTCATGTTATGTCGTGTTTTTATTTATTTGAATTTAATGTGAAGGCCATTATGTTTGTTATTTGAATTTGTTTTAAGTTTTTTTATTGTTGTTCTTTTTATTATTCGGTATCGGTCGCAGCGACCGGAAAAGAGAGAATTCAGTTTATATATGGAAGGAAATTTCATTCCAAAATCACTTGGCAATGAGATGAGAAATCATTTCGTGATTTATATATTAGTCATATGGATCGATTTCACATTTAATGTTAATCATGTGTCGGCTCTTTCATATTCATAGGTTTAACCCATCTCTATTAGACATGTCAAAACGGTCAAGTGGGTAGGTCGCGGCCTTACGGGTCGTTATTTTCAAGTAGAGCTGTTTAAATGCAGTCTTGAATCGGACATGGGTCGGATCGTCAAGAAAAAAAATTACCCTTAAAACCTTAGCAGGCGGGCTGAGCCATAGTTATTGGCCAACTATCATTGCCCTTACCCTCCCTTTATACAAAAGTCGGATGGCCCATGAGCCGATGGGTCACTGTTATTTAAGTATTTGGTTTAAAATGTTTTCTATTAATCTATTTCTTTATATTACATACCTTGATGTGAACTTGAAGGCATAAATGTAGGGTATTGCTCTTTCATATACATGATTTACTCAATCATATACGTAATTTCCCACTTTACCCCTCCCATTTAGCACCCATATTTTTCAATTTTCTTCCCAATACATTCTCTTTTCAATTTCTTATCGGCACCACCCAACCACCACCCACCGGCACCACCCAACTATCACCACTACCCCGCCGACTGCCTCTTGTGCAGCCGCCACCAGACCCGCCCCCTTCCACCACCAGCCCCTACTAATAAGTGTTGTATAATAGTAATTGTTATCGAAGTTGAATTTCAAAGGATTTATGGGTCAATATTGATTTTTGTGTTAGAGATAAAATGATATGGCAGACGGTAATTTTCTAGGTTTATATTTTTTTTCTATACTTCATTTCTGCAATTATATATGTGTGAAATTAGCACTTTAATAGAGAATTAAACAGTTATCGAAGTTGAATTTCAAAGGATTTATGGGTCAATATTGATTTTTGTCTTAGAGATAAAATGATATGGCAGACGGTAATTTTCTAGGTTTATATTTTTTTTCTATACTTCATTTCTGCAATTATATATGTGTGAAATTAGCACTTTAATAGAGAATTAAACAGTAGTTGATGGATGGAGGTGAAGAGCTAAATACTTCTTTAATGGAGAAGACGATAAATGCAAAGCATGATGTAGTTTTGGAAGCAGAGCAAAATATTGACTGAAATTAAAAATCCTAGTTTTGCTTTTACTGCCGATTCGTAACAACCAACTCGCTCCATCCTTAGTTCCTTGCTTGCCTTCTTGTGAATTATACATTATTTTTATGAACCCTAATTTAATTTACTCTAATTTAATTTACATTCACCCAATTTCATATAAAAAATTGTTGCATAACTAATAATATTACTTGATCAATAATTTAATATGCAAATAAGATTCATAATGGAGTAATATGTCGGAAATTTGATTAATTTTGAATGAAAGAGAAAGGGGAATTGTTTAGATGAAGGACATTGTGCGGAAAAGTTATGAAAAAAAGTTTATGATTGAGTAAAATTTGTACATGAATGAGCAATTACGTAAATGTATGTATATTAATTTACGGAATTACTTTTTCACATACGAGTTTTACTTTTTCACATACATTTTTTCCATTAAGTTTCCATATTATACCATTTTCAAAGGTAGCCAAATTAACCTCTACCATACACTTCTCAACCATTTTTTCCCTAAAATTCAATCAAATTAGTGCAAAAACCTAAACAATGAGCCCTAATTCTTCTATTAGCAAAGTAATTTAGTTATTTCTATCAATTATAAATATGATTGAATGAGTTTTTATTTAATTTTATTTATTTATTTATTATAGTTTAAAATTAGGGTTTATACTTGGTGGTGGTGTGTTGGTGTATGAGGCGGGGGTTGGGACAGTCATGGATGTGGGTGCGGTGGTGCTGCGTGACGGAGGAGATGAGGGCGCATTGTCCGGCGATGCACGGCGTGCGGTGGTGCTGCGTGACGGAGGAGAAGAGGACGCATTGTCCGTCGGTGCACGGTGGTTAGAGTGGTGATGCGTGAAGCGTGGTCGTCGTCTGTGAAGAAGGTGGTCGACTGAGAAGATGGTGGTAGCGGGTGGGCAGGTGGTGGTTGGTTTGTAATGGGTGGGGTTTGTCGTGAGATTGTTTGTTTTTTTATTTGCTTTTTCAATTTGTTTACTACCAATAATTACACCATTGCAATTACTAATTTTGTTTTTTCAATTCTTCTTGTTGATTGTTAATTATTTAATCATAATTGATCGATTGACCATGGAAAAATTTAGATAGTTGGAAATGGTGTTGGTGGGGAAGAAGAGGAGAGAGAAAATAAGTATAGGTGACTGAAAAGCATGACAAGGGTAAAATTGTAAAATATGTATGTGAAAGAGTAAAATCCGTTTGTGAAAAAGCACGACCCAAAATTTATCAGGATATATTCTCAACAACATTTCCTTACTTGGCTTCTTATCATGTGCCCTTAGGGCACATGTTAGAAAATCCGATAAATAAATACATCTAAGATTAGACGCAAAGGTTACACATAATTATTATTGTTTGAACAGTTATCTAATTTAGACGTTATATTAATTAAAATATATAAATATTTTCGTTATATTTTAACCGTGTTAGTTTACGTATTATATTTTCTATATTATTATTTTAATGTTCCATATCCCTATATAATTGATATAGTTTTCTTAAAAAATATGTTTTTTTGCTTAGAGTAAAAGTAAATGACTTAAATAGTAAACGGGCCTAGTGAGCCGGCCCATGGGCTTTTCTTGTTGTCCATACTCGCCCATTTAACTTGGCGGACTGGGCTTGCCCGCCCTCTTAATTTTTTGGATAAAAAATACTTGTCCAAGCCCACGAAATAATCCGGTTGGGTGAGGGGCCTAATGGACAGGACGACCCGTGAACAGCTATATTTTCAAGTTAGACCATATTGGCCGAGTTAATTCGAGTTACAAGTTGAGATCGGGTACATAAGCGAGCCCTGCTCCAACCCTTCCGAAGTTTTTGCTAATGCTGCTGGTTTGCCCCCTTCAAGGGGTTGAAGGAGAGCCCTCAGCAGACAAACGGAAACGACTGTGGAATCTATGTATTAGCCATTGCCAAGGTTATCACTGATTGCTTTTAAGATGGAAGTGTTAGCAACAGTACTGATGTGCCTTCAGTAGTAGCGAGAGATGTTCATCATTCTGTCGAATTGACAACGAGAAGAGATGTATTGAAACTAGTAAATAATTCGAGGGAAAACGTTATTGAGTGAATAGCTTCCTCCGATCTTGATCACTGATCTCGAATTTGATTTCATATTGTAATACGTGAAGTAGAGGTATATTCATTTCCCAACCGATTTTACTAACAGATTGAAAACGAACTCCTTCCCCTGCCCTACAAATCCGATCCAAACAAAGCGTAGAAAAACAGACTTCCATCGTAAAGTCACCATAAGCCTCCGGTATTGATGAAAAAAGCCCTCCATATTCTTTTTCACTAAATTCAGTTATGAGGTGTAAGTGTGTAACATGTATTTTTCGGTACGCTATAATAATGAAGAATGAGAATTAAGACTGGGCATAATTAAGTTGTTGCTAGTCACTGAAGCATAGGGAGGGAGCTTCAAAAGAGATTCTGGATTTAGTACAGAGCTGATATCGATCTTTCATAAATGGTTTCGCATGGCTTCGCTCTGCATTCTTCTCACATTACGCGGCTACTTCAAATGGATGTGTTGTCTTCCTCTCCACCTCCAAGTACTAGATTGCGCAAATACTGAGCATTTGAACTACCAGTTCTCTGAACCATGTCATAGAAAGCGCTGTTCTCATCTAGCAATAGATTCTCTGGAGTATCAAATTCAGCGACCTGACGACAAAACAAGTATGTCTTTAAAGGATGCGAGAATTTCAACTGCTATGAACCAATCATTTTGCTCGAATAAAAACTGCCGCCACCCTCAAACTTATCGTCCCCATTTGACTTATGTGGGTCTAGCATGAGTTAACAATGTGAATAGCATGAGTCGTCCCCAATGCATGTTACAAGACATGTCCGTCAAGGTTAGACACTGTTTGATCTCAAAAGTCAAATGGGGACAACGTAAATATAACACCTGAACCGCTGGTCTTGTTTTCACCAAAGTTTCTGAAACCCAGAAGACTACCAATCTGTAAATTACCTGACCAGCATCAAGCACTAGAATCCTGTCGGAATCAATTATAGTGTTCAGCCGATGAGCAATAGTGAGCATTGAGCAGTATCTGAATTCTTCTCTTATTGTCTTCTGAATTAAAGCATCAGTTCCGACATCCACAGAAGCTGTTGCTTCATCAAGAATAAGAATCTTGGACTTACGGAGCAAGGCTCTAGAAAGACTTAACAGTTGTCGTTGGCCGACACTAAAGTTTTCCCCTCCCTCTGTAACCTAACCATTGGCAGCCATAAAAGAAACAGTGCTCAGTTAGGACTTGTGTAGTTCTTAGTTGCTCGGATTTTATACAGTAATACTTTATCATTTCAACCAGTGCGGAGGACATGCATATAATATGGATGATATATAAATACTAGTTAGATCGTTGTTTCAGCAAACAGATTAGATCTTCAGTCGTGGTACAGTAGAAAGGTGTGCCCGTAAGTATATTTAATGCTGAGTTCAATATAGACTTGTGATAAGATCAATTTTCCAGAAATCAGGGAAACTGAATTAATGATCGCATTGTCATTAACTTGATGTGTTCTATGATCATACCTCAGCTTCTAATCCGAGATAACTTCCCCGGATGGTATCCTTCAGATGTGCCCTCTCAAGAGACTCCCATAAATCTGCATCACTGTGTTCACTAAAAGGATCGAGGTTGAATCTTACGGTTCCTACAATATTTGAATTAAAATATATCAGTCAATAGTAAGCAGAGGTTCAATAACTAAATCTAAGCTATTACAGCTAACACATAACAAGATGGCAATATCACTACTCTTCCAGTGAAGAACATAGAATCTGCAGAGAAAAAACGTAATTTAAGGAATAATACAACACCAAAGATTTAGTCCCTCAAACATAACAAGAAAAAAATTATGCTAATGTACGAGCACTAACTAAATTTAATTTGCTTGTTCTCTGTTTCGGAAAGGCCATCTACCAAATTCCTTTGCGCGGTAGTATTGTGAGTACTTCAACTGCCTTTAGCTTTCTCGCTTGTAATGAAGTCAGAGAAAAGTTCACAAGGAAATGGAGGTAGGACATAAAGGGAAAAGAAGATGAAAGAGGAAGGGAATTTGAATAACTAATCCTTGATTCGGGATCAGTGAGAAAAAGTTTAATATAGCTTAGTAGTCGATTGTTCTTTCTACATTACATAACGGAAATTTTCTGCCTCAATATATTGTACTAATGGCTAAGCCAGAACTAAAACTAGAAAATGCACTTTCAAAATGCATCGTACCTGAGAAGAGAATGGGTTGTTGAGGGATGATGCTGATAGATCTTCGTAAATCTGTGAGCCCAAGCTTCGAAATGTCACAATCATCAACCAGAATCCTTCCTTTCTCTAGCTCTACTATGCGAAACAAAGCATTAATCATGCTCGATTTTCCTGCACCTGTCCTCCCAACTATTCCTATTTTCTCACTAGGATGGACTTTGAAGGATATTCCATGGAGAACTGGAGGAAGCTCAATCCTATACCGGAGGACTGCATTATCAAACATGATGGTACCTTTTGATGGCCATCCCTGTGGAGGACGATAGTTCTCCACAACACATGGAGCCTCAGACGGCAGATCGACATATGTCCCCACACGTTCAACGGCATTTAAACTATTCTCGGCCCTACTTGCTTGTCTTAAAACAGTGCTCATAAGATTAGTGATATTTAACGCATAGCTTAAGAGTAGACCCATTGTAGATGCGAATGCTAACTGGTTATCTCCTTTACCATTTTCCATCACAGCAAAGGCAGCCATTAGCCAAATCATTAGGCCTCCTAAAGTTTGCAGTCTGATAGTGAGCCAGCGGTTTGAAAATATATTCGCAAGTGTGAACCTAATGTTATAATCCATGAATTTTCCATTTGCATAGGCCATCCGATCGTGTGCTCTATATGCACGTATGCTAGAAAGACCATTCAATGTTTCAGAAAATTGAGCGTACACAGGAGATCTAGAAATTGAATCCAAGCGTTTTATTTCACGGGAAGTGCTCTGCAAAAAATAAATAAATAAATAAAAAATTGTACCCTTATATTGACGGAACAATCAACAACGTTTTATAATGATGAAAATTGTTTCCTACTAATAAGTCGCTAAATCACTGCGGAAAGTCTCAAAGTGAGATACAGCATACTCTATCAGACAGAGATCAAAACATACCTGATAGTAAAGATATGCTAGATGAAAAAAGATCATCAATGGTGTTATAGCCCACAGGGAAATGGTACTAACAATGCCTATTAGCACAAATGTTGATAGCAGCTGCCATAGCTGACCTAAAAACGTATTTGCAATATTAATAACATCCCTATCGATATCGCCCAAATCTCTGGAGAACCTATTCATCGTCCTGCCTAATGGATTAGTTTGAAAAAATAACATTGGAGCCCTAAGTACAGAGTTTAGCATCGCATCATGCAGTTTTTTGGCTGCACAAAGACTTGCATGGATCAACCAGTATGAATTCACCAAAGTTACCATAACCTGTATAAACCAAGGAAAATAAAGAGAATTCTAATTAGCGATATTATGCGGTTCTGTACATCCCTTATTAAGGAATGTGGTGATAAGTGGAGTCCTCGCAAATTTCAGATTATATGAGTAGCTGGGATAAAAAAATTATAAACAGTATGCTTGGTAAACTTGCCTGGCCAAATGCAAGAAGAGCATAAATCAGAATATAGTATCCAGGTCTATAACTTGATGAACTACTTTGGTCTGTCCATTCACGTAACCAGGTGCTGCTAGAAACTCGAAGAACTTCGGTTAAGAGATAGCACATGAAGATTCCTGCTACCACCCAAAAGCCTCCTAAAGCAACTTGGTACCTGAACATTGTCAACCGGTGGTTCATGAATCATGACAAATAAAACCAACTTGAACGTAACTAATGCAACGTTGATGTACACTTTACATGATTGAAGACAGAAGCACCCTTTCCGTGTCTATAAACTATAAAAAAAACACAGGAATACTACTCAGACAGCATCAGTTTTTGAATTATTATACTCAACCTAAACTGTCATCCTGGGACACTGCAATTTAATTAACTACTACACTTTGTATAATCCAATATACTGAGTGGGCAAGATGGACAAAGACAACGTGAATGTTTTTATGTTTATTCCGGTGGAATTCAGCTTTGTTGTTTCAGTTAACTGATGAAATATTTATTTATTTTTTTGCTTTCCTTTTCTTATTAAAACATTCTTTGTACTTATTAAATAGTTGACCATCTTCAAGAACTACTTTCTATCTAAATCTCCATGCAATGAAATCCATAAACAATATGACATTTACAAAATAGATACCACAAACTCACAAAGTAATATGGATGATGACACGGTATAAAGACGTTACAATGCTTAGAAACACAAATTTATGTGATCCAATTTAGAGTATTAACTATGGACTGAGTTTCCTCGGACTCCTGGTGAAGCAGTATCAAAATTAACTAGAAGAAAGAACACAATGCTGGAAATGGTAAGCCCTTTACATTGCTCAACAAGACAAGTCACTAATATATGCGCAAAAAGAGCTCTTTGGTTTGACCAAGTACAAGCTCGTTTCCTTCCACAAATCTAATCACACTTATAAAATCATAATCCTTTCTGAACATGCAAAATTAATGTGTGTGTGGGTGTGTGCGGGTGTGTACGTGTGTGCGTGTGTGTTGTGGGGAGGAGGTGTTCTTGATGCTGTTATACTAAATCAGATGGCATAAATACTCAAGAGGAGTTAGCTTTAGAAACTCCCTCAATCACTACGCTTAGAACTCAATAACGCAAGTGTCAAACTGTACACTTCACTGCACGCTAAACTTTACAAGTTATGTTAGATCTTCCAAGTGACGGGGAAAAGAAGATAAGTATGAGCCGCTTACGGTTTTAAGTAAACACAGTCTAACATTAGAAAGTCAAGTTACCTCGCCAAAACAGCCCAGCTGACAGCACCAGTTTCCCTTTCTTCCTGCTTAACAAGAATAGATCTCTTGCCTTTTCTTTTATTAGAAAATCCCCCATTCTCTCTACCCACATTATTATTCACAGTAGAAGGCGCTGAGGTTTCATTGACACGAATTATATCATTCACTTTTTCATCACTGTGTTTTTCCATCTTCCCTGCATTTTCCATCAGTATCTTAAATAGAGGGCCGTTTTTAGAGAGCTCTTCAAAAGTTCCTTCTTCTTTCACCATCCCATCACTGACCAAAATAATATTGTCTACTTGCGGAAGAAAATGGAGCTGATTAGTGACAAGGACCCTCGTTTTCCCTTGTAGTTGCTCCAAGATACATCGCTGGAAAACCTGTTTCGTTTAGTAGTCCAAAATGAGAGCACAGGTTAATCAGCCATAACATGATTGATACGAAGACATCCGGAGGTAAGAGATTGATAGCAAAGAAAGGTCAAAAGTATTGGAACAAGCAAACAATTCAGATTATTTTGATGTTTCACATACCATATAGAAGTAGAAATTACTTGAAACAGGTCACCAACATACAGTGAGAGAAAGAGAAAAGACAGCTTGAGTGACATGGCCTATGGAGCTAGTACAACGGTGTTGTAAGATATAGTACAGCATCGATAAAGTTTTTAGTCCATTTGCTACAGGTTTAATTATCTTAAAAGGAAATATATCTTAAGAAAAGTGAAATTCATTAAAATTATGAGTCGAAACAGATAGAAAAAGTACAACCTTTCCTAGTGCCTCAAGGGTTCAGGGTTCTGGCAAATTGCACGAAAGGGAATTGGATGTACTCCGTGTTACCCCTGTGTTAGCACATATTGAGGTTTCTTGATCACTCAAAATAAAATAAAAAATTGTTAAGAATTGCATCAAATGATCGAGACTTCACAATAGGAGGAAGCGCGCGCATTCACTTTAGTGTGCAGTTTTGCTTTATTCCATCATAACCCAGAACGAAAAAATAATGAGTGTTTGGCTCAATCATTAACCTGTTGAGCAACATGGGCATCAAGAGCACTTATAGGATCATCAAATAAGTACACATCTGAGTCTGAATACACAGCTCTAGCCATCGAAACTCTTTGCTTCTGCCCACCACTGATGTTGACTCCTCTTTCACCGATCTCAGTTAGATCCTCCCCCTGAAATTAATAGACTGTAGTAGTTTAACACTTTATTCACACAACATGAACATATAATCCAGATATTAAACAGAAAAGTTCTCCATCAATCTTACTGGAAGTGACTGAAGGTCCCGCTGCAAGGCAGTCACTTCAATGGCCTCCGAATATCGTCTAGGATCAAACTCTAGCCCAAATAATATATTATCGCGAACCTAAACACAAATGTCACAGTGCACAATCAGATGCCATCTGCACGCCAAAGTAAAAGAGCCTGGAATATATCCATCATCTTCTATGTTACTCCGATTTAGTTAGAAATGCGCAGTAAGGCAATAAGGGGTACATGTGTTATCGGACTCGGCTATTTGTTGAAAAATCTCGTGTTTTGGTCTAAAATGAAGTGTCAAATGTGAAGTGTATTACCCATCTCAAAGCATAGAATGTCGAGCATGGATATGTGAGGTAATATGAAGAGTCGGAATAACATAATCACTGGCCTGATTGGAGGTCTTTTTTTCCCAACTTTTGTTAGATAAAATTACTTCTCAGAGTAATATCATCAGTTTCTGATATACGGAGTATTAGAATTAGATAGAAATCTATGAAATTAATAGAAAAGGGGAAAAAAGCACCCAAGACTCACGGTGGCATTAAAAATCCACGAGATTTGAGGAACATAGGCAACAGTTCCTCTAATGACAACACTACTTTTGGCTAGAGGCGGGAGCTCTCCAAGCATTGCTGATATTAGTGATGTTTTCCCCTCACCTGTACTTCCCACAACAGCTACCAAACTGCCAACTGATATGTTCAAGTTGATATTTGATAAGGTAGGTTTCTGTTCCAAAAGAGGTAAGAATTTATGAATAAAACAAATTGCATATGGAAAAAACATCAGCATTAGTGTGTGACTTGTGAATGAATGTTCCATCTTTTTGCCTCATTTGTTTTCTAGTATTTTAGAAGGTAAAAAACATTTTTACTTTCAAAGTAAGTCACAAGCGTCATATAAACAGATAAACATCAAAAAGTAGAGACTCGCCCCAACTTGCATGCGGTGCAAGAACTAAGAAGGGAAAATTTCGGAACAATAATAATATTAGTTATTCGTGCGATGCATTGAACTGGAACAGAAGTAATGTATTTTCAATCCCTTCAACTCTTCAAGGGTCTGGCATGACATTTTGTTGAATGTTTAATATATTTAGATCTTAGATGATATATTAATTGTTTGAAATTGATTTTGCGGAGATAATATCCCTCATACATCATTCATCTCTCATCTACAAAATCTCCACCTACGATGAAAATGTAGTCCCTCCATCCATGAATGAAATGTAGTCCCACCTCCATTAATGAATTTTCTTGCTTGTTTTTCAGAAAAAGTATGAACATAATAAATGTGGATAGGAATACAAATTGATGAAGGATGTGAAATGACACGCAAAAAATGATAAAATTCCAAGTAGGAAATTTTTTCATGCACACTCCTTCAGAAAACAAAGTTTGTTCATAGACACCCTAAAATGGAAACCAGTGTGTGTAGACTGTAGACAGTGGAAATATCAAAAACTACGAATGATATTCTTAAGAAATTAAGAAGGGAAGCAATTCGTTAAAGAAAAGTAACCATCTTTTTAAATAACGTAAGACTGAAACTGAACCTTAGAATCCCAGGAAAAAAATCCATTTTCTATTGAGATGGCTGGAAGCCCGGGTTCAAGAGATAGGTTGGCCATTATGGGTCTCTCTTCAGCCAACAATAGTTCCTCCATCCGCTGTAATGATACATTAGCATTCACAGCCTGTTAACAGAGAGAAGTTCTTTATATTTAAACACAATAAATTTGTGCAGTACATTTTTGAAAGTAACAAACACTGAAACTGCAATTATCAAACCTTACAAACTTCCAACAGTCGAAAACAGAAATATGATAATGCATAAAATAATATTTTGATGAAGGAAGAAGCAAGAATTACTGATAATGCATAAATAAAAAATATGAGGAATTGGAATTAGTTCCTGCTATGAGTAGTGTCAATGTAGTCTAAAAAAAATAGCCCCTTTAAAATGAAATGAAGCAGCACCTGTGTTATTATGCTTGGCAACATGTTAAGAGGCTGTCGCAAAATGGTGAATAAGGAAAGAGACGTGAAAGCTCTTGCTGGTGTCAGATTCCCACCAAGTAAAGTAAACATTCCAAACGAGACAACCGCAACCAGCACTGGGGCACTATTTAATATGAAATTATTTAACTGCATCGAAGCCAATAAAAGAAATCAGGAAAGCACGGCTCTTTCTAAATGTTAATAGAAAAAAAATAAGCAGAACAGTTGAGAAAAAGTGCTATTTGTATTACTGTTATTCTATTTTTGAAACACATATCTAAAAACCTTATCTTGTTAGATCTTAGAAGGCACTGCACAAACCCTACAAAGAACAGAATTATTTTTTCACAGACAGATATTACTCTTTCACATACACTTTTTTATTCATTTTCCATATCATACCATTTCCCGTAAATCTAAACAAATTAAGTTCTATATGTACTTTTTCCCTTCAAATCGAATCTAATTGCTCTAAAAACTTGAACAATGGATTATAATTCTCCAATTAGCGAATTAATATACTACCTCCTACTATAGTACCTCGTACTGAGGGTGTTGGTTCCCTTTCTTTTGGGCACCAAAATTAAGGAAATGATTCTAAACCACACAAAACACTACATGAAATTAATTTTGGCCCACAAAAAACTTACCAAAAAAGGAAAGAGGAACCAACACTCAACTAGCATTGAAACGAAAAGAGGAACCAACACCCTGACTAGGAAGAGTAGTTGTTTAGCAAATATTAATTTGTTTTGTTGATATTTTTAGGGTTTATCAAAGTTGAGAACAAATTAACATACGCCTTTTAGAAAAATTTAATTACGAAGAGAGCAACTAATTGGAGATTTAGAAAGAGAACGTCTTGACCAGTTAGTCATTTGTTGCTTAGTTGCTTCCAGAAAATAGAATACATGAACTGCAGAGTTGTCTGAAAAAGAAATACCGCAAATAAATGTAGGAACTAAACGTTATTCATATTCTTGGACTCTATTCTCAACCACTTCCACATAGGACATAATAAAGCCATGCAATAACCTCGAGCAGGTAAGCCTAAGTGGTTTGTCGGAGCACGGATCGATCGGAATAGGGTTGGACGGAGTGGTTACCGGTTGGAGGTGAAGGGAAGAAAGATGAAAATAAATCAATTGAGTAAAGGGAGGGAAAAACTGACGAGGGTATAATTGTAAAAGTCGTATGTGAAAAAGAGTAAAATGTGTATGTGAAAAAGCACAACCCATAAAGAGCAGCAGTTGTAAAGTTATACTTCGATAAGATGTCCCCCAATTAATCAAAGGTGCTCAACTAATTTTTTTTAACTCATCATACAAAATGGCTCATATTTTCAAGAATTTTGGCATAGCCCCTTAGCTACTCAAAAAGAATATTGTAGTCTATTTTTGAAGACTGTCGCAGTCTTTCAGTTATAAGGTAAGTTGTAAAGGTGTACCCGTGTAACTCTGTAGGCACTATGTTGCCTGGGCTACCTACGAAATCCCCATGCCACTACTAAACTGAAACATGTCTTCAAACAATTTTGGGCATAAACAGTAGCCAAAAATTATAATTATATAGTAGTCTAATAGAAGAGAGAGTTGAGGAGTTGGCATACAGCTGTAAGTGCTTGGGCTTTGCGGAGCCATGAAAGTTCATTAGCCCTGAGTCCCATAACTTTTGATTGGAAACTTTCCTCCCAGGCATAGCATCTATAAGATTGAAACTGTAGTATCAGAATCTAACAGAGTGGGAGATCAATTTTCATAACTAACCAATCTATCAAACACTGTAATAACTTCAAGTGTTGAGCAATTTTAATTAAATGTTTTGCTCTGACAGAAAATTACTTCACAGTATCCATTGCAGCCAAAATCTCATTCATGAGACCAACCCTCTTGTCAGTGCGAACCAGACCCTCTGAAGAGAGTTTCTTCATTCTGCTTATTACAAGAGTCTGGAAAAAAAAAGTAAAGAAAGGTTAAGATAATATTAATAAGGTTCGCTATTCTATAAATTTATGCTACTACGCCATCAGAAGCATGGTATTAAATATCAGTTTCAGTCTCAATCCCTCAATCAGTCGCAGTATCACATTGTCGCAGCCCAAGTTTGGTTAACAAGATCAGAAATTAAGAAGCAAACAGAGTATGCTACTGAGACGCTCTAGCATAACTAATTCATCCATAAAACATCTAATAACATTTATAGTGTCCTTTTACATTCACCCTGATGAACACCCTTCCAGCAGGACAGGCCTCCAAGCATCTCTCATTCTGACGAAGTAGAGTTAATGATTTATGGAGCACATACACTATCTTGAATGGAAGAGAAAAGTAATAGAGCAGCTTACTTGTATTGGGAACATAAGAAGCAGCATGAGTGAACCAAAAAGAGAAGCAACTCCCAGTTGTTGGTAAAGTAAAGCCATAGCAAGAATGATACGAAATGGAGCTGACCATAGATTATGAAGTTGTTGACATATTTGCTGCACAAAAGAACATCTGCTGAGATCGTGTTTTCTTGACACTATTGACAAAATATTTACTCCATTCATCTCATGGAAGTATTTTTATTTGGGTTAATAGCAGTTTCCATTGAAAAGGAAATTCTTTGTATGCGACCCACGTGGTGTTTTTCTTTAATTTGAAAATGTAACGAAATACAGTGGTATCCAAAAAAAATGAATGTTACATGATTTTGCGGGAAGAGATAGAGAACAATACTACAATGCAATCATGAGGACGTAACATTCTGCACATATTCCTTGGTTTTTAGTTGTTCATAAGCAGGAACTCACTTAGGTTATATATATACTGCACCTCTTATCCAAGAGACTATGAAGAGTACTGGTTATTTTTAGAAGATCTCTAGAGTACAGGCCCTCAATAAGCCATGTTGCACTGCGTGAAACAAATTATGATGTAAATGCCAAAAGCAAAATATACATGCCTGAAGCGCATTAGCATCCGTGGATATCATGTTTGTTATCTTTCCAGAAGGAAATCTCAGTCGGCTATCGTTTGTCAGTTTTAATATTTTGTGGAATATAGCAGCCACCTGCATTTTGAAACAATAACTATGTCAAACTGTCAGAGGCACCTTCAACCTTCATTCCCACATTCAGACTCCAATGAAATCTACGACTCCATCCTAATTGTAAACTGTGCATGTATAAGCTTCAACGATGAGTGCACACACTATAAAGACACATTCTTGGTGAAAACCTAAAGTAACATCTCTAAACCGGATAAGTAATCCTATGATTTTAGAGGTACAGCAATTTGTTAAGTTTATGTTTTAACTTTTGAACATTCAGAGTCATATCGGTTGCGGAAATAAATAGTTTATTAAACAAAAACTATAGTTAGTTATGGAAATAAATTATTTTATTACTCTAAAACCAAATCTATAATGATAGGATGAGTAATGAAACTTACCAATGTGGATCTCACCCTGAAACCAACACGCATAACATTCTGAAAGTACTGAGAATCACAGATTACACCAAGTGACTGGACAAACAGAGCAAGGAAGTCAACAAAACAAATTATTAGTGAAACAGGTTCTTCAACAGAGTATCATAGCCTTATTTAATAGCTTTAAAACATTATTTTCAAGAATAACACGCAACATTTGGTATTTTATAATGTTTCAATTAAGGCAGCAGATATTTTAACAATCACTGTCATTTTTGTTCATTAAATCATACAGAATCATAAGCATGTTCAATACCAAGGAGTAAATAGCATACAAAATTTACATTGATACCTAGAGGAAGAGGCATACCACACCAATAAAAATTAGGAAGGCGTACACATGGCCAAGCCAGGCTTGATTTTCTTGCAAAGACTGAAGACGGTGAAACAATGGTTATAAATTCATCCACGAAAGCTAGATGATCTAAGAGGAGAAAAAGAAAACTTGTGGACTTAATTATTCCAATTCCGCAATACATACAATGACAGCATTTAACTGGCACAATAGTTGTCAAAAAAATCAAGAGCTTACCTGCAGCAGACGGTCGAGAAGAATTGGACCAATAAACTGCGAAAGATCATTACCAATCTACAATTTGGCAGACAAAGGACCAATCAGACAAAATCTAATAAAATGTAAACTTAACTTTTCATAAAAATGCAAGTGTGTTTTTTCATCATACATTGGAAAGATCCTTCCTTTGCTTATCAGTTTTTGTTTATTAGATAAAATGGGGACTAAGGGTGTAAAAAATCAGACTACAGAACAAGAATTCACCCAGCCACCAAGGTTCACATTTCATGCACCCCAAGTAACCAATTTTCTCTTTCTGATTCTGTTTTTCAGGTTTAACTGGTTATGAATCACTGAAAAAGAAGGCACTGCCATGCCTCGCATTTATTGTGGTGATAGCACTCTACTTAAACCAGAGATGCCACGATTGTACCCCTAGTTTCATGGAATCATGGAATCAAAAGTATCAAGCATCAATCAGAACTATATGCCCTACCACAATGCTCAGCCCCTTACCTTCAACCCCTCATACCCAAGGCTACCAAAGTAAACTGCATATATTTCCATTTATGACTATAGATTGTTCAGATGCAGCTTTTACAGTCAGATATTTCTTACCTTGAACAAGCCACCTAACCAAAACCTGTAGAATACAATGAATTAGCGTTTAAAATACAATACAATCTTAATATGGTAAAATAATCAAAATACTGTATCGAAACTTAAGTAAAACATACAATTTGCCAAAACTTCTATTTAGAGCTCTTAGAAGCCATGGATTGACTCTTTGAGATTCTTCAGCCCAATTCTTATTAAACCTAGCAGGGAAAATATATGAAGCACAACTATAATTCGAAAAATG
This sequence comes from Silene conica, assembly GCA_029255685.2. Lineage (NCBI taxonomy): Eukaryota > Viridiplantae > Streptophyta > Magnoliopsida > Caryophyllales > Caryophyllaceae > Silene > Silene conica. Next base: position 81,186,546 of record CM055314.2, read on the forward strand.
AAACAATGACATTTATCCATGAGAGACAGTGCCTCTGCCTAGATTCTGTCAATATGCTGAAACTCATGGTTGAGGTTTCAACTGGGAAAAAAAGAAAAAATTGAAACACAGCACAGAAAAAAAGTGACATTAAAGTCAAAACCTGTTTATGAGTGTCTCACTCTTGTCCCAAGTATCCAGCTTCCATACATCCTTCTCGGAGAGAGGCTTCCGGTAGCCTTTCTCCAGCAATGGGGTCATCCACCCATAGTACACTCCTAGCAAAGAACCAAGCATAAAACGATTTCCAAATATATTAGAAACATCCCTGATAAAGAATAACTCTTGCGTTAGTCTGGATGTGTGTAGGTATATAACAAATAAAGAGGTTGAAATGAAGACTCGAGACGATACTTTATATTATATGTCATCTCAGGCCCTCTTTACTTGAAAGAGTGATAACAATCCTGCAATCAATATCACTTACTAGAGATCAGGCTTACATATCTCTCGGGACATATGTGTTCTCCAGCTAAGAGTTCTTCATAAGCAAAATCATCAGAATCTTCCGCATTAACTAGCGTACAGGAAGGGAAGAGATCCGAACGTGGAACATGAAAAACAAAAAGGATTCCAAAAACAACCTACAACAAAACAATAACAGTCAACGAAGATATGATTGCACGAATAGCTAATTATAAATTTATAATATGTCGAGTCTTCGGGATCATATAGACGCTGTCTTTGAGATTACACTGTTCACAAGCATCCCCTTATAACTACTACTTCCCCTGTTCATTTAGATTCCACACATTTGTTTAATATATGCGAGGTGTATTTTAATGAAACCTATGGAATCCAAGTGAACAGGGAATTATGTCTTAAAGATAAGCTAGATTGCCCTATCAAGACTTACTGCCCTAACAATAGTGTATGCCAAGTCGTCATGCTTTCTACTTAGTGGTAGCCTTCCTAATGGCAACACTTGATAAGAGAGCATGTTGAATAAGTAACCCCATAGGGTTCTACAAGTTATGCATTTCGAGCATGCTAATACAGGGGCCATAGCAGGAGTCCATCTAAAAGACTATATCATGTGTTACCACTCTTTCGTGATTATTCTAATACAGGGGCTGTTTAGGTCAAAATTTACCTAATGTTCTTTTAGGAGGTTATAGCGATTCCAAGCCTATTAAGTGACGTATTTGGATAAAGTAAATGTTTAGAAGAGTAAAAAGAAGAAGTATGAGAGACAAGAAGGTTGATGACGCAGGAAGCCCCTTGGGGAAAAACTGCGGGAAGAAGAGTTCTTCCAAGTTCCACTAGAATTCTCTTACAGAGTGTATGTGCGATTACAAGTATTTGTTGAGTTTTTCTTAGTGTTATGTGTGCTAAGTATGATAATGAATGAAATAATGATACATGGTTCTCATATATATACAACTATGCCCATATGGACCGTTGGATTCTCTTCCTATCCAACGGATCCTTCTTCTTCTTTTATCCCATTTTGGCTTCTTTCTCTAGTTGCTTTTTCTGGCCTTCCTTGTGTGTGTGGCCATTTCGGGCAATCCTCGAGCCCAGGTATTTCGTCCTCTTCTTCTTTCTCGTTTCCAGCGTTGGTTTCCTTCTTGTGCAATCTTCTTCTCCTATGACTTTCCTTCTTGCTTTTCCTTTGACTTTGGATGCCACATGTTCACGTTTCATCCACTTAGACGATGCCACGTGTTAGCTTATAAAAATGTTATTTTTAGGGCATAACATTAGCCCCCAGTTCTTGTAGAAATTTATTTGTGCGAGAACTCCTGCAGATATCGGGTCCAGGATTTTGATTATGGACTTCTCGTAGAAATGTCGGGTAGGGTTGGCACTCGATGAGACCTTGATGCGACGTGCGCCATTTTCAACAAATGCCTCTTTCAATGCATGCCAACCACCCGCCAACTGTCCCCCATTCAATTCGAATTTCGAATTTACCCCCGTTATATAAACCTCCCTTTAACTTCCATTACTTTTACCATTCATTTTTCATCTTCCTCATTTTTACTTTTTCCCCTCTTCTCTCTAAACTTCTTCAACTTCCGATCTTTCCAACCGTTTCTGCTTCTTTTCTTCACCGAGGTACGATTCTTCGTGACTCCTTTTTTCAGTATTTTCAATGGCTTCTTCGAACACCTTTTCTGAGCGTCCTCTGTTGGAGAGCAAATACCGCGTTGACTCCTGCTTTACTCTGATAGACCCCTCGGTGGTTAGGGATTTTTTCCCTTTCGACGAGAGTGTTGACATGGTCGTTCCCCGTCCTGGGCAAGCGCCTGATGCGCACTGCCCAGGATGGACTACTTTTTACCTGTATCCCTTTTCTTTGGGCCTGTCTTTCCCGTTTCCCCCTTTGGTACAGGAGTTTCTTCGCCACTCGAAACTCCCTCTTTGGCAAATAAACCCCCATGCCTGGAGGATTCTCCTTTCTCTGTCCTCGTTGAGCAGCCGCCACTCTATTGATATATCTTTAGGGGATTTAGCCCAATTTTATGCGGTCAGAGGCCTGGGTGATGCCCAGTTTACCCTTCGGGCCCACTCCAGGATTGACCTTCCCATTATCCTCCCGAAAAAGGCCAAGGATGCTGGCTGGTCCACCCAGTTCGTCTTCGTACGAGTGGACTCGCTTCCCGCGCCTGCTGATTACATCTTCCAGGACCCTATCACAGATAGTAAAGGTACCGTGAGTCCCTTCTTCTGTTTTCTGTTCTTGTTACCACTCACGCCCTTACACTTTTTCTCGCGCAGGTGTGAAAGAATTGACTCCCTCAGCCAACCCCACTGAGATTTACAACAAGCTATTCGGGTTGGACGTTGACGCCCGCTGCTTCAATACCCTATTTGCCCAAGAGGAACCTGCTGAGATGTCTACTAGCTCGGCCCAGACGAAGAAAACGCCCGCGGAGATGCTCGCTGATCGTAGAAAGATGATGATAGTTTCATCAGTCAAGCCTCTGTCGAAGAGGAAGCTAGAGCCGGGTGAGCCCCTGCCTGTTTCTAAGAAAGCCGCTCTGCCTGCCGAATCGTCTCCTTCTGTTACTCCTTTCTGCCCTCCTCCTCCTGCCGTTTCCTCCAGGACCCGTCACAAGGCTTCGACTTCGACCGCTGTGGTCAAGAAGTCTACTGTCCCAATTATAGAGGACCTTAGTGAGGATGTTATTCGCTTACCGGAGGGTTTTAGCTGCCAGCTGGAGGAGGACCCTTGGCCCGCTATGGGTCGCCTGCTGACCCCTGGCTCCAAGGCGCTGCTGAAGGATCAACCTGCCGTGCCGTTGTGGCGGCAGGCAGCGGAGGATGTCTTTTTGGTGAGTCTCTTCTCTCCTCTTTCCCTTGTCTCTTGCGGCACCCATGCTTTTGCTTTTGGTAATTGAAGCGTTCTTCTGAATTTCTTCCTCAGGGCTTTCAAAAAATACTGATGGGGTGCAGCAAGGCGGAGGCCATGTCCCAGGAGATGCAGACTCTGCAGGCCGGACTGGAGGCAGAGAGGGGAATCCGGACGCGGAAGTCTGAGGAGCTGATACGCTGTCAAGCCCAGGTGAAGGAGTTGGAAGAGGCTCTTACCGAACTGCGCAGGGAGAAGGATGAGGCCCTTGCCGGGCGTAGGGAGCAGGAAGCGCTCTTGAAAGCTGCGAAGAACAAGAAGAAGGTCCTGGAGAAAGTTCTGTATGACATAGCTCCCTTTTCCTCCTTGGAGGCGAGGATAACCTGCATGGAGGAGTTTCAGGCGGGAGAGCATAGTAAGTGGGACCTGGAGGAGGAGAAGAAGCTGATGAAGGAGATGTTCCCCATACATCCCGTGCTCCCTGATTTCTCTGACCTCAACCCCGATGGATCTTTCCGCTCCCCACTTCCAGGCTCTCCGGAGGTCCAGAGTGCTCCCCCAGGTTCTCCTGTCGGCGTCTTCCGGGATCAGGTTGTTGAGACTCCTGCCGAAGAAGGTTCTTCGTCTTCCCATCGTCCGGTTGTCGAGCAGGCTGTGGAGGGAGCCGTCGACGTTTAACTTCTGCGCCCTCAGTGGCATCCAGACTTAGTTGCTTTTGTTTTGTTTGTTTTGTTGGTTGGGCGAATGCCCTGAATATTTCTGTGCCCTGGGCCCTGCGTGGCGGGCCTTTATTTTGCTCTTGCTTTTTTTTTGATATGTTTGAACTTTTTACTGGGTGGTCCCAGGAATCTTCAGCAGCCGTTTGTGCTGCTTTTTAAGTATGCGTCTGTGGACGCTTTTTATGCTTTGTGTGTTTCGTTTTTGTTTGCGCATGCTCGTGTATTTTTGGCCATGTGTGGGTGCTGGCTTCAGGGTATACCCATCTCAGTCAGAGGCTGCCAGGCTTTCGTGAGTGCTAGGTATCGTGGGCGACAGTGTCCCAGTTGCTTGTACTTCGCCATACTCACGCAATGTTTCGTATTTTGAGTGTGATTTGACTCAAGCTCGTTTTTCTAGTGACAACATATTGCGAGTATTTATGATAAAAAATACCTCAAATATATTCTCATTGATCACCAAATTGGTTTTGTTTTTCAAATAATTCCCTCAGGATAACTGGATCCTGGGGGGTACACTTGTGGATGATTAAAATACGAAATGTTTAAACATAGAATAAGTAAGTGAATACCCTAGGATTAGGATGTAGATCCTGGGCGCGGATTCTGAAAGAACATCTCGGTATGCTTCCTTATATGTGATACTTCTTTAGGTGGAGGATATTCCAAGGTCTGGGCACCATGTTCCCTTCCATGTCCATCAGCCTGTAGGACCCGCTTCCCGTTGTGCTTTCCACCTGATAAGGCCCTTCCCAATTGTAGGCAAACTTTCCGGCGCTTGTATTCTTTGTGTTCTGGAACACTTTTCTGAGGACTAAGTCTCCTACCTGGAGGGTCCTGATCTTCACGTTTTTGTTGTAACTCCGTGCCACCATTTGTTTATAGGCGGTCATCCTGATAGCAGCGCTGGTTCTGAGCTCATCTATCGTGTCCAGGCTGCTGGCCATTTCTGTTTGATTGCGCTCTTCCGTTAGGCAGCCGTATCTTTGTGTTGGTACTTTCACCTCTGCTGGGATGACAGCTTCTGCTCCGAACACTAGGCTGAAGGGGGTTTGACCCGTTGCTGTCTTTGGGGTGGTCCTGTCAGACCATAGAACCAAAGGCAACTCGTCTGCCCATTTTCCTCCAGCTTCCTCCAGTCTCCTTTTCATGTTGTCCATAACTATCCTGTTGCTGGATTCTGCCTGGCCATTCGTCTGCGGGTACCTGGGAGCAGCTTTTAGTAGGGTGATATTCCAACTAGCACAAAATGCTTCGGTTTTGTTAGATATAAACTGTGAGCCATTGTCGCACACTATTTCAGAGGGTATACCGAATCTGCAGATTATGTTTCGTTTAAGGAAAGATATCACCTGATTTTCTGTGACCTGGGGGAAGGCCTCTGCTTCTATCCACTTGGAGAAGTAGTCTGTTAGCGCGAGCATGTAGGTTCTGTTCCCAGGTGCTCTGGGCAGCGGTCCTACTATGTACATTCCCCATTTCATGAAAGGCCAGGGCGATATGATTGGATGCAAAGGTTCAGCGGGCTGATGCGTGACAGGAGCGTGTTTCTGGCAGGCTTCACATTTCTTGGCTAGCTCTACTGCGTCTCTTCGTATTGTCGGCCAGAAGTATCCCATTCTGATTGCTTTGTTGGATAAGCTCTTGCCCCCTGCATGATTTCCGCAGTCTCCGCTGTGGAGATCATGCAAGACCGTCTGTGCCTCTCCGTCGCCCAGACACCTCAGGTAGGGTCCTGCGAGCGATTTCCTGAACAGCACACCATCTATTAGTATGAACCTGGAAGCTTTCATTTTGAATCCCCTTACCTCTTTCTTGTCAGCTGGTAGGGTTCCGTCTTTCAGCCATCTCTGGTAAGGTGACCTCCAATCCTCTGGCTGCTCCGTGGTGTTGCTGAGGACGCCTAATCCTGCCTCCCATTGGGTGCTGGAGTTTTCAACTTCTCGGTCATCCTGGGAAGTTGAGGGTTCCAGCACATGGGTGATGGGGATTGAGGAGACGTCTCCGGGCTTGAATGTTGCCCCCAGGTTAGCCAGCGCGTCTGCTTCTGCGTTCTGCTCCCTGGGGATTTGCTCTATTTTGAAGGTGATGAACCTTGCCTGTCTGTCTTTGACTACTTCCAGGTATGCTGCCATCCTGGGGTCTTTGGCTTCATATTCACCGTTGATATGATTTACTATGAGCTGCGAGTCACTGAACGCCTGCAGGTATCTGACCTTGAGGTCCAGGGCCAGTTGGAGTCCCTGGATCAAGGCCTCGTATTCTGCTACATTGTTGGTTGCTGGAAACTCGCATCGTACTGCCTGCACGATCATATCTCCCTGAGGGGATCTGAGCACCATTCCTACCCCCGCTCCTCGGCTATTAGAGGCTCCGTCCACGTGCAGCGTCCAGCAGTTTTCCTCAGAGTCCATTTCTGGGGGCAAGATTTCTTTGGCTGCTTCTTTTTCCATACCTGGTGTTTTGGTAAAATTTCTACCGGGTCAATTGATTGTGTTATGAGTCAAAGTGCCAACCAATATGAGGGTTTACGTAAAAGACGAATGCAAAAACAAAAATGAACAAAGAATAACACGTAAGGTTTTTGGTGACGCGGAAAAACCCGTTTAGGGAAACAACCGCGGGGGGAACGGAATCCCACCAATATTTTTACTATGATCGAAGATTTTTCACTGTAGGGACGGATTACAAGTATTTTGCTAGAGAAGTAGGGTTTTACAATGTATCCAGAATTCGAATATAAGAAGTGCCCTAGCCTTTCCTTTTATAGCCGCGGATTTAAGCTTAACCAACTTCTGCTCTGGCCCTGGAATGTAGGAGTGGATATCGGGGAATATTCCTTTAGGGTTTTGACCCATCCTCCTATTCCAACAGCTCTTTTTCTGCGCCTGATCTGTATTTGGTCTGCGTCTGATTTGCCTCTGATCTCCTTCTGGCGTTGGGCTGCGTATTTATTCATCACTGGGCCCAGTAGTGAGATGTAAATTTTGGGCTAAACAATTTCCCCCTAATTTCAGCCTAACCTTGGCTTTTAATTGGGCTGGAATTTCCTTTCGTGCCTTTGAATACGCTTCTGAGTTAATGGAGGTAGTTGGGGTTTCGGCAACTGTTCACAGCCGCTCTTTTGTCCCACCTGCCCCACTTGCCCCATCACTTCATTAACTGTCTTGTTCCCCATTATTTACTTTCTTTAACCCTTCAGTTTTGCCTTTTGAAATTTAACTTTCAAATTTAACCCACGTGATTCCCTTATAAATACCCCCTTTAACCGTGTACTTTATTTTACCTCTTTCAAAAAATTTACCTTCTTTCTTGCTTTCTCTTGCTTTCTTGCCTTTTTTTTTCATCTGTTGCGAAATTCTTTTACTGCTTTCGTCTTTTTACCATGTCTGCTCCTGAATCCTCTTCTGCTACTCCTGTTGCTACTCCTGCCCCTGCTGGGTCTGGTGGGTCTGTTCCTGCTTCTGAGGAGTATTCTGGCCCTTTCCCTTCACAAGGTCTACTTGCTGAGAAACACTTGTGTGACTCTACCTTCACTGAGTCCCATGCGTCTCTCATCAAGGTTCGGTTCGGGTTTCCGGATGAGGTTGTTTACCACTTCCCCCGTGCCGGCGAGAAAGCCGACTTTGAGAGGGAGGGGTGGACTTGCTTCTACGAGTACCCCTTTCGTTTGGGTCTCAGATTTCCTTTCCCTGGTTTAATTGTTGATTTCCTGAAGTTAACCAAATTGGCCATGTGCCAGATTGCTCCGCATGCATGGAGGATCTTGCTCAGCATTTGCGCCCTGAACCGTGAACGAGGGCTGAACATCGGTTTAGCCGACTTGGGGCAGTGGTTCGCCCCTCGTTCTCTGGGCCATTTTCGGTGCACCATTCGTGGTCATGATAATATGCCTTCTGCTATTGTTTTTTCCACCACTCCTGATGATAGTAAGTGGTTCAATCGTTTTATTTTTGTCAAGATCGACACTCTTCCTTCCTCCCCAGACTATATCTTTGCCAACTGGCAGTCCGTGGAAGGTACTACCTCTGCTCTGGTGTTGGTTTTGCCAGATTACTTTGCTGTTGGTTTCATGCTGATGGTTTTTATTGGCTTCTGCAGGGCATAGCTTGGCTAAGTTCCCCGATGCTGTGGATCCCCCTACTTCGAAGGCCAAGCTCCTGGACCTTCCTGCCGAGGAGAGAACTTTCTCCAGGCTGGTCCGGGATTCTGCTGTTCTGGCGGTAAAGAAGGAAGGTACGGTGTTTTGATATGGCTGTTTTTTCTGGGTAGGTTATGTTTGGTTTTATACTGACTTCTGTCTTTCCAGGCAAGCCCAGAGTTGATATAAGTAGGGTGATGCAGCTGCGTAGGAAGAGGTTAGCTCCTGGGGATGCTGGATCCTCGAAGAAAAAGAAAGTGGATGTTGTTGAGGGGAGCTCTGCTGGAGCCGGGTCCCAGGCTGCCCCAATTGAAGTTGATACCGTCGATCTGGTTCAGGAGTCTGTTCCTGAGGTTCCCTTCGTTGATCCGTCTCCTCTGGTGGTCCTTCCCTCCATTCCTACTCCTGGCTTTAAGCCTGTTTTGGAACAGCTACCTCGAACATTTTCTGGAGAATCTTCCTCTCCTCCTCTGCAGCTGGAGTTTCCAGGAGACTTTGGAGCTTCCCAGACCAAGCTCTGGCCTACTCTGAACTCCATATTGTTCCCTGCTTCTGCCTCTATTCTAAAAAAGCGTCCCTTCCGGGACTTGCCCAAGCGCGTCGCTGAAGTCTCCTTTGAGGTTTTCTTCTTTTTTCTCTTTTTTTTTTTTTTTTTTTTTTTTTTTTTTTTTTGACTTGGCTCGGCGTGCTTTTAGGCTCTGGAACTGGCGTTGTGCACCAAGCAGCAGAGTGAGGAGTTGCTGACTGATCTCCAGCGTATGAAGGTGGCTCATGACGCTGCTCTGGAGAGGATGGAGGAGATGAAGGCGAAGCTCAGCTCTGAGGAGGTCTTGAGGGGAAATCTGCGGCAGGCGGTTGATCGTTTTCGTCGGGAGGTGATTGCTGGCCAGGAGAAACTTAAGGCCCAGGAAGAGAAGCTCAAGGCTCAGGAGGAGGAGCTCAGGACCCTGGAGGGATCGTCCCAGGACCAGTTAGCCGCAGCTCAGTCTAAACTGGAGCGGGCTTTAACCTCGGAGGCTGATCTGGTCCTGAAGGTGGAGGCTCTGGAGCATAAAAAGGCTGGCTTGCAGAGAGCATTAATTGAGGCTGTTGCCTACACCGCTGCTGAGACTCGGGTGAAGTGTGTTCGGGAGTTCCAGGAGGGTGGCCATACTACTTGGGACTTGGCGGCTTTAGAGAAGGCCTTTGCTTCTGACTTTCCCGATGGTTTAAACATGGATCTGATTTCTGATGATGATGAGGAAGAAGGTGAGGTAGGGTTCCAGGATGTTGGAGAGGAAGTGACCTCTGACCCTACCAATGCCGATGCTGCTGCTCCTACTCCTGATGAGTAGGTTTTTAAAGAATTTGTCTGTTGGGCCCTGATATGGGCGTTAATATTTTCTTTTGAACTGCGGATGCCCCTGCGTGGGCTTAACTTTGTAACTTTTTGCTGCTGGTCCGGGTGGACCAGTAAAAACAATCCTGCCACTGGTTCTGGTGGATCAGTGGAAATATTTTCGTTTTGAGCTGCCTCGAGCAGCTTTTAATCGTATGTCCCCGTTGTATGGGCTTTGTCTAATCTGTTGGTTTTTCTGCCGTTGTTCTAGCGTTTTTCTTTTGTACATGCATGTTTCGTTTGTATTTTGGTCATCGCTGCTTTGGTGTGCTGGCCTGGTGTTTTGTATACCCGTCCCTATACTGGGGTGTCAGGCTTAACTTAGGTTCTCCTGCGATCAATGCAGATTTCCTCTTTAGGTCAGTCCACTAGGATAGGTAAATTCTGGTCCAGAAAATAAATGATGAAAATTTTTCCTTTTAAAAGACTTAAAAGTTGAAAATGTACTAAGGTTTGAAATTACAAGACTTAGACTACTAAAAAAAAAATATAAAGGCAAGATATCATTCTAAACTTAGGTTTATATAAAAAATATAAAGGTAAAACAAAATTTTAAGCTGAACCAGAGTAAACTTTATACAGAGTAGAACCTGAGTCTAAGGGAGCTGCTCTGATCTGGTGGAGGCACCTTTAGATGATATACTTTTTTAAGTGAAGTATATTCCATGATCTGGGTATCATTTCCCCTTCCATTGTCATTAGCCTGTAGGCCCCATTACCAACTATGCTTTCAACCTGGTATGGGCCCTCCCAGTTATAAGCGAACTTTCCGGCTTGTCTGTTTTTGGTGTTCTGGAACACCTTTCTCAGGACCAGATCTCCTACCTGCAGGGTTCTGATCCTGACATTCTTGTTGTAGCTCCGAGCCACCATCTGTTTGTATGAAGCCATCCTGACATAGGCACTGGTCCTGAGTTCATCAACAGTGTCCAGGCTGCTTTTCATTTCTACTTGGTTCTGATCCTCAGTTATACTCCCGTATCTGTGGGTTGGGATTTTGACTTCAAAAGGGATCACAGCTTCTGCTCCGAAAACGAGGCTGAAGGGGGTTTGACCTGTCGCTACTTTTGGGGTAGTTCTGTCAGCCCACAGGACCAGAGGAAGCTCCTCTGCCCATTTCCCTCCCATCTTTTGTAGTTTCTTTTTCATATTTTCGATAATGATCTTATTACTGGACTCAGCTTGTCCGTTGGACTGGGGATTTCTGGGGGTAGACTTTTGGAGTGATACATTCCACCCAGCACAGAATGCCTCGGTTTTCTTCCCAATGAATTGGGAACCATTGTCACATATTATTTCTGAAGGTATGCCAAATCTGGTGAATATATTACGCTTGATAAAAGAAATGACCTGTGCCTCGGTGGTCTGGGTGAATGACTCTGCTTCGATCCATTTAGAGAAGTAGTCAGTCATTGCCAACATGTACAACTTGTTTCCTGGTGCTCTGGGGAGAGGTCCCACAATATCCATTCCCCACTTCATAAAGGGCCATGGGGATATGACCGGGTGCAGGGGTTCTGCTGGTTGGTGGTTGACAGGTGCATGCCTTTGACAGGCGTCACACTTCCTTGCGTATTCCTTTGCATCTTTGCGCATTGTGGGCCAGAAGTACCCCATTCTGAGAGCTCTATTGGACAGGCTTCTTCCCCCTGCATGATTTCCACAGTCCCCGCTGTGGAGGTCATGCAAGACTGTCTGTGCCTCAGTCTGGTCCAAGCATCGCAGATATGGCCCTGCTAACGATTTCCGGAACAGGATTCCATCAATTAGTAGGAATCTGGAGGCCTTCATTCTGAAACTGCGTGCTTCTTTCTTACTGCTGGGCTGGATATCCTGCTGCAACCAGTCTAGGTATGGCTTTCGCCAGTCTTGTTCTGACTCCTGGTCTGGGTTGTTGCTGCAGATAGGTAGCTCCTCCTGGTCCGGGTCTGGTCCAGGAATGGCTGGTCTGAGGACATGGGTGATTGGAATACTGGCTACGTCGGCTGATTTGAAGGTTGAGCCTAGAGTTGCCAGTGCGTCTGCTTCTGCGTTCTGCTCTCTGGGTACTTGCTGGATGCAGAATTCCACGAATCTGCTGATTAACTCCTTTGCTACACATAAGTAGGCCGCCATTGTGGGGTCTCTTGCTTCGTATGTTCCGTTGACATGGTTCACAATTAGTTGTGAATCACTGTATACATTGACATGGTCAATTCCCATGTCCAGGGCTAGATGTAGTCCCAGGACGAGGGCTTCATACTCGGCCACATTATTTGTGGTCTTGAACTCACATCGGACTGCCTGGGTGATTAGATCCCCCTCTGGCGATCGTAGGATCAACCCAACTCCGGACCCTCTGGCGTTTGAAGCTCCATCCACTCGTAACTCCCAGGTGCCTGGTTTGACACCCTGATGTAGGTGCAGGATTTCCTGCTCTGCTTGGGTCTGGAGTGCTGGGCTGAAATCGGAGACGAAGTCTGCGAGGGCTTGTGACTTTATGGCTGTGCGTGGTTCAAACCGGAGGTCATATCCACTGAGGTGCACAGACCACTTAGCCATTCGTCCTGATAATTCTGGCTTTCTCATAACCGTCTTGAGTGGGTGATTGGTAACCACTGAGATGGTATGAGACTCGAAGTATGGACGCAGCTTATAGGATGCTGTGACCAATGCCAATACTAGTTTCTCCAGTGAGGTATACCTTGCTTCTGCCGGTAGTAATGACTTGCTGACGTAGTACACCGGGTGCTGAGCTCCTTCGTGCTGTCGGACCAGAACTGCGCTTACTGCTGCTTCGGTGACTGAGAGGTACAGGAGCAGGACCTCCCCCTGTTCTGGCTTGGATAGCAGGGGTGGGCTGCTCAGGTACTGCTTTAGTTCCTGGAATGCTTTTTCGTGCTCTGGTGTCCAATCAAACTTCTGGCTTTTTCTAAGGATATCATAGAATAATCTGCACCGGTCTGAGGATCTGGAGATAAACCTGCTCAGGGCTGCTACTCTTCCCGTCAGACGCTGCACATCTTTTGGTTTCTGGGGTGATTCCAGCTGCAGAACTGCTTTGATCTGTTCTGTGCTGGCTTCTATCCCCCTCTGTGTTACCATATACCCCAAGAATTTCCCACTGGAAACTCCGAAGGTACACTTAGCTGGATTTAACTTCATTTTGTACTTCCGGAGGGTGTTGAATGTTTCCTCCAGGTGCTGGGTGTGGTCTGCTGATTGCTTGGATTTGACCACCATATCATCTATATAGACTTCCATATTACGTCCTATCTGGTCTTTGAACATCATATTGACGAGCCGCTGGTACGTGGAACCAGCATTCTTAAGGCCGAAGGGCATTACGTTGTAGCAGTAGATGCCTCTTTCGGACCTGAACGCTGTCTTTTCCTGGTCTGCCGGGTCCATTTTAATCTGGTTATACCCGCTCCAGGCGTCTAGGAAAGTCAACATTTCGTGGCCTGCAGTGGCGTCTACCATAGCGTCTATGTGTGGCAAGGGGAATGGATCCTTGGGGCAGGCCTTATTCAGGTCTGTGAAATCCACACAGACCCTCCACTTGCCATTCTTTTTTGGTACTACCACCACATTAGATAGCCACTCGGGGTACCTGACTTCCCTAATCTTTCCTGCCTCCAGAAGGTTATCCACCTCCTGGTTTATGATCTGATGTCTTTCTGCTGCGAACTTCCTGCGCCTCTGCTGCACTGGTCTGAATCCTGGATCTATGCTGAGCTTGTGCGTTATGATTTCTGGGTCTATGCCAATCATGTCCTTGTGGGACCAGGCAAAGCAGTCTATGTTCTTTCGGAGCAGCTGGAGGAGCTGCCGGCGCAGATCTCCAGAGCACTCTGAGCCTACGAACACGGTCCTTTCTGGGTGCTGCTCGTCCAGGTGGACCTCATCGATTTCTGCCTGCTGGGGCTCGATGTACTCCCCCTGGATGTGCAGTTGCTGTAATTGCTATGCTCTGGCGGCTGGTGGTTTGGTGGTCCTTTTGAGAGCTACTTTGTAACAATCCTTGGCCTCCTCCTGGTCTCCCCGTATCTCCTGAACTCCCCACGGTGTAGGAAACTTCAGGCACTGGTGATACGTTGACGGGATTGCTCGCATTTCGTGGATCCAGGGCCTGCCAAGAATAACATTTTAAGTAGATGGACCATCAATAACTAAGTACCTTACCTGTTTGTTCAGCCCTCCGGCGTAGGTGGGGATGGTGATTTCCCCTAGGGTATGCGCCGTTTCTCCACTGAATCCGACCAGAAGAATAGCTTTCTTTGTCAGGTTTTTCTCGTCAAATCCCATACTCTTTAGTGCTTCCAGCATTAGTAGGTTGACGGAGCTGCCTGTGTCTACCATGACCTTCCTGACCTCACAATTTCCAATGTTCAATGTGATAATCAGGGCATCATGATGCTGCTCTGGTACAGCTTCTGCGTCAGTTTCATCAAAGGTTACTGCTGGGAGGTCCTGCCTTGCTATTCTGCATGATGATTCTGGCTTGTCTCCCTTTGCTGCAGTTACACGTCTCTTAGCTGCTGAGTAGGTGAGCCCACACAGCTCTGATCCTCCGGTAATGACATTGACAATTCTATTGCAGGGAGGAGCTGGTGAAGGCTGCACCTGGCTGGCTGCGTTGACTCTGGTGGACTTCTCTGGGAGCAGATGGTCCAAGTTGCCTCGGTCATACTGGAATCGGACCTCCTTTCTGAGGGTGTAACATTCGTCCGTGGTATGACCTATGTCATCATGAAATTCACATCTTTTACTAGCATCACGGCGGTCGTTGAGCCGCTCCTCTCTCTTCTTTGGCCATCTGACTCCTTTGAGTTCTTTCAAGGCTTTTAGCAAGCCAGCTATTCCGGTGGTAAAACCATACTCACTGACCTTCGGAGGTGGATCTGCGTCGTTTTTCCCACCGGTGCTCTCGGATACTTTACTTACTGGCTTGCTGTAGGGCTTTGACCTTTCGGTCCTTTTTTCTACTGGTGCTTTCCTAGACACAGGTTCTGTGTCGTAGGTACTTCTTCTGGAGGCAGCGTCTTCTTCCAGCCTCATGGTTGCAACTGCCTGGGCCTGTACATCAGCAAAGGCAGTGCATGGGTGCATTGTCAATTGCTTGTACAGGTCTGAATCGTGATGTAACCCCCTGCGGAAGGCTTCAATGGCAGTGGGTACATCACAATGCGGGATGGCAACATTTTCCTTGTTGAACCTGGTGAGGTAATCTCGAGTGGTTTCCTCGAATCCTTGAACAATTCTGTATAGATCGCCGGTCTGCTTTTCTGGTTTCATGCTGCTAGCAAACTGCTGATTAAAGGCATTAACCAGATCTGCAAAGGAGGAGATGCTGCGATTGGGCAATCCCACAAACCAGTGCAGGGCTGCTCCGGATAGGGTTGACCCAAATCCTTCGCACATGCAAGCCTCCTTAAGTGCTCCGGTTGCGGTTACCACCATCATTTTCTGCTTATACTGATTTATGTGGTCCAAAGGGTCGGCCGTACCATCATATAGTGTCATGGTTGGTGGCACAAACCCCTTGGGCACATTGATCAAGGCAATATTGTCGATGAATGGTGAATCTGCATAACTGTCCTGGGAAGCTTTCTCCATGGGCCTTGGCATGCCAGGTATCTTGGTGATCATGTCTTTCAACTCCTGGTAGCGCTGGTCTGAGAGACTGCCTACTCCAGGGAATGGATTGACTGGCGGAGGGAGGAAGCCTGGAGAGGCTCCTCCCCAGGGGCCTGAGGTCGGGTTGACTGGCGGAGGAAGGAAGCCTAGAGGGGCTCTTCCCCAAGGGCCTGCGGCTGACTCGCTGGCTGCTACAAATGAACTGAAGCCTGGTCCTGGATGCCAACCCACTGCTGACTGCGCTGGTGCTCCTCCTTGCCACCCTCCAGCGCTGGGCTGGTTCACGGGTGCCGCTCCTACTGAGATCTCCGGCGTTCGTCCGATGGTAGGCTGCGGAGGGGTACCTGAAAAAATTAAAGGGTCAGTCCCAGGGGGGAAACAAGGCGTAGGATTACCTGCAGGCTGAACTGGTCTGGACTGCGGTGCTCCAAACACGGATGAGTCCAGATCCAGTATCTCTGAGCCACTGCTCGGGGTGGTGACGCCTAGATCCAGTCTGGTGACGATCTCCTGGGGAATTGGCCGGTTCGACCCTGCTCTCCCGTAGGGGTTGAAGGTCTGGCCAGGCCCTGGCTGCAACACTCTGAACGGCTGCTATGGACGTGCGACTGCGGCGATCTGCTCTCTCAGGTCCAGATTGTCCTTCTTCAGGCCCTCTATGGCTTCCTGCAGAGCACTCATTCCCTGGACCACCATCTGCATCGGATCTGTACGGGGAGCCTGCGGTTGCTGGCCTGCTCCTGGCATCTGAGTTTCTCCACTTCTACTGGGGCTGCTTTCTCTGCTCTGCCTTGGAGAAGCTGACACAGGGGGTGATCTGGGAACCTGAGGAGGTTTGCTGGATGGGGCCACAACCTTGGAGGCTGTGGTCTGACCTGCGACCAGGGAAGGTCCTGCGAGACCAACAGGTACAGTAGGGTTGGTCCCACTGGACTGCGCTTGCATGCTCTGGGAATTGGAAGGGTTAGCTCTGGTCCCAGACATGTTCTTTGCGACGAAATGACGGTTTTATATATTGGAATGCGCACTATGCCCCACGGTGGGCGCCAAATTGTTTTGGTAAAATTTCTACCGGGTCAATTGATTGTGTTATGAGTCAAAGTGCCAACCAATATGAGGGTTTACGTAAAAGACGAATGCAAAAACAAAAATGAACAAAGAATAACACGTAAGGTTTTTGGTGACGCGGAAAAACCCGTTTAGGGAAACAACCGCGGGGGGAACGGAATCCCACCAATATTTTTACTATGATCGAAGATTTTTCACTGTAGGGACGGATTACAAGTATTTTGCTAGAGAAGTAGGGTTTTACAATGTATCCAGAATTCGAATATAAGAAGTGCCCTAGCCTTTCCTTTTATAGCCGCGGATTTAAGCTTAACCAACTTCTGCTCTGGCCCTGGAATGTAGGAGTGGATATCGGGGAATATTCCTTTAGGGTTTTGACCCATCCTCCTATTCCAACAGCTCTTTTTCTGCGCCTGATCTGTATTTGGTCTGCGTCTGATTTGCCTCTGATCTCCTTCTGGCGTTGGGCTGCGTATTTATTCATCACTGGGCCCAGTAGTGAGATGTAAATTTTGGGCTAAACACCTGGGCTGAAATCAGAGACAAAGTCTGCAAAGGCTTGCGATTTTATCGCGGTCCTTGTTTCAAATTTCAGGTCGTAGCCGCTCAGGTGGACTGACCATTTGGACATTCTTCTAGAAAGTTCTGGTTTACTCAATATGGGTCTCAGGGGGTAGCTAGTCAAGACGGATATAGAGTGAGACTCAAAGTAAGGTCTCAGTTTGTACGAAGCTGTAACTAAAGCAAGGACGAGTTTTTCAGGAGCAGTGTACCTGGTCTCTGCAGGTAGCAGAGACTTACTGATGTAGTAGACTGGATGCTGGGTCCCTTCGTGCTCCCGCACCAGCACTGCACTTACCGCTACCTCGGTTACTGACAGGTATAAGTACAACGGCTCCCCCTGCTCCGGTTTGGATAGGAGCGGTGGGGTGCTGAGGTACTTTTTTAATTCTGTGAACGCCTTCTCGTGCTCTTCTGTCCACTCGAATCTCTTGCTTTTCCGTAGTATGTCATAAAACAGTCGGCATCTGTCGGAGGATCTGGAGATGAACCTATTCAGAGCTGTCACCCTGCCGGTCAGTTTCTGCACGTCTTTCGGCTTTTGGGGGGATTGCAACTGCAGGAGCGCTTTAATCTGCTCGCTACTTGCCTCGATTCCCCTTTGCGTGACCATGTACCCCAGGAACTTCCCACTGGAGACTCCGAACGTGCATTTGGAGGGGTTTAGCTTCATCTGGTACTTCCTCAAGATGCTGAAGGTTTCTTCCAGGTGTTGGGCGTGTTGGCTGGCTGCTTTGGATTTGACAATCATGTCGTCTATGTAGACTTCCATGGTTTTGCCAATTTGATCTTTGAACATCATGTTCACCAGCCTTTGATATGTGGATCCTGCATTTTTTAAACCGAATGGCATAACGTTATAACAGTAGATACCTCTTTCAGACCTGAATGCCGTTTTTTCCTGGTCTTCCGGATGCATTTTGATCTGGTTGTATCCGCTCCAGGCGTCCAGGAATGTGAGCATTTCATGGCCTGCGGTTGCATCCACCATTGCGTCTATGTGCGGTAGAGGGAACGGGTCCTTAGGGCACGCCTTGTTGAGGTCGGTGAAGTCTACACACACCCTCCACTTTCCGTTCTTTTTGGGGACCACTACCACGTTGGATAGCCATTCCGGATAGGCTACTTCCCTGATCTTCCCTGCGGCCAGGAGGTCGTCCACCTCCTGGTTTATCACCTGGTTTCTTTCTGCGGCAAACTTTCTTCTCTTTTGCTGGACCGGCTTGTAGCCGGGGCTTACACTCAACCTGTGTGAAATTACATTTGGGTCTATCCCCACCATGTCCTCGTGGGACCACGCGAAGCAGTCGATGTTAGCTTTTAACAAATTTAACAGTTCTGAGCGAACGGTACCTGTACACTCTGCTCCCACCAGTACCTTCCTCTCTGGGTGCAGCGGGTCCAGGGGAATTTCCTCTACCTCCACTTGGGGAGGCTCTTCGTAGGTTCCCCTGACCTGCTTTGCCTGTGATTGCTATGCTGGGGGAGGAGTGGCTGTAGGCTTGAGTGCCACCTTGTAACAGCTCCTGGCTTCTTCCTGGTTTCCTCTTATGGTCTGGACTCCCCACGGTGTAGGGAACTTGAGGCACTGGTGGTATGAAGATGGGATGGCTTTCATATCATGTATCCACGGCCTGCCCAGGATGACGTTGTAGGTGGAGGGACCGTCAATTACCAGGTACCTCACCTGCTTGTTGACTCCTCCGGCGTAGGTTGGGATCACGATTTCTCCGAGCGAATGCTTTGTTTCTCCGCTGAATCCCACCAATGGAACCGCCTTTTTGGTTAGGTCTGCTTCCCCAAATCCCATACTTTTCAGCGTCTCTAACATGATGATATTGACTGAACTCCCCGTGTCTACCAGGATCTTCTTCACCCTGCAGTTCCCTATGGATAGGGTGATGATCAGGGCGTCATCATGGTACTCAGCACCCTCTTCTGCATCCGTCTCGTCGAAGCTGACGACCGGTAGATCCTGGGCGCTGATCCTGCACGAGGACTCTGGCTTGTCTCCTTTAACTCGGGTGGCGTGCCTCTTGGCTGCGGAATAGGTAAGTCCGCACAGCTCCGAGCCCCCTGTTAATACGTTAATAGTTCTAGTGCAGAGAGGAGGACTAGAGGGTGCTACCTGGCGAGTCGCGTTCACCTTGGTTCCTTTTGGCAAGATGTGGTTCAGATTACCTTGCTCGTACTGATATCGGACCTCTTTTCTGAGGGTGATGCAATCTTCGGTTGTATGCCCGATGTCTTCGTTGTGGAAGTCACACCTTAGGTTGGTGTCCCTTCCGTCCTTGCTTCTTTCTTCTGCCCGCTTCTTGGGCCACTTCACCTTTTCTCCCAACTCCTTTAGTGCTTTGATTAGTCCTGCAAGATTAACAGTGAAACCATACTCTTGTACCTTTGGCGGCAGATTTGGGTCATTCTTCCAGTTTTTTCCTCCAGAAACCTTATGCACCGGCCTGTTGTAAGGTTTGGATTTCTCCTGCCTGTCTGCTGCTGGTGCCTTCCTGCTGGTGGAGGCGGAGCCGCAACTGATCCTTCTGGGCCCTGCATCTTCTTCCAGTCGGATGGCATCCAACGCCTTTTGCTGAACCTGAGCATAAGCCGTGCACGGCCACTTGGTGAGCTCCTTGTATAGGTCGGAGGCCTGTGGTAGCCCCCAGCGAAAGGCGTGGATGGCGGCTTTCTCCTCGCAATGGGGTATGGACACCATTTCCTTGTTGAATCTGGCCAGGTAGTCTCTGGTGGATTCTGCATCACCTTGCTGGATCTCATAGAGGTCGCTGCTTTGCTTTTCTGGCCGCCTACTGCTGGCGAACTGCTGGTTGAACGCGTTCACCAGGTCTGCAAAGCTGGACATGCTGGAGTTGGGTAGAGTGACGAACCATTGGAGGGCGGCTCCTGAGAGAGTGGACCCGAATCCTTTACACATGCATGCCTCTTTCAGGGAGCCTGAGGCCGTGACCACCATCATTTTCTGCTTGTATTGGTTGATGTGGTCTATCGGATCAGCTGTTCCGTCGTAGCTGGTCATGTTTGGCGGAGTGAATCCTTTGGGCACATCTACCGAGACGATGTTGTGGGTGAACGGCGAGTCTGCGTAGCTGTCTGAGGCCGCTTTCTCCAGGGGCCTTGGCATTCCTGGTATGCGGCTGACTAAGTCCCACAGCTCCTTGTACTGGTGCTCCCATGGGTTCGGTCCTGCAAGAGGGTTAGCGAAATTCCAAGGGGTGGTATGGGTGAGTGGTGCATACCCTGGTGCTCCTGGGGTCTGGCCGACCATGGGCTGGCAGAGTGCCTGATGACTCATCGGCACGGTGTGCACTATTGACGGCGTCTGCTGGATGGGATATCCCGATGAGCCAGCCCCCAGCGGAGGTGGTTGCCTTGCTGATGACCCTTCCCCTTGTGTCCAGACTGAGGTTGGGGTGAAAAAAGGTCCTGCATTACCATGTTGGTTAGTGATAATAGGTAGCCTTACAGATTCGTTACCTGGGGCCCCCGTTTGGGGTGGCGGTGAATCTAGGTTGATGGAAAGGTAACCCAAGCCTGTCGGAGTGATTCTTCCTGGAGGTGCGGTCCCGGAGAGGTCCAGTCTGGTGACTATCTCGCTGGGGATCGCCCTGCTCTCGGGAGGTCTTGGGATTCCTGCCTCTGCGCCTGGATTTCTGCTGACGCGTGGAGGTTGATTCTGAGCCGTTGCTAACTTTCTGAGCTCCTGGTTGTCCTTCCTTAAGCCGTCGACTGCTTGATGGAGGGTAAATATCCCTTCCATCATCGTCTTCCACATGGCTGGGGTGGGAGCATCCGCCGGGCTTGAGCTAGCCGCTGCATCGCTGCTGGTGACGCCTGACTGCGCCTGGGGAGTGCTGACAACCACGGGGGTGCTGACGACCACGGGAGTGCTGACAACCACGGGAGTGCTGACCACAACGGGGTTGGAAGAAGTTTCTGTTGCCACCGGGATGGGTTGTGAGGTTGTTTGAGAAGCTGGGTTTGCCATTTTGAGAGATTTTCGAGGGATTTTCAGGATTTTATGCTTTTTAGGTTGAATAATCACTACAGCCCCACGGTGGGCGCCAAAATGTTTAGGTCAAAATTTACCTAATGTTCTTTTAGGAGGTTATAGCGATTCCAAGCCTATTAAGTGACGTATTTGGATAAAGTAAATGTTTAGAAGAGTAAAAAGAAGAAGTATGAGAGACAAGAAGGTTGATGACGCAGGAAGCCCCTTGGGGAAAAACTGCGGGAAGAAGAGTTCTTCCAAGTTCCACTAGAATTCTCTTACAGAGTGTATGTGCGATTACAAGTATTTGTTGAGTTTTTCTTAGTGTTATGTGTGCTAAGTATGATAATGAATGAAATAATGATACATGGTTCTCATATATATACAACTATGCCCATATGGACCGTTGGATTCTCTTCCTATCCAACGGATCCTTCTTCTTCTTTTATCCCATTTTGGCTTCTTTCTCTAGTTGCTTTTTCTGGCCTTCCTTGTGTGTGTGGCCATTTCGGGCAATCCTCGAGCCCAGGTATTTCGTCCTCTTCTTCTTTCTCGTTTCCAGCGTTGGTTTCCTTCTTGTGCAATCTTCTTCTCCTATGACTTTCCTTCTTGCTTTTCCTTTGACTTTGGATGCCACATGTTCACGCTTCATCCACTTAGACGATGTCACGTGTTAGCTTATAAAAATGTTATTTTTAGGGCATAACAGGGGCCATAGCAGGAGTTAACAGCAAATATAATGCTAATAAAGAAAAGACCCTAATTAAACAAGTTCGGATAAAAGCATCAAATGATCAAAAAGAAGGGAGGCCATCTACAAACCTTGCAAAAGACAATGCCAAAGCATAAATACCATATGTTCCTATTTAAAGAGTAAAATATGAGAACAACGATTAGTTCACAAACTCAACATAAAATTCAGGGGAAAAAAGGACATGCCCTAACAAGAAAACAACAACAACTTTAAGGCAGGTCCTCAATAGCTCCCAAAAATTGCGGGGTAGGAGGGGGGATCGGATGTAGTTAGTCTTACCCACCTATTAGCAACACAAAGAGACTGTATCCGAATGACCCAAGATGAAAATTGCGCCGAACACTACATCTAATGACTAGTTCTTCACAATACAAAGAAGCGCAGTCACTTTAGAGAGCCATTTTGCTACATTATTATTTACTAGACCTTGGTACAAAGATATTGGTCATATTGCCACAAATCATATAGGGTGGTTTCTTTTTCTCTAGATTTTGGACCTCTCCAAACTAGTTGATCAGATTCATAACAGATTTGACACTATTCCCTATGTTATTTAAAAGTATTTTTGTAGCAATTCAATCAGTCACCATTCAAGCACAGACAGATAGATACTGACTCTGCCATTTTAGGTGAGAGGAGGGCTGGAGCCCAAAAAAGCACCCCCTATAGCCCCATAGGCCTCCTCCACCCCGTACACAATTTTCAAGTTTATAGTATTTTTTCCAATGAAGGGGAGCCTTGGCGCACCGGTTAAGGTGTTGCTTTGTGACAGGGAGGTCACGGGTTTGAGCCCGGGGAGCGGCCTCTTGCCAAAATGGCAAGGGAAGGCTTGCGCCCATTACACCCTTGTGGTGGGGCCCTTCCCCGGACCCTCGCCTAGCGGGGACGCCATTGTGCACCGGGCTGCCCTTTTTTCTACAGTATTTTTTCCAATAGGGGTAAAGTACTGAAATAACAGAAGAAGAAAAATTAACCTGCTGTAAAGATCTTTCATCGGGTACATAAGATTGAGCATAACAGCATATCCCACCAAATCATAAATAACTCCAAAACGAATGTACCACTGAAACTCGTGGATGTAGACCTTTGTCTCCAAAAGAAGTGTAACTAATAGCAAAGACCAAGAAAGTGCCTCTGTTATCAGTGTAACAACCTGCGGAGAGACATAAAAAAATGATACAATGAAAGTTAAAATAAAGGAAAAACAAGCAAGGTACAATACATTGCCTTGATTTGACGATCATCTTAGTTATATTAAATGCACTGTATGTTTTTTTCCTTAACCTTACGAGTAGTTGTGTACAATTTACAACAGTTTATCACATCACAAACTTAAGTGTCTGCATAAGAGAGTGGATGCAAAGGTAGCTTTTAAATGCTACCGAATTTTGTAATGCATCCCCATTGATTTCATACATATATCATGTATGTTCACTTCATCGATAAGAAATTCCAGTCTTGTGATCATTGTATTCTACCAGAATGACTATTTTAGGAAAATAAGGGTGGGAGTATGTACCACTAAGAAGCAACCAGCTGAGACTGATAAGCCCATGTAAAATTTGGCAACAAAGAACAAACAAGAAAGAAGAATGCAAACACTTGGACGTTTGACAAAGGACATAAAGATGTAGCCATGAGAAATGGATTTTTTTCTTGAACCCTGTCATTTAAAAGCTTGTGGTCAAACAGCACTATGATATTTAGATTTAACGTTGTGTCCTAAACATGGTTCAAATTCTCAACCATGACACTGTATCAGTGAGTCACTGACAAAATTGTCCCGGACACGAACTGACCCGGCTCATACCCCAATTACTTAGTTGCCAAGTCTAAGCAGCAAGTTATCAAGATTTTGAAGCAAGACCATGTTTTGAGGCGGTACCAAATGCAATGACCAATATGAAGCTGCGATGATTGATTCTAGGATCACGAGATTTAATACCATGGGCGCGGGCAAAACACAAAATGTGCGAATCAAAATCCATTTCTCAGGATCGTCCATATAGAGGTATTGTCACTGGAAGACGTCAGCATTTTAAAAACAGCGACAATATGCTTCAGGGTTACCGTCATTAGACACAACAAAAAGTATATAACCAACTTAATCCACAAGATTATCCTATCTACCTAGAAAAAATTCAATGAACCGCTACAAGAAGTAAGAAGTCACCTCAAATGGAGCAAGTTCAGCTACTCCGTCCAAATCGAATATCGAAACAGTTAACATCAACCTAACCAATGGCTCAACAGCAAAAGCTGCAGGAAAAACAGCTAGCATATAATTAAACCATTTTGATCTCAAACAAAACCTCCTACATTTACTACCCATCAAAGTGAGCCAAACCCTGTAGGCACACACTATCATCAGAGCAAAACTCGATACTGAAACAACAATGCCCATTTGACAAGGTACATAAGCTCCAAACCCAGTATCTCCCTTTCTTTCCCAAACCCCATTTTCAACAGGGCGACAGTACCACACTAATGGAGTCAAACCCATTTCTTTGATCAGTGATTAACCCAATAAACACTTTCACAAAATTCGTCGAACAGTTGATGGGCATTCAAAAAGAGAAAGAAGCCGTCGAAGTGTATATGTTGCGACCACAAGAGAGTGAGATTGGTATGAGAAACAAACAAGAGAAAGAAAAAAACAAGAAAGATAATCGTCATGGATGACGGTTGATTGGTATAATAATCAGTAATCAGCATATAAAAACAGTAATCTGTGGGTGAAATTCTATTGAGTGATGGAGATTGTTGAGAGTGGGGGAATACGATTCTCAGTCACTAGCCGTTAATCCATTACAGACAATAATCAGCAAAATTTTGGAGTTAGAGCATGTTTGTTTTTAAAATGTAGTGATTTTCAAAAAATAGTGTTTTTTCTAAAAACTAGGCTATAGTTGGTTCACCCCATAACCAATGTTTTAGATAATTTACCGAATCGCGAAAGGTCATCGACGTTTTGCGAAAAATCGTCGACGTAATTCATAATAATTACCAACTTGCCCTTACTTCCCTTCTTCCTTCATTCATTAATTCAAAAAACCCTTCTCCCTCCTAAATCCCACACCACCGCCGACCCACACCACCGCCGACCCACACTACTGCCGCCTTCAACCGCCGCAACACACCACCGGACGACACCACCACTACAACCGTCGGACCAATTTCAAAAGGTAAGTGTTTTTTTAAATTAATTTAGTTTTATTTGTATAATGTGATGTTAATTAGACTAGTAATAGTTGTTGTTAATTAGGTTGATTATGTTAATTAGATTAATTCGTTATTGATGTTGTTCATTAGGTTGATTTTTCAATTTCTTTTTCAATTTGTAATTCAATTTCTGATTTTCAATCTTAGTTTTAGGGATTTTGATTCAATTTTTGTGTTATTGTTGTTTGTTGTTGTTGTTGATATTAGTTAGATTGTTGTTAAAATTAGATTTGTTTTAAGTTCAATTTTGAATCAAAAACCGAATGTGGGGTTAGGTAAAATCGATTCGCGAATGGTAGATCTTGGACGTGTGTTTTGAACGTCCAAGGAAGGGTGGGACGTGGGTGTCTCACGGCTGAGGTTGGGAGGGACGTGGGTTAGGCACGTTGGTGGGGGGTTGGGACGTGGGCTTTGGACGTTGGGTGGGGGATGGGACGTGGGACAGGGACGTTGGTGGGGGGTGGGACGTGGGGTTTGGGTGGCTAGGGAGGGTTTGGACGTGGGCTTGGGGCGTTGGGTGGGGGTATGGACGTGGGATTGGGGTGGCTAGGGTGGGTTGGGACGTGGGTTAAGGGTTTAGGGTTTAGGGTTTAGGGTATAGGGTATAGGGTTTAGGGTTTAGGGTTTAGGGTATAGGGTATGGGGTATAGGGTATAGGGTATAGGGTTTAGGGTTTAGGGTTTAGGGTTTAGGGTATAGGGTTTAGGGTTTAGGGTTGGGGTGACTAGGGTGGGTTTAGGGTTTAGGGTTTTTAGGGTTTAGGGGGTTTCCTCGGCTTTATTTTTACGTTTAGGCTGTATATTTTCAATTTTAATAGTTAAAATTTCTTATTATTTTAGTTTTTTATGACAATTTGTTTAATTATATTAATTTAACGTTATTGTAATCTCGTTAGTTTTTATTATTTTAGTTTTTTATGACAATTTGTTTAATTATATTAATTTAACGTTATTGTAATCTCGTAAATGCAGATGTCTTACAATGAGGATGATATCATGCCTGCGATTAGCCGTACCGCAGGCCGAAGAGTGACGGGATCGAAGCGTCGTGTCCCGATAGCATCATAACCAGCAGCAGCGCCACGGGCTGGTAGGGGAGTTAGGGGTAGGGGTAGGGGTAGAGCTGATCATATGGCCCAGGCCCGATGGCCCGGCCCGGCCCAACCCGATTTTCCCTCGGGTTTGGGCCTCATAGTTTGGCCCAAAGAGCCCGTGGCCCGGCCCAAAAGAAGCCCGATATAAATATAGGGCCGGGTTTGGGCCAACGTAAAGGCCCGATTTTTGGCCCGGCCCGACCCGAAATTATTATTTTTCTAAAAAAAATTTCAAAAGTTGGAATGGTATATCAGATCACGCTAATAATCTAACATCACTAATGCATTGAATTATCAACTTTGCGGATATTTTTATATTTTTATCGTACAATATTAATTAGTTAGTGTACTAATAATTTTTTGTCAACTCATGAGTCATGTATGGTAGGTACTATGGTATCGCTCTCCTAACCAAAAGAGTAGAAGTCAAACACCTAAGACTTGAAAATTTTATTTCGTTACTAATAGTTTGTTCAAATATCCATTTTGTTGATTATTTCGTAATGTATTATTTTGGCCCGTTTTGGCCCATTTTGGCCCGAGGCCCATTATAGCCCGAACAATTATGGGCTTGCAGGGCCAAAGAATATGGCCCATCGTTTCGGCCCGGCCCGGCCCGACCCATGCATTTGGGCCATTTATTTAGCTCGAGCCCGGCCCAAACCCGGCCCAGCCCGGCCCATGATCAGGTCTAGGTAGGGGTAGGGGAAAGGGTCTCCTAATAAGGACTCCCGACCCTACTCCCGAGGACGAGCTACAGCTACCGAGGGCTTTTTTTAGGGACCGACTTAGTAGTTCTGAGGACGAGGAGGTTGAGGTTGAGGAGGAGGAGGAGGAGCACGACTCCCAGTTTTTGGACGAGGAGGCAGCCGATCGACCAGCTAAGGTGATCGTACGTGATGGTAGCGGCCGATATAGGCCATTTGTGGAGAGTGGTGCCTCTAGTAGCACGGGCGGGAGGAAGAAGACTCTGGATCTTTCATGGCGTCTACAGGGTCCGGTTGTAGGGGGACCGTCTGTACTTACTGTCTTACGTAGCTTCGGTGGCCACGTAGCTCGCAGTAGTTGGACGGATGAGGGGAGCGCGAGACAGTGGATCACGTGTTACGAGAGGTCGGGCGCTATGGAGAAGATGATTAAGTTGAGGGTCCGCTCTGCGGTTATGGATAGAGTTGCCGAGAGCGGGCTTGATCATCTTAGGACCTGTTTGACCACCGGGTTGGATGAGAACCTTATTAGTGCGTTCGTCGAGAGGTGGCAGCCGGACACCAACACTTTCCACATGCCGTTTGGTGAGATTACGATACTGTTGCACGACGTTCACAGGATCCTCGGCATACGGGTGGATGGCGCTAGGGTTATGGACGAGGGTACGAGGGGGGAGAGTGGTCTGAAGGGGAAGTTCGCGGCCTTGTTTGGCATGGACGTGGCGGCCGTGACTGCACCCCTTTACAGGGGTGGTGGGATTTTGGTGAGGAAGTTGATGGATGTTATGGAGAAGGGGAGCCAGGAGGACTCCCTAAGGGCGTACACGATGTTGTTGGTTGGACAGACTTTGTTCACCGACAAGTCCAGCGATCGGGTTGTCGCTCGTATGTTGCCGCTGTTTGATGATTTAGATGATATAGGCGGTTATGCTTGGGGGGCCGCGACATTGGCGTACCTGTACCGACAGTTGGGGATGGCTTCGCGTAGGGAGGCAGCTGGGGTTAGCGGTTGTCTGCCGTTGCTTCAGGCTTGGATATACGAGTATTTTCCGACGTTCAGGCCTCACTCGGGATATTATGTTAAGGGACGACCACTTGTCGAGGCTTGGTCACGGGTTCCTAGGTTTAGGGGAGATGAGGGGTTGTTGGAGCAGCACAGGCAGAGGTTGGACGGGCTGAGGGCAGAGCAGGTGACGTGGCTCCCTTACGGTGTTAGCCCACATAGGGGTTGTCGGAGTACGCTCTACTCGGGGGTGATCAGGTTTATGGATATAGTGGAGCCGTACCAGCCTGATAGGTGTCTCCGTCAGTTTGGCTATGTTCAGGATCACCCGAACCCTATGCGGGTCCCAGCTGCCGAGAGTCGTCCGGCGAAGCCGGCTCAGGGTTACAAGCTGTCGTACGGTGATGCTGCTGATTTGGATTGGGGTTTGAGAGAGGCTGAGATTCCGTTGAGACAGCATCATGACCGGACTCTGATGCCGTTTCAGTGTGATCCACGTTACATGAGTTGGTACAAGAAGATTTCTCACCCATACTTCTACCCCCCTGCACGCCGTGTTGAGATGCTCTCACCCCCTTTCTCCGAGGAGCCAAAGGTTGGCCGGGCTCTTAGCCGTCATTTCTCGCAGATTTATACTCAGGACCCCGACCAGAAATGGCCGTACGTGCGACGCTTGGTCGATGATATGGAGCGGTTCTTCATTACGAAGGATGACGTTAAGGATGCTCCTCCTGATGATGATGAGGAGGAGGAGGACGATGATGATGATGATGATGTAGTTTACTAGTTTTTTTATGCTTGGACTTTATTTGTTGTCTTATGTACGGACTATTTTATTTTTCTTCTGACTTCTTTGTTAGTTTATTAGTTTTTTTATGCATATTTTAATATTTATTAGAACTCATAGCTTACATCGGACATGAACAAAAGCACATATATTAAACATAAATCGTAACTAAAATTTGATGAAAACATAGAATACATTAGACATTAACGAAAACACGTCAAACATCAAATACAAGTTTACAATACTTAATTATCTTCGGATGACGAAGATGAAGAATCCAGATCTCCTTCGTAATCTCCAGCTTCAATTACTTCAGGTTGACTAGCCACGTAATGATCATAAAACATTAAAATGCGCAGACGGACATTACCTAGATTGAACACTCTACCGGCACACAAATCAGATAGTGTTGCGTAGTCTATCAAGTTTAGTATAAGCTCGATATATTTAAGGAAATCGCTTCTTAACTTGCGGAACTCCCGCATCTTCCCAGTTACAATCTCATCGGTAACTTCATCGTCTGGAACAACCGGACTGCAGAGGGGGTTACCGTGTAGGATGCCAAAAAGGTTGGCAATTGGAGGATGTTCTACCAGGTCCCAGACAGTGTCACTCGGAATGACTAGTTCAAGGCGAGAAACTAGCACTGGGAACTGCGTAGTTATAAGATCGATCCTTAGCTGATAGGCTCTGTTTTTTTGAACGTTTGTGAGAGCCATATTAAAAGAAATGATTTTAGTAGTGAATGATGTTGTGGTTGTTGCGATTACAATCAACATGAAAACCAGTATTTATAAGAAGCCATAGTATAACGGTAACATTTTCAAATTGTAACGGTAACATTTTGAAATGTGAAATCACAACGGTTACATTTCAATATTACAACCTAAACAAAATTGGTTAAAATGACGAAAATATAAAGACTTGAAAACTGGTCGTCCATACATGGTATGGACGTGAATAGTACACGTCCAAACCATGCATGGACGTGTACTATTCACGTCCATACATGGAGTGGACGTGTACTATACACGTCCATACCATGAATGGACGTCCAGGATTAACGTCCATACATGGTATGGACGTGAATAGTACACGTCCATGCATGGTTTGGACGTGTACTATTCACGTCCATACCATGTATGGACGGCCAGTTTTCAAGTCCATTCTACGCTAGAACGGCCAGTTTTCAAGTCTAATTCAAAATTTCGATTGAGTTCAATTTGTCTATTCTATGCCTTCTACGATTAATTCAACCTAATTTCAAGGCTTAAACATGTAATTCAACAAAAATTAATTGAAAAAAAAATCTAAGATTTAAGTTAGTTATCGATGAATCGTTGTCGTCGTTTGACATTAAATCGTTGTCGTTATTTGATGTTGATGTTCGAAGTTGAAACCGTTTCTTAGGAATTTACGTTGTTTTTGTTGTTTTTGTTTCAGAGAATAAAAGCTAGAGAGAGAGAGAGAGAAAAGGGCAAGAGTTGTCTTTTTTTTAAAAAACGTCGACGACCTTTCGCAACCCCCATAATTTATAGTGTTCGGCATAATTTATTTGTTTTAGTTTTTTATAGATTGGTGTATAAATATATTTTTTTATTAAAATAGAATTATAAAATCAATATTATAGATAAATAAAATAGGTATGGTTATACTATATTATAAATTATTTATAAGTTCGTTGTATAATACGATTACTTTAAAAGTTATCATTTTATGTTAAAAAATGACAAATTTTTATTTTTTATAGAGTGACTAATTTTTATTAAAAAAATACAATTACTATTTATCGTAAAATGTTCACTTTGTGTCTCTCGTAGTCTCGCTCCACACAATGGTAACACACAACAATTATCGAAATTTCTGGTTTAGGTATAAAAGATCATAAATTTTGTTTATTAACAAAAATAGACAAAAGTAAAAAAAATAATTTACGATAACGAACGTCATGCCTTTAAATAATAATTTACCTTTAAAAAATATAGCAAAAGTCATTAGAGAATCGTGAAAAAAGGAAGTTATATTTGTTGGTTTTGGAAGAAATAGACCATCAAATTGCTGCTTCTGTTTTTTTGGGGTGAAAATTGGTGTTGAGATTTAGAAAAACAGTTTTTAATTTTTAAAAAACCGAGTGTTTGGTAGAGGTTCTGGTTTTAAGAAACAAAAATATCTTTTAAAATTTGGCCAAACACATACTTAGGGCTTGTTTGGTTGACATAGGGGAATTAAAGTTCCCGGGAACTTCAAGATCACATGAATTTCCAATTCATGTGAATTCGCAAAAAGTGTTTGGTTCGCATATGGGAAGTTAATTCATGCGGGAAGTTCTATTGACCAAGGGGGGACTTGGTGAGTAACTTCCCACATAATGGAGGAAGTAAATTCATGTGGGAAGTTCTATTTCCCATGATATTGGCAACCAAACAACAACATGATTTTACACTTCCCAGGAAGTTCAACATCCCATGATTTTAATGGGTAACCAAACAAGCCCTTAGTTCACTCCGTCCAATCGTCCACATCAATAATTTACGTTTGCTTTTGAAGTAATTTACTTTTGCCCTTAAAGTGGAGCAGTTATTTTCCCGAGTCAATATTTTTTTTCTTTTTTTAGGTTAACATCCTTTTTATACGAGCTCGTAAACTATAATGATCATAATCTTTCATTTACGAACCTTCAAAAGAACACACGCTAAATATGATCATTTGAAGTTACTCGATTTAAAATTTTAGGCTAACCATAATTCTTGTTAGAATCACGACTCACAAGTTTAGATAATGATAAAAAGAAAATTAAAATCAAAAAAATCTAAAGAGGGACAATTTCATATTTGGCGTCATTTAACTTGTAATAAACACTTATTATGGAATGTGTTACGACTGTGTCTTATGAAGTTCTGTTTAACGGAGTACCGTTAAGACAATTCTTACCATCTTGTGGACTTCGACAGGGTGATCCACTGTCCCCATTTCTCTTCATTTTATGTATGGAAGTATTGTCAATTAATATTAGAGCAGCCGAGGATGCTAATCTTATTCAAGGTGTTTCTCTTGGACGAAATACACAGGATATCTCACATTTGTTTTTTGCGGATGACTCGGTCTTCTTCCTGAATGATAAAAATGATACTTTTAAGCACTTAAAGGTTATCCTGGATGAGTTTTGCTTTGCATCAGGTCAAGCTATTAATCTTTCAAAATCAGGAATTGTTTTTAGTCCAAGTACCTCTTTAAGATCAGCCACGACAGGGTTGAAAACGCTCGAGATTTCTGGGAATAAAGGAATTGGTAAGTATTTAGGTATCCGCACTGAAATGGGTATATCTAAAAAACTTATTTATTCTGATATGATCGATAGAGTTAAAAAGCGACTGGGCTCTTGGAATAGTATTTTCTTATCACCAGCTGGACGTCTCACATTGATTAATTCAGTACTCTCCTCCCTTTCTAATTTTATTCTATCGGTATTCAAAATACCGGTAAGTGTGATTAAAAAGATTGAATCTTTAATATCACATTTTTGGTAGGCGGGTACTAAAAATATCGACTCAAGGACTATTCATTGGTGTAGTAAGAATTTTCTGAGCCTACCTAAGTTTGAAGGTGGTCTGGGTATAAGGAATTTGAGGGCCATGAACCAAGCACTCCTTGGTAAGTTAGCATGGAAAGTGTTGTCTTCCAGGAATTCTCTGTTAAGCCGTATTTTCTTTGGAAAATTTTTTAAGGAAGATTATACCTTGAAAATTAATTCTCTATCTGGAGCTTCTTGGGGTTGTCGAAGTATTGCCCATGGAGCCTCTCTTGTTATTCCACATATTTCATGGAAAATAGGATTTGGATCGTGCCTTAATGTTTGGAATTCAAAATGGATTAATGGTTCATCACCTTCACCGTTTTCAAGTTTTGGATATCACTTTCCTCCTTCTTTGGAAAACTTAAAGGTTAAGGATCTGATTCTTCCTGGCTGTGTCTGGAATGAGGAGCTCATTAAGGAAATTTTTGAAGATATATGGAGTAAGAGCATTCTTGCTATTCCTTTATGTGATACTACTGAACATGACTACTTGATTTGGTCTGCCACATCCTCAGGTGAGTATTCAGTTAAAAGTAGGGGTGAACAAAAAATTCCGATACGATTTTATAATACGGATACGATACGGTATACGGTTTGAATTATACGAATTTCCGTATATACGATACGGAAACCCGTATATACGATACGGTTTTCACAAAACTATACCGTATCCGGGTCGGGCAAAAAGGAAACCGTATATACGGTTTTGACACGATTTGAAATTTTTGTATAAAAAAATTAATGAAACGCAAAGTTCAGCTTTCAACTTCTACCCTTAATGGTTTTGTATGACTTATTTTACTAAACATATCTTAATAAATAAAAAATTAGTCTTTTATTAGATGTAGACATGTTAGATGTAATTATTATCACTTGAATAACTACAATATTTAATTGGGCATTCCTCTTCAAACCGTATCCGTATATACGGATTCCGTATACACGGTTTTTCCGGGTACCCGAAAACCGTATATACGGTTAAACCGTATCGAATCCGTATAGTGATTTTTGCGATTTTTAAAACCGTATACCCGATACGGTTTTCAAAACCGTACCGGGTATACGGTTTTGCTCACCCCTAGTTAAAAGTGCTTATATGATTGGTCTCCATGACTTTTTGGAGATACACGCTTCAAGTAAGGATAAGTCACGTCTTTCGATTTCAACAAGAGCCTTTTGCAAAAAGAAACTGTGGAGTTTGTTGGGGCCTAATAATTGGAAAGTTTTTATTTGGAAAATTATTACGGGAACTCTGCCCGTTAAACAAGAATTTATAAAAAGATCCTTTGACATGGATCCGACTTGTTCTTTATGTGGGTGGACCAGCTCAATTGAATCACTTGATCATTTATTCCGTAATTGTGAGATTGTGAAACGTATTTGGGCGTCGTCTGACTTAGGTATTCGAATAATCAACTTGGATTCAGTCCCTATTTCTGACTGGATCGCTAATTGGTTATTTTTCTTCTCCAAAAGTGATGACTCTATGGTCAAAATAATTCATTTTGTTTCTATTCTCTGGAGCATATGGATCTTCCGAAACAAGTCAGTGTTCAATAAAGAACACTTTAATATTATGGGTTTCTTCAATTATCAAAGAAATATTGCAAATGGAGCACTGGATGCAATTAAACAAAAAAGTTTAGTTATGGATAATTTACGACTACACATTTTGCCTGATGATAGTTCGACAATTGATAATCTACGTAATGGTCAACCATTCTGGATGGTGGGTTTTCACTCTAATTGCAACTGCTTCAAAGCTGTGGGTGATGCTAGTTGGTCTTCTACACTTTAGGGAGCTGGTGGTTGGATAATGTATGATCAACATGGCAATACTATTTTCCAACGAGCTTTCAATTTCTTAGCAGAATCATCAGGACAAGCGGAGGTATACGTCATTAGGGACATCCTTCTCTGGGCCTTTAAAAATAAGATTTATCATCTTCAAATCGCAACGGATTGTCTACTTTTTCTC
The DNA here is from genome assembly GCA_029255685.2 of Silene conica. NCBI lineage: Eukaryota > Viridiplantae > Streptophyta > Magnoliopsida > Caryophyllales > Caryophyllaceae > Silene > Silene conica. The sequence goes on from CM055314.2 coordinate 81,220,490, forward strand.
ACACAGATCTCCGGGAATCACAAATACCAGTCTCTGATGAAGGACCTAATTATCAATATTACTAGTTTATGCTCTTTTTTTCATTGTCTAGCTTTTCGTTTTATTCCTCGTAAACAGAACAAGATTGCACACAATCTTGCTCAAAGTGCGAGGTTTTTTTAGGTCGTTTTAAGTTTTCATTTTACAGCTGTCAAAAAAAAAAAAAAAAAAAAAACTTGTAATAAATTGAGCTTATAGTTAACTTATTAATGTCTGTTTTCCAACAAGTCCTTTTGTTTTATCTTTTCTTGTTACTTCTTTATATTTTCTTTCATTTTATTCTCATGAAATAATCATTCTTATTGACCTCCATAGCCATTCTTATAGACCATCATCTTCATTGCTTTCAATCTCTAGAATAATCAACTCACTATTTAATAATCAAATAATTACCCCAAAAGAAACTCCAATTAATTAAGAAACCCAAATAAAGGTAGAAGACAAACAATTAAAAAACCCAAATTGATTAATTTCAACAAACCCAAATAAATTGCTTAATGTTGTAAGCATAGCTTACCCAAAAATCAATTTAAACCCAAATAAATTGCTTAATTGTTGTGTTGATTTCTAACTTAATTATTTGGGATATTCTACATGGTACCCCTCAATTTTTCGACTTTCTACATAGTACCCCTACATTTTTTAAAACATACATGGTACCCCTAATTGTTGTCATTATCACTACGTGTACCCCTAAACTTTATTTTCCATCAATTAAACTCATTTTTAAGCGTTAAATGATTACTTAGACGCATAACCAAACTTGACATATATCATCTCATGACATAAGGACTCTATTAGAATTAATATCCATTCTTTGGACGTGATAATTTGGCAAAGATCAATAATTTTTCCTTCACCTCTTTTTTTAGCACATATATATCTATAAATATTAGGATCGAGATGGATATTGAGCCTAATAGAGTCCTTATGTCATGTGCTAATAAATGACAAGCTTCCTTACGCGTTCAAGTTATAACTTAAAGCTTTAAAATGAGTTTAATTGACGGAAAATAAAGTTGAGGGGTACGCGTAGTGATAATGAGAACAATTAGGGGTACCATGTATGTTTTAAAAAGTATAGGGGTACCATGTAGAAAGTCAAAAAATTGAGGGGTACCATATAGAATATCCCTAATTATTTTATGTTTATGGTTTGAGTGATACAATTGTAATACTGTAGATTTCAATGAAAATTGAGCTTGATTAGTGAGACTTCATGGAATCACGAGGTGGGTAGATGTAGCATTTTTTGTTTATCAGTCACCTTTTATTAATCAATCTCAATCGATTTTTTAAATTCTACAATTTCAATTGATTTTTTTCTGAGAGACAGATCCAGATATGGTTTGAGTGAACCTTGATTTTTAGGGTTTTATCAACAAACCCAAATCGATTGAAAACCTAACTTTAAAATTTAAATCCAAAAACCCATATTTTTGGGGTTTAATTATTATCAACGAACCTAAATCAATATGACTTCAAGTGCTCCAAACATGGTAGCTTTTTAAGTCCTCCCTTTAGTGCTTTAACATATATGTTGTTACAACTTGTAAACCGAAGGCGTTTAAGTTGGCTCGATATGCAATAAAAATAGAGTTAGAATTATCAAGCTCATTGACATAGAATAGAGATTGATAAAAAAGAAAGTCGAGGTATCAATTGATGAGAAAAAACTGAGACATCGTACAAGACCACTTAATATTGACTACATTAGATAGATATGTCTCAAACCAACATTTAAATATTTAGTATCATGATATGTTAGGAAAATATTACGGTATATTGCAATATACCGTTATCGTAATAATATTATTACGGAATTACTTTTTCACATACGAATTTTACTTTTTCACATACAATTTTTCATTAAGTTTCCATCTACTGTCCTTCCTATCAAAAACCTAAAAAAAATCACTGTCAATTAGAACTTTGTCAAAACCCTAATTTAATTGTTTCAAAGGTTTCACTATGAATCTTATTTTGCAAATTAATGAACTAATTTATTTGAATATCAATTATTAATTATTTTTTGAGTTTTATTTGGTTTAGCGTACTTTGTTTGTGCGGCAAATTATGAAACTTTGGACTTTGGAGTCAAAGAAATCAAGAGACCAACGACTTATGTAAATTGAATACAACCAAGAGTATACTGCTTGTTAGTCACACACAGACACACTATCACCCAGTGGAATTGCCATCGTGCTTCGTGCTTTGCGACTTTCCTAGCCGCATATTGTAACTATTTCCTTTATTTTTACCTTTTTCAATATAAGTAATTTTGGTGAGGGTGGTTGGGACAACGAAGGTATTACGGTGGGTGAGTTAGACTGATTAATGGGTAGGGAAGGAGGGATGGTCGTACCGAGAAGGGTATGCTGGAGGGTGGGAGTAGACCACTAGACCGATGAATGAGGGAGGAAATGAGTGGATAATTGGTTTTGGGGGAAATGAGATGAAAAAAATGACAAGGATAAAATTGTAAAAAACGTATGTGAAAAAGTAAAATTCTTATGTGAAAAAGCACATCCCTTATTACTAGCTTGTAACCCGTGAATTTCACGGGTCTGTTTTTAGTAATTTAAATTAATATCTTTAATAACATAAAGAGAAAGAAATCAATTATTTTAGAACTTTAATAATATGAAATTAATATTGTTAATAATTAAAAGATAAGGAAATTAATTATTTTAGAATGATTGTATACGAATATGAATCTGTATGATTTGCAAGTTATTATCCATGATTTTTGCTTCTTTTAAAATATGATGATAATCATAAATTTTTCAGGTATTATTGTTTTAGTTTAGGAATTATTTAGATTATAAAATTTTGATTATTATAAAATTCTTATTATAAAATCTGCAGGTTTGAAAGATCTGCACGGCTTCAATTTTGGAAATTTTGCACGGGAGTTATTATTCAATATTTTGCACGATTTGTATCATTTCAATATTGAAAGATCTGCACGGCTTTAGTTATTGTTTCACATTAGGATTTAGTTTAGTAAATTAATTTCAAACCATAATCTATCCATATTTAAAATCATTCAGTTATTATTCTTTTCAGATTAGGTCAATTAATTGTGCATAATTCATAGATTCACGGAATCTTGAAATTTTGTTTGGGAAATTAATTGTGCATCATATCTTTTAGTTATTATTATGATTATGATTATTTTCAATTTAGGAAATTTAAACATAATTAACGTGATTCACGGATTTTACCATGATTCACGAAATTTACCATGATTCACAAAATTATTATTATTCTTTTCAGTTTACTGTATTAACCATGATTCAGAGATTTTAAAAATTTTGTTTTGAAAATTAATTTCAATCAAATCTTTAGGTTATTATTATTATTCTTTTCAGTTTAGGAAATTTATTCTACATGATTCACGGATTCTAAAAATTTTGTTTTGGAAATTAATTTCAATCAAATCTTTAGGTTATTATTATTATTCCTTTCAGTTTAGGAAATTTATTGAACATGATTTACTGATTTTATTAAATTTTGAGCATGATTCACGGATATTGACCATGTTTGACGGATTTTAAAAATTTTATTGGACAATTAGTTTAGTGATATGTTAGGAGGCTTTAAATCGCGCCACGTAAGACGGAGCTTGTTTTATGTGATGCCACGTCAGCAGCTTGGCTTCTGCATTAGATAAATATATGATGATATGAATAATATCTAGTTACCAATGGCGGAACTAATGGCCTAGCAGAGGGCAGTTGCCTCGGGCCCCAAGCAATTCAAAATTTTGATTCTATTTCACGCGAATTACCAGTTAATTTAAAATCTTGTTTCTGTCGGTGTTCACCATTAGGAACCTCTAATATAAAAATACGTTGTGAATTCATAAAAATATGGCAATTGCGCCTGCATTAAACAATTCAAGAACTCCGCACTTAGAAAGAATAATGTACTAAGATGCAACATAAGAGCAAGACTTATTACCAAACCCTCAATATCGAGATTGATTAAACCCCTACACTACGATCAACTGCATCACATGTCATCTTCTCATATTTAACATCCAACATCGGTTCGTCAAACTTACCGATACTGATAATGTACCACATGCAAGGCTATTAGCACAAATTGTACCATTTTTTACATACAAATTGGACCGACTCAACAAATTGCAAACACCCTAAGTCGCCCGATAATTCTAGCCATGTTGAACAGCTTTCCATATATATTTCTTGATTATCATTAGGGTTCGTATATGACGACGAAGTAAACATCTTTCTTCATTAGACTTGTCAGAGTTACGTCGTGCATTTTAGCGCTGGCTGTGTGGATTACCTATTGCGAATTTGCGATGAGTATCTGACAGGGCTACATGCTGCGATGTGTAGTCGGATTCGGAGTGCGATCGGATTATGTTTTGGGAGTTTGGAGGATTGGATTGAGACGAAGATTGCATGGTTTGCCTTGTTTGTTGTTATGATCATTTGTATGTTTTGAAAACTAGGGTAACTATTTGATATTTTCGGCAAACGAGGAGCATTGGATTTTAGGTGTGCTATGTTTGAGTCTAGCTGCGAGCATGGAAGAGACACCGTGTGATCTCTTATTTAGCTTCTGCTGTTACAAGAACATTCGTTTACTTTTAGTTTTGAGTTGTAATACAATTTTAGTTTGACATATTTTGGTCTAAACATCTATACTTTTATATAATTGTTCTTTAGAGGTCTATTTAATATACATTATATTCGAACAATCGAGTTGGTAGCATCTCCATATACTAAGGTAGACATTAGTAAGATTCGTTGGTAGATGAGAGTATTACAACTTTCACTACTCTTACCGTAATTATCGTTATTTTCACTATTACCGTACTAATATTGATAATTTTAGTAGTCTCATTGTTACTTCTATTATTTTCACTCAATGCTAATATTGTTACTTTTGTTCGACTATTCAAATGACTGATTACTATCATATTATTATATCCAAAGTTAGTACAAATCTTTTCGCTGCTAACAAAATCACTTTTACTATTTCGGCATACAATGTTAAGAGACTTCGTTTTATTTTTCGATAAACCGCGTATTAATGGTTCTTCTCATAACAAACTTGTGTTACCGATTACCTGCTTGTCGAGGTTTATCCTTTTTTTCATCTTATCTATATAAATAGCGAAACATTTAACCCATCCTCATGAAGCCACCTCATCATATTTAGTTTTTTTTTTTAAGAAAAAAAGTAAATGTGGGCCCCGCAGCAAAGAAAATGAATTTAATTTCTGAAAAACCGCTATGTTTATGTTGGTACGTAAATAATTACGTTTTATGTTTCGTACGTACGAAAATATTAATGTTGTTTCAGAAATCGCAGTATTTTGATTAGAATAATATTAATAATAAATTATATCAATTGATAAGAATAAGAAATTTAAATACTAAAATGTAACTACAAATGAACTAAAAAATTATAGAACAAAATATTTTAATTCCAAGAAATTAATTTTGGAAAACTTTTGAACAGTTTATAATAACAAAAGTCTTAGTTCTATATAAAAAAAAGAGTTTTAGTATACCTACGAGAAGTATAAATTTTTTTTTCTGATTTTAAAGTTACCGTGGTCAGATTTTTTCCGTCAAATGACTAAAATTCATCAGTAAAGTTACAAAAATTAATACTAAAATTCCGCCCAATTATATCGTTTATGTTTTGTTAATAATATTTATGTACTATTTCTCTTTTAAAAGATACCCGTGCAATTTTGCACGGGTTTAAAACTAGTTTTTTTTAATTAAAAAACCTATTAGAAGTTGACCCGGCAAAATAACCTTACTCGTATAACCCGCCCGACACCGGTCTGACGAACCCGAATACCTACTATAACCCTATTCGAATGTTTATTATTGCAAACTAATTATTATTTGTAAGTAGTTTGAAAATAACTTACTCGTAAATGACCCGATTCCAAAACAACCCAACCCAACCGAATCCGAAAATGACCCGATTTGAAATCTAACCGACCTAAACCAAACCGGACCAAATGACCCGTTTAGCAGATGTAAATGTAATTCGAAGTATTACCAGCAACCCCTTTTGTCATCTCCACTGTGCAAAAACCCAGAAACCGTGCCAACCAGGAACACCACCATATCGTCATTTCCCTTTTCATCTCTCAGGCCACCACGCACCACGAACACACTGAGCTTCTCGCTAGCTTGCCGCCGCGCCTTCCGCCAACCATAAATTACCGGTCACGCAATTTGGAGTCTCAATTCCTGGTAATCAATTATTTATTTGATCGTCTAATTACTTTCGTGGGTATTTGAATATAATAATTATTATTGCAGCCTTTTATTGCAATTGTTATTGTTATTGGAAATTGAATTTAATTGGACATTTAGGGTTTTTGGATGCCTGGTATGATGATGATTAGGGTTTGTTATTAGTATTTGGTTGTTCTTTATTTTATCGTGTTCGAGTGTATTTGGTTGTAGCTTACCAGCTAATTTCGACGACAGCAGCTGATTGAAGCGAAACTGTGGGTGTTGGGTCTGATATTATAATGAGTAGTCGATCGAAGAATTTCCGTCGTCGAGGTGGTGATGACAGTTATGAGGACAATGATGCTAATGGTAGCGCAGTAGCATCTAAAGCTACCCCTAAAGTCCCGGTACAGTCATCGTCGAAAGTCGCCTCATCTGATAAACCGAAGAAAACCCACCAAAAGCTTTTGAGTTTTGTTGAAGATGAAGATGAATCTCCCTTCTCCCGTCCCCAAAAATCTTCGTCCTCACGTCCTTCCAAGTCAACTTCTTCGCATAGAGTCACTTCTGTAAAAGAGCGTCTTGTTTCCTCTAGTCCTTCAGTTCCTTCCAACGTTCAACCATCAGCTGGTCTATATACAAAAGAAGCCCTTCTTGAGCTCCAAAAGAATACTAGAACCTTAGCGAGTTCTAGGACTAAACCATCTACATCAGACTCAAAACATACATCTAAACACGAGCCTGTGATTGTTCTTAAGGGTTCTTTGAAGCCAGTTTCGGGAATGGCAACCGATGATGATGCCTCTCTGGAAACCCAGAAGGACGATACTGAGAGAAGATTGGGTTTAATGGGCATTGAAACGGACGAAGATATGCCGGATCAAGCAACAATTAATGCTATTCGGGCAAAGCGAGAACGGCTTCGACAATCACGTGCTGCAGCACCAGACTATATTTCGCTGGATGCGGGAAGCAATCATGGAGCGGCCGAGGGATTAAGTGATGAAGAACCTGAGTTTCAAACTCGAATTGCTCTGTTTGGGGAGAAGAAAGATGGTCCTAAGAAAGGTGTGTTTGAGGATGTGGATGAAAGATCAGTGCCTCCTGCTGCCAAACTGAGTGTGGAGGAGGAGGAGGACGAAGATGAGGAAGAAAGGAAATGGGAAGAAGAGCAGTTCAGGAAAGGGTTGGGGAAAAGGATGGATGACGGGTCCACTGGGGTCAGCAGAAATGTGCAAGTTCAGTCAGCTCAGCCCCAAAATTATGGGTATGCGGCTGTACATTCTTATTCGTCTGCTGCCAGTTTGCCTGCTGGACCACCTAGCATTGGAGGAGCTTTTGGTGGAATGCAGGGAATCGGTACTGTGTCCATATCTCAGCAGGCACAAATTGCTAAACAAGCATTGAAAGAAAATTTTAGTAGACTTAAGGTATATGCGCCTCTCTTGACTTTTACCTTTCCATATCTGCTGTGTGAACAGTTTTGTTGATATCTCATTGACTCATTGAAATGCCCCCATAATAAGTCCAATTAGTAAAATTCTGGTTTAGTATCTTCTTGGATTAAAATATTAGCAAACTTTGTGTTTATGAACTTGTGGAGACGGAGAAAGAATTACCATTTGCTAAGGCTGAAAGCGTTATGCAGTTAGGGCCAGACTTTTCGATTCCTGGTGTCCGTAGGCACAAAGCTCAAAAAGAAGTTTAGCGTGTATATTGAATTAAGTAGTTTTGGTAGTTTCTCGGGACTTTTGGAATGCTCATTTGACTTAAGATGGTCTCTGTTATAGCATCCTATGACTGTTAGTCTTATGACTGATGAATGCTGAATACATGTACTACGTATATATCAAAAGTTTTCCATGCTTGTCAATGTTTTTTTTAATGTTGGAATGGGATTTATTGCTGTGTTTCCGTTGTCGCATAGTTGAATGTTGGTTTAATAACCTTTGCTTTCTTGTTCACAGGAGAGTCATGGCAAAACATTGTCTTCACTGTCTCAGGTTGATGAAAATCTGGTGTCCACCCTGACAAATATTACTGCTCTTGAGAAATCTTCGTCTATCACCGGGGAAAAGTACATTTTCATGCAGAAACTTCGTGATTTTGTTTCGGTCACATGTGATTTTCTACAGGTATCTTTCTGCCTAATTGCTTCATCATATGAACACCTTAGTTCAAGTTGTCAAAGTCTAGAGTAGAGAAAATTGCCATTATTCCTGTCTTGCTATGTGTGAGAGTATTTAGAAAAGGCATGTTAAAGAAATTTTGAGCTGTCTACTTTGTTTCCGCCATGGCTCACCACTGAGGAACAAGATGTCAAGATACCTGAACTATGTGATGTCCATAAATAAAAGGTGGTATATAAATCGCTAGTGGATTATCAATAACATTTTTGCCTTCATTGACATGGCAGACATATACTAAAGCTAACTAGCCCATTGATCAGTATCTAAATGACTAAATGTTGGTGACTGGTGACCACATTAGTCAGACACTCAGACATCAAGGAGAGGCAAAGTTATAGATTGTAAGTCGTTGAAGGAGATAAAGCAACTGTAAAAAGTTAGTGGGACGGATTACTTTGAATAGATATGTGTAAGCTCAAAATAAGTTTAGCCCTAATTTCTACCTTAAAGTCTTTGATGGGGTAAGGTTTCAATTTCTTTGGGCTACCATGTTTATCATCTAAGTGTTGCCTCGAAACCTACACCAAAATTAAGAAATTTGTAATCCAATCCTACAACCTGGAGACATGAACACAGATTAAGTCATTAAGATAACGTGCAAGTTAGATACAACAAAACACATATTTTACCGTTCACCATCCAATAACTTCAACCGCTACTTAATCTTAAGTGTTGTACCCACAAATAATTCGTGTCTCCCTACTACTGCTGCACTTCTCTTTATTTACATCAGTTTAGAGTTATACTATTGAGGATTTGGGTGAAATACTGAAAAGACCAGACTCAGTTAGAACATGACGTAGGTTTATGTTAGCATATAGTGGTAACATATTTGAACAATCTTTATGTAAAGTGACAAATACAAATTATACTATGATAAAAAATGGTATATTACAGGCATTTTATTAACTTTTAACAGTTTTTGGATGGCCTTCGCTCCATCCTGGTGGTATGTTTGATAAAATGTTTTTCCCCCTTGGGGAGTAGGTGCTATGGTTATTTACCTTGATTCTTTACCTCAAAAGGCTGCTTACCTAATAGTAGGGTAGCAGATTTCAGGTTTAATGATTTCTAATCCTACAATAATAAGTTAGAGGCCTCTCAATAAACTCATTGCAAAACATCCCGGCCTGCTTATCATACTAGAACTCCTTGCCAGTTGCCTTCCTCTCATAGAGGACCATTTAATCTATAGTTGCACCCTGCTGCAGAGAAATTTGGCTTGTTCAAGAGTTAAGGGGATTCCTCTGTTGATAAAATTGTGGGCTTGTGTCTTAGCTAGAGGTGAATAAGTGATAATGAGATGAGACAGCTTGCTCGGGATTGGCTCGGTCAAAGCTTGGCTTGTGGGATCTTGACTCGAGATTGAGCTCGGATCCTTTGCGAGTCAAGCGGAGCAAGGCCAAGCTCGGCTTGAGAAGCTCAATATTTTTAGTACTCTAATTTGCTTGTGTACATTTTTTTAAATGTGTTTACGTTACATTTAATTCATGAAAAAATATTTTAACCAAAAGTTTGAGCCTCCGGTCTAATGGCATAGCCATGTTTATTTTAGTGGGGTCTTAAAACCAGAATTCAATAAGATGAATAAAATTTTACAACCAAATTATCAACATAAGAAAGTGGGAGAGTTGGTTGTAACTTCTTATTCCAGTGACCAGTCAAATGACGAGAGTTCAAACCCTACTACAAGCATTTTTGGCTTGTTTGAGTTGAGCTCAAAGCGAGCCACACTTGCAATATCGAGCTCGAGCCGAGCAGGCATACGAGCTTTTCAGCTTGAGCTGAGCATCCCTAGGCTTGTGCTCAGCTCGCCTCGTTATCACCCCTAGTCTCAGCATTACCATTTTTTGGGAACTTTTTTCTTTTGACAATGTATCTCACTTTCAGCTGGAACGTCCCGGTGGGGCGGGTGGTATTTATTAGGTCTTCGATGGTTATTTAGGTCAGTTTTTATATGAATTGGCAGGGGCGGATGTAGGATTTTCGCTTTGGGAGGGCACAATTTTTTCTTCCCGTAATTAGTAATAAAATAAGATATGTTTGGTGAAATAAAGCAAGATTTTTTAAAATATTCTCTAATGAGATTTGAACCTCCAACCTCTAGTAAACTTCAAACATATAGCCACTTTTAACCACTAAGCCCAACACATTTTTGTGAAATTTATGTTTAGAAATTATTCTTATTTTTATGTTGGGGGGTGGCACTTGTCTACCCTATCCACCCCCCAAATCCGCCCATGTGAATTGGTGTTCCATTTGGATTGCTGTTTTCTGCACCCTTACCATCATATAAAAATGTTTGATTGCCAAGTCTGTCTATTGGGATACTTTTGTTGATGTATTTTAACTCATCTTATTATTATGTGTTAGCACAAAGCTCCGTACATAGAAGAACTTGAAGAACAAATGCAGGAACTCCATAAGAAACGTGCCTCAGTTTCCCTGAAAAGACGAGCTGCTGACAATGATGATGAAATGGCAGAAGTTCAAGCTGCTGTTGATGCAGCAATGTCGGTGTTGGGCAGGGGAGGCGGCAGTGCTACCACCATTGCAGCAGCAACGAGTGCAGCTCAGGTTGCAATTGCGGCCTTCAAACAGCAGAAAAACCTTCCCGTTAAACTCGATGATTTTGGTAGAGATTTAAACCGGCAGAAACGTTTGGATATGGAACGGAGGGCAAAAGCTCGAGAAGAGCGGAGGAATCGGTCAATGAAGAAGAGAATGGCGTCTGTGGGAAGTAATGTATCCTATCAGCGGATGGAGGGTGAGTCTAGCACCGATGAGAGTGAGAATGAGAATGTTGCTTATCAATCAAACCGCGAGACATTGCTTCAGACAGCTAAAGATGTCTTCAGTGACGCGTCCGAGGAATATTCTCAGCTATCTTCAGTTAAAGAGATATTTGAAAGGTGGAAGAGATTGTATGCTGGGAGTTATCGAGATGCTTATATATCATTGAGTATCCCGTCTATTTTCTCTCCTTATGTGAGGTTGGAGCTTTTAGAGTGGGACCCTCTGCATGAAGATATTGACTTTTTCGACATGAGATGGTATGTAAGTACCCTATTTGAACTGGCTGGGAGCTCTATTGGAAGATTGTGAAATTGTGCATTAACTTTTGCTTTCACTCGGTCGTAAATCTTGTAATGACGCTCTGGACATTTATCGATGGCCTTGCATTTTGTTTGTTTGTGTTTCTGACAGTGCTTTTTCATGTTCGTGCAGGCATTCCTTGCTTTTTGATTATGGTGTTCCAGCAGATGGAAGTGAATTCAGTTCTGATGATATTGATGCCAATCTTATCCCTGGACTAGTAGAAAAGGTTGCACTCCCTATATTACATCATGACATATCCCACTGCTGGGATATGCTTAGTGGAAGAGAGTCCAAGAATGCAGTTTCTGCCACGGGTGTAATCATAAACTATGTTCCTCTCTCAAGTGAGGCGCTCAAGGAACTGATAGCTACTATACGTGCTCGACTTGCAGAAGCAGTTGCCAATCTTGTGGTTTGTCTCGTGTTCCTGAAATAACACACTACCATCAATTCATAGATCTTGGGTCCACTTTTCAGCTTAAAAAAAATCTAATTGTCGTAGTTTTAAAGGGTAAATTGGGCCACTTGCACTTTTTTGCCATTCTTATTTCACTTCTTATTAGTTGCCCCTCTTGAGTTTTGACATCTCTATCCTTATACATAGCCATTGTAGAGAAATAGAGAATGGAAGATATTTCTGAATCAGAGGGAAAGGTGCACTTTGTTGTTTGTGTATACCGTTAACACAGCTATTTTGTGTGTGTTAGGTCCCTACATGGAGTGTTGCTGTAATGAAGGCTGTGCCAAATGCTGCCAGAATTGTGGCATACCGATTTGGCATGGCTATTCGACTGATAAGGAATATATGCATGTGGAAAGACATACTTGTCATGCCAGCTTTGGAGAAGCTTGTTCTTGATGAACTTTTGTGTGGAAAAATTCTTCCTCATGTGCAAAATCTTATTCCAGATATCCATGATGCAGTGGCAAGAGCTGAGAGAATCGTTGCTTCATTGACCGGGGTATGGACTGGTCCAAGTGTTACAGGCGCTCGAAGGTACTTTTACCTTTTTCATCAACTATATTTGCTCTTTTTATGTCTGTCTCTTTTAAACACGCTTGCTCCTTGCCTAGGCTGGTTTCTTTTTGAAGGATTAGGCTACGATGCTGGTGTATCAGTTTATGAGTTCCATAAATATCTCATGTTTGCTGGGAGTGCTGTGTGTTTTTCAAATATTCATTGATTGTTACCATGTCTATAACGGGAGATACATTTAGGGGGCGTTTGTTTTGCGTACGGGTATGGGTTTGGAATCAGGAATCAGGAATCATACCTGGTTGGTATGGGATTGGAACTCCATACTTATACCTTATGTTTGTTTCAATTGTAATTGGTATAGGTTTGAAACTAACTTAGAGTTGAGATATGTAAAATCCAATACTTTGAAAAATAATAATGTATAAAATCATGAAAATAAAGATTTTATCAAATAATTATATAAAATGATTCGTTTACAATATGTTTTAGTATTTATTTTTCACATATTTGTTTATCGTAGTTTGATACCGATGGGTATGAATCTCATTCTAGGGTATGGGAAACCCATACCTCATAGGTTTGAGGTATGGGTATGAAACCCTCAAATTTGTTAAACAAACACAACCTTATACATTTTTTGATTGAACCAAACACCCTACGGATTTACCTATGTAAGTGCAATAGGGCTTGTGCTCTGAGTGCATGAGGACTAGGAGGGACTCGTGGATATCGAAAGATACATTTACCTTCCCATTTTGGTTTGTCTTCACTTTCTGAAGTTAAGAGGCGTTTGGTTAGGGGTCTTCACAAATAGGCTGCTTCCAAAATCCTAATGGCCTATAACAAACATCGTCAATTTTTTTTAATTCGGTTACCAGTACAATGTGTGCCTAGTTTAGTGAGATATTTTGTTTTAGTTTATCATATTTCCGGTCTTTGAACTATTGGAATAGAAACTAATAGATCAGAATGACTAATAAATCTAAATTGTTGGATGCAGTCCGAAGTTGCAGCCATTAGTTAATTACGTAAGGACATTAGGGAAGAACTTGGAGAAGAGACAAGCATCAGGAGCACCCGAGAATGAAGTCAGTGGACTAGCCCGTCGATTGAAGAAGATGCTGGTTGAGCTTAATGAATACGATGAAGCCAGATCCATCAATAGAACCTTCCGTCTCAAAGAAGCTCTATGATTTCCTTACCACCCGTCCACCCCCGGCCCTTTCCTCAATAACTAGGATTTGTATTCTCATTGTAGCTTATATTTTGTACCTATCGCCCTTGTCACCGTGTTTAGCAATGCAGTTGCAGAAGTCCGTCCGAGGCGTAGCTTGTCTTACTAGAAACATATTTGAGAGCAGGGCAATTTGAAGAGCTCCTCAAGGAAGCATTTATGATTTCTCATTTTTATCTCAACTTTCTTTTACGATGAAATAGAGAGAGCATAGAGAGGCAGATACTGTAAGTTGTCATGGAATAGATAGTTTCGTTATTAAAATTTTTGCTGTATATCAGTGTATGGTTAAAAAAACTACTTATATTAATTTGCTGAGCAAATTCTAATTTATGAATCAAATACTTGTTTTTCAAACAAATTACAGTCCGTAATCAAATAACTTGATTAAATTCGAGAGGTATTAGATTTAGAGGTAGAAATAATCACGGTATGGAGTGAAATACATAAATCGAGGGGTACATAAATGAAAAATAAAACGCAAAAATGTACGTATGGAGTGAAATACATACTACGTACTGTAACCGTGAAATTCACCCCACTTTAGTTTTACCCAATTTAATTCAATTAAATTTTACTCTAAGGGGGCGTTTGGTTAGAGAAAGGGAAAGGGAAAGGAAATAAGAAAGGGTAAGAGGGGTAAAGGAAAGGGATTACCTAAAATTTAATTGGTTGTTTGGTTACTCTAAGAAAGATAACTAATGGTCTACTTACACTCACTCCTACCACCAACACACACCACCACAAACAACCACTTAACTACTGGCGACAGTGATGGTGGTGGAGGTGACATGGTGGTGGTGGAGGAGGTGTCATGGCGGTCGTGGCGGCGGTGGGGTGTTATGGTGGTGGTGTGGTGGCGGTGGCGACGGTGATGGTCACGACGGTGATGGTGGTGGGGTGTCATGGCGGTGGTCGAGATTTTATGGCGGTGACGGTGGCGGTAGTGGTGGTGGTCACGACGGTGATGGTGGTCGAGTGTCATGGTAGTAATGGTGGAGTGGGTGTCACGGTGATGGTGGTGGTGGGGGGTTGTTATGGCGGTGGTGGCGGTGGCGGTAACGTCAATGTGGTGGTTTGGTGGTGGCTATTGTGGTGGTAGTTGTAAGTGTGGTGGTAGGTGAAGAAAGTGGTTGAAGGGTAACAAGGGTAATGAAATCTCATATCTTTGGGGTGGGGGTAAGGAATTAGAAGGAATGAGGGGTAAGGGAGGGAGTTCAAATCCCTTTGATTGTGTCAAACAAACACCAACAAAGGAAATCAGTAACTTTGTTTCATTTTCTCTCGCTTATAGACCCCCAACCAAACGTCCCCTAATTAATTTAATTCATTTCGTTTCAGTCAATCTGAAAAAAACCGAACCTAAATTCCCGAACCGTGATTAAGCAAGAACAACACGTTACATGCGAGTTAAAATTCCCTAATCTCCATTGTCTCTCACTCACTTGACAATCAGTCTAAAAGCTACGTACATTGTTGTAGAGAGAGATCTTCAACCTCCATTTTCACTAGGTATTCCTCTCTCTCTCTCTCTCCCTCGCCTCCTTCCCTGCTTACTCCCTCTAATTACTCTCCAAAACCTCTAATCCCAAACCCTAATTTCCCTAATTATCCCTTTGTTTTGCAGGTAGCCATGAATGCCCCTGATCGTTACGAGCGATTCGTCGTCCCCGAAGGCGTCAAGAAGTAATTCCCCATTTCCCAATTCTTCATCTTTTTCTCCGCTTTTAATTCATTGGCGGAACTAAAGGGGTTAGCAGGGACGGGCGCTCATTTGTTCCTTTAGACAATGCAAAATTTCAGAACTTTTAGTTAAACTTTACGGGTTTACGGTTTTATTCTCCACTTTTAATCCAGTGGCGGAACCCGGGATAGCAATGGAAATTTTGAAACTTTTAGTTAAAATTTACGTTTTTTTTAGTTTACCTTATTGAATTAGTAGTTCGCACCACCTGGTTCCGCAGCTGTCTCTACTATTAGTCTTATGTAAGACGGTTTTATAAGGCCGCCTTCTGCGTGTATTTGTGTTGTATTTATTGGTACGATATATGTCAATTGTCATGCATGATTTGTGAATTTGATGGATTTTTAGGGTTTCTTATGAGAGGGATACCAAGATTATTAGTGCTGCTTCGTTTACCATTGAAAGAGAAGATCATACCATTGGCAACATCCTTCGCATGTACGTTTTGTTGCTTTTTTTTTCTCTAGTTTGATAGGTGAATTTTAGTTGTGGGTGAACCCTAATTGTTTAAATTATTGGGGTTTTAGGCAATTGCACAGGGACCCAAATGTTCTTTTTGCTGGTTACAAGCTTCCTCACCCTCTTCAGTACAAAATTCTTGTCAGGGTTAGTCTTCTTTTGTTTCATTTTACTATGCTTCTTAGGGTTCTCAAGGTTTGTTTTGAATTTTTGGTACTTGATTTTGGATGTACTTTGTCATTTCTCTGATTCATGCTATTACTCGGCATTTCACAAGAATTTTTGGTACTTGATTTTGGATGTACTTAGTCTTCTTTGTAGCGTTTATCCTTGATTCCCTGAGGCTTTAAGGAAAGGAACTGACAACAACAGATATTCAAATAAAAACTGAATGTAGGATAATTGTACATGAAGTAGCTAGATGAAAATGAAGCACAAGACGATGTGTATTGCTTAAAAAAGTATTGATTATTAGCTGTAAACACAACGGAGGATGTCTGCATTTGCGGGATTATGGACATAACCAGGCTATTATAGAACATAACCAGGTTATAGAACATGGGCTTCTGATGTATTTGTCCCAAATTTAATGGTTGATAGTTTCAATCCCAGTCATTATGAATGTTATCTGTCATCATATTTGTCCACTCATAATCTTACTTGACACTCTCATCTTGTTGAGTTCAAGCCAAAACTTGTGCATGACGCGCTTTCACGGGAACTGGAATATACAAGTTGAATACTTAATTTTAGCTTTGGGAACATGTGGCAATTTCGGAGCCTTATTGATTGTCATCAAGAATTCTTTTGTACATTTCTTGGGTTCGAGTTTAAACTAACATCCTTGCATTGGAATTATCGTTGATTCTTTGAACTTGACAAGCGACACTAGATGTTTTCTTTACCTTTCTTTACCAGACCTATGTTTGTTTGTGGTACTGCTGACATACGATTGTTATTTATATTCATGTAGTGACCTATGTTCGCTTGTGATACTGTGCCAACTGTGGGCATATCGGACTTACTAACCAACCTAGATCATTTGAGAAGTCTTGTGTTCGATGCATGCAATTTAAAGTTGACTGGGGCTGCTCTCAAGGTGCTTTATAACATAGGTATTAATTTTTTTGTGGGCTGTATTTTTGTGTAAACAGATTCATACAACAAGTCAGTCTTCACCTACCCAGGCATATAATCAAGCTATCAATGATCTAGACAAGGAACTTGACTGTCTAAAGAGTGCTTTTGAGGTGAGATATCGTTGCCTAACGCAGCAGATGTTAAATTTAAATGCATCTAGCCACAATTCTTTCGTGTTAAATGCATCGGTTTATCTGCATATCATCACTATATTCGCAATCTTTGAGAAAATAAAAAACGCTCCAGCCATAGACGTATCTGAATTATAATCTAGACATTGCCAATATTTTTACTTGACAAATGATCGATGTTTGCAACTTCCACCATGAATCAATTTATCTACTATAAACTGGGCTGGACGTTAAATATATTTGATCGTCAGCTGAAGGCTAATACAATTATACAAATCACAATAAGAGTGAATTCTTGCCTCGGACTGTTCCATGATTACTGCTGCTTATCACACTACATGTTGCTAAATTGCTAGTAATATTCGTACTTTTCCAATGTAGGCTGAGGTAGCAAGGTTTACCACCAGTGACTTCTGATCCAACCAGTCCTGCCCCCAATGCTCTGTTTTGACTTCTCAGGAAAGCTTCAGTGGCTGTCGAAGAATTACATGCGGCTTTAAAATCTGTATACATTTAACTTTTGGGGTCTCGACTTTGATGCCTATGTTAGCATGCGAACAGCGACTTTTCAACCGCTTAAACGCTTAAGCGTCTCTTTTATTTATTTGTGTAAGCTTAATGAAATTGTTTCCTACGAGCAAAAAGCGTGTTTTGACGAATGTATGTTCACATAGACAGACAGTCTACCAAAGTTGGCATGTAGTTGAAATGGCACTTGTATAACACATGGAACAATAATCTGACTTGAACCTAAAATGACGCTAATTACACACTCGAAACAATCACCGAAACAAAGATGAACCAATAGACCCCAAAATGACTAAGTTAAGACAAAATCCTGATTCTAAAGGACCTAAAATGAACCAGAACGGCCTCATACGAAACGACCGAAAATGAACCAGAACGGCCTCATACGAAACGACCGGGATCAAATATTACCCGATGAATGGTTGATTACAAAATGACCCGGCCTGAAGTGTGAATGACCCATCTATCATGTCTAACGGGTTTTGAATGACAATTTTAATCAAATCCGATGTTAAAAAAAATCTAAAATCCGTTTTGGACCTGAAAAAGTTGACACTCACTCTTTGAATCCTAGATCTCCTCGATAATCCATCCTTTAAACATCATCGGTTATCGTTTAGATAACTTGAAACGACTCTTAACACCAAGTTAAAATAGCACAAAGAGGGTCCGAGAAGTTTAAGTTTAGCCCGTCTTATGTGAGACCAAGACAACATAAAAATCAATACGTAAACCCTCAACATTTCAACAACAGCAGGCGTATTTTCAGGTATTGTTGAAGATTTTGGTTGTAATTTGAGAATTTTATGTATGATTTATTGTTCTATTTTTAATTCGTGCTAGATTTCTGATTGTATAATACGGAGTATGCTGCTATAACTTGTTATATGCGTAGGAGTAAGTCTATTGTAAAACCGTTTCGACAAAATATTTTGATGCCCTAATAACCCGAACATGGTAGCTGCCTGTTTCTAAATTGATATGACAATGCTGCTGCTTTTAGGGAATCAACGACGTACTACCATAATCAATTAAGCATTCATGTTGTGTTCTAGTACGACTTACTTCTAGGTAATATCGTTAATCAAAACCTTGAGGTGATGATTGAGGTAATAACCCGTCTTTGATTATTAGGTGGACACTCCATTGTCGACAAACAGAACCCGCTTTTAGAGAGTCACTTAATGATTTGGAGCAAGGTAATCAAGGGCTATGCTAGGAAACCTATTATAATCAGTGGCCCTTCTGGTGTAGGCAAGGGTACATTGATATCCAAGCTCGTGTTTGGTTTCGCTGTGAGCCACACGACTCGGCCTCCAAGGGAGACGGAGATCAATGGCATTCATTACCATTTCACTGAACCAAGTGTCATGGAAAAAGGTATCAAAGATGGAAAATTTCTTGAGTTTGCTTCCGTTCATGGAAATTTGTACGGGACAAGTATTGAAGCCGTTGAGATGGTAGCAAATGCCGGAAAGGTGATACTATTCCATGTCGTCTTTAATACCTTGACTGTCATTTACAGGGCCGAACCTAGAAATAAAATTTTGTCTTTAATACCTTGACTGTCATTGACAAAGATGTTTGTCTGTATGCAGAGATGCATTCTTGACATTGATGTTCAAGGGGCAAGGGCAGTTAGGGCTAGTTCTCTTGATGCTATCTTTATCTTTGTGTGCCCCAAATCGTATGAAGATCTCGAGAAGAGGCTTCGGTCTAGGTATGCCTTGGACAAAATTTGTGGGTTCTTTAACTTGAATGCAATACAATTATATAACTAACCAACTGCAGAACTTTAAACCAGAGGAACTGAGACGGAGGTACATATTCAGAATCGTCTCTGCAATGCCAAGGACGAGCTTGAGCTAGCGAAATCACCTCGCTTATTTGATCATATCTTAGTCAATGATGACCTTGAGACCTGTTACAAGACTCTAAAGGTGATCCCAGCTTTCTCTACTGTTAGTCTTTTGTAAGACGGTTTTATACAGATGTCAATAAATCATGATATATATATACAAAACTAATCTGTTTTACTGTATGTTTGGGTTAATGCTGTCTTCTGCAAGTATTTTTGATGTATATATTGGTACTATGTATGTCAATTGTGATGCATAATGTATGAATTTGATGGGTTTTTGGGTTTCTTGTGGGAAGGATACCAAGATCATTAATGCTGCATCGTTTCGATTGAAAGAGAAGATCATACCATTGGCAACATCCTTCACTGCAAAGTTTATCAGTGACTATTGATTCAATTCTTCCGTCTCAATTATCTGTTTTGACGTCTCAGGAAAGCATCAGCAACTATCGAAGATTTATGTGGTTTAAAATCTGTATACATTCAGCTTCTGTAGTCCTGGCTTTGATGCATAATTGCATATGCTAGCATGTGAACGGCGTTTTAACTACTCAAAGCGCTTAAGCTAGCGCGCCTCTTTTATGTTATTTGTGTAGGCCTAACTCCTAAGTGACATTGTTTCCTGTAAATCTGGATCAAACCGAACAGAATACCTAACCAATACTCGTACCTAAACCCAAGGTTTGAGGGATTCCGTTATTGACCTGAACCAAAATGACTAGTTTCAACACAAGTATGTTCGTACAGAAACGACATTAAACATACGCGAAATCCATATACTCTGCCTATAATTCCTATAATTTCCTAGCATAAGACCAGTATTCAGCAATCTACATAATGGAGAACTCATTATCAGTTCCACCAGGTTCTCCTTTAGGATTGTGTTGTTGAATGATCAAAACAGACGAGGTGGTCGAGAAGTTAGGCCCTGAAAGTATATCTCCAAGCGGCCCTAATTCCGGACATTGTTCCCAATCATTCATCCCCATTGTCAGTACCGAGTTCACACGTCCTCCTCTGCCAATGATAAACAGTCCATAATGCCCTTCTAGAGACCGCAGTGTCGAGTAAGCTTGAACCGAGTTCACCAAGTGTTTCTCTAAGTAAGATACTTTTCCTCCTGCAACATATCTTTCATAGAAGTTTGCAAAACATTCATCATCTAATTTCATCTCTTCTTCTTGTTGAGAAGTTTTTCTTGTGCTATTTTCGACTTCTATCTCTACCAAGAATCTAACTATAGTAAGCTTTACACCGCGATGGTAAGCTACGCGTCCAGCGTAGGCTAATGCTTCCCTGTCATCTTTGCCACCAATAAATATGACTGCGACGTTGAAAGTACCAACTGATGACTTGGATAACTGGTCTGTTGCGCCAAAACCTCGATCCACCATGATTGCGATAGTGCATGGGGCATTTCGGAACACCTATATATTTCAACAATTCAGATACATAAGCAAATGATTGGAACGGAGGGACTACTATCTACTAACTGATAGATGAACCAGCTCAACCAAAACCTTAAGGTGATGGTTGAGGCCCAACTATTAGTTTGCACAGGCCCACCCATACCGTGTGCTGGTTTCCACTTCGTGGTTTTTGAGGTTGCCTGGATTCGAACCAGCTCAACCAAAACATTCGGTCACACTGGCTCTGATACCAGGATAGATGAACCAGCTCAACCAAAACAAGGTGATGGTTGAGGCCCAACTATTATTAATATTCCTAATACTAACGACTTGAAACATTACCTTTTTGTTAACATATCTGAACCCTGTATGACCATCGACAAGCTTTGGACCGCCTTGCAAGGCATTGTGAAACGGAAGCACGAGCAAACTGATCATAGACTCTTCAGCCAAGCTACATATTTCCTGATGCATATTATTGAAAGTCGACAACGCCATTGCCCTGCAGAGTGTAACACAATCTTCATGCTCCTTTACATATTCTTGTAGACTGTCAGTAATGTCCTCCCTCATTTGAAGCGCTTCCTTATCGGTTACAGTCACACCATCAACTCCTCCTGGAACCAAAGTGGCTGCAATTTGATCAGTGAGCTCGATCATGTCGGTAGCATATACAACTATGCCTGGGTCACATGTACCCTTTGAGATCTCCATCAAGTTTATGGCACAAGGGACATTTTCAGATCCATGTAAACCTATGAGAATCCGAAGCTCCTTGGCTGGATCATGCCATTGTAGTGCTAATGGTTGGTTAGGCAACCGTCTCCTTGCTCGTTGGATTATGTATTGTGCAACCATTGGAATGTAAACAATCTTCAGAAGCATGGCTAATATCATTCCAATGCATGTCGAGTCTGTGATGATTTTGTTCTACACCGCAACAGAAATTGTCATTTTTATTGTTAAACCGTCTTACAGAAGACATAGTGAAAAGAAGAAGACCGAGATTATAAGTACCTTCATGGCAATGATAGTGAGGTATAAGTGCAGATGACCTTTGACATTCAACAACAATGCAAGAGAGATAGATTCAGGCCAATGATACCCGAAAATCAATCCTGTAATAACCGCGCCAATTATCTTACCAACCGTTCCAACACCAAAGAAACCGAACAATCTAGCCCAAGAACCTAGCCATCTAAATTCAAACTTCCCAAACTCCGCTTCCAACCCGACCCATACAAAAAAGAAGGGATAAAACATAAAGGTCAAGAAGTGGTTAACTTTGGTGACTAGAAACTGTGATATCCTCCCTTCTCTAGGCAAGAAAACCCCTGTCACAAACGCACTAAGCACCGGACTAAACCCAAAAAAAGGCGATATGCACCCAATACATACTGCAAATGCAACAGACAGCACCAAATGCGAACCCTTAAAGGTCTTTCCATGGGGATTTGCACCATTGACCCACCCGAATATGACAGGTCCTACTGTCACGGTTAAGATGATTTGAACGAGCAAAGCCGAACCAAGCGGGATAGCCCCATGTCCTTTAAAGTTTGCATGCTGTTCAGGGTCTTTTTTTCTGATCTGAAAATTGCGTTCAGGCTGGAAAATTACATAACCTATGCAGATAATTAGTATGGTTATAAGCTCAGAGTAAACTGCAGCAAAAATTGAGAATTTTCCAATGTCTGATTTCCCGATTTTAAGGTCTGTTAACACGCGGGTTAATAAAGGTGACCCAGTACTTGACAGTATGATCGAGAAGGCGAGGTTAAACGGGATGCTTGAATGTTTTGCATAATGCAGGTAAGGAGTGGTTACACAGGTCAGAATGAATGTGAAAAACATGCCACTATAAGCAACTATGGCTTCCCTTTTAGGTACTCGGAAAAGCACTGACGGGTCCATTTCAAGGCCTAAAGCAAACATGTATATGGTCATTCCGAAATCTATCAAAAACTTCATGTTCTGCAACCCTGTATTTCCGTCTTGGTCTATCTTTAGTAGCTCCCTCACCGGTGGAAGGTTTCCCAGAAATAAGCCGACCTGTATGATCATGAATACGTTTGTGTTACAACTATTTTCCAACGCAAGATATAGAGACGAGAAGCGTTGAGACGTACAAGGGTTTCAGTGATGATACGAGGCTGAGAAAGCGGTTTCAGAAGGATGTGTAAACCATGGCAAAAGCCGAGTAAAAGGACAAAGTAGATGCTATAGGAAGCGACATTTGTGATTGTAGTTCCACACTCAATTTGCTTGCCATTTATACTTATATTGTTGCTCATGGATACTGCACTCGAAACCCCCATTTTTTCCATCGTTTCTTGGTTACGATTCACATCACTTCACCTCGATTTTCGTTGCGTTTTGCTAATCAACTCAACCTACATTCATATATATTTGCATTGTCTGAGTGATTTGAAAATACACATAAAAAAAGACGGTTTTAAAATTGTACTCCGTATCTTATGAGTTCATTGTTGTAAGCAGAACTCATAAGATACGAGAAGTAATACTCATGACCTGAGTTCGAACCCTGCCAGCATCAACTCAAAATCGCCAACTAGTTCATTGTTGTTAACTCTATCCATTATTATAGAATTTTTCTTAATAATCTAGCTTACACACCATGTTTCATTTCCTAAAATTATTGTATATCTTTAGACCCTAGACGTCAACTAATTTAGTTAATGAAGTCACGGGAAATGATACTCATGACCTAAGTTCGAACCCTGCTAGCAGCAATTCAAAATCGCCCTTGTAACTCACTTTACACCACATGAAATTTTTTTTTTACGTTCTATTGTCCATGTGCCTAGAAGTAACAATGTAGTGACCGGGGTTGAGCTAGAACTAAGGTTCGATATCCTGGCCTAAAATCAAAAGATTAGGCTAATGGTTAAAGTCTAAAAATACTTCTAATTTTTGAATATTATTGGGCACTTGAGCATAATATGTATGGAAAACTCGACAAAAGTCACAAAACGTGACAGTTTCACCATATAAAACGTTCGCGTTTTAATAGGTCGTTTCGAGAAGTTTTAATGTACCAACAACATTAAGACTCGATTGTTCAAGGTGTTTCAATCTATAGGATTGGACCCAAAACTTTCTCATAAGATATATAATAAGTAAAAACCAAACCAAAATTTATAAACTAAATCATAAAAATCAATCAACAATTTGAATATTAAAAATGGAAAAATATTTACTTACAACTTCATTAGGGTAGTATAAGACGATGCATGATAATTAATTGATTATTGTTAATTTGGGATCATGAACAAATTAAATGTAATTATCAGAGAAAATAATATAATTTCTTAAAAAAATATAGTTGAAGGGTAATTTTAGGGAAGGTGATAAAAAGTAATAATCTTAGATCAAGAAAATGGTAATTAACAAATTTTACATGTAATGTGTCAATCACGAGTTTTACCAATGTATTTATATACCTATTTTATCGGTTAATGTTTTTTGTTCATGTTTAAGTTTTGTTTATATTAACTTTATATTCTAAATTTAGTGTCTATCTTGAGAAGAACCCAACACATACATATAGACATATAGTAGCTAAATAAATCAAAGTAGTATCCAACATTAAGTTCAATTTTTTTTCCTTGAGAATCATAAGAGCAATTTTAATGTTGGCAGTTTTAATTATTAAACTCTAGCATGCGTAGACATCAAGTTGTTCTATGTTCACAATATATAAGTCCTATTTTGTCACTTCAACTTTGTTAATAATTCATTAAAAAACTAATAATCATAGTATGATACATTAATACTTAAAAGTTTATATTTATTCGATAAGTATAATTTTAAGTGTGATAAGTAAATGAAAAAAAAACATTGTTTGCAACAAAGCGTGTAGCATCCGTAACATTTTTCCATTTTGAATATACAAAATTAAATCCATAACCTTCTTAATTTTATTTTGTGTCGCGTGTCAGCTTGTCGCACTAACCCTTTGTTACCTATAAACATACATTTTTTTTTGAAGGTATAGACGTATTTATACATTTCTCATCTCATCTAATTTTTCCTAATTTGTATGTACTTTGAGAAACGGGGGAGTACGAAGGAGGTATAACGTTACCAACAAGTCACATATTCCATCGACGTGAAAAAGTGGTTGCTTCCCGATTCCCGAAGTGTAGAGATGGCCAACGTGGCACGTTAGCTCGGTCCAACTCAGCCCAACCCAGCATACCACATTGGGTCAACTTTTGGTGGCCCGTCTAGCCCACCACACGGCACGTTAAAACCTATCCTTGGCCTTGGGCCGACCAATGACAAAGTCAAACCTCTTAACCTTGTTCAAAAAGAAATAACAAAAGCCTTGACTCAAGCCGTCTCAATCATACCTTAGATGAGCAATGCTCGGACCAATTTTACTAGCGCTAACCCAAAACTACCCCTAATGGTGTTCCTGAGTTCCTCCACCAACCCAACCTGCCTTTAGCATCGCCCAGTCGACACGAGTAGCCAACCTTACTCAAGTCACGTTAAGTCAGGTCACCTTTAATTAGGTACGTTATGGGTTGTTATCAATCTATTTTGAGTGCGAAAAGATCTAATAAGTCAAGTCATTATCAAGTTAAGTTATTATTTAAATGTTCGAGGCATTGTTGTTAAACTCTCGATCCGGATCGTAGGATCGTATGATTCTACGATCCAAAAAGTGGTGACCGATCCCGACGCTAGGTAGGACCTTAACTTTTTAGGATCTTACGATTCAACTTGCGTCAAAGTTTTTCAGGGTAGAATCTTCACCCGATCCTACGATCGTACAATTATACAACCAGATCATACATTATTAACATTTATTTTTTTCAGTTACTAAAATTTTACATATGACTTTTAAAATAGAAATCTACTGTAAGCGAGAATAATTAGAAGGCAAATGCTAAGATAAAAGTGGTTTGAGCACAAGATTTAAACATATTTTGATAAAACAATTATGTATTTTAGTTAATTTGTAGGATTTTACGATTCTACGATCCGATCCCACCGATTCTATTTTAAGCAACTCATCAATCCAAAGGAAAATCTCGATCCTAACAACATTGGTTCGAGATTTATAAAGTTATAATTTCATCATATTCTTAGTTATTTGAGGTTGGATTGATTGTAATTTACAGACATGTCTAAAGGTAACATTATCGGTAAGACTTACAAAAGTCTTAACACTCTGTCACAAAAGCTTTTCACTAAATTTTATTATTATTTATTATTCAGACCCACTTCAGATTCACCTCATACTTTATACATTATCCGTCAGACTCACCTCAGACTCTACTTTTCCGCCACACTTTTTTTTTATAGTATTTTAGATAAAAAGAAAATAATTGTTAATGGTCATTTATAAAACGGTGAGGTCTATACTTTTATACCGTCTAAAGTTGAGTCTTAGATTGCAAGACTCACCAATAATCTTACCTTAATTTACAACCCGTAATTCAGGTCGTGTTATTTGGAACGGATCAGTTATATCGGAACCTCCCTTGCTCTCTCCCGTTCACTGCGCAACGCAATAAGCAAGCCAATAACACTGAGGAGCTCCAAAACTCCATTGTTGAACAATCATCTTCAACCTCCATTTTTTCAAAGGTATTTCTTCTTTCTCATATTTTCCTTTACTCTCTAGGCCCTATTTACTTCACAATATATACTCCAAATGTATGTGCGCATTATAACTATGTCTCTTTCCTTTTCTAGGGTTTCATTTTCCTTGTATATATTGAATTATTGTTACATGATTGCTTGTTACCCTAATCAAACATTAATGATACTAATTAAATTGATTTAGGTTCAATCTTCATGTTCTTGTCTTGCCATGAGTAAAGAATTTGGGGATTTTTTTATTTGATTGAAGTTGTTGCGTCTTAGGGTTACAGGGAGTTAGGTTCTCTTTTCGGTAGCAAGTGTTCTAAGAGACCGTCTAATGCTAAATTAGTGTAAGACCAATTACTAATTAATACATTATTGAGAGCTCTCACAATAACATTATTACTGGTTTTCATGCCCGTGCGCTGCACGGATACTAAAATAATTTGTGATAAATTTCATGATAAAATCCTATTTATTAAAGCAACAACCACAGAGTCTATGTGGCGCTCTGTGGTTCAAAGTTGACTTTTCAAACGGCGGTTGGATTTGCAAAATTATAGGACCCACTAACTACTTCGGAATTAATTGGGTCCTAATTTTCGCAGTACACATTTTACTCGATGCAGTACACTGTTGACAATTTTAATATTCATATTCATTTACAAAAATTTTATACACTCAAATAAATTATAACCTGTAAAAAGACTTTATTATATAAAATATTTTTTATATAATCGGAATATTTGACGGAAAAGTAACACAGCGTATAAATACAAGTAATATTTTTAAATAATAAATAAATCGGCAATTAAGTGACGGAAAATTAGGTACATTAATAAATTTAAAATATATCTTTAAATGAGTTGTGTTATTTCATATTCTTCCACTGATGTCGTAAATACTTCTAGAAATGTAACACACATTTTCATTTAAGACGGGTTATATAAAAACGAGTCAAGTATTACATATAAGACGTAAATAAAATACATGAAGTAACTAAGATTAGCAAAATGTGTTTGTCTCATCTAACTAAGTGGGTGCTTACTAACCCGTTTTTTTTTTTTTTTTTTTTTACAATAAATCCATCATAAGACATACCTATTCGAAATCTTGAATATCATTTGAAATGTCATCAATTATTTGAGTTTGAAACTTGACATTTATAAATGGAGCTTTAAAGATTTTTATTAAAAGTAGTTATATTCGTTTTAGACTTAAAACGGATATATCCATTTTATGAAAGATTTTGTCGAAATCTAAAATCTAGAATGTTATTTGAAACAGCATCCACTAAATGAGTTTGAAGGTCTTCAATGAGAATTTGTGTTATAGGAAAGGCTTAAAGTAATAGCGATTTTTATTTGAGATGATTATATCCGTCTTAAGTTTAAAACGGGTACATTCGTCTTAAGAAATCTCCACGTACTCAAAATCAAGAATGTTATTTGAAAGGTTATGAGTTAAATGAGTCTAAACATTGCATTTAACAAATATAAATTCTTATTGAAGACGAATATATACGTCTTAAGCTTAAAATAAATATATCTCTCTTAAACTTAAGACAGGTCAAGTAGTATGTATAAGACAAAGCAACATGCATAGAAAAAAACAACAAATTTGTTTTATCTGCGCAAGTAGGAAGATATAACTCATTGTAGTATTAAAACTATACATATAACATGCGTGATCAGTATAACTACATGTAAGTAGATAACAATATTTTAGAATTTTCGAGATTTTCCATCATTTGGCTACATGTATATTATGTATATTAAAATACGTAATGTGTAATATGATTTCTTAGGAGGTAACTTTCGACCAAACGAATTGA
This sequence comes from Silene conica, assembly GCA_029255685.2. Classification (NCBI taxonomy): domain Eukaryota; kingdom Viridiplantae; phylum Streptophyta; class Magnoliopsida; order Caryophyllales; family Caryophyllaceae; genus Silene; species Silene conica. Next base: position 81,248,997 of record CM055314.2, read on the forward strand.
ACATTCGATCAAGCAACGACATTATCATGCAACAAAATTAGTAAATAATAATTTCATTAGAAGCCATGATTTTATACAGTTTTTGATAATAACAAATTTAGAAATAACAAACCCGTGCATTTTGCACGGGTTTAAGACTAGTTAATATATATAGTTCATATCTAAAATTTTATATTGCCGCATGACCAAGAATAATTCCTGTTAAAATAACATTGACATGAGAATAAATAAGTGTTTGATTAATAAATATTTTTATCTAATTACATTGTTATATCGTAGTTTGACTGAGCGTCTCACGCGAGAATTATATTTATTTCTGGCTTCATACGTCTTGTAAAGGCGATAACTGATATGGCCTGTGGATGTAGACATTTTTCGGAACCAATGAGTATTGATCTTTAGCAGGTATTGGTTTTAGGGATGTAGTGGAGCTCTAAAGATTTCTAATGTATACAATTGATTTGTTTTAAGTTGTTCACTCATGTTTGATTATAAGTAAAAGGATTTGATTTATTACGATTTCTTTCTTGAAGATACGCAATTTAACCCCTAGAGAACAATATAGGACTAGGTTCCTACTCTGATTTAGAAGCGCCCTTGAGCTTTCATGCTGCATCATTCATTCATTTGAAGATTCGCTAGTTAAATTTGTTATCGAATGTGGATACTCTCCGGTCTAACACAGAATGGTTTCATTGATACAGTATTATAGAACACGTGCAAAAGGCAAAAAGGACGGCTTTGATTGATTTTCTCTTTTATTTGTTCCACTTCATTAATGATACCTCTGTGATAGACTTGGGGCAAACTTACTTTTGCTGTTTTTGCTGGTCAACATGACGGTTGAGGCAGCCTTAGTCCAGATTGGTTGGTGCACGTAAAAATGTGAGGGTGGGTTTGGAGTGTGATTGTAATATTGTATAGATTTGGAACCCGCCGAAAATCAATGGCTTTGCTATTAATGTGGTGTTTTATATTGCTATGGCTAGATACAAATATAGAATTGGTAGAGATAGATGGTAGACTTTGAGAAGTGGAGTATATTTAGGTATATCTATCACCGGCTTATGTACTGTTAAGGATAGTGTGAGCTATTGACTGGAACTGGACCAGTTCTTATTGTGGCCCTAGAGAAGATTCTAATTGTTTCCCCTTTAAAACCTGGTGCAACATGCAATGCTCTCTATATTTTGCACTACTCAATTAGGCACATGTGCTTTTTAATGCGTGATGGATTTTAAATTTTGAGGCCAATTGAGTGAATTAGTGAAATAGAGGGAATTAGTAGAAGGTGTTCAAGATGGGGTGTTAATGCTGTGTTCTTCAATCACAACCAGGCAACACTGACATTTGCACCATCAAACTATGCTCCCGACTGAGATCACTGGCCTCCTCTGCAAGTTTTCAGCTTTCTAATTTACAAATCTGAATTATTTACTTTGGATTGAAATCTGTTTGGATACTGAAAATTTACTCGTATTTCGGATGTAACCAAATACAGTAACTCTAGTTTTGTGAATAAGTGATTCTACAGGTGATGTAGTTGCTGCTCAATTGCTCATCATCAGTCGTTTATGATTATTCTCTGTTTTGGAGTTTATGTAGACGTTCTTTTGTGTATATCCTACATTATACTGTGAGTTTCTCAGAATTGTTTGTTCTGGCGCTGAATTTCAGGTAAATGCCGAAGGTAAGGACAAACCGGGTCAAATTCCCTGAAGGATGGGAGTTGATTGATCCGACACTCCAGGAACTCGAGTCTAAGATGAGAGAAGGTTTGATGGAATTAATCTTTTCTTCATTAACTTAATCATTTTGTTGTTTCATCCTTGTCATAATCGTTTGCTCTCCAAACAATTTGCCCTTGCATTACATACTCACTTGTGTTATTATTTGGCAGCTCAAATGGATTCGCATGATGGAAAGAGAAAGTGTGAGACTTTATGGCCCATTTTCAAAATTGCTCATCAGAAGAGTAGATATATTTATGATCTCTATTATAGAAGAAATGAAATTTCGAAAGAGCTGTATGAGTTCTGCTTGGACCAAGGATATGCTGACAGAAACCTAATTGCGAAATGGAAGAAGGTATTCTCCTTGATCTCTTGCTAATGCACAAAGTCGCTACTGTTTATTGCTGTAAAGCCAAATTGTGTTGGAATAATGTCACTAGTCACGTCACCATCTGCGGTCTTGTGAAAATTTTGTTTTATTCGCTCTTCAAAAAACCTTACGTACCTATGTTAGACACTTGTCAAGTACTTGTGTGAGAAACTAGCCTGGAACTGAACGGGAATTAGTAATTTGTCAATCCTGTAAATTATTTTTCGTATCAATTTCGTTCTGAGGTTGATGATTTTTTCCATTGTTAGGTGGCAAGTCATTCTAGTTTTTTGCTTCGTTTGAATGCAGCCAGGATATGAACGTCTATGTTGTTTGCGGTGCATACAACCACGGGATCATAACTTTGGCACAACCTGTGTGTGCCGAGTGCCCAAGCATTTGAGGGAAGAGAAAGTTGTGGAATGCGTTCACTGTGGATGTGGGGGTTGCGCTAGTGGGGACTGATTAGCTAAGTATTGTTCTATGTGATGCTGACCTTCCCGTCATTTGGAGATTAATGTATTTACTACTTTAACTCGCGGCTTATATGCTTGACTTCCGGTCATGTGGAGATTGATGTATTTTAACATCATTCAATAAAAGCCAAGTAAAAGTTGATCTGTATGTAAGGTTAAGTTGTATGTGTACGGAGACTTCCATTGAGTGAAATGGTAGCAGCACAAGCTTTTTTTTTTTTTTTTTTTTTTTTGTTTTTTTTTTGACAACCGTGAATAAGATAACTACAAGCGATGCATTTTTGCCAAGTTATGTGCCACTTGGTTCAAATGCCTAGGAATAAAACTAAATCTTAAACAATGGAAATAAAGAGATAGATCATTAATATCTTCCAAGAGTCCCCTGATTGAATGAAAGGGTCTTGCAATACCGAAAATCTGGATTACGCACTGGAGACAGTCAGAGCAGATATCAAGATGCTTAATATCTTTAGAGATAGCCCACTTCAGCACCCTTCTAATTGTCCACATTTCTGCTTGAATTGCCGACTCAGCCATAAAACCTTCCCCATAGAAACCCACAGCAACACCTCCAGGGTCATAAACCACCCAACCTGCAGAAGCTTTTAAAGTATCCTTCCAACCTGCATCCACCTTAATCCTAAAACTGCTACATAAGGAAGAGTTTCCAACTAAAGAGCAAGGAACGAAGTTCCTTAAATCCTCCAGAAGGGACGAGTCTAAATCATTTGAGACCATAACCTTACTGTCTTTGCGAAACAAACAAGCAGCTTGAGCATTCGAAACCGAGTCCTTAAGAATCTTAAAGAACCCCGAGCCCCAAGCAAACTTACCTGAAAAGATGGACTCATTTCTACATCTCCAAATAGTCCAGAGGGTCGCCAGGAAGTTAATGATCAGGTCATCCGCATTATCCTTCTTATAAAAAAAGGAGATCCAGTTTATAATCCAAACCTTAAGAGGAAGATGATCAGAGTGATCAACACGAATTCCAAGAGGTGAGGAAGCCCAAACTCTTTTCGAAAAACAACAATCCCTAAAGAGGTGTTCAACCGTCTCCAACAAACTCTGTGCAGGACAAAGAGGGCAAAAAGCCACTTCCTTGAGACCCCTTTTCGCCAACTCAGAACCGCAAGGGAGTGCCCCCATGAGCACACGCCAAACGAAGGTTTTCCACTTATTCGGCCCAGGGAGTTTCCAGAGCCTTTTCTGACAAAAAGACTTAACTCTCTCACACACTCGCGAGTTATCCTTCATACTAGAGTGTTTACCAAAAAAATCTCTAAAACAAAAACCATATCCGGACTTCACGGAGTATATCCCATCATCACAAAGCTTCCAATAAACATAATCCTGCTTAGTGTTCGAACAAATCGGAATAGCCATGATTTTAGCAGACCAGTCCTCTTCAAAGATACTTGAGACAAGCTCCCGGTTCCAAGTAAGATCATGATTTATAAGATCAGCAATAGTAAGGTTTAGAATGTACTCAGGCGTCGGAAAACCCTCACACACTAAACGCTTCGGAATCTCACCTCTAACCCAACCACAATCCCATATATTAAGAGAAGAATCATACTTGAACTTCCAACCCAGACCAGAAAGAACAAGTTCCATGCCCGCACGGATGCTTCGCCACCCCCAAGAACAATTAATCCCCGTTTTAAGATTATCCAAAGAAGGTAAGGCATTACTCCGAAAACACTTATGAAAGAAAACTTTACTCAGCATAGAATCCTTCTCATAAATAATCTTCCACGCAAGTTTTCCTAAAAGCGCCTTATTCATACAGGAAATATTTCTAATTCCAAGGCCACCTTCAGATTTTGGTAAATTCGTGAACATTCTGCTCGTCCAATGAATAGCTCGACCAGTTCTCACTCCAGCCCACCAGAACTGTGACAGCAAAGCATCAACTTTCCTAGCCACACTTATCGGAATTTTAAACGCCGATAGAATATAATTAGACAAGGTGGACAGAACAGAGGAAATCAACGTCAAGCGACCTGCAGACGACAGAAAAATTCCATTCCAAGAGGCGAGCCTTTTTTTGACCTTTTCTACTATCTCATTGAACAGTTCTTTTTTGGATTTGAAAAAATCAGTCTCAAAACCAAGATATCTCCCTATCCCTTTATTAGATTTAACCCGTAGTCTTAATAAACCCGCCTGCATCCTAGAAAGCGTAAAGTTGGGACTAAAAATAACACCCGATTTTTGCTCATTCAAAGATTGTCCCGAAAGGCAACAAAAACGATCCAAAATCGTCATTAATGCAGAGAAAGCATTCCCTTTATCCTTCAGGAAGAAAATAGAGTCATCAGCGAAGAAAAGATGCGAAATAGGAGAGAAATCCCGAGACAAGGAGATACCATACAAAATACCATCATCACAGGCTGCCTGTATATTCTGAGATAGCACTTTCATACACAAAATAAAGAGAAAAGGTGACAGTGGGTCGCCTTGTCGAATACCCTGGTTTGGAACAAACTTCTGAAGAGGAGACCCATTGAGAAGGATCTCATAAGACACCGAAGTAACACAATTCATAATAAGCTGTACAAAACCATCAGGGAAACCAAAAGCCAACAGAGTTTGTCTAAGGAAGGACCACCGAATTCTGTCGTAAGCCTTGCTCATATCTGCCTTAAAAGCAAACTTCCCGGAGGCCCCAGTCTTATGCATATTAATGTTATGAAAAAGCTCATGTGCAAGGATAATATTATCAGTTATCTGACGTCCTTTGACAAAAGCGTTCTGATAGGGACTCACCAAATAACCCATAATCCGACCAAGTCTGTTTGAAATACATTTTGTGATGATTTTCATAACCACGTTACAGAGGCTAATAGGACGGTAGTCTTCCACTTTCTCAGGACTCTCACATTTAGGAACAAGAGTAATGAAAGTACGGTTAAAGTCAGATGGAGAGATACCTGAATTAAGAACACTGAGTACCGAATTAATGACATCATTCTTAATAGTATACCAAAACTTCTGAAAAAAGATAGCCGGGAATCCATCAGGCCCAGGAGATTTAAGAGCACCTAACTGAAAAACCGCACATCTTACTTCTTTAGGAGAAAAAGGGCACAACAGAAGATCCACATCATCAGGACGAACCCTAACTCTTAAGCCCGAGAAGAGATTTAAAGGGGATATCCCTGAATAATGAGGACATCCTCCTTCCTGAGGCAAGGATTGTTCCAAACACCCATCGATACTCGGCTCTTTACAAAAGATAGACATAAAATATGCCCTAAAAGTGTCGGCCACCAAAACTCGATCATACGTCCATATACCAGCACTATTTCTAATACCATAAACGAAATTTCTACCTGCTCTTCCCTTAACCCAGTTAAAGAAGAATTTCGTACATGTGTCACCATCGATAGACCAGTTAATCTTAGCACGTTGTTTCCAATATAAGGCAGTTGCTCTAGCAAATTCCGTAACTTTATCATTTGTTGCATCAAAATCTTCGAAATCCCCCGAAGCAATGGCCTTTTCAAAATTAGAAGATAAGTCCTCATCAAAAACATGCCACTTCGCCTTCCATTCATCCCTTTTATCAAGCACCCATTTTTTAATTGCTCCCCGAGTCCTTGAAAGTTTTCTCGAAAGCTTAACCGAAAAAGTCCCTCCCGTCTCAGTATTCCATGCACTAGTAATGATAGACCTACAATCCGGGTTATCCAAGCACCATGCATCAACCTTATAAGGCTTAGCCCCGGAGTTTTTAACCAGAGCTAGATCCAGTAAAATAGAAGCATGGTCAGATATTTGAATTGGGAAATGTAAGATACCTGAATCCGGAAATAAGGAAAACCAATCCTTCGAACCATAACCCCTATCCAACCTTTCAAGGACTCTCTTAAACCCTTTTCTATTATTGCTCCACGTAAACCTTGGACCCTTGAACGGAAGGTCAATTAAGGAATGAAGAATACGCCAATTATGGAAATCTAAAGATCCTGCAATTGCGCCTTTTTTTGTGCTAAACTTGTCAGACGAATACTCAATTTGATTGAAGTCCCCAAAAATAACATATGGAGAACTTAAGCCATTGATATGAACTCCAAGATCTTCGAAGACCTCCTCACGGCGTGCAAGTTCAGGATCACCATAAAAACACACTAAATACCAAGGCAACTCCAAGTTCTCATTATTTAGTAGGATCACAAAGTTTTTACAAGAGTAGTGCAAAGTCAGTCTCGTCCCTACCCTCCAGCCGCACCACAATCCCCCTGAACTACCAACAGCGTCACAACCCGCTGAATGAACAAAACCCAACCCTCTGAAAAGACTGGAAACACCAGACACATTACATTTTGTTTCAGACAAGAAAATACAAGATACATTATGCTCCATAACCAACGCTCTAACTTTCGGAACTATAGGGGAGAGCGTGTCGTTAAGACCCCTACAGTTCCATCCTATTGTCTTCATTCTTGCAGTGGAGGTTGCATAGGGCCAACCTCCGCAAATCCCATACAGCCACCACCACCCACAGACGAATCACTTGAGCTACTGCACTCCATATCTGCCACACTCATGCAAAAACCAGTTCCAGCCTTCTTTGAACATTCTGCAAATCCAGTACAACCTTCCAACTTCAGCTTCTTTGACAAATGGATCAAGTAAGGTTTGGCATACCCAATGTGAACCAAACTAGCAGCAGGGACAGGAGCAACCATAGTATCCGAAAAACATTTTCGCTTCTTAAAAGGCAAAGATGCATCAGAAGTAGGGATAGTCTCACCACCCTTGGTTATGCATTCATCATTGACCTTTACCCCCTGAACATAATCATTCACCTGTAAAACAGCAGGCGCAGATGCAGCTTTGACAAAAGGATCCCCATTAGGAGCCCAAAGAACATTACCGTTTCCAGCCATAGAGTTACCACCCTCACCCCATGTAGCAGAAAGAAAAGTCTTAGCTTCAGAAAGAAAAGTCTTAGCTAATGAAGATGGATCTAAGGAAGATGAAGATAATGTGGATGTGGTGATGCAGGGAGATGGTGATACCAATCTTTTCTCTCATGGGGTGCATGAAGCAGCACAAGCTTGAATGTAACATTTTCCATATGGCATGTTTGAGCTTTCTATTTTTTCTTACGACCTTCTTAGCATGGCCTTGTTTTTTTGACTTAAGTTCAGCTCATTTATTCGGCTCTATTTCGTTCAGTTCTGTTCAACTTCAGTCAATTATGTTCAGTTCATTTTTGCATAAAATTAATTTGAATTCAGATCTAGTCACTTCAGCTCTGTTCATTTTAGCTCTATTTCATTTTATCCGAGCTGAAAGAACATAGTCTAACTCTAAACACGTCATTGGTAATGACGTGTTCATTCCGTGTTTCAGGTTTAGAAATCCGAGCCTACTTAGACATCATTTTGACAAATCCTTTCAAAACGCTCTATTTCATTTAATCCGAGCCGAAAGAACATAGTCTAACTCTAAACACGCCATTGGTAATGACGTGTTCATTCCGTGTTTCAAGTTTAAAAATCCGAGCCTACGTAAACATCGTTTTGACAAATACTTCCAAAACCAACCTAAAATGATAAATAAATTATTTTTGAACATTAATTTAGAAAATACTTCCCAATTATCTCAATTCTCAGACAAACTAGACATTTTCCAAAGAAAATAATAAAATATCGATCTTAGAAATAGGATTAGACCCGATTCAATCCGACCCAAATATAAGAAACCAACCCGGCTCTTTCACTTTTCTTCCCACTTGACCAGTTGAACACAGAACTCGGAAGCGTAGTGCCACAATTCCAAACAAAAATCAAAACACAAACATGCTTCGTCTTCATACTTTATGTCACACAAACAACAATCTTCATAAAAGATTCATACTTTCTTCCAGATTTCTTCATTCAATAATGCCCACTAATTTATTACTTAATTCTAAACTTGTTTTACCATTTTCTTCTTCTTCTTCTGCTGCTGTAAATGGTGTTCAAACCCATATTAAACTTTTCCACACTCATACAGTAACTTTTTGCAGTAATTCTGCAAAGCCCATCAGTACTTTTTACCCCTTTTCCGCTAAAAGTTTCAATCTTTCTTATTCTACTCTCCCCAATATTCCCTCTCCTGGTAATTCCACTTTTTGTAGGCATTAGTTTGAGTAATTTGTAGTGTTTGAATGATAATTTTGACTGCTTATATTATGGCCTCGGTTTCAATCATTTGTTTACTTTGTTATTCTTTGGGAGAGGTAATTTAATAGAAGCGAAATAAATGATTGAGACGGGTGGAGCATGTGTTAGACTGTTAGTGCATTTTTGAGCTTTGCTAGGTAGGGTAAAGTTGGTACTTTGCCAGAGGTAATTAATCGAAGGGGAACAAATGATTGAGACCGAGGGAGTATATATGTGTTAGTGCATTTTGGAGTTCATTAATTGTTTAGTTAAGTATGCTTGTGGTTGTGGAGTTTTGCTAATTAGGGTAAAGTTGGTACTTTTAGACCCCCCCCCCCCCCCCCCCCCCCCCATGAATGCTTGTTTGAGCTATTGTTGTAGACTCTTGCTGTTTTCTTAGCATTAGGTTGCTGCATTTTGGTGTATTTTGACGGTGGGGGCTATCGTGTTTTTTAGGGAATTAAGCTATTATTTGCATAACTTTAGACTCAGATGGTTTCATAGGTTGTTTGTGGGTAAAAGCTGTTGTTGGGTTGGTCTTCCCATTGCTGTTATTCGGCGAATTGGTACTTCCTTTCGTTTCTTAGTTTGTTTGTAAAATTAAGGCGAAAGTAATTTTTAGGTTAGGGGTCTTCTTGCTGTCATTCGACGAACTAGACTTCTGTGGTTTCTTAGGTTGTTCACAGAATTGTAGGTTAAAATAGTTTTAGGTTAGGGTCTTCCTATTGCTGTCATTCGACGAATTCGTTTTCTTTTTAATTGTTCGGAACTGAGGACTCCATGCAATATATACATCTTTAGTTTTTTTAGCAATGTGAAGAAAAAAAATTGCGCAACTGGCTATGTTGAAGATATTCCTTTATCTCATCTGTTTTTAATCAATAAAACAGATGTTGAAGAGCCTTTAGAGGAATCGAGAACAGATGTTGATGTTGAAGCGCCTTTAGAGGAATTGATTCCTCCATCAAACCGCTTAAGGAGGTTGATGTGGAAATTAGCAGAGCTGAGGATTAAAGGTTATGAGCCTAAGCCGGGCCAGTACGATAATATATCTTGTCCAATGGTATCCATTTTCTAAACTTAGGAGTAGTTTGTTACTGTTGCCTAGTTTTGTTCAATTTAAATTGAATTTAATTTCTGTAAAAAAGTTAAGCATGCTTATTATTAGAAGCTTGAGGTATTCTCTATATTTTATTGCTTACTCAACCTTAATCATCTTAGAGTTAGTTAACTATTACATGTTTTTACTTTTCTCATTGCAGTGCGAAGATGTTAACAATAATTCCTTAAATTTACATATAAGTGCTGATGGGTAAGTTTTGTATTTGTCACACTATCTTTGCTTGTGGCTTTTAATTATCTGGGTGGGTTCCTGAAATTGAATACATTGCAGAAATACTGCAGCTTGGCATTGTACCAATGACAACTGTGGTTGGGAGGGCAATACAATGGTAGATCTCTTTTCCCATTATGTTAATTGTGATGTTTTCTTTTTTCACACCATATATTTTGATATTATTTGTTGATTTTTTTATGCTGTACTTGTGTTATATGCTTGTGGAAACTGCTAGCCTCAGATGATTAGATTGCCTTTAACTTTCTGTATTTTTGTCGCAGGCTATTCTTGATGTTTTGCCAACCCATGGGAGGCCAGACAAGATTTTGACGGCGAAAAAGAAAAAGATACCACTAACTGAGAAGAGTCTTAGTCTTATACCACTTTCTGATGAAGTGCGTTTATTTCCTTTCTTTTTTATTGATAGTCTATCACGCTATTCGTGTCGTCTTAACTCTTTCAAAGAGACGTGTCCTACAGTTACTTATGTTTTTATATTAGGGATGTTTTAGTGACGGCTCTTAAAAATCTTCTGGAGCTCCGTTGGGGTATTAGCCAATTTTTCAGTGATCGACCTCGATGCTAAATTTTAAAAGAAGAGTCATGTTCTTTCTCTAGCTCTTCCAAAAGAAGCAAGTTTCGCCCATTAGAGATGGTAGTTTCGTGAAACTCTCTTTCATAGAATATGCATGTCTGTGGAGGTAGCCAAGTTTTCTGAATGCTTTGAGCCCTAATGCTGAATATTATGTTTCCTGCTTACGAAATTGGTATCTGCTTAATATGGTGATACCAAACTTTTACCCATGGGCTCATGGCTGATGCATGCTTGTTGGATAGCATGAATGTCACCCCATTGTCCCTCTTTACATAGATGCCACCACCTCGTGTCCTTTGGTTGTCATCATGTCGTACTTATCAAGGAAAAACAAGTTGATGTAACTACTGCTCATGATATTCCCTGATAATTTATTCAGGTGCAGTCTATTTTTTTTTTTGGCAATGATGTCAAGTGTAATGAGCATACGACACTTGTTACTGTTGCTTCTTCTATTGATGATCCCTTGTTTCAACTATTATCGTTTTCATCTGTTGGTTGGAATGAACTTTTTTTCCCTGTATTTAAGGCTCTACAGATAATTGTTTACTCCTATAAAATCTGTAACGAGATGTTGATGACCTTTCTCTAATAATCAGTTGTCTTCACAGTTGTTTTTTGTGAGAAACTTTTACATTTTTTGCTCAAGGGTAGCTTGGTCAGCGTAGATAGCTACTTGTGTTGAATAATTTCTTTCTCATTGGATGACATCAAATTCTATTTATAATGACATTTTGTATTTTTCTATCAGGTTCTTGCGTTTTTTGCAGGGAGAAAGATTACTCCTGAGACATTGAAGAGAAACTTTGTTATGCAGAAAAGCATATGGGGGGGTAAGGTACACAGCTACTCCATTCTTCCTTAGGCACTACCTTGTTTTTTGCTGGAGCAGGTAAAATGAGTTTGTTTCCTTGCCTTCTCATGAGCAAACTCATTGCAAATCATGCAGTGTTGTCTTTGAGCATGAAGGCTATTTGCAGTTTGCTTTTTTTTTGTCTTGATTTGCAATTAACCTGATCCATGAAATGCTTGTTTTCCTCTGTTATTTTCTTGCATTAAACCAATTTGGTCTTGGTTTACTGACAAGGATAGTGCAATTAACCTTGATTCATTAACATGTTTGTTTCCATCGATTGTGATGATACGATTTAAACCCCGTGTGGGCTTTTCAAAAAATAAAAAATAAGATAATTAAATGGTACTTGATTCATATTGAGCTGTTTAATACCATTTATTTGTTTAAATTCTGTCATGATTGTGATGGTTGATGGTTGATGGTTGATGTTCCATTTCTGATAAGGTTCTTCTTTGCAGATTGCCATTGCATTTACATACTGGAGAGGTGAAGTTCTAGTTAGTTGCAAGTACCGGGATCTCGAGAAGAATTTTTGGCAGGTTGCTACTGTGCATATTCTATTGCCATTTTTTTTTGAAGAAAAAGTAGCATACTAACTACATTATCTCGATAGAGTATGTAAGGCTACCAGCCTACCCTAGGGCGTTTCAGCTTCAAATCCTTTATGACATCTCTTGCAAGTCACTTTACTAGTTTCTTCTACTATAATTATTGTCATGAAAGGTATTTGGCAGTTTAGAATCTGAAATTCTGTTGCAAGTTAAGTGGTATTGGTTGGGGTATGGTTTTGGATAGAAATAAACACTTGTGATAGCTCCTCAGACACCGATCTATACTGCTCTTGTTCTATGTGTGATGGAGAAGTTACAGGCATAGGCACATTTATTTCTCCACGGTGATGTAACTCACTCCTTGTGAGTGATTCTAATTGAAATTTATTAAGAATATTTGGCGAATCATTCTTCTGTGATCTTTTTTCTAAGCATTAACTAACTGAATTTTAAAAAGAATATTTGGCGTGTCCTGGTACTGTGGTCGTTTAAATCTTAAGGGTTTGTTAATACTTTATACTAAAGAAAGGGAGGCGTTATGGAGGTGAGCATTGATCTTTAAGTGCATTTGTTGGGGCAATATTCCTGACTTTTTTGCATGAAAAAGAAACTACTTTTTTGCCGATTGAAATGAGTGTATTTTTCATTGCTTCTTAAACAGATGGTGCTTTTAAGGATATTCCAAAGACTTCATTAAATGAGATTGCACTTCTTTTTATAATTGTTTGCAATCAAGAAGGATCCCATTGACCTAGACTTCTTGTTCATTGCTCTAATTGTACTCCCTCTCCCTTCATTTATTTGGATTCATTTTTTGCACCTTTTTGACAAATTCAAAGCAGTTTGCTACATTTCCGTTTTGGCGTGTATTGTGAATTTAAAAGGATAAATGTCCTTTAAATTGTCGTGGGTTCCAGTTCAATTGACAGTTGGCATATGTGCTTTTCATTTGCCCTTTCTTAAAACTTGTATTCCGTACCATATTTAAATGTAGTGAATCCAAATGCATGGAGCGAGTACTTTTTTCCTATCACAAAAGTCTGATTGTCTTGAATTTTTGTGATGCTTGATCTATAGCTATGGATATAACATGTCTTGTTATGACATCCATGACACTTGGATTTGTTGAATAACTTGTATTTGACATGAAAATAAAAACAAAATTGTACTTTTTTTCAACAGGAAGCAGGCTGCGAAAGGATATTGTACGGTCTTGATAATATAAAGGATGCAAGTGAAATCATCATTGTGAGTACGCAATTGAGCTTTCTGGAATTATATCCGTATTAGGGGTCTTCTAATATTTTGTGCATAGGTTGAGGGAGAGATGGACAAGCTTGCCATGGAAGAAGCTGGCTTCCTCAACTGTGTAAGTGTGCCTGATGGAGCACCTGCCAAAGTTTCTGCTAAAGAACTACCATCTCCTGATCAGGTTAGTAGTTACCTGGCTTTACTTTTGTATGTTATTTAGAGTGTGAAGTTTGTCGCTTAAGTTCACTATATTTTGGAGATGTACTTTGCTACTTTAATTTTGCCTTTTTTTGCAATTTGGCTGGAACTTCACTTAACTTGAGCACAATACTTACCTGGCTGGAACTTCACTTAACTTGAGCACAATGGAGGAGGTATTCCCTCCAAATATTTTCTTTGTTGGAGGGGAAATAATTTGGCTTGGAGGAGGGAAATGGAGGGATCCATTTTGCTAACTAAACAATGGATTTCTCATCCCATCAAATCCCCCATCCAAACACGCCCTTAAGGCCTAGTTAAGGGTAACCTATTCACATTCAGACAAATAATTTAGGAACCTTTGTGATGTTTGCATACAAGGGTTCCTTGTACTGTGTTACTCATCAACTCAAATATTTTGTTATTCTATTACTGAATCTGTCTTTGAATAAGGTAAGAAAATGACGAAACATTGAGAGTTAATTTCTTTGGAATCTCTTGCATAATCTCCTTATGACTTATGAGACTATGAGTCGAAGATAAGTGAGTTGGTGAGCTTACCTCCTATATATGATACTGTTTATACGACGGTTTACTCTGGTGTTACATCATGGAAGGCTGATGTTGCAAAGTTTATATGATGACGCTCACTAGAACACTTCCTTTGACTATTAAGCAGCCTTAGCATGAGCCTAAAAGAACTTCAAATGATACAAGGTTCACCAGATGAACATTAGCTTTTTGTTTCTATCCTTCCATATATCTTTTGTTGCCAGAGATTTAAAAGTTCGGTGTAAGATGAGGATGGGGAGAAGCTTTGAAGTTTTAGTTGAACTTTAAGGCTTCAAGTTGAAAGAAGACGGTGGGAGCTCATCCATCTGATGATAGGAATGTGCCACATGAAACTTTCTGTCATAATTCGAATATTTATTTGCCTTTAAACCTGCACACTTTACTTTTTCCAATTAAGATGTTCCTTGAAGGCTTGAGGCCTTTTGGATAATTCCTGTATAAAAACCGTTTTGTTCTCTACATTTAAGAAATGTTTCTGATGAAATTTGTAAGGTTTTGAAGAAATGGCATTTTTCCCGCTCTTTTATGTGTTCCAAAGTCTTTAATTCTGATAATAATTTGATTGAGCAACAATGAAATATCAGAGTCTAGTCTTTGTTTACTTGCAAGCTTAATCTGACATTGCGTCATGTTTTGGCATGTCTAGGACACTAAGTATGAGTATCTGTGGAATTGCAAGGAGTATTTTCGCAAGGTTGGTAAAATCACTGTGCTTTAAATGTTTCCATTGTGAAATAAATTGAATGACTAAACACATCATTATCTTATTGTGATGTTAGGCTTCTAGAATCATTTTAGCGACTGATGGGGATGCACCTGGTCAAGCATTAGCTGAAGAGCTTGCCCGCCGCCTTGGGAGAGAGAGGTTAATTCTTGAATCTGTGTTTGAGATTTTGATCTGTTTCAGTGTTACCACTTGATGGGATTTAAAGATTTCTGACATTCTATCTCTGATTTGCAGATGCTGGCGTGTTAAGTGGCCAAAGAAAAATGAGGTTGACCATTGCAAGGATGCTAATGAGGTCAGGACAGTTTTATGTATTTTGACTATTTGAATTTGGATCGATGTTGTCATTGATTGACAAGCATTGAATTTATTCCTTTATATATAATGTTTTTTTTGTTTCTCTTACTACGACAAAGAAAGTTTGTTTACTTGTTTTCTCTTGTGCGCATTCAATAATTCTTGATAAAAGTTCCACAAAGTCCATTTTAAGAAACCACGTTCGCGTCCCAGGAATGGAAGTAAATATTTTGGTTTTACTGATTATCCTTTACATGGATTTGACAGGTACTTATGATGGATATGGGTCAT
The DNA here is from genome assembly GCA_029255685.2 of Silene conica. Taxonomy (NCBI): domain Eukaryota; kingdom Viridiplantae; phylum Streptophyta; class Magnoliopsida; order Caryophyllales; family Caryophyllaceae; genus Silene; species Silene conica. Next base: position 81,264,412 of record CM055314.2, read on the forward strand.
CAAAAACTCAAGGACACAATTGAGATGGCTGAGTTGTATCCCATACAAGGGTTGTTTACTTTCAAAGATTACTTCCCTGAGATTGATGCATATTATCATAGGGTCCTTGGTGATGAGCTTGGTGTCTCTACCGGTTGGAAGTGCTTGGATGCGTATTACAATGTAAGCATATCTCATCGTTATTCAATCCGTTAGACTAATAGAAAATAACCTATGCATCAAACTGATGTATATACATGGAATTATGGGGTTGTTTTGATACAATAATAGGAGGGAGAGAAACGGGTATGGGGCCGGGTGGGATGTTTTTGCAGCGTCATATTTTCCCTTAGATATTTCCAATGTTGTAAGGATTATAATTTGGGCTGTAGAAGGGATAATGGATCCCTCAGTTTCACTCTAATCCAATTTGCTAACTAAACAAGGGAAATTGTTCTTTAACTGCTCTTTCCCTGTAATGTCGCATTGCAGCCTTTTGCAAATGTGTTTGAGGTTATCACAACCTAACTTCAAGGATGTGATGACCACATTGATTGCGCAACAATCTATATCAGGCTGTGTCGCCTAATCGATGATCAAACTTGAAATCAACATTTAGGACAATGTGTGGAACAGTTGACTTACTGGATAAATATACATATCATTTGGTTATGCATGACAGACTATCGCAAAAGGTAACGAAAGTATTTGGCGATGGTCCATCCATGGATAAGAATTTAAAAAATTTAAACCTTTTATGGGGAAGTAATCAAGCCGTGATACATTCAATTAAGATATTAAGTTGCTGGTGATACTAAACAAATTTTAGTCAATTGTTTTGAGATTTTGACAAAGGTACACTTTAGGGGGGCGTCTACCAATGTCAATAATCTATGGAAGGTGTTACTGAAAAATTTAATGGTTCGCTCACTTCGCTGCAGTACTATGAAATCTGATCCTCAACAAAAAGGAGATTATGAATACTGGTATTTTACAAAACGATTCGGTAGTTAAGTTCCAATCCAATGTCTTTGTTAATTATAAACTTCTACTCCAGTTATATAAGTGCTTATTTAAATCACAATAGTAGATAATTATAAGTGGTTATTATTATTTTTCTTTTTGTAAGCCTTTATCTTGTTTCCTGCTCGACTTTTTTTATCAGTCAATGCTTGTATTTTGCTTCACTTTTGACAATACTGGTCCGTAGTTTATTCTTATTATACCTTGTAATGTCTATAGCAATTGTATGTATTTCATAAGTTTTGGACCCCCGTGAAACATGATATTATTGATTATGATGATGATTATGATAGGTTGTACCTGGGGAGTTGACCATTGTGACAGGAATTCCCAATTCTGGAAAGAGCGAGTGGATTGATTCCTTGTTGTGCAATCTAAATGAAAACCTTGGTTGGAAGTTTGCACTTTGCTCCATGGAAAATAAGGTATGCCATATGCGGGTGTGAGAATTGATCTTATGATAGTAAGAGGGCAATAGTTTCCATGAGAAAAATAGCGCTAATGAAATAAAATATGCGTGGTTTATAAACATTATGAGAGCTCGATTCCTTACTAAGATGACAAGTTACTAGCTTCATTGAAAAGTCTAGCATATGTCAGAAAATAAAAAAAAACTAAGAAAGGATGATACAGAGTAGTTTGTTACTGACCAACAATACACGAACTTGCCGTGATGTGACACAAAAGAATGTTGATTTTTTATTCATCTGAGCACACCTGACACCGCACACCGAACTGTCTGAGAAATCAGCATATTTTGTTATCTCTAAACTGTTTTCAGCATAGTGCTTAAACATCTGATCTTTCTATACTTAGCTAGGCAATCCGCTTCGGCCGCTTCTATATTTCCTTCAATTGCTTCTTCTGCTGTTGTAATTAATGTCTTCAATTCTTCTACCATTAGATACTACCGAGGCTTGTACATTGTCCTGAATATCAAATAAGTAGGGAGAAACCATGCAATGAATGTCACCCTTGGTGTATATGCGTATATAAATGCAGCGTTGGAAATTTTATATTCTACACAAAAGTCTGTATCTAATCAGATGCTGGCATGTGCTAACATTTCTGCAGCACGTGTCTATCGTTGATCATAATAGTTAACATTATGTGGTACAAGATGTTGTAGCTTTTCTTTTTTTACTAGCTTTGTCTTGCTGAGATGAGCCTTTGGAAAACACCCCTTGGTTGCTAAGACTTCATCCATCCATCAATAAACATCGTACTTTGTTTTGCATAAAAAATCAGGAATGTAATAGCATGTGCATGGATATGCAAGTTCGTGAAGGATGTGGAGTTGCAAACTATAATGGCCACAAATACTCCAACCACAAAGAATCTTTAATGGCATAGTGAACATCTTTAAAGGAGAAATTTTAGTTGGAAAGCTATTCGTGAACATCCTAAAAAATGACTAATGAGCTTATTCATTGACACTAAGACTAATAAAAGTGGATATAGTTTGCATTTATATATGGTGCTGTAACTGGTTTCTTTATATACTTCTATCCTTTAAAGACATTACGACACATTCCCTCTCGTATTGTGGTGTTTTTGTTATAGGTTCGTGAGCATGCTAGAAAGTTGTTGGAGAAGCAAATAAAGAAACCTTTTTTTAATGTCCGGTATGATTCTGCTAGTATTTACTATTTTTATGCTTTATTCTATTCAGTATGATTCTAATTCTTACTAGAGAGGGACGGGCCACATTTTTTTTATCATGTTTTTGGCACCAAATACAACTGTCCTTTGTATTTCGTGTCATATCGTATGGCAACCAAAATACGACTACGTATGAAGCATTATGAATATTGAATACAAAAATACCCAGTGTCTCCATGGTTCCCACTTGTAGCTGCGTGAGGAGGTTGGATGTATGCAATCTTTCACCTATGTAAAAAACCCAAAGACGTTTCCATATGCTGGCAATGTGGCTTTACTCTTACATGTTCCCCAAGCTGGAGTCTTCCATGTTTTGCTTCATTTATCTGTGGCATTGCTTTGAGTTCATTCCCTTTTCAATGTCTGTATTTTATTTGTTCTGAGTGCAGCTATGGCACAACTGTTGAACGAATGAGTGTAGCACAGTTGGAGGCGGGAAAGAAATGGTTGGACGATACTTTTTATCTCATACGGTATGCTGACTATTTTCTGCCATCTGATTCTACTGATCTTTTATTGTATTGTGCTAACTGCTAACTGGCTGTGCTCTCTGACCAAAATGATTATTAGTATGCACCAACGACAGCTAAATTTTGTGTCATGTTATTTCTTGCATTCACTGCCGGTCCCAAGCCCGGAGAAAGGAGGAGGGTTGCGGTAGGTCTGTGGCAGCCAGCGTAAAAACCAGCCACATTTTATGGACATGAATCGGAATTTGGTTTCAAAGGATATTCATGTCAGCCGACCCCAAATCATTTTAGGACTAAGGCTCTGATGTTGTTGTTATTTCTTGCATTATTATTTCTCTTGAATTACTCCCACATTGTTTTAAAAAAATCCCGTGTCTATAAAAAAATGCACATTCGGACAATTGATCTTCTCTAAATAGTGTAATAACAAACCGTCCAAATTTTGCTATAAATTGAAGTTAGTCTCCCCTGATTGAAGAGTGATCGGAAAGACTTCAACAATGATCCTTTAGCATTAGGGTAAACGTTGATCTGAGCTCATAATCTAGATGCTTGGTCACATTGCGATATTTGCAAAAAAGCAGTAACACTACAAACAGTTTTCGTATCTAAGTTGATTCGAACTATTTAGAAGCACTTGCAGAGTTGCATCTGCCTGCTTGTAATCTGCTCATCACTTTTCAGGAGTGAGAATGATAGCCTTCCTAACGTCGACTGGGTTATTGACCTTGCAAAAGCTGCGGTTTTGAGACATGGAATCCGTGGCCTTGTGATTGATCCATACAATGAGCTTGACCATCAACGTACTTCCAACACGTGAGGATCCTAACTGTATAATTTTGATCTTTTACTGTCAGAGAAATTCGTACGAATTACTCATCAATATTCAATGTGCATTTGTGTTTACCTGATTATCATTATTTATATAATTGATTGGTTGATGGTTAACGTGTTTAACAGGACCGAGACGGAATACGTGAGTCACATGCTCACAAGGGTCAAACGATTTGCTCAACATCACTCGTGCCATGTTTGGTTTGTAGCTCACCCGAAACAGGTGAATGTAGTGAAGACTGAAGAGAACTTCCCTCTTGATTATTCCATACATTTTTTTTTGTTTTTTCTTACGGCCATCTGGTTTCACAGCTTCAAAGTTGGAGTGGAAATGCTCCTAGTATGTACGACATCAGTGGTAGTGCCCATTTCATTAACAAATGTGACAATGGCATTGTCGTTCACCGTAACAGGGATCCCGCGGCTGGTCCAATCGATAGAGTGCAGGTAAAAATTCTTGCCAATTTATCCTCTCCGTTTTCTTTCATTCTCTATCTACCATAAGTTTTGATCACTGTCCTAACTTCCTGCAGATATGTGTAAGGAAGGTTCGAAATAAGGTTGCTGGAACTATCGGTGAAGCTTTCTTGACATATAACAGGTATCGCGATTCACAACTAATGTCCCTGTTTAATCCCATTTGTGCCCGTTATGTCTCGACTGATATATATACCTAAAATTGAATATGCAGGATAACCGGCGAATATGTTGACCTCGGAAACTAATTTCACGATGCAAGTATGTCTAAGTCGGTTCAAGGACACCAAATTTTGTTGATATAGTCCAGATTTTATCAGGTATATTTGCACCTCACGGGTTCAAGCCCTGGGAGCGGCCTCTTGCCGAAAAAATGCAAGGGAAGGCTTGCCCCCATTACACCCTTGTGGTGGTGCCCTTCCCCGGACCCTCGCTTAGCGGGGATGCCATTGTGCACCGCGCTGCCCTTTTTTTATTTGTCTATAGTGACATGTACTCGTTTCGGCATAGCGAAGTAAGCTTTTTTTTTTTGGATCACCGAAAGAAAAGAGGGTTGGAATTTTACGAGTAGTGCTTGAACGGATGTTCTTTTGTTAACGAGGCTTAATTCTAACAAACTTAGGGCACTCTTAGCGAGGCCATGAGCTACGGATTAGTACTAGTTATATGATAGACTTAAAAGAGTACATGGTAATCCTTGATGTGCATTCTACTCCGTAGCATTTCAGGCTCAATCTTGTCTAATATGATATCCATCTTAATAGTAGAACGGATTAAATATCATCTCATATTGACATAAAGATTCAAACTTTTGTTTATCCCCGTGTATTCTGCGTTTGTCTGATTCCTACCACATGCTCATATTAAACCTATTTAAACTTGAGACGGATGTACTCATGGTAAATGAGAATTTGGCCCGTCTTTTGTTTTGTATAAGAGCCACAAAAGTAAATATGTTATTGATATTTGAACGAGTCATGACTCACGAGTACCACTCTTTATGATGACGTTACTGGCTATTTTAGTCGATTGATGTAGATTATGACCCTTTTTTAATTGAACATTCGGTTTGAAATAATTGGGCATATGCTAGCGAGGAAAAAAAAACGGTACGTATGTATTTCTGGTTTGATTGAAAGTATATAAAACACTGGTGAGTCTTTTTGATATCATACTCCCTTTGGGCACACTTTTAGTCATTTGTTTACCTTTAAGAATTTTTATAAGAAATATTTTTAGGGTCGTGCTAAATCCTGCACATCATTTTACTCAATCTTACACACTTTTCACGTTTATTCCGAACGTACCCTCCTCATTTCTTAACCAACCAAAAGAAGAACAAGGGAGAGAAATAAGAAAAATGGAAACCACCTATCTCTACCACCATCCCTCAACATCCCCGCACCCACAGGCCACATCAACCACCCCTGAAAATCGTCATGCTGGCGACGATAACCCCTCCCTTCCTCCGCCAACGCGGTCATCCAACCACCATACCACCTTCAATGAATGAGAATTTCTTTTAAAAATAGAAACACTTACACCGCCGTTGTCCTCCTCAGCCACCGCCGTACCATCATCTGTCGTCCCCCTCTCATACTCTAGTCAAACCTCAATCCCCTACACTCCGCAACTACTGGCGTCCTACTAAATCAATCGACCACCACACCATCTCCCCCAACAAGCAGTCCCCGTCTCACAAATATACGGCCACCACATCATCTCCCGTACAACCACCACAACCTCGACGCCGACATCCTTCTCATCCTCACCCTCCAATTCGGCAACTATCACAGCCAACCCCTCAATCACCAACTTCTAAACCCTAATTGTATAAAACCCCTCTTTTTTAAAAAAAATTGTAATTCAGATAATTAAAAAAAGAATATTAATGAATTAATGAAATTATTGAAATTATTGACAATTATCAAATTCGTGATATGATTATATGAACCACTTAAATTTACAATTGTCAAATTGCTACCAATTTGATTGGGTTTTGGAAGAGAGATTTTTTTTTTGTTTTTTTTTTGGCAACGGTAAAGAAAGGCGTATTACATAGAGTTTGGGCACGCTACGCCCTTAATACATTTAAGAGCAAACCTCACAACGATACAACTATGAAACACTAGCAAAAGACTATGTCGGGCGGAAAAAGCAAGTTGGTGGAGTACGAAATATTGGACGCAAGTCTCCTTTTTGTTGTTATGCCACAGGCTAACATTTCCTGAAAGCCTCTGATACCTGTGAGTTGTGGAGTGACGAGGGCGTGGTGCACTTACGCCACAAGAGCGTAGAAAGGAAAGGTGGATGACAGACAATATGCTGCCTCGGGTGGAGCATGAGCTCCTACACCAAGACGAACGAACTCTACAGTCACACGCACGACGGATCAACAAACCCAGCAAAAGCACAAACCACATCAAAGGATTCTCCTCGACCAATCTTCTGTCCATTAATGCATTGAAGCACCGTCGATCGACGGATCCAACTCGAGCCGGACACCAATCTTCATAAAACTCATTTATTCTACCTAAAAGAGCCTCAAGGATACAGGGACAGGACACCCAAAATATCCATGTAAAGACAGCGAAAGCCAACACCCCGATGATAAAGGGACAGGACACCCAAGCCATACGTGAGGATGCGACTAGACTTATTTTACGACACAAAACCCCAAAAGACACCATCAAAAGGTCAAGGAAACCACCACATCCTAACCAACCAAGAAACACAACCAAACCCGACACAACCCTACCACACACCTCACAACAAAAAGAAACCCAAAATCGAGACCTCCCACCATCAAAGACGGACATCAAACAAGCAAGACCACAAACCAAACACCAAAAAAACCAACCATCAAAGGACACACAAACCACTAGACGAACCCTCCCAAGACCACCGTCTTACATGCAAAATCACCAACAAACACACACGAGACAAGGGACCGAATAATGGGGGGATCATTATACGGTCTGAGACAAACCCGGAGAGGTAAGCTCAACAACAAACGCGACAAGGACAAAAGACCGATTGGTGGGGAAAATGGGGGGATCACCAATCGGTCCCAAAATAGACACAAAACGCACAGCAACAACACAACAAGGGGACAAAAGACCAAATGGTGGGGGAAAAGGGGGGATCACCAATCAGCCAAAAGCCACCCGGACGAGTAAACCACCTTTGTATAAACCTTCCCAAGCACCGAGGCAAACAACAGATGCCGAGAAGAAGAGACTTACCCGTGTGATTGCATGTAACATTTTCGGCGACAGGACAAGGGATCGGAGGGAAAGGAACCCCACAGTTGAGATGAAAACAAAAAAAACAGCCAAAAACCTGGATGAGATTGACCCGAGAACAAAAAGTAGCGAGGTCCGAAAATGGGTTAAAGGATACCTGAGGAGTGGAAGATCGCCGGAGAGGAGCCTAAGGAACGGCTCGTCTCCGGCGACCGGTAGGGGATGAAGGGAGGAGTGCGCGGTTGGTGGAGGCGGCGGCACAAATTAGTTTAGGTTTTTGAGTTTTGGGATTTTTTAATTTTGGGGGTTTTAGGATTTTTTCCTCTCCTCTCCTCTCTCTACTGCGTGAGATTTCTTACTAATCTGATTTTTTTCCAGTTTTTTTGAGGAGGGTATTGTTGAAAAAAAAGAGGAAAATATGTAGGATATAGTAAAACATGTGTTTTGGAAGAGAGATAAAAGGAAGAATCTTGTTGTTTTTTTCCAGCTTTTTTGAGGAGGGTATTGTTGAAAAAAAAAGAGGAGAATATGTAGGATATAGTAAAACATGTGTTGAATTTAGCAATTACGTATTTTAATTAAAGATAAATAAATGAGTGCGAAGAAAAAGACCTTAATCCGCGACATGCTGTTCCAAGCTGCCCATGTGTAGTTCAACCTTGGGAAAGGTACTTGCCAAAGCATTTGAAAACATCTTAATTGCATTTTGTGATTTATGATTTCGAAATCGTATACATGTACTCGGGTTTAAGTTCATGATAATTTATACCCTCGATAATTACAATTTTGCACAAATTGCTCATTTTCAATCTTTTTTAAGATGGGCATATTTGTTTTAAACTTGAAGCTGAATAAATATGATGGGTGAAAGTCTAAGACAAACACAAAGCGTCTAGAGAGTACGGACTAGCGTAAAGTTTCTTTCACTGAAAAAATAATCACCCGGTAATGAGATCCCATCCAAAAAACACAAATTTTTGTTGGTGACGGCACTATTTGTCACAAGTTGAAAACGGATAGTGTCCCTTTTACCTTATACAAGTGGGCAATATCCATGAACTGATGAGGTGATCTATTTCCCCCACTTGTCATCCTACTTGCATTATTGTGAGAGAAGTCTATCCAACTTTAGCTAAATATTCACCACAAGCAAGACTCTTTGGAAATAAAAAATACACGACTGTCATGTAGAATATCTTGAAGACAAATAAAGAACTAAATTAAGACTCACATGTACTGCTACTATAGTCCGTCTTGCTTCAAACCGTAAATTTCGTCTGAAACAATAACACCTCTCACAAGTGGAAATCGGACATCCCATGTGTTTTCCCACTCACTCCCTAAATGGGTATTTTATGAGAAGAAATGGTATCCGTCTTATTATTTCAGACGAATCTTGCGGTCTAAAATAAAAACTAGTGCTGCTACTATAGGGGGATTGCGTATAAAAAAATTACGAAAAATAATGATGAAAAGAAGGGATAATCGAAGAGATTTTGTGCTTTCGTGTCATATTCGCCATTTACAAGTAGAATGAATAATCGTGAAAATCCGGGAACCCAAATAAGGGTAAAAAAGGAAATGTCAAAACAAAATTATGTTCACTTCTTCTACCTATAACTTTCTCCTTGGTTCAACCAACCAACTACCAAAAGAGTTATCATACATGATGCATAACTAGATCGACTTGGTTGGACGGGCGAGGCGATTAAGGAGCTCTTACTTTCAGTCTTCCGGTTACTGCTTCAGTGTAAAAGTCGAGTTGGTGTGCTCTTGATGTGAATAACTGTAAAGGTGTGTTGTCCTAGAGAAGGAGACTAGAGTGTGGTGACAGGACCAGTCCGGTTAGAACAAAGACAAGAGCAATCAGGTTGAGATAATTCGCTTCTCACAAGTCGTTTGTCACGGTTGATCATTAGCTTTACATGCGGAAGCTTCATACTTACTTGACGCCATATCTCGTTTACTGTTCCATTTGGATCTTCGTATTCAAAGTAATGCTTCACCTGAACACAAAACAAAACCATCAGTCATCAATTCGACACAAAACTTACTTGAGACAAGACAGTATTACTTGCGAGACCACCCAAACTAACCGTATTCTTCATTTTCCCTATGTTACAGGGTTGTTACTGAATTATCATGAAAACTGTGGAGAGTTGCGTCAACTATATATTAATTCACAATTTCGAAATGTACCCTCTTTTGTGAAACATTTAGCAGTGTTTCATCCTTCTTCCGGAGTGGGTCAAATAAATACCTTTCTTCACATATCAATTGCCCTTTTTCACATTCATATATCTCAAAAAAAACTCTGGTCAACAGAAGAGAACAAAGCCTTAATCTCAAAAGTTCGGATTGTCTATCATAATCCTCTTCGACAATCTTGGCCTTTACAGTTTACTATGACATGAAATGAAGGAAAGGGAGGGAGAGCGATGGGAGGAAAACGTCTCCCTTACATCTCTCTCCATCCCAACTTGATAACCAAACAAGGGAATTATCTCCCTCCTTTTCCTTCCCTCCATCCAAACAAGGGAATGGCAAAAGGAAATAAAGAAAGAGAAAACAGGGGAAAAGAAAGTACGTGAAATTATAAAAGCAAGGAGAGAACGAAATGGAAAGGGAAGGTGAAAAATGAGAAATAAATCAAGGGAGACAAAGACAAACTGTACAAAAAAATTCACGCAAATAACAATCTATTTCTCAAAACTTGATATTGTAACTTTGTAAGTAGAACAGCAAAATGCATACTGTCAATATACTGATTTGCAGAGGATTAATACCTTCTTCAACTCCTCCTGGAATTCCAAGAGTTTTGATTCGCTCACAGTTCTAAGTAGGTTGACTAGAAAACCAGGCTTCACGGCCGAGGTGGTCTCTACAAATACTGCAATTTTCTTGTAATCTATGATATCTTCAAATGGTAGTTCAATCTGGTCACTGATTATTACGGGTATACACAAGCTTACAATTGCATCAAACAGCCGACATGCAGAGGGAGTATCGCCTGCAGGATGCAAACAAAATTTCGATGTATGCATCCCCTGTGTAGCTGCACGGCGACTCTCCCTCGATTGTGCACCATGTTTTATGACAACATCTTCTTCTTTCTCAAGAATTTGAAAGAGTATGTCACGAATCTTTCCACCCTGAAATAGAAACACGTGAGACATGTTAAATGCACATTCCAGACAAAAGGATGAATGAGAAGGATGTGATGTTAAGCATTGATAAAAACAAGGATTAGGTAACCCTAAAGGCTACAAAATGCTTCAAACCAAGAAAATACACCAGGGGTTCTGCAACAATGCTAGAGTGCATCAAGGGTTCCTACAAATGGCGGGATAATGAGGGTTGATGGGTTGTAAATTGCATTGAATGACCGCCACTTTAGTATAAAAAGTAGGGCAACCAATACAATGAGTCATTTTGCGAAACCAAAGAGTGGCGAGTCTTTACCTACATTTGGAACCGAATCAAAACAAGAGCAAAATATAAGATTAAAAATTTGAGATTTCTTGGAAGTTGGAATCCAAATGATTGCCACTTTGCCAGCTGTTAACGGCGAATTCCAGAATGCAGGACAATAGTAAAGCGTAAATTTTACCTATATGACACTTATCTTATTTGGACACAGTATATACAGCACACAATTTCCTGGAATCTAACCCCCTACACCCTGAGAAAGACTAACAAGCTGTTTTATCACCTAAATCTACAACTGCAGAACAGGTCCCTCAGAGCACCAATGAAGTGATTGGCAAAAGGCTCAAAAAAATGGCAAGGAAACGCTAACATAATCGGCTAAGGTAATAAACATGTAGAATACACAACTTACAAACAGTAGTACACAGGGAAACTAGTCCACCAATTAGTTTCATCAAAGTCCCACCTGAAAAGGTGACAAATTTAAACCCTAAATCCAGGGGATAAGGAGATTTCAGAAATACTGCAATGCCTTCTAGCAATACCGATTCTGACAGCTTATTTTCCAACATTTTCAGCATCAATGATACAGTATCTACCCTATAAAATGATCAAGATCCTCAATCTAAGATTTACACGTCCAGACAAAAGACATCTAATTCTATCGGCTCTAGAAGATCATCCAAAAAAACCAGACGAAGTCAAAGTCTATATCAAAGGAGCAACATTTCTAAGCAAAACAAAGAACCTCAAAAGCAACATGATCAAACCAAAACCAATTCACACAGTTTTCAGAAACAAACAAAGCATAAGATCATCATATATTATACCTCTTTCCTATATCGATTACCCATGAAAAACAATAACGAATTACGATTCTCAATGCCAACATCCCCTTTAAACGTATTAATCCGATGCGAATAGGGCAAAATAATATCCTTAACAAGAGAAGCTTGATCACTTCTCAATCTTCCAAAATCCGAAACCAACAAGACACCATTTTTAATCCTATCAATAACCTTATACAAAGCATTAGGATCTTGACAAATAAACACATGATCCCATCCATTATTCCTTTTCCAATACTCTTGTTCTTCCAACCACTCCACTAACTCCTCTTGCATTCTCTCATCACTATACAAAGCAACTCCGCTTTCGCCTGCACCACCACCGCCACCATTATTATTACTATTACTCGGTCGAATCGGATTTGCAACTAGACTCAACGACGAAAAAAACGGAACATAGAACAAATCCGCCTCATCCGGATCCAAAACCCTAATTACCGCCGAATTTAAACCCCTATCTTTCTTAATCAAATCAGAAAACAAGTACCACTCCGCAGAATGCTGATTTCCAGGATACTTAAGCTCCGAATCATCAACAACATTGTTCGAGCTCTTATCACCACCATTGTTGGAGTTCCGAGCACTCGCGTAGCTCCGAATTACACCGTAAGTGAATTTCCGAGGTAAATCGTACATAAACACTTTAACCCTAACCCCAACATTGTTCGAATTAGGGTTAGGGTTTCCAGAGGAGGAGAAGAAGGAGGATTCGGGGATGGAAGGGGAGAGAAGGAAGCTGTTAATGAGGAGGTAAAGAACGAGGACTGCAGAAATGGTGATTAGGGTTTGTTTGAAAAGGGAATTTCGAGTTAATTTGAAGAACATTGTGGGGATTTTGGCCGTCGGAGAGAGAATTGGGGATTTGGGACGGTGGTGGAGGTGGTGGTTGTGACGGTGGTGGTTGCTCATTTTATGAAGGGTGTTTGAAATTATGGAACATTATTGTAAATGTGTATAATTGATTTGATTGATTAATTATTGGATTATGAGTTGTTGTGTTGGTAACATGTTTTTGGAGAATTGTGTTTTGGGTATATTAGGTCAATGATTGGTGATACTAGGGTATTTTGACATTTTCTCCAGATCGAGCCGAATCGATTTGTTTGAACATTCTCTTTTCGAGTTTTTATTCAAACGAGTTCGGAATTGAACCTCGGATGACCGCTTATGTAAGAGCCGAGTGTGCGTTGTGTGTACCGATCACCGAATCGATAGTTGGAACATTCTCTTTTCAATGTATCAACGATTTGAACTTCTGAAACTCGAGTTTTATTCAAAACAGTTCGGAATTGAACCACAGGTGACCGCTTATGTAAGAGCCGAGTGTGCGTTGTGTGTACCGTTCATTGTTGATCGACTTTGGTTATTTAACGTTTTACCAAGATGATACTCACGTAGATATAGTGTGCTTACTGTTATAGGATGTATGAGACTCGAAAAACAAATTGTGACTCGGGTTATTGTTTGATTGGATGGCAAGCGATATCTTACAATGTAAGGTATACCTTGTTTAGCGATGATAATTAGTAATTTGTGATATACGATCGTCTTACATAAGACCAACTGTAGAGCGATAAATCGAAAGCATATTTTGATAAAACCGGTGACGTGAAAGAGAAGGTGAGGCAAGAATGTTTTGATAGAGTTAATCTGCAAGGACTGCAACAGTGGAGGTAGTCTTCTTCAGAAGCAAAGAATAAGTAGGATGTATTACTTGAGTTACATTGAGCAAACACAGATTCACACTTCACAGTAGTGAACTGCAGACCAAAAACCCATGGCTGGATATTGCGCAGCAGCCGTCACGTCAGCCGACAATTACGGAAACAAAGAGTGGTGGGTGGAGTAACAAGGAAACTCAGTAAAATCTTCCAAGAATATTTCCACTGTTTTTACTGCTACTATTAAATCTCAAGCTATTTACAAGGCTTCTTATAAATCAGGTAACAATTACCTTCTCTTCTCCGTGTTTCCAACTCCCCATTTTTACAGCACAGAAATAAGTTTGTTAAGAATGAGATGATGCACATTGTGGAGCCGATCATTGCCTCTTTGTTAACGTCTTCTTTAAACCCTTGAGGATCTTTCCGAACCACATTAAGTTCATTGCAGCAAGCACAGATGGAACCACAAACACCAGAAAATAACCAAAGGCATGCATTTCGATAACCTGTCAGATTCATGATCAATGCATAGGGTTTCAGACAGAATTCAACTCAATAGCATTATCAAGAATACGAGTAGTCGGGTGGTAGTGAGTGCACCATGCTTCTCATCAGTTCTTCTCGGGTGCCGTATATAACACAAAGTCCAAGGATATTGATATAGAATTTATACATGGCTCTTAAGACTACGTTTATCGGTAGGTCTAACAAGGGTTAGGTCTTAAATAAGGACAAAAATTAATTAAAAGAAAAAAGTAAAGTAAAATAAATTATAGGAACTAGTTCCGTTCCAGATGGTCTGAAATGGACCTGTTGGAACATGTTTAGGAACTTGGTATCTGCATGTGGTCCCATACGTGATTCCAATTTAACCAAAAATAATGTCGGAATTCTTAGGTCTAACCAGGGCTTCATAAAATAACAAAATCAGGAACTAGGTCTATTAAGTAGGTTAAGAAGTATATATTAGTATTTTAATGCAGGAACTCGGTATAGGTAGGGCTGCAGGAACGACTGATCTTACCATTCTCAGAAGACAAGCTCGAATGACAAAAGTAGGGAAGATCCTCTAAAGTCTAAACGGAGTATTTTTTTTATAGTATTTAATGATTAACATCTCTATATTTCTCTTAATAAGAGTATATATTTCAAATTTATAAATATATTCATGCTTAGAATACGTGTTCTGAGACCACGTAATTAAGTTGTGCCGAACACCCTACTGAAGTCTTAAGATAGCTACTGATGGAGCCGAAATCTAATACTACGTTGTATCTTCTATTTTATCATAATAATCAACTTTTTAACGAACCCAAAAAAACCGCCTCGCGAAAGTGAAATTTCTTTTATTTTGTGACACCAGTATTTAGAGATAACAATCATAGATCGGGTTTGACAAAAAAAAATGAAATTATGTAACAAGACAGTAGTCATAGTACACAGATCAAGCAATTACCTGATCATAGTGCAAGTACACATGAAAGAACATGTATACAAAAAGCAGAATTCTAGCAACCTGCAATACAAAACAAAGATTCATGTAAAGTTAAAAAAAACAGGAATCGTCAAAGTGCCCGGAAAAAAATTGAGCACCAACACCACCGTAACCATCCCCTTTCAGTAACTCAAATATGTGCCTTTGGGATATAAATATACAATTGTTACAAAAGCTTGTTTACAAAACTGATACAAAAATCCGCAACTTTTAACAATTTTAGCTGTCGTATTATCCTTCTTCATCATCATCAAGATGGTAAAGGACAGCAAGTAGTATCTCACTATCTATACAAGAATGCATCGGAGAATGTACTCACCAACCAGGCTAAGAATATTACTATGCCATTAATGAGGTATGCATTGGATCTTTTCAACCCAACTGTATCAAGAAACCTGCACAGTAGAATGTTAGATCCAGTGAGATTCATGCAATTAAAATCTCGAAACAGCCAACAAAGTCTGAACTAAACTGGAAACAACCAACCATCGCATATTAATTTCTGGTGTTGTAACTTCAGAGATGAGGACCATGAAAGTATAAAGTTGTCCTTCCCCAGAAAACATAGCATAGGCAACCGCAATTCCTGAGAGAGAATGATGTACCACCTGAAAAGTTGAGGTACACTTGTCAGCAAAGAATCGTATGCAAAAGTGCAAAACAACCAATCATCAGAGGTTAAGGCTCATGAGGAAAAGGCTTAATTAATTGAATACATTACTATTAAGCTAAATTCTTGCAGATACGTTGATAATTGGGTGATACTCCCTCCATTCAAATGAATTCACTGCATTTTTCAATATATGTGAGAGCTTGAAAACGTAGTGAACCCAGATGAATGGAGTGAGTAGCTGTCAAGAGATTATACTAGCCACTTGGAGGACATATGATGATGACTCCTAGCAAGAGAATTTAAGGAAATACAGGTTTAAAACGAGGGATACTTTCTAAAGAATATCTCAGACCCTCCGGATTCAAGGGTTCCATCTGATAAAAATTGACAGAAAGTGGCCTTGTTTGGATCGTAGTGGAAGCAAAAGAACAAATATAATGATGAAGCAAAGAACCCCAACGCATGTATTTCACACTGGCACATGAATTATGTCTAACACACTAGGTAACATCATTATGTCAATGCCTCGATGGCCAACGCCTGTTGCTAGGTAGATAAGTTTAGGAAGCACGCAGTCGTAGTCCTGTCTTAAACATGGAGAAGTTTCTGGATATACAAAGTCTTATTCCTATATTTGAAAACACAAAGGTTGTTTCCAGATGACCCTTAAATTAAAGACGCCTAAAATTGCATCAATTGACTGTTACTTCATCATGTAATGTGTTTACATATCAAATCCAACATCCCCAAAAAAATCTTACATAATTATAACTCCTTGAGAACTATGGATAGGCACTGAACTACTGAAATTCGCTAAACAATGAACACATCCCAATTATGTCAAGGTTATTGATTGTCCAACTAAATTTGAAGGAAACAACTAAAGGGTTGTTTGGGAAGTTGTGAGTGTTCCATTCTCCTGAGTTAAAAAGTACAGAGTAGTTGTGAAAAGAAATATTCATTGTCAAAATTTTGAACTGAATCACGGCAGAGCTTGCTGTTGTTGTTTATGACATTCCAACAGAAAGTCTATTGTCTCTAGACACTCGGCTAACTCTGAACTATTCAGATCAAATAAAAAACAACAGCGACATAAATAAATTCCTTAACCAGTTTCATGCTATGAAAAGAGATAAAAAAAAGGGACCCAAATGTAAAGTATGGAACTTTTACCATTGAGGATAAATAAAAAGTTTCATATATGGTGATGTGTGCTTGTGTATCAATGAAAATTATGTTCTATAAACTACAGCCATTGCTATTGCCCTAGCACCAAATGAAAATCATATACAGCTACGATCTAAATCTAGAGAGAAGATTCAAAAGCTGCTTGTTGCCAGCAAGCAGTTTTCAGATTACCCTTGAGGAGGTCTCTGTTAAAGTATTAAGTATCTCACGCTTACGTTCTAAGACTTCTAACCATGTGTCCTTTGCAATGTGAGGACAAACAAGTTTAAAGTCTAAAGATCATTAATATATACTCCCTCTACTCACTATGATTTGTACCATTGTTCTCTTTGAGACATTCAAATCAATTCACTATATCCACACTTTGAAAAAAAGCCTACAAGAAAACAGTGTGGGTCTGCACCCCATTGTTTATTTCATCTCCTAAACCATTGCTCCAAAAGTAAATGTAATGAATCTGAATGCAAGGAGGGAGTATGTGACACAAGACAAATATGGAAGAGAAAGGAGAGGTGGCGGAAGGGAAGGAGATTAAAAAATAAAAGACTTACATATTCTACCCCACCCAGGGAAGGATAAAGCCACAAGATCATTGCTAGGTCTGACAGAAAGTATCCCACCGATACCTGTCAAATTTATATCAAAGTTACCGCAACAAGAAATATTTAACCATTGTACAAAAAAAAAACATAAACGAACATTTGACTTGTTAACACATAGGAGACTTAGGAGTATCTGAATCCTAGTGGCAACCTACCGCAATTTCTAGGGTGAAATTGAACGACCTTCTCCAGAAACAAGGAACAGATTATCATCATTACTTGTACCTAACGCTATACATAAAAGAAATGTATGACGAATACTGGTATATTGTAATCCACCAAATCCCCTCCCCTTAGCAGAAACGGAAAATAGAGGAGAACAATCAATGAAATCATTTAAAACCTTTCTTCTATGCTCTCAGTAGTCTATGCAAACAAAACTGCAATAGCTCATAGTAAGATTGTTTATTTTCAGTGGTACTTTAAACTTCAGATAATTGGTTATTTCTCACAGTCTGCCTTACAACTCAACTTCATAAGATTCTTATTATACATAAATTCATATATAGGGGTTGAGTTAATCTACAATACAACCTCCAGCACGACTCTGATCACTCCTTGCTATGACAAACTATCTATAGCTAAGTCTAACGAAAGACAACAAACAGACACTAAGATTTCTCAAAATTCATGAAACCATATATATTGCTCGGGTATTTCTAGTTACAATCTCCTACAAGAGCAACAACCTTACCCTACAATCTATATGCGGAGTTTTTGCAGCAAAGAACCAATTCAGAAGCTTTTTACACGGAATATTAATCTAAATATTGTAGAAACAATAACAATGAGCAAACAAACTCATCCATGAAATTTACAGTTGATATTTGCAATATAAAACTTGGTTAGACAGAAACGCCCATGATAGACAAAATCTTGTCACTTACTCCTAGTGTAAACGTGGAAAGTGTTGAGTTACGGAAAGTAATAGCTGTAGTTATCTCATTATCGGCATATAGATCAGACCAGTAAACGAAGTACAGCGACATTGCAGCAATGAAAAGAGCGTGAACGGTTGACATTCCCCTACAGAACCATTGAGAACGAATCCAAACATTACACAATGGTAAATTGGTAACATTACCACATAAGTCAAAAAAAATAGCAAAAGGGCTTGGCAGTGACCTACCGGTTATTCCATTCAATCCTTTGTATTCTGTTAAGACCAGCATAACTCTTGAAGTAGAGGGCACTAAACAACTGACTAACATCATAAATCTACGCAAACGAACAAAACTCAAAATCAACCATCTTTCAAATACTCGACAAAAAAACAAACAATACTATTTGATGGCCAAAAAAATCCCATACCACTTTGCAGATTACTATGCCAGCAATGATAGCAGTGTACGGAATAAGAGGATCTGCGAGCAAGTGATTCTTTACGATATTTTCAGCCTGATTTTGGTAAGACTTGATAGCCATAACAGTCTGCTTAGAAACTGCCATTTCATTTGAGTTACAAAACTCCCCTCAAATTTAGCCCAAAACACACAATACTCCTATCAGTTACACCACATTTCGATGAACCTCCTGACACATTTCCAATACAAAACTAAGTTAGTCTTGTATAAGATGGTTTTCTACAATAATAGTGTAAAAGGGATCCAAATATAATCTACTAGCGGGTAAAGTAGTTATCAAAAAACCCGCTTAACACTGAACTTGTGTAATGCCACCTTACGCAAGCATTTGCGTACAAAACTGACTTCAGAAAAATGTCGCACTAAATTCAATTCTAACAATTACCCAATTCATAATTGATCATAACTAACAGGAAATCAAACTAAAACACGAAAAAGATGGCATCTTTACCAAGTGGGTAGATCTGAAATGTGATCAGTTAGGCTGAAGAACACAATAGTATCAGTAACACCACATTCCAATGAACTTCCTGACATTGCCAAAAACAAAACTAGTTAGTCTTGTGTAAGACAGTCGTTATTCAAAGAACCCGTTTTACAATAAACTTGTGTAAAGCCGCCCTACCCAAACTGAATTCAGAAAATATTGCACCAAATTCAATTCTAACAAATACCCAATTCACATATGATCATAACTAATAAGAAATCAAACTAAAACACAACAAAGATGGCATCTTTACCAAGTGGGTAGATCTGAAATGTGATCAGTTAGGCTGAAGAACACAATTTGGGTTATATTCTGGCAAAAAGTTGAAACGTATAGGCATAAACAACAGCAAAATTAGCATCAGTTGTATGAAATTGGTAGATATGATATATAAAGAAAGATAACAAAAATAAAGTTGTGTACAAAATGACAGAAACAGAAATCATTCAAGCATTTAACTCACCAATGAATGAAGAGATGACACAGAATTATAATGGTGAGGTTACGAAATTTGTTGGGGTTTTTTTTGTTGTGTGATTTGGGGAACCAATTACAGTAACAAGGTACAGATGTGGTAATTGTGGTTATGTCACAATTATGGGTCGGCACTACATTGCACGAGAATATGAGATCATTTTTTGTTTTTTTGAGGTACTTCTGAATTTTGAGTCTATTACATTAGGTAATTCGAATTATGATTATTATATCATCGTTAAATCGTTATATCATTATATTCATTATTATTATATATATTAAAAAATCTTGTAAAACCGCTAATGTGGCGCAATGTTGTTTTAGAATTAGTCTAATGAAAGTATGGAACTCTCTCATTCAATCTCAGAATTTTAGTTTTTTTTTTCAGCCAATAACTGAACAATAGTAGCCATGTCACCTTTCATTAACCGATTTTTACATTGTTTCTGCAATATATCGAATATAATTATCTTAATTTTGTTTCTTTAATTAATTTACATATCTTTTTTTTACAGGAAATTTACATATATCTTAAAGTTCTCAAATCTGAATTTTATAGTTTTCTTTTTTAACTATATCTTAATAGTTTCATTTTTATACCACCTCACAATTATTACTCTATTAACATTATCATATACTCCATTATCTTATTATATATTATTAACAATTTCTTCAAATGTCCTTATTTATATATATATATATATATATATATATATATATATATATATATATATATATATATATATATATATATATATATATATATATATTAATTTTTTTTCCCTTTTTATTTTAAGTATACATGTTCAATAAATAAAATTTCTGGTTATATATATAATAAATATAATTTGTCGTCTTCTTTTAAAATAAAAGTACACAGACCCCGTGATTTTTCACGGGTGTTACACTAAAAAATTAAAATGCTGAAGACAACCTTCATTATGCAAAGACTGTGTTGGTTGTAAGAACGTATTTTAATGCCCGCCATTTTACAGAATTTGAAATATCAACACTGACATTAACTCACCATTATTTTTTCAATAAGTTTAACAACTTTAAGACACTTACAAAATATTAAACGATCCTAATAAACAAAAACTTCAAGATGTACTTATGAACTATTTTGATTATATAATAACTATATATTGTCGTCTTTTATTAAAAAAAATACACAACCCCGTGATTTTTCACGGGTGTTACACTAGTTATAATTATTAGTTTCACTTGTAACTGCGGTTTTCCGAATTCAGTATTAAAGATAAATTGGGTATGGGTATCACGTAATTAAGTACGAAATCACTTTGTCACGATTAACGATAAAAAGATCACAAAATATAAATCACCTTCCGTGTCCGTGTTTTCTATTTAGGACTAGAAACGTAATTATTATTATAAACATAACTGTTATAGTCTCTCGAATCTCGATACTCTCTTTGGCATCAAATTTCACATTCGAGTTCAAATTTATAAGACTTGGAACATAAATATAGTCTACCCGAGGGTTTACCAGTGCACATCAAAGATAGCGGCTGGGTTCCCTCGTCACAAAAAAAAAGAATATAAACTCGAAAATTCATATATTATACTATTCATTTATTTAACAATATTTTCACAAAATAACTAAAAACCTAAACAAATTTTAAGGGAATAAATAAGTAGACGGTTGGTGAAGCAATATCTTAACTAATATTTTACAGCACGGTGATTAGATCACCCGTTACAACATTATTCTAGTGTCTTAAATGAACCATGCTTGCAGTGAGCTAGGCAATCCGTCTCCATATTGAAACACATCAAGAGAGTTTTTCGATGAGTTGACAGACTAAAGAAAATGTTGCTGATTTAAGTGTAATTACCGGTTCGTTTTTGCGTAATTAAAATTGTTTTAGATGGATGATTTCCTAAATAATATAAAATAAGTTCGGGAAATACGGAGAGTACGCTTATTAAATTATTTACGGAATTACGGAATAGTTATTGGATGAATAACTATGACCAGGGTCTTGCAGTAATAATGATTTATTACGGAATATTCAAGGAATGCAATAATTAAACGGAAATCCAAGAGCTGCAATGTCTGGCAAATCGTTTCCCTAATCTTACCCTGCATATATAAATATGAATGAAAGTCGGATGAAGATTTTCTTTTTACAGAAAATACTTTATCTTCTTTGCATCTAAAAACCTCCTTTCAAAAAAAAAAAAAAAAAAAAAAAAAAACCAAAACAAACTTCACAAAAGACTTCTGAATTTACTTTTCTGTTTTTGTGCCAAATCCAGAGAGACACCGTCTTATCTTAGTAGAAAATTCGGAGTAACACAGGTACTGATTAAGGGTCGGTGTGGTTAACAATTGTCAATTTGCGGGCAAATTAGTATGTAAAGGAAATTGCGTCAAAAATAATTAATCGTCCAATTAATATTTTACCACAAACAGTTTAATGAATGACTAATCATGATAGCATAATTGTTCCAAAATTTATCAAAGTAGAGTCCTTGAATTATGGTCAGTGCAACGATGTTTTATGATCCTTGCTCATATTTTGTCTTGAAATTTCAGAGAAAAATTGAATGAATAGCTGTACCAAACAACTGATCTAGGAGACGTTTATGGATTTTGACACTTGCTAACAGAACACCAATATATAAAGCTCACTGTCCGGTGGAAGCGATAATTAGGAGTAATTGGTTCATAACGGCCGCTATATAAAGCTGTATAAGTGTGTTAACCAGCTCCATTGTCGCCGAGGGGGCATTGCCATTGCCCATCTGCTTCACAACTGCAGCACTTAGGCAAAACTTGGTAATGGCCTTGCCTGCAAAACCGGCCAATTGCTCTGGTTTGACATGAAAATTATAAAATCAAAGTCGGATTATTAAAATGAACTTTAAACCAAAGGGAATTCATAAAACATTCTTCAAAACGTTGAGCTGTAGCAAATGAAACATGTCTTATCCCGCCATAACGGATTAACGGCTGCTAATTTGAGCGAATGCAGTCTATGACCATGTACGAGGTTCAAAGTAGAGATGTTGAAGTCAGCACAACGACGGTTTCACATTGTATTTAGCCATTGTGTTCCATTTTCCATGCCTTGGTATTAGACCGCCTATAAAATTTTCCTGTTATTGCATCTTGCAGCGATGCGTGGAAAGACTGAGGTTATCTCTGAGATGCGGGCAAGTTCTGAAGGATGTTTGGAGGATGTGACTGTACAGAAAGAGACAGCTTTGCATCTCGCTGTTAAGTATTGTTAGAATAACCGAAATGAGTCTCAAATTACATCAAAAAGCATAACCGAAATTGAGATGTCTAATCCAACATTGTCCCTGACTGTGCCATATGTGATACTCACTCGATCAGAAATTAGCTTGGCCCAAACTGACTAATTTACAAGTATGCCCAAGGTTATCTTCATCAATACGACCCAAAGTGACCCGCTCTCCAAACAACTCAAAACAAAAATATACACATTAACAGAAAAACATGACAAATAATAATAAAATGAATTGACTCAACTTTCTAATTGGTAATTCTCAAAAAACAGAATAACCATTACATTAATAGAGTCACTGACTCGCTGCCAATTGTACTGAAACTCAAAAACAGAATAATTGAATGTATCCCCGAGAAAAATGAACAAATATGATGACTATCTGTTATCCTGATATATTGAATGTATCCCCGAGATTAATGCTGGTATTATTGCAGTTCGAGATACAACGCTTTATGCTCAGACCAAGATGAGAATTGGTCAGTAGTCAGTACCATCTGAGTTAGGGTTCTGCGTTTCCAAGACCCTGCTTCAGATTTTTGAGCAATAACTTTGGGTCAAAAAAGTGGATCCCAAATTTCGGCTACATACGACTTTAGAGAGTTTGATGAGTGGTATGTAGTATGAGGGATACATATGAAAATCGAGAGTCTGAATTGGCCTTAAAAACATTATAATGCTCCCCTTTTACAGGCATGGATAGATTGTTTCGTAGTGCACAGAGAGGTGATCTTGAAGAGCTGCACAAACTGGTAGAAGAACAACCGCTCATCCTCCACCAAGTCTCCATCCGAGGCGCTGAGAATCCTTTACATTATTCATGTGTTTCCGGGCATTTGGACTTATAGAGACTGTGAAAGAGATCATAAGAGTTGATCCAAGCATCAGCCGTCTACAAGGAAAAGAGGCATGTTGCAGTGCTAAGAGGGGAGGTTGATGTTATTCGTGAAATGTTAGAAAATTGTGAAGATTGCTTAGAGGATGTGACCTTCCAAAAAGAGACCGCTTTACATATTGTTGTTAAGAGCATTCAGTTTGGAAATTTGAAGGTTGTACTAGATTGGATAAGGAGAAAGAATTTGGGGGAGATTCTGAACAAGGATGAACATGGCAATACTATGTAGTCTGGAAGAAACAAAGGCAGGTACGTCTTGCTGAATATTATAACAAGTAAAATTTTAAAACAGTCTCCACTTCAACGACTGAAGACTTCAGTACTCTAAGGTGGCAACAACAACGTACCAGGTCGGTATAACTCCTCCTGGTGGCACGTGGCAGGACAATCAAGTGCCATATTATATAGACGGAACTTCAATCGATTAAATAATGGAGGTGTAGGATTAACAGTGGGCATTTCTTCATTGATGTAATTGGTAAATGGACAATCAAGTACCATATATACAGAATGTGCGTCAACACGCTGTCACCTGAGCACAAGTAAATAGTGCAGATTGGTGGCAGCATTATTGAATGTCTGCATACTGCTAAATAAAAATTTCAACAACTAATTCATTCTTGTTGTAGGTCATTGAAGTAGAAGTAGATGGAGTAAAGCAAAGAAGTGGTGTGCACATAAAGAAGTGCAGGTAGAATGTAGTCTAACTTAAATATGTTCCCACTTGAATGTATAATGTAATGAAAGCTGGACAAATGCAACCACTCTTGAACGCTTTATTAAGATAATATTACATTCAACTT
The DNA here is from genome assembly GCA_029255685.2 of Silene conica. Classification (NCBI taxonomy): domain Eukaryota; kingdom Viridiplantae; phylum Streptophyta; class Magnoliopsida; order Caryophyllales; family Caryophyllaceae; genus Silene; species Silene conica. The sequence continues at coordinate 81,289,239 of CM055314.2, forward strand.
TTCTAGTAGCCTTATGTCTCATCCTCAAGTACCTGGAAAACAGCGGATGTGTAGGAACGTGTGAACCAAAGTATGTTTCTTCACCGTCGTGACTTTTTATTATTCAAAGAGAATACTTCCCAAAAGTTAAAGGGTATTTAAGCGCGGACTGTTAAGGAAACAATTCGACTTACCAAACTGCTATCTCTGAAAATAAACTGCATCTTTACATTTCATTGTTGTGACAGTTAATTATTTATATTTGCTCAGATTTTGAAGATATGAACTGTGAAATGCTATATGGCCAATCGATTTACACGAAACATCAGTTTGGTCAGAGTTGCCCTGCCATCGAAATTTCAAACAACTTTAAGGACAAAACAAGCGGATGCTGTTATCAACACATTTTTCATTCTACACTGTTAAGAAATCGCCTTTGTGATCCCATCATAGGGGTACTACTACATATATTTGAAACCCTTCACTAGTCTGAGAATGGAACTTACATATTGATTCACAGGACTACTTATAGCCTGCAGCCTCATGAAATATCCGTGAGAAGCTGAAGATTGACGTTTATAATGCATAATGCATTCTATTATCAAGCCGTTTAAATGGTGTGCTTAAGTTGCTACTTGCTAGTACAGTTCTGTAACATGAAACAATTTTCCAATTTGGATTATGACATATATTCACTTGATTTATCTTAAGATGCTCATATATACAAAATGATCTAAAGTCTTAGCCTGTAAATCTTGTAGTTTTTGTATTATAATTAATACAAACAAAGGCACTAAAACAGAAATGAAAACAGTAAGACTGTATATTACACCCAATCGAATCACGCTAAACACGTTTTCCTTAGAGTATTTCGACCTATAGCCTTCGGGTCACACGAAATCTCTGTAGGATAAGACGATTTCTTAGTTTTAAGTCAAGAACTAAGAACAATTAACAATAACAGATTTTTGTTTTAATTGTTTTTGTCAAAATCAGAAACTTTTTTTTTCATCAAAACATAAACTTTTCTCTGTTTCTTTCTTTTCGTTGAAAATGAAAATGTGAATGCTTGCTGGTATATTTTGTTAACCAACTTTCCCTTTTATATATGTCAACATATATAAAATGATTAGTCATGGATAAGACAATCATTTGTCTGTTATGCACCAGACAAACGAAATAGAATAACTGCCAATGACGAAATAGAATAACTGCAACATTGAGATGTTAACTTTTATACACGCAGACGAAATGCAATGTCACGTGTAAAATAACTGGCAACCCCGATCAGGGTCATAAGTTTTCTCATTTTTGCTTATTCGAATTTGCTAAGTATGAAATATATTTTCACCCCGAGCATATAACCCCGATAGGGGACATATTATATACTACGACAACACTTTATAAGTATTCCTTATCCACTTTAACCATGAACTCGATAATCACGATTATATGAGCGTACCCTCCGTACTCTCCGACTCACATTATATCGATTCCGAGCTCAAACCGATTTTGACACGAAAACCCGAATACACTTAAATGACCTTGTGATCAAAATCACTAACATTTACATAGAGTACTTGATTTATCTCAATCCCATTGTTTGAGGCCTAATCCTCTCAACTACATGAACTCGTCGAGTAACACTCAGAAAAGTCTCAAAGTTTAACTGTGAGGATGAAAACAGATGCTTAACATAAAGCACTCTTAACATACAATAAAACTAAATATCCACTATACATAAATCAATTGCCACTACCATTTAGACATTTAGCAATAATTACGGTTTAACATAAAGCATTTTCATTGCCTAAAGAAACGCATCCTCGTGATGGTATAACAACATTTCATCCTGTATCATTTTCCTTATCTTATGAATTCCAACGCTGGCCTCCACATCAACGTGACACGGAAGAGGACCAGCCTGGCTCTTGCGGCCAATGCACATATTTCGTATGAAGGGGTGTTGCAGTGCCTCTGCCACCGTTATCCTCTTATTCGGATTAAACTGAAGCATCTTCTTTAGCAAGTCCAACGCCATTGGATCTGTATTTGGGAACAATACCTTGAAATCGATCCACGGTCTGTAAGACAGTGATTTGATTGATTAATTAAGAGTAAATTAATAATTACTCCCTTATATGTTTCACTTTTCTAAAATTACTCCCTTATAAGTTTGTTTTTTTAAATTACTCCCTTAAGTTTGTCTCAGGTCAAAAATTGCTACCAATTTGCAGCTCCGACGAGTATTTGCGTCAATTTTGGAATTTTACCTCTATTTCCCTAAATTTATGACTAAGTTGCCCTTGAGTTTCACTCTATCATGTTATAAGTTTTGCTTCTCCAAATTATTTACCAATATCTTCATCTCTACCTAATTCCTCACTATATAATTTACCCAATCTCTTCATTAAAAGTAATTTGTCAATCTACTTGCTCAACTTTTGAAGTTTCCATTTTTTTCAAGGTAAGTAAATCTTTGTTTTGGGTATTTGAATCATATTATTGTTGTATTGAATTGAAAATTGAAATTGAATTGAAATTAGGATTTGAATTGATTTTGGTATTTTTTTGATTTGGGAAAAAAATCTGTATTGTTGTTTTGTAGAATGTCAAGCCACTCAAGGGAAAGCAGCTACCATAGTACTAGCCAACATCCGAAGAAATGCTTATGTGGAATTCCTGTAGCAATTTTAACTTCATGAACGACTAACAATCCTGGAAGACGGTTTGAGAAGTGTAAATTCTCAAACTCAAAAAAGACTGGTTCAGTTGGTTGTGACTGGTTTTGTTGGCATGATCGCACTTAAATGGATTGGCAAAAAGATGTTATCAACAATACAAATTTCTTTCCCAAATCAAAAAAATACCCAAATCAATTCAAACCCTAATTTCAATTCAATTTCAATTTTCAATTCAATACAACAATAATATGATTCACATACCCAAAACAAAGATTTACTTACCTTGAAAAAAATGGAAACTTCAAAAGTTGAGCAAGTAGATTGACAAATTACTTTTAATGAAAAGATTGGGTAAATTAAGTGAGGAATTAGGTAAAGATGAAGATATTGGTAAATAGTTTGAAGAAGCAAAACTTATAACATGATAGAGTGAAACTCAGAGGCAATTTAGTCATAAATTTAGGGAAATAGAGGTAAAATTCCAAAATTGACGCAAATACTCGTCGGAGCTGCAAATTGGTAGCAATTTTTGACCTGAGACAAATTTAAGGGAGTAATTTTAAAAAACAAACTTATAAGGGAGTAATTTTAGAAAAGTGAAACATATAAGAGAGTAATTATTAATTAATAACATTAGTTTACATAAATTATTTATTTTTGCTACAAAGTATATGCGTCACTAGTTACATTTCTAATTATTGTGGTACTATTATTGATCGTTTTGTATATTGTAAAATGTGATTGGTCGTGTTTACTGGTTAAATAAGATGGATCATGTTTTCTCGTGTATTGTTGGGATGTTGTGAGTTGGTGACCATAGAATGTGGATTATCATAATGGATATAAAGAATGTTGTGAGTTGGTCACGCTAGATTCAACAAGTTATTGATGCATTGTTTATATGTTGGTCCAGACGTTATACTGACATATCAATTAAATTTATTTATCTAAGTGAAATAGCGAGAGTCTCAAATAAACTAAATTATTCTATGAACAAATTTATTAATGTTTATATAATAAACCAAAACATTCTTTTACCCATTCAATACGATAACGCCACCGTTTCTCATTTATTGGTGTTTCAAAAAAACATTATTTATAATGTATTTTTTTTTTTTTTGGAATTGTAAGAGCATCCAAATCCATGGAGAGAAAACTCTCCATAGAGTGAATGGAGAAAAAAAACTCTCCATAGTTTACACAACCATGGAGAAAAATTGAAAAGGAGAAGGAGAGTTTGGTTTTCTCCATTTGAATGGAGCTCTCCATAGGAGAGAAAGAAGTAATAAAATAAAGAAAAAAAAGGACGTGGAAAGTGAGGGAGTTGGAAAGTGAGGAAAAAATAAAGCTGCAAAAGTCCTACACCACCTTGCTTTCAATTTACCTTCAATTGGTTTCAAGACTTTTAACGGCTCTTCAGTCTTCATACACACACAATTAATTTTCCAACGTTCAAATATACTGTGCAATGTTAATATTTTATAACGTTAAAAATTTTGTTGTTTGAAAAAAAAAATATTGGTCTATAAATAGAGTTAAATTTGTAGATATTTTCAGAAATTATTTATTTTATCACAATATTTACTAATATTACAACTTTTTACTATGAATAACAATAATAATAATAACAACACTAATCCTTACGATGATCATAATTTTATACAATTTCTTCAATTTCAACAAGCAATGAAAAATCAAACTTTATTAAATAATCAAGGTTCACCTATGCAAAAAATGTAAAGTCCATCAAACTCAAATTATTCTACACCAATAACGGGATATTTTGGAGAAAGTAATCCTCATTTTTTCGAAGAAGAGCGCCCAAACCACCCACGACCACCGGTTGTAGAGTTATCTTCCGATGAGAATATATTTCAGCAGAATGAATTTATGGAGAGCCAATTAACTCCGAATGTAGCACTCGATAATGTTGGGAGAAAATTGACCGCCTGGTCAGATTTGGAAGATGAATTTCTTATAGCAGCATATATGAGTATCTCAATTGATGCTCGTATTGGCACCAACCAAAGAAAAGATAAATTTTGGAAAAGAGTAAAGGCTAAATTTGACGAATCACGAGCAGCAAGATCAGGCTCAACCCCAACAAGGGAACGCACGATTTGTATGCTAACAAATCGCTGGTCTAGATCAATAGCCGCCGGCGTTATGAAATGGGTCGGTCACTATGAACAAGCTAGTCGAAGGAGTGTGAGCGGAATGAGAGAAGATGTGATTGATGAGGCAAAGAGGCTACATGGTACATGTGTGGCCACTTTTGAAAGTCAATGGCGGAAGCTACGAAATTTTTCGAAATGGCGTGAAGTATGTCATTCTTCTGTAAGAGATCCGGTTGAAGACCCACCAACACCGCACATTGAATCTGACAGTAGTGGTAAAAGGACAAGGGTCAATGAAAAAGATGACAACTCTACGCCAACTGATGACGGTCCATCTAGGGTGCGTCATATGGGTATTAAAGCTGCTAAGAGAAATAAAGGGAAAACTCAAGTTCCCGAATTTGATATTTCTGATGTTGCTAGGCAATTAGAGTTGAATAATGAGATAATGAGAACAAAAAGTAATAAAACTGGAGCTTTAAGAGCGAAGTTTATAGAGCGAAGTTTATAGAGCAACAAGATTTAGCGTATGAATTAAATTTAAAAAGACATGAGTTAGAAGAGAGGAAGCTGATGATGCAAATGTGGGAAAATTTAACTCATAGATCGAACTTAACTCCTGCTGAAGAGGAGTCGAAGAATAAGTTGTTTAATGTATTATTTTCAAATATTATGTAATATTTATGTTTAATGTATTATTTTTAAGTGTGGTTTTTAAATTTAATATAATATTTATGTCCAACGGCTACATTTTCAACGACTATATTCGTAAATTGAAATGACAACAACGGCTACGTTTATAAATTCAAATATTCCAACGGTTATATTTTTCAACGGCTATAAATTGGAATATTTCAACGGCTACAAATCTTTTATGTCTATAAATACTAACATTTTTTCATATTTAATTTCAACTCACTTTTCTTCTTTGTTACCATTTACTCATAAATTTTATTTAATTCAACAAATATTAATACTTTTTCATATTTAACAAACAATTTATTCTCAAATAATGGATGAACACATGGAGGAAGAACAAAAGAAACAAGCACGTGAGCTATTTTTTGCTTCTTCTGATTCATCTGATAATGAAAATACTAAAATGAGATGTCTTGCACTCAAGTGTATGATATCTCATGTTTTAAGTAAACGTAAGTCGAAGAGAAGACGGGGTTATAAGAAAAAATATTATGAAAGAAACCGAGAGGATGGTTTCTAACAAATCTACCAAGATTATTTTGCTAATAACCCAACATATCCTGACAACATTTTTCGTCGTAGATTCCGAATGCGCAAAGAAGTGTTTCTCCGATTGTTTGAAGGTGTAAAAGCACAAGATCAATACTTTCAACAATGTCCTGATGGGGCTGGGCGTCTCAGTATATCTGCTTTGCAAAAATGTACAGCAGCAATTCGCATGTTGTCATACGGAGAGGCGGCGGATAGGGTTGACGAGTACTTAAGTCTAAGTGAGTCAACCGCACGACAATCACTTAGACACTTCACTGAAGCAGTGATTGCCAAATTTGGTAAGGAGTATATGAGAACACCCACGAAAGGAGATTTAGAAAAAATATTACTTATCAACAGTCGTCGAGGATTTCCAGGTATGATCGGGTCAATTGATTGTATGCATTGGAGTTGGAAAAATTGTCCTACTGCTTGGAAAGGACAATACCAAGGGAAAAATGGCGAAGCATCCACTATTTTAGAAGTTGTTGCTTCTCAAGATTTATGGATATGGCATTGTTTTTTCGGGCTACCAGGTACCTACAACGATCTTACTGTTCTTTATCGCTCTCCTGTTTTTGATGATTTGTTGAACGGAAGAGCTCCACCAGTAAAATACACCATGAATGGGCATGAATACAACACACCATATTATCTCACCGATGGTATTTATCCAAATTGGTCTACATTTGTGAAATCAATTCCTCTTCCACAAATTCCTAAGGAAATGTTGTTTGCAAAGAGACAAGTGAGTGTAAGGAAAGACGTGGAGCGTTCTTTTGGGGTATTACAAGCTAGGTTTGTTGTCCTTCGATACCCTGCTCTGTCATGGGATGAAAATATGCTGCAAAAAATTATGATGACTTGTATTATATTGCATAACATGATTGTTGAGGATGAACGACATTTATATGCATCATATGCTGATCTCCAATCAATACAATGATGAAACTGAAGAAGGCGAAATCACCGTACAAAGATCTGAGCATGCCATGGAGTATACCAACACCGTTGAAGAGTTTATCACAAATCGGACAAATTTGGAGGACGCTGGTATTAATAAGTCTCTTAGGGAGGATTTAATGGAACATAATTGGGAAAAGTATGGGCATCAAGTTCCAGTGGACGAAGATTAAATAAATTTCGTGTAATATTTATTAGTTAAGTGGTATTTCATTTAAGTACTTTATTTGATGTGTTTCATTTCAATGTTGTAATGTTTTTAATTTAATATCGCTTGATGTAACGTATTAATATTAGTGTAATTGTTAATTATTTTAATAATATTTTTACTTTGTTTAATTTTTGTATTTGAATATTATTTTTTGTTCAACTTTAATAATGTATTTTAGTTTTGTTCACTAAAATTAGTTTTTCATATTATCCTAATAATTAATATCAACAATTGATATCTAAAAAAAACATGTGTGTAAAATATCAAATATGAGAAATAAAATGTGAAGTGTAATATATATGGGTCCCAAGAATGGAGAGTTTTTTTATCCATGGTTGTGGGTAGGGATGACAACGGATCCTGAATCCGGTCCAGATCCGTAAGACCCGACCCTGCTGGACCGGATCTGGATCCTTATAATTTGGACCCGTCGGATCTGGATCGGATTTGGATCCACGAATTAAAAAACGGATCAGGATCTGGATCTTGTTGACAAAACTCGGATCCGACCCTAAGACCCGTTTTTAATATTTAAAAAAAAAACAAATTAAATTGCGTGGATTGGGCTTCACAAATCCTCAATTCTAATTCACTTCTCAAATCTTTTGTTCTCTGAGTCTCTGACTCAAACACGATTACACAAACCCTAAAACTGAGATCCCCTCTTCACGCCCCTTCCCCTGCCGTCTGCTCCCCATGTCGCCTGCCACCAGTAATTAGTCCCTTCAAACCTAAAATCAAAGGTACGATTCTGACTTCTGAGTACTTCGTATATAATAATCTAGTAACATTCACTCGGTACTAGACTAAGTACCGAGACTACCGAGTATGCTAGTGCTTCGTTTATTGATGAAGAGAGGTTGACTTAGATGATGAAAGCGCGCCCAACACCTACTTTAGAAGAAGATAACAATAGTAGAATGCAGAAGGAAGTTACTTTTTATGATTAAAAGTTTGAATCAAAGGACTGGGATCCAACTCCAAAACAAACAAGAAGTACTACATGATCGAGCAAAAAAGCGAGCTTTCTTGAGTAAGAAAAAAGGAAGATATGAGTTGGTTGTTTGCGTTTGTACTTTGGAAAAGAGAAGTCTTTCGTGCCTAAGAGACTATAAGAAAAGGAAGGTTTGGCTTGTAATAAGGGACTCCTGGACCATCTACATAGCTATAGGACATGAGTCTAACTCTGCTCATCTCATCATCTGTGACTGTCTTTACTTGTTTTGGGTATGGGTCGGAAATTTGGAACTCGGAATGTTTGTGAATGAGTGATTCTAGTTTGTATATATATTTTTGAGTGTGGTATCTAGAAAAAATTATTCATATTTGTTAATATAGAAAAATTATTAAATTTGGATTGAGTTTTAATAGAGTTAATTTCGATTAGAATGTTTGTTAATCACAATGTTTATACATTGTTCAAGTTTATCGTGTGGTATCTGCAAGTTCAATTTTTTAATTTTTTTTTATTTTATATGGGACCCGCAGATAACCCGGATCCTACCCGGATCCGCAGGGTCTGGATCTGGATCTGACATTTTGGGACCCGTCGGATCCGGGTCGGGTCTGGATCCTATTGTTAAAAACGGATCTGGATCTGGATCCGGATCCTACTGGACCCTATCCAGATCCGGCCCGTTGTCATCCCTAGTTGTGGGTGATTTTCTTATGGAGAATTAATGTGATGGAGAGTTGAGGTGGATGATTTGGGTCCCACAAATGGAGAGTTTTTTTATCCATGCTTGTGGATGGTCTAATGCAATATGCATCCTACATTTCACATACCAAATTACACATGAAGCAAGGGTACATGGTAATGGCCCACACCAATGTATCCTTCTACTTCAATTTAAATGTCTCCATCGAGTATCATAATATGTGATCCACTCAACCATTGACCCATTAGGATCATTGTTGTTTGGAAGTTATTGATTTGTTATAATCTTTGATCTTTTTCACATTTTCAACTCTACTATTCCTTCATAAATTTATGGCACCTAAAAAAACGGAATTATTTTTTCACATACGCACTTTACTCTTTCACATACATTTTCTCATAAAATTTTCGCGTGCTACCCTTTTTCCTAAACATAAACCCTATTTGCTAAACATAAACAAAACAACTCTTATAAATGTATCTTTACCCTAAAATTGAATCAATTACTCTAAAAATTTAACCAATATATTACAAATCTCCAATTATTGAAGTAATATTGTTTACTAACTGTAAGTTGTATAGATGGAGGGAGGAATGCGGTAGAATTGTAGGTTGTTGGCTTTATGGGAATTTGGTGTTTGGTGTCTCGCCTGAAAGGCTGCAGGTAAAGGGAAATTTGAGTGAAAGACTGTTTATGATATCATGATGAATGATCGCAATCAATTGATAATAACCAAAGGAAAAGATGAATTAGTTGAATTAGTAAGCAACAATACTGTTTTGAATGTCGATGGTTTTGTATTGAAATAACATTTTCACATACTGGTTGGTGTTACTCCCTCGCTACTTTGGCCGTTTGACGGTGATGGAGGGGCGGTGAACGGAGTTGATGACGGAGGTGCGGTGAAATGATTAGTGGGTTGGTGTTAATTACTTGTGTTTAAGGGGATGAAGGAAGAGAGAGAAAATAAATTGAGTGAATAATAAAAGAAATGACAAGGACAGTATGGTAAAAATTGTATGTTAAAAAAGTAAAATTCGTATGTGAAAAAGAAGTTCCAAAAAAAAAGTCAAATGAAAGAGCAAATAGGAGAAGAGGAAACCAGATAAAAGGACAAATGGAAGAAGAGTTGTGAGTCGTAAACAAATCTAGGAATTTAAAATTTGATACACCATTGCCTTGCGACATGTCAAGATCCAAATTTTAAGAGCTTCTTGGCTTTGGTCAGAGATCATTGTGTTTACGCCTACGGGCTAACAAAGAGGCAAGTCACTATGTGGCCGGTTAAGGCAGTTCTCTGCTACTGATTTGACCTTGTGCCAGTAACTCTAATGACCTTTAAGGGTTTGCTATATCACGCCCCCTGTTTTACTTGTTACGCCCCCTATTTTTCCATTTATTCCCTTTTTGCCCCTGCGTCTTGCGTTGAGTTTTTTCGTTCGTTGTTGATTTTTGTATTTTAATTTTCAGACGGTTTATGAGACGGTTTTTGAAACGGTTGACGGTTTTTGAGACGTTTTTTGAGACGGTTTTTTAGACGGTTTTTGAGACGGGTTTTGGAGACGGTTTATGGAACTTTTATTTGAGACGGTTTATGAGACGGTTTAAGAGACGGTTTTTTAGACGGCTATGTTGACATGACATTACTATTACACTGCTACCCCATATCTTATCTTATCCATTGAAAATTACAAATCCCTCACTTTGAAATGCTGAATCTTATCTACTGCAACCCCATTACTATTACTGCATCTTATCTACTGCAACCCCATTTATCTACTCCAACCTATCTATCTAATTGAAAACATCTACTTATACAATAACTTACGTATACACAACCTAGAACAATGAATTCCGGTGACGACAACGGTAGCGATTTCTTTAATTATTTTTTTACTTCCGATAACGGTCAAGGATCGCAGTTTAACGAGCAATACTCAAGCCAAGGACCGCAATTCAACAACGATTTCAATGCAAATCAACATTATCGTTATTACGAAGAACGTTGTTTCGGTTCTACTGAAAGCGGTTTTTTCGAAAATACTAACCACGATAGTGATTTCGTTAATCGCGGAGACGGTGATTACGGGTATGAAGAATCGGAAGCTAATGAAACGGATGAAGTAAGTGTGTCTTACGTACTTTAATTTCTTATACTTTGTGTAGAAGTTGTTTTTAATCCGTGTACGATTAGGAACTTTGCCATGCAATTTTGCGTACGAACACGTTGTCATGTGGACCACACGACAGAGCCCTGGCCATATCGTGTGGACCACACGACACAACGTAGGCTTTGTCGTGTGGTTCACACGACATGGCCAGGGCTTTGTCGTGTGGTCCACACGACATGGCCAGGGCTCTGTCGTGTGAACCACACGACAAGGCCAGGGCAGTGTCGTGTGAACCACACGACATGGCCTAGGCTGTGTCGTGTAATCCACACGACATGGCCTTGGCTATGTCGTGTGGTCCACATGACATGATTGTTTTTTTTTCAATTTTCGTTTAAATTTACGTTAATCTTCATTTTTAGGCGTCGAATAAAGGTGACGACGGATACGGTGAAGATTATAGCCAACACTTTGTATTCAATACTACGTTTAGCTCATTTGAGGAAGCATTTGATCATTCATATGAAGTTGCATATAAATTGGGTTTTCATTTGGTAAAAGTGAAATATCAACCAAAGCACTATCCCCCGTATAATGTCGTTAAATGTGAGCGTCATGGAAAATACACTAGTAGGGCTAAGGATCCTGCCAATCCCCAAAGAGAAACCTCGACAAAGCGGTTTAATTGTCCATTTGATCTAAGAATGGTTAATGTTGCGGAGGGTTCTTGGGTAGTAAGACCGAAGTGTGGTTTGCATAATCACGAATTGGGAAGCTATTTAGAGGGTCATAGACGGCGTGCTAAACTGAATGACGAGCAGAAAGGTTTTCTGAAGGGTTTATGGCAATCTAAAATGAAACCCGACAAGGTTAGAAATGCATTCACGCGCAAATATCCAGATCAACCAGCACCAGTAATTAAACAAATATATAACCAGAATGCAAATTTCAGTGCTGAGGATAGGGAGGGTCGTAACAGTATACAGTACATGTTACATCTCGCAGGTCAAGCCAACTATTTTCGTGAATTTACGAGGCATCCAGACACAAAAGCTTTGACTAACGTATTTATGGCTCATCCCGAGGCCATTAAAATGTTTAAAACGTGGCCTTATGTTGTCTTGATAGATTATACGTACAAGACAAATAAGTATGATCTGATACTGGTTGAGTGCGTAGGAGTGACACCGGTTGGTAATAGTTTTCTTATTGCTTATGCCTTAATCAAGAAGGAAGATGACACTGGGTATACATGGGTTCTGGAAACTTTGAAGTCATTGTTAGAACCAGGTGTTGAACCAAATGCCATTGTCACTGATCATGAGGGAGGATTAATGAAAGCAATTCCACTTGTGTTCAATGAATCTCGTCATTTGCTATGTTTATGGCACATTTACAACGCTGTTGAGGCATATGCAACAAATTTATTGAACAATGGTGTTTTCGGTAAATCGGTAGCCCACTGGGATTGGAAAAGCGTTATCGAGGCAAAATCGTGGGACGAATGTCAACAGAAGTGGGATCTCGTTAAAAAAAACACAAGAAACGTCCTCGTCTAATTACTTACCTCGAAGGTACATGGTGGAAACACATAGATAAGTTTGGGAAATGTTTTACCGATTCGATTATGCATTTTGGTAATACGTCAACTTCTCGTGTTGAATCTGCACATGCTGTCCTGAAAATGTGGTTCGGTTCTGCATCACTTGCATTGTATAGTATATGGAAAAGGGTCGATTTAATGATGCAGGCCGGGGCAACATATTGAAATTAGAAAGGCACTTGAAAATTCATTAAGCAAAACGCTTGTCGCGAACACCTATCATGGAAGCATTTACTCAATGTTACGTTGTAAAGTGTCGGCGAAAGCTATTAGAATAATGCAAATGGAGTACACAGAGGGCACTAAGTTGGGCAACGACTTGTGGAACGATTGTTCACACAGTCTAGTATCCAGTCACGGGCTTATGTGTGCCTGTATGTTACAGAACGTTATTGATACCAATGCCAAAATACATTTAGATACTCTTCACAAATTCTGGTCTAGTTTAAATTACACTAATTCAAGTCATTGTCGTACAAGCCAGAAGGATGTGTTGGAGAGTATATTTGAAGAAATTCGGAATGCCCGCCCTGAAGTGCAGAGGAATATAATAGAGACTTTGTACAGTAAATTACATCCTGAGGATGAAGTTGTTGAGGAACCTGGAGTTGCAGCCACACGATGTGGTCGACCTAAGAAGTCCAATACCCGTAATAAATCAGGGTCGAACATGCACGGCGAAGGAACCCGACTTCAAGTAACACAACGAGTAACGATGGTTCAGGTAAATAATAATAATTTCACTAAGTGAACAATTAATAACTTGTACTAGATTTGTAACAAGGCATTAATAATTTTGTTCTTTGTTTCCTATGTAGGTTATGGAGCACCGCTTGACGTTAACTGGGATGTTATTACAAATATACAGGATTCGTATATAGGTAAGTACATACCATTAGTGAGCCTTGATTTTCTGATTGGTGTTTTTGACCCGGAGGGAGATGGACATTGAGGATTTCGGGTGATGTCGCACGCAAAAACAGGTACACAAAAAAATTGGGCAAAAATGAGATATCAAGCCATTGTCGGGATACGCAACCCGTTATTACATCCGTTCTGTTTTGGTGACGTCAACAAAACTTGCAGACGGTTGAAGTGGACGCAGCCAACCGGTTGTCCGAGGGAATATTGGATGCAAAACTGGGATTTGTTTAATTTCGCCACTATTTTTAACTAGACAATATGTTTAGTGTGTACAACGTACGACCAATTCGAGACGCCTGGATCAGCTACGTGGGAGAACATTTGCACTTACCTTCCTTTAGATGTTGGACCCGGTGTTAGGGAGCCTTCCGGTATTCTGTGGATCGGTTTTACAGGTAATCACTGGTTTCGGCTACGTATGCAACATGATTGTCCTATGCCTCCAGTACACCGCATGTGGGAAAGGTCCCGTCATTCCAATGTAGGACACTATGAGGAAATATACACTGAACGGTTGATGCTTTGGTTGCAGTACATGTATGCCCATTACCCCCCACAAACATTTAACCGGGGATACAACAACTCCAAGGATGACCCATTTGTTATATAGTAGACCGTAATTTAATCTTCTGTATTTGAATTTGTTATAATTTATTTAGTGTTTACGCATTTGGATAAAACTTGTACATTGTAGAACGTAATCTCAAGTATTGCACTCGTCTTTATACTATTTACTAACTCTTCCTGCAATTGTGCAACATATAACCAAAGTTACTTTTTTGCCTAAATAAAACAAACCATGGCAAAGCAAATTAAAATAAGAAGTTCACCATCCTACAAGTGAAACAGAAGTTCAACAAACAGAAACCAAAGTCTTAGTACAAGTTCAACATCCTAGAAATGAAACAGAAGTTCAACAAACAGAAAGCAAACAGAACTGCAACAAACAGAAGTTCGACATCCTCCAAATCATCGCCCTAGTTCCCGGTGTCACGAGACATCCTCGAATGTCTACCTCTGCCTCTACCGCCGACACCATCTCCACCTCCTCTGCCCCTAGTACCGTCACCATCTCTACCTCCTCTGCCTCTGCCACCGTCACCATCTGTACCCCCTCCTCCGTTACCACCGGGCTGGCCCGAACCACTGTATGAGTATGCACGAAGTTGGGGGTGCAATGTACCCATAAACTGTCGCCACTCTTCATAGCACGCCGGATCGTCTACGTCATCATACTGTGAGAACCTCGTGATAACGGATTGGCCAATCTACAAAAGAAACAACGAAAACCATACAAAAATAAATTGAATTAAATTAATCATGTAGTAAATTAAAACAAATAAATGTGAAGTTACACTCACCGTAGTCGGGAAGTACGACCTCACAGCAGGCATGTCAGCGTCCTGATACTGGACATCATTCATCACCAAAGGGTGTGACACAGATTGGTACCACTCCATGTACCCATCAACTGTATCACAAGGTGGGTGAGCCGGGAGTGACATCCTATCTGGTACAATCTTGTGGTCCCGCCAGTTACACCAAGTGTGGTCACAAAAAGCACCATTGAATTGCAGATCGTAGGTTGTAGACTTCACAGGACGATATGCCTTATCCGGAACGGCCATGGGAGAAGGCACAAGCTGCATGTAACCAAACTGCCGAAGACAACGATCTGGCTGATTTGAGGAAGAGGGTTCTTGATGAGGCTCACTTGACACCGTATTCAGTTCATCCAGGAGGAGAGAAGATGCACAAGGATTTGAGGCTTATGTTTTGGTGGCCTGGTATGAAGAAGGAGATCTTGGATTACGTTCGTAGGTGTTTGACTTGTCAACAAGTCAAGATAGAGCATAGGAGGCCAGGTGGTTTGCTACAGCCGCTTCCCGTTCCTCAGTGGAAGTGGGAGTGCATATCTATGGACTTTGTGACGGCTTTGCCTAAGACTGTGGGAGGCAAAGATGCGATTTGGGTTATTGTTGATCGGCTAAATAAGTGTGCCAGATTCGTGCCGATCAGAGAGACGTGGGACATGGATCGTTTAGCTAGGGCTTATATTGCTGAGATAGTCCGATATCATGGTGTGCCGAGAGAGATCGTTTCAGATCGTGATCCTCGTTTTTGCTCCAGATTCTGGAAGGCTTTGCAGGAGGCTATGGGTAGCCGTTTGTTGATGAGTACTGCTTTTCATGCCGCGATCGATGGGCAATCCGAGAGGACCATACAGACATTAGAGGATTTGCTCCGCGCTTGTGCCCTCGATTTTCAGAGCTCTTGGGAGCAGTGTTTGCCGTTGGTAGAGTTTTCTTACAACAACAGTTACCATTCATCCATTGGTATGGCTCCGTACGAGGCTTTTTATGGTAGGAGGTGCCGTAGTCCGATCTGTTGGGATCAGGCTAGTGACGTGCATGACCTAGGACCGGACCAGTTAGCTGTTACTATCGATCAGGTTCAGCTTATCAGAGGTAGGATGAAGGCCGCACAGGATCGGCAGAAATCCTATGTTGATGTTCGCCGTAGACCCTTAGAGTTCGAGGTGGGTGACAAAGTCTTCTTGAGAGTTTCGCCGATGAAGGGTGTTAAGAGGTTTGGAGTTAAGGGCAAGTTGAGTCCTAGGTATATCGGACCTTTTGAGATCGTGAAGAGGATTGGTGCTGCTGCTTACCGTTTGGACTTGCCTCCTAGTTTGGGCAAGGTTCATAGTGTCTTTCATGTTTCTCAGCTCCGTAAGTATGTTAGTGACCCGAGTCATGTTCTGCCTAGAGAGATCGAGAACTTGGAGGCGAGTCTTGCTTTCGAGGAGCGTCCAGTAGTGAAGATCCTAGACCGTCAGGATAGGAAGCTTAGGAGCAAGGTGGTGCCGCTAGTGAAGATCATTTGGCGTTGCGGTGACGTTGAGGAGCAGACACGGGAGACCGAGGCATCGATGCGTATCGCGCATCCTTCTCTTTTCGATTGAGGTAGAGTTAGTTAGAATTTATCTTCGTTCGAGTTTCGAGGATGAAACTTTTTGAAGTTGGGGTGATTGTAACATCCCGTATTTTCGTAAAATCTAATTTAAGCGTTTTAAATTATTTTAAGTAATAAAATAATAATTTAATAATTTATTGTGAAAGGTTTTAATTTAATTAGTAAGATCCGTCTTAAGAACCTTAAGTCCTTAAGACGAATACAAACTTGGTAAACTTAAACTCACATCTTAATATCCGTTCAAGTGTCCGACCCATTTAATTGACTCGGAAAGGACAACCCATAAACCCCTTATAAACCCTTTATGTCGACACATATTCCTTCATCTTCAACATTTTACAGTAAACATAAGTTTCTCTCAAACCTCCATTTTATTCATCTTCTTTTGGTAAATTCTTCATCATCCGTTCATCAATTTGAGGTAACAATAGCATTTTCGGAATCCTCATTCAATTTCCAAGCCATCTATCACATTAGTTTTCAATTCTTTCTCTCCGAAAAATCTGTCCATTTTGTAAGAATCCGTTTTCTGTCCTAAAATTCGGTTTCTATGTTTGTAGGTGTGGGCTTATATACGATCCAGAGGTCGATAGCTACTTGGTAGAGGAGGATCTTTAGCCGGAATCGCTTGAAAGGTGACGATAATGAGATAACTCGGCCTTGTTGTGAATATTAGCACTTTTGTTGTGATTCTCCATATTGTTTCTGATTTTGTTCAAAGGATTATGTTTAATGAACTTAGAAGCATGCTTAGGATTGTTCTTATGTGAGAAATCCATGCTTTATGATGTTGTTACATGTTCATATGCTATTTTCAGTTTTTCACAAGTTAAGACGGATACATTGCAATAATCGTTTGAGGATTGTTATGGGACTTATGTGCTGTTAGATTAGTAGTATTTGATGTTGGATAATGTTGGGTAAACATCAATTGTAGCGATTTTTAAGATTTGGTGTCGAATTGTCAAGTTTTACGAAGGCTGGAAAATGCGAATTTCGCGTGCAGGCTCTCTGAGCCGGTCGACCGACCGGCGGCCGGTCGGCCGGCTGAGAGTGTTTCTTGATTTTTGATGTTTTGTCGAAATATTGAGACCCATAGGAAATAGGTCTCCCAGCCGGCAGACCGGCCGCCTGCCAGCCGGCTGGGAGTGCATTTGTGTATGTTTGCGTATGTTTGAGAACTTAGAGTAGTGCCCAGCCGGCAGACCGGCCGCCTGCCAGTCGGCTGGGAGTGCGTTGTAGAGTTTTGAGAAGCTAGGATCTTGGGTTCCCAGCCGGCCGACCGGCTGCCTGCCGACCGGCTGGGAGTCCCCTTTGCTTGTCGTGTTTTGAAAAGAGTAGGCTGAGAAAGGACCACCAGCCGGCCGACCGGCTGCCTGCCGACCGGCTGGGGGGCCCTGTAAGATATTTTCGATTCGTAATTGGTTCGTAACTTTTAAACGGTTAATCGGTTTTGATTGAAACTCGTTTTGTATACCCGTAATATGTATTTGAGGTCCCCGGAGGATGGGCAACATTTTATTGGGTTCGGGAACGGAGTAAGGATAGAGACCCCCGGGTCGGGTAATCGAAAGGGAAACCGGCTCTCCCTCATCTTAGTTACCGGGGTCAATTAAGTGTTGATTAGAAGTTGAAAGGTAGAACTATAGAGTAGTTCATAGACTTGGATGATATTGTTTTGATGCGTATTAAGTTATGCCTTAAGCTGGCCTCTGAACTTAATACGTAGGTTGTTTGTCGTGTATGGGAACATGCGTTGAGTTTTCGCCTCTGAGTTCCATACATGTCTGTTTGTTGTGTCTGGGACATGCGTTGAGTTTTCGCCTCTGAGTCCAGACATGTATGTGTGATCGCGTCAGGACATGCCTTAAGCTGGCCTCTGAGTCTGACGAGTAGAGCAACTGCACGACGGGGCAGTCAGGTTGTCATACCTTACCCGGAGTGCAGGTGTTTGGTGCTAGAACATGCGTTGAGTTTTCGCCTCTGAGTTTAGTACCTTGTGATGTAGTAGGGGAACATGCGTTGAGTTTTTGCCTCTGAGTTCCTTACTTGTGATAGTGAAGTGAATGCTAGTCCATGCGTTGAGTTTTCGCCTCTGAGTCTAGTGTTCTGTGATAACCGGTCCATGCGTTGAGTTTTCGCCTCTGAGTCCTTGCTTGATATTGTGAACTTGGTATCTAGGTTATGCGTTAAGATGTCGCCTCTGAACCTTTATACTTGCTGAATGTTTGGTAATTAGGTTATGTCTTAAGTTGACCGCTGAACCTCCTTACTTGATGTTATATCTGCTTGCCTAGAGTTTGGTACAGTGTCAGTTATGCATGTTGAAGTTAATGATTATATTGCGTGAGTTGTAATCTGTTCATCCAAGGCATTGGATGACTCTTTTATCGGTTTCATAAATAGTTGGATTGAAAGACCCCCCGACTGGGTAACCAGTAGGGAAACCGGCTCTCCTTCCTAACGGTTTATGAAGTTGGTTGAGAGCCGTGCATTAGAGTTTGCATGATAGTATGAGAACAGTTGTTGAGATGTTTATGCTTCACATGTTTATATATGTTGGAGTATTCTGTATTGTTTTATGTGTTACGTGTTGTCACAAAAGGTGGCTAGGAGAACTCTAGTCACTCCCCACTGATTGTGGCGTACATGTTTTCATGTATGTAGATACATGCAGGTTGGAGCAGGGTTACGAGAGGGCTAGCGAGTGATAATCCTGTTGTCATCATATGACTTACCTTTATATCGCCTAGCTAGACTCTTAGACTTTTGATACAGTTGTTTTGGTGCCTGTAGGGATGTTCCATCCCAGGCTGATGTACATATTTGTTTTTGATACTTAGAACTGTTACTTATCTATTTTGGTTTATTTCAGTTTCAGTTTCCGTTTCAGTTAAGACTTCTCGCATGTTGTTTGCTTTAAAAAGTTTTAATTCCGCTGCATTTTTGGTACTTTTGTATGTTTATATTTCCGCTTTCGCGAGGGGTTTTACATCCAATATGTCGATGAAGCGCAACAAGCCACTGTATAGTGTACGAGGATGCTTCAACTCTGGGAACAAGCGATATGGTGTCCAAGTGACTAGGTCAAACGGCATCCTATCAAGCTGAAGCCGATACGCCTTAAGAGCGGAAACATGGTCTTGCCTCGGAGTTGGCTAGTAGTCCAGTAGGCTGCCCTAGCTGTGCCAGGAAAAGCTGCTAAAGCATTCACGGTCGTCGGGCGGAACGGGGGGAAGTACTCATAAATCCATGACTGCAATAATGTCAAACAACCACAAATGCCCCTACAATCACTCCTCGTGGCAATACCCAACTGCCTATATAAATAAGCAAGAGTACCCGCACCCCAAGCGTAGCTACCAATGGTACTCACATCTCTAAGCATACCGAAAGTGTTCACCCTGACCCTATCACTTGTCTTATCTACGAATAAAGTAGATCCCAGTAGAATCAACAAAAACACCTGTGCCTCAGACGTAGAGCCTAACCCGTCATTCTCCACCATTTCCTTCACAGCCTTGTTCAGTATCGAATTTCCCCTAAGAATTTTGTGATCCTTATCTGCTGAAAATTCCTCGTGAAGCTCCATGTCGGTCATACCTAACATCTCCGTCATGCCGATAACGGGATGTGCCAAATCGGACGGTGCAATGTTACATGGAAGACCATCAATGCGAATGCCAAGGATCTCTCTAACGTCGTGCAACAGAATTGTCATCTCACCCCATGGCATGTGGAAAGTATTCGTATCCGGCTGCCACCTCTCAATGAAAGCACACAAAAGAGGCATTTTGAAGTTCTTGTGCATAAGATCGGGCAAATGACTAAGACCCGAATCATCAACTATACTCCGAGCAGTGTTACCCAACTTCCACTTACGGAGTTCCAAACAAGATCGATCCCTAGTGTACTTGGTTAAGATCTTACGCTCCGCCTCAGGATTATTCCACAACAAATATGCTATGTGTCCCGCAAAGCTCGGAATAACATTATGAACCAAAGGGCCTCCAGAAACAGGGCCAGTCAACAACCAACTCATATCCTTCCCTCTGGCTCTAATCTTTCTCCTAGGGTCAACTCCAGAACTGCTTGAACCCTCAATATACCTCTCAAATCTGCCACCCTTCCCCCTCGTAACTCGTAAAACAGAAGTAGCCTCCTCCTCCCTAACTGCCTCCTCAACCGGCTCATCCTCCTCATCCTGCTCCTCCTCCGATTGCAAATCCTCCTGTTCAAGTACCTGCCTCTCGTACTCAGGAAACTCATATGCAAAAAAGTCACGCTGAACAGGCACAGACACCTCCGCAGTACCAACACTATTACTTCCAACCTTGATATTCACCTTCTGACGCCGATAGGAAGCATGAAGTTTCGATCGACGAGAGTTGTCATTGCTAGACATCTACAAAAATTGAAAACGATTGTCTTAATTGACTATACAGCGAAAATAAACAAATACATTGTCCTCTAAAAATAATTATAAATGACTTACAAAAAATCAGACACATAATAACGGGTCGACCCGTATAACAACCACGTTGACATATGGGTTGAGGTTAGGGAGAATTACTTGAGATGGGTTGTCATATAAAGAGTATTTTATAGTTAGGGTTTAGGGTTTAGGGTTTAGGGTTTAGGGCTATAGACGGAAAATAAAAAAATACATTGTCGTCTACAACAATTTTTAAATCACTTACAACAAATCAGACAGATCAAAACATATCGACCCCTACAACATCCGGGTTGTCATATGGGTTGAGGTTAGGGAGAATTACTTAACATGGGTTGTCATATAAAGAGTGTTTCATATTAAGGGTTTAGGGTTTAGGGTTTAGGGTTTAGGGTTTCGGGTTTAAGGTTTCCGTTTAGGGTTTATGGTTTAGGGTTTAGGGTTTCGTGTTTAGGTTTTCGGGTTTAGGGTTTAGGGTTTAGGGTTTAGGGCTTAAAAAAATAAAAAATTGAAAAAAAAAAAAACATTGTCGTGTAGAAAACACGACACGACCTAGGCCATGTCGTGTAGACCACACGACACAACCAAGGCCATGTCGTGTGGACTACACGACACAGCCTAGGCCATGTTGTGGTCTACATGACATGACCTAGGCCATATCGTGTAGACCACACGACATGGCCTTGGCTGTGTCGTGTGGTCTACACGACATGGCCTAGGTCGTGTCGTGTTTTTTACAAGACATACGCAAAATCGTTCCGATAATTTCATACGAAATCGCAATTAAAACCGTCACAACTATCTAATCTAACAACAAATCATTAATATCACTCCTAATTTGGCTTCAAACATCAATAATTTCCACCTAAAGTTACTAATTTTAAATCAATTAACATAAATCTAATAAAATAAAATAACAAAACTAATTAGATTACATACCTTATACTTGCATAAATGGAAGAGGATTGATTGAAATTGGAGGAGGAGTGATGGATATTAGTTTGTTTGTGAAATTTGAAGAGGAGTAAGAATGAGGAGTAAGAGTTTAGGCAGGAGAGTAAATAGGAAGAGTGAGTAGGTAGTAGGCATAAATAAGGGATTCTTACCATAAACTTTATAAACCGTCTCAAAAAATGTTAATTATTAATAATAACCGATGACAATTTTTTATTACAAAAACCGTCAAAAATAAATTATGTCAAAATTAACCGTATTATCCGTCTACAAACCCGTCTTACAAACCGTCTCAAAAACCGTGTCACAAAACCGTCTTAAAATCGTTCTCAAAAATAGTCAAAATTACCGACTACAAAAATAATGTCAAATACACCCTCAAAAAACTTCTCAAAAAACTTCACACAAAACGTCTCAAAAACCGGCTCAAAAACCGTTTCGAAAACCGTCTCAAATTCCGTCTCAAAAACTGTTCCAAAAAAATCGATCTTCAAAAACACGGCCTTAAACAAAAAAGGAAAAAAATAATTAATTTCAAAAAAAAAGAAAGGGCAAAATGGGAAAGTTTAAAAAAGTAGGGGGCGTGATATAGCAATTTTGCTTTAATATTGTATCCTACCCCTATATCAACAACCTACAAAGCGGAGCGAATTAAGTTGTTTCCATTAAAAAGGAGGCGCTAAGAAAGAAGAAGTCAGAGTAAAAAAATATTGTATAAATAGAATACATATATAATATAATTAAAAGACTAACTTATTTAATCATCACGTGTTAAGATAGGATATTTACAAAGTTCTGGATAAGCGTTTTAAAAGTTATTCTTGAAAAATAGCAATTATAGACTCATGAAAGTTTAGCCCTAATTATCTTTGTAACAGTTTGGTATACAACATCTTATCTATATAATTACCGAATCATTTCAGAAGCCCTCGACGCGCCACATCATCAATGCAATTGTGATTTTTTTTTTTTTTAATTCTCTCAGGTGGGTTCCGCAATTTCTTTTATGAATTTCCTAGGAAATAACCGCCTGAAAATCTAAATATATACCTGATATCGTAGTTTAAGAAATATTACGTAACATTTTTTATATAAATTCGTAAACATGAAATTTTACGAAAAACTCGTGTAAAGTTGCGTAATTCATTTGCACAACTATTTTGATTTTACAAAAATAAGCCATAAATTTTACGTAATGATTAATAGCGGGATTGAATATACCTGTGGATAATTAATAATTTGCACAACTGTTTTAACATTAAAACGGTTTATGGTATTAAAATTTTAGAATAAACCGCAATTTCATTTATGAATTTCCTGAGAAATAACCATCTGAAATTCTAAATAAATACCTGATAACGTAGTTTAAGAAATATTACGTAACATTTTTTATATAAATTCATAAACATGAAATTTTTTATTTCTGGCAAGAATATACCCGTTAAATATACCGGTGCATTTTGCAATCGAAAAAAGCGACAATACTAAATTTAAAAACAAAATTGAGTAAAGTTAAAAAATTTCAATAAATAATTACAATAAATAATTACAATACACAATATATTGATATATTATATCGATGTTCTTAAAAGTATATCGGTTAAATATACCAGTGCATTTTTGCAATCGGAAAAAAAGCGACAATACTAAGTTAAAAAACAATAAAAATAACATAATATTAATATAACAACCAGTAATAGTGTACAAATTTATATATTTTGCGAAATCAAATTATAAACATAACGGTACAAAATAAAACTTGAAATAACATCTATATCGATTTTAAAAAAACAATAAAAGAATGGATATATAAATACCAATATTAAAAAAAAATGTGCATTTTAACATATTATCAATATAATAGAAATTAAATGCATAATATTAACGTATTATTGACACTATTCGGTAATATTAATTATCCAGCATATTTTTTCTAAAAATATACCCGTGCAATTTTGCACGGGTTTAACACTAGTTTCTTTTAGTTTTGTAAAAATAAGGGTAAATTAATTATTACTCACTTACATAATTCACTTTTTGAAACTTACTCCCTTATATAAACTTTTTGTAAACTTACTCCCACCACATATAATTTTTATTAGGTATTGCTCTCATTTAATAATTTCTATCACTCCAAAATTTTGAAATTTAATACAATTTTTGTTGTTTATGATTGTATTGACATTTGCTTTATTACACGACCAACTTATATCACATTACTTGCTCCCAAATTTGTTAAATCCTTTAAATATTTATCACTGTTTATTGAATTTGAAATGATTGAGATTAATTTGAATGGGTCATGAAATAAAGCAAATGATAATAAATTCATAAGCAAAAAGAATTACTAGGTGATAAATATTACTCCCTCCTATCCAGCCTATTCTTCCCCCTTTTTTTTACCTCAAAATTAAGGAAATGAATTTGGACCACACAAATCACCCTACCCCACATGAAATTGAATTTAGACCACAAAAACCTTGCCAAATAAGGAAAGAGGGAAGAAAACGTGATTATGGTCTATAAGGAAAGAGGGAAGAATAAGATGAATAAGAGGGAGTATCATGTTTTCTATATAATAGCAGAATCATTTCAAGGCTCCTCATTCACCCACGTCATTATATATATTTTTATTTTATTTTTTTTATTGTTAATGTGGGACCCACATACTAGACTATGAAATTATTTTTTTGAAAACTACGGTTTTTTTATACGAATTTTTTTATGTTTGCGATTTACACTTAGTAAAGTAATAAATAAAGTCTAATTTAAACAAAATAATACGTAACTCTTTCCAATTTTTTTTACTCCAATAATAAATAATAAATTAAAATTACTAATTCAGTCCAATCGTTTACAACACTAATCAATTATATACACAAATTGACACAAAATCAATATTATTACAAAAAAAATATTGTTGCAAACAATATTAAATAAAAAACAAGCACTTGACACATCTGATTGTAGAAGTGATGAAAAGAAGAGATGCATTTGTAATATGAAAATAAAGAAATTTAAGATTATGATGATAGCAATGTAGCGGAAAAAATAATAGTAATTTTTAATTAATTATAGATAGTAGCATAAAAAAATTGAACTTAACTTAATTGATGGTGTAATTGTGCAAGTCGAGACACATTTTGCATAAATCATTAAAACAATATTAGAAATTGTATTAGTATGAAAAAAATCAACACAAAATGAAATTTGCTTCAAGTTGGAAATATTTGGATCGAGTTACGTTAGAGCGGTTAGACCCCATATGGGACGTGTAGAATTGCGGACCCAAGTGGATATGGTCGGGTCAAGTGAGACACATGTAAATGGGTCAAGTGAATATCCAACAATATCTTATTTCTCATATATTCTCTCCCCGTTCAAATCTTTTTTTTCTCACGTTTTTGTTAACTTAATTTCCTAATAAATGATTACCAATTTGTTTTTTTGCGTGTTAAAATAATTTACCATGTTTGTAAACTAATTACATGCATTTTTTTTCACCGATTTAAAGCATGCGTAAGTTCCAATATATGCACTATTGACAAGTGTTTTAATCTATTATCATTATCAAATAAATAAAATAATCATATTTTTTTGTTTAATACTATATTTTAAATATTAATCATTATATTAATATTCTAAAAACATATCCGTGCAATTTTGCACGGGTTGAAAACTAGTTTGCTTTATTTCATTTGCTAGGTTTGACGAAATTGACCCAATCCAATTAACGTGATCCATACCTTAACAAATAACACATATTCGTCCTCTATCTCGAATTGACTCAACCTTGTTCGACTTTACCTGAAGGTTTATTATGCTTATCACAAGAATGATCTATCATTAAACACAAATTATTTTATAAGACCTATATTCTAGTAAAACTCGTCGAATAGCATAAGGCACAATAAAATTACTTTATAAGAAAATAATATTTTATTTAAATATATTAATTTTCATTATAAAGTATAAAAATATTAAAATAAAATAAAAACTTAATATCTCAATATTTTTGCTTGAATTGTTCTCCTATTAACCCCATTTTATGCTATAAAACGATAATATATAAGAGTTACTGATCGTAAAATACCCCGCCCCGCCCCGCCCCGCCCCTGATCCAATTAACCCGTTTACCATATTTAGGTTGGTTTCACCATCTAAGAAGTCTTGAACCATAAACCCTCAACCCCAAGTCCCCAAGTGCTACTCCACTCCACCACCATTTTTACCCAGTTTTTCCACCACCATTAACAGCAACACAGAGAGATCTTCATCGAAATACAAGATGAACAAGAAGAAGATATTCAAATTAGCGAAAGGGTTTAGAGGAAGAGCCAAGAACTGCATACGAATTGCTAGAGAACGTGTTGAGAAAGCTCTTCAGTATGCTTATCGTGACCGCCGTGCCAAAAAGCGTGATATGCGTACTCTTTGGATTGAACGCATCAATGCCGGATCCCGCCAACACGGCGTAAATTATCTTCTCTCTTTCTCTTTTATGTTGTTCTATATGCCAATATTATGTGTTCGATGTACGCGGTCTTACCCTTTACCAGTTTACCTCCTTATGTTAGCATACCAATATAGAGAGGCGGTTTTCGGAAGTGTGCTGATTTATTGATTGTTTGTTTGGGTTATTCGTTTGAAATGGGAATTTTGTGAATTGAATTGGGTTGTTGATTGTTTCATGATAATTGTGGTTTTTTGCTAGAAAGGGCGGTTCTTTTGGACTTTGAACAGTCGGATGTACACAGCATTACCCTTATGTTAGCCTAACAACGGACAGAGGTTGTTTTTGGAAGTGTGCTGATTTATTGATTGTTTGTTCGGGTTATTTTTGTTTGAAATGGGAATTTTGTGAATTGAATTGGGTTGTTGATTGTTTCATGATAATTATGTTTTTTTGCTGAAAAGGTCGGTTCTTTTGGACTTTGAATAATCGGATGTACAGAGCGTTACCTTTACGTTAGCCTACCAATGTAAAGAGGTTGTTTTTGGAATTGTTTTGATTTATTGATTGATTGTTTGGGTTGTTTGTGTGAGATGGGAAATTTGGGAATTGAATTCGGTTGTTGATTGTTTATGATTTATCTTGGTTTTTTGTTTAAAAGGCCCGTTCTTTTGGACTTACTTTCAGTGTTGTATTTTAATCAAAGGTAAATAAATGATTGTGATGGAGGGAGTAGTACTGAATTACTGATGGCGTTATGAAGCCGTGATAAGTGTGGTTCTTTGCTAATTAAGTGCGTTCTTCTGGACTTAATTCCCGTTCAGTGAAGTTCAGTTTAGAGGCCTAGTAATCTTCGTGTCTTTTCGGTAATATAATTGAATTCAGCGCATTTGTCAGTTCGGGGATTTTTAGTATGGGTGAACAAGGCCTTTAATTATGTAGAAATTTGCAAGGATTTTCTGGTTTTGTTTAGAAGTGGTCAAGTGCTATATTACTTCGACACTTTATATGATCTCTCGTACCCGTGTCCCACACTTGATTGGTATGACACTAGGACACTTCATTTTAGACCAAAAACTTGAACTTTTTTCATAAAATAGTCGTGTTGACACTTGGATATGTACCCGTGTCCGACCCTTCAAGCCGAGTCTGAGTAACATAGGTCAAGTGGATAGTTTCAGAAGAGAAGTTGATGAATTTGATTGGGTTTTATACATGGCTGACAGAAAGTTGTTTGTTCGATTGAGAATTCAGTAGTTTAGGACTTTAGACCTTAAGATGTTAGGTTGAAGATCTCATCGTGCATTGAATTTTGAAGGGATGTTGATCGATATATTTAAAAATGCTAGGATAATGCTCGGTAAGTAGATGGTGATTTGATGGTTGGTGTTCTTAGGGGATTATCGAATTATACTGGATTTGGAGTGTTGAGATATCTGAGCTTGACTGGAAAATGAGAAGTAGTTGTTAGTTTTGTTGTTCGTGGGATTTATCAAGTGTTTAAATTATCTACATTTTTGTTCTGGAGGAATACTAAGAAAAATGTCCGTAACTTAAGACAAGATTGTTGAACTTCCATGCTCCAGACTTCATCAGTAACCAGTCCATTATTCATGTTGATTTTCACAAAACTTGATGAGTGATTCATTTGTTGGTCAGCTAGTGAAGTAACTGATTCATTTGTGCTTTTGTTGATAAAACTGTGTTGTGCTTAATAAATGGTACTTATCCACAATGAGGCACTCACTGTCTCAAAAGCAAAGTTTGATTGTGATGGAAATGGCCCTATATTCCTCTATTGATGAACCTATATTAGTTTAAATTAAGGGTCTTAGGCTATGAACTGTTCTTTAGGCTGTTATGCTACAAATAATTTTTCAGGATGTTATGATACATACTGTATGTGGTTTCACCACCGTTTATAGTAGGTTTGAGTAAAGATTTCTAGCTACATACTGATAGCTTATCAGTATCACGCTGTATCTTTCATCCCCAAATCGCTAGGATAAGCAAGATGCCGTGGACTTTCACGGTTTATTCTTCCTATCATTCTATTAAGTTCGGTAAATTTTTATGACCTCAATTAGCTGGTGTATTTCTTTTTATGCTCTTAATGACTAGCAGCTTAATCATCCATCACACCTTTGTAATTAAAGGTGCGCGCGCATAAGCAAGCAGGTGGAAAAGTTGTAATCAAAATTGAAAAGGGGGTGGTGGTCTTTGAGAGCAAATGTTTGTTTGTATCTTGCTGTTCATTTCCTTCCATTTCCTAAATCTGTTATGTGCAAGAGATGTGTCTAGTATATTAGCATTTTAGTTATAGCTGCTTATGGCCACAGTGCCAGGCATGGGATATACTCGTAGAAGATTTGGCATAGAGAAAACAAAATAAGCGCCCTACAATCCTACACTACACTGCAGTCTGAGGAGTTTGAAAATTTGAAGGGCTCCACGATTTCAACTCCATCAGTAAAGATACAAAGTATTATGCTCATCTCTCTGGTAATTATAATTTGGGGGTCTGCTAGAAATGCCTGACAGCAGGCAGCCAGGCGTAGTTCAGCAGGATGTGTATGTCTAGTTGAAGTACTTATATGCTGATCTTTATAAGAAGACTACATGGTCATATTACTCGTTGTAGATGTTACGTCGTGTTCATATGATTTTATGGTTTCTGTTTTGGCTTTAGCGGGTGTCTTGGTTATTTCTTGATTTCAGCGTAGCCTTTTGTATGTGACAATATTGATGACATATTCCACTGACTTGAATGTTACCATTGGGAAACATAGAGTTAGACCTCACATTGCATGTCTTTAGTTCAGTCAAGACTTGTAACTTCTTCACGTTTTCTTTGTTCTGGCTAACATCTTACATCTTAACACTTAATCTTCCAGCTGTTATGTGTGTTACTTTATGTCCTTGTTCGTCATTACTGAAACTTTGGTTGCCGATCTTGTTTATGATGTTTGTGGCAAGTTGCTTGGCCTCGTTCTTGAAAAGCGGAAGATAATAAATTTGGGATTTATTTTTTTCAAACTATGATGAACTGGCTTTTCTTGAATGCTTCAGGTGAAATATGGTAACTTCATGCATGGGCTAATGAAAGAGAACATCCAATTGAACAGAAAGGTGTTGTCAGAGCTCGCCATGCACGAACCCTACAGCTTTAAGTCTTTGGTGGATGTATCACACAAAGCCTTCCCAGGAAACCAGAAAATTGAACCAAAAAAGGTTGGCCTTGCCACTGTCCTGTGACCTGCTCCTGGTGATTCCTCTTTGGTTAGAAATGCTATAGACTGCAGCTGCTTGTTTTATATTATATTTCCGTTTCTCTCAAGTTCTTCATATGACGCTGGAAGTCGTCCATCACCTTTGTGCTTCAAGATTTTGTCGCAAGCATTCAAAATCACGAGTAAAGAGTAGGTGGTGGGTGCTCTTAGATGAGGTAGTATGTTAAAGGTAGTATCGACATTGCATATTTTGTTGCGACTTCATCTATATTGTTGTTGGGTTATCTGAAGTTTGTAGTTTGATTCAAAGAAAGGATACTTCAGAGAATGTTTTAGTTTATGATTTGCTTGTCCTGACTCCTGACAGTGGTCGAGCAAGGAATAACAGTGGCGGTATACCGCTATTTTAGACTAATGTTGTCTAATTGCTCTAGAATACAATAAGCACTAGCAGTATCCCTTTCTGCAGGAGTATTCTTTCCCCTACATATCAAATATTCATTATCATAAAAATATAACATTAATCATATACCGTACTTCCTCTATTCAATTCCACCCTATCACTTTGTTTTTTCCCGTTTGTCAATATGTATTTTATTTTACGCGGTAGATATCATTAGTTTCGTATTTGCAAAAATTATAAAATTTAGATATTTTTAATGTACTTGTAAAGACGAATCAAACAATGTGATGGCATAAAACTAACGATTGCAATATAATTGTTAACGCACATGTGCATACATTAACAAATTAATAAAACACCTTTCTTAAAATTCAGCAATTGGTATGAACAACAAAACAATAAAAGCACGTACGAAGAGTAAACAAGTAAACATTATTGATTTTCCTAATTGGTAATTGATAAACCTTAATAATTTCAACAAATACATATTAATAATGGGTCGTGGCTTTTCACATACGAATTTTACTCTTTCACATACAACTTTTACCACTTTACCCTTGTCACTTTTTCCCAACTCATTCAATTGTTTTATTCTCTTTACCTCCGACAACCCTTAATCGGCTACCCTAGGTCGGTATCTCATCTTCCGCACTGAACTTTCTAAAGAACAAAATCATATATGTTATAGGTCTCAAGTTTAAAAGCAAATAAAAACCACGCCTCTCTCTCTCTCTCCTTAAATCCTCTCTAAAAAAACCCCAAAAAATCTACTTTGTATCCTCCACCTTCCCCATTCACCCACTGCCTTTTCTGTCTACTCCGTCGCCGGAGATGGGTCCGTTGTGTCCTATCTCCGGCGACGCTTCCTTTTCAATTGTAATTTATAATCTTTCACCATTTTTTTCTCACTTATCCATTCTGCTTTAAATCTCTTATTAAGGATATATAATCCTCAAGATATTATGCTCATCTTTTATTATATTGTATATCTTTCTTGTTAATATTGTTCCTCTATATTAGGAGTAAATATATTATTCTTTATCTAGTTTCCTAACTCAAGTCATCTAGGTTGTATTATATATGTTCTCTGTATTCTACTAATAAAATTAAGAAAAGTTTCCAGTATACTTCTGTCTCTTATATGGTATCGAGCCCTAGATCATTCATCCCTCTCAAAAAACAACCCCTGCCGTCACTCTCATGGCTTCAACGAGTTCCACCATTCCCAACTCTTCTAAACCTTTAAGTCCCTTCTTGGTCATTAATCTCAATCAAGTTATCCAACTCACCCCTCAAACATATCGTGCTTGGACAACTCAAATCGAAGATATCCTATTCGGATATGATCTCTTCAAATATGTTGACGGCTCGCATCCCTGCCCGTCCTCTACCCGTACTGATGCTGACAAAAATATTGTGTCGAACCCAGCATATTCTACTTGGGTTCGTCAAGACCGTCTCATCAAAGGTGCTCTATTGGGCACAATCGATTCCACCATAACACCGCTTCTCCTCAATGATACTACTTCTCATGCCGTGTGGACTACTCTACGCTCCACTTATGGGAATCCATCCCGCAGCCATATCTTACAAGTCAAGGATCGTCTCAAGTCAATCACTAAAGGAGACAAATCAGCCACGGACTATATGCAGTCCATTCGTACATGTACGAATGAACTTGCTCACTTAGGTAAACCCATGGACTCGGAGGACATTATCGCACAGGTAATTGATGGTCTTGACTATACAAAATATAAGGCCGTAATCGACGCGGTACGTGCACGTGACTCTCTTATTTCTTTTGATGCATTTCATGAGAAACTGTTACATCATGACCTCACTTACAAACCCGAATCCTTACCCGTATCCCTCCCTGCCTCGGTTTACTATGCTAACCACAACCATACCAACCGTCGTCCCCTGACTCCCAACACCTACGCTGGCCTTCTGCCAAAACCAACATCCCAGCCCCTCTCACAAACTAGCCAAACCAATACCTCCACCATCAACTTTAAAGGCCGCTGTCAATGGTGCCATAAACCCGGTCATTTCCTTGAAGTATGTCATGACTTCAAACGTAGACTTCCCAACGTCCAAGTACCCCCCATGTCTCGTCCCAATTCCCAACCTCAAGTCCATACTGCCACGGCCAATGCACCCACTGACCAAAACACATACCTTCTCGACAATGGCGCTACCCATCATATTACCAATGACCTATCCAACCTTGCACTTCACAACCCGTACGATGGTGTCGACGATCTTATTATTGGAGATGGCTCCTCTCTGCCTATTGCAAACATAAGTTCTTTTTCTTATCTATCCTCATCTATTCCTTTACTCTTTCATGATGTACTTCACGTTTGATGGCCGGTTTTTGCCGTCACTACCGGCATCAAACACATTTATAAAACCCGAAAGCAAGTAGTATCGAAATCGGGGTCGAACGCGAAGACGGCGGGGATAGTTGTGTAATTATGTTCTAATTTAAGTAAGAGTCGGGGGTAATAGGTTTGTGAATGACTAATGACTAAAGAACAACTAAGACGAACAATTAAAGCAAACTAATTAAGATTGAATCGATGGAAGAGAAGACTAGGGTTTCGGGGGTCACTAAGGTGGTTAGACGAAGATGCGAGAAAGAAAACTAGAAGGTCTCAAACAAATAGTCTCGGGTAGTCTCTTCTCTCGAGTCGACTAACCTAGGTCGGAATACCCTAGCTTTCGCTACAAATACCACAACCAACCATTAAACATGCTAAGACAAACCCCCAACCGTCGCTAAAGGCAAGTCACGCTAAAATCAAAGCCCAACTTTCGTCGAGGCAAATCATCAAACACCTAGCATGCAACAAATGGAAGACTACTCTTTTAAGAACAACTAATCAACTTACTAGCACGAATTTATCATCTAAGCAACACCCAAGATCACCCCTTACCCTATCAAGGAGACTACTCACTCATGGTAAATGAAAACATGTGAATAAGACATAAACAAAAGCTAAACATCATGAACAAGCAAAGGGTAAACAATAATTGATTCAAAAGAAACTTAAACAAATGTAAAAACTAAGTAGAGATTAGAAGAATTATACCAATGATTATAGAAAAGGAAGTAGCTTGGATAACAAGTTGAAAGATTCTTTCAAACCCTTCAAAATACAACCCAACAAAATCCTCTTACAATAACCAAGAACAAGGCTAAGTAGAATCCTAAAGAGAGATTAACAAATATTGAAAGATTAAACAAGGATCTAAAGAAGATTAAAATATTTAAGAGTGTTTTTGTGTCTAAGTATCAAGCAATGAAACAGTAAAAACCCTAAAAATAAGCTTAAGAATCCGTCTTAAATGAAAGACTAAGTGCGGGTTTATATAGTGCGCGAAAATCTGAGAAAGGCTTCTCAGCCGGTCGACCGGCTGCCCGTGGTGGACCGGCTGGGAGCCTAAATTTTGACTTCTGAAGTTTTTCTTCTTTTTTTTCTTCAAAACCTTTGACCCTCAGCCGACCGGCCGGCTGCCGGTCGGGCACCGGCTGGGAGGCCAAAACCTTCATTCTGATTTTTTCTCTTCTTTTCTTGGCTACAGGTCCCCTCAGCCGGTGGACCGGCTGCCGGTTGTCCACCGGCTGGGAGCCTTTTCTCACGGATCTGCCAACATTGCACATTTCTTCAATTCTTCAAATTTGGCTAAGTGGGGGAAATGCATCCCAGCCGGCTGACCGGCTGCCGGTTGGCCACCGGCTGGGAGCTCTGAATTCAGGTACTGGGAACTTCTCATATATTTGTCAAAATCTCGAGTCAAAGATCCCCAGCCGGCCTACCGGCCGCCGGCTGGGAACCGGCTGGAGGGCCTGAAGTGGCTTCTTCACAAATCCTTCATAATTCTTCATAAATTGCTCTAAATCCGCCTCAATTTGTCCCGTTTCTTCGCCCCCGCCGTAATACCTACAAAAAGTGGATAGAATAGGAATATACGAGGCAACGGACGTAAAAGCAACTAAAGACACGCAAATCGAGGTCGAATCGTGACCGAAAATAAAGAAAATGTAAAGAAAATGATGACCAAAATGGAGCTCATCAGAATTCCCCACACTTAAACCTTACTCGTCCTCGAGTAAGAGATCAGCGACTACATAACCCTTATTAAAAACAGAGAAACAAACTAACTAAGCTAACTATAAGCCGAATCGGGTTTAGCTACACCCGTAGCCCTTTCAACTCACAATTTGACATTCATGAGGAAGAACGCCCTATTGCAAGGCAAGTAAGGTCTTGCTACAAAACTTTTGATGCCAACAAGTAAAAACAAAACACGTATAGAAAAGCAACATGCATTGGAAAAGAAAGAAAAACCGCTTGCCTCATTCAAGCGGCGGAAAACGACTAAAAGGGAGCAAATTCAAAATCGTAAATTCCCTCACAAATATTAATTCTACAAGTCACTAAGGCAAGAAGGATGACAACAAAACACCGCCAAATCATGCTAAACTAGGCTACTTTCATAACCGTTATCCAAATACTTTTGTCAAGGGCGATCGGATGGAATGGAATGATAATCCCCGCAATGCTAAAGGCAAAAGATACAACAAGTCTAGATTCTTCACAAAGTAAAGGTCATGGGTCGTCCCAAGATCGACAAAACGGCATGGCAAAATCGATTTTTTTTGAGTGAAATGCTCAAATCAATACAAAATGGTGGATTACAATCAAAACTTGGACTCATTCAATTTTTTTTTTTTTTTTTTTTCATTTCTTTTTCATGCCATGAGTTAGGATGGGGTTTGTCCCACGCGTGCTAATGTCATTTGCTTTCGCCAATCGCTTATTAGGCAACCGGTTAACCTCTAGACAATAGCTTATCGGGGTGACAATCACTCTGTCTTTGGGCGGTCGAATTCACAACCAAGTGGGAAGCCAACTCAATGGCTACCCTCCAAAGCACATCGAAGTGGTACGCCTCTACCAAAACAACATGTTCTTATTCTTTTTCAACAACCATTTTTTTTTTTTTTCTTTTTCACTTGAGGCTTCTTTTTTCTTCCAAAACATTTCCACTTCTTAGGATCATTGAAAAGAGCATTCCAAATTTATTCATGAAAGTTATTTTTGGGTTGCCAAACCGCCAAGTCGAACAAGGTCACCAAGACAAGATAATCAAAACCACTTCACATCACGGGGGTGGACAAGGTGACTCACATGCAAACCCTTGACTTGGTATTGGACCATGGTCAGAAAGATACTAGAAAAGCATGACCTAGGGTGTTTTAAAAATCATTCTAAAAGACAAAGTCATAAGTAGAAGAATTATTTGCAATGGCCTAAACGATTTTGTCAAAGTTCTCAATTAGGCATTTTCAAAACATTATCCTAAATGCAACTATATGCCATGAATGCAACTAATATAGACATGCTATAATGCAAATGAAACTATCAAACTACATGCCAAATAAGACTAAAGCATCTCCTAACAGCACAAAAGCACACAAGCCACACACAATCTCCACAATGTACTCCACTTCCTCCAAATACAAGCCCATCCTCCTCATTTGCAACAAAAGAATGAAAATGAGAGTGAAATAGAGGTTGGAACGATCATACCGTGGTGTCTTCAAGAACCAAAGCGGTGCTCAAGCGAGTGTTACCTATGCGAAAGGAGGGAAAGCAAACACAAGTATATACAATTCTACACTAATAGGATAAAATCATGTTTTTGAATTTTTCAAATTTTTCGATTTTTTTGGTATTTTTGAAGTTTTTCATACTTACAAAAGCAATCAAATATTCACAAGGTGGATATTTTCCCTCCCCACACTTAAGATTTACATTGTCCTCAATGTAACAAAGTGCAAAGGGGGAAATGAAGAAAAAGAACGACAACAACATGTTTTTGGCTTTTTTGAAATTTTTGAGAAATAAAAAACTTGTTTTTGTATTTTTTGAGATAAACGGTTCTTCCTCCCCACACTTATTTATATGCATAATGTGAGGAGGAAAACCGGAAAATAAAGAACATGTTTTTGAAAGTTTTTGGTTTTTCAATTTTTTTTTTGGATTTTTGATTTTTAAGAAGGCAATAAAAACAAAGGTAAACAAAAGAAAAGAAAAACTAAAAACTAGACTAAATGCAATCTAAATGCTCTAAACTACATGTATGCAATCTATATGTGACAATATGATACAAAAATATAAATCTAATGCATTTACATGAATGCAACTATATGCATCTAAACTAATGATGTGAAAACATGAAAAGAAAACTAAAACAAACTAACGAAACTAAACTAACTACTCTAAATGCATGCTAGAAAGGAAATGCAAACTAAATCGAAATTTGGATTAAGGGAGTTACTTGCTTTGGATTTTTCCATGGGAGCAAAGTCATCACCAACCACTTCCAAAGGTGGTCACTCATCACCATCATCTTCATCACCATCACCGCCGGTACCGCCTACATCTTCTTCGCCATTGCCCTCATCGACCACCATGTAGTCGCCCAGATTGGTCACAAAATCACGGAAGGGAGAGGCATGCGACCCACTAGCTCCCGGGTCACCATACATGCCATGAGGAGAAGGGTGTCCTCGAGGGGGAGGGTCCGGGACTCCACGAAATTCGGGGGAAAGATCGGGGTGGAGAAGTACCCCGGGGAAACATTAATCTCCCCGTAAAAACGCCGCTCGGGGGGCACATAACCCCTATCAGGAGGCATGTAGTATGACGGTCGACCACTATCCGGATGATGATAACCCTCGCGAACGGACCGATCATAACTCGGAAATGTCCCATAGGCTTGATCATGGTAGAGGTAATCAAGCCTATAGGTCACATCTCTATGCCGCTCATCGGCCAATGCTTGGCGCTCATCTGCTAGGTCCGCCGCTTTCTTCATTCCCAAGTCAACCCGGGCCATGAAATCAATAAGCTCTTGGGGGCATGAAGATGAAGATGAACCGGAGGCGGAGGTGGATCCCTGGAAGTATGAGGGACCACTCTGGAACTGGGACATGGAAATGGGGGGCTGCTGAAAAGGCTCAAACTGGAGGTCGGAAGGAGTGGCACCGACTCTATCTCTAGTGTAAACTCTAGGAGCACGCTGGTCGGGAGGGAGCTCCTCGGGGTCCACCTCTATATCAAGGAGGTAGGAGGTGTTCCCGGGGACAACTCTCATCCTCTCGGTGTTAGGCAATGGCACCGAGTTCTTGAACTTATTATCAACGCGTATCTGCCAATACTCATGACGATCATTGGGGTTATATTTGATCCACCCCAAGGCCTCCTGTAAGTACCGGCGAGATAACACGTTCTCACCCTAAATGTAGTCAACAGTGAAGTGCCTCTGACAACGGTTACTGGCAATCAAAGTGACCATCCCCCCAACACAAATGGGGGTAGTAAGCTGAGGTTGGGATGCCAACCTACTCAAGTGAAGGGCCATATGGTGAGCAATGTTTAATTTCGGGCCACCAACCAAGTAACAACCAAGTATCTCAAGCTCCGTAGTAGTGAAGTTATGTGGTTCACCCCTAGAGAAAACGGTCCATCCCATGAACCTATGCCATATTCTAATCGGTGCCAAATGCACCCTATTAGCCGGTTTCTTTCTATTTCTATCACTTACAAGACCGGTGATGGCTGTCCAAATGAGCTCGGTATCAAAGCCCTCCGGAGGCTTAATGGGCAATTTTCCGTCTAGCCCAAAAATTAAGGCAAATTCCTCTAATGTGAGACGGTGTTCCTTATTCATCAATCGGAACTCTAAGAAGGCAACTTTCCCCATAGATCGGTTCTTAGTAACTACCAAAGAACTCAAAAATTCCCAAGTTAACCGGGGAGATGTGTGAACCGGTTTTGTTTCATACAAAGCTTTCATACCCATACCGTCAAAAAGAGCCGCGGTTATTTTCTCAATCCCTATTTCTCTCAAACCGGCTCTATCAATAAACCTAGTTGGGTGAAGGGGCGATTCTTAAAATAGGTGAAATTACCTTTTTTGTTGAATTGTAGCAAATGTGAGTCCGGGAAAGCAAGGATCCGGCCCAATGTTGCTACTCTCCATCACATTTTGAACTTCTTGCTCAACCGAAGGGTCGTGCCTTGATTTGGATCGCCTTTCTGTTCTTCCCGACATGGCTATTTGAAGGAGAGGTGATGAGGGA
Organism: Silene conica; assembly: GCA_029255685.2. Taxonomy (NCBI): domain Eukaryota; kingdom Viridiplantae; phylum Streptophyta; class Magnoliopsida; order Caryophyllales; family Caryophyllaceae; genus Silene; species Silene conica. Next base: position 81,327,343 of record CM055314.2, read on the forward strand.
ATGAAGGGGGTTTTGATTTGAGAGGGTTTGGTGAAGTTTGTGGGTGTTTTTGAAGGTAAGGGATGAAAAGGAGAGGAGGAAATAAGGAAGAGAGTGGAAGAAATGAAGGGAAATGAAGAAGAAATGAGGAAAAAATGAAGAAAAAATGAAGCCTTTCGAGAATAAAAAACCGCGACAGAGCACTCCCAGCCGGTATGGAACCGGCCGCCGGTGGACCGGCTGGGAGTTAGGGTTTGGAATTTTTTTGATTTTTTGAAAGTTTTTCTAAGTATTTGTTTCGGAGCCGGCCGACCGGCTCAAGAACAGGTCTTCAAAATTCCTTTGCCCTCACTTCTTCTTTTTAAATCACAAAAACACTCCCAGCCGGCGGACCGGCTGCCGGCCGACCGGCTGGGTAGCTTTCTTCGTCTTCTTTTTCTCCATTGTCTTCACTTTACAAAAACTCCCAGCCGGCGGACCGGCTGCCGGCCGACCGGCTGGGGAATCCTTCTCCTTTCTTTTTCTTCAACTATGGGTCACACAACACATGATTCTCAGCCGGTTGACCGGCTGCCGGCCTACCGGCTGGGAATCAAGCTTCCTTGAGTTTTGATTTTTGAACAAGTCTTCGTCTTCTCAGCCGGCTGACCGGCTGCCGGTTTGGTACAGGCTGGGGATGCAAAATCTGAAATTTGCCCAAATAAACTATCAAAAACAGAAATGTGTCCAGGGCCTCCCAGCCGGTATGGTACCTTCGGCCGGTGGGCCGGCTGGGAGTACCTGTACACAATTTCGAGAAATAATTTAATTTGAACGTAAAAATCAACTTTGCCTACAACGATTTTGCCCATAATCCTCCGACTATACTCGTGAATTATCTATCAACAAGCAACAAACATATCCAAATATCTCATGCAAGCTAAAAATTAAACTAAAAACCGAACTAACCATGAAACTAACATGCAATCTAGATGAACTAAAGGAAACTAATACTTACAACCGGTGGTTATTAAGTGACTCCACCAAACCTTCCATGATCAAACTTCAATCTTTGTAGGTGGAAACTTCGTCCATGCTAACTAGTGACCTTAAGAAAAGGTCAAAAGCCGCGGACGGGGCTTCCACTTTGCTCTCACTTCGAGTTTCCATCTTGCTCATTATCAACTTTCGCGCTTTGACATCTTTTCCGGCAATTAGCTCCTCTAGGTCCCCTTTTTCAACCAAAGGGTCTTTAAAAGAACTAGCACAACTTGGTTTTCCTTGATCTTTATCACGGTCTCTCTTCTTCGGACTAACCAACTTCCCGCTAGTAAAACTAGCATCCTCATTCTTCAAGGTCATACTTTTCATGATTCCCTTCTCATCAAACATCTTAGGGACATCATTCACCAACAAAATTGCAACCATGCCATCATTCTTTTTCTTAAAATTTGTACCGGGAGCTTCCGGAAGCACGAATTCACACAACTCATCTTCAACTTGAAAGGTTAGCCTACCTCTTTTCACATCAATGATTGCTCCTCCGGTGGCCAAGAAGGGCCTCCCAAGAATAATGAAAGAGCTTTCACCGACCGGAATATCAACGACCATAAAGTCGGTGGGGATGGAAAACGATCCAACCTTGACCACCGCATCTTCAAGGACCCCAATAGTAGGCCTAACCGTCCCGTCGGCAAGAGTGATGTCCGTTATAGGAGGGGATAAGTGCTTAATGTTCAATTTCTTTGCCATGGCAAGTGGGATAACACTCACACTCGCTCCAAGATCGCACAAAGCGTGCTCAATATTTCTTCCCCCTACGGAGCATTGAATAGAGAAGCTCCCCGGGTCTCCTAACTTAATTGGCAAATCTCTTGGAATCTTTTTCGCCACTAATGAAATGGCATTGACTTCCCTCTTTTCTTGGGTGGAGGGGATTATGGCCTCTACTTCCTCAACAAGTTTGATCAACTCATTGCAACGAGGGTCCCCCTTGGTGATTTTACGAAAGAATTCGCACATCTTTCTCTCCATGAGGCTCTCCACATATCCATGGTCCTCCTCTTCTATCACATGAACTTTTTTTCCTTTTGCACTCGGGCCTTCATCACAATTCTGCTTTGGATTGTTCAAGACTTGTTGCATCACAAAGTTTAAGTCATCAATGTCGACTTCATTACAATCATCCGGAGGAGTGTTTGGCACCATCACCATCACCTCCTCCTCAACACATTCCTCACTTCCACTTTCAAATACCGTCATAACTTGCTCTACCTTGGACCCTCCTTCATCATCTCTCTTCTCAAGCATTGGTTGCTCATGTTTGCTTGTCATAATAGCATTGACACCATTTGGTTTTGAAGCATCCCGGGAGCTTTGACCTTGGGCAAGAAAGCCGCCCGGTGGCCTTTGTGGGTTGGCTAAGGCTTGTGAAGCAACTCTAGCCTCCATCTCCCGGATCTCTTTTTGGTTAGCCATCTTCAAATTCATCATTTCTTGATTATGTGTCGCTTGCATGCCTTTCACAAGTTTAAGCAAATCTCCAACTTGAGAGTCACTTGAGAGATCTTGATGAGGTGTGTTGGTAAGGGGCAAGGGAAACCCGTAGTCATTCCTTGCACCCCCACTTTGTTGATTTGTTTTGGGACCTTGATTGTTGAAGTTTGGGTTTTGGTGGTGGTTAGGAAATTGTTGGTTGAAATTTTGGTCATTGAGATTTTGATTGTTGAAATTGTTGTTGTGGAAGTTTTGTTGGTGGTTTGGGTTGTTGAAATTGTTTTGGAATGGGGGTTGGTTGTGGAAATTTTGTTGGTTGTGGTTTTGGTTGTTGTTTTGGTTGTTGTTATTGAAATTTGCATTGAAATTTTGTGGGTTTTGGTAATTTTGGAAATTTGGATTAAAGTTCGGGTCATTGAAACTTTGTTGAAAGCCTTGATTGGCTTGATTAGATTGGTTGCCTTGGTAGAAATTGTTGTTGTTGAAATTGTTCCTCGGGTTGAAGTTTCCACCCCTTGGTTGAAAACCGGGGGGGTTTTGCACTTGAGGTTGTTGAATTTGATGAGGATTCAACACATTGGTGCTCTTGTAACTCATATAAGGACTACCTTTAATCCCTTGGTGATAGTAGTTTGAATTGGGGTTGAAAGTATTTTGGCTTCTAGGATTGTTGAATGCTTGGAAAGCATACAATTCTTCCTCACTTCCACTTCCCTCAATTGAGTTGTTTGCACAAACTTCACATGTGTGCCCATTTCCTCCGCATAAATCACATGTGGCAACACTATTTACTTGGTACATCCCCGGGACATTGCTCTTGGTTTCTTTGCTAGTGGAGCCCTTAGTCAATTCTTCCAATTTCTTGGTTAACATGTCCAACTTGGCATTGGTTTCTTCGTTCGCCTTTGCATTGGAAAGGTGCTCACTAGGGTACTTGCTACTCTTCCTCAAGACATTCCCTCTAGTTACATAATTTTCCTCCGAATCAACGATCTTTTTGATGAGTTCCGTTCCCGTCTCATGTGGCAAGTGGTCAAAGCTACCACCCGCCGATGCATTAACCATTTCTTTAGTCCGGGGGAGAAGAGTCTGAAAAAAGGTTTGGGTTGTGTACCAAGGTGGTATCCCGTGGTGTGGGCACTTAGCAAGCAAATCTTGGTATCTATCCCAAGCTTCTCCCAAAGATTCTCCCTCGTCTTGTTGAAACTGAGTTATCTCATTTCGGAGCATCGCGGTCTTGGAGGATGGGTAGTACTTGGCAAGGAAAGCCGTTGCCAAGTCGTCCCATGTGGTGAATGTATTTGGAGCATGGACATTTAACCACCTATCCGCCTTGTCGGTTAAGGAATAGGGGAAAAGCATAAGCCTTAGTGTCTCCTCGGGTACTCCCGTTTTCTTTATCATTGCGACCTTACCCTTGAACTTTCTCAAGTGCCCATGAGAATCTTCGTGAGAAGCCCCGCTAAAGGCATTCTTCTCGATTGAGCTCATTTGCGAAGGGTGTATTTCGAAATTTTGAGGAACAAGAGCCCCGAAGTTGATTGGATTGGTGGTGTCATTGTGATTGGGCCGGTTATGATCACGAAGAGCGGTCATTATATGAATTTGATGGTTGTTTGGAAAGTGTGGTGATTGTGGTGGTGATTGATAAAACGGATTGTCGAAACTTTCGGATGTTGGGCTAGGATTGCTTTGATTGGGGCTTGGTGGTTCGGATGAAGAGGGGTTGTTTTGGCTAGTAGGTGCTTGGGATGCAATTCTTACCCTTGCAATGGTCTTCCTCCTTAAGGCCCGAAAGAGCCTCTCCGGTTCGGAAGTTGACAACAAAGAGTTAGAGTCACCCCTAGGCATAAAACTTAGCAAACAAATTAGTCATCCTAGTGCTTGTTAAACACTAGGGTGAGCAATAAAACAATCACTCTACAATTAACTACCAAATCTTTGATCAAAACAAAAACAAGCTCAACTAACTCAAGACTAAAACTAAAACTAAACTACACAACTTCTAAACACCGTCCCCGGCAACGGCGCCATTTTGATGGCCGGTTTTTGCCGTCACTACCGGCATCAAACACATTTATAAAACCCGAAAGCAAGTAGTATCGAAATCGGGGTCGAACGCGAAGACGGCGGGGATAGTTGTGTAATTATGTTCTAATTTAAGTAAGAGTCGGGGGTAATAGGTTTGTGAATGACTAATGACTAAAGAACAACTAAGACGAACAATTAAAGCAAACTAATTAAGATTGAATCGATGGAAGAGAAGACTAGGGTTTCGGGGGTCACTAAGGTGGTTAGACGAAGATGCGAGAAAGAAAACTAGAAGGTCTCAAACAAATAGTCTCGGGTAGTCTCTTCTCTCGAGTCGACTAACCTAGGTCGGAATACCCTAGCTTTCGCTACAAATACCACAACCAACCATTAAACATGCTAAGACAAACCCCCAACCGTCGCTAAAGGCAAGTCACGCTAAAATCAAAGCCCAACTTTCGTTGAGGCAAATCATCAAACACCTAGCATGCAACAAATGGAAGACTACTCTTTTAAGAACAACTAATCAACTTACTAGCACGAATTTATCATCTAAGCAACACCCAAGATCACCCCTTACCCTATCAAGGAGACTACTCACTCATGGTAAATGAAAACATGTGAATAAGACATAAACAAAAGCTAAACATCATGAACAAGCAAAGGGTAAACAATAATTGATTCAAAAGAAACTTAAACAAATGTAAAAACTAAGTAGAGATTAGAAGAATTATACCAATGATTATAGAAAAGGAAGTAGCTTGGATAACAAGTTGAAAGATTCTTTCAAACCCTTCAAAATACAACCCAACAAAATCCTCTTACAATAACCAAGAACAAGGCTAAGTAGAATCCTAAAGAGAGATTAACAAATATTGAAAGATTAAACAAGGATCTAAAGAAGATTAAAATATTTAAGAGTGTTTTTGTGTCTAAGTATCAAGCAATGAAACAGTAAAAACCCTAAAAATAAGCTTAAGAATCCGTCTTAAATGAAAGACTAAGTGCGGGTTTATATAGTGCGCGAAAATCTGAGAAAGGCTTCTCAGCCGGTCGACCGGCTGCCGGTGGTGGACCGGCTGGGAGCCTAAATTTTGACTTCTGAAGTTTTTCTTCTTTTTTTTCTTCAAAACCTTTGACCCTCAGCCGACCGGCCGGCTGCCGGTCGGGCACCGGCTGGGAGGCCAAAACCTTCATTCTGATTTTTTCTCTTCTTTTCTTGGCTACAGGTCCCCTCAACCGATGGACCGACTGCCGGTTGTCCACCGGCTGGGAGCCTTTTCTCACGGATCTGCCAACAATGCACATTTCTTCAATTCTTCAAATTTGGCTAAGTGGGGGAAATGCATCCCAGCCGGCTGACCGGCTGCCGGTTGGCCACCGGCTGGGAGCTCTGAATTCAGGTACTGGGAACTTCTCATATTTTTGTCAAAATCTCGAGTCAAAGATCCCCAGCCGGCCTATCGGCCGCCGGCTGGGAACCGGCTGGGAGGGCCTGAAGTGGCTTCTTCACAAATCCTTCATAATTCTTCATAAATTGCTCTAAATCCGCCTCAATTTGTCCCGTTTCTTCGCCCCCGCCGTAATACCTACAAAAAGTGGATAGAATAGGAATATACGAGGCAACGGACGTAAAAGCAACTAAAGACACGCAAATCGAGGTCGAATCGTGACCGAAAATAAAGAAAATGTAAAGAAAATGATGACCAAAATGGAGCTCACCAACGTTCCCACTATTTCTCGCAAAATTTTATCCGTTCCAAAACTATGTTCTGACAATAATGCTATAGCAATTTTCTCACCCTCTTCCTGTTTTATTAAGGATATCCAGACCGGGACAATCCTTCTTCAAGCAACCAAACACAACGGACTATTTGAATGGTCTCCCTCTCCTCCGGCAGTCCACTCCGCCAGTTCTGCCGAGTCTACTGCCCTTTGGCACCACCGACTTGGTCATCCATCCTCAAAAATACTTACTGTTATTAGCCGTCTCGCGTGTTTTCCTTCTAAAGACTCTCTATTTAATTCATGTAATGCTTGTTTGATTAATAAGAGCCACAAGTTCCTCTTTGCTTCTTCTACGTTACACTCTACGGCTCCCTTACAACTCATATTTTCTGATGTATGGACTTCTCCTGTTTTATCTTATGACTCATTCAAATATTATGTGATTTTTGTCGACCATTTCACTAAATATATCTGGCTTTATCCCCTCAAAAACAAATCTGATACTCATGCTACTTTTCTACGCTTCAAAAATCTTGTTGAAAAATTCTTCAATCGTCCTATTCTTCAATTATACTCTGATAACGGTGGGGAATATATAAAACTCACCCTAACTCTTGGTACTCATGGTATAAGCCATCTCACATCTCCCCCTCATACACCCGAACATAATGGGTATGCCGAACGTCGTCATAGGCATATCGTTGAAACCGGTCTTGCTCTCCTATCTCATGGCTGTCTTCCCACCACTTACTAGCCTCACGCCTTCGCCACAGCTACATATTTAATCAATCGCATGCCCACAACTACTCTCAATAATGAATCTCCTTATCTCAAACTCTTTCAAACCCTTCCAAATTATACAAAGTTACGAGGTTTTGGGTGCCTCTGTTACCCTTGGCTTCGCCCCTACACCTCACATAAACTCAACCCCCGCTCCACTCCATGTATCTTCGTAGGCTACTCTGCATCCCAAAGTGCTTATCACTGTCTTGACCCTACAACAAATTGACTTTATACTTCCCGACACGTCCAATTTGTGGAAACACAATTCCCATTTCAGTCCCTTACCTCTGCGACCCCAGCTTCTCTTCCCACACCCACGGCCTGGTGTGAATTCGCACTCACTATAATCTCACCTGACCCTTCCCAGAACAGTCCCCAAGCTCCTGCTCCCCCCTCCCCAGACCAACCCCTCACTCCCGCTGTCACCGTTCCCCCCAACCCCGACAACAGTCCCCCTGCTTCCCCTGCTCCCCATCATTCCCCTCCCGTTAATTCTCCTCCCCAGCCCCCGCCTCCTCCACCTTCTTGTTCCGTTGTCACTCGACTCACAAATAATATAGTCAAACCAAATCCTAAATATGCGAAAGTTGCTACACTCACTTCTCCTTCTACAGCCCTCCCTTCCACGGTCAAACAAGCGCTCCTTGACCCGCGTTGGCGCGCGACAATGGAAGCAGAATACACAGCACTCCTTAACAACAAAACTTGGTCCCTTGTCCCGTCTCAATCTCACTATAATACCATAGGATGCAAGTGGGTCTTTCGTATTAAATATAACCCCGATAATACCATTGACAAATATAAAGCTCGTCTTGTAGCCAAAGGTTTTCACCAAAGACCGGGTATTAACTACACCGCCACCTTTAGTCCCGTAGTCAAACCCGCTACTATCCGTCTTATTTTTTCTCTCGCCATCAGTCATTCATGGCCTCTTAGACACCTTGATGTCAACAATGCCTTTCTTCAAGGCTCTCTTTCTGATACAGTTTACATGGCTCAACCACCTGGCTTTGTTAATACCACCTCTCCGTCTCATGTCTGTCAACTAAAAAAGGCTATCTACGGTCTCAAACAAGCTCCCCGTGCGTGGTTTACAGAACTTCGTACCTATCTTATCTCCTATGGGTTCCTCAATTCTATTTCTGATCCATCTCTCTTTTATCTCAACCAACCGTCCCATACACTTTATCTCCTAGTCTATGTTGATGATATTATAGTTACAAGCTCCTCTCCTTCTCACCTTCATGCCTTCCTTCAAAGTATCAATTCCCGTTTCTCCTTGAAAAATCTCCGTCCACCATCGTACTTCCTCGGTATTGAAGTAACCCCCAACCCTCACGGCCTCCTCCTTACCCAAACCAAATATGTTACTGACCTTTTAAATCGCTACAACCTCGATAACAGTAAACCCTCTCCCACACCCCTAAACCCGTACCCACCCCTCACCACGTCCCCTGGTCCCATCATATCTAACCACTCCGACTACCGCGCCATTATCGGATCTCTCCAATACCTCTCCCTTACCCGCCCCGATATTCCCTTTACAGTTAACAAACTTGCCCAATTTCTTCATGAACCAAAAGAATGTCACTGGATTGCACTTAAGCGTTTGTTACGGTATCTTAATGGCACTACTGACCTCGGCCTTCAGCTACATTCTCGGTCACCCATCACTCTCCATGCCTTTTGTGATGCTGACTGGGCAGGTGACAAGGATAATTACGTCTCAACTACGGGATTCATTGCATATCTTGGACGTAATCCCATCTCTTGGGTATCTCGAAAACAAAAGACAATTGCTCGATCTTCTACCGAAGCAGAATTCAGAGCTATAGCAGATGTCACGGCAGAATTACTTTGGCTCCGTTCTCTGTTATCCGAATTGGGTCTTACTAGCACCTCGGTTCCGGTTGTGTACTGTGATAATTTGGCTGCCACACATTATTCGGAAAATCCGGTTTTTCACTCTCGTATGAAACATGTTGCTTTATCGTTCCATTTTGTTCGGGAACACGTGCGTAATAATGACATCCGGGTCCAACATGTTCACACCAACGATCAACTAGCAGATGCATTAACTAAACCCCTGCCTCGCCCACGCTTTGTCTCGATTATTTCCAAGATTGGACTATCCTCCGGCTTGTCCAACTTGCAGGGGCATATTAAGGATATATAATCCTCAAGATATTATGCTCATCTTTTATTATATTATATATCTTTCTTGTTAATATTGTTTCTCTATATTAGGAGTAAATATATTATTCTTTATCTAGTTTCCTAACTCAAGTCATCTAGGTTGTATTATATATGTTCTCTGTATTCTACTTATAAAATTAAGAAAAGTTTCCAGTATACTTCTGTCTCTTATATCTCTCTCATCTCCGTGGTCTTGTTGATCGATTCTCCTTTTGGCTTTTGGATCCTCGTTGGTGTTCGTCCGACTATCTTTGTTGCGGTTTCCTTGCATGTATCTTGAGTGGAGTTGTGTTTGGTCTTGGGTTTCCGTTTTTGGCTTTCGTCCGTCTGGGTTGGGATCTCTCCTTGGCGTACCCGTCCCTCTCTTTTACCTTGTCCTGTCACCGTTAAACTTGTTCCTCCTAGGGGTGATCCCCCCATTTCCCCCACCCCTGGTTTGGTCTCTCTTGTTCTTGGTTTTTGGGTCTGTTGGTGTCAATGAGTATAACTCATTTGGTTGTGGTCTTGTTTTGGGTCTGATATGGTGATCCCCCCCATTCCCCCACCTATCGGTCTCAGTCCTTTTATCACAAATGTTTGTCTTTTTTTGGTCTGGTTGCATGTTTAGCGGTGGTCCTGGGAGGTGTCGTGTGGTGAAATGGGTGTCTTTGTTGTGTTTTGATCTGCCTGGTGGATCTGGTGTTGGCTTCTCTTCTACTTTGGGTTCATGCATGTGTGTCGGTGTCTTTCTTAGTCGGTCGCTGGTTGTGTTTTGGGTGTTGCGCGTTTGGTTGTTTTTGATGGTGCCTTTGGGATCTTTTAATGACCTTGGAGATTTTGTTTTTTCTTTCTTTGGATTTGTGTCTTGGGTGTTGATTTTAAGTTGGATTGTCTGGGATCGAGTTGGCACGAATTAGATCTTCAGTGTGGTTGACTGGTTTGGAGGTGGTGAGTTTTAATCCAAATTAATGTCATTACAAGTTAATTTTCTGTTTTATCCTTTTCTTTTATTTATCTCAATTAATAAAGGTCTTTGTTGTAGTCGTTGGGTCCTTTTGAGGCTCTTGGTTGGGAGGTTAGTTGGGGTGTGCTTTCGAATCTGTCTCATCAATTTACTTGGTTCTTTGGATCTTTGGTCTTTGGACTGTTGGGGTGATGGGGTCGATCACCATGGTGTAGGAGATTCTTCTCCGCTGAAGATAAGCTTGTTCGGCTATTTCTTCCCCTTTTCTTTCTACGCTCTTGTGGCGTAACTACATCTGATCCGTCCCGTTGGCTTCATGGAATTGTTAGTAATACTGTTGACATGGATGCGGCTGCTCGTGGTCATCTTATCATTCACCATCATGCCCTCTTTACCCCAATGTGGGTTATTGTAATTTTATCTTTAAGTGCTTATGTAATTTTTAATTTCTGTTTTGATGTCTTGGTTTCTTATGTAACTTGTAGGGTACTATAATTCCCTTTCACTTCTGTCAAAAAAAAAAAAAATCATATATGCTAAAATAATAGATTGATCCCATTCTTGATATGTTTATGTTATGATATTCAATCAGTTTCTTATGAAATATATGGTACACTACTTTAAGCAAAATTGGTGTTACGCAGTATACTTCATTCTCGCAGCAATTGAAACCTGATTTGCAAACTTTTTAGCGTGAACAAATCAAGCTGCACGTTTATTACTTTATTTCAAGCAGATGACCATCCCAAAGTATAGGGGTTGAATGCCAATTAGTAACTTAATTAGTATTCCTTTAGTTCTTTAAAGAGTAGACAAAATGTTATAAATCATGCTAACCTCAAAAATTCGAAAACTCACCACCAGGCCGTTCCATGTACAATTTCAACAGTAATAAACCCTAATTGATAAACGAGAGGACATAGTAATTGTACTAATTGATAAACCCAAATAATTTTAACAAAACTTATTAATAATTGCTAAACTAAACCACAAAAGTAATTCACTAATTAAAGAATTATAATCAATTATTCAAATTTGTAAAACAATTAGATTCAATCTTAGGGAAAAAAAAAGTAGATATAGCTTAATTTGTCTTTATTTAAGAAAAGGGTATGATATTGAAAGTTAATGAAAAATGTATGTGAAAGAGTAAAATCCATATGTTAAAAAAATAATTTCGTTTAATAATTGATAAACAATAAAATTAGTTTATTAATTAGAGAATTATAATCATTATTCAAGTTGATAGGGCAATTCAATTCGATTTTAGGAAAGAAGAAAATAATTCCTTATTTTTATATATTTTAAAAAGTTAATATAATTTACAAAATAAATTAAAAAGGATTTTAAACATAAAACAGACCTCTACAATAAAAGACGGACGAGCGACAACTTAAAAATCGGAGAAATAATGCAGAAGAGAGAACACGGTAAACAAAGCGGCGCAGGCGGTGGCGCCACCGCACCGCCGGTGAAGAGAGGCCGTCCGATCGGAAGTTTAACTAACAGCTCTGCCGTCTCCGCCATTGCCGCCGCCGCCGATTCCGCCGCACCTTCCTCTCTCCTCGGTCCCACTTTTCAGGTCCACAGTTCCTTCGCTGGTCCGTTCTTTTCTCTCTCATTTCCCCTCTTTTTTAATATTATTATATTAGTCTAGTGCCGGAACTAGGGGTTAGCTGAGACGGTCGGCCTGACCTTTTAGATTTCACTATAGGCTAGCTTATTTCATTAGTCGGGTCAGTAATTATTGTGTAAGACGGTTTTACAATCTACACTGTCAGAGTGTCAGCTGTTCTTCAGAAACTTTTGGATTTTACTATCGGCTAGCTTATTTCAGTAGTCGGTAATTATTGTGTAAGACGGTTTTACACCGTGCAACGATTCTTTTGTAGATTGAATAATTTATTTACTGATAGTAATCAACTAGGGTTTAACCAATTAAGGGTCCGTGTTACGCAAGTGCGGGATGAGTGCCAACTAAAAGTACTAATGGCCTATGCTATTGGAAGCTTCTTTCCTGATAGTGTTACGGCATTCAGGAGTTTCATCAGTCGTAACACGGTCTTATTCTATAGTTTGTGTTGGTTAATGTTCGGGATACTGTAGTGATCTGCAACTTTGTATGTCGAGTTTCCCTGTAGCCGTTACTGATTCCCTTTGCTTTGGATGATTATTGAATATTGATTGACCTAGATTTTGGGAACTATTTTTTATTTGTTTTCTTATTTGTCGAATTATTAGCCCTATTAGCAATTTAGCATCACTTTGAAGAGGTTCGAGCTCTACTAAATTTGATGTGAAGAACTACGAATCTACAATGCTACTCCCTCTTGTTAAACAGGGTACCTTGTTATTGAGATGTTACCCGCTATAATGATGGTGCTTTTTTGGCATTGTAAGAATGCCCCCAGCTCTGACTTCCCGTTATTTACTAGAATGTGGACCTTGAGATGTACTATGTTTTATTTGTATATAGATACTGCTTGACACAGTTGGTGAAAGTATGACTGTGATGAATAATTTACTGTCCACATGGTGAAAGATTGAATTTTGACAGCAGTCCATCAGACATTACTCAGTTGCAAATGACAAAATTGTTTCCCCGATTGTCACACAATTGGGAGTTTGGGTCAAAGTTCACTTTTTTTTGTCCTCTCATAAATTTCTAATCCTTCGTCTACCTGAGAAGTATGATCCTCTGCATTGATAGGCTTTCATCTACTGAAAAAGCATTTTACTTTACATCAAAACTATTAATTATTGATCCTTGGAAATAAAGCGAGCTTGTTAGGCCTTCTACAACTTGTTCATGATATGTTGTAGCATCTAAGGTCTAGTATCATGCAATATACAAAGCAATCAGTCATTCTGGGAGTTGAAACAGAATGGAGACATGAATCTTTTTAGGGTGAAAGAATATTTTTTTTACCGATTAATTCATTGTCCATATATGACAGTTTATTCAAGTTCTTAGTTTATTCGAAGAAAACTTTTTTTTTGTGGACTTTCTGACAATAATTTCTCAGCTGCTACTGCATTTTTGTTGTTTGGCTGTTCTCGAATTGAAGATGCACAAAATTATTGAATGGCTAAACCTTAAGCGAGGTCTATTTGTTAGTTCCTTTTATTTGTAACCAGAAGAGAGCCGTTCACTGTTGACTACTCAAGGGACCTTATTGAGTTTGTCGATGTTCTCAAAATTACTGACATATGTCAAAGTCGGTCTGTCCCTATTGGTGCTTTTTGTTGGTGTAGTCTTAGAGAGTTAACCACCACTGGGAAATTGTTCGACAGATCAAAATCACAAGAGGATTGTGTTGGCTCTCCAAAGTGGCTTGAAGAGTGATCTTACTTGGGCACTAAACACTCTTACTGTGCTAGCATTCAAAGAAAAGGATGAAGTTCGTAAAGATGCTACCCCACTTGCTAAGATACCTGGATTACTTGATGCTCTTCTTCAAATTGTATGTTATTTCACCAACTTGGGCTAATTTGGCTTTCATTTGAGATGTTTGGAGTGTAACTGCCACTTAATACTACCAAAGTTGGGGAAGGAGTTTAAGTATTCTGTTTATACAGATAGATGACTGGCGTGACATAGCTGTACCAAAGGAGTTTTCCCGTAACCGACGGGTGAGGCTATTGGGTGCAAATGCTCTTGTGACAGGGTTTGGAAGTGAATATGATGCATTGGCTTCCAGTGATAATCCACAGTCCATGTAAGTTCTTGTAATATCATCTCTATACACATGTTAGCGTTTTAATTTGTGATGAAGCGATGTAGGGATTTCGATGGCCGAATTTATATATGATTGTGAAGGAATATTTTGTAGTGCTGGAACTGGTTCATCTGCCACTGATTCATCGCAAAGAATGGCGGCTAGACCTCGTCCTACATATTGGTGGTTTGAGGAAGACGGGCTGTTCAATTTAGATGATGACGGAAGGGCCGAAAAACAGCAGTGTGCAATTGCTGCATCAAATATTCTTCGCAACTTTTCCTTTATGCCTGAAAACGAAATCATTATGGCCCAGCACCGCCATTGTCTAGAAACAATATTTCAATGCGTAGAAGATATGAACACTGGTAAGAGCGATAATGGGATATTGAGTTTCTTTTTGCTCTTTGTTAGAGATGTATAGATGGTTACTAGTGACTTTAAGAGACTAAATGCTAGATGATTCCTCCTCACACTTACGTCAGGAGGGATTCAAGAAAAGCTTGTTTTATATTTGACCATGTCACAATCGTCTTAGTAACAAAACGTTCGCAATACTTAATTAACGGCGAGTCTTGTAAGAGACAATCATGTGAGAACAACTCAAATGCTTATGTATTCCTAATTTAATTATGAGGTGATTAGTTGGGCTCACACTTTAGAATGTCTCATATACTCTGTAAAGTGTTTGTGCCTTTTGAAGTATAGATAGTGTGTCTAATAAATGTTTGTGCTTTCGCGACCTTTTGTAATGTGTAATGGAATAAGGTGAAAATTTCATTTAACCTAAAGTCTAGGCTATGTCTCGGGTTCTCAGACAGCAATGGACTTTCTTAAATTCAGCTCTATACAAAAGTTGGTCTGGATTGAGTAGGGTATTTGTCTTCACTCTTCCTTTTTGTCATGTTATTTACTGTTCTCAACCCCCCTATGTTATGCATGCATTTATGGCTTGTAAAATTATGCCGAGGGCTATCTTTCCAGCCGAGACAAGTTTAAGTGAAGTTGTTCAAGGTTTTATTAGAGGAAAGCTGTGTATGATTTGTTTGCAGCTAGTTTATGAATTTATTTTTGATGAAATTATATTTTACAAACCTGTTTACGATTTGTTCGCAACTAACTTCAGAGGATGAAGAACTTGTGACAAATGCCCTCGAGACGATAGTAAATGTGGGCCCATTGCTTGATCTACGGGTCTTCAGCTCGTCAAAACCTTCATTTGTCAAAATGACGTGAGCATTTCTCCTGCTAATGAAATGACCTCTTCTGATTGCTGAAATTTAGCATCTACTTACAAAATGAATTTTTGTTTTTGAAACCAGGGAAAAGCGTGCTGTTCAGGCCATGATGGGCATGCTTGATTCTCAAGTTAAAGCATGGCACTGTGCTGCTGCCGAATTGCTTGGTCGTTTGGTCATAAATCCTGACAATGAACCATTTCTTCTTCCTTTTACCACTAAGGTTTCGTCTGCATTTTGTAGCATGTTCCTTACTACTTAACCTTTTCTTCCTCTTAACATTTGTAACCTTCTTCCCCTCCTTTTGGTTGACCATATTTACTTCTTACACTGTTTTGTTTCTTTATATGTTATTTGCGGTGACAACTCACAATAGTTTCTGACCTCACATTTTTTTCCGAACTTGTGATGTCCTCATCATCTCACGAGGTTCCTTAATTATTGTGCTCAAGGAGACATGGAGTTTATAACTTGGTTGGAGGGTCTAGGGAGTTCAGTTTCTGACATAATCGTCCTATATATTGCTGCAGCTCTACAAGCAGTTAGTCAATCTACTGAGTATACCAGTGGCTGATACACAAGCGGCTGCTGTTGGAGCACTTTATAGTCTCGCAGAAGTTAATATGGACTGCAGGCTAAAACTCGCCAACGACCGATGGTGAGATTTCACTCCAGTGTTTTTTTCTCTGTTTTCTTTATTAAGACACTCTCATCTCTAAATGTGAGACTTTGATCTTTGATTTAAGGAAGAAAATGCGTTATGAATTTATGAACATTGGATCATTAAATACGACATGTGCCTCAAAGATTTTTGTGAGGGGTTTGATGTTCACAATCTTATCCGTTAATTTTTTTTTTCACGAAAATAAATACAACCTCTCTTGTATCGTTTGGTAAAAGCTTGTAGCGAGGAGCATCTTTATAGAGAATGGGGCAATAATAGTGAATAATTGTCTACGTGATTCGTAGGCCCTATAGGATTGCGCTAACTAGGTGTAGTTAAATAACCTGCAGGGCTATAGATCGGTTGCTGAAAGTTATCAAAGCGCCTCATCCAGTGCCAGAAATCTGTCGAAAGGCTTCTACCATCATCGAAAACTTAGTATCGGAGCCACAAAACCGACAATATCTCCTTGCATACGAGAATGCATTTGCAGAGATACTCTTTTCGGAAAGTAAGCATGCTGATGCATTTGCTAGGATACTCCATGAATTGACATCTCGGCCGAACAACAAACAAGGGATCACTCGCGGAATATGGGGAATGTAGTTTGCTCCTTGTTTTCCATAGCCACCTGATTCTTATGAAATGGTTGTAAATTTGATAACTTTATTCACTGTAAAAGCTTAGAACAAAATGTTCAGCAATGTACTAAATTTTCTATTTAATTCTAGTGTCTCTTATCTTTCCAATTCTTATGATATATAAATCATTGATTGAGTCGGAACCATCAGCTTAGGCTTTCGACTTTGGTCTTCTCACTTATTTTTTCCACCAGTACGCGAGTTTCAGTGACCTTGAGATCGTAAGTTAAAAACTTCGATTGCTCTGCTATTTTCACAAGTGAAATATTGTGGATATTTTGTTTCTTACATGTCTTAATTTCGAGAAATATGAACATACTCGGATGTATTATCTCACTATCATATGTTATTGAAATTATGTGTATTTATTCCGAGTTTTTTAGAGTTTATAAGTTATTTTTTAACTTTTTGCCGTCAGAACATAAATTTAAATGAGCTTATATGTGATGTTTTGAGTTATATTCTAATTTTTTGAGCTTAATATTTAAGTGAATAAACTTATGTAATTTTTATAGTGAAACTCATAAACTTTAATACAAAACTCGAAACCTTATTATAACACTAAAAAAAATAGAAAACTAATTATAATACATCTAATGTATAATCTAGTTACTGTTTAATTTAGAGTTTCGTTCCTCTACTTATTCTTCTTTTTGGTGATTTTCTATAATCTCTTTAATCTCCGACTAATGATATGTTTAGTGATAAAAGAGCAATGTCAACAAAAATCTATGTCTATAGAAGGAATATAATTTAACTCATTCTGATTGGTTCTTTGAAATAAAGAAATAAATTTGAATCACCCATTAACTTTTAGTTTTATTTAATTTCCCTCACTCCTAAATTCATAATTCTCATTCATAATTCACATTTCGTCATTGTCATAATAAAATACGATACGATCAAATTATTGTTCATCGAAAATATAAATAACAGTATAAAACGTTTCAATAAAATACGATATAAAACGGTCTAAAAATTAAATCCGAAAAAAAAAGCTTAGAAACACAAAAAATAATTACAGTCCAAAAATTAAATTACATTATGTTCTTCAATTTTCCAATTAAATTAAATTAGATTATATTTTCCAATTTAATCATGGCAATTTATATTCCAGTATCTAAGGTAATGCTTGTAATTTCGACCCGTGCATCTTTTTACACGGGTAAAACTAGTAATTTCTCAAAATTTGACTCGAAAATGTAATTTAATTAAAGACCGTCACTCGCGAGTCGAATAACGGATAGTTGTTAAATTAATACGAGGCAAATGTCTTAAAAAGTGTCTTAACGGTAATATAATAAGAATATACTAATGACATTCCCTAATGGTAGTTATTCAATACATCTATCTATCCCTCATCTTCCTACAACGTTGAATATTTTTTCTCCTATTTCTCTGCATTTCTCAAGGTTATTTCTCCCTTGATTGTTTCTGATTAATCTTTTATTTATGAATTTATGAATTCAGTGATGTTTGATCTTATTTTATGTTGATAATTGTCAATTATTCTGTTAATAAATTCCCCTAAATGTTTGATCTTTGCTATTGATTTTATTTCATTTTTTGTGATATAATTGATGGATTGATTGGATAATTTTGAGGATTATGTGCTGGTGATACATTTGTTGGTTAGGGTTTTCAATTTGTTAATTGTATGGAAATAATTCCCAAATTGACAATTGTTCAGGAGGAATTAAATGTATAGGTTTTGGCATGTTGATGCATAGGATCAATAATTCTGAATGTTTGATACAAATGTGATTTAACTTTCTTATAGAATGTTATAAACAGCTTGTAAATCGTGTTTTGTATGATACATTTTTGCGTTTTCTGGGTAGTGTGAGCTTTCTTCCTATTTGTCCATGATGCTTGGCATTAAAGGTGTTTTTGTTCTCCATAATTCATATTGTGTCCAAAGATTTACTTGCCACTATTTGTTGTAAGTTTGGCTTCGCCATTTTGAGGTATACCGTATTTGTAACATTATTAGAGTGTTCAAATGCTGGCAATGCAACAATGGAAGCTAAAGGAGAAATTTGAGTATATTTCGATGTTAAGCTGGTCATCATCTATTTCTCGTATTGAGAGTATTTAATCATATACTATGAAGTAGGCTAATCGCTTAATCGTTATTTGATCTCTTGAATTCTTATGGTTCCATGATATTTCATTTATGTATAAAAGTTTACTCTGCATCTAACTTTTTGCAATTTGTTAGGTAATCCCATAAAAAGGTCAACTTTGGATGAGTGACGTGACTGACGTCTATAAGAATAGCAATGAGTAACCGGGTAGAGCTTGGTAGACCCTCGTCAGGTACTTCACTGACCCCGCTTTCTCAATTAAATTCATCACACAGACGGTGTTCGAAAACTTAGGTGGGGATACTTGTCATTATGTTATCTAGCGTCAAGGACATTTAACCATCTCTGGTGCTAGCTGTTAAGTGTTATGCTTGCTGGGAAAGCAGGTGGAGAAGCATGTTCTTTGTAACACGTAGTTTCTTCTGTGTCTCTTTGTATTTCTCCTTCAGGCAAAAGGAGGCTGAAGGATCTATTGCGTCAACAGGATAATCGTTGTTGTGCTGATTGTGGTGCCCCAGATCCGAAATGGGCGTAAGTTCTTGGTCATTAGTCTTATTATTGCCTTAATTCTCAAACTTCAATGATATTATGTAGTGTTGTTGGCTACCTGCTTCATCATATTTATTTGTTACCCATATATCCATAGCTCTTTCTCCCTCATTCACTTAAACGGACATGTGTAGTCATCTATTCATATAAATTGATGAAATAGCCTTCAAGGTAATTTTGTTTATAATCCTATATGGCATTTATCCGAGTCTTTGTCATTTTCAGTGTTGCAAATTTCCAAGAGCATTGAGCTACAGATTAGAGATAGCTAGGTCATGAATATTGTGACCTACCAAACGGTGCCTTCTAATTTGTCAGTTTTTATGTTTCTGTGGATAGTATCTAACGAGTCATTTTATCCTTTCTAATTGGTGGCAGTTGTCACTTTCAGTTTCCTGATTTGTAAACATATACACTATCACAATCTGTATGAGATTTTCCTACTTTTGTGACCGTGTTTAATAACTCAAGCTATTCTAGATACGTATCAGAACATGGAAATAAGTTCAGAATATGATGTGATGCAACTTTTTCAAGTCCGGCGAGAGAGCTTTAATATCACAGTGTAATGCTTACACAATTATCCAAAGGGATATACAACCTTATACAGTTAATTAAATCACAGTGTAGTGTATGTTCCCTGTTCAGGTAATATGTGATATCACTTGATCCCCTTTTTATGATACAAGTCAGTTACCTGCTACTTTGAATTTAAAGCCTGAGTTACAAGTTTTGCATCATGTCATTTTCCTTGCTTATATAGAGACATGACATAAATAGATTGTGTTAAGCAAGATGACCGAGTTTACTAGATGATATTTTTTTTTCCAGATCTGCAAATATTGGAGTATTTATATGCTTAAAATGTTGTGGCGTACACAGAAGTCTTGGAACACATGTCTCAAAGGTATTGCCAATTATCACTAGGAGCATTTCTGATGATAAATTATAAAGTTTTTACTCATCTTCCACCTTCTCAGCGATATTACTGCATTCAAATTCTTTTCAAATGTTGTGTTTTGAGAAGATCTCAGCGCAACCTTCAAAATAGAAAACTATTGGTATCAATTGGTGGACTCATCATATTACTGCTAATCTATTTACAAATCGAATGTTTGAATATGGTTTTCTGGGGACTTATTTTATGGCCGATTCACAAGCGAACTCGCCTCTATAGTTTTGTGCCCATTAAAAAGACCCGTTGGAATCACACTGAAGATGTTGTTTCCCTTGCAAGGAGAGAACCCATGATTCTTATTCATTTTTGCTAACGAATGACGCATATAGTTGATTGACTTGCAATTTGTCTTATATTCCAGTGGGAAATGTGAAATACATGATAAATGAAGTTTTATGAGTTCATGATTTTCCCAGCATAGTGCAGAGTAAGTGGTTGGTTAGATCATTTTGGGACTTAGGGTCCTTTCTGAACTTGACCTGTTGTGTTATATAAGCACCATATTCATTCCTCTTGAGTGACACATGTCACTTCTTCTTATGTGTATTGTGTAGGTTTTAAAGTATTTTTGGTTTTAGTCACATTACATATTTTTCTTCCAGGTTCTATCTGTGACATTAGATGAGTGGTCTGATGAAGATATTGATGCGATGATCGAGGTTGGAGGAAACGCTGCTGCAAATTCAATATACGAGGCTTATATTCCCGAGGGATCTACAAAGCCTGGACCTAATGCAAGTCACGATGATCGTACGAGATTCATCAGGTTTATGTCTATCATTTTCAGTCAAATAACCTCTTAAACATCTGTTTTGAGTTCCTATTATTTCGAGAGTTTTTCTAGACCGAAGTGATGGTGTGCACAGTGTCCTTACTGAAACTATTTTCATCTCAGTAACCAATGTTTTCCTTGAAGCAGTGTAGTTGAGAAAAATGTTGACAAATATAGAAAGTTTATTTGTAGATTGACACATTAAGTTTTCTATGATCTGATGAAATTTCAGCTTTGAGTGTTTAGCCAATTATGCATCCTTACTTTAGGACTCTCTAGTTTCTGTTTTGTTGGATGTAGTTTAGGACAGGGGAAAGTAAGAGTATAAAAAGAGTTGTTTTCACTAGTCCTGCAATACACCCAAGCCCAGCCCTTGCAAAGTTGGAAAGTTTCTTGAGTGGAATTTAGAACCATAATAGCATACACATCTCCATTCCTTCTCTTTTGTCCTTTCCCTTTTCGATCTTTCTCCAACTTCTCCTTCCTTCCAAAAAATGTACTGATATTAGCCGGGTGTATGTCAGCGCCATCATGATTTGGAGCTAGAGTAAAATCCCTGGTGTGCAGAGTACTCCCATCAATTCCCTTCTTTTACCACCAGTATTTTCATAGGTAGCTCAAAGTAACAAATAGTTACCTGTACCCCTTTCTTTAACCTTCATTCCTCTCTCTAGTGGCAAATATTGATTAGGTACACTTCTGCGAAAACTGGAAAGGGAGAGAATTATGTTTTGAGCAAAACCTGATGTTGAAGTCTTCCTCATCTACACGATTGTGGTTGTAAGCATGCATTTAACTAGATCAAACTAGACTTCAATTATTAGCACTAGTTTGTGAATTACAACACTCATGTGTATTTTCTTTCGTCTCGTGTTGTAACAAAAACAATCCAAATAAGAAAAAAAGTTGGCAGAAAATTGCTCCACTTGTTTTGCTCTACTTGAAAGTTTTGGCACTATCTAGACCAAGTTTAAAATATTTGTATAGTTTTGAATAATTAATGTTATTTAGTAGCTGCTAGGGAAGGACATTATAGGCCTGAAAATAGGAACATCTTCTACACGAAATTATTCTAGGCACCTAAAATTTCTTTCCATGGTTTTCCAAATCTGATCTTAAAGTTACTCAGTCCCCTCTGCTTGCGGGTAGTCATCTTAAGTTATTGATACCCCAAACCTCAATAACTAACAAACATTAAGTCACTTAGATGAATGCCCTGCATGTGATATATGATGCAAGTAGAATCTGTGTTACTTAATGTTTTTCAGTTAGAACCTAAATTACTATATTTTGTCAATTATCAATGTAGATCAAAGTATGAGCTGCAAGAGTTCCTGAAACCTAGTTTGCGGATCGTGTCAATGCCTAATGCAAAGGGCTCACATCAACCAACCTCTTCCAAAGAGGCTATTAATCTTTTCCAGAGCTCGGATTCCTCCAAAAAGCCCGACCATGCCGTAAGTTGCCTCTCTGTTTTCCTGAATTTATTCATTACATTATTGATTAAGCAGATCCTAATATGAAGTCTGTATGCTGTCCAACATCTGTTCAGCTGAGCATAATTTGTGATAGATATCGAAATCAGTTTGTTTGGTCTTGCTGTGGTCTTGGTGTCAAAAGGCACGAGGTTTACCGACACCGCGACACGATAAGGGGCTATGGCAATGAGGCGCTTCGTTCTGACAAACAAATTTGCCTACAACATAATATACTTTGAGCCCTTGACCTCAAGGTTGAATACTCACTAGTTGATCATTGAGCCAAGTGGGTTAAATGATAATTTATACACTGCAATTTATCTGACCAAATAAGGCAGCAAAGGCTGCCCCCCTCCCAAATACATTGAGATCTTCCATTGGATGGGGTAATGAAAAGGCAAAATAGAACTTATTAGAAAAAAATATGGAATTTGCACTTAAGGCCTTTTGGCTAGTTC
Organism: Silene conica; assembly: GCA_029255685.2. Taxonomy (NCBI): domain Eukaryota; kingdom Viridiplantae; phylum Streptophyta; class Magnoliopsida; order Caryophyllales; family Caryophyllaceae; genus Silene; species Silene conica. The sequence goes on from CM055314.2 coordinate 81,350,042, forward strand.
CTCACCAACCCTGCGCTTAAGAATCAGCACATTTTTTAAAACTAAGATTGTTGTAGAGACATGTCAAGGGACACTTGATGTCAGATCTTCCATTATCGCCCTCCAAGCTTTAACATGGAGTCAGGCAAACACCTTACTAATCTACGAGAACATTGCTCTTTCATTACCTCTGTGTTCTGAATAACCGTCGAGGATATAAAAGTGTTTTCAGTAACCTGTATTCATATTATATTGTTTAAATTGGTCAACATGTGCTCTATTCGTTTTTCTTTGTGACATTTTTACCTATAGAAACTTTTTTCCTTTCTGCACATATGTGATTCCAGTGGTTTTTGTAACAGGAAGGAATGGTAGAATTTATCGGAGTGTTGAAAATCAAAGTGGTCAAGGGGACAAATCTAGCAGTCAGAGACATGTTATCAAGTGATCCTTATGTTCTCTTGAATCTTGGGCAGCAGGTGTGTTAGCTTCGTGGTACCCCTTGATCAAGTTAACTACATTTTGATTTGAGAAATCGAAGTATGTTGCTTTTCTCATAGAATATTCTATAGCTATGTTACTCAGACTCGTTTAGAAGTGCCCGACATGGGTACGTGTCCAAGTGTGGATTGGGCTATTTTATTGAAAAATATGCATATTTTGGTATAAAATGGGATGTCCAGGTGTCATACCCATGTCCCAGTGTGAGTGTCGGACACGTGTACGCAAGGAAATTAGAAGAGTCGGTGTAACATAGTTCTATAGAAAGAGCCTTAGGTACACAGGCTGAGTACTTTATAAGACTCCACTGGGTGGTTCTGATGTGTTACTTATATTTCCACCAGAGCCGGAAGAGTTTCTCGAGGATAGCTTCGTTCATCTTTGAAATATAATGGTCTTCATATAAAATCGTTGTGTGAATCTACATCATTCGGTGTCTTTCTTATAGGGAAGATGCCATGTATGCTTTTGGAACATCCTCCCTGTAGAGTCAACATTAAATGTGGCTTTGGTGCATTAAAATATAATTTTGATGTTTTCAGGACTTGCTCTATAATCATGTTTATAAAAATAGTATTATCTGTTAATGGCCAATGGAATTCATTCTCATTCTTTAAACTCTAATTCTACTTCCAGACGGTGCAAACAAGTGTGTCAAAGAGCAATCTTAATCCTATTTGGAATGAAGAACTCATGCTCTCTGTACCTCAAAGCTACGGGCCTATAAAATTGGTGAGCTTTTTTTTAAGTTACACTGGTTTTATGAGTCCCTCTTTCCAATTCCTTATGTAGATGCTTCATTACAGTTTCTGATTTATTTAGAATGTTACTTGCCTAGCATTGTCAGTTATGATCATTGGACTGCTTTTATTTGCGGCATAGTTTATGCATCTAGGTTTCTTTCCTCTGCCTCAGTTATATTCAGATCATCAAATTTTTAAAAGGAAGAACCACTGACCATTTCAGAACTACACGTTCTTCCAACTTCTTTCTAGACGTTGTTTTAGGTAAGACTACTGCTCGTATATGGTAAAGAAGGGATATGTGGCTCAATAATGAAAACAAAACGAATTTATTTAAAATGTAATCTCTATCCCTCCCTATCCCTCAACCTCACAAAAACGTCCTTAGTTTGCTGTCCTCACAACCCATCTCTTCGCGATCCTCACAACCCAACCAACCACACAGCTCTTAACCCCATTCAACAACCTAGAGGATGTGAGAAACACGTACCACAAAAGGGGGCAAGTGTCAGCCGGACATTTTTTCGAGCACTTGAGTACTTCTAAAGGAGAAATCAAAGTAAACCGCCTTTTCTAGCACTTGGAACAAATTGGGGGTTAGAGTTTGTAGAATTGGGCATTTGGTGGTGGTGGAATAAAGTGCCGACTGGATGAGGGGTGACAGGGAGGTGGAGGTGAGCATTGGAGAAAGGTTTTATGTGGAGTGTACTGCTCATGGTGCAGGGCATGCGTGAGGAGGGCTGACAGTGAACCTGGAGAGTGAGGGCCTTGGAAGCTAGAGTAAATGAAGGGAGACATCAATGATGGCTTTATGAATGTTCTCTGTAGTTGGCATCAGAAAGTGGCGAGATGAGGAGATCATAGGAGGGTCTGTCAACTTGTGGCTGTTGTGGGTGATGACAGTGGGTGTTAGGTTGATCTAGTCGAGTTTGTTGGATTGAAGGCTCAGGGTGTAGGGTGTGGTGGTGATTAGCGGAGAGAGTTAAGGTGGTATTATTAAGTTGGGTTTAGCAATGGCAGTTTTTGTAATAATTTTGCAGCCGTTGGGACAATTTTGACACAAAACATTACATGCATGCAACGAAAAGAAATAGAAAGAACGAAGGAGAATAATTCAGGAGGAAAAGTGGGGAAAGAATGTGTAACTGTTGAGGAAGATATATCTATTGTGCTTTCCCTTCTCTCATTTTTGTTTTTGTTTTCCTATACTTTTATTCAAGTCTTGCATTACTTTATGTAATGTGAACAACTATGCGAACATTTGCCTCGCAACATATGTTGTGTTCGACCTTTGATACATTGTCTTCTCATTGCAGCAAGTGTTTGACTATGACACGTTCTCAGCTGACGACATCATGGGCGAGGCTGAGATTGACATTCAGTCGTTAATCACCTCCGCAATGGCATACGGAGACCCAGGAATGTTTGGCAACATGCAAATTGGAAAATGGCTGAAATCAAATGATAATGCTCTTATAGAAGATAGCACTATCAACATTGTCGATGGAACGGTGAAACAACTGATGGAACTAAAGCTCCAAAATGTCGAATCAGGAGAGATAGAACTAGAATTAGAATGGATGCCTCTTGATCAATAGCCATCGATAATTTGGCATACACCTCGCTCCAGGAATGAAATCCTAAAGGTAACATATATAGAAACAAAGAAAATGTGCAATAAGCAGTGTGCAAATAGCATCATACCGTGCATTCAGACTGCGACATTACCATTTTGTATCCTTTCTCTGTCGAATATCGTTTGATTTTGTTTCCCTATGAGAGAAGTTTTGTATTGATTGTGCAAATTGCTAAACTAGAACATTTTGGTATACTGTTGGATTAAGTGATTAGAGAATGATGGTCAAGCAACCATCTGTAAACTTAACACTCGGACCGGATTTATGGGTGTAGCATTGTAAACCTTTTTTCGCTTCTTTGAGAGAAATTAATTTCTTGCACAAACATGTACTCCGCCCCTCGCTGTTTCCATTTCAGGTGGCTGTTTCCACTTCTGAAATAGTATGGAATTAAACTATATGTTCCATAGAAGCGTCTGTGCCTGTTATACTTCAAATTGGGTACGAGTAAATTCAGTTTTTGACGTAATTTTCATCGAGATTATTTGACAACAGTCTCTTTCTGTCTGACAAATCCCGAAAGGTATGATTACTTGTATGTTGCTCACTTGCAATTCACAGGATATCATCGGCGAGAGTTTTTAAGACACCGAAACAATGTTCTGCCGTAAACATTGGATGCAATACTTTTGTTGACCACATGAATTGGGGATTTCCCCTTCAAAAAGATATGATCTTGTACAGAGATTTGGCCTCACATCTATCAGAACATGTACAATAGATTTCCTAGGTTACAGTTATTTGCAGTTCTGCAATCTAGCTAACCATCTAATCTTTCTCCTACCTATCATACTACGCCGCGTGATCAATTCAAATTGGTCATTTTTTGTCTGTCGCGCCATATTACGACTCAATTTATGCATTCCGAGAGCCTGCATTGATACTAGAGAAAGAACAGATGGTCTCCATCTCTAATAACACATATATCATCTACCTCTGCATTCTCAGAATTGATTATTTTTGTGAAATTGCATCCTGCAAACTTTTGTCCTGCATTACATCAGATAATTGGACGAGTTAGAGCTTATCTACTGTATGGAAGTTCATTACTCGGACTTGGTTGCAAGTGTCGGATACAGATGTGTATCAGTCAGTAACTATCTGTCAGGTATGTCTTTAAAGAATTGGCAAAGAAAAGGGAGTTTACCAGCTATTCGAAGCAGATCATCAATCGAATCAGGAAGAACAATGAGTTTTCCAAACTGCTGCTTGTTGTTATGTTCACTTGCCAATTGATTATGAATAGTAACTCTGCTTTTATTGCAGAAACCTGATATTGGTCTCTCAGGTTGGTTGCCAGATTGGCTAGATCTACTCTTGCTATTTCGGGTTATGTTATCGAGTTGCGGTTCATAGATGCTGTCAACCTCATTAATACTGTCTTCACAGGATGTCTTATGCTCATGAATGTATCTGTTTTCTTTCTCCAGTGATGGGTCTGAATCACCTGAACTCCACTTGACAGGCGCATCTGTATCGACCAGAATCTTAACCTCGCCCAACTCCTCTTTGCAATCGCCACGACTCATTTCTTGATGGCTTGGATTTATCGTGTCGTAGCCCATATCATTAAGATGATAGCCTTCAATATTTCTGTCTTCAACAAATCCTTGGCTTTCTAGGGCTTTCAGTTTCTGCCAGAAAATCGAGATGTAAGTTAGCTCTTTTCCGATTGTTGGTTATTAAAACGAACTGAACAAGACAAATATCGAAACCAAACACAATCTGAGGCCTAATACCAGGAATAGATTGCTCATAATGATCTGCCCATCAGCCTTATTTGCTTGAATAATGTTCAAAAATGAATTTCTTTTGAGCCTTAAGATCTGAGACAGTTCGGTGGTTCGGACACTCAGCGGCTGTGGCCTGTCACATAACACCCCTATCTCCCCAAAGGTCTCTCCTGCCAGTACCTTCACAACAACCTGTTGATGTCCGGAACGCGCTATCATGTCCTACAAACATCGACAGCTACATTAATCAGTTTACTGCTATGAAATATACTGGCATTGCTGGTTGAGCAAACCAATGGTAGACATTGTGATTAGGATGTTTTACCGCTGCGCCAGACACAAGGATATATATGTCCATTGGAGCTTCATTCTGCAGAACTACATCTTCCCTTGGAGGGAAATACTCTGCCTCCATTTCCGAAACCTGCACACAAGAAAACTTAATGTCATAAACCACCCTGGTATGATCCGAGTCAAATGTACGCAATCTTTCCATGCTAACAGTGACGTAGCCAGGATTTGTCGTTAGAGTGGTTGAAAAAGTCGAAAATTTGGGAGACGACTGCTCCTTCTATCCCCCCTAGCTTCATCACCGCTTAATAAAGAGACTGTTTCCAGACGACCCATAAAGAATAATTGCATCGATGACCGACAAATCCTACTTTAAATCACATTTGACAAGTGATGAGGAGGACCACTCATGCTTTAATTTAAGAAAATGTAATTGGTCCTCCATGCATGATAATTGAGGCTAGAAAATGGACATACCAATTGAAAAAGGAAATTATGAGAAACTCCATTGAAGAGTTGTACTTTTTGAAGAATTGGAAAGAAAAGATAATGAGAAATATTTGATCTAATTGCTCTTGGAAGTTCATTTAGTGTTTCTTGTTGTTTCATCCCTTCAGTTTTGAATTTCAGACAAATATGTGATAACATTTGATCTTGTATTCTTGCTGGTAATTGATTTCTTGCTGCAAATTCTGTGCATGCCCTCACTGTGTCCCTCTGCATTACAAGTTCCACATTTTTCGCAAATGGTCAGTGTGCGATAATAAATATTTGAGGTCAATTTGGGTTACGGGTTAAATTCAGGTTCTCTGTGGGGGTATGAATTGTCATTCAGGTCGAGTCGATTTTGTGAGGCTAAGGGTATACATCTTAATAAACATTTTAGGTCAATTTGGGTTACGAGTTAAATTCGGGTTCTCTGCGGGGGTATGAATGAATCTGTCATTCAGGTCGAGCCGATTTTGTAAGGCTAAGGGTATACATCTTAATAAACATTTTAGGTCAATTTGGGTTGCGGGTTAAATTCAGGTTCTCTATGGGGTTATGAATGAATCTGTCATTCAGGTCGAGTCAATTTTTATAGGCTAGGGGTATACATCTTCCATTAGGTTATGGTCCCAAAAAAATTATTTATGGTGGCTTGTTGAAAAATTGAAAGCTATATTATAGAAAAATTATAGTAATGAATTAATTTTACATATAAAAGTTGATGTCTCGAGGGTTCGTTGTCAATAAGTCATACTTGTACTTTCGTTAAATTTAAGAAACGGTTTATTGATACAAATAGAGACACCCAGTCCTCTCTTTAATTTCTTTAGAATATTTGAGTAAATATTATGAAATATATACTCGAATGAACGTTAATTTTTACAATTTTTAGACCAGTATATCTTTTTAAAAAAGTCAAGATTTAACTCGAGAAATGAAAACGTCGTATACAGAAAAACGGAATAGTCGAATTACTTACGAAGTTTCGGGTTCGACTGGTGCCATGAACAACAAGATTAGTCATATTGCCAATGATGTAAGAAGTAAGGCCAAGATTGAATAACATGTAGAAAATGTCAAATATCATTTCTATTGTATTTTCTGCATGCAAATCTCCGTATCCTGTTGTTGTTAATGTCACTATTGACCAATATATTGATGCTATGTATCTCTTCCATACACTTTGTTCTTTAAAATTCGGATCTTCTGCTCCTATCCATGTTTTTCTCGGGTTTGGGTACTTGTCCGCGATCAAATAATAGAAGCATCCGGCACAATGTACCGCGAAGAGGGTCACCTATCGATTCAACAAAGGAAAATGTCACTCGACTATGACCTAGGTAATACGGTTTTATTATATCATACTGACGGGATTTGAACCCTGGTCGTGAATTATACATCTCATGGTTTTATCAGTTAAGTTAGCTGACATCTTCAAATCATATTCTTATGTAAAACCGTTTTACCAGAACTTTAGTACAAGGATCATTAGGGCTTACAGAAACGAGTTTGATGCATCGGGTCCAAAAGTAATTGAATCGGATATCTTTCTCAAGCCTGAGATCCAAAATCAACATATATGAACATACATTAATATGTTTTCTGAAATAAATAAGCTAAGGGTTGATTATTGAGTAATGGACCGACCTTGCGAAGAGGGAGCTGACCCGTCTCAGTCGCCAGAGTCGAAGCATGTTAAGCGCTTTAAACCCGAGTCCACCACTGTGGTCTCCAAATAGAAAGCTCAAGGACTGCAGTGGTGCTGTTGAACATACATCAAATAAAAACCATGTTGACAGGTACCTGTATTACAACATCAACGCGCACCCGTATTATTATAACGGTTTTTCTAACATGATAATACGCGAGTAGTACATACGTGTTCATATATACGTGACTACGTGAGTATGATAATACGAATTTGAATACCGTCCAGGCCAAGGGCATAAAGTTAAGTGATTTTGAAAAAGAAAAATGTATGGTGGGATTCTCTGGACCCAATACACAAATATTATTAGGACCAAGAATTTAGTAGCTAAAATGACAGATACTAACCTGACCGCGATTTTCTTGTGATCGTCAATGAGTCGATATGTTCTGCTATCAATATACGCTAGGAAGAATGTCATTACAATGTCGATTGCAAAAAACCCGTTCACAATGTGATCCACGATGAACAACGCGTCTTGTTTGTATGATAGGAACGCAAATTCAAAGGGACATATCCATGCTGAGTACACGACCAAGATCACGAGTACCATCTCCCATGCCCTGTAACATTAAAACGATTTAAACTTAATAAAACAGGACGACCATGAAGTCGGCTGTACCATGTACGTCTTTCCCTTATAATTAATTAACATTTTGTAAGGAATTTATATGGAGTCGGGTTGGTTACACATATTAACGAGTCTGGTTGATCTCACCTGTAAAACCGTCTCATATACAAGGTATACAGTACGTGTATGTTAAGCATCATTGAACACGTACCTGTAGCGCGGACTGAAAGGGGAAATGATATGTCTCCGAAGCTTAGTTGCCTGGTTGATTCGAGCTCCAAGAGAAGGTAATATGTCGCTCGAGAAAACGCTACCATAACTATTTCCTTCGATTCTAAGCTCATCGGTACAAAAACGCCTGAAAAATGTTTTTGTGCACGAAATCGGCATGGTTTTTAAGATGTTTTAAGAAGTAGGAATGCTGTACATTTCGCGGGCTTGTTTGTTGTGTTTGGAAGCTTATAAATAATGAAGTTATAAGAATCTCTAATTCTATTATCGTCTACTGTTGTTTGATGTTATGGTAGTTCGGATCGGAGTGTCGGACCCACAAAATTTTATTTTTAGGGCCGTGTTGAAAAGTTTAAAGCTAGTTTGAGTGAAATCTATAATTAAATTACTACCTCCTATTTGGAATAACCTTCCCTATTCAATATTGACACAAAATTTAAGGGTTGACTAAAATAAGCATAAAGTATTGTTGTGGGGTGAGGGGATTGGAGAGAGGGTGAGTATTGTGAGGTATTGTTGTGAGTAAAATGATTAAAATAAGTATAAATTATCAGTATTGCGGAGTATTGTGGTGGAGTTAGGTGATTAAAATATATATAAAACTTTACCAAAAAAGGAAATATGGAAGATATTGTGAATTGACGAAAAAATAAATAGGGAAGGTTATTATGAATAGGAGGGATTATGTTTTTTCGGGGTTTTAAGAGTCTGGGACCCTGGAGCCAAGTGCCACAATTAGGATCCGTTAGTGATTTAAGACGTGTTTTAAGCTAATTTTGTTTCGGACAACCGTTTTTTTAAAGTGAAATACATAGGGTCCGAAGAGTTAGGGACCCTATATCCGTAATCCTTCAGCTAGGATCGTTAGTAGTTGATGACGTGTTTAAAGCTAATTTTATTTAGAACGGTTGTTTTCTTAAAGTGAAATACATGTAAATTAGTTTTTTCGGGATCCTGGATCCAAGTGCTTCAACTAGCACCTGTCAGTAGTTTGAGACGTGTTTATCACGTAATTACCAAGTCGAAGGACGATTGATGGGATATACACAAAAGTTCAAAGCTATTTTTATTTGTTTTTCCATGTAAAATACACAATAAATTTGTTTTTCGAGGTCCCAGGAGTCTGGGACCCTGGATCAAAGTGCTTCAATTAGCATCCGTCGGTAGTTTAAGACATGTTTATCGCGTAATTACCAAGTCGAAAGAAGATTGATGGGATATACACAAAAGTTCAAAGCTATTTTTATTTGTTTTTCCATGTAAAATACAGAAATAAATTTGTTTTACGAGGTTTCAGGAGTCTGGGACCCTGGATCCAAGTGCCTCAATTAGCATCCGTCGATAGTTTAAGATGTGTTTATCGCGTAATTACTAAGTCGAAAGAAGATTGATGGGATACAAAGTTATTTTTATTTATTTTTTTATGTGAAATACACAAATAAATTTGTTTTCTGGGGTCCGAGAAGCCTGAATATGGGACCCTGGACCCAAGTGTTTCAACTAGGATCCGTTCATTAATAGTTTATAAGACGTGTTAATCGCGTAATTACCAAGTCGAAAGACGATTGATGGGATAAAAAGGATGCTTCAAAGAGAATTCTCTTCTTGTGTATTAGAATGAATGTGGAAAGTGGGGACGAATGATCTCCGACATGTGGGGAGAATGAAAGAAGGGATATAAATGTGGCAGAGATTAGTCTCTTTTGTATTACATGTTTTAGAAGCTGTTAGTACCATTTGATTTGGGTCTATGGCTCATAGAAATGGGTAATTTGTTAACAATTTGGGTAATGTGATTGAAAAGATATGTTTTTACTTACATGAGTAATTATTAATGGCGAAATTAACATTTTCGGTAATTATTGTGTTGACGGTGGGATCTCGATAAGATTTGGAGACAATCTCTTATCAATATTGTCGGATCGTAATAACGTGACAATGTTCTAAAATGGGAGGGACGCTTCGATAGATTTTTCTTACAAGGACTGTTGTAATTTGTAATGAGAAGAAAAATATAATGTCGTCGGTGAGGTTTTTTTGGATTTTTTTTGTTACTATTGTTTTAGTAGACTATCTGATTTAGCCCTGATTTGAGTCGGGTAGGATCAACAGGTCGGTAAAACTCTTCCTCATAAATCTTAACCCTAGTGCACTACCAATGCTCTAACCCTAGACCTTTTATTAAACTAGATCGACCACTTTTCTAATCGATCTAAGTGTTTATGATAGTTTTTTTGTTACTTTATCTATCTCCTTGTTCGATTTTGCATGGTGACATTATTGTCTTTTTTCTCACATATGTATAATGAGGCATTATGCCACACCCGTAAGAATTGTGACAAGAAAAATATTATGTTGTTGGTAGGGTTTTTGTTGAGCTTTTTTTGGTTAATTAGTGTTAATTAACAAATTAATTGGGTAATTAGTGCTGAACTGAAAGTATTTGGATTGATAGTGTCCACGTGGACACTTTTCAATTTTTTTCAAATTTTCACTAAAACCGCTTAGATTTTCGATAATAAATGGGTAATTTGTTAACAATTTGGGTAATATGATTGAAAAAAAGATGTTTTCACTTTTATTAGTAATAATGAGCAATAGCGAAATCAAGTTTTTCAATAATTAATGTGTTGACGGTGGGATTTCAATAAGATTTGGAGACAATCTCTTATCAATATTGTCGGATCGTAATATCATGATAATGTTCTAAGATGGAAGGGAAGCTTCGGTAATTTTCTCTTACAAGGACTTTTGTAATTTGTAATGACAAGAAAAATATAATGTCATCAGTGAGGTTTTTTGGGATTTTTTTGTTACTTTTATTTTAGTAGACTATCTGGTTTAGGTCGGATTTGAGTCGGGTAGGATTAACAGGTCGGTAAAACTATTCCTCATAAATCTTAATCCTAGTGCACTGCCAATGCTCTAACCCGAGACCTCTGATTAAACTAGATCAGCCACTTTTCTAATTGATCCAAATGTTTATGAGAGTTTTTTTTTGTTACTTTATCTATCTCCTTGTTCAATTTTGCATAGTGACATTATTGTCTTTTCTCACGTATGTATAATGAGGCATTGTATCACACCCGTAGGAATTGTGACAAGAAAAATATTATGTTGTTGGTGAGGTTTTTGTTGAGTTTTTGTTGTTACTTTTGTTTTGCGGTAGATTAACCGGTTTAGTTCTGATTCGAGTCAGGTAGGATCATTAGGTCAGTAAAGCTCTTTCTCATAAGTCTTAACACTAGTACATTGTCAATGCTCAAACTCGAAACCTCTGGTTAAGCAAGATCAATCTCTTACTAATTAATCTAAGTGTTTACAGCAGTTTTTTATTTGATACTTTACTATCTCGTTTATCTATTTCCTTGTTCGATTTTACATGATGGCATTATCGTCTTTTTTCACGTGCGTAGAACAATTTGAAAACTCTTGTACTTTTAAACCAACCGCAAAAATTTACCTTTTGACCAGGTACCTACCTTATTTACATTTTGAAAAAGTAACGGTCAAATTAAAACCGGTTTATACTGAAATATCTAGACGGTAAATTTAGGATAAAGTTAAGAAGTTGTGTATATTGATTGAAGGTAGGGTATAATAGAATAAGTTAGGAGATTGTAAGGACAGATTCGAAGTGATTGCATTTTGTTATAATACAATGAAAGTGATGATAATAATGAAGAAGGAAGATAGATAGAAATGCAGGACCAAAAAACAGAGCAAGTAGGAAACTGGACCAGCAAAATTGCAAAGGTGGAATGCCTGCAAGATCACATGTGCCATTTGTACCAATACATTTTCGTCTTTAATGTTAACTATTCACCTTTCAATTCCACGCATACATTATGCATACACCAGATACACCCAAATGAGGTTCCATGACAAGTCAGAGTTGTGTAAAACGTTGGATGTCAAAGGGAGAAACCCGGGTTTGACTGGGTGTGGTGGTATTATACGGTTAGTTAATGTGGGAGTACACTCTTCAACGACTATAACAATGATAGGTAATCCACCAATAAATGGCTTTCGTACCATTTTTAGAGAAGATTTGTTGGGATTGTATTAACAAAGCTGGGTAGAATGGTCCTTCTAACTGGTTAAACATAAACCATTGGTCGAGCTTTGTAAGTGGACATTGTCGAGTCCGGTTTAAGAGATAGTTGAGGATTCGACAAATGATCGCTCTTTGGTGTACTTAGTCAACAAACGATCCAATTAAGGCTGACTCCCTAAAAGGTAATCTATGTGCCCAGCAAAACTCAGGATCAAATCAGGTAGTAATAGACCTTTCGGTGCTAGGCCAGTCAATATCTAGCTAGAATATTTTCCTCTAAACCTTGTATTCCTCCACCACTCAAGAACCGAACTGCTAAAATCCTCAACATAGGTCTCAAAATTATCAACATAATTCACCTCAACATTACCCTCTTGCACATTAGCCACCTCTTTGTATATTTGTCGCCTCCTCATTGACCGTCTCGTCATTATCGACCCATGATAATTTTGTCCCTGAAACTCTTTGGTACTGATCGTACTCTAACACATCCACTTACTAAGGAGTCTTAAACCAAACCTTCTTCAGTAAGCAGGGGCGGACCCAGGATTTTTGTGCAAGGTGGGCACAAAATTTTTTTGACGCGTTATCTACGTGTGTCTAAGTAAATATTTTTATATTTTCAATTTTTTTCCTATTTGAATTAATATTTAAGTAAAAAGATGGGAAAAAATTTAAACTTATAGATAGTATTTTTTTTCAAAAATAACGTTTTTTTCTAAAATATTACGAAATATATATGTTTTAAGTATATATATAAAAATAATGACTTAAAGTTATATACATTTTGGTACAAAATTTGCCAATTAATTCAAGTAGTTCAATGGTTTAGAACTTATCACATAGTCTAAAGGTAATGGGTTCGAGTCTTAAATTATGCAATTTTTTCATATATATTTGAAAGAGGCCCAAAAACATTATTAATATAATGAAGCTAGCAGGAGTCGATCCTCCATCTCCTGGATGGAAATCATCATCCCTACCAACTACACAATGATAACTACATGCATGTTTACATTGAAGACTTATAAAAATTAATGTTAAAAATTTTATGGTGGGCACCTGCCCACCAGGGCCCACCCCTAGATCCGCCCATGCCAGTAAGTAAGGGCGTAACCATCTTGGTTATCCGAGGTATGTATATCAAATAAACCATCCCAGGCCAGAACGTTTTAAGTATATATTTATATATTACAACATTGCAGCGGAAACACATCATAAGCAAGCTCTAACACTATTACTCATAACTACTAGACTACTGCTACAGACATCCCAATATCTCTTCATCGTTTCGACCCAACAGCAAAACCAACCGCAACAAAGTACTTGAAACGACATATCTGACTGCTCACCATTTGCCGACAATATCAAATGGTTCACTGCAGACACAAACAAGAAAGAAGAAAGACAACACAAAACACCACCAAATCAGTACATGCTCACAACTAGATAAAACAACATAAGAATATACAATTAACAAGGGGCATAATCAACTCCAAACTCCTACATCAAATACTAACTCACTACACATCGCAACGTATAGCCCTACCAGATCTTGCGCGATTGCGTTAAGGTAAGGTTTCACTACTCAGTTTCTATTATACGGTTAGATGTGACAATGTGATTAATGAATTGGTTGAGATGTATGATTATGAATGCTTTTTATGATTTTGATATTGTTATTGGGACCATTGTCGGGAGTTGGTTCCAATCTCATGGTCTCCCTTCGTAGCTCCCGTCACGAGGAGATGTGCATTAAGGATCTGAGTAGCTTGTTACGATGAGCGAGGCTTAGGTGGTAAGGTTGTGGTCCCCAATGGCATTGAAGATTACCTATTGCGATGAGTAATCTGGCAAGGCTAGACGTTGCGATGTGTATGTAGTCGGTTATTACTATGATATTGGAGTTAGGGATTGATGTATTGTATGCTTGAGAATGTTTACTTTATGCTTGGATTGTTATGTATACAGTTGATGACCCCGTGTTGTGTATTTTGTATGCTGTGAAGATCCATTCGGGGATGGTGAACAAATTTTCAGCAGATTTTTGAATTTACAGCTCCGACGAGTATTTTCGTCAATTTTTGAATTTTACTTCTATTCCCCTAAATTTATGACTAAATTGCCCCTGAGTTTTACTATTTCATGTTATTACATAAGTTTTGCTTCTCCAAACTATTTACCAATATCTTCATCTCTACCTAATTCCTCACTATATAATTTACCCAATCTCTTCATTAAAAGTAATTTGTCAATCTAATTGCTCAACTTTTGAAGTTTCCATTTTTTTCAAGGTAAGTAAATCTTTGATTTGGGTCAGTTTTCATATTATTGTTGTATTGAATTGAAATTGAATTGAAATTAGGGTTCTCTATATTCATCAAAACTGAGATTGTATTGAATTGAATTGAAATTAGGGTTTGAATTGAATTGGGTATTTTTTTTTCATCTTTCTGATTTGAGAAAAAAATTTGTATTGTTGTTGTTTTGTAGAAGAATGTCAAGCCACTCAAGGAAAAGCAGCTACCATAGTACTGGCCATCATCCGAAGAAATGCTTATGTTTGATTGAGATTAATTTGCGAAAGTTTGGATTCGATTTCAAAATTAGGGTTCGGATTAATTTGGGATTTTTTTTACTGTTGGGATTTCAAAATTAGGGTAAAATGGAAGGTCATTGGTGTGTTGGGTTGGATAAACACACAGAAGGGCAATTTCGTCCATTCCATAAGTTTTTCACCGTAAAACGTAATTTGAAGCAATATTTGACCTGAGACAAACTTAAGGGAGTAATTTTTAAAAAAAACTTATAAGGGAGTAATTTTAGAAAACTGAAACATATAAGGGAGTAATTATTAATTTACTCTAAAAATAAAGTGTAAAATATCAAAGGATAATACTTACATAATGAAAGAATATTTCCATATATACTCCATTGTAAGAACACTTTTTTTGAAAAAGAAATTACATATAAATAAAAAAGGATCCACTATAAATACCTTTAATAGTGAGAAATAAGGAATTTCACCACCTTATCTCCTTAGTAACATCTTGAAGACTCGGATTTCTTCTAGGGGTTGTTTGGTTCGATGTCTTCACACACAAAAGGTATGAGCTTGATATCTATGATAACCTATGATATTAAATTAGATCAAATAAAAAACTGAAAATAAAATAAAATTGTGAAAATAAAATAAAATTATGGAATATTGTAAAACGATTTTTTTATATACTTAATTTAGTAAAAACATAATTTAATGGTTTTATAATATTAAAAATTACTTTAAAATATTTTATTTTACGGATTTTAACACTAATTGAGTTAGAAACTCACACCACTCAAAATTGAAGCAAACACTTGGTACGGAATTAAGTTCCAACCCCATACTACTCTCAACAGGGGTGGACGCATGAATTTTGTTTGGGAGGGCACACATTTTTTAAACCATGTTTCCGATATTACTTTGCGTTTATTTTATGTACTTACCTGGCTAAATATCACAAAATAATACTTATATTTTGATAGAATATTGAAAATAAATATGAATCTATAACAATAAGCAAAATAATATAAGTTGTGGTAATCAAACTCGGTCAATAAGTTATCAATCTCCCACACTTACCACTACACTAATATCTTATCTATATAATTACTGAATCATTTTAGAAGCCCTCGACGCGCCACGTCATCAATGCAATTGTGATTTTTTTATTTTTTTTAATTCTCTCAGGTGGGTCCCGCAATTTCTTTTATGATTTCCTAGGAAATAACCGCCTGAAATTCTAAATATATACCTGATATCGTAGTTTAAGAAATAGTACGTAACATTTTTTATATAAATTCGTAAACATGAAATTTTACGAAAAACTCGTGTAAAATTGCGTAATTCGTTTGCACAACTATTTTGATTTTACAAAAATAAACCGTAAATTTCACGTAATGATCATTAATAGCGGGATTGAATATACCTGTGGATAATTAATAATTTGCATAAGGGTTTTAACATTAAAACGGTTTATGGTATTAAAATTTTAGAATAAACCGCAATTTCATTTATGTATTTCCTCAGAAATAACCGTCTGAAATTCTAAATAAATACTTGATAACGTAGTTTAAAAAATATTACGTAACATTTTTTATATAAATTCATAAAGATGAAATTTTAATTTCTGGCAAGACTATACCCGTTAAATATAACGGTGCATTTTTGCAATCGAAAAAAAGCGACAATACTAAATTTAAAAACAAAATTGAGTAAAGTTTAAAAAAAATCCAATAAATAATTACAATACACAATATATCGATATATTATATTGATATTCTTAAAAGTATACCGGTTAAATATACCCGTGCAACAATACTAAATTAAAAAACAATAAAAATAACATAATATTAATATAACAACCAATAATAGTGTACGAATTTATATATTTTGCGAAATCAAATCATAAACATAACGATACAAAATAAACCTTGAAATAACATCTATATCGATTTAAAAAAACAATAAAAGAATGGATATATAAATACCATTATTATTATCATGTGCATTTTAACATATTATCAATATAATAGAAATTGAATGCACAATATTCACGTATTATTGACACTATTCGGTAATATTAATTATCCACCATATTTTTTCTAAAAATATACCCGTGCAATTTTGCACGGGTTTAACACTATATCATTATATTACTAAAAGAATCTTGTAATGCAGCTGATGTGGCGCAACAAGAATTCAGAAAAGTGTTCTAGATGGCTTCTCCTTTAACCTCACCATTTCATTTTTTTTTCTCGGCCAATCAAATGAAACAATCTGTGCCATGTCAACTGCCATGTAACCTATATTAATTTTCCATAAAATGGCACATAAAAACCGTGCAATTTTCCCAATTCTCTATAAAATATCCCAATTCTCAATAAAGAAAAACCGTTTACCATTTTCGCAACTCTCCATAAAATTTCAGAAAAGTACAATAAACATAAAAACCGTGTAACAATTCACAATAAATAAACTACTCATTCCAATTCACATTAAATTAAATAAACTACTAATTACAATTCACATAAAAACGTTTAAAAATCGTATAATACCAACAGTCACAATTCACGTAAAAACCGTAAATACAATAATTGTCTTCAAATTTCAATCTTATCTATATAAATTCTGAAACATTTATCAGGCTGTGGTTGCGCCACGTCATTCATCCAAGTTTTTTTTTTTTTTAATTCACTCAGGTGGGTCCCGCACAATACTTTATGATTTCCCTACACAATAACCGCCTAATATTCTACGTATTCCAAATAAATGCCTAAAATGGTAGATTACGAAACATTACGAGCTTTTTTATATAAATCAATTAATTAGAAATAGACATTGGATAATTAGACCACAATTTATTTAGATGATTAGAATATTATAATTAATAACAATTTACAACAATAAAAAACCGAACATACAAAATTTTAAACAAGATTAAAATAACGTAATATTAATATACAATCAGGAAAAAGAAATTATAAACTCCTCCACGCAAATTATAATCTGATTATGAGTTAATGGCGTAATAAAAATTATAAACTCCTCCACGCAAATTATAATCTGATTATGAGTTAATGGCGTAATAAAAATTATAAACTCCTTCACGCAAATTATAATCTGATTATGAGTTAATGGCGTAATTTTTTTTAATTCACTCAGGTGGATCCCGCATAATATTTGATGATTTTCCTGCACAATAACAGCTTAATATACTACGCTTTCTAAATAAATGCCCAAAATCGTAGATTCTGAAACATTACGAACATTTTTATTTAAATCATGAATGGCGTAATAATTTATGTTTTGTTGAAGGATAATGTAATCGTTATTCATTTGAACAACTGTTTTGATTTTATAGTAATATTTACATTTTTGGGTACTCAATTTAATGTGCTAAGTTTTACTTAAAACATGCATTTTAACGTATTATCAATATAATAGAAATTGAATGCAAAATATTTACGTATTATTGACACTATTCGATAATATTAATTATCCACCACATTTTTTCTAAAAATATACCCGTGCAATTTGCACGGGTTTAAAACTAGTATATCATTACATTACAAACAAATGGTACTAACTTATACTTCCCCGACCTCATTCATATCCATACTACACATTTTCCTCTTTACTCAATTCATATCCAATCTACCACTTTCTAAATAAAGCAAAAAAAAAATGACTAAAGTGTTGTTATATATGGAAATCATTTATTTACAAAAAATGTCATTGAATATTTCACCTTTAATCAATCATCACACATTTAAATTAATAAAAAAAAAAATATCTTGCACCAATTATACTTTTAATAGTTTTTTTAACATCTTTTTTAATATTTGTCCAAAAAGTATATATACACTTTAGACATGAATGGAGGAAATACATAATCCGTATAACTGAAATTTTTGGGTCGCGTGATGGCACTTGCCCTTCCTTTTCCTCTCTCAAATCCGCCAATACCACTCAGGTATAATTTTCAATTCCAAATTCATAATAACTTGTCTTATTAAATAGAATATGTTTGACTAACTCATTTTTCTTACCTAAAATTAATCCGTCTAAAATAAGAATCGATAAACTAAAGTAGTAAGATCCCAAATAACATTTTGCACTACACTCCATAAATGAATTTAGAATAATACACAAGAGGTCTATATTTCCTTTAGACTATTTTCCGCGGGATTTTCAATGATTGAATCTAATACACAACCCACACACACGGTTGAATCGTATTCGGTGTATAATATAACCATGCCAAACAAAATACGAGTATCAATCTAATTATTATTCTCCATTCACAATTTGACATGCATGCATGCATGCATGCATGACTACATAATGATAGGTCACTATACAAGCTACGTGAATCATGGCTCGTCTTCTTACACACACAAATTTAAAGTTATTGTATATTTGTATCGACCAATTAGCCGCCATTCCTATAGTGTTATTAATTTGCGTTTTTGTTTGAATCCTAATTCCTTATTTGTATAAATAAATAAATAAATAAATATAGAACAGACAATTTATATATTTGAAATACATTTTTGCGCAACCGCTGATAAGTGTCGTTAAATCAAATTAGGAGGATCGATTTTAAAAGTTAATTTAAGGCCGTAAATAATAGGAAAAGTAAATTTGTTTTGCAAATGGTGCTCGAATCAGGGTATTAATCGATTAGTAACTGAAAATAAATACTCCAAATTGTGTGTGTGTGTTATTGCGCCATTGCAACAAGAGTTATATATATGGTGTGAGTTCTTAGATAAAATCGTTCTTTTATTATTTTATTACTCGTTATTGAGTACCAATAAAATATCAGGTTATTATAATTCTTAGAATTTTTTTAACATGTTACTACTGACGTAGTATTAAACAGCTTCGTTTCCCATACTTATCTATAATTTCCGTTTAGTTATTAATTTATTTTTATATCAATTATGAGCAATATTTTTATCAAAACGTAAACAAATAATTGACATTAGAAAGTAATAGAGAAACAAAATCCTACAATTGTGAATTTATGTTAACTGGGATTGCAATTTCAATCTCAAGTTTACCCATCATGTTCTTTAAGATTTAATTACCTTTGCTGAATTGTAAGATCTGAACTTCTTTAAATCGAGTTTATGAAATCTAAACTAAACTTATATGAGTTAAAGTTTCTTGAACTGAACGTATAAAAGCTAAACTTACAAATAAAATGGTTATAAATTGAACTATTTTTTTTTATGAATTGAACTTATAAAATTTAAACTAAACTTATATAATCCGAACTTTTTTGAACTGAATTTATAGCGACTGAACTTATAAAATTAGGACCAACCTTAAACAGAGCAAATCTAATAATTGTATTCCAACTAGATTTTGGATTTAAGCAGTGACAAATACGAAATTTAAATTTCGATTTAATAATCGATCAATTTTATATAATTAAAATACAAATGTGGATATATATTTGATTTAGTACAAATCCCAAATATGATGCAAGATAGTGATATAAGAGTAATGTCATGAATGATGAGCTTGAAATAAGAACCATACAGCATATAGATGGGTGTTAAATTGGATTCTTGATTTCATGGCATGTAATCATGTATCTTATCCCATTCCCAGCCGACCTTCTTTCTAATCTAACAACCTACCTCTCTCGTTTTATGTACGCGATATGCTTTGACCCACTTTTTTTACTTATATACTCTTTTAATCCCGTATATTGTGTCAATGAAATGTTTACGTATCTTTTATACATGGAGACGATAATACAAAGAAAGAACAATTGTTTTAATGTTATTAATAGATAAAGTAGAGAGTAAAACATACCCAAAATAAAAATGTAAAATATTAACTAAAACATCCGAAAATAAAAGTGTAAAATATTGACCAGGACAAAGTTAATACTTCACCTCCTTCTAATTTATTTGTGTGTTTTTTTTCATTTCCTTGTGTGTGTGATGGACCCTCATATTTTTTCTCGGCCCATGAATTTTTTATGATATACTAGAATCCCTTGTTATGCCCCTTTTAAAATGCCTTTCGAAATAACTTTTTAATACCCGATTCTGTAGATGGTCAAATATATGGCTTTATATGAGTTTTCTTCTTCAGCTGGTCTCCCTTAAAACGATTATATTGTCTAGTCATATCATTTAAAGTTTACGTCAATTACTAGTTCTTATAGATAGATGAGATAAGAATTCATCATTTTCTTAACATTCGTTCTGTTCTATGTCTCATCAATCTATTTAATCCGTGTCACTAAATTAAATATATCAATTTTAAATAAGAATTTGTATTCTTTATTTCAGTTATCCTTGTTCCACAAACTTGGTTATATCTTCCTAATTCTATAAGAACGATTGACAATTAAAGTCCAAAAATGGTCCTACAAACGTGTACCTCTCTTGATCACATTATATTTGTTGATGTGTATTTTGTGCAATTGTTTAATTAATTTTTGGATAGAATAAGATAGGATTTGAACACATCAACAATATTATGTGGCAAATTTAAATAGTACTTTCTCCTTTTCTAGTGTAATCTTTTGTACTCTCTCTTAAATCATATCATAATAAAAAAAACATAATACAATTAATTAAACTACAATTTACCCAAAAATAAATTAACAATTACAATTTCACAATTTTAAATTTGTGTAAAACGATTTTAGACACATATTATTGTGAAACTAAAGGTTATTTTTCTTAAATTGCCCTATTGTAATAACTTACCCGGCCTAATTACCTTGTTTTTGTAAGAATATCATATAATTCTCTTTTATAAATAGTTTTATAATCTCTTCTTGTGAAATTGTTTTACAAGAGACCTACTCGGGATCTTTTATTCCCGAGTCCATGACAGATATTTGTTTTTCCCGGAGGCCTAAAGTGGTTGCCTAACTTGCCTATAAGATTCCGCGGGTGCATAATTAGTAATTAGTGGCATCTTAAATAGTACTTTTTACTTTTCTATAATATGAAACTTTGATAACGGTATCTAGAGTTGATAAAAGCAAACCCGACTCAAAGAATCAACCTAACACGTTTGAGACCCAACCCAAGGCTAACTCGATAATTGATAATTTCCATATTTTTTCCAATCCAAGCCTGACTTGAACTAAACCGATCTGTTTAGTGACCCGATAACACTACAAAAAAACGCTTCATTTGCGACGGATATTTTGCGACGGATATTTTGCGACGGACAGCAAATCCGTCGCAAAAATAGATTTGGGATGGAATTTTTTTTTGCGACGGACCCCAAATTCCCAGACCCGCGAAGTAAAAGTCAAATGGCGGGAAAGTTTGCGACGGAAAATCCGTCGTAAAAGTCAATATTTGCGACGGAAATTCCGTCGCAAAATATTGACCAGGCTTGACCAAAAGTTGGTCCAGGGTCAAAGTTTGACCTGATTTGCGACGGAATTTCCGTCGCAAAAGTCAAAATTTGCGACGGAAATTCCGTCGCAAATCTGGTCAAAGTTTGACCTGGACCATATTTGCGACGGATTTTCCGTCGCAAATTTCCGTCGCAAAATTTTTTTTACAGACCCCGCGGATCTGATTTTTCCCCAAATCAATTTCAATTTCATTCATAAACCTAAAACGCGATTTTTCGACGACAACAACCAAACCCCACCCCACCCCACCACCCCGGACGCCGCCGCCCCCTGACACCGCCGGCCACCTCACCGGCGCCTCACCGGAGCACTCCCTCTTTCTCCTTCCTTCCTTCCTTCCTCCTCCTTCCTCTCCTTCTCCTTTCTTCTCCCTGCCACCTCACCGCCGCCACCACCTCACCGCTGCCACCTTGCCGCCGCCACTTCCTTCTTCATTCTCCATTTCTCTTTATGTATGTATACTAACTTTCGTTATTTATGTACCGTCTTAATTAGTTATGTTTAGTCCGTCGCAAAATTCCGTCGCAAATTCCGTATTATTGTTTTTTATTGTTATTAAGAATAGTTAGTTTAGTTTAATTGTTATTTGATTAGTTTAGTTAGTATTGTTAGGTGATTAGTGATATTAGGTTAGTAGCTAATTTCGTCCCAAATCCGTCGCATATTGTTGTTACGATGAATAGGACGAATGATTTTTGATATAAAATTTGCATTATTGTTGATTGTTAGTGTTGTTGATTTGTTTAGAATATTTTTGAATAGTACCCGTTCAATAATTACACATTAGGTGTAATTGTTGAATAGTCTCCGTTTTGGGACTGTCTTTGAATCTTTCATGTCATTTAAGTAATAAACACTCTTATATTTTCTTGATTGTAATGAAACAAAAATTGGGCAACACTTCCTTATTGTTCTCCAAATACATTCTATATAATGTATTTGGAGAACAATAGGGAAGTGCTGCCCAATATTACAATCAAGAAAATATAAGAGTGTTTATTAATGGTATGAAAGATTCAAAGATGGGTTTAGGTTGGAGAGATAAGGACCCCAGACCAATATATCAAATTGTTTTTTTTGCAGGTTGGTGTTGGTGTTGGTGTTGGTGTTGATGTTGTTGTTAGTTGATGTTGTTGTTTTTGTTGTTCTTGTTGTTGTTAGTTGATGTTGTTTTTGTTGTTGTTGTTGTTAGTTAAATTGATGTTGTTAATAAGTTGTTAATTAGCTAATCTAGTTGTTAACTAGTTGTTGTTGTTAGTTGTTGTTATATATGTAGTTGTTGTTATTTAGTTGTTGTTAATTAGTTGTTGTTATTGTTTGTTAAAATATGTAGATTTACTATGAAGAGATTAGAAATAAAATGGATGTATGAAAGGTTGGATTCTAGGAAAAAAATAAGGCAGGATGCTCAGCTAAATAATACCATGTTTGACTATTAATTGCAGGTATCGTCAACAGAGTTCTTCGAGAGAATGCTCAGCTAAGAGAACGTGATCTCGAGACATCTCAAAGGCTGAAGGCAATTGAAGAGTTCTTAAATCAACGGGGGGAGTTCACTACTCAAAGTTGTAACCCGGGAGGCTTTTCTCAGCCGAGACGCGACTTCGATGATGACGGCGGCGACAATGCTAGGGCGGCCAGCCATTTCGCCACCCCACAGCCCACTGACACCACCGTTAGATAGGTTTTATTAGGTTGGTTAGTTGGTCTACCGCGGATTATGTTTAGTTTTTTAGTTGGATGAACATATGTAAAAACCTTCGTTTTAGTTATGAAAAGACCTTTTAAAAACCTTGTCTTGGACAAGTTCTTTGTTGCTGGGTTGTTTTTGCTGAAATATGCAGGTTTAGAGAGCTTACAAAAAGGTGAAATGAGCCATTTAATTGAAATGGGGAGCTGAAAAAACAGCTGAAACCGGAAAATACTACAGGAATTTGCGACGGAAATGTCTCAACTTGCGACGGAATTCCGTCGCAAATGTTGGCCATAAGTCAAAGTCAGTCAACATTTGCGACGGAAATTCCGTCGCAAATGTCCCCTTTTGCGACGGAATTTCCATCGCAAATGTTGACTGACTTTGACCAGATGGTCAAAGTCATTCCGTCGCAAAACTTGGTCAATCCGTCGCAAAATTTTTGCGACGGAAAAATCCGTCCCAAATTATCTTTTTGCGACAAAAATAAGGGACAGACACTGTCCGTCGCAAATGATGTTTTTGCGACGGATTTCACCTATTTTGCGACGGACCTGTTCGACGCAAATAGAGCATTGTTTTGTAGTGTAATGACTAAACCAGATGGATGCTGACATGATAATGAGCTAGCTTAATAATCGATTAGTCGTCATTGGTGTATAAATAAGCCAAAATTGATATTCACCTTAATTATTCTCATATTTAAAACTATACACCTACACATTGTTTAAACATAAAATTAACCTTCAATACATAAATATATATGTTAGCTAAATACTAGTATAGACTAATAACCTGATCTTATATTGACCTATTAATGACTCAACCCGACTTGCCAACGATGATGACCTGACCAGAAGATGATCCGATATGAACCGTAATCGGCACGAACTCGTCACTAACTCAGTAATGACTCGGCACAACCTGAACCTGCTTTAAGCCGACTCGTAACTGACCCGAGTAACTTAATTGTCAGCTCGTACCCTCTCTTAACAACATCATAATTATAAAAAATAGGTTATATATATATTCAAATTTAGAAGAGTGAAATAAAAGAAAACAAAAAAAGGTAGGTATATTTTGTCACATAAAATTTGGGTACCCAACTTAGCAAGTCAACAAGGGATTTAATTTAATTAATTAGCTCTAATTTTGGTAGGTACTATATCTATTCACAAACGTGGTTTAGTTCATTATTGTTCTACAATCTATAATTGTGGAAGATATTTGGTAACCCACAGAATTCAGGTGACCTCACCAACAAGTATTGCTTTCTAAAGGTTACATGATTGTTAAAAGTTAATAATATTCACAATTATTATTATTAAAGTACCTTTTTGGGTTTGTTAGGATCTTGTTAAACAAGACATGTTAGATGTATTTAGATGGATCTAGACCATTGAGTACTATAACGGTCAACTTGAGATCCTTGTCAATCGGTGGTACTACCAAATTAAATCTACTAACCAAATAGGTTTCATGTCGTGGCTTTTCGTTTGACCCTTTTAATAACTTCAATGGACAACTAAAATTCGGTGTAGCCTAATTATTTACATCGGTTTTTCAAGCAATGTTGCTGACTGGCCTGGCTACGTACTGTTCAAACCTAAGACTACAGCATCTTGCAGTTTGTACGAGTCGACATTCTTATTTTCAACCAATGAAATAACTTAGCTTTTGTTTTTTTTTAAATAAGTCATGTAGCTTGACAAAGTTACCCGGCTTAAAAGCTACAAATAGATTCTCAACTCCAATAGTTAACTACATGGAAATAATCTTGCAAATTAGTAGTTCTCGTAAGGGACTGCCTCTCAATAATTTAGTGAGAGATATAATAGGAAAACAAAAATTTCAGTGAATCACTCACCCATCATATGAGAGGTCTCTCAATAACACTATTGAGAGACCGTCTCTCTAAAATTTTTGTGTTTGCCAATATTGCAAGCAAGTTCTCATATCCAAACCATTGAAGATGCTCTTAGTTATAAAGTGATGGAGGATTTGATTTTTATTTATGAGAGGTAAGTAAATTCATTAGGCCAACTATTTTTGAACTTTATAATAAAATTTTCGAGAAAGTGCAAAGTTTATGAGATTCTTTACGTAAATATTGAGCTCAAAAACTTATAATATAAATAAACGTATAGCTGTATTTTGTATATGTATAAAAATATGGAAAATCCTAATGGCCATTAAGCTGATTATGTTGATTTGTGTACATCCGAGCCTAGGGACATATAATTTGTGATAGATCAACATCGGAGCACATGTTAAGTTTTTTTTTTGTGTCAAACCATCGTAATTATTACCTGAATTAGTTGAGATAATTAGCTCCCTAATTATTTTGTTTAGTTTACGTCGATTTCATTGTTATTTTTGTTAAAATTTTATATAAATTTGTAGTTTGATATCAAAGTTTGATTTTATTGTTATCTTTTTTCCACCCGAAAAATAAAGTAGAAAAAGTTGGGGGAAAAAAAGATTTAATGGTCCAAAATAATTTTTCAACAATATTTGAACCATTAAGAAATCAAAAATTCCTTTCAAGGGAGTGCCAATGGACCCAAAACAAAAGGTGTTATTATGGTCCAAATGGAGGAGCACGTTTTAGTAGGCCTTAATATATGGCCGATTAACATTGCTTTATTTTACTGTTATGGGTGGTATCCATGGATCTCACAATTAGGGATGGCAAATTGGCGATGGGTAGGATCTGGGTAGGGTCCGGCAAAACCCGACCCGACCCGCAGTAAAAAATCTTAGACCCATACCCGATCCATACCCGATCCATACCCTAAAGGATCTGAAATTAATGGACCCATACCCGACCCTAATGGGTATGGGTCTGGGTAGGGTCTACCATAGGGTCCAATTTTTCTTAACGAGTCATTCAGTAAAATGTACCAAGGTTCGAATTAATTTAAAGTTTTAATTAACGTATTACAAAATCTTGGTTATTTGGATCATTACCCGTACCCGACCCAAAATTATATCATTTAGGGTACCCAAACTCATCTTTTCATCAATTTTCTCGTTATTCTTAATGATTATTTGGATATGCGTATAGTATATTAATGATAACTAATAAGAGTCATCTGTTTGTGTCTATTATTTAGGTTATTAACGTTCGTATATGTGTTTTTTGTTTTAATTTTTCTTTTTTTTTTTAATAAATATAGGGTCTAAGGGTCGGGTAGGGTCCCAAGACCAAGACCCGGACTCGAAGTTTTTATATAAGACCCATACCCGACCCATACCCGAGTGGGTCTCAAAAATTCAGACCCATACCCGACCCATTAGGGTCCGACCCAAAGGGTCTGGGTTGAGTACCCGACTCACTGCCATCCCTACTCACAATCCACATTTGTTCCCTAAATTTGTGTAGTTGTGATCTAGGTAGCACCAAAACGGACACGGATATGGACATGGATACGACACGGACACGCGACACGGCATCACATGAAATGTAGGACACGGGACACGACATTTAAATTAAGTAACGTATAATTTTAGCTTTATCATGTATTTGAAGCTCAATCTAAACAAGTAAAGGTATCATTCGATCTTTACTATAACTAATTCTCATTTTCCAATCAAACTCATCTTCTAATCGATCTTTTTTCAAATTTTATTTCACGTCTAAACTATAATATGTTTAGCCATGTGTCCAAGGAGTGTCGGGTGTCCGAGTGTCGGATACGGGACGGCTAATTAAGAGAAGTGTCAGTACTACCTAGGTTGTGATCAATATTCAATTATACTCTCTTTACCCTGGTCATTTGTTTACGTATTTTATTTGAGTGTCGTATTCATTTGTTTTATCTTTTATATATTGAGATATTTTTAAAGTTAATTTGATCATTCATGCGGTTCATTTTTCTTTTGTCGCTAAATACAAAGTCCCAACAAATAGTCTCTTCCCCGTACTTGGTCTTGTGCTAAAGTTTAAAGTAAACAAATGACTGGAAGGAAGGCAATACATCCTATGTGGATTGTTCAGTGGGAAGTTTGGATGGGTCGGGCCGACCGGGAGGTTGCAATCCAGGCACAACCGGAATATGAGACCAGGCAGAGCCGGGCCAGTATAGTGCAAGTGTCTTTCAGCCCACTAAGAAGCGGGCCAAGCTGGGCCTCCTTTGTCTTTTTAATTTATTTTTGTAGTGATGTGATCGGACTAGGCCGAAGAAGTGTGTGCACTAGCCCGAGCCGAGGGGGAAAGTCGGCTTGTGTTATGGGCTGATCGGGTTGGAGTTTCGTGGTCTCGAGGTGTGGGCTAAACCCACACTCCGATAGTCCCATACGTCTACTAAGTTAAAGTCCACGGGGTAAATTACTAAATAATTAATTTTCTTTTGATTGACGTTTCTATCTGAAAATAATTTAAATTTTTATAGGTTTTCTGAACGTAGATAGCCCTTTGGGCCTTTTATAACAGGCTCTTAGTTTGCGCTAATACTTAAAATATCACAACAAAAATAGGACAACAACAACATCTCGTCCCTGTTTTTTAACAATTCATTTATAATAAACTCAAAATATAGTCGTAGGTTTTTCATTCAAGAAGTGATTTCAACGTTAAAGTTATCGAATTAATTATTCCCTTTATCTCAGTAATATGTTTGTACTTGTTTTATTTCTTCCTATCAAAATAAAGAAAGTAAATATGTTATCGGAACGGAGGGAATACAATAATTAACAATATATAGCA
This sequence comes from Silene conica, assembly GCA_029255685.2. Taxonomy (NCBI): domain Eukaryota; kingdom Viridiplantae; phylum Streptophyta; class Magnoliopsida; order Caryophyllales; family Caryophyllaceae; genus Silene; species Silene conica. The sequence continues at coordinate 81,378,330 of CM055314.2, forward strand.
ATGTGCAGAAAATAAAGATTGGACGAAGAGATTATTATTAGTAATTTGTCCTGCTCGTAACGGTAGTCAACTTGTGATCTCTTACAGGTTACAACCCCTCATTTAGTTGTCTTCTGTTTGGTAAAACTGATTAAAAAGTTAGCTAAAAGCTAAAAAGTTAGCTAAAACCTGAACAGTTAGCTGAAAACTGAAAAACTAATTAGAATTTGAAAATGTAGCTGGTAAGATAGCTGAAAATCAGGAACTGATAAGTTAGCTAATTATATAAGAAAATGTTTGGCAAACTAATTGAAAAGGTAACTGATTTTGATGAAATGATGTAAAACGATATAATAATTATTTATTAATATAGATTTAAGAGGCAAAAACGTAAAATAAATGCAAATTAGGTATCTGAAATCTCAAATGCTACTCTATGTAGCATTTCATTTCAAGTAGCTTATTCGGTTAAATAAGCTATTTGCTAAACGCTTACGAAAAAACAGAGTACCTAAAATTTTGATTAAATAAGCTACTTTGACCAAATCAGATAATATTTTGTCAAATGGAGCCTAACCTGCATCGTAAAGTTGGGTATCAATTGCAAGTTTTGTTTTTGTTTTGGTCAAAGCACTAACTCCCATTACAATAGATGGGGAGGGAGGATTTAAATTTGAGATTTATTGTTTACAATTTCTCCGTTTTAACATTAGATTAAGACATATTTCGTCAATTACAAGTTTTGGTGGATATACTTTAATTAGGCTCTATTCATTTTAGCTTAATTTTATTTCTCATTCAACTCGCTTTAATTCAGCTTTACTCACTTCAGTTATATTCATGTCACTAACTTCAATTCAACTTAACTTAATTCAATTCTATTCAACTAATCTCGACCCGAGAAAACAAGATATATTTTTTCGTTTAATACATTATAAAAGTTTGCCTTTTTCCTAGTTGCTTTCTTTGTCTAGTGCATTGAAGGTTTCTTTTGCTCTAAAATCTTGTTTGCTAATCCACAGAACTACTAGTATCATTTTGTATGTAACTCAAGTCTCCTATTTTAGAAATTACAAGATTTTCAATTTGTGATAGATGTTTTTGGTTAGAAATTTGTAGTCTTTCACATAACATACATACATAATATAAATAGGAGAATAAGTAGGAGAGAGGTTGAAAGACCTAACTAGCCTGTGACGACGGTTAGAAGCAAGAGACTATTGTTCAAAAATATATTGTTGACTATTGATTTTGCAAAGATTCCGCAAGTCATTAAACACAACCTCCAACAAGTAGGGGTGTTCATAATAAACCGAACCGCAATCACCGAACCGAAAAATCGAAAAATCATACATTTTTAAGGTTCGATTAACCGAACCGTTAAATCTTTCATGGACACAGTTCGGTTGAGGTTCGCAATTTTAGAAAAGTGGTTAACCGCGAACCGAACCATTCACAAAAAAGTAAGCAGAAAATTAAAATATTATATAAAAAATTATTCTTTTGTGTAATTAAAAAATGTTTCCAAATTCAAAAATGGTTAAAATGATTAATATTGACTAATTAACTTTATTGTTGAGTATAATTAAAATATTAAAAATTTAATTAAACTACTAGATAAAATTCTCCAAAACTAAAGAAAAAATATATTTAGCATGTTTATAGGTGAACTGTTATCGAACCGTAAATAACCGTTTAAAGTGGTTAACCGAACCGTTTATAACCGTTAGGAACGGTACGGTTTAGGTTCGGTGTTTTGCCAAACCAAACCGCGTGCGAACCAAATTAAATATGCGGTTTGGTGAACCGAACCGCGAATGAACACCCCTACCTACAAGACCCCAAGTCAACTTATTGAAAAACAAGTTTATACACTTTTAGCCCCTCTTATTGAATTCAAGACAGGGTAGTGTAGGAGTAAAAAAAAAATACGTTTGTATGAAGTTTTTACCTTCAAAAAGATGATATTGACCATAAAGTGAGTAAAAATATTGTAATTTAAATTTCCGATCAGTTTTATACAGTTATGTTAGGGAGTCAGGCTAGTATTGTGCCGTCCTGCTTAACAATTTAAGAATTCTTTTATAAGTTTTCCCAATACCTATAGTTTACCATATGTTGTGTTAATTTCGCTATAAATTGTTGCTCTATCACTAAGACAAATCCCCTATTCTTTATTATAACGCGCTCCGTCTGACCAAAAAAAATTCTTGGAATATTTTTTAGTAGCCTATAACACGGTCTACTATATAGGTTTAATAGATTTCACTTGTTAAAATCGAGTCACGCACTATATTATATTCCCGAAAATTATAGGTTTATTAACGGAAGATAAACATAGTTTTCGATATTGATCGACATTCCGTGTTCATTATATATAGGTATTGTCCAATGGCGTCTTTGAAAGGCTTTTCCGTCTACTTTTTAAGGATTAAGTGCAAAAAGCATGAATATTTATTATTTAGACATGGACAACGTAGAAGCAACATAATTAGAAGGATTATTATTATTAATAGGTCAAATTAGCATAATTATTGTTGTTTGCATGACGATTAAGAACGTAGACACTTGAAATTTAAATTAATTTTACACCAACTAAATTATCCACAATAATTTATCATACAATCATATTGACAACGATGATGATTGTTACGTTTTTGGAATTTAAAGTGTATTATTATGCGATTATTTTTAAAAGTTGGTAGTTAAAACAGTTCGTCGTTTTTCAACGAACTTTGGCGGCTTGTCATTCATGACATAGGTGCATTCCAATTGAAAAATGCAAACGGTTAGCGTTGTTTCAAACGGATTATTTTGATCTAAAATAATTAAATAGAAAGTTTTAATCATTTGCAGTTATTATAAACTGTAATACTCCGTATTAGTTATACCATTTTAATTAGGATAAGACTATTGATAGTCTTGAAACAAGATTTTAGTAAGTCTTAAGATAAGACTCACCCAAGACTACTAATAATCTACCCAACTTTTAACAAAGTCTTAAATTGAGTTTTGAAAATTCAAGACCCAACAATGTTAAATTTAATCATCCGTCTAAAGGCCAATAACTTCATACTAAATTATTCGGTAAATACTAGATGCGGAAGCGTACCTGATTACATGACGTAAGATTGGGATGAACCGTCTGAAGGGACGGTCCACGGATTAGGTCTTCTAGTAGACACACATACCAATAGGGATCTCTCTACTGATGGGATGCGGGGAGATTTGGTTATTGTGTGCTACTAGGGACCATAACCCTAGGTGACTATATATAGTCTCCTTATTAGTATAATGCGCCCATCATGCATTATAAACCTAATGGATATCTACACTTAGATAATAGTCAGGCCCATACCTTTTAAGACGTATATAAGCCCGTAATTAATACACCGTAGTAGATCACTTTATATTAGGGCTTAACTTAATTGATAGCGCATAAATACAATTACTACCGAATAAATAATTTGTCCACGTATATTATTGTATTAGGCCCATAATTCTTACAATCTCCCACTTGGGCCAAATACATTCATATATGTGTAACAACTGATAATTGTACTTACAATAACCTTATGAGCTCAAAAATGCTATCACAATCTAACCGTCTTAAACAATTCGGTCCATCAATCATATCAACATAGGATCAAAGCGGCCTTTGTTACAATTTGTCGTAACAAGACCCTCAATGGTCACATATGACAATATAACCAACGACATGAATCGAGCATGGGAGTGCAGCATGAAAATAGCATCCGAATGTGATCCAAAAATGCATATTTCCAACTGGTCCACCTTAGTGAGATCAACAAAAAGTAATACAGAGTGAAACCGAAAACCGAAAACCTTATTTCTGCAGAACTTAATAACCGTAAACTTTAATGTGTCTAACATGACAAACTCCCACTTAAACTGAATTTTCTTAAAACTGAAACAACCATTTGAGCAATGAGCTCAAGAAAAACCGTGAGTGGTAATTACCTAATAAGCGGATCCGCAAAATGGAGTTTGTATCAACATGTATAATTGACACCTTTTCACTCTGAAATGTTTCTTAAACAATCCATCACTTGTATTGTTAATTTGAAACTATAATAACTGCCACATTTGTCAGAAAATTACTTAAGTGGTCTTTCAATACCAAACCGAATTTGTAACCTTAAGACAAATGCTCATAACCGACTAGGAGTCGAAATACCGAATGATCTCAACCTGAATCGATCTCTTATGAATACTGTTTTGTTCCAAATGTAAATGACAAACAATATATTTGGCTGCCCTTAGTGGATCCAAGATCCTAATCTGTAGCAACTTAATATCTGTCAAATAAACTTTAGAATGTACGCAATATCTGAACGCATACAAACTAAATATATGTCGTAATGCTTAAACACACAAAATATTTTCTGAAACATATGAATTAAGCATTATTGTATTTTCCGAATAGATATTTCCTTTAGGGCATTTGAGACTAATTTGTCTCCTTTACTGAAAGGGTATAAAACCGGAATATTTTCATACTCCCACCGAATCCTGAGTATCTGCAATCATCTACAATATTCATCTAATATCAAATAAGATGATAGCAATGCAAATTTGTAGTTTTTATGACGGAAAAGCTTACTTAAAACTTTATTGGATGAATTACCTCAATTTGCAATACATTTACTTTGAATCTATTGAATCAAAGTTATAGCTTTTGCACTAAATAGTTTCATCAATGTCATAATTGAGAAACAAATCTGAACATTCATCCAATATAACCGAAAAAAGAATATGCCAAAATGTCCTTATAGTCAAGATCATCAAAATAAAATTCATTGTCACATTACCTTTTGAACCTGCTTGGTAACAAATAAATATTTGAAACCAATATATTTCATAACTTTAGGTAATTGAACAATGTCCAAATATCATCGTCAATCAAATGACTTACTTTCTTTACGACATCGATCCACCTATATGAATTAGAACCTTCAACGGTTTGTTAAATGGTGACTAGATCACCTTCTAACATTCCATCATCTAACTCTTATTGCAACTTGTTAGTCCATCATTACAATGTTATCCATTTTATCCGTATAGGAAAACAATGTAATTAATTTAGTTGCATTTACTTTATTAAGTAGATCGTCTAATGAATTGGTTATTGAGATAGTTGAGTTTGTTTCTACTGAATTGATCTTATGATCCTGTATAGGGAGATTTAAAACAATGTCAATTACCTTTTCTCCCACTCAAACTCAATGTTCTCAATAAACCCCTTAATTTCCGTCTTGAACAACTTGATTTTGGGATCATTACCTTATTACCCTTAAAACTTTTAAAGATTATCCAACAAAATACTCATTGACCATCCTTAAGTCCAACTATTATCCTTATAACTTTTAAGTCTCATACTTAATTAGTTGGACATGACAAAAGTGTAAATGAGTTACACTTATGATTAAATAGTAAATGTCATTGTTAGAACTTTATCAAAGACAGCTCAAACTTTAAAAACTTATTACTAGAGACATCTAGAAAAGAGCAAGTATAGAAATTAATCATACCCCTTATCCAGCCTTAAGATTATGCTACACCATTCATACCAAAAAAAAAAACATCATATGATATAACATCAAACACAAGATCGAACACCTCTAGCAATTTTCGAAAAATAACCTTGACGTTGTAAATATCCACATTTATGATACATGACATAATTAATTCTTTATTGAGTAAAACAACTTAGTCAAATATCACAAAGAGATGTCAAGAACTTAAAACTTCTCACAAATGAGATTTAGATATCCATGCCTATATTTTATCTACATAACGAATTAAACCACTAGTACTGAGAGTATAAAATGGTTCACCTGCTCGCATATGTTAGTACAAAAGACATCGAAAAATAACTTTGATATCTAATCTCCCTTAAATTTGTCTTTACCCCCCTAAAAATGAATATCTGAAGTAAGGGGACAACAATTTCATTGTGACACAAAACATTACTTCTCCATTTAATGTGTCATACCGAAAAGAAATTGTCATTCTTTATATCCATTGAACATTAATGCAAACTTACTTGAAAGAGATTCAAATCTAAACTATACATAGTTATAAAAAATGATGGATTCACCATTATTTGAATAAGGAAAACACAAAATTGATTATTCCTCAACGAACAAGGAACCAAATTTGTTCATGCGGAAATAATCGTTTCCACATAAAGGGTGATACCAAAGTGTTTTCCAAATTCAACCAATAGGACAAATCATTAATGATAACTAAAATAGTTGACTGTCTCAAACTTAGATGATGACTTGGCCCGAATAGATGAATCTTTCATCATCAATTGGCTGTTACATCTTAGTCATACTTGAATCAATATACTTATGTGGGTGAAAAACCAAATCCACCCATCAAACATGATTGGATATAAAAAAAATAAAACAACCTTAGACAAACCCAATGAGAAGCCTAACTTAACCGACACGTCAAACGTTAAAAAAAAATGCTTGATTTACCTTATGTTTGTCTTGAGTTTGACTTTTGCAGTTTCTTAATTAACTGAATTAACTGAACAAAGCCCTTGAATATTTCCTTAATTTCGCCTTGGCCAATCATTAAACTTGCATTTTGAATGTACTACTACTCAAATCACGAGAATCCTCACGAGACTTTAATCCTTATGAGTAGCAATTACACATTCTCAAAACAATGTTATGATTATCGCAACCCAAAATAAATGTTTACATTCTTTACCATTCATTTAATAAATGGATTCGTCCGAATCAAGAATAATGTAACTGAACATGACAGATATAATAATCATAAATGTCAAACTGAATGAACAAAACGATATTCTTCTATTTTGAATAAATTCAAATAATTAAAGTGTCGTTGCCAAAATTCATATTTAGTTATTAAACATAAATATTATCTAGACACCAACACTACTCTTTGAAGAATTGTAATCAAATATTGACAATAAACTCACGTCGAATACTAAGCCCTCCTTTGGGCCGACTTAATACACACATGCAATACCTAATAATCGTCACATATTTATTACCCAACGTGTACATGAAATTCGGCCAAATAATAGCCTTCCTTTGGGCCGACCATTATTCGCATGAATTACACACACTAAACCAAAGAATTGAATTTATTCACCGTAAAAGCTTTATGGGCATCCTTATGAGTGTCAACATAAAGACACTCCCCTAACTTGATTTTCAGATTCAATATTGGCATTCCCATCATCACAAGATACCTAGCACAACATTAATTTTAGTCTTTGGACATAAAATTAACTTGTAAATGGTCATCTTGGTGTAGTGATCAAATATTAACAATAAACTCCTGTCAAACATTAAGCCTTCCTTTGGGCCGACTCAATATTCACATGGAAACCTTATAATTGTTACATATTTACCACCACAAGCATGACTGAACTTCGGCCTAATAATAGTCTTCCTTTGGGCCGACCATTATCCGCATGAAACTCAGTCACACATCGTAGTCATAATATCTAAATTATTCAACTTACACAATAGAGGTTACTTTGGCAACTTATTGTGTCAATCAAACAACCTAAAATATTAGACCCGTTATTATAAATCCATATGGCCAATTATTAATAATCCGAAAACAAGTTTATAATTGACAATCATTAGTCCTTATTTGTCCTAAGAACAATCCTTAACCAAAATATATTCCCATGATCATTAACAATTAATTAGCATGACAAAAAATTATCGCCCTAGCTTTTCTCTTATATCCGTACCCAAACAAGAATAAAAACGATAACATAATAATTTGGCGACCAAAATCATTACCAAAAAAAATAATAATATACGTGCCTTAGTTACCATCAATCCCAAATATTAGAATCATAATTGTTCTAATCAGCCGTCATAAAGCATTCTGAATTGGTATTAACCTAATTGCCACTCAAAGAAAACTTAGTACATGAAACGACGACATGTAGTAATTGAGTTTAGTAGTTAAGTTTGGCGTATGTATGACGGAAAACCAAGATCATCTTTGGGATCCATGAGCCAATTCAACATTGCAATTAAGAAATTAAAACATGGATAAGGCAAATATTATCCAACTATTCAGCCATAAAAGAGATGCATCATAAATATTATTACCGTATTAACAATAACTTTATAAATATTTGGTTATCCACCATCCAAATTACATCAAAATTAAATTTAATGTGCATAAACAAATTAGTGTAAACATGTTATTCCAAAAGCGACATAAATCCACGTATCTATATTATCAGCTTTATGTTAACTAAAGCCGAAATAATAACAAGTCAAATCTTATCAATACCCAAAGTAAAATCCAAAAGACTAACCATACTGAATTACCCGAATCACGATTAGCAATACCTTATCAATTACATGAATCACGATTAGCCAAATCTTATCAGTACTTTAATTAGCAATTTGTATCCACTGACGAATTCAGTGAAACATAAGACAAATACAATAATACTGGAACTCAAAATAATGTACCAATTTAAATCTTGATGCAAAGCGGTAAACACGAGCAAAACATGTATACCAAATTACACGAGTCTTAAGCATTCCCAAATAATTTAATATGAAGGTTGTTCTGATACCACTTGTTAAATTTAATCATCCGTCTAAAGGCCAATAACTTCATACTAAATTATTCGGTAAATACTAGATGCGGAAGCGTACCTGATTACATGACGTAAGATTGGGATGAACCGTCTGAAGGGACGGTCCACGGATTAGGTCTTCTAGTAGACACACATACCAATAGGGATCTCTCTACTGATGGGATGCGGGGAGATTTGGTTATTGTGTGCTACTAGGGACCATAACCCTAGGTGACTATATATAGTCTCCTTATTAGTATAATGCGCCCATCATGCATTATAAACCTAATGGATATCTACACTTAGATAATAGTCAGGCCCATACCTTTTAAGACGTATATAAGCCCGTAATTAATACACCGTAGTAGATCACTTTATATTAGGGCTTAACTTAATTGATAGCGCATAAATACAATTACTACCGAATAAATAATTTGTCCACGTATATTATTGTATTAGGCCCATAATTCTTACAAACAAGAGTTAAGACCTTTGCAAAGTGTTGACCCTACCTTTTTATAATAACAACCAATAGATGACCACTACCATGTGTTAACTGTTAAAGTGTAGTGGAAAAGTAGAGTTTGATATAAGTTTGAGGGATAATATATATATATATATATATATATATATATATATAGTCTGAGTGAGTCTGAACAATAAGAAAGTAATAAAAGTTAGTTGAAAGCTGATGTGCAGAGTGTTAAAGACTCTGGAAGGTTTGAGGGATAATGTTATCCTATATTTAACCATAAAATTATTATATATTTGTACTCGATTAATAATTAATGTACTAGCACTTATTTTTTCAAAAAGTAATCTCGAAACAAGATTAAGGTTGTTATCGGTTTATCACTTTCAAATTGTTTATTTTTGTACTGAATTAATTTTTATAAATTTAAAATAATAAGATAAAAATAGATTCATTTTGATTAAAAGATTATTCAAAACAGAAGGGGTATCATAGTTTAAGTGCGTGGTCGAAATAGAGTTACTATCTATCGAGTATTTCTTATCAAACTGAGACAAATTCCCTTAAAAGAACTTTTATTTACAATATAAAAATAGTGGCGAATCATGATTTAACTATTGACATTACATGTAAATATTTGATATTTAATCATTGAGCCAAAGGAATGAGATGATAATACTCCATTACAAACAAACATGAAAATAAAGGGTTACAGGTCCACTTTTGAGTCTCAATATAATTAGAAACTCCTCCGCATAGAAAGTTGAGAGTATTTTTTTTTAAAACATAGTGTACAAATTTCATAATATATGTTTTTCTATGAAGAGAGTCTAGACCATTTTGACTAACAGATTCTTATTTGTGACTAATATATTTATCGTAAGTTTATGACAGGTGAAGTATTATCTACATAAAATTAATTAACACAAAAATAGAAAGCTTAGGAGGTAACAATCTTTTTTATTGTACTAGGTTATAACCCGTGAACTTCACGAGTCTGCTTTTATTAATTTAAATTAATATTGTGAATAATTAAAAGATAAAGAAATCAATTATTTTAAAACTTTAATAATATGAAATTAATATTGTTAATAATTAAAAGATAAAGAAATTAATTATTTTAGAATTTCAAAATATGAAAATAATATAAAGATAAAGAAATTGATTATTTTGTATTTTAATAATATGAAATTAATATTGTTAATAATATTAATCTAAAATATAAATACTATTAGTTTAAAAATTACGTAGCGTTATTTTAAAAATCGTGTAAGATTATAACTAAAATACGGTCGCAAAAATCAAGACGCATACATTGATAAAAGTTATTAAATAATATAAAGATAAAGAAATTGATTATTTTAGTATTTTAATAATATGAAATTAATATTGTTAATAATATTAATCTAAAATATAAATACTATTAGTTTAAAAATGACGTAGCGTTATTTTAAAAATCGTGTAAGATTATAACTAAAATACGGTCGCATAAATTAAGACGCATACATTGATAAAAGTTAAAAAAACAAAAACAAAAATGAAAAAATAATATTGAACAACTTTATTCTAGAATATACCATATCTTGTATACCATATACCATATCTTGAATGTTATTGGACGTTAATTGAAATGAAATTAATTTGAGTCAAATGAAAATGGAATATATGAAATGAAATCTTGTTAGAGAAAATTTTTGCTATATATGGCGTATCTTTTTTCTGATTCAAGATTGGTAACTCTAGGATTTAGGCCGTGCTACGGAATTAATCTTCAGCCAAAACTGTTATTATTTATTGTTTCAATATATGGAATGAAATCTTGTGATTCCATAGATCTAGGCCGTGAAATCTTGGAATAGTTATCACGTCAGCAGCTTGACTTCTGCATTACATAAATATATGATTGACTATTGACCTATCACTCATCATTATATATATATAAAAGAAGGATGTTAAAATGTTGACGTGGCACAATAATATTTCAGTATTTGTATAATGGAGGCCTCTCATTCATTCTTAGAATGTTACATCCAATTTGACCAATAAAAGTAAACCAACTTTAATATATAATAATAACAATAAATAATAATAATAATAATAATAATAATAATAATAATATTGATTGATTTTCAAATGCATATAATTATGATAGTATTAACTACAATAATTATGATACTATTAACTACAATAGTTGACACATTTCCAATAGTATCAATTATTATAGTTAATAATTCTAAGAATACTGACTATCAAAATGCAAGAGCACCACGCAGTCAAATAATAAAACCATTATATTATACTCTTTTGGTTTTCCACGCAGTCAAATAATAAAACCGTTACTATTAATTACATAATGTAATTACCAACAAAATATTAATTATAGAGCTAACCATTATATTTTCAATAACCTTTTTTGTTTCACTATATTGCTCGAAAAGTGCAACGGTCCGTCTTCTCTTTTTCTTCTCCTCCATTGTCTTCTACAATATGTAAATAGTTAAATACCAATTTGACCAACATAATTTTTCCTATTCTGAAATTTTAAGTCCGTAAATAATACGATTTCTCTTCTAAAAAATCACAAAATCGAATTACCATCATGGCTATTGCATCGTTAGTTACTATTAACAACTACGTTCTTCGAGAAATTTTTATTCTATTACTAAAACCTTCTTTTATTGGAAAGTTATAGGTTTCCATTTTTTAATTATATTTTACGCTTTTCAAGTTATACGTCAAATTTTTATTGTCAACATGTTCTTATATATCTGTTGTTATAGATATACTTTTTTATTTTTCTTTAAAATATTTACATATACACCAAATATATTATTAGTATATCTAAAAAATTTAATTGATCATTTCCCGTCAAAATTAAAATTGAACAACCCGTAAATTTTCACGGGTGTTACGCTAGTATAAATAATACTTCACCCGTTGCAAATGAAATTCCACTAAATGGTCCACTAATCAGACTTCTAGAAGGAGAAGATGGACAAAATTGAGAAAACATTTGGAATTAATCCAATGATAAGAAGACACGTGGATATGAATTAGTTGGATTTGGGAGGCTGGATACAAGTTCTAGAATGGGCGGTTTACGGTCAACGTGCATTAAAACGTGCTATCCAAAATCCTTGCTATCATTCCAGGTTGGATTGATAGATACTTCTACAAGAGACGATACAACGGTGATGCAAAATAAAACAACTCTCCTATATAAGGGTTAATTAATTATATATATATATATATATATATATATATATATATATATATATATATATAGTTGGGATCACATGAGTCCACCCTAAATATTTGAGTCTATGAGTCTAACAATTATATCACAAATTATATAAAAAAGTATCACGTTTATTCAATATCAATTTTTTCTCCTTTTTTTGTTTTTTCTTTTTCAATATTACTTTTTTTTTTTTGTCTTTTCTTTTAAAATGACATTTTCTTTACTAAAAAAATTCCCTTTTTCAGTATGCATTTTTTTTAAACAAACACGTTTTTTTTAATAAAAAGGCGTTTTTTCTCGAATTTTTTTTTCATTACAATATCACAAGTTACTCAATACAATATCACCGGTTCTTCAAAATAATATCACCAAAAAAAATTCGAGAAAAAAAAATTTCGGAAAAAAAATTCGAGAGAAAAAATTGAAAGAAAAAATTTGGAAAAAATATTTCCGGGAGAAAAAGTTCTTGAAAAAATTTCGTGATATTGTTTAATATAGTGCGTGATATTGTTTATCAAAATGCGTTTTTTCTCGAAATTTTTTTCGATTTTTTTTCATTACAATATCACAAGTTACTCAATACAATATCACCGGTTCTTCATAATAATATCACAAAAAAAAATTCGAGAAAAAAATATTTCGGAAAAAAAATTCGAGAGAAAAAATTGAAAAAAAAAATTCGAAAAAAATATTTGCGGGAAAAAAAGTTCTTGAAAAAATTTCGTGATATTGTTTAATATAGTGCGTGATATTGTTAACAAAAGGCGTTTTTTCTCGAAAAATGTTTTCAATTTTTTTTCACTACAATATCACAAGTTACTCAATACAATATCACCGGTTCTTCAAAATAATATCACAAAAAAAAAATTCTGAAAAAAAAAATCGAGAAAAAAAGTTTTGGAAAAAAATTTCGTGATATTGTTTTATATAGTGCGTGATATTGTTTGTTGTGATATTATATTGAAAAGGTTGTGATATTGTAGTGTAAGCAAAACGTGATATGTTTTAATACAACTTGTGATACTCTAAATGGACACATGGACTCAAATATTTAGGTGGACTCACCGGATCCCGCCTCTATATATATATATATATATATATATATATATATATATATATCTGATCATAATATTGGGTCGGGTTAGATTAAGATACCACAAGTGTGATTGTATCAAATTTAAAGCTTAATGTTGCTTTTGGGTTAGTAGAAAAATCATTGCTTTAACTGTAGCGATTATTTATTTATCTATATTTTTGGTACAAAAATCAACGGGAGAGAACGACGCTAGTTAATTTATCAAAGTGCAAATCAATGTTTATAGTTTATACATTGGTGCAGAAAATCATATTTATAAGCATCCACAAAATATAAAAGTATGAGCCTCATATGAAAAATCCAAGAGTAAATATGTGAGAATTGGCCTAAAGCGGAAAATATGATACTATTAGGAACACTGAACACCGACGTAGCAAATGCCAGATGTCCAACAAAAAGGCATCGACGCCTCCGCATAACAAGTGCAAGGTTCAATTTGGTGTAGGCCCTAGCTATAACGTACAAATAGCCGGAGCTTGGAGTGTGGAACGGATAACATTCCTGAGTCATGGTCGCATGGATCGATCTAACAGAATATTTGTCAAATCTCAAGTTTGTTTTGAGAGAATGAATGAAAGGCGTCATAGGACTTGTGGACACTCTAGAGACCACTTGTGTATTAGAAATGTTGATGAGGTGGACCCTTATCAAATTTGGTGTCAGAGGCCTAGTGCATCCTTTCCAAGTAGGATATGCACGTGTAGCATCCATTGTACACATGGACATGTTGGACCAAGAGCATGTGAGAGGCACTTACTCAACCAGGCGGTAACATGTGGTGCAATCGTGGCCAAGTGACATAGTGTGCCGGTCAGAGATTATAAAGACTTAGCAATGCTTGGGATGCCTAAAAAATGTTGGGGCTGTGTGGGAATTTCATAGAGGTCAATGTCTGAGCGAAAATAATGGTCCTTGGTTTGAGGGAAGGTTGTAAATCCATATTCTATATTAGTAATGTAAAGACCATTTATTTGTAACTGCAGTTAACTAATTTTTGAACTCGTGCACTGCACGGGTGGTAACGTAAATTAGTATTTTGAGTATATCTTTGTTGTAACGGAGACGTCCCGTTACCCAAATAGTTAATTGATAGGAAGATAAGAACAATAAATAACGAATATAAATAAAGTTGACACAAAGAATTACGTGGTTCACCAGTAAAATAACTGGCTACGTCCACCCTTCAAGGAGATCAAAGTTCACTATAATGGAGAAAATAGTACAACAGTAGACCGGTACACACGCGCTCAATATGAGCCAAAAGTATACCCTATTCTACCAACAAATATGGTAGTCTCAAAGACACAAAAGAGACTACCCAAATAAGACGAAGGACAAATTATCTTGAGGCCAACCAAGATCTAAACAAACTCCTCCAATCATCAAAGACAAACGAGCCAGACTAACACCAATAATAGAGCCCTGTGACAAACTGAGTTTTCTTTTCCAGAAGGAACCTCACAAATTGACCCTCTTTATTGTGCTCTCAAATCTCTCACATCTTTGTCTCTTCTAATTAACCTAGAATAATACTTGGGTCTTTATATAGTTTTTCCACCCAAACTAAAATATCTAACCTAATTAGAAACCAAAGACTATTAGGAAACTATTATAGTTTCCTAATCTAATTCAAGTTCTCCTACCATAAATAAACTAAAAAACCAAGTTTTAATAAGACACTTAGCTTATATCCGTATTCGACACAAACTTAAGGCATAAATTCCCAACAATCTTAAATATATATTTCTTTGGACCGGAGGCGTAATGTTATGAGTATATTTTAGACGGTATCGTCCATCTTAAACTTCTCTTTTCTATTTGATGAAGTGAAAGTATATACGAAAAGAAACGATCATCATACAATGGTATATGAAAAGAAACGATCATCATACAATATTATTTTCAACTCCACTTAAAGAGTGGCTTTTTAAAATTGTTGCTTGAAAAACAATTTTTGACCATTTCTGATTTTTTCGAAAATATCTTCGTATAATAGTACCAGAAACCATGGTTGCAACAGTCCATGAGACTATTGCATAAGTTTTGCAGTTTTTAATGATTAAGAGGATATGTTTAACTATCTCGTCTACAATATTCATCCTAAACTCGGAATTTCTTTTGTCTTGCTTGCATCTTGACGCATTCATCTTGATCATCTTCAACGAGTTTAATGTCTTTTGTTAATCAAGAGCACTTAGAAGCAAACATTAGACAATCAAGGATAACTTGACATCATCAATCTCATTGTGTTCTAACAAAATGCATTTCAAAACTTAAATCACTATCCGGTTTGTCACGAGTAGCGTTATAAGGATAAGGAAAGGGTGTCGACTAACGTGTCGTTGTGGTATTTTCCAATAATTCCAAGAATTATAAGAATTTATTCGAATGAAAAAGATGAAAAAAAGATGACTTGGCATAATACTGGAAGAATAAATGATGAAAAGCTAAGACACCCGGCAGATGGTACGCAATGGAAAGCAATTGACGCTAAGTATCCTGATTTCGACAATAAACCTAGAAACATACGTCTAGCGTTGTTCACTGATAGAATAAATCCTCACAAAAAACATGGGTAGCCAATATAGTACTTGGCCAGTAGAGGTCAAAAGGTTGAAAATCTTGAACTGCCAGTCCCAGTTCCTGACGAACTTACCACTATAAAAGATGCGGTCGGAGCCTCAGAGGTTTTGTCCAATGGCCTTCTTCACACATATTCATTGCTAAGGATAAACCGAAGGGTCAAGTTCATGTATTTTATTAATTAATTCATTTCTTAATTTAAACATGTTATGAAAATTAAGAGGTGGGCGTTTGTTGGTACTATTGTTGTTGTGATCAACATGTATCTTATAGGGCACAAAAAAGAAGAGTCATGTTGATGAGGCTAATAAAGTATAGTCTAATGATGTTGATGAGGTACTTAATTGGTTATTTTATTTTTTTAATTTATGTTGTTCTGAATTTTTTGATAATTGAGGTGTTGACGATACTTTTGTTGCTACTGTTGTGATCTATGTTATCTATAGGGCACAAAAAAGTTGTGTGAGGCTGACTCAAACCCAAGCACTTCACCAAAGGCGCTATTAAAGTTCAGTCGAATGAGGTTGAGGTACTTAATTGATTATTACTTTATTTTTTAAGTTACGTTGTTTTGAAAATTGGAGATCGAAGTGAAGTGTTGACGATGTTGTTGTTGTTGTTGTCATTAATCTATATTTTATATGTAGGACACAAAAAAAGTTGATTCAAATACAAGCACTATTTCGTCAAACACTACTTAAGTTCAGCATGGTACCAAGTCAATTTTCTATCATAGCTTTCCCAAACTGAAAGATGTCATGAGTCTAGCTAGTAATAAACCCGAGTATACTGGGAACGCTTACATGGAAAAAGTGCGGACATTGACAATTAGAGTCTTGTACGCGGAAGCTGATTGTAGGATAGCCAGCGAGTAATTAATTCTTATTCTAATCGATGAGTCTATTATTGGGAGAGAATGCGAAGTTGTTGTGGATTGGGAGATCCTAATGATATGGGCGGGCCTTATGGAGATTGATGTCCAACACTTTTTTGCTTGGATGAAGTTACCTTCATTCTTATTAACTCGTTAACTTTATTTAATAAAACTGTCTAATACACAATTTAGATTATAGATCTTATATAATCATTCGTGCACTTTATTATAAAACCAATATTTAGGTACTTGAAGACGAGAGTGATGATTGAGAACAACATTCCAGATGAGCAATATTGATTCATGTGCCCCTATATGTCATCTATGTATATCAATGTTATTCAGTACGAAGATCGTGTAGATTACATTGCTCGACAATTGGCAAAGAACAAAAAACTTGTTTTTGCCCCCTATAATGAAATCGGGTAAAATATACTTAACATTAAATTTCAAATATGACGTTTACTTTATATATAGTTAGAAGCATAGACTTTACTATCTGGAATTTTTTTTAAATGTTGTCAGGAGTAATGGTGCTAGCAGCAATCACGCCGGCCACGGGAAAAGTTTTTGGGTTGGACTCTTTGCATAGACAACCTTTCGAGTCATTTAAAAAGTTGATTACTGAGTAAGTGACTTAAATTTGTAACTTTATACATAATAAAGTTTCATTTGAATTTTTAACAACATATATATTTCTCTGCCTTTGTAAAAAGAAGGGTCTAATAGGAGCTTCAATACGAGAAGCTAGCCAACATTATCCCCACTTTTGTCACTTTAACAGGGGTACGTACAAATCATTGTCTGGACGAGGAATCAATATTTAATCTGGCATGCGTAATTAGTAAAGCATATGTTGGTTTCATCATCTGCCTTTTATAATCAGGGGCGGATCTAAGATTTAGAAGTGGGATGGGCTAGGCTAATGTCTGTGATGGTTAGTCATACGAAACCATCAAAACGTATAATTGAGGCTGCACATATGTGAAGGATGTTAGTCATTTGGGGTTGCTCCCTTTGCTCCCTTTGTCACAAATTTTTATTATTTATAAATGGTATTTTATTGATAGGCAAATTAAACAAATAATAAAGATAGAGGTATAGCTTATATAAATATACATTAATACATATGATTGAATATTAAAAATGTTGGGAAATGTGTCCTCAACAATAGTGCGATCACGTAATTAAATCTCATGACGAGAATGCGCAAGGGATGATACGAAATTATATTAGTCAACTGACCAACATTAATCGGTAATGATTGGCTAGCTAGAGTTTGACATTACTGTCGTATGACGGTGGTGGTCAGTTGATCCCTTTAGGTCACACCTATAGGACAACTCTCTCAATGATAAATAAAATGACTGTATATTGATACGAGTCAATTTATGTCTAGTTTATATATATTATATAAAGGGATAAATTATAATAAGATTATAAATTATAATTTTAGTGATTAAAATGTTGTCACTAATATAAGTATGTTTATAAAACATATTTAAATGAATGAATTTTTTTTACATATACAATTGTTGTAACCGGATATAGGTTAATGGATGTTGGTAATCATGAATTACTAATTTTATGATTAATTGTTTAAATGTAAAATTACGAGAATCATAAAATGTAAAATTGTCGAAGTAATGTTTACGTCTCTATGTAACATATGCAATAGTCCATTTACGAATTAGTGGACCGTGTGACAATATGATTGTCCTAGACATTTTACATACATTAACACCTTATATGATAATATTGTGTTGAGACATCTCATTAATAACATTGTCTTAGTGGGAGACAATGTGGGATTATTAAGGTGCCATTCATTGGGCACCCTAACCCACCATCCGGCCATCACCTTGAGGAGAACAAAAGAGGAGTTTGTTCCCTCAAGTGAATTCATTCAAGTCTTGCATTAGGTTTTGTTTTAGAGAGAAAATCAAGCTCCCATTTTCTCCACCAAAACCGTGTACCCAAATAATACTAGAGGCAATTTTGTATCAAGTTTTCTAGCAAAAATACATACAAAATATTGAGAGTAGTGTGTCTTTGGTGCATCTTGGAGGAGGTGTTCTTGTTGAATACTTTGGAGGATCATCCTAGCATTATTTTGGACCGTGAGTAAGGGTTCAAATCTTGTTATTTCCGCTTTTCATTAGCATGCATAAGATCTACAAGTAAGATAATTAAAATGTTAGGGATATTCTATATGGTACCCCTCAATTTTTTGACTTTCTACATGGTACCCCTACACTTTTTAAAACATACATGGTACCCCTAATTGTTCTCATTATCACTACGCGTACCCCTAAACTTTATTTTCCGTCAATTAAACTCATTTTAAAGCTTTAAGTGATAACTTGAACGCGTAAGGAAACTTGTCATTTATTATCACATGACATAAGGACTCTATTAGGCTCAATAACCATCTCGATCATAATATTTATAAATATATATGGGCTAAAAAAAAGGTGAACGAAAGATTATTGATCTTTGTCAAATTATCACGTCCAAAGAATGGATATTAATTCCAATAGAGTCCTTATGTCATGAGATGATAAATGTCAAGTTTGGTTATACGTCTAAGTAATCTTTTAACGCTTAAAACTGAGTTTCATTAACGGAAAATAAAGTTTAGGGGTACACGTAGTGTTAATGACAACAATTAGGGGTACCATGTATGTTTTAAAAAGCGTAGGGATACCATGTAGAAAGTCGAAAAATTGAGGGGTACCATGTAGAATATCCCAAAATGTTAATTATATTTTGTTTAGTATGACTAAAATTATTAGCTTATGAGATAACTAAACCCTTCAAAAAAATGTATACTTGTATAAATCTAATTTATAATATTATTCAAGGATACAAGTTTCGCTATATACTAGTAAATTCAATCATCATTAAAAAATGTAAACGTCTTGTAATCTCTAAGGATGCTACTAACGAGATTCGAACCCCTACCATTAAGTAGAAACAAACCTTTTATAATAGGTCCCTAGTCAGTCGGACAACGTACAATGTGGATACTATGTATGTCGTTTCATGTTGGAAATTATTTTGTGAAGATATATATGATTTTGTTAATCTAGTACTTAATCAACTAACCACATGCCCCTCAGTACACAAGGCAACAAATCGACGTCGTTAGAGACTTGTTGGAAAAATACATCATTGAACACTGCTCTGCAAACTAATTATTAAAGAGGTGGAATGTAATTTTTATTGTATATATGTTACTTGAATGTAATTGATGTTGCTCTAGCTAGACTTAGCTTGTATATATGATGTTGTTACTCTAGTTAGATTAATTAGCTTGTATATATGTTGCTCTAAATTTTTTTGTATATTGTTGTTGTATGTTGCAGCTGTTCTTCTTCTATGTATTGTTGTTGTATGTTGCAACTATTGTTTTTCTATGTATTGATGTTGTATATTGCAGCTATTGTTTTTCTATATATGTTGTTGATGCTATTACTACTGATTACTACAGCTAGTTATTTGTAGCTAGCAGGATTCAATTAATTTCAACTCTTTTTTTTTGGAAAAAAAATAAACTAATAACGTTTATTATGCAACAACCGTTGTTAAAGATTTCCCTCCTACGAAATATTTGGCGCTTAAATGACTTACTATTGACGACAGTTTATAACCGTTGTCAGGCAGTGACACTAATAATAACAGTTATTTTGGATAAAACTGTTGTTATTACTTTCCCACCAAAATAAAAGAGACTTTTTAACAACCAAAAGTCTTAGATAACAACGGTTTGGAGTCGTTGTTATTAGAATCAACAACGGTTTTACTTACTTTTAACCGTTGTTATAAATTCCCACCAAAAATTTCAACGGTTAAGGAACTTTTTTAACAACGAAACAATATATAACAACGGGTTCAAACCGTTGTCAAATGGTACAACGGTTTTGTTAGACAGTTTAACCGTCGTTGTAAGTACTCCCTCCGTCCCGATCAATTGTTATCTATTACTTTTGACACAAAGATTAAGAAAACAATTATGAATGAATTTGGACCACACAAATTACATGGCCCCACATTCAATCAAATGTGATCCACAAAATGTTGCCAAAAATGGAAATAGATAACAATTCAATGATACACCCCAAAATGGAAATAGATAACTATTGACCGGAACGGAGGGAGTAATAACAATGGACCCATTAATAACATCCGCTTTTTTTCAATAACAATGGTTTTTAACCGTAGTTGAAGGCTAAATCTGTAGTAGTGTCGACCTATTACTCCTAAATAATTCGAAATCAACCCTAGAAATACAATTATGTTGTGTTTGGTTCAATCATTCTAGGCATAAGGTACAAGTTCAAAATGAGCTAAACTCATACCCTGTGTTTGTTTCATGTTTTTTTATAGTTTGATAATAATCATACCTCAGACCCATAAGGTATGAGTTTCTCATAACAGGGGGATATGAGTATGAGAATAATGCCTTTAGGTATCAAATAAAAGAAGAGAAATAAAAAGGAAAATGTGGTGAAAATATCCATATTTTTTTTAAAATATTTATAAAATTAAATTGTTTCTAAGACTTTTTTCGGGAAAATATAAACAATGACTTTTTCCCGACATGTTTAATATACTTTAGAACAAAAATATATTGACATTTAAAAAAAGGGTTAATTGACATTAATAATTCGAACTTTAGGGGGTCTGCTCAAAATAATATGCACTATGTTTTAACTCAAAATAATCCGTACTATAGACACCCTCTTCTCAAAATAGAATCAGTGACCGAATACCTGTTGATCAGCTAATTGTTTTTCCTTCTTTTCCCTATTCTAGTACACCAACCGCAAGAGTAAAAAACAGAAAAAATTCACTAACACCAAATTCCATATCCGAAAACCCTCTTCAATCTCCATTCCATTAATTCCCCAAATCACCCTCTTCAATTTACAAACTGAATAAAGCAACTCAAATTAGCTTCAGGTAACACTAATTTTACTCCATTAACTCCACCAAATGAATGTTGGCAGGCGAATAATTACAATCAAATTGATTGATGACTTCCCAATTACACAAATCATCATGCAGATATAGGATGAGGACTTGAAGAACTTCAAGCAAACATTGGATACGATTTCGCCACTAGCTAAAATGGATTAATTGAGTATTTGAGTGCATTGAGTTAATTAGGGTTTCAGAAGTTAGTTTGGATTTATATGGAGGACATTAATTTAGGGATTTTGTTAGGGTTTGATGATATAGATAAGAAGAAAGATACGCCGATATGATGATTTGTTTGTAATTGTGTATAAGATAAAATTGAACCATTTTTGATAGCATGCTTTGTTCTGAATATATTCTTGATGTTGGAATCATCATCTTAGAGATGCATAATTGATAGCTTAACATTGGATTTTTAGGTGATAAAAATGGCGGTGAAAATAGTTTGGGTGAAAAGGGAAAAAAAGAACACAGTAGTAGAGGTGCTTTAATGGTGAAGGCAGATTGGGGGTTTTAGGGATGAAGACGAAAGTTGTTATTATTAATTAATATTTTTAACGAAAATTCATATAAGGTAATATTTACCTATGATAATAGGTTAAAAAATGGGTGAGTCTGTTATAGGAAGATGAGGTCACTAGTGTAATTTATTTTGAGATTAAATGAAGTTGAGATTATTTTGAGAAGACCACCTAAAATTTGTATTATTCCTGTCAATTAACCCTAAAAAAAATTAGTTGTATATAAAGAAAGTATAGAAGTACATGATAATTTAAAATAGAAAATTAACACATAAGTAAATAGTACAAAAATTATTAATAAAATAAACATACAACAAAATTTATTTTCCCATTTCAGCATTGAACCAAACACAAGGTATGAGAAATCGAGTTCCAAACTCATACCACCCTGGTTTGATGCCTAATTCCAAACTGATACCTTTGTTTGAACCAAATACCCCTTAATTTGTTAAATAGCCTTATTAACCCAGAAAATTCGAAGAGTCCAGTGTAATTTCACAATATATAGTAGTCATTAATAAAACACAAATTCTCATTGAGGATGGACATTATCCGTATTCAGCTTGTGATCGACAAACTGAGGATAATACCCTCTCACAATTTGCAAGTGGGACAATAATTGAGGTGCTTAATTTTCCCTTCAGCAAGTCTTACTTGCGACGGACATATTCGT
The DNA here is from genome assembly GCA_029255685.2 of Silene conica. Lineage (NCBI taxonomy): Eukaryota > Viridiplantae > Streptophyta > Magnoliopsida > Caryophyllales > Caryophyllaceae > Silene > Silene conica. The sequence goes on from CM055314.2 coordinate 81,401,375, forward strand.
CACAAGTTTACGACGGGTCATATACTGCCCATCTATCTATCATATATATTACTAATACAAAAGTCATATCGCTGACATGACATCTTAGTTATCAAACATAATTTTATGTGGCAGTTAATGAGAGCCCCATAAAAAATAAAACCAATTTTATTTTAAAAAAAAGTAAATAAATTATATTCCATATACCTAACCGAAGTTTGTGATTGCGAAATCATTGGGATGGTATATGGAATGAAATAATTGTCTAAAACGAGAGGAAATAAATATGACAATTATCTTCTTAAACTTTATTAATATCCCTAAAATAATTGACCAAAAGTTAATATGCGAAATCTCCTCCTCAAAATATCGCAATTAGTTCTTAAAGAAACCTACAAAAATCAGTATAAATTTCACTTCCAACTTTAGCCTCCATCTCCATCACTCATCTAGTAAAGATGAATAAATTCCAATTTCTAAAAGTTTCTGATAATAAAAAGAGATAAATTCAAGCTTAGCTTTGCTTTTATTATGTTGATTTATGATTGACAATGACATTTTGTGGCAATAGAAATTGATATTCTCCTTTGTTTATCGCTGTTATGATATCCGTCTTTGTGAGTCTGAGTTTGGTAAGCAGATGAGAGTTGTTTGTTGCTACACTCATGTTTTTCACTTCCAATTTTTATTCTTCGTGTTTGAAGTGTATTTCACTTAAATTATTTTATTATGTTTGTTTTATGTAGCGGAACATTTTTTTTGTTCTCTTAATGTATCTATTTTGTTACATATTTTAACTATATTAATTATATTGTTAGACGATTTAAATTGTAAGATGATCCATTTTGTTAACTGTAAGTTATCCAACTTTTCAATTATTATTTTTATTAACCGAGTCTTATAACAATTTGTCTTACACGATTACACTCATTTTAAGCATACGTACTAATTTTATATCAAGTCTTACTTATGTATGGTTAATAATTCAAAATTAATTACTCCGTAAATCATTATATCTTAGCTATAAATCTATAACTATATAAATTCATCTAAATTTTAAAAGTAGTCCCGTGAATTTCACGGGTTTAAACCTAGTATATATGTATAAAAGAAGAATCACTAGACACGTGGCAACCCCACATTCACTCTCACAAATTGCTTTTCCCGCCTAACTATCCTTCTTATTTATAGAAATTTTCTATTGACTAAATGTAATGACTAAATATAGATGATACAAAATTTTGCAAATCATTCTTTCTATATTCTGAAATAACTAATCAATAAAATATACTAAAAACTCGGCAATTAATATGATGGATTTCCTTTTCTTTGCCATCTATATTAATTTTCGAAAAGAATATTTAGGTAATTATTAATAAAATACAGGACAACTAATCAGGTGAATTTCATTTCTTTTCCAATCTATATTAACTATGGAAAAGAATACTTAAACAATTATTAATAAACAGTCAAACAAATACACTCGGGAAAAAGAACGACAACTAATCTTTAAATAATCAATCAAAGAAATACACTCGAAAAAAGGGTAAATAATATTTATTAAAAGAACCAATCAATAAAAAATACGCATCTTGAGTCAATCTTTTATGAACAACAATGTTTTTATAATCGTCCAGTATACGGGATAAAATCCTTTATAAAGTATATTATTATTATTATTATTATTCGCAAAAAGCTATTGAATAGATATAACACTATTAAGAAAAGTTGTGCCATATATTTTATGGCCATTATTATCAGATTGTAATCATAAAAAAACTAACTACTGAATAAATTATAAATATAATACTAAACTTTATAGACGGAGTATACCCAAGCAAGCCATGCTCTTCAATAATCAAAGAATAAAAGACAAACAAATCATTCAGAATTATACTACATTACGAATATGATAAAACGAGTGTACAATTTGATACAATAAATTATAATATTTCATATTATTTATGTGTATATTATTATGCAAGAGTACCATACTTATAGTTTGTGGGGAATTTTTTTTAATCGGAGTATATATAGTTAGCCTATAATTAGCCAATTATTTATGTGTGTTTTTCAACATCATAACCATGTTCTATGGGTAAAAAGTTTATATTAATTTAGTGTAAAAAGGTGTACAAAAAATATATATACCCTCACCGAAAATATGGGTAGTAACGAGTTTTAGCCTTTAACTATTTAAAGTTCTATTAGGCGAAACAAGAGAATTTATAATTAATAACAGATAAGATTAACAATTGTTTAACAAGATTTACTATCAAATTAAATTAACAGATTATGAAAAAAATAATTAGCAGATTATATAAAGTTTTTATTATTTTCATATTTTTAAAATTATAAAAAATATTCTCTCATATGGACCTAGGGATGGCAACGGGTCGAATCTGGACCGGGTCCAGTAGGATCTAGATCTAGATCCGCATTGTATACCCTGGATCCAGATCCAATCCAGATCCAACGGGTCCAAAAATGTGAGATCCAGATCCAGATCCAACGGATCCGGGTCCGTAACGGGTCCAAGTTTCTAGCCTCACATTATAAAAAAAACTCATGAATCATAACACTATTGATTTTCATTTTACGAAATACAATAAAATGTAAAAGTAGTTAGTAGCGTGACAATTATGTTCAATCAAATATTACAAGTAGTAATTATTATGACCAAATAATCGAAACACAAATCAAGAAACAAGATAACTAAGACGTAAAACTTCATGTTTTTACTATGAAAACGGGTCAAGGGTCGGATCTGGATCCTTCAGGGTCTGCGTAAGAAGATCCAGATCCAGATCCGTTTTAAAAGTAGTGGATCCAGATCCGACCCAGATCCAACGGGTCTGAAAAAGTAGGATCCAGATCCGATCCATCAGGGTCGGGTCTTACGGATCTGGACCGAATCCAGGATCCATTGCCATCGCCCATTACTACCATGTTTTTTTAACTTAACTTCATATCCATATCATACTATGTCATTAAAAATTACACGGAGATTGTTGTGTAGTGTTAAAAACATAAGGAAACAATAATCCGAAAACATCATATGTATACCTCTTATGCAATACAATACTTATTTTACATGTGTACATTATAATTATAATTATTTGGATCATGTATATTGTGATTATTACTAAAAAATAAAATGTTAGTTGTACGGGTACAACCCCGATGGGGCGAGTATGGGTAGAACATTTGTATAGGGGTACGGGTACACATATTTCACCCTTGAATCCGTGATGAGTAATGGGACGGGATACCCACCTACACATCAAATATGTTTGCATTTTTCACGATTTAAGAATTAATTATATTTTTAACTAATGATTTACAAAAGTTATGGGACGAGTGTATTTCGTTTACTCTCGAAATTATCATCGATATGAAATAAGATATGAGTATAATTAAGCATATTCGATTATGAATGCTTGGGTGAAGATATCAGACACGTGCATACAAAATTTTGACTGATTAGTATAGCAATTATATATGAATTTTATCTGAATGTTAGGAGATTTTTTTTCGGCGGTTGTAAAGTGATAATGATAAAACTACAAAACCACCGCAGATCTTGCAAGATTATGAGCAACCTTGTTCGATTTGCGGGGGATGAAACAGAAACTTAAACAATGAAAATACAGGAAAAAACTTGAAATAAAAAGAAGAAGAGATCCTTAGTTTGATGGTGATAACTCTCTTCACCCGCAATCTGGAGAAGAAGCTGGAGGCAATCCGAGGCAATACGTAGATGATAGACTTTATGACTTATAACACTATGCTTTTGTCTTATCTACCCCACATAAATAATATTTGACCTGTCGTAAATTTGCGACGAATATAACCGTCACAAATGAGAATTTGTATTTTTCCTTACTTATCTATCACTTATCTTATTGTAAAAATAATACTCGTAATATCCATTTTTAACTTGTGACCACATATAAAAACAGAAATAGGCAGGGGCGTATGCAAGATTTTTGCTTTGGGAGGGCACGATATTTTTTTTCCGTAATTAGTAGAAAAATATTCATCCCACAAAAGCTCTCTCATATATATATAGTACTCCGTATTTGTTTAGAATATTTGAATTTGAGATTACTATGCATTTACCCAAAAAAATTGTGTGAATAAAGTTGTCATTAGGGTTGTGAATGTCTTGGAAAACGAGAAAAAGAAAGAGAAGTTTGATGAAATAAAACAAGTTTTTCTAAAAAAAATCCTCTTACGAGATTTGAACCTCCAACCTCACAAAATTTTTAACATATAACCACTTTTAACCACTAACCACAACACATTTTTGTGAAATATGTGTCCAAAAATTATTCTTATTTTTATGTTGCGGGATGACATTTACCTACCCATTCCGCCGCCAGATCCGCCCATGGAAATAGGGTGAAAAAGAATGCAGAAAAATGATTAACGAACTTAAATTGGTTAACACTTTTGCATGTCTAAATCTCAACGATTCAAAATACGTCTCTGTAGGTCCAATAAACGATTCAACATAGACAGCTTTGAATAATACTCCGTATAATATAATAAAATAAAATAAATAAAATGGTCCAAACATTATTAGAATTGGACAACAAACATACAGCCAATCTTTTCTCCGAGCTTTCACATCAATTTTACTGCTTTTCCACTTTCCCTTTGCATTAATTTCATCAAATTGTATGTTTTCTTTGTTTCCCCACTCAATTACCAAATCCGTCAATCTCTCTCCTCATAATTATCGGTAAATTTTGGGAGAGACCGTCTTTCGTTAGATTAGTGGAATTATAATATTTAAAAAAAAAGATATTATCTTTAAAATGTGAGAGATTTCTCGTTAATATTATCAAGAGATCGTCTTTCTAAAGTTGTTGTGCATATTATTTACTCATTTATATACTTTACTTTTTTTTTTTTTTGCCAACGGGAGAAGAAAGGGTACTCCCATCAAGGCTTGTTTGGCCAAGTTGTGAGCTATAGAATTAAGTCCTCTTCGAATAAAAGATAAATCAGGACAATGAAAAAACGGAAACAAACTATTACAATCTGCAATAAGCTCTTGAATATGCCGATCCACCTTGGACAGACCTACAAAAGAAAGAAGAAGCTCGAGGCAATCCGAAGATATCTTGATGTATAAAATGTGATTATCCTTAGCCCATTTAAGAACCCATTTAAGTCCAACAGCCTCTGCTTGAATAGCAGATTCCGCTTTGAACATTTTGTTAAACATCTTACCATTAGCCGCGTAGTTATCATAGATAACAAAACCCGCAGCCGCCTCAAAATTAGATCTCCAACCTGCATCAACTTTCGCATGAAAACCCACACAATTTCCTTCCCGATTGATCATATGAATCGGAAAACCATCCTTGATATTCTGATAGAGATCATCTGGAGGTTCGATCGTCCCCCAGTCCTCATGCTATTAACATCAGTGCTCCCCACATCCCTTTTTGATGCAAGTTCCAGATCCATCACATCCCCATCAATCCGTCTGAACATAATATTTACCGGATAGCTTCGGCTCTGAAAAATCATGGAGTTCCTTACTTTCCAGAGGTGCCAGAGAATAGCCACAAACATCCTGATACCCGCCTCCCAATCCATATACTTTTATTAATTAGAAAAAATATATACTCCAACCGTTTTACTAGATATAGTTTCCAGTTTACAATTATTTTCTACATAATTACTAAAGTAAAAAAAGGTATATATCCTAAATTATTTATCAAAAAAATCAAAAGCAACCTGAAATAAGGTAAAAATGTAATGATCATCGCTAGGGATAATAATGGGTAGGCTCATGCATATCCATATTATATACGTTGGATTCATAATCGACATATATCCATTGGGGTCCAAAATTTTCAAACCCATATCCAGATCCATGGATCTTGGTAGGAACTGGACCTTAAATGGGTCTGATTTTTTTAAAAAAATTGTTGATTTTATATCTATAAAATTATAGATAAAAAATATATCTATATTTATCATCATAAAGGTAACAAATTATCACGTACATTATTATTTGTAGAATGAAAAACTTATTTGTTGTTACTCGAATATTTAAATTAGGATGTACATTCGTTAATGATTATGAAATAAGAAAACTAACATACGAGAGTTGAATAATAGATAAGAAAACATGACTTCTATGAATGTTTAATTATTCTTAAATAACTAAAATTTTTAAAAATAAAACAAAAAATATGGATCTGGGTAAGGTCTAGATCGTAGCGACAAGATCCATATCCATATAAATTTGTATAGATCCATATCCTACCCATATCCATTGAATCTATAAAAATGAGATTCATATCCGCTCCATCAAAGTCCGATTTAACAGATAAGGGTAAGATCCTGGATCTACAGTGATCCCTAATCATCACCCACATAGTTGGTTTATTTACTAAAAATAAAAAGTGAAATTATCGACTTAAACACTATTTACCGTGACAAAGAAGAGTATATTGCTAATATTTGTATTAGGGTAGATGTAAACTAAAAAGGCAAAATATATGTTATTTTTTCAGTCTTGGGAAAAAAATTCAAATAATAAGTTAAACCTGATAAATTGACCAAAACTCGACTTAATGGTTGATCTGAAAGTGACTCGCTCTTAATTAAGGCAATCACTCGACATGAAGTGACCCAAAATAACCTAGTAGGCTCCAAATGACTTATAGTCAAAATCATGACCTTATATTAACCCAAAAGATTATATAACATAACCAAACTAACTCAAATATTATCTATATTAATATAAGAACATTTCGTGCAATTTCGTGCGTCCACGTCATCACATTCATTTTCTATTATTTTCTACTTTTAATTAAATATATGACCCACCACAAAAAATATGGAATTAATTTATGAAAACCAACTTTGTTAATAGAATTTCATCGAATAATCAATACAAATATTCAATGAACCACCAAGTCCACCATCCTCAATTCCATCTATACAAATTCTTATTTGCAACGGCACTATCCGTCGCAAGCTTGTGACGGATACCATTTCCTCTCACAAAATACCCACTTTTTCTCTCTATTCAACACTATTCAGTGGTCCCCTTTCTCCACTAATTTTCTTTTGTATCCATTTTATCTCACAAAATATCCGTCACAAATTGTGACCCGTCGCAAGCAAGACTTACTATTCCATCTATATTGCATAAATAATACATTATGAAAATGTAGAATTCCCAATAGTCCATATAGTCTATCAATAGTAATAAACAAAGATGCACAATAAACATTATTAAACAATGAAATTATAAATGATAAAAAAAATAGTAAAACAAATAACGTTGTTATATTATTTAACTAGCTTTTAACTCTATCATTTTGACCATCATAATAACAAATTTTTGAGATATTACGAAATTTGAGTAATTTTTTTTGAACAAGAAATAGTTTCAACAAAAAAATATTAATAAATAGTACTCCCTCCTATTCTGAATAACTGTCACATTTGTCGTTTTCGTCTAGTCACGTAAATGTCACATATTCTATTTTGGGACATTGTTTATACTTATTTTATTCACTCTAACCCACAATAATACCCCACCTTACCCCACAACACTACTTATTTTAATCACCTCTACTCACAATAATAATCAATAATACATTCCCACTCTCCAATCTTCCCACCCCACACATTACTTTACATTAAACAAATGAATTCCTTAATTCTCGTGCCTAACCCGAAATGTGACAGTTATTCAGAATAGGAGGGAGTAGTATTTTAATTTTCAATTTTAAAAATGAGATCTAAAAAAATTACAAAATAAATGATTTATAAAACTTTGTTAAGTAGATTTTAGATCATTCCGTTAAAATAATACTCTAAATGAATTCGTTATACAATATTGAGCTTATTCGGTAAAATGAATAGATCTAAAAATTTTGTTATCATGTTTTTACACTGAATTTGTGCATTTTTCACAGATTTAAAATATGTGTAGAACTTCAAACTCTTACAATTTTTGCACGTAATTTAAATTATTATCATTATAAAAGAAGTAGAGTATAAAATATACATGCATTTTGGTTTAACATTTTCAAATATTAATCATTATATCGATGTTCTTAAAGCAATTCTTGTGCAATTTTGCACGGTTAAAAATTAGTAACTTATTTAATACAATAAAGATCCTAAGATTGCACAAATTCTTATTTGCAACGGCACTATCCGTCGCAAGCTTGTGACGGATACCGTTTCCTCTCACAAAATACCCACTTTTTCTTTCTCTCTGACACTATTCATGTGGTCCCCTTTCTCCACTAACTCATTTTGTATCCATTTTATCTCACAAAATATCCGTCACAAATGGTGACCCGTCTTAAGAAAAACGGACTGCTAAGATTGTATGGGCCTTTCTAGTGTTTTTCATTGTGTATGTTTTAGCTTTATCCTCGTAACCTAAATTATATTGCGCATGAGCTAGTGAAAGTAATCATGCAATTGTAAAACCTTTATTTACAATTGTAAAAAAAACAATAAAAATCTTCTCCATTTATCTCCTCTCTGTTTCCTCATAAACTCATTTAGTAATAATTTTCATTTTGATTTTACTAATCATTTATTTCTATGTGTAAATCTTAAATCGTTTAATATTAACCAGAACATTAAAAAGAACAAAGAGTTTTGATGGAGACGGATACTATCCAACACAAGTTGAAAACGGATAGTATTCTCTCATAACAATGCAAGTGGGGAGATAAGTAGAGGAAAATAGAGCATTTTTGTAGATCATGACACTTGCATTTTATAAGAGAGACATTAACCGTCTCCGTCTCTGGCCTATGACCTACAGTGTCCATTTATGAGAATTTTTGAAAAAAAATTGGTCTTCTTTTGGTCAACGCACAGTCAAAGAATTGTGTCTGATGTAATAATGTGTTAATTATGTGGACAATAAAAGGTTATTTTTTTTTGGTTCAACGAAGCGCGCACTTAGTCGCATTACAATAGGGGAGGGGGATTCGATCCTGAGACCTATTGTCCACAATACCTCTGTCTTAATCACTGGACTAAGACATCCTCGGTACAATAAAATGTTATTGATGACAGTAGGATAAAGATTTTTATTTTATTTTGTGTTTCATCTTTGTGTTTTATTTTTATTATTTATCTAATTGATATATCTATCAATCTTGTTTATGATGGAAATATCCGTCACAAGATAAATACAAATAATATTTCCTTTCACAATAAGGTAAGTAGGAGGATAAGTGAATGTAAATGGAACATTTCTTAGGTCGAGCCACTTGTATTTTGTGAGAGTGACATTATCCGTCTTCAGTTTGTGATTGATAGTGTCCGTCTTTAGTGAGAATTTGTGTTAATATAAAGACAATGATATACTCCCTTCATTCAAGTCAACACCATCACTCTCTTTTTTCATGTTTGTCAACGCGTATTTTATGCGGTAAATATTGTTAACTACGTATTTTCAAAAATTATAAAAGTTAAATATTAATAATATACCCGTAAAGATGAATCAAATAAGACCCACATGGATATAACTTTATTTACGTATCGAGAGAAAATCGAATTTAAATGGTCGTTTGTGAATAATGTGTAAAATAAATAGGGGTAGTATAATCTTAAATGGAGGGAGTATAATATTATTATTCTTATGTATAATGTGCCAAAATCTTAATATAGTGAAACATTAGATAAGACGTAAAAGTGAGATAGACAATCAATTAACCTTATTCTCATTTGTGTTGGATGTAGTCGTCGTAAGTTTGCGACGGGTCGAGTAATATCCATGTGGGCTGTATAGGACAAAAATCAGAATGTTTAGGAAAAACAAACTGTTTTGTCTTATTTTTCTAAATGGATACTTCCTCCATTTTTATCCAAATACCATATTTGATTTTTGTACACTATTCACAAATCAACCTTTAATCTCAATTTTCTCTTAATACATAAGAAAAAATATATTCATGCGAGGTCTTGTTTAATTCGTCTTTACGACTATATTGAAAATATATAACTTTTATAATTTTTACAAATACGTAGCTAAAGATATAAGGCACGTAAAACGAACGTTGGCAAACGTGAAAAAGGTAAATATGGTATTTGGATAAAAATGGAGGAAGTATAATTTATCCCGTCGTAAACTTATCCCGTCGTAAATTTATGATGAAAATACCCGACACAAAAAGACACTTGTCTAAATTAATCCAAGTCACAAATTGGAAAAGGTATCTGGACAAAATATTCACAGCGTAACGCCACGCAGAATTCCCAATAAAAGAGTTGATAAAAAGACACACAATGAGTCAGTGACATACACCAAAAGACAGACAGCTTGTCTCAACAACGACAGCCGACGATACTAGAAATTACCCTAACTCAACCTCCTCACCCACCTATATAATGAAATAAATTTTCTAAAATTTAAAACGGGTTAAATAAATAACACTTTTTAGGATAATGTATAAATAAAATATTTAGTTATTAACAAAATAATTTTTAATTATATAAGTAACACATATTTGACATGTTTTAATCTTAAAGATATATACATTTGAAAAACAACGTAAATGACTCTTACATTAAAGGCAATCTATACCCTAATTGATTTGCATGATTTCAAAATCTTCTTCCCTTAAAAACTACACTTTTACAACTAATTACACTCTATGTACCAAAAAACGACAACTAATTACACTCTAGCAAATAATATTTGAGGTATTAGGCTGTTTTACATGTGAAATCGATCAATTACCCATATTTTCGAATGAGACTATTCTATACGGTCAACAACATTTATCATAATCCGTATAAATTACATTTATTGATTAACTAAAGCAGAGTTGGATATAGAGCATAGTAAATCTGGGGTGCTGTCAATGTTAAACAATCTTTTAACAGTTAATACAAATCAATAAGTTTCTATTATGACGGATATATTTGTCATAAGCGTGCGACGGGTCAAATATACCCACTTTTTAGATAAAACCATAATAATAACGCATAGAGAATCACAAATGCTTTGTCTCTATATCAAGAAATGAGTTATTTTACCCGTCACAAGCTTGCGATGGATATCACCGTTGTAAATAAGAATTTGTGAATACAAATACCTTATTACTTCGTATGTCACATCCCGCAAGTCAAAAAAAGCCTTTTAAATTATATCGACATTTAATATATTTATACGACTACTAAACTTTAACAACACCGTTTTTCAGGACTTATATACTTTCATGTTTTTGCGCCGGTTTATTTTAACAACATTTTTTGTACCATCATGACTTGTATACATTGTCACAATAATTCAATGGTTTAATTACTCAATAATTTTGATGACAACCAAGCGACATTGTTACATACTTTTAACAAATTCATAAATTTCAGTATGACAACCAAACGACATTGCTACCTTCAATAAATTCATAAATTTCAATTTGAATGATTCATTTACATGTCCACGCAATCAACCAATCACGCACACGCAAACACACACATAAACAAATTACGCGAAAATATTTTTAAAAAATTTAAAAAATGAATGAAAAAACTAAAAAAACAAAGTAGGGGCAATATCGTCCATTTCACTACTCAAGTCCCAATTGGGAGAGAGAAAGAGAAGGAAAATTACACCTCTTTGACAAAATTACCCTGCAGTCATCCTTAGGACAAATAGTCGGACAAAACTCGAAATCGTCACACCCGTCCGATTTAACCCGATTAAAATCGATCAACGTCGAAAATAAAGCAATGAATAACACGAGCAAATTAAGTGCGTAACGCTGTCCAACGCATTGATGTGCACCCGCACCGAACACTAAGAAATTCCTTTTATACACCTGGTCCTCCTTCCGGTCTTCTAAATAAAACCTGTCCGGGTCAAAACGGGTCGGTTCCGTAAACCCTTGAAAACTCGACTCATAAACCGATGGAAAGACGATACTACCCTTGGGGATAGTATACCCCTCAGTTAGCTGGAATTCCTCGACAGCCACGTGGGGAACGAGCGTGGCAGGGGCCCGAATCCGGACTATCTCACGTGCGACTGCCTGCGTGTATTTTAACACAGCCAGCTGGTCCGCGGTGATTGGGGTGTTGGATTCGGGTTTCCACACGCTCGCGACTTCCTCTCGCACCTTGCGGAGGACGTCGGGGTGGGTATCGAGTAGGGTGACGGCCCATAATAATGATGACGTAGACGCATCTTGTGCAGCGAAAAGGAAATCGAACATATAGTTCCCTATTTCCCTGTCGCTGCAATTTGGAGGAGGGTGCGCTGCCGCATCCGCCTCGGAAATATTATTTTCCCTCTCCTCCCGTACCATGTCTTGCATCCAGAAATCAATCATACACTTCGGCTCGACCACTTCAGAATACATTTTCTTCTTGCTCTCTTTTACGCACCCGGTCAACGCGGTAACCAGCCGCTCTACCGCGAGCCGGGCGTTTCTAAACGCGAACCCGGGTAAATCAATCGGAAGCGCTAATAAACCGACATTAAAATAGCTGTAATCCTCCTTAAACCGCTCACGAGCCGGTTTACTCAAATACGGTCCAGCGAATATATTCTGAGAGGTTTCCAGGTTCATATCTCGAGCGAAAAACCGTAACGGGACCGGGTTTTTTGGATTCTCCGAACTTTTTTCCAGCCATTGACTCAAATGCTTGAGAATTACAGCTTGCTGAATCAATGTATAAGTGGAAAGCGCTTTTGGGGTGAAGTTAGGAGCCATTCGACGACGAATATCCTTATGTTCTTGACCAAACAAATAGATAATGTTATGTTTACCGAATAGTTTCTTTCCGAATGGATGCCCGACGAGTTGAAACGCGTCGGGCCGAACATTCGCAAAGATTTTGTGACTCATTTCGGAATCCCGTAAGAAAACCATAAACTTGCCAATAACATAATTAGCCGAAACCCCAAGCTGGGACGACCTAGCATAATCGGCTTGGTCGTCCCAGAACTTTTGCGGGTTTCGGACTAATGATAAAACATTTCCCACAAAAGGGAAGACGTAACTTGGTCCAGTTAATATGGATTTCTTTTTAAGGTATGAGATTTGCTCGAAAAGGAGAAATAATGCGATTATTGTGAATATATATGGAGCTGCATATTGCAGGATTTCATGGATTTGTGATGTGATTATGTTCATGATTATGATTTATGATGATTAAGAACTTTATGAAAATTGCATGTGTGTGTGAGAGGAGAGGAGAGATAAGAGATAAAGTGGAAAAAGTGTGAGGAAGATAGATGGAGATTGGAGAAGAGGAGACGGGTGATTAAAGGAGGTGGGTAGTTATATAGAAAAGAGAGTTAATTTTATTAAATTGGATACAAATTGAAGACAATGCCACAGGTTTAATGGTTCTGAGTTCAGACTTTAATAAGGTGAACTTGGACTCTATTTTAGTTTTAGTTAGAATATTATCGGTCATTTTGGTTCGGTTTGCAAGCCTTTGAGTTAGATTAGGTTAGACGTGAAAGTGGACACGCGGATAGTTGGATGAGCAAATTCTTAACCTGGAAGTGGACAAGCGGATAGTTGGATGAAAAAATTCCGACACGATGGATGGACTATTTTAGTATGACATGGGAGCGGCACAACACAATATGTCGTGCCTGGGACTCTGGGAGGACGTTTTGAGAAAAAAAACAGGGTCTAGTTAAGCACGACACGACACATTCTGACACATCTATATATGCTCAAAATAAAAAGAACATGGCTTGAAACCTACCTTCCTGTGCCTCGGACGTGCCATTTTCTTCTTATAGCACGGTAGACCGGCACAAGGCAGACCCAACCCACTTCCATATCTTAGGGGTCGTTCGGCTTGGCATGGGAAGATAAAATTCCCGAAAAGATTAAATTCATGTGAACATGAAAATCACGTGAATTATGTAAATGTTGTTTGGTTGAATGTAGGAACTAACCAAGTGGTGTTATTCCAGTGGTAACTGAGTTAAACCTTAAACCTTGCAGAAATACAGGAGTTGAAATGTCTCAGGTTTGATTACCAGCTGGGGCGATGATCACTTGGTCACTGCAGCCCCCGAAGAGAGTGGCTTACATGGTCCATATGGTGTTGCGGGAATGCATGGGTCGGGGCTAGGTAAGTGACTTCTCACATTATGTAGGAATTGGAGTTCCGTATGAAATTCTAATTCCCAATTCCCATGATTTTTCAATTCCTGTGATTTTAAAAGGCAACCAAACAACCCCTTAATCTGTTAGTTGTGATATTTTAAGTTCATCATGGGTTTGAGTCTATTATTATTGAGTTTATCATGGGATTGTTCAATTTAGAATAATACACTTGGGTTTGGTCATGGTCTTTATTATTTTGCATCAAATCGAGTTATAGACTTAAGGGTCAAGTTTTAATTTTCTATTCGGGAATCGAGTAATTCACGCCAACCTAATTTTACCAGGTCTATTTCATATGTTTCAACTTTTTTTTAATTGTAGTTAAAAATACTTCTCATAATAATAAATAAATAATAATCTTTATAATATAAAAGTCAAAATATTTCTTGGTTTTGTATTGGTCCATGATTTTTAGGAAATGAAGTAAATTTATTGTTTTTCAAAACATGGTGAACCCTTGAAATTTAGGTTATTTAATTTGTCTTTCTCCTATTTCTCCTATTGTTATGAACTCTATATTACGGTATATTATATGGATAATAAAATTGCTTTTAGATCGTATGTTTAAATGCGTATTATATACGGAGTACAAAATTAATTTATGGTATTAAACGATCAAATTGACTATATTTGGTACATGTTAAATTTATTTAAAAAATTACATTTTATTGATACACATAAATTCTCATTTATGACGAGAATGCTTAAATGGATATTGTACTTAATAAATTAATTTGAAATATTAAATGATCAAATTATTTGTTTTTGATATATGTTACACTTATAAAATAATATTTATAAGAAATTTAAATCATTTATACTTTCAGACTGATAAGATTAGATGTTACTATAAGTTTTTAAAAGAGTTTTACCTAATTAGTCCATAAGATATAAGTCACATATGCTTTCAAATTGATAAGCACAATTTATATATTTTGTTTTCTATTTTTTAGATAGTAAAAAATGCAAGGATATAAAACTAGTAAAAATAAAAATAAATGAATGAGATAAAAGTAGATAATTTAATTAATATCATGCTCATATTTGTTAATTCTTCCAACCAAAAATAATTTATTTTTATTTTAAGATATTTTATTTTAAGATTTAACATTAAATAGATATTTATTTTTACGAAGTACATTGGCATTTTTTTAATTTTTATAAGATTTTTGCGACTTTATAAATTGTTAGATATAAAGTTACTTTCTACTACATGTTAAAAAAAACCTGTAATTTCACTTTTACCTAAAATGACCACTATCTAGAGTAGACATTGGCTCGGGCAAGGCAGACGACCCGAATTTGGCACACGACACGGAACAATGAAGAAAAAGTGGTGACCCAGGTTCGACATGACCGGTTAAGAGGTGGGGCGCGACGCCAAAATTCCCAAAAAAAAATGTGCTTAGGCACGACCCAACACGGGGCACGATGGACCAGACATACATTTAAGGATAAATTATAAAAAAAATCCCTAAATTACCACAACCACGACGGGTGGATCAATTGAGCATGACCTCGACATGACTTTGCCCGGGCCATGGGGAGCTACGATGGGGGATGGGGAAAAGCGGGTCAAGACAACACGGTCTAAAAACGCGATTGGGTGCACCGTGTGCGTATACAAGACTAAATTGGTGGTTAGACATAACAAACCGACAACCAAATCGGCACAACATGGGCCATTACCTTCTCTACCACCATGGCACCATTTATCATCTATCTATATAAAAGTATATAACAAGAACCACTACACATGAATTGGACACGTGTCACTCTCTCATTAAAAAATTTCCCGCCCAAGTTCCCATGATGTAATATCGATTTTGGAAAGTCTGGGAAAAAATATTCTCGCTGATTAATGTATACAAAATAGGAAATATCTGGCCTGTCCGTGCAATATTTAATAAATTTAGACGGATATGCAAAATCTAAAATATTCCTATGCATATCGGTACAAAAATATTCTATATAAATTCAGAAGTGTTTAGACTATAAAATTATTCTATATAAATCCGTGCAAAACTATTTTATGTAAATATTCTATAAAAATTATTCTATATATCTTTTAAATTTAGACACTTTTTGGTGCCAATAGACAGCGAGCAATATTATTTAAAGATATTATCTGTGCAATATTAAATTTATCCGTGCAATATTAAATTTATCCTTGCAATATTAAAACCTCCAAAATATATTCTCACATACAATTGTTGGAAAAAATTTTCTCACATATAATTAATTTTCCGTGCAATATTATTCAAAGATTCAATTAATTCAATGAGATCCAAACTACCATTTTAAGCGTAACTATAACATATATTTTCAATTCTATATAGTGCTATTATGTCACGGCATAATACCACTTATGTGTATTTTCAATTCTATAATAGTGCTATTATGTCACGGCTAAATATAAAACTAAGAACTATTTTTAATAAGGGTTATTTCATGAGAATAATTCAACCTATGTCCCATCTTCTCATATTAATCCATACTAACGATTAACTAAGAAAAATTCAACCTATAACCTCATTTGTCTTTCATTGAACTTTGACTATTTTTAAACTCTTATTATCGGTAGGTTATCACGTCACCTTCACTTACTTTTTGTCCAGGAAGAAGGAAAAACAAAAAGTAAGTCAAGGTGACGTGCTTATTTATCGAAAATAAGAGTTCAAAAATAGACAAAGTTCAATGAAAGATAATTGAGGTTATAGGTTGGATTTTACTCAGTTAATCGTTAGTAGGGATTAATATGAGAAGATGAGGTATAGGTTGGATTATTCCTATGAAATAACCCTTTTAATAATTAGCTATGTTGTCATTTACACAAGTGATATGTAACTGGTCTTACTTAAGAAAGATTTATTGTTTAATCAAATAGAGGCTAATATAGGACATATTAAATTATACAATCTATATATCTATCTATATATATAATTATAATGGAGGAACCATTAGACACATGACAGTCATTAGTTAAATATGTTCCCGCTCAGTAATTATTTCGTTATTTATGATAAAAAATCATTACTTAGTGTTTTATTAATATTAATTGTAATTATTATATTAAAGTATTATTATACTCTCTTTTTATGATTTTATCTAATCACGTTATCTATATCTATTTATAATTTATTTTTCTATTCTGATTGTATTGTGTAGAATTTTTATCAGTTTGAATTTACTTGTGTAATTCGACGTCTACGAAGTATTACTCGGTCGGTAATTTCTTATTTGTAAAGAAGTATTTGTTAATGTAATTTTATTCCGGTTCTGTCGGGCCAGTTCGGGTCATGTCAGTTTGGTTTATCATTTTTTTCAAGATAATTATGGTCAGATCGGATTGGATCATTAGGGGTCGGGACGGGTCGGGTCGGGACAATGATTAAGAGAGAAAACTCATTTCAAGTCATTTTGTTCATTAGAGTTTTTGGTTTTCCAAGTTATTTTCGAGTCGGGTGGTTTCAAATTATGCCACTTCGGGTTGGATCAATTACGGGTCAAATTAGTTAGGAATTTTTTTGGGACGAGTCAGATGAATTCAGATTTTGGGTCATATTTGGGTGATGTAGTTTGGGTCAATTTCGGGTCTCAGGTCAGCCTATTTTCGGATATGTAACAGTTATTGTTCTGAAATTGAAATATGGCAACAATAATCGATAGTAAGGGAAAAACCGACACTACAAAAAAAAGCTTTATTTGCGACGGACAGAAATTCCGTCGCAAAAATTTGTTTGGGACGGATTTGTGACGGAAATTTTTTTTGCGACGGACCCAAAATTCCAAGACCCGCGAAGTGAAAGTCAAATGGCGGGAAAGTTTGCGACGGAAAATCCGTCGCAAATATTGACTTTTGCGACGGAAATTCCGTCGCAAAATATTGACCAGACTTGACCAAAATTTGGTCCAGGGTCAAACTTTGACCAGATTTGCGACGGAAATTCCGTCGCAAAAGTCAAAATTTGCGACCGAATTTCCGTCGCAAATCTGGTCAAAGTTAGGAATTTCCGTCGCAAATCTGGTCACAGTTTGACCTGGACCAGATTTGCAACGGAAATTCCGTCGCAAATATCCGTCGCAAAAATTAATTATACAGACCCCGCGGGTGTTATTTTTCCCCAAATCAATTTTATTCTTAACCCTAAATCGCGATTTACTCCTTCCTTCTTCACCCCACGCTTAAGTCAACCACCACACCACCACCACCCCACCACGCCGCCGACCTCCACCCACCGGCCACCACCCACCGCCGCACTTCCTTCTTCTCCTTCCTCCTTCTCCTTCCTTCCTCCTCCTTCCTCTCCTTCTTCTTTCTTCTCCCTGCCACCTCACCGCCGCCACCACCTCACCGCCGCCACCTTGCCGCCGCCACTTCCTTCTTCCTTCTCCATTTCTCCTTATGTATGTATACTAACTTTCGTTATTTATATACCGTCTTAATTAGTTATGTTTAATCCGTCGCAAAATTCCGTCGCAAATTCCGTATTATTGTTTTTTATTGTTATTAAGAATAGTTAGTTTAGTTTAATTGTTATTTGATTAGTTTAGTTAGTATTGTTAGGTGATTAGTAATATTAGGTTAGTAGTTAATTTCGTCCCAAATCCGTCGCATATTGTTGTTAAGATGTTTATGACGAATGATTTTGATATAAAATTTGCATTGTTGTTGATTGTTAGTGTTGTTGATTTGTTTAGAATATTCTTGAATAGTACCCGTTCAATAATTACACATTAGGTGTAATTGTTGAATAGTCCCCGTTTTGGGACTGTCTTTGAATCTTTCATGCCATTTAGGTAGTAAACATTCTTATATTTTCTTGATTGTAATGACACAAAAATTGGGCAACACTTCCTTATTCTTCTTCAAATACATTCTATATAATGTATTTGGAGAACAATAGGGAAGTGCTGCCCAATTTTTGTCTCATTACAATCAAGAAAATATAAGAGTGTTTACTAATGGTATGAAAGATTCAAAGATGGGTTTAGGTTGGAGAGATAAGGACCCCAGACCAATATATCAAATTGTTTTTTTTTGCAGGTTGGTGTTGGTGTTGGTGTTGGTGGTTGTTGTTGTTGTTGTTAGTTGATGTTGTAAATTAGTTGTTAATTAGCTCGATAGTTGTTAACTAGTTGTTGTTGTTAGTTGTTGACTTGCTGTTATATATATGTAGTTGTTATTTAGTTGTTGTTGTTAATTAGTTGTTGTTATTGTTTGTTAAAATATGTAGATTTACTATGAAGAGATTCGAAAGAAAATGGATGTATGAAAGGTTGGATGCCGTATGGCTTAATGTCAATGAAATCATCTTATTTCATTTATTATTCAAGTTTTTAATTACGTGAAACATTTCTTTCTAATTGTTGCTATATTAGTTTGATAATATGCCGGACGGAAGACGACGAGGTAGTGGTAGTCGTCAGCCTGAGGGACGACGATCGGGAGCTAGTGACGAGGACGAGATTGTTCCTCCTCAGCCTCAGCCGCCTACACATCGAGTACACCTCGATCCGACTGATTATGATGGCGGCATGTGGTAAATATCTCATTTGTTTACTTATTGATTGTATATATATTGATCATAATATGATTACTTGTTGACTATTTTATTTTCAAATTTAACTCTTTTTCAGGTTCAGTGACAAAGACGTTTCCGATCTCGTAACCTTGACCATTATTTCGAACTACAAGGAATTTGCGCCCAACTGGTCACTTGCGTCGGATGCGATGAAGAAAGAATGGTGGGATTGGTTTGAGGTATTTATTAACTGTTACCTATTTCTATTTTATTATTTATTACCTATTTTTCGTTTCATTATT
Organism: Silene conica; assembly: GCA_029255685.2. Classification (NCBI taxonomy): domain Eukaryota; kingdom Viridiplantae; phylum Streptophyta; class Magnoliopsida; order Caryophyllales; family Caryophyllaceae; genus Silene; species Silene conica. The sequence continues at coordinate 81,421,328 of CM055314.2, forward strand.
TTTTAACTATATTTTTTTTGAAACAGCAACATGTTACCTTTCATGCTCGTGACAGAGATGCGGTTAAGACGGCTTGGACCAACATGATGAAAGAGCGCCTACGCAAAAAGATCCACTACGCTGCCAAGAAAACTGCGGAGGAAAGACCGTCTTGGATACCGGCCGATATATTCGAACATATTCTGGCTAGAAAGAAATCAAGAATGATCCAAAGTTTCAAGACACATCCGGGAAAAACAAAGTCAATAGGATGTCTGGAAGTACCGAAAAAAGCAAGGCCTTAGGTACTCACATTATGAGTCGTAAAAACACCCTACAGATGATGGATGAAATGGTAATTTCATAGTTTTTACTTCACTTTTTCTCGTCTTGAGTAATTTTTAAACAATTGGCAAACTTTGACAATCTTGAGTGTTTTTTTTAACAAGTGTCGTTCAATTTAAATTGCAGGCTGGACAAGATGGGAGGGATGTACCATCCGCCTTGAAGTTGCTGGAGAAGACGAAGAAGCATGCCAAGAAGGGATGGATTTCAACGAAACCCAAAGAACTCTTTGTAAGTTATCAGAAACTTTTCTTTATGTTTTAGTAATTTGCTTAGTAATTAATTAACGTATACTAATCGAAATTTATTTTTGTTTTGTAGGAAAAAGTTTTTTCAAGAAAGACAAAAATGATAAGTGAAGGGATACCGGAGCAGGATATCGACGACAACGAGATCTACTTCGAAGAACACGACGGTTTTAACAAGAAAGGGTTGATACTTGGTATGAGAAATGCAGCACCAGTTATTTACGAACGTCGTCGTCACTCAAGTGCTGGGAACCCATCATCATACAACCCAGGTTTGTATTTTATAGTATATTAAAGATTAAGACTAACCAATTATTTTACCGTTTACTGAATGAATATAATACCATGTTTGACTATTAATTGCAGGTATCGTCAGCAGAGTTCTTCGAGAGAATGCTCAGCTAAGAGAACGTGATCTCGAGACATCTCAAAGGCTGAAGGCAATTGAAGAGTTCCTAAGTCAACGAGGGGAGTTCACTACTCAAAGTTGCAACCCGGGAGGCTTTTCTCAGCCGAGACACGACTTCGATGACGGCGGCGGCGACAATGCTAGGGCGGCCAGCCATTTCGTCATCCCACAGCCCACTGACACCACAGTTAGATAGGTTTTATTAGATTGGTTAGTTGGTCTACCGCGGATTATGTTTAGTTTTTAGTTGGATGAACATATGTAAAACCTTCATTTTAGTTATAAAAAGACCTTTTAAAAACCTTGTCTCCGACAAATTCTTTGTTGCTGGGTTGTTTTTGCTGAAATATGCAGGTTTGGAGAGCTTACAAAAGGGTAAAATGAGCCATTTAATTGAAATAGGGAGCTGAAAAAACAGCTGAAACCGGAAAATACTACAGGAATTTGCGACGGAAATGTCTCGATTTGCGACGGAATTCCGTCGCAAATGTTGACCATAAGTCAAAGTCAGTCAACATTTGCGACGGAAATTCCATCGCAAATGTCCTCTTTTGCGACGGAATTCCGTCGCAAATGTTGACTGACCTTGACCAGATGGTCAAAGCCATTCCGTCGCAAAACTTGGTCAATCTGTCGCAAACTTTTTGCGACGGAAAAATCCGTCCCAAATTATCTTTTTGCGACAAAAATAAGGGACAGACACTGTCCGTCGCAAATCCGTCGCAAATGATGTTTTTGCGACGGATTTCAGCTTGTTTGCGACGGACCTGTCCGTCGCAAATAGAGCATTGTTTTGTAGTGCGAAATTGTCGGCAACGAAAAATTGTAACTTATAAATAAAGATAAAAGTGAGACCAAATATTATTCTAAGTCTTAAATTTCAAAAGATGAATTGTCGCCCTGACTAATTCTAACATATTAATAACAATTTTATTCAGATTTTTAATACATTTTAAACATTTATCTATATAAAACTAAGAACTATTTAACTATGTATTTCCGTGCAAAATTGCACGGGTTCTAAGCTAGTTATTCATAAGTGTGTTTTTTGCTCCTATCACTTCTAAGTTCTAACAACGATTTTATTAAAAAGTCAATTAACTAGGGTTGGAAAAAATAATGATTTTCTTGAAGTTCGTACAACTGTCTTTTGTACACAAAGTACAAAGTACGCATAACTTTATGTAGATTGTAGACCGTAGAAGTATTTACTAAACTATGTGCCTGCTTCCCGTCACTTTGTTTATCTAATCTTGTCAACTCTAAATCATTTTTAGTCTAAAATATATATTGGGTTTTTAACATGGCTCCTAAAAACACATTAATAAATCGAATATAGAAAAATTTATGGAATACTTTTACTAGGTATGTTTAAACTAAGTTTATACTTACCTTTATTATGAGGATATCATATTAATCTTTTCATATTCAATTTATTAATATGTGTCGTTAGACTACACGTTAATAAACCCGAAAATATATATGTAGACACAAATAGGAATATAGGATCATGTAATAATTTTCCTATAATATAATATTTCCTCAATAAAAAATGTCCTTCCAACTTTGCTAATATATGTGAATAATATTTTATTAAAACGAAAAAACGTAATTATATGAATAGAATATGTGATTTGTTCGGTCAATATTCTTTTATTGGTATATTCTTAGCATCATAGTGATGACATTCCTTTAGATACCAAGTTTTTTTATTTTACAATTTAGAAAATGAGTTGTATTACAACTCGTATAAATTTTGATAATATATTGGTTCGAGTTATCTCTTTATAACAAAAAAAATGAGATAAAAGAAAAGTTGAATATTGTAGACCGAGTTTATATTTATCATGTAAGAGCATTTTCAATGGTTGGAGACTGGAGTTGTCCATATAAATTAGCTTTCCTCAAATAATTTTAAGTTAGTAGCTCTAGTTTTTGAAATGGACCCACAACAAGAAAATAGCCAATAAAAAATAATGGTTTCATTTATAAAGTTTTTATTTAAATATTTCGAAATTAAAAAAAGAATAACTAAATAGGAGATTGTATTAGGTAGGTCTCATCAAACTAGTAGTAAATTGGCTTCGCTATTAAAGTAAATTGTAGCTTAAACTTGTTGTAGCTCAAAAAAAAATGTGGGATAAAGGTAACCATTAATTTATTCCCATTTTTCTGAAAATGTTATAGAGTTTTTAGTACGGAGAAAAAAGAGTTATAAAGCTTTCGTTCATGTCATTGCCTAACATATTACCATTTTTTTTTATTTTTTTTTTGGTAAAGAGAAGTGGGACAAGGCCCTAACAAAGACACAAACAAACGAAACAGAAAACCAACGACAAAACAACACGAAGACAACTAAAAAAAAAAAAAGGACACCAGCTACTCGGAGCCCGGCAAGCCGAAGTCAGGGGCTCGCTGTAGACGGCACCATCCGAGGCCACGCTACACCACTGAGGTCTTGTTGTGCAAGCTTGAAGAGCGACGTCGGTATATTTGATAGACCATACCGAATTAATTTTTGAGCTTGAACGACACCTTGATTGGCAAGTCAGTCTGCACACGAATTCGCTTCCCTATAAGTATGATGAATTTCCACCCTCCATTGTGAGTCACGGATGAAAGATTGGCAAATGTTAATCATGTGAGAATGGGCCGATGGGGCGCTAGATGGAGACTCCATAAATCCCACGATAGTTTTAGAGTCCGTCTGAATAACAAGTTTTGCAATATTTCGTTCCAGAGCAATTATCAACCCTCTCCGTAAAGCTAACAACTCCGCCCTAGTGACCGTTGCCTCTCCTAACTTTTCCGCGAAAGCTCCCAGAATATGCCCAGACGAACTTCTAAAGATGCCTCCTGCACCCGCTGGACCCGGGTTTCCTTTCGATGCACCATCCACATTCAGCGCGACCCACCCTTCCGGAGGGGCAAGCCAATTAACAAATATTTCTTTCCTCATAACCTCTGTACCCAGCTCCAAACTTCTACTCTCCTTTGCTTGCTGTATTTCCCGAATTCGGGTCATAAGAAAGAAGCACTTGTTGGTAGCGATAGCCGAATCCTGTCCAAACACCCTAAGGTTGCGCCATTTCCAGATCCACCACACTACTACTGCAAATTTCGAAGGCCAATTGTCAATATTCAGAGTGTTGCTTGGGGTTAGATTGAATATAACCCAGTCGCGAATTGTAGCACTATTCGAAAAATCTGGGTTTTGTGCTATCGGGAAATAATCCCAAACTTTTCTTGCCTCTGCGCAATCTCGTAATATGTGAAGCGCTGTTTCATCCACCGTAACGCATACACTGCAGCACGGGTTGTCCGTAAGCCCACGTTTCATACGATTAGTATTCGACATAATTCGGTCATGAAGAAGAAGCCACAGAAAAACCCGCATCCGTTGAGGCGCCCATGTCCTCCATGGAAATTTCCAGAAGTGCTCAGCTTCATCAGTAGGCCGGTTACGAATAATACGAATGGCTGATTTAATTGTGAATTTGGCAGAGGGAGTTGCTGCCCAATAAAGTTGATCCTCATTTGCCTCTCCCGGAACAACCTCATGTGACGCTATCGTATGTAGCACATTGCTTGGTAAGTAGTCCGCGAATAGGGTCCATTTCCACCCCAAATCCGAGTCCCACATGTCCTCTACAGTGGCGTCACTCAAGTCGTTCGGAACTGGTATTTCCATCAGCGACTCCAGAGGTTCCTTCATAGCCCACTTGTCTTTCCAGAACTTCGTATGCTGGCCATTCCCAATCGAGGTGCTCAACCCCGCCTTCAAAACGTCGATAGCATCCACCACTCCCCTCCATAAATTTGAGCTATTGGGTTTAGCCTCAAAAATATGCCTGTCGCACCTGCCCTTACAGTATTTGAATCTGAGCACACGAGCCCAAACGGAATTTGGTTCCGTTACAAGTCGCCATCCAATTTTTGCCATGAAAGCCGTATTAACTTGCCTCATTGATCTCAAACCTAGGCCACCTAACCATGTCCCAAGAAACAAGACTTATTTTGCGAGCCTCTTCATCTCCTCCCCATAAAAATCTACGGGTTTTTTTGTCAATATCATCGCAAACGGCTCTTGGAATTTTTGCCGTTTGCATTGAGTAGGATGGAATGGTTGAGAGCGCAGATTGGATGAGAGTTGCGCGCCCTGCCAGCGACAAAGTCTTGGTTTTCCATCCCGAAAGTTTTTTGTCAATCTTCCGAGTTATGAAATCAAAGGTCTCTTTTGTGACTCGGCCGTTAATGGTCGGCATCCCTAGGTACATACCGAGGTCCTCCGTTCGCGCAATGCCAAGCTCGGCCGTGAGGCCAACCACTGTTTCCTCATTGACATTAGGCGAGAAGAACACTTTAGATTTTGCTAGGCTAACCGTCTGTCCCGAGGCGCGGCAAAAGGAGTCCAGACATCTAGTTATGCACCGAGCTTGCTCAATTGAAGCTTCACCGAATAGAATTATGTCATCCGCGAAGAACAAATGGGTTAGCACCGGCCCATTTTTGCTCGTAGGAAAGCCACGCCATTGATTTGAGTGAGTCGCTTGTTCAATAAGATGGCTAAGCTTTTCCATGCAGATGGTGAATAAATACGGGGATAAAGGATCCCCTTGACGAATCCCCCGGGTTGGCACAAAATTTTTCGTTCGTTCCCCATTCCATAAAATACTCAGGCTGGTGGAGCGAATGCAGAGCATAATGGTTTTCACCATACGAACCGGCAGGCCCATATCGGCTAGAGTATGTTCAATAAAAGACCATTCCAATTTATCATAGGCCTTTTCCAGATCAAGTTTGAGTGCCATGTACCCTTTCCTTCCCTTCTTCAAACGCATAGAATGCAACACTTCCTGTACTAGAATGATATTGTCCGTAATTTGCCTTTTCGGTACAAAGCTAGTTTGCATAGGACTAATAAGGCTAGGGAGCAGAGGTTTCAGCCGATTAACGAGCATTTTTGTGATAATCTTGTAAGCTACATTACACAGCCCAATCGGCCTGAACTGCGAGACCCGATCAGGATGCTCAGTTTTCGGTATGAGCGATATGAAAGCCTCCCCTAACCCTTCTGGGAACAAATTAGAATGCAAAACTTGAAAAACGAGTCGGCTCAAACTCGGCCAAACAGTTTCCCATTGGGATTGATAAAATAAAGCTTGAAACCCATCCGGTCCTGGGGCCTTATACGGAGACATCTGAGTGAGAGCACCCCGAATTTCCGCCACCGAGTAATTTCTGTCCAATGCCAACAAGTCTTCAGAATTAATCTGTGGAAAGTACTTTACTATCACGCTTGAGAAGTCTACAATTATGGTTGGACCCGAAAACAAGCCTTGAAAGAACGTGAGGACCATGTTCTTTACTTGGAGGCTATCCCAAATCCACTCTCCTGCCTCATCTTTCAGCCCTTCAATTCTATTTCGGCGGCGCCTTATAATAGTGCTCAAGTGAAAAAGACGGGTATTACGATCCCCGTCACAAATAGCTTCCATCCGGGATTTTTGGAACCATAGAAGCTCTTCCTCTCTTAAAACATCATCCAGTTGTTGCCTGAGCACTACAAAAAAATACTGCCATTGCGACGGATTTTTTGCGACGGACAGGAATTCCGTCGCAAAATTAGTTTTGCGACGGATTTCGCGACGGATTTTTTGTTTGCGACGGAATTTGCGACGGACCTGAATTTCCCAGACCCGCGTAATGAAAGTCAAATGGCGGGAAGGTTTGCGACGGAAATTCCGTCGCAAATATTGACTTTTGCGACGGACTTTCCGTCGCAAACTTATTGACCAGACTTGCCCAAAAGTAGGTCAAGGTCAAATGTTGACCAGATTTGCGACGGAATTTCCGTCGCAGGAGTCAATATTTGCGACGGAAATTCCGTCGCAAATATGGTCAAGATTTGACCTTGACCAGATTTGCGACGGAAATTCCGTCGCAAAAGTCCGTCGCAAAGTTTTTTAATACAGACCCGCGGATCTCATTTTTCCCCCAAATCAATTTCACAATTAATTAAAAAAACCCTAAGCGATTTATCGGCGATCCCAACCCACCCAACCACCCACCCAACCACCCTACCCTACCTCCCCGCCGGAGCCGCCGTCGCCGGAGATCCCAACCGCCCCTCCTTCTTCCTCTCCTTCTCCTTCTCCTTCCTTCCTTTTCCTTCCTCCTCCGCCCCTCCTTCCTCCTCGCCGCCCCTCCTTCCTCCGGCCAGCCGCCTCTCCTTCCTCCTCCACCTGCCACCTCACCGCCACTTCTTTCTTTCTTATGTATGTATACTAATTTTATTAATATACCGTCTTAATTTTTTTTGTTTAATCCGTCGCAAAATTCCGTCGCAAATTCCGTACTATTGTTTTTTTATTGTTATTAGGAATAGTTAGTTTAGTTTAATTGTTATTTGATTAGTTTAGTTAGTATTGTTAGGTGGTTAGTAATATTAGGTTAGTAGCTAATTTCGTCCCAAATCCGTCGCATATTGTTGTTAAGATGTTTAGGAGGTTTGTTTTTTGATATAAAATTTGCATTGTTGTTGATTGTTAGTGTTGTTGATTTGTTTAGAATATTCTTGAATAGTACCCGTTCAATAATTACACATTAGGTGTAATTGTTGAATAGTCCCCGTTTTGGGACTGTCTTTGAATCTTTCATGCCATTTAGGTAGTAAACATTCTTATATTTTCTTGATTGTAATGAAACAAAAATTGGGCAACACTTCCTTATTGTTCTCCAAATACATTCTATATAATGTATTTGGAGAACAATAGGGAAGTGCTGCCCAATTTTTGTCTCATTACAATTAAGAAAATATAAGAGTGTTTACTAATGGTATGAAAGATTCAAAGATGGGTTTAGGCTGGAGAGATAAGGACCCCAGACCAATATATGTAAATTGTTCTTTTTTGCAGGTTGGTGTTGGTGTTGGTGTTGGTGTTGGTGTTGGTGTTGGTGTTGGTGTTGTTGTTGTTGTTGTTGTTGGTGGTGGTGTTGGTGTTGGTGTTGGTGTTGGTGTTGGTGTTGGTGTTGGTGTTGGTGTTGGTGTTGGTGTTGGTGTTGTTGTTGTTGTTGTTGGTGGTGTTGGTGTTGGTGTTGGTGTTGGTGTTGGTGTTGGTGTTGTTGTTGTTGTTGTTGTTGTTGTTGTTGTTGTTGTTGTTGTTGTTGTTGTTAGTTGTTGTTGTTAGTTGTTGTTATATATGTAGTTGTTATTTAATTGTTGTTGTTAATTAATTGTTATTGTTGTTAATAAGTTGTTAACTAGTTTTTGTTGTTAGTTGTTGTTATATATATATATATGTAGTTTTTATTTAATTGTTGTTGTTAATTAGTTGTTGTTATTGTTTGTTAAAATATGTAGATTTACTATGAAGAGATTAGAAAGAAAATGGATGTATGAAAGGTTGGATTCTAGGAAAAAAATAAGGCAGGATTTCGTAATTGGTGTTAATGAATTCATTAACTATGTTAAGCAACAAGACGAATACGTTAGGAATAGAGAAATTAGGTGTTCATGTTCTAAGTGTAAGAATACAAAGTATTTAGTTGAGCAAGATGTACGGAAACACCTTGGTTTGAGAGGGTTTTGTGATAACTACTACGATTGGGTGTGTCACGGAGAGAAATTCTCCGTTGAGGAAGAGGGAGGATCATCAATGCACTCCGACAATCCTTATAGAGATATGGTGGAAGATGCGTTACGCGATAGCATTGATCAAATTAGGGAAGATGCTCTAAACGCCGAGGTAGTCGATGAATCTCCAAATCCTAATGTATTAGCTTTCTTCCAAATGCTAAAACATGCCGAACAACCTCTTTATGTAGGAAGTCGTATGACATTGCTACAGTCGGCTTCAAGGTTGATCACTTTAAAATGTGAATTCAACTTAGCTGAAAAATGTGTAGATGGTTTTGCGTCATATATCGGAGATATGATTCCTGAAAATAATCTTATGACGCGTAACTACTACGAAACCAAAAAAATTCTTAAAGCTCTTCAACTTCCCCATCAGAAGATAGATGCCTGCTCGGTAGGATGTATGCTTTTCTGGATGGACGACGCTCACCTTGATAAGTGTAGAAAATGTGGTACGAATAGGTACAAATTAGAGAAAAATGCAAATGGCAAAAGAGTTCCCGAAAAGTTCTTAACTTATTTTCCATTAGGACCACGGTTGCAACGCTTTTATGCCACAAAGCACATCGCGGGCGAAATGCGTTGGCATTATGAAAACCCTCGTGTTAGTGGAACAATGTCTCATCCAAGTGACGGGGAGGCTTGGAAACAGTTTGACCGGCTGCATCCTGATTTTGCATCTGAGCCTAGGAATGTCCGTCTTGGACTTTGCACTGATGGTTTCGCACCGTTTAGTCAATTTGGGAAGCAATATTCATGTTGGCCGGTGATACTTACTCCATACAATTTACCACCCTGGCTCTGTATGAAAAGACAGTTTATGCTCTTAACATTACTTATTCCCGGTCCCCACAATCCAAAGAAAAACCTTGATGTCTATTTGCAGCCTCTTATTCACGAGTTGAAGCAATTATGGGAGACGGGGATCTTAACCTATGACGTTTCCCTGAAGCAAAACTTTGATCTTAGAGCCGCACTCCTATGGACGATAAACGACTTTCCTGCATATGGCATGTTATCTGGTTGGACAACCCAAGGTGAGCATGCATGTCCATATTGTATGAAAAATGAGACTAAGTCAATTTGGCTACAACATGGGAAAAAATGGAGTTGGTTTGATTGTCATCGACAGTTTTTAGACAGGAATCATGTTTTTCGTAACGATAAGGTGCATTTTAGAAAAGGGAAAGTTGAGCACGATGTTGCTGCGAAGAGGTTAACAGGCAATGACGTATGGGATTGTGTCAAACATCTACCGAAAATTGTGGATGGATCTGAACGTGATCTGAATTTGCTTAAAGGGAAACGGATTGGGTGGTGGAAACAAAGCATCTTTTGGGAGCTTCCCTATTGGAGCACGCTACTAATTCGACATAACCTTGATGTCATGCATATTGAGAAAAATTTCTTCGAGCAAATAATTAACACCGTCATGGACGTGAAAGGAAAAACGAAATTAAACTCAAATGCAGAGAAAGACATGTTACTTCTTTGTTCGAGTAGAAGAAAAGGGGATTCGGTCGTTTTGAAAAAGGAACAAAAGAAGGTCCTATGTGAATGGGTATACAAACTGAAGTTTCCCGACGGTTATGCTTCAGATTTGAGAAGGTGTGTCGATATGAATGAATTGAAGATACACGGTTTGAAAAGTCATGATTGTCACGTCTTCATGGAGCGATTACTCCCAGTTGCTTTGAGACATCTTCTTCCAAAAAATGAGTGGAATGCTATAACTGAAATTAGTCAGTTTTTCAGAGATTTGTGTACTTCATCAGTACAGATTGAAAAAATTACAAGTCTCGAAAATAACATTGCGGAGATTATCTGCAAATTAGAGAAAATCCTTCCACCTTCTTTTTTCAACTCAATGGAACACCTACCTATTCATTTGCCCTATGAAGTAAAAGTGGGTGGTCCTGTGCAATATAGGTGGATGTATCCTTTCGAGAGGTAATATCATCCTTATTCAATTCTTTATATTACATAATACATATTTTTCATCATATTTTTCATTCTAAATTCATTTGTTTGTAGGTTTTTGAATCATTTGAAAAAGAAAATCAAAAATAAAGCTCATGTTGAAGGGTCTATATGTAATGCATATTTAATTGAGGAAATAGCAAATTTCTGTTCCCTATACTTTGAAGATCATATAGACACCAAGGCAAAGGACCTTGACGTTGGTTCAAAAAAGCCGACACAATCTAACTTGCCTGAGATATTTCAAGATCATGATGGCACAACTTCTGGAAAATGTCGTGAAAGGTTTTTAGAGGACAACGAATATGAGCGTGCACACCTCTACGTTTTATCGAACTGCGATTCTGATGAATTGAAACGAAACGAAGTGTAAGTGGTGAATCTAAATTCTTATACTTGAATTCATAATTATTAGTTGTTCAAAAATTAATAATTCCCCTAATTTGAATATAGGTTGTTTGAAAATTTGATCATGAGAGAACATCCTGAATGTGTCGTAGGCAATGATGTTTGGGAAAAATATGAAACAAGATTTCCCAGATGGTTTAGATCTCAGGTTACTAATATAGAAGATCCAGTTCTAATTGCCTTAGCAAATGGTCCCTCAAGAAGAGTCAGAACATGGAAACGCTATTCCATCAATGGCTACAAATTTCGAGCTTTCATTCAAGGAAAAGATTTGGAAAAGTGCACAATTAACAATGGAGTTTGTGTGAGTTCCACTGAAGGAGCTGACTACTATGGGACCCTTGACGAAATTGTTGAAATGACTTATACAGGCCCACAAAGCACTTACAAAGTCATTTTGTTCAAATGTAGTTGGCTAGATAACTCCGAAAGAGGCATGCAAGTGCATAAGGAATATAAGCTTGTGGATGTTAACCGGAGTAGAAAATTTGCAAAGTACGACCCATTTGTGTTGGCATATCAAGTGGAACAAGTCTACTATAGTCCTTATCCAGGTATAAAAAGGGATCAAAGTCAATGGTCAGCGGTATTCAAAACCAAGGCTAGATCACATGTCGATGCCCCCGTTGATGAATCTTTCTTTCAAGAAAATGTTACTAATGGTGAAACAATACTGTCACCAATTGAAGTAGAAGAAGAAGATGAAGATGAAATTGTGGAGGAACCAGAATACATTGCTTATGAAACAATACTGTCACCAATCTAAACTCGAGTTTAAGCTCCAATTTATATAAATGATTTGGTCCACCCCTGGCAATGGATTCCTGTACACCCAGCAGCCGGCGTTCCAGACTTCGCTTTTTCGCGAAAATGTTACGAAAAATTTCATGGTTCCATCTATGGAGTTTGCTAGCAAAGTCATGAATAAAAGGGAAAAGAGGTCAGCTATTATCCCAGTTATCATCAACGAATTTAGAGAAAAGCTTATGTTCAAGCCATGCCGCTTGAAACCGAAAAGGTCTTAGCATACGAGTTATGGGAGCAAAGCCATTCGTACTTACCATAATAGGGCAGTGATCCGATTGATTTTGAACCAAATGTTTGATAGACCCCTCCGAGAAAGCCAGCCTCCATTCCGTGTTGCATAAGGCGCGATCTAGTCTAGCCCACTGCCTTGTTTCGTGAGTGAGGCCGCGTGACCAGGTAGACATGGGTCCAGAGAAATCTAAATCCAACCAGTTGTTCTGTTCAATCCAAGAATTGAAACGAGTACAACGCCTTCGCATACTATCACTATCTCCATTACGTTCGGAAAGAAATCTGGTGTCATTGAAATCCCCCATCCCTAGCCACGGTTTATCATGTGATTTGGCGAATTCCTCCAGTTCAGCCCACAATTCCTCCTTTTTTTTGAGTTTGGGCACGCATAAATAGCCGAGTAGAACCATGGCATCTCACCAATCCGAGAAATTTCAACCGTAATATGTTGAGACTTAGAAATAACAGGAGTGATATTAACCTCATCGGTATCCCAAAATAGCCAAATACCACCCCGGAAGCCCTCCGCGTCAACTCGAGTTTTGCCAGTAAAACGAATTTGGTCACAGACCCTTTGAGCCATCGTACCACTTATGCGCGGTTCGAACAGGGCGAGAACTTGAGGTTTGTTACAGAAAATTAATTCTTTTAGCATGCTCATGAACTCTGGACTACCGGCACCTTGCACATTCCAGGTCATGATTCGTAAAGGATTTTTCGGGCATAAATTATTAGGGAAACGATCCATTAAATATGTGGGTACAAGTTCACACGAGGACAGGTACGCCTCAGATAGTCTGGTCAGTAGTCTCATCACCCAAGGGGAGATTGTCATCACTACTTCTGAGTCTGGGATTTTCCGCTTCAGAGGCATGAGTGGTCCTATGTTCATCTCGACTTGATGGGCCAGCGGGGTCACCAGAGTCAAAATAGGGTCTACCATTGGTGACATTAAGGAGAGGTGTCGTGCCGGAGGTATGGTCATGTATCGGGTATGATGAGTCGGACCTATTGAGGATTTTAAGTCCATGATTATTAGCGGTTTTCAAATGAACGAACCGCGCGGCTTTTTTGTAGTTTGTACGCGAGAATTTATTAGGCGTGAGGTTGAGAGAGCTTTGGGTTTCTTTTTGATGTGGATTTTGAGAAGATTTTGGAAGCTTTGGTTTTGGATTAAAATTTGGAATAGGCGTTGTACATGTGTATGAATGCTGAGGAGAATTTCCAAAATTAGGGAGACTAGGACTAGGAGTATTTTTGCTATCAAGGATAGGAATATTAGAGTTGATATTTTCCTTAAAAGGAGGAATATTTTCCTGACCCAAATCTTTTGAAACACTAAAATCCATTGTGTGATTTTGGAAACTAAATCCGGGAGAATCTCCCTTATTTTCTGAATCTTCAGCAAATTTTTTGTGATTGACTGCAGTCATTGGGTCAATTTTTTGACCCGCATCCGGAATGGGTGAGCGCCTTGGGATAATCATCGGAGTCTCCATTACCACTTCCACCTCTTGGCTACTACCCTGAATTCTATTTTGATCCGGCACCATCATGGCTTCCCGGACTGGTTCGTCTTCTTCCTGTCCATATTCCTGATGGAGGGCTTCGAAACGTGAGCCCAGGGCTTTGACCTGCGCAACAGCTTCGTGAGGGATGGTGCCAGGCTGCTCAGTCACTAGAGAATTCTTATCCTTGACTGGTTTAGCTTGTCCGCGTCTCGTTGGCTTTTTAACCTGCATCCAATCACCATATGCCTCGTTTGCCTGATTTTCCAAAACCCCTGCATTTTTATTATTCAAGAGTTGAGAAGCTTGTCCCTTACCATTACAGGGTTGATCTACAGGGTCACGATGTGCAAATACGGGGCAATTCGATTCCACATGACCTAGCTTCCCACACTTGTAGCATATCTGTCTCAGGCCTTCATATTGAATTAACCAAACCTTGCCATTCATACGGAATTTTGACAAGAGGGGTTTTGAGATATCCACTTCGACACTCATGCGAACAAACTGTCCCCTCTCAACCATAGCAGTTGGTTGATCAATCCGGATCACTTTACCTATCTTGGCCCCTCCTGAGAACTTCCTCATGGTAGTATTCAACCAATAATTTTGGGATACGAACCCAGGTGGTGAGGTACCGGATTGGTTCATCCGTAGCGACAAAATTGGGTATCCATTTCCTAATCGTGAGATAGTGATCCCCAATCATCCACGGTCCCTGCGTGATAACATATTCATAATCCTCCCTGTTAGTGAATCTCGCGACATAGTACGAGGACCCTACGTCCATTAATGTAAGGCCACCCTTGAGGCTCCATTTCTTTTTGACTTGTCTGAGTAATCCAAAGTAGCCAATGTTCTTATCGAACATTTTGATGATGAGAGTGTCTTTCCAATGTCTGCGAATTCTAACCTTTTCTTCTCGAGTCAGGAGGATGGTGGGGCATGTAGGGTCAGTCTCAAGCCCGTCTTCCACATCATCCTCGGATTCGTCATCAAAAATTTCGTTGTTCGATACCAGGAAGTCCATCCCTTGTCCAATGGCAAATGAGGGGCCTATTCCATTGCTCACGGAGTCTCTGTATGATACCTTACCCGGGTTGCCCCGAGTAAAGTTTTCCGCGTCATTCTCCCTTTCCATCCTGACATCCATGGAGATATCATTTAGGTGAACATAACTTGTGTTCATCTTGCACTTTTTCGTAGATCTGGAATTTTGCTCGTCTTCTTTTAGAGGCGGCGGAGAGGGGTTTGGGAGCATTTCTTGAGCCGTGAGGTTTTGGATTTTTCCGGGTTCTTCTTTTAAAATTTATATTACCATTTTTTTGAAAATGGAAATAAATTGCAATTTGTAACAATTATTTTTGTAGCAGACAAATAATCATCCCTAATGTAGCAATAATTTTAGAAAAATGGGAATAAAATTCTAACATATCTTTGTCATTAATTGAAAATATCATTACAATTGTATTCACAAAAATTGAGCCTACATTCTATGCCAAATTTAATGTAGAATACATGCTATAAATATGAATCTATAATGATGGAGTATTATCTTATTTGACTCACTAAATTAATTTTACATATAAAATAATTAATTGTTAGATATTTTATATAGCTATTACTCTGTATATACAGAATATACAATATTTTATTTAACATAAATTGTCTGTCTTTAACTTAAAACGAGTCCAACACGGCAACACTAAATCACTTGTAGTCCGTATTAGTCACTAAGCAATTTAGAACATAATTTAGAACATAATTTTTGTACTAAGTTATTACAGTATCTCTTGAAAGACCGTCTCTCACTAATTAAATAATATGAAAAATAAAACTAAAATAACTCCATTCTCTCATAGTCTCATACTCTCATTAGATAAAATGTCTCTTAATAACGATATTAAAAAATCATTTCCATAAATTTTTGGAAAGTTTTAAAAACGAATCACATTGTGCGCATAGTACTTGCGTAGCTGTGTATAGTGGATCCCCTTGTCATAAAAGTGGTTAAATCTTCTGTGCCATTAAGGCCCAAGCTAATGCTGTTATTGTGCATGTCTTTATATTATATATAAATATATAAATTATTTGAGGCTAAATTATTAAAGCAATCATATTGTGTGTTGATTTTTTTTAAAACAAATCAAACTTTGAGTAACGATCAGCAAAATCGGCGTTGTTTACCAACCAAATCAAATGAAAATAGAAGTAAGATATACATAAATATACCGGCTTTTATAAGTTTAGAGCATGTTTGACCTATATTGTTAAAAATGAGTTTTTGTTTTTAAAGCTTAACTTTTTTAAAAGTAGTTTTTAAGAATTAAAAACACCAAATTGTTACTTCTAGTTTTATGGACAAAAAGTTAGTATTTGAATTTTTGGGAGATTATTTGTAACTTTTAAATAAATGATATGTTGGCCAAAAAGTGTTTTTTATGTCCAAGAACACTTTAAAAAGTTCGGCCCCACACACTTAGAGCAATAACAATAGAGGTTTTTATTCTTGGGTTTGTAAATCCTTTTACTATAAAAGGAATAGAATTTCGTGGCTTCCTATTGGCCGTTGAAGTTTAAGGGTGAAAATACATAAATTTATGTGGGACCCCCCACTTTCTTTATATATTTAATTATTCTCACTCATTTCATTAATTAATCGATCTCCTCTCCGACACTTGGATTCAAAAAATTTTCTTATATTTCGTTCTCTAAAATTAATATTTTACATAGCGTTGAAAAGATATACAATGCTCACAAATCATAAAAATATATTTATAAATCTCAAATTAATTTTATGTCATATATATATGAGTGTATCTTAATAAAACATATGAAATCCAAATGAATGGAGGAAACATTTATATTTTATTCTATATATTACAGTTGAAACGAGTTAATAAAAAAATAATTATCACCAGTTTTGTAGGTTCTTATTGCTAATATTCTAAATTAGTTTCTTATGACATTTTACAACTCGACTAAGTTTCATCACTTCAGTGTTGTATCAATTAATATATCTCAATTCTCAACCCGTGCATATTTTTTGCACGGGCATAAAACTAGTAAGAACTTCAAAGTTAAAGTTCTTTTATTGTGGATCACATTGGGTTTGTTAAAATAAGAACTTGGTTCTTATTTAAGAACCAAGTTCTTTGTTGGTTTCAAGAAGAGAAAAAAGTATATGTAGATAAAATAATTAATAGTGGGTCCTAAACTCCTAATTAAGAACTAAATAAATTTCTGCTATTGTGATGTGAAGTTCTTAAACTTAGTAATTTGTGAAAATAACTTGGGAATAAGAAGAACTTTATATGAAGTTCTACTATTGCTATTGCTCTTAATAAGAAACAATTTACCAGATATTTTCATTGATTATAATAAAAGTACGTCAAATGATATGATTTTTTTTTTATAAAATTATGAAAACAATTTTAATTACACTAAATTGCAATGCAACTCATCTAAATTCTCAAATATAAGTTAAATTAATGTATATGAAGTTAAGGTCGTTTAAATACTACAAATCGTACAGTCTAAAACTCTCTCCTATTCACAATAAACTTCCCTATTTCCATTTTCGTCTATTCACATAAGCTTCCCTAATTTTTTTTTTGGTAAGTGTTTGTGTGGTCCAAATTCAATTGTATGGCGGGGGGGAGTGTATTTGTGTGGTCTAAATTTAATTATATGGTGGGTTAGTGTGTTTTCTTAATTTTTGGGTCAAAATAAAAGAAAAAGTTTATTGTGAGTAAGAGGGAGTATAACATATATTAAATAATGTATATCTTGTACGAGTAAGTGAATAGTTAGCATTTAACAAGTATTAAGTCTTCTTTTATTAAGGGTTTTTATTAGTAGTAATAGGAGGAGTTAGGAGTTACAGTAGGTGTTGTGTATATATTTGTTAGTTGCTTTCTTCTGCGATATGAATAAGATCCATCATCTTTTCTATGTTCATCTCCATTATCTCTTTTAATATGGCATCAGAGCATATTGCTTGATCCAATTTTTTTTTCAAACACAACACTCCACACAAAAATCATCAATCATCCTTCCCGATATGACAGGAGGCGTCGAAAAGAACAAGGGACAAGGCAGCGGTCCAAAGACCATCGCTATGTCATCACCCTTATATTTACACCCTTCCGACAATCCGAGTATGAATGTAACTCAAATAATATTCAATGGCGATAACTACGATATGTGGGCCGAGGCAGTTAAAAATGGCCTTGATGCAAAGAACAAATTGGGTTTTATAGAGGGGAGAATCAGACACCCCGATGGAGATGACGATGAAGACAACATTGAACTCATCGCGTGGAAACAGTGTAACGCAATGTTACGTGCCTGGTTGAGAAATGTCATCGATCCTAAATTACACCCAAGCATCACGTTTTCGCAACCGATCAAGGATATATGGGATGAATTGCAAGAGAGGTACTCATCGGGTAACGCCCCCCGAGTTCATCAATTGAAAACTGAATTGAGTGGGTGCAAACAGGGTCAGGCCTCGGTACTTGAGTATTATACCAAATTAAAAGTGATTTGGGATGAATTAGGGAATTACAGTAAAATCCAAGAGTGCACTTGCGGAGCAGCGGCGTCGATTGTGAAGGAACGAGAAGAGGAAAAGGTTCATCAATTTCTTATGGGGTTGGATTCAAAGTTATATTGGAATATAAGATCGAATTTGTTGATGGACGAACCGATTCAATCACTGAGTCGCTGTTATGCGCAGTTTTGAGAGAAGAAAAACATGCTTCAATGACCAAAGTCAGAGAGGAAAGCCACGAGTCAGCCATGGCGGTCAAGAACAGTGGAGGAAGAGGCCGTGGTTTCTACAATAGAAACGAGACAGAGGAGAACGACCAGCCACCACAATGCAATTATTGTGGAAAATTTTACCATACCGAGGATAATTGCTATAGCAAACACGGTTACGAAGAGGTGCGAGGCCGAGAAAGAGGTCGTGGTAGAAGAGGTACTGCCGGCAGAGGAGGAATGCACAGAGGCAGAGGTAGAGCACGGGGGTACAAGGAAAAGGCTAATGCTATAGGTTCGTCACATGACGGAAGGGAGGCGAGCAGTTCAAAGTCAGTCTCATTTACACCCGAAGAAATGGAGAAACTTCGCTCACTGTTGAATGAAAGTCCGACTGGTAATGACAAGCTAGAAGGTAAGCCACTTAATGTAGAATGGTTAATAGACAGTGGTGCATCGCACCACATGACGGGAACACGAGAACTCTTGATGAATGAATGGGTTGATAAGAAATCGAACGTGAGTCTACCCGATGGTCGTGTTGTTGAAGCAACTGTGCACGGAGAAATTAAAATAAGTGCTAATTTTGTGCTAAAAGATGTTCTATATGTGCCATCCCTTACTTGCAATTTGGTTTCAGTTCAACAATTAATTTGTGAAAATAATTGTGTCGTAACTTTTCATTCTAAATATTGTCAAATGCAGGACCTGACTACGAGGACGGAGATTGGATGAGGTGAGCATAGGCAAGGGGTATATTATTTGCAAGTTAAGGAGCATGAAATGGCTAGCCGTGCCATTGTGTCAAAGGAGAGTCGAATATGGTACATGAGATTGGGGCATCCGTCGAAGAGTATTTTTTCTCGCTTTTCTAGCTTAGTTGGATATGATTTGAATTGGACTTCGGATACGTGTGACTCTTGTTGTAGGGCTAAACAAACACGCAATCCATTTCAACTTAATAATAAAAAATGTGATGTTTTATTCGGTCTCATACATTGTGATATTTGGGGGCCATAACGAGTTGCTAGTTTGACCCGTGCTCATTATTTTCTTACTATTGTGGATGACCATAGTAGGGCGGTATGGATTTATTTGATGAAAGATAAAGGAGAAGCAGGGTATTTTTTACGAGTTTTTTGTCAAATGGTTAAAACACAATTTGATAAGGTTGTTAAAGTAATTCAAAGTGATAATGGAACGGAGTTATTGTCAGGAAATATGAGAGAATATTATGCGGAGAATGGGATAATCTTTCAAACTAGTAATGTTGATACCCCCCAACAAAATGGTAGGACCGAGAGAAAGCATCGACATATTTTAGAAACAGCTAGAGCGTTGCGTTTTCAAGGGATGTTACCTCTTAAATTTTGGGGAGAGTGCATTATGACAGCCGCGTATTTAATAAATCGAACCCCTACTCCTTTGCTCGATGGTAAGACACCTTATGAGATTTTATACCGTAAAAAACTGAGTTTGGATAATTTGAAAATATTAGGTTGTTTATGTTATGCTCATAACAAGGAACGATCGAAAGATAAATTTGGAGAACGGGGAAAACGGTGTATCTTTATAGGGTATCCTCATAGCAAAAAAGGATGGAAAGTGTTTGACTTGAAAGAAAATCGAGTTTTTGTTTCGCGTGATGTCATTTTTTTTGAAAATATTTATCCCTTTAGTTCACCTTCTAGTGAGTCCATGGCTTCCGCTGATAGCACTCGGACAGATTCTGTTTTCGATCAGATGGGTGTGTTTGTTGATATCCCGGCTGAGGTGCCAATTTCAGTCGAAGGGGGAAGTGACAGTGTAGTTGAAGGTGATCTAGAGGGGGGCATTGAAGGTGCAGTAAACAGCAGCCCTGGTTCGAATAGTGAAGGTGTAGAAAACAGTAGCAGTGATTCAAATGTTTTGAATGAACCAGAGATGACTTCGAGTGGGGGAGATGATTTGAGTCGTGAGCAGCAGAAAATGGGTCGTGGGGAACGAGAAAAATTTGAGCCCGCGTGGAAGAAGGATTAATATTGTAAATCAATGCAAATAATTACCCCGACACCGAAAGCTCATCACGCCCGAGATACCTCCTCGAAGTCAGGTACGCGTTACAGTTTAGATGATTATGTTATTACTGATTGTTTTTCCAAATCTCACAATGCTTTCATAACAAGAATTGATAAGGCTTGTGAGCCAAAGAATTATCAGGAGGCCGTAAAGGATAAATTGTGGATAGAAGCCATGAAGAAAGAAGTTGATGCCCTTGAAAAAAATGGAACGTGGAAAATTGTGGATTTGCCAACCGGTAAGAGACCTATTGGGTGTAAGTGGATCTATAAAATAAAATATAAAGCGGATGGGACTGTGGAGCGATACAAAGCAAGGCTAGTAGCTCAAGGATTCACTCAAATTGAGGGGATCGACTATCACGAGACTTATGCACCGGTGGCCAAAATGGCAAGCGTTAGATGTCTCTTGATTGTGGCTGTGACCAAAGGATGGTTTATAGAACAATTGGACGTGAATAACGCCTTCCTACATGGAGATCTTGAAGAGGAGGTGTATATGAGAATACCACAAGGCTTTGAGAGAAACCTGAAAAACAAGGTATGTAAATTGACCAAGTCGATCTATGGTTTAAAACAGGCCTCACGAAACTGGTTTTCAAAATTGTCCATCTCCTTGAAAAGATACGGTTTCGTGCAGTCATTAGCCGATTATTCGTTATTTACTTACAACAAGAATGGTATTTTTATTGGTGTATTGATCTATGTTGATGACATGATTGTTGTTAGTAATGTCAAAGAAGAGTGTAACAAATTCAAGAGGTTTTTAGATAAGAGTTTTGGCATAAAGGACTTGGGTCGACTAAGGTATTTTTTGGGAATAGAAGTGGCACATAGTAAGAACGGGATTTTCCTTAACCAACGGAAGTATGCGGTAGGGATTATCGAAGAAACTGGAATGAAAGGGGCACGGACTGCATATACGCCTATGCAGCCGCGACATAACTTGGCTTTGGCCAAGGGCTATGTTTTGAAAGATGTGATGAAATATCGACGCCTTGTTGGAAGATTAGTGTACTTGACAATCACTAGACCCGACTTGGTTTATGCGGTTCACATTTTGTCACAATTCGTGAATGAACCGAGGAAGGAACATTGGGAAGCGGCATTGAGAGTGGTTCGTTATCTTAAGAGAAATCCAAGTAAGGGAATTAGCTTAAAACGAAATGGGCTTTTGAATTTGGTGGGATATTGTGATTCGGACTATGCGAGTTGTCCTTTGACGAGACGATCTTTGAGTGGTTATTATGTGTCTCTAGAAGGGTCACCAGTCTCGTGGAAAGTGAAGAAGCAGGCCACCGTGGCTCTATCCACAGCCGAGGCAGAATATCAGTCGATGAGGGCGGTAACGAGCGAGCTGGTTTGGACAAAGGCGTTCCTAGCCTCGCTTGGGGTATTTCATACGGATCCTATGAGTATTTTTTGTGACAACCAATCGGCCATCCATATTGCCAAGAATCCGGTATTTCATGATCGAACAAAGCACATTGAAGTTGATTGCCATTATGTTCGACAACACCTTGTTTCAAAAACATTTAGTGTGTCTCATGTTCGTAGCAAGGAGCAAATTGCGGACTTATTTACGAAGGCTTTAGGAGGCGAGTTGTTTGACCATTTACAATTCAAGTTGGGACTCGGTTTGCCACGATCGCCAACTTGAGGGGGAGTATTAAATAATGTATATCTTGTACGAGTAAGTGAATAGTTAGCATTTAACAAGTATTAAGTCTTCTTTTATTAAGGGTTTTTATTAGTAGTAATAGGAGGAGTTAGGAGTTACAGTAGGTGTTGTGTATATATTTGTTAGTTGCTTTCTCCTGCGATATGAATAAGATCCATCATCTTTTCTATGTTCATCTCCATTATCTCTTTTAATAACATACGCATTGGCCAATTAAAAAGTAGGAAATGTACAATTGAATGGAGAAAGTATATGAAAGGGATTTTTAAATAAGTTGACCTCAATTACAACACATATAAATGTAATTATTAAACTTGTAAATTTATTTTAACAAGTTAACGTACTTAATTAAGTTGGTTAATGTAATAGTGTAAGATTTAAAAATGTCAACCAAAATTTAAGGCAATGATCATGGATAAAGATGAGTGCTCCTACAATAAGGTAAATAACTCGTTAACTTGTTCTATTTTCATGAAATGGTATGGATTATCTCACGGTAATATAACGGATGGTGATTGTTTCATAAATAATGCGACCCACTTGACCCGTTTATCAGGCCTACTTCACCACATACAACCCACAGACGGAAAAATATGGCTTCTTCAGCCCAATTCTAAACATTACTTCCCAGGCTCCCAAGCTAATCATCAATCAAGTTGAGATAATTTTGATTCATCAAACATGATTACATGATTAAAATTGATTACGAGTTAGTCTTGCTTAAGATGGTCTAATTAGACAACATTATACGGATAGTCATTTTTCATAGCATGGAAATAAGTCGTGTTAAGCTTAAATCAATTTACCATCAGGCATTAACGAAGTAAATAAATCTTTATTTGAAATCAATTTACAAGGTTGTTTATGCATTAATCATATATATGTTATGTACATATGTCATATGTGTATGATCTTGGTTAATGATCATGGGTTAATTGAGTTGTTTGGAGTTTACCTTGGTAATGTTGTCGTAGACTGGTTTTGACGTTTTGGGTTCTAATTTCGCTGCATCGTTGGTCTGTTAGTTCAGTTCTCCGGTTAGGAAGTCATCTCGGCCAGCAGCGTTTTTAGCCTGTAACACCGGATTCTGTCTATGCGAGTTTTGAGAAGCTGTTTGTTCTCACCTCATGTGTAAGGCTGGCTTTTTCGTGTCACGGCATGCCACACCTAAGTCTAAAAGGACCTTGATGTCTTGGTCCATTTCGCGCCTTCTAAAGCTAAATCTGAAACTTCAAAGTGTTGTCACACGGGGGTCCTGCGCTTTTCTCAATCAATTTCCTCTGTACTCCTTAGTCTTTACCAGTGTTTCAACTTTGTTACTTTCGGATTGAAGACGAAGATCCCTGTCTTGAATGTTATTGATCTGTGCAATGTATCGAATTACAGCCAAGGTCAAACTGCAGTTAACAACTACGGAATATTGTTAAGAACCAAAGTCGAACAGTGGGTATCACACATGTACAGAGAGTACCGCGGCTGACAGAACGCTAAATGCTGCCGGTGAACAAATGTACACAGAGATCAGAGATGGGTTCACGTCATAGACTGAGGGCTCCATGCATCTAGAATTCCAGATCATCAAGAGGCAAATAATCCCTCCTCTGGGAAATAGTGGAGAACTAGTAGTAGTACTACTACTAATGATACATCCAATATCTATGGAAAAGTGAGAATTGAAGATTCTGAGACCAATTGTTTAGCGTTTGTTAGAGACGAGATGAATCTAAAGGCGTTATCTTCAGATAGCAAAACCATTCCTACAAAAGATCCTACTGATCAGGGTTTTGAAGGAACTCCGGAGATCCCGCCTTTTTGTATATCTCTACACCTTAAGGATGCTCAAAACCGGGTATCAATCGAGGGACATATCATATGCAGAAGGATGCGGGTAGACTGGTTTGATACACGTTTTTGTTGTTATCACAGTAGTAGGTATTAACGTAAAAACTATAAATAATAAAAACAGTAAAGATCTTATATGAGACGGAAGGTTGTGGCGTGACAAATATCACTGTCCTAAAGTTGATTCATGCCCCGTCTACTATACACGGCCTCAATAGCACTCAACCCCAGGATTACACAACCGATGTTTCTCTGGTGTAGGCGGAGAAACAGTTGAACATAGCCAAGTTCGTTGCCAAAGAATCTTTAGAATTATTTAGGTAGTAGACAGAAGTATATGAATAAGAGAGAAAGATTGCAGAAAAGATAAGTGATGAGATGAGTGAGTTTTGTGACTGATGAGGGAGGGTTTATATAGAAGTGATGACTTGTAAGATTCATGGTACGTAACATTTATGGTGGGACGAATTGTGTGCACATTCAGTCTTGAAAAAACAAAATGACTATACACGACTGATTGCACAAACAAGGAAGACAGAATTAAATGCTGCACTTGAAAAAACGCAAAAAGGATGCTTCTGAAATTTTATATAATCTTACCAATAAAAAATACCGCAAGCGGTGCGCCGCAGGCGCTCTACCAAAGCCCGAAGCCCGAGCCCGGCCGAGGCGAGGCGAGGCGCGCGTGTGTGGTGTACGTAGTCTCTACTACTACACATCTAGTAAGGCATAGTCAATGATCATATATAACCAAGTCCAAGAAGCAATAAATGAGCAATGTAGGATAAATATAAAAGCTTCTTTTGAAGCAATAATTCCAACATTTGCTCCATTATTCCAGGCGTTAATGGGTATGCAGCGGTGTTTTATAGTCTATTCAAGAGTGCAGTGGAGGATAATGGTAAAGTTTCGTTCCTGTTCATTAGTACAGCCGGCGATATTATGTCTCACAATGTTAATGTTCAATGTTCATGGGTTCTTTTATGGCATTGCCGGTTTTGTTAATCGCCTTTTTCCAATCAAGCCTGGCTTCCAAATTTGACACCATTTGGAGTCCAGTCTACAGCCTATGTCGATACTCTTGTGTTTGATGTCAGTCTAATGTAAGGACCCGCATATTGAGCCGTAATTCTAGCCTCACAGCCAAGAAATTGTGACCGCGGTTCATTCACTTCGAGCCCGTAGATTTCGATTTCGCTTTTGTATTTTCATTTCTAGTTTCTTTGCAACATTTAGTACTCCAAGACTATTTCCCGAGTGTCGAATCTTGGAGTCTCGTTTTTAGTTTAAGATACGTTTTTAGGAGTTTAGAAAACGTATCGCTATTCTGCAAAAACATCAATGTTCACTACTAGCAGAATAAAGATATCAAATGCGCCTCTATAAGAAGTACTAGTCAATCAATCTGCTTCTCACCCTGTTGCCTTTTATTACTTGTTATTTGCCTTCTTATGAACGACTGTTACCTTCGTAACTTACTAATAAGCATGTGTGTGTCGACCGTTGATGATCGAGACTAGTATCCTGACACACGCAAACCGAGACTGATTACGAATGCTCTTGTGCTTGACAAACACTAGTGCTTGATGTTCTCGCTATCATTCTTGTCGCGAGTTTAGACAAGACTGCGCTTCACGACCCAACTCAAAGTTCGGACTGTGAGACCTAGTTACGCCACTCTTTACTCTCCCAACAAATTACTTTTTTTTCTTAAGTTGTAAACAAATGACCGAAATGGAGGGAGTATATTAAAATTTGTCCATTCGATCCCTTAGAAAATATATTGAATAGAAAAGAAAAGAAAAGAAAGGTAGTTTCCAATTTCCATGAGTTAGTGACCTTTAAGGGTGGCCAAGAATGAGATCTAAGAAGAGATATGTAGTCTAGAATTAAGAATACAATGGTATTGTAGTGGTGTGAACTAAGTAGTGAAGGCTACTATCCTTTCCTTTTTGGGTGTGCCTTACAAAACTTAGTGCTTTCGCATAGGCCATACTGCTCTTCCGGACCTACCCACAAATACCATCTTCTTAATTGTTTTTTCTTACCACATCGATCGATCGATCGACATTAGAATTATGTGTTTAATCTAGTGATTAAGATTGAGTTATTGCATCCCATACACAATATGTGATAGGTTTGAGTTTTTCTTCCATTAGATTGTAATACTATCACGAATTCACGACTCATTTAAAACCATAAATTTTAACGTATGAATTGTTTCCATATGGTTTTTGAGATTCGACAATTTTAATTTTTATCGATATTTTTCTTATATGAGTGATATACAAGAATTATAATTTGTAGAAATAGCTTTCTTATTTAGGTAAAAAAAAACAGGGATAATACTATTAGAAATGGAGAGGTGTGAATTCATAAAGAGAATGTTATATTATTGATAATAATCGTTGGTGTTTGGAAAGACTACAATGAGAGTATATTTATAGTACTCCAAATATCTAAATTATAATCAACTAATATAGATATAATTTAACTTATTCTAGTATTGATATTATTCCAATTACGCTATATTACATAATTTACATTATATATTGTTATATCTCCTAACAAATGTACTAAATAAAATTAAGGTGAGAAGACAATACTCATTCATACATATCCTGCAAAATATAAATTCTCTTACGGTTTTTCTAATTGAAGACGGATTTTTAAGATTATTTCACTCATTATAGTAAAACCGATACTCTTAATATATGAGACTCTGGGTTTTTAACCCGATATGCAATTTGGTAAAATAGCATTGCGGACTGCGAATTTTCTCGTCCTCAAAGAAAAATGAGGCTAATGAGGGAATTGGGAAGCAGCACTACTACAAAAAAGGCCTAAGACATCAATTATAAGACACTTGTTTTTTTTCTAACAGATTTCTTAACGTAAGACACCAGTGATTTAATATAACAAGTTTGCAATGTTTAAATAAGAAACCTGTTCTTCAGAATCCGGTTTCCTATATTTTAATTTTCAATTTATTTAATAACTAAGAAACCTGTCCTTCAAAATCCGGTTTCCTACATATTAATTTTCAATTTATTTAATAACTAAGAAACCTGTCCTCTATAATCCGGTTTCCTATATATTAATTTTCAATTTATTTAATAACTAAGAAACCTGTCCTCCAGAATCCGGTTTCCTATATATTAATTTACAATTTATTTAATAACTAATAATAATAAATTAATCTTAAAAAATATATTGTTTAATTAATTCTACTAGATTAACCGAGTAATACATGCATACCTCTATCTCTTAACTTACCATAATCCACCGCCTAACACATTCTTTAAATAATAATTATCAATATTTACTTAAATATATCAAAGACACCGCGGGTGTAAATAAGAGTGGTATCACAGACAGGGGCGAACCCACCTTAGAGCAAGGGGTAGCAGTCGCTACCCCAAACTTAAAAAAAATTGGTTTAAAAGACGGTTTTTTGCGACCCCAAATATTGATAAATAGTAGATAATTAAATGTTATCCCAATAAGTCTACAGTGAATATCTTGTGGCTCAATGGTACAATCATTAAATATACTCCTTGTGGTCGTGGGTTCGATTCCCATTGCAAAAAAAAATGAACCATGCTAAAGACACCGGGTGTAGATGAGAGTGGTGTCATAGATAATATGCCAAAGACACCAGACATAATTGATAACAGGTATAAGTCAAAGACACCGGTTATTAATAAAAACAAGTCTCTTTAATTGTTAGCTAAGATACCAGTTCCCCCAACAGGTTTCTTAACCAAAGACACCTCTGACCTAGACACCTGTTATAAACAGGTGTCTAAAGCCTTTTTCAACAAGTTTCTTTGGCCTTTTTTGTAGTAGTGCAGTCCACAATTGACAATACCACCACCCAAAAAGTTTGTGAAATATAAGACCCACAATCCAGAGATCTGAGGCCATTGTTTAGTAAAATTAACAAAACCTAAGGAAATTAAGCTTTTGACGTAAACTAATGATGATGATTAAAATAAAAGAGAGTAATTAGTGTTTGGTTTATGACTACAGTAAATCTTGGTTAAGACGGGTATTATTCGTTTTAAGTTTAAAACGGGTTAATACTTCCAGGTGGGATTATAAAGACAAAAAAGTTGTTATTTTTTATGTGACAAGTGGAATAATTTGGTATGTATTAATCCCGTCTTACGCTTAAGACGAATTATGACGGTTTGAAATGAGAATTACTGTATGGTTTATGTTGGGGTAACCCTACTCTAACAAAAAAGAATGATGTGTAAATCACTTTTCCAACTAACAACAATATCCTTTTGTCAACTTCTTCATCGCCATCATTACACTAATGGACCTCTTGTTGTTATTGTGAGGCAAAATCATTGATGGATTGAACCCTTTCTTAACTAGAACATGAGCCAAATATTTAAAAAAGGCACTTTATTATCGTATGAAATATACATGAATTCTTATGTAAAATCGTTTAACAATTAAAACAATTTTAGAGTATTGTTTATCCATTTAATCAAATTTAAAATTGTAAATAAAAGTATAAAATCATTTAATCATTTTTAAAACGGGCTTAACTTAAGATGTGAAAAATATCATTATTGTATAATAAAAAGTGTCTAATTAAGATTAAAAAAAAGTTATAGCTTATAAAATTGTTACTTTCCAATAATAATGCAAACTTTTTATTAGGAAATATTGACATTGTATCTGTCTTAATTTGAGACGGATTGAGCCATCTGAGGTGAGAACTTGCGAAAATCATATCCTAACTAGTGAAACCTAAAAACTAATATAAAATATATAGTTATATGCATATATACACGTGCCCTAATATGTTATGTTGTAAGCGTGAAATGGATCTATAAACATATATATTTTTAAAACTATGTAATGCTCGTTATTAACTAGATCTTGTTTGGTAAACATCATATTCATCAATTTTTAGCATATTTAAGGGGTTTAGCATGTTTGACAAGTTAATATGCTAACTTGAGTGTTTGGTAAACAACTTATTGAAAAGTATATTTGGGGTTAATATGCCGTTTTACAATATGCTGCTTACCCCAGTATATTTGTTATCATATTCTAAACTAGGACATTTTACTACTACATTTTACAAAGAAAACTAACAAGCTACTAATCGTAATCTGCTAGTTATCAAACACTCAAATTAATTCTGGTAATTATAATATGTTAGTCAAACCTTCTGTTTAAATCCGTCGTTTTAAATCTGTCGTTACAATCTGTTTATACTGAAATTAATCCGCTATTTATCAAATAGAGCTTAAGTATACCGGTTCTTTCTTCTTATAGTTATTAATATCCGTTTCACGATTACAACCGACTCAAATAAGAAATAGGGGATGTTGTAGTCGGTAGTATCCCTGATTCCTCACTCATGAATGTTAATATGTCATGATTATATGAAGGAATACATACATGACTTAGTTTTGAAAAATATATACTATTGTATTGGATATCATTTTTTAGCAAAAGACACCATGCATGATGCACCCTCTATATATAAAACCAAATCACACACATTCACCAAATTGCCTCTACCAATTTTTTTGCTTTTTGAGAGAACCAAAAAAACAAATTTAACAAAAATGGTAAAGAGTAGACTTGCATGTTTTACTCTTTCAATGGTGGTTCATCTCCCATATGCTTATAGTGCATATCTCCCACAAGCTTCATACTCACCCTTTAATCACACACAAGATAATAACAATAATCCCAATGTAAGTATTTAATGAATTACCGTCTCAATTGGTTCTTTACGTTTGGTTGAAATAGTACTCGATCATAAATGAATAGTAAAAACGTAAAGAATCAGATGAGATATATAGCGGATTCTTCGTTCCTTCAATAAATTCACATATGTATGTATATTGAAATTGTTCATTTATTTAATTCTAATTATTTTTTGTAATGTTAATGAAGCATTTGAGTGCAAAGAAGACATTTGAAATAAGCATACATGGGATATTACTATGGGCATCTTTGGGATTTCTCATGCCAATTGGAATATTAATCATAAGAATGTCAACTAAAGAGGAATGTAGTGCTACTAAACTCAAATTTTATTTCTACTTCCATCTTCTTCTACAGGTAATTTTTTTAATTTCATTTTCACAATTAAGCTAGCTAAAAATACATTAGTTTTTATATTTAAAATTATATACCTTTACATTATTATAAAACAACAATTAATCGGTTCAGTTTCAAATCAAGCTAAAAACAAACCACGGATATTAATTTGAGTTAAATCTCGTGTAAGACGGACGTCTTATACGTAAACAAGGAAAATGAACATACGTCAAATGTATTACTTCAAACTTTATTTGATTTTAGCATATGAGTATATTTTTCTGAACTTATTATCTCAAATTTATTTGTTTTGAGTACATGTGTATTTTTTTTTTGAACTTATTAAAGTTTATAAGTTAGATTTTAATTTTTTTACGTCAAACTAAAATTAAACTAAATTTGTATATAATGTTGTGGAGTTTTATGTAATATTTTGATTTTAATATTTTAATAAATGAATTCGGAAACTTTATAAGAAATTCATAATTTTTCAAACAAAACTTAAATTTTATTTATTATAATACCAATAAACTACTTCCTCCATTTCAATCAATTCTATACATTTGTTTTATTCACGTTTGCCAATATTCGTTTTCTTTTGTTAATATCCTTAGTTACATATTGATAAAAATTATAAAAATGTGATATTCACAATGTACTCGGTAAGACAATTTAAACAAGATCTCACGTGACTGTTTTTTATGTTATATATTAGAAGTTGTGTCGAAAATTACTCGACTTATGAATAGTGTCTATAAAGTGAAATGTATAGAATTGATTGGAATGGATGAAGTATAAAACTGGTAACAGTAGATGAGATATATATTATCCAATTACAATACATAAACCTTATGGTAGTGTATGACTTTTGTTCGAATTCTGTAAAGAGTAACTTTCATCATTTGATATGCATGTGAGTGCTTCTTTATAAAACCACTAATGTCCTCCAAAAAAAACAAATCTTGTTTGTTATTTTCTACTTATAATTATATTTTCAAATTATACATCATCCTCTTTCCGTTTTAATTATTTATTTGTTTATCGTCTTTGATTATAATAAATATAAAAAGTAAATAAATAACTGAAAGAATAACAAATTTAAGGGCTTAACCTTATACAACTAGGGCCTTTATGTGACCTATCAGACTATCAGCTAGCTTGTTCATTCATCAATTTTGTTAGTACATAATCCCGATCTTTACTTTCGTCTCAATTATTTATTTTCTTTATTATATTCTTTAGCCTGTGAGGGATAATTTTAAGTAAAAGTAAATAAATGATTGAGATAAATCCAGAAATGATTATTATTAAGCCTTAGCTAGAAAGGTTGTAAAGATTATGACAATGAGTTACGTTATGCACTAAATTGATGTTCATAATGACCTCTGCACCTCCTCCTATTTTTTAAGTTTTTAAAATGTAAATCGAGATACGGGTTTAAATCCTTATCGTTTTTATTTAATAATGATTCGAAATTTAGAGGGATAATAAGAATGGTTTGTTTTTATAGATATACGGATTATAGATTACTTAACCGAATTGATCATATGAAATTCTCAAAGCTCAAACATAATTTTTGATGAATATGATTTGTCACACTGCTCTAACTCTGTGTTTACCTTTCGTCACAAGTAAGAATAGCTGAGATATTATGTCACAAGCAAGAATCGGTGAGATATAATAATGGGTTAATCTGATACAGATGATAGCAGTAGTAGTTGGCACAGCAGGAGCAATAATGTCAATAAAAACATTTGAGAATTCATTCAACAACAAGCATCAAAGAATTGGTTTAGCTCTCTATGCTGCCATTTGGGTTCAGGCTGTCCTTGGATTTCTTAGACCACATAGGTACGTACTCCTTACGTCATTTGTCTCGTCATTGTTTACCTTCGTATAATATGATAAACTCCATACAATTCGTGAATATACATTAGTGAAACAAAGAGATTAGCAAGTAGACCTGGTAAACCAGTCAATTATATTGTGGCTTGAGTCTGATCAATTGGGGTTCAAGTTTGCAAAAACCCGGGTCGTGTCATTAATTCGGGTCATTTTCAAGTCGGTTATTATTAAGTTAATTGGGGGTAGCCGTCATTACTCAATATGTGCACGATAATAAACATTCAGGTTAAGTCAGTTCGATTTTGCCAAATTTACTAGGCAGGGGCCTTTCTCTCTAGTCTCTCCTTCGTGCAATTTTTTGAGTTTTTAGTAAGAATTTCCATTTTTTTTGTTTTTTTTTTCAAGATTACTTACTAGAGTATATAAAGTAAACTAATAAGTCCTCTTTAAAAAATTGATAGTTTTTTAGGCCGTATAACATTGTATCTTGATTCTGCTATCGTGACTATATTCTCTTAAGTAAAATTCGTTTGTTCTTCTTAATATTTTCAATCTTATTAAACCTTTATAACTTTGAATCTTGATTCTGTCACTTTAACGCACAATATTTTTAAAATTCTTGGTTAATTTTGCAGAGGAGCAAGGAAAAGAAGTCTATGGTACATACTCCATTGGATATTCGGCACAATAATTTGCATAATCGGAATTTTAAACATTTATACAGGTTTAGATGCATATGAAAAGAGGACTAAAAGAAGGGTAGGGCTTTGGAAAATATTATTCACAACCCAAATTATAATAATGTCATTTCTATATCTTTTTCAAGACAAATGGCAACAATTGAAAAAACAAGGTGTGATTTTAGGAGAAGGAATACAAGTTAGACCAAGTGAGCAAGAGGGGTCTCGATTGAGTAATGGATCCATTGATTTATGGAAGGAGCCTTGTTCTAAAGCTAATGCACTTAAGAATTTATTCAAGTAATTCATTTTGGAATAATATTTTATTATTTTCGCATTTTTAGTATAATAATGTATTTAACATAAGTTCTAACATAAATACAGACCGGTGAAAGTTATTTGTAACATATTTCTGTAGAATAATACTTAATACGTTTAAATTATAAGTGGTTTGTACAAATTGTTATCAGGTAGTGATATTACTTGAGTAAGAAGAAATTGATCAATGAGTATTATTGCAAGTACAATAGCTAGCTACGTCTCATATATTACATACAAAATAGAATCCCGTGATGAAAAAAAAAATGTTAGTTTTATGCATAAAAAATACTAATCTTTTTGTTTTATATTCACGTTATATAAAATTTATATTATTAGATTATCTCAACATATAATTTTATTTGAGGTATCTAAACCTTAAGATGACATATCAACATCTTAGTTGATTTATTAAGAATAATGATATGGCGACACCGGGTGTTACTCAAAGTGAGCGACACCCGGGGTATTATTGTAATTTACTTACGTATTTTGTGTTCCCTCCATCAACATTCAAATTTTAAACTTATTGGTGGTGAAGGGAAGTTCAGAAAACTAACATTAATTAAATAATTTAAGGGTTCTGAATTATCGTCAAAGACGGTTTAACACCGGCGGTTTGACCACCGTTACCATTGACCACCGGTAGCCACCGTTCAACACCGGTGGATCGTTGACCATCGGTGATTGGCGGTCAGTGGTTGAAGACGATCAACCCTCAAAGTGAAACTTTAAAAAAAGTTCCTAATGGGCTTGAACCCGTAACCTCTTGAATAAAATACAATTACTATTACCACTATAACATATGCATCTTGTTGTGATTTTAGTATCTATTTTGCTATATATATGTCAGCACAATATTGAGTTAAATCAATATATCCCTATAATAATCTTTAAATGTACTTCTAACTTATATTCAATGTACCCAATAAAAAATCAATATAATTCTTAGTTAGTTAAATGTATTTGATAAAAAATGAACAAAATATTTTATGTACTTATAATTATATAATTATATTACGAAATTACATTTATTATAGGTCATATTATTATAACAACAAAAATTATGTACGTACAATGTATTTTTGGCAAAAGTACATTTTATTTTTATTGGAGGTGCCCGGCTTCGCACGGGCTACCTTTATTCACTAGTAGAAAAATATTTATTTGCTGCTCTCTATTTGCGGCTTTTTATCCAAATAGCAGCAAATAAATGTACTAATTACCCCCGTCCTTAATATTAATGGAAAAAAGAATAAAGAAAAAGAAAAAACCTACAAAAAAGCGCAGCAAAAGACCTTCATCACTCTACTTCTCTAATAACCTTACTACGCGACTACCTCACTCTGCATAACCCTTTACCAATTATAATCACAAAAATCATCATCCTTGTCGCGCCTCTCCGCCATTCGGCCTCACCACCACCGCGTGCCTTATCACCACCGTGTCAACTCGCCAGAATTTGACCTTCCTTCTATTTTTTGGATATTAGGTAAGCAAATCCAGTGTTAATTTGTTTATGTTTTTAATTAAATTCATTGTTATTATTAGGGTTTATTCTTTTTTCGATTAATAATTATCTTTTGTTAGGGTTTATGTTTATCAATTTGTTAATAAGAGTGTTGGTTCAGTGTTAATTAACTATTTTAGGGTTTATGTGACTTAATAGAGGGGTTTACGATTCAGAGATCACCAATTCACGCCGAAATTTCTCATTTACTCGTCGTTCTGCTCCATATTGTGAATTACCCATTAATTATTAAATATTTGTTCATTTTTTGCTACCCAATTTTACTGTGATAATGGAGATTTGATACTAAATTATAGTGATTCGTTGTGTCGATCTAAAATAGAAATAATTTTCTAGTTGCTTAATAGCTACACTTACTGAGTTGGTATTTTTTCTTGTTATTAATGATTTGGTTTAATGGGAATAATTGGAGTCGCTGGGACGTAGTTTCTGACATTCTAGCAGTAGTTCCTATTTTGTTTTCGGGAACTGTGCGTTCGTGTCGTGTGCAGTGGTCTAACCACCACGACATGGGTACGACAGAGTAGAGACTGGCAAATTTAGAGGCAGAGTAGCGTTTTGAAGCTGCTCTTATCTAATTGTGCAGAATTGGGTTCCAACAGTCCATTTAGTTGACAGACGGTCTGCATTCAGTATTCTGTTTGCAGATTGGTTGGTAGAATGAACTGGTTTATGCAGGTCTTTTAATCTGTACATTGGCAGAGATGATGCAGGGCTGAGGCAGCGCTGGGCCTGTGCATCTGATGCTGCAGATAGGTGAGCAGCAACTACTATGTATACATATACCTCTCTTTCTTTGCTTTCCGCCGGTCGAAAGCTCCTGGGACTGTGGAAACTTTCTCTTAGCATTGGGAATGGAGACTTGCTTTTAGCTATTTCATTTTTTCATTATAAAAAGGGTGTGAATTTTCATTCTATTATAATTCAAATAGCAGCCTCCTTGACTTTCAACTTTCGAACAATAAGAAACTAAATTAAATAAATGTAAAAAGCGCCTCCTACTACTTCTATAGCTGATAGTTAAATTAAACCGCCGTCTATGGTCAAAGACCCTCTGATCGAGCGAGAAGTTAAGGAGTAAGAAAGCTGACTAAGCTCACTCGGCGAGGTTTCTCGAGAAAGATTAAAAAAGTTATAGGCTCGCTCCTTCATTCTAGGACAACTGAAAAAGACAGGGTTGGTCTTAAATCGAACCTTTACGCTACGTCATACAGCCAGCCGATACCATAAGAAACTGATGGTGCTGACCTTTATGTCTTATGCCCTTGTTCTAAATATAAGCGCTCTCCTCTCCCTACTTTTTATAGGTACGCGATAGAGAGAAGGATGCCATTTATGGATTATTGGCCTATTGACCTCTTGGATTTGGCATTTTAGTTTTAGAAGAATGTCGCATCAATTCATGTTAAGACCAACCCTGCCTTTTTCACATGCTTTACTTTTTTATCATCTTATCTCATTTCAGAATAAAGGTCTTTCATGACTCCAGCCGGCGCCTGGTTTGTGTTCTCTTTATATAACTTTCATTTACCATGGGCCTTCTAGTTCCTACCTACCTCATTTAAGGAATACCGGGTGTAATACACAGGAATGAAT
Source organism: Silene conica (assembly GCA_029255685.2). Taxonomy (NCBI): domain Eukaryota; kingdom Viridiplantae; phylum Streptophyta; class Magnoliopsida; order Caryophyllales; family Caryophyllaceae; genus Silene; species Silene conica. The sequence continues at coordinate 81,457,274 of CM055314.2, forward strand.
TCTCTTTCTGTTTCTTTACTCTCCTCTTGGGTGTAATAATAAAAATTACAACAATACAAAAGCTGTGGAGATACGAGGTAGCTTTTACTTTAATCTGCCTTTCTTTATTTATAGTTTGGGGAGCCTTTTATTAAAAAGAGATATACTTACTTTAAGGAGTCAGCAGCAAGTGCGCAAGAGTTTCTGGTCGTTGGTTTTGAGTTATCAGGGGTAGTAGAGGAGCAGGGACGTGGGTCTGCATTTGCTGGGTATGTACAAACTGTGGTTCAGAGTTGCTGGCAACACCAGCAGCAGCTGATAAACCGTATGTGCAGGAGTTTTTTGGATGTCTACAAACTGATAGAGGCAGTACAACTGTTTTTTTTTTGCAATGAAGTTGCAGGTGACTGGCATTCTGGTCTGTCAAAGGCTGTATGGGGAAGAGCAGTCGCGTTTGGCAGAGTATGTTAAAGGCTGTATGGGGAAGAGCAGAAGAGTAGCGGTTTTGATTGCTACGGGGCTGATGGGGTTGTAATTAGGTCTGCAACAATGAATAAGCAAGCCCAGGTTGATAGGCTATAGCGGAACATATAGTAGGTCAGTGGGGATTGGCAAATCCACACTGTTCTGGTATGTTTGTGCTGCAGGTATTGGGAATTTCTGTTGCTGAAAGTAGAGTAGCTGGTTGTTCTGGCCCTACTGTAGTGGCAGTTAGCTTGAACACGGCCGAGTAGCATTCTACTGCTGGAATTGAGATATTGCGTGGGCAGTGCCTGGGATATTAGACAAGCATGGAGTCAGGGAATAGAAGTCACGGAATAAAAACTCCTTGTGAAGGCGTGGGTTTACTTTGTCAGACATCCATCTCGTCATATTCAGACTTGAATCTTTATTTTTGGCTAGGTGTACTGTTCTTCCTTTTCGACTTGTTCTTGCCTCTATTACAGGTACCTCCTTTTTTGGTTCGGAAGATATTCACACAGATATTTTCATTCATCAACGTGCAATTATTTAACAGGTACTATTTTATCAGGATACTATGTTTTTCAGGAGTTCCTAATAGAAATATACCAATAATTATTTGAATCTTTATGCAGTCTTCTTTTAAGGCGTGAATGTTGTTCATTTAGTAATGGTGAGTATGTCAAGGCTGGTCTAGCTGAACTAGAACATTGGTGTTACACTGCGACTGAAGAGGTAAATTTTTCACCATTACTTGATTATGGATATTTGTATTACTTTGTTCAATAATCTACGAAGGATCAGTATGCAGGGGCATCATGGGATGAACTAAGGCATATACGACAGGCTATTGGCTTTTTGGTAATGATTCTTATCAGGTCATGAGTGATGTTAGATTGAAGATAAGATTTTCTAGTAACTAATCCAATCGTTATCATATCAGGTCATACATCAGAAACCAAAAAAATCATTAGAGGAAATAAGCCATCAGCTTTGCCCTGTGAGTACCAGACAAGTTAGTAAACGTTCAGTGATTTCCCTTATCATCTATTCGAACGTTATTAATACCAGCCTCCTATTTCCACTTGTAGGTTCTGAGTATACATCAGTTGTACCGCATTAGCACAATGTACTGGGATGACAAGTATGGAACTCACAGTGTCAGTCCAGAAGTAAGCGTTACTGTAAACTGGATAGAAATTAAACTACATCCCGCTGGTCAGAATCGGTGATACTTGACTTTTACAAAAAAAAATTTCTATACCTGGACTGTTCGCAGACCCAAGACCTTCCCTTGGAAGCGTGATTTGCTCGAAGAAAGCCTTGTAGCTGCTGGATTGCCCGGGATGGAAAGTGGCACACAGTGGTCGACCAAGTGTAAGTCATTGCTGAACATCACATTAGTGTTTTCTTATTATTTTGATGAATTTTTTTGTTACCTCTTTGTTAGTGACTTAGAGTTTGCTTTATTAAGCGTGCCTTTTTTTGTTGTGGCTTAGCTGTAGTTTTTGTGTTGATATTCAACCAAAACATGACATCAGATATGTGAGAACTCTCACTGCACACTAATCTTCTTTATACAACATTACAAACCACTGTAATCCCTGTTAAACAACTGACATCAGATATGTGCCTTTCCGACTCTTGTCATTGGCCCAGGGTGTACAGTCAGATGGCAAGGTAATCGCTGTTAAACAACTGTCCCCGAAATCAAAGCAAGGGAACCGTGAATTTGTCAATGAGATGAGAATGATTTCTGCCTCGTCTTGTAAAGCTACATGGATGTTGCATTAAAGAGAAAGAGTTGCTGCTTGTGTATGGAATACATGGAAAACAACTCGCTTGCTTGTGCCATTTATCAGATTGCTCAAGCCTTTTGATGAGCTCTTTACTCTCTAAGTTTAGATTTTCGTTTACTTTATGTTTTTTTCTTTGTAAGTTTATGTGCTCGAACATTACTACGGTGTATGTATTGGACGAAAGATATGGTTATATATATAATTGTATTCCGGTTGACTTTGGAAATTTCTGCGTGTATGTGTATTTGGGCGTAAACAGCCCATTAAAATTAATTTTTTTTTTAAAAAAAAAAACATTATTTGCGGCTCCTTTGCAAAAAAAACGCCTCAAATAAATGTATTTATTTGCTGCTCCACCCAAAAAAACGCAGCAAATAAATGTATTTATTTGCTGCTCCACCTTCAAAAAACGCAGCAAATAGCCTATTTATTTGCTGCGTTTTTTGAAGGTGGAGCAGCAAATAGCCCATTTATTTGCTGCGTTTTTCTACCGCAGCAAATAAATTTTCTATTTGCTGCCCCCTTATTTGCTGCTACACTAAAAACGCAGCAATTAGGCCTTTATATGGAGCAGCAAATAAATATTTTTCTACTAGTGTATTTAGCATTAAAATATATTTTCAATTAACTAAAACTATTTTAAAGTTGCGTAACTAATAAATTTGCATTAATATATTATTTTTCTATGAGACGGAATATATCTTAAAATTACAATGAAATAAATTATGAGACGATTTCACTACTCCTACTATTACTATTTTACTTAAATCGATTGCTTAGCTAATTTTTCATATATACTTTATTTTGTTCTTAGAATTGTTATTTTTATTACATTCGTTATTACTATCATTAATTACTTTCATTACTCTCGCCATAATTATTGTTATCGGACTACTTTTATTTATCATTTAAATTTTATTTTCTATGAAATATGATTCGCTAAATTTGGTTAACATATATATATTTACAATTTATATCTTGAAATTAAGATGAGAAGTAAAATTAATCAACAAATTATGAGACACGTTCACCTATCCCCTTGATAATATGAGAGTACTTTCACTACATTCCCTGTTAATACTATTACGTTCATTACTTTTTCGGTTACTGTTGTTTGTATAACTACTCATGCTATTTTTGCGGTTAAGCCGTTAGTTCTATCAAACTCATTTTATCTATATAAATACTGAATCATTTATCAAGCTATGGTTGCACCACGTCATTCATCCAAACTTTAATTTTTTTTTAATTCACCCAGGTGAGTCCCGCATAATATTTGATGATTTTCCTGCATCATAACCGCCCAATATTCTACGTATTCCAAATAAATGCCTAAAATCGTAGATTCAGAAACATTACGAACATTTTTATATAAATCATGAATTTAAATAATTAGAAATACACATTATCTGCGTGATAATTATACCACAATTTATTTAAATAATTAGAATATTATGATTAATAACAATTTACAACAATAAAAACCGAACATACAAAATTTTAAACAAGATTAAAATAACGTAATATTAATATATAACCAGGAAAAATGTACAAATTCAAATATTCTACGAAAATCAAATTATTAACAACACCGTTAAAACTAAAACTTAAAATCAAATATAAAAAGATATTATAAACTCCTCCACAATTTTCTGATTCATCAAGAAATCACGGGGTTGTTATTCGTGCAAAAATGCAGACAATATAGTTCACTCAGGTGGAACTATTATCGTGCACGGTAGTTCTAGCCGTGCACGTATTCATAAGGTAGAATTCATGTATAGTACCATATTGCACGGGTATAATTCTATATATAGTACCTCATGATTCTATTTACTCGATATCTATAAATATTATAGATATCTATATGGTGGATAATGATACCCACCATTCATGGTGAATTAAAATATTTTAATTTTATGTGGTGGATAATAATTTATAATTCTCCGTTTAGAATGCATTTTTTAAGGAAGAATAACTTATAGATATCCAAGACAACAATTTAAAACAAGATTAAAATAACGTAATATTAATATACAAGCATTTCCAACTTCCTAATACGAGACAATTTAAATATTTAGAATTATTTAAATTAGACAACAATTTAAATAATTAAAATATTAATATGACATGATATAAGTAACAATATCAATTGCCGCTATAAACAATATCACACATGTTTAATATGTAACAATATCACCTTACATTCAAAACAATACCACATTGAACCTCTGCCATTCAAAACAATACCACACTAAACAATATCACATGGTATAAGTAACAATATCAATTGTCGTAAAGAACAATATCACGCTTTGTTTGTGAGAATTAAAGAAAGGACCTAATTCGATACACGTTTCCCTATCGTCTGCCTTTTAAGGCACACAATCAGGATAACAATAAAAAACCGAACATACAAAATTTAACAAGATTAAAATAACTGATGTAGTTTATCATGAAATTTTTCAGTTTTTAGAATCAAATTAGTTGAAGGATAATATAATCGTTATTCATTTGAACAACTGTTTTGATTTTATAGTAATATTTACATTTTTTGGTACTCAATTTAATGTACTAAATTTTATTTAAAACATACATTTTAACGTATTATCAATATAATAGAAATTGAATGCAAAATATTCACGTATTATTTACAATATTCGGTAATATGAATTATCTACCACATTTTTTCTAAAAATATACCCGTGTAATTTTACACGGGTTTAAAACTAGTGTATTTAAATAAGTTAATATTTTCTTAAAAACGAATTGTTAAATACTCTACATGGTACACCTCAATTTTTTGACTTTCTACATGGTACCCCTACACTTTTTCAAACATACATGGTACCCCTAATTGTTGTCATTATCATTACGTGTACCCCTAAACTATATTTTCCGTCAATTAAACTCATTTTTAAGCGTTAAATGATTAATTAGGCACAGAACCAAACTTGACATTTATCATCTCATAACACAAGGACTCTATTAGAATTAATATCCATTCTTTGTACGTGATAATTTGTCAATGATCAATAATTTTTCCTTCACCTATTTTTTTTTTTTTCTATGAAAGTTATAATTTTTCCTTCAGCTTTTTTTAGCCCATGTAGAATATCCCGTTGTTCCCACTGTTACTTTCGCTACATGTATGTGTTGTCACTACTATTACTTTTACTTCTCTCGTCGTCATTATTTTTTCTTTCATTGCTCCAACATTTATTATTGTTAATTTTACTGCCCTTGTTGCTGCTAATATGACTTTCATTACTCAAATTGCTATTATTGTTGGTTTTACTACCCACATGGGTGGTTAATATCATAATAGTTGATTACCTAGTTGTATTAGAGTTATATATTTAAATAAATTTGACATATTAGATTAGAATATTATTTAAGAGTAATACTAATTATTTTATTAATTAAATTATAAATTTAATGAATTATGGAATATATTATATTTTTTGGAAAATTTGAATTGATTTACTTACCGTTTAATAGTTTTCAAAATATAACATATACTTATTTATACTCTAAGAAAACTCACAAAATAGAAAAAATAAAAAAAAACCTCATAAGTAAAAGATATCGCTCATAAAAGAATATTCATTTTGCTAAAACAAATTAAAAGAATATTCCTTTTGGCTAAAACAAAATCAACATCTAACGAAATGCTTAAGTTTAAAAGCAAAATAAATTAAATATTGAAGAAAATAAAAAGTTGTTAAATCAAACATTGAAATATGCATCGCATGTCATATATGAAAATATTATGTACCTCCAGTGAAATATAATGTACATTTGACATAATTATATTTTACGTTTATACATTGTTTTTGTAAAAATAATATGACACCTATAACAAATGTAAAGTTTATAATAATTACTAGATTTAATGACCGAGCGATGCACGGGCCACTAAGTAAGTTTCGATGTGGAGATTGGACAATTTTACTATTCTGGCCATTAAACTAATCGAGCATAAAATAATGATAATGACAATGATGGTGATAGATGTAAAGTATAAGTGAGCAAAAATTTTTGTTCAATTTTTATAAAATACACTTTAGTAAGCATTATATTGATTTTATACTAAAGGTACATTGATTATAAATTATAAGTACATTATTTAATAATTATTATAGGTATATATTGTTTTAATTCAAGTTTTAATATACGTACATATCTCAAAAGAGATACAAATTCATCAAAAAGATTTGTGTGGCATAGTGGCATTAGTAAGTATATTTCAAGCAAGTGATCATGTGTTCAAGCCTCACTAACAACATTTTTGAAATTTCATTTAATGGTTGATTATCGTATGGTCGGTTGGTCGCTAACCGCCGCAGACTAGCGGTCAAACCTCCACTTTGACCGGCGGCGTTGACGGCCAACCACCGTCGGCCTCCCTTGATCAACCACCTTGATAAATAATTAAATATGTGAATTACGGTTCTACCCTCTCGAGATTGGCGCAAATAAGAAAATTTACTTTTTAATTTTCTATTTTTTTATATTTTTTTATTAGGGTGTTACCGAAATCAGTAACACCCGGTGTCGCCCTATCACTACCCATTTATTAAACGGTTATATAGGTTTTCTTATAAATTTAAAACGGAAATTACATGATACTCCTGAACATTGCTACTTCGTACTTCTCACATGGTACCCAATACTTTAAGTTTGTGTACATTGTAATGATTGTACCCTGCACATTTTATTTTCATGCACTATGTTTTTTTGTCGCTATAAAAAAATTATTTGAGCCTAACTCCTACATCAAAATTTGAAATCGACAATTTTTTGGTTCTAAATTATTTTGTCATAACCTATGATTCGAGATTGAAAAAACTATCGATCGGCATTTTCTAGGGCTTTTTTCCCGAGAATCTTAAATCGATCAATCTCGATTGTAAATTTCCGCATTGAATCTCAAATTGAATCAAGATTTTTTTTTAAGGATTGGTCAAATACAATTTATGTTCTGCGATTTATGCTCAATTGAAAAATTTAAGAACGATAAAAAAAGCATGTCCTCCTTGAAAATCAAAGTTTAAAAGTACCATGTGCACAGACTTAAAAAATTGAATATCACGCGTAAAATGACAAAGTTTAGGAATACCACATATATTTTCCGAATTTAAAATAATTTTGACTTTTAAGAAACACAAAGATGAATAACATTGTGTGCCAATTATATTAAGAAAAGCCCAAATTCTTATTTAAGACGGTAGTATGTGTCTTAAGTTAAGACGGGTCAAATAATAACATATTTACAAAGATAAGACCAACTTTTTTCACTCCCCAGACATTTTCATTTTTATCTTATTTATACAAGTCTACATTACTTAACCCGTTTTAACTTCCGACGAATATATCCATTTTAAGAGAAACTTATTGTGGAAAAAAATAACCATTGGGTGAAGCCACCCAAAAGTCCTAATGGTGACGCTTCCAATCACGCCAAAAAAATACACACAACACATCCGATGAAAACGAAGTGACCTCCCATTTCATATCACTCAAAAGACCACCCTAAAATGTGAAGAATAATAAAATAAAGACAAACGATCTCTTACGATTTTACTAGCTAAATTAGTAAAATAAAACTTATACGTATCACTTTTATGTATCTTTGTAACTCTTTCATTAACAATTGTAGCCTAATTTGATTTTTTTTATCTTATATTATATATATTTTTATAACGCGATCTTACATATTTCAAATTATAAAATATTTTCTTTGACCAAAAGAAATTGAGTTGAACTGTACTTAACTAAATGGAACGGAGCTAAACTTGAGTAAAATTGACCCGAGCAAAATTGACCCGAGCAAAATTCATGAGGTTAATTGGAGAACATTTTCCGAAAAACTTACTACCAAAACACAAACAATCATTTTATGGCTCTTGGTAACCAACATATTGACCAAATTTCAGTATATTTGAGAGATTTAGCATGTTTGACTTACTAATATGCTATTTAGAGTGTTTGATTAATGACATATTAAAATAGTATATTGGGATCTAATATGCTATTTTACAATATGTTGCTCTTACTAGCATATTTGATTAGCATATTAGAAATAAAAAAATTGTCTTATTTACCCTCTTAATAAAATTTTAACATTTCTTTTATATATTTAATAAATAATTTTTTATGTCCTTATATGTCATTTTACAAAGATTCTAGACAATCTGCTAATCTAAACTGCCAATTACCAAACACCTCTAAAATAATTCTGCTAAATAAATCTGTTAGTCAAATCCGCTAAATCATGTTGCTAGTCAAATCTGCTTTTTTAATATGCTTCTGCCAATATTAATCCGCTATTTAACAAACAAGACCTATATATAAAAACATTATTAGTAGTAAAAAATGAATGTCCGATAAATAGCAAAACCGTCTTATATTATGAAACCGTCTAAATATTGGGGTTGTCAACAAAAGGATACTACCTGAATCGAACGGCTGTGAACGATTGATTAACGAATCAAAGATTGGTTCTTCTATATATACTCCGTACTATTCTATAAATAAATATTCCACATTTGCACTTTTTCACAACAATTCCCTAAATTTCTTGACGAAATTGGCAGCTAAACACTACTACATTCATTCACCTACTTCTCTGAACTCCTCGCATTTCTTCAGGTACCATTTTCATTCATTTACTTAAGTTCTATCGAATTCAATATTTCATGCTTCAGATTTACACTTTGGATATGATGTGTCAAGTGTTTTTTTGTTACTTGGGTATTGAAGATTTTGATTGTTATTTGGTGGGTTTATCTTAATTTGATTGATTTTGTTGTAGATCTGATGTGGATTCTTGTTCAATTAATTGCTTGATTTGTGAGATTGTTTACTGTTTAGACTTGTTTAACTCGTTATTTTGTCTGAATTTTATGTAAATTTGCTGTTTATTTGTACAATTAGCATACTTTCTTGGAATGTTTTGTGTTTAGGATGATTGGGTAGATTGGTATGTTGTGATTTCTTGATTTTTGTTTGTGGGTATGGTTTGATTGAAGTCAAATTGCGTCAGTTTGTTCTTTGTTTATAACTATTTCCGTCTCGATCGTTTGTTTACCTATTTCTATTCTTTGTAAGAGGTGTTTTAATCGAAGGAAAATAAATGATTGAGACCGTAGGAGGTACTTGGCAGGGTTGATTATTCTCAAGCTCATATACTAGCTTGTTTGTTAGTCAATTTGAAACAAGAAGGTAACGAACTCATTTTTCATGTGGTATTAGTGTTAAATTTTCATGATGATTAGAGTTTAGATAGGACGGTGATAGCTCATGGGTCTTTTGCTCACTTACCCACTGCCACATTTTCGAGATTTGCGATTTGTGAGGCACAGTTTTGGTGTTCTATCTTGTGTCGGAGATTCTGAATTTTTGCTGCATAGTGGTTCTATACTACTGAATCCTGAGATTTACAAGACTTTCTAGAATGGATTGGGGTTTTCCGGCAAAAATGAAGATGAGTTTGAATGGGTAGATGATATGATACTTCATGCAAACACGCCCCGTTTATACAGTAGACTCGGTTCTCTTTCTTGATGCCTCTTTAGTGGGATGTCTGTTTGTTGCCCTTTCCTGATTTGAGGAAAAGATAATGCGTTGTCCTTTACTCTCTCAAATTTTTGTGGCAAGATCAGTGCGGGTGCATTAGTCTTCCGTGTGTTGATATGAGAAGTCGGTTCTTATGCAAAATGTATCTGAGTGGTTGGTGACATGTGACCTTTGAAGTTTTAATTGAATTTTCCAATTGGGTTACTGTTTTACGCATCTAGAACTCTTTATGACCTCTGGGTTAGACCACCTGATACAGGGCTGGTTATTTTGTTTGTTTCATTCTGCTATGCTTGTCAATAGTTTTAACCAAGTGGGATCCTTGCGGGTATGTTACTATGTAGTTGGTCTTGCGAATTTTCTGATAAATAATGCAAGGATGCTGCCTTGGATTTTGGGTGTTGGTGAAAGAACTAAGCTTATTTGTGTATCGGGCTTAACTTACTCATTTGGTAAGGAGCAGATTGTATGCTAAGTATAAGATGACACTACGCTGTCTTCAAAATTTTGGATATCGGTGCTGAACTAGTTAAATCCATCTATCTTACGTAACTTCCTGATGTTATCCTTTAGTTGGGATTAACAACATTGTGGTAATGAGAGAAGATTGTATGTTATGGAGTTGTGTGTGAGCCTTTGTATCTAAGTTGCCCGACTTTGGTTGAAAGACGACTCAGATAATGATTGTCTACTAAACCATTTTGAAAATGAAGCTAAAGTCTGCTGTAAGGACTAAGGAGCATAGTAACTGGAATTTCATTATTCTATAATATAGGCCTGTTGCTGATATTGCACTTATTTGACTGTGCTTCGATGGTGCGGAAACTGTACTATGCGACACTTTTTTTTAGTAAGCACGGATATCTAGAGAGTAGAGATCTTTACAACGACAATTACATTACTCTAGTGCCTCAGGAATCCCGCAGGTAGCGAGGTAAAGGTAAGGTATAAGCAGCCTTACCACTGTGTTGACAACAGAGAAAGGTGTGTTTCTGCATGACGCAAATGAAAGTTGTGTCGAGGATAAATGACTGCTACCTCATAATGAAAGAAAGCACAGTCAGTTTAGAGAGTTAATTTTGCTTTATTCGCTCCTAATCTGTAACCAAATAATACAATTTTTTTTCCCAAAGGAATGTAAAATGAAATTTCGATCTAGCTTGTGTATGCATCCAGTAGATATTAACAAAGTGTGTGGTGTAATCTCCTAATCTGATGAAAGCCTAAACAATTTAGCCACAGAAAGCGGAAGCAACTACATAATTGGCAGTTTGGCACTCACATTGTGCAGTGTTATTACCTTTCCTTACTTACCCGTATTTGCTGCGTAGCTTTAGCATATCATTAGGTTTTTCCCTTTTTATACTTAACCCATTATTGCTGCATGCTTCTAGGTGAGTTCAGTTGTGAAGTTATCGCTCAATAATACAAGATGGCCGCAACAACTGCTGCAAATGTGTCCCTTGGATCAATTTCACACAGCAACGTGAAGGTAGGCATGGTTCCGAAAATGAAATCATCAAGTCTTCAAATGAAATCCACCCAAGATTTTAGCAGTTTCAGTGGCCTCAACTCGTCCTTCCTCGGACAACACGGTGTTGTTTCCCTACGAAGTTCTTTCAAGAGCAAATCAGTGCAACAACCCAACGAATCTTTTACTAATACGCAATCTAATAATTCTGGATCTTTCAAAGTGGCTGTTCTTGGAGCAGCTGGCGGTATTGGTCAGCCATTGTCCCTCCTTATTAAGATGTCCCCACTCGTCTCAAAGCTTCACCTTTATGACATAGCAAATGTCAAGGGAGTTGCTGCTGACCTCAGCCACTGTAATACACCCTCCGAGACTGTAGCTTTTACCGGGCCTGAGCAGTTAGCGGATGCCCTAAAAGGTGTAGATGTCGTGGTCATCCCGGCAGGAGTCCCAAGAAAGCCTGGAATGACCCGAGATGATCTTTTCAATATCAATGCTGGCATAGTCAAGTCATTGATTGAGGCTGTTGCCGATAACTGCCCAGATGCTTTTATTCACATAATCAGCAACCCGGTGAACTCAACTGTCCCAATTGCGGCCGAGGTCTTAAAACAAAAGGGTGTTTATAACCCTAAGAAACTCTTTGGTGTGACCACTCTTGATGTTGTTAGGGCAAACACATTTGTTGCTCAAAAGAAGAATTTGAAACTCATTGATGTCGACGTGCCTGTGATCGGTGGACATGCCGGCATCACCATTTTGCCCCTATTGTCCAAGACAAGACCATCTGCCAACTTCACAGATGGGGAGGTGGAGGAATTGACTGTAAGAATTCAAAATGCCGGGACTGAAGTTGTGGAAGCCAAAGCTGGGGCAGGGTCTGCGACATTGTCAATGGCATATGCTGCTGCTAGATTTGTAGAGTCCTCTTTGAGGGCTCTTGACGGGGACTCAGATGTGTACGAATGCTCGTTTGTACAATCAGAGCTGACTGAGCTCCCGTTCTTTGCATCCAGAATCAAGCTTGGAAGGAACGGAGTGGAGGGTTTTGTGAAGTCTGATGTACATGGGTTAACTGACTACGAAGCCGCAGCTCTAGAAGCACTTAAACCAGAGCTAAAAGCAAGTATTGAGAAGGGAATTGCTTTTGCTAACAAACAACCAGTCAAAGCTTGAGATTGGAGGCTTCTTTAGGTATCCAATTTGATATGAGGAATGCACGGGATGCTGTTTCGATATACTTGATTGATGAACTCGATTTTGTAGCTTTAAAACGGGTTGATGCCCACTGATAAAAAGTTCGTGTTAGACATGAACCCTTGTATTTGAGTCTTTTGTCGACTGCAAGTCTTATGATCCTCCGAGGCTTTGATGCTTCATTTTTAGGGACGGTTTTTTGTTTGAAAATTTGGAGCATAATATCTACAAGTTTGGACTAATTTCACTTTAATGCATTAAATTGCACCCGTTGTACTTCAGTTGTGACATTGGAACAAATTTTCACTTTTGCAAGCTGATCAAAGACTATGCGATCTGATAGTCTTGACCAGTCCTTATTTTAGCGAGTCGGAACTTCTTAAATTTTTGGAAAAAAATTTAAAAACCAGACACGAGAGTCGAGACCAAACTACTCGCAGAGTCGCACAGAAGTTGACGAATTTGTGCGCAATGTAATTTTAACAATTGAGACTCAAAAAGTCAAGAGGTGTGTATCGATTATTGACCAGAAGCGTTGCTCGAAGAGTCTAGAGGGAAAACTATTGCACACGTCATATTTTTCATGTTCAACTGAGCACAGAAGACTAGGACGCAGGATTACCATAAAAAAATGAAGCTCAATTTCACAAGAGAGTATTGAACATATGATCTCTGAGATTACATCAGAAAACTTATAACATTCAGAGAGAGGGAACGGGGAAGATAACTACGACCATACAAACACAAATTTATACATGTAAGCGACCCAAAATTATCAGCTTATCAGAATGCAAGTCGGAAATGCAGACAATAACTGCCACAGGTTCAGTATATGTTCATCCAACAGAAGAAGTCTTGGCAGCAAGGTGGGTAAGAGCTCGACGGTGGTACAAATAACGCAGCTTCTTGTATTTCTGGACAAATGGCCCCACATCTATTTCCTTCTCCAGGAACTGCCGGTTTAGCGCTTCTGAATCTTCATCTACTTTGTTCATTGATTCTGCACAATCCCAGTAAGTTTGGTTGATTATACTCGCATAAGAATAGGAGGGAAGTCTATATTTTGAAAAGATAAGAGACTGTACGCAACAGTTTCCCTTAGTTAATTGCGTTTAATTCTTTCATGAGAGTAAATCCTGAACTTGAGCACAAAAAAAGTGTGTAGGCAGGAAAAACGGCCAGCAATATGTGCACATCCGGTGACTGGAGCTAATTATACAGATCCCGAGAATTAATTTACCAGCAGTCAAATTCACATCCTTTCTGGGCTCAACAAAATCGTAATTGTATTACTTGTTTGATTCACAATCAAACAACTCAGAGAGTAGATAACTAAGCACTTTTTTTGTTAACAAAACGAGTGGGAGTAGGACTCTCTGAATGTATACATATCCTACTGGCAATTTCAACTTGTGTTAATCAAACAGTTTTGGTTAATTGCCATGGATTTCCAAGTATTGGAAATTGATGTCCAAGATTTCAACTTGTTTTACATGTTAGCCGGTCCCAAATAAATGATATTCTGGATATAGGCTTCGTTGTTGGGAATTTCAACTTCCTAAAAGTACACAAACATTTTGCTGCAGGGTTTCTGAAAGCTCGATTTTCACAGGGCTTAATTGAGTGGTGTCTGTCAAATGTAATCCTAATAAAAAGATGAACATGGTAAATTACCTTGCAACTTCTCCAGAAGTGATGCAACAGAATAGCACTTCATGATTTCGTCTTTCTGTCGCTCTAAGTTGTTCAATTTCTCCTGTGCATCAGCTAACTCACTTGTACGAATGATCATGCACTGCGACAATGGCAACAACACAAGGAAATGTAAGGGAAATTTCTCTCATGTCCCCACTCTCCAAACATCAATAAAACAAATCCACCTTCATTTCCATAGACATTTCCAACTCACCTGATTTCTCAGTTCCATTATCTGTGGTTCCTTCTCCAAGTTTTCCCCTGCCAATATAAAATACAATAAGTGTTGGCTCACCATTTAATGGACTTACAGCAAAGAAAACCAAATAAAAAACTCACTAGCAAGTTGAAGAGTTGCCTTCTGCAATTCATCCCTGACCTAAAGCACAGAAAATTTTGAAAAATTGTCAGATGCTTGAAAGTAACATAAGCACAATCTATGCTTTAATGATAAAAGTGGTGTTTGTCAAAAATAGTTTGACAAAAAAGAATGAAGATAGGGAAAATAAACTTTCTTGTATATAGGAATGTACTCAATTTGGAACTCTGAACAGAGGAAACAGACAAAAATAGTTGCGTTATTGCAGCAACATCATCATCAATTACAATCACATGCTCATGGGTTGGGGCAAAGCCTTTCCGATGCAGTAACACAGACACTTTTTCCAAGTGACTCTTATCCGAAAATGGGATGACCATCAGCTATTTAATGAAAAGAAAGGGAGAGTGGTTTTAGTAAGGTGTGTACCACATATCCATAATACTCCGTCCATCTCAAGTTATAATGATAATTAGAGAGAGGTGGTAAAGTAAGGATAAGGGAGAAGATAAATAAGTATTAAGAAAGGCAAGTGAGAAGATTAGTAGGGTGGAGGAAGTACATGTTTATAAATTGCATAGTACGAATTAGGCAATCTAGCCACCACCCAGTTCAATAAAATAAGAATCTACATAGCTCATTCTCTTATCTAAGGGTTGATTCCACCTAGCACCCATCTTGCTTCGGTTATGTAAAGGAAAATAGTAATTCTCAGTATATAATGAACAAATGATGCACCAAGGCAGAACCAATAATGCAAATCAACAAGCCGTTGAAAGTTTTTCACCTAAGAAATTCTACATTCCTAATTAACAACACCAACTTATGCAATCCCAAATCTCTATAACTAACAGATGATGGGTTTAAACCCATTCACAGCACTTTATTATTTCAAAGGATAGAATCAAAGTGTAAAATTGAGAGATAGAGGGAATATCTGCATCTTAGAAAACTCACATTGTTTTGCGTCTTTACTTGATCAAGAGAGAGCAGAAATTGGTTGTAGGCCTCTTTGTCTGTCAAAAGCTTCCGCAAATCATCAACACTGTAAAATTTCAAAGAACATTAACGCTGAGGTAGAACAAAGTTGTCATAAACTTAATAAAGAAAAGGTACGTTTATTATCATTAACATTGATCATTACAAACGCGAGGTTTCCTATCACTGAATTTTGATCAGCCCTCAAATGTTATATCCCAAAATTAAGGACATATAATCCACCAGACAAAGGATACTAAAACAAAAAATGAGAATAGCATGACCACAGACGAGAGAAGTTGTCATGCACTTTGAACTCAATTAACAGGTCATCTTCAACCTAATGGTAACGATAGTTGACATCTGCCAATCATATTCTATCCAAAAATAAACTTGCGATATACAGTTGAATCTTAAGCATGTAATCATTTAAAAATACTTTAAGGAATATTAAACCTTCATTCAATTGACTAGACCCTTTGTTTAGATGAAGGAAATGAACACTTTTACATCTAATTAGTAAATGCCGACAAAGTCATACAAGTTCAAAGGAAATAGTAGTACTAGCTAGCAGGAGGAAGTCCATAGCTAACCTTTTATCTTTTAGAACAGAAATTATTCCAGCGGCTTCAGCAGGTGACACATGTGAAGCAGAATCATGTCTCTCATATGGCCTCTGAGGATTATAGCTGTTAGATGAACTACCAGAAGCGGTTGAGGGTCCAGAATGACTTTGAGAGTTAACTACAGATGGAGGATACCATGACTGTGCTGTTGAATCTTGTGGACGAGGTTGTGGTTCTTGGTCTTGAGACCCCCTGTAAGCAGCCATTGTTTAATGCAAGAAGATTTCCAAGCATCATTCTAAAACACAATGCATGGTTGTAGACAAGTACTGTGATATTATGACACTACTCTACACATAGTCACTTGAGTCACTTCTAGCTTTTATTAAGAATGGTGACCTTAATGTTTGACGAACACTCACTTAACAGAAGGCTGTCATTGACAACTGTACTAGTGTACTACTGAGAGACTTATAAAACCAAAACTCATATCAAGCAATTTGCCACCACCACAAATACACGTTTCAAATTCACTAACACATCTAACAATCAAAAATATTCCTACTGGCATATGCATTTCAACACAGACTAGATACAACAACAAATGACTATATGAGCTGACAAAACCATTTACACTATAGCACACATTCTAGTTATCTAATATTGATAACAAAACAACAAACAAAAGCGAAATGCATAACACAAAATCCCTGATTTGTTAAATCTCAACTTCCTTCAAATTTCACGCATGAGCTCAATGAAGATGTTACTTTGCATTATACAAAAGCATCACAATGACAGTCACAACTGGTTCATGAGAATAAAGCCTGGGTTCAACTAAACGCCAATCACACTTGCATGGCAACTAAATTTGCACATAACTGGCCCTTCAAGATTTTCACCAGAGAGGGAATTGCGGTCTAGTCGAGTGTCACCGCTATGACATCCCGACAATTAAAATCATCAGACTGAGACAAAACAAGTATCCAACATAGAAATGTCAATCTCTTCAATCTACGTACAAGTGTTGTCCGACTTTTAGTCAGAAAACAGTGAAGTATATTTGACATTCAGGATAACAATACCAACTACCTCAGATGTGCCACAAAACTACCTGATTTGTAAAAACACTATATGTTACAAGTCTCCTTTTTCATAACATCACAGGCCAATCATACAACGCATGATGCATAAATTATCGCATGTGTAGCAAACACAATCCACGAAGCAAATAAATATTCCTCCTCATATTGCCAGGACAACCACTACAATCAAGTTACCATCATCAACTATTACACTTAACCCCTTAAGGCTTAAATAAGTCTCTCGTACGACCATGCTACGATCAAAACACCTTAACTTCAAACGGCATAACGTTACATACACGGAAAAGGGTCACTTTTCGCCGAAGTAATCTAACAATCTGTATAACACATGTCACCGCCATTTGCGAAACAAGATCACAGTATCACACTTTTGATTGCAATAAACAATCGAATTCCAATCGATTTTCGCTTTTCTACTTCAATCAATGCCTCTTTAGCTCAATCTAAATTTACAACTTATATTCATTCATTCACAAATCAATGAATCATCCACCAATTTAGGTGTAAGGATCACAACAGCAATTTAATTCCGCAGTTCTCAACAATAAATTGCAAAAGCGATAATCTAGAACATACAAATCAACGAAACCCTAGAAATACAGAAAAATTACAAAGCGGAAAATATCAAAATTAAGCATAAAAATCAAACAATAAATGATTATAGATAGAATAAAATAAGTACCAGAATCTAAACATGGAGGAATAGTTGAATGATTCGGATCAAAAATTGAATGAAATCAAGATTATATTTCTGGAGAAGGGCGATATCAATGAAATTGCCCCTTTTTTAATTTGTTACTCGCATTACTTGGTTCTTAAGAGTCGACTAATTTCTTGGTTTTGCAATACGCGTTTAGTTTTAACAGAATTACGTAAAACTTCAAAATATTCCCATAAGTTCTTATTTAAGTCGGGTGTATCAGATTTCGATAAGAAAAAAAAGTAGTACATTAAATTGTTACGTAATTTATTTTCGTAGTACAACTTTTTTTTTTTTTTGAGGTAAAAGCCGAAGGCTTATTTCATTAACGATAAATCAGCAGTAACAGCATCATTCACAGTATCCGGCAGCGAGTCTGCCCAATCAAATCTACCTGGCTCCGCCATAGCAAAGTGAGCTAGTGCATGAGCAACGGTATTATTCGAACGTCGAGTATACGACCATACAACAGAAATAAAATCAGAACATAAGGAAAGAATATCCGCTATAACAAGATTAAACAAACTACGCCCAGAAACTCTATTCTTAAGCGCTTCAATGACTTGGATACAATCACTTTCGATCACCACATTAGTATGACCCTTCCGTTTTTCCTCCTGAATTCCTTCGAGCACTGCAACCCCTTCCGCAATGATCGGTGACCAGCATCGTTCTTTCTTGATCGCTGACCCCCATAGAACATGGCCATCGGTATTTCGGCAGACCAATCCAATCCCTACCCCTTCACCTACCTTAGCACCCGCGTCAACATTAACTTTGACGTAATTTATTGGTGGTCTTACCCACGGTTCGCCCTCGCCCAGACTCTGCCTCCCTTCCCGCGTACACCTTCTGCCCGCGTCTCCCTTACCCTCCTCAGCCCTCATCTCCATAATCACATCCTTGCAACGTTGTATTACCCCTGCTATGTCAACATCCTTATTCTCGAAAATTATTTTGTTACGATGCTCCCAAATTGCCCAACACCCAGTCATGAACAAACAGTGCTCCGTTTCCCCTGTAAGTCGCCATTTCGCTTCGACCCAGTCCCTCACTCCACCTCCCTCTTCCTCCTCCTCACGAAACAGTCCCAGCCCCTCCCAAACTTCATGTGTAACCCAACAATCTCTGAAAATATGGATACTCGTTTCATAGCAATAAGAATAAAAAGGGCAAAGAAAAGACTCACCTCGAATTCGGGAAGCAATGTTCGCGCCAGTTGCTAGTGCCGCGCTGCATAGTTGCCAAAAGAAAATTTTGATTCGAGGCCAAACCGGAACTTTCCACAACCTATTCCACATCCATTGCTCACAGGCCGAAGACGATGATTCTTCCATGTCAATTTGCGAAATGTTTCCCATTAGAAGGTGGTAAGTCGTCTTCACCGAGTATTCACCATTACGCTCCGCTTCCCAATACCATTCATCCCGTGGTCTCGAAATACTCAATCGGATATTAGCCACCCGGTCCCTTTCAAACGGTAAAAAAAGAAAATTTAGTTTTGTCATATCCCACCCTCCATTCTCCTCATGAAACAGGTCCCCAACTCGCATCATGTCATTCCCAGAGATACACGGTGACAAAACTTTACCCGACTGCGTCCCGGGAGTCCAAGCATCCCTCCACACATTCGTGGTCATTCCATCTCCAATACGACGTCTGAGACCGTGATCCAATACACATCTAGCTTCGAAAATTCCTTTCCAAGTATAGCTCGGATTATTCCCGATATTAGCCGTAAGGAAAACCCCCTGAGGATAGTATTTTGCCCTCATAATTCTTGCCCATAAACAGTCCGGAACCGTTAATAGTCGCCACGCCTGCTTTCCAAGGAGTGCAATATTGAAAAAATGGAAATCACGAAATCCCATACCTCCCATCCCCTTCGGTTGGCACAGCTTTTTCCACTTTACCCATGACACACCTCTCTTTCCTTCTTCATGGCTCCACCAAAATCTTGATACCATTGATTTAAGTTCGTTGCAAAAATTCGCGGGAATTTTAAACACACTCATCACGTAGGTAGGAAGCGAATTGGCCACGGCCTTTATAAGAACTTCCTTACCCGCTCTAGACAATATTTTCCCACGCCATCCAGATAACCTTTTGCTAAACTTATCCCGAATGATATCCGTTAACGCCTTCTTTGACCTTCCTATCACCGTAGGCATACCAAGGTATTTCGCTTGCTGCTCTACCTCCATCATCCCCAGCCTCGCAACCACCTCCTCCTTTCTTTCTCTTTTAACTCCTTTGCTAAATGAGACCGTTGTCTCGTTAAGATTAACAAGTTGTCCCGATGCAGCTTCGTAATCATGAAGAATAGTTGCAATAACCTCCGTTTCATTCATATTGGCTTTGATGAAAAATATACTATCGTCCGCGAATAATAAATGTGATACCATTGGGGCTTGCGGAGATATGCGAATGCCATGTAGTGACCCCTGTTCGACCGCTTTCCGTATCAAATTCGAGAGGGCCTCCGCACAAAGTATAAACAAATATGGTGATAGCGGGTCTCCTTGTCGAAGTCCTCTAGTTGGCCGAAACTCCGTAGATTGGGTGCCGTTAATTAAAACCGAAAAAGATACTGTAGAAATGCAGTCCATAACTCTACCAATCCACTGTCTGTCGAAGCCCATTTTGCTTAAAACCCGTTCGAGAAAAATCCATTCAACTCTATCGTAAGCCTTAGCCATATCCAACTTAATGGCCATAAACCCCTCCCCCGCCTGAGAATTTTTCATGTAATGGAACATCTCGAATGCTATCAGCACATTATCCGATATAAGACGTCCTTTCGTGAATGCACTTTGATTTTCTGAAATTATGCTCCCCAGGAAATTTTTAACTCGGTTTGCTAATACCTTGGACACCAATTTATAAACCACATTACATAAACTAATTGGTCGGAAATCATGAATTTTATCCGGGGCTTTCTTTTTTGGTATCAAAACAATATTGGTCTTATTCAAATCCCGAACTGATTTTCTTCCATTAAGTATATCCCTTACTGAATTAATCACCTCGGGTCCTATTATATTCCAGTAAGATTGAAAAAATATTTATATTCCATAGATTTTCATAATATTTGTCATTTCATTACCCTTGACTAAAAACAAGCACTAAACTGTGAAACTAATCCTCTCAACAAAACACCCTCTTAAATTTATCAAATTTGTAAATTCTAATTCAATTATTCATAGATATTCAACAATCAAATCACATAAAATCACTAACCCTAAAAAAATATCAATAACTTTAGCAAAAATGTGTGAAATACGAAGCGGAATTTGGTATTAATCATTGATGTACAAAGCAAATACAAAAATTAGGTTTTCAAATTAATTAACCTTGCACAAACGCTAAATCATAAGCACTAGATATAAGCGTGTATTGAACAGTCAGCAAAACAAGTTGGAATTAGGGATTGAGTTTTGCAGATTGTGGGTAGAAGGTGTGAGACTTGGTTGTGTACTGTCATTCGTTTCTACTTTTTCTCGAGTTATACATGCATAGTTTGTTCAAACTTCAAAGTAGAAATGGGAGGGGTAATTTGGTCAAAAATATACTACGTTGAGTAAAATGCGTACTGTAAAAATTAACTCCCTTTTGTTATTACGTGTAATTAAATTCATTAACTTATAAATATAGCAAATTGACCTTCAAAATTTCTTTTAATGTGCAAGTAATTACATTATGTATATCTTATTTTTAAGAATAAAATTTGTTAATTAAATATTTATTAGTATTGAAAATCAAAATTACTAATTAAATTTTAATCCTAAAATTCTTGATTATAGAAAATCATGTTCAAATATATATATATATATATATTTTTTTATTTTGGTGGAAAGTGTTCATAATATGAGAATTGTTAATTGAGTTACAATGAAAAGTTATATAACTAATATTTTGTTTTTACTAAATTTGGTTCACAATTTCGTTGAATATGTAAATATTATATGTAATTTTTAATAATATATTTAAAATAATTTTATAATATAAAATAATAAATTTTAGTGGTGCTGAAGTACACATTTGTAGGCTAATTTGCTACAATTGAAACTTAAAGGGGTGAAATACATAATCCATGAATTATTGGGATAATTTGCTAGATCCACGTTCTGATAAGTGTGAGTGTAAAACAACTCTTAGCAATATCCCCGTTTTGACCGAGTCGAGCTCACACGATCCAAGCTTTGATCGAACTGAGCTCAAGTTGCTTGCGGACTGTCTCGCCTCACTTACTCTTCGTATCAACTATTAGTTTTATGATAGAATTAATAGGAATATTAATAGTTGGGCCTCAAACATCACCTTAAGGTTTTTGTCGAGATTTTTCATCTATATTAGAGTCAGTGTGACCGAAGGTCACGGGTTCGAATCCTGACAACTTCAAAACCCCTCCAAGAAAATCTATGAAGTTGGGCTTCAAACATCACCTTAAACTAAAAATAGTAGTGATGATGAGACGAGTCAGATCACAAGCAACTCAAAGTTCAGCTCGAGAGCTTAACAAGTCAGGCCGAGTAAGCGTTGACTCGACTCGATATCGGCTCGAACTTGTATGATTAGGTAAGATATTGCTTAAATAATTCTCTCTCTAATTCTCTCTCTAAAAAAACCTAAACCCTAATTCAATATTTTGGGGGCTGCCGTCTACCTTTTTGGTGTAGGTAAGCCCCAAATTTTCCGTTTCATTTTTCATTAAGTTTTTTACGCAAATAACATCTTGCCTCTCCTTTATTGGAGACTTGTTCTCACCTTTGTGTGAGTTTTGTCCTTATCTTTGTGTGAGTTTTGTCCTTATCTTTGTGTGAGTTTTGTCCTCACCTTTTGGTGAGTTTTCCCCTCTATTTGAGAGGTTCAAGAATTAAGTGGAAGATCGGCGCCTTCATTGTTGATCCTATGGAGATAAAACTGCTGTCAGATTGCTCGTTACAAACTTTTTTGTCAAAAGAACTTGATTCTTGTTAATGCTTTAGAAAATTTGGAGACCCTTTTGTGAAAAGCCGCAGAAGGCGATATGTTAGAGGATGTGCAGAAGCGTCTCATGAGCCCATCAAGTTTACAAATTTTCTGTTGATCGAGAATGTAGTTTATTTGATTTTAATCGTTTTGTGTCCTGTTATTCTTGACATATGTTGTAACTATCATGAAACTTTTGATTAATGAAACGATTTTTCCATTAAAAAAAAAAGGTAAGATATTGCTCATATTTTACAAAAATATATTTCATCATCATTATATCTTTGTATCACACACATCAAATGTCGAACCTCACATCAAATGTCGAATCTGAGACCTCTCAACTCCTGCATTTCTGCAAGTTTTAAGGTTTAAACCGGACTAACACCATTTGGTTATTATTGAAAATATCAGAAGAAAACAATTCAATAAAAAAATCAATAATCTTATAAATTCGATTTAAGCTCGCATTAAAACTTCCAAATTTGATAAAATTCACTTTTTTTTTGTATAAGTGGTTTACAAATTGGGTGTAGGTTTGATGAAAATTAATGTTGTTTGACATAGAAAATTGCACGCCAAAAAATGACACTAACTAAAGCACACCACAAGAAATACACAACTGGTAAAACTAAAACAATTTTATTCTAATAAATACAACTACTAATACAATAATTAGTAAAACAATTTTCTTCTAAAAGCATACCAGTAAAATTAGTAGAATAGTAATAGGGACAAAGCATCCATCTGGAAAGAAACAAGTGTAATTATGAGACTAACATGAACCCTTAACAACTATCCAGCCTGTTGAAACAAAGTGTTGTTACACTCATAATCCCACAATCGTCTCAATAATTCTGTTTATTCTTAATTCTTAATTATGCTAATTAATCAATCATTTGCTGTCTAATTACTTTATTATTCACCAAATTATACTATAAATATATCTGCCCATTTTTCATCTTTCCCACCAAAACCAAACCAAACCAACATTACCTTCAAATTATCTGTTCTAGGAAGAGAAATGGAAGCCTGTAAATTCACATCATTCGTCCTCGCCGTCTTTATGCTCGTCACCCTATTCGCCACCTTCGGTAATGCAGTGACTGAAGATGCCAGTGCACCATCTCCAGTTATGCAGAGTGCTGCTGTCAGCATTCAAGTTTCAGCCTTGTTTGCTGTTGTTGCTTCTTTAGCAGCTTTCTTATTCTGAATTTCATTTTTCATGTCATTTCCTTTAATCTCATTCTCTGTATTTTTCCGTTTCTAATCAATCAGAATTCGTGTTATTCTTACATATTTGAATGCATTTTCGACACAGTAACACATCGTCTATGGCTCAGCTTTAAGACCAGACACCTACAAACTTGATTAACATAAAGAATTACAGTGATAATTACCTTATCAAGTTAAGCATTTATATTACAGTAAGCTTCGGACAAAGCTTGAATATATAAGTCTCGTTCAGCATATCTAGATGCAGTCGACGTGCCCTAAGCACTCTAGTCTCGTTCAACATATAAGTTGCCCAGGGTTCGGGGCTATTAGAAATATTAATAATAGTTGGGCCTCAATGACCTTAAGGTTTTGGTTGAGATGGTTAATCTATCATGGTATCAGAACCAGTGTGACCGAAGGTCACGGGTTCGAATCCTGGCAACCTCAAAACCCCAAGTGGAAACCAGCACACGGTATGGGAGCGTATTAGGAATATTAATAATAGTTGGGCCTCAACCATCACCTTAAGGTTTTGGTTGAAATGGTTCATCTATCAGGGGGCCAGTTTCGTGATTAGGCTGTTTGGGTTTTGAAGGGTCGGACTGATTACTTCTACATGTTAACATGTAGTTATAAATCCATTAGAGCTGAAACTGATAGATAATTTATAAATTCCACTATTATAAGGTATAAAGCTTTGAAGGTCAGTGATACAGATTGCACAAAAAAGAATGAGATCAGATGAATGAAACTTTCTACATCTATATACTACTACAATGTAATTCACTATTATTCTCTATATACGAAAATGGGTCTACATAAAATTAAAATGTCCGATTTCTATCTGTCTGCCTCTTTTCAAACAAGATCGGTAAGAATATGCTTCCAACGGCTACGCTAAGGGAGCCCATCAACGAGAACACATCACATTTCAGTCGAAAAATGGTCAGGGTTTGAAAGGTGAGAAGACGACCACTGAGTTATGGCCACCGAATCCAAAAGAATTTGAAATGGCTGCATCATCACAGTATGAAACCATTATAAGCAAAGCAATGAGATTGTATTACGCGAATGGAGAGTATGACTCTTAATCTTACCAACATTCACTTCATGTTGTTGCTTCTTATTCGGAACTGTGTCAAATTCAACTGCCGGCTCTTTGTTCTACAGTTGCATAGGAACAGAACAAAGGAGAAATTAGAGCTCTGCATTCAGACAGTATCGGCGACGACAACAAAGAAAATTTAGCATCCATTTCTGATGGCTCGCTATTTGCAGTTCTCGACTATCATGGCATACAGCGAAATGACTCACTAAGCCAACTGTCGACAAATAAAGAAAAACGAGTTTCATAGAGCTGAAGTACTTACAAATTGATTTATGGTCGGATGCACCCAGCCAGTCGTACAAGCTTTTATTGTCGCAATTGCTTCTAGTCCCCCAGCAGCCCCAAGACAATGTCCTATCATAGACTACAAAGCATATGAAATTAAGAAATCTTACTGTTTTGAACGAGAAAAGAATCAGAGCATCAAACTTTGGCTTACATACTAACCTTGGTTCCATTCATCTTGATACCAGATGTGTTTTTGAAGACTTTTTTTATGGCATTTACCTCGGCCAAGTCCCCAAGAATCGTGGAAGTGGCATGAGCGTTTATGTAATTGACCTGAAGAAAAGGTTTTAAGTGGATGGTTACTGTCATACTGTCTGAGACATCACTCAAAATCACATTACAAACTAACAAGTTCATATTTTAACTAATGTTTACGCTTTGAAGACGTGTCCCTATGTTCACCATACCCTAGAATTGAAGGCATGATGTGCCTGACCCTTGGACATGTTCCCGCGTCAAACAATTCATAATCGAGTCTGAGTAACATAGATTCTGGCGCAAGACTAGTGGATTACAGTTACTAGGATAAGATAATTTTTTTAACATAAATTAGCATGCATACCTCTTCTGGTGATACGCCAGCATCTTGCAAGCTCTTCACTATGCATGCAGATACAC
Organism: Silene conica; assembly: GCA_029255685.2. NCBI lineage: Eukaryota > Viridiplantae > Streptophyta > Magnoliopsida > Caryophyllales > Caryophyllaceae > Silene > Silene conica. The sequence continues at coordinate 81,483,330 of CM055314.2, forward strand.
CAAGTCCATCACTCCTCGGATCAGTCATGTGATAAGCGTCGCAATTGACTGCACCTCCCAAGTACTCAGCGATCACAGGTGCACCTCTTTTCATAGCATGCTCCAAGCTTTCCATTACCTGAATATCAAAGATATGATTATTAGCTGCATAAGAAAACATCAAGAAAAAAACAATACTCCAGTATTCTTCTGAACTGCTGAGCATACTAGTAGTACAACAATTCTATCAGAAAATTTGTGACAAGAATAAATTTTGCAACCACGGAATACAAAGACATCAAAATTTGCATATGCAGATAAGCACTAGGTGACTTCTTTTGGAGTATTCACCATATGCCTGTTATGTTGCTTGTGGATTCGGAAAAAAAATGATCTTCAAGCTCCGAGGGCAGAGCATGTTGAAAGAAGTTTAGCTATTATGGACCAAGGAAGTCAGAGATGAGTGAATGGATTTAAACAAATAGCTAAATATAGAATGAATAGCTAGAAAACCAAATTCGAGTACCAAACAATAAACACATCTATTGGAAACGGTAATTTCAGCAAGCATGGCAGCTGAAACGCGGGATCCACCATGTTGCCACCCCAGGAAGTCAGAACTCAGTAAAGTCGGAACCACAGCCTCCACCCCACCCTATCCTTTCTGAGCTATTCCGTTCCATTGGTATTGTCTCCATTTGGCTTCGATGGTCATACGATGTTAACTTTCACCTACGTCTATCACAGTATATACTACCAAGAATTTCTTTAAAATGGAAATAGGTGTTCTGCTGATACAAACATGGCAAACTTTATATTGGATCTGAAAATACATTTGGAGAAGCCATTAATCAGATTAGTCATGTTTAACCACCCAAGTCGATTGAGAGATAAATAAATGGGACGGGGGGATGAGCTGCAAACATAACATAATGAAAATGGTATGCGAATAAGACGTGATTAAAAAGGGTAGTAAGAAATCAGGAACACCACCAAAGTAAGAACAATGGAACAAATTAGGACGGCGTGTAGTAAGATCTCGGACCAAATGGTATCCATTCACAGACCACTCTCACGTCCTTGACGACCATTTATCGCTATCTAAGAAAAATACTCTGTAACACATACTGTGAGTCCTAATACCTACATACAGCACTACAGCAGGATACTGAAATTGATCAATTCAATGACAAGCAATTATAGAAGAAACAAATAAAAAAAACACGTCGTCTTACCAATAAACCAGCTCCTTCTCCCATCACAAAACCATCTCTATCTTTGTCCCATGGCCTTGAAGCTGTCTGAGGATCGTCATTTCTCTGCGACAGTGCTCTACAAGCAACAAAACCCCCCAATCCAATAGGAATAACCGGAGCTTCTGTTCCACCAGCAACCATGACATCAGCTTCTCCACGACGAATGTGATTTGCAGCAGCATAAAAGCAATAATTTGAGGTGGCACAAGCAGTGGAGATAGAATAATTTGGACCCATTAAGCCAAGGTCAATGGCAAGCAAGGCGGAAGCCATGTTTGTAATGGAATACGGAATGAAAAAAGGAGAAATTCTCCTGTGTCCTTTGTCAATCAAAGCTTCAACAGCGTCTGAGTAGGCCGTCATCCCACCCATCCCTGTTCCCACAAGCACGCCTGTTCTTTTTATGTCCACCTGCAAGTATATATAAGCTATTGTGTTGCGGAACATAACTAAGGCAAGGGACGGCAACAAAGCAATCATAATCATAATCATAGTCATAATCATAATCTAGTAATAGTTTCCCGAGTTTGAGTAACAACTGACACTACGAAATATCATCTATGTTTTAGTAGTAGTTTCCCGAGTTTGAGTAACATAGGCGCATAGGCGCTGTAGATGGTTATTTTGTAAACGAGTTTGAGTAACACAGTCTACAGCAATACATTTGGTAAATGTTTTTGGAATTTCGCCGCATCAGCCACGACCTTACATCATATAGCGATACATTATCGCAGAATCGTCTTCTACTCTCTCGTCCAAATACGAGTCCCTGTTTTCGCATGCAGGGCCATTTATTTAAGAAGCTTTCAAAGAGATTTAATCGTCAATTGTCTATTTTATAGTACAAGTATATATTATCTTAAGATTAAGCTTATTGAATCATTAGAATAATTATTTTGGCCAATATGATACAATTTTTTAGTGCTTAGACCAGTTTTTTTAACTACTACATCCTTTCATCCGCCCTGAACTTGTGACACTCGACTAGTCAGTGCCTATGTTACCCAAACTCGATTTTCAAATTTTTGACAGGGGCACGTGTTCAACTGTTGAACTCAAGGCCGGCTTTTAGGAGTGCGGGTCGCGTGATTGCACAGAGCCCCTCATTTTTTAGGGCCCAATAAAGTTAAATTAAGAATATGTATCAATTAGTTATATTAATAATTATGAAATGTAGAATGGCTTAGTGATTTACCTTGTAATGTTTTGGTTTTTCTATATGTAATGGACTACATTATGACTATATCTCAATATTTATTTATTTTATTTCATTTAAAACCGTTTACTTCTTTTTCTTAACTCTTTTTTTTTCTAATATGCAAAGTTGTCTACAAAAACATAGTAATAGAACATTTACGGTATACTTAATAATACTTGTATAGTAATATGAAAAAAAATAAATTATAAACATTTTCGTACATTAGAAAATAAATCTTCTAAGTTAAACAAAATATCATTTTTATAAAAGTATTAACGTAAATAATGATATTGGGGCCATTTCTAAAATTTCGCAGATGACCCCCGAAATCTTGGAGACCGCGGCCCTGGTTGAACTCGGTTACTTTACGAAAAAAACTAGTTAAACCATACTCTAAAGTCAGGGGGTCGGAAAATCTCATCATAAATTGTGTTCTTTCTGACTTAATTTCAGCTCATCTAAGTTTTGCTTAGCTGTATTCCGTTAAGTTTTAATTACGTTCATCAACTATGTTCGGTTAATCTTTTCACAAAATTAACTTTTAATTCATCTAAATTCACTTCACCTTAGTTTCACTCAATTCAGTTCAATTAAATTTTACTCCATTTAATTCTAACTACTAAAGTAATAATGCAAAAAGATAAATTAGGAAAAATTTAAAATTTTTAAATCTTTCGAGAACAAGCGCCACTACTAGCCACTTAGGGCAAGTGCAATGGTTTAGCTAAGGGACTTGCTTGCAAATATGAAAAGTTGTAAGCTAGTAGCCAAACCATTGTTCCTCTACTTTTGGATTAGCTTAGATCAAGCTAGTAGCCCCATTAAGCTACTAGCTCAAATTGAACATCCCAAAATTTTAACCTATCAAACTAAAGTTTCTTATAAAAAATAATTATTTAAAAAAAAGGGTTGGAAATTTTGTTTTATGTGGGTTCATTTAAGCTAGCTTGAAACCATTGTATGCATGTAGCTTAAAATGATATAGCTTAAAGAATATGATGTGACAACTGAAGCTAACAGTGCATTAGCTCAGCATTACAATTGCTCTTAGTCCAACAAAGGTAGCGAGTGAATAGGGAGAGTAATGAAGTAAATAGTAATTAAAAATTAACCTTTGAGTGAATATCACCACCAAGATGAGCATTCTCAAGAGCTTTTTTACCAGCAACAAGACAATACCTCAAACAATCATCAAGTCTCCTATCATTCTTCCCATCAATATACCCTTCTGAGCTAAAATTACGTATTTGCCCCGCGAATCGGGTCGGGAATTTAGAAGCATCAAACTTATCTATAGGGGTAATTCCGGAAACTCCGTCAAGTAACTTTTCATAGAACACATCCGGGTCATTTCCAAAAACCGAAACCAATCCCATTCCCGTAACCACTACCCGTCTTTTCGGGTCTGTTTCCCGCTTTGGCGCGGTGGTTTTAACCGCTGCCCGGGAACTGACCCAGCGTTTCCCGGGTCGGACGCGGGTGTGACCCATTTTCCGGCGGATGGTGGTCACTGGAGAAGGTCGGAGTGACGGTGAGGTTACGGTGGGCATTGCGGTGGAGAGAGAAAGTCACGGTGGAGGTCTTTTAGAGAGAGAAAGTGGAGGTGAAAATGGTGGAGTGAATTGTGTGGAAATTTGTGGGGTTTAGTGATGTATATATAGTGTTTGGGGGAAATGGGAATAGAGTGAAGTGAGGTCGTGTAAGAAGATTACTCGCGGTTGTCGACGATGAATATTAAAGAGAGTGAACATCAAGTATAGATATATCATACGAAGTTGAACCGTTTACATAATATGTACACATTTATCTCACTTATTTCTTTCCGTTTACTGTTTTACATTTGTCAATATACATTTAGTTTTGTTTATTTCTTTATTTACAAATTATTAAAAGAGAAAATAATAATTCTTAATTTACATATTAAGATGATTAAAAAAATATCTCACATGATTATATTTTACGTTATATTAAAAGTTATATTAGAGATTATTCTCTTCGCTACTCATGGTATGTAAAAATATAGATAAGACGGAAGGAATATCAGTTAAATTTCTCTTAAAACTGATATATCTCTCTCACAATTAAAGTCTTGTTTGACTTCTAGCTTCATCTCCATCCGAAGACCGACCGAATGAGATCCAAAATCAAGCATAAGGGTCCTGGGAAATACTATCCTCCGTTTTTATATAATGTTCCCATTTGTTGAATATATGAGTGTAGTATTTTAATAAAATGGGTACATTATATAAAAATGGAGGAAGTAATATGAAAGATTTTCCATGTTAACTAAATATTCGAAAATTTGTACCAATCTAAATTTAAGACGAATACGTTTCGAGTTTAAGATGAATATGTCTCGAGTTAAACAATTGTGGATTAAATGTGGGACCCATGAGAAAAATATGCCTAAATTTGGGTGGATGGGGTTTAATGAATGTTTAAACTAATTTGTTGGTTTTTTAGTTTTTTAGTTGACAAATATGGAATAATTAATTGATAGGTATTGCTTAATGGCTTGAAATTCAATTTGTTATTTGTTTTTTGGAATGAGAGTATGGAGGTTGAATTGTCCAAGTTTGTGGCATGGTTTAAGGTAAATGAAATATGGCATAGTCATTAAATATAGGAAGTGATCCTTATTTTTGTGAAGATGATAATTAGTGACCAGTTTAGTTTATCAACGTTGTTTAAATGTTAGTTTTGTTACTTGCATTGTATGAAAATTATTGAGAATAATTTTCTTTTAATGTCATAAAATAAAGAACAATTATAATAAGATTGAAAATAAAAAGAATGATTAGTGAGTACTTCGTATATGTTTAGTGTAAATTATAGAATAAGATTCATTGTTTTAGAACTTAAGAGACTTTAAAGTCTTACAAATGGTTAGACACTCATTTATTTTTATGAATGAAAAGGTACTGATAAGCTCAAATTTCTACTATATATTTAGCATATTTTAAGTATAATAAAGCAACATTTGAATGCGGTTTTACATGATTTACGTCATTATTGCCAATTTCTAAGTGACAGGGTTAGTAATGGAGTTTTGTGCAATCATGGGAAGCAAGGGCATGTTTTGAAGTTACCATGAGACAAAACATCTACAAGCATGAAAGAAGACTACCTAACACATGAGGATTTGGAAGTATGAAGCAATTGAAGAATTGAAGTTGCGGTTGCATAAGGATCAACTTCAAATGGGTATATCTTGAGTTCTAGCGCTCGAATCAATGCAAGGCCAAGTGGTAGTCAAAGCTTATGTTCTTAACTTTCCAATGATAGGTCACACGCCTCATTTGGCCAAGTATCGAGGGAGATATGAATTTTAGAAAGTTGTTGTCCAGTAGCCTGCGCGCACGGTGCGACTTTCTCATTTCCAATACCTGCACCGTGTGGCGTGTGGGTTCCCTGCTGCCCTGTTTTCGTCAAATCACTTTAGCCTTGTATTTGAAGGGCCATTACCCCCAATTAGGTTTAGGCTAGAAAGAGGTAATTATATTAGGTTTTCATATCATCTCATTACATCCATTACCATCTCATGTTATCTTATTTCTATCGTCCTTTGTTTTAGAGAGAAATTGAGCTTGTAATTTGGGAATTATCATTTTAATTGGGTTTTAGATCTATTATGGAGAGCTAGTCTCCTTCTCTTAATCCTTTCCGAAAAGGTGTAATCTTTTGGTTGTAAGACTCTTAATCTTTCCCTAATTATTATTATTATTGTTAATTTCTTTGTGTTTATTGTTTTGATTTTGAGAATATTGTTTGAATTAAGTGATTAAGTGTGATTTCCTTGTTGTTTATTCTTATTAATTTCCCAATCTCATTGTTGCTGGAATCATTAAGTGTGTTTCCTTGTGATTTTATTTAAGCAACATCTTGTGGTTAGATTAGTGAGTGTGATTTCCTCCTAGTTTTGTCCATAAGAAAGCAGTTAACTTGTGATTAGGTATTAATTGTGATTTCATTGTGCCAAATTACCCTTATTGAATCTTTTGTGCTTTTATCTTCTTGATTTATGAATCAATGTATGTGATTTCTAACTGGGTTGTAATTCGAGTTGGGTAGATGATTAAGTGTGATTTCCTTTTCATTTGCTTGTATTTAAGAAGATTTAGAGAAGTAATTCCCACAATAGGGTAATGACAGTAATTGGGGGAAGTAATTGATTCAAGGATCAAGCATTAGAGGACCACTAATAGGATTGGGTTAAGTTCTTTCTCAATTTGATACATTTTTATCTTACAAGTCATTTGTTTACCAATTGCTTGTTGCTTGCTTGACACTCGATCTTATTTGAATTGTGTTGCTTTTATTTGCATTCTCAATCAACCCCAAAACCCCCATTTTTACATTCTTGTCATTAGTTAGTCTTAATTGTTCTATTTACATCTTTAGAAGCCTTTAGAAAAACCCTCCTTCTCTTGGATTCGATCCCTATACGTACTTGTTGCTATACTCGTTTTATATTTAGTATAATTAGCATGTTTTGTGATATATAAATTGATAATTTGCGCGTCTTTAATTGCGACGTTTTGGGCTTATCAGGTACTTAGTCTGCGAAGTTGTGGTACATTTATACATTGTACATCGGTCTTATTCAATCGCAATATTTTTCCTCTAAAATCGACCTTTTTATTTAAGGAAACAAATGAAATCAGTTTTTAGTTATACTATTATCCTTTCTTTAGAATATATATTATATATAATCTTTGAATCATACAAACTCGATTTTGTATTAAATTTTAAACTATAATATTTTTGTTAAAATAAAATAAAAGTATCAAAAACCCAGAAACTACAAATTGTTAAATCTTTAATTTGATGCTATCCTTAATCGATGATTTGAAGCATATTTGCTTGTATGAAGCAAACCGGCCTATAAACTGCTACTATTAACTTTGTGATAAAAAAGTTCATTAAAAAGTTTAGAGGGGGTTTATAAAACCAAAACACTAACTTTGAATTTTCGAAAAAAAAATCATTAATTGCAACACACATAACATTATGACACTACTCAATTTTGTTGAATTTATTTTTCAAAGCAAAATACATTGAGGTGAATTATGAAAATTAGTGAGATGTCAATCTATCTTATAAATAATATAATAAAAAGTAAATTTTGTATATTTCCTGTATATATCACGCAAGATCTAAAATAGGACGGGTAACAAAAAAGTAACAATCACTTCAGAGTTTTAAGAGAAAAGAGAAAGACTCCATTCAATTTGATTGCCTTTTCCATTCTCGTTTAAAAAACGTCGTCTTTGTGTTCTTGTTAATTTTGTTTGTAATAGTAGTTGTGTTATTAGTTGTGTTTCTACTAGTTTAAGGTCTCTTTTGGCCGTAGTTTGTTTTGTAATGACTTTGTTTGTTCTCGTTTTTTATGCAGTCTGTAGGAGTAGTACACTTTTATCTAAAAATAATTTAGAAAGTATGATCTAGGAGTAGGAGTACTATATATGAGCACTTGATCACAACATGCATCTATCATCATATATTTTACTAATGCAATAACCACATCGCTGATTTAGCATCACGGAAATTTTCCAAAATCTGATGTGGCAGAAAATTATAGCTACTACAAAATTCCAAAAAAAATTAAATATAACAAGCTAACTATGGAATGGAATTATGCGAAAATCATGGAACTTCCTAAACTGAAAGCTAACTATAAGCAATAATTTTAAAAACAGAAATATTATGGAATTGAATCAAATCAAATTATGCAGTAGCCAAATATTAAGGAATTATTGAATTTTCTATAATTCCATAATATTCGGAATTACAGAATGTTAATATAATATTTTTAACAATCATATTTTCAAACTAATCATATCTTCAATCATATTATATCTTTTTTATTCCGTAAAATATATGATATATGATATGATTTATAATTTTATATCTGTATATATTCTTCATGATAACAGTGCAACAACTATAGCGGAATACAAATTTTCAAATAACGCCAACTCATTTTTACACGAATAATATTTATTTAATATATTAACTAGTTTCGGAACCCGTGAAAATCACGGAAGCGTTAATAATTTATTATTGTAAGTGTTTAATTTGTGAATAACTTACATAAAGTATCCATTCCCTCTCTCAATCATTTGTTTAATTTTAATTAAAGAACCACACACAACTAATTTGAAAAATAGTAAATAAGTGAATTCGCCAGATGGAGCGGTTTCTTAAAACAAATTTGTAATAGTTTAATATTCACATCATTTTGTAGTAGTGTTTTTTTAATATAACATATTATTTTATTATTCTCATGCTCATTAATTTTGTAAACAAATAATTTCATTTTTGCTCAACGTCAAAATGATATTTTTATTAATCAAACTTTGTCAAAATGATGATACTCTGTATTAGTAACAAATATAATATGTAATATTAATCAAAGTTTGGATACCTCTATATTTTTATAGTTTGGAAATAATGATGATATTTAAGACTTAAAATATTCTTCACTCATTTTCTCTAACTATTGTAACGTTGAATCAAATAAAGATAAAATAAATTAGGTAAGTAAATAGATAAAACAACATGGATTCTCACATTGAAAATTCAAAATAAAAAAAGTGCTACTCATTAGTAGTTGTTTGTTTTGGGATAAAATGTAAGTAAATATTAAGAGATTTAATATAAACAAATTATCAAAACTCAATAGGTATATACAATGTATTTTTGACATGTTATCATCAAAGCATCAATAAGAAAATATAAATTTACCATTTTGACCAACATAGTTAAATATATAGATAATACAATATTCATATAAAACTTGTGTTAGTCATATTTGTAATTTGTTGTTAATATCAATATTAATAAATTCACTACACATTAACAATGATGAATATATTAAAAATATTCGCAAAACAAACTATCAATATTAAAAATGTAAAATTAAAAAGTTAAAGTTACAATTTAGTCAAGCTAGGATCGGATATCTTTCATACAAATTTAACCCCAATTTATTATATTCAATCATCGAGGATCTCAAGTGTCTTAATAAACATTTGACAATGCCTAAAACGAACTATATAATACAAATGTTTGTCAAATTCTCCACTTATCTTCTATTTCTCTCTTATTTTCTCATTTTTTTGTCAATTTGATTCATGCTCACCAGAAAGTAAAGATATAAAAGGTGTTGAAAATAAATTTAATGAAATAATTTGGTGAAAATAAACAAAAATTTTCATTAATTTGTTTTTTCTAATAATGTGCTAGAATTTTTATCAATCAATTTTATTTTATAGGTGAGTGTTTTCATAACAGTAGAATATAAAATGTTCGCATTAAATTATGATTATTAAGTTGAATATAAATGTAACTTTAAATAAGATGAGTAATTAGCCTATTGAATACTACTTTGGCTATTTATTTTCTATTTTTATTTTTTAAAATAATAATAAAAAATTGCTCAAACATTTAATTGTAATGGGCCACATATTATTAAATAACTACTCAATCTAAGCTTTTTATGTATTTTGTCTTTTCATTTTCTATTTTCACCTGTTTTTCTGAAAAAAAAAAAAAATTAATCTAGCATGTTAATGTAGTGCGCCACGTGTCATTCTAACATTTCAATGTAGTTTGTCACGTGTCATTCGAATACTACTCAATCTAGGCTTTTTATATTATTATATAGATGTAGTGCGCCACGTGTCATTCTAACATTTCAATGTAGTGTGTCACGTGTCATTCGAATACTACTCAATCTAGGCTTTTTATATTATTATATAGAATGGGTGATCGTTTAATAAAACTATATTGTCTTAGTGTAAGACAGTTGCACACAACAAATGATGTTTAATATAGAACATCATTACTAAATTTAAGCAAATTTACGTTTTCAACCCAACTATACAATTACTACTTAAGTTTTAACAGATTATTTACGTTTTGGTTTTAATGGGAGGATATGTAATATACAACTTAATTGTAAAATTATTTTACATATGTAGAAATGGTGCAGTGGGTAATATCTTAATTAACAAAAATATATGACAACTCATGTAAACCGACATGTGTGATAAATCATTCGAAATAAATTTATCCGTAAATAATTAATCTCTTTATATTTCATATTATTAAAGTTCTAAAATAATCAATTTCTTTATCTTTGTATTATTATCCATATTAATTTCATATTATTAAAGTTCTAAAATAATTAATTTCTTTATCTTTATATTATTAACCATATTAATCTAAAATACTAAAAATAGACCCGTAAATTTCACGGGTTACAACCTAGTATATAAGTATAAAAGAAGAATCGCTATACATTAAACTTGACACGTGTCACGCTACCGTTGATTTTTTTCCCGCTTAATCCAAACCCTAAAGATGCATACAGTGAATTATTTTCAATACTAGTGTAACACCCGTGAAAAATCACGGGGTTGTGTACACTTATTTTTAAAGACGACGAAGGTATATTCATTTCAATATATAACAATTCTATTAATTCGAACAAATTAAATTTTAACGGGATGTTTGCATATAAGATATGTTCGGTAAAAAGGTGAATTTCCTGGTGCACTAATTTTCGAATAGCTAATTACACGGCTGAATGGTAAATTGTTTATAAGAGGTTAAATAGAAAATAAGTTTTTCCTTAAAAATAAACAGATCTTGGTGTATAAAATTACGATCATTTTAGTATGTTCAATTTTTTTGGTTTGAACACATTGGATGACGATTACTTTTGACTGCTCGGGATTGGGGAGTTTGGATATGAGATCGGGTACTTGACTTGCGAATGGTTCCCATAATGTGCATGATAGCTTTGTTCCCCTAAAACAAAAAGAATAATTTTTTAAATAGATAGGCGACAATTAAAGAATATTCGAAATATAAGAAAATGATTTAAATAGTGATGTAGAGATGAACTAACTGATAGTCTTCAAGCTTTATTGTGCGACATGTATGCTTGCTCGGAGTTTCCGTTATAGGACCTATCTCATACAGTTTTCCTATAACATCTGCATTGTCAAATATGTGAAAAATCAAAATCATAGTCGACAATTTACAAAATAGAGTAAATGAATATTATATTTAAGAGTCGTACCTATATAATGTGTATGTGGAATTATACCATCCAATATGTCGTTAAAACTTGCAAAACGATATAGACTATTTGGTATGGTTGGATCATTGATTTTCTGAACTCGTGTTGAATATTCAAACCTCAAACGATAGGGATGAGGGGTTGCCTTGTCTAGTCCTGTGTTGTTGTCTACGGTCATGTTACGAATAGTGTAAACTTCACCAACACACAACTGTGATCCAAAATGGGAAATCAATTGTTTCCTTATGGTGGCTTGGATAAAATCATTCTGAAAAATATAGAAATAAAAATTGGTCAGTTATTGTATAAATAAAAAGAACACATATCGTATAAAAATTATTGTAGAATAAAGACAAACCTTGGAATCCACAAATAGTAACTCTATTGCATCGAGTTTCTGATTTTTTTTCAAAATTTTTGTTTTTGAAAGCTAATTCAGGTCTCTCTCATTTGTGTACCACTCTTACGTTGATCTGAGTAACATGAACCCCGTACTTGAGGTCGCTAATAGTCAAAAAAACTTGTCATAGCCATTTGATATGAAAAATTGTTGAGGTATGATAGCAGGTACTGAGTTTCACGTGAATAATATATTGTTGAGGCAAGTACTGAGTTTCACGTGACTAGAAATTGTTGAGGTAGGTACGTAGTTTGTGGCAGCTTAAAGTCTCTATTTATCATTTGGAGATAGTTCTTCTCAAGTGGAACTCTGTAGGACGTAAAACTCTGTATTTAGGTAATATTTACCATTCAGCCGTGTAATTAGCTTATGGAATTTACCATTCAGCCGTGTAATTAGCTTATGGAATATTAATATGTATATTAATATTTACGTTTATGGAATATTATTAATTATTAATTTGCATATTAATTAATATTGGCAAAGATTACCACTCAGCCGTGTAATCGGCTTATGGAATTTACCATTCAGCCGTGTAATATTGGAAAATTCCGAGATTACAATCTTTTACTATCAATCAATATTAGTCAATATTAGCAACTAATTTTTATGATTTACCTTGACCGAGAATCTTGCCTTATGCGATTAATTTCGACTACTTCCTAAAATATTATATGATTTGGTTTCTTATTATATGATTTGGTTTCTTATTTATGGAATTATGGAAAGATTTAGATATCAGCCGTGTAATATTGGAAAATTCCGAGATTAGAATCTTTTACTATCAATCAATATTAGTCATCTTTTACTATCAATCAATATTAGCAACTAATTTTTATGATTTACCTTGACCGAGAATGTCGCCTTATGCAATTAATTTCGACTACTTCCTAAAATATTATATGATTTGGTTTCTTATTATATGATTTGGTTTCTTACTTATGGAATTATGGAAAGATTTAGATGATTTCGACTACTTCCTAAATCATAGAATATTTAGATAATTATAAAATAGAATATTGCATAACACGTTTTTTATGGATTTATGGAATATTTTGTATTTAATTATGTAATTGCAAAATCGTTACAATCTTTTACTATCAATCAAATATTAGTCAATATTAGCAACTAATTTTTATGATATCTTGACCGAGAATCTTGCCTTATGCAATTAATTTCGACTACTTCCTAAAATATTATATTGATTTGGTTTCTTATTATATGATTTGGTTTCTTATTTATGGAATTATGGAAAGATTTAGATGATTTCGACTACTTCCTAAATCATAGAATATTTAGATAATTATAAAATAGAATATTCCATAATTCCTAAATCATAGAATATTTAGATAATTATAAAATAAAATATTCCATAACACGTTTTTTATGGATTTATGGAAGATTTTGTATTTAATTATTAAATAATTATTAAATTATTATTAAATTATTATGATGTGGCATAAATGGGAAATGTTGATTGGTCTACGAAACAGAAATTTCTGAGGGTGAATGTGAGAGCGAGAAACACTAAACGCTGAAACCTTACACCGCCACGTCTAGGGATGGCAATGGGTAGGGTCTGGCAAGACCCGACCCGACCCGAAGTAAAAAAAACTTAGACCCATATCCGACTCAGACCCTAAAGGGTCTGAAATTAATGGATCCATACCCGACCCTAATGGGTCTGAATCCGGGTAGGGTCTACCCTAGGGTCCAATTTTTCTTAACGAATCATTCAATAAAATGTACTCCGTACCAAAGTTCGAATTAAATTACAAAGTTTTGATTAAACTATTACAAAGTCTTAGTTATTTGGCTCATTACCCATACCCGACCCTAAATTATATCATTTACCGTACCCAAATTTATCATTTTCATCAATTTCCTCGTTATTTTTAATGGTTATTTGGATATGCGTATAGTATATTAATGATAACTAATAAGGATCATTTGTTTGTGTGTATTAGGCCCTGTTCTTTCTGGCTTTTTAGAGCTGAACTGACCTGAGCTGAACTGAATGGGTCTGAGCTGAACTGAACTAAACTTAACTGAGCTGAGCTGAACTGAATCGAGCTGAGCTGAACTTAACTGAACTGAACTGAACCGAACTGAGCTCAGCTGAACGGAATCGAGCTGAGCTGAATTGAACTGAATTTAATCAAGCTGAACTGAACTGAGCTGAATAAAGCTGAAATTAATAGAAATAACTTAAGTTTAATTTAAGTATACTAAATAATAATAATAATATAGAAAAATGTTTGATTAATACAAATTTGCGATTTTTTAAAAAACAATTATATTAAAAAATATTAATTTTTAAGTATTTTTTTTGTAGTAAACTCTAATGGACTTTACTTTTTTTTTTGTGTTTTAAATTAAAATTAACAAAAGCAACATTTGAATATTTACGTCTAATTAACATAAATTTTTTTTTTTATTATCTAAACATTTTACGTCTAAATGTGGTAAATGTGGCATGTATTTCCTTTTTTTATTATCTAAACATTAAGGGCCTAAGGGTCGGGTAGGGTGTTTTTTTTTCTTTTTCTTTTTTTAATAAATATAAGGGTCTAAGGGTCGGGTAGGGTCCCAAGACCAAGCCCCGAACCCGGACCCGAAGTTTTTATATAAGACCCATACCCGTCCCATACCCGAGTGGGTCTCAAAAATTCAAACCCATACCTGACCAGCTGACCCTAAGGGTCTGGGTTGGGTACCCGACCCACTGCCATCCCTAGCCACGTCAGCTGAAAAACATTATTCTTTTATAGTAATAATGATTGCTATTTTACATTATTACCTTCCTTAAAAAAAATATCATATCATTATTAAAGATTATATTTTCCCAAAATACAGATTTTTTAGCTTCTAATGTCATACTCTCCAGTTAGTCTGTTAGTCATACATTAATTTCTGCGATTATTTTTTTTATAATAGTTGAATTTTGATGGAACTTTTTTGCATAACTAAGTTGATTTATACAAATATTATCCAAATATCATGTTATACATTTTCAGAATGGTGCAAATTTTTTCAAGTTATTTATTCATCAGAATTGAATTTAATTAATATTTTTATTGTTGTCATTTAATTTCAAGATATAAAAAAGATAAATGTGAATTGTAGGTTTTAATATGATTTTGCTACTCTATTATTTCGAAAAAAATGAACATACATTAGATGTACTACTTCAGACCTAACTTTTAATTTTTAATTTTTAATTGAGCTTATGTATATTTTTTTCTTAGTTTTTTGAAGTTTATAAGTTATATTTAAAAAAGTACGTCAAAACGCAAATTTAACTTAGCTCATATGTAATGTTTTTTTAGATATATTGAAGTTTTTTAATTATTTTATGATTTAATGGTTTAAAAGTTATATAAAATTTACTATTAAATTAATTTTTCCATTAAAATCTTACTATTATATTTATTACTTCAAATATAATATAAATATAATAATATTTTAATAATATTCTTAATTTATCTTCAACCACCGGGTTGAACGGGTCGGTTTGAATTTCAACCATAAAATAACAGGTTATTTTGGATTCGAGTCATTTCGGGTTGCGGGTCAAGATTTACATGTTTTTGACCATGAAAAATTTAAAATCGGATCAGGACGGGTCGGGTCGGGACTTGTTTACGGGTTGAATAATGTTTTGATACGTCTAAAGCACACATAACTTTTTTATTGGTTTTCTTAGTCTTTCTTTTGTTTCCCCAAAGATTCAAATTTAATAATACATTCTTAAATTATTTTTTCCCATCCTACATCAAATGTTTTATCCTCTTATTACTACAATGATAATATGAAATTGTAAAATTTTCATCTATACATGTTTGTACAACTTTGCACGGTACTAAACTATTTAAACCTATATAACTATTTTAATGTTATTGTCAAAATAAATAAATAAAAATTAGCGTTAAACAATTTGAGAGTTTTTTTAAATAGTTTTATGACAAAATATTGTAAACCACCAATGAAGTATTTTGATGCCTTATATACCCAACCATGGTATTTAAGTGGGTTTCTTTTGAGTGAGGGTAATTAGGCAAACTAATTGATGGTGTTATAATAACCTTTAGGAAAAAAGAAACATGTATATGATTTGTTACAACAAATTCTTTTTTAATAATTAAGCTTACTTGCATTTTTTTTTGTGCTTTTGAAGTTTAGAGATTTTATTTTTGTAACTTTTTCGCCTCAAAATTCATAATTAATTAATTTTACATGTTTAATTTTTGAGCAATGCTGTATTTTTTTTTAGCTTAATATTTGATTAAACAAACTCAAAAAAATTGTTAAAAAGGTAGAGAAAGATAATATTATTGATTTTATGATTTGATGCCAAATACATGTGTTTCCTCTTCTATACTAGTAAGTCTTGCTTGCGACGGGTCACCATTTGTGACGGATATTTTGTGAGATAAAATGGATATAAAATGAGTTAGTGGAGAAAGGGGACCACATGAATAGTGTTAGAGAGAGAGAAAAAGTGGGTATTTTGTGAGAGAAAACGGTATCCGTCACAAGCTTGCGACGGATAGCGCCGTTGCAAATAAGAATTTGTGCTTCTATACATACATGCTAATGGAACAACTGAAAGGTTGCCATGAATTTGATACATTGTATCATATACAACTTATTAATTATTATGATCACTATAATCTATAAAATCTTAATAAAAGGGTGCCTAAAATAATGTGACGTGGCAAGTTTTAATGTGACGTGGCATATTTTTAATGTGACATGGCTAATTAATGTGAAATAAAATATCAATTTATTTGTTACATGGCATTAGTTTAATTCATTTATCTATAAATTAATTTTAATTCATTTATTTTATCTATAATATTAAAATATATTATTATTTTTCTTAAAATAATTTTTATATTAAATATATTGTTTTCCAAAATTTATGTAACCTTTTAAAATTTTAAATTTTATAATTAATATTGTTTAATTGAAGTTTTTGTAATAAAATTTCATAATTTATAATTAAAATTAAAGTTTTAATTGAAATTTTTGTAATAAAACATGTTAATAATTAATTAAAGCTTTTCATATTTCTTAACAACCACCATTTTTATTAATATTTGTTCTTATTTAATTCATTTTCTTAATTAAATAAGGTAATAAATTAATTAAAAATCTTCATAATACTTAAAACCCACCAAATTAATTAAAAAGTTCTTCCTATTTAATTGATTTTTGTAATATAATATGTTAATAAATTAATTAAAACTCTTTATATTACCTATCACCCATAATTTTCATTAACATTTTCTTGCTATTTAATTCACCTCTTGAGTTTCTCGGCAATTAGTTATCTAATTTAATAATAACACA
Organism: Silene conica; assembly: GCA_029255685.2. Lineage (NCBI taxonomy): Eukaryota > Viridiplantae > Streptophyta > Magnoliopsida > Caryophyllales > Caryophyllaceae > Silene > Silene conica. The sequence continues at coordinate 81,500,609 of CM055314.2, forward strand.
AATTAAATTAAAATTAAAAATAACTATGTGAATTTATGGTTATTTAATGTCTATAAAACTACAATACCTATAATAGTTTTTATTCACTTTATTTATTTAATATCTATTGCCCATGAGTTTTTCTATGTATGTAATGATTATATTCTATGGTTTAATTTAATTATTTGATGATAGTGAGTATATTGAGAATTATTATTGTTGAGTGTTGTTGTTGCTATGGTGATGGTGTGTAATAAAATATATTTTAGTTTGTTATGTTGTTGGTTTTTATAATCGTTTGTTGTATAGTTGAATTCATGTTTTTCATTTGGTGTAATTTAAATGATTTACATGTGACAACGTTTTGATTCATTTTTCAAGTTTATGGCATGTTAATGTTTTACTTTTTGGTCAAATTTTTTTCTATATAAGTTTTAAAGTATCATGAAATAAATGTGAATGCGGATAAAGCAAAGCATTAGGACTGGGTAATCTGAAGAGGGAAGAAATACAAAAGGCATGAAACCGAGGTAAAATTAAAGTTTAAAAAAGCAAGGTAAAAAAAATTATAAGTTATGAATGTATTAAAATATATACTCGAATAAAAGAGCGCATATTTTAAGTTAATGAGTTAGAAAACTTATGGTGCAAATTTTAGTTGATTATTTTGTTCATATATATTTGTTTTTGTAATTAACCAAAAAAAAATTTGTCTTCGTAATTTAAACTATTTTTCTTAAAACACGTAATTGTCTTGTACTATAGATTGTAATTGTCTTGTATTATAGATTTTAATTTGTGTAAAAAATTGTTATACATTTATCTTTAAACATTGGTGTTCAATTTTATAAATAAAAATATACGTCAAAAAGCTAAGAAAATAGAATTATCTCTTGCATAGCACGGGTCACAAAACTAGTTCATTGTTATACAACTTCAACATGATAGAGTACCGAGGACAGGCCTAACCCCCTAACTCGGCTTAATAAAATTATAGTGAGACTCATAATTTTTAAAACAAAACTCGAAAACTTTATTATAAAACTCACAGATTGTATGATCAACTAAGTTTAACCTTTACATAAACCCTTCTTATAAAAAAGTTATTGAATAACTTTTTTGTCCTCCAACTACAATAATGTTTGGCATTTTCTTTTTGCTCCCTAATTTTTCTCATAGTTTAAAGTTAAAATCAATATCGAAATGAAGTACATTATATGGGAAGCCAATCCATCGTTTTCTAGCTCATGCTTGTAATAACAATATTATCCCTTGTTAATCAAGTGATATTAATTCAGTGATTTAGAACTTACAGAAATACAAGAGTTGAGAGGTTGGTGGTGCGAGAATGCATGAACCCGGGGATTAAACCCCTCGTCATAACAAATAAATAAAAGAATCCCTTGTCTCAAAGGCACCGTGACATAGCCGGACATGGTCGGAGTAAGGTGGCAACACATCTACCAATGCTGAAAACACGAATAAACGGTGTGCATTTTCACTCAATTACCGCATGATGACAACCAAAAGGTAGAGAGTATTAAATAATTAAATAATTATATGTCAAGACTCATAACCAAATGTTTTTGCCAAATTCACACGAATTCCATTAAAAATACAATTAAGATACAATTGCTCGTCAATTAAATAACCACTCTACTTACAATCGAAAACTTCACCTTGCAATCATGAATTTCTTACATTATGAAGCTAAGGTTAAATTAACCAAATCCGAAAAGAATGAAGGCCAATTAGGCCAATATATAACATGTATTTACGAGAATAATAACGTCACTCTAAAATAGAATTAGAATACAACTTACATAACGCAACCAATTTTGGAATGACGTAACAATAGGTAGATCAACAAACTATATACATTTGTCGGTAATTCAATTTCTCCATAATAATGCTTCAAAAATGGCAGCCGCAACAAAGAAAAAAGAAACAAAGAGTAGAAACAAGAAAAACCGCTTCAAAAATCGACATAATCTTGTAATAAATATCATGAAAAAATGAGAATTTCATCGCATTTAGTCGCTTCCATTTAAACCTAAAAATTCCTCGAGAACTTAAAACTTTCCATCTCCATGCTTCTCTGTTCATCAATTTCTTCGCGAAACAACTCTTCTTTGTCGTTGAATTTGTCGCCATTGTTAAATACTTAAATGTTTACGTTTGAGTTGAGTTTTTATGTGAATGACGTTCTTGAGGTTATGGTTTTATAGTATGCGATGACGGCTGTTGAGGAGGGGTATTTTCGGAATTTCCGTTAAATAATGAGGGTATGTTGGGAAAGAATATGTAAGTGACAATGTTGGTGAGAGTCAACTACTACTAGTCATGGTACGCGCATGAACGACTTACGTGGTTACCAGGTTTGTGACTTGAGGCTTGAGCTTCACGTTGACCAAGCAAGAGACAATTTCCAAGTTATTTTGTTTATTTATTTTTTAATTTGGTCAATTTTGTTGGGAGTAACTTGCAAGCCTCCCGAGTTAGGGTTGTTTATTGGTTCAAAATCGGATTAGATTGGATTAAAGACCAGATAAGGGTTAAATGATGTCTCGGGATTGGACCAGCTAATATTAATTTGGTGTGGACAGGTCTGGATCATAAAAATGTGGGTTGCAGTAATTTGGATCAAAACAGATAGATCGAGTATGATTGTCATCAGGGGCGGATCTAGGATTTTCGTTTCAGGATGGCACAATTTTTTTCTTCCCGTAATTAGTAGAAAAAAAAAGAGAAGTTTGGTGAAATAAAGCAAGTTTTTGTAAAAATATCTCTCTTATGAGATTTGTCAAACTTCTAACATATAGCCACTTTTAACCACTAGGCCCAACACATTTTTGTGAAATTTATGTTCAAAAATTGTTCTTATTTTTATGTTGGGGGTGGCACTTGCCAACCCTATCCACCCCCAAATCCGCCACTAATTGTCATCGACATAATGCTGTGTATAAAATTAGAACTTAAGAAGTTCGTAACGATCAAAATAAGTGATGTTAATCTTCTCATTGAATGAAATAAATTACTACATATCTTATAATATGTGTGCATTGTATGTAACGGAGAGGCTTGAACAGTCTGTTTGAGTGTTTATTTCGAGTCTTAAGTCAACATCATTTTCTCTATCATTTTGGCTAAACAAGGGCGCTTTTCGTGAACTTAATGGATAAAATATTTAAGCTGAATGTGGCTGACCAAAATTAATAGGACTCGGCATCCTATTTTTGCAAGGAAAATGGGGAGGAAATTACAAGATTCGAAATGACATATGAACTACAAGATTCGAAATGACATATGAACTCACATGGTCCCCCTTTTTGTCTCCTAAAGAAGTCAAGACACTTAGACCATCCGCATCAATGAATTTTCACTAATTTTCACCCTACACTTTTTCACCTTTTCTCTCTCCAATTCACCATCCATCTCACCTTTCCACTCACCACCAAAATTCACCAAAATACTTCAAAAAAAAATCAACATCAACAAACATTTGGTCTTGTTTCAGACCAACACTTTTAGTCTGAAGCTTCAGACGGGCCATATGTTACCATTTTACAGCTAAATGTGACCATTATTGACATACAAGTTATCATAAGCTGTAACATTGGTCACACTATTGTGGTTACATTTAACTATCAAATGGTAACATATGATCTGAAGCTTCAGACCAAAAGTGTTGGTCTGAAACAAGAATTTGCCATCAAAAAATACCGAAAAGGCTGGAGTTACACCTGGTGTAGGGAGGGTTTGCTACACTTCCAAGGAGAGAGTGACACGTGGCTGTCAGAAAGAATCTTTCTTGTCCACTATCTCACCTAATTATGACACTTAATAAATGCTTTTGTACTTTATTAACATATTATAATTCTTAATTATGTCATTAAGTAGTATGCCTTTTTGTATTCTTTTTGTTGTTAGGTTTTCATATACTTCGTATTTATACCGTATATCTCTATTATGAATTTATGTTGTATTTATACGGTGTATTTATACCGTATAATTATACGTATATTTTGTATACAAGCCATTTTTTTATACAGTCAGTTATATATTTGTGTTATTTTTTTGAAAAAAAAAATTTGTTCGTATTTTAATTTTTTAATAAAAACAAGTTACTATTATTTTTCTTATATATTCGAAAATATAAATATTTTTTAAAAATATTATTTTAAATAAAAAAAAATAGTACTGCACGTCTTAAGGGTAATAAATATTTAGAATAAAAATTTGTACTTAATTTATTTATTTTAAATATTTAGTATAGTATGTTGATAATTACTTTCGTAAAGGAAAGAATATCTAAAAAAACAAAATAGCCATTAGCAGGATTCGAACCCGTGACATGTAATTTCATTATCGAAGAGTTAACCACCAGACTAGTGACAAATGACTGAACATTGTGCATGATTAAACATACTTAATGCTATATATCTGTTATTTAAATAATAGTGAATATGAGGAAAAGCAAAAAACGCCAATAGCAAGATTCGAACCCATGACATGGAGTGTCGTTGTTAAAGAGGTTACCACCAGACTAGTGACAAATAACTGAATATTGTGTACGATTGAAAGTACTTATTGCTAAATATCTGTTATTTAAATACAAGTAATAGTTAATTTGAGGAAAAGCAAAATTGTAAAACCCCTCGCGAAAGCGGAAATAATAAACATACAAAGTACTAAAAATGCAGCGGAATTAAAACTTTTTAACATAACTAACATGCGAGGTGAATTAAAAACTGTAACTGAAAGTAAAATACATATACAAACAGCCTGGGATGGTACATCCCTACAGGCACTCAAACTGAAATGTAAACTAAGTCTAACTAACGTAAACGTGTGAGTCAATCGATGAATAGGATCATCGCTCGCTAGCTCCATGCAACCCTCTGCCAACCACCTGTCATGTACCTACATACATGTAAACATGTACGCCACAATCAGTGGGGAGTGACTAGAGTTCTCCTAGCCACCTTTTGTGACAACACGTAACACATAAAGCAATACAGAATACTCCAACATATATAACATGTGAAGCATAAACAACTCATCAACTGTCCTCATACTATCATGCAAACTCTAGTGCACGGCTCTCAACCAACTTCATAAACCGTTAGGAAGGAGAGCCGGTTTCCCTACTGGTTACCCAGTCGGGGGGTCTTTCAATCCAACTATTTATGAAACCGAACTAAGAGTCATCCAATGCCTTGGATGATTTAACCACAAATCAAATAAACCTCAATAACCAATCATGCATATCTGACACTGTACCCACATCAAGGCAAGCAGATAAAACATCCATAACTCATCATGCATATCTGACACTGTACCATCATCTAGGCAAGCAGATAAACATCAAGTACAAAGGTTCAGAGGCGACATCTTAACGCATAACCCAAGTATTAAATTATTCAGCAAGTATAAAGGTTCAGAGGCGACATCTTAACGCATAACCTAAATACCAAGTTCACAATATCAAGCAAGGACTCAGAGGCGAAAACTCAACGCATGGACCGGCTATCACAGAACACTAGACTCAGAGGCGAAAACTCAACGCATGGACTAGCATTCAATTCACTATCACAAGTAAGGAACTCAGAGGCGAAAACTCAACGCATGTTCCCCTACTACATCACAAGATACTAGACTCAGAGGCGAAAACTCAACGCATGTTCTAGCACCAAACACCTGCACTCCGGGTAAGGTATGACAACCTGACTGCCCCGTCGTGCAGTTGCTCTACTCGTCAGACTCAGAGGCCAGCTTAAGGCATGTCCTGACGCGATCACACATACATGTCTGGACTCAGAGGCGAAAACTCAACGCATGTCCCAGACACGACAAACAGACATGTATAGAACTCAGAGGCGAAAACTCAACGCATGTTCCCATACACGACAAACAACTCACGTATTAAGTTCAGAGGCCAGCTTAAGGCATAACTTAATACGCATCAAAACAATATCATTCAAGTCTATGAACTACTCTATAGTTCTACCTTAGCTTTAACTTCTAATCAACACTTAATTGACCTCGAGAACTAAGATGAGGGAGAGCCGGTTTCCCTTTCGGTTGCCCGACCGGGGGGTCTCTATCCTTACCCTATTCCCGAACCCAATATAATGTTGCCCATCCTCCGGGGACCTCAAATACATGTCAAAGGTACACAAAACAAGTTTCAAGTAAAACCGATTAACCGTTTGAAAGTTACACTCAATTTACAAAAACTTCAAAATAGCTTACAGGGGTCCCCAGCCGGTCGGCAGGCAGCCGGTCGGCCGGCTGGTGACCACCTCAGCCTTTTCTTTCTTTTCTGAAACAATACACGAACTCCCAGCCGGTCGGCAGGCAGCCGGTCGGCCGGCTGGGAACTCAGCCTCCTTAAAAATTTTGAAAACACGCTTCAATAACAACGCACTCCCAGCCGGCTGGCAGGCGGCCGGTCTGCCGGCTGGGACTACTCCTATGTTCTGAAAAACACACAACACAACACAACGCACTCCCAGCCGGCTGGCAGGCGGCCGGTCTGCCGGCTGGGAGACCTATCTCCTATGAGTCTCAATATCTCGTAAAAATCACAAAAGAAAACTAAGAAGCGCTCTCAGCCGGTCGACCGGCGGCCGGTCGGTCGACCGGCTCAGAGAGCCTGTCGCTGAAAATCGCATTTTCCAGCCAATCAATAACCTCAATAAATCGACACAAAACTCATGAATCGATACAAGTATTATTTCCTCAACATTACAAATCACCAAATGCTACTTCCTAACAGCATGTAATTCCCAAATCAATCCTCAAACGATTAATTTTAAGTATCCGTCTTAACATATGAAAAACTGAAAATAACATATACCCATGTTTCAACATCAAGGGTATGAATTTCACCCATAAGAACAATCCTATACATGTTATTAAGTCCATAAATCATCAATTCAAACATAAAACAGAAACCATGACAAGATTCACAACAAAAGTGCTAATATTCACAAATAGGCCGAGTTTCTCATTATCGTCACCTCAAAAGCGTTTTAAGCTCCTAGCTCCTCTTCAACAATGAAGTTATAAACCTCAAGATCTTCTAAGTCCGCTCCTACAACAAAGAAAACGGTTTTTAGAGGCTTAAAACGGAAATTATCCAAAACAGCCTCTTTTTCAAGTTGAACGAAATCGAAATTGAAAGAGATAGATGTCTTGGAAATTTCGCAAGGATTCCGAAAAGGTATGACTTATCTTGATTTGGAAATCGGATGAGCTCGGAATTTGGGTTTGAAGCTTGAGAAAATGGAGGAGAAAAGGAAAATGGATGTAACAGTGTTTGAGTTTTGTGAAATGTGAATATGTCGGCATAAGCCAAGGGTTTAGGGTTATGTAGTGTCCTTTCTTAAATGAGTCGGGTCACTTGTTTGCGAACGGGTTTTTAGTCGGGTTTGATTTAGCCAAGTTATCTTGTCTTAAAGATTTAAGGTTCTTAAGACGGATCTTAACGGAAGTTTAAAGGTAACATTACGATTTATTATTAAAATATTAATTTATTCCGTAAAATAAATTAAAACCTTTAAAATATAATTTACGAAAATGCGGGATGTTACAAAAATGGTCATTAGCAGGATTCGAACCAGTGACATGCAGTTTTATTGTCAAAGAGCTTACCACCAGACTAGTGCCAAATAACTGAACATTGTGTTGGATTAAACATACTTATTACTAATAGTTAATTTGAGAGGGTTAGTTAAATATGTAATACGGAATAGTTAATAGTTACCCTACCAATTTTTTGTAATTTTTTGGAGGGAAAATATCTTTGGTAGTTGTGTTTTTTGGAGGGAAAAATAATAGTGAATAGTGAATGTGAGAGGGTTAGTTACCCTACCATTTTTTGTATTTTTTTGGAGGGAAAATCTCTTAGGTAGTTGTGATTTTTGAAGGGAAAATATGTTCTATAAATAGTAGCTGTTCCCTCCATATTTCTTCATACATTCTTCTTAGTCCATTCTTAATAAGTACTTGTAAGATTTAGCTAAAACTCAAAAACTAGTAACATAATTTAATCATCTTAAGAATGTCGGAAGAAAAGAAATCGCATGTTAGGGACATTGTATGCACACGTTTATTTATGAGGGAGTTGATTAAAGAAGTCGGTCCTAAAAGTGTCCAAACCGCCATTTAGCGTGCTTCTCCCGGTTACTATGGTAATCCCTTTCTCGTTGACTTGTACGAGGAAGAGTTTAACATGTTAAATTGGGGGAGGTTTGAGCTCGATAAGATGTATTGGAAGAATGTTGGGGAAGGGGTGGAGATGCATGATGGCTTGCCCTAAGGTGGACATGTCCATCATAAGGGTGGAGGAGGTGGTGGACGAGGACGAGGTGGTGGAGGTGATACCGCCTCCCTTAGTGACACCAAAGAGGCGTAGGGTTTCCCCCGAGGGGAAAGGGAAATCCCCGTGCCTATCAACTCCCGACTTAGCCCCTCCGAAGAAGTCTCAAAGATTAATTGGGAGAACTATTCGTTCAAGGAATAGTTCTAAGAAGCTTAAGTTCGATGGTTGCGTCGGATGTAGTCGCATTTAAGCTTTCGTTTTTTCTCATCAACTTCGGCTTAGTTATATTTTTATGTTTTAGCTTTATTGGTGTAGTTAGTTTTTATTTATTTGTATTTTTCTGTTTTTAGTTTATGTAAATTATGTTGATTATATAATGAAAAAAGTGTGTTCCCTTCAATTATGGAGTATAATTTAACTTGGTGCTATTTTAGTTATTCTTGACTTTTATTTAACAAGATGTTTTTAAAAAGTTAGAGTTGTTAATTGATCACTATATTTTAGTTAATTGATCACTATATTGCATAAAATAAATTTTAAAATAATAATTATTGCAAAACTTTTAAATTAAATTGCATAAAATAAATTTACATACTCATTTATGATAGAAAAACAAAAATTAGTAATGATTATGACCATTTATGATAGAAAAACAAAAGATTTGGTAAGATTCTCAACAGTAATTTGATTGTGACCATTTCGGGTGGCTTGTGCAATACTCTTCACTAATTATACGATACGATTATTTGATTACGGTCATAATACAACTCGTCGTTAATTACACTATACGATTAATCGATGAAAAAAAGATAAAAATAGTCGTCCATTACAAGTTTCTATTACATAACTATCATTTATTAAAAAAACCGTCTCTTATAATATGGTCGTTTTAACTAATTATACACTTAATATGGTCGTTTTAACTAATTAAAAAAACCGTCTCTTGTTAAAAAATTACACTTAACTAATTAATTAATCGTCTCTTGTACAAAAAAACGTCTCTTATACTATGGTCCTTTTAACTAATTAAAAAAATCGTCTCTTATAAAAAAAATCGTCTCTTACATAATTAAACGTCATTTTAACTAATTAAACACTTAATTAAATATTACGAATTACGGCTGAAAAAACGTAAACAGAAGATTTTAGAAGGATTTACTCTGGCATTGATTGACAACTTAGGAAGTCATACACTACTTTTGGTCGGTTTGATGTGACCCCTTAGGGTGGCTTGTGCAATACTCTTCCATAATTCTAATTACATGAAACGATAATATTTTTACGATCTTATCATCGATAATTGTACGTTTCTTTTTTTTACGTTGTTAATACAATTCATCATGACTTATTTTAATACAAGTTCACAATACTTAGTTAACTTATTTCTACGTACTTTAATTTACTAATAACATGCAACGATAAAGTTAAGTAGAATTCGCGGAGTTACGTATTTTTGAGTCGTTATAATTTCTAAACATTTTTTAACCTAATGTTTATAATTTAAATTACTATTTATCATTTTACTATTCTAACTTTTTCATTTTATTTTTCGTTTTACTATTCTAACGATTTCATTTTATTTCTACGTCATTTTATTTCTCATGCAAATATATTAAATTAAACTAGTAGCCAAAAAAACGAACGAAATTAAAACATGCAAATATTAAATAAACAAAATAACAAAATAAAGTCTTACCACTAATAATATAAACATATATATACATAAATACTAATTAAAAAAACGAAAAAAGAGAAAATAAAAAAAATAAAAAATAAACCTGCATCCTATTAAGACGGTCCTTCAACTCAGAAATACATCTGTTGTATTCAACAATACTGGCAGCACCATTTGCAAATGCCGCCAACAACAGATCAATACTGGGTTGAAGGGCTTCATACGCCCCCGCGATCCCTAAAACACATCCAAGGTTGCGAAATTCTATTATCGCAACCACCTCCTTCATCACCGTGAGTTGTTGCTCACGGGCTAGGGTTATGGCAGCCTCGTAGGCTTTGATGAGGTTAAGGGTGTCGTTTCTTATGGCATCCATTTGTTAGGGTTTAGGAGGTTTTGGAAAGAGGAGGGTTTAGGAGGTTTTGGAAAGAGGAGTGTTTAGATAAGTTGAGAGTATGAGTAAAATTAAGGGAAGTGAAGGTTTATATTAGTGAGTTCTACCTTGCAAATTGCATGCAACATGTACACGTGTCACCATGTCATTGCAACACACTTCACTAATTGCAGTTAATTGATATATCGATTATTTGCTTACTTTCGTAACACTACAATTTATCGATAATTAAAAGATACCTATTTTTTTAAAACACTAAAAAATCGATAATTATACTAAACGAAGTTGGTAATTTAAATGAATTGTGTAATACTAAATTAAAATTGTCCATAATTCGTCCAAAATGTTGATTTAATCTGTCCATAATTCGTCCATAGAAACTTAAATTGTCCATAATTTCTCGAAAATGTTGATTTAATCAAATGTTGATTTAAATTTTACATAATTCGTCCATACTAGCTTAAATTGTCCATAATTCGTCCAATGTTTTAATTTAATGAAATGTTGATTTAATTGTCCAAAATTCGTCCATAATTATACTAATCTCAAGTTAAATTTAATCTCAACTTAATTTATAAAATCTTCTATTTTACCATTAATTATTCAATATACTAACATGCAAAGGAACTTAAGTAACAGTTAATTTTATACCATTAATTAGAAATTAACTTACATGATATTAACAAAATAAACAAAATGATAAAAATACTACATTCGACTTAAAAGATTCTTCAACTCATTTACACACTCCTTGTAAATGTTCACGCTTGTACCGCAAACATTGTAAGTTAACATCAACAACTCGATGCCAGAGTCGAGTACTTCTTCTTCACCCACAATACCTAACTCACAACTTTCATTATGAATTTCAATGGTCGAAACCGCCAACTTCATCAACTTGAGTTGTTGTTGACGAGCAAAGGTTAATGCTTCCTCGTAACTTCGAAGAAGTGCCTCGGTATGAGTACGAAATGCTTCCATATTATTACGGGTTTTAAGGTTTATTTTTTAATGGAAAGAAGGTGAAGTTTTGGAGAGAAAGAGAGAGAAGCTGATGGGTTTGGAGAGAAAGAGAGAGAAAGTCACGGGTGGTTTTAATAAAATGTGAATGGACTTTGTGTTTCTTACTTTTTATAGAGAAAATGAGAACCACATTAAGTTGGTAATCCGTGTGAAAGAAGCACATTAAGTTGGTAATCCGTGTGAAACACACCGAACCAATGGCCAAGATCTTCTTCATAATGTAATATTTTTTGGAATGAATGGTTAGGATTTGTTGTCGTATTTATAATGTACAAATACTATTCTAAAATCAAATTTATATTTAAAATCGGCTCGACTCGGGAACCTTTCGAGCCTAGCCCGAACTCGAGTCGACCTCAAACGTGCCGACCTTTTACCGAGCCGATCTCGAGCTGTCTCATCTCAACAGCAACCCTACTTCTATCAAATTATGTCGTTTAAAATCGAATCCTTATAATTTAATATGTAATAAATGGTTATGTGAATAAATGGTTACGATTTGGGTTTACGGTAACGTAAGAATGTACGGTATATTGTACTTTCTCTATTGAAAACAGTGTTCTTAGGATCGAATTGGTAGGATCGGATTGTAGATTCGTAAGATCGTACTAATTTAGTAAAATACATAATTGACGCTGGATCGGGTTACATACTAATTAAGTATAATGAAATTCGTCTAAAAATCTCGTTCATGTTTAATGTATTACTACTCTAAAATCAAATTCGTCTAAAATGAAGTTCGTATTTAGAATATATTACGATTCTAAAATAGAATTCGTCACTAATCAAGTTCATATTTCAAATCTATTACTATTAAAAAATCACAATATGACGTCTTAATGGTTTTTTGAATAAACGGTTACATTTACGGTTTACGTTAACGTAAGCGTCTAGGGTTTTACGGGGTTAGGGTTTACGGTCTACTAAAGTATATAGTAGGTTCTCTATTGAAAGCAGTGTCCTTAGGATCGAATCAGTAGGATCGGATTGTGTAATCATAAGATCCTACTAATTTAGTCAAATACATAGATAATTTGGTGATCGGATTGTAAATTATAAGCTCGGAATAATAGGATGATAAGATCGGATTGTGTATTCGAAGGAACAAGTTTGTGTTTCCGTAGGAACAAGTTATGATTCTACTCCAGATCGTAGTATCTTACGTATATACGTTTCAAATTTTCGTGATCGAACCCAATCGTAGGTAATTTACTGAATTACTAGGTTCTTACGATGGTACGATCCAATCTTATCCGTCTGATCGTATGTACATATACCCTAAACCCCAAACCCTAAACCCGAAACCCTAAACCATAGACTCTAATCAGAAAACCCTATACCCTAAACCCTAAACCATAAACCCTAAACCATAAACCCTAAACCATAAACCCTAAACCCTAAAGCGTAAACCCTAAACCCTAAACCCTAAACCCTAAACCCTAAACCATGTTCCAAAAACCCATTTTAAAGCAAAGCTTCCACAACAAGCTTCTCCAAAAACCCATTTTAAAAGCAAAGCTTCCACAACAAGCTTCACAATTACCCAAAACTAAAATTAAAAAATATAATAAAATAACACTTAATCATCAACTTGCAAACTAAATCTTTCAAATCAAAGTTATAAAGTTAACTTAATCTTTCAAATCCAAATAGTAAATTTAATATTTCAAATCTTTCCATAATCTTTTTTTACGTTTATGAAATTAGTTGTCTTTTTAAATGGTTCTCATTTTATTTTGTTTTTTAAACAGTCATTTTTCGAAATTAGCGTTTTCGTTTTTCAAAATATTCATTTTTCAAATTCAATTTTCGTTTTAAATTAATTTCAGTTTGTAAACAAATTCATTACGTAGTTCTTTTTTTAAAAAACATCATTTTCTGAAAAAATTATCGTTTTAATTTTACTCCAGTTTGTAAATATATTTAACACATAATCCTTTTAAAAATAGACGTTTCTTACCGTATATATTCCTCGATCCTAACAGTTTATCGTAAAATCACGAACAAATTAAAAATATTATTTTAATATTAAGCTCACACAAAAGCTTCAAAATTACCCAAACCAATTACAAGAATTTAAAAGAAAACAATTAATTACTCATATTCAACTTGCAAACTTCATCTTCTCCAAATAAAAATTATTAATGGCCACCAATTTTGACTTAAACGAAGACTATCAGGTATCGGAAGAAGGAGAGAACGACATTTTTGACGATGTTGACACCAACACCGACATCCTACAAGAGGCAGCCGATGTTCTTGTCGGAAATGGTGACGAAGGACCTGTTGTGGAGCCCACCGTAGGGATGGAATTTGATTCCGGGGAGACCTTCGCCGCTTTCTGTTTCACCTACGCATACAAGAAGGGATTCGAACTATATGTCCGGAGTAGCACAATTATGCCGTCTTTCAAGTCGCAGGGTGTACGAAAGAACGGCGCTGGTGAGGAAGAACCGCGGTTCCATATGATGTCCAAGATCAGGCTAATGTGTTCGGAGGCCAGTCCAACCCGGAAAATAAAACAACTCGAGGTATGTACAACTTTTATATTCGGTCAAATGAATGAGGAAAATGGGAAATTCGAAATTAGAACATGTAATTTGGAGCATAACCACGAAGTTACTCCGAAAATGAGTCGACACTGCGTCCACTACAGGCATATAAGCGAGTATTTCAAAGAGAGGTTGATGATGAATGACAGGGCAGACATCCCCATCACCCGCAGCTTCAACACTCTGGTTATGGAGGTTGGAGGACTTCAACATCTTCCTTTCACCGGGAAGTACGCAAAAAACTTAGTGAACGTTGAACGACGCAAAACCAGATTGCGCGGTGACGCGCAAGCGGTACTTGATCATTTTGAAATGTTGAAAGCTCATAATTCAGATTTCTACTACGATGTTGAGAGGGACACGAACAATAAATTGCTCAACATTTTTTGGTCTGATGCAAGGTGTCGTGCCATGTACCAGGCATTTGGTGACCCGGTCTCATTTGATAGCACTTTCCTAAGCAACAGGTATCAGATGCCATTCTGCCCTTTCGTCGGTGTCAACCACCACGGGAGTACAATAATCTACGCAGCAGCGTTAATATCACACGAAGAGACAGAGTCCTTCACCTCGGTGTTCAACAACTGGGTAAAATGCATGGGCAGAGCTCCACGGGTGCTACTGACCGATCAATGCGGGAAAATGGTGGGCGCCATCAGAGCAGTATTCCCGGAAACGGATCACAGGTTGTGTCTTTGGCATGTTCTACAGAACTTTGATAATCATTTGAAGCACCATCCTAAATTCGATGCCATAGACAAAGATATGCGCACAATAGTTCACGAAAGTGTGACGGTGGATGAATTGCATTCTCTGTGGGCCGAATTTCTGGATAAACACCACTTGCGACAGAACAGGTGGTTATCCGACGCGTGGTCGATAAGAGAAAGGTGGATGCCGGTGTATTGGAAGGACACCTTCTCTGCTGGTATGCCTTCCACGCAAAGGAGTGAGCAGGCAAACAGGCTGATCAAAGGACACGTGAGTGTTGAAACCGGACTGATGCAGTTCATGCAGTAGTACAATGACGTCGTACAGAAAAAGGTAGAGGACGAGAAGGTGAACAACGCAAGAGACGCAAAAAGTCCGCTGAAATGGGATCCCTAGTTGCTGTTCGAGGATATCTACAGTAAGGTTTACACGAACGCCAAATTCAAAGAGGTCAAGACCGAGGTTTACGGATGCATTAGCACCAACGTCGAAACACAACCAAGCCCTATCGATCACATTAAGAGGTACATGGCCACTTCGAAGGTCACAGAGCCAATTTGGAGGAAAGATCGCAGGACTTTCGAGGTCACCATCGACACGAGGAACGGTGACTATATTTGCGGGTGTAAGATGTTTGAATTCCGTGGGATCTTATGCCGCCATATCATGAAGTGCCTTGACATGTTAGACGTGAAGGGAATCCCGGATAAATACATCTTGGATCGATGGCGAAAAGACTTGGTACGAGGATACGAGGCCATCCGTGTTGGGTATTACGACCCGGAAACAAATGAACGCAACAAAAAATCAGTCGGGATGAGTATGAAAAACGACTACATTAAAAGGTTGGCGATGCAAAGCGATGAGGCGTCCGCAATCTACAAGACTCGTTCGGACGAACTAATCAACGAACTTGAGGCTCTAGCCGGGATACATGTCGTAGACTCCTTTGCGGCAGGTGGGGTGTCCTTGAGAGTTTGGGGTCGGAATAGGTTAAGCTTCAAGCAGCCCAAGCCGAACACAGCGAGACGGGAAGATGACATTGCCGACCCTCCAAGCAAGCACGGGACGGGGAGGAGACATTTGGATAAGCAGAAAAAGAGGAGGAGAAACCCCAAGGCTGTCGATGCCGCGGGTAATATACTGCCAACGAGTACAACCCGAGCAACCCAACCCCCAAACGGTGAAGGATCATCGTACATGAGCGGTTTCAGCGACACACGAAACACACCCACAGACGTCACTCCGATTTTTGCAGCTTCTCAAACAACGCCCACGGTAACCCAGCCACATCAGTATTGGCCGCAATACTCGTCTTCGCAGTTCTCCGACTCTCAACAACAGTCGCAATTCTCCAACTCTTTGTACACAAATTATAGTAGATTTGGTTGAATATTGTAATTGATTTACACGTTTTATTTTCGGTTTCATTAATACACATTTTTGTCAATAAGAAGACGGGTTTGGTCTATCAATTTTTGCAAATTAAAAAATAAACTAAAATAAATACAAGTAAGGGAAACAATTAAATTTTTTTCAATAATACGAATGACATCACAAAAATAAACACAACTCAAGTAAAAGAATTTAAATAATCCCTCACAACAAAATAATTACCAAAAATACAACATAGAGGCACTTAGCAAGGCTCGAACCTACAACCTATGGAGCAAACGACAACTTACGCAAACAACAATCAACCAACCCAGCCACTGTAAACAACCGATTACTTCACAATCTTTATTAAATATAAAGACTACTCAGGAAGTGGTTAATGGGAAAAAACCATAAAAAACTATCTCTACTTATTTTTTTTTCATTTACTTAAAAAGAATTTTTTTAAAAAATATATCATCTTCTCTTCTCTTTTTTTAAATAATAATCTATGTTTTTTTTTCTTTTTCTAATTTTAGTAAAAACATATTCAATTGAGAAAAATACCGTATAAATACGACATTAAAATACGAAAATACGGATATTAAAAAAGTAATATATTAAAATATATATATATAAAAATTAAAGTATACCGTATAAATACTGTATACCGTATACCGTATAAATACCGTATACCATATACCGTATGTCGTATACCGTACAAATTAAATACAGAATACCTTAAATGTATTCTCCAAAACAAAATATGTTGAAAAAGTACAAAATTACAAAAAGTAAACATGTATTAAATTATAACTAAGTTAATAATTAGGTGGGGTAATCATGCAAGTGGGCATCCCTATACTATAAAAGGGATATAAGTTAAAGAGTTTCTATTGGTTCCTTATTTTTAGGCTTTAAAAAACAATTTCTTTTCCTTAAAACCCACGTTCTCATGACATATAATTCTTTGTTTTTTTTTATTTGTTTTTTATTTCATTCTTCCCATAACACATATCCTAACTCCTATAATCATACAATATACATTTCGTAAATATTATCAACACAATATAAACATACAAAAAAAATTACAAATTGAATAATTACAAAGAAATAAAAAAATTACAAATTGAATATGATTACAAAAATCAATAAAAACCTCATTCGTTTGTCGTTACTGATATTAAAAAAAATAATAAGGTAGATTTGAAAGTATATATATATACTCACGCCAAATTCTAAATCTAAAAAAATGTTTTTTTTCTTTTAAAAAACTATATTAAAATACACCACAAAAATATAACCATTTTACAAAATTATTTTAAGATCAAGTACGGAGGAATATTTTATAGATATTAACAAGAACTAGCTTAAAATTTGGGGAAAACTAAGGAGTCGTTTGGTTCGCCATGAGAATATAAAATTTCCGGGAAGATCAAATTCATATGAACTTGAAAATCACGTGAATTGTTTAAATGTTGTTTGGTTGAATGCGAGAAGTTTAATTCATGTGGGAACTCCGACTTACCTAGGGGGTCTACGTAAGTGACTTCCTACATTATGTAAGAATTGGAGTTTACCTAGAAAATTGTACTTCCCATGAATTAGGCAACCAAACAACACCCCATTTAGCAACTTCCCGTGATTTCCGAATTCCCATGATTTTAAAAGGCAACCAAACAACCCCTAAGTTAAAGTAGAGTGATGAAAAGAATAGATAATGTAAACGCAAGTGATAATTAGAGTGAAAAAAAATTGTTTTTCATCGAATCAATTGGCAAAGGTAGGTGAGTTTAGGAAGCTGAGAGGCTCAGTGAAAAAGAATATTGCCTCATCGAGAGTTCGTCGTGGTTATTTATAAGATAGGTTAAATAAATAGAATGTGTTAAGAGATTTTCGATTTGGATTGTTTGGCCTAAACTTTGATCATTCACTAATTAAGTGACGTAGCAAACTTAATGATCTCATTATTCTACATTAAAGATTTTGGATACGAACAACCTCATAGTGAACACATTTTTTTAATTAAAATGTGCGTATATGTCTTAAATTTAAGACAAGTTAAGTAATTATTAGAATAATACAAAAGCATAAGACATGTAAAAATGCAAATGTTCATCTTATATGGTCAAGTGATATAATATTTGACACGCTTTAATGTTAAAACGAAATACGTCGGTATTAATGGAGACTAACTGATCGATAAATTATTAAGAGTCGATTTTCGATCTTAATACTCATTTAAACCTTGAAAAATATTGCTAGCAAATAAATTACCTAAAAATTTACATAAATTAACTTGAAATCCCTTTTTTTAAAAATAAAAATTATTCCGGATTGGGCTTAAGTTCTCACACGTTCTCATTTAAGACCGTCTTACTTAAAATCTCTCATAAGTCATATATGAGTTATAAATAAAGTTGAAAACAAATGAAATTTGTGAGTATTTTGAATATCGTACGAAATAATTTAAAGAACCAACCTCTGCATTTTCGAGTATCTGTTACCTTTCAGATTAGTTATACACTTTAACATACTCTGCATCGAATGATAATGATTAACAAGTTAAATTATATGTACGTCGAATTTTCAGTTATCGATTTATTTATATTTATATTATCACAACATTGATATTATCACAACATTGAACATTCACACTCATTTTATATGTTTATGTATTTAATGATAACGTTGTTATTATGTCCCGTGCATTTTTTGAACGGGTTTAAAACTAGTTTAATGCAAGGAATCTCAAGAAAGATGCAAAAATCAGATTCAAACAAAATGGACACATGGCACCCTCTCATTGGAAGTGTAGCAAACCCCCTACACCAAGTGTAACTCCAGTCACTCCAGCCTCTTCCAACAAATACTCAATTTTTCTTCTCTTTCCTACTTTACTATACCCACAATATCCACATCAACATTCCACTATCTCATACTTATATTTATTTTTATTTCATTATAATAATTCTTAATCATATATAATTTTGGATTTTGTAATTTATTATTTTATTGATATTATTGTAAATTCGAAATTATTTATTTTTAACGATTCTTTTGCATATAAATTAAGATAAATTTGGAAAATTTCACACATTTTTATAGATAAATATAAGGTTAAGATTGTGTGTAAGAGATAAGAATTAAAAAACTAATTAAAAACAAAAAATAAAAAAGATTGCATTCATTAATAATAAACAACTAATTAAAAAATACAATTAAAACATATGACAATTACATTAACTACAAACTAATAACTTAATTAACCAAATTGTTGCCAAATATGTTCAATTAAGTCTTTTTTAAGAGCTTGATGCCTTCTTGGGTCTTGCATAACATTCCTATTTGCCACAAATTGATGTATATCTTCAATATATCATGTTTCATATGCAGGAGCATCAACATTAAGTTCTTCGTCTTCGTTGTGATTATCAATGTACTCTTCTATATTGTCATAACCGATGTATGACGACTCCCGCTCATCTTCAACAATCATATTATGCAATATGATGCAAGATGACATTTCTTTATAAATAAATTCTTTACTCCAATAACGTGTTGGGTTATGTATAACTGCAAATCGAGCTTGTAATACGCCAAAAGCACGTTCAACATCCTTTCTAACACTTTCTTGTTTAGTTGCAAATAATCTATCTTTGGGTGTTTGAGGAAGTCTTACCGATCGAATGAACGTAGCCCATTTTGGGTAAATACCGTCCTTTAAATAATAGCCACAATCATATTGATTGCCATTTACCATATAATTAACGTGTGACACATACCCGTTTAATAAGGCATCAAAAGCTGGAGAACGATGTAAAACATTTAAATCATTTGCCGAACCTGGTGTACCAAAGTAGGAATGCCAAATCCATAAATCTTGGGTGGCAACAGCTTCCAGAATTACAGTTAGATTTGAATTACGCCCTTGAAAGTGTCCTTGCCAAGCTTTTGGGCAGTTCTTCCATTTCTAATGCATATAGTCTATGCTCCCCAGCATTCCGGGAAAAGCTCTATATGCCCCGATTTGAAGTAACCTTTGAGTATCTTCTATAGTTGGAATCCTTAAGTATTCATTTCCAAAGTGAGAAATGATTGCATCAGTAAAATATTGGAAACACTCTCGTGCGGTTGATTCACCAACTCTTAAGTACTCGTCGATCCTGTCGGCGGAGTCTCCATAAGCAAGCATTCTAATTGCCATAGTGCATTTCTGCAACGAAGTGAAACTGCCCCTACCAGTTGCATCAGGGTTATCTTCAAAGTAATCATTAGCGGCTTTAACACCATTAACCACTCTCTTAAACAAATTTCTACGCATCCGAAATCTGCATCGAAACATCTTATCTGTGTACGCTGGGTTAGGAGCGAAGTAGTCGTTGTATAATCGTTGATGACCGTCTTTCCGATTTCTCTCAATATACCTTCTTCTTCGTCGAGGTTGTCTTTGAGGAATTTGAGGTGGTTGATTTTGTGATTATAAAATTTGATTAACTATAATATTTCTTTGATGTCTTCTTTCGTCCGAACGTCTATTACAACGCTCGTCCGAGGAATAATTTGAAGACAAGGAGGAATTAAATTCATCAGAATTATCTGGATTTATATTATTAAAATTGTTAAGATCCATAGTAGAATCTACATTATTATAGTTATTTGAATTCATATAATAAAAATTATCTAAATTCATATTATTAAAATTATTAGAATTCATATTGAAATAATAGTAAGTGTTGAAGTATTGTTCTATTTATTGATGATATTATCCTTTTTTAGCCGTTGGATCGATATCTCGGTTATTTAATCTTGGCAGTTGGATAAGATTGTATAAGGATAAGAGATTGGATAAAATATCTTAACCATTTAATCTTCGTCATTGTATAAGATTGTGCGTAAGAGATAAGAAATAAGGATAAAAGATTGGATAAGGATATCTTAACTATTTAATCTTGGCCGTTAGATAAGATTGTGTGTAAGAGATAAAAGATAAGTTAATAGCTAAGATTCATTCATTAATAGTAACAAATAACAAATAAAAAACTTACAATAATTAAAACATACAACCATTAAATCTTACAACAATAAAAAATAAACTTAACATAACTAAAACTGACTGACAAATAAATAAACTATTAAACAAAATTAATGACACTTAAATAATTGTAACAACTCTTGCTTATAATCTTCAAGTTCGGGGGTAAATTAGTCTACTTAAGTAATTGTTGAAGCGTATTAAAATCACTTTCTTTTTTCATTCTTGCTTCTCTTTGTTTAGTAAACGCCATCCTTTCTCGATGTAAGTGAATCCTCGCTTCATCAATTTGCAGCCTAAGTTGTTGAATGTCAAGCTCTTTGACGGCGTTTAGATTAACCATATTCAATATCTTATTAACTTTAGCTTGATTATTTGAATCAGCTCTAGAAGTATTGTCATCAACCTTCTTCTTCCCTCTATTTTTCTTTGCAACTTTAACACCTTCGGGTCGTACGGTACCCATACTTTCACCATCAAGAGAGATGGGTGTAGAGTACTCCTCACCCTCATTGCGTACTCTTTTCCCACTACTATTACTTCCATCGTTACCAGCAACTCGACTTGGAGTGATTTCGTAACTCTCATTAGCGTATGGAGCAACACAAATTTTTCATTTTTGAAAATTTTTCATCATGTTCCAAGCATGCTCCAAAGCAAATTTAGCGGGTTTGTACAATTCCCTAGCCTCGGCGATTACATCATTTTCACTCATGCCGCTCTTCTTCCTCCTAGTGGTCGCTTCCATGCATGCACTTCATGACAGATGTTGAGATTCTTCGAAATCGGCCATCAAGCATAGCACGAGTTCGTTTTTTCAAGACACCGGGATTGGCCTGTTGGGCCTCATCGTAAAACGATTTAACCTTACTCCAAAGTGTTTCTTTCGCTTGGTCGGTGCCAACTATACTATCTTCTGAAACCCTCATGAATGATGAAATAAGGGCTTCATCTTCTAGTACGTGTCATGGATTAGATCTACCGGTATTTGAAGTGGGTGTTCTTTCATTACCAATATCAACTTCCACTTCAATATCATTTGAATTATGGTTACTTGGTGGAGTTTGTGAGAGATCTATTGTTTGATGAACGAGTTGCGTATATGGGAAAAATGAAGTAGCAATAGGCCTGATTGGTTGGGAATAAGTATGGTTAGGATTATAATTAGTATAATTATATGAGAATGGATAAGACGGTTGCATTTGATGATAAGTATCTTGAGAAAGATGATAATTACTATAATTAATATTATGATTCATATAATTCATATTATTAGGATTTATTTCATTTCGATTCACATTAGAAAGATTCAAATTATTGTTTATATTTAGATTCATATTATTATGATTCATATTTGTGTAAATAATTAATAATTATATGTAATTTGATAAATAAGTAGAGAGAAAATAGAAGATGTGTGATAAAATCTCCTATCTATAAAAGGAAGGTCATTTATAGGCTTGTGATTGGCTGAAATTTTTACTTTTTACTTTTTTTTTTTACACATTAACCAACCCCACTCTCTCCACTTACTCTCTCCCCAATTAATTACCCTCTCTCCTCATTTCTTATTTTTCATATACATATTCATATGTTAAAAAGCTTATGATAAAAAAATTAATTACATCCAACCTTACAATAAAAGAAAATTTTAAAAAAATCGGAAATCTATATAGGGACAACAAATTTTAATAAAAAAAAAATTACAATTCCGGAAAATTAACCTTTTGGATACCTTGACAATTAAAATTAAATTAGAATTTTTGTATGAACGGTCTCATACTCTCATACCATAAGACGATCAACATATATAAAAAGAAAAATCGTTTATTAGCACTGAAGGAACAACTTTTTATATGAGACCGTATTACTCTATAATTTGTGACAATTAAAATGTATAAAAGCTAATTTATATACTATATAAACATATACATTAAATTTAACATGAGGTCCAAATTTTAAGATTTTGATGAAAAATAAATCCTAAAAATATCTATATTTCCGAAAATATGAAAAAAAATGGTCAATATTTAATTAAAAGTGGTCACTACGTATCAAAATGTGATCACTTTCCTACTGATCGCATGTGCGACCGTCGTAAAGTAGAATTTTGCGAAATGGTAAATTAAGGCTACATAAAATAATACGAGTAATAATTATTATTAGGTGATATTGTCGACTCATGCATCTATGTCGATCCGTGTTTTTATGTTGTCTATTAGCCCAAAATATATATTTTTACAAGCTCATAAATAGCTGGGGTCAACAAAAATATACAATGCCGTTTTATTATATACAGTTTTAGATTAAATCCCTTATCTATAAAAAGAACAACTTTTCCTACTTTTTCATTGGTTGCTTAATTTTAGGAAATTAAAAACCTTATATCTCACCATGTCCCACCACTCACACAATAAGCTTTAATTTTTCTTCATTTTACTTTTCTCCATTTAACCTTCTAAAGTTACAAATAATTTTTATCTCCATAATAAAAAAAAAAAAAACAACTTTACTCCAAAGTCGAAAATAAAAAAATCACTAAAATTCTACCCAGAAACGTAAAATTCAACAATATTAAAAAAAGTTGGACAATTAGAAGTAATTAACAAATATTTAGAGGTATGAAAAACGAAAAAAAATTATATAAAGAGTTAAAAATTAACAAACATGCATACGTTATCTAAAAAAATGAAAAAAATACACGAGGAGATAAAAATTAACAAAAAAACATAAATTAAAAAATGAAAGAAACGTAGATCAAAGATTTTTGAATAAGATCAAATAAACCCAACCCATAAAATTTAAAAAATGAAAAAAATACACGAGGAGATAAAAATTAACAAAAAAACGTAGATTAAAAAAATGAAAGAAACGTAGATCAATTTTTTTTGAATAAGATCAAATAAACCCAACCCATTAAATTAACAAAAAAAAAATATAAATTTACGATTTTTAAGAAAATATAACAACCTTCGAGAATTAGTCAATTAAAACTACGTTAACATCGAGTAAAAAGATGATCTTAATAACAATACATTATTATTTTCTTTATAAAATCATCCACAAATTTTAAGAGACTGCTATTAAAAATATTTCTATCATTTTACTTTCATTTAGAGAGTAAGTTATTTAAAGGGTAAGATATAGAAATACAATACAAATTTCTTTCTCTATTTTATATAGTTCAAATTTATTTCATAATGTCATGATTATTTATTTCAATTTATATAGTCATTAAAAAAAATTAAGTATACCAGTAAATCAATTATTTGGAGTCAAAATCATCCCCGAATTCATAATTTATATTTTTCTCATTTAAGTTCATATTAAATTATATTTGTACTACTTTTTTAATATATTTACGAATTTTTTTGAAATAAACCCGTACATTTTTTGTACGGGCATAAAACTAGTATATTGATATTGAGCTCCTTTTATAGAGGAGGAAAAAAATATGAATTATGGTTTTTTTTTTTGGAAAAAAGAATTGCAAAATATAACCGTTGTTTAAAATACATGTCAAATATTATCGTTGTCAAATTACGTACACAAAATTTGCTACATCTTAAAATATTGGAAAAGCTGCAATTTTCTTGCTCAACTCATTTTCGCCTGTGCGAAATTTTTTGTTGGGTTTGTTCGTGAGTTAAGGGTGGTGGGGCAGCTTTTGTATTATTACTAGTCTTAAGCCCGTGAAAATTGCACGGGCACGTAGATTTAAATATGTTATTACAAAAAGTGAAAAAAAAGTGATTAATTTTTCTACCAAGTTATGATTGAAATTTGAATTTAGTTGTGAATTTTAGTTGCATTAAGATATTGTACATAAAAATAATGTGATTTGAAATAAAAGCACATTGTTTATACTCCATAACATACTTAATTGGAGCAATTATGTGAATATAAATCACGTACCGCAAATTAATTTCACCTTTGCTAATCTAATTAGAGCTTAAGAAAATTTTATTGCTAAAGGAAGGAAGAGAGATACGTATTTTAACCAATTCAAAGATCTCGTGAAAAGATGCAAAAATCTCCCCTCTCGAAGGCACTGAAAATCATCCGTATTTTAATTCGTCACTCTTAATAATCCGTATTTTAACCCGTCACTCTTTATAGAAGTTATGAGTTTCTTGACATGGTTACAATAATGATATTTTGAACCGTATTTTAACCCGTCACTCTTAATAATCCGTATTTTAACCCGTGATCCTTAAAAATGTATGTATTTTGACCCATATTTTTCTTGTTTTAAGTGCATTAGTTTTTCTCGTTTTAAGTCATTAGTCGTTACACAGATTACTGAGTATGATATTTTTATATCATAATCATATTATTTGTATGATTAATCAAACTACTGCATGAGCGACGCACACTAATGATTTATTTATTAAATTGTTGCTTCTCTATAAAATACAATGACAAAACATGGGTGGGCCATCATTTCCAGGAAAAAAAAGTTGCAATTAACCACAGGCTGACACGTCAGCTCTGTGGTTGTTGCTTTTATAAATAAGATATACTAGTTTTAAACCCGTGCAAATTGCACGGGATTGTAGGTTCAAGTATTGTTATTTATGAATACTGATTAGTCATATTTCCGATTTTCGATTTGTAATATAATTTTATATGACCGATATACTAAAAATATTGTAATATTAACATACAGTTTATATTTAAAGTATATCAAAACGCAATCAATCTATATAAATTTGAAATATCATAACAGAATTACAATATACAATGATATTAATACAAAAATCTCAAAATTTTCTTCATTATATATGCATTTTTCATCGTCACAACTCACTCATAAATCAGAGTTGTCAACATGTTGAATTCTTTGGAGATGGTTTGAAAACTAATAGTTTCAACTTACCTCATTCAAAATAATGAAATAGGTTGGTCATTACTTTGACCTTATAATAATACCTAATATAGTTTTTTACCTTATCAGAGAAAAAAGATATGACTGCCCCCAAAGCCCGTCATTACTCGTGTTTTTGTGAATGTTAAGTATCTATTATGATACTTTTCTATTTCAATATCCCATTTTTTTATCGTGGCATTTTTAATTTAATATTTGGAGCGTTTTTTTTCAAATAATATTTATCTGAAGCTTTAGGCATAAACTCTTGAATAGTTACTTTTTACCGTAATTAAAATTTTCATCCATGAAGTTTTATGCTAGAATTTTGTGGTATTTTAATGATATTGGTTTTATACAGATAAGATTATTATTCATAAATCATTATTTATTAATCTTTACGTCCCGGCCATCGTTATTTTTAATATTTACGTACAAATCATAAACGAAATCGTTTACGTACTGAACATAAACCAAGGCGGTTCTCGTTATTTAACTATTTCATCTTTGTTGTGGGTCCTGCTTCTATCGATTTACCAACAATAATCCATCGTTATTTTTTAATACTTACGTACAAATCATGTACATAACATAAACCTAAGCGGTTTTTTGTTAATTAATTTTTTCATCATTGTTGTTGATGCACAAATTTGTTTTAAATTTTTCTTTATTAGTAAAGATAAGATATGTGAATATATTGAATATATTTAAAACATTTGACAATAAACGTTTGCTATCATAAAATAAATTAAATTAGTGTTTTTAACTTTTAGTTTAACTGGTATGGTATTAGGTATTTTGTCATGGTTTTTTTCCATTGTCCAGTTTATTCTTATATATATGAAGATGACAATGGATGATTAGTCGAGTTTTCTAGATTTTATTTTCATCTTATGTTGAATTATTAAAATATAGAAGATATTAGTTTTTAAAGAAATATTATTATAAATTAGTACGATATATAAATATCAAATATTATGCATGAGATATAGGACAATATATCTTCTTGAACATAAATATTGCGCATGACATTTGGACCGATATATTTGATTGAACATGAATATTTATGAGATAATCAGTTATTTATATACATTTTGTACTTTTTTGTAACAATATTGTAAATTGAAATTGTAAATTGTATCAGTTCATGTATTTTATTGTAATTTTATTTTAGTTGTTATTGTAATTTGTTATTTATTGTTGCAAAATATTATAACAAATTTAACATGATATTATAACAAAAATGCACGGGTTACTTGTTAAAATTAACTAAAACGGTCTAAATATAACAAAAAATGCACGGGTTACTTAAAAATATTGTTATTAGTTTAATTATAAGACAATTTAAATATTAACCCGTACAATTTTGAAATTGTCTTAATACATGTTATAATTATACCTATTTTCATTTAAACTTGATATTATAACAAAATTTTGATAAAATTATCAATATAAATATTATACAAAGCGTCTTATTTTAGTTATATACTTATGCCAAATATGTATTGATTTTTTTTTTTGTAATTAATTCTGTATTAATTTCTAATCAATAATTTTTGTGTCGAAAACGTAAACTTTTTTACTTTTACATTGAAATTAAATTAATCTGTATTTTGGCGGGTCCCACGTTTTCTAAAAAAAAAAGAAAAAGCCTTGTTTAAGGTGAGTTTTTAATTTTATTTTTTTGGTTGAACATAAATATTACGCATGACATTTGAAACGGTATAGGTGATTGAACATAAATTAAAAATCAGATAATTATATATTTATGTACATTTCGTATTTTTTTGTAACAATATTGTAAATTGTAAATTGTATCAGTTCATGTATTTCATTGTATTTTATTTTAGTTATTATTTTAAAGTATTTCATTGCAAAAAATTGTACTGAATTTTTTTTTTGTAATTAATTCCGTATTCGTTTCTAATCAATAAATTTTTTTTGTCGAAAACGTGAACTTTTTACTTTTACATTGGAATTAAATCAATTTGTATTTTGGTGGGTCCCATGTTTTAGATTAAAAGAAAAAAGGAAAAAGAAAAGAAAATGGCATGCTTAAGGTGACGTGGGTGAAGAAAAATGCAAGAAATGATTCGATATTAATATAGATAAGATTAATTAGATTTTAACATTATTGGTGAAAATGTGTGAAAAAAGCGAATGTGGATGGTCTTAGAGCACCCATAATGGGAATTTTCACACTTTTCATCTTTGGGGTGAAAATGTGATAGGACATTAAATATATTAAACAAATGCAAGTAAGTGGATATTGGGGTGTGAAAGTTTTCACGTGTGCGAGAATTGGTGAAGAGCATCTTTTGTCCTTTAGCTACATTCACCAACCAATAGAGAGTTGACACATGGACATCCCCCAACAACTCTATTTTTTTTTACCCACAACAACTATATGAAACGTATATATTTAGTATAATTGAAGGCATGGTCTTAATGAGCAAGGACAAAAATTGAAGGCATCCCAAGGGGCTACATCAAGCGTGATTTTGGACTGTCAAAAGAGCTGTCCAATTTGTCTTACTTTTGCGATATTTCAACTTTGTATTTTTGTCTTGTTCCTCTTTAATTATGACCCTAGGATTGGTTGTTAGATGAATGACCTAGATGCAACTTGAGCCTTTATTTAAAGAGCTTCAACCTTATAAGAAATCATATTTGACAAATAAAGCCGAGAGTTGAAGGCCTCAAATGGCTCCTCTCAAAACCTCTTCTTGCTTAGTGCGGAAAATCTCTCATTAATTCGTGTTTGAGGATGAATTAGTTCTTGCTTTGTGATCTTGAACGAAATTCTGAGACTTGAGCTTGCTTTGTGATCTCGCTCGAGTCATATCCTAGGCTTAAAAACATGCTTTGTGATCTTGTTTTAAGTCATATCCTTTTTTCTTTCATGTTGTTTGTCTTTTAATTTTCATGCAAAAAATGTAACCTCAAAACATTCGCTCATTTCGTCCTTCAACAGACCCGAAAACTGTTCAAAACAGTACCGGAATACAAAGTCCAAAACAACCCTATTTTTATGTCTTCTTCGGGCCCATTTTTGCTTCAACGTGTAAATAAAGTTGGAAATGAAAATGTTACAAATTTAAAGATTCTTTTGTTATACTCCAACACCGTCAGTAGTCACTTATTTTTCTCTCTCTTCCACTTTACATAAGGAATAAGTAATAGATTTTTGTTCACACAAAACACTTACCCACGTGCAATTAAATTTAAGCCATATAAAACATTCTAAAAAAGGAAAGAGGGAAGAAAATTTGAATAGCTTCGAAAAGAAAAGAGGGAATAAATGATTGATTAGGAAGGACGATAAGTTCATTCATGGTTTGGTCTGTAGTCCATCCGGTTTGGTCCAGAGCCGGACCAAAGACCAAAATAGATTAAATAGATGAATTATGATACATACCAAATAAAATATGGTCTGGTCTACTATTTAGTTCAACCGCGTTGTGCGCAGTCTAAAGAAATAACGTGTATTTTCAAGGCACGATATTACATCAAAACGGCTTAGATAAGGACTACTGTTGTTGGTATGGATCATCGAGTTGCTCGAGTCCGAAATACCTTTATTGAGCATCAAAAATTATTTTCAATTGAATAAAACTAGTTTTTGACCCGTGCAAAGTTGCACGAGTATATTTTTAGGAAATTGTGGTGGATAATTAATATTTACCGAATATAGACAATAATACATGAATATTTTGCACTCAATTTTTGTTATGTTAATAATACGTTAAAATGCAAATTTAAATTATGTTTTAGAACATTAAACCGAGTACCCAAAAATGTAAATATCAATATAAATCAAAATAATTTTCAAAATGAATAAGGATTACACTATCTTTCAAGAAAACAAAAATATAAAATTAATATAAACAAACTAATTTTATTCTAAAAACTGAAAAAAATCATGGTAAACTACATTAGTTGTTTTGTTGGATATACGCTTATTATCATCACAAATAATCAAAAGTTGCAAGCCTTGTTTTTCTGTAACACTGAAATATTATTAACTGTTTTGTAACCATTGTTTAAGAGTGGCTCCAAATTTGTGTTGGTTCGAGATTCTTGTTTACCCGTGATTGAATTTCGGAAATGTTGGCCCTTGTTTTTATTTCGTAATTGTGGTCATTTGTGAATTAGTTAATCGATTGATTAAGAATGGCTGGCATATTTGAGTGGGTTGGGGATGCAGGTTGGCCCATGATTGAAATTCGAAAATGTTGGCCCTTGTTTTTATTTCGGAATTATGGTCATTTGTGAATTAGATAATCGATTGATATAAGAGTGGCTGACTGATTTTAGTGGGCTGAGGATTGCTGGTTGGCTTTGATGATTAAAATTCGAAAATGTTGACCCTTGCTTTTATTTCGGAAGTGTGGTCATTTGTGAATTAGATAATCCATCGAAATGACGATATTGTCGCCATTATAACAGACTTGTCGTAGCGGAATATTCTTGACAGCCTGTCATTGCCACCTTCCCGAAAATGGAACGGTGGCTGGTAATTTGTTAGTTGCTGAAATATTTTGTTCCAAGTTAATTCTCGGTAATGATTGACTATCTGACCAGATTTGAAAGGATTTTAAAAATTTAAAGATTTTCCGAAAAATCGAACAATAAGATATTTTTAATTACTTTTTGAAAATTTTATATCGTTATGTTTAATTCACTATTAAAATTTTGCCTTGCAACAATTTTAAAATTTAATTGTTGTATTTTATAGTTTTTAATTTTAAATTTGTTTTTATTAGAATTATTTAATTAAATTTATTAAAAATTATCGTAAAAATTGTATTTCTAAAAATATATCTGTTATAATATAGTCGAGTTTTAAATAATAACGGTATTAATTTATCCACTATTTTATAATCTAGTTTTAAATATATATGTTACTTTAAGGTCTAGTTTTGACCGTTTTGTTTCCGACTTGATTTTCGCAAAATATTTAAAATGACGATATTGATTTATCCACTATTCTTGATTGTTATTTTAAGTTATTTTTATTGTTTTTTAATTCAGCATTGTCGTAACAATTGCACTTTTTTTCGATTGCTGTAAATTGTTATTTACTGTAGTTTATTGTAATTATGTATTGGACATAGATCGTTATTTAATAATTATGCACAGATCGACTTTCAAAATTATTATATTTTCATATATAATATTTAAGTTTAGGTTATACATATCGAAGTTTACGTAGAAAATCATGTTTAGGGAGTTAAATTAAAAGTATTACGTAATAATTACACAACCTAGCTATTGAATTACCGGTAGTTATTTCATACTCCCTCCTATTCTGGGTTTTCTTCCCTTTTGTAGGGGGTAGGGATGGCAGTCTCACCCTGACCCTGTGGATATCCATCGACCCGAAACTAAATGGATGGGATATGGATGAATTTTTTTTTACAATTTAGGGTGGGATATGGATATGGGTGAATTTAGGGTGGGGTATGGATCATTGTCTACCACCCGCTTATCACCCGGTGGATATCCTAAATTAATGAGTAAAATTATTTTTTTTCTAAAAAGTATTAATAAATATTTTGATTAGAAAAATGCTTTCAATTTGTAAAGTTTTTTAAAAATAAACTTAGAATCTACTCGTTAATGTTTTGTTGCACTTTTTTATGGGCGTGTAAAGCTTGTGCGGATTAGTTTCGCAGTTGTAAGTTGTAAAATTGTAAATATGGTTAATAGGATTAAAATTTATGTTCAATTTTCTCAAAAAACCTATGTAATCCGAAATTGTTTGGTAATGTACGCTTTAAATTTTATCGTCTTAGGTGTATATTTTTGATATATCACCTTGAAATTTATGAGGGTGGAAATATCCAACGGGTGCCCACTCCACCCGCTTCACCCCGTGGATATGGATATGGATGGATGAAAAAATATTAAACGGATAAGGGTGAGATATGGCCGGATGACCACAAATTAAATGGATATGGATATGGATATGGCTCCACCCCATCCATATCCCACCCATTGCCATCCCTAGTAGGGGGCACAATACTCAAGCTAAGGAATAATGTATTTTAATGAAAAAAGAGTAGGGTGAGTTTGGAATAGGTTAGAGGGATGAATAATTATGAGTTAAATAATGATTTGTGGGCCACAAACATTAATGAAATTAATAAAATATGAGTAAAAAATTTGGGTGGGGTTGGGTGATAGGAGAGAGTGATGAATAAATATAATTAAAAGTTACCAAAATAGGAAAGGATAAGAAAACGTGAATAATCCGTTTAAGGAAATAGCGAAGAAAACGGTGAATATGAGGGAGTAATAAATTAGTAAACAATAATGCGGATCGTCCCACCATAACGAACTAAAAAAAATGTTTAAGGCTGGATTGATGATGTGGCGCAACCATGACTCTAAATGATTTTGTATTAATATAGATGAGATACTTTAAAGTTGCATAACTCATACATTTATCATTGTATATTTTTTTATGACATATCTTAAAATTGCGATAAAATAAATTATGAGATAAATTCATTACTCACGCTATTAATATTTTACTTAAATCGATTAGTTAGCTAATTTTTCATATACTATTAGAACCCGTCAAAGTTGCACAGAAGATGTAATACCTGGGTTTAAAGACCCATTTCTAAGCCTGAGGCTATGGACCATCCGACTTGATACCGACTTAGAAAGAGAGAGAGTAGACCTTCCATAGGAAGGAAGCCCAACTGTTCGGGCAGGCTCGATCGAGTGGGACCAACTCGACCGAATGAGACCAACTCGGTCGAGTTAGTTCAACTCGGTCGAGTAAGACTAACTCGGTCAAGTAAGACCAACTCGGTCGAGTTAGTCAGTGGTTTTGGTTGCGACGGTATGACGGTACAAAGGAGTGTTGTTGGTTGTGAGTTGTGTGATCCAGGGGATCGATATTGGTTTATTGAACAACATGTTTGTATTTTTGTTATATACATATGAGTTTGTGTGGTGCTTGTACTGACGCGTGTCTTTGTATGTTCCTTTCCTATTTGTCTTTGCGGTGATCCATTGTGGTATGTAAATGATGAGCAGTGCGATAGTTTCAGGTGTAGGTACTTCGATGATGTGCTTGCTGAGATACTTGTTTGTTGTGTGCGGGACGAGTCAACGAGAAGAGTTTATATAATAGTCATCAATAGAGTTGACCGTTTGCGGACTTGGGTTGGACATGGACCGGCCTAACCTATCAAAAAGTGTCCAACGAGCCTTTTTTTTATGCCCGTGTCCGCTATGGCGGGCCTACTGTAGTTGCCCGTACCCGCCCTATATACTTTAGCGGGCCAACCCGCAGGCTAGCGGGCTTTTAATTTAATTAATTACTCGAAAAATCAAACCAACAAAACGGTAAAAAAAACATGGATTACCAAATTTGCAAAATAAAAGTTATAACTTAAAAGTTAAGGTCACGTTCACAACTTTCAAAATAGTAACTAAACATTATAGTTGTTTCATATAAAGTCTCAAAACACATTAAAATATCAGTGGAGGAAGACACGTCTTTATCTGTCATTATCCACGTCTTGCTCTTCATCCTCGATGTGAAACCCGTGAGAATAATGAGATATTATACATATATATCAATAGCTACTCTACTGATATAACAAAATAGCAGAGAAAAAAATATATTTGGAGAGAGAATTACTAATTTAGTGGTAGAATAAAAGTAAGTAAAAAATTTACCTAACGATAACCCTTTAGCTCGTAACCAATCTTCATTATACACATACTATTTTGAATAAAATATTTTTCAGTTTTAATTTTTATTTATTTTTGTTAGGTTATGTAGCGGGCCTAGCGGGTTGTCCGTAGACAATTTTATTTAGTCCAAACCTGTCCATTAATTTTAGCGGGCCTAATTTTCTTGTCCCTACCCACTTATTTTAAATTTTTTTGTGACCAAACCCGCTAACAAAGCGGGCCGAACGGGACGGGCCAAAATGATTGGCCTGCATTTGGCCAGCTTTAGTCATCAGTTATCTTTAAAGAGTATAGGGCTTGTATATTAATGTAAGGTTGTGTAAACGTTGTAATAACTTATTAATCGTTCTTTCATGATCTATTTAATATTACGTTCCTCGGGAAACTGAGATGGTAGCGTCCTTGGTGACTGATGAAGGCCTGGCTAAGGCTCCTTGAAAATCTGGGGTGTTACAAAAAACATAGTAAAATAGTTTTTATTAGTTTTGTATATATAAATCTAAAACTTATTAAAAAAATATAGAATAATAGTGTTGTCAATATGTTAGAATTAGTCGGGCGACAACGTTCATTATTTAAAATTGGAGACTTGGAGTAATATTTGGTCTCGCCTTTTATCCTTATCTATAACCTCTTATTTTCAATTGTCCGACTATCACAGTTTGTCCTTTATTATCTATTATTTTTTTCATATTTCAAAGTATTTGAGAACGTTAGTTGTAACAACCCGAAAAGAAAGAGGCTGACCTGAGACCCGAAATTGACCCAAACTATAGCATCCGAATGTGACCCAAAATCTAAATCGATCCGATCGAATCCAAAAATGACCTGAACTATCTTGACCCGTAACTAGTCCAACCCAAAGTAGCCCGATCAGAAACCACCAAATCCGAAAATGACCCAACAAAACATAGTTTTGGAGTGATATTGCCATATTGCTGGACTCTACGCAATTTTTATGTTATTCATTTATGAAAAGTGTGTATTTTGTGGGGTAATACCATACTAGTATGTTCTATTTTGAAGTACAATGGTACGCCTAAAATAGTTGAATGTTTAGGATTGGTTTATTGAATTATTACAAAATATTGTAAATAAGCCATACAAAATTAAGTCAAAGGAATATTGTCGTGAAATGTTTAGTATGTTCCCGTTCTTTAAGTCTTACCATTGTAAAATATTGTCGTCAAAAAATTAAACCCGAAAAGTAAGTCATACAAAATTATATCTCAGTAAAATCAATTTTAAACCTTGAACATAAATCTAAGTTCTAAATTTTCGCAAGCATCAAAATGATCGGTTTATTAAATTACATAATAAAGACTTCTTTACAAATAAGAGATTATCGACCAAGTAATACTCCGTAGACATCTATTTACTCAAACAGATAAATATTCTACATAATCAAATCATTAAAAACTATACATGGATATAGATAATGTGATTAGCTAAAATCATGAAAAGAGAAAGTATAATAATTTCGTAATATAATAATCACAATCAAAATTAATATGAAATTAAGTAATAATGTTTACTATAAATAACGAAATAACTAATAGGCGGGAAAATATTGAACCAATGACTATCATGTGTCAAATGATTTCTCTTTTATACTTATATATAGATACTATATCCAATGTTACTATAATTCTTTTCACTACTAACATAATTACTTTTATTATTTGGACATATAACTTTAAGAAACTTATATATTTATATAAATATATTATATATATATATATGCATTAAATCAAATCGAAATAATTATGGAATGTTATATTTTTTAGAAATCGAACTTAATTTATTTACCTTTTAATAGTTTTCAAAATATAACATACTTATATTATATTTGTGTATGTTAAATAATTATTTTTATACTAATTAGTACCATAAGTGATGAATGTTTTTTTTTTTCTTTTTTCAGAAAAACAAAGGATCTTTATTTCATTAAATAGGAGTGAAAGTACAAGACCCTAGACTCAACTACAAAGGAGACCAGAATAGTCCCCTTGCTAAAAAAAACCATGGGGAAAAAAACAAGACAAAAATAATTGTCTAGACTAGAAAAACATTGCGTAGCAATGTGAAAAAAAACTGGTGAGAGCCAAAGAAATCCCAAAAGTATCATTAACTAATCACAAATACTTTAGAATCTTGGCTTCGGAGAGTCCATAAGAACTATGAAACATCCGAATAACAACTTGCCTCCGAATTTCCTTTACCACTGTAACTATTGATTGCTGACCCCCTTTGAAAATCATGTTGTTCCTTTCCTTCCAGACCGCATACAGAGTGCTTAACGGAGCACATCGCCTCCTCTTCTTAATCCAACTCCGGCCACGATTATGTGAATGAAACCAACTCAAAATTGCAGCCCCATTTTTCGATTAAGTCATCCCTCACAGCTAAGACATTATTCCAAGCCCATGTAGTGGCTGTATTTTTGGTTGCATTCCAGACGTCCTAATCACTAAACAAATATGCCTGGATCCATTTCAACCAGATTGATTGTTGTTGGGTTACTATCTTCCAAACCCACTTCACAGCCTGCGTCTTGTTCCAAATTAGAATTTCACGGATATCAAACCCACCCTCCTCCTTAGGTTGGCAGATAACAACGCACTTTTGAAACACAAATCTGCGACCTCCATTGTCAATCCCCCATTAAACATCCTTGCACATCTTTGCAATTTTCTTGACAACCCCCTTTGGAAGAAGAACACAAGCTCCCCAAAAATGATTAATACCAAAAATAACGAAATTAATGAGCTGAGCTTTCCCAGCATAAGAGAGGTGATGACTAGACCAATGACCAATTTTTGCTTTGATTTTCTCAAAAAGAGGAGAGAACATAGGCAAAGTGAGTCTGAAAGTGAAAAGAGGAATACCCAAGTATTTGAACGGAAAGTACCCTCAGTGAACCCGGTGGTATTAAGAATAATATCCTTGACTGGTTTAGCTACACCCCCGAAATACACTGAAGTTTTCATGGGGTTAGCTGATAAACCAGAGCAAGAAGCAAAAGTAGCAAGACAGGTTGCAACAGCAGCCACAGAAGGAACATCTCCCCTGACAAAACAAGGAGATCATCAGTAAAAACCAGATGAGTAAGCTTAATCCTGACACATTTAGGGTGATAAGAAAACCCTGCCATAGAATGAAGGCCCCTTAAATGCCTAGAGAGAACTTCCATACAAAGAACAAACAAGTAAGGCGACAGAGGATCTCCCTGTCTAAGACCTCTCTTTCCTTTAAAGTATCCCTCCACAGACCCATTAATATTGATTGAATACCAATGGGTTGTAACACAAGCCATTATCCATTTCACAAAAAGATGAGGGAGAGCAAATCGAAGAAGACATTGACGCAGAAATGTCCAATTCACAGAATCAAAAGCTTTCTTGATATCAACTTTGACAATGCATCTAGGAGTAGTGGCAGCTCTAGAGTATTTAGTTGCAAGCTCATGAGCCAAAAAAGAATTGTCAGATATGTCCCTGCCTTGAACAAAGGCAGCTTGCTCCAAACCAATAACCCCACCCAAAAGACCTTTAAGTTTATTGGCTATTATTTTAGTGACAGTTTTATAGAAAACTGTACAACACGAAATGGGCCTGAAATCAATCACAGTAGAAGGGTTAGTCACTTTTGGAATAAGAGTAATTAAAGTACTATTGGCCGCTTTAGGAAGCTTGCATGTATTAAAAAACTCATGGACTGCTAGGCAAAAATCATTGCCAACAGTGTCCCAAGAAGCTTTGAAAAAAGCCAGAGCCATAACCGTCAACGCATGGACTACTATTATGATCAATAAAATTGAGGGCCTGGCAAATTTCAGAGGATGTAATAGGGGTTAAAAGTCCAGAATGAACAGAGGGAGAGAAGGAACCCGAGCTAAAAACATAAGCAGGTACTGGAAGCACATCATCAGTAGTGCCTAATAAGCCTTCATAGTAGTCAAGGAAAACTTTAGCCACCTGTTGAATTCCCGTGCATTGATTTCCAATAGCATCTTTAATGAAACCTACATTCTGACATACATTTCTTTTAGTAATCTTTGCATAGAAGTAGTGGGTATTTGAGTCATCAAGCATAAGGTCTGCTAGCTTAGCTTTTTGGTTAAGAAAGTTTATCTCAGTGGTCCGAATACTAAGATACCTCTTCATCAAATCCTTGTGTTTGTGTAACAGCTCAGAATTAAGAGGGTCATTCTGAAGCTGCTCGTGACATCTGTTCAGGGCATCCTTAGCAAGACAAACTTTCTGCCCATTACTCATAAACTCAGCCTTATGAAGAGACCTAAACTCCTTCTTCAAACCTCGGAGTTTAGCAAAAAGCCTACTTATTCTATCACCAGTGCAGTTAATTG
Organism: Silene conica; assembly: GCA_029255685.2. NCBI lineage: Eukaryota > Viridiplantae > Streptophyta > Magnoliopsida > Caryophyllales > Caryophyllaceae > Silene > Silene conica. Next base: position 81,538,636 of record CM055314.2, read on the forward strand.
ACCACCCACGCTCAACAATCTCTTTATAATTAGGATAGTTCGCCCAACAGTTTAAGTATCTGAAGGAACGCTTCCTAGCAATTGCATCAGTTGGAATTTGCAGCACTGCAGGGGAATGGTCTGAGACACCTGCATCGAGAAACCAAGCATTTGAGGAAAAAACAGTAAACCAGTGAGGATTGATAAGCACTCTATCCAATTTTGCCCACTTTGTAGAAGAAGGGTGGTGATTGGACCAAGTGAAATAGGAGCCAGTAGCAGTATGGTATGTCAGTTGACAGGTATCCAAACAATTCCTGAAATCAATCATATTTGATACATGGTAGGTTGATCCCCCACCCATTCATCAGAAGAGAGAACAACATTGAAGTCACCAATACAAACCCAAGGAGAGTTTATTACAGCGGCATGGCGAATAAGAGAATTCCATAAATCAACTCTAGCACCTGCATTATTATATGCATAAATGAAGGTACAATATAATAGAATTGAGTCTGAGTAGCGAGATGAGTAACAGTGCAGTGGATAGACTGAGCACTAGTATTCAACATCGTAACAGCAACCTCACTTGGATCCCAAAGCACCCAAATACGGCCATTATAATGAGCATTATAATTATTAATAATAGAATAATGATAAAAAAACTCGATCAATAGCAGCAGCATTGTGCGCTTTTACATGAGTTTCTAACACAGAACAACAAACCACCTTGTTTTTCAGCAGGAAATCCAAGACCTTCTGCTGTTTTAGAGGGTTATTTAACCCTCTAATATTCCAAGATGCTAAAATCATAGCAACAGGAGCCCATCAGGGTCTGGGTCAGCATCCAATACTTCAGTTTCCTGATCAAAACTACCTTCATCCTCAAATCCCTCCAAATATTGGAATCTATTTTTCAAATTTGTCATAACCACTCTATCAGACACCTTAGCTTTAGCTTTAGCTCTACTAGTACCATCCAAATGTTGATTCGGTGGAGTGTGAACAGGACTAGGAGGGTTTGGTGCTGGGTCATCAGATAATGATTCTTGCGCAGTCGGTGCTGGGATATCCTCTTTTGGCTTTGTACGAAAAACCTTTTTAGCCTGTCCCACTCTACACTTATATTTATTGTGACCAATTCTACGACACGAGTGACAAAAGAGAGGCACCCACTCATAATCAAGTCGTTGCTCTACCATCCCTCTGTATGGAGTTTTGAAGGAAACAGACTTAGGCAAATCCTTGTATATGTCAACATTAATCAAAACTCGAGCAAAAGCTAGTTTGGTCTTATTTGTAGTGTATTCATCAGCACTAATAGGACTGCCCACAAAGCTAGCCACCTTACTCAATCCTTTTTCAGACCAGAAACATGGATTGCGATTACGGAATTTAACCCAAAATGGCACAACATAAATAACATGAAGTTCCTCAACAATAGTGGGAGTCGAATCCTTCAAAAGAAGGGGAAATCCTTGCATATTCCATGAATCATTCTTAATTTTTTCACAATCAGCAACATTTGTAAATCGAAATAGAACCATCCCCTAGCAAAATAGAGCACCTCCGGTGTAGCAACATGGTTCATGATTTAGAGACCAAAGAAACCATGTAATCAAGAGTAGTTTGACGACCCATAACCGTACCCACCATAGTACTTTGCCAATATTCAATTTCATTAACTATATCCTCCTCTTCAATTTCGATTCCTGATTCATTAGGGTTAACAAACGAGAGACTCATTTGTAGGGAATAAAGCATGTATTCGCCCTAAACTTGCAAGATTATAATGAAATTTACAATTGTGAATATTGTCATAAGATAAATAAAACATGAAAAGGAGTACAACCTTTAGTCCTTGCGCGAAAGGCCTAAGAACAGGAATTAACGCAAATTCCCTCTTATAACTTGCACCCAAGACTTGATTGAGATGATGCCGCGTGTGCTAGAATATACTCTCCAATTGCCTTGCAATATGGGGAGAGCTTTTGAGGTTTTAGATGTGAGATCTGAGTTTTGAGAGAAGAATGCTCTCAAAACCCTAATTTTCCTTGAGATTGATTTTAATCAGTGCAACAAGAGTGTTTGACATAAGGAGAAGTCTTCTCCTTATGTACTACACTTCGGCCGAAATAAACGAGTAGGGTAAGAGTGGGCTTTCCACTCTTACCTTATTCTGATTCGTGATTCGACCCATTTAGCTATAAGTTATTCGCGGGATTTTAATTATAAATCGCACACTTGTTATCAGATATTAACGCAGTCGATGTATTAATAATGGTCTGATAAAATACGATATTGTATGATTACCCAAATTAATATAACTGTTTATATTAATACGCGAATACAATATTTAATTAAATATAACCGTTTATATTTAATTTACGAATTAATCATGTAATCCGTATTAGCTAAAATTATTTAATCCGTATTAAATAATAATCTCAACATCTTATTGACTAATTTAATAGTCAATACCTCTGACTAACTGTTTAGTCGTATCCGGCATAAATGTGACTGTATTTTCATACCTTCACATCTCTCAAACGTGTCCTATAGGTGTGACGTATAGGGACCAGTTGATCACCGCCATCTGTATGACAATAACGTCAAACTTATCTAGCAAGCCAACCGTTATTGATAAACGTGGATCAACTGGTAATAATACAGAAGTATGCCCTTGTGATCCTTAAAGAGATTTAATAAGTCATTGTACTTAATTGTCAAGGACACCAGCCCCAACAATCTCCCACTTGTCCGTACAAGGGTATGTGCAATGACGTTATCACACTACATGTGGAGGACACAAGTTCCAACAAACTCCCACTTGTCCGTACAAGTGTAGGTGCGATAACCGATTCTCATATCCTTTTAAAATTTCTCCCACTCAATGTAAGACAATTTGCAAATCCGCATTTGCAAAGGTCGTATCTCACAAGCGATCTGTATCAAGAGTGGTTTCCCCGACTAGAGAGTAACTTAACTGATAAAACGAATCTGTATTCGAGCATGGCCATGCATTTCAGTTACTACTCCTCGAGTGGCCCTGAGAAATGATAAAATCCTGATAAGGGTTTGGATATTTCCCTCAACTCGAATCCTGCCGATATCGCGCAGCATGAAATAACCCAGAAAAAATCCTCTTGGCCCCTGTTACGATGACCGTGGGAAAGAAACCAAAGTTACCCAAAATCTGCCTTAATCTCAAGAGACAGTTGAAAGTCAAAAGATTCGACTCTAAGGAACACTGTGGAGGTCCTATCCACGACCTGACACCCAATGTTATAAAACATTTAGGACTCCATAACGTTGTCACGGGGTGTCCTACGAGATATCCGTATAACTCGCCTTTGTGATTGGTCAGTCATCCGCGTGACTTATGGCTCGTTGAACCCACCATCAACCAACGTCACAAAATGATTACCTGAGTTATCAGCTCAAGTGGGTAATCAAGGACTAAAACGATGTAATGTTATTCAGTTCACTTTGTGGTGTTCAAAATTGGCGTACAATTCCACATGAAAAACAAAACATTATATATCATAACAATGAGGTTGAATAGAGTACACGAGAAAATGAATTATTACATGAATTCATAAAAGAGTACTACAACTTAGGAACACATCTAATTCCCATGGAATGAATGTGCCCTTCATGCTTATCACGTGGTAATGCTTTAGTGAGAGGATCAGCTATGTTGTCATCCGTAGCGATCTTATCAATGAAAATCTCTTTTTGCTCCACGTAATCTCTGATTAGATGAGCTTTCCGTTGTACATGCCTAGCCTTGTTGCTAGACTTATGCTCCTTAGCTTGGAAGATGGCACCTTTATTATCACAATAAACGGTGATTGGGTCATTCGAACTAGGCACTACTGATAGTCCTTGTAAGAATTGACGCATCCATATTGCTTCCTTAGCTGCTTCCGAGGCGGCATAGTATTCGGACTCAGTCGTAGAATCTGTTGTAACACTCTGTTTAGAACTTTTCCAGCTGACAGCAGCGCCATTAAAAGTAAAAACGAATCCAGACTGAGATTTCGAGTCGTCTCGATCCGTTTGGAAGCTAGCATATGCGTAACCCGTGGCGCAGAGCGTTGAGTCGCCTCCATAAGTCAATCCCCAATATTTAGTCCTCCGTAGGTACTTAAGAATGTTTTTCACGGCCATCCAGTGTTGTTCACCTGGATGAGCTTGGAATCGACTGGTCATACTCAATGCATATGCAACGTCTGGACGTGTGCATATCATGGCATACATGATCGATCCTATTGCCGAAGCATAAGGAATCCGACTCATGCGCTCTTTCTCTTCCAATGTCTTAGCTTCTTGAGACTTGCTCAAGTGAAGCCCAGTAGTCATAGGAAGGAACCCTTTCTTGGAGTTCGTCATGCTGAATCTCTCTAGAATCTTATCTATGTAAGAATCCTGACTGAGAGACAACATCCGTCGTGATCTATCCCTGTAGATACGGATGCCCAAAATTCTTTGTGCCTCTCCCAGATATTTCATCTGGAAATGGTTTTTCAACCATGCTTTAACCGAAGATAAGAGAGGTATGTCATTCCCAATTAGGGATGTCATTGGGGCGGGGCGGTGCTGGATATAGGCTCCCCCGTACCCGTATCCATCAAGAAATCCTCGTACCCATCCCCGCCCCACCACCCATGGCGGGTACAAATTTCCAAAACCATCCCCGCCCCACCACCCATGGCGGGTACAAGTTTCTAAAACCATCCCCGCCCCGCCCCACCTACCCGTTAACCCGCTATACTATAAATTTTTCCGATCTTTTTTCGTAAAAGTTGGTTTAATCGCTATTAATTTCTGTTTTCAGGAATTTGTTTATATAATTTTAGTTATTTACCAAATAAGTTGGTAAAATACTTTATAAAATAGCTATTTTTAATATTACGTCTTAATTATAACAACATAATGTTTGTAAAATTATCATAATAATGGTATTAATTTTTGTAATAATTGGCGAGTAGGCGGGTATGAGGTGGGTAACACACAAAAACCATCCCCGCCCCACTACCCATGGCGGGTACAATTTTCATACCCGTCCCCGCCCCACCACCCGCCAAAGCTTTACCCATCCCCGCCCCAACTGGGGCGGGTGCGGGCGGTCTCCACTTGTACCCGCCCCAATGACATCCCTATTCCCAATCAAGAGTATGTCATCGACATACAGTACTAGGAAGACAATCTTGCTCCCACTCGACTTGATATAGAGACATGGTTCCTCGACTGATCGAATGAATCCATTCTCTTTTATCACTTGGTCGAAGCGATGATTCCAACTCCGCGATGCTTGCTTAAGTCCATAGATGGAACGCTTAAGCTTGCAAACCTTCTTAGGATGTTCTGGATCAATAAAACCCTCGGGTTGTACCATGTACAACTCTTCCTCCAAATAACCGTTTAAGAAGGCGGTTTTAACGTCCATTTGCCATATTTCATAGTCATGAAATGCGGCTATCGCTAAGATAATCCGAATGGAACGTAGCATGACTACGGGTGCAAAGATCTCATCGTAGTGCAAGCCTGGCACTTGGGTGAAACCTTTAGCAACTAGTCTTGCCTTATGGATATCTTCTTTACCTTCCACGGCATGCTTTATTTTGTAAAGCCATTTGCATTGAAGGGGACGTACCTTTGCAGGTAGGTCCACAAGATCCCACACCTTGTTCTCATACATGGAGTCCATCTCGGATTGCATGGCTTCTAGCCATAGCTTTGAGTCAGAACTGGTCATGGCACCTTTATAGGTTGAGGGTTCATTACCCTCTAGGAGTAAGACGTCATCCATATCATGTTCCTCGACCATACCAATGTATCTGTCCGGAGGAATGGAGACTCTTCCCGACCTCCTAGGTTCCTCAGGAATATCTACCGCAGCCTCGGTTGAAGGAACTGTTTCCTCCAATGGTTGTTCGGTAGTTGGTTCTTGAACCTCTGATAAATCGAAGGTTCTATTACTCGACTTGTTCTCGAGAAATTCTTTCTCTAAGAACGTCGCACTAGCCGCAACAAAAACACGTTGTTCGGTTGGCGAGTAGAAGTAATGACCAAAAGTTCCCTTTGGATAGCCTATAAAGTATGTCTTGACCGATCGCGGGCCGAGCTTATCCTCGTGTCTCCACTTGACATAAGCCTCGCAGCCCCAAACCCGAATAAAGGACAAGTTAGGGACCGTTCCCTTCCATAATTCGTATGGAGACTTGTCAACAGCTTTAGACGGACTTCGGTTAAGTATTAGAGCGGCCGACAAAAGAGCATAGCCCCATAATGAATCAGGCACAACGGTGTGACTCATCATGGATCGAACCATATCAAGTAAAGTTCGATTTCTCCGTTCGGACACACCATTTAATTGTGGTGTTCCAGGTGGAGTCAACTGTAGCACGATGCCACAGTCTTTAAGGTGTTGATCAAACTCGTGTGAAAGATACTCACCACCACGATCAGAACGTAGTGCTTTAATCTTTCTTCCCAGCTGGTTCTGTACCCGATTCTTGTATTCTTTGAACTTATCAAAGGATTCACTTTTATGCTTCATTAAGTAGACATAGCCATATCTACTCAAATCATCCGTGAAAGTGATGAAATACCTATATCCCTCTCGTGCGTTGATCGACATAGGGCCACATACGTCCGTATGTATGAGTCTTAATAGGTCGGCAGCGCGCATTCCAACACCTTTGAAGGAAATACGAGTCATTTTACCGATGAGACATGATTCACACGTGCCATATGATTCGAAATCAAAGGCCGAGATAGCTCCATTCTGTATGAGCTGTTTAACGCGTTTCTCATTTATGTGTCCCATACGACAATGCCATAGGTAAGTTTGATCTTTGTCACCTACCTTTAATCTCTTATTATTCACATGTAATATTTCAGTGGTTTGATCTAAAACATAAATTCCATTCATGGAAACTGCCTTGCCATAAATCATATTGTGTAAGGAGAAAATACAGCTATTATTCTCTATTACAAATGAAAAACCAAGTTTGTCAAGCGCAGAAACTAAAATAATGTTTTTGGACAAACAAGGAACATAATAACAGTTATACAAAGATAACTCGAATCCACTTGGAAGCTGGATCACGTATGTTCCCCTCGAGACTGCAGCAACACGTGCTCCATTCCCGACACGCAGGTCAACCTCACCCTTGATGAGGGGTTCTTGGTTTCGGAGGCCCTGCACATGATTACATAGATGAGAACCACAACCAGTATCTAGTACCCAAGTTCCGTAACTTGCATGGTTAATCTCAATCATGTGAATAAAAGAAGAAGAAGACATACCAACAGGAGTAACACGGCCTGCCTTAATGTCCTCACGATACACGGGGCAGGAGCGCCTCCAATGCCCAGTCTTGTGGCAATGGTGACATTCCATGCTTGTATCTTTGCTCTTTGTTTTGCCCTGTGAGTTGCTCGACTCACCTGGCCCACTCTTAGTAAATCCTGACTTCTTAAACTTGGGCTTGCCTACTGTTAGGTCGCCCTGAGCTTTAGCTTTACCCTTACCCTTACCCGTACTGGAAATCATGAGAACATCTTGCTTCATGCTCCCACTTAATTTCAGATCCTTCTCGGTCTGTACGAGAAGGGAGTGGAGCTCATGAGGAGTCTTCTTCATGTCGTTCATGTAATAGTTGGCCCTGAAGAGGGCGAACCCATCATGAAGCGAATGAAGCATTCGATCAACGATTATGTTCTCACTGATCTTGCAGTTTAGGGCCTCCAGTTTCTCGATATTCTCAATCATGTGAAGAATATGTGGGCTAACTGCTTGGCCCTTCTGGAGTTTCTCCTCAAAGAAGCGACAGGTATGCTCATAAGAAACGATTCTCGGAGCCTTTGAGAATTCGTTAGTGAGCGTGGTGAAAATCTTGTTTGCACCATGGGTTATGAAGCGTCTTTGCAAATTGGATTCCATTGCATAGATGAGTACGTTCTTTATCGCACCCGCTTCCATGACAAAGTCGCTATGAGCGCGAATTTCGTTAGCTCTAGCTCCAGTTCCTGGGTGTGGCGGAATTGGCTCAGTTAAATACTTAAGCTTTCCGTCAGCAATGGCAGCATTCCGTAGTGCTGCCTCCCAGTCAGAGAAGTTTGACCCATCATTCCTCAGTCTAGTAGACTGATTCATGGAGTCCATGAAGGCTTTTAGCCAGGATTCACGTGCTAGCTTGGCACTTGGCATTGGGTCTTCACTAGCCATTAGTTATACAGCAGTTTAATTAAACGTGTTCTATACTGAAAAGAAGATAAAACAAAACCATATAAGCAACTCATTGTTGTGATTTAAGTCTATATTATATTGTATTTAAACTCGTAGACTTATGCATTTATATAATTGATCTCCCTCAAGAATTATATAAACGATCCCAAGAATCAATTTCCGTATATTGATAAGCCCACAGCTTGGCTAATTCCACCGTTGGAACTCTTGGTCGATAGATTTCCGTAAATCCTATCTATTAGTCCATCTCAGTCGCTGGATATTATCGAGTGACCATGATATTGAGATAAAATAAATCATCTGTTCCCACTTACCCGACGTAAAAGGGGTCATATTATGCCTACCGACGAAGAAGGGATGGGATTCATGGGAGTCTGATTTATAAAGACTAGTCTCAATTTTTGGTTATACGAGGAAGACCCCATCAACTTATATTTATCCATTTTAAGTGAACTAATATCTAGCATTTGCGTGAATGAATGAAATAAAGTGATGGCTTTGCAATTGACATGTGACATCTGTATTGTCACAGAAAACTAACACGTAACCTCTACATGAGTCAGTTTTCAGGCATGTTATAGGTGGTTTGGTTTTAGGCGGAATATGATGCAAGCTATTATCGATGAAAGCATAAAATAAATGCAATAAACGTAAATAAAAGTCCTAGTGTGGCCTATCCTACCAAAATAAACATAAAACAACTTGGAATCCACCGTTGGACCCTAGAAGTTTGTCTTGATGTTCCATCTTGGTCCTTGCAGCGGGAGTGAGCATCCGGTCTCCGTCTTCGGTCTTCACAAAATTACTAATTTAAATTACAAATATAACCCTATTTACATTCTAATTTAAATACAAAAGTAATTACATGGCAAAAACCCAAAACGGAGATTCAAGATCTCAAAATTACAAGCAAGACTGTGTCCCATCATTACGGTGACACAATCTTCTAAGGCCACACTAAGTTACAACCGTTTGCAAGAATTAAATACGTTATTGAAAGCATTCAAGGCATTCAACAAGACGATAAATAAGATGCATCAACTAAATAAAATTCATACATGACATAATACTGTTATTATGATTAACAAATTTTACCAAACCACCTTACGGGATTAAAATTATGTGATTATACCGTTTTAATCACCCAATTTTAATAAATTTATAATCCTATTATCTTAAACCGTTTTAAAATAATATGTATCATACGAGGGTGAACCGATTCACAAAATTAATAATATACTATTTCCGTATATAGTATATTACTAAAGGCCATGTGAAAATAAAACATGTTATTTTCGAAAAATAAAAAAAACGAGTCTGTTACAGGGGGGAGGTCGACCGACCTAAACACGTGGTCGACCGACCTCCAGACGAGAAACATAAACTTTCTGCAACAGCATAAGCGGTCGACCGACCTATCAATCAGGTCGACCGACCACCAGGCAGTAAAAACGAATTTCAGAAAACGCAAAACGCTGCACCTTTTGAAATCAAAACAAGTTTTTACCTTTTAAACTTTGATTAAAACAAGTAAATCAAAATTAACATCAACAAGGGTTCACATATTGTCAAAAATATCGATTAATTAACAATATGTAAACAGGAATCGAAAAACAAGATCGATTACGCAAAAAGAAAGGCTGTCGAAACAGAAAAAAAATCACAGGAGGCGGTCGACCGACCGCAACGGGGGGTCGATCGACCGACTTAGCGGCAGAACACGATTTTCAGATTTTAAAACTTATGAAAAACACAAAAGTAAAAATTTCATGGCCTTTGCTCTGATACCACTTGTGGGGAATAAAGCATGTATTCGCCCTAAACTTGCAGGATTATAATGAAATTTACAGTTGTGAATATTGTCATAAGATAAATAAAACATGAAAAGGAGTAAAACCTTTAGTCGTTGTGCGAAAGGCCTAAGAACAGAAATTAACGCAAATTCCCTCCTATAACTTGCACCCAAGACTTGATTGAGATGATGCCGCGTGTGCTAGAATATACTCTCCAATTGCCTTGCAATATTGGGAGAGCTTTTGAGGTTTTAGATGTGAGATCTGAGTTTTGGGAGAAGAATGCTCTCGAAACCCTAATTTTCCTTGAGATTGATTTTAATCAGTGCAACAAGAGTGTTTGACATAAGGAGAAGTCTTCTCCTTATGTACTACACTTCGGCCGAAATAAACGAGTAGGGTAAGAGTGGGCTTTCCACTCTTACCTTATTCTGATTCGTGATTCGACTCATTTAGCTATAAGTTATTCGCGGGATTTTAATTATAAATCGCACACTTGTTATCAGATATTAACGCAGTCGATGTATTAATAATGGTCTGATAAAATACGATATTGTATAATTACCCAAATTAATATAACTGTTTATATTAATACGCGAATACAATATTTAATTAAATATAACCGTTTATATTTAATTTACGAATTAATCATGTAATCCGTATTAGCTAAAATTATTTAATCCGTATTAAATAATAATCTCAACATCTTATTGACTAATTTAATAGTCAATACCTCTGACTAACTGTTTAGTCGTATCCGGCATAAATGTGACTGTATTTTCATACCTTCACATCTCTCAAACGTGTCCTATAGGTGTGACGTATAGGGACCAGTTGATCACCGCCATCTGTATGACAATAACGTCAAACTTATCTAGCAAGCCAACCGTTATTGATAAACGTGGATCAACTGGTAATAATACAGAAGTATGCCCTTGTGATCCTTAAAGAGATTTAATAAGTCATTGTACTTAATTGTCAAGGACACCAGCCCCAACATCATTCCCTTGTTTAAAATAGTAGAGAATTTATCATTGGGCTTTCTTACCACCGGAGACTTAGCAGCGGCAGAAGTACCGGCACCAGCTCCCGTAAAAAGTTCAGCGAAAGTAGCCTTGGGAGGAACAGGAGGGACTGAAACCTCTTCCGGAATTTCTACTGTTTCTACTTCAGCGTCACTTGAGACCTCACTACCTGCTACGGATTGTGAAGGACGGTCCCGTCCATGACCTCTCTTGCCTCTGGCCATGGAGCTTGATTAGGAATGCACCACTCCTAGATCGCTTGATTTTCAGAGGAAGTGATGGATGTTTATTTTAAAGAAAATCACCATATTCCAGTGTCCTCTAAATTTATGCATCAACCAAAACTATATAATATTTACAATGAAGTTCTTTTGTTTTTATATAAGGTAAGGAAACTAGGTTGATTCTCTTGTATATGACCAACCTATCTCATCCTTTCGAATTAGTAAGGTAAGTTGAAGCCACCGGCTTTCAACCCACCTCAAAAGAGTTGGACATGAATATCCAACATAAGCCATGAAGCCAGCAACCTTGTTGGCTTCACGGAAGCAATGTTTAATTATCACTTCATCGAAAAGATGAAGATCAAGTTTCACATCCTTGATAATATTAGAGATTTCCCACGAGATCTGCCAAGTGCTACGGAGGGAGTTGATAACACATAAATTATCACCCTTCACAATTAACTTAGAGATTCCTAAGTTTTTAGCAGCTAAAATACCTTCTTTTAAAGCGAGTGCTTCTGTGACAAGAATACTATTATATTCGCACTTTTTTGCTCCTGATCACACAATTTCACCATTCTGATCTCTTATACACAATCCTAAAGCAGCTTTATTGCCATTTATTCTCGATCCGTCAAAATTTAGCTTTAGGAAACCATTTCTAGGTTTCTCCCACCAGATTTCCTTCATAAAAGAAGTGTTTCTAGCAGACTTTTCTTTCTCGGGATTGTTGAGATCTTTATGTCTAGTTTCGTTCCAGACCTTAATGTTATTATTACATAAAGTAATAAGTTTGTTTATATTGAAATTAACATTATTAAAGATAATATCATTTCTATAAAACCATGCATTCCACCAAATAAAAATGATCTTAACAATATCATTACAATGAAGTTTTTTGGTCAAAGTCGATCACACAACACTATTGAGTGTTTTTCATATAAATAACAGATCTTGTTCTATAATAACAAATCTTGTACTATACAATAGATCTGTTAGGGGTTGTTTGGTTCATGTGAGAATTAATTTCATGCGGGAAATAGAAAATCACATGAACTAAGTTCCCACATGTAATTCATGGGAAATACAAAAAAGTTGTTTGGTTGCCATATAAAAATTGACTCTTCTCATGAAATAAATTTTTACATGTTGTTTGGTTGGATAACTCAATTCCTGTGTTTTGTTATTGTAAATACTATTTTACCCTTATATACAAAAGGTCAGCTAAAATGGTACACGATACACACGTTTATAATAATAACGAGAATTTACGATGTTTTTATTCTATGTTGGTATTATGCCGATTATTTGATATGTGTATGCTCAACCAAGTTTATCACACGAGCCCAATTATTTCTCCAATTTAAATACAAGTAAACATAAATTAACGAGATAAGAAGAGAAAGAGGGAAAGGGAAAGGGAGGGAGTACGTGAGAAAGTGAAGATGAAAATTGCAGAGGAAAAAAAGTTGTGCAGAGATGACGGCAGATGAAATAGAAAATAAAAAGGGTGTGTTTTTAATAAGGGTGAAATAGTAAACTTTAATTATAAAAAACACAGGAACTTGGAATGACCATGAGGGGGTTGGTAAGCCATTTCCCATATAGGAATTCAAGTTCTTATGGAACTCTAGATTCCTCCATTTTTAAAAAAAACATTGGGTAACCAAACAAGAGCCTCAAATCTCAAATCATGGGATTTTGGAATTCCTGTGTTTTTATGGCGCAACCAAACGACCCCTTAATATTGATAATTTTCCCCTTTTACCATTGTGGGACACTCACATGTAGTATTGATCACACTCTCTGCATATGGATCACGGACTCATAGTCTATCACCCAGTTAATTACCCGATTGATATCCTAAATTAAAATTTATAAAAGTTTGTACAAAAATTAATAATTATTTTGATTAAAAATAATAATAGTACCTTAAAATTTCCTTTAAAAATACATTGCAAACTTTATTAGACATTTATTGCCAAAGTAATGCTTAACTTATTAAGAGTCTACATCACTGCTTCACTTCACTCCTTATTAATATTACTAATTAATTGGCCTATTTTTTCTCATTTCTCTATTATTTGTGAGAATCATATTAAAATAGGAGAATGAAAATGAAAAGTAAACGAAGGAAGGATTAATTACCGATACACCGATCCCAAATCTCAATTTTTATCCCAAATTATCTCCTCCATGTGAAATCCGATTCGTATCCCTAAGACCCTAACTCTAACGAACCAAACAAATTTGTTTTTTCATGACCTTTGTATTTGATTTGAAATTGCAGTACTTGTACTCGAATATGTAAGATGATTTGTTTGATTGTGTCTCGATATTTTTACAATATATTACTTTTATTGATATGGGTGACCATAAATTATAGGGTTATTTCATAGGAATAATCCAATCTATACCCCATCTTCTCATATTAATCCCTACTAACGATTAACTGAGATAAATCCAACCTATAACCTCAATTATCTTTAATTGAACTTTGTCTATTTTTGAACTCTTATTTTCGGTAAGCAAGCACGTCACCTTGACTTAATTTTTGTTTTTCCTTCTTTCTGGACAAAAAGTAAGTGAAGGTGACGTGCTAGTCTACCGGTAATAAGAGTTTAAAAATAATCAAAGTTCAATCAAAGATAAATGAGGTCATAGGTTGGATTTTTCTTAGTTAATCGTTAGTATGGATTAATATGAGAAGATGGGACATAGATTGGATTATTCCCATGAAATAACCCTAAATTATATTGAAGGGGCCATATCCCATCTGTTATTGATATGTGTTTGGTAAATAAGATATCGTGATAACATATTGGTCAAAATCAACTATTTTTAAATATATTTTTAACTACTCTCTTTGTTTTTTAATGATATTCTCATTTGTTGAATACACGCGAGTTGTATTATAATAAAATGAGACATTATAAAGATATCGAGTGAGCATAATATATTGTAACAACATATTAGTCTGTTTATACCTGAAATGTGAAAACAATCTATTTTTCCTATCTTATCTTTATTAATACAAGAACATTTAAAGCATCCTCATTAACCCACGTCATCATTTGCAGTTTTTTTCTTTTCCGTAAAAAATTAGTAATGGTGGGTCATGTCGAGATACATGAGAATGAATTGTTTTGATTGATTTTATATTAGTCTTTATGACTTATTAGTAAATATTTTGTATGTTAATTAGTATTATTTTCATTTTCAAATTTAAAAAATCAAGTTAATCAAATAAATAACATTCTAAAATTAGTTACTTTAAAGTATTTTTTGAACAATAATAATTAATATGACCAAAATGTTTGTTAAACTATATCAAATAAATCAAGAAAAGTTATATTCATTTTTAATTTTGTATATAAATAACAAACATACATTTATTTTTCATGATAATCATATCAATATCAGCATGCCAAAAATATTAAACATAAGAACTAATGTAAAAAATTTATTTAAAATTACAAAAGAAGACAATGATAGAAATATGAAAAAATACCACAAAATTCTAGCATAAAACTTCATGGATGAAAATTTTAATTACGGTAAAAAGTAAACTATTCAAGAGTTTATGTGTAAAGCTTCACATAAATATTATTTGAAAAAAACGCACCAAATATTAAATTAATAATGACACGGTAAAAAAATGGGATATTGAAATTGCAAACGAAAAGTACCATAATAGATACTTAACATTTACAAAAACACGAGTAATGACGGACTTTGGGGCAGTCATATATTTTTTTCTCTGATAAGGTAAAAAACTATATTGATACCCTAGAGTAGGACCAACTTATTTCATTATTTTGAATGAGATAAGTTGAAACTTTCGGCTTTCAAACCATCTCCGAAGAACTCGACATGTTGACAACTCTGATTTATGAGTGAGTTGTGACGATGAAAAATTCATATATAATGAAGAAAGTTTTGAGATTTTTGTATTAACATTTACCTATCATTGTATATTGTAATTCTGTTATGATATTTCAAATTTATATAGATTGATTGCGTTTTGATATACTTTGAATATAAGTTGTATGTTAATATTACAATATTTTTAGTAGATGGGTCATATAAAATTATATTACAAATCGAAAATCGAAAATATGACTAATCATTATTCATAAATAACAATACTTGAACTTGCAATCCCGTGCAATTTGCACGGGATTAAAACTAGTATCTTGTAATTACCAAATGTCTTTTCATATATAATTATGCTAATTTAACATTAAAATTTGCTACTAAAATCAGTTAATATTATTTTTTTAACGTTATCCGCTATTATAAATTTGTTTCTAAAATTTCTCAAACATGGACTAAACCTCAATTTCAATTATTGGGAATAAAAATTAATGAAATTGCGAACTATAAATTGTTTACTTAGCTAATATAATACATAATTAAATATAAAATTAAAATTGCTCACTAAATTATGCTACAATTTTGATTGAAATAGGTTGTTTTTTAGTACTAAAATCATATATGGTAGAGTGTAATTACTTACTTAAAAAGTAGATCTCTTTTTAAATTAGGATACAAGAACCTTTTCAAGTACCTACCACTATTTTACAATGCAAACAAGGTAATCAACTCGGATTTATGCCCAAAATAGAAATAGATAGTCAATCATATTAATGAAATATATCAAACACGTTATATATTACTTCGAAATCTTTTAAATATAATTATAAGAGAAAAACAAGTTTCATCATTTATCTTAAAAAAACTAAAAAAAAAAATGGGTCGCCGGAAGGTCGAAATGAAAAGAATAACCAATAGTTCATCTCGGTTAGTCACGTTTTCTAAGCGTCGTTCAGGGTTATTTAAGAAAGCAAATGAAATATGTACATTATGTGCTGCTGAAATTGCTATAATTGTATTTTCTCCTGGTGGTAAACCATTTTCGTTCGGACAACCAAATCTGGAAAAAGTTTTACATCGATTTCAAAATCGAAGTTTGCAATCGGAAGAATATGAGGATGACGATGAATATATATCGGTGAATCCTAAAATTCACAAGGCAAGAGTGAAAAAACTCAATAAAGAAATTACTAATTTAGAAGCAGAAATAGAGTTGCAGAAAAAGTTAAGTGAAGCAATCGACAACAAGGCAAAAAATTGCCAATTTGAGAAAATAGAAGAGCTTAGTCTCGACAAACTTGCTGAATTGGAGAAGAATTTTCAAGATTTGTGTCAAGATTTGAAGTTACGTGTTAGTGAACATGAAGCATCTAAATCGTTATTGATTTTAGCAGACCGTTCCTAAACATGATATTTATTAGCTCTATTTTGAATACATGAATATTTGCATTTTATATAATTAAAAACTTGAAAACAACAAGCCTATGTTTCATGAATTCATCTTGTACTTTCAATTTACCAGCTTATTTTTATTGTTGTTGTTGTTGCTGCTGCTGCTGTTATTGTTGTTGATTTTATCAATATTAATATTACTCCGTTATTTCAAAGTTATCTTTAACAAATTTGTTATCGTTTTTGTTTTTGTTTTTGTTTTTGTTGTTTTGATAACGAGGAGGTTTGATCCTCCCTGGGTACGCAACAATACCATGCTAACCACTACGTACTGGTAACCTCAATCTACGGGGTTACCCCTCACTAGAAGACATGTGTCCAAGTCTAATCATCTAGGGAGATTCGATCCCAGGACCTCGCTGTCCATCCTTTTAATGTTTTGTTGTTGTTGTTGTTGTTGTCAATTTTTGTCAATATTAATATTACTCCGTTATTTTAAAGTTATATTAACACTCTTGTTGTTGTTGTTATTGTTGTTGTGAGTTAATATCAGTATTATCCCTTTCTCTCAAACTTATCTCCACGACTTTATTTTCTAGTTTTCTCAAAATAACTTTTACTTTTATTTGTCAATAAAAAAATTACTTTAAACTTTGTAGTTTGTACCATTTATCTCTACTTTTTATTACTCGATTGTATAAGTTATATGATTATTTAATGAAAATACTCTAAACTATTAGAGTGTTTCTCAAAATATTACAAACTATAATTTAACCACCAATACAGTAAATTATAACACCCCTTATCTTCTAATAAGATGTATTTTTTTTTACATGAAGTAGCAGGTCAATGTCATATAGGATCCTTGCCCCTTTCTAATTATTTTTCATCTTTCTCTTCCTTAATATCGACAACTTTCCTAATCATCTCTCCTTCAGTTTTCCTCCATTTTTTCCTTCATAAATTAACTATAGAGTAAAAATCTGGAAAAATTCAAAAAAACAACAATTGCATCAAATACTTCATGTGCTTAATAATGCAGTAACTATTTCCTCCTAAAAAGTTACATTAGATATCAAAACTCAACTAGAATATATGAAGTTTTACGAATTTTTTTTCGAAATAGGCGATTCTCAGTAATTAATTAACGAAATAGGCAACTCTTGAAATTTATTACCGAAAATGAGTCCATGTAGGACTGAATTTCCCGAACCTGTACCTAGAACCAAATCGCCCCTAGGGTTATAAGTGATCTAAGCCAGCTCGTGGAGCCCTCAGAATCAGCTCCGTAAACGTACGGCTCAAAATTGGTCAAACTAATTCTGAGCCGAGGTGATCCAAATCCGAGTCGATTCCAAGCTTAATATAGCTCGGAATCGGAAGTTCGTTTAGGCTCGTTTAATTGGAGGTCGTGTCCTCGACAATAATTGTAACAACCCAACCCGCCACCGTCGTAACACAAACCCAATAAGATGGGTGCACACTTTTGGGCCCATTATTTGTCATCACTTAAGCCCAAAAGCACAAGGCCTTGTTACTAAGTGGTGGGTGGGAGCTATTATAAACATATCACAATCCTCACATTCTAACGATGTGGGACAAATCTCCTCTCATACTCTTGGGGTGTTACAAACTCCCCCACTTAAAGAACACAACGTCCTCGTTGTGCCTCAAATTTGACCACAACCAGGGCCAGAATCCTCCCCCGCTAGGTGTGTGACCCGGGTACTCCCGACCACATGCTCACCACACGGTCGCAGGATCGCTCTGATACCATTTGTAACAACCCGACCCGCCACCGTCGTAACACAAACCCAATAAGATGGGTGTACACTTTTGGGCCCATTATTTGTCCTTACTTAAGCCCAAAAGCACAAGACCTTGTTACTAAATGGTGGGTGAGAGCTATTATAAACATATCACAATCCTCACATTCTACCGATGTGGGACAAATCTCCTCTCATACTCTTGGGGTGTTACAATAATGCGATCACATATTTAAATTTCATCATCGGAACACAATTGAGAATGTTACTCTTTTAAGTCGACTGATCAACATTTATCGATAATGATTGGCTGTCTAGAGTTTGACATTATCGTCATATGATGGTGGTGATTAGTTGATCCCTTAAGGTCATATCTTTAGGAAATTCTGTCTTAATTGATTATTTAATTAATCGTATATGGATACGGATTAATTAATACCTTGAAATTAGAAATGATTTTGTGTGACGTGTATTATTGTAATGAGATTATAATAATATTTTGTCGAAGTGATAAAATTGTTTTATTACTTAGAATTATTTTAATTGTTTATGAAACAATTAAATTGGGAATGAAACGATTGATCATAATTACAATTACTTGTAATATAAATTATGATATCACATTTTTATAAGATAGTAATTATGAATTAGTAGTGAAATTATTTAAATGTCATGAATTTGTAAGTTATGAATTTTAAAGCGTTAAAATTGCATAAATTACAAAATGTCTCATGTGTAATGTAACATGTGTGACATGTTACATTTACACATTTGACAAAGTTAATATGAACTTCATATTGGACCGTGTAATTATAGGAGTATTTGAGTTAGTGGATAGTTTATTTTATTGTAAAATAAACATAATAATTACCCTAACTTACACACCTATTTTATTTAGACATGTGAGAGCATGCATTGGCCAAGTTTAGAAGGACATGCATAGGCCTTTTTCTCTATTAGAAGACCGGCTCCCTTATAGTCCATAAGAGAGTATTTTTCCTCTTATCCTTATTCATTTCACATCTTGTTTATGTGATAAACATTTTGTTAGCATTTTCTCTCTAAAAAAGTTTTAGAAGAACAAAACCAAAATCATTTTTATTCTAGTAATATTATTAGTAATATTTTAAGTAAAACTAATATCCTTTTCTAATAACAAATCGGTAATAGTGATTGAGACGGGTCCTTGATACGTACACATCTTTTAAAGACGGTTTTGCTTTAGGGCGTTCTTGGGTAACAAGGGTTTGTCGAAGACTCACTTAGTAGGTGACTAAGTGAGTATAAACTAGACCTGATCATGGGCCGGGCCGGGCCGGGTTTGGGCCGGGGCCGTATTAAATAAACTGCCCAAATACACGGGCCGGGCCGGGCCGGGCCAAAACGATGGGCCAAATTTCTTGGCCCAAGCCCGCAATTGTTCGGGCTATAATGGGCCTCGGGCCAAAATGAGCCAAAACGGGCCAAAATAATATAGTACGAAACAATCGACAAAATCGTTATGTGAACAAATTATTAGCAACGAAATACAATTTTCAAGTCTTAGGTATTTGACTTCGACTCTTTTGGTAGGAGAACCATCCATAGTACCATACATAATTTATGAGTTGACAAAAAATGAATAGTATTAAGCAAAGGTGTACGATAAAAATAAAAATATCTGCGAAATTGATAATTCGATGCATTAGTGATATAAGATTATTAATATGATGTGATATACGATTCCAACTTTTGAATTTTTTTCTTTTTAAAAAAATAATTTCGGGTCGGGCCGGGCCAAAAATCGGGCCTTTAGGTTGGCCCAAACCCGACCCTATATTTATATCGGGCTTATTTTGGGCCGGGCCACGGGCTTTTTGGGCCAAACTATTAGGCCCAAACCCGAGAAAAAATCGGGCTGGGCCGGGTCGGGCCATCGGGCCTGGGCCATTTGATCAGCTCTAGTATAAACCTTGTAAATCAATGTTACGATTAATTTTTTCCTTCTGATGTAATCCATTTTTCATGCATAAGATCATTAATAAGTTTTATGACTAAACTTAAATTATAAGCTCATATGTGATATGAGTATAATCTGAACTTCGATTTCCATCACGTTTTATCTACTATTTTTACTTATTTTGTCATTTTGTAATTGTTTTTATTCTTAATAAAATAACATTTTAGCATTTATAATCATATATTCTTATATTTGTATTTCTCTTAAAATATATATATATTTTTAATTTGGTTTAAAAGTTCAATAAAGCAAAGAAAATAAAGATTAACCGTACTCGAATAGAGCTCGAGTCTAATCTGAGCTGATTCAAAGCTTTTGATTTTTTAAACTCGGATAATCCGACCCGATTCCGAGCTCAAGCTCAAGTTTCCGAGCCGATTCCAAGCCCACCCGAGATCGAGCTCAAAATCGGCCAAACAACACTCCAATCATTGATTATTTTGATTAATAATCAAATTATTAGTCTCTAAGCAACTTCAAAGAAGTATTTGGGTATTTCTTGCTCAATATCTGTACATATTGAAGCTATTAACTATAACTTGCTTTCTTCATTAGTTGTTCATTAGAATAGCTAGTAGTTAATTAGGTGGTTGTTAGTGTTTTAGTTGAATTTATTTGGTTTTAATTATGGAGAGAAGCCATTTCTCCTTGTTGTGTTATTCAAATGGTGCAATTGTTGAAGGAGATGGGTGTGTAAGCTATGTTGGTGAGTCTTTCATTTTTGCTAATAGCAACATGAACTTCAATGTTCTTCAGGTATACACAACAAACCCTTGGTGTTGATAGTAGTAAGTACTTGATGTATAAATTAATGTTGAAAATGAAGTTTCCTCGGTTTTGATGTTTTAAAGTTGTTTCTCTTAATAATGATCGTTCTTTACAAGCTATGTGGGCTAGTATATGTCATTCTAAGGCGGGATCTATGGATATTTATGTTGAGTTGTTACCAATTTAAGAAGCTCAAGTGAGTAGTGCAAATGTAGCACTGAATGTGTGTTCTACTAGGATGTTAAATGACAATAATCTTTTTCTTAATAATTTCATGTCACTCACACACAAGGTACAAGGTTTAGGAAGTGATGATCGATATGTGTCATTGTTAACAAATAATATTGGAGTAGAGATGGGTGATGGTAATATTAAAGGGGATGAAGCAACCCTATCAAAAATAAAACCAACTGGTCCTAACTAAATGTAGTAGAGGTAGTCGGGTATCGAATCCACAGGGAATGAGAATCCTATAAACTAACTAAGTCTGCTAAAGTAACCATTTTGGGGGGTGTTTGTTGATTTTTGTCTAACATCTAATAAAGTGAGGGATCAGAGAAAAGAGCAAGAGAAAAATAATGAAAAAGAAAGGGAACTAAGATTCTCGGTTCACTATGGTTTCTAAGGTTTGGAAGAAGTCCTTAGACTATCTCAGATCTAACTTGTGGGGTAATGAAAAGGTCGTTTTGGTCCGCTAATCGCCCTAAGACAATACTAATCTAACTTTCGCTCTAATTAACACATTCTAATATTCATTATTGATCTTCCCTTTTCCAATCTTTCAATCTAGGTCAAGGGGGTACCAAATCATTCAATTGAATGCGTCAACTGAAACAATCAAATGGTATTAACTGTGATGATTACATACAAATATGATCGAAGATAATCTATTTAATTCATCCTACATATGCCATGACTCCCCTAAATCCTAGCAAAAGAATTAGCTAACCATAATTAAAGATACAATAGAAGAAAGGAGAGAAAATGCAATAAGAGACATAATGAAGAGAGAAAGAAGTAACAAGATTGAATTAATAAAGTTAAGGTTAAGAATATCAAAGATTACAAGCATGAGGAAGAAGATAAAATTTCAATCCAAAGCGGAAAAGAGAAACAATAGTGTTGTTCAAAGAATTAGAGTAAAAGAAGTGATGTTTTGTTCTCTACTGTTTTGTTTCTTTTATAGTCCTCAAAACTAGAAGAAGTGCGTGCATAAAATAAAGAGCGTCTCAACATCTGGTAGCAACATTTCCCTCGATCGAGCAAACAAACTACTCGATCGAGGAAGTCTTCAAAGTGAAATACTCGATCGACCACAATGGAAGTGTCGATCGAGTAGAATTCAGCATAGATCGATCGAGAAGGAATGAACCTCTCGATCAATGGCTACCATCGACAAAATGATCGATCGAGCATTGTTGAGCTTCGATCGAATGCTTTGTCCTTTGGAAGCTTCATTTCGTCCTTGCTTTCCTTCAAATAGCTTTGTGCGAGGTGACATGATTCTGCTCCAACTCTCTTATGTGTGCTTAAGGATCCAAAAGTAGGCTGGTTTTCTGTCTATCCAGCTCGTATTTTCAAATAATATAAAACAAACCAAAGTAGACTGTTCGGGGGACAATTGTAGTCAAATACTACGAAGTAAGCATGGAAATGCGTGCTAACAAGGCCAAAAATGTCTATATAAAATGCACGCGTCACCTTTAATTCAGAGACCGGTGTCTATCAAGTTAAAACTGGGACATGTTAAATGGAAGTAGAAAAGGATGGACATAGACAAATGGTTAATTTGTCGAAAAGAGCATTTGCAACAAGTTTCAAATATACCATTTCCCATGTTCTCATGTTGTTGTCGTTTGTAGAACTTACAATCTGACAACCGGGCAATATATTGACCCATTTTTTACTTGTGGAGAGTATTTGGGTTCCTACAAGCAAAATTTTCACCCAGTTCCTGATGAACGTCATTGGCCTAACTGGGTTGATGAACATGTTTTGCCGAATATGACGATGAAAAGGGGAACTGGTCGTCCTAAGTCGAAAAGGATTCGCAATGAGATGGATGAGGGTCAATCAAAAACAAAATATACATGCACCTTATGTCGTAAAAAAGGACACAACAAGCGTGGATGTCCTTTTAAAAATCATCCTTCCGGGTACATTTATGTTATTAATTATTTGTCGAATATGATTTAAGTATTTGTAGCATATTAAATATTTGTTATTCTTTGTGTTCTTTGTGTTGCAGGTGACAGGGGTGTCGTAAACCTATCAAAGATAAACCAACTGGCCTAAACTAATATAGCTAGGGAAGTCGAGACGATTCCACAAGGAGGTAAGATATCTGTTCTAAGGTTCGCTTATCGGTCACAAAGGGGTATTTTAGGTTTTTGTTATCTAAACTACAGGCAAAGAAGGAAAAAGGTAAGAGAAATAAAGATATAGCAAGGAAAAGAAAAGAGCTAAGACATTCGGTTCACCGTAATCAATGAAGTCTAGTAATCAAGGTCTCGGGTTAAACGATTTAAACATGAACTAAGGGGTATCGAATATCTCCTTTCGGTCTCCATTCACCCTAAAACAACAATAGCTTAGCTTTTGCCCTCACAACGGTTTTAATGTGTTACTACAGGTCTCACCCTTTCCAACCTTTAGGTCCTAGTCAAGGTTTGCCGAACCAACTAGTCAAATGCGTCGACTCAAGAAACTAGTCGCTATTAAATGTAGCAATTTACAACAAAGATCATATGAGCATAATCCCAATAAAACGATTACTATTCTCCCATAATTACGGATTCCCTAAGTCTTAGCAAAAGAAAATCGCTACGCATAATGAAAAATAAATAAAGCATAAAAGAAATAACAAGGAAAAGAAAACTAGATTAAAGATTACCGATTAACATTGAAGAAAGAGTTCAAATCTGAAAATGCAAAAGGAAAGAAGAACGGAGTTTCCTCCGTCTCCTATCTACAGTGACAGAGTAAAAGTGGAAAAAAAAGATCTAAAGTAAAATTTGATGTTTAGTACTTTAACCTAGTCCCTTTATATAGAGAAATTAGGTTATACTACTAATCTAACCTAAAAAGAAAACTGCGGAAACCGAAGCCCATAAGTGAAGTGTTTGATCGAGTAAAAATCTCCAAAATCCCCTCGATCGAGTAAAGAAAGGACTTGATCGAGCTCTTTCCATCTGGCAATTACTCGATCGAGCAAAGAAGCCCTCGATCGAATAGAAAGAGTACTAGATCGAGTACTTCTCAGCGCATAATTCCTGCAATGCGCACTGAATTTCAAACGGCTGTCATTTCTTCGTTACTCGTGCAAATCAAGCATTTTTGGTGGCGTTGGAAAGCTAATAAGACAAGATTTCATCTACAATTGGAATCACCTGATTATCTGTTGTAGAACACGAGATATATCTCTTCAAAGTAGGCATTAGCAAATTGAAGCTCTTCCTTGCTTGCTTAGCTTCCATTCTCCATTGTGCGCACCTCAAGTAGCTTTTCACTTGGATGATTGGTGCTTTCCAATGCTTGTAAGGCCTATTCCAACTTCCATCTTCTAAAAATAGTTTACTTTGGACAGAAAGGCATGATTTTCGCGACTTTTACATACTTTCCTGCAAAACAACAAGAAATACACAATGAAGCGAAATAGGGGCAAAATAGCGCATAAAACGCATGTAAATGCATGGAAATGCGTGCCAAAATATGCTAAAAAAGTGTATATAATATGCACGCATCAACAGGTCTCATGGATACGGGTCCACTTAACCCGAAAATTCTCATATTACAAGCTAAGCGGGCCACCGAAGTGAAGGGATTTCGAATGGGAGGTGAGTATTTTTTATAATCATCAGCTTTATTTTTTTTCTTAATGTTATTTTTTTCCTAAATAATTGTTCACTAATCATGCTTTAATTTTTTGTGTGATACAGGATCACGGTCCGTTGAAATGTAGGGTCCACTTGAAAGCTAAAGACGAGTTCTACGTTCATCCGAGGGTCCGTCATTTCATAAAGGACGATACTCAGTTCTATGGAGTTCATATAGGTTTTGTTTTTTTTATGCCGATCCGGATTTGATTACGGCTTTGGTGGAGAGATGGGGGGAGGAGACACACACATTTCACTTTCCTATCGGTGAAGCAACCATTACTTTGCAAGATGTAAATGTATTGTTTGGTTTGAGGATAAGTGATAAAGCAATTACCGGGAGGAGTGACCACTATTGGCCTGCTTTGTGTGAGCAACTTTTGGGTAGAAGGTCGTCATCTACTGAGTTGAATGGTTTGGGCTTGAAATTAAGTTGGTTAAGTGGCATTTTCTCCGGTTTACCATCAGATGCAGATGAGGATAGATTACATATGCATACTCGTGCATATATACTCTACTTAATCGGGACCTTTATTTTTCCGGATAAAAGCGGTAACGAGGTTTGAATCTTGTTCTTATCTTTGTTAGCTAATTTAGATGAAATTGATGAGTATAATTGGGGATCCGCTGCACTAGCTAGCATGTTTATATAGAAACTTGTGTGGTGCATGCAAAAGGGACAAGAGTAAAATTTTTGGGCCAATTGTCCTCCTTCAATTATGGGCTTGGGAACGTCTTGTTGTTAGCCGTCCCCAAATTTTAAGGTCCATTTATGAGTATGTAGAAGGAGAAGTATATCCTCTAGGTTCACAAATGATCGCGGGGAAGGATCCTTTAGGATGTAAATGGTTGAGGGTGGATTGTAAGCTAGGTAGCACCAAAACGGACACGGACACGGACACGGACACGGACACGACATGGACACGGGACACGACATCCCATGAAATTTAGGACACGGGACACGACATTTAAATATAATAAAATATATATTTTATAATTATAAATAACGTATTATTTTATTTTTATCATGTATTTGAAGCTAAATCTAAATAAGTAAAGGTACAATTCAACATTTATTAATTATAACTAATTCTTATTTTTTCACCCAAATTCATCTTTTAACGATCTTTTTTAAAAAATTTATTCCTCGTCTAAACTATAATATGTTTAACCGTGTGTCCAACGAGTGTCGGGTGTCCGAGTGTCGAACACGGTGTCGGACACGGGACGACTAATTAGGAGAAGTGTCTGTGCTACCTAGATTGTAAGTATAACGATCATAGGCTTGGTCTTGTGACATATCGAGATATGTTTGATAAGTTAACTGAAACACAATTCACCTGGAAACCTTACACACTAGAGATCCTACAATATCTTCCAAATATTTGTCATGAGGACGAGGAGGAGTGGATTGTGGAAGCTCTTTTAATGTGCTTTGAGATTATCGAGATGCACCTTCCGAATAGTTGTGTTAGACAATTTTGCCGTCACTTCCCACAATCCAAAAAAATTTGTAAAACCCATTTAAAAAGTAGAATTTATTTAATCGGGGTCAAACACGAAGATGGTATGGAGGTATGCGTAGTTTGCTCAAGTCAAAGTCTAGTTCAAATAATGGAAGTTTGATTATGATTTTAAACTAAAGAAAACAATGAATGAGATGATATAAATGATATTAAAAGGTTAGGGTTTCGGGTTCACTAGAGTGGAATGATAATGGGTAGCATAAGAATGGACTAGTTGTTCAAAGTCAAGGTATTGGCTAGTCTAGTCTTTCGAGTCGACTTGAAGCCAAGTTTTATCTTAGCTTTCTCCCTAAATAGTCTCAACAAACAAAGAGGTGTACACAACTCAAACAAGCCTCAAATTTTCGTCAAAGACAAGTAAAATATGAATAAAGAGCCCAACTTTCGTTCGTTGCAGCAATTCATCATCAAACACTAAGCATGCACAACTTTGAAAGACGAATCCTTTAAACAACTAAGTCAATAATCAACCATAAACCATCATCGAGACCCACAAGAGATTCCCCTAACCCTTAGATAGGATTCTACTCACACATAATAGAAGATAAAATGTAAACAAATGAGTAATTAGTGACAAACATGATGAGCAATTTGTAAATGGAAACAAACAACATAGATCGCTGACCGTTTGCGGGCTTGGGCTGGACATGGGTTGGGCCTGACCTATCAAAAAGTGCCCAAAGGGCCTTTTTGTTATGTCCGTGTTCGCTATGGCGGGCCTACCATAACTGCCCATACCCGCCCTATATACCTTAGCGGGCCAACCCACGGGCTAGCGGGCTTTTAATGAAATTAATTACTGAAAAATTAAACCAACAAAACGGTAAAAAAAAACATCATGATTAACCAAATTTGCAATATAAAACTTATAACTTTAGAGTTAAGATCATGTTCACAACTTTCAAAATAGTAACTAAACATTATAGTTGTTTCACCTAAAGTCTCAAAACACTTTAAAATATCAGTGGAGGAAGACACGTCTTAATTTGTCATTATCCACGTCTTACTCCTCATCCTCGATATGAAACCCGTGAGAATCATGAGATATTATACATATATATTAATAGCTACTTTACTTATATAACAAAATAGTAGAAAAAATATATTTGGGGAGAGAATTACTAATTTAATGGGAGAGTAAAAGTAAGTAAAAAATTTACCTAACGATAGCCCTTTAGCTCGTAACCAATCTTCACTACCCATACTATTTTGAATACAATATTTTTCAGTTTTAATTTTTATTTATTTTTGCTAGGTTATGTAGCGGGCCTAGCGGGTTGTCCGTGGACAATTTTATTTAGTCAAAGCCCGTCCATTAATTTTAGCGGGCCTAATTTTCTTGTCCGTACCCACTTAATTTTAAATTTTTTTGTGACCAAACCCGCTAACAAAACTGGCCGAACGGGACGGGACAAACGGGTTGGCCCGCATTTGGCCAGCTCTACAAACACAACACAAAGAAAGATTGAAAATATAAACAAATGAAATAAAAACAAAGATTAGGATGGGAATTATACCAACTTGAATAAAAGATGGAAACTTAGATTACACAAAAGTGTGTTTCAACCTCTCTTATTACAACCCTCTTCCAAATATGTAAACTAATGAGAGGAAACTAGACTAAAACTATGAAAGATTAAAACTTGTAAGTGAAAGATTAACTATAACTTAAAGTAATTAATTAGGGTTTACAAATTGAGAAAGCTAAAATTTCAGAATTTGTGTAAAAACAATAGGTCAGGTACAGTCTAGGGAAAAATGAATAGTGTCTAGTGTATTGTCTAAGTAAAGTCTAGGTCTACGTGAATGTCTAAGTAAATTCTGAAAAAATTCTAAGGCGGGTATATATAGGTCTTCAAAAAGGGCTGAAAATGAGCTTATGTCGGCTCAGCTAGACCTGCCAATTGGGCGGGCAACGGGTCGGGTAGATACGGGTTTGGGTAAAATACCGGTCAAGTGAATACGGGTTTCAGGTAAAAAAAAAAACGGGTTAATCCACATCTTTTTCTCACATTTTTTAAAACTTCTTTTATATCGTAATTCCTACCGTTTATACGTTTTTTCTCCTCTTGCTGGTCTTAGTCAACTAAATTGTCATCATTCCGCCATCACCACCAACATTATCGTCATCATCACCCTTACTACCTCGCTAAGTACAACAATGAGACTCATATACAATAACAATGATGACGTGACATGTGATCTGAGGTGATGAGGTGGAAATGTTAACGTGGAGTACGGCTTAGTTCGACATAATACGGTGAAAGTGACGGTATGACACACACTTCAAGGTGATGATGTGACATGTGATCCTAGGTGATTAGGTGGCAATTGAAGAGTTAAGAACGATTGAACGCTTAAGAGGGGGATGGGGTGAATTAGGTGACCTTTAAAAAAAATCCTCAATTACTTGTGTAAAGTGAAATACAAGTAAAGGCTATCAAGTACTAACTTGAAAAACTTAAAGGATAATGAGTTCACAAGAGGTACATCAGGTCTAAACAACAATATGAGTGACTGTTGCACATCAATGGCAGGTGGCAGCGAGATTAAAAAGAGACGCGAAGGATAAATAAAGATAAGAGTAAATGAACAAAGAAACGATGTTTTTAAAAATTGGTTCAGCTCCTACTCCGGAGTCTATATCCAACCGTTATTTTATTATTCGTTTAGAGAGTTACTCAAACTTAACTAAACCCCTTAAAATGAAAACAACTCGTCAACCTACTACGTTTGCATTTGCTCAAAGTTACTCCGCTTCAAAACTTGGACTCAAACTTAAAGTTACTCTGCTTTAAGAGTTTACTCAAACTTAAAGCTACTTCACTTCAAGAGTTTATGAAGTTCTATCTCTTTGGTTTACGCGATTAGAATCTCTAGGTTTCACTTAAGAACATGAAGATTATAATTAAGATCTAAACACGAGAATCATGGAACAAACTCATTATGTCACAGTGCAACTTACTGATACATGGGGATTTTACAGCTTTGAAAAACACGTTTGAACTTTAAAAACTGAAAACGTTTTGCAAAAAAACTTTAAAAGCACAAGTATTTTGCAGAAACTCTCAATAATTATTTTAGAAAGTCTTAGCAACAAATGAAGAATAGAAGGTTTATTTATAGTGGAAGAGTTGTGTAAAGGGTTTACCCTAAACAACTACTTTACACTACTTTACTCTATTGTCCAAGACTTGCTAATTATTTCATTTTACAATGCTGAAAGTGTACTCAATTTTTGTAGGCTCAATGCTGAAAAATCAGTTTTTAAAGCAAAGTGTACATTGCACAGTTTGCATGGGGACTCACCATTTTCCTATAAATAGAAAAAGTAAAATACCCATTTTTTGAAATAAGAACAACTTGCAAGTATGTAATTATCATCTTATGTAAAAACCTTGCAAGCATATTTCTTTTGTTCTTCTGTTTTGTAAATGTATCCTTTTTTAAAACAAGAAAAACATTCATCATTTTCCCAAAATTATATTTGACTTTGAGAAAATACTTCATACGATGTATCAAATGCAACAGTCTAATGCGTTGTTACATGACTAAGCAGTCACTTAACATAATGGAAATGTTACACTTACTCTTACAACCATTTCGACTAATGCTAGGGGATGTATCTTTGTTCTTGACTTGTGTTGACTTCAATTGATATTGTTGAATCTTCTTAGAAGTCCATTTGATTGCCTCAATCACTATTCCAATTATTTTGCTTCAATCACTAAGCAATGATAACTAAGAGCAAACAATCAAATAACAAATGAACTTGGCATCATCAACCTAAGTGTTCTAACAACAATGATGATGTGGAATGAGGTGAAAGAGGTAGCGTGGCACACATTTCCAAGTGATGACGTGACATGTAGTCCATCGAAATGATGAGGTGACAGTGCTAATAGGAGATGTAATTTGACATACTACACTAAAAGTGACGACGTGACACACACATCGATGTGCTGACGTGGCATGTGGTATGAGGTGATGAGTTGGCGGTGCTGACGTGGAATACAATTCGACGTACTACAGTGAAAGTGACGGTGTGACACACACTTTGAGGTAATGACGTGACATGTGTGGGAAAATATCTGTATATATCCCAATACTTTATATGCAGGATTATAACGATATTATAATTATGATTTACAATCATAAACGAAATACGAGATACAAGGATTGGGAACAAGAATTAACCTTTGGTCTTTGCAAGAGGTCTAAGAACATATATCAAAATAGATATCCTCCTAATTGCTGCACCCAAGACGCTCAAAGAAATACCCTTTCTAGAGCTAGAAACTTCAAAAATTACCGTTAATTTTTGTGAATGATGAAATAGAGAGAGGAGGGAGTATCACGTCTTTTTTTGGAACTCTTGAATGTATGTGTGTCGCGAGGCTAGTATATATAGTAATAGGAGGTATTTGTTAATAAGTATAACTCCTATACATAACCTTAACCACCTTGCAGAGTTTAGATAGGATTTCTCAAATCCGTATTTGAGTATACCTAAACTGTTACAAACTCAGAATTGACCGAGTACCATACCTATACTAACCGAACACTACTCCACTCGGCTCAACCAATTTTATCAATATAAGATCGGTTTTTATCCTCTCTTGTGTATAATGTTTATCTTATAAATATCGTATATTTATAATTTACTAATTAAATATAATTGTTTATATTTAACTAAATTATTCAATCTTTATTAAATAATTCCATTACACACACTAATTAAATATCACATTTTACATTTAATTACGAATTAACATTTTAATTCGTCTCAGCTAGTATTATTTAATCAGTATTAAATAATCGTATCATCATTATATTGACTAACCGTTTAGTCGTATAAGGGATCAATATGATTACATTTTCATATAATCATATCTCTCAGATTACATCCTTTAGGTGTGACTCTAAGGGACCAGTTGATCACCGCCATCTGTATGACAATAACGTCAAACTTCTAGCAAGTCAACCGTTATCGATAAACGTTAATCAACTGATTATAATACAAAGTATACCTTGTAAACCTTTAAGAGATTTATGCATGTTATCACATTAACTGTGGAGGACACTGGCTCCAACAACATATTGTTTGAGGTGATGACGTGACATACCGCATATATATACATATTTCTCCTAAAAATTTATAAGTCATCAATACCTATATGACATTGTATATTTTACAAATGATATATTGTCTTGACCCAACGATCAACCCGCAGCGGGTCGGGTTTTGACCCGCCATTTACGGATCAAAACGGGTTCGGGTTGGAAAAAACGGGTTATTTACAGGCCGGGTTACAGTTGGTTTTTGGGTCGGGTCAGGTTTTGACAGGTCTAGGCTCAGTCGGTGGGCCGGCTGCCGGTGCTACACCGGTTGGGACCCCTAAGTTTGAGTTATGGAAAATGGATAACTTCAAAGTCATCAGGTGCCTCTGGCCAGTGGACCGGCTAGGAGCGTCAAGTGCAGAATTCTCCAAGTTCTGGATGTTAAAGCTTCAAAAAATGACTAAGTGTTGGAGGGTGCATCCCCAGTCTGGTAGTCGGCTGCTGGGCTACCGACTGTTACCTCTTTTATTCTTTCCTTTCCTTTCTACTCAACATTGAGCCCGTGCTTTGGGACGGTGGGCCAGCTATCTGTGGCCTACCGGCTGGGAGCCTTCTTTCAGCATCTTTCTCTTCTTTTATTCCTTTTCAACTTTAAAACCGCTTCAATTGCTCCCGTTTCTTCATTCCCATCCCAAATCCTAAAAAATGAAGGACAAATATGTAGAATAGGAATATTCGGCAAATAATGCAAGCAAAGACACGTGAAACGGTGTCGAAACGGGATTAAAAGTATATAAAAGAGAGAATACACGACTAAATCAACGCTCGTCAATAGGTGATCGTAATATTGAAGGGGATGAAATTGAGGATGATGTTGATCTAAGACTAGAGAATTTTAGTGATGTGGACGACGATGATGAAGATTACATTGATCTGCCAGAATTAAGGCATGGCCTACTAGCCAAGCCGCTCTCTCCAAGGCGATTTCCTCTTTAGTCGCTGCCTCCCAGAGCGACTTGCTTATGGGAGGGATTTCAGCTACGGTTTTCAAAAGTTTACAGTTTGGTTATGGTTGCCCTCTGGGTAAGCGACTTGAATACGAACCTAGTTTCGGTGATGACGTGGACCCATTTTCGGTAATAAAATACAAAAGTTACCTATTTCGTTAATTAAATACTGAAAATCGCCTATTTTGAAAAAATATATACATGTTGTCTTAATTTTGAGTTTTTTTTTATAATTGAATGTTTGTGTAAAGACCTAAACATTATCAATTGTTTTGTTGCTTGTGTACCAGTCTCTATCATACATATTTGTCACTTAGTGTAACCTTTTCGTTCTAACAATAGCTAGAAACAGATTCTGCAATGGGGACCTGAACAATAGTATCAATTATCAAATATCTATGTTAATTTGATCTTATAACGTGAAAAGGAAGACAAGACTGCTATCGGCCGGACGGAGAACCCTAAGCAAGGGAGGCCAGACCAGGAAAGAGGACACCAGAGAAGAGAAGGCATGCGGGAGGGACAATAGACTGATGGGTGGGGAGGGAAGACGTGAGTAATTGATTTTGCGAGTTGCTAAATCTCGCTCACGATTTTGGTTAATTTCGCACACTTTGTCGTCTTATTTTAACTTTATCACTCTTATTTTTTATAAACAATTAAAGAGGATAATAATCAAAACTCAAAAGTAAAGAAATCCCCAAAAAAAGACATGTATGTTCCACCGTGCACCTCCATTACTTGCCCACCGGCAGAAGCCCCACCACTAACCACTCACAACTAGAACGCACCACTGCACCACCACCAACTGCCATAGGCGGATCTACCCACAAGGCTAAGTGGGTTTAATCCCAACCTGTTTTCAAAAACAAAAAAATATACATCTAAAAATATTCAGTGTTGTAGCGCGGCTCAGTTGGTAAGAGTAAAAGTAAAAGAGTTTGTTTGTGCCCCTTGGTAAGGGTCGAACCTCGTTAGTTGCATTTGTTATTATTTACTACCCTAATAAGTTGTTTAAAAAGAAGGAGACTATAAGACGTTTACGTTTTTTAATGACCGATTATAAGACGTTTACGTTTTTTAATGACGATTGTAGAATTTACTACCCTAATAAGTTGTTTAACCATCGCAAACATGAACCTAACCCACCCTACTTCTAAATGCTGGATACGCCCCTGTCAACCGCTCACAACTAGAACGCACCACCATCAGCCGCCATAAACCGACTCACCTTCAGCAATCCAAAATCCCAAATCTATACAATATTATTAAAAGGCTAACATAAAATGCCACGTAGACAAAGCCACCTAACCTTAACAAAAAGCCACGTCACTTACTACGCATGATATGGAGCCACGTCATTATTTCTTATTTAAAAGGAAAAAGAAAACAAATTCTAAAACATTAAATGTAAATAGAATAACAAACACTAACCTTTGCCCTTTTTAATTTATCGATAAATCAAATAACAATTAAAAATCAAATAAAAATTCTTAATAAATTTATTGTGAGAATATTTTAAGCAACAGATAAATACCATATAATTCTAATTTTTACGCCGTTTATAAAAAATAAAAATTTGTAAATATTAAGGGCAAATAATAACAGACTTAAAATCAGCCTTTCAATTTTTAAAACTATAGTAGGTTAAGCTTCAAATAAAAATTTACAGTTTCTAATTTTATAACTTGCTAATAATGAAAAATAATGCTAAAGAGTAATAAAACTATACTAAATATATTTGTATATTAAAGCAAACCTTTCACATTTCATTCCTCCTTGATCCATATTTATGTATCAATTAAATCTATAAAATCTAATTAAAATGCTAACTAAAATAATGTGACATGAAAAGTTTGAATGTGACATGAAAAGTTTGAATGTGACATGACAATTTTTAATGTGACATGGCGAATTAATGTGACATTGACTATTAATTTATTATCTGAAATTCATTTAATTCACTGATCTATAAATCTATAAAATAAAATAAAATAATAAAAAAACAAGTCAAAATTAACCGCTAGAAGCCTAGCAAGTCACATTATTATTTATTATTTAAAAGGAAAAAAATAAGAAAACAAATCTTGAACATTAAATACAAATAGCATAACAAATATTAAACTTTTACCTTTTAATTTCTAGATAAATTAAACAACAATTAAAAATCAAAATTCATACTAAATTTTAAATTTTGACGTTGATTGTTAGAATATTTTAAGTAATAAATAAATATCACATAATTCTAATTTTACATCGTCTATATAATAATATAAAAAGGCTAGATTGCGTAGCTATTGCCTATTAGATTTACACGTGGCGGTATAATACAATTACATGGAGTAAAATTAATACAATTACATGGTGTATGTATATAATAGTGTAAATTGATAATCAGTACCAATAAAATGACCATTTTTAATGAATGGTACCAATATAAAAACTTATTAGTAAATAGTATCAGTTTAATTACTCCGTTCAATAAGTAGTACCAAATCCCATTTTCCGGCCAAAAATGACATGAAATGACTAAAATGCCCTTATTAATTAACTACTCTCACATTAACTCAAGCACCATAATACCCACAAAGCCAATAACCACCTAGACCACCCTTACTACCGCCACCAACTTTAACCCCTCCTTATCTTCCAACCACCAACACCACCCTTGCGACGAAGCGGTACTGCTCCGATGGCGATGATGATTGATAGTGTGAAACGGAGGTGGAGGAGCAGCTCATCACGACTTCGATTAGTGGAAATAATGAACTGGAATCGGGTTTTGATTCCGAGTTCGGTGTTGGAGATGGAAACGGTGAATGGTTAGTAGATTATCGTCGTGTCTAATTGGCAACCATGAATTGTTGATTTGAGAGCTTGAATTGGCTATGGAATTTAGGAGAGAACGAAATAAGATGAGAATTTCGGTATATTGATGGTTTTAGATGGAGTTTGGCCATTTGATTGAGAATTGTCATTGTTAATTAAAATTGATGGTGGAGTTGTAGCTAGACACGAAGAAAAGCAAGGGGGTCAGAGATGTAGTTGTGGTGGAGGTGCGGTATTGCATTGCAGTGGTGGTGGAGGTGTGGTAGGGTGTGGTGGTGGTGGGTGGGGAGAGGAGAGGTGAAGGGTAAATGTTTAAAAATTAGGGG
The DNA here is from genome assembly GCA_029255685.2 of Silene conica. NCBI lineage: Eukaryota > Viridiplantae > Streptophyta > Magnoliopsida > Caryophyllales > Caryophyllaceae > Silene > Silene conica. The sequence continues at coordinate 81,574,342 of CM055314.2, forward strand.
AGGGTAAAATAGGTATAAAAAATAAAATATAGGCGGGAAAATTCAATTCCCCCTGAAAAGTGCGATTTTCCGGTGACTTGGTACTACTTATTGAACGGAGTAATTAAACTGGTACTATTTACTAATAAGTATTTATGTTGGTATCATTCATGAAAAATGGTCATTTTATTGGTACTGATTATCAATTTACACTATATAATAATATAAAAAGGCTAGATTGAGTATCTATTGCCTATTAGAATTACACGTGGCGGTAATACAATTACATGATGGAGTAAAAATTAATACAATTACATGGTGTATGTACATAATAATATAAAAAGGCTAGATTAAGTATCTATTGCCTATTAGAATGACACGTGGCAGTATAATACAATTACATGATGGAGTAAAAATTAATACAATTACATGGTGTATTAAAAAAATTGTAGAATAGAACACGAAAAGAAAAAAATAATAATGAGTTAATCACTCATCTTATTTACACATTCATTTCCCCAATATTATTTCATCCCATAATCACAATATTTATATTTATTTAATGCAAAACTTTTAATATTTTTAAATTATGAAATCCAACTATTTTTATGTAAACATTCATCTCCCCATCATTATTATTCCATCTCATAATCATAATGTTTATATTTCTTAAATAATACAAAACTTTTTATATTCTACAATTATGATATTTCAACTAATGTTATGTATAAAATGAGATAAGTTAATTAGACATTTTTAGCAAAAAAATATTGTTGAGTTTCTCGTTTTTTATGATATTACTCCATTTTCATTTGTTTGATTTTTCAACAGTCTCCGTTAGAGAGATAAGAGAAAGAATATAAGTCAATGACAAGCATCTATCTATAAAATCGTATTAAAAGGGTCCTTAAAATAATGTGACATAACAAATTTTAATGTGACGTGACATATTTTTAATGTGACGTGACAAGTTAATAATTTATTAAAAATCTTCATATTTCTTTTCACCTATTTTTATCAACATTTTTTCCTATTTAATTCATTTTCTTAATTAACATAGTAATAAATTAATTAGAACTCTTCATAATACTTAAAACCCACCAAATTAATCAAAAAGTTCTTATTTAATTAATTTTTGTAATATAATATGTTAATAAATTAATTAAAACTCTTTATATTAATTAACACTCATAATTTTTATTTACATTTTTTGCTATTTAATTAACCTCTTGAGTTTCTTTGCAATCAATTATCTAATTTAATAATACCACAAATTAAAATTTAAAATAAATATGGGAATTTATGGTTATATAATGTCTATAAAAACTAAAGTACCTATAATAGTTTATATTCACTTTATTAATTTAATATCTGTTGCCCATTAGTTTCTATATAGTGGATTATATTCTATGGTTTAATTTAATTATTTGATAATAGTGAGCATATTGGGAATTATTGTTGAGTGTTGTTGTTGCGTTGATATATGCAATAAAATATATTTTAGTTTGTTATGTTGTTGGTTTTTATAACCTTTTTTTGTATATTTGAATCATGTTTTCCATTTGGTGTAATATAAATGAACTACATGCATATGTTGTGGATGTATTAAAAGATATAGTCGAATAAAAGAGCGCATATTTGAAGTTAATGATTGAAAAATTTGAGGTGCAAATTTTAGATAATTATTTTGTTTATATATATTTGTTTTGTAATTAACAAACATTGTTTTCGTAATTCAAACTATTTATAGTTTTTAAAAAATACGTAATTGTCGACTTGTCGTGTATTATAAATTGTAATTGTTTTGTACTATAGATTTTAGTTTGTAAAAAAAAATGTTATCATTTATCTTCAAAAATTGGCATTCAATTTTATGAATATAAATATACGTCAAAATTCTAAAAAAAGATAGAATCATCCCGTATATTGCACGGGTCACAAAACTAGTTCCTAAATTGTAAACCCTAATTATAAATTCCTTCTTTTTTAGAATGACATGCGAGATTTAGCAAATACGTTGATTGTGAATAAAGAAATGAGAAAAAATGACGAAAATTAAATTGTAAAAAGTATATGTGAAAAAGTAGATTCGTAGGTGAAAAACTATATACGAACTTGAATAGTTAAAATCAAATCATAATCAAATAATATATACCATAGATAAATCACAAATTATCATTGATCCTAAATGAATACTCCGTACAATGGTAAACGGTAGTTTATAGTTACAGTAAAGAATTAAAAGCAACAATTACATGTGAACAACTTTCAATCTTTCTGTACTCACTAATACTCTAGCTTAAGTGCTTAAGTCACTATACATACTTCATCACCAATAATAAATACACAGTTTCTCATTAAAAACGAACATCTCCATTACAAATTAAAGACAGATAATAACCTTTTCACAATATGCAAATGACAATATTCATTGAGTGCTCTATTTCCTTCGACTTGCCCTTCCACCTACTTTATTATGAGATCAAACTTGTCCGTATTCAGCTTATGATGAATACTACCCGTCACAAACAAGACGTTTTGAATAAATTATTCGACTCTCTAAACAACAAAGCTCAATCAAAACATTAAAAACCACAATTACTCATCAATTTTTGTCACATTATTACAAGTGGTAAAAAAGTTGAAGAAAAATAACTTGAAAAACTCCAAGTTGTCCAATATCATACAATTAGTTAAACAATCGCATGTATAAATCTTGACAGTATATTTCGTGAGAGACCGTCCCTCGGTTCCTACTAAATTAGTGAGAGACATATCATAACAAAATAAAACTTAAGCAACTTCTTTCTCTTATCACGTGGGAGAATTCTAACAATAACGCTATTAAAATACCGTCATCATGAAGTTTTTGAGAAATCTTGATTAGCTAAAATCAATTCATAATCAAATACTACCTCCGTTCTTTTTCAATTGTCATTTTACATTTCGAGACACTAAATATATTGAAATATATACTCATATTAAAACTCTATTCGTAAAGGATTTTATGATGAATGTTTTATAATTTTCTATGATAAATATATTTTTTTAGAAATTGAATTTAAAGATTCACGTTGTAATATGAAAATGTTAATTATTTTAGAACCAATGGAAAAATATATACCATAGAATATGACTCATTGACTCCTAATCTCAGTAAGCCTCCCTTGTAAAACAAAAGTAAAAGTGTATAGGTAATCACAAAGATTTGTCCTTATCTTTCCAAATGAATTTTATTTAATTCGCCCCAAGCTTGTAACGAATAGTACCAGTTACAAATAAGAATTTGGACTCCTAACATAGAATCCAAATCAAACAATGAATCAAAAAGTATATTGAGGCCAAAAGGAACCCATAGGCAGGAATCTCCCATGAATCTTAATTCACCAACTTGTAATTATCAAATATTATCATTATTATTTTATATTACACACATCAAATTAAAAAAACCAATAAAACCCACATAAAAATCACAACTTTCTGCTTCAAAATTCAAGAAATTCCTTACATCTTTTTTCCATTTTAGCAACAAAATAAAAATAAAACAACCCAATTACATAATTTTAATAATAATAAATTAATAATTATTATAATAATTATTATTATTAAATTGAAATGAGAAATTAAGGCAGCGGATCTGTCAATGAAAGATACTGTCAAAAACACATCCTTTTCAAATTCTGCATTTCTGCACATACATCTTTTGTTTTACAGCATAAACAGCAATACATTCTGAACCTTTTTTTTGTTTTTTCTCTTCTTTTCTTACATAAATAAGGAAAAAAATCAAAAAGGGTTTCTTTTTAATTGTTGGGTGTTTTTGTAATCTGCTGAAAGTTTGGAACTTTTGGGTTTTCTTGAGGAGAAAAGATAAAGAATTATTAAAGATGTTGGAATTAAGAGTTAGTAGTTGTTTCCCTTCTGAGATTATTGGTGTTTTTGTTGCTTTGGCATTTGTTGATGCAACTATTGCTGTTCTTGCATTCTGGCAGGTATAATCTTGGTTAATTTGGGTTTGATTTTTTGTTAATTGGGTGTTTGTTATATTAGATTATTAGTTTTTAAGTGAAATGTGGGTTTTTTTTCTGCATTAATTTGGGGAATTTGGTATGTAATGAAATGTGGGTCGGTTTCGAATTAAGGAGTTTCAACTTTGGTATACTGAGATTGACCCTTTGTGAATTTTGAAGTATGAATCAACGTTACATTGTGTTTCGGTTTCGGGTTAAAAGGGGATTGATGCTGAAAATTGCTAAGTAGAGAGCTGATGAAGACTTGTTTCACTTGTCTAGTGGCATGCTTTGGGGTTTTTTCTTTCGAATATATAGTCTTGCTGTGGATTACATTGCTGTTGTGCGTGTTTTGAGATAATGCCTTTGTTTTAGATGAAGAATCTTGTGTTGGAAGTTCATCTGTTAGATGCTATATTCTTTGTTCAAGGGTTCTTGAATCTTGAGGATAGTGTTTGAGTGTGTGTGGAGTTAGTATCAGTCTCATCACTAAGTAAGACTTCGGGGAGTTCCCTGCTCCAGGACTGATCACCATTGTAACGAAAGAACTGCCGTAGTTGCAGATGTCTTCCATTGGAAATGCTAGGTCATAGAAGCTTTCGTAGTTTTCTTTTACTTTGTCGATAAGAGATTAGTGTATACTTTCATTCAATGCTTCCGTTTCTTTGATAGTGTAACTTAATTGGCTTTCGACTTGCAACTTATCTTTTTGTCTGCCTGTATTATGCTCTGCATGAATATGTAACATCATGAGCACCAATTTCAAGGGTTGCCTGGCCATTAAAAAACTTTAGATTCAAAGTGGCCCTATCAATTAAGAGCTTTTGTGTAAATGTCATTTTTTCTTGTTGGTTATCGGTTCTGATCATCTGTCCAGCTCTTGATTGTGGTAGATAATGTGATTTTAGGATACAAAATGAGCTTATAGTGTTGGTTTATGGGTGTGTGATTATGTTTTTTTCGCTACCCAGTTGGTGAGGATTCACTGGAGAAGCGCACACCTTGGATGGACCCGGGAAAAGGTAAGCCAATGATCATGTGCTTTAGTTTACATTTCATATATTCTATGTGCTGCTGTTAACACTTCAAACTTAGTTGACTTGATTACGGTATACTGTTTATGTACTACTTCCCGTCCGATTACCGGCCATTAATGACAAAACCGCTTCAGCGCTTTCAATCTTTGATCTCTCAAATTTTAAATTATGTCTTGTCTTTATGTATGTTAGATGCTTCTTATTGAGAAACTTCCGGGCATGAAAGACACTTGCGGTTTCCCTCTAGTTGTTTAAGCTTTCTAACCTAGCTGTGTTGGCTATTGCCCAAGCTGATGATTCACTCTCCCAAGCTGCAAATTACTAGGTCAATTAACTGGCCTCGCTTAACTGTCATATCTTGATTTTGATGATGAGACCTTTTCAGTTGGCCTCTTGACAGAATTCGGAGGGAAGATGTAGCGATGGCGTTGAGAAACAATCTGACATCAATATAGGATGTTCATTGGTTGTTGGGTTATTTAAGTAAGAATAATTTAATTGGACTGATTTGCTTACCATGTTAAGTCAACTTCCTAATAGTATTCTAGCTACTTTTTCTTCATGCTGATGATACTCATACTCTCATAGAGTCATAGCCAGCCATTAACATACACTGAACTTGGTATTCTAGCTACTTTTTCTTTTCATGAATTTGGTGTTTGTGCCATTGGAGTGATTGGTAAATTGATCAAATTTGTCAAATGTCAATGCAGGTCTTTCATCTCATGATTGGTCTCTCTAACTTGGGTAAGATAATGATCGTCTTCTCTGTGTGTGTTTGAATATGAGTGATTTATTACTTATGCACTATGCAGAATTTCATTTCTAATAACAAAAAGATTGTTTCCAACCCTCCTTTAACTGAAAACGGGACGACCATCTCATGGAACAAGGGTAGAGGGTTTTACAAGCCATTTTGATTTAGTCTAATAATTCATCAGACATGAGCGGGGTTTATATTCTTCAATGTCTGTGAAAATTAATTAACTTCCTGCTTTAGTTATTTCACGTTTCTCATTTTGTTACGAAATGTGTGTTTAATGTTTTAGTTATCTTTCCTTTGGTGAATCCATGATTAAGATATGTTATCAGACTTTCCATTTAGAACACACATGTGTTGAACTACGGTATGATATGAAAACCCTTGAGTTAAAACATGTGTCCATGTGACTGGCACACCATTGCAAATTGTAATCTTTAAAGTCGTTTCTGGATATTTTTGGTCCAAGTGTTTGGATCAATTACCTTAGTGGTTGCGATTTTGGCATTCATGAGGAAATATGTGGTTTGTCAATGTTCTGGCCGCCTGTGCGGGACTGCGGGAGTTTATTGCTTATTAGTTGTGAGATTTTATTAGCCTCTACTTGATTGAGCAAAATTCAAAATAATTGTCTCTTTGGCAGGATATGTCGGTTATTTTGTACTGACACTCATTGCTACATGTGAGGGATGGTCATGGTGGTCTAGCTCCTATGGCTTTGTGGTCATGGGTAAGAATTGGACTTATCTGGAACATGCTCTGCTTAGTGCTTACTCCCAAGAATCTATAATACTTTGATTGACAGTTTGTTTTTCTTCCGCAGCCTTCCCTAAAATCCTGTTCTTTGCTGCATTTCTTCTTCTCCTATCATACTGGTATGTTATTTGCTCTTGTTTTGGAGTAACTATATTGTTTAAAGTTGTTTGCTGCATTTCTTCCCTAAGAATCTATATTGTTTTCTTACTAAGGCGAGGTACAGAATCTTGAGGAAGAGGAGGGGGGTAGGGCATGGTATTAAATTTGACACCGTATTGCAACCAAGATATTAAGTGTTTAACAGCTACCTTGACTGCGTTTGGGATAGGTACCAGTTGTATTTAAAACCATGATTTGCAATTAAAACCATGATTTGCATGTTTCTTGTTGAAGCGGTTAAAAAACGACTTGCAATTAATGTTTTTTCCTTTAATATAAGACATCCATTTTGCTAGTGAATTAAACCTCCTTCAATCCGTATTTATCAGTACTTTTTTCCTTTTCCATTACTTTGTTAAAATTATTTTTCGTATACATTTGATTGTTTTATTTTTTCATCTTTATATTATCAACTCCATTGATATTTGACGCCGTCTATTTTGATTTATTATTTATTTTATATGGCTTGTTTATTTTATTACAGGGTGGATCTCTGCCACCAGGTTGATGATGATGAGGATGATGAAAGTACTTCTACCACTTTGTTGGATAAATCTACAAGTAAGGCAGCCTCATCAGATATCGACCGTGATCAGAAATGTCTTCCTATTCCTTCGATTAATGTTGGTGGCCGGCAAAGAGTGGTTATTTTGGTATATTGCTAACTGTCTTTATGTCGAGGTTACTGTAGTACCAGATTTTTTTTTGTTGATTGAATCAACTCTGAATGATTTATTTTTTCTTGGCCAAGGTTACAATTATCGTTTTTGTGACAATGATTGCATCTGCTGTGCTAATATGGATTGGTATGGGAAAGAACCCGGTTGATTCTTCAACAGTTGCTCGGGTATGAGTTTCTAACTAATTCTTCATCCAATTATTTTATATGCCCTATTATATACTTGTATTAGTGATGAACTAGAACAATATTTGAAAACCATCTCAACAATATTATATACTCATCGTGTTGTCTTTTTGAAAACCATAAATGCCTATTTAACCTTAACCTATCTCACTCAGACTCGTTTAGAAGTAACCGACACGGGTACGTGTCCAAGTGTGGGACTCGGCTATTTTATTGAAAAATATGCACATTTTGGTCCAGTCATACCCATGTCCGAGTGTCGAGTGTCAGACACGGGTACGCGAGGAAATTAGAAGAGTCGGAGTAACATAGACCTTAACGCTGATTGAACCTGGAGCTGCATATGAAACTTTTTTTCGTGCGGCTGGGGGAGGAAGCAGACGACTACAGTGGGATTCATATAGAATGAAGTGAGGTCGAATGAGGATGGCGTCAGTTAGGACTTATGAGTGAATTATGAGTGGTGGGATGGGTCGGTGAGAGGTGAAAACATGGAATAATGTTAAATACGTAATTGTAATTTGTGAGATGAATCATTTGAAATGGAAGTAAATTGTAATTAATTGACTCCAGCAAGCTAAGCTTTGCTCTTGCTTCATTACCTATCCTTCCTATTCCTTTTCTCCGTTTTGCTTCCCCTTCTTTTACTTTTTAACACTCTTATTTCTGTGATTGGATTTCTATTATTTATAATTTAGCTTAGCAAACTAATATGCGAATAGAAGGGTTGGCATGGTTATCTGGTTCTTGTTTCTTCCGGGTTCCTAGGCAAAGAATAAGGAAAGGCACGGCTAGAAAACATGTAGAAATAAGATGTTTGGTTTATTAAATGAGTTTTTTTGGAGCAATGGTGAAAAGGAGGGTAGTGATGGACTGACAATTGAGATAAAATCTTAACGAATGAGGGCTTCAGTTTAAAACTGACAATGCCTCGATACTGCATTCTTCCTCAATTCCATTGAGTTGTATGCATTTTTTAAAATATGTGAGGGAGATTTTGGAAAATGCGTACAGTTTAATGTGACAAAGTAGCAAACATTTTATAAGACCTTTGTTTGGGACGAGATTCCTTAAATTTGAGATGCCATTACTGTTTTTTAGATAGAATGGTTTCTTATTACGTATATGGACCTCCTCCTAGTTACTGTAAAGTTACTTGGATTTTAAGAAAGAAGGGATTCTTAAAATCCTAAGGAATGGTGTGTGTTGTTGCAACATTAGTTCTATTTTAGAACTTTTTTTTGGTGAACTTCTAATACCAATCACCAATGATGTGAGAACGACTTTAGCAATGCTGCAGGTCTATGTGGATATATTTGCAATCGGAATTCTTGTGTTAGGAGGAGCATTAGCTTGTTACGGTGAGCATTTACTCTTTTGTAATGATGAAGGTTTTGGTATGCTTGTCTTCTAGATGCCTTTCGTGTAGTTAATAATATTTTAGATACAAAGATGAGACATGTCGTTTGGTCTACAGAAGATTGACAACATATTTTTACTAGTCGTTTTTTTTTAATGATGTAATTATCTGACAATGGTGCGCTCAATGTGGAACATTTGGTAGCGTTAGCGAAGGGACTAATTTTATCATACAAAGCGTTGCAATTTTAATTGTTAAGAGTAGTAGGACCTCATTTTATCATACAAAGCGTTGCAATTTTATTTGTTAAGAGTAGTAGGACCTCTGGCTTCTGCCCACATGGAATTATAATTTTAATTGTGAAGAGTAGTAGCCGAGGTTGATCTTGAATAGGTTGCCGAGGTTTCTCCAAGGTCCAGTAACTTGTTCTGATGCATTCAGTGCTTTTGTACTCCACTGCTATTTGGCATCGTAATTTCTTCATGGCAAGTGACTTCCCATAAGCAAGATGTCTATGCTGGAAATCCAGGATCATTGGTCTTGTGTCATGGTTCAGTTAGAAAATGTATTCTTTGAGACAAACCTGCAAACTAAGTTTCTTGTCAGCTGTTTGTGTAGACGGCTAGACGCTCCTTTGATCACGAGTTTGATTTAGCTACTAAATTATCTTGGATTCCTATACTATGAGGTAGAAATCTATTATTGCAATTTCTGTCAGTGGTCATCATGGATCATCCAAAAATATCCATGTTGCAATTTCTGTTAGTGGTCATCATGGATCATCCAAAAAATTATCTTGGATTCCTGTACTATGAGCGACACTCGATCCCCTTACCTTGCGATGGGCGGTTGCCATGTTGCTGCTGTTTGCCTGATTGTTTAGATGAGAGTTTTGCTAAATTTCTAGTGTGCGTTGTATTATCTTGTAGGGTTTGGTTCCTGTCAGTCTACACAATAGATAATAGTATTGGGCTTGTTTTTCCAATTGATAATTTGTTAGTATGAACTTTCCAATTGACAATAGAAAACCACGAAGTGATTACAATGGGTATGCTTATGGATATTACGAACCATTTAATGCATGCCATATTGTTTCCTTTAGGACTCTGGCTTGTTGAATATCGCCAGTTCCATGGTTAAACTGGTTCAGAATCCATTGCATTTATTCTAAACAATGAATTTCATGCAGGAGTACTGTTGTACTTGAAGATGAGCAAAGTAAGGTCTGAAGGAGCTTTGTCAGAGATGTGGAAGGTATGTCTAGTTTTGGGTTTCTTAATTTCTCCGAGGAAAAAAAGTTGAAATGGAATGTATAGGAGACTATGATATGGAATTTTGAAGTGGAGAAGTAAAGGGATGAGTTCGTCATAATGATGACGGAAGGGATACAATTATGTTCAACTGCATTCATCGTACTCTTTTTCAGGACTTCCATTTTTCCACTATGACTATTAAAACCTGCTCTTCCATAAAAGGATTTCTTTTGCATTAATTTGAGTAGATTATCACGGTTCTACTTGCGAAGTTATCCAGCATAAATGTGTCAGACTGTCGTGTATTTATCCTCGTAACTTCTTAATACTCAGGTCACAGGTCTTGCCGGCGTATCTCTCGTATGTTTCACCACTAGTGCCATGATAGCTCTTCTCAGTGATATCCCGGTATGTTTAGATTTTTTTACTTGGTTAATTATGCTGAGTTATTTACACGGCAATGCTTTATTGATGTTCGTGTGTACTTGCTGAAAACTTTTGCTATGATATTGTTGCAGGTTTTGTATCATTGGCACCATGAGCAAGTTAGTGGTGTCCGTACATCTCTCTTGGTGATCTTGTACTACTTTATAGGTACATGTAAATTATAAGTTGATTGAATTAGTTGATGATGATTACTCCCTGCTATTCAAATACTCCGTAGTTTGCATTTAATTTTGTGCGGTTTTCTAGGAGGTCATGTGCAAGGGGGTGAGGCATTTATTACATGCCGAAATAAGGAAACATAAACAAAAGCTACTTGGGACAGCCGTAGACAGGAAAACGTAAATTTTTGGTCGAATAGGAGGGAGTATTAGTTTATTGCCTGAGGTCGAATATGATTCCATAATTTGTCAAAAGGGTCTCTACTTGGGTGTTTGACAAAAGCTACTTGGGACAGCCGTAGAAGGCGGAAGTTATGAATCTTTCTTCAAGGGTATGTTTGGATAGCATATCAGGAGGAAAGGGGAGGGGAGGGGAGGCGAAATGAGTAAGCAAACAAAGGAATCCGTCTCCGATTCCTTTGGATCTCTTCACTTCCCTCTCTGATTCATTCCTTTCCCTCTAAATAGGACATGCATCTAGGGTGATATATGTATGGTAATATGCTTTTATACACGTATCTAGGGGTTACATTTATGTTGGAGACGATTCGTAGCACACATCTGACACATGTTGGAGGAAGTGTATTGGATGTTTATTACTACATTTTAGCGAATTTCGTATATCGAGGGGATTCCGAGTGGTGTTCTAGTAGAGAAGTGCATCGACAAGCAAGAGGGAGTGTTGTGTAATCCTTTACATCTAAGACTTTTGACAGAGAGGGCATATTCAGGTTCTTTGGTTAGTACTTAGAGTACATGGGTCATCTAGTTCACCTAATACTTGTAGATCATTTTTGAATGTGTAAGTGCTCATTTTCACTACAAAGATTCTTGTTGCCTCAAGCGAGAGGAAGTCAAGGACGAGCATTTGTTGTCTAGGATTACTTATAGATTGCATCGCATCCTTAAGTTAGCGATATCATTAAGAAACTTTAGTAGATGTTCATGTCAGCCATTAATCATTTGAGACTACTTATCGGGAAAAGAATGTTTTTAGACTAAGGCCTTCTTGTTCTTAGCCGTTCCATACAAAACCGTATGAGCTTCTTTTGGTCTCGAAACTCTTATGCATACAGGATGAGTCATGCATGAAAGATGAAACCGCATTCTAACAATTGACCTCTTCCACTTCCAGGTTTTTCTGTACCATCAGGCTTTGTATTATGGGTGATGAGGGCTCTTCCGCCTTCAAGGTTAGCTAATCGACTTGATGAATCAAGAATTGTGACCTTTATCAGTGATGGGTCTGCAAGCCTACATAATCGTCAGCATTGGACTGCTGTAGCGAGTTCGCAGAATCAGGTTTGCCCTTCAAACCATTTCACTTTTTCATTTAATTTTCTGAAACGAAAATGACTGTACTCTTTACTGCATAGGGTTCAAAGGCAAGCCCCATTTAACTCAAATCATGTCTTAAGCAGTCGTGAACTCGTCATGGAATTGTGCTTTGCAAGAAAAGTCCGATGATTTGGGAGCCCGAGTTATGCTGGAATCTGATTTGCAAATCCTTGGGGAACTCTGCTTCGCAATCATAGGCGTTGTATATAGCAAACCTACCTCCCCCGACATACAAGAAAGCATCGGGGACTTTACCTTTTTTCTTTCTTTGATAACAATAATAATAATAGTTACTTTTGGTATGGTTCTGATGAAATGTGTGCTCCAACTGTTGTGTAATGTTGATGTTAGGTATCTTTTTCAGTCATTTTTTGACCTCAACATATTTCATCTTCGTCTGATATGGAAGTGCATAATTTTGGCATAGTTCCGGCGGTATTGTTGCAGTGTAGAGTATCGGAACGTGTCATTTGATATCGATAATTCATAATTTTGCTGTACTTCTGGCAAAATCTGTCATGGAATGCCAATAAAATTATAACCTAATGCCGGAGATTTGAGAAAATGACGGTTAAGTGCCAACTACAGAAATTGTCAAATTTAATGCTCTGAAAGACATTTGTAGTAAATACATAAACCAAAATTGATCGCCAAAGCGAGGAGTTTGAAATTAGAAATCGTCACGTCGAAAGGCGGAAACATATGCCAACCACTACGCTCAGTCAGACAAAAATTGGTTTTCTTAACCCCACGCAACGCAAAGATTTCATGAATCTACCCAGACACAAGTCACAACTTCGATGAAGTGTTAAACTGAACAATTATGTTGGCAATGTTGGCGACTCCTTCAACACACTTCCCTGGTGACATTTCACAAAAAAATCCGAAACAAAAAGCGTCTTCTCGGATGTGAAGCAAATCACAACGGTCCAAAACCTTTAAACGGCCAAACCTGCAAAAGTCGTAAGTTAAAAATAAGCTTTTTATATTAAAAGAGTACAACTAATGGACAAAAGTTTAAGGGAAAAAACTCATAACAGAAACAACAGCATTGGAGAAACCATATAAGCAAACCACTGTAAGTTGTAACCAAACGAGAATTCATCATGTTATGCGCTAAATTGAATGAAACTATGCAGCACGATGTCAAGTGTCCAGGTCGGTCCCATGTTTAGGATAAACTGGTGTCACAGGTTGGTATTAAAAGTAACAGCCATAGATTAGAAAACACATCAGAGTTCCGAATTTTCAAGTCATTAAAAGTCTGTACTCCATTACTTCTCTTACCATTCACAAAAATATCGTGGATCACATGGTTATAAAACGATCCAGGTTGTCACATTGAGACAAACCATTGGGACTCATACAGCAATACAAAAGTCCAATACGCGACTGTAGCATGGGGTATTAAGCGTAAAACAGGGGTCGGGTGGAAAGAGATTACTTTTTTCACGTGACTAAAACAATGTCTTAGCAAAGCAACTATGATGAAGACGGGTGATTATTTTTCTTACTCACCCTCCAAAACACTTTCCCATAGAGAAGACCATAAGGAACGGCTCCAAAAGCTCTTGAATCCCTCGAGTCATATATGTTATCTCCTTGAACCCATACACAGCCCTTTGGCACCTAGAGAAAAAAAAAGGTACATATAGTATATCAAACTGAGGAAAGACCGAAGAAATGTAATTGACTTACAAAAATACAGTAACAAAACAGTTTAAAAAAGTGATCCAAACATCAAGTTTAATACTACAACTGTACTGCCAACACGTTTCCCTCTCTTCAGGCAGACTAGACATTAGAGAGTTCTATAAACTTAAAAAGCGTATTATATAACACTCTTTAATCGTGTACAAACACATGAATTCTCCAGGGCTCAGAAATGAGCAGTACTCAAAGTTATTGAGATCCAACGCACGAGTATTCATCAGCAATCTAAATTCCAGACACTAAATTATTTTTCCATCCTATCAGGGCATTCAAATCCTTTCCAATCACAAAGCAGGAACCTAATTATGCCATTCTTTTCTCTAAGGTTTTATACGACCTAATAAGGCAAAAAAAAACTTTTTGACCATAAATCTACGGACCTTGGAAGTCAAGATCTTTCATACCCAATTACAATATAAGCAAGATTCCCAAACAAAGTCGAGATTATGTCATTCTTGAATACACAACTTTTTAATCCATTAATGACTTTCATTGTAAATAATGGTTCATACAAAAGGCCATAAGTTGCTCCAGCTAACATTTCTCAGTTACTATGAGTCTATGACCCTATGACTACTAAGCATAATCAAAACCATTGAATCAACCCCATCCGACGACGAAAAAATCTAGACCAAAATAACTATTCCAACTTCAAAAGCAATGATATTTCACTCAATCATACAGAGTATATGATGGATAGGTTCAAAATTTAAAGTGATGACTTTTACCTATAAAAATAAGTTGCTCAAACTTTTAGTAAGATAAGCCCGTCTCTTGTTAAACTAATTGGGAATGATAAGCATAAAGGAGAAACAGTTGTGTACCACGATAGTCTTAGATTTCTCACTGTTCTTAGGATCATCAAGAAATGTTACAGTATCATCCGCCTGAGCAATCAATCGCTTTGTAATAAGTTTCGTAGGACATTCCGGAGACCGAACAATGACGATATCCCCAGGAACAATTTTCCCAAACCTTGGCGATATACGGTCAACTAAGACAATATCACCGGAGACACTCAGTGTTGGAAGCATGCTTGGACCTGGAGTCTTCAGACAATCAAGAAATGCAACTCATGCAACGATCAAATAAACAACTTAAATCAACGTTTTTAGAAATTGTGTAAGAAATTATGTTGCGCCAAGAGGGAAGAGAGAAAGTATACAAAAGCAATGTCGCAAATGTGATTGCGAGTGACATAGATGCCGCAGAACAGTTTGAATAATGTAATAGGTAGAGCAGAAGCTTCTTTTGCAAAGGTTCGCCATTGCAGGAAACTTCTTAGTGTCATTTTTTTTTCAGTTAATTGAGGTACACATCTACAACTTCATAGCCTAGTGGTCAGCGATCTCAGAGTTGTTAAATCCTGAAATATGAAATCAAAACTGTGATCTCAGTGGGTAACAGTAAAGCAAATACTACACAAACCTGGTCAGTTCACCAGAATTCATACAAGGACAAATTACCTTTCAAGTATCAGCAACACCAATCGTCTGTATAATCAATCAAACACAACTGAACCAGGATACAAGACTACAACGACAGCACAATCAAGTGAAAGGGACATATATTCTCCTAGTTTAGAGTCTTGGCAAGGATATCAATCCCACCTATGACATAATTAGGGGTCGGATGTAAGCAACCTTACCTCGATGAACTTTAGAGTGGTTATTTCTTGATGACCCATTTATAAAGTTAATCAAAAAATTTATAAAGAAAACCTCGCTCGCTCCCTAGGTACAGCACATCATGGATGTAAGATTTTCGAGACGGGTACTATGGAAAATTGGACCCTGAAAACACTGCAAATAGCTTGATTCGATAGTACTATTATTGTTGTTGTTACTCCTTTTGTAATTCAATAGATTAACACAGCATCTACGAACAATGAACATACAGAAATACAATCATCCTCAAACTTCATTAATACTTTCTTTCTTTCGATCTCAGCCCTATTGCATTATTTAGTATAATTCCCCTCTTAAAACCACCAATTAACTCTTCCAATTTACCAAATTTTCAGCGATAGCACCACTATCCCATCCTTCATTCAACTAGAAAAACTCGAGCAATCTTACCTAATATCACTAGGGTCAATTTCTTGACTACATGAAATAGACACCTTCTAATCCAACTTAAAATCCCTCGAAATAATAAATCACAACATCCTCACTACATTACCAAAATGACTTAATCATCTAGAGCCCTATCATTTCAACCAAATGAACTGATATTTTTACTTCATGTACAGTACACAAGCCGCCATCAATTGACAAAGAACAAATGGACCCAATAAAAACATTCCCAAGCAACTTCTTAAATCAATACCTCTAACCTAATAACCTATACCTCTTCCAACAAGTACACCATATTGTACCTTAGCCATGCCCACAACAACAACAGCATCAATGCAGAATCACACCCACAATCCGCAATTACAGAAAACTGAAACTTGTAAAATAAACTTAGAGCTTCAGTTTAGAAAAACACAAATTCTCGTTGAAGACGAGCCTTATCCGTCATAAGCTGAAGACGGATAGTGTCTCACAATATGCAAGTGACACTACCCACGTAATTCTCCATTTCCTCCCACTTGCTGTGTGAGGACTATTATCTGTATTAAGCTTGTGACGTTTTGTTAGAAAAAACAAATTCCCATAGTTGATTTGGAAGGAATAAAGGCCGAACCGGCCGGTGGCGGACCAAAGGGAGGTTATGGGTGCAACCAAACAGTCAAGTTATATCAAATTATCAACCAGTACCCTTTAGTCTTTAACACCCAGAAATCAGCACTTTGTGATCTCAAACAACAAATACAATTGCTTGACACAAGTGTCAAATCTCGTAAACTACTCCATATCTCCCTCCATCCCAATCATTTATTTACCTTTGCTTAAACTACTCTTCACAAATACTCCATAATAAGTTAAACAAACAATTGAGACGAAGGGAATAAGAAACAACTACTGAGTAGTTAGCTAACGTTCCAGATTAATTTGATTTCATCAATTCACCATGATCTTAAAAATTGGACAAATCAAACAATTTAACACTATAATTGAATGCCAACACAAAAATTGATTAACCAAATGATTTAATACTAGAAAATGATAATAATCCAAACAGACTGTGGAGATTAAACGAGAAAAATAGATATATTGGAGAGTAAAGTTACCCGAAATGTGGGTTATCGAACCCTCAATGTCGCACTGGCAAGAGGAAACAGAGCAAGAGAGATGTACCCTAAGGGTAAGGTACGTCTTTTTTATGAAAAACGTCGACCATATTTCGGAATCGGGTTTTTGACATGGCCACGGCTCGACCTCTCAGGCAAGGCCCTCAACCAGCCAGTCTGGCTGGGTAGGTTTCACAAACCATGCCAAGAATATCTTGGCCGGATATAGACCGTTGATTTTCTTTTTTTGTAAGGGCTACGGCAGAATAGGTCGGGCTCTCAAAAGCGAGCCTTGAATCAGCCCATATGAAATTATGAATGGCAAGGCAATAGCACGGTTGGGCTGGGATGGGTCGTGTTGTTATCCATCTTGGGTCGGGTTATCATTGGGTTAATTAAGGTTTGCGTCGGGTTAGGTCAGTTCGGCTTTTGAGTCAAGCAAATTCGGGTCACGAGACAGTCTTATCGGGTTGGGTCAGCTAGTTTAGTATTGATCTTCTAGCTAGACGCCTAGACCTGATAAATAAATTAATCAGACTGTTGGGTCGGGTTCAGGTTGGGTCATATTTTCAGGTTAATTTAGGCCGGGTCAAATCATTTAGGGTTTCAGGATTGTTTCTATACCAGTTTTTGAACCCATGTACTGCACGGGTGGTAATGTAAATTGATATTTTGAGTATGTGTTAAGTATATATTTTTTTCATCGGAGGCGTAATGTTATGAATAGGGATGTCATTGGGGCGGGGCGGTGCTGGATATAGGCTCCCCCGTACCCGTACCCATCAAGAAAATCTCGTAACCATCCCCGCCCCACCACCCATGGCGGGTACAAGTTTTCAAAACCATCCCCGCCCCACCACCTATGGCGGGTACAAGTTTCCAAAACCATCCCCGCCCCACCTACACATTAACCCGCTATAACATAAAGTTTTCCGATCTTTTTTTCGTACAAGTTAGTTTAATCACTATTAATTTCTATTTTTAGGAATTTGTTTATATACTTTTAGTTATTTATTAACGAGGTTGGTAAAATCCTTTATTAAATAACTATTTTTAACATTACGTCTTAATGATAACAAAATAATATTTGTCAAATTATCGTAATAATGATATTAATTTTTGTAATATTTGGCGGGTAGGCGGGTATGAAGTGGGTATCACGCAAAAACCATCCCCGCCCCACTACCCATGGCGGGTACAATTTTCGTACCCGTCCCCGCCCCACCACCCGCCAAATCTATACCCATCCCCGCCCCAACTGGGGCGGGTGCGGGGCGGTATCCACTTGTACCCGCCCCAATGACATCCCTAGTTATGAATATATTTTAGACGGTATCTTCCATCTTAAATTTTTCCTTTTCTATTTGATGAAGTACAAGTATATGAAAAAAAAACGATCACAATGCAATGGTATCGAGCGAAACATTCAAATACGACACTTGTGACTCAGATGAACCATAAATAGAAACTTGCTAATAAAAGTATACCTTAAATATTTTTATATGAAATACAATTATGACCTAAAATTATTAGTAGTTTTATGCTTATACTTATATTGATATAACTCGTAAATAATATATTACCTTTTATATGGGTCGGGTTACATTCATTTTTTGACAATCAAACTTCAATTCAAAAAGTTAAATAAGAATCTTAAAAGACTAAAGTTATAAATATATAGATTCCTAATGAAGAATATTTTATAAAATTTTTACCCCCTTCTAAAATTAGCAAGGTAAATTTATAGCATACAAAATGATACTCCCTCTTATTCAACCTGATTCATGATAATCACCTTTTCTTTCCCCTTTCCTTATTTGGTAAGCTTTTTGTGGCCCAAATTCAATTTCATGTGGGGTAGGTTGATTTGTGTGGTCCAAATTCATTTTCTTAATTCTTGGGTAAAAAGAATGGGGAAGAATAGGCTGAATAGGAGGGAGTAGTATTTAACTTTCTCTAAAAGGGTTAAATATGAAGTTTCTTTTATCAACAAAATAATAAATACCTCAAAATAGAACAAAACAACAAAAATTCGGAATGTATTATATAAATAAATGAATGTATTTTTAAAACAATTGATGATCAAGACTCATATAACACCGCCTTATTCTCCCTATCCTTACCAACTACAACAAAACTATTTGATTTCTGCATAGTGTATCTAAAAAATTCCAACAAAGCTATTTGAATTCCAATATCATAAATTCAAATAAGCATAATAATTGTCACAATATGAGACACCGAATTAAATAAGTTTCAAAACTCAATACTGTATAGTGTATCTAAAAAATACTTAAACTAAAATGTCATAGCACATATTGTTTCTCTATTCATCTAAACTTTCTCTAATTTGACTTTGACATGCCTTTTGGTGGTTGAGAGCTGGTCTGCAACTAAAATTTCATCATCACTGTCCTCATCATTTATGTCTTCTATGATTTTAGATAATGGACGCTTCATTGGTGTAGTTTCAACAACAGCTTGATCATCATTTGCCGGTGTTTAGGGCCGGGGAAAAAAATAATGTATAATAGTATAGCGTATTATATAATAATTTTTATAAGCAATTGCACTTGGCTAAAATAAAATTTTATGGTGCTACCTTCACTGTCATCTGCAACCCAGAGTTGTGTTCAAGTTGGTTTTCATTGATTTTGGCATGGACATCCTTCCATCGGGTAATTATATTCTTGTATTATCGGTCATATTTGCTACCGTGTAAGTAATACTATTGTCGTTGACATTCCATTTACATGACACTTCCAGTTTGAAGACGAACTCTCTACTAATGAAGACTCCGAATTCTTCAGGTGCGTCTTCTCCCTAAAGGATTTAAATACGCAAAACAAAGTAAATATTCAGTTAGCTAAAAAATAATATCCTATATTTTAAACTTGGTGTATATGATTCTTGGAGTCGTGGCTACCTTGTCTTGGCGATCAAGAGTATTTCGCTTGCCGTCATCTTAATCTTCTTAGATATGTGAGTCTCAAAGATTGTCACTTTAGCACTACAACCATTTGAGTCTTTCACGATAAACTTGATCTGGAACCTATAATTATCAAGAAAAAAATCGGTGTCTTCTAAAAATAAAAATAAAAATTGTATTGTGAAGTTACAAATGATATGCATTTCATAAATATACTTTGGTATAGTTTTTGTTGGTTTTTCTCCCAAGCATTTATCTTTACATTCTAGCTTACCATCTTCGCCCTTCGTAGCTCCCTTAAAATAGTTATTGTTTAACAAATAATACCAATGTACTTCCAAGTCGATGTTCGTTATAGTAGCCAATGTGACCCAATAGCCAGCCTAAAAATTTCGAGGTTAGTAAATTAAATGTGTCCATAATCATATGAGTGTTTATTAAACAATATGAAAACTTATAGATCAAGCCTAAAGTTAAATACTTGGCCTGATTTGACCATTTCACTAATAGTCCTGATAAGTTCAGGTCTTATTAAGTCGTAAGAGTCGTTTGATAACTCGGATATTCTTGATTCCGATGAAGCCAGTACATCATGGTTACTGATACAATTTTGAAGTTAGAGGTTTAGTCAAAAATAAATTATGGAAATTATGAATATAAAGGTGTAGTTTAATATTTATAGAAAATAGTATGGAAATTGACCTTTCTCAATATTCTTCAACTTCTTGAATCTCTTTGCTAAAACCAATATGTGTGGCGTACTTGGTTGTGGTTATCCTAACTTCGCATGCATTTTATCAATAGTCTTCACAGTTCAATCTCAGGTTATTTTAAATGCTTCCTATCAAAGTTGGTTTTTTTTCGAAAATTGAACATTAAAAACTTGTTTCAAGAAAAAATAAACCTCATCATCCATTAAATTGACATCGATAGCGAATAATGCGAATTTTTTGCTATACAGATCAGGATATTCCCATCTGCGGATAACCTTTGCGCGAACATTGATGTGCTGATCCTCGAGTTTGATTTTGCTGAACTTGGTGACCATGGTGCTTTGAGCCACAGTATACAGATGCGTTTTGAAAAAAAATGTTTAGAAGGAAGGGGATGAATTTTCTTAGTTTTTTGAATGCTTAAAAACGAAATAAATAAACCTGATTAAATTTTATCTATAATATCTCGCATTAATACACACGAGATTCTATAATCTTGGAATCAAGGAAAGTTTCACAATTATTCACGTTTCACATTATTCACATTATTCTGTATTAATCAAGGAAAGTTTATATAAATTCGAATATTTAATTTTACATATACGATAAATCTTCTCACTAATCATATATAACATTTCAAGTTAGGCAAATATATCAATTTATGAAATATGAAAACTTCAATCTAATCATTTTCAGAATCAATTTCATTTCAAAATTATTCACAATTCCATAATTATTCTCGAAATTACTACATATTTTTGTATTAATGGACATCATTTATTTCGTCAAGTAAAGGTTATATATATGCATTACTCCGTTTCTTAAAGGGTTAAATATGAAATTTCTCTTATCAACATAATAATAGATTAATAGATACCTCAAAATATAACAAAACAACAACAAAATAGGAATTTATTATAGAAATAAATGAGTGTATTCTTAAAACATAAATAAAATAAAAAAAATTAAATCACATACTCTTCAATTGATTCCAACCGACACTTTCCCTTTATCATAATGTTTTCTAATCACTGACGTTCCATACATCAACTTACTCATTAGAACACAAATTCTCATCGAGGATGGACACTTTCCGTTTTCTCACAAAATTTAGAACTCATTTTCATTGAAGAATGATACTAATCATCTTGTATGGACTATCTCAATAGTAAGACCTATTGAAATAAAATTACATGGTATTAGATTATTATTCCTTCTAAATTGTAACTTAGTTACGGTAGCGTGAAATAAAATTACATGGAATTAGATTATTATTCCTTCTAAATCGATATTATAAAATATACGAAAAAATAAGATAATACTCGTACCATTATAGGTTGTACGCTGAAAATTTTACATAATGCAAATCATAGGCTCAAAACAGTGTCAGTTTTCAACAAATGAAAACTCATCGGTATAGTCTCCCCATACTGAACATTTCAAAACCGTTTTGCTGTATGTAAAAGTTGAATGATAGTTGATTATAAAATAATACAACGCGTGGAATATTAAATTTGAACCAACAACTGGTGTGTTTACTTACTTTAATTAAATACGTCAGTTCAACAGTTCTCAGTTTTTCACCTTTGTTCTTCGACAAAGTAACTTTTGAACATCCTGCTAACTCTCCAATTACATCTGTTATAAAAAAAAACAACTAAACTACGAAAAATAATATACACTATCATCAATAATGAATTGATATTAGTAATAATGAGTTTCTGTATTTCATACCCAAATAATGGCGATCAGACACATTCTTGTCCAAGATATCTTGGAAGTTACTAAATCGAAAGCCGTTATGTAAAATAATTGGCGTTTGCAGGTCAACACGTGTAGTGAAACTGAAATATAAACGATATTTATTGCTTACAGAGACCCGAGTAACATCCGAGCCCATATTTTCGGAAACTTCCATGTTCGTGAAATTGTATTCTTTCACTTCCTCTATGGTTTTCTGGAACTTTTTAATTAGTCCCTCCGTACCGTTGCTTGAATTGTGGTGGACTGTAATTAAAGACGGAAAAAAGTAAGTTTAAAGAAAATAATACATAGGAATTATCGTGTAATAGAAAAGTGTGAGGTAAATGTGTATACAAACACGAATTTAGTAAAGATAAAAACAAACCTCATCGTCCATTAAAATGACATCGACTACAAATAATGCAAATTTCTTGCTGTAAAGATCAAGACGTTCCCATCTGCGGATGACTTTCGCGCGTATATTGATGTACTGATCCTCGAGTTTGATTTTGCTGAACTTGGTGACCATGGTGCTTTCTGCTTTGAGCCATAGTATACAGTTGAGTTTTGAGAAGAAAAAGTTTTAGAAATAATGGCTTAGAAACGAATGAAATAAACTTGATTAAATAACACGTATAATACCATTTCAAATTAGGCAAATATATCAATATCAATTTATGAAAACTGAAAGTTTCAATGTAATCAATTTTTCAATCAAATTTATTTCAAAATTATTCACAATTAGATAATTATGGAAACCACATAAATTTCGTAACATAAATATCGCGTATAATACGATTATTCCTTAATCGTCTCACTTCCGTTTAAATTTCTGACTTTATGGTGTAGATAATTATTTATGGTGTAGATAATTATGCACTTATTACTAAATTTTCACACCTGACGTTTTATTATTCAATTTATTTTCATTTCCATAATTATTCACAACTTAATATTCACAACTTTTTTCCATTTCCATAATTATTCATTTCCATAATAATTCACAACTTAATTATTAATTTCAAAAATATTAAATTGATTAAAAGTCCGTAATATATTAATGCTCTACTTATTACTAAATTTTCACACCTAAGATTATATTATTCAATTTATTTCCATTTCCATAATTATTCACAATTCAATAATTAAATATGAATTTTCACATATATTATATAGAATGTTTGACTAACTATTTTTAATACTAAGATATATTTCATTAATATCTGCGTGATATGGAATCTTAACGATAATGGTCGATATTTACCATTCTTAATTTCTTTGCCTAAAATTAAATTTTCCCATATCATTTGACCAAAAATGTCGCTCAAAAATGTCAATTGAGCAAAAATCTAATCAAGAATGACAAAAAATGAAATGGAGTATCAATTTCATATCAATTTCAAAAACAGTAGAATATATCATTACTTATTTGCCTAATTTAATATCACATATTTTATGTATTAATTATTACTTAATGTACACAAATTAAAAACATCGAACCGGAATACGCCATGTGGATTTCGAAAAAAGCGTGACACGTGGCGGATAGATAGGGTGTGACACGTGGCGACGAATGGGGAGGCCGATGTTTGTTTTAATATAATAATAGTATATGATGATATGATGATATATGATATGATATGATATGATGTTGGTTGGATCATTTTCGTGTAGTGGGTTGGGTTGTTTCGGCTCTATGTCATTTTAGGGTCAATGATAAAGAGAGAAAAAATCGGTTAATATTATTATAGTACCCATTTTTTGTTTAGTGTTGATGAATAATTATTTATCTTAACGTATATAATACTTTATCCTATTCAGCCTAATATTTTTCTTTCATTATAATACTCCTCACATATATTAGAGAAATAGCTACTCTAGGCTGAATAAGAGAGGGTATAAAGTGCATATTATGTTTTTAAATTAGCCATTTCGATCAAGTTTTATTTTTCCAATTATAGTCATGTTTTATGGGGTCATTTTCGGGATGGTGGATGATTTCAGATCGGGTAAGAATATAAAATTTGGGTCAACAAAGTTTGGTCATGTTCAAAGCGGGTCAAATCAATTAGTATTTAATCACATTCAAAAATTATAATTCGAATCAATTTCAAAACTCAGATCCGCTTTTTTAAATCAAGTTGGTATTATCAGGTTAATAGGCCGACTTAGGCCCAATAGCTTTTAGGGTTTTATCCCGGTTTCCTATCGTTATATTGTATTTAAAGAGTTGAGTTATCAATAAGAAGAGACACATATTTACCTTATCATTAGTTTACACAATTTATCATGGTATCAGGATCACGGTTCCGACTTCCGCAACCCTAAACCTCCTGTTTCCCTTCAACTTCTCTGTTTTTTTCTCTTTTTTTTCCTCTTTTTCGTTCATCTTCTTCACAATGACAAATGATGTCATCCCAACATCTACTCCTCCTCCCACCAAAATAGATGTCATGTCACCATATTATCTCGGTACTCATGACCTCCCTGGTTTATCAATCACACACGTTCAACTCCGTAGTGATAATTATGAGGAGTGGAGTCGATCGATGCGACAGTCTCTTAAATCACGGCGAAAGTTCGGTTTCGTTGACGGCTCTATTGCCAAACCTACGGATGCTACTCTCCTTGATCAATGGGAAGTGATTCATTGTACCCTTGTTCAATGGATTATGCATTCTATTGATGGGTCGGTGAAGAGTAGTATATCTTATTTCGAGGATGCCCGTCTCTTATGGGACGATCTTAAGGAACGGTTCGCTACTGTTGATGGCTCTAAG
The DNA here is from genome assembly GCA_029255685.2 of Silene conica. NCBI lineage: Eukaryota > Viridiplantae > Streptophyta > Magnoliopsida > Caryophyllales > Caryophyllaceae > Silene > Silene conica. The sequence continues at coordinate 81,599,517 of CM055314.2, forward strand.
ATTCATGGTTTGAAAGCTCAACTTCATGACTGTTCACAAACCAAAGGTATGTCCGTTACCACGTATTTCGGGAATTTAAAAACTCTTTGGGATGCAATTGCCAGCCATGAACCTGTTTTCAATTGTACTTGTGGTCTCTGTACATGTGGAATCACAAAAGATGCCCCTGCCCGTCTAGATTCCGAAAGGTTACATAAATTTCTTATGGCTTTGGATCTGTCCATTTATGCTAATATACGCTCCCATATTCTGTCTCTCGAACCTCTGCCTTCCCTTAACCGTGCTTTTCAGATGGTTTTACAAGAGGAGCGACTCCGTTCCGAGGGTCTTGCTACTCCGGCTGACCCCTCTGATGTGATGGCTTTTGCTGTCCGTAATGCACCCAAACCCCAGTCCCATGTTGTCGATTGGCGTGCTCTTCGTGACGCTGAACGACAAGAGCGTCGGAAATTGCTATGTTCTCACTGTTCCGCTCCTGGTCACGAGGTTACTTCATGCTTTATCAAGAGTCAGAAGTTTCCCGAATGGTGGGGTGACCGTCCTCGCACCATTGATGAAGTTCGTGCTCGTCAGCGGGCTAATACGGGTTCGGTTGCTTCTCCCTCTTCACGCACTGTTTCTGCTCGTGCTAATGTTCTCATAACTGATCCTCAGTCATCCTCCGCTGACCGTCTGTCTGGTATGTTTTCTGAGTGGATAATCGATACTGGGGCTTCTCACCATGTCACTGGCGACATTACGTGGTTACATAATATTCATTCCATTTCATCCTGCCCTATCACTCTCCCTAACGGACATGCGGTTTTGGCTACTATTGCTGGGACTGTTTTGCTCAACACTAATTTAACTTTGAACAATGTTTTATATGTTCCTAGTCTAACGTGTAATTTGCTCTCTGTCTCTCAATTGGTAGCTGCAACAAATTATGTTTTGAGTTTCACTAATAATTGTTGCTCCATTCAGGACCCTTCCTTGAGGACGAGGATTGGAACCGGTGAGTTGCGGGATGGACTATATTTCTTGACAGTGGTGGGACGGAAGGCCGAAGTACATCGGGTGAGCATTGAAGCCTCTTTTGATCTGTGGCACAAACGTCTTGGTCATCCTTCAAATAAAGTCGTTAATTTACTTCCTCATGTTAACAAACAAACTTCTCTTATTACTACTGCTTGCGATGTTTGCCATCATGCAAAACAAGTTCGTTCTAGTTTTAATTTAAGTGATAATAAAGCGTCGGATATTTTTGAATTGCTTCATTGTGACTTATGGGGCGCTTATCGTACACCATCGTCTTGTGGTGCGAAGTATTTTTTGACTATCGTCGACGATTTTTCCCAAGCTGTGTGGGTATATCTTTTGGTTGATAAAACTGAAGTTACTACCATGTTTCATAATTTTTTGGCCATGGTTGATACTCAATTTTCCAAACGGGTTAAAATGGTCCGCTCCGATAATGGCACTGAGTTCAATAGCATTGCTGATTTTTTTTACCTCCCATGGAATTATTTTTCAAACTTCATGTGTTGGTACACCACAGCAGAATGGACGGGTTGAAAGAAAACACCGTCATATACTGAATGTAGCCCGTGCCTTACTATTTCAGGCTCATCTTTCGACTTCTTTTTGGGGTGAGTGTGTTTTGACAGCTGCTTATTTGATCAATCGTACTCCTTCCTTTATTCTTGACAAAAGAACCCCGTATGAATTGCTCTTTGGTAAGGCACCATCTTATTCTAATATACGAATTTTCGGCTGTCTATGCTTTGTTCACAATCAACATACAAAAGGTGACAAATTTGCTAGCCGGAGTCGTAAATGCATCTTTGTGGGGTACCCATATAATGCAGCTCCCACCGCTTAACAGCAGCAACAGCGAGAAATGCACGAATAGTGGGCATCTTGACAACAGGAGCGAAGGTTTCTCCGAAATCAATTCCTTCAACCTGGCTCTGATACCATGATAAATTGTGTAAACTAATGATAAGGTAAATATGTATTCATGTTCTTGTTTACGTGGATGATCTTGTTATAGCAGGCAATGATACTACTGCTATTGCTGAATTCAAAGCATATCTTAGTAGTTGTTTTCATATGAAAGATCTGGGTACTTTAAAGTATTTTTTGGGCATCGAAGTTGCTCGAAATTCGGAGGGTATCTTTCTTAATCAACGAAAATACGCTCTTGATATTATTTTTGAAGCTGGTCTACTTGGTGCTAAACCTGCTGCAACTCCTATCGAACAACATCATAATCAGGGTTTGGCTTCGGGTGCTCCGATTACAAATATCGAGACTTATCGTCGCTTAGTTGGTCGTCTCGTGTACCTTGCTGTCACTCGTCCCGATCTTTCCTATGTCGTTCACATCTTGTCCCAGTTTCTCCATCAGCCTCGCACCGAACACATGGCCGCTGCCCTCCGGGTTGTTCGTTATTTGAAAGGCAAACCGGGTCAAGGGGTTCTTTTACGATCTGACAATGTCTTGGCTGTTTCTGGGTGGTGTGATTCTGATTACGCGGGTTGTCCCTTAACCCGTCGCTCGCTCTCCGGTTGGGCCGTCTTCATTGGTGACTCTGCGGTGTCTTGGAAGACTAAGAAGCAACAAACCGTCTCGCTTTCTTCCGCTGAAGCTGAATACCGCTCTATGGCTGCCGTCTTATGTGAACTCAAGTGGCTGAAGGGTCTTTTGTCCAGCTTAGGTGTCTCGCTTCCGCGTCCTATGACACTTTTTTGTGATAGTCAATCAGCTCTTCATATTGCTCAAAACCCGGTCTACCACGAACGTACTAAGCATATCGAGGTGGATTGTCATTTTGTTCGGGATGCTATTTCTGATGGGTTGATTACTACGTCACATGTGGATTCTAAGTCACAAATTGCCGATATTTTCACTAAGGCCTTAGGCTCAACTCAATTTGAATTTCTTCTTTGCAAACTGGGCGTTCTTAATTTACACGCTCCAGTTTGAGGGGGGATAATAGGCCGACTTAGGCCCAATAGCTTTTAGGGTTTTATCCCGGTTTCCTATCGTTATATTGTATTTAAAGAGTTGAGTTATCAATAAGAAGAGACACATATTTACCTTATCATTAGTTTACACAATTTATCACAGGTCTTGCTCTAGCCATCTAAATCCCACCCGAACCAACTTACACCATTAATTCTTTCTAGAAGTCGTACTCGTACACCTAATCATGCTAGCTTGTTATCTAATGGTCTCAATTTGAAAGTCGAAACCAATTACAAGTGTTGGAATCACATGTATCCTACTAACAAATTGAGAATTTGTAACGTACATACCGAGTATATTTTTCTTTTATAGCAAGTCTTACTTCTGACGGGTCACCATTTGTGACGGATATTTTGTGAGATAAAATGGATATAAAATGAGTTGGTGGAGAAAAGTGGACCACATGAATAGTGTTAGAGAGAGAAAAAAAGTGGATATTTTGTGAGAGCAAACGGTATCAGTCACAAGCTTGTGACGGATATCGCCGTCACAAATGAGAATTTGTGATTTTTTTAAGTTTGCGATCAAACGCTATTTATATAAGACTAGTGTAACACCCGTGAAAAATCACGGGGTTGTGTACACTTATTTTTAAAGACGACAAAGGTAAATTCATTTCATTATATAACACTTCTATTTATTCGAACAAATTGATTTTTATCGGGATGTTTGCATATAAGATATGTTCGGTCAAAAGGTGAATTTCCTGGTGCACTAATTTTCGAATAGCTGTTAGTAATGATGATAATATTTGGATTACTTATGATAACATTAATGAATAAGGTATATAAGAAAAAACAATAAACAACTACAAAAAAGATTAAATAACTAATAATGAGTAGTTTGGAAAGTTATTGTCTTTTGATGAATTGCTTACGAACATAAGTTGACGGACAAATATGATGAACAAAATAACAAATCAGGTAGAAATATAAATTAAATAGGTGTATTAAAATTCGATAATGTAGGGCAAAAATTACAGTTTCTCGAAAACCTCCTTGTAAACAACATTCGTTGTTGTATTAGTCGTTCCTCCTTCTTCATCAAGAAGTAGCACTTTTAGACCTTTCTTACTCGTAGCACTTTTAGACCTTTCTTACTCGTAACCCTAGATATAGCAACGTACAATTGGCCATGGGAAAAAACTGGTCTTGGAAAATAAAGTCCAACACGGGATAGAGATTGACCCTAACTTTTGTTAATAGTCATAGCAAAGCAAACTGCTAAAGGAAACTGTCTTCTTTCAAACTTAATTGGGAACCTGGTTTGATCGGAAGGAGTCGAGGTGATGCGGGGAATATAGACATTGCTTCCGATATGACTACCAGAAATAACAGTTGCGCTAATAACGCGATTTCCTAGTTGCTTTACCTCCATTCGGGTGCCATCGCACAAACCATTTCCTTGGTCAATGTTTCTTAAAAGCATCACTATAGCTCCAACTTTCAGTCTTAAGCTATGATTGGGTAAACCGGAACATCTGATTGAGTTAAGAAACTCTGTAGAGTAAAGTTCTCTGACCCCGCAATTAGTCTCTTCTGGTAACTCGATGCTAGCTACTCCATCATTTGACCCACCTGCTAAGCCATCACCAACTTCGAGAATCCACTCTGAAAATTGTCGGATTTCATCAACATTTGACTGTGCATTTCCTACCTGAAGTCTCATATTTTTCTTGAGCTTCAAAACCTGAAATTTAATATATATCTGAAACTGATAACGTCCTAACAAATTATTTTTAAAAAAAAATAGGCGGCCCAACCCATCATTATACACTTATCATAAATTATTTATGGACCATGTACCCATTTAAACAATTGATTTGTTTTAATAAATAGGCAGTCCAAAAGGCCAATATCAACCCATTTATACCAATTATTTGTTTTATAAGATATGCAGCCCAATGACCCAATATAATCCTCTAACCCAATTTTTTTTATCAGAATATATCAAAATGGAAATGGAATAACACGAAAGCTCCAGAATAATCTTTTTACCTGACATTTCGACATCATTATCAATAATTAAGCGAAATTTATACAGATCAAAACTGATCAAAATCCAAATCAAAATCCCCTTATAATACTCTTAATGGATTTATAGGATGTTCTATCTTTCTACCTAACATTTCGGCATCTGCAAATCTTCACATCGTCATTGTCAAGGTATCCTACATTTGACTATAGTTTTTTCAATTGTGAATTACAGTTTTCTTTTGATGTAGCTTACAATTTGTAGTTCGATTTTGTAATCTAGTACACTCGGTATACCTATCAAGAAGAAAGTCAACCCTATAATCTTGAGGAGTTCTCTTACCATCGAGCTAGACCTTTAGTCCGTATTGCAAGAGCAAGATAGAACTGAGATGAGAATGACGCTTTCCTTGGATTTTCAAAAGAAATTAAAGCGCTTTTTGTTCTTTTAAGTCTAATCAATTGATTTTGAATTTAATTTCTCATCTGGGTATGTGTAATTTCATCAAATTTTGGGGATTTGTGATGTTTTAATCAAATGGGTACAGTTTAATGTTCTAAGTTTTTAGGGATTTATGATGTTTTAGTCAAACAGGTAATCGTACGGCTTTAGTCAAAGTCCTGAAGTTGCTCTATCTTATTTAACGCCCACGCGTACATCCGTATAATATGAAATGCAGTTTTATCAGAAAGGACGTAGGGATGAGTGGCCCCTTTCACGTATATTTACTTCTCCCATTTAGGGTAAATGGTAATTAGTTTTGGTACTGTTTATGAATTCAGGTTGTGTGTATGCTATTTCTGTAGTGTGCATTTTCTGTTTGACAAAATTACATGTTTCTTCTGAGTGTTAATGTTGATTCACTGGTTTTTGGGTGTTTTTGTGTGCTGAATCGGGAAGGGGTAAGGCTGTAGTATACATCCGTCTTTCCCCACTTAGGGTAAATGGTAATTAGTTTTGTTACTGTTTATGAATTCAGGTTGTTGGTGAGCTATTTTTGCATTGTGCACTGTCTGTTTGACAAAATTACCTGTTTCTTATGAGTGTTAATGTTGATTCACTGGTTTTTGGTTGTTTTTTTTTTTCTGCTGAATCGGAAAGGGGTAAGGCTGCGTACATCCGGCTTCCCCCACTTAGGGTAAATAGTACTACCTCTGTTCCAGTGGGATGTTTACACTTCTTTTATTTTGTGAGGGGAAAATAAAGCAAGTGTAAACATATCATTGGGACGGAATGAGTAATTAGTTTTGTTACTGTTTATGAATTCAGGTTGTTGCTGGGCTAAGACTGCGTACATTCTGTATGCATCCAGTTAGGCATAAGGTAATTAATGTTGTCACTATGTGTGAATTCTTTTGGTTGGTGCTTGTTGTCATTCTTTAGATTAGAAATCAAATGCCGTGCTAAAAAAAGATCTTTGATTTTCTGCTCTTTTGTAACTGATTCTCATTTAGAAATCAAATGCAGTTGTCTGTTAGATAGTTTGCTTGGTATTGTTAATAATTCGCGGTCGATTAATATGAATCATTGTCGTGCTAATTAGAGACGTAGGTATGATTGTATGTATCCTAGGTCTGAGTAATATGAATCATCGTCGTAATAATTAGAGCCGTAAGTATGAGCCGTAAGTAATAACAAACTTTACTATGTAGCAACCACGTAGAAAATTCGTAAATGAAATTAAACTAAAATTGCATTTAGTAAGCTAAATACTTAAAATCAATACCTGATGTAGGACGATAAAGTTGTGCTTTACTGTTTTGTGACGGTAAATGATCAGTTCTCTGCCGATGTGTGTTTGTTATTTCACGTAGGGCAGAAACTGTAATTTCTGAAAGATGTAAAAAGTAAATCAGAAAAGGATAAAAAAGAACAATAATTGAAATTCAATCACAACTATAAAATAGATAAACAAACCTTTATCACGTTCATTGCTTTTTCTTTTACTGTTCTTTGATACCGGTTGAGAATGATTTCCTGCCATGGTATTAATAGGGTTTAGGGTTTTGCTTGCAATTAGGTTTTGTTATTTTAAAGACAAATCAGGTTATATGTAGTGTGAGCTCATTTTTTCTCATGATGCTGTTGTGTATTATGGGTTCATTTATTTTTGGAAAAATTTTAATATTCTTTTCAGGATTCTCTGATGCTGATATATATTATTCCATAAAAATTTTCACGTATATTTTGTGCAACTGACGTCAGCATAAATTTTTATTCGATTTTTGTATATTTTAACCGTGTATTAATTGTATTAAAATCAAACGCTATCATGATAAAAATATATTGATGTAAGCTTTTTGCATTATGGGACCATATTATCTCATTGGTAGAGCTCATGGTCAAACTTATAAAATATACAGTGGCCAATTTTTAGGGTTTAATTTTTCGAAATTAGACGCATATTTCTTCCAGAACTGTGAATCTTGCTGTGAATTATCTAAAATTGATTTTGGGCAAGTTTCCTAAATCATAGAATATTTAGATAATTATAAATAGAATATTTCATAACACGTTTTTTTATGGATTTATGGAATATTTTGTATATAATTATATAATTGCAAAATCGTTACAATCTTTTACTATCAATCATCAATATTCAATATTAGTCAATATTAGCAACTAATTTTTATGATTTACCTTGACCGAGAATCTTGCCTTATGCAATTAATTTCGACTACTTCCTAAAATATTATATGATTTGGTTTCTTATTATATGATATGATTTGGTTTCTTATTTATGGAATTATGGAAAGATTTAGATAATTTAGTTATGGAAAGATACAATATAAGACCGAGAATCCCATAAAGTTGTTGTGTTTTGGCAAGATTTAGATAATTTAGTTATAGAATAGAATATTAGTTGATTTATGGGATCTGATTCGAATTATTAGTTTTGGAAACGTCTTTTATGGCATAGAATAGAATATTAATATTTTAATATTTAATTATTAAATAATTATTAAAGTATTATGATGTGGCATAAATGGGAAATGCTGATTGGTCTACGAAACAGAAATTTCTGAGGGTGAATGTGAGAGCGAGAAACACTTAACGCTGAAACCTTACTGCGGCACGTCAGCTGAAAAACATTCTTCTTTTATAGTAATAACTAGATTTCATGCCGGGCGTTGCCCGAGTAATATCTTGTCATGGTTTCAAATTATCGTAATAGTTAATCTTCTAAAAAATACGTAGTATAATAGGCATATATAGAGAATAATTCTGGTATGATTGTTTCTTATGGCTGATAAAACATCAGATGTATCAAGCTCGTATTCTGTTCTTATTACCCGTATTTTTCTTACATTAGCTCGTATTCTTTTTATATTAGCCCGTATTCTTACATGTTCATATTTGTAAGTTCGTGATCCTCTTATACGCTCGTATTCTTATCTTAATAGTTCGTATTTTTTTTACATTAGCTCGTATTCTTAGCTTAATAGCTTTATTAGCTCGCATTCTTACGTTAATAGTTGGCCTTCTTGCCTGCTCGTATTTTTTAGTTTCTGATTCTCTTAATTTCTTATTCCTTTTACATTAGCTCATATTTCTTATATATTCGTAATTTGTAGCTCGTATTCTTTTAATTATACCACTTAATTTTACGTGCTTATTATATCATGAAATTTGACGTTTTTCAAATCTGATTCTATTTTTTTTTTAATTCGAGAAGTGTTTCAATTAGCTCATGTTTTCGTATCTGTTTACATTAGCTCATATTCTCATCTTAATAGGTCGTATTCTTATGTGCTCGTATATTTAAGTTCGTGATCCTTTTAATCTCGTATTCGTATTCATTTGTGCTCATATTTTGAAACTTGTCTTATCTTAATAGTTCGTATTGTTTTTTCATTAGCTTGTATTCATTTGTGCTCGTATTTTAAAGCTCGTCTTATCTTAATAGCTCGTATTGTTTTTATATTAGCTCTTATTCTTAGCTTAATAGCTCGTATTCTTTTGATATTAGCCCATATTATTAGGTTAATAACTTGCATTCTTCCGTGCTCGTATTTTTTAGTTCGTGATTTCCTCAAACTCTTATTTTTTTACATTAGCTCATATTCTTACGTGTTCGTATTTTGTACCTTGTATTTTTTTTAATTATACCTCGCAAACTTAAGTGCTTAATATAATCATCAATACATCTATTGATGTTATTTTAACTAAATAAGCAAGAGAAGAGAAACAACAAATTATACCATAACTTTACGGTAGCCAAAATTCTTAGTTATCAATTATTTTATTAACTAATTCATTAATTATCCAACTGATAATTTATTACTATTTAATTATCTTTTTATTTATATACTTAATTTGTTTAACCAAAGTAATAGTCAATGTAATCACTCTAAAAACAATAATTATCCAACTGATATTTTATTACTATTTAATCAGCTTTTTATCTTTTTATTTATATACTTGATTTATTTAACCAACGTAATAGCCAATGTAATCGCTCTAAAACCAATAATTATCCAACTAATATTTGATTAATATTTAATTAACTTTTTATTTATATACTTATTTATTTAACCAAAGTAATAGTTAATGAAATTGCTCTAAACAATAGCCAATGAAATCAATTATTTTATTAACTAATTCAATAATTATCCAACTGATATTTTATTACTATTTAATTATCTTTTTATTTATATACTTAATTTATTTAACCAAAGTAATGACCAATGTAATCGCTCTAAAAACAATAATTATCCAACTGTTATTTTATTACTATTTAATTATCTTCTTAATTATATACTTAATTTATTTAATAAAAGTAATAGCCAATGAAATTCCTCTAAAACAATAGCCAATAAAATTGCTCGAAAAGTTCCTCTTTTAAGTATATATATTGATTGATGATAGATAAGACAAAAATAAAATGCCAAAAAAATTATAATTATTTTATCTTGTCTACTTACCTAGGTAATACTTAATTAGCCCATCGCAAATTTATAACAAATACGCCCATCCAGGGGCGGAGCTAGCCTATGGGCTATAGCCCTATAAGAAATTAAGAATAAATAAAATTTGTTGTTAAAAAAAGCATATTATTACAATAACACATTTGGCTGTGGGGATTGCAATAAGAGTTCTATATATTCGAATGACATGTGTTCGCGTCCTATATATAACAAAATATTCCTTTCATATTTTCATATATGACGTCTTTTTTTTTCAAGATGAATATATATTTGACTTTGATTTTACAGAAATATATAAGTCGGGAGATTATATAATTATATAAAGAAATTCAGTTACAACAAGCGATCTTACAAAAGCATATAGTATTTTTTTATGAAGGAGATGAGTATTTTTTTGGTAATTTCAAAATATTTAGTAATTAAAATATCTTTTAATTTGGGAAATGTGTTAATTTTTTTTTGTAAAAGTACTCCTATTATATTAATTTTTTTTGTAGCATATATTAATGGATGGTTGAACGTAATAAGAGATTCTTGTCAATCAGGAAGTACTTCTATTCAAATAAATAAATAAATATTTTACTCGTAGACGGAATTGAATACATTACCATTTTGACCAGCAATATAGCTAGATACCGGTTCACAAAATTTTGTACGAAAAAAAAAAGTGTTTGTATATTAATTAAATTCAGCCCTATATAATCTCGAATCCTTACTCCGCCCCTGCGTCATCGTAAAGAACCCCCGCGGATCCTACTATCCAATGTCACATACTCACAAAGTCACATCTTTCTTTGAGTGCCGAGAGGACACAAGTACTTTTCGAAAAATGCTTAGATACACCGGATGTATGTACAAGATTATTGTACACCCTAACCCATATTAAACTTTTAATCATATAAGAATAAGATAATGTGATATATCCGCTCAAAATGTCGCGATCGCATAAGGAAGAAGAATCCAGATATTAAGATCAACATAATCTCATCGTTCCACTTGAACCACATCTTCATCACAATCCAACAACCCAAAAAATATCAACTTCCATGGCTCATACTATGCCAACTAATCCACGTCCATGCCAAAATCTCAACAACAAATAATAACTCATATATAGATCGTCCTTAAGATAAAGGACATCCTAAACCAACCTTATAAAAACACTATATACACTTAGCTTAACATAATAAATTCATAAAACATAAACATTTCTTACAAAAAAACTATGGCTTCTACAACAATGGCTGTCTCATCCCCATCTTTCGCGGCAAAAGCCGCGAGCTTTGGTCGTAGTACGTCCAAGATTCGAGCTGTACCAAAAATTACCATGAGGAAAACCGCGGGTAAACCTAAACCCGTTTCATCGGGGAGCACATGGTACGGTCCTGATAGGGTCAAGTACTTAGGTCCATTTTCCGGGGAAGCCCCGAGTTATTTAACTGGGGAGTTCCCAGGGGACTACGGTTGGGATACTGCTGGTCTTTCAGCTGACCCTGAGACTTTTGCTAAGAACCGTGAGCTTGAAGTAATTCACTGTAGGTGGGCTATGTTGGGTGCATTGGGTTGTGTTTTCCCTGAGTTGTTGGCGAGGAACGGGGTTAAGTTCGGTGAAGCGGTCTGGTTCAAGGCCGGTTCACAAATATTTAGTGAGGGTGGGTTGGATTACTTGGGTAACCCTAGTTTAGTCCATGCACAAAGTATTTTGGCTATTTGGGCTTGTCAGGTTATTTTGATGGGTGCGGTTGAAGGGTACCGGGTTGCGGGTGGACCACTTGGGGAAGTGGTCGACCCGCTTTACCCCGGTGGTAGCTTTGACCCATTAGGGTTGGCTGAGGACCCTGAAGCTTTCGCGGAGTTGAAGGTTAAGGAGATTAAGAATGGTCGTTTGGCTATGTTTTCTATGTTCGGGTTCTTTGTTCAGGCTATTGTTACCGGTAAGGGTCCGTTGGAGAACTTGGCGGATCATCTTGCTGACCCGGTTAACAACAATGCTTGGGCTTTCGCTACTAACTTTGTACCCGGCAAGTAAGGGTTATATATATATTTTAGGAATTTAGATTGACGGGTTTGGGATGGGTTCGAGTTCTTGGGTTATTATTTTGAGAATATTGAGCTTCAATGTAAATTAATTACGTGTTAATTGTGTTATCTAATTGAATGTGATGTTATTTTATGTAGTACTCTTGAAATTTCGATGTTTCATGATCTAAGTATTGTCTAAGTTGGTAGTCGATTTGTTTGGACTGATTGTGCAATCATGGTTCACCGTATGTTGTATATTAAGATTTGCGATGTTGGACTCAATTAGATTTGTGTTGATCTAAGTGTTGTTTAGGTCGGACCCAAATTTGGACTAAACGCTTAGCTTGAAAGCGACTCAAAATATCAGTCTTAACTTGTGTATGTAATCCGAAAGAGATATGTTAAGAATCTGAGTTGTATGTAACATGTGTAGCCAAACCGATTATATTAGGAGACGATAAACTTTAGGGGATAATGTGAAACAGAGTAACGCATACATAGAAAAAAAATTGGGTATCAAATTGTTTAAGAAAGATTTGGATTGAAGTTGTGTTGCACGGAATAGTATAGTACACACTATCGTACTTCTACATTTAATCGAGGGATAAACTCGATCACTTGATAGTTTTCTAGTTAAGGCGGAAGTCGGAATTCAACTTAACGTCCTATTCCTCAATAAAGTATCGAATTATCTATTCCTATTTGTAATCAAAACTAGGTGTCGATTATCCATTTCTACTAGACCTGATCATGGTCGAGTTGGGTGGGATTTGGGCCGGACTTGTGCTAAATAAACATCCCAAAAACATGGGTCGGACTGGGCTTGGAAGGTGGACCAGATTTTTTGGCCCAAGACCGTAATTGTTCGGGCTATGGTGGGCCTTGGGCCAAAACGGGCTAAAATACAATACGAAACAGTTAACAAAATGGATATGTGAACAAACTATTAGAAACGAAATAAAATTTGCAAGTCTTATGCGTTTGACTTCTACTTTTTTGGCCAGGAGAACAATAACATATTACTATACATAATTTATGAGTTGACAAAAAGTTATTAGTACACTAACTAATTAAACTTGTACGATAAAAATATAAAAATATTCGCAAAGTTGATAATTTAATGCATTAGTGATATTAGATTATTAGTGCCGATCTATATACGATTCCAACTTTCGAGCTTTTTTTTAAAAATAATAATTTTGGGCCGGATCGGGCCAAAAATCGGGCCTTTAGGTGGGCCCAAACCCCACGCTATATTTATATCGGCTTCTTTCGGGTTGAGCCAAGGGCTTTTGGGCCAAACTATCAGGCCAAACCCGAGAAAAATTAGGCTGGACCGGGTCGGGTCATCGGGCCTGTGCCATTTGATAAACTCTAATTCCTACCTGTAATCGGTTTAAGATTTTAAGGAAAGTTTTGTTTTTAGGAAAGTGAGCTTATCATAATAATTTCATATTGACAAGTTAAGCGGTCTATAAATAATCTTTTATACATGTTTATTACTTTATTGTCGTTATAATTTTCAGAAAATTCACCCACAAAGAAACCATTATTAATTTCCCAACAAAAAATCTCGAAAATCTTGGAAGAAGATGCCTACTTCATTGACTCTAAAACAATGAGGGTTGAAGACATGAACATAAAAAGTTCGGAATTATACAAATTTTTCACCCGTGCAAAAATGCATGGATAATATATTTTTAGAAAAATTATTGTTGATAATTAACATTTACAGAATAGTGACCATAATATATGAATATTTTGCAACTCAATTTCTTTTATGTTGACAATATGTTAAAATACACATTCAAATTAAGTTTAAAAACATCGTATTGAGTACCTAAAAATGTAAATATCACTATAAAATGTAATTTGTTACTTCCTCCATTTTTATATGATGTACCCATTTTATTAAAATTCTCTGTTAAACACAATTAAGGACAATATTCTCTTTCATTATTCTTATTCCCGTCACTAACATTATATAGTGTAGTACATTGTATAGTACGTAGAAGCTGAACACCATGCAATTATTGTGTAGTACGTAGGAGTTGACCACAATACAGTTATGGCCATTTACTATACAATTATGGCATTTACTATACAATTATGCAAAGGCAATTGATTTATTTCCATGCAAGGAATGATGTAACGGACTAATGTAATGATGGCCCAAGAGTGTAACGGATGTGGCTATTACCCCCTCAAGTGGGGCGAAGAGACTCACAAGGCCCAACTTGTGAACCAATAACTGAAATTGGGAGACCCCAAGGGCTTTGGTAAGAACATCGGCCAATTGGACCGTAGTGGAGACATAGGAGGGGACAATAAGGCCAGATTGGATGGCGTCGCGGACAAAATGACAATCGATCTCAATATGTTTCGTCCTTTCATGAAAGACCGGATTCTGAGCAATATGGAGCGCGTACTACTATCACTGAAAAGCGCAATGGGATCCGGATGTGGAATGCCAAGATCTTCTAACAAACCTTTGAGCCATTTAACCTCACCGGTAATAGCACGGAGGGCACGATATTCGGCCTCAGACGAAGAGAGAGACACGGTAGGTTGCTTCTTGGTCTTCCAGGCATCGTTTGTGCAGGGAGGCGTGGGTTCATTAATGGTACCATTAATGTAACATCCCGTATTTTCGTAAAATATATTTTAAGCGTTTTAAATTATTTTAAGTAATAAAATAATATTTTAACTAATTATCGGAAAGTATTTTAAATAAATAGTAAGATCCGTCTTAAGAACCCTAAGTCCTTAAGACGAATACAAACTTGGTAAATTTAAGTTCACATCTTAAAAACCCGTTCAAGTATCCTAACCCGTTTCATTTTAAACGGAAAGGACAATTCCTTAAACCCTTAAAAACCCACATGTCGACATTCCTTCATCATCTCAAAACACTTTCACTGTAAAACCATTTTTCACAAAAACCTCCATTAATATCACCTTCTTTTGCCTATTTCTTCATCATCCGTTCATCAAATTAAGGTAATAATAACATTTTCGGAATCCTCATCGAATTTGCAAGCCATCCGTCACTTCCGATTTTCATTTCCTCGATTTCGAAATTTGGTTGTTTTGCCTTAAACCCGTTTTCAGTCCTTAATTCCGTTTTTCGTGCTTGTAGGCGTGGGCTTGGACGACCCGGAAGTGGATAGCTTCATCCTAGAGGAAGATCTTTGAGCCGGATTGCTTTTGAGGTGACGATAATGAGAAACTCGGCCTTTTTGTTAAAATAGCAAGTTTTGTTGTGTTCATGTTGTTATTTCTGATTTTGTTTAAGGATTGATGGTTTAGGGACTTAGTAACATGTTTAGGAATGTTCTTATTTGTTGAATTCATGTTTTATGATGTTGTTATATGTTCATATGCTTATTTTCAGTTTTCACAAAGTTAAGACGAATACTTGTGATAATCGTTTGAGGATTGTTTTGTGGTTTAATTGCTGTTAGATAATGATAATGGGTGATTGGTAGTAGTGGGTAAATATCGTATGTAGCGATTCTTAAGGTTTGAGACCAATTTAATGGGTTTTGGTATAGGCTGGAAATCGTATTTTTCGCGTGCAGGCTCTCTGAGCCGGTCGACCGACCGGCCGCCGGTCGACCGGCTGGGAAGGCTTGGTGTTGTTTTTGCGGTTTTGGAGAAATTGAGTTTTGGACTGCCAGCCGGTAGGCCGGCTGTCTGTCGACCGGCTGGTAGTCTCTTTGTTGTGTCTTGCGTATTTCGTAAGGTAGGGGAAAGAGGTGCCCAGCCGGTAGACCGGCCGCCTGCCAACCGGCTGGGAGCCTCATTTTGAGAAAGTTCGTATGATGGGATTGGATCCCCAGCCGACAGACCGGCCGGCTGGGAGTCCTTTTTGGGCTGTTTCAGTTTTAAAGAAAAGAAAGCTGGGTTGGGTTACCAGCCGGTACACCGGCTGCCGGCCGACCGGCTGGGAACCCCTGTAGCGTGTTTTTAATTTGTAAATCGTTCATAACTTTTAAACGGTTAATCGGTTTTGATTGAAACTCGTTCCTTGTATCTTTGGTATGTAATTGAGGTCCCCGGAGGATGGGCAACACTATATTGGGTTCGGGAATGGAGAGAGGATAGAGACCCCCCGATCGGGTAACCGAAAGGGAAACCGGCTCTCCCTCAACTTAGTTCCTGGGGTCAATTAAGTGTTGACTAGAAGTTAAGAAAGTAGAACTAGAGTTTAGTTCATAGACTTTGTTGATGTTGTATTGATGCGTGTTAAGTTATGCGTTGAGATGTCGCCTCTGAACTTAATACGTGAGTTGTATGTCATATATGGGGATATGCCTTAAGCTGGCCTCTGAGCCCTATATGTGTTTGTTTGTCGTGTCTGGGACATGCGTTGAGTTTTCGCCTCTGAGTCCAGACATGTTTGAGTGATCGCGTCAGGACATGCCTTAAGCTGGCCTCTGAGTCTGACGAGTAGAGCAACTGCACGACGGGGCAGTCAGGTTGTCATACGTACCTTACCCGGAGTGCAGGTGTTTGGTGCTAGAACGAACATGCGTTGAGTTTTCGCCTCTGAGTCTAGTACCTTGTGATGTAGTAGGGGAACATGCGTTGAGTTTTCGCCTCTGAGTTCCTTACTTGTGATTGTGAATTGAATGCTAGTCCATGCGTTGAGTTTTCGCCTCTGAGTCTAGTGTTCTGTGATAGCCGGTCCATGCGTTGATTTTTCGCCTCTGAGTCCTTGCTTGATATTGTGAACTTGGTATCTAGGTTATGCGTTAAGATGTCGCCTCTGAACCTTTATACTTGCTGAATGTTTGGTAATTAGGTTATGTCTTAAGTTGACAGCTAAACCTCTTTACTTGATGTTATATCTGCTTGCCTAGAGTTTGGTACAGTGTCAGATATGTATGTTGGAGTTAATGAATATATTGCTTGAGTTTTAATCTGTTCATCCAAGGCATTGGATGACTCTTTTATCGGTTTCATAAATAGTTGGATTGAAAGACCCCCCGACTGGGTAACCAGTAGGGAAACCGGCTCTCCTTCCTAACGGTTTATGAAGTTGGTTGAGAGCCGTGCATTAGAGTTTGCATGATAGTACGAGATCAGTTGATGAGATAATTTATGCTTCACATGTTGATATATGCCGGAGTATTCTGTATTGCTTTATGTGTTATGTGTCGTTACAAAAGGTGGCTAGGAGAACTCTAGTCACTCCCCACTGATTGTGGCGTACATGTTTTCATGTATGTAGGTACATGCAGGTTGGCAGGGTTCACGAGAGAGCTAGCGAGTGATGATCCTGTTGTCATCATATGACTTACACATTTATCGAGTAGCGAGACTCTTAGTTTTTTATTCAGTTTTTGGTTGGTGCCTGTAGGGATGTTCCATCCCAGGCTGTTGTATATATTTCGTTTCGTACTTAGAACTGTTACTTATCTATTTTGTTTATATCAGTTTCAGTTTTAATTCACCTCGCATGTTTATGTTAAAAAGTTTTAATTCCGCTGCATTTTTAATTAGTACTTTGTATGTTTTATTTTTCCGCTTTCGCGAGGGGTTTTACAATTAACTGATAAGACGATATTTACTCATATTTACACCCATTATCTTTATGTTTTTACGTTCGTCTTCACGTTATTTGAGCTATATTATTATATAATTTTAATATTGGTATTTAATTACTGATATTATTATTTTATATACAAATGGGCTTAATTAGTATATTTTGGTATAGCAGATTACAAGACGGAAGAGAATGGACCGAAGGACGCACCTAATATATTAATACTTAATGGCACGAGTCGAAGTGTACGTGGGCCGAGTACTTAACGAACAAGAACTGTAAGCAAATCCGAAACAAAATAATACTATCAACGAATGGTTAGAGCGTGTTGAACCATATATTCAAATATATATATAGTATTTATGTTTATGTTTTGATAATGACAAGTCTAGCTATTTATATATTATATACTCGTATGTATAATCGTGTGCTAAGTGTACAGAACATCAGTAACAAGATCTAATCAATCAAGTATAAAATGTTCAAGCATGTTAGTCAATGAATTGACTAAGTCGATGATTGATAGAAGATCTCAAGCGCGCAAAATAGACTAAAGTTATACTTATCAACAAAATAGACTAAAGTTATACTTATCAACTATAGCTTTAGTACAAGATTGGTTCTAGTTATAGCCCGTAGCTATAACTCTATATCATGAAGAAATGATCGGAATATATATGTGTTTAAGTTGAAACGTTTGTTTCCAAATCTGTGTCGTATAGAATTAAGTGTTTAATTGGTATTCTATTTTAATAAATAGAATTGTTAATCTTAATAGGATTATATAAAATATCTTTAAGTTAAATAAGGAATAAATAATTGTCTTATGAGATAATTATTTATTACTAAAATAAACTAAGGATTTTTTATATGATCTTTATTGTCAAATTTATATAATCTAAATGTAGTTTGTTTCGACTTTGGGAAACGTGTAACATGTCACGTTTACCATAATTCGTGTAGGATTCAATTAAGTAAATATTATGTATTTATTTAATGTCCTAAACAAACTAAGATTATATTATGGTAATATATTTTATTATCTTTGACATGGTTTAGGAAGTTGATTTAATAAGGATACTAGTTGTTTATTGTATAAAGATCTTTCCTAAATATGAATTAGGAAATTGATTCCTTATATAATACATATAGTATATTATTAAATCTTTCCTAAATATATTAAGATTAGATTTAAGGTAGTATTACTAAAAGACTAGTATTCTAGTTTAAGTAATATTCCTAAATCATCTAGGGTTTGAATTACCTAGATACATATTCTATATAAATAGACTACCATGATACATTAAAATACACGAAACACATACACACATATACACGCAAATCAAGAGAGAAACCGCTGTTCATCTACTTCAATATTCGAGCTCATCATTGTCATATCCGATTCAAGATTCAAGTGCTCAAGCATTGATCTTATTCATTCAAGATTGTGACATCAAGAAACATTGAAGACTTTATCTTATTTACGTAAGATAGATCGAGTATTTAGCGGTACTCATTGTAAGACAAATATTTAACGGTATTTGTCGAAGCTAGATATTTAACGGTATCTAGATAGAGTTGTGACTAACATCAAAGTCGCACGAGTAGGGTTGATAAAATTGTAATCCAGAGTTGGTACTAATTTTATTAATCGAGAATAGTGGACGTAGGTCTCAAAGTGTGAGACTGAACCACTTCAAAAATATCGTGTCTCTCTTTATTACTTGCTCTACTCAACGATCATCATACAAACTTACACACATCGAAGAAGATTTAAAAAGAAGGCATACTCAATTCAACCCCCCCCCCCCTTCTTGAGTATATCATATCAATAGACTCTTCAATTGGTATCAGAGCCTCGTGCTCTTGATCGCCTAGCCGCGTGAGTTTTGATCCTTCTATTGATTCTATATTATATACTCTTTCATCAATGGATTCCAAGCATCTCAAGTGCCTTATCTTCGATGGCAAAAACTATAGTTTATGGAAAAATATGATGACTCATTACATCAAGGGTTGTGATTGGGAATGTTGGAAGATCATCCAAACTGGACCAAAGAAGATCTTGGTCGCCGCCGCCAATGGAACAACCTATGAAAAGATGGAAAGCGATTATGTGGAAAGTGACTACAAAATTGCAGAGAAAAACTCTAAGGCCATGAGCCTCCTACAGAACGGTATGATAACCTCAGAATTCGATAGATTCTCATCCTGTAGTTCCGCTAAGGAAATATGGGATAGTCTCGAACTTGCTTATGAAGGAACATCCGCAGTCAGGAAACATCGTATAGACTTGCTCGTTCAAAGATATGAACTTTTCAATATGGAAAAGAATGAATCTATTGATAGCATGTCTACACGATTTTCTTGTATTATTAATGAACTGCGGAACCTTGGCAAAAAGATCGATTCTGAGGATATCATTCGTAAGATTCTTAGGAGTCTCACCAAAAAGTGGCAACCTAAGGTCACGGCCATAGAGGAAGCACGTGATTTATCTAAAATCACTTACCAAGAATTGATTGGATCCTTAATGGCACATGAGATCATACTAAATAAAAACGATGATGATGCCAAAGGAAAGGGAGTCGCCTTACAAGCCTCCACAAGTGAAGTGTGCGAAGAAGAACTAGAAGACGAGACAGTTCTATTCGCAAGACGTTTTAAAAAGGCTGTCTTCAAGGGAAGATACAAAAACCCTAACAACAAAACAGTCGACAAAAAGAAAACTGACACAAAACAAACATTCTTCAAAAGAGGATGTTTCAAGTGTGGTCAACAAGACCACATGATCAAAGACTGTCCAAGTTGGGACAAAATCAAAGATAAGTCAAAAAGAGAAAAGACCAAAACGGAGTTCAAGAAAGTTATGCTTGCGTCGTGTTGGGGAGAATTAGAATCCGAGGATGACGAGGACTCAGAAGAAGATGAGGTAGCAAACCTGTGCCTAAGCAACGTCAGCCTAGATCTAATCTCAAACGACAACAACGAAGACGACGCATCCCATATGTGTCTCCTTGGAGAATCCGACTCAGACGACGACGACGACGATGAAGAGGTAAATTTTGTTCAACTCAAAAGTCAAGTTAAAAATTTATCTAAAGCTATGTTGGTTAAATATTTTGAGAAAACCCTAGACCAATGTCATGAACAAAGTCTTGAGTTAGATGACTTGAAAGAACAGATCCTTGATATTGCTGAGGAAAATCAACTTCTAAAGGCCAAAGCTAAGAAACTGAAATCCAAAATAAGCATTGAAGCAAATGCTAAGTTGGAAACAGTTATGTCTGAGAAAAAGGTTCTTGAGTCTAAAGTTATAGCTAATGAAGCTATAACCTCAAAACTAAAACTCAACATTAAAGAGCTTCAATCTAAAGTTATAGCTAATGAAGCTATAACTTCAGAATTAAGAAAGGCTAATGAGCGCCTTAAGTCAGAATCTTCGATTATGGTCGAAGATGAGACTCATCTGGAAGAAGTTGAGATTCTCGAAAGCAAAATTATGGATCTAGAATTCAATCTATCTAAAATCAAGAAGGAACATGCCAAAATTGTGTCCGACTTTCATAAAGACATTCAAAACCTAAAAGAGTCTAACAACACTGACCACAGTGAATGTAAGAAAGAAATAGATTCCCTAAAAGACCTCCTTCTTCATGCTCGGAAGGTTCACGACAAATGGGAAGGAAGCACTAACGTTCTAAACTTCCTAACTGAACAATCCGACAACAACATGAAGATGGGATTAGGTCACGAATGTTATGGAAGAAGGGATCACTCAAAGTGTAAACAAAGTCCAACAGATAGAGACTTTAGAAGAAGAAAATATGCCGACCTTCCTGAGTATTTAATATGCACTTATTGTGGCCATACTGGACACCTCCGAGAAAACTGTGTAAAACACGCACAAGATTTTAAAACCGGAGTCAAGTTTGTTAAATCCTTAGGAATTCCAAACGACACTATTTCTGTCTCTGATAGTGATGATAATAAAACTGAGGAAAGAAACATTGACCACAGATGGTTCTATGACATGACATTTGACTACGAAGAAAAGAAAAATAGAACCAAACAAACTCCTCAACAAGCAACACACAAAAATTGGTCACCCAGAGTCCAAACTAAGACCTACACAAGAACATCAAAACCCAACTACTACAAACATAGAAAGACCTATATAAGACAAGTTTGGGTTAAAAAGAAAGATGTATTTGTAATTACTAACAACAAAGGACCCAAGTATGCTTGGGTACCTAAATCCTGTCTTTAAACTTATTCGTGCAGTTTGTCGCCAAGGAAAATAACCTATGGTATCTCGACAGTGGATGCTCAAGACATATGACAGGCGACGTAAATCTATTTCAAACCCTTAAACCCTTTGATGGAGGTAAAGTCACATTTGGTGATAACAAAAAGGGAAAGATCATCGGAATTGGTAAGATAGGTATTTCATCCTCTCATACAATAAATGATGTATACCTTGTAAGTGGTCTCAAACACAATCTTATCAGTATATCTCAATTATGTGACAAAGGAAATAAAGTTGTTTTTCATTCAGATATATGTCGTATAATTTTAGAAGGCACCAGTAAAGTAATACTTGAAGGTCATAGGATGAAAAATGTTTATATGATTGATTTAAATGTTGTACCTACTGATTCTCTATCATGCATGAAAGTTACGTTAGATGATCCATGTTTATGGCACAAGAGATTTGGTCATATTAGCTCACCTATTCTAAGTAAGCTGAAAAGATGGGACTTGGTCGAAGGTCTTCCAAAGATCAAATTTGATCAAGAAAAGATGTGTGACACATGTGCACGATGTAAACACGTCAGATCATCCTTTAAGCCAAAAAGAGTGGTAAGCACAGAACAAGCTCTTGAACTTGTACACATGGATCTATGTGGCCCTATGAAGGTAAGAAGCAGAGGTGGTTCCAGGTACGTTTTCGTTCTAGTTGATGATTACTCTTGATTTGTTTGGCCAATCTTTCTTCACTCTAAAGACGAAACATTCGATGAATTTGTTAGTCTCATGAAACTTGTCCAAAACAAATATAAATCAAACCTAGTGACAATCCGTACTGACCATGGAACTGAGTTCGACAATCATGCTTTTATTGAGTTCTGTAAAACCAATGGTGTTGGACATAACTTCTCGGCCCCTAGAACCCCACAACAAAATGGAGTCGTAGAACGAATGAACAGAACCCTAGAAGACATGGCTCGAACAATGCTTCTTTGTAGTGGCCTACCTAGAAACTTTTGGGCTGAGGCTATTAGTACAGCTTGTTATATTCATAACCGTGCTATGATTAGACCTATCCTTAAAAAGACTCCTTATGAACTTCTTCGTGGTCGTAAACCAAACATATCTCATTTAAGATGCTTTGGTAGTAAATGCTTTGTTCACAACAATGGTAAAAACAGATTAAGCAAATTCGACCCTAGAAGTGATGAAGCAATCTTTATAGGATATTCAGATCATAGTAAAGCCTACAAAGTTTTTAACAAACGTACTTTATGCATAGAGGAAAGTATTCATGTTATCTTTGATGAGAATAATGTCTTCGATAAGCCATTACAGGATATAGAGAAAAACCTAGACGAACCTGATTTCAGGTTATCAAGAGAAGATCCTCCTGAAATGGAAATTGAAGAAGGAGAACCTCAAGGAATTCATGATGAACTCAACTTGGGAGAAAATGGTACGAGAGATGAAACTACAGTTGATGATACTGTAGATAACTCTCAAACCAATGACTTGGAACCCAGAGTTACAGCTAATGAAGCTGTAACTTTGAATCAAAACCAAAGGGAAGAGACCAGAGTTATACCTGACCCTACTATAAACCCAGGTTTGGATTCAGGGGGAACAAGTCAAGATCCCGAGTCAAGTTCAGGGAATGCAAATGATCAATCAAGGAACTGGAGATATAAAGGCTCTCATCCTTTGGATAATGTCATAGAACGCCTGACAGATGGAGTTCAAACTCGAAGGAGCTTAAATAACTTTTGCTCATTCTACTCCTTTCTCTCCACCATTGAACCTTCAAATATCAAGGAAGCTCTCGCAGAACCAGACTGGATAGTTGCCATGCAAGAAGAACTCCAGCAATTTGAAAGAAACAAAGTTTGGCATCTTGTTCCTCGACCTAAGGACAGAACTGTCATTGGAACTAGATGGGTATTCAGAAACAAATTGGATGACACTGGAGTCATTGTGAGAAATAAGGCCAGACTAGTAGTCCAAGGATACAATCAACAGGAAGGGATCGATTATGACGAAACCTTTGCTCCTGTTGCTCGTCTTGAGGCAATAAGACTACTCATTGCATTTGCAGCACACAAGGGAATGAAGCTTTTTCAGATGGACGTTAAGACTGCATTTCTTAATGGCTATCTCCAAGAGGAAGTATTTGTTGAACAACCTCCTGGATTTCTTGACAGCAAACTCAAGGATCATGTATTCAAACTGGACAAAGCACTATATGGCCTGAAACAAGCACCTAGGGCATGGTACGACAGATTATCAAAGTTCCTATTGGAGAGTGGATTCAAGAGAGGATCTGTGGATAAAACCCTATTTCTTAAAAGCGAAAACTCAGATCTACTAGTCGTTCAGATCTATGTTGACGATATTATTTTTGGCTCAACTAATAAAAAGTTGTGCAAGTACTTCTCTGAGTTGATGACTTCTGAGTTCGAGATGAGTATGATGGGAGAACTAAAGTTCTTCCTTGGACTTCAAATACAACAAACTGAAGAAGGAATCAAGGTTCATCAACAAAAATATGTCAAGGAGTTGCTAAAGAAATTCGGAATGGAAACCTCTCATGCAATGCCTACTCCAATGATCACAGATAAAAAGTTAACCAAAGACGAAGATGGTAAGTCTGTAGATGAAACTACTTACCGAGGTATGATTGGCTCACTTCTTTATCTTACAGCAAGTCGTCCAGATATAATGTTTAGTGTCTGTGTTTGTGCAAGATTCCAATCTGCACCAAAAGAATCACACATGATTGCAGTTAAAAGAATATTAAGATACCTAATCGGAACCTCAAAATTATATCTATGGTATCCCATGGACTGTAACTTTAACCTAGTAGGATATTCAGATGCGGATTATGCAGGATGTTCATTAGACAGAAAGAGTACCTCGGGACTTGCTACCTTTGTAGGTCCATGTATAATATCTTGGGGATCCAAGAAACAAAATTCTGTCGCTCTCTCAACTGCTGAAGCAGAATATATTGCAGCCGCACTGGTATGTTTTCAACTTTTATGGTTAAAGCAACAGTTACATGATTATGGTGTTGATGTTGGATGTGTGCCTATACTATGTGATAATACGAGTGCTATAATTATATCTAAAAACCCAGCCCAGCACTCGAGAACCAAACATATTGAAATTAGACACCACTTTCTAAGAGACCATGTTGAAAAGAAAAATATAAAATTGGAATTTTGTAGTACGGAAAAACAATGGGCAGATATCTTCACTAAACCATTGGCTAGAGAACGCTTTGAGACTTTGCGATTGGAAATTGGTTTAATCGGTGGCACCTAATCAAATCTTAAAAGCAAAAATAACCCAATGATTGACTACGGTTTAGATGAGATTATATGACTGTGTCCGTATACTCCGCTGCATGTGTATGTGTATATTCGACGACAAATTTTGTAATTATAGTTTTATTATACGATTTACATATGAATGTGTGCACAATCGATTTCACAATAATATTACGTCACATATTATAAGTTCCCCACAACATATATATTATAAATTATATCAAATCATAATATACAAATATTACAAAAACAAAAATAAAACTTACCTCATCAAAACCCTTCCCCAAAACCGTGAACCATTGAGCCCCACACCTACTAGCCACGTGTCCCTACCACAAACCCCACCATTATTACCCCAACTAATTACCACTCCTTCTACTTACCCCAACCCACCTCATTATTACCTTCCCTAAAACCCATTTCCTCAAATTTACCAAAAATCCAAAACCTCCATAATTCAACCCCCACAACCTCCGTAAACTCCGATCAAAAATCACCACTCACCACCATCATTCCTCACCGTACAATCAAAATGCCTCCCTCTCGCGCCACTCGCTCCCAACAAAAGAAACCGACTCCACCTTCACCAACCCCTTCACCACCACCATCTCCGACACCCATTGCCACCGCCGGTCCAACCCCAGACAACGGAAAACGTCGCAAACTTAATCGAGTTGCCTCTTCTGTTTCGGACGACATGCAAGAAAGCGATTCCAAGAATCCTCGTCCTCTGTTCAAAGAATACTCCGTCGAAGCTACTAAGGAGGGTCTCGAGCGAGTTCGCATGACTAAGTACGAAGGTATGCTTATTGACCGTCTCCTTCCTTATTCCATTCATGCGGGTCGATTTTACCCGACATCTTGGGTAAGCGGATCTAAGTCTCTGCTTTTCTTTAAGAAATTTTTAGAATTTCAAGGGTGGGAGTATATTAGCAATTTTTCGGGTTTGATATTTCCGATTGAGTTGGTACAGTTCTTTGCCTCTGTAAAACCATGTGAATCTGGGTTGAAAGCTGTGGTGAATGGAAGGGATGTCGAAGTATCCTTGGGTGATATTTGTGAAATTTTTCATCTTAGTCAAAATGGTCTTGACATTGATACCCGTAAGGAATGGGGGGTGGTGACCCGAGAACAAAAAATGATGATTAAACAATACTTTGATGAGAACGCTACTGAAATTTCTCCGCTTCTAACAAATTCATTCTCACCAAAATTGAAGTTGTTTGTTAACTATCTTTGGAACACGATTCTACCTAGGAGAGGTGGTCGTGATAAGTTGTCAAGTATTGAAGCTATCGTATTATTTCATTGGTTAGAAGGAAACAAAATCAATCTTGCCTTCTTGTTGTGTTCGAAGATTTGTCAAACCTCCTCTGTTTTAATCAAAGAAAAACCAAGTTCAACACTCGATATTCCTTATGGCATGTGGGTATCCGAAATCTTGTTGAAAAAGGGTGTTGTGGATGATTGTAGCTTTGGTGTTAAGCCTCGAGATCGAATGTGTGATAAATTACTCAAGTTGATGGGTATTATGGTTGATGGAGTTGATTTGGCATTTGGAAAGTCGGTTGAGGAGGGTCCTAGTCCAAATCCATCTCCCTCGTTTGAAGGGTTGGAGGCTAAGATGAATACAATCATTGGACTGTGCCAAGTTAAGCAAGAAAAAGAGAACTTGGGTGCTTCGGGAAGTCGTACAGGAGGTAGCCGTGGGTTTGAGGTTGAGGTAAAAGAATGGATGGAGAAAGTTGATAAGCAATTGGTAAAGATAGGTTCGGAAGTGTCGGTCATGTGCTCGGAATTGCTTGTTATCAGTGATCGTCTCTCGTTCCTCTCATCCCAAGGTGGTGCTATGGTCAGGGATCACGGGTTGTTATGCAAAGATGCGAGTCAAGCTCTTGAAGCGGTTAAGGCGCTTTCATTGAAAATACTCAACTTCGAGTTGGCTCTAAATGCTCAAGGGAGAAACGTGTCGAGTTGTTTGGATCGGTTGGAGACACTCGAGTTTCGTACCCGACCCGATTATGTGAACCCATATGCAAAGACACCGGGCTCAAGCTCTCGTTCGTGATCCGTCATCTCCGTCTCTGTCTTCCAGAATTGCAGTTGGTTTGTTGTTGTTTTGTTTAAGTCCTGGGTTGGACTTATAAACTCTTTAACTATGTGGCCCAATTCCCTTCCCTGGCCCATTAGGAATCCGAGGCCCTCTTTCTTTTTGCCTCCCTCGGATTTCTTACCCCTAACCGGCCTTGTTATTGTTTTTGATACGGCCCAAACTTGCCATTCCTTTAAATCTGGCCCATCTTATTTTGTTATCTTTTGCATTGGCCCATACTATCCTAACCCTAGCCAGGCTCATTTTTCTTAATCCTCTATTATTCCTAATTCGGCCCATTGGCATAATATGTTCGGATTGGTTGTGTATCTTTTAACATTACGTATGTGTTTGTATGATATTTTCTATGTTCATATTTTTCGACTCGTTTATATGCTTGCTTATGCTTCGTACGTATATTATTCTAGTCGTTTCATGTCTTTGTTCTCATCTTTTCGATGATGTCAAGAGGGGGAAATATGCGACTTAGATTAGAATTTGCCTAAGCTTGCTCCTTGTCGTAATTCATTGTCTCTTAGGGTCCTTAAAGGATATGGAATAGATGGAAGATAAAAACCCTAAGTTGATCTTTGCTATGAATGACCATTATTATATTGAGGGGGAACATACACTTAGACACGAAATCTAAGAGAGACTTGCCATCATCAAAAAGGGGGAATTTTTTGAACCATATATTCAAATATATATATAGTATTTATGTTTATGTTTTGATAATGACAAGTCTAGCTATTTATATATTATATACTCGTATGTATAATCGTGTGCTAAGTGTACAGAACATCAGTAACAAGATCTAATCAATCAAGTATAAAATGTTCAAGCATGTTAGTCAATGAATTGACTAAGTCGATGATTGATAGAAGATCTCAAGCGCGCAAAATAGACTAAAGTTATACTTATCAACAAAATAGACTAAAGTTATACTTATCAACTATAGCTTTAGTACAAGATTGGTTCTAGTTATAGCCCGTAGCTATAACTCTATATCATGAAGAAATGATCGGAATATATATGTGTTTAAGTTGAAACGTTTGTTTCCAAATCTGTGTCGTATAGAATTAAGTGTTTAATTGGTATTCTATTTTAATAAATAGAATTGTTAATCTTAATAGGATTATATAAAATATCTTTAAGTTAAATAAGGAATAAATAATTGTCTTATGAGATAATTATTTATTACTAAAATAAACTAAGGATTTTTTATATGATCTTTATTGTCAAATTTATATAATCTAAATGTAGTTTGTTTCGACTTTGGGAAACGTGTAACATGTCACGTTTACCATAATTCGTGTAGGATTCAATTAAGTAAATATTATGTATTTATTTAATGTCCTAAACAAACTAAGATTATATTATGGTAATATATTTTATTATCTTTGACATGGTTTAGGAAGTTGATTTAATAAGGATACTAGTTGTTTATTGTATAAAGATCTTTCCTAAATATGAATTAGGAAATTGATTCCTTATATAATACATATAGTATATTATTAAATCTTTCCTAAATATATTAAGATTAGATTTAAGGTAGTATTACTAAAAGACTAGTATTCTAGTTTAAGTAATATTCCTAAATCATCTAGGGTTTGAATTACCTAGATACATATTCTATATAAATAGACTACCATGATACATTAAAATACACGAAACACATACACACATATACACGCAAATCAAGAGAGAAACCGACGTTCATCTACTTCAATATTCGAGCTCATCATTGTCATATCCGATTCAAGATTCAAGTGCTCAAGCATTGATCTTATTCATTCAAGATTGTGACATCAAGAAACATTGAAGACTTTATCTTATTTACGTAAGATAGATCGAGTATTTAGCGGTACTCATTGTAAGACAAATATTTAACGGTATTTGTCGAAGCTAGATATTTAACGGTATCTAGATAGAGTTGTGACTAACATCAAAGTCGCACGAGTAGGGTTGATAAAATTGTAATCCAGAGTTGGTACTAATTTTATTAATCGAGAATAGTGGACGTAGGTCTCAAAGTGTGAGACTGAACCACTTCAAAAATATCGTGTCTCTCTTTATTACTTGCTCTACTCAACGATCATCATACAAACTTACACACATCGAAGAAGATTTAAAAAGAAGGCATACTCAATTCAACCCCCCCTTCTTGAGTATATCATATCAATAGACTCTTCAGAGCGTGACTTATTTAATTAACAAGTCAACTACAAATTAAAAGAGAAAAGGAGAGAATTGGTGAAGTGTACGTGACCTCAGCAACAAAAGAAAAGCCAGAGGAAGAATTGAGAAAGTTGTTGCCGCGAGAAACCATAAATGGGAATTTTATTCCATCTCAAATTCAATCTCTTCCCATATTTTAATCCAAAAATTCTATCCCAATCTTCACCAAATCAATCCTGTATAATTCCCCAGTACAAGCTATATATACCTACATTCCATCAGACTAAAGCGGCGAGATTCGGGAGCCAAATACCCAAATATTTTCATAGAAATTGAGCGAAACAAGTGACGATTTGAGACCTATTGGGTCATGAGAGTAGTAGGAGACCGTACTTGGGCGGAGTTTTAGCACAGGTCGAGTAAGGGCGAATTTGAGGCGGTTCCTGAGGTGCGACATCCGAAGTTCCGACTACGAATTCCGGGCAGAAATTAAGTTCTCTCTACCTCTCGTATACTCAATTTATGGTTTATTTTCGTTGATTAATTTTAGTATTGGAAACTGTTGGTTTGTTTACTATTAATCTTTCAGTAATTTGTATTCAAAACTTTACTCGTTCTTAATTGATAGTTGCGATTTTCAGCGATAATTTGTTATCTTATTATGGCTCAGATTGTATGCTCAAGCTATTTGTGTGATTCTTGGCTTAGTTCGAGTTACATAACTCGAGTAGCGACTAGTTTAAATTAATCCCTGCAAATTGGATATAGTTTATATTAGGAGTAAAAATTTGGTCAGTTCATCTTAGGTAGTGTAATACCCCGTATTTTATCGGTAATTAATTTATATGGTTATTAAGGCGTTGATAATATTTGAACGTTTATACCCGATGATTGAGTTATCGAATGCGTATTTTATATTATTGGTGTAATATCTCATTATAATATCTATTGCTATATTGACGTGTTTATCGTATTTGAACGTTAGTATCGATAATTAGCTACCGAATAAGTGTTTTATATTTTATATGTTGTTAATATTATGTCGTATATGCGTGTTAGCTAGTAAACCGTATCTTAATGTTAGCATTGGGCCTTGATATGCGTGCCTATCTTGAGCAGCCCACTTAGATAAGTTAATACAAACACCATATACACTCTTTGTCGCCTCCTATTTCGACCTCTCAAAACCCTACCTCTAACCTAATGCACACAACACAACCCTATCTACTTTGCTGCCGCCACATCAGAGAATCAAAGGGGAGGTTACACGGTGGCTTAAGGGAGGCCTAAGGGTGGTCGAATTCCCTGTGAAGTAAGTACACTCATCGCGTTTTTCCCTTTTTCAGCCTTTTCTTTCGTTTTAATCCAATAGATTCATTTGTGTTATGGTACGTATAGGTTTTAATTTTCGTGCAATGTTGATCTATGATGTCGGTAGATGCCTTTGACCATAGTCACGCTCCCGTGGACCACCTAGGACCACCAGTTATGGGTGTCTTTGTCGCGTATCACAGTTCGCAGTTTATGATTTCAAAACATAGTATGGAACACGTGATACTTGTGTATGAATTCGATGCTCATCCTGTGCACGTTTTGTTCTGGGTATTCAAGTAAGGGATTAGTGGTAGTCAGGGGGTTTAAATGGTGGTCATCACGGCGGGTATGGGTGGTTTATGTGGTCAGGAGGGCGGGTTTCGTTGGTAGTGTTTGCTGCGTTTAGAACAGAGCGGCTGGGGGTGTGGGTTTTGTATACGGTTTTTGGCGTCGTGGGTGGTGGTCGACGACCACTAACCTCCTCCCTGCGACCACCACGGCCCAGAGGCGAGGTTGGTAGTGCCAGTGGGGAGGCCGGGGGCTGTAGGCGGTGTTGGGAGCAGTGTTTGTCGGGTCTGTTGCGTGGTGAAGGCTGCTGTGTGTTCGGGTTTCGTGTTGTTGTTGTTCGTGTTGCTGTCGTGTTTCTTGTGTTGAAATCATACAATTATTGTTGTTTTGTTATCATTATTTATGATTAGAATATTATTATTAATTATTGTTATTATTATGGTAAGATGATTATAGTAATGATAATGATCTTATTAATATTATTAGTAAGGATTTGTTTAATACTAATGTTGTATTGTTGTTATGAAATTATAATTGTATGTCATATGTTATATATGTTATTATTATTACTAATCGTATTATTAGAAGTTGTTATGGCCAATATTATTGATAATGAACATAATGATTATTATTAATTACTTATGTTATTATTGTTGTTGTTAATGACTGATTATTAATATGCGGTAAATTGTTAATAACGTTTTGTGGTTAGTAATGTATTTGGGTATGAGCAATTTCGTGATTTCATATGGTGACAATTATTTATATGTGATTAAGATTAATAATTGAGAACATGATCAATGATTTTGTAGTACTTTTTGGGCAAGGTTTCTATTTCGGGAAAGTTTCTATTACAGGAAACTTTCCACTTTTGGGAATTTCTATATATTTAGTATGTCGTTACTATATAAAATAGGGGTCTAGTGGAGATTTATTAATTGTTAAATAATATTTATTAGGTGACGGTTTCTGCGTGGAACATTGCTAGCAGCTGTTGGTTATCTTTCTACAAATTGAGGTAGGGGAAATACTACGTATATGAGATGTGTAATCTGTTTATTGGTTGATATTAACCATTTTCATCTATATTGTTATATGATTGGTATATTGTGATATATAATTCTGTGATATGATATGGTGCGAAGATAAAGGGTCTGTGTTTGGTGCGGAGATAAAGGGTCTGTGTTTGGTGCGGAGATAAAGGGTCTGTGTTTGGTGCGGAGATAAAGGGTCTGTGTTTGGTGCGGAGATAAAGGGTCTGTGATATGGTGTGGAGTATATTGGGTCTTGTGATCGGTGCGGAGTTTATCTGGCGTTGGATCGGTGAGGAGTATTTTATATTGTTGTCTTAATTATCTTTCTACTCAACCTCGCGGTTGACCCTGTGTATTCGTGTGACACCTACGATGATCCGGAATGGGGAGTAGATTTTACAGGTCAGTGACAGATGGACTAGGAGTTTGGGCGTGGAGAGAGACATGGCATGGACCTACTTAGAGTTAGATCACATTTAGATATCGTCAGTTGTACTTTCATTTTATCAAGTTTGGAACTCATAACTGTTGTAATACCAAGTTCAAATTTAATCAGTATTTATACAAATTACCTTTGGTTTGTTTACCTTGTTATTCACTACCTCGGATATTCCGGGATGGTAACAGTCCTATTTATTTGAGAACGTCTTGCTAAAGGCTCTTAAATAAATGGGGGTGTTACAGGTAGTGACTGTACCGAAGGATTAATTTGGGTTAATGACATCTTCTTGGTTTGATAATGCTTCTAATCCGGTCTTTAGTAGGGTGCAACAAACTTACATAGGGCGGTTAGTTAAGAATCGGTCTAGGCTTAGTTCGGGTCGATTGTAATCTTAGAGAAGATAGGGAGTTCTTGTTATCTTGAGTTCTGCAATTAATCTATAAATATACTTGAGATCAGACGTAAACAATAATTGGTTGACAAACTAAAATTACCATAAGGATATGAGCTTAATTGGTTATTTGCTTTCACATTTCGTAGTTCCATTAGTTTATCAGTTCTATCACAAATCAAACCCCCTTAATCTTATATATTGTTAATAGTGTGAATATGTAAATATATGGTATATATGTAAGTTAGTAAATAAAAGTACTCAATAGTTAGTTAGTTTTTCCAGTCTCTCTGTGGGATCGACCCTACTTATCCTTTATTATGCTGTTATTTTTAAGGTTAAGATAGGTTTTATAAATTGTTAATGTGTATGCGCAAACGACACGTATCATTAACGAATGCAAATTTTCGTCGGGATTTGAGGGCAAGACGAACATCGTGAGACCATTCATCATAGTTTTCCGAGGTCAGACGAATGGGGGTGATGAAGTCCCCGGGTTTGTCTTGAGGACCGAGATAAAATGGGGAACGGATCGATGTTGGATCCGGAAACTTCGTCGTTCGTCATAACGACGGCAAGACTTTTGAAATTTAAGATTTTAATTGTGTTTGAATTTGTCTGATACCATGTTAAACACAATTAAGGACAATATTCTCTTTCATTATTCTTATTCCCGTCACTAACATTATATAGTGTAGTACATTGTATAGTACGTAGAAGCTGAACACCATGCAATTATTGTGTAGTACGTAGGAGTTGACCACAATGCAGTTATGGCCATTTACTATACAGTTATGGCATTTACTATACAATTATGGCAAAGACAATTGATTTATTTCCATGCAAGGAATGATGTAACGGACTAATGTAATGATGGCCCAAGAGTGTAACGGATGTGGCTATTATTCTCCACTCATATAGTCAACAAATGGGTACATCAAATAAAAACGGAGGAAATAGTATTTATTGTAATTTATGATAATTATATATAATTTATTGTACGATTGATTATTAATCATCAATCGTCATTTAATAATTATGTAAAAAAGCAACATTGACATTATATTTTAATATATAATATATATATAATATAGAATATATAACATATAAGTTGACGTTATAAATGTAATGGTTTACGTAGAAATTATTGTTTACAAAGTAAATCAAAATTAAAACGTAATAATTACACCACGAAACTAAATATAGACAGTTATTCGTAAATTAATTCAATAAAGTTTGGTGTAGGTTCCACCATAAATGACTAAAAAAAATTAAATCGTGGATTAATTACGTGGCTTCACCAGAAATCACTAAATGTTTCTGTATTAATATAGATAAGATGTTATAAAGTTGATGCCCGATGATAATAAGAATGATGTTCAAGTACTATTCATATTCATGCTTCATACCCTTGAGTATCTCGCCCGTCAACCCGGCCTGTTACCCGACGCTATTGTCCGTATCATACTAGCTAGTGACGCTCAACAATGTATGGACTCTTTTATGACTTAATAATCTAGGCCGCGATGATGATGCGTTTTTGAGTAGCGTTAATGATATGACAGCTAGGGCTGATATTTTCTTTTATCCTCAGACTGATTTTCAATTTGCCTACGATTTAACTTGTTTAATTAGAAGTTGTTATCGATTTAGTGAAGGCGTGTTGAGCACATCAAATGAGGATTCTTTGATTTTTCTAGTGGAAGTTGTAAGGACATATGCTACGAAGGAGCTTATCGAGGGTATGAAAAGGAAGTTAGTCGATTCAAATATAAAAGAATCGACTGTCAATTATGATGATACAAAGGAGACGACGGACAAAGATGACGCAAATGGTTGTGATTATAAAAGCGTAGTTATGGATTTTTGTTTTGACAGCGAAACAAAGGAGCCAGAGAAGGAGGGGGAGGACGAGAACGAGGAGAGATGGATTGTGAAACTTATGAAGACGATGCAAAGAATGAGATAATGAACGAGGTGAGGAGATGGCAAGGGTTAGCTAACAATTATGAGCCGATCTTAGAAGAGATTTAGCCATTAATAACATATGAAGTATTGGAATGCAATAAAATTGGGGATGATGCTATGATAAGCAAGCAAGAAGAGAAGCGCGGTGAATGTGCTATTTGTCTTACAACCTATTCCGGAAAAATTAGGAATCATCCTGTTTTTACATGGCATCAAGAGGCAAACTCTTTGAAGCTTGTTAGATTGGGCTGCGAACACTCGTTTCATCATAGTTGTATATTCAAATGGCTCAATAAAGACCAGACCTGCCCTTTATGTAGATCGGTTAATTAGCTATGTTATCGTTACATGATCGCGATTCAAGGGAAAGAACAACGTTTGTTTAATTTGCTTGAGCTTCTCTCAAGTTATAAGTGAGATAGCTGTTTTGGTAAAATTTCTACCGGGTCAATGTTTATGTGATGCGGGTCAAAGTGTCAACCAATATGAGGATTAACGTAGCAAACGAATATAAAAGTTAAGGAAATAAAATAACGACGCAAGAGATTTTTGGTGACGCGGAAAAACCCGTTGAGGGAAACAACCGCGGGGGGAACGGAATCCCACCAATATTTTTACTATGATCGAGTGATTTCACTGCTTTGTATGAGTACAAGTGTTTGCGTAAGTATTCAAGTTACAACGTATGAACTGGACTAATAAAATGCCCTAGCTTCCTTTTTATAGTTGCGGATTTAAGCTCAACCAATTTCTGCTCTGGCCCTGGAATGTAGGAGGGAATATAGGGGGATATTCCTTTAGGGTTTTGACCCATTCTCCTACTCCAACAGCTCTTTTCCTGCGCCTGGTCTGCTTCTGTGATGGGCTGCTGCTTCTGAAACTACTTATGGGCCCTACATTGCGATGAGGATTTTTGGGCTAAACAATTTCCCCCAAATTTCTGCCTAACTTGGCTTCAATTGGGCTGGAATTTTACTCTGCTTTCAAGTGTGCTTCTGGAATTTGTATGGGTTGTTAGGGACTGCTGATGCTGCTTACGTAGGCTACCCACTAGGCTGCTTTTTCAACCACCCATTAATTGCATGTCCCCTCAACTATTTCAACTTCCCACTTGCATTTACTTTCAACTTTTGAATTCAAAATTTACTCTTTACCTTTTACCATCCACTTTCTCTATAAATTGCCTTTCATCCAACTTTGTCACTTTTACCACCTTCAAAATTCATCTTCTTTTACTTCTTTCACTTCTTTCTTGCTCGTTCTCACTTTTCTTTGCAGTAAAAAAATTTTACTCCAACTCTCGAAATTACACAATGTCTGCTCCCTGTTCTTCCGCTGCTACTCCCACTGGTTGCTCATCTGGTTCTTCCCCTGCTCTGGTGGTCTATTCTGGACCCTTTCCATCGCAGAAGCTGCTGGCTCCTCGATATCTCTGCGATTCTGCCTTTGATGAGTCCCATGTTGCCTTGATCAAGGTCAGATTCGGCTTCCCAAATGAGGTTGTCTACCACTTCCCCCTCGCCGGTGAGAAGGCGGACTTTGCGAGGGAGGGGTGGACCTGCTTCTATGAATATCCCTTCCGCTTGGGTCTAAGGTTCCCGTTTCCTGATCTTATTGTTGATTTCTTAAAATTAACCAAGCTAGCCATGTGTCAGGTTGCCCCTCATGCATGGCGTATTCTGCTTAGTATTTGCGCTCTGAACCGAGAGCGTGACTTGAACATCGGGCTGGCGGATCTGGGCCAGTGGTTCAACCCACGTTCTTTGGGTCATTTCCAGTGTACAATTCGTGGTCATGATAATATGCCTTCTGCTATCGTTTTTCCTACTACTCCGGATGACAGTAAATGGTACACCCGTTTCATCTTTGTCAAGATTGACACATTGCCTTCCTCTCCAGACTATATTTTTTCTGCGTGGCAGCCGATTGAAGGTATGGTTCCTATTCTGGGTTTCTTTCTTGCGATTTGCCTTTGGTGTTTGTTCTTGTCCTGATAGCCGGCGTGTTTTTCCAGGGCACAACCTGGCAAAACTTCCTGAGTCTGCGGATCCTGCTACTTCGAAGGCCAAGTTCCTGGACCTTCCTGCGGAGGACAGGTCTTTCTCCAGGCTGGTCCAGGATTCTGTTGCTCCGGCGGCGAAGAAGGAGGGTATGGTGTCTTTTTTGGTTATCTTTTCGAGTAGGGTTGTATTAAATCTGTTCTGATTTTGCGTCGTCTGCTTTCCCAGGCAAGGCCAGGGTTGATGTGAGCAGAGTTATGCAACTGCGCAGAAAAAGATTTACTCCTGGGGACGCGGGGTCCTCAAAGAAAAAGAAGGTTGAGATTGTTGAGGGGAGCCCTGCTGGAGCTGGGTCCCAGGCTGCCCCGATTGAGGTTGATACTCTTGATCCAGTCCAGGAATCAGTTCCTGAGACTCCCTTTACTGACTTGTCTCCTCTTGAGATCCCTCCTACCATTCCTACTCCTGGTTTCAAGCCTATCCTGGAGCCACTGCCTCGGACGTCCTCTGGTGAGTCCTCCATTCCTCCTCTGCAACTAGAGATTCCTGGAGGTTTTGGAGGGTCCAAGACCAAGCTTTGGCCTACTCTGAACTCTTTGCTGTTCCCTGCCTCTGCCTCTATTCTGAAGAAGCGTCCTTTTCAGGACCTGACCAAGCACGCTGCTGAGGTTTCCTTTGAGGTAGACCCTTTTGAAGTTTTTTCTTTTTCTCTTTTTTTCTCTCTCTTTTTTATATCTTACTTGATTTGGTGTGCTTTAGGCTTTGGAGCTGGCGTTGTGTGCCAATCAGCAGAGTGAGGCTTTGCTGGCGGATTTTCAGCGTATGAAGGCGGCTCATGATGATGCTGTGGAGAGGATGCAGGAGATGGCGGTGAAGCTGAAGTCGGAGGAGATCTTGAGGGTGAATCTAAGGCAGGCTGTTGAGCGCTTTCGTCGGGAGATAAGTATGGGCCAGGAAAAGCTTAAGGCTCAGGAGGAAGCCTCTCAGAATCAGTTGGCCGCAGCTCAGTCTAAACTGGAGCGGGCCTTAGCCTCAGAGGCTAATCTGGTTCTGAAGGTAGAGGCCCTGGAGCACAAAAAGGCTGGTCTGCAGAAAGCTTTGATCGAAGCTGTTTCCTATACTGCTGCTGAGACCCGGATTAATTGTGTTAAGGAGTTCCAGGAGGGTAGTCATACTACCTGGGACCTGTCTGCTCTGGAGGAGGCCTTTGCTGCAGATTTCCCTGATGGCCTGAACATGGATCTGCTTTCGGATGATGAGGAAGAGGGTATGGTAGGGTCCCAAGATGCTGGAGAGGAGGTGTCCTCTGGCCCCACCAGTGCTGATGCTGCTGCTGCTGGACCTGCTCCTGATGAGTAGGTTTTAAAATTTGTCTACTGGGCCCTTGTTATGGGCGTAAATATTTTGTTTTGTGAACTTTTGGTGCCCCTGCGTGGGCTTTTGTTGTAACTTTTTGCTGCTGGTCCGGGTGGACCAGTAAAAAAAATGCTGCTTTGGGGCTGTCTTGGGCAGCCTTTCTTTTAATCGTATGACCCTCGTTGTATGGGGTTTTGCTCTATCTGTTGGTTTCTTGCCGTTTTTCTGGCGTTTTCTTTTGTACATGCATGTTTCGTTTGTGTTTTGGCCATCGCTGTTTTGGTGTGCTGGCCTGGTGTTTTATATACCCATCCCTATACTGGGGTGACAGGCTTGACTTAGATTCTCCTGCGATCAGTGCAGATTTCCTCTTTAGGTCAGTCCACTAGGATAAGTAAATTCTGGTCCAGAAAATAAATAATGAAATTTCCTTTAAAAAGACTTAAAAATTGAAAATGCACCAAGGTTTGAAATTACAAGACCTAGATTACTAAACTTAGGTTAAAAAATATAAAGGTAAGACAAAATTTTAAGCTGAACCAGAGTAAACTTTATACAGAGTAGAACCTGAGTCTAAGGGAGCTGCTCTGATCTGGTGGAGGCACCTTTAGATGATATACTTTTTTAGGTGAAGTATATTCCATGATCTGGGTATCATTTCCCCTTCCATTGTCATTAGCCTGTAGGCCCCATTACCAACTATGCTCTCCACTTGGTATGGGCCCTCCCAGTTGTAAGCAAACTTTCCAGCTTGTCGGTTTTTGGTGTTCTGGAACACCTTTCTCAGGACCAGATCTCCTACTTGCAGGGTTCTGATCCTGACATTTTTGTTGTAGCTCCGAGCCACCATCTGCTTGTATGAGGCCATTCTGACATAGGCACTGGTCCTGAGTTCATCAACAGTGTCCAGGCTACTGGCCAATTCCACTTGGTTCTGGCCCTCAGTTATACACCCGTACCTGTGGGTTGGGACTTTGACCTCAGAAGGAATTACCGCTTCTGCTCCGAAGACAAGGCTGAAGGGGGTCTGACCTGTTGCTACTTTTGGAGTAGTTCTGTCAGCCCATAGGACCAGAGGAAGTTCCTCTGCCCATTTCCCTCCCATTTCTTGTAGTTTCTTTTTCATATTCTCAATGATGATCTTATTACTAGACTCAGCTTGTCCATTGGACTGGGGGTTCCTGGGGGTAGATTTCTGGAGTGATACATTCCACCCAGCACAGAAAGCCTCGGTTTTCTTCCCAATGAATTGGGAACCATTGTCACATATTATTTCTGAAGGTATGCCAAATCTGGTGAATATATTGCGCTTAATAAAAGAGATGACCTGTGCTTCGGTGGTCTGGGTGAATGATTCTGCTTCGATCCATTTAGAAAAGTAATATGTCATTGCCAGCATATACATCTTGTTTCCTGGTGCTCTAGGGAGAGGTCCCACAATATCCATCCCCCACTTCATAAAAGGCCATGGGGATATGATCGGGTGCAGAGGCTCTGCTGGTTGGTGATTGACAGATGCGTGCCTTTGACAGGCGTCACATTTCCTCGCATAGTCCTTCGCATCCTTGCGCATTGTGGGCCAGAAGTATCCCATTCTGAGGGCTCTATTGGACATGCTTCTTCCCCCTGCATGATTTCCGCAGTCGCCGCTGTGGAGGTCATGCAAGACTGTTTGTGCCTCGGTCTGGTCCAGGCATCGCAGATATGGTCCTGCTAATGATTTCCGGAACAAGATTCCATCAATCAGTAGGAACCTGGAAGCCTTCATCCTGAAACTGCGCGCTTCTTTCTTACTGCTGGGCTGGATATCATGCTGCAACCAGTCCAGGTATGGCTTTCGCCAGTCTTGTTCTGACTCCTGGTCTGGGTTGTTGCTGCAGATAGGTAGCTCCTCCTGGTCCGAATCTGGTCCAGGAATGGCTGGTTTGAGGACATGGGTGATTGGAATACTAGCTACGTCGGCTGGTTTGAAGGTTGAGCCTAGAGTTGCCAGTGCATCTGCCTCTGCGTTCTGTTCTCTGGGTACTTGCTGGATGCAGAATTCCACGAATCTGCTGATTAACTCCTTTGCTACACACAAGTAGGCCACCATTGTGGGGTCTCTTGCTTCGTATGCTCCATTGACACGATTCACAATTAGTTGTGAATCACTGTATACATTAACATGGTTGATTCCCATGTCCAGGGCTAGTTGCAGTCCCAGGACTAGGGCTTCATACTCAGCCACATTATTTGTGGTCTTGAACTCACATCGGACTGCTTGGGTGATTAGATCCCCTTCTGGTGATCGGAGGATCAACCCAACTCCGGACCCTCTGGCGTTTGAAGCTCCATCTACTCGTAACTCCCAGGTGCCTGGTTTGGCACCCTGGTGTAGGTGCAGGATTTCCTGCTCTGCTTGGGTCTGGAGTGCCGGGCTGAAATCGGAGACAAAGTCTGCAAGGGCTTGTGACTTTATGGCTGTGCGTGGTTCAAACTGGAGATCATAGCCACTGAGGTGCACAGACCACTTAGCCATTCGTCCTGATAATTCTGGCTTTCTCATAACCGTCTTGAGTGGGTGATTGGTAACCACTGAGATGGTATGAGACTCGAAGTACGGACGCAGCTTATAGGATGCTGTGACCAATGCCAATACTAGTTTCTCCAGTGAGGTATACCTTGCTTCTGCTGGCAGTAATGATTTGCTGACGTAGTACACCGGGTGCTGGGCCCCTTCGTGCTGTCGGACCAGAACTGCACTTACTGCTGCTTCGGTTACTGAGAGGTACAGGAGCAGGACCTCCCCCTGCTCTGGCTTGGATAGCAGAGGTGGGCTGCTCAGGTACTGCTTTAGTTCCTGGAATGCCTTTTCGTGCTCTGGTGTCCAATCAAACTTCTGGCTTTTTCTGAGAATGTCATAGAATAATTTGCACCGGTCTGAGGATCTGGATATAAACCTGCTCAGGGCTGCTACTCTTCCCGTCAGACGCTGCACATCTTTTGGCTTCTGGGGTGATTCCAGCTGCAGAACTGCTTTGATCTGTTCTGTGCTGGCTTCTATCCCTCTATGTGTTACCATATACCCCAGGAATTTCCCACTGGAAACTCCAAAGGTACACTTAGCTGGATTTAACTTCATTTTGTACTTCCGGAGAGTGTTGAATGTTTCCTCCAGGTGCTGGGTGTGGTCTGCTGATTGCTTGGATTTGACCACCATATCGTCTATGTAGACTTCCATATTGCGTCCTATCTGGTCTTTGAACATCATATTGACGAGCCGCTGGTATGTGGAACCAGCATTCTTAAGACCGAAGGGCATTACGTTGTAGCAGTAGATGCCTCTTTCGGATCTGAATGTTGTCTTCTCCTGGTCTGCCGGGTCCATTTTTATCTGGTTGTACCCGCTCCAGGCATCTAGGAAAGTTAACATTTCGTGGCCTGCAGTGGCGTCTACCATAGCATCTATGTGTGGCAAGGGGAATGGGTCCTTGGGGCAGGCCTTATTCAGGTCTGTGAAATCCACGCAGACCCTCCACTTGCCATTCTTTTTTGGTACCACCACTACATTAGATAGCCATTCGGGGTACCTGACTTCCCTGATCTTTCCTGCCTCCAGAAGGTTATCCACCTCCTGGTTTATGATCTGATGTCTTTCTGCTGCGAATTTCCTGCGCCTCTGCTGCACTGGTCTGAATCCTGGATCTATGCTGAGCTTGTGTGTTATGATTTCTGGGTCTATACCAATCATATCTTTGTGGGACCAGGCGAAGCAGTCCACATTCTTTCTGAGCAGCTGGAAGAGCTGCTGACGTAGATCTCCAGAGCACTCTGAGCCTATGAACACGGTCCTTTCTGGGTGCTGCTCATCCAGGTGGACCTCATCGATTTTTGCCTGCTGGGGCTCGATGTATTCCTCCTGGATGTGCAGTTGCTGTAGTTGCTATGCTCTGGCAGCTGGTGGTCTGGTGGTCCTTTTGAGAGCTACTTTGTAACAATCATTGGCCTCCTCCTGGTCTCCCCGTATCTCCTGGACTCCCCACGGTGTAGGAAATTTCAGGCACTGGTGATACGTTGACGGGATTGCTCGCATTTCGTGGATTCAGGGCCTGCCAAGAATAACATTGTAAGTAGACGGACCATCAATAACTAGGTACCTTACCTGTTTGTTCAGCCCTCCGGCGTAGGTGGGGATGGTGATCTCCCCCAGGGTATGCGTTGTTTCTCCACTGAATCCGACCAGAGGAATAGCTTTCTTTGTCAGGTCCTTCTCGTCAAATCCCATGCTCTTTAGTGCATCCAGCATTAGCAGGTTGACGGAGCTGCCTGTGTCTACCATGACCTTCCTGACCTCACAATTGCCGATGTACAATGTGATAATCAGGGCATCATGGTGCTGCTCTAGTACAGCTTCTGCGTCTGTTTCGTCAAAGGTCACTGCT
This sequence comes from Silene conica, assembly GCA_029255685.2. Classification (NCBI taxonomy): domain Eukaryota; kingdom Viridiplantae; phylum Streptophyta; class Magnoliopsida; order Caryophyllales; family Caryophyllaceae; genus Silene; species Silene conica. The sequence continues at coordinate 81,642,065 of CM055314.2, forward strand.
GGGAGGTCCTGCCTTGCTATTCTGCATGATGATTCTGGCTTGTCTCCCTTTGCTGCAGTTACACGCCTTTTGGCTGCTGAGTAGGTGAGCCCACACAGCTCTGATCCTCCAGTAATGACATTGACAATTCTGTTGCAGGGAGGATCTGGTGAAGGCTGCACCTGGCTGGCTGCGTTGACTCTGGTGGACTTCTCTGGGAGCAGATGGTCCAAGTTGCCTCGGTCATACTGGAATCGGACCTCCTTTCTGAGGGTGTAACATTCGTCCGTGGTATGACCTATGTCATCATGAAATTCACATTTTTTGCTAGCATCACGGCGGTCATTGGGCTGCTCCTCTTTCTTCTTGGCCATCTGACTCCTTTGAGTTCTTTCAAGGCCTTTAGCAAGCCAGCCATTCCGGTGGTAAAACCATACTCACTGACCTTTGGAGGTGGATCTGCATCGTTTTTACCACCGGTGCTCTCGGCTACTTTGCTCACTGGCTTGCTGTAGAGCTTTGATCTTTCATTCCTTTTTTCTACTGGTGCTTTCATAGACACAGGTTCTGTGTCGTAGGTACTTCTTCTGGAGGCAGCGTCTTCTTCCAGCCTCATGGCTGCAACTGCCTGGGCCTGTACATCAGCAAAGGCAGTGCACGGATGCATTGTCAATTGCTTGTATAGGTCTGAATCGTGATGTAACCCCCTGCGGAAGGCTTCGTTGGCAGTGGGTACATCACAATGCGGAATGACAACCTTCTCTTTGTTGAATCTGGTGAGGTAATCTCGAGTTGTTTCCTCGAATCCTTGAACAATTCTGTATAGATCACTGGTCTGCTTTTCTGGTTTCATGCTGCTAGCAAACTGCTGATTAAAGGCATTAACCAGATCTGCAAAGGAAGAGATGCTGCGATTGGGCAATCCCACAAACCAGTGCAGGGCTGCTCCGGATAGGGTTGACCCAAATCCTTTGCACATGCAAGCCTTCTTAAGTGCTCCGGTTGCGGTTACCACCATCATTTTCTGCTTATACTGATTTATGTGGTCCAGGGGATCGGCCGTACCATCATATAGTGTCATGGTTGGTGGCACAAACCCCTTGGGCACATTGATCAAGGCGATGTTGTCGATGAATGGTGAATCTGCATAGCTGTCCTGGGAAGCTTTCTCCATGGGCCTTGGCATGCCAGGTATCTTGGTGATCATGTCTTTCAACTCCTGGTAGCGCTGGTCTGAGAGACTGCCTATTCCAGGGAATGGATTGACTGGCGGAGGGAAGAAGCCTGGAGGGGCTCCTCCCCAGGGACCCGAGGTTGGATTGATTGGCGGAGGGAAGAAGCCTGGAGGGGCTCCTCCCCAAGGACCTGAGGCTGGTTGATTGGCTACCACGGATGAACTGAAGCCTGGCTCTGGATGCCAACCAACTGCTGACTGCGCTGGTGCTCCTCCTTGCCACCCTTCAACGCTGGGCTGGTTCACGGGTGCTGCTCCCACTGAGATCTCTGGCGTTCGTCCGATGGTAGGCTGCGGAGGGGTACCTGAAAAAATCAAAGGATCAGTCCTAGGGGGAAAACAAGGTGTAGGATTACCTGCAGGCTGAACTGGTCTGGACTGCGGTGCTCCAAACACGGATGAGTCCAGATCCAGTATCTCTGGGCCACTGCTCGGGGTGGTGACACCTAGATCCAGCCTGGTGATGATCTCCTGGGGAATTGGCCGGTTCAACCCTGCTCTCCCGAAGGGGTTGAAGGTCTGCCCAGGCCCTGGCTGCAACATTCTGAACGGCTGTTCTGGACGTGTGACTGCGGCGATCTGCTCTCTCAGGTTCAAATTGTTCTTCTTCAGGCCCTCGATGGCTTCCTGCAGAGCACTCATTCCCTGGACCACCATCTGCATCGGATCGGTACGGGGAACCTGCGGCTGCTGGCTTGCTCCAGGCATCTGGGCTTCTCCACTCCTGCTAGGGCTGCTCTCTCTGCTCGGCCTTGGAGAAGAAGACACAGGGGGTGATCTGGGAACCTGAGGAGGTTTGCTGGATGGGACCACAACCTTGGAGGCTGTGGTCTGACTCACGACCAGGGACGGTCCTGTGAGTCCCGCAGATGCAGTAGGGTTGGTCCCACTGGACTGGGCTGGCATGCTCTGGGAACTGGAAGGGTTAGCCTTGGTCCCAGACATGCTTGTTGTGGCGAGATAACGATTTTAAATATTGGAATGCGCACTATGCCCCACGGTGGGCGCCAAATTGTTTTGGTAAAATTTCTACCGGGTCAATGTTTATGTGATGCGGGTCAAAGTGTCAACCAATATGAGGATTAACGTAGCAAACGAATATAAAAGTTAAGGAAATAAAATAACGACGCAAGAGATTTTTGGTGACGCGGAAAAACCCGTTGAGGGAAACAACCGCGGGGGGAACGGAATCCCACCAATATTTTTACTATGATCGAGTGATTTCACTGCTTTGTATGAGTACAAGTGTTTGCGTAAGTATTCAAGTTACAACGTATGAACTGGACTAATAAAATGCCCTAGCTTCCTTTTTATAGTTGCGGATTTAAGCTCAACCAATTTCTGCTCTGGCCCTGGAATGTAGGAGGGAATATAGGGGGATATTCCTTTAGGGTTTTGACCCATTCTCCTACTCCAACAGCTCTTTTCCTGCGTCTGGTCTGCTTCTGTGATGGGCTGCTGCTTCTGAAACTACTTATGGGCCTGTTCGGAAATGTGTCCTCAACAATAGTGCGATCACGTAATTAAATCTCATAACGAGAATGCGCAAGGGATGATACGAATTATTAGTCAACTGACCAACATTAATCGGTAATGATTGGCTAGCTAGAGTTTGACATTACTGTCGTATGACGGTGATGGTCAGTTGATCCCTTTAGGTCACACCTTTAGGACAATTCCCTCAATTGATAAAATGATCAAATGTATGTTGATACGATTTGATCATATTCCTTAAACTCGTATATCGAGACATTAGAGGTTAAATCTTAATGTAAGATTTATGTTTAAAATTGAAACGTGTCAATTGTTAAACTTTAAACGATATTTTAAGATATCGAAATTAGAATGAATTGGGTTGAAATTAATACAAAGGTTGTAAATCGTATTGACGATAAAATATTATTTTACAATGGTAATTTCGAATTACTTGTCAATTAATAAATATGATTTATTTGATATAATATTTATACGATAAATATTTATATGTTTTGTATAATTATAATTTGATTACCTTATGACATATTAGATGTCACATTTTATACAAATTAAACAATTGACAAATTGTAAAATGTAAGTCATTTTAAGTATGTTTTGGGCGGCTAAGTGGAGGTTGTTGTGGATGATTAGTGTTTTAATTAAACATGCTTTAATCATTGTGTTTAAAGCATGTATTGGAAACACTAACTAAGGAACCCTATGGAGCATGGGTTAGAGAGTTGTCTCCCCTTTTGTTCTTCTCTATGTCCGGCCACACAACCCCCCAAGACACCACTTTAAATATGTATGTGATACTAACCTAAAAAACCCTAGTTCTAATTTGCATAATTTTTCTAAGTGTAGAAAACTAAAAACTCTCTTCTCCTCTTAGCCGAAATTCACTCTAAGAAAAGAGAGATTATCAACCTCTAAACTTATATTATAAGATAATAAAATCATACTAAGTGTAGTATTTAAATTATATTCTAATAAGAGTGATTAGAATAAGTTTAAGGAGAAAACCGATTTTGTGCTAGCTCGTTCAAGTCTCGGTTGTTTGAGGGATTGTCTTGGTGCATCCGGAGGAGGTATTCTAATTTGGGTACTCGGAGGATCATCCTAGCATATTCTTGGACCGTGTGTAAGGGTTCATTTTCTCCTCTTTCCGCATATAATAGCATGCATAAGATCTTATAAACGAGTTTATAAATATGTTAATTAAAAGTTAATTAAAGGGTTTTGTTAGTATGACTAAATTAGTTTATGAGCAACTAGTTAAACCTAACAATTGGTATCAGAGCAATAGGTTGTTTGCATGCTTTCCGTTTATGTGTTTACGGAGTTATAGAGATAACAAAATAAAGCATGAAATTTTCGTTTAAATATATGATATGCACGAAATTAATTTAGCATGAATACCTACTGTTTTCTAAAATGTTTTAGAATATTTGGAATATATTTTGCATGAATATTGAATTATGGTATATTAAATCTCGGATTTTATTGAGTTTTAATGGTTAAAATGTTTAATTTTTGGGAAAAATAGTTAAAATAAGCTTCTGGCCGAGATTTTTCAGTATGATATCACATGTATTTTCTATAATATGAATATGAATTTTCGTAAATTATGGACCTTTAAATCGTGTGATATGAATTTTAATGGTTAAAATGCAATAAGATGAATAAAATTGGGTTAAAATAGTTATATTATGAATTTGACTATAAAAATTTATGAGGATGTCACATGCAATATTTAAAATTTATGTTGAATTTTCCAGAAATTTATCTAAAATATTGCATTATTATAGATTTTTAATGTAAAAATCGGGTAATTAGTGACATTATTTCGACTTTAATAGTTTAAGTTGGAATTTGGCCATAAAAATTTAACACGATGTCATATATATTATTTCCAGCATGTATAAAATTTTCGAGAATTTTATCTTATTTTATGCTTGAGAAATAATTTTAAAGGTTAAAATCGTACGATATATGACGTAAATCGTTAAAATTTGCAAATGTTGTTAAAAATGGCCGAAAATGTAACCCATATTACTCATATGTGATATGTTCATCATGAAAATATTCTTGGGAGCCAAAAGTTTCAGATTTGATTTGATTTTATTTAATTTTAATTTGATAAAAAGGTTACATTTAAAATTAATTAAAAGAGTCATGCAATTATTTCGGCTATGGGGCAATGTGCCATTTAATTTTCTGTCCATCTTGTGTTCTTAAAATGTTTTGGAAGGTATAAAAATATTATTAGTATTTAATTTGCATTTATGAAGTTAATTATTGAATTTTCCGACTTAAATTGCTCGTTTTACGTGTTATTTTCGAAATAATAATAAAACCGTATAAAATACTAATATTTTAACTTTCTGAAAATTTTAAGAACATTCTGGATTTTTCAAAATTTGAATTTTGAATTTTCGAAATTTTATGACTCTTTTGGATTTTTTATATTATTTTTCCCGTAAAACCGAGTAATACCGATCAATATTGAAATATATTAAGTTAAGTCATGTTCAAAGTTTGAGTAAGACTAAATTTTGAATCCTATAAGAGTTGGGATGATTAACTTAAGGATGAAAACCGTTTCATATAATGCATAGTGTTGTTAATCGTTAAAACACGTGATTCCATAAACCGAGGTTTGCGATAACTATTTAAATAAGTGTTTTAAATAGGACGATTTGGCTTAGGGTTTGCATGTTAATTCATATTTATATAAGCATTGCATATTTTATATTATGAATGTCATGATTTTATTTACGTAATTTTGGGAATTATGTAATTTACTTAGTATGGCCTAGTTTTTAAATCGGTATTTCCCGTAATGTAAGGGGTTACCGATTCGGTTGTAATTTTGTGATCTCGTATCACCCAATTGTAATTTATTTCTATTTTATAATGTATAAAGTAGACTAGAAAAGTTGTAATATTTGTAAAATCCGGAGTTCCTTGAAGACGGTGCCATTCGGAAAGGAGTTCCGATCAAGACGGTGTTTACCTCGAAGTGCGTGCCGCGTGAAGTTCAAGGGACCAAAGGAGTTGGTTTTCCGAATTTGTACTTTATTATTTATTTTCTAGGAAAGGCCATACTAGGGTTTATTTATGCTTTTATTTTTGCTTTTTATATGTTTGCATGCATAGCCAAATCGTCATACATCGTATCATGCATGTTTCGACTTAGTCGACCTAGTCTTTTATTTTATCGATAATTCACCGACTTAGTTCACTTAAACGGAGATAGATAATAATTTGACTAGATCTCTTACATATTAATATTGAGACTTAGCCTTACCAAAAAGTACGGACCCATGAATCCCTTCTTCACAAGAACGTAGGCTCGGCTACACCGGGATACTAAAATTGTCACGTTGGGTAAGTGGGGTAATAAGATTACACCTTGAAATTTGGTTTATCTCAACGAAAGTATTCGTAACCGTAGTTGCAATAAGTTCGGGCTAAAGATAATTTTAAGAAAATTGTCGACCGAGAGTTCTAAGAGTAGAACCGATTAAAGAGTTAATCCACCAAATTATACCGATACGGGTTGAATCGGCTACACCGTGCCCGGATTAGTATGGGTTTGGGTCTCGGGATTGTTTACTTAATTGGGTAAGAGATCATTAAGTAAATATATAACTAAACTTGTTAAAAGTTATAGTTTAAATTATGAATTTTAAAATGATGTTGTTTATCCTTTTATTATTGTAGTTTAATTTTCGACATCATCAATGGCAACCAACGCTCCACCTCTCACTAACGTATCATGGCTTCGATCCTTTATGGATCGTTGTAAACTCGATAAGCATGGTTCCAATTTTAAGGATTGGGATGCGCAATTGCTTTTGGCCGCTCAAGGTGACGATAAGAGTCGTTACCTATCCGAAGCCGCTCCGACCGCTCCGACCGCTCGTTCGTCGGTCCAAACTCGTGAGGCCTATGAAGCCTATATGAAAGAGTCCTCCGCTCTTAAAAATGTGCTCATCTTCTCCATGGAGCCGGATCTCCAAAGGAGTATGATTAAGTTGACCACATCATATGAGATATACACCAAGCTTGCGACCATGTTTTCGCAAACTCCTAGGGTGATTCAATATGAGGCGGCTTCCGCCTTCTTTGACATAACTTTCAAGGAAGGGCAAAAGATAAGCCCTCATGTGCTCAAACTAGTTGAGCTCGCGGAGACTCTAAAAGCTCAAGATGTTGATGTTCCCGACTCTCTTATCATTGACCGAGTTCTTCACTCGCTCAATAAGGTTAAGGCGTATGCTCAATTCCGGGTGAATTTCAATATGCGAAACCAAGAGACCTCGTTAGACGAGTTGCATAAGATGCTAGTCCAAGCCGAAAGGGACATGGGACTTCATGAAAGTTCCACAAAGGATGTTTTAAACATCGAAAAGAAAGGGAAAACGAGCTTCAAAAGAAATGCCTCTAAAGGCAAGGGCTAGAAAACGTTCAAGCCCAAAGCGACCAAAGAAAAGACCTTTTCGAAAGGCGCTTCCACCTCGTCTTCAAAAGAGAAAGACAAGTGCCATTATTGCACGAGGATCGGTCATTGGAAGCGAAATTGCCCCAAGTACTTAAGTGATCTCAAAAATGGGAAGGCAACCGCCGTAGGTAATAATTCTCGCGTATAATTCATGTCGTTTATCAACTTATGTATAGTGATACAAATGTGTTGATATTTACCCTTTTTAATTGTTTTAAAGGGCCACCCCCGAATAATGATAAGGGCAAGGAGAAGGAAGCTCGAAGTTCCTTTCTTGGATGGCTATGGTAGCATCCAATTGATCGAAGACTTGAAGATCTAGGCTCTAATTTTCATATCGTCTTCTTTCATATTTTGCATTTATTTATGGAACAATTTAATTTTCTTGTAAGACAAGGATTAAAATCCTAAAACAATGGTTGTAATTTTGGATATTAGTGACTTGGTTTTCAACCCGAGTCACTACTTTTGTTCTTAATCAATGTTTTGATTTCTCAAATAAATTGCATACCTTAAACATGAATAATAGTGAATTAATCACGCAATAAATATTGATACGATCAAGTATAAGATAATCAAAGAGTTGATTAAAACGGAGAACTACACCCCATGAGATAGATTCAATCAAAATAAGACTATATCAGTTCATTATAAGATTTTCATTTTAAGTGAAAATAAGAATGTATTCATCACACCTATCAAACTTCAAACATTCAGATACATTGGTTAAATCGAAATAGCTATCCTTAAACGAATAAAGGTTATTGTTAGAAGGATAGAGTGGGAGAAAATATTTCGCTCACAAACCAATGATGAAAATAAAGGAAGGATCTTAGAGAAGATTCTTACTTGGGAGTCTTAAGAAGAGCCCTAAATGGTTTGAAGAAACTACGAGAGGACACTGAAGAAACTACGGGAGGACACTCGAACAAAGGTTCTTTGTGTTCATTGTTTCATAGAGAGGAAACTTGAAACCCCGTATCAAATCAGAAGGAAAACGGTTCCTTAATAAATGATTTTCTAAGTTTATAAGATAAAAGAGAAGAAATCATCTCAATCCTCTCAATGTAGTTATATCATTTTCGTCTCAAGGAAACGAAGAAATGATAAGAAGGTAATGATTGATTGAATGGAAACAGATCACTATAGGGATAGTGATAGTGATATATAATGATTCAAGTAATAGTTTAACATGCGAGAAATGAAAGGTTCATTTAAGATATCGAGAGATATTGATTTTAGTGGGAGCGATTTTCATAAAAAGAATTAAGCCTACCATTTAGAGAGAATGGGTGATTCTTTAAGGTGTAAAGAATAAGAGGTTTTCAATTCTAGATGATCAAATACCTTATATCATAAGATGATGGAGCTTTACGGGAAGGTTTATTATATGAATAATAAAAGGTCGCCCACTAGAAGTTAGAATGGTTGGATACATTATTCATAACGATGAATGAAACCATTATCAAATAGCCAAGATGTTTGAAAATTGTAAGAGTGATGAAATCACTAATAAACTGCAATATAGATTTCAGTACATAAGTGACTATAGAGAGTGATTTTTAATCCCTCCAGTATATCGATACGTCACAAGTTATAAGATAACAGTGGGAGCTTTCCTCAGGAAAGGAAACTCAAAACCTAGAAAGAGTTCTAGAAATGTACTCAAATAGAATCATATTATACGGGATAATATGAGAATAAAGGAGACCAAAAGTTGTAAGTTTTGCTATCATGAATAAAGGTTGTTCGCATGAATAAAGGTTATTTGCAAAACACTAATACAAATAGATGATTGTGCATCAAAATGCAATGTAATAGTGTTGACTATTGTTGCATGACAACATCATTTGAGTTATGATTAACTCAAAATGAAAGATACTTTGTCAGAATCCAAATGGGTTGTATGAGACAATATTGAACCCCATAAGTGAACTGGATTGACTTAGTATGGCCCCTAGCCGCTTACATGAGGTGACATCTCGAAGCGACTAGAGTGTGAGGCGATTGATGGCAAGTTCAAGTGCCATAGAGTCATATGTGATGACTAGTCGATCACATAGGCAGACTGTAAGAGACACTCTGTCGGGCAATGTGACCGCTTATAGAGTTCTGGAAATTTTATAGCCGGGTCGTGGCGAGAGCTTCTATAGTATTCTTGTGAGTCAATTCTTAGACTAAAGACTACTCTCCCAAGATGGTACAGTTTAGGCGTAACTTTGATCCATTCTCTACGACTTTTCGTAACTGGAGTCAAATGGGATTGTTTTGGGTTGTGACTAACTGTGACTAGTTGAAGGAAGTAGTGCGATAGAAGTTGTCCACCCCTTGTCAGGGTTGTTCAAATCTCAGGGCCACTCGAGGAGAAGTTAACTGGAAATGCGTGGCCACGCTCGGAAGGTATCTATGGTAGATAATTCCGGTCAGACAGTTATTCTCCAGATCGAGGAAACCACTCATGATATGATCAAATGCAAGTACGACCTTAGAGAGACATCTTGCATTGAGTGGGAGATTGTAATAGGACAAGAGAATTGGTGACGCACACTTGTCGAGGACAAGTGGGAGATTGTTGGGAAATGTGTCCTCAACAATAGTGCGATCACGTAATTAAATCTCATAACGAGAATGCGCAAGGGATGATACGAATTATTAGTCAACTGACCAACATTAATCGGTAATGATTGGCTAGCTAGAGTTTGACATTACTGTCGTATGACGGTGATGGTCAGTTGATCCCTTTAGGTCACACCTTTAGGACAATTCCCTCAATTGATAAAATGATCAAATGTATGTTGATACGATTTGATCATATTCCTTAAACTCGTATATCGAGACATTAGAGGTTAAATCTTAATGTAAGATTTATGTTTAAAATTGAAACGTGTCAATTGTTAAACTTTAAACGATATTTTAAGATATCGAAATTAGAATGAATTGGGTTGAAATTAATACAAAGGTTGTAAATCGTATTGACGATAAAATATTATTTTACAATGGTAATTTCGAATTACTTGTCAATTAATAAATATGATTTATTTGATATAATATTTATACGATAAATATTTATATGTTTTGTATAATTATAATTTGATTACCTTATGACATATTAGATGTCACATTTTATACAAATTAAACAATTGACAAATTGTAAAATGTAAGTCATTTTAAGTATGTTTTGGGCGGCTAAGTGGAGGTTGTTGTGGATGATTAGTGTTTTAATTAAACATGCTTTAATCATTGTGTTTAAAGCATGTATTGGAAACACTAACTAAGGAACCCTATGGAGCATGGGTTAGAGAGTTGTCTCCCCTTTTGTTCTTCTCTATGTCCGGCCACACAACCCCCCAAGACACCACTTTAAATATGTATGTGATACTAACCTAAAAAACCCTAGTTCTAATTTGCATAATTTTTCTAAGTGTAGAAAACTAAAAACTCTCTTCTCCTCTTAGCCGAAATTCACTCTAAGAAAAGAGAGATTATCAACCTCTAAACTTATATTATAAGATAATAAAATCATACTAAGTGTAGTATTTAAATTATATTCTAATAAGAGTGATTAGAATAAGTTTAAGGAGAAAACCGATTTTGTGCTAGCTCGTTCAAGTCTCGGTTGTTTGAGGGATTGTCTTGGTGCATCCGGAGGAGGTATTCTAATTTGGGTACTCGGAGGATCATCCTAGCATATTCTTGGACCGTGTGTAAGGGTTCATTTTCTCCTCTTTCCGCATATAATAGCATGCATAAGATCTTATAAACGAGTTTATAAATATGTTAATTAAAAGTTAATTAAAGGGTTTTGTTAGTATGACTAAATTAGTTTATGAGCAACTAGTTAAACCTAACAGGGCCTTACATTGCGATGAGGATTTTTGGGCTAAACAATAGCTAGGATTGTTTTTCTGATGAGCTTTTGTATTTTCTAATCTGATATGCTTTAAAACTTGATGTTTGATGAAGAACGTGTTAGAGTATATTACGGTATATAAAACGTCTTAATTATATTGTAATCGTGAGTCGTAACGGATGAATTATCAATAACAGTTGTTTTTATGAATTATCCCTTTCCGAGTGTAATAGAACGAGCACAAAGTTTTTGTTTTCTTAGAATTGAAATACCATCACCCCTAAATTGAATTTCATATCATCTAGCGAGATTCGAACCCAAGACCTCAAAATCCAAATTTTGAGGGAATCCGAATCTCCACTAGACGAAAAACACTTGGTTAAGGTTAACCTATCTTATTACTTAGCCTAAACTTGGCTTATATAGACGGGATCATAAATACATGGGCCGAGAATACTAATTAATCAAATTTATAAAACACCTTATACAATTATACAATGAAATAAATTGCAATTGTTCCTATTTTCGTATAGGTCCTTCCCGTGTAAATCCATTTTATTGTTTAATTTTTATGGGAAGCGACAGGGCGCCATCCGGTGGCGCTGAAACTCGGCGCCACCTTATTATAAAAAGAAGAAAATATTAATTTAGTCTTCAATTTTACACAAATTTTGAATGGTGAAAATTGTAATTTAGTTACAAATACTTATTATTTAACAAATTCTCGTATGAAACACCGGCAAAATATTGCTCACTTAATATATACGAATTTGTTTCATTGTCTTTATTAATTCTAGGATTTTGCGGCAAATTATTCATTAATTAACTCACACGTCTATATTCAAGTAAGTACATGAACACCAAAAATATTTTTTATTGATTATAGCTAAAGGTTGCATCATCTTCAATACGTTGATTTGTAATTCAGAAAAAATTCTTTTATTTCGATTTGAGCGTATATGGATGAAAGTTGAAGATGACATGGCGGTTGGTTGTTGGAGACGGAGTGAATTGAAATAGGTTGTACCAAAGTTACTTAAACGGGATACATAAATATATTTTTCCATTTTGCCCTCATTTAGTATGTGTTTGGCCCTACTTTTCAACTGTTTTTTCAACTAAAGAAATAGAAGCTAGGTCAAACACCACTTTTAAAAAACTAAAAACCAATTTTATTAAACAAATTCTAAAACTGACTACTAGAAAAACCTAGAAACAGAAGTAGCAAATTGATACTTTTGCTACCTCTGTTTTTCTTTTCACGTTGCTCTTAAGTTATTTGAGCGCCTAAACCCAAAAAAAATACCGCCAAATAACAATTTTCAGTTTTTCAAGTCAGAATTCTCGCAAGTTAATCGCGCTCTTTTGTATATCTATATATAATATATTTTAACAAAATAAAAAAAAAAATTATAGAAACTAGTTAGGCCAAACACGATAAAACTGATAAAAATAGTTTTTTTAAAATTTTTGGCCAAACAGGACCAATTTTATCAAGAACTAGTTTATAAAAACTCCTTTATAAAAGTAAAAATTATTTTTCATAAGCACGGCCAAACATGCTCTTATTAACGTTAAAAAAATGATTAAAATATCAATAATTACTAAGATCCTATGGGTGGCGCCCAAATTAGGTATCACCAAAGGCGCCATCTCGTTTTCCAATTTTTATTACGGAAAAAACAGAAAGAAAACGAAAGAAAAAAGAAAACTTGGGTATCACGTAAATATTCCTATGAATAACAAATTAGGAAAGCTATTTTTAAGGAAACTCGACTCAAAGTAGGAAGTTCCATGTCAGCAAATCGGTCTATAAATAGTGTATTCTACCCGTTTATTGTAGTTATAATTTTCATACTTCCTCCGTTTAAAATACCAATTAATTTCCCTAAAAAAATCTCAATATAATACATCAAAAACTAAATAAAAAAAATGGAAGAAGATACAATTATGGAAGAAGATATGATTATTACAAGTTTAAAATTATACAAATGTCTTAAAATTAATAAAAAGCGTGATGGTCGAGCACTCTTCATATTTAGGGTTTATAACCATGAGTATGCGGGTCAACCCGGTCCGTTAACCGAGCGTTACATCCGGTATAATCCTACATGCACTCAACAATGTATCGACTCTTCATGGCTTTTTAATTTAGGTGGTGGTGATGACGAGTTTTTGAGGACTATTTATGATATTACGTCTAGGGCTGATATATTCTTATATCGCGAGACTGATTTTCAATTTGCCTACGACTTAACTCGTTTAATTACGAGTTATTATCGATTTAATGTAGATGTGTTGAGTGAATCGAGCAAGTATTCATTGGTTTTCGTTGTGGATGTTGCGAGGACTTTTGCTACTAAAGGGTTTATCGAGGCTAAGCAAAGGGAGTTATTGTCACTCAATTCGTATAGTAATAATAGAATCGAATTGCCCGTCATTCCATATGGTTGCGATTATAGATGCGTAATTATGGGTTGTGATTACGGTATAGAACACGGCCAGGAAGAGGAGATGATGGATTGTGAAACCCTAAAGAAAATAGAGATGATTGAGATAATGAACGAGGTGAAGAATTGGCAAGGTTTACCTCACTATTATTGTTTCGACCCAATCTTAGTAGAGATTAAGCCCTTAATTACGTACGAAGATTTGGATTGTGATAAAATCGGAAATGATTATGTGATAACCATGAAAGAAGAGAAGCGCGGTGAATGTGCTATTTGTCTTGCACCCTATACCGGAAAGGTCGGGCATAACCCTGTTTTCACATGGCTTCATGAGGCAAATGCTTGCACGCTTGTCAGATTGGGATGCGGACACTCGTTTCATTATCGTTGTATATTCAAGTGGCTTGAAAGAAACCTGACCTGCCCTTTGTGTAGAGCAGTTAACTTCGTTAGGGTTTGATAATGGTGAATGTGATGGAAGGACAAGATGTTTGTAATAGTTTGACTCTCTATAATCGCTCGAAAAAAAACTTCTTTTATTAATATAGCTAGATAGATAGATAGATTGATATTAATGTTGATTCATTGATATGGATTGATACACGATTTTAATGTAGGTTTTGATATATGGGCGGGTATAATTATTTTAATCCCGAAATCAAAATAAAATTAGCTATTTTTATTGTTTATTATCATTAGTGTTTGATTTAACATATGTGAATTGCTTCTTTTTATTTCTTAATACAATATTAAATTATTGACCGGTTTAAGGAGTTGTTTATCATGAAAAACTCATTTGTTTAGGAAAAAAACTCATAGTTGTCCATTTATTTATTTTATTAGGTTAATTCATTGCAAATTTGTCAACCGAGAAATTATAACGATTACATAAAATACTTTTTATTTCTCTAATTTTTGTGCCAAAAATAAGAGGCACAGTTTTATCACAATAGGAAATTCAATTTCACCCAAACACTAATAAGCGTCGAATTATTCTATTAGAAAAACAAAGTCAATTCGACGCGAATAACTATTGTCAATTCACGTATAAGTTGGAAATTTCCTTCTTAAACAAGAATTTGTGAACCGTCAAACAACCAACAAGACATCCCAGGTTCATAGGACTTCAAACACAATAAAATAACTCCAATTCACCCAAAAACTCTAAAATCGCTGGGAAAACATGTCTGAGGTTGGTATCAATATCAGTTGTTGGGACTTTTTCCGGCCATTCAGACGGCAACACAAGAATATTGAAGCGGAACGGAACGACGAGCTTGAGGTTAACTTTGCTAATACTTCGTGTCTTACAGCTACATGATTTCACTTGCATAATGTCATAGGCGTATTTAGAGGGGTGCAGGCTTTATTCAAAATTAAGTATAATTTTGTGCAATTAACCAACATATTAACTATGTTGGTCTAGTGGTTTGGTGTATGTTTTTCATGTCGCCTTTCTGTTTGTTTGTTGTCCACGCAGGTAACACAATCGGGAGTGCGCGACCGTATAAGTGATTTACCTGATGAAATTCTGTGCTATGTAGTGTCGTTTTTGACACTGCGAGATTCTGTTAGAACAAGGTTACTAGCTGCAAGGTGGAGGTATCTCTGCGATTCTCGCTCTCTTCTCCATTTCGATGCTCTTAATGTTTTTGGACGCGAAACAATAATCACCGTGTCTCAGCAGTCCAAGTTTGTGAGAGCTGTTAATCAGTTTATACAAGTATGGAAAACCCGGAAAGGTTGGAATAATGTACATGGTGTTACGATACACTTCCCTCTTCGCATTCAACATACTTCACATATTGATAGTTGGATCCAAAGTTTTATTAGTATGGGAATTAAGGATCTTGAGTTCAATACATATTCGTTAGTTGTCAAGAAATTTACGCGGTATGTGTTCTCTACTCGTCTTCTTGATTCGAGAGGGGGATCTAACTTGACGTGTTTAAGGTTAGGATATTGTGCGCTAAGGTTGTCATCTGAGTACTCGACTGATACGAGTTGGATAAATCAGTTAACTACGCTTGATCTGTATTGCGTAGATTTGAGAAGGGAGGAGACGGAGTGTATCTTATCTAATGCTTTAGGTCTCAGATCACTTAGCTTATTTCGCTGCCTGCAGTTGTCGTCGTCTATAAATGTTGAACTACCTCGTTTACAGAAACTAGTCCTTGACGAGTTTCTCAAAGAGATCGTATTCAATTGTCCCTGTCTTGAGATTCTTGAGTGTCGCGGCCCGGTAAGGTATTTCAAATTTTTACATGTGCCTCTGCTGAGAAAATTAAATATTAGGCTCATCTTCCATCCTGATGGCTGTTCATCCACCTTTGCTGCTGTCGCAAGACATGCTCCAAATCTTCAAGAATTGTCGTTTTTAGTGAATTCTCAGGTCAGTAGTGAAGATCTCAAATTCTCAATGATGTTAGTGATTCTGATCACAAAGTCTTTTAAGTGAATACCAATATGAACTTGTAATCGTTATAATATGGGTTAGGGGGTGCAGAGACGCAGAGTGCACGCTCATATAACCGGATTGTTAAGTTCAGAGCTGTCCCATGATTTTAGGAGACCCAGTTCAAACTGTCAATTTGGGGTCCTAAATAGTACTTGTAAGCAAATAAAACTCAAAAAAAATTGAGATTTCAAAATCCAAAGGAATCGAACTCTGGAACATTCCGTTAAAAAAGTAATGCTCAAACCACTACACCGTACTCTAACCATCTAAGTTTTGAGCCCCAAAACTTTTGGACCGCGGTTCTTAGAACCTTCTGAACTTGTCAATGAACGGCCCTGGTTGAGTTCATGGTTTAAATGAATAAACTTGTAATCGATATAATATGGGTTAGGGGGTGCGTAGATTATGTACATTATTCTTGCGATGTCTGCCATACTTACACAATGTTTCTTGCTTGTCGGCAGATACACCCGCTGCCTGCAAATAGTGCTATTTCTCGTTTAAAGCGGCTGGACTTAAGACTTCATGTTCCGATTAATTTTGATCTCCTCGCAATCACCCATTTCTTAAATGCTTGTCCATTCCTTGAAGTATTGCATCTAAAGGTTAGTCACTGGTTTAACTTATGCAGCAGTGATTAGTTAACATGCTTAATAAAGTTCTGAATTCTGCCTTGTTCTCAAACAGTTGTCGGGGAGGCATTACGCGAAGCAAAGTCCGCAAAGAAAGTACCCAGATCGCCCACATTATCAGTTGAAAGAAGTCAAGTTTGTCGAGTTTAGTGCCACTGAAAATGAGATGGAATTTGCTCGATATCTGATTAAAAATGCAGTGGCTCTTGAGCGAATGGCGATTAATTATTGTCTATTCTTGGAGAGGGGAGATCGCGACCAGATTACTGCACAATTGGCCAACCGGAAGTTATAATTGATGGATGCTACTGCTTGTTCGAACATTGAATGGATATCAATGGTAATTTGAATATGTCCAAGTTGTAATGGTCGAGTCTGCTGATACACTTCCCTCTTCGCGGAAAGGTTGGGATGTACATTGATACTAAAAAGATTAAGATTGATTGAATAAAAATACTGAGTTTTTAGTTATAACTTATAATAGTACAATATTGTCCGCTTTGGGTCAAGCCCTCACGAATTTACTCTTGGACTCCTTCCCAAAAGGCCTCGTACTATTATATTTTGAGGACATACTTCACCTTTAAACTACCGACGTGGGACATGGGTTTGCACCCTAACAGTTGTAAACCTCGATTCGACACGTTATCATTGTATTAGATCTTGGTTTGGCGGTTGATATTGGAATCGGTTGTCCCATCTAACCTCGGACTTGCATTATACAGAGTATGTATGCCTGTACCAACTATAAACTCGATGGTGAATATGTGATAATTTTCAAACCTTTTTATTACTCCGAGTAATAAGGAAAAAATCAATGAACCGAGGAAGTTGGGGTCACATTGGCCATTGAATTATTAATCGACTTGAATTGAATCGGGTATGTTTTGAATGCGACTCATCAATTGCCCATCAATCCGTATTTGGTCCCAACCCTATTCTTGCATTGTAGTGTATGTCGTTTTTTCGGCTTTCTTAAATTGTGTTGTCCTTTGTTTTAGATTTTTGGATTTTAATTGTGTTAAAATGTCACAAAAGCGGACATAGCTAACTTCTTTTCTCGGCTTACATGTGGGACTTTACGATTTATTGTAAGGTTGTCGTCACCATTGTTGCATGCAATATGTAGACGAGAAAACGTGTTCATAGATCAGAGTGTTAGGATGCAAATCCATGTCAACATCACCTTTATAGGTGTTCCGTGAGGGACGCAGCCGAGACCCAACATGAGTTATTCACGCTTCCGCACAACACAGAGCATAACAATCGAGCAAACAAACGAGGCCTTAGCCAAACTTTTACTAAGAAATGTATTATTTATACATTGAATAAAGATGCATACTCGTAAAGTCGTAAATCATTCTATTCACATCAAGCTTCGGAAGCAGATAATGTCGTTGGGAAACGGTTTTCAGTTTCGGATTTATGATCAAGGTATTGCTGATACCCATATGAAACAAACCCCCATACGGCCAATACCATGGCGACCACCTTAACGCCGTCCATGCTGTCATGGAAGAATACAACGGCTAACACCGGAACAATTGGTAACCCGAGAGTAGAAACAACGTTTGAAAACAAAGACGACACCTTATTGATCAATCCAACTACACCAATGGAGTAAAGTTGCCATGTCAATGCAGTCCACAGTAATGTCATCACATACGATACTTTCCCGAGTTCATATTGATGCATTTCTGTTTTCAGTGTCTTCCATTCTCCGCTAACTAGCAGTCCAACAACTGTTGCCACACTCGCCACCAATGAAGGGTAAATAATCATATCGACTGTCGCTTTGAAGTTGGTTTTCTTAAGGACTCTCTGGAAGGCAAATTGTGTTAAGGAAAAGTATAATCCGTATCCTGCTGAACAAACTATGGTACAAATGAAACCAATCGCGTATTGTGATTTGGAAACGCCGTTAGGAAGGGAAGAATCCGAGTGAAAGCAAAGCAGGGCTGATGAGATTGTGAGCAGGACTACAGAATTGATTATGTAAGGTGTGAATTTCTGCGAGTTTATGAAAAATGCGAAAAGGGCATTGAAAGCGAGTTGTGATGAACAAATAAGCGAAAAGGTTGAGACGGGCATGTATTGAAGTCCTATGGAGTATAACATACACATTGCAGCGAGAAAGAGGCCGATAAA
The DNA here is from genome assembly GCA_029255685.2 of Silene conica. NCBI lineage: Eukaryota > Viridiplantae > Streptophyta > Magnoliopsida > Caryophyllales > Caryophyllaceae > Silene > Silene conica. The sequence goes on from CM055314.2 coordinate 81,660,799, forward strand.
TATGTAGAATGATGCAACTTTGAGGACGGATGTATGGGCTGTTGTTGTATCGGTTTCTGTCTTTTTTGTAGGTACGAGTTTGTAGAGTGGAAGTAATACAGGAAAACCGACAACTTGGACTAGTGTTGCTGTCCATTTGCTCTTACCTCCATTGTTGTAATATAGTCTTCCTAATAGTACAGCTGCTGCTTGGCCGAGAAGGACGAAGAGTATGAACAATGTTATCAGTATTCTCCACTCAAATCGTCGAACATTTGAGGTATTTGATGGACTGATAATGGTTGATGCTTGAGGTGACGATGTTTCTTTCTTATCCCAATCTGAAACGAAATCATTAAGTACAAAAAGAATGCATTAGATGGGCTGATCAAACACGATGTTTCTTTCTTATCCCAAGGCCTTGTTAATAAGTGGTGGGTGGAAGTTATTATAAACATATCACAAACCTCACATTCTACCAATGTGGGACAAATTTCCACACAAACTCATATCATACTCTTGGGGTGTTACAGAATGACTATGCGGGGTTTCTGTCTGGGCCTTATTAGATTAGGTCAAATCTGCTTTGTATTAGGTTAAGAGTACTATATAAACTCTTAACCTCTACCCTAGAGGTCATCATACAATATATCGTTCTAAATCTGTAATCTGAAAACTCCTCACATTAATAAAATTTTCTCCCTTTTGCCCTGTGGACGTAGCTAACACACCGTTAGTGAACCACGTAAATCTGTGCTTATTATTCTTTATTGTTTATTTTTATCTTTCTCTGTGCTTCCGTTATAACAATAATGTTAGAACTGTTTTCGATGAAGCCAAAGACTAAAATGTTCTTTAGTTCCGGATTATGATGGAAAAATACAAATTTTCTTTCCCCGGTTATCCGAAAAAAGCCTCTACATGGGATTAACATAGGTGTAAGGAGTGCGTACATTCAACCCCTTACCCTGCGGTTTAATTAAGTGTCTCAAAGGCTCGTGTCAATAACGTGTTAAGGCCTAAGGGGAGGTCAGTTGTACTCAATCTTACAATTGAGACTAAAAACACAAGGAAACCGTTTCCAAACAACTCAACATTATAAATTCGTAGAATAGTTTTAGTGAATCATTTCTATATGGTTATCGACTATATATAGATACATGTTTCGAAACCATGATGATAATTGAACTGAAAACTTGCTTACCAGTGATCTGAACTTCCTGTTCTTGAGCTTCACCCATTATTAGATAACCTTAATTAACCCCTTCTAATTGTTCTCCTTAATTATTTCCTTAGACAAAGTGGAAGTATTAATGTTTTTGTGGAAGAAGAAAGAATGAAATATTGTACTCTATAAGGACCTCAAATCTTTGTGTCATCTTCATCCAAAGATTTGATAGATAGGTAGGTATATATATATATATATATATGTACTCCTGCTCCCGGCCGGTCATTTGTCTACCTTTGATTTTGGGTGATCATCTGTAGATACAACTCTTAGACGATAAGAAGTAGATTAAGATAAGGTGAAAAACATTCCAAAATTTGAAAATAATAAAGTGCCTACTGAAATATTCAAAAATAAAATAGATAAACAAATGATCCAGAGAGCGGGCGGATGTTGGGATATGGGTTACTGTCTTATCATTGCATCATTTTCTGAGTAGTTGTGTATCAATAACTTTCTTGTTATCTTAATATGTTTGCTGGTTTTTTGCAGGTGCGTGAGTTGCTCAGTTGCAGCACACACTTGTTGTTTCCTAATTTTAGGAACTTATACCTTCCTAAGTCCCACCAAAAAATCTTTAGTAATCTCCATATTATTGTAATACGATATCAGTGTCTTAAGAACTCACGTTTATTGGGATAGTTTAATATGGACGACTTTAGTTACGTCGAGAAGGAACTTTCATCGTGACGTGTTAAGTTTCTATACGTTTCAATAATAGAGTTATTACTCAATCCATATTGTGGTGGTTGAGTGTAAGTATTTGTGCGCAAATGATCTTTTAGAAGTTTTAGAAATATCCATGATGTAACATTGTCCTATGTTGTCTATCTTTGATTTTATCAAAAAGACCGAGGAAAGATGAGGTGATCATTTGTAGATATAACTGTTAGATTAGAAGTAGATTAAGATGAGGTGGGATGATCAAATAACTCATGAAAAATATTCCGAAATTTGAAAATAAAAAAAGTGACTTATTGAAACATCAAAAATAAAATGGATAAACAAATGATTGGGATGGCGGGATATGGGTTACTGTCTTATCATTGCATGAATCATTGTCTAAGTAGTTGGGTATCAACGGGGTTAAAACCCAAAACTATTTAATAAAATAGCATCGATTTCAAACTATTTATCAAAATTGGGTCAACGTCATCATTTCGACTTTCCTGATGTTACTATGGAGGGAAGAAGTTGCTGAATTAATAAATTCTGACAGCTCTGCATTGCAACCCTGCACAATTCGGACAAGGCTCTCCGAGATACCATCGTTTGTCTGCGACATGGATATGATCTGAACAATAGCGAGGACAACCTTACAACAATCATAAAGTCCCATTTTAAGCCGAGAAAAGAAGTTGGCTATTTCCGCTTTGTGAAATTCTAACACAATTAAATCCAAAAATCTAAAACAAAGGATAAAACAATTAAAGAAACCGGGATGTCCGCAAGGGTGAAGTCTAGTGGTTAAAACTTGGGTGAAATTCCTAGGAGAGCCGGATTTAGGTCTCTCCAAAAGCAAAATATTGTCGAGCATTATTCGCCCGAGTCCATGCCTAAATAGACTTCGAGTCTGTCACTCTCGGGTAGCTTACCCGATATATGTGGTTTATAAGCTATCACAAATACGGACTCCCTCGTCATAATTTATTAAAAAAAAAAAAAAAAAACAGGAAAAAAAGAACATTCATTACAATGCCTAAAAAGAGCTGGGACCGAAAATTGGATTGATGGCACATTGGGCAGTTGATAGGTCACATTTAAAACACAGATTCCATTCTAGTCAATTAATCGAATCGTCTATGTGACCGGTGACCCCGACCCCGGCCGCCTTGGTTGGTTGATATTTTCCTCATTTATCCGGCTAATAACATAACAAGGAATTGTAAAAGTTATAACCCGTCTGAAATAAAAATTTACGATCATTTTTACTTTAAGAGTATTGGTAAATCAAGAAGCTTATAACAGGTTGAAAATGCATGGCAAATTAGTTGAACAAATGAAGATGAAAAACGTGGCAAATGAAGGAGCATGCACATAGTTGCACAAATAATGATTACTGTATTCCCTACTACTGAATTTGCCTCATCAACTTCAGCAACCAGACAATAATTCTCTGCTTTTGTCTATACACAATTGCAACTCATATTCTATCTTTATTTTTTTTAATCATAGACGGGGTTATTATAAGTGCGATGATTAATTGTTTAGTAATCAAAACAAAGGGTTGTTTGTTGTTTGATTACCCATTTTAAATACATGAATAATAATTTATGAGATTTGTAAAATGAGTGAGTTGTTTATTTGCTTCAAATCACATGAATTAAAGTTCGTAGGAATTTTAGTTCCTGCATGATGTGAGAAGTTGTCTACCTAGGTCCCCTAAGTAGTGGAATTCACTTCCCACATTCCAACCAACCAAACAACTTTCTCCCATTTCATGTGATGTATAAAATCACGCGATCTCTTAATTCCTTGTAAGTTCAATTCCCTTGTTGAACCAAACGACCTCTGAGATTATGTTACGTCATTTGTATGTGAATATTTATACTCAACCACTACATCATGGATCGAATGATAACTTTATTATTGGAAAGTATAGAAACTTAACACGTCAGGATGAAAGTCCCTTCTCGACGTAACTAGATTTGTCTATTCTAAGTTATCCCAATAAACGTGAACTCTTGAGACACTGGGATTGTGTTACAATAATACGGATATTAGAAAAGATTTTTTGGTGGGACTTAGGAAGTTATATGTGAAATTTTTGCTTAAATAGGGTTAAAAAGCACTATTTAACAAAGTAATGTCGGTTTCAAACTATTTAACATATCATTCAGTGGGCCATATTACATGGGATACGACATTTGAATATTTCATCAAACTGCCTTTAGATGCTTCTACAGTTTACGGGCGCAAAAAAGACCTCTTCTAACATAAAAGAACTTTTTGCTAAAATGGTGCTCAAATACAAACTATTTAACAAACTGGTGTCGGTTTCAAACTATTTACCAAAAATGGTTCCACGTCATCATTTCCTATTTTTTTATTTTTTTTTTGAAAATGGAACTAGCCGCTGTCTGGGACAGCGACATGTTCCTTAGTACAGTGCAATGGTTGACAAGCGATATTCGTGACCTTCGTTCTCTTTGCTCCGACCATCAAATTACGAAATATAACATTCATTCTCTCCTTCTCACTTCCCTTATTGTATTCACGTATTTGGTTGAGTCATTAGCTTCATGATTTACCCAAAAAACGACCCGCAATATCGCCGTTCACCACCGATTTCGGTTTCGCGAAAAATGTCAACTAGAGTTGATTTCCAGGGTTTGGTGCCAGGGTTCATACATGCGCTAGGAATAAGGCCGAGTGGCCGAGCTTGATTCGTGCATAAGCAATTGAACTAACAAAGGTTTTCAAGTAACTGGTTCGGTATGTGATGTAACATGTCGAGTTCAGAGACAGGAACTCATGAACACGGTCTCTTCCAAGTTCAATGGCAAGCTCACCATGCTGGTGAGTTTATAATTACCATTCTGTTTTCATTCCTAAATTTCCGAGTAAGCGTTTGCGCCACTGGGGTAATGAACTAATGATCGACAAGGTATACAGATAACATATTGTGGTTGAATACATGTAACTAGGTGAACAACGTAGGGAAGTACATAAAGAAGGCAACGGAGGAGTACAGTTCCGAAGATTTCGCTACCATAATGTCGACCAACCTTGAATCGGCGTACCATTTATGCCAACTTTTCCATCCCCTGCTCAAAACATCAGGCGTTGGCAGCATCATCTTCATGTATTCGGTTTTTGGGATCGTGTCAGTCGACGCTGGCTCTCTTTACGGAACTACTAAAGGTTTGAATTTCGAAATAAGGCATCAAAATCATGTTTTTCGTAATGTTATGCAGCCCGTTACAAATGAGAATTTGTAATTTTATGGAACATGTTTTATTCGCAGGAGCTATGAATCAACTAGCAAGAAACTTAGCATGCGAGTGGGCAAAGGATAACATTCGAACAAAGAAATCAACTCTAGTCAACATTTTCCGCGAAACCGAAATCGGTGGTGAACGGCGATATTGCGGGTCGTTTTTTGGGTAAATCATGAAGCTAATGACTCAACCAAATACGTGAATACAATAAGGGAAGTGAGAAGGAGAGAATGAATGTTATATTTCGTAATTTGATGGTCGGAGCAAAGAGAACGAAGGTCACGAATATCGCTTGTCAACCATTGCACTGTACTAAGGAACATGTCGCTGTCCCAGACAGCGGCTAGTTCCATTTTCAAAAAAAAAAATAAAAAAATAAGAAATGATGACGTGGAACCTTTTTTGGTAAATAGTTTGAAACCGACACCAGTTTGTTAAATAGTTTGCATTTGAGCACCATTTTAGCAAAAAGTTCAACATAAAAGGCGTCATCTCTAATATCATTGCTATGTTTTCCTTTTTTCATCGTCTTTGTATTAACTTTATACCTAGAAGCTTTAACAAGGTTGTGAGCAACCTTGCAAAGGGTACAGTCTAAAATTAGATATATTTTACACGTGTCAAAAAAAACTCGTAACATCAACCTCCATCCAAAAGATAAGAGACCATTGTGTCTAGCTTGAAAGATCATCCGTATATAATGTGGTTAGTAATGAACATCCGTCAATACAAGTGATGCATCAATGTTCAATTTAAAGAAGACGAATTTTAGTTTACAAAAAACTCAGGTGAAACACTTTTCAGCGAAATATGTTCTGAAGCAATCAATACTTCCATACATCATGAAAACAGCAGATGAAGAATTTTACACAGCGCACTGGACAGTTCTTGACAAATAAAAGATGACAACCACCAGAAACAAGTGCACGTCCAAGTGTGTATCTATACTCTCAAAGGTTTTAACCCGAGTTTCGCACGCAACTTATTAGCCTCAGCAATTTCAGGATCAGGGTGGTCAGTTCCATCATCCTTCTTTTCCTTCTCTTTCTTCTTCTTTGACTTCTCGGGGGCACCACCATCATCTCTATGCCTTCTAGGGCTTGGACTTCGAGCATGCCTCTTGCGGTGGTCCTCATCACGTTCCTTGCGGTCCCTACTCCTACTTCGGCTTCTTGAGTGGCTCCTCCGTCTGTCACGCCTATCCCTTTCCCTACCTTCTCTCTCTCTATCACGACCATAGTCTTTATCATCTCTTATACGATGACGATCTCGGTCCCGGTCCCTATCTCGGTAGTCCCAGTCTCTATCTCTATCTCTATCTCTATCTCTGTCCCTATCTCGGCCTCGTCCACGATCTCTATCATAGTCACGGTCATAGTCCTTGTCCCTGATTAGCAAAATGGAGAGAACGTCATGACTCATGAGTGGAACTGTTGAACCCAGTTACCCTCGGCCACACACACACACACAGGTAGAGTATGTTGCAAAAGTAGCTCAAGAGTCTGAAATAGGATGATTACTGAATGTTTAAGGAAGAAAAGATGTGATGACAAATAATGGAAGAATGTAGGCCCTACCCCCTACTCCTGTTTCTGGCCAACAGCATAATATAGTTGGTAAGGAATGAAAAAAATTAGATCAAATAACACCGCATCGCCATCGTGGTTTTGATAAGGTTACAACTTACAATTAGTGCATTTTCATGCTGTATCAGCGGCATGTATGGCACAATAGTTGAGATAAGGCCGTGATCACTAATTCCACCATCAAGGTTCAAACTAAGTTTAAAACCATGTAAGTACTAGTAGGACAGATGTACGACCCATCATACTTCTCACTGCACACTGCCAGTGCAGCAAAACCTGGTTGGATCATCATAGTCTACTTTTAGTTTTGGAAGCTGTTCTGGGCCTCAACTAGGGATGGCACGGGTCCCCAACCCAGACCCTCCGGGTCTGACCCGTTAGGGTCAGGTATGGGTCTGAATTTTGGAGACCCGCTCGGGTATGGGCCTTATATAAAAACTTCGGGTCCGGGTCCGGGTCGGGGTCCGGGTGTTGGGACCCTACCCGACCCTTAGACCCTTATATTTATCAAAAAACAAAAAGAAAGAAAAAAAAAACACATACAAATGTCAATAACCCATATAACACACAAATACAGACGACCTTTATTAGTTATCACTAATATCTATACGCATATCCAAATACCCATTAAGAATAGTGAGGAAATTGATGAAAAAGATAAGTTTGGGTATTAGGTAAATGATACTATAATTTAGTGAAAAAATTGTTTAGTTAAAGAAAAAAGCAGACCCTAGGGTTGGCCTATCCAAACCTAGACCCACTGGGTCGGGTATGGGTCCATTAATTTCAGACCCTTCACGGTTTGGGCAGAGCTTATTCTAAAAGTGCCAAAACTAGTACAAACCTGTATCTGTGGCTATCATGTCTCCTGTCTCTATCTCTCACCGGACTTCTACCACGATAATCCTGTGGTTGAAGAATACACATGCAACTCTGTGAGAATAGACAGACACAGGCAGTTTGATTGACAAAAAATCACAAGGCTGGATATAATTTGAACCTTTTCACGTTCTTCATCTATGTCCATTTCATCCTCTTCCTTCTCCTCCTCCTCCTCAAAATCATCCTCTAGGGCACTTCTTCTGGCCTCTAGAGTACCAATGTTTTCAAGATTCCATCTGTTTGCAGAAAATGCAAGAGTTATGACAAAGTCAATACCAAGTACTAATCAAGTAAAAACAGGAAACATGAGCACTTTCAACAACAACAAAAAATATACTGTGACAAATCTGTCCAATGTTAAAGAAGCCAAATTCCACTTTCATTAGGTAACTACAGAATTTTCCTAAGGTGGACAGCAACGTTTCCACTAACTGTAGACATGTGGTTAATAAACAAGAAGACACAATTCAAGTTGTGCTAAAAGCATTATCATATGCTGCAAAAAATTATAGTGCTAGAATACTATTTCTGATCTACATAAACATAGCTTCCTAGTTTATTCAACAAATGAAGAAAAATAAAGCGTTTCAGCTTTTGTGAGCTTTCTGAAGCAATTCACTTGTATTTATAAAGGGTACCAGCAGGGTACTAAATATCCTCTTTTTTCCAAGGACTATTAAAAAAATTTGTCTTTCCAGTGACAATCCTCGTAAACTAGTGGTGAAAGACTTTATTTTCAAACTGCTGTAGTAAATTCAATCATAATCTTAACTCTTGTGCACACCTTATATTGAAAAACAAAGTGAATGTCAAACAGACGATGAAAAATACGGTAGTTAAAAAATTTCTAAACCATAAATAAGCAATATTGACAAAAGCTTATCAATTATCAAGAAGAATTACATCATAAAATTGGTGGCAAAGCGGCACAACAGGCACAGCTAAGATCCTTAAAACACTCATAGGTCAAATAAACAAATGCAGTTGACAAGGGACTTCTAATATATTAAGGTCAAACTTCCATTTCAAGGGAGTAAAGATCGTTAGCTTGACAGGGAACAAGCGGACAAAGCAAACAGGCAAAACATCACAATCAGAAGACAGGAAAACATGCCTTTTCTTGATTCGGGGCATTGCAATGTCACACGAGTAATCTTTAGTGAGCAGATCATCAATAAACTCATCAACGTGGGTCAGAGTAAACTCTGTGAACAAAAAACTAGTATAAATACAATTATATTGGCTAGGAATGGAGGGAGGAAAACAAAATTATCAGGGCAGATAACTCACGTCCATCTTGGTTCTTCATCCGCAGTTTTCGATAGTCATTATACAGAGGTTCTAGGTATAAGTAGACATCTGTATCTGTTCCAGTCAGGCGTAAGTAGAATGCTCCAAGTATCCTAACGTACCTGCAATTGTGATGGCTCTTATCAAAATCAACAAAGAAAAACCAAATAATACTCGTACAATATTAAAAAACAAATAAATAGAACAAATGAAATCGACAACTTCCGTTTCAAAAATTCATAACGATGAAAGAGAGTAGAAATCTTTTCCACTTCAACCAACCCTATCCTTGCTTACTTAAATGGTTTTTTGTAGTACGTAAACTACGGGATTGTACTTTTAGTCATTTACACATTAGTTACATCCAAGTCCCAAACTAACATCAGTCTCCTATCAATTAACTACTAAACGCCATAAACTATGATATAAACATATAATGTTATAATTATTCTCAAAGAAGTAAAGCCAAAGCAAAACAAGCGGAATAAATTACACCTCTCAGCCTGACAATACCAGAGTTTCACTACCTCCGATCCACACCAAAGGTCACATTTTGGCGGTACTTTTAACCGTATTTTCCTCCACATATATGCGACTTTTTTGTAAAAAAATAAAATATAATGAAAGGTTTTTCATACCAAGTTTATATATATATAATTTCCGTCTTTCAAAACTTCATATCTTTAACGGTATTCATGGTCAAAGTTTGACCACCAAAAAGTGAATATCACATTTGGTGTGGATCAGAGGGAGTAGGGAGTATACTGTATACACCATTGAAAGACTAAAACAGCAACCCAATCATGTACATAACACATTCCAGCTCAAAATGTACTCTTTTGGCCACAGGATAAATCATTCATTCAGCAATACAGCAAGCTAATAAAAGATAGCATTGAAACATTAATTTAGTCCACCCTACAACAACAACATCAGAGCCTTGATCCCAAAATGATTTGGGGTCGGCTAACATGAATCATCCTTTGGAACCGTCATGGTAAACTCCCATCTCAACAAGCGAAAAAATTTGGTCCACCCTAACGAAAAAATTTGAAATTAAGAGCTCCTGTAGTCGTCTCAACACTAAGAGCGCGAGCGCTTCTTTAGTAGTCTCAACTCAGTTGAATAAGATATTTCAGCACCTAACACGCAATATCAAAAATCTCTAGAGATATCCAGGCATTACTTCCTAAACAAATTATGATATCAACTGCTCGTCCATAGACTAAAACCTACATCAGGTAGCGATACCAACACAAATTGCTAATGTACTTGATGAGGCAAAACAATAAATTGAAGACAGAAACAAAGGAAAGGAAATGGAAATGGAAAAGAGAAAATACTTGTAATCTTCATTCTTGATGAACTCAACAACGATATCTTTCTCAGGTTGAATTTGGAGCATCTTCAAGACAAGGCAGACGAAAGGAGTAGGTTTACGATTCCCGCCATAAGTACCACCGACATGATCAAGCTCCATAGCTTTATCGACAAGGGTTTCGGCGGTGAGACCGAAGCATTGTTCTTTCCAATATGTGTGTTGGTACACCTTAGTTCGGACTATCTTCTCCACTAAATTCTGCGGATTTGTCCCTCTAATGTTCTTAGCTAATGGATCCGTACGATTCGCCATTGTAGATTCGCCAGATAAACCCTAACCCTAATTTAATTTTTGGGATGGGGCTTATGTTTTTCTAGCGAGAATGGAGATAATTTTGGGGGATGTTTTTTTTGTTTTTGTTTTGTTTTTTGTGACACGGATCATAAAATAGGAACGGCCATCATCTAGCTACAGACTGACTTAGCCAATTGATGCGCAATCCTATTCAGATATCTAGGACAATAACTTAACGAAACACAATGAATAGATAATAAAACTATATCTATTCTAGTAGCTATTTTCTTAAGATACCGATCCAAAACAGCAGCTCCTGAAAGTTGCAGAACCAGATTAAGACAGTCAGAAACCACATCCAAGTGCCTAAGACCCAAGCTGTGGGCATATGAAAGCGCTTCCAAGCAAGCTAAACCTTCTGCATGGAGAGGGTTTATAGCCCAAAAAGAAGACGATCCCTTGAACCAAATAGTCCCTATGTCATCTAAGATAACCCAACCGGCAGCCCCCTTATAGTTCTTAGACCAAGCTGCATCAAATTTTAAACGAAAAGAAGAACAGCAACTATATGCCCCAAGCCCCCAACCAACTGACGTGGATAACTTCGCCGAACAACATCAAAATCTGATAGGTCATCAAGAGAAACAGGAAATGGCGACTCAATACTTGGGGAACCATCAACCAGGAACGAAGCTTCAACATCAGAAACATCCTTGAAAATATTATCCATGAAAAAATCGATTGACCCCTTAAAATTTCGAAACACAAGAGCATTACGAAACTGCCAGATAGCCCATAAAGTCGCAACGAAGAAAAGTCCCATCCTGAAAGAAGGATCAACCTTTTTCAAGTAACTGAGCCAATTAGCAATCCAGTCAGAGAAAGGGATATGAAAATCCAAAGAAACCCGGATTCCTAGAGGCGAGCTACCCCAAATTCTTTGAACGACTTGGCAATCCCGAAATAAATGAGACACAGATTCAATACTGTGTGAAGATGAGCACAAGGAACAAAACGGAGACATAGGCAAATCCCTACCCACAAACTCCTTTCCCACAGGAAGGGCATTAACAAAAAATTTCCATAAGAAAATTTTCCACTTATTCGGTATAGGAAGAGACCAAAGTCTAATTTTCTGAATATGAGAAATAGAATCCTGAAGACGCCTTACATCTCGTTCACTAGCCTTCTTATTCCAAAGATCCTCAAAAGCCAAGAAGTAACCACTTTTAACTGAATAGTTGCCCCCATTTTCAAGCCCCCAAACCAATGAATCCTGATCATCCAATACCGGAGAAGGCAAAGACAAAACAAGGGGCATCACCTCTTCCCCACACAACATTTTAATTCTTTCAGCATCCCAATCTCCATTTTCGAACTGAAATTGAGCAACCAATAGAAGAGGATCTCCCACAAGAAAACGCGACTGATGCCCTACTAAAGATTGCATACTCTTACCATTCACCCACTTATCTTGCCAGAAACTCAAAGAAGAGGGAAGGCCAACCTCCCAACTAAGACCTTTCTGCAATAATTCCAACCCCCACAATATACTCCTGCCTCCCCAGCTCTTTCCTTTGACCATACAGAAATCGAATTTACCCAATTCATTCTTTCGAAATCCTTAATTGAGAACCCAAAGTTTTAGCTACTAACGAATCTGGATTAGAAAGAATCCTCCAAGCAACCTTTGCCAGCAAAGCTTGATTAAAGCATCTAACATTTCTAATCCCTAACCCTCCCCTAGACTTTGCCAGATTAAGGAATAAGGAGCTACACCAAGGTATCCCTCTTCCTTCATTCACCCCTTTCCACCAGAAAAGCGAAATCAAAGAAGAAATCTTCGACATCACACTTACCGGCAGCTTAAATGCCGATAGAGAGTACAAAGAAAGTGAAGAAAGGACTGATGAAATAAGAGTAAGTCTACCTGCAGGAGAAAGCAGGCAATTTTCCCAATCTAGCACCCTTGAACGGACTTTTTCGATAGTGTAATTAAAAACTTCTTTTTTCGATTTTCCAAAATCAGTAGGCAAACCCAGATACAAACCCATACTCCTCTGCTTCTTCACCTTAAGGGCTTTCAAACAAGACTGGGTACTCCTCATAGTGCAATTAGGGCTAAAAACAACTGCAGACTTATCTTTATTAAGCATTTGCCCAGACGCTTTACAAAAGGAAGAAATAGAATTCATCAGCGACGAACATGCAGAAGGAACAGCCTTGATGAAGAAAATTGCATCATCCGCAAACAAAAGATGAGAGACGGACAAAGCAGAGTTAGCAATTTTGAGACCCTTAATAAGACGAATTTCCTCCGCCTTTACTACCATACTAGAAAACACTTCTGTACAAAGAGCAAACAAGAAAGGAGAAAGAGGATCCCCCTGACGAAGACCATTAGCCGGCTGGAAAAACCTACCAATAGATCAATTTATGGAAATACCATATGTAACCGATGTAATACATCCCATAATAAGATCAATAAAAGCAGAAGGAAAACCCATAACACATAAAGTTTTTTGAATAAAATTCCAGTGAAGCCTATCATATGCCTTGCTCATATCCACCTTGAAAGCAAGTTCTCCATTCACTCCCTTCTTTTTATTAGCAATATGGGAAAACAGTTCATGAGATAAGAGAATATTATCAGTGATATTACGCCCAGGAACAAATCCATTTTGAAAGTCACCAACCAAAGAAGGCATTACTTTAGCTAATCTATTCGTGATAACCTTTGTCACAACCTTCATAATAACATTGCACAAACTAATCGGACGATACTGATTCATGGTTTCAGGACATGATACTTTTGGAATCAAAACAATGATCGTCCCATTAAATTTAGAAGGTATATGACCAGTAGATAAAATGTGAAGAACCGCTTTGACAATATCCCCATTAATATGAAACCAATAGTGCTGATAGAAACCTGCCGGGATACCATCAGGCCCTGGAGATTTTAAAGGTGCAAGCTGGAAAACGGCTTTTCGAACTTCCTGTTTAGCAAAAGGCCTAGAGAACCATATCACTTGATCAGGGGATAACTTGGTACCAATGTTGGAAAATAAATGACCAAAAGAGTTCGAGAAAGAAGAGAAATCATGATAACGCTTCCTGCACCCGAACAAATCTTTAAAGTAATTTTCGAATACAGCCCTAATTTCATCATCCTTAAAAACCCAAATACCACCATCATTTTTAACTCCGGCAATAAAATTTTTTCCTTTACGAGCTCTGACCGAGTTAAAAAAGAACTTAGTGCAAGCATCCCCTTCTTTTAACCAGTGTAATTTAGCTCTTTGTTTCCAAAAAGTAGCTGCAGCTTTATTGAATTCCAGGTAATCCCCATGAATTTTATCATATGCAGATTCAGATTGTCCATTGAAAACCTCTTCCAAGCTTTGTTCCAATTTAGTATCAAACTCAGTCCATTGGCGACCCCATTCTTTCTTTTTATTAAGAGACCAACTTCCCAACATATTTGAGACACGATCCAGTTTCCTTTCAAGCACAAAAGAAGGGGATCCCCTCACACGCCACGACCACACTTTTCTAACCAAATGAAGGCATTCAGTGTATTTAAAAGCCCAAGCTTCCATTTTGAAACCCGCTCTTTTCTTCCTACTCAGAAATTCAGTATCAAATATAATCGGCGCATGATCAGAAGCCTGAATTGGAAGATGTCTAATTCCAGAGTCTGGAAAAGCATCAAACCAATCCGATGACGCCAATCCTTTGTCAATCCTTTCATAAACTCTCTCAGAACCTTTTCTATTATTGCACCATGTAAACCGAGGTCCTTTGAAAGGGATGTCAGAAAGATTATTGCGGTCTTTCCAATCGACAAACAAATTTACTGAATTATAAATAACCCTTCTTCCTCCTAACTTGTCCTCAAGCCATTCAATTTGATTAAAGTCCCCAATCAACATGAAATGAGAATCAAGTCGAGAAATATGATAATCCAAAGAAAGCCATACTGCCAAACGATCTTCGAGCTTTGAAGCCCCATAAATACAAAAGATATACCAAAACCTAACCGGGCATTGAACTATTTTCAAAAGCACAAAATTTGGACATTGGAAGATACTTGAAATATTCATCCCCAACCTCCATCCCACCCAAAAACCTCCCTTAGTACCATCCGCATCTATCCCCGATACATTAGTAAAACCAAAAGAGCGAAAATAGGAAGAAACTACCGATACATCTGTTTTTGTTTCAGATAAGAAAATAAGATCATAACTAGCACTATACTGTAATAATAACGCTCTTAGCTTGATGATCGTAGGGGCGAGCGGGTTAGATAAACCCCTACAATTCCACACCATCATTTTCATGATTTCTGCGAGGGCTGATCCAAGTCAACCCTTTCCAAATTTTGATCACCACTAGCTCCTGGAACCTCGGAATCCGACGACGAAATAAAGATTTCTTCAGAAGAGATACCCACCCTAAACCCTAAATTCCTTGAAGATGAAGCTCTGCTAAAAGAAGCAGCCTCCCAATCCTTGAACCGCTTAGCAATGCTAGTGCTAGTAAGATTTGGATAATCCTTATCAAAAGAATACAATTCTTTACTTGAACCAGCTTCAACCCCTGGATCGGAGAAACTCTTCCTCTTAGCTTGCATAAGATAATCAGAGAAAGATACATTGCAGGCCTTAATGAGTTTTTTAAGATCCTTCCCTTTTCCTACCCCTAGAACGTCCTCCCTGTTCGTGCCCCTCTCTTGTTTATGCTTACCCTTTTTTCCTTCCTCATCCCTACAACTGTAACACCCCCATTTATTTAGAGGCCTGAACTAGGACCCTCCAAATAACCAAGGGCGTTACCATCTCGGTTACCCGAGGTAGTAGATAACAAAGGAAGAAATACAGTACTTTATTAAATAATTTAACGTTAAACAAAAGTCTCAAACTATTACAACTGAAAGTAACCACAACTAAAGTTTAAGTGTGATGAAAACTAAATGATTGAGCTATCACTAGACAGGTCTGATCCAAGTCCTCTCCACCCATCCAGCATCCACAAGTCTAAACCTGTCATTCTGCTCCCCAATAAATTGGATCAACGCAGACACATAAACAAACAACAGGGTCAACACGAGGTTGAGTAGGTAATATGATTAAACATGATATATCACAATATACAATTCCTCCATCTCCTCCGAATCAACTCCTCCACATCACCCCAGCACAACACACCTCCCATGGCCATATCACAAGTCCCTTATCACAAGACCCGATTCACAACCTCCGTCCTCCACAATAATCAATAGTAACAATCAATCATAATATATTCACAACTTAATATAACATTCATACGATAAATATTCTCATGTCAATTCACAACCACCAATATAAATATTCCCCTACCTTGAAACTGCGGAAGACAAAAGCAAGTGTGCAACAGCTACTAAAAATGTTCCACGCGAAAACCTCCACCTACTTCAGACCCTAGTCGACCACCACTAGCCCGCCTTAAGACCACCGTGCTCAACTCCTATCCAAACTTTGGTATGACGGCAGAGGATGTATGAGGTGTTTGTATGTAATTAGGGTAGACAAAGCTCAGAACAGGAGCTTAAATATGACGGCATGCTAAAGTGTGTAATTAGGTTTAGCAAACTAAAAAAAAAACGTGTGGGCTGATTTCATAACTGAGTTGCACGCTTATCGAGGCCCGTGTTATGGTGCTAAAGGTCTCAAGATCGAATCCCCTTGGCAACACAACCCCTAACTTGATCAAAATATCATAATTTAGTTTAAACATAAAATAGATGTCGTAACTTAAACGTATATTGCACACTTAAATTATTCGAAAGCCCTCAATTATTTAACGAATAACCCGTCACCATCGAATAAGTTGGATACTAAAACGGGTTATTACAATCTTCCCCCCTTAAAATGAACTTCGTCCCGAAGTTCACTCACTCATAGCGACCACGAACATACCCACAACAAGACTTAAACACGCTAAACATGAAATGTTACATTGTACCCCCCTAAAAAAAAAAAAGAGTTACGTCCTCGTAACTTACCTCAAGCGAACAGTTGCGGGTAGCGTTCCTTCATGGACACCTCCGACTCCCAAGTAGCTTCCTCCGTGTTGTGATTGGTCCACAAGACCTTCACCAACATTGTCTCTCCATTCCGAGTCTTCCGAATCTTTCGATCCAAAATCTCCTTTGGAACCTCCGCATAGGCAAGTTGTTCATCTACCTTAATTTCTTCATGGTTCAACACATGCGTGGGGTCACTCACATATTTCCTTAGTTACGAAACATGGAACACATTATGGACTTTGGATAGAGCTGGAGGCAAAGCTAATCGATACGCCACCTCCCCAACTCTGTCCAAAATCTCAAATGGTCCGATAAACTTCTGACTGAGCTTGCCACGCTTTCCGAATCTCATTACCCCCTTCATTGGAGATACCTTTAGTAGTACTTTCTCCCCTGCCTCAAATGAAATATCACTCCTCTTGAGATCTGCGTAACTCTTCTGTCTCTCTTGGGCAGCCCGCATCTTCTGTCTGATTATCTGAACTTGCTCAACCATCTCCTGGATCATCTCTGGACCTAGAACCACTACATCAGCGCGATCATCCCAACATACAGGACTCCCACACTTCCTCCCATACAAAGCCTCAAAAGGGGCCATTCCAATACTGGCATGGTAGCTATTATTATACGAGAATTCTATCAGCCCCAACCGTTCTTCCCATGATCCCCCGAACTCCAGTACACAAGCTCTCAACATATCTTCCAAAGTCTGGATAGTCCTTTCCGTCTGACCATCTGTAGCAGGATGAAAAGCGGTGCTCAACTTTAATTGTGTGCCCAACGCGGTCTGCAGCTCTTGCCAGAATCTAGAAATAAACCTCGAGTCACGATCAGAAACAATATCCTTGAGAATGCCATGCAACTTGACTACATTCTGCATATATGACCGCCAATTCAGCCTTACTCCAGGTATCTTTCATTGGAATAAAGTGGGCGGACTTGGTCAGTCGATCCACGATTACCCAAATCATATTGTTGCCCCTCTGAGTCCGAGGCAACCCCACGATGAAGTCCATTGAAATATTCTCCCACTTCCACTCAGGTATATCTAGTGACTGGATCTTTCCTTGAGGTCTCTTGTGCTCACCTTTTACCCTCTGACATGTCAAACACCGTGACACAAACTCGGCAACTTCCTTTTTCATGTTGGGCCACCAAAAAGTCTTCTTGAGGTCTTTGTACAGTTTATCACCCCCTGGGTGCACGGAATAAGGCGTAGCATGAGCTTCAGTTAAGATTTTCTTTTTCAATTCGCCATTATCTGGTATACACCATCTCCCACTGAATCTCAGGCTATCATCAGCATGGACACTGAATTTGGATTCGGTCTCACTACCACTTCCCTCGATCATTTTTCGCCACTTCTGAATCCTCAAGTCTCCTTTCTGCAATTCCCTGATTTCTCCATACAATTCCGGTTCTATTGTCAGATCACTCAGAGTTCCTCCTTTTTGTATCACGTAAATTCTCATTTCACTCAACTCACTGAGCAGCCTTACCCTTGATCTAGCACTACTCAAGGCGTGAACGGATTTCCTACTCAAGGCATCAGCAACCACATTAGCCTTGCCCTCATGATAGACAATCTGCATATCGTAGTCACCAATTAACTCTATCCACCTCCTCTGCCTCATATTCAATTCCCGCTGGGTGTAGATGTACTTCAAGCTTTTGTGGTCGGAAAACACTTTAAACGTGGCCCCGTACAGGTAATGACGCCACAATTTCAGTGCGAAAACCACAGCCCCCAACTCCAAGTCATGAGTAGGATAATTCTCTTCATATGTCTTTAGCTGTCGGGAAGCATAAGCGATCACCCTCCCATTTTGCATTAATACACATCCTAGCCCATTCTTTGAAGCGTCGGTATACACCTCGAAGTTATCACTCCCCTCTGGCAAGGCAAGGATAGGAGCTGTTGTCAGACGTTCTTTAAGAGTCAAGAACGCCTTCTCACAACTCTCATCCCAAATGAAACGATTCTCCTTCCTCATCAATGATGTTAATGGCTTGGCTAATTTTGAGAAATCTTTGACAAACCTTCGGTAATACCCAGCTAATCCCAGGAAACTTCGGATCTCTCCCACATTCTTCGGGCTTTGCCACCTGGTCACTGCTTCAATTTTTCTAGGGTCCACGGACACCCCTTCCTTGGAAATTACGTGACCCAAAAAGGCAACCTTCTCCAACCAGAATTCGCACTTACTTAGCTTTGCGTACAACCCATTCTCCTCTAGAGTTTTCAACACGGTTCTCAGATGTTCTCCATGCTCTTCTTTATTCCTGGAATATACTAAGATGTCGTCGATAAATACAACCACGAACTTATCCAGGTACGGACTGAATACCTGGTTCATCAGATCCATGAATACGGCTGGTGCATTAGTCAACCCGAACGACATGACCACAAATTCGTAGTGGCCATACCTCGTTCTAAACGCGGTCTTGGGAATATCCTCATCCTTAATCCTCAATTGGTGATAACCCGACCTCAGATCAATTTTTGAGAAAACTCCGGCTCCACTCAACTGTTCGAACAGATCATCGATTCTTGGCAACGGGTAGCGGTTCTTAATAGTCACATTATTCAGCTCCCGGTAGTCAACACAGAGTCTCAGACTTCCGTCCTTCTTCTTCACAAAAAGTACTGGTGCTCCCCAGGGCGATACACTAGGCCGGATGAATCCCTTCTCAGCCAATTCATCCAGTTGCTTTTTCAATTCTTCCATCTCTTTTGGTCCCATACGGTAAGGTGATTTCGATATTGGACCTGCACCTGGTTTGAGGTCGATAGAGAAGTCGACCTCTCTCCTTGGTGGTAATTCTGTTACATCATCCCGGAACACTCCCTCAAACTCCCTCACTACAGGTATCTCGCTAACACCCGGAGTTTCCGCCTCACAGTTCCACATTTGACACAAGATTAAGCTATCCTCCTTCCGTAGGCTCGACTTAAGGGTATTAACTGATATGAACTTGACCTTAGGTTTAACAACGAATCCCCTATAGGTCACCCTCACTCCCTTAGGTCCTCTCAGAGAAAGTTTCTTTTGATGACAATCTATGAACGCTCGGTATTTCCCCAGCCAATCCATTCCCAGGATTACTTCAAAGTCCCCCAATGGAAACTCGATAAGGTCGCAATGGAAAACCACTTCCCCAATTTTGATAGGCACACTTCTAAAAACTCTATTACATGACACCGATTCCCCAGATGGTATTGTTACAGAATCCTCAACCCAGTCATAGGTACCAAGCTCTAACACCCTAGCATGTTCTCTAGACACAAACGAATGAGTAGCTCCAGAATCAAAGAGTACAAAAGTAGGTTTAATTTAAGGTTCACAAGAAAGGTACCAGTCACCACATGAGCGTCGTCCTTGGCAGCCTACTTCTCCACGGCAAAAAGTTTGCCACTGGTCTTCACTCCACTTTGGCTAGTAGCGGCTGCTCCTGACTGCTGATTGCCTTCAGTTGCGGTCTTCTGGTTACTACCACTCCCGTGGTACTGGTTTTGGTGGAAGCGGTTTTGGTAATTGCTATAACTCCTCTGGTAGTTGCTGTTAGTACCAGACCTCGAATTTCCCCCATAGCCTGACATAGGAGTGCGATAACCTCCATTGCCTGCAGTGTTCATGCGGGACCCACTGTATCCCGAAGTTGGAGTACGGTAACCCCCGGATTTATTTCCGCCCGAGGATCGACACACAGCTTTTTATGTCCCGTCTTTCCACATCCATAGCACAATATGCCCACAGAACTGGTTCCCGTACCCCCCACTCCTATAATTACCACTACTCTGGTTCTTTACACTTGCTGAGGTATTGTGGTTAAAATAACCACTATACCTGTTGGAATTCTGCTTTTTCGACCCAAAGCCCTCATTTAAGGCCTCTGTCTTCCTCTTATCACTCCTCGTCTTCTTTTCCTCCTTGATCATGTCAGCTAATCTCTCAGCTGCCCCAGCCCGCAAATAGATGTCACGGACTGTGGTGGGTGGTGCAGCAATGAGTCTCTTCTTGACAGAAATGGTTAGCCCCCTTTCAAACTTCATGGCAAGCATTGCCTCATCCATCCCCATCTCTCCCACATGGCTCAGCAGCTGAAGAAACTTTCTGTAGTATACCTCTACCGACATCTCATCAGTCATCCTAAATAGCTCAAATTCCTCTCTCAATTTGCTCTTTTGGAATTCAGGTAGAAAAACTTCGAACAAGATTCTCTTGAAGGCGACCCAATCCACGTGATTGATCCCATCCTCGACGGCAGCCTCTCGAATTTCTCCCTTGTTTCCCGTCCACCAATCGCCAGCCATACCCCTCAAATAGTGAGCAGCTTGATCCACTCTCAGCTCTTCTGGACAGTCTATCAGTTCGAACAAATTGCTGAACTCCCGACACCATTCACCAAGAAGGTGAGGCTCCCCTTCCCCGTTGAATTGTGTAAGGTTGTGCCTTGCGATTATAGTACTCATCTTAGCAGAATCCATGCGCCTAGCCTTTAAGGCCTCGTTCTCAGCTATCAATAAGTCTAACTCTTCCTGTGTGATATTAGCCGCGTTGTTTCTTCTTGGAGGCATTCTAGACATACAAGGAAAAGATGAGTCCCTGTTTAAGTATGGGTACCCATTCGTATTAAGGTCATCACCTTTAAACATCAGGTTACTTATGCAACTAACATGTATATATTACAATACTTCCTACACATGGCTCAGGGGTCACATAACCGCATATATCAACATTATCATATACTTGATGTAAAACAACCATGTAATTCTTATATGCATATCCTTCTTTCATATTCATGTAACAGAGGGATTCTTATAACACTTCATTAAGCTTCCCAAAATTTTCCATCACTTCCTATTCTACCCCTTTTCGCTCGTATTCACTCAAGGTATCCGGGTAAAACTGAGAGGGCCTATGCATGGTTTGGTGTGAGGGGGCCCCAGACTCATACTTCCCCTTTAGCATGCTCCTATCAGTTCTATCCCGGGGTTCATTTTATTTAGACTCTTCCTATGTTCATTAGGTTCATTAGGTTAGGCCTGAGGATCGTTCGCTCTGATACCACTTTGTAACACCCCTATTTATTTAGAGGCCTGAACTAGGACCCTCCAAATAACCAAGGGCGTTACCATCTCGGTTACCCGAGGTAGTAGATAACAAAGGAAGAAATACAGTACTTTATTAAGTAATTTAACGTTAAACAAAAGTCTCAAACTATTACAACTGAAAGTAACCACAACTAAAGTTTAAGTGTGATGAAAACTAAATGACTGAGCTATCACTAGACAGGTCTGATCCAAGTCCTCTCCACCCATCCAGCATCCACAAGTCTAAACCTGTCATTCTGCTCCCCAATAAATTGGATCAACGCAGACACACAAACAAACAACAGGGTCAACACGAGGTTGAGTAGGTAATATGATTAAACATGATATATCACAATATACAATTCCTCCATCTCCTCCGAATCAACTCCTCCACATCACCCCAGCACAACACACCTCCCATGGCCATATCACAAGTCCCTTATCACAAGACCCGATTCACAACCTCCGTCCTCCACAATAATCAATAGTAACAATCAATCATAATATATTCACAACTTAATATAACATTCATACGATAGATATTCTCATGTCAATTCACAACCACCAATATAAATATTCCCCTACCTTGAAACTGCGGAAGACAAAAGCAAGTGTGCAACAGCTACTAAAAATGTTCCACACGAAAACCTCCACCTACTTCAGACCCTAGTCGACCACCACTAGCCCGCCTTAAGACCACCGTGCTCAACTCCTATCCAAACTTTGGTATGACGGCAGAGGATGTATGAGGTGTTTGTATGTAATTAGGGTAGACAAAGCTCAGAACAGGAGCTTAAATATGACGGCATGCTAAAGTGTGTAATTAGGTTTAGCAAACTAAAAAAAAAACGTGTGGGCTGATTTCATAACTGAGTTGCACGCTTATCGAGGCCCGTGTTATGGTGCTAAAGGTCTCAAGATCGAATCCCCTTGGCAACACAACCCCTAACTTGATCAAAATATCATAATTTAGTTTAAACATAAAATAGATGTCGTAACTTAAACGTATATTGCACACTTAAATTATTCGAAAGCCCTCAATTATTTAACGAATAACCCGTCACCATCGAATAAGTTGGATACTAAAACGGGTTATTACAATCTTCCCCCCTTAAAATGAACTTCGTCCCGAAGTTCACTCACTCATAGCGACCACGAACATACCCACAACAAGACTTAAACACGCTAAACATGAAATGTTACAACAACTAACTTTGCCCTTACCCTTGCCTTGAGCGTGATGTCCTTCATGAGCCACCCTATCATCCACCGAAACCCCAACAGGAACAGAACAACCCTTCAAATCCCCTAAGACCGTTAAAGGTCCTTGAGCCTGAGAAAGAGGATCTGCACAAGACCCTTGTCCAACCTCCGGCTCATTAACCAAGAGGACTTGTTCTGAAGAAAAAACATCTGAGCATCCTGAAAAACCTGGTCAGAAGAGGAAGAAGAGATCACCAGTAATAAATTCCCAAATGAATGGGACATAGACGAGAAGAAAGGCCATTCAGGAGTAGACCCATTAAAATCAGAAGAATCCCATAGCACAAAATTTCCCGGGTCAAAAATATTATTAGCACCAAAATAATCCTCAAAAGGATTTGCCCCCTGGTTCCCATCATTAAAAAACATATGCATTGTATCCGGGGCCTCCACATATTGGCCCAAACCCTTACCATCATCATCTCTTCGAATCTTAAGAGGATCCTCCTCCACTTGTCTTAATAGAATTGAGAATGAATTCCTTCTCAGAAAAAGGAAATTCAAACTCAACTCCATGAGAGAAAGGAAGAAAAGGGTCCCCTGATCTCCAACCCAAAGGCAAAAGAGGGTCTCTCGAATTACTAGGATTATTAAGAGATCCTTCCAACTCAGGCAATGGCTGAGAAACTCCAGATTTTGCCCCATGAAATTGGTCTTCATTAGCAGCGGACGAAAACTTACCCTTAGAGAAATCAATGCAACCTTTGCTGGGGATAAACAAGTGATCACTAGCAACAGGCATCAACACATCTCCTTTTGATCTCTGTAAAACTGGAACTTCCACCTCCATTGTAGCTTCATTAGGTTCTGCATGTTGATAGTTGGAAGGACCAGCCTCCATACACCAAGAGTCTTGCATGCAAACTTCTTTTCCTTTACGAGATTCAAAAACCTGACCATTACCAGCACCCAAAACCGCTGAAGTATCAAATGACTGCATGTGATCCAAAGCAGATGGAACTTGTTGCTCCTGATCCATCTGAAAGCCCCCTAAACCCTTGTTCATATAAACCACCTCATCCAATCCCAAAGGTTTAGAAAAAGGAACAGGAATAGCTGGAAAATCTTGCATTTTAGTATCTTGCTGAACATGCATGGGCATCTCACTTCCAGACTGGACAATAGGAGCCTCCCTATTAAAAGATGGACCTTACATGCCTGATGGTCCACCATTTTGGGGGATGTTGGGGATCGTGTTTTTCTACATAACTAGTCAATGTATATGAGTAGGGTCGTATTTTTCCGTACATATATTTTACACTTTTACATACGTCTTTTTCAATATTATTCTTGTCATTTTTTTTGAGGACTCAATTGATTTTTCCTCTCTTTTCCTAATCTTCTTTCACCAACAAGTCATCAAAACCGCCTCCCTTCATCACCACCACCTCCGATCAGTCCACTCATCGAGTCACTGACAAATATAACTCCGACCCTCATCCATGAATTTACTCCGGTCACCCCGTGCCCTAGCCGACCATGACTCATTCGTCCCCAACTTCCTCTTTGTTTGACTACGCCTTAGCCCGTTAACCAATGAAATTGTTTCATAATAGCACAATATAAAATTTGCGTTTAGCATTGCACCATTGCTTCACAGTTGAAGCAGCCAACCACTGTAACAGCCCGTATTTTCGTGAATTATATTTTAAAGGCTTTTAAATTATTTTAAGTAATAAAATAATATTTTAATAATTTATTGTGAAAGATTTTAATTTAATAAGTAAGATCCGTCTTAAGAACCTTATGTCCTTAAGACGAATACAAACTTAGCAAGGTTAAGTTCCCCACTTAAATATCCGTTCAAATATCCTAACCCGTTTCATAATACGGAAAGGACAGTTTACTTAAACCCTTAAAATCCCTTATGTCGACATTTATTTTTCCTCAAGAACTCTTTTCACAGTAAACTAATCTCCTCTCAAACCTCCATTTTATTTCTCCTTCTTTTGATCTTTTCTTCATCATCCGTTCTTCGATTTAAGGTAACAATAGCATTTTCGGAATCCATGCGAGGATTTACAAGACATCCGTCTCTTTCAATTTCGCTTTCGTTCAACTTGAAAAAGGGGCTGTTTTGTGTGATTTCCGTTTAAGCATCTAAAAACCCGTTTTCTTTGTTGTAGGAGGAAGCTTAGAGGATCTTGGTGTTGGTAGTTTCCTTATTGAAGAGGATCTTGGAGCTTAATCGCGTTTAAGGTGACAATAATGAGATAACTCGGCCTTTATGTGTATATTAACACTTTTGTTGTGATTCTTGTGTTAGTTTCTGTTTTTGTTGATGTTTATTGTTCAAAGGACATAGTAACATGTTTAGGATGTTTAATATGTGAAGAATTCATGTTCTAAGATGTTGTTATGTGTTCTTAAGTTCATTTCAGTTTTTCATAAATTGCGACGGATACTTGTTAAATTCGTTTGAGGATTGTTATGGGACTTGTTTGCTGCTAGATAGGATGTAATTGATGATTGGTAATGTTGGGTAAACATCATGTGTAACAATTTTGAAGTTTGTAGGTCGATTTATGAAGTTTTCAATATGTTGCGATTTTGCGATTTTACGATCAGGCTCTCTGAGCCGGTCGACCGACCGGCCGCCGGTCGACCGGCTGGGAGAGCATATGTGTGTTTTTCGTAATTTTTGGAATGTTGGCCTTGGACTGCCAGCCGGCCGACCGGCTGCCTGCCGACCGGCTGGTAGTCAATTTGTCTAGTGTTGTTTTGCAAAAAACCTAGGAAGAAAGGGAGCCCAGCCGGCAGACCGGCCGCCTGCCAGCCGGCTGGGAGTGCATATGGGGATGGATACGAATTTTGCGAAGGCTAGGCTTGGGTTCCCAGCCGGCCGACCGGCTGCCTGCCGACCGGCTAGGAGTCCTTTGTGATGTTTCTCGGTTTTGGAAAAGAAGCGTAGGCTGAGGGATCACCAGCCGGCCGACCGGCTGCCTGCCGACCGGCTGGGGACCCCTGAAGGCTGTTTTGAATTGTTTCATGTGTAACTTTCAAACGGTTAATCAGTTTTAATTGAAACTCGTTTTGTATACCCGTGATATGTATTTGAGGTCCCCGGTGTACGGGCAACACTATATTGGGTTCGGGAATGGAGTGAGGATAGAGACCCCCCGGTCGGGTAACCGAAAGGGAAACCGGCTCTCCCTCGTCTTGGTTCCCGGGATCAATTGAGTGTTGATTAGAGGTTTAAGAAGTTAGAACTATAGGTTAGTCTCTACCTTTGGATGTTGGTGGTTACAATGGTTGTCGCGTGGTGGGATATGTGTTAAGCTCACCTCTGGACCCACTACGTGTTTATATGTCGCGTGACGGGATATGTGTTAAGCTCACCTCTGGACCCGTTACGTGTTTTGCTTGGGCGTGTCAGGATATGTGTTAAGCTCACCTCTGGACCTGACACGTGATCGGTTGTCGTACACGGGATATGTGTTAAGCTCACCTCTGGACCCGTTGTGCGGTGACTGCGTATTGGGATATGTGTTAAGCTCACCTCTGGACCCAATACATGTTTGTAGCATTGGGATATGTGTTAAGCTCACCTCTGGACCCTTTGCTTTTGGATGATTAGGGATATGTGTTGAGTTCACCTCTGGACCCTTTTCATGATTGTAAGTTTAGGGATATGTGTTAAGTTCACCTCTGGACCCTTTACTTGATCGGATGTTGGGATATGTGTTAAGTTCACCTCTGGACCCGACATAGTGTAGTAATGGGATATGTGTTAAGTTCACCTCTGGACCCGTTGCTAGTGTTATGGATGTTTTATCTGCTTGCCTTGATGATGGTACAGTGTCAGATATGCATGTTGAGTTATTGATGTTTATTTGATTGGTGGTTAAATCATCCAAGGCATTGGATGACTCTTGTTCGGTTTCATAAATAGTTGGATTGAAAGACCCCCCGACTGGGTAACCAGTAGGGAAACCGGCTCTCCTTCCTATTTGTTTATGAAGTTGGTTGAGAGCCGTGCATTGTAATCGCATGATAGTAAGAGATCAGATGGTGGGATGTTTATGCTTCACATGTTGTTATGTGTTGGAGTATTCTGTATTGTTTTATGTGTTGCGTGTTGTCACAAAAGGTGGCTAGGAGAACTCTAGTCACTCCCCACTGATTGTGGCGTACATGTTTTCATGTATGTAGGTACATGCAGGTTGGAGATGGGATCACAGGAGGGCTAGCGAGTGATGATCCTTCATCATATGACTTATACCCTATCGTTAGCTAGACTGTTAGACTTTTGATACTTTGTTTTGGTGCCTGTAGGGATGTTCCATCCCAGGCTTGTATTTACGTTTTGGATTGATACTTAGAACTGCTACTTATCTATTATTGTTTATAACAGTTCTGTTTCCAGTTTTTGTGGGGAATAAAGCATGTATTCACCCTAAACTTGCAGGATTATAATGAAAAATACAGTTGTGTTTATAGTCATAAGATTAAAAAGGATAAGAAAAGAAGTACAACCTTTAGTCCTTGTGCGAAAGGCCTAAGAACAGGAATTAACACAAATTCCCTCCTATAACTTGCACCCAAGACTTAAAATGAGACGTGGCCGCGTGTGCTAGAAATCCTCTCCAACTGCCTTGCAATATTGGGAGAGCTATTTAGGTTTTAGATGTGAGATCTGAGGTTTTGGGAGAAGAAAGCTCTCAAAACCCTAATTTTTCCTTGAGATTTGTTTAAACAGTCAAACAAGAGTCCCTGACATAAGAAGAGTCCTCCTCCTTATGTAGCTCTTTTGGCCGAAATTTCCAATAGGGTAGGAGTGGGCTTTCCACTCTTACCTTATTCTAATTTGTGATTCGACCCATTTAGCTAAACTTTATTCGCGGGTTTTGTTTATAAATCGTATGCATGTTATCAGATATTAATGCAGTCGATGTATTAATAATGGTCTGATAAAATTACGATATTGTATAATTACCCAAATTAATATAACTGTTTATATTAATACGCGAATACAATATTTAATTAAATATAACCGTTTATATTAAATTTTACGAATTAATCATGCAATCCGTATTAGCTAAAATTATTTAATCCGTATTAAATAATAATCTCAACATCTTATTGACTAATTTAATAGTCAATACCTCTGACTAACTGTTTAGTCATATCCGGCATAAATGTGATTGTATTTTCATACCTTCACATCTCTCAAACGTGTCCTATAGGTGTGACGTATAGGGACCAGTTGATCACCGCCATCCGTATGACAATAACGTCAAACTTATCTAGCAAGCCAACCGTTATTGATAAACGTGGATCAACTGGTAATAATACAAAAGTATGCCCTTGTGATCCTTAAAGAGGTTTAATAAGTCATTGTACTTAATTGTCAAGGACACCAGCCCCAACAATCTCCCACTTGTCCGTACAAGGGTATGTGCAATGACGTTATCACACTACATGTGGAGGACACAAGCTCCAACAGTTTTCAGTTTAAGACTTCTCGCATGTTGTTTCTTTAAAAAGTTTTAATTTCCGCTGCATTTTTAGTACTTTTGTATGTTTATATTTCCGCTTTCGCGAGGGGTTTTACAACCACTTTTAGAGATCCGTATACGTACTCATCACATCGTCGTTCGAAAGAGAGTTAAAATAGTGAATTTGGAACTCATGCACCGAACAACCTCTAGAATGCCCCACATAAACTCCTAAAGCATTTGCACACATTGAAAAAACAGCAACACCAACAAAAGCACGCACAATCGCACACACACAATTCATGGTCATATTCACTAATCAATTCACACGTCTCGCGTAATAATGCGGTTTTACTCAACATTGCCTTGACACAATTATAAACCCTAATTGAAAATAATTGATAAACAACTAAACAACATATTAATTTTACTGATGTTAAACTCTGATAATTTGAACAAAATATATTAATTATTTATAAAAACTAAATTATTAACTGGGGAATTACAATCCAATGATTCATCTCTCAAGTTTTAAGAGCAATTAGATTCGTTTTTATGAGGATTGGTACATATAAGACATAGTTTGTACTATATGTTTAAGAAAAAGATGGTAGGATATGGAAACTTAATGAAAAATGTATGTGAAAGAATAAAGTCCGTACGTGAAAAAGTAATTCCGATATGGCTATAGTAGATCTAATATAAATCTAAGTATGTGTTTGGCCCTGCTTTTCAACTGTTTTTTCAACCAAAGAAATAGAAGTTGGGTCAAACACTACTTTTTGAAAAACTAAAAACTAATTTTATTAAACAAAAATTCTAAATCTGACCCCTAGAAACACCTAGAAACAGAAGTAGCAAATTGTTACTTCTGTTTCTATTTTCACGTTGTTCTTAAGTTATTTGAGCCCAAAATCCAAAAAAAATTGATAGAAACTAGTTAGGCCAAACACGATAAAATTGATAAAAATAGTTTTTTAAAAAATTTGGCCAAACATGAACAATTTTATCAAGAACTAGTTTTATAAAAACTCCTTTACAAAAGTAAAAATTCTTTTCCATAAACAAGGCCAAACATGCACTAAGTAAGTTTATAGGTAATTTTTTTTAAGCTTTTAACATTTTTTTTTTCGTGTACCACAATAATTTAGTGTTAAGATTAAAATATTTGGGTTTTATATGTATTGTTTTTGAGTTTCAATATAATGGTTTAAGTTATAGTTTTTTTGGTGTAAGGACGCTCAGATTTTTTTCAATAAAGTTCGTAAAATATATTTATAAGCTTAAATTCTTTGTTATAGAGCTCGGAATCTATACTATCAGATGTATACATCTGGTTGTATAATCCTCTAATTGGTTTTTCTAGCGAGAATGGAGACGTTTTGTTTGGTTTCCTTCTTTTAGGTTGCGCACTTATTATTTAACGTGATACACGCGATGCTGAATGTCATTCGACCTAGGTACACACTTGTTGTACATTGAGGATTCACTAGTCTTAAACCACCGTATTAGGTCATAATATTGTCGTTATCATCGAATCTATATATTTATTTATATCATTATATGAGATTAATCTACCACATGTCGATTCTGCAATTATAAAACAAATTGTGAAATTGTGTATTTATTTTACACTTACTGCTAATCAAAGAGCAATTACAATGGGAGTTTGTTGCGTTTGTAAATAAGAACTTTTTTTAAAAGTTTGTCCCATTGTATGATAAGGTTTGTTCTTAAAAAAACAAAATTGGTTTGAAAAGAAAACCGAGTTCTTCCCAAAAAAAACAAGAAATGTATAGGGGCATACCAAATTAATTATGGACCAAATTAATTATGGTCTTAGACTACCTTTATAGGGAGGTCTAACAAGGGTTGAGTCTTGAATAAGGACAAAAAGTAATTAAAAAGTATATTCATTCCAAATGGTGTAAAATGGAGCCGGTGGAACATTTACAAGAACTGGTTCACTATATTTGCATGTGGTGTATCCCCCGAGTGATTCTAGATTTTCAAGATGCATTTGGTGCATGTATGACGCCGACGCGTGAGTAGTAGAGATTCTCCTGATATTGTCCTCGCTTTTGTTCGGATCATATCCATGTCGCAGACAAACGATGGTATCTCGAAGAGCCTTGTCCGAATTGTGCAGGGTTGCAATGCAGAGCTGTCAGAATTTATTATTGATTTACAATCAATTCAGTAATATTCAGCAAGTTGTGATGACTGATGTAGGTGCAACTGCAGTGAGCCAGTGACCACAAACTTAATATCTAAAGTAGATATATATATGCATATAAATTCTGAGTATGAAATCTATCTGAAGGAATTCAGTGTAGAAATGTAGTATCGCCATTAATGGATGATTGAAGGTTTTAGTGAGATGAAGAAAACAGAGTAAATAAAATCTGGGTATATTGAATGAATTAATTAGTTTGTTACAGAGTTGACTTTTCCTTATATACACAAAGAGATAAGAATAACAGAATAACAAACTAAAGATATTTATTTGCTCGAGGAGATATTTATTCCAACATCCCCCCTCAAGTTGGAGGGTGAGTCAAACACTCCTAACTTGTCAAGCAAGCCATGATGTTGAGGTCCATTGAGGGACTTTGTAAGCAAATCAGCAGGCTGAGTGTGAGTAGGAATATAAGACAGAGAGATCAATCCTCTGAGCAAGCATTCCCTGACAAAATGACAGTCCAAATCGATGTGCTTAGTACGCTCATGAAAAACGGGGTTTTTTGCGATATGAATGACGACCTGATTGTCACATTTGACATGAACAGGTGTGATATCTGGCACATCTAATTCAGAGAGCAATCTGGTAAGCCAAGCAAGTTCAGCTGTGACTCGTCTTAATGATCTATACTCGGCTTCGACAGAAGAGAGTGAAACAGTTTGCTGCTTCTTTGATTTCCAAGAAAGTAAACTGCCACCCATAAGAACAACAAAACCACTCACAGATCTCCGGGAATGAGAACAAGCAGCCCAGTCTGCGTCACAAAAGGCTTGAAGAGTAAAACTCGAGGAATTATTTAAGAGTATTCCTTGTGAAGGAGAGCCTGAGAGATATCTCAGAAGATGAAGCCCTGCAGTCCAATGTAAGTCTCTAGGAGCTGATAAAAATTGACTCAAATGTTGCATGGTAAAACAAATATCTGGTCTGGTGTGCGTCAGAAAATTAAGTTTTCCTATCGATCTTCTGTAAGGGGTAGGATCAGGAAGAATGTTTCCTGAGTCAAAATTCAGCTTGACAGATGAATTCATAGGAGTGACTGCAGATGGTTTACCAAGGCAATCAAACTCAACCAACATATCTCGCAAATACTTCTGTTGAGTAACAGCCAGACCGTTGGAGACTGGTGTAAATTCCAAACCAAGGAAATAATGAAGAGACCCAAGGTCTTTGATCTTGAAACAATTATCCAGGAACAATTTAAGTGACTGATTGATTTATGATTTATGATTTCCAACAATCCTCCTCAGAAGAATTACAGGCCTTTCAAAATCCTAATTGATGTTGCAACTCTTCCTAGTAATTAAAGATTCACATCTTACAGTAAATTTCCCAAATTTACTCACTATCGCTCCTTATAACTTTATCGCCCCTTGATAGTTGCACCAACACTCGGTAAAAGCAACCGCTTGTATTACAGGTAATGTTACGGTTCAGAACTTCAAACTACATTCATACGCTTTTGGTTAATAACTATGGATCGCAACACAAATGTGTTCTGGAAATAACAGAACCTCTGAAGATAAAGAATTTGGTATAAACGGAATACTTCTCATTACGGATGAACAAAACTTACATGTCGTGCCAGACCAGAACATTCGACAAGAACCTATATTTTGCTATAGCCCCCTACACAACTCGTGAAAAGATATTCAAATGGAAACAAAAAAAAAGGAAAGATGAAAGGACTATATATGACAATGAGAGTCACTCGGAGGGGGCGAAAAAATTATCAGGTTTAAGCTTCCTTGTTAAACTGCTGTACCGTGCTACTGATCTTTAATCTTCTGGAAGATAAACTTCAAATTGTAGAATTGTAGGAGACCACATTCCAAGTCCCCTTATTCTGATCAATCTCCGCTATCTTTCATTTTTGTCCAAAACGGTTGCTTGATAAGAGGGCTTCTTTTACAGCCACATCATGCCTACAAGAAAATTGACCGCTTAGTCGATAATTTATGTGCAATGACTGCAATCCCTGCAAACTTTCCACAGATCTAACATGTTTTGTGCAAATTGCAATTTGTGTTAAGGTGTTGTCTAGTAGACTAATTGCATGTCCTGACTATCAACTCTCAACTTCCCAATATCAGTAACGATGCCTAGCTTCAGGTTCGTTTTGGATAGATTTCATACTCCAATTATCAAGGAGAACTTTAGTACCCTTAAAGGTTGGGTTTGAACAATATCACTTTGGTCACCAGGTCTGAAAATTGATCCGCTGCAGTGACTTAAACTATAGGATAGTTACCGTTTATTTAAGCATAATGAACTGAGCATATTAACATCACTTAGATGAGTGATTAACTTATGTCTACACTTTTCACCAGAAAAAAGGGGGGGAAAACACTCCTTCATACAATTGAAAGCGCTTGTAATTCAATATTGAATTTTGTTTTGGAAAACATATCACCAGTGAAAATCGATAAAGCTTGGGGAACCCAAGTGAAATTTTAAACATGATGGTAAATTGAATAAACTGAAACTTCAGGATACCGAAGTGAATTTTTTCCTTTCTTTTAATTTTAGTCTCTACTTCTCGGGGATTTTGAACTTTCCTGAGACTGAACTTAAATGCAAGAATTGACAATTTCAGCAAACAAAGCTACGAGAAAAGCCACTTACAGGAGAACCGGGTATCAACAGGAGGACGACAGCAAGGAAATACAAAAACACAGAAATAGCAACACCAGCAATAAAATTATGCAGCAAACGCCGGTTATCCTTTGTGGGGATGAACGCAGTTTTGAGCACATTTGTCAGCTCAAAGAGCCGGTGGGAAAGCTGCCAGAAGCAAGAAAGATTAGTATATTATATATTTATATGTAACTGCAAAATGAAGACTATACAAAAGCACAGTCGTTTGTTTACCAAGACATAAATGGCAGTTGTGAGCATGAAGTTCAACATAGGATACTCTGGAATTAGACATAAAAGCCATTTGGGCTGTCCATTGGGGGTGTTTGTTCTGCACGTTATATCACATGTTAGTACGACTACCATACTATAGCATTGTATCTTTTTACGTCAATCCACATAAATGTACTTGGCAGTAAAAGGAAATACTCCAATAATTATTAGCAAGCTACAGGCAGCTAAAGATTGATAACCCATTTAACTTCTCCAAATAAATTTACTGGTCAACATAGTGATTGGTTATGGACTTATGGTCCATAACTCCATATATCATGTCTCGGATCTACAATCAGATACCGATTCTAACATTTCAGATTGTTATCGGGTTTGGTTCTCGTTTGCAATGCTCGGATCAAGTGCCTGGCTAAAAGAGTAAAGACCTCCCCAAATATACCCAATGTAACACCAGAGAACATCAAAGAGGGGAGTGCTTTACATTGTCACCGGAATGGAAGAAGTCACCGGGATGGCATTTACAATAAATGATCACCAATCAACCCTTTTAAACACTAATCGAAAAACTTAATTCTCATAGTTCATTGGTTTACTAACAATAGGCACTTTCTGATTATTCTGTTTTGTGTTTACAGATAGTGTGACCCAAGGGTTATAGTACATGAGCAACTCTTTTCAACTCTTCTCCCTCCAAAAAAAAAGAAAGAAAGAACACTAAAGTAGAATCGAGGCAAGGAGAAAACAATTCAGCTGAACTTGAACCAAATGCCAAATGTTAGGATATCAGCAGGAAAAACAAAAAACAAATACCTTAACCATATGTGAAACTGAGATATGTAAGTCTCCAGTGTAATCTTCCCAAGCCATCTGGTTAAAATGCAGAAACATCATAAACGAAAGGATTTATCTTGGTTACATTAGATCATCAATTCATCCTAAAGATCAAGATTAACACTTACGCGAAGAGAGTCAAAGAGAAATTCCGTATCTGCTGTGTGCAATTACGTAAACATATATAAACACTGCAACAAGTTGAGCAAGCAAAGCTTTAGACACTGGAACTAAATATAAAATAAGTTTAAATAACAAATAGACAGATTCCCAACTTAAAGTTGATCTTAATAACTGAAGGAAGAGATATAAATAAGAGGTAGTTAACCATACGTTATTGGAATCCATGATGTGTATGGATGTAATTTGTTGTATGAAATTTTGTCCAGCTTGTAGATGTATTCATACCAAAGATACCCAACCTGAAGTGACAAAAAAATGAGTTAACATAACCTAAGTAACTATCTAAGTGCTCCAACCAGCGACAGAGTTATGCAACTCACTGTTATCGCAACAGCAACTACTCCAGTTTTTATTGTGTTTCTCCTCTTTGGTTCAGTTTCCTCTAGTTTTTCCATCATTTTTTCAACCTGCAAAAGATTTCAGAATTAGACCATAAAGTTGTTGTATTTAAGATATTAATTGTCCAATAACGATTTTGTAGAGAGTTACATTAGGGTGATAATAAGCATAAATCATCCCAATGATCCATATATAACGATCAAGCCCAGATCTGAAATGCCATTCATGTAATCGAGGAAGATCAGGTTTTGCAGGATCAGAATAACCTGTGTAAGAAAAAAATTGCTGTCGTAAAAGCGGCTCATCAAAGAAAAACAGGTATCCAACATATAAACTATACAAGTAAAGAATATGTGGCTAGATCGAGATGCAACTTACCTAGAAGGAACGCAAGAGGACCCCAGATAAGGTCAAATACTCCAGGGACTTCCCACATTAGTATAACCACCAAGAAGCAAGCGACAAACTTTGCTGCCATGACAGATGGCACTTCATTGTATTTACTAAATATACCAAGAGCACCATACACCATAAGAGTGAAAAGTGTATGCATTGGACAAATGTAGTAGAGCATATAGTCATTATTTAAAACAATGCAGGCAAAAGCAACAAAGAAATTCAGCCGCCACATCATCTGCAAGAAGACATTTTTAAAGTAAGCTTCAGAAAAACAAATTAACTGCGCAAGCCCCAAAGAAACCTTGAAATATCATATACAGTATTTACTTGTGCAAAGCGGGCCACGCTAAAGTCTTTTCTTATGTAGTAGTAAGAGAAGTTGCCAAATCCAGTCATCCAAACATATGCAGCAATGAACACACGTATAGCATTGTATATCTCGGTGGCGGCAAAATAATGATACATCAGGAAAAGAACCTGTCGACAAGAGAAGCATGTTAGTGTTAATGGCAGCTATAGAAGTGCCAATGACAAAGCTACCTCAGAAGGAATTTTGTGTAATAAAAGAGAAAATAATGATGAAGATGAAAAAAGTGGTGGACTGTGGTGGTAGAGGAGAGTGTTATTACTCCATGATAAAGCATTATCAGAGGAAAGGGTGGGGGGGGGGGACTTGGAGAATACAAGATGTAAACTGCATAGCTCTGTGCCTCATTAGCTGCACATTATGCACAAGCTGCACAATGCTGATCTGTCTTGATGTTTTTTAAGTATATCATGGAAAATAAATGCACACAGCAAAGCCACTGTAGATAGTACTTGCCTGCATCCAACCTTTCCATTCCTCAGTCTGGTGCCGATTTAAGTATAGTATAGCTTTACCAGAAAAGGCTGATTTGTCTTGATGTTTCTTGAGTGAAGTCATTGCGGAGACGATTATTAGAATGGCGTACAGAAACAGGAACAGATCACGATTGTAGTTCTGCCAAGAATAGCCAAGGGATAAATTTAGCATCTATAACAGTGACAATCTTGGTAGCATTAGAACTGTTAAAGCTTACATTATGTCTACAAGGACAATAGTTTCCAACTACTTTAATTGTTGAAAATAATAATAAAAAATGGTTTCCAGCTACAAAAATCCACACCAGATAAACCTATACTGTCATATGTCATTTAATGTCAGCTTAAAGAAATGGAAATTTTGACCACAAGAATCCCAAATTTGTGGCAATCGCAAATTGGTTTCTTGTAAAACTAATCTCAAGTTTTGATCATTTATTCGGATTTAGCAACCATGTCTAATGCCATTAAGTTTGTCAAAAAAAACATAAAACATTTATAAAAATTAGGAGAAAGATTAATCAAACTTATAAAAATGAGAAGACTGGAAAATATTTCTAATGGTTTTTCAAAGAAATCAACAGACTGTTGACATCGTCAAACGTGGGTACACAACAGGAATAAATGATTGAAACTTGGGAGTAATTTGGCAATATGACAACTTGGAAGAAGTAGCTTAAGAGCAGACAAACTTGGGATTATAGTAAGCAATTTTCCAAAAAGAAAAGTCCACCAAAACGTATTGCATGATGGATGCTTTTGAAATTCCTCTTAACA
Organism: Silene conica; assembly: GCA_029255685.2. Classification (NCBI taxonomy): domain Eukaryota; kingdom Viridiplantae; phylum Streptophyta; class Magnoliopsida; order Caryophyllales; family Caryophyllaceae; genus Silene; species Silene conica. The sequence goes on from CM055314.2 coordinate 81,697,668, forward strand.
CATAAAGTTTGACCTCTGAAGTTGATGCTGCATGATGGATGCTTTCTAAATCCCCCGAAAATAGCCCTCTGGCAATCTTGAGTGTCTTATGACCATAGTCCATAACTATGCAACTCGTATGAATTTTCAGATATTCTAAAATGAAATATGCAAGTCCCGCATATGTTCAGTGATTTTGGTAACCAAATTGAACTTTCATAAATTACCTTCAAAAAGCCTACTAATGTGGTCATATGATAAGGAATATATTCACACACTAATGGGTAACCTACTCAGTTGTGCTCTTTCCAAGCACCAAAGCATACTTCTATAAATTTCTTCATCTTGTCCAAAGCTAAAGCAGACAATAACATGTTGGTCGAGTTGGAAGGTGAAATGATGTATTTTTACACAAATAAAAATTAAAGAGTGAGTGTTTAGAATACCATCTTGCGGTCTTGCAGATACAAATACAAAACATAGAGGAATAACTTACAGGTGACACTGATTTAGGTGTGTAGCAAGCACAAAAAAAGGAAAAAAAAAAAGAGGAAGATTAAAAAAAACCTTGGTAGAGTCTCCAAGCAGATTTGTGCGATCACATATGTAAAAATATGCTGTTATTATTCCAAACTCAGCCCTATAAGAAATGTATTGTTATAAGTTAGAATTTCAAAGGTAGAAGACAGGCAAAAAAAGAGAAAGTGAAAATAAAGCATTGACAAGTTATGCACCAACGGGCTAGTGAGAAGTATAAGACGGTGGAAAATAGCTTACATTGCTCTTAAAATTAGCCGGTTCTCCATCAAAAAGGGTTCATCCATTGTCACAAACCTAAATCACCGGCAGGGTGGTGAGAAATAAATAGTGTGACATTTTTTAAATAAGTTGAAAATGCAGAATATGAGGAAGTTACCTAGTTAAGTTAGATTTCATGGATGAAGAGGAGAACTTTGGTGAAGCTGATTTTGAAAGGCCCCCTTCCAGAAGCACTGCACGATCTTCTTCCTTTGCAACGTCATTTCCCAACTCAACAAGATTACTATCCGAATGGCTGGCATTTGAAGATCATAGATTCATTTAGAAATTCGAAGTGTAATACTTAATACCAGATGGTTGACTCATTTAAAAGTCTGGAAATAAAATACTGGTGCACCGTGCACTGGTAATAGATTTTGTATCCCCAAGACAAACTGAAAATATTTCTGTTATCGAACTTCATGCAGATGCAGCTTTTATAAGGAATTCGAGAAAATATCCAGAAACAACAAACAAGCATAACATAGTTACCAAACGCCTCTAACAAATACATAGATAAAAAAAACAGAGAAAAAAAAAAAGAAAATTGGAATCCAGAACAGAATCCATGCAATAATACATCCTTATGAGATATGAGTTATATCAGGGATGCTATATCAATCAGGAAGAAAAACAAAACAAAAAAACAGCAGATGGCAAAAAAAAGTTATAAGAAGACTTCCAATCAGTATGTGAGCTTAGCTCAAAAAAATTGTTTACTCAAGTTACAAAATTCTAAGAAGATCTACGAGAATGTTATATTATGTTTTAATTTCTATGTCTAAATGCCATAACATCAGAATTAAAAATAGAATGATGCAGCAATAAAATTTCCACCAAAAGGGCAAGACTTTGTTGATTCTTGGTACATCTAATATAGGCTATTGCTGCATCTTTTAGCAGTCATTTCACAGCTTGCATGACAAGTATTTGCATCAAATCAAATTCATCAGTGGTCAAAGGTTGCCAGAGGATAGTGTTGGGCAGAATTCAACAAAACTCTGTGAGTGGTTTGAAAGCTCAAAGGACCGCTTTTGTCTACATGTCTGATGACATTTGGAAGTTGACTTAAGCAAGTACTAGATGTTTATCGTTCCTATATCCCGGTACATATTAATTTGAGCAATGGGGTTCATGTAACTTTCTAATGCCATTATGTTTTCCATGTGCCCTTTGACTCCTTGATGAAACTAACATGGGGTATAGCTTCACTTATGATGATGAATGTTCAACAGCAAAAATCCATTTCATGTGACCTATTAATTCACCCATCAAATAAAAGTGCCCTTTAATAAATTGATCAATTCATCTGACTATCCCTTGACCATCTTGTTTCTGAAAGTCACCCATAAGTATCCACAGCAGAGATGAAATAGAATGCAACCAAGTCCAATTATAAATATGAAAAGGACCTTTGTATATACCCCAAAGCAAAACCACTCGACTGTTAACAGGCTAACATGATCGACAAGTCAAAGAACCGTGAAACACTACTCCTATTTCAGTTACCCAGTATGGGAAAACAGCGCCTCAATCTAACGTGTGAAGCAGCAAGCAACAGTATCAAAATCTCAATAGAATCAAATACTAACATGTTACATCAGCGAAAATTTTACTTCAGAAGTTACCCAATTTTTTTACTTGCACTGTTTTTCAGAAGGCAACTGCGATAGAAATATCAAAATCAAAATTGTAATTTTAATAAAGAAAGAGGTATAATGCAAAACAGTGGAGAAATAATATGCAAGACATAGAACCAACCATGCATTGCATTATGCAAAGTCAAATCTCAAAAAACAAATGCAGGAAAGTATTAAAATGAAGCCAGAAAGACAGATTTAGCCTACTATGCATTGCTTATCAGAACTTAATTGAAATCTGGAGCACCATTAAACAAACATTAAACAGTCAATCAGAAAATACCATTATTATCTTTTAAAAGAATTGGACTCACACTTTAGAATGAGAAGAGGACCTTTTGTACTCCAAAATCTCCGCATATACCCAAGCAACAAGTGTTGGAATAAAGCCAAGTAGAAAAGAAACCTGTGTGCAATACAAACAGGTAACAAAACTCATTAAATAAGAAAAAATTTCCCCTGAGATGGCAAGGAATACAGGAGCTAATTTGCAACAATCTGAGCTTAAACTGGTGAAGCTTAAAAATACAGTTCCGCACATGGAAAAGAAAATTAAGGCCTCCGTAAACTTGTTTTTATTTAAATCCGAATAAATTGCCTGTTTTCAAATGATATTATTTATTTCTTAAAAGATCAAACTACAGAGTTACACAAGAAAGCCAAAAATTCAGTGCTTCACAGATTTACTAAAACTAAGGTTCATTTCCCGTAGAGTCTGTCTGACCGTTTACTGATGTTATGCTCCAGACTTATTTCACTATGTTGAGGAAATTATTGTATAAAACGAGACATGTACGACTAACTGGTTCAGCCCACAGACCCACAATATAATAACAGTAAAAGCCCTTTCTGGTTATTTTTTACAGAAGCAGTCTGGGACAAAAATTCTCATGTCTTGTACTCTGCAGGCAACAAAATTCTCATTCCAGCATTCAGAATCTTGACAAGCCTAACCTATACGTCAATTTCAATCTCGAAGAACTGGATCGTCATCAACTCCAATTGAAAATTTAGAAAATAAAACTCTGTATACATTATAATAGAAAATGGCTGATAAGGAAAACAATTTTTAAACCCAAGTTTGACTCTGTTTAGATCCTCGGCGCAAGCACTTAGTAAGCTAAGCAAGCTACCTAATTGTAATAAAAACGGAGAAAATAACGCCATTGACTACTTGCACTTGATAGTTTTCCCACTACCTAATCACTCACATTTCCCTCAGGCCTCAACTCTTGATTGTCTATCACCAACTACTAACCACAGAGTACTACTAAGTAGTAAGTACCACTACCCTGGCTATGTCTAAGACTCCAATTTCCAGATTCTGGCACACTGTAATGATTGATGAACGATTCGATCTAGTTTATCAGAATTGCACTGGTTCATGAAATTTATGACTTTGTACTTGAAAATTTTCAGTACATTTTCGCAGTTACTCTACTGCAATAGCAATCCGCCCCCAAAAATTTCCGACCTACGATTTTAATCCGTAACTTAAAATCCCGGCTCCGCCACTAATAATTAACAACGCATGTCATAATCATCAACAACAATCAGATCTACAAAAGAAATGCAACAATTCATGAACTAAATCAAATGCGTCGAAAATCGTACCTGTCCGGCCGTAACCGGCCCTGAATTCACCTCCATTGTAAATCTCTCAAGTTAATCAATCAACTCACTCCACACTAATCAATCAAAATCAAAATCAAAATCAAAATCAAAACCAAAACGATCAAAATATAAACTTAATTACTCCAAATCTTAGATCACAACTGAAATCAAATCAAATCAAATCAATACAACACAATTACGAATGAATTACTTACCTAATGAAAAAACTCAGAAATGATGGAAGTAACTAGAACATAGTGTAAGGAAAAACAAGAGTCAAAAGAAGCAATTATAGAAAGAGATCTATTGCTTAAAAAATAATGAAAATGTCGGAAGAAACGTCAATTTCAATTGCAATGGAGGTTAATTGAAGCAAAATAGTGTAGTATAGTATAGTAATAATAGTATAGCGTAGAGTTTGGTAATGTCGGTTTGTTGGAGTTTTGCTTTCTTTGTTTTAATGGCGGAAAATAAAATTGAGGAGAGATATAATCATGTAACACGAAGGTGTGAGGTGGTGGTGGTTAGTGTAATAATAATTGGGTTTGATTATATAAACAATAAACATGTAATAATGCAATAATGGAATAACACGGTTTCTAATTAATTTATTTAATTAATTAATTTAATTTAGGGATCGAGGAAGTAAAACATGGATGAGATTTGTAATGATACTGATGATTGGGAAATTTCTGGGTCGGTGGATATCATATTGCAAATGGGTTGACTCGGTTGGATCAGATCGGGTTAAATCGACTAACTGAAGTATTTGACATTTGTAGTGGGTCAGATTACTCAGATCAGATTATTTGAGTTCAATTTCACTTGTATTTTAACGGGTTATTTTGAAATTATAGTTATTATTATAGTTTGTAAATGATACTAAAGATTTGGGTTTGATACTTAATACTGTTAGGTCGGGTTAATTTTGGGTTACGAGCATAATTTGGTTTTATATCCTATATTGTCCAAGTAGGACGGTGACGATATTGTTATGTCAAGTATAATTATCACCTGGAGATCCAATGTCAACCTTTTATAGTACTCACTTCAATCCAAATTAAAGGTAATATTTGTATTTTGGGCAGTATTTAGGGTCTTAGAAAATCTTTGATATTATTATTCATAATTTAATTTATAAAACAAAATATAGTAATATGAGATCTTATTTGATTTATCATAATGAATGTTATATATATCAAAAAATTTAAATTGTTAATAACGTGATACTAAAGATTGTCACTCTACAAAACATGTGTCGACTACTTGACGAGTGTGATAAAACAATTGTTTACCTTTGGTTTGAATGAGAGTATTATATTGGGTATGAGTATTACGGAATATATATACAGTATAACTCATTAGTAACAAAAAAGAAAATTTAAATGTATGCATGTCAAAAAAAGAAAATTTAAATGTATGCATGTCAAAATGTGAGATAATTGCATTGATAATTAATCAGAGTCGATAATGTTTTAAATATATTAATTATTTATATCATGCCAAAATGTGAGTAGTTAGACTGAAAATTTAAATGTTTATAATGTTTTATCATTAATCCGTTTTATAATAAATTTACTCTATTTTAGTGTTTGAGAGCGAGGTTGGCTTAAATTTGGCTATATTTTGATTATATCTTGACTTTTGTATCAGTCCGTACTTTATTTGGAAGTGAATTGTTAATGTGACTGCAATACTACTACAATTGGTCTTGCTTAAGACGGGTCGGTTTGACAGACGGGTAATGACACTCACAAAACGAATAAGGGGGACAAGGTGGGGCACCCCATGTGCTTCCCTCTCTCCTCTAAATGGGTATTTTGTGAGGTAAAATGGTATCCGTCTTAAATTTAAGACGGATAGTGTTGGTTTGAAGTAAGAATGTGTTTACTACTAGTTGACCATAAATATGTCACTATAGTCCACCAGCCTAGGCCTCCTTTATTGATTATATATATTTTGGCAAATTTCCACCATTTCTACCAACCATTTTACGTCTACTTAGGGATCCAAATGGCCTGGGGACCCAGATATTAGGGGAGAATACACATCAATCATCTTCTAGTCTAACAACAATACATGCCATTTTGTGGATGGTGAACTGTTAATTACGTATAAGATTATTGGTAATTGTTTGGTATACATCAATCCATCATCATCATTCCGTTTCGGTTAATTGTTATTCTTTAATTTTGACACATAAATCAAGAAAAGACGAGGAGTTATATAAGATGATAAATAAGGTAATTTGAAAATTATTTATCAAATGCAATCCTAGAATAGGAAAAACAACGATTAACTGAGACATTCCAAAATTATTTCAATCAAGCGTCATCCATGTTCGACTTCAAAGGTTTAACTTTCTCATTATTTTCAATAAAACAACCTTTCTAATTTCGTCTCGAGTTTCAAAAATCACTATTATTAAACGAAGATTTTAGAATATAGTTCTGATGAATAATCACAATCTTATTGCTCTTTGGTTTTTTTTACGACATTCAAATTTTGAGTCTTAAAATACTAAACTTATTTAATAGGTATTTTGAAACTATATATATTATCATTAGTTATCATAACTACTTAAAAGAACGTTTTGTGTCACGAATTGAAGATCATTTCAATCAATTATTTCATAATTTCTGTTTTTGATGACGAGAGATTGAATTCTTCGGTCCATGCATTTCGCGCCACCACATGGACCATGTAAGTCACCCCTTTCGGGAACCGCAGTGGTCAAGCGATCATCGGTTCGTGTCCTTAAGGCACACGTTAAAAAAACCGATTTAATATTAATATTTTCCTTCAACATTATGATTTATTTTCCTTTAACATTATGAATTATGTATCTCATTAACTCGCTTGTATTATTTTCTTGTCCTTTCAAGATAGAATAATGTATTTTACTAATTATGATTATGAGTCAAGGCCACACATTGAGTTATGTTCTTACGTGTAAGCCACATCGATCGATCATAGTTATTATAAGCAACTTAGATTGATTGATAACATTGTTTTTAAACGTGTTTTATAAGCTTATTTCGTCATATTCCGTATATAATATTATAAGAAAAAAAACTTAAAAATTCAAACAAATTTCAGATAATAAGGAAGACATACAACATCAATATTGTATACATAGTTTTATATAATAATATTATACATAATACATTATACCTAAAGAAAGATGACAGGTTAGATCTCGTCGACATACAAGTAAAGATAAGGGCTCTCATCTCTTGAATATGAGGATCATTGATTTTCGAAGTTAACAAAATAAAAACACTAATAATTAATAAATAACTCGAAAAATACTCAAAACAAAAGTAATTATTATTATTATGATTATTATTATGATTAGGGTTCCTGTTTGAGTAAAAAAGGAGGAACCATATCCTGCAAAAGACCATAATCATCGATCGACAGTTGACGAGCGTACTGCTGATTATGCAATTGTTGGAGTTGAGACAAGTTTGCGAAGGAGTTATTACTAGAGGCAGCAGCTTCATGATGTCCAAAGTGGCTTAATAGTTGTTGAGTAAAGGCGGATGATGGTGGTGGTGGTTGTTGTTGTTGTTGTGCTAGCATGGAGTAATGATGAGGTAGTAACGCGGCCGCTGCTGCTGCGTGGCCGCGTAATGTGGCTGGAACAGGGTGGTTGTGTTGCCCTTCATAGGTTGTGATCACGGTTGTTGGGTCTTCAAATGATCGTTCCACTCGTTTTTTAACTGTGCATTTCTGTGTTGTGCATCTGTAATAGCTTCTGCAAAATTATATGTATGTATATCATTAGTTACACCCTTGGATCCTGTTGTTTTCGGCTGAAACGAGCTAAATTGAATCAATTGGAGTAGACCTGAATTGAACTAAATTGAGTGAATTGAAATGATGTGAATTTAGTTGAATTAGAAGTTAATTTTGTGAAGAGATCAGATTAACTGAACATAATTGATTAAACGTAAATAAAACTAAACGAAATACAACCAAACAAAATTGAAAGAAATTGAAATTAAGCCAGAAAAAACATCATGAAAGGAGCTTAAATAAAACTATCTATTTAATTCGTACAATTATAGATCATTTTCATTGGAGCATTTTACCGCATATGGTAATATATTGTTATCGTAATATTATTATTATTATTATTATTATTATTATTACCCGCAAATCTTTTAGAAGATTTTAGATTTAAATTTCTAACGGACGCGGTATAAAAATTATTATTATTATCTTTTAGAAGATTTTAGATTTAAATTTCTAACAGACGGGTTATAAAACCTCACTTATTTGAATTGTCATATTTTTTATAAACCCTTTTCCCTTCTCAATTTCTACATTTTTCTATATATGTTTATTCATACTATTTCGTAATCAAAATGATTTTATGTACATATTGTTATCTACACATTGCACGTAGCACTTTTAATAGCAATTTACATGAAACTAATGAATAATAACCAGTTAATACACTAGGAAACGTTGAGTTGGAGAACGCCCTTAGATGTTTCAAAAATAACTCGTAACTCATAAAAACAGTATAATTTACAAGAGGGAGACATATACGAAGTATCATTTTCAAACACATAGTGACATATATACATATACGGAGTATATAGCAACAGAAGTACTGTCTACTAGTCGATCAATCAAATAACTATCCCTTTATCGTATTTAATTGTTGCGTACTGGCGTTGATATTTAATCAAACATAAATAAATGAGTGATATAACTAGAGTTGGCAAAAGCTGACCCGACCCGATGAACCCGACCCGATACAACCCGAGAATTGGGCGACCCGAAACCAAACTGACCCAACCCAAACCGACCCGCTAACCGATAGCAGCATTATTTTGTCCAACCCGAACCCGACCCGAACCGACCCGGCATGTGACCCGATATTTCTCAACCCGATAGATGACGTTATAATGAACTGGCTTAAGAATGGTTTAAATGACATCAAATTGATAATTCTTCTTAATTATTTTAACTTAAACTCCAACTAATATATCTATCCATTAATTAAACATAAAATTATCATCTAAAACTAAATATATAAGATAAAATATATGTCAATAGCCTGACCCGCTAATGACCCGACCCGAATTGTCACCCGCTATGACCCGACCCGAAGATGACCCGACATGAACCGAACCGACCCAAACCCGTCACTAACCCGACATAACCCGAACCCGATATGACCCGACCTGCTTTGACTCGACCCGTAACCGATCCGAGTGACCCGATTGCCACCTCTAGATATAACAATAAACAAATGAATACTACGTGAGGAATATCAATTTTGAGTGAGCATAATGCATGAATAATGAAGAAATTAGATTCTTTGAATTATGTCTAGATAAGTTGTATTAAGCTAAATATAGTTAATTTTGTAATAATCACAATCTAATAATACGTTTCAAGATTCAACCCCTAAATGATTGGCGTCTCGTCTCATGCATGTCTGAATACAATGATACAGAAATCGTCCCCAACTAATTAAATCCTACACGTAACTAATTTATTCGGTCAGATTCAATATTCAGAAATCAGAAGCACCACAAAAACGTAACTATTCTACTCCACAATATTATCCTATAACTTTATGCTACATTATTCCCAAACATAACAACATTCTGCTACATTATTTGGGGGGACCTATGCCGGATTCGCGAGGGATTATTCACCCTAAAAAATGAAAAATTTACCATTTTTAGTTAAATTTTTTAGGCTTTATCTAAACTTACATTTGATCCATAAACTTTTTTTTAGTATTTTATATCTTTATAAAATGAAATACTTATGCTCAAATCTCGTCTCTTTAGCCTATATTCGGGGTAAAACATGTCGAATTTACGATATTAAATTGATGACCTCCACACTTTTGTTATAATACAAATACAGAATTAACCATTATTATCAAATTAGTAGTTCATACTCTCTATATTATTGAGATTATCATTTTTTTTCACAAGGGTTTTAAAGAAACAAAATAAAATTTGGCGAAAAATTCCATTTTTTTTCAACGAATCAAGCTAATAAGGTGGCAAAATATGACAAAAAGTATTTTATAAGGGTGTACCACAATAAAAAGATTATAAGATTGTAAGTTTAGAAAAGCTGGTTTGATAAGAACGTGAAGTTTAAATTTTTTTAATGAACTCTATTATATTCATATTCTTTCGAAAACCAGCTCTTTGTATTGCAAACACATGGAGAAGATTATGTACATCCGAACTAGGGCAGTCATCTTATGCCTCCTTAGGATACGGAACAAGGAGTCTATAACTAGGGCAGTTATCTCATGCCTCCTTAAATCATACTACCTCCGCCCGGGTTGATTGTTGTTCTTGTTTTAGCACAAAGATCAGGGATAAAGCCATAAAGGATGAAGGATGAAGGATGAAGGATGAAGGATGAAGGATGAAGGATGAAGGATGAAGTTAATTACTATTAGATAATAGGTGGATCAAATTAAGTTTGAATGTATCATCAAATGCATTCACACAACAAAAAGAATAACAATTGACTACGACAACAAAAATAAAATCGGACAACAAATGATTGTAATGAAGCAACCAGCAAAGATTCAGAAATTTTAGGCAAAATTGATTTTTCTAATTTAGTATACTACTTTAATTATTAATTTTTTTAGATAAAAAGGATAATGATATTGCGCCATGGCCGCCATCGGATGACGCTCAATTTTGGAGCCATCTATTTAAGGATTCTCGCTTATTACATGTGATATATTTGTTATTATGGAGTCTTTACTTATTATATGTGAGAGGATGACACCGAAATTGGACATGGTCCAATAACACAAACTCATTTCCCTAAAAAAATCGGCTGCGTCTAGCTATCAAGTGATAACTTGCTTTTTAGTTTCCAGAATCTACTACTCCGATCCGTAATATATAAAATTATAAAAAAAAATAGTGATTGCTTGTGAACGTAATTCATTCATTATTTTTCTAAGATGGTCAAACAATGTGAAAACGCATGAACAAATAGTTAGGTTACGTAGGTACGTACGTATATGGTGCATTGGTAATATAATTTAGTGGTAACTCTCTACTTAAAAAGTTAAGTAAGCAAACTATAATATAAATACTCAACTAATCAACTATACATGCATGTTCATACAATATTGGTATGAATTCTTAATAAAAAGTGATTGTGAATGTAGTAAACTCGTTTTTCTTTCTAACATGCATGCTCAAACAATGTGTTAACGTACGCGTCAATAAATAGTTATGTATATTAATCAGGTGTTTTTGGTTTAGTGGAGATCCTGATTCCCTCAAAATATCTTAAAGATGGACTGCGAGGTGCATATATTATGCATTCTACTAATTATACTTTGGGGAAATTAAACAAAGAAATGACATAATAAGCTAATTACACATGCATCCAAATACATTGGTCTGAATTTATATATCGCGAGTATATTGAAAATGTCTTAGGTTAATATGGAGTAGTTAAGAAAGAAGTATAGTAAACACCGAATAGGTTTCTAGTAAGAGGATCGTGCATCTGATGTACTGCTACCAATTAAATTATTTTTGAGCATTTATAATAATGTTTTTGAGTTTTGTTTAAAAAATTATGAGTATTGATAGAAAGTTTCTGAGTTCATTTATTAAAACATTTAGCTTAAAAAGTTACAATAAAACTAAAAAACATTACATATAAACTTACTAGTTTAGTTTTAACTAGAAAAAAAATTATAACCTAACTTATAAAATTTTAACGAGCTCACAAAAATACACATATACTCCAAAACAAATAAAGTTTGACATAATAAGATTAAAAAAATATTCATATGCTCAAAAACAAATAAAATTTAAGGTAATATGCTCAAAAAACATTCATATGCTTAGAAAAACAAATAAAATTAAAGGTACTAAGCTCAAAAACATATTCATATGTTAAAAAACTAAAAAAATGTGCGAGATAATAATGTAATACATCCGATCTATGTATGTTTCTATTTCTGATAGTCTCCTTCACTTTTGATATTGTACTGCACTTAATAGCTAAAAAGGGCTCTTTTAACACCAGATCATACTATACATAAATTAAGGAATATAATTAACGAATATGGATTATCCAACCATTTTACGTTTCTTCTTATATAATTCTTTTTCAAACACATTTAACAATAAATCGTTAAATCCTACTTGAACGGGATTCGGACCACTGTAGAAGGAAAATTAGAGAGACGGAAATGGGGAGGATGCAAATTAGACTAGGGAGAGAACAAGAGTTAGCTCAAGTCATAGGTGCTCTTTTATCCATGAAGTTGGGGTTCGATTCTCACCAGCGATATAGTGCGCTCATTTGAATTAAAACAATTAAAGGAAGAAGAATGAACGTACCTAGGATAAGGACTATTCTTGACCGCTTTTTGGCCGTATTTTCTCCATCGATACCCATCTTCAAGATGATCATCATCGCTTTTTGTCAAAAATGCAAATCTTTCTTCTTTTTTCTTCTTCTCTCCCTTTTTCTTTCCTTTCTTATTATCATTATTATTATTATTATTATTCCTGTTCATTTTTCATCAAACATTAAACATAACATAGTCAATGATTTAGCAACATACTTGCTTTTTCACATCAATGCCAATCTTTATACGACCATGAAATTTCGTGCCACATGGCTAGATTGAGGTATTCGGTAATCTTTCCGTATCAATTATTTGTCAAACGTATAAACGAGAAAAAACAAAAAAGAAAACGGTATTTAACACATTCACATTTCATTTATTTCATGTCTAAATCATACAAAATCCAATTAAAACTATATTGACATTTTATTTCAAATAGTCCAAATTGGAATAATACAAGATAACTACTTGTGAAGGAAGAGATCGTGTCAAGAAACCAACTCAACCAAAAGCTTAAGCCGATGGTTGAAGTTCCTTGATTCGTTTTATATTCTAACACTCCCTCTCACACGAAGGCCCTTTTTTCTTTTTGGGCTTGAAGTGTGGGTGCAGGCGGGATTCCCTTGCCTGTTTTGATTATCCACTTTAGAATGGAGGGGGTGGGATTCGAACCCGTGACCTTTGGTCACATGGCTCTGATACCATGTCAAGAAACCAACTCAACCAAAAGCTTAAGCCGATGGTTGAAGTTCCTTGATTCGTTTTATATTCTAATAGATCGAGTACGTTAAAGAATTTTATTTTGAGTGTAATATACTTATTGCATCTAGTAGTATTTAACCTTAATTATTAGATTAAAAATATTTTTGCTATACGTTATTTTGGTCCTTTGATACGTAAAAGACGGGTCAGGTCAGATCAGGTCATGTCAGAGACTCGTGATTAAGAATTCTCAATACTTAAGTCTTTAATTTTGTTAATCAAGGAATGAAACATCTCAACAGATTTGTTTTCATATGAATTAATTAAGCACGTGGATTTGAGAAAAAAGTGATTGATTGTGATTATAACAATTCATGAATCATGGAAATTTGATTGTTACATTTTACCTTAATTATGTCAATTGGTAAAAAAAATTATTATTTTTTGTGAATGAACTCTAAGATCTAAGCAAGAAAACCTAACTTTGAGCACAACCCTAATAATATATATTAATTAAACTATTATAAAGTCATGTTCTTCCTGACTTAATTTCAGCTCCTTTCAATTTTGCATGGGTGTATTTCGTTAAGTTTTATTTACCTTCAATCAATTTTATTCAGCTAATCTGTTAACAAAATTAACTTTTAATTCAACTAAATTCATTTCACCCCAGTTTCACTTAATTTATTAGTTTAATTAAGCTTTATTCCAATTAATTCAATTCAGCTCGTTTCGGGCGAAAAAAACAGGGTTTAAGTAATATTAATTAGAATGAAAAATGACTATGAATAACGAACATTATCAAGAATAATATAGATAGATCATAATCTACGTAATTAACAAATCATACAATAATTCTTCTTACATATAAACAATATGAACATGGTATTTTAATATTATTTTATGATCATAAAATAATCCCATTGGTTTAAATAAATAAGAAACTCATAAAGTCAACAAAAATAAATTAAGAAACTCATAAACTAAGCTAGCTTTAATTTTACTTACCCTTTCTTAGAGTCTTCACCACTTTGATCATTACATTGTATTTGCTTATCACCATTCTCGTGACTATTCTCATCATGATCAACACCACCAGCTTCTGTAGAAGACAATGAAATCGACGACTTTGGCGTATGTGGACCGCTATCACCACCACTTCCGGCACCCATCTCTATCACATCCACCTCTAGTGATGATGGCGGTACCGGTTTTTCATTTCCACCATCAACAACTGAGGATAATACTTCTGAAGTGGTAGGGGATAGTAACCCTAAATTTCCATGCAATAAGAAATCATTATTATTAATATTATTATTATTATTTCTATTATTATCATAATTATAATTATAGTTATAGTTATTATTATAATTATTGTAATTAGAAGGATTAAATCCACCAATAGTTTGAGAATTAGGGTTGTTGGTAGAAAATGTAAAGAAATTGTTATTATTATTAGAAGTGTTTAACATGGCTTGTGGATCTTGTTGAAGAAATGATCTATTAGTTGAATAATATGAAGAATGATGGATATTATTATTTTTGTTATTCATATCTTCATTAAACATTATATTGGAGAATTAATTGTTTTTTATTATAAGAATCGGGATTAACCAGAAACGATTATATTGGAAATAAATGAAGAGAAAGAATAAATATATAGATAGATAGATTATTTAAGTAGGGCATAAGGGTTTGACAAAGAGAAATTTGATAGTAATAGTGTATGGGGTTTGGTTAGGAACTCTTTGTCTTGTATATGATGGAGAGGTGTGTGTAAGTATATATGTATGGTTATGGTTTGGTTTAAAATAGGTAAGGCATACCTTTATAGGAGAACCTTTGACAAAATAGCCTTCCAATTAATTGGATATTTAATTTAATTGTGTTATGTGGGAGGTGTTAGATATATTTGATGTTGATGGAAGACTACTTTAGATTTTCGAAGGAATAAAAATTAGTTAGTGTTATCACTCAAAAAAAAGAAAATGAGTTAATATATATAGTATTTGATGTTTTAGATAACTTATTTAACTAAACTAGTTTAATTAATTAAAATTTTAGTTATTTTATTTTTGGCAATTATATGATGACAATTGACAAGTAACTTATTTAATCAAATAAGTTGACTGAAATAAAATGTCACTTAATGTGATAATTTGAGAAATCAGACATCTAATTCTTGTTTAACTCCCATTTTTACCCATTCAATTAATATTATTCATCAATCTTATTACATTAAAGAGTAAAAACTTTTTCATTTCTTTATGCAAATGGATACAATCTCAACTCGTTAAGTAATAAGCAACTGAATGAAATTGAATTGGATGAGTTAGAGCCCGTGTAAGATGTATCATAAAATATTTTAGATGAGTATTTTGTATAAGCTAGCTTAGACAAAGCTATATTTAGAGTTTTTTTACTATCATTATCACGTGCGTAGCTTGCCGATTAAACAATAACTTAAAAGTCTTTCAAGCAAAATAAAGTAAATTTGCAAAGATAGAGTATAGTTGTTAAAACATGGATAAAATTTTTGGGCATTCAAGTTCAAGCTTCTCCAAGAACAAATTTGTAGAATATTTAATATTTATGGTACGTGATTTGCAGGTTATTACGTATACTTAAGGGGTTATCCAATGCGCATTAAAGATAACGGTTGCGGTTCCCTCGTTACCAAAAAAAAAGTGAGTTAAATACTTGAATTAGCCGAATTAGCAAGTAGTTAACATTTATTTATGTATTTGTATACTTACGTCGTTTTATTAGACTAAAAAAGTTCAAATGGGTCTTATATGACAAACAAAAGGACTATGTTGGGGTCAAAGATACATGTTCATGATCAACTTTGACCTTTTCTCTTCAAACTAAGTTATCGCCAAATAGCTTAAACATGATTAATTTAAGTAGTCCACTATTATAATTAACTCTTGAAAACTCTCATTCTATAAAAAAACAAGTCTTATTTTTGTCCAAGATGAAAATATTCGGGTTTTCAATTAAAACAAGCTAATTATCACTTTTCATTTAGATAAATAGTAGCAGAACTAGATACATAATTAAAGAAAGGCTATTTTGCATATTACTACCTAATAAGTCTGAAATTTTGCATCTTACTACCTAATATGTTCAATTATTCAAATAACTACCTAATAAGTGTAAAAACTGACACGATTACTACCAAAATGACGAAATTTGCTAAAAAATAACGGAAATCAGTTTATTTCGTCCTATTTAAATTTAAAACCTAATTTAATACCCATATTACCCTTCCCCTCTCCTTCCTCCATTAAAACACCTTTCTAATACTTCAACAAAATTCATTTCTCCTTTCATCAATCTTGTTCTATTTCATCAATATAACCCATTTCCCCCAGATTTTCATCAATTTTCTTCTATTTTCATCAATAAATCCCAAATTTCCACATGTTACCTAATTTTTCCGGTGGTAACATGTTTTCAAGGGTCTAATCGGGAGAAGAAGAAAGTTGGTTGCTTTTTTGGGTGAAATTGAGAAATTCAGGAAAAAAAAAAGTTGTTGGAATAATGGAGAGACTGATAGAAGAAAGTGATAATAAAGAGATTGATTTGAATGTTGAACCACATAATCATGGAGTTTAATCGGGGAGGAAGAGAGTTGAAGATGTTTTATTAAGAAAGGGTAAAATCGTCATTTAACTTATCCCGAACATTTAAAACTAACTTAAGTTCGGTTTACGTCAAAAAGGTAGCAAATTGAATAATGTTGTGTGATTTTAGGTAGTAAGTTGCAAAATTAATTATATTAGGTAGTAATATGCAATTTTTTGAACTTATTAGGTAGTAATTTGTCATATTTCCTTAAAGAAATAATAAAAGTTTGTCGCATTATTAATATGACTGAGATTCAATTATTATATTTATTCCTATTACGCTCTTTCATTTGAAAGCGTATTTGCTTGAGGAGTACTTAGTACACAGGCCCCCAAGCCATGTGCTGAAATTCAACTTCGTGAATAATTGGAGGCTATTATGATAAGGCTTGTTTGGTTATCCATTAGAATCATGAAATGTTGAACTTCCAAGGAAGTGTAAAATCATGATGTTTTTTGGTTGTCAAGTCATGGAAAATAGAACTTCCCACATGAATTTACTTCCTTCATTATGTGAGAAGTCACTCACCAAGGCCCCCTGGTCATTAGAACTTTCCATATGAATTCACTTCCCATATGCGAACCAAACACTTTTTGCGAATTCACATGAATTTCCAATTCATGTGATCTTAAAGTTCCCGGGACCTTTAATTCTCTTATGTCAACCAAACAAGCCCTTAAACACGTGACCTTGAATTACACTGACTTTGATATCATGACAAATGAATCATTTTAATCAAAAATTTAAGATGATAGTTGATAATTAAAACTGAACTATTGTATTTATTTTTTATCATAATCGTAAAATGTTTTAGAAGAAACTTACTCACTATTTTATATCGTACGTATTACTGTTTTAGAAGAAACTTGCTCACTATTCTGTATCGTACGCGTTATTGTTTTAGAAGAAACTTACTCACTATTTGTATCGTACGCATTATTGTTTTAGAAGAAACTTACTACAGTATTATGTATCGTACGCATTATTGATTACCGGCCATACATATTACTTGTACATTGAATTCTTTTACTAAAATAGAGTCAAAAGATAGTGAAATAAAACACAAGATGAATATAAAATTGGGACCGAATATAATGTTCCAACATTATTATTCTAGACCTTGTACGTGATTGGCATCTTTTAACATCTTTTAACTTTCAATTAGTCTAATTTCATTAAAACGAGCTACTCGTACAAGACTAGGCTTTGGCAAGCTTAGCGAGGTGGTGTACCAAACGAAAGGGCTATGAGTCAACCACGACTATGAAATGTGATCACATTACCTTTCACTACACTTTTAAGTATGTGAGAACATCAAAATGAAGGGAGGAAGTAATATTTTTCCATAAATTATTGATAATTAATTATTTTTATATCATTGTTATCAAATATCAACATATTCAACTTAATGATATAAGATTCGGATTTTACAATTAATGTTATTATATAAAATACATGTTTATTATTCTTGTAAATAAAATCGGATTGGAAAATTGTGAGATCATAATGATCGTATTCTGACTATAAAATTCTACAAACATAATTAAATCATAAGATCTGGGATTGGTTAAGCGTTTTTTAATTGTAAAATCGTAGAATCGTAGAATCGAATTGGGTTTCTGACAATAATAACATGATAAAAAATTTATACTGAGGTCGTTTGGTTGATACGGGAATTACAACATCACGTGAAATACATTCATGGAAACTAGCCTTTTCTTCTAATTTATTGGAATTTGCTAAATTGATTTGGTTACCAATGTGTAAATTCACGAAATAATTTCAACACACGAAAAAGGGATATGCAAACAACTTCATACGTTTTTGTAAAAAGTCACTTTAATAGGAAGTGACGCTTCCTCATTTTTATAAAAAATGGGCAATCAAATAACACGGTCTCGTTTTTTAAAATTTACCCCTCGTATTTTTTTCAAAGGCAACCAAACAACTCCTTATATCAAAAATATCCGATATGTAGGAACTAAAGAGAGAGACGGGGACAAGGGAGCAACACGTGTTTGTAATGCCACCGTCGTTTGACCGTAGCCGACGCATACCATTTGTCACGTGACAAACGCTCTAATTTGCTGCGAAATTGCATTTTGTTTGCTGTTACTATTCCTGTTTCTCATCCAACTCATTTCATATTTTGGATTTCACTACGATTCCCTTTATTATATTTGTACGTATATTCCCTTAAATCGTATTTTTAAAACAAATTACAATTATTCAATCGGTTCATAATTAAATTTGGGCTGTTAATGAGGCAATACGTCTCTATTTCTTTCTAAAATATAATGGAAATAACTTTTACTAGTTTACTAGTCAATTTAAGCAATAACTTTAATAACTTATTCTGTGCGAGAGTTTGTAGCTTATCAGTGTTATTTACTTATTTTGTATTAGTATATTTAAAAAGCTAAACTTGTAGTATTGTTGCTTACTATAGGAGATAAGAGATATTCTAATAAATATGAGTTCGAGCTTGGTTTAACTAGATTAGTGAATAAAGGGATAAGAGTTAGTACTCTAAACTGAGTCAAATCCCGTCAATAACATATGTGTTCTCGTGGCTCCACTTACACCAAAAATAATGAATGAACTATTGAAACTCGATTCTATCTGATGGCATATTTCATTTATCTTTAACTTTTATTCCCTTCATTCCGGTTAATTGTTTACCTAGTTTATGTTGGGAGTCTAGGTCAATTGTTTACATTTCTAGCTTAGAAATGCATTTGATAAGTTACTTGACCGTTTATACCTAATTCGCATCAAAAACTAAAAGTAAATAAATAATTAAGTCGGAAACAATTCAATATAATTAATTGGAAAGGAAAAATATAAGAAACGTATTACATTCTTATTGCGAGGAGTTTAACGTGCCATTTCCACATGATCATGCACGTCAATCCATGCATCGGTTCAAAAATACTCGTAGTATGTAGGGTACATATATATATTTGTCATATTTTAAGCAAATCTTCCCTGACGGATAAAGCTTTTAACGACTCAAATATTAATTACGTGAGTAGATAATAGTAGTAATACAAGACAAAACAAATTGTATTTTCATAATACGAAGTATTATACTTTTGTTTTACCACCTGCTCTCACTGGCGTTTTAACGGGGTGCAGGGGTCACCCGTAACTCATTTGTTCCAAAATATTTAAAAATTAGTTTCAATAAGGTTCATCAAATATTTGGTGTTATAGTGGTTAGCTAGATACTGAGTTTCTACTAATTTGGTCATGAGTTTGACCCTATGGTTGACATTTTTGCACTTTTATCTCATTTAATAATAATTTTTGACTTTATTGCTATTTAATGTTCTAATATCATATTATTGGACTACAATTATCTGGATTATATTATAAAATGTACCTTTTTTCAGAGTTATATATTTACAAATTTATACAAATATTTTATTTATACCTTATTGAATTATTTAGAACCAATTTTTTTAAGTTTAAATTTTAGTTCATATCATCGAAATAATTGTTAAATTTTTACATCTCTTGTGATCTAGTCCTGAATACGTCTCTACCTGTTGTGACGGATGGCCGTCACGTAATTATCAATATGACTAGAGTCTTAAGTAATGATGATGAAATGCATACGAAGACAATAATTCAAATTTTCATATTATTAAGGGTTATGTAAACCGACGACCAATTCAAAAGTATAACTAATAAAGTATCGATAAGGATATTTGGAAATTGTCAAATGTAAACTTTTTGGTAGTTGCAGTCCCAATAACTCTTCATTTCATTCTTCTCAAATTATATCTTTTATCGTCAAAAAGTTCGGTCAAGTTCTATTGCATCAATTTTGTTTATGTAAAGCAAGCCTAATTATATTTAATCTATCTATACTTTTATCAAAATCTTCTAGAATAGTCGGGTTACTATTAGATCGCCCCTATTTTATATTGCTCGTATTAAAACATTGTACTTAAATTGAAACTTCTCTTTGGTAAATTTTGAAATAAATAAATGAGGAGTGAAAATGTGATTAGTAAATAGTAATTACAGAGTTAAAGATTGTCGATTAGTCATTTTTTTGCTTTAATATATCTATATACAGATGTATATGATCCTTTTAAAGGTCTAGCTAGCTGATTATAACCAAATGGTGTTAGTTCAGTGGTAGCTAGCTGGGATAAACCTTGACTTTTGCGATGATCACTTGGCCACTGCAGCCCCTTCATCTTACAAGGTCCATGTGGTGGTGCGAGAATGCATATGCCTGGGAGATTCAACCCACTCGTCATAAAAAAGAAATATTAGTGCATAACATATACGGAATACTTGTTTTATTTTTCATTCACAAAATAAAATAAGTGTAAACCTAATATAATATTTCGAGAGTATTATTTTAAAATAGATATTATTGTATAAATATATAATACTAGCGTTTGGAAATGCAAAAGTAAGTACTTGTGATAATACTATACTTGCTTCTGTATTTTCTAACTCTAGTACATTGTATATCTCAACCGTATATTATCTCGATATAGTCTCCAAATATCCTACTCTCTCAGTCCATCAATAATATGTTCAGACTCATTTAATTTTTTCCTTATAAAATAAAATAAGTGTAAACATATTATTAAGACTGAGGGAGTGTTATTAAAATGAAATAACAAAATAATAGAAGAATCTAAAGCAAGGGAATAATGTTGTAACTTGTAGCCTGTTACTTTTCCCATGCAAACTAAAAGCAATCACTAGTTCTAATTTATGACGGATATATTATTGTAAATTTATAACGAGTTAAGTACTACTTATGTGAGGTAAATAAAATAAAAACAAAATACGTAAAAAATTAACAATTTGTTTTGTCTTATCTACTTATATGAGTAGCAGAGTAGTACTGACCGTCGCAAGTTTGTGAAAATTGTGACAATACGTTGGTTATAAAGATAACTTATTGAAAAGCATTAATATGCATGAAGTAAAGCATGTATGAAAGCGCAGGATATGGCATCCTGGAAATAAAGATGAACATTCTATAAACAGTAGCAGCAATGAAAATTACATAAAATAGTCCGTACAGTTGTTTATAAAGTGGAGACCAACCACCACCATCACCATGTTACAAAAAACAACTACTATCTCGTTATCAATTATATTTGCCTTAAATCACAAATTGTCATTTGTAATGGACAGTACTCATCACGCATAAACTTATAACAAGTTAAATAAAACTCGCATAGACAGATAAAGATAAATAATTTGTGACTGATTTTATTTTTATTTTATCTACTCATATTAATGCTATTTAACGCGTTACAAAGCAGATTTACTATTTTATTTTAATAAAGTTAAACATTTGCGTTTTTCACTAAAATAATTGGATTACGTAATAAGCTAATGTGATAGCCAACTACTTCCGTGTTAAGAATTATGGAGGTCAATAAAATGCATGTCATGCTGCACTTGCTTCACTTCAGACTGTCGACAGGATATGATCAATTATTCTTTAGAAGACGATGAAGCTTTATATTGAGAAACAATAGTGGAGTTAGGGAGGCGCTATTAGACGGTGTTCATTCCCATTAGCACCGGAGTTTTAAAAAAAAAATCAGTAAAAAGTCTCGATTTTACATTATATTTTTACTCGTTTGGTTTCACCGGAAACTTTTTCCCCACTTACTTTACATTTTAGCTCCGCTACTCAAACACTAACTCCATTCTCCAGTATTGTATTCATATCCATCATCTATAAATCATATTTAGGTACATAATTTGTAATTAACCGCGGAGTACTTCATTCATGTATAAATTCAGAAATTCTACTATAACATTGTCTCATAAAACATTAGTGTAAGGCCACGAAAATACGAATTTACCTTTTTCTGCAAGTGAATGCTAAATCATGCAATCAACTCAAAATTATCTTCATTTAGGTGGCAAATATAGGTACAAGTTTTATCAAGTATTTAGATGAGGATGTGATCTCGAGATTGGTGGTTGTAACTGATAGATGAACCATCTCAATCAAAACCTTAAGGTGTTATTAATATTTCTAATACGCTCCCTCACTCAAATGCCCATTGGACTTGAAGAGTGGTTAGTTTACACAGGCGAACTAGTGACCTTTGGTCACACTGGCTCCGATCTTAGGATAGATAAATCATCTCAACCAAAACTTTAACGTGATAGTTGAAGCCCAACTATTATTAATATTCCTAATAGTAACATGATCTCGATTATTTCTGTATAAGAATGACCTCCTTCAACCACCTTCGCGTTAACTGCTAAAACGTTAATAACTCGAACCCGCCTCTTGGAGAGTATCTTAAGGTTAAGTTGAGAAAAACAATAAAATAAAAAAGATGCAGGTCGTGCTCACTGCTCATGCTGAGACAATGACGAAAGAGCAGCAAGGTGTGGATTTGATTCTGTTGACTCTAATGTCAAAGTTTGCCAATAATTATCACATGCCATCTACTCCACTACACTAACAACAATACATGACGTCACTACTACGTCACAAGCTTTTATTTATGAGAAGATCGGAAAGAGAAGGTACTGAACATCAATGCGAAAATGACCACGTAACCAGAACAGTCGCTTATAAATATTCCAAGAGTCGATACTGATCTATCTATATAGAAGTATATTACATTACGAAGTATTTTTGATGTCTAAGTGATCTCGAGCTGTGAGACCATATGTATACCTACGCTACTACACATTCGCTTCTGCTTTTGAAGACGATACATGTATATCTACACTACAAAAATTATGAGGACGGTTTATGAATAAATGAAGAGAAGGTTAACCTAGAGTAGAAGATAGCGAGCTAAAGGCGTTATTACTGACTGTATGCATGCTGCTCAATGATGACCGTGCATAAGATCTGCCAAAGTAATCTTTCCACAATTCCCGGTATCAAGCTGATCAAATTTCTGGCAAATTAAAAGAATGTCTTTATCTGATACCTTTCCCATCTCCTTCAGTTTGTATATCACGTACTCTGATTTACTGCATACAGGAAATCGACGTTAGTGTACTCGATCAGCGTGAATGTCAGGACACGATACATATACTATTATACAGTATACAAGCATCTGATTCACCTCAATTCGAGTTTTAAGATGCAGGGACTGTGTGTTAGAGGGAGCGCCAAGTACAAAGATCAAGACATCGCACATGCAACGCAATAGAAGCAAGTGCGACAAAGAATCACAACTACGACACCACACAACTCCATTCCAAAATGCAGAAGGAAGAAGAAATACTGAAAATTTTGTCAAATAAAAACCCTCAGGAGCCTGACCAAATATGGACAGGATTTTCAATGAAATAAATACTCGTAAATAAATAAGCACGTGAACACATTTAAGCTTCAGGACTCAAGAGGGAAGCCCGTTTTCTTCACGGGAAAGTCAAAAACCTTTATCAATCAAACTTTCATTACCCAGAATTTAAAAGCTTCCAAAAAGCTTAAAATGCGTGTATAAGCTTCTTGAATGGTTGGAGATATTAGGTATATCCAGTGGCGGATTCAGGACTTTTATTCAAGGGGGCACAAAAAAAATTTGACACGTTATCTATGGTGTCCACGGAAATATTTTTATATTTTGATTTTTTTTTCTCTATATTAATTAAGATTTAAGTAAAAAATGGGAAATAAATGGAACTTATAGATATTTTTTTTTAAAAATAACATTTTCTCTAAAATACTACGAAGTATATATATAAAAATAATGACTAAAAGTTGTAGAATATAATACATTTTGGTACAAAATTTAACAATAAATACAAGTAGTTCAATGGTTTAGAATTTGCCATTTTTCACATATGCCCAAAAACATTATCAATATTATGTAGCTACAAGGAATCGAACCCCATCTCCTAGATAGACACCTCCGTCCTCCACCATGTCATGATAACTATATGTCTATATTGGCGACTTATAAAAATTTATGTCGAAAATTTCATGGGGGGCACGTGCCCACCCGGGCCCACCCCTAGATCTGCCCCTGGGTATATCAAACTGCTAAAAGCAATCAAAGCCTACCCTCGAAACTCTTCCAAACCATAAGAGGCGCACATATTTTTTTTTTTTGGGGGGGGGGGGGGGGGGGGGTGTGTGTGTGGTGGCCGGTTATGGGGGCAAACTTGTTGCCGGTAAGCTTCCTCCACTAAATATAAAAATTACAAAAAAAAACTAATACTTGGCTCATGAATCTGGAAAAAAAAAAAATGATGATACGCTCCCACCATATTCACGGGCGTCCAGGAAGCACTAAGGATCCAATTGAATTGAGGGTAACCAACCTCGTTACCTCCTACTTCCATTTGTCACTCCATTACCTCCAATTCAAATGACCCCTTAAGGGTAAAGAGAAATCCAACATACAATTAACGTAAAGTATAAGCATACAACCAATCGGACTTCAATTTTTTTTCTTCCGAGGTTCAATTTCCTAGAAGTTTCCCAAGAGGTGCGATACAATGTACTCTATTTACTACGATAGCATGTTCAAGCAGACCAAAAACCACATTCTTTGCTGAGTTAGGTTTGTAAGTTAGACCGACGTACAAGATCTCCAACATGCTCTCAGTCACATACTCACATGCAATGCTTATGAAACATAATGGTTAGCAAAATGGGTTGACGAGTTCTCAGTTGCATACTTTCATTTTCCCTCGTTTCCCCTCAGAAACGGATAAGAAACGAATTACAACTCGTAAGCACAGATTGCTAGAGGTGAAGAATATGAAGGTGAAAGAAGCACTCGTGAAAACAGCATAAACAGCAATTTAAGTCCAGCAAAGTAATACGACTGCCATTCCCAACACAGTTTCATCAAGCACCTCGTACCATCAATCTACGGACAGGCATTGAGCAATACGACTCTAATTACACCTCATACTCTCAATATGTATCAAGAACACATAACATTCCGCTTCCTGGCTGACTATCATTAGTTTCAGCTCCCAATAGGTATCAAGGTCATACCCTGTTTCAGATCTATTAAGCACCAAATACGGTTTCAACATCACCCCACTGAAAAACAAGACGGATTATTTACCTGTTTTAGTTAACGCAAGATCATCTATGCAAGTACCATGACTTCCCAACTAAGCTAGCGTCGAAGGCAGTGTTGACACAACGAGATTTGAAATCACGACATGAGTTCCACCCTCATGACTTAACCAATTACGTTAATTACAGGAGCTTAAGTTAATTACATGGCAACAACATAGTCACTGAACAAAAAAAAGGTAACAGGCCAAATGGCCTGCTCTCACTCTTTCACCACAACAGAAAAAATGCCATGTAAAAACGTACAACAATAATTTCAACGGATCAACACGCAATCAAAGTGCATAATTAAAGCGGAAGATCAAATCCATACCTCACAAAACCATTATTATCAATATCAGCAGCAAGGAACTGTGACACAGTCAAATCCTGACCAAGCACCCATTTCGCCAACCTCCTATTCCGCTTGTCAACTCTAGCTTCAGCCAAGTAAAGAAAAGCCCTAGCAACAGCGAGAGTAGATACAAGCAACCAAATTGATGCAAAGATACGTCCATTCATAGATGTGAATGCTCTATCACCATACCCTACAGTAGTAACTGACATAACCGAGAGATAAAATGCATCCACCCAACCAAGGTTCTCCATGAAATGCATAACGCCAACCCCTACACCAATACACAAAACCACCACCCCTAACGCCAATCCAACCTTCATTCTAATCCTCATCCTCCCCTTCTTCACATCAATAATCACCGACTTAGCCTGTTTTCCGGCTTTAACAGTCTTAAGTAAGTAATTCTCTTGCAAGTCCAGCACATAACTAACCATCCCACTTAGTAGAATATCAATAAATCCAAACCCAACCAAGACGAACAAAATGGAGAACATCTTAGTAACGGTCGAATTGGGTGTAATATCCCCATAACCAATAGTGCACATAGTCACAATGCAGAAATACAAAGCATCCACAACAGGATGGGTTTCCCTCACAGTAAAGTTATGTCTATTATACCAATATATAAGAACCCCAAACGACAAGTAAACCAAAAGCAACAGAAACGCCTGCTTAATTATCGCTTTCGAAGTAGGTTCAGGCTTGTCCAACCCCTTCTTAAAAACAACATCATTAATCACAGCCATAGCAGGCGCAGTTCTAGACCTATGTAAATTTGTTTTCCTCCGTTTATAATTCGGATCAACCAGCCACTGTTGCTGCTGTTGTGACTGCTCCACAACAAACGGCACACTACCAGTATCCTCATAAACACTAAAATCACCGTTTGGAACACTAAAACCATAACTCTGAGCATTATGAAAGGGTGACGAGGGTCTGGGAGACGCAGTGGAAAGGGAAAGGGCATCCAAAAGATTACTAGAAGAAGAAGGATGGTGTTCCACAGAGCCGAAAATAAGCCGGTCTTTGTAGGCAGCAGAAGGGGTTAATGAAACAGAAATCTCTTCATTTTCAGGAAGTGCAGATAAAGTTAAAGGTGGTGGTGGGGTTACTTGAAGATGTTGGTTTCTTAATAATGGCAAAAGGGGTTCTTTTTCCATCTAAATAATTCATCAAACTACTATTATCAATAATTTTAATGGGGTTTCAAGTTTGGCGCCATTAAAATGAGTTTCTTCAAGCTTTTCCCACCTCAAAAGAAACGTTTTCTCCCTGTAAAACGCATCAAATTAAGAGAATAAACAACATTTAATTAATTAATTAATTAATTTACAAACTCCAGTGGTGGAGCTAGTGAAGGGCTAGCAGGGAAAGGGAGAATAAAAATTCCAACTTTTTTCATTCAATTTTCCGCCCCCACTAACTTCAAATCCTGACTCGACCACCGTACAAACCCATGTGAAATAATCAATTTTTAAAACATGCATACATGAGAAAAACAAAACATAACAAAATCATACCTTGGAATCAATTTGCCCTAGAAGAAACGACGATTGATTGATTGATTAATTAATTGATTAACTGAAACGAAATTCCAGAAGAACCCATTAATAAACCTCAAAAACAACCAAAATATGACAAAAAAAACAAAAAAAAAAAACAATGATTACCTGGAAAAGGTGAGATTTTGACCAAAAGAAACGGTTATTTTTGTTAGAAACCAATGAAGAAGAAAAGCAAGAGTTGCATAAACAAGATGAAATTAGATTAAAGTGATTAAAATGCGGCTAAAAAGGAGTGAAATTGAAACAGAATCAGGTGGAATCAATTAATAACGGTAATAAATAAATATGATAATAATAATTCTAAAAAAAATAAAATAAAGAAGCGGTGTACTTGGAAAATGGTGAAATTAAATAAATGGGGTAAGAATGAAATAAATGCAGAGAAAGAAAGAAGAAATGGATATAAATAATATAATCAGGAAAATGGAAAGGGTGTAAAAGAAGAAAGGGGGTTGGAAAATGAGGAAATGAGTTTCAGAAAAGAGTGATGAATGATTGAATGGTGGTTACTGATATACTAAATGACATTGTTAATTGTTAGTAATTGTTAATGGTGGTTACTGTCTTACTGATATAGATAGATGGATGTTGTGAATTGTGATTACTGATAATTGGTCAGTGTCACTGATTCAGCTTCAGGTTCAGTTGCATCACTGTATTTGTCATGGTGCAGACAAATTTCATGTGAACTATTCATGCTTTGGTTATGTCATCATTTGATTCTTTTTTTCATATCCGTCTTGATCAAACCGGGTTAAATAATGCAGAGTAGTCCACTTGATTAGTTGAGATGAAATTTTAAATTAAAACATCTTGTGCGAAATGGTATTATTCGTCATAAGTTGACTTAGTTGAGGATGAATAGATAGTATCTCTCTCACAACAATACAAGTGAGAGAATAAGTCGGGGGAAATAAAGCATTGTAATTTGTATCACATGCATTTTATAAGAGACATTATCTATCTCTAGTTTGTGATGGGAGTCGTCTTCAGTAAAAAAAATTGTTTTTTAATAATCTTTGTAGACCTTGTAACTTGTAAGTGAGTTAACCGGTGGGAGGAATTCCCGATTGGGCAATTTCGTGTATATCGGGGTGATATCATGTGGGGTTAGATATTATTATTTCGAATTCAGATTATTTTTTAGTAACTATTATCAATGTTAGTATTTATGTAACAATAAATATTCCATTCAGGTTACATTCAAGTCTTGAGTTTGGATATTGGGTCGGTATGTTTGGAATTGACCACCCATACTAAAATCTAAATAATACTCTCTGTTCCAAACCAGACCAAAGGTAACATTCTGTTTTTCTTGATTTTTTGCCTGAAAAAGTCGCATAATAATGGCAAATAATACGAACAGAGTACCACCTCAAAGCCCACCTCAAAGCAAGTATAACATATAGTTTGGTTCGTAAAATATTGAAAATTCAAAACGGAAATGAGGGTGTCATACGGTAATCATACACGCGTAACCATACAACAATACAAGTCATGGCATACAAATTGCAACGCGATAGACGATGAGGAATTATTGCCCAAATAACTTGTATAAACAAACACACTTGTTAGCGACATCATAGTGTATTACGGACTCAACTGAAACGGATTTACTCAAAATTACACACTTCCGTTGAAACGTGAGAAAATATTTAAAAAACGAAGGGTCAAATAAAGATCACAACACCACATTATGCACACAAGTGGGACTAAAATTTTATCCTGGACAGCTGATGGGTCAGAGCCAAACAAAGGACACAAATTGATTGCCTAACAAAAGAAGATAAGGTCTCAAATTTCAACCAAAAAACTTCTGTTTCAACAAAAATAAGTTTACATGTCACATTCGTTGATGATAATCTGATCGTTACCATAAGCGAAAACTCAAACGAGAAAGCTGGCTGCTAAATTGGCTACTTGACGCAAAAGTACGAAATAATTAAGAAACTTGAAATGTACCAAATATTTGACACATTAAAACTTCATCTACCCTAAACCTTGATAGCATACTTCCTCATGGGAAAGTACAGCTCCTTTTTCTTCTCCCTCTCGGTCTTCAATGATGCCTACAGAGAGTAACAAACAGATTTAGTCATTACAGTATTATTGTGTAAAACCAAAAAAATTGAACAAGTGAAAATACTAATTTGAATTAGTGTCCCAAAGGGTAAGAAAAAACAAATTGTTTGTGTTAGGCAACTGAAACAAAGGAATCATATAGAATAGGGGGCATAGTTACTAAAATCGGTGACTACAATTTCAAAACCAAGTTCTAAACACAACCAAAAGACCATAACTAACCAGAAAGTTCAGCAAAGTAAAGAAAAAAATGTGGGTGCAGTAGACTCATACACATGGGTTAGTGAAAAGTCTATAATACTAATCCTGTGAAGGCATTTCAAAAGATGAAATTTGTGTAATTAAAGCCTCTATGCACTCTAAGAGAAATCAACATTATCTCAAATCATACGACACATTTCAGACAACAAAATTCAAATGGTAACACGAGCATAATTTTCAGCAAACATGTAGTTTTTTGTTGAAAATACTCATCAAACACATGGGTTAGTCAATAGCCTCTCTTACAAATACAATGACTTTGCTTATCCTAAAATACATAATCTTTAACCAATCTACACATATTAGGCAATACACATACAAGACATAACAAGCACAGAAGTAACATGAAAATTAGACACCAAAATAAAGTGATGCCTGTCAAGAAAACCCAAAAACATGCAAGGAAATAAACATAAAATCCTAAAAAAGCTCATACCAATTTTACAACTTGAAAATAGACGGCAAAAGAGAGTAAAGAGGACAAATCTCATCGAGAGATAATTAAGTGTCAACAGCAATTTTTCAAAAAATTTAAGAGTAAAAATGACCATAAACAAATAACTTAAAAACAAGATTATTTTGAATTTGCTGCAATAGGCTCATATTCTATGGGTGTATAGGAGTCTGTCATACTAATACCATGAAGATATCTCAGTACGAGGAATTTTGTACAATCATAGCCAATTTGCATCTTACTTTAAGGTTCACTTAGTAAACAACCACGTTTTTATTGGAGCGTACTTC
Source organism: Silene conica (assembly GCA_029255685.2). Taxonomy (NCBI): domain Eukaryota; kingdom Viridiplantae; phylum Streptophyta; class Magnoliopsida; order Caryophyllales; family Caryophyllaceae; genus Silene; species Silene conica. The sequence continues at coordinate 81,728,473 of CM055314.2, forward strand.
ATTGCCCAAAAATGACCAACTTTAACAGAAAGAAAAGAAATAATGCAATAGGCTCATATTCTATGGGTGTATAGGAGTCTGTCATAATAATACCATGAAGATATCTCAGTACGAGGAATTTTGTACAATCATAGCCAATTTGCATCTCACTTTAAGGTTCACTTTGTAAAAAAAAACCACACTTTTATTAGAGCATGAGCTTCATTTCCCCAAAAAATGACTCAACTTTAGCAGAGAGAAAAGAAATAGTGCAATAGGCTCATATTCTATGGGTGTATAGTAGTCTGTCATACTAATACCATGAAGATATTTCAGTACGAGGAATTTTGTACAATCATTGCCGATTTGCGTCTTACTTTGTAAACAACCACTTGTATAAAATCATGAGCTTCATTGCCCAAAACATGACCAAATTTAGCAGAGAGAAAAACAGTGCAATAGGCTCATATTCTATGGGTGTATAGGAGTCTTTCATACTAATACCATGAAGATATTTTCAGTACTAAAAACTTTGTATAATCATAGCCATTTTACATACTCACTTCAATATTCACTTGGTAAAACAACCAAAACTTACGCTAGAACATGAAACTTCATTCCCATATAAATAACCAACAATAGCGAACAAGTGCCAATAAAAGATACTACAACAGTTTAGCAGAATCATTAGAAAATAATGATAACACAAATCCAGAAAAATAGAAACTACCCAAAAAAATTCGAATTAAAACTACAACTACAAAACTTTCGGCAGATGGAAAAATGAAAAATAAGAGTGCAATAGGCTCATATTCTATGGGTGTATAAGTAGTCTGTCATACTAAAACCATAAAGGTCTCTCAGTACGAGGAATTTTGTACAATCACAGCCGCTTTGCACTCTAATTTAGACTGAAAATACTTTCACTCATCAACAAAACAAGTTACAACACAGATCAGTTTCACTACTCAAAAGAAGAAAATACAAACTTAAAATTAGGTTTCAAAAGAGCAATTTATAAATACATAATCACAAACATATTTACCACATTTATCCTAGGATACACAATATAAAACAAAGTTGGAATGAAAATGCAGAGATATAAACAAAAAAGGGAGATAAAAGATGTTTAAAATAATGACCTGGTGCTTGGTGAGACGGCGGCGAATGGCACGGGTTTTCTTGGGACGGAGGTCAAGGGGTAAATACTTCTTGTTCTTGTATGCCTCCCTCAATGCTGCCTTCTGCTTTTGTGATATCACTGTCAAGACTTGTGCAATCCCCAATCTTACCACCTTACTGTTACAAAATTACATTATACCAAATAAGCAAAAATCCGCATTTTTATAATTAAAAGAACTGGCAATGTATTAACAGATAAAATAATCAATCACTACACTAAAATTCCTAACTAAAGGACATGCACCAATCACTACTATCATCAACACCAAGATGGGTTTCATATGAACTAATGATAAAACCATATCATAACACTACACTAAAATCTAGAAGACACACATTTACTAATCAGAATTATCACCATCATCATCACAATAATAAAACCCAAACCTCAGGTTCCAGAAATAAACAGTCATAAATCAGGATTGTTGCCGATATAACAAGTGAAAATAATGTCAACGAAAGCTAAAACCATTACAACAAAATAAATTAAACCCTTCATCATCCAAAACCTAAAATATCGTACAGTTACTAATCCCCAATATGATACAATTATAACTGTGTTAATAAATATCCTAAACCAAAGACATCATCTTGCTATTCAAGATTATGATAGAATCAAACCAACCCCAAAACATCATACTAATCCTCACTACTGTATAAATCAGCTTCATGTACCAAACCTTCAATATGAACAAATCAAACCAATGCCTAAACCAAAAACAGCATACTAAAACCTAATACTATGATTGATCATCAAAATGATAGAATTAAACTAAGCACTAACCAAAAAACACCTTACTAATTCTCAGAACCGTGATTAATCATCAAAATGATACAATTAATCTAAACCCTGAACCAAAAACATCTTATTAAGCACCATTAACGTGATTCATAATAATGACACGATTAAACTAAACCCTAAACAAAAGAAGACATTACTAATAATCAATATAATCGTGATAAACAGTATAATTAAGAAATAAATCAAGTAATTACATCTTGGAAAGCTTGTTAGGAGCACCACCAGTGACCTTAGCAACACGAAGAAGAGCTAACTCAGCCTTAAGATCCTTGAGTTGAGCCAATAAATCAGGCTTTGATTTATCCCTAAGTTCATGAACCTTGATTCTTGCTGCACATTGTTAAATCAAATTAGGGATGAACACGTTGAATAAAATAAATCAATTTCGCAGAAATTAACAGAAATTAGAAGAAAGAGGGGATGAGAACGATGAATGAATTACCCATTTCTGCGTGCGGCGGAGGTGAGAGAAGTGGAAACCCTAGAAATGAATGGGACTTACCTCAGTGAGAGAGAGAGAGAATTGGGAACGGAAAGGGGTTTATATTTATAGATTAGGGTTTTTAATTTGGGCCTTTCTGCATTTTTAGTCCACCAACTTATTTGAGTGGTGTTTTTAGGTTATGTCTCTTGCTGCTCTGCTTAAATCCGATAAATCTGACCCGAATTAATTTAAGTGACTCGATTGGGAAATTTATTCATGTCAAATCCACTTATATCGATATGGAGTATCGTTTTTGTTCTCATTTTATGAGAGGTTTTAAAAAACAAATTGTTATTCATTTTATTTATTTTTCTATATAAATAGATAAATACGAAATAAAAATGTTTATTTTCCAATCGTTACGATATCGAACTTCAATTTTAAAACTTGATACGAGACGAGGATGAGCTTAAATCTAGGTCAATATCAAGTCTCTATTAAAGCTCAAAGTAAATTGGCTCCGATTAGTACACCCTAAGGGTAAGATTATCCAAACACTTTCCAAAATCTTAAAACGGTTTTACACTAACTTTTGTTATTTCTTTATTTCTTTATTATTCAGACTCACCCAAACCCACATAATCACGCTGAAATGGAGAATTGCTTAAAAAAATTGTACGAGGCACGGTCGAAAATTGATTTCACATGCGAGGAAGTTTAACCCACCACTAGGGATGTCAATGGGGCGGGGCGGGTGCGGAGGGGGGTCAACCCGCGCCCGCCCCGCGAGCTTTTAATGTGCACCCGCACCCGCCCTGCGACCCGCGGCGGGTTGAACCTTTCAAAACCGTCCCCGCCCCGCGGGGACCCGTTGACCCGCCTAACTCCTCAAGAAATGTAAATCGTGAATCTAAAATATACTAGTCGTAGTACTTATACAAATAAGTTTTCGCAAAATGTCTTAACATTCAATTAACAAGACTCCGTTGAGCCATGAAACGGTTTTACATACAAATATACCACGAAACACATGCACAAATAGCAGCCCAAATACGGAATACTGAGTAGTGAACTAGTGATTATTGCCTTATTGGACTACTGGGTAGAAGTTACTTACTTGTTTGGCCTGATTGGACTACTGGGTAGAGGTTACTTATTTATTAAAAGTTTTTTTAAATTTTTTAAGTTATATTTTTTATCTATATGTATTACTATTAGATATTATTATTTATTAGGTGGGTATAAGCGGGGCGGGGACATGTGGGGCGGGGCGAGCGGGGTGGGTGTGGGGCGGGGTGGGTATGGGGCGGGTCTCATGTGATACCCGCACCCGCCCCGCGACCCGCGACGAATGATGCGTTTGAAAACCATCCCCGCCCCACGACCCACCAAATCATTACCCACACCCGCCCCACGTGGGGCGGGCGCGGGGCGAGACCCGCCAAGACCCGCCCCATTGACATCCCTACCCACCACCAGACTAAAGTCGATAACCCGGACTCGGTTTGCAATCCGTTTTAGTTGAGCACTTTTTCTTCGCAGTGAAATCATACTCTAAAGCTCATTTCCAAGGTTGTTTCATAGATTTTGTTTCCACAATCATAATGAAGACACACCTGAGATGTAATCGATGTAAACATGTCGAAAATGGTGATGAGTTATGACGGTGGTCGATTGGGCAAAGTTGACGGAAATATAGTGATTAATAGCAGGGGAGAAGAGAGAAATTGGTCCGTCGATAGATATCATGGGTTTCTACTTGCCTTCCTCTCTTCTCGATCTCTTGACTCGATCTTTCCCCAGGTTAATCTCCATCTCTCATCAAGAGGACGGAGAAAAGAGTGATGCAATGCAACTATAGCCTAATGTGAGAGGGCAAAGCGATTCTAACAGCTGTTTCGTAAGTAAAAAGAGACAAACAGTGATGGATTGCGTTAGTCGCGTGGTTAAGGGATATGGAAAGAGAAGTCGGGTTAGGGAGACTAGCATTAAGCCAAGGAAATGCGCAAAATTGACGATAAGAAACTTTGCAAAACGGTACAAGGCTATGATGTCCCAGCGATATCAAGTTCTCTAGTCACAAAGAAAAATTGTCTTTAGCTTCGTTAGCTTCATCAGCAACGATAATTATACACACATAAGTCTACTTTGGCTCGTCTGATGCGAAGACCGACAGTTTTAGACAATAAGCAGTTTCTTTCTAACCCCAGTAGTGAACAGTCCACTGCATCTAATCATCATCTTCTAGGACACTGCGACGCCTTTGGATCTAAATAATTATGAGCAAAGAAGAAGTCAGCAAACAAAAGAGACACATATAGTGACTTCAGATTTCCATTTGCGCATGTGCTTGCTGACGGTTAAGGGATATCACAAACTTACAGTTACTCTGGTTTGTTTGGTGGTCTGAGTGTTGATTTGCTCCAACAATGTTATTAATCTCTCCTCCGTTACCTGTAGGTTAGTTGAGCATAATCGAACCTCAGTTGGTCATTTTGCAACACAATAAGCGAATAAACAGTGTTTTTTAAAAATTTCGAGTCTCATACGGGAGAGGCCGAGAGGCTTATGTGACGACACTCCCTCAAAATCCTCTATATTTTTCACTTTATCGGTAGGAGCAGTAAGTGAGCAGTAACCCTAAACCCTAAACCCTAAACCCTAAACCCTAAACCCAACCCACATATTCGTTAACATCTAAAATTACTCACTGTCCCAAATCTCAATTACACGAGTTAGGGTTAAAAGGCTGGTCTCGTGTGTTCTTTTAAAAAAAAATGGTTTGCTGGAAGAGAAGTTCAGTCTGACCTTTTCAGCTATTTGTCCACTCTGAGCAGCTCTTATTATAACATCCTCCACGCCTCGAGCCTTCTCGGGCTTCACCAGAGCGATGCGAGAAACTGATGGGCAAGAAAAAGAAAATTAGACGTAGACATTTAGCACCAACAGGAGGGATGAATTGCACTCAGCACGGATCATAGACCGGGAATAAATGAATAATACTGTTAGATATATCTGATTGCAAAAAAGATGGGAATAAAAGTTACAAACTCACGCTTCATAGCAACAGGCCAACATCCCTTTAGTTTATTAGCCAAAACCAAGTTTGAGATGATATACTCGAGCCCACATATCTAAGTGGTTGGACAAACTCACTAAACAATAACCATGAGAGCTTTATCACTTGGTAAAATTCCCTCTATTAAGTCCAAAAACGTAAAAGACTATATTCACAATGTAATTCTTACGTTATTCCACTCACGTGACTAAGGTTGTAAATGATCTGCTCCGGCTTGCAGAGCCCTCGAGTCGGTTCGATCAAAGCTCAACTCGAGCTCCGTCAAACCAATCTCTAACCTGGCTCAAGCCAAGCTTCATCAAATCCGATCCGGTCCAAAGCTTAACTAGGCTCGAGATTCGAGAAGCTCGTGGGCTCTTTTTAATACTTTTAACATAATTTTATTATTTGATTAAGCGTTGCATAGTGTCAAGCTGGTGGACATCTTCAAGTTTTTTAGAGGTAGACAACGTGGAAATTATAGACGAACAATAATAGCTCGACGATGTAAAAGTTGTATAGAAAAAAAAAATTGTATAAACCTTCTTTTAAAGTTCACAAATTCTCATTTGTGACGGCGATATCCGTCACAAGCTTGTGACGGATACCGTTTCCTCTCACAAAATACCCATGAGAGGTAAGTGGGAAAGCACATGAAGGGTGCCCCACCTTGTCCTCTCTCCCTTTTTGTGAGAGGTCACAAGCTTGTGACGGGATTAGCCTGTCACAAGCAGCCCGTCACAAGCAAGACCTGTTGAAAGTTCACAATCCCTTCCTCCCATTAACACCTACTATCAAAACTTGCAAATACCATAAACTCATATAATAAGCTAAAGTTTTCTGTTTGGGATGTGTATTGATCACAAAGCATAACTAATTGCCAAATAAATTTGCTATATTCTATCAAGTGAAGTTATACAAAAGCTAAATCTTCTAGTATTACACTTCTCATGATTCTAAACGTCTGATTACAAAGACGGGAATCACGGGATGCATCATGCATGGAGCAAATTTACAGACCAAGACACCATATAGGAAGCAGAAGACTCCCACAAAATGAGAATGGAAAGGAGGTGATATATTTGCCAGTTCCAAGATAAACAAAATTATGTATCATCCTATACTACTACTCACTAATAAGCCACTAGATGCACCAGACGTCCGTAAGAGACCAGGAACAGATGAATGCACCTGCTTGATGCTCGATAACATTTTACATCAAACAAAATCGATATTGATCATGTTTGGGATCTTCATAGCACCACAAATTAGCTTTAAACAAGTGTGATGCATACTGAAATGACAATAGCCCAAGGTGCACTATTTTTGAACAAATTTGCATTTTTTTTAGACAAACATTTGAACTATGATATTTTGGGATCTTAGCGAGAGTAGAAGAAAAAGAACTAAATGAAAAATATGGATATTGCAAGCAGTTTGTCTAGTTTGTTGTGTCTTATAAAAAAGGCACACCAAGGCACCTCCAAACGTTTTCGCTAATGCCTTCGTAAAGCTAGCACACAAGCGCTCTGAGGCACACTTTTTCAAATTATGCCCCAGAGGGCAGAGGCCATATGTATCATAACCAGCAGTATCTTGCAGCACAAGAGGCATGTCCATCAGCCTTCTATTCATTTGCTTAAATGGAATGTTAACAGTTACAAACGCGCACATGGGACAGCGAGTATACCACTGCACTCCTAGGATTCAGGCTAATAAAATCACTCATTCTTCACAGCTCTGCTGTCACTGCCTCTCATACCATTATTTTAAAAAATCGGCTTGTGCATAGACCTATACGCTATAGCACTAACAAAAAGAACCAACCAGCACATAGGAAATTAGGCCATAAACATAAATCAACTGCATCAAAAGACGATGCAAATATGAAAATCCAATTCCAAAAAGAGAGAGCCTTCGAGGTGGTGACAACTGACATGGTGCTATTATAAAGAAAAAGGACCCCACAATTACATTTCTAGGCCAAAAACTGAAAGAGAGAAACCCACTTCATTCAAGTGATCAAGCCATCATTTCACACAAAAAAATTCTTATGGAATAAGAACGAGTATAAAATATTGTCAGGACTTACGCCTTTCACGTGCTGCAGCTGACAGAATTTGAGCAAGCATCACTTGCCTTCGTTCTTCAGCATCTCTGCATCACATATTTCAAATAAAACAATTACATGAACCATGATTAACAAAGTAACAAAGACTAAAGGAACCGTTTTGTCAGCAACCAACCTTTTAGCTTCTTCTTGAGCTGTTTGTTGTTCAGGGTTCGGCTGACTTCCCTGCTTGGAAATTTCCACCATTAGTATAATTACGCAAGAAAATAAAGGTTCGTGAATTACACAAGTACAATTCAACATTTTAAGAAGACAAATCCTCACCACGCCACGCTGTGCCATTAGCTCTTGCATTCTTTTCTGCCTGATAGCTTCCAACTCAGGGTCTGCCTACAGAGACAGGATAACGTATTATAGTACTACCATTGAAAACAATCGCATAAATCTTACCAATCATCCAACCGCTACAACTGATTGCTCATAAAAATATAATGGAAGTAATAATCAATCATTTCCACGACATACCCAGTTGCTCAAGAAAAACCCATCTCTAAAACATAGCAGCAAAACCCCTAAATCGGCATTCCTTAAAAATCTAACTTTCATCCCACATTAAGTTAGCAAATTAAGAATTAACAGAGGCAAACAAAACTCTACCCCATCCGTCCCAAACTCCCAATCATTTGTATAGCTTTAATTAAAATACGGGTCACATATCATAAAAGAAAAAAACTACGCCCTCCATCCCAAATTCCGAATGATTTGTTTATCTTTGATTAACATACTCCTCACAAAGAACACGAAAGATGAACAAATGATTGAGACGAAAGGAGTAAACAGTAACTAATTAGGACAGAGGAAGCGTCTACTACAAATGATTGAGACGGAGGGAATATCAATCGATTGGCAAACTAATTAACCCAACAATTAGGATATCGTCCCCGAATACCATCATCATAAACACCAGCAGAAATAATCGGCAAAAGGGTGATAATATATGGAACTTTGAATTGTAAAAATGAAAAAAAGTCAATTTTACTCCAAACCCACAATTCAAATCAACTAAAACTACCATCTTATTGAAGATTAAAGATTTTGTCATGAATTTACAGTTTATAACTTTGAAACCAGAATTTTTACTGTGGGTAATATGCCTCTATACTAAGATTTACGATTTACTTACCCAAGTTTAGGTAAATCAATAAAAACAGAATAAATAAAGTACGTGAAGAAATGAAGAAAGGTAGAGAGATTGGAAGTATTTACCATTGTTGTTGATGGTGAGAGATGTCAGAGGATTAAGATCGGAGAAGGTGTGTTACTGCAGACGGACTGCAGAGTTTCAAGTTCTCAACTTTCTGAAGACAGAATAACACAAGGGAGCGTTACTGATACGCGTGTATCGTCGGCCTCTAATTTTAAGTTTATGTTCCAGTTCTGGTTCCGTTTTATTCGATTTAGTTTAGTTCACTTTAAACTAGTTCGTTCTAGGTTTATTTTAACTTTCTTTGTGTTTGATTGGTTTTGATTTCATTTCTCCTTAAACTAGTTCGATCCAGGTTTATTTTAACTTACTTCGTGTTAGATTAGTTTAGTTTAATTGACTTTAATCTAGTTAAAGACTTGAGTATATTTAGCCGCGTTTATGTAGATGATTTAATTCTAGTTAACTTTAAACGTTTGGTTTAATTTCGCAACACATGTTTTTCCTCATAATGTCCTAATCCGTATAACGTATCAATCATGACTTTTTTATCTTGACTTTTGTTCAATCGAGGCTTCTGCGTTATAGAGGGTTAAGGAAAAAATATTATTTTCGTAGTGGAAAGTTAGCATGTTATGTTCAGTTGTATGTCAGATCATGGTTTTACTAGTGATGCAAATTAGGGAGTTCATGGATTTTTGAGGAGAGGATAAGGTGAAGGTGGGTGACTCGGGTATATGTTTAATGTGTGCTACGAATTGGAGATTTTTTTGATAGGCATTTGAGTTTTTAATATAGATGAGAAGATTGATATAAGGTGAGTAGGTAGGAACTAAATGAATGTGCCGGAAGATGGTTATGGTGGTCTGTTCGTGATATAGTGGATTGTTTTCTGGTAGATTATCCATGTCGTGTTTGCGTGTGTGTTGTGAACAAGTCAATAAAGTTATACGAGTTATTGTTTTTGTCATTTTTCGTGATTTTATGGAAGAAAATAAGATAATTTTATGGTAATTTCCCTTCTCATATGATCATCTTCTAGGATGGAACCACATTTAGTTGTATGTTATTACTTATTCTCCTACACCTATTCTATAAACCTTTTGGAAAACTGAACAAGTGGTATTAGAACTGACAATTTGGCAAAGAAACCACAAGTCCCCAAGGTGTGATGTGGTGGTGATGGTGCCCTAGATGACGCGGAGTAGCCTGGTTGACCCAAAGTGGGATTATATCAGGAGTGAAGTAGCACCAAGTGAGGGGGAGTTTCAAAAACACATATGTAATAAAGGAAGATTGTTTTTTTTTTTTTTTTTGGCAGCAGTAAAAAGTAATTATAATACCCAAAAGTTACAGAACAAACTAAAAAGCTATGGTGCACTAACTAGCAAACTTAGTGCAATAAAGCTATAATTAAAGATTACATAAAAATTCAAAACATCTAAGAAAACAACGAAGCAAATAAGAACGAGAGCAGGCTGATGAAGCGAAGTTTGAAGACGAGCAAAGTAGTCGACTTCAGCAGCTTTACTTGAAAATCCCACGGGCCAACGGGACGGACCAGGTACATTTACGCTACAAGAGCGTAGAAAGAAAAGGGGAAAAACAAGCCGAACAAGCTTGTCATCAGCGGAGACGAATCTCCTATACCGTGTCAATCGACCCAAACAATCCAAAGACCTACGACCCAGAGGATCAAGCAAACAAAGAAGAGCAACTAAAGAGCGCATCCCAACCATTCTCTTAGCAAGGAACCTCGCACTTGCCTCGTGAATACAATAGGAACTCCAATAAAAGGAGATTATTAATAAAACATAAAAGCAAGAAAGAAATTGAACGATGGAAGACATTAACTTGAGACCACCGCATCAGACCAACCAAATACATTGTCAATCCCCGACTTCACCTAACCCAACACATCGCAAATACCCAAAAAAACCCAACAACCAACAACCTCCAACTGAACCACAACATCAAAACAAACAACCCCAACATAAACCCACAAAAGACCGCTCAAACAAAAATCAAAACAACCCAGATTCCCCAACCGAAAAGAAAGACCCGATGACAACAAAAGGACCCAAAAACGTTAACAACCAGACGAACCGGGACATCCAAAACTGAACAAACCCAAAGACACGAACCGGAACTGACTCAAAGCTTCAAAGACACATGCATGCAACAAAAGGGAGAAAAAAACCAAAAAACACCACAGACGGATCAAAGACTACCGATTTACCCGAAGACACCTCCCAAGACCACCACTTACAAGTGACCAGACCAACAAGACAACACAAGAAATGGGACCAATAGGTGGGAGAAATGGGGGGATCACCATATTAGACCCAAAACACGATCTCATAGAGAAAAGAAGAAGGGATGAACAATACTCATCAACACAACCACAAACAACCAGGGGTGGGGGAAATGGGGGGATCACCCTGGGTAGGAAAACTAGTAACGGTGACAGGACAAGGTGTCGCAGGAACGACAAAGACAAGAAAAAAACCAAACACGGACGGATGATAGACTTGAACGCCATCACCACCACCAAACCACCGATGTTGCATGCAAAGTGTCCGACAAGGAGACAGCCGGAAAGACAGGTGGAAACAGAATGGAGAGACCCGATCGTGTAGAACCTCTTACAAAACGGGTCAAATAGATCAAAACAGATAGAGGGAAAATCCGAGGTCAAGATTTAGGAATTAAAAGAGAGGAATAAGTAGTCACCGGAAATCGAACAGAACGATCCCATCTCCGGCAACTGAGCAGCCGGTAAAGGAGACATCGGGGAGAAGTGAGGAAGAAAGTGATGGATCTTGGCTTTTTGGAGAAAGGGATGTGTCGATTCGCCGGAGATAGGCCATGGAAAGAGCCCATCTCCGGCGAAAGGGTAAGGGAAGATAATGGGGTAGACAAAGTATGGATGGAAGATGAAGTGGAGCAAAGAGATTTTTTTGGGGTTTTTTGGGGTTTTTTTTGTAGAGAGAAGGGAGAGGAAAAGTTAGAGAGGGATGAAAAAGTTTCGTTTACCCCTTAGAACTTAATAAAGAAAGATTGTTGAGAACCCTTCTTATAATCATATATGAACATTGAGGCATTATGTCACAACGATAGATTTAGAGGTGTGGATCGAAAAGATTAGCTCATGTAAACTACTCTTATCACCAACTGTTTTTAAAATGAGAAACCTTCTTATAATCTTATATGTACATTGAGGCACTATATCACAAGCATAGATTTAGAGGTACGGACCAAAAAGATTAGCTTATAAGAGTTGGTAAACTACGCTTATAAGAGTTGGTAAACTACGCTGATCACCAACTGTTTTTAAGATGAGAAACCGTTCACTTGTGAATCAATCTCGTAACTTACAACCAAGGTAGTTTTCTTTTGTTTGAGGAATAGCTTGAAAACCAACTTGTTCGTGTAGAGTAATCCCGATTATTAAAAATACCCTCTCGTTCCGGTTATATAGATGATCAAATTACCCTTTAAAAGTACTCTTAATAGGAAAAGGTAAACAAATAAATAAAACGCCCATAAATGGAATACCTCAACAAATGACTGACGAAGTAATTTGCTATCAACTTGTTCAGTCATCCCCTTTACTAGGGTCACAAATTAATGCCCAGCAAGTTATAATCTCGAAAACTAAACGTTTTCTTTTCGGTCAGACAAGCACAAGCACAGTCGACGTAAATTCGCAAATGGCCAAACAAATCTACTTGCTACGGTGCTACAGTACTATATTTAGAACTGAACACCAGTAATTTGTTCTTTACTTGTTTGTACGGAGCAATTTAGGATACAAAAAACCCGACCATTATGAATCCACTAAACCGTCTCTCACAAGTTTTTGTGACTGAAAAGAAGCCATTTGATATCTAAGTTCCCAAAACATGAACACATGAATGAGCAAACAAGTGAAACAACCAACCAGAGAAAACTTCCACTATCGGATGATAAAAAGAAAATGTAACCGTTACGAGGGAGAACATGAAAAACTAGGAAAGATTAGCACACAACCGTTCATCCTATGTTAGCCAAACTGGAAACTGGAAGTAAAAAAAGGACAACCTCCAGCAACAAGGCCACCAGTTGACCCGACGTCACGTCGTAAGTATCTGGAGGTAGGTACTAGGGAGAGTTTGTTTAGTAGCTGTTTTGCCACATGTGCTGCTGGCTTTGCTTTGGTTGCTGTCCTTGAGAACCGCCACCAAGGGACCCGCCATCCCTCAACATCTGCTGCTGCTGGTGGTCAAGCGAGAGGCCGCCCTGAGAATGGTAGTAATTAGGGTACCCTGCTTGAGCCCCGTAGTGCTGTGACGGTGGCTGCTGGCTTTGTCGGAAACCACCAGGCTGCTGCTGGTTTTGCCCCTGGGAACTGTAATATGTGTTACCAGGCACGCCCGACATGCTTCTCGAGTCTGCTCCCTGAATCCAAAACACAACCACTTTCATTCACAGCCTCGCAGACCAAAAAAGAAATTAAACCCGTGATCACGAGGACCACAGGCCCACGACTCACTCATAAATTTCTTGAGTTAATAATCGGCTTTGGCAGGTCCTTGAATAATTTTGATCATGAAATACATAAAACAAAGATTGAAAAGCTGGGCACAATTGTATGCTCACTTTATCAATCTTTTATCAATATAAATCATACAGTACAATTTTAAATTCAAAGAAAACAGTGTAAATCAGATTTTTGACCAGGATTTGGATCAGGTTCGGATTCTCAAATTGCAGAATTTAGGTTTCAGATTCAGTTTGGATTTGGATTGGGGATCAAATAAGTTGGGTCGGGCTTGGATCATGCTCAAACTCAACTCAGACCAATTTCCCGTATACAAATATACAATGCATGTCCAAAAAAAGAGAAAAATAGAATACCTGCTGGAGAGAAAGCAGATGACTAGCATCTTTATATTGAGAAGTTAGGATATCCTCATAATTCATAGAATTGCCGGGAGGAGCGCTTGGAGGATTCAATGAGAAATTACTAGGAATGTTATTGGAATTCCCAAAACCGCCATACCCAGAGGGTACAGCACCAGACTGTGGCAAACTGTTAAGGGAAACATTGTTCTTGTACTGGGGAAGCATGGCTGCCAGGGACTGAGGATATGTAGAGTTTCCGGCTGCAAAAGCTTGCTGGAAAGCAGATGGCATATATGAGTAGCCTTGATGCAGGAATGGGTAACCCATCATATTTAAGGGACCGACAGGAACTGAGTGTTGAGAATAAGGATGCATAGCCAGGTGTTGCGGAAGACCTGTTGCTCCAGAAACGCTACCGCCTGGTTGACCTTGTGTCGGTTGGGCAGCTAAGTTACTTGTCTTCAGCGCCTACACCAAACACAGTAATATAAATGGATTTTCGTCAACAGTAGTTTACAAGTACGTGCCACAAAAATAGTAGTTTTACAAGTATACCTGTCACTAAAAAAGAAAAAGAAAAAGAGTTTCTATGTTGTACCCCTATGTTCATTCAAAACCTTGCATCTACGGTAATAACTGTATACCCCCATTTTTCTAAATTGTCCGATACACAGTAAACTACATACAGAGTTCTTGAAAAAGAATTGCCAAGTGAATATAATGAATATGATTTATGGTAATGGCTCAACACATTGTTGGCGAGTAATCAATTAGATCCTTGCTACCAGTAATACATTATGCTTACGCTGATACAAACACAGTTCTAAGAAGAATTGATGATGAGCTACTAAAAATAAGTCGTAAAATTAAATAAATCTCAACACAAGTTATTTTCAGTGACCTAACACGTAGCTGCAAGCCCGCAATAGAACCATCACAACTCACTAAAAGATCAGACTCAATCGACCCAGGTGAGAGCACAACAGTTTTCATTAGAAACCAAAGTATATCTACTACTCACTAGAAGGCCAACATACACTGACAAGCATGAAAACAGAACAAATTTATGATAAAGCAGATTACCTCAGCCATTGAAGTAGTGGGACCACTGAGAGATGAGATGCCGGCATACTTTGCCGCTATAGATTGGGAAGTGGGGAACTGAGAATAAGCAAGCTCAGCCTCTCTTAAAGCATGCATATTTGATGCCAGCAGTGAGCTTGGTAAAGAATTGGAATAAGGCTGGAAAAGAAAGAAATTCAGAAGTAGTCAGCACCTTCAGATGGAAAATACAAATCATCTGAAGTGTACAAGATGTCAAAAAGGGCATCAAATGCAATGACAATAAAATATGAAACCAACAGACTGCATAAGCCGGAAAAAACGATGAAACGTTTTCATAAGGAAGGAGTTTCATTCAGTAACCTCTTGCATAAAATTTAACACGATGATAAAACATCATAAGCAATGACAAAGAAACAAGATCAATACAACGATTAAATGGAAAGAGCTTGTGTCCTCACCATGACACCTGGCAAAGAAGGAAGCCCCTGCATCATCTGAGAGCTTGATGGGGAATGACCGAAGGATGAATTTAACTGCTGGTTGTTATCATACATGTAATTAGCAGTTGTTGAGGGGAAAGAATACTGATTAAGTTGCGTGACTTCTGGGGCTTCTTGTTGCAACATATCCGTCTGAGAAACCGATGGAGCTTCAAAGTTGCCAGAATCATCACCGATTTCAATTCTATGAGCATTATTTCCATCTACTGCAGTTCTCAGATGCCCATCCTCATAGAATTCAGAATTTCTGCACCAATAGTGAAGTTAGGGCCCGGACACCAATTATACATAATAATATACTAAGTACGACAACGGGTTGGATCATCGATTTAAGCCGAGGTTTGAAATATGTGAGTCAGGCTTAAGCTCAAATGTAAAATACGGGGTCATCCCAAGCATCCAAAACAAATTATGTTTTATCATATTAAATTATTGATTAAAAGGTAAACTGAAGTTGTGTAAAACGGTAAACTAACTATATACGACATCAAAAGCCGTGATGCAAACTTTTGCGGAATAAAATGTTGACTGATGATTTTGAAGGAGTGAATATGCAAAGCATTTAGTGGATGATAGGGAAGAAAAAGCTTAACGAAAATATATTTATTTTCCCCCCGCTAGCCCTCTCTCCGTCTGCCACTGATAAGAAACTAAGAAATTATTTAATAATATTAAAATAAGCATCTAAGTTCAAAACAAAGGTACATCATAGTATTTGGCCGCACCTAGCTTCAGAGTCCCCAGCAGAAGGGGCATCAGTAGAGGCAGCAGCTTCCTCTTCATTATCGTGCACAGGCCTGGAAGCAAATGATCCAGAAAAGGGGGCACCCATCCCAGATCCAAAGCTTCCAAAGCTCAAGTGAGATAGGTCAGCAGTCTGTTTCAGGTGTTCCGGAATTTTCACAGTAGGACTATCACCCTCAGATTGTGTATCTTCATCCTTTGACAGTGATATACCCTCAAAATTGTTGGTCATTGATGTTACGGATACACTGGGATCTTCAACTGTACCACAGCACGAACAAATTGAAAATATTAAGACCAGACACGTCTACAATCAGATTATTATCTGACAATTCAATGAGCCGAAAATTACAAAATTACTCCACTACAGCAAAGGCTCACACCCAAGGGGCAAGGCAAGGTAATGAGGTCAGGTTACCAGATGCACTAGCAAAACAATAAACAACAAGACCAACTTTGCTTAAAAGCCTCAAGGATTAGTTGTTTAGAAGGGTGGTATCATAAATGCTTCAAAATAATGTTGGTGAGCCATTTTGCTAAATTCCATTGTCCAAGGCCAAAGGAGAGCAAGTCTTTTGCTTCATTAAAAATGGAACCAAATTGCACTAACAAAGGTAAAAAAAATATTAATACAAGTGCACTAGTACAGAACATCAGAAGCCAAGATGCTTACTCACTCATGTATAACAGCTATACATCAATAAACAATCCCAGTTCAAGAGACAAAGAGACACACAGCACATTCTGCAATGAGAGCAAATACCTTCATTATGGTTAACCTGATACGAGCCAGTGTTCTGGTAGTGATCATTATCAAATCCAGATGCACCAAGAGAACTGTTCTCCTGCATGTCTCGGTGTGATTCGACAAACGTTGCTTGTTCATCATCAACAGTGTCATCCCCTTCAAATCGCACCTCATCGGTCTGTGGATGATATTGTAGATTTGCTCTGTCATCATACGGTTCGTTGTATGGCTCACTTTCTACAGCATGCTCAATGACAGAAGAGCCCCGAACAGCTGGTGGCTCCTCATCTTGGAGCCACGAATCATCGAGCGGTATATTGTGGTGTCCTGCTATTTCAGATTCCAGGTTCACCTCTGAGTCCTTGGTAGCATAATTTTGTGATGCATGAGAATCATAATGTTGACTACTCATATGCTGTTGAGATACATTAAAGTTGCTGGAGGTTTTCCCAGGCTGTCTTCCCATCTTAACAATGTCTGCCATGGACACTTGACCAGGCATTCCTGACCAGGCAGACTGAAAGCCAGAGGGCTGAGGTGTAGGCAATATGCTTTCAGCTGCACTTATTGAATATGTTTTGTCTGTTGATGGATCACTACAACAAACATAAGATACACCTATTATTATCACGAGTTTTACCCAATTAACAGGCCCCAAAAAACGTAGAATAACAGATTAACTATGAAGTCGTATCATATGTTCGCTACAAGCAGCTTTCAAACTAAACTTCCCCTAATAAGTAGTCCCAAGTACATAAGTACAACGGCAAACTAAAAAGAGTGCAGAGTTGGAAACACTTGATAAAACAGATGGAAATAAAATTCACCATAATCAAGTACTACAGAGAGCTAGATTGAAACTAAATCACATTGGCAACGAGAATAAAGATTCATTTCCGATGAATCATATTCTTCCGCTTTGGACGATGATTGACTGAAGTAAAATAGCTCACCAAACACTGTATGCTTCTTGTACCATGATGCAGCCGAGTGTTTGGCAGGTTTTTCTAAACTTGATAAAATAATTGACAATTAATACAACACAAAAAGTTGTCAATGCATATTACAGCACAATTTGTGTTACGGGATCATCTAGAACTTGCCACAAAGTGTTTTTGGGTGAAAATAGATAATGTCGCATTACCATCTGACCCCCCCATCATGGGCGAACCCAGTAAGTAGCAAGGGGTAGCGGCTGCTACCCCAAAATCAAAAAACTCAGTTTAGACGATGGTATCTCGCTACCCCAAAATGAGACGATTAATAATAAATACAACTGAAGGCATTATTATAGCAACAAAAGTGATATAGCTTAGTGGTAAAACTCTGGTACTCCAAGCGTTAGACCTCAGGTTCGAGACTCCTACATGCTATTTAGCCTTCTTTTTCCGATTTTTCGTAGCATTTCAATATTTAGTTCTTCATCTTTGGTTAATTTGTTATTCATTGCAATTTTCCAAATTGATTATTTACATAAGATTATGTACTAGGGAGTATGGATTTTTTTGTAATTTTTTTTAAACCGTGTAAAATAAGATAGGTTGTCGAATTATAATGTGAAAATCTTAAAATATTACGAAGTAATTTTTGTATGACAAAGCTATATCAAAATTACAGCTGAGAAATAAAATAACGGCAAAATTGTTACTTATAAATGAGTTTAAGTTAATATCGACCATTCATTTGATTGTTTGTCGTGCGTTTGTGATTGTATTTGTATTTTTATATGTTCAGCACATTTTTTCGCGAATTTCATTTTTACAGAAAAATTACTTGATAAGTTCGCTACCCCATTTTTTTAATCCTAGGTTCGCCCCTGCCCCCCATACATCATATGCAAAAGTTGAGTGAAAGTGACACCTAGAAAAAGGTTGATAGACAACAAAAGAGGTGGTTCTACAGAAGATTGAGATCTATCATACAATAACAAATTAATAGGTAACAAAAACAGAGGGTAGATGCTTTTAGATGCTACAGTTTAAAATCAATAGGAATTGCAATCTCAAGAATGAGAAATTGGAAGTGAACATACCCAACAGCTGTTTCCCAATTGTTCACATTGTATCCTGCCCCATCCGTTGTAGAACTTGTGTACACAGATGGAACAATCTCTTTCTTATAAACAGATCTCCCACGTGGTGCAGCATAGTCTAAAAACGAAAGAATCAGAATCTCCCTCACCAAGATATTTATAAGTAACTGTACTCGCGATGAAGGCAACTGCAACTAACCTGAGGCACCAAACTGGGTGGTGTTATTGCGAGTAGAATAACGATCCACACCACTCCTGCCACCACGAGTGGATGTGCTGCTACCACGAGGCCTTGAGTCACTCACATCCTTAATCTGAAGCAAATTAAACAATGATTGGGAAGAACACGCCTAATGAAGACATCTCCAAATAATGAAATAAAAAAAAAAGGTTCTAGCAACTTTTGAATAACCGTTTAAATCAAATAGTAAATCGAAAAATAAGGCATCGCCTAACATGTAGCACACGCTTTTTTGGAGTCATGCTTGGATGCTAAGGCATTTCAGTTTTTAAATTGTTTTCCTGATATAACCTCAGGTTCAGGGAAAGACCTGTCTAAGATTCTTACTGAAAGGATCAGCATGATAACAGTCATAACAAGGGTTCATAAGCACAATGGCCTGGTTCAACGCTTATGCTCAAAGACTATTATATTAAAGCCCCATATTGCATTAGAAAATTACTAAAACAACGTGTGCAACAATGAATGTAATAAACTCAGAAAATAGCACATGTACAATCAACTACAAAGTAAAAACATGTGTCATCTGCAAGCCCACCTCTTTTTTCTTTTCACGTTTGCTCTTCACCTCATGAAATGTATCTACACAGCCAATAGTCGCATATTAGAGTAAGCTCAAAGACCAACATAGGACTAAAGTACTTATTTGAGCCTAAATTGTAGATCATCTTCTTCCAACAAGCTACACCAAAAAAATAGAACAACGGATCAAGTGTAAACTGTAAATAAACAAAAGAAAAGCATGTAAATCATTAACAGAAAAATAACCCAGAATCAACAAACCAAAGGGTACTCAATGTCATCCAAACTTAAAAGAACATTTATCAGCATTGCCCAAACATGATACTAGAAACGAAAACCAAAGTTCTTTCTATCACACAAGTTGCTCAACCGTGAAAGAGAAGCAAATGTCAAAACACGCTTCGCCATTTTGTTATGTCCAAGGATGAAAAGCTAAACGAATGCGGCTCACTTAACATCCAGGAAACAAAATATACCAATCAAAGAATTAGAACACTTAACTATAGAGTATAGAGACATGTCTGGCATAGAAATAATATCTCGAAGAAAATGAAGGTATTCAAGCATAACTGCATAAGTAGATACAATAACTTATCATTCTTACTGTTCACTCGAATTTTTTTGTGAAAGGACGACTTGCGCAAGCAATGCTACTAGTATAGTAGTATACTGCCCATCATGACTTAGTTTTCCAAAACGCATTAGCCTTTCCTACCAGTATAATTCACACTGATACAAACCTACAAAACTTCAGAGCTTGTTTCCAATGGAGTCGACTGCTACCAGTATAATTCACACAGACACAAACCTACAAAACTTCAGAGCTTGTTTCCAATGGAGTTGACTGCTAAGCAGTAATGGACTAATAGTTACCCCATAAAACGGTACTGAAGAATAGTTATGCACTTCCCCCTAAATTAATGCATTTACCCAAATAAGACCAACATTTCTCCTACACCCCTTCCTCCTACAGTCATACACTACCATCCGTTCCCTACTTGAAGTCGAATCCGCCCTTCATACAGTTCTATTTCAAGCAAACCCTTAAAGAACAAGTGCCCAAAAAACGAGTTTTAATAATTAATAAATCAAATCTTTAAAACAAACCACAAACAGATAATGTTCTGATATAGAACTTTACCAAAACCAACTTGAAAAAGGAATAATCACTGACATGAACAAAGATAGAAAATTCGACATTCACAGACAAATCAAAATCAACCGTTTCTTAAACAATAATCAGAAACCCATAAACCCTAAACTCCACAACTTAAACCTAACAGCAAACCCTAATCTTTCTTACTCATACAACCACCAATTATCCCTCGAAAATCAGACAAACCATTATCTACTCAACCAAAACTACGCCATCCGTCACATTCATTTGTTTATGTTTAAAAAAAACATAAACAAATGATTGAGACGGAGGGAATAAACAATCAAATCTTATTCAAACTTCACACTAAACAAATAAAATTACCTTAAAACATAATTAGAAACTAAAAAAAGTACCTTTTTCATCAAAACAAAAGAATCAAATAAACTAGCAAATACCCAGAAAACTGAATCAAATAAAACCACAAAAATCAACCAAAAAACATTAAAAAAATCAACAAAAAACCTTGAGAAAGAAGACGATTAATGGCTTCATAAGAGTCCATTTTACATTCTTTAAGCATGGAATAGATCTCATCATCAGGAAAATCAACAATTTCCTTAATAGTTTGAATTACTTTCTTACTAGATGCTGGAATCTGATTCAAAACCCCATTATTATTGTTCATATTATTTCCCCCTTTTACACTACCCATTTAATCTGCTAATCAAAATTAGGGATCTGAACAATTTATCTGGAAATTAGAGTTGATTCAGGAATTGGGTTTGTGTTTGTTTGAACAAAAAAACAAAGAAAGTTGGGAACTTGAAGAGTTTTATGTTTGTGTGAAGTGATGATAATTGATAATATGATTTGATATTTATTTATTATTATTATCAGAAAAACCCTCTTTATTTGTCTCACACTTCGCCGCTTTTTTTATTCTTTTGCGTGATTTTGTTTATCTATAGGAAATATAATAAATAAATTGGAAATATAATAAAAAATTACGAGTTTTTTTTACAACAAAAAAATACAGTATATTAATTCAAATTTCTGTCTAAGGTTGACATATTCGTTTTAAATAATAAAACAAGAATAAATGGATGAGTCAAAAAGTAAAATTTAGTGAATGTTATTTCATATGATCGAGATGGTCTACCAAGGTCGAAGGGAGACTAACTGAAAGAGTATAATATAATATAATATAATATTAAGAAAGTTAATTTTTTTATTTTTTATTTTTTAAATAAAGTAGGTTTTGGGATATAATAATAATAATAAGTAGGGGGTGGTGGTTGTCAATTTGTGTTCTTTATTAGGGTTACAAACAAAAATCAATGCAGTTTGTGATTGTAAGGTAAAACTCTAAAAGGGTGGGGTGAAATGGAATGGTTAAGGTTGAGAGGGTAGAATTTAAGGCTGAGAGAGTAGAATTTCGTCAGAGCGATAACAATAATCACCGCTTAATTAGCTTGCTAATCATCGTATTTGTAATGAGTTAAGACTTGAAATTCCAGGTTTTAAGTACATATATTATGAAGATGAAATGGTAAACTTACGTCATATGACTAAAACCCGCTAGTAAAAAGTATTGGTTGTTTCATACTGAGAGAATAATATCAACTCAACTAGAGAATAATATTGGTTTTATTTGGTAAAACTCGACATTAACAGGTAATTTGTTCTTTTTAGGGTTACAAGATTGTTAAATTTATTTAATACAATTAGGGGATTTAGGTGTAAAGTGGAAGGGTTAGGTGAAAAAGGTAGGGTTTGTAAGAGCAAATAACAATAATTAAGGATACTTAACCAGTTTGCTAATCACATCGTCATTAAGAGCATCTCCATCCATGAGGAATGGAGTGCTTGATATATTGAGGAAGAGGAAAGTAAGAGGAATAAGGTTCTCCAACGATGAATATGTATAAGCGGTAGTTTGAGGATGAAAACGCTCAGCGAGAATGTAAGGATACAAACGCTGAGCGTGAGAACTGAGAGATGCCAAAATATGTTGGTATTTTAATTATGATGATGTCATGTATGACATCATCAACTTTGATAATCAATTTTTTTTTTATCGTTTTGTTATATAAATTTTATTTTCTTTTAATAATTAAAATATAATTGTTTTTTGAAAAAAATAATTACACCATAATTCTTATTTTATTTTTCTCTACAAATAGGTAGTAATATTTGATATATTTTGACATATTTTTCCTTCTTTTGATTTTTAGATTTTATTTACTCTATTAGATATCGTTTTCTAACAGACGTTTAAGATTCGTACTTGAATAAAATTGAAAAAAAAAAGTACATAGATAACTGATAATTGATAACATTAAAATTAAAATGATGAAATTATAAAGTGAATACGTAAATTAAGCTTACGAAAATAAATATAACACATAGATGAAGCTAACATCTGATAATTTGCTAAATATAACACGAAAATAATTTGCTTACTAAAAGTACTGCTAGAACGTTTTAATTTTCGTAATTGTGGTTTGTCCCGTAAAATTAATTACATGTTTTTAATGTTATCTTTTTTATTTTTGAAATTGGCTTGGAAAAAAATCGAAATCGAATAATTATCGAGTTGAAAACCCGAACAAATTACAAAATTAATTGTATGATGTAAATAATGTGTGGGGTAGGTTAAAGTAAGAGAGATAAATGATGAAAGAGAGTAATGAGGAATAAGTGTAAATTATTGTTGGAGGAATATTTTTGTTGTAAATTGAAAAATTGAGGAATAATGAGGTGGAGGAGTAAGAAGTGATTAGAGAGAGTGAGATGAGGAGGAGTATTGAGTATGGTTGGAGATGGTCTAAACTCACTCCATACTTGAACATTCGATTTTAGGTGATGATCTTGTGGAGATGGACTGATAAACTCGTGACTTGGGATCAAAACCCGTCAAAAAGAAGTACATGCATGCTACCGTTTTATAAGAATAGAACATCAGCCGTTTGCTCTATTTGGTAACATCCGTCAATAAGAATCGGGTATCCCAATTGCACAAATTGGTACATTGATTCCAAAAGGTCACTTTAATGGTCCAACGACACAATGTTGAAGGTTCTCTATCAAGCCTTTTGGAACAACACAAAGGGGAAAAGAAGTCCCTTCTGAAAGAAAAACCAGCACAAACGCGAATAACATTTGTGCAAAAACCCGCTAAAATATTAATCCCAGCGTATATCATAAAACAAAAACTCGTAACAAATACAGCAAAGTGTAACAAAAAAATTGTCGGAAATGCAAATGCCATAACAGTACAAAAACAAACGAGTATTATTTGTAACAGCAATACTAAACGAAATCCTTAATTTAGCTTAGCTCTCTTATACCAGACTCTTTACTACTAAACGAGTGAAAATAGTTCTTCGCGACTCAAGACTAAGCAGACGTCTGCAGAATGTCGTCTATCTTCGTAGAATATCACCAGTTCCACAGTAGTTAACCTGCAGCTGCAGAAGGAGATTGGAGTGTCAATACGAGCTAAAGACAATGAAAAGTAAGAAGCATAAAGATTCTAAATACAAGCAAGATGTTCCAAAACCTCGGCTCAGATAAGAAAGCTAGTAGCAGCAGATGACAGTTCTCACACACTTATAAGGTATTGCGAGACAAATTCAAATACTTCGGTAATATCAATATACTTATATAGCTAATTGGATGGTTTCATATGAGACACTACATATATGGCTCGTTGGTATAATTAGCATGTCATCAACAAAAAGAACTGTTTTCACCATACAATACATGTGCCTGTGACCAGTTGCATACCAAAGAAATAACATGGCTTGCTTCAAATGAAGTTTTTGCAGTTTGGTGCATTATTACAAGCAAAGAAAAAAAAAAGTTTCATTTATAAGTCTTGTAATAACTATTTCCCCAATTAAAGTCTCCGGCATTTGCCAAATCTTGCTTAGCAAGTACGACAGCAGAGATGTTGTAGAGTTGCCTACCCAAGTATTTAAGTCAATTTCCATTCCCCAAAATCAAAGAGAATAAGAATGATGTCGAAAGAAGCTTTCTGCAGGCAAACATGCAGGTAATCTCAAATCTGAATATTCTCCACAACGTAAAATTTTTAATCTTTAGCAACTATAAAAGGGGCAAACCTTTACCTTGCACAGCCTAGAAAGTTCATATATGAGGTGATTGACATAAATTTTTTTCCCCAATTTTAATGTAATGACAATGCTAATTTAACCCTTCTGCCACTAAAGGGGAAAGTCTAATATACACTGCCCTACACTAGGGCAGCGGTATTGTAACCCCCACGTCCCATGCCATAGACCTCTGCTTAATATCCAGACAAACTTTATGCTCTAGCTTGCCCATCTCTGAGGTTGCACTTGCTTCACACACCACATATCAAGTCATACCCAAACGCAATTTCTCATAATAAACATGCACACCACAAGATTAAGTCAAGGGAAGAGAATAAGATATGTTAAATATAGCAAGAGTGGATCAAGCATTCAAATTTGGGGAAACGTAGCTGAGGAATACATGAAGCGGCTGGTTGCAGGTGAGACAAAGATGACATTTTGCAAGTGTTAAACGCGTGTACACAATAAATCACTTAAGCTTTGCCAAGCTTTTAGAAAAAAGGGTGAGGTCCGACCACACAAAAGCATCGTTACACAACATCCATGACAGCAGCTATTGGACTAAAAACAGCCTATGGAACTAAATTTCAGCTCAAGGACAGCCTCAATAATTACAAAGGGACGGAATATTTTTCAGAGGTCGTAAAATCAGGAATATAGAAAATATATGACAAACAAAATTTTCTATGTGACAAACAAAATTGAACAGACAGGGTCAATACCACCAACTTGCAGACCACAAATCAATCCGACTGAACACAATAAATAAATACCAACACTACGGAACACCAACAATATAAAACGATAAATAGTCAAATGCACACAAATACAGCATATGAAACATGAAACAGCAAGAACAAAATCAAATCAAACAGGCAAAGATATATACCGTCTTAAGGCACAGCATCAATCTCCTTATCCTCAACATCAGTAGCAGCGACACTAATCTCAGAAGAAATAGCATTAACAGCATCTTCAGAAGGAGGCTGAGCTTGTTCTTCCTCGGGCAAAGGCTCCTCAACATAATCATTCTCAAAAGCATCAGCAGGAACCTCATAAATCCTAACTTGTGGCTTAGACGGGTCCTTAACAAGCACGTACTTACCCTCATTCAACTTCATACACAAATCCACAATACTCTTAACAATCCCCCACATATTATTCATATTCAAATTAATCTGTGAAGCAAAATCTTTGGGTTTATACCCAACAACACCCAATATAACATGATGAAAATGATCCCTAGGATGAACCCTAGACACATACCCTAATTTCATCATATCAGCACTACCTAACAAAGCTTGGGCAGTCCACTTAGCTAACTTATTAGCATTGTTCTTTAATTCAGTAGCCAAAACCGCTCCTCGTTGCGTTTCCAGTTTTTGCCTCCAATCAACACCAGAATACTTGGAATCAAATTCATTCAGAGCATTAACAGTCAAAAACTGCCTCTTATCATTGATATCAAGGACACTTTGCAATTCACACCTAGCAACCAAATACATATCATTATCCAATTTCCAACGACGATACCTGTAGGCAGCAGACGCAACCTCCTCTCCTTCACTAGCAAACGGATTCGCCTCGTCGAAAGCCACCTTCTTTCCCTCCTTAACCAAAACCTGCTGTGAGAAATTCTGATTAATATACGCAGCTTCAACACTCAATGAATGAGCCGAGTTTATATCATCTTTCGACTCCGGCAATGGCTCCTGCGACGTCTCGTGGACCGAAAGCAAGTCAAGCTGTGACCCATCACGCTTATCCAAGAACAACTTATTCCCAACCCTCTGAATCACAATATCCCAACTATAAACTGACCTCGAGGCGCACATCAATGTCGACAGAATAGCATCAGTAGCGAAAACTGTAGCTTTATCCTCATTTGCAAGACGGCGAATGACAGGATCATCAGTGGTAGTCACCTTGAAGAAGGTCCTGTTCTTGAACCGCTCAAGACGGCGCTCATTCTTCGGCGTAATCCGATCGAAGGACCGGTCGTAACTCTCTAATGCACCACAGAATAGCAAATCCTCGGGTTCCGCAACCGAATACGACAGTTTGGTAAAGGTAGAGAACGGGATCTGATCAAGCATATTCCACTCAGGTTGAATTTCAACAGACGACTTGAAAACCGCCGCTTCACGGCGCTGGTGGAAGTTATTCCCAGTCCGGTTCATGTGATACAATCTATCACGACGAGTGCGGTCTTTTTCTGCTTGAACTTTCTTAGCCTCGACCTCCTCGTCGCGACGCTGAGGAAGCAGGTTACGCGGGTGGTGGTGATTGAACCGCCACTTAGGTCCGAATTTAGGACGAGGAGCGGGTTTTCCATCAACCAGACGGAACGAGTTATCATCATCAGCTGCTAAAGTGGAGAAGGAGTCATCAGCGGCGAAATCGAAAACGGAATCAATGGGGTTCTGGTTTCGGTTGTTGCGGTTGTGGTTTTGGTTGTTGAGGTTACGGGTGAAGTCAGCGATTCGGCCGAGTTTATCCGACCTTGAGAACGGTGCAAAGGGGACATTAGCGGCGGCGATTGTGGCGGCGGCGGAGTCGAGTGGGCCCCAGCCGTCGGGATTGTACGGAACCGCTCCGACTTCGAATTCGGTGGCTACCATTGTTGACGGGAGGATTATGAGTTGAAGGTGATAGAAGATGGTGGATTTAAGGAGAAAGTGTAACTTCTGAGAGTGTTTGAGAATTGGGGATTGATTGCTAAAAACCCTAGATTTTTATATTTGATAATCGGATTTATTCTTTGGGCTTTTCTTACATAACGGAAAATAATTGTTGGGCTGTGTTTTCAGGTTGGGTTCGAAACTCTACTATAAAACCGTCTTATAATATCGTATGAACGGATGAACATAATTCTCAATTCTCATATAAAACGATTTATGAAATCGTATGAACCTGTCTTATTTTATTTGTATTTAACACTTAATTTTGTTTTAATAATTTGATGTGTTTTGATGAAATATTACATAAATTATTAATAGAAAATATTCATTATCATTATAATACATTATTTTATGTATTTTATCCATTAAGCAATTTAGTATGTTTTTTTGCGTATACTAATTCTCATAATACTAATTCACCAAAACAAAACATATTACTCCCTCCTATTCCGAATAAATGTCACATTTGCCATTTTCGTCTATTCACCTAATTGTCGCATATTCCATTTTGGGACATTGTTTATACTTATTTTATTCACTCTAACCCACAATAATACCCCACCTTACCCCACAACACTACTTATTTTAATCACCTCTACTCACAATAATAATCAATAATACATTCCCTCTCTCCAATCTTCCCACCCCACACATTACTTTACATTAAACAAATGAATTCCTTAATTCCCGTACCAAACCCGTAATGTGACAGTTATTGGGAATAGGAGGGAGTATTTGATAATTATTCTTTATTTTAATGTGCATAATGCCAAATTAGTCATCTTAGGTTAATTTAAGATATTTTTCCTTTTGTGTATGTTTAGTGGATTCGGGTCGGCTTAGGATCACTAGGACGGTAAAATTGTCAATTGATACGTCGTGAGTTTAAATTCTTAATGCTCGAACTCAAGACCTCTGATTAGCTATAACAATCTTTAATCAATTGATCTAATAGTAAGTCTTGCTTGTGACGGGTCACTAATTGTGACGGATATTTTATCTCACAAAATATCCGTCACAAATAGTGACCCGTCACAAGCAAGACTTACTAATCAACACAAATTCTCATTTGTGACGGCGGTATCCGTCACAAGCTTGTGACGGATATAGCCGTCACAAATGAGAATTTGTGTTGATCTAATTGTTATGTCATGTTCTTCTAGACTTAGTTTCAACGTATTTCAGTTTAGGTCGGTTCAACTCTTTTCTTCGCAAATTTACTCTCGCTTCACTTTAGATCAGCTTTACTCTGTTCAGACAATTTCGGGTCCAAAAAACGCAAAGACTTAATGGGTTATTTGTTTTTGATTAGAAGTCATTTTTGAGTTAGCTGGTTTCGAATTGAATTATTACAATCGTGTCATGTACGAGTCAATAAAACTCTGGTCAAATTCAGATTGAATAAGTTCAATTAGAATTTCAGATCAATTTTGAGAGTAGGTTCAACTATTTATGACCAACTAATCGAGTTGGAATAGTTTTACGAGGTCTCTTATATCCACAACAATCAGAAAAATGAATTGTTAATGACCAAAAATATAATTGCATTAAGAATGGCACGAAATAACATTTCACAACTACCAAGAGTTCTATAACGCATGTTTTTAGAATATATGTTAGAAAAAACGATTATTCTACCGCCTAACTATAAATATCGACTCTATCCTTGGCTCTTGGTGCCTTCACCAGCCAAAGCTTCCCCAAACCGTGTTTGAAAATTCCACTATGTGAGTTATTGAAGGCTGCCAGAATTTTGGCTTAAAGCTCGCTTAAGAAAAGTGTGAAAAACAGAAATGTGATCGACATTATGGCAAGGCAAAAAAGGAGTATGACAGCGAAGCGAGCTTGAATTTGTGTTAATTAGTACCAACAAATGCCTTGCATCAGGCATCTCAATTTCAGTTAGTAACATGCTCTGGCCTGCCTCGCACAGGGGGCGGTGTATCGTGTTAATCTCATAGTCACGACTTTTATCATGAGACGAGTATAGTATTCGGAAAGCAACCTCACTGATTACGCAAGGGGCTGAACACTTCATCCTTAGAAACGCAATCAGAATGATATGGCCCTTTTGTCTGAAACAGCATTCTGCATATTCCGGACACCATCATTTATATTCAGCATAACTCATGGGAACACGATGCAGAACGATCATACAAAGTACAGAGTACAGCCCTTTGTCCGAGCCAGAATCAAAAGAACAAACTTACAGTAAACCACTTACCATAGTTACCAATATCTAACCTGAATCAATATCGCGCTAACCAGTGTGTCTAAATTCAGCTGAGCCAGTAACGACAGACTCCCTATGCTTCTTGTATCGTGAATTAACTATGTCTGGCTCATTTGGAAACAGTCTTCCTAATTTAACAGTGGAGTGAGGCGACAGTGCGACACCCTTGTGGCCTTATTGTGGCACAGGCGAGCGCGCTATACAAGAGCATATACCAATTAGAAACAAACATCACGAAGACCGTAATTTGTTGAGATAAAATCATTTATAATCCAAGCTAAAATTCACATTATTTCAAATTTCAACAACCATGATAAATTGTAAACTAAAGACCAGAAAATACAAATTACAACTAAAATTTCAGCTGCATAACAGATCATCTGGACTTTGGTTTCTGCAATAAAGCAGTCAAATAAACCTCATTATTCTTAATCCGTTTCGAATCCATCTTTTTCTCAGTAGCCCATTTCACAATCTTATACCCTAATTTAAAGAACAAAGGCTTATAAACATTCTCCAAATCAACCCCTTTACTGAAAAAATGATCAATCCACAAAAACCCGCCTCCTCGCAACACTCTATCAACATCATACAGCAAAAACTCCAGCATAATCTTCGGTATCCACCTATTCACAGCATGCCCACATCTCACCAAATCCACCACCCCATCATAAACCGGCAGTCGTTGCTGCAGCGGAGCGTGCATTGCCACAACCCCGCGAATTGCATTCACCTCACTGTAAGGCACCCTTATGTTCATAGTTGTAGTCAGAATAGTCGCATTTTTTTCCTGCATTTTCGCGGCAAATGTCCCAAATCCACCACCAATGTCAATCCCTAGTCTCAAAGTAGACTTGGATTTTTTCGCAATGTCGAAAAGCTGTGGAATTGTAAGATCTAAACTAGATTTATAAGCCATAAACGCTTGTTTATGACTAGGATGATTAAGCACAAATTTGGGTTTTAAACAGTTAAAACTCCTGCATGTAACAGAAGGGTAATTCTTCCAAATAACAACAGAATCTAAATCAGACAACCTAGGATTAACAGCAGTTCTAGAAAAACATCTCCTACGTGGCAGAGGATGACAACCTCGGA
The DNA here is from genome assembly GCA_029255685.2 of Silene conica. Lineage (NCBI taxonomy): Eukaryota > Viridiplantae > Streptophyta > Magnoliopsida > Caryophyllales > Caryophyllaceae > Silene > Silene conica. The sequence goes on from CM055314.2 coordinate 81,759,164, forward strand.
GAATCAAAGATTCTGCCAGCTGTCCATCATAAGGACACAAACTGAATGCTGTATAGTTCATGTACTGGTGCAGCATCTCAGGATGCTCATGACAGGCAGTAGGAATTGGTGCAAGGCGGGATAACGTAACGAGGTCTGAGGGTGGAAGCGAGGCGTTGTGGGCGCGTGAGGGAGAGTGGAGGCGCGTGAGACGGGTTATCGTGGCGCGTAGCGTGTGGAGTTGGTGTAGGAGGTGGTTAGGGACTTCAGGAAGTTGTTTTTTTGGTGGTTTGAGGAAGTTTGTTGTGGTTGAAAGATGGTATAAAGAAAGGAGATTTGTTGCAAACATGGTTAGTATAAGTATGGTGTTAATTGTACACATTTTGAATGACATTGTTGACATTGTTGCAGGTGATTTTAGACTGTTTTAAGTTTTTAAAGAGCTCTTTGTTCAAGGTTGACACATGAGTGACAAGTTTCAGTAAGATGGTGAGGAAGGTGACAATATTCTCGTAACACGGATATATTTGTCTTAACGTTAAAACGGTTCATATAACACCTCACTTGCATAGATGTGACAAGTGTTTTTGCTACGGTTAAGATTAAGACAGATATTTCCGTCTTAAGTAAAGATATGTGAGACGGTCTCTCACCATAATTACTGTTCAGTGAGGGACTGAGGAAGGTGAGAGTATTTATTACTGTACAAGTTTTTTGTATCTTAGTATGTGTGCTTTTAGTAGTAAGTATCTTATGCTTTCCAACTGCTGCATTTACTTGAGATACAAATGTAGGAATGGAGTATGTTTTTGGGTTTTGGGTGGTATGACAAGGTTGTCAAGGTATGGAAAAGAGAATTAGACGACTGACGACTGACGACTGGTTCAAGAGGCGGAGAGGGGCAAACAATCCTAAAAAACACTCGACTCTCGTCTTGGCTCATTCTTACGCTAATCATACCGTCTCAAATGAGTTAGCGTTACCCGGTGACGCCAAAGCCCAATAAAATGGGTATATATATGAGAAGATGACGTGAATTGAGCGCTGTTAGGTGACGTCGTATCATTATGCTAAACTATAAAGGCATAAAGTTTAGCTATTAAAAGTGCACAAATTCTTATTTGCAACGACACTATCCGTCGCAAGCTTGTGACCGATACCGTTTTCTCTCACAAAATACCTACTTCTTCTCTCTCTCCAACACCATTCAACTCATTTTAGCTCACAAAATATCCGTTACAGATGATAACCCGTCGCAAGCAAGACTTACCGATAAAAATGACTTGATATATTGTCACCTTTTAATTATTTGTTAATCTTTAGTAAAAAATTATATCGAAACGAAAATATCACTCGAAAAATAATTCACCGAAACTCCGTATAATCGTATATATCACAGCTCGAACCAAAATTAACCAAACCGAGGACTAATCGAACGGGTTCAGTTGATTAAATCCTTACTGAAAATAATTCACAAACAAAACGGAAGTAAATTAGTGCACCACTTAAAATTTGAGAGGATGAGACTCCTCTTTCCCCAGTCCTCAACGCACCCCACACTCATCCACTCTCACCACCTATCTCTTCATCCGCCACCTCATCTCCACCGCACCACCACCGTTAACGCCGCCGTCGACGTCACTGGAACTACAAACTGGCTTCGAAAACCGTTATTCAACGCCGCTATCTCGTTAACTATCTTACTTAATTCTCCATTTTCTTACGCTCTCGATTCTCCTGCTGCTGAGGTTTGCCGCGAGGATGCGACGGAGATTGTGGCGGCGGAGGCGACGCCCGCGAATGTCGGGAGTAGTGAGGGAATAGTGGAAGAAGCTTGGCAGATTGTAAATGACGGTTTTCTTGATGCCGCTTCTAGTCGTCGCTGGTCGCCGGAGATTTGGCTTGTATGATTTCCGTATTTTCTCGTGTTTTTCGTTATTTTAGGAGCTTATTGTTTGTGTTTAGCGCGTTGTAGAATTGCGGAATGTTATGTTTAGTGTGTTGTAGAATTCGCGAATTTCTTAATGTTCTGTTTAGTGCGTTGTAGAATTGCTTGGTTTTGTGTTTATTGCGTTATAGAATTGCGCAATGTTATGTTTAGTGTGTTGTAGAATTGGCGAATTTCTTAATGTTTTGTTTAGTGCGTTGTAGAATTGCTTGGTGTTGTGTTTATTGCGTTATAGAATTGCTTGATGTGTCGTGTTTGGCGATATTTGTTGTTCAAATGTTCAGTAGACTGTTCCTCTGCTGCAATGTTGTGGATTCGTAGAATTGCTTAGTGTTTTGGTTGGGTGCGTTGTAGAATTGCTTGGTGTTGTGTTTATCACTTTATTGCGTTGTAGAATTGCTTGATATGTCGTGTGCTTGTGAAATTTGTTGTTCAAATGTTCATTTAGACGGTCCCTTTGCTGCAATGTCGTGGATTATTTGAGTTATCAAATGATAGAGTGATGAAAGCATGTGTTAGAACCAAGCGCGTTACTATTATAGTCGACTAGTCGTAGTCAATTCATCAAGTGCAAGAAGTATACTATTGGCAATAACTAATGATTTGTGTTTGAGAATGTTTCCTTGAGAGCTAGTTGGTTAAGGATTCTAGAATTCTGTTTATCTTACTCTTGGAGCTAGTTGGATCTTATTATCACGGTTTGGCATTTCTGCGTTAGCTTGAGTAACCTGTACAATGAAAGGTGTTACGGAGTAGTGATCAGTATGTGATGTAGTGTATAGTTACTACTACTGTAGGGTTTAACTACTGTAGGGATTAAACTTTTAACCGTTGAGTTGAAGAGGAAACTATTATAGCACGGTTAGTTTGAGAGCTTCACAAGATACAGCATCTTTATGTAAGGAGCTAAGGACTTCTAAAGGAAGTGGAGTTATTGTAAATATCATTGTATTCTTCTATTACGGTCCATGGTTACGATGTTGTGAAAAAATGCAGCAAGGAATGAGTCAGTAGGCGTAGCAGTAGCTAACTAGCTCGTAGCTATGTAGTAACATGGTTTATGGAAAGAGGGAGTAAGATTAGATAAGAACAAAGTAATGTTAGGTTTGTTGGGGATTGAGATGATATGATATCACCTGCAGGGGTTATGTTTCGTCTTCTGTGCTGTATATAAAATAACACCGAGTATGCTACTAATGTCTACCATCAGATAATTTTAAGCACTGTTGTTGATTTCTTCTGTTGGAGAATTGTTGTTCCAATCTTTAAATTTGATTGTATTTGTCAGCTCTGTAATGTACAAATGCTGAAAAAATGTTTCTCTTTATATGTGCAGAAAAAGAAAAAAGAAATATTGAATAGCTCTATTACGTCAAGGTCAAAGGCCCATAATGTCATTCAAAAAATGCTGGCAAGCTTAGGAGATCCTTATACACGTTTTTTGCCTCCAGAACAGGTAATGAGTTATTCAAGATTATGTTATACTGTTTGTCTGCTATTACAAATGGTAGAGGTGCTACCTGAAGGGTATCTCTAACCTGTACTTTGTGGATATATTCCTGGAGTTGCGGCACATTTTAGAATCTTTGGTTGTTTTTGCTAGCATTGAATTCAGGTTTAGTGACGTTTTTGCCTGCTATGAGTATCGTCATACTTCAGCTTGCATATCTATTATATTCCTATCATCATTTGTCCACTTCATAACCATTTTTTTTATATGAACTTGTTTGATACATGGTTAATATTGTTTCCTAGTTTGTTAAGATTTTTAAATGTTGGGATTATGGTTCTTAACTGCGTAGTAATCTCAGGTGTTAACTGACATGTTTTCTAGTCTTTTTTCATTGGCATGTGAATCATTGATCGATTGAAGTTTTCCAAGATGGCAAAATATGACATGACTGGGATAGGAGTAAATCTCAGGGAGGTTCCTGACAGCAATGGAGGTTTCAAAGTGAAGGTGCTTGGGATCCTTCTAGACGGTCCTGCCCATACTGCTGGGATTAAGCAGGTAATTATGACAGGAGGGTTATCTATTGTCAACGACATTGTGTTGTATATCTTAAACAAGATTCTGATACAACCTGCTCATTTGTAGTTTATGGTTATAATCTAAACAAGTAGTACTTGAACTGTAAAGTAGAATTTTCTGTTGCTATGAAATCACAATGCAGACTTGACCCATCATCTTAATATTCTTGAAGAGAATTTTCTATTTTATTGTTAGTTCTGGTCAGTTCACTGATCTGTGTTGTAACCTCAAACACTAATAGTTTAGCGCTCTTATATTATTATGTTCATGCATGAGGCATATATGAAGTGTGTCACTCATTAAGACTTTTGTCATCGTCAACGCTCTACTGTCTCTACTTTGATTGCCTTCTTCAGTCACTTGGTTATTTTCTGAAGAGATGTGTAGGAATCATTTGATCGCCTTCTTCAGTCGCTTGGTTTTTTTTTTCTGGTTACTTTATTGCTATTGTGTTTTTTTCCAACTAGGGAGATGAAATATTGTCTGTCAATGACATGGATGTGAATGGCGCTTCAGCTTTTGAAGTATCGTCACTTTTACAGGGGCCTACTGAAACTTCTGTGATAATCAAGGTGGTGATTTTTTAATTACTAATCCTGAAGATAGCATGCCAAAGTTATTTTTAACTGTCTTTTTACTTTGTTGACTAAATGCCAATCATTATGTAGGTAAAGCATGGCAACTGTGGCCCTGTTCAAACCGTTAGTGTTCAAAGGCAGCTGACAGCTAAACCACCAGTGTTTTATCGTTTGGAGCAACTTGACGATGGTGCAACATCTGTTGGATATGTGCGCTTAAAAGAGTTCAATGCACTAGCGAAGAAAGATATTGTAATAGGTACTTCAATTATTTTGATGATAGTACATGGAAAAATTGTAAATGAACAAGTGATGGATAAAATTTGCAAATCATGACGAGTCTTGGAGAGAGTATATGAAACCAGCAAATAGCTTTCTATGTGGACATGTACAAATGCGTTTTTCACCAATTTCAGAATGTCAAGTTGACAAGTTGCTTATATTTCTTCAAGAAGCTGTTGCTGATTTACCCTTGTGTGATTTTTTTTGTATGTTTCATTGATAGGTTCTTACACCACTAGATGTAGTTAAATATGTATTCAGGGCATTGAACTATTTCCTTTTACTTATTGTCAGTAATATTGTTTTTACAACTGTTTACAGCTATGCAGCGTCTTCAAAACCTAGGTGCTTCATGCTTTGTTTTGGATCTAAGGGACAATTTTGGTGGCCTAGTGCAGGTAAATATCTTATTAATATGTGTATAAGTGTACAAATGAGGGCCATTTAGTTGGATTCTTCATCTCTTGCATTTATTGAAGTACTATTGTTAATGCTGAGCCAATGAAGCAATGAGTCTCGTGGTGCCATAGAAACCTTGCAGAGTTGCTTATTGGGTGATTACTTGAAAGTTGAAACTCTTGACAGTGTGGAGACCACTGCACCAAGAGTGGTGTGATTTTTTGTTTAGAATACAACGTTAGTTAAATACATCTTCCTCCTTCTAACATGAAGGGGGCTTTGACGTACCAGTGTACAGGTCTTACAGGAGCCAACCATTTAAAATTGATCTTTACCAATGCAGCAGAAAAAAAAATGCTATGACAGTTTGACCTATGATAACCTGGCCTCTTGGTTTAAGGAGCAAAGATCCGAGATTCTGATCTTTTAGTATTATACACCTTTTCGTTTTAGTAGTTTGGACACTTTGACTTTCGTAATTCAAAAAGCAAATGGTATGTTTGAGCCTTTGAGGTTTTGAAAGGTGGGTATATTCATGTTACAGTGAACAAAAGAATCTTGTTTCTATTGGATGTGGTTCAGGGAATGGGATGGGGGAGGATGGTTTGAGGGATGGATGGGAAATTGAGATACACTGATGTGGTGCAAGTAAGAGGAATAAAGAGGCAATCAACTTTTCTATTCTGTTTTATTCTTAAACGCGCTTGTAAATGCATTGAGGTAAAACTGCAGCTGGAGCAAAGAATTACATTTGGCTAGTGGTAGCGTAAACAAGATCTAGTCTATTGGATATCATATGTATCATTTTTTAGCCAGGCTCGTAATCACTACAGTCTTAAAAGGCGCTGTTAATAATTCAATGGAGTTCAATTGTTTGAATGAGTCTATAAACCTCATCCTAGGCTGTGTTGCGCCGACACTGCTAACAGGTGCCGCGTCGAGTGTCGACACGACACGTCGGCGGATACAACATCTAGGACGTCTGAGATACGTCAATTTTAGACATGACACTCGACACTGCACGGTGAAGCCAGCAACGATGGAGAAAAAAGAAAATGAAGAGCCAAAAATGGAGTTTTTTTTATAATTTGTTTTGAAACTAATCAAGGAAGATGAAGAGGCAAATGGAGATGTGTAGAGTGTATGTAACCGACAAGATGTGCAGGCATCTTGAAAATTGAAATGTAGACTATAGAGTCATTTACCCATTTATTTGATTTCGAAGTGTCGTATCGGTGTCCCTATAACAGGTCAAGTCACTTCGTTGACCGTATGGGAGTGTCAGACAAATTTTGGATTGAGGTGTCCGACACCCCGACACGTGTCCGACACGACACGTGTCTGGAGAGTCTGCGCAACGCAGATCCTAGGGACATATTGCTTTGCAAGGTCTTTGATTTCAGAGTTGTTCTTGATGTACGGATTTCAAAAAAGAAAAAATTTCAATTGAATTGTTTTTAGTGCAGGTGACACCATGACAGCAGACCAGTCATTGAATAGAACTATATGCCACTAATTGTTCAGTTACTCCTACAGACCTATATATTTGTCTTATTACTGTGAAGGAACGAAGCAAATTGTGGTTTTCAGATTGGTAGTATATTTGCTTATGTAGTGATTTGTTCCTGACTTGTTTGTTGCAGGCTGGTATAGAAATTGCAAAGCTGTTCCTGGATAAAGGGGATACGGTATGTCGACAGTTGACACTTCCATAGTTTCATGTATGCTTTCCCATGCATTCTTTTTGTCATTTATCCGCACTTTCGTTGATGTTGTTTCTAATTCATCTTAGATTACATGTTGCCTAGGAGTGTTATGAGGTGCTAATCATCTCTCAATAAACCTTGTGTCTGATGTAGGAAAACCTTGGTGTTTATATTGACATCAACCTTAATTGACCTTTCCATCGCCCATTATTGGTTAAATATTCTATTTTGATTCGGACGGTTAGACTAGCTTAATAAGAAATAGTGCTGTTGTTCTCCCAGATTTCTCCCTATAGGAGGTAGTGCTGTTATTCTGTTTAGATACATTTCCATTGACATTCTTGTTATTTTTCTTTTGCCTGCTTCAAGACTGCCTTTCATTAAGCGAATTTATAGCTACATTTATCAATTTATTTTGTCCGTCTACAGGTATTATATGTTGCTGGAAGAGATCAATCTCAGAATGCTGTTGTGGCAGAAACTTCACCACTCATTACAGCTCCAGTTATTGTAAGAATTATTACTGTAGACAGTTTACTCCTCTTTATTGGCTTTATTTGTTAGTTTTCTGGTAGCCCATTTCTTGATTCACTCCAAATTTTTCATAGCTTTCGATCAAACAAGAAAAGATAAATATCTACGGTTGCTAATTTTTCTTTTACTTAGATATCTGTGGATAATTGATCTCATATTCTGATCTCTAAAACACTGGCACAAAGCTTGTGAGGCACCAAGATTGGATTTAATATTTTCAACATTCAGTGCCATCTTGCGAGTGGCTTAGTGCAGCATTCTGCAAAATAAAGTCGTCCTGATGTCATTGTGTTGTATCTTGTATGAATGTAATCTCTGATGTTCATAAGCTATTGAGAAGACACCGAGTGTTCTGAATTCGTTAGTGGTGGAGCAGGATCTCGATAGTCTATAGTCTCTTACTACGATCATCATTTTGAAATTTTCTCTCTTTTGGAAGCCTCGACATACTATTCGTTTGTGTCCCAGATGGAGAAATATTCAATGGCTTAGAAGTTCGTGATTAATACTTGCATGTGTTGTTTACTATTCGAATTGATTTTGCTGTTACTGTATCACTGATTCACTGTGGCTTGTGCGTGAACGGAGTATAACAGAACCTCCATTTAGTTGGAAATTTCTTCCCATGGCTTTACATTACAGTTTCTTGGTTTTTCTAACAACTATTTTTATCCAGGTTATGGTGAATCATAATACTGCAAGTGCAAGTGAAATAGTAAGCTCATCGTAATTGTATCTATCTACTGATGGTGTGATGCCCGATTGTCGCAGCCTAACTCTTGCGCTATATAGGTTGCATCCGCTCTCCATGATAATTGCAAAGCTGTCCTTGTCGGAGAAAAAACCTATGGAAAGGTTTGAAATCATTTCATTGGTATCATGCTTCAGTTCGTTCACTTAGTTTTAGCTATTCTTTTTTGGTCCGTTCGAAATGGAGACAAACATGATAAATATTTGCTGCGAACTTCGTTAAGGTTTGAACTTTGAAGGTTGTTGGTATTGACAATATTTATGGTGCAACTGCCATGATCGTGATGACCTACTTCTTTCTAAATAAAAACAAAACTGATATAGTTAATACCATGCATCAGAGTAAAAAAATTTGCAAGAAAGAAAATCACAGTGGAGATAACTATGCCAAATTATCGTGCACAGGGGTTGATTCAATCAGTTTTTGAACTCAATGATGGTTCGGGCGTTGCTGTTACAATCGGAAAGTATGTTACACCAGGACACTTGGATATCAACGGCAATGGAATCGAGCCAGACTACCCTAACATCCCACGTAAGTTTCCTGTTTGCTTTCCTTGATTTCCGCAGTTCGGCATATCAGATTTGTGTTTCATTAGTGTGGTACTGATCACAAAGTGACATCAGGGTGGAGCAAGGTTGCAGAACTTCTCTCAACCTGCAATATATCAAGACGGGGATGAATGAAACAAACTAATTTTGTTTCCATGTTCTGTAACATGAAGTGTTACAGAACTACAGTATATACCAGGCACGAGTATAAAAACACCGTTATTAGGACCAAAGCACACCTTTTGTGTCAACACATGTAAATACTAAATATGCTCTGGGTGATGATTGATGAACTGCGTAATGTGTTCATCAAACCTCTTCGATGTATATTCTCAGTTACGGCGCAGTGGTATAACTATGGTTGAATTATACTCTGCGTGTATATTATTTCTTAATTAATTGCATCGCCATCACTGCCAGTCTCTTCGTTCATTTCCAATATGCATTTTTATGCGAAATGATCTCATTATGAGATATTGGTACCTATTTTCAAAGTGTCGTAACTACTTGAATTCGTATAGTAAAATAACTAAATGAATGGGCGTCATGTCATATTGAGAAACAAATTCTCATTGGAGACGGGTCAATTCCGTCTCTTCAAAAAGACGGGCCAAATAATACCATTTTAAGGAGAAAAACAGCCTGGGCATTAAAATGACAGCATTTGACATGTCTCTTTGAAGAGACGAATTGTAACCGTTTTCAACAAGACTTGCTGATTGAGAAAAAGCTCGTGACTCGTGAGACTAATTCTGTGGGACGGTCTAGATCGGTTTATTACACATTCACTCAACTTTATCCTTCCCTGCTTTTTTCCTGCCCGAGATTCCCACTCAATTGGATGTTTCATACATGCACTTTGGTTGTGGGATTCGATCTACCGGTGGGATGGTTCGTGTAAAATATGATACATCTCAATGTTATTAGGTCGAGTTGGATTGGGTCATTCAATGTTCTAGCCTCCTTCGAATGTAATATGGTGTTTATTTACCCGGAGGGCCTGTCATGTTGTCGAACTTTGATTACCAGCTTCAGATCGGCATTTTTGTCAATTAAAAGATCATTTTGGATCAGACCCCTGATTTCAGAGAATTCAGACTGAGCTGACGGATAGAAGCCAAAGAATCACTTCAAATTTACACTTACATTTTGCAATTCCATTTAGGTCTAATCCAATTATTTTTACGGAGTTGGTTATACGAGTGAAATTGTGGCAATACTAGCAAAACAAGATATTATTTTACTGCCGTTAAGAAATAGGCACAAATTCTTGTTTAACACGTCAATATTCGCTTAAACTTAAAACAGGTCAAGTATGGAAGATGAGAAAAAAGGAAAATTCCTAGGGTTTAACAAAAGATTAGTCATATATATGCAAGTTAGTATATTTAACATGTTTTTATCTTAAGATGGATATCGCCATCCTAAGAAAGACTTACCGAAAAGGACGGATAGCGGTTGCCAGAGACGATTTACAATGTGGAATCTCTTGTACAGTGTATAGGGGAAAAGAATTTTTGCTACTTTAGACAAGTAGAATTGATACTCTTAAAAGTATCCATAAACAAATTGGATATATTATGTACCACTTGCCATTCTTCAATCAAAATACTTGGTACTTCGGGTTTCCAACTAGCCAAAAAGGAAACCAAAGATAACAGCTGAAACAATTTGTACCTTTTATGATCAGCTAAAGAATTAGGTTAAACTAAAACAAAGATAAAGTTTAAAGAGAAACAATAACATGTAAAAATGAAGTTTTTGCATGAAATCTAACCAAAGAAACCTAAAGATTCAAATCCCAAGCAAATCAATCTTTCTCTGGCCTTTTTTCAACTTCCCCTTTTCCCATCTGAACTCATTTCGGGGACTTTGGACCGCCTTGGAAGCCAACCAGCAATTAGTCGCTTAAGACCGTCTCATGTTAATATAATGTGTAGCAACTCTAGCAAGTTACCAACACATAACACAGAGTACTTACTATAGAATATACTGATAAACCAATTAACTCACCGATTCAGAAAATATCAAGACAATATCCGAATTATTGACATGACCGAAGATGTCCATTATGGCCATTAAATAACCGGTATATATTACGGGGAAAAAAGAACGCTACATGTAAACGAGGAGATATATATATATATATATATATATATATATATATATATATATATATATATATATATATATATATATATATATATATATATATATATATATATTTTTATTAGTACTACCCAGAACATAGCTTGTGATATCCAACTATTCAATTGCCTCCACTTTCAAGTTTGCCCTTATTCCTTACCTCTACTCCTTAGTCTCTCTTTTCATCTAGGAAAAGCATTGATTCTACTACTATGTTCTCACTGCAACCTTATAATACAATGAAGCCAAGTATGATACTCCCCTCTTTGCTCACACACCATCAAAGTTTTCCTTATTTCTCAAGCCTCGACTGCTATTGTTGTCGCCATTGTCGCATCATTCTAAGGGATTACTGACACTAAACCAGGACAGTTATATAATTTAAATCACAGAGATTATAAGGCAGCTCAAGATGGATGCTGCGCTTCTTCGATGCCTATCATTCCTTATCTTGCTGAGCATCATTTCAGGTGATTCATATGGTATTAATGTATAAATTCATGTCCTTTCAAAAAAAATATAAATTCATGTAGAAGAATGTACAATATCGATAGTTTTATTGTCAGATCAAACTAGACACTCATTTTCAGATAAAAAATACACTCATTTATTCAATATCCCCTCCGGCTCAACAGATTGTTTACATCTGATTAAAATGATCATCACAAAATAATAAATGTGGAACTTCCTTGTTGAGCCGGCGGGAGTATTTTAGAAATTGTGTAAACGAGTACTCCGTATTTGTAAGTGTCAGATACGGCTATTTTGTGGTCTAAAGAGAAGTGTCGAAGTGTCGTGTTGTGTCGGACATGTGACACGACACGGGAGCTAAGTGAAGTGTTGGATAACAGAGGTTCTGTGAACCATGAAACCCTTGTATAAAAAGTGAGTGAAGATTATTTCTTCAAAAATGGCAAATGAACAAAATGACAAAGAAACAAGGATGAAAGTTTTGAGTAACTTACAAATGTTCAGATTGTTCAGGGTCAAGTGCTGAAGTAAACAAGCGAGCACAGCGACACAGCAATCCACAGGGTCAGATGGTGTTTGATTCTTATGAAACCATCACGACGACAATGCACGACGCTTACCCAACAATAGTTGGCAGTCCTGGCGACATTCCAACTCTCGATCCCAGCCCAACAACCCCAACCACAACACCGTCCACTATGCCATTGACGCCAATGACAGGTCCACCAACGATGCCCACCACAGGCCCACCTACTACACCAACCACCACTCCAATGCCCCCATATGGAGGAGCAGGAGTAATAGGGGGAAGTGGAGGCAGTGGAGGGGGAGGAGGAGGGGGAGGGGGATCTTGGTGTGTCGCAAACCCAGGTGCTTCGGAAAAGGCTTTACAAGTAGGCTTGGATTATGCTTGTGGATATGGGGGAGCTGACTGTTCTCAAATACAAACAGGAGCAAGCTGTTTTAACCCAGACAGTATTCGCGACCACGCATCATATGCTTACAATGACTATTATCAGAAGAACCCAGCTCCCACTAGCTGTGATTTTGGAGGAACAGCCCAACTTGTCAACTCTGATCCAAGTAAGCGCCAATTACATCAATAATCTCTGATAACTGCCACGGTTTACCCTATCCAACTATCCAACTATCAGATTCTTACTTTATATCACAGAAGTATAGCATTTAACATCCAATTTCTTTGGCTGGCAGGCTCTGGAAGCTGTCACTTTCCATCAAAAGGATCGGCAAGGTAGGTATCTTACCCTAGGTTTTCAGCTTTCAGAACTCCAAAAAAAGCCAGACACATAACTCTTGTTTTTGTGACAGCCCAACACCTACAACCCCAACACCGATGATGCAAACACCAGCCATGTTGGGTCCCCCAAGCCCGTCAAGTACACTTTTGCCAGGAATCCCTCCTGGAGAAGGATCGGGTTTTGGTCCAGGACCAACAGCAAGCCCTAATATAGCAACCACCACTCATCGACAATTCTTGCTTTTCTTAAGTTCAACAAGCATATTAATATACATTCTTCTAGCAAATCCTGTATAAAAATTATGAAGAATAGGAGGCATCCACCTTTTTCCAGACAGAAGTAAATATCAACTTCAGTTGATCTAGTTGTTTGTAGACATCACAGAATTCCGCAGAGAATATTCCAGCTTCCAGAGCCTTGGTATATTTAGAAGATCCATCCATCACTCTTATAAATCATAGCTTTGGCTAGGTGGAGAATCTGAGATATTGCCAATAACGGAATATAGCTGTACATCAGATAGATCTTTCACCCCTTTGTATTTATAGAAATTGCTATATTATATTACTCCGTATGTGTCAAATCGTAAATAAATAAGTAGGAACATCATATATTCATACGGATTAAGAACATGTAAAACAGAGCACCAGAAGCAGCGGTAGCATATTACTTAAATTGCAGCCTAATAAATGGGGAAAATGATAAACTGAAGGTACAACCCAGAAAATAAGAGGATAAAGAAGAAAAAATCGAACAATCATATATCACGGCCATATTCGAACCTAGCAAATTAATTCTTCAGCATCCATCTTTAAAGAATAAAGAACTTGGGAAGAGTTACCGGAATTAACAAAGAATCTCAACCATCCTTTCACTTCCGTGGATGAATTTCATCAAATTAGCTTCCAAATGGTTTCTGGTCTGCTCCTTGGAATTACTCCGGAGTCCATAAACTTTCTTTTTTTATGCTGAATAAAATATCATTTTCTCCATAGCCACAATAAAGATTGCATGCAGACAAAAGACGTTGGCCAACAACCTAATGACCCGTTGATTGCAAGCAGACAGCATCGTACAAACATGAAAACCAGCAAAGATGCAAGCGCATAAAAACAAAGAGGGAATTAACCTACATTCCAAAGAAGATAGTAGATAGTGCCAGCCATAACAAAACTCTATCAGTATAACTATACAAATATAAAAGCAACAATGACCACTACAGACCTGTCAAATGATGACTAGAAGATTGTGTGCTCCTGCAGTCCTGTCCATGTCCTGGGAGCTGATCTCTTTTTCGAAAAGAGGGCCTAGTGTCCATGAAAATCAACCTTGCTGGCGTCATTTTTCTCCCGTTTCAGTTTTCACCATCCATGGACAAGGAATTACATAAATGCAATAATGCAAGGACAAAAAAATCCACACAACCATAATTTCAACAAAATAACTTGGCAACTCTCAAAGATGAACAAAACAACCAAGGAAAAATGAAACGTAAAATTTTATAAAGAATGAGGGAAAATTTCGAAAAAGAAATACACCAAAATGGTCACTATAAAACATCAGATACATGTGAAGAAACAAACTCTGGTATTTCATACATTATGGTTCGCAGAGTCTAACAATTTAGTATCCTCCCCGACCTTATCGGTTTCTGATAATTGAATATGTGATTTAGCACTCATTTTATTCCACTCATTTTCTACACGGAAGAAAACCCATTGAAAACGGCGGAAAATTTCCAGTGCTGCAATCGCGAAAACCGTTAAGTAATTATGTCGAAGATGAGCAGAAAGCTTGTAGGTCCATGTGCATCGCAGTATCAGGTTGCTCCCAAGCACCCAGCAATAGACCTAGAAATTGCAGAGTAAATTTATCAACTTACAAAATTGCGATGTTCAATATCCAAAGCCCCTTTATTCAAGATTCAAAAGCATTAGCATCACCAAAGAGGGAGTGATAAGGAAAAACAAAAAGTGAATTATTACCCATATCCGCCCGTGCAATAGGTATGAGCAAATATTAGGCTTCCCAAACTTGAATATCCGAGTGAAACAGCTGCATAATACATGCATATGAATAGTAAACTTCCCATATCTAGTCATACGTATATCATAAAATCTGAAAGTTTGCGAATATCAAGAGGTGCAACAAGGGAATAGGGAAATTGTTCCATCAGGTATGACTACAGCTTTCAAATATTAAAATTATACTGTATATTCATAGCACGAAAAACTGCTAACAGAAAGCTGTAGCTTCAAATGAAGAAACAATTCAACTAGTTAGACATGTTACCTCATGTCCCAATCTCGTGTGACATCCCAGTAAAAGGAGTACAAGGAGTTCAAAACACTTGAGAGCAACCATAGTGGTCGGTATATGTTTGTCCACTTGTCCGGATACACATGATATTTGAGTGCTGAAAGAAAGATAACGGGAACTGCTGTGGAGTATTTTAGAGCTGCAACGTACAAATTGAAAACAAGGTTACATTTTGTGTTTTTGTGTTTAAACATCTATGAAACAATACATAATAAAAGACATAATACTTAAAAACACTCTAAGAAGCAAAAGGGGAACATAATACTAAAAAGAGACAGTCATGTCGAGTAGGTTACTGGTAAGCAGCAATTTCGTCTCAGGAAACAAAAAATAGGGTAACCCACTCATGAAAAAAGAAAAAAAGGGTCAACGCTTCAACAACCCTTCAAATTAAAACAGCTAACTTTTCTAGCTGGCTATAGCAAGGCAGGACAATTTCTTGTTGACAGTGCCCCAACTATAAGATTAATAGATACATCGAAAACGGTCAAGGCATTACTGCCAATGATTATCTCTGAGCCAGGCCACGAAAGTGAGCCTTTACAAGAAATCAGGAGCTTCAATTCAGGTGACTCTGGAATTCATTACACCTTTTTGCTGTAAAAAGTACATACATTCATTCATACATATCTCTAACAGAATATACAATCAGTGGATGAAACTAAATCAGAATTCAGAGAGACTCATGAAAAGCAGTTCACAGACAGGTTATCTTACCATTCAGAAGGCTCGTCTTCTCTCCAGTATCTTTGTATTGCCGAAGGCATTGGAAAAGCCGGAAAAAATATGGTAGAACAAGAACCACAGGAATTGCAACTGAGTGGCTTCCACATACAGAATCAGCTTCAAACCATGCGATAGTTGCAACCTGGCAGACAAATAAAACCCAAAAGTTATCTTTTTTCTTTTGAGGGCGAGAAATCTTGCACCCATAAGCAAAATGATGGTAGAAGGTAAGAGTATTGGCAGTTTCTGGTACACTCAAAACAAATTGAAGTTTGTGTCGTTTGTCCCATGCCAAATTGCCATATTTGACAACTCACAATCAAAATTGAAATACATTCTGGCCTCTAAAAAGGCACACTGTGACAAGGGATGAAACTGGATACAAACAGCACAGTATTAAGCCTTTCAAGGTAAATGAATATTGGCATGTGAAAATAAGAGGTTCCACCTACAAGACTACTTGTGATGATACGTATTTGTATAAGGTGCCTAAGCTATAGTTACAGCTAATATGTCTTGATTAATAAAACGTACTTTCAAGGATCATTACATTTTACATTATGGGCCATCCGAAAAAACGAAAATCACCTCTAGGGTAAGGCTGCATACATCGACTCACCCCCCCTCCCCCTTCTCCCCTACCACGTTATTTATGTACATTGAAGACACCAAGAGGTGACTGTTTGACACCCATATGAACTGGACAAAATTTAGGCTTTTAACTATCAGAAAAACATCTCCAACACATTCAGGATAAAATTACAACCTTAAACTCTAAAAGTTAAGTACATGTCTAAAAGAGTGTACCTATGTGTTTCTATCCAATGAATCAATCATTAGGAGGATGGTTTGAATGTACATGCAACAATTGCAATGAAATATAAGCTCTTTAACACGGGTCAGGAATTTTTGAAAGATGTTCACAAGAGAAAGGTACAATTAAAATGTGATAAGTGGATAATTGTAAGACAAAAGCAAGGTGCATTCTTCCATATTAAGTGATAAAAAGATTTTGCTAATTGATCAATATATTAAAGCTTGGAAAAGTACACTGAGAAATTAAATGTGTTCTAATCACTGTCAATATGAGAAAACTACTGTCTCAAGTTTGGGACACTAGTACAGGAAAAGGGAGAATAACAGAACAACAAAATTGTAATTTAACCCCAAACAAATGTCTGAAAGATTACCAACTCCGTAAAACAGGAGACATGTGGCAATAAAGCCACACAAGAGAAATATAGTTCTTTTCTCTAAACCAGAAAGAGCTTTTTCTACTTTCTAGCCTTATGCATTTGTAATAGTTTCATGATTCTGAAAATTTGGTTGGGTTTTCATCCTTGGTTTTTTGGTGGAACAAGAGTGGGAGAGAGAAGTCAACCTGTCGATGAACCATGCGGCAGACTGAACGCTCCAAGTCCGACAATACCTGCACAAGATTAATTGTTACCATAACTCATAAGTGAAAGATAACTGATATCGGTGATTACTCTGAAGTATGTATCACAACGCATTACTACAAGGTTAAGTCGATAAGGTCGTAAGACTTATACCCTTATTTGGCATTATAGTCTAAATGTGGTGTTTACAAGAACTGTGCTATATTATAAGCTCGCAAATTTTACATGGTACAACTACAAGCAGATGACAATTTTATTTGAATTTCTCTTTAAAAACTACATGTCAAATTTCCCCAGAGCCCAGGATAGACAAACTGACAACATTCAATAAAATAACATATCTGATATAACAAAAAGTCAAAAGAGAAAGGCACAGGGACATACATTACTCGTATTTTACAAAAACAAGATCAAGATCCACATGGTCAACTAAAAAAAATAGTTCAAACAGGCATCCAAAAAAAAAGATAAGAATACCTTAGACATGGATGTCAAAATATCAGCCAGAAAGAAGTCAGAAAAAGATATAGCCTGCATAATGACGATGTGGATCATTCACAGGAAATAGAGAAATTATGTCATGTCAAACAAAGTACGAAAAATATAAGCCTTATTGAACTATTAGACTAACTACTAGTAGAGTGAAAGCTTTCCCTCAGTATCAACCAGATGGAGGAGGATGGCAAATTGGCAATGATGGAGGAGGATAGTTTGGAAAGGGGGGGCATGATTTACGATAGTCAACTTTCGAAGCGTGGGATTGGACAAGTGATGCAGGACTCGGATAGTTTTTCAAAAAACCATCGAGATGATGACACCAGTGCACTATCACCAACAGCATCCTGGTGCTATAAAAGCTCCCACCTATGACGGAATGAGGGGGTCCGATGTAGTCGGCCTAATACAACCATTTACTCTTGCGTCAAAAACTAAGAGAAGTCGTTTACAGCTTGATCTCGGCGGACTCTGCTCCTGAATAAAGGCAAATTTTCTACAGCGCGACATCTCCAATGACCCATAATTAATGAAAATCGTGTCGGGAATAGTCTTGATCGGCTCTTCCTTTGCATATAAGAAAGCAGTCTAAATGTCATTTTGCTTTATTCTATTGTATCTCAAAGCTAAAAAAAATAGTGAAGCAGTGAGCCAAAGAAGTTAGTGCCATCTAAACCACTAAATTTATTTGTCCACCAAAAAGACTATTAATTAGCCATCTTTAGCACGCACATACCAGCATACTTGGCAAAAAAAGCAGAATGTTTGCATGATTATTAAGCAAAAGCTAACTTGCCTGTAAGGGAAAAACTATCCTCCAAAGAGTTCTTAGCAAATAGTACCGCGATGATAAGTAGAAAATATCAAAAGGGAATATCAAAAGCATGATAGCAGCTACATAGAGAAGAACCTGCAAAACAATAAAAAAAATTGGCTTTCAATGTTGATCTGACAAAAACAGTATTATAATGCCAGCACTCTACCGTCTAATATAGCAACACACAATCTATGTTGCTCAGACGCGTTTAGAAGTCTCCAACACAGGTGTGTGTCCAAGTGTCCGACTCAGCCATTTTTATGAAAAGTATGCATATTTTGGCTTAAATGAGGCGTCCAAGTGGCATACCCTTGTCCGAGTGTCGGACACGGGTACGTAAGGAAATCAGAAGTCGGAGTAAAATAGCACACAAGTATCACTGAACATGCTATGCATCACGTAGAGACATGGCTGACAGTTAGATTCAGACGCGACAAGAAGAAGGATGTTGACGTGAGGCGAACAGAAGCGACTACGCACAAGGCACGAGCCTCATTGACATGAGGCCCACTGCATTTTGCAAACACATTTGCATCTCCAGAACATCGTTTTTAAGAATTTGGTAAGGAGTAATTTGCTAGGATAGCGTGGCAAAGACGAGCATAATAAACGAACTGCAAGGACATGGAAGTGCCTTAGTGCCTTATCACAAGGCAAACTTAAGGCACATAAGCCATTTTTTGCTATGGTCTCACCAACGCTTAGGCTTACAGGCACACTTGTCTAAATTAAGGATGTAAAAGACTGAAGCAATGACAAACGAGCACAAGTATAAGTGTTAAACTCAATATCTTGCAAAGGTGATGATAATTTTATGTTTTCTATTACTGGTACCCTCAAGGAGTAAGTCGATAAAAAACTGTCAAAGATGAAGGACTGAAGGACATCAATAGATCAGTCTAGCACTGTAATATGACAAGAAAATTACACATTGTTCTCTTATTTGAATATCTTCAAAAACAATGTCATTATGAAAAAGTAAAAACCCAAGTATGGATTAGACCATATAAATGAAGTAAGGTGTATACACAAATATAAAAGTGAAGGCAGCTAAAATACACAAATAGCTTTTTGCAATCTTTTTGTTTCATAAGGGAGCAAATAAAGCTCAAATTTATGAGCACTGAATTGCTAGAACTAACACCAAGTATGGCTCCTGCCAAAGGCGGGGTGTTGGGTCTTTTAAACAAAACAAGCAGACTTCCATATTCTTGGCTAGCGAAAAAAGCACCCTCAGTAAGACAGCTTAGTCATCATCACTATCAATATTCAGTGACAGGGAAGCATGCATATGGAGAGAAAAGAGACAAACAGAAGGGATAGGATTATAGGAATAAAAGGCCATCAATTAGAAAACAAATTTAGCCCCGCTTGTAATTCAAATATGAGTATGGAATTTAGAGAAGGTAAACAGAGTAAAATTGGAAGCATCAACAAAAGAGACATCTATTACACTGGTTGAGATGCAGCCAATGATACTTCTCCATCTGAGTATAGATAAAGATAGGCTGTCATGCTGGTTGGAACTACAATGGTCATCCACATGGCACACTGCAACAACAACACTACCATGAATTATTATTCAAATAAAAAAGAATGTCATTAGTTCATTGCCTAATAGACTAAAAGGCTCTTGTCTATGCTGAGGTAAATTGAGATATAAGAGGCCGTAATAATGAATTTTTTTGTCAATAGTTACATAGACAAAATAGACAATAGTGTCGTGAATTATTGTGCTCTCTTCCATCATATTTAGAAGGCAAAGAATAGAGAATATTTAGCCCTACTAGACATGAAAAACTGATTGGCATGTAAGGCACCCCAAGGATTTTAAAAGCTCGTAAGAAGCTAGAATTTAATGGAAATGATACTTTAAAGTCCATCAAAGTCGTGAAAAATAGAGGCAAAGAGAAGAAAAATTCGACTACCTTCCATATTTCACTGTGAGTTAGATGATTCTGATCCAGATCAAACATTTTAGTGTAATTGACGTTGGCCTGAGAAAAGACCCATAGATTTATGCCCCAAAGCCATACCATCAACGTCTGCAAAGACACTACATGTTATTACCTTGCACAAAAGTTTCGAATATAACAAAACCAAAAACATAATTTAACGCCACTAACCACAAGGAGAAGTGGATTGTAGTACAAAAATGCCTCATACAAGAAAAGATCTCTAAGATCTGCACTCATCCTCATCACAGAATCCCATCCAATCTGTTAGGCACAAGAACTGTTCCTGTAAGTCAATGGCTCACGCAATTGCTGTATAATAATAATCATAAGCATGATGACGATCATGATGATGGGTATATACATATTGTGCATGTACAAAAGAAAAGAATGCCCAGGAACTGAGTCAACAAACCTTGCAGCAGCACAGGCCCCAGACAATGAACAACAGCACCTACACATCAATCGTCAATTGAGAAAATGGGACAGAATAAGCAGAAACATAGAAAGCAGACGCTGAAGGGTAATCTTCAATGAACAGAGCTATAAAACAATGAAGCCTCGCACAACAATGCATTTTCCTTGAATGCTATCAGGTTTTCTTATTAATTATGGCAGAGCTTCCTATTATACTTGATGTACACCATGTGTTTGCGCTGTCTGGCGTCTGCTATCATTCTTTTCAAAGTCAAAAAATTTCATAGAGTACTATCATTCATTTCAGAGTCTACGATAGTCGTAGGGGTACTTACACCCAAACATTGGTTAGCACACAATGTGAAATATGGGATGGAACTCCGGTATCAGTGTATCACACATCAATAAGAAATATTACGATGACCTTTACATTCAAGCATACAAAACCTTACATAAAATGAAGGGAATAAGAGGTAAATGCTTCAGGTGAGGCACTAAGGCAAAAGATACGTCTAACATGATGTTAAAACATGCAACAATAAAAAGCAGCAATTATCATTGCAGATAACCCAAACGGGAGGAAAAAAACAAAACACAGAAAAGAAAACATGTAAGAGCTTCAGAATGTTTAAATCACCTTAAATCTCCACAAGAAAGTTGGTGATGGCATCATCACTGCGCCAGCTAGCGGGGTTGTAACACTCTTCATTTCATTACCCCCAGGTGAACGGAGAAGAGCTTCTTCTGTACTGATGTCACCTATCATGCACATTGTACAAACAGTATTCACCACGTTACAGGATGCATGCTTCGGGGTTTACTGGTCGATCCTCAAACAGAAATAACCATAATAGAACAGATAACGTATTTAAATCTATTTTGGGGCAATAGAGTGAATATACCCAGTCTTCAACAAACTCCAACTCGCGGCCCAGTCCGAATCAAAGACCAGACCATGCAACATGAAGCCGAATAGACAGATGGCAGTGATTGTGTACGGAATATACTGCCAAGATGCCATTTAATGTTCTCTATTTATCATTTCATACGATAAATAACAGTTCTTTAAGACGGCTCATGATAGCAATCCAAATCATTTTGGACTAAGGTTTTGTCACCATTGTTCGTGTTGTTGCAATTCAATCATTTGTATTAATTTACTCTTATCTCCTTCCAAATCAATTTGATTATCCTATTTCTTTTGAAATGAAAAATATAAAAAACATTCCTACTTCTGTTCGAGCGGGCTGATTTTGGTGACCAAGCATGACAGTATATATAGCACACAATAGGGCACGATATAGTGAACTCCGAGGAGGAGCCAACATGGTTTAAGTTCTCTAGAAGATAACTACTCCATCTAAGGATGTTTCAAAAAGAAATCATCCATATCAACCCAACTTACAATAACAGTCTCTTCAATCCTTTTTAACTTATTATCGACTCCAGGTCTCCAATCGCACTAAATTTTGAATTAAAATTCCAACATTTTTAAGCAATACCCTAATGGTGTGTTTGGGAACAAGGATTGTATTTGAAATGCCTCATTTTCAATTTAGTGATGTGAAATAATGATTTGAAAATGAGGGGGTTAGAGAGGTGATTTCAAATGTATGTATTTTAGCTTTACTTGGATTTGGTTTGGATTTGGATGAAATCCAAATCCAAATTGTAATAGGTTTGCCAAACAAGTAAATTCGTCCAAATCTAAATTTAGGAATACAATCCTGGTTCCCAAACACACCATAAATATTAATTTCAAATTAGTATAAAAAGAGCATCACATTCTCTAATCACCTTTATCATCCCAACCTTCCAAAAGAAACCATCTTTATTAACCCAACTTTCCATAATACTCTCATCTGCTCTTTTTAAATCGTCGATTCCAATTGCACTAAAATTTTCACTACAATTCTAAATTCCATGAAGCTCCACCATTGTACCTACTAACCTAAGTTTAAACTCACACTAGCATGACAATAGCATTACCCTATTACCTATATACCCATAGAATTGCACCCAATGTTTTCATCAACCGCGATTTCATAACACTAACCTCCATGAAAACAACAATTGCAAAAATAAATAAAACAAATTTCGTGTCGCCAGGCAACATACCTAAATCACCGAAAACAGGTCGACTGCCAGATTTGCGAAGATGGGGACTATTACCATTCACAGGTCCCCCAAACATAGATAACTTATATAATTATCAATGTTTTGGACGTTATGATTCCACTATGCCACTCCAATTTTCCCTACAAAACAACAAATAAATTCAGTGGTAAACACGACTACATTCAAAGACCTAAAAATCCTTGTTCTGCCACTGCATACATTGACACTCACATTCAATCATACATACATTTCATGGACGAGGTGAAATTAATACTGAAAAATCGACAAAGTCTTTACCTTGATTCAGTAAGCAGATGAATGATGAAGCAGGTAGTAATGTGAGCGATCAATTAGGGTAAATCATCGGCGACGGTGAGAAAGGTGAGATCGAGAGTGGAATTTGCGGATACGGAGGAATTGAATTAAGGAATGAAATTAGGGTTAGTGAGATTGCAGTGAAATTGGGAGAGAAATTGGGATCTGAAGAAGGAAAAGGGGGAACAGGTAACGTAAGAGTGGTGATGAGTAGAAGACCCGCAATTTGGGGAAGTCGAGTTTCATGCACTGTTTTGCACGCTTTCGGCTTACGACTTATCAACAGTGGAGTCTAGCCTATATAGCATCAAAACGGTCACGCATACGAACACGACACAGAAACATGACACGACATCTCATGAAATTTCGGACACGGAATACGTCATTTATATATAATAAAATATATATTTTATGATTATAAATGTATAATTTTACTTTTATCATGTATTTGAAGGTATTTAAACAAGTACTAGTGTAACACCCGTGAAAATTCACAGGGTTGTTCAATTCCATTTTTATACAAAAGGATCAATTAAATTGTTAAATATGCTAATAACGGATGTGGTGTATAGGTAAATGCTTTAATAAAAATAAATAAAAAAGTCTATATATAATAAGATAAAAGTTTGTATTTTCAAATACAAAGTACTATAGAGTAGGATATACAAACTGGAAAGTTTAAGAGAAAATCATAGTTTCTCGAAAATCTCTTTGTAAACAACATTAATTGTTATAGTAGACATGCCTTTGTCGCCATCTAGAATAAGGACTTTTAGACCATCCTTCTTTGTAACCCGAGAGATAGCAACGTACAACTATCCATGGGTGAAGATTGGTCTAGGAAGATAAAGACCAACACGAGATAGAGATTGCCCTTGACTCTTCTTAATAGTTAGTGCAAAGTAAACTGCTAAAGGAAATTGTCTCCTTTCGAACTTAATGTGAAAGATGGACTAACTAAAAGATTATCAATAATAAATCACACCTTAAAACAATGAAAGAGTCAAAGTCTAATATAGATGAACACGAAAATTGAATAGAAAAAAATAAAAACAAAAACTAAAAACAAAAACAACAATAAAATCATTCGTTAATTGCTCTCTAGAGTTGTGGTGCTTTAATAGTTTAGAAGTGCGCGCTTATCGTGTTTTCGACAAACATTCTAAATTTGTAATCATTTGGTAATTATTATTTTGGCAATCCTCTAAATTAAATTCCAAGTAATTTTGATAAAATGTAAATAACAAGTATATTTGTTTTATAATTACAATTTTTTCGAAATTTGATTTTTGTATAGTAATTGCATTAATTGTGCAAGCCGATTTGTTGTTGTATTATAATTGAACAATTTTGAGTGATAAACATTGAATTGATCTAAGTAAATTGATAGTATGAACGTCATGTATGTAACTGTTGCAGGTGAGGCATGTAATGCTATTTTTTTTTCTATGTTGCTTAATTGTCTTTATCGTAAGGTGACTTCGTGAACTATTTTCTTTCCACATTATTTCCTTATAATTTCTGTTGTTTCATACCGAATATATATATTTCATTATAATCAATTTTAATTATATGCGTTTTTTCTTATTCAAAAATCAATTCATATTGGTGTTGCTTAACTATATATTTCATTATAACCAATTTCACATTATTTCCTTATTCATTATAACCACTTTGTTGCTTTTAGTTCAATGTTCATCTAATTCATTAGTGTAACACCCGTGAAAAATCACGGGATTGTGTACTTTATTTTAAAAAAAGACGACAAATTATAGTTATTAATAATCATAAATTTTATTTATTCAACATGTCTACTTTTGGTCTTAAGAGGTGGGAGACAACTGTGATTTTCGAGGAGTTTATGAAAAATACAAAAGAGGAGAAGAAAAAAGAGGAGGAGAAAAAAATGTTGATGGCCTTTGAAATTTTCGAGCAACATTGAGAAAGTAAAAGGTTTTTGGAAGACAATTTGATAAGGCACAAAATTGATGATTAGTAATTATTGACATTTTGTAATTAATGTATGTTCACAAAAAAAGAGGAAATAGAATAAAGTAATAAGAAAATATACCAAGAAGAAAGTAAGAGAAAACGATAAACAGTAGGACTCAATTATCAATGCAAGATTGAACGACAGAATTAATGAATTAATACTACACATACAACACATCATTTTTTTTATCTCATAGAAATGTAGGAAAGAGAAAATATGTTTATTATTAGTTTCTTGGGTATTGTCATGACTTGGGTACTGCAATGAGCAAAGCAGTTTTTTAACGGAATTACTTTTTCACATACGGACTTTACTCTTTCACATACATTTTTTTCATAAAATTTTCATATGTTACCCTGTACCCTGAACGTAAACCCTATTTCTTAAACATAGACAAAACAATTTTTATATATGCATCTTTGCCCTAACATTGAATCAATTACTCTAAAAATTTACATAATAGATTACAACTCTCCAATTATTGAAGTAATATTGTCTATTAGCGATTATTAAAACGTTTTATTGAAATTATTTAGTTTATATTTTACTGAAATTATATACATATATAGCGGTTAACTATGGTGGTCGCCATCTTTGGGCCGTCGGCATCCGTCGGAGTTTGGCGTGATTGTTGATGACCTCGTTGCCGGCTTGTTGACGGCCGTGTTGCCGCGTGTTGTCGCTAGGTTGTTGCGTTACTGGGGTTTGCTACCAATATCACATTGCTTTGAATTTTTGTTTCTCCTTTATTCCTTTTTGTGTTTTGTTTTAGTTTTAGTTTTTTCTTTTTCTAGTTTTTGTTTTTGTTTCTTTTTTTTTAGTTTTTTTTTAAAAATTGATTTAAGTATAACGAAGTCGGTGACGGAGGAGCGGTGAACGGAGTTGGCGGCGGAGGGAGTGAACGGAGTAGTTGGTAACAAATCACTTGTGTTTAAGGGAATGAAGGAAGAGAGATAAATTTAATTGAGTGAGTGATAAAAGAAATGAGAAGGACAGTGTGGTAAAAATCGTATGTGAAAGAGTAAAATTCGTATGTGAAAAAACACGTCTAAGTTTTGAGAATTGTTACCTATATTAATTAATAAGATTATATTAATTACGCACGGTTAATTATGTGGTTCTCAATTAATTTCAGTTTTTTATTTGTTTTAGTTTGCTGACGTGGAAAGATGACCAACTTGATTTAACATGATTGGTTTAAAAAAAACTAAAATGGTGAGATTGAATGAGAGACATGCATTAGCCTAATTCTGAATCCACATTGTGCCACTTAGGCAGTTTTCCAAGATTCTTTTATATATATAATGATGATAGTGCAATTCGACATTTACCATAACTCATTCTCATTTTTCAAACCAAACTCATCTTCTTTAAAATATTATTCCTCGTCTAAACTATAATATGTTTAGCCATGTGTCCAATAAGTGTCGGGTATCCGAGTGTCGGACACGGGACGACTAATTAGGAGAATATTCGTACTACCTAAGTCTAGGCTCGTCAAAAAAGCGGATATGGACAATGCATTTTTTGAAATTTTAGTCAACTCAAGGAGTCTAGGTTGATCCTAGGAGTGACCGGGTGATAATAAGACGGTGTACATGGTAGTTTGTGAACAGTTAGAGTTCGGTTTGGTCAATATCCGACTCTTGCAAGCTTGATTTGGGACTTGGGAGTACGTTGGATTGGCTTGAGAAAATGACAAGGAGTTGAAGCTTGTATGATTAGATGATATTTTGCACTAATTATTCATGGTTATTATATCTTTTTTTTTTCGTGGTATTAAATATTTGACTTGACTTACCCAATATTTTTATATACAACCTTTGAAACTCAAGTCGTTGAGAAATATCGAACGAACAAGACAAAAGTTTAACAAATATATGCGGTCGAGGTTCAAATCTTGCTCAGATTTAAGTTTGCAAGTTTGATAATAAGTTCGGGTTACGATAAGCCTTTTATTGCACTGGGTCGAGGTAAAGTTTTGATTTTTAAAGCTTAATCAAAGGATAAGTCGATCTCAAACCAAAAACTGCATTTTCAAGTTAGCCTTATGCTTGCTTAAACTTCACTCAACTTCCAATTAATAAAATTAATGGAGATTCAAATTGCTCTTTAATTTCGATGACTTTGTCAACTTATTTACCATTATTGTCTCTAAATATTGCATAATAAGAGTTTTATCTATATCAAATAGGTAATCAATCCGATATGATTTCCAAAAAAAAACTTACACAAAGCTAACTAAGACAACCCATCCACTACCGCATATATGCTTCGGAAAACGCGGCTAGCCGAGCAGCCTACTATGTAAAAAGATACTTGTATAACGTGCAAAACGACAAAGTTTAGGGTACCACTCGAATTTTCTGGAAAATAATTGTACAATTAATTACATCTCATTATATGGTAAACCTCCTATTATCTCATCATCACAATCATATTTCGGATAATTTGTGATAATTAGCTACCTTTGTCCTTAGTTAGACTCCATTATCCTCCGTATTTGTTTTTGTTTATTTTAATGGAGGGCGTTACTAAATTAAAGCCAAAATCGTTTTATATTACCTACTTGACATTTATAAAACCTTCGATTATGTAATGTTCAGTGACAATAATGAACAAAAAGTTGACAAAGTCATAGAAAGAGCATTCTAAACTCCATTAATTTAATTAATTGAAAGTTATGTCGACTTTAAGCTAGGATAAGTTTAAGGCTAAATTAAAAATTCAATATTTGATTCGCAAGCAATTTATCCCTCCGGTTAAGCCTTAAAAATCAAAGCTTTAACTCAATCCAGTAAAAGAAGGCTTTAATATTAACCCGTACCCGGTTCAATCATCACTCAACTTACAAAATACTGAAACTAATAAAAAAACCATGAAAGCAAGTCAAACGAGAATTAATAGATAGACATAGACGGAAAGAGTTCCAAGCTCGAATTTTAATGAGGTCTAAATTTTTTAGCATATTACTACCTAAGAATTGGGATCCTATGAGAACCACCAATATAATGAGAACCATGAGAACTCTACCTTACGGACTTTTTTAAAAAAATTAATGACATATTTGGATTCGGCATGGAATTTTATGGCTAGAGAACATATTTCTTGGTCCATAAAATATATACTAGTGACGAAAATCGAGGTGAGATACGTTTTATTAATTTTCATGCACCTACTACCGATTTTTACGTATCTATAATTTTTCATGCACCTAGAGCTCGTTTTAATGCACGTAGAGCCTCTTATTTCATGCACCTAGTAATCATTTTCATGCATGTAAAAAATTTCATGCACGTAGTGGTCGTTTTCGTGCATTTATAGCCGTTTTAGTATATCTAATTGTATTTTGGTACACTAAGTATATATATTGTTAATAAAATCAATAAATTTTGTTTAATGATACTAAAGTGTGTATTTGAATAGGTTAAACTAATGGTAAATGATCCATCAAATCTTTCGAAGCGAGATTTGGTTGAGATTTAGTGAGGGTTTTCATTGTTCTCATTATAAGGGTGGTTCTCACCGGATCCCGACCCTACTACCTAATAAGTCTAAATTTTGCATCTTACTACCTAATATGTTCAATTATTCAAATAACTACCTAATAAGTGTAAAAACTGACACGATTACTACCAAAATGACGGAAATTGCTAAAAAATGACGGAAATCAATTTATTTCGTCCCGTTTAAATTTAAAACCTAATTTAATACCCATATTACCCTTCTCCTCTCCTTCCTCCATTAAAACACCTTTCTAGTTTCTACTTCAACAAAACTCATTTCTCCTTTAATCAATCTCGTTCTGTTTCTTCAATGGAACCCATTATCTCCAGATTTTCATCAATCTTGTTTTATTCTCATCAATAAATCCCAGATTTCTCCCTAAATCTTCAAATTTTTCCGGTGGTAACATGTCTTCAAGGGTCTAATAGGGGAAGAAGAAAGCTGATTGCTTTTTAGGGTGAAATTGAGAAATTTCGGAAAAAAAAAGTTGTTGGAATAATGGAGAGAATGATAAAAGAATGTGAGAATAAAGAGATTGATTTGAATGTTGAACCAGAATCATGGAGTTTAATCCGGTGAGGGAGAGAGTTGAAGATGTTTTATTAAGAAAGGTAAAATCGTCATTTAACTTATCCCGAACATTTAAAACTAACTTAAGTTCGATTTTCGTCAAAAAGGTAGCAAACTGATTAATGTTGTGTGATTTTAGGTAATAAGTTGCAAAATTAATTATATTAGGTAGTAGTATATAATTTTTTAAACTTATTAGGTAGTAATTTGTCATATTTCCTAAACTAAAACACAAACTTAATTAACCAAACCCAGCCTACACTTTTGTCGTAAGTCGATTCGACTTAACCGTCAAGCGAACTCAACTCATTTACTCCCACATAGCACAGACATTTCTCTTAATTAATTGTCACGTGTCCGACATCGTGTCCGACACTTGTTGGACACATGACTAAACATATTATAGTTTAGACGAGGAATAAAATTTAAAAAAAGATCGATTATAAGATGAGTTTGGGTGGAAAATGAGAATTAGTTATAGTTAAAGTCGAATTGTACCTTTGCTTGTTTAGATTTAGCTTCAAATATATGATACAAAAGAAATTATAGATTATTTATAACCATAAAATATACTATATTTTATTATATTTAAATGCTCTGTCGCGTGTCCTAAATTTTATTAGATGCCGTGGCCCATGTCCGTTTTATATCCGTGTCCGTATCCGTGTTGGTGCTACCTAGGTCTCGAGTCCCTCCTACGAGTCCACGACTCCACGACCATCATCCACCCGAAACAAGTGCGCATTATAGATTATGTTCTCAGTCACACCATCATCAACCTGAAACAAGATGATGATAGTATCTCAGAACACCTCATTCTATCTCATTTCCCCTTCAAAGTTCAATTACCCACTTGCTTTTTCTCCTTCATACTCTATTCCTCATCCAATTCATACCTCTAAATCACCATTTTCATGGCGTTTTCACTGTCTCCAAGCAACTCATGGCCTCAGAGTTCCTCCCCTTTGCACTACTGGTAATCCCAATTATATGTTACTCATTTTTTCTGTGTTTTGTTAATTTTTGGGATAATTTGTTGGTTAAAGTTATAATCTTGGAGGGTTTTGCATAAATTCATACTTGGGGTTTTATAAAGTTGTTTGCTTTTTGAAATTTGGGGAGCAAGTTTATGGAGTATTGTTTGTTTTGGGTGAGAAAGCTTGGGGGTTTATGTTGGAAAGTGATGGTAGCATGGTACTGAAGATGTTGCTAAATTGTGTTGCTTTATGAAGTATTCCCGTCGTCTCAATCATTTGTTTACCATTAGATTAAAATACGTCTCACGAAGAATAAAAAATGTAAACAAATGATCGAGGCTAAATAAATCTTGATAATGTGTTCAAGAAAGAGTTTTTTTTCCATGTTTGCATATGGCATCATCAGCAATAGAGCCTTAATCGCAAATTGGGGTCAGCCAACTAAAGCACCGTTTGAAACCGTTAAGGACAGTTGTTCTTTTCCATATTCGTCTGATTGCGGATATGTCGGTATGAAGTTATGGATGACTTCTGTGAAGAATGTTTGGTTTGAAGTGATAATAGTTTAGCTAAGCATGTTTCTGTGAAGCATGTTCTTAATTTCTCAAGTGTCCTTCTGTGTTCTGCCTCCCATCATTTGCTTTGATAATAGCACATAGCCAGACTAGGAGTGTGATTCTCTAAGAATGGATCATCGGCTTATCGCAAGCTGTTATTAGTATATGCTTCAAGTGTCTTGTGATTCTCTTGTAATGTACCTTACCTTTTGTGCAATATGTTTCATCTAGAGTGTGTGAGAGTCATGGAGAAAGGAGGAGAATTACGTTTTTCGTGTTATGCCCTGTCAAAAGTGCCTCATCAATGATTCTTGTTCGCTTTTCTTTTGGTTCAGTTACCACGGAGATTATAGAGACAAGTGAAGAAGAGTTGGAATTTGTGGAAATTGGATACATATCTGATGTACATGGGCTTCAAGGAGAGGTTCGCGTAAAGCACAACACTGAGTTCCCTGAGTTGCGCCTCTCAAAGGTACGAGCACTACTTATAGTATAAACACTTGTTGGCTTCTCTATTTTGTGTTTCTCATACAAGTTTCATTTTTTCCTTAGCCGGGTAAAAGATGGTTGCGTCAACGGCTCTATGGAAAGGTTAATGTTCTTGAGGTTGAGCTCGTAGCAGGAAGAGGTCGTCCTGGAGACAAGAGTTGGATTGTTAAATTGCATGGCTTTGATGATGTGGACGAGGTGTTTTTTCTTGTCTGACCTATAAATTCTGCTCAATTGCCAGAAACCTTTAAGACCATCTTTCAAACCTGTAGAAAACGGTCGAGTTTCGGTGTTTCCGCCTTGATTAAGACCATGCTTTATACTAAAGCACAATTTCAGTTGATCTTATTCAACAGATATATAATAAGTTGCTGTCTATCTACTATGACACTAGTTTTCCTTAGTGATATGAAAGGATATAAACTAGAAGGTGGAAATGGTTTAACATATAATTGCTTATAAGGTATCATTTTCCCTTGGTGTTTAGGCCAGACAGCTTGTGGGGTCAACATTTCTGGCGGATAAAAGTGACAGGCCGGAACTGGAGGAAGGCGAATTTTATAGTCGTGATCTTGTTGGCATACGAGTCATTCACAAGGTTTGGTCTTTCCTGTTCCTTTCTGTGATTGATACATGTTTAATGTACCTAATATCATGCATTTGCTTTAGATATCTCATTGCATCACTAAAAACGCTTGTACTCGTCAATTAGCATTTAAACTCTTTTGAAAGACTGTTTATGGTGTCCTTTTCCCTGTCTAGGACACGGGTGAAGCTATAGGAACTGTTGTTAATGTCTTTAACACTGGTGGCAATGATCTATTAAAAGTGATGCTTGAAACTGATTCTTCCAGTGAAGATAAGAACTCAGAAATGTCCGAATCTGCCCCCATCGCTTGGATTCCCTTTGTTGAAGCAATAGTTCCAGTTGTTGATTTGGACAAAAGGGAAATGCAGATTTCTCCTCCAAAGGGTCTTCTAGAGGTGAATGTACGTAATGAGAAGTCGAAGAAGGAAAGGCGTCTTCTTGTGAGTATTTTGTATATCTTATTAGTTTTTATATATGTTAAATTGACATTGGACTTCATTTTTGTATTGCTCCACTGAAATTCATTTGAACATGTACTCACACGAAGTGTTCCATTTTAGGGTTGGAAAGAAAGAAAGAAGTTTCAGAGGCGTATGATTTCGGCAAAGAAGAAATTATGTGATTTAGAGCAACAACACGTCCTTCATGGACTTAAACATGGAGAAAGAACCCACAGGGATATCCTCGCCGAGCAGATTATCTCTATGAATTCAAATCTGCTTCTGCTGGCATTAAAAACTCTTGAGACACCCATTAATGGGTGAGCATGAATAAATTATTTCGTCTTCTATTTGATTTGTGTTTATCAGTTTATGTTGCGATGGAAGAAACTATTGTTTGTTTCAAGATGTTTCAAGAGCTAGTGGACAAGATGATATTAATCAGGTCAATGATAACATCTTTTAGAAATTTACCCCCCAAACAGACAAACGGTTGTATTGGTATTTGCGTTGAGTTTTTTGTTCTTTTTCCTAATATCAATAAAATCCTTAAGCTTATTATTGTGTAAAAAAGATTTTGTTTAATACTGTGTATCGGGTGCAGTGTAAGGGAGTCCAATCAAGATTTTTTGACATGGAAAACTGGCAAATCTGTAAAGATATCTCAGAATAACCTTGCAAGTGTAAGCGAAGATGAGCCAGATGGATATCTTAAGCATAGAGAAAGTGGACTTCAACTCCTGTCTGAAGGCAAAGTTGCTACGGTCCTAGTGTTGAGCCATAGAAACCGAGAAAATAACCATGACGTGGATTGTGTAGACCTTGAGGACAGTGATAGCTCAACGATTTCCCTATTGGAGAGTTTGCTTGTGGACATGAACAAATCTGTAGAGGTACCTTTTTTTTTGCATTTTTCTTAACAATGTCTACATGCTTGCTTATACAATGTCTGGAAACAGTCTCTTTGTGTTGATAACACAGGGTATACCTTACCCTGAAAAAGGCTCTGCACATCCGGTCCCTTCTTAGCTTGCCATTTAGGGGATCTCTTAAAGGTCTATATACATGCATGGAGCTTGTGTTCTGCTTGCTTTGTTACTCTTAATACGTGATACTCCCTTCGCCCATGAGTAAACTGCATGCCCTGGTTTGTTCGGCATGAAGATAAAAAACATAATAAGATGTGGACGGAATGCAAGTTGATAAAAGATGTGGGGTGACAAGCCAAAATGCTAAAAATAGCTTAGGAAAAGACAACAATTTCAAATGAGAAGTTTATTCACGGACACCCAAAATGGAAACTAGGATAGATATAGAGAGTAAATCTTATTATTCACTCAGTCTTTCATTTTTCTCTTGAATCCTGATCATTATATGATCTCCCGTTATGTTATCAACTCATTTTCGGTATCAGCCATCTTGTCTAGGAGGTCTTATCACCCTGATTTTAATGTGAACTGTTTATTTCAGGCAGAAAATCGTAAGTCTATGCCCATTATCTTGATCTCATGGGAAGAAGATATTCAACATCTTGAAACGTTATTTACCAGTCATGATTACTTCAGTTATAACTCAGAAAAGGTAAGGTCTATTTCAAGTTTTGCATTGGTGATTACCCTTTGCCCTTCTGGTTAATTTATTGTGTATATTTTGGTCTTCCGCTTTACGTTAACACAGTCGAGCTAGTTCTCGGAGTGGAAATTCAACACTGGAACTGAAAAGGGCAGACTTTGGGTACTACTGATGATTGTAGCTGCGTAGAGTAGGCACTCATGTTTCCTAACTTTTTGGGTGAATTAACAGGTGAGGTTTTTGGCAGAAGAGAAACTTCCTGTTGTTAACAACACAGTAATAGACGACAAGAAGAATAAAGTGCTAATGAAGTCACCTTGGGAAATACTCCGAACGCCAATTGGATCAGGTGGAATCATGACTGGACTTTTATCCAATGATATATTAGACGATCTGGTCGGGGCAGGAGTAGAGTATATAGAGGTAAGTCATTCATCCAGACCTCAGTGTGCATTTTGAACGAAACAAAGGAATTAGACTGCGATGACAGCTTAAAGATCAAGCTTGAACCCGAGATTTAGTACCAATGTACCATGTCCCCAATGGAGCCTGAGACTCATTATTCTTTGACTTTTGAACACGATAAATTAAAGCAATATAACTGGTTATGCACTAATGCTTGCCCCTGCCCCCTACTGCTGACATAGGCGTCTGCCAATGCATTTCTAATGGTTACATTTGGCTGTAAAATGGTTACAAAATCCCGTCTTATTATTTCAGACCAAAATTGTGGTCTGAAGCAAGACTCACTGCGTAACACAAAAGCAAGACTCACTGCGTTCATAATGACTCACAATTTTATTTGTAAACTTGCCTGATTGTTGCTTGTGTTGTCAGGTGTGCACGCTCAACGAGAGACGTCTTTGTGGAAACCCCTTGTTCATTGGCTTTGTTCATTCTCTTGAAATTGACATCAGCATCATGACATTCGAAGATAAATTAGAGTTTGAAGACAACTTCCATATTGTATTACCCATGAAATCATTGAAGAAGTTGGCGACACATATTGAGAAAGTTCCATGGCAAGTTGAACTGAAGTCGAATACACATGTCGAATTGGTAGACAAGCAATGGGTGGATGTCATTCCTCCCACACCTAACTCGTATGAGTTCCGCCTTTCACTTGGGAGCTTACTCAATCCATCTGTGCTACCCAATGCTTGCCTTGTTGAGGTTACCAACTAATGCATAGAATCATGCACTGTCATAGGGGCTTCATTTTTGTACGCGTAGTAATTTATAGTCTGTAATTTTTTTTCCCCACGATAAGTAGTTTTTGTTACTGAATTTGTAGCACTATCATGTAGAACTGTAAACTTAAGAATGTGGTTAAAGTATGTGTTACACACGCTTGTAAGTAGAGACTGATTGCTGAGTTTCTGGCGATAGTGTCCTCTGTCAAGTTAATGCAGAAATTTCAATTTTGTAATCGAGAATTTGGTATATGAAAGCTAATTGCAGGTGCAATGATACTTGGTTTCTTCTCATACCTTGGGGTCTTGGTTTTCCAATTTGGCAACCCATAACCTCCACACCAGACTCGCAAACTCGCCATTCTGTAAGCTCAAACGTTGTGTCATTGGAGGGGTAAAATGTGTCGAGAATTGGAACGAAAATGATAGGAGAAAAAGAAACAGTCAATCAAAAATGTTTTATAATAATAATTTTCTCTTGACCTCACTGATACATTTGAGAACAAACTTGAAACTTTCACTACTATGAATTGCATACTCTAGGATACATTGATAATCTGATATGTTATCTGACGGATAATCCGTCAGTAACCCAACAACACAATTTTTTTTGTTCAGGGATAGAGCTAAAATGTCGAAGGATTAAGAATATTCAACAAAAAGAGATTAGCGAGCCTTGAACATGAAAACAACAATGCAGCTTCACAGTGTCTACTTACCTGTTGCCACCAACGTTATACTTTCTTCAACTGCAAGCGACAGAAGCTAATGAAGTGGAGGTTTCAAGAATTGGAACTGGTTGCCCCCTAATCAGCCAATTGACAAATCGGTAACCCAGGTTTAACAATTCAAGGAACCAATACCAAGCGTTTCCAAAATTTTCCCCAATATGGCTAACACACTGCAACATGCACAAGTGTCTTGACACTCGCAGCAAGCCAGCAATGTATGAGAAACTTGGATTGATCTTCTGAAAAGTGAGGTACCTCGTTCTGGTTTGAACCTAATAGAATGATGTGCAGTTGTGCACAAGTGCTGCCAATTATGGATATCAAACCCACAGCAGCTCTGCCAGCAATCTCTAGATAAGGAACATCTGCAGCAAGTGACCTGGGAAACAGGAATATCTTAATTTCATTAGAAAACTGAATCTTTTAAGCAATTAGGCTTGCCGACTCGCACATTAACCATTGCCTAGGAGTAAGGGAGTTCAGACATACGCAACCCTATTCTTGTGTTGAAAACACAATGAAGCAGTTTCCAAGATCCAACATCCGAACAACTATAATATCAGCAAGACAGCAACTACCAGGTAGGATCCTTAGCTTAAATAATCCGTCAATTATATACTATGCGAGACTAACTCATTTAGCTATAAACAAACATACGTTCATTTACCCACTATCTTAAATAAATACCCCACTTTGATACTTGTTAACCTACTCATATTATGATAACAACGACATGAAACAATCTCATATGAGAAACTGCGTAAAGTAAAAAAAGAGTTCGAGATAAATGCAAGCTTATAGTCACCTAGTCAAGACTCAGAGGCTGTTTTGAATCAACCCATCCTCATAATAGTC
Organism: Silene conica; assembly: GCA_029255685.2. Lineage (NCBI taxonomy): Eukaryota > Viridiplantae > Streptophyta > Magnoliopsida > Caryophyllales > Caryophyllaceae > Silene > Silene conica. Next base: position 81,795,837 of record CM055314.2, read on the forward strand.
AGACAGGTTCCTACCCTTTGTCCATAGCAGCTTCAATGTAATTTAAGCAACCATCAGAAGAAATAGTCCGTCTTTTTGCAATTTTTTTCAGAAAGAGGATCGGATTACTGTCCAGATAGGACTGCAAGCTTTTCTCCACCCTTGTCAATCCAACTATGCCCTCCTTGTTTTGTAATATTTCTCGTTACCATTTCTGATCTTATTCTCGAGACATCATCCCATCTACCAGCAGATGCATAAAGATTGGACAGTAAAGTATAAGCTGAAGTAAATTGCGGGTCTAGAAGAAGTATTTGTTTTGACACTCTTTCAGCTATTTCAATATTAGAGTGCACTCTACATGCACTAAGTAGCTCTAATAACACTAGAGAGTTTGGCTTTATAGGCATATTCTTAATGAATTCCTCTGCCTCCTCGAGATTCCCAGATCGGCAGATAATGTCCACCATGCAAGCATAGTGCTGAAGGTTCACTTTCATAGGCAACTTCTTGCAAAAATACATAAAAAATCCCTTTCCTTTGATAAACATTCCAGAGTGGCTTGCACAATGGAGCAAGCCCGTGAGGCTTATTTCATCCGGTTCTACCTCAAAGCGGATCATCTGAGCAAATAATATGAGTGCCCACATAAACCTCCCATGATGTCCACATCCTACAATAATCGAGTTCCACGACACCAAATTCTTTGCTTTTATCCCTTCAAATGATTTTACTGCCTCTTGAATGTTTCCACACTTCCAATACAAAGTTACCAGTGAATTACCCACAAATCCAGAAGCATCAAATCCTAGTTTGATAGCATTTCCATGAATCACTCGCCCTTTGTCTAGTGCCGCCATAGCACAGCAGGAATTCAACGCACTAGTGACAGAAGACTCCTTAGGAGAAATGCCCAATTTGGCCATCTCATGGAAAACCGCCAATGCACCATCATGCATGGAGTTTAAACTATAGCCAGTCAAGAGTGAAGTCCATACTACGACACTATCATGAACCTTCTCATGAAAGACCCTGCGAGAATCCTCTAACCTCTTACAATTTGCATATAATGTAATAAGCGATGAAGCTATAAACTCATCCCAAATATACCCCAACTTGACAATTCGGCCATGAAACTGAGTCCCAAGTTCAACCACCATTACATTTACACAGGCTGTTATCAAACAAGAAAACGTGTTTCCCGTTGGCTCAATTCCATTACCAATCATCCGCTTAGACAATCTTAAAGCCTCAAAACTTCTCCCATTTTGATCAAGTCCACTAATCATCGCGGTCCAAGAAATTACGTTTTTACTAGGCATCTCTTCAAACACCTTCATAGCCTCATCAACTCTCCCATTTAATAAATACCCGTGAATCATAGCATTCCAAGCAGCAACATCCCTAAAACCCATTTCCCTAAACAACTCCTCAGCAACCTCAACCTTCCCAAGTTTCATATACCCATTAACCATAGTCGTCGAAGACACGACATTTCTCTCAGGCATTCGATCAAATAACTCCCTAGCCTTCACCAAATCCCCACAATCCACACACCCTTTAATCATAGAGTTCCAAGCCACAACATCTCTAACAGGCATTTCATCAAACAGCTGGAATGCATCTCTAAGCCGATAATTTCTCATATACCCATTAATCATTTTGGTATATAAATGCGCATTCGGACATCGGATTTTGTCGAAAATAAGACGCGCATCATCTAATCTATGAGTTTTAATGTGACAGGATATTGTAGAGCAAAATTGTGTTCTTGAAGTCCATCTAAATTTGAATGGTAATCTGATGTGTGGAAAAATGGAGGAAAATCTTTGCATGATTTAGGGTTTGTAGTAAATTTGATTGATCTTAACTTTTCAGATTGTTAGTTTTTCAGTTTACTGAGATCATCAACTTCAAATTCATACATTTGCTTATAAATATGGCGGGAAGAGCAAGGAGAAAAGGCTAGACTTATTTTTTCGAGGGAAAAGTTTCTATTTGAAACGAAACTGAACCCGTGCAATGATAGTGTATAATCGGTTTTAGGGTTTTAGGGTTTTAGGGTTTTAGGTTTAAATGAGCTGAGCCCGGTCCACAAGTTCCGGAATAGGCTCGATTAAAGCTTGGTTCAAGATTGGTCAACTGAGCATGAGCCCGGGATCGAGCAAAGCTAAGTTGAAGCTGAGTTGAAGCTGAGTTGAGTCGAGCTTATATACACTAAGGCTCGGCTCATAAGCATGTTTAAGCTCATTATTTTTAAATTAATAAGTATAAGTTTATGATAAATTAATTATAATATTAATTTAAAAAAAAAAATAACATAGAAAATGCTACTCTAATCTAATAAAGGGAAACATACTAGCAACGAAATATTTAATTTAAAAATTACGTTAGAAGTATAATCAATCGGAAAATGGTACTCAAACAAAGTTGGAGGATGAGCTTGGGCTCGTAAAATATTGTATAGGTCAATCTCAGGCCTTGATTATAATGTTATATATATACTTTTTAAGTTGATTTTGCCGCATCTATTCATTCTATTATCATCATATATCCAAGACCTACTCCATCTTATTTGTAATATTTTTTTTTTTCCCGTGTATTTACAATATCTTTTCTATTTCAATTTTTTTTATAAATGTGTTTAATTCAAATTTAATTATATGATAGATTAGTATAAAACATACTTTGTATATGACAATAAAAAGTAACAATAAATTATAAATAAATACTTTTAAAGCAAATAAAATTGCAAAAAGGACAACCTTAGCAAAAAATGTGAGAAAATTTAATAAGTCATAAAACAATGCACCACAACTTTATTGTCATCCTTCTGTGTATCGATACTATCTGCTAATAACACTATTCTCAGTTTCCATTCACTACAGAATATCGATGATTTACGACTTTCTCATCCTCGTCTTTGTTACGATTAGGATTATTCCAAAGATAACATTCACCATTAAATCTACAAGGACCTTCTTCAACGATAACCCAATGACAACGACTAAAACAAACTTGGATATCCGTTTTTTCTACATAAATATCAAACCATTTCAAAGGATTATTTCCCCACTTAAATCCGCAAAAAAAATGGGTCGAAAGCCATATGTTTGGTTTAAAACTGAATTCATAATCAGTGTTATATGGTACCAAATGCACGCCTCGATCATCGCCTTTTGATTTACAATGAATTTGTAGATTTTCTTTACTGCGTAGTGTATTTGTAATTACCACTCGAGTTCTTGCTTCACTCATGGTAATTACATTGAATATTATAACAAGAAAAATAAGGGTAATCATATTTTTGGGATGCATTTTGGTGTGATAAGTACGTCAATTGTATATGAAATAAATATATCTTCAATGGCATAATTTTAAGTTTTCTTTTATAAAGTTGTCAAAAATTATTATCGTATCTGAATATATTTTCAATCGCATATAAAATGAAGCAAATTATGTAGATACGCATGCACATAATCTTGAGATATTATTTATGGGGTTTAATTACTATATTTAACAACAAATTGAGATTAAATACTATTATTATTATTATTAGAATTAGTGTTATTGTTATTACTATTATTATGTGATTTTATATCATTTCAACAATTCAATCTCATTGATTTTGTTGAGTATGTAGCCTATATAGAATACTATCGGCTCATGATTTCAAATTTAGGATTGCGATTTTATAATATAGGAGAAAATATCTTTATGAAAGTTGAAAATGAAAAACAAATTCAGTATAGTAATTATCACAATAAAATATCTAAAATCAAAGAAAAAAGTAATTTCGGGATAAGGTGATGAGTTATATTCTAATTAAATGTTACTTCTCAATCATTTTTATATATTTCTAAAATATTTTATTTAGATGTATAAAATTGATTGAAATAGACGAGTATAATGTTAATATATTACACAATTAGATAATTTTTTATACAAAGAAAAGAAAGAACTAAATTTATTTTTGATTGATTGGGATAATCATATTCGTAAGCCTTCAAAGTCAAGTACCAAGTCGACGTGCCATGTTCACACTTATGAATTATTCTACTTCCGCCAATTCAATTATTTTTATACATTTGTTGAATATTTGTGTGAGATATTTTAATTAAATGTATATAATTGATTGGAATTTGGAACTAGTATGGATCCCGCGCATGCATACACGGTATTTGTAGATCTTTTAGTTTATAATAATGTATTATTTATGGATTTAAATTGGCATATTATTAATTTTTTATATTTTAATATTAGTTCATAATTTTTTATACGACACTAACAATATCGATTTATCGGTTTTTCATATACAAATATTTTTATACGAAAAAGTTTGTCCTTCAACCGACCAATTGATAAAAGAATGCTTTAGCAAACTCCAAGTGATCCAAATCGATTTATTCCATGTAACAAGAGTATTTGGGGTGAAGGGAATTCTGGGTCATTTATCTTTTTCGGTTTTTAGGTGAAGCCGCTAAATTTTCCAACGGCTTATGTTTGTACTACTTTTTAACTGATATTGTTAAGTTTTAGAAAAAGGGAGAAAAAGGGACGGGCATAAAGCTGCCTATGTCCTTAGCGACTTGCATGATTTGACAACATATTCCCTACAATGTTGCTTTAAATGATAATTTAAGGTTAGTAAAAGGATAAGTCGTTTAGTTTTCTAGCGACTTACTTAATAATCTAATATACGTGATTTGTGAATGTAGGTTTTTTTTGAGATATATAGTTGACTTGTGCATTAAGGAAATACCGTCATATATTCAAGACATACATGACTATAAAACAAAACAATCTAAAAATCAATGAAAAAATACTTCTAAAGCTAACAAAATTTGCAAATTTGACAATCTTTATTATTATAAAAAATGTGGGCAGACTTGATAACTGAAGCGAAAATTATAATCAAATGCTCTATTTATCATCAATAACACGACGCGACTTTGATTGTCATCCTTCTCTTTATCAGTACCCTCCAATAACTCTATAATTCATTTCAATTTAACATCAATGGCGCACGAAGACTTTTTCATCATTCTCTTTAACGGGTTAATGATTCCACATGAAACATTGACCTTGAAATCTACAAGGACCATCTTCAACGATATTCCAATGACAAACTTTGTTACAAACTTCGTAATCCCTAATAAATTTGTAAATATCATACCAATGTAATTGACTATTTCCCCACTTAAATCCACAAAAAAATTGCGTTGTTCCCCAAATACTTGTTTTAAAACTGAATTCATAATCTTTGTTGTATGGCACCCAATGCACCCCTAGATCATCGTCTTTGGATTTGCAATGAATTTGTAAATTTTGTTTACTGTTTAATCTATTTGTAATTATCACTTTGTTTCTTGATCCGGCTTCACACATGGTAATCACATTCGATAATGCAACTAGAAGGACAATACCGACTATGAAATTTTTGGGACGCATTTTGATGTGATGATTTCGTTGAATTGTCTTGCGATGGTTTGAATCCAACCAAAAAGTTTAGCGTAATTTATATGAAATATAAATATATTTTCAAGTGAAATATAAAAGGGAGAAAATTATTTAAGAATAACTTCGAGTCTTTTTAATGTTTATACATAATCTTAAAATATTTTTTTTGTAAGATTTAAATACTATTTTTACTAATGGAAGAAGATTGATTACTATTATTATGAGTTGGATATCATTTCAACAACTCTCAATAATATTGGATAAAAATAAATTAATTCAAAATCAAGATACGAAACTTCTCGCAACCATAAACGATGAAAATGCGACATGAATACTCCACATTGATTTTGTTGAGCATATAACGTAAAAAATAATAACATTGAGGAAAAAAAAAATACTTCAAAATAAAAATAACATATTTCTCTCTTGAATAAAAGTCCAAGATATTTCTCACAATTTGATCAAAATAAAAATACGATATTTCTTATTTTGGATTGATGGGAGTTTGTTTTGGTGGAACGGAAGGATGTTTCAACGTTCAAGGGATGGTAATTTCAGGGTTCGGCAGATTTCCGACGAATTGGGGATTGTTTTCGGGGGTTGGTGAGCAGCGAGCGAACATTTGAAGGTGTGGCCTAGAAAAAGGGGTGGAAATACTTGCGCAACGGAACGAAAAAGAAGAGTAAAAGAAACCGGTACTTGCTCCCAAAATTGTGAACTGGTCATTACATAAAATGTTAATCTTTGAATATATAAATTTGAAATGAACCCGTGAAATAACAAGAGAATCAACCAAGACAAGCGGTCATGCCTCGGCAGATAGGCGGTATGGGATGATTCGGGTTTAAAAGTCCGCAAGACAAAAGGCTTAGCATCAACAGCACACATATACCCCAGGCAAAGCGACATATGTGAACAAGGACATCGCTTTAGCTGGCAGAACTGCATCATTTGACACTTGAAGAAGTATGGCCTTAGCTACTGTTAGATGTCCGTTTCAGTTTCCTCCTACACATAATTCAGGTAGGCAATCAATAAATGTGAAAACGAATCAACAATGCTCAGCTTGGTGAAGCTATTTGTGTTTGTAACAAATAGTTGTGCTTGTGACGGACACTATCCGTTATCCGTCACAAGCCGAAGACGGATAGTGTCTCACACAACAAGGCAGGTGAAAGGGCAAGTGGGGGAAGTGGGTAACTTGATGATTCCAATCTATTTTCAAGATATATCCCTTCAAACCATGGTTTTAAATCTCGGTATCGGCCGTAGTCGCAGTAGCGGTATAAGCGGACCTTAATCGGCCACCGCGGACGGATCACGGTGAATCTCGGCGATTTCTTGGGTGACATCTCGTATGGGTAGAGTGAAAATCCGATACAACTTGGCCGATACGATACGACTCGGACGAGATTTGAAACCATGCTTCAAACACAAGCCGAAGACGGATAGTGTCTCATGCAATAAGGAAGGCAGTTGAAAAGGTGAAAGGGCAGGTGGGGGAAATGGGTAACTTGATGATTCCAATATATTTTCAAGATATATCCCTTCAAATGTAAAGCCTCCATCCCATTTACTTATCGTCTTATCTCCATCTGACTTTGGTGGTCAAGCAGTGTTGACTTTGATTGATAACACTTCAAAAATGATACTCCCTCAGACCGGATCATTTGTTTACCTTTATAGTCTTTGTGAAGGTATTTTCATCAAAGGTAAATGATTGAGACGGGGGGAGAATTAAAATAAATAAAAAATTGCTTTGGTAAATCAAAGATGGCAAATTTGAGGAATTAATGGTTGAAGTTGACATTAGCAGAGTCGGATGAGAACAATAAATTTGAAAAGCAGGTAGATTGTAGAACAAATTATAGACTGATTTGTATGAAAGGATCCAGTAGTAGCAGACTTGTAGTAACAAGAAGCAAGATTTCTTACCACTGTTTTATCCCAGTCCTTCAATTTTGAATTTGTCAACATGAAAGAGTCGCGCAATGGAGCCCATGCAGGTTGATTATCGTCTTCCTTGCCTGTAGATGCCTGCATCTCACAAGTATTCAAGTCATTTTAAAATTAGAACACATATTAATGTTCAAAAACAAGTCACACTTACAAAAAAACTATGCAGAGAAATTTTGACAATGTGTTCCTCATACATTATACAACCCATTAATAACTTACTGGATTGGTCGAAAAAAGAAAATGTTTGTATTAACATATTATTAGAGGCAAGTGATCGTAAAAGTCGACAATCAAAGTAATAGGGGAATTATATAAACGAAGCGGAGGCACTATTAAAAGGATTAAGATAAGACAGTAACCTTAGTTCCTGTCTCAACTGATTGAGATGATGCCCTGCTCAGTTCTGACATGAATGCTTCTTTTCTTCTCTTCGTCAAAGCTGGTACAAGAAAGCACAAGTTTCAAATTATTATGGAGGCTAGCTGATTTCTAATTTCACAGAAAGTCAATTATATGCAATGCGAAAGAACTCGAGGGGAAGGACAAGATGGAACTTCAGTTTATAGGGTCAATGTAAAAGACATAAAGGCTAAGATAACAGGGTAGACCATCAAGACTTCAGCATATGTTAAGATGTAGTGTTCTACATGTCTCCTCACCTAAGTCACGACGGAAACCCCATTTTAAAGAATGGGACCAAGTATGGTAAAAACACTCAAGGTCTCACTTATACAAACTGATCAAAGAAACGAATTTGAAGGCTACTGCTATATTAGTTGTGTAAGATTTATCCTTCTTGATCTTAAAAGTGTTGTTTATAAATCAGAAAAGTAAGATGAATCCACTCTAAAGTTGTGCCTCTGATGTAAAAGGCCACTAAAGTAATGCACACGTTGAACTATCCAGACCTAGAAAAAGGTTCATATACACCGATTTGCTATCATGAAAAAATTTAAATAAGATAACGATTGATGTAATATGGAAACACAATTCTCACAGAATATGAACATCCACATGATTTTCCTTCAAAAAATGATTATTCCCAAAAGTAATGGCGGGCGGGCGTGCAGAATCAAATCAGTACCTTTTGCATCTTTGAATCTTGAAGGATTCAACCCTTTCTGCGCAGTTTGAGCTTTACTTACCTACAAAAACCGAGGCAAAGCTTGATAAGTGACCTTCTCAGGCAAGTAAAATCGGACAAACTTGTGCAAGAGGACTTACAGCATTAAAAAACTTGACCACTGGAAGGTTGTTGATGCCAGGATTTCAAGGAAAACAAAATTAGTAAAATAAACATATTGCACACATGAACACGAAGTATTCACAAACACAAACTCTTGCTCAAAATATTGAAGCAAGGCCATACCTCCTTTAGTGGCAATTCCGATCAGAACTTTATCGTGCGTGTCCAAAAAGTTGGCAGGCTTCACATGCCCTCTTTCATCAACCTATTATGTTACAAATAACACCAAATATCATAATAAATATCTCAAAGGTGAGCAAAATGAGTACACAACGAGAAAGTGAACAAGTAAAAAGAAAGGAAATAGTAACACACCGAGATCTTTTCCTTCTTCTTCTCCTTATCAACCTTCTTTTTTGTATCTTCCTCAGCTAGCTTTTCCACAACAAGCCTCTTTTTTGCTGATAATATCGGACCCTGCAGAAACCAGATTTCATACATGGACAACAAGCAAGAGTTGTAAATATTCCCCAAAACAGTAAGTCACGAGCTAAAGTGTTACCAAAGATTCATCGCCTGCATCAACGCTCATGATCTTCTGAAATGCCGTCCTAAATGCATTACAACCTTCCACAAACTTGGAAAGTGGGCCATGATCCTCTTCATCTGAATCATCGTCTCCTTTATCGTGTTCAACATCATCACCATATGCCTGTTCAGATTTACCATCTCCTTCATTCCCCTCTTCGTCCATACTTTCGGGTTCACTTTCATTGTCACCATCCGAATCAGAATTATAATCACTCGCCCTTTTGCGAAACAATTTCCTCTTTTTTTTAGATACTTTGACCTTCTTTCCCATCCCTGGGAAAACTTTCATTTTCTTGGCATTAGAGGGTTTTTTAAACTTATTCTTCCGTTTCCTAAGCTCGGTAGCTGCTACCACTGGTGGACCTCTTTCCTCTACCATTTTATCGATCCTACTTTTCGCACGAAAACTGTTAACATCACATCCCAAATCCACAGAGTTCAATTATAATACAAAATCAAATCAGCTTGCATTATTGATGCAATTACGATAAAAAAATCAAATTTCGAAAAAATTGTAATTAGAAAACAAGTATGCTTAATTAACACATGATTACAAATTTAACTAATTAGAATCATGTGACTATTAAAATAATTTGATTAAACCGACTCATCAATTTTGCAGAAATAACCAAGAATAATATAATCCAATCTCCAAAAGTACACTATAATGTTAACAAAAAAGGCATAAAATCCAGAAATCAATGGAAGGGAACATAAAAAATGAAAAAAAAAAAAAAAAAAAAAAGACATAACAAATGCAAGGAGTTCATATCAATTCGTTGAGCATACATCCAAATGTAGAAAAAAAAGCATACCCACGCAAATCTCGCTTCTTCAATTGGTGACAAAGATTGAAGATTTAGGGAGGGGGATTTGAAAGAATGAATCAATGGAGTTTGAGAAAGAATAAGATTGATCGAGGAATTGTTGTGAATGAAGGCAGTATAGGGTTTAGGGTTTAGGATTTGGGGTTTGCAATTAGGTAGCAAAATTGCTATATTCCGCATTGACATCAATGGGTCGGATATGATTGGGTTGTGCAATATCCTAACACGATCCATATTCGACTCATATCCAAAATTTTAAAATTCATGTCTCATTCTTTGTACTTTTTTCAACTGATACCCGATTTACTATATAATCCAAAACACAATTGGAAACTTTATTCGACTTCATAAAAAAATCAATATATATACTTAAAAGAGGAACTTTTCGAGCGATGTGATTGGTTCAAGTTTTGTGAATTATTTAAGTTATAATTATGAGAATTGGAAAATTATTTATTTAATTGACTATTATCTTAGATGATTAAAATTTGAGAATTGACCAACCATAAATTAATTAAGTAATTAAGTACTTAGATATACTTTACAACTAATAATAATAAAATAAGTAGCTAATAGATAGAATTTACAACTGGTTAGAATTATAAAATAAAAGAAGACAAGTGCGACTCAAACACGTCACCTATTATATTAGGGAGTATATATTTGCATCAGTATTTATTCGTCTTCTGTTTTTGCTTTGATTTTAATTTCTTTATAGTAGATTGAATTTACAACTGGTTAGAATTATAAAATAAAAGAAGACAAGTGCGACTCAAACACGTCACCTATTATATTAGGGAGTATATATTTGCATCAGTATTTATTCGTCTTTCCAATGTTTTTGCTTTGATTTTAATTTCTTTATATTGTTTCCATCTTATATATTTGTTTTCTTTATCATTTTTACACATATGTATACTAACTACTGTATGTTTTTGCTACGGAATTTTTTTTCAGGACAACGGTCGACAATTCGGCACGCTTGAAATGACTATAAGAAGCCTAGCTACTAGAGAGATAAGAGGTTATTAACTTAGGGCTTGTTTGGTTGACATAGGGGAATTAAACTTCCTGGGAACTTCAATATCACATGAATTTCCAATTCGTGAATTTGCAAAAAGTGTTTGGTTCGCATATGGGAAGTTAATTCATGCGGGAAGTTCTATTGACCAAGGGGACTTGGTGAGTAACTTCCCACATAATGGAGGAAGTAAATTCATGTGGGAAGTTCTATTTCCCATGATATTGGCAACCAAACAACAACATGATTTTACACTTCCTAGGAAGTTCAACATCCCATGATTTTAATGGGTAACCAAATAAGCCCTTATTATAGTCTTGAAAATTATCGTACCTTTGAATCTTTGATATGATCTAATCACTAGAAAATCATTACTACATTGGTATTTAAGAAATTCTTATGCACGTGGGATTAATTCAAGAGCCAAACATAAAAGTTAATTTCGAGCAATATTACTGCAAGAATTTGATCAACAATAATATAATAGGTTATATAATTTTGAATGTATTAGAATTCTAGCTGCGCAATTACACAATATCTATTTGAGTATGATACAAAGTCTAATTATATATGTAAAGACTCTTTTGTATTATGACCTCGACCTTACCACAATATTGTGTTTGTTATTATATTATTCCTATATATTTAAGCAAAAAGTATTTCTCCAATATTGATAAATACCAGAAAATATTACCTGGCCAGCGGCCGGGCGTGAACTTAAGTATATAAATAAAAATATAATTAAATATATAGTAATAAAAAATCAGTTGGATAATTATTGTTTTTAGAGCGATTATCTTGGATATTACTTTGTAAAAATAAATTAATTATATAAATAAAGAGATAATTAAATTAAATAGTAATAAAATATCGGTTGGATAATAATTGAATTAGTTAACAAAATAATTGATTTCATTAGCAATTATTTTAGAGCAATTTCATTGGCTATTACTTTGGTTAAATAAATTAAGTATATAAATAAAAAGATAATTAAATATATAGTAATGTTTTTAGAGCGATTAAATTGGTTATTACTTTGTTTAAATAAATTAAGTATATAAATAAAAAGATAATAAAATAGTAATAAAATATCAGTTGGATAATAATTGAATTAATTAATAAAATAATTGATTTCATTAGCTATTGTTTTAGAGCAATAATTTCATTGGCTATTACTTTAATTAAATAAATTAAGTATATAAATAAAAAGATAATTAAATGGTAATAAAATATCAGTTGGATAATTATTGTTTTTAGAGCGATAACTTCGACTATTACTTTGCTTAAATAAATTAAGTGTATAAATAAAAAAATAATTAAATAGTAATAAAATATCAGTTGGGTAATTATTGAATTAGTTAATATAAATTGACTGTAAACTATTGAATTAATTAATAAAATAATTGATTTTAAACTAAGAGTTTTGGCTACCGTAGAGTTATAGGGATTAAGGAGACTTTGAGATATGAGCTAGCCACTTTCGATATAATATAGTACCTTTTTTTAATAAAACAAAATTAATTTTATAACAACATTATCCATTTGGAGTAAAACATTAGCTTCGTATTTTTGTCAATGGAATTTTGTTTTGACAAATACGAGCTACGGAATGCAAACACAAGAGAATCAAAAACTAGAAAGTACGAGCACAAACAATGCGAGTTATTAACATAAGAATACGAGCTAATATATATAAAAAGAATACGAACTATTAAGCTAAGAATACGAGCTAATATAAAAACAATACGATCTTTTAAGATAAGACGGGCTTTAAAATATGAGCACAAATGAATACGAGCTAATGAAAAAATAATACGAGCTATTAACATATTACGAGCTTTAAAATATGAGCACAAATGAATACGAATATGAGATTAAAAGGATCACGGGCTTAAATATACAAGCACATAAGAATACAGCCTAATAAGATGATAATACGAGCTAATATAAACAAAATACAAAAACACAAGCTAATTGAAGATTTGAAACACTTCTCGAGCTAAAAATAAATTTGTTAAAATTTTATGAAGATAACGATAGTAAGCCAACATGAATACATGATTCTTGATCATATAAATACAATGTCTTAATAATAAATCTGGTAATACGGATAATATTTGACATGTTACAATCCGTCACAAAGAAGATAATGAAGGATAAAATATAGGAATATAGGAGAAAAGAAAAAGAATTTATTTTGGTTTTCTTTTAAATAGGGATGTAATTAAATACTTAAATGCTAAATTATATCTACGAGCTACGGAATACAAACACATAAGAATATGAGCTAATGTAAAAAAGAATATGAGTTTAAGAGAATCACGAACTAAAAAATACGAGCACAAAACAATGCGAGTTATTAACCTAAGAATACGAGCAAATATAAAAAAGAATACGAACTATTAAGCCAAGAATAGGAGCTAATGTAAAAACAATACGATCTATTAAGAAAAGACGGGCTTTAAAATACGAGCACAAATGAATACGAACTAATGAAAAAACAATACGAGCTATTAACATAAGACGAGCTTTAAAATATGAGCACAAATGAATATATACGAATATGAGATTAAAAGGATCACGGACTTAAATATACAAGCACATAAGAATACAACCTATTAATATGATAATACGAGCTAATATAAACAGAATACGAAAACACGAGCTAATTGAAACACTTTTCGAGCTAAAAAAATAGAACCAGATTTGCAATACGTTAAATTTCATGATATAATAGGCACTTAAGATTATGAGGTATAATTAAAAGAATACGAGCTACAAAATACGAATATATAAGAAATATGAGCTAATGTAAAATGAATAAGAACTTAATACGAGCACTATTAATGTAAGAATGCGAGCTAATAGAAATATTAAGCTAAGAATACGAGCTAATGTAAAAAAATACGAGCTATTAAGATAACAATACGAGCTAATGTAACAAAAACATACGAGCATATTAGAGGATCAAGAACTTACAAATACGAGCATATAAGAATACGAGTTAATACAATAAGAATATGAGTCAATGTAAGAAGCATACGGTCTAATAAAATAAGAATACGAGCTATTAAGATAAGAATACGAGCTAATGTAAAAAATATTCGGGCTAATAACATAAGAATACAAGCTATTAAGATAAGAATATGAGCTAAAGTAACAAGAATATGATCTATGGTAAAAAAATACGAGTTAATATTAAAAGAATACAAGCTTCAACTATCTTCATATATTAGAAATATTGGATAAAAAATTTCTTCAAGATGATGCTCAAATAAAAAGTATAGAAGTTATTATAAAAATACATGTGCTTAAAATAATATTTTGATAGTGATGCGTAATATGTAAGTGTCTTTTCGAGACCATTGAATTGGAGGTACATGTTTCCGTTTCTATTGGAGTTTCATGCACTTTTAACGTTCTATGTTGTTCCGATGATGATACATATGATATTTAATTAGCCGTAAAAACAATCATACTTAAATTATTCTTTATATATGCTTATTATACTAAGCATTTTTAGAAGATTAACTATTCCGATAATTATTTTGAAACCATATCAAGATATTACCCGGGCAACGCCCGGGTATGAAATCTAGTTTATCTTATATAAGAAAATAGAAATGTCAGATTTAATAAAGTTTAAATTTTCAAAATATTCGATTTGATTGGATTCGGACGTGAATGGATCGGGTTTGGATTGGTTCGGGCTTTTCAATATGGATATGGATTTTTAAAAAGTGGATGAGGAACGGGTTCTTAAAGGGTGAGTTTGGATCGAACTTTTTCCTTCGGGTTCGATTTGATTTGGGCCATAGTCGTCATCCCTAATTTCGCACCTATGTTACTCGTTTCGCCCCTATTTTTCATTTTAAAATTCCAACTTTGCCCTTCTCTCTCTACAATATTTTCTAACATTATTTTGTATCAGTTAATCGAAAATAAGTGACGATAACATAAGCTAGATATGAATTTCCGTATTAATTATGATTAATTAACATAAAAAAATATTGAACTTAAGGATTTATGAATTATATATCTATGTTAGCATTCATAACATAAACGATAAATAATGATTTAAATTGGGATAAAAATTGGCTATTAAGAACGAAAAACTTTAAACGGCCATAATTTTGTGCTCGAATGTCCATTTTTGACGAAGATTTTTCAAATCGATTATTTCGACGAGACGAACGTAAAGGGAAAAAAATGAAATGGTTCAGTCATGTAAAAGACACGAATTGACCTAGGTCGAGTCATGTTGTTTACATGAACCAGCCCAGGCCAATTCTTATAATCCACCTGAACTAACTTAGGCCAATTCATGTGATTTACAGGAACGTGCCAAGGCTAGTTCGTATTTTTCGCACGAATGGGCCCACTTTTCAATTTTTATTATTTTTACCATTGCTCATAAAGTTGAGCGATTTAAATAAAAAAATTGTCGAAGGACACCCAAGGCACAAAGTTATGGTCGTTTGAATTTATTTTGTTTCTAATCGTCATTTATGTTTTTATTTTAATCATTGTTGGATATTAGTTATCGTTTAATGATATACAAGAAACAACGTTACTAAAATACGTAAAGAATGACAATTGGTATGTGGGATTTTGATTTTTTGAACCGACTTTATTAATTTTTATGGGATTTTTAAATTTTGAAATTAGATTTCGAAAATAGGAAACAAAATAAGAAAGTAGTGTAAAAAGGAGTTTTAATAACTCAAGCGCAATACGGTAACACAAATTCTCATTTGTGACGTCGGTATCCGTCACAAGCTTGTGACGGATACCGCTTCCTCTCACAAATTACCCAATAAAGGTGAGTGGAAAAACACATAAAGGATGTCCCACCTTGTCCGAGACTATCAAGAAATCAACTCAACCAAAAGCTTAAGCCGATGGTTGGAGTTTTGGAGTTCCTTGATTCGTTTTATATTATAACACTCCCCCTCACACGAATGCCCTTTTTTTTCTTTTTGGGCTTGAAGTGTGGGTGCAGGCGGAATTCCCTTGCCCGCTCTGATTATCCACTTTAGAATGGAGGGGGGTGGGATTCGAACCCTTGACCTTTGGTCACATGGCTCTGATATCATATCAAGAAACCAACTCACCCAAAAGCTTAAGCCGATGGTTGGAGTTCCTTGATTCGTTTTATATTCTAACAAAGACCTGCTGAGTAACGTAATATGTTAGACGCGGAATATATAGCAAACCCCCTAGGAAGTAATTTATCAGCAATGTGATATTAGATGTTGAGCTATTTAATGAATAAGAGAATTGACCCATGTCAATCTTGAAACGGTTGACCTTTTTGTAGTGTCTACTAATAATGGCAAAATAAAAAGGAAAAAAATGAGCTTGAAAAAATAATCACCTCTTATGTGAGAGGTCTCACAATGCTATATTGTTGTTATCGTGATACCGTTTGATAAGAGATTTTGTTTTACATTTACAGTGACTGCAAAAAGAGTCAGTTTAAATCATTTAAATACAAATGATTTCTAACGGCATCTCTATAAAATTCTAAAAGTCAATACATAATACATACCAATATACTATTGTATTTTGAGAATTGAAAGTTGAGTTAAACACAAATTTTGAATAAATTTACCTATTTACTGGTCAAGTGAATATTGACTTTCATATGCGAGTTATTAACGGGTCAGATCATTTTTTTTGAGTTTGGGTTAACAGTATTTTGATAGTTCTAAGATTTTTATTATTATATATTATATTTATCTTAGAAGAGTTTTGTACAGAGTATATAATAATGTGATTATACATGGTTTTTTTTTTTAATAATAACACGTACTTAACATTATTGTATGGTAAATTTTCGGGAACTTGTAACTTTATAGTTAATATGTAACACTATCATTTTTTTTTTTTTTTAGTATGTCCATCTTAGGATGGTCTCAACAAAAAATAAATAAATATAAATATTTTAAAGGCAGTATTTAATGATAATTAAAGAGTATATTTCATTTGTAACACTTTCATATTTTTTTAGAATTTTTTTTCTAAAATAGGCGATTTTCACTAGCTAATTAATTAACGAAACAGGTAATTTTTGAAATTTATTACCAAAAATAGGTTCGCGTTATCACCGAATCTAGGCTCGTATTTAAGTCGCTTACCCGGACAGGCGGACAGCGATCGTACCCAAAAAATTACGGAATTACTTTTCACATACGAGTTTTACTCTTTCACATACACTTTTTTACTAAATTTCCATATTATACCTTTTTTCTAAAACCAATTCAAGCAAATCAACTCTTATCGATATCTTTTCTCAAAAATCGAATCTAATTGCCCTAAAAACATGAACAATGAATTACGATTCTTCAATTATAATATATTTTGTTGAAATGATTAGAAGTTATCAACTAATCAAATTACTTTTGGTAGTCCATTACCAATAATTTTTAGACATCATTATTTGGGAATCAAACTCAAACCTTAATTTATATGAACCAAATCAAGACAGTTGATACCAGAATTGCCTTTCACCCTAATGACATTAATCGATCAGTTGGATGATTGTAATTGGATGATTGCCTACATAATGACATTAATCGATCACTGAAAGCTTCTCGTTTACCCTATGGAATGTATATTTTTGAAAAGATGATTTTATTATTATCTTACAGTAGTTTATATAGTATACATCATAGGTTGACCATAGGAAGATACATGAGAGATTACAAGTGTACAAATGAGGAAATAAATCACAAGAATATATGGAGAATAAATAAAGAATAATTATAGAATAATTATAGACTGATTATGATTGTGATTGAATCTTTATGTAATCTTATCATCTCCCCGCAAGATGGACGGCGGTGAAGAGAGGCCGATCTTGGTAAGTAGCATATTGAACCGTGGGCGAGGTAGAGCTTTGGTGAGGAGGTCGGCGAGTTGGTCATCTTGAACTACGGGAAGTACACGGAGAACACCACTTTGAACACGTTCACGGATGAAATGAAAGTCTAAAGCAACGTGTTTCATGCGGGAGTGAAAAACCGGATTGGCACTTAGATGAGTTGCGCCGATATTATCACAGTAGATGTGGGGTGTTGTTGGGAGTGTAACACGCAATTCTGTGAGGAGGTGTGTGAGCCACGTTATTTCAGCAGTGGCATTTGCAATGGCTCGGTATTCTGCTTCGGTTGAGGATCGAGCTACTGTTTTTTGTTTTTTCGAGCTCCAAGAGATTGGGTTGCGGCCGAGGTAAACAAGATAAGCACCGGTGGAAGTGAGGTCAACGGCGTTGCCTCCCCAGTCAGAGTCAGAAAACGCGTGAAGAGTGTTTGGGGATGAGCGGTAAATAGTGAGGCCGTTGGAGGCAGTTCCGGCAAGGTAGCAGAGGACTCGCTTGAGTGCTTTCCAGTGTTGGTCAGAGGGTTTGTGCATAAATTGTGAGAGCTTGTTCACCGCGAAAGCAAGGTCAGGCCGTGTGAGTGATAGGTACTGGAGGGACCCGACGAGTGCGCGAAACTCTGTTTCGTCAATAATGGCGTCATTGGAGTTGAGTGTGAGAGTTTCAGAGGCATCAAGAGGAGTTGGGGCTGGTCGACATTCCAGCATTTTTGCACGTTCCAGGAGATCGAGTGTGTATCGGTTCTGGTTGAGGAAGAGGCCATGGCTAACTGGTGTGACTTCAACTCCAAGGAAGTAGGAGAGAGCGCCAAGGTCTTTAAGCGAGAACCGAGAGGCAAGTGTCGTAATGAATGTGTTGACAGCATCATTAGAGGAACCTGTGACAATTATATCATCCACATAAACTAAGACAAAAAGAGTGACGTTAGTATGTGAGTAGAACAAGGAAGTATCGGAAACAGAGTTGGTAAACCCGAGACTAATTAGGTAAGTCCGGAGTTCGGTGTACCATGCCCTTGGGGCCTGTTTAAGACCGTACAAGGCTTTACGTAGTCGGCAAACGTAATCAGGGTGTTCACTATTGGTAAAGCCTGGGGGTTGAGCCATGTGTACTGTATCGGTGAGGGTACCTTGGAGAAACGCGTCATTGATGTCGAGTTGACGGAGGGGCCAACACCTGGTGACGGCAAGAGAGAGAACAAGTCGGATTGTCGCAGGTTTTATGACTGGACTGAAGGTTTCGGTGTAATCGATAGAGGGGCGTTGGTGGAATCCTTTAGCCACTAGGCGGGCCTTGTGTTTATCAATAGTGCCATCGGGTTTATATTTGGTGCGAAACACCCATTTGCACCCGACGACATTTTGGGAGGGATTAGGAGGCACTAGTTCCCACGTTTGATTAGCAATGAGGGCATTATATTGAACTTCCATGGCAGCGTACCATGTGGGGCTGGAGAGAGCAGATTTGAGGGAGCGTGGTTCAGTGGAGGTGAGTTGAGCAGAGAGATTTAATTTGTTGATGGGTTTGTAAATGTTATTGGAGGCACGTGTGTTGTGGGGAGGAGGAAGTGGTGTCGGTGTGGGTGAATCTGGGGTGACAGAGGCGGTCTGATGTTGGGTAGATGAGGGGCTGGTTTGAGACGAGGTGGAGGGGGTTTGTTGTCGGGTAGAGGTGTTGTGGTGGACAGGAGTGGTGGGAGTGACGGGTTCAGTGGTAGAGGAAACAGAGGGAGTAGTTGTATTTGAGGAGGCAGTAGTGTGTTCGTGAGTTTGTGATGTGGTGGGCCCAAGGGAGATAGTGGAGGGGGGTATTGAAGCAAGTAGCCAATTAGTGGGGCTGGGTAGGGTATTTGTATTTGGCTGGTGACGGAATGGATATGTATTGTTAACAAACCGAACATGTCGAGAGACATAGATGCGGTGTGTTTGTTGATCAAGACAGAGGTAGGCATGTTGGGTGGGTGAGTAACCAACAAAGACACAGGCAAGAGATCTTGGATCGAGTTTGGTGGATGTATATGGTCGTAACCACGGGTAGCACAAGCACCCAAAATTGTGGAGGTTTAAATATTTTGGTGGTTGGTTGAAGAGTCGTTGATACGGAGTGGAGTTTGCAAGGGTTGGAGTGGGCATGCGATTAATTAAATAGCTTGCAGTTTGGAAGGCAAGACTCCAATATTGTAGGGGCATGGCTGCATGGTGTAGGAGGGACAGCCCGGTGTCAACTACGTGCCGATGTCTGCGTTCTGCGTAGCCGTTATGCTCAGGGGTATGTGGTGGAGAGGTAAAGTGGGATATGCCATTGGTAGCGAGAAAGGAGGCGAGTTTTTGATACTCCCCGCCATTGTCAGAGTATAGAGTTTTAATGGGTAGGGAGAATTTCTTTTCGACAAGCGCTTTAAAGTGAGTAAATATAGTGAGTGAGTCGGATTTCCTTTTGAGAGGATATAGCCAATTATATTTTGTGAAGTGATCCACAAAGATAATATAGTATTTATAGTTATCATACGAGAGTGAGGGAGACATCCAAACATCACTAAAAACAACATCGAGGGGAGCGGTACTTTGCAAAGATGAGCTACCAAATGGTAGTTTGTGAGATTTATAAATAGAACAGGAATCACAGTTTATAATAGGTTTTGTCGATAGCGCTAAGGACGACATTATTTGTTGTAAAACAGGAAAAGCAGGGTGACCAAAACGGTGATGTAAATCAGCCCCTTTGAGCATGGTGGCGTGCACGACAGGCGCAGACATGGAAGGCCAGTAGTAGACACCATCGCGGGCTGGTCCAGTGAGGAGCGTTTGGTGAGTGGTATTATCCTGTACAGTGAAGGAGTTGGGTGAGAATAAAATGGAAACATTATTATCTTGGCAAAATTGAGTGACAGAGATAATGTTTTTATGCATATTAGGGACATGAAGAACATTTGATAAAGAGAAAGTATGAGAAGAGGAGGGAAGAGAGACAGAACCAATGTGAGCAATTTGAAGACCGGTACCATCACCGATCACAATTTCATCAGTGCCATCGTACGGGTAGTGAAGAGACAGATTCTCGAGTTCCGAGGTGACGTGATGAGAAGCGCCACTGTCAATGAGCCAAGGAGATGTGGGAGGGGATGTGGAGAGGCTGGTTGGATTCGCGTGAGGTGGGTTAGGGGCAGTTGAGAGGGTGGTAGGGTTTGCTTGTGGATGGGCAGTGGTATTTTTTGTGGCACGAGGAATGACAATGGTGGGGTGGAGTTTTTTGAATTCAGGGCAGTAGTAGAGGACATGCCCTCGGACATTGCAGTACTGACAACGCCCTTTGAAGGGTGTGGATTGGTCAGAAAGGGGGGACGCTGTAGATGGAGTGGACTGACGTGGGGAGTGCTGGTGATAGTGTGGACGGGTGGAGGTGGCTAGAGCAACGGCAGGGATAGGGGTTGTGGTGTTGGTGGAGTCAATTTGAATAGCCAGTTCCCGATTGATCAGTTTTTCGTGGAGTTCAGGAAAAGAGATCGGGTTGTCTCGGGCTTGGACAGATTCAATGACTGAGCGGTAGCGGGAGTCGAGACCATCAAGGACTGTGTCAGTGATGTCTTCGACAGAGAGGGCAGAACCTAGACTTGCTAGTTGATCGGTTAGTGCTTTAACCTTGGTCATAAACTCAGAGATTGTGGAGGAACCAAGGGTGAGAGATTTGAGACGGTATTTTAGTTGTTTAATGTGACCGCGGGATGGAAGTGCGAAGGTGGTGGAGAGTGTGTTCCAGGCATCACGTGTGGTGGTGCAGTTATTGATAAGAGGCGAAACAGTCGAGTCAAGAGAACCTGAGATAGTGCCGAAGAGTAGTCGGTCTTGCCGGTACCAGGTTGCATACGCTGGGTTAGGGGCAGTGGTGTTGGATTCGTTGGTGATGGTTTCAGAGGGGGGAGGGGTGCCATCAATGTAGGACATGAGGGAGTAACCAGTGAGGAGCGATTCGATTTGGATTTTCCATTGAGGGTACTTGGAGGGGGTTAGTTTTTCAAGAGAGGAGGGGTTTATGTGGTAAAGGGGTTTGAGGGGTTCATGAGGGTTGCTAATGGTGCTACTCGACATGGGAGATGAAGAGGAGAGCAGAGGAGTTGTATTTGGAGAGGGTACCTAGACTCCTGATACCATATGGAATGTATATTTTTGAAAAGATGATTTTATTATTATCTTACAGTAGTTTATATAGTATACATCATAGGTTGACCATAGGAAGATACATGAGAGATTACAAGTGTACAAATGAGGAAATAAATCACAAGAATATATGGAGAATAAATAAAGAATAATTATAGAATAATTATAGACTGATTATGATTGTGATTGAATCTTTATGTAATCTTATCATATCCTTTTCTTTTTCTTTAGCTCTTTTATTAGTGGATGTTTCTCTTCCCTACCTTTTCAAAGCTTCTCGTTTACCCTTTCTGTGAAAAAGTTCAGGCCTTTCCACGTTACTCCAGCCGCAAATACAAACAGTTTGAAAGGAGTTGCTTAGCCGGTGAAAGGATGAAGGCATTGGCGTGTTTTTTCCATTTTCGGCTATACACAGACAAATCTATTTGCTTTTAAAAGGTTAGGGGATCCTTAGATTTTCTAAGTTTTCTCAAAAGGATGGTTTGTCGGAGCACAAGTCGACCGGAGTAAAAGTCGGACGAAGTGCGTTGTCGGAGAGAGGCAAAGGGACTCAGGAGGGGTGAAAGAAAAGGGAGGAAAAAACTCAATTGGGTGTAGAAGTAGAAAAAAAATGACAAGAATAAAATCGTAAAAGTCGTATGTGAAAGAGTAAAATCCGTATGTGAAAAAACACGTTCCAAAAATTATACCCACGGCAAGTCACTTAGAGGGTGAGCGACTATGAAAAAAAACCCCTCCCAAGATAAAATCGTTGTGGGAGGCAGCGATTTTATTCTGGGGTCAGACTTCAATGGTAGGACAAATAATGATAGTTAAATAATGAAATAATGGGGGATAAATAATTAAGCAGTAAGATGGAACAAAAAGTATTGGATGAGTCCCATGAAATTTCAATTTGAATCCAAGGAGTATTGTCTAAGTGTGACACTTGTTGAATATTTCATTAAATAATCAAACTATTCAAATACTCCCTCCTATTCCCAATAACTGTCCCATTTCGGGTTGGGTACGGGAATTAAGGAATTCATTTGTTTAATGTAAAGTAATGTGTGGGTTGGGAAAATTGGAGAGAGGGAATGTATTATTGATTATTATTGTGGGTAGAGGTGATTAAAATAAGTAATGTTGTGGGGTAAGGTGGGGTATTGTTGTGAATTAAAGTGATTAAAATAAGTGTAAACATTTACCAAACATAGACAATGGGACATTTAGGTGAATAGTCGGAAATGGACAATGAGACAGTTATTGAGAATAGGAGGGAGTACTATTTTCTATTTCCTACTTTTGTGCAGCCCAGTCCCACAAGCCCACTCAAACCTTACCACACTCTAAGTCGCTTAGCGCCATAGCGTCTAAGGCCTAAGCTGCTCCCCGCCAAAGTGACTTTGTTTTTTTTCGGGTTCGGAAAAAACGATCCTACGTGGATCCATTTTTCGTAATAAATATTAAAAGTTACCTATTTCGTTAATTAATTAGTGAAAATCGTCCATTTTGAAAAAAAAGTCTTTTTTTAGTATGTTTCTCTTAAGATGATTTCAACCTAAGATAAATACATATAAACATTTTAAAAAGCGGTATTTAATGATAAAATATTATTATACGAAGTAAGTTGTCACTTTTTAACAAAAAAAATACTTATGATAATATTTTTATTAGGAAATATTTACATTTTATTATAGAACAGTCACAACAATTATTCGGCAAATTGACCCTAATGTACAATTTAATCTAATTGCAAATGAAATTGCTAATAGACATTTAAAATCTTAAATATTATTTATTTTATAACCCGACTTAATTATCAGTAAAATAATTCATAAATATTTATACTTCTATAATAACAAATTTTAAAACAGCATGTCCGTACAATTTACGCGGGTTTAAAACTAATTAATTCTAAATAATTAAACATTCATTAAACATCAAAACAAATATTAATTAAATTTTGGGATTTTACTGCTATTAGAATAAACTTTACCAACAAAATCATCATTTATTTTTGTAGCATTTATAGTTCTCAACATATTCTTTCAAAATAATGTTAATTATTCAATCTACCGTGAATTATAATTTGAGAGTGAAAAAATAAAATTTCTATTTTGAAAATTTTCTTTTAGGTTGTATTAATTATATAGATCAACTGTTTTACTGAAATAACAATAAAAAGGTATAAAAATGACCGTGATAGAGGAAGTGTAATAAAAGAAAGGTAATAATATAGAAAATAATAATAACAACGATTATTGCAAAATATTAATAAACATAACAATAATTAGAGGCGGCAATCATTGACACGACCCGAAAACACGACACGAACGCGACACGAAATTAGCGGGTTCGGGTCAAGCTGTTTCAACCCGTTTACGTAATTGGGTTGACACGAACATGACTCGAACTTATATGGGTCGGGTTCGGGTTGGGGTCTTGCGACACGAACCCGACACGAATAACCCATTAAATTAAATAGGTTATGATATATCCATCTAAATGGGTTATAATCGGGTTATGTTATTTTGAATTTGAAATAAGATATGAAGATTGTCTATTCTTGCTGTAACTTTTAATTTTTAATTCATTATATTTATATGGGTTGGATGGGTTAAACGGGTTTAATGGGTCGAAATTGATCTGTTAAAACTTAAATGGGTTACACAAGTCGGGTTGGGTTATTGAAAAAATAAATGGGTTGGGTTAGGGTTGATGCATTTGACCCGTTTATCTAATTGGGTCGGGTTAGGGTTGAGGGGGTCATGACCCATTTAATGGTGACACGAACACGAACCCGACACGACCCGACCTGTTTGCCAGGTCTAACAATAATCATGACAAAATACTAACAAATCGTTGCAAATGTTTACTAAAATGTGGTTATATTCGCAAATATACTCTGACAATATATTATGACATTTTACGTATTGACTAATATTTTTTTACAAGTCTATTTTCCCCTTAACGTCCACTGCGCCGGCGACAACATAGCTAGCCCCGTGAATTTCACGGGTAATAAAACTAGTTTTTAAGATTTGACTACCCAAAACAGTTAGTAAACAACTCAATTGTTCACTTCCTAACCAATTAACTATCCTATTAATTTGCGTCATATACGGTTAAACCGGGCATACGATTTTTGCATAAAAATTCAATCTTTCAAATCAATCTACCAAACAAAAATAAAATAGCCCAATATCCAATTGAAAATCAAACATCAAACATCAAACATCAAATATCAATCAATAATTAAAATAATACAATACGAACGGACGAAAATATAAAGAAAACAAATTAAACAATAAGAATGAGAGAGACGATATTACCTTTGACAAAAAACAATTACCTGAAAAAATAGGGTTGATTGAGAAAAAGGGGATGAACTGGGTTGTTTGGAATTGGAGGAAATGTTGTTTAGGGTTTAGGGTTTAGAAGTTACGGAGTAATGTGTAATTGAGATTTGAGAGGTCCAATTAATTAATTTAGGTCTTTTTCTTATTAAATCTCAAGCCGGGTTAGAAATCTCTATTATAAGAAGTGACATCAAAACCGTATTATATATTTGAGTTTTTTGTCAGATAGTACCTAACATTTACACTGTCTGTAGAAATAGTAGCTAAAGTTATTTTTTTTGCCCAACAACACCTAACATTTTATGTTTTTTGTCTAGTAACACCAAAGTCGATTTTCCGTCAAAAAAATCGAGATTCCGTCTTGACTAACGGTGAAATTGATTTGACCTTATTTCTTCATTCTTTCTTTTCCACTGACTGATGCATTGTTAAAATAATTGATAATGAATCTTGTTCTTAAGTAACTTATTTTCATTCAACAAGCCAATCACTTAAAAAAACAACACCCACGCAAACCCGTCTCTACATTGTAAAACTTGCAGGCCATGAATCTCCTACCCAGATTTTGATGTATCCATAATGTTTTCACCGTTAGTCAATGTTAGGTGTTGTTGGGCAAAAAAAATAACTTTAGGTACTATTTCTACAGACAGCGTAAATGTTAGGTGTTATCTGACAAAAAACTCTATATATTTTTTGCTCAACTATAAGTTATATTACAAATTCCTATTTCTGACGGTCGATACCCGTCACAAACTTGTAACGGGTCAAATAAAACTCACATCATTTGTAATTCTCAAATAAAACTCTCATTAGTTCGTTGAGGGAAAGGATGACAAGATCTTTAGCTTCCTCAATAGCCGTCACCTTCGGTTGTCACTTTTCAGTCAGGCTACGAAGGATCTTTCGGACTAGATCCTCGGATTCAAAGTTACGACCTAGACTCTTTAGTTCATTTACAATACAAGAAAAACGAGAGGACAAACTGTTGATTGAGTCGTCTTTTCCCATGTTGAACATCTCGTCTTGTTGCATGAGAAGATCAATATAGTACTTTTTAACTTGTGACGTTCCCTCATAAGCTAAGCTTAGGGTTAGGGATCTCATTGGGACGGG
This sequence comes from Silene conica, assembly GCA_029255685.2. Taxonomy (NCBI): domain Eukaryota; kingdom Viridiplantae; phylum Streptophyta; class Magnoliopsida; order Caryophyllales; family Caryophyllaceae; genus Silene; species Silene conica. Next base: position 81,822,354 of record CM055314.2, read on the forward strand.
GCGGTGCTGGATATAGGCTCCCCGTACCCGTAGTCATCAAGAAAACCTAGTAACCATCCCCGCCCCACTACCCATGGCGGGTACAAGTTTTCAAAACCATCCCCGCCCCACCACCCATGGCGGGTACAAGTTTTCAAAACCATCCTCGCCCCACCTACCCATTAACTCGCTATACCATAAATTTTTCTTATATTTTTTCGTACAATTTGGTTTAATCACTACTAATTTCTATTTTCAGGAATTTGTTTATATAGTTTTAGTTATTTACCAAAGAACTTGGTAAATACTTTATAAAATAGCTATTTTTAACATTACGTCTTAATTATAACAAAATAATATTTGTAAAATTATTGTAATAATAATGGTATTAATTTTTTTAATAATTGGAGGTAGGCGGGTACGAAGCGGGTAAAACGCAAAAACCATCCCCGCCCCACTACCCATGACGGGTACAATTTTCGTACCCGTCCCCGCCCCACCACCCGCCAAAGCTCTACTCGTCCCCGCCCCAGCTGGGGCGGGTGCGGGGTGGTATCCACTTGTACCTGCCCCAATGATATCCCTACTTAGGGTGTCCCAAATTTCTTTAGCTGAGGTGCATCCGGATATCCGGTTTATCTCTTGTTCGCCAATGCCATATTGAAGGATGGACATTCCTCTAGAGTTTTCCTCAATTTTTCTATAGTCATTTTCGTTATATTTTTCTTCGGCTTTAGGAGGCTTGTTACCCTCTTTATCAGATACTTCAATTTTGAGTGAGCCCTTTTGAATGATCTTCCAACACGGCCCCTTTGACATAGTGTTTCATGCGGTGTTTCCACCAAACATAGTTCTCCCCTTTGAATATATGATACTTGGTGTGTTTTGAATCGTCCATAACTATGGATCATATATGATACTTGGTGTGTTTTGAATCGTCCATAACTATGAATCTTACTCTTTGGTGGTAAAGCCTAAATCAAGAGCACGAGACTCTTATACCAATTGAAGAGTTGTGAACGATTAGACACCTAAGAGGGGGAGGGGTTGAATTAGGTAGTCTTTTTAAAATTTCTGGTTTGGGCTTAATGAAACACTTGATATATTTAATTGAATGTAAGTAAACAAGAGAGATTACAGATCTAGGCAACAATATAGATTATATGTGACTGTTGCACAGACCTAATAACGGGACTTGTTGTGAATTGTTTGAGGAATAAAGTAAAGAAGCAAGTAAATAATGTAAACAAACGATGCTAAAAATTGGTTAAGCTCCTACTCTGGAGCCTACGTCCAATCGTTATTTTATTGCTTATTTTGATAGTTACTCAAAGTTAAACTAAACCCCTTGCAATGAAAATAACACTCCAACCTATCTCGCTGCATTTGCTTGAAACTACTCCGCAAGACTTGGCTCAAACTTAAAGCTACTCCGCTCTAAGAGTTTTTTATGTTCATTCTCTTGGTTTATACGATCATAATCCCTAAGGTTCACTTAAGAACATGGAGATTTTTATTAAGATCTAAACACGAGATCATTGAACATACTCTTAGTTATTAGTTGTGCGAACTAGTACTTGGAGATAAATAGCCTTTTTCGAAATCAAATGAAGACTCTTTAAAAACAGAAAACTTTTCCAAATTAAACTTTGAATAATAATGCTCTCGAAGTCTTAGAAATAAATGATTCTAAGAGAGACTTTTTATAGAGAAGGGACGTGTGAGGTTTTGCCATAAACACATACTTTAATCAATTTATTTTTTTTATCCAAATGTCTATTAGGTGAGTTGTCTTTTTAAACTGAAGAAAGGGACTTCTTATCTTTCGAAAGGCTCAATGATATTTCTCATTTGGGTAATGTGTGTTCATTACAAATCTTTTATGGAAAAACTCACTAAGCTAAAAGAGAAAAAGGTAGACTTTTTACTATTTGGCATCAAGACCCATGTATCATGTGAGTTGAATTCATTTAATGTCTTTTCAGTTCGTAAACTATGATTTTTTGAAACATGCTGTTACTTGAAAGACAACTTTTGAACATTTAAAAGTTTTTCAAAAATATCTTCGTGATAGTACCAGAAACTCCTGTTGCATGAGTTTTGCACCTTCTAATAATTAAGAAAGTACGTTTAACTACCTCGCTTACAACATTCATTCTAGACTTGGGCTTTCTCGATCTTATCTTTGCTTGCTTCTTGAAACATGATCTTGATCGTATTCAATAAGCTTTATGTCTCTTGCTAATCAATTGTGCTTGAAAGTAAACATTAGATAATTAAGGGTAACTTGTCATCATCAATCCCATTGTGTTCTAACAAGATAATAAAAGTTTGTGTCCTCCAAGTTTATTTATCTGTTGAATAATCTTCCATATATATTTCAAACTTCATAAATCATTTGTGTGATGATTTAGTTGGAGTGTTTTGAATTAAAGTAACTGTGTCAACATTATAAAGGATAATAAGTTCTCTTTGTTAATGGGTGACACATTAATATTTAGAAGAATTGTAGTATTTTGGTTACGTAAACCTTCGATCAAGCGCAATAAATGATTAGAGTATTGTTTCTTGTTCTAGTGTAGTTATTTTGATGTATACCTTGTTTAGTACATTGTTGAACGTCAATTTCGTGATTGATAAGTAATTTGTTACCTAATCAATCCTCTACACGCACAATGACATGTAATCAAGTGATTTTCACTTTTACATTTGTGGTAAAGGTAAATTAGTTCTTGTGTGGGGCTAAAAGTTGTCATCAAGTAAGATTAACTAACAAGATGGTTGACGCATTGTCTTATAAGATGTGTTCTTAATTAGTTCATGTGTTAAGCTAAGTGTGTGAAAGAGTCAGTTTAAGTTTTAATCTTGTTGAGTTTGGGATGTGCTTGATAATGCACATTTTTTGAATAAAAAAATTGTATTTTTTCGAAAATGTTCATATGTTTTTGTTGCATGAGAAGGCACATAAGATATCACCAAGCTTTTAGATTGCCTAGTCACACAGGTAATCGCCTTGACACTTGTTTAGTGGGCAAGATGAGACTGAGTCGCGTTAAGACTTAGTGAGTGTCGAATATTATTTTTGTGCATGAGTTGTATGAAAAAAATATTGACTCGTTATATGGTTGCCTTAGTAAGTCTAAGATGAGACTTTTGTAGTCAAAGTGCGAAAAGACACCCTATTTTCTTACTAAAGCTTTGAACCGAATCACAAGTGTCAGATTGGATATTTACTATATCAATCTAGTAGATTGAGGTTTGATACTTGTGTAGTATCTAAACTTATGATTCGCACGATACAGAACGAAGCGTGATATATATGCCCATCATAGAGGGAGCTATGTTGTGACAGATATATCATACTGTGTGTGTTTTGTCGACCGTAAGGAGTGACAAATGATTCCTTAATCTGTTGCTGTGTGAGGCCTTTTCCGGACTTGTGTGTCCTATTTGTTACGGAGCCCTTTGACTTGGAGCTGTGAGATGAAATTGAGATTTGATGTTGCTACTTTAGCATGATTTTGAAGAATCATAAAGTTGTTGGTTCAACGAGTCATGTTAGGAAAACAATCAAATTAAGATGAATTTTCATTGATGTCTAAGAAATGGTCAATTCAACTACACCATATTTAGCCCGGCCGGCGGTTATATTATGTATATTATGAGACATGTCATAGCATAAAGTGATAGTGTATGTTGCGGTGTTGTTTGAGTGATCTGGGGAATCTTTATGGTGAAAGTGTTATGTTAGTTTGATGAAGGCTTAATATAACACTACTTGTTACGTATTTGGTGGCATGCCCCATTTTCCTGTATGAGACGTGATTGATAGTTCTTATTGAGTTGTGTTTTGATGAACTTGGTTGTGTGTCCAAGTGGGAGTTTCTAACTTGAATGTGTGGCCGAGTGGGAGTATTGAAATTCAAGCATTAAACGGCCACATTAGTTGCGGCTGTTACATTATCTTTGTGATGATGACAAGAATTAAGAGTGGCGTTAATAAGTCATTAAGTCGGCCTTAATGCACATTATTCACTTTATTCCTCCCCTTGTAATTACTCCTTTAGAGTAGTACAAATAGTATTGATGTTATGTGAATCGATACGCAAGAAATACAATAACACACAAAGTAGAAATAATTAAATACTATAATCACGGTTAAGCTCTCCATTATATTGGAGCTTTGGAATTTGTGGTGTGGCTATATCCGGTGACTCTAATAGCCACCGATATCGGTCTCGCTTCGGGTTTCGTGGATAGAAAGCGGCACGTCGATCATCGTACCTATTCTGCTATTAAGGTATGAATATTTTCTAACAAATCGGACAGAATCAAAGGTTTTTCTTACGTCCACCTTAATGAGATCACCTATTCATTTGCATAGTATATTGAAGATTAATATAATCCCTCATATTTCATATATTGTTCTCCTTTGAGTTGGGCACAAGAATTACGGTAGAGAATAAAATAAGTGTAAAAAATTGGGTGGGGTTTGGTGATAGGAGAGAGGGTTGAATACTTAGGAATTAAATAAGAAATTGTGGGTTACAAACATTAAAAAAAGAATAAAATATGAGTAAAAGAGTTGGATGGGGTTTAATAGTTGGAGAGAGAAATGAATAAAATAAGAATAAAAATTTCCAAAATAAGAAACGAGAAAAAAATATGAAAAATCCGTTTTAAAAAATAGGGGAGAATATATGGAATAATAGGAGGAGTAGATGATTACAAATATATTATTTTAAAATTTTAGGATATGGTGGATAGATCTAATTGGGAGTATCCTCTTAGTGATGCATAAGATGTAATCATTAGCTTTCGTTCCAACCTATATGATACGGCCAAAAAACGATTAAGTAAAAAGATCCGGACTAATCGAGCCCTAAGGATGAGATACAAACCCTAAACCCTAAACCCTAACCATAAACTCTAAACCCTAGCTAAAGGATCAGATACAAACCTCTTAAGATCAGTTTGGTCTACGAGTATGGTGATGCAAGTACCTACGACGATGAGATACACGCCATTAAAGCGTAGTGGTATCGTTATGAGCCACAAATCATATGATTGTTTGATCTATGAAAAATGATATAAAATCAAAAGACTTCTATTATCTTTCACGACTATAAACTCACATAATGAATAAAAGAGTTATGATGAAACGATTAAATGATGTTGAGATGAAATAATCATCATTATTCATCATTATCATCATCATTATCATTATCATTATCATTATATATTATTATTTATTATATATATTAAAGAATCTTGTAAAACCGTTGATGTGGCGCAATGTGGTTTTAGAATTAGTCTAATGGAGCTCTCTCATTCAAACTCAGAATTTTAGTTTTTTTCCAGCCAATAACGTGAACAATAGTAGCCATGTCACCTTCCATTAACCGATTTTTATATTGTTTCCATTTTCTGCGATACATCGAATATAATTATCTTAATTTTGTTTCTTTAATTAATTTACATATAATTTTTTTACAGGAAATTTACATATATCTTAAAATTCTCAAATCTGAATTTTATAGTTTTCTTTTTTAACTATGTCTTAATATTTTCATTTTCATACCACCTCACAATTATTACTCTTATTATTAACATTATCATATGTTATCTTATTATATATTATTAACAATTTTTTCAAATGTCCTTATATATATATATATTAAATTTTTTTTTTCGTTTTTATTTTAAGTATACATCTTCAATAAATAAAATTTCTGGTTATATATATACTCCCTCGATTTCTTGTGTTGTTCCCTTTTGATTTTAACCCATAAGGAAATCAATTTGGACCACACACATGAAATTCATTTTGGACCACACAAAGTTGTCCAATAGAGGAAAGAGGGAACATCATGTAATTAGACCAAAACGGAAAGAGGGAACATTATAGGAAATCAGAGGGAGTAATAAATATAATTTGTCGTCTTCTTTTAAAATAAAAGTACACAGACCCCCCGTGATTTTTCACGGGTGTTACACTAAAAAATAAAATGCTGAAGACAACCTTCATCATGAATGAGAGACCTTCATTATGCCAGGACTGTGTTGGTCGTAAGAACGTATTTTGATGCCCGCCATTTTACAGAATTTGAAATATCAACACTGACATTAACTCACCATTATGTTTTTCAACAAGTTTAACAACTTTAAGACACTTACAAAATATTAAATGATCCTAATAAAACGAAAAACTTCAAGGTGTACTTATGAACAATTTTGATTATATAATAACTATAATTTGTCGTCTTCTATTAAAAAAAATACACAACCCCTTGATTTTTCACGGGTGTTACACTAGTTATTAGTTATGTGTGACACTTGACTCTTGTTTATACCTGTCTTAATTATTTGAATATTGTTTGTGTGACTAAGGTGACAATAAGAGGACATTTAGTTTGCTATTGCTCAGCAATCTTTTACAATTTTCCAGGTACAAATAATGATTTAGGAAGACAACCATCGAGGAGATTATTGGTTTAGAGTTGTGTAATATTATTTTAATATAATGAATTTGCATTTATGTAACACCCCGTAATTTCCAAGTCGTTATATATTATTAAAATCTTATTTTAGTAATACTAATGTTCCACAATAAATAAAACTAGTGTTAACCCGTGCAAAAATGCACGGATTGTTTATTAAAATTCTAATATATAAAATTTGTTTAGAATAATGCGAATATATATTGACATTATTATTTTCATTGTTACAAATTAAACCCAATGAGAATGTAATTTGTTGTTTTTATTTTAAACCTTTCAATTAGTTCAATTCGATTAACTTTGGCCGAGTTAAAAATATATGAGTAAAATTGTGCATCCTACGTACTAACGTAGTTTGTTGGCGACTAATAGTAACTCCAATTTAGTACATATATCTAAACAACTATAGTAAAAAAAAAACTGGGCTCAAGTTTAAATTGGTTCGCATTAAAAATAAGTTTTTGCCACCCCATATGAAATGAATTTATATTTTATCACTCATGAACCAAAAAAAAACATACTCTAATGTCACGCTACATTATTATTTTGCACAAAATCTTTTATATTATTTATAAAATCTTCTATATTATTTACACAATTATCTTTATACTCTCTCTATGTCTTCAATTTTGAGATCACTTTCAAATTAATCTAATTATATCTTATTATTGTTCTTAATTCATTACCAATCAACTTTTTGCCTCAAACATACTACTTTGCATCATATTGACATATTTGGGTTAAACCATTATTAAAGATTCATGTACGTATACAAACTAATTTCTTTGCAACTTTTAAATTAATTATAACCTTTAAATTGTTTGTAAATTAATTTTTGAAATAAAAATTATATTGTATGTAATATGAGTTTAATCTATTTTCGTTTTTTCAAACTTTCAGCAATAAGCTTTTAAAACTCCGTAATTATTATTTTTTAAATGTTTTTAAAGTTGTTAAATGCGGAAAATTTTTTATCTTATAATTTTTTAATATGTTGATTTTTCGTAAAGAGATATATTCGTTATTTTATAACCAAATTAAGATCTAATTATTATTCAAACGATATGATAATTTAATTATAAATAGCAGATTTTTTATGCCGGAATATTTTTAGATATAATAGGTATAATTCCAGTATAATAACTATTTCTTTTAAAGAATCCGCTCTAACACTATTTCATCCATATTTTTCCGACAGAGTATTCCGTATTGGTTTATTAACATTAACCGTGAATTTATATAAATTTAACTGTAAATTTTACGTACAAAATAAACGAATAACTTTTCCAACATTAACCGTGAATTTACATAAATTTAAACGTAAAATTTTACGTACAAACATAAATGAATAACTTTTCGAGAAATAAAATCCAAACTTTTTGATGTGGGACCCTCATTTATCTTTTTTTTTTTTAAAAAAAATGTTGGGTTTGATGAGGTGGGTGAATGAGAGTTGTTTAAATGTTTTTGTTATAATATAGATAAGATTCCATTTAAAATATATCGTTTTTGACAATGATATTAATATGTCCGTCTTAAAGTTATACTTCTTAAACTTGTGAAACGCTACTTTGTCCTTGTTGCTAATTTTAAGATATTTTAAAGGCATATCTAGCTTTTTCTTATAAAATAAACGTTTTAGCTCTTTTTCTTAGCTTTCCAACGCCACCGAAAACACCTTAATACGAGTTCTGTGGAATAAATTATGGCCAAAATACGAAAGGCTGTCGCAGAATATCCGCCGACGAGATGCTCGCTCGTGACAACCTCTTCCACTTGGCCTAAAACCTTCGACACATAGGCTTAGCACTTCTTACACTTGGTATAAGAACTTAGACACATGTTCTAATCACTTCTTCCACATGTCCTAAGGTTCTCGACACATGTCGTAAGCTTCGACACATGTTGTGATCGTCTCGACACATGGCCTAATTGTTGCGACACATGACATGAGCTTTTCGACACTTGGCTAAGTATGAAAACTTTGCCTTGCTGCCCAAGGACTCCTACCTTCTTCTTTCTTCCTTCATCTTTTTCGGCAAAACACACCCAAACACAAAGTCACAAACACCATTGTTACACCTTCTTACCTCCACCGTAAAACGATCGTAAAATCTTCGTTTCTTATCGGTTTTCGACGATTTTCGCGCCTATCTCTTCCTCTCCTCGCCCCCATCTCTCTAGGTAATAAAAGTATCAAATTTCTTCCTTAATATACTCTGGTCGTGGCCTTTAAGGCACAGTTCTCTTAGCTAACCTCATTTATTTATGTGTAGCTAGTTCGCTTGTCCAAACCGGAGTGGCTTTGAGTCAAAATCATGCTTATTGAAGAGCTAAAAGGTAACGGTGATGGGTTACTCGACTTTATCGTCTATGTTTGCATGTGTTACATATATTAGTAATACATATTATACTAGAAATATGTTTGATTAATTAGTTGCATGATTAGCTTTATAAGTCATATGTTTGGATGATTTTCATCTTGCATGGTTGTGTTGAATGATATTCTAGTTAGAAGTTCATTAAGGATTGTATTGTTAAATGAGGTTATGATCATTGAGGATGATTAGTTTGATAGTCTTTCAAGTTCATAGTGATTTGTTTACATTGGTTATTTCATAAAGTTTCAGCACCTTGACAAATCTGTCTATCGTCTTGTACAATTTATTTCGACATTTTGAAGTATCCATCTTTGAAAATGTTGAAAATAAACCCCTATTTATTTTAAGTTTAGAGTCTACCTCTAAAATTTCGTAATTTTCTTGCATGTCGTTTGTTCACAATAAATTATTTACGAACATTGCGCAGAAATACTCACAGAATAGACAGTAGCTCAAAGATTATTTTGAAAACCATTTTTATACTTTGAAACTATTCTGGTCCTTTTCAATAATTAAACTTTGAATAGTTTGAATGATGTTAGAAGTTTGGTTTGCCCCAAAATGATTTGTTAAACCCGTTTTATGAAGCAATACATTTTGTGTGACGATTTCTGACACACTGTAAAGATCAGACAATAACCCCCTGTTAAGTTCGTATTTTGAAAATGTTTATTTGACAAATATTGTAGATAAAAGTTTTATTAATCTGACTCAATTGGCCTTGGTATTATTTCGATTTTATTTGAATTAATTATGAATTTTACGGCAGAGGACAACTGTAATGTGAAATGCGTTTAGAACTTTTGTTTCATTATTCAATCCCGTGTGTTCTCTTTCGGCATGGAACGGATATAAGTGTTGTATTATTCATCTTTTATTGGCTCATGTATGTTTAAATGTGTGGGTTAACGGTTATGTTATCCTAAGCTTGTGTAGGTGACGGTTATGTCATCCTAAAATTGTGTTGGCGACGGTTATGTTGCCTTGACATGTGAATAGATAGCGGTGGTACGATTTGTGTATCACTGTAATGAACTAACGCCACCCATGCAATGAGAATTTATCTATGTTCGGGATTGGTCGGAGGCAGTGGTTATACGCTCCGCTCCCCGTGTGTCGTTCGGTGTAAGGCATTACATCGAGAGGTCTGGCCAGGTCTTAGGCATATAGGCAGTGGTTATACGTTGTACATAGTATTCGGAGGCAGTGGTTATACGCTCCGTAGCTGGAGGCAGTGGTTATACGCTCTGACGGCGTTCATTCTATTCCTGTGTTGTTTGATAGTTGTATGCTTTGTAACTGGAGGCAGTGGTTATACTCTCCAGTAGTCAGAGGTAGTGGTTATACGCTCTGGTATGCCAAAGGCAGTGGTTATACGCTCTGGTACGTCAGAGGCAGTGGTTATACGCTCTGACGGCGTTCGTTCTATTCCTGTGTTGTTTGATAGTTGTATGCTTTGCAACTGGAGGCAGTGGTTATACGCTCCAGTAGCCAGAGGCAGTGGTTATACGCTCTGGTATGTCAGAGGCAGTGGTTATACGCTCTGACTATGTGTATTCTTTGCTTGGATGTTTCCTTGATTTTGATACTATCTTATATATTGGCTTTAATTCTGTTATACATGTTGATTCATGTTGTTTTCACATGTTTTGACTTATCACCCACGCATTGATCATGTTGTTCATGTTTGGTAATATATATGATTGTTTATGAAATTATATACATGTTCATATGTATAAGATGTTTAGTATTACCGTTTACATGTTTTCTGACGTAAAGTGGCTGGGAGAACCCTGAGTTACTCCCCACTGACTGTGGCGTTCATGTTTCATGAATGTAGGTTGGTGCTGTTTGGGAAAGACGTGTGGCTAGCGAGCATTGTTGATCATTCGACAATTACCCTTACGCTTAGTTTAGATTTAATTCATGTTATTATCGTGGGATACCTTATCCCTCGTTTATTTAAGTATTCGTTTATAATTTATACTTTCTTATTATTTTTAGTGTTCCGCTTTTTGTTTTGATATTCCGCGAAAAAGTTTTAATAAATATGTCGAAAAGTTTTTAAAAGTATCGTATTTCCGCTGCAATTTAGTTGTTTATTTTTATGCTATATCGCGGGGTGTCACAATTTAAATCTCTTAAGTAAAGTATTTAGGGAGTGTTCGGTTGAGTCATTTAGAATAATCATCATTCAAGCTTTTGGTTAAGCCTTTTTGGAATGGAGTTTGATATCCAAGGGTTTCTAAATTCATTTCCACCTCTTGGAATCCCATACACATGTCTCATCCAAAGATTCTAACTTCATTCCACGAGTGATTTCCTATAGTAGTCTTTAAATATATAAATATTCTCTATTTGGTATTCACTTAAAAATAATTCCAATTTCTAGTATTAATGTAGTATTAGTTTGGAGATTATTTACTTTAACTAAAGATTAGTAAAATACATCTTATTTTCTCCATCGTTGCTCCATTCTTCATCTCTAATAGTGTTGCATCCATTCTTCATCGCTGTTCCATTCTTCATCCGCAAATAAATCTGTAACTTGTTAGAGTTGCTACACAACCATCATTACTAAGGTAAGAATTAAAAATTGAATTGAATTGTTCTTTAATCTATCTGTTATAGTCTATTTTCTTTTACTCTTTAATTTTATTACTAGGTTTCAAGCCCGGGTGTTGCCCGGGTAAGACCGTAATAGTGGCTTTTAAGTAGACCTCAAACAATTACCTCTATCCGAATAACTCGACAACTGCATTGAGAAGCTGAACAACATAACTCGTAATTCGAATTGTCCTAAATTAATATGATTCTATCCACATGTTTATTGTTGCACACTGACCATTATCCCAAAGAAATTGATAATAATAAAACCTAATATGACAAGGCCGACCCGATTTGACCCAAATACTTGCTAACCCGGAATGAACGACTTGAAATAATCTAACTCAAACAGAACCCAACTCGATTTGAATCTGAGCCAGCTGACTCGTTTTTCAAATTATACATTACGAAATTGGCATGATTAAAATCTCCCGTAAAACTATGGGGCATATAATTTACTATGTCTAAATCACTTATTTACCTTTTATATATTCTTCGTGTACTGTATTTTATTCAAAGATAAACATTTTCATAAGTAGGGTTTTTACTATAATATTTATATTTAAATGAATGAATAGTCATTGGTAAATATTTCTCTTCTGTGTCTCTAAAACTTGGAATCATAATTTTAGTACTTTGATTGCCGCACATGAAATACGCAGTACCAAGTATAAACTCACTCATTTAATGTCTTTATGTTAGTATTCTTATACTCCGTATTTTTTTAGTACTCTTTGACGACCTTTTATATTTTTTTACATAGGTAAGCTCTTTGATAGGTACTCTTTAATTAGTACTCTCATGAATTAGTGAAAACCTTAGTTATCACGGGTGGGGGCCGATCCCTGCTGGTTTTCATAATACTATTTCAAATTATTAGTCGCCCCCTCAACTTAATGATTGAGTCTTAAATAATCACCCAGGAATCAATAGGTTAGATCTCGGTCCCCCTTATTATTTCATTCCAAGATCCGCCACTTATGATATAGGACTTTTGATTAGTTTGGATAAGCTTTTTTTTATCAACCTTCTACTTTAGTACTCTTTAATTTGATATGTGTATTTGCATATTATTATTATTTTTTTTGTGGGGGGGGGGGGGGGGGGGGGGGTTAATGCATCCATGACATGAATAGGGGCATTATTAGGAAAAGAGATAACTCGTCTACGAAAAATTTCATATTAAAAATATTGGCGCATGACACTTATAAAGGATCAGATGGAGTACATTGAATTCTATGGACACTAAAATTAGCATTTAAAGGCTCAAAGTCTTACAATATCTATATCAAAAGTAGCCAAATCATATGTCAAAGTCTCCTTAATCCGTATAACCTCGATCATATATAATTTAATCTTGATTTTCCAGAAGGCATATATCCCAAGAATAACCTCCACAGAGTAGATAAAAACTAAATATTTCTATAGACTACAATTGCATATAGAGTTTGAATTTCGCTAAAGATCTAATATATGTAAAATATACTTGACACCTAACTGGAAATTGGTGTTGGTAAAAATAAATAGAGACATTATATTGAAGTCTTTAATCATTTTATAGAGTTTGTAATTCATAATTTAATATGCTTCATCCGTCCCGAACTCCCGATCATTTGTTTACGTTTAATAAAAAAAACTCTCATGGCGAATATAAAAAATAAATAATACTGACACAAAAAAGGTAATAACAACAACATTTGAAATATCAAATAAACTTCTCATAAATTAATTTCCTTTTTCATTTCTCATAGCTCAAAATGAGAATTTTCTCATAAATTTGTTAAAACTCGTTGGTAGCCTTGACATATGAACTCTACATTGTCAAAACCATAATGGAAAATAGATATATACATCGAGAGCTACATCGATATATACATCGAGAGCTACATCGATATATACATCGAGAGCTACATCGATATAATGCATACATATATAATAACTATATAATATACAGAGCTTTTAAATTAGTGTATGCATATATAACATAAAAAATATGGAATGAAAAATATAATCAGTCATGGTAGAGGAGGTATAATGAGGCTTATAGAGGAATATGAGGACTTAGGAGTTCTATATTCATCAATACTCCTATTTATACTTTTAATTAAATAAAAGAGGGAAAACAACAAATTATACCATAACTCTACAGTAGCCAAAACTCTTAATTTTTTATTACTATTTAATTATCTTTTATTTATATACTTAATTTATTTAACTAAAGTAATAGCCAATTTAATCGCTCTAAAAACAATAATTATCCAACTGATATTTTATTAATTATCCTTCTATTTATATACTTAATTTATTATTTAACCAAAATAATAGCCAATGAAATTGCTCTAAAACAATAGCCAATGAAATCGCTCGAAAAGTTGCTCTTTTAAGTATATATATTGATATGAGTCAAAAATATAATTATAAGAAAATTAAGTCATGTATAATTCTAAAACCTATTAATATATTTATCTTAATATTTTTTTCATAGAAGTGTTATATAGACTTTATATCAACCTCAATTTCCTAATTCTAACTAACTCATCCTATATATATCAAATCTAATGAAGTTCCTTATCCCTTAGTTGAATAATAATAATAATAATAATAATAATAATAATAATAATAATAATAATAATAATTAATAATAACCATAATAATAATAATAATATGTTTTAACTTCAAGTTTCCTGAAATATACTATCACTCGTAAAGTAGATTATTCTACGTAACAAAGAAATTGACTTAATAGAAATAGTATTACACTATTATGTTATACAAAAAATACTATAAATTCTAAATCTCGCTTACAAACACGCTAGCCAAACTCCAATTCCATGTTGATTTAAGTATGACTCCTAATACATTTGTTGTGAGTACATTTGTTCCACTCAAAATTCTAGGTTTAATTTGTTATAACAATTTACCTTGCTTTAGAATATAATTTTCTTTTTATAATAACTACTCATTTCATCCCGGTCAATTATTGACCTATTTAAAAGTAAAACTCAAGTTCTCTTTAATTTACATAAGACACACATGACATGTTTATTTACTTTATTACTTCCACCGTTGGTCTGTAACGTAACATCTACACCCGAGACAAATATATACACGATCAATTGATCATTAATACACAGAAATTAGGCAATATGGATTATAGAACTAAAAAATATATAAAATACATGCATCTACCAACTAAAATTGGGATAAAAATGAGCTAATGACATAAAAAATGAAAAAGACAACTATTAATATGATATATATGTACACTAAAGAAACAAATAGCTGGATAAAAATATACACTAAAACTAAACATGAATTAATAAGAAATAATGTAGAAAGGGAAAAGAATCTATAAGAAGGAAAAAAAGTATGCAACGTTAGTGTACATAATGGTGTATTTATATACTGACCAATGTTTTAGACTTTAGAGTTTTGATTTAGCTATAATTTGATCCCTAATTTGGTGGTGGTATTTGTGTTGTAGTTAAATTCATTAGTCTCCATAATAAAACCAACTACATAAACTTTATCCAAACTCGTATCTCAAAATTAATATACGCTCTTCACCAATACTAATTCATTTTTCTTATTTAGTGCATTATTTATTAAAAAAAAATAGTAGCCAATAACATCACTCAAAAAGTTCCTCTTTTAAGTATATATAGATTAACGCTTTGTTGTTTAATCATGATCATGATTGCTCCTGGATAAAAAAAAATTGTGTGTATCAAACAAAAAAATTGAACACTATAGTAAGGCGATTAAGCTGGATGATGTGGATATTTCGTATTTGACTAATCGTGCTATTGTTTATTTAGAGATGGGAAAGGTATAATTGATTAAATTTTTATTTCATTTGGTTTATGATTTAGAATGCTGAGATTTAATGCGGTTTTATTAGAATTGCGTTAATTATTTGTTTGTGATTAGATTTTGCGTTGTTATGATGTTGAATTCATGTGATTGTTGTTGAATTCGAGCTTTAAGCATGCTTGTTAGTAGAAGGGTAATTAGAAGAATGTTGTGTTGTGTTGTGATGGTTGAGTTCCAGTTTGCACAGTTGCTTATATAGAATGAATTTTGTGTAATATTGGGCTGAGATTCAGTTTGTTTGTAAAAGCCTCTTATATTAGAAGAATGTTGTGTTGTATTAGTTGATTTCATTAGAAGGTGTTTTGGGAAGATAGGATGAATTGGCCGAAATACTCATTTGGTAGTAATGCAGTCCTGGTCACTGATATACAAAATAAAAACCAGAGTCCTGAGCGCTGAGCAAGATTTGACCTGAAAATATCTTTGCTAGAAGAAAGCAAACAAACTGAAATTTGAAACAAACGAACTTGAAAAAGTGTCGAATCAACATATAAGAACCTCTACTAACACATTCAAGCCATACTTTCAGCACAAATTCTCATTTGTGACGGATATATCCGTATTTGCGACGGGTCAAATATTACCACTTGGATAGGAAAAGACAGGGCATTTGAGGTTTTAATATTTTCTCTTATATACACAAGTGAGGGATTTTGATCCGTTACAAGTTTGTGACGGATTTATCCGTCGCAAGGGGACTTACTGTACTTTCAAGAACGATCATGATCATGTAAAAGAGTAAAAGATAACTCATGTTCCAACACAAAAAACGAAATAGAAATCAAGAAACTCGCTGCCTAATCTCTCAAGTAAATACTAAATAGATGGCCCACTAATATATAAATACAAGTTAACAATGTTGAAAATTACCACATCCAAATATCTAATGTTAAAGATATTAGTCCATGATTCCATGGGTTCACAGGAGGTATGGGTGTATGACGGTATGAGTAACATATACTCTATTTTCTGATCAGTTATTTTTATGCTATCATATGCAGGTTATGAACAAATTTAATGAATTGTTTACAAGAATGTTAATGGATGATAATTATTTTTCTGATCAAACTGTATCTACCGGTGTTGGTAATTATCTTGACGAGGAGGAAACAGATAAGGAGGCGGAGGATGCTAATGAAGACTTAGATGCAATGAATTTAGATGATGATCATAATAGTGATGAGGATGTTGAGCACGGTGCTCCCGTTACAAATTTTAATAGCATAAGTGAGTTAGATGATTCTCAAATAGATAATTGGAGGACTTGGACGACTATGCTATCTTACAAACCCGGAGATGAATTCTTAGTTGGTCAGGAATTCTCTACAAAGATGACATTGACGGAAGCAATTGCTAGTTACTCAATTCAAAGAAATCAGCAATATAAAGTAGCTGACTCAAGACCTCACACGGTAACATTCAAGTGTGGGAGAAAACCAATGGGGTGTACTTAGACCTACCAAAACCTGACCCGACCCGTAAACCGACCCGTAAATAACCCGTAAATGACCGGTTTTTTCAACCCGAACCCGAAAGATACCCGAACCCGTTTTGACCCGTAAATAGCGGGTCAAAACCCGACCCGCAGCGGGTTGACCGTTGGGTCAAGACAATATATCATTTTTAAAATATACAATGTCATATAACTATATAAGTATTGATGGCTTATAAATTTTTGAGGAGAAATATGTATATATATGCGGTATGTCACGTCATCACCTCAAACATGCCACGTCATCACCTCAAACAACATGCCACGTCATCACCTCAAAGTGTGTGTCACACCGTCACTTTCACCGTTGTACGTCGAATTGCATTCCACGTCAGCAGCACCAACTCATCACCTCGAACCACATGCCACATCATCACATCGAAGTGTGTGTCACGTCGTCACTTTTAGTGTAGTACGTCAAGTTACATTCCACGTTAGCACTGTCACCTCATTATTTCGACGGACCACATGTCACATCATTACATCAAAATGTGTGCCACACGGTCACTTACACCTCCTTCCACATATTTGTCTAGGACCAATGCCACATCATCACCTCAAAATATGTGTCATACCGTCACTTTCACCGTATTACGTCGAACTGAACCGCACTTCGCGTCAACACTTCCACCTCATCACCTCAGATCACATGTCACGTCATCATTGTTATCTTATTTGAGTCTCATTATCTTACTTAGCAAGTTAGTAAGGGTGATGATGATGATAACGATGGTGATGTTGTGGTGAGGGCAAAAATGGTGACAATTAAGTTGACTAAGACGAGCAAGAGGATAGAAAACGTATAAAGGGTAGGAATTACGATTTAAAAGAAGTTTTAAAAAATGCGAGGAAAATATGTTGATTGACCCGTATTTTTACCCGAACCCGACCCGGAACCCGTATAGAAATGACATGTATTTTACCCGACCCGAAATACACCAGACCCGTATTTTACTCGAACCCGTATCTACCCGACCCGCAACCCGCCCGTTCGACCTGTTTGACAGGTCTAGGTGTACTTGGTATCTTAGAGCAAGTAAAAAAAGTACGCACTCGGATGTCTTTACAATTGTCACATATAAAGGTCCTCGTTCAAACACGTGTGTAAGTGACATCATTCCAAAGGATCACGTGAACTTGCATTCAAAATTTGTTAGCCGTTATATAAGAAACCTTGTGGAGTCCGATTCATCTATTCGTGTTCGGGGCATAATTGAGGTGATACTACAACAATTCAATTACACAATCTCATATAAGAAAGTATGGATGGCTAAACAAAGGGCTATTGCCGAAATCTTTGGTGATTGGGAAGAGTCGTTTCAGCTTCTTCCAAAATTTATGCAATCACTTAAAGAAGCAAATCCCGGAACAATTGTTCACTTCACTAACCAAAAGACGGCTACAACGGGTGTAGAGATGTTTCAACGTGTATTTTGGGCATTTGGACCATCTATTGTTGGGTTTAATCATTGTCGTCCAATTATTACAATTGATGGTACTCATTTGTACGGTAAGTACAAGGGTACGTTGTTAATTGGTATGGGTACAGATGCCAACAATCAGTTGTTCCTACTTGCTTTCGCTATTGTTGAAGGTGAAAATGGTAGTAGTTGGTCTTGGTTTATGGCATGTATCAGGAGGTTTGTGACACAGAGAATGGGCATTTGCGTAATTTCAGATCGACATCAAGGTATAATGAAAACTATGAGTGAACCCAATGGTGGATGGGAAGAACCATATGCCTACCATAGATTATGTATCCGTCATTTAGTGTCCAACGTAAATACTCAGTTCAAGAGCAAGGAATTGAAAAATCAGTGTGGTTGGACAGCTGAACAACACCAAGATAAGAAGTTCATTAGGGGTTTTAATAAAATTGGGGAGATTAATATAGAAGCACGACGATATTTGAGTGAGATTCCCCAGTGCAAATGGTCAATATGTCATGATGGCGGGGTACGATATGGTATAAAAACAACCAATTTGGCCAAAGTGTTCAATAGTGGGATGAAGGGTGCTCGTTTTTTACCAATTACCGCCTTGGTAAAGCTGTCTTTCTATCGCGTTAATGCATATTTTGTGGTAAGACGCGGTTGGGCACGTAGAAGACAACAAGAAGGTCATTTATATGCTGAAAGGATAACTAAAATTTTGGATCGAAATATTGAAAAATCGGTTAACAATATTTCACCTTGAAGATGGAGTATAGCAAGTAAAAACTGGGAAGGGTGATAGAGGGCAAAGAAAGGGCTCCCATACACAGATGGTAAATTTTAGCCAAAGAACATGTACTTGTAAAAAACTTCAGATATACAAGTATCCATGTTCTCATATTATGTCTGTTTGTCGAGCTTACAGTTTGTCATGGAGTCAATTTGTGGACTCGTTTTTTTCTTCGGAAGATTACTTGAACACATATAGCGCAAGGTTTCATCCAATCTCCGACGAAGACAATTGGGCACCATATAATGGCCCGACAATAAATGCTGACGAGGGTCAAAGAAAAGGACGAGGACGACCACGTTCTCAACGACTGAAAAATGAGATGGATGACACAATTCGCGGTAAAGTAACATGTGGTATATGTCGAAAGAAAGGACATAATAGAAAAACATGTCCTTTAAGGTGACATACAACAACCGAATAGTCCTCAATTCTCTTTCTTTGTTTATCGACCACGAAGAGCTAAGAAGGCTGCTAGCTTTTTGGTTATAGAAAAAAGGCAGTCTAGTTCGCTTCTCTGTCTCTATTCCGTGCAACATTTTTTGTTGGTTACAAGCTCTTCACAGAATTGACTAGCTTAGCCTAGCTTAGCTGTAATTTTTAACAATTAAATTACTTTGCTTTAGCATTTTCTGTTATTTTAAAATAGATGTATTCGATGATTTTTCAACAAAAAATATTTATGAATTAATTTATTAATTTTTTACATTTTGGATCAGAAAACGTATTACTTTCATGAAGCCTTGATTATTAAAAACGAGTGTGTATAATTCGTGTCCTTGTATACTTTTCAACCAAAATAAAATGTTATATAATCTGTCTGTCTTTCTTTTATTTTATTTCATGTAAAATTAAAATTTTAAGTTAACCATACTAAAAAGAAAAATTGTAGGTTTGGATCTCCCAAGCCTACATGAATACTAGAAATTGGAATTATTTTTAAGTGAATACCAAATAGAGCATATTTATGTATTAAAAGACTACTATAAGAAATCACGCTCATTCCACCCTATCCCAAGTTACATAATTTTTATAAATCATTTTATGTGGATTTTTTTTCATAAAACATTATATGTGGATTTTTTTTCATAAAAAAAGTTGCGTATTTTTCGTAAAACATTTTATGTGGATTTTTTCGGTCTTAGAATAATTTTGCTATTGTCGTATTATATAAACATGGATCATTTGATTTTTATGAATTAATTTTAATTTTGGCTTTGTTGTAGTTAATTTTAATTCAAAATAATATATTGCAGTTATCTATGATGAAGAAAATGAAATAATTTGAAATCCATTCCAAATGTGAATCAAACAATAAAAATGATCTTTACAATCTATTACGAGATAAAACCAAACAAGCATTAATAATTATGAGATTCTAACTCCATACCTCCTTGGTATTAGACTCCATTGCATTTCATTCCAATTGTTTGAGCCAAACGGCCCCTTAGTCATGTATAAACGGTCTATAGAGATCCATGTTGTTGTTATAACAAAGATTTTGTTAATTATTCCACCATTATTTTAACCGAGTCCCTTAAAACCCAGGTTGTTTTAAAGAAGCGTGGTTATATCTGTCTTAAATAAAAAATTGTCTACCTTTAAAGTTGTGAAAATTTCTAAATTTGATACTCTTAGGAACAAGTGAGCAAACTTGATAAGTAAATGATATAATATAGGAAATATAACAAATAACTACCTAATAAATCTAAAATTTTACATCTTACTACCTAATATAATTAATTTTGCAACTAACTACCTAAAATCACACAATATTTATCAATTTGCTACTTTTTTGACGGAAACCGAACTTAAGTTAGTTTTCAATGTTCGGGTAAAGTTAAATGACCATCTTACCCTTCCTTTGATAAACCTATTCCCTGTTAAAATTTTACCCATCCCTCTCCCTCCCTTCCTTGTAAAAGTTCACGGTAAAATAATTATTCTCGCCGCCATTTTTATCCATCAAAACCTCCATAAACATGCCTAATTTGCAGCACTAGAGGGAAGTAATCTTCTGTTGTCTTCTCAAATTGATCAAGTAAGCATTATTTTCATTTTATTTTCAGTATAAAATCGTTCCCCTAATTTGATTATTTTGTATAAAATTTGATAATTAAGTTTTGCATTTGTCAATTCGTCTAAACTTACTCAATTGGCTGATTTTCTTTTGGTATTGAGTACATTACTCCAAAGACTTGTAGAAGTAGATTATAATTATGGCAATGGATGAAAGCATAGACGTATGAACGACATCCCATGCCACTGCGCATAAAGTACGGCAGGAGATTTCTGGGAAAAAGAATGCATACCATTTCCAGGTCAACGAGGAGGTATTGTGCGGTAACGATCAAGATGTGAATACAGGGACAGAAACTGTTGTAACCCTCATCCTTTCTTAGAAAAAATACGGGCACACCTTTGTAAAAAGGAGAGAAGCCAAACTTATGATTTAATGGAGTAGTTAGTCTTGCTTGTGACGGGTCGGGTCCTTGTGACGGATACCCTCCGTCTACAATGAGAATTTGTGTGTTAATGGAGATAGGAGGGGAGGGTAATTTAGGTATTAAACTAGGTTTTAAAGTTAAATGGGACGAAATAAACTGATTTCCGTCATTTTTTAGCAATTTCTGTCATTTTGGTAGTAATCGTGTTAGTTTTTATACTTATTAGGTTGTTATTTGAAAAATTGAACATATTAGGTAGTAAGATGTAAAATTTTAAACTTATTAGGTAGTAATATGCTAAATAGCTTATAATATATTATTGATTATTTTTTCTTAGTAATACATTATTCATTATTGAAGATACACTACAACTATTGTTATCTCCGCTTTAAATTATGGGTCGTGCTTTTTCACATACGGATTTTACTTTTTCACATACGCTTTTTACAATTCTATCCTTGTCATTTTCCCTTCACTCTCCAAATAATTTTCTTCCCTCTCCTCTCATCTCCCTCTCTATACATCAAACTAATAAACCTAAAAAAAAAAATCAAATAAAAAAACAAACATAAAGTTAAATCTCTTGGATGAATGATGTCAGTTCCCTGAGTAAATAAGGGGATTGATCTATGAAATTCGTTGGTATTTTAGCACTAAAGAAAAGAGAGCAAAATTGTGGATTGACTGGCCGATACTTTCAATTGAATCAAGTCTCCCTCCCCCTTCCTTTGGCCCTAACAGTCACTTTCGGATATCCGTTCTTCGTGATGCAGTCCGTCTGCACTCTGAACTGTGAATTGTCTGATAGCTTCGGCAAGGTCTCATTCTCCGGGAATCGTGGTCTCTCGAAACTAATAACCTCCCGCCCTTTATGTAACTGCTTAAAGCGTTGGGGATCCTGTTGTGAACTGTTCTATCCCCGATTAAGTCCGACGCAGCTTCGGCAAAGGTCTCTTTCTTGTTCTATGGAATTCGTTGCTCAAAGGAAAAAAAATAAGAACACAACACAGACTCATATTGAATGTTCCCTACCCATAAATTGTCCACAATAAGCAATTAAATTACACAAATTAACAAACCCTAACAATATCAATAAGAATATTAATAATTGCTAAATAAGAAAATTAATTAATTAGTTGGAGAATTATAATGGACAATTAGTTTCAATTAGAGGGAAAAAGTAATGTATAAGCTCTAATTTGTTTAGATTTATGAAAAGGGTATAATATGGAAATTTAATGAAAAAATGTATGTGAAAAAGTAAAATTCGTATATGAAAAAGTAATTCCGTAAATTATAAGTACCACTTGGTGACATTTCCTCATTTTATAACCAACTAGTTTTTAACCCGTGCAAAATTGCATGGTATAGTTTTAAAAACATTGATATAATGATTAATATTTAAAAATGTTAAACCAAAATACATATATATTTTATACTTTATTTCTTTTATAATGATAATAGTTTAAAATACGTACAAAAATTGCAAATCTTGAAATTTACACATGTTTTAAATCCATAAAAAATGCAGGAATTTAGTGTTAAAACATGATAACAAAATTTTTAGATTTACTCATTTTAGTGGATACGCTAAATATCTATAACGTATTCATTTGGAGTATTATTTGAACGGAATGCTTGAAAATCTACTCATAAGAGTTTAATAGTCCATTTACTTTGTTAACTTTTTTGTAAATCTCATTTTTTAAATTAGAAATTAAAACAGTACTATTTATTAACATTTTTTTGTTGAAAACTATTTTCTTATAATGGTCACATTGTTAGAGTTAAAAGCTTTTAAAATAATATAATATCGTTATTTGTTTTAACATTTTTTTGTCATTTATATTTTCATTGCAATGAGTGGATTATACTACCAAAGGTATACAATTTATTGTACATATTCTGACCTTTTTAATAGAAATTTCGAGCTTTATTAGAAAGAATATGAACTATATGGTAAAATTTATGAACTCATTGACAAAATATTGGGAATCGAAAATTATTATACAACTAAGACACAATACATATAAGTTCAACTATATTTTAATTTTAATATAAAATACTAAAATATAACTCAAAATAGTTTAAAAGCTCAACAAATATACACATAAGCTCAACTAAATACACCATGGTTGTACGATGCTATTATACATCCGGTTGTAATCCATTTTGTGTTTTCATTGTTTAATAATGTTTTTTGTTCATCTTTTTATTTTATTTTTTTTATCATTGATAGACTATGTGGACTATTGGGAAAATTCTGCATTTTTCATATTATTGTATTATTTATGCAACATAAATGGAATTGAGGGTGGTGGTTCATTAAAATTTTGTTTTGATTATTCGATGAATGTTTATTAACAAAGTTGGTTTTTCATAAATTAATTCCATATTTTTTATTGTGGGCTCAACATTTATTTAAAAATAATAAATAAAAGAAAATGAATGTGATGAGATGAACGCACAAAATTGCACGAAATGTTCTTGTATTAATATAGATAAGATATTAATTAGAGTAAATTAGATTTTACTCCCTTTTGAAATCAAAATTTTTAAAATTACTCCCTTTTGAAAATTTTTCCTAAAATTATTACCTTACATTGCATTTTTTACTAAAATTGCTCTCAAACTCCACTTTAGTGACTTATTTCGTCTAGTTTTGAACATATTCCCTTTGTCGCTTAACCAATCTATAAAGGGGGGGGGGGGGGGGGGGGGGGGTGTGTGTGTTTCAAAAACAGAGTAAATAAATCAACTCAAATCGGTTTTCTAAAGCAATTTTAGGAAAAAATGCAATTTAAGGATGTAATTTTAGCAAAAGAATGCAACTGTAGGGAGTAATTTTACGAAAAAAAATTCAAAAGGGAGTAATTTTATAAGAGAGTAAAATCTAATCATCATTATTACTATAAAAGAAGAATGTATAACTGCATACGTGGCGCGCTAATATTCCACCATTCACTCTTTCGCTCACTCACATTCACTCTCACAAAAATCAGTTTCGTAGACCAATAAGAACCCTCAATTTATGCCAAGTCATATATTTTTATGTATTATAATATTATATTATTATTATTATTATTATTATTATAATAATTCCAAGATTCCCTAAATATTACACCGAGATTCCCTAAATATTATAAATATTATAATATTATACTAATAATAACCAATCAGATTATACTAATAACAAATCCTAAATATTCCATATATATTCCCTACCAATCAGATTATACTAATAACAAATCCTAAATATAAAGTTCGAGAATCATTGAAGATAATTACGTTGTAAACTAATAAAGTTGCCTTTAATGGTTTGCAAATATAAAGTAATTTTTATCGAATCCTCTATTTTTCACCATTAACTTATTTTGCCACATAGTTTCAAATTCGTACAAAATATGACGGGTTAATTTAAGAATGTAACAATACCTTATTAAATTGGGTTAATTTAAATTTTATTAAAAATATGACGCCATCACATTCACCCTCACAAAACAATTTTTCCGAAAAATATAATACTTTGAAATTTGACAAGTCAGATTTCCTAATTGATTTAAAAAACGTGTTTTATCTATCAAAAAAGACAACGTAAAACAAGTCAGATTTTCTAATTTGCCTTTTATATTCTCTAAACAATTATTTAGAGAATATTAATTATTTAGAGAATATATAGAAAGATTTCGTATGATACATAATCGTATTAATTAATGACGGGTACAAAATATGACAGATTTAATGACGGGTACACCAAATATGTCTATTATTTTTCTAGCTTATTAGATTTGAGTTAATATTTCAATTTTCAACTACAATTGATTTACCAACTACATAATCGTATTAGATTTACCAAATAGAACCGAATGCATGTCTAATACCACTGTCAAACTATCGTGAACCATGCATTGTAAAGAATTTTATTTTATTTAAGCGATATCAATTACTTTCTTAGTGATCCATGATGATTGACAAATATATTAATGTGGCATTACGAGGAATATAATATCCTATGGTATTTTGGAAAATGTGGTATATAATATGATATAATATATTCCATTGCTGAAATTATGTTAATGATTGTTAATATTTCTGAATCTGAATTAAGGTTACAAAATATCCTAATTATACAGTTCCTGGACTATACCACCAGATGTACAATGCTATTGTACATCGGGGTTATTTTAGTCTTTTTCTTAATTATTTTTGAAAAAAAAGTCTGTAATCTCATTTTTCTCCATTTTTCTTTTTTATGTAACTTTTTCCCTATTTTTCTAACTCATCTTTATCCATCATCCAGTAATTGATTTTTCTCATTAATTATTATATCTCCATCTTTCATTAATTATTATGTCTAGGTAATTTTTTATTTTATTAGTCCATATTTTTTACATCAGCGAATGTTGTTTACAAGGAGGTTTTCGAGAAACTGTAATTTTTGTCCTAGATTATCGAATTTTAATACACCCATTTAATTTAGATTTCTACCTAATTAGTTATTTTATTCATCCTATTTGTCCGTCAACTTAAGTTCTGTCACCAATTCAGCAAATACAATAACTTTCCAAATTAATCATTATTAATTATTTAATCTTTTTTTTAATCGTTTATTGTTTTTTTCTTATATATCTTATTCATTTATGTTATCATAATTAATCCAAATATTTCCATCATTGGTAACAGATATTCGAAAATTAGTGTACCAGGAAATTCACCTTTTGACCGAACATATCTTATATGCAAAACAACCCCGTTAAAAATCAATTTGTTTGAATAAATAGAATTGTTATATAATGAAATGAATTTGCTTTTGTCATCTTTAAAAGTAAGTGTACACAACCCGTGATTTTTCACGGGTGTTACACTAGTTTACTCTATTAATTAATATTGATTATGCACTATAACTTTCTCATGCTCCTCTTTGTTAGGCTACTCATTCCACGTGAAACATCTACCTTGAAATCTGCAAGGACCTTCTTCAACGATTTTCCAATGACAATATTCTTCACATACTGTACTATCTCTTGAGAATATATAAATATCAAACCAAAGCAACTCACTATTTCCCCACTTAAAGCCGCAAAAAAATTGGGTTGTTCCCCATATGTTTGGGTTAAAACTGAATTCATAACCATTGTTGTATGAGAGCTCACGTACCCTCAAATCATCATCTTTTGACTTACACTGAATTTGTAAATTTTGTTTACTGGCTAGTTCATTTGTAACTACCACTTTAACCCCTTTTGCTTTATATATGGTAATCACATTGAATACCACAACAAGAAGAATAATGGTAAAAAAATTTTTAGGATGCATTTTGATAGAGGAATACGTTAAATAATTCGTGACGATTTTGAGCATACCTTAACACTTCTTTTATAAAGCTGATAAACATTATAATCATATATATATATATAGATTAGAACTAAAAGGGATCAAATTATGTAAGTAGATAATTTTGAGATATTATTTCACAAGTTTAATTATATCTTTACTAATAGATTAGGAATAGACAATTTATTACTATTAGGGGCTGTTTGGTTCAAAGTTTGGGAATGGAATGGATTGCGATTAGAATCCAAGGTGCAATGTAGTTAGAACTCACACCTTCTTGTTTGATTTGATTTTGTAATGGATTCAATAGGTTATTCATCTTATTCTTCCCTAAACTTTTTCAATTTCGTCTTATTCATACAAATGAATATTACTTGACCCATTTTAACTTAAAACGGATATATTTGTCTTAAAAAATACTCCCTCCTACCCATTATAAGTGTCCCATTTAGGAGTGAGTAGAACATTTAAGGAATACTAATTGTTTAACATTTTGGGTAGTGTAGGGGTAGTGGGTTGGGTAATGTAAGTAATTATATTGGGTTAGGAGTGGGTGGGTGGGTAATATATAGAAATAGGGAAGGGTAAAAAGCAATAAAACAGCCCAAATAGTACATAACGGGACACTTTGACGAATAAAACAAAACGAAGAACGGGACACTTATAATGGGTAGGAGGGAGTATTATTTATCCTCTCAATTCCACAATTAATCCACGCACACTCCCACTCCTACAATTATTCAACGAGCAGAATCACGTTTCAAATGTTTTTTGGTTTTCAACCATAATTATTTCTTTATGTACGTAATTTCGATCGTTATTAGTAATTTATTTATCAAATCGTCATTGAAAATTAGAGATATTTTTGTAATTTGTTTAGCAGATCGTCATAGGCCTTTATATTAAAAAAAGAGATAATAACATAAATTAAAGCAGTAGACACATGTATTATTGGAACTAATCATAGATATCCATGAACAATTACAACTACAAGAAATCCATTCCAAAAGTGACCAACCAAACACTTAAATGTGTGATATCCATTCCATTTCATTCCATACTTCTCAACCAAACACTCCCTTATTATATGATTGAGTTAGATATCATTTCAACAATTCATTCTCTTTGATTTTGTTTAGTATGTAACATATATAAGATTATAAGATTATTTCATGAGAATAATTCATCCTATGGATGTCCTGAAAATATCATTCCATCCTATCAATAATTTCAATTAAATCCATCTTATTCACCATTATTTCTATAACAGTCTTATTGAAATTATTAATAGGATGGATAAGATGGATTTAGTTCACCCTTAGACTGATAGGGGAAGAAAGGTTGATAGGATGAACTAGTGTAGTTTTAAACCCGTGCAAATTGCACGGGTATGTTATTTAAAAAGTTATTATAAAAAGTTGTAAATGTAAATTAAGTTTTAAAGTAAAGTAATAAAAATCCCTTTATTTGACAATTTAATTGGCCAATGTAATAATTGGTTAATTAAAAAAAATTATGAATTTTATTTGAAAATTTTACTTGCAATTAGTATAAAATTATATAATAGTGTTAATTGGTCGAGTAATTATTATAGTAGATACGCATTCTTGTCAGCTAAATTTAAATTTCTACTTAGACGTTGTTACTTAGGCGACGGCCTAAAAAAATGCTGACTTATATAGATAAAACAAAATTATTCTTGCAGAAATTATCATAGAATTGGTGAAATTACAAATTGTTAACCTGTTTTTTCATTTAATTACACCCGTGTACAGGGCAAAATGAAACTTTTGACCCGTAATATCCTAAATGCAAATTCTAACTCAATTTTCATTTAGTACAAACTGTTACTTAGTAAATAGAACAAAATTAGAATAGATTTATGCACCTTTAAAACAGTTTAATCAATTTATTATATATTTAAACCCCATAAATTATCATATAAAGATATATTATAAGGTATTAGAAAAATACTTCAAAAATCTCATTAACATGTACTACATAAGAAATATTATCTGTTTTCATGTGTTAGAAAAATTACATGAATAATTATTGTTAAAAATATTGTAAATAGTAATTCATATTTACCAATACCTAACAAACAATTACTCCATAAAATAATTACCAAATACTATCTCCGACCCAAACCTGTACTATGTGGAAAGTAATATAACTCATGCAAAAAATAATAGGTTAGTCTCCCTTAAGACGAAAGTATCAATCTTAACATCAAAACCGGTCAAATATGATCCTTTTAAGCATAACAAAGTTGTTGTTTAACCCAATACATTACGTTTTTATCTTACACATATTACCTAACGCGTCTTAAACTTAAGACAGATACACCCGTGTTAAATAAGAACTTGTAAATATCGAGTAGTACGCGTGTAAATTTGTTTTCAACAAACGGTTGTAACGAACTCAATATTACTCCGTACTTCATAAAATACACGACTCACCTCCAAATAAGTCCTATTATACCTTTATGTGCATATAGAATCTTGTAAACAAATCTCGACCCTATATTTACTCTTTTTCAAGCCTCTCAAGTCTCAACTACCAATCAACTACTCACTCTTTCGGGTATTATACATTTATGCTCCATGACTAATCATTACCCTCGAATATGATACTCATCACATATCTAAATTTTTTTTTATTATTTTATCAGTTTAAAAGATTTCTTAGTTTTCTTTTTTTTTCGCTTATTTTATATTAGTTAAAAAGTGTTGCCCGAATTAATATATTTTATAAACTATTGCTTTTATAGAATAATATGTTTTTTTATTTAAAATTTTCAATCACTTTTTGGTGCATTATAGTTTTGATTATTTTCACAACATTAATATTGATCTGTAATTTTTCTTAAGACCTTGACCCTATTGAGTTAATTTAATTTCTTAGTTTTTTCTATTTTTGACTATATTTTCCAACACTTGATTATATCATCGCTAATTTTATAACGCAGTTTGTTTCATGATTGGCTTATATATGATGTTAGTTTTGGACTTTGGCAGTAATTTACTGTGATTTAATAATATTATGTAATTCATTCAAATTGTATATTCTATTTAATTCACACATTTCTGATTATGCAACTAATTTAGAAAAAAATATGTGTATTATTTTAAATTAGACCGCATTTTTGGTTGAATGAACGTATCCCGTCTTTTACTATAAAACATTATCATTATGTATTTACTTAATAATTATGTATGTAATCCGAAATTTTAATTTTATTCATTTATTTCGTTTATATGATATCAATAAAATTATGTATATTCTATTTAATTCACACATTTCTGATTATGCAACTAATTTAGAAAAAAATATGTGTATTATTTTAAATTAGACCGCATTTTTGGTTGAATGAACGTATCCCGTCTTATACTATAAAAAATTATCATTATGTATTTACTTAATAATTATGTAATCCGAAATTTTAATTTTATTCATTTATTTCGTTTATATGATATCAATAAAATTAGTAGGTTGCTTTCAAAAATCTAATACGACCACACGACGGTTCCACGTGATTGTTGTATTACGAATTCTTTATATAAAAGCAAAAAAAATATGGGAGAGTAGTGGGGGACATTGTGGGGCCTACTTAAAAAAAAAAAAAAATTAATGTAGTTGTTGCTTTTATAAATTAGATTTAATTAGAATTATTGATAGGATGTACTGATATTTGCAGGGCACCCATAAGATGGATTATTCTCATGAAATAATCCAAGACTATATCTGTGAAAACTACAATATTTCAAAATTAAGATTATATTTTTTAAAGATTCCAGTAAATGAAAATGTTTTCGTAATATAAATTAGATAGTTTTAAATTTTAATACATATTGTTAACTTGTATATGAATGATTGGTGAAAATTGTATTTCTGTCCATGGAACTACATAGATATATATACAAGTTTACCTAGATAGTAAAAATGTAGAAAATTATTCTAATGATAACTTAACATAAATACGAATGATTCCAACGGTAACTTGACAAAATTAATACTCCATCCTAATAATATTAACACATATAATTGTTATTATCACCAAAACAGGATAAAAGGAAAAACTTTAAAAACAATATTGCTAATAACTATAAATAAATATTTAGGATTGCCCTAAAATGAAAACATATTGTCACATAAAAGGAAAACAATATCTGGAATTCCCTTCCAGACATGGCAGTTTGCAACCCCGACAAACCACGCACTTGATGATGAGATGGCATGTTTAGCTTATGTCTCGATTTTATAATATTTCGTGAATTGGTTAATAAAAGGTTATTCAAACATATTAGTCAACCCCCGAGTCTTCATCGACGTGAAAGTACGGTCGTTTTGACAGTAATTAGAGTTGATTGGGAACATGTGTCAAAGCTGTCTTTATTTTCAGGATCATGTCTCGTTCTGAAAAGGAACATCATGAAAACCGTCAAGATATTTATGTGTGATATGGAGTTTGAGTCGTTGATAGGGATAGTCGCGTACCCAATCAAATATAAATTATCCTAGTCTTGGCTAACAAATGAATAAGGTAGGGGTCGAAGACAAGAAGATGTTCCCTGTGAAATGTTATGATTGGAATTTTATCTATGTTGGTTACGATTTGTTTGTTTGGTAGTTGATTTATTAAGTTGTAGACAATATTAATAAAAGGGCCAAGGAGATTCAACCACATATGCAAAATATGTAAGTCCTTATATTAAACCAAAAATACATAGCAATGGTCAATGTTTAGGCCTCATGACAACAACCTCTCGATATTATTGTCGTCCATAGAACGGGGTCTAACGAGCTTTTATATGACTAGATCGTCTACTATAACATGCTTAGTTTAATTTATTTCCGTGCCTCTCGACATATAAAAACGAATTAACACATTTAATTTAGGATTGTGATCAATAATCTAAAATTAACAAAAGATAACGAGCATGTTATAATAACATTAAACATTATTCCAACAATTTAATCTAATATGTACAAATATTAATTTAACATGACTTCCCTACTCTCTAGACTAATAAACTTGTAATACTACAGGTTTCTGATCATTGACTACTCGGTCAAGTAAAGCTAACTCGATCGAGTAGGTCGTCTGTTGTCTAAGGTATGGGTTCTGCCGAGTGAGAACTTGGCCAAGTCAGTAGTTACTCGGTCGAGCAGGCTTAACTCGCTCGAGTACGTCGGTTATTCGACCGAGTAACTGGTCCGACGGGTAGTTTTTAGCGGTTTTGATTAAATTAAAAAAAGAGCAGAAATTTAAGCCAAGATGGTGTTATAGTGACGCTTCTATATTTTAGGATTGTTATAATATATATTACTCTCAAAGCTTTTGTCTAAGCTGCTTGTTTGCTTGAATAGCTGGTCAAAGAATGGCCTGTAGTACAAGACCCCTTCAATAGAGTTAAAGTTGCTAAGTTGTATAAAGCAAGCTTCACGAGTAAGTATCTTTTTAGTGTTAAGAAGCGTATACTTTAGCGATAGCTGGTATAGTCTCATTGCAAGAGTTAGAAATCAAACTCTTATGAATGCGTCAAGAGACGAAAGCTCTGATAGTTTCATGGAATAGTTAGATTTGCCATTATGGCTTCTTAATATAGAAATCGACTCTTAGTCCATCTTTTCGAATTCGCAGGACAAAAATCTGCCTGACATAATTTTGATCAAATTCTCCGTTTCACAATTGAATCAGTCATTCGCCTGTAAGTTCATATAACCTACAAATGGTCGACTGTAATTTCATATGCAGTTCACTGTAAAGGCTTTCTAAGACATATTCTATTCTTAGAATTTCCTAAATCTCACAAACCTAAATCTCAATATAGCATATAAGTTCATATAACCTACAAACGGATTTCAAAAATCTCACACACTGTCGAACTGCAAGAAATTGTAACAATTAATTTACGACATACGAATTGCTATTTAGTAATTTCATTGTATTCTGGTTCCATCAGAAGAAAACCCTGTTACAAACTAAGAAAACTCTATTACAAACTATCAAATGACAAGTAGCAAAATGGTTCACCAAAATCGATTGGTAATTTTCAGGAAAGAATAAATTGAGATGAATATCTAATCATAAAATATCCAATCAGAAATCGGGAACTACTCAAATAGCAAAAAAATAGTTCACATAATTATATTGTCCTGCAGTATGGTATGAGATGAATGTCAAAATAGACAATATATTACTAAAATTGATAGTATAGAAAAGCAATAGTAGTATGACACACCTTTGATTGAGGAGATATCATAAATTTATTGATCAAGTCTAATGAAGCCTGCGAGGGAATTACTTGATAATTGCGAAGGCATTGGTTGATAATTGTGCGAAGGCATTGCTTGATAATTGCGAAGCCATTGCTTGATAATTGTTGATAATGACGAAGAGATTGCTTGATAATTGCTGATAATTGCGAAGGAATTGATTGCGAAGTGAAGGAATTGATGGATATATCGTGGTTTTAGGAATTACAGTAGGAATTGAATTAGGGATTAAGGTGGGAGATGAGGAGGCACGCGTGAACAGTGGAGGTAGTTTACCTTAACGCAAAGACTTCCGTGTATGTCTCTTATAGTTAAAACCGTCACAAAATATATATGGTGACGGTTTTTAATAAACAAATGTTGTTTTTTATCACTAATTTTAGTGTCGTTATTAATGTCGGTTATATGAAAAATCGTCACAAATGATTTATAGTGTCGGTTCTGACTTACAACCGACACAAATAATTTATTTTATCGTGACAGTTGTTTATTAAAACCGTCATAATAGACTCCCTATAACCTTAAAAAATCCTTCCCGCCAATTTTTTTTGCCTTCTATGTCGTTTCTATTAGAACTGTCACGATAGCTGCGACACGATAGGGGTTTTTTGTACTATTATATATATATATAATTGGTTCCCTGTGATTGTTTCCTTATACTTTTACTTTAATATAGAATTATGTAGTTGACTGACCCTATGTTGTTGTTATAAAACTATGTTGATCCAATCGGGGATGGTGAGTTGTTGATGAGTAGGTCTTGGATGTGGAGTAGCTTGCGGGATTGGAAGAGGCCGAGTTATCATTGATCATTGTCTAGTTTCCGCTACTTAGACTTTATGACTTTTTTTTAGTATTGGACTATCGGTTATATCTTTTGGGTTCAAGACTTGTAACCTTTGCATTAAGTTTTACCTTTATAATATGTGCCTTTATCGATGATTTGATGTTCACTACCTCGGGTAACCGAGATGGTAACACTCTTATATGATAAAGTGGTCCTTGATAAGGCACTTTAATATATAAGGGTGTTACAAACTACTCGCTCATGATGGAAATTAAAATGCTAACATGCAATAAGGAAGAGATGATTATAAAACTTAATATAATATAAGATGGTATACACATATAATGATAAAGTGATGAACTAAACTAATAAGAATACAAAAATGCTAATAACTAAAAATAGAAATAACAAAGTGCTAATAAATTCGAAAACTAAAAGTCGAATTACCGTAGTGGAATTAAATGAACTTCGAGAATGTAAACCAATGTGAGAACACAAAAATTTAAATGACACTTTCATATATAAGGGTGTTAAACTAATCGCTCATGCTGGAAACTAAAATACTAACATGCAATAAGGAAAACATGATTATAAAACTTGATATAATATAAGATGGTATACGCGCATACAATGATAAAGTGATGAACTAAACTAATAAAAATACGAAAATGCTAATAACTAAATAGAAATAACAAAATGCTAATAAATTCGAAAACTAAGAGTCGAATTACTGTAGTGGAATGAAATGAATTCGAGGATGTAAACCAATGTAAGAACATAAAAATCTAAATGAAAGATTATATTGAAATATGAAAAGCTTAAAATGTATTACAACTAAAATGAAATACTAACTATTGAAAATTTGTGTAAGGAAATTAAAACTACAAAAAAAAATTTGGAGAATTATGTAGGAAAGTATAAGCTAAAAACGAGCTTAGTGTAATGCATGATGTTCTAAACACCGAATCTTATAGGGGCCAAATGCCAAACTTAACGACATTAATGACGGGCAACCCCGATCAAGGATAGGCCACCCCGATCAGGGATGTAGAAAATTGAATTAATTCCATTAAATCGTCATGTTTAATGCTTACAGAATTCTATGTAAATCCTTACTACTCTATAATCCTTCGTAAATTCTGATCTTTTGACTCTCATTTGTCATTGAATGTTGCTCCATATTTATTTAGGCTACATTTATCTTTTTACAACCAACCAAAGTCCATTATGATGTGATGCTCGAGATTTTCCATTTCTTCCCAAAATACCCCTACATAGTCAAGTCTTGCTTCCCCTTATTTTGTGATCTTCGGTGTTTGCTAGAATAACGAGAATAAGCTACACCAAGTGCTTATTAATTGTTTATAAAATGTAATGATAACATACAAAACACCTAGAACATGGGATTAGCTCACAAATACACTAAAAAATGTAAATAAATAGAAAAATCGAGCTAATATATGAAGTAAAAACCTATATAAAATAGACTTGTTGATGTGTGCATTTTATAAGCAATTTTATTACCATTTCGGCACGCATTTATATGCACATTAAATACTTTTAGGTAGGGGTGAGCAAAACTCGGTCCAGACCGGAGAAATGGACCGAACCGGACCGTTCGGTCCAGACCGAACCCGGACCGGTTGAGTTTCGGTCCGGTCCTAGGTCCAACAATTTATGTTGTTCGCGTTTCGGTCCGGTCCGGTCCAAAACCGAAAATTTTCGGTCCAGACCGATAGGACCGAACTGAGTCAAAATTGTTTATTGAACTCTTGACTTCTGAATTCTAAAGTTGTTTAATGTGTTATTTTGGCTAGTTATTACTTATGCGTTCTTATGCGTGATGTGGAAAGTAGTACAAATTAGAGTATGCGTTTTTATTCGAGACTTTTATTGGTAGTTAAATAAGAAAATTTGATCAAATGGGATATCGGTCCAAATGGTCCGGTCTCGGGTTGGTCCGGATTTTACCGGTCCGGTCCGGTCCAGGACCGATTCCTTATAGGTCCGGTCTTCGGTCCCCAATTTAGTAGAATTCGGTTTCGGGCTCGGTCCGGTTCGGTTCGGTCCGGTCCGGTTCTGGACCTATGGTCAGCCCTACTTTTAGGAGCTATTTTAGTGTCAAATTCTCCACATTTGCTACTTTGGTGTATTCTTATTGGTTTTGTAAGAAATGACACTTTGTTGCGCATTCTGAGCAGATTCTTGAGCAAGGGCTGGCTATTACGGAGCAGATTCGTAAACTGTGGTCGATCGAACACTTTCATGTTTTCTTTTACTTTTCACTTCTTCTTTTATTCCCTTTTTATTTTTATACTTTTGTTTATCACTTTTATCATTCTCTTATTTAGACCATCTTTAGTATATCAGATTTTATTGCTATAACTTTTGTTGTTAATTATGTTAGATTAATTACGCCTAACTAAATTTCCATGCTAGGATTTACGGGAGACTGGGTTTTGATGCGGTCATGATTAGATGTTTAATTCCAACTTATTTTCATGTTTGAATTGTTAATCGTGACATTTAATCTCAATTAATTTGTTAAGTCGACGTAATTGGTTAATTAATGTGGTACACTTCGACCTAGATCG
Organism: Silene conica; assembly: GCA_029255685.2. NCBI lineage: Eukaryota > Viridiplantae > Streptophyta > Magnoliopsida > Caryophyllales > Caryophyllaceae > Silene > Silene conica. The sequence continues at coordinate 81,858,850 of CM055314.2, forward strand.
AGAGATTGGGAGGGGCTAGACCTGTTACGAACAATAAAGTATGCTAATAAGGGCTAGAACAAAATTAGTAGTTTTTTTAGGGTGAATAGTGGACCGAGAGGACATGGTCGTTACCCTTCAGACCGAATATTCGTTGGCCTTTGACTTTACTTTGACCATTAATTGATTCTCTTGACCCGACAATCGTGGCTTTTCTTTCCTTATCTTTATTAGACCTTTTCTCTTATTCATTTTCTCTTTCCTTCACTTCTTGTAGTTTAGTTAAATCAAACAACAAACCCCCAAATTGGTTACTTTAGACAGACTTTAGTTAACAGATAGAGTTCCTTGTCTCCCCGTGGATAAAATCCTGACTTCCCCAGCTATATTAGTTAGTGACCAGTTGGTTATCTTTGGTAGTTATACGATTAGCCTATCACTTATCCTCAATTAAACATGTATAATTAAGACAGGGGTGGAAAACATACAAATCCCAACAAAATGCATAATCCCCAAATTAGCAAGAAAACATAATGACTCGAAACCCTGAATCAACATGGACATAAGGATAGTGCAAACCATGGTTGAGATTTACATGACAGCGTAGTATGATCGAAAGACTTCTAATGGACACTTTGGCTTTTGCGTAATCTTTTTTACTTTTGTCTCACGCAATTCACTCAAACTCAATTATATGTAAAGTGATATTTGTATGAGAACGTTCATCTATCCTCGACTCATGAGAGTGTGTTGCAATCTAATATGGTAGTCGTTTCATGCAAATAAAAGAAAATATTTATGCATTGGAAAATAAGGTGGATCAAATGAGTTATAGAATGTGATGCTAAGCCAAGCTAGCAACAACTACGTGTAAGGATGCTCAAATTTTCAACCCAAAGTAACCCAAATTTAGAAGTTTATACAACAATGTAACATCTTTCATTTCAAAACTTAAGAACGCCACCCAATTATTTATATTGATAAGCATGAGAGTCCTTAACCATTCTTCTCTGTTCTTTTCATAATATGTTATTTTCTTTTCTTTTCCTTTTTTCCTCTTTTTATCCTTTTTTTTCTTTTTTTTTTCTTTTTCATTCTTTTCTTTTGAAACCAATTTCACAATTGACCTATACAATGATAATATTGCAATAGTGAGCACTCAAACACACATGAATACGATAATAGCTTAATAATGTAGGCATTTTTACATGTAGCTAGTTTTAGATGTGAAAAGTAATGTGATATTAAGGGCTGAAATAGGCAAATTGTCGAAGGTAAAAGACTTCAAACTTACAATGCAATGCTTTTGTGACCTAGCTAAGTGTCTTATATTTTGAAGGAGTTTTTTTACTGCGTCCTAACAAATAATATAAGAAAATTAAAAATATATTATGATTTAAACTAATTGGGAAACAAAGACTATTTGGGAAACTAATATAACACTACAAGGTGAATGCCAATTAGCTACAGAATTTTCAGTAGCAAACCTCTTGATTTCGGTAGCTAATTACAAATAGAGACAAAATTTTCGACAGAACCTAATCCGTAGCTAATAGGCTTGTCGCTAAATTTGCTACAGAATTGGCTATTGATTTTAGCTACCAAATATAAAGTAGCTACTTTTGCGACAATAATAGAGACCAAAATATAAGTAGCTAAATTAGAGACCACAAATTATATTGTAGCTAAACTAGTTACCGATTTAGCCGTTTCTAAATTAGCGACTAACGTGTTAGTATCTAAATTTTTAGGACATAATAAGTGAGAGCCCTATATGCACGTAGGACCGCCGCTCACCGAGCATGTATAGTCCATGCACCACCTCTTCTAGACCGCCGATCACCGAGCATGTATAGTCCATGCACCACCTCTTCTACATAGATTGATTATTTTTGTTGTTGAGAGGAATCGAACCCATGACCTCTAAGTCTGTAACTAACATTCTAACCATTGAGGCACTTGAAGATTAATGACTGTTTGGGTAATAGATATTTAATTAAAGTCATTGTTATGTATGTGTGTTATAAGGTATATTTTTAATATTATAATAGTATAAATAGATTATAATAATAATTCAAAACTATATTTTAAATTGTCATACATTTTATATGAAATATTAAAAAAACAATATAATGTAAATTAACTTTAGCTACTAACGTATCTCCGTAGCTGAAAACTTAAATTAGATACTAAAGTTGTTACTCTCTTTGTTTTGTCTCTATAACTTTAGCTACCAACGTATTTCCGTAGCCGAAAACTTAAATTAGATACTAAATTTGCTACTCACTTTGTTTTGTCTCTATAACTTTAGCTACCAACATAATTCTGTAGCTGAAAAATTAAATTAGATACTAAATTTGCTACTCACTTAATTTTGTCTCTATAATAACTACGTATTTAAATACTAATAAATTTATGTATTTAAAAAATAAAATTAGATATTAAATTCGATACCCATTTTATTTAGTCTCTATAATAGAGACATAATTAGCTACCATATTAGTTTGGTCTCTTAAGTAGAGACTAAATGTATTTTTTGTCTCAAAATTAGTTGCTAAATTATATATTTAGCGACTGATGTTTAGTCAGATGCTAAGCTAGTAGCTAAATCATCATTCTCTTGTAGTGTAATAGTTTCTGAATATCATATATAAACTAAGAAACCAAGTCTTAATATCATACTTAGCTTAATCCGTCTTCGACACAAATTCATGACATAAATTCCTAACAAATACAAGTTTCGTAATATAATTCTCAAGATAATTAATTACAAACTAAACTTACATGTCCAAACAAATTTCAACCAAAATGCTATAAAGGAGGCCGTGCGGGTGTATCATCTACGTCACAAAAGAAGAGGAAAAACCCGCTCAAGATTTAGGACTCAATCCCATCTTTACTTTGATGATTTAGGCGTTGATATCAATCAATATTGTCAATTTGTCATTGTGATGCCACTATACCGGCACTGTGCGTGAATTCGGTCCATTGAAAGCCTATTAGGGCTCCGTTTCGTAAGCCATTTCAGCAACCTGATTTGCCTTAAATAACTTTTTTGCCAAAACAATCAGCTAGCTTATTTTTTTGGAGTGTTGGGCAACTACCTGTTTTAAGTGAAAAAGATACCTGAAATAAAAAGCTACCTCATGTAGCATTTGAGAAATCAAGTACCTGATTCATTTTTATCTACCTATTCTACCCTCGTATTTTATAACGTTAATTAACAAAATCAAACACAATACAATCAAAACCTACCCTTACGTACTTCCCAAATATAACCCATAATCACCCCTCCTCTGCCACCGCCTCGCTGGCCTCCCTCAGCCGGAGCGGCAACTTCCTCGGTGCCTCCCTTTTCGGTTTGTTTACAGTTTATTGTCATAAATTTTTCCCCAAATTTGATTATTGAATGTTTGGTTATTTTTATAATTGCTATTATTAGTATGTTTACAGTTTATTTTCATAAATTTTTCCCTAAGTGACAATTTGTTACTTCTATTTTATTGTTGAATGTTGATATTCCTTGTTTTATTGTAATTTCTGATATTAATTGACGTTTAGTATATCTATATTGTCAATTAGTATTGACTGGCTAATAAATAATTATAATAGTACATGTATTTAATGGAATGAATTTTAATTTATATTTGATTGAAACTTAAATTAACATTAATTATAAGAATTTGCTAGCGTTAAATTAGGTGTTGGGTTTGTAAATAAGAACTTTTTTAAAAAAAAGTTTATCTCATTGCATAATCAAGTTTGTTTTTAAAAAGACAAACTTGGTTTGAAAGGAAAAACAATTTCTTCCCAAAACCAAGAAATGTATAGACATAACAAATCAATTATGTTCTTATTAAAGAACTTTCACATTGTAACAAAAAGTTCTTAGTTATTGAAATTGTAAAAATATGACATGGCAATGTCCTATTGCACTTGCTCTAAGGTTATATACTCTCTCCGATCCAGACAAAAGGTAACGGTTGTTTTATCACACGTGTCGAGATACGTTTTGTAACGTGAATATCTTTAGTTACACATTATTAAAAATTATAAAAGGGTTTGATATTCTTATAACATTCGTGACGATAAATCAAACAAGATCTCAATTCACACGTGACTATATTTTGTCGTATAAATTAACTATAATATCAAATATTTTCTACGACCATAAATAATACCAAAAAGCTTACATTTTATCTAGATCAAATAGAATATAGGGAACCATAAATAATAATCACACAAAATCTGTATTTAATTCATGAATTCATTCTTTCTAATTAAATCTTACATATAAAAGCAACAACCACAAAGCCTATGTGGCGGCTTGTGGTTGAAAGTTGAATTTTAAAAAAGAATTATTTATTTTGTGTTGTGGGTTCCACATGTTCTTTAGTTTAATTTAATTTGGCAAATAAACACACCGCATAATCATAAAAAAAATAATGTACATAAAGTTCTGTAGATTAATTAAGTCAAATATCAATTCTATATGATTAAATATTCAAGTGATGATCAAAATATAGAGCAACGAAGAAATATATGTTGTTATGATTGTATAATATGTTGAAAATTAAAGTAAACTTCATATTGTAAGGGCTAAATTGAATGCAACATAAACTTATGACTTGATGAAAAATATTAAAATACAATTATATTCATAACAAAAATACATATACGATAAAAATATTACTCAAACGATCCTTAATATTTAAGGCTCCTATTAAATCGGATAAAAAAAAAGAAAATATTACTTTAAAAGGGTAAAATAAGAAAAAATAATAATTACTCTTTCTTAAGAATAAAAATCATGTTTGTATATAGTAAAAATAAGTAGACTCTTAGAATAAGCATATTATCATCATTTTATTTTACTAATAATATTTTAAAAAATACTCCGTATAAAAATATCCGGGTAAAAAGTGACTCAAAACAACGAGAAAAACAAAACAGAAAAATCTAACAAATACGTCAAAAAACACCCCAGGAAATTTTCTCGATAAAGTTTCAAGGATGAGATAGATAAAGAACGTTCAAGAGCCATAAATAAAATTGCTATATGAAAAAATAACCCCAAAAAAATGATAAATAAGCTGCTACTATAAAAACAACTGAAAATGTTCGATTATCGTCTGTAATTGTATACACTATTTATCGTCTGCAAAAGGGATCCATACATACTTCTTTTGAAACTTTTAATAGTTACACCTCATCCATGAACCTCTATTAATAAGATTAAGAGTGAGATTGAGTGAGAAAGAACGGAATTTTTAGGCAATAATATATAATTACGGTTGTATAACTTTGGGATCGTATTTATTTTGGCATTTAAGAGAGAAGAATTTTGAGATTAGAACCTAAGAGACAAATAGGTGAGCACCTGAAATAGGGAAATGATAATTTAATTAAGGTAAAGAAGAGTATTTATATGGGTGCGTGTATGGCTGCATAAATGCATAGTTCATAGTAATAAGTGTAAAGTATATGAGGCAAAGAGGTAGATCACATTCTTAGTAATATAGGTCCATATGATTAATTATTCAAATACATGGCCTAATGCTCATATAGTAATAATAATAACTAGGTTAAAAGTCGTAAATTATAAATTAGTAAATTAGATCTTAAAACATAAAATTATAGAAATACTATCATTATTGAAATATTTGAATTAAGTAAAAGTAAAATGCATAGGATAACATAATATATTTGTTAGTAACATAGTATATAAGTAGGATGATAATTAACTCATTTTAAAGTTAAGACAAATATCCCTTAGAGATGTGAGTGACATAAGTTTGGATATATAAGTCACTTTTTTCGAGTGAATTGAACCAATTTACGTTTAAAAGAAAACTTTGCCCAGTTAAACGGGTCGGATTGGCTGGGTCAACATACGGGTCGTACCGTATAAGAAGTTGGAATACAGGACATTAAAGCTATCTAAATGGTTGTTTTAGAGATACAGTACTAAAATAAATACTTTTTTTATATTCATATTAAACATAAACTTATCATTTACGTAGTGGTAGATATGAACCCAAAATAACGAATCATTTTATGTTGGTGGAGGAAATTCTATTACGATGTGGGGAGAGATGGTCGTAAGTTACACATCGTATATTTATAAGAGTTCACCAATTGATTATGGGGTGTAATATAGTGCTTCATAATTTTTTCTCATCGGGTCGAACGAGTTAAGTTATGTGCATCATGTAATTTAACACTTAATATTATTATACATATATCAGTGTAATTTGGTTAAACTTTATTCTTAAAATAACTATGCTTTTTTATACAGTTGATGCATGATGAACGATGGAAAATAAATGAACATAGAAGAGAAAGGCTTGCTGGAAATGTTATATTTCTGATAATAATAAAACAAAGGAATAGATGGACTATATACATAGCAAAGCAGTAACTCCTATCCATCCATATGCTATTCTAATCATAACTTACGACTACTGACATAGCCACAATAATATCTACCATAATTGTACAATTTAATATACAATTTAATACTCCCCCTCAAGTTGGCGACCGTGGCAAACCGAGTCCCAACTTGAACTGCAAATGATCAAACAATTCGCCTCCTAGAGCCTTCGTAAATAAGTCCGCAATTTGCTCCTTGCTACGAACATGTGACACATTAATGGTATTTGAGACAAGATGTTGTCGAACAAAATGACAATCAACTTCGATGTGCTTCGTTCGATCATGAAAGACCGGGTTCTTGTCAATATGAATAGCCGACTGATTATCACAAAACAACAACATGGACTTCGAATGAAATACACCGAGTGATGCTAGGAATGATTTTACCCAAATCAATTCGCTTGTCACCGCTCCCATTGCTCTATATTCTGCCTCCGCCGTAGACTTAGCTACCGTTACTTGTTTTTTCGCCTTCCAAGACAAAGGAGACCCACCGAGAGACACATAGTAACCACTTAACGACCTCCTAGTTAACGGACAACTTGCGTAGTCCGAATCACAATATCCCTCCAAAACCAGACGTGCACTACGCTTCAGACAAATGCCTTTGCACGGATTTCTTTTGATGTAACGAACCACCCTTAAAGCCGCATCCCAATGCTCTTTTCTCGGTTCATTCACAAATTGTGACAAAATATGTACTGCATATACTAAATCGGGCCTCGTGATGGTTAAATACACCAATCTTCCAATTAAACGACGATATTTCATGACATTCTTCAAAATGTAACCCTTTGCAATTGCTAAATTGTGTCTCGGTTGCATTGGTGTATAAGCCGTTCTAGCTCCTTTCATTCCGGTCTCCTCAATTATCCCAATCGCATATTTTCGTTGGTTAAGAAATATTCCGTCTTTATTATGTGCCACTTCAATGCCCAAGAAATACTTAAGTCGACCTAAGTCCTTTATGCCAAAACTCTTGTCTAAGAACATCTTGAAATTTTCACAAGCTCTTTTGTTATTACTTATAATAATCATGTCATCAACATAAATTAACACACCAAGAAACACTCCATTTTTGTTGTAAGTAAATAACGAATAATCCGCTAATGATTGTACGAAACCATATCCTTTCAATGAAACTGTCAATTTGGAAAACCAATTCCGTGAAGCCTGTTTTAAACCATAGATCGACTTAGTCAATTTACATACCTTCCCTTTCACGTTCTTGTCGAAGCCCTGCGGTATTCTCATGTAGACTTCCTCATCAAGATCCCCGTGCAAGAAAGCATTGTTCACATCAAATTGCTCAATAAACCATCCTTTGATCACTGCAACAGCCAATAAACATCGGACACTCGTCATCTTCGCCACCGGTGCATAGGTTTCGTGGTAGTCAACACCCTCTATTTGAGTGAAACCTTGTGCTACCAACCTAGCTCTGTATCGCTCTACCGTTCCATCTGCTTTGTACTTAATTTTGTACACCCATTTACAACCAATGGGTTTCTTTCCGGCTGGCAAATTTACGATCTTCCATGTCTCATTCTTCTCTAAGGCCTCAACTTCTTTGTTCATAGCTTCTATCCATCTCTTATCTCTGATTGCTTCATGATAATTCTCCGGTTCACAAGCCTTATCAATTCTCGTCATAAAAGCTTTGTGAGATTCATTAAAACAATTAGTAATAACATAATCATCTAAATCGTAACACGTACCTGACCTTGAGGATGTTTCCTGACCGAGATGAGCATGTGATGTCGGGGTAATTATTCGCGTTGATTTGCAATAGTAGTCTTTCTTCCAAGCGGGCTCAAATTTTTCCCTTTCTCCGCGCCCAAGTCTCGGCTGCTCTGCATTATCTACTGCTGTCCCACGCGAAATGGCTTCACTCGAACTTACTGTTTTGCTCGAATTGCTACTATTAGAATGGCTATTGTGATCATTGCTACTGCCAACTCCCTCAACATTGTCACTGTCCAAAACACTATTGCCATCTCCCTCAATATTTCCACTGTCCAAACTCCTTCTGCCAACTCCTTCGACATTGTCATTTTTTGAATTGTTATTGTCACTTGACTCAGCATTTTTACTATCTCAATTCACGTCTCTCATCTCCTCACCATCAACAACTCCCTCAATATTGTCATCACTACCCACGGTCAGATCCTCGGGAATATTAAAATCAAATACTTCCATTTGGTCAATATGTAAATTTTCCCGAGACCTTCCAATAGAAGGTGCGACTCCATCATTAATCAAAACAAAAGGATGAACATTCTCATAAAACACAACATCCCTCGAGACAAAAACACGATTTTCCTTCAAATCATACACTTTCCACCCTTTTTTGCTATGAGGGTACCCAATAAAAACACACCGCTTACTTCGCTCTCCAAACTTATCCTTAGGCCTATCTTTATTGTGTGCATAGCAAAGACAACCTACAACTTTTAAATTATCTAAGTTAGGCGTCTTGTGATATAAAATTTCATACGGTGTTTTTCCATCAAGTAATGGCGTGGGTGTCCTATTTATCAAATATGCAGCCGTCATAATACATTCCCCCCAAAAACGGAGGGGTAAAGCAGTTTGAAAACGCAACGCTCTAGCCTTTTCTAAAATGTGCTGATGTTTTCTTTCGACCCTACCATTCTGTTGGGGTGTGTCAACATTGCTAATCTGAAAAATAATCCCATTTTCCTCATAATAATTTCTCATTTTTCCGGCTAACAATTCAGTACCATTGTCACTTTGAATGATTTTAACTATCGTGTCAAATTGTGTTTTAACCATTTGACAAAATAATCTCAAATAATCACCTGCCTCCCCTTTTTCTTTCATCAAATAAACCCATACCGCTCTACTATGGTCATCAACTATGGTCAAAAAATAATGGGCTCGAGATAAACTAGCAATTCGATATGGCCCCCAAATATCGCAATGCACAAGGCCAAATAAAACATCACACCTTTTATTATTAAGTTGAAAGGAATTACGTGTTTGTTTTGCCCTACTACACGAGTCACATACGGTATCCAAATTCCAACGTAATTCACAACCAACTATGCTAGAAAAACGAGATAAAATGCTTTTAGACGGATGCCCCAACCTCATATGCCACATCCGGCTATCTTTCGTCACCACCGTACGATTCACCACTTCATGTTCCTTCCCTTGCAAATAATATACCCCTTTCCTATGCTCACCTCGTCCAATCTCCATCCTCGTAGTCGGGTCCTGCATAAGACAATATTTAGAGTTAAATGTTACCACACAATTGTTTTCACAAATCAATTGTTGGACGGATATTAAATCACAAGTAAGAGAAGGAACGTATAAAACGTCTTTTAGCACAAAATTCTCATTCACTTGAACCTCGCTATGTATTCTTGCTTCAACAATTCGACCATCCGGTAAACTTACTGTCGATGTTTTGTCAATCCATTCTTTTTTCAGAATTTCTCGATTTCCTGTCATGTGGTGCGATGCGCCACTGTCTATTAACCATTCTATTTTATGTTGCTTACCTTCTAATTTTTCCTTACCGGATGGACTATCATTCAAGAGTGAACGTAACCGCTCTATTTCCTTGGCAGTAAAAGAGACATTTGAAGTGTTCGTGCCCTTTGTCTCTGCTGACAACGAACTCACTGCATTCAGTTGCTCATTGCTGCTCCGGCCGCATCCTCTTCCTCTGAATGTCATTGGAATGATCTTTGGACCACTCGCTTGTCCCTTGTCGATTTCTCCTGTCATATTTTTTGATCGTATGATCTTTGTTTTGTGATATATGTGTGATTGATTTTTTGTGTTTTTTTTTGTTTGATTGGATCGAGCTTATTGCTCTGATACCATGATGAACGATGGAAAATAAATGAACATAGAAGAGAAAGGCTTGCTGGAAATGTTATATTTCTGATAATAATAAAACAAAGGAATAGATGGACTATATACATAGCAAAGCAGTAACTCCTATCCATCCATATGCTATTCTAATCATAACTTACGACTACTGACATAGCCACAATAATATCTACCATAATTGTACAATTTAATATACAATTTAATAATGCATAATCTATTTACTCCTTTTTAATGTCACTTTTTTAATAACAATGTTAAAATTACACTTTTTAATAACAATATTTAAATTACTAACCCGTGCAATTTGCACGGGTTTAAAACTAGTTGATGTATACATCACACACCCATCTGTGATGGGCACAAATTCTTGTTTTAGATGACTATTTTTAATCTGAAATTTCAGATGGGTCATATGTAATCATTTTATAGTTAAATATAACCACAATTGTGACGTCAATGTACAACTTATGATAACTTGTTTGTCAATAAGAATTATATTTGGCTGTAAAATGGTAACATATAACTCGTCTGAAACTTCAAATCAAAATTTGCCGTCTGAACCAAGACCAACTAATATACGTGTCAAAAGTTAACACAAATTATTATTTGCAACGGCACTATCCGTCGCAAGCTTGTGACGGATACCGTTTTCTCTCACAAAATACCCACTTTTTCTCTCTTTTCAACATTATTCATGTGGTCCCCTTTCTCCACTAACTCATTTTGTATCCATTTTATCTCACAAAATATCCGTCACAAATGGTGACCCGTCGCAAGCAAGATTTACTAAAAAGTTAATGCACATGATAATTGAATAACGTCGTTGCCGATTCCTAGAATTCTACGACGATGTTTGAACAGCAACAAAAACAAGGCGTCAAGTTGTTCTTTGTATCATTTTTGTGCCACGTGAATACGTGATATTCTCGTTTGTTACGAAACCTTAATCAAATTAGTGTAGTAACATGATTATCTTAATTTGATTATTTTAAGGTTGCTTAAATGATTTTGCTTTTTTAGCTTAAACCCCCTGCCATATTATTGTTTTCAATCGAAGAGACCATAAGATAAGATAAGGCAATTTTATTATATAAAAGAATTTAATATATTTACCTCAACCGATAAGAGATGATTTATAACTTTATTTTAGGTTTGAATTTGAACAGTAAAATATAATGATATTAAAAGTCGTAAAGGATAACTTTATCACTCTAGCAATCTTACTGATAAAATTCGGATTAAACTATATAATATGCCAAATCATAAAAGAAAGTCAACCTACATTTGGATAATTAATATTCTTCACGATTTTATATTTGAGACAACGCAAATTCTATTAATCAAACTTTTTTTAGAAAAGTAAGCCATCATACTTATAACAAATATTTATTTTAGTTTTGTACAAATTTGAATATATAACTCGTATATATATATTTTTCACAATAGTATAGTCATTAGAGCTTTACAAATGGTGCAAGTGTGTTATTCGTTTAAGTTATTCGTTTGCCGTTCCTACTCTTTAAGAGTTATTTTAATCAAAGATAGATATTATAGGGATAATTTAATACGGTTTTTTATAATAAAATTGAATTTGTCACACTTACCAAGTAATGATATGGAAGATTGTTCTAGTTCATTATTTGAGACTTGAGAGTATTTGTTACAATAGTCTAGCTTATCAAATAAAATTGTTTTAATTTGTGTATAATAAAGTTGTATGAGTAAATGTTATTTAAAATGAAATTGTCACGACATCTTCACATCTATCCGGACAAGTTAAATTAAAGATATTATTATTATTATTATTTTTTAGGAGACTCTTATCTAAATTTAAAACATTTCATTAACTTTATTTTTATTTCACATAATAAGTACTCCGGATCCGTAATACTCTGTAGTATGTAGATAGATGTTCGGAGAAGTGGTGATTGACCCCCATAATTTTATGCAATTGTGAAATTAACCCTCACAAGTTTTAATTGGAGTAATTTGGCCCCATAAGTTACGTAATAAATGAAATTAAATCCCATTATCAAAATCTCAGGAGAAATTCAATTTATCATATCCAAAAAGGTAAAAAATAGTTATGTTTTTATGGAAAATAAAAAATAAAATTTTAAAAAAATAATTTAAATTTTTTTAGCATGAATTAGATAAAAATAATAATACGAATTGTATAATAAAACCATTTTTTATGTAAGTATGTAATTCGGTATGATTTAAAAAAGACAATTAAAAAACTTGTGTAAATTTTTTGATATGTTGAAAATTTGAAATATTTTTTTATCCTTTTATTATATTTTTTATATTTTTTTTGTCATGAAAATATTTTATTGCAACATTAAATTTCAACACAACTAATACCTAACAAAATATTTTGCAATTGAAATTTTTTACCAAATTTTTTTAAAAAAGTTAAAAATATGTACTCTATAATAGAAATAATTTTTTTATTTTCGTAAAATTTTAAAGTTTTTGTTATCTAATTTATGCTATTTTTTTTTATTTTATTAATTTTTTTTTTATAAAAACAAGCTATTTTTGTGATATGATAAATGGAATTTTTCATGAAATTTTGATAAAAGGGTTTAATTTCACTTATTATGTAACTTATGGGACCAAATTACTCCAAATGAAAGTTGTGGGAGTTAGTTTCGCAATTGTACAAAGTTATGGGGGTAAATCATTACTTTTCCGGTTAGATGTTAGGTCTCATACTCCGAAGATATTAGGTCTCGTGATTAAACACATGAACTTTCAAATATTGTAACATCCTTGTAGAGTTGTAGCTCATCTAACACTATACAAAATACAAAACCTGCTACATGGCTTGTGGCCTAGTGGGATTCAACGGTTGGTCAGAAGATTTCAACTAACAAACATGATAAGTATTTATTAAGAATAATTAGATCATATCCAAATAATAATTTGATTGATTGATTGTTTTTATAATTTTGTGGGCACTTGAGGTCGATATCTTTGCTGGAACTTGGAAGCCAAGTGGCAATCTAGCAATGATGGTGGTTGACTCCTTGATTAATCCATCTTCTTGTCTCCTTGGTTAATCTATAAATCAGCGACGGAATTTGGAGCAAACGATAAGGAAGACTGATACTTAAATTAATTCACTGTATATATTTAATCAATCAATTGAGAATTGAGATAATAAGGACAAGATGATAATGTTAAATAGAAATATGAAAATCGATAGATATCACTTCAATTATCTCACATATGTTACTTCCTTTATCAAGGTAGACGATTAAATATCACCGTTTGTCAGCCAAGATTCAATAGAAATAAGAAAAACTTAATTAAGAACTTCAAAATATATTTTCTCTAGCCACGCCTTCGTGGAGCAAATGTGGTTGACACAACTAGAGTCTAGTATCTATTCATGTTTGGAAGACGCGTTGTTTCCATCCATGACCATGACCATAAACATGTCAGTGCCATCGATAACAAAACAACCACTACTTCCTTCATCGGCAAGCCGACAACCAAGTTGGTGTCACTCTTGTTTTCTCCTTTTCTACATTTCTTAGGACAAAACCGTCTAATATACCCAAGATCACCACACTTAAACACTTCAAAACTCTATAACATTGTTTAATTTTAGTAGAGAATTCACGCGGCCTCTTTGGGGTTTGGCATTTTGTCCAAAATACTAAATTTTTTTATCCGAAAAACTTTAAAACACCATAACTCGTGTTTTACGAGTTTAGAAAGTGATAATTTTTTTGTTTAAATTGATCATCTTTCCGAGAACTAAAAAATATCGTCATTAAATCCCGTGATTAGGAGTTATTGTATGTTAAAATAAATTCACCGAACAAACTTTTAGTAACCATATCTCTTGGTTACAAATTTCTAACTCCACAATTTTTTTTTTTTCAAATCGTAGTTCTTGAAAACATGATTGATTTGAACAAAATTTATCACTTTTTAATCTCTTGAATACGAGTTATGTCCTTTTAAAATATTTCAGATCGAAAAAATTAGTTATTTTAAATAAAATGTAAAATCTCAAAAACACCGCGTACATTTTCTGAATAATTAGTGATAGTTGGACACCTATTTCCCTTCTTATTCCTATTGAGGAGTGGTTGTCATTTCTTAGTCAAAGAAACAGTTGTAGAAACTAGAAAAGTTGATTACAAAATTGAAAATGAATTCTAAATTCCTTTTTATCTTTGTTTGCTTCTAGGAGTATCCAATACATTATTTGATTACTTGACTTTAAAATTAATATATTGACACTACTCTACTATTTCTCCAACCATATTACATTTCCTTCACCTATTATACTTTATGCTCTTTATATATATGTATGTAAACATTTGACAAATTTAATCAAATACAAGCTCTACCCATTTTAATTCATACTTCAAAACATCACATATCATTTTGGTACGTACACTTATTGTTTAATACGTTAATTTTCATATGGAACGGTCTCTTTATCGTTATATCACACGAGACATTTCACGTATATAATTAGTTAATACGAGTATTTTTTTGTTTGGTTAGGTCTACTGATACGAGTATTTGTTATATGGTTTTACAATATTTTACTGTGAAACGGTTTTACAGAAAACTAAGCGTGATTATAATCGTATAGGTGAGAATGGCGAGAGGACAATTGAGACCAGCAGCAACATTCCTTTTGTTCCTCAACTTCTGCATGTATGCTGTTGTCTTAGGCATTTGTGGTTGGGCTATGAATAGAATTGTCAATTATGGAAGTGGTATGTTATCGGATTCGTTATTATCTACTCTCTCGTTTCAATCGTTTGTTTATCTTCATTTAAATATCCTCACAATGAATATAACAGGTAAAGAACAAATTAAGACCGGAATAGTATTTTACTACCTAGAGACTAAAATGAGACCGTCTCATGGAAAACTGGGCTAATTCCGTGTGCACGTAAAACGGGTCTAATATTATCGTCTTCTCTTTTCAGTTGGTGGCGGACAAAATGCGGCCACTCCGTTTTTCATAATGTTCTCCCTAATAGCGGGAGCAGTAGGGGCAGCCTCCTGTTTATTCGGGTTAAACCATGTCAGGACGTGGGGTTCCGATAGTTTACCGGCCGCCGCTGCTGCCGCCTCCATCGCTTGGAGTCTCACTATTCTTGCTCTAGGGTAAGTCTTCACTTGCTCTGTTTATTAGCAATTGTTACAATCTACAACTCTACAAGTCACTGACAAAAGAAAAATGAGATCGCGTCACCAATGATCCCGAGTCCCAGGGCCGTCTCGGGAATTTGGGGGCCCCTGTGCGAGCTCTAGAAATGGGGCCCCTATATAACATTTTAATAAACAAAATTTTTTAAAAAGAGGCCTCAATATAACATTTAAGAAACAAAATTTTAGTGCACAAAGTAAAAAGAGTACAAAATGTAGTTAGTAAGGTTTGAACCTGAGACTTCATGTCTAGAAATCTGATTTCTATCCACTAAGACACTATCTTTGATTGAATATTTAGTGTACTAAATTTATTTATTCTTACTATTATTTTCATTTCTGACCCAAAAAATTGGGGGCCCTGTGCGACCGCACGGCCCGCACGGGCCCAAAGACGCCCCTGCCGAGTCCCACTAAAATATTGAATTCTTTAGAAAGTATTTCGTATGTGGAAGAATGGTACTAAAACTCGGTATCACCTGGGGAGGTTTAACGGTCCTGTTTTTTCACTCTTGGTTCCCAACATTAGTATTATGTGACAAAATCGTATTTATACATTTTGTAATGTTGTTGCAGCTTTGCCTGCAAGCATATTAGGCTTCACACCGACAGCGATCGACTGGTAAGACCTTCGACACCTTTATCATCTAGCGACACTCTATCGTTTGTCGATTCATCTTAATAAGTAATAACCCGAGTTTAAAAACCGTCAATCCAATAGTTAACATCTTATATTTACTTATGCAGAGAACATTGGAGGGTCTAATTATTGTCCTTAGCGCGACAATGCTTCTATATATGGGTGCCATACACGGAGCAATGAAGAGATGAATATAGAAAGCGCGATATGGACCCATCAGGTGTAATATGTTTGAGACGAACACTATTTCGTTAAATAGAAAATTCACGCGTTTTGGATTCAGTTTGTGTATGTAGTGTGTTTATGATCGGATATATAAGAGTGTAATTTGTGACCTCTAAGTATATAAATTATAATTACCTTAATTGATTACATTGGTGTTGTATATTGTATAGTGTAACAATTACATTTTGTAAAATAATTGACGTGATTTGTATGAATCCTATTGGTGTGGGCATTTCGCATCTGTTAAGTTATTACAATATTACTCGATAGGGGGATTTACGTAAGAGGATGACCTACTTACGTACATCCCCTATCGCGGCGGAATAAGACTTTGTAGTTAATCTGAGGTATCCATCCATAAACTGATCCATCGGACAGGCAAAGAATATATACCTTTTTCCTAATCAAAAGAACAAACAGAGCTGTCCCGTAATATCATAGAATATACAAATCTAAAAGAATAGGGCAAATTATTAGGTCTGTCTGAAATAAGACGGAAAAATGTGACTATTTTATAATAAAATGCAAATATTACCTGATAAAATGTTACCATCAATATTTTATGTTAGAAAGTGATAACTTTAGGTATAACATTTTATTATTAAATGATCAATTTCGATTAAAAAATGTTGAAATTATATCGTCTGATACCGAGACGGTCTGAAAGATACCTACTCAGAAAACAAAGCTTTGTAAGGTCTTTTAGGCCTACTGTAAGAATCCTGTCTTCTACTTTGCATGCAGTTTAAGTCACATCCTTTACAACATCTAAGAGAAGCCTCCATGCAAGAAAAGAACATAACCTTTGTGCAATCCTTAACACCATAAATAAGGCTTACATTCTCTGTAATTCCCTGCATTCCCTGCAATATCGACTTTTCGAGTTCTTTGTATAATCAACTTTCTTCTTCTAACAGCTTTTTCTTGTTAACAAGTCATCCTCTTTTTCCTCCTTTTGTGTCGAGAACTCGAAAGATATGGCTAATCCACAGATGAAGCCTGCGGCGTCCTTGCTTCTGTTTCTTAATTTGTGTATGTATGTGGTGCTATTAGGCATTGCTGGTTGGGCTATGAATGAAGCGATCGAACATAGCTTTGTCATCGGTAATCTCCATAACTTCCAGTACATATAGTTTAGTCGAGTAGGTTCAGTTCAGTCGATTTTATTCCGTTCATTATTTAGCCAATTCATTATAGGATCATCAATCGGATGCAGTCAAAATGCCAGTAAAAGTAAATTTCAGTAATTCTATTGGTATAATGAACAGGTCCAGGATTTGAGCTGCCGGCGCATTTTTCACCCATTTACTTCCCAGTGGGAAATGCAGCAACCGGGTTCTTCGTAATGTTTGCATTGATTGCCGGAGTTGTTGGTTCGGCCTCATGCATCTCAGGGTTCAACAACCTCCGGACCTGGAGCCGTGAGAGCCTTCCAGCCACCATTACAGTGGCCGTGATTGCCTGGACTTTGACGGTTTTGGCTATGGGGTAGACCACCCTTTCCTTATATAATCACGTTCATCGAAAGTATACACTGTTGTCTAAACCTTACCAACCATCGTTGTTATTTTTTTTTGCAGATTTGCTTGCAAAGAGATCAGTCTCGAGCATAGAAATGCGAGCCTAAAGGCAATGGAAGCGTTCTCTATCATCCTAACCGCCACACAGTTCCTGTACATTGGCGTTCTTTATGCACCTGTTAACTGAGGAAATTTCAGAGATAAGATTGAATTTCCGGTGTGTTTTAGGAACTGTTTGGGAAAAGAGAGATTCTGATTTGCTTCATTTTGCTATTATTTATGTGTGGTTGATGATGATTTGATTTGTAATATCTGCTGGAATTGAGTGAAATTGAAGAAGAAACAGTGTACAGTTGAATTCATGATTTTATACTGTACATCATAAAATCTTGCAGTTTCGGAATTTCTTGCATCCCATTACGGCTAGTGAGGGCGACATACAAAAAACCTCTGTATTCTCGAATAAGAATTTAGCCGTTTTCAAATTTATTACCAACGGCTAACATTGCCGCTGCTAGAGTGCTCGGCCGAAAAAAGAAAATATTATCAGATCAGAGTTTCGAGTGAAAAACAGATAAGCATCTACGAATAATCATATGTTTCAGCTGGATGATGAGATAATCATATGCTTAGAACAAAGCTAAATTTAAATGTACTTGTATATGGGAAGGAAACAAAAACCCTAATGTTTGGTAAACTTGAGAAAAATCGAGGAGACTGACATCAAAAGAAGTATATGCAGGTGAAAGATAACAGCACTTCAATGTCGTAAGTTCACTTGCAGATTTTTCTTTTGGGAAAGCTTGAGAGATCCTTACAGGTAGTATATGATGATGCCCTATAACCATGTCTCTGCACCGCTCAATGCCAGCTTTGACGATGACATTGATTGAACTCTGTATCTGCAATAAAGAATCACAAAACGTCAGAAAACATCGACATGGAGCTTACAGGGCATTTGACTCGACTTTTGAAGGGATCACATTTCTAGACCATTCAATAAGCAGGGCATCACCCCGTCAATTGTTTCCCTATTTTTCTGTATTTTCCAACACTGTTTTGCTTACTGTACCAATAAAATGAACTGAACCAATGAAGACAGAAGTAGATATTAAACTGAGTGAAAAAGAACTTTCATGGTTGATGAGAGGTCGCCATAGCTAGCACTGTGTTCATTCCATAGCTCTACCATTTAAAAACACTATTTTTGCGTGGCAGGGGATTTTAAACTCTTAGACGAGACGTGGTTAGTCAATAGTCACAAACTCACAACAGAAATAGCCAACCAGATCAGCCCCCGTTCAAAAGAATAACAGATAGGATATTTCTAGATGACTCGCTATCAACATTGACAAATGACTTGCCTTAATCAATCCTAGTCTAAAACCACGTAGCACTATTAACTGTGAAACTCTTCAGCTTCAGCCAAAATTAAATATAGGGAGCACAAATAACAGCGAACTGTTATCGCAGCTAATGCTCATCCCAATTAGTCACTGAAACACCAATCTAAATGGACGCCAATGAAATAAGGTCTTCATGAATATTTTCCATAATCCACACACAGTGACACAACAATCTAAACGGATGTATTACTGCATCACTACAAAAGATGGTCCATTTCAAAGACTATTAAATCAGGCACCTAAACGCTACACGGGAAAGCTTGTGCAAATCAAAATTACTAATGTTCAACAAAGGCATTTAACTTAGTCCCTCTCTTTCAAAGATCAATTGACGTCTTACGCTAGTTGATGTGAGTAGGAAATACGACTCAGTGAAGCATAATTTCTGTTAATAGAATAAATCCTTTTGAATCGTCCGCGGTCACATTACTCACTGAGATAATAACTTTGGACATAGGTATTCTGCATCGATCCGCTATTGTTGTTCAAACTACTAGCAATACACTGTCTTTTTTTCAGAGAAGACGACTCTATTGCATTTTTGCACCACTGCCTATATCTAATACCCTGATTAGAAGTGATAAACCAAGTCCATTTGTCCTTCCCTTCTTCTCCATCCGTCTTCCCTCCTTATTTTTCCTAATATTGTATGCAAAACCCCTGAGCTTTGTTTGTATGGAGGAATTTCCTTTGTTTGGTTACTAATTAGGTTCAGAGGGAAATGAAAGGGTCCATCTTAACTCTATAAATCCAATTGAATCTTTCCTAACCAAAGAAAGATTTGGAGGAAAGCATCATATTTTACTTTCAGTCCTCCCTCCGCTTCCCTCCAATTATGAGCGCTTTAAGTAATGACTTCTAATCCTCTTCCCAACTGTTTGTTAGCCGTAATGAAAATAGGCAGTGAAAAATTCTATCCAGCTAACGTATATGGGTTTAAAGTTACCAAAGATAAACACACACAACTTCAACAGCACTTAAAATACATAACTTTTATGTTACTCGGCCATTTCTATTACACAAAAGTGCTGCTACACATAGATAAGAAGATAAGCATAGCAAAAACATCATCACAAATGATATGAAACTTCGACAGTCTTAGCAGCTGAATAGACAAATACTCACCAATATCTATCTACTAGATCCACCAGAGAAGACCTCAAAAAGCCCACAACAGTCCATCCAGGAAGTTCGCCGCACGGTTATTGGAGCAGATGACAACAACGGCTGCAAGTTTAACGATGAGAAGACGCACATCGGAAAATTATGAAAAAAAACATCAGTTCATCAGTGAGAAAATGAGAGGAACCATATCAAGCATACTGCATACCTGCTGTTCTGCAGACTTATTTGTCTCTGACGCTCTGCACTCATCACCGGCATAACATCCCTCCATAGCCTTAACACCAGAAGACTGCGGCAACAACCCTTCATCATGTCTCACAGTAACAGATACAAGTTTAGATGTATTCTCAGCACCCCTGTCCACAACTGGAATAACTTTTTCCACAATATTCTCCATTTTTGAAGCAACATCAATTTTCCCATCAAGCGGTTGCAAAATCTCCTCAACATTTTGCTTCAACCCTGACTCGATTACATTCTCACTCACAATAGTTGATACTTGTGGGAAGGAAACCACTTCCTTAACCGACTCCTCTACAGGGATACTCTCTTCAACAGCTTCATGCACCACAGCCAAAACCCCTGAATTTCCTATAGACGCATCTACATTCCCTGATTCCGTTTCCTGGGACCTCTCCTCAACAGCGTCGTCATCCGAACTTGAACTGCTACTGCCACTACTACTGCTAGAGCTTTTGTTATTACCCTTCTTAGTTTCCCTAACACCATTTCCCTCCCCGAATCTCACTTCCTTTGCACCCTCTTCATCATAATTCTTCACACCACCTCCCTCGACATTTCCTTCTCTCTCAACTTCCACAACACCATTATCCCTCTCATCGTGATTTCTTGGATCATCACTTCCTACCAAAATTTCAGCAATTACACAGCACAAATCAGACTAACTAAACAGAAATAAAATAACATCATAAAAACAAAGTCTTGCTAAGGACTTCTCCTTCCGATCTTCTCTCCAACCCTATCTTCTAATCGAACAATTCAATTGAATAAATTTTCCAATCTACCACGACATGCAAAGGTTTGACTTTGGAGAAGGTTGAAAAGAGAAGGTCGATATCGATCCTCAAACAAAAAACCCACCAACCCAATTGACATAATCAACAACATAAATCAATCAAATCAATAAAACCCATCAAAAACCCTCAACTCTTAAACCCTTCTTCCCAATACCATCACATCAAATCACATAAATAAACAAAACCCACCAAGCAAAATAGTAAGATACTCAAATTGCGGGGGTAAAGGGTCGGATGTACGCAGCCTTACACTAGTGTTAGCAACCAAAGAGACGGTTTCCGAATAACAGATTCAAATCCCAACTATAACATCAACTAAATACAAACAAATAAAATGAAAGATTGAAACTTTATTAAATTAAACAACAGATTAAACCCAAATGAATAAGAAAGAACAAACCTGGAGGAAGAGAATCAGACCCTTTATTATTACCAGTAAAATTCTGAACTTTTTTCTGCAACTTTTTTTTGGCAGCTTTTCTTTTCTTAGCACCAGAAGGCATGATGAATTGATGATTAGTTGATGTGATTATAAAGATTTGATTTTTAAGAGAGAAAGTACAGTACAGTAATGGGGAGTACTCAGATTTTATGATTATGGGACACTGCCCAATTTAGATTAATTATTGTAGATACAGCAATGATTTAGCAGTGAATCTGAAGTTTCCTAGATAGGATTGTACTATGAAATTAATGGGGTTTTAAGATTTGGCGAAATACTAGGTTGTAACCCGTGAAATTCACGGGTCTGTTTTTTAAACTTTAGATGAATATAGTTAATAATATTGGAGATAAGCAAATTAATTATTTACTGTGGCCTGTTTTTAACTTTAGATGAATACCGTAATTAATAATATCAAAGAAAGCTGATTAATTATATACATATAAATAAATTTTGAATTATTTATGACACATGTCGGTATGACGGTATACATGAGCTATCATATAGTTGTTCATTAAGATGATCAAGACTTACAATAGAATTTGTATACTTTTAATTACTCATTGCACCATTTTTAAAATATGTAACCCATATATAAAATAAAGTTTTATATTACATATCGTACAATAAAAGCAAAACGTAAATAATCTGATGAGACGTGAGTAGTAAATGTATAGTTGGGTTAAAA
This sequence comes from Silene conica, assembly GCA_029255685.2. Lineage (NCBI taxonomy): Eukaryota > Viridiplantae > Streptophyta > Magnoliopsida > Caryophyllales > Caryophyllaceae > Silene > Silene conica. Next base: position 81,881,401 of record CM055314.2, read on the forward strand.
AACGTATTTTTAATTATATTTATTAAAGATGTTCATATAATAAATAACAGTTATTGCGCGCGACATCTTACACGAAGACATTCCAAAATTATTAAATGACCACTCATTTACTATTTACTATATTAAATAAATACTCCGTAGTTGTTAAAATGTTTCGCATTCACGTGAATAGTCAGATGTCTTACAATAAATCGAAAATGTAGTCTAATAAATCACGACGCTCACATAAATGTATATACCGATGAAGAGTAATTATTCCGACCCATATTTAATAACGATTAAACCATAAAAAAATGTAGTCTAAAAAATTCTTGTAGGTATTCCGACCCGTAATTATTCCGACCCATATGTAAATCGAATATGCAGTCTAAAAAATACTTGTATGTATTTTTTTGTTCGGTGATTATGGATTGGTAACTCTAGGATTTAGGCCGTGCTACGGAATTAATCTTCAGCCAAAACTGTCATTATTTATTGTTTCAATATATGGAATGAAATCTTGTGATTCCATAGATTTAGTCCGTGAAATCTTGGAATAGTTATTATACCATTATACCATATCTTGAATCTTATTGGACAATAGCTCTAGGATGAATCTAATTGGACAATAGCTCTAGGATGCTTTACAACGCGACACGTAGGACAAAACTTTTTTCTAGTGATGCCACGTCAGCAGCTTGGCTTCTGCATTAGATAAATATATGATCAAGACTTACAATAGAATTTGTATACTTTCAATTACTCATTGCACCATTTTTAAAATATGTAACTCATATATAAAATAAAGTTTTATATTACATATCGTACAATAAAAGCAAAACGTAAATAATCTGATGAGACGTGAGTAGTAAATGTATAGTTGGGTTAAAAAACGTATTTTTAATTATATTTATTAAAGATGTTCATATAATAAATAACAGTTATTGCGCGCGACATCTTACACGAAGACATTCCAAAATTATTAAATGACCACTCATTTACTATTTACTATATTAAATAAATACTCCGTAGTTGTTAAAATGTTTCGCATTCACGTGAATAGTCAGATGTCTTACAATAAATCGAAAATGTAGTCTAATAAATCACGACGCTCACATAAGTGTATATACCGATGAAGAGTAATTATTCCGACCCATATTTAATAACGATTAAACCATAAAAAAATGTAGTCTAAAAAATTCTTGTAGGTATTCCGACCCGTAATTATTCCGACCCATATGTAAATTGAAAATGTAGTCTAAAAAATACTTGTATGTATTTTTTTGTTCGGTGATTATGGATTGGTAACTCTAGGATTTAGGCCGTGCTACGGAATTAATCTTCAGCCAAAACTGTCATTATTTATTGTTTCAATATATGGAATGAAATCTTGTGATTCCATAGATTTAGTCCGTGAAATCTTGGAATAGTTATTATACCATTATACCATATCTTGAATCTTATTGGACAATAGCTCTAGGATGAATCTAATTGGACAATAGCTCTAGGATGCTTTACAACGTGACACGTAGGACAAAGCTTTTTTCTAGTGATGCCACGTTAGCAGCTTGGCTTCTGCATTAGATAAATATATGATTAAATGTGGATACAATCTATGTGTGGGAAAGTATCACATGAGTTATGGCTTATGGGTAGTAAAATCGAGGGGGCGTTTGGTTAGGGCAAAGGGAAAGGAAATAATAAAGAGTAAGAGGGGAAAGGAAAATGATTACCTAAAATTTAATGGGTTGTTTGGTTACTCTAAGAAAGAAAACTAATTGTCCACTTACACTCACTTCTACCACTAATTCACACTACCATAAACAACCACTTATTTACTAGCGGCAGTGATGGCGGTGGAGGTGGTATGGTGGTGGTGGTGGTGGAGGTGTTATGGCGGTGGTGGCGGTGGTGGGGTGTTATGGCGGCGGCTGTGGTGGTGGCGACGGTGATGGTCACGACGGTGTTGGTGGTAGGGGTGTCATTGGCTGTGATGGCAATGGTGGTGGTAGAGATGTCATGGCGGTGACGGTGGCGGTAGTCACGACAGTGATGGTGGTGGAGTGTCATAGTAGTGATGGTGGTGGGGTGGTCACGGCGGTGGTGGTGGTGGGGAGTGTTATGGCGGTGGTGACGGTGGTAGTGGCGGCGGTGGCGGTGGCGGCGACGGTGGCAGTGGCGTCATGGTGGTGGTTTGGTGGTGGCTATTGTGGTAGTAGTTGTAAGTGTGGTAGTAGGTGAAGAAAGTGATTGAAGGGTAACAAGGGATGAGGTAAGGAATATGGATTGAGGGGTAAGGGAGGGAGTTCAATTCCCTTTGATTGTGTCAAACAAACAACAACAAAGGGAATTAGTAACTTTGTTTCCCTTTCCCTTTCTTAAAGACCCCAACCAAACGCCCCCTAAATGGATTGAATTAAACTGAATTGATTTTAAGTAGAGAGTTAATTGTTCTAAATGAATCTAAATGAATACTCGTAGAATAGAGCTAAACTTAACTAAAATAAGGTGAAATTAAGTCCAAAAGAATAGGGTCTACATGAGTTATTGAATACAGAATATCCAAAGTTTCACTCATTAAAGAGTCGGGTTAACGTTCAGTTTCTACAAATCCAAAATGCTGATTTACGAGTTATCCTTTGAGAAGATATATTTCGGGTTGCTATTCCCCGTGTAATAGCGAACAATTAGTTTTTTGTCGGAGCTCCGCCCTTGTTTTCGTACCAAAAGAAGAGTCGGGTGGATAACGCCTCATTGGATGAGAAAACGAGTTAGGGTGGAAAACAAGTAGACATGGCAACATTAATGAATCCCTTTTATCCGACCTCATACACGAAGTCATGACCCGATTTTTGACCCAAGCCGACTCAATATAACCTGACTTGAATGTTTTATGTTCCACACTGATTATTATTTCTGATCTAATAGTTGAATGTTTTCTTTTCCACAATTGATTATTATATATATATAATAATCTTGTATTTCTGCCTATGTGGCACAATGTGGTGCAATAATGAGGGTATTCAAGTTGTCTCATTCAACCTCAGAAATTATGCTTTATTTTAGCAAATCATGCAAACCGAAATTAATTATACAACCACCTAATTAACCGTGTTAATTAATATGGGTACCAATTCTCAAAACCAAATAAAAAAACTGAAATTAATTATACAACCACCTAATTAACTGTGTTAATTAATATAACCGTGTTAATTAATATGGGTACCAATTCTTAAAAACCAAATAAAACACTAAAATTAATTATACAACCATCTAATTAACGGTGTTAATTAATATGGATACCAATTCTCAAACCCAAATAAAATACTGAAACTAATTATACCACTTAATTAACCGTGTTAATTAATATGGGTACCAATTCTCAAAACCTAATAAAAAAACTTAATTACTAAATACCAATAACAAATAATCATCAATTTTGTGGAACCAACCACCTTATTAAAAAAAACCGACCCATGGAATTCTTCCAATTCACTTCATTATTTCATAAATCTTTTGTATTCTCTATAAACTTCTTGAAAATCACAGTTGCCTTCCACATCTTTTTTTTCCTCTTAAATCTCTTTCAATTCCTCTTCATTCATCGTCCATCTTTCAACCTGTAAAACAATTTCTAAAAAAGTGTTCAATATTTTCAACAAATTCTTTTCAATTTCACAAATGGCCATGACAAATCATGTAATGTTTAATTATACTCAATAATTGATTAAAGTCGGGAACAAATTTTTCAAATTGTTTTAACTTATATTATTATACTCAATCTATCTATCTATCTATATTATTAAAAGATGCTTTTTCCGAGCGATTTCATTGACTGATTTTTTTTCAGGCGATTTCATTGGTTACCTCTAAGGGCCTGTCTGACATAGTAGTAATAGGCCAGAATAACTAAAGGATAATTATTACAGCCCGTTTTCAATGGTTTGGTATAAGAGGAATATTTAGGGTCTAGTAACTATTACCGCTAGCAAGAGTTAATCTATTACCCACCACCCTTCATCACTAACAATTACAGGGAAATGAAACTCTCTTTTCATTTCATCAATGTCAGATTTTTTCTTCAAAAAATCACACTCTCTCTTTCTCTTTCTCTTTCTCTTTCTTCATTCTTCAATCTCCTCTTGTGTTATTTTTTCAAGATTACTAATTTATTTTTAAAAAAAACTAGCATTATTTTTAATAAAATCTACCATTTTTATAGCTCTCAATCAATAATTTTTCCCTCACTACCAACAAAAATCAATAATTTGTGGGAGATTAATATGTTTGGCGTGTTCTTTATTGTTTGACAATTTTGTTATTATTGTCCCTAATCTATCAATTTGTGGATCAAATATGATGATTATCACTGAAGTTTATGTTGGGTTTATGCTAATTTATTATCATGTGGGTCAATTTTTGGATTGAATATGGTGAATTTATTTGGTACTTATGTTCGATTTATGCAAATTTCCAATTCTGATGTACTAGTTACTTTGCTATCAAACTCATGGAGATATTTGGCTTCATTTGTTGCTTTTATTAAGGCAAAACCATTATCGTTAGCTATTTTTTGAGCCCAGTCAAACGCCTCATTCCGACTATCAAAAGATGAATCCGTCTGAAATAGACGATTGTAATTAACCTCATTTCCACCAAACTCCTCAAACGAATCCTGTTAATACGCAAAATTGGTAATGATTAGATTAAAAAATATTAAAAACAACTAAATTTATGTTAAAAACTTAGGAAAATAACGGAAAAATAAGGACTTGAAAAATGGTCGTCCTCACCGCATATGGACGTGAATAGTACACGTCCAAACCAAAGGGGGACGTGTACTATTCACATCCTACCGTGGTGAGGACGGCTAGATTACACGTCCAACCCATGCAAGGACGGCCAGGATACACGTCCAAGCATGGTGAGGACGTGAATATTATACGTCCAAGCCATGATCAGATGTGAATAGTACACGTCCCTGCATGGTTTGGACGTGTATTATTCACGTCCTCACCATGGTTGGACGGCCGGTTTTCCCGTCCATACCACGCGACGACGGCCAGTTTTCATGTCGAATGCAGAATTTCGATCCTATATTTTGTCGTATTCAATGGCTTCTACGTATAATTCAACCTAATATCAACTAAATGGCTTAAACATGTAATTCAATAAAAATTAATTCAAAAAACATTAGATTTTAGTTACTTACCGATGAATCGTTGCCGCTGTTTGACATTGAATCATTGTCGTTGTTTTATGTTGTTGGTCGATGTTGATACCGTTTTTTGGGGTTTTGTTGTTTTTGTTTGAGAGAATATATTGTAGAGAGAAAGTAAAGGGCAGGGGATGTTTTTTTATAAAAAACGTCGACGATTTGTCACAAAACGTCGACGACCTTTCGCAACCCCCTAAAAAAAGTAACATGCGCACTTTCCATTGTACTTTCGATCATATTTTAATAAACTTTTAAAATTTGTGCATAAAGTATAAATACACTATGGATTTGAATGGATGAAGTACAAATAAAATAAAAAAGCTTGCTCATGCTTCAATAAATACCTACGTTTCTAAGTTTTTTTTAAAGCGGAATATAATTAGACCATGTTCTTTTGGACTAAAATTCTCTAAAATAAATTAAACGGAATTCGATATAGTTGAACTGAATTAAACTGAACTGGACTTACAAGAGTTAGACCCTTAACGGAGCTGAGCGAACTAAACATAATAGAGCTGAAATGAACTAGAGTAAGAGTTAATTTATGAAGAGAAGAACTGTAGTGAAATGGACTGGATAAAGCTGAACTTACCTGAACAGAAATGAAATGAAATGAAATGAAATGAGCTTAAATAAGTCCTAAATAACACGGCCTTAATTTATGAAAAGAAGAGTTGAACTGAACTGAATAAAACTAGATTGAATAGAGATGGAATGAATTGAATAGAGCTGAAATTAAATCCAAAAAAACATCAACTTAGTCATCTAAGTGTACATTATTGAAAATTGAAAATACTATTAATTACATGTTTAAAATGTAAAATACCTAATTCTAATTATAATTAGAGTCCTAGGAGAGCGCAATTATACATAACCAGTCAACTTTTTCTATAATTAAGTCATAAAATGATTACACCAATATGTCAGGTAGAGTAATGGAAAAAGTTTTAGTTTAAGTGATTAGAGCCTTTTTATTCCAACTTTTAAAGATTTACTAATTCGTATTATATTAAAAAAAATAAAAAGGATATATTTGCATATCACACTACTTTTAATATTTAGAAGGTAGTCAACTTAACATTATGGCGGTATACTTTTGTTTATTAGGTGTTCACACAACCAACTTTGAATCTAACTAGCGTAATGATGCGCGAAATTTAGTCGTCGGTTCTCACGCATCAAACACATTTATAAAAACCCAAATTAGTAGTATAATAGGGTTATCGTTCGCGAAGACGGTGGGGATAGTTGTATAGTTAAGTTCTAATCGTAACTTGAGTTGGGGTAATAAGTTTGGTTTGGAAAGACTAATTAACTAATGACAAACAATTGAAGCAAATAAATCTAGATAAAATTGATGGTAAAGAGGACTAGGGTGTCGGGGGTCACCTAGGTAAGTCGGTAGCCAAACGTAAGATAACGGTCTTGTGTCACTTCTATGGTAGGTCTAGGGTTGTCTCTTCTCTCGAGTCGACTACCCTTAGGTCAAGACTAGTCCTAGCTTTCGCTACAAATCAAGCTAACCTAACACACAAGCATGCTCATGAAACCCAAGACTATCGTCTAAAGCAAACAAAGCGAAGACTAACACCCAACCATCGTTGAGGCATTTCGTCGAACACGTAACATGCAAGATGTGAAAACTTAACCAAAGAAGCAAACAAGACTAACCCTAAGCATTTTTCATGGCTACTAACTACCCAAGCAAACCCCTAACCCTAGAATGAAACTACTCACTCATGATTGAAGAAAGCATATGAACAAATGAAGTATAGATGATAAACATTATGAAAAATGGCAAAAACAAACAATAGATTAAAAAGAACTTGAGATAAATGTAAACAAATGAAAATACTAAACAAGATAAAGGAAGATTATACCAATAATTATGGAAAAGGAAGTAGCTTGGATAACAAGTTGAAGAGTTCTCTCAAACCCTTCAAAATATAACCAAATAAAAATCCTCTACAAATACCCAAGAAGATAACTAGAGAGAATTGCTAAAGAAAGATTAACTAGATTGAAAGATTAAACTAAGATCTAAGGAGTATTAAATATTTTAGAAGAGTTTTTGAGACTAAGTAATTGCTAATGAAACAGTAAAACCCTAGAAAATAAGCTTAGAAATGCGTGATAAAAAAATGATACAAGTGCGGGTTTATATAGTGCTCGAAAATACGAAAAGTGACTCCCAGCCGGTCGACCGGCTGCCGGTCTGGGACCGGCTGAGAGCCCAAATATAGACTTCTGAAAGTTTCTTGAATTTGACCTTGCTTCTCAGCCGACCAGCCGGCTGCCGGCCTGGCACCGGCTGGGAAGCTTAATCATCCAATCTGACTTTCTTCTTTTCTTTTCTTAGCTACAGGTTCCCTCAGCCGGTGGACCGGCTGCCGGTTGTCCACCGGCTGGGAGCCTTTTCTCAATAATCTGCCCCAACATGCACATTTCTTCAATCTTCGAATTTTGGTTAAGTATGGAATACGCATCCCAGCCGGCTGACCGGCTGCCGGTTGGCCACCGGCTGAGAGCCTTTTCTCATGGTTCTGAAAAATTCTTCTTTTTTACGCCAAAAACCCAAGTCATGGCTCCCCAGCCGGCCTACCGGCCGCCGGTTGGGGACCGGCTGAGAAGGCCTGGCATGTTTCTTGCTACTTCCTTCATAGTTCTTCATAAATCGCACCAAAATCGTCCCGTTTGCTCCCGTTTCTTCGCCCCCGCCGTAATACCTACAAAATGTGAAACAAATAGGAATAGACGAGGTAATGGGCGTAAAAACAATCAAAGGCACGCAAAACGAGGTCGATTCAGGACCGAAAATGAAGAATATATAATGAAAGTAACGACCAAAATAGAGCTCATCACGTAACACCCGTGAAAATTCACGGGTTGTTCAATTTTAATTTTGAAGGAAAATGATCAATTAAAGTTGTGAGATATACTAATAATATATGTGGTGTATATGTAAATACTTTAAAGAAAAATAAAAAAATATATCTATAACATAAGATATATAAGAACATGTTGACATTAAAAGTTTGACGTATAACTTGAAAAGCGTAAAATATAATTAAAAAATGTAAACTTATAACTTTCCAATAAAATGAGGTTTTAGTAATAGAATAGAAAAAAATATAAGGGGTGAAAAAGATTAAGTGAGATAAAATAAGATTTAGGAAAGAGAAAGAATAAAAGATAAATAAGGTAAAAAAGAGAAATTTAAATAATTATATGGTTGGAATAGTAATTAATAAGTTGATATTAATGGAAGCTGACATGGCTGTTATTATTCACGTTATTGGCCTAAAAAAACTGAAATTATGAGGTTGAATGAGAGAGCTCCGTTAGGCTAATTCTGAAACCTGGTTGCGCCACATCAGCAGTTTTACATTTTGCTTTTATATATATAATGATATATATAATGATAGGTGATTTTGTTTATTTTAATTCAAGAGACGTAATTTTAATACGGAATTACTTTTGTACCTACGGACTTTACTCTTTCACATACAATTTTTCATGTATTTTCCTTATCATACCCTTTTCCCAAACTTAGACAAATTAATTAAATTTTCTATATACTTTTTTCCCTAAAATCAAATTTAATTTTTCTAAAAATCTGAATAATGTATTATTAGAGTTTGTTAATTAGTGAAGTTAATGATTCACTTATTTATCAATTATAATTAGGTTTTTGTGAGAAACTACCTTATATTTATGTCCATTTGTGAGCAACTACCTTACTTTTATTTATTTTTGTTAAAAACTACCTTACATTTTATTTTTTTTGGTAAAACATACCAAAAATAAGACTCAAGCTAATTTCGGACGATAACTTGGATGATTTTGTTAAAATATTTTATATTGTTCATCTGTTTCTCCATAAATCATTTTTAAAGTCGTTTATTAGCATAATATGCCTTGTAATAACCCACCTCAATCCCCAACTCTTTTAAGAACTTCTTAAGTAAAGTTTTTACCTTTGTCTGAAGTTAAAACCTCCAATAACCTATATACCTCTCTACCAATAGAGGAGAGTACACTTGCTGTTAGGGTTATCATGTGTGGACAACCGTAGATAGGGTTGACAGTGGGTAGGGTCCAGCAAGATCCGGACCCTATCCCGAGTCACATACCTTGGACCCATATCCGACCCATATCCGAAAGGGTCTGAAATTAATGGACCCATACCCGACCCAGAGGGTCCGGGTCTGGGTGGGTCTATCCTAGGGTCTGCTTTTTTCTTTGACAAAATAATTTTTTCCCTAAATTATATTATTTACCTAGTACCCAAACTTATCATTTACCTAGTACCCAAACTTATCATTTTCATCAATTTCCTCGTTATTCTTAAGGGTTATTTAGATATGCGTATAGTATATTAGTGATAACCAAAAAAGGTCGTATGTATGTGTGTATTATTTGAGTTATTGACGTTTGTATGTGTGTTTTTTAAAATAAATAAATAAATATAAGGGTTTAAGGGTCGGGTAGGGTCCCAACACTAAGACCCGAAACCGGACTCGATGTTTTTATATAAGACCCATACCCGAGTGACTCTAAAAAATGCAGACTCATACTCGATCCATTAGGGTCCGACCCTGAGAATCTGAGATGGATACCCGACCCACTACCATCCCTAACCGCAGATAACACATACCATTTAGGTCTAATTTATTCTTTTCGCTCAAATGCTCGCATACTTGCAATAAGCCGCCAAACTTCATTAATGCACTACTGTCAATAGTGTCATTCCTTTATTTCTTTATTTTTTTTCTTTTCTTTGTGACATTTTCTTGAGTAATGTCGTCAGCGACTGAACTGACCGGAACAATAGGTATGGAATAGAGGGGAGTGGTAAAGGAAGATGAGAGAAGGGAGAAACAATATATCAATTGGGTTAGGAGAATGAAAAAAATGACAAGGCTAAAATTATAAAACACGTATGTAAAAGAGTAAAATCCGTATGTGAAAAAGCGCATCCCTTTTAATAATGTTGGTAGTCGAAACAAAACATATACAAAGTATATACGAATCCGTATTCATTGTTTACAACGTAATGATGATTGATTTCTACGTAATTGATTTCCGTAAACATGTATATACTTTTTATGCACGTTTATAAAAATTGAAGATTTGAATAATAGATTTAATATACTCTATGTAAGTATGAGAAGATTGCAACTGCAATGCATCCACACTTTTAACTTAACATGACATCTGTGTGAGGGTGTATGTTAGAATTATAACTATCTTTCAACGCTAATTCAAGAGACTGAATATTACAAGTGGCCCGTTGATACGTGTCTATTTTATGATGTTTTACATCTATTTTTACACGTATTTGGTCGCTCATTTACTATGTTTTAGCCTTTATTTCCCACAAATCGTGTACTTTCGTATTTTTTATGCACTTTTGCAGATTTATGCGGAAAAGAGACGATTTAGCACCAAATCCGTATCCTCAAGTCTTTTGCTTAATTAAGGAATAAATGGAAAGTCAACTGGAGTCAAAGTCAAAGTATTCAAAGACAAAACAAGAAGAAAATAGAAGAAATTCTTCGGGAAGCGGTCGACCGACCGGCAATATAGGTCGACCGACTGACCCTGATCTTTATAAAAGTTCAAATCTGAAGAAAAGCCCAAGAATAAAAGAAGTCCAGAAAGAAGCGGTCGACCGACCCACATAGTAGGTCGACCGACCTCAGCAGAAGCCCAGACGATTCTTTTCGGAAATAAAGTAGAATTAGAGCTTTTAGGAAACTCTTAGTTTTATACCCTATATAAACAAATCTTGTGATTAGGGTTAGGTATGCTTGATATCTATTATCAACCCTTAGGATCTTTTATTCAATCTTTTACTATCTACTTCATCTTTTATCTTATTCAAAGAATTCTCAAGTATTCAATAAAGTTTATTCCGTTCTGCCTTAATTCCAATTGTGGTAATTACTCTTTAATCTAGTTTTTATTATTGTTCTTATTACCTTTGCATTCAATTAAGATAGAAATCCCAAGCTTTATTGAATCTTGCATGCTTAGATTATTTATTATGTTTATTCCCAAATTCATAATCGTCTTAACAACCATGAGTAGCTAATCTTCATATGTTAGGATGTAGGGGATGAATATGCGTAGGTAAATAAAATTCGAAAGACCGACTTGTAGCAGGACCACGGTCGGCCGACTGGAATAGCTGGTCGGTCGACCGAGGCCGTGGTCGGCCGACTGGAGTAGCCGGTCGGTCGACCACCCGCGTATGTATTCTTATTTCGTCTTTCCTTGTCAATTATAATATCCTGCAATGAGACATAAGGAGACTTGTAGGATGTTAGTAATGACCTACCCAAGATTGAAAGATACGGGAAGGGCATTGGTTTACACCTTAAGACGGATAGGTTACTCAAGGCTGAAAGGTATGTGACCTGGGATTTAGGAATCACCCTTATTGTTGACACCCAATAATTGTGAGACCTAGGAACTAATAGCATAGCTCCGAAAGGAGCTATTAGGTAGCATAGACTTAAAAAGATATGTTACGCCCCCTTACGCGACTGCAATACATGTTGACCTTAGGATTTATTTTACCTTAGCTATTTATTACCCAAACATCCTAGCATCCCTTTTTATTATATTTTATTCTCATCTTTTATTATTTGTTTATTTTAATCTTTGCCTTAGATATAGTAATCAACCAATCAAACCCCCAAAATTGTTACTTTAAACATTCACATCAAACAATAAACATTCCCCACCTCCTTGTGGTTCGACCCTGACTTTCACTATCTATTGTTAAAGTTAGGAATTATAAATTTTATCTTTGGTACCCTCAACGACGGGCATCACCCGTGCATCGCACGGGTATTAAATCTAGTAATTAATTAAAGTCGGGTTCTAATATTTTTGTTTTATTCCAGAATAACGTATTTAGATTACTTAATTTTCATAATTTAATTAATTTTTAAATCATAAGTATTTATTAAATCATTTGTTTCAGTTATTTAACTAAAACCTCCTTTATTATAAAGCCATAACTTCCCATTTTTTTAATTCTATTTTTCGTTGTTTCAAGTTATATGTCATACGGTTTTATATATCTTATTATATATAAACTTTTTTATTTATTTTTATTAGAACTTTTACATATACACCACTTCGGTTATAAATATATTTAACAACTTAATTGTTCATTCTCTATAAAAATTAAAATTGAACAACCCCGTGAATTTTTCACGGGTGTTACACTAGTTATCATCTAAAGATTAATTATTAATTAGAGAAAATTGTTGATTACAACATTATAAAAACGACATTTTGAAACTTACAGCCTTATTAATTTTTTTTTGAAACTTACAGCCATAATATTAGTTTTGTTTTAAAATTGCGCCAAAACCATGTTTCCGGTCAATTTAATCAAAAACTGATTGATATGTCCTTGTCTATATTTTTGCCTATTACCGTTAACCTTTCAATAACCTTTCATTTACCTTCTCTTTTTACCCAAAACCCTCTAATCTTTCTCCTGATTTCCTCCCAATTTTCCCCTAAATTTACCCTAATTTTCTTCTGTAGTACATCATTATATTGTGTTATAATGGAATCTGATCATGAGCAGAAGAATCGTGTCCTCATCATATGGTTCTAAGTCAAGGGGCAAGTATTTTTACATTATTTTTTTTAAATTTAACTTCAATTTGTTATTGTTGATGATGTTACTGCTATTTCGAAAATATCCCCAATTTGTCAAATTGGCTAAATTGATTGAATTAGATTTAGGATTTATACCCAGAATTAGGTTTTGTTCTTAATTTTATTTTTTTACTACATGTAATTGTTTTAACATATAATGGAGATTGACTTTGGTCAAAACTATAAGTTTGTAATTACTTTATTTACTGATATGAATATGTAGGGGAAGAACTCTCAGGCCAATTTGAACACATATTGTTAAAATTGAAGAACCCTATTTATCTTGAATTTGGGTAAATCTATGAGGTTACTTTTAAGAGAAAATAGACATACTCCAAATTCCAATGTAGAAATATGATAGAATTTGAAGAAAAATGGTGAATTAGAGAATTTGTTGAACAAATGAAGAGTTATAAAAGAAGAATGAGAAAAGAGAAAAATTGTTGAAGAAATAGAAATATGGAGGAAAGGATTCTGATTTAGAGATGAAGGCTGAAGAGAATATAATGGATGAAGGTGGGTAAGGGTATTTTGGTCTTAAAAAATTAAGTTAAGTCACGAAAAACCAATTTGGCATTAGTTTTCCGTCGGAGGTAATGTTTTGACTGTAAGTTTTGATCAGAACTAATAATATTATGATTGTAAGTTTCAAACAAATTTAATAAAGCTGCAAGTTTCAAAATATGGTATTATAAGGCTGTAATCAACAATTTTATCTATTAATTATTAATTACTCCCTCCGTTCGATTCCACTTCGCAGGTTTGCTTTTTCGCGTTTGTCAACACACGTTTTACATGTTAAATATCTTTAGCTACGTAGTTGCAAAAATTATAAAAGTTAGATATTTTCAATGTACTCGTAAAGACGAATCAAACAAGACCCCACATGAATATGTTTTCTTTTACGTATTAGGAGAAAATTGAGATTAAATGCCCACTTGTAAATAGTGTATAAAAAGCAAACCCGCGAAGTGGAATCGAACGGAGGGAGTATTTCATGAGTATAACTTATATTATTTCGCATCAACTCATAGTATTAATTATTCCGTATAACTTATACATTAAGCTTATCCAAATTAATTATTTCGTGCAACTTATACAAAATCTTTTGCATCAACTTATTGTATTATATACATTATTATTCAGGCTCAATCATTCAGGGATGGCTAAACATACAGACATAACCTCAAACATCAACTACTAACAGAGAACCAAGAACTCCTATTTGAGAATAAGATACACTAAAAGGAAAAAATGTTTCTATTTCTAAAACACAAGAAAATATAGGTGCAATTGAATATTCAGATGATTGACATAAAGTCCGGAATGTGTTAGATATTGATGTACACGAAATAGAAATTGACTATAATGTTAACCACACTGAATCATTTTCGTTTTCCTAATAAAATATTTTGACCCTTAATCAGGGTTATTTCGAAATTTCTATTGAGATAAGACGACGTTCCTCTGGATTTGGCACAAAAACAAAGACGTAAATTCAGAAGTGTTTATGAAATTTGTTTTGGTTTTTATATGCAAAAGAAGATAAAGTTTTTTCTGTAAACTTTCTCATCAGATTTTATAAGGCTTATATATAGAAACATGGTATGATTTAGGTGAACGAATTTTTCCAAACATTGCAACTCTTGGAATTCCGCTTAATTGAATTCTTTGAATATTCCGTAATAAATTCTTACTAGATTTCATGCCCCGGCGTTTCCCCGGTAATATCTTGGAATGATTTCAAAGTAATTATTGTAAAAGTTAATCTTCTAAAAATACTTAGTATAATAGACATATATAAAGAATAATTCAAGTATGATTGTTTTTAGGTGTTGATTTTCGCAGTACATATTTTACTCGTCGTAGTACATGTTTGACAATTTTACCCTCTTCATTTCTCCCTTCTCTCACAAATGTACTGTGTACTACATCGAAAAGAAAAAGAAATAGAAAAAAACAAAAGTAACCACCACCAGCACCACTGTTAACCTCCTGCCCATAACATACAATTATCATTAACCAAATATAACTTACTATTTTTAGACTTACTATTTTTAGACTTGCTATTTATAGCATACGATCAATTAATCAAATATCACAATACTCATTAATAAAAATAAAAATAATAACAATTATGATTAGTCCGCGTAACATACCTCAAGCAAGCAGGTCAGGATACTTCTCTCTCATCGAAACCTCCGTCTCCCAAGTAGCCTCCTCAACGTTATGATTAGTCCGCAGAACTTTCACGAGCGCGGTCTCACCATTTCTGGTTTTCCTCACCTTCCTGTCAAGGATCTCCTTGGGTCTCTCCTCATAGGTCAATTGCTCATCGACCTCAATGACCTCATGATTCAGGATGTGCGAAGGATCACTGATATATCTCCTCAGTTGCGAAACATGGAACACGTTATGCACTCTGGATAGCGCAGGAGGTAGGGCTAATCGATAAGCTACCTCACCAACTCTCTCCAAGATCTCAAATGGCCCAATGAACTTCTGGCTCAACTTGCCCCTCTTGCCAAACCTCATTACTCCTCTCATGGGTGACACTTTCAGTAAAACTTTCTCTCCTGCCTCAAATGTGATGTCACTCCTCTTCAGGTCAGCATAACTCTTTTGTCTATCTTGGGCAGCTCTCATCTTCTGACGGATCACCTGGACCTGTGCTATCATCTCCTGAATCATCGCAGGTCCCAAAGTCACCACGTCAGCTCGATCATCCCAACAAACTGGACTCCTACACTTCCTCCCATACAATGCCTCAAAATGAGCCATCCCAATGCTAGTATGATAACTGTTGTTGTATGAAAACTCTATCAAATCAAGTCTGTCCTCCCATGACCCTCCAAACTCAAGTTCACAAGCTCTCAACATGTCCTCTAGTGTCTGAATAGTCCTCTCAGTTTGACCATCTGTTGCTGGATGAAACGCTGTACTTATCTTCAAGGTAGTTCCCATCAACGTCTATAACTCTTCCCAGAACTTAGAGATGAACCTGGAATCACGATCAGAAACAATGTCCTTAGGGATACCATGAAATTTCACCACATGCTTAATGTAAGCTTTGGCCAATTCAGCTTTACTCCAAGTCTCCTTCATCGGTATGAAATGGGCTGACTTAGTCAACCTATCTACAATCACCCAAATCATGTCATTTCCCTTAGAAGTCCTCGGTAAGCGCACAATGAAATCCATGGAAATGCTCTCCCATTTCCACTCAGGCACATCCAGAGGTTGCAACTTCCCTTGCGGCCTCTTATGTTCTCCTTTGACCCTTTGACATACCAAGCAACGAGAAACAAACTCAGCTACTTCTTGCTTCATCTTTGGCCACCAAAAAGCTTTCTTCAGATCCTTGTACAACTTATCCCCTCCAGGATGAACGGAATAAGGTGTAGAATGAGCTTCGACCATAATCTTCCTCTTCAGCTCCTCATCATCAGGCATACACCATCTTCCATCGAACCTCAAACTATCATCTCTATGAATCTCGAACATAGAATATGGCTCTGCATTACCAGCTTTGCTCACTGCCTCACGCCACTTCTGAATTCTAGGATCACTCTTCTGACCTTCTCGAATCTCGGAATATAACTCAGGCTCGATCGTCAAATCCCCCAGGGTCTCACCCTTCTTGATCACCGCGATTCCCATCTGACCCAATTCACGATACATACTCAACCTGGACATAGTTGTGCATAGAGCGTGAACGGACTTCATACTCAATGCATCAGCCACAACATTAGCCTTTCCTTTCTTGTACAGAATCTCCATATCATAATCTCCAATAAGCTCGATCCATCTCCTCTGGCGCATGTTTAGTTCCCTCTGAGTATAAATGTACTTCAGGCTCTTATGATAAGAATACACCTTGAATGTAGCTCCATAAAGATAATGTCGCCACAGCTTAAGTGCAAAAACTACCGCTCCCAGCTCCAGATCATGCGTCGGATAATTTTCCTCAAAAGGCTTCAGCTGCCTAGAAGCATAAGCGATCACTCTCCCGTTCTACATCAACACACATCCCAGCCCCTTCTTAGAAGCATCAGTGTAAATCTCGAAATTCTCACTTTCCTCTGGCAAAGCAAGGATAAGAGCTGTAGTAAGGCGCTCCTTCAGATCTAGAAATGCCTTCTCACAGCTCTCATCCCAAACGAATCTATTCTCCTTCCGCATCAACGAAGTCATTGGCTTGGCTATCTTTGAAAAGTCTTTCACGAACCTTCTGTAGTAACCATCCAAACCCAAGAAACTTCGAATGTTAGCCACATTCTTCGGTCGCTCCCACTTCGAAACGGCTTCAATCTTGCTAGGGTCAACAGAAACGCCCTCCTTAGAAACCACATGGCCCAGAAAAGCAACTTTCTCGAGCCAAAATTTGCACTTACTCAACTTGGCATACAATTGATGATCCCTCAAAGTCTGCAGCACTAAGCTCAAATGCTTAGCATGCTCTTCTCTATTCTTCGAATACACCAAAATATCATCGATAAACACCACCACAAACTGGTCCAGATATGGACTAAACACTCTGTTAATCAAATCCATGAAAACAGCAGGTGCATTAGTCAAACCAAATGGCATCACCACGAATTCATAATGCTCATACCTCGAACTGAACGCAGTCTTGTGGATATCCGCATCTTTGATTCTCAGCTGATGATACCCTGGCCTCAAATCAATCTTAGAAAACACACCAGCCCCACTCAACTGGTCAAAAAGATCATCGATGCGAGGTAAAGGATACCTATTCTTGATCCTCACATTATTAAGCTCCCTGTAATCCACACACAGCCTCATGGTTCCATCCTTCTTCTTTACAAACAATATTGGCGCTCCCCAAGGTGATACACTCGGTCTCACATACCCCTTGCTGGCTAACTCATCCAACTGCTTCCTCAATTCCTCCAATTCCTTAGGTCCCATGCGATAAGGTGCTTTAGAAATTGGCTCAGCCCCAGGTTTCAGATCAATGCCAAAATCTAAGTCCCTCTTTGGCGGTAACCCATGAATTTCTTCTGGAAACACGTCTTCGAAATCTCTTACCACCTCGATCTCACTGGCTTGGGGTTTCTCTGCAGTCAAATCTCTCACATGGCACAACAGCATCTCATCACCCCTCTTTAGGCAAGTCTTCAGTGCATTGATAGTTATTAGTTTCAGCTTAGGCTTCATAGAATATCCCTTGTAGATACTCTCACTCCCTTAGGTCCTCTCAAGGTAATCTTCCCTTGATAGCAATCAATGTAGGCCTTATACTTTTTCAGCCAACCCATCCCCAATATCACCTCAAAGCCACCCAAAGGAAACTCTCTCAAGTTCGACTCAAAACTCAAAACTCCTACTTGGATCATTACATTGTTATAGACTCTACTACAAGCTATGGACTCTCCAGATGGTATAGTTACAGAATCCGCTATAATATCATATACATCAAGTCCTATAGCCCTAGCATGCTCCGCATATATGAACGAATGCGATGCACCAGAATCGAATAAAACAAAAGTAGGAGTGGAATGTACTAGAAATGTACCAGTAACAACATGAGCATCCTCCTCTGCAGCTTCCTTGCCCATCATAAACAGGGTCCCACTCTTCTTGGTTGCACTCTGGTTGACAGATGCAGCTCCACTTTGATTGTTGGCTTTAGCTAGGTTCTTCTGAAAGTTGCCATTCCCACTACCTTGGTTTCCCTGATAGCGGTTCTGGTTATTAAAGTTGTTGTAATTCCGCTGGTAGCCGCTACCTCCAGATCTGTTGTTGTTTGAGTAGCTTGCATTTGGTGTTCTGAATCCACCACTCTGATTGCCTCTATGGTAACTGTTCCCAGCACTTTGCGTTACCGACCAACAATTGGATTGCTTATGCCCAATTTTCCCACACTTGAAACAGGTAGGGTTGGCACCACTTGTCCCAGACATAGATCGGTTTCCACTTCTATTGCCTCCTGGTGCACTATTAGAGAAAAAGAAATGGTATTGATTGTTTGGTTTCTTGCTCCCCGAGCCCTCAGTTGCAGACTCGGACTTCCTCTCGTCACCTCTTTCTTTCTTTTCCTCCTTAATCATGTCAGAAATTCGCTCAGCCTGCCCAGCCCTCTCATAAACATCTTCAACAATTGTGGGCTTGGCAGCCAGTAGCCTTTTCTTACTGTCGGTGGTGAGTCCTTTCTCGAATCTCGCAGCTAGCATCTCCGATGTATATCCCAAATCAGCTACGTTCTCAGCCAGTTGCACGAACTTACTGTGATATGCTTCCACGGTCATTCCCTTAGTCATTTTGAAGGAATCAAACTCAGCTCTCAGCTTGCCCTTTACATGTTCTGGCACGAACTTAGAGGATAAAATCCCCTTGAACCCTTCCCAGCTCACAAACTCTGACCCAATCTCTTCCGCAGCAGCCTTGATCTCCTCTTTGTTGTTATTCCACCACAACCGAGCTGTACCCTTTAAGTAGAACACAACCTGGTCTACCTTCATCGCCTCTGGAACTGTCAACAGTTCGAAGATGCTCTCAAATTCTCGGCACCACTCAGCCAACAGGCTTGGTGCCCCCTCACCATCATATTTGGTTGGATTATGCCTAGAGGTGTTGTTACTCATCTTAACGGCATCGGTTTGAGCATTGCTTCCTATCCTGGCTAAAAGAGCAGCATTCATAGCCAGTAAGCGGTCTAATTCCTCTTGTGAAATGTTAGCAGCGTTGGGTTCTCTTCTGGAAGGCATTTTGCTACACAAGTGACAAAATTTATGAGCATCCTAGGTCAACTCATACCATGACTTGGTCTTGCTAACATACATAACCTAGCATGTAACTTCTTTCATACGGTTAAGCCCTATTTAACATCATATTATAAGTCTACCTAAAGGCTTAGGGATCACATAACCGCATGCATATCATCACATAATTCAGGGTCATATTCAAGACTCATATATATATATATATATATATATATATATAACATTTATGCTGTCAATCCTTAGAAATAACAGTTTATGCATGTCACTCATCATGCAATATCACTTTCATGCTTCACCGTATACATATCATCACTAATATTTCATATCATAACTTACCTCATTCCCTTGCTGCTGAAATGTTAGTACAACATATATATACGTATCTACCTTGGGTCTTTCTTTATTCCAATACTACCCACACTCTTCATCTCTCAGGATAACCAGGTTAGACTGAAAGGCCAGTGGCTTGGTTTGAGGGGGCCCCTTACTCATCCCAACTCCTATGGGGCTCCTAACAGTTACTAGCCTGAGATTCATTTTATTTAGACACTCCTATGTTCATTGTTTTCATTTTGGTTTAGGCCTGAGGATCGTTCGCTCTAATACCACTTTGTAACACCCCCATTTACCTAGGAGCCTGAACTAGGACTTCCAGGGTAAATAGGACCGTTACCATCCTGGTTAAACCAGGGCAGTAGATAATCATAGTGAAAGATAGACAGTACTTTAAATATAAATTTTGTTAACTGAAAGCTGGTACAAGACAAGTCTATGAAGAAGTCTAAAGGCCATACAACTGAAAACAACCTCAACTACAAAATAATTAAACCTAAGTGATCTAGAACTAGGTCGGTCCATGCCATGTCTCTCATTCCATGCCCAGCTCCTAATCCTGTTGTCTCTGACCTGAAAGATATACTCCCCATTCCGGATCATTGTAGGTGAATACGAATACACTGTCAACCTCGCGGTTGGGTAGGATAACACAATAATAAACAATGCAAACAAATGTGATATGCAAATGTCATGAAATGCTCGATCTCAATCAAAATCTCATTCTCATACCCTTGTACCAAGCCATACCGAACCTCCCGGCAGACTATAATCGGTCGTCACCGAACACCAGCTCAACAGCTGATAAGACACCAGGCCTGGTCTGCAGAACCACCCTGGACTTAATATCAGATCAACATCTGATCCACAACTATCTCAATATCCAATGCACATACATGCAATACCAATAAAACTAACCATACGATATCATGCTCATACAAATCATACTTGCATCCATAACATGCAAAACCACATACATTATTCACAACCAATCATAAAACATGGTACCAATGTATCCTACCTGAAATAGCAAATCCGGACAAGCAATCACCGTCTAATAATGTTCCTCCTCGAAATCTGTTCCTATAATTATTACTCATATCAAATTCTACTCATATAAACAAACGTTACTAAAATTACTTGATTATGTTCCTAATTAATTGATTTATTTATAATGTATTGTGAATATATCCACATATAAGCATGCCCATAACATACAATTAACATTAAACAAATATAACTTACTATTTTTAGACTTACTATTTTTAGACTTACTATTTATAGCATACGATCAATTAATCAAATATCACAATACTCATTAATAAAAATAATAATAATAACAATAACAAATTCTTATGCCATAATAACTCATAACAATTATAATAGTTACACTACTAAAATTAAGACATAATCAATAATAATAAAAATATAATACTAATATTAACATAACATCCATAGTTGCTTAGGCCATAACTACATGACTAAAATTATTAACACACCCAAATTAATGATAATTATGATCATGATCAATGAAATAATAAAGGAAAGAAAACAGCCAACTTCAATTCGTAAAAAACAAACAAACGTACAACAGCCATATCAACAACCCAGTCTAGCCGACCACCCCCTGTTCACGTTAGTCCCTGCACCGCTGTCAACCCCTGGCTTCTCCACTGGCACCACCAGGCTCGCCTCTGAGCCACGGTGGTTCCAGGGGAGGAGTCAGCAGCCGTCGACCACCACGACCGGAACCAAACTGTCGACTTAAAAACCCATCACCGCAACCCGACTCGGTTTCCTGTGTTACAACTACCCTACGAATCCTGCTGTAAAAACCACCATAAATGAGAATACCCGTCGTGACACCCACCATACAACCACCCTATACACTGCCTATCTAAAACCCCCATCACCGACAGCAACCACCGACCAGACGTTATATGAATTACTAATTAAACATACACAAACAGAAAGTTAAATAAACACGGTTCTGCAACACGCTATAAAACAACCGTGACTAGGTGGTCTCCGATGGTCCATGGTGACTCAAATATGGTCAAAACGTAACTACTAACATCATAGACTAGATATATGTAAAAATCAGAACGAGAATATAAAACTACCATGAGGATTCGCAGATTTGAAACACGGTGTTCAAAACAGAGAAAATTAAACGACGTGTTAACATACCTCCTTCTGTGCGTGTTCGAACAACCCTAAACCACCCAAAACCCACCGTGAGAATCTCCCTCTTACTCCTTGATGTGGCGGCAACAAGTGTATGTGTGTGAGTGTGGCGTGTGATTAGGTTAGAGTAGGGTTTAGGGTGTGTTTTATAAGGCGGCAGAGGCTGAAGGTGTTGTTATCAGATTTTTTTCTAACTTAAAAACGAGATGGGTTGTACAAAGGGTGTAGCTGGCACGCAATTCAAGGCCCACACCACGATATACAACACGGTCCGATTACTAACTTATATACTCGGCCCCTCACTGACTGCATATAAAATATAAAAACACGCATTCGATAACTTAATTATCGAATAACAACGACCCAAAATACCTCACACGCCAAAGTAATTATAAATTATAAACTACTATTAAAATTATTATTCCGTAAAATACGGAGTATTACCGTCTGTTATTTTTGTTATATAAATCGTGTGCACTATATTGAAATACATTATTATTTATTAATACGAAAATTTAAAGTTTCCGGTATATAAGTCTTAAATTATTAGGGATTGTCATAATTTTCCAAGAAATTAATTCATCTAATTAGATATTTAAAATAGCGGCACATTTGAGTAGAATATCAGAATGATGAGTAATTTTTTTGTATCAATTATTATATTATTTTTGTATTATCGACAATTTTTTCAAATGTCCTTATAAAGGATATGCTCAATAAATAAAATATCTGATAACAAAGAATTATAATAACAAGAATCATTAGTTCTCTGGATTATTAAAAATTATAATCATTAGTTCTCTGGAATTATATGATAAAGCAGCAGCTACAACCAGTCAACCACCATTAGTTCTCTGGTCGAAAGCAAGAATCCATATTAATAAAATAACAAAGAATTAAGACATTAATTGATCGAGAAATTAAAGCTGTCTTGAGTTTTGGTCAGCTTATAGCAGCCGGCCTAAAATCCTTGAAATGTAAATCGGAAAAGCTAACGATCAAAGTACTGATTCAATTGCATAACCAAATTCAAAAAATGGAAGATCACAGTTCATCATCAGCAACATCAGAATTTAGAAATTAGGAGAAACCCCAAATTTCAAACAACAAATAAAAAACCGATTAAATTGCATAACCTAATTTGATAAACGGCAGATCATAGCCCGTCATCATCAACCTCTATGAGAGATCATAACTCAGCAAAACCAAATTCGATAAACGGCAAATTGTAGGTTGTCATCATCAACCTCACAATCCAATCCAGAGATCGTCTGGAAGGAAGAGCTGAATTTAGGGGAAATGGAAACGGGCGAACGATATCAGAAGTGGCGAGGGAAAGTGCTGCATATCCCAATTCGACAACCGGCAGAACCCGTAGCTCTTCATCATCAACCTCACAATCCAGAGATCATAATCTTAGATATCGCCTTCTCTCAGAGCTGAAATGGACGAACGAGATTAGAAGTGGAAAGGGGAGGTGGGTGGGAAGGATTGAAAGCGGAGTGGACGGATGAGATTAGAATTGAATAGGTATCAATTGGAATGGAGGGTCAGATTGAAAATGAGAAATAGAGGGGACATATCGGAAATTCTACCATGTACCTTGTATTTTTTGAAATTCCACCACATACCCCTCCGTTTCCAAAAACATCACAAATACCCCCTAAACTTTGTTACTTATTCTACAACTAATAAGTCTTGCTTGCGACGGGTGACCATTTATGACGGATATTTTGTGAGATAAAATGGATACAAAATGAGTAGTGAAGAAAGGACCACAGAAATAGTGTTGGAAAGAGAGGATAAAAAGTGAGTATTTTGTGAGAGAAAACGGTATCCGTCACAAGCTTACGATGGATAGTACCGTTGCAAATAAGAATTTGGGTTCTACGAATGATCAAAGTGCTTTCTTCCGTCAAATTAATATCTTCTTTCTCCAAGAAAAAAAATGAAATAATACAAACAACAATTTCTTAGACCTAATATTGAAATAAAAAACCAAAACTCTCCACTCTTTCAAAATACCCACACGTATCACGTTCTATTTGCTCAAAAGCAAAAAAAAAAAAAAAAGAAAAAAATGCAAAATTTTCGTCCAAATTCTCAATTTTCCCAAATCAAAATGTTTGACATCTGCTCTAATGAAATATTAGTTTAATTAACTTGTGAAGTTTATTCGACTTGTGAAGTTTCTGAGTTGATCTGAGACATAGGAGGAGCATGGGTTATGCATAAGAAGTATGATAATGCAGCAGGTCAAAATCTTGGGGCTACTGGAATCGTGTTTGGTGGGTTTTCAGTTGTTGGATTGTGCAGGTCATTAACTTTAGTGTATGGAAATTTGAGAAAGATAGGTGAATTGATGTAAAAGTGTAGAAGAGAAGTGAAAAAGATGGAGATACTGGGTGAAGAGGATAGAGATTCTGGGTATAGAGGATGAAGATCTTGAGTAAAAAAATGAATAGAAGCCCTTAACGAAAAATAGACGGAATATGTCATTAAAGTCACGCATGAGAATCAACTAAAGATCTCAGGAGTATATTTGATAATTTGAGATAACCAGGGGTATACGGTAGAATTTCAAACAAATAGAGGGGTATTAATTGTTTTTTTTTTGGACAAAGGGGTTTTTTTTTCTGTTTAACACTTTAACACAAAGGGGACATATTAATTGGTGAAGTGGAGCTTTTAAGAGGAAAGGAATTCATTGTATTTTTTATTAAAATGGAAACGATCAAAGCTCCAGTACTGAGAAGTGTACACAGGAAAATAATGCTCAAGTTAATGGAAGCTGGGTTTCATATCTTGATCATCATTCATGGAATCGAAGCTAACTTTGATGCTACTCCTTTAATTCAAGCTATGGAGAATTGTGCTGGAAATTTTGTATTACTCAAGGTCAAGGGTAACACATTTCACCGCTTTTCGGCGTCGGATTTGCTCAGCTATGGTGTGGAGTTGCCTCTCTCTGTTCGTCGCCCTTTAGGTATAATATACCTAATTTCAGTTATTTTTTTGTACTTTTTTTTTATTCTGGTAGGCAACATTTGTGTTTGGATTCAATTATTTGTTTTTTTTTAATTTTTTTTATTCTATGTGACGGCCATTATAATTATATTCTGGTAGGTGACATTTGTGCTTGGAGTACCTCTTAATTGCTTGCTATCATATGTCAAATCCGTCACAAGCTTGTGACTTGAGACAAAGTAACCAGTGAGAGGGGCAAGTGTGACAATGAGTGGGAGAGGGTCGTGAGAGGTCGCACAGGTCGCATGACGGATTCTAATGTTAATGTTGGTGTACCTTGTACGGAGAGTATCAGATTAGGTCACTTAAGGCTGCTGGCTTTTGATTTCTTGATTTATTTTTGTTTGTTGATTGAGTAATTATGATCACGATGACACCTATTGCTGTTATTCACTAGTTGTAGCGTAATAAGGCAAGTGGGGGGAAAAGTAAGAGGAAATGAACACCCCATGGATAGTCCCGCTTATATATTGTAAGAGGGGCACCATCCGTTGTGATTAATAGTGTCCGTCTACAATAAAAATTTATGTTGATGTTATCATAATCTATTCCCATTTTCGAAGACCAAAGCTTTGACCTTCTCACGAAAACGGAGAGGGGTGATTTGGATGGAAGATTGGAAGCCAAATAGGATCCCTCTATTTCCTAAACCCTAAACCCTAAACTACCTCACTTCCACACTTTACTAGTTTTATGCCTGTACAAAAAATGTACGGGTCTATTTCTAAAATTTTCGTAAATATATTAAAAAAAGTAGTACAAATATAATTTAATATGAACTTAAATGAGAAATATATAAATTATGAATTCGGGGATGATTTTGACTCCAAATAATTGATTTACTGGTATAATTAAATTTTTTTGTAATGATTATATAAATTGAAATAAATAATCATGACATTATGAAATAAATTTGAACCATATAAAATAGATAAAGAAATTGTATTGTATTTCTATATATTACCCTTTAAATAACTTACTCTCTAAATGAAAGTAAAATGATAGAAATATTTTAATAGCAGTCTCTTAAAATTTGTGGATGATTTTATAAAGAAAATAATAATGTATTGTTATAAAGACCATTTTTTAGTCGATGTTAACGTAGTTTTAATTGAATAATTCTCGAAGGTTGTTATATTTTCTTAAAAATCGTAAATTTATATTTTTTTTCATTAATTTAATGTATTGAGTTTATTTAATCTTATTCAAAAAAAATTGATCTACGTTTCTTTCATTTTTTAATCTACGTTTTTTTGTTAATTTTTATCTCCTCGTGTATTCTTTTCATTTTTTTAATTTTATGGATTGGATTTATTTGATCTTATTCAAAAATCTTTGATCTACGTTTCTTTTATTTTTTAATTTACGTTTTTTTGTTAATTTTTATCTCCTCGTGTATTTTTTTCATTTTTTTAGATATACATATGTTTGTTAATTTTTAACTCTTTGTATAAATTTTTTTCGTTTTTTTCGTTTTTCATACCTCTAAATATTTGTTAATTAATTCTAATTATCCAACTTTTTTTAATATTGTTGAATTTTATGTTTCTGGGTAGAATTTTAGTGATTTTTTTATTTTCGAATTTGGAGTAAAGTTGATTTTTATTATGGAGATAAAAATTATTTGTAACTTTAGAATGTTAAATGGAGAAAAGTAAAATGAAGAAAAATTAAAGCTCCTTGTGTGAGTGGTGGGACATGGTGAGAAAGAAGGTTTTTAATTTCCTAAAATTAAGCCACCAATGAAAAGCGAGAAAAGTTGTTCCTTTTATAGACGAGGGATTTAATTTAAAACCGTATATAATAAAACGGCATTGTATATATTTTTGTTGACCTCAACTATTTCTGAGCTTGTAAAAATTTATATTTTGGGCTAATAGACAACCATAAACACATGGATCGATATAGATGCATGAGTCGACAATATCACCTAATAATAATTATTACTCGTATTATTTTATGTAGCCTTAATTTACCATTTCGCAAAATTCTATTTTACGACGGTCGCACATGCGACCAGTAAGAAAGTGATCACATTTTGATACGTAATGACCACTTTTGATTAAATAGTGACCATTTTTTTCATATTTTCGGAAATATTGATATTTTTAGGATTTATTTTTCATCAAAATCTTAAAATTTGGGCCTCGTGTTAAATTTAATGTATATGTTTATATAGTATATAAATTTGCTTTTATACATTTTAATTGTCACAAATTATAGAGTAATACGGTCTCATATAAAAAGTTGTTCCTTCAGTGCTAATAAACGATTTTTCTTTTTATATATGTTGATCGTCTTATGGTATGAGAGTATGAGACCGTTTATACAAAAATTCTAATTTAATTTTAATTCTCAAGGTATCCAAGAGGTTAATTTTCCGGAATTGTAATTTTTTTTTTATTAAAATTTGTTGTCCCCTATATAGATTTCCGATTTTTTAAAAATTTTCTTTTATTGTAAGTTTTAATGTGATTAATTTTTTTATCATAAGCTTTTTAACATATGAATATGTATATGAAAAATAATAAGAAATGAGGAGAGATGGTAATTAATTGGAGAGAGAGTAAGTGGAGAGAGTGGGGTTGGTTAATGTGTAAAAAAAAAAAATTTAAAAGTAAATTTCCAGCCAATCACAAGCCTAGAAATGACCTTCCTTTTATAGATAGAGGATTAATCCACTTAGTTTGAGCTCTAACAGGACAGGTCAGTCATTTTTTTCAGCAGCTCTGTCTTTACATAAGTACCTCACTTCCACAATTTGTAGTTTGTACGATGAAGAGTCAAGAACGAATTAGCACCTAAGAGGGGGAGAGGGTGAATTAGGTGATCTTTTAAAAAATTCTGATATAGCTTAAATGTTTCACGAGTTAAGGCAACAAGAATCAGAGTCTAAGCAACAGTATGTGGAACTGTTGCACAGATCTGATCTATTACGGATGTAGCAAGAAATGAGAAACAAGTGTAAGATTAAGCAATAAACAAACGATATAAAAAATTGGTTCAACTCCTACTCCGGAGCCTACGTCCCACCGTTATTTTATTGAAAGTTTAGAAGCTACTCCGCTTAACTAAAGCTATTACAACAAAACAACTCCCCAACCTACTCCGGTTACATTTTGCTTAGAGCTACTCCGCTCGTAAGATTTGACTCAAACTTAAAGCTACTCCGCTCTAAGAGTTTTGATGTTCTACCTTTGGTTTACACGATCAATGTCTCAAGGGTTCTCTTCAAGAACATGGAGACTTCATTTAAGATCTAAACACAAGGTTCATCGAACATACTCTTTTAATCATTAGAGGTGCGAATTAGCACAAGGAGATAATTGTTTTTCGAAAACAAATGAAGACTCTTTGAAAATCAGAAAATTTTGCAAATAAAACTTTGAAGAACAAATGCTTAAAAAGGTTTTGCAAAGTTTACAATAAATACCTTAGAAGTCTTAACATTAAATTACCTAGAATGTTGGCTTTTATAGAGGATGGGGCGTGTGATAGTACTCTCACAAATGCATATTATATTTGTATCACTCTTTTAACCAAAGGTTCATATAGTGAAGGTTCTTGTACAAACTGATGAAATGGACTACACACTTTTGCAAGGCTCAAGAAATTTCCCTTTGGGTAAGGTGTATAACACAAAACCCTCTTTGAAAAAGTCTTATGGCTATAAGAGGAAAAATCTAGCTTTTTACTTTTTAGCTTTAGACTCCCTGTGATATTGTATTTGAATTTCATTTTGATTCCCTTTAGTTTGTAAACCATGATTTTAAAATATGCAGATGAGAATAAAATACAACTTCTTTTAACATAAATGATTTTTCGAAAATTATCTCCATGACTGTACCAGAAACCCCAGTTGCAACAGTTTGTTAGACTGTTGCAAGGGTTTTGCACCTACTAACAATTAAGAGAGTACGTTTGACTACCTTGCTTAGAACACATTCCTAGACGTAGGCCTTCACTTGTCTTTGCTTGCTTCTTGACATATTTCTTGTTGTCTTCAATGAGCCTTACGTCACTTTACTAATCTCTTGTATTAATCAAGCAAACATTAGATAATCAAGGTAACTTGTCATCATCAACACATTGTGTTCAAACATACGAATATACGATATTCCATAATGTTCATTCAAACTTGCGATTTTAAGACATGAGAATATGAGTGTGGACTGTGGAGGGTTTGTGATTGGAATCACATCATTTCCTTGTACAAAGGAGTTCTCTGGCTCAAAAGTTGTAAAATATGTTTGATATACTTTTATACTTGTATAAACAATTTATACCCATAGCATAACAGACTCGTATGAAGCACCAGATTCAAAGAATACATACTGCTCTGATGGACAAAACAAGTAAAGTAGCATGATCGCGTTACCTTTATTAGTTCTCTCACCCTCGGAGCATTAAGCACATATGCCTTTCCATTAGTCTGTGTGTCAACCTTTATATTGCAGCATAGTTTCTAAGTTAACTTGCATTTGGGTCCTTGAGTGTGTTTGGCAGTTAACATGGTTGATACTTGGTTTCTTTGCACCACGTTACCCGAACAATTCCCTTTTTGTTCATGTTCTCTGTTTGAATAACTAAGTTGCATACATCATCGAGCATACACTATTACACTGCATTCATACAACAAAACCAGTATGGTATCACAGCCATCAGCATTGTATGGTATTCTCTGACTTTTGTTTACTTGCCTCCCTTGGTAGTTGGTACCAATAACCTGTAAAATTTGGGTTCAAGTGTCGGTCATGGGTACACACCCAAGTGTCGCAGCAAAGGTTCAATCTTTCGACTAGAGGCATATTAGAATGTGTTGGTAGAGTGGTTTTCTCGTTCATGCTGCCATGTTTTACGTTGAGCTGCTGTTCCTGAGAAAGTTAGAACAAAAGATTGTAATATTGGTTGACCTACGCTTCCATTGAATATATTATGAAAGCAAAGCAAGTATACCCAATGATACTGAAATGGTGTTAAAGAAGGTTTGTATTCTAATCCTTGTTGTATTCTAATCCATATTGGTCTTGATATTAATTTGTTGTTCTCGTCACAATAGCGTTTGTAGTCTCCAGTAAACGTAGTGTAAATTTTGTCACGATAAATCATGGTGTCTAATTTGTTACATGTGTAGATTACTCATGATCATTTGATGTCATAGTTTTTATGACATTAGTATATTGTATTTCATTTACAGGTGGTGATCTTACTCTATTTTGTTTAAATAGAGAGCTAACGTTTTGCTCTCCTCTTATCTGCCTAAATATTTACGTAGTGGTTTATTGTTTAATGTTCCAGACTGCGAGATTCCTTCGCCTCTAAATCAGATGGAAGATAAGGATGACTCAGAATCCGGTAAGTTACTCATCATAGTTAAGGGTGCTTTCATTGTAAACTCCAGCATAAACTTTTATTGCCATCAGTTAAAGTATCAATTATTGTTGTTTCAGAGGCCGACTCAATTCCTGATGTCATTGACATCAAAGAAAATGGCCTGATTGAGATTACTGGAACGGTTGTGAAGAATCAAACTTACGTCCCTATAAAATGGACTGTGATTGCCTTAAAGGAGAAGGGTGCCAGCCTAAACGCAGACACGGTGACCTCATGCATACGTGAAGGGTCTCCCAAGTTCAGGGAGGTTGGTTTGAGAGCGTCACAAGGATCACAAGGCAACTCAGCCGTCACACCAGAAAGCTCTTTCTTGGTGATCTCCAGTCTACTGAAGATGATGCGTTTCATTGGAGAGAATGCTCAAATTTCTTATACTGGTGGGATATCTGCAATCTTTGGGGTTGCCTCGTCTCTACTTCAACCAGCTGAAGCAAAGGCCATCGACTCAGTTGATTATGTCAGAATGTTAGCCCTTGCCAGTGGCTTTCTCTTTGCAGCATTTTCCTGGATGTTGACCTTAAGCAAGAGCAAGAAGGATCTAGGGATTATAGCTGCCGCGTGTGCCTTCTTTTCAATGATAATTGGTCTATTCAGCGCCATCTTTAGCCATATTGTCCCGGAGTACAGGGTCTGCTTAATCGGCATCTTCATGTTCTTTTTAACGCTGGCTGCTTTCTATGCTTCCGCGGATCAGGACATAGAAACCACCAATGACTCTGGAGGTGATCCTGGCCCAAGTACCAGCACTAGCTCATCTCTCGGCCAAACCTTAGTTGATAGTACTGGTTATAGGAGCCTAGAACTAGAAGTGTAATCATTTGCCCCTAATCATAGGATATCCTTCAGGGGTATCACAGGAATTTTCCGTTTTCTTGGTTGTTTTTGTTGTTACTGTTAAGCAAAATCGGATATTCGATACGATATCTTGCTTTTTAGCTCCTTTTTTGAGTATATTTATCCGATAAGGTTTTTCCATGTATACGAAAGTCATATATCCGTTTTTTCATACATCCGGTTTTTTTTGCCTCACTTGTGTTGGATAATTTTATATAGGGTTATTCTACATGGTAACCTTGTATTTTTTCAAATTCTACGTGGTAACCTTACTTTTCAGTGAACACACGTGGTAACCCTCAATTTTGTTAATATGTATTACCGTGACCCTTAACTTTTATTCCGTTAGCTTCTTTTATTCCGTTAGTTTTGTCCGTTAAGTATGTAACGTGGTCAATTGAATTTTGAGATTTTCTACCAGGTACCCCTGTTTGTTGTATCCTACAAAATAACCCTATTTGTTTATTTTACAAAAGAAATAATCTTAGAAATACTCCCTTGTCTCCTCAATTTATTATTATTAACATGTTTTTCACGCGATTACTCAAAAGAATGTCAACTCTCTCAATATCATCATCTCTTCAAAGTATCATTACCATAACTCTCCAAACATCGGGTTCAATAATTAAGAAAGAAATCCGCCAATGTTTACAAATAAGTCTCTACTCCTCAATTGTACCCAATTTTACTGTGTGAATATGTCGAACAATTGAAGTCATTATTGAGTTTACAACATTTTTAGTTTTGGGATATATGTTAAGATTTTAAAAACGAAAGTTTTCTTAATTAGATTACCGCTATGAATTAAATTTGGGATTGATTATTATAATGCTCGATATATAGTACGTTTACTATGGTATTAGAATATTTTGTTGAAGAGTTTTTTTCGATATATAGTACGTTTACTATGGTATTAGAATATTTTTGTTGAGAGTTTTTTTTGATATCGAAGAACGTTTTTATTGAAGTTTTTATTTTCAAAACTCGATTTATTGAAGGGTAATGAGGGTGGATTTGACAATTTGGGTGTAATCAAGCAAAATTGTGAAAATAAGATGAACTAAGGGATTATGTTTTTATACACATCTGATTTGTAGAAAAAGTAAGGTTATGTTGTAGAATTTTTAAAAATATAAGGTTACCTTATAGAAAATCACAAAATTCAAATGACCACGTCACATACTTAACGGACAAAACTAACGGAATAAAAGTTAAGGGTCACGGCAATACGTATTAACGAAGTTGAGGGTTACCACGTGTGGTCTCTGAAAAATAGGGTTACCGTGTAGAATTTGAAAAAACACAGGGTTACCGTGTAGAATAACCCTTTTATATATTTTCTTTGTATGATTGTTGGTTTCTAGTGTAATTTAATATAGTTTCTGCGTGATTGTTGGTAGTAACTTTTTTTTTTTTGTGGCAGCAGTAAAGAAAGGGTTCTTACATAATATTCACTCGATCCTCCGGATCAGACTTATTTATTACATTTTTAGAAAAAGAGATTAAACTACCTACAGGGCTGACACAAATGATAGGCCTCTTTAGAGGAAGATGCGATCTCTCTAGCTGAGCGAGAACTTCTTTTCTTTTCCTTATCAACTGAGCTTTCGAGGAGTACCTGCAACAAGACACACTTACGTCACGAGGACGTAGAAATTTACTGGAGGAATATCTACTTGTAGAGAAAGTAGATAAATTGTGTCTCGGAGATTCATCCCCTTGGCTATGATTTTTCTTGAAGGTAGAAATTCTCATCCTCTTCGACCTGCAAGGAATATATGAGGTAGGGACGCGCAAGAATTTTCCAAACAAAGAAGTCTTGCTCTTCTTAGAACTGGCTGAAAAACAAAAAAACTGGTTAGCTTTTGGTTCAGGATGGGCCAAAGGGTAAGTAGAGATGGTAGGTGTATCCTTCTTCAAAACATGAGGCTTAGCAACTGTAACACCCCAAGAGTATGAGAGGAAAGTTGTCCCACATCGGTAGAATGTGAGGCTTGTGATATGTTTATAATAACTTCCATCCACCACTTAGTAAAAAGGCATTGTGCTTTTGGGCTTAAGTGAGGACAAATAATGGGCCCAAAAGTGTGCACCCATCTTATTGGGGTTGTGTTACGACCATGGTGGGTCAGGTTGTTACAAATGGTATCAGAGCGACCCTGCGACCGTGTGGGAAGCCTGTGGTCGGGAGTACCCGGGTCACACACCTAGTGGGGGAGGATTCTGGCCCTGGTTGTGGTCAAGTTTGAGGCACAACGAGGACGTTGTGTTCTTTAAGTGGGGGAGTTTGTAACACCCCAAGAGTATGAGAGGAAAGTTGTCCCACATCGGTAAAATGTGAGGCTTGTGATATGTTTATAATAACTTCCATCCACCACTTAGTAACAAGACATTGTGCTTTTGGGCTTAAGTGAGGACAAATAATGGGCCCAAAAGTGTGCACCCATCTTATTGGGGTTGTGTTACGACCGTGGTGGGTCAGGTTGTTACAGCAACCGAAGGACTCTCTTGGGGCGCTTGAAAACTAAGAAAGGAGAAGTTGTCTCCAAAGGAGGAGGTGCTGAAGCTAGTATCGCAGCTGTGGGATTTCCTTGGACCACAATCATTAGCTATTTTGTTGGCTTCTGCAGAAAGAGACATAACATCCTTTTGAACCCCCATTTTACGTTTTCGGGGTTTAGAGAGTCTCCTTCTCTTTTTCTTATCCTTCTTCTTACAAAACCCACTTGTACTTTTTTCCTCCTTCATAGGCTCAATACTACTAATCCGAATTGTTATAGTTGACAGATCGTTTTTGTGGTAATACATCAGCTTATTACCTTGAAGAAGCTTTTGATAATTAATCATGTCCAGAAATCCTCATACGGGAATGTCCTCCCCCTTTTTTGAAAATTCAAGATAAGATTTGTAAGGACCATTCATCTCCAAACCCGAGTTCTGATTAGCCGTATCACTATTTTTAGGTTCAGCCATCTTCATATACCCACTCACATTATCCTTTACACTCACCTCTTCATGGACTTCTGACGCCTCCATGACCACACTTTCACAATCTTCTATATTACTTTCAGGAACATACATGATGAGTCATATTTACATACACTTTTATGCTTCCCCTTAGATGTTTATGAGACGGTTTGTGATATTATATGACATTTTATATGCCGTTTTTGTGAGATTGTCGATACTTCGCCTTTTTATGTTTTAATGCAGGATGAGTGCATTTGCGGAATAAGTTGGTGTACTAAGGCATCGCGAGAGTCGACAAGGCGGAGTACAAGAGGATCCCAAAAGATTCTAGGAAGTTTGGAGAAATCGAGGAAGAAAAGAGTTGAAGGACTTCCTTTACGAAGACCCTCGATCGAGGGAGTGATGTCCTCGATCGAGGGGGGGTCCTCGATCCAGGGAGTGACGTCCTCGATCAAGGAACCCGTCGCAGACTTATTTCCGCTTTTCCCTTATTTCGACTTTCTTTAATTTTTATAAATAGGAGTTCGATAACCTAGTTTCGATACCTATTATTCTACACACTACTTTAGATCTAGCTTTTCTCTTCATCCTTTTCCGGATTAATTCATCATTTGTTCTTAATCTTTCTTTGCTAATTACTACGGTATTAATCTTTCTTGTTCAATTTAATTCATTCAAGTTTTTATGCTTTTTATTCCTGTTGTTATTTATCATCTTCAATCATGTTTTCAATCCTCTTTATTGTTATTGTTATTAGATTCAATATGTGTAGCTAAATTCTTAATCTCGGATGAAGGGGATCCAAGTATATTAAGAAGGGAATGTTAATTGATTGTTAGTAAAATCACAAGGATTGTTGTTTGATTATTGTTCTTATTCTAATTAATTGATTTAGGCCTGAATTGATAATTAGTGTGGCAAATTAGTTCTTTCACTAATCGGGTTAGAATTGATATAGGCTGCGATAATCAAATAGGTTGATTCTAATAATAGCGACCGCATGTTAGTTTTTAACCTAAAGAACACAATAGTATTGACCAATCTTGTGACCTTGAATAATCCGATTGAACTAGTGATTAATTAAGAATCCCAATAAAGTATACTTGGTGACCCGGAATTCCTAGACTTTTAATACCTCTGTTACACATCCTTTATTTCACGCGTTTTTTAGTTGTTAGTCAAAACAAACAAATCAAAACCCCCCATAAAACTGTTACTTTTAGACTTAATTACCATTAGCAAACCGTTTATTACCGCCTTCCTGTGGATTCGATACCTGTCTTACCACTAGCTATTCTGTTAGTATTGAGATAGTTTTACTTTGATTAAGGTGATACGACTTTAGCCTTATCAATTTTGGCGCCGTTGCCGGGGAGGCAACAATTTTCTGTTTGTTTTTTGTTAATTTTGTCTTTTGTCTCAAAGGACTTCAGTTCCTTGAGACCGCTCTCATTCTTTTCTTGTTAGTTTCGTGTATGCCCAGGTCGAACAGGTCTGAACTCCTGACACGAAATTCAGAACCTGAGAGGAGATTTCGGAACAGACGAAAGCATAACAGAGAAGTTGGTCAAGTAGAAGACTTGAGTATACTTGACGGAGACGCAGAGCACTCAAATACTTCAGAAAATCTGTCCTTTGACGAGGACACCTTATTTTTTGAAACAGAACAAATTACTTCAATTCTTAAAATGCCTACTTTAGCAAGTCATTCAGAACCCACCTTGGATTCTATTCCAAAGGGGTTTAAGCTCCCTAGTACTGATAAAGGAACATTTGAAATCAAACCATCCTACATCAATCTAGTGGAGCGTAATCTCTTTGGAGGAAGACCTGGTGAGGATCCTGCTCATCATATGGAAAAAATTGTTACTTACTGTTGTTCTATCCCTTTGATTACAGGAGTAACTCAAGATCAGGTGAAACAAACTTTGTTTGCTTTCTCCCTGAAAGATGATGCAGCGGAATGGCTGAGAGAGTTGGATATGACTGATATCACTGATTGGAACTCCTTGGCTCTTGTATTCTACAAGAGATACTTCCCTCCACAGAAAACCAATAACTTGAGAAGCCAGATCACAAGTTTCAAGCAGTCTCCTACTGAGGACTTGAACGAGGCATTTGTGCGATTCAAGAAGTTGATTAGATCTGTTCCCCATCATGGCCTTGAGAAGTGGTTCCTTTGCAACCAGTTTTATAACGGGTTGTTTGACAATCATAGAGCCCTCCTAGACTCTTCTGCTAATGCGAGGTTTCAGAACAACACGAATGATGATGCCGCGTGGAAGCTTATTGAGGAGATGGCTACTCACACTGCCGAGTATGGTAACCCGAGGGGAGCTACTAGAGGAAGTGGCTCAGATAGTGCAGTTGCAGCTCAGTTAGAAGCCCTTACTGCTAAGATTGCTGAGATGCAAAGAACACAATCCTTGGGAAATAAGCAGACGGTTAATGCTATGTATCAACAAGAGAAACTTTGTGCTCGTTGTGGACTTGAGGGTCATGGTGCGGCTGAGTGTTTGAGCAACTTGGAACAAGTGAATGCCTTCCAATCTTATAGGCAAGACAATCCTTATTCTAACTTTTACAATGAGAGGACCAAGGAACATCCGTTCTTTCAATGGGGTAATCAGAATGTGCAGAATCCACAGTTTCAACAACCATCGAGTTCGAGCTATGTTATTCCTCAAAATTGGGGGAACCAACAAGGAGGTTACAATAGACAACCTCAAGGAGGAAATCAGTACAACAATCAACGTCAACAACAATTTCAATCATCGCAAGCTCCTCCGCAAGCTCCTCCACAAGCTCCAAACAATGATTTTGCCGAAATGAAAGCCATGTTGCAGCAAAGTTTGCAAATTCAACAAAAGCAAACTACTCAGATTTCCGAGCTCATAGCCCATAACAAGATGCTAGATACTCAAGTTGCTCAATTAGCGGGACAAAATCCCTCTAAACAACCGGGTCAACTTCCTCCCCAAGGAAAGCAACCTCATGAGCAAGCCCATGCAATTCATTTGAGGAGTGGTACATCATATCCGGGTCCGGAAACGCCGCTTGAGAAACCTGAGATACCCTACATGCATCTCAAAGCTTGGGGTAACTTAGCCTTAAGTGATGATGAGGGTTATGTGTCCCATGGGACGGAGGAAAGCCAAGAAAAACATGAGAAAGTGGTCTCTCGACCAAATTCCCAGGTCCTAGATCGAGGAACTGCTGTCCTAGATTGAGGAACCAAAGAAAAAAATGCACAGCTACGGTCTAAGAGGTCCCTCGATTGAGGAGGTGAAGCCCTCGGTCGAGGAGACCAGGCCCTCGATCGAGGAGGTTTTGACCTCGATCGAGGAGCGTCCCTCTCCAGTGAAGTTGGAAAAAACGACGACCCAAAACCCAAGGCTCCCGAACCCATTCCTATTTCACTTCCCTTTCCTCATAGACAACATAAGACAAAATTGGACCAACAATTTGGTCGATTTATGGAAGTCGTGAAGAATTTTCAAGTGAATGTACCTTTTACGGAGTTGATTACTCAAGTTCCAGCTTATGCAAAGTTCATGAAGGATATTTTCACTAGGAAGCGGTCATTCAATGAAGCCGAAACAGTTGCCTTTACTGGAGAATGCAGCGCCGTTTTACAAAGTCAATCACCTCCTAAGCTTAAGGATCCAGGGAGTTTTTCTATCCCTTGTCATATAGGTCGTTTGTCAATTGATAAAGCCCTTTGCGATTTAGGGGCCAGTGTTAGCGTTATGCCGTATTCCATTTGTCAAAAGTTAAATATGGGTCAATTGAGTGTCACAAACATGACCTTACAAATGACCGATAGATCCGTTAAGCACCCCATAGGTGTCTTAGAAGATGTACCGGTTAGAGTTGGGAAGTTTTTCATTCCCGTTGACTTTGTTGTACTTGATATAGCTGAGGATGCCCATGTGCCTATTATTTTAGGTAGACCCTTCCTTCATACTGCGGGGGCGATCATAGATGTTAAACGGGGGAGTTTAACACTAACCGTAGGGGATGATAAGATCACTTTCAACTTGCATAATGCTTTAAAGCGCCCCATGATAGAGGAGATGTGTTATAGCATTGATGTAGTTGATTTTACTACTAGTGATTGTTTTGCATTATGTTTGAACAGGGACCCTCTGGAGATTGTCCTAACCACAACCTCATCTGAAGAAATAGGCTCATGGAATCGGGAGGTTGTTGAGGTCGAGAAGCTACTAACGTGAGAAGAATGCAAGAACCCACAGGTTCTAAGTTTAGGTAACTCATCCAAAGTTTCTGAGGTAAAGAAACCTGATCTTAAACCGCTTCCTTCTCATCTTAAGTATGTTTTTCTTGACGATAAGGAGATGAACCCTGTAATTGTCAATGCTAACCTCACTGAAGGTCAACTTTCTGCTTTGTTGACCGTCTTGAAATTACACAAAAAAGTCATTGGGTATAGCATTGACGATCTACAAGGTATTAGTCCTGATTTTTGTATGCACCGCATTCATCTGGAAGAAGGTCACAAACCAAGTGCGCAAGGTCAGAGACGATTGAACCTCCTATGCAAGAGGTTGTGAGAAAAAAAGTTCAGAAATTGCTTGACGCAAGTATTATCTTTTCTATTTCTGATTCAAAATGGGTCAGTCCTGTCCAAGTCGTACCTAAGAAAGGAGGTACAACAGTAGTTGCTAATAACAAAAATGAGTTAATTGCTACTAGACTTGTCACAGGTTGGAGAATGTGTATTGATTATAGGAAGCTTAACGTTGCTACCAAGAAAGATCACTTCCCCTTACCCTACATTGATCGGATGTTAGAGAGACTAGCACGTCATAGTTATTTTTGTTACTTAGATGGCTATTCAGGTTTCGTCCAAATACCCATTCATTCTGATGATCAGGAGAAGACTACCTTCACATGCCCTTATGTATGGTGTATTTTCTTATAGGAGAATGCCCTTTGGTTTATGCAACGCCCTTGCTACCTTTCAACGTTGTATGATGGCCATATTTTCTGAATACATAGAGTCTATTATGGAAGTCTTTATGGATGATTTCAGTGTTTATGGTACTGATTTTGATGTTTGTTTGAGAAACTTGTCCAAAGTTTTGCAGCGTTGTGAGAAAAGTCATCTTGTGCTCAATTGGGAGAAGTGCCACTTCATGGTTACTGAAGGGGTGGTACTTGGTCACTTGGTATCTGGAAAAGGCATCCAAGTGGATAAGGCAAAAGTTGAGGTGGTTGAGAAACTACCGTATCCGGTTAATGTCAAAGGCGTTCGAAGTTTCCTCGGTCACGCGGGATTCTATCGTCGTTTTATAAAAGATTTTTCAAAACTTGCTCAACCTCTCACTCGGCTTCTTCATAAAGATGCTCCTTTTGAGTTTACTGATGCGTGTGTTAAATCTTTTGACAGGATCAAGCAAGCTCTTATTTCAGCACTGGTGATCGAATCTCCGGATTGGACCTTACCCTTCGAAGTTATGTGTGATGCAAGTGACTATGCCATCGGAGCGGTCTTGGGGCAAAGAAAAGACAAAGCCTTGAATGCCATATATTATGCCAGTAAGACTTTGGATAATGCACAGATCAACTATGCCACCACTGAAAAGGAGTTGCTTGCGGTAGTTTACTCATTGATAAGTTTAGAGCCTACTTGGTAGGTTCTAAGTTTATTATTTATACCGATCACGCCGCGTTGAGATACTTGTTGGCCAAGAAGGAGGCCAAGCCGAGACTAATTCGATGGATCTTGCTTCTGCAAGAGTTTGACTTGGAGATTCGAGATAAGCCAGGAGCAAAGAATGTGGTAGCTGACCACTTGTCACGTATGAGATTTGGTGAGGGAGATCCAACACCCATTGATGATTCTTTCCCGGCCGGATGACCATCTCCTTGCTACCACTATCGACACACCTTGGTTTGCCGATTTTGCTAACTTCTTGGTGGAGGGATTTTGCCTCCTGATTTGTCCTATCAACAAAAGAAGAAGTTTATGCACGATGTGAAGCGCTATTTTTGGGACGATCCATACCTATTCCGAGAATGCGCTGATGGCATTTACAGGAGGTATATCCCAGAGAGTGAGGTACATGTTATCCTTTCTCATTGTCACTCATCTTCTTATGGTGGTCATTATGGTCCCTCTAGGACATTTGCTAAGGTAATGCAATCGGGTTTCTTTTGGCCCACTATCTTGAAAGATGCTACTAGTTTTGTTCGTTCTTGTGATGCATGCCAAAGAACAGGTAATATTTCGCAAAGGCATGAGATGCCTCAAACTGGAATCTCCGAGGTGGAGCTTTTTGATGTTTGGGGCATTGATTACCAAGGCCCGTTTTCTTCTTCTCATGGAAACCATTACATCTTAGTAGCCGTAGATTATGTTTCTAAATGGGTGGAGGCAATTGCCACCCCCACTTGTGATGCTAAATTTGTTATTAAGTTGTTTCAGAAAATCATCTTCCCACGGTTTAGAGTGCCCCGCGCGGTGATTAGTGATGGTGGAACGCATTTCAAACAGTATCATCTTAACTCCTTGTTGAAGAAATATGGAGTTACACACCGACGAGGATTAGCATATCATCCTCAAACCAGTGGGCAGGTGGAGGTTTCCAACCGAGAGTTGAAGCAGATCTTGGAGAAAGTGGTGAGCAAGAACATAAAAGATTGGAGTCGGAAGCTTGATGACACCTTGTGGGCATACCGCACTGCCTACAAGACACCGATTGGAGCATCCCCATACCGACTAGTCTACGGTAAATCATGCCACTTACCTGTGGAGTTGGAGTACAAAGCTATGTGGGCCATAAAGGAGCTGAATATGGACCTTTCACTGGCGGGTGAAAAGAGATTGATGAAGCTGAACGAGCTTGATGAGTTCCGATTGCATGCCTACGATAGTGCTCAAGTCTACAAAGAACGAACCAAAAAGTGGCATGACAAGCACATTTTGCAACGAGAATTTCATGTTGGTGAGAAAGTTTTACTATTCAATTCTCGTTTGCGTTTGTTTCCAGGAAAACTGAAGAGTAGATGGTCTGGACCGTTCACTGTTGTTAAAGTGAACAAATTTGGGTCAGTTACACTGCAAACTGACAAGGGTGAGTATTTTAAAGTGAATGGTCAACGCTTGAAACTATACCATGAAGGTGCCTTCATTGGGGTAGTAGAAATCGTTGCCCTATTTACTTTCAAAAATAATTTTGATTAGAGGTAATACGGTCGTGCGGGACCGCTTAAACCAGCGCTATCAGGAGGCAGCCCGCGTTTTTTTTTTTCAAGTTTCCTTAGTTTAGTGTTAGTTGCTTTATTCTTCGTTTAGTGTTAGTTTCTTTGATTTCAGTTTTAGGTTCCGATTAATGCGTTTGTCAAGATTATGTTGCAGGATGCAGCGCTATTGGAGTAATGAATATGAAGAATAACGGGCTAAGTATTGTTAAGGGTCCCTAGATCGAGGTATAAGTGGCCTAGATCGAGGAACCCTTGGCAAAAGTTCAATTCCGTTGAAGCGTAAATGAGGTCGTAAAAACTTTAGGTCCCTCGATCGAGGTAGCGACGTCCTCGATCGAGGAACCCTGTTTGAATTTTTTTTCCTTCCTAAATACGTAGGGAAGGGGTAAGATTTTTTAAGGTCCCTTGATCGAGGACCGCCTACCCTCGATCGAGGCGGGCGGTTTAGACCGGTTTACTCGCTTCTTCAGCTTTGTTTCCCCCAATTTTTATTCATTCTCCAAGTTTCCTTCATCTTTTTCGCACCCCTTCCCCTTTCTCTTCAATTTTTTGCCCCCAAATCCCCTTTGTGCTTCATTTGTTCACTAATTCATCATCAACATCACATCTTTGCTAGATTCTAACAACTTTCTTGGAGGTAATTTCTCAATTTTCACTTTAATTTTCAGATTGTATTAATCTTAAGAAAAGTTAGGGTTTGGTGTGTTTATTCTAATTTGATGCCTTAAATTGTTGTTTCTTGCTACAAATCAGTCTTATACTTACTTATAATTACAATTCCTAGTCGATAACACCTTCATTCATCAAATTCTAGTCAAAAATTCGAAATTTCGAATTAGGGGTTAGGGTTTGGTTGAAAATTTCGAATTAAGGGATTGTAGTTATTTGTTTGTTATTTCTTGCTTTAATCCTTCTATTAGCTACTTATAGTTTAAATTCATAGTCATTTACAACTTGATTTACCTAATTTTAGTCACAACTTCGAAAATTTCGAATTAGGGATTAGGGTTTGGGTAATTTCAGGTTTATTTTGATTGTAATTGGGTTTGTAATTCTTTGTATGCTAGTTTTTTAGGATGGATAGACAAGGAGCAAGACGACAAAGGGCACCACGTCAACCACGCATTCCACCAGTTGACGATTTTCCCATGGTAATCTTCACCATAATTGAGCAAAGGAACGAGTTTGTTCGTCTCATGGCTAGGCCAATGAACCCTACTATATGCGTGAACAGTTCCATACTTAGTAACTTGGGCCTTAATGATAGCATTTATAGCATATTTGACCAATTGGGGTTGGGTGGTTTGTACTCTTTGTGTGAATCATCTTATCGTCCCCTAACACTTGAGTTCTTAAGCTTCCTAGTTCATGATATACCGGGTAGAAGGATCCAGTTTCGACTCCTTAATGTTGATTATGCTCTTTCCTATGACCAAGTGGCTGAGCACCTTGGTTTAGATGTTGGGGAACCGGAGGATATATTGGGGGTTCCAAATTGGCTTTGTGCGACTCAGTATTTTTCACTCTTTTCAGGTCGTAGCGTGGAAGTGGGAGCTATGGCTGTCAATGATGTGCAACATCCTTCTCTTAGGATTTTTCTGCGCCTACTTTCTTGTCTTCTTTATGGTAGGAAGGACATAAGTAAACTGGTGACCATGGAGGTTCTACTTTTAGCCTCTTGCCTAAACCCTTTTCAGGAGGAGGTATTCACTTTCAGCACTCCGGGAGTCGTTTGTGGGGCTCTAGACAAGATGAGAGGGAAGTTCTCATCTTTAGATTGTGGAGCTATAGTAACTCGCCTTGCTAGGCGAGTAGCTGGTTTTCAGGGTCTTCCGCCCTACTAACCTATGACCGATATTGTGGCACCCACGGTGGATGAGGAGTACCTACGTTATGGGTTAGGTTGGATAGATTGTGTTGCGAGGAGATATAGGTGGAAGGTACGGGGTACCTTGTGGATGGATTTACCATGCGATCGACTTCCTGAGACGGACCATCTTGAGGAGGACGAGTCAGAGCTCCGTCCCCTGCCTATTTCTTACTTGATTCCAGATGAGCTAACTTACCAGGTTCCCCTGACACGCCAGCCTCATAGGAAGGCTGCCAACCCTACGACCCCTATTTTTCGCCCTGCAGCACCATTCCAGCCATTTGCACCTCCATCATTTGCACCTTCCTATTCTTTCGATCCTATTGTTCAGAGGGAGGTTCGGCTACATGAGGGCATTAATAATGCCTTGGTTCAGAGAAGACTGTGGGAGCATATGGAGGCGACTAGCCTTGCCGAGAACCATCCATATAGGGGTGTTGCTCCTAGCTACTACACACTCATTCCTCGCGACGACAGTCAGGTATTTCACTTGTATGGTGTGACCACGGAGGAGTTTTCCACCTAGTTCAGTCGCGACTACGGTGCCCTTGGGAGACCTTTCTATACTCCCATTCGCCCAGATGAGCCAGTCGGGGGTTTTGGTGGTCAGTTTGGGGCCGGCCCTTCTCATGGTGGTGGTAGAGGACGTGGCAGTCACCAGGATACAGCTGGTGGCAGCAGAGAGGTCGATTCAGACTTGGAGACGCAATTTAAAGAAATTGATGATTATGTAGATGATGATGAGCAGTAGTGACAGCTGGTTACTACCCTCTTCACAGCTGGTTTGGGGGAGTCGCTACCTTACTGACGGTAGCATTTTTCCTTGTTTTTTCTTTTATTTTATTTCTTTTATTGTTTGTTTTTTCTTTGCTCTCTTCCATGTCTTTTTAGTAGTGTCCTTTCTAGGTTGCTGCGGTTTATTGTGATCTTTTTGCTGTAGGGTCACATTGAGGACACTGTGACATATAGGTTTGGGGGAGTGTTTTTACTTTCAGTTGTGTGTGTTTATTTTATGTTAAAAAAAAAGTGTGTTTCTTTTAGGTCGAGTCTTGGTGAATTTAGCTAGCAATGATGATAATTTGCGTTGTTTCTGTTTTTTAAATCCCAATTAGCTGTC
Source organism: Silene conica (assembly GCA_029255685.2). Taxonomy (NCBI): domain Eukaryota; kingdom Viridiplantae; phylum Streptophyta; class Magnoliopsida; order Caryophyllales; family Caryophyllaceae; genus Silene; species Silene conica. Next base: position 81,925,992 of record CM055314.2, read on the forward strand.
ATTTACTCTGTTTTGACTTGCATTAGTGAATACAAAGCTCATAGTCCAAGCCTTCACCGTTGTTGACTTGCCTTTTGCTGATTAGATTTGACAAATTTCGTGGGTAAGCTACTTAACTTCTGAGGTCTTTAGAGCTTCCTAGGTCGGGAACATTAATAAACCGGTCTCATTGTTTTTTAGGCTTGAGTGTAGTTCTCCTCATGGAATGTGTAATATCAAATTGCATAAGTGTGATATTGAGTTCTTGACATTTTTATGTTTTCATACTTTGACTAAGTACATGAGAAAGGCAATTCTTACCCCTCAAATAAGCCTCACATAATTAAAATGACTTGATTTTATACTCTTAAAATTGAGATCCTTATGTTTAGCTCATTTGATTGATTTTAGCATATTTTATATCCCATTCTATAAGCTACAATCTCAGAATTTGCCTACCTTTCCGGATAGTCGCAGTTGCTTGTTTATCATGTTCATTTTACTCTTATGATGAAAGACTACTGTTGTCTCATGAATAAAGTGAAATTACGTTAGCAATTGTGTTAATCTCCTTCGCGGAAAAAGAAAAAAAAAAAGAAAAAAAAAAGAAAAAAATAATAATTTGCTTCATTCGGTTTTGTGAGGAGATTGGAAAATGGTTACTAGAGTTGAAATCTGCTCTTGGAGAGCTCTCATTTGTCTCTCATGTGTTGTAATAGTTAAGAAAATTTCTCTAGTTGGTGTACTCTTGTAGATTGGTTCGGATAGTAAGTGTAGCTGCGACTACCGTTTTAGCCTCACATGTCCAAACATGCTTCGGCACCAACCATTTCTATACCTTCACCAAATAACCATCCTTATTGTCCCAGATACATTTACTTTTGTCTCTTGTATGTTTGCATATTAGTTGGGGAATTTTCTATCACACTAGATTGCATGCATGTTTCATAAGTTGAGTGAGTGTCTTATTTCTTTCTATCTCACATATATTTCACCCTTTATGAGTGCTTGACCGAATCCGCGAGAATCCGACTAATTTGTCTTGCAAGATTGAAAAGTAATTTTCTTGTCTACATCGTTGTCATCTTGGAATATGAGCTGAGTTTTCTCTTTTTAGTCATTACTTAGTTACATTCATAGCTTGGGATTTATTTCATTAGCATTGGCTCTGAGTTAGCTATTCACCGTCTGTTTTTTTTTTTTGTGGGTCTTCTTTTAGTTTGCTTTGCTTGAGGACAAGCAAAGAGTCGGTTTAATTTGGGGGAGTTTGATGAGTCATATTTACATACACTTTTATGCTTCCCCTTAGATGTTTTTGAGACGGTTTGTGATATTATATAACATTTTATATGCCGTTTTTGTGAGATTGTCGATACTTCGCCTTTTTTATGTTTTAATGCAGGATGAGTGCATTTGCGGAATAAGTTGGTGTACTAAGGCATCGCGAGAGTCGACAAGGAGGAGTACAAGAGGATTCCAAGATATTCTAGGAAGTTTGGAGAAGAATCGAGGAAGAAAAGAGTTGAAGGACTTCCTTGACGAAGACCATCGATCGAGGGAGTGATGTCCTCGATCGAGGGGGGGGGGGGTCCTCGATCGAGGGAGTGACGTCCCTCGATCGAGGAACCCGTCGCAGAATTATTTCCGCTTTTTCCTTATTTCGACTTTCTTTAATTTTTATAAATAGGAGTTCGATAACCTAGTTTCGATACCTATTATTCTACACACTACTTTAGTTCTAGCTTTTCTCTTCATTCTTTTCCGGATTAATTCATCCTTTGTTCTTAATCTTTCCTTGCTAATTACTACGGTATTAATCTTTCTTGTTCAATTTAATTCATTCAAGTTTTTATGCTTTTTATTCCTTGTTGTTATTTATCATCTTCAATCATGTTTTCAATCCTCTTTATTGTTATTGTTATTAGATTCAATATGTGTAGCTAAATTCTTAATCTAGGATGAAGGGGATCCAAGTATATTAAGAAGGGAATGTTAATTTATTGTTAGTAAAATCACAAGGATTGTTGTTTGATTATTGTTCTTATTCTAATTAATTGATTTAGGCCTGAATTGATAATTAGTGTAGCAAATTAGTTCTTTCACCGATCGGGTTAGAATTGATATAGGCTGCGATAATCAAATAGGTTGATTCTAATAGCGACCGCGTGTTAGTTTTTAACCTAAAGAACACAATAGTATTGACCAATGCAATCTTGTGACCTTGAATAATCCGATTGAACTAGTGATTAATTAAGAATCCCAATAAAGTATACTTGGTGACCCGGAATTCCTAGACTTTTAATACCTCTGTTACACATCCTTTATTTCACTTGCTTTTTAGTTGTTAGTCAAAACAAACAAATCAAAACCCCCCATAAAACTGTTACTTTTAGACTTAATTACCATTAGCAAACCGTTTATTACCGCCTCCCTATGGATTCGATACCTGTCTTACCACTAGCTATTCTGTTAGTATCGAGATAGTTTTACTTTGATTAAGGTGATATGCTTTAGCCTTATCAATACACAATATCTGAAGTATGTACATGCTTCTTATTGTTCACGCTCCTTTCATCAGACGAAACGCCCTCCAACACTCTTTTACCATTAGCCTTAATAAGGAGCTGGCATTTAACCACCTCTAATTCCCTCATAACATCCTTATTTTTAGGTTCTACCCCCAATGCTTCCACCAAATCCACTTTTGCTTCCAAAAACCTATTCAACTTCATATATGCCATTGCCCTACGAAAACGAGTCTTGACATTTTTTGGAAATTATTCCAAAATCACGGTACATAGATCCAAAGCAGCTCTAAATTTCTCAAGTTTCAGGGCACAAGCCGCAAGATTAGAATTAAGGGAGATTGCAAGGTCAGATAACAGTTGAATATCCTCACTTCCAATACCACTCATGCTCATACCAAAAAGCTTACAAGCCGCATCATAACACGAAGCAGCCTCATCAAAGTGATTTTTCCTAAAAAGGACGTTTCCTCTGTCTTTAAGCACTCTCACCTCAGACAAGGCCAAAGTAAACAACCCCTTCATTTTCGCAAAATGACCTATCATTCTTTCCCCATCATCATCAATAAACCCATCACTAACATGGGAACAAGCAAAGTTATCCAGAAAATCAAGATATACAGAAGGTGATGCCATACCCACAGACCGAGAACGAAAATCAAAACACCACCCAACAAACAAGAAGACTAAGAATCGAAACAATACCACACCGTCACACCCAACGTCACACACAACAAACAGACCAAACTGAACAGTAAAAAAAAGTGAAGAAGCGAACAACGGTCACATCATGGATAGCCCTTCCATGGTGAGAATAAAAAACAAGCAAAAGACTACACAAAAAACGAACCTTAAGACAGTGACGAAATTGAAAGACGGTGATGAGAAACAGAGCCAGTCGACCGACCGCCTTAATGGGTCGGCCGACCACCTGGCATCATCTAATTCAAAAATCGTTCCAAAATCCCTTTCTTTTATATGTTATCATTCCCATGCTTCATTCAAATATATTTGGGAGTCCTGTCTTATATTTAATGTGAGAGTTGTGCCACAAAAAGAACACTTTCTTAATTTCAAAAAGTTGTAAAGTATGTTGTTGGGAATCGGTTTTACTAGCTTGGCTACTAACCCCACATATCCAAAAACATCTTAACCACTTTTTATCTTTTACCTCACATATCCTTCATTGCCTCAATTGCATGTATCTAGGTCACTTAATAAGATTGTTATACAAAGTTGTAGAATTCTTGTTCATGTTAGATTGCAGGCATGTTTTCATGGGTCGCAGTTAGGTGAGTGTCATTACAATATACTTCTTTCTATCTTTTACATATACTCACCCTTTGCTTCATGAGTTTCTCGAGCGTACCGCGAGAGTCCATAGTATAAAGTCTCTATAGTCTCTAGTGTTGCAAGTTTGACGACACCATAACTCGTTTGCATGATTTATATACTTTCTCATTTTGTACTTGGTATTGGTATAGGCTTACATGTAAATTTCGCTCTGAGATTGAAATCATTCCATTAGTTAAGATCGAGTCTATTTCTTGCTTGAGGGCAAGCAAGGGTTTGGTTTGGGAAATTTGATACGTGTCTATTTTATGATGTTTTACATCTATTTTTACACGTATTTGGTCGCTCATTTACTATGTTTTAGCCTTTATTTCCCACAAATCGTGTACTTTCGTATTTTTATGCACTTTTGCAGATTTATGCGGAAAAGGGGCGATTTAGCACCAAATCCGTATCCTCGAGTCTTTTGCTTAATTAGGGAATAAATGGAAAGTCAACTGGAGTCAAAGTCAAGAGCCCGAAGTCAAAACAAGAAGAAATCCGAAGATTTCCATACGGAGGCGGTCGACCGACCAGCTAAACGGGTCGGCCGACCAGGCCTGAACTCTAATAAAGCCCAAAATCTCAAGGAAGGCCAAAAATAGAAGAAGCCCAGAAGGAAGCGGTCGACCGACCCGAATAGTAGGTCGACCGACCACAGCGGAAGCCAGACGATTCTTTTTTCGGAAATAAAATAGAATTAGAGTCTTTAGGAAACTCTAATCTCTTACCCTATATAAGCTAATCTTGTAGCTAGGGTTTAGGGGGAAGTCTTATTTTTAGAGTTTTATTTAGTCTTTAGTTCAATTACAATCTTTCAATAATTCTCAATACTTTTAGTTTGTTCTTCAATCTTTCAACATTCATCAATAAAGTTTGTTCCTTTTCTGCCTTAATCCTATTGTGGTAATTACTCTTTTAATCTAGCTTTTTATTATAGTTCTTATTTTTATTACAATTGTTAAGTTAGAATCTCAAGCTTTATTGAATCTCGCATGTTTAGATTGTTTACCATGTTTATTCCAAATTTTATAATCATCTTAAGTATTATGAGTAGCTAGATTTCATATGTTAGGATGTAGGGGATAAATATGCATAGGTAAATAAAATTCGAAAGACCGACTTGTAGCAGGACCACGGTCGGCCGACTGGAATAGCTGGTCGGTCGACCGAGGCCGTGGTCGGCCGACTGGAGTAGCCGGTCGGTCGACCACCCGCGTATGTATTCTTATTTCGTCTTTTCTTGTCAATTATAATACCCTGCAATGAGACCATAAGGAGACTTGTAGGATGTTAGTAATGACCTACCCAAGATTGAAAGATACGGGAAGGGCATTGGTTTACACCTTAAGACGGATAGGTTACTCAAGGCTGAAAGGTATGTGACATGGGATTTAGGAATCACCCTTATTGTTGACACCCAATAATTGTGAGACCTAGGGACTAATAGCATAGGCCGAAAGGAGCTATTAGGTAGCATAGACCTAAAAAGATATGTTACACCCCCTTACGCGACTGCAATACATGTTGACCTTAGGATTTATTTTACCTTAGCTATTTATTACCCAAACATCCTAGCATCCCTTTTATTATATTTTATTCTCATCTTTTATTATTTGTTTATTTTAATCTTTACCTAGATATAGTAATCAATCAATCAAACCCCCAAATTTGTTACCTTTAAACATTAACATTAAGACAATAAACATTCCCCACCTCCTTGTGGTTCGACCCTGACTTTCACTATCTATTGTTAAAGTTAGGAATTATAAATTTTATCTTTGGTACCCTCAACGACGGGCATCAAATTTTGGCGCCGTTGCCGGGGAGGTGACGCCAGTGTTTTTTGTTTTTTGTTTTTGTTTCTCTTTGTTTAAGGAACTTTTTGTTCCTTAAACCTTCTCACTTTTTTCTTGTAGTTTCAATCTTATGCGCAGGTCAGTTCAAGGAGAACTCCTACCACTTGACCTCGAAATTGAGAGGACTCTTAGAGAAAGAAGAAAGCAACTTCTAGCAAATCAGGAAGGAGGTTCACCATCTTCCTTATTTCAAGAAGACTTATTCGAACAACCATCATTACCATCTTCACCAAAAACACCACCTTCACAACCAAATTCACCCATCAATCCACTTTCGCCAAAAACACCACCTTTTACCTACTTTCCAGTTTTTCCTAAAGAAGAAGAGAACATGACAGAGGAAGCTACTATTGCCAGTCACTCCATGCCTCAGGCAAAGGACCTATACAAAGGGTTCACTTTACCTGCAGGTACTGGGAAGCCATTCGAGGCCAAGCCTGCCTATATTACTATGGTTGAAAGAAACCAATTTGGAGGCTCGGCCAATGAGGATGCTGCTAAGCATATTGAAATCTTCACAGATTACATATGCTCTATAGCACCCCCAGAAGGAGTGACGCAGGACCAGATTAAACAAACCATGTTTATCTTCTCCCTTAGGGACTCTGCGAGAGAGTGGTACAGAGATCTTGACCGCACTGCTGCGGGAGTCACGGATTGGAACACCTTAGCCTTAGCATTCTACAGAAAATACTATTCTGCATCAAAGACTAACGCTTTAAGAGCGCAGATCACTAATTTCAAGCAAGGTCCCAATGAAGATTTTAGCGAGGCGTGGGACAGGTTCAAGAGACTTGTTCGATCCATACCACATCACGGATTCGAACAATGGTTTCTTTGCAACCAGTTCTACAATGGCCTCTACGATGACAACAGGGCCTATTTAGATGCTGCAGCTAATGGGAGATTCCAAGATAATTCAGGAGAGACTAAGGGTCTCAAGTTGATAGAAGATGTTGCTGTACACCGTGCTGAGCATGGTACTTCCAGAGGAAATCAGAGGAAAAATGAGTACAACCTGTCAGCAATTGAGGCCTTGACAGCCAAGTTGGAGAAATTTGAGGCTGCAGGAAAGCTCGATCTAGGGAGTGGAAGCAAGGGAGGAATTTACCAAGTGAACGCCGTTCAGGACGGACCCTTTGCTTGTGAGAGGTGCGGTGGAGAAGGGCATGTGTCAAAATTCTGTACTTCATCTAATGAAACATGTGCCGCTTTTCAGCATTACCGTGGGAACAATTTCTATGACCCGAATAATAATAATGTCCATCCCAACTTAAGGTGGACAAGCCAGAATGTTCAAAACCCACAGCACATGCAACCTCAGCAGAATTCCACCTATGTACCCCCACATAAACAAAATTTCCAAAGACCACCTTTCAACCCTCAACCACCTTCTAATCCACCACCCAACACAGATGCTCTTATCCAAAATCTTATCGGGTTGGTTCAGAAGGAGTCACAGGCTAGAGAGGCAGGGATGAAGATGTTAGAGTCCCAGATTGCTCAAATTGCGAGCAAGAATGATACTAGGGCTCCGGGTCAACTTCCGACCAAACCGGACCAGAAAAAGGAGACTCTAAACGTCGTAACCCTAAGAAGTGGAGCCAAAGTGGGGGCTGAGAAGGAAAAACAGGCGAGTAGCAGTGAAGGCGGTCGACCGACCGAAGCTACTGGTCGACCGACCACAGATCAGGATCCGAAAATTTTGCCTGAACAGGAGTCTGGTCGACCGACCGAAGAATCAGGTCGACCGACCACTGAAGCAGAACCCGAAGTTCCCTTTCGCCCAGATTTGCCGAATAACTTGCGGGATTTTCTTTTCCGGGGTTGCAAGACCCCCAGGTTTTTAAAAAGGGCTGCAAATACTGAGTCCTCAGCTGCTCCTTTCCCAGAAAGACTCGTGCCTTCAAAGGATCAGGTATCTTTTGACAAATTTAAGGATGTGATTCGTTCATTAAATGTTCAAGTCCCGTTGTTAGAATTAGTTCAACAGGTTCCTTCCTATCTTAAATTTATGAGACAACTTTTGTCAAGGAAGAGGTCTCTAGAAAAGGTTGAGTCGGTGGCCCTCACTGAAGAGTCATCTAGCTTTTTGTCTCATGTCATTGCCCCTCATAAACTAGAGGACCCTGGTAGTTTTTTTGTCCCCTGTAATATAGGAACCTTCCCAGTTAAGAAGGCTTTGTGCGACTTAGGTGCTAGTATAAGTGTCATGCTCCTAAGCGTTGCCTTAAAACTAGGAATGACCGAATTTGCAGTGACCAGTATGACAGTCCAGATGGCAGATCGCACATCTATGGAACCTATAGGGGTGTTAGAAAACATCCCTGTGCGTATTGACAGGTTCTTCTTCCCAGTTGACTTTGTAGTTTTGGATATCCCAGAGGATGCCCATATACCTATAATTCTAGGGAGACCTTTCCTTCACACTGCAGGTGCCATTATAGATGTAGGCACTGGGACTCTAACCTTCAAAGTAGGCAAACATTCTATCATCTATGGCCTATCTTATAGGAAGAAGGATGCTATGACCCCCATCACATGTAATGCTATCACTTCTGAGAAGAAGTATGAGGTCATCACTACTTCTCCATCTTTATTACCTGTTCCTGTATCTGCTTTTACACCTCCGCCCCAGATTGGGAGCAGTAGGGAGGACACTTCTGTTATGACCATTGCAGGAACTGGTTTGGGGAAACCCAAGGTGAAGGAAGTCATCGTCCAGAGAGGAGGAATGGGATGCCTAAGCTATGAAGAAGATGAGGACCCAGACGTCGTGGATCGGGAGGAGAAGAAGAAGAGGAGGCAAGCTCAGGAGGAGAGACCGTCGCATATGCTTTGCGACGGCGGAAAGAAGATGTGTTTTGCTCCTAAAGCAAAAACCGTGGAGACTACGGCATGTCGTCAGAAGCCGTGGTCGGATATCTTCCGCATCTTTAGCGGACAGTTGTTTTAGTTGCAGTTTTTAAGACAATTTATTTTTTGTTGTGTGAGACTTTTTTTTAATTTTGGCTTGCTCGTAGTTTTAGATCCTTTCCTTTATGTTTGAGTAGTTAAGACTTTAAGAATCGTTCCGGGCATCTCGCGCATTGTTGGGCGCACGTACTTTCTTGTTTTTTTTCAGATTTTACGCAGAAACGAAGACCTCCAGGACGCAGAGGGTCGACCGACCAGAAACATCAGTCGGTCGACCAGAGACGCTGTATCGCTGATTTTTCTGTGGTTCACAGGAGGTCGGTCGACCTGTTACATCGGTCGGTCGACCTACTGTCCGCTGCGGTCTTTCGTTCCTCTTCCTTGGAAATCATGAAATTGACTTGGTTACTTGAGTGACACTGCTGACCACCAAAATCTCCCAGCTTACGCTTGTTTGGGGAGGTTTTTCTCATGCACTTCATAACCCAGTGAGTTCTTTCCAGTTTTTCCTTAGTTTTTAATTTCTTTGCATCTTTCTTTTAATTTTCTGAAACCTTTACTTAGGCTAATGCACAATGGGGACATTGTGCGGGTTGATTTGGGGAATGGTTTCGTGTTACATGCATTGCATTTTTGTCACACGTTTACTGCATTTCTGCCTTGCATTGTTTTTTATTTTCCTTATATATACAAAAAAAATCAAAAAAAAATTAAAAATTTAAAAATTCCAAAAAAATGCACGTTTATTTTAGCATATAGGTCGAGTCGGAACGAAAGTATTTCAAGGATGATTTAGCTATCTTACACGTTTATGCCTTTACCTTACCTTGTCAACTTGTTTTAGTATGAGAGTCTTTTGCATATCTACGAGTTTTTTGTCAACTTGCATATCTTGAGACTTGACTTATACCTTGGCAATCTACTATACATTCTGAGTTTTAGAGCCTTATTCCTGGTTTCATTCTTAAACCAGTTGTCTAGGATGTGAGTAGTACTCCCTTTGGAACATGTTACATCAATATGCATAAACATGAACTTGAATTGCTATATACTTGTTTTACTTTCTCGTTTTATGAGTCTTGATACGTGCATTTGGGATCCCTTTTCTCATATTTACCCATAAGCTTCACATAGCCAAAATTGCCTTTTATCCCCCAAAACTACATCCCATACTTAGCCTACCTTTCCAAGCTAGTATTTGTGGTCTTTGGTTTGACTCTTGAGGTATCTTGGTTTGTAAGCTATCATGAGCAAAAAGAGAAAAGAAAGAAAGAAAGAAAAGAAAGAAAAGAAAAAGAACAAGAAAAATTCAGAAAAAGAAAGAAGAAAAAACGAAGAAAAAAATCCGGAAAATACAGAGCCAGTCGACCGACCGCCTTAATGGGTCGGCCGACCACCTGGCATCATCTAATTCAAAAATTGTTCCAAAATCCCTTTCTTTTATATGTTATCATTCCCATGCTTCATTCAAATATATTTGGGAGTCATGTCTTATATTTAATGTGAGAGTTGTGCCACAAAAAGAGCACTTTCTTAATTTCAAAAAGTTGTAAAGTATGTTGTTGGGAATCGGTTTTACTAGCTTGGCTACTAACCCCACATATCCAAAAACATCTTAACCACTTTTTACCTTTTACCTCACATATCCTTCATTGCCTCAATTGCATGTATCTAGGTCACTTAATAAGATTGTTATACAAAGTTGTAGAATTCTTGTTCATGTTAGATTGCAGGCATGTTTTCATGGGTCGCAGTTAGGTGAGTGTCATTACAATATACTTCTTTCTATCTTTTACATATACTCACCCTTTGCTTCATGAGTTTCTCGAGCGTACCGCGAGAGTCCATAGTATAAAGTCTCTATAGTCTCTAGTGTTGCAAGTTTGACGACACCATAACTCGTTTGCATGATTTATATACTTTCTCATTTTGTACTTGGTATTGGTATAGGCTTACATGTAAATTTCGCTCTGAGATTGAAATCATTCCATTAGTTAAGATCGAGTCTATTTCTTGCTTGAGGGCAAGCAAGGGTTTGGTTTGGGGAATTTGATACGTGTCTATTTTATGATGTTTTACATCTATTTTTACACGTATTTGGTCGCTCATTTACTATGTTTTAGCCTTTATTTCCCACAAATCGTGTACTTTCGTATTTTTATGTACTTTTGCAGATTTATGCGGAAAAGGGGCGATTTAGCACCAAATCCGTATCCTCGAGTCTTTTGCTTAATTAGGGAATAAATGGAAAGTCAACTGGAGTCAAAGTCAAGAGCCCGAAGTCAAAACAAGAAGAAATCCGAAGATTTCCATACGGAGGCGGTCGACCGACCAGCTAAACGGGTCGGCCGACCAGGCCTGAACTCTAATAAAGCCCAAAATCTCAAGGAAGGCCAAAAATAGAAGAAGCCCAGAAGGAAGCGGTCGACCGACCCGAATAGTAGGTCGACCGACCACAGCGGAAGCCAAACGATTCTTTTTTCGGAAATAAAATAGAATTAGAGTCTTTAGGAAACTCTAATCTCTTACCCTATATAAGCTAATCTTGTAGCTAGGGTTTAGGGGGAAGTCTTATTTTTAGAGTTTTATTTAGTCTTTAGTTCAATTACAATCTTTCAATAATTCTCAATACTTTTAGTTTGTTCTTCAATCTTTCAACATTCATCAATAAAGTTTGTTCCTTTTCTGCCTTAATCCTATTGTGGTAATTACTCTTTTAATCTAGCTTTTTATTATAGTTCTTATTTTTATTACAATTGTTAAGTTAGAATCTCAAGCTTTATTGAATCTCGCATGTTTAGATTGTTTACCATGTTTATTCCAAATTTTATAATCATCTTAAGTATTATGAGTAGCTAGATTTCATATGTTAGGATGTAGGGGATAAATATGCATAGGTAAATAAAATTCGAAAGACCGACTTGTAGCAGGACCACGGTCGGCCGACTGGAATAGCTGGTCGGTCGACCGAGGCCGTGGTCGGCCGACTGGAGTAGCCGGTCGGTCGACCACCCGCGTATGTATTCTTATTTCGTCTTTTCTTGTCAATTATAATACCCTGCAATGAGACCATAAGGAGACTTGTAGGATGTTAGTAATGACCTACCCAAGATTGAAAGATACGGGAAGGGCATTGGTTTACACCTTAAGACGGATAGGTTACTCAAGGCTGAAAGGTATGTGACATGGGATTTAGGAATCACCCTTATTGTTGACACCCAATAATTGTGAGACCTAGGGACTAATAGCATAGGCCGAAAGGAGCTATTAGGTAGCATAGACCTAAAAAGATATGTTACACCCCCTTACGCGACTGCAATACATGTTGACCTTAGGATTTATTTTACCTTAGCTATTTATTACCCAAACATCCTAGCATCCCTTTTATTATATTTTATTCTCATCTTTTATTATTTGTTTATTTTAATCTTTACCTAGATATAGTAATCAATCAATCAAACCCCCAAATTTGTTACCTTTAAACATTAACATTAAGACAATAAATAAACATTCCCCACCTCCTTGTGGTTCGACCCTGACTTTCACTATCTATTGTTAAAGTTAGGAATTATAAATTTTATCTTTGGTACCCTCAACGACGGGCATCAGGTGGCCACTACGTTTCTATTGTTGGTAGTAACTTAAAAGTGCTAAAAAGTTATAAGAGTAAATATCATTTAAAGTTTTAAAGAATCTTGCTGAAAACGGATACAATCCGTCATACGCTGAAAACGGGTAGTATTCCTCTCACAACAAGGCAAGTGGAGAACAAGTTGGAGGTAAATGGAGCATTATATGGGTTGTTCCACTTGCATTTTATGAGAGGAACACTATTCGTGTTCAGCTTGTGACGGATAGTGTCCGTCTTCGATGAAAATTTGTGATAAAGTTTAATACTTACCAGGTTTAATTACCAAGATATCGAATATTTTGTGATTTCTGTATATATTTTACTAATATTTTATTTTATAAAAAAGGCAACCATATGGGATACCGTATATCCGGTTTCTATTTTACCGAACCTTATCCGATACGATTTTTAAATAACCGTATAAGATATCCGGAAATTCATAGAATTAAATTCGTATTATCATATTGGATACGTATAATTTTGCTCAGCCCTAGTTACACGGAGTATTTTTATACATCGAATTCACGTGGTATTTTGCCATTTTACCCGTAGTACCAACTTTGGTACTTTTTTTTGGTTTCCAAATCAATTATTTGAAATCAATCAATTAATTAAAGTAAAGGGTCATTTATAAATTTAATATCAAAATTACAGTTAATTTGAGTTTTTCTTTTGAGTGCATTGGTAGGCTTTGTAACCCGCTTGACCGAAAACATAGCAAATAAAAAGACCCTTTGGTTTCTGGATCTTAACAAGTGGCTTGGTGAGCTTTTGATGCGGGAGCATTAGAATCAACTGAAAATGAAGTCTTAATTTCTCGAAATGTAAATCACATTTCTGAACCTTTCAAAATGAGCTCGAGTATAGTGAGTATGGTCACATGGAAGAACGAAGGTGGCAGAGTGGCTGGAACGGTGGAGGAAAGTGATGTGCAAGAGAAGTGGCGGTCAAGGAGAAGTGACGGTTTACTTAAGGTATTATAGTTACCTTATTATAGTTTCCATAATTTAACTATTAAGAATAAGGTAGTTTTATTTACTTACTTGTTTATTTCCTAATTTCAGTTTTAAGAATAAGGCAAGTAGTGTTAATGTAATAGTTGATTTTAGGAAAGTTTTCCTTATCCACTTATGGAAAGGATCACATGTTTTTAGGGAGTCTTGTGTCCCATATCCTACTATAAATAGGGACTTATGTATTCAGTTTTTATTAATTCAAGTTGTGTTAATAATACAAGTTTTCTTGTTGAAGTGCTTATTGCTTGAAAGTTCTAAGTTCTGTTATTTCTTCCCTGCGAGGTTGAGATAGTTAGTGTGATTCTATCCTTGCGAGGTGTGGATTAACATTCGTGTGTAACATCGAGTTTCTTGTGAGAGAGGAGATCTTATTCACGTCAAATATTTGTTATATTCTTTTTAATTTCGTTCTATTCATACAAAGTACAAAAACATTGTTCTTATTAATTATCTTATTTCCGCTGCAAATTTATTCATTATATCAAAGGCTTAATTCTTATTAAGTTTTACATCAATTTGGTTACCAGAGCTAGTTTCTGATTTATTGTCTAATAAATCAATCTTGGGAAGTCATGGCGATTGGGGATGAAGCTGAAACCAGTGGCGACAACGTACCTCAAAATTGGAAAGGACACGATTTCTTGAAACAGGAGGTGGCTAAGATGACCTATGTTCTGACGAATATTGCTTAATCTTTGAAGATCAATGAGAAATGTCAAGAAGATAGCACGTCCGAGTCAGAGGTTGAAGGACCATGTTCAAAGGACAGAGCTTACAACAAAAACGAAGATGATCGTGGATTGAAGCTTGACATTCCGGAGTTCAATGGTTTTATTATGTGTAAATGACATAGACATATATACAATGAAAATAGGTTAAAAATCTCTAAAACATCGTGCTTGTAAACTCAATTTTGTTTTTCTTTGTGAAGCACAAAAATACCTAATCAGATCTTGATAAATGTCATGTCAATAATTATTAATTTTTAACTAGGCTTTTTTTTTTGTCTTGGTGATCGATTAAAAAAACATCAAGATTTAAATTTTACACTCAAGTCCAATGTAACATTTGGGGTGTTGGATCCTTCATTCATTCATTGTCACTTCTCCCCTACCTCATTTGTTAATTAAACAAAACATTGCATGTCTTTGTTTTCCCCGTCAAGCACTTCTCATTCACATAAGGTCGGTTTTGAAGGTAAAACTTAAGTTTCTGATAGATCGATGGACTTTTCAAATGGAGAGCTAATTATGAGGGATAATTCTGGGTGTAGTGTTTTGTGAAGGAGAGGTGACTTGAATATTTTAGGTGTGTATTGGAAGCTAGGAGAAGGGTATCGACGATGAATTGGATAGTTGTTTGAGGTAGGAATAAAGAAGACTACATCGCATTTGGTGGTTAATTTAATGATAGGTTAGTAGGCGTGACTTTGAATTGTGGATCGTTTCATGTGTTCTTCGAAGGGTAAGAGTAGTGGTTTAAAGGGTTCTTTCGTGTGGTACTGAAGATGATTGCGGCGAGTTGTATGGTTAGATGTATCTGTGATTTAATATGATTGACACATGATAGGTGTATGAATGATGGTAGCATTAATGACATAAATGAATATAAACGAGGTAATTTTATTAACAAAATATCACAGTTATAGAACGAACTAATACTATTTTTATATCAAGAAAAAAAAGTATTATGATTTATTTTTTATTTATATGGTGACAAATTTTATGAATATCACAAAGAATTTAGCATCCGTGCATCGCACGGCCAAAAATACTAGGATATAAAGTTTAAGGCGAGTCTAAACAATAAAATATTAATAAAAGTTCGCGAAAAATTAATGTGATACAATCTTAAAACTTGAGTGAGTCTGACTAATAATCCTCCCCTAATTTTTTTTGCTATTATTTTGTCCAACATATTTTAATAATAGTATGGCACACTTGCTTGCTCTATTTAAGTATTTTTATGCTAGAGTTTCGTACGGATCGAAGCAATAAAATCTCAATGGTGCAACAAGGATCGTTAAGACGATCCGACTCAACGGATTCTTATTTGTAACGGCGTTAACCGTCACAAGCTTGTGACAGATACCGTTTTCTCTCACAAAATACCCACTTTTTCTCTCTCCAACACTATTTCTGTAGTCCCCTTTCTCCACAACTCATTTTGTATCCATTTTATCTCACAAAATATCCGTCACAAATGGTGACCCGTCGCAAGTAAGACTTACTACAAATTCTTATTTGCAACGGCACTATTCGTCGTAAACTTGTGATGGATACCGTTTTCTCTCACAAAATACCCACTTTTTCTCACGGACGGATTTGGGGTGGATAGGGATGGCAAGTGCCACCCCCCAACATAAAAATAAGAACAATTTTTGAACATAAATTACAGAAAAATGTGTTGGGTTTAGTGGTTAAAAGTGACTGGATGTTAGAAGTTTGGTGAGGTTGAGAGTTCAAATCTCATAAGATAAGTTTTTTTACAAAAACTTGCTTTATTTCACCAAACTTCTCTTTTTTTTCTACTAATTACGAGAGGAAAAAAATTGTGTCATCCCGAAGCGAAAATCCTAGATCCGCCCCTGCTTTTTCTCTCTCTCCAACATTATTCCTGTGGTCCCCTTTCTCACTATTCATTTTGTATCCATTTTATCTCACAAAATATCCGTCATAAATGGTGATCCGTCGCAAGCAAGACTTACTAATTAATTTTTTTTAATCGTAAAATATATTAATGTATACTCTCATACATGTATATAGTCCCTTTCACATTTGCTTTGACATACACATTAATCCCCTTTTTATAAAAGAAACAATATTTAGAGGATTCTCATTAATTGATAAAAATTAAAAAGAGAAAAAATAAATTAAAGTAGAGTCCACCATGTTCTTGATACATAATTAATTAATTATCTTTCTTCAATCTTTCATTAATTTAATTTCTTCTCTACTTTCATTAATTAAATAAGTTACAATCTATAATCCCACAATAAAATATGAAATTTTCGAAAGTACTAACTTTAATTTCAGCTATAAAAATCAAATATTTGATGATCATTGATAATAAAATAACTAATTTTACAGAAATTAAATATAATAATATGATTGAGATGACTAGACTTTATTGATGAAGTATATTCCATGATTAAAAAAGTTTTTAATATTACTTTAACATACAACAACTAAAATGATTAAATTGAGTGACAATAAGTATAAAATAGAAACAAAAAGTGAACACCAAATATAATAATATAAAATTAGCGAAAATTAAAGCATTCAAATTCTGAAAATCAATAAATTAAAATTGTTGAGAGTTGAAAATCAACGAAAGTATGTAACTCCGTCTTAAAGGTACATAAAAAAAGATAAAGTTTATATTACATGGTCGGAGTTTTTTTTGCTAGTTAGAGGGTCAGACTAATAATAATTTGACCAGGTTCATTACGATGGATAGGAATTTAGGATTTAAATCCTACGTATAAGTTTAAAATCTATACATATTTTTATCGACTATTATCCATTTTAAGTTTAAAACGGGTCAGTATCACTTCCATGAGTTATAGGACAAATATTTTATTTTAGACATGCATAATGTTTTTTTTTTTACTAATTCATCCGACATATGTATATTTGATACGTCTTAAACTTAGACGGATAGCGTCGTCCTAAATAATATTTGTATACTTTTAGAATGTAAAGCAGATGTGTTGTTTTATTTACGTCTAAGTTAAGCGTATATATTCTCTTTACTTTTTACATCAATATAACTGCAATACTCAAACCAAATTTTTAGGGTGTTGATTTTCGCAGTACAACGTTTACTCAATATAGTACGCTTTAGACCATTCTACCCTCCACATTTGTCACCCTTAATGCACTACATTTTAGAGGAAAAGAAAGAGAAAACAGCAAAGTAGTATCATCCCCGACCTTCTCTTCTTCCAACTCTAATTACTGTCAGTCCGCCACCGCTTCTGATAACCTAACGCTCACCCTTACTGCCTTCCTCCGGTTCACGACACGCCTCTCTTCTCCCACATACCATTGCTCAAAACCAATGCCTTTCAAAATGAATCGTCGGAAGCAATATGTCCGAGTCGATGACGAATTCCGAAAATTTGTTATACGCAGGATCTCTGCAAGCTCTTTTTCCTTTTCTATTCTTCGTGTTTACGCTTTTAAAGTTCATAACTTTTGGCCTTCATTTGATTTTCAATAACCTCAATCACTTTGGTATTTTTTTTCGACATATGTAAAACAGTAAAATTAGGGTTTATAATTGATTTAATTCATTGTACATTAAATTAGGGTACACAATCGAGAAAGTTTAGTTGATTTTTCGTACAATTACGGTGAATAATCGAAAATTTTAGTTGACTTAAGATGTTTACTTATTGGGAATAGAGAGAATTGAGTTGGTGAGTTTTTTAACAAAGGGTATGTAAATGGAAAATTGGGTGTAAAAAGTACCGAGTAAAATATGTACTGCGAAAATAAATTACGAATTTTTATTATATCTATTCATTATTTTATTGATTTTTTTCGGTTTAATAAAATTAAACCCGTACATTTTTTGCACGGACGTAAACCTAGTATTGAATTATAGTTTATACCGTTATGCTAATAGAAATCAGTAACAGCTCAAATACTACTCAGGTTGGTAGATAAGACAAAAAAATATGTTACTAACTAGATACTTTACTTTTGTTTTATCTACTTCATATGAATATTACTTTTGTTTTAGAGAAAATTGTTAATTACAGCCTTATAAAAATCACTTTTTAAAACTTGCAGCCTTATTAAATTTTTTTTGAAACTTACCGCCATAATATTACTTTTGATCAAAATTTACAACCATAATATTACCTCCGACGGAAAACCAATGCCAAAATGGATTTTTCGTGACTTAAGTTGAATTTTTAGACAAAAATACCCTTACCCCTTATATTTTCTATACTCTTCCACCTTCATCTCTAAATCAGATTACTCACCTCCATATTTCTATTTTTTCAACAAATTTTTCTCTTTTCTTAATCTCTTTTTTAACTCTTCATTTGTTCAACAACTTCTCTAATTCACCCACTCTCTTCAAATTCTATCATAATTCTACATTGGAGTATGTCATTTCTGTTAAAATTAAGCTCATAAACTTCCCCCAAATTCAAAAAAAACTAGGGTTCTTCAATTTTAGCAACATGTGTTCAAATGGGTCTGAGAGTAGTTGTACACTCTGAAAGTCGTATGGAGTTGGACAATCTGATGGAGTTGGACAATTTTAGCAACATGTGTTAATTTAAGAGAAATTAATGTAAAAATACTTACCCTTTGCCTTAGAACCATCAGATGAGGGCACGATCCTTTTGCTCATGATCAGATTGCGTTTATTGACAATAGATTGATGTAATACATTGCAAAATTAGGGCAAGATTAGGGAAAATTTGGGGAAAATTTGGGAGAAGAGAAAAAGGAGAGGGTTTTGAGGTAAATAGATATGTAAATCAAAGGTCAAAACGAAATGGTAATAGTAATAGGCAATAATAAAAATAAGGGCATATCGGTCATTTTTTGTCAAAATTGGCCGGAAACATGGTTTTGAGTCAATTTTCAAAGAAAACTAATATTATGGATGTAAGTTTCAAAAAAAAATTAATAAGGCTGTAAGTTTCAAAAAGTGATTTTTATAAGGCTGTAATCAACAATTTTCTCTTTGTTTTATCTACTTCACATGAATATAAATTGTCTCTAATAGTATACCGTGCAATATATTATTGCACGGATTAAAATTAATTAAGCCATAAAAGCAAGGCCGTCTGGGAGATTCTGGAGGCCCTGTGCGAGCTTTTATGAAGGTCCTAAATTAGTATCGTTTAAATCTTTTTGACGTCATGTTCCATCATTTTTCTTTACATTTTTCATCTTAAATTAAATTTGCTATTTCATTTATTATTTTAATCATCGGAGAGAAAATTTCAACAAACATAAATAATATCGACCATCACGAGAATTTGTAACAAATATTAGAATTAAAATATTTATTAAAAGGATGAATAGTGGGCTCACAAGTAAAAAAAAGGAAAAAAATGTTTACACTAAGATTCGAGCTCGGGTTGCTTACCTAAAACATTGACACTTATACCACTAAGCCATAAACATTCTACTAATTTTATTTGTTTCAAAGTATATATAAGCTTTTTCTCCTTTTACAGAATCAGGCCCCAAATTTTTGGGGGCCCAGTGCAACCGCACGGGTTGATCACCCATACGAGCCGGGCCTGCATAAAAGTTACGCAAGTGATTTTTTAGTTGTTTTGGTTTTGAGTAGCAACATATCTCGAATGTCGGCAATTGAACCGTTGATATTACTTCCTTTTTGCATGTGTATTGGAAATTCAGGGCCTACGGCCAACTTAACAAACATGGTTTTATGATATTTTTTTACAGATTCGTCCGTTATGACGTTTTTATTCATATACTCGATAGGTACAAATTTAGTAAGTTTAAATGAAATTATCATAGGATTGAGAACAAGAAATATGATTTTAATTAAAAAGCAATTACTATTATTAATAAACTTTGCAACAATACCTTAACTAACGAATCATACAAATTGCACGGGTTTAAGACTAGTAACCTCTTAATTCAGATAACTTATTGAAATCCCTAATTAGTAATAAACACAGTATAACGGGTCAAATAGATACCAAATCACCCCAATTATTACCAAGAAAATGACAATTTTTATAATAGCCGCCTTAAGACTAAACATCCGTTTTGGTACAACAACTTATGTTTGAATCTCTTTGGCTAACTGAAAATTCCTTACAAAAGAAAGAGATAAATTATACATGCAAAGGAGAAGCGGAAGAAGCAGAGAAAGCAAGATAGTCACCGAAATCGGGTTGCACCGAGGAACGACGACGGAATAGAAGAAGCTTACAAAGTCGACGGGTAAGACTTGTTTATGTAACAGAGCAACAGACCCATACAAGAATATCCAAGTAATAAAGCATAAGTATGAGTAAAGTGTACAAAACCAAGAGAATGCCTTGGCTTTCTTTGAAGAACCGGGGAAAACGTTAGCGATTATAGAACTGAAGCACCCAGCAACATTGATGACCTGAGAACTGTGAAAGACGTTCGGGATTTCAGCGAACGGCTTTGGCACAACTTTGAAATCAGGGTCCGAGGTATTAGCCAAAACTACACAGTGGACACCAAGTATGACTACGGTTATAGAACTGTTTAATAATGCTTCCATAGCCGCGTCTTTCATCGCTCTTTTTCTTGCTCTTTCTCTTTGATATGCCCCGATGGATAATCTTTCTTCCATAGTACCTGCTGCCTCATATGTCCTCGCTCTAATATTTCTTGGAGGATTATTAAGGTTGTCAATAACTCAATTTTTTGCTCGGTAGCAATTCTGCCTGCCAATATCTACATCTCATAAAACCGTATGTCTTTATTTATAGAGTTATGGGAGATTGGGAGGGCCCTATAATACGATTTTGATCAATTAATCTTATTGTCCATATCTACATCAGTACAAATGATATACTATTCACATTCGTAAGTTTCATTAAAGACGGACATATCCGTCATAAGTTGAAAACTAATTAAGTAATACCGGCTACAATCATTATATAGGTTCAATCAGTTAAGTTCGATTCTTCGATCAGTTTCATTTAATTTAACTTAGCTCACTTTAAAAAATAAAAAACAGCCTTAGATAAAAGCAAAATTCATAAAATTAATATTTGACTAAACGTAAAATATACGCGTGAATTTTTACGGTTTATAGCCTATAGGCAATTTCCCGTTGATAGCGGGAGCTAGAATGCTAGAGAAATGAAAACTTCCTTCTACTGTCTCGTGTGTGGGTCAGCTTGTTAATTGTCTGCAATAAATTATTTTGGATGATTGACCATGACTGCGCAACGAAACAAATTCACAAATGACAACGCAAATAAAGGTGTCAAACAGGAGCGCAAGTGGGCAGTGGTGGATTTAGGATTTTGGGTTTGGGGGTAAAATTTTTTTCTAAAAAAAAACTCTAATGAGATTTGAACCTCTAATCTCACCAAACTTCTAAAATATAACCACTTTTAACCACTAAGCCTAACCCATTTTTGTGAAATTTATATACAAAATTTTTATCCACCTCAAATCCGCCCCTACAAGTGGGTAGTCAAGACACAAATCCTCCTTCAAAACGAATCCTGTTACAAACTAAAGACGGGTGAAATAATTTCTAAGTAATTAGATAAAATAAAAGTATAATGTTATTCCTGGACAATTTGTTTTTATCTCCCCTACTAACTTAGGTATTACTTGACTTATTTTTAGTTTATAACTGAAAATAAAGTAATTAAGGGATAGTATCTGTTTTTAATGAGAATTTGGAATATTGAAAATATTGGTTTATTCTTGTACATATTTTTATACAAATTGGACTATACATTCAGATCTATATGAGCATCGTACACTTATACAAATCTAATTGAGCTTATATGCAATTTTGTTGAGCTTTAACAATTTTATCTTGCACTATAATTTTTTAGTGTTAAAATTAAAATCTTTGGATTTTATACGTATTATTTTTGTGTTTCAATATAATGTATTGATTTACAATTTTTTTAGAAAGACGTTAGATTCTTTTCAATAAAACTCGTAAAATATATGTATAAACTCAAATTCTTTGTTATAAAACTCGAAATATAGTTTAGTAATTTTGTTTACGATAAAAACCTTACGGGTTAATATAATTACCCAAAATAACCTTAAGATGAAATTTAATTACCACACATCATCACTTTGTAATATTTTCTCTTTCAAAATATTACTTAACAAATATATTTATCGATTAATGGGTGACGATAACCCATTTTTCGATTATATTTTTGAATCGTACAATAATAATAGTTCTTACAACAATGACGGAAATCGATTTAACAATGATTGAAATGCCGAACAACATTATCGATATTACGATGAGTATAGTAGTCACCAACACGGAGAAGAAAACGATTTTGTATACAGTGAAAACAATACGGGTTCATATAATTATACCGAAGAAGCAGAAAATGAGGTATTAATCGATTTAATTAAATTCCGTCACTTATTTTTATTATTCCGTCACATTATTTAACATGTAGAATAGCTGTAAAATGGCTCGTTCATGTGAATTACATGAACAGACCCAGGCCTGTTCATGTGATTCACATGAACTCGTCCAGGCGTGTTCATGTAATTCACATGAACTCGACCAAGCCTGTTCATGTGATTCACATGAACTCGCCCATGCATGTTCATGTAATTCACATGAACTCGCCTAGGCTGTTCATGTAATTCACATGAACTATTCACATGAACTCGCCTAGGTTTGGGTTTATTTGTTGCTTGATAAGGTGGAAGTCACGGAAATGTTTACGAATTTTATTGCTATGAGTGAAACCCAAATTTCTGAAAAAATTAAAATTGTTCGTAGTGACAATGGTACGGAATTTAATCATATGGTGGATTATTTTTTAAAGACAGGTGTTCTTTTTCAAACTTTTGTGTTGGCACGCCTCAACAAAATGATCGTGTTGAGCGCAAGCACCGTCATATTTTAAATGTAGCCCGGTCTCTTATGTTTCAAGCTCATCTCCCTCGGTCTTTTTGGGGTGAATGTGTTTTGTCCGCTGCCTATTTGATTAATCGTACACCTACCCCCATCCTTCACAATAAAACACCCTATGAAATTTTATTTGGGTCGGCTCCTTCCTATGCCAATCT
Organism: Silene conica; assembly: GCA_029255685.2. NCBI lineage: Eukaryota > Viridiplantae > Streptophyta > Magnoliopsida > Caryophyllales > Caryophyllaceae > Silene > Silene conica. The sequence goes on from CM055314.2 coordinate 81,949,029, forward strand.
TCGGGTTTTCGGCTGTCTTTGCTTTGCCCACAACCAAAAACACGAAAGGGGATAAGTTTGCTCATCGGAGTCGTAAGTGCATTTTTGTGGGTTATCCTCATAACAAAAAAGGGTGGAAAGTTTATGATATCGTTACTAGTGAAATATTTGTCTCTCGGGATGTTTACTTTTATGAGCACAACTTTCCTTTCGCTGAACCTCCACCCGCCCCTGTATATCCTCCTGAATCTGAACCCATATATGCTGATGATGATGTCTCGGGTTTCTATGGGGTTGACGAATCTACGCATGTTTCCTCTATGGTGGATAGTAGGGGTATTGGCTCTAATGAAATTGAGAGGGATATTTACGGGAATGGGGTAGTTCACGGTCCTGCTGATGCACCGGCTACAGAAGTTGGACGCGGACACCGTATTAAGTTTTCATCTTCTCGTTTGCATGGCTATGTTGTTGATACCACTGGTGAATTTGCCTCGCTTTCGCCCTCGTCTCCTAGCTCACCTCTGTCTCCCTCCTCAGGTACCACTACCCCTTATGCTTTAGGTAATTATATTAATTGCAATAAATTTTCTTCGCGCCATCGTCGGTTTCTGGCAGCCATAACCGCAGGTGTTGAGCCCCCACATTTTCGGGTTGCTATTACCGACCCACTTTGGTGCAAGGCTATGAAAGATGAAATTCTTGCTCTCGAGAATAACGACACATGAGAAATTACCGATCTTCCTCCTGGTAAGAAAGCTCTTGGATGTCGTTAGGTTTACAAAATTAAATACAACTCCGATGGTACTTTGGAACGTTACAAAGCCAGGTTGGTTATTTTCGGCAATCATCAAAAAGAAGGCATCGATTTTAGTTACACTTTTGCTCCCGTTGTTAAAATGGTGACCATCCGGGCTTTTCTTGCTTTTGCCGCTATTAAGAAATGGGAACTTCATCAAATCGATGTACACAATGCATTCCTCCACGACAATCTCACTGAGGAAGTATATATGAATTTGCCTCCCGGTTTTAGCAAAGGACACGAAGCTAAAGTGTGTCAATTACGCAAGTCGTTGTATGGTTTGCGTCAAGCACCTCGATGTTGGTTTGCCAAGTTGAGTGCAGCTTTAATTGCTTATGGCTTTGTTCAATCTTACTCCGATTATTCTCTCTTTACCTTCTCCAAAGGCGAGGTATGTCTTCATGTTTTGGTGTACGTAGATGACCTCGTTATTGCCGGTAATGACGCGGCTGTTATTTCTGCTTTTAAAGCTTATCTTGTTCGCTGCTTTCATATGAAAGATTGGGGAATTCTTAAATACTTTCTGGGTATTGAGGTTGCTCGTAGATCTGCCGGTATTTTTTTGACTCAGCGGAAGTATGCCCTTGATATTATTTCTGAGACTGGACTGTTAGGAGCTAAACCCGCTAATACACCTATGGTTTAACATCACACTCTTGGCCTTGCTAAAGGCGCTATTCTTGACAATGTTGAAGTCTACCGTCGTCTAGTTAGTCGTCTGGTTTACCTCTCTGTCACACGACCTGATCTCTCTTATTCAGTTCATGTATTATCTCAGTTCTTGCATGAACCCCGGAAGGAACATATGGAGGTTGCCCTTCGTGTTGTTTGTTATTTGAAGGGCAAGCCCGGTTAAGGGATTTTGTTACGGTCCGACAATGATTTTTCTATTTCGGGTTGGTGCGATTCAGATTGGGGTGACTATCCTTTGACTTGTCGTTCTGTTACTGGTTAGTTTGTCTTTCTTGGTAATTCTCCAATTTCTTGGAAGACAAAAAAGCAACAGACTGTCTCTCTTTCGTCCGCTGAGGCTGAATACCGTTCTATGTCTTCTGTTCTTTGTGAGCTCAAATGGCTCCTTGGTTTGCTTGAAAGCTTGGGTGTATCTCCTCCACGCCCAATGCGACTTTTTAGTGATAGTCAGTCGGCTTTGCAGCTTGCCCAGAATACCGTCTTTCACGAGCGCACGAAACACATTGAAATAGCTTGCTTGTCACTTTATCTGAGATGCCATATCTAATGGTCTGGTTCTTCCGTCTCATGTGTCCACTAATGATCAACTAGCGGATATCCTCACCAAAGCCTTACGCTCGGCTCAGTTTGATTACTTACTCCGCAAACTGGGCATTCTTGATCTTCATGCTCCAGTTTGAGGGAGGGTATTGGAGTTAATGATACGGTTCAATGAATCGTTTTTAGAAATTACCATTAAACATGGTTCTTTGCACTTGTTCTTAATTGATATTAATTATATTCTCATAAATCTCGGTGCATGTACTAGGAATGCTATAAATACCAAGTACTAGTATGTTGTAAGCATTCATTTCAGAAATAACAATCCAATTATTCCAATTGCTCTAATGCTTATCACTTTATGCAATTGTGAAATTAACCCCCACAAGTTTTAATTGGAGTAATTTGGTCCCATAACTTATGTAATAAGTGAAATTAAACCCCTTGTCAAAATATCAGGAGAAATTCAATTTATCATATCCAAAAACGTAAAAAAATGGTTACGTTTTTTATGAAAAATAAAAAATAAAATTTTTATAAATTAATTTAATTTTTTTAGCATGAATTAGATAAAAAAAATAATACGAATTGTATACTAAAACCATTTTCTTATATAAGTGTATAATTCGGTATGATTTAAAAAAAACAATTAAAAATCTTACGTGTCAAGTTTTTGATATGTTGAAAATTTGAGATATTTAAATATTTTATTTATCCTTTTATTATATATTTTATTTTTTTTTGTCATGAAAATATTTTATTCCAACATTAAATTTCAACACAACTACCTAATGAAATATTTTGCAATTGAAATGTTTTACCAAAATTGTAAAAAGAAGTTAAAAAATATGTACTTTATAATAAAAATATTTTTTTTATTTTCGTAAAATTTTTAAAGTTTTTTTATCTAATTTATGCTAATTTATTTTTTTGATTAATTTTAATTTTTTTATTTTTCATAAAAACAAGCCATTTTTTGTGATATGATCGATAAATGAAATTTCTCATGAGATTTTGATAACTGGGTTTAATTTCACTTATTATGTAATTTATGGGGTCAAATTACTCCAAATGAAAGTTGTGGGGGTTAATTTCACAATTGTACAAAGTTATAGGGGTCAATCACCACTTCCCCGCTTTTGAAATGGAGTCAACCCATGCATCATAATCTCATAATCTTGTATACACCCTATTTTTTCTTTCATTCACCTTTGTGACCACTCCTCAATCCTCAACATCTCAAAACCCATACATGAGGATCGGACCAAATATTTTGAGCATATTTTGATATTTTGAATCAAACAAAACCTTAGTGCGTTAACTATCACTTTACTATAAAAGGAATAACTTTTAAAGAATTTATGTTGGTTGATTTAATTAGGAAGATGACTTTTTTTAATTAGGGTAGGGTTCATCATGTTCTTATGCATAATTAATTTCCTCCTTCAAGTTTTCATCAATTTAATATCCTACTCTCATCAATTTAATATGAAGTCTTTCCAAGTCCTAACTTCAATTTCAACCGTAAAAATAAAATCTTTGATTATCATGGATAATAAGTTAACTAATTTAACATAAATTAAAGACATATATTAAATCAATCAATCATCAATATCTATCTATCTATTTATATTATTAAGGAAGCTTTTTTCGAGCGACGTGATTGATTGAACAATATAATAAGAAGTTTTAAAATCTCTAACTTACCTAATGCATTGAAATAGATTATTAAGTATAGAAAATTCAATAAAATAAAATATTAGAAAATCCAATAAATTAAAATATTAATAGACTATCAAAACATTAGATAGACTATCATCATAGATAAGAAATTGAGTATTACTACAATCTTATAAGATAAAGTTTGTTATTAATAAATGAAGTTTTTTCAAACACCTCAACTAAGGGCTTGTTTGGTTCAACCAGGAAGTAATTTCCTGTAGGAAGTTGTACATCCAGTAAACTTACTTCCCACATCAAGTTCCCATGATTTTACAAAAAGATGTTTGGTTGACATAAGGGAATTCACACTTCCCATGAATTGGATTCTCATATCTTGTTTGGTTGTACTAATCTAATTCCCATGATTTTGTTTATAAGGCCCTGTTCTTTTGGACTGAAATTGAACTGAACTGAACTGAACTTATAGGATCTGGACTGAACTTTAGGATCTGAACTGAAGTTATAGGAACTGAACTGAACTGAAGTTATAGGAACTGAACTGAACTGAACTTATAGGAATTGAACTAAACTTATATGAACTGAACTGAACTTATAGGATCTGAACTGAACTTATAGGATCTAAACTGAACTTATAGGATCTGAACTTATAGGATCTAAACTGAACCGAACTTATAAGATATGAACTGAACTCAATATATAAGATCCGAACTTAATTAACTTAATTTAATTTAAGTTAACTATTATTATTATTATTATTATTATTATTATTATTCAAGAGAAGGCATTGATAAAAAATAGTCTAAAACACTATGTGATATAAAATATTTTCCACTTTATATATAATGGTTTGTTCATAGTTCATACATTATACTAGGATTATATTACGATAAAAAATAATCAACATATTACAATTTTTTCTAACCATTTATTTCCATATTATCATAATACTCATCTACTTCATCTTCATTATCAATATCATTGTCGACAAAGAATCCCTACCCTCGCCAAATATTTTTGACTATGTTGCTTCGTACCTTATACACGGCTATCTTCTGCTTTTATCAAACATGCCCGAATCTAATGTTCACATCATGTTGTATAATTCCAAGAGTGTGCATTCTTATAAAATTATGGAGGGTGAATGTAGAAACAATGATCGATATTTGATACTTATATGATATTTGGGGCATGATTTTTAACACATTTCACCTTTTCTTTAATTAACCAAACGTCATTTCAACTTTCATTCTCAATGATGAATGTCGATAGTTGAAGTATTCTAGCATTCCTTCAGGCGGTCTATGCTTGTATTCAGGCATATGACATTAGGGTGAGTGTGTGTAAGATCGTTTGGTATTAATGAGATAGTAAAAACAGGTACAATTATTAATAATTTGTTGTTTTTTTAAAAAAAAAATAACATGTATCGAATAATTAAAGCGCAATGTTTTTTTATCGGTTGTTAAAATAATACTTCGTATATAGCTTTTTTGAATTGAGTTTATATGAGCTGAACTGAACTGAACTAAACTGAACTTATATGAACTGAACTTAACTTAACTTAACTGAACTTATAGGAACTGAACTAAACTTATAGGAACTGAACTAAACTGAACTTATAGGATCCGAACTTATAGGATCTGAACTTATAGGAACTGAACTGAACTTATATATAGGAACTAAACTGAACTGAACTTATAGGATCTGAAGTGAACTTAAATTAAGTGACTTGAAGTCCAAAAGAACAGGGCATAAGTATCATTATGCTCTTTATTAAAAACAAAACTATTCTATATAACTTTACTTATAAAGTAGTTGTGATTGTCATACCGTCCATAGGTAGTCATAGGCCAAATTACATCATCAACATAAATGAAATTGAACATAATTCATAAAAAAAATCTTTCCGATAGCATCACCACCATTGTTCAAGAAAAGAAAATGCTCAAAATGAAAGTTTAAAATTTTAATAGAAGTTCTGAGATATTACTAATTCGACTAACTAGGAATTAACAAGTCCTGCACGTATGCATATCTAAAATCGTCTGTTAGACTGAAAAAGAAATCAACATCAACAGGATTGGTGGCAATTGTTTTTGGGTTTAAGGTAAAAAAAAAAACAGATCAGGGAATATGATAGATTTTTTTGAGTAAATAATACAGGTAAAAAAGTCATTTTGATTATGATAAAATGTGGGAAGTACAACACACCGAGGGGGAGTCGGTCATTAACTTCTTCCCACATCATATGGGAAGTAGAACTTATTGGGAAGTTTTCCATTTTTCCACTTAAGGGGTAACCAAACAACTCTTCAAAAATCAAATTCATGGGATGTTGGACTTCACATGAATTAAAATGGTAACCAAACGACCCCTAAATAAAAAATACTACTCCCTCCGTTTCAACGGATTCTTTACGTTTACTTTTTCACATTTGTCGAGGTGCATATTATACTATCAATATATTTCATTTTGCATTTATAAAAATTATAAAAAATTGATATTCTTAATCTATTCACAAAGACGAATCAAACAAGATCCCACATAACTATATTTTCTCTTATAGATTGTCGAGAATATTATAGATTCTCTTGACTTGTAAATAATGTCAAAAAATAAATGTAAAGAATCTGCTGAGACGAAGGGAATACTAAATAACTTTGATTAATATGCAAACACTCAACGATTCTATCCTCACAGTTGTACAAACTTATACGTGTGATTTTATCACTACATACATATATGTTGAGTCCCCGGGACTCAACAATATACATTGCAAATTTCTAAACGAATTGGAACACGGTCTCGTGGCTCCTTATAAATATAATACACCTTCATGGCTTCATTAAATGTGATCCATATGTAGTTTCATATGTAACTTTGTTTCTTTATGTGGAATTTGTAATGTAAAGTTGCATTGCAGTTTTCGTAAAAATTGATTAATTCTATAAGTTTTTTTGTTCTTTTAGGTGTAATGATGTATTGTTGCATGGTAGTGTTTGCATAAATTGATTTTATAATTCCTTTTATTTTTCTGTAGGCGGTGGTGATCACTGAAACGAGCAGGCGCAACTATTACGTTGTCAGAAAATGAATATTCGATTAACATTATCTGAAGGTCATCTTTGGTGTCAATATTGGTGCTTTGGTGGTTTACGTTTGTAATTCAGATAGTTGTTGTGGATGTGACTGCGAGTATGATGAATTAGTGGTAAGTCGTTAATGGTGTCTAATGCGGCAACCGATTTCTACATATCTCCCTTCCCAGTTCCCATAGTATGTTAGCTTTTTTTGCTGTATTCAATTGCTAACATTGTATTTATATTGTCTTTTATATCTCCTTTTTCTAATCAGCTGGAGTATTAACTTAAATTATTGTATTGTTTTTATAAATCTGAATGGTACTAGTTTTACCCCGTGCAAAAATGCACGGGTTGTAACTTACAATCGGGATCTTTGTTTGCTTGTCTCAAAAGCTAAGTTAGCTTTTACGTAGAACCTGGTAATAATAATTTTTTATTTAACTTTACATTTTTTTAGTATAAAGATAATGATATAATTCTATGCAAAAAAACCATCTACAACAGTGTTTGTCTATTTATTTATTTTAATAAAAATAGTGAATTAAAATATACAGTGTAATTGTCGTAAACTAGTGTATTTATATTTTTTTACGGATTATTGTAAATTCCCTTATGTCCTTCTTTCATTATTTTTTAAAAATTCTCAATCACATATATTTGATAGGCACTGGATTAATGTATCTGCAATTTAAAATTTTTTGTTAATTTGATACGGTTTAGCAAAAAATTATTGAACTCTAATAAACTTTAATACAGAAAATGTTATAGAACTATAAATGTACAAATTTATGTCTTTAGTCACAAAATTAAAAAACTTGAAACAGTTTGAGTTTGTGAGATGCCATTAGCCAATAAGCTTTAAAAAATTCTCAATCACATATAAAAGTAATATTGCGTAATTAATTAATTATTTTCAGGCTGGCCACTACATGCCATTAGCCAATAAGCTTTAGGTATTGTAAAAGTGACGTTGATGAATGTGGATGTCTTAAATGTTTCTGTTTTAATATAGATAAGATTGCTTTGATTTTGTTTCTTTGCAGGGAGGAGTGGAAAACAATAAAGAGTTTGAAGTGATCTTTTTTATGGTGTTCATAAATACTACTTCCTACTATTAATTTCAGTCTTCTTAAAGAATTTGAATATCCTTTATAAACAAGGAATTATTATGAGAAGAAATTAAATATAGAACAAAGAAGTAAAGAGTTTATTAAGAAAAACAAAAAAAAAAAAGTATTTTTAATTTCATTAAATCTCTTTATAAGAGTATTTTATGAATTTTTCTATAATCCAGTTATGACGAAAACTATAGAGATTTATAAGAGCCTGACATGCATGTTAAGTAGTTTCTTCAAGCTCTCACTAAATTATATACTACGAGTATTACATACGGAGTAACATTCGATGAGTTTGACAAGATCTGAAGATGAGTATTAATTACTACTTTCCTATCATTTTTAAATCTGTGCTAAAGTTTAACTTTAATATTAGGGAATAATGAGACTAACAATATTGACATAACACGTGACATAAGAATGTAGTATCGCATTGTTTTAGTGTAAACCATTAAGCTTTATCTATATTTGAATTTGAATCAAGTAGAATCATAACCACGTTAATTAAAGTATTAACATGAGTGTTATCTCATTCTTAGAATTAGAACTCAAATTATTTAATTAAGTTAAAATAATCCCTTTTTAATACTTAATGTAAGTGCTTATTAATTATCACGTAACAACGTTAAAAGCTCCAAATATATTCCTTTAATTTCAATAGGTAACGTAGGAGAAGAAAGGCCTTTAGCAATGAAATTCTCGAACAACTGCCTGGCGGAAGGAGTGGGAAGCTAAGGAAGTGTGGTGATCTGATGTGGATGAGTTGATTATCATATTTATAATTTTATATACGTATTTTGCTTTTAAACCTGTTTAGACTTACATACTTTGTAAAATTTTATCGATTTATCTGAGATTAGTATTTGTACATAAGTGAATTAACAATTATAGACAAAATCGAGATATTTTTATTTTGGGTTCAATTAGAACGAAGAAAGTTTTTTATTTTTATTAAGATTAACAATATATTGAGAAGAACAAAGAAAGTTTTTTATATTTTAATTAAGATTAACAATATATCCCACATCTAAATATTAGGAGAGAAAAAAAAAGATAAAGTTTAATATTTTAATTAGGATTAACAATATATCTCACATCTAAAAATTAAAGCAAGTAAAGTTTTTTAGATTTTAATTAACATTAACAATATATTCTACAACGAAATATTAGGAGAGAAACAAAAAAAGGGTATAAAACAATTTTTAGGGTAGTGATATAAGACACTAATGTTGATTATAAATAAAGTTTCTAACCTTTTTAAACTACCTATATAAATAATTTTTATTAGGAGAAGTCATATGTGTTACATGAGTACGCCTAATAAAATTAGGAGTAGTAAACGTATCTCACATAAATATTTTATAATAGACAGTATAGTTGATTATTAATTTTATGAGTACATAATATTTTAATTAGGATTAACAATATATCCCTCATCTAAAAATTAGAAGAACAAATAAAATTTTTTAGATTTTAATTAAGATTAACAAATACAATCTTATTGCTATAAATATTCAAAGGGCCGGTGACAATAACAAGATATCATACACATGTTTGAGACGGGGACGAGAAATCCGAAATAGAGTAAGATGTCGTATTATACATACTAAGGGTGTATGACATTTATTATACTCTAGATATAATAAGTATCAAAAGAAAGATGTATTCATATATATAAATTGTATCTTAAGTAAATGAGTTGTTATGCCTTTTTTGTTCATACATACTAAGGGTGTATTACTGTATTCATACATATAAATTGTTTTATTCATCTACATATGTATATTTAACCCGTCTTAAATTTAAACCGACAGGTCGTCCTAAATAAAATTTGTGTACTTTTATAATATCAAGCAGATGCATTACTTTTACTTACGTCTAAGTCAAGAATATAAATTCTTTTTACTTTTTACATTGATATACTGCGACACTATAATCATATTTTTGTAATTATATTTACTTTGTTATTGATTTTTTCAATTTAATTAAATTAAACTCGTGCATATTTTGCACGGGTGTAAAACTAGTTTTGTACAATGAAATACATACGTCTTCTGATTCAACCAATCCATATTTCAATAAGTTTCTCTTATGATATTCGTTACAAGCTTATGACGGATCGGTAACTCTCACTTGTGTAGACAAATAAGTTTAGGGAATCACAAAATGTTTGTATTTTTCCTACTCACATGTATAATATTTGACCCTTCACAAGTTTGTGACGGACGTCCGTTACAAATGAGAATTTGTGTCCATCTTTACTATTATTTCATCGGAATTACTTTTTTTACATACGGACTTTACTTTCTCAATTTTAATTTTCAGATGCTACCTTTTTTTCCTAAACATAAACCCCATTTTAAGTATCAAATATACATATTAAGGGTGTATGACATCTATATCGGTCATTTATTATACTCTAGATCATACATATAAATTGTATCTTAAGTAAATGTTTTGTTATGCCTCCTTTTGTTTTACCAATTAATTAAAACCTTTCACAACTATTATCTAAAGAAAAAAATGTGTCATTCAAGTGTCAATTAGCGTAGCTAATTAAATCAGAAGATAGGTTAATAATGACCGTTAATCAAGTTATGTTAGCCCTAGAATTGTCTTACAATTCACTTTACTCAATAAAGACCAAAACGCTCTTAAACATTTTACCTATAACCAGTCATTTTAGAATCAGTGCAACGCACAGGCAACTCACTAGTATAATAATATGATTGAAACGCATAGACTTTAGAGATGAATATATTTCAAGATTAAAGAAGTTTTAATATTGCTTTAACATGCAGATGCATCAACTAAAATGATTAAATTGAGTGACGACGAGTACAAAACAGGAACAGAAAGCGAATACCAAATATTATAATAATATATAAATCGGTGAATTTAAAACATTCAAATAGTGGGAATCAACAAATTAAAATAGTTGAGAGTTGGAAATCAACGACAATATATAACTCCGTCTTAAATGTACGTTAAAAAATGGGATTATATATATTATATGGTCGGAATTTTTTTGGGTAGTTAGAGAGTCGGAATAAAAAAAAATTGGGTTCATTACAATGGTTTGGAACTTGGGACTAAATCCGTAAGCATAATTTTAAAATCTATATATTTTTTTTTATCGACTACTATCCGTCTAAAGTTTAAAACGGGACAGTATCGCTCTCATCGATAATAAGACACATATTTTATTTTCGTCATGCATAATGCTTTTTTTTGTCTTATTCATCTACATATGTATATTTGACCCGTCTTAAACTTAAACCGACAGGCCGTCCTAAATAAGATTTGTGTACTTTTATAATATCAAGCAGATGCATTAATTTTTACTTACGTCTAAGTCAAGTATATAAATTCTCTTTACTTTTTACATTGATATACTGCGACACTAAAATCATATTTTTGTTAAATATATTTACTTTCTTATTAATTTTTTCAATTTAATTAAATTAAACCAGTGCATTTTTTGCACGGACGTAAAACTAGTTTTGTACAATGAAATACAGACGTCTTCCGATTCAACCAATCCATATTTCAATAAGTTTCTCTTATGATATTCGTTACAAGCTTATGACGGATCGGTAACTCTCACTTGTGTAGACAAAATAAGTAAGTCTAGGGAATCACAAAATGTTTGTATTTCTCCTACTCACATGTATAATATTTGACCCGTCACAAGTTTGTGACGGACGTCCGTTACAAATGAGAAGTTGTGTCCATCTTTACTCTTATTTCATCGGGATTACCTTTTTTACATACGGACTTTTCTTTCTCAATACATTTTTTCATAAAATTTCCACAAGCTACCTTTTTTTTTTCCTAAACATAAACCCCATTTTGTAAATACTAATAAATATAGATAAAATAACTTTTATATATTTTTCTCTAATAAAAAATTAAACAATAAATCATGATTCTCCAATTATTGAATTAATATTATTTATTAACGATTATTAATACTATTTATTGAAATTATTAAGTTTATATTTTACTAAAATTATATAGATAGCGGTTAACTGTGGTGGTCAACATTTTGGGTTGTCTGAAATTATATACATAGCGCTTAACTGTGGTGGTCGAAATCTTTGGGTTGTGGGTGGTCGACATCTTTGGGTTGTCTGAAATTATATACATAGCGGTTTTAAGTTTATTGAAATTATTAAGTTTATATTTTTTTTTTAAAGTTTTTGTTTCTCTTTTTTCGGTTTTTGTCTCTTTTTTTCTAAATTTTGTTTTTGATTTCATTTAATTAATTAATTAATAGTTAAACGGGGTATGTGACCGAGGGGAGGTGAACGAAGTTGGTGAGGAGTTGGTGGCTGGTGTTTATTACTTGTATTTAAGGGGATAGAAGAAAAAGGAAAATCAATTGAATGAATGATAAAAGAAATGACAAGAACACGGTAGTAAAAATCGTATGTATAAGAGGTCGTATGTAAAAGAGTAATATTTGTAAAAAACATGTCATATTTCATTAGTAATCAATATTAACAATGTATGTTCTACCACAGTCATTTATTTACTTTTACCGCGGTCATTTATTTGCTTTTAATTTGAGAACAATAACCCAGAAGAAACATCCAATTGTGGTAATATATTAAAGATGATGACGAGTTCCAAAACAAAAACATAAAAACAAAGAATTTCAGTTAATTAAATCTGTACATCTAATCATTATTACTATAAAAGAAGGATGGATTTCCGCCTACGTGGCGCAGTCATATCGCAGCATTGGGTATTTCGAGCTCTCACATTCATCCTCAGCATTTTCAATTTTTTTCGACCAATCAGGTTTACTCATCTATGCCACCTCATATTAATTTAATAATTTAATAATAATTTATTTATTTATTTATTATTAAATACAAAAACTGAATCAGAATAATATCCTTCCAAATTTGACTCATTCTCATTTTACCAGAATATAATCATCACAATCATTCTGAATACAATTTTGAATACAATCATTCTTAAAACAATTATCCTTTCTATATTTTGAATAATGATGAAAGAAAGCAAAACGTCACCCAAAACTGATTGTTCGTCTTTTTAAAAAATCATAATCAAAGTCCAACTATTGCCAAATGCTTCACTATGGTTTTTCCCATGTATAATTAAACAATTGCGGGGTTAATTTTGAGAAATTTATACATAATTTTAGTTTTACGCCGCTCAGTGTTATAACCCTAGAATATGTCAAGATCTTAGTTTTACGCCGCCACCTATTGCTCGCCTCTTCTCTTCCATTATACTGTAATTACCTCTCTTCTACAATTTATTTTTCACCTATTTTCCCGTTAATTTACCCATTTACTTTTATTATCCCGAATTATTCATCAATTATCATTCTTCAAAATCAATCGTGAAGTATGACAAGTAAAGATTTTCAAAGCTAGCGAACTAAAGATTATCAAGATTGAGGACGAATCTAATCATGGTAAGATGGAATTTCAAGTTCATTGCATTATTTACCTCTGTATTGTTTCATTTCTACACTTTTTTTTTTAATATAGTTTGATATAGATTGGATTTTGTTAGAGAAAATCATTGATTTATTCATATGTTTGTTGATGTTTTTTTTATTTTTGATAATTTATGATTAATTTGTTTAAATAAATTTCTTTGGAATATATCAAGTGACCGCAAGCAAGGTTTGCTCGAGTTTCAAGTTCCGTGATTCATTCACACCGTAATGTTCAATTGTCCGTTTCAATTACCACGAATTGAGATATTATATTCTTGGTGTTCTTCCTTAATTTGACTACATATATACATTCTGAAATTTGATTTTAATCTATAACTTAACTAGGTATGTATTTAGTAATATTTTACATCTTCTCGACACTAATTGATTCCAATGTTGATTGGTTATGTTTCTAATTGAATGTTATGAGAGTCATGAATGAAGTAGGTGTCTCAAAATGTTAGTTAGAATCTTTTGTAGAACTTCACTTGGCAGAGAAGCAATTCACTTGGTATAGAAGTAGCGTACTAAATTGGTGGGTTTATTTTCTCATTGTTATGTAGATTACTCATTGTACTTATTGTACAATGAGCGAAACTCTGGGGTTGGAATTTGTTGATTCTCTGTCTAGCAAACTAAGTAATCTGCACTGCTGTAATCCAGACTCATTTTCTGAGATGGGCTGTCAACTTGATGATGCGATATCGTTTTTGGGACTTCTACATGAAATAACTGCAGTGCTGTGTGTTGATGACAAAGGCCGAAATGATCTCTTGACTCATCTGGAAGATTTGACTGAGAGGGCTGCATGTCTATCTTACATACATTTGATGAGCGGAGCAGATGAAACAGTATCATTTAATCAGTTGCTGTTACATAATGAGGAACCGGAACTGGGCAAGATCTTTGTTAGATTCATTGATGTTCCAATTTGGGGACTGACAGACTTTAAACAACGCAAGGACGAAGTTATGCTTCAGGCTATCCGGTTTCTGATAAGTAACTTAATGCAGCTAATAAATTCTGAATCTGTTGGAGTAGATTTCACAGAAAAACAAGTTAACAGTTTGGAGTCAGGGCTCAATATTCTGAGGTGTATTCTTACTGATCCGCTTTTGCTGTATCATGAGCAAGAGGAATTAGACGGTATCCTCAAGGAAATTGGAACGGGGATCTGTGAATTAGGAACAATGTTTTGCTACTTATCTGCCAAAATATGCAGAGAGGACATTCATTGTAGTCTGGTGGAAAATGTCGACTGCTTCAAGGGATCGGTCAGTAGAGCTTATATGAAGTTCTGTAAACTGTCGTCGTCCAAGCTGCCTATCTCTGAATTGGGATTTTTAGAGAGTATTCTAGCAAATCTGATGAAATTGAAGGATGGTAAAGTCGACTATGCACCGTCTACTATGCACCAAATTGAAGCACTTCATAATGAATTAATCATATGCAATACATTTCTTGAAGATAATCCATTCAAGCATGATGATCATGAGAAATCGAAAGGCCTTAAAAATCTGATTCTGAACGTAGCTCGCAAAGTTGAATATGTCATAGACACGTTTGAGGATCTCCCAGAATGGTATTTCAGAATGCGTCTAGCTGATCTCACAGAAGAGCTTCAGTTGATCAAAGAAAAGACGACCAAGACAAAGTCCTTCCAAATTCTGATAGAAAAACCTCAAGTCCCAGTGACTATGATATAATATCGATTTTTAAAGTATATAAGAAGAACCACTACACATGAATTTGACACGTGTCACTCTCACATTAAAAATTTTCCCGCCCAAGTTCCCATGATATAATATCGATTTTGGAAAATCTTGGAAAAAACATTCTCGCTGATTAATGTATACAAAATAGAGAATGGCCTGTCCGTGCAATATTTAATAAATCTAGACTGATATTCAAAATCTAAAATATTCCTATGCATTTGAGTGCAAATATATTCTATATAAATTTAAAAGTGTTTAGATTATAAAAATATTCTATATAGATCCGTGCAAAAATATTTTATATAAATATTCTATAAAAATTATTTTATATATCTTTTAAATTTAGACACTTCTTGGTGCCAATAGACCGCAAGCAATATTATTCAAAGATATTATCCGTACAATATTAAATTTATCCGTGCAATATTAAAACCTCCAAAAAATATTCTGACATACAATTGTTGGAAAAAATATTCTCACATTTAATTAATTACCCGTGCAATATTATTCAAATATTCAATTAATTCAATGAGATCCAAACTACCATTTTAAGCGTAACTATAACATATAGTTTCAATTCTATAATAGTACTATTATGTCACGGCTAAATATAAAACTAAGAACTATTTTTAATAATTAGCTATTGATCATTTACACAAGTGTTATATAACCGATCTGTCTTAAAAAAGACTTATTGTTTAATCAAATAGAAACTAATATAGGAGATATTAAATTATACGATCTATATATCTATCTATATATAATTATAATAGAGAAACCATTAGACACATGACAGTCATTAGTTAAATATTTTCCTGCTCAGTAATTATTTCGTTATTTATGATAAAAAATCATTACTTAATTTCTTATTAATATTGATTGTATTATAAGTATGTTATATGAAGGGATATGTTGGTAGAAATATGAGAATAAAAATAACTTATGTATAATACATGAAGAGGTTACACTTATATATACATAGAGAAGGGTATATAGGTCATTTCACTATATATTATAACACTCCCCCTGAAATGACAATGCATAAAATAAATATAATATAATTATTTACAATGCACATGAAATGTTGCCTCATTAAAACCTTACTAGGAAAACCCCGTGGGAAAAACCATAGTGAAGGAAAAAGAGTACAACGTGCAATATCCTATGAGTTTTAGTTATATTGCGGGGTCAGAGAACTTTACTCTACAGAGTTTCTTAACTCTATCAGATGTTCCGGTTTACCTAACCACAACCTAAGACTGAAAGTTGGAGCTATAGTGATGCTTTTAAGAAACATTGACCAAGCAAATGGTTTGTGCAATGGCACCCGAATGGAGGTAAGGCAACTAGGAAATCGCGTTATTAGTGCAACAGTTATTTCTGGCAGTCATATCGGAAGCAATGTCTATATTCCCCGAATCACCTTGACTCCTTCCGATCAAACCAGGTTCCCAATTAAGTTTGAAAGAAGACAGTTTCCTTTAGCGGTTTGTTTCGCTATGACTATCAACAAAAGTCAAGGTCAGTCTCTATCCCGTGTTGGACTTTATCTTCCAAGACCGGTCTTTACCCATGGCCAACTGTACGTTGCTATATCTAGGGTCACCAGTAAGAAAGGTCTAAAAGTGCTACTTCTTGATGAAGAAGGACGGATGACTAATACAACAACAAATGTTGTTTACAAGGAGGTTTTCGAGAAACTGTAATTGTCGTGTTGGGTTATCGAATTTTAATACATCCATTTAATTTATATTTGTTATTTAATATTTTTTTAGTCGTCTATTGTTTTTTCTTACATACCTTATTTATTAATTTTATCATAAGTAATCCAAATATTATCATCATTACTAATAGCTATTCGAAGATTAGTGCACCAGAAAATTCATCTTTTCACCTAATATATCTTATATTCAAACATCCCGTTAAAAAATAATTCGTCCGAATAAACAGAATTGCTATATATTCAAATAAATATACCGACAGCGTCTTTAAAAATAAGTGTACACAACCCCGTGATTTTTCACGGGTGTTACACTAGTTCTCGATTATTGAAAAATTACATCCACTATTTACTGCAACAAAGGAGAATATATTCTTAAAAAAATTGACTTTTAATCACAGAGTGACACCTAAGTTTTGTGGTCGTTACTTTTATATATAGGATATAGGATGATTTGTTTTAATTTAATTTAATTAATTAATCTATCTCTATAAAAACAATATCTTTTAAATGATTCTGATTGGCTCCTTGAATTAAGGAAATAAAGGGGCCCACATTTTTTTTACAATGAATTAATTTTCCTCTTTTCCCCATTCCTTATTCCATAATTTCAGTATTAATTTTATTATTATTTTCTTATTTCCTTATTTATCATCTATATATAATATGTTATATGATTAATTAATTTTCGAATTAATTTTCTTATTCCTTATTTATATTATGTAATATTGTTATATGATTTACCTATAAAATACGATATATGATCAAATTATTTTTAATCAAAAATATAAATAACGGTTCAATATACACCAAAATGATTCAATTAAAAGTCTTATATTCTATAATGCATTCGGTTTAGAATTCGTCATTGTCGTAATAAAATTCAAATTTCAAACTAAAAAAATCATATTCCGAATGTTACATTTAATAATATTTTGTTTATTAATAAGGATCGGGTTGCATATTAATAATAATACTAATAAAATAAACTCGTTTTCTTTATACTATTAAATCTAAAGATTTGAAGAGATTGTGATTGACTTCTTAAAATTACAGTCTAAAAAAATTTTCTTATCCGTCTACTCCCACTGCTAAAAAAATTTCTCTCATTTTCATCATCTCATGCACATAGATGTGCATACCAAGCCTCGAACCAGAGACTTGAGGCTGAAACACAAGTGTCTTAACCATCAAGTCACATGGAGAGTGGTAAATTTCTATCATTTTACTTTCATTTAAAGGTAAGTTGTTTAAAGGGTAAGTTATACAAGTACAATACAATTTTTTATCTATTTTATATGGTTCAGATTTATTTAATAAAGTTTGATTATTTCCGTTAATAACATTAAAATTGAAAATTAATTTCAATCTTATCTATATAATTACAGAAACATTTCAGAAACTCTGGTTGAGTCACGTCATCAATGCAGGTTTTGATTTTTTTTAAGTTCTCCCAAGTGGGTGCCGCAATGTGTGATGAATTTCCAGATACATAACCGCTCGATATTCTAAATAAATGCCTGATATCGTAGTTTCAGAAATATTAAGTAACATTTTTATATAAATCATGATTTTTTACGAAAAACAGTCAGTTTCTATAACATTAAATTAAATATTATATAATTGAATATATATATATATAGGGTCGAGATCCGGTGAGAACCACCCTTATAATGAGAACCATAAGAACCCTCACTAAATCTCCACCATATCTCGCTTCGAAAGTTTCCTTACCTTATCAAAAAAAAAAAGAAAAAAAAAAAAAAAAAAAAAAAACTCGCTTCGAAAGTTTTGATGGATCATTTACCATTAGTTTAAGTTATTCAAATACACATTTTAGTATCATTAAACAAAAAAAATTTATTTTATTAACAAAATATATACTTAGTGTACCAAAATACAATTAGGCATACTAAAACGGCTATAAATGCACGAAAACAACCACTACGTGCATGAAATTTTTTACATGCATGAAAATGATTACTAGGTGCATGAAATAATAGGCTCAACGTGCATTAAAACGAGCTCTAGGTGCATGAAAAATGATAGATACGTCAAAATCGGTAGTAGATGCATGAAAATTAATAATACGTATCTCGCCTCGATTTCCGTCACTAATATATATTTTCTAGACCAAGAAATATGTTCTCTAGCCATAAAATTACATGCCGAATCCAAATATATCATTAATTTTTTTTAAAAAAGTCCGTATGGTAGAGTTCTCACGGTTCTTATTATATTGGTGGTTCTCATATGATCCCAATTATATATATATATATATATATATATATATATATATATATATATATATATATATATATATATATATATATATATATATATATATATATATATATATATATATATATATATATATATATATATATATATATATATAGGGTCAAGATCCGGTGAGAACCACTACTATAATGAGAACCATGAGAACCTTCACTAAATCTCCACCTAATCTCGTTTCGAAAGTTTTGATGGATCATTTACCATTAGTTTAGTTTATTCACACACATTCTTTAGTATCATTAAACAAAATTTATTGATTTTATTAACAAAATATATACTTAATGTACAAAAATACAATTAGGTATACTAAAATGGCTATAGATGCACGAAAAAATCTACTACGTGCATGAAAATTTTTACATGCATGAAAATGATTACTAGGTGCATGAAATAACATGCTCTAGGTGCATGAAAAAGAGTTATAGGTGCATGAAAAATGTTAGGTGCATGAAAAACAGTAGTACGTGCATGAAAATTAATAAAATGTATCTCGCCTCGATTTCCGACACTAGCATATTTTTTTCTCGACAAAGAAATATGTTTTCTAGTCATAAAATTCTATGACGAATCCAAATATGTCATTAATTTTTTTTGAAAAAGTCACTAAGGTAGAGTTCTCAAGGTTCTCATTATGTTGGTGGTTCTCATATGATCCCAATTCTATATATATATATATATATATATATATATATATATATATATGTCTCGTCTAAGACGATTACACAACAATTGAAATAATTAGAATAAACATTATGATTATTAAATATTTACAGCAACAAAAAACCGACCATGCAAAATTTAAAAACATGAGATTTTCAGTAATTTAATATTATGTACAACAGTACGAAATAACAAAATGAACAACCACTGTTCAATAAGTTTTTCTTAAAAAAATAGTATTCGTCTCAAGTTTAAGACATGTTAAATATAGCTGTGACGTCTTAAATGAGATTTTGTGTATCACAAATTCTTATTTGCAACGGCACTATCCGTCGCAAGCTTGCAACGGATACCGTTTACTTTCACAAAATACCCACTTTTTCTCTCTCTCCAACACTATTCATGTGGTCCCCTTTCTCCACTAACTCATTTTCTATCCATTTTATCTCACAAAATACCCGTCACAAATAGTGACCCGTCACAAGCAAGACTTACTATTTGTGTATAATTATTTGAAAGTATTGTTAATAATTAATACTCAATATTAGTATCATTTACGATAATAAACTTTTACACAATAATAAATATCTATATCATTTTTAATTTGCAAGTGTTGTTAATAATTAAGACTCCGTTTGGTATAAGGGGAAACTTTTTAAATTAAGTCTCCTTACATTTTTACTTTGTAAAATAATTAAACATATTAATAATATATTGACCTATTGTGTATATCTATACAATATTATTAAAAGGGTAACCTAAAATGCCACTTAGACAATGCCACCTAGCATTAACAAAAAGCCACGTCACTTATTACACATGACATGGAGCCACATCATTTTTTTTATTTAAAAAGAAAAATGAAAAAAAATACTAAAACATTAAATGTATATAACATAACAAACATTAACCTTTGACATTTTTAAATTCTAGATTAATTAAATAACAATTAAAAATCAAACTTCCTAATAAATTTAAAATATAGATGTTTATTGTTAGAATATTTTAAGCAACAAATAAATACATATAATTCTAATTTTTACACCGTTTATAAAAAAAATAAAAAATTGTAAATATTAAGGGAAATAATAACATATTTAACATTAAATATTAGCCTTTTTAATTTTTAAAACTATAATAGGTTAAACTTCAAATAAAAATTTACAATCTCTAATTTTATAACTTATTAGTAATGAAATATAATGCTCAAAAGTAATAAAATTATACTACATATTTATGTATATTAAAGCAAACCTTTCACATTTCATGTTTCCTTAATCCATATTTATGTATAAATTAAAATTGCTAATTAATAATGAAAATTAATGCTCAAAAATTATAACACTTTTCTACATATTTATGTATATATTAAATTTGATAATAATATAAAAAGATGATCAAAAGTCATAAAACACATCCTTAATTGGCTATAAATTTTTTACAGAAGGCAACATTTGTGAGCCAAAATTCAAGCCAATAAATTTTTTACTCCCATCGTCAACATAATTGTGTGTATCAATAATTTTTCTTATGATTGTGTCAAAATCAAGGTAAGTATATTAAGGTACGGTAATTGTATTAAGTTTTTAAATTAATTAATTATTTATTTATTTTTAAATTTCCTATTTTAAGTATTGTTTTGTTCTCATTTAGGAGCTATCAAAATTTGTGGTGTTCTCCTATTTAAAGGTAAATATACTTTACATTCTTTATAACTCAATGTCATATTTCTTTTATTATTTAAGGGAAAACTTAAATAAATCAAGATAAGGTTAATATTACATATGAATCAAATTCCACCATTTTGTTCATTATTACTACTCAATGTTTTTTTTTGTAGGATGGTTCATGAGATAAACAAGACTATATCCTAGCAAAAAAAATTCTCTATCCACTCCACTCAATACTATATCCTAGCAAAAAATATTAGTATTTCATGAACTTTTAAATGTATGTTTTATTTGAAATTTAATGTTTTCTTATAAATCATTTTCCTTTCTCATAGAATAAAATTGGAGTTGCGACATAGCATATTTAATTTATAAAATTTAATTAAAAGGGTTTTAATGTGACATGACAAATTTTAATGTGACATGACATATTTAATTGTGACATGACATATTTTTAATGTGACATGGAAAATTTATGTGACATAGATTAACTATTTATTATTACATGACATTGATCTAAATTATTTATCTATAAATTAATTTAATTCACTTATTTATTATATTAATGGCTATTATTATTATTATTATTAAATATATATTTTTTTTTCCATAATTTATATAACTCTTACAAATTTATATCAAAATTTCATAATTTATAATGTTATTTTAATTGAAATTTGTTGTAATAGGACACGTTAAATAATTTCATAATTCATAATTAAAGTTAACATTTTAATTGAATATTTTGTAGTAAAACATGTTAATAATTAATTAAAACTTTTCATATTACTTAACACCCACCATCTTTATTGACATTTTACCTATATAATTAAATGGTATTAAATAGGGTAAAACTCTTCATAATACTTAACAACCATCAAATTAAATTAATTAAAAGTTTTTCCTATTGACTTATTTTTTTTAATATAATATGTTAATAAATTGATTAGTATTCTTCTATCCATATTTGTACTATATAATTAAAAGGCAACTTAGCAATATTTAATTTTTTGCCACATAGGATTATCATAATTAAATTCTATTAATTTATATTGGTTAATATTAAAATTATTTTAGAGCTATTTATTAAAACTTTTTAAAGGGTTTACTAACATTTTTTTTGGTGGAAACCATAAGATCCTCATTTAAATTATAAAAATAAATTACGAATTACTCTCATCATTTAAATCTTACAATTTCTCCATCTAATTCTTCATTAAGCATAAATACAGTAGCTAAAAAGTTCTATATGTAGTAATAAAAAGTCTAATAATTTCAATTATAAAGCCAGTAATATCTTTCGATTAAAATAATTATAAGGCAAACCAAACTATCTATTATCAACCATATATCATATTTTTAATTACATAAAATAAGTTCTTAAACCACTTTAGAATTTTGTAAAATAATAATAATAATAATAATAATAATAATAATAATAACCACTTTCATGAACGTATTGGAACAAGAATACATACCTGGGCTGTGGAGGTAGAGACAACCCCTGAAGGCATTGTAAGGCATCTAGGATGCAGCAAGAAGAACCAGTTACTTGACACTCAAATAGCCTTGAAGAGAGGGTCAGTAGCACGGTCAAAAGAGTATCCTAGCCTCAACAACACTTTTCACGTACTGGAATCTGAAGAGGGTAGTCTGGATCCAATTAATTTGGTCCAGCAGCAGCATTCTAATGCTAGTAGTGCTAGGGTTACTCCTTCCTTCCCCTTGTAATGAATATATCTACTTGGAATATTCGGGGCTTCAATAAGCCTACAAAACATAGTGAGGTACTACACTTTTTGAAAAAGACAAAAATAGATATTCTGGGGCTGCTGAAAACCAGAGTCAAGCAATCTCAGTCTGGCAGAATTGTTAAAAGAAATTTTAGAGGTTACAAGTTCTTTGGTAATTACTCTGCTCACCATAATGGAAGAATTTGGCTTATTTGGAACTCCAATACGGTTCAGGTTGATGTTCTTGAGGAGCATGGGCAGGTTGTTCACTGCTTTGTCAAACATTACCTCACTGGGCTGCAGTTTCATTTATCTGTTGTTTATGGCAGCAATGATGCTGTTCAAAGACAAATCCTCTGGACCTCTCTCTGCAATTTTTCCCATAAAATTAAAGAGTGGACAGTCATGGGGGACTTCAATGTTGTACGTAATCCAGCTGAGAAGATAAGTAACATTCCACCTGTTCTTTCAGAGTTATTGGATTTCAATAATTGTCTTCTAAATTGCCATCTAGATGATATGGGGGGCACAGGGAATGCCTTTACCTGGTATAACAAACAAGACCTTACTCGTGTGTATTCAAAACTTGATAGAATACTCATCAATAATCATTGGTTATGTTCTTTCACCCATACTACTGGTCATTTCCCAGAGCCTGGGATCTCAGACCACTGCCCAGCAGTCCTGGTCTTCCATGATGCACCTCCTCCCCCAAAGCAATTTAGGTTCCTCAATTGTTGGATTGAGCACCCTCAGTTTCTCAGCATAATAGGTCAAGCTTGGGCTACCCAATGTTCAGGGAATAAGATGTATAGGCTAATGGCTAAACTTAAAGAGACAAAAAAGCTTCTCAAGACCTTGCACCACCAACATTACTCCAATATCAGTGATAGAGTCAATGCTAAAAGGGATGAACTCGCTGCTTGCTTCCAAAATTTGCAACTTGATCCTCATTCTCAAGATTATATTGATAAAGAGTCTGTGGTCTCTCATCAGTTTGCTGAGCTTAAGGAAATAGAACTGAAAATTCTTTCTCAGAGGGCAAAATTACACCATTTAACTCACTCTGACACTAGCTCTAGCTACTTCTTTCACAAGACAAAAGAGAGACAGCAGAGGAAACAAATTGGAGAGATCATTGGCCGGGATGGAGCTACTTATACTGGCTTGCATGATGTAGGAGATGCTTTTGTGGACTACTACAAGCATCAGTTTGGTACTACTACCCCAGTACAACCCTTACCTTCAGCCACTACCTTGCTAGGACCCCTAGTTGAGGTTGCTGATCATGAGAACCTCAACAAGCAGGTTTCTAGGACTGAAATAAAACAAGCTCTTTTTTCCATGGACTCAAATAAGAGTCCGGGTTTGGATGGTTTCTCAGCAGGATTTTTTAAAGCTGCTTGGAGTATTGTTGGGGATGATTTCTGTTCTGCAATTGAAGAATTCTTTGCTACTGGTTTCTTACCTAAGCAAGCAAACATCACTTTGGTAACTCTTATTCCTAAAACTACTACTCCTAAATCAGTCAAGGAATTTAGGCCTATCTCTTGTTGCTCAGTCATTTATAAAACAATCACAAAAATTCTGACAAATAGACTAAAGACTATAATGCCTAAGCTTGTTGGACAAGAACAAGCTGCCTTTGTACAGGGAAGGAATCTCTTTGAAAATGTGCTGCTCACTCATGGGTTGCTCAAGGGGTATGCTAGAAAACACCTCTCACCTAGATGTATGCTCAAAGTTGATATTAGTAAGGATTTCGATACTCTTCAATGGGATTTCCTGAAGGAAATGCTCCTCCAACTTAACTTCCCTGCCACTTTTATCAAATGGGTTATGAGCTGTGTGCGAGGCTCGTGGTTTACTCTTAATGTCAATGGTACAAATCATGGATTTTTCAAAGGTAGAAGTGGTGTAAGGCAAGGAGATCCCTTGTCGCCTTACCTCTTTGTGTTGAGCA
The DNA here is from genome assembly GCA_029255685.2 of Silene conica. Lineage (NCBI taxonomy): Eukaryota > Viridiplantae > Streptophyta > Magnoliopsida > Caryophyllales > Caryophyllaceae > Silene > Silene conica. The sequence goes on from CM055314.2 coordinate 81,974,162, forward strand.
TGGAGATTTTATCAAGGCAACTTCGAAATATGTGCAGTGCACCCTCTGTTTTCTATCACCCTAAGTGTGCTCGTATGTCCCTCACCCATCTAGTGTTTGCGGATGATTTGATGATTTTTACTAGAGGAGACCTCCCCTCTGTATCTGTTGCTGCAAATATTCTTTTAGATTTCTCCAAATGGTCTGGGTTGACCCCAAATCTAGAGAAAACTGAAGCTTATCTTGGTGGTGTCCCTAATGATATCAAAGCAAATATACTTCAGACAATTGGTATTAGAGAGGGCAGCTTCCCTTTCAAATACCTAGGTATCCCAGTGAACCATTCAAATCTAACAGTGAGTATGTATCATCCCCTCATTATCAAGGTGCAGCTGATTAGGGATGGACTGAATGCTAACCACCTTTCTTATGCAGGGAAGGTGTTAGTGCTTAATACAGTCCTGTTTGGATTGCTAAATTTCTGGAGTTCTTGTTTGTTACTGCCTAAGAGTATTTGTAAGACCATAGATCAGTTTAGCCGAGATATTTTCTGGGGGAGGACTGATGCCTCTAGGAAAATGATTTTCAAGTCCTGGGCTAGCATCTGTAAACCATGGGAGGAAGGGGGTTTTCAGGTCCGTGATCTGAGTATTTGGAATAGAGCTTTTATGCTAAGATGGTTATGGATGCTTGATGCCAGTACTGGTAATATATGGATCAAGTGGTTGCATCATTATTATCTGCAGGGGGAGGATATCTGGTCTATTCCAGAGAAACAAAGTTTTCCAACATGCCTCAAAAGCATTCTAAGGTTAAGGGGTGATTTACTGAGAAAAGTAGGCCATGTTCAGGCTGCTAAAGTCCTGCTACAGAACTGTACTATGAAAGGCAAAAATTCTGTTAAACTTGCTTATCAGAAAATTAGAGAGCCAGGTTCAGTCTTGCCAATGTTCAAAGCCATATTACACTTCTATGGGATCTCAAAGCATATGATTTGCCTATCTATGGCTACCCAGCAAAAGCTCTCCACAGTGGACTTGATACAAGCTAGGGGCATCTCCTTGGCTAATAGATGCTATCTCTGTCTCAGTAATGTTGAGGACCATTCTCATCTATTTTTCCAATGTAGGGTAGCTTCTTCACTTTTGCAGCAGGTATCTCAATGGATAGGGATCAGAATACCATCTACTGATTTGCCTAGTATTCTTTACTGGCTGGGACACAGGAAGAAACGTAGGCATTGGAAGAATAGGTGGCTGAGTTGTGGCATAGGTACCCTTGTCTACGCTATTTGGCAAGAAAGAAACCTTCGTGCTTTTGGCAATGGAATGAGGACTATGAGTGCACTGTTGTTGGAGGTTCAATGTAGTACCAAATCAATTCTTCTGCACAAAACTTCTGAGTCTATTCATGAGGATATCTTAGAATTATGCCATGTAAATAATCAAGTATAGGTTACTCTATAGTTTACCTAGTGGTTATATATACTTTTTGTAAGCCAAACTCATGTAATCCTCCCTTTTTGATGGAATATATGAGAAATACCTTCTTGCAAAAAAAAATAAAATAAATAAATAATAATAATAAAACAAACCTTTTACATACCATATCACATTTTTCCATATATGTTTATATTAAACTTCATAATAATGGAAAAAAGGATGCTCAAAAGTCATGAATCTTGATCTGTTTTATGCCAATATTAAATTTGATAGTAATAATAAAAAAAGTATATTTAAAAGCTATAAAACGCATCCTCAATTGTTTATATATTTTTGATAACAGGCAAACCTGTAAGAAAAAAAACATTTTTTTTATCTATATCGTTATTAAAATGGTATGTGTCATTGATATTTCATGCTATAATTCTATTCACATCTTTGTGTAAGATTGTTTAATAGACGCAGTATTCGACAGTAATGATCCAATTGTTATTCAAGTTGCTGCTTTAAAATTCCTAGTTCCACAATTTATTATTGTTGTATTAGCTTCAATTTTATGGGGATCATGATATATTAGTTTTGTCATTCATAACATTTCTAATCGCGTGTTTTATGTTATTTTTTTAATTGTTGAAATTTTAATATCTAATTGGCGAGGGTGCTCTATTATGGGATTTTTGTTTGTTAATATAGTATTGTATAATTTGATTATATGAATACCTATATTATTAATTAATTTAGCTTATATTGATTTAATTTAGTTTTGGTGGGGTGTCTTAATATCTACTATATATCACTTTAATTTATGATAAATTGTTGTACAAAAGGCTAATTGGCTTTATATACCTCTTAGAACTTGAATTTCGTAAGTTGAGTTGATCGTTGTATATTAATTTCGTAAGTTGAGTTGATCGTTGTATATTATGATATCAAATGACTAAAGTATCACATTACAAACTTAATATCTCGTTAATTTCACGGGTCACAAAACTAGTTGTATTTTATTTACTATAGAATATATACGTACTATCATTTTTTTGGTGTATTGTTTATACCTTCCAGTTTAGTTCATATCGAAACCAAGTAATATAAGATTGTAGGGCGTTATACCTTAATATAAGCATTGCTATTAAATTTGTTTAAAATCAAAGTACAAAATTAAGTTGACTCGACAATTTGCATGGATTTTGACCACAATTAGCGTAGGTATTCTTTCCCTTATCAATCGTTTTATCATTTTTATGATAGGAAATTGCACTTTTGCACCAATATCATCTTATTCAATTATTCGTAAAATATTTAAGCATGAGTTTAAGCATAAAATATTTAAGCATGAGTTTAAGTCATGAAAATGTTATTTTTTTTATTAACATACATCATCTTATTCAATTATTCGTCACAAATCTCTGTTTGACAAAACTAGCTGAAAAGGTAGCTAAAACCTGAAAAGGTAGCTAGAACTTGAAAAGTTACCTGAAACCTGAAAAGCTACCTAAAAAGGTAGCCGGAAATAAACTGTTTGGATACTAGCTGTAAAGGTAGCTGATATTTAACAAAATGACGGAAAAGGACATGCTTTATTATTGATATCTTTTATTTTTTACTATTATTCTTGTGTTATTGTCGTTGACGGCGTTACGTTTTACTAGCCTAAGGGCAATGCGGGCTTCACATACCAGTTCTTAAAATTTTTTTCTTAGATTCTTAATTTCAAGTATAAATTTAACAAGTTATAAAGAAGTTTTTTCAATATATTTGAAAGAGAATGAGAAAATAATTAACATATAACAATTAGGTAAAAAAAAAATTCAAGCAATACACCCTTGAAAATATATTTTAGCGATACAAAAATAATTCTTTATTAAAATCATACAAAAAAATATTAATTAAGCTTCACCCGAAATTAAAGTAGCAATCATATCGCGGATATTAGACCAAGGGCAGAATAAAAACTATTTCAGGTACATTTTTCTCTCAAATCAGGTACTTGCCAAACACCCAAAAAAAATAAGGTACTGATTATTTTAGCAAAAAAGTCATTTCAGACAAATTAGGTACCTTATTTACCTTGCCAAACACGCCCTAAAACTAGTTTATAAAATCCTTGAAAAAATAAATAAATAAATTTAATACCAATAGGGGAGTTGGTGGTTGGTGTTTATTAATTGTATTTAAGGGGATGAAAGAAGAGGGAAAATCAATTAGGATTAATTGATACAAAGTATTTAAGGGGATGAAAGAAGAGGGAAAATCAATTAGGATTAATTGATACAAAGTATTTAAGTGGATGAAAGAAGAGGGAAAATCAATTAGGATTAATTGATACAAATATTTTGAACTATGAGTGTGCTGCTCAAAATACTCCTAACTCTATTTGAACTACTAATATAATCAACTAATTCTCTCAATCGTTTCGCTTTTATTATAATATATGACCTGTTGCATGCTAAATAAGTGAAGAAATTTCTAACCCTTTTTTAACCCGTCTTTCTCTTTTTACTCTATTAAAATATTCACCTAATCACTCCATTAAAACATGCTACAATAAGTTAATAAAACAACAAATTCTATTCAAAGAAAATGAGGGCATTAGTTAGTTATATTAGTAATTAAAATAAAGTTTAGAGTATTTTGAGCAATTCATTCATAGTTCGGAATATTTCTATCAATTAATCCAATCAATTAAATGATAAAAGAATGACGAGAACACTCTAGTAAAGAATCATATGTGAAAGATCATGTCCTACTCTCTCCATTTTTTTCTACTTGACCTATCATTCCTATTCGTTGTGGAGCAGTATTTTTTTATTTTTTGTGCATAAAGTATAAATGCACAATTATTATAGGAGGGATTATAATTTTTAAAAATACGTAGCTAAACATATTAAACACGTAAGTAAAAAAGCAAATGTATTTAGTGAAAAAAAATGGACGGAGTATTTCATTAGTAATCAAAGCAGTCATTTATTTACTTTCATAGCGGTCATTTATTAAAAAATGTACTTTTAATTTGAGGAGAATAACCAAGAAGAAACATCCAATTGTGGTTATATATTAGAGATGATGACGAGTTCCAAAACAAAAACATAAAAGCAAAGAATTTCAGTTAATTAAATCTGTACATCTAGTTCTCGCCTATAGAAAAATTACATCAACTATTTACTGCAACAAAAGAGAATTTACATTTACATTCACACAAATAAGAACAAATAAATCATTAATTATCCTAAAAAAGACAGATTAACTAACTCCATCAGGAAATGGAAAAATGAATAAGAAGAGGGAGGAAAACGGAGAGGAGAAAAAACAGATTAAACGGTGAAGTAATAAAAATAAGTGAAAGTAAAAAGTAAATCCTAATTGAAGAAGGCAGTAAATAAGAACCAGGAAGTATGAAGATAGAAAAGCGTAAAATCAAGAAAAAGCAAAAACAAAAAAACGAGTAAAAACAGCAGAAGCCGGTCAATTTACGGTTAATACGAAACAAACCAAAAATTGAAGATAAGAAACCAACGGTGAGTGTGACGACAGATCCCTGGTAGACCGTCAAATACGTTTCGGTAACGGAACTATTTGGATTTGAATTTGAATTTTGGATTTGAGAAATAATTAAAACAATGTGAATTACGAAGAAAATTCTGTTGATTGTAATCAAGTGGAAATCCGATAGCCAGCTCCTCTGGTTTGATCGGGTCGTGTTCGAAGTCATCCTCGTGGTCCTCGTCATTGTTAGCTGGCTTGACTTGACTGATTGGTAGAAACGGATGTAACTGTGATGAAGATGATAGAGTTATTAATGGTGGGCAGGGAAGAATTTTGGAGGGATTGAATTTCTTGTATGGACTGAATTCCAAGCGGCGGACATGTCAATTTGTTTGATTTGACATTTGACCTAAAATCCCCGTTACTTTCCTTTCAGTTTCCTAGCTCTTGTATGGGCCAGTGGGCCACACCCAACCCAACGTATGGACAAGGAAGGTTCATTTTGCAACTACTCATTTATTGATAGCCAAACGATTAATCACGAATTCTCGTCTGTGATTACGGTATTCGTCACAAACTTGTGACGGATACTATTTTTTTCATAAAATATCCATGAGAGGTGAGTGGGAAAGTACATGAACGGTGTCTTATTTTGTCCCCTCTCCCTTTTTGTAAGAAGTCGCATACTTGTAACGAGATTTGCGCGTCACAAGCAAGACCTGCTTGTGATTAATATAGTCCACAAGCAAAACACATGATGTGATGTTTCGTTTCCAAAAAAAGGTTGTGTACAAATCAAACTCATATTAGGGATGGTAGTGGAGCAGATCCCGACTCAGATTTTTAAGGTCTAATCCTAATAAATTAGGTAATTAGGTATGAATCTGAATTTTTGAAACCCGTTGTATTTGGCTTATTTACTTCTATGAGTAAGACATACTATTGATTATTGAAAGACAAGTGTTTAATATGGTCCACAAGGAAAACTTATTCTGGTGATGTGATATTTTCTTCCGGAACAAATATTGTGCAAAAGGAATTCTATTTCGTAACTGAGGCTCCTTTTTTTTGAAACGAGCTGAATTAAAATTAAATAGAGTAGAGTTCAATTAAGCTAAATTGAGTGGAACTAGACCTGTCAAAACCTAACCCGACCCGAAAACCGACCGCAACCCGACCCGTAAATAACCCGTAAATGACCCGGTTTTTTCAACCCGAACCCGAAAGATACCCGAACCCGTTTTGACCCGTAAATAGCGGGTCAAAACCCGACCCGCAGCGGGTTGACCGTTGGGTCAAGACAATATATCATTTTTAAAATATACAATGTTATATAAGTATTGATAACTTATAAATTTTTAAAGAGAAATATGTATATATATGCGGTATGTCACGTCATCACCTCAAACAACATGCCACGTCATCACCTCAAACAACAAGCCACGTCATCATCTCAAAGTGTGTGTCACACCGTCACTTTCACCGTAGTACGTCGAATTGCATTTCACGTCAGCAGCGCCAACTCATCACCACGAACCATATGCCACGTCATCACATCGAAGTGTGTGTCACGTCGTCACTTTTAGTGTAGTACGTCAAGTTACATTCCACTTTAGCACTGTCACCTCATTATTTCGACGGACCACATGTCACATCATTACATCGAAATGTGTGCCACACGGTCACTTACACCTCCTTCCACATAATTGCCTAGGACCACATGCCACATCATCACCTCAAAATATGTATCATACCGTCACTTTACCGTATTACGTCGAACTGAACCGCACTTCGCGTCAACACTTCCACCTCATCGCCTCATATCACATGTCACGTCATCATAGTTATCTTTTTTGAGTCTTATTATCGTACTTAGCGAGTTAGTAAAGGTGATGATAATGATAACGATGGTAATGTTGGTGGTGAGGCAAAAATGGTGACAATTAAGTTGACTAAAACGAGCAAGAGGATAAAAAACGTATAAAGGGTAGGAATTGCGATATAAAAGAAGTTTTAAAAAATGTGACGAAAAGATGTTGATTGACCCGTATTTTTACCCGAACCCGACCCGGAACCCGTATAGACATGACCCGTATTCTACCCGACCCGAATACACCCGACCTGTATTTTACCCGAACCCGTATCTACCCGACCCGCAACCCGACCGTTCGACCTGTTTGACAGGTCTAAGTGGAACTGAGGTGGTGAAGTGAATTTAGTTGAATTAAAATCAATTTTGTGAAAAACTTAACTGAACATAATGGATTAAACGTAAATAAAACTTAACTGTTTACAGCTAAGCAAAACTGAAATGAGCTAAAATTAAGCTAGAACACAATGGATTCTTTACCCATTTTCATGAAGTTGGTGAAAAAAGATAAATGGGTAATGTGGACAAAATAGTGAAAAGTAACTTAAAAAATTAGTGAAAATTTTCACCTGAGTGAAAATTGAGCAAAACATGGAGTAGGAAGTCTTTGTGAAGCTTTTAGTACTATTTTAATAATAAATTAATAACATCATTGAATATGACGTACCAATAAATTAACCCGATTACGAAACGTCGTCGACGTTTTATAACAAATCGTCGACGTTTTTTTAGAAAAAAGACCAACTTACCCTTCCTCTCTCATTCATTCATTCATTCAAACCACATTAAAGAATTCCGCTCTCCCTCCCTCCTTATACACTGCTGACAGCCGACAACCCACCACCACCACCACCACCGACACCACACGACCACCACTGCTCCACCACGCGACCACCATTGTTCCGGTAAGCTTTGTTTTTGTTGCTTTTTTTTTAATTAATTTTTTTCCTTGTAAAAAGACGTGAGTTTTTAATTAATTTTGTTAAAGTTGTATAATTTGTTATTATTTTTTTGTTGTTGTTGTTGTTGTTGTTGCTGTTGTTAATTAGGCTAGTAATTCGAATTGTTATTGTTGTTTTTGTTAATTTTTTCAATTTTTCTCTTGAATTTGTGTTTTATTTTGTTGTTGTTGTTAGTTGTTATTGTTTGTAGTTGTTATTGTTGTTAGTATTGTTGTTAGTGTTTGCATAGATTGAATGAATGAGAAAATGAAAACTGGATTGATGGGTGAGGGGTAGGACGTGAAAAACGTTCGTCGGGTTGGGGGTAGGACGTGGAACACAAACGTCCCTCATGATGAGGGACGTGTAGACTCAATGTCCCCCATGGAGGGGACGTGTGGATTCGAAGTCCCCCATGGGGGAGGACGTGTGAAACCAACGTCCATAGTGTCTAGGACGTGTGGTTTTCACGTCTTATTGTGGTTGGGACGTGTGGTTTTCACGTCCCTGCTTGGGTTGGACGTGAAATCTGCATGTCCCTCCATGGTTCGGACTTTGAAATTCAAAGTCCCTCCATGGTTCAGACTCTTTTTTTTCGTTTTAATCGTATATTTTCAATTTTAATAGTTAAACGTTAATTCTTTTTAAAAAAAGTTGTTAATTTTGTATTTAAATGGGTAGTTTATATTTAATTGTATAAAAAATTGTTAATTTTGCATTTAAATGGGTAGTTTATATTATTTAAGTTGTTAATTTTGTGTAATTTTGATTTTATTTTGTATTTTATTAGTTTTTTATGAAAAGTTGTTTAATTTTATTTATGTAACGTTCTAATCTCTTAAATGCAGATGTCTTACAGCGAAGATGCTATTATGATTGAAATAGGTCGTACGATAGGCCGAAGAGTGACGGGCTCTAAGCGGCGTGTCCCTATAGAAGCAGCAGCAACAACAACGCCACGGCCTGGTCGGGGAGGTAGGGGTATGGGAAGGGGAAGGGGAAAGGGTCTCCTAATCAGGTCTCCCAACCCTACTTCGAGGACGAGTTTCAGTTACCAAGAACGTTTTTCAGGGAGCCAGTTAGTAGTTATGATGACGAGGAGGAGGAGCATTTTGAGGAAACGGTCGGGATGATGATCCTGATGACGACGATGATGATGATGAGGAGGATGATGACTCCCACTTTTTGGACGAGGAGGCCGTTGTTCGACCACCTAAGAAGGTGGTACGTGATGCTAGCGTCCGATATAAGCAGGTTGTGGAGGGTGCTTCTAGTAGCACGGGGAGGAAGAAGACTCCGGATCTTTTGATGTGTGCATTTTATATAGACCTTTTAGGCCATATTACCAAGCATTTCCATGCTTATTCCGTAGTATTTTGCTGCAAATGTCCCCCGAATAGTCTACTTTGGTTTGTTTTGCTATTTTGCAGATATGAGCCGGCAAAGATCATAATCAAGCCTAAAACATGTCCTTATGCATGCATTTAAGAGAAGAGTTGATTCGAAGCATATTACTACTATTTTGAGATGCGCAAAGGAGCAATGAAAGTCTATCAAGCGAAGGAAGAACTTCAATTTGCTAGTACCTATTTTGGAGAGACATATCTCGAGTTCTACAACAGATAATCAGATGGTTCCAATTGGAGATTAAAGCTTATCCTCTTAGCTTTCCAACGCCACCAAGAACGCTTGATTTGAGCGAGTAACGAAGAAATGACAGCCATTTGAAGTTCAATGCGCAGTGCAGGAAATACTCGCTGAGAAGTGCTCGATCGACCAACATACCTGTTCGATCGAGAGCTTTTCTCCTCGATCGAGAGGTTTTGGTTCTTAACCCTCTCGATCGAGAGCTTTTCATACCCATTATTCTCGATCGAGAGCTTTTGATAGTCATTCTTCTCGATCGAGAGCTTTTGATAGCTTTTCTTCTCGATCGAGAGGTTTTCCTCTCGATCGAGAGCCTTATCGGGTGTCTCTTCAGATTTCCCGAGAACTTTTATCAGTTTTCTTTCTAGTTTGCTATAAGAACTCGTTGTGAGTTCATTCTAGGTTGTCATCTCTTTTATCAGACTTATCATGGGCCTGTTTTAGTCGTCACACTTCATAAAAAATATCAGATACTTTTCCTTTCGTACTTTCTTTTCCTTATTCGCTCTTTTAAGGATTATCAGTCGGTTTTCGTTACTGTTCTTACGCCGGAACTTACTTTCTTGTAATCCTCTTCTCTTTTTATCCTTAATCTTACTGTTCTTGTCTATTTTCTGTTCATCGCACGTTTTTCATTCTGTTTCTTCTCGTTTTTGCTTCGTTTTTCGTGCCTCCGTCTCGCGTTTTATGCTTCTGTTTCGTTCTCTGTTCTAGTACTCCTGTCTTGTTTCTGTACTATCCTCTTTATCCCTGTTTTCTTCTGCTCCTTTTCACATAGTTCTTATTGTTGTATACTCGTTAATTGCCTCGGTTTGTGTGCCCCTGTTTCGCCCTTGTTCTCGTTTAAAAGCATTGGGAACCGTGTCCTTGTGCTTCGTTTTCTGTCTCGGTTCCTCCCTGTTTCCATCATTATTTTCATTCTGTTTTTGCACTATGTCAATTGTTAACATGGTTGTCGTAGTTGTATTCGTTTGTAATTACGTTATGGGTAGCTAAATCTGTTATATGCCGGGATGAGGGAAACTGTGTCATATGCATGATAGGTTATAACCGGGTTGGGTAGTTTTGCGGTAGGAATTGTTGTTGAGCAATTTATATTTTGTTTGGTTGAATGAATGCATGCAGGAGACTATTCGTTTAGTTAAACCCCGACCTAGATCGGAAGATTGGAAGGGTAAGGCTTGCTTAGCAATAATAATTAGTTTCTGGGAGGGCGGAAGTCAAGCAGAAATGACCTTAGGGCGACTTAAGACCGGAAGGTATAGTCGGATTAGAGACGTGACTGTAATAACCTAGCCCTTCCTACCAATAATTTGACCAACCTAGTTTATACCGATAGTGGTGACGACACAGTGACCTGAAATCCTAGCATATTCCTCTTTTCCGAATTTGTTTTATATCTTTCTCGTTTCTTTCCGTAGTTTAGATAAACAATTTAAAACCCCCTTTTTGTGACATTCCGACAGACCAATTTAAACATATATTTAGCAACTTTGCCTCCCTGTGGAGATCGACCCTACTTGCCGCTGACTTCTGTCAGTAGTTACTAGGTTTTATTTTTGGTACTGAAACGACGGTATCAAATTTTGGCGCCGTTGCCGGGGAGGCGACGCTTTTTATCTATTTAATTTTGTCTGTTTTTCGTCTCAAGGAAAGGCTAAGTACCTTGAGGTTGTTCTTATTTTTTTCTTTAGTGCTGTTTTGATAGGCCCACATGTTTATTAGACAGGTTACAGAGGGAGATTTTTGAAGGGAAGACTTGAGTACCTTCGATCCCTTTGCCAAGGCGACGTCTGTATCCCGACTGATCGCTCAGTTTGAAGCTCAAACTGAAAAATCTGCTAAATGGGAGAGGAAGGAATCTTGGGGTTGTGGTAATTACCACACTACACCACAACCGGTACCACAACAAACCCCTGCACCTGCTGAAAATAATGAGATCGCTGAAATAGTCGAGATGAAAAAGGCATTGACATTAAGGGTGCAATCAAACTCCAACGCTATCCGTTTTGAGAATTTGCAAGTCCAAGTGAACGAATTGAGGAAAGGAATTGAGCGAGAGGAGGCTGATTCAAGAGCATCGAGGAGTAATCTTCTCGATCGAGTACCTGACAGTATTCGATCGAGTAAAATGGAGGACAAGTCTCTCGATCGAGCTGCTGCAATTGCTCGATCGAGCAAGTATGAGGAAAAAGACCTCGATCGAGTAAATCAAAGTTGTAATACTCCGTATTTTATTATATTTTATTTTATTATTAATAATTATTTGGGCGTGCTTATAGTTATTTGAACGTTCGTATTCGATGATTAATTTATCGAATAAGTGTGTTGTTGTTATATCTCGTCTTTTCTTTATATTATTTAATATTATAGTTATCGTGTCGATATATTCAATAATTAAGTTACCACATAACGGACATAAGATATCAGACCTCATTTAATCATAAAACCGTGTTAATGTCATGGCATTGGGCTTTGGAGTGCGTGCAACCTATGGCCCATACACGGCTATCACAAACAAAACACAAACATCGAATTATCTCTCTCAGCCGCCCTACTTTACTCAAAATTTCTAACCCTATTTTGACCTATCAAACCAATACAACACACCCCCTTTACTGCCGCCGTGTCAAGGACAAAAGAGGAGGGTTCAATAGGCGCGTTGGGGTTGTCGGTGGTGGTTCGTTTTCACCTGAAAGACAGTGCACTCACCGGCGTTCTTTCACTTCGCAGGTTTTCACTCTTTTCAATTCGTATTTTCGACCTTTAAAATCATGTTTTAGTTCAGATCTTTTGCATAATGTTCATCTGGGTTGTATGTTGGTCGTGTGTTGACTCTTTTAGGGTCGTCGTTAACCACCTAGGACCACCAATAAGGCTAGTTCGTCGACTATTCAGAGGCGCGAGTTTTATTGCCGAAACAGAGTATGTGAACGTGGACCTTTTATGCGTGTATTCGAATGCGCTTCTGGGTATCGTTTTTATGGATGTTAGAGTATATTGTTAGAGGGTAGTATGAGGTATGTTTTGATGGATGTCACGGTGGTTTGGGGTTGTTGTGTCGGTCAGTACAGTAGCTTTCGTTTGGGTAGGTACAACGTGAGTCAGAACAGTAGCGTGACAATGGGTTGTTACGACGGGTACTGTCGGTTATTGCTGCGGCGTCAACGACAACCAGTGACCTCCCTGGAACCACCACGGCTCAGAGGCGAGCCTGGTGGTGTCCCAGGCGAGGTTAGGGGTTGTTGTTGGTGTCGGGAATGGTGGATATGTGGGTGGTTGGTCACGTTGCTGGCGGGTATTGTGGCTGTTGGTTGTTGCGTTTGTTGCAATATGTGTGTTAATATTATTATTATTATTATTATTATTATTATTATTATTATTATTAATCTTATTCAATTATTATTAGTTCTATGTTTATCATTGTTGTTAGTTATTACTATTATTACTAATGTTATAATTAGTGTTTTTTTTTTATATATTAAAGACTAGTTATTGTTAATGTTGTTATGATGATTAATGACATGATAATAGTGTTTTGATATTATTATTGTTGGTGTTGTTGTTGTTCTTGAATTAGCAATTTTTGGTCATTTGAAACCCGACTATATTTAGTAAATAATAATAACGGTATCTATGTTAACGTCGTTTATTTGTGAAGGGCGGTATTTGGTTGTTTATGAGTCGGGAAGTTAATGTTTTGAGGAAACTACTATTTCGGGAAAATTTCCATTTCGAGAAACTTTCCACTTGTAGGAAGTTACTATTTATAGTAAGTGTAAGTTGACTTATGGGGGTTTGGGAAGTTTATTAATTCGTTACGTGTACATGTTTAGGTGACGGGTTTCGCGTGGAATATTTCTAGCGAGTTTTGGATTGTCTGCACTTCTGCTATTTGAGGTAGGGGATTAACTGTGCACTCGTTTATGATGTGAAACATGATCATTAACTGTTGTGAATTATATATATATCTTGTTGAATGAATAATGTTGTGATATTATATATTGGCTATATATTCTTATGGTGCGGAGATAAAGGGTCTGTGATTGGTGCGGAGATAAAGGGTCTGTGATTGGTGCGGAGATAAAGGGTCTGTGATCGGTGCGGAGTTTATTTGGTGTTGGATCGGTGCGGAGTTTATTTGGTGTTGGATCGGTGCGGAGTTTATTTGGCGTTGGATCGGTGCGGAGTATATTATATTGTTGTCTTATTTATTTTTCCTCTACTCAACCTCGTGGTTGACCCTGTGTATTCGTGCGACACCTGTGATGATCCGTAATGGGGAGCAGTTTTGACAGGAAAGATGGTGCTGTGGGAGCATGGGATGGCGTGAGCACTTGCATGGACCGACTTAGATGTAGATCACCTACTTTGTAGTCATCAGTTGTACTTTTATTCCGCTATGTAGTATTTGTAATACCAAAGTTTAAATTTTACCAGCTTTTATATAAAGTACTTTGGTTTGATTTACTTTGTTATTCACTGCCTCGGATATTCCGAGATGGTAACAGCCCAATTTACTGAGGATGTCTTGCTAAAGGCTCCTTAATAAATCGGGGTGTTACAAAGTGGTATCAGAGCGAACGATCCTCAGGCCTAAACCAAATGAATAATAATGAACGTAGGAGGAGTCTAATAAAATGAACCCCGAGATGAAACTGATAGGAGCCCCAAAAAGGAACGGGATGAGTTAGGGGCCCCCTCACACCAAACCTGGGCCCTTTCTGTTCTGTCTCGGGAACCCAAAGAGAGTAATTGAAGAGTGGGGTAGTGAAGAGTCTATTGATATGATATACTCAAGAAGGGGGGGTTGAATTGAGTATGCCTTCTTTTTGAAATCTTCTTCGATGTGTGTGTAGTTGTATGATGATCGTTGAGTAGAGCAATAATAAAGTAGAGACACGATATTTTTGAAGTGGTTCAGTCTCACACTCTGAGACCTACGTCCACTATTCTCGATTAATAAAATTAGTACCAACTCTGGATTACAATTTTATCAACCCTACTCGTGCGACTTTGATGTTAGTCACAACTCAATCTAGATACCGCTAAATATCTAGCTACGACAAATACCGTTAAATATTTGTCTTACAACGAGTACCGCTAAATACTCAATCTATCTTACGTGAATAAGATAAAGTCTTCAATAGTTTCTTGGTGTCACAATCTTGAATGAAAAAGATCAATGCTTGAGCACTTGAATCTTGAATCGGATTTGACAATTAAAGCTCGAATATTGAAGAAACACGATCGGCGGTTTTCTCTTGATTTGCGTGTATGTGTGTTGTGTATTTTGTGAGATTTAATGTGTCATGGTTAGTCTATTTATATAGAATATGTATCTAGGTATTTCAAACCCTAGATGATTTAGGAATATTACTTAAACTAGAATACTAGTCTTTTAGTAATATTACCTTAAATCTAATCTTAATATATTTAGGAAAGATTTAATAATATACTACATGTATTATATAAGGAAACAATTTCCTAATTCATATTTAGGAAAGATCTTTATATAATAAACAATTAGTATCCATATTAAATCAACTTCCTAAAACATGTCAAAGATAATAAAATATATTACCATAATATAATCTTTAGTTTGTTTAGGACATTAAATAAATACATAATATTTATTTAGGAAAGTCCTACACGATTTTGGTAATGTGGCATATCACACGATTTACCAAAATCGAAACAAACTATATTTAGACTATATATTTTTGACAATTAAAATCATATAAAAATCTTTAGTTTATTTTAGTAATAAATAATTATCTCATAAGATATTTATTTATTTCTTATTTAACCAAAAGATATTTTATATAACCCTATTAAGATTAACAATTCCATATTTAAATAGAATACCATTTAAACACTAAATCACACGACACAAATAAGGAAACCAATGTTTCAACTTATCCACATATATATTTCGATCATTTCTTCATAATGTAGAGGTATAGCTACGAGCTATAACTTGAATCAAACTTGTACTAAAGTTATAGTTGATAATTATAACTTTACTTCTTTATGCGCGCTTGTGATCTTCTATCAATCTTCGATATAGTCAACTCATTGACTAATATGCTTGATCTTTTACACTTGATTGATTAGATCTTGTTACTAAATTTCTGTACACTTAGCACACGATTATACATACGAGTATATAATATATAAATAACTAGACTTGTCATTATCAAAACATAAACATATATACTATATATATATATTTGAATATATGGTTCAACAAATTCCCCCTTTTTGATGATGGCAAGTCTCTCTTAGATTTCGTGTCTAAGTGTATGTTCCCCCTCAATATAATAAGGGTCATTCATAGCAAAGAGTCACTTAGGGTTTCTATCTTCTATCTATCCCATATCCTTTAAGGACCCTAAGAGACAATGAATTACGACAAGGAGCAAGCTTAGGCAAATTCTAATCTAAGTCGCATTTTTCCCCCTCTTGACATCATCGAAAAGATGAGAACAAAGACATGAAACGACTAGAATAATACACTACGAAACATAAGCAAGCATATAAACGAGTCGAAATAATATGAACATAGAGAATATCATACAATCACAAATGAAATGTTAAAAATATACACAACAATCCGAAGTATTAAGCCAATGGGCCGAATGAAAATAGGCTAGTGTTAAAAAGAAAGCTGGGCCGGCTTAAGAGATAGGTTCCTGCAAAAGGTAACAATTTAGATGGGCCAAGGAATAAGATAGGCAATTGGGCCACATCAAAAACAATAATAGAGTTTGTTAAACTTAGGAAATCCGAGAGATAGGCAAAAAAATACGGGATAGGGCCTCGGATTCCTTGTTGGGCTAGGTTAGGTATTGGGCCACAAAAGCTAAGATTGTTTATAAGTCCACCGGACTTAGAGCAAAAAGAAAACAACAACACCACCACCAACGTAATCCAAGACGAACAAGAATGGATACGGATCATCAAGAACGAGAGCTTGAACCCGGATTTTTTGCATATGGGTTCACATAATCGGGTCGGGTGCGATACTCAAGCGACTCCAGCCTATCCAAACAACTTGCTACGTTTCTTCCCTGAGCATTTAACGCGATTTCAAAGTTGAGCACTTTGAGAGATAGTGCTTTGACGGCCTCGAGAGCTTGAGATGCGTCTTCCCGTAACAACCCGTGATCCCTTACCATTGCTCCTCCCTGAGTCGTAATGAACGAAAGTCGATCACTAATGCTAAGCAATTCCGAGCACACTACTGATACCTCAGAGCCAATTTTAACTAAGTGTTTATCAACCTTGTTCATCCATTCGTGAACATCAGCCTCAAAATCACGTCCTCTCTTCTTCCCACTACTTCCTGCCTCGCCATTGCACTTCTGCCCTTCACACAATCCAATGAGCTTATCCATCTTTGCCTCAATATTAGCAAGCAATGGAGATGAATTCGGAACAGGCTCCTGACCAACATTCTTTCCAAACGAGAGATCATCCCCTTCAAAACATATCCCCATTAGTTTTAATACCCGATCATTCATCTTGTCACGAGGCTTGATTCCAAAACTCAAGTCATCAACAACTCCCTTCTTAAACAGAAGCTCAGACACCCACATCCCATAAGGAATGTCGAGTGTAGAGCATGGTTTCTCCTTCACAAGAACACTCGAAATTTGCAAGATTTTGTTATAAACAAGCGAAGCCAAGTCAATCTTGACACCTTCTAACCAATTGTACAATACCACTGCCTCAATACTCGAAAGTTTATCCCTTCCCCCTCTTCGTGGTAAGACTGTGTTCCACAAATAATTGACAAACAATTTCAGTTTTGGGGAGAAGGTTACGGTTAACAGGGGACTAGTCTCCGTTGCAGATTCATCAAAATACCTCTTAATATCCATCTTTTGTATTTTTGAAACCCCATTCCACTCCTTCCTAGGGTCAACAACCAAACCTCTATGATCAATCTTAAAGATCTCACAGAAATCAGAGATAGTTACCACAACATCTTTACCATTCACTATGGCATGCAACCCTTCATCACAACCTTTGACTGACGCAAAAAATTGAACAATTTCGATTGGAAAAATTAACCCAGAGAAATTACTAACGAATTCCCAACCCTGAAACTTCAAGAAATCTTTAAAGAACGACAAAGATTTCGTATTTTCAACCCAAGACTCTGGATAATATCGACCCCCATGAATGGCATAAGGTAGAATACGTTCAATTAACATACCTTCTTGCTTAGTCATGCGCACCTTCTCAAGACCCTCCCTAGTTGCTTCAACTGAATACTCGGAAAACAGAGGACGCGGGTTTTGAGAGTGAGAACCCATTTCATGCATGTTATCAGGAATGGACGGAGATTGTCGGTTTAGTTTCCTTCGTTTGCCTTTGTCAGATGGTGGTGCAGAGGTGGCGAAGGGTGTTGGTGACGGTGGGGGTGACGGAGTTGGAGAAGGAGGTGAAGGTTTCTTTTGTTGTGAGCGGGTGGCGCGTGATGGAGGCATGGTGGTGAGAAAAATGGTATTTTGAGTTGGGGTGTTTGCCGGAGATTTTGGTAGATTATAATGGCGATGGAGGTTTTGGAGAGTAATAATGGAGGAAGTGATAAGTAATTTTTAGGGAGTTTGGGTTTGGGACGGTAAGAGATGGTAAATGTGAGGTGAGTGGTTTGTTGGGGTAATAATTAAGGTGGGGTGAAAGTCAAAACCTAGGTGATAGGTTGGGTTACGTGGCAGTGGGGACCAACACACACACGGTTTGTGTGTTGTTTTAAGGTAAGTTTTAGTTTTATTTGTAATATTTGCTTATTATTATTTTGTATAATATGTTAAAACGTATATGTAGGTAAGTTGTAATATGTGACGTAATATTATTGTGAGATCGATTGTGCACACATTCATATGTAAATCATATAATATAACTATAATCACAAAATTTAACATCGAATATATACATACACATGCAGCGGAGTATACGGACACAGTCATATAATCTCATCTAAACCGTAGTCAATCATTGGGTTATTTTTGCTTTTAAGATTTGATTAGGTGCCACCGATTAAACCAATTTCCAATCGCAAAGTCTCAAAGCGTTCTCTAGCCAATGGTTTAGTGAAGATATCTGCCCACTGATTTTCCGTACTACAAAATTCCAATTTTATATTTTTCTTTTCAACATGGTCTCTTAGAAAATGGTGTCTAATTTCAATATGTTTGGTCCTTGAGTGTTGGGCTGGGTTTTTAGATATAATTATAGCACTCGTATTATCACATAATATAGGCACACATCCAACATCAACACCATAATCATGTAACTGTTGTTTTAACCATAAAAGTTGAGAACATACCAGTGCGGCTGCAATATATTCTGCTTCAGCGGTTGAGAGAGCGACAGAATTTTGTTTCTTGGATCCCCAAGATATAATACAAGGACCTACAAAGGTAGCAAGTCCGGAGGTACTTTTTCTGTCTAATGAGCATCCTGCATAATCCGCATCTGAATATCCTACTAGGTTAAAGTTACAATCCATAGGATACCATAGATATAATTTTGAGGTTCCGATTAGGTATCTTAGAATTCTCTTAACTGCAATCATATGTGATTCTTTTGGTGCAGATTGGAATCTCGCACAAACACAGACACTAAACATTATATCTGGACGACTTGCTGTAAGATAAAGAAGTGAGCCAATCATACCTCGGTAAGTTGTTTCGTCTACAGACTTACCATCTTCGTCTTTGGTTAGCTTCTTATCTGTGACCATTGGAGTAGGCATTGCATGAGAGGTTTCCATTCCAAATTTCTTTAGTAACTCTTTGACGTATTTTTGTTGATGAACTTTGATTCCTTCTTCAGTTTGTTGTATTTGAAGTCCAAGGAAGAACTTTAGTTCTCCCATCATACTCATCTCGAATTCAGAAGTCATCAACTCAGAGAAGTACTTGCACAACTTTTTATTAGTTGAGCCAAAAATAATATCGTCAACATAGATCTGAACGACTAGTAGATCTGAGTTTTCACTTTTAAGAAATAAGGTTTTATCCACAGATCCTCTCTTGAATCCACTCTCCAATAGGAATTTTGATAATCTGTCGTACCATGCTCTAGGTGCTTGTTTCAGACCATAGAGAGCTTTGTCCAATTTGAATACATGATCCTTGAGTTTGCTATCAGGAAATCCAGGAGGTTGTTCAACAAATACTTCCTCTTGGAGATAGCCATTAAGAAATGCAGTCTTAACGTCCATCTGAAATAGCTTCATTCCCTTGTGTGCTGCAAATGCAATGAGTAGTCTTATTGCCTCAAGACGAGCAACAGGAGCAAAGGTTTCGTCATAATCGATCCCTTCCTGTTGGTTGTATCCTTGAACTACCAATCTGGCCTTGTTTCGCACAATGACTCCAGTGTCATCCAACTTGTTTCTGAATACCCATCTAGTTCCAATGACAGTTCTGTCCTTAGGTCGAGGAACAAGATGCCAAACTTTGTTTCTTTCAAATTGCTGGAGTTCTTCTTGCATGGCAACTATCCAGTCTGGTTCTGCGAGAGCTTCCTTGATATTTGAAGGTTCAATGGTGGAGAGGAAGGAGTAGAATGAGCAAAAGTTATTTAAGCTCCTTCGAGTCTGAACTCCATCTGTTAGGCTTCCTATGACATTGTCCAAAGGATGAGAACCTTTGTATCTCCAGTTCCTTGATTGATCATTTGCATTCCCTGAACTTGATTCGGGATCTTGACTTGTTCCCCCCGAATCCAAACCTGGGTTTATAGTAGGGTCAGGTATAACTCTGGCCTCTTCCCTTTGGTTTTGATTCAAAGTTACAGCTTCATTAGCTGTAACTCTGGGTTCCAAGTCATTGGTTTGAGGGTTATCTACAGTATCATCAACTGTAGTTTCATCTCTCGCACCATTTTCTCCCAAGTTGAGTTCATCATGAATTCCTTGAGGTTCTCCTTCTTCAATTTCCATTTCAGGAGGATCTTCCCTTGATAACCTGAAATCAGGTTCGTCTAGGTTTTCCTCTATATCCTGTAATGGCTTATCGAAGACATTATTCTCATCAAAGATAACATGAATACTTTCCTCTATGCATAAAGTACGTTTGTTAAAAACTTTGTAGGCTTTACTATGATCTGAATAACCTATAAAGATTGCTTCATCACTTCTAGGGTCGAATTTGCTTAATCTGTTTTTACCATTGTTGTGAACAAAGCATTTACTACCAAAGCATCTTAAATGAGATATGTTTGGTTTACGACCTCGAAGAAGTTCATAAGGAGTCTTTTTAAGGATAGGTCTAATCATAGCACGGTTATGAATATAGCAAGCTGTACTAATAGCCTCAGCCCAAAAGTTTCTAGGTAGGCCACTACAAAGAAGCATTGTTCGAGCCATGTCTTCTAGGGTTCTGTTCATTCGTTCTACGACTCCATTTTGTTGTGGGGTTCTAGGGGCCGAGAAGTTATGACCAACACCATTGGTTTTACAGAACTCAATAAAAGCATGATTGTCGAACTCAGTTCCATGATCAGTACGGATTGTTACTAGGTTTGATTTATATTTGTTTTGAACAAGTTTCATGAGACTAACAAATTCATCGAAAGTTTCGTCTTTGGAGTGAAGAAAGATTGGCCAAACAAATCTAGAGTAATCATCAACTAGAACGAAAACGTACCTGGAACCACCTCTGCTTCTTACCTTCATAGGGCCACATAGATCCATGTGTACTAGTTCAAGAGCTTGTTCTGTGCTTACCACTCTTTTTGGCTTAAAGGATGATCTGACGTGTTTACATCGTGCGCATGTGTCACACATCTTTTCTTGATCAAATTTGATCTTTGGAAGACCTTCGACCAAGTCCCATCTTTTCAGCTTACTCAGAATAGGTGAGCTAATATGACCAAATCTCTTGTGCCATAAACATGGATCATCTAACGTAACTTTCATGCATGATAGAGAATTAGTAGGTACAACATTTAAATCAATCATATAAACATTTTTTATCCTGTGACCTTCAAGTATCACTTTACTGGTGCCTTCTAAGATTATACGACATATATCTGAATGAAAGACCACTTTATTTCCTTTGTCACATAATTGTGATATACTGATAAGATTGTGTTTGAGACCACTTACAAGGTATACATCATTTATAGTATGAGAGGATGAGATACCTATCTTACCAATTCCGATGATCTTTCCCTTTTTGTTATCACCGAATGTGACTTTACCTCCGTCAAAAGGTTTTAGGGTTTGGAATAGGTTTACGTCGCCTGTCATATGTCTTGAGCATCCACTGTCGAGATACCATAGGTTATTTTCCTTGGCGACAAACTGCACAAATAATTTTAAAGACAGGATTTAGGTACCCAAGCATACTTGGGTCCTTTGTTGTTAGTAATCACAAATACATCTTCCTTTTTAACCCAGACTTGTCTTACGTAGGTCTTTCTATATCGGTAGTGATTCGGTTTTGATGTTTTTGTGTAGGTTTTAGTTTGGACTCTTGGTGACCATTTTTTGTGTGATGTTTGAGGAGTCTGTTTGGTTCTGTTTTTCTTTTCTTCATAGTCAAATGTCATGTCATAGAACCATCTGTGGTCAATGTTTCTTTCCTCAATTTTATCATTATCATTATCAGAGACAGAATTAGTGTCGCTTGGAATTCCTAAGGATTTAACAAACTTAACTCCGGTTTTAAAATCTTGTGCGTGTTTTACACAGTTTTCTCGGAGGTGTCCAGTATGACCACAATAAGTGCATATTAAATACTCAGGAAGGTCGGCATATTTCCTTCTTCTAAAGTCTCTATCTGTTGGACTTTGTTTACACTTTGAGTGATCCCTCCTTCCATAACATTCGTGACCTAAACCCATCTTCATGTTATTGTCGGATTGTTCAGTTAGGAAGTTCAGAACGTTAGTGCTTCCTTCCCACTTATCGTGAACTTTCCGAGCATGAAGAAGGAGTTCTTTTAAGGAGTCTATTTCTTTCTTACATTCACTATGGTCAGTGTTGCTAGACTCTTTTAGGTTTTGAATATCTTTATGAAAGTCAGACACAATTTTGGCATGTTCTTTCTTGATTTTAGATATACTGAATTCTAGATCCATGATTTTGCTTTCGAGAATCTCAACTTCTTCTTGATGAGTCTCATCTTCGACCATATTCGAAGATTCTGACTTAAGCCGTTCATTAACCTTTCTCAATTCTGAAGTTATAGCTTCATTAGCTATAACTTTAGATTGAAGCTCTTTAATGTTGAGTTTTAGTTTTGAGGTTATAGCTTCATTAGCTATAACTTTAGACTCAAGAACCTTTTTCTCAGACATAACTGTTTCCAACTTAGCATTTACTTCAATGCTTATTTTGGATTTCAGTTTCTTAGCTTTGGCTTTCAGAAGTTGATTTTCCTCAGCAATATCGAGAATCTGCTCTTTCAAGTCATCTAACTCAAGATTTTGTTCATGACATTGGTCTAGGGTTTTCTCAAAATATTTAATTAGCATAGCCTTAGATAAGTTTTTAACTTGACTTTTGAGTTGAAGAAAATTTACCTCTTCGTCGTCGTCGTCTGAGTCTGATTCTCCAAGGAGACACATATTTGATGCGTCATTTTCATCATTGTCGCTTGAGATTAGATCTAGGCTGACGTTGCTTAGGCATAGGTTTGCTACCTCTTCTTCTTCAGAGTCCTCGTCATCTTCAGATTCTAATTCTCCCCAGCATGACGCAAGCATTACTTTCTTAAATTCTGTCTTGGTCTTTTCTCTTTTTGACTTGTCTTTGATTTTGTCCCAACTTGGACAATCTTTGATCATGTGGTCTTGTTGTCCACACTTGAAACATCCTCTTTTGAAGAATGTTTGTTTGGTGTCAGTTTTCTTTTTGTCGAATGTTTTGTTGTTAGGGTTTTTGTATCTACCCTTGAAAACTGCTTTCTTAAATCGTCTAGCGAATAGAACTGTTTCATCTTCAAGTTCTTCTTCGCTTACTTCGTTTGTGGAGGCTTGTAAAGCGACTCCCTTTCCTTTGGGATCATCATCGTTTTTATTTAATATGATCTCGTGAGCCATTAAGGATCCAATCAATTCTTGGTAAGTGATTTTAGATAAATCACGTGCTTCCTCTATGGCCGTGACCTTAGGTTGCCACTTTTTGGTGAGACTCCTAAGAATCTTACGAATGATATCCTCAGAATCGATCTTTTTGCCAAGGTTCCGCAGTTCATTAATAATACAAGAAAATCGTGCAGACATGCTATCAATAGATTCATTCTTTTCCATATTGAAAAGTTCATATCTTTGAACGAGCAAGTCTATACGATGTTTCCTGACTGCGGATGTTCCTTCATAAGCAAGTTCGAGACTATCCCATATTTCCTTAGCGGAACTACAGGATGAGAATCTATCGAATTCTGAGGTTATCATACCGTTCTGTAGGAGGCTCATGGCCTTAGAGTTTTTCTCTGCAATTTTGTAGTCACTTTCCACATAATCGCTTTCCATTTTTTCGTAGGTTGTTCCATTGGCGGCGGCGACCAAGATCTTCTTTGGTCCAGTTTGGATGATCTTCCAACATTCCCAATCACAACCTTTGATATAATGAGTCATCATATTTTTCCATAAGCTATAGTTTTTGCCATCGAAGATAGGGCACTTGAGATGCTTGGAATCCATAGATGAAAGAGTATATAATATAGAATCAATAGAAGGATCAAAACTCACGCGGCTAGGCGATCAAGAGCACGAGGCTCTGATACCAATTGAAGAGTCTATTGATATGATATACTCAAGAAGGGGGGGTTGAATTGAGTATGCCTTCTTTTTGAAATCTTCTTCGATGTGTGTGTAGTTGTATGATGATCGTTGAGTAGAGCAATAATAAAGTAGAGACACGATATTTTTGAAGTGGTTCAGTCTCACACTCTGAGACCTACGTCCACTATTCTCGATTAATAAAATTAGTACCAACTCTGGATTACAATTTTATCAACCCTACTCGTGCGACTTTGATGTTAGTCACAACTCAATCTAGATACCGCTAAATATCTAGCTACGACAAATACCGTTAAATATTTGTCTTACAACGAGTACCGCTAAATACTCAATCTATCTTACGTGAATAAGATAAAGTCTTCAATAGTTTCTTGGTGTCACAATCTTGAATGAAAAAGATCAATGCTTGAGCACTTGAATCTTGAATCGGATTTGACAATTAAAGCTCGAATATTGAAGAAACACGATCGGCGGTTTTCTCTTGATTTGCGTGTATGTGTGTTGTGTATTTTGTGAGATTTAATGTGTCATGGTTAGTCTATTTATATAGAATATGTATCTAGGTATTTCAAACCCTAGATGATTTAGGAATATTACTTAAACTAGAATACTAGTCTTTTAGTAATATTACCTTAAATCTAATCTTAATATATTTAGGAAAGATTTAATAATATACTACATGTATTATATAAGGAAACAATTTCCTAATTCATATTTAGGAAAGATCTTTATATAATAAACAATTAGTATCCATATTAAATCAACTTCCTAAAACATGTCAAAGATAATAAAATATATTACCATAATATAATCTTTAGTTTGTTTAGGACATTAAATAAATACATAATATTTATTTAGGAAAGTCCTACACGATTTTGGTAATGTGGCATATCACACGATTTACCAAAATCGAAACAAACTATATTTAGACTATATATTTTTGACAATTAAAATCATATAAAAATCTTTAGTTTATTTTAGTAATAAATAATTATCTCATAAGATATTTATTTATTTCTTATTTAACCAAAAGATATTTTATATAACCCTATTAAGATTAACAATTCCATATTTAAATAGAATACCATTTAAACACTAAATCACACGACACAAATAAGGAAACCAATGTTTCAACTTATCCACATATATATTTCGATCATTTCTTCATAATGTAGAGGTATAGCTACGAGCTATAACTTGAATCAAACTTGTACTAAAGTTATAGTTGATAATTATAACTTTACTTCTTTATGCGCGCTTGTGATCTTCTATCAATCTTCGATATAGTCAACTCATTGACTAATATGCTTGATCTTTTACACTTGATTGATTAGATCTTGTTACTAAATTTCTGTACACTTAGCACACGATTATACATACGAGTATATAATATATAAATAACTAGACTTGTCATTATCAAAACATAAACATATATACTATATATATATATTTGAATATATGGTTCAACAGGTAGGCTATGTAATGACCTGGTTGTATTGTGCTAACGTTCTTGCAGAAGAAGAATGAGGTAAGTCATATGTGAGTTCTGATTAAGGATATGTGTGATATGAACTGTGAATTGATATGGATAAGCGAATTGAAATTATTAGAGTTCGGAGTTGTATTGGTTGGGCCAAGATTAGAGTGACGTGATCATATGATTTTGATATTTTGAAGTGTTCATACGATTATCTGTTAAATGACTATCGTTATTGTATGATTTTGAGGTTTAACTTCTTGTAAGGATGAGTAATTCTGCTGATCTTATTAGCATGTGCTATAGTGATCCATATTTAGTGATATGCGGAATGTGTTGCCCCAAGCTATGAATGTATATAGATAGGTGTTGCATATATCGTACTTAAGATTTTATGTCTACTGTACACATTTAAAGTTGATGTGAAGTTCGTAATCAATATGGGACCTCATAGTAGCTTCTAGTTTATAATTCCGTACCTGGATAAGTTATGATTATGCGTTAGTAGAAACTAATTTCTTACACATGTATAACAATCAAGTTATTTAGTTGATCCTACTTTCAGTTTTGAAATCTTTACCGTGATCCAGATAACGAGTATCGTGGTGATGAGAAATGAATGTTAATACTGTACAAAGTGATGTCTATGCTCCAATTTTATGTCAACGTGTTTCAGAAAAAGAAGGGTTGAGTTTCGAGGTAGCAATGTGAAGTTATAAAAGAACCAAATTGTTTCAATAAGTTTCCTGGATGTTACCTTGTTTGTACAGGATGCCATCTTAAATGTGTTCCATATTTGAGTATGAAAATTTTATGGATGACAACCTCCTGAGTTAGTGTTACAATGTTGTTGGTTTCATGTTAATAGGAGTTCTATTTTGAGTGAAATAAATCTTCTAGTTGACAGTGGTTGGATTGTTACTGCACAGTCTCGTTTTGACCCATCCTGTTGTAAAAGAAATCATTTAACACTTGGTTATTGTTTATGCATAATTCCACCTCTACTGTTCAGAATATGCCCTTATGTTTTCAAGATGATAAGCCGTGTAAAATCTTAATGAGTCGTTAATTAATTGTGATTCCTGCGAGTTGCCTAATTTTCTGTTGAATTGCTGTGAAGTTCTTGTTCAGACCGACTGAGTTATGAAAATGGTACTAGATAATTCCCTTGAGATATGCTTTCAATTCTTTTCCTACGATTAGTTAATCCTTACATTCTCTAAAAAAAAAAAAATTTAATCGCTCGCACGTTAACTAACTGTTATTTAATGATGATTCTTGTAAGTAGCTGCAGAATGATTAGTTGGTGAGGCTGGGAGATATGAAAGTTTCATATAAAAGTTTAATCAAATGTGAATTATGTGTTGTGGCCATGTGATATCCTGATAAAGCATTAGTAACATGAATAGTAGGCATATGATATGAATGTGAACCTTACTATATGATAACGTCATCTTGCTCATTCCTATATAAAATAGTTTCAAGTATACCAACGCTCTTACTTTCTAATGATATGACCTCAAAATAATGATGTGTTGTTCGTATGTGATGTTAAAATCATAATTATCAGAGAAGAGTCTTGACCAGTGGTAGAATAAAATTTGAATGGTAAACCTATTAGCAGGATATGACAATCTAAGTGTTACAAGTAATGGTGATTATTTTGAACGATGTGAATCGTGTTGATGTTCTTTCATACATTTATGGTATGTCGTTGTCTAGTTCACTGGGCTAATAATCTTTATAACACCTTCATGCATGTTGTTATGTCACAAATTGAATTGCAATTGCTATGTTAAAATCTGATCATAATTTATTGAGTTATTAACTGATTGACATGTGATTTATGGAGATACTAGTCATGTGAATTCGTTTACTTTTATCGTTAAATTTTCATAATTTATGAGCTACAATTTACAAGAATAATGTTTTAGTAAATGAGAGTCAGAATGTCTCCATGTAGTCTTGTTTCGATCTATAGCTTGTAAAATTGTCTTTTGATTCATGTTTATAATTGCCACAAATTACCGCTTCAATGTTTTCAAAGGTTCAAAATGTTTTCCAAGTGATGATTATTCATGATAACGCTTGATGTTGTGATAATTATTGTGATTGTTTGCAACATAACAAATTCTGTAGCTATCTCTTGATGAAATCCTACCCTGATGATTAATTGCTGCATATTATATAAACCCCTTAATTTGCAAGACATGTATTTTACCAGTTTCATGATAAATGGTGTAATGTGAGTGGATGAGGCATGTAGCTAAGTGGTTTTAACCTATGGATATCTAGGAATGTTAAACGGTCTTGTCACTCTATGATTTATGTATACCTTGTGAGATATGTCAATGCCCCATGTTTAATTACGTTAACTAATTCTGCTCTATGTATTTTATAAAACATGATTTGGTTATATAATACGATTATGAACATGAAATGTTTTAAATTGTCACTTATGACATGCGAGTTGATGATTGTCTACACTGGTGGAGATAGGCTGAGTTTGAGTTAAAATTTCAAAGGGCACGTAAGTGTTGGCTATGCTGATTCTGTTTCACTGCGTAACATGATTCTATCCATCTTATTAATTTAGTCCTGTACGGGATATATGTACATGTATTCATTGATTTGTCGGAGTCTAGGTGCTCCAATCTTCATTCAAGCTTGACATGTATGATGACGAATTATGTGTTGGTAATTATTGAGGAGTTGTTATTGTGAATGTTATCGAATGTATAGTGGTATCCATATGTTATCACTACTACGGAAACAGCTTATTGCGACGCTTTTCAAACCCATATTGCAACGCTACATAGCATCGGCAGGAGTTATACCGACGCTTTAATATGCGCCGCATTTGCCTATGCCGCTACCCCCTAATGCGACGCTATTTTATTGCGTCGGTAAAGCTAGAATATAGCGCCGCGAAAATTGACGCGCTATTTCTGTGATATAGCAGTTCTTTGTACGCGCCGCTAGAGAACATTCGACGCTTTCAATGCGCCTCATATAATACTGCGACTATCGTGTATTATGCACCGCTATGCTTATGTTCATGCGCTTTTTTGCGCCGCTAGAGAACATCCGACGCTTTCAAAGCGCCTTATATTATAAGGCGACTATCATGTATTATGCACCGCTATGCTTATGTTCAGGCGCTTTTTTGCGCCGCTTTTGTATTACAATTGACAAGCTTTTTTGCGCCGCTTTTGTATTACAATCGACAATATTATTTATTACACCTGTGTTTCCTACCATATTACTTTTGAACAAACATATTTCTTGCCACAATCGAAATTACACACAATTTTTCTAGAAACAAACATATTTTAGCATTAAACAACTTTAATGTCAAATACATGTCCGAACCCCATAACAATAAATGTATCTCAAATAAAAAATACTTCAAAATAATATCCAACTATCCGAAACAAATTAAGCTATCTATTATCCGCAACCAACGGTAGCAAGTGACTATTTGTGGCATCTTAGAAATTCATATCTTCGGTGCCAGTTAAACAATCCTTGCGATGAAGTTTGAGCTTGCCAATACATAAAGTAGCTTGAACATAAGATTACTGAAAATTCAAATGAAAACAATTATCATGATCAGATTATAAGTTGAAATATTACCATTATTGACAAAAGAAGCGATAAAATACTAATAAATTCAAAAGGAGAGAAAAGACGTAACACAAAGTGAGGATGAGAACATCAAGAGATTAAAAAAATATTACCTTAATTTGATCCTGTAGATGTAAATATGAGAACATCATCTAAGTTCCCATCTAAGTGCTCTTGCTGTGCAGCAATTTCCTTAATTTGATCCTGTAGATGTAATTGTACTAAAGTAAGGCAAAAAAACATTTCCTTTAATAATTAAAATAAAAAAACTAAGACAAGACTTGTTGGCCTTGGTTCTTGTCAAGTATGTAAATGGAGTATGTAATAGTTTGTTTGATCTTAATGGAAAGTCTTACGTTTCACCCTAAAAAAAAATATAGAAAAGCTTTAGATAAATACCGTAACATTGGCTTCGTTCTTATGTTGATGATATTCAAGATACACTTCGGTCCTTGTTGGAGATCTTTGTAGTGACTTTTTCTAGATAAATCATAAATAACAAAAAGAAGAAACAAAATATAAAGATGTCAAACAAAATGAAAGTAGAAGAAACAAAATACGATTTTTTGCTAACTAATTAAACGAGAATAGGCGTTTACCAAGTCCTTATAGATGCGTACGTGACTCTTAGTGTCAGTGGTACGAATAGGCTTTGTCTTTGCCTTCTTATGTGAGAGCCTACTATTTGCGCTTCTTTTCTGCCATATATATCAAAACCAAAGTCAAATTACAAGGAAAAGCCTATACTAGGTACAAAAAACTAAGCAAAATCTTATCCATAGAGAGGTTTGGTTCGCGAGAATGGCAGGCTGGTTTATCTGTTAATAAAGCGCGGATCACACAAACTCCTATATTTGTTTTGGTTGGCATTAAACACGGCTTTTGTAGAAAACAATTCTTCATAAAGCGCGGGTATGGTTGGCATTAAGCACGGGTATGGTTTCGCACATCTGCCTCCTCAACCCTGTAGTTGGTGCCTTGGTGGGGCCTTTGATGCAATGGATTAACATTCTTATTTGTTCCATATTATCTTTGACTAGGATTGAGATAAACACTAGCCAAGACCACGTAATAATATGATGCACAAGTGTGTCGTGTTTGAGGACATATAAACGCAACCACCTCAAGAGCTAGTTGAGATCACACTTCTGACAAGATTTATACTCAAGTGGCCTAAATTTTCCGTCAGTTCATCAATGCACAAGGATGAACTTGTTAAAGATGAAGTAGGACTTAAATCCCATGGGAAAGCAAATAACAGAAAACTATGGTCAATAGAACTAATTTTATATACATAACTACTTAAAGAGGTGAACGAAACTCAACATAAAGTTGATAAGGTCGGACAAGATATTTACCAAATTGTAGGCGACAAGCAACAGCGTATAATAAAGCGTTGTAATATCACTTGATATTCTATTGCTTTGGAATATGAGTCACTATATAAACTATTTGCACTTGTTTTTATTATGAAGTAGGAGTCGCCAATGATGGAGTTTTCATATTGATCATTAAACAGCCTATTTGCCTTTTCAACACAAAGGCTATAGGTAATATTGTTGTTTCTGCAAGACTACAAAGATTATAGTACAAAATTCAACATTACACTAGATGTATAATGTAAATTACTAACCAAAAAAATTTATTGCCTAAGTTGATTGTTGGCCATGGAAGGACACATGACACTGCAGCTATAAGAAAGATTTCCCCTACGTTGCAGGGTTTAAAGCACGAGATAAATAAAAGTCCTCATAAATTGATGCAGACGACTTAGTTTCTTAAGCTAATGTGTGAATTCTAACATAAAGGTGAGCTCTTAATAGTTTTTACCCAACATGTATCTTTAGGAACAAAATAAAGTATCCTGAATAATAAACCAAAAACCTTAAGTGAGCTTAGTCTCAGTATAAGAAATTAAAAGAACTTTCAACCGCGACTTTTGAGTAAAGAGAGGAATCATAAATTAAATAGAGGCCATTCGTGTATACCAGAAGAGTTTGTTTCTTTTTTGAATTTGTAGTCACAATGAGATCCCTTGAAACCTCATGCATAGAAGATGCCAGGTGCCTTCTTCCATTCTGCAGATGTAAATAAGTAATTACTAAATACTGCTTGTGAACTTTTGAGCAAAATAATTATGTTAGGATGGGATGCAAGAATGCAACTGAAGGAGAGTGCTTATTCTGAGAAGGATTAAATGTTGCATATACTCATACGCAAGTCAGTTTCCTTTTTCAGAGACATTTGTCAATAATTAGACAGCAACAACAGTAGGCCTACCATGCAAATTACAGTGGCAATCTTCAAGTCCCTCTCCAGTTCTCTTACTAACTGCATCCCCTTGACTAAAAACAGAAAACAGCATTGAAATACATGAAGTTCTCATTCAAACCCCTAAAATTGCAGTGAAATTACAGCCACAATTGAAACATGAAAACTCTACTAAAGCAAAGTAATTGTAAAGCTGTAAAGACTTCCTAACAACTTACCCATTTCTTCATGATGCCTGGCTTCAACAACACCAAGCATTGAACACCAAAAACAAACTGAAACAGTGGGGAATAGCAGGGGATGATTATTGTTGCATCTGCGGCACTGAGTCTGAGACAGTAGACCATTTGTTTTGTCTCTGTGAATATAGCAAACAGATACTGAAACATGTTGAGAGTTGGACTAAACAAAAATTGCATCATACTATGACTAGACAGTGGAGAATGAACATAAGAGGAACTAAGATGAGAAGGGCCATTATCAATTGGGTCCTAAATGCAGTGGTGTACCATGTGTGGCAGCAGAGAAATAAGGCAAGGCTGGAAGGGGTGCTAGACTGACCTGAAAGAGTGAGCAGAAACATCAAACATGAGATAACAGTATACTTCAAGGGATTAAGCAAGGGTAGTCTGAGTAGTAAGGACAATAGAAATCTAGATCGTTTCATTTGACAGTCCTTTAACTGTCAAAGCTTGTATATGGACACTCTTATAGTTTTTCTATGATATACTTACCTTTACCAAAAAAACAAAATCAACAAGACTAAGTACTCACATGATATATTTCATTACCTTCTCAAATCAGCTACATTACCTACATAACACTAGTCACATACTCAGATGAGACAACGCCCCCATCCCATCCCATATTCAAACATCATTCCACCAAATTCTGCTATTATACACCATACAACATCTTACCACAAACTAACCTTCTTCCTAAACCTATATATATAATTTAACAAACCCTCTCTCACATCGTCTGAATAATCAATACTCACGCACATTCGGTTTTATCTGAGTTGAAACAAGTTCAGTCAATTAGCCATTGGTTGTGCGCATAAATGACAGACAGGGGATACAAACATGGGGACTGGCAGACACAAATATGAGGACTGGCAGAATATGCTCATGCTCTAGAGACTGGACTGGCAGAAAATGCAAATATGAGGACTGCAAATATGCTCTAGCAGTACTAAATGATGTATAGGCTGATGAATCAAATATATATAAACTAAATACGAGTGGCTGCAAATACGAGACTGGCAGATTTGCTCTCACATTTCAGTTTTGAATCAAATATATATAAACCAAATATATAACAATAATAGTACTAATACAAAGTTTTGAATCCCTTTTACCTGAACTTCTTTCAGAACCAAGGTCTGATTGTTTGTCTTATTGCCCTTTTTTAAGTGATCCCATCAGGTATAACTTAATGAGCAAAGACCTGCTCTTCTAGCTATTGTCCCACAAAAATATCCTAGCGCCCCTCCTTCATCCCCTATAGGTTGGTTTGATTTGTTTATCTCAACAACTACTCGATTTCCTTCTGGTAAGTTCCATATATCTGCAAGAACAGTTTTCCCACGAGTTCTTTTTCCGTCGGGATCTAAAAAATGATAAAATCACTTTAATATAAAATATCAATGTACCTACAAACTGTATTATAAAGTGAATGTTACATTCAAAATTGGTTCAAATTGCAGTAAAAAAGATTACTAAAATCTGGATTATTGTCGATTGTATATGAAATCAAATAATTATCCGGTTTTTTGCATATGAAATCGGATAATTGTATATGAAATCGTTGATAATTATTGTCAATTCCAGATTACAGATTACTACTCGATTGTCAATTATTGTCGATTCCAGATTACCAGCATCAACAAGGAAAACAAAAAATTGGAGTATAAATAACAATAAGAAAGGAAAACAATCAAAAGTTGGAAGGATGAATCTTCAAATTTTGATACCTGAATATGTGATTGAAGAAGCTTCTTGTCGGTCACTTTGATTGTCTTCAATTTCTGATGAATTTCTGCACTTCGTCTTCGCGTTCGCAGGAATGGTAGAGGGTAGGTTTTTTTTTCAGAGTTTTCCTAATGAAGGAGAGTTTTCAGAGTTTTACAATGAAATAGTGTTTGGCGCGCCGATTTAGTGCCCTTTTTTATTTCGTTTGGGTTTAGGGTAGTATTTTTCTGAGGCGCTTTACCATAGCGCTTCATAATTTAGCTTAATTAAACAAATTTTAGCAGTTTTTTAATAAGCGTCGGGAGATTAGCGCCTCTATATCCCATTCTTGTAGTAGTGTATGAGTCACCGATTGTTTAGCTTTAAGTTCACATTTTAAGTGCTGAGCACGGTTCTGTGAACCTTGACGATATTGATACTGATATTGAGATGGAGATTGAGTTTGGGTGCTATTATCGAGTTATGGGGCCTTTGTGCCAAGTTATGTTTCTGGTCTAGAGTGACCATGGTTATCGAGTTATATTTTATGAGTTCGAAACCGATGTTGAGATAATAATAGGGTTTCGCGGGTTACTCCGCCAGTTCACTCACCCCTTGCACTTGGTCTTAGGTTCGACGATGAGAATATGATACTTGGTTACTTGGAGTAAGATTTTAGGAGATAATGTAATGAGTAAGATAGAGTTCTGAGCGGGAATTTTTATAATGAGGTTACGAGGACGTAACCATGTTTTAAGGAGGATAGGATTGTAAAATCTTTTGATTTATGATATGGCTAAGTTGTTATGACATGACTAGGTAATATGTCGCGATTGTTTGAATATACGTATACTAGATAAGCTTGATTTACTTCTGTGATGCTTTTATTGGGTTTTGTGAAGTTTTTTTTTAGTGGGCACGTTAAACTTTGGGGACAAAGTTTTCTTAACAAGGGTAGAATGTAACATTGCGGATTTTAAAAGTACCTCTATTAGTTAAGGATGTTGTTTAAGGTCACGCCTTGTGTTCGTTACGTGCCATGTGACCAGGTTGTTGACCATGGAATGGTGAACTTCGGGACGAAGTTCATTTTAAGGAGGAAAGACTGTAATACTCCGTATTTTATTATATTTTATTTTATTATTAATAATTATTTTGGCGTGCTTATAGTTATTTGAACGTTCGTATTCGATGATTAATTTATCGAATAAGTGTGTTGTTGTTATATCTCGTCTTTTCTTTATATTATTTAATATTATAGTTATCGTGTCGATATATTCAATAATTAAGTTACCACATAACGGACATAAGATATCAGACCTCATTTAATCATAAAACCGTGTTAATGTCATGGCATTGGGCTTTGGAGTGCGTGCAACCTATGGCCCATACACGGCTATCACAAACAAAACACAAACATCGAATTATCTCTCTCAGCCGCCCTACTTTACTCAAAATTTCTAACCCTATTTTGACCTATCAAACCAATACAACACACCCCCTTTACTGCCGCCGTGTCAAGGACAAAAGAGGAGGGTTCAATAGGCGCGTTGGGGTTGTCGGTGGTGGTTCGTTTTCACCTGAAAGACAGTGCACTCACCGGCGTTCTTTCACTTCGCAGGTTTTCACTCTTTTCAATTCGTATTTTCGACCTTTAAAATCATGTTTTAGTTCAGATCTTTTGCATAATGTTCATCTGGGTTGTATGTTGGTCGTGTGTTGACTCTTTTAGGGTCGTCGTTAACCACCTAGGACCACCAATAAGGCTAGTTCGTCGACTATTCAGAGGCGCGAGTTTTATTGCCGAAACAGAGTATGTGAACGTGGACCTTTTATGCGTGTATTCGAATGCGCTTCTGGGTATCGTTTTTATGGATGTTAGAGTATATTGTTAGAGGGTAGTATGAGGTATGTTTTGATGGATGTCACGGTGGTTTGGGGTTGTTGTGTCGGTCAGTACAGTAGCTTTCGTTTGGGTAGGTACAACGTGAGTCAGAACAGTAGCGTGACAATGGGTTGTTACGACGGGTGCTGTCGGTTATTGCTGCGGCGTCAACGACAACCAGTGACCTCCCTGGAACCACCACGGCTCAGAGGCGAGCCTGGTGGTGTCCCAGGCGAGGTTAGGGGTTGTTGTTGGTGTCGGGAATGGTGGATATGTGGGTGGTTGGTCACGTTGCTGGCGGGTATTGTGGCTGTTGGTTGTTGCGTTTGTTGCAATATGTGTGTTAATATTATTATTATTATTATTATTATTATTATTAATCTTATTCAATTATTATTAGTTCTATGTTTATCATTGTTGTTAGTTATTACTATTATTACTAATGTTATAATTAGTGTTTTTTTTTATATATTAAAGACTAGTTATTGTTAATGTTGTTATGATGATTAATGACATGATAATAGTGTTTTGATATTATTTTTGTTGGTGTTGTTGTTGTTCTTGAATTAGCAATTTTTGGTCATTTGAAACCCGACTATATTTAGTAAATAATAATAATGGTATCTATGTTAACGTCGTTTATTTGTGAAGGGCGGTATTTGGTTGTTTATGAGTCGGGAAGTTAATGTTTTGAGGAAACTACTATTTCGGGAAAATTTCCATTTCGAGAAACTTTCCACTTGTAGGAAGTTACTATTTATAGTAAGTGTAAGTTGACTTATGGGGGTTTGGGAAGTTTATTAATTCGTTACGTGTACATGTTTAGGTGACGGGTTTCGCGTGGAATATTTCTAGCGAGTTTTGGATTGTCTGCACTTCTGCTATTTGAGGTAGGGGATTAACTGTGCACTCGTTTATGATGTGAAACATGATCATTAACTGTTGTGAATTATATATATATCTTGTTGAATGAATAATGTTGTGATATTATATATTGGCTATATATTCTTATGGTGCGGAGATAAAGGGTCTGTGATTGGTGCGGAGATAAAGGGTCTGTGATTGGTGCGGAGATAAAGGGTCTGTGATCGGTGCGGAGTTTATTTGGTGTTCGATCGGTGCGGAGTTTATTTGGTGTTGGATCGGTGCGGAGTTTATTTGGCGTTGGATCGGTGCGGAGTATATTATATTGTTGTCTTATTTATTTTTCCTCTACTCAACCTCGTGGTTGACCCTGTGTATTCGTGTGACACCTGTGATGATCCGTAATGGGGAGCAGTTTTGACAGGAAAGATGGTGCTGTGGGAGCATGGGATGGCGTGAGCACTTGCATGGACCGACTTAGATGTAGATCACCTACTTTGTAGTCATCAGTTGTACTTTTATTCCGCTATGTAGTATCTGTAATACCAAAGTTTAAATTTTACCAGCTTTTATATAAAGTACTTTGGTTTGATTTACTTTGTTATTCACTGCCTCGGATATTCCGAGATGGTAACAGCCCAATTTACTGAGGATGTCTTGCTAAAGGCTCCTTAATAAATCAGGGTGTTACAAAAGTACTCGATCGAATAGAATTGAGGATACAATCCTCGATCGAGTAGATGAAAACACTTGATCGAGGACTCCTGTCGACGAGGCCTTTCTTCAACTATTCTCCGATGCTCAACCGAGTAGTTTTACCGGTCGATCAGTTCCTTACCCACAAAGGTTGCTGCCACACCGTGGATTTCTGGACCGTTTACGAGCTCTCGACGTCATGGCTCACTACAATGAGACGATAACTCAGGTACCTACTTATGCCGATTTTATTTCTAAAATTGATTGGTCTAGGACGAATACCACTGAGTCAGTCATGAACATAACCTACTTATGCCGATTTTATTTCTTAGGAAGGGGACCCACCCTATAATGTCTGACCCGCGTCAATTCTCTATTCCATGTTCTATAGGAACCCATTGTACGATAACGTTTTATGTGACCTCGATTCTAGCGTCAACATCTTACCATTGCCTCTTGCAATGCAATTAGGATTGACTAAGTTTGTGCGCGCTAGAACGACCATCCAGTTGGCTGACTACTCTTATGTAAAGGTCAAAGGAGCTCTATATGATGTACCTGTTAGGATCGGGAATTTCTATATTCCCGCAGATTTTATTGTTCTAAACATACCCGAGGACCGTAATGTTCCCATTATTTTGGGAAGGTCATTTTTGTGCACTACTGGCGCAATTGTTGATGTCGGGGTTGGGACACTTACCTTTTAGGTCGGGGGAGAGGATTTGGTTTTTACTAAGTCCGATGACCTTAGGGAACCCATATCTATCGCACCTTGCGATGATATCCCTCTTGTAGAGCCAATTGCCATTCCGTCTGAGCCACCTTTTGAGTCACACATTATTGCTGCTATTATGATGCCAACGCCCCGTTCTGGGAGCAAATTGGAGGAACATCTCCTTGTTTCTTTTGCAGGTTTTGACGAGTTCAATGAACCAGGAGGTGTGATGGGTGCTCCTAACTTGGAATCATGAACTACTTGGATAGATGATCCAGGAGGAGGCGTTGATAAGGCTATGCCATTAAGGAAGAGGATGCGTGCTAAGGTGAAAGTTTGGGAGCCAGGTGCTGTAAGGAGCTCCCATTTTTCAGTTGACAAGTTGTGGAGGACGGATGTTGACTTGACAATTGTTGAGGCTACCGCATTCAGTCAGAAGCCTTATAGAGGGCCATTGATTTGTGGTGTGGGATGATCAAGAAAAGGGGTCGAGCTGGGACCGTTTAATCTAGCGCTACCGGGAGGCAACCCGGAGTTTGAACTTTTTAATTTATTTCTGTTTTGGAACAATTAGCTTTTTATGTTTTGTGTGTTGACACCCGTCGTTGAGGGGTGCCAAAGATAAGATTTATAAAACCTCAGCTTAAACTCAGATAGGATAAGTCAAGGGTCGAACCACAGAGAGACAGGGTAAATTATGTTTGTAAATTTAGAGTCTATTGCAAGTAACCAAAAAAAGGGGGGTTTTGAATTGGGGTTTTAAACTAACAACTAAGGTAATAAACTAACAAGAAAATTAAAATAAGATAAAAAGGGGATTAGGAACTTTGGTTCCCCATGGTCAAAACAAGTCAATGAGAGGTAAGATAATCAAATAACACAATCCCTAGGAACAAAGAATAAACCTTTTGGTCAATATTCTACCCAATCCTTACGGTCTTAGAGTTCCTAGAAAAGCACTAAACTTTCGTTCAAGGGCTATCCCAAAGTTGTTGTTAAACTAATCCTAATAATCTTTCAATCCTAAGGATTAGTTCATCAACAACAATGGGGGATTGGTAATTTAATCATCAAACTTATCAAAGTCAAGTCTTTACATGGTTCCCCTAATTCCCAATCACAAGAATTAGCTATGCATACTTTTAATTATGGAACTAACAATTACTAAGAATATTAAAGAGATGAACATAATCAAAGATGATAATAAAAGGGTAAACATGAAATAAGAAATAACAACAAGATGAATAACAAGATTGAATAAAAAGGAAAGATTGAATTGTGACAAACTTACAACTTGAATGGAAAATCTAAGAATAAAGATGAAAGCTTGGTACCAAAATCTAACAATGGAGTTTTTTTTCTCTAATTGGGGCTGCCTCACCTAATTTTAGAGTTTGGGTCTCCTTAAATAAGAATTGTTACAAGATTAGGAAGAATAGAAAATAAAACAGAAGTCTTCGAAACCGGGTCTGGTCGGTCGACCTAATTTGTCGGTCGGTCGACCGACTCGGTCAATGCGGATTTATTTTCATGCGAATTTGGGCTTCTGTGGGGAACTGGGCCTGTTTACGTACTTGACATCGGTCGGTCGACCACTATCGCAGGTCGGTCGACCGCTTCTCGTCCTTTACAGCTTCGATTTGGCCCGAAAATAATACTTGAGTGCACCATCTGATTCCTTGCTCCATACTAGTACTCAAAACAGCTTCCTAAAGGCAAATAAAGCTTGGTTTTGCTCACTTCCGCGTATTCCTACATATAAAACATAGAAATGCCAAAGTAAACCGTTTCGGGAGAAAAAGCAACTAAAAGTCACGAAAGTGTAAGAAAATACGTGCCAAAAGAGTAAATAAAATGCATAAAATAGGCACGTATCAAACTCCCCAAACCAAACCTTGCTTGTCCTCAAGCAAGCACTAAGACTCAAACGAAAATAAAACTTCTAATGGAACGGATTTCATACTTTTCACAACCAAACACAACACTATGCTTAACCAATTTAATGCATCCTTCAACTATAGTCAAACATAATGTCAAAAGCAAAACGAATTAAACATGTTGTAAAAGCATGCTAAAATTTCGACCTTGCAAGACCCATTCTAATTGGACTCTCGCGGTACGCTCGAGACACTCATGAAAGCAAAGGGTCAAATGTATATGTGAAAGATAAGAAGATAAATAAAAGCAAAGACTCTCACCTATCTACGACCCG
This sequence comes from Silene conica, assembly GCA_029255685.2. Classification (NCBI taxonomy): domain Eukaryota; kingdom Viridiplantae; phylum Streptophyta; class Magnoliopsida; order Caryophyllales; family Caryophyllaceae; genus Silene; species Silene conica. Next base: position 82,013,995 of record CM055314.2, read on the forward strand.
TAAGAACATGCCTGCAATCTAACATGAATAAAATCTCTACAACCGTACATATGCATTCCCACACTAAATAACCATGACACATGCCGAGGCAAATTTGGGATTGTGAGGCTAAAGGTAAGAAGGGGTTTAAAATAAGTTATGGGAAGAGGGGTTAAACCGAGCTAACAACCATCTATCCACACTATAAGATCACTTCTTATTATTTTCTTTTTTTTTTCTTTCATACATGCCAATGCTCAAAGTTTTGGAGCAAAAATCACAAATCTTCCAAAAATTTTTTTTTTTCTTTTCTTCTCCCTCTCTTTTTTTTTTTTTCTTTTCCTTTTTTTTTTTTCAGAAAAACTGACCTATCCAACGGTCCTGGTCGACCGACCAGGAAAACTGGTCGACCGACCAGCCTTGAAAACAGGCTGTTTCGTCTTTTTTTTTTCACGTCTCTTTTGTTATTTTTTTTTTTCTTTTTTTTTTCTATCATTCTCCCAAAATCAAAATTTATCAATGAAGCATACACCAAAGGATGGCAAGAAAACAGTCCCATCACTAATTTACTAGCTCGGCTAGGGTAGGCAATTTTTAGAATGTAGCAAAGGGGTAAAAGAATTCAATTTGGCTATGTGAGGATAATGGGAATAATGAGAAAGGGGTACCTCTACCACATGTGTCAACAAACCACAAAACCGAATGCATACAGGTATTAAGAAGACAAAATTCATGTTTATGCATATTGATGTAACATGCCTCAAGAGGAGAAACTACTCACAACCTATATGAAATCGGTCATGGATGTCACCGATTTATTAAGCTCTAATCCTTAGAATATGTAGTAGCTTGCCAAGAAGAGAGTCAAGTCTAATAATTTAGCATGAAATCAACAAAAACTCGTAGATAATGCAAAAGACTAGCTTGAAAATTTTTGAAAAAATGCAAGGCAAAGCAATAAATGATATGTGAGGCATAACTAGTATTTATCCGTTCCGACTCGACCTAAAAACTTAAGACAGAGAAGAACGCGCGACAGGGAAGAACACGCGACAAGAGAGGATGAAAACAAGAAAAACACCTAAAGGTATGAAAAACAAAAGACACAAAAACAATTGCATACTCACAAAGGAGTATGCAAACATCCTCCCCAAACCAAAACGCACAATGCCCCCATTGTGCTCATCAGCATACAACCACAGCAAAGGGATGGGGGTAGGCGGAAAAGAAGCAAACAAAGAAAGGAAAAGGAAAAAGACTAGAAACTACAAAAAGAGTCTATGGAGGAAGGAGGGGAAAACTGGAAATCGAAAGAGGAAAATTGGAAATCTAAGGGAGGAAAACACTTACAAAATAAATGTGGACCTCTCCAAATCGAACCAATCAAGGGGGACCTCCCCAAACCGAACCCCAAAGAGGGTAAGGTTAAGCATGTCCCTAGCCCTCTGAGTCGTAGAACGGCTCAGGGTCCTCTTCCTCTCCTTCCTCATCGCCATCCTCCTCAGACCCTCCACCTGTTCCTGAGGCAGAGCCTGAAGCTTCACCATGGTCACGACCGCCTGCGAGAGGTGTGTACCAGGTGGGGTGAGTCCACGGGCCGGTTGGGAGCCTACCTTGTGTGGCATACTCCCTGTAAACCGGGTATTGGAAGAGACTACCGTCCAACCGTTTTTGGCTGAACTGCCTGCAAAGACTTGCCATCATTTGTGGCATAGATCTGTCATCAACAAAAGGAGGAACATAAACATTAGGAGGAGCAGTAAAATCAGATGGGTACCCTGTCCCAGGTGTGGTATGGTGGCCACCGGGAGCAGGGGCCCTGAAACCTCTAGAAGTGCCTCCCCTAAGCGGGAGGCGGTAAGACGGGAGTAGTGGTCGGGGCTCCCCTACAACAGTAGAAAGGGGGAACATAGGGGGAGCCATGGTGATGGGGATGCGATCACTGAGATAGGTGTCTATCTTCCAATAATCTCTCCTGTTGACCCAACGCACGGACCTGACATAAGCCATGTCCATGTATCGGGAGAGAGGGTCGACCGCATCCTCATAGCGAGGGAACTGGGGTACAAAAGAGCGGGCTAATCGAGTGACTAGCCCACCACAAACGATAGTAGTCAGTGAAGTTCCCTCGCCCACCGACACGAAGTGAGAGGCGACCAAATAAGCAGTGTTGTAAGACTGCTGACCCGTACGTCTGATGTTAAGATAACCAGACAAAATAGAGAGCTCATTGTTGTTAACATTTTGAGACTCTTTGCGGCCGAAAACAGTGTTGGCCAACAGACGCAAAAAATAACGGGGGGTGGGAAGGTGGATGGTACTGTTTTTCTTCTTCACATCGCTGGAATCAGAAATACATGACCACATATCAGAATACGACCCCGTGGGGTCATCAGTAAGACCCTCAGAAGACAGACCCAAAATTTGAGCAAATTGGGTTAAAGTTAAAGCATAAGTTTCATTGAACATGCGAAAAGAGATACAAAAATTATCATAGCCGGGGTGAAGTGCCCCCGAATCAAAGGTGAAGGAGGAGAAGAACTCAAGAGTGAGAAGGCGGTAGGTGATCTCGTCCATGGTGGCGAGTCCTGCAAACCCGGTCCCAATGAGCAAAGATACTACCTCGTTGTGGCATCCCAAAGCATGCAAGGCTGGAATGCACAGGAAACGGGTCGCCACAACCACACAATAGGCAGTGAGATGGAGGAATCGGGCCTTCTGGGCCGGAGAGCTGAAAGTGATTTGTGGATAGTTCGGTAAACTATCCGTGTCCTGCACCGCCAAACCTCGCGTCCTAGAGACACGTCCTCTAGAAGTGCTTGTACCCGAAGTGCGTGCGCGCTTCCCACCTTGATCACGGCTAGACATCGTAAAGCTGAAAAGTTCAAATAAAAATATAAGTCTTATGAGCATATGAAAACATTGCTTTAACAAAAATAGGTATGAAAATTTGCAAAACAGAAACTTTTATCACAGCTCTGGTCGGCCGACTACAGGGGCAAGTCGGTCGACCAAATTTTTCAAGATGGTCTGTAATTTCTGCTGCAACAGGAAATCAGAAACTGAAAAACTCAGGAAAAATGCAGTTATGGTCGGTCGACCGTAAAACCAGGTCGGTCGACCGCTATACGAAAGAAAGTTCAGAAACTGCATAAAAATTAAACTCAGGAAAACACGGTTCTGGTCGGCCGACCTCAGTTTCGGGTCGGTCGACCGACAATCGTCAGAAAAACACAGATCTGTAAATAAAAACCCAGAAAATTCAAAATTCAGTCGGCCGACCTCCGTTTCCGGTCGGTCGACCGTGAACAGTGCAAAGGTCGGTTTTCGCGGTTTGAATTTCGCGCGGAAAGAGGCATAAAAATTATAGGGAAGAATTAAACTATCCTAATCAGCACAAAATCACTCAAAATTTACAGATCTAAGCATATAAACTTAAAAAGAAGAAGAAAACTAAGATAAAAACACACAAACAAGCATGGAAACGGAATTAAGAGCAAAATTGAACTTAGAAAGATAAGCTAATACTACCTAAAACGAAAATAAGAAGGTATAAAACTAAAAAGAGAGAAAGAAAATGAAAGAAAAACATACCTTGAGGATGGAAAATGAAAGAAAGTAAGTAAAATGGTGAAGGAGGAAGGTGGGTGAATAGTTTTTAGGGTTTTATGAGAGAGAGGGGATGCTGGGAAGGTGAAGGAGTGAAAACACTTAATGCATTTTCAAAACATAACAGACCCGTGACATTTGACTCTGAAAAATAAAACCGTAAAAAAATTCGTGGTCGGTCGACCAGAAAAGTCGGTCGGTCGACCAGTGTCCTTTTACCTGCTCTGCAATTTTACTTACTCTGTCAGAAAAAGTGCATAAAGTTGTCAGTTTGGTCGGTCGACCTAATAACTCGGTCGGTCGACCACTGTACTGGCGGATTCGCTTTTTTTTTTTCATTTTTTTTTCTTTTCTGCAGAGATTTCAATTTCCACCAGAGGATAAAACGAAAAATAAGAAGAAAAACGAAAATTTAAACTATAGCACGGGTTGCCTCCCGTGTAGCGCTGGTTTAAGAGGCCCCGCACGACCTTTTACCTTCTAAGGAGCATCCTAAAAAGGGTCAAAGTAAGAAACTTCGACTTTTCCGACATACTCATTTTCTCCTCGGAAGTGCTTCACATATTGGCCATTGACTTTGAACCTCTCACCAGATGAGGTTTCTAATTCGATCGACCCGAATTTTGAGACAGCTGTGATGGTGTAAGGTCCGCTCCACCTGGATTTCAGCTTACCAGGAAAAAGACGAATACGAGCATTAAAAAGCAAAACCCTATCACCTACCTGAAAATCACGCCTAATGATTCTCTTGTCATGCCAGCGCTTTGTTTTCTCTTTGTAGATCCTAGCATTGTCATAGGATAACAACCTGAATTCTTCTAACTCATTAAGCTGCAGTAAACGTTTCTCACGGGAAAGATTAGGGTCTAAATTAAGATCACATATAGCCCACCAAGACTTACGTTCTAACTCAACTGGTAAATGACAAGTTTTACCATAAATCAATCGGAATGGTGACATTCCTATTGGAGTTTTGAACGCGGTTCTATAGGCCCATAAAACATCACAAGTTTTAGACTCCAATCTTTCCTAGACTTAGAAACTACCTTGGCTAGGGTCTCCTTGAGTTCTCTATTAGAGATCTCAACTTGACCACTAGTCTGAGGGTGATAAGCTAAACCCCTACGGTGTTGGACACCGAATTTATTTAACAAGTCACCTAAGCGTTTCTCTTTAAAATGCATACCTCCATCACTTATGACAACCCTAGGGACACCAAAACGAGGAAATATGATTTTTTTAAACATCTTAATAACAGCTTTTGCATCACAATGGGGAGTAGCAATAGCTTCTACCCACTTAGACACATAATCAACAGCTACAAGAATATACCTGTTACCTTGACTACTGGGAAAAGGTCCTTGATAATCAATGCCCCAGACATCAAAAATCTCTACCTCTAAAATACCTACTTGTGGCATCTCATGTCTTTTTGAGATATTCCCAGTCCTTTGACAGGCATCACAGTTACCTACAAAATTTCTACAGTCAGCATGTAAAGTAGGCCAATAAAAACCAGACTGTAATACCTTGGCCACGGTCCTAGATGGACCGTGGTGACCACCATATGCAGAAGAGTGACATGCTTCCAGAATGTCCTTCACCTCCCATTGGGGGACGCATCTCCGGATAAGTCCATCTCCGCATTCTTTAAAAACATAAGGGTCATCCCAAAAATACTGTTTTGCATCAAACATAAATCTCTTCTTTTGTTGCCAAGACAACTCAGGAGGGATCTTTCCTGTAACAGCAAAATTAGCAAAATCAGCATACCAAGGAGGGGGATAAGAACCTGAACTATTGATGATAAATAAACTCTCATCAGGAAACGAATCATCAATAGGTAAAGAATCTTCCCCATCAGTCAGCTGCAGGCGAGATAAATGGTCAGCTACCACGTTTTCCGCGCCTTTCTTGTCTCTGATCTCAATGTCAAACTCTTGGAGAAGGAGGATCCACCTTAAAAGTCTTGGCTTTGAATCCTTCTTTTGAAAAAGACCTTTCAAGGCTGCATGGTCAGTATAGACAATCACCTTATTACCTACTAAATATGACCTGAATTTTTCTAAGGCAAATATGACAGCTAGCATCTCCTTCTCGGTGGTGAAATAGTTGACTTGAGTCTCATCCAGGGTGCGGCTCGCATAGTATATAGCATTAAGAGCCTTGTTCTTCCTTTGACCAAGCACAGCACCCAGAGCATAATCACTAGCATCGCACATGATCTCGAATGGGAGATCCCAATCTGGTGGCTGGATGATTGGTGCTGAGACCAAAGCTTCCTTCAACCTGTTAAAAGCTGAAAGGCACTCATCAGAAAAATCAAAAATGACATCTTTAAGAAGCAATTGTGTAAGTGGTTTAGCAATTTTAGAGAAGTCCTTAATGAAACGCCTGTAAAAACCTGCGTGCCCTAAGAAACTTCTCACCCCTTTGACATTAATAGGAGGGGGTAATTGCTCAATCACCTGCACTTTCGCTTTATCTACATGTATACCTTTATCTGAAATTAGATGCCCTAACACTACCCCTTCAGTAACCATAAAATGACACTCCTCCCAATTTAAGACAAGGTTTACATCAATACATCGCTGCAAGACTTTATCAAGATTAGCTAAGCATTGATCAAAAGCATTACCGTAAACAGAGAAATCATCCATAAATACTTCCATAATGTTTTCTATAAAGTCTGAAAAAATACCCATCATACACCTTTGAAAAGTAGCAGGAGCATTGCATAACCCAAAAGGCATCCTGCGATAAGCAAAAACACCCTGTGGACATGTAAAAGTAGTCTTACTCTGATCATCAGGATGGATGGGAATCTGGAAGAAACCTGAATAACCGTCTAGAAAACAGAAGAATTTATTAGAAGCCAGTCTTTCAGTCATTTGGTCAACAAAAGGAAGGGGGAAATGGTCTTTCTTGGTGGCGGCATTTAACTGTCTATAATCAATGCACATCCGCCACCCTGTTACAACTCTAGTTGGTATTAACTCATTTTTGTCATTCTTAACCACTGTGGTCCCTCCTTTCTTAGGAACCACCTGAACTGGGCTAACCCACTTAGAGTTTCCAACCGGATAGATAATACCTGCATCAAGAAGCTTCATAACCTCAGCCATAACTACATCCTGCATCTTAGGATTTAACTTACGCTGTCCCTGTCTATAAGGCTTATGCCCTTCCTCTAAATCAATTCTGTGCATACAAACATCAGGGCTTATGCCCTTAATATCATCCAAAGAATAACCTAGAGCTTTTCTATTCTTTTTAAGAACAGTCATTAAGGCAGAAAGTTGGTCAGGACTAAGTTTAGAGCTAACAATCGCAGGGTACTGTTCAGTATCATCTAAGAAAACATATTTAAGATTAGGAGGAAGTGGCTTACGCTCTGGTGCTTTTACCTCAACTGCCTGAACAGAATTAGTATCTATAGAATAGCACATGTTTACCAGACTTGCATTAGCTAGGCTTATGAGCTTCTCATTCTCTTCTTCAGTGAGCTCATATTCCTCTTCCTCTTCTTCTATCAAATCCAGCTTTTCAGCATCCTCAGCTGGAGTACCTGCACACTTATCCAAAATCGTCAGATCATCTAAGGGATCCTTGGTCAAGGATTCCCTCCAATTAAGGATAACATTCCTGTCTACAATATCGATGGAACAACAAGTACCATCAGTAGGAATAGTTGCCTTATGGGCAAGACTGAACTCGATAGTGTCATCCCCTATCTCTAAAGTAATGGTCCCGCGTTTGACATCTATTACAGCCCCAGCTGTGTGTAAAAATGGTCTACCTAAAATAATAGGTATTCGACTATCCTCAGCAATGTCTAAAACAACGAAATCCACAGGAATAAAGAACTTTCCCACTTTTACTGGGACATCCTCCAAGACCCCTAGTGGTCTTTGGGTTGATCTATCAGCCATCTGTACGGTAATATTGGTGACTTTAAGTCTACCTAAACCAAGTCTTTCGCATACAGAATAAGGTATGACACTGACACTAGCCCCTAGATCACAAAGGGCTTTCCCTATTACATGATTACCTATGGTACAAGGGATGGAAAAACTACCTGGGTCTTTTAAGTTGGGTGCTATATTATCTTGTGAAAGAACATAACATTCTTCCACAAAAGCAACAGCACCGTCGTCCTGAAAATTCCTCTTACGACTTAAAATATCTTTCATGAATTTAGCATAAGAAGGTACCTGGGTAATTAAGTCAGTGAAAGGGATGGTTACCTCAAGATTCTTCACCATCTCTAAGAACTTACCAAATTTCTTATCCTCCGTTGAATTTTTCAGTCTTTCAGGATAAGGAATGGTGACTTTAGCCATAGGATCAGCAACCTTTGGCTTTTTCAGCTGTAAAATTTCAGTAAGGCCTTGAATGAAGGAAGGATCCAGCGATTCCGGAGTAAAAACGGCATTCTGCTTAGGAACGTTGGTCGGTCGACCAGGGGAAGTGGTCGGTCGACCAGAGTCTGCAAAATCCGAATTTTTTCTTTTTTCAGAATCTGATCGCACGTCAGGAACTGCGGTCGATCGACTTACAGAAGCGGTCGGTCGACCTCCTGCTTTTTTGACGGGATCAGATTCTTGATTTGGAATTTCGGCTCGACCATCCTCTTGAGTTGATTCTTCACAAACACGGCCACTCCTTAGATTTATGGCATTTAGCGTCTCCATGGGTCCCTCACAACTAGCTGGAGAGCTTTTTCTTTGGTTGGCTATGTTTATCAAGTGCTCCTCAAAAACTTTTGTGGAGGTAACGTGAGCCTCACTCATCTTGAAAACTGCCGTGGTTAAGGCATCAACAAGAGCTCTTAATTTCTCAATTTCTCCTGTGTTGTCGACCGTAGTAACTAGGTTCGCACTTTCAAGCTTTAGCTGGGTTGCCTCAAGCTTTTCAAAACGGGCTTCAACTGTTGTCTCAAGAGCCATCACTCTATTCATCTCTACATTCAGCCTTCTTGAATTCCCACGTGAACCCTTAAAAGTAGCCCTATGCACCGCCATGTCTTCAATGGTTTTCCAACCCTTCATATGGTCGGTGTTGTTCTGGAATCTTCCATTGGCGGCCACATCAAGAACCATCTTATAGTCATCCTAAAGAGAGTTGTAAAAACAGTTACATAGGTCCCATTGTTGAAGGTTATGGTGAGGGATAGAACGGACCAATTTCTTGAATCGATCCCATGCTTCACAAAATCCTTCATCAGGTCCCTGCTGAAAGTTACGGATTTGGTTTCTCAAGTCCTCGGCTTTTGCAAGAGGAAAGTATTTCTTGTAAAAGGCCAATGCCAAGGCGGTCCAATCCGTAATCTTCTCACTTGTCTTGTCAAGGTCCCGGTACCATTCTTGCGCGTCTCCTTTTAATGAGAACAGGAACATCGTTGCCAGCACCTCATCTCTAGTTACCCCTTCAGGTAGGGGTATGAAACAACAATAATCTGTGAAGGTTGTAACATGCTTTATTGGATCTTCATCGGGTAGACCTGAAAATCGACTCTGTTCCACCAAAGAAATATGAGTCGGGCGGAGTTCAAAGGAGCCAGTGGTTGGTGTAGGCAAGGTGAATCCCTTCGGTAAATCTTTAGGCTTCGGCTGTAGGTAGCTATAAATAGAATCCATAAAGAGAGTACTCAAGCCTTCCTCTCAAAAACCTGTCTTCTAAACAACACTAGAAGAAAAGGTAAGAACGGTCTTAAGGAACCTAAGTTCCTTAAGACAAGAAAAATAAACTAAAAATTAACAAACAAAATTATACCGTCTCCCCGGCAACGGCGCCAAAATTTGACACCCGTCGTTGAGGGGTGCCAAAGATAAGATTTATAAAACCTCAGCTTAAACTCAGATAGGATAAGTCAAGGGTCGAACCACAGAGAGACAGGGTAAATTATGTTTGTAAATTTAGAGTCTATTGCAAGTAACCAAAAAAAGGGGGGTTTTGAATTGGGGTTTTAAACTAACAACTAAGGTAATAAACTAACAAGAAAATTAAAATAAGATAAAAAGGGGATTAGGAACTTTGGTTCCCCATGGTCAAAACAAGTCAATGAGAGGTAAGATAATCAAATAACACAATCCCTAGGAACAAAGAATAAACCTTTTGGTCAATATTCTACCCAATCCTTACGGTCTTAGAGTTCCTAGAAAAGCACTAAACTTTCGTTCAAGGGCTATCCCAAAGTTGTTGTTAAACTAATCCTAATAATCTTTCAATCCTAAGGATTAGTTCATCAACAACAATGGGGGATTGGTAATTTAATCATCAAACTTATCAAAGTCAAGTCTTTACATGGTTCCCCTAATTCCCAATCACAAGAATTAGCTATGCATACTTTTAATTATGGAACTAACAATTACTAAGAATATTAAAGAGATGAACATAATCAAAGATGATAATAAAAGGGTAAACATGAAATAAGAAATAACAACAAGATGAATAACAAGATTGAATAAAAAGGAAAGATTGAATTGTGACAAACTTACAACTTGAATGGAAAATCTAAGAATAAAGATGAAAGCTTGGTACCAAAATCTAACAATGGAGTTTTTTTTCTCTAATTGGGGCTGCCTCACCTAATTTTAGAGTTTGGGTCTCCTTAAATAAGAATTGTTACAAGATTAGGAAGAATAGAAAATAAAACAGAAGTCTTCGAAACCGGGTCTGGTCGGTCGACCTAATTTGTCGGTCGGTCGACCGACTCGGTCAATGCGGATTTATTTTCATGCGAATTTGGGCTTCTGTGGGGAACTGGGCCTGTTTACGTACTTGACATCGGTCGGTCGACCACTATCGCAGGTCGGTCGACCGCTTCTCGTCCTTTACAGCTTCGATTTGGCCCGAAAATAATACTTGAGTGCACCATCTGATTCCTTGCTCCATACTAGTACTCAAAACAGCTTCCTAAAGGCAAATAAAGCTTGGTTTTGCTCACTTCCGCGTATTCCTACATATAAAACATAGAAATGCCAAAGTAAACCGTTTCGGGAGAAAAAGCAACTAAAAGTCACGAAAGTGTAAGAAAATACGTGCCAAAAGAGTAAATAAAATGCATAAAATAGGCACGTATCATGTGTTGTAATAATCGTGCTCGACAGTAGACTTTGAGCTCGTCTTCGCTTTTTGGTAGTATTATGTTGTTGTTGTTGCGTAATTGCAGGGAATGAGCTCGATCGAATAGCGTCATAATTCGATCGAGGAGTTTTGCACCCAAGATTGCTCGATCGAGCAACTAAGGAAGTTGATCGAGAGGATTTGTGGCTCAAGCTCCTCGATCGAGATGCTAAATGGTTCGATCGAGGGAAATCAAAGGACATATTGCTCGATCGAGAACTTCTTCTTCTCGATCGAGAAGTTGCTCTTGTACCGACTATAGTGACGGATTTTTCTGCCGACTTCTACGCTTCGTTTGCAACCTCCCATTTTTGGTTCGGTTTGGGGAGGTCCGTGGTGCGTGAAATCTTGTAAGTTCCCAACTCTTTCTCTTTAGTTTGCATTTCTTTTCCTTTACTTTGTACAATGGGGACATTGTACGATTTGGTTTGGGGAGGTTTTGCATCCATTTTTGTGTCTGCATTTTGTTTTACTGCATTTCTGTTTGCACGTTTCAATTTTCGCATGCATTGTTGTGTTATTTTCAAAAAATCTAAAATTTAAAAAAAAATCACGTTTATTTTTGCATATTAGGTCGAGCTAGATTGGAGTATTTCATTGCTGAAAATTTTTGTATGCTTAAGCCTTGCACTGTTTCACGTCTTTTAGCAAAATCCATAGCAATTTCTCGAATTTCGTTTCAAAATTTGTTGAACTAGTAGACTTGACTGAAAATTTTGGCAACCTACAATAACTTTCTGAGCTTTAAAGCCTTAAACTGGTGACATCCATGACCAGTTATTTTAGGATTGTGAGTAGTACTCCCTGCATTTCATGTTTTGCATGTGTATGAGTTTTGATTTCTTATTGCCTACACGCATCGGTTAGAGGTTGGAATTACACGTTTGGAGGACTATTGTATCAACCCCTTTCTCATTTTGCCCATTTAACTCCACTTTAAGCCATAATTGCCTTTTGTCCTTAACTATATCCCATACTTTGCCTACCATTGTGCCGAGCTAGGAAGTAGTGAAGGAAGTTATCTTGTTGTATCAGTTTTGGCTCGTTTTCTCATGTCTTGGAGTGCGCGCAAAGGAGAAATGGAGGAAGTAAGGTTGTATTGTGCTCGATCGAGAGATTTGCTGCTCGATCGAGAAGTTTTGGGTGTTCAATGTGTTCGATCGAGAGCTTTCATGCTCGATCGAGAATCTTGGAAGGAAATAGTCCTCGATCGATTGGTATTTTGGTCGATTGAGAGGACTTTTGTGTTTTGCCTACACAACCGAGAAAAGAAAAGGAAAAAAAAAATGAAAAAGAAAAAGAAAAAGGAAAAAAATTGTAACATCCCGTAATTTCGTAAACAATATTTTAAAGGTTTTAAATTATTTTACGGAATAAAATAATATTTTAATATTAATTGTTAAGTTATTTTTAAATCTCCCGTTAAGATCCGTCTTAAGAAATTTTAAGTTCTTAGGCTGTTAATAACTTGGCTAAATCAAACCCGACTCAAAACCCGTTCACAACTAGTGACCCGACTCAAAATAAGAAAAAAGGACTACTTAAACCCCACCACAAAACCCTTATGTCGACATTCACTTCATCTTCACAACTCATCCTACTGCTTCCCATTTCCTCCATTTTTCCTTTTCCTTCAAAGCTTAAAATCAACTTTCCAAGCTCTCCCCAAACCCGAATCAAGGTATGTTTTACATTTTCGGAATCCTTGCGAAATTTCCAAGGCATCTATCTCTTTCAATTTCGATTTCGTGCAACTTGAAAAAGAGATTGTTTTGAGTAATTTCCGTTTTAAGCTTCTAAAACCCGATTTCTTTGTTGTAGGGGTTGGCTTAGAAGATCCAGAAGTTGATAGCTTTGTTATAGAAGAAGATTTTGGAGCATAATCGCTTTTGAGGTGACAATTACGAGTTACTCGGCCTTTTTTTAAAATAGCATCCTTTGTGTTGTGTTCTTGATTAAAGTTTCTGATTTTGGGTTGTTAATGATGTTTAAGTTTAGGTTTATGTTAGGAAATATGTTTTTATGACATTCACATGATTTGATTGAGGATTTGGATGTTCATATGCTAGAATGGTTCACTTTTCAGATTTTAAGTTCTTAAGACGAATATCATGTTTAATCTCAATTCATGTTTTAATTGTTGGATGTTGTCTAAAGATCATATGAAGATATACTTGGGATTGTTTGGGACATTTGTGTGCTGTAATCTAGTAGAATTTCATGCTTGGAAAGAATGGGAAACGGAAATGGTGAAATTGTATGTGTGTCGTGCTGTGCAGGAAAAACAGAATCGCAACATGCAGTGGAAACCGCAGGCTGCGGCTTTCACCGCAGGCCTGCGGTCTGATTGCGCAGGCTGCGCCCAGGCAGCGCAGGCTGCGGTTTTCTCGGGCCTGTGCTGTTTGTGCGTGGTCCGTAGGGGGTTGTGTGTATGGTTTTGATACTAGTTTTAAAGTATGTTTTAGTGGCATATGTTGCTTGCTATGTACTTGAATTGTAATGGGCTATAACTAGTAAGTTTTTACCTATTGTCTTAAGATGGTTATTTCTTATTTAATTTAGTTACTCCTTAATGTTAATGGGTAATTAGTAAGCCATGTTTAGGATGTTGTTTCTTATCTAAGTTAGTCTTTATCTTAGGTTGTTGATGAGACCTAGTGGACTTGGTTAGATGTATAGGAACCCTTAGACTTGAAGAAGATGAGTCTTAGGTTGTTCTTAATTTGTATTGAACCCGGTTGTCTCTCATGCTTGTGTGTGTGTTGAGGTCCCCGGAGGATGGGCGACACTATATTGGGTTCGGGAATGGAGAGAGGATAGAGACCCCCGGTCGGGCAACCGAAAGGGAAATCGGCTCTCCCTCAACTTAGTTCCGGGATCAATTAAGTGTTGTTTAGAAATCTAGAAGATTAGAGTTAATGATCCGGTTGTAGTTTGTTTCGGATTATGTTGAGTTAGGACAGTTAGAGTTCTACATATGTATGCTGTTGATATTGATGCGTATTAAGGTATGCCTTAAGTTGGCCTCTGAGCTTAATACGTGGACTATTTGTCATATATGGGGGTATGCGTTGAGATGTCGCCTCTGAGCCCTATATGTGTATGCTTGTCGTGTCTGGGGTATGCGTTGAGATGTCGCCTCTGAGCCCAGACATGTTTTTATGTGATCGCGTCAGGCTATGCCTTAAGTTGGCCTCTGAGTCTGACGAGTAGAGCAGTTGTACAACGGGGTAGCTAGGGTGTTAATGCCTTGCTCGGAGTACAGTTGTAGATGCTAGAGTATGCCTTAAGTTGGCCTCTGAGTCTAGTGTCATGTGATGTAGTATGGGAGTATGCCTTAAGCTGGCCTCTGAGTTCCTTACTTGTGATTGTGAATTTGGATGCTATTCTATGCCTTAAGTTGGCCTCTGAGTCTAGTGTCTTGTTGATTGGCAAAGTCTATGCCTTAAGTTGGCATCTGAGTCCATGCTTGTGAATGTGATTTTGGTATCTAGGTTATTGGTTAAGATGTTGCCGCTGAACCTTTATACTTGCTGAATACTTAGTATCTAGGTTATGTCTTAATTTGACCTCTGAACCTTTTTACTTGCTGTTTTGCATCGGCTTGCCTAGTAAGGGTACAGTGTCAGATGTCGCTGTTGATATTGATGAGTATAGTGTTTTGATTTTAGAACTGTTCATCCAAGGTGAAGAGTCTATTGAAATAATATACTCAAGAGGAAGGGGGGGGGGGGGGGGGGGGGGTTGAATTGAGTATGCCTTCTTTTTAAATCTTCTTCGATGTGTGTATGGTTGTACGATGATCTTCGAGTAAAACAAATAATAAAGATAGACACTATATTTTTGAAGTGGTTCAGTCTCACACTTTGAGACCTACGTCCACTATTCTCGATTAATAAAATTAGTACCAACTCTGGATTACAATTTTATCAAACCCTACTCGTGCAACTTTGATGTTAGTCGCAACTCTATCTAGATACCGTTAAATATCTAGCTATGACAAATACCGTTGAATATCTGCCTTAAAATGAGTACCGCTAAATACTCGTTCTATCTTACGTTAATAAGATAAAGTCTTCGAAGTTTCTTGATGTCACAATCTTGAATGAATAAGATTAATGCTTGAGCACTTGAATCTTGAATCGGATATGACAATGAAAAGCCCGAACCTTGAAGAATATGATCGGCGGTTTCTCTCTCTTTTTTTTCGTGAATATGTATGTGTATGTCGTGTCCCTTAATGTGTCATAGGTAGTCTATTTATATAGAATATATATCTAGGTAATTCAAAACCTAGATGATTTAGGAATATTACTTAAACTAGAACACTAGTCTTTTAGTAATACTACCTCAAATCTAATCTTAATATATTTAGGAAAGATTTAATAATATACTACAAGTGTTATATAAGGAATCAATTTCCTAATTCATATTTAGCAAAGATCTTTATATAATAAACAAATAATATCCTTATTAAAACAACTTCCTAAACTATGTCAAAGATAATAAAATATATTATCATAATATAATCTTAGTTTGTTTAGGATATTAAATAAATACATAATATTTACTTAAATTAATCCTATACGAATTATGGTAATCGTGACATGATACACGCTTCCCAAGGTCGTATCAAACCGTATTTAGATTATATTATTTGACAATTAAGATCATATAAAAGTCCTTAGTTTATTTAGTAATAAATAATTATCTCATAAGAAAATTATTTATTCCTATTTAACCAAAAGATATTTTATATAATCCTATTAAGATTAATAATTTCATATTAAAAATAGAATACCAATTAAACATTAATTGTACATGACTATATTTGGAAACAAAATCGTTTCAACCAAACACATATATTCCGACCATTTCTTCATAATATAGAGTTATAGCTATGAGCTATAACTTGAATCAATCTTGTACTAAAGCTATAGTTGATAAGTATAACTTTAGTTCACTAGGCGCGCTTGTGAACTTCTTTCAATCTTCGATTTAGTCAATCCTTTGACTAACATACTTGAATCTTTTATACTTGATTGAATAGATCTTGTTACTAATATTCTGTACACTTAGCACACGATTATACGCACGAGTATATACATAGCTAAACTTGTCATTATCAAAACATAAACATATATACTTAATATATATTTGAATATATGGTTCAACAAATTCCCCCTTTTTGATGATGGCAAGTTTCTCTTAGATTTTGTGTTTAAGTGTATGTTCCCCCTCAATATAATAATGGTCATTCATAGCAAGGATTCACTTAGGGTTTCTATCTTCTATCTATCCCATATCCTTTACGAACCCTAAGAGACAATGAATTACGACAAGGAGCAAGCTTAGGCAAATTCTAATCTAAGTCGCATTTTCCCCCCTCTTGACATCATCGAAAAGATGAGAACAAAGACATGAAACGACTAGAATAATATACGGCGAAACATAAGCAAGCATGTAAAACGAGTCAAAAGATACGAATCATAGAAAATATCACACAAACACATATGAATGTAAAAAATATACACAACCAACCGAAGTATACTAGTGCCAATGGGCCGAATATTAACAAGAGTGTTTTAAGAAAATTTGGCCTGGCTAGGTTTAGAACATAGTGGGCCAAGGCAAAAGATAACAATGAATTGGGCCATGGTCAAAAGAGGATAAAGTTTGGGCCGGGTAGGATTAGGAAATCCGAGGGAGCAAAACGGAAAGGCCTCGGATTCCAATGGGCCAGGAGAATAATTGGGCCACTATAGTAAATTGTTTATAAGTCCCACCCAGGACTTAAGCAAAACAACAACAAAACAACTGAAATTCGAAAACAGAGACGGATAATCAGGAGCGAGAACTGGATGTGTAACACCCCCATTTATTTAAGGGCCTGTACTAGGACTCCCTAGATAAATAAGGATGTTACCATCTCGGTTTCCCGAGGTAGTAGATACAAAGGAAGATAAACAGTACTTTAAATTGATAAGTTATCTCAGAGAACAAGTTTATACAACTGAATTAAAACAAACTGTCTTGCTAAAACAAAAGTACAACTCATAAGTAACTACTATGGTGATCTAGACTCTAGGCAGGTCCGGATCCAAGCTTCTCTCTTCCCCTAGCTCCCACAGTCTCAACACCTGTCAATCTGCTCCCCAATAATTGGTTCATCACAGGTGATCACGAATACACAGGGTCAACCACAAGGTTGAGTAGAGAAAACTGTAAACAACCACATTACTATAAATAGAAAATCGATCATCTCCACTCCGAATCACAAGTCCCATAATTCTCCACACCAATCACAGACCCTTTATCTCCACACCAATCACAGACCCTTTATCTCCGCACCAATCACAGACCCTTTATCTCCGCACCATTGTCATCACAGTATGATATAAATACACATTATAATGATCACACGATAATATATAACAAACATGCTTGATATCAATTATGAACGGTTTACACATCATCATATATTAGTAGTTTCCCCTACCTCAATTGCAGAAGGAAAAGGCAAATACGAAACTGCTCCTAAAAATGCTCCACGCGAAAACTTCCACCTAGATATGTATTACTTTAATTAATAACTTCCTAATTCTCGTAATACGTGTACACATTATATTTATAGACACTTCCTATATTTAGAAAGCTTTCCAACAACTGAGGTTACCCAAAATAGCAACTTTCTAAATATAGCAACTTCTAAAAATAGCAACTTTGGTTTTGAAATTCAATTTCAAAATATTACTTAAGACCCATATTAAAACTTACCATAAAACTCACAAGATACTTAAATCTTTACCATCAATAAAATACCACACCATAAATGCTAATTATATTTGCCATAGATAATTATTTTAAAAAATCAATAACAATAATAATAATAACTCCCAAAATACACGACCCAACAACCCGACTCAACACACGGTTTTAACTCCACCACCACGACCGCGTACAACCCCTAAACCACGCCGACAACCACCAGCGACCACCCCCACTATGGCCACTCCACCACGGACCACCACCAGGATGGTCGACTCCCTCCGGCGAGGTGAACCAGGGACTCAAACATCCCTGATTCCTCACCCTTATCCCGCGACACACCTAAACAGCCCTGCCGCGCCACCACTCTCACTCTGCCGGACCACCTAAGACCACCACCATTAACACCCCCGCCCCTGAACCAACAGACTGTGGTGGTACCACCGCACCGACTTCCCCCTAGTCATCGGTGGTACCACCCCCAAACCAAAATAAACAACACGAGAAAAGAAGATTAACACTTGTTCCCTGCTCCCTTCCAGAACCACCGTGAAGACAACCCCTTTGACCGCCACCCAACACCCTCCTGACCACCACGACAACCACTAGTCTAACCCCCTAACTCTCCCTCGACAAGTACCACAACTCACGGATCCTTCTTCCATCACAACCAAAGACTACGAATGCAAAACCAACCCATAACCCGACATCCAATTTTAGTCTGCTGTAACCAGGGGTGATAAACACCCCTGTCGACACCACCTGTGATGCCTACCTCCACCGTGACTAACTCCCTGACCAACCCCCAGACACTGGTAACACAATAACATAAAAACGGATCCAAACCCGACACTCAACCCTTATCGAAATAGTATCAAACATAGGTACATCTGAACAGAATTACAAACGAATTACCACTGACTGCGCATACCTATTTTCCGACCTAATTCGAAGGGTTTAGGCAGGGTCTAACCACCGTGGGGATCTGACCTTCTTGGAGTATGGTGTCGGCTGAGTAGAATAGGGTAGGGTTAGGGTTTGAAGATGGATCAGAAGTGAGTCGATACCTTACTTATAAGGCGGCAGGAACTAAGGCTGTGAGGTCTGCTTGTGTTCAAAACACAAGTGTGGGCTGTTTACACGAGTATCGAGGCCCAAGGTCGTGCTACAATAGGTCCAGGGTTCGAGCCTCATAGACAACCTACTACCAATATTATGCTAAGGTGGATAGATCCCCCTTTCGAGCCCCACAGACGACCAAGACACCCCCCCACAAAACGAGTACAAGTAAACTAGTGCAACCAATTTATAAACCCATCGCTAAATTCATCGCTTAGTCATGTAAACACTTTATACGATGCAGATAATATCGTAACTAAAAATCGAGGTATTACAGGATTCGGGTGTCTTCGCATAAGGGCTCACATAATCGGGTCGGGTACGAAACTCAAGAGTGTCCAACCTATCCAAGCAACTACTCACGTTTCGTCCTTGAGCATTAAGAGCAAGCTCAAAGTTGAGGACCTTGAGGGAGAGGGCTTTGACAGCCTCAAGAGCTTGATTTCCGTCTTTGCGCAATAACCCGTGATCCTTGACCATAGCACCACCTTGAGACGTGAGGAATGATAGACGATCACTAATAGCGAGCAACTCCGAGGACACAACCGATACCTCCGAGCTAAGCTTAACAAGATGTTTATCAACTTTCTCCATCCACACCCTCAAATCATCTTCAAATCCACGACCTCTCTTTGCACGACTACCCCCTGCCTCATCCTGTTCTTTCTTAATTTCACACAAACCAAGAAGTTGGTCCATCTTGGCTTCAAGACCCGCGAAAGAAGGTGACGGATTCGGAGCGGGTTCCGTACCTACATTCTTACCAAAAGTAAGATCAATCCCCTCGAAGCAAATACCCATTAATTTCAAGACCTTGTCACACATCCTATCCCGAGGTTTAATACCAAAGCTCGAGTCATCCACGACTCCTTTCTTCAACAAGAGCTCGGACACCCACATTCCGTATGGAATATCGATTGTCGAGCAAAACTTTTCTTTGACAACAACACTAGAGACTTGACAAATCTTGTGGCAAATTAGAGATGCCAAGTCGACTTTTTGACCTTCCAACCAACTGAACAACACAACTGCCTCGACACTAGCAAGTTTATCCCTACCACCCCTTCGTGGTAACACGGTGTTCCATAAAAAGTTCAAGAAAAATTTCAATTTTGGGTTAAACGATACGGTAAGCAGGGGAGTAACTCAGTAGCATCTTCATCAAAGTACTTTTTGATTACCATTTTCTGATCTTTAGAAACGACACCCCATTCCTTTTTGGGATCAAGAACGATACCTTCTTGATTAAGTTGAAAGATTGCACAAATTTCAGACTTAGAGATAACTACATCCCTTCCATTAACGACACCCATTACACCATCATCACACCCTTTAACCGAAGCAAAGAACTGAACCAATTCTATGGGAAATATTAAACCCGAAAAATCACTAATGTATTCCCATCCTTGAAATTTCAGAAAATCTTTAAAGAATCCTAAAGACTTAGACCCATTCACCCATGACTTAGGATAATAACGACCCGCATGAATAGAGTAGGGTAAAACCCGTTCGATTAACATACCTTCAGTTTTTGTCATTCTGACTTTCTCTAAACCCTCACGAGTGGCTTCGACAGAGTAATCTCGAAAAAGAGGACGAGGAATCTGGGAATCGAGTTCTTGCATGTCGTCGGAATTCGAGGAGGAGACACGGTTAAGTTTTCGTCGTTTGCTCTGGTCTGGTGTGGGAGCGGCGGTGGCGATAGGTGTTGGAGAGGGCGGTGGTGATGGGGTTGGTGAAGGAGGTGTGGGTTTCTTGTTGTGAGAGCGGGTGGCACGAGATGGAGGCATTGTGGTTTTAGTAAAAATGGTGATTTTTGGTCGAGTGGTGATGGAGGTTCAGACGGAGGTTAATGGTGTTTGGAGGTTTGGAGTGTTAATGGTTTTGATGAATTTTTTGTGGTTTTGGGTTTTGGTGTCGGTAATAATGAAGGAAGGGTGAGGTAAGTTTGGTTAGTGAAGGGGGTAAATGGAGTTGGTTGAGGTAATAATTTGAGGCTAGGTGTAGGGGGGCACGTGGCAGTGGGTAGAGATGTGTAGTGAGGCAAGTGGTTGTGGGACGTGGCAGGTGGGGCCATCACACACGGTTTGTGTGTTGATTTTAGGTAAGTTTTTATTTTGTTTTTCTTTTAGTTTAATAATATTTGTATATTATTATTATATATGATTTGTAATATGTATGTTTGAGGTAAATTATAATATGTGACGTAATATTATTTTGAGATCGATTATGCACACATTCATAAATACATCATATAATATAGTTATGATCACAAAATTTATCATCGAATACATACATACACATGCAGCGGAGTATACGGACACAGTCATATAATCTCATCTAAACCGTAGTCAATCATTGGGTTATTTTTGCTTTTAAGATTTGATTAGGTGCCACCGATTAAACCAATTTCCAATCGCAAAGTCTCAAAGCGTTCTCTAGCCAATGGTTTAGTGAAGATATCTACCCATTGTTTTTCTGTACTACAAAATTCCAATTTTATATTTTTCTTTTCAACATGGTCTCTCAGAAAGTGGTGTCTAATTTCAATATGTTTAGTTCTCGAGTGCTGGGCTGGGTTTTTAGATATAATTATAGCACTCGTATTATCACATAATATAGGCACACATCCAACATCAACACCATAATCATGTAATTGTTGCTTTAACCATAAAAGTTGAGAACATACCAGTGCGGCTGCAATATATTCTGCTTCAGCATTTGAGAGGGCGACAGAATTTTGTTTCTTGGATCCCCAAGATATAATACAAGGACCTACAAAGGTAGCAAGTCCGGAGGTACTTTTTCTGTCTAAGGAACATCCTGCATAATCCGCATCTGAATATCCTACTAGGTTAAAGTTACAGTCCATAGGATACCATAGATATAATTTTGAGGTTCCGATTAGGTATCTTAATATTCTTTTAACTGCAATCATGTGTGATTCTTTTGGTGCAGATTGGAATCTCGCACAGACACAGACACTAAACATTATATCTGGACGACTTGCTGTAAGATAAACAAGTGAGCCAATCATACCTCGGTAAGTTATTTCATCCACAGACTTACCATCTTCGTCTATGGTTAACTTCTTATCTGTGACCATTGGAGTAGGCATTGCATGAGAAGTTTCCATTCCGAATTTCTTTAGCAGTTCCTTGACGTATTTTTGTTGATGAACTTTGATTCCTTCTTCAGTTTGTTGTATTTGAAGTCCAAGGAAGAACTTTAGTTCTCCCATCATACTCATCTCGAACTCAGAAGTCATCACCTCAGAGAAGTACTTGCACAACTTTTTATTAGTTGAGCCAAAAATAATATCGTCAACATAGATCTAAACGACTAGTAGATCTGAGTTTTCGCTTTTAAGAAATAGGGTTTTATCCACAGACCCTCTCTTGAATCCACTCTCCAATAGGAATTTTGATAGTCTGTCGTACCATGTCCTAGGTGCTTGTTTCAGGCCATAGAGAGCTTTGTCCAATTTGAATACATGATCCTTGAGTTTGCTGTCAGGAAATCCAGGAGGTTGTTCAACAAATAATTCCTCTTGGAGATAGCCATTAAGAAATGCAGTCTTAACGTCCATCTGAAAAAGCTTCATTCCCTTGTGTGCTGCAAATGCAATGAGTAGTCTTATTGCCTCAAGATGAGCAACAGGAGCAAAGGTTTCGTCATAATCGATCCCTTCCTGTTGGTTGTATCCTTGAACCACTAGTCTGGCCTTATTTCGTACAATGACTCCAGTGTCATCCAGTTTGTTTCTGAATACCCATCTAGTTCCAATGACAGTTCTGTCCTTAGGTCGAGGAACAAGATGCCAAACTTTGTTTCTTTCAAATTGTTGGAGTTCTTCTTGCATGGCAACTATCCAGTCTGGTTCTGCGAGAGCTTCCTTGATATTTGAAGGTTCAATGATGGAGAGAAAAGAGTAGAATGAGCAAAAGTTATTTAAGCTCCTTCGAGTTTGAACTCCATCTGTCAAGCTTCCTATGACATTGTCCAAAGGATGAGAGCCTTTGTATCTCCAGTTCCTTGATTGATTATTAGCATTACCTGAACTTGACTCGGGATCTTGACTTGTTCCCCCTGAATCCAAACCTGGGTTTATAGTAGGGACAGGTATAACTCTAGCCTCTTCCCTTTGGTTTTGATTCAAAGTTACAGCTTCATTAGCTGTAACTCTGGGTTCCAAGTCATTGGTTTGAGAGTTATCTACAGTATCATCAACTGTAGTTTCATCTCTCGCACCATTTTCTCCCAAGTTGAGTTCATCATGAGTTCCTTGAGGTTCTCCTTCTTCAATTTCCATTGCAGGGGGATCTTCCCTTGATAACCTGAAATCAGGTTCGTCTAGGTTTTCCTCTATATCCTGGAATGGCTTATCGAAGACATTATTTTCATCAAAGATAACATGAATACTTTCCTCTATGCATAAGGTATGTTTGTTAAAAACTTTGTAGGCTTTACTATGATCTGAATATCCTATAAAGATTGCTTCATCACTTCTAGGGTCGAATTTGCTTAATCTGTTTTTACCATTGTTGTGAACAAAGCATTTACTACCAAAACATCTTAAATGAGATATGTTTGGTTTATGACCTCGAAGAAGTTCATAAGGTGTCTTTTTAAGGATAGGTCTAATCATAGTAGGTTATGAATATAACAATCTATACTAATAGCCTCAGCCCAAAAGTTTCTAGGTAGGCCACTTCAAAGAAGCATTGTTCTAGTCATGTCTTCCAGGGTTCTGTTCATTCGTTCTACGACTCCATTTTGTTGTGGGGTTCTAGGGGCCGAGAAGTTATGTCCAACACCATTGGTTTTACAGAACTCAATAAAAGCATGATTGTCAAACTCAGTTCCATGGTCAGTACGAATTGTTACGAGGTTTGATTTATATTTATTTTGGACAAGTTTCATGAGACTACCAAATTCATCGAAAGTTTCGTCTTTAGAATGAAGAAAGATTGGCCAAACAAATCTAGAGTAATCATCAACTAGAACGAAAACGTACCTGGAACCACCTCTGCTTCTTACCTTCATAGGGCCACATAGATCCATGTGTACTAGTTCAAGAGCTTGTTCTGTGCTTACCACTCTTTTTAGCTTAAAAGATGATCTGACGTGTTTACATCGAGCACATGTGTCACACATCTTTTCTTGTTCAAATTTGATCTTTGGAAGACCTTCGACCAAGTCCCATCTTTTCAACTTACTTAGAATAGGTGAGATAATATGACCAAATCTCTTGTGCCATAGACATGGATCATCTAACGTAACTTTCATGCATGATAGAGAATCAGTAGGTACAACATTTAAATCAATCATATAGACATTTTTCATCCTGTGACCTTCAAGTATTACTTTACTGGTGCCTTCTAAGATTATACGACATATATCTGAATGAAAAACCACTTTGTTTCCTTTGTCACATAACTGAGATATACTGATAAGATTGTGTTTGAGACCACTTACAAGGTATACATCATTTATAGTATGAGAAGATGAGATACCTATCTTACCAATTCCGATGATCTTTCCCTTTTTGTTATCACCAAATGTGACTTTACCTCCATCAAAGGGTTTAAGGGTTTGGAATAGATTTACGTCGCCTGTCATATGTCTTGAGCATCCACTGTCGAGATACCATAGATTATTTTCCTTGGCGACAAACTGCACGAATAATTTCAAAGACAGGATTTAGGTACCCAAGCATACTTGGGTCCTTTGTTGTTAGTAATCACAAATACATCTTCCTTTTTAACCCAAACTTGTCTTACCTAGGTCTTTCTATATTGGTAGTAGTTGGGTTTTGATGTTTTTGTGTAAGTCTTAGTTTGGACTCTTGGTGACCAATTTTTGTGTGTTGTTTGTTGAGGAGTTTGTTTGGTTCTATTTTTCTTTTCTTCGTAATCAAATGTCATGTCATAGAACCATCTGTGGTCAATATTTCTTTCCTCCATTTTGTCATCATCACTATCAGAGACAGAAATGGTGTCGTTTGGAATTCCTAAGGATTTAACAATTGACACCCGTCGTTGAGGGGTGCCAAAGATAAGATTTATAAAACCTCAGCTTAAACTCAGATAGGATAAGTCAAGGGTCGAACCACAGAGAGACAGGGTAAATTATGTTTGTAAATTTAAAGTCTATTGCAAGTAACCAAAAAAGGGGGGTTTTGATTTGAGATTTAAACTAACACTAAGGTAGCAAACTAACAAGAAAATTTAAAATAAGATAAAAAGGAGATTAGGAACTTTGGTTCCCCATGGTCAAAACAAGTCAATGAAGGGTAAGAATAATCAAATAACACAATCCCAAGGAACAAAGAATAAACCTTTAGGTCAATATTCTACCCAATCCTTACGGTCTTAGGGTTCCTACAAAAGCACTAAACTTTCGTTCAAGGGCAATCCCAAAGTTGTTGTTAAACTAATCCCAATAATCTTTCAATCCTAAGGATTAGTTCACCAACAACAATGGGGGATTGGTAATTTAATCATCAAACCTATCAAAGTCAAGCCTTTATTATGGTTCCCCTAATTCCCAATCACAAGAATTAGCTATGCATACTTTTAATTATAGAACTAACAATTACTAAGAATATTAAAGAGATGAACATAATCAAAGATGATAATAAAAGGGTAAACATGAAATAAGAAATAACAACAAGATGAATAACAAGATTGAATAAAAAGGAAAGATTAAATTGTGACAAACTTACAACTTGAATGGAAAATCTAAGAATAAAGATGAAAGCTTGGTACCAAAATCTAACAATGGAGTTTTTCTCTAATTGGGGCTGCATAACCTAATTTTAGAGTTTGGATCTCCTTAAATAAGATTGTTACAAGATTAGGAAAAATAGAAAATAAATAAAACAGAAGTCCCGAAACAGCTAGTGGTCGATCGACCGAGATTTTCGGTCGGTTGACCGATTCTGGCGATACGGGTTTATTTCATGCGAACTTGGGCTTCTGTGAACTGGGCTTCTTTTGCGAGCTGGACATCGGTCGGTCGACCACTATTGCAGGTCGGTCGACCGCTTCTCGTCTTTTTCAGCTTTGATCTGGCCCGAAAATAATACTTGAGTGCACCATCTGATTCCTTGCTCCATACTAGTACTCAAAACAGCTTCCTAAAGGCAAATAAGGCTTGGTTTTGCTCACTTCCGCGTATTCCTACATATAAAACATAGAAATGCCAAAGTAAACCGTTTCGGGAGAAAAAGCAACTAAAAGTCACGAAAGTGTAAGAAAATACGTGCCGAAAGAGTAAATAAAATGCATAAAATAGGCACGTATCAACAAACTTAACTCCGGTTTTAAAATCTTGTGCGTGTTTTACACAGTTTTCTCGGAGGTGTCCAGTATGGCCACAATAAGTGCATATTAAATACTCAGGAAGGTCGACATATTTTCTTCTTCTAAAGTCTCTGTCTGTTGGACTTTGCTTACACTTCGAGTGATACCTTATTCCATAGCACTCGTGACCTAACCACATCGCTGGAATCAGAAATACAGGACCACATATCAGAATACGACCCCGTGGGGTCATCAGTAAGACCCTCAGAAGACAGACCCAAAATTTGAGCAAATTGGGTTAAAGTTAAAGCATAAGTTTCATTGAACATGCGAAAAGAGATAAAAAATTTATCATAGCCGGAGTGAAGTGCTCCCGAATCAAAGGTGAAGGAGGAAAAGAACTCAAGAGTAAGAAGGCGGTAGGTGATCTCGTCCATGGTGACGAGTCCTGCAAACCCGGTCCCAATGAGCAAAGATACTACCTCGTCGTGGCATCCCAAAGCATGCAAGGCTGGAACAGAAAGGAAACGGGTTGCCACAACCACACAATAGGCAGTAAGATGGAGGAATCGGGCCTTCTGGGCCGGAGAGCTGAAAGTGATTTGCGGATAGTTTGGTAAACTATCCGTGTCCTGCACCGCCAAACCTCGCGTCCTAGAGACACGTCCTCTAGAAGTGCTTGTACCCGAAGTGCGTGCGCGCTTCCCACCTTGATCACGGCTAGACATCGTAAAGCTGAAAAGTTCAAATAAAAAAATAAGTCTTATGAGCATATGAAAACATTGCTTTTGATACGTGCCTATTTTATGCATTTCATTTACTCTTTTGGCACGTATTTTCATTCACTTTCGTGACTTTTTAGTTGCTTTTTCTCCCATATTGTCTACTTTGGTGTTTCTATGTGTTGTATGCAGGAATACGCGGAAGTAAGCAAAACCAAGCTTTATTTGCCTTTAGGAGGCTGTTTTTGGAACAATAAATTCGGATGGAGCATTCAAATACAATCATCGGGCCGGATAAAAGCTGAGAAAAAAGAGAAGCGGTCGACCGACCGAGATATCAGGTCGACCGACCGATGAAACAGGTCGACCGACCACTGGCTGTTTCGAGACTTCCGTTTTCTTTTCTGATTTCCTAATCTTGTAATATTTCTTATTTAAGGAGACCAAAACTCTTCTATTAGGTCAAGCAGTTTTTCAGCAAGTTTGTATCTAAGTAATTTTCTTTCAAGTACTTTATGTTTGGAGACTCCATTGTTAGAATATCATCACAAAGCTTTCATCTTTGTTCTTGAGATTTCCTTTCAAGTTGTAAGCTTGTTCTAATTAATCTTTCCTTTAATTCAATCTTGTTATTCATCTTGTTGTTACTTTCTTGTTTTATGTTTTCTCTTTTATTATCTTCTTTAATTATGTTCATCTCTTTAAGCTTCTTAATAATTGTTACTTCCATAATTAAAGGTATGCATAGCTAATTCTTGTGATTAGGAATTAGGGGAACCATGTTAAGACTTGACTTTGATAAGTTTGATGATTAAATTACCAATCCCCCATTGTTGTTGGTGAACTAATCCTTAGGATTGAAAGATTATTAGGATTAGTTTAACAACAACTTTGGGATTGCCTTTGAACGAAAGTTTAGTGCTTTTGTAGGAACCCTAAGACCGTAAGGATTGGGTAGAATATTGACCTAAAGGTTTATTCTTTGTTCCTTGGGATTGTGTTATTTGATTATTCTTACCCTTCATTGACTTGTTTTGACCATGGGGAACCAAAGTTCCTAATCCCCTTTTTATCTTATTTTAGTTTTCTTGCTAGTTAATTACTTTAGTTGTTAGTTTAAATCCCAATTCAAAACCCCCCTTTTTGGTTACTTGCAATAGACTTTAAATTTACAAACATAATTTACCCTGTCTCTCTGTGGTTCGACCCTTGACTTATCCTATCTGAGTTTAAGCTGAGGTTTTATAAATCTTATCTTTGGCACCCCTCAACGACGGGTGTCAAATTTTGGCGCCGTTGCCGGGGAGACGGTACAATTTTGTTTGTTAATTTTTAGTTTATTTTTCTTGTCTTAAGGAACTTAGGTTCCTTAAGACCGTTCTTACCTTTTCTTCTAGTGCTGTTTAGAAGACAGGTTTTTGAGAGGAAGGCTTGAGTACTCTCTTTATGGATTCTATTTATAGCTACCTACAGCCGAAGCCTAAAGATTTACCGAAAGGATTCACCTTGCCTAAACCCACCACTGGCACCTTTGAACTCCGCTCGACTCATATCAATTTGGTGGAGCAGAGTCAATTTTCTGGTCTACCTGATGAAGATCCAATAAAGCATGTTACAACCTTCACAGATTATTGCTGTTTTATACCCCTACCTGAAGGGGTGTCTAGAGATGAGGTGCTGGCAACTCTGTTCTTGTTTTCTTTAAAGGGAGACGCGCAAGAATGGTACCGGGACCTTAAAAAGACAAGTGAAGGGATTAAAGATTGGACCACCTTGGCCTTGGCCTTTTACAAGAAATACTTCCCTCTTGCAAAAGCTGAGGACTTGAGAAACCAAATCCGTAACTTTTTACAGGGACCTGATGAAGGATTTTGTGAAGCATGGGATCGATTCAAGAAATTGGTCCGTTCTATCCCTCACCATAACCTTCCAGAATGGGACCTGTGTAACTGCTTTTACAACTCTCTTTACGATGACTATAAGATGATTCTTGATGTGGCCGCCAATGGAAGATTCCAGAACAACACCGATCATATGAAGGGTTGGCAAACCATTGAAGACATGGCGGTGCATAGGGCTACTTTTAAGGGTTCACGTGGGAATTCGAGAAGGCTGAATGTAGAGATGAATAGAGTGATGGCTCTTGAGACAACAGTTGAAGCCCGTTTTGAAAAGCTTGAGGCAACCCAGCTAAAGCTTGAAAGTGCGAACCTTGTTACTACGGTCGACAACACGGGAGAAATTGAGAGATTAAGAGCACTTGTTGATGCCTTAACCACGGCAGTTTTTAAGATGCATGAGGCTCACTGCACTTCCACGGAGATTTTTAAGGAACAATTGATAAACATAGCCAACCAAAGAACTAGCTCTCCAGCTAGTTCTGAGGGACCCATGGAGACGCTGAACGTCATAAATCTAAGGAGTGGCCGTGTTTGTGAAGAAGCAACTCAAGAGGATGATCCAGCCGAGGTTCCAACCAAGGAATCCGATCCCGTCAAAGGAGCAGGAGGTCGACCGACCGCTTCGGTAAGTCGATCGACCACTGTTCCTGACGCGAGATCAGATTCTGAAAAAAAGAAAAAGACGGATTTTGCAGACTCTGGTCGACCGACCGCTGATACTGGTCGACCGACCGCTGATACTGGTCGACCGACCGCTGATACTGGTCGACCGACCAGTGCTCCTGGAAAAAGTGCCGTTTTTACTCCGGAATCGCTAGATCCTTCCTTTATTCAAGGCCTTACTGAAATTTTACAGCTGAAAGAGCCAAAGGTTACTGATCCTATGGCTAAAGTCACCATTCCTTATCCAGAAAGACTAAAAAATTCAAAGGAGGATAAGAAGTTTGGTAAGTTCTTGGAGATGGTAAAGAATCTTGAGGTAACCATCCCTTTCACTGACCTAATTACCCAGGTACCTTCTTATGCTAAATTCATGAAAGATATTTTAAGTCGTAAGAGGAATTTTCAGGACGACGGTGCTATTGCTTTTGTGGAAGAATGTTATGTTCTTTCACAAGATAATATAGCACCCAAGTTAAAGGACCCAGGTAGTTTTTCCATCCCTTGTACCATAGGTAACCATTTAATAGGGAAAGCCCTTTGTGATCTAGGGGCTAGTGTCAGTGTCATACCTTATTCTGTATGTGAAAGACTTGGTTTAGGTAGACTTAAGGTCACCAATATTACTGTGCAGATGGCTGATAGATCAACCCAAAGACCATTAGGGGTCTTGGAGGATGTCCCAGTAAAAGTGGGAAAGTTCTTTATTCCTGTCGATTTCGTTGTTTTAGACATTGCTGAAGATAGTCGGATACCTATTATTTTAGGTAGACCCTTTTTACACACAGCTGGAGCTGTGATAGATGTCAAACGCGGGACCATTACTTTAGAAATTGGGGATGACACTATCGAGTTTAGACTTGCCCATAAGGCAACTATTCCTACTGACGATACTTGTTGTTCCATTGATATTGTAGACAGGAATGTAATCCTTAATTGGAGGGAATCCTTGACCAAGGATCCCTTAGATGATCTGACAATTTTGGATAAGTGTGCAGGTAATCCAGCTGAAGATGCTGAAGAGCTGGATTTGATAGAAGAAGAGGAAGAGGAATATGAGCTCACTGAAGAAGAGGGTGAGAAGCTCATAAGCCTAGCCAATACAAGTCTGGTAAACATATGCTATTCTATAGATGCTAATTCTGTCCAGGCAGTTGAGGTAAAAGCACCAGAGCGTAAGCCACTTCCTCCTAATCTTAAGTATGTTTTTCTAGATGATACTGAGCAATACCCTGCAATTGTTAGCTCTAAACTTAGTCCTGACCAACTTTCTGCCTTAATGACTGTTCTTAAAAAGAATAGAAAAGCTCTAGGTTATTCTTTGGATGATATTAAGGGCATAAGCCCTGATGTTTGTATGCACAGAATAGATTTAGAGGAAGGGCATAAGCCCTATAGACAGGGACAGCGTAAATTGAACCCTAAGATGCAGGATGTAGTTATGGCTGAGGTTATGAAGCTTCTTGATGCAGGTATTATCTATCCAGTTGGCAACTCTAAGTGGGTTAGCCCAGTTCAGGTGGTTCCTAAGAAAGGAGGGACCACAGTGGTTAAGAATGATAAAAATGAGTTAATACCAACTAGAGTTGTGACTGGGTGGCGGATGTGCATCGATTATAGACAATTAAATGCCGCCACCAAGAAAGACCATTTTCCCCTTCCTTTTGTTGACCAGATGACTGAAAGATTGGCTTCTAATAAATTCTTCTGTTTTCTAGACGGTTATTCAGGTTTCTTCCAGATTCCCATCCATCCTGATGATCAGAGTAAGACTACTTTTACATGTCCACAAGGTGTTTTTGCCTATCGCAGGATGCCTTTTGGGTTGTGCAATGCTCCTGCTACTTTTCAAAGGTGTATGATGGGTATTTTTTCCGACTTTATAGAAAACATTATGGAAGTATTTATGGATGATTTCTCCGTTTACGGTAATGCTTTTGATCAATGCTTAGCTAATCTTGATAAAGTTTTGCAGCGATGTATTGATGTAAATCTTGTCTTAAACTGGGAAAAGTGTCATTTTATGGTTACTGAAGGGGTAGTTTTAGGGCATCTAATTTCAGATAAAGGTATACATGTTGATAAAGCAAAGGTGCAAGTGATTGAGCAATTACCCCCTCCTATTAATGTCAAAGGGGTGAGAAGTTTCTTAGGGCACGCAGGTTTTTACAGGCGTTTCATTAAGGACTTCTCTAACATTGCTAAACCACTTACACAATTGCTTCTTAAAGATGCCATTTTTGATTTTTCTGATGAGTGCCTTTCAGCTTTTAACAGGTTGAAGGAAGGTTTGGTCTCAGCACCAATCATTCAGCCACCAGATTGGGATCTCCCATTCGAGATCATGTGCGATGCCAGTGATTATGCTTTAGGTGCTGTGCTGGGTCAAAGGAAGAATAAGGCTCTTAATGCTATCTACTATGCGAGCCGCACCCTGGATGAGACTCAAGTCAACTACTTTACCACAGAGAAGGAGATGCTAGCTGTCATTTTTGCCTTAGAAAAATTTAGATCTTATTTAGTAGGTAATAAGGTAATTGTTTATACTGACCATGCAGCTTTAAAAGGTCTTTTTCAAAAGAAAGATTCAAAGCCTAGACTTTTAAGGTGGATCCTCCTTCTCCAAGAGTTTGACATTGAGATCAGGGATAAGAAAGGCGCGGAAAACGTGGTAGCTGACCACCTATCTCGCCTACAGTTGACTGATGGGGAAGATTCTATACCTATTGATGATTCATTTCCTGATGAAAGTTTATTTATCATTAATAGTTCAGGTTCTTATCCCCCTCCTTGGTATGCTGACTTTGCTAATTTTGCTGTTACAGGTAAAATCCCTCCTGAGTTGTCTTGGCAACAAAAGAAGAGATTTATGTTTGATGCAAGACAGTATTTTTGGGATGACCCCTACGTTTTTAAAGAGTGCGGAGATGGACTTATCCGGAGATGCGTCCCCCAATGGGAGGTGAAGGACATCTTGGAAGCATGTCATTCTTCTGCATATGGTGGTCACCACGGTCCATCCAGGACCGTGGCCAAGGTATTACAGTCTGGCTTTTATTGGCCTACTTTACATGCTGACTGTAGAAATTTTGTAAGTAACTGTGATGCCTGTCAAAGGACTGGGAATGTCTCAAAAAGACATGAGATGCCACAAGTAGGTATTTTAGAGGTAGAGATTTTTGATGTTTGGGGCATTGATTATCAAGGACCTTTTCCCAGTAGTCAAGGTAACAGGTATATTCTTGTAGCTGTTGATTATGTGTCTAAGTGGGTAGAAGCTATAGCTACTCCCCATTGTGATGCAAAAGCTGTTATTAAGATGTTTAAAAAAATCATATTTCCTCGTTTTGGTGTCCCTAGGGTTGTCATAAGTGATGGAGGTATGCATTTTAAGGAGAAACGCTTAGGTGACTTGTTAAATAAATTCGGTGTCCAACATCGTAGGGGTTTAGCTTATCACCCTCAGACTAGTGGTCAAGTTGAGATCTCTAATAGAGAACTCAAGGAGACCCTAGCCAAGGTAGTTTCTAAGTCTAGGAAAGATTGGAGCCTAAAACTTGATGACGTTTTATGGGCCTATAGAACCGCGTTCAAAACTCCAATAGGAATGTCACCATTCAGATTAATTTATGGTAAAACTTGTCATTTACCAGTTGAGTTAGAACGTAAGTCTTGGTGGGCTATATGTGATCTTAATTTAGACCCTAATCTTTCCCGTGAGAAACGTTTATTGCAGCTAAATGAGTTAGAAGAATTCAGGTTGTTATCCTATGACAATGCCAGGATCTACAAAGAGAAAACAAAGCGCTGGCATGACAAGAGAATCATTAGACGTGATTTTCAGGTAGGTGATAGGGTACTGCTTTTTAATGCTCGTATTCGTCTTTTTCCTGGTAAGCTGAAATCCAGGTGGAGCGGACCCTACACCATCACAGCTGTCTCAAAATTCGGGTCAATCGAATTAGAAACCTCATCTGGTGAGAGGTTCAAAGTCAATGGCCAATATGTGAAGCACTTCCGAGGAGAAAATGAATATGTCGGAAAAGTCGAAGTTTCTTACTTTGACCCCTTTTAGATGCTCCTTAGAAGGTAAAAGGTCGTGCGGGACCTCTTAAACCAGCGCTAAACGGGAGGCAACCCGCGCTTTAGTCTTAGATTTACGTTTTCTTTTTACTTTTTTGTTTTATCCTCAGGTGGAAATTGGATTCTCTGCAGAAAAAGAAAAAAAATAGGTATTCGTCAGTACCGTGGTCGACCGACCAGCTTCTCTGGTCGACCGACCAGACTGACAACTTTTTGCACTTTTTCTGACGGGGTAAGTAAAATTGCAGAACAGGTAACAGTACAGTGGTCGACCGACCAGCTTTTCTGGTCGACCGACCACAACCTTTTTTTTTACGGTTTTATTTGTGCAGAAAAAGCTGTCACGGGTTGTTGTGTTTTTGAACATGAAATTATTGCTTTGAACCATTCTTTTTACCAGCAACCCCTCTCTCTCATAAAACCCTAAAAAAAATAACTATTCACTCATCTTCCACCTTCTCCACTTTTTACTTACTCTCTTGCTTTCTCCATCCTCAAGGTAAGTTTTTCCTCCATTTTCTTTCTCTCTTTTTAGTTTTTACCTTCTTATTTTCGTTTTAGGTAGTTTTAATTCATCTTTGTAAGTTCAATTTTTGCTCTTAATTCCGTTTTCATGCTTGTTTATGTGTTTTTATGTTGGTTCTCTCCTTCTTCTTGAGTTTCTATGCTTAGATCTGAAAATTTTGGGTAGTTTTGTGCTAATTAGGATAGTTTAATCCTTCCTTACAATTTTTATGCCTTTTTCCGCGCGAAATTCAAACCCGACGCCATCACTGTTGCGGTCGGTCGACCGGAAACGGAGGTCGACCGACCAAAATTCGAATTTCTGGGTTTTAAAATTTTGCAGATCTGGGTTTCGTTTCTGACATAGGTCGGTCGACCGACCGGAAAATGAGGTCGGCCGACCAAAGTCGCGTTTTCCTGAGTTTAATTGTTTAACAGTTTCTGATTTTTCTCGTAATCTGGTCGACCGACCTATAGTTACGGTCGACCGACCATACCTGCATTGTTCATGATTTTCTCAGTTTCAGATTCCTCATTGCAGCAGAAAAAAAAATACAGACCGTCTAAGAATCTGGTCGACCGACTGACTCCTGTAGTCGGCCGACCAGATCCGTAAAAAACCTTCTGTTTTTGCAAATTTTCGTGCCTAATTTAGTTAAAGCATTGTTTTCTTTGCTCATAAGACTTATATTTTTCATTGAACTTTACAGCCTTACGATGTCTAGCCGTGATCAAGGTGGGAAGCGCGCACGCACTACAGGTGCTAGCACGTCTAGAGGACGTGTCTCTAGGTCGAGAGGTCTAGCAGTTCAGGACACGGATAGTCTACCAGACTATCCGCAGATCACCTTCAGCTCTCCGGCCCAGAAGGCCCGATTCCTCCATCTGAGTGACCATTGCGCGGTAGTGGCGACCCGTTTCCTTTGTGTTTCAGCTCTGCACGCATTGGGATGCCATGATGAGGTGGTTGCTATGCTCATTGGGACCGGGTTTGCAGGCCTTGTCTCTATGGACGAGATCACCTACCGCCTTCTTACTCTTGAGTTTTTCTCCTCCTTTACCTTTGATTTAGGGGCTCTTCACCCCGGCTATGATAGTTTTTGTATCTCTTTTCGCATGTTCAATGAAACTTATGCTTTAACTTTAACACAATTTGCTCAAATTTTGGGTCTGTCTTCTGAGGGTCTTACTGATGACCTCACGGGGTCGTATTCTGATATGTGGTCCTGTATTTCTGATTCCAACGATGTGAAGAAGAAAAACAGTACCATCCACCTCCCTACCCCCCGTTATTTTTTGCGTCTGTTGGCCAACACTGTTTTTGGCCGCAAAGAGTCTCAGAATGTTAATAACATTGAGCTCTCCATCATGTCCGGTTATCTTAACATCGGACGTACGGGTCAGCAGTCTTATAACACTGCTCTTTTGGTCGCCACTCATTTTGTGTCAGTGGGTGAGGGAACTTCTTTGACCACTATTGTCTGTGGTGGGCTAGTCACCCGATTAGCCCGCTATTTTGTACCCCAGTTCCCTCGCTATGAGGATGCGGTCACCCCTCTCTCCCGATACATGGACATGGATTATGTCAGGTCTGTGCGTTGGGTAAACAGTAGAGGTGTTTGGAAAATAGACACCTATCTTAGTGACCGCATCCCCATCACCACGGCTCCCCCTATGTACCCCCTTTCTATTGTTATAGGGGAGCCCCGACCACTACTCCCGTCTTACCGCCTCCCGCTTAGGGGAGGCGCTTCTAGAGGTTCCAGGGCTCCTGCTCCCGGTGGCCACCATGCCACACCTGGGACAGGATACCCATCTGATTTTACTGTTCCTCCTAATGTTTATGTTCCTCCTTTTGTTGATGACAGATCTATGCCACAAATGCTGGCAAGTCTTTGCACGCAGTTCAGCCAAAAACGGTTGGACGATAGTCTCTACCAGTACCCGGTCTACAAGGAGTATGCCACACAAGGTAGGCTCCCGACCGGCCAGTGGACTCACCCCTCCTGGTACACACCTCTCGCAGGCGGTCGTGACCATGGTGAAGCTTCAGGCTCTGCCTCAGGAACAGGAGTAGGGTCTGAGGAGGATGGCGATGAGGGAGATGGTGAGGAGAACGCTGAGCCATTCTACGACTCAGCGGGATAGGGACATGCTTAACCTTACCCTCTTTGGGGTTCGGTTTGGGGAGGCCCCTATTGATTGGTTCGGTTTGGGGAGGTCCACATTTACTTTGTAAGTGTTTTCCCTCCTTAGATTTCCAATTTTCCCCTTTAGATTTCCAGTTTTCCCCTTCTTCCTCCATAGACTCTGTTTGTAATTTTTAGTCTTTTTCCTTTTCTTTTCTTTGTTTGCTTCTTTTCTGCCTACCCCCATCCCTTTGCTGTGGTTGTATGCTGATGAGCACAATGAGGGCATTGTGCGTTTTGGTTTGGGGAGGGTGTTTGCATACTCCTTTGTGAGTATGCAATTGTTTTGTGTCTTTTGTTTTTCATTCCTTTAGGTGTTTTCTTTGTTTCCATCCCCTCTTGCCGCGTGTCCTTCCCTGTCGGGCATTCTTCTCTGTCTTAAGTTTTTAGGTCGAGTCGGAACGGATAAATACTAGTTATGCCTCACATATCACATATTGCTTTGCCTTGCATTTTTTCAAAAATTTTCAAGCTAGTCTTTTGCATTATCTACAAGTTTTTGTTGATTTCATGCTAAATTATTAGACTTGACTCCCTTTTTGGCAAACTACTACATATTCTAAAGATTAGAGCTTAATAAATCGGTGGCATCCATGACCGATTTCATATAGGTTGTGAGTAGTTTCTCCTCTTGAGGCATGTTACATCAATATGCATAAACATGAATTTTGTCTTCTTAATACCTGTATGCATTCGGTTTTGTGGTTTGTTGACACATGTGGTAGAGGTTCCCCTTTCTCATTATTCCCATTATCCTCACATAGCCAGATTGAACCCTTCTACCCATTAGCTACATTCTAAAAATTGCTTACCCTAGCCGAGCTAGTAATTTAGTAATGGGACTGTTTTTCTTGCTATCCTTTGGTTTATGTTTCATCGGTGAATTTTGATTTTGGGAAATTGAAAAAAAAATGAATGAAAAAAAAAAAAAAGATACGGAAAAATGAGAAAAAAAAAAAACGGAACAGCCTGTCTTCAAGGCTGGTCGGTCGACCAGTTCCCCTGGTCGGTCGACCAGGACCATTGGGTAGGTTCGTTTTTCAAAAAAAATAAGAAAAAAAAAGAAACAGAAAAAGAAAAGAAAGAAAAAAAAAAGGGGAAAGGAATAAAAGTTGGAAGAATTGTGGAGCATTGGCGTGTATGAAAAAAAAAAAAAACAATAAGAAGTGATCTTATAGTATGGACAGACGGATAATAGCTTGGCTTAACCCCTCTTCCCATAACTTATTTTAACCCCTTCTTACCTTTAGCCTCACAATCCCAAATTTGCCTCGGCATGTGTCATGGTTATTTAGTGTGGGAATGCATATGTACGGTTGTAGAGATCTTATTCATGTTTGATTGCAGGCATGTTCTTACGGGTCGCAGATAGGTGAGAGTCCTTACTTTTATTTATCTTCTTATCTTTCACATATGTATTTGACCCTTTGCTTTCATGAGTGTCTCGAGCGTACCGCGAGAGTCCAATTAGAATGAGTCTTGCAAGGTCGAAATTTTAGCATGCTTTTCCAACATGTTTAACTCGTTTTGCTCTTGACATTATGTTTGATTATAGTTGAAGGATGCATTAAATTGGTTAAGCATAGTGTTATGTTTAGTTATGAAGAGTATGAAGTCCGTTCCATTAGGAGTTTTTATTTTCTTTTGAGTCTTAGTGCTTGCTTGAGGACAAGCAAGGTTTGGTTTGGGGAGTTTGATACGTGCCTATTTTATGCATTTCATTTACTCTTTTGGCACGTATTTTCATTCACTTTCGTGACTTTTTAGTTGCTTTTTCTCCCATATTGTCTACTTTGGTGTTTCTATGTGTTGTATGCAGGAATACGCGGAAGTAAGCAAAACCAAGCTTTATTTGCCTTTAGGAGGCTGTTTTTGGAACAATAAATTCGGATGGAGCATTCAAATACAATCATCGGGCCGGATAAAAGCTGAGAAAAAAGAGAAGCGGTCGACCGACCGAGATATCAGGTCGACCGACCGATGTCGAATATGTAATCAGGCCCAACTCTCCACGGAAGCCCAAATACGAAGAAAATAAATCCGTCTCAGCAGAACCGGTCGACCGACCGAAGAAACAGGTCGACCGACCACTGGCTGTTTCGAGACTTCCGTTTTCTTTTCTGATTTCCTAATCTTGTAATATTTCTTATTTAAGGAGACCAAAACTCTTCTATTAGGTCAAGCAGTTTTTCAGCAAGTTTGTATCTAAGTAATTTTCTTTCAAGTACTTTATGTTTGGAGACTCCATTGTTAGAATATCATCACAAAGCTTTCATCTTTGTTCTTGAGATTTCCTTTCAAGTTGTAAGTTTGTTCTAATTAATCTTTCCTTTAATTCAATCTTGTTATTCATCTTGTTGTTACTTTCTTGTTTTATGTTTTCTCTTTTATTATCTTCTTTAATTATGTTCATCTCTTTAAGCTTCTTAATAATTGTTACTTCCATAATTAAAGGTATGCATAGCTAATTCTTGTGATTAGGAATTAGGGGAACCATGTTAAGACTTGACTTTGATAAGTTTGATGATTAAATTACCAATCCCCCATTGTTGTTGGTGAACTAATCCTTAGGATTGAAAGATTATTAGGATTAGTTTAACAACAACTTTGGGATTGCCTTTGAACGAAAGTTTAGTGCTTTTGTAGGAACCCTAAGACCGTAAGGATTGGGTAGAATATTGACCTAAAGGTTTATTCTTTGTTCCTTGGGATTGTGTTATTTGATTATTCTTACCCTTCATTGACTTGTTTTGACCATGGGGAACCAAAGTTCCTAATCCCCTTTTTATCTTATTTTAGTTTTCTTGCTAGTTAATTACTTTAGTTGTTAGTTTAAATCCCAATTCAAAACCCCCCTTTTTGGTTACTTGCAATAGACTTTAAATTTACAAACATAATTTACCCTGTCTCTCTGTGGTTCGACCCTTGACTTATCCTATCTGAGTTTAAGCTGAGGTTTTATAAATCTTATCTTTGGCACCCCTCAACGACGGGTGTCAGCTTTAACAAAAATAGGTACGAAAAATTGCAAAAACAGAAACTTTATCACAGCGCTGGTCGGCCGACTACAGGGGTAAGTCGGTCGACCATTTTTTTTTACGAGATGGTCTGTAATTTCTGCTGCAACAAGAAATCAGAAACTGAAGAAACAAAAACTCAGGAAAGATGCAGTTATGGTCGGTCGACTGTAAAATCAGGTCGGTCGACCGTTATACGAAAGAACTTCAGAAAACTGCATTAAAAAAAAAGAAAAATAAACTCAGGAAAAACACGGTGCTGGTCGGCCGACCACTGTCTCAGGTCGGTCGACCGACTATCATCAGAAAAGTGCAGATCTGTAAAGTCGAAACCCAGAAAATTCAAATTTCAGTCAGCCGACTTCAGTTTCCAGTTGGTCGACCGTGAATAGTGTCAGCGTCGGTTTTTCGCGGGTGGATTTCGCGCGAAAAGAGGCATAAAAATTATAAAGAAGAATTAAACTATCCTAATCAGCACAAAAACACCCAAAATTTACAGATCTAAGCATATAAAATCAAAAGGAAGAAGAAAACTAAGATAAAAACACACAAACAAGCATGGAAACGGAATTAAGAGCAAAATTGAACTTAAAAGGATAAACTAATACTACCTAAAACGGAATTAAGAAGATATAAAACTAAAAAGAAAGAAAGAAAAAGAAGAAGAACATACCTTGAAGGTGGAAAATGAAAGAAAGTAAGTAAATTGGTGAAGGAGGAAGGTGGGTGAATTTTTCTAGGGTTTTAAGAGAGAAAGGGAATGCTGGTAGAATGAAGAGGTGAAAGCAATTATTTTATTTTCATAACACAACAGACCCGTGACATTTGACTCTGAAAAAAAAAACCGTAAAAAAAAAAAAACTCGTGGTCGGTCGACCAGAAAAGTCGGTCGGTCGACCAGCGTCCTTTTACCTGCTCTGCAATTTCACTTACTCTGTCAGAAAAAGTGCATAAAGTTGTCAGTTTGGTCGGTCGACCTAATAACCCGGTCGGTCGACCACTGTACTGATGAATTCGCTTTTTCTTTCACTTTTCTGCAGAGATTTCAATTTTCACCAGAGGATAAAACGAAAAAAAATTAGAAAAAACGTAAATTTAAACTAAAGCACGGGTTGCCTCCCGTGTAGCGCTGGTTTAAGAGGTCCCGCACGACCTTTTACCTTCTAAGGAGCATCCTAAAAAGGGTCGAAGTAAGAAACTTCAACTTTTCCGACAAATTCATTTTCTCCTCGGAAGTGCTTCACATATTGGCCATTGACTTTGAACCTCTCACCAGATGAGGTTTCTAATTCGATTGATCCGAATTTTGAGACAGCTGTGATGGTGTAGGGTCCGCTCCACCTGGATTTCAGCTTACCAGGAAAAAGACGAATACGAGCATTAAAAAGCAATACCCTATCACCTACCTGAAAATCACGTCTAATGATTCTCTTGTCATGCCAGCGCTTTGTTTTCTCCTTGTAAATCCTGGCATTGTCATAGGCTAACAACCTGAATTCTTCTAACTCATTGAGCTGCAATAAACGTTTCTCACGGGAAAGATTAGGGTCTAAATTAAGATCACAAATAGCCCACCAAGACTTACGTTCTAACTCAACTGGTAAATGACAAGTTTTACCATAAATCAATCTGAATGGTGACATTCCTATTGGAGTTTTGAACGCGGTTCTATAGGCCCATAAAACATCATCAAGTTTTAGGCTCCAATCTTTCCTAGACTTAGAAACTACCTTGGCTAGGGTCTCCTTGAGTTCTCTATTAGAGATCTCAACTTGACCACTAGTCTGAGGGTGATAAGCTAAACCCCTACGGTGTTGGACACCGAATTTATTTAACAAGTCACCTAAGCGTTTCTCTTTAAAATGCATACCTCCATCACTTATGACAACCCTATGGACACCAAAACGAGGAAATATGATTTTTTTAAACATCTTAATAACAACTTTTGCATCACAATGGGGAGTAGCAATAGCTTCTACCCACTTAGACACATAATCAATAGCTACAAGAATATACCTGTTACCTTGACTACTAGGAAAAGGTCCTTGATAATCAATGCCCCAGACATCAAAAATTTCTACCTCTAAAATACCAACTTGTGGCATCTCATGTCTTTTTGAGACATTCCCAGTTCTTTGACAGGCGTCACAGTTACCTACAAAATTTCTACAGTCAGCATGTAAAGTAGGCCAATAAAAACCAGACTGCAATACCTTGGCCACGGTCCTAGATGGACCGTGGTGACCACCATATGCAGAAGAGTGACATGCTTCCAGAATGTCCTTCACCTCCCATTGGGGGACGCATCTCCGGATAAGTCCATCTCCGCATTCTTTAAAAACATAAGGGTCATCCCAAAAATACTGTTTTGCATCAAACATAAATCTCTTCTTTTGTTGCCAAGACAACTCATGAGGGATTTTACCTGTAACAGCGAAATTAGCAAAATCAGCATACCAAGGAGGGGGATAAGAACCTGAACTATTAATGATAAATAAACTCTTATCAGGAAACGAATCATCAATAGGTAAAGAATTTTCCCCATCAGTCAGCTGCAGGCGAGATAGGTGGTCAGCTACCACGTTTTCCGCGCCTTTCTTGTCCCTAATCTCAATGTCAAACTCTTGGAGAAAGAGGATCCACC
The DNA here is from genome assembly GCA_029255685.2 of Silene conica. NCBI lineage: Eukaryota > Viridiplantae > Streptophyta > Magnoliopsida > Caryophyllales > Caryophyllaceae > Silene > Silene conica. The sequence continues at coordinate 82,055,625 of CM055314.2, forward strand.
TTAAAAGTCTTGGCTTTGAATCTTTCTTTTGAAAAAGACCTTTTAAAGCTGCATGGTCAGTATAGACAATTACCTTATTACCCACTAGATATGACCTAAATTTTTCTAAGGCAAATATGACAGCTAGCATCTCCTTCTCGGTGGTGAAATAGTTGACTTGAGTCTCATCCAGGGTGCGGCTCGCATAGTATATAGCATTAAGAGCCTTGTTCTTCCTTTGACCAAGCACAGCACCCAGAGCATAATCACTAGCATCGCACATGATCTCAAATGGGAGATCCCAATCTGGTGGCTGGATGATTGGTGCTGAGACCAAAGCTTCCTTCAACCTGTTAAAAGCTGAAAGGCACTCATCAGAAAAGTCAAAGATGGCATCTTTAAGAAGCAATTGTGTAAGTGGTTTAGCAATTTTAGAGAAGTCCTTAATGAAACGCCTGTAAAAACCTGCGTGTCCTAAGAAACTTCTCACCCCTTTGACGTTAACAGGAGGGGGTAATTGCTCAATCACCTGCACCTTTGCTTTATCTACATGTATACCTTTATCTGAAATTAGATGCCCTAACACTACCCCTTCAGTAACCATAAAATGACACTTCTCCCAGTTTAAGACAAGGTTTACATCAATACATCGCTGCAGGACTTTATCAAGATTAGCTAAGCATTGATCAAAAGCATTACCGTAAACAGAGAAATCATCCATAAATACTTCCATAATGTTTTCTATAAAGTCTGAAAAAATACCCATCATACACCTTTGAAAAGTAGCAGGAGCATTGCATAACCCAAAAGGCATCCTGCGATAAGCAAAAACACCCTGTGGACATGTAAAAGTAGTCTTACTCTAATCATCAGGATGGATGGGAATCTGGAAGAAACCTGAATAACCGTCTAGAAAACAGAAGAATTTATTAGAAGCCAGTCTTTCAGTCATTTGGTCAACAAAAGGAAGGGGGAAATGGTCTTTCTTGGTGGCGGCATTTAACTGTCTATAATCAATGCACATCCGCCACCCTGTTACAACTCTAGTTGGTATTAACTCATTTTTATCATTCTTAACCACTGTGGTCCCTCCTTTCTTAGGAACCACCTGAACTGGGCTAACCCACTTAGAGTTTCCAACCGGATAGATAATACCTGCATCAAGAAGCTTCATAACCTCAGCCATAACTACATCCTGCATCTTAGGATTTAACTTACGCTGTCCCTGTCTATAAGGCTTATGCCCCTCCTCTAAATCTATTCTGTGCATACAAACATCAGGGCTTATGCCCTTAATATCATCCAAAGAATAACCTAGAGCTTTTCTATTCTTTTTAAGAACAGTCATTAAGGCAGAAAGTTGGTCAGGACTAAGTTTAGAGCTAACAATTGCAAGGTATTGTTCAGTATCATCTAAGAAAACATATTTAAGATTGGGAGGAAGTGGCTTACACTCTGGTGCTTTTACCTCAACTGCCTGAACAGAATTAGTATCTATAGAATAGCACATGTTTACCAGACTTGCATTAGCTAGGCTTATGAGCTTCTCATTCTCTTCTTCAGTGAGCTCATATTCCTCTTCCTCTTCTTCTTTCAAATCCAGCTCTTCAGCATCCTCAGCTGGAGTACCTGCACACTTATCCAAAATCGTCAGATCGTCTAAAGGATCCTTGGTCAAGGATTCCCTCCAATTAAGGATAACATTCCTGTCTACAATATCGATGGAACAACAAGTATCATCAGTAGGAATAGTTGCCTTATGGGCAAGACTAAACTCGATAGTGTCATCCCCAATCTCTAAAGTAATGGTCCCGCGTTTGACATCTATTACAGCCCCGGCTGTGTGTAAAAACGGTCTACCTAAAATAATAGGTATTTGACTATCCTCAGCAATGTCTAAAACAACGAAATCCACAGGAATAAAGAACTTTCCCACTTTTACTGGGACATCCTCCAAGACCCCTAGTGGTCTTTGGGTTGATCTATCAGCCATCTGTACGGTAATATTGGTGACTTTAAGTCGACCTAAACCAAGTCTTTCACATACAGAATAAGGTATGACACTGACACTAGCCCCTAGATCACAAAGGGCTTTTCCTATTACATGATTACCTATGGTACAAGGGATGGAAAAACTACCTGGGTCTTTTAACTTGGGTGCCATATTATCTTGTGAAAGAACATAACATTCTTCCACAAGAGCAACAGCACCGTCGTCTTGAAAGTTCTTCTTACGACTTAAAATATCTTTCATGAATTTAGCATAAGAAGGTACCTGGGTAATTAAGTCAGTGAAAGGAATGGTTACCTCAAGATTCTTTACCATCTCTAAGAACTTACCAAACTTCCGATCCTCTTTTGAATTTTTCAGTCTTTCAGGATAAGGAATGGTGACTTTAGCCATAGGATCAGCAACCTTTGGCTTTTTCAGCTGTAAAATTTCGGTAAGGCCTTGAATGAAGGAAGAATCCAGCGATTCCGGAGTCAAAACAGCACTCTGCTCAGGAACGTCGGTCGGTCGACCGGTAGAAGCGGTCGGTCGACCAGAGTCTGCAACATCCGAATTTTTCTTTTTTTCAGAATCAGATCTCACCTCAGGAACTGCGGTCGATCGACTTATAGTAGCGGTCGGTCGACCTCCTGCTCTTTTGACGGGATCAGATTCTTTGGTTGGAATTCCGGCTGGATCATCCTCTTGAGTTGATTCTTCACAAATACGGCCACTCCTTAGATTTATGGCGTTCAGCGTCTCCATGGGTCCCTCACAACTAGCTGGAGAGCTAGTCCTTTGGTTGGCTATATTTATCAAGTGATCTTCAAAAACCTTTACGGAGGTAAAGTGAGCCTCACTCATCTTAAAAACTGCTGTGGTTAAAACATCAACAAGAGCTCTTAATTTCTCAATTTCACCCGTGTTGTCGACCGTAGTAACTAGGTTCGCACTTTCAAGCTTTAGCTGGGTTGCCTCCAGCTTTTCAAAACGGGCTTCAACTGTTGTCTCAAGAGCCATCACTCTATTCATCTCCACATTCAGCCTTCTTGAATTCCCACGTGAACCCTTAAAAGTAGCCCTATGCACCGCCATGTCTTCAATGGTTTTCCAACCCTTCATATGGTCGGTGTTATTCTGGAATCTTCCATTGGCGGCCCCGTCAAGAACCATCTTATAGTCATCATAAAGAGAGTTGTAAAAACAGTTACATAGGTCCCATTGTTGAAGGTTATGGTGAGGGATAGAACGGACCAATTTCTTGAATCGATCCCATGCTTCACAAAATCCTTCATCAGGTCCCTGTTGAAAGTTACGGATTTGATTTCTCAAGTCTTCGGCTTTTGCAAGAGGAAAGTATTTCTTGTAAAAGGCCAATGCCAAGGAAGTCCAATCCGTAATCTCCTCACTTGTCTTGTCAAGGCACCGGTACCAATCTTGCGCGTCATCTTTTAATGAGAACAAGAACATAGTTGCCAGTACCTCGTCTTTAGATACCCCTTCAGGTAGGGGTATGGAGCAACAATAATCCGTGAAGGTTGTAACATGCTTTATTGGATCTTCGTCGGGTAGACCAGAAAATCGACTCTGTTGCACCAAAGAGACATGAGTTGGGCGGAGTTCAAAGGAGCCAGTGGTGGGTGTAGGCAAGGTGAATCCTTTTGGTACATCTTTAGGCTTCGGCTGTAGGTAGCTATAAATAGAATCCATAAAGAGAGTACTCAAGCCTTCCTCTCAAAAAACCTGTCTTCTAAAACAAAACTAGAAGAAAAGGTAAGAACGGTCTTAAGGAACCTAAGTTCCCTAAGACAAGAAAAATAAACTAGAAATTAACAAACAAAATTATACCGTCTCCCCGGCAACGGCGCCAAAATTTGACACCCGTCGTTGAGGGGTGCCAAAGATAAGATTTATAAAACCCCAGCTTAAACTCAGATAGGATAAGTCAAGGGTCGAACCACAGAGATACAGGGTAAATTATGTTTGTAAATTTAAAGTCTATTGCAAGTAACCAAAAAAGGGGGGTTTTGATTTGAGATTTAAACTAACACTAAGGTAGCAAACTAACAAGAAAATTTAAAATAAGATAAAAAGGAGATTAGGAACTTTGGTTCCCCATGGTCAAAACAAGTCAATGAAGGGTAAGAATAATCAAATAACACAATCCCAAGGAACAAAGAATAAACCTTTAGGTCAATATTCTACCCAATCCTTACGGTCTTAGGGTTCCTACAAAAGCACTAAACTTTCGTTCAAGGGCAATCCCAAAGTTGTTGTTAAACTAATCCCAATAATCTTTCAATCCTAAGGATTAGTTCACCAACAACAATGGGGGATTGGTAATTTAATCATCAAACCTATCAAAGTCAAGCCTTTATCATGGTTCCCCTAATTCCCAATCACAAGAATTAGCTATGCATACTTTTAATTATAGAACTAACAATTACTAAGAATATTAAAGAGATGAACATAATCAAAGATGATAATAAAAGGGTAAACATGAAATAAGAAATAACAACAAGATGAATAACAAGATTGAATAAAAAGGAAAGATTAAATTGTGACAAACTTACAACTTGAATGGAAAATCTAAGAATAAAGATGAAAGCTTGGTACCAAAATCTAACAATGGAGTTTTTCTCTAATTGGGGCTGCATAACCTAATTTTAGAGTTTGGATCTCCTTAAATAAGAATTGTTACAAGATTAGGAAAAATAGAAAATAAATAAAACAGAAGTCCCGAAACAGCTGGTGGTCGGTCGACCGAGATTTTCGGTCGGTCGACCGATTCTGGCGATACGGGTTTATTTCATGCGAACTTGGGCTTCTGTGAACTGGGCTTCTTTTGCGAACTGGACATCGGTCGGTCGACCACTATTGTAGGTCGGTCGACCGCTTCTCGTCTTTTTCAGCTTTGATCTGGCCCGAAAATAATACTTGAGTGCACCATCTGATTCCTTGCTCCATACTAGTACTCAAAACAGCTTCCTAAAGGCAAATAAGGCTTGGTTTTGCTCACTTCCGCGTATTCCTACATATAAAACATAGAAATGCCAAAGTAAACCGTTTCGGGAGAAAAAGCAACAAAAAGTCACGAAAGTGTAAGAAAATACGTGCCAAAAGAGTAAATAAAATGCATAAAATAGGCACGTATCAACAAACTTAACTCCGGTTTTAAAATCTTGTGCGTGTTTTACACAGTTTTCTCGGAGGTGTCCAGTATGGCCACAATAAGTGCATATTAAATACTCAGGAAGGTCGACATATTTTCTTCTTCTAAAGTCTCTGTCTGTTGGACTTTGCTTACACTTCGAGTGATCCCTTATTCCATAGCACTCGTGACCTAACCCCATCTCATGTTGTTGTCGGATTGTTCAGTTAGGAAGTTTAGAACGTTAGTGCTTCCTTCCCATTTGTCGAGAACTTTCCGAGCATGAAGAAGGAGGTCCTTTAAAGAGTCTATTTCTTTCTTACATTCACTATGGTCAGTATTGCTAGACTCTTTTAGGTTTTGAATGTCTCTATGAAAATCGGACACAATTTTGGCATGTTCTTTCTTGATTTTAGATAAATTGAATTCTAGATCCATAATTTTGCTTTCGAGGATCTCAACTTCTTCTAGATGAGTCTCATCTTCGACCATAATCGAGGATTTTGACTTTAGAAGCTCATTAGCCTTTCTTAAATCTGAAGTTATAGCTTCATTAGCTATAACTTTGGATTGAAGCTCTTTGATGTTGAGTTTCAGTTTTGAGGTTATAGCTTCATTAGCTATAACTTTAGACTCAAGAAACTTTTTCTCAGACATAACTACTTCCAACTTAGCATTGGCTTCAATGCTTATTTTGGATTTCAGTTTCTTAGCTTTGGCTTTCAGAAGTTGATTTTCCTCTGCAATATCGAGGATCTGTTCCTTCAAGTCATCTAACTCAAGACTTTGTTCATGACATTGGTCTAGGGTTTCCTCAAAATATTTGATTAACATAGCCTTAGATAAATTTTTAACTTGACTTTTGAGTTGAAGAAAATTTACCTCTTCATCGTCGTCGTCGTCTGAGTCGGATTCTCCAAGGAGACACATATGAGATGCGTCATCTTTGTCGTTTGAGATTAGTTCTAGGCTGACGTTACTTAGGCACAGGTTTGCTACCTCATCTTCTTCTGAGTCCTCGTCATCCTCAAATTCTAATTCTCCCCAACATGACGGAAGCATTACTTTCTTGAACTCTGTTTTGGTCTTTTCTCTTTTTGACTTATCTTTGATTTTGTCCCAACTTGGACAGTCTTTGATCATGTGATCTTGTTGACCACACTTGAAACATCCTCTTTTGAAGAATGTTTGTTTGGCGTCAGTTTTCTTTTTGTCGACTGTTTTGTTGTTAGGGTTTTTGTATCTACCCTTGAAGACAGCCTTTTTAAAACGTCTTGCGAATAGAACTGTCTCGTCTTCTAGTTCTTCTTCGCATACTTCACTTGTGGAGGCTTGTAAAGCAACTCCTTTCCCTTTAGAATCATCATCATCTTTATTTAGCATGATCTCGTGTGCCATTAGAGATCCAATTAGTTCTTGGTAAGTAATCTGAGATAGATCACGTGCTTCCTCTATGGCCGTGACCTTTGGTTGCCACTTTTTGGTGAGACTCCTGAGAATCTTTCGAATGATATACTCAGAATCGATCTTTCTACCAAGGTTCCGCAGTTCATTAATAATACAAGAAAATCGTGCAGACATGCTATCAATAGATTCATTCTTTTCCATATTGAAAAGTTCATATCTTTGAATAAGCAAGTCTATGCGATGTTTCCTGACTGCGGATGTTCCTTCGTAGGCAAGTTCGAGACTATCCCATATTTCATTAGCGGAACTACAAGATGAGAATCTATCAAATTCTGAGGTTATCATACCATTCTGCAGGAGGCTCACAGCCTTAGAATTTTTCTCTGCAATTTTGTAGTCACTTTCCACATAATCGCTTTCCATCTTTTCATAGGTTGTTCCATTGGCGGCGGCGACCAAGATCTTCTTTGGTCCGGTTTGGATGATCTTCCAACATTCCCAATCACATCCCTTGATGTAATGAGTCATCATATTCTTCCATAGACTGTAGTTTTTGCCATCGAAGATAGGGCACTTGAGATGCTTGGAATCCATTGTTGAAAGAGTATAGAATATAGAATCAATAGAAGGATCAAAACTCACGCGGCTAGGCGATCAAGAGCACGAGGCTCTGATACCAATTGCAGAGTTTATTGAAATAATATACTCAAGAAGGGGGGTTGAATTGAGTATGCCTTCTTTTTAAATCTTCTTCGATGTGTGTATGGTTGTACGATGATCTTCGAGTAAAACAAATAATAAAGATAGACACTATATTTTTAAAGTGGTTCAGTCTCACACTTTGAGACCTACGTCCACTATTCTCGATTAATAAAATTAGTACCAACTCTGGATTACAATTTTATCAACCCTACTCGTGCAACTTTGATGTTAGTCGCAACTCTATCTAGATACCGTTAAATATCTAGCTATGACAAATACCGTTAAATATTTGCCTTACAATGAGTACCGCTAAATACTCGTTCTATTTTACGTTAATAAGATAAAGTCTTCGAAGTTTCTTGATGTCACAATCTTGAATGAATAAGATCAATGCTTGAGCACTTGAATCTTGAATCGGATATGACAATGAAAAGCTCGAACCTTGAAGAATATGATCGGCGGTTTCTCTCTCTTGGTTTTCGTGAATATGTATGTGTATGTCGTGTCCCTTAATGTGTCATAGGTAGTCTATTTATATAGAATATATATCTAGGTAATTCAAACCCTAGATGATTTAGGAATATTACTTAAACTAGAACACTAGTCTTTTAGTAATACTACCTTAAATCTAATCTTAATATATTTAGGAAAGATTTAATAATATACTACAAGTGTTATATAAGGAATCAATTTCCTAATTCATATTTAGGAAAGATCTTTATATAATAAACAAATAATATACTTATTAAAACAACTTCCTAAACTATGTCAAAGATAATAAAATATATTATCATAATATAATCATAGTTTGTTTAGGATATTAAATAAATACATAATATTTACTTAAATTAATCCTATACGAATTATGGTAATCGTGACATGATACACGCTTCCCAAGGTCGTATCAAACCGTATCTAGATTATATTATTTGACAATTAAGATCATATAAAAGTCCTTAGTTTATTTAGTAATAAATAATTATCTCATAAGAAAATTATTTATTCCGTCCTATTTAACCAAAAGATATTTTATATAATCCTATTAAGATTAATAATTCCATATTAAAAATAGAGTACCAATTAAACATTAATTGTACATGACTATATTTGGAAACAAAATCGTTTCAACCAAACACATATATTCCGACCATTTTTTCATAATATAGAGTTATAGCTATGAGCTATAACTTGAATCAATCTTGTACTAAAGCTATAGTTGATAAGTATAACTTTAGTTCACTAGGCGCGCTTGTTAACTTCTTTCAATCTTCGATTTAGTTAATCCTTTGACTAACATACTTGAATCTTTTATACTTGATTGAATAGATCTTGTTACTAATATTCTGTACACTTAGCACACGATTATACGCACGAGTATATACATAGCTAAACTTGTCATTATCAAAACATAAACATATATACTTAATATATATTTGAATATATGGTTCAACACAAGGCATTGGATGACTCTTTGACTAGTTTCGTAAATGGTTTGGACTGAAAGACCCCCCGGCCGGGCAACCGGAAGGGAAACCGTCTCTCCTTCCAAATACTTTCCGAAGTTGGTTGAGAGCCTTGCATAGTATTTGCATGTTGACTTGAGATTCAGATATTAAGATTTATATGCTTCACATGATATATATATGTTGGAGTATGTTGGTTGTTTATGTGTTACGTGTCGTTACAAAAGGTGGCTAGAAGATCTCTAGTCACTCCCCACTGATTGTGGCGTACATGTTTACATGTATGTAGGTACATGACAGGTGGTTGGCAGAGGGTTGCATGGAGCTAGCGAGCGATGATCCTAATCATCGATTGACTTACACTTTCGCGTTAGCTAGACTCTAGACTTTCATTTCGGTTTTGAGTGCCTGTAGGGATGTGTCATCCTAAGCTGTTTGTATATATTTACTTTCAATACTAAGACAGTTATACTTATCTATGTTTCTGTTTATATCAGTTGTTTCAGTTTCAGTTTTAATTCACCTCGTTTTTATGCATGTTAAAGTTTAAATTCCGCTTAAATTTTGGCATGTTTTGTATGTTTTATTTCCGCTGCGACGAGGGGTTTTACAGTTGGTATCAGAGCGTTATCGCTCCCGACACACTTATGTGATCCCCCAACCTTAACTTGACCATATAATCAAATAATGAATGAGAGATGGGGTAGATTTAAGGATCTATATTGTAGTCTATTTGTGAACGCTAATTGCTAAGTTAACACTTGCTTTTCTTTTGAAGGAAGGTGAGGAATACAGCTGCTGATAATACGATAATGCAAGCGCTTTTCCAAGTGCTTGAGAACCAGAGACATCAAGCTGAGACTGTTCCTCCACCTCCTCCACCAGGCAATGAGGCCAACAGACCTGGTGGCTTTTCGTGGATTGCTTCACAGATGTTCAGGAGTCACGCGAAGACCTACGGAGGTGAAGTTGATCCTGTTGCTCTTTCCGAGTGGTTTCGTGAGATGGAGAAGAGTTTTGCCATGTATTCAGTAGTCAGAGAGGATAGGGTGCGTCTAGCCACTCACTTTTTGACTTTGGAGGCTGATAGATGGTGGACTTTGACTGATCCAACTTTTGTTCTGGATCCACTTTTTGACTGGGAAGCTTTTAAGGAGAAGATTGAGACCAGATTTTATCCTAAGGAGCTTCGATCACATAGACTTAAGGAGTTCATGGACCTGAAGTAGGGAAAGATGTCCGTACAGGAGTTCACCGACAAATTTAACCAACTTGCACATTTTGCTTCGAAGTTTGTTAGAGATGAGGCTGAGAGGGTTTACTTCTATCGAGGGAAATTAGGACCCCGCATCGAGAGCATGGTCCTCCGAGACTCGACTTCTTTCGTTGAGGTTTATGATGATGCTATCTGGGCTGAGAGTTCCATTCGAGCTATAGATGCTGAGACCCGAGCTGCTGCTACTAGTGTTTCTTCACACCAGAGGTCTATCTACCAGGGGAAGAGGCCGTTTGTTCCATCTACTTCTGCACCTTCTTCTCAGAAGAAGCGATTTGAGAGATTCTCTGCACCGGTCGCTAAGACCATTGTTCACACGGATACTGCTTCTTGTGTTTGCCGCCGTTGTGGTAAACCACCTCATCCGGGTTTTGACTGTATTAAGAATGCCTACAAGTGTTACACTTGTAAAACCCCTCGCGAAAGCGGAAATATAAACACATAAAAGTACCAAAAATGTAGCGGAATTTAAACTTTTTAAAGTAAACTAAACAGCATGCGAGAAGTCTTAAACTGAAACAGAAACTGAAACTGGAATAAAACCAAAATAGATAAGTAACAGTTCTAAGTATCGGAAACAAATATATACATCAGCCTGGGATGGAACATCCCTACAGCCACCAAAACAAATGTAACAAAAGTCTAAGAGTCTAGCTATGCGATATAAGGTAAGTCATATGATGACAGCAGGATCATCACTCGCTAGCCCTCTCGTGAACCCATCTCCAACCTGCATGTACCTACATACATGAAAACATGTACGCCACAATCAGTGGGGAGTGACTAGAGTTCTCCTAGCCACCTTTTGTGACAACACGAAACACATAAAACAATACAGAATACTCCAACATATAACAACATGTGAAGCATAAACATCTCATCATCTGATCTCTTACTATCATGCGATTACAATGCACGGCTCTCAACCAACTTCATAAACAATTAGGAAGGAGAGCCGGTTTCCCTACTGGTTACCCAGTCGGGGGGTCTTTCAATCCAACTATTTATGAAACCGAATTAAGAGTCACCCAATGCCTTGGATGATCAAACCATAATTCAACAAATATACATTTACTCATCATTATCAATAACTATATCTGATACGCACCAACTCAAGGCAAGCAGATAAATTTAGCAAGTAAAAGGTTCAGCGGTCAACTTAAGACATAACCTAATACCAAAACGTTCAGCAAGTGAAAAGGTTTAGCGGTCAACTTAAGACATAACCTAGACACCAAACATTCAGCAAGCAAGGACTCAGAGGCCAACTTAAGGCATGGACCTGCCAATCAGCAAGACACTAGACTCAGCGGCCAACTTAAGGCATAGACTAGCATCCAAAAGTAAAGGACTCAGCGGCCAGCTTAAGGCATGTCCCTTCACCACATCACAAGGTACTAAACTCAGAGGCCAGCTTAAGGCATGTTCTAGCACCAAACATCTGCACTCCGGGCAAGGTGTCAGTTCCTTAGCTACCCCGTTGTGCAACTGCTCTACTCGTCAGACTCAGAGGCCAACTTAAGGCATGTTCCAACGCGATCACTATCACACGTGTCTGAACTCAGAGGCCAGCTTAAGGCATGTTCCAGACACGACAAACATACACATATAGGGCTCAGAGGCCAACTTAAGGCATATCCTAATATATGACAAACAACTCACGTATTAAGTTCAGAGGCCAGCTTAAGGCATAACTTAATACGCATCAATACAATAACAACCAAGTCTATGAACTAATCACTAGTTCTACTTTTCTTAACCTCTAATCAACACTTAATTGACCCCGGGAACTAAGTTGAGGGAGAGCCGGTTTCCCTTTCGGTTACCCGACCGGGGGGTCTCTATCCTTACTCCATGCCCGAACCCAATAAAATGTTGCCCATCCTCCGGGGACCTCAAATATACACCACGGGTATACAAAACGAGTTTCAAACAAAACCGATCAACCGTTTGAAAGTTACACGCGAAACAACACAAAACAGCCTTCAGGGATCCCCAGCCGGTCGGCAGGCAGCCGGTCGGCCGGCTGGTGATCCTTCAGCCTACACTCCTTTTGAAATCAACGGAATCAACACAAAGGACCCTCAGCCGGTCGGCAGGCAGCCGGTCGGCCGGCTGGGAATCCAACCTAGCCTTCGCAAAAACTCAAATCCATCCCCTCATGCACTCCCAGCCGGCTGGCAGGCGGCCGGTCTGCCGGCTGGGCTCCCTTTCTTCCTAGGTTTTTCGCAAAACAAATCTAGACAAATTGACCACCAGCCGGTCGGTAGGCAGCCGGTCGGCCGGCTGGCAGTCCAAGGCCAATATTCCAAAATTTACGAAAAATACACATATGCTCTCCCAGCCGGTCGACCGGCGGCCGGTCGGTCGACCGGCTCAGAACGCCTGATACGAAAAATCGCAAAATCGCAACCTATTGAAAACTTCATAATTCGACACAACAACTCAAGCAAGACTACAATTTGTGATTTCCCAACATTATCAAACACCAAATACAACTAATCTAACAGCACATAAGTCCCATAACAATCCTCAAGCGATTATATCAAGTATCCGTCTTAACTTTGTGAAAAACTGAAAATAGCATATGAACATGTAACAACATCATAAGGCATGGATTTCTCACATAAGAACAATCCTAGGCATGCTTTTAAGTTCATTAAACATAATCCTAGAACAAAATCAGAAACCATATGGAAAATCACAACAAAAGTGCTAATATACACATAAAGGCCGAGTTTCTCATTATCGTCACCTTTCAAGCTTATCCGGCTAATGATCTTCCTCAACAATGTAGCTATCGATCTCTGGATCCTCTAAGCCAACACCTACAAGCATATAAACGGATTTTAAGCACTTGAAACGGAATTAAGAGAAAACAGCCCGTTTTTCGAGTGAAAGGATTTACAAAAAGAAAGTGATAGATGGCTTGGAAATCGAATGAGGATTCCAAAAATGTCGTTGTTACCTCGATTCGAGTACCGGATGATGAAGAATTTCACAAAAGAAGGAGGAATAAAATGGAGGTTTATGAGGTTTATGTCTTACAGTGAAATGAAATGAAGGTGATGAGGAATGTCGATGGAAAGGGTTTTGTGGGGTTTTATGGACTGTCCTTTCCGAGTCAATTAAATGGGTCGGACACTTGAACGGATATTTATGATACGAGTTTAAATTCACCAAGTAGTATTCGTCTTAAGGACTTAAGGTTCTTAAGACGGATCTTACTAATCAAATCAAAACCTTTCACAATAAATTATTAAAATATTATTTTATTACTTAAAATAATTTAAAACGCTTAAATTAGATTTTACGAAAATACGGGATGTTACAATTACCCCAACTTCAAAAAGTTTCGTCCTCGAAACTCGAACGGAGATAAATTCTAACTAACTCTACCTCAATCGAAAAGTGAAGGATGCGCGATACGCATCGATGCCTCAGTCTCCCATGTCTGCTCCTCAACATCACCGCAACGCCAAAGGATCTTCACTAGCGGCACCACCTTGCTCCTAAGCTTCCTATCCTGACGGTCTAGGATCTTCACAGGACGCTCCTCGAAAGCAAGACTCGGCTCCAAGTTCTCGATCTCTCTAGGCAGAACATGACTCGGGTCACTAACATACTTACGGAGCTGGGAAACATGAAAAACGCTATGAACCTTGCCCAAACTAGGAGGCAAGTCCAATCGGTAAGCAGCAGCACCAATCCTCTTCACGATCTCAAAAGGTCCAATATACTTAGGGCTCAACTTGCCCTTAACTCCAAACCTCTTAACACCCTTCATCGGAGACACTCTCAAGAAGACTCGGTCACCCACCTCAAACTCTAAGGGTCTACGGCGAACATCAGCATAGGATTTCTGCCGGTCCTGTGCGGCCTTCATCCTACCTCTGATAAGCTGAACCTGGTCAATAGTAACAGCTAACTGGTCCGGTCCTAGGTCACGAACGTCACTAGCCTGGTCCCAACAAATCGGACTACGGCACTTCCTACCATAAAGAGCCTCGTACGGAGCCATACCAATGGAAGCATGATAACTGTTGTTGTAAGAAAACTCTACCAACGGCAAACACTGCTCCCAAGAACTCTGAAAATCAAGGGCACAAGCACGGAGCAAATCCTCTAGGGTCTGAATGGTCCTCTCGGATTGCCCATCGGTCGCGGCATGAAAAGCAGTACTCATCAACAAACGGCTACCCATAGCCTCCTGTAAAGCCTTCCAAAACCTAGAACAAAAACGAGGATCACGATCTGAAACTATCTCCCTCGGGACACCATGATAGCGGACTATCTCAGCAATATAGGCCCTGGCTAAACGGTCCATATCCCATGTCTCTCTGATCGGCACAAATCTGGCACACTTAGTTAGACGATCAACAATAACCCAAATCGCATCCTTGCCTCCCACAGTCTTAGGCAGTGCTGTAACGAAGTCCATAGATATACACTCCCACTTCCACTGAGGAACGGGAAGCGGCTGTAGCAAACCACCAGGTCTCTTATGCTCTATCTTGACTTGTTGACAAGTCAAGCACCTACTAACATAATCCAAGATCTCCTTCTTCATACCAGGCCACCAAAACATAAGCCTCAAATCCTTGTGCATCTTCTCTCCTCCTGGATGAACGGAATACGGTGACAAGTGAGCCTCATCAAGAACCTTCTTCCTCAAATTTGGCACATCAGGAACATACATCCTACCACGGAACCTAAGGAAACCATCAGCATCAATCACCAAGTCAGGTGCAACACCACTCGAAATCTTAGCCTCGAACTTCCTGAAATCGGCATCTGAAGGCAAACTCTGGCGAATCTCCCAATATAAAGACGGCTCGGCAGTCATAGCAGCTAACCAATCAAAACCACTACCCACCATCTCTAACCTCAGCTTCCGGAACTCGGAACACAACTCATCGGGCAATACTCTCATGGCACTCATCGAGTGAGAAGTCTTGCGGCTAAGCGCATCAGCAACTACATTGGCTTTTCCCTCATGATACAACAACTCGATGTCGTAATCTTTCACCAACTCTAGCCAACGTCTCTGTCTCATGTTAAGGTCTTTCTGGGTAAAAATTTACTTAAGACTCTTGTGATCTGTGAAAATACGGCAATGGGATCCAATCAGGTAATGACGCCACATCTTCAAAGCATGAACGACTGCGGCCAACTCCAAATCATGTGTCGGATAGTTCACCTCATGAACTCTCAACTGTCTAGATGAGTAGGCTATCACCTTACCACTCTGCATCAGTACGCATCCAAGTCCTAACATCGAAGCATCACAATACACATCGAAGTCAACCCCGATCTCTGGCAAAGCAAGTATAGGAGTGGAGGTCAACCTAGTCTTCAACTCCTGGAAAGAACTCTCACACTTGTCGGTCCAAACAAACTTAGCTTCCTTCTTCAGTAACTGAGTCATCGGGCGGGCTAATCTAGAGAAATCCTCAACGAATCTACGATAATAACCAGCCAATCCAAGGAAACTACGGATCTCTCCAACATCTTTGGGACTCTCCCAATCCACAACAGCCTCAATCTTCGCGGGATCAACCATAACTCCCTCACTAGATATAACATGTCCAAGAAATGCAACCTTAGAGAGCCAAAACTCGCACTTTGAGAACTTCGCGAACCACTTCTGACGACGCAATATCCCAAGATTCAATCGAAGAGGCTCAGCATGTTCCTCATCGGTCTTCGAATAAATGAGAATGTCATCGATAAACACCACAACACAAGTGTCAAGATACTCACTGAAGGTACGGTTCATCTGATCCATGAAGATGGCAGGTGCATTAGTCAACCCAAAAGGCATAACCACGAACTCAAAATGCCCATATCTGGTACGAAAAGCAGTCTTCGCAATATCAGCCTCTCTCACTGGAATCTGATGATAACCCGATCGAAGATCAATCTTAGAAAACCTAGAAGCACCTCTCAACTGATCAAACAAGTCATCTATCCTAGGCAAAGGATATCTGTTCTTCACGGTCACTCGGTTCAACTCTCTATAGTCAATGCAAAGTCTCATGGAACCATCTTTCTTCTTAACGAACAAAACGGGAGCACCCCACGGAGAAGCACTCGGTCTAATGAACCCTTTCTCGATCATCTCTTCCAATTGATGCTTCAACTCTTTCAACTCTGGCGGAGCCATACGGTAAGGAGCTTTAGAAATCGGTCCGGTACCTGGAACAAGCTCAATGGTAAACTCCACATCTCTCTCTGGCGGTATCCCTGGCAAGTCATCTGGGAAAACATCTGGATACTCACAAACAATGGCTACATCCTCAAGCTTCGGTAGCGATGGTTTAGCAGCTGTAACAACACACGAGAAGGCTTGGCAACCCTTCCTAAGAAGATGAGAAGCTTTCATCGAAGAGATAACACGAACACCCCTTTGCGGGCGAGTTCCCCTATAGGAAACACGAACTCCTGAAGAACTCCTCAAGCAGATTTTCTGGTCGCGACACTCGAAGCGAGCATGGTATCGCGATAACCAATCCATACCGAGGATAATGTCAAACTCCTCGAGAGGAAATCTCAGTAAGTCCGCTGGAAATGTGGCTTGACCAATAATAATAGGAACATCCCTATGGGACGAAGAGCATGAAAACACGTCTCCAGAAGGTAAGGAAATAGAAGTCTCCTCGACCAATGAAGACTCAAGAGCTAGACGGTCGGCGAACTGAGTCGATATAAATGATAAAGAAGCTCCAGTATCGAACAAAATAAGGCACTCAGCGCCAAGAACAGAAAAGATACCAGCAACAATATCTGGATGAGCCTCTGCCTCAGCCCTAGTCATCACAAAGATGTTCCCTTTCGGCTTTCCTCCCTTAGTTGCTGCAGCAGCAGTGGCAGCCTTGCCAAGTGCGGTGTTCCTCTCAGGACACTCATAAGACTTGTGCCCAAATCCATTGCAAGTATAGCACTTGAAAGCATTCTTGAAACAGTCAAAACCCAGATGAGAAGGTTTACCACAACGGTGGCAAACACTAGCAGCTGTGTCGGTGTGAACAAAGGTCTTAGCAACCGGAGCAGAGAACCTCTCAAAACGCTTCTTCTGAGAAGAAGGCGAAGAAGTAGAAGGAACAAATGGTCTCTTCCCCTGGTACACTGATCTCTGGTGAGGAGTCACACTAGAAGTAGCAGCACGGGTCTCAGCATCTATGGCACGAATAGAACTCTTAGCCCAAATAGCATCATCATACACCTCCACGAAAGAAGTAGAGTCACGACGAACCATGCTCTCGATGCGTGGCCCTAGCTTGCCGCGGTAAAAGTAGACTCTCTCGGCCTCATCTCTGACAAATCTCGATGCGAAGTGAGCTAGCTGGTTGAAACGGTCTGTGAACTCCTGAACCGACATCTTGCCTTGCTTCAAATCCATGAATTCTTTGAGTCGCTGTGATCTGAGCTCTTTAGGATAGAACCTCGTCTCGAGCTTATCCTTAAAGGCATCCCAATCGAACAAAGGATCAAGAGTAAAAGTAGGTCCTGTCAACGCCCACCACCTATCGGCCTCAAGGGTAAGAAAGTGAGTGGCTAGCCGCACTCTATCCTCTCTACCCACCGAATACATAGCAAAGCTCCTCTCCATCTCCCTGAACCACTCGGTAAGAGCTACCGGATCAACCTCGCCACCATATGTCTTCACGTGGCTACGGGACATCTGCGAAGCTATCCATGAGAAACTACCAGGACGATTAGCCTCGTTGCCTGGCGGTGGAGGAGGCGGAACATTCCCTGCTTGCTGTCTCTGAGTCTCAAGCAAATGCTGAATTGCTTGCAGCACAATGTTATCAGCAGCCCTAGGTCTCACCATCCTTCAAAAGAGAAAACAAGTATTAGCTTAACAATTAGCAATCACAAATAGACTACAAAATAAGTCCTTGGATCTACCCATCTCTCATTCATTATCTGTTTACTTGGTCAAGTTAAGGTTGGGGGTCACATGAGTGCGTCGGGAGCAATAATGCTCTGATACCAACTGTAAAACCCCTCGCGAAAGCGGAAATATAAACACATAAAAGTACCAAAAATGCAGCGGAATTTAAACTTTTTAAAGTAAACTAAACAGCATGCGAGAAGTCTTAAACTGAAACAGAAACTGAAACTGGAATAAAACCAAAATAGATAAGTAACAGTTGTAAGTATCGGAAACAAATATATACATCAGCCTGGGATGGAACATTCCTACAGGCACCAAAACAAATGTAACAAAAGTCTAAGAGTCTAGCTATGCGATATAAGGTAAGTCATATGATGACAGCAAGATCATCACTCGCTAGCCCTCTCGTGAACCCATCTCCAACCTGCATGTACCTACATACATGAAAACATGTACGCCACAATCAGTGGGGAGTGACTAGAGTTCTCCTAGCCACCTTTTGTGACAACACGAAACACATAAAACAATACAGAATACTCCAACATATAACAACATGTGAAGCATAAACATCTCATCATCTGATCTCTTACTATCATGCGATTACAATGCACGGCTCTCAACCAACTTCATAAACAATTAGGAAGGAGAGCCGGTTTCCCTACTGGTTACCCAGTCGGGGGGTCTTTCAATCCAACTATTTATGAAACCGAATTAAGAGTCACCCAATGCCTTGGATGATCAAACCATAATTCAACAAATATACATTTACTCATCATTATCAATAACTATATCTGATACGCACCAACTCAAGGCAAGCAGATAAATTCAGCAAGTAAAAGGTTCAGCGGTCAACTTAAGACATAACCTAATACCAAAACGTTCAGCAAGTGAAAAGGTTCAGCGGTCAACTTAAGACATAACCTAGACACCAAACATTCAGCAAGCAAGGACTCAGAGGCCAACTTAAGGCATGGACCTGCCAATCAGCAAGACACTAGACTCAGCGGCCAACTTAAGGCATAGACTAGCATCCAAAAGTAAAGGACTCAGCGGCCAGCTTAAGGCATGTCCCTTCACCACATCACAAGGTACTAAACTCAGAGGCCAGCTTAAGGCATGTTCTAGCACCAAACATCTGCACTCCGGGCAAGGTGTCAGTTCCTTAGCTACCCCGTTGTGCAGCTGCTCTACTCGTCAGACTCAGAGGCCAACTTAAGGCATGTTCCAACGCGATCACTATCACACGTGTCTGAACTCAGAGGCCAGCTTAAGGCATGTTCCAGACACGACAAACATACACATATAGGGCTCAGAGGCCAACTTAAGGCATATCCCCATATATGACAAACAACTCACGTATTAAGTTCAGAGGCCAGCTTAAGGCATAACTTAATACGCATCAATACAATAACAACCAAGTCTATGAACTAATCACTAGTTCTACTTTTCTTAACCTCTAATCAACACTTAATTGACCCCGGGAACTAAGTTGAGGGAGAGCCGATTTCCCTTTCGGTTACCCGACCGGGGGGTCTCTATCCTTACTCCATGCCCGAACCCAATAAAATGTTGCCCATCCTCCGGGGACCTCAAATATACACCACGGGTATACAAAACGAGTTTCAAACAAAACCGATCAACCGTTTGAAAGTTACACGCGAAACAACACAAAACAGCCTTCAGGGATCCCCAGCCGGTCGGCAGGCAGCCGGTCGGCCGGCTGGTGATCCTTCAGCCTACACTCCTTTTGAAATCAACGGAATCAACACAAAGGACCCTCAGCCGGTCGGCAGGCAGCCGGTCGGCCGGCTGGGAATCCAACCTAGCCTTCGCAAAAACTCAAATCCATCCCCTCATGCACTCCCAGCCGGCTGGCAGGCGGCCGGTCTGCCGGCTGGGCTCCCTTTCTTCCTAGGTTTTTCGCAAAACAAATCTAGACAAATTGACCACCAGCCGGTCGGCAGGCAGCCGGTCGGCCGGCTGGCAGTCCAAGGCCAATATTCCAAAATTTACGAAAAATACACATATGCTCTCCCAGCCGGTCGACCGGCGGCCGGTCGGTCGACCGGCTCAGAGAGCCTGATACGAAAAATCGCAAAATCGCAACCTATTGAAAACTTCATAATTCGACACAACAACTCAAGCAAGACTACAATTGGTGATTTCCCAACATTATCAAACACCAAATACAACTAATCTAACAGCACATAAGTCCCATAACAATCCTCAAGCGATTATATCAAGTATCCGTCTTAACTTTGTGAAAAACTGAAAATAGCATATGAACATGTAACAACATCATAAGGCATGGATTTCTCACATAAGAACAATCCTAGGCATGCTTTTAAGTTCATTAAACATAATCCTTGAACAAAATCAGAAACCATATGGAAAATCACAACAAAAGTGCTAATATACACATAAAGGCCGAGTTTCTCATTATCGTCACCTTTCAAGCTTATCCGGCTAAAGATCTTCCTCAACAATGTAGCTATCGATCTCTGGATCCTCTAAGCCAACACCTACAAGCATAGAAACGGATTTTAAGCACTTGAAACGGAATTAAGAGAAAACAGCCCGTTTTTCGAGTGAAAGGATTTACAAAAAGAAAGTGATAGATGGCTTGGAAATCGAATGAGGATTCCGAAAATGTCGTTGTTACCTCGATTCGAGTACCGGATGATGAAGAATTTCACAAAAGAAGGAGGAATAAAATGGAGGTTTATGAGGTTTATGTCTTACAGTGAAAAGAAATGAAGGTGATGAGGAATGTCGATGGAAAGGGTTTTGTGGGGTTTTATGGACTGTCCTTTCCGAGTCAATTAAATGGGTCGGACACTTGAACGGATATTTATGATACGAGTTTAAATTCACCAAGTAGTATTCGTCTTAAGGACTTAAGGTTCTTAAGACGGATCTTACTAATCAAATCAAAACCTTTCACAATAAATTATTAAAATATTATTTTATTACTTAAAATAATTTAAAACGCTTAAATTAGATTTTACGAAAATACGGGATGTTACAACACTTGTAATGGATTTGGGCATAGGTTTTATGAGTGTCCTGAGAGGAACACCGCACTTGGCAAGGCTGCCACTGCTGCTGCAGCTACTAGAGGAGGCAAGGCGAAGGGGAAGATCTTTGTTATGACCAGAGTAGAGGCTGAGGCTCATCCTGACATCGTTGCTGGTATCTTTTCTGTTCTTGGCGCTGAGTGCCTAATTTTATTTGATACTGGTGCTTCTCTATCGTTCATATCGACCAAGTTTGCCGACAGACTAGCTCTAGAGTCTTCTGTTGTTGAGGAGACTTCTATCTCATTGCCTTCGGGAGACGTTTTCTCCTGCTCTTCTTCCCATAGGGACGTTTCGATTATTATTAGTTGTGCCACATTTCCAGCGGACTTGCTGAGATTTCCTCTCGAGAAATTTGATATTATCCTCGGTATGGATTGGTTGTCGCGATACCATGCTCGCTTCGAGTGTCGCGACCAGAAAATCTTCTTGAGGAGTTCTTCAGGAGTTCGTGTTTCCTATAGGGGAACCCGACCTAAAAAGGGTGTTCGTGTCATCTCATCGATGAAAGCTTCTCATCTTCTAAGGAAGGGTTGCCAAGCCTTCCTGTGTGTTGTTTCAGCTGCAAAGCCATCGCTACCGAAGCTTGAGGATGTAGCTATTGTTCGTGAGTTTCCAGATGTCTTTCCAGAGGAGCTGTCGGGCATACCTCCTGAGAGGGATGTCGAGTTTACCATTGAGCTTGTTCCAGGTACCGGACCTATATCTTAGGCTCCCTACCGTATGGCTCCACCTGAGTTGAAAGAGTTGAAGCAGCAATTGGAGGAGATGATCGAGAAGGGATTTATTCGACCGAGTGCCTCTCCTTGGGGTGCTCGAGTTCTTTTCGTCAAAAAGAAAGACGGTTTCGTGAGACTTGCATTGACTACAGGGAATTGAACAGAGTTACGGTGAAGAACAGATATCCTTTACCTAGGATCGATGACTTGTTCGATCAGCTTAGGGGTGCTTCCAGATTCTCGAAGATTGACCTTCGTTCCGGTTATCATCAGATTTCAGTTAGAGAAGCTGATATTGCGAAGACTGCCTTCCGTACCAGATATGGGCACTTTGAGTTCGTTGTCATGCCTTTTGGTTTGACGAATGCTCCTGCTATCTTCATGGACCAGATGAACAGGACGTTCAGTGAGTTTCTAGACACTTGTGTTGTGGTGTTTATCGATGACATCTTGATATATTCAAAGACTGATGCTGAGCATGCCGAAACATCTTCGTTTGATACTTGGGATTCTGCGCCGATAGAAGTGGTTTGGGAAATTTTCTAAGTGTGAGTTTTGGTTATCTCAGGTTGCATTTCTTGGACATGTGATATCTAGCGAGGGAGTTATGGTTGATCCCGCTAAGATTGAGGCTGTTATTGATTGGGAGAGTCCCAAAGATGTGGGAGAGATTCGTAGTTTCCTCGGTTTGGCTGGATACTACCGTCGGTTCGTTGGGGATTTTTCTAGATTGGCTCGTCCGATGACCCAGTTATTGAAGAAAGAAGCTAAGTTCGTTTGGACAGATAAGTGTGAGAGCTCATTTCAGGAATTGAAGACTATGTTGACTTCTGCTCCAGTGCTTACTTTGCCAGAGATTGGTGTTGATTTCATGTCTACTGCGATGCTTCTATGCTAGGGCTTGGTTATGTGTTGATGCAGAGTGGTAAGGTGATTGCTTACTCTTCCAGACAGTTGCGAGTTCACGAGGTGAACTACCCTACACATGATCTTGAGTTGGCTGCTGTTGTTCATGCCTTGAAGATGTGGCGTCATTACTTGATTGGTTCTCATTGTCGCATTTTCACGGATCATAAGAGTTTGAAGTACATTTTCACACAGAAGGACCTTAATATGCGACAACGTCGATGGTTAGAATTCGTTAAGGACTATGATATTGATTTGTTGTATCATGAGGGTAAGGCCAATGTGGTTGCTGATGCGCTTAGCCGCAAGACTTCTCATTCGCTGAGTGCTATGCGTGTGTTGCCAGAGGAGCTTTGTTCTGAGTTCAGGAAGTTGAGATTGGAGATGGTTGGTAGTGGATTTCATTGGTTATCTGCTATGACTGCTGAGCCGACATTGTATTGAGAGATTCGCCAAGGTTTGCCTATAGATGCTGCTTTTAAGAAGTTCGAGGCCAAGATTGCTAGTGGTGAGGCACAGGATTTCGTGATTGGTTCTGATGGTTTTCTTCGGTTCTGAGGCCGGATGTACGTGCCAGATGTACCTGATTTGAGGAAAAGAGTGTTGTATGAGGCTCATTTGACGCCTTATTCTGTTCATCCGGGTAGTGAGAAGATGCACAAGGACCTTAGACTTCTATTTTGGTGGCCAGGGATGAAGAAGAACATTTTGGACTATGTGAGTATATGCCTGAACTGTCAGCAAGTCAAGATTGAGCACAAGAGACCGGGTGGTTTGTTACAGCCGCTCCATGTTCCTCAGTGGAAATGGGAGTGTATTTCGATGGATTTCGTGACTGCATTGCCTAAGACAGTTGGAGGCAAGGATGCTATTTGGGTTGTGGTCGATAGATTGACCAAGTGTGCCAGATTTGTACTTATTCGTGAGACTTGGGATATGGATCGCCTAGCCAAGGCTTATATTGCAGAGATAGTTCATTACCATGGTGTCCCGAGGGAGATTGTTTCAGATCGAGACCCGGGTTTCTGTTCCAGATTTTGGAAGGCTCTACAGGAGGCTATGGGTAGCCGTCTACTGATGAGTACAGCGTTCCATGCTGCGACTGATGGACAGTCCGAGAGTACGATTTAGACTTTAGAGGACTTGCTCCGTGCTTGTGCACTTGACTTCCAGAGTTCGTGGGAACAGTGTCTTCCGTTAGTTGAGTTTTCGTACAACAACAGTTTTCACTCGTCTATTGGTATGGCTCCGTATGAGGCGCTCTATGGTAGGAAGTGCCGTAGCCCGATCTGTTGGGATCAGTCGGGCGACGTGCATGATTTAGGACCCGACCAGTTGGCTGCGACGATTGATCACGTTCAACTTATCAGAGGTAGGATGAAGGCCGCACATGATCGGCAGAAATCCTATGCAGATGTCCGTCGAAGACCTCTTGAGTTCGAGGTGGGTGACAGAGTTTTCCTTCGAGTTTCTCCGATGAAGGGCGTCAAGAGATTTGGTGTTAAGGGCAAGTTGAGTCCTACGTATATTGGGCCGTTGAGGTCGTGAAGAGGATTGGTGCTGCTGCTTACCGTTTGGACTTGCCTCCTAGTTTGGGCCAGGTTCATAGTGTCTTTCATGTTTCTCAGCTCCGAAAGTACGTCAGTGACCCTAGTCACGTGCTTCATAGAGAGATCGATAACCTAGAGCCGAGTCTTGCTTTCGAGTAGCGTCCCGTGAAGATTTTGGATCGTCAGGACTGGAAGCTGAGGAGCAAGGTGGTGCCCCTAGTGAAGATCCTTTGGCGTTGTGGCGACCTTGTTGAGGAGTAGACGTGGGAGACAGAGGCTTCGATGCGTGCTACGCATCCTTCTCTTTTCGATTGAGGTATAGTTTACTTAGAATTTATCTTCGTTCAAGTTTCGAGGACGAAACTTTTTGAAAGTTGGGGTGATTGTAACATCCCGTAATTTCGTAAACAATATTTTAAAGGTTTTAAATTATTTTACGGAATAAAATAATATTTTAATATTAATTGTTAAGTTATTTTTAAATCTTCCGTTAAGATCCGTCTTAAGAAACCTTAAGTTCTTAGGATGTTAATAACTTGGCTAAATCAAACCCGACTCAAAACCCGTTCACAACTAGTGACCCGACTCAAAATAAGAAAAAAGACTACTTAAACCCCACCACAAAACCCCTATGTCGACATTCACTTTATCTTCACAACTCATCCTACTGCTTCCCATTTCCTCCATTTTTCCTTTTCCTTCAAAGCTTAAAATCAAATTTCCAAGCTCTTCCCAAACCCGAATCAAGGTATGTTTTACATTTTCGGAATCCTTGCAAAATTTCCAAGACATCTATCTCTTTCAATTTCGATTTCGTGCAACTTGAAAAAGAGGCTGTTTTGAGTAATTTCCGTTTTAATCTTCTAAAACCCGTTTTCTTTGTTGTAGGGGTTGGCTTAGAAGATCCAGAAGTTGATAGCTTTGTTATAGAAGAAGATTTGGGAGCATAATCGCTTTTGAGGTGACAGTTACGAGTTACTCGGCCTTTTTGTTAAAATAACATCCTTTGTGTTGTGTTCTTGATTAAAGTTTCTGATTTTGGGTTGTTGATGATGTTTAAGTTTAGGTTTATGTTAGGAAATAGGTTTTTATGATATTCACATGATTTGATTGAGGATTTGGATGTTCATATGCTAGAATGGTTCACTTTTCAGATTTTAAGTTCTTAAGACGAATATCATGTTTAATCTCAATTCATGTTTTAATTGTTGGATGTTGTCTAAAGATCATATGAAGATATACTTGGGATTGTTTGGGACATTTGTGTGCTGTAGTATAGTAGAATTTCATGCTTGGAAAGAATGGGAAACGGAAATGGTGAAATTGTATGTGTGTCGTGCTGTGCAGGAAAAACAGAATCGCGACCTGCAGTGGAAACCGCAGGCTGCGGCTTTCACCGCAGGCCTGCGGTCTGATTGCGCAGGCTGCGTCCAGGCAGCGTAGGCTGCGGTTTTCTCGGGCCTGTGCTGTTTGTGCGTGGTCTGTAAGGGGTTGTGTGTATGGTTTTGATACTAGTTTTAAAGTATGTTTTAGTGGCATATGTTGCTTGCTATGTACTTGAATTGTAATGGGCTATAACTAGTAAGTTTTTACCTATTGTCTTAAGATGGTTATTTCTTATTTAATTTAGTTACTCCTTAATGTTAATGGGTAATTAGTAAGCCATGTTTAGGATGTTGTTTCTTATCTAAGTTAGTCTTTATCTTAGGTTGTTGATGAGACCTAGTGGACTTGGTTAGATGTATAGGAACCCTTAGAGTTGAAGAAGAGGAGTCTTAGGTTGTTCTTAATTTGTATTGAACTCGGTTGTCTCTCATGCTTGTGTGTGTGTTGAGGTCCCCGGAGGATGGGCGACACTATATTGGGTTCGGGAATGGAGAGAGGATAGAGACCCCCCGGTCGGGCAACCGAAAGGGAAATCGACTCTCCCTCAACTTAGTTCCGGGATCAATTAAGTGTTGTTTAGAAATCTAGAAGATTAGAGTTAATGATCCGGTTGTAGTTTGTATCGGATTATGTTGAGTTAGGACAGTTAGAGTTCTACATATGTATGCTGTTGATATTGATGCGTATTAAGGTATGCGTTAAGTTGGCCTCTGAGCTTAATACGTGGACTATTTGTCATATATGGGGGTATGCGTTGAGATGTCGCCTCTGAGCCTTATATGTGTATGCTTGTCGTGTCTGGGGTATGCGTTGAGATGTCGCCTCTGAGCCCAGACATGTTTTTATGTGATCGTGTCAGGCTATGCCTTAAGTTGGCCTCTAAGTCTGACGAGTAGAGCAGTTGTACAACGAGGTAGCTAGGGTGTTAATGCCTTGCCCGGAGTACAGTTGTAGATGCTAGAGTATGCCTTAAGTTGGCCTCTGAGTCTAGTGTCATGTGATGTAGTAAGGGAGTATGCCTTAAGCTGGCCTCTGAGTTCCTTACATGTGATTGTGAATTTGGATGCTAGTCTATGCCTTAAGTTGGCCTCTGAGTCTAGTGTCTTGTTGATTGGCAAGGTCTATGCCTTAAGTTGGCCTCTGAGTCCATGCTTGTGAATGTGATTTTGTTATCTAGGTTATGCGTTAAGATGTCGCCTCTGAACCTTTATACTTGCTGAATACTTAGTATCTAGGTTATGGCTTAAGTTGACCTCTGAACCTTTTTACTTGCTGTTTTGTATCTGCTTGCCTAGTAAGGGTACAATGTCAGATGTCGATGTTGATATTGATGAGTATAGTGTTTTGATTTTAGAACTGTTCATCCAAGGCATTGGATGACTCTTTGACTAGTTTCGTAAATGGTTTGGACTGAAAGACCCCCCGGCCGGGCAACCGGAGGGGAAACCGTCTCTCCTTCCAAATAGTTTTCGAAGTTGGTTGAGAGCCTTGCATAGTAATTGCATGTTGATCGTGACTTGAGATTCAGATATTAAGATTTATATGCTTCACATGATATATATATGCTGGAGTATGTTGGTTGTTTATGTGTTACGTGTCGTTACAAAAGGTGGCTAGGAGAACTGTAGTCACTCCGCACTGATTGTGGCGTACATGTTTACATGTATGTAGGTACATGACAGGTGGTTGGCAGAGGGTTGCATGGAGCTAGCGAGCGATGATCCTAATCATCGATTGACTTACACTTTCGCGTTAGCTAGACTCTAGACTTTCATTTCGGTTTTGAGTGCCTGTAGGGATGTGCCATCCTAAGCTGTTTGTATATATTTACTTTCAGTACTTAGACAGTTATACTTATCTATGTTTCTGTTTATATCAGTTGTTTCAGTTTCAGTTTTAATTCACCTCGTTTTTATGCATGTTAAAGTTTAAATTCCGCTTTAATTTTGGCATGTTTTGTATGTTTTATTTCCGCTGCGACGAGGGGTTTTACAAAAATAATAAAAGTTCGGTTGTCGGTTGGAAAATAATCGGGATTTGTGATGTGTTGGCCTAATCAAAAGAGGCATTGAGTTTATTTTTGATTTGGAAGATCGGGATACGTTTTATGATGGTTTGTTAGGTTCTAGCTTGGCTTTAACCCCTACATTTCCATACTTGTCTTTCCCCTTCTGTCCTACTTAGCCTCACATCCCCAATTTTTTTGCAATAGTTCGGCATGTAATTGACAGTGACGGTGGTTGTGCGTGTGTACGGTGCTTGAAATCATTTTTCATACTAATCTAGCAAGCATGATTTGTTGGTCACAGTCTAGGTGAGCGACTTTTACTTCTTTCACTCTTACATATTATCTGCTTACCCTTTGCTTTGTTGAGGGAAGAGTGGCCCGGGAGAGTCCAATTTTGAAAGTCTTGCAAGGTCGGAAGTTCAACATTTATTTGAAATATGTATAAATTCGTTTGCTTAGGATATTGAGCTATTGAGAGTGGTTCATGTGCAGTAAATAGTTTGAGTTAATAGTTTTCAGCTTGTCCTTGTTTTACTCCTATCTAGTTAGTCTTAGTTAGTTGCATGAGTTTGCTTGAGGGCAAGCAAAGGTTTGGTTTGTGGTTGTTTGATGTGTGAATTTTATATAGACCTTTTAGGCCATATTAGCACGCATTTCCATGCTTATTCCGTAGTATTTTGCTGCAAATGTCCCCCGAATAGTCTACTTTGGTTTGTTTTGCTATTTTGCAGATATGAGCCGACGAAGATCATAATCAAGCCTAAAACATGTCCTTATGCATGCATTTAGGAGAAGAGTTGATTCGGAGCTTATTACTACCATTTTGAGATGCGCAAAGGAGCAATGAAAGTCTATCAAGCGAAGGAAGAACTTCAATTTGCTAGTACCTACTTTGGAGAGCCATATCTCGAGTTCTACAACATATAATCAGGTGGTTCCAATTGGAGATGAATTCTTATCCGCTTAGCTTTCCAACGCCACCAAGAACGCTTGATTTGAGCAAGTAACGAATAAATGGCAGCCATTTGAAGTTCAGTGCGCAGTGCAGGAAATACTCGCTGAGAAGTGCTCGATCGACCAACATACCTGTTCGATCGAGAGATTTTCTCCTCGATCGAGAGGTTTTGGTTCTTAATCCTCTCGATCGATAGCTTTTCATACCCATTCTTCTCGATCGAGAGCTTTTGATAGTCATTCTTCTCGACCGAGAGCTTTTGATAGCTTTTCTTCTCGATGGAGAGGTTTTCCTCTCGATCGAGAGCCTTATCGGGTGTCTCTTCAGATTTCCCGAGAACTTTTATCAGTTTTCTTTCTAGTGTGCTATAAGAACTCGTTGTGAGTTAATTCTAGGTTATCATCTCTTTTATCAGACTTATCATGGGTCTGTTTTAGCCGTCACACTTCATAAAAATATCAGATACTTTTCCTTTCGTACTTTCTTTTCCTTATTTGCTCTTTTAAGGATTATCAGTCGGTTTTCGTTATTGTTCTTACGCCGGAACTTGCTTGCTTGTAATCCTCTTCTCTTTTTATCCTTAATCTTACTGTTCTTGTCCATTTTCTGTTCATCTCACATTTTTCATTCTGTTTCTTCTCGTTTTTGCTTCGTTTTTCGTGCCTCCGTCTCGCGTTTTATGCTTCTGTTCCGTTCTCTGTTTTAGTACTCCTGTCTTGTTTTCGTACTATCCTCTTTATCCCTGTTTTCTTCTTCTCCTTTTCACATAGTTCTTATTGTTGTATACTCGTTAATTGCCTCAGTTTGTGTGCCCCTGTTTCGCCCTTGTTCTCGTTTAAAAGCATTGGGAACCGTGTCCTTGTGCTTCGTTTTCTGTCTCGGTTCCTCCCTGTTTCCATCATTATTTTCATTCTGTTTTTGCACTATGTCAATTGTTAACATGGTTGTCGTAGTTGTATTCATTTGTAATTACGTTATGGGTAGCTAAATCTGTTATATGCCGGGATGAGGGAAACTGTGTCATATGCATGATAGGTTATAACCGAGTTGGGTAGTTTTGCGGTAGGAATTGTTGTTGAGCAATTTATATTTTGTTTGGTTGAATGAATGCATGGAGAAGATCATTCGTTTAGTTAAACCACGACCTAGATCGGAAGATTGGAAGGGTAAGGCTTGCTTAGCAATAATAATTAGTTTCTGGGAGGGCGGAAGTCAAGCAGAAATGACCTTAGGGCGACTTAAGACCGGAAGGTATAGTCGGGTTAGAGACGTGACTGTAATAACCTAGCCCTTCCTACCAATAATCTGACCAACCTAGTTTATACCGATAGTGCTGACGACACAGTGACCCGAAATCCTAGCATATTCCTCTTTTCCGAATTTATTTTATATCTTTCTCGTTTCTTTCCGTAGTTTAGATAAACAATTTAAAACCCCCATTTTGTGACATTCCGACAGACCAATTTAAACATATATTTAGCAACTTTGCCTCCCTGTGGAGATCGACCCTACTTGCCGCTGACTCCTGTCAGTAGTTATTAGGTTTTATTTTTGATACTGAAACGACGGTATCATCTTTCTTGGCGTCTTACCAGTCCGGTTGAGGGGGGTCCGACTGTTCTTAGCGTCCTATGTAGCTTTGGTGACCACGTAGCTTACAGTAGTTGGACAGATCGGAGAAGCGTGAGATCGTGCCTCACGTGCTACGAGAGGCCGGGTGCTATGGAAAAGATGGGTAAGATGAAGGTCCGTTCTTCGGTGATGGAGAGAGTTGGCCAGAGCGGGCTTGATCATCCGAGGTCCTCTTTGACCACCGGGTTGGATGAGAACCTTATCAGTGCTTTCATTGAGAGGTGGCAGCCGGACACCAACACTTTTCACATGCCGTTTTGTGAGATTACTATATTGTTGCACGACGTTCACAGGATCCTCGGCATACGGGTGGATGTCGCAAGGGTTATGGATGAGGGTCATACGAGTGAGGAGATTGGTCTGAAGGGGAAGTTGGCTGTCTTGTTCGGCATGGATGTGAAGGACGTGAGACCACCGTTTTACAAGGGTGGTGGGCTGATGGAGCTTGCGGAGAAGGGGAACCAGCATGACTCGCTACGGGCTTACATGATGTTGTTGGTTGGACAGACTTTGTTCACCGACAAGTCCAGTGATCGGGTTTTTGCTCATATGTTGCCGTTGTTCGATGAGTTAGATGATGTCGGTGGCTATGCTTGGGGGGCCGTGACATTGGCGTACTTGTATCGACAGTTGGGGATGGCTTCGCGTAGGGAGGCCGCTGGGGTTAACGATTGTTTTCCGTTGCTTCAGGCTTGGATATACGAGTACTTCCCCATGTTCAGGTGTAATAACCCGTATTTTCATATCTCATAATAATGGAATAGTGATTTAACTCTTATGACTATAGATAATTTCAACTTAATAGGAATGATATTTTGTGAACATTTTATATGTCGTATTATATAATTATTTTCATTAGTTATTATTATTATTATTATTATTATTATTATTATTATTATTTATTATTATTATTATTTTAATAGTAATACCCATTATTACTTTTATGACATTCTTTCATAAGCTCATAGTCTTGATATTGTATTAGTGCGACTATCGTGATACATATATATATGCGTTTAATATTACAAATATTTTGGGTACTTTACGTTATGCGGGAAAATACTATACATATTTATGAGACGGATGAATATACAAGAATCTACGATAAGCAAGGGTGGTACAAACATAATATATTAAACAACTATTACTCTAATATAATATATTAATACTCACTACAACAAAATGGCACTTGCGCCACGATTTATGTCACGGGAATTCATAATTCGTGGCCTAAATTTGCTTAGCCACGAGAAAAAAAGTTCCCTTGCTTCAAAATTAATTGGTAAAAAAGTTTGTCACGGGAAAATATATCTGTGGCAAATAATTGTTTTTAGTCACGAATTAAGCCTTGATCGTGGCTAACAAATGTGGTTAATCACGCATTAAGTCACGAATGTGACTAATAATTATTTTTAGCCACAATATCGTGGCTAATTATGATTTATTGTCACGGATAAATTAGTTGTGACTAATTATTACACTTAGCCACACACTGAATTTTTATCGTGGCTAATTATGATTTATTGCCACAGATAAATTACCCGTGACTATATTGCTCTTAGCCACACACTAAATTTTTACTGTGACTAATTAATTTATTGCCACAGGTAAATTACTCGTGACTAATTATTGCTCTTAGCCACACACTGAATTTTTACCGTGTCTAATAATTTTGCTAGGATAACGTATAATAGTACAAAATTATTAAAATTGGCTGACCTACTATTATGTTATAAATCTTTGTCAGACTTATATTTGAATTGTCGAATTAAAATATATATACTCCCTCCATATATGTACTGTCGCCCCATTTGATTTTGGGGGGAAAGTTTAAACATAGCGGCTGCTTGTCATAATTTTTTATTCGTTTGATTATTACTTCTAGTTTTGTAAACTTGTAAATTGTATCTTGTCGTTTTAAGAGTTGTACCCGTTTTAAAGCTAATATTATACTTCGTTTTTATTTTAATGACCGTACAATTGTAACGAACCCTTGATCTCCTGGACTTATTCCACATTATTGACAACATAAATGTGCGATCCAAATCGATCTGATAAAAGTTGGAGCTATAAATTGTTAAACCCCAACACAATCATTTATTCATATAATCATATTCATGTTCAATTCGATGAAGTGATAGTTAAACATTGTTTTCGTAAAACCAACAAAGTTGTTGGCTTTATTGCTTTTATTGGACATGCACGTCAAACTCTTTCGGGGTTCTTTTGAAAGCCGATGAGTTCGACTTAAATCACTCATTGATCGCGGCATAATAATTTTGCACTATTTACATTAAAAATGTACTCATTTTATTAGGTTTAGTCCTGCTTTTTTTTAAAATTTGTACAATAATCACTTAATAAGCTTTCCTGATAGGTCATCTCTCATGAGACATAATGTTAGAATAATCCAACATTTCGAAATATTTTTACTAAAATTCAATTAACAATAATAACAATCTAGTGAGTTGGAACGACACCCGGCTATCCAACTTGGAGGCGTTATATACTTGGAGAGCAAAATGCCGATTTTCATACTCGGTAAACAAGGACGTCACCTTGACTTAGTATTTGTTTTTCCTTCTTAATGTACAAAAATAAAGTGAAGGTGACGTGGTGGCCTAGTGATAATAGGAGTTTTAAAATAATCAAAGTTCAATGAAAGAAAATTGAGTTTATAGGTTGGATTATTCTCAATTAATCGTTAGTAGGGATTAATATGAAAAGATAGGGTATAGGTTGGATTATTCCTATGAAATAACCCTAAATTTATTTAAAGTTCTCCCATTACAATTACTCTTATACTAATATTAGAAAACGTTGTTACGCTAAAGTGTATAATTAGTAATCAAGACGCTATTATTAATGCTAATAACATTAAAAAATACAGTAAATCAATGGCTATCTCGTCACTTCTCTGCCTACTCTATTTTATTTGGCTTGTTCTCTATTTTACTTCCTTTATTAAGATAAGAGGGACTTCTCTTATCACTCCCATGCGCTTGCTTTTAACAAGAGCTTTTATAGAATCGTAGCTGACTCTACAATTTAATCGAAGTCATGATTTCCCATATTTATTTGGATTAATTGATAAAAATACTCTGAACTGTGGATGTCCTGCTGAAAATACTCCAAACTCTATTTTAACTACCAATATAACCAACTAATGTTATCATTCGCTTTTATTATAATATATGACCTGCTAACTGCTAAATAAGTGAAGAAATTTCTAAAACCCTTCTTTAACTCATCTTTATCTTTCCACCATTAAAATACGCTACAATACGTTAACAAAACAACAAATTCTATTCAAAGCAAATGAGGATATTAGTTGGTTATATTGGTAGTTAAAATAAGGTTTAGAATATTTTGAGCAGTTCACTCATAGTTCAGAGTATTTCTATCCATTAATCCTATTTATTTCCCCTAAATCAATTCCCATTTTCCCCAAATCAATTCATTTCCATTACGAACGTCAATGTCTGATATCAACAACGCTTCATCTCATATCGGCATCATTTATCCAGACTGTCACCACCGTCATCCCGGTCCATCACCATTACCACGGTCACCATCGCCGACTATTATAATCACAACCGTTGTTTAGGTCAAAATTTACCTAATGTTATTTATGGAGGTTATAGTGATTTCAAGCCTAGATTATGGTATGTTTAGGTGAATTAATCGTTAGGAGATTGAGAGAAAGATATGCAAGAACACAAAGGGGTGATGACGCAGAAAGCCCCTTAGGGAAAAACTGCGGGAGGAAGGTTTCCTCCAAGTTTCTACTAGAATTCTCCTTCAGAGTATGTATCGTATTACAAGTATTCTAGGGTTTTTCTTAATGCTATTGTATGCTTAATGTGATAATGAATGTCCCTAACTTACAAGGTTTGCATATATATAAAGCCTTCTTCCTATGGACCGTTGGATTTGGCCACTATCCAACGGATCTTTTCTTCTTCTTTTATCTACTTTAGGCTTCTTCTTCCTGCTTGCTTTTTCTGACGGAGTCTGGGTGTGTGGCCATTTAAGGCAAATCTCGAGCCTTGTTTCTTTTAGCCTTTTCCTCTTCCTCGTCTTTGCCGCCTCCTTCCTTCTCTTGCACTTTTCTTCTACTGTGGACTTTTCTTCCTCTTCATCCCATTGACTTTGGTGCCAAGTATGCATCATTGGGCCAATTACACGATGCCACGTGTTGAGGCATAAAATAACATATTTTAGGGCATAACATTAGCCCCCAGTTCTTGCATAAATATATTTATGCGGGAACTCTTGCAGCTTCTGGACTCAGAGTTCAGGTATAGGCCTCGTGTAGAAACTTCGGGTAGAATTCTCGGCTAGGGGGAACATTGATGGGACATGTAGCGGTTTTTGGCGAAAACCCTTTTAATGCTGCCAACCGTTGCCAACTGTCCCCCACCTTATCACTTTAAATTTAAAATTTTTACTTCTCTATTTATTACCCTTTACCCCTCTTTTCATCTTCACTTTTTACTCTCTTTTAACTTCCACTTTCTTTCTCTCTCTTCAAGTTTTCCAATTTCCATAATCTCCGATCATCCTCTCGCCTTTCCTTTCCGGTTGAGGTACAGTTTTCTTGAGATTTTTCTTTTTGATTATTGTTGTGATGGCATCCTACTCGTTTTCCCCGCGCTCTTTATTAAACAAATATTACCGTATCGACTCGTGCTTCTCTCTCATGGACCCATCCGTGGTTAGGGATTTTTTGCCTTTTAATGAGAATGTTGAACTTGTTGTCCCCCGACCTGGCCAAGCGCCTGACGCGCACTGCCCTGGGTGGACCACCTTCTACCTGTACCCATTCTCCCTGGGGCTATCCTTTCCCTTTCCTGCACTTGTGCAGCAGTTCCTCCATCACTCCAAACTCCCACTTTGGCAGATTAATCCTCATGCATGGAGGTTACTCCTTTCCTTTTCCTTGCTGAACGAGCGCCACTCCCTCGATATCACCTTGGGGGACCTTGCCCATTTTTACACGGTCAGAGGCCTTGGTGGTGCCCAGTATACCTTACGGGCTAAATCCAAGTTGGACCTCCCCATCATTCTTCCAAAAAAGCCTAAGGATACTGGGTGGTCCGCGCAGTTTATTTTCGTGCGGGCAGATTCACTTCCTTCGTCCGTTGATTACATCTACATAGACCCCGTGGGACCCAAAGGTACACATGTCTCCTCTTCTTTTCTTTTTTCTCGTTATTGCTTACATTCTTACTGTTTCTTCTGCGCAGGTGTGAAAGATTTGGTTCCCTCACCCGAAATTACAAAGACTTACAGCAAGTTATTTGGATTGGACGCTGACGCTCGTCGCTTCAATAATTTGTTTGCTCAAGACGAACCAGAGGAGATGTCTACTAGCTCCACCAAGACAAACAAGACCCCTGCGGAGATGCTGGCTGAACGTAGAAAGATGGCCATGGTTTCGGCGGTGAAGCCTCTGGCGAAGAGAAAGTTGGGACCTGGTGAACCATTGCATGCCTCCAAGAAGGCCGCCCTGCCTGCTCCCTCAGAATCGGCTCCTTCTGTCGGCCACCTATGCCCTCCTCCTCCTGCTGTTTCCTCCAGAACTCGCAACAAGGCTTCCACCTCGACTGCTCTTGCTAAGAGGCCTGCTCCTCCCGTGATAGAAGATCTTAGCAGGATATCATCTACCTGCCAGAGGGTTTTAGTTGTGCTCTGGAGGAGGATCCTTGGCCAGTTATGGACCGTCTGCTGACTCCTGGTTCTGAGGCGCTGCTGAAAGTTCAGCCTGTTATGCCGCTGTGGCATCAGGCTGCAGAAGACCTTTTCTCGGTGAGCTCTGCTTCATTCTTTTCCTTCCTTTGCAGTGCTTGCGTTTCTATTGTTTTGACTGACTGCTGACGGCTCGGATCTTCCTCCAGGGTTTTCAGAAGGTACTGATGAGGTGCCGTAAGACCGAGACCATGTCTCAGGAGGTGCATTCCTTGAAGACTGGCCTGGATGCTGAGCGAGGACTTCGTGCAAGAGAGTCAGAAGAGCTGATGCGCTCCCAAGCCAGGGTCGCTGAGCTAGAAGAAACCCTTACCAGGTTGCGCAGGGAGAAGGAGGAGCAGGATGCGCGGCTGAAGGTCGTGGTGGCTAAGAAGAAGACCCTGGAGAAGGTGTTGTACGACATGGCTTCTTATTCCTCTTTAGAGGCGAGGATTGTTGGGGCTGGTGTCCTTGACAATTAAGTACAATGACTTATTAAATCTCTTTAAGGATCACAAGGGCATACTTTTGTATTATTACCAGTTGATCCACGTTTATCAATAACGGTTGGCTTGCTAGATAAGTTTGACGTTATTGTCATAAGGATGGCGGTGATCAACTGGTCCCTATACGTCACACCTATAGGACACGTTTGAGAGATGTGAAGGTATGAAAATACAATCACATTTATGCCGGATATGACTATGCCGGATATGACTAAACAGTTAGTCAGAGGTATTGACTATTAAATTAGTCAATAAGATGTTGAGATTATTATTTAATACGGATTAAATAATTTTAGCTAATACGGATTACATGTTTAATTCGTAAATTAAATATAAACGGTTATATATTTAATTAAATATTGTATTCGCTAATTAATATAAACAGTTATATTAATTTGGGTAATTATACAATATCGTATTTTGTCAGACCATTATTAATATATCGACTGTATTGATATCTGATAACATGTTACGATTTATAATTAAAATCCCGCGAATAACATATAGCTAAATGGGTCGAATCATGAATTAGAATAAGGTAAGAGTGGAAAGCCCACCCTTACCCTATTCAAATATTTCGGCCAAGTGTAGTATATAAGGAGGAGACTTCTCCTTATGTAAAACACTGTTGTTGCACTGACTAAATAATTCTCAAGAAAATTAGGGTTTTGAGAGCATTCTTCTCCCAAAACCTCAGATCTCACATCTAAAACCTAAATAGCTCTCCCTATATTGCAAGGCAGTTGGAGAGGATTTCTAGCACACGCGGCCACGTCTCATTCTAAGTCTTGGGTGCAAGTTATAGGAGGGAATTTGTGTTAATTCCTGTTCTTAGGCCATTCGCACAAGGACTAAAGGTTGTATTTCTTTTCATGCTTTTTATTAACTTATGACTATAATCACAATTGTATGTTTCATTATAATCCTGCAAGTTTGGGGCGAATACATGCTTTATTCCCCACAAGTGGTATCAGAGTCAGGCCATGAAAATTTTACCTTTGTGTTTTTCGTAAATTTTAAAACCTGAAAAATCGTCTTGTGCCGCTAAGTCGGTCGATCGACCCCCCGTTGCGGTCGGTCGACCGCCTCCTGCATGTTTTTCTGTTTCGACAGTTTATCTTTCGTGAGAAATCGTGTTCAGAAACTCGGTTTCGTGTTTTGTGGTCGGTCGACCTGTTTTTCGGGTCGGTCGACCATTCTGCTTTAAAAAAAAAAAAAAATTTTTTTTTTTTCGTCAGGTGGTCGGTAGACCTGTTTTTCCGGTCGGTAGACCACCCCTGTAACAGACTCGTTTTTTTTTTTATTTTCCGAAAATAACATGTTTTATTTTCATATGGCCTTTAGTAATATACTATATACGGAAATAGTATATTATTAATTTTGTGAAACGGTTCACCCTCGTTTGATACATATTATTTTAAAACGGTTTAAAATAATAGGATTATAAACGTATTAAAATTAAAGTGGTTAAAACGGTATAATCACATAATTTTAATCCTAAAAGGTGGTTTGGTAAAAATTTGTTAATCATAATAACAGTATTATGTCATGTATGAATTTTAATTTAGTTGATGCATTTTATTTATCGTCTTGTTGAATGTCTAATGAATGCTTTCAATAACGTATTTAATTTTGCAAACGGTTGTAACTTAGTGTGGCCTTAGAAGATTGTGTCACCGTAATGATGGGACACAGTCTTGCTTGTAATCTTGAGATTTTGAATCTCCGTTTTGGGTTTTTGCCATGTAATTACTTTTGTATTTAAATTAGAATGTATCTAGGACTACTTTTGTAATTTAAATTAGTAATTTTGTGAAGACCAAAGACAAGACGGAGACCGGATGCTCACTCCCGCTGCAAGGACCAAGATGGAACATCAAGACTAGCTTCTAGGGTCCAACGGTGGATTCCAAGTTGTTTTATGTTTATTTTGGTAGGATAGGCCACACTAGGACTTTTTATTTACGTTTATTGCTTTCATTTTATGCTTTCATCGATAATAG
Organism: Silene conica; assembly: GCA_029255685.2. Classification (NCBI taxonomy): domain Eukaryota; kingdom Viridiplantae; phylum Streptophyta; class Magnoliopsida; order Caryophyllales; family Caryophyllaceae; genus Silene; species Silene conica. The sequence goes on from CM055314.2 coordinate 82,093,968, forward strand.
CTTGCATCATATTCCGCCTAAAACCAAACCACCTATATCATGCCTGAAAACTGACTCATGTAGAGGTTACGCGTTAGTTTTCTGTGACAATACAGATGTCACATGTCAATTGCAAAGCCATCACTTTATTTAATTCATTCACGCATATGCTAGATATTAGTTCACTTAATATGAATAAATAAAAGTTGATGGGGTCTTCCTCGTATAACCAAAAATTGAGACTAGTCTTTATAAATCAGCCTCCCATGAATCCCTTCTTCGTCGGTAGGCATAATATGACCCCTTCTACGTCGGGTAAGTGGGAACAGATGATTTATTTTATCTCAACATCATGGTCACTCGATACTATCTAGTGACTGAGATGGACTAATAGATAGGATTTACGGAAATCTATCGACCAAGAGTTCCAACGATTGGAATTAGCCAAACTGTGGGCTTATCAATATACGGAAATTGAGTCTTGGGATCATTTATATAATTCTTGAGGGAGATCAATTATATAAATGCATGAGTCTACGAGTTTAAATTCGATTTTATATAGACTTAAATCACAACAATAAGTTGCTTATATGGTTTTGTTTTATCTTCTTTTTCAGTCTAGAACACGATCATTTAAACTGCTGTATAACTAAATGGCTGGTGAAGACCCAATGCCAAGTGCCAAGCTAGCACGTGAATCCTGGCTAAAAGCCTTCATGGACTCCATGAATCAGTCCACAAGACTGAGGAATGATGGGTCAAACTTCTCTGACTGGGAGGCAGCACTACGGAATGCTGCCATTGCTGACGGAAAGCTTAAGTATTTAACTGAGCCCATTCCGGCACACCCAGGAACTGGAGCTAGAGCCAACGAAGTTCGCGCTCATAGCGAATTCGTCATGGAAGCAGGTGCGATAAAGAACGTACTCATCTATGCAATGGAATCCAATTTGCAAAGACGCTTCATAACCCATGGTGCAAACAAGATTTTCACCACGCTCACTAACGAATTCTCAAAGGCTCCGAGAATCGTTTCTTATGAGCATACATGTCGCTTCTTTGAGGCGAAACTCCAGAAGGGCCAAGCTGATAGCCCACATATTCTTCACATGATTGAGAATATCGAAAAACTGGAGGCCCTAAACTGCAAGATCAGTGAGAACATAATCGTTGATCGAATGCTTCATTCACTTCATGATGGGTTCGCCCTCTTTAGGGCCAACTATTACATGAATGACATGAAGAAGACTCCTCATGAGCTCCACTCCCTTCTCGTACAGACCGAGAAGGATCTGAGATTAAGTGGGAGCGTGAAGCAAGATGTTCTCATGATCTCCAGTAAGGGTAAGGGTAAAGCTAAAGCTCAGGGCGACCTAACAGTAGGCAAGCCCAAGTTTAAGAAGTCAGGATTTACTAAGAGTGGGCCAGGTGAGTCAAGCAACTCACAGGGCAAAACAAAGAGCAAGGATACTAGCATGGAATGTCACCATTGCCACAAGACTGGGCATTGGAGGCGCTCATGCCCCGTGTATCGCGAGGACATTAAGGCAGGCCGCGTTACTCCTGTTGGTATGTCTTCTTCTTCTTTTATTCACATGATTGAGATTAACCACGCAAGTTGCGGAACTTGGGTACTTGATACTGGTTGTGGTTCTCATCTATGTAATCATGTGCAGGGCCTCCGAAACCAAGAACCCCTAATCAAGGGTGAGGTGGACCTGCGTGTCGGGAATGGAGCACGTGTTGCTGCAGTCTCGAAGGGAACATACGTGATCCAGCTTCCAAGTGGATTCGAGTTATTTTTATATAACTGTTATTATGTTCCTAGTTTGTCCAAAAACATTATTTCAGTTTCTGCGCTTGACAAACTCGGCTTTTCATTTGTAATAGAGAATAATAGCTGTATTTTCTCCTTACACAATATGATTTATGGCAAGGCAGTTTCCATGAATGGAATTTATGTTTTAGATCAAACCACCGAGATATTACATATGAATAATAAGAAATTAAAGGTAGGTGACAAAGATCAAACTTACCTATGGCATTGTCGTATGGGACACATAAATGAGAAACGCGTAAAACAGCTCATGCAGAATGGAGCTATATCGCCCTTTGATTTCGAATCATATGGCACGTGTGAATCATGTCTCATCGGCAAAATGACTCGTATTTCCTTCAAAGGTGTTGGAATGCGCGCTGCCGACCTATTAGGACTCATACATACCGACGTATGTGGCCCTATGTCGATCAACGCACGAGAAGGCTATAGGTATTTCATCACTTTCACGGACGATTTGAGTAGATATGGCTATGTCTACTTAATGAAGCACAAAAGTGAATCCTTTGACAAGTTCAAAGAATACCAGAATCGGGTACAGAACCAGCTGGGTAGAAAGATTAAAGCACTACGTTCTGATCGTGGTGGTGAGTATCTTTCACACGAGTTTGATCAACACCTTAAAGACTGTGGCATCGTGCTACAGTTGACTCCACCTGGAACACCACAATTAAATGGTGTGTCCGAACGAAGAAATCGAACTCTACTCGATATGGTTCGATCCATGATGAGTCACACCGTCGTGCCTGATTCATTATGGGGCTATGCTCTTTTGTCGGCCGCTCTAATACTTAACCGAAGTCCGTCTAAAGCTGTTGACAAGACTCCATACGAATTATGGAAGGGAACGGTCCCTAACTTGTCCTTTATACGGGTTTGGGGCTGCGAGGCTTATGTCAAGTGGAGACACGAGGATAAGCTCGGCCCGCGATCGGTCAAGACATACTTTATAGGTTATCCAAAGGGAACTTTTGGTCATTACTTCTACTCGCCAACCGAACAACGTGTTTTTGTTGCGGCTAGTGCGACGTTCTTAGAGAAAGAATTTCTCGAGAACAAGTCGAGTAATAGAACCTTCGAGTTATCGGAGGTTCAAGAACCAACTGCCGAGCAACCATTGGAGGAAACAGTTCCTTCAACCGAGGCTGCGGTAGATATTCCTGAGGAACCTAGGAGGTCGGGAAGAGTCTCTATTCCACCGGACAGATACATTGGTATGGTCGAGGAACATGATACAGATGACGTCTTACTCCTAGAGGGTAATGAACCCACAACCTATAAAGGTGCCATGACTAGTTCTGACTCAAAGCTATGGCTAGAAGCCATGCAATCCGAGATGGACTCCATGTATGAGAACAACGTGTGGGATCTTGTGGACCTACCTGCAAAGGTACGTCCCCTTCAATGCAAATGGCTTTACAAGATAAAGCATGCCGTGGAAGGACAACAAGATATCCACAAGGCTAGACTAGTTGCTAAAGGTTTCACTCAAGTGCCAGGCTTGCATTATGATGAGATCTTTGCACCCGTAGTCATGCTACGTTCCATTCGGATTATCTTAGCGATCGCCGCATTTCATGATTATGAAATATGGCAAATGGACGTTAAAACCGCCTTCTTAAACGGTTATTTGGAGGAAGAGTTGTACATGGTACAACCCGAGGGTTTTATCGATCCAGCACATCCTAAGAAAGTTTGCAAGCTTAAGCGTTCCATCTATGGACTTAAGCAAGCATCGCGGAGTTGGAATCATCGCTTCGACCAAGTGATAAAAGAGAATGGATTCGTTCGATCAGTCGAGGAACCATGTCTCTATATCAAGTCGAGTGGGAGCAAGATTGTATTCCTAGTACTGTATGTCGATGACATACTCTTGATTGGGAATGACATACCTCTCTTATCTTCGGTTAAAGCATGGTTGAAAAACCATTTCCAGATGAAAGATCTGGGAGAGGCACAAAGAATTTTGGGCATCCGTATCTACAGGGATAGATCACGACGGATGTTGTCTCTCAGTCAGGAGTCTTATATAGATAAGATTCTAGAGAGATTCAGCATGACGAACTCCAAGAAGGGGTTCCTTCCTATGACTCCTGGGCTTCACTTGAGCAAGACTCAAGAAGCTAAGTCATTGGAAGAGAAAGAGCGCATGAGTCGGATTCCTTATGCTTCGGCAATAGGATCGATCATGTATGCCATGATATGCACACGTCCAGACGTTGCATATGCATTGAGTATGACTAGTCGATTCCAAGCTCATCCAGGTGAACAACACTGGATGGCCGTGAAAAACATTCTTAAGTACCTACGGAGGACTAAAGATTGGGGATTGACTTACGGAGGCAACTCGACGCTCTGCGCCACGGGTTACGCAGATGCTAGCTTCCAAACGGATCGAGATGACTCGAAATCTCAGTCTGGATTTGTTTTTACTCTAAATGGCGCTGCTGTCAGCTGGAAAAGTTCTAAACAGAGTGTTACAGCAGATTCTACGACTGAGTCCGCGTAAAAGAAGATATTCATTGATAAGATCGCTACGGATGACAACATAGCTGATCCTCTCACTAAAGCATTACCACGTGATAAGCATGAAGGGCACATTTATTCCATGGGAATTGGATGTGTTCCTAAGTTGTAGTACTCTTTTATGAATTCATGTAATAATTCATTTTCTCGTGTACTCTATTCAACCTTATTGTTATGATATAAAATGTTTTGTTTTTCATGTGGAATTGTACGCCAATTTTGAACACCACAAAGTGAACTTATTAACATTACATCGTTTTGGTCCTTGATTACCCACTTGAGCTGATAACTCAGGTAATCATTTTGTGACGTTGGTTGATGGTGGGTTCAACGAGCCATAAGTCACGTGGATGACTGACCAATCACAAAGGCGAGTTATACGGATATCTCGTAGGACACCCCGTGACAACGTTATGGAGTCCTAAATGTTTTATAACATTGGTGCCTGGTCGTGGATAGAACCTCCATAGTGTTCCTTAGAGTCGAGTCTTTTGACCTTCAACTGTCTCTTGAGATTAAGACAGATTTTGGGTAACTTTGGTTTCTTTCCCACGGTCACCGTAACAGGGGCCAAGAGGATTTTTTCTGGGTTATTTCATGCTGGGCGATATCGGCAGGATTCGAGTTGAGGGAAATATCCAAACCCTTATCAGGATTTTATCATTTCTCAGGGCCACTCGAGGAGTAGTAACTGAAATGCATGGCCATGCTCGAATACAGATTCGTTTTATCAGTTAAGTTACTCTCTAGTCGGGGAAACCACTCTTGATACAGATCTTGTGAGATACGACCTTTGCGAATGCGGATTTGCAAATTGTCTTACATTGAGTGGGAGAAATTTTAAAAGGATATGAGATTCGGTTATCGCACCTACACTTGTACGGACAAGTGGGAGTTTGTTGGAGCTTGTGTCCTCCACATGTAGTGTGATAACGTCATTGCACATACCCTTGTACGGACAAGTGGGAGATTGTTGGGGCTGGTGTCCTTGACAATTAAGTACAATGACTTATTAAATCTCTTTAAGGATCACAAGGGCATACTTTTGTATTATTACCAGTTGATCCACGTTTATCAATAACGGTTGGCTTGCTAGATAAGTTTGACGTTATTGTCATACGGATGGCGGTGATCAACTGGTCCCTATACGTCACACCTATAGGACACGTTTGAGAGATGTGAAGGTATGAAAATACAATCACATTTATGCCGGATATGACTAAACAGTTAGTCAGAGGTATTGACTATTAAATTAGTCAATAAGATGTTGAGATTATTATTTAATACGGATTAAATAATTTTAGCTAATACGGATTACATGTTTAATTCGTAAATTAAATATAAACGGTTATATATTTAATTAAATATTGTATTCGCTAATTAATATAAACAGTTATATTAATTTGGGTAATTATACAATATCGTATTTTGTCAGACCATTATTAATATATCGACTGTATTGATATCTGATAACATGTTACGATTTATAATTAAAATCCCGCGAATAACATATAGCTAAATGGGTCGAATCATGAATTAGAATAAGGTAAGAGTGGAAAGCCCACCCTTGCCCTATTCAAATATTTCGGCCAAGTGTAGTATATAAGGAGGAGACTTCTCCTTATGTAAAACACTGTTGTTGCACTGACTAAATAATTCTCAAGAAAATTAGGGTTTTGAGAGCATTCTTCTCCCAAAACCTCAGATCTCACATCTAAAACCTAAATAGCTCTCCCTATATTGCAAGGCAGTTGGAGAGGATTTCTAGCACACGCGGCCACGTCTCATTCTAAGTCTTTGGTGCAAGTTATAGGAGGTAATTTGTGTTAATTCCTGTTCTTAGGCCATTCGCACAAGGACTAAAGGTTGTATTTCTTTTCATGCTTTTTATTAACTTATGACTATAATCACAATTGTATGTTTCATTATAATCCTGCAAGTTTGGGGCGAATACATGCTTTATTCCCCACAAGGATAGCTTGCATGAAGGAGTTCAAGGAGGGAGAACATGAGAAGTGGGACCTGGAGGGGGAAGAACGGCTTATGGCGGACCTGTTCCCTGTTGTTCCTGTGGTCCCCGAACTTTCGGACATTAAACCTGATGGATCCCTTCGCTCCCCGCTCCCAGGTTCTCCAGAGGTCCAGAGTGCTGCTCCGGCTTCTCCTGCTCCCGCTGGCATCTTCCAGGACCAGGTTGTTGATACTCCTGCTGAAGAAGGTTCTTCCTCTACCAAGCATTCTGTTGGGAAATGTGTCCTCAACAATAGTGCGATCACATAATTAAATCTCATGACGAGAATGCGCTAGGGATGATACGATTTATATTAGTCAACTGACCAACATTAATCGGTAATGGTTGGCTAGCTAGAGTTTGACATTACTGTCGTATGACGGTGGTGGTCAGTTGATCCCTTTAGGTCACACCTTTAGGACAATTCCCTTAATTGTTAAAGTGATCAAATGTATAATGATACGATTTGATCATATTCCTTAAGCTCGTATATCGAGAAATTAGAGGTTAAATCTTATTGTAAGATTTATGTTTAAAATTGAAACGTGTCAATTGTTAAACAATAAACGATATTTTATAATATCGTGATTAGAATGAAACGGGTTATAATTATTACAAAAGTTGTAAATCGTATTGACGATAAATTATAAAAGACCATTTTATATGTTGGTAATTTCGAATTACATGTCGAAAAGATAAATATGGTTTATTTAATTTACAAATGATATTTATATGATAAATATGCATTTTAATTAATGAAAACAATTGTTATTTTAAATGTAACACTTTAGATGTCACACTTATACAATTGATTATAAGACAATTATAAAATAGACTATATGTTATGAGAGGGTGCCGGTTTAGTGGAGGTTAGTTAAAGGCATGATTAGTGTTTATTAGTGCATAAACATAATCATTAAAGTTACCTTGAGAACACTAACCTATGGCCACCCTAAGAGCCTTGAGAAGAGAAGTTGTTCCCTTGTTGCTCTTCCCTAAGGCCGGCTACCCCCTTCCCCATGCTCCTTAAGTAAATTGTTTATTAAGCTTGTGCATGAGTGATATATATAAACATAGAACACCCTCATTCATCCTTCTTCTTAGCCGAAAATTTCCTAAGTAAGAAGAGAATTTCACAACCTCAAAATCAATATTATAAGATAATAAATATACTAATTGTAGTATTGAAATAATAAATCTAATTAAGAGATTAGGATTTATCTTAAGGAAAACCGATTTTGTGCTAGCTTGTTCAAGATCTCGGTTGTTTAAGGGGTTGCCTTGGTGCATCACAAAGGAGGTGTTCTTGTTGAACATTGGAGGATCATCCTTGCTATATTTTGGACCGTGTGTAAGGGTTCGAAATCTCCTCATTTCCGCATTTTATAAGCATGCATAAGATCATTATATAATGAGATAATTAAAATGTTAATTATAAGATTATGTTAGTATGGCTAAAAGTATTAGTTTATGAGATAACTAAACCTAACACATTCGGGTGGTGAGCCGGTGGTGGAGGAAGCTGCTGATAGTTAATTTCTGCGCCCTTAGTGGCATTTAGACTTTGTCGTTTTTACCTTGTTGTTGGCTGGGCTAGTGCCCATAGCATTTTCTGCGCCCTGGGCCCTGTGTGGCGGGCTTATTGTCTTGTTTTTCTTTTGCCTTGTCAAACTATGCTGGGTTCTGCCCAGAAATTTCTGACAGCTTTGTGTTGTTCTTTAATTATGTATTTTCGTGAATGACTTGGCATCCTGCGTATTTCATTTCATTTTGTTTGGTTTGTGCATGCTTGTGCGTGTTTAGCCATGTGTGGGTGCTGGCTTCAGGGTATACCCATCTCAGTCAGAGGCTGCCAGGCTTTCGTGGGTGCTAAGTATCGTGAGCGACAGTGTCCCAGTTGCTTGTACCTCGCTATACCCACGTAGTGTAGAAAACTGAGTGTGATTTAACTCGTGTTCGTTTCAATAAAGATGACACATTGCAAGTATTCTTAGTAGGAAATACTTCAAGTAGATTTTCATAAATAGGTAAATTGGTTTTCCAAATAACTCCCTCAGGATAGCTGGATCTTGGGGGTGATACATTTTTAGGTAGCTAAAATATGAAATGAAACCAAAAACAAATGAGTAAGTACCCTAGAGTTTGGACGCAGGTTCTGGGCGCAGGCTCTGGGAGTATTCTGGGATGCTCCTTTTCTCATATGTGATATTTTTTCAGATGGAGGATATTCCAGGGTCTGGGTACCATGTTCCCCTTCATGTCCATTAATCTATAGGATCCACTTCCTATAGTGCTTTCCACCTGATAGGGTCCTTCCCAGTTGTAGGCGAATTTCCCAGCGTTTTGATTCTTCGTGTTCTGGAACACTTTTCTGAGGACTAGGTCTCCCACATGGAGAGTTCTGATCTTCACGTTTTTGTTGTAACTTCGGGCCACCATTTGCTTGTAGGCAGCCATTCTGATGGTGGCGCTGGTTCTGAGCTCGTCAACCGTGTCCAGGCTGCTGGCCATTTCTGTTTGGTTGCGTTCTTCTGTTAGGCAACCGTATCTCTGGGTTGGCACCTTTACTTCTGCTGGAATGACGGCTTCTGCTCCAAATACCAGGCTGAAGGGGGTTTGGCCTGTTGTCGTCTTTGGTGTGGTTCTGTCAGACCACAGGACCAAAGGTAACTCGTCTGCCCATTTGCCTCCAGCTTCTTCCAGCCTCCTTTTCATGTTGTCCATGACGATTCTGTTGCTGGATTCTGCTTGACCGTTTGTTTGTGGGTACCTGGGAGCAGCTTTTGTATTATCCCAATATTTCGGGATTCGGAAGTTTAAAGATTTTAAGTTCAAGTTCGAGAAATAATTTATATTTCGTAATTCTTGGGATTTCATTTAAATAACTGATTAATTTATGTGAGAATATTTTTAAAATGATTTAAATAAGATTTCATTTAATTGCGTAATTTGCGTCTTAGCAATTTAATTTCATAGTCCGGAAATATTTATATCGTCTTAAGTTTATAGTTACCTTAAGTCGGTGTTTTTAGCTTAAACCGTCTTAAAGCGTGTCTTATGGGCCAAACTTGTTAATGGACCCATTTTCCCTCTTTTTCCTCACAAAACCCTAACCCCACCATCTTCTACCTCCCTCCTTCATTTCATTTTTCAGATTTGTTACAAACACCATTGTAGTTTTCTCCTCCAAACCTTAAAACTCTCATAAAATCTTCATTTCTTATCCGATTGAGACGATTTTCACGGCCACGGATTCCTCTTCTCGCCCTCCATCTTTCTAGGTAAGTTTTTACCCAAAATAATTCCGTCTCATGTTCTGGCCGTGACCCTAAGGTCACGTTTTTCGAGGTTTAAGTATGTTTGTTGTGTTTCTAGCACGGACTCGGTCAATGGAGTAGCTTGGAGTCGGAAGCTTGTGGATTTGAAGAGTTATAAGGTGACGATAATGAGAAACTCGGCCTTATTGTGAATATTAGCAAGTTTTGTTGTGTTTCCTTAATGTTTCTGATTTTGGCTTGAGAATGATGTTAATGGACTTAGTAACATGCTTAGGAATGTTTTATTGTGATGAATTCATGCTTGTTGATGTTCATATGCTCATATGTTGTTTTCTGAAAATTTACATGTTTTGTGACGGATACTTGTTATAACCGTATTGAGGATTGTTATGGGTTTGTTTGCTGATAGATAATGATTTTAGATGGTTCATGATATTGGGTAAATCTTACATGCAGCAATTGTTAGACTTGTGTGTCGAATTGGCGAGTTTTGAATAAACTGGAAAACGCGAAAATGTCGAACAGGCTCTCTGAGCCGGTCGACCGACCGGCCGCCGGTCGACCGGCTGGGAGCACCTTCTTGTGTTTTTGTGAAATTTTGTGAAGAACTTAGGCCTGGACTGCCAGCCGGCCGACCGGCTGCCTGCCGACTGGCTGGTAGTCTCTTGAGTCGTTTTGCATTTATACGAGAGCATAGGTAGAAGGGAACCCAGCCGGCAGACCGGCCGCCTGCCAGCCGGCTGGGAGTGCATTTGGGGTTTGGTTGCGATTTGTGAAGGCGTGGGAATGGGGTTCCCAGCCGGCCGACCTTTTGCCTGCCAACCGGCTGGGAGTCCTTGTGTTGTTTTGTTTTGAAAAGAAGGTGTAGGCTGAGAGGACCACCAGCCCGCCGACCGGCTGCCTGCTGACAAGCTGGGGGCCCCTGTAAGCTATATTTTGGAATTCGTGATTCATTCGTAACTTTTAAATGGTTGATCGGTTTTGATTGAAACTCGTTCTATGTACCTTTGATATGTATTTGAGGTCCCCGGAGGATGGGCGACACTATATTGGGTTCGGGAATGGAGAGAGGATAGAGACCCCCCGGTCGGGTAACCGAAAGGGAAACCGGCTCTCCCTCAACTTAGTTCCCAGGGTCAATTAAGTGTTGATTAGAAGTTAAGAAAAGTAGAACTATAAATTAGTTCATAGACTTTGGTTGATATTGTATTGATGCGTATTAAGTTATGCCTTAAGCTGGCCTCTGAACTTAATACGTGAGTTGTTTGTCATATATGGGGATATGCCTTAAGCTGGCCTCTGAGCCCTATATGTGTATGTTTGTCGTGTCTGGGACATGCCTTAAGCTGGCCTCTGAGTCCAGACATGTTTGTGGTGATCGCGTTGGAACATGCCTTAAGTTGGCCTCTGAGTCCGACGAGTAGAGCAGCTGCACAACGGGGCATTTAGGTCGTAACACCTCACCCGGAGTGCAGATGTTTGATGCTAGAACATGCCTTAAGCTGGCCTCTGAGTTTAATATCTTGTGATGTAGTGAAGAGACATGCCTTAAGCTGGCCTCTGAGTCCTTTACTTTTGGATGCTAGTCTATGCCTTAAGTTGGCCGCTGAGTCTAGTGTCTTGCTGATTGGCAGGTCCATGCCTTAAGCTGACCTCTGAGTCCTTGCTTGCTGAATGTTTTGGTGTTTAGGTTATGTCTTAAGCTGACCGCTGAACCTTTTCACTTGCTGAATGTTTTGTTAATTAGGTTATGTCTTAAGTTGACCGTTGAACCTTCTTGCTTGCTGAATGTTTTGGTATATAGGTTATGTCTTAAGCTGACCGCTGAACCTTATACTCGCTGAATTTATCTGCTTGTCTAGTGTTGGTACAGTGTCAGATATAGATGTGTTACTGATGTTTCAGATGCTGTTGTTGAGGAGTCTTATGTTTGACTTTAGTATTGTTCATCTAAGGCATTGGATGACTCTTTGATCGGTTTCATAAATAGTTGGACTGAAAGACCCCCCGACTGGGTAACCAGTAGGGAAACCGGCTCTCCTTCCTAACGGTTTATGAAGTTTGGTTGAGAGCCGTGCATTAGTGATTGCATGATAGTATTAGATTCAGATGATGAGATTTTATACTTCACATGTTTATATATGTTGGAGTATTCTGTTTGTATTTCTGTGTTACGTGTTGTTACAAGAGGTGGCTAGGAGAACTCTAGTCACTCCCCACTGATTGTGGCGTACATGTTTACATGTATGTAGGTACATGACAGGTGGTTGGCAGAGGGTTGCATGGAGCTAGCGAGTGATGATCCTTCATCGATTGACTTACACTTCTACGTTAGTTAGACTTTAGATTATATTTCAGTTTTGAGTGCTTGTAGGGATGTGTCATCCCAGGCTGATTTTATATATATTTTACCTTCAGTTTCAGTTTTAATTCACCTCGCATGTTAGTTATGTTTAAAAAGTTTTAATTCCGCTGCATTTTTAGTACTCTTGTATGTTTACATTTCCGCTTTCGCGAGGGGTTTTACAGTTGGTATCAGAGCGTTATCGCTCCCGACGCACTCATGTAGCCCCCAACCTTAACTTGACCATATAATTGAATAATGAATGAGAGATGGGGTAGATTTAAGGACTTATATTGTAGTCTGTTTTGTGATTGCTCTTATTAGGCTCTAATGTGTTTGTTGATTGTCATTGATTTCACTTTTATATCTTTCAATCGACGAACCATGGGCTTATCCATTTGGCGGTGGAGATCGGAGTTTCTACCGAAGATAGAAGATTCGTGCTACTCTTGGGGAATGCTTCTGAGCCTTGAAGATGCTCCTCTTTCTTTGGGCATCACCTTCTTGATAACTCTGGATGCACATCCTTCTTTTAGAATATTTGTTTATCTTGCTTGAACAGATCTTCATATCTTTTCAGCTTAACCTTGTTGCTTGCTTTCTTATGGTGCCCTCTAGGTAATCTTCCTTTTTATTGGATTTGGAGGAACTAGTCTTAGGATAACTGTAAGCTGCGTTATGAGAAATGTTGTTATTTGAGGAATAACTTAAGAGGTATCGAGAGACATGTTTTGGCGATCCAAGGGTCTAGTTGTCTATCCAATTGGGAGAGTGAAAGTGAGTGATAGGATACTTGCATGAAGGTGGAGTTGTTTACTTAGTATTCGGTGGAACTTAATCTTGAGAACCATGCTTAGATTGTGAAAATATGTGCATTGAAGAGTACTGTTTCAGGAGTTAGATAAGATACTTGAGGTTATAGAGCAACCTGAAATAATAGGCTTAAGATGCTAATGATGATGAGTGGATGATGAAGTGAGTTAGTATCACTTGACTTAGGTGAGTGATTGAGCTGGGAAAGACCGTTGTTGGGGAATGCGAATCATTGGCTATAGTGGTTGAATACTTGAAGAGTTTATGACTTAAGCTTAGAAGAAGTGAACCACTATTTGACCCAAGGCTGCTTATTGAATCTTAATGTTTATTTACTGAAAAACTTAAGAGAAATTTAATGATGCACCACCGGTCTGTGGATAGGATAAGGTAATCTATTGGGAGACGAGAATTCGGAAAACTTGATGGCTTAGGAATTGTTATCTGGTGGACAGTAAGGAAGTAAGTAAAGTGGATATAGCATATAGGGGTGATGACCTGAAAGTGTTATTGAATTCTCATTTGTGGAACTAGCAGAGATGTGACATCTCAAACTTTTGGGGATAGGTAGCTGTAATGATGATATTGTCTAAAAGTTTGGAAGATTTGGGTGTATAAATCATTGGAGGAATTGTTCGTGAGAACCGATACTCGAATGGCTTGATTTGGGAAGTAAGAAGTGAGAACCCCGTGAGAATAGTGAGAGACCCGCACCTTGGGAGATTTCCGTAATCGTTTCTTTCATATCGCTTCCCTCATTTCCTCCCCTTTGCTTCTCCTTCTGATCTTGGCTTCAATTTTGTTGGAGTCCATTGCCTAAAGTTCCTTACCTTGTCATCTCGTTGTTCTTCGAGCCGTCTTTCGTTTGTCTCTCTCGAGACCTGTGTCGTGTTTATCCCTGAAGTTCGCGTCTCACCTCCTCTTCTGTGAGCCTTGTCCCTTTTACCTAGATTAGTGGCGAGGTCGATTTGTTCTTGGAATAGTGATACCTTCCTTGAGGAATGCTTGGTTCTGCGTTGTCAGGATTTGGTTGAGAGAGTTGGTGAGAATAATGTTCGGATGATATTGGATAAATGTACCGATTTGAGGGTTACATGTTAGAAAGCTAGATGTATAAGTGGTATTTGGAGATTTGGAAACACCAATTAAGGATTTAGAATAAGGTACTTAGAATGCTAGATGATTTTGGAGGAACACGCTTAAGATAATGATGCTATCGATTAGGTGAATGAGGTAAGCTAGGGCTACCTATCTTGAGGAATTTTTGTAATGTAGAAAGGACCACATTTGAGGAGCGAGAGTTATTGGTAACGGTGTGAGAATGTTGAGACATTTACGATTTGACTTATGGAGTTGACTGAGTGTTTGACCGTCGGTTACTTATTGAACCTCGGCGTTTACCTATGGAGATACTTAAGGAAATTGTAAGATGCCCCACTGTTAGGTGGATTGTTTTGATAGTTGTGGAATAATGGAAGTTTGTTGGCTTAATAACGCTTCATGAGTGGTTGACAGGTAACCATTGATGTCTGAGGTAATTATAGAGTAGAAATTTGTAACTTATAAGTGTTCATGAATATCATTCGGGAACTTCGGAATGCGAATAACTAAACCTTATGGGAACTGTAGGAGTGAAAGTGGTTGCATCCTTGGACCTTTTCTTGGGATGTAGATTGTTGGTAAGTGGTTAGAAACAAGAGGATTTAAGAGTTGTTACCTTAGTAAGGTCTTGATTTGAATGATCATTGTGGTAATAAAATTTGGGAATTTAGGATGTCGAACCTTGTGGAATAGGTTAGCTAGGATCGAACTGTTAAAAGTTAAGGTTATAGGATGATGAATGCCATATTTTGGTTTTCGAGGTTCGGTGTCATGGTAATAGAATTCTGGTTTGAAGTGCTGAAAGTGCGTGAACCTTGGTCTGAAGTATGTGTATTAGGCTTCCACCTTGAGTGAGAGATCCTTAACCGTGGTTGAACGGATTTTCGTGTGAACTGAGTGAGAGTTTTGGAAACCTTCTTGTTGAGGAATACCTTATTCTGTGGATGAGATGATAGTAAGAAGGATCGTGAAACCATTGTGAGTCTAGAGATTACTGAAATCGCCCTTCTTGGGATATACTAGGAATCGTTGTAACGATGTTTTGATTATGGATTGAGCGGTTAGTGTACCCATGTTTGGCAAGAGTTACCGTTTTCCTTGACCTCTGACCTGGTTGTTTCATTCCTTCGATCCTTTCTCGTGTGTTCTGTCAGCTGTGAAACTGGAAACTCACAATTCTTCTTGTCGAAAGTAATCTCTATGATCGTTTCTGCGCTCCCGGTGACTGTTTTTGAAATTTGTTTCCCATTGTGAACCCTAAAAGTTGTAATTTTTGGAAAACCTTAATTGTTTTGAGGATTTGGAAACCGCTCCCTCTTTTGTTGAAAGTGACCTTTTTGCCGTTGTTGCGATTTTACTCTTTTTGGGAATCAAAATAAAGGTTATTTGAGAAATTGGGTTTTGAAAGAACTGTTTAATTGCAAATTGGATTGATCTCAGCGTTGATTTGTCATCTGAACTCGTTATTGGAGACGTCTGATAACCCGTACTGTGCTTATCAACACCGGATCGATCGGGATTAATGATTTAACCTTAGGACTTGTCTCAGATTTGGAATATCGGACTCTTGAATACGTAACGAGAATTTCAATGTCCATTGACAGAGACTTGTACCTTAAAAACCTTTTTTTCCTTGGAAATTTTTGAAAGATACAGTCTTGGGTTACCGAAACCCAGGTAGTGCGTTTTGGTAGCCAGTATTGTTTCTTACTTGTTTCCGTTTTCAAGTTTCGAGGACGAAACTTTTTGAAAGATGGGGTGATTGTAACATCCCAATATTTCGGGATTCGGAAGTTTAAAGATTTTAAGTTCAAGTTCGAGAAATAATTTATATTTCGTAATTCTTGGGATTTCATTTAAATAACTGATTAATTTATGTGAGAATATTTTTAAAATGATTTAAATAAGATTTCATTTAATTGCGTAATTTGCGTCTTAGCAATTTAATTTCATAGTCCGGAAATATTTATATCGTCTTAAGTTTATAGTTATCTTAAGTCGGTGTTTTTAGCTTAAACCGTCTTAAAGCTTGTCTTATGGGCCAAACTTGTAAATGGACCCATTTTCCCTCTTTTTCCTCACAAAACCCTAACCCCACCATCTTCTACCTCCCTCTTTCGTTTCATTTTTCAGATTTGTTACAAACACCATTGTAGTTTTCTCCTCCAAGCCTTAAAACTCTCATAAAATCTTCATTTCTTATCCGATTGAGACGATTTTCGCGGCCACGGATTCCTCTTCTCGCCCTCCATCTTTCTAGGTAAGTTTTTACCCAAAATAATTCCGTCTCATGTTCTGGCCGTGACCCTAAGGTCACGTTTTTCGAGGTTTAAGTATGTTTGTTGTGTTTCTAGCACGGACTCGGTCAATGGAGTAGCTTGGAATCGGAAGCTTGTGGATTTGAAGAGTTATAAGGTGACGATAATGAGAAACTCGGCCTTATTGTGAATATTAGCAAGTTTTGTTGTGTTTCCTTAATGTTTCTGATTTTGGCTTGAGAATGATGTTAATGGACTTAGTAACATGCTTAGGAATGTTTTATTGTGATGAATTCATGCTTGTTGATGTTCATATGCTCATATGTTGTTTTCTGAAAATTTACATGTTTTGTGACGGATACTTGTTATAACCGTATTGAGGATTGTTATGGGTTTGTTTGCTGATAGATAATGATTTTAGATGGTTCATGATATTGGGTAAATCTTACATGTAGCAATTATTAGACTTGTGTGTCGAATTGGCGAGTTTTGAATAAACTGGAAAACGCGAAAATGTCGAACAGGCTCTCTGAGCCGGTCGACCGACCGGCCGCCGGTCGACCGGCTGGGAGCACCTTCTTGTGTTTTTGTGAAATTTTGTGAAGAAGTTAGGCCTGGACTGCCAGCCGGCCGACCGGCTGCCTGCCGACCGGCTGGTAGTCTCTTGAGTTGTTTTGCATTTATACGAGAACATAGGTAGAAGGGAACCCAGCCGGCAGACTGGCCGCCTGCCAGCCGGCTGGGAGTGCATTTGGGGTATGGTTGCGATTTGTGAAGGCGTGGGAATGGGGTTCCCTGCCGGCCGACCGGCTGCCTGCCAACCGGCTGGGAGTCCTTGTGTTGTTTTGTTTTGAAAAGAAGGTGTAGGCTGAGAGGACCACCAGCCGGCCGACCGGCTGCCTGCTGACAAGCTGGGGGCCCCAGTAAGCTATATTTTGGAATTCGTGATTCATTCGTAACTTTTAAACGGTTGATCGGTTTTGATTGAAATTCGTTCTATGTACCTTTGATATGTATTTGAGGTCCCCGGAGGATGGGCGACACTATATTGGGTTCGGGAATGGAGAGAGGATAGAGACCCCCCGGTCGGGTAACCGAAAGGGAAACCGGCTCTCCCTCAACTTAGTTTCCGGGGTCAATTAAGTGTTGATTAGAAGTTAAGAAAAGTAGAACTATATATTAGTTCATAGACTTTGGTTGATATTGTATTGATGCGTATTAAGTTATGCCTTAAGCTGGCCTCTGAACTTAATACGTGAGTTGTTTGTCATATATGGGGATATGCCTTAAGCTGGCCTCTGAGCCCTATATGTGTATGTTTGTCGTGTCAGGGACATGCCTTAAGCTGGCCCCTGAGTCCAGACATGTTTGTGGTGATCGCGTTGGAACATGCCTTAAGTTGGCCTCTGAGTCCGACGAGTAGAGCAGCTGCACAACGGGGCATTTAGGTCGTAACACCTCACCCGGAGTGCAGATGTTTGATGTTAGAACATGCCTTAAGCTGGCCTCTGAGTTTAGTATCTTGTGATGTAGTTAAGGGACATGCCTTAAGCTGGCCTCTGAGTCCTTTACTTTTGGATGCTAGTCTATGCCTTAAGTTGGCCGCTGAGTCTAGTGTCTTGCTGATTGGCAGGTCCATGCCTTAAGCTGGCCTCTGAGTCCTTGCTTGCTGAATGTTTTGGTGTTTAGGTTATGTCTTAAGCTGACCGCTGAACCTTTTCACTTGCTGAATGTTTTGGTAATTAGGTTATGTCTTAAGTTGACCGCTGAACCTTCTTGCTTGCTGAATGTTTTGGTATATAGGTTATGTCTTAAGCTGACCGCTGAACCTTATACTTGCTGAATTTATCTGCTTGCCTAGTGTTGATACAGTGTCAGATATAGATGTGTTACTGATGTTTCAGATGCTGTTGTTGAGGAGTCTTATGTTTGACTTTAGTATTGTTCATCCAAGGCATTGGATGACTCTTTGATCGGTTTCATAAATAGTTGGACTGAAAGACCCCCCGACTGGGTAACCAGTAGGGAAACCGGCTCTCCTTCCTAACGGTTTATGAAGTTGGGTTGAGAGCCGTGCATTAGTGATTGCATGATAGTATTAGATTCAGATGATGAGATTTTATACTTCACATGTTTATATATGTTGGAGTATTCTGTTTGTATTTCTGTGTTACGTGTCGTTACAAGAGGTGGCTAGGAGAACTCTAGTCACTCCCCACTGATTGTGGCGTACATGTTTACATGTATGTAGGTACATGACAGGTGGTTGGCAGAGGGTTGCATGGAGCTAGCGAGTGATGATCCTTCATCGAATGACTTACACTTCTACGTTAGCTAGACTTTAGATTATATTTCAGTTTTGAGTGCCTGTAGGGATGTGTCATCCCAGGCTGATTGTATATATATTTTACCTTCAGTTTCAGTTTTAATTCACCTCGCATGTTAGTTATGTTTAAAGAGTTTTAATTCCGCTGCATTTTTAGTACTCTTGTATGTTTACATTTCCGCTTTCGCGAGGGGTTTTACAGCTTTTAGTAGGGTGATATTCCAACTAGCACAAAATGCTTCCGTTTTATTAGATATGAATTGTGAGCCATTGTCACACACTATTTCAGAAGGTATACCGAACCTGCAGATTATATTGCGTTTAAGGAAGGATATCACCTGATTTTCTGTAACCTGGGGGAAAGCTTTTGCTTCTATCCATTTGGAGAAGTAGTCTGTTAGTGCGAGCATGTAGGTTCTATTTCCAGGTGCTCTGGGCAGTGGTCCTACGATGTCCATCCCCCATTTCATGAAGGGCCAGGGTGATATGATTGGGTGCAGGGGTTCAGCGGGTTGGTGCGTGACAGAGGCGTGTTTCTGGCAGGCTTCGCATTTTTTGGCGAGCTCCACTGCGTCTCTCCGTACTGTTGGCCAGAAGTATCCCATCCTGATTGCTTTGTTGGACAGACTCCTGCCCCCTGCATCATTTCCGCAGTCTCCGCTGTGGAGGTCATGTAAGACCGTCTGTCCTTCCTGGTCGCCCAGACATCTCAGGTAGGGTCCTGCGAGCGATTTTCTGAACAACACACCATCTATTAGTATGAAGCTTGAGGCTTTCATTTTGAATCCCCTTACCTCTTTTCTGTCTGTTGGAAGAGTTCCATCTTTCAGCCAGTTTCGGTAGGGTGTCCTCCAGTCGAGCGGCTCTTGCTGTTCTGTGGTGTTGCTGAGGACGCCTAGTCCTGCCTCCCACTGCGTGCTGGAGTTTTCAACTTCCCGGTATTTCTGGGAAGTTGACGGTTCCAGCACGTGGGTGATTGGGATAGAAGAGATATCTCCTGGTTTGAACGTTGCCCCCAGGTTGGCCAACGCGTCTGCCTCTGCGTTCTGCTCCCTGGGTATCTGTTCTATCTCGAAGGTAATGAACTTTGTCTTCTTATCTTTGGCCACCTCCAGGTAAGTTATCATTCTGGCGTCTTTGGCCTCGTATTCACCGTTGACGTGGTTCACTATGAGCTGCGAGTCGCTGTATGCTCGGAGGTACCAAACTTTGAGGTCCAGGGCTAGTTGGAGTCCCTGGATCAGGGCTTCGTATTCCGCCACGTTGTTGGTTGCTTGGAATTCACACCGTACTGCCTGGACGATCATGTCTCCTTGGGGGGACCTGAGTACCATTCCTACTCCTGCTCCCCGACTGTTGGAGGCTCCGTCCACGTACAGTGTCCAACAATTTCCTTCAGAGTCCATTTCTGGAGGTAGGATTTCTTTGGCTGCCTCTTTTTCCATTCCTGGGCTAAAATCAGAGACAAAATCTGCAAGGGCTTGTGATTTTATTGCAGTTCTGGTTTCAAATTTTAGGTCGTAGCCACTTAAGTGGACTGACCATTTGGACATTCTCCCAGAAAGTTCTGGCTTACTCAATATGGGTCTCAGGGGGTAGCTAGTTAAGACTGATATGGAGTGAGATTCAAAGTAAGGTCTCAGTTTATATGAGGTTGTAACTAAAGCGAGAACTAGTTTTTCAGGAGCTGTGTACCTGGTCTCTGCAGGAAGCAGAGACTTACTGATGTAGTAAACTGGATGCTGGATTCCCTCATGTTCCCGTACCAAGACTGCACTGACTGCTACCTCCGTTACTGACAGGTACAGGTATAATGGCTCCCCCTGTTCTGGTTTGGACAGGAGTGGAGGAGTGCTGAGGTATTTCTTCAGTTCCGCGAACGCCTTTTCGTGCTCCTCCGTCCATTCGAATCTCTGGCTCTTTCGTAGTATGTCATAGAACAGCCGGCACCTTTCGGAGGACCTGGAAATGAACCTGTTGAGGGCTGCCACCCTGCCAGTCAGTTTCTGCACGTCTTTCGGCTTCTGGGGAGACTCGAGTTGAAGGAGCGCTTTGATCTGCTCGCTGCTTGCCTCGATCCCTCTCTGTGTGACCATGTACCCCAGGAACTTCCCGCTGGAGACTCCGAATGTGCACTTGGAGGGATTCAGCTTCATTTGGTATTTCCTCAGTATGCTGAAGGTTTCTTCCAGGTGTTGGGTGTGCTGGTTGGCTGCTTTGGATTTGACCACCATGTCATCTATGTAGACTTTCATGGTTTTGCCTATTTGATCTTTGAACATCATGTTCACCGGCCTTTGGTAGGTGGACCCTGCATTTTTCAACCCAAACGGCATAACGTTATAGCAGTAGATACCTCGTTCAGACCTGAAGGCCGTCTTTTCCTGATCCTCTGGATGCATCTTGATCTTGTTGTACCCACTCCAGGCGTCCAGGAACGTGAGCATCTCGTGGCATGCTGTTGCATCCACCATTGCGTCTATGTGCGGCAGGGGGAACGGGTCCTTAGGACACGCCTTGTTTAGGTCAGTGAAGTCTACGCATACTCTCCACTTCCCGTTCTTCTTGGGGACCAGCACCACGTTTGATAGCCACTCTGGATATTTTACCTCTCTGATTTTTCCTGCAGCCAGGAGGTCGTCCACCTCCTGGTTTATCACCTGGTTCCTTTCTGCAGCAAATTTCCTTCTTTTTTGCTGGATCGGCTTGTAGCCGGGGCTTACACATAATCTGTGCGAGATTATGTTTGGGTCTATTCCCACCATGTCTTCGTGGGACCACGCAAAACAATCGATGTTAGTTTTTAAAAAATTTAACAGTTCCGAACGAACAGTAGCTGTGCATTCTGCTCCCACCAGCACCTTCCTCTCCGGATGCAGCGGGTCCAGGGGGATTTCTTCCACCTCCACCTGGGGAGGCTCCTCATAGGTTCCCCTGACCTGTCTCGCCTGTGATTGCTATGCTGGGGGAGGAGTGGCTGTGGGTTTGAGTGCCACCTTGTAGCAGCTTCTCGCTTCTTCCTGGTTTCCTCTAATAGTCTGGACTCCCCATGGTGTAGGGAACTTGAGGCACTGGTGGTATGAGGACGGAATGGCCTTCATGTCGTGTATCCACGGCCTGCCAAGGATGACATTGTAGGTAGAGGGACCGTCAATTACCAAGTACCTCACCTGCTTGTTGATTCCTCCGGCATAGGTCGGGATCAGGATTTCCCCAAGAGAGTGCTTGGTTTCCCTGCTGAATCCCACCAGCGGTACCGCCTTCTTGGTCAGGTCTGCTTCTCCAAATCCCATGCTCGTTAGTGTTTCCAACATAATGATGTTGACTGAGCTCCCCGTATCCACCAGGATCTTCTTTACCCTGCAGTTCCCTATGGATAGGGTGATGATCAGGGCGTCATCATGGTACTCGGCGCCTTCCTCCACATCTGTTTCGTCGAAACTGACGACTGGCAGATCCTGGGCGCTGATCCTGCATGAGGATTCTGGCTTGTCTCCTTTGACTCTGGTCGCGTGCCTCTTGGCGGCAGAGTAGGTGAGTCCACACAGTTTCGAGCCCCCTGTTATCACGTTAATAGTTCTAGTGCAGACAGGAGGGCTAGAAGGTGCTACCTGACGAGTTGCATTCACCTTGGTCCCTTTTGGCAGGATGTGGTTCAGGTTGCCCTGCTCGTACTGATATCGGACCTCCTTTTTGAGGGTGATGCAGTCCTCGGTCGTATGCCCGATGTCCTCGTTATGAAAGTCACACCTCAGGTTGGTGTCCCTCCCATCTTTGTTCCTTTCTTCTGCCCTTTTCTTGGGCCACTTGACTTTCTCTCCCAGCTCTTTCAGGGTTCTGATCAGTCCTGCAAGGTTGACAGTAAAACCATACTCTTGTACCTTTGGCGGCAGGTTCGGGTCATTCTTCCAGCTTTTTCCTCCAGAGACCTTATGCACTGGCCTGCTATAGGGTTTCGATCTCTCCTGCCTGTCTGCTGCTGGTGCCTTCATGCTGGTGGAGGCGGAGCTGCAGCTGATCCTTCTAGGTCCCGCATCCTCTTCCAGCCGAATGGCATCCAACGCCTTCTGCTGAACCTGAGCATATGCCGTGCACGGCCATTTGGTTAGCTCTTTGTATAGGTCGGAGGCCTGTGGTAGCCCCCAGCGGAAGGCGTGGATGACAATCTTTTCCTCGCAACGGGGTATGGATACCATCTCCTTGTTGAATCTGGCCAGGTAGTCTCTGGTGGATTCTTCATCACCTTGCTGGATCTGGTAAAGGTCACTGGTCTGCTTTTCTGGCCGCCTGCTGCTGGCGAACTGTTGATTGAACGCGTTCACCAGGCCTGCAAAGCTGGAGATGCTGGAGTTTGGCAGGTTGACGAACCATTGGAGGGCGGCTCCTGAGAGAGTGGATCTGAATCCCTTGCACATACACGCCTCTTTCAGGGATCCAGAGGCCGTTATCACCATCATTTTTGCTTGTACTGGTTGATGTGATCTATCGGGTCGGCCGTTCCATCATAGCTCGTCATGTTTGGGGGGGGGGGGGTGAAACCCTTAGGCACATCCACTGAGACTATGTTGTGGGTGAACGGGGGATCTGCGTAGCTGTCTGAGGCTGCCTTCTCCAGGGGTCTTGGTACTCCCGGTATGCGGCTGACTAAGTCCCACAGCTCTTTGTATAGGTGCTCCCAAGGATTTGGTCCTGCAAAAGGGTTAGCGAAATTCCAAGGGGTACTGTGAGTGAAAGGTAGTGCATACCCTGGTGCTCCTGGGGTCTGACCGATCGTGGGTTGACTGAGTGCTTGCTGACCCATCGGTGCGGTGTGGATTATTGACGGCGTCTGCTGGGCAGAACATCCTGATGGTCCAGCTCCCAGCAGGAGTGGTTGTCTCGCCGACGATCCTTCCCCTTGCGTCCAGCCCGAGATTGAGGTGGAGAAAGGTCCTGCATTACCATGTCGGTTAGCACTAATGGGTAACCTTACAAGTCCGTTACCTGGGGCCCCTGTTTGTGGCGGAGGCGAGTCTAGGTCGAGGGAGAGGTAGCCTAGTCTCGTAGGCGCGATTCTTTCTGGCGGAGTTATTCCCGCGAGGTCTAGCCTGGTGACCAATTCGTTGGGGATAACTCTTGCCTCACTCCTGCTTCCTGGAGGCCTTGGGATCCCGGCTTCCGCGCCTGACTCTCCGTTGGCACGTGGAGGCTGGTTTTGCGCAGTAGCTAACTTCCTCAGCTCCTGGTTGTCCTTCTTCAGGCCATCTACCGCTTGGTGGAGGGCGAAGATTCCCTCCATCATGATCTTCCACATGGCTGGGGTGGGAGCGTCTCCGCTGTTGTCGCCTGAGCTAGCCACTGTGCCGCCGCTGGTTGTGCCTGATTGCATCTGGGGGGGTGCTGCCGCTGAGGGGCGCCATCGTCGCTAGTGGTGGAGTTTCCTGAGCCCCCACTGAGGTGGAGGTAGCTCCTATCAGCGAGGAAATGGGTTGTGAGGTTATTTATGAGTTTGCGTTTGTCATTTTTGAGAGATTCTTGGAGAGTTTGGGATTTTTCACACTTCTTGGGTTGAATAATCACTACGGCCTCACGGTGGGCGCCAAAATGTTTAGGTCAAAATTTACCTAATGTTTTTTATGGAGGTTATAATGATTTCAAGCCTAGATTATGGTATATATAGGTGAGTTAATTGTTAGGAGATTGAGAGAAAGATATGCAAGAACACAAAGGGGTGATGACGCAGAAAGCCCCTTAGGGAAAAACTGCGGGAGCAAGGTTTCCTCCAAGTTTCTACTAGAATTCTCCTTCAGAGTATGTATCGTATTACAAGTATTCTAGGGTTTTTCTTAGTGCTATTGTATGCTTAATGTGATAATGAATGTCCCTAACTTACAAGGTTTGCATATATATAAAGCCTTCTTCCTCTGGACCGTTGGATTTGGCCACTATCCAACGGATCTATTCTTCTTTTATCTACTTTAGGCTTCTTCTTTCTGCTTGCTTTTTCTGACGGAGTCTGGGTGTGTGGCCATTTAAGGCAAATCTCGAGCCTTGTTTCTTTTAGCCTTTTCCTCTTCCTCGTTTTTATCGCCTCCTTCCTTCTCTTGCACTCTTCTTCTACTATGGACTTTTCTTCCTTTTTATCCCATTGACTTTGGTGCCAAGTATGCATCCTTGGGCCAATTACACGATGCCACGTGTTGAGGTATAAAATAACATATTTTAGGGCATAACATTTCGCCATCATTTGTTTATTGGAGGTAATTAATTTTTTGGGTTATTAAAATTGGGTTTTTTTATTTAGTTTAAATTTAGTTGTTGTATGATTTGCTTTATTGGACTAAACCTTAATGGGAATGTTGCATCATTTCGTAGTTTTTATTTCGTTCGTCATTTCACATTTAAAGATCTGGCTTGTCGTAGCAGTATCAGCCATTATTGCAATGTAATGGTTGCCTTCGCCATGGTGGCTGCAAACAATATTTATAGCTTAATATGATGCAATAGAAGCTCCAGATAACTTAGTAAATGTTGCATCTCTAACCCGGGTGATTAAAAAACGATTTTGAGAATAGAAATTGATTATCATAAAGCATTCTTAATGGCTTTGAGAATTAAAAATGCAGATAAGACTTTTAAACTGCAGTAATAAAACTTAAGAAAGCTCAAATATTATTTTGTATAGAATAAATAATCATCTCTTTGTTTTTCTGTATTCTATAGACAAAGAGCATTCCATATTTTTATTTGTTTTAATTATGCTGTTTTAGTTACTGTGTTTCATTCTATTTGTTTTTCGGTAATTTGTGTTGTTGGCTGTTTTAGAGTTGTCCTAATCTCAGGAGCCATAAATTGCTGGCCTTTTTTTGTCAGTTTTATGGCGATAAGTTTTTTGAGTATTATTACATTGAGAATTACTTCAGGTTTGGGGATGAATTGAGTAAAAAAAATGCTACTAGTATTATAGTATAGTAGTAGAGTAAGCGCAAAAACAAACTAGAAACATTTGCAAAGTTTAAGTAGGTGAAAGGGTAAGTCTTCAAGTGATAGGAATTGGCTCTAGAGATTTTCACTTATTCTAAACTAAGAATAAAAGATCGTAAGAATGCAGTATAATAAGAAGTACATTGAACCTATAACTTGTGAATTTATCTTTTAATTCCAAATAACAAGAATTATGTGAATTTCCTCAGATGAATGCTGAAAAGAGTCTTTCATCGACCAATACCCTTTTTATAAGATCTGAAATATGTACTATTTTTTCCGATCTAAGGCAAGACTTTGATGCTTGATGCGATGCCCGACCGCCTTACTCTTTTTTATACTCTTACTAAACGAAAGGCTTGTCTTTAATTAAAGTATAAAACTTTACTGGCTTAGAAGGAATTCCGTGCCAACAGATAAAGTTGGATCAGAACATCGTGGGCAAAATGTTGCTGTTTTACTATAAAATGTTGCTGTGTTGCTGTTTTATTTCCTAAATATAATTCTTTCTCCCCGACCAGTATTTACTACGTATATTATATGGGATTATCCCTTACAAGGTAGATACTGGAGTTTAGTAAAGGTCATCCTTTAATTTAAAATGCTTATAACGAGTCACACTAGACTGTGGCGTGTCCGTCCGAAGCGAAGGTCAGACTACTACAGAGGTGCCAAAGTTAGGTTTTGCTCGGAAGAGGCGTAGACCGAAAATTCATTGTTTTATATATGTCTGCTGGATCTTGCTGTGCTTGACCTGAGCTATTTCAAAAACCTTTCACTAGCGCTCGTTCCAGCAGTTAGTTTCTAATTATACAGATCAACGTCTTTTCTTTTTTCGAATGTAGAAGTGGGAGCATGGCCAATTGCATCTGTCCCTTCCGTGGGATCTTCGACCAATGTCTGTAGGTATGGAAACTCAGTAAGCTACTCAAGAGGATAATAGACTTAGTAGGGATAAGATGACTCGACTGCCAAGGAGAGGACTCGAACCTACGAAATAACTGTTATGAACGGTACGTTTCAACCAATTAAACTAGAATAACTTATGGAACAGACTGGTCTAAGGCTGAACCAGGTGGTTAGGGCAAAAAGGCTGGGTCTTTGACCACATCGTCTAGGCTTTCGTACTCTTGAGTTGCTGGAAATCTTGCTGTTTTGTTGTTATAAGGTATAAAATGTTGTAATTTGTTGCTGTTTAGTTATTAAATGTTGTAACATTTTGTTGTTTTTCTCAAATATGGTGTAACGTACTGAATTATATTTTTTTTGTTGAAATGTGAAATGGGATTACTAAAAGCCAAAAAGCATTTACGAACATTCAAAACAAAAAACGAAGAAGTTGAATTAGCCAAGAAAGAAGCTGAGGCAAAGGTGGACGAGAAGATAACCGCTAACAATGAAATGTGGTAGAAGAAGCTGGAAGATTTGTTGAAGTCATATGGGATCAGACCATCTCACTAAGGTTCATTTTTTTAATCGAGTTAAAAAAAATACACTCTACTTTTAATAATATTCATATTGAATAAATCGTAATTTATTTCTAATGACACTTGTATAATATTGTTTTCTACTTTTTTGGTATAGTGTTTCCGTTGCTTTTCTTTTGGCTTGGGTGTACAAATATCGAGCAAACAAATTTACATCCGAAAAATATGCCATTAGATTTACAATTTTTACGAGAATTAGATGCACAAGCTTAGATTATGTTTTTTTTTTCTTTTTGCGGACATGTATTTCATATTACTTATTTTTAGTGTTTTCTTAGTTGTTATAAAACACAAGTATGCTACGTTTTATGTAATCGACAATAAGTTTTTTTATTCCATTTTTACGAGCATATGCGTTATCTACCACTTAATTAATAATGGGTTAGCCACGTAAACTATAAAATTTGCCACGGTAATATTTGTGACAATTATTTTTCAGCTACAAGAGTATTTTGCCACGTTATTGTTTCGTGGCTAGTAATGTTTAGCCACGGGAATTTTATTATTCAGACACGATAATATTTGTGGCCAAAAATATTTAGTCACGTGACTCATTTTTGTCACGTTACAGTTTCGTGACTAGTATCTTTAGCCACAATAAATTTTGTGGTTGTCAATATTTGGCCACGAGAGTCTCTCTTTTGTCACGTAATTATTTCGTGGCCAGTAGTATTTAGCCACGATTTTTTTTTAATTTGGCCACAATATTAACTTGTGACTAAAACAATTTGAGCCACGGGAAAATTGTTTAGCCACGCTATTTTAGCCACGGGGAATACCGTGGCAAAGTTGCTATTTCTAGTCACGTTGCAATTTTTCCCGTGACTAAAATTTTGCCACGGCCACTTGGGTCACGACTGATTTCCCGTGGCACAACTGTATAGTCACGAGAATTTAGCACTTGCGCCACGCTTTTAAATGTGGCGCAAGTGCCATTTTGTTGTAGTGTGTAGACAGTGCGCAGACGTCTGAGGAAGGCGACGACAGTACGTAGCGTCGACAGTGGTATTGTGTCTGATTCTATTAATGATTTTGTTCACATTGAAGACGACATTAACAGTGGTACAAGTTCTGACACTATTGAGCTTGAAAATGGGTCTGCAACATTTACAGAGGAAGGTGAGGAAACTTCGAAAGACGATGTTCTTGGGTGCGGGAAGCGAGATAAAATTCTCAATAAAAATCACAAAGATTATGTTCGTTGGGATTGCATTAACACGTCCTTGGATGAGTCACATGAGTCACCCACCGCCAATTTTGTCTCAAGTGGTTCTTATCCTTTAACTCATTTTGTGAATTACGATAAATTTTCGCATCCGATCGTCATTTTCTTACAGCTTTAACTCGGGATATTGACCCCAAATCTTTTAAGGCAGTCATGAGCGACGCTCGCTGGCGGCTGGCCATAACTGTAACACCCCCATTTGTTTAAGAGCCTTTAGCAAGACATTCTCAAATAAATAGAGCTGTTACCATCTCAGAATAACCGAGGTAGTGAATAACAAAGTAAACAAACTAAAGTACTTTACATAAAACTGATTAAATTTAAACTTTTGTTATTACATAAATTACATAGAAAATAAAAGAACAACTGACGACTATTCTATATGTGATGTAGATCTAACTCGGTCTCAAGTCCGCATCTCACATTCCCGTCCCAGCTCCTGGTTCATCTGTCACTGACCTGTAAAATCTACTCCCCATTCCGGATCATCATAGGTGTCACACGAATACACAGGGTCAACCGCGAGGTTGAGTAAAGAAAAACTGTAAATAAACCACATTACTATAAATATAAAGTCGAGCTTCTCCACTCCGAATCACAAGACCCATAATTCTCCACACCAATCACAGACCCTTTATCTCCGCACCAATCACAGACCCTTTATCTCCGCACCAATCACAGACCCTTTATCTCCGCACCAATCACAGACCCTTTTCACACCTCCCGATCTCCACAGTGATCAATAATAATAATACAATCCACAGTACAGTAATAATCAATTATATCAAACTCGTAATAAGCATCACCTACACATTTCATGTCGTAACATGAATCATAATATATTTCCCCTACCTCAGTTTGCAGAAAGGCAATCGAACCGCTGCTAGAAATATTCCACTTCGAGCTCAGTTCCTATAAATAGTACTTAATATCAAATTCTATTCATACGACCACACTACTACTCAACTTTTAATCATGTCCTCATAATTGCTTTACCAATAACCCTTGTGATTACACACATATAAACACACCCATATGCTTATCAATCATCATTAACTAGTTATTCATATTAATTATTACCAACAACTAAATAACGATACTTGTCCCATACGTATACCCATTTATGGAGATACGACTTTATTATTAATATCACAAAACGTGAAAACACAACCCACGAGCATTCATATACAAACTCAACTACTTACGACTCAGGTACCCATCATGAAACAACAATTACTTAATAAAGATATGACTAATATTAACCATAATATTAATAATAATCATATTACATATAATAATAGTAGCAATAACACACAATTAAGGATAATAACAAAGAATACTAATAATTATAATAATGATAATAATAATAATATTGACAATTGGCTTCCAAATAATAAACAAACATTTGAAGGCAAAAACAACCACAACTACGAATCTTGTAACACGCAAACCACAACCAGTCCCTGGCCAGCCCTCAACTCAGCCCCATCGACACCTCTATGCCACCTAAACCACCACCACGACGTGGTGGTTGCCACCACTGTACCCCAGTGGACCCCTAGACAGTCTCCTCGATCTAACCCATGCCCAAACCGGCTATCGACAGCCCTTCAAACAACCATGACTCTCTTGCCGTAACCCGCATAACCCAAAACTCATAGCGTGAGTGTCCTGAAAATGTGACCCCAGCCACCGGCGCAACCACCCTAACCACCCACTGACGCTACACCTGAAACCACCCACCTCCCGTGACTCCCTTGTTGACGACCACATGCCCTCGACACCGGACCAGCCCTTTGAAAAACACCCACAAACACCCCTCTCTCGCGACCTCTGTTCGTCCCTGTTTCTGACCGTAAAACCCGACCCACTTCTGGTGATGCTGCGACCACCGAACACCCCATTCGACCACCACAAAACCTATAAACCTTCTACTACCCTTACCCATAACCCACGGCCGGATTTAAACCCAACCATAAACAATAACACACTAATTAACGAGATGGAAAACCCACTTGAAAACAGAGGTCTGAAACGTATTTTAAACAGCCTGACACTCCGATTAAACACCATATCTAACGGTCAAGCACGGTCAAAGACGACATTACAATGGTCCATAACACATCTACTAACATCATAGAATGATATTGCACAAAGAATCGGAATAATAAGGCATTACACGATTAGAAATTCCGAAATCAAAAGGAAAGGAAAGAACTGCAATTTATCAAAACAATGGTGAACGTACCTATTCCCTTGCCCAACGAAACACCCTAGACCACCTTAGGCCACCGTGTGAACCCCCTTCCTTACACCCTGATGCGGCGGCAGTAGGTAGGCGTGTTTACATCAGGCGTTCATTAGGTTAGGGTAGGGTTTTGAGTTGTGTTCTTATGTGACGGTATAGAGAAAATTCTAAAGTGTTTGTGTTATTGTTTTATGTCGATTATGGGCTAATCCAGCCCTTGGCACGCATCCCAAGGCTATCCCAAGGCCCGTATGTGACATTAACCCACTTCTCGACATTAGATCGTGATTCGATGAACAACCCGTACCCGACACTCTCCTAATCAAATATAAGAACACTTGGTCGATAACTTAATTATCGAGCTTAAACATTCCAAGTAAATTATCAATTACTAAAGAAAACATAATAAAATACGGAGTATTACAGTTCGGAAAAGAGGCTTAAGTATGACGGCTTGATAAGGTATGTAATTAGGTTTAATCAAGAATTAACGTATGGGCCGCATTGTTCTTTGAGTTGTGAACGGCCATAAAAATATAAAATAAAACGGCCATCAAATAATAAAATAAAACGAATAACCCGTCACCATCAAATAATAAAATAAAACGGCCATAAAAATATAAAATAAAACGGGTTATTACAATCTTCCCCCCTTAAAATGAACTTCGTCCCGAAGTTCACCACTCCATAGCGGTAACGAAATATATAACAAGCATAAAACAATTATAAGTAGGACTTATATAAGTTTTAAAACACGAATTGTTACATTCTACCCTCCTTAATAAACTTTGTCCCCAAAGTTTGACATACAACTTTATTTAAGGACACTTCACGAAACACAATAAAATGCATAACATAAGTAATCAAGATTACGAAGTATATACAAACAATCACAACACACCAATTAGCCAAATCATAACGACTTAAGATTTTACAATCACATCCTCCTTAAAACATGGTTACGTCCCCGTAACCTCATAAAATTCCAGCTCAAAATCTGTCTTACTCATTACGTGATCTCATAAAGTCTTGGTCCAAGGGACCAAGTATCGTATTCTCCTCTTCGAACCAAAGACCAAAGAAAAAGGGGTGAGTGATCTGGCGAAATAAAACCGTCAATCCATACTTCCATATCAATATCAATCTCGTACCCTGAATATAATCCCATAACCAAGGTCACACTGGACCGTAACACAATATGGCACAACGGCCTAATAACTCATATCTCAGTGCCCTTAACCAGTTCCCATCTCAATTTCAATATCGATATATTCGAAGGTTCAAAGAGCCATGCACAACACTTAGAGGTGAGGCAAAAGTACGACAAAATTAACAATACAGGAAAAAAAAGTATAGCCCAACAAGACAAAATAATGGGTACTTGCAAGTCTTCCCCCTTTGAACGCACAAACACAGCCATTTAAACATGAACAACACTGGCAGAGCAAACATTGAAATCATCTCGTCATTCAATCATTCCAACCTTAACAACTATACCTTACCACCCATTACCTTTCATCATATTATTCACTTTATGAACAACTCACTTTTTCACTAACAGCCCAAACTCTTGTACATAAATCACAACTCCCCAAAGCCCAATGCAAAGACAAGACATTCAAAATATTATAGGTAACTTTATACCAATACATTCCATGAGTGACAATGAAATAAATTCCCTATAACCTCAGCACAGAAACCCGAACAATCACAAACCACTTATAAGAACTATAATGAACAACCTCGAACAATAATAAGATTAATAAGATCGGTAGGATCATGTTACGTAGTTAAACAGATTCGGAATAGATAACACTCATATACCCTTGAAATTTATCACAAATTTAGTATACTAACAACAATGTAAACAGTTAAGAGTTAAATGTTTCATGCTCATAAACATATTATAAAAGCAAAATCATATTTTAGGAAAAGACATAGAGCAAAATTTTAATGAACGTAATTAAACATGGAACATTGACATGACCGTTTAACATTCTCAGATGTCGATAGGTTAATCAAAACCACGTAGATACATTTCCCGTCCACTCACATTACATTCTTTAACATGAAACTATTAATATATGTGACTTGCAAAATAAAAGGATATTATCCCACATAGATACAGAATATATCATATTGCAAACAATCATCATAATTACTAAACAGCAAGCTTAAGCATGGTTTAACATATCGAAAATATTTTGAAACATTTGAAACATTGAAACGGTAATTTGTGACAATTTATAAACACGAATAAAAAAAACAATTCTACAAGCTACAAATAGGAATTAAGGCTGCACGGGGACATTCTGATTTTTTTTTTTTTTTTTTTTTTTTTTTTTTGTAGATCATGAATCATGAAAATTTAACGATAAAAGTAAACGAATGCACAACACTCAATCACATGCCAAGCTAATTAATGACTCAATACATCGTGATCAGATTTTGAACATAGTAATATGTAATTCATTTTATGGCGCAACAGTATACATGACGAAGTCATAGGGCTATTATATCAGGGAACTAGACAAAGATGTACCTTTAATACACGAAAGAACAACAACAACAAGGTTCACGTTGTGCAAAATAATCACCATTAAGTATAACAATTAAATTGCTATATAACTTTTACTCATGACATTGTGCTAATAATCTTACTAGTTAAATTCCATTCTACCACTGGTCAAGACTCTTCTCTGATAAACATGATTTTAACATCACATAGGGACATCACAAAATTATTTTGAGGTCATAACAATAGAAAGTAGGAGCGTCCATATAATTGAAACTGTTTTATATAAAATCCAACGAAATAAGCAAGGTTACATTACCATGTAGTAAGGTCCATATTCTTATCATATGACTATTGTTCATGTTACTAAAGCCATAACAGGGTGTGACGTGGTTACATCACATAATCCACAATTGATTGAACTTTTTATATAAAACTTATCTAACCCATAATTTCACCAATAAGCATGCTGCAGCACTTGTAAACAAATCACAATTAAATCATCGCTCAACTATATTGCGAGTTTTAATAGTTTCTAGAAAAATATAAAGAATTAACTAATCATAGGAAAAAGAATCAAATGCACATCCTAAGGGAATTATTTATAACAAATTCAAACACTCAGTTGGTCTGAAGAAAACTTTACCGCGATTCGACAGAAAAATTGGACAACTTGCAGAAATCACTATTAAATAACGACTCGTTAAGATCTACATGGGTTATCATACATAAAATTTTCATACTCATATAGAGAACACATCTTAGATGGCAGCTTTTGCAAGCGAGGTAACATTTTGAAAACTTATCAAAAATTTTAGTTCTTTTACAACTTCACATTCTACTATGAAGCTCAACCATTTTTCTTCCATAATACGTTGACATATTATTGAGGCATAAACACTACCATATTAACATGTATTCATCACTCAAACTGTAGCTGTCATCTAGAACACGTTAAGATTTCTAAGCTGGAAGTAGAACCAACTAATTACTCAAAATTTGTACATTGCATGTATATACCATTGTAACACATATTTATATATCATTCATGGCTTGAGGCAACACATTCCGCATATCACTAGACATGGATTACTAATACATATAAGTCTGGTCATTCATATCCAAATACGAACAATATACGACCTAGTTACGGTAATCATTTAATAATTAGATAATCACATGTACGCTTCAAACACCAAAATCATATGATCACATCCCTCTTAGCTATTGCTCAACATTTACACATCCATACTCTTCAAATTTTAATTCAATCATAACTTTCAACCCACATTATTAACTGTAAATCATGTATCACTTACCTCATTCTTCTCCTGTAAGGACGTTAGTACAGTATAACAAGGTCACTATATAGTCTACCCCACTCTTCAATTACTCTCATAGGGTTCCCGAGACAGAACCGGAAGGGCCCAGGTCTGGTGTGAGGGGGCCCCTAACTCATTCCGTTCCTTTTTGGGGCTTCTATCGGTCCCATCTCGGGGTTCATTTTATTTGACTCTTCCTACGTTCATTATAATTCATTTGGTTTAGGCCTGAGGAACCTGGCTCTGATACCACTTTGTAACACCCCCATTTATTTAAGAGCCTTTAGCAAGACATTCTCAAATAAATAGAGCTGTTACCATCTCGGAATAACCGAGGTAGTGAATAACAAAGTAAACAAACCAAAGTACTTTACATAAAACTGATTAAATTTAAACTTTTGTTATTACATAAATTACATAGAAAATAAAAGAACAACTGACGACTATTCTATATGTGATGTAGATCTAAGTCGGTCTCAAGTCCGCATCTCACATTCCCGTCCCAGCTCCTGGTTCATCTGTCACTGACCTGTAAAATCTACTCCCCATTCTGGATCATCATAGGTGTCACACGAATACACAGGGTCAACCGCGAGGTTGAGTAGAGAAAAACTGTAAATAAACCACATTACTATAAATAGAAAGTCGAGCTTCTCCACTCCGAATCACAAGACCCATAATTCTCCACACCAATCACAGACCCTTTATCTCCGCACCAATCACAGACCCTTTATCTCCGCACCAATCACAGACCCTTTATCTCCGCACCAATCACAGACCCTTTTCACACCTCCCGATCTCCACAGTGATCAATAATAATAATACAATCCACAGTACAGTAATAATCAATTATATCAAACTCGTAATAAGCATCACTTGCACATTTCATGTCGTAACATGAATCATAATATATTTCCCCTACCTCAGTTTGCAGAAAGGTAATCGAACCGCTGCTAGAAATATTCCACTTCGAGCTCAGTTCCTATAAATAGTACTTAATATCAAATTCTATTCATATGACCACACTACTACTCAACTTTTAATCATGTCCTCATAATTGCTTTACCAATAACCCTTGTGATTACACACATATAAACACACCCATATGCTTATCAATCATCATTAACTAGTTATTCATATTAATTATTACCAACAACTAAATAACGATACTTGTCCCATACGTATACCCATTTATGGAGATACGACTTTATTATTAATATCACAAAACGTGAAAACACAACCCACGAGCATTCATATACAAACTCAACTACTTACGACTCAGGTACCCATCAGGAAACAACAATTACTTAATAAAGATATTACTAATATTAACCATAATATTAATAATAATCATATTACATATAATAATAGTAGCAATAACACACAATTAAGGATAATAACAAAGAATACTAATAATTATAATAATGATAATAATAATAATATTGACAATTGGCTTCCTAATAATAAACAAACATTTGAAGGCAAAAACAACCACAACTACGAAGCTTGTAACACACAAACCACAACCAGTCCCTGGCCAGCCCTCAACTCAGCTCCATCGACACCTCTATGCCACCTAAACCACCACCACGACGTGGTGGTTGCCACCACTGTACCCCAGTGGACCCCTAGACAGTCTCCTTGATCTAACCCATGCCCAAACCCGCTATCGACAGCCCTTCAAACAACCATGACTCTCTTGCCGTAACCCGCATAACCCAAAACTCATAGCGTGAGTGTCCTGAAAATGTGACCCCAGCCACCGGCGCAACCACCCTAACCACCCACTGACGCTACACCTGAAACCACCCACCTCCCGTGACTCCC
The DNA here is from genome assembly GCA_029255685.2 of Silene conica. Classification (NCBI taxonomy): domain Eukaryota; kingdom Viridiplantae; phylum Streptophyta; class Magnoliopsida; order Caryophyllales; family Caryophyllaceae; genus Silene; species Silene conica. Next base: position 82,130,028 of record CM055314.2, read on the forward strand.
TTGGTGACGACCACACGCCCTCGACACCGGACCAGCCCTTTGAAAAACACCGACAAACACCCCTCTCTCGCGACCTCTGTTCGTCCCTGTTTCTGACCGTAAAACCCGACCCACTTCTGGTGATGCTCCGACCACCCAACACCCCATTAGACCACCACAAAACCTATAAATCTTCTACTACCCTTACCCATAACCCACGGCCGGATTTATACCCAACCATAAACAATAACACACTAATTAACGAGATGGAAAACCCACTTGAAAACAGAGGTCTGAAACGTATTTTAAACAGCCTGACACTCCGATTAAACACCATATCTAACGGTCAAGGACAGTCAAAGACGACATTACAATGGTCCATAACACATCTACTAACATCATAGATTGATATTGCACAAAGAATCGGAATAATAAGGCATTACACGATTAGAAATTCCGAAATCAAAAGGAAAGGAAAGAACTGCAATTTATCAAAACAATGGTGAACGTACCTATTCCCTTGCCCAACTAACCACCCTAGACCACCTTAGGCCACCGTGTGAACCCCCTTCCTTACACCCTGATGCGGCGGCAGTAGGTAGGCGTGTTTACATCAGGCGTTCATTAGGTTAGGGTAGGGTTTTGAGTTGTGTTCTTATGTGACGGTATAGAGAAAATTCTAAAGTGTTTGTGTTATTGTTTTATGTCGATTATGGGCTAATCCAGCCCTTGGCACGCATCCCAAGGCTATCCCAAGGCCCGTATGTGACATTAACCCGCTTCTCGACATTAGATCGTGATTCGATGAACAACCCGTACCCGACACTCTCCTAATCAAATATAAGAACACTTGGTCGATAACTTAATTATCGAGCTTAAACATTCCAAGTAAATTATCAATTATTAAATAAAACATAATAAAATACGGAGTATTACAGTTCAGAAAAGAGGCTTAAGTATGACGGCTTGATAAGGTATGTAATTAGGTGTAATCAAGAATTAACGTATGGGCCGCATTGTTCTTTGAGTTGTGAACGGCCATAAAAATATAAAATAAAACGGCCATCAAATAATAAAATAAAACGAATAACCCGTCACCATCAAATAATAAAATAAAACGGCCATAAAAATGTAAAATAAAACGGGTTATTACAATAACCGAGGAAATTACTGCACTTGATAAAAATAATACTTACAGTGGGTGATTTACCATCCGGAAAAGTAGCCGCTGGGTGTATGTGGGTGTTTAAAATTAAACACAAATCAGACGGTAATGTGGAGCTATTTAAAGCTCGTCTCGTGGTCCTCGGTAATCACCAAGTAGTAGGTATTGAATTCACTGAAACGTTTGCTCTGACGATTAATATGGTTACTGTACGTACTTTTTTAGCCGTCACCACCATCAGTAAGTGGGAATTACATCAAATGGATGTGCATAATGCATTTCTTCATGGCGATTTGTCGGAAGAAGTATATATGCGCATGCCGCCTGGTTTTCATACAGGGTTCGAGGGTAAAGTTTTTTCGTCTTCGCAAGTCACCATACGGCCTCCGTCAAGCTTCGAGGTGGTGGTATGCTAAACTTGATACGCCTTTATCTTCTTATGATTTTATTATGAGCGCTTCCGATAATTCATTATTCACATTCCACAAAAATGGTGTTGAGATGCACATTCATGTCTATGTCGATGATTTAGTTATTGTCGGAAATGATCCAAATGACATTTTTGCTTTTAAGTCATATTTAAGCAACTGTTTTTATATGAAAGATTTGGGAACATTGAAGTATTTTTTGGGTCTTGAAGTTGCCCATAGCTCGTAGGTGTAACATCCCGTATTTTCGTAAAATCTAATTTAAGCATTTTAAGTATTTTAAGTAATAAAAATAATACTTTAGTAATTTATTTTGAAAGACTCTAATTTAATAAATAAGATCCGTCTTAAGAACCTCCAGTTCTCAAGACGAATACAACTTGGCACAGTTAAACATCCGACTCAAGTATTCATTTCCATATCCGTTTCAATAATTGAACCCGTTTCATTTATTCGGAAAGGACGACTCACTTGTTCTTTTATAAACCCTTCCATCGACACATTTGCATCCCCTTCATTCATTCCACTGTAAAATATAATCCTCACAAAACCTCCATTTTATTCATCTCTTTTTGAAGAATTCTTCATCATCCGTCGATCAAATTGAGGTAACGATAACATTTCCGGAATCCTCGTTCAATTTCCAAGACATCCATCATTTTCGTTTTTCATTTTGTCAACTTCGAAAAATAGGCTGTTTTGCCTTTAACTCGTTTTTAGTGTCTTTAAATCGTTTTCTTTGTTGTAGGAGTTGGTCTTGACGATCCCGACGTGGACTCTTACGTGGTTGAGGAGGATCAATCGCCGGAATAAGCTTAAAGGTGACGATAATGAGTAACTCGGCCTTTATTGTGTATATTAGCATGCTTGGTGATTTTGATGTTTGTTCTTCTGATTTTATTCAAGTTCTATGGTTATTGGACTTAGTATCATGATTAGGATGTATTATATGTGAAGAATTGATGATCCAAGATGTGGTTATGTGTTCCTTATTGCATTTTCAGTTTTTCCTAAATTGCGACGGATACTTGTTATTTCCATTTGAGGATTGTTATGGGGATTGTATGCTGATAAGATAGTGATATTAGATGTGTATGATGTTGGGCAAATCATGCTTGTAGTAATTTCTGAAGTTTACATGTCGATTTATGAAGTTTTGTGAAGTTGGGAAGTTGCGATTTTCAGCGACAGGCTCTCTGAGCCGGTCGACCGACCGGCCGCCGGTCGACCGGCTGAGAGCGTTTCTTGGGATTTTTGTGTTTCACGCGAGACTTGAGACCATAGGAAATAAGTCTCCCAGCCGGCAGACCGGCCGCCTGCCAGCCGGCTGGGAGTGCGTTGTGTTGTATTTTGTGGTTTGGAAAACTTAAGGGTAGTCCCAGCCGGCAGACCGGCCGCCTGCCAGCCGGCTGGGAGTGCGTTTTTGTCGTTGCGTATTTTCAAGTTTTTAAGGAGGCTGAGTTCCCAGCCGGCCGACCGGCTGCCTGCCGACCGGCTGGGAGTTCGTGTATTGTTTCAGAAAAGAAAGAAGAGGCTGAGGTGGTCACCAGCCGGCCGACCGGCTGCCTGCCGACCGGCTGGGGACCCCTGTAGGCTATTTTTGAGTTTTCGTAATTTGATCATAACTTTCAAACGGTTTATCGGTTTTACTTGAAACTTGTTTTGTGTACCTTTGACATGTATTTGAGGTCCCCGGAGGATGGGCAACATTATATTGGGTTCGGGAATATAGTGAGGATAGAGACCCCCCGGTCGGGCAACCGAAAGGGAAACCGGCTCTCCCTCATCCTAGTTCTCGAGGTCAATTAAGTGTTGATTAGAAGTTAAAGGTAGAACTATAGAGTAGTACATAGACTTGAATGATATTGTTTTGATGCGTATTAAGTTATGCGTTAAGATGTCGCCTCTGAACTTAATACGTAGGTTGTTTGTCATGTATAGGGGTATGCGTTGAGTTTTCGCCTCTGAGCCCTATATGTGTTTGTTTGTCGTGTATGGAGCCATGCGTTGAGTTTTCGCCTCTGAGTTCTATACATGTCTGTTTGTCGTGTCTGGGACATGCGTTGAGTTTTCGCCTCTGAGTCCAGACATGTATGTGTGATCGCGTCAGGACATGCCTTAAGCTGGCCTCTGAGTCTGACGAGTAGAGCAACTGCACGACGGGGCAGTCAGGTTGTCATACCTTACCCGGAGTGCAGGTGTTTGGTGCTAGAACATGCGTTGAGTTTTCGCCTCTGAGTCTAGTATCTTGTGATGTGGTAGGGGAGCATGCGTTGAGTTTTCGCCTCTGAGTTCCTTACTTGTGTTAGTGAATTGAATGTTAGTCCATGCGTTGAGTTTTCGCCTCTGAGTCTAATGTTCAGTGATAGCCGGTCCATGCGTTGAGTTTTCGCCTCTGAGTCCTTGCTTGATGATGTGAATTTGGTATTGGGGTTATGCGTTAAGATGTCGCCTCTGAACCTTTATACTTGCTGATTTATTTAGTACCTAGGTTATGCGTTAAGATGTCGCCTCTGAACCTTTGTACTTGCTGTTTATATCTGCTTGCCTTGATGATGGTACAGTGTCAGATATGCATGGTTTGTTATCGTTGTTATGAGTTGTGGTTAAATCATCCAAGGCATTGGATGACTCTTAGTTCGGTTTCATAAATGATTAGATTGAAAGACCCCCCGACTGGGTAACCAGTAGGGAAACCGGCTCTCCTTCTTATCTGTTTATGAAGTTAGATGAGAGCCGTGCATGGTAATCGCATGATAGTAAGAGAAGATGATGAGTCGTTTATGCTTCACATGTTGATATATGTTGGAGTATTCTGTATTGTTTTATGTGTTGCGTGTTGTCACAAAAGGTGGCTAGGAGAACTCTAGTCACTCCCCACTGATTGTGGCGTACATGTTTTCATGTATGTAGGTACATGCAGGGTTGGAGATCAGGGTTACAGGAGAGCTAGCGAGTGATGATCCGTTCATCAGTTGACTTACCGTTTACGCTTAGCTAGACTCTTAGACTTTTGTTGTTTTTGTTTGGTGCCGGTAGGGATGTGTCATCCCCGGCTGATGTATTTATTTATGTTTCAGTTTGATACTTAGTACCGTTACTTATCTATTGTTGTTTATATCAGTTCTGTTTTCAGTTTCAGTTAAAGCTTCTCGCATGTTGTTTTATCTTCTAAAAAGTTTTAATTCCGCTGCAAATTTGGTACTTTTATGTGTTTATATTTCCGCTTTCGCGAGGGGTTTTACAGTTGGTATCAGAGCATTATTGCTCCCGACGCACTCATGTGACCCCCAACCTTAACTTGACCAAGTAAACAGATAATGAATGAGAGATGGGTAGATCTAAGGACTTATTTTGTAGTCTATTTGTGATTGCTAATTGTTAAGCTAATCCTTGTTTTCTCTTTTAAAGATGGTGAGACCCAGAGCTGCTGATAACATTGTGCTGCAAGCAATTCAGCATTTGCTTGAGACTCAGAGACAGCAAGCGGGGAATGTTCCACCTCCTCCACCGCCGGGTGGCGAGACTAATCGTCCGGGTAGTTTTTCCTGGATTGCCTCTCAGATGTCCCGAAGCCATGTTAGGACCTATGGAGGCGAGGCTGACCCAGTAGCCCTCACAGAGTGGTTTAGAGAGATGGAAAAGAGCTTCACCTTATACTCAGTCGTTAGGGAGGATAGAGTGCGTTTAGCCGCTCACTTCCTGACGTTGGAGGCTGACCGTTGGTGGGCATTGACTGGACCTACCGCTGTTCTTGACCCGATGTTCGATTGGGAGGCTTTCAAAGACAGGCTTGAGGCGAGGTTCTACCCCAAGGAGTTGAGATCGCAGAGGTTGAAAGAATTTATGGATTTGAAGCAAGGGAAGATGACCGTTCAAGAATTCACTGACAAGTTCAACCAGTTAGCTCACTTTGCATCGAGATTTGTTCGTGATGAGGCGGAGAGGGTGTATTTCTACTGAGGGAAGCTAGGGCCGAGGATTGAGAGTATGGTTCGTCGTGACTCTACTTCTTTTGTGGAGGTTTATGACGATGCTATTTGGGCCGAGAGCTCTATTCGTGCCATTGATGCTGAGACCCGTGCCGCTACTTCCAGTTTCACTTCTCACCAGAGATCCGTGTACCAGGGGAAGAGACCATTTGTTCCTTCTACTTCTTCACCTTCTTCCCAGAAGAAGCGTTTTGAGAGGTTCTCTGCTCCGGTTGCTAAGACCACATTTCACACCGACACTGCTTCTACTGTTTGCCGCCGTTGTGGTAAACCGCTTCATCCAGGGTTTGATTGCTTCAAGAATGCCTATAAGTGTTATACTTGTAATGGATTTGGGCATAGATCCTTTGATTGTCCTGAGAAGAACACTGTTCTTGGCAAGGTTGCCACTGCTGCTGCAGCAACCAGAGGAGGAAAGCCGAAGGGGAAGATCTTTGTGATGACTAGGGCTGAGGCAGAGGCTCATCCAGATATTGTTGCTGGTATCTTTTCTGTTCTTGGCGCTGAGTGCCTTATTTTATTCGATACTGGAGCTTCTTTATCATTTATATCGACTCAGTTCGCCGATCGTCTAGCTCTTGAGTCTTCATTGGTAGAGGAGACTTCCATTTCCTTACCTTCTGGAGACGTGTTTTCCTGCTCTTCGTCCCATAGGGATGTTCCTATTGTTATTGGTCAAGCCACATTTCCTGCGGACTTACTGAGATTTCCTCTCGAGGAGTTTGATATTATCCTCGGTATGGATTGGTTATCGCGATACCATGCTCGCTTCGAGTGTCGCGACCAGAAAATCTGCTTGAGGAGTTCTTCAGGAGTTCGTGTTTCCTATAGGGGAACTCGCCCTCAAAAGGGTGTTCGTGTCATCTCTTCGATGAAAGCTTCTCATCTTCTTAGGAAGGGTTGCCAAGCCTTCCTGTGTGTTGTTACAGCTGCTAAACCATCGCTACCGAAGCTTGAAGATGTAGCCATTGTTCGTGAGTATCCAGATGTGTTTCCAGATGACTTGCCAGGGATACCGCCAGAGAGAGATGTGGAGTTTACTATTGAGCTTGTTCCAGGTACCGGACCGATTTCTAAAGCTCCTTACCGTATGGCTCCGCCAGAGTTGAAAGAGTTGAAGCAGCAATTGGAAGAGATGATCGAGAAAGGTTTCATTAGACCGAGTGCTTCTCCGTGGGGTGCTCCCGTTCTGTTCGTCAAGAAGAAAGATGGTTCCATGAGATTGTGCATTGACTATAGAGAGCTGAACCGAGTGACCGTGAAGAATCGATATCCTTTGCCTAGAATAGATGATTTGTTCGATCAGTTGAGAGGTGCTTCGAGGTTTTCTAAGATTGATCTTCGATCGGGTTATCATCAGATTCCAGTGAGAGAGGCTGATATTGCAAAGACTGCTTTTCGTACCCGATATGGGCATTTTGAGTTTGTAGTTATGCCATTTGGGTTGACTAATGCACCGGCGATTTTTATGGATCAGATGAACCGTACCTTTAGTGAGTATCTTGACACTTGTGTTGTGGTGTTCATCGATGACATCTTGATATATTCGAAGACCGATGAGGAACATGCTGAGCATCTTCGATTGATTCTAGGGATTCTGCGCAAACAGAAATGGTTCGCAAAGTTTTCGAAGTGTGAATTTTGGCTCTCGAAGGTTGCCTTTTTAGGACATGTGATATCCAGCGAGGGTGTGATGGTTGATCCCGCGAAGATAGAGGCTGTAGTTGATTGGGAGAGTCCCAAGGATGTTGGAGAGATCCGTAGCTTTTTGGGTTTGGCTGGTTATTATCGTAGATTCGTTGAGGATTTCTCGAGATTGGCTCGCCCGATGACTCAGTTGCTGAAGAAAGAAGCCAAATTTGTGTGGACCGACAAGTGTGAGAGTTCCTTCCAGGAGTTGAAGTCCAGATTGACTTCCGCCCCCGTGTTAGCTTTGCCAGAGATCGGAGTGGATTTTGATGTGTATTGTGATGCTTCGATGTTAGGACTTGGATGCGTACTGATGCAGAGTGGTAAGGTGATAGCATATTCATCTAGACAGTTGAGAGTTCATGAGGTGAATTATCCGACACATGATTTGGAGTTGGCCGCAGTTGTTCATGCCTTGAAGATGTGGCGTCATTACCTGATTGGATCCCATTGCCGTATTTTCACAGATCATAAGAGTCTTAAGTATATTTTCACACAGAAAGACCTTAACATGAGACAAAGACGTTGGCTAGAGTTAGTGAAAGATTACGACATCGAGTTGCTATATCATGAGGGAAAAGCCAATGTAGTTGCAGATGCGCTTAGCCGCAAGACTTCTCACTCGTTGAGTGCCATGAGAGTATTGCCCGATGAGTTGTGTTCCGAGTTCCGGAAGCTGAGATTAGAGATGGTGGGTAGTGGTTTTGATTGGTTAGCTGCTATGTCTGCCGAGCCGTCTTTATATTGGGAGATTCGCCGGAGTTTGCCTTCAGATGCCGATTTCAAGAAGTTCGAGGCTAAGATTTCGAGTGGTGTTGCGCCTGAGTTGGTGATTGATGCTGATGGTTTCCTTAGGTTCCGGGGTAGGATGTATATTCCGGATGTGCCAGATTTGAGGAAGAAAGTTCTTGATGAGGCTCATTTGTCACCGTACTCCGTTCATCCAGGAGGATAGAAGATGCATAAGGATTTGAGGCTTATGTTTTGGTGGCCTGGTATGAAGAAGGAGATCTTGGATTATGTTAGTAGGTGCTTGACTTGTCAACAAGTCAAGATAGAGCATAGGAGACCTGGTGGTTTGCTACAGCCGCTTCCCGTTCCTCAGTGGAAGTGGGAGTGCATATCTATGGATTTTGTTACTGCTTTGCCTAAGACTGTGGGAGGCAAAGATGCGATTTGGGTTATTGTCGATCGTCTAACTAAGTGTGCCAGATTCGTGCCGATCAGAGAGACATGGGATATGGACCTTTTAGCCAGGGCTTATATTGCTGAGATAGTCCGATATCATGGTGTTCCGAGGGAGATCGTTTCAGATCGTGATCCGAGGTTTTGTTCCAGGTTCTGGAAGGCCTTGCAGGAGGCTATGGGTAGCCGTTTGTTGATGAGTACAGCTTTTCATGCTGCGACCGATGGTCAGTCCGAGAGGACTATACAGACATTAGAGGATTTGCTCCGTGCTTGTGCCCTTGATTTTCAGAGTTCTTGGGAGCAGAGTTTGCCGTTGGTAGAGTTTTCTTACAATAACAGTTATCATGCTTCCATTGGTATGGCTCCGTACGAGGCTCTTTATGGTAGGAAGTGCCGTAGTCCGATTTGTTGGGATCAGGCTAGTGATGTTCGTGACCTTGGACCGGACCAGTTAGCTGTTACTATTGATCAGGTTCAGCTTATCAGAGGTAGGATGAAGGCCGCACAGGACCGGCAGAAATCCTATGCTGATGTTCGCCGTAGACCCTTAGAGTTTGAGGTGGGTGATCGAGTGTTCTTGAGAGTTTCTCCGATGAAAGGCGTCAAAAGGTTTGGAGTTAAGGGTAAGTTGAGCCCTAAGTATATTGGACCTTTTGAGATCGTGAAGAAGATTGGTGCTGCTGCTTACCGATTGGACTTGCCTCCTAGTTTGGGCAAGGTTCATAGCGTTTTTCATGTTTCCCAGCTCCGCAGATACATCAGTGACCCGAGTCATGTTTTGCCTAGAGAGATCGAGAACTTGGAGCCGAGTCTTGCTTTCGAGGAGCGTCCAGTGAAGATCCTAGACCGTCAGGATAGGAAGCTTAGGAGCAAGGTGGTGCCGCTAGTGAAGATCCTTTGGCGTTGCGGTGATGTTGAGGAGCAGACGTGGGAGACTGAGGCATCGATGCGTATCGCGCATCCTTCTCTTTTCGATTGAGGTATAGTATATAGATTTATATCCGTTCGAGTTTCGAGGACGAAACTTTTTGAAGTTGGGGTGATTGTAACATCCCGTATTTTCGTAAAATCTAATTTAAGCATTTTAAGTATTTTAAGTAATAAAAATAATACTTTAGTAATTTATTTTGAAAGACTCTAATTTAATAAATAAGATCCGTCTTAAGAACCTCCAGTTCTCAAGACGAATACAACTTGGCACAGTTAAACATCCGACTCAAGTATTCATTTCCATATCCGTTTCAATAATTGAACCCGTTTCATTTATTCGGAAAGGACGACTCACTTGTTCTTTTATAAACCCTTCCATCGACACATTTGCATCCCCTTCATTCATTCCACTGTAAAATATAATCCTCACAAAACCTCCATTTTATTCATCTCTTTTTGAAGAATTCTTCATCATCCGTCGATCAAATTGAGGTAACGATAACATTTCCGGAATCCTCGTTCAATTTCCAAGACATCCATCATTTTCGTTTTTCATTTTGTCAACTTCGAAAAATAGGCTGTTTTGCCTTTAACTCGTTTTTAGTGTCTTTAAATCGTTTTCTTTGTTGTAGGAGTTGGTCTTGACGATCCCGACGTGGACTCTTACGTGGTTGAGGAGGATCAATCGCCGGAATAAGCTTAAAGGTGACGATAATGAGTAACTCGGCCTTTATTGTGTATATTAGCATGCTTGGTGATTTTGATGTTTGTTCTTCTGATTTTATTCAAGTTCTATGGTTATTGGACTTAGTATCATGATTAGGATGTATTATATGTGAAGAATTGATGATCCAAGATGTGGTTATGTGTTCCTTATTGCATTTTCAGTTTTTCCTAAATTGCGACGGATACTTGTTATTTCCATTTGAGGATTGTTATGGGGATTGTATGCTGATAAGATAGTGATATTAGATGTGTATGATGTTGGGCAAATCATGCTTGTAGTAATTTCTGAAGTTTACATGTCGATTTATGAAGTTTTGTGAATTTGGGAAGTTGCGATTTTCAGCGACAGGCTCTCTGAGCCGGTCGACCGACCGGCCGCCGGTCGACCGGCTGAGAGCGTTTCTTGGGATTTTTGTGTTTCACGCGAGACTTGAGACCATAGGAAATAAGTCTCCCAGCCGGCAGACCGGCCGCCTGCCAGCCGGCTGGGAGTGCGTTGTGTTGTATTTTGTGGTTTGGAAAACTTAAGGGTAGTCCCAGCCGGCAGACCGGCCGCCTGCCAGCCGGCTGGGAGTGCGTTTTTGTCGTTGCGTATTTTCAAGTTTTTAAGGAGGCTGAGTTCCCAGCCGGCCGACCGGCTGCCTGCCGACCGGCTGGGAGTTCGTGTATTGTTTCAGAAAAGAAAGAAGAGGCTGAGGTGGTCACCAGCCGGCCGACCGGCTGCCTGCCGACCGGCTGGGGACCCCTGTAGGCTATTTTTGAGTTTTCGTAATTTGATCATAACTTTCAAACGGTTTATCGGTTTTACTTGAAACTTGTTTTGTGTACCTTTGACATGTATTTGAGGTCCCCGGAGGATGGGCAACATTATATTGGGTTCGGGAATATAGTGAGGATAGAGACCCCCCGGTCGGGCAACCGAAAGGAAAACCGGCTCTCCCTCATCCTAGTTCTCGAGGTCAATTAAGTGTTGATTAGAAGTTAAAGGTAGAACTATAGAGTAGTACATAGACTTGAATGATATTGTTTTGATGCGTATTAAGTTATGCGTTAAGATGTCGCCTCTGAACTTAATACGTAGGTTGTTTGTCATGTATAGGGGTATGCGTTGAGTTTTCGCCTCTGAGCCCTATATGTGTTTGTTTGTCGTGTATGGAGCCATGCGTTGAGTTTTCGCCTCTGAGTTCTATACATGTCTGTTTGTCGTGTCTGGGACATGCGTTGAGTTTTCGCCTCTGAGTCCAGACATGTATGTGTGATCGCGTCAGGACATGCCTTAAGCTGGCCTCTGAGTCTGACGAGTAGAGCAACTGCACGACGGGGCAGTCAGGTTGTCATACCTTACCCGGAGTGCAGGTGTTTGGTGCTAGAACATGCGTTGAGTTTTCGCCTCTGAGTCTAGTATCTTGTGATGTGGTAGGGGAGCATGCGTTGAGTTTTCGCCTCTGAGTTCCTTACTTGTGTTAGTGAATTGAATGTTAGTCCATGCGTTGAGTTTTCGCCTCTGAGTCTAATGTTCAGTGATAGCCGGTCCATGCGTTGAGTTTTCGCCTCTGAGTCCTTGCTTGATGATGTGAATTTGGTATTGGGGTTATGCGTTAAGATGTCGCCTCTGAACCTTTATACTTGCTGATTTATTTAGTACCTAGGTTATGCGTTAAGATGTCGCCTCTGAACCTTTGTACTTGCTGTTTATATCTGCTTGCCTTGATGATGGTACAGTGTCAGATATGCATGGTTTGTTATCGTTGTTATGAGTTGTGGTTAAATCATCCAAGGCATTGGATGACTCTTAGTTCGGTTTCATAAATGATTAGATTGAAAGACCCCCCGACTGGGTAACCAGTAGGGAAACCGGCTCTCCTTCTTATCTGTTTATGAAGTTAGATGAGAGCCGTGCATGGTAATCGCATGATAGTAAGAGAAGATGATGAGTCGTTTATGCTTCACATGTTGATATATGTTGGAGTATTCTGTATTGTTTTATGTGTTGCGTGTTGTCACAAAAGGTGGCTAGGAGAACTCTAGTCACTCCCCACTGATTGTGGCGTACATGTTTTCATGTATGTAGGTACATGCAGGGTTGGAGATCAGGGTTACAGGAGAGCTAGCGAGTGATGATCCGTTCATCAGTTGACTTACCGTTTACGCTTAGCTAGACTCTTAGACTTTTGTTGTTTTTGTTTGGTGCCGGTAGGGATGTGCCATCCCCGGCTGATGTATTTATTTATGTTTCAGTTTGATACTTAGTACCGTTACTTATCTATTGTTGTTTATATCAGTTCTGTTTTCAGTTTCAGTTAAAGCTTCTCGCATGTTGTTTTATCTTCTAAAAAGTTTTAATTCCGCTGCAAATTTGGTACTTTTATGTGTTTATATTTCCGCTTTCGCGAGGGGTTTTACAGTAGGGATTATTTTTTTGTCAACGAAAATACACCCTCGATTTATTATCTAAAACGGGTGATGTGTGCATTTTGTATAGACTTTTTAGTCTTATTTTGGCACACATTTTCATGTAATTTGGTGATTTATTATCACTTTATGCCCCGTATATGCTACTTTGTGTGTGTATTGTTGTTTTGCAGATATAGACCAAAGTGTAGCGGAAACCAAGCTTTTTCTACCTCGAAAGTTGCATTTTAGTAGACGATGGAAGAAACGAGGCCGATTGAGCAATCATCGAGAAGCTTGAGTAGCATAATCAACCACTCAAGGAGAAAGTTAAGGAAATCTACCATTTTGGCCTGTCGAGGACCTAGTCGAGGAAGCGAAATCCTCGATCGAGCTGTCCTGTGCTCGATCGAGTGGTTTCCATGTTCTATTTGCTCGATCGATAGCTCTTATGATCGATCGAGAGGTTTTGAAGAAGGACGAGTCGATCGAGAACCCATATCTCCTCGATCGACCGGTTTTGCTGGATTTGTGCTCGATCGAGAGGCAATCTCCCTCGATCGGGAGCTTTCTGCTGGCTCTTCGTTTTCTCAGACTTACTACATCAGTTTCGTTCTTTCTCTATTTAAGAACTCTCTTTGAGTTCATTAGGTTATCTATTATCAATCTCTTATCAGACATTATCTTTATTTTCCCCTAGTTTACTCCTTTTATTCAGAACTTTTGTAGCCGTCACTTTTATACAATATTTTTGTTCTTCATCTTTTTCATTCTCAAGGATTGTGTTACTCGTTCAAAGCCGGATTCTAATTGTAATTCTTACTCTCTTATCTCTTCCCTTCTGTTTTATTTTTATCCTTAATCTTTATCTCATGTTTGCTTGTTTTCGTTCTCGGTTATACCGTCACATATGCGCGTACTCTGTTTTCGTGTACTTCGTCGCATCTCGCCTCTGTTTCCCGTTAGTTTCTGTCCCTGCTCATTGCTTATTTGTTTCTGTTTTCCCTTCCTTTTGCCATCTCGGATTATGTCTAGTTTAGTCATATAAAAATCTTGTTTAGAATCCTTAGTTATTTCGGTTTTGTATGCTTGTCCCGCGTTTTGTTCCCGTTCTCAAAACTCGTAATTCATTCCTTATTATTCACTGTTTCTCGTTATCTTCGCTATTCCTGTTCCCGCTTCAATATTCTGATTTTATTTCCCGTATCACCATGTCATATGCTAGTTTAAGTTTATAGTCGTAATCTTTGTTAATACCGTTATGAGTAGCTAAACCGTTTAATATGCCGGGATATGCGAACTTGTGTCGAATGCATGATAGGTGGTAGTCGGGATGGACAGTTTATGGTAGGAGTAATCGTTAAGTAATTTAATTCATGTTCGGTTTAGTGAGTGCACGCATGAGACCTTACATCTAGTTAATTCCCGACCTAGACCGGAAGGTTGGAAGGGTAAGACTTACTTAACTATTTTAATTAGTTTTTGTGAGAGCAGAAGTTAAGCAAAAACGACCTTAGGGCGACTTAAGACCGGAAGGTATAGTCGGGTTTGAGACATGACTGTAAGAACCCAGCCTTTCTTACCAATAAACTGACCTACCCCAATTACACCGATAATGCATAAGACACAACGACCCGAGTTCCCAGCCCATTCTCTTTATTCTTGATTCAATTCATATCATCTTGTGCTTGTTTTCGTAATTTTATCCTTTTTCCATATTTCATATCTCGTAGTTTAGTTTATTTTTTCCAAAACCCCCAATTGTGACCAATAGGTAGAAACCGATAGTTGACAGTTCGCTTCCCTGTGGAGACTGACCCTATTTACCGCTAGCGCATGTTAGTTGTGCATTAGGTTTATTTTTGGTGCCTACAACGACGGTCATCAAATTTTGGCGCCGTTGTCGGGGAAGCAACATTGTTTTGTATTTTAGTTTTTATCTATTTTTGTCTTAAGGAAATTTAATTCCTTAAGACCGTTCTAATTGTTCTCTTTCAGTTTTGTATGCACAGGTAGGGATGTCATTGGGGCGGGGCGGTGCTGGATATAGGCTCCCCCGTACCCGTACCCATCAAGAAAACCTCGTACCCATCCCCGCCCCATCCCCATGGCGGGTACAAAATTCCAAAACCATCCCTGCCCCACCACCCATGGCGGGTACAACAAGTTTCCAAAACCATCCTAGCCCCACCAACCCATTAACCCGCCACACCATATATTTTTACGATCTTTTCTTCGTACAAGTTGGGTTAAATCGGTTAATCACTATTAATTTCTATTTTCAGGAAATTGTTTATATAATTTTAGTTATTTACTAAATAAATTCGTAAATACTTTATAAAATAGTTATTTTAACATTACGTCTTAATTATTACAAAATAATATTTGTAAAATTATCGTAGTAATGTTATTAATTTTTGTAATAATTGGCGGATAGGCGGGTATGAAGTGGGTAACACGCAAAAACCATCCCCGCCCCACTACCCATGGCGGGTACAATTTCCCTACCCGTCCCCGCCCCACCACCCGCCAAAGCTCTACCCGTCCCCGCCCCAACTGGGGCGGGTGCGGGGCGGTATCCGCTTGTACCCGCCCCAATGACATCCCTATGCACAGGTCTCAAAGGGGAGAACTGGTGGAACCCGATCCCAAACCCGAGAGAACTTTCTTACGAAGAAGGAGAGAACTAGAGAGAATCCGTCGGGAGGAAGAATTGAGTACCCCCGACCAAGAGAGAACCAATTTCTTTGAGGAAAATTTCACCGTGGAACCTAACCTTCAACCCAAAATGCCTAATATAGCCAGTCACTCTGAGCCCACAGCTGTATTCATTCCTAAGGTATTTAGTATAGCCACAATTGAGGACGGTCAAACCTTTGATTTCAGACCTTCCTACATCAATATGGTGGAGAGAAACCAGTATAGAGGGGCTGCGGGAGAGGACCCAAGAAAACACATGGAGCGATTCGCTGATTATTGCTCCTCCATTCCGGCCAATAGGGGGTAACCCAAGACAAAATTAAAGAAGCCCTCTTCCCTTTTTCTCTAACCGACAATGCTAGGGAGTGATTGTCGGATTTGGATAGGGAGGCAGCCGGAATTACAGATTGGACTTCTTTAGCCCTAGCCTTCTACAAAAAGTACTTCCCACCTCAGCGGACGAATGCCCAAAGAACCCAAATAACCAATTTCAAACAAAAATCGTCCGAAAACCTGAGTGAGGCGTGGGATAGGTTTAAGGGATATGTGAGAGCCGTTCTCCACCATGGTTTTGAACCATGGTTCATTTGCAACCAATTCTATAATGGTTTGTACGATGATCACCGAGCCATTATTGATTCGGCCGCAAACAGGAGGTTCCGTGAGGTGGATGATGACAAGGGTTGGAGCTTGATAGAGGAAATGTCCACACGTACATCCGAGTATGGTAACCCTAGGAGTGGCACGAGAACCGTAGCTAACATTGAGACCGAGGGTTTAGAGGCTAAATTTGACAAGCTATTTGCCAAGATGGAGAGGCTAGAGAGTGAAAGTGTCGGGAACCGTCAAACGGTTCATGTTTTACAAAGCGTAGAGGTTATCTTATGTGAGAGGTGTGGCGAACAAGGTCACAATGTTGTTGATTGCTTCGCGGATAGGGAGCAAGTTTACTCCTTCAAACAATATCGGCAGGGAGGGTATAACCACGAGTACGTCCACCCCAATCTGAGGTGGACTAGTCAAAATGTCCTTTGTAATACCCCGTATATTAGCCTCGGTCAATGACAGTCAAACCACGTTTTATACAAGTATTTCAAATGGAATGTTTATAAAGTAATTTACGTAAACCGTTATTAACTTATTATTTTGTAAATCGTATTTCTACGATTATTTCGTATTTCACTATTATTTTATATTTGATGATTATTTCATAAAATGACATTTCATTCGTATTTCTTTAATTTTAATAATATATTTATAATTAAATATATTCCTTATTTATATCTAGTCCTCATTTATACCTAATTCTTATTTTATTTAAGTCGTAATTATATTTAAAACCTATTTTTATATATTCCTACGTAATTGCTAATATTTTTATATTTATATGGTTATTACAATTATTTCTATTATCGTTATTGACATTATTTTTATAAACTCGTTTTACTGAACTAAACGTTATGCTAGTATTAGTATCGTGAAACAATATTATTGTATATTTATATAACGTGGTTAATATTATGATAACTATTTATGTTGGACGTGTTTTACGATTTCGTAAAGAGAACGTTAGATATAATAAAATAATGAGACGGTGGTATTGAAAATGGGAGTCAGGGCCGAGTATTTAACGGGGCTTGATTACGAGCCTTACGATTAGTTGCGGGTATCCATTGAATATTTTATTAAATACATACATAAACCATCTATGCATTTAAACTACACCCGTTTAGGGTTTTGTCCAAGTCATATCGTGCCTTTTCTCGTTCTCCTCCTTGCTCACTGCGTACTCTTCGTGTTGCTGCTACTTGACCCTCTGCTTCCTCTTCTTCAAATTATTCTTCACTTATTTTATATGTCAGTCATCAAGGTACGATTTATATATTGTTTTATGGTGTAATTCATTTATCGTTTTATGTGGTGCGACCGTCTAATTGATATAATTGCGTAATCACCGAATAGCCGACCGATGAGACCATGAACTGACCTAGACCGGGACTAAGGTTAATGGGGGGTTGTCGTGGGATGGTGGATGTGACAAGATAACCACCGTGGTAGTGGCGGTAGGGAGAAAAACGTGGAGGATTCGTAATGCTTAAGACGAGATTTTCTAGTGGTAGAGGCCATGAGAGGGTTGGTGGTTGATGGGGTTAGGTTAGTCGGATTGGGGCGGTTCTGGGTAGGTGTCGTGGCTGGTGGTTGGTGGTGGTTTGTGCGGCCGCTGCCGGAGGAAAAACAGGGACATGGTGTGTATGAGTCAGCATGTTTGTGCAGTTGTTGCAGGCGTTTTAGGTGGTGTCGAGGCCTGGTGGTTTCCACCAGGGACTCGTGGGAGGTTATTGGTGCCGAGGGTGGTGTCAGGTGGTGGTTAGGGTAGCGGTGTTGGTGGCTGGAGTCGCGTTTGCCGAGAAGGGAAACACGGGTGGCGTTGAAAACAGAGTATACGGGTTGTGCGCAGGCTGTTTGAGCGGGTTGTGGTGGCGACAGTGGTGGTCTTAGGGGGGTAGCCTAGGGGTGTAATTGGTGGTATGTAGTACAGGTTAGAGGTTAGAGCTGCTAGTGGTGGCTGTGGGTGGCTAGAAACGGGGTGGTGGTGTCGTGAAGTAAGGCGCGCGAGTAGGGTACACGGGGTTGCTGCTACTGTTGTCGTTATTTTCTGATTTTTTTGGATGTGTCGTGGGATTATGATAGTTGGTGGCTGAATGTTGTGTTTGTTAGCATTATTATTATTTATATTATTATTTTATTATTATTATTAAGTACCATTATTATTGTTATTACATTATTACTTTATTATTATTATTATTGGTGTTGTTATTGTTGTTGTCTTGCCAACATAATATTATTATTATTATTATTATTATTATTATTATTTATATTATTATTGGTATGATTGCTATAATATGATTATTATTAGTAGATGTTGCGCATGTTATTAATTTTATTCAAGTTGTTAAGTAATTTTATACAAGAATGTGACGGTTGTCAATTGTTTGATTATATTCCCATGTTCGGTTAAGTTAATTGAAATAGTTATGTTTATACGGTCTCGTTATGCGTGATATATTATTTAAACAATTAATTTGAATACTAAATATATTAAATTAGTTTGCATAATTGTGTTAGTTAGTGATTGTGTATATTATATTGCTAGGTGACGATTTTGAAGTGCCATTATTCTGTTAACTCGCTGGCTTGCTATTGGACTATATTGCTATACAGGTAGGATACACTGACACTATACTCTATGAAGTGTTATGAATGAATGTTGGATTGTCTGTTATGAATGTTGAGCATGATTTACATAAGAATGATATTGGTTGGATTGAGGGTTAATTGTTATTATTATTGGTATGCGCATTGCGTTATTTAATAGCATGATTGATTAAGACTATTGTTGCATTCATGAGCATGGCATGTGCATTGGATACGGATTTGAGATGATGAGATATTATTGGGCCCAGGCTAGTTCTGCAGGACTAGACCTGGTGACCTCAACTGTTATGCTGGTGTTCGGCGACGGCCGATTATAGTCTGCCGGGAGGTTCGGTATGGCTGGGTGTTACGGGTTTGAGATTGAGATTTGTGATTGAGATTGAGATTGAGCTCGAGCATATCATTGCATTTGCATATCATACTTGTTGCATTATAATTATTGTGTTACTCTACTCAACCGTGAGGTTGACAGTGTATTCGTATACACCTACGATGATCCGGAATGGGGAGTAGATTATACAGGTCAGAGACAGATGAGCTAGGAGCTGGGGCAGGAATGTGAGATGCATACTTTGGCCGACCTAGAATTACATCACATCTAGAGAAGTCATCAGTTGTTTTTTTTCTTTTCCGTTATGTAGTAACTGTAATAACGAAGTTTTAAATTTTATCAGTTTTATATAAAGCACTTTGGTTGTTTTACTTTGTTGTACACTACCTCGGACATTGCCGAGATGGTAACAGTTCTATTTATTTGAGAATGTCTTGCTAAAGGCTCTTAAATAAATGGGGGTGTTACAAAGTGGTATCAGAGCGAACGATCCTCAGGCCTAAACCAAATGAACAATAATGAACATAGGAAGAGTCAAATAAATTGAACCCCAGGTTAGTAACTGTTAGGAGCCCCCGGGATTGGGATGAGTTAGGGGCCCCCTCAAACCAAGCCACTGGCCCTATCTGTCTAACCTGGAAACCCTTGAGTGATACAGAGAGTGGGTAGTAACAATAATAAAGGATTAGACCTTGCCTACGCTGTGCTAACATTCTTGCAGGAGAAGAATGAGGTAAGTGATAATGTGAATTATGGAAGTGATGGGCATTAGAATATTATGATTGATATGGAAATGCTGATTGATCGAAATGATTGATTTGGAATAATTTTAATGAGTATGGATGATGTATATTTATTGAGCAATAGTTGGAGTGATATGATCATATGATTTCGTTGTTTTGAAATGTTCATACGGTTATCTGGTATTTAAATGATTATTGTATTATATGATGTTGATGTTTAACTCCTGGTATTAGTGAGTAATTCTGTTGATCTTATGATTATATGTTATAGCAAACCCTGTCTAGTGATATGCGGAATGTGTTGCCTTAAGCCATGAATCTTATATAGTTAGGTGTTGCATATATCGTACTTAGAACCTTATGCCTATATACGCACCTAAATTCGTTATAAAGTTAGTAATCAATAAGGGACATCTTAGTAACTCCTAGTTTATATATTTCCGTACCCTAATAAGTTGTGTTGGCACGATGATAGAAACTAATGCATTGTCTATACATACATGATTATTGAGTTATTTAGTTGACTTATTTTTGATTTTGCAATCTTTATCGTTTTCTAGATGACAATTACCTGTTAATATGGTGCAATGTGATTTCCATGCTTCAGATGATATTTCAACATGTTTAAAGGAGGAATGATTTTGTTTCGATGTGATAATGTGAAGTGATTTTAAGGAACAAAATTCTTAATAAATTTTCATAATGTTACCTTGTTTGTACTGGCTGCCATTTAAAATGTGTTCCATATATGAGTATAAAATTTTTATGTATGATAACCTTCTGAGTTAGCTTCCCAGTGATTTTGGTTTCATGCGTATACGAGTTATATTTTGCGAGAAATAAATATTTTAGTCGACAGTGGTCAGATTGTTATTGCACAGTTCTGTTTTGACCCATGTTTTTGCAAAAGAAACCATTTAAAATGTATTTATTATTTATGTATAATTCCAACTCCACTGTCTAGTATATTCATTCGTGTTTTCAAAATAATAAGCCATGTAAAATCTTAAAGAGTCGTTATTTAATTGTGATTTTTGCAAGTTGTCCAATTTTCTGCCTAATTGTTGTAATGTTTCGATTCAGACCAACTGAGTTGTAAAATATGTTATAAATACTTCCCCTTAAGCTTTGGACTTCATCCTTTCTCCTATGAGTATGTAATTCTTTATATTTTTCTAATACTATGGTAGCTCAGAAAATGGTTGGGCGGTTATTTAATCATGATTTTTGAAAGTTGCAGCATGCTGTATGATTGTTGAAGTTGTAAGTTATGTAATTTTCAATATAAAATTTTGATCAAATATGAATATGTGATGTACCCATGTCATATCCTGATATGATATTAGTAACATGAACAGTAGGCATATGATATGAATATGAACCTATTAGATGATAGTATAATCTTATTCATTTCGGTGTGTTATATATAAAGTAGTTTCATTATACAGGTGCTATTACATTCCATTAATGAGACCTTATGATATACATGAAATGTTTTAATTCGTCGAGTATGAACTATGAGTTAACCGATTGCCTACATTGATGTAAAAGTGTTAATTTTGTGTCAGAATTTCCAAAGGTATATATGTGTTAGTTGCCTTGATTTTTTACTGTGTAGCATGAAATTGACGAGTATGATTTGTTGCTTTAAAAGTCGGATGCTAGTTGCCAAGTATAGAGTAATAAAATTATCAGATGACTTGGGACTAATGTTTCGATGATTTTATTAAACATTGGATGTGGAATTTCGTAATGGGGTTACGGGGATGTAACCATGTTTTAAGGAGGATAGGATTGTAAAATCTTAATGATTTATGATATGGCTAGTTGTTATGACATGGAAAATTGATATGTCGTGATTGTTTGAATATACTTAATAATCCTGTTTACTCCTGTTATGCATTATATTGTGATTCGTGAAGTATCCTTTAATTTAGTTATGCGTTAAACTTTGAGGACAAAGTTTTCTTAACGAGGGTAGAATGTAATATTTCGCGTTTTTAAGCCTATATAAGTGTTACTTGTGTTGTTTCGTGCTTGTTAGATGTTTTGTTATCGTTACGGGGTGGCGAACTTCGGGACGAAGTTCATTTTAAGGAGGGAAGACTGTAATACCCCGTATATTAGCCTCGGTCAATGACAGTCAACCATGTTTTATACAAGTATTTCAAATGGAATGTTTATAAAGTAATTTACGTAAACCGTTATTAACTTATTATTTTGTAAATCGTATTTCTACGATTATTTCGTATTTCACTATTATTTTATATTTGATGATTATTTCATAAAATGACATTTCATTCGTATTTCTTTAATTTTAATAATAAATTTATAATTAAATATATTCCTTATTTATATCTAGTCCTCATTTATACCTAATTCTTATTTTATTTAAGTCGTAATTATATTTAAAACCTATTTTTATATATTCCTACGTAATTGCTAATATTTTTATATTTATATGGTTATTACAATTATTTCTATTATCGTTATTGACATTATTTTTATAAACTCGTTTTACTGAACTAAACGTTATGCTAGTATTAGTATCGTGAAACAATATTATTGTATATTTATATAACGTGGTTAATATTATGATAACTATTTATGTTGGACGTGTTTTACGATTTCGTAAAGAGAACGTTAGATATAATAAAATAATGAGACGGTGGTATTGAAAATGGGAGTCAGGGCCGAGTATTTAACGGGGCTTGATTACGAGCCTTACGATATTTAGTTGCGGGTATCCATTGAATATTTTATTAAATACATACATAAACCATCTATGCATTTAAACTACACTCGTTTAGGGTTTTGTCCAAGTCATATCGTGCCTTTTCTCGTTCTCCTCCTTGCTCACTGCGTACTCTTCGTGTTGCTGCTACTTGACCCTCTGCTTCCTCTTCTTCAAATTATTCTTCACTTATTTTATATGTCAGTCATCAAGGTACGATTTATATATTGTTTTATGGTGTAATTCGTTTATCGTTTTATGTGGTGTGACCGTCTAATTGATATAATTGCGTAATCACCGAATACCCGACCGATGAGACCATGAACTGACCTAGACCGGGACTAAGGTTAATGGGGGGTTGTCGTGGGATGGTGGATGTGACAAGATAACCACCGTGGTAGTGGCGGTAGGGAGAAAAACGTGGAGGATTCGTAATGCTTAAGACGAGATTTTCTAGTGGTAGAGGCCATGCGAGGGTTGGTGGTTGATGGGGTTAGGTTAGTCGGATTGGGGCGGTTCTGGGTAGGTGTCGTGGCTGGTGGTTGGTGGTGGTTTGTGCGGCCGCTGCCGGAGGAAAAACAGGGACATGGTGTGTATGAGTCAGCATGTTTGTGCAGTTGTTGCAGGCGTTTTAGGTGGTGTCGAGGCCTGGTTGTTTCCACCAGGGACTCGTGGGAGGTGAGTGGTGCCGAGGGTGGTGTCAGGTGGTGGTTAGGGTAGCGGTGTTGGTGGCTGGAGTCGCGTTTGCCGAGAAGGGAAACACGGGTGGCGTTGAAAACAGAGTATACGGGTTGTGCGCAGGCTGTTTGAGCGGGTTGTGGTGGCGACAGTGGTGGTCTTAGGAGGGTAGCCTAGGGGTGTAATTGGTGGTATGTAGTACAGGTTAGAGGTTAGAGCTGCTAGTGGTGGCTGTGGGTGGCTAGAAACGGGGTGGTGGTGTCGTGAAGTAAGGCGCGCGAGTAGGGTACACGGGGTTGCTGCTACTGTTGTCGTTATTTTCTGATTTTTTTGGATGTGTCGTGGGATTATGATAGTTGGTGGCTGAATGTTGTGTTTGTTAGCATTATTATTATTTATATTATTATTTTATTATTATTATTAAGTACCATTATTATTGTTATTACATTATTACTTTATTATTATTATTATTGGTGTTGTTATTGTTGTTGTCTTGCCAACATAATATTATTATTATTATTATTATTATTATTATTATTATTATTTATATTATTATTGGTATGATTGCTATAATATGATTATTATTAGTAGATGTTGCGCATGTTATTAATTTTATTCAAGTTGTTAAGTAATTTTATACAAGAATGTGACGGTTGTCAATTGTTTGATTATATTCCCATGTTCGGTTAAGCTAATTGAAATAGTTATGTTTATACGGTCTCGTTATGCGTGATATATTATTTAAATAATTAATTTGAATACTAAATATATTAAATTAGTTTGCATAATTGTGTTAGTTAGTGATTGTGTATATTATATTGTTAGGTGACGATTTTGAAGTGCCATTATTCTGTTAACTCGCTGGCTTGCTATTGGACTATATTGCTATACAGGTAGGATACACTGACACTATACTCTATGAGGTGTTATGAATGAATGTTGGATTGTCTGTTATGAATGCTGAGCATGATTTACATGAGAATGATATTGGTTGGATTGAGGGTTAATTGTTATTATTATTGGTATGCGCATTGCGTTATTTAATAGCATGATTGATTAAGACTATTGTTGCATTCATGAGCATGGCATGTGCATTGGATACGGATTTGAGATGATGAGATATTATTGGGCCCAGGCTAGTTCTGCAGGACTAGACCTGGTGACCTCAGCTGTTATGCTGGTGTTCGGCGACGGCCGATTATAGTCTGCCGGGAGGTTCGGTATGGCTGGGTGTTACGGGTTTGAGATTGAGATTTGTGATTGAGATTGAGATTGAGATTGAGCTCGAGCATATCATTGCATTTGCATATCATACTTGTTGCATTATAATTATTGTGTTACTCTACTCAACCGCGAGGTTGACAGTGTATTCGTGTACACCTACGATGATCCAGAATGGGGAGTAGATTATACAGGTCAGAGACAGATGAGTTAGGAGCTGGGGCAGGAATGTGAGATGCATACTTTGGCCGACCTAGAATTACATCACATCTAGAGAAGTCATCAGTTGTTTTTTTTCTTTTCCGTTATGTAGTAACTGTAATAACGAAGTTTTAAATTTTATCAGTTTTATATAAAGCACTTTGGTTGTTTTATTTATTTGAGAATGTCTTGCTAAAGGCTCTTAAATAAATGGGGGTGTTACATCTTAACCCGTCCCCACCACCGCAACAACAACAACAACCATACGTGACACCACACAAACAACAGTTTCCAAGGGCCCCATAATTTCCTAATCCTCAGCATGGAAGTTCCTCAACTGGAGGAGTTTCCGAGATTGGTGAGCTGAAGATAATGATTCAATCATTGGCCACGCAGATGTCAAAGTCCGACCAAGCAAACAACGCAACAATTAAAATGCTTGAGTCGCAAATAGCTCAACTTGCCACCAACCAATCCGCAAGGCAACCGGGACATTTGCCCTCCCGATCTGAGAAGAGGAAGGAAACACTTAACATGGTGACCCTCAGGTCTGAAAACATGTACTCCAATGCTAAAGTTGCTGACCCTGCGTTGTTTGTTAATGTTTCAGGTACAAAAGACGTGAAAAGAGCTGAAAATGCCGTCGAAGAGCTCGATCGAGAGGATTCTGGTTCTCGATCGAGGGGATTATCTGAAGAACTGCTCGATCGAGAGCCTACAAATTCTCGATCGAGCCATGTGACTGATGAAAGTGTTCGATCGAGCACTATGAAAGATGAAGTTGCTCGATCGAGAAGGGTAGAAGGTCGATCGAGCAGTTCTTTTGCTGAAACTGGTCGATCGAGCAGAGTGGAGCCTGAAAGTGCTCGATCGAGAGCCCCCAATCAAAGAATGCTGAATAATGAATTAATCCGTGATACACACAAGGCAGATTCTGATGTGCACGCTCCATTCCCGGGACGTTTAAGAAAAGAAAAGAAGACAGAACCGGAGTTCGCCAGATTCGGTCAACTCTTTCAAGGCCTGAACGTTCATATCCCTTTCCTAGACTTAGTGAAAAAGTACCGTCCTACCTCAAGTTTATGAAGGATATTTTGTTACGTAAACGTTCAGTTAATGAAATTGAGACCGTTGCCTTTTCTGAAGAGTGCTCCGCACATCTTCAGTACTGAACCCCGACTAAGCTGTCCGACCCGGGTAGTGTTTCTATTCCATGCCACATAGGACTGCATTTTATCGACAGAGCTTTATGCGATCTGGGCGCTAGTGTTAGCGTCATGCCGTTGTCCTTAGCTAGGAGGTTGGGGTTTAATCAGTTTCATTTTACGAACATGTCCGTTCAAATGGCCGACAAATCAATGACTAGACCTCTAGGAGTCTTAGAGGACATCACAGTTAAGATTGGACGATTCTTTATACCAGTTGATTTTGTTGTGCTTGACATTCCTGAGGACTCTTATACACCAATCATCCTTGGTCGACCATTCTTACACACGGCCCAAGCTATAGTGGAAGTTGGGTTGCGTACTTTGACCTTTAGAGTTGGGGGTGAGGAACTTGTTTCTACTAAACCTGCAACTCACAAGGGACCCATGCGCATCTTAGAGTGCAATGTCCTTTATGCCGTAGATTCCGACCCTACTCCCATGGATGAGACACCGTCTTCCGAATCTATGCTTGTTGATGACCCCCCACATGTTATTACTCTTCCGACCCCACGAACGCCTTTGCCTCGCGCTGAGAGCAAAAGAAAGGTCCGCATTTCCGTGTTTAAATGTACAGGGGCAGGCTGGGGCAATTTTGCAATAGAGCCAAGCACGGAGAAAGAGAAGAGCGTAGCGGAGTTGTTCAAGGAATACAAGGAAGAACGGAAAGCGGAAAATGAACCACCGGTGTGGCGTAGGAAGGTGAAGGCCCACAAAGCTGAGACTAGTTCGTCACAACAACGGTCGAAGGACGGACAAGATGATTTTATGGAGGATTAGCCGGGTTTGCAACCCCGCGCAAGTTGTAAATAGGATAATTTCTTTTTGCATTTTCGTTTTTAAACTTGTTGAAATTTTTTTTGATAGAACATCCGTAGTTAGACGATAGTAGTTAGTTTAAACTGTTTTTTTGTAGACTCGAACAAAGATTTTGTGATTTTGGGACATTGTTAATCCGCTTTTTGCAGGTACATATAAGCCGCACCAAACAGAAACTCATCAAAGTGCGTGCCAGTTGAAAAGTACTCGACCGAGAGGATTATTTCTCTCGATCGAGTAAATTTGGAGGGAGAAGTGCTCGATCGAGGGATTTATTCCTCGATCGAGAAGAAAAGAGATCAAAGGTCCCAAATCTCTCGATCGAGAAGTCACTGTTCTCGATCGAGACCTCTCAAGTAAAAAAGTTCTCGATCGAGAGGATTTTTCTCTCGATCGAGCGCTTTTTCGGTCTATAAATGAAAATTTTCGACCTTTGCACTTCATTTTTTCTTCAATCGAAACTTTTTGTTCTTCCCCAATTTTTCAAACTTTTCATCTTAATCTGCTAATTAAGTGCTTTTTTACCCAAATTAATCACTACATTGTGTTACCCACTTACCATATACCTCAATTTAATCAAAAGCCCCTTCTAAAAAACCCGATTTCGTGCCCAATTCAAATTTTTGAGTTTTAGGGTTTCAATTCGATTTTTTTCGAATTTGTAGTTTTTGGTCTGATTTCTTTGCAGTTTGTGGGTACAAAGATCATCAAGTAAGTGTTCTCTCTCTCCTTTTGCTTATTTAACACCCCCATTCCCGAATTTTTCGACATTTAGGGTGTTAGTTTAGGGAGCTGGAAACTGTGACTTGCATTCACTTATTTCGTTTTCTTACTTGATAATTTTGTAGTTAATGGATTCAGTAGATAAAACCCCTGTTCCCGGATCCTCTGTCGAGACAATTGTCTCGAATGTTGTGCACGAAATAACAGAGCAACACTCTGTTGCTGCTGTCGAGGTGCCGGAGCAGCCCCCTGTCGCTGCCACTGATGTTGCGACGGTGTCTACCGACACTGTCATTCCTGGGGAGAGTTTGTTGCTGGTCTACCGGCTGTTGAGGGTACAATTGCTCCTCAAGCAACTTATGGTACCCCTGTTTTAGTAGAGGATGTTGCGACGGAGTCCGAGAGTGGCTCCGAGGACAAGACTGATTCTGATGAGAGTGAGGATGTTGGCCAACCGCGTCCTCCGTTTTCTTTGCTTGCCGCGGGTGCTATGCCGAGGTACTCCAAGATTCCTTAAGTCCCTCGTCCTAAACCTGTGACCACTACCACCACTCCTCCTAGGCCTCATGTGGCCACTACTACGAGCTCCACTGCTGTTTCCACCGAGCTCACTACCGTTTATGAGGCTATTGATGTTACGCCTCCTGCTGCTGAGCCCACTTCAACTAGGGCTGTTGTCACTCCACGAGGGACAAACCTCGCTCCTTTGCCTAAAAGGCCTGAGGTACGCTTCATTTCCGCAGATCACCGTTCTAGGTTGTCTGCTCTTTTGACTTTTCCCCTCACCCCGACCCGTTTCCTCGCATGTACCGACCTAGAGACTCTAAGTATTTATGAGGAGGTTTGTAGTTTACTCAACGGGACGGGGATGTCTGATTTGATAGGGATGGGGGAGCTCACTTTGGATAGACCGACCTATGAGTTCTTTAACTCCTTCTCCTTTGACCCAGAGAGTTTTAGGCAAGACCGCAGTCGCCCCTGCATTTATTTTCGACTCCTGAATGAGTCGTTTGACTGGACCTTGGGGCATTTTGGGGAGACCTTAGGCCTCTTTAGTGATGGACTTATCGAGCCTCCTAGGAATCTCGTACCTCAGTTATGGGCTGCCCTTTCTCACACACCGTTTTCTGCTCGGAAGGGAGCCCATGTCCATACCCCTGCCCCTCGTTATTTCCTTCGACTTTTGGGTGAGACACTATTTGGGCGACCTGAGCCCAATAACATCACCAACACTGAGCATGCCATCTTAGCCGGGTACCTGAACATTGATCCACGTACCCCTTTCGTTCTTAACATTTCATAGTTGGTGGCTCCGTATTGGGGTGGTATTGGGAGGAAGGTCAAGACTGTTGTGGTCTGCGGCCGATTGATCACTAGGTTCCTCCGTCGCGTTAACCCCACCTACCTTGAGACCATTAGCCTAGTGGGGGAGGTTGGTCGACTCGACATAGAGGCCATGCGCGTTTTTAGATGGCTAGATGGTATGACGTGGAAGATATGTGGCTACCCATCCGTGACCTTACCTTGTGCCACACTTCCTCGTCTCATGCCGCTCCCTATTGTTGAGAGAGCAAGACCGACTCCTACCACCTACCATCTCACATTCACCACCGCACCCCCCTCTTCTTCTAGCAAGAAGAGGAAGCGCGAGATTGGGCAGTCTTTCCAGTCGCCGACCCAGACACCGACTCGGGTTGGACCCACGTCCACGTCCACGCCGACGTCCGTTCCCACGTTCACCTTCATGCCTACACCATCACTCACACTCACACCCACTCCTACTCCCGTTACCCCTACTACTATCACTCACTCAGCTTCACCTTCACCTTCGTCTGCGCCTACACCTACCCCTACTCCTGCTCCTTCTGGGATGGTTTATCCTCCCAACTTTGTTTTAGCTCCTGCCTTTGAGGCGCCTCCGGTCTCAGACCAAGGGCGTCGTGATCCTGTGCTTGATGGCATTTGCAGGTACCTCACCGAGATGCGTCTGTGGGGAATAAACATGTATTCACCCTTAAAAAAAACAGGATTATAACGAAAATTACATATGCGATTATGGTCATAAGATGAAAAAAACATGAAATAGAAATACAACCTTAGGTCCTTGCGCGAATGGCCTAAGAACAGGAATTAAAGTAAATTCCCTCCTATAACTTGCACCCAAGACTTTGTCTGAGACGATGCCGTGTGTGCTAGAAATGCTCTCCAATTGCCTTGCAATATGGGGAGAGTTTTGTGAGGTTTTACAGATGTAAGTTCTAGGTTTTTGGGAAAGCAGTTCTCAAAAACCCTAGTTTTCTAAGAGAGAGTTTTTCTGTCAGTAGAATGAGTCACCTGACAAAAGGAGAAGTCCTCTCCTTTTGTAATACTCGGTTGGTCGAAATAGGCTAGGGTAAGAGTGGGCTTTCCACTCTTACCTTATTCTCTTGCGTGATTCGAATTAATCATGTAATCCGTATTAGCTAAAATTATTTAATCCGTATTAAATAATAATCTCAACATCTTATTGACTAATTTAATAGTCAATACCTCTGACTAACTGTTTAGTCGTATCCGGCATAAATGTGACTGTATTTTCATACCTTCACATGTCTCAAACGTGTCCTATAGGTGTGACGTATAGGGACCAATTGATCACCGCCATCCGTATGACAATAACGTCAAACTTATCTAGCAAGCCAACCGTTATTGATAAACGTGGATCAACTGATAATAATAATGAAGTATGCTCTTGTGATCCTTTAAGAGATTTAGAAAGTCATTGTACTAAATGTCAAGGACACCAGCCCCAACAATCTCCCACTTGTCCGTACAAGGGTATGTGCAATGACGTTATCGTACTACATGTGGAGGACACCAGCTCCAAGAAACTCCCACTTGTCCGTACAAGTGTAGGTGCGATAACCGATTCTCATATCCTATTAAAATTTCTCCCACTCAATGTAAGACAATTTGCAAATCCGTATTCGCAAAGGTCGTATCTTACAATCGATCTGTATAAAGAGTGGTTTCCCTGACTAGAGAGTAACTTAACTGATAAAACGAATCTGTATTCGAGCATGGCCATGCATTTCAGCCACTACTCCTCGAGTGGCCCTGAGAAATGATAAAATCCTGATAAGGGTTTGGATATTTCCCTCAACTCGAATCCTGAAGATGTAAGCGCATCATGAAATAACCCAGAAAAAATCCTCTTGGCCCCTATTGCGGAAGACCGTGGGAAAGAAACCAAAGTTACCCAAAATCTGCCTTAATCTCACGAGACAGTTGAAAGTCAAAAGACTCGACTCTAAGGAACACTATGGAGGTCCTATCCACGACCTGGCACCCAATGTTATAAAACATTTTGGACTCCATAACATTGTCACGGGGTGTCCTACGAGATATCCGTATAACTCGCCTTTGTGATTGATCAGTCAACTGTTTGACTTATGGCTCGTTGAACCCACCATCAACCAATGTCACAAAATGATTACCTGAGTTATCAGCTCAAGAGGGTAATCAAGGACTAAAAACAATGTAATGTTAATCAGTTCACTTTGTGGTGTTCAAAATTGGCGTACAATTCCACATGAAAAACAAAACATAAAATATCATGACGATGAGGTTGTAAAAGAGTACACAAGAAAATGAATTATAACATGTATTCATAAAAGAGTACTACAACTTAGGAACACATCTAATTCCAATGGAATTAATGTGCCCTTCATGCTTATCACGTGGTAATGTTTTAGTGAGAGGATCGACTATGTTGTCATCCGTAGCGATCTTATCAATGAATCTCTCCTTTTACGCGGACTCAGTTGTAGAATCTGCTGTAACACTTTGTTTAGAACTTTTCCAGCTGACAGCAGCGCCATTAAGAGTAAAAACGAATCTAGACTGAGATTTCCTGTCGTCTCGATCCGTTTGGAAGCTAGCAATTGCGTAACCAGTGGCGCAGAGCGTCGTGTCGCCTCCATAAGTCAATCCTCAATCTTGAGTCCTCCGTAGGTACTTAAGAATGTTTTTCACGGCCATCAAGTGTTGTTCACCTGGATGAGCTTGGAATCGACTCGTCATACTCAATGCATATGCAACGTCTGGACGTGTGCATATCATGACATACATGATCGATCCTATAGCCGAAGCATAAGGAATCCGACTCATGCGCTCTTTCTCTTCCAATGTCTTAGCTTCTTGAGACTTGCTCAAGTGAAGCCCAGTAGCCATAGGAAGGAACCCTTTCTTGGAGTTCATCATACTGAATCTCTCTAGAATCTTATCTATATAAGAATCCTGACTGAGAGACAACATCCGTCGTGATCTATCCCTGTAGATACGGATGCCCAAAATTCTCTGTGCCTCTCCCAGATCTTTCATCTGGAAATGGTTTTTCAACCATGCTTTAACCGAAGATAGGAGAGGTATGTCATTCCCAATCAAGAGTATGTCATCAACATACAGTACTAGGAAGACAAACTTGCTCCCACTCGACTTGATATAGAGACATGGTTCCTCGACTGATCGAATGAAACCATTCTCTTTTATCACTTGGTCGAAGCGATGATTCCAACTCCGTTATGCTTGCTTAAGTCCATAAATGGAACGCTTAAGCTTGCAAACTTTCTTAGGATGTTCCGGAACAATAAAACCCTCAGGCTGTACCATGTACAACTCTTCCTCCAAATAACCGTTTAAGAAGGCGGTTTTAACGTCCATCTGCCAGATTTCATAGTCATGAAATGCGGCAATCGCTAAGATAATCCGAATGGAACGTAGCATGACTACGGGTGAAAAGATCTCATCGTAGTGCAAGCCTGGCACTTGGGTGAAACCTTTAGCAACTAGTCTTGCCTTGTGAATATCTTGTTGTCCTTCCATGGCATGCTTTATCTTGTAAAGCCATTTGCATTGAAGGGGGCGTACCTTTGCAGGTAGGTCCACAATATCCCACACGTTGTTCTCATACATGGAGTCCATCTCGGATTACATGGCATCTAGCCATAGCTTTGAGTCGGAACTAGTCATGGCACTTTTATAGGTTGTGGGTTCGTTACCCTCTAAGAGTAAGATGTCATCTATGTCATGTTCCTCGACCATACCTATGTATCTGTCTGGAGGAATAGAGACTCTTCCCGACCTCCTAG
Organism: Silene conica; assembly: GCA_029255685.2. Lineage (NCBI taxonomy): Eukaryota > Viridiplantae > Streptophyta > Magnoliopsida > Caryophyllales > Caryophyllaceae > Silene > Silene conica. The sequence goes on from CM055314.2 coordinate 82,162,216, forward strand.
GTTCCTCAGGAATATCTGCCGCAGCCGAGGTTTAAGGAACTGCTTCCTCGGTAGTTGGTTCTTGAATCTCCGATAAATCGAAGGTTCTATTACTCGACTTGTTCTCGAGAAATTCTTTCTCTAAGAACGTCGCACTAGCCGCAACAAAAACACGTTGTTCGGTTGGCGAGTAGAAGTAATGACCAAAAGTTCCTTTTGGATAGCCTATAAAGTATGTCTTGACCGATCGCGGGCCTAGCTTGTCCTCGTGTCTCCACTTGACATAAGCTTCGCAGCCCCAAACCCGAATAAAGGACAAGTTAGGGACCGTTCCCTTCCATAACTCGTATGGAGTCTTGTCAACAGCTTTAGATGGACTTCGGTTAAGTATTAGAGCGCCTGACAAAAGAGCATAGTTCCACAATGAATCAGGCACAACGGTGTGACTCATCATGGATCGAACCATATCAAGTAGAATTCGATTTCTTCGTTCGGACACACCATTTAATTGTGGTGTTCCAGGTGGAGTCAACTGTAGAACGATGCCACAGTCTTTAAGGTGTTGATCAAACTCGTGAGAGAGATACTCGCCACCACGATCAGATCGTAGTGCTTTAATCTTTCTTCCCAGTCGGTTCTGTACCCGATTCTGGTATTCTTTGAACTTGTCAAAGGATTCACTTTTATGTTTCATTAAGTAGACATAGCCATATCTACTCAAATCATCCGTGAAAGTGATGAAATACCTATAGCCTTCTCGTGTGTTGATCGACATAGGGCCACATACATCCATATGTATGAGTCCTAATAGGTCGGCAGCGCGCATTCCAACACCTTTGAAGGAAATACGAGTCATCTTACCGATGAGACATGATTCACACGTGCCATATGATTCGAAATCAAAGGTCGAGATAGCTCCATTCTGTATGAGCTGTTTTACGCGTTTCTCATTTATATGTCCCATACGGTAGTGCCATAGGTAAGTTTGATCTTTGTCTTCAACCTTTAACCTCTTGTTATTCACGTGTAATATTTCGGTGGTTTGATGTAAAACATAAATTCCATTCATGGAAACTGCCTTGCCATAAATCATATTGCGTAACTAGAAAATACAGCTATTGTTCTCTATTACAAATGAAAAACCGAGTTTGTCAAGCGCAGAAACAGAAATAATGTTTTTGGATAAACTAGGAACATAATAACAGTTATACAAAGATAACTCGAATCCACTTGGAAGCTGGATCACGTATGTTCCCCTCGAGACTGCAGCAACTCGTGCTCCATTCCCGACACGCAGGTCAACCTCACCCTTTATGAAGGGCTCTTGGTTTCGGAGGCCCTGCACATGATTACACAGACGAGAACCACAACCAGTATCTAGTACCCAAGTTCCGTAACTTGCATGGTTAATCTCAATCATGTGAATAAAAGAAGAAGAAGACAAACCAACAGGAGTAACGCGGCCTGCCTTAATGTCCTCACGATACACGGGGCATGTGCGCCTCCAATGCCCAGTCTTGTGGCAATGGTGGCATTGCATGCTAGTATCCTTACTCTTTGTCTTACATTGTGAGTTGCTCGACTCACCGGACCCACTCTTAGCAAATCCTGACTTCTTGAACTTAGGCTTACCTACCGCTAGGTCGCCTTGAGCTTTAGCTTTCCCTTTACCTTTACCCTTACTGGAGATCATGAGAACATTCTGCTTCACGCTCCCACTTAATATCAAATCCTTCTCGGTCTGTACGAGAAGGGAGTGGAGCTTATGAGGAGTCTTCTTCATGTCGTTCATGTAATAGTTGGCCCTAAAGAGGGCGAACCCATCATGAAGCGAATGAAGCATTCGATCAACGATTATGTTCTCACTGATCTTGCAGTTTAGGGCCTCCAGTTTCTCGATATTCTCAATCATGTTGAGAATATGTGGGCTAACAGCTTGGCCCTTCTGGAGTTTCGCTTCAAAGAAGCGACAGGTATGCTCATAAGAAACGATTCTCGGAGCTTTCGAGAATTCGTTAGTGAGCGTGGTGAAAATCTTGTTTGCACCATGGGAGATGAAGCGTCTTTGCAAATTGGATTCCATTGCATAAATCAGTACGTTCTTTATCGCACCCGCTTCCATGACGAAGTCGCTATGAGCGCGAACTTCGTTAGCTCTAGCTCCAGTTCCTGGGTGTGCCGGAATAGGCTCAGTCAAGTATTTGAGCTTTCCGTCAACAATGGCAGCATTTCGTAATGCTGCCTCCCAGTCAGAGAAGTTTGGCCCATCATTTCTCAGTCTAGTAGACTGATTCATGGAGTCCATGAAGGCTTTAAGCTGGCACTTGGCATTGGGTCTTCACCAGCCATTTGTTATTTTAGTAGTTTAAGTTTGATCGTGTTCTACACTGAAAGGAAGATAAAACAAAACCATATAAGCAACTCATCGTTGTGATTTAAGTCTATTTTAAATTGAATTTAAACTCGTAGACTCAAGCATTTATATAATTGACCTCCCTCAAGAATTATATAAACGATCCCAAGACTCAATTTCCGTAAATTGATAAGCCCACAGCTTGGCTAATTCCACCGTTGGAACTCTTGGTCGATAGATTTCCGTAAATCTTATCTTTTAGTCCATCATAGTCGCTAGATAGTATCTAGTGACCACAATGTTGAGATAAAATAAATCATCTGTTCCCACTTACCCGACGTAGAAGGGGTCATATTATGGCTACCGACGAAGAAGGGATTCATGTGAGTCTGATTTATAAAGACTTGTCTCAATTTTAGGTTATACGAGGAAGACCCCATCAACTTATATTTATCCATTTTAAGTGAACTAATATCTAGCATAGTCGTGAATGAATGAAATAAAGTGATGGCTTTAATTTACATGTGAACGTGACATCTGTATGTCACAGAAAACTAACGCGTAACCTCTATATGAGTCAGTTTTCAGGCATGTTATAGGTGGTTTGGTTTTAGGCGGAATATGATGCAAACTATTATCGATGAAAGCATAAAAGAAATGCAATAAACGTAAATAAACGTCCTAGTGTGGCCTATCCTACCAAAATAAACATAAAAACAACTTGGAATCCACCGTTGGACCCTAGAAGCTTGTCTTGATGTTCCATCTTGGTCTTTGCAGCGGGAGTGACCATCCGGTCTCCGTCTTTGGTCTTCACAAAATTACTAATTTAAATTACAAAAGTAAACCTATTTACATTCTAATTTAAATACAAAAGTAATTACATGGCAAAAACCAAAACGGAGATACAAGATCTCAAAATTACAAACAAGACCGTGTTCCATCATTACGGTAACACAATCTTCTAAGACCACACTAAGTTACAACCGTTTGCAAAAATTAAATACGTTATAGAAAGCATTCATAAGCATTCAACAAGACGATAAATAAAATGCATCAACTAAAACAAATTCATTCATGACATAATACCGTTATTATGTTTAATAAATTTATCAAACCACCTTACGAGATTAAAAATTATGTGATTATACCGTTTTAATCACATTAATCTTAATGATTATTATAATCCATTATTTTAAATTGTTTTAAAATAATATGTATCTTACGAGTGTGAACCGTTTCACAAAAGTTGATATACTATTTCCGTATATAGTATATTACTATTGGCCAAGTGAAAATAAGATAAAATTATTTTCGAAAAAATCTGCCAGAACAGGGTTTGCTCGATCGAGTCACTAAAGTACTCGATCGAGTAACCTTGACAGACTGGGTTTTACTCAATCGAGTAAAACAGGTTCTTGATCGAACCCCTAAAATTTCAGGAAACCAAAATTTTCAGAAAAATTAAAATACCCTGAAAACTGTTCGACCGAATTAAAGCGAGGTCGATCGAGGAACAGTGTCAGACGAGATGCTCGATCGAGCAAAACAGGTACTCGATCGAACACAAAAAATTTCAGAAAACTTAAAATTTTCAGAAAAGAAAATAAACCCTGACAACTGTTCGATCAAATAAAAACATGATCGATCGATGAACAGTGTCACTCGATCGAGTACAGCAAGTCTTGATCGAGTGACGGGTTAACGAAGCAGACTACGAACGAGTAGAAATACGCTCGTTCGTAGAATCCAAAGTACTCAATCGAGTCACAAAGTGCTCGATCGAGTGACTGGTTTCTGAAAAACTGCTCGATCGAGCCAAAAAGTGCTCGATCGAGTGACGAATAGCAGAATAATGCTACGAACTGTTTAAAACCAAAAACGAGTGTTTATTATTGATTTTAATCGAGTAAATCAACAATAAACAACAACAAAACTTACATACTGTTAAAAATATCGATTAATTAACAATATGCAATTAAAAATCGAAAAACATGATCGATTTTTCTCAAAATTGGCACACGGCCAAGACACAAGTGCGAGATGCAAATTTTCAGTTTTAAAACTTATGAAAAACACAATTGCAAAATTTTCGTGGCCTTGGCTCTGATACCACTTGTGGGGAATAAACATGTATTCACCCTTAAAAAAACAGGATTATAACGAAATTACATATGCGATTATGGTCATAATTAAGAAGAAAAAAAAACATGAAATAGAAATACAACCTTAGGTCCTTGCGCGAATGGCCTAAGAACAGGAATTAAAGTAAATTCCCTCCAATAACTTGCACCCAAGACTTTGTCTGAGACGATGCCGCGTGTGCTAGAAATGCTATCCAATTGCCTTGCAATATGGGGAGAGTTTTGTGAGGTTTTACAGATGTGAGATCTAGGTTTTTGGGAAAGCAGTTCTCAAAAACCCTAGTTTTCTAAGAGAGGGTTTTTCTGTTAGTAGAATGAGTCACCTGACAAAAGGAGAAGTCCTCTCCTTTTATAATACTCGGTTGGTCGAAATAGGCTAGGGTAAGAGTGGGCTTTCCACTCTTACCTTATTCTCTTGCGTGATTCGACCCTAGTGCTAAAATATAGTTCGCGGGATTTAATTATAAATCGCATACACGTTATCAGATATTAATGTAGTCGATACATTAATAATGGTCTGATAAGAAAAATACGATATTGTATAATTAGCTAAATTAATATAACTGTTTATATTAATACGCGAATTCAATATTTAATTAAATATAACCGTTTATATTTAATTTACGAATTAATCATGTAATCCGTATTAGCTAAAATTATTTAATCTGTATTAAATAATTATCTCAACATCTTATTGACTAATTTAATAGTCAATACCTCTGACTAACTGTTTAGTCGTATCCGGCATAAATGTGACTGTATTTTCATACCTTCACATCTGTCAAACGTGTCCTATAGGTGTGACGTATAGGGACCAGTTGATCACCGTCATCCGTATGACTATAACGTCAAACTTATCTAGCAAGTCAACCGTTATTGATAAACGTGGATCAACTGATAATAATACCAAAGTATGCCCTTGTGATCCTTTAAGAGATTTAATAAGTCATTGTACTAACCGTCAAGGACACCATCCCCAACAGCGTCGGAACCAGGCTTTAGCCTTGTTCCCTATTTATGAGGACTACATCCGCACAGCGCGTCCCCTTCAAGCGGGATGGGTTCATCCCTCTTTCTACCAGTACCCAGAGGGTGGGTACCCTGCCTCTTCTTCATCTGATGAGGAGAGCGAGGAGACACCGGTAGCGAGAGAGGTTCGCCTACGTGCAGAGGCAGCAGCGAGGCGTACTACTAGAGAGGAGGAGGAGGATCCCACATATCGAGGGGAAGAGGCGCCTGGTGGTGATGATTAGGGCTCCCCTTGTTTGGTACTGTTTGGGGAAGCCAATTTTGTGAGTACCGCATTTTTCTTCCATCTTTTTAGTTTTACTTTTTGTTTTTAGGAGCATGTATTAGGTTGTTAACCCCTTTCCCATGGCTTGCTGGTTTTGCTGTGCTGAGAAGATAACGAGGGCGTTGTCTGTTTTGGTTTGGAGAGGGTATGCATCCTTTTGCTTCTGCATTTGCATCTAGTTTTGCATTCACGTTTATTGTTTTCATGTACATTTTAAAAAATTTCAACAATTCAAAAAATATCACGTTTACTTTTGCATTTAGTCGAGTCGGATTGGAGTTTTTCGATGATGACAAAGCTATTTATAGTCAAATATATGTCATGCTATGCCTATTTCGATCATTGCCTTGTGAGGTTTAAGCGTTGTCTCGAATTTCGTCATGGATTTTATGTTAGATCATTAGACTTGACTCGTAGTTTTGGCAATCTATTACACATTCTGAGCTTAGAGCCTTAAAACTGGTGACATTTATGACCGGTTACATTAGGATTGTGAGTAGTACTCCCTGCATTTCATGTCTTGCATGTGTATGAGTCTTGGTTTCTTATTGCCTACACGCACCGGTTAGAGGTCGGTATTACACGTTAGGAGAACTATTGCATCACCCCTTCCTCGTTTGCCCATTTAGCTCCACTTTTAGCCAAAAACTGCCTTTTGTCCCTTAACTACATCCTATATTTTGCCTACCCTTATGCTGAGCTAGGAAGTAGTGAAGGAATTTACTTGTTTATATCAGTTTTGGCCTGTTTTTATTGTCATTGGAGTGTGTACGAAGGAAATTGGGGATGTTTTGCTGAGTTTTGCTCGATCGAGAGCTTTTGAAGCTCGATCGAGAAGCTTTCTGGTAATAATATGATCAATCAAAGGCTTTTGGAAAGTTTGCTCTCGATCGAGAGCCATTTTACTCGATCGAGAATTTTGGGAAAGCAAAGTCCTCGATCGACCACCATTTTTGGTCGATCGAGAGGAATCAGCCACTGTTATCAACCGAAGGAAAAAAATTCAAAAGAAAATTAAAAAAAAAAAGGAAAAAAGAATTCAGAAAGAAAAAAGAAAAAAGAAAAAAAATGATGAAAAAATGAAAAAAAAAAATCAAATAATCGGTTGACAGTTGGGAATTTAATTTGGGTTGTGATGTGTTTGCCTATTTCAAAGGCAATGTGCTTAATGTTTAGTCGGGAGTTTGGGGATGCGTATTCACTTGGTTTGTAGGTTCTAGCTCGGCTTTAACCTCACTTTTCCATACTTGTTTTTGCCCCTTTTATCCCACTTAGCCTTACTTGCCCAAATTTGTAATAGTTCGGCGTGTAATGGACATTGACGGTGGTTGTGCGTGTGTACGGTGCTTGAAACCTTTATTCATACTAGTCTAGCATGCATGTTTTGTTGGTCGTAGTTTAGGCGAGAGTCTATACTTTCTTCTTCTTCTCTCTACATATAATTTACCATTTGCTTGATTGAGAGAAGAGAGATTCCAAGAGAGTCCGAAACTCTATGAGTCTAGCAAGGTCGAAAGTCTAACATGTTTTCCATGGTGTGTACAAATTCGTTCGCTCATTTCTGATCTTGGCATTGGTTGATTTTGTGCATATTGAGCATTTGGCATTGACTATTTAGTAGCTTTGAGTCTTACTCCATCCATTAGGTCCATAGTTTACTTTTAGTTTGCATTTAGTTTGCTTGAGGACAAGCAAAGGTTCGGTTTGGGGAAGTTTGATGTGTGCATTTTGTATAGACTTTTTAGTCTTCTTTTGGCACAAATTTTCATGTAATTTGGTGATTTATTATCATTTTATGCCCCGTATATGCTACTTTGTGTTTGTATTGTTGTTTTGCATATATAGACCAAAGTGTAGCGCAAACCGAGCTTGTTCTACCTCGAGTGTTGCATTTTAGTAGACGATGGAAGAAATGAGGACGGTTGAGCAATCATCGAGAAGCGTGAGGTGTATAATCAACCACTCAAGGAGAAAGTTAAGGAAATCTACCATTTTTGCCTGTCGAGGACCTAGTCGAGGAAGCGAAGTCCTCGATCGAGCTGCCCTGTGCTCGATCGAGTGGTTTCCATGTTCTATTTGCTCGATCGATAGCTCTTATGATCGATCGAGAGGTTTTGAAGAAGGACGAGTCGATCGAGAACCCATATCTCCTCGATCGACCGGTTTTGCTGGATTTGTGCTCGATCGAGAGGCAATTTCCCTCGATCGAGAGCTTTCTGCTGGCTCTTCGTTTTTTCAAACTTATTACATCAGTTTCGTTTTTTCTCTATTTAAGAACTCTCATTGAGTTCATTAGGTTATTTATCATCAATCTCTTATCAGACATTATCTTTCTTTTTCCCTAGCTTACTCCTTTTATTCAGAACTTTTGTAGCCGTCACTTTTATACAATATTTTTGTCATCTTTTTCATTCTCAAGGATTGTGTTACTCGTTCAAAGCCGGATTCTAATCGTAATTCTTACTCTCTTATCTCTTCCCTTCTGTTTTATTTTTATCCTTAATCTTTATCTCATGTTTGCTTGTTTTCGTTCTCAGTTATACCGTCACATATGCGCGTACTCTGTTTTCGTATACTTCGTCGCATCTCGCCTCTGTTTCCCGTTAGTTTCTTTCCCTGCTCATTGCTTATTTGTTTCTGCTTTCCCTTCCCTTTGCCATCTCGGATTATGTCTAGTTTAGTCATATAAAAATCCTGTTTAGAATCCTTAGTTATTTCGGTTTTGTATGCTTGTCCCGCATTTTGTTCCCGTTCTCAAAACTCGTAATTCATTCCTTATTATTCACTATTTCTCGTTATCTTCGCTATTCCTGTTCCCGCTTCAATATTCATATTTTATTTCCCGTATCACCATGTCATATGCTAGTTTAAGTTTAGTAGTCGTAATCGTTGTTAATACCGTGTTATGAGTAGCTAAACCGTTTAATATGCCGGGATAAGGGAACTTGTGTCGAATGCATGATAGGTGGTAGTCGGGATGGACAGTTTATGGTAGGAGTAATCGTTAAGTAATTTAATTCATGTTCGGTTTAGTGAGTTCCCGCATGAGACCTTACATCTAGTTAATTCCCGACCTAGACCGGAAGCTTGGAAGGGTAAGACTTACTTAGCTATTTTAATTAGTTTTTGTGAGAGCGGAAGTTAAGCAAAAACAACCTTAGGGCGACTTAAGACCGGAAGGTATAGTCGGGTTGAGACATGACTGTAGAACCCAACCTTTCTTACCAATAAACTGACATACCCCTATTACACCGATAATGCATAAGACACAACGACCCGAGTTCCCAGCATATTCTCTTTATTCTTGATTCAATTCATATCATCTCGTGCTTGTTTTCGTAATTTTATCCTTTTTACATATCTCATATCTCATATCTCGTAGTTTAGTTTATTATGTCCAAAACCCCCAATTGTGACCAATAGGTAGAAACCGATAGTTGACAGTTCGCTTGAAGCCTATTGTGATGCGGCCTGTGGCAGTTGGTCGATTACTCATAGATCAATTAACGCTTAGTTCGTTTGTTTGGGTGGCTCTCCTATCTCTTGGAAAACGAAGAAGCATGCCCTTGTCTCCTTGTCATCGACCGAGGCAGAATATCGAGCCATGACCGCTGCCACTTGCGAAATTTTGTGGTTGAAGGGCTTACTTGACGGGATTTGTATTCATCTCCACAAGCTCGTTCGATTACACTACGATAATCAGAGTGCCATGCACATTGCCAACAATCTAGTTTCTCATGAACGCACCAAGCACATAGAGATCGATTGTCACTTTATTCGTACTCACATTCGCAACGAAATTGTGCTACAATGTTATATTCACACGCAATCTCAATTGGCTGATATACTTACCGAGGCCTTGGGTCGTCCACAATTCAAAGTTTTCCTCGACAAGTTGGGCATTTTCGACTCCCATGCTCCAACTTGAGATGGGGGGTGGGGGTATTGGAGGCAATATTCTCGGAATATTGCGTATATATTATTTAGCATATATAGGATAATATTAGTTGTGTAAATCGTGTATTTTAGGCATAGATAATGGCATTGATTCCGGGATTGATCTCGTTCAGGTTGTATATACTGACATCTAATTTGTGAAATACAACACACAAAAATCATTTTCACAATAACGTTTGTTGAATTTTTTAGTCTCCCTTGTGGTTGAACGGTGGTCCGCTGACAACGTGAGAGTGGGAGTTCAAGTTGTGGTATGGCCGTGCAGGGGATACCTGGAAAGTAGCAAACTATATATCAACGATTTAGCATAGTACATGGTATGATTTTCAATGTATTGTATATCTAATATCTCTATGTAAAATTGCTTTGGTTTGTTTTTTTTTTTTTTTGTGACATGAGTTTAGGATCATTTCACATATATGCTTTCGCAATAGCATGTGCTGATCTATTAAGGTTCCTAGGACAGTGACTTAAAGAAAAACAATGACAGTTATTAATAAGATGCAAAATAGCATCAGTTGTGGATGTGGTATTCGTGTCGATGATGCCACACCCGTTAACTTGTAGGACGAGGTTAAGACAATCAGAAGTTGCGTCAATGTGGTAGTAACCATTGTTTACTGCATCTTGGCAAGCCCATAAAAGTGCTACTGATTCCGCATGAATGAGAGATGATGCCCAGAAACATTTCGCTCCCCATCTTATCGTATTCCCTTGAAAATCTCGGAAAATCCAACCAGCCGATGCTTGAGTGTCGAGTTCCAAGAAGCATCACACTTAATCCTTATATGTTGGTGGCAAATTAAATTCCCAGGAATAGTAACCGGGAAATGATTTCTGAGTAGATTAGCTGTTGTAGAGGAGTCCTGAAAACTCAATTTTTCCGAATTAGAATTCTTCTTATATTCTTCCTTCAGCATATTGTCCCTGGCATCCGAAGTGATCTTATTGAAAGTTTCAACGGAGTTGAAGTCTCTGTTGTTAATTTGTTAAACACCTTGTCATTCCTCCCACACCAAATAGTCCATAGAGTGAAGAAGAGAGTGGACAATAGAAAAAGATTATCATCCATGAGTGAGAATGTGGAGATCCAATTGAGAATCCAACTTCTGATGTCTTGATTAATGGCAGGATAAGTTTTAATCCCAATAGGGGATCCTAGCCAAATATGAGAAGCTATGGGACAGTTACGAAGTAAATGTTCCACTGTTTCAATAACATCAGCAGGTTGACAGGAAAGGCAAAGCCCATCAGAGGGGCACTTACGCTTTACTAATTCTTCAGCAGAAGGTAACGACTTGGTTAAAATTTTCCAAAGGAAAATCTTCCATTTGTCCAGGACACAAAGATGCCACAACTTCGAGCAACAAAATGCAGGATAAGCATCATTTCTTCGATTATTATCTCTTTCAAATCCCTTTATTGTAGGGTTTTCATACAAGCCCTAACCTATATTAGTCTTACTAATATTGTCTATTAATTAACATTTTAATTTGAAAAAACGATCTTATGCATGCAATAATCAAAAGCGGAATAAAAATTGAAAATCCTTACAATATGACGAAAAACCGAGAGCAAGGATGATCCTCCACGAGCAACCAAGATAGCTTGCCTCCTTTAAGATGCACCAAGACAACCTTAATGTTGAGAGCTAACACTAGCTAGGTGATGGAACTCGGTTTCCTTAAAATTATATTCTAATCTTATTAGAATAATTAAAACTAATACTATAACAATTATAGTATTTAAATTATGAATATTATGTTATAATATTTTAGAGGATTTTGAATTTTCTCACACTAGAAATTCTTAAGGTTAGAATGAATGAATGAATGAATGAATGAATGTGAACAATTCACATTTGATGGGGTTGGGTGAGGTGTGCCGTGAGCCACCATAGGGAAAACCAAAAGAAGGTTTTTAACTTACTCATGGATATAGGGTGGCTGTAGGTAAGAGTCTCAAGGTACCCTCTTCATGATTATGTTTTTGTGTACTTAAAACACAAAACACATACTTAATTATCATTATTAAAACCGGCACTCTAAGATAAAATGGACATCCATTTTACAAAAATGTCATTTGTACAATTTTATGTGTTACATGCAATATGTCACAACATAAAAAGAATTTGTATTAATTTAAAATACATATTTCTCAAATAAATATTATTTATAAATTAATTAAATCATATTTAACAAATCGACCTAGTAATTCGTAATTACGGTTTTATAAAATGTCATTTCAATAATCGTCAACACGATATACAACATTTGTAATAACCACGAACCCATTTCATTCTAATTCCGACGTTTCATAAACATCGATTACTATTTGAGAATTGACATGCTTCAATTTCAAATATATATCTTACATTAAGATTTAAACTCTGATTTCTCGATATTTAATTTTAAGGAATCTGATCAACTCGTATCAATATACATTTGATCAGTTTATCAATTAAGGGAATTGTCCTATAGATGTGACCTAAAGGGATCAACTGACCACCACCGTCATACGACAGTAATGTCAAACTCTAGCTAGCCAATCATTACCGATTAATGTTGGTCAGTTGACTATATAATTTCGAATCATCCCTTGTGTATTCTCGTTATAAGATTTAATTATGTGATCGCACAATTGTTGAGAACACAATTCGCAACATTTTTATCCCATACTTGTTGTAGGGCTATTACATATCCACTCTTACTATTATAGATACCATTGTTCGTAGGATTCCAAATCAACTTGTCAGAGTCCGGAAAGAAGGGCTTAGGAATAGCTAGGATGGGGACAAGAACATCCTCAATGCAAACACCAATGTCAAAGGCTTTGATTTTTTCAATATTCCAATCAGCATTTGCATGCTGAACTTCATGAATTTTGGTAAACGGAATCACAGCAGGGTCGAGGTCAAGTAAAGAAATCAAATTAGAGTTTGTGATCCATTTGTCACGCTAGAAGTTTAGGTTAGACCGAAAGCCAATTTGCCATGAAAGGTTATCCTTCAAGAGGTTAAGACCCCATTGCACACTTTTGCCTTCCCATGAAAACACCTTCCTACTTCATATCTCAGAAATCCTACTCGGATGATTAACAAAATCATACTTAACTCCGAGGACCTTAGAAATGAGTGCCTCTGGATTCGTAATGATTCTCCATCCTACTTTTACCAGAAGACTTTGGTTTATACATTCAGTTCTTCTAATCCCTAAGCCTCCATCACATTTTCGAAGATGTAGATAAATCTTACTACACCAATGAACACGCCTTCCATGTATACTATCACCCCACCAAAATTGTGACAGTAAAGAATCAATTTTACTTGTCACACTTATCGGCATGTGAAATGCCGATAGAGAGTAAATAGAAAGTGAGGATAGCACGGATGGAATCAACGTTAATTTACCGGCGTTAGAAAGAAATCTATTGTTCCACAAAAGAATGCGCTGTTGTACCTTTTCAAAAATTCTTGCGAAAAAATCCGCTACTCTTGACCCACTCTAAAGGCAATCCTAAGTATAAACCCATTTCTCTTGGCTTGTCAATTCGCAGTGCATTAAGGCACTCCCTCGTGTTTTGGAGTGTGTTATTTGGGGTAAAGGTAATTGCCGTTTTATCATGGTTAAGGTTCTGCTCCGCAATGTCACAATAAGAGTTTAGGATACTAGTAAGTCCGAGGCAATTTGTTTTTGTTGCATGCGAAAATATAATTAGGTCATCCGCAAAAAGATGTGACACTTGTGTAGCACCTCTAGCAATCTGAATACCTTTTATTGAGCCAGACGATTGGGCATTTGAGATCATTTGTGAGAGAACTTATGTACATAGTGCAAATAGAAAGGGAGAAATAGGGTCCCCTTGTCTCAATCCGCAATTAGGTTTCAGGATAGAAGTGGCTTTACCATTTATAATAATCTCATAAGTAACAGATGAGATGCATTCCATGATGGTAGAAATAATGTTTTCGGGAAAGCCCATGTGAACAAGAGTAGCTTTAACAAAGTTCCAACGAATTCTATCATACGCTTTACTCATATCAACTTTCATACCCAGAAGGCCAGTCTTTCCCATAGTCCTCTTATTGATATGGTTAAAGATCTCATGTGTAATCAAAATACTATCAGTAATGCATCTACCCGGAATAAACCCATTTTCAAAGTCAATAACCAGAATGTTCATCACCTTTTTCATTCTATTAGCAATGCATTTTGAAACTATTCTCATTTTAACATTGCAAAGGCTAATAGGACGATAGTGTTTAACCATTTCAAAAGCGTGTTGTTTGGGTATAAGAATAATGGAGGTTTTGTTAAATTTTCGTAAGACATGTCCCTCATTTAGCATTCTTAAAACAGCAGCTGTAACATCCTGTTTTATGTGTACCCAAATTTTTTGATAAAAAATACTTGTAATTCCATCAGGACCCGGAGATTTACCGATTCCCATTTGAAAAACAACTTTCCTGACTTCTTTTTTCGTAAAGGGCTTACTCATATTTTCATGTTGGTCCGGATTTAATTTCCTTTGTAGCGTTGTGAAAATGAAATTTGTCTTTTCTTCAAAGATATTGAAGTTATCATGAATCGTCTTGGTTTCAAAGACATCCCCAAAGAAGGACAAAAAGACATCGGACAACATATCTTCAATGAAGGTCCAAGAACCATTATCCAAGTTAATGCCCATTATATGATTATATCTCTGTCTTTGTTTAAAATAGTTGAAGAAGATTCGTGCAAGCATCACCTTTTTGTAGCCATTTTATTTTTGCTCTTTGTTTCCAGAAAGTTGCAGCTGCTTGATTAAAGCTTATAAAGCGTTCATGACAACTTTCATATTCCTCTTCATTACCTCCTTTAAAAAAATCCAGAGTTTCAGAAAGCTCATCATCAAAATCCGACCATTGTTTTTTCCACTCTTTTTTTCTTTTCAATAGTCCATGTTTTAATCTTTTCTCGTACCCTATGTAGTTTACATGCAAGTACATATGTGTCTAAGCCCTTATCCCTTTTTCTCCATTCTTGTTGTCCGATGTTTGAAATTTCATTACATTTTAAAGATCTTGATTCAATAATAAAGGATCGTTTACCCTTATTATTTTCCACTTGTGTATTTAACATAATCGGTGCATGATCTGAGCATTGAATAGGGAAGTGTTTAATAGTAGTATTCGGGAAGAAATCATACCAACCAGAGGACACCACTTTTTTATCAAGCCGTTCGTATATTCTTTCCGTTCCTTTTCTGTTATTGCACCATGTGAATCCAGGTCCATTGAAAGGAATATCCATTAGGTTGTTTTTGTTTTTCCACTTTGTGAAGTCTTTTGCCCCAAAAATAGTACCTGATTTTCCACCCAGTTTATCGTCTATATATTCAACTTGGTTAAAGTCACCAAGAATGACGAATTCAGCATCTAAGTATTGTAATTGAGTTTCAATAGCCCTCTAAACTTCTGCCCTCAATTCCTTTCTATGTTCCCCATAGATTCCACAAAAGTACCAAAATGATGTCGGACTTTCATATACTTTAAAAATGAGCAGATGGGATGAACAAAAGACTTGATGCATAGTGTGACTCGACCAAAGACCATCCCTAGTACCCACCGCATCAACTCCAATAGAGGAGTTATAACCAAAATGTCTAAAAAGACCATCAACGACATCAACCTTACATTTAGTTTCTGATAAAACTAAAATAGTAAAAGAGTTACTACTTATCAACGCTTTTATTTTTGAAATTGTCGGGGTAAGCGGATTGTTGAGACCACGACAATTCCATGACAAGAATTTCATATTGACCTTGGAGATTGATTAAGGTTAACCTCCGCAACACCATTAGGAGAAATTGGCTGTGGTAAAGTGCCATCTGATGAACTTGAAGAAATAATTATTTCTTCATCCTTTACTGCCATACGAAACAACTGCTGCCTCGAGGACAGAGACCCCATATACATCTAAGTCAGGAGTCCTAGTGTGGCCTATCATACCAAAATAAACATTAAAACAACTTGGAATCCACCGTTGGACCCGAGAAACTTGTCTTGATGTTCCATCTTGGTCTTTGCAGCGGGAGTGAGCATCCGGTCTCCGTCTTTGGTCTTCACAAAATTACTAATTTAAATTACAAATATAAACCTATTTACATTCTAATTTAAATAAAAAAGTAATTACAAGGGAAAACAAAAACAAAGATGCGAGATCTCAAAATTACAACCAAGACTATGTTCCATCATTACGGAAACACAATCTACTAAGGCCACACTAAGTTACAACCGTTTGCAAAAAAATAAATATGTTATAAAAGCATTCAAAAGCATTCAACCAACAATAAATAAAATGCATCAACTAAAACAAATTAATTCGTGACATAATACCGTTATTATGTTTAATAAATTTTACCAAACCACCTTGCGTGATAAAAATTATGTGATTAAACCATTTTAGTCACATTAATCTTAATAAATATATAATTCATTGTTTTAAACTGTTTTAAAACAATATGTATCTATCGAGTGTGAACCGTTTCACATATGTTAATATACTATTTCCGTATATAGTATATTACCATGGGCCAAAAGAAAACAAAACAAGCATTTTATTTTCGAAATCCTGCCAAAACAGGGTTGCTCGATCGATTCACTAGGGTACTCGATCGAGTAACCTTGACAGATGAGTTTTGCTCAATCGAGTAATAGCGGTACTCGATCAAGCCCATAACAGTTTCCAGAAAACAAAAATTTTCAGAAAAAGAAAAATTCCAGAAAACTACTCGATCGATTTAAAACGAGTTCGATCGAGGAACAGAGTCACTCGATCGAGTACAACAAGTCTCGATCGAGAGACGGGTTATCGAGGTAGACTACGAACGAGTAGTAATTCGCTCGTTCGTAAAATCCAAAACGCTCGATCGTGCCAATAATTACTCGATCGAGTAACAACAAGGCTGCATCGAAGGCGTGTTGTTGTAAAAAAAAAACTTGTATATGTGCTTGATTTAAAACGTGTAAATCAACAATAATCAACAACAAATGATTCACATATTGCTAAAAATATCGATTAATCAACAATATGCAAATCAAAATCGAAAAACATGATCGATTTCTCACAATGGCACACGACCGAAGCAACAAACGGTTCGAAAATATCGATTTTAAAAACATCTTATGAAAATCACAATTGTAAAATTTTCGTGGCCTTGGCTCTGATACCACTTGTGGGGAATTTCCGTATATTCACCCTTAGAATTACAGGATTATAACGAAAAGTTTACATGTGAATATTGTCATAAGATGAAAAAACATAAAACGAAAGGTAAAGAGCACAACCTTAGGTCCTTGCGCGAATGGCTAAGAACATAAATTAACAGAAATTCCCTCCTATAACTTGCACCCAAGACCCATCTGAGATGATGCCGCGTGTGCTAGAAATACTCTCCAATTGCCTTGCAATATGGGGAGAGCTTTTGTGAGTTTTAGATGTGAGATCTAGGTTTTGGGAGAAAGCTGCTCTCAAAACCCTAAGTTTTAGAATAATGAATTACCAGTAGTTGGCAAAAGGAGAATTATTCTCCTTTTGTAACCCTACACGGCCGGACGTGATTAGTCTAGGGTAAGAGTGGGCTTTCCACTCTCACCTTATTCTAATGCGTGATTCGACCCGTTTTGCTAAAATATAATCCGCGGGTTTTAATTATAAATCGTAAACATGTTATCAGATATTAATGTAGTCGATACATTAATAATGGTCTGATAAGAAAAATACGATATTGTATAATTAGCTCAATTAATATAACTGCTTATATTAATACACGAATTCAATATTTAATTAAATATAACCGTTTATATTTAATTTACGAATTAATCATGTAATCCGTATTAGCTAAAATTATTTAATCCGTATTAAATAATTATCTCAACATCTCATTGACTATTTAATAGTCAATACCTCTGACTAACTGTTTAATCATATTCGACATAAATGTGACTGTATTCATACCTTCACATCTCTCAAACGTGTCCTATAGGTGTGACGTATAGGGACCAGTTGATCACCGCCATCCGTATGACAATAACGTCAAACTTATTTAGCAAGCCAACCGTTATTGATAAACGTGGATCAACTGATAATAATACCAAAGTATGCCCTTGTGATCCTTTAAGAGATTTAATAAGTCATTGTACTAACTGTCAAGGACACCAGCCCCAACAATCTCCCACTTATCCGTACAAGTGTATGTGCAATGACGTTATCACACTACATGTGGAGGACACCAGCTCCAACAAATAAAATATACGCCACGATTCTTTGGCTTGTGTTATGTCCTTAATCATATCGTGAGTTGTGTTTTCGGCCATAATTTAAAGTTTTGTTTGAGTACTCGTTTGTTGTTTAAACTTTTATCATCGATTATATTGTGTGGTTATATATGTAAGGCATTCGTAATATTACTGTAATTGTGCAAAATAGGGAATTATTTTTCAGGCTTTATTTTAGGGCAAAGAGATTATATTGTATGTACATAATATTATGTGATTTTTTTGTAATATCTTTTTGCAATATCATTTGCGATTCCATTGATGGTGCTCAAGACAGACTGTACAAACTGTACATATTTGGAATAAGATTGGATTTCATTGAATTAATTGAATCTTTGAATATAATAATATCCCATCGAATTCTGTTTTTATACGTATTAATGCAACTTTGCAATGAGAATAATATCTACCATTAATTCTGTTTTCGTGATTTTTGGTTTAAGAATATATTAGTACGAATATTTGGTTAAAGAATATATTTGTCCCTGCCTTTTCACATAGTCAACATTTGGTTTAAGAATATATTTGTCATTAATAGCCCGTGCAATATAGAACCCGCTTGATCTCATTCGGACGGGCAATCAGTCAATATTTGGTTTAAGAATCTCATTGAATATTTTTTCCAAGAAGTGTCTAAATTTAAAAGATATATAGAATACATTTTTAGAATATTTATGTAGAATTTTTTTGCATGACTTTATATAGAATATTTTTATAGTCTGAACGAAGGTAGAACGATATAAAATCGATTATACAAATATTTGATTTTCTTATAGAATATTCAACGTGAAATTTGGTCTTATTTTACAATATTTTCCAAAATCGATTTTACAACATGGGAACTTGGGTGGGAAAATTTTTAACGTGGGTGCGACACGTGTCCAATTCATGTGTTGTGGTTGTTGTTATATACTTTTATATAGATGTATTGGGTATAAATTGTTATGTAATAGTTCTAGACAGACGACGTCCAAAATTATTATATTTTCGTATACAATATTTAAGTTCATGTTATACATATTGACAGTTTTCGTAGAAATTCCTGTTTACGAACTTATATCAAAAGTGTTACGTAATAATTGTAAAACTATTATTTAGGTAGTTGTTTCGAATTAAAATCATTATACAACTTTGCGGGTTCCACCATGATGAATTATTAAAGAAAAAAATTGGGGTAATGACGTGGCTCAACTAGAGTTTTCTAAATGATCCTGCAATTATATAGATAAGATTGTTAAGAATATACTGTATTTATTTATTGTACATACATAGAGAAAATTTCTATGACAACAAAGGAGGAATAAAGAATACAAAAATTAAATTGTAAAATGATGTGAGATAGTTGGAACTTGGAATAGGTTTTCTCATTATATTCTACAAGTTTCTTCGAGAATAATTTAATACGAGTATATATTTTGTCGACGGGAACTCAATAATTAGCTAGAAAACATGAACAAGTTGAAGCATGATTGTATGTTTGTTTGTAAATTGCAAGCTTTTTTTAGCCAGCAAATTGATTAGTAGCAGAATTCAGGCTGATAACACGTCAGACCTTGCGCACAAGTTACTTATTGTCACTAAAAAATACTAAAAGTGAAAAAAAAAGTTCCGTTGCCGGGAATCGAACCCGGGTCTCCTGGGTGAAAGCCAGATATCCTAACCGCTGGACGACAACGGACAATTAATGACTCATTTTTGTTTTTGACTTTTAAAGGCTGTATGTCGTTTTGCTCAATCGATCTTTTTTGAGCATTTATCTGAACAGTCACCAGAGAGGTTTATTTTGACTATCCGATGCATTGGCATATGCAAGATCTATATTATGCTATGTTGAAGTTACTCGAGTGTGTATGGGAATTGTTCAAACTTTACAAAAATCAGTAAAAAAATTGGATTCAGTTTCGGATCAGTTTCATTCGGATCGGGTTATTTCGGTTTAAAATTATTTTCGATTTCAGTTCGGTTCAATTCAGTTTGGAATCAGTTTTCGCTTTTAATCGGTTGTAAATATTTCGGGTCAGTTCAGGTTCGAGTCAGGTTAATTTCGGAACAGATGAGACTCGGGTCGGGTCAATATCAGAGCAGATGAGATTCGATTCGGGCCATATTCGGATCAGATGTCAAGGGATTAATATTGGACTAGTTTTACGCCCGTGCAAAAAATGCACGGGTTTAATTTTATTAAATTGAAAAAAATAATTAAAAGGTAAATATATTAATAAAATATTATTTTAATATCACAGTTATATGATTTTAAACTTAAGACGAACCGTAGTCGATAAAGATATATATAGATTTTAAAATTATACTTACGATTTGAATTCTAAGTTCCTAACCATCGTAATAAACCCAAATTATTTTTTTATGGACATTTAAAATGGAATTACATATTTTTGATGATTTTCATCTCTCAACAATTTTAATTTGTTGATTTTCAGTATTTGAATACTTTAATTTTTGCCAATTTATATATTATTATTATTGTTATATTTAGTATTCATTTTTGTTCCCGTTTTATACTCATCGTCTGTCAATTTAATCATTTTAGTTGCTGCATGTTAAAGTAATATGAAAAACTTCTTAAATCTTGGAATATACTCTATATGTAAAGTATAGACGTCTCAATCATATTATTATTATATTTAATTTATACTTTTAATTTATGTAAAAATAGTTAACTTATTATGATCATCAAAGATTTGATTTTTACAGTTGAAATTGAAGTTAGGACTTCGAAAGATTTCATAGTTCTTTGTGTGATTATAAATTGTAACTTATTTAATTAATGTAGGTAGCGAAGAAAATAAATTGATGAAACGTTGAGGGAACATAAGTAATTATGCATAAAGAACATGATGGATGCTACTCTAATTAAATTTTTTTCTCTTCTTAATTTTGATCGACCAATAATAGCCCTTTAAAAGTTATTGGTTTAATAGTAAAGGGATTTATGTTATTTAGATTTCCAGATTTTTTTTGAAGTGAAATAATTTAGTTATTTAGAATTCCATATCTTTTGTTAAAGTGAAATTAAATTCAACAAAAAGATTTTTCGTTATTTAGATTGAAATTTGTAGTGCTGATTTTTCGTGCTGATTTTCAGTTTATTTCGAGTTTATTTTATTAGTATTATCATAAGAAAATTTAACAAATATAATTATAACTATCACTCTTCTTCTCAAAATAATCTCAATTATCAATATTCCCGCAATAATCTCAACTTCCATACTACCCTTCTCAAAATAGTGTAGTTTGACTGGTAAATCTTAAGAAAAGTTATGATTATTGCGAGAATATTAATAGTTGGGATTATTTTGAGAAGGGTGTTGCGAAAGTTAAGATTATTGCGGGATTATTGATAGTTGAGATTATTTTGAGAAGAAGAGTGATAGTTGAGATTATATTTGTTAAATTTTTCATTATCATAAATATGCAACCCGATCCTGTTTTTAATTTTGATAGGGAATATTAATTCTAGATTTTTCGAGTTTATTTTGTTAGTATATTAGTATAAGTATTAGTATTAATTTGCAACTCAGTCATGATTAATAAACGGAAGTCACTTTGATTTTAATAAGATATATTTTGTTATGGACTAGGGAGCATCTGCAACTGTATATATATATATATATATATATATATATATATATATATTATATATATATATATAGACTTGGGATCCGGTGAGAACCATCTTACAATGAGAACCTTGTGAGAACTCTACCTTACGGACTTTTTTAAAAAAAATTAATAACATAATTGGATTCGGCATGACATTTTATAGCTAGAGAACATATTTTTTTGTCTAGAAAATAAATACTAGTGACGGAAATAAAGGTGAGATACGTTTTATTTATTTGCATGCACCTACTATCTATTTTTTCGTATCTATCATTTTTTCCGGCACTAGTATTTATTTTCTAGACCAAGAAATATGTTCTCTGGCCATAAAATTCCATGCCGAATCCAATTATGTCATTAATTTTTTTAAAAAAACTCCGTAAGGAAGAGTTCTCACCGGTTTTCATTGTAAGGTGGTTCTCACCGGATCCCAACCCTATATATATATATATATATATATATATATATATATATATATATATATATATATATATATATATATATATATATATATATATATATATCGTATTTTACCTTGTCTGTTATCCTAATTTGTATTTGATTTGATTGAAAAATATAATGTAATTTATTTTTCTGACTGTAAATAATTTTCTTGTATGTAATTTCTTGTTTACGTATTTACATTCTGGATTGCTGTTTTTTAACGTTCGAAATTTGAGTTTTAATATGACAATGGCAAAATGTAATCATTTGATGTATATTGGACCGTTATATATGTATTTTATTAGACCGTTATATACCGTTATTTATATTTTCGATTAACAATAATTTGATCATATCGTATTTTATATGTAAATCATATAACATTATTACTAATTTTACATAATATAGATATGGAATAAGGAAATTGATTTCGAAATTAGTTATTAATTAATCATAAAGAAATTAATACTACAATCAATTATGGAATGAGTAATGAGGAAAGATAAAAATTAAATTGAATTTAGGTGAGAGGCAAATTAATTCATTGTAAGAGTTAGTGGGTCTTTTTCTTTCCTTATTTTAAGCAGCCAATGAGAGTGAGTTAAAAGTTACTGCTTTTATACAGATAGATTATATTTATATATCAAATATTTTGATTTTGTTTTTGATATAATTTTTAGATTTTTGTCCGATAATATTTCAAATTCTTTTAATAGTAATATAATTTGATTCCACATCTTTTTTCTTATCTATTTTTTTATAATTATTGATATATTATATATACAAATAATTTAAATATGAACGGTCAAACATGTAATACTTACGAATTGCGATTATTAAAAAGGAAAGTAGTTGGTGACTTGGTGTTATGGTGTATACGTGTATTTTTTTCGACAAATTAAAGGTTGTATACGTGTATTGACGTAATGAGTTTTGGATTTTTTAATTTTTATCATTTATTCATTTGTCATTTGCCATTTGCTATTGTTTTACATTTTAGTTTTTAGTTTTTGACTTTTTAATTTTATGTACTTATTTCTCCACTTGATACTTTTAGGATTAATTATTAAGTTGACCAAATTGAGTGTGGATGATCAAAATGTCTACTAAAGGCATCCAAAATAGAAAGATGAAATATATAAACAAACGATTGAAAATTTGAGACGGAAGGGGTATAAATAGACAATATAGTTAGATGAACTTATAAGTTATTAAGTTATTAAGTTATTAAGTATCAAGTGGAGAAATAAGTACATAAAATTAAAAAGTCAAAAACTAAAAACTAAAATGTAAAACATTAGCAAATGGCAAATGAATAAATGATAAAAATTAAAAAATCAAAAACTCATTACGTCAATACACGTATACAACCTTTGTCGAAAAAAAATACACGTATACCCCATAACACCAAGTCACCAACAACTTTCCTTTTTTATAATCGCAATTCGTAAATATGGTATACAGTCCATAACACGTATACACCATATATTTTGTAAAGATAAAAAGGATATCTCATTTCGGTAAGAAGATCTCTAATTATCCCTAATTAATTAATGAAATTTCCAGATTTTGCGCTTTAAATCTTTGATTAGTTCTTTTGTTCATCTAAATCTCTTTTGTCAATTCTTTTTTATCATTTCGGTTGAAATTGCAGTCAAATATGGTTAAAAAAATTGATTTTGCCTCCAAAAATTGACGAACTAATTATATTTTGCCTCCAAAAATTGTAGATTCTCGAATTATTTTACCACCAACCATCATTTTACCCGCCAATATAAAAATATGTATATAAATAATTAATTTTTTTTCTTTTTTTTGACAAAGGAAAATTACTACATTCGGGTAATTTCGGGTTTCGGTTGAATTTCGGTCATCATTAAGCAGGTTGAAAACGGTTCGGGTGTGTTTCGATTCGGGTCAAACCAGTTCAGGTTGAAACAGTTCAGGTTTATTCGATGTTGGGTCTATTTCGGATATTACAAATTAAGTTCAATTTCGAATCAGTTTAGGTCGATTCAGGTTTCGGGGTGAAGTTCAGTTATACCTTTCGGATGTACGGTCAGGTGTCGATTCAGTTATTTTTGATCGATTTTTCGGGTTCGGTATATTTTTGCCAGTTCTATATGCAAGATCTATATTATGCTATGTTGAAGTTACTCGAGTGTGTGTGGGAATTGTTCAAACTTTACAAAAATCAGTAAAAAAATTGGACAAAATTATTAAATGTCTACATATATTTATGAGTGTTCAGTAGGGCCAGTTCAAAAGGTCATCTAGAGGGACGGTGACCTGGAGCTAGGTAGCACCAAAACGGATACGGACACGACACGGACACGGGACACGACATCCTATAAAAAGTAAGACACGGGACACGGCATTTAAATATAATAAAATATATATTTTATGGTTATAAATAACGTATAATTTTATTTTTATCATGTATTTGAAGCTAAATCTAAACAAGTAAAGGTACAATTCGACCTTTATTATAACTAATTCTCATTTTTCCACCTAAATTCGTCTTTTAATCGATTTTTTTAAAAATTTGTTCCTCGTCGTGTGCAACGGGTATCGGACACGGTGTCGGACACGGAGCAACTAATTAGGAGAGTGTCCGTGCTAGCTAGACCTAAAGCGCAAGCTAGAAAGAGCCATATTTGTCTAGTTTTTAAAATAATATTAGTAGGAAAAGGGGGAAAAAATCTAATTTAGCAAAAATAAAGCAACGGTTTTCTAATTTCAGGATGGTTTTTTAATTCCCCATCCTTAATCTTTCTCTCCCCCTTTTTTACTTTCTTCTTTAAGTAGAATAGTGAATTTAGAAAACTCATCTTTTAATTCTCAAGCAATTTCAACGGTGCAGTGTATATGACCATTTATTGACCATAGCTAAGGTTTTAGTTGAAATGTTCTTCTGAGATGGTATTAGATTCCCACACTCTTGATAAAAGTTATCGCCTTAAGGTATGTTCTTTTGGATTAAAGTCACTTCATTTAAGTTCACTTCAGATCCTATTAGTTCAGGTTAGTTCAGTTCATATCCTATAAGTTTACTTCAATCCATATCCTATAATTTCAGTTCATTTCAGATCTATAAGTTCAGATCTTATAAATATAATTCAGAAAAGTTATATACGCAGTGTCATTTTTAAACACAGATTCAAAAACACTTGACATTAACTATTCGATACATATATACATTATTATTTTTAAAACAAAATTATCACTCATTGCATTATTTTTTACGTAGTTGCTCATTCATGTACGGGTTTTACTCATTCATAATCCACCGAGTGAGTTCATTTTGACCATAGGGAGTAGAACCCACCGAGTGTTGACCACTCGGTCGAGTGAACAAGTCACTCGGTCGACTAAGCGGCCCACTCGATCGAGTAAGCGGCCCACTCGATCGAGTGAAGCGTCCACTCGGTCGAGTGGAATCAAGCAGAGAATTTAAGACATTCTCCCCCTCATTTCATTCCATTTTCCATTCAACTATTCTTCTATCTAAAAACCCTCTCCCTTCTCTCTAGAAACCTTCCAAACTCATGTCAAGAGGATGCGGGCTTAGATTTAAGGTGGAATACCTTCCTTGATACCCGATCTACCTTGATGAGTCGTTCTTATACTTTGTTTTACCGTTTTAGCAAACCCTAGAAATTGAGGGTTTTGTGGTGGAGGTTCGATTAGCGGTTTTATTAGTTTATACGGATAATTAGTGAGCCCTAATAAGGGGTTATGGGTTGATTTAGTGTATAGAATACTTCGTGACGGTATTGTGTGTATATGTTAGGATGCGACGGTTTTGTGAGATGGAAACTTGTCGGAATTGCGTGAGCTTACAGATATGCTTTGAGGTAGGTTAATCCTACTCGGTTTCAATATTGTATGCATCTTGTTTATTGTATTTGATGTTAGTTGTCTCACATGTTTATGATAAGCGATTATAGCATGGTTTGTGTTAATGAACATGAGTAAGTAATCGGTGATAATGATAATCGATTTGAGAAAGTAATTAATGAAAATGTTGGTTGTATCACATTGAATCAGAATTGGAGTAATATTGTCTTATTGTGCATTTGTGGTAAATGTTGCATGGTTGTGTATATCAGTATCGGTATCAGATGTTGTGGGCGTTGTATTGGAGAAGAAAGGTGGTTGGGAGATCGTCTTCCGCTTGAGTTGCCACTTGGAGATTCTCATTCCAAGAGGAATGTGCACATTAATGACTCGAGTTTGGAGGGGCATGAGTGGCCGGTGAGACACGATGCCTGGTAGAGGACCTCGAGAAGCTCTCGGGCCCGGTGTCATGGGTGCATCCCTAACACCTTGTGTTGTGAGTACAGTTGGGTGTGTCCCGGTACTCGGGGACTCGGGGTTGTGTTGAGGTAATAGGTACGGTTAGGTGTGTCCCGGTACCTAGCGGTAGGTGTAACACCCTCATAATCTAAGGCCTTTAGGAAGGACCGTCAGATTATGAAAGTATTACCATCTCAATTTCCCGAGTTATAATATCAAGATAAACAACCAATAAACAACCTTTATTATAAATTAGAGAATAAAGTAATATTGTACAAGTTACAACCGTCTGATAAAATGATCACCAAAACAAAAGTCTGCTGAAGCTAGGTAAACTATCAAGACACTACAAAACTGAGTGATGTCCTATCCTCCCCAAGCTAGCAAACATCAACAACATCGTCGAACATGAGGCGCTGCTCACCATTACGTGGATCATCACCGTAAAAACAACAAGCGTCAGAAACTATTGAATAAGACGGTACAAACTCACAATACAACAAGCTCAATACCACAATCTGATAATCACATGCACTGATATCACTGTCACAACAACACAAGTGGCGACCTCAAGCCCCACATAAATCCCCACTTGCTCGCGGCAAGGGGTACTCAGATCCTTAATGTGCACATCCTCTCCGTGACGGGTCCCACGAAGAGAGATCGTAGGAGTGAGAGCAATTTCCTGCAACGGTCCCACAGATATGTTCCCAATACAAATTTCAACAACGCGGTGATATCAGATAAACAATACAATACCATCAAAATTATAATCACACAGATCTGACTAGAGAAACCCTACCTCAAGGCAATAATCAAGAATGACAAATTCAAGCCTTTCATACCAATGTTCTTCTACGAAGTCTCCTCCTATACACATATATAGGAATTACTTACTATGGCATGCTAAAACCTACCGACATAGAAAAAAAGAGAACGACACTTACTTGTTAATGACAATCTAGGTGAGATGATCGGCGCGTCCAGACCTTGTTAAGGACTCTTGAAGGTTTTTGAGAGAAAGGGGGGTGAAGGGGATTATGGTTTACTGTTTTCTTATTTAGGGTAAATGAGCTTTTAATCTCGGATTAATATATATAATTAATCGTTGTTCAAGATACAGAAAGACCAGCTCGACCGAATTGGAGCAACTCGGTCGAGTAGCAGTAGCTCGGCCGAGTTACAGTTACTCGGTCGAGTTGACCCTACTCGGCCGAGTTACACCTAGCTACTCGGCCGAGTTACACCTACTCGGCCGAGTTAGCCTAACTCGGCCGAGTTGAGTCACAACTCAACTACGGAAAGGAGGGGTGTTACAATTGGTTTTGTCAGGTCAAACTTGGTTAGTACGCGGGCATTGGACAATCATTGAGTTGTAGTTGATAACTAGAGTCGTAGCTGTGATGAGTTGTATAAATTAAAATCATTAAATATAATAAAAGTGTTCTTGATTGTGTCTCCGAATCTATTACCTCGGAAAACCGAGACGGTAAAGCTTCAGTTATCTTGGCCGAATAACCGGGGTGTTACAAGTTAACATTGGAAATTGGGGATGACAAGGTCACCTAAAATTTGAATAGTGCTATGAAAAGTCCAACGTTAGAGGAGGAGTATGCTTTTACATTGAAGTTTTGGATATTTATGATATTATTATAAAAGACTCAACGCCTCGATTTTTGAGGAAAGATTCATTGGAGGCCCTCTTGTTGTTGAAATCTTTTTCTGGTGATGATGATATTGGGATGGAGGAAATAAAGGCTTTCGAAGTTGATTTGGATGGAGAAAAGCTACAATTAGAGAAAATCTCGCAATTCATAGATTTAGTTTCTTTACCCAAAGAACTTGAGATACAAAAACCCGAATTTAAACCCCTCCCTTCAAATTTGAAATATGATTTTCTTGATGACGAGGAAATGTGCCCGGTCATAGAAAGTACCCATTTGAGTGAAAGTCAGTTATCTTCTTTTACTTAACGCTTTATGAACTCATAATAGAGCTATTGACTATAAGTTAGGAGATTTGAAGGGCATAAGCCCATATTTTTGCATGCAGAGAATTTACTTAGAAGAGGACCATAAATTATGTGTTCAAGGTCAAAGACGACTAAATCCTAACATACAAGAAGGCAGAAGCGGTTAAGCCAAATCTTTAGGACAAAACTCTATCATGATAAAGAACTAAAGAAGCATAAGCTCCATGTTTTATCCTCATTAGCTCATCAGGTTTTCCTTTATCTACAATCTCCCCATTCTTCATCACCGCAATAATATCAGCATTCTTAATGGTGGTCAACCAGTGAGTTACAATGACAGTCATCCAATCAACCACCACGTTATCCAAAGCATCTTGTAGTATTTTCTCTGACTCAGTATGAAGAAGCATGATCCCAAGGTTCTTAATTATCACCCTTGCGATGGCTATCCTTTGTTTTTGCATGCCGGACAAATGGACAATTGTACTCCTCTCTCATCGACAGACGTGTCGTATCCTTGGGGAAGTGCTTATATGAAGTTCTGAGTATTTGCTGATTTAGCTGCCTCAATGATCTCATTTTCGGTTGTGTCTCTGTTAAAGTGGATATGAGAGAATGTGTTGTCTTATTGCTTAGCCAAACTTGGCTTATATAATTACAATAGTGGGCTACATATGGGCCAATACATTATAACAGAGATATAAGTATCAAATATCGTAATACCCCTTTTAAACTGGAGCATGGAGATCAAGAATGCTCAATTTGCGAAGAAGGTAGTGAAATTGAGACACCCCCAAAGCCTTCGTGAAGATGTCGACAACTTGTTCATTGGTAGGAACGTGAGATGGGGTAACCAGACCCTCTGTGATCGCATCGCAAACAAAATGGCAATTGATTTTGATATGTTTAGTGCGTTCGGGAAAAACTGGGTTATGAGCAAGATGCAAACCAGACTGGCTATCACAAAACAGTCGCGTAGGCAATGAAACGGGGAAATGTAGGAAATGCAAGAGACTATGGAGCCACTTTAGCTCACAAACAACGACAACCATGGATCGGTACTCAGCCTCGGCGGAGGAAAGAGAGACCGTGGGTTGTTTCTTGGTCTTCCAGGAGATAGAGGAGCTACCCAAAAAACACAAACCAACTAGTCGTCGAACGACGAGTCAAAGGGCAACCAGCCCAATCAGAATCGCACCAGACAGAAACGATAAAGTCGCTATCGGAGCGTAAGAGCACCCCTTGACCCGGACTACCCTTTAAGTAGCGAACGACATGTAAGCTAAGGCTGCATCCATATGAGCTTGTCGGGGCTTCTGTAAGAACTGAGAAAGAATGTGAACGACATAAGATAAATCAGGTCGTGTCACAACAAGATAAACAAGGCGGCCAATAAGACGGCGGTAAGACTGAGCATCGTCGAAAAACGAGCCACCTAGCTAAGTTGATGATTTTGTTCAAGCGGAGTAGCAGCTGGCTTAGCCCTGATTTTAAACCCGTCTCAGAAATAATATCAAGAGCATATTTACGCTGACTGAGATAAATACCCTTGGCACTACGAGGCACTTCAAGACCAAGGAAATATTTGAGGGGTCCCAAATCTTTCATGTGAAAACGGTGTTCTAAATATAACTTGAATTGAGCGATGGCGGAAGCAGAATTACCCGCAATGACAAGGTCGTCAACATAAATAAAAACAAATAAGCTGTAACACCCCCCATTTATTTAAGAGCCTTTAGCAACACATTCTCAAATAAATAGAGTTGTTACCATCTCGGAATGTCCGAGTTAGTGAATAACAAAGTAAAACAAACCAAAGTACTTTATATAAAACTGATTAAATTTAAAGTTTTGATATTACAACTACTACGCAAAGAATAAAAGTACAACTGATAACATCTAAGTATGTGATCTAATTCTAAGTAGGTCCAAGCCATGTTTCTCTCCATGCCCAAGCTCCTAATCCATCTCTCTCCGACCTGTAAAATCTACTCCCCATTCCGGATCCTCGTAGATGTACACGAATACACTGTCAACCTCGCGGTTGAGTAGGTTAACACAAAAATCATAATGCAACAAATGATGATATGCAAATGCCATGCTACTACTGAGCTCAATCAAAACCCGAAACACCAATCATAACCCGAAACACCAACCCATACCGAATCTCCCGGCAGAGTATCATCGACCGTCGTCGATTACCAGCGTAAAGCTGAAGTCACCAGGCCTGGCCTGCAGACCACCCTGGGCTTTATATCAGAACAATCCCCTTATCAATAATGCAAATGCTATGCTCATGAATGCAACATTAAACAATCAATACTTAAATATCATTCTCATATGAACATGCTTGCATTCACAACACGTAATTCAACCATTCATGCATATAACCTTTACGAATACGGTACCAGTGTATCCTACCTGATCAAGCAAAACTCCCAGCAATCACGTAATCAATGGGAATCAGAAATACTCCACTTCAAACTCGTTCCCTATGAATATTACTTAATATTAAATCTCTATTTAATATAACACGTTCACAACCAATTAATTAAATAAACTTCGTACCTTGACCCTTTATGTAAATCAATTAACTCAATCGACTCATTTACTTTTATAATTAACTTCAATTAAATAAACGAACATATCAATTGTACTCGAACTATTGATAACCGTCACATCCTTGTATACAAATTACTTAACAACTTTAGTAATTAAAGTATGAACAACATTACCAATATTAATAAACATACTATTACTAATAATAACAATAATACAACATTATTAATAATAGTAACATATAATGACAATATAATAATAATAATATTAATAGGAATAAGAAGTACTACGTAGAAACAACAATACATAGTACTACAAATATAATATTAAATAATAATAATAATAATAATAATAATAGTACTAATAGTACAATGCAGCAGCAACAACACGATACACGAACACAAGTAATAATAATACTAATAATAATAAAATAACTTACGAAGTACAACACAACAGACCATACAAACAGACCCACGACACACAACACACCGTTAAAGTCGTCAAAACAGCCCCCACATCGCCCCTTTTGACCGCCTGTTAGCCGGTCACCAACCCAGCCACCTATGACCACCACGAAGGATCCCTTCACCCTCCTTGCACCACCGACAACTTATACCTTATATGAACTACCACCTAAAGCCGCCATAACAGTCGCCAACACGTACAGCCCAAAACAGCCTGTACACGCAGATGCGCTTTTCACTTTCAGCAACTATCTCCAATCGCCTCTCTTCTCACGCACCACTCTCTCTTCACTGCGCCCCACACCGCCTCTGGACACCACCGTTGTCACCACTGACCTACGGTGATTCCAGAGTGGGTAACCTTCTGCCCTAGTAACCTTCCTAACGCCACAAAAGCCACCACCAAAACCCCATGTCCTATCTCGCTTTTCCTGCAACCACCCTACCATAACCGGTTTCATTCCCTGCAAACCCCTCTCCAGCCACCAACACTACCACCCTAACCACCACCTAGCACCACTCACGAATTCTCTCACCTCACACGACTCCCCTGGTGGTAACCACCAGTCCTCGACACCACTCTAACCCTCTGCAAAACCCCTCAAACCCACGCATCTCAGGACCCTCTGTTTTCTTTTCCCCTGTTTTTGCTCCTATTCACGACTCTTTCTGGTGGTGCTCCGGCCACCACGCCACCCCACACCCACCGAAATATAGTATCGACTACCTACTCCGACTACCAAAGCAACGTGTACCCCAAACGACACAATACACAATTTGAAAAGCGAAATAAAACGAAGTAAAGTAAACGTAATTATATGAATATAAGTCGACAAAACGAAGCTTACTGGTAGATTACGTGGTTGACGATGGTGGTGATGATGATTGATCACAGTGGCTGCAAGTTGCCTAGGGTTTTAGGGTTTTAGGGGGTGTCGATGCTAATGTTACTATTTTGTCGATGTTGGGTTAGGTAGGTGATTGGTATGTCGACAAAACAAGGGTTTAGAGTTAGGTATGACAATTGGACAAGCCCATTAGCTTATTACTCTGTCCATCACGCATCTCGAGGCTATGTCCCGCTCTCAACCCGTAATTTAAAATAAACGAGTACGTATAATTTATTTTATACTAATTAAATTAATTACGAGAATATAATTTTATTAGAACTAACATAAAATATATAAAATTAGGATTTAAATATAATTATGACTTAAATAATAAAACAAGTATAAATGAGAAATAAATTTAAATTATGAAATATATATAATTAAAAATATATTATCAAAATAAAGAAATACGAAAGAAATGTCATTTTATGAAATAATCATCAAATATAAAATGATTATGAAATACGAAATAATCGTAGAAATACGATTTATAAAATAATAATAGTTTACGTAAAATACTTTATAAACATTCCGTTTGAAATACGTGTATAAAACATCGTTTGACTGCCGTCGACCGAGGCTAACATACTGGGTATTACATAAGCGGACCTCATCCTGCGAATAAGAAAACAATGAATAGTCGGAGTAGGATTGTTGGAACCCATATTCGCGGAGTGCCATAGTAAGTTTAGCAAACCAGCAACGTGGCGCCTGACGGAGGCCATATAAGGACTTTTTTAACCGACACACTTTCCCTTCTTTTCCTCTGCCGAACCCGGGAGGAAGTCTCATGTATACTTCCTCGTCCAAGTCACCATGTAAGAAAGCATTATGCACATCCATTTGATGCAAATCCCATTTGTGGACCGCAACAATAGATAAAAAAGCCCGAATAATAATCATTTTGACGACGGGAGCAAAAGTTTCCCCGAAATCCAAGCCTTCGACCTGATGATTGCCAAAGACAACAACTAAACCTTTCAGACATTCAATAGTACCATCGGATTTATATTTGATCTTATAAACCCAACGACATCCAAGGGCCTTTTTATCAGACGGAAGGTCAGTCATCTCCCACGTTTCATTACGTTTAAGAGCATCGATCTCATTTTTCATAGCCGTGCACCAACCATCATCACGGATTACTTCTTTAAGTGTGGGAGGTTCAATACCCGAAGTAATTGCTGCAAGGAAATGACGATATTTTTTCGAAACAGAATGGCAATAATTAACATAATTGGCTAAAGAATAAGGTGTACCTGAGGGCGATGATGGTGGACTTAGTGAGCTAGAGCGCGGGGATGAAGTTTGTGCGGTGTCGAGAATGTAACCACAGAGCCGGGAATTAAAAAATTTAAGTCGATGACCACGACCAAGATTCGTGGCGGTGTCAGAACCGGAGACAACACCCGAAACATCCTCATTATCAACAGACGTACCCACGACCTCACCCTCAGGACTAACCGCTCCTTCAACCGGGTCAACCAAACCAGGCCCGAGACCCCCCATGTTATCAACCGTCGGCCCATTAAACGGGTCACCCGAAGAGACAAAGGGGAAGGAAGGTGGGTTGGAATCGACATTAACGGGAGCGAAAGGAAAAATGTCCTCATGAAAAATGACATCACGGGAGTGCGTGACCGGCTGAGAGTCCAAATTTGGACTTCTGAAAATTTCTTCGTTTTTCTTCAATAGGCATGCAATCCCAGCCGACGGGCCGGCTGCCGGTCTAGCACCGGCTGGGAGGCCTATTCTGCAATTCTGATTTTCTTCTTCATTTTCTTCAATGCACAGGTCATGCCAGCCGGTGGACCGGCCGCCGGTTGGCCACCGGCTGGGGATGCATCTTCAGAGGTCTGACATGAAATCAATAAAGGCAAGGAGGAGGGGGTCCCAGCCGGTAAGCCGGCTGCCGGTTGGCCACCGGCTGGGGACCCAACTTCCAAGTTCTGCAAATTACTTCCATTTTCAAGGCTTAGGGGCTCCCAGCCGGCGGACCGGCTGCCGGCCGACCGGCTGAGGACCCCATTTCTTCATTTCCACTCCTTTCCTCCTATTTTGCCTTGATTTCATCACATTTTGCTCCCGTTTCTTCATTCCCGCGTCAAGCCCTACATCATGTCAACAAACATGTAGAAGAGAGATATCGGGTACAAAAAGGGGCGAAATCATGTCAAACGGGGGTGAAACGGGATCAAAACAAAAGGAAAACAAGAGAAAATAATGACCGAATTTGGGCTCATCAGGGAGGCAAAATAAGATTTCGTCTAAAGATCATAAAACTTCCAACGCTTTTTATCATGAGGATACCCGACAAAGGTACACTTACGACCCCGTTTTGCAAACTTGTCACCACGAGTATTTTGATTGTGAGCAAATGCAGGACAGCCGAAAACCCGTAAATTTTTGTAAGATGAGGATACCTTAAATAGACACTCATAGTGAGTCTTGTTATCAATTAAGGGTGACGGGGTGCGATTAATTAAGAACGCGACGGTGAGAAAGCACTCACCCCAAAAGGACGTGGGCAAGTGAGCTTGGAAAAGGAGAGCACGGGCTACATTCAAAATGTGTAGATGTTTGTGTTTGACACGACCATTTTGTTGGGGAGTGCCGACACAAGATTTCTGAAATGAACCCCATGAGAGAGAAAATACCCTGTTATACAATTAAACTCATTGCCGTTGTCACTACACACAATTTTGGGCGTCTTAGAAAATTGAGTGGCGACCATGGAAATAAAATTCAGGAACATGTTTATGACTTCTGTCTTATCAACCAATAAATAAACCCAAGTAGCGCGAGAAAAATCATCCACAATTATCAAAAAATATTTCGCACCACAGGAAGACGGAATACGATATGGTCCCCACAAATCACAATGAATTAAGTCAAAAATGTCTAGAGCACGTTTATCGTTTAAAGCAAAACTACTACGGTGCTGTTTAGCAAAATGGCACGCATCCCAAACCGAGTTCTTATTAAAATGCAAATTACTAGCAAAGGGAATAGCTTGAACCACTTTATTATTAGACGGATGTCCCAGTCGACGATGCCAGAGATCAAGTGAGCCCGTAGTATTGACTTGATGAACCGCTGAAGGCCGAGCACCCGCATAAATCCAATAAAGTCCATCCCACAGCTCACCTATTCCAATCGTTGTCCACGAAGAAGGGACCTGTATACGTATAAGACAAGAAGCTTTAGCAAACTCAAGTATATATTCAGTATCAGCGGTAAGTTGAGAGATGGAGATCAAATGGCAAGTTAAACTCGGTACGAATAAAACATGGCGCAAAGTAATAGATAAATTAATATAAACATTGCCCATAATTGTTGATGAAATTTGTTGTCCGTTCAGAAGTCCAACATGCCGAGTAGGAATCGCGCATCGGTCCTCCAAACGAGACAAGTCACCTGTGACATGATTAAAAGCTCCCGTATCATGTATCCTGACACGGCTGTCGCAACCCTATAAAAAATAAAACCTAACTGGTCTCAACTAAATGTAGTAGAGGTAGTCGGGTATCGTATCCACAGAGAGATGGACATTCTATAGTTAACTAGTCCGTCTGAAGTAACCGATTTTGGGGGTTATAAATTAATTTGTCACTAAAACTACAAGAAAAAGGGAGAAGGGGAAATAAGAAGGAGAGAACACTAGGATCTTCGGTTCACCATGGCAACTAGGTCTGAAATACAAAACTTAGGACACCCTAATTGCGGTTTGTGGGTAAAGAAAAGGTCCTTCCGGTCCACTATTCACCCTAAGACTATACTAACTTAGCTTCCGCCCTAATTAGCATGGTCCTAATAATCGTCACAGAACTACCCCTAAACCAATCTTCCGATCGAGGTCAAGAGGGTTTCTAAACAGTCAATTGAGTGCGTTGACTCAAACAATTAACAGATATAAAATGCGACGGATACATACAAACCGAATTACGGGTATTGTAAACTAGTAAAACAACCTAAGTCATGGCTACCCTAAATCCTAGTGGGATAATTAACTACACATGATTAAAAGGAGAACAATTACAATAACGAATCGCGAATACAGAAACATGGCAGAAACTTTGACAAAAATTAAAATGAGAGAAGAAAGACAAAATATTGAAATGGTATAGCATAAGATGAATGGAAAAGAGAATCCGTTCCTTTTACAAGAGAGTGATGCCAAACTAAAGACTAGAAAAATAAAATATGAAGTAACATAGTATCGAGGGTTTGTTTCTGGAAAAGGAGGTTCGTTCTCCTCTTCACGAATGCTCTTAATTATTTTATAAGAAAAAACTCTGAACTTACGATGACGTGAACAGGGAAACTCAGAAAATTGCTCGATCGAGAACAAAATGTCCTCGATCGAGATCTTCAACTTGGCAACAAATTCGACCGAGAGTGAAAGTCTCTCGAACGAGAGATATCGACTCAACATGTACTCGACCGAGCACAATTAAGCTCGATCGAGCATCTCTTCATGCAAGAACAAGTCGGTCGAGCCATAAAGCTCTCGATCGACGGGCTTCGACCACCTCGAACATTCCTCCAACCTTGAAGATTCATTCCACGCGTCTCGGGACAGCAAGCTTCCATTCCGACTTCCCTATGTAAGCTTGAAAGAACATAAAAAGGCTAATTTGACTCCGCTCCGGCTCATTCCTGCAAATAATGCAAAACCAGCCAAAGTAGACTATTCGGGGAAAATCGTAGCAAAATACTACGGAAAAGGCGTACAAATGTGTGCTAAAAGGCCAAAAAGGTCTATATAAAATGCACACATCATATCCAGTCATACATACCACTTAAAAGGTCCGAGGAAAGAACGGGAACACCGGAAGTAACAGTGTTGGTGTGAACAGGATCGCTACAGGCAGCTTGAGGAAGCATAGGCCCGACTAACGAACCAGAACCCAAACCACGTGAACCCCGTTTCTGACCTGACGAAGCTCCGACAAAGAACGCGACCTATCACCCCACCATTCGGGGAATTTCTGGGATTTAATATAGCAGTTAGCAATAGCATTGCTGCGAGTGTCGCAATGAGAGCAATAGGACTGTCGTCTTTCAACGCGCTCTCGGTCTCGCATTGCACGCCAATTAACAGAGAAGGAGACACAACAGGCGTGGCAAAAGCCAACACATCAAACACATCAGAAGGCGACTGAACAGAGATTCGAAAACGTTCGTCTTGAAGAATGACATGGTATGCCCTATTAAGGGAAGGTAAGGGGTCGAGTTAAAACTGTTGAGACCGTATACTACCGTATAAAGTAGAGTCAAGTCCCATAAAAAATGATGCAATCTTTCATTGTCAAGCCGTTTAATAGCAGCGATTCTAATCTGACATTCACACTTACCGCATTTACAAGCAAATGGCGGTTCGTGAACGACAATAGAGTCCCAAAGCGATTTCATTTTGCCATAATAAGTGGTTACGTCCGTACCTTTAGTCTGTTTACAGTTATGCAATTGTGTCTTGAGTCCGTGAATCTTCGTGCCATCAACGACTGCAAACCGTGATTCCAGGTCTGACCAGAGAAAAGAAGTGTCCTCCACATACGAAACCGTGTCCAGGAGCGAAGCATCAATGGTGTTTCTGATCCGTTGAACCAAGGTGCAATGCACAACTTCCCAATTCTCGAGAAAGAAAGCATCAGTCGGTTTTTTGATGGAACCGTCAACAAAGCTGAATTTCCGGCGAGATTTCAAAGACATTTTCATGGAATTTTTCCAATCGTCGTAATTATCACGACGGAAGAGGACATTGGAGATCTTGGCGTGTGGAACATCATGGGATCTGAGGTAATGTGGGCTAGGTAAATCGAGCTTCGGAGGCTCGTGGGGGGGTGTCGCCAGTCATGACGGCTGGGTTAATGATTTACGGTTTGTCTTAGGTTAGGGTTTTTTGTGTTTTTGTTGTGTTTGATATCTCTCCGATACCATGTTAAAGTGGATATGAGAGAATGTGTTGTCTTATTGCTTAGCCAAACTTGGCTTATATAACCAAGCTACTATAGGTCATCGACACATTACTAATTATCGTCGACAAATATTAATGAACTTTCTAAACTACCCCTACCTTACACTCCCTTCATATTTAAAGTAATAAAAAAAATCGTTGTTTGAACCGCTTCAAAACCGTCATTTATTTTTTCAAAATCCGACATTTTATTTAAGAGTTTTAAAATCGTTGTTTGAACCGCTTCAAAACCGTCTTTTATTTTTTTTTTGAGAAATCGACATTTTTATTTTTGAGATTTTAATCACAATATCAAATGGGTTGAATAGGAGGGGGAAATTGGAAATTTATATAAAGTGTCGACGATAATTAGTAAAAGTGTTGACGATCTTTAGCATGCCCCTTTATACAATAGTGGGCTACATATGGGCCAATACATTATAACAGAGATATAAGTATCAAATATCGTAATAGTCTCCCTGTTTGTTGTAGGCAATGTTAGACCGGATCGTCTCATTGAAAAGAATGGGCTCTTGGCCTACCAATCCCTTTTGTTGCCTTAGCCAGCTTAGCTTGAATTTATGGAGTTCAACTCCGATCCGTCTAGTAGAACTCGCCATTTGTTAGGGTCGTAAAACCTCTCAATCACGCTGCTAATGACGATGGAATTTCCACAACCACTTTCTCCTACAAGCGCTACAGTCGTAAAACTCATATTCAGTACACTACCATTTACTAACTTGAAACTAATCAAATATACACCATAGAGGTGATGGTGTCTTTTGATACCGCTACAACACTACACACAAATACTACAAGTATGCTGGTAGTTACTACATACTATCAGAGTGAAGCGAATTCGTTTTCCGTGTTACTTCAGGTACTGTTTTACAATTAGGAATAATAAAGTTTAACGTCCAAAAACAACACCAAAAAAAACAAACTTTTTACAGGAGGGAATGAACAAGCTTAAGTCTCTGAAGATCTGAATATCAGGCCAGATATCCACATGACTAAGCTCAATGTCGCGTCTTACACTTTCCAGTGTTGTTCCCTAATCGCTTTTGGAGTCAATACCAGGGTTACTATCGAGAATCTGGAAGACCAAGACGACTGAGTCTTTGGCCTTGGTCCTGTCCATAGCCATGCAACTAGGGATGACAATAAAATCGGGATCCGGTCCAGATCCGTAAAACCCGATCTTGATGGATCGGATCTGGATCCTATTTTCTCAGACTCGTTGGATACGGGTCTATCTGGATCCACTAGTTTTAAAACGGATTTGGATCTGGATCCTTCTACGCAGACCCGGATAAGAATGTCTCTTAGTACAATAGAAAATGTACAAAAAGTTTCACTCTCTAGTTTTCGTTTTCCCCTTGTTCTTCCCCCATTTTCACTTCACATCTAAATCGTTTAATATACCGCAGTAGCTCGTATTAAGAACGTCTCTTAGTACGTCTTAGTTATATTCTTTCTTGATTTGTGTTTGGATTACCTGATCATTACTAATTACTACTTGTACTATTTGGTTGAAAATAATTTCTACGCTACTAGCTAATTTTCCATTTTATTATATTTCGGAAAAATGGATATAAATATTGTTATGACTTATGAGTTTTTTTTTTTCAAAATAATTTGGGTTTAGAAACTTGGACTCGTAATGGACCCGAATCCGGATCTGGATCTCACATAATTGGACCCCTTGGATCTGGATCGAATATGGATCCAGGGTATGCAATGCGGATCTGGATCCGAATCTTGTTGAATCCGGTCCAAATCCGGCCCGTTGTCAACCCTACATGCACCCCATGCTGTTGGCCACGTCTTTATATTTTTGGATATGAGAAAGACGTGTGTCGTGTGCCACTCGACAAAGCCCCAACTTGGACGAGTTAGGCAACCCAAAACACCAATGGGTATCACTTTGAACTAATATATAAGAGAGTAATATAGAATTGATAGAATTATATTCCTTGAATAATAAAGAGTTAATGTATTACATTATATAGAAGCTATACATGTGTGAACACAATATAAAATATAGACAAATATAAACAATACGATATCTACGCTATCTATTTACTAATACACCCCCTCAGTCGAAGCGGGAGGACACTGTAAGCTGAGACTGGATCGGATTCGGAATTGATGGAACAGCTGGCGCAGCAGTCCCTTAGTAAAAATATCAGCATATTGAAGCGATGAAGGGACATGGAGAACACGAACCAATCCAACCTGCACCTGCTTACGAACAAAATGTATATCAAGCTCAATATGTTTCGTGCGCTGGTGTTGAATGGGATTACCCGATAAATAAACGGCCGAAACATTGTCACAATAAACCAAGGTGGCGTGGCGAATAGGCATGTGAAGTTCAAACAAAAGATTACGCAGCCAAGTAGTTTTGGCAACGGCATTAGCGACTCCCCTGTACTCGGCCTCTGCACTAGACGTAGAAACAGTAGGTTGGCGTTTTGAGGACCAAGAGACCAAATTATCACCCAAGAAAATACAATAGCCCGAGGTCGAGCGTCGAGAATCAGGACAACCGACCCAGTTAGCATCCGAATAAACAGTTAAAGTGTGGGATTTGGACGCGGTGAGGATGAAACCAAAATCCACAGTACCCTTAATATAACGAAGAACACGTTTCATAAACTGTAGATGTGGTTCACGGGGGTCATGCATGAAAAGACACAGTTGCTGAACCGCATAAGTAATGTCAGGGCGAGTAATAGTAAGATATTGAAGTGCATCTGCCAGGCTACGGTATAAACTCGGATCAGCAACAAGAGGGCCAGCCGTGGCACTTAATTTGGCCGAAGTGTCCACGGATGTGACCGAAGGGTTG
Source organism: Silene conica (assembly GCA_029255685.2). Taxonomy (NCBI): domain Eukaryota; kingdom Viridiplantae; phylum Streptophyta; class Magnoliopsida; order Caryophyllales; family Caryophyllaceae; genus Silene; species Silene conica. The sequence continues at coordinate 82,203,322 of CM055314.2, forward strand.
CAGCTCGACATGGAAGCCCGCGCTAAAATTGATTTAGCATACTGTCCTTGAGATAAAAATAAACCTGTGGAGGAATGAGTGACAGTAATACCAAGGAAATGATGTAGAACACCAAGATCCGTCATATCAAATTCGCGGGACAAAGTCTGAATAATCTGCTGCAATAGGCGATTAGACGAAGCAGTAATAACAATATCATCGACATAAAGTAACAAATAAGCCATGCCAGCGCCGCGTCGATAAATAAACAATGAAGCATCAGAAATACTGCTGCGAAAGCCTTTAGAGGTTAGAAAAGTGGCAAAACGTTGATACCACGCCCGAGGGGCTTGCTTGAGACCATACAATGAATTCCGAAGTTTACAGACATGGTCGGGTTTTGACTTGTCAACAAAACCGGGTGGTTGATGCATATATACCGTCTCAACAAGGTCACCATGTAAAAAGGCATTTTTAACGTCAAGTTGGTGGATCGGCTAGGAGCGGGAGACGGCAACACTGAGAACAGTCCGAATTGTGACATACACCTAATCACAGAAGCATCCGAAGGCCTAGGCACTAAATCCCATGTGTTTTATTTTCAATTAGAGCACGATACTCGGCATTCATTGGGGTAGTCCAATTCGGGTCTTGAAGAGCAACACTAAGGGATTTGGGTGAAGGCGACAGGGCGGGAGGTTAGAGGCTATGAGGTTGAGGCGATCGATGGGTTTATATATTCCATGGCTAGCACGGGTTGCCATGGAATGGGGTTGGGTGGGGGGTCGGGGCGGAGGTGGAGGGGTTGGAGTACGGGCAGGGGGAATGGGCGTGGTCGGTTTTTGTGTGGCAGGGGAATTAGGGGGATGGCTGTGAGGTTCGGGAGGGGGAGGGGCTATTGGGTAGGAAAACGTGTCAGGTGGGAGGGGTGGTTGAAGGAAGTCGAAGGCTGTGGGTGAGGGCGTGTCGAGAGAGGCAAAGGGAAAGGTGTGCTCATCAAATATGACATGTCGGGACAACAAAAATTTTCCAGTAGCGAGCTCTAGACACCGGTACCTTCTATAGTTAGCGGGATAGCCAAGGAAGACACAACGTGTGGACCGGGGAAGGAGTTTGTGTTGACGCGTGGCAGAGGTATTTGGGTAGCACAAGCAACCGAACGAAGACACGGAGGTGTGTGTATGTGGGAGTACGAAAGAAGAGGGCGGAAGCGGGGGATCGATAATTGAGAAGTTTGGAGGGAAGAATATTGTGGAGGTAGGTTGTTGTGTGAAGGGCATCGACCCAAAAAGTGGGAGGGAGGGACGCATGAAGGAGAAGTGTTAACATGATTTCATTTAGTCGTCGAATCATGCGTTCCGCTTTACCATTTTGGGGTGATGTTTGTGGGCAAGAAAAACGAAGGGTGAGATCGTGATTTTGGGCGAGATTATGGAAGGTGGAGTTATCAAATTCACGAACCATATTGCACTGAAAGCTTTTAATTTCTTTGGTGAATTGAGTGCGAATAAAAGTGGGAAATTTTAAAAATTTATCGGGTGCATCGGATTTGAATTTTAGAGGATAGACCCAAACATAATCAGTACTAGTGTAATTATCAATTAGGACCATGTAGTATTTAAACCCTGTTTTGCTAAGTATAGGGGATGTCCACAAATCACAATGAATGATATCAAACGGAACAAGAGACATTGAATTAGAATCTGAAAAGGGAAGTCGTTTATGTTTTCCGACTTGACAAGAATGACAAAGTTTGGAGGTGAATTCCTTATTACTACGAATAAAATTGTTTTTATTAAGAAAATGAACAATATTAAAACCAGGATGACCAAGGCGAGAGCGCCATGGATCACGAGCTGGCTCGGCTAGGACGGTGATGGGCGGTTCGGACTTTGATGTAGCTGACACGGGGTAAAGAGTACCGGTACAATTGCTCCTCATTATCGTTGTCCCAGTCTAAATATCCTTCACAGAAAAAGCCATGGGGGTCAAATTCAACAGTAACATTGTTATCTTTCGTGAATTGACGTACTGAAATAAGATTCTTAATAATATTGGGAGTGTAAAGGACATTGTTAAGGGACAATTTACGGTTAGGAAGGTTAAGGGTAGCATTGCCCGATCCAAGAACAGGAATAGACTTACCGTTACCAACAAATATAGACCGAATATGACTCGAATTAAAAGGAGGATTTAGAGTACCTGACTCGGATGTCAAATGAGGCGAAGCGCCTGTGTCCATAACCCATTGACCATTATCGTTGGGATAGATGGTCATCGTCTGCAGGGCCTGCCCAAGCGCGGCAGGGTCGAAACCAGAGACCGGGCCAGCAACATATGCTTGGCCATAACCAGGAACTTGCACCGAGAACCGTGGCTGCATAGGGGCCGATTGACGCGGCTGCTGCGGTGGTTGCCAGAGAGATGCCCAACCCTGTTGTGTCGGGTAAGGGCATGGTGGGACACCCCAAGGAGTGGGCCACGGAGCACCTGGCCAAATCGGAACCGTGACAGTGGTGGGGTTTGGAGTGGAAGTCTTACCACCACCATTGTTACCACTGCCTTTGTCGTTATTATTACGCCAATTATTTCGACCACCCTTCTTGTTGTTGTTGCGCTTGTTCCAATCCATTACCATTATTATGACGAGAAGGTTGAGAGGAATTACCAGAACCAGTGGAGTCTGATAAGCCTGACAGGGAAGAAGGGGCCGCGAGTGCAGTTTGTGTCGACTCGGACCTGGCAGACTGGCTATGTTCTTCCAAATGTAACATACCCCTCGCTGCTTCAAAACTAGGTAATTGTTGATTGATATACGCACCAACAGTATCATACGCGGAAGGTAAACCACGGATTAATTGCAAAACTAAGCGCTGGTCATCGACTTTGCCACCAACGTCAGTAAGTTGTGTGGCGATGTCCTTGAGACGCTGATAGTAATCGTCAAGAGACGAAGCTTTCTCAAGAGTTAAATTTGTGAACTCGTGTTCAAGAGCCGCTGCACGGGAACCCCTGATTATTAAGGTACATATTTTGCAAGCGAACCCAAGCCTCGTAGGCCGTGGACTCAGTCTCCAGTATTCAAAGCAAAATATCATCGGACACGGATCCGTAGATCCATTGTAGGACATGAGCGTCGATTTCAGACCACGAATCAAAATCTGGACTATTCGCGGCAGGGGGCTTAATACCATTGATGTGGTGAAGGACCTTGTAACCACGAGCGTGAAGGGTAAACAATTTCACCCAAGCGGAGTAATTAACCTTAACTCCGTCAAGCATTCGAACCTTATTTAAAATATTAGTGACGGAATAGACCGGGTGGAGAGTGGACTTACCAGGGACTCCAGTGTCGGTCTTGTTGTGCACGTACGCCGTCGTTCGTCATTGCCGTGGCGGATGCGAGTAGCGGCTAAGGTTCGAAAGGGACGAATTTTTGGAAAACTAAAACACTGTTACCATGATAGAATTATATTCCTTGAATAATAAAGAGTTAACGTATTACATTATATAGAAGAGTTAACGTATTACATTATACTAGTGTTAACCCGTGCAAAAATGCACGGATTGTTTATTAAAATTCTAATATATAAAATTTGTTTAGAATAATGCGAATATATATCGACATTATTATTTTCATTGTTACAAATTAAACCCAATGAGAATGTAATTTGTTGTTTTTATTTTAAAACTTTTAATTAGTTCAATTCGATTAACTTTGGCCGAGTTAAAAATATATGAGTAAAATTGTGCATCCTACGTACTAACGTAGTTTGTTGGCGACTAATAGTAACTCCAATTTAATACATATATCTAAACAACTATAGTAAAAAAAAACTGGGCTCAAGTTTAAATTGATCCGCATTAAAAATAAGTTTTTGCCACCCCATATGAAATGAATTTATATTTTATCACTCATGAACCAAAAAAACACATACTCTAATGTCACGCTACATTATTATTTTGCACAAAATCTTCTATATTATTTATAAAATCTTCTATATTATTTACACAATTATCTTTATACTCTCTATATGTCTTCAATTTTGAGATCACTTTCAATTTAATCTAATTATATCTTATTATTGTTCTTAATTCATTACCAATCAACTTTTTGCCTCAAACATACTACTTTGCATCATATTGACATATTTGGGTTAAACCATTATTAAAGATTCATGTACGTATACAAACTAATTTCTTTGCAACTTTTAAATTAATTATACCCTTTAAATTGTTTGTAAATTAATTTTTGAAATAAAAATTATATTGTATGTAATATGAGTTTAATCTATTTTCGTTTTTTCAAACTTTCAGCAATAAGCTTTTAAAACTCCGTAATTATTATTTTTTAAATGTTTTTAAGGTTGTTAAATGCGGAAACTTTTTTATCTTATAATTTTTTAATATGTTGATTTTTCGAAAAGAGATATATTCGTTATTTTATAACCAAATTAAGATCTAATTATTATTCAAACGATATGATAATTTAATTATAAATAGCAGATTTTTTAAGCCGGAATATTTGTTAGATATAATAGGTATAATTCCAGTATGATAACTATTTTTTAAAGAATCCGCTCTAAAACTATTTTATCCATATTTTTCCGACAGAGTATTCCGTATTAGTTTATTAACATTAACCGTGAATTTATATAAATTTAACTGTAAATTTTACGTACAAAATAAACGAATAACTTTTCCAACATTAACCGTGAATTTACAAAAATTTAAACGTAAAATTTTACGTACAAACATAAATGAATAACTTTTCGATAAATAAAATCCAAACTTTTTGATGTGGGACCCTCATTTATCTTTTTTTTTTTTTAAAAAATGTTGGGTTTGATGAGGTGGGTGTATGAGAGTTGTTTAAATGTTTTTGTTATAATATAGATAAGATAGAAGCTATACATGTGTGAACACAATATAAAATATAGACAAATATAAACAATACGATATCTACGCTATCTATTTACTAATAAGAACGAAACTAATAAAGTGCGGATTTATCGTAAAATATTACTATAAAATATGTAGTATTGAAATATGAGAAAAGATTATAAATTACATAAGGTAAATATATACATAGTTTTGTGGGTAGAAGATTGTGAGTAAAAATGAAGGTAAAGGCTTGGTTTTATAGGAGGAAAAAGGGGCGATTATGGGCGAAGGGTTGCGTGAGGCAACCCTTTCGCTTTGACAGGAAAGGGGAAGACGGGAGGCACCAAGGGAATGGGTGCCTTGGTTTGGAAATAGGCGTGGCAAGCAGAATGTATTTCCCTTGTGTTTGGCGCCAAAAATGAGAGGAGGGGATAAGAGGGGTGATGTGTTTTTTTGTGAGAGAGAGGGTTTGGGAGAGGGAAAGGATAAGGATGAATGGCCAGATCCATGTGAGGTGTCCGTGGTGTCTTAGTTATGCCGCGACCCTAGCTTGCCATGGACTAGCCACGGAGCTGCTTCAGTGATCCCCGAGTACTTGTGAGCTGGCCTCTACTCCGTTGAGCTACGTATACTCAAGTGAGCTACTTGTGAGCTGCTTTCTATTCCCGTTGAGCTGCGTACACTGGAGTGAGCTAGCCGTGAGCTTTGTGAGCTAGCGTTGAGCTGCTTAGAACTTGCTTGGAGCTTGATAGATGCTTGTACGCCTGTGTTGAACTGCCTTACGCATTCGTAGGCCGTGTGGCTTGTGTAGTTCACCTCAAAATAGCTTAGAAAAAAGTGGTGGGTGACATGTTGCTTTATGATAATCCCACTGCTGTGATGGTTAATGCATAGAAAACCTACAACACAACATTGCCGCAATGCCTAAAATTAGTCTGTTTGTGGCAAGATGAGAGGTCCATATATCATATTATAGGCACATTATTACGTCAGAGGCACAAACTCATGAATAGGGTCAGAGTGTTTTGTTGAACTGCGGTCTTTGAGCTAATTTAAAGAAATTGTTTCCGGATGAACCACAATGAAAATTGCACCAATGTAGCACCAATGTAGTAGACAAAGGCATTTGCTTTGTGCAGCAGAGAGCAAAGAAGGAGGAACCCAAAGGCGAGACCACTAATAAGGAAGTTTTTGCTTAAATGGGTTCGAACTTCGAAATCCAAACTATTTAACAAAATAGGGCGGGTTTCAAACAATAGGCGCCACGATAGGGGTTTTCTACTAGTGTGTTTTAAGGAGGTGATATATCTGAAATGACATACTTAGAAAGAGAATTAAAGAAGGCATGTGATGATGAAGAAGTAAGCTGTAATAATAATAATGTAGAAGAAGATCAAATTAGCAATGCATCAGCAGTTATCAATTATCATAAATTAAAAGCTTTACTTTTCCTTTAAAAGACTTGGCATGTACATAAAACTATACAAGTATGTCCAATCAAAAGGGCAGCTATATATATACTCGGGCGTCTTACACAATTTAATTAATTAACAAGCAAGGCTTGAAAACCAGACATGAACATACAGAAACTGATGGAGAACACCAAAGTAAAAGTAAAATTGTTTGGAGAAGAAAGTGGATGTTAATGGGCCTTGAGAACTACGGCAGAAAGAATAACGAGAAGCATGAACAAAAGAGCAGCGATAAAGGATGCGACGACAGCTCCACTAGACTTCTGGCAAAAATTCCCAAATTGTTGACAAATAGCAATCCAGTTAGTGTTGGTGTTTCCTTTGTGTGCCAAGTATACTATTGCTGCTGCTGCTGCCGCTGCTGATGTTGTTAAGGTCGCTGCAATCTGCACCGCAACTATATTATTCTTAATTTCTTCTCGAGGAATGAAGGCAATCCTACTTAAAGCAGGGCAGCAGGGTGGGTTGAATAATGTTACCTACCGCATCAAAAGTAATTAGGACAAGTCTCGGTGCCTTGGCTTGCGGCCTGACAATAGTGACAATGGCGAAAGGCATGGATAGGACTACATACGTCGCTGCTACTGCATTTGCTACCACGAAGTACCTGCAAACGTAACGACATAATTGTAATGTGAGAACAGGAAAATTAAAAGAGGTAGGAGCAGGTCTAAGAATGAAGTTACTTACGTGAAAGTAGGAAGATCGTAATATCTAGCCTGAAACTGGAAGAACTGGGTGAAGAAAGGAAGCGTTTGATTAGTGGTACCCATAGCGATAGTGGCAGCAAGAAGAGCCGCAAGAGTTATTACCCTTGTAACAAAATCAATGATCCCAATTCCTCGGCTAACGGATGCACCACCAAATCCTGAATCATTATGACGCGCCTCTCTAGCAACCTTTTCAATAAAGGGAGTTTTCCCCTTAGAACCGCCGCTTGTTTCCCCCTCGACCTCAAGGGATGAGTAATGTTGTTGCTCATCCTCTCCATGCTTCGTCATCCGTCCTCAAAGATTCAAACAGATAACCTTAGAAGACCTGAATATTGTAAGAGGGAGATAGATAGATGATGATTGGAAGCTAAGAGGTGTGAGGTTTGTGAGAGTTGGATGTAACATATATATTTATATAGGAGGTTTTGAAAATGGTGGAGTTGGTTCCATTAAGAATTTAAATTGCATGATGATCATTGTTTAATACAGTACTTAATAGGGTTTAGTTTGAGTATTAGTTCAAAAGTTGAATGCACCTTGTATCTAACTTTTAGGTGAATCAAATAATCAATGGAATATGGATTGGGTTGTCAACTCCCTTTTACTACAAAATCTGCAACAAGCTAATAATGGAAGTTTTTTGCTTAAATGGGGTTGAAATCCAAACTATTTAACAAAATAAAGCCGGTTTCAAATTATTTACCAAAACTGTTAAAAATATCAAGCACCACATAAAAAGTGTGTATCATTAAGGCTCCAAAATCACAATTTACTGACAAAAATCACATTGTTAGTCACTGGCTACAAGAATTGCCAATAAAAGGAAGATAATTTACTACATTTCCGACTGCTGTCCCATATTACGGTGCCCAAGCTGTAGAGATGGCGACTTAACAATGCTATTGGTTGCGACTTGCGACTGCACATTCTAATCGTCTCCCTTGTAAGCCGGTTCTGTACATGCTTAAAGGCTTAAAGCATCCCATATCCCATATCGAGAAGCCACTTATGATTCAGTTGAGTAGAAAGGGCACCACTGAGGCACTGATCCACTGATTGAGAAACTAGGACACAGAAACTACATCATGCTTCAGCAGTTCACTTTCAATCGCCAAAGTTCCTCAGAGTTCGACAATTTTCCGAAACAGTGATAGATGGGAAAGAGACTGACATCATTTTGCAAGAGAATAATGTCTGCAGTTACAGGGAAAGCACTCTCAGAACAGCATTAACATTAGCATTCCCAGAACATATACAGATAAATTTTATAACCTTTGTTTTTAATATTAAAAATATCATAACCCACCATCTGCAAATTTTAAACTTGATAAATTATCCACATAATACCATTCAATTGAACAATTCAAAATCCCCAAACTTTTAACATTAGTATGACAGAAACGAATAAAAAGCCGCTAAAACCGGTAGAAACTAGTACCATTATTTACTCTACTGGAAAAATAACCAAATGAACTCAAAGCATGAAATTTCTTTGAATAGACAACAATAAACTTATCAAAACCGAGCGCCTCAAAATCACCCGAGTCCAGTGGGAGAAGTCAAATATACACAACACCCTCCCAGTGTTGATAACTCACAAAAAGAAAAGATTAGCAGTGAAATAAAGAAGGGGTGTTTAACTGTTTACCATAAAAGGGTTTAGAAAATTTCTTGGCCATCAACCTCAATGTAACCGAGATGTTCAACCTTGTGCCATTCAGCTCCCCTGTCGGTTATATAGCTCTCCTTCAACAATGGGCAATAACCAATCCGGAGGCGGTGTAGTCGGGTGAGACGCAACATAGCCTCTTTTGAAGGTAAACGCCTCAAAGAAAGGGCTAGCATAAACGTTAATGTTTCAAGAGAGGAGAGGTTGCCTAGCCAATCTGGAATTTCCTCCAAGTGTTTAAATCCCACCATCTCCAGGGTTGTAATTCTAGTGAGTAGTCCGAGTTGTTCAGGAAGTGACGTGATATTTGAACGATCCGTCAATACTAGTGCTTTGAGGGATTGGAGACGGAGAAAGGGAGTCATGTCCGAGAAGTACTCTTCTAGTTGTTGCTCGTCTTTAAACCCTTGAACTCCTAAGCTTTGGATATTCGGAAGTAGTTCAACGGCCTCAAGCATGGATCTCAGTGACACTGCTGAAGAACAAGGGATATTCAAATACCAAAGCTCTTTTAACACGCTTAAATTTGCTGGTGGAACATTCTCTAATTCATCACAATTATAGATAAATATCTTCTTCAAAGATGTAAGTTCTTCAAAGCTTGATGGGAGTCTTCTTAAATGTGTACAACCGCAGATGTAAATCTCGTGCAGGGCAGAGATCCCATGGAAAAAATCATCTGGAAGAGAAATCAGTGCCCCACAATAGATTGCCAATTTGTTAAGACATTCCATGGATTTCAGGCTGGGTAAAGTCACGAGCTTTTCGAAATTCTTAATTTCCAGACTTTGAAGGTTCCTACAATTTGCTAGCTCATCAGGCAAATGTGTCAGTAAAGCCATTCCGTCCATGTCGAGTGATGTTAGTCTGGTGCAAGCTTTAATGATATCCAATGACTCGATGCTACTAAGTTCGTGAAGTTTTAGGTGTGTCAATGATTCACACTGTAGGTCTGGAATAGTTTTAAGCAGGGGACAATCTTCAACTTGTAGATGTTCAAGGCAATGAAACACGGTTGTAACCTCTACGGTAGGCACCATCCACGTAGTAAGCCTTGGGAACTTAGAAATCACAAGTTTTCTCAGAGATCGAAATACTTGCCTAGCAGAATTTCCATAGAACTCACTTCCGATGAATTCTATATCGAGCCCACTCATGATAAGAGTAACCAGGGAAGGCAAGTGGCCAAGTGTGGGAAGGTTCTGGCAATTTTTGCAGTTAATTAATTTAAGTATTGTCAGATTGCTTAGTGGTCTGAGGCGGCTAGATATATCTTCTTGAGTTACAACAGCCATTTTCATTATCCATGGTGGGAACGCTTTCCCGTAGAAGTTCTCCAATTCAATGGAAGACATTGCGGAGTGAGGTTGAAGGCCGTCCAGAACATCTTCATCGGTATGACCTTCACATATTTCTTCTCTATCTTTGGCCCAAGTCAGAGTCATCTTCATGACCTTGCCGTGTCTATTAAGTGCAGCTTTGCTTGCCTGTTCCCTGTTTTTCACGTGCTCGAGTCCATGAATGCATATCGCACCCCTAACTTGGGGTAAAGCTCCAAGCTCGTCAATTGTCCATCCTTGATCATTTTTTAACGTAAGATGAGGTAAGGTTTGCAGGTTCTTCAACTCTGATATTCCTCTTGACGCATACAAGGGAGTAGTTGTGTAGATGTGTCTTAAGTTGACAAGCCTATTTAATAATAAGGGTAAATTAGTCAACCTTATGCAACCGCAGAGCCGGAGCGTTTGTAGGTGGTAGAGTTTACAAATCATGTCGGGTAGCATTTTGATCGGATTGAATGATAGGTCGAGAAATCTCAAGTGTTGCAGCAACCCAATGGCAGGTGACAGCTCCGATAGATCACAACTCCTGAGCACTAATGTGCGTAGATGTCTTGCATGAACCCACCAATTCTGTGAATAGATATCCATAAATAAAATCGTTCGTAGCCTTCTTAGAGCGTTTGGCTCTGAAAACTCGAACACCATTTGATCGCGTTCACTTGTGAATACCAAATGCCTATAATCACCGATTTTTTGTTGGTCATTTTCCTCCCTGATCAGGAGGTGATCTTTTGAAAGATAGATTGCAAGATCAAGAACCAAATCATGCATTTTGTACCACAAAAGCCCATCCTTATCTGCCTTATCTTTCTGAAAGAAAAAATGATCATGTAGAATACTAAAAAATTCTTCACCAATATCTTCTTCTGTCAACCTTATTGAATCAGATGATTGGATGTTAAGGAATCCCTGAGCCAACCAATGTGCAATTACTATGTCCTTCCTGATTACCCGACCTTTGACAAAAATTGCACAAAACTTGAAGCACTGCTTTAATGATGGAAACGGTAGATGGTTGAAACTCAACAATAAGGATGGGAGGATATCGTTTCTACCTTGTGATAGTTCCCATAGCTCACTCGTTTCTATTACTTCCCAATCATGTGGGGAGTTCTTTTTCGACTCGAGTAAGCATCCGATAACATTTATGGACAAGGGAACACCCTTACACTTGTTAGCTATTCTTCTCCCAATCTCTTCAAGATAAGAACCATCATCTATAACAACATTTTGCTTAAGTAGTTCCCAGCTATCGTCTATAGATAATCCTTCAAGTTTGTGCTTGTATACAGCTCTTGCAGCCTTTGCAACTTTCTTGCTACGAGTTGTGATTAAGACCATACTTCCGGGAAGTCCCCCAATCCTCTTCAACGACTCTCGCAAAGAATCCCACAACCCTTGATCTTCCTTCCAAACATCGTCTAGAACAAGCAAGAACTTTTTGCCCTTTAACTTGTTCTCAAGTTTTCGTATGATCCCGTCTTTGTTGGACAAGTCCCCTTTGTTTGATGTGACTCCTTCAACCATTTCATTCAAAATCCTTATGATATTAAAGTTCTCGGAGACACATATCCAAATTTTAGTATCCCCGAAATGTGTATTGATATTAGGATGATCATAAATGCGTCTTGCTAATGTTGTCTTTCCAAGACCTGTAAATTGTGAAAAATTAGGACATGCAAGAGCAAGCAATAGTTATGTTAAACATCATATCAATTACTAAAATTAATATGTGCAAGTTTTAATGAATTAAATCATTTATTTTTGAAAATTTTGCATAAATCTTCAGTGTTAACTCTGTTAAGGTATCTAATTTTGCAGTACGTATTTCTTTCACCGCCGTTTTCTACGAAGACTCTTCCTTATTCTCACTCTTCTGAATTCTTCTCCTCTATGTCCGCTCCAATCTCAACTCTTATTAGCCCGCTCCTTTTTATCTATGCCCCTACCACGTCCCACCCCCTATATCGTGCACAAAAAAGTGGTATAATGTCTACAAGTTTGACCCGATCCGAACTCGAGAAACCCAATCTTGGAATTTTGTGACCCTAAACAGACCTGAACTAATGATGAATCATAACCTGGCACGATCCGATATTAGTGACTCGGTTCAGACCCGAACCTCGAACCAAACCTGACCAATATTAATCCGATTAAGTGACTCGGACCTCAACCTCGAACCAAACCCGACCCATATTAACCCGATTAATTGATCAACCGACAATTAATAAGCTGAATTTTGATTAAAATGAAAGTGATTTAGCGTTTATATTGATAAGTTTGACTAATAATAAAGTATCTAATCTAAATAATTGTTATGGATTAATTTTGATGGTCAAAATTTGAAGTAATGTGATAAAGTAACCGGCCCGGTAATGACCCGACCCAAACCAATACATAATTTGACCCGTTACGACCGACCCGGTAACAAGCCGACCCAAACCTAACTCAACCCGAAAGGGTAGGCCGGCCTAACTTGACCCGACCAGACCCAAACCCGAGTGACCCAATTGACATCTCTTTATATAACATAATGTTGCGATAAAGTAACATACTTTGTAGCGAAAGGGTGATATATCTCTTTCTATATTAATAAAGTAACAAATTGCCCCCAAACGAGACGTAGGTGCAATTTACCCAAAATATTTTCATATGTGCATTTTTACCCTGATACGTTTGAAAATAAGTGCTAATTTACACAATTTTGAATTTCCAACAATTTACGTTCACAACCACCCATCCGACCACCGTCAAACACAATCCTCACCCAAACTCTCATTGTCGAATTTGCACATATTCTCAAATGTTTAGGGGTAAAATGCGCTTATAAAATCATTTGAGTATAAATTGTACCTACACCCAAATGGTTGGGGACAATTTGCTATTGAGCAATTACCAAAAAAAAAAAGTGAGCTTATCATATTAATAAGATGATAGAGAATGAGTTAGATAATCACCTCCCATACCAACGATGCTGACAACGGGCAAAGAAGTATCTTCATTAGAAGACTCGCATAACATTTCAAGCAACTTTCTTTCATCTTCCTTTCTTCCAACAAACCCATTTGAATCACCCCCACGTGACACGTGTTCCCGAGCTTGATTCCAACTCCTACTAGTTCCATATATAATGTTTCCTGTAAGATATTTCATAAAACAAATATTACAATATTATTTAATTAAGTTAATTTATGAAAATTAAATCTAACAGAATAAGATCTTATACCATTGTAAGTTTCTCGTACGGCATCTCGCGCTATGTCAACCTAACCCGAACAAACAAAAATTTAAAATATTAGGGGTTGTTTGGTTAGAGAAACGAAAAGAGAAAGGGAAAAGTAATCGAAAAGGGTGAGAGGGAAAAGCTAAGAGATTACCTAAAATTTAATTTGTTGTTTAGTTACAACAAGAAACTGAATTAATGGTCCACTTACACTCACTCCTATCACTAACACACACCACCGCAAACAACTACTTATCTACGACGGTGATGGTGGTGGGAGTATCATGGCGGTGATGGTACTGGGGTGTCATGGCGGCGGTGGCGGCGGTGGGGTGTCATGGTGGTGGTGGTGGGTGGTGGTCACGACAGTGGCGGTGGTATCATGGTGGTGGTAGTCGTAAGTGTGGTGATAGGTGAAGAAAGTGTTTGAAGATTAACAAGGTAATAAAATCTCATATACTAAGGAGACGTTTGGTTGGGGGTCTATAAAAAGGAATGGAAAACAAAGTTACTCATTCCCTTTATTGGTGTTTGTTTAACACAAACAAAGGGAATGAAACTCTCTCCCTTACCCCTTAATCTATCTAATTCCTTACCCCGCGCTCCTAGGGTATGAGATTTCATTAGCCTTGTTACCCTTCGACCACTCTTTTCACCTACCACCACACTTACAACTACCACCACAATAGCCACCACCATGACGCCACCGCCACCATCGTCGTGACACCCCCGCCATCATCACTGCCATGACGCCCCACCACCATCACCGCGTGTGACCACCGCCACCATCACCGCCGCCATAACATCTCTACCACCACCATCGCCACCACCACTGACACCCTCACCACCATCAACGTCGTGACCATCACCGCCGCCACAACCATCAACGTCGTGACCATCACCGCTGCCACCACCACCGCCGCCATGACACCCCACCACCGCCATGACACCTCAACCACCGCCACCTCCACCACCGCCATGCCACCTCCGTCAACATCACAGCCGCCAGTAGATAAATGGTTGTTTGCAGTGGTGTGTGTTAGTGGTATGAGTAAGTGTGAGTGGACCATTAGTTCTCTTTCTTGGAGTAATCAAACAACTAATTAAGTTTTAGATAATCCATTTCCTTTCCCCTCTTTCCCTCTCTTAATTTCTTAATTCTTTCCCTTTCTCTAACCAAACAGCTCCCAAGAATTAGATGAATTGCGGGATAATGACAAAGTTTCACTCCGACCAACAAAGAAAATGGGTAGTTTTATTGCCCTTCTTTTTTATAGACGCCAACCAAACGCCAAACGCCAATCGCCACAAAATCAGTTAAGATTTTAGATTAATGAAAAAGAACTCCAGTTAAATATATGATCCCCATAGACTCCATCCCAATCCAATGCCACAAAATCAGTTAAGATTTTAGATTAATGAAAAAGAACTCCAGTTAAATATATGATCCCCATAGACTCCATCCCAATCCAATGCCACAAAATCACTTAGGATTTTAGATTAATGAAAAAGAACACAAGTTAAAAATATATGATCTCCATGGACTCCATCCCAATCATTTTGGACAATATCTCAGAAAATCTACTGTTCAAAACAACTAAAATGAAAATGCTATTAACTTTTTGGATCCGTCACTAACCTGATTAAGACCAATAAGCTTAGCCTCAGCATCAAGCTCGTCAAACAAGGCGAGAATTTTCCTAACCTTGAACGACATCCGAAACCCAAAAAACAAAGCAGTACACGCAAAACAGTTACGGAACTTGGTAAAACCCGATTCAGGATACTTAAGCTCAAGTTCACGACGGATAATCTCGTAGGCATACTCGTCCATGAGATTATCCGTCAGATAAGTAACATCTTGGAAACGTTTAATCCACATGTCCAGCAATCTAATCTGAACCTCGCGATTAGACCGACTAAAGTCCTCCAACAGCGCTCTGGCAAGCTCAAACTTACGTCGAAGCTTATCGAGATTATCTCGAAAACCGGTTGCTAACCGTACCTCCTCTGAGGCACGTGACATTATCAGTTGAGCTAGCGCTTTGGCTCCGTCAATAGCTAGACCTCTTCCTACATCTAAAATGAAAGCTTCCGCCATTGAACTAACTACTCAAGTATTTGAATTAATTTGTGAGTATTTGTTGAATGTTTGTGATCTCTTTCTTTATTTCTTCCCCTTTGTTTTCTTTTTAGTATCTTCGGGTTGTGTTTCTTGAGATATACATTGACGAAGTCAACTACCACATGGGACATGGCTACATTGGGTTCATTTATTCCAAGGAAGATTCCTGTGTTTTAAATGGCCCCATGCTTCAAAACCCGATTCGACCCGATCCTCTTTTTTTTCGGGTTTGGGTTAAACTCCCGTCCAAAAAAAGTCTAAAGCCTGATTCAGGCGGCCCAAGGCAAAATTTGGGCTTAATTCTCGGCCCCTAAACAGCCCAAAATCCGGCGCCAATTTTAATAGCTCGTATAATGTGTAGTGTAGTTATATACACTGTATAAGTAGCAAAAAGGCAAAAACCGTTGATTATTGATGTGCTACTGCCTACAGCCAAATTATATATTCATGTTATCAATATCAAGTTTGGGTAATTTGAGTTAGAATTATGGATTAAAATTTGCTAAAACCTTGTTTCAAGCATTTTTTTAATTGTATTTTTTTCTTCGATATGCGATTTTTGCCTTCTTTCACATTTTGAAGGTGTCACAAGTCGTAATGGGAAAAAACGCCGATCTAACCCAAGGGCTCATATTAGCTCACAAGGGTTTGATTTGGGCTAAAGAAAAAAGGCCCATTAACTTGGTCCGACCCGACCCAACTTCAATGAATGACCCGGCCAAGCATTATCAAGCTCGCCTATGATCAACTCCCGTTTTTCCATACGGTTAGTGTTCCTGATAGCGGGGTTTTGTCGCCCTCCCCCGATCAAACAAACATTTATAAAACTCAACTACAAAACTAATGTAGTAGGGTAGTCGAGGTCGATCCACAGGGAGGTTAAGTTTGAGTACTAGTCTTGTCTTAGATTATAGGTTAGCTACGCGAATCAATAAGATGGATTTAACATTAAACTAATTAACTAAACTAAAAATGAATTTAAACTAAGACTATTAAATTAAGAAAGCAAACAAGCAATAGAACAAATATAAAAGCAATAAAGAAAGGCCTAGGGCCCGATTTCACTCAACCATAAGCGTTCATGATTATGATCTCTCTTAACTAGTCAACGGGTATGGGTTATAAGGGGGAAAACGCCTCTAATTCGCTCATAGACTCCCTCTCGGGCTCACTATAAGACACTAGCAATCCCGACTAACCCCCCTCTCGGGTTCGAAAGTCGATGTCCTAAGTTAAATACCCACGTTGGTTTCCAGGTCATCCCTCCCCTCCTCTCGAAGGTTGATTTCAAACGCTAGACTAGGGGGTCCTCCCTCGGTTCTCCCTTTCGGTCTCAACCTAGGTAGACAATAAGGTCAAGCAAGCCAACCCGACTCCCAACCTAACCGACTCTCGCCGATGGACAAGGGTCTAGAGTCAATGAAACCCGCAAAAACCCATAAACAAGCCAATCCCCTAGTCCACCCTCACAAGCCAAACCCAAGGACTAATCTAGTGAGAAATCAATAGAATGAAACACCCATGATGGAGCTAATCGAGTCCTAGTATGAGACTACTCACTAGTCATAACTAAGGAACTCAAATTCATAACAAAAGATGACACTTTGTGATTAAACATGATGAAGAATGAATTCTTACTATAAGGCATACAAGAACCAACTAGAACAATGATCTAAGACAAAATAAATCAAAACTAACAATAATCAAGCACAAAGGAAGAAACTTTGTAGACAAGCTAAGTGAAAAATTCAAACTTTTTAATCAACTAAAATGTAAACAAATGACAAAATAAAGAAAGAGATAAGAAATATACCAACTAGGAAGAACAAGGAAGAACAATGAAGCAAAAGAACAAAGAAAGCTTGATAACTATTGAAATTGATTAAGGATTTGTTGCAAATTACAAAGAAAATGTGTTTCTCTCACTAAAACTTGAAATAGAGGTAGGGTGTACAGTAAAAAGAGAAGGAAAAATGCTTATATACTAGGTTAAGAAATAGCAAAACGACCCACTACATTGTCGTTCAAGTAAACAAAGATCCGCGCAAAATTTGAGCTGGGCACGGCAAGAACCGCAAGGCACGGCAAGGAGGGCACGGCACCTTCTTCCCTGGAGAGGAACCGCACGGCAAAGAACCGCAAGGCACGGCAAGGAGGGCACGGTTCCTTCTTCCCTGGAGAGGAACGACACGGTACTCAAGGCGCCTTCAGTTAACTTCCTTATTTCTCTGTTTTGGGCTATCCATAGGTTTGTGTTGGGCCTTAGGTTGTCAAATGGGTCCATGGGTTGCTTCTTGTTCAGGTGGGTGCATGTTGGCCCTAGTCGTATCCCTACAAAAGTCGACAAACACAACCAAAACCCGAAATAACCTCCCAACAAGGCAAGTTGAGCGTTGTATGCGAATTAAACACGGAAAAGCACATAAAAAGTAAGAAAACGGGCTACGAGAAAGAGTTTTTAGGTATGGAAAACGCGTAGATAACGGAGTTATCAGTTCCTTGTCACGGATTTATACGTCACAAATTTATGACGGATTTGTTAGATTTAATCATCCGTCTAAAGGCCAATAACTTCATACTAAATTATTCAGTAAATACTAGATGCGGAAGCGTACCTGATTACATGACGAAAGGTTGGGATGAACCGTCTGAAGGGACGATCTTTGGATTAGGTCTTCTAGTAGACACACATACCAATAGGATCTCTCTACTGATGGGATGCGGGGAGATTAGGTTATTGTGTGCTACTAGGGACCATAACCCTAGGTGACTATATATAGTCTCCTTAGTATAATGCGCCCATCATGCATTATAAACCTAATGGGTATCTACACTTAGATAACAGTCAGGCCCATACCTTTTAAGACGTATATAAGCCCGTAATTAATACACCGTAGTGGATCACTTTATATTTGGGCTTAACTTAGTTGATAGCGCATAAATACAATTACTACCGAATAAATAATTTATCCACTTATATTATTGTATTAGGCCCATAATTCTTACAATCTCCCACTTGGGCCAAATACATTCATAACCTGATAACTGTACTTACAATAACCTTATGAGCTCAAAATGCTATCACAATCTAACCGTCTTAAGCAATTCGGTCCATCAATCATACCAACATAGGATCAAAGCGGCCTTTGCTACAATTTGTCGTAACAAGACCCTCAATGGTCACACATGACAATATAACCAACGACATGAATCGAGCATGGGAGTGCAGCATGAAAATAGCATCCGAATGTGATCCAAATATGCATATTTCCAACTGGTCCACCTTAGTGAGATCAACCAAATAAAACAGAGTGAAACCGTAAACCAAAATCTTTATTTCTGCAGAACTTAATAACCGTAAACTTTAATGTGTCTAACATGACAAACTCCCACTTAAACTGAATTTCCTTAAAACTGAAACACCCATTTGAGCAATGAGCTCAAGAAAGACTGTGGGTGGTAATTCCTTAATAAGCGGATCCGCAAAATGGAGTTTGTATCAACATGTATAATTGACACATTTTCACTCTGAATTGTTTCTTAAATAACAATACATCACTTGTATTGTTAATTTGAAACTATAACAACTGTCACATTTGTCAGAAATAGCTTAAGTGGTATTTGAATACCATACCGAATTTGCAGCCTTAAGACAAATGCTCATAACCATCTAGGAGTCGAAATACTGAATGATCTCAACCTGAATCGATCTCCTATTTATAATGTTTTGTTCCAAATGTAAATGACAAACAATATATTTGGTTGCCCTTAGTGGATCCAAGATCCTAATCTGTAACAACTTAATATCTGTCAAATAAACTTTAGAATGTACGCAATATCTAAACGCATACAAACTAAATATATATCATAATGCTTAAAGACACAAAATATTTTCTAAAACATATGAATTAAGCATTATTATATTTTCCGAATAAATATTTCCTTTAGGGCATTTGAGACTAATTTGTCTCCTTTACTGAAAGGATATAAAACCATAATATTTTCATACTCCCACTGAATTCCGAGTATCTACAATCATCTACAACATTCATCTAATATCAAATAAGATGATAACAATGCAGATTTGTAGTGTCTTTATGACGAAAACCTTACTTAAAACTTTATTGGATGAATTACCTCAATTTGCAAAACATTTACTTTGAATCTATTGAATCAAAGTTATAGCTTTGCACTAAATAGTTTCATCAATGTCATAATTGAGAAACAAATCTGAACATACATCCAATATAACTGAAAAAATGAATATGCCAAAATGTCCTTATAGTCAAGATCGTCAAAATGAAATTCATTGTCACATTACCTTTTGAACCTTCTTGGTAAATAAATATTTGAAACCAATATATTTCATGACTTTAGGTAATTGAACAATGTTCAAATATCATTGTCCATCAATTGACTTAATTTCTTTAAGGCATTGATCCACCTATATGAATTAGGACCTTCAATGGTTTGTTAGATGGCGACTAGATCACCTTCTAACATTCCATCATCTAACTCTTATTGCAACTTGTTAGTCCGACATTGCATTGTTATCCATTTTATCCATATGGAAAACCAATGTAATTAATCTAGCTGCATTTACTTTATTAAGTAGATCGTCTAATGAATTGGTTATTGAGATAGTTGAGTTTGTTCTACTAAATTGATCTTATGATCCTGTATAGGGAGACTTAAAACAATGTCAATTACCTTTTCTCCCACTCAAACTCAATAATCTCAATGAACCCCTTAATTTCCGTCTTAAACAACTTGATTTTGGGATCACTAACTTATTACCCTTAGAACAAACAAATCATTGACCATCCTTAATAAGTCCAACTATTAATTAACCTTATGACTTTTAAGTCTCATCCTTAATTAGTTGGACATGCAAAATGTGTAAATGAGTTACACTATAATTAAATAGTCAATGTCATTGTTAGAATTTTATCAAAGATAGCTGCAAACTTTAAGGACTTATTACTAGAGACATCTGGAAAAGAGCAAGTATAACAATTAATCATACCCCTTATCCAGCTTTAAGATTATGTTACACCATTCATACTAAAAAAACATCATCTGGTATAACATCAAACACAAGATCGAACACCTCTAGCAATTTTCTAAAAATAACCTTAACATTGTAAATATCCACATTTATGATAAATATGACATAATTAATTCTTTATTGAGTAAAACAATTCAGTCAAATATCACAGAAAACGTCAAGAACTTAAAACTTCTCATAAATGAGATTTAGATATCAATGCCTATATTTTATCTACATAACGAATTAAACCACTAATACTGATAGTATAAAATGGTTCACCTTCTCGTATATGTTAGTAATAAGACATCAAAAAAATAACTTTGATATCTAATCTCCCTTATATTTGTCTTTACCCCCTTAAAAAAGAATAGCTGAAGTCAGGGGACAACAGTTTCATTTTGACACAAAACTTTAATTTTCCATTTAATGTGTCATACTGAAAAGAAACTGTCATTTCTTAATTGTACTTTATATCCACCGAACTTTAATGCAGGCTTGCTGGAAAGAGATTGCAATCTAAACTATAAATAGTTATCAAAATTGATGGATTCACTATTATTTGAATAAGGAAAACACAAACAATTGATTATATCTCAATGAACAAAGAACCAAATTTGTTCATATGGAAAATAATCTCTTTTCACCTAAAGGGTGATACAAAAATGTTTTTCAAATTCAAATAAAAGGACAAGTCACTAATGATAACTAAAATAGTTGACTGTCTCAAACTTAGATGATGATTTGCCCCAAATAGATGAATCTTTCATCATCACTTGGCTCTTACATCTTAGTAATACTTGCTTCAATATACTTATATGGGCGAAAAACCAAATCAACCCATCAAACATGATTGGATATAAAAAAAAATAACCTTAGACAAATCCAATGAGAAACCTAACTTAACCGACACGCCAAGAGTTAAAAAAATGCTTGATTTACCTTATGTGTCAAAAACTTTTAACAAACCAACACCAAAAAAAAAAAAGAGTCTAACCTTATGTTTGTCTTGAGTTTGACTTTTGCAGCTTCTTAATTAACTGAATTAATTGAACAACGCCCTTGAATATTTCCTTAATTTCGCCTTGGATAATCATTAAACATGCATTTTGAATGTACTACTACTCCAATCACGTGAATCCACGCGATACTTTAATCCTTATGAGTAGCAATTACACATTCTCAAAACAATGTTATGATTATCGCAACCCGGAATAAATGTTAACATTCTTACCATTCAATTAATAAATGGTTTCATCCGAATCAAGAATGTAACTGAACATGACAGATATAATAATCATAAATGTCAAACTGAATGAACAAAACGATATTCTTCTATTTTGAATAAATTCAAATAATTAAAGTGTCGATGCCAAAATTAATATTTAGTTATTAAACATAAATATTATCTAGGCACAAACACTACTCTTTGAATAATTGTAATCAAATATTGACAATAAACTCACGTCGAATACTAAGCCTTCCTTTGGGCCGACTTAGTACACACATGAAAATACCAAAAAATCGTCACATATTTATTACCCAACGTGTACATGCAATTCGGCCAAATAATAGCCTTCCTTTGGGCCGACCATTATTCGCATGAATTACACACACTAAATCAAAGAATTGAATTTATTCACCATAAAAGCTTTATGGGCATCCTTATGAGTGTCATAAACATAATGACACTCCCTTAACTTGATTTTCAGATTCAATATTGGCATTCCCATCATCACAAGATACCTAGCACAACATCAATTTTAGTCTTTGGACATAAAATTAACTTGTAAGTGGTCATCTTGGTGTAGTGATCAAATATTAACAATAAACTTCTGTCAAACATTAAGCCTTCCTTTGGGCCGACTTAATATTCACATGGAAACCTTACAATTGTTACATATTTATCACCACAAGCATGACTGAATTTCGGCCAAATAATAGCCTTCCTTTGGGCCGACCATTATCCGCATGAAACTCAGTCACACATCGTAGTCATAATATCTAAATTATTCAACTTACACAATAGAGGTTACTTTGGCAACTTATTGTGTCGATCAAACAACCTAAAATATTAGACCCGTTATTATAGATCCATATGACCAATTATTAAATCTGAAAATAACAAGTATGTAACTGACAAGTGACTTTAAATTTATTGATATACAAAACTTTATCAAAATAATTCCTCAATCAAATACGTCTTTAAAATTAATAAATCGTATAATTGTATATCTTTAATTTTCACCCATCATACCTTTAAACAAAAAATACTCATGAAATTATGGACAGAAAATTATACATCCATAAATCATACAAACTTCACATTATAAAACTAATAAAATTATCCCAAGCGACCATAAAATTCATGATTGTAAAGGCAAACGAGAAACACGTATTCCACAGTAGTCCTTAAATAACATGAAATAGATCCTTAATCCCGTATAAACCATATTAACATAAAAGAAACTTTATAGCAATCATAAGAGACGTTGAACCAAAGTTACGTTGTATCAAATTACATCTTGATCATATATACCTCATACCAAATTTATAACACCATGTCATATATCCATATCTGCCAAATCTGATGTATGCATATGTTTTCTGATTATAGTTTAACAGTCCCACGAATGAACCAATAGAAACAAAGTTTATTATACAATTGAATTCAAATGAGAAATCAGAAGCATGATAGCCATACTAATTCTAGATCTATCTTCAACAATCATGATGAGTAAAGTTGTCTGCCATTATCCGTACATAAAACTACATCTAATATACTTCGTATCTTACGGCATTAAGAGCACTTAAAGATAAATTATACTCGGTAACTGATATCATCAAACGATTTATCCGACAACCGTAATAAGCATAAATAAGACGGAGTATTATGTTCTAATCAAATCAATAAACCAATTTCCAAAGGCACACATATACGTGTATTCAAAAAAATACATGAATTGTCATAATCAAACAATTTACGATAACAAAAGTACCGAAACTATACAATCAAAATTCTGCCCAAATAATTTAATATGAAGAAGGCTCTGATACCACTTGTTAGATTTAATCATCCGTCTAAAGGCCAATAACTTCATACTAAATTATTCAGTAAATACTAGATGCGGAAGCGTACCTGATTACATGACGAAAGGTTGGGATGAACCGTCTGAAAGGACGATCTTTGGATTAGGTCTTCTAGTAGACACACATACCAATAGGATCTCTCTACTGATGGGATGCGGGGAGATTAGGTTATTGTGTGCTACTAGGGACCATAACCCTAGGTGACTATATATAGTCTCCTTAGTATAATGCGCCCATCATGCATTATAAACCTAATGGGTATCTACACTTAGATAATAGTCAGGCCCATACCTTTTAAGACGTATATAAGCCCGTAATTAATACACCGTAGTGGATCACTTTATATTTGGGCTTAACTTAGTTGATAGCGCATAAATACAATTACTACCGAATAAATAATTTATCCACTTATATTATTGTATTAGGCCCATAATTCTTACAGGATATTGCAAATTAGCACATGGGGAATTCGTTTTTCTAGGAAAAATGGTGGGGTTTGTAGTACAGAAAACGTCGGAACAGAGAGTATAAAATTCACTTTCAGATCTGAGCATTGACATAAATGACACTGACCACTGCATACTTTCGAAGTTTGGAGTATATGAATTCAAAATGCTTCCCAAATTTGATTAGTTATATTATACAGAACCTTGTGCAGTGAGGCGAGTTACATGTTGTTCTCGTTTGACTTTACGCAATCGCTGCTACAGAAACGGGTCCTAATAAGATACTGCAAGGAGTTACTGACTGACTGTCACAATGCAAAATAGGAAATGACAGTAACTTATTTGCAGAATCATGAATTTTCTACAACACAGACGCAAGTTTCAGACAACACCGTCCACATTTAAAGAACTAGGAATTCCTCCGCGATATGTACTATTTTTGAGTTCAATCGCAGCAGCACGCAGACAACAATTTCCGAGACAACAACGCTGCCAGTATAAGCATAGCAGCACCCTCATGACAGTGAAGTATAGGTAAAGTTTCAACCTTTACTGTAAAGCATGTTAGCCATTCACCTATCATGAAGCTTGTAATTACCGTACTGAGAAACACAGCGGAAAAACTGAGAAAAACTGTAACAACCGATTCCAATCAACTCTGAACTGGAAACTCAGAAGAGACACCGTAACAGCACACTGATTGTTACAGTGGAAGAAGATGCAACAGGGTGTATATTTACCTGTACAAGAACCAAAAAAAAAGCCAATTTTCAGAAATACAATGTACGGAGTATCATTCTATCTTAGATTTTCTGCCCACCTTCTCTTTAGATTTCTGAAACAACAGTCCGGAGATCGCGACAGCCAACAAAGGGACTCAAGTTTTCAGAAAGCCGCTCGTAAGAGCAGCTTACTCTTCAACTCAAAACATTCAGAGAGTTAAATAATAGGCAAAATCTGACTGAAAGTATACTCCATTGGAAGTCAAGATAGCCCCTTTTGAAGGTACACAATTCAAACACCAGCATAACCAGATCGTCAATGATTCAAGAGACGAGAAGTTGCATACCCAGGTTTGTAGTCCAATTTTTAGAGTATGTACAAGCCTGTATCACCCTCTCTGGTTTGGATCACCCTCTCTGTAAATATCAAGAATATCAAGAATACAGATATACAAGCCTGTATGATCATGCTTAACTAAAGTCGTAAAGTACCATCGTCACAATTCACAAAAGACTTATAAACATTTTCAGTTCGTAAATGTTCTTTGGCTTGAACCAATGTTGAAAATATCAAGCCCCACATGAAAAGTGTAAAAGAAAGGCTCCAAAATCACAATGTATGCTACTGACAAGCATCTGGCTACTAGAATAGCAAATAAAATGAAGCAAATTCACAACATTTATAACGAATGTCCTAAACTACGATGCCAATGATGTACAGATGACGATGTAACAATGCTATTGGTTGGGAATACATACTATTGTTGGTTCTGTACATGCTTTAGCAGTGCACCTTCAATGGAAAAATTCTGCAGGTTTCGACAATTTTCTGAAACAGTGATAGATAGCAAAAGCATTTTGCAAGGGAATAATCCTGCAGTTACAGGCAAAACAGCATTCTCAGAACATATACAGAGCAATTTTTTAACCTTTTTTTTAGTATAAAAAATACCATAACCCACCATCTGCAGATTTAAACTTGATAAGTTATCCACATAATACCACTCAATTGAACAATTCAAAAGCCCCAAACTTTTAACATTAGTATGGCAGAAATGAATAAAGAGGGGATAATTACCTTAAAAGGGTTTAGAAAATTTCTTCTTTATCGACCTCAATGTAACTGAGATGTTGAACCTTGTGCCACTCAGGACCCCTCTCCTTGATATAGCTCTCCTTCAACAATGGGCAATTATCAATCATTAGGCCGCGTAGTCGGGTGAGACGTAACATAGCCTCTTTTGAAGGTAAACTCCTCAAAGAGTAGCATCTACGGACAATTAAACTTTCAAGCGAGGAGAGGTTGCATAGCCAATCTGGAATTTCTTCCAAGTCTTCGAATCCAATTATACACAGGGATGTAATCCTAGTGAGTAGTCCCAGTTTTTCAGGAAGTGCCCTGATATTTGAACAACCATTCAATATTAGTCTTTTGAGGGATTGGAGACGGAGAAAGGGAGTCATGTCGGAGAAGTACTCTTCCAGCTGTTGCTCGTTTTTAAACCCTTGAACTCCTATTCTTTGGATATTCGGAAGTTGTTCAACGGCCTCAAGCATGGACCTCAGAGATACTGCTGAATAACAAGGGATATTCAAAAACCAGAGCTCTCTAAACATGCTTAAATTTGCTGGTTGAACATTCTCTAACACAGGACATTTATAGATCCATATCTCCTCCAAAGATGTAAGTTTTTCAAAGCTTGATGGGAGTCTTCTGAAATCCGTACAACCATAGAAGTGAAGAGTGCGCAGGGCGGAGAGTCCATGGAAAAAATCATCTGGAAGAGAAATCAGTGCCGGACAATTGATTATCAATTTGTTAAGGCATTCCATGGATTTCAGGCTGGGTAAAGACATGAGCTGCTGGAAATTCATAATTATCAGCTGTTGAAGTTTCCTACAATTTGCCAGCTCATCAGGCAAACTTGTCAGTAAAGCCATTTCGTACACATCGAGTGATGTGAGTCTGGTGCAAGCTTTAATGATATCCAATGACTCGATGCTACTAAGTTTGTGAAGCTTCAAGTGTGTCAATGATTCACAATGTAGGTCTGGAATAGTTTTAAGCACGGGACAATCTTCAACTTGTAAATGTTCAAGGCAAGGAAACACGACTCTAACCTCTACGGTAGGCACCACCCATGTGGTTAGCCTTTGAAAGTTAGAAATCACAAGCTTCTTCAGAGATCAAAATACTTGCCCTACAGAATTTCCATAGAACTCACTTTCAATGAATTCTATATTGAGCCCACTCATGATCAGGGTATTCAGGGAAGGCAAGTGGCCAAGAGTGGGAAGAGACTGGCAATTGCTGCAGTTTAGTAATTTAAGACTTGTCAAATTGCTTAGTGGTCTCAAACGACCTACGATATCTTCCCGAGTTACAATAGCCATTTTCATTATCCATGACGGGAACACCTTTCCATAGAAGTTCTCCACTTTAATAGAAGACATTGCGGGGTGAGGCTGAAGGCCGTCCAAAACATCTTCATCAGTATAACCTCCACTGGTTTCTTCTCTATCTTTGGCCCAAGTCAAAGTCATTTTCATGACCTTGCCGTGTTTACAAAGCGTAGCTCTACATGCTTGTTCCCTGGTTTTCACGTGCTGGAGTCCGTAAATGCATATCTCACCCCTAAGTTGGGGCAAAGCTCCAAGCTCGTCAATTGTCCATCCTCGATCACTTTCCAAAACAAGATGAGGCAAGGTCTGTAGGTTTTTCAACTCTGCTAATCCTCTTGATGCGTACAAGGGAGCAGTTGTGAAGATATGTCTTAAGTTGACAAGCCTATTTAATAACGAGGGTAGATTAGCCAATCTACTGCAGCCACGAAGCCTCAGCGTTTGTAGGTGGTAGAGTTTACAGATCGTGTCTGGCAGCTTTCTTATCGGATTAAATGATAGGTCGAGAAATCTCAGGTGTTGAAGCAACCCAATAGCAGGTGACAGCTCCGATAAATCAGTATTCTTGAGCACTAGTGTGCGTACACACCGTGCATGAACCCACCAATTCGGTGAATAGATACCATCAAATAAAATCGTTCGTAAATTTCTTAGTGTATTTGGTTCCGAAACCTCAAATACCATTTGATCCTTTACACATTTGAATTTCAAATGCCTATAATCACCGACTTTTTGTTGGTCATTTTCGTCCCTGATTAGGAGGAAATCCTTTAAAAGATAGACTGCAAGATCAAAAACTAAATCATGCATTTTGTACAACCTGCCTGTTTCAGATAATCCCTCGTCTGCCTTATCTTCCTGAAAGAAAAAATGATTAAGTAGAATACTAAAAACTTCTTCAGCAATATCTTCCTCTGTCAACCTTCTTGTTTCAGATGACGGGATGTGAAGGAATCCCTGAGCCAACCAATGTGCAATTAATATGTCCTTATCGAATAACCAGCCTTTGGTTAAAATTGCACAAAATGCGAAGCACTGCTTTAAATGTGGAGACGGTAGATGGTTGAAACTCAACAATAGGGATGGGAGGATATCGTTTCTACCTTTTGGTAATTCCCACAGCTCACTAGTTTCTATAACTTCCCAATCATGTAGGGAATTCTTCTTCGACTCGAGTAAACATCCGATAACATTTATGGACAAGGGAACACCCTTACACTTGTTAGCTATTCTTCTACCAGTCTCTTCGAAACAAGAACCATTATCTATAACAACATTTTGTTTAAGTAGTTCCCAGCTATCATCTTTAGATAGTTCTTCAAGTTTGTGCTTGTATATAGCTCTTGCAGCGCCTGCAACTTTCTTGCTACGAGTTGTGATTAAGATCATATACTTCCAGGTAGTCCCCCAATCCTCTTCAACGACTCTCGCAAAGAATCCCACAACACTTGATCTTCCATCCAAACATCGTCTAGAACAAGCAAGAACTTTTTGCCTTTCAACTTGTCCTCAAGTTTTCGTATGATCCCGTCTTTATTGGACAAGTCCCCTTTGTTCGATGTGACTCCTTCAACCATTTCATTCAAAATTCTTATGATGTTGAAGTTCTCAGAGACACATACCCAAATTTTAATATCCCCAAAATGTGTACTGATATTATGATTATCATAAATGCGTCTTGCTAATGTTGTCTTCCCAAGACCTGTGATGCGAATTGTGAAAGGTTAGGACATACAAGGAGCAAACAACCGTCATCTGTAGTTTAATATTTGCAAAGTTTGATGAATTAAATCATTTCTTTTTGAAAAATGGGTTAGATAATCACCTCCCATACCAACGATGCTGACAACGGGCAAAGAAGCATCTTCATTAGAAAACTGACATAACATTTCGAGCAACTTTCTTTCATCTTCCTTTCGTCCAACAAACCCATTTGAATCACCCCCTCGTGACACGTGTTCACGAGCTTGATTCCAACTCCTACAAGTTCCATATATAATGTTTTCTGTAATATATTTCATAAAATAAATAAATATTACAATAATATTTAATTAATATGAAAATTATTCTAAAAAAATAGAATCTTATACCATTGTAAGTTTCTCGTACGACATCTCGGGCAAGATCAACCTAACCCGACCAAACAAAAATTTAAGTTAGTGGAAAATATACAAGGCATTGACAACACAAGAGCCTGAATCACAAAATAATTTCAGTAAGTCTCATTGAATACGAACATATTCGTCACAAACTGAATACGGGTCAAGTAATATCTAAGTTGGTAGATAAGACAAAAGCAAATTGCTTAGGGGTAGTATTAGGTTTTTGTCTTATCTAATCACTTGGTAATACTTGACCCGCTTTTAACTTGTGACGGATATATCCGTCTTCAAAAAGAATTTGACATGTAGATTGGTAGGAGTGAATAAAGTTGTAGAATACATTGGCTATCAAATTCACCCCAAAAACATTTCAAATTCATTTAAGTGAAAACACGTCCATCAAATATTAGAGATCCACCAAATAGCCTCAAGAATCCAATCATTTTCTCAGAATATCTGCTGTTACTATAATTTTGTTGTGATATATTTTTTTTTTATTCGAACTACTTTTAAAAGGGTAAACAGATAATAAAAACGCAAAAATTAATATTTCGGATCAAAATAACTGAAGTGAAAATACTGTTAACTCCTTGGTTCCGTCACTAACCTGATTAAGACCGATAGCTTTAGCCTCAGCATCAAGCTCATCAAACAACGCAAGGATGTTCCTAACCTTAAACGACATCCGAAACCGAAAAAACAAAGGAGTACACGCAAAACAGTTGCGAAACTTAGTAACACCCGATTTAGAATACTTAAGCTGAAGTTCACGACGGATAATCTCGTAGGCATATTCGTCCATGAGATTATCCGTCAGATAAGTAACATCTTGGAAACGTTTAATCCACGTGTCCAGCAATCTAATCTGGACCTCGCGATTAGACCGACTCAAGTCCTCCAACAGCGCTTTGGCACGCTCAAACCTACGTCGAAGCTTATCGAGATTATCTCGAAAACCCGTAGTTAACCGTACCTCCTCTGAGGCGCGTGACATTATCAGTTGAGCTAGCGCTTTGGCTCCATCAATAGCTAGACCTTTTCCTACTTCTAAAATCAATGCTTCCGCCATTGAACTAACCTTCGCTTGACTGAGATTGGATAGTATTGATTTGTGAGTATGTGTTGATCTTTTTAGTATTTTAGTTTGTGTTTCTTGAGATATGCTCTTGGGTACAGAAGATTACACAAATAAAGCCATTGCTTAATAAATGTCACTTCCCTCCTAAATTTAAAGGGGATTGTTACGCCCCCTGTTTTACTTGTTACGCCATCTATTTTTCAATTTATTCCCATTTTGCCCCTGCGTCTTGCGTTGAGTTTTGACGTTCGTTGATGATGATGATTTCTGTATTTTTTTTGAGACGGTTTTTAAGACGGTTTTTGAGATGGATTTTGGGTTTTTTTTTGGAGACGGTTTATGAAACTTTTTTTTAGACGGTTTATGAGACGGTTTATTAGACGGTTGATACTTCATTTAATACTGCAACATCTTAGAAATCTACTGCAACATCTTAGAAATCTATCTTCTTATCTCCTATTCTATAGACGGAAAATAAAAAATACATTGTCGTATAAAAAAAATTAATAATAAATTGTCGTGTAACAAATAAAAAAAAAATACGATTGTTGACATTGTTAGATACGGAAAAAGGAAAAAAAAAAATTGGTCGTGTAAAAAACACGACACGACCTTGGCCATGTCGTGTGGACTACACGACACGACTTTGGCCATGTCGTGTGGACTACACGACACAGACTACACGACACAGCCTAGGCCATGTCGTGTAGTCCACACGACATGGCAAAAAATTGAAAAATGCTGGCTGTGGGGTTCGAACCCACGCGCACTTATGTGTAGAAGATCTTAAGTCTTCCCCCTAAACCACTCGGGCAAACCAACTCAACAAAAAGTCTGAAATTCCGGCTACAAAATTATTATAAAAAACCGTCTCAAGAACCATCTCAAAAACCGTCTCAAAATCGTCACACAAACTATCTCAATTACCGTCTCAGAAAAAACCAACTTAAAACCCGGCCGTCAACAATACGTCAAAAATAAAAAAAACCAAAAACCAAAATTTCAGGGGCAAAATGGGAATTATTTAAAAAGTAGGGGGCGTAACAAGTGAAACAGGGGGCGTGATATAGCAATTTTGAATTTAAAATGGGTTAAATACATACCAATTTAGCGGCGTATCTAGGATTAGAGTACATGGTTGCAAAAATTTAACAATTATTTTGACGATACGAACTAAAATTCAAACACAACAAAATTGTGAGGCCAAAGTAAAACACAAAATTAAAAAAATTGGTTCTAAATAATTCAAAAATGTATAAATAAAATACCAAACTAATAAAAAGTCTGTATTTAACTACTACACCACCCCAAATATTTGAAACTAATTTATAAATATTTCAATACAAATGGGGTGGGGTGAACGGTGAACCCCTGCACTTAAAAAATGCCCTGATACCAAATCACCCTATTCAATCCTAAAAATGCCAAAAATCTCGTGACTATTACCATTATGTGCCTATATATGTTAACATTTAACTCATCTTAATTTACAACGAATAATATCTGTTTTAAACAAAATTCACAGATCTTAAATAATCATTATATATATAAAAGAATCTTGTAAAACAGCCTATGTAGCACAATGTGGTACAAGAATGAGGGCTTGTTTGGTTGACATAGGGCAATTAAAGTTCCCGGGAACTTCAAGATCACATGAATTTCCAATTCATGTGAATTCGCAAAAAGTGTTTGGTTCGCATATGGAATGTTAATTCATGCGGGAAGTTCTATTGACCAAGGGGGACTTGGTGAGTAACTTCCCACATAATGGAGGAAGTAAATTCATGTGGGAAGTTCTACTTCCCATGATATTGGCAACCAAACAACAACATAATTTTACACTTCCAAGGAAGTTCAACATCCCATGATTTTAATGGGTAACCAAACAAGCCCTGAGGGTATTCAAGCTCTCTTATTCAACCTCAATAAATATGTTTTGTTTTGGCCAATCATGCAAAACCATGTTGGTCATCTTTCCACATCTTTCCACATTAGCAAACTAAAATAAATAAAAAAATGAAATTAATTATAGAACTACCTAATTAACCGTGTTAATTAATATGGGTATCAATTCTCAAAACCTAATAAAAACTGGTTTACTTTCTCGAAAATTAATTATAGAACCACTAATTAATGTTTTTGAAAATCATCCAAAAATATTTCCCAAAAATAAAAATGGTGCTTTCAAAATATACCATTTTCCAAATAAATCTCAAACAATTTTATCATCTCAATCATTTCTTTAGAACTCATCTAACAAAGCGGCTACACGAACAGATGTGGTACATGTGTGCTTTAAAAATCATAATTTCGTAAACCGGATATACACGACTTAGCTTAAATTAGATACTAATATTAAATCATTTTTTTCTTTTTATATGTGTTATATAATTATATTCACTGTTAACACTTTTACACTCTATTTACATTTCAAAATCTTTACAATATGAAATTAATTCATTATTGACGTCGTAAATTTAATTAGATGGTTTTTTGTGAGAAACTACCTTATATTTATGTCCTTTTGTGAACAACTACCTTACTTTTTATTTTTTGTTAAAAGTTACCTTACATTTTACTTTTTTGTTAAAACCTACCAAAAATACGACTCGGGCCAAGTTCCGATGATAATTGTGGTTGAATTGACCACAACAGCAAATGTACTTCCCTCTATTTGGCAGAGAGGTACATAGATTATTGGAGGCTTTAACTTAAGACAAAGGTAAACACTTTTTAGAAAAAAATTGTTAAAAGAGTCGGGTATTAAGGTGGTTATTACATGACATATTATGCTAAGGAAAAGACTTTAAAAATGATTTATGGGGAAGCGGATGAACAATATAAAATATTTTAACAAAAAATATCCAAGTTATCGTCAAAAATTGGCCCGAGTCATATTTTTGGTAGGTTTTAACAAAAAAAGTTTAAAATGTAAGGTAGTGTAACAAAAAATAAAAAGTAAGGTAGTTTTTTTTGGGTTTAAACCGAGGTGTTCACCGTCGACAACAGTGTATAATCCGCTCGTCGCGGGTACTCTCACGAAGAGGTAAACGGCTGGCCAAAGTGTTGCTTCCTGTGAAATAAGTAGATAGAAGTTGTTAGAAGTTTGTTATTACTCTAACTATGGTTAGTTTAGATGGTTAATAATTTGTTAGAACTATAGTTAATATAACTAACTAACAACCTGTAATATTATATGTATCATCCTCCTATACATAGATATTTTTTAACTCAATATAATCACTCCTTTATTTAGTCTTCTATCTCATACAATTACTCCGTAAAACCTGTTTTCTCAAGCTCTCAATCTCAAGCTTTAATGGCTTCTCTAATGTCCTCAATGAAGAACTTCACATTTCACATGGTATCGGAGCAGGTTTAATCTTGTCTCTGCATACGCATTTTTTCCGCATTCAATCAAATTACTCTGATATTTGTTTTTCCCCAATTTTTTAGATCAAAACAAAAAAAAAAATATATAAATACAAAATTTCTGATTCTTTTTTATTCTTTGATTCATCAACTTGAATTCGTAATCCTTCGATCGTTTTCTTTTGATCAAAATGTCTGACAATTCATCAAACTCCATCAATCAAAATGCTAATCCTTTTGATGATCCGTTGTTCCTCAATAACTCGGATTATTTAGGTATGGAAGTGATAGGCTCAATCTTCAATGGTCAAAATTATATTTTCTGGTGTCGTGCTGTCAACCTTGCTCTCGGTTCGAAGAATAAGCTTGGTTTCCTTAACGGTACCACTGCGATGCCGGCGTTAACATCGAATAACTACAAGAAGTGGTTGCGATGTGATTTCATGCTCAGGTGCTGGTTAATCAACTCAATTCATGGAGATATTAAGGAGAGTTTTCTGTCTTACAAGTCATCTAAACAACTCTGGAGTGAAGTTCGGGAAAGGTATGGACAGACTAATGCTCCTCTCCTATTTCAATTAAAGGAGGAATTAAGAAACATTACTCAAGGTGATAGTACTGTTGTTGAGTATTTCAATAAGCTCGAGCGTAGTTGGGATGATATAGAGGAATTGGAGAGTTATCCTGACTGTACATGTGGTGCAATGACTGCATGTATTTGCAATTTACTCAAAAGGATTCTGGATAATGTATCTTTTGAGAGAGTCATGACTTTCCTCATGGGATTAAGTGAAACCTATGAGACTTTAAGGACTAACATTCTTGCTATGCAACCAGTTCCTAATGTCAATAGAGTTTATTTCATAATTAGACA
Organism: Silene conica; assembly: GCA_029255685.2. Lineage (NCBI taxonomy): Eukaryota > Viridiplantae > Streptophyta > Magnoliopsida > Caryophyllales > Caryophyllaceae > Silene > Silene conica. The sequence continues at coordinate 82,237,864 of CM055314.2, forward strand.
AGCTGAATCTCAAAAATCTATTACTAGTGGTGTGCAAGTTATGTCAGAGTCCAGTGCACTTAGTGCTGGAAAATTTCATGGCCAAAAGCCATAGAATGTTTGGAGAAGAGAAGGAATTAAGTCAGTTGAGGCTGATGGTGATAGCTAGGAGGCTGGAGATGATAGATGGTGTAGTGCTTGTAAGAAGAAGGGGCATGTAAGGGATTCTTGCTTTATTCTGTATCCTGAAAATAAGGCAAAGTATTTTGCTCGCTTTCCACCTAAAGGTGATGTGTCAAAAAGGGGGAATGAAACTTCTGGAAAGTTTTCTGGTAATGTTGATAATGTTAATGAAGATTCACCTCTGGAGTTACAAGCCAATACTAGTATTGGACAAAGTGGAAATAAACTTGCAAAGTATGATCCAGAGCTAGTAACTGCAGTCTATCAGGATATGATGCAGAGAGCAAACTTTCAACAGCCTGATAAGTCTGTTAACCATGCTGATGTGAATTTTGCAGGTAAAGTTCATAAAACTGCTCAATTCTCTTCAACTATGCATGCTTCTAAATATATTTGGATCATAGATTCTGGTGCTAGTGATCATATGAGTGCACATAAAGAACTATTCTCATCATTAATACCTCTTTCTAAACCTCTAATGGTTGGTTTGCCTGATGGAACAACTAAAGTTGTTGTTTTCTCTGGGGATATCATAGTTAATCCAAAAATAACTTTGCATAATGTGCTCTATATTCCTGGTTTTAAACTATCTATTGGCCAGTTTTTAAGCACTTCAAAACTGCTCATTCATTTTCTTGTGGATGAATGTGTCTTACAGGACCTTGCCAGTCTTCCAGTTGCAGTGTGTCCCAGAGTTGGAGGTCTTTACAAACTCAATACTCTTCTATTAAATAATGAGGTCTCTAGTAATGCTGCTAGTAGTACTAAGAATAATGACAATGTATCTAGCAGTAGCAACAATTGTAGTAAGGATGATTCTGTTGCTCTTTTTCATGCTAGATTAGGCCATACATCTTTGGCTAAGATGCAACACATTTCATGTGTTGATTGTAAAGGATTACATGAGTATTACTGTGATACTTGTAATATGGCAAAGATACAGAAACATCCATTTTCTAGAAGTAATTCAAGAGCTAATTCCATTTTTGAGTTGATTCACATTGATTTGTGGGGACCCTATAAGGTTCAAACCTTGACTGGTGCTTCATACTTCCTCACCATTGTAGATAACCATACTAGAGTAACTTGGACTCTTTTAATGAAGTGTAAAACCCAAGTAGCTTCTCTTTTATCAGCTTTCTTTTCACAAATAGAGAACCATTTCAAAATAACTGTTAAGTTTGTAAGAAATGATAATGGTACTGAGATTTTTCAACAAGAATGTGGTCAGCTGTTTAGTGATAAGGGCATTATTCATCAAAGAAGTGTTCCTGGTGTACCCCAACAGAATGGAAGGGTTGAGAGGAAGCATAGGCACTTAATTGAGACAGCTAGAGCCATGTTATTATATGCAAACTTACCAAAAAAATTTTGGGGAGAGAGTTTGCTTACTACCACATATATCATAAATAAGCTACCTAGTCCTGTATTAGGATGGAAGACTCCTCATGAAATACTCCTAGGGACTGTTCCTAGCTATGATGATCTAAGGGTCCTAGGGTGCTTGTGTTATGCTCCTAAGCATGGACCAGGAAAGGACAAATTTGAGGCTAAAGGGAGAAGATGTGTCTTTTTAGGCTATCCCTATGGACAAAAAGCTTACAAATTGTACGATCTGGATAATAATAAAGTCTTTGTAAGCAGAGATGTCCTTTTCTATGAGAAACTTTTCCCATTTTCTGACACTGATGTTACTGCACAGCAACACAGTACTCAAAAGAATGACATGAACTTTCTGCATGATAATGATGTAGTAGACTTTGATACTAATAATACAAATAGCACTAATAACACAAATAATAACTCAAACCCTTCAACAAATATCAATATTTTCTCAAATATTAATAGTACTTCAAATAATAATCCATCAAATAATACTCAAAACACATCAAACAATGATATTCCTGCAACAGAATTGCCTAATGGGAGAGAACCAGAGCCTAGACAATATGTTAAGCAAAGGAAAATACCCTCAAGATTCAAGGATTTTGAATGTCCTACTTTAAATCAGGTTAATCCTGATATTGATGCTTTTGAACCAGGAGCTTTCTCAATATTTGATGTTGACAACTACTCTTCTGAGTACATTCACTCTCTCAATAATGTGTTAAGCACTGTTGAGCCTACTCATTATCATCAGGCAAAGGATGATCCTCAATGGGTACTTGCTATGGAGAAGGAGTTACAAGCCCTTGAGAGCAATGGTACTTGGGATTTGACATCTCTTCCATCTGGTTTCAAGCCTATAGGATCTAAGTGGGTCTATAAGGTGAAATTCAATCCAGATGGTTCAGTAGAAAGGTACAAAGCCAGATTAGTGGCGAAGGGTTACAATCAAGTTGAAGGGAAGGATTATAAGCATACCTTTTCCCCAGTAGCTAAATCCAGTACAGTTAGAGTATTGCTTGTTGTTGTTGCATCAAAAGCATGGCCAATTCACCAACTTGACATAAACAGTGCATTTTTGCATGGTTTCTTGGAAGAGGAAGTCTCCATGACTCCACCAGAGGGATATAGCAAGGCTCAACCTCACCAATAGTTTGCAAATTGAAGAGATCTTTATATGGATTGAAGCAGGCATCTCGTCAGTGGAACTTGGAATTAACCAAGTTATTAAAATCTCAGGGATTTGTGCAGTCCATGAATGATTACTCCCTTTTCGTCCAAGATAGCAAGCAAGGATTAATCATTGTCCTAGTTTATGTGGATGATTTGCTCATAACTAGGAACAATCCACAAGTTACACAACAACTCAAGAATGCTTTGCATAAAGCTTTCACTATAAAGGATCTAGGAGCAATAAAATATTTCCTAGGCCTAGAAGTACTGGGGACTGATGAGGGGATTCTCTTGAATCAGAGAAAGTATGTGCTTGATATACTGAAAAGCACGAATATGGAAGACAGTATAACAACTTCTTTTCCTCTTCCCAGAGGTCTGAAGTTATTCACTGATGAAGGAGTGTTAATTGAAGACCCTGAAGTTTATAGGATGTTAATAGGAAGACTGTTGTATTTGAATCTAACCAGACCTGACTTGTCCTATGCTATACAGCATTTGAGTCAGTTTGTGACTACACCAAGGCTACCACATCTTCAAGCTGCCTTGCATGTGGTGAGATATCTAAAAGGGACAGTGGATGTTGCACTCTTCTACTCTTCCTCTTCAGCATTGTCCTTAAGAGCTTATTGTGATGCTGACTATGGAACATGTCAGTATAGTGGAAGGTCTGTGACTGGCCATTGTGTCTTCATGGGAGATTCTCTTATATCTTGGAAGACTAAGAAACAAAAAACAGTATCGAAGTCTACAGCAGAATCTGAATACAGGGCTATGTCCTATACGGCTATACAGCAAGTGAGTTAGTATGGCTTTCAAATTTGCTAGCTGATTTCAAAATTGAAGTGCCTCTGCCTATTCAGCTTAATTGTGACAATAAAGCAGCTCAACACATTGCTGTTAATCAAGTGTTCCATGAGAGAACTAAGCACTTAAACATAGACTGCCATTATGTTAGAGAAAATGTGTAACAAGGATTGTTGTCAACAACTCATGTGAAGTCTAGTCTGCAACTAGCAGATCTGATGACAAAGCCCCAGGGACAGCAACAACATTTCTTTTTAACGTCCAAGTTAGGATTGCATTTTGATGTTATTTACAGCAATTCCAACTCGAAGCGAGGCTGTGAAATAAGTAGATAGAAGTTGTTGGAAGTTTGTTATTACTCTAACTATGGTTAGTTTAGATGGTTAATAGTTTGTTAGAACTATAGTTAATATAACTAACTACTAGCCTGTAATACTATAAGTATCATCATTTCTCTCATACAATTACTCTGTAAAACCTGTTTTCTCAAGCTCTCAATCTCAAGCTTTAATGGCTTCTCTAATGTCCTCAATGAAGAACTTCACATTTCACACTCCCGCGGGTGCTCTCACGAAGAGGTAAACGGCTGGCCAAAGTGTTGCTCCATTCCCATGGGCATGGATCGAACCCTGACCTCATGGTTAAGGGATGAAGTGTGGTTTAGCTTCCTATAGATAGGGACACTTGCATTTTATAAGGCATTATCCGTCTTCAATTTATGACAAATAATACCCGTCTTCAATGAGAATTTGTGCTTTTTGCTCTTTTCCTTCATCCGTCCTTTTGTTCTACGTTTACTGTATTCATCCGTTTATCATGTTTTACTTTTTATTTGTCATTATTTTTCTTTGGTAGTTCTTCTCATATTTGTTATTACTATTTCTATTTTCATATTGTTATTTTTAGAGGCGACAATCATTGACACGACCCGAAAATACGACACGAACTCAACACGAAATTAGCGGGTTCGGGTTAATCTGTTCGATGCAAAATCCTTCGCTAAATTAGACAATGAGCAGTAAACCAAAATTGAACAAAATAAACCGAACTGCAGTAAACCAAATTCCAGAATTGAACCGATCAGAGAATCACAAAGATGTCCACAATATTGACAACAAAGGCATTAGGAAAACAAGAACCCACAAACTATCCTTGATAACTTGGGAGGTCAATTCTTTCCGACCTGATATCCAAAGTCCTAACCGAATCCTTTAGGAAGAAGCACTAGCATGAAGAGCGACTAAAGAAGCATAAGCGCCATCTTTTATCCTCATTAGCTCATCATGTTTCCCCTTTTCAGCAATTACCCCGTTCTTTACCACCGCAATAATATCAGCATTCTTGATAGTGGTCAACCGGTGAGCTACAATGACAGTCGTCCGGTCAACCATCACACTATCCAAAGCCTCCTGCACTATTCGCTCTGATTCAGCATCAAGTGCGCTGGTTGCTTCATCAAGAAGCAAGATCCTCGGGTTCTTAAGTATTGCTCTCGCAATGGCTATCCTTTGTTTTTGCCCACCAGACAGTTGTACCCCTCTCTCCCCAACTGATGTGTCATACGCCTGGGGAAGTCCTGATATGAAGTTATGGGCATTTGCTGATTTAGCCGCCTCAATGATCTCATTTTCGGTTACGGCTCCTTGCTTGCCATAGGCAATGTTGGACCGGATCGTCTCATTGAAAAGAATTGGCTCTTGGCTTACCAATCCCATTTGTTGCCTTAGCCAGCTTAGCTTGAATTTTTGGAGTTCTACACCATCTAGTAAAACTCGGCCTTTGTCAGGCTCGTAGAACCTCTCAATCATGCTGATGACTGTGGATTTTCCACTGCCACTTTCTCCTACAAGCGCTATAGTCTGAAATATAAAAATCATCTTAGTCTGAATTACGAAATACATAAATTACGTTCCGTATCACTTCCTATTCTTACTTCAAAAGTGAGAGGACGTAACCGGGTCAATACAACCAGACACAAATCGAACATCAACAAGATGTGAGGGTAAATGCGAGTATGGTGGTACCGAGTTCAATACTACCAAGAAAAGCAAACTCCATTTTCCTTGGTATATCGGACTTGATAGTTAAGGTAATAAAGTTTAGTGACCAAAAGCAACACCAAAAAAGCCATGAACTTGAACATGCTGTGATTTAAACACGATGTACCTTTTTAGAAGGAATGAACAGGCTCAAGTCTCTGAAGATCTGAATATCAGGCCGAGTCGGATATCGGAAGCTAACGTGACTAAGCTCAATGTTACCATTTACGCTTTCCAATGTTGTTCCCTCATCGCTTTTGGAGTCAATACCAGGTTTATTATCAAGAATCTTGAAGACTGAGACGGCTGAGTCTTTAGCCTTCGTTCTGTCCATCGCCATGCTGCTGCTTTGGGATAAACCAACTGCTGTGATGGTTAAAGCAAAGAAAACCTACAACCATAACAGAAACATTACCCCAAGGTCTAAGAATATTCTGTTTATGGAAAGATGTGGTCCGTTATATGAAATTTAGTACTGGCATAGCCACATACGTGCAGTATTCATTATGGTTTTAATAAAAGTCTCAGGGAAAACCATAATGAATACTGCACGTATGTGGCTCCGCCAGTGTCTTTTATTGAAAACATAAAGAGACTGTTTCTCGATAAACCATAATGAAACTATGAAAGTTGCATCTCTCCTCAACCATCTACTACATCATGGCATGAGTAGTGCAACAGTTTATGAGGCAAATCATTTTCACAATGACTTGCAACCAACCACCAAGGGGAAATTTGGGGTTAGGAAGTTCTTACATAGAACAAATGTTGTATCAATTGAAGGTGATAATTGTAATTGCTCAAACGGGAACGAAAAAACAAACAAAAAAACAGAAATAATGGCAGCAGAACTGAAGACGGTAGTTACCTTGAAAACCTCCCCAAAAGTAGCTTTATCATGGCGAATAAAGACAGCACCAATGTAGTAGACAAAGGCACTTGTGCAGTAGAGAGCAAAGAAGGAGAAACCAAAGCCAATACCACTAATAAGGCCCAACCTAACACCAGTTTTTACAGGCCCCTCACATTTCTTGTTGTAGAGCTGAATCACTTTTTCCTCTGCACAAAAGGATGCCACTGTTCTGATGCTCCCTACTGCATCACTTGCAACTTGACTTGCTTCTTCATACATGACCTGCATTGCGCATTCAACTCTGTAGTTAGTAATTTAAGTTATCAGCTAAATTGTTTCTGTGTTTTTATTTTCGGGTGTAAGAGCCATATATATAGTGGATCATAAAGGTAATATCGATAAGACGGGTTTCTAATCAAATTATGAACTATATTTCTTGAGATTACGCACGGCTGTCAGACTACGATAGCCTAATTTATTGTACGCCCTGATACAAAGCAGAGGGTTAATGAGTAATAAATCATCTCCTGCTTGACTATATGCATAATGGTACCGGAAAGGGCTGGGCATGGATTACATAATTCATAACCCTTATCATTAGTGTCCTGGGGAATTTGGGTATGGCTTTAGACAAGAAGTGCCAATATAACATGGATGAAGGAAAACACCCCAACAACTTCAGTATATAAGCTAGCTCACATTTGTAGTTGCAGGTAAACTTGAAAAGGCAGATAATAGAAAAGTTGTAAGAGAAACAGACCTTAGCATCTGCACTGAGTCCTGTCATGAATTTTCCCTGAAAATACCCTTGTACGAAGATAAATGGCACCACGGCTAGAACGATGAGTGAGAGCAACCAATTAGAAGCGAAAGCAATTACAAGACCACCGGTTATTGTTGCAATATTTTGTATAAATAGGGCCAGTTGATCCCCAACCAAGCTCCTAACATTTGCAGCATCTGTAGATAATCTTGCTCCAATTGCTCCACTGATATCAGAAAGAAAATTAGGCGCGCCAAAATAGTTTGAGGATGTTCTCACTAGGAATTATAAATTCATCATCAGAGTACGACAACAATTTTTCCCCAGGGCTTAAAGGCTCATGCACTGTTGTTTATGGCGACCTAAAAGGCGCTATTGTTTCATATCATAAAAAGGCCAACACAATTTACTGAGCCATTTTATTTCAATGTGTAACGTATCAAATGCAATGTTACCTTTTTTTATGAAGCCAAAGACTCACCAATCTTTGGTTCCAAATTATGATGAAACAAAAGAAAAATGGCTCATGAAATTAGTGTGCAACTTTTAAAAGTGAAGTAGCAATTATTCGATTCAATTCTTAATTCAATTTTCATCAAGGGTCATCTAGACGATGTCTCAGATATGAACCCAGTAGCCCTCCAATTCCTGGGCTCCCTTGAGGCATAGGTAATGTTGCATGTTCCAAAGCTAACGAAGAAAAAAAAAAGAGAAAAATCTGTGCACGACAATAACTCATACAAATTCATAATACCTTGAATTTGCCGGGTGATCAAACCATTTAACTTCTTGGTATACGATCTTTTCAAAACACAAAAACCGTATCCTTCGAATAAGCTTCCCTCCTGCAACTCCAAAGAAGAAATTCTGGAAGGGTATGGCAAACATACAAGCAATGCCTATACCCATGTAGATAAGAGCCCACTTTCTTGAATGTTCATGAAGCAATTGTGGTGGTTCATATAAAGTTTTAATTACCGAAGACATCATGAACCCAAACATCGGAAACGTAACCCCATGAATCGATGCAGCAAGGCTTCCAAGCAATAGAATGGGTATTTCTGGTTTATTCAGGTATGCTAAACGTCTCATTGAAACATCTCGTTGGTTCTCTTTTTCTTCGAAAATATCATTTTGACTTTCGTGTTCTTCATAATCACCAAGAACTTCTCCTTCAGTCGTCTCCCGAATGTTGACAGGACCAACTTCACTAAAGCTGATGGATATTGAACGTCTGCTACTAGAAGATCCCCTGCTTTCTGATCTCCTTATATGCAGTTTTTGGCTACCTGATCTACTGCCCATTCTTTCGGAACCAGAGATTGGATCCATTTGGTGGACGACTTCTTTATCCTTGGCCCCTTCTTGAAGCCGCACTAATTGTGAATAGCCCCCTTCAGGGTCGCTGATTAATTGATCATGACTACCTGGGTACAATTCACAGTTACAAATGTTACCGTTAATTCCCTGTGAGACTGTCTCACATATAGAAATTGTGAAACAATACAATTAATAAGATTTGGATTCCGGGAATAGGATTAGGAATAATGGGTAATTGGTGAGTAAATAGAAGGTCTCACCCAAATTTTAAACAATGAGACGAAAATTGGAGTTGTGGTTGAAGAATTAGTTTAGTTATGGTACTAAAAATTTAATCAATGATAATAAAAAAAATGAGTTGTCTTATTACCCTTCTCCAAAATTTTTCCTTGATGAACAACTGCGATTAAATCAGCATTCTTAATGGTGGTTAAGCGATGAGCGACAATGACTGTTGTTCTGTTTGTCATGATTCTGTCAAGTGCATCCTGCACAACGCGCTCAGAATCAGCATCTAGGGCACTGGTTGCCTCGTCAAGGAGGAGGATTCTCGGGTTTTTTAAGATAGCTCGAGCGATGGCTATCCGCTGTTTTTGACCACCTGAAAGCTGAGTTCCTCGATCTCCAACCAATGTGTCCAGACCCTACAATTGAGACATTCATGTAGACTTTTTCCGATAAGTTCAAGACTGGCAAGTGGCAAAGTCCAATAAACATAGGTCCACTAAGATGAGACATGACCGTGAAGACTGCCACCACCCAATGAAATAAAAAGATATGAGCATTTATATTCAAAATAGAAAGAAGATAGTAGAAACTTCGAGTTCAATGAGCTGGAGCAAGATCAAACATGATGTTCCCCCCCATGTAGGTGGACATGAGAAATTTAACCTGACCCAACCCCAATAAGTCGACCCAGGAATCTGGTTGTAACAAGAGCACTCAATCTCAATTAAAAAAACGGCCTGATCCAAAATGACTAATTTGAAATAGCACTTCATTATTTCCACACAAAAACCAAAAAAAGCTTAATAAAAATCTAAATTCTGCAACATTTTGGGAGGAAAGCTATGAGATGTCTTTTATTACCTCCAAGTTAAATCTCACCCGAAAACCTTAAACATCAAAACATTGTAAGCATAACATGACACGGGCTGATGTTTACCCAACATGATCATTACAATTACTTCTTACCTTGGGAAGTTTGTCAATGAATTTAGCAGCATTTGCAAGCTGAATAGCAGTCCTGATCTCCTGATCAGTGGCACCCTCTTTTCCATAAGCAATGTTATCTCTCATTGTCGTAGTGAAGAGAACTGGCTCCTGACTGACTAGTCCAATCATTTGCCTAATCCAAGATAATCGATATTTCTTCAAATCGACTCCATCTATGAGAACTTCTCCAGACTCCGGATCATAGAATCGTTCTACAAGACTAATTACTGTCGATTTCCCACTTCCACTTTGCCCAACAAGAGCTGCAGTTGTTCCACTAGGAATTTGCAAAGAAAATCCAGAAAATATCTGCACATCTGGCCTAGCAGGGTATCTGAAAAACACATCTTTTAGCTCAATATCACCTCTAATATCTTCTTTTGTGATGCCTTCATCGCTTGAGGCGTCGATATCTGGCCTCCTTTTTATTGTCTCAAACATCTTGTATGCTGCTGCTTGCCCTGATGCAAATGCATTCAGACATGGAGATGTTTGTCCAAGGGAGCTGCAGTGGCGACGTCAGATATTAAGGAAAACAAGATCAGCCTAGATTACGAAGTGTTCGTAACATAAAGCAACACATGCCTGAATTCATTTTGAATTTTGTTTTCCTAAATTTAAATGGAATAAAAGACTCATTACTCTTTCGTTCTAGAATAAAGCAAAATGGCTCACTAAGCTGGTAGAATAAATGATGATACCTAAAAGAGCTAAAGCTATAATTTTTCAAGAATAATGCATAAGAGTCTAAGATTGAAGGATAATTTTCACATTTACAACATTGAGGAGTATACTACTTCTAAAAGCTTGCATTTTTTGTTAAAACATACCCAGTACTATAACCAGATGAAGAAGTCGCAATGGACTTATACAAGTTTTTGTCATACAAGAATACTTACTTTCCACCATTCATCATGGATAAAATTACATTGATGACTTGACCGCCAGTGTAACCCTTTTCGAGAATCAATTTGCTTCCATACCATACAGCTACAGCATAAGTGAAGCAAATTATGACCATTAATGCACCAAGACCTAATCCGGAGGCCAGTCCTTGAGTTGCAGTAGCTTTGTAAGCAACTTTAAGCTTATCATCATATTTTTTTATGGCATCCTTTTCTCCTGTAAATGATGCAACCTAGGGTACACAGGAAATAAGCAAATTAGTAAATATTGTGGTTTATCTACGGTTGTAGCAGGTAAATTAATAATCCTTGACCAAATTCAGTTAGCTAAATGATAATAAATAACTCATGAGTCAGTTCGTATGGGAGCAATTTGGCCTTAGATGAAGTTTTCTTGAGTGAGGGCTTATCATCGTGGTAACGTGCGTGATCACTAAGCTATAATGTACAGACAGGGTTACCCAATAGACGCTGCTAAAAAAAGAATAAAAAACCTTCATTTTTAGATTTAGACATTTCTATAGTAAGTCTTTTCGTACCAACAGTGCCCTAAGCTTAAAGCCGTGCAACAAAGTAAAAGGATAGATAATACACAACTTCCATACACAACTTCCATTTAACTTTTCGGTCTAATAGGAGAGACAAGGTCATCAGAATACGAAGGGGAAAGGGATTCAAATTTGCGACCTATCGTCCACACTCCACAAGACCTCTGCCTCAACCCTTTAATGAAAACTCGAATAATACAATTCAGGATTACCTGTAGTTAATTAATGCAATTAACAATCAAGTGATATATTTTGAAATTCCTTTGTTAATTGAAATTCCTCTCCTACATAGTACCGGCAACAAATATATGAAAATTTAAGCTAAAAGATGATTCTGGTGTTCCAAACTAATTTATCAAGAATACGTATTGGTCATGGTCAAATGAGGCCACTAAAAATTGAAACAAATGGACTATCGTGTAAGTTCATGTACGAATCACTTGCGACTTACCGTCCTGATAGCAGTGACAGTCTGGTCGGCAATGTTACCCGCATCAGCATAGGCCATTTGGGTGCGACTAGCCATTTTCGTCATTACCAATGCTATACTACCACCAGCTATTACAATAGCAGGAACGCATGCTAGTAAAACCACAGCTAAACGCCACCCTCTTATGAACCCTACGACAAAGCCACCGATAACAGTTGCCATTAGCTGAATGAACTTGCCAACCTGCAAAAGAAAAACATAATGCAACATAGTCATCAAATGATAGATGATTCAAACATGTGTAAACACTTCCAACAAAAGTATTTGAGCTTTCAATACTACGCCATAATGGAAGATATATACCTTCATTCTTCAGACACCATATTTGAATGTTTAAGTAACTCGTGGATTGGGGCCTTAGAGACCTGAAAGCTCTATACTGAGAACCTAACGGAACCCCACCAACAACAATACTTCATGCCATCAAGGCATCAACAATAACGACAACGAGATTGCATACATGCCTATGTTCTATGTACACTCACTACACTGTCTAATGCTGTGATTTTGACAATACATAAAGGATGTTCTCAAATAACACAATTATGAAGATTGCATCCAAATTTGTCTTATTAATTAATTATGTAGTTAGAAATAAGTACGATCGTGTGAAATTAGTGTCACCAGGCGGCACAAATGATTGAATTGAAAACGAATTTCTACCATTCAATGGGATCGATATGTCATTCAGACTCGTGTTACCTTGAAGCTATACTTTGTTTGTCGTATGCACGACACTTCAACACAGTGACACCCTTTGCCAATTCAAATTGGGCCAAAAACATGAATCTTTTCCACAGCGCATGTTCGGCACACTTACACCTGATATTACAGAAAGTAAGATAAAGGCATATAGGGAAAACAAACCTTTTCACCCATTGCATCCTGAATAAGAACAGTGTCTCCTGACATCCTGCCAATGATTTCTCCAGTTGATGTTTGGGTGTCGAAGAAGGTGATATCTTGTCTTAGGATTGTCTTCAAGTAAAGGCTTCGAATCCTTGCTGCTTGCCTTTCTCCAGTTACCATCCAACATGTTACCTCTGTTCAACACAATTTCAAATATAAATTGTACACTTTCATATGCAGCATCATTGCATAGTACTACCTAACAAATGTAGACTCAAAGAGCTATAAGATAACTAAATAATTGCATAGATGCTCTGTTTCAATTATCTATCTAGGGTTGATTAATCATACTTCCATGTTAAACTAGTGTTAGGCGTCGTGAACCAAGGAATGGTTTCATATGATCATTCGTGTTAACTACCACGTGAAGATATCATATGAATATTAATGTAAGCTATATTATGTAACGACATTGATATTGTTATGTAATATACGTAACCACTTACGTAGTAAGCAAGCTATGCCAGTATATATCGCCAGGTACACAAACATAATGGAGAGCTGCAGCCACAAATAACAAACATCAGAAAACTTTTCATCAGCAAACGACATTGATAATCATAATCAGCCGAGGTTAAAACAATCATAGTTGAACTGAAAGTTAAAAATCAAAGTTGCAGATTTCCATCTCCCTATGAAATAAAGGTACACTCGTAAATGAATCCGTTTCTACAATGGTTATATGATATACTTCGTAGTATGCTAAAGTTGAAGTAGCTGTTTCGTTTAAACAGACAGCGGCCATTGTACTACTAAAAAATCGACATAAATTCTTGTATGAGATGGTTTCACGCCATTTTAATCGTACAATTTAACTATCCTATAATTTTAATCATTTAATTCAACTACCTACTCATAATTCACCAGATAAAAAGTTATCAATCACCAGATAAAAAGTTTATCAATTATAATCATTGTTTTCGTAAGGTCTACAAAGTTGACGACTTTATGGCCAATTTAGGACATCCGTGTAACCGTGTTCATGACTTTTTCGATATGGACTAATAGTCAACAACCGTCATTCGCCTCAGTCGTCCGAAAAGATGAGATAAGTTAGTCGAAAGGATGAGATAAGTTAGTAGTATAACAGAGGATCAATCGACTTTCCATTCCTTCATTCAAGCATTTCATCGAACAGGTGAAGGGCGACTAATTTTAAAATAATAAATCACGACAATCAGTGAATTACTCCAAAATAGATTGAAAAATCAACAGATCACACTAAGTTATTTCATAGCTTTAAACAATATAATCATGCAAAACAAAATCAATAAATAACATGAACAGTCAAGTAGATTGTAATTTCACCTTTAATGGCTGACATTGTTTCGGTCATATTTACATTTGGGATTAGGGTTCTTGAAGAGAGAAACTGGAGATTTGCAGAGGGATTAGGGATCATAAATTGAGAGAGATTGAGCATGAATGTATATGTTCGGGGATTAAAAGCAGATTATGATTTTGATTACATCATTTCTTCCCTGTGACGGTGGCCCGATCTTTCTGGCTTAATTTCAGCTCCTCTCAATTTAGCTTGGCTATATTCCGTTAGGTTTTATTTACGTTCAATCAATTATGTTCAATTAATCTATTAACAAAATTAATTTTTAATTTAACTAAATTCACTCCACTCCAATTCCACCGAATTTAGTTCAATTAAGATTTACTCCAATTAATTCAATTCAGCTCGTTTCAGCCGAAAAGAACAGGGCCTAACTCATGGCTTTTTCCTTTAAACATGAGCGCGGATGAGAATCGAACACTAACATTGTGATTAACGTAGGGGAGAGTTCTTACTCCCAAGCTAACGGTTGTTCTCGTGATAAGTCAGGTCTCAGGATCGATGTAAATGATACTTTTAAAGAACGGTTTTGAGACGTCACAAGTAAGGTTGGCAATGTCCAATGGGTAGGGTTTGGCTAGGGTCCAGCAAGATCCGGATCCGATCCTAAGCCTCATACCTTAGATCCATATCCGACCTATACCCGAAAGAGTCTAAAATTAATGGACTCATACCCGACCCAGAGGGTCGGTCTGGTAGTATCTACTCTAGGGTCTGCTTTTTTCTTTAACTAAACATTTTTTTTCCCTAAATTATATCATTAGTTCCTTACCTAGTACCAAATTATCATTTTCATCAATTTCAAGTTTTTCCCTAAATTATATCATTACCTAGTACCAAATTATCATTTTCATCATTTTCAAGTTTTTCCCTAAATTATATCATTACCTAGTACCAAATGATCATTTTCATCATTTTCTCGTTATTTTTAATGGGTATGCGTATAATATATTAGTGATAACTAATAAGGGTCGTCTGTATATGTGTATTATTTAGGTTATTGACGTTTATGTGTGTTTTTTCTTTTTTTTTTAATAAATATAAGGGTCTAAGGGTCAGGTAGGGTCCCAAATTTTATATAAGACTCATACCCAACCCATACCCGAGTGGATTTCGAAAATTCACACCCATACCCGACCGATTTAGGTCCGACCCTGAGGGTCTGGGTCGGGGACCCGACCACTGTCATCCCTAATCACAACTCACAACCACCTCTGTAGATTAATCATTTGTATCAAACCTCATTGACAGGGTGGTCGTTGGTTACAAATTAAAATGGTGGTTCAACGGGAGTGAATTGACCCACGAAAAATCCTACTTTAACTTACATTAACCCCATGTGACTAGCTTTACTTTACACATCAATTTATCCCACATAAGTACACTTTTGACCACCGTTTTGACAATCGTTGGAAAGCATGTACTCCCAGTCTCCCACCTTTCCAACGAGTTCAAGAACACTCCAAACCGACCTCGTTTGCTATCTCAACCATCGACTGAAAGTCACCCCTATTACAAACGCTGAAACTTTGGCCAAAATGTGGTGTTTGACATTTTTCTTTTTATTAAAGTAGTGTTTTACAATTTATTTTTTTAAAAGGTGATATTTGGAAAAAAAAAAAAAGTTTAAAGGTGTTTGACAAAAAACTCAATAATGTATAAGAGTAATATGAACGAGTCACGATATATTGTTGTTTTACTGATTTTATGATTTTATTTTAGTATTTTCTGTTAAACAAAAAACCGTATTGAAAATTATGTGTACAATTTTAAATTTTGCCGATTCGTATACAATACGGTTTTTGTTAAACCGTATCAAATATACATAAATTCATATAATTGAAACCGTGCATAGGAGGTTGGTTGAATCGTGAATAAAGAAGGTTGAATCGAAAAGATTCATCCTGATCATTTACTAAATCATGATCTAATCGAGATCCATTGGATATGAAATCTCATCTAGATTATGATCCATAGGATCTAAATGTTTCAACGTTTCATTTGAAAAATATATAAAGAAAATTAGTTTTTGGGGAGTAATATATTTGACTTGACTAAATATTTAATAATTTATTTATTTTCTTAAAAAAAGAGTTTTACAATAATAATTATTACTGTACTTTTTATCTAACAATTTTTTATTTGAAAAAAAAAAGATAAAAAAAGGATTTTATCATTAGGATATCGAATTCGGTAACACTAATTAATTCTTATATAAAATCGTTTTAATTTATTAAAATAGTTTTGTAAAGTCATTTCATATTTAGTTATTTACCTAAATAATCTTACTATAATAACTTTCATTAACAACTATTTTCATAATAAGAACATTATGATTACAATCTTTTAGTTTATTACATGATTTTACAATATTTTACTTTTATGTAATACCAAAAATGAAAAAAAAAAATGTTGGATGTAGATTTTGCTGGGAATCGCAGATTTTTAAGGCAAATTCTTGTTTCAGACCGTTATTTTTTGTCTGAATTTTCAGAGGGACCATATGTAACCATTTTATAGTCAAATGTAACCACATAGTGTGGCCAATGTTACAGCTTATGATAACTTGTTTCTCAATAATGATCACATTTAACTGTAAAGTGGTTACAAAATTCCGTCTGAAGATTTTAGACCAAAATTTTGGTTTGAAGCAAGACAAACTCGATTTTTAAGGATTTGCTGTCAAATGCATGTCATCATCATTTCAATAGTTGAATACTTGGTATTTTGGGTTCATTTCAATGACTTGTTTATTATGGTCAAGGGTTTTAAATACGACAAATTACAATGCGTATCTATTTTGTTTTAAGTGACGTTTAAGCGAAAAATGTATGAAAATGACTTACGGGAAAATAATGAGATTATAACATAAATAAGAAGTATTTGAACAAATTCTTATAGAAATAACATGAACAAAATCTGAATTTTAATCGAAGAATTTGATATAGATTTACAAAAATGAAGAAATATATTATTAATATATAACACAAATTTAATCAATTAGAGGATTATACCACCAATTTATACATCTGGTAGAATAGATTTCGAGATCACAAAGAATTTGAGTTTTGTATATATTTTACGAGCTTTTTTGTAAAGAATTTGAGCGTCTTTATAAAAAAATTGTAAATCAACATTATATTGAAACTAAAAAAACATACCTATAAAACCCAAAAATTTTAATTTAACACTAAAAAATTAAAGTGCAAGAAAAAATTGTTAAAAGCTCGAAAAGAATTACATATAAGCTCAATTAGATTTGTGTTAGATATACGATGCTCATATAAATCTGGATGTATAATCCTATTTGTGCAAATTTAACACATACATAATATAGCATATGACTTTTACACTATCGTTTCAGGTGTGAGTGTGTATTAGAGAATATTATCGAACATGAAAATGTTACGTACCTTAGAGATGTCATGAACAAGTCGATCAACATTTGAACGTCCAAAAGAGTTGATAACTTGACTCAAAATAACAGCCATAATTGGTTGAGCAAGACCATTACATATGGCTGCTACACTTCCAACTATCATCAAAATTGTATCTAATTTATCAGCAAAACTAAATAATTTATAAAATGCTACTTTTTGCACTTTTTTTATTTTCTGATCTTTTCTTGACATATTAGGACTATTGTTCTCAGCTTCCATGGATTGATCGTGACGAGTAATGCTTGAATATTAGGAGGTGTTGAGGACAACAAAAATTGAGTGTTCGAGTTAAGTTTTCTTATTATATATATGGTGAATATGGTTTTTAAAGATGGGAATTGTTGACTTAAAAGGTGAAAATCGAGTAGTTACATTTTTCTTTGTGTGAAAGGAAATAAATATACAAAAACAAAGGAGAATTTGAAATGTGAAAGGATGATTTTGTGTATATCGAATGTGATTTTAGTGCGGATATATGTTTGACCTAAATACACAGGAAAAGAGTTGATTGAAAACGGTATGAGTGTTTTGGAGATTACTAAAGGGTCATTTGTTTCTAAATATTAGAATGGAATAAAATGAACTGTTATTCTATAGAGATATAAAGTTAGAGCCTCATATTTGCTTATAGTTGTTTGTTAATTTCGACCTTGGAAAAGATATAATAGTAGTATTTAAACCAAACACCCTCTAAAATGGATTGAATTTATTATTGTTGGTGAATTCATTGGAAGATTTGGTTTGAATTTTTTTATATTTCCTTGTGAAAGATTGGAATTTCTTCCTTTATTCCTCAAACCAACGTGAATATATACAAGTAGGGGTGTTCACCGGTCCAAAACCGGACCGGACAAACCCGTGGACCGAATATTCACCAACCCCAAGACCGTGAACCGGACCGGTTGGGAGGGGACCCGGACCGGACCGGACCGACACCCTTTAGGTCCAGTTTTTTCCGGGTTTGGACCGGACCGGTAGTACTTTACAAGGTAAATTAATTTTTTTTCTTATGTGGACCGGACCGGACCGGACCGGAGACCGGTCACCATATTTTTGGGGACCCGAAGACCGGACCGGTATGTATCCGGTCCGGACGGTCCGGGTCGGTCGGGTTTGCCGGTCCGGGTCTCTTTTTGTACAGCCCTATATACAAGACTATCATCCTAACTAACTACGATATTTACGTCTATAATAATGAAATATGCAAGATCATATCTTCTCTAACTATGGATACAAAATATACAGAATAACAAACAGAATATCATAGTCTATTACACCCCCGCAGTTGAAACGGGAGGACTTCAGACGTTGAGGCTGGAGCGGGAGTCATCAAACAATACCTTGGGAAGCCCTTGGTAAATATATCAGCATATTGAAAACGTGAGGGGATGTGTAGAACTTTAACTTGACCCAACGCGACCTTTTCGCGAACGAAGTGTATTTCCATTTCAATGTGTTTAGTGTGTTGGTGATTGACGGGATTACCGGCCAGATAGATGGCACTGACGTTGTCACAATATATTAATGTGGCTTTGGCGGGAGGACAATGGAGTTCCAACAACAGGTTACACAACCATCAAGTCTCCTCAACGGCATTAGCGACCCTACGGTATTGTGCTTCCGCGCTGGAACATGATAGTGTGGGCTTTCTTTTTGAGGACCATGAGACAAGGTTATCCCCGATGTATACATAGTAGCCGGAGGTTGAACGACGTGTTTCTGGGCAAAATTTGATGAGCTGTCGTAACCCTATCAAAAATAACCAACTGGCCTAACTAATGTAGCAAGAAAGTCGGGATCGTATCCACAGGGAGACAAAAATAAATTCTAAATGCTAATTCAAGTCTGTCTAGTAACAACGGGGATTTTGTTTGTTTAAAAGTAATAACTAAGCAATTAAAGTAAAAAAGATTAAAGGAGAGAAATTAAGTTGTGAAAATAATAAGAGAGAAGACTAGGATTGTCGGTTCACCATGGGACATTACAGATCAAAGGTAGGGTCATAGGTCGGTCTCAATTACCAGTCTAAAGAGCAGTGAAAAGGTCCTCTCGGATCGCTATTCGCTCTAAGATGCGTCTAGCGGACTCTCACAACTTACTAGGGCACCCTAATGTTTGCAACAGGTCTAATCTTTTCCAGGCTTTCGATCTTAGGTATGGATTTACCAGTTCAAATAACTAATTGTGGCCTTTAACTAATTACTCGTATTTTATATGTTGCAATTAACAACCTAGACTAATAAAATCAATTTGACCAAATAACCTAAGTATAGACCCTTAATCCCCCATGGATCCCCTAAATCCTAGCATAAGAAATTAGCTACTCATGGAAAACTTGATAAAAGTAATCAAAGAAGATGAGAAAATAATGAATTGCATAATGAAATTTAATGGAAGAATAATAAACATAAATTAAATCTAAAGAGAACAATAACGATTAAACAAGAGGAACGAATGGAAGAAGAATTAAAATTACCAAATACGAATCCAAGTTTTAGGAATAGAGAAGGAAAATAATTCTAGATCTAAAAAGGTTTAGAGAGTTTTTACGTAATAAAGTTTTTAGCAGTCGAGAGCAGAATAAAAGATAACCTAATGAAAAAAATATTCTAAGCCTTAAATAGTAGTGCCAAGAAGTAGAAAAACTAAGTAACTAAAAGGCCTACAAAACACGAGCAGAAAAACCGTCTGACATGTGTTGATCGACCAAACTAGCATGCAACTTCCAAACGCAAACTTCCTGTGTCTAACTCCAATGTCGATCGACAAGACTAGCATGTCTATCGACATAAGTAACTTGTCTATCGAGTGAAGTAGACTGTCTATCGACAACTATAGCTTGTCTATCCACGTGAACAGCTTGTCTATCCACTTCTTGTCTCGTTCCTTCCCATTTAGGGCCTTTTTGGTGACGACTCCACATCTCTCCAATGACGCGGGCATGGGCTATGAGCTCCGTCTCCTTTATCGACCGATTTTGGCTTGTAAATGCATAAATGGGTTCCATATCTGTAATAGACACGAAACAGGCCGAAAGTAGCAAATACCGGAGGAAATATAATAAAAAGATCAAATAAAAGCATAGAAATGCGTGCTAAACATGAGAATAAACGCATATAAAATGCACGCATCAAACCTCCCCAAACCAAACCCTTGCTTGTCCCCAAACAAGCAATAAGCACAAGAACAAAGAGGAAGACTAATGGAGCAGCATATAACTCAGAGCTAGCTATAAAAGACTCGATAAACCAGTTTAATGCTAAAGTAACACCCTTGCTAAGGAACGAGTTCCAAAGTTGAATAACACAAAAATACAGATGCACACGAGTTATATTCATAACTGTAAACTACCAAACCGTCGACCTTGCAAGACCGTTTATGTTGGACTCTCACGTGTCACTCATCTCTCAATAAAGCACAAGGTGAGTACAATTTTTGTAAGAGAGAAGGAAAATAGTCACTCACATAAACTACGACCTACATAGACATGCATGCGATTCTAACATGATAAACTTCTCTAGCTACCATACACATACACTCCAACCAAACAACGACCAAGACACATGCCGAGGACTTACATATAATGTGATGTGAGGTAATTGGGTAGAAAGGGGCAAAATAGATTTGCATATGTGGAGATAAAGCCAAGCTAGTACAGCCATATCCAAATAATAAACCATTTCGCTTAACAACTCAATTTTAACAAATAAAACCAATGTCAATGCGGCATAAACTCATTCACATCTTCCGAACAAGACTCCCCATAAAATACAATGACAAGCATGGGAGTAAATTCAACATTCTTTTCTTTGCTTCCACATAATTCTTTCTTTTCCTTTTTCAATCATTTTTTTTCATTTCTCTTTTTTTTTTTCCAGCAGCCACACCATTTTTTTTTTCTTTTTTTCTTTTCTTTTCATTCATTCTAACCAACATCTTTTCAAAACGAACCCAAATCAACAATAAAACATACCCAACAATAACCACTGAACTAGCTTGACTAGGATAGGCTGAAATATGGATTGTAGTTAAAAGGGTCAAAATAGGTTGATTTGGCTATGTGAAACTCATGGGTAGAAAATGAAAGGAAAGGGGGGTGTAAGTTGCCTCTCCACATGTGCCACCGCCACAACCCCGAGTGTATGCAGGCAATAAGAGACGAATGTCATGTTTATGCAAATTGATGTTACATGCCATGCAAGAAGTACTACTCACATCCTAGATTAAACCGGTCATGAATGTCACCAGTTTATAAGGCTCTAATGCTTAGAATGTATAAGTAGTTTGCCAACATTTAGGTCAAGTCTATTTGTTTGGTAGAAATTATCAAAAACTCGTAAGTTTATGCAAATGAATTTCTCAAAAATAGAGTGTAAACAATGCAAAGCTTAAACGAGTTTAAGTATAAATGCGATGTCGTCATTGTTATATAACCATTCCGACTCTACCTAAGACTCTATCTAAAATCTAACATGTTTTTGTATGTTTTTTGAATTTTTCATTTTTTTTGTTTTTATGCATGCAAAAATGCAGAAGACGTGAATGCAACGCAAAACCCTTCCCCAAACCAAATCACACAATGCCCTCATTGTGCAAAATCATGTGAATAAAGAAGCAAAAGGAAATGGGAATTTGCGTAAAACTAACTAAGACAATAAAGAGACTCGGAAACTCACAAGATTTTAAACGCACCCCCAACCAGCTCGAGCTAGGAGGTTTTAACAGCTACTAGTGTTGCCGCAATGTACCTGTAGGTGACAGTGTCTTCTTCGCGTAACTCAATAGTTTGAGTTAAGATGGTCTTTAAACCTGAAATTAGACATAATATATCGCGCCAAAATTGCGCTAAACCCAAATGCAAAGTCTATAGTCTAAAAAAATCCTAAGCAAACTAATTAAAATGCAAAGTCTCACGCAAACCGAAAACAATAAATAGTCTTAAAAACAGTAAATTGTCTTTAAAAAGTCTCATGGAACTAAAGCAATCAAACACCACCGTGATATAGCCCAGAGCTCGGCTTCTGACTAAAAGCAGTCACTTCAGCGGTCATCAGCTTCGATACTAGCCTCCAAAGCACAGCAACAGAAGAGCAGTGGCTCATCTCATCATCAATCACACCACTATCAGCCCACTTTCGCACTTTTTTCTTAGGTGGGATAAAATCTTGATATCCTCCTCCCGGGTCTTTTAACCTCTCACGACCTGTGTAAGAAGAAACAAAACAATGTTCCTCCAATTTGCTCCTAAACTGAGGCGGAGGCGACAAATCAACAACATAATATGATTTAACGGAAGGGATAAAAGAAATCCTATCGGAATCAACAAAAGAAATAGCATTACCTTCTATCGAATAGGAGTGATCTTCATTTACCTTTTCATCGTCATTCGGGACATGTGTAAATGATGAAGCAACATCGTCAAAAGCAAAGAAGTCTGACTGTATAGGTTCTGTCCCATATATTGCAACCTCCACGGCATCCAACTCGGCCTTCCAAATAGGAGACTCACCATAGACATCGTTTTCCTTCATATCATCACCCGAAACAGACTCGGGTGACGAATCAATGCTCTCTGCTGTCACTATACTCGATCGACCGTGAATAGCACTCGATCGAGCTCTATCCTCGCCAAAACCACTCGATCGAACGCTTTCATCAAAATCCGAGTCATTCATATCATCATCTGACTCGGTTGCTATTTGAGCCAATTGAAGCTTAAGTCTCTTGATAGAAGAATCTCTAGATTTTTCAACTTGCATATAAAGTGAAAATGTCGTTATTAACGACTTCAATTCCGCAATCTCGTCACTGTTTTCAGCAGAAGGAGGAGCTTGCTGTTGCGGCGGCGAAAAAGAATAGGGGGGCTCTTGAAAGCCTTGCTGATAATACGGATGTGGTGGCACCTGATAATTATACTGCGAAAATGGAGTATAGTAACCTTGTCTATACTGTTTATAAGCATAGACTTGGTCACAGTCTGCAAAACAATGAACTGCATCGTGCCCCGCAGCACCACATCTCTCACAAATTACCACCTGGTGCCCCATAGAATGGAACATAGGTGGACTCTCCCGAAGTATTGTCAATAAGACATGTAGGACCTATCAAAAAAACACTAGAGAAGAAGATAAGATCAGTCTCAAGGACACTACCAGTTCCTTGAGACAAAAGACAAACTAAATAAAACAATTAGAAAATTACTGTCTCCCCGACAACGGCACCAAAATTTGATGAGTTGTCGCAACCCTATCAAAAATAACCAACTGGCCTAACTAATGTAGCAAAGAAGTCGGGATCGTATCCACAAGGAGACAAAAATAAATTCTAAATGCTAATTCAAGTCTGTCTAGTAACAACGGAGGTTTTGTTTGTTTGAAAGTAATAACTAAGCAATTAAAGTAAAAAAGATTAAAGGAGAGAAATTAAGTTGTGAAAATAATAAGAGATAAGACTAGAATTGTCGGTTCACCATGGGACATTACAGATCAAAGATAGGGTCATAGGTCGGTCTCAATTACCAGTCTAAAGAGCAGTGAAAAGGTCCTCTCGGATCGCTATTCGCTCTAAGATGCGTCTAGCGGACTCTCGCAACTTACTAGGGCACCCTAATGTTTGCAACAGGTTTAATCTTTTCCAGGCTTTCGATCTTAGGTATGGATTTACCGGTTCAAGTAACTAATTGTGGCCTTTAACTAATTACTCGTATTTTATATGTTGCAATTAACAACCTAGACTAATAAAATCAATTTGACCAAATAACCTAAGTATAGACCCTTAATCCCCCATGGATTCCCTAAATCCTAGCATAAGAAATTAGCTACTCATGGAAAACTTGATAACAGTAATCAAAGAAGATGAGAAAATAATGAATTGCATAATGAAATTTAATGGAAGAATAATAAACATAAATTAAATTTAAAGAGAACGTACAATAACGATTAAACAAGAGGAACGAATGGAAGAAGAATTAAAATTACCAAATACGAATCCAAGTTTTAGGAATGGAGAAGGAAAATAATTCTAGATCTAAAAAGGTTTAGAGAGTTTTTACGTAATAAAGTTTTTAGCAGTCGAGAGCAGAATAAAAGATAACCTAATGAAAAAATATTCTAAGCCTTAAATACTAGTGCTAAGAAGTAGAAAAACTAAGTAACTAAAAGGCCTACAAAACATGAGCAGAAAAACCGTCTGACATGTGTCGATCGACCAAAAAGTATGTCGATCGACCAAACTAGCATGCAACTTCCAAACGCAAACTTCATGTGTCTAACTCCAATGTCGATCGACAAGACTAGCATGTCTATCGACATAAGTAACTTGTCTATCGACAGAAGTAGACTGTCTATCGACAACTATAGCTTGTCTATCCACGTGAACAACTTGTCTATCCACTTCTTTTCTCGTTCCTTCCCATTTAGGGCCTTTTTGGTGACGACTCCACACCTCTCCAATGACTCGGGCATGGGCTATGAGCTCCGTTTCCTTCATCGACCGATTTTGGCTTTTAAATGCATAAATGGGTTCCATATCTGTAATAGACACGAAACAGGCCGAAAATAGTAAATACCAGAGGAAATATAATAAAGAGATCAAATAAAAGCATAGAAATGCGTGCTAAACATGAGAATAAACGCATATAAAATGCACGCATCAGCCACCCCAGTCGGCATCGGTGTAGGCTATTAGAGAGGAAAGAGCAGATGGTCGAATGGTAAGACCCAGGGTGTAGGTGCCACGGATATAGCGTAGAATGCGTTTTAGGGCACTTAGGTGAGGCTCACGAGGATCGTGCATGTAGAGGCATACTTGTTGGACCGCATGTGAGATATCAGGCCGAGTAAATGTTAAGTATTGAAATGCACCGGCGAGACTACGGTAAAGAGTTGGATCAGCCACGGGTGGGCCACGTGAAGCACTAGTTTAGCCTTTGTATCGACCGGTGTTTGGGCCGGTTTGCAGTTAGACATTTTTGCACGGTCGAGAATTTCATTGGCATATTTTACTTGGGAGAGAAATAATCCATGTTTGTGTTGTTGAACTGATATCCCAATAAAATAGTTTAGAGGACTCAAATCCGTCATAGCAAACTCGGACCGAAGATGGGCAATAATATTGAGCCGAAGAGCATTAGAGGACGTTATTAAAAGAATGTCGTCGACATATAATAATAGAAATGCAGTATCACGACCTTGATGAAGAAAAAACAAAGAATGGTCCATGCGGCTATGGGTAAAACCAAGTTTGGTGACATAATTGGCAAAGCGTTGGTACCATGCTCGGGGAGCTTGCTTGAGGCCATAAATGGACTTTTGGAGTAGACAAACATAGTCGGGGTGAGTGCGGTCCCTGAAACCCGGGGGTTGGTGCATATAAACTGTCTCAGCTAAATGATCATGTAAGAAGACATTTTTAACATCAAGTTGGTGGATAGACCATTTTTTCGAGACGGCGAGAGTGAGAACAGTCCGGATCTTGGTGGGCTTGACGACGGGGCTAAACGTTTCATCACAGTCCATGCCAACCTGTTGAGACTTGTCATTAACAACAAGACGAGCTTTGTGGCGCTTAAGATCACCGTTAGACTTATATTTATGCTTAAATAACCAAATACAACGAGTAATATTCGCATTAGACGGTCGGGGTACAAGAACTCAAGTCTTTTTTAAGTAAAGCATCGAATTCGTCTTGCATAGCCGCCTTCTAATTTGGGTCTTTAAGGGCGAGTATAGGGCTTTTGGGAAGAGGGGAAGGGGTGGTGGTGTGGTGGTGAGGTGGAGGTTGAATGGGATTTTGGGTTTATGGGCGCCATGGGTAGCGTGGGTGGCCATTTGTGGGGAAAGGGGGTCAGGTAGTACGTCAATTGAGGTATGAGACGAGGGAGTGGGAGACGGGTTAGGGTTATGGGTAGGTGTGACAGTAGTAAGAGGTGAGGTAGGGGAGTTATGGGAGTGGGGTGAGGCTGGTGTGTCGATGTGGGCAGGAGAG
The DNA here is from genome assembly GCA_029255685.2 of Silene conica. Classification (NCBI taxonomy): domain Eukaryota; kingdom Viridiplantae; phylum Streptophyta; class Magnoliopsida; order Caryophyllales; family Caryophyllaceae; genus Silene; species Silene conica. Next base: position 82,264,201 of record CM055314.2, read on the forward strand.
TTAGGTGTATGGTGAAGATGGTGAAGGTGATAGGGTGAAATGCCGCCATTCAGGAAGGTGCAGTCATGGGTAGCGGGTGATTGTGTGTGGAAGGGAAAGGTTGTTTCATGGAATGTAACATGGCGAGAGATGACGAACTTACGAGTAGCCAAGTCGAGACACAAGTAGCCACGACGATTAGAAGGGAAGCCGAGGAAAACACATGGAGTGGAGCAAGCGTTTAGTTTATGTGTGGCGGTGGGAGGGGTGTGGGGGTAGCATAGGCATCCGAAGACGCGGAGATGGGAGTATGTTGGGATTTTGAGATATAGACTTTGTGTGGGAGAGATGTGTTTATTGGCTTTACTGGGTGTGATGTTGTGAAGGTGAGTAGCCATGTAGAGGGCGTAGGGCCAGTATGTGGGGGGAGTGTAAGAGTGAATGAGGAGAGTGCGTATGGCATTATTTAGGATGCGAAATTTTCATTCGGCTTTTCCGTTTTGAGAGGAAGTATGAGGACACGAGAGGCGGAAGAGGATACCATTGGAGGCAAAGAAATCATGGTACTGAAAGTTGTCAAATTCGTTTCCATTGTCACATTGAAAAGTTTTAATTTTGCGCTCGAACTGTGTATGGACAAGGGTGTAGAATTGTTTAAATAGAGGGAAAACTTAAGATTTGTGTTTAAGAGGAAAAGACCAAAGAAAATTTGTATAGTCATTAATAAATATAAGATAGTAGCGGTGACCCATGGAGCTCAAAATCGGAGAGGTCCAAAGGTCACTATGAATTATATCGAAAGGAGACGTATTAGTAGATAAAGATGCATAAAATGGTAATTTAACATGCTTGCCCAAAGCATGAAAAAATTGAGGCACATTATTATGAATAAGAGAATTAACAGTACAAAATTTAGAGAAAACGGCAGAGCTCGGATGACCGAGACGTGCGTGCCAAGTTGATGGAGCAACAACAGAAAGAGCAAAAGAGGAGTTGGGTACGGTGTGAGAGGTATTGGTGAGGGGGTAGAGTTCACCGGAGCTATTACATCTCATATTCGGCGTCCCCGTCCGAGGGTCCTTCACAGAGAAACCAAAAGGATCAAATTCAACAGATACAAAGTTATCAGTAGTAAATTTCCGTATCGAAATTAGGTTCTTAACTAGGGCAGGAGAGTGAAGAACATATTTTAATACAAGAGGAAGAGTAGTAGTACCGCAACCGTGAATGGGGATGGTATGACCACTACCGGCTATGATGCAACGATCTTTGCTTACATTAAAATAAGTCGAGAGTTTACCTGCATCGGCCGTCATATGCGAGGAGGGTCTCATATCCATGGTCCACCCTTCATCAGGAGGTTGAAGGGTCATTGTCTGCAAAGCGGTGGCAAGGTCCGTGGGGACATAGTAAGGGACAGAAATAGAAGGAGGAGTAGCCACGGGTTGTGCCATGAACGCCTGCTATGGGCGAGGTCCGAGTATCGCTGGACCCGAGGAATTAGTAGGAGGAGCCCACCCTTGGGTAGGGTAGGGGCACGGCGGTGTCGCCCAACTGGAAACTGGAGTAGGGGTATTATACGGAACCCAAGCCCAGTAATCAGGACCTGTAGAAGTAGTTGTAATGGTGGTGCCGCGGCCACTGGTACTGCGATTTTGGTTGCCACGACCTCCGCCTCCTAAGTGCTTGCCGCGATAATTATTGTTACGGTTGTGATTATTAGCTTGACCGCGACCGCGACCAGAATTAGTACGAGCATTGGCAGTGACAGTATCATCAGAAAAATCAGAGGTGTCGGAGTGAGTAACGACCATGGCAGTAGCAGACGTGGTGGCGGATGTGTTTTGACGGGTTTCCTCGAGTGTGAGCATGGAACGTGCTTTGTAAAAGGCGGGGAGCGGGTCACTTTGTTGTGTGAAGGTAGCCACGTTGGCATATCCGTTGGATAGACCGGAGACGAGTTGGAGGACGAGGCGATCGTTGGAGACTTTGGCACCAACGTTTGCTAACTGATCTGCTAGCATTTTGAGAGCCTGACAGTAGGCCGAAACATTGGGAAAATCGGCCATTCGAGTGTTGAAGAATTACTGCTCAAGGAAGACGGCTCGGGAATTTTTGTTTTCTTGAAAAATATCACGAAGACGGTTCCAAGCTATGTGAGTCGTGGACCCTGATTCAATGATGGTGTGAAGGAGGTCTTCGGAAATAGTAGCATAGATCCATTTTTTTTACAATGGCATTGAGGCGGAGCCAAGTAGATTAAGCGGAAGCAGAGGCGGTAGGAGGATCGAGTATATGGTCGGAGACCTCAAAGGCAGCAGCGGTGTTTAGAAATAGTTCGGCCCAAGTAGAGTATTAGACCTTCTCTAACTATGGATACAAAATATACATAATATCATGGGATATTCTATTACTTTGTTTTTTTTTTATCATTTTTATCTAAATATTTATTTCATTGATTTACAAAAAGACTAATACTCTTTTTTTTGTTTTGCAAATCTGTTTTATCGCTTTAATCTTTAATCTTGGTTTTCTAACTTGTTTTATTTTAATTTAGTTTTTACAATCAAACAAATTTGTTTTGCTTACCTTTTGTCTTTTTTCTTTTCCATTGTCAATTTCATTGACCTATTGACGATTCAAATCTATATGTTTCGGCAGTATGTCTCCCTTGCAACAGATATATCTACCGCAAACTTTTAACGGATCAAGTTCTCCCACTTGACTATATAAGACAAACATAGAAAATTTCAAATGGTTTGTCTTTTCCTACCCAAGTGAGTAATACATGACCCGTCACAAATTTGCGACGGATATATCCACCGCAAATGAGAATTTGTGATATTTCGGATGATGATTCAGCATTCGTGGTAGCCGACCCTAACCTATGTTGGTACTAAATAAACTTTGTTGTTGTTATTGTTCTTGTATGCAAATTGATTGATAATATACCCTTTTGGCGTTTGCACAAATTTAAGGTTGAAAAAATAGTAAGTAAATTATGTATTTGATGTATTATACCACCAACTTTATAATTTTTGAGCATTAAAATAATTTTTTTTGAAATTTGTCTTATAAATAATGAGTTTTATTATGCAGTTTTTTAGTTCATTTACTAAAAATTTTAAGCCCAAAAAATTACAATAGAACTCAAAAACATTACATGCAAATTTGGTTAAATTAGATTTTTGACAGAAAAAAATTAAAACCTAACTTATAAACTTTTATAAGCTAAAAAAAATACACATATGCTTAAAAACAAATAAAATTTAGGTAATAAGTTTAGAAAAAAATATACGCATACTCAATAACAAATAAGGTCTATGTAATACATCCGATGTATATATATATATATATATTCTTTTTTCTTGTAGGAGAAACTACAAGGGGTAAAATTGTAGGATAAAAAAGCTTGATAAAAAAAGTAGAGAAGAAAGAAAATCTTATAAAATAATTATACCAACTTTTAGGGGTAAAGTTGTCAAATTTTTAATCAAATGATGAATGTTACCATTGGATTGGATTAAAAATAAAGAAAAACTAGTTTTAACCCGTGCAAATTGCACGGATATGCATTTTAAATAATGTTATATAAAATTATGATTAAGTTTGTAAACAATATCTAAGAATTTTAGTTCCAAATATAAATTACCCTTGCAATTAAGAGATTGTAAATAACACACTTAATACAAATAATGAATTAACCATTACGTTTCAATTTTTAGTGAACAATATTTGAGAAAAATAATTAAATAAGAATTTACTCTCAATACTATATATATACGTTGCCTACATTACTTATTTTGAAGAAAGTATAAAAAATAAGTTACTTTCATAACCCGTTTTGTAATAATAAGTACTAAAATAATTAAGTCGATAAATTTTCTCATTTTTATATGTTTTATTCATGTTTAACATTAACTTATTTTTTACTCAACAGGTCAACCAAATTGAGTTGTCATTAATAACCTCAATTGAGTTATAAAAGGTCTTGCTTAAGACGATTATATATGTTTTAAGAATAAAACGGGTCAAGTACCACCCCACTTGCATATATGAAACAAATATTTCATTATTCTCAATACATTCTACTTCTGTCCTATGAATAATACTTGATCCATCGAATTTGCTCGTTTTAAATAAGAATTTGTAATTGTTTTACGGGTGTTAACTCCGAAAAAGATTGCTCTTTAATTTAAACCCTTGTTTGTATACCGCGAAAAAAATCTACAAATATGTGATTTTTGTATTTGCTTTAGTTATTCATTTTTGTTTTTTTATTGATTAATAATTTAATATATTGGATATATTAATGATCAATTATAAGTTATAGTGATTGATTATTTGAGTAATTAACATACAAATTGATGTGTTTAAAGATATTATTTAATCATGAAAATTCAATTTAAAGAAAAAAATGTTGCTCTGAATTTATCACTTTTTCACTATTCGTTAATATTTACGTATAAAATATAAATGTAAGCATTTACGTACAGAAAAATAAACATAAAGGATTTTCATAAATAAAAATCCAAAAACATTATGGCGGATCCCACATTTACTATTTTTTTAAAAAAATGGTTGAATATACTGATGTGGGTTAACGAAAATGAATTAAATGTTTTTGTATTAATATAGATAAGATTGATAGGAATAATCCCAACTTTATGTCATTTTCTAAAATAGTCCCACCTTTCAGTAATCCAGAAACAAATCAACAATCCCATCTTTTAACTATATTTCCCTTAAACAATCCTTGTTACTTGGCTAAAAGGTTTCAAGCTCTTAACTCATCATCTTCATGCCTCTCACTTGTTACTATGTACTTCCTTTTACTTTTTTTTTTTACGTTACTTGTTAATTTCTAGAAAATATGACATAATAAAATCAATCTTAACATTTTTTATAAAACAGTTAATTATTGAAACTATTTAACAAAATTCCAGATCAAAACCCAAAGATCAAATAATTAGAAGGATGATTTTATTCGTCAAAAATCATAGACACATCTGCTCCAATCAAACAATTAAACATAATCTTTAATTGCTAACAAGATAACGTTTAATGTGGTTTGTACAACAAAATGAACTTCATATTAGACCTGTCAAAAGTCAAAACTCGACCCGACCTGTTAACCGACAAAAACCGACCCGTAAATTCACGTAAATTACCCGATATTTTAAACCCGAACCCGAAATTTACCCAACTCGTAAATAACCCGAAAAAACCAGGGCGGGTTGGGTTAGGTAACGTGTAACACGTTGGGTTAAAAAAAGAATAGTAAGTCTTGCTTGCGACGGGTCGTTATTTGTGACGGATATTTTATGAGATAAAATGGGTAGAAAATGAGTTAGTGGAGAAAGGGGACCACATGAATAGTGTTGAAGAGAAAAAAAAGGTGGGTATTTTGTGAGAGAAAACAGTATCCGTCACAAGCTTGCGACGGATAGTGCCTTGCAAATAAGAATTTGTGAAAAAAGAAATGCAAGATGCAAGTTTTAAAGTTCTATTTTCATAAAAATCCTAGATCAAAACCTAATTTTTCACTATAGTCTTCCACTCTTCCTCCGCTCTGCCGCTCATCAAAGTCTTCTACAATTCTACAACTTCTACTTCTACTGCAACCTTCGTTTTCACTACTTTCTCTTTCACTGATACATGATATCTCCTCTCTTTCCTCGCTTTAAGGTACTTTGAATTTACCTTTTTGTTTTCTTTATAATTTCAATTTAATCGATGTATTGTGTCTGTTTGTTTTGTTTAACAATTGATGCCATTGTAGATGCTTTGTTTGCATTTATAAAGTGACTTCATTGATAAGAATGTTGTTATTGGACATTCTCTCACAAATGCTATCAATGAGTAACTAAAATCACTTCAAATTAATTAATTTGTTTTGTTTTTTTGGCGTTTTTCGATCATCGTTTTCAAATATATCTTTTACGAAGTGTTGCGAAATCATTTATAGTGCTAAATACTTGGTTTCCTAATATTATGTCTTTGTTTTTCAATTGCTAAGCACTTGGTTTCGTAGTTGTCAATTAATTTTTTTTTTTTCAAATGGTTTAAAATATTAACCATTTGTCAAATGGTGTAAATGAGTTACAGATTGTTGATGTTTTCAAATGGATTAGCTAATTATTTAGTTAGTAAGTCTTACTTGTGACCGATCATCATTTGTGACGGATATTTTGTGAGATAAAATGGATACAAAATGAGTTAGTGGAGAAAGGGGACCACATGAATAGTGTCGGAGAGAGAGAGAAAATGGTATCCGTCACAAGCGCCGTCACAAATAAGAATTTGTGTTATTTAGTTAAGTTAGTGTTGTTTGTTATGTATAACCAATTAACCACTAACCAACAATCTGCTATTCTTTTACTTGAAAATTAAGTAAATATAATTTGTAAATATTCAATTTTGTCATCAAGACATCATATTTTGATCTTTCGATGAAACTATCTATATATTCCACAAATTCACATTAGTCAGACACACTTTTAGAACAGTATTCTATAGTTTGCAGCTCTAACAGTACAGAAACATCTCTAGATCCCTCCATTGTTACTTTCTTTTGTTTGTTTTACACTAACGTTTTCTAAATTCTGCAAATTAAGATATATATATATACTAACTACCTACCTCTTCTACCTGACGAAGGGCTATTTGATTCCTTTGCACGGTCCAATGCTCTCACTGATTTGTTGTTCCTTTTCATTTCAGCATTTGTATTTTTCCAGCAATCATGGGACCACATCGACGACAACGTGCACAAATGAGTGGAAAAATTGCATTTTCATCTCCATTAGGTCGAAGTCAAGTTTTTTCTTCTTCGTCCATGTCCCCAGGTGCTGTATATTTGCAACTTATAAAATTTTGAACTTTTTAAGTATGTAGCAAATTTTCATATACTTTAATAACATTGTTTTCTCTTATGATGTAGGCAATTCTTCATCTCCTTCCTCACCAAGTAGAGAGAATAGGCATAATTCTTTACTAGGTGGTGAAAATGCTGAAAATTTTGTTGCGTCTTCTGCGCAGAAAGGAAGAAAATGGAGTTCCCCTGTTTGGCGCCATTACGATAGGTATCATGGCAGCGATTATGCAGATGACATTCCAAGAGCAATTTTGTATGTATTGCAAAGGAGGGCCAATGTTGGCTGATTCTGGTATGGGCACATCTAATTTTAAAGGTCATACTGAAACTTGTGATGCACGTCCAACTGGACAAGGTTGTGAAATGGTTACTGGAAAAGATGGTTTACTAGTTAAGAAACGTAATCATATTTTTTACAAAGAAAAAGTGGCACTTACAATCATACGACATGAATACCCATTTACTTATGCTAAACATGAAGGGAATAGAGAGGCAAGAGAGCTTCACTTATATTTGAATGACAATGTTAAGTTCATTTCTAGAAATACTGCTAAGAACTATTGCATGTAAATCCACAAAAAGGAGAAAAAGATACTAAAGAAAATGATGGTTGTGTGAGTGGAAAAGTATGTTTAACTTGTGATATGTGGTTTTCTTGTGTTAATCAAGGTTATCTTTCCCTAACTGCTCATTATGTGGATAATGATTGAAATTTACATGCTAAGATTCTGAATTTTTATCATTTGGAACCTCTTCATGCATGTTGCTTCTAGTATGCATGAAAAACTTATGGAGTTTATTAAAGAGTGTGAACTTACAAAGAAAGTTTTTACAATCACTTTAGACAATGTTAGATGCAATGATAACATGCAAAATTTGCTAGTTGAGAGTCTTAAAGTCCACTCTCCTTTGCTGCGTGATAGAAAGTATTTTCATGTTCGTTGTTATGCACATGTCCTCACTTGATTGTGCAAGAGGGTTTGAAATTAGTAGACGGAGGAGTGGCTAAAGTTAAAAAACTTGTTACTTATATTGGTTGTTCTGAACGTCGTACTGTAGCATTTGAGGAAAATGTCCGTGATGCTAATCTTGACTGTTCAAAGGGACTTTATAAGGATTGTCCTACAAGATGGAATGCAACTTACAAAATGTTAGTGTAGGGCTCTTTATTTTCGTATGGCACTGGTGCGTATGGGTTTGTCTTCAAGTTATGATAAAACATTTCCACCTCTACCCACTGATGAAGAATGGGTTAGAATTGGTAAAATTTGATGTGCCCATACCAGAATCAGCCAACATTGGCCCTTCTTAGCAATACATACAAATTGCTCCTGAAATGTCATCTGCATAGTCGTTGCCAGGATACCTATCGTAATGGCGCCAAACAGGGGAACTTCATTTTCTTCCTTTCTGTGCAGAAGACGCAACATAATTTTCAGCATTTTCACCACCTAGTAAAGAATTATGTTTATTCTCTCTACTTGGTGAGGAAGGAGATGAAGAATTGCCTACATCATAAGAGAAAACAAGTGTTATTAGAGTATATGAAAATTTGCTACATACTTAAAAAGTTTAAAATTTTAGTTGCAAATATACAGCACCTAGGGACATGGACGAAGAGGAAAAAACTTGACTTCGACCTAATGGAGATGGAAATGCATTTGTTCCACTCATTTGTGCACGTTGTCGCCGATGCGGTGCCATGATTGCTGGAAAAATACAAATGCTGAAAAGAAAAGAAAAGGAACAAAAAATCAGTGAGAGCATTGGATCGCGCAAAAGAATCAAATAGCCCTACGTCAGGTTGAAGAGGTAGGTAGTTAGTATATATATCTTAATTTGCAGAATTTAGAAAACGTTAGTGTAAAACCAACAAAAGAAAGTAACAATGGAGGGATCTAGAGATTTTTCTGTACTCGTAGAGCTACAAACTATAGAATATTGTTCTAAAAGTGTGTCTGTCTAATGTGAATTTGTGGAATATATAGATAGTTTCATATTGGAGTAGTATGGAAATCATCATTTATTGTCATCATTAGTTTTTGCTACACTTACTTTTTGAAAGATCAAAATATGATGTCTTGATGACAAAATTGAATATTTACAAATTATATTTACTTAATTTTCAAGTAAAAAAATAGTAGATTGTTGGTTAGTGGTTAATTGGTTATACATAACAAACAATAACACTACCATAACTAAATAATTAGCTAATCCATTTGAAAACATCAACAATCTGTAACTCATTTACACCATCTGACAAATGGTTAATAATTTAAGTCATTTGAAAAAAAGTTTTAAATTGACACCTACGAAACCAAGTGCTTAGCAATTGAAAAACAAAGACATTGTAATACTCCATTGAACCGAATAGGATATTCGGGTGGGGTAACCCCTTGAAGAGGTCCATTGATAGGCTTATATGACTGGTGCTTAAAGGGATTGAGATTACTACTCATATCAACAAAGTGCACTTTCTTTTCTGGTTATCCATGCGAAAGAACTCCAAAGTTAAGCGTGCTTGGCTGAGAGTAGTCTTAGGATGGGTGACCTTCTGGGAAGGTTCCCGGGATGCGCATGAGTGAGGAGAAAATGCGCTGGAAAGGACTCGTGTTGGTCTGTGGGGCCAGTACATAGCCTGGCGAGCTACCGTGGCTAACATTTCCGGTCCTAGGTTTGGGCCCGGAGTGTTACAAATGGTATCAGAGCAACTCTGCGACCGTCTGGTGAGCGTCCGTGGTCTGGAGTACCTGGGGCACCAACCAAGCGGGGAAGGATTCCTGGTTTGGCTCGGCTGCGGTCGGATGCTGCCAGGCGCAACGAGGATGTTGCGTTCTTCAAGTGGGGGTGTGTAATACTCCATTGAACCGAATATGATATTCGGGTGGGGTAACCCCTTGAAGAGGTCCATTGATAGGCTTATATGACTGGTGCTTAAAGGATTGAGAGTACTACTCATATCAACAAAGTGCACTTTTTGGTTATCCATGCGAAAGAACTCCAAAGTTAAGCGTGCTTGGCTGAGAGTAGTCCTAGGATGGGTGACCTCCTGGGAAGGTTCCCGGGATGCGCATGAGTGAGGACAAAATGCGCTGGAAAGGATTCGTGTTGGTCTGTGGGGCCAGTACATAGCCTGGCGAGCTACCGTGGCTAACATTTCCGGTCCTAGGTTTGGGCCCGGGGTGTTACAGACATAATATTAGGAAACCAAGTATTTAGCACTATAAATGATTTCGCAACACTTCGCAAAAGATATATATATTTGAAAACAACGATCGAAAAACGCCAAAAAAACAAAACAAATTAGTTAATTTGAATTGATTTTAGTTACTCATTGATAGCAATGGAGCCACTTTATAAATGCAAACAAAGCATCTACAATGGCATCAATTGTTAAACAAAACAAACAGACACAATACACATCGATTAAATTAAAATGAAAAAAAAAACAAAAAGGTAACTTCAAAGTACCTTAAAGCGAGGAAAGAGAGGAGGTATCTTGTATCAGTGAAAGAGAAAGTAGTGAAAATGAAGGTTGCAGTAGAAGTAGAAGTTGTAGAACTGTAGAAGACTTTGATGAGCGGCAGAGCGGAGGAAGAGTGGAAGACTATAGTGAAAAATTAGGTTTTGATCTAGGGTTTTTGTGAACAGTAGTTCTCCTGTACGACGGTCTCATCCCATGTTTTGTTTTTAAAATGTGACCATTTTGGGTAAAAATTGACCACTATTTGATTAATAGTGACCACTTTTAAAAAATAAGTCATTTTTTAAACAAAAAAAGTGGTCACTAATTAATCAAAAGTGGTCACTACTTATCAAAATGTGATCATTTTAAAGCTTGCATCTTGCATTTCTTTTTTTTAACCCAACGGGTTACCCGTTACCTAACCCAACGCGACCCGGTTTTCTCGGGTTATTTATGGGTCGGGTAAATTTCGGGTTCGGGATTAAAATATCGGGTAATTTACGGGTTTTTTACGGGTCGGTTTTCGGTTGGTTAATGAGTCGGGTCGAGTTTTGACAGGTCTATATACACTTGTTCTTAAAAGTGTTGAGAGAGGTGTTTAATGAAAATTGTATAATGGCAAAACGTATATGGAGATATAAAATATAATATTTAATTAAATGTTTTTTTTACCCCATTTTTTTCAAATGATATCTTATATATCACGAGTAAAAATTGAATTTTAAATTTAGCTTTACTCCATTATGGAATCGTGTTGGGTGATACACTAAAACTGTTATTTAGTATATTTGGTTATAGTGGAAATTAATAAAATTTTATAAGCAGATGTTTATATGTCTTGGTATAGTATCATTAAGACAAGTGATATTTAATTTGAGGCATCGAAGGATTATTGTTCATTATTGAAGGGTATAGTGTTGGGTTACTTTTGTTCATAAAAGTGGAAGTAGAAAAATATAGGTAGAGGAGTAAAGGTAAGAGAAATGGCTGGTAATTTATCAGGAAGGCGATAGAGATATACATTGTGTATGGAAAAAACTTATACAAGATCAAATACATCGCGTCACGTGTATAATCATAGTTAATTTGCATGAGTTTGTGTTAGGGTATATTAGTAATTATACAAATTTAGTTAAACTCCTAACCACATAATTTAGGAATATTTGTTATTTTGTTAAGATTTTATTATGTTTTACTAAGTTAATATTTTAAAAAATATTTTGTTATTTTTTATATTTAGTTAAATTTTTGGAAATATTTATAAGTAATATTGTTGGAATTATTTTTTGTAAAAATATTATAGAAAATATTATTTTTGTATTTAATTAATTTACACGGTTTTTTTGTATTTTATTAAAATTCTGTTGGAAATTATTTTGGAAATTAATTTTGGAAATTAATTTTGTAAATTAATATTCTGCAAATTAATTTTTTTGTATGTAATTAATTTAGATGTTTTTTATTTTTTTATTTTATTAATATTCTTTTGTAAATTAATATTTTGGAAAATATTTTTTTTTTGTATTTTAATTAATGGATTCGCTTTTTTTTTTAATTTTAATAATATTTTGGAAATCAATTTTTCAATTATTCTAATTTAATTAAAGATGACTTGCTTATCTTAAAAAATTAAAAATGTTGCAAATAGGATTCCAACCTGGGATCAGTTACACACAAGCTAATCTTTGCAAATAAAATTTGGGTGTTGCTAAAACCCGCACAAGATTTAGCTTAATTCAACACACTTTGTTGTCTTATTCCAACTTTATCCCTCTCACTTTTCACACACAATTAGAGAGAAAAATTTAAAAGTAAAGAACTTAAAAAACAAACATGTATGCTTAGCTACCCCACCACCACTCGTCCCACCACCAACCGCTTACAAACAGAACGTACCACCACCTGTTGCCATAAACCGACCCACCACTAGCCGTCATAAACTGTTGCACTTTCAACAATCCCTAAATGTCAAACCCTAATTGTAAAAATCATTCTCTTTAAGATAAAAAAACATTCATTCAATCAATTAAAATACGGGTATAATAAATTTGTTGATAGAATAACGAAATTACTTGTGAATGTGCGAATTAAAAGCCATAATTTGTTAAATTTTAGCAATTTGGTTGGTGGTGAAAATGATATCCCTAAGTTTCAAACCCTAATTTTAAAAATCACCCTCTTAAAGATAAAAAACATTCAATCAATTAAAAGAAGGATATTAATAAATTTGTTGATAGAATAACAAAATTATTTGTGAATGTGCGAATTAAAATCCATAATTTGTTAAATTACAAATTATTAGCAATTTGGTTGGTTGTGGAAAGAAGAGAAGAGATTTTTTTTTTTAACAAAGGGTGAATTCGGAATAAGGTGACAAAGAGTGCGGGACTTAAGCAATATCATGTGCGGGATTTAGCAAATACGTAAAATTTTAACCAATTAATCAAGGGTATCAACACATTCATTTATGAATTACAATTCTTAATATTCTGAAATCTACTAAAATAATATCCTCGAAAATCTTACTGTATTGAATGAATTTTTTTTAGATACTTTAAATATGATATTTAGGGAATGAATAATTTTTCTTAACTTGATTTCCTTAAATTTTTTATGTAAACTTTGGTTATTTCCGAATTTACTAATTTTAAATTTTAAATTATATATTATATTTTTTGGAACTTCTTTTATTTAACTAAAGTTCACGTTTTTTGAATTTATTGTATTTTATTTAAATTTGTTAGTTTAAATTTATTTAAGAGTTTGTATTTGTAATATTTTATTATAGGTTAAATAAAAATACAATATTCTGAAGTCTACTGAAATAATTTTGGAAAACCGTAATTCGAAAATTAACAAAAAAACGAAAATGGTTAAATATATAATCTAAAATTAAATACTTAATTAAGAACACACTTGCATTAATTGAGTTCCGAAAAATATAATATATAATCTAAAGTTTAAAATCAGTGAATTCGGAAATAACCCAAGTTTACATAAAAAAATTTAAGAAATCAAGGTAAGAAAAATTATTCATTCCCTAAATATCTTATTTAAAATATCTAAAAAAAAATTCATTCAATATAATAAGATTTTCTAAAATATTATTTTAGTAGATTTCAAAATATTAACACTTGTATTCATAAATAGCTGTGCTGAACTGCTGATACCGTTGATTAATTGGTTAAAACTGTACTTGTAAACATTAGATTGTGTGTAATTGATCCCAGGTTCGAAACCTACTAACAACGTTTTTAATTTTTTATAAAATTAACTCGTATTTTCTACAAAATATAATTAATTAAATTAAACACACATAATTATAATTACATTCTAACTAAAACAAAATTTAATAAAATACAAAATAAAAATATTCCAGGAAATTTAATTAATCCGAAAAACACAAAATATTTTATTACTAACTAAAACGACTTTTTTTAGAAATATTAAATTCCAGAATAATAATTTCCAGAATATTATTTTTTATTAATAATAAACCGATTTTATTTTCTTTTTAAAAAAATTCAAAAATAAAAAAATTATTATTACTTAAAAAATTGTTATTATTGATTGACTACTAACTAAAACAAAAAAATTAAAAAATAAATTCCAAAAACATTAATTGATTCTACTACATATTACAGAAATATTTATTTTACAAATAAAATCATTCAATTTTGTTAAGAGAATAAAATTTAAACAAAATAACAAAATTTCCTAAATTAATATTAACTACTTCGTACATGTTAACGAACGATTTTTTAAAATAATGCTAAAAAATAAAATATTTATCGTTTTGGGGTTGGTTTTGAAACTATTTGTCAAAATGGTGTCCACGTAAGCTCGAATTTTTCAAACCTAAAACATGGAAAAGACACGTCATTGAAAATGACGGGTCTTCTATAATAAACATGCCATGTTTATTGGAAGGTCTCTAGAATTCTATGTAATTCAATTGTAAAAAAGTACATGCTTCCCTTTTCCTTACCAAATCTCAGACCCCTTTTCCTTCTCCTCCCACCTTTGCATCAATAACCACAACAATCAAATTAAGCATTCAAAAATTAATAAGTATTTGATTGATCGATAACGTGATAAGATGGCAATAGAAGATGGCAAGGCTTTGGAGAAGGTAGTGTTTCAGAAATCATATTCTACTCTCGTTGTTGTTTCATACTTAGTTTCGATCTCTAAATCACCAGTACTATTATCGCCACAAATCAACGAACTAGTTTGATGATGATTACTGATTGATTTGGGGGTAAGAACTAGTTTGATGATTTGAGGATAAATTAAACTGATTGATTTTGTGATCTTTTTTATTGATTTGGGGGTAAGATCAGAAGTAGTTGGATGATGATTACTTTTGGATGCGAAGCTTGGAAGGTAGGTTCTTGAACTACTGCTGTGGCCTGTGGGTAATGGAACAAAGGGAGAGTTCGAACACATCCTTATTCTTCGACGCATCCCTTCCGAAAAAGGTGGTCCGCATCTGCTTCATTGTCCCCGACCTCATCTCTTGGGAAAAAGAAAAAGCCATAATTCAGAATAGAATCTAAGAGCATTAACAATGACGTCTTTTAAATTCGGTTTTTCATTTGACACATAGGCGCCACATCATATAATAACAAGCTCAATGATTTAAGAACTATATTAAACAATGACAATAGTCATTTCTTTGTTCTTAAATGAGACCTACAATCCACTATCTATATAAAATTACACCAACCACCACACATACTTTTAGTTAATATAAAATATAATACATACTAATTTTTTCACTTATTTAATAACTTATTTAGCATTAATATTTAAAACATAAACAATGAGACGTACCACAAATAATTATTACTCGCATAAGAAAATTTTAAACTAAAAGACATTTTTTTTGACAATCGCATAAGATAAACTTAAACGTAATTAAACGCAAGAAAATTAGATTTCGACACTTCCTCCAAAGCTTTGCCAAATATGTTCCACCAAATCCGCTTTCAAATTGTTGTGAATATCTCGATCACGAATCTCTGCACGCCTATGTAGGGAGTCTTGAAATTCACCCACCAATCCTTCTCTTAACTGAACAGAACTCGATTCCACATCGGAATTTCAATTATTGGTTATTTGATCTCCTTCATTTTCGACAATCATGTTATGTAGTATAACACACGCATACATGATATTCTTCAAATGTCTTCTATCCCAGAACCGTGTTGCGTCGCGTATAATGACCCAACGAGCTTGAAGAACACCAAATGCACGTTCGACATCCTTTCTTGCTGACTCTTGCATTTTTTTGAATAATATTCTTTTAGGGTCCATTGGACGTGGAAAACTCTTGACAAAAGTCGCCCACTCGGGATATATACCATCAACAAGATAATTTCCTTTTGTGTATTCTGTGTCATTAACTACGAAACGAACCTCCGACGCAAATCCTTCAACAACATCATTAAACAACAGGGATTGGCGGAGAACATTAATATCATTATTTGATCCAGCCACACCATAAAATGCATGCCAAATTCATAAATCTCGAGAAGCAACAGCTTCAAGCATAATTGTCGGAACACCATGATCACCTCTAGTGTATTGCCCATGCCATGCAACAGGACATGCTCTCCACAGCTCCACTGCCAATGCATACAATCAAGACTTCCAAGCATTCCTGGGAAGCCATGGCGGCTTGAGTGCATTTCGAGTAAGCGGTATACATCTTCTTCATTTGGCCTTCTAAGGTATCGTGGACCAAATACTCAACAATGCCACAACAAAAATAGAACAAACTGTCTTTAGCGGTGGTCTCACCTATTCTAATATACTAATCATATGAGTCAGGTGGATTACCATATGCAAGTTGTCGAATTGCAGCAGTACATTTTTGGATAGTCGAAAAACCTCTAACGTGCGCATCATCATACCTTATTTGAAAATATTCATTCCACTCAGATAATTTGAGCATAATATGATTGAATAAATTCATTTGCATTCTAAATCGCCGGCGAAACCCATCTGGGGGATACACTGGATTGTTACAAAAGTAGTCGGCATAGATGCGTTCATAACCTCCTTGACGATCTCTGACAATGGGCTCTCTTGTTATTCGTGGCCTTTGACTTCTTCTTCTTCTTTCCATTAACATCCTGAACATTTCTTCATCGCTATCATCCATTAATTCTTCAATTAACACGTGAGTTAAAATACTTCTATTGGTGTTGTCATTAAAATTGTTTGTAGGAACTAGAATGGTTTGCCATTTGAAAGATTGTAATGAATATTTTTTTTATTATTGAAACTAATATTGGTAATGGTTTACAATATGATGTTAAAAGATGTGCTACTTATAATATTATTGTTATGCTCATATCTTGGTCATGTGTTTTTCATCAGAAAATCTTATCTCTTCAATAATCTTATCAATAATCTGTTGAACTTTAATAATGTATTGTCTTAATCACGTCAGAACTTTAATAGTGTGTTGTCTTATCATGTTAAATTTACAGTTCACAAAATTTGAAATTGTTAATAGTGTGCAAAACTAGAATGGTGTATAGTCTTATCATATCAGAATTACAATTCATGCATTTGTAATATTTGACCATGGAGTGCATAACTTTAACAGTGTCTTGTCTTATCATGTCTGAAATTTAATACTTGTAAGATTCGTGCATGCATACAATTTTACTAGCTTTTAGAACTTTACCATTATTGTTAAGTCTTAGCATGTCCCTTGAAATCTAATCAAAGTAATCTAATCGGATACAGAGTCCCTTAACACACAACTTTCATATAAAGAACAAACTAACTAGAACAATGACTCGATTACAACAAATTAACTTAAATAAAGGGGAAAAATACAATAATACGAGTTAAAAGATACAAAAATAAAAACAAACTACTAAATATCAAACTACTACCTCTTGTTAAGCATAACGATACTAATGAACATAGACTGATTCTACGACTGATACTTTGAACGAATTTTTTGGTACATGAGCTGGTGGATCGCTTTAGCGTCCTCTGTCATTTCACTAGTATTAGTGTTAAGGATAGCTAGTTCCTCAACCATGGAAGTGCTTTGAAGGTGCTGC
Organism: Silene conica; assembly: GCA_029255685.2. Classification (NCBI taxonomy): domain Eukaryota; kingdom Viridiplantae; phylum Streptophyta; class Magnoliopsida; order Caryophyllales; family Caryophyllaceae; genus Silene; species Silene conica. Next base: position 82,281,611 of record CM055314.2, read on the forward strand.
TTAACTTGATTTAATATAGCTATTTTTTTTCCTGGTACAAGGAAAATTTCACAAAGTCCTCACCTAGTGATAAGTCTTCTTCATTTTTTCCCTTTTACTTTTTCCTTTCTTCCTTGCTTTAGCTGCTTTAGTTCCCATAAGACGTTCTTCAACTTCATTTTCAACATTAGAGGAAGATCTCTTTGAACCAGCTGACGACTCTGATTTCTCTAATTCTCGAGCACTATTCCATTTTACACAGACTTTTGTGATCTCCCACATATGTTCAAGAGTGAAAGTCTTACCATTCTTTAAAACTTTCCACTCTTCACGAGCAGCCTGCTTCTTCTGATCATCAGACCAACCACTAAGATACTGATTACATATGCGATTGTAAATCTCGTTAAACTCGTTAATTTCTCCTTGAGTCCTATTGTAACGAGCTTTCACTTGCTCACTAGTTTTCTTAGTTTTACCTTTACTATATTTGTTGAAATAATCAGCAACTCTTTGCCAAAATGCTACACCTTGTTGACCCTTTCAAACACTTGCATCGGTTGAAATTGTCACCCAAGCGTCCGCCAATGCCTTATCTTCAGAAGTAGTCCACTTAATTCTTTCCATACCATCTTCATCAACAGTGTTTTTTCTCGAACCTTCTTGAGTCACCCCTATTGGGATGACTACACAATTTAAATTTTGTTCAGTAACAAATGTATCATCCTCTGGGTTTGACGTACCCTTTGTTTTGGCAGTACTTGTGTTTGGACTGGAGTTATCAGGCACACCATGTCCGGATGTATGTGGAAAAAACCCAGGATAATTGTACATTGGCATTTGGGGGTTTGAAAATTTTGAAGGATGCATATTTTGAGGATTTGAAAAATTTGAAGGAAGCATATTTGGGTAGCCAAAGAAAGAAGGGAATGAATAATTAGGAAAATTTGTTGGATTTTCACCATTTTCTTGATTTTGATTTGTGCTATTTAACATTGTTTTGAATGGTCCTCTCCAACTTGGATCCATTATTAAAATTGAAAGAAGTAATTTTAGATATATAACTAGAGGGAGTTAAAGAGAAAAGAGAGTGTGTATGTTTTATGAAACTTTGAAAGGATATTTATAGAAAATAAAAACTTACACATGTTTAAGAATTACACAAATTCTTATTTGTGACGGAAATATCCGTCGAAAGCTTGTGACAGACATGTCCGTTGTAAAGGAGACTTGCTGTAAAAATGATTGAGCTATCGGACTATTGTAGAAAGTTATTGCTAAAATATATTAGTCCTGCAAGGTCGAGAAAATTATTATCTAACTGAACAATTTTGGTTATATCCGTTACGCTTAAGACGGATCAAATATCACAAATCAGTTTAAAGTAAAATGTATTGAAAATAACAAATTATTTGTCTCGTCGATGCAAATAAGATGATATTTAACTCGTTTTATCATTAAGACGAATTATATTTGTCTTAAATCAAACTTATTGTTAATTTTTTACATTAATTAGTTGTGTTAATTATTTTGTGAATGACTTGAAATTAATTCCAACTCTTGCAAGTGGGGGTGCCCCACAAGCAAAAGAGTGAAAATGGAGTAGTTGAATTGTTCTTACGCGTGAAAGAGAAACAAGGAATCAATTTGTTTTTTTTTATTTAGTGCGTGGTTCACACCCACATGAATTCCATTTACTCAGAATTTCTTTAGGAATGGTTTCTCTGCAAAAACCATCAAGGACAAAACAACCAAAAACAGAGTTGAACAATGGTTCTGTTTTTGTTCTTCAATAAAAACAGACTTTAAGGTACGCCATTGCTAATGCCCTAAGATGAGAGTCTTTTAATTGCCATTGGCACTGTAGAATTTGGCCGGGAAAGAGGAGTCGGTAACATGAACATGAACAGAATAGGAAGAGTTGTAGATAGCAGACACGCCAATAAGTATGGCGTGTATAAGGGATAAGACCCGCCAGTACCAATGACTGGTTTGGGCTTTTTTTCGATTGGTATGGCTTTCTTAGTAACGCTAAACACGCCATTTTCAATGGCGTGTCTTTTTCGTATTTCAGGTTTGAAAAATCTGAGCCTACGTGAACACCATTTTAACAAATAATCATTCTCTACAAGATTTTGGGATTGGTGGGATCTCTTATATAATTCTAAGAGAATTGAAGAGTTTATTTTCCCGAATAGCCTCTATTTGTGCTATTTTATATAATTTTTTTCGTTTTATATAATTTATTTAGTCCATAAAAACGCGAACTTAAAATCGTTTCTGAATAAAATATAAGCTTGCATAAATTCAAATTTGATCATTCTAACTAAGAAGTACATTAAATAATGTTAGGACGTAAATGTATTAGCCTATAAGTGAGGCTAGGTCGGTTTGAGTACGGTTTAGATGCTGTTATGCAAATATGGATCAGCCAAGTCTTTGGAAAATTAGTTTTACCAAATCAAAATAATTTTTGTTGTTTTTGAAGTTGAAGCGGTTATTCTTTATTCATGGGCAACGATTTCGATATATCGGGTGTATCCGTATTTATAGACATTTTAATTTTCATGCGTATCCTAATTGTTGGTTTAGTTTATGCATGGCAAAGAGGAGCATTGGGATGGTTTTAACGTTTAATCCTAAAAATTTTAGGATTTATTGATAAGAATACTTTAAAGTATGAGTGTCTTGCTTAAAATACTTCAAACTCTATTTTAACTACCAATATAATCAACTAATGCTCTCATTCGCTTTTATTATAATATATGACTTGCTACCTGCTAAACAAGTGAAAAAATTTGAACCTTTCTTTAACCCGTCTTTCGTTTTTACTTCACTGTTAATTTATTCACCTAATCAAACCATTAAAACTTGCTACAATAAGTTAACAAAACACCAAATTTTATTCAAAGCAAATGAGAGCATTAGTTGGTTATATTGGTAGTTAAAATAAAAGTTAGAATATTTTGAGCAGTTCACCCATAGTTTGGAGTATTCATATTAATTAATCCAAAAATTTATACAATTAAAAAAAGTAAAAAAAAAAAAAAAGAAGGTGAAAATAGCTATGAATTCTAATTCGGAATCGACTAATTAAAAGTATTTTCCAAATCCGTGAAGAAGGATATTGGCATTTCCGATTGAATTTTATCACGAATCCTCATGACATCTATGTAGGCTACCTGCCGTCGACGAGCAAACAATCTTTGCAATAATATGAGGTAACTGATAACCTCTCCTCAGTTGCTTTTACCGCCGTTTGATCTGATGCAAAATCGTTTGGTAAATCCCAGTGGTCATCATCTTCATCTCCGCGACACAATCTACCCTTGCTGAGTATGCTGACTCGACTCAAGACCCAGACTGAACCAAATAACTCCAACTAAAGCAAAACAAAATCCCGAACTGAACCGATCAGAGAATCACTAAGAGATAGAGAACAGACACTTAAATCCAAGATATACACAATATTGACAACAAAGGCATTAGGAAAACAAGAATCCAAATACCATCTCTAGGACGAAGCACTAGCGTGAAGAGCAACTAAAGAAGCATATGCTCCGTCTTTTATCTTCATCAGCTCATCATGTTTCCCTTTCTCAGCGACCACCCCATTCTTCACAACAGCAATTATATCAGCATTCTTAATAGTGGTCAACCGGTGGGCTACAATGACAGTCGTCCGGTCAACCATCACACTATCCAAAGCATCCTGCACTATTCGCTCTGACTCAGCATCAAGTGCGCTGGTTGCTTCATCAAGAAGCAAGATCCTAGGGTTCTTAAGTATTGCTCTCGCGATGGCTATCCTTTGTTTTTGCCCACCAGACAGTTGTACCCCTCTCTCCCCAACTGATGTTTCATACGCCTGGGGAAGTCCTGATATGAAGTTATGGGCATTTGCTGATTTAGCCGCCTCAATGATCTCATTTTCGGTTACGGCTCCTTGCTTGCCATAGGCAATGTTGGACCGGATCGTCTCATTGAAAAGAATTGGCTCTTGGCTTACCAATCCCATTTGTTGCCTTAGCCAGCTTAGCTTGAATTTTTGGAGTTCTACACCATCAAGTAAAACTCGGCCTTTGTCAGGCTCGTAGAACCTCTCAATCATGCTGATGACTGTGGATTTTCCACTGCCACTTTCTCCTACAAGCGCTATAGTCTGAAATATAAAAATCATCTTAGTCTAAAATAAATATTGCATTAGGTATCAGTTATCACATCCGGAATCTTATTTCAGAAGTGATAGGATGCTAGTCAGTAGTATTGAGTTTCAGTACGACCAAACACAAACAGAATATCAATATCATGCGAGTGTCAATGCAAGTATATATGGTGGTACCGGGTTCAATAATACCAAGTATAGCAAACTCATTTTCCTTGGTATTTCGGATTTGATTTTTGCCCTAATAAAATTTAACCACCAAATGCTGCAAAAAAAGAGGCATCAACTTTGAACTGGCTGTGATTTAAAAACATGACGTACCTTTTTAGAAGGAATGAACAAACTCAAGTCTCTGAAGATCTGAATATCAGGCCGGGTTGGATATCGGAAGCTAACGTGGCTAAGCTCGATGTCACCACGTACAGTTTCCAACGTTGTTCCCTCATCACTTTTGGAGTCAATACTGGGTTTACTATCAAGAATCTTGAAGACTGAGACGGCTGAGTCTTTAGCCTTCGTTCTGTCCATCGCCATGCTGCTGCTTTGGGATAAACCAACTGCTGTGACGGATAAAGCAAAGAAAACCTACAACCATAACAGCGATATTACCCCAATGTCTAAGAATATTCTGTTTATGAGGTCCGATATATGAAATTTAGTAATAAGGGGTCATTTTTGGACTCATTGTCATAGCTGATAGATGAACCGTCTCAACCAAAACCTTAAGGTGATGGTTGAGGCTCAACTATTATTAATATTCCTAATAATAGCGTCTTGTTAAACTGTGGTAAGAAAAAAAAACAAAAAAGCTAAAGAGGGTGTCAGGGGGAAGCACAATGAAAATTGCATCTTTCCTCGACCATCTCCTATATCGTGACGTGAGAAGTGCAACAACCAGCAGGAGGAAATTTGGGGTTAGGGCACTCTTACATAGAACAAATGTGTATAAATTGAAGGCGAGCTTGATTATTTCAGAACCAATTAATAGTGAGTGAGTCTTTGATTATTCCAAAACCAATTGATAACAAGTATTTTGCTTGAACGGGAGTGGAAAAAAGAAAATTAATGCCAACAAAAATGAAGACGGTAGTTACCTTGAAAACCTCCCCAAAAGTAGCTTTACCATGGTGAATAAAGACAGCACCAATGTAGTAGACAAAAGCACTTGTGCAGTAGAGAGCAAAGAAGGAGAAACCAAAGCCAATACCACTAATATATCCCAACCGAACACCGCTTTTCACAGGACCCTCACATTTCTTGTTGTAAAGCTGCATCACTTTTTCCTCTGCACAAAAGGATGCCACAGTTCGAATGCTCGCTACTGCATCATTTGCAACTTGACTTGCTTCTTCATACATGACCTGCAGCACATTCAACTTGGTAATTAGTACTCCAGTTATCAGCTAATCTGTGTGTTTTTATTTTGTGGTGTAAGAGACATAGAGCCATATATGTAATATCGACGAAGGCGGGTCTCTAATTAAGTTCTGACTGTTTTTACTTGAAGTTAGGTACGTCTGTCAGACTTATCGTGACAGTACTCTTTAGTCTATAGTAATTTCAGTTTTCAGGTATGCGTGTTCTTATTGAAAATACTACATGGCGAAATACCACTAAACCTTTGCTTGGATACATATTGAGGAGGGAAGGGGTGCGGGGGGAGGACCATTTTCCTTGCCAATATTTCCTATGTTGATATAGTTAAATTTGCCTTGTAGGAGGAAAAAACGGTTCTTTAGTTTCCCCCAATCCAACCATTTCCCTTTTACTCCGTATTTTATCAAAACAAAGGGTTAATGATTAATACATCATCTCCGGCTCTACTATGCATATTGTTTGCAAAACGGACTGGGTATAGATTACATAATTCATACCCATATCACTGGTTTCTTGGCCAATTTGGGTGTGGCTTGAGACAGGAAGAGCCGATATGACATGGGTCAAGGATAAAACCCCAAATAACTTCAGCATATAAGCTAGCTCACATTCATAGTTTTGCGGGTAAAATTGTAAAGCAAATAAATGAAAAGTTGTAAGACAAACAGACCTTAGCATCTGCACTGAGTCCTGAACTAAATTTTCCCTGAAAATACCCTTGCATGAAGATCAATGGCACCACGACTAGAACAATGAGTGTAAGCAACCAATTAGAAGTGAAAGCAATTACAAGACCAGCGGTTATTGTTGAAATATTTTGTACAGCTAGAGCCAGTTGATCCCCAACCAAGCTCCGAACATTTGCAGCATCTATAGATAATCTTGCTCCAATTGCTCCACTGATGTCAGAAAGAAAGAAGATTAGGAGTGCCTGAAGATGTTCTCAGTAGGAATTGTTACATTCATCATCACAGTACGCCAACAGTATTTCCACTCTGGCTCAAAGGCTCATGCACTGCTGTTTATGGCAAGGTAAAAGGGGGCTTATGGGAACACAAATAGATTGTTCCTTGATGCACCATGATGAAACCGCGTAAAAAAATGTATAGACTGAATGTTCTTACATGTCATAGAAGCGTTCACAATTTATTGAGCCATTTTATTTCATCGTCTAACATATCAAATCCAATGCTCCCTTCTTAATGTAGCTCACTAAACTGGCGTGCTACTATTTAAAGTGAATTAGCAATTATTTGATTCAATTCTTGATTCAATTTTCATTTAGGGTCATCTAGATGATGTTTAAGATATGAGCCCAGCAACCCTCCCCTTTCCCGGGCAACGTTGTATGTTCCAAAGCCAACAAAAAAAATAGAAAAATATGAGCAGCAATATCGTGTAAGAAATTATAATACCTTGAATGTGCAGGGTGATCGAACCATTTAACTTCTTGGTACACAATCCTTTCAAAACACAAAAAACGTATCCTTCGAATAAGTTTCCCTCCTGCGACTCCAAACAAGAAATTCTGAAAGGGTATAGCGATGATACTCATAATGCCTATACAAATGTAGATTAAAGCCAACTTTCGTGTCTGTTCACGAAGCAAATGTGCTGGTTCATAAAAAGCTTTGATCACCGAAGACGTCATCAACCCAAACAAGGGAAATATAAGACCATGAAATGATGCAGCAAGGCTTCCAAGCAATAGAATGGGTATTTCTGGTTTATTCAAGCACGCTAAACGTCTCATTGAAACATTTCGATTATCCTCTTTTTCCTCGGAAATATCATTTTGATTTTTGTGTTCATAATCATCAAGATCTTCTCTTTCAGTCGTCTCCCGGATGTTGACAGGACCAACTTCACCAAAGCTGATGGAAATTGAACGTCTGCTACTAGAAGATCCCCTGCTTTCTGATCTTCTTATATGTGGTTTTTGACTACTTGATCTGCTTCCGGTTTTTTCACTGTCAGAGATTGGATCCATATGGACGGATTCTTTCTCCTTGGCCCCTTCTTGAAGCCGCACTAATTGTGAGTAGCCGCCTTCAGGGATGCTGATCAACTGATCATGACTACCTGGATACAAGTCACAGGTATGAATGTTACGGAGAATTTCCTATGAGACTGTCTCAGTTATAAAAATTGTGAACCCGTATTATCTAAAAAATTTGGATTCAACGAATAGATTGTGGTTAATTGGTGAGTAAATAGACGGTCTGACAACTTTAAACAGTGGTTGACGAATTCATGGAGTTATCGTACAAAAATTATGAAATGAAAAGAATATCTGAGTTGTCTTATTACCTCTCTCCACAATTTTTCCTTGATGAACAACTGCGATCAAATCAGCATTCTTAATGGTGGTTAAGCGATGAGCAACAATGACTGTCGTTCTGTTTGTCATGATTCTGTCAAGTGCATCCTGCACAATGCGCTCAGATTCAGCATCTAGGGCACTGGTTGCCTCATCTAGGAGCAGAATTCTCGGATTTTTTAGAATAGCTCGAGCGATGGCTATCCGTTGTTTCTGACCACCCGAAAGCTGAGTTCCTCGATCTCCAACCATTGTGTCAAGACCCTACAATTTGAGACATCCATGTAGACTTTTTCCGATAAGTTCAAGACTGGCAAAGCCCAGTAAACATACATAGTAGAAACTACGAACACAATGAGCTGGAGTAAGATCAAACATGATGTTCCCCCCAAGTAGATATAAGTAGACATGACAAATTTAATCTGACCCAACCCCAATAATTCGACCCAAAAATCGGGTTGTAACAGAACAGAACGGAACAGCTCAGCATTGTGGGGAACCCCTAACTGACCCGATTGAACCAATATTGACCCGGCCCAAGACCAATCAATTAAAAAAGCAGCCTGATCCAAAATGACTGATTTGAAATTTAGCAGTTGATTATTGCCACAAAAAAAAACCTTGATCAACATCTAAACTTGGTAACTTTTTGGAAGCTGTGAGATGTCTTTTATTAGCTCCAAGTTAAATCTCACCAGAAACCCTAAAACGTCATAACATCATAAGCATAACATATAATCCGCTAATGTTTAGAGCAGGTATAATGGGGAGCTCTCCAAATGGTCCCCGAAAATGGAGAGCTCCTCATGTTTGTTTTTGCACTATAATAAGAGCTCTCCAAGGAGAGAGCGGGTGTTCTCAAAGCCAAAAAAAAACGGAGACTAGCTCTCTTGGGGGAGAGCAAAGGGGAGCTAGCTCTCCATTTGAGTGGGCCATAATCAACCAATGACATGTTGCCAAATAGAAAATGTTAAATATAAATGTTTTTTGTATAAATGAATTGTGTATATAATCAAACCCTTCATGTTAACTAGCGCATACTTTATTCACAAATCTTTTATATTTTCCATCTCTTATTTAATAGATAGTGATAATCAAAATTATAAAACTAATCGAAGTCTTAGAAAATACATGGCACAGATAACATGGTAGAATTTAATAAATCATTGATAGTTGTCACTTTTAATGATTTACTCTTAGTTTGGTTTGATTTTTAAGTAAAATTATCTAGCGTGTTAAAAGAATGTGTTTACATAATTAACATTGATAGTTTGATCATTACAATTAATCCTTACCTTGGGAAGTTTGTCAATGAATTTAGCAGCATTTGCAAGCTGAATAGCAGTCCTGATCTCCTGATTAGTGGCCCCCTCTTTTCCATAAGCAATGTTATCTTTTATCGTCGTCGTGAAGAGAACTGGCTCCTGACTGACTAGTCCAATCATTTGCCTAATCCAAGATAATCGATATTTCTTCAAATCGACTCCGTCTATAAGAACTTCTCCAGACTCCGGGTCATAGAATCGTTCTACGAGACTAATTACTGTAGATTTTCCACTCCCACTCTGCCCAACAAGAGCTGCAGTTGTTCCACTAGGAATTTGCAAAGAAAATCCAGAAAATATCTGCACATCTGGCCTACCAGGGTATCTGAAAAACACATCTTTTAGCTCGATATCACCTCTTATCTCTTCCTTTGTGATCCCTTCATTGCTTGAGGCGTCTATATCTGGCTTCCGTTTGATTGTCTCAAACATCTTGTATGCTGCTGCTTGCCCTGATGCAAATGCATTTAGACATGGAGATGTTTGTCCGAGGGAGCTGCAGTGACGACGTCAAATATACAGAAAAAAAAGATCAGTCTAGAATAGGAAATTTTTGAAATATAAACCAACACATGCCTCAATTCATTTTGAATTTTGTTTACCCAAATTTCAATGGAATAAAAGACTCGTTATTCTTTGGTTCTAGAATAAAGCAAAATGGCTCAAAGTTATAGCACTTCTTTTACTGTGAATTAAATGCCATTCGTTACCACAATGGTCTTATACAGTACTGGAGGACTTACACTGCACCATTCATCATGCATAACATTACGTTGACGACTTGACCACCAGTATAACCCTTATGGAGAATCAATTTAGTTGCATACGATACAGCTACAGCATAGAAGAAGGATATTATGAGCATTAATGCACCAAGACATATTCCTGAGGCCAGTCCTTGGGTTTTAGTAGCTTTGTATGCAACTTTAAGCTTGTCATCATATTTTTTTATTGCATCCTTTTCTCCTGTAAATGATGCAACCTAGGATACACAGGAAGTCAGCAAGTTAGTGAGGGACTATCAAGTTCAACGTAGTAATGTGTGAAGTCTCTAAGCTATCATGTAAAGACGGGAGTGCCAACGGACGCTGCTATCAAAAGAGAAATATACACCCTTTATTTTTAGATTTAATTGTTCCAATAGGACAACGACGACGCCTACCACCACCACCACCACCACAACAACAACAACAACAACAACAACAACAATTAGTACCTAAGGATTAAAGTCGTACAGCAAGGTAAGAGGGATAGATAATGCACAATTTTCATTTATTTTTCCGGTCTAAGAGGAGACACAAAGTGATGAGAATACAAAGGGAAGAAGGATTCAAATTTGGGACCTATCGCCCATACTCCACAAGACCTCTGTCTCAACCCTGTACAGACATGAAAATTTAAACCAAAACCTAATTTTGGTGTTCCAACTTACAAACTAATTTTTCAATGATAAGTATCCGGTCAAATAAGGCTAGTATAAGGTCATGTATAAATTAATAGAGACTCACCGTCCTGATAGCAGTGACAGTCTGGTCGACAATGTTACCAGCATCAGCATAGGCCATTTGAGCGCGACTAGCCATTTTCGTCATTAACAATGCCATAATACCACCAGCTATTACAATGCCAGGAACACATGCTAGTAAAACCACAGCTAAACGCCATCCTCTTATGAATCCTATGACAAACCCACCGGTAACGCTTGACATTAGCTGAATGAACTTGCCTACCTGCAAAAAAAACATGATGCAAGTTATGCAACATAGTCATCAAATGGTAGATAATGCAAACATGTCCAACTTCCAACCAAAGTATCTAAGCTTTCAATATTACTCATATTGTCATAATGAAATTCATATACCTTGATTCTTCAGACACCATACATGAATATTTAAGTAACTCATGGATTGGGGCCTCAAACACCTAGAGGCTCTATTCAAAAAGACTAATGGAACCCCAACAACAACAATACTTCATGCCATCAGAAACAATAACAACGATATAACCTACATGGCTACATTCTTCGTCAACTCAGTACACTGTCTAATACTGTGATTTTTAAATACATAGAGGATGTTCTCAAATGAATTATTAATGAAGATAGCATCAAAATTTCTCTTATTTTATCAATTATGTATTTAGATAAAAGTACGATTCTGCAAAATTAGTGTCACTGTGTTACAACTGAAAACCAATCTCTACCATTTAATGTGATCAATATGTTATCCAGACTCCTGTAGTCATGTTACTTTGAAGCTTTACTTTATTTGCGTGTCGCGTTCTCGACACTTCAAAGCGGTAACACCCTTTGACAATTCAAATTGGGCCAAAAACATGAAACATTTCCACAACACGTGTTTGACACACTTACACTAGATATTACAGAAAGTCAGATAGAGGCATATTGGGAAAACGAACCTTTTCACCCATTGCATCCTGAATTAGAACAGTGTCTCCTGACATCCTGCCAATGATTTCTCCAGTTGACGTTTGGGTGTCGAAGAAGGTGATATCTTGTCTTAGGATTGTCTTCAAGTAAAGGCCTCGAATCCTTGCTGCTTGCCTTTCTCCAGTTACCATCCAACATGTTACCTCTGTTCAACAAGATTTCAAATATCAAAATTGTACACTTTCTTATGCTACATCACAGTATAGTTCTACCTAACAGATGCAGACTGAACGAACCAACTTCACTAAATAATTTCATAGTGCATGTCATAGAAGAGCTATGTCACTCTGACTTGGCTGGAAGAGTCAGACGAAGCCTGAAGGTGCAATCAGATTATTAGACACAGAATAAACTTTGTTTTCACATTATATTCCAGACAATGTCGAGCCAAAAAGAGCGTCATGCAAATACAGTAACTTAGCATAAAAGCCATACAAAGAAGTAACAATTAACAAGTGATCATACTAAACTAAATGCTCTGTTTTCAATTATTTATCTAGGGTTGATTAATTAAACTTCCATGTTAAACTAGTGTTAGGCATTGTGAACACAGTAACGATTTCATATGATCATTTGTGTCAATTACTTCGTGCAGATTTCTTTTGATCATAAATGTAAGCTATCGATGTAATCACTTACGTAGGAAGCAAGCTATGCCAGTATATATCGCCAGGTACACATACATAAGGGAGAGCTGCAGCCACCAATAACAAACATCAGAAAACTTTTCATCAGCAAATGACATTGATAATCATAATCAGCCGAGGTTGAAAATATCATTACAAATCAAAGTTGCAGACTTCCATCGTCATATGAGATAAGGTGCTCGTAAGTCGTAAATGAATACATTTCTACGATGGTAATATAATACAGGATGCTAAAGTTAAAGTAGCTGTTTTACTTAAACAGACAGCGGCCATTGTACTACTTAAAAAATCGACATTTTTAGTCAAAAGTAAATATCAGCAATTCCTACCCATGAACATAGCTATCACCACAAGAATGTTTTTTTTTTCACGAACGCAAATTCTTGTATGAGATGGTCTTTAACAGACAACGGCCATGGCACTACCAAAAAAATCGACATTTATTCAAAAGTAAATATCAGCAATTCCTACCCATGTACATAGCTATCTCCACAGGAATGTTTTTTTTTTTTCACGGACGCAAATTCTTGTATGAGATTGTTTTACGCTATTTTAAACGTACATTTTAACAATCCTATAACTTCAAATCATTTAACTTAACTATCTACTTATGAATTTTGTTCAAAATTAACCTTCTTTTATCCTTATTCCTTCCCTCCCAACTCACAACATCAGCTAATTAACCAGATATATCGGATTTAATCATTGTTTCCGTAAGGCCAATAAAGTAACCGACTTTATAATCAATTTGAGACATTTGTGTTCGACAGTAAATGAGTTTCACTTCCCTCAATTGTCCGAAAGGATGAGATAAGTCGGTCCTATAATAATCCAGACATTTCATCGAACAGGTGATTAGCAATTAGCAACTAATTTAAACACGGAAATTCACGAAAATAAGTAACAAATCAAGCCAATTTTGCAAGCAAATTACTCCCAAGTATAATCCTAATTATGCAAAATCAAGTCAATAAATAATAAGAACACTCAAGTAAATTATAATTTCACCTTGAATGACTGACATTATAAGAAGATACAGTGAGTGATGGGGTAAGAACATTTGGGAGTAGGGTTCTTTAGGAAAGAAATTGAGGGAGATGTGCATGCATGATCGATTGATCGAGGATTTGGAGCAGATTATGATTTTGACTCAACATTGATCGCACTGCCTGGTTTAACTTGTCTTGCTAAACGGGTTGGCCGGGTCGGATTAGATTGAGTCGGGATTTGGACGGGTTGAGTTTGCGCTAGTCAATTTGAGTTTAGGTCATGCTCGAGTTTTTAGTTTAAATGTCAAGTATAGTCAATTTCACCTTTTTATTAACAACTACTTTTCTTACGGCATATTATATGTCAGCTTATTTTCTCTACCTACTTAAAGGTTAAAAAAGTCTAAAAACCATAGTAAAAATACTCGTTTAGAAATCTAGCCAAAGTTTTAACTACTAAACTACAAGACTTTTTGATAAGTAGTTCGATTCACAAAGTAGTACTTCCTCCATTCCAATCAATTCTATACATTTGTTTTATTCACGTTTGTCAATACTCGTTTTCTTTTGTTAATATCTTTAGTTACATATCGATAAAAATTATAAAACTTTGATATTCGCAATGCGGTCGCCTGGTCGGTAAGACAATTTGAACAAAATCTCACGTGACTATTGTTTATATTATATAGTCCCTCCTAAGTCCTACCCAACTTAAATGTCTCATTGTACATTTCCATCTATTCAGTCCCATTGTCTATTTTGGTAAGTTTTTTACATAGTTTTTACCATTCTACCCTTATTAATTTTCATTTATTACTCACCCACCCACCCATTACCCCACCTACTTTATACAAATCATAACACACTCTCTCCAATATACATATCCTATTCAACAAAAATATTAAACAACTAATATCTCATAAATTTTGTCTTTTCGTCATAATGTGACATTATAAACGGGTAGGAGGGAGTATTAGAAGTTATGTCGAAGATTCACATAACTTATGGATAGTGACCAAAAAATAAAATGTTAGGGATGTCATTGGGGCGGGTACAAGTGGATACCGCCCCGCACCCGCCTCAGTTGGGGCGGAGATGGGTAGAGCTTTGGCGGGTAGTGGGGCGGGGACGGGTATGAAAATTGTACCCGCCATGGGTGGTGGGGCGGGGATGGTTTTTGCGTGTTACCCACTTCATACCCGCCTACCCGCCAATTGTTATAAAAATTAATACCATTATTACGATAATTTTACAAATATTATTTGGTTATAATTAAGAAGTAATGTTAAAAATAGTTATTTTATAAAATATTTTACCAATTTTGGTAAATAACTAAAATTATTTAAACAAACTCTTGAAAATACAAATTAATAGTGATTAAACCAACTTTTACGAAAAACGATCGGAAAAATTTATGGTATAGCGGGTTAATGGGTAGGTGGGGCGGGGATGGTTTTGAAAACTTGTACCCGCCATGGGTGGTGGGGCGGGGATGGGTACGAGGTTTTTTTAATGGATACGGGTACGGGGGAGCCTATATCCAGCACCGCCCCGCCCCAATGACATCCCTATAAAATGTATTGGAATGGAGGAAGTATATGAGTTTAAAATGAGGAATCAAATAATAGAATACGGATAGAATTCTATAAAATTCAAATCCTTCCAGATTCGTATATTTTATAGTGGATTCAGATTCAGATTCAGATTCAGACAAAGTTCACATTATGAAATTCCCAAATTCACTTGCAAATCTATAAAATCTGATTTGGTGTAAATTCATTTGGATATTCAAAGATACTTCAAAAACCACTCTCTTTAGATATAAATATATTATTTTAGGATGTTTTTACGAAAAATAATAATTACGGTATTCTTCTAAAAAGAAAAGGTTAAGGGGAAAGCATGAGTGTATTATTGTTTATGAAAAATGAGATAAAATACATATACAAATTTTTTTACTATTCATTTAACTTAGCTTTTTACATTTAACAAAAAAAAACTTAAAAATGGATTTTGAGGTGTACAAATTACAATCGGAACTCGGTAAAAAAAAATTCGAATTCAAATACAATTCTACCCTATGGCATATTGGCATTCTAGCCATCGCATTTACTGTCAAGGCTCTTAGTAAATGGGGCACTGAGGTTTAGAAAATAGTTGAATTTCACTATGCGTCAGCCCTAAGTTAAGGAACTTAATACAGTATTTAACACATAAATAACGACATTTATTATTATTATTATTATTAATTGATATAAAAAAAAGGTTGATTTGGATAATCTTTTTTAATCAGGCACACTACAATACCATGATACGTATCTCTCAACCTGGTCAAGTCTCATCATCTACGGAGATTTCACCACGTATTATGTAAGCTCAATTCACGGGATTATCCTCACCGGAAGACATGTGGCCACGTCTATCATCTAGGGAGATTCGGATCAAGGACCTCGCAATCTATCATGTGGATGTTTTGAGAGAACCTGATCTCCACTAGACCAAGAACGCTTGGTTAATTTTACACTCGTGAGTCGTAATGTAATTTATTTTTGTTTAGAATGATTGTAAATAAAAATATGTGAATATCATATTAATCCGTATCTAATACAAATGTTTATGCATGTATGAGTAAAAAAATTACGCTCGGTTTTATATATTTTAAGAGATGTTAATTAAAAAGGTAAGTGTATGAAAATAATTACAACGCACATTAAGTGTTGTTTGGTTATTCACTAAAAAAACGGAGTAATTTAAATTCACGGGAATTAAAAAGTTGATATTTTGTTTGGTTAACCAATTTACATGAATTTGAAATTTCTATGAATTACAATTCCATATGTAAGTGAAAATACCTACATAAATTGCATTCGTACCTGGCAACCAAACAATATTTTCTAATTCACATAAATTCTAAAATCATCTGTTTTACAACTTCCTAGCCGATACGAATTCATACATGCAACCAAACTAATCCTTAAATGATGAGATTATAATATAAAAAGTATTTCAATAAGAAAAAAATTTTATATATAAAAATCCAAATTTTAATCAAAGAATTTGACACAAATATATTCAATTTCATGCAAAATGAATAATTAATATAATCTCGACACATGCATATCCTACTATCACCATCTCCACGGCTAACCGTAAGGCGACTTATTATCGCTTCAACTGCATGTGGGCGTGTATTAGAGAATATTATTATCGAACATGAAAACGATATTTGAATGTAAACAGATGAATAACATACCTTAGAGATGTCATGAACAAGTTTATCAACATTTGAACGTCCAAAAGAGTTGATAACTTGACCCAAAATAACAGTCATAAATGGATGTGTAAGACCAGTACATATTGCTCCTAATCCTCCTACTATCATCAATAATATATCTAATTTATCAGCAAAAATAAATAATTTGCAAAATGCTACTTTTTGCACTTCTGTTTTCGACGTATTATTATTATTATTATTATTATTACTATTACTATTATTATTGTTGTTGTCACCATCCATGGTTTGAAATCGTGACGACTATTATATATATTTCTCGGAAATTAGGAGGTGTTGAGGATAAAGTAATCGTTCGAGTTAAGTTTTGTTATATATATAATGAATATGAATATGGTTTTAAAAGATGAAAGATTATGAAAATAAGTTTTTTTTTGTGAAAGGAAATAAATAAATAAATACGTAGTATAAGAAAAAAAAGGAGAAATTGAAAAGTGATATTATGTAAATCGAATGTGATTTTAAAATGATGATATGTGTCTGACTAAGGATAGCACTATAGATTAGTACATTTGTAGTGTGTAGAATACATAAAGATTGCATGGTGTACAGAAATGTAAACAATTATATGAGAACACGTAATTATATTTATAAAGATTTGACTCTTTGTTTTTAGAAACTGGAGATGTTCGCCTCATGTTTTTCCATTACTAAAGTAAAAGGAAAAAAAGTGGGAAAAGAGATTCTTGTGTATGGTGACAATTGACAATATAGGTCAATAGGTAATTGTCTTTTCTTTTCATCGAGATTTCTGCCGTCGACAATAATGAGTAATCGGATTAGGTGGCGTTGTGGGTAAAAGATAGATATTGTTGATCGATTACTTGGGTTGGGTTCGGCTGTTTAGATTGAGTCATTTTTCGAGTTTAACAGAATTTGGGTCAGAAGGGTTAATTTGAATTCGGTTTAGGTCGGGCTGTTTGGATAGTGTCATTTTCGAGTTGGACGGAATATGGACCGAGTCGGGTCGCGTTGGCTATCAGGTTAATTCGGATTTCGTGTTATTCTCAGACCGGTTATTACAAAGTTATTTAGGGATGACAGGTTAGTTTCAAACAATAAGCATTCATGTCTAATCATCTAAGGTTGGGTCAAATCGAATTCGAAGTAATTTGGAATGTCAAGTCAGATTATTCAAGTCGGGTCATTTCGACTGGTTCAATATGTCAAGTTTAGCATTCACCAAAGAGGTTAACAATTGTCTAAAAAAATTGTCTTCTTATCATCACAAGAGAATGAGCTCATACCTCCTAGTTAAGGAATAAAATGAATAAACATCTAGGAGAACGAGTTATAGGTGCAACTGTTATTTCTGGCAGTCATATTGGTAGTAGAGTCTATATTCCCCGTATCACCTTGATCCCTTCAGACACCACTAGGTTCCCCGTTAAGTTCAAAAGGAGACAATTTCCTTTAGCAGCTTGCTTTGCAATGACTATTAACAAAAGTCAAGGGAAATCTTTATCCCGTGTTGGTTTTTATCTTCCCAGACCAGTCTTCACCCTGGACAGTTGTACGTTGCTATCTCCCGGGTTACAAATAAGAATGGTCTAAAAGTCCTTATTTTAGATGAAGACAACATAGGCATGTCTAGTTGTCTACTACAACAAATAATGTTGTTTACAAGGAGATTTTCGAGAAACTATGAGTTTATCTTAGACTTTCATGTTTTTATATCCTTCTAATTAGTACTTTGTATTTGAAAATACAAACTTTTATCTTATTATATGTACACCCTTTTATTTATTTTTATTAAAACAATTTTCTATACACGACTTCCGTTATTAGCATATTTAACAACTTAATTGATCCTGAGTATAAAAAATTTGAAATTGAACAACCCATGAATTTTCACGGGTGTCACACTAGTATTTTACACTATGTTAAGTAGCTCACTTATGTTAACGAAATGTAATTGGAAATTTATTACTCCCTCATATTCCATGGAAACCTCACATGCAATATCTTGACCACACAAAAACAAAACTATCGATTATATTTAAACCATACAAAATTTTTATATAGGGAACCAGAAAAAATAATAGAAAATGAAATGAGCCCTTCAATTCATTTGAAAAGATTATGCCAAAATTCAGAGCTGGCAAATAATATGACGATGCTCGACCTAGCACGGCCCAAATCGCATTATCGGGCCAACAAAGGCGGCTTGTCCAGTCTCACCGGCACATCACTCTACTAGGGTGAGATTATGCCAACTTTTCTTGGCCCGGCCTGACCGAACACTAAAGAAAAGAAATTAAAGTAGGCAAAACACATCACATCTTGGCCCGTCATTGATTGGGGCGTGCTCGGGCCGCTTATTCCAGCGTCCAACCCCTCACTCGCTGACAATGGAGAGAGTAGTGTCATGCTCGGGCCCTTGCCCTTGGTCCGATCTTACCCAAACCAACAATCCGTTGGCCACCCCTACTTTTGAGTTACTTTTGATTGGTCTCCGAGACGACATTTCATCGTATTTTATTTCAATCTATACAACACTTCTATATTTTTCAATTAAATATAAATATTTATCAAATGACTTGTTATAACAAATCTTAAAATTGTAGTTTCGCATTTTTCAACATTTATAGGGGTTAAAATTTCAAATATCAAAGAGTTTAATGTGTTTGATTAAAAGAATTCGATAAGAAAAAACTTAACACGATCAATATACGCGGTTACAACTTAAAGTTTTCAGGATTCCAAAAGTAAATTTTACAGTTATCAAAAGAAAAGTAAATTTTCATTTTTTTTTCCCATATTATTTTTGGATACTTTAAGCTTCTTACAAGGGTTCAGGAACTGTAATATTTTGAATGGTACATCAATTTGATGAATAACATGCATGCATGCATCAGTAATCCTTAATCCTCATGACATCTAGGTAGGCTTTACCGTCGAGGGGACGAGCAAACATTCCTTTGAAATAATCCGCGGTGTTGATTCTTCTGAACTTGGCTGGATTTTCCGGTGTGATTAAATCCTTAATTGGACTGATATCCATTTCATATGACGGGCTGTAAAATGTCGCCACTGACAGTCTCTCCTTGGTTGGGTTCACCACTGCTCGATGCAAAATGCTTCTGTATATCCCATTCGTCATCATCTTCATCCATGTAACATAACAGATGTTAGACCATCGCATTTTGTAGATACAAAACTGAACTCGACATTCCAATCGTAATGATTAGCACACAATGTTATTCTAGACGAGGCCATGGTAGACTCGCGGAGGTACATTATAAGTTTTTCAGGCCCTACAGAATTTCGAATTTCCGACTCCACCACTGGATGGGGTTAGAGTATCATTTCTAGACAAAGTAACCAAAATATTGCGATTTTGTTCTACAGAACTGCCATACTCAGAAAATGATGCAGAACAAAGGCGGCGTACCTCCATGATGTCCCCAATATTGACGACAAAGGCATCAGGAAGGGGTTTGACAGAAACCCATTTATCATCCTTCATAACTTGGAGGCCTTCCATCTCATTGAGTTGAAGAAGGATAGTCAGTGCGACAGAGTCTGAATGAGGTGTAAGGCCGATAACCTTCTCAGGTTGCGGACATGTTGGGTAGTAATTCATCCTCATTGACTGTTTTCCTTCTCCGAACAAGCTTCTCATGGTTTGGCTTTCAAGTTTTAGAGCTTTATTCATGCACTCCAGGATTCTTTGAGCTAGTTTTTCTAACTCGCTCGAGTAGTTCTCTAGTGTTTCTCTGTATGTGTAACATTGTATGTTAAATCTAAGTTACATGTCGATTTTAAAACAATCACAGGCAGAACAAACAAGCAGCAGGAGCGACACAAGGGTGACACGACTACACGTGTAGCCAGAGACACGGGGTGTTCAATCTTAATCAACATCTTCAAGATATTCCGGCCGTGTCCTTTAAATGGTTGCATCAAAGGTCACGACTCACGAGACCCTGAAACTCCACTCATCAGAGATTGGCTACTTCCTAGAGCAGGATGTGCCTCTGGACCGGTCTATGGTTCTGGGATTCAAACGTCTTGACAGGCACGACAAGGAGGACAGCCTAGTTAGGCACGGTTAGGAATTGGTCATTTAGTCGGGATTCCTAGTTAGGCATCGTTCAGACCATATTGGTAGTTTGCGTATGGGGCCATGGGAACGAGACATGGTAATACCACAGTACCACGGTACCACTACTCGACTCAATCCAAAACTCATCTGTAACATTCACGTAAACAAATATTTGGTACGGAGGGAGTAATGGTAATAATAAGAACCTGAAAGGAAGAGGGAGCAAGGGAAGCAAGTGAGGCCGGCGTTGATGTATAGGAAGAGTGGTCAAGAAAAAT
Source organism: Silene conica (assembly GCA_029255685.2). Lineage (NCBI taxonomy): Eukaryota > Viridiplantae > Streptophyta > Magnoliopsida > Caryophyllales > Caryophyllaceae > Silene > Silene conica. Next base: position 82,302,477 of record CM055314.2, read on the forward strand.
ACGTCTGCCCAATCAAGCTTTTGTTCCTCCGACATAACAAATACTTGACCGAACCCTTCCACATCGTTTGGACTCTGCCAATACTTCTTCTTTTCCTCCAACGGAAGGTTGAAGAACGCCTGCGTATCCACCTTGAATTTCTCGACCAGTGACGAGTTCACTCCATGATTCGTTACCTGCTCATTTCGACATTTCAGTTTATTAACACGTCGCATACCAATATAATGTGAGACCTTCATTTGATTCTTATATAAGTCGTCTCGTAAATTAGTTAATCTGTATAATACTATTTGCAATTGCAAATGGTCATTTTAATTTTTGTCTCTCTCTAATCGCAGCACTTTAACATGTCTATTATACACGGTCGGTCTTATTTATGACTGTTATTAAAACACTTGATGTTGATGATGCCAAGTTACTCCTAATCACTTCTAATGTCTTTTTCTAAGTGTTGTGATTAATAGCAAATGATATCAAGCTTGTGAATGATCAAAGACAATCAAGAAGAAGTCCCAAGATGCAAGAGCAGCAATCTAAGTCGAGTCTAGAAAGAGTGTTGTAAGCAGGGTAATTGAGCATATTCATCAAAGTCATTAAAAGTGCAAAAGTCATGAAACAGTTTTCAGACTGTTGCATGACCTGTGTCTAGTGCTAGTTACGGAGATAATTTTCAAAGAGGATTTCAAATGTTTGAAATTGTTTTCAAAATATCAGCTTGTGTTTAAATAAATTATATCAGAAAATCAAGTTGAAATCTCATTCAAAGGTGACTTGGTCTTTGTGAAAGTAAAATCTTGCTTTATTTCCTCATTTAGCTAAGTGAGTTTTTCCATGAGGGAAAGTTGAATGCTTCATTAGCTAAGTAAATGCAACATAGAGCCTTGTGTATTTTGACCAGTCCTTTTCCCCTCTTTGTCAAACTGATTCACTCTTTTACCCATCAAATAAGGACAATCATGTGATGGTAAAAGGTGAACAAAGCACATGCTTTAGGGTTTCAAAGCCTTTGCATTTCGGCTATATATATGGACTCTTGAGTTCATTTATTGCCAAGACTTTTAGTGCATTCATTACAAAACTTTGCAAAACTGATTTATGTTTCATTCTTCAAAGTTCTTTTGCAAATGTTTTCTAAGTTTTAAAAAGGTTTTAACAAAGACATTATCTCCTAAGCACTAGTAGCACTCTTAATGCCTAATGAGTATGTTCAAGGACCTTGTGTTTAGATCTTAAATGAAGTCTCCATGTTCTTAAAAGAGAACCCTTGAGACATGATCCTGTAAACCAAAGGTAGAACATCCAAAACTCTTAGAGCGGAGTAGCTCTAGGTTTGAGTCAAGTCTTACGAGCGGAGTAGCTCTAAGCATTGCAACCGGAGTAGGTTGGCGAGTTGTCTTATTGTAATAGTTCTAGTTAAGCGGAGTAGCTTCTAAACTTTTAATAAGATAACGGTTGGACGTAGGCTCCGGAGTAGGAGCTGAACCAATTTTTTATATCGCTTGTTTATATTCTTGCTTATTCTCTTATCAATCTTTCGAATGCTTACTAGCAGGTCTGTGAAACTGTTGCCTATACTGTTGCTCAGACTCTATCTTTCGTTGCTTGACTCTTAAACAATCAAGTTTTAATCATAAATTTTTAAAAGGTCACCTAATTCACCCCCTCCCCCTCTTAGGTGTTAAACTCGTTGTGACTCTTCAATGACCATTGTATCATGAAACGGATCCAATCATATTATTCAAGTTTAACCAAGGGTCTAAGTCCGAGTCTAGTGTTAAACCTCAGGTGGGAGAGCTCTAGAGCTCTAGTGGTCCTATTTGGATCGAATTTGGACTAAACCGGATGGTATACACCAAAAAAATCATGGAACGGATTCAATTATATCAGTTTAGTTTATCATTTAATCATCCTATAAGACAGGATGTCGTTGACATTAGAAGATTTTTTTCATGTAAATGGAATATAAGGGCGATTTTAATTCTGCAATTTGAATTTTGGTAAAGAGGATCTCATGACTTTACCAACTATTACTTTTAATACTCCCTCTGAGTCTGAGTGATTGTTCATTTTGCTTTATGCACAAGAAATAAGAAAATGATTCTAAACCACACAAAACACCCTACCCCACACTGAATTAATTTTAGACCACAAAAAAGTTACTAAAAAAGGAAATAGGAACAATCACGAAACTTGCATGAGAAAGGAAACAGGAACAATCATACAGACTCGGAGGGAGTAGTTTTTTTATAGATACTTCTAACTTTTGGAAATATCACCCATACCCTTCCAAAATGCTCTATTTCACCATTTTTATAATTTTTATTTTTATTTATGCACTCTATTAATTTTTTGGCGATAATTTGTCAAACTATTGTTACAAATTCCGTTTAGTTATTCTGAAATATATTTTTCTTTATTTAATTTCACAAGAACTGTTAGAAAAGTGACAGTATACCACATAGAAATGAAAAAACCCGACTGGGGATGTTTTTAACACCCTGTTTAAACTCTCCTATTTTTCCACCTTAAACCATTTATCTCCTATCCTATATTCCTATCCCCTATTTTATTTTATTTTATAAAGTGATATAAATAAAAGCACAAATTCTCATTTATGACAGCAGTATCCGTACTTCCTTGTGACGGATATGGTTTCCTCTCACAAAATACTCATGAGAGATGAGGGTTGAGTGGGAAAGCAAATAAAGAGTGTCCCACCCTATCCCTCTCCCAGTCTCCCTTTTGTGAGAGGTCACACAAGCAAGACCTGCTGCAATAAAAGAAAGTCTGTATAACCATTTGTGCAGTTCAAATAATCTTCCTTGTTACGGATACACTCCTCCCACAATAAAGCAACTGAGAGGAAATTGAGCATCTCATGGATAGTGTCACTCGATGTGGGGGAGGCACACTATCAGTTTTCAGTTTGTGACAAATAGTGTCCGTCTTTAACGAGAATTTGTATAGTTAAATATTCAAACGGGTTGGTAAGGGAAAATTCCAAACTACTAGACATCAAATTAGATCAACTAGACATTGAAATGGACCAAAGAGAACTAGCTAGACGGCATTTTTTGAATGGTAGGGAGGTAATCATGGAACTAAATCGGGTAATCTTCGTACAAATACTTGTTTATAATCGTTGCAATTGTAAGCAGTAAGCAGGACTAATTGATCCTCAACTTAAGATATGAATCTGCTAAAAATGACCCAATCTACCATTTAACAAATCGCATCATACAACCATCTTATTTAAGAATTTTACCTACATACCTGGAAAAAACCCCAATCGCGACAAGCAGAGTCCAATCTGTGAAGCTCATCAACATCACCATTAAGAATGGCTTCCAAGTTAATGACAGGTACTTGAATACCAGCAACATTTTTAATTTGAGATTGAAGATCTGAACGTACGTATTTATCTGGGATTTCTACTTTGCATTCATTTGCTAGCTCTTTCACGCTTGGCACCAATATTGACTTTCCTACATTCATTTTTCTTCACTTTTTTCTTCTTCTATTATTTTTTTTATTTTTTATTGAATATAATTTGTTTTCACTGTACTTTTTATATAGATCAAAATGACGAATGCACGAGGCCCTCGTTTCAACTAAACACAAATTCTCATCGAAAACGACACTAACCGTCATAAGTTGAATACCGATGGTATCTCTCACAAAATGCAAATCACAATACCATGAAATGTTATACTCGTATTTCCTTACACTTGTGTAATTATGATTTGGGAAAGATATATTCGTCTTTCAGCTTGTAACGGATAATAATATAAATTATAATATTCGTCACAAGCAAGACTCATTGTCAACTAAATGGGTATTACTGTTTGTCAGGTCACTTTCGGTTATAATCATTTTTTGAATTTTTTCTATATAAAAAAAGTTATTTTGAATCATTTTGAGTGAATTATTACAAATTGAGTGTCCGTTCAAATACTTTAAGTTATTTTCGAGTTTTGTTTTTAGATCTCGGGTCAACATTATCGGACTAATTTTAAGTTTTAACTACTTTTTGGCCTCATATACATTTGGACCATTTCCTTTCGGATATAATAACAAAATTAATTTAATGATATTATGATCTATGTGTACCGAATATTCGTATCTCTGTTTTATTTTGGGTGTTTTAGTTAGTTATTGTCCTTTTGATTTTAAACATGAACTTGATGAACAATTTAATCATTTATATTAAATTTATTTATTTGTTAATTAGTAGTTAATTCTCACCTTTTTTCATAATATTTGTCCTAAAATTAAAGGAAAACCATTGATCGAAACGGAGTAAATATTTCACGTGTTAAACTGATGCACGTAATTTAGTTGCGTATATGTGTTGTTCACCATTTAATGGTAGTAGCCAATCAAATTATTATGAAAGTCATTCGTTTTAGGTAACTGTCATTTGTGAAATTTACAAATGTTATCTATATAATTATAGAAACATTTAGTAAGCTCCGGTTGAGTCACGTCATTAACACAATTTTTTTTTAAATCTATCACGTGGGACCCACAATTTCTTTGATGAATTTCCTACACGATAACTGTCTGATATTCGATATTGCATGCCTGACCAGTGTTTTAGAAATATTACGTAACATTTGTGATATACTTTCGTAAACATTAAATAATGGATACATAAATAAATTTTAAATAATATGAAATTAAATATTATATAATAATATAATCCCTCTGAGTTAGAGAGATTGTTCATGTTTCTTTTTTTATGCGAGTTTAGTGATTGTTCCTCTTTCCTTTTTTAATAACTCCTTTGTGGTTCAAAATCAATTTAGTGTAAGGTAGGGGGTTTTGTGTGGTTTAGAATCATTTTCTTATTTCTTGTGCATAAAGCAAAACGAACCATCACTCTGACTCGAAGGGAGTATAAAATAATACAACTTCAGATCATTTGTATTACATTAACTTTAATATTATATATACTCAAAAAGTAAAATATTATAATTTCGAATAACGTCCTTCTAAAACCATTACGTAACAATTTATATTCAATAAATAATTACAATAAACAATATAATAATTAAGACCCGTGGATTTTTGCAATTGGAAAATGTTTGAGTAAAGTTAAATAATAATGACACGATAAAAAAATGGGTTATTCAAATTGCAAAAGAAAAGTACCATAATAAATATACTTAACATTCACAAAAATACGAGTAATGACGGGTTTTGTGGACAATCATATCTCTCTAGAGTAGGACCAACCTATTTCATTATTTTGAATTAGCTAAGTTGAAACCACCGGCCTTCAAACCATCTCCAAAGAATTCGACATGTTGACAACTCTGATTTATGAGTGAGTTGTGACGATGAAAAATGCATATATAATGAATAAAATTTTGAGATTTTTGTATTAACATTTACTTATCATTGTATATTGTAATTCCGTTATGATATTTCAAATTTATATAGATCATTAAGTTTTGATATACTTTGAATATAAACTATGTTGTTAATATTACAATATTTTTAGTATGTCGGTCATATGAAACTATTATTACAAATTGAAAATATTAAATACGACTAATCATTATTTTAAACATTATTCATAAATAATAATACTTGAAACTGCAATCCCGTGCAATTTGCACGGGATTAAAACTAGTTTTAATAAATCTAACAACATAAATAGTCAAACTTTTCTCAAAAAATTATAGACGGTTGGTAAAAATAGACAAATGAGTTTATTTAGGCTTTTGGGAATTAGAGTGAGTACCGAGTAAATTATTAGGATGACAAGATTATCTCGAATTAGCAAGTCATTTGTCTATTTTTGGATTCTCTCCTCGATATGGGTAAGTCTTTCCCAAGTTTGTACTACCAATTTTAAGTTTAAAGCGAGTTAAATATATGTCATTTGTATATATAAAAATAATGCATAGAAAAAACAATATATTTGTGTCATATATACATAAGTGATATGATACTTGAACTGTCTTATATTTAATACGGATTAAATTTTATCACACTATATTGTACTTGTATAGATAGAATAAGTTGTTTTGCTACTATTTATTTTGTGAATTTGTTTATTCTATTCAACTCGTTTTACGTTTAAAACTGATCATCCTAGAGGAGATCAATGGTTGAGTTGTATTCATTGAATCATCCAGTATGAGTACAAGATTAGTAACCTACAATTAGGAACTAAATCAACTAATTGATACAAAGAGGGAACTAGATAATTACAAAACAAGTAGCAAATAATTAGTAAATAAGTTACATATTTTCACTAATCCCATTATTATTATTATTATCTACTAAAAAAATAGATAGGTGAACTCACACAATTTTTCCTACAAAAACATTATTTTTAATTCGGTTTTTCTAACGTGTCCTTAGGGCATACGTTAATAATCTAAATGCGGAAAGATAGACAACATATTCTCATCTGATTCTTAGGTAAAAGTCATTTTCACCATAATTAATGAAAATATGGTGTGAATCTTTTCGCATTTAAATTATCACACGTTAGAAAAATCGTTTTTAAATAAGGAACTTATTGATAATTTAAGGGGTTGTTTGGTTAACACTTTAAAAACATATGAATTGCAAAATCCCATGATTTGCAAAAACATAGGTTGTTTGGTTGCCATAATTTTTGGAAAATTGAGGAATTAGAAGTTCCTATGAACTTTCAATGCCTACATGATGTAGGAAGTGGCTCACCTACCCCTCCCTTGGTCATTCGAAGTTCCCATGAAATTCAATTCCTACATAAGCAACCAAACACTTTCGCCAAATTCACCCGAATTGGATGCAGGAACTTAATTCCTATGAAATGGAAGTTCCTAGGAAAATTAGGTTCCTTGACCAACCAAACGACTCCTAAGTGTATTCAGTAAATAAGGGAATTACTAATTATAAGTATTTCATTATATTATTACATTTTCATTAAAAAAAATCTTTTCATCAAATTATATAATTTTAACTAAACACTAAACTATAATCTTTTAATTAAAATAATAAAACTATAAACTACTAAATCTTTTATTGATTTTATTATTTGAGAATGATTGGATCCATATTACATTACTACGTACATATAAATAAAACAATAAATCATTTTTATTAATTTTATGACTAAAAACTTGAGAAAATTTATAAATTCAAATCATTAGATTTGTTATATAATTTTTCTTCATTCAAACAAAATACATTTCAGCACATTACTCAATTCTCTTATTAGACTAATTTTCAGTTTTACTTTTTTTTTCCTTGAAATAAAATACAATAGTGAGAAAAATGAGTCATTAATAGAATCTTATCTATATAATTACAGAAACATTTCAGAAGCACTGGTTGAGCCACGTCATCAACGCAAGTTTTGAATTTTTTTTTTGTAATTCTCTCAGGTGGGTCCTGCAATGTGTTTAATGAATTTTCCGAGTCATAACCGCCCGATATTCTAAATAAATGCCTGATATCGTAGTTTCAAAAATATTACGTAACATTTTTATATAAATTCGTAAACATGAATTTTTACGAAAAACGGTCAATTTGTATAACATCTTATCTATATAATTACAGAAACATTTCAGAAGCCCTGGTTGAGCCACGTCATCAACGCAAGTTTTGAATTTTTTTTTGTAATTCTCTCAGGTGGGTCCTGCAATGTGTTTAATGAATTTTCCGAGTCATAACCGCCCGATATTCTAAATAAATGCCTGATATCGTAGTTTCAAAAATATTACGTAACATTTTTATATAAATTCGTAAACATGAATTTTTACGAAAAACGGTCAATTTGTATAACATAAAATTAAATAGGGATAATTCACACGGTACCCCCGAGGTTTGGCTTAATTCACGTGGTACCCCTGCATTTAAGTTTGTGCACGTGGTACCCCTCAACTTACATTTAAGTGCACAAATTAAATAGGGAAAATACTCAAGGGCACCAACTCATTCACATGAAACAATGGTGATGCCCTTACCACGATTCCACTCATTATTTTCCCTAGGAATCAATATTTTTTTTCTGGGAATCCATCACTAATCACTCATTCACCATCAACTCATTCCCCCAATTCCACTCATTTTTTTCCTAGGAATCAATAATTTTAACTTCTAACACTCAATTCTGCTGAAATCAAATCAAAACCAATTCCCAAACAAAACAAAACAAAACAAAAGTTTCGACTTTTACAAATCACCCACTTTATCAATTTTCTCGAAATTCCATTTTCAGCAATTCCTTCATAAAACAAGAGAAAAACAAGAGTTAATTAAATCACCATGGATTTGACAATTCAACCAATTTATTATGAGAACCAAGAACAAAGAGACTATATTTAGGGGGAAAAGTCGGGTTAGTTGTAGGCGGTGCGATTAGAGGAGTTTCGAAGTCGGGTTTCGAGCGAAGAACATGGCAATGGGTTAATTGTGAATTGGGTATGGGAGGATGATTGGTAAATCTGGGTTCGCAAATTGGAGCACGAGAGGTTGTGTTAATGGTAAATATGGGTTCGCAAAACTGGGTTCGCAAAGTGGTATGGTGATGATAGTGCTTGTTAATGGTTGAATTGGTTCTGATTTCGAGTTCGAAATTGAGGGACGGAGGGTGATTGATGGTGACGGATAATGATGAACAATGGTGATGGAATCGTGGTAATGGATTGTTGCTGAAGAAGGGATGAGTTGAAGATGATGGTTGTTTGAGTGGGATTGGAGGAAATAAAATAGGTTGGGAAAAGGGGGAAATAAGTTAGAGTATGGGGGATTAACAGCGTCATAACGGAGGTCAAAATAAGGGCAGTTTGTGCACCTAAATGAAAGTTGAGGGGTACCACGTGCACAAACTTAAACGCAGGGGTACCACGTGAATTAAGCCAAACCTCGGGGGTACCGCGTGAATTATCCCAATTAAATATTATATAATCGAATATATATGTCCCGTCTAAAACGATTAGACAACAATTTATTAAGTATTATTTTTTTTATTCTCTCAGGTGAGTCCCGCAATGTGTTTGATGAATTTCCGGAGTCATAACCGCCCGATATTCTAAATAAATGCCTGATATCGTAGTTTCAAAAATATTACGTAACATTTTTATATAAATTCGTAAACATGAATTCCTACGAAAAACGGTCAATTTGTAAAACATAAAATTAAATATTATATAATATTTTGTATGTTAATTAGTATTATTTTCATTTTCAATTTTAACAAATCAAGTTAATCAAATAAATAACATCCTAAAATTAGTTACTTTAAAGTATTTTTTGAACAATAATATGACCAAAAATGTTGGTTAAACTATGTCAAGTAAATCAAGAAAAGTTATATTCATTTTTAATTTTATATATAAATAACAAACATACATTTATTTTTCATGATAATCATATCAATATCAGCATGCCAAAAATATTAAACACAAAAACTAATCTAAAAAGTTTATTTAAAACTACAAAAGAAAACAATGGTAAAAATACGAAAAAAAAAATACCACAAAGTTCTAGCATAAAACTTCATGGATGAAAATTTTAATTACGGTAAAAAGTAATTATTCAAGAGTTTATGTGTAAAGTTTCACATAAATATTATTTAAAAAAACGCTCCAAATATAAAATTAATAATGACACGATTAAAAAAAATAGGATATTGAAATTGCAAATGAAAAGTACCATAATAGATACTTGAAATTTACAAAAACACGAGTAATGACGGGTTTTGGGGACAGTCATATCTTTTTCTCTGATAAGGTAAAAAACTATATTGATCCTCTAGAGTAGGACCATCCTATTTCATTATTTTGAATGAGGTAAGTTGAAACTATCAGCTTTTAAACCATCCCTAAAGAATTTGACATGTTGACAACTCTGATTTATGAGTGAGTTGTGACGATGAAAAATGCATATATAACGAAGAAAATTTTGAGATTGTTGTATTAACAATTACTTATCATTGTATATTGTAATTCTGTTATGATATTCCAAATTTATATAGATTGATTGCGTTTTGATATACTTTGAATATAAAGTGTATGTTAATATTACAATAGTTTTAGTATATCGGTCATATAAAATTATATTACAAATCGAAAATCGCAAATATGACTAATCATTATTTATAAATAACAATACTTGAACTTACAATCCCGTGTAATTTGCACGGGATTAAAACTAGTATCACTATTAATTATTTCAATATCTTATTAAAATTAATAAATTATATATACCGTAAATTTATTGCACAAATCTTATCTATATTAATACAGAAACATTTAATGAATTCTGGTGAAGCCACCTCATTAATGAAACATTTTATCTTTTTTTTTAATTCAATTATGGTGGGACCCGTATTGTTGTTTAATAAATTAATTATCGAATAAATATTTGCGTTTCATTAGTTATGTTATTATTACGTACTAATTCTGATTTATTTCGTAAACAATAATTTATACGTAAACGATTATATTTATAACGTCTAACTTATATATTATATATTAAAATATATTGTCGATGTCGATTTATACATAATTATTAAATAATGAGTTATGACGAACAATCAATATTACAATCAATAATACATAATTATAATACTCTGATCCCTCCATTCGTTTTTTATGTCCCCATTTCCCTTTTGGACACTATTCACAATCGAGTATTCAACGTCAGTTTTCTCTCAATTCGTTCACGGAAATATATTCATGTGAGATCTTTTTTAGATTGTCTTGATAACAGGATGAAGAATATCAAACTTTTATAATTTTTGGTAGTATGTAGCTAAAGATATAATCAAAACAAAATGAATATCGGCAAACATGTAAAAAGAAATGGGGTGATATAAAAAGAATGGAGGACGTAAATACTAAAATTACGGTAACTGATAGAAAATTGTAACCAAATACAGAAAATGATAAAAACACGATCGAAATTTCAAGTACAATTTTCATGACAGTAATAAATTAAAATAACAATAAGAATAAATTAGAATAACAATAACGTCAAAAAAAAAAAAAATACTTACAATGTCAATGATATTAAAAAAATCTTAATCAATTATAGCATATAGCCTAAAATTTCATCATCAAAAATATATTCGGATTATTAATACAACTATTTAAAATAACAATATTATTAAAACGACACCGTGCATTATTGCACGGGGCTAAAACTAGTTTTAAACTAATACTCAGTATTCTCTAACTCCCATCTTAAAGAAGAATTTATGATGCACGGAGTATGAAAGAGGAAACACAAATTCTTATTTGCAACAGCACTATCCGTCGTAAGCTTGTGACGGGTACCATTTTCTCTCACAAAATATCCATTTTTTCTCTTTCTTCAACACTATTCCTGTGGTCCCCTTTCTCCACTACTCATTTTGTATTCATTTTATCTCACAAAATATCCGTTACAAATAATGACCCGTCGCAAGCAAGACTTACTAAAGAGGAAATGATGGTAGACCTTTAAGAAGTGCGTGTAATTTTTTCAATTTCACTCCTTCTATTAATTATTTGATCTTATTCATTGTAAGAGATAGATGAATACATGGTGTGATTTTGTATAATTTTACATTGAAGACACCTAACCTTTAGAATATTTTTGCAAGAATTTTTAATTGATGTGATTTTAATTGTGAGAAAAGCGGTGGATTATTGATCGTATAAAATCATTTAACTGTATTTATGATTTCACAAATTCTGTGTGAATACCGTCACAAGCAAGATTTACTAGATTTCACAAATTCTCATTTGTAAAGGATACCGTTTCCTCTCACAAAATACCCACTTTTCTATTATGATTTATAGTTTATACAAAATTATTCTTCGACAAAGTTACAAACTCTTACTTGTTCATTTAGATAAAAACTGGACTAAATAAGTTGAATCGTATTTATATTAATACTGAACTACTTTAAACTGTGATACGTTAAAATGTTAAAAAAAATCAAAAAATCAAGACAATTACATAGGATTTTCGAAAATATTAAAAACTTGGGAGAATACTCTGGCATTGTCGGACCATTTTACTAGTCATTGTTTAACCAATATATTGTGAATTGTAAATCGTGATAATCCAAATTTCAAAGCTAATTCACTTTCAAACTCAAATTATTTCAATTTCCAAATGATAAAGTTTTACAAGCCTAGCTAAATGATAATGTTCTTTATTTGGTACATTAGCAAAATGATAATGTAAATGATCAACCAAGTACTTACACAAACTCGACCTTTCAAACACATGTTAGTGTATGTATCAACATTTCTATGGACGTACATTTAAAAATTCACAAATTTTTGTACAACTTTTGTAAACAAGAATAATTTACAATAGATATATAAACCCATTTAAAATCAACACTTTTTTTGAGTATAAGATAGAATTGGAAAAATGTGTTGGTGAGATTTAGAAAACATGTTGGGAAAGATAGTAGTGCTCACAATGTATAGCTAAAAAAAAATATGAATTTTTCATTAATAAACAAGTATCAATAATAGAGATAGTTGAACAAGTAAGTGATGAAGCTAAGAGACCCTATGAATCCCGCTTATTACGCTCTCTTTCTTGTTTAATATTTCTTTTAAGACAAGGATTAGCATTTAGGGGACATAATGAAAATGAAAAGTCAAATAACAAGGGTAATTTTCTTGAACTTTTGGATTATTGGCTTGTTCAACACAGTGAAAGTGTTGCATGCTAAGTTGTTCTTGATAAGGCTTCAAAAAACCACCACGTTACTTTCCCAACCATTCAAAAGGAACTAATTAAGGGGTCGTTTAGTTCAGTACGTAGGAATGGAATGGATTGGAATTGGAAACCATAGTAACATGGGAGTTCCAATTCTATTCCTTAAAAACTAGTTTGATTCATTTTAAATGATAAACATGAACGAATGGAGTTGGAATCCAAAAGGAAAACATTCGTGGTCAAGGTTATGATGGAGCTAGTAACATAAGAGGTGAGCTTAATAGTTTGCAAATTTTGATAATGAAGGACGATCCATAATGTGCATATTATGTTCATTGTTTTGTGCACGAACTTCAATTATCATTAGTGGCGGTGGCTAAAAAAACAAAGATTGTGCCAAATTTTTTCAACAGCTTGGAATTGTGCTTAATAATATATTGGATAATCTTGTAAACGTTTGGAGATGGTTAGGGATATTCAAGCGGAAAAGATGTTGGAGGCATTTACATCTGGTGAAAGTGAAAGTGGTAAGGGATTGAATCAAGAACTTGGTTTAAGTAGATCCGGTGAGACTCGGTGGGGGGTCTTATTTTAAATCAACGGTGACTTGTGAGAGTCATGTCTTTATATGTTACACTTATTAGAGTTTTTGAGTTAATTAGTAAATAAGCCAAATCCGTTGATGATCGTGCTAAAGTCAAAATTGGGATTGATTAGCTTGAATCTTTTGAGTTTGTTTCATGTTGCATTTAATGAAAGTGGTGTATAGATACATTAACTCTTTGTGTGAAACATTTCAAAGAAAAGATCAAGATAGACATTGTTAGTGTCATGACTATTCTTGATTTAACTAAGGAGCATTTGACAAAGTTTAGGAATGATGGATGAGTTCAATTTTTTCAAAAGGTTTCTAATTTTTGTGCATATAACATAACATTAAAGTCCAGAATATGGCTCATTTTTATGCACCCCCGGATGATCAAAACGCCGCCTTCTTAATATGCTTAACCTATAGCGATTTCGAATTGACGTGTTTCTTTGTGTTTTGGATAAGCAAGTCTCTAAATTAGATAGCCGATTTAGTGTGAAAAGCATGGAGATGCATGCTAAGTGCTAACGTGTTCGACTTGTTTTTGTCTCGTCGATGTTTTTGCTTCTTTCGATAAGGACAAATCGGTGACGCTTGCAAAGTTCTATCCTAATGAGTGAGTTTAATGATACCGAGATAACACTACTTGACTTTGAACTTGAATTTTGAAATTGATAGGCTAAGGGATTCAAGATTTTATCTTATCAAGAGTCTTGGTGAGCTTTTAATTATACTTGTTGAGACAAAGAAACATATTGCATATCCATGTGTTTATTTATTATTGAAGCTTGTATTAATACTCCCGGTGGCAACGACAAATGTGAAAAAAGTTTTCTCCTCAATGAAGTATGTGAAGAATTATTTGCGAAATAGCAGGAGCGACGAACTTTTGAATAATTGTTTAGTCATTTATATTGAGAGAGATTTTTTTTGCACAAATTAGTGATGATGATATTATTAGGCATTTTCAAAATATGAATCGGGTCAGATGACTTTAGATTTTTCTTAGATTTTTCCTTTAATCTGTAATTATACTAGTATTTTTAACCGTGCGATGCACGGATACTAACTTAATTTATGGTATTCATAAAATTTTCACCATGTAAATAAAAAGTAAATCATAAATTTTTTTTATATAAAAATGGTATTAGTTCGTTCTATACATGTGTTATTTTGTTAAAAAAAATTACCTTATTTATATTTATTTCTTTCATTAATGTTACCACCAACTCGCCACAATAATCTTCAATACCACACGAAATAACCCTTCAAACCACTACTCTTACTCTTCAAACAACACATGAAACGGTCCACAATCCAAAGCCACACCTACTAACCTATCATGAAATTATTCATCAAATGCGATTTAGTCTTCTTTATTGCTACCTCAAACAACCATCTAACTCATCATTGACACTCCTTCACAAAACACCCGAACTTATTCATCAATGTTAGCTCTCCCTTTGAAAAGTTCATCCATTTATCAGAAACCTAGCTAACTTCTTCTTTCAAAACCGATCTTGTTTGAATGAGAAATCCTTGATTGGGAAAACAAAAACATGCAATTTTTTTGTTTGGTTAACAAAAGAGGTATAAGAGAAGTGTTAAGGAATGAATGGTGGATGCAACACTCGTGATGTTACATCGAAATTTGGTGTAAAATTCAAACCACAGTGTTTTTTAATCACCAATTCAAAAAAGTAACATAGTTAAACGTTAACAATACTATATTGACATGATATTTATTAACATTTGATTACTTATTTTTGTGCTTCACAAGTAAAAAACACAAAATCGAGTCTTCATACATGATATTTCAGATATTTTTAACTTATTTTTATAGCATCTATGCCTAACTCATTTACACATAATACAACCTTGAAATAAATTCATATAATTCATCAGTTTTCTTGCTACATACCCCCCCTCATTTTCCACACCATTCAGGCACTTCCGTACCCTTTTCACTTAACTAACCAACTTGACCATCAGAATTAACTGTATGCGCATCCCTGAACAACCCCATTGTATCTATATTTACTTGTACTTCTCAAATCACACTCTTAAATGTCGGAAAATAACTCTATCCTCAAGACACTTACCTCATACCTCCAGACCTATCTACCTATCTACCGCGATATAATACTGACATGACAAATACTTCCTTAATTCTTATTCAATGTTCCACATTCTATTTTTGTACAATTTAATCCAATGTTTTTCTTTCATACTTGATAAAATAATTGACATAAATATTTTCTTCTATTTCTTATATTTACAATGTTATCATTGCAAATTTGCAACTACAACTCCATATTAGGACATCTTTTTATACACACCCCTAAATATTTCCAAGAATACTCCCACAAAAAACACTATAACGTCATTCCACATTAAAAATTATTGCCCGCCCCAATGGAGCATTCAATAGGACTAAAGAGAGTCTAACATTTGATTGTTTAGTTTTGTGTCCAACAAATAAACAAAATTGAGTTTATACATGTGATATTTTAAATGATTTTAGCCTATATTTTTATATTTGTCGGTTCTTTTCTCATATAATACACATTTTCAAATAAAATTTATTCATTTACCTTCTCCAATCAATATCTCACGTTATTCACTTTTTCACAAATTCAACCATTTCTACCCAACCTACATATGAATATATTTTTCAATCTTCTAAATCACACTCGTAAACGTCAGAGAGTCATCCTACCCATGGAATACCCTTCTCACCCACTTAACCAACGTAACCATTAAAATGATTTGTAAAATGTATTCTTGGAAACCTCAACCTACCGACATTTATTTGTACTACTCTCACACTCTTCATCACGTCGTAGAATAACCCTACCCCCAAGACACTTACCTCCTCTCTCAAAACCTATTTACCCCCACCGCTCGAAACAATAGATATATCCAATGTAAAATCAAATCCCGCCCTATAACAATCAAAATTGAGTATGCATACATGTTACTATAGAGATTTTTACGCTCTTT
Organism: Silene conica; assembly: GCA_029255685.2. Classification (NCBI taxonomy): domain Eukaryota; kingdom Viridiplantae; phylum Streptophyta; class Magnoliopsida; order Caryophyllales; family Caryophyllaceae; genus Silene; species Silene conica. The sequence goes on from CM055314.2 coordinate 82,318,741, forward strand.
TCATAACATATGTGCCTCTGTTACCATCACATGAAATAAAATTTTGAAATAAAATTTATCTACCTATGCACTTGCTCAAATGTTCTAATCATTATGTAGTACATACGCAACTTTTTTCGACACCGTTTAGATATTTGCATACCCTTCTCACATAACTACCCAACTTGACTAACATAATCAATCGTATCACTAACAACTCTAACCTATAGACATTTTCTTGTGCAACTTACATCACACTTTTAAACGTCGAAGAGTAACTTTATTATCCCCCAAGATACTTATCTCCTCCCTCGAGATCTATTTATCCGCATCCCTAAACAAATGGACACATGCATACAATTTAAAATCAACCCCTACCCTATAAAACAATGTCACACTGTAAAGTATAAGTTGAAAATATAGAGGAAAAACAAAAGAATACAGACTATAATAAACTATAATCTAATACTAATTAAAAAATATTTTTGATCTTTTTACGGCTTATTCTATCCGTCACAGAAACATCATTTATTTGTCATTACTTTATTGTATGAATACCTTCTAATACCCACTTGCATTTCATCTCATCAATACAATTATTCCGCTTAACTCAGATCACCTACATCATTATGTTCTTTAATATCTATATATTTATATTTACACTCCTTAAATCGTAACTTGACAACCCAACTAACCAACTTGATCATCAGAATCATAAACCGTATTCTTGAACATCTCTGACCAATTTGCTTGTACTACTCAAATAATACTCTTAAACGTCGGAGAGTAACCCTACTCCCGAAGACACTTACCTCCTCCCTCAAAACCTATCTACCTCCGCCCCCGTAAAAAAAATGTCATTTTATAACACAAGCAATGTCTCATCGTTAAATAATAAGGTGAAAATATGTAGGAATAAATATTGTTATTTATGAAATATCTTTCACTATCCATTTAAAACACATGTCATCCACAAAATTATTCTACTTCAGCACCTATCTACATCATTATTGTGGTTTTTAATATTTATATTTATACTAATTAAATACAAATTTGACATTTTTGGGGTTTCTCTGAAGTATACTATATTTGACATTTATCTTATTTTCTTTTTACTTAATTAAAGAAATTATCTCATTTCTTTCGCATAATTAAGTACGAAAGTGCATAATACTCACTTGAATAGTAGTGCTACTCTTGTACCAAAAAATAGTAGTGTTGCTCTTAATTTGGTCGAATATGATTGATCGCAAATGTTCCTTTTAGGTAGGAATTTGTTTAGACTTAAATATTTAACTAATTACATTTATTAGTTCCACACATTTTTAATTAAGATGGAGGTATTCATTTTAAGTTTGAACAATTCAGTAATATGGAAAAGATAAGAACATAATGTATAAGAAAAAGTAAAAGATTTGTCTTATTACTCTTATATCCCCGTGAGATTATTTTTACCCATTTTAATGTTAAGACGAAAACAAACTAAATTAGTCTTTTTTTACGCTTTCCCATTTTCATTTTTAAAAGAAACGATGAATAATATATTAATAACCTTAAATAGTAAGTATATAAATATTAAAGAATAATGTCCTAAGATAAGAAGCTTGTAAAGAATCAATTATTCTAATTCATTTCCGATTTTCATTTTTAATAAAAACGCTGAATAAAGTTAATAAACTTAAATAGTAAATATATAAATATTAAAGAATAATAATGTGCTAAATCTAATAGGAAAATTGTAAATAATCAGGTATTTTTTATTTTTCTTAATCTAATAGAAAAGTTGTAAATAATTTAATACTAGTATTTTTGCCCGTGCGATGCACGGATACTAAATTAATTTATGGTATTTATAAAATTTTCACCATAAAAATCAAAAGTAAATCATACGACTTTTTTATATAAAAATAGTATTAGTTCTTCTATACATGTGTTATTTTGTTAATAAAATTACCTCATTTATATTAATTTTTGTCATTAATGTTGCCACCAACTCGCCATAATCATTTACAGTACTACACGAAAAACCCTTCAAACCACTAATCTTACTCTTCAAACAACACATGAAACGATCCACAATCCAAAGTCACACCTACTAACCTATTATGAAATTAATCATCAAATGTGATTTAATCATCTTTATTGCTACCTCAAACAACTATCTAACTCATCATCGACACTCTTTCCTAGCTTTCAATACACGCCTAAAGTATTCAAGTCACCCCTACTTCACGAAACACTCGGACTTATCTCTCAAAGTTAGCTCTCCCTTTGAAAAGTTCATCCTCCTATCAGAAACCTAGCTAACTTATGCTTTTAAAACCGATCTTGTTTGAATGAGAAATCCTTGATGGGGAAAACAAAAACATGCAATTTTTTGTTTGGTTAAAAAAAGAGGTATGATAAAAGTGTTAAGGAATGAACATTGGGTACAACACTCGGGATGTTACATTGAAATTGGGTGTAAAATTCAAACCACGATGTTTTTTTAATCACCAAACAAAAAAGTAACATAGTTAAACGTTAACAATACTATATTGACATGTTATTTATTAACATTTGATTACTTATTTAACTTATTTTTATAGCATCTATGCCTAAGTCATTTACTATTAATACAGCCTTGAAATAAATTTATCTACTTCCTCAGTTTTCTTGCTACATACCCTCCTTTTTCACACCATTCATGCATTGTTCGTACCCTTTCACTCAACTAACCAACTTGACCATCAGAATTAACCGTACGTGTATCCCTAAACAACCCTATCGTATCTATATTTACTTGTACTACTCAAATCACTCTTAAATGTCGGAAAATAACTCTATCCTCGAGACACTTACCTCCTACCTCCAGACCCATCTACCCCGATATAAAATACTGACATGACATATACTTCCGTAATTCTTATCCAATGTTCCCATATTCTATTTTTGTATAATTTAATCTAATGGTTTCCTTCAATAGTTGGTAAAATAATTGACATAAATATTTTCTTGTATTTACAATGTAATCATTGCAAATTTACAACTGCAACTCCACATTACGATATCTTTTTATACACACCCCTAAATATTTCCAAGAATACTCTCACAAAAAACACTATAACGTCATTCCACATTTTCAAATAAAATTTATTCATTTAACTTCCCCAATCAATATCTCACGTTATCCACTTTTTCACATATTCAACCCTTTCCACTCGACTAACCAACCAAACCCATTAGATTCAACCTTAATCATATTCATATTCCTAAACAACTCAGCCCTACATATGAATATATTTTTCTATCTTTTAAATCACACTCGTAAACGTCAGGGAGTAATCATAACCATGGAGTACCCTTCTCACCCACTTAACCAACTTAACCTTTAAAATCAATTCTAAAATGTAACCCTGGAAACCTCAACCTTCCGACATTTATTTGTACTACTCTAACACTCTTCAACGTCGTGGAGTAACCTTACCCCCAAGATTCTTACCTCCTCTCTCAAAACCTAGTTAGCCCTACCGCTCGAAACAATAGATATATCCAATATAAAATCAAACACCCCCCTATAACAATCAAAATTGAGTATACATACATGTTACTTTAGAGATTTTTAAGCTCCTTTCATAACATTCGTGCCTCTGTTATTATCACATAAAATAGAATTTTGAAATAAAATTTATCTACCTATGTACTTGCTCAGTTGTTTTAATCATTTTGTAGTACATACGCAACTTTTTTCGACACCGTTTAGGTATTCGTCATACCCTTCTCACATAACTACTCAACTTGACTAACATAATCAATCGTATCCCTGAACAACCCTAACCTATAGACATTTACTTGTCAACTTACATCACACTTTTAAACATCGGAGAGTAACTCTATCCCCCAAGATACTTACCTCCTCCCTCGAGATCTATTTATCCTCATCCCTAAACAAATGGACACATACAATTTAAAATCAACCCCTACCCTATAAAAAATGTCACACTGTAAAAAATAAGTTGAAAATATGGAGGAAAAAAAGAATACAAACTATAATAAATTATAATCTAATACTAATTGAAAAATATTTTTGATCTTTTTACGGGTTATTCTATCCGTCTCGAAAACACCATTTATTTGTCATTACTTTGTTGTATGAATATCTTCTAATACCTACTTGCATTTCATATCATCAACACAATTATTACGCTTAACTCAGATCACTTACATCATTATGTTCTTTAATATCTATATATTTATATTTATACTCCTTAAATCGTAACATGACAACCCAACTAACCAACTTGATCATCAGAATCATAAATTGTATTCTTGAATATCTCTGACCAATTTGCTTGTACTACTCAATTAATACTCGTAAACGTCGGAGAGTAACCCTACCCCAGAAGACACTTACCTCCTCCCTCAAAACTTATCTACCTCCTCCCCGTTTAAAAAATGTCATTTTATAACACAATGTCTCATCGTTAAATAATAAGGTGAAAATATGTAGGAATAAGTATTGTTATTTATGAAATACCTTTCAATACCCATTTAAAACACATGTCATCTATACAATTATTCCACTTCACGCACCTATCTACATCATTATTGTGGTCTTTAACATTTATATTTATACTAATTAAATCCAAATTTGACATTTTTGGGGTTTCTCTAAAGTATAATATATTTGGCATTTATCTTATTTTCTTTTTACTTAATTAAAGTAATTATCACAATTCTTTCGCATAATTAAGTACGAAAGTGCATAATGTTCACTTGAATAGTTGTGCTACTATTGTACCAAAAAAATAGTAGTGTTGCTCTTAATTTGGTCGAATATGATTGATCACAAATGTTCCTTTTAGGTAAAAATTTGTTTAGACTTAACTAATTTCATTTATTAGTTCCACACATTTCTAATTAAGATGGAGGTATTCATTTTAAGTTTGAATGATCTAGTAATATGGAAAAGATTAGAACATAATGTATAAGAAAAAGTAAAAGATTTGTCTTATTACTCTTATATCCCCGTGAGACTATTTTGACTCATTTTAATGTTAAGACGACGTCAAACTAAATTAGTTCTTTTTTACGCTTTCTCATTTTCATTTTTAATAGAAGCGCTGAATAATATTAATAACCTTTAATAATAAGTATATAAATATTAAAGAATAATGTTCTAAGATAGGAAATTGTAAATAATCAATTATTCTAATTTATTTCCGGTTTTCATTTTTAATAAAAACGTTGAATAAAGTTATTTAACTTAAATAGTAAGTATCAATATATATACTTAAAAGAGGAACTTTTCAAGCGATTTTATTGGCTATTGTTTTAGAGCGATTTCATTGGCTATTGCTTTTGTTAAATAAATTAAGTATCTAAATAAAAAGATAATTAAATAGTAATAAAATATCATTTGGATAATAATTGTTTTTAGAGCGATTACATTGGTCATTACTTTGGTTAAATTAATTAAGTGTATATAAATAAAAAGATTATTAACAGTTGAATAATTATTGAATTAGTTAATAAAATAACTGATTTCATTGGCTATTGTTTAGAACAATTTCATTGGCTATTACTTTGGTTAAATAAATTAAGTATATAAATAAAAAGATAATTAAATAATAATAAAATATCAGTTGGATAATTGTTGTTTTTAGAGCGATTACATTTGCTATTATTTTGGTTAAATAAATCAAGTGTATAAATAAAAAGATAAAAAGATAATTAAATTAGTAATAAAATATCAGTTGGATAATTATTATTTTTAGAGTGACTACATTGGCTATTACCTTGGTTAAATAAATTAAGTATATAAATAAAAAGATAATTAAATAGTAATAAAATATCAGTTGGATAATTATTGAATTAGTTAATAAAATAATTGATAACTAAGAATTTTGGATGCCGTAAAGTTATGGTATAATTTATTGTTTCTTTCTCTTATTTAGTTAAAAACATAAATAGATGTATTGATACGAACACATAAGAATATGAGCGAATGTAAAAAGAATAAAAGTTTAAGGGAATCACGAACTAAAAAATACGAGCACACAAGAATACGAGCTAATATAAAAAGAATACGAGCTATTAAGGTAAGAATAAGAGCTAATGTAAAAACAATACGAGCTATTAAGATAAGACGAACTTTAAAATACGAGCACAAATGAATACAAACTAATGAAAAAACAATAGGATTTTCAAAATATGAGCACAAATGAATACGAATACGAGATTAAAAGGATCACGAACTTAAATATACGAGCACAAAAGAATCTGGCCTATTAAAATAAGAATATGAGTTAATGTAAAAAGAATATGAAAACATGAGCTAATTGAAACACTTCTCGAACTAAAAAATAGAACCAGATTTGAAAGACATCAAATTTCATGATATAATAAGCACTTAAGATTATGAGGTATAATTAAAAGAATACGAGCTACAAATTACGAATATATATATATAAGAAATACGAGCTAATGTAAAAGAAATGAGAAATGAAGAGAATCGGGGACTAAGAAATACGAGCACACAATAAAGCAAGCTATTAACGTAAGAATGCGAGCTAATAAAACTATTAAGCTAAAAATACGTGTAACATCCCGTATTTTCGTAAAACCTAATTTAAGCGATTTTAATTATTTTAAATAATAAAATAACATTTTAATAGTTTAATTCGGAAATTTTTATAAATAGATAAGATCCGCCTTAAGAACCTCCAGTTCTTAAGACGAATACAACTTGGCATAATTAAATATCCGACTCAAGTACTCGTTCCATATCCGTTTAAAAGTCCGTTCCATTTAATTATTCGGAAAGGACCCACTTGTACCTTATAAACCCCATATGTCGACATCTTCTTCTCCCTCAAGTTTCATTTCACTGTAACTTTAAATCTCTCAAAAACCTCCATAAAACCCTTCCTTCTTTTCGAGTTTTCTCCATCATCCGTTCATCGAATCGCGAAAGTAAGTACATTTTCGGAATCCTCGTTCGATTTCCAAGACATCCATCACTTTCAATTTTCGTTTCGTCAACCTTTAAAATTCGGCCTGTTCTCCTATAATTCGTTTTGGTGTTCTTAAACCGTTTTCTTTATTGTAGGGGTTGGTCTTGACGATCCCGACGTGGACTCTTACGTGGTAGAGGAGGATCACTTGCCGGAATAAGCTTTAAGGTGACGATAATGAGAAACTCGGCCTTTATGTGTATATTAGCATATTGATGTGATTCTTGACTTGATTTCTGTTTTTGTTAATGTTTGATGATCAAGAGTTGTAGTAACATGCTTAGGAATGCTTTACTTTGATGAATTTATGCTTGTTAAGGCTTATATGCTCATATGTTGTTTTGATGGAAAATCTCATGTTTGCGACGGATACTTGTTTTGACCGTCTTAAGGATTGTTATGGGAATTTCGTGCTGATAGGAAGTAGTATTGAATGTTTAATAATGATGGGTAAACTTATATTGTAGCAATTGTGAAGATTGGGTATCGATTTGTGGAGATTTAGAAGTATTTGGAAAATGCGTTTTTGCGTGACAGGCTCTCTGAGCCGGTCGACCGACCGGCCGCCGGTCGACCGGCTGGGAGAGCATCTGGTGAATTTTCGAGTTTTTGTGGAAATTGGCCTAGGACTGCCAGCCGGCCGACCGGCTGCCTGCCGACCGGCTGGTAGTCGTTTTGTCTGGAGTAACTTTGCGAAGACCTAAGTAGAAGGGGACCTCAGCCGGCAGACCGGCCGCCTGCCAGCCGGCTGAGGGTGCATATAGGATTGGATGCGAGTTGTTTTGTAGGCTTTGGGAAGGTCTTCCCAGCCGGCCGACCGGCTGCCTGCCGACCGGCTGGGGACCCCTGAATGTTGTTTATTAGTTTTTCGTTCTTAACTTTTAAACGGTTAATCGGTTTTGATTGAAACTCGTTTTGTATACTTGTGACATGTATTTGAGGTCCCCGGTGTACGGGCAACACTATATTGGGTTCGGGAATGGAGTGAGGATAGAGACCCCCCGGTCGGGCAACCGAAAGGGAAACCGGCTCTCCCTTAACTTAGTTCTCGGGGTCAATTAAGTGGTGATTAGAGGATAAGAAAAGTAGAACTGATGTTTAGTTCATAAACTTTGATTGATATTGTATTGATGCGTTTTAAGTTATGCCTTAAGTTGGCCTCTGAACTTAATACGTGAGTTGTTTGTCATATATGGGGATATGCCTTAAGTTGGCCTCTGAGCCCTATATGTGTATGTTTGTCGTGTCTGGAACATGCCTTAAGTTGGCCTCTGAGTCCAGACATGTTTGATAGTGACCGCGTTGGAACATGCCTTAAGTTGGCCTCTGAGTCTGACGAGTGGAGCAGCTGCACAACGGGGTAGCTAAGGTATTGACACCTTGCCCGGAGTGTAGATGTTTGGTGCTAGGACATGCCTTAAGTTGGCCTCTGAGTCTTGTACCTTGTGATGTGGTGAAGGGACATGCCTTAAGTTGGCCTCTGAGTCCTTTGCTTTTGGATGCTAGTCTATGCCTTAAGTTGGCCGCTGAGTCTAGTATCTTGCTGATTGGCGGGTCTATGCCTTAAGTTGGCCTCTGAGTCCTTGCTTGCTGAATGATTGTTTGGTGTCTAGGTTATGTCTTAAGTTGACCGCTGAACCTTTTCACTTGCTGAATGAATTTGGTATAGGTTATGTCTTAAGTTGACCGCTGAACCTTTACTTGCTGATGTTGTCTTCTTACCTTGAGTTGGTTTGTATCAGAGATGGTTATTGATAAAGATGAGTTAATGAATGTTTATTGAGTTGTGGTTTAATCATCCAAGGCATTGGATGACTCTTGTTCGGTTTCATAAATAGTGGGACTGAAAGACCCCCCGACTGGGTAACCAGTAGGGAAACCGGCTCTCCTTCCTAGTTGTTTATGAAGTTAGTTGAGAGCCGTGCATGGTAATCGCCTGATAGTAAGAGATCAGATGATGAGTTGTTTATGCTTCACATGTTGTTATATGTTGGAGTATTCTGTATTGCTTTATATGTTACGTGTTGTCACAAAAGGTGGCTAGGAGAACTCTAGTCACTCCCCACTGATTGTGGCGTACATGTTTTCATGTATGTAGGTACATGCAGGGTTGGAGATCAGGGTTACAGGAGAGCTAGCGAGTGATGATCCATTCATCAGATGACTTACCCGTTTACGCTTAGCTAGACTCTTAGACTTTGTTGTTTACGTTTTGGTGCCTGTAGGGATGTTCCATCCCAGGCGATGTATATATTTTCATTTCCGTACCTAGAACTGTTACTTATCCATTTCAGTTTTCAGTTTCAGTCTATGTTTCAGTTAAGACTTCTCGCATGTGGTTTTATCTTCTAAAAAGTTTTAATTCCGCTACATTTTTAGTACTTTTATGTGTTTACTTTTCCGCTTTCGCGAGGGGTTTTACAGTTGGTATCAGAGCATTATTGCTCCCGACGCACTCATGTGACCCCCAACCTTAACTTGACCAAATAAATAAATAATGAATGAGAGATGGGTAGATCTAAGGACTTATGTTGTAGTCTATTTGTGATTGCTAATTGCTAAGCTAATCCTTGTTTTCTCTTTTAAAGGATGGTGAGACCCAGAGCTGCTGATAACATTGTGCTGCAAGCAATTCAGCATTTGCTTGAGACTCAGAGACAGCAAGCGGGGAATGTTCCACCTCCTCCACCGCCGGGTGGCGAGACTAACCGTCCGGGTAGCTTCTCCTGGATTGCTTCTCAGATGTCCCGAAGCCATGTTAGGACCTACGGAGGCGAGGCTGACCCAGTAGCCCTTGCAGAGTGGTTTAGAGAGATGGAAAAGAGCTTCACCTTATACTCAGTCGTTAGGGAGGATAGAGTGCGTTTAGCCGCTCACTTCCTGACATTGGAGGCTGACCGTTGGTGGGCATTGACTGGACCTACCGCTGTTCTTGACCCGATGTTCGATTGGGAGGCTTTCAAAGACAGGCTTGAGGCGAGGTTCTACCCCAAGGAGTTGAGATCGCAGAGGTTGAAAGAATTTATGGATTTGAAACAAGGGAAGATGACCGTTCAAGAATTCACTGACAAGTTCAACTAGTTAGCTCACTTTGCATCGAGATTTGTTCGTGATGAGGCGGAGAGGGTATATTTCTACCGTGGGAAGCTAGGACCGAGAATTGAGAGCATGGTTCGTCGTGACTCTACTTCTTTTGTGGAGGTGTATGACGATGCTATTTGGGCCGAGAGTTCCATTCGTGCTATTGATGCTGAGACTCGTGCCGCTACTCCCAGTTTCACTTCTCACCAGAGGTCTGTGTACCAGGGGAAGAGACCTTTCGTTCCTACTGCTTCATCGCCTTCTTCCCAGAAGAAGCGATTCGAGAGGTTCACTGCTCCGATTCCCAAGACCATTGTTCACACCGACACAGCTGCTAGCGTTTGCCACCGTTGTGGTAAACCACCTCACCCAGGGTTCGACTGTTTCAAGAATGCTTTCAAGTGCTATACATGCAACGGACTTGGGCATAGATCCTTTGAGTGTCCTGAGAGAAACACCGCATTGGGCAAGGCTGCCACTGCTGCTGCAGCTACCAGAGGAGGGAAGCCGAAAGGGAAGATTTTTGTGATGACTAGGGCTGAGGCTGAGGCTCATCCGGATATTGTGGCTGGTATATTTTCTGTACTTGGCGCTGAGTGCCTTATTTTGTTCGACACTGGAGCTTCTTTATCATTTATATCGACTCAGTTCGCCGATCGTCTAGCTCTTGAGTCTTCGTTGGTTGAGGAGACTTCCATTTCCTTACCTTCTGGAGACGTATTTGCCTGCTCATCGTCCTATAGGGATGTTCCTATTGTTATTGGTCAAGCCACATTTCCAGCGGACTTACTGAGATTTCCTCTCGAGGAGTTCGACATTATCCTCGGTATGGATTGGTTATCGCGATACCATGCTCGCTTCGAGTGTCGCGACCAGAAAATCTGCTTGAGGAGTTCTTCAGGAGTTCGTGTTTCCTATAGGGGAACTCGCCCTCAAAAGGGTGTCCGAGTGATTTCCTCGATGAAAGCATCTCATCTTCTTAGGAAGGGTTGCCAAGCCTTCCTGTGTGTTGTTACAGCTGCTAAACCATCGCTACCGAAGCTTGAAGATGTAGCCATTGTTTGTGAGTATCCAGATGTGTTCCCAGATGACTTGCCAGGGATACCGCCAGAGAGAGATGTGGAGTTTACCATTGAGCTTGTTCCAGGTACCGGACCGATTTCCAAAGCTCCTTACCGTATGGCTCCGCCAGAGTTGAAAGAGTTGAAGCAGCAATTGGAAGAGATGATCGAGAAAGGTTTCATTAGACCTAGCGCTTCTCCGTGGGGTGCTCCTGTTTTGTTCGTTAAGAAGAAAGATGGTTCCATGAGACTTTGCATTGACTATAGAGAGTTGAACCGAGTGACCGTGAAGAACAGATATCCTTTGCCTAGGATTGATGATTTGTTTGATCAGTTGAGAGGTGCTTCGAGGTTTTCTAAGATTGATCTTCGATCGGGTTATCATCAGATTCCAGTGAGAGGGGCTGATATTGCAAAGACTGCTTTTCGTACCAGATATGGGCATTTTGAGTTTGTAGTCATGCCTTTTGGGTTGACTAATGCACCGGCTATTTTCATGGATCAGATGAACCGTACCTTCAGCGGGTATTTGGACACATGTGTAGTGGTTTTCATTGATGACATCTTGATATATTCGAAGACCGATGAGGAACATGCTGAGCATCTTCGATTGATTCTAGGGATTCTGCGCAAGCAGAAGTGGTTCGCAAAGTTTTCAAAGTGTGAATTTTGGCTCTCGAAGGTTGCCTTTTTAGGACATGTGATATCCAGCGAGGGTGTGATGGTTGATCCCGCAAAGATAGAGGCTGTGGTTGATTGGGAGAGTCCCAAGGATGTGGGAGAGATCCGTAGCTTTTTGGGTTTGGCTGGTTACTATCGTAGATTTGTTGAGGATTTTTCGAGATTGGCTCGTCCGATGACTCAGTTGCTAAAGAAAGAAGCCAAGTTTGTGTGGACCGACAAGTGTGAGAGTTCCTTCCAGGAGTTGAAGACCAGATTGACTTCCGCCCCAGTGTTAGCTTTGCCAGAGATCGGAGTGGACTTTGATGTATATTGCGATGCTTCGATGTTAGGACTTGGGTGTGTACTGATGCAGAGTGGTAAGGTGATAGCATATTCATCTAGACAGTTGGGAGTTCACGAGGTGAACTATCCGACTCATGATTTGGAGTTAGCCGCAGTTGTTCATGCCTTGAAGATGTGGCGTCATTACCTGATGGGATCTCATTGCCGCATTTTCACCGATCATAAGAGCTTAAAGTACATTTTCACTCAGAAAGACCTTAACATGAGACAGAGACGTTGGCTAGAGTTGGTGAAGGATTATGACATCGAGTTGTTGTATCATGAGGGAAAAGCCAATGTAGTTGCAGATGCGCTTAGTCGCAAGACTTCTCATTCGATGAGTGCCATGAGAGTATTGCCCGATGAGTTGTGTTCCGAGTTCCGGAAACTGAGATTAGAGATGGTGGGTAGTGGTTTTGATTGGTTGTCTGCTATGACTGCCGAGCCGTCTTTATATTGGGAGATTCGCCAGAGTTTGCCTTTAGATGCCGATTTTAAGAAGTTCGAGGCTAAGATTTCGAGTGGTGTTGCACCTGACTTGGCGATTGATGCTGATGGTTTCCTTAGGTTCCGTGGTAGGATGTATGTTCCTGTGGTGCCAAATTTGAGGAAGAGGATTCTTGAGGAGGCTCATTTGTCCCCATATTCCGTTCATCCGGGTGGAGAGAAGATGCACAAGGATTTGAGGCTTATGTTTTGGTGGCCTGGTATGAAGAAGGAGATCTTGGATTATGTTAGTAGGTGCTTGACTTGTCAACAAGTCAAGATAGAGCACAGGAGACCTGGTGGTTTGCTACAGCCGCTTCCCATTCCTCAGTGGAAGTGGGAGTGCATATCTATGGATTTTGTCACCGCTTTGCCTAAGACCGTGGGAGGCAAAGATGCGATTTGGGTTATTGTTGATCGTCTAACTAAGTGTGCCAGATTCGTGCCGATCAGAGAGACGTGGGACATGGATCGTTTAGCCAGGGCTTATATTGCTGAGATAGTCCGATATCACGGTGTGCCGAGAGAGATAGTTTCAGATCGTGATCCGAGGTTTTGTTCCAGGTTCTGGAAGGCCTTGCAGGAGGCTATGGGTAGCCGTTTGTTGATGAGCACAGCTTTTCATGCTGCGACCGATGGTCAGTCCGAGAGGACGATACAGACACTTGAGGATTTGCTCCGCGCTTGTGCCCTCGATTTTCAGAGTTCTTGGGAGCAGAGTTTGCCGTTGGTAGAGTTTTCTTACAACAACAGTTATCATGCTTCCATTGGTATGGCTCCGTACGAGGCTCTTTATGGCAGGAAGTGCCGTAGCCCTATTTGTTGGGATCAGGCTAGTGATGTTCGTGACCTTGGACCTGATCAGCTAGCTGAGACCATTGACCGTGTACAGCTCATTAGGAATAGGATGAAAGCCGCTCAGGACCGGCAGAAGTCCTATGCAGATGTCCGTCGTAGGCCCTTAGAGTTCGAGGAGGGCGACAGTGTCTTTTTGAGGGTGTCTCCGTTGAAAGGTGTCAAAAGGTTTGGCGTTAAGGGCAAGCTAAGCCCTAAGTACATTGGACCTTTTGTGATCGCAAAGAAGATTGGTGCCGTAGCCTATCGTTTGGACTTGCCTCCTAGCTTGGGCAAGGTTCATAACGTTTTTCACGTTTCCCAGCTCCGCAGATACATTAGCGACCCGAGTCACGTTTTGCCTAGAGAGATTGAGAACCTGGAGCCGAGTCTTGCTTTTGAGGAGCGTCCCGTGAAGATCCTTGACCGACAGGAGAGGAAGCTTAGGAGCAAGGTGGTGCCCTTGGTGAAGATCCTATGGCGTTGCGGCGAGGTCGAGGAGCAGACTTGGGAGACTGAGGCATCGATGCGTGCTGCGCATCCTTTCTTATTTGATTGAGGTATAGTATGTAGATTTATGTCCGTTCGAGTTTCGAGGACGAAACTTTTTGAAGTTGGGGTGATTGTAACATCCCGTATTTTCGTAAAACCTAATTTAAGCGATTTTAATTATTTTAAATAATAAAATAACATTTTAATAGTTTAATTCGGAAATTTTTATAAATAGATAAGATCCGCCTTAAGAACCTCCAGTTCTTAAGACGAATACAACTTGGCATAATTAAATATCCGACTCAAGTACTCGTTCCATATCCGTTTAAAAGTCCGTTCCATTTAATTATTCGGAAAGGACCCACTTGTACCTTATAAACCCCATATGTCGACATCTTCTTCTCCCTCAAGTTTCATTTCACTGTAACTTTAAATCTCTCAAAAACCTCCATAAAACCCTTCCTTCTTTTCGAGTTTTCTCCATCATCCGTTCATCGAATCGCGAAAGTAAGTACATTTTCGGAATCCTCGTTCGATTTCCAAGACATCCATCACTTTCAATTTTCGTTTCGTCAACCTTTAAAATTCGGCCTGTTCTCCTATAATTCGTTTTGGTGTTCTTAAACCGTTTTCTTTATTGTAGGGGTTGGTCTTGACGATCCCGACGTGGACTCTTACGTGGTAGAGGAGGATCACTTGCCGGAATAAGCTTTAAGGTGACGATAATGAGAAACTCGGCCTTTATGTGTATATTAGCATATTGATGTGATTCTTGACTTGATTTCTGTTTTTGTTAATGTTTGATGATCAAGAGTTGTAGTAACATGCTTAGGAATGCTTTACTTTGATGAATTTATGCTTGTTAAGGCTTATATGCTCATATGTTGTTTTGATGGAAAATCTCATGTTTGCGACGGATACTTGTTTTGACCGTCTTAAGGATTGTTATGGGAATTTCGTGCTGATAGGAAGTAGTATTGAATGTTTAATAATGATGGGTAAACTTATATTGTAGCAATTGTGAAGATTGGGTATCGATTTGTGGAGATTTAGAAGTATTTGGAAAATGCGTTTTTGCGTGACAGGCTCTCTGAGCCGGTCGACCGACCGGCCGCCGGTCGACCGGCTGGGAGAGCATCTGGTGAATTTTCGAGTTTTTGTGGAAATTGGCCTAGGACTGCCAGCCGGCCGACCGGCTGCCTGCCGACCGGCTGGTAGTCGTTTTGTCTGGAGTAACTTTGCGAAGACCTAAGTAGAAGGGGACCTCAGCCGGCAGACCGGCCGCCTGCCAGCCGGCTGAGGGTGCATATGGGATTGGATGCGAGTTGTTTTGTAGGCTTTGGGAAGGTCTTCCCAGCCGGCCGACCGGCTGCCTGCCGACCGGCTGGGGACCCCTGAATGTTGTTTATTAGTTTTTCGTTCTTAACTTTTAAACTGTTAATCGGTTTTGATTGAAACTCGTTTTGTATACTTGTGACATGTATTTGAGGTCCCCGGTGTACGGGCAACACTATATTGGGTTCGGGAATGGAGTGAGGATAGAGACCCCCCGGTCGGGCAACCGAAAGGGAAACCGGCTCTCCCTTAACTTAGTTCTCGGGGTCAATTAAGTGGTGATTAGAGGATAAGAAAAGTAGAACTGATGTTTAGTTCATAAACTTTGATTGATATTGTATTGATGCGTTTTAAGTTATGCCTTAAGTTGGCCTCTGAACTTAATACGTGAGTTGTTTGTCATATATGGGGATATGCCTTAAGTTGGCCTCTGAGCCCTATATGTGTATGTTTGTCGTGTCTGGAACATGCCTTAAGTTGGCCTCTGAGTCCAGACATGTTTGATAGTGACCGCGTTGGAACATGCCTTAAGTTGGCCTCTGAGTCTGACGAGTGGAGCAGCTGCACAACGGGGTAGCTAAGGTATTGACACCTTGCCCGGAGTGTAGATGTTTGGTGCTAGGACATGCCTTAAGTTGGCCTCTGAGTCTTGTACCTTGTGATGTGGTGAAGGGACATGCCTTAAGTTGGCCTCTGAGTCCTTTGCTTTTGGATGCTAGTCTATGCCTTAAGTTGGCCGCTGAGTCTAGTATCTTGCTGATTGGCGGGTCTATGCCTTAAGTTGGCCTCTGAGTCCTTGCTTGCTGAATGATTGTTTGGTGTCTAGGTTATGTCTTAAGTTGACCGCTGAACCTTTTCACTTGCTGAATGAATTTGGTATAGGTTATGTCTTAAGTTGACCGCTGAACCTTTACTTGCTGATGTTGTCTTCTTACCTTGAGTTGGTTTGTATCAGAGATGGTTATTGATAAAGATGAGTTAATGAATGTTTATTGAGTTGTGGTTTAATCATCCAAGGCATTGGATGACTCTTGTTCGGTTTCATAAATAGTGGGACTGAAAGACCCCCCGACTGGGTAACCAGTAGGGAAACCGGCTCTCCTTCCTAGTTGTTTATGAAGTTAGTTGAGAGCCGTGCATGGTAATCGCCTGATAGTAAGAGATCAGATGATGAGTTGTTTATGCTTCACATGTTGTTATATGTTGGAGTATTCTGTATTGCTTTATATGTTACGTGTTGTCACAAAAGGTGGCTAGGAGAACTCTAGTCACTCCCCACTGATTGTGGCGTACATGTTTTCATGTATGTAGGTACATGCAGGGTTGGAGATCAGGGTTACAGGAGAGCTAGCGAGTGATGATCCATTCATCAGATGACTTACCCGTTTACGCTTAGCTAGACTCTTAGACTTTGTTGTTTACGTTTTGGTGCCTGTAGGGATGTTCCATCCCAGGCGATGTATATATTTTCATTTCCGTACCTAGAACTGTTACTTATCCATTTCAGTTTTCAGTTTCAGTCTATGTTTCAGTTAAGACTTCTCGCATGTGGTTTTATCTTCTAAAAAGTTTTAATTCCGCTACATTTTTAGTACTTTTATGTGTTTACTTTTCCGCTTTCGCGAGGGGTTTTACAATACGTGCTAATGTAAAAATATACGAGCTATTAAGATAAGAATACGAGCGTTTAAGAGGATCACAAACTTACAAATATGAGCATGTAGAGTACGGGCTAATATAAAAAGAATACGAGCTAATGTAAGAAAAATACAGACTAATAGGAAAAGAATACGAGCCTGATACATCTGATGTTTTATTAGCCATAAAAACAATCATATCTGAATTATTTCTATATATGTCTATTATACTAAATATTTTTAGAAGATTAATTGTTACGATAATTACTTTGAAACCATATCAAGATATTACCCGGACAACGCCCGGGCATGAAATCTAGTATAAATATTAAAGAGTAATAATGTTCTAAATCTAATTAGAAAATTGTAAATAATCAACTATTTTTTATTTTTCTAAATCTAATAGAAAAGTTGTAAATAATTTATTATTTTCTTATTTTCTAATTCTAATAGAAAATTATAAATAAATTATTATCTAAACAACTATTTTCTAATTTTATAATTCTAATAGAAAAATTGTAAATAATTAATTATCTCCTAGTTATAGTAGAAAAATTGTAAATAAATCATTATTTAAAAATAAGTGTTTTGTAAAAGGTGGAGACTATCACAAGCTTAGAAAAAAGCTTCCTTTAATTATAGATATTGATTTTCTTATTTTCTAATTCTAATAGGAAAATTATAAATAAATTATTATCTAAATAGCAATTTACTTATTTTCTAATTCTAATAGAAAAATTGTAAATAATTAATTATCTTCTAATTCTAGTAGAAAAATTGTAAATAATTAATTATCTCCTAATTCTAGTAGAAAAATTGTAAAATAAATTATTATTTATAATTAAGTGTTTTCTTATTTTCTAATTCTAATAGAAAAATTATAAATAAATTATTATCTAAACAACAATTTACTAATTTTCTAATTCTAATAGGAAAATTGTACATAATTAAGTATCTCCTAATTCTAGTAGAAAAATTGTAAATAAATCATTATTTATAATTAAGTGTTTTCTTATTTTCTAGTTCTAATAGGAAAATTATATATAAATTATTATCTAAACAACAATTTCCTAATTTTCTAATTCTTATAGAAAAATTGTAAATAGTTAATTATCTCCTAATTCTAGTAGAAAAATTGTAAATAAATCATTATTTATAATTAAGTGTTTTTTAAAAGGTGGAGACTACCACATTCTTAGAAAAAAGCTTCCTTTAATTATATATATTGATTGATTGATTGATTATTAGGCATTTACAAAAAAAATTCATACTATGTCACCGCTTTCCTCAAATTCTCGATCTGCAAATGATGATATATTTCATCTCTCAAGGATCATAAAAAAAGACTTATTATCGGAATAACACAAAAAAACAATTTCAAATTCGTTATAAGGAACCATCAACAACTCAAATAATTAACCTAACATGTATGGCAAAATTATCAAGGTCGAATCCAATAAAATTATTGTTAGTGTAACTTTCAACATATCACATTTTGTTTAGTTTTTATGTCAAAATCATGTATTGGACCAATGTTTTATTTGTTTCTAATGGAAGTGCTGAGCTAAGAATTCATATATTTAATTATTTATGTTGTGATAATGAATGATTGTTGTATTTAATTAGTATGATAAACTAAAACATAGATGTAAGACAAAAATAAGTAGGACCCAAATAAAAAATCGAGTGGAGAGTGCGTTGAAGTGTTATTTCTCCCAAAATCTTTGAAGTGTTTGATTTTTAACCTCCTTATCGAGAGATGGCTCACATGATAAGAGAATAAAGTTATTTAATTTTATCTTTTTTGTTATGTTTTTACTTAGGAATTGTTTAGTTCGTTAGAGGAATTAAAGTTCCAACTTTTAAGGGAATAACAATTCACATGATTTTGCAATTCACATGAAATAGAAGCAAAGCGTTTGGTTGGAACGTGTGGAGTGAATTTCATAGGAATTTTCACTTAATTAGGGGGTCTAGGTAAGTAATTTCTCCATTATGGAGGAATTGATTTTCCTATGAAACTTCAATCCATGTGATTTTGGGTAACAAACAACCCACAAATTTTACAAATCACATGAATTGCAATTCATGTGTTTTATGTTGGGTAACCAAACAACCCCTTAGCGTTTTTTATTGTAATGGAAAAACAATTTTTTTCTTGAGGGGAGAGAAGTTAACCGGGAATATAATAAAAGCGTGTTTAACCTAACTTGTTAAAAACGTTTTTGTTTTGAAGCTTAATTTTCTAAAAGTGTTTTCAAAATTAGAAGTTTTAAATTGTTTTTTTTTAAAAAAAACAAAAGGTTGGTTTTTGAGCTCTTAAAAAACTACTTTTAACTTTTGACAAAAACGTGCGTTTGACCAATTTGTATTTTTTAGCCAAAAAAACACTTTCAAAAGCTAGGTCAAGTTTCAATAGTGCAATTTTTTAATAGGTTTTACATAACACTGTCTGAATTTAAGATAGTTTACAACCCGTTTTCATTTTCACCTTTATTATAATTTGTTGTATGAGCCGTCTTAGGTTATTACAATGTTAAATTAAACCAAAATTGGTATATTGTTTAAGGCAAAGGAGCTACTCCTTTCACTAGGGGGGTTAACGAGCCGAGTCGAGTCCGAACTTGGCCTTGTTCGGCTTGTGCTCGATTACAAAAGCTCGAGCTCGAGCTCAAGCCGATCTTACCCGAGCTTGAAAAAAATGCGCTCGTTACAAAGCTTGCGAGCTTTAACACGAGCTCGAGCCAAACTCGAGCCAAATCGAGCCTATATAAAATTGTTTAACTTCTTATTTATTTCTTCCGATATTTTAAATAACAAGGTTCGAAGATTTTATGTAAAAATATTTAGCAGATCAACAAAATATTGGATATATATGTGATACAAAGATATAATAATGATAAAATATTTTTATAAAATATGAGTATATTTTTATAAAGTATGATTAAAATCTTATGTAATATCAAATGTTTGAGCCGCTCGCGAGCTTTTCGAGTCGAGCCAGCCTTTGCTTGGCTTGACTCGTTAAGCTCTCGAGTCGAGCCCGAGCTTGAGTCGAGCTCACACGAGCCGAACTTTAACCGAGCTTTAATCGAGTCAATCTCGAGTTGCTCGCGAGCTGTCTCGTCTCATTAACAGCCCTACCTTTCACGACTTAATATATGTCAATGCATATATTTAATTTTGCCATTATCAAATCGTTTCGGATCATCTGTTCATTTCAAGTATAATATTGGGCATAAGTCATAACAAGCCATGACTAATATAGAATTTTTTGTCAAATTTTATATGTACTATGTCAAGTGTGATTTTAAATTAGAATGAAGGATAATTAGATTAATTGAGAGTCGTTTATTTTTCCTATATTATCCAATATGAAATTTTTGCCACATCCTATATATTATCTATATTAATACAAAAACATTTCGTGTAATTTCGTGCGTCCACGTCATCAGATTCATTTTCTTTTATTTTTTATTTTTAGATAAATGTAAGACCTACCACAAAAAGTATGGAATTGATTTATGAAAAACAAATTTTGTTAATAATATTTCTTCGAATAAACAATACAAAACTTTAATGAACCACGAGTCTCGATTCCATTTATGTTGCATAAATAATACAATATGAAAATGCAGAATTTTTTCAATAGTCCACATAGTCTATCAATAATAAAAAAAAAAGGATGAACAAAAAATATTATTAAACAATCCAAATATAAATGATAAAAAAATGGTAAAAGAAATAACGTTATTATATTATTTTACAAACCTTTAACTTTAACAATTTGATCATCAAAATAGTTAATTTTTGAGATATTGCTAAATTTGAGTAATTTTTTGAATAATAAATAGTTTTCAACAAAAAATTGTTAATAAATAGTACAGTTTTAATTTTCAATTTTAAAAATGAGATCTACAAAAAGTTAACAAAATAAATGAACTACAAAACTATGTTAGGTAGATTTTAGAACATTTCCTTAAAATAATAATCTAAAGGAAGTCGTTATAGACATTGAGTTTATTCACTAAAATGTGTAAATCTAAAAATATTGTTATTATTTTTTAACACTGAATTTGTGCATTTTTTCACGGATTTAAAACACGTGTGAACTTTAAACTCGTGCAATTGTTGCACGTGTTTTAAATTATTATCATTATAAAAGAAATAGATTATAAAATATACATGTATTTTGGTTTAACAGTTCTAAATATTAATCATTATATTAATGTTCTTAAAACTATACCCGTGCAATTTACCACGGGTTAAAAACTAGTATATTTTAAAAACGGATGATTTTGACCTGCTTAATCCATATTATAACTTACATGTATAGATCACGCACAATGCGCGGTATATATAGAGTATTTATTTTTAGGGTGTTATTTATAATGGAAAATTAAAGTTATGAAATGTGTATTTTTATGATTTCTATTAATTTTTTACAATAAAATTAAGGATTTCATTTTATAAATTTTCTCCAATTATTTTGATATTTTTTTTGTCACACAGTTAATGGTAAGTATGCGTCAAGTTATACTCTAAAATTATAATTATTGCATTTAATGAAAACTTTACCAACTTATTTTTATAGTTTAACATCAATTTTGTTTTATTTTGATGAAAAAATAATAATTTTGAACTTAATTATAAAATTAAATTTTAATTATAAGATTATATTTTAATGAAAGATAAATTTTAAGAAAGAAAGTTGTACTTGCTTCTTTATTTAGATATATAGAAATATTTAGAGAGAAAACAAAGAGAATTTATATTCATTAATAAACATTTGAATTGGATCACTTCGGGTTCGAGACAAGTTCGAGTCTTGAGTTTGGTGTCACGTTGGATTATTTGGGTCGGTTCATTCGACTTGAGTCAATTTTACCAGACTAACTTCCCCCTACTCTTAATTTATGCTAACTCAGCTCGTTTCTTGCCTCAACCCTTATTTTCGGGTCATAATTTGTCAGCCAGGGTGCTGACCCAACACGACCTGAACCCTTTACCTTTGTGGGAGAGTGCCACATTTCCCTTGGGCCATCCCGACTCTAACACTACTCATTGGGTCGTACTTGAGCCATTGCTTTCCTAGCTCAGCCCGGCACTGAAGAAGATTAATTTCGTGCCATGACCCAACCTCTTAGCCCAAACTGCGCCCCAGCCAACGCGGGGCGCCCCCCCTGTATTTATACCATAAATTTATGTCGAATTCGTATCGGGTTTTCGGATCGTATCAGACAGTCACTCCTACGGTCTTACTTCTTTTTGGAGTGATAAATCTAGGATCAGAAACATAAGGGTCCAGAACCAAGTGGGCATTTCTGTTCCATTGTAAGTACAAGTCAAAATCTGAGATACGTGGACTCCATAAATCCTGTGTGCCACCACTACTCTGCTTTTCTCTAATTATTGTGAGATTAATAATTTTTTAGTGTCCCCAATTTATTAATCTTGATTCATAAATTATTAATCTCACTATAAATTAATCAAACTAATCTCATTTTATTGCAAAGTAAATCTTACATTCATTGTCTACATTGTTCTTCCTTCATGATCTGGTATACTCTCTTAATTCCTGTCTGATTTGATTTGTTCATTTCAACTAATGTGATTGTGTTCATTTTACCCTTACAATGTTTTAATGTCGATTAAATCATCTGGGTTTTGTTTAGTTTCGATATTATCTATGTTATTGTTGGTTAATTTTGTTTTTGAATTGTGTTTTATGGCTAAAGGTTGAATCTTTGATTGTGGGTTGTACTTGTATGTCATTGTATGGTTTTGGATTAATAGTTGTGGTTTTGGGGATTGATTTGTTTAACTTTGATTAAAATGCGACTCAAAGAGAATAAAAAGTTGAATCAGTGACTCCGTCTCAGTCATTTGTTTATTACCTTTCTGTATTTGGCATGCATCTAATGGGTAATTTGCTTTAATAGTTGTCTTCGTTGGAGATTAAAATAGGTCTGGTGTCTGAGGAAGAATAAAAAAGGTAAACAAATGATTGAGACGAGGTGTGTACGTATAAGCTTGTAGGTATGAAAAATTGAAAGTGCTTGTGAATATGGAGATTAAGGGTTTGTTTGGATACAATTGTAAGGGAGGAGGTGGATGTAAGGGAGGGAAAGGTGATGTATGGTGTTCTCCTTTTGGTTTCCTACAAAAAGAAGTATTTTAATTTAGTTCAGAGAGGGAAAATTGATCCGTCCATTTCACTTTTATCTGTTGACTTTAACCAAACAACAAAAATGCTTGTGAATATGGAGATTATGAGTCATGTCTCGATATAAACCATGTTGTTTTGTGAGAATGGCTATCTTCTGTCTTGCGGGTCTTTTAGGATTTGTTTGGATAGCAAAATAGGAGGGAAATGGAGGGTATGAGGATAGAGGGGAAGGAAAGGGGATGTATAGTACGACTGTACGCGTGTTTGGAGAGAATTTCTCTCCAAATTGTCCCTATGGTGGGTGGATCTTGATTTATGTTGGAGGACGGACAATGGATCCTCCAAATCCATCCCCTCCCTTTCCTTCCACCCTTACTTGCTAACAAAACAAGAGATTTTACATCCCCCACGCAGATGGATGTTCTCACAAAGTGAACATTTTTGTCGGCTAACAGTGTGCTACAACTTTGTTTGATGGTTAACTCTTTTCATTGTTCGTTTCAGTTGGAAACCTTTTGATTGAGTGTTCAATCAATCCCGCCTAACCATGATGACAGAGCTAATGAACAGCAAGTTCTTTAACGTGGGCCTCCTCATCGTGGCAACCCTTGTGGTAGCTAAGTTGATATCGGTCCTCATACTGCCTAAATCTAGCAAACGCCTTCCCCCTGTAATAAAGGCTGGGATTCCGATCATTGGGGGACTCCTCCGCTTCCTCAAGGGCCCAATCATAATGCTTCGTGAGGAATACCCAAAGCTTGGAAGTGTGTTTACCTTGAACCTGGTCAATAAGAACATTACCTTCTTGATTGGCCCTGAGGTATCTGCCCATTTCTTCAAGGCTTCTGAATCTGATCTTAGCCAGCAGGAAGTCTATCGGTTTAATGTCCCTACTTTTGGACCTGGTGTTGTATTCGACGTTGATTACTCCATTCGTCAGGAGCAGTTTCGATTCTTCACAGAGGCGCTTCGAACCAACAAACTTAAAAGTTACGTTGAGCATATGGTCGTAGAGGCTCAGGTATTTCTATTTTATCTATTTTTTGAAACTGTTGGCATTAATGTTGTCAAAGTCGACATCATTTAATCAACCAAGTCAAATGGAGATTAGATCAATGGGATGGAGGGAGTATTAGATTTAGCAAAAGTTTTGACTATTATCTAAGAAAAATGTCTTAATGGAACTATGTTGGTATTTAGTCACACTTTTGTGATGTACTTACATATTACTCTTGTCTGCAATATTAGTCACGTATTAGTTGTTCAATTGTCTAAACCGTGGTTAGATGTGAACATCCGACCCTCCTTGCCTCGCCATTTCTAGCAGTCCTTGAGTCACTGGGGTTCGTTGAAGGAGAATCAACGGACTTAAAAAGTTTAGCTGAGATAGTACACCACTACTACACACCTTATGAAAAAGCTTAGCTTAACAGAACAGTCTGTGTTTGTTTCCTTGAGCGAGAATCAACGGACCAATAAATTTGAAAGAATGTGAACTAAGCAATTTCCGTGCCTGTTTACTTGCACAGTTAAAATAAGATCATTTCCTGTATTCCTGTATTCCAGTTCATCATTTACAGTACTCCGTATTAATCATTGACACTGTATCATTTTCTTCATTTGTTATTGTATCTTTGATGTAAGATCTAGATCTGGCCCGTTGGTGTCGGATGTAATGGATCTGGACAGGGTCTATTATCCATTTTGTTACTGCATCTATAGTGTTACCTCCTTAGAAGCTTAGATCTTATACTTCATATTCTGCACTCTGCAGGACTACTTTTCTAAATGGGGAGATAGCGGGGTCGTCGATTTGAAATACGAGCTGGAGCATCTTATCATATTAACAGCCAGCAGATGTCTATTAGGCCGTGAAGTTCGTGACAAGCTATTTGATGACGTGTCTGCCCTTTTTCACGACCTTGATAATGGAATGCTCCCCATCAGTGTTCTCTTCCCCTATCTGCCCATCCCAGCCCATCGCCGTCGTGACAAGGCCCGTAAGAAGTTGGCCCATATTTTTGCCAACATTATAAATTCCCGAAAAGAGTCTGGGAAGTCCGAGAACGACCTGTTACAATGCTTCATTGAATCAAAATACAAAGACGGTCGCTCCACAACCGAAGAAGAGGTCACAGGTCTTCTCATTGCTGCTCTTTTTGCAGGCCAGCACACCAGCTCTATTACATCTACTTGGACTGGAGCATATCTTCTTCGATTTAAACAATACTTTTCAGATGTGGTTGAAGAACAGAAAAACATAATGAAGAAACATGGAGATAATATCGATCATGATATTCTATCCGAGATGGATGTCTTACATCGGTGCATTAAGGAAGCACTTCGACTCCACCCTCCCTTGATTATGTTGCTAAGGCAATCACACAGCGATTTCAGCGTGACCACCCAAGAGGGTAAAGAGTATGACATCCCAAGCGGCCATATAGTTGCCACGTCACCAGCTTTTGCCAATCGACTCCCCCACATATACAAAAATCCTGACAGTTATGACCCGGATAGGTTTTCCCCCGGGAGGGACGAGGATAAGGCAGCCGGGCAATTTTCTTATATAGCATTTGGAGGAGGAAGGCATGGCTGCCTTGGAGAACCCTTTGCATATTTACAGATTAAGGCCATATGGAGCCATCTGCTTAGGAATTTCGAGTTTGAACTGATTTCTCCGTTCCCAGAGATTGACTGGAATGCCATGGTGGTGGGTGTGAAAGGGAAGGTCATGGTTCGGTACAAGCGCAGAAAGATTGTCGTCGACTGACTCGGAAAAGTTAGGGTATGTCAGCTTTTAGGTTCGTTGGTGTTTTTCTGGGTTCTAGCCTTTAGTATCTTATTGTATCCATCTGTTGTGTTTTGTGAGTTTTATTTGCCTGTTCAAAGAATTTTCATAAATGGGAACTTCTTTCTTGTTTTCGAATAATATACAATCTGTTACTGTCTGTTTCACCTAATTTCTTTTGATTTTCGTCTCCTCTATGCGATTTGGGCATTCGTATTTGAATCATATATTTTCTCAGTAAAGATCGGATGAGCAAAGTCGTATGAAGACAGGTTGTATGCATGAAATCTACTGAATCCTAGTGCATGCATGTCGTCTCTTGGCGAAGGGCATAGCAGTTGGGATTTGGGAAGGTAGTTTTTGAACTGCTTGATCATATTCATATCCAAAGACAATACCAGTTGTTTCGGTAAATGAGGACCATAACCGCGTAAGTGCATAACTGCAGAAGACCGGTATGCGCAATGATTGTGACCGTGTCCCTCCTTTTAACGTTGGTTGCAAAACTGCTCTGTTTGGTCTCAAGATCCATTGATGGACAAAACATTGGACTGTTTGAAGTCGCAATATCCACTGTCGCCTTATCGGATGCTCCTCTTAACAAATTTTGCAAAATTTCACGACATATGCGACTGTAACAAGTCGCGAATCTAACTTTCATGACAGCTTGTTTGAGCCGTTACAACAGATGGTCTCGATCAAAACTCGCAGGAAATTTTCTTATCCTCCTCGCTTCCCCTCCATGGTTCCATCCCCCTTGCTTCATACCATAACAAAGGGTTAATCCCGTCTCGCTTACTCTTTAAATACACTCTGATTCTACAAACTGTAGATGACCAGAACAACAATACAATAGTATGACTAATGTAAATTTTGATGAGAAAACGGGAATATTTGTATTAGGCGGCCTTACACAAATATATTGTAAAACGGGTTCTTTGGTTACTACTTTTGCACTAATATGTTCATTTTTTCTTTTGATTCGGATCCGTTTTACATAATCTTTGTTTAAATGTATAAAACCGCCTCACACAATACTAATTGCTACACGAGATCAACAGTTCGCAATTTATTAGAGTAAGGTTACTCCACCTGTTCTATTACTTACAGTTACAGTCTCATTTCTTGTAGATATGACTTCCCACTGAGTTTCCTTGCAAAGAATCCCTTGTGGTACAGCTCGGCCAGCTCTGTTCGGAAAACTGGAGGGTTCGCGGGTCCAATGATGCTCCTTGCGGGTCCCAATTCAGAATCAAAGTTGGAGCTGTAAAACGTTGCAACTGACAGTCGCTCTGTAGTCGAGTTCACAGTTGCCCTATGCTCCACACTGCGGTACACTCCATTGCTCACAATCTGTTAAACGGAAGGCGTTAAGGTGAGCGGTTAACTCTGTAATACTCCGTATGTAAACAGTCTTACACAAGAATTAATGTCATGAGCGTACCTCCATGATATCACCAATGTTGACTATAAACGCATTTTCAATTGGATTAACTGGTACCCAATTGCCATCCTTTCGGATCTCAAGTCCTTGGGTTTGGTTGAGCTGAAAGACAATGGTGAGAGCATCGGCGTCTGAGTGAGGTGCGAAGCCTATGGCCTTATCTGGCTCAGGACATGGCGGGTAATAATTCATTCTAATCGATTGCAACCCTTCACTGAATAACTCTTCCATCTCTGTACTGTCTATCCCCAATGCTTTAGCCATTTGATGTAAGAGAGTTACTGCAAGCGTTTCCATTGCAGTTATGTATGCCTCCATTGCTTCCCTGTCATGAGTACTCCAAATCATATTACATTTACATCATCTGTGGAGTCGGATTTGAAATTTCGAGCTAAAATGACGCGATACTCACTAACTGCTCTTGTGTAAGACCGTCTCTTAGTAATTTATTCTTAGCAAAGACAAAGAAGAACCTTATTTGTGAAGGCAACTTGTCGAAAAGCTCAGTTCTTCTAAGCTTCGGAGGAAGAGTCGTAATATAGAACATATCAGACCAATCGAGTTTCTGCTCTTCAGACACCACAAACAGTTGCCCGAAACCTTCATGATTATCGGATTGTTGCCACAGCTTTTTCTTTTCCTCAATAGGAAGTTCAAAGAACTTGATAACTTCTGTCCTGAATGTCTCCATTAACGACGCGCTTACTCCATGATTTATCACCTGCAGTTTTTGTGAAGTACGCCCTGGTTATCAATGCTCCGGACTGTGATACTTTTTTTGGTCTAAAGAAACCACAAGGACACTTTGGATGCTGACGGGATTTAAACCCATGTCCAGACTGTGACACTTTTTCTGGTCTAAAGAAACTACAAGGGCACTTTGGATGCTGACGGGATTTAAACCCAGGTCCGGAGTACTGTGACACTTTTTTTGGTCTAAAGAAACCACAAGGGTACTTTGGATGCTGACGGGATTTAAACCCAGGTCATGAGCACCACGTCTCATGACTTAGCAACTAAGCTAGTTGACATCTCCGGACTGTGATACTTAGCATTGAAACTTATTCGAGTAACCAAAACTTATTCAGACCCTTATCAGTTATGATGCTTTGTGGGTCGCTTTCTTTTCTTAATAGAATCATAAGATTGTAGTATCGTAAGATCCTATCAGTATCAGGCAGCTATATGCCTATATATATATATATCATACTCAAATCAATAACCCTGGTGAGTTCTTGGATCGCAGAGTCATAAGATTTACAATCTGGTTCGAGATTCTAACAATACTACTGGATATTCAGTAGAAAATGTACCTGGAAAAACCCCCAATCTTTGCAAGCAGAGTGAAGGTTATGCAGTTCATCAGAAGCCAAAGATGGAGGTTGAGAAAGCAGTTTGTGAAGATCAATGACGGGCAGCGGTAATGGCAAAGAGTGAGCAACAATGGGGGAGTGTCGAACATAGCGTGAAGGAAGATTGGTAATGGGTTGTTTAGCAAGCTCAACTACACTTGGTACTATAATTGATCTCCCAAAGTTGACTTCTTTTTCCTCTCTTTTCTTCATCTCCTTTTTCCACCCCTTACCAATCAAACTAACCACTTGTATGACTTATACTTTCTGTATCAATCATTTGTTTATATTTGATTAAAATACCTTTCATAAAAAATATAAAAAATAAACAAATAATGGACAGCTACTTAAGAGTTAGGACTCACTCCGAATCACAAAGCTAAATAAGGTAGATGGAAAAATGAAAATATAAGTTGATAAAGAATTTGAGGCTAGAAATCATAATAAACCCATCCCGAGTATTCTAACTTATCTTACATTTTACACACTCAAAAAAAGAACCAAAAAAGGAAAAATGTAAAAACTTTGTACCGGTAAATAAAATGAATAAAATATACTTCCTCCGTTCAAATCCAAAGTGTATATATGCTTTTTGCACAAATATTAAGAAAAATGTTAAAAAATTATTAAAAGTACAATTGGAGGTGTTTAAGAGGTTTTTTTTATTAATTTAAATGTGTGATGGTTGATTAATGGTGGACCATTCAATGATATTTTATGTAAATAATTGATATTTATAAGGATATTTTAGTAATTTTTTGGCTTTATTAGGAAAGTGGTAGTTTGGATATAAATGGATTAAAATGGAATATGTGTAGGTTGGATTTAAATGGAGGAAGTATGATCTATTGAGATCTTTATGTTTATTTTTAACAATAGTTTTTAAAATAGCTAAAAGTATGTTGGTTATGTTATCAGTATTTACCCTTTCACTAATTATAAGACAAATCAGGTAATAAAAAAATCGGATTATAAATGTATAATTATTTGATCTTTGTTCTAATGAGAATTAATAGTGTACTACTACTAATAGTAAACTACTGTAGTAATTAGACTATTTAAATTGATCTTGTAATCATTATAAAATACCATGTTATTAGAATAATCAACAACAATTCACATTTTGAGCCTTCTTTTTCTTTTAAGTGTACCCTAAAATGTTATTATGAGATGTATTTTCTTAGTTCGAATTAGACTTGATTAATTTACTTGAATGTAATAATCCAACCAGTACTCGGCTCAGTACTCGATGCCTGAACTTAGAAACCGAGTTGATCCATAACTTGAATTGACTCGAATCAATATAATACGACTAGAGTATTTATTGTTGCAAATTTTTCATTAAATAAACCGTTTTAAATCCGACTCGATTGAACCGTTTATCAAATTACACTCAACCGCACCTCAAATAATACACCGTTTTAAATCCGACTCGATTGAACCATTTATCAGCTTACACTCAACCACCGCCCAAATAACAAATCCAACATCCTAACAAACTCATAACTCATCGAGTGCTCGCTAACAAACATTTTTCATTCACTCACACAATCAAACATGGGAGTAGAAGAAACAACAGAGAAATCAATGGCCGCAGCAACAGCGACAACAATTGAACAAGAAGAATTGGAGAATATTCCCAAGAACACCATTGAAGGAGATGTTGAAGAAGGAGAAATTGTTGATGATGAAGAAAATGAAGATGATAACAATCAAACAACAACAAAAACTGAAATTGATAACTCAAAGCATCATCCTTTGGAACATTCATGGACGTTTTGGTTTGATAATCCTTCTGCTAAATCTAAACAAGCTACTTGGGGAAGTTCTATTCGCCCAATTTATACATTTTCCACTGCGGAACAATTCTGGAGGTGATTTCTCGTGTTTTTCGTGAATTATTTTTATTGGGTTTTCCTGATTTGTGAAATAGTTATCTGGATTTTTGTTGGATTGTTGAATTACGGTTGTTACCTTTTGGTTGTGATGCTTGATTTGTGAAGCTGTAATTAGGGTTCTTGTTTCAGATTTCTTTATATTGTTGATTTTTTTAGCTATTCGACGAGATGTGTTTTCTGGATTTGTGGAATAATTATCTAGGTTTTTGTTGGACTTTTGATTTATGGTTTTTATCATTTGGGCTTGATGCTTGATTTGTTAAGCTGTAATTAGGGTTTTTGATTAGTTGTTTGTAAATGGTTGATTTTCTTGATTTTCTTGGTTTGTGAGATAATGTCTAGGTTTTGGTTGGATTATTGATTTATAATTGTTATCTTTTGAGCCCGATGCTTGATTTGTGAAGCTGTAATTAGGGTTCTTGTTTTGTGTTACTTATAAGATTGGTTATGTTGAGTATTCGGCGAAATGGGTTTTCTTGGTTTCTGAAGTAGTTAGCGGGGTTTTGGTTGGATTGATGATTTATAGTTATTTTGGGGTGTGATGCTTGATTTGTAAAGCTGTGATTAGGGTTTTTGTAAAGCTATGATTAATGGTTCTGGATGATGATTCATGTTAGCCGCCCTAAGATCATTTGGGACGAAGACGTTGTTGTTGTTGGTTGATTATGTCGGGTAATCAGCAGACTACAGTGGGTTTTTTGTATGCCTGGATTATGGAATCATGATTTGTGTTTTAGTTATAATACTGATATCTGGTTGAAATCTTTATGTGCTGTTGAATGATTTTGGAGGTTCTTTCGTCATCCGCAACCTTCGGTTTTCTTTGAAAGGTTATTGTTTGATGGGTTTTGGTTAAAAGTTCCAATTTATGAAATATTTCTCTTTGATGCTTGCTTAAGGAAATGTATAACAGGGATTGTGTTGTAAAACTAATGTTGTTTGCTTTTAATGAGAAATATGAGGTGATTTTTTGAGTATTTCATTGTTTGTTGAACAGCTGACGTATGAACTAACTTTTGGTTATAATATTGATTTATGTTTTATATCTTTTGCAATTGTAGTTGTGGTGGATTATGAATTATGATCTTATTATTCCATTGAAATCTGGAGATGTTTTGTCGTCTTTGTGATTTTCTCAGTTTCGATTATGAGTTGGTGGGTTTGTGAAGGTTTTTTTAAGATTTGATTTGTGATGTTTGATATATGATTCTTCAGGCTTATTATTGAATGAATACTGAAGCGTTGTACACTCACTCGTACCATGTTTTCTCCCCTTTCTACTCGTTTACTTGCATGTGAACGCTCTCTTTCTGAAAATTGCCATAATCTACAATCATCCTATCTAAGGCGATTTCTGTGACAGGGATGTGTATGCGAATGTTCTCTTTATTAACTTTTCTTTCTTTTCCCTATGATGCAAGGTTCTCCTCCATTGAGTGAGCCTATTTACCGAGGTTAGCTATTTGCGTTGTATGAACTAAAAAATGGATCATAAACCATATTTTGCTGTTGCAGCCTCTACAACAACATATACCACCCTAGCAAGTTGGGTGTTGGAGCAGACTTCTACTGTTTCAAGAATAAAATTGAGCCTAAATGGGAGGATCCAATTTGTGCTAATGGAGGCAAATGGACTATTGCCTACTCAAGGGGGAAATCTGACACTTCATGGCTTTATACGGTATGGTTACAGATATTGTTGTAGTTTGTTTCCGTCTTTTTTCAACTTTGCCTTTGATGGCTGACCTTTGTTAATCACTCTAGTTGCTGGCAATGATTGGAGAGCAATTTTATCATGGAGATGAAATCTGTGGAGCAGTCGTGAATGTGAGGGCTAGGCAGGACAAAATATCCATTTGGACCAAAGATGCTGCAAATGAAGCTGCCCAGGTATGTTAACCACTGCATGTGTTGGTTTCATGAAGGTGACGTATGCAATCACACATTACTTTAAATGAGCGTGCGTTAAGCATAAGGCTCATTGAGGCACTAGCCAAAGGGCGACCGGTGCCGTAGATGTGCCTTTTTGCATGTGGAACTGATAATGAGACGCACTACTAGTAGTTGCTATTGGCAATCAATTTCTATGTTTTGTTCTGCGAGTTTTATTGGAAGTTGCTGGAGATGTCTAGTCTGGACACTCGAGAGCCTATATTTCCCAGATAACATTGGATCTGATTTCCACCTTCCTCTAATTGAATGGTTTTGTATCCATCTTACCTGCTGTACACGAGTTTGCTATATCTTTTTCCTTTCTTGCTTTGCTTTAAACTCTTCAGTGTTCAGACGAAAATATTTAAAGCATCACTATCCGCACAATTGTTTCTTTGTGTCTTTTAACGTTCGAGTGTTCGTCTGTCAGTTTGAACTTTTCATGCAATGCCCTCTTAGATTATTTGTTCTTTTGGGACTTATTACACCTTTTTCCCAAAAACTTCTTATATTAAGTTTTGCTTCTATTTTCAAAATCATTTTAAGCGTTATTCTCGATTTAGTTTTTAGGTTTTTATAAACGTAATAAGTTCGATTTTAAAATCTATAATTTCCCTTTGGCTTTTATATTATGTTTCACTCCACTTTTGTTTTCCCTTTTCTTTCTTAATTTTCGCTTGTTGAGATGGGAGTTCACCGATGGCCGTTCCAAAGGATGATTCATGTCAGCCGACCCCAAATCATTTTGGGACTAAGGCTCTGATGTTGTTGTTGTTGTTGTTGGCATCATTGAAGAAAAGTGTTTACACTCCCATGGGCAATCCTATTTATTGTTCTAGGTACATAACTGATACTTAGACAACGAAAGAACGATGACATCTGGTGAAGATGTCGTTGAATTTAATGAAATTCAGTTGTCTAAGCTACCATCACTTATGTTAGATAGTTATTTGAGCTTATATCATCTCCATGACAAATGGAGATTGGATCTAAGGACTCATTATTTTCCTGTTATGTATTAGTATACAATAAAATGACTCGTTAAAATGATTGTTTTTCTTTTTATTGCGACTTAACAACTGTTCCAACTCAAAATTATAATGTAATTTCAAGTTTTATTCTGAGTCATCCTGAAAGTGCCTTTTGTAAGTTTAAGAGAGAGGTAAGGTTGCATTAAATCTAATCCGCTTGCCCATATTGGCGGAAGTATTGTGGCACTGGCGTAATGTTGTGATCGTAGCTTATGCTGTAGGTGTCACACTTGAATTATCTGTTTTTGATTTTTGATTTGGTTAATGCAGCTGAGCATCGGACAGGAATGGAAGAAATTCGTGGATTACAGTGATAGTATGGGGTTCATATTTCATGTAAGCTGGCACTATCTGAGTTTTTTAAGTTTGCTTCGGATAATATCCCAGGTTGTCGAAGCTGTAACGTGGTTAATGATGTCGTGTATAATGTACTTGCAGGAGGATGCAAAGAAGCTAGATAGGAATGCGAAGAACAAATACACATGCTGATGTGGGTATCCTGGACTCCTCCAAGTTATTGCAGAATATGCAGAATATGCTGAATATGCTTTTCGTTGTAATAGGCCTTCAACTCGACTCAGTTGTTTAGGACTTGTGCTTTCTTTTCAGTGTATAAAATGCCTTCTGAAACGAACATCCCTGCTTTTATAGAGACTATTAGCTCTGTGATAGACTTTTCTCAAGTTCCTTCTCAAGTTCTCGGTTAAAATTGAAAGTAAAGTCGATTTTTTGAAAATTGAAAGTTGAATGGATTTTTTCGAAAATTGAAATGTTGGCATCACTGGACAATTTAAATCCGACGTGGATTATGAATATTCATTCTGAAATAAAATAATACGATACAAATTGAAACACTTTACAAGATTATGAACTCCATTGCATTATGCACCTATTGTCCTAACGATTAACCCGACCTAATCATAACCAGCCTGCGTACAATCATGTAAACCAACATAACCTAACCAAAACCCAAATAAAACCCGAAATAACATATCTCATGGACTTGTAAACGTCTTAGACCGATCCACCGCATCCACGTCCTGGCTGAACTAAACTAAACGAGATCGACCCACTTCACCTCGTGATTTTAACTCGTGAAGCGTCTCTGCCTTCCAAAGTCAACAACACACAGAAACAAGTTTCAAATCTCCAGTGAAAGAGACCAGAAAGGCACAAACAGTCAAACACTGAGAAGCCATTGAATATCTACAAGGCATTGAGTGAACTTGATGCAGTTTTATTTACAAAAACTCCGACCATATCTACAATAGATCCATTATATCCACATCATACATGCTTGACCTCCTTTCAGACAACGAGATTTCACCCAAAATACTCGATAATCTTACGGTTATGGACTTCACTTACATACCATTATCGCCTAGTTAGCTTTTACAGAGTTATATCCATATATAAAGTTAAGAGCCAGTAAAATTACTACCAAAAATTAGAAACCTGACACTCTCTACATCGCAGATTTCAGGACGGTACTTCCCCCTCTTCCAATTCATCATCATCATCATCATCATCGTCATCGTCACCAACCCGATACTCAGCTTTAATGTACAATCCCAGGCGCTCTAACGGGCTTCCAAGTTCATTGCTCCCAATTTGATTCCAGACACGATGGGACCTATTATCATGGCATACAACAAACGAGGAGCTGGTACCAAGCAGGGCTTCCAGATCTCGGAGAGTGTGGAAATTATCATCAAGATTGATGGATCGCTCCATCTGCATAGTCACGAATAACAGGTTATATAAAGTAAACCTCTCATGACCACCATGGATGCGAGAAAATCTCTCAAGGCCATGAGAGTAATGTGATTGACCTTCTCAAGGGCAGCCCGAGCAGCTTCTCTGGCTTCTTGCCTTTGCTTCCTGAATTCACTCTCAGCTTTTGATCGGGCAGCTAACTCAGCCGCTCTCACTTGTGCCTCAATCCTGGCTCTCTCTGCAAAAATAGACACAAATTACTGGTCAACAGACATGGTATTATATTCGGTTACAATTTTAATCTGCGACTCTGTTCAGATCTCGCATGTTTTGCCACAATTGTGGCCACTAACACCTCAAATAGTAATTATTGTTACCATCAAAAACTTGATAACTCAGCTGTCATAACAAGACATTTGTCTAATATCAAGCAAATTCACATTAAATATGAAAACAGTACATGAAACCAAAATACTCAAGACACAGAAAAATAGATGTAATCCGAAATATTGGAGAATGGAAAAATGTCAGTATATGTAAAGGATGGGCTGAAGGTACGAGATGTGTCATGTACAAGTAGCACTAGAACAATAATTCCTTGAATTCTAGACTAAACACAATCTCTTGATTTGGTTGTTTCGGCTAAGTCTACTAACTGAACCCAGATCCTATATGGACAATGTTTTTTACAACGTTATTAGCTGAGATTATTGTTTTCTCACGAATATTTCAAAATGTTCCTCAACAAGAAGAAAAAGAATTGCAGATAATCACCTTCACGCTGCTTCCTCACCAATATTTCCCTCTCGTGCTCCAAAATTGCAGCATCCGTTCTACCGACCTGATACAAAGTACAAGTAAATAAACATGCAAATAATTCAAAACTGAATTAACTTGAACAAGCTGGTATAACTCATGCGCCTCTCGTGAGATATAAATTTAACCCTTACAGGTTGCAGAAGTGTCTTATTTTGGGCCTTGAGTATCGTGGCAGCAAACCGACTCCTCAATTTTGCAGCTCGTAAAGCCTTTGAAGGAGAAAGTTCAATGTCTAATGCAGTCTCCAAACCTAAAGCAGAAATAAGAATTAAGTGAGTTGACAACCCATTTCAAACAGCTGATGGTTTGGATCTAAATTTTGGCCAAAAAAGTTAAACTTACTTTGTTTTATACTATCATAGGAACCAGTTGCAGTAGTAGGTTTACTTGCACCAGCAAGTTCTTCATCAAGGCAACTCACAGCCCCTACAGGAATGTATGAGCACTTGTCAAAAATAACACTGATTTGTATTGTCTGTTAATAGACAGTCAAGAAACAGACGTACCCTCGGAATCTTGATCGGATTTAGTCACTTGCACCGTTGAAGTATTTTTTACCTGCACCACATGCTAGATTGTTAGAAAATGAACTGATACAGGACCAACCCCAATATCATGACCATGGCGCCTCAAATACACCTCCCAGTGTTTTTCAGCTAAAGGGATTGTTTCTAGATGACCAGTGATGGAAATTGAGCTAGTAGAGAGAAAAAAGGGAAAAGAAGAGAGAAAAAAATAACAAATAGCATCGAAACAAAAAGAGAAACTCACCTCTACATCATTTAACTCAGTAGGAACCTTTACCCTGTCCGAATTCCCATGATTTGCCTTTGTTGACATAGGACAATCACTTTCCTTCGCTTGACAAGATACAGGCCCTACATGCAGCATCCAGTAGCATATAAATGTGATGCAAAGAAATTGCATATAGCAAAGCAATAATCGCTTCTTAGTCACATCTTATACAATATATTAACTCTTACCATCGGATTTTGGACTAAATCTTAATTGCTTAGAGATTTGGGCCATATGATCCTGGGTAACAGAAAAGGTTTTCAGTGAACACGATTCATATGTATGAGAACAAAAAACGTAAGAACTTGAGAAGGGCGAGAACTTACTTTTACACCTTGCCCATCACTCCCCCGTACTCCGAAAGACACTTTGTGTACGTTCTCAGAACGATTTTCCTTTTGTAACATTGTATTTCTGACAGCATCTCCGCAGGCTGAATGACCTTCCACAACCTTGCCTCTCACACTAAATGCAGATTTGTCAACACCAACTTCGGCTCGCTTTCTTATGACATTTTTGTTATCTCTAAACAACATTGCTTTCACAGGCTTCCATTCACAATCAAATACTTCACTGAGCCTCTTTGCATGCTGATGAACCCAATTGTTTGAAGGATTATACAGCATTGCATTAGAAAATGTCAGCCTAACATCAGCCTCAAACTCCTCCGCACTAATGTATGTATTCCGATGCAATTTAGTCTTTACTGTCCCAAGATCCATAGGGTGTTTTATTATGTCAAAATAGTCATGGATTCCCCATGCGGCAGGATTGACAGGGTCAAGAAATGGTTTGGCGAATTTATGCTTCATAAGCTTGAAGAGAACACTCTGACATCGAGAAGTAGCAATACAGTCCATCTTCAACCTCTTACTCTCCTGGCAATCTGATAATCCCTCATAACCACGCTTTTTTCCTATGATAGTTTTACTATTCTCATTATCACAAGCACGTCTCATTGAATTGCGAATTACAGAAGATTTGCCCAGGCACCTTTCTCCTGAAAGCTGGGAACCTTCATCCATAGGTTTTTTTCTCATATCAGAGTAAAACTTCTGCGCAGCTGCAGCATTTGGCGTCCTGTCATCAGTTGATGACAACCTTTTCACACAATTATGCTCGTCCAGTTGTTTTGAGATATCCCCAACCCCATTCTCAGGCTTCTTAGTAAGAATTTTTATCTTCAATTTCTTGACAACCACAGGCTTCTCCAAAACAGCAGTCGCTACATCCAATGACTTCCCCATTTTTGCCTAAGGCAACCAATAAAGAATAATTAGAACAAAGGCACAAATGACAAACTAACATACTCCTTCCACCAACTTAGATTCACTACAATTGCTTTTAGCCATAAATTTTAGCAGATGAGAAATTAATCAGACAGCCGCACTTACATAGGAGTTTTTTGTGTGGGCCATTATTTACCTAAAGTAAATGTCTTAAAAATTATATGTAGTGATTCCAAATGAATTTAGGAAAAACAAAGAATCAATTTGCGAACATTAGGTAAAAGTGACATATAGCCTTTTTCAATTTTATGTCAACACCGACTCAACAGACACAAACCTTTAAGCGTTCAAGTCAATAATGACAGGCCTAATACTAAAACACATACTCCATATATAGCGAGATGGAGTGAGCACAACAAAACAATACTAAACCATCCAGGATTTATATCCTATTTAATAGTATACTTCAGTGACACGATACAATCAGTATCATGCATTAACAGAAGCAACCCTAAAAACATCAAGGATTCAAACATCAATTGAAAACACACCTGAGCATGTCTCAGACACCTAAACTTACAACCAAACAACACGAGCGAACTTACAAAATTTATATCAATACCAAGAACACAGAATCTATTATCCTAGATACAAACAGATTTCTATCAGGC
This sequence comes from Silene conica, assembly GCA_029255685.2. Classification (NCBI taxonomy): domain Eukaryota; kingdom Viridiplantae; phylum Streptophyta; class Magnoliopsida; order Caryophyllales; family Caryophyllaceae; genus Silene; species Silene conica. The sequence continues at coordinate 82,357,493 of CM055314.2, forward strand.
ACTAATCCTAGCAGAGGGCAGAGGCCACCTCATAAGTACTTCTATACTTTGTTTCCAAGTAGGAAAGACACTGACACAAGGACTTCTATACTTTGTTTTCAAGTAGGGGAGACACTGACAACCATCATTTCCACAAAACTAAAAACGTAAGAAAAAATTACATACAAAGGGATAAAATATGAAAGAAAATATCAAAAAATTAGTCTGTTCCATTTAATTTTATAAATCTTTTAAAAATGTGAGGGGATTTTAAAAAACTATGCAATCAAATGAACATAAAAATTACCAAAAACATCCTGATTCCCTTATAATCTTCAGTTCAACCCAAAACCCAAGAAAGTAGAGACTAAACCCTCATACGAATGAAACATGAACTTGACAAGATCAAATCAACCCCATGTCAAAACACATCAAACTACAATACACATGATAATAACTATTACTCCCTCCCAACCACTTTATTCTTCCAACTTTCCTTAAGGAAAAACCATAATGTTCTTCCCATTACATACCATATTTACCATATTCTGTGCGTTTAAATTACGTATACTGATTAGACACTAACCCTAACTATTAATCCCATCTTTTCACAACATCCCCACCACCGAGCACCTCCATGGTGGCTCCATCGCGGAACACACCCTTATCGCCAACCAATCTGCTCAACATACACGCCCCTGTAACCTGTTCGTCGTCCTCTCTTATTGAACAGATCTCCGTCTTGAACCTCTCTTATTTACCCCAATCTACAACAACCACTCATCAAAAGCTAACATCTGTGATGTACTATTAGGCCATTACACCACTCAGGGTGGTTTTATTGGGTCTGGTGCTCCGGTGGTTTTCGAAGGCATGGTGGTGATGCGTGATGGTTTTGGTGGTGGGAGCATAATGTGGCGGACAATGGTGGTGGGTAGCAGTTAGTGGCTGGTAAATGGTAGCCTTTAATCTCAATTGCACTTCTATGTTTAGTATTTTTCATTTGCTATATACAATGGGAAGAGCATATTGGTGGGTGGGGAGGGAGCAAACCCTAGAAACTAAAACCTCCTACAGCCGAAAGGTAAATTTGACAAGATCAAATCAAACCCGGATTACAACACATAAAAACTAATAACACGCTGCAGAATTGAAACTTAAGAGTGCAAAACCCTAGAAACTAAAACCCCCTACAACCGAAAAGCAAATTTGACGAGATCAAACCAAACCCGGATAAAACACAAAGAATCGCAATAACCAGATGATAATAACTAATAACACGCTGCAAAATTGAAAATTTAGAGAGCGTTAACCCCTTGAAACTAAACCCCCATACAAACGAGAGGCAAATTTGATGAGATCAAATCAAACCCAGATCAAAACTCATGGAATCACAATACCCAGATGGACAATAACCAATAACACGCGGCAAAATTGGAACTTTAGATGACTCAAACCCTAGAAACTAAGCCCGCATAAGCATAAAAGACGATTTGACGAGATCAAATCAAACCCAGAATTTAAACAAAAGGAATCACATTACCCAGCTGATGAAAACTAATAACACGCTGCAAAATTGAAACTTTAGATAACGCAAAATCATAGAAATTAAACCTTCGTAAAATTAATCACACGCTGCAGAATTGTAAATTTAGAGAACGCAAAACCCTAGAAATTAACCCGCATACAAACGACGACAAATTTGACGAGATCAAATCAAACCCAGATCAAAACACATGAAATCACAATACCCAGATGATAAAAACTAATAAACTTACAATCTTTAAAACAAAATCAAATAAAAAATCATGAATGAAGTACTAAATTACAAGCTCAATGTTCTTTAGCTAATCAGCAAAAAATACATTGGGATTTAGTAAATTAGGTTAATTAAAAAACAATCTAAGATAAACAAAATCAAATAAAATAAATATAGAAAGCTTAGAATCTAACCTGTAGACAAAAACGGAGAGGAGAGAAATTGCGGAGTGATAGAGTGAAAGATGAACAAGGTCTCTAGAGGGAAAAAATAGGGTTGAATGATTGAGGGTTTATGACTTATGAGTCGTCAAGTGCGTGATGGTATGATATTTTTATGGTAACTTATCCCAAATATCTATACTTTGACTCTTCCGACTTTCCTTTTTTTCAATCCAAAACAAATACGGAGTACTACAAATTTTTATGGGTTAATTAATTTTTACCCCGTTATAAAATCAAGTTTTTAAAATTTACATCCTTACCCTTATAAAAAACTTTCCGTCAACTCTTACCCATTAATCTAAGCCTTCGTTTGGCAAGCCATTGCAGCTAACTGATTTACCTGAAATAACTTTTTGCCAAAACAATCGGTAGCTTATTATTTTTGGAGTATTTGGCAACTACCTGTTTGGAGTGGAAAAAAAGTGAAACAGGTCACTGAAACAAAAAAAACTACCTCATGTAGCATTTGACAAATCAGGTACCTGATTCATTTTTATTTACCTATTCTACCCTCGAATGTTTTAACGTTAATTAACAAAATTAAACACACTACAAAATCCTTACGTAAACTTAATTAATTTTTTTTGTGTGTATTACTTTAATAGAAAACTAATTTTATATCAATAGTATATTTTTGAGGATATATTGTCTGAATTTTGTTTTTACCTAAACCGTTATATATTAAGTTGTGAAATTCTTTGGGCATGAATCATTTGTATATAAAAGCTAATAGTTGAAACTATTTCTATAACTTGGTTTTAATGCCCAATTCATTCGAAACAGTGTACATGAAGAAATCTTGGAAGTAGCAAACTAGCAATGTAGGCATTTTCCAGTACCATTTTAAGTGCACGATTATATTCAGAAGTTACTACTCTATTTGTTTCGGTCACTTGTTTACAATAACACAAGAATAATAGTAAAAACATAAAAGATATCAATAATAAACCATGTCCTTATACGTCATTTTGTCAAATATCAGCTGCCTTTCCATCTAGTTACCAAACAGTTTTAACAAAAATCAGCTATCTTATCCGGTCTTAGACTCTGCTTGGTAAAAACGAGCTAAAAAGCTACCTAAAACCTGAAAACGTACCTAAAAACTGAAAAGGTAGCTGAAATCTGAAAAGGTAGGTGATAACGTAGCTGAAAATAGGAGCTGATAAACTAACTGATTATATAAAAAACTGTTTGGCAAACTAACTGAAAATGTAGCTTATTTTGGTAAAAATGACATAAGAGGATATAATAATTATTTATTATATTATAGATTGAAGGGTAAAAAGGTAATATAGCCTTGAATCAGGTGCCTGAAATCTAAAATGTGTAGGGAATATTGCATGTATTCGCCCTAAACTTGCAGGATTATAATGAAAATTACAGTTGTGATTATTGTCATAAGATAAATAAAAACATGAAAAAGAATACAACCTTGGGTCCTTGCTTGAATAGGCCTAAGAACAGGAATTAAAGTAAATTCCCTCCTATAACTTGCACCCAAGACTTTGTTTGAGATGATGCCGCGTGTGCTAGAAAGTACTCTCCAATTGCCTTGCAATATGGGGAGAGTTATTGAGATTTTAGATGTGAGATCTGAGTTTTGGGAGAAGAGTGCTCTCAAAACCCTTGAGAATTATGATTCAACAGTTACTGACATAAGGAGAAAGACTCTCCTTATGTAGCTATATGGGTTCGGCCGAATTGGGTTAGGGTAAGAGTGGGCTTTTTCCACTCTTACCTTATTCCTTTGCGTGATTCGACCCGATTAGCTAAATATTATTCGCGGGTTTTATTTATAAATCGTACACATGTTATCAGATATTAATGCAGTCGATGTATTAATAATGGTCTGATAAAATTACGATATTGTATAATTAACCAAATTAATATAACCGTTTATATTAATACGCGAATACAATATTTAATTAAATATAACCGTTTATATTTAATTTACGAATTAATCATGTAATCCGTGTTAGTTAAAATTATTTAATCCGTATTAAATAATAATCTCAACATCTCATTGACTAATTTAATAGTCAATACCTCTGACTAACTGTTTAGTCGTATTCAGCATAAATGTGACTGTATTTTCATACCTTCACATCTCTCAAACGTGTCTTATAGGTGTGACGTATAGGGACCAGTTGATCACCGCCATCCGTATGACAATAACGTCAAACTTATCTAGCAAGCCAACCGTTATTGATAAACGTGGATCAACTGGTAATAATACAGAAGTATGCCCTTGTGATCCTTAAAGAGATTTAATAAGTCATTGTACTTAATTGTCAAGGACACCAGCCCCAACAATCTCCCACTTGTCCGTACAAGGGTATGTGCAATGACGTTATCACACTACATGTGGAGGACACAAGTTCCAACAAACTCCCACTTGTCCGTACAAGTGTAGGTGCGATAACCGATTCTCATATCCTTTTAAAATTTCTCCCACTCAATGTAAGACAATTTGCAAATCCGCATTCGCAAAGGTCGTATCTCACAAGCGATCTGTATCAAGAGTGGTTTCCCCGACTAGAGAGTAACTTAACTGATAAAACGAATCTGTATTTGAGCATGGCCATGCATTTCAGTTACTACTCCTCGAGTGGCCCTGAGAAATGATAAAATCCTGATAAGGGTTTGGATATTTCCCTCAACTCGAATCCTGCCGATATCGCGCAACATGAAATAACCCAGAAAAAATCCTCTTGGCCCCTGTTACGATGACCGTGGGAAAGAAACCAAAGTTACCCAAAATCTGCCTTAATCTCAAGAGACAGTTGAAAGTCAAAAGACTAGACTCTAAGGAACACTATGGAGGTCCTATCCACGACCTGACACCCAATGTTATAAAACAGTTAGGACTCCATAACATTGTCACGGGGTGTCCTACGAGATATCCGTATAACTCGCCTTTGTGATTGGTCAGTCATCCGCGTGACTTATGGCTCGTTGAACCCACCATCAACCAACGTCACAAAATGATTACCTGAGTTATCAGCTCAAGTGGGTAATCAAGGACTAAAACGATGTAATGTTATTCAGTTCACTTTGTGGTGTTCAAAATTGGCGTACAATTCCACATGAAAAACAAAACATTATATATCATAACAATGAGGTTGAATAGAGTACACAAGAAAATGAATTATTACATGAATTCATAAAAGAGTACTACAACTCAGGAACACATCTAATTCCCATGGAATGAATGTGCCCTTCATGCTTATCACGTGGTAATGCTTTAGTGAGAGGATCAGCTATGTTGTCATCCGTAGCGATCTTATCAATGAAAATCTCCTTTTGCGCGGACTCAGTTGTAGAATCTGCTATAACACTTTGTTTAGAACTTTTCCAGCTGACAGCAGCGCCATTAAGAGTAAAAACGAATCCAGACTGAGATTTCGAATCATCTCGATCCGTTTGGAAGCTAGCATCTGCGTAACCCGTGGCGCAGAGCGTTGAGTCGCCTCCATAAGTCAATCCCCAATCTTTAGTCCTCCGTAGGTACTTAAGAATGTTTTTCACGGCCATCCAGTGTTGTTCACCTGGATGAGCTTGGAATCGACTGGTCATACTCAATGCATATGCAACGTCTGGACGTGTGCATATCATGGCATACATGATCGATCCTATTGCCGAAGCATAAGGAATCCGACTCATGCGCTCTTTCTCTTCCAATGTCTTAGCTTCTTGAGACTTGCTCAAGTGAAGCCCACTAGTCATAGGAAGGAACCCTTTCTTGGAGTTCGTCATGCTGAATCTCTCTAGAATCTTATCTATGTAAGACTCCTGACTGAGAGACAACATCCGTCGTGATCTATCCCTGTAGATACGGATGCCCAAAATTCTTTGTGCCTCTCCCAGATCTTTCATCTGGAAATGGTTTTTCAACCATGCTTTAACCGAAGATAAGAGAGGTATGTCATTCCCAATCAAGAGTATGTCATCGACATACAGTACTAGGAAGACAATCTTGCTCCCACTCGACTTGATGTAGAGACATGGTTCCTCGACTGATCGAACGAATCCATTCTCTTTTATCACTTGGTCGAAGCGATGATTCCAACTCCGCGATGCTTGCTTAAGTCCATAGATGGAACGCTTAAGCTTGCAAACTTTCTTAGGATGTTCTGGATCAATAAAACCCTCGGGTTGTACCATGTACAACTCTTCCTCCAAATAATCGTTTAAGAAGGCGGTTTTAACGTCCATTTGCCATATTTCATAGTCATGAAATGCAGCTATCGCTAAGATAATCCGAATGGAACGTAGCATGACTACGGGTGCAAAGATCTCATCGTAGTGCAAGCCTGGCACTTGGGTGAAACCTTTAGCAACTAGTCTTGCCTTATGGATATCTTGTTTACCTTCCACGGCATGCTTTATTTTGTAAAGCCATTTGCATTGAAGGGGACGCACCTTTGCAGGTAGGTCCACAAGATCCCACACGTTGTTCTCATACATGGAGTCCATCTCGGATTGCATGGCTTCTAGCCATAGCTTTGAGTCAGAACTGGTCATGGCACCTTTATAGGTTGAGGGTTCATTACCCTCTAGGAGTAAGACGTCATCCATATCATGTTCCTCGACCATACCAATGTATCTGTCCGGAGGAATGGAGACTCTTCCCGACCTCCTAGGTTCCTCAGGAATATCTACCGCAGCCTCGGTTGAAGGAACTGTTTCCTCCAATGGTTGCTCGGTATTTGGTTCTTGAACCTCCGATAAATCGAAGGTTCTATTACTCGACTTGTTCTCGAGAAATTCTTTCTCTAAGAACGTCGCACTGGCCGCAACAAAAACACGTTGTTCGGTTGGCGAGTAGAAGTAATGACCAAAAGTTCCCTTTGGATAGCCTATAAAGTATGTCTTGACCGATCGCGGGCCGAGCCTATCCTCGTGTCTCCACTTGACATAAGCCTCGCAGCCCCAAACCCGAATAAAGGACAAGTTAGGGACCGTTCCCTTCCATAATTCGTATGGAGACTTGTCAACAGCTTTAGACGGACTTCGGTTAAGTATTAGAGCGGCCGACAAAAGAGCATAGCCCCACAATGAATCAGGCACAACGGTGTGACTCATCATGGATAGAACCATATCAAGTAAAGTCCGATTTCTCCGTTCGGACACACCATTTAATTGTGGTGTTCCAGGTGGAGTCAACTATAGCACGATGCCACAGTCTTTAAGGTGTTGATCAAACTCGTGTGAAAGATACTCACCACCACGATCAGAACGTAGTGCTTTAATCTTTCTACCCAGCTGGTTTTGTACCCGATTCTGGTATTCTTTGAACTTGTCAAAGGATTCACTTTTGTGCTTCATTAAGTAGACATAGCCATATCTACTCAAATCATCCGTGAAAGTGATGAAATACCTATAGCCTTCTCGTGCGTTGATCGACATAGGGCCACATACGTCCGTATGTATGAGTCCTAATAGGTCGGCAGCGCGCATTCCAACACCTTTGAAGGAAATTCGAGTCATCTTACCGATGAGACATGATTCACACGTGCCATATGATTCGAAATCAAAGGGCGAGATAGCTCCATTCTGTATGAGCTGTTTTACGCGTTTCTCATTTATATGTCCCATTATACGACAATGCCATAGGTAAGTTTGATCTTTGTCACCTACCTTTAATTTCTTATTATTCACATGTAATATTTCGGTGGTTTGATCTAAAACATAAATTTCATTCATGGAAACTGCCTTGCCATAAATCATATTGTGTAAGGAGAAAATACAGCTATTATTCTCTATTACAAATGAAAAATCGAGTTTGTCAAGCGCAGAAACTGAAATAATGTTTTTGGACAAACAAGGAACATAATAACAGTTATATAAAGATAACTCGAATCCACTTGGAAGCTGGATCACGTATGTTCCCCTCGAGATTGCAGCAACACGTGCTCCATTCCCGACACGCAGGTCAACCTCACCCTTGATTAGGGGTTCTTGGTTTCGGAGGCCCTGCACATGATTACATAGATGAGAACCACAACCAGTATCTAGTACCCAAGTTCCGTAACTTGCATGGTTAATCTCAATCATGTGAATAAAAGAAGAAGAAGACATACCAACAGGAGTAACACGGCCTGCCTTAATGTCCTCACGATACACGGGGCATGAGCGCCTCCAATGCCCAGTCTTGTGGCAATGGTGACATTCCATGCTTGTATCCTTGCTCTTTGTTTTGCCTTGTGAGTTGCTCGACTCACCTGGCCTAGTCTTAGTAAATCCTGACTTCTTAAACTTGGGCTTGCCTACTGTTAGGTCGCCCTGAGCTTTAGCTTTACCCTTACCTTTTCCCTTACTGGAAATCATGAGAACATCTTGTTTCACGCTCCCACTTAATTTCAGATCCTTCTCAGTCTGTACGAGAAGGGAGTGGAGCTCATGAGGAGTCTTCTTCATGTCGTTCATGTAATAGTTGGCCCTGAAGAGGGCGAACCCATCATGAAGCGAATGAAGCATTCGATCAACGATTATGTTCTCACTGATCTTGTAGTTTAGGGCCTCCAGTTTCTCGATATTCTCAATCATGTGAAGAATATGTGGGCTAACTGCTTGGCCCTTCTGGAGTTTCGCCTCAAAGAAGCGACAGGTATGCTCATAAGAAACGATCCTCGGAGCCTTTGAGAATTCGTTAGTGAGCGTGGTGAAAATCTTGTTTGCACCATGGGCTATGAAGCGTCTTTGCAAATTGGATTCCATTGCAAAGATGAGTACGTTCTTTATCGCACCCGCTTCCATGACGAAGTCGCTATGAGCGCGAACTTCGTTAGCTCTAGCTCCAATTTCTGGGTGTGCCGGAATGGCTCAGTTAAGTACTTAAGCTTTCCGTCAGCAATGGCAGCATTCCGTAGTGCTGCCTCCCAGTCAGAGAAGTTTGACCCATCATTCCTCAGTCTAGTGGACTGATTCATGGAGTCCATGAAGGCTTTTAGCCAGGATTCACGTGCTAGCTTGGCACTTGGCATTGGGTCTTCACCAGCCATTTAGTTATACAACAGTTTAATTGAACGTGTTCTACACTGAAAAGAAGATAAAACAGAACCATATAAGCAACTCATTGTTGTAATTTAAGTCTATATTAAATTGAAATTTAAACTCGTAGACTCAAGCATTTATATAATTGATCTCCCTCAAGAATTATATAAACGATCCCAAGACTCAATTTCCGTATATTGATAAGCCCACAGTTTGGCTAATTCCACCGTTGGAACTCTTGGTCGATAGATTTCCGTAAATCCTATCTATTAGTCCATCTCAGTCGCTAGATTTTATCGAGTGACCATGATGTTGAGATAAAATAAATCATCTGTTCCCACTTACCCGACGTAGAAGGGGTCATATTATGCCTACCGACGAAGAAGGGATTCATGGGAGTCTGATTTATAAAGACTAGTCTCAATTTTTGGTTATACGAGGAAGACCCCATCAACTTTTATTTATTCATTTTAAGTGAACTAATATCTAGCATATGCTGATCCATTATCCCTCAACTGGAGAGAACACGGGAATAATTCAAAAAATGGACAATAAATAAGAAGAAGGAATGGAATAGGAAATGGTCAGATTTTGATGACGAGTTAACTGATAGTTTACATCACATTTTCGAAGGAAAAGCAAATGAAAATCAATATGAAGCTTGTCACGCCAAATACTTAGAATTTAATAAGGCGGTTTCAGTATATTGGAAGCAAAGAGCTAAGGAGAAATGGATAGAGGAGGGTGACGCTTTCACTAAATTTTTCTTTAATTCTTTTAAGCAGAGACAAAGAAGAAATCGAATTATGGGGATTACATTAGAAAATGGTGAATGGGTCTTTGATGAAAAACAAATTGGTAAAAGGTTTTTGACTTTCTTTGAAGACATCTTTGAAACATCCTCGTCTCATGAAAATTTTGATTCGTTTTGGCATAATTCTCAACATGTCTTTTCCAATTTACGAAATTAACTTTCAGCAGATCAGAAGGATGCTTCGAGTAGGCCCTTTACTAGAAAGGAAATTCGTACTGCTGTGTTCCAAATGGGTCAGAATAAATCTCCGGGCCCGGATGGTATTACGGGCATTTTTTATCAGAAATTTTGGACTTTCATTAAAGAAGAGGTCACCAATGCTTTACTCAGAATGTTAAATGAAGGTCATGTGCTTAAAAGATTTAATAGAACATCTATCGTTCTGATTCCAAAAAAACACGCACCGGAGAAGGTTGAACATTATAGACCAATAAGTTTATGTAATGTTATTATGAGGATCCTTTCCAAGTGTATTGCCAATAGATTGAAAGGCTACATGAATTTTTTGGTGGGGGAATTTCAGAATGGTTTCATACCTGGCAGATCGATCACAGACAACATTCTTATCAGTCATGAGATTTTTAATCATATTAATAAAAAGACAACGGGTAAACAGGGTTTGTTGGGTTTTAAAGTTGACATGAGCAAGGCGTATGACAGGGTCAGATGGAATTTTGTAAGAGCAACTTTACTTCAGATTGGTTTTCCGGATAATCTGATCAAGATTATTATGGAATGTATTACAACTGTTTCTTATGAGATCATTATTAATGGCAGTCCAACTGATACATTCACTCCAAAATGTGGACTAAGACAGGGAGATCCTCTATCGCCATTCATCTTTGCTCTTTGCACTGAAGTTTTATCTCAAATGTTAACTAATGCGCAAAGTCAGTCGAAGGTTAAAGGCATTCAGATTTCTAGAAATGCGTCGAGAATTTCACATTTAATGTTTGCGGATGATCTCATCATTTTTTCTCATGCAACAAGGGAACATTGCCAAGGTATAGCTAATATCCTAAATAAGTATTGTCTTCTAGCTGGCCAAAAACTTAATAAAGAAAAGACATCCATTACCTTCAGTCCAAACTGCACTATGGCTACAACTAGGAGTTGCTTAAATACTCTGGATATTCAACAACCTAGGGAAATGGGTTTATACTTGGGTCTTCCAATGGAATTTGGCAGAACAAAAAAGGATTTCAATGCAGCAATCATTGAAAAGGTACGTCGACGGATTATCTCCTGGAATAATAAATTTCTATCTACAGCAGGCAAGATTACTCTTATCTCGGCGGCTCTTTCCTCACTTTCTATTTACTCTCTATCGGCATTTCGTATGCCGGTAAGTGTGACTTCGAAGATTGATTCTTTGATTTCACATTTTTGGTGGGGTAATGGCAATCGTAATCAGGGAGTGCATTGGTGTAGTAAGAAATTTTTACAGCTCAGAAAATATGAAGGAGGACTGGGATTTCGAAGAACTGAGATCTTCAACCAGAGTCTTGTTGCCAAACTTGCATGGAAAATAATTTCGCAGCCACACTCTCTCCTCCATAGGGTATAGGAAAAAAATATAAGATCAATGCTAATAAGGACATTGAAACATATAATTCAAAGGCCTTACCTATGTCCTGGGGAGGACGAAGTATTATCTGGGGATTAAAATTGCTGAAGCCTCATTTGTCATGGCAAGTTGGATTCAATTCAGAGCTTGATTTTTGGAATGATAAATGGATTAACAATAATAATCTTGTTTCGATCCTTAACTTGTCTACCGAAGATCTTCCTGTAACCAAAGTCTCTGAAGTGCAAAATTCAGATGGAAGTTGGAACTGTGACCGTATCATCGAGTTAGGTGCTGAGACAGCACTAACAAAAATTATGGCTACACCAACCCCTTTTCATATGGATACTGATACAATAATTTGGAATCCTACCACTAATGGTTGTTACTCTTCTAAGAGTGGTTATGTTATGACTTTCAACAAATGGTGGACTCAATCAGCTTCATCCAAGGACAAAGATAGACAAACTTTACCTCTGAATTCAATAACATGGAAGAATATATGGCAGTTGGACATCTCGACAAAATGGAAACTACTCTTATGGAAAATAATGTCACAAACTCTTCAATGTGCCCTTGAAATACAAAAAAGAGTAGGATATTCTGAAGGTTTCTGTCCATTTTGCAAGGATGAAGGTTTTGTGGAATCATTAGATCATATGTTTAGAGATTGCCAGGTTGCATCAAAGATTTGGTTTATTTCGAATCTGGGTATTCGTACAGATTTCAGCAACCATATTCCGATTCGACTATGGATTTCGAATTGGATTTCTTTCTTCAAGCATCAACAGGATAGCCTCTTTCTAATTTCTCACTTTGTTTCTACAATTTGGGTTATTTGGTGCACCCGAAATGATAAACTTTTCAACAGAGCTTCCTTTAATGCCAACTTAGCTGCTGCCAAGATTACAAATCTTGCAAATGAAAATTTGCAGAGGGCTACAATGGTTAAAAATCTGATGCCAAAGGATATTCATAATTGTTCTTCTCCCACAAATGATTTTACTATGACAGATTTAATCAGAAACCATTTTCCCGTTACCATTCTGGGAACGAAACTATGCTTAGGACATATCAGGCTTAAATGCGATGCTTCCTGGCATTCTGATTTAAAGGCCTCTGCAGGTTGGATTTTTAGGAATGATAGGGGGCATGATATTACGTGGGGCAGAGCAGATTTCTGGGCTACGTCTCCTTTACATGCAGAATCAGTAGCATTGGTCATGGCCTGCAGGGATGCAGTTAGAAACAACTTCCGTCATTTAGACGCTACATCGGATTGCCTTAAGCTTGTCTTACAGGTCAATGGGTGCGAAGAGAAGGATAAAGACATAGCATCAACTATTAGATTGCTTTTTTCTTTAATTACTAGTTTTCATTGTTTTTCCTTAAGTCATTGTCCTAGGTACCTCAACAGGTTGGCTCATAATATTGCAAAAACAAATATATGAACCAACCCTAAACTTCTGTCAAAAAAAAAAAAAAAAAATATCTAGCATATGCGTGAATGAATGAAATAAAGTGATGGCTTTGTAATTGACACGTGACATCTGTATTGTCACAGAAAACTAACGCGTAACCTCTACATGAGTCAGTTTTCAGGCATGTTATAGGTGGTTTGGTTTTAGGCGGAATATGATGCAAGCTATTATCGATGAAAGCATAAAATAAATGCAATAAACGTAAATAAAAGTCCTAGTGTGGCCTATCCTACCAAAATAAACATAAAAACAACTTTGGAATCCACCGTTGGACCCTAGAAGCTTGTCTTGATGTTCCATCTTGGTCCTTGCAGCGGGAGTGAGCATCCGGTCTCCGTCTTCGGTCTTCACAAAATTACTAATTTAAATTACAAATATAACCCTATTTACATTCTAATTTAAATACAAAAGTAATTACATGGCAAAAACCCAAAACGGAGATTCAAGATCTCAAAATTACAAGCAAGACTGTGTCCCATCATTACGGTGACACAATCTTCTAAGGCCACACTAAGTTACAACCGTTTGCAAAATTAAATACGTTATTGAAAGCATTCACAAGGCATTCAGCAAGACGATAAATAAAAAGCATCAACTAAATAAAATTCATACATGACATAATACTGTTATTATGATTAAAAAATTTTACCAAACCACCTTACGGGATTAAAATTATGTGATTATACCGTTTTAATCACCCAATTTTAATAAATTTATAATCCTATTATCTTAAACCGTTTTAAAATAATATGTATCAAACGAGGGTGAACCGTTTCACAAAATTAATAATATACTATTTCCGTATAAAGTATATTACTAAAAGCCATGTGAAAATAAAACATGTTATTTTCGAAAATAAAAAAAACGAGTCTGTTACAGGGGGAAGGTCGACCGACCTAAATACGTGGTCGACCGACCTCCAGACGAGAAACGGAAAAATCTGCAACAGCATAGGCGGTCGACCGACCTATCAATCAGGTCGACCGACCACCAGACAGTAGAAACGAGTTTCAGAAAACGCAAAATGTTGCACTTTTCGAAATCAAAACAAGTTTTTACCTTTTAAACTTTGATTAAAACAAGTAAATCAAAATTAACATCAACAAGGGTTCACATATTGTCAAGAATATCGATTAATTAACAATATGTAAACAGGAATCGAAAAACAAGATCGATTACACAAAAAGAAACTGTCGAAAAACAGAAACTTTACACAGGGGCGGTCGACCGACCGCTACAACGGGTCGACCGACCGACACAGCGACAGAAACGAGATTTTTCAAAAACTTTTAAATAAAACTTATGAAAAACACAAAAGTAAAATTTTCATGGCCTGACTCTGATACCACTTGTGGGGAATATTGCATGTATTCGCCCTAAACTTGCAGGATTATAATGAAAATTACAGTTGTGATTATTGTCATAAGATAAATAAAAACATGAAAAAGAATACAACCTTGGGTCCTTGCTTGAATAGGCCTAAGAACAGGAATTAAAGTAAATTCCCTCCTATAACTTGCACCCAAGACTTTGTTTGAGATGATGCCGCGTGTGCTAGAAAGTACTCTCCAATTGCCTTGCAATATGGGGAGAGTTATTGAGATTTTAGATGTGAGATCTGAGTTTTGGGAGAAGAGTGCTCTCAAAACCCTAATTGTGAGAATTATGATTCAACAGTTACTGACATAAGGATAAAGACTCTCCTTATGTAGCTATATGGGTTCGGCCGAATTGGGTTAGGGTAAGAGTGGGCTTTTTCCACTCTTACCTTATTCCTTTGCGTGATTCGACCCGATTAGCTAAATATTATTCGCGGGTTTTATTTATAAATCGTATACATGTTATCAGATATTAATGCAGTCGATGTATTAATAATGGTCTGATAAAATTACGATATTGTATAATTACCCAAATTAATATAACCGTTTATATTAATACGCGAATACAATATTTAATTAAATATAACCGTTTATATTTAATTTACGAATTAATCATGTAATCCGTGTTAGCTAAAATTATTTAATCCGTATTAAATAATAATCTCAACATCTCATTGACTAATTTAATAGTCAATACCTCTGACTAACTGTTTAGTCGTATTCAGCATAAATGTGACTGTATTTTCATACCTTCACATCTCTCAAACGTGTCCTATAGGTGTGACGTATAGGGACCAGTTGATCACCGTCATCCGTATGACAATAACGTCAAACTTATCTAGCAAGCCAACCATTATTGATAAACGTGGATCAACTGGTAATAATACAGAAGTATGCCCTTGTGATCCTTAAAGAGATTTAATAAGTCATTGTACTTAATTGTCAAGGACACCAGCCCCAACAAAATGCTACCTCATGTAGCATTTCATTTCAGGTAGCTTATTTGACCAAATAAGCTACTTGCCCAACACTCCCAAAACAATAAGCTACCTGATTCCTTTCGCAAAAAAGTTACTTCAGGCAAATCAGCTACCTGAAGTGCACCGCCAAACGGAGCCTTAATTTCCAGGTACCTTTTCAGCTATCTGTTCAGGTTTCAGGTACCTTTTTCAGGTTTCAGGTATCTTTTTAGGTTTCAACTACCTTTTCAGCTACTTTTGCCAATTCAAACAGACCCGAATTCTAAAGCAAATTAGCTAGAACAAAACCTAATGAATCGAGTTAAAATCGGATAAATGCCTTAATCAACTTAAACGGCAAACAATAACATCATTTAAATCAACAAATGTTTGATTTATTGAGCAATTTCCTCGCTAATTAAATCATCGTATTATACAAAATCTAAAGCAACATTAGCTAAAACAAAACGATAAAGAAAAATCCTTGATTGAGACCTTTTCCTTTCTTATCCCCTTCCGGCGTAAAATATAAGTATTGAATTTACGATATTACCCTCATTTATTTACCCATACACGATACACCATTTTTATCTTTTTGTCTCGCCAACTTCCTACTCTTACCCTACACTCACTTTCAAGTTTCAACCTTTCAGTTTTCATCTTACCTAAATTTTTCTTTTCGGTAATTTGATCTTGATTGAATAAATAATCTGATGTTCTTTAATTTCTTCTAAAATTGTTCATATGTGAAAGTTGTGCATGGCAAGGAAATGCTAAGTTATTTTGTCTTGAATTCCAAAAATGAAACCAAAGAGGCACAGATTATTCGTTCAACTTTTCTTTTTAAAAAAAACTAAGAAAAGGGAAGATACCAGATAGTTATGGTCGTTCGAACGAAAGTTACTATCTTTTAATCCGTAAATAAAATTAAGTATCCTAATTATCGATATAAATTAGAGTGAAAATAAAGAGGGTGAAGAGATGGTGAAATAAAAGAAATAAATAAAGATAAGGGTATTTTCATCAAAAAATATAAATTTTGGTGGGAAATTTTAGAATTTGACGGAATATTCTACTTTTTCACATCGGGAACCGACTAAGGGGGCAAAATTTGATCGAAAGTGTTTTATTTTTTTTTTGGTTCAACGAAGCGCACTTAGTCGCATTACAATAGGGGAGGGGGGATTCGATCCTGGGACCTATTGTCCACAATACCTCTGTCTTAACCACTAGACTAAGACATCCTCGGTATCGAAAGTGTTTTATAAGGGTGTAAAATATTAAAAAAAAAAATTATAAGGGTGTAAATTTTTAAAACTTGATTTTATAAGGGGTAAAGATTAATTTACCCAATTTTTATTTGAGATAGTTGAGGAAGAGATGATGTGACAAGTAGGGATGTCAACGGATCGGTTTCGGATCGGATGGAGGCTCACCCGAATCCACCACCCGAATCCATATTGTCCACCCGACCCACCCGTCACCCGAGTAAACATCCACCCGAACCCGTCTCATCCATCATCCGCGGGTGATTCGGATGGATCGGGTTATTAATGGATGAGCATGTGACGACAATAAGATTTTTCTCTTTCTAAATTTGAGGGTTAAAGTTTTTAGGGTTAATATGCATGAGACAGTAAGTTTTGAGGGTATTAGGTATTTGAGTGTTTTTATTTTTATTTTTTTTTAAAGGAAAAACTTCTAATTTAGTTTGGTATAAATTTGATTGTCTTATTTCCGATAATTATTAGTTTTGAGGGTATTTGATTGTTTTTAGACTATTTTTTCTTCGGGTGGATAACGGGTCGGGTGACGGGTGGGTGACGGGTCGGATGGAGGTCCACCCGAAACCGACCCGAAACCGAACCCGGATCATCCGTCACCCGAGTTTCACCCGCTAGCTTCGGATTTTCATCCATTTAATTATATCGGGTGGATCGGATGTTAATCGGTTTCGGATGAGATTGACATCCCTAGTGACAAGTTCTATCTATATTTGTGTTATTCGTGGTAGAACTAGTTCAATTTAGTGATAACTAGAAATTGTTTAGAGTCGGTTTTTTTTTTACCCACCGTAGTACCATTGACCTGCCAGAAAAGCAAAAACAGTCTAGCCGCTTGACCAAACTTAATCATGAGTATGTTCAACGTTCAGGGTTAGCGTTGAGTCGAGTCGACTTCAACGATCCTTTTCACGGGCTAGATTATCGTCGGTCAAGTTGGTCAAAGTTGGTCAATCAAGGACCACATTTAGAGGAGCCCAACATAGAGTGTTGTACCATCCGAGACAAGCCAGTCACGATTGGTCGGGATAAAGTAGTTGATCGCGAATAGGGGAGGGGGTGGTGGTCACGCTTCCTTAACTCTGGCTCAAGCTCAACCCAAATAGGCCATAATAGTCCGGACGAGTTTTATTTGGAGACTTTGTGAAGGGCCCACCCGAAATTTAGGCAAATTGTTATGGGATATGAAAACTAGATCTTATGTGGCATGTCTATGAGTCGGGTCGAGCTGCCTTCTCCACGTTGGTTAGCTCAAGCCACATCCATATCGATCCAAATTGAATCTGCCTAATGGTCATGTCTACTTACAATTGTCAAGTACTTAATTTGTATACCTCAAGAAATTATCCATTAACTTCTAATTATTACCGCGAAAATAGTAGATGTTGAGCAGAAGTTGATGATAATATACTCATATCAATCTTACATTATCTATTAACGAATTCAAATAACCACTTTACTTTTTACCTTACCTTTCTTAAGTTACATTAAGTTACAAATGAGGATCGAGTACATCCAAGTATATATCCAACCCAAATTCCGGGAAGGATAAACTATTAGCATCCTACACTCGATGCCAATCAAAGACAAAATCAAAGATGTACTTACATCATTACATGGCATAAATGATCCCCTAATTAATAATATTCCCTCTTTTTTTCCATACTTTAACCAATCATTTTCCTCCAACTCCACCATATATATTATAATCCATAACACCTTCTAATCTTATATATATACCCTTTATCCCATTTCTCATTTCCTCACCTTTCTCATCCATCTTCCTTACTCATTCCCATACAAAAAAAATACCCAAAATTGCTACATTTTCATTTAATTTATCACATTATTCAAAAAAAAGAAAAAACCTATTTGTCATCCTAATAACGTTTTTAAAATTGTCTTTTCTGACTCTGTCATACAGCGGTCTAGAGTATCTCCCAATACAATGGATTTTGATGAGTTTCAAGAATCCGACTTAATGTTCTCTGAATACTCATATAATCAAAACGTTGATAATAATAATGAAGATGATAATGATGGTCGAAAACGTCGACATTACAATAACAAACCATCAAATGGGTCAACACGGACAATGAAGTTGAAGAACATTCCAAAGACACAGAGAAGGATGGTTGCATCCTCTGCACCGATGACTATACCATCAAGAGACAACTGTTTTCGATATGAAGATGATGGCGTGGCGTGTTTCGAGTCGTCTGATGAGGATTATGAGGATAATAGTGTTGATGATCAAGGGATGAGATTGCCTCCACATATAATTGTTGAGAGGAGGTTAAGTGGAGAAATGGCAAGGTCTTTTAGTCCTCTTAAAGGTAGGAATTTGTGTGAAGTTAGGGATTCTATTATGAGAATGACGGGTTTTCTCGAGAGATAATCTGAACGATTTTTCTAACACGTGTCATATGCGTTTGTAGAGGAATACCTACTAGCTATCCAAGAATAGGGAAAGGGGAAAATAATTGTTAAAGAGAAAATATTTTCCATGATTTAAAATAATTTAGTCATTTCTAGATTTTTATTTTTACTCCTTGTTTATTTACAAATAACAAGAGAGAATAATAATGATCCTTATTATGTTCAAATGTAATGATCAAGAGTTATTCCAGATGAAATTGTAATGTTTTAATTACCAGTTTAATGTATATATATATATATATATGTATATATATTGGAGTATTTTGTCTGAAATATTATACAGTTATGAGTAATTTTTTTCCTTTAGTTTATATGGACTGAGTGAGGTTGGATGGAGAAAACGATAATATTATCCTTAAAATTTCACAATTATTACAATTCTTAAAATACAATAATGTTAAAATAAGAAGAAAGAGTTCAAGTCTTTATCTAACACTCTTAACTCTGAAATATTTCACATTTGTCTTGAATCTCCAATTTGGCCATTTACATACACCAGTTAATCTGTCTCATCTACTTGATATCGAGTACATGAATCTCATACATTATACATTCATATTTCAATAGTTCTCTTAATTAATACTTTCTTCATTTCATTCAATAGTTATCATTACTTAAAATTTCTTTTACAATACTTAAAACAAGTTAATTATCAACTGTAATGAAAAAATACTCCGTAAAGCAAGTAATAATATGGCAAAATAAAATAATTAGACAAGGACACTAGACAAAATTGTCAAATAACAATTATTGCATTTAATTAGTAAATTAATCACCTCCACCATCTTTTACTAATGTGAGATCCCTAAGCATTATTCAACTTTAAGAACGAACTAGCTAGACATAATTGGATTGGGTAAATGTGTCAAATGGAAATAATTGACTTTGTTTATTTTTGGAACGGCCAACTAAATTATTCGAAATTGATAGATGTTGACTTGTTAGAATTGCCTTCATTTTAGATGGATTGCCAAGTGTTAACTAATTGATGCTTGAGGTGACACTTATATTAGGATAGGATAGTGTCATTAGGATGAATACGTGTTTTTGCGATTTAATTTTAGCTCATTTTATTCCGGTTTTGTTTAATTCAGATTAAATTTATTCTTTTTAGTTCTGTTCAATATCTTTTAAATTTTTTTTCTTTAACTTTATTTATTTCGATTTAGCTTCGTTCAGTTTAATTCAATTCAGCTTCATTCAACTTAATTTAATCAAGTCCGGTTTAGCTTTTCAAAAAAGAAGCAAAGAAAAAAAGTCATTAGCCATCTCAAAATCAATACTATTACATTAATATAGTGAAAGGATATAATATACATATTATTATGTGGAAAATCTCTAATCATATGTGTCTCATAGTTATTTTAATTTACCAAGTTTAAGTACATTGTATCACATTAGTTGTTTCCGTTGTTCTCTTGTTATATAAATTTCGTGAATTTATATCCTAATGGATGGTCGAAATTCATCTAATGATGGAAAATACTCGATTAAATTGCATTTTTTATGAATTTTATCACTTGAATTACATAAAATTGAAAATATAAATAGTCGTCTCTATTTTCTAATACTTGGCTTCATCTATAAATTAGATTATTCAATTAAGAAATTTGACCTAATCGACCAATAGATTAGAGGATCAAAATGTCTTTATCAATCTGATATTTGATAAGCCTAGAGCAGATTTTGATCAATACTATATTATTATTAGATTTTGTTCGATAATCGGTACCAAAAAATGTCATAATAATTGATTAAACAAAGTCGGAAATAAATAAAAGTAATAACACTTAGAATAGTCTCTCCTTGGCAAGAGCTTACTTTTTAACATTAATATTCTTTTTATCTTCCGATTATTGAATTGGAATATTTACATTTAGTTAATGATAAATTGATAATGGTCAATTTTGTATGGAGAATTAATGAACTTAAAAACGAGATCATTCCAGTCAATTATGAGTTTATTATATTTACGAGCAGTTTACTAGACCAACGACCGATTCAACCCTATTTCAAATAAAACGTTATTTGATGTATTTAACATAAATCATATTAAAATATACTATATTTTATGAGATAAGTATTTCGCATTTTCGTGTTAATCGTTACATTACACATATTTGGAATTTTGGATAAAACATAACATAATTACCATCACTTCCACAAATTCACGAGGCATAAGAAGACAAATAAATTTGAGAAGAAGTGTACGTAAAATATATATTTTTCTAATAATAATAATAAGAAGAAGAATATATATTGTAATTCCGTTCACGTAATTAGTAAAAAGAATATACGTAGCATAGGACTTTGGCATTCTCTAGCGTTCATGGCAATTTGGATACCACGTAGCAACTGTCTATGCATCTTCATACACACCTGGCTTCCTTCTCGTTTTTGTTTCGTTATATTTAGCATCAAATTGTTGGACTTTTTTTGTTTGTTCAACTATTCTTACTCGTGACGAAAAGCAACTTGTAACGTCTTATAATCATTATCTTTTTTAATATTATTCTAATAATTTATAAGATGATATACACTAGTGATGTGTCACAAACGAAAAATTGTGTTATTTTGTTGATCTTGAAATGAATTGATGAGTTGGTGGTTTTTGTTGGAATCTCTCCTAAAGATTAAGAGAGTTATAGTAGTATATCTGGTAAATGAGTCAATCAGCCGGTTAGAGTTTGGTTGAATTGGATCACTTTCGGGTTGTGTAGTTTCGAGTTTGGGTTATTTTTGGGTTAACTATTATCAAGTTATTTGTGAATAACAATCATTTTATAACAATAAAAATCCGGGTAAGGTTATACTAGGCAAGGTCAATTTGGGGTTCAAGTTTTGAATTTCGGTGTCGGATTAGGTCAATTTTATTAGATCTACTTATGAGTAGGGTGCAGTTAGCATTGTCATTATGACACTGAAATTTTTAGAAACCAAATTACTAATACTTTGCAAGCTACAAATGAAATTAAATAAAGTAGTGTATAACTTAAAAAAAACAATTTGTAATAGCTTCAAGTAACTTTTTCATATGTATTTTTTTGTTTTAAACCATTCAATTTAGTTCGAATTCAAGCTGGGTCAAAACGCTACTCCGCTATGACAATAAAACTTCTCATGAATTTTAACACTAATGCATTTTAAGGCTCGTTATTTACAAAACCTCTAATATAGGCTAGAACAATCTCTTGCCACTAATGAACTAAATGTAAATGCACGTAAACATAACTCGTGATAACATTTACAAATTACAAAGGTAAATGTATAATCGAGTAAAACACACTTAAATATCCCTTTACTATAAAAGGGATAGAATTTAAAGAGCTCTTATTGGTTGATGGAAATTAAGAAAAGAAAAAAATTTAATCAATGTGGGGTCCGCAATGTTCATTTACATAATTAATTACTTCAATTTAGTTTTCTCACTACTTTCGTTAATTAAATAAGTTACAATCTATAATTACACATCGAATATGAAATCTTCCGAAATTCTAACTATTCAATTTCAACAGTAAAAATCAAATCTTTAATGATCGATAATAAGTTAACTAATTTTACATAAATTAAAGGTATAGATTAAATATAATAATATGATTGAGACGCCTAGATATAGTATATTCCAAGATTAAAGGAATTGTTAATACTCCATTTAACATGCACTAATAAAATGATTAAAGTGAGTGACAATGAGTATAAAACAGAAACAAAAAGTGAATATCAAATATAATAATATATAAATTGGCAAAAAATAATACATTCAAATACTGGAAATTAACAAATTAAAATTGTTGAGAATTGGAAATCAACGAAATTATGTAACTCCGTCTTAAATGTACATAAAATAGAGTAAGATTTACTTCGTATATTATATGGTCGGAGTTTTTTGGGTAGTTTGAGAATCAGACTAATAATAATTTGGGTTCATTACGATGGTTATGAACTTAGAATTTAAACTTAAGTATAATTTTAAAATCTATATATATTTTTACCGGTTATTATCCGTCTTAAATTTAAAACAGGTGAGTATTAGTTCCGATGGGTTATAGACTTATAGAACAACTATTTTATTTTGGCCATGCATAATGCATTTTTTTGTTTGATTCATGCTACATATGTATATTTGATCCGTCCTAAACTTAAACCGATAATGTGTCCTATATAAGAATTTGTATAATTTTATAATGTCAGCAGGTGCATTATTTTTATCCACGTCTAAGTTAAGCGTATAAATTCTTTTTATTTTTTTACATCGATATCTACAATACTAAAATTATATTTTTTATTAAATATATTCACATTTTCATTTTTTTTTCTCGATTTAAAAAAATTAAACCCGTGCATTTTTTGCACGGGCGTAAAACTAGTAAGTAAACAAATAACTAAAAAAATAAAAGTATAATTTAATCGGCTTGCAGTAATGTTAGTGATAACCTCTCAATTATTGAACAATATTAGGTATTTTATTCTATTTTTCCAGTAAGTTAAAGTAATACTGAGTATTTTTTTTAATAAGGGAAAAAACTAGATTGATCATCTAAAATAAGACCAATTTATTTCATCATTCGAATAAGAGAGGTAAATTGAAGAAACCGACTTTCAAATAAGCATGAAAACGGTTTCACAAAAATAATGTTTAATTATTACTTCGTCGAAGAAATGAAGCTCCAATTTCACATCTTTGATAATACTAGAAATTTCTCAAGGAAATTGTCAAGTACTACGGATTGAGTTAATAACACATAAATACTAATGACATTGAGATTAACTTTGAGATTCCTAAATATTTAGCTGTTAAAATGTCTTCTTTTAAAACGAGAGGTTGCGTAACCAGAATACTAATGACATTTTTTGTGCTCCCAACAAAACGAAGTTACCATTATATATAACCTCTTATAGAAATCAATTTTATTACTTTTTATTCACAATCTGCTTTACGATAATCGATATTAAACTGCCGTGAATAAGATAAGAAGGATTACTTTATGGTAGTCTTATTGTTTTAATAGAAATCAATTGCGGAGTAACATTTATATTTCAAACGATATTTTAGTAAATTAATCCGATCTATTTGATATATGACACATAGAGTTATCTCTACGACTCAATATGTACCGTTATTATGGAAATAATAATAAGAAGATAGTATTAGAAGGTAGAATATCTTACATATAATGTATTCTAAGGATGTATATATTCAGTATCTTTTTCTAGGTTGATATGCAGGGATTAGTTTCCTCTGTTATTAGGTTTCTAATTTGTATATATTGAGAGGTATGTTGTACTACGATATACACTTTCTGATTCAATAAAGTGATTTCCAAATTATCATGGTATCACAGAGCTAGGTTAACACAAAAAAAGGGGAAAAAAATCAAATCAAACAAAATTAAAATCATCAAAGGAGGAACCATGCCAGGAGATGATGGCAAGGGTCTGAGAACCAAAATCATTCCAACGAGTTCTCCTCTTTACCTTCACCCATCAGATAGCCCCAATCTCATGCTGACGCAAATTGTTTTTGACGGAGACAACTATGATCAATGGGCTCCCGCCGTCAGGAATGGATTGGATGCAAAGAATAAGTTGGGATTTGTTGAAGGAAAGGTAAAAAAGCCTATTGTGACAGACGAAGAAGATGACGTCGAATCCGTGGCTTGGAGACAATGCAACGCTATGCTGAAAGCGTGGCTACGGAATGTAATTAAACCAATACTACACCCAAGCATTACTTTTGAGCAGAATGTTTCAGAAGTGTGGGAAGAGCTGAAGAACCGGTACTCTGCCGACAACGCGCCAAGGGTACACCAATTGAAAGGAGAACTTGCGGAGTGCAAGCAAGGGAGGCTTTCGGTAGTAGAGTACTACACGAAGATGAAGACCATTTGGGACGAACTTGCAAACTATAGCAAGATCCCGAACTGTACTTGCGGAGCAGCGGTTGAGATGGCAAAGGAACGGGAAGAGGAGAAGGTCCACCAATTTTTAATGGGGCTTGACAAAAATTTGTACGGACATGTCCGTACAAACCTGCTGATGGAAGATCCAATAACCAATCTGTCCCGAGCCTATGCACTGACTCTGCGAGAAGAAAGGCACTCGAATGTGGTGAAGATTAAAGAAGAAAGTAATGAGGCGGCTATGGCTGCAAGGTTTGTTAGTGCAGGAAGGGGAAGAGGAGGCTATTCCGCGAGACAAGATCAAGGGGAAGAAGAGATGCCACCACCCCAATGCACTCACTGTGGAAAGTATTACCACACGGAGGATAACTGTTACGACAAGCACGGGTATGAAACCGTGAAGAGTAGAGAAATAGGAAGAGGTCGTCGTGGAGGTAGTAGCCGTGGACGTGGGAGAGGACGTTCACAGGGACGCGGCCAGCAAGGGAACCATCAGGCCAATGCAGTAAGCAACACAACAAGTGCAAAGGAAACAGAGGGTTCGAAACAGAATGTACCATTCACAATTGATAAGATCGAGAAGATTCGCTCTTTGCTCAATACGAGTCCCGAAGGTAGTGACAATCTAGCAGGTATGCACGTTAATTTTGACAAAAGATGATTAATTGATAGTGGAGCGTCGCACCACATGACGGGAAGAAGAGATTGGCTTACAAACATATGGGTTGAGGACCCTTCATTCGTTGGTTTACCTGATGGAAGGAGTGTAAAGGCCAGTGAGCATGGAGAAGTATTTTTGAATGAAAAGTTTGTCTTAAAGGATGTATTATACGTCCCTTCACTTACTTGTGACTTGATCTCCGTCAAGCAATTAATTCACGAAAACAATTGCGTAGTAACATTTTTGCCAAACTATTGTGTAATGCAGGATCGGGTTACGAAGACGGAGATTGGTAGAGGTGAGCACAGTGATGGGGTTTATTTATTTTCGAACTAGTACAAGCGAACAAGCAAGGAAGGTGTCGATGACGAAGGAAGGCGAGCTATGGCACAAGCGACTTGGCCATCCATCTAGTAGTAAATCATCCTTATTTTCTGCATTACTTGGTTGCAATTTAAATTGGAATGGCAGCCAAGTTTGTGATTCTTGTTGTGGGGCTAAGAAAACTCGTTCGTCTTTTAGCCTTAATAATAAGCGTTGTGATACACTATTCGGTTTAATTCATTGCAATATTTGGGGAAAATATCATGTTGCTAGTTTATCGCGTGCTCATTATTTTTTGACCATAGTTGACGATCATAGTAGGGGAGTGTGGATATATCTTATGAAAGAAAAGAGTGAGGCAGGAAATTTAATGAAATTTTTTTGTCAAATGGTCAAAACACAGTTCGGAAAAAGCGTCAAAATAATACAAAGTGACACTCCCTGATGTTGGCACAAATCAGGAAGTCAGTACCGAGAGGGACTTTCCAGAAAGTAGTCCAGAAGGTATTGTGACAGAAACGGCAGCGACTCCACGTGAAAATACGGAGTCAGAAAATCTCGGTCGAGGAGCGAGAGATAAGCGAGAACCGTATTGGAAAAGGGACAATGTGTGCAAGTCTATGAGAATTGTAAAACCCATCACGTCAGCTCATCAAGACCAATCAAAGTCTTCGCAATCAGGTACTCGTTACCCTTTAGTTAACTATGTTATTACGGATTGTTTTTCTGACAGTCACAGGGCATATCTGGCCAAGCTCGACGAGGTTCAGGAACCTGGAAACTACCGAGAAGCAGCTGGGAATCCCAGGTGGCAAGAAGCAATGCATAACGAAATCACGGCACTTGAAAAAAATGGGACTTGGAAGGTGGTTGACTTACCAATCGGAAAGAATCCCATTGGGTGCAAATGGGTGTATAAAGTGAAGTACAAAGCCGATGGGTCAGTCGAACGATACAAGGCTAGATTGGTAGCTCAAGGTTTCACACAAGTGGAAGGGATAGATTACCATGAAACATATGCCCCGGTCGCAAAAATGACAAGTGTGCGATGTTTGTTGGCCGTCGCAGTCGCAAAGAAATGGGAAATCGATCAACTAGATGTCAACAACGCATTCTTACATGGAGATTTGGAGGAAGAAGTCTATATGCGGATTCCTCAAGGATTTGAACGAAAGGGGGAGAATAAGGTTTGTCGGCTATTAAAATCATTATATGGCCTGAAGCAAGCGTCGCGGAATTGGTTTGCGAAACTAACGGATTCTTTGAAAAGGTATGGTTTCGTTCAATCTCTAGCCGACTATTCCTTATTCACCTATAACAGTGGAAAAACTTTCATTGGGGTATTAGTCTATGTGGACGATATGATAATTGTTAGTAATGACAACATTGCAAGCAAAAAATTCAAAGTCTTTCTCGATAAGCATTTTGGAATCAAGGACTTGGGAAAGCTAAAATATTTCCTAGGGATCAAAGTAGCACAAGGGCAAAAATGATTATTTCTCAACCAACGGAAATATGCATTGGGCATAATCGAAGGAGTGGGTATGAGCGGCGCGAAACCTGTGTACACACCTATGGAAATGAATCATCAGCTAGAGCTTGCAAATGGTGAATTACTAAGGGATGCAATGAAGTATAGAAGATTGGTGGGTCGTTTGGTTTATTTGACGATAACACGACCAGACCTAGTATACGCGGTCCATATATTGTCGCGGTTCGTAAGCAATCCAAGAAGAGATCATTGGGATGCCGCTTTGAGAGTGGTTCGATACATAAAGTCCAATCCGAGCAAGGGAATCGTTCTGAGAAGAGACTCGGATTTAGAGCTACGGGGTTATTGTGATTCGGACTATGGAAGATGCACAGTGACAAGGAGATCCTTGAGTGGTTACTATGTCTCTCTTGGATCATCCCCTGTTTCGTGGAGAGCAAAAAGACAGGCCACCGTATCGAAGTCTACGGCGGAAGCTGAGTATCGTGCAATGGCAAATGCTACGAGTGAACTGATTTGGCTAAAATCATTTTTAGCTTCTTTGGGAGTTTTTCATACAAAGCCGATGATGTTATATTGCGATAATCAAGCCGCGATCCATATTGCAAAAAATCCGGTGTTTCACGATAGGACGAAACACATTGAAATAGATTGCCACTTCATTAGGCAACATCTAGTCGAAAACACCATAAAGACCATGCACGTTCGTAGCAAGGAACAAGTAGCGGATTTGTTCACTAAAGCACTTGGAAGCGAGGCATTCAATCATTTGCAGCGCAAGTTGGGACTCGAACTTCCGAGTAGTCCAACTTGAGGGGGAGTATGGAAATAATAATAAGAAGATAGTATTCGAAGGTAGAATATCTTACATATAATGTATTCTAAGGATGTATATATTCAGTATCTTTTTCTAGGTTGATATGCAGGGATTAGTTTCCTCTGTTATTAGGTTTCTAATTTGTATATATTGAGAGGTATGTTGTACTACGATATACACTTTCTGATTCAATAAAGTGATTTCCAAATTATCAGTTATTATCCATTTTAAAGTGTGCGACGGTGCGTATCAAAATACTTAATTTATCACCCAAAAAATGATATTATTTTTGTTTTTGTTACCCCACCTAGTGGTATATGACCGTCTTATTGTTCTTAGTAAATGGAGTACTTGATTCTTTGCCATTTTTTTGTTTGATCAAAAAATTTAAAATTATGTCTTGGAGTAAGTAAAAAAGAAAAGTCCAATATTTTACTCAAGTAACACATATGGTACCTTCCGAGTTCCAACCTTTATTTCAGTCAATTTTTCTCAATTGACAAATGCTTTAAGTTCTAATCGATTTTGAGTTGAACCCGTCAATATTAAAATTCTTTTTATAACCCACATTACATTAAAAAAACAACTTAATTTTCTCAATTTTTTTTGAATTACTAATGGAATTTTTGAAAATATAGAATAAGGTAAAGTGGAGAATATACACTCAAAAGATGCAAACTCTTATTTTATAGATATATTCGTATTAAGCTTAAAACGGTTTAAATAAATATAATAAAGCAGAATCTCAATTTATTTCATAATTCATATACTTTGTAGTTTGTATGATATATGTGTGACAATAAAACATGATAACAAAAAAAAGAAAGAAATATGGCATTTGGCAAATGCCAATCTTGTTCATCTTGATTGCTCAAAAAAAAAAACAATCATATAAATTTCAATTACAAATTATAAAAATTTGACTTTTGTTTTCCCTATTTTCCTAAAACTATTCCAATCCTCAAAAATGAAAAGCTCCAACAAAAAATTATGAACTTTTCTACTATTTTTCCTCATTTTATAGACCCAAAAACTCCAAAATGAGTAAAAAAAAAACACCCAAATTGTAGATAATAATAATAATTATAGAAAAAAATGCTAGGATTCAAGAAATCCTGTCAATTTAAGAATAGAATTCCTAAATTGAATCAAATTCTTTTTCCCTTTAGAATTCCTGTTAAATCCACTTGATCTTCGATCTACAATAACATGAGGGGGCACCATTTCATCCCCATGCATAAAATCATCATCATCATCATCAAAACAATCCACCCCGTTATTTTCATGTCGAAAAGAAGAAGAAGGTGATGAAGAGGAACTCCCGGGTATATTCAGAGGAATAGACAAGGAGTTCCTATTCCCATCCTTCTTCCCTTTAACCACTCGATTTCTACGTCTATTTGACGTAGAAAACGAGTGGTGCCCTATTGGGCTACTTTGATCAGATGAGTAGTAATACTCATCTGAGAACATTATTTCCGACTCTTGTAATTCCATGACCTTGAAATCTCGAAAATATATCTATATTGTTTTTGAGTTAAGGGGTTTTGAGTTTTTTTTGTTGAGGTGAAATGAGGAATAAGGATGAGTATTTATAGGTGTGTGTTAATTGAGAATATTATTGGGAATATTATTGAAAAGGGTAAAATGGGAAATAAAAAATGTGAGATGGAATTTGTTGTTGATTGGATAATAAATGTAAAATGAGTACACTATTATTAAGAAAAGGTGTCCTAATAATGTAGTAATGTTGTGTAACCATTGCTTTCGGCCCACGGTTTGTATGTCCTTGAAAAATATTTCTCACTCAGTTCGGTTAATTGTTATTGTTTGATTTTGCCAAAACATCTGGAAGATTAATATTTATTGTAAGATGATAAGTATGCAAAATCGAGTGAAATTCCTCATCAAAAGAAATCAATAATAACCAAATAAGTGATTGAAACAACCCAAAATAAAATAAAATAACAAATAATCTGCACTGGGAGAGTATAGTACAAGACAATTTTATACCGTAAAACGATCTGTTTTATTATAAAACACATTTATTTATTGCTATAAAATAAGTTATTTATAATACGATCGTTTTATTGTTTGAGAACGTCTTAGAGTATAATTTGTTGCGTGTAATTAAAAGATGATTATTTAGATGTATTTCTATAAACAATTAAGACGGTCAAATACCACTAGGTGGGGAGTGGGGTAATAAAGACAAAAAATAGCCATTTTTTAGATGATATTTAGGATGATTTGGTATGTATTTGACCCGTCTTGTATTTAAGACGGATAATAACAATCTAAAATGAGAATTTGTGTTCTATGAATTATTTGCAGGGGCGTATTTAGGGGGTGCAGGGGGTTCACCCGCACCCCCTTTGTTCCGAAATATTAAAAATTTAGTTTCAATAAATTTATCAAATATTTGGCGGTGTAGTGGTTAGATGCTGAAGTTTTATATGAGTTCGACCCCCATAACTAACATTTTTACACTTTTATTTCATTTAGTAATAAATTTTGACTTTAATGCTTATTTAATGTTCTAATATCATATTATCGGACTACAACTATTTCGATTATATTATAAAACGTAATTTTTTCACATTAAAGTTTTATATATACTTACAAATTTATACTTCCTCCATTCCAATCAATTTTATACATTTGTTTTATTCACGTTTGTCAATACTCGTATTCTTTTGTTAACATCATTAGTTGCATATCGATAAAAAATATAAAAAATTGATATTCATAATGTACTCGGTAAGACAATTTAAACAAGATCTCACATGACTAGCTTTTATGTTATATATTAGAAATTGTGTCGAAAATTCACTCGACTTATAAATAGTGTCCATAAAGTGAAATGAAATACAAAGTATTTTATTTATCCCTTCTTGAATTATTTAGAACCAAATTTTCTAATTTTGTGTTTTACTTTAGCCGCACGATTTTTGTGTTTAAATTTTAGCTCTATCGCCAAAATAATTGTTAAATTTTTGCACCCCCTGTGCTCTAGTCCTAGATACGCCACTGATTATTTGGAATATGCTACTAGTAGTTTCAATATGTGGCAAAATCTAATTGAGCTTGATTTCGTCAAAAGGATAAATGATGAATTTAAGCTAGTGAGAAAGAAGCCACATGGCTTATTGAGTTGTTTAATTTTATTTTATTTTATTATTTGCTAAGCCATGTGTAATGTCCTTCCTTTAAACTTATTTTTATTTAATTTAATGCCCATTTTATTTGATAGAGTTTCAAAATATATCAAGGCAACTTGGGTTTGATCTTATCCATTTAAAATTATGGACAAGTGCATTTGAAAATTTGGTGAACGAGATATATGTTAAAATTGATATGAGGTCGTCCTCAAAAATTTGGTGAAATGACACTTGACTCAAGACAATCCCGATAATTAATAGAATTTGAAATAATTAGCGACTTCAGATGAATGTAAACGTGATCATGGTTACCTTAAAATGATTTCAAATAAAGGTTAATGGTTTGTAGTCTTGTACGGACTAAAAATAAAATCGATTAAGTTCTAATCCAACTACAGAGATCAAATATGAGTCAAGTGTGGAATCGACTTTGAGGTCATTCCAACGGAAATCGAATTGAACTCTAACTGAACTCGGCACCAAACTCAAGCCGAGTTCCAATCAAAGAATTCCACACTAATCAAACAAGCTCACTAATGAACGACTAGGGGGTGTTAACGATCTCGAGTTTGGCCTTGCTCGGCTTGTGCTCGATTACAAAAACTCGAGCTCGAGCTCGAGCCGATCTTACCCGAGCTTGAAAAAAATGCGCTCGTTACAAAGCTTGCGAGTTTTAACACGAACTCGAGCCAAATGGAGCCTCTATAAAATTGTTTAATTTTTATTTTTTTCTTCCGGTATTTTCAATAACAACGTTCGAAAATTTGATGTAAAAATATTTAACATCAACAAGATATTTAATATATATGATACAAAGATATAATATTGATAAAATATTTTTATAAAATATGATTAATATTTTATGTAATCTCAAATGTTCGAGCCGCTCGCGAACTTTTCGAGTCGAGCCAGCCTTTGCTCGGCTTGACTCGTTAAGCTCTCGAGCCGAGCCCGAGCTCGAGTCGAGCTCATACGAGCCGAGTTTTGACCGAGCCGATCTCGAGTTGCTCGCGAGCTGTCTCGTCTCATTAACAGCCCTATAAACAACTTTAATAATAACCCGAATCAAACCCGAACCGTTACTTTACAAAAACCAGTGGCAGTGTGGGATATGTTTCAGGGTGCGCACAAGAGGCGTAAGTGATACGGAGTATGTCATAGAATAGACAGACAACAGAGGCAGCCACACGTTTCGCGCCAATACTAACAGCTGCTCCTCCACTGGTATGCCTCTTCACTCTTCACTCTTCTCTCTTGTTTCAGCTTATCGTCGCAATTTTTCAATTTTATTTTGTACACCAATTATTGGACGGACCTACACAGTATTTAACTCGTTTTAATATTAAGACGGAATTTGGGCGTTGCCAATTGTTGCAATGCTTAATATTTGAAAATTCCAATTTTGAGACATGGGTGAGCTCTGTAATTGTAATTCTTAAGTGGGTTTTCTCTGTCGTGTATTAATTTTGTTCAAATAATGTTTGATATCGTCATGAATTTAGGAAATTTAATGCAGTGTTGTCTTTTGAGCGTTTGTTGTTCATTGAGGCATTTCATCGAACAGTTCGAATGCTCAACATGAATATGTCATCCAGTATATTTTAACCTGAATCGTAATTTCACCAATCTAAGGCCTTGTTTTTTTGGACGGAAACTAGCCTTTCCGATGAATCTTAAGGATGTTTCTATCTGGGCAGTGTTCTTATGTATGTAAATTCATAAATTTGGTGTCTTTCTATGGGATATTATGATGTGGTAGATGATTAAAGTATGGTTTCTTTACGCAGTACGAAATATTCTTACAGAAGCAAACACTTGGTGCAGAAGTTCATCCCTTTTAAACGTTTGTAGAATTGTGAAGTTGTGTGTTGGCAATGAGAGGGTAGAAGATGATTGTTACTTGTAGCAGAAACCCGGTTTCCCTCGGCTTTCACAACATTTCTTTAGATCAGGTTATCCACATTGTACTTTGTCTTTTTAGTGTTTTGCTCTGCATTGTTATTGAATACTTGTCTTATGTTCATTTCATTTCGACTTTGTAGGCGACGATGAGCAAAGTTAGATTAGGGTTGCAGATATCACGAAGGATGATGCATCTACAAAGACCTCTATTGCTCTCCATCACAGGCACCAAGGCAAGAAACTTATAACTATTAATTCTCTAATTGATTTTACCTGTACAGGTTTAATACATTTTTGTAATGTTTGCTACTCGGTCATGATCAGTGTTGCTCCAACCCAGTTGTTCGACGGTCTTTGTCTTCTTCTCGTGCAATTGAGAAGTGAGCTTTTCTGCTTCACGCTTTTAGTCAATTCCTTCATTTTCTACATTAGTGAAGATGTGAAGTTTTGTTAATACTGTCAATATGTTGCTTGAATACATAAGACGGTTTTTTCTCTTGAAGATCTGTTAATACTGTCAAGAAGTCAGGGAAGAAAGAGCATCATTTGTGGAAAAGTAAAGATTCTGCGGGGTCCGGTCAAAAAGCTATGAATTTAGTTCGAACTGTAAGTTTTTGGATTCCTATGTTAGTATGTTAAGATAGAGGCGTGAAGTATACTTCATCGTTTTTGGAAGTTTTCACACCGTTATTTGCCTATTGCCTTTACAGATTGGCAAACTACCTAATGAAAAAGAGGCTGTTTATCAAGCGCTTGACGAATGGATCGCATGGGAGCTGGAGTTTCCATCGATTGCTGCAGCTAAGGCTCTGAAAATCTTGAGAGAGAGGAAGCAATGGTTGCGTTTGATTCAGGTATGACCCGTATATTTAGTTCTCAAGTTTTTTTTTGTTTGTATATTCTTTAGTTAAAAACTGTCTTCCTAGAGTGATGTAATCTGCAACTAGTAGTCACGGTAGTATCATACTCCATAGTTGTTTGGTTCCACCACCATTAACTTTAGCGTTGATGATCATTGAGTCTCCTATCGTGCTAAAGCTGGATCATGTACTTATTATGACGCTAATAGGTTGCCAAGTGGATGTTGAGTAAGGGTCAAGGTACAACAATGGGAACATACGACTCGGTTCTATTGGCATTTGACGAGCTGGGGAGAATAGATGAAGCTGCATCGCTGTGGAACATGATTTTGCACACCCATACTCGTTCTATCTCAAAGAGATTGTTCGCTAGGATGACATCTCTCTATCATCATCATGATCTGCCTGATAAAGTTATAGAGGTAATGAGAAACTCATGTCTTTAACGAAATCTATCTATTTCTGTAGTTAAATACATCTGTAACGAAATGCAACATGTCTTTTGAAAATCCCTATTTAAACTATGTCTAGTTACATGTATAGCCTAGTGCTCGCAATTGGGTTTGAAGTTTACTGAATGCACTGGAGAAGCCTTAGTTTAGTTTTCTTCTGTCTTTTCGATGTTGGTGCCTGGTGGTCATAATATGCTAGGCATCACGGACACTTCTCTTAATTAGCCGTCCCGTGTCCGACACACGGACACCCGACACTCTTTGGATAGTTACAAGTTTTCAACTGATGATGCACAAAATTGTTGTTTTACTAAATCAAACATGACAAACTTTACATTTAATCTATACCATTTTGCAAAAATGCTGATCAAAGTCGACATTGGTTGATTACCGAAGTAAAATGAGGGCAGTAAATCTGGAATGGAGGTTGATTACCGACATTGGTCCCACCACTGGTTTCTAACGAGTTGCACTTGGAAAAAATCAGGTTTTTGCAGACATGGAAGAAATAGGTATTCGACCTGATGAAGATACAGTGAGGAGAGTAGCCCGAGCCTTTGAAAAACTCAATCAAGCAGACAAGAAACGTCTGGTTCTTGAAAGATACGGGTGTAAATGGAAGTATATTCACTTTAATGGAGAAAGGGTCAAAGTGAGAAGAGATCCAACCTCCTGATTAAATGCTGTATGTACATATGCTGATATTCACTCATGCTCGTGAATTCTGACCATTGAAATATAATGCAATGCCGGAATGATGTTCTATACGAGGCTGGATCAAATCCGGAACTGGATTTTGGATATAAGAAGATGGTAAAGGTTTGATTTCCGAGACTCACATATCTTAATTTTGAAACAACCCGTGCAATTTCTGCACGGGGTTAAAACTAGTTTGTGTTAAATAAGAACCAAATTTCACGGACCTGTAACAGCCGGTACTCAAAAGTAACAAAAAAAATGGAAAAACTTCATAAATCTAGAAATTAAGTAGATTTTATTAATGGAAGGCACAAATCTTGTTTCAGACGGACACTTTTCGTCTGAAGCTTACGGACTTATTGTAGCCATTTTTAAGGGTAACTAATTTGCGATATAACATTTTGTTATTAAATGGATTCATCTTATTTGAAACGGTCTGAAGCAAGAATTTCTGGGAGTAAGGAGTAGTAATAAAAGTCCATCATCAGAAGATGCACTTTAAATTCTGATTCCAGTCACAACGTTTATTAAATGTGTGACCGTCGCAGCTAAAATAAATAGCATCCAATTTAGCCTTCCAAAAATAATGGCCTTCTCTAGCACCACTATCGCACAGCTTAGGTTCAACTCCATCTTTGAATGAATCAAAAGCTCTATTTCTCTGATTTCCCCACCTTAACCTACAAAAATACAGTGTTCTTCCAAAAATGTTGCGTTTGAACTTCCAACTGAAGTATTCACCTTTGGCAAGAGAATGTTCACCAAGATCAGCATTTCCTGCTTTGCAATGTACTATCAATGGCTTCGATCCGTCGTCTATATCATTTATCACATAAACTCGATGGTTAAATATAAAAAATTGATCAACATTACTACTATGATTAGCAGCATCTATGGAGGATGCATAGCTTGAAACCATCATCACTGAAAAAAACAAGATAATTGATATATTACGATTGTTTGCCATCACAAAACTAATTAACTTTTCTTAGGTTTATGTTTTAATGAATGTATGATTGTATGGTTTACATATACATACATATATATATATATATATATATATATATATATATATATTGTGTACACGAGGTTATAAAAGGATAGTATATTCTTCTTCTATTAAATAAAATTAAATATGGGAATTATAACCTATTTTATTTTGTTTTTCAATAAAGAATCATATTTCAAAAAAATATATTCTTTTTCTAATAAATAAAACTAGTTTTCGAGCCGTGCAAAATTGGACGATTATTTTTAAGATAATTGTTGTAAATAATTAACATTTACAAAATATTGAATGTATGAAATGTTTCTATATTTTATATAGAGAAGATACAACAATAGTATAAGGGATTGTTTGGTTACCCATTAAAATTATGGGATGTTGAACTTCCTAGGAAGTGTAAAATCGTGATTTTGTTTGGTTGCCAAGATCATGGGAAATAGAACTCCCTACATGAATTTACTTCCTCCATTATGTGGGAAGTCACTCACCAACTCCCCCATTGATCATTAGAACTTCCCACATGAATTAACTTCCCATATGCGAACCAAAAACTTTTTGCGAATTCACATGAATTGGAAATTCATGTGATCTTGAAGTTCCCGAGAATTTTAATTCTCTTATGTCAACCAAACAAGCCCTAAGTTATTTTATTTTTGAACAAAAAAGCATACCCGATTATCTTTACCAATTTATAAGTAATTCCCAAATTCAAAAAATTGAGTCAGAGATAATTTTCTACTAATTTTAAACCCGTGCAAATAAATTTCTTTAAAAATTCTAACATTGAATTCATAGTTCACAACTTTTGAGCGTGTACTACCTTTACCAATTCAAAGCATTCAACTCAAGTAATAACCTCTGTTAAGCATAAAGAATCAAATCGGCACAATTAAGGACACAAATCACGTTTGATTTGTGCACCATCAGAATATAATCCTTTCCCTTATACTTAGCTGCATATATTCCCTTTCCCATATTCTTAGCTATTCTATTCTATATTTACATTATGTACATTAAGTAACATATCTTTCTCTTTGGTAAGTTTCTGTATTCATGCAAGTATATAATCTCTGTACTCTTATGTTATCGTTATCAATACAATTCACAATATTATTCAATACTCCCTCCATTCAAGTCCACACTACCACTTTCTTTTTACACGTTTGCCAACGCGTATTTTATGCGGTAAATATTGTTAGCTACGTATTTTCAGAAATTATAAAAGTTAGATATTAATAATATACTCGTAAAGACGAATCAAACAAGATCCCATATGGATATAATTTCATTTACGTATCGAGAGAAAATCGGATTTGAATGATCGTTTGTGAATAGTGTGTAAAATGCATAGTGGTAGTGTAGTCTTGAATGGAGGGAGTACTTTACATGGTATCAGGATTCATATCGGTCCTAATACTAGCCACCCTCTCCGCTGCAACCACCAACACCGATATACCCATGGCAACCACCAGCACCCAAATCCCGAATTCAGCCGAACCAACAAAACCCCTTATCTCTGTCTCGTTTCCGACTTGCACAAAACTCACCCCAACCAATTACCGAGCTTGGCATTATCAGATCAGCCGGCTATTCTTCGGCCTATTTACATTTCTCGATGGAACCAACAAAGCACCACCCAAAACAGTCACTCCTGTCGCCACCACCGAAAAA
The DNA here is from genome assembly GCA_029255685.2 of Silene conica. Taxonomy (NCBI): domain Eukaryota; kingdom Viridiplantae; phylum Streptophyta; class Magnoliopsida; order Caryophyllales; family Caryophyllaceae; genus Silene; species Silene conica. The sequence goes on from CM055314.2 coordinate 82,395,318, forward strand.
CCGAACCCAGACCCTACTCCAAACCCCGCGTATGAAACCTGGTTCCGTTAAGATCAGTTAATACTTGGAGCACTTGCAGGTACACTCGATGATGCAGTTGCTCCTGTACTCCTCGACGCCACCACATCCCATGACGCCTGGACCACCCTAGCCACAACATACGCCAACCCGTCAGGAGGACACATCCTTCAATTGAAGGATCGTCTTCGCACCATAACACACGCTGGTAAAACAATATCTGAATATATGCTTGCCATAAAAACCTGTACAACCCAACTAGCACAACTCGGTAAACCTCTCGATGCCGAGGATATAACATCTCAAATTATTAGCGGCCTAGACTATAACTTACTTCCTCCATTCCAATCATTTCTATACATTTACTTTATTCACGTTTGCCAATACTCGTTTTCTTTTGTTAATATCTTTAGTTACACATCGATAAAAATTATAAAATTTTGATATTCACAATGTACTCGGTAAGACAATTTAAACAAGATCTCACATGACTATCTTTTATCTTATATATTAAAAGTTGCGTCGAAAATTCACTCGACTTGTAAATAGTAATCATAAAGTGAAATGTATAGAATTGATTGGAATGGAGGAAGTATATAAACCCGTCATCGATGCGGTTAGAGCTCGTGACGTAACCATTTCCTTTGAATTATTTCATGAGAAATTAATTCAACATGAATTAACCATCCAAAACCAACAATCCAATACCAACACAACCATGTTCAACCCCTCTGCTCATGCCGCCTATACTCGACCCTACCATAACAACCAAAACAATAACCTCTACAACAATAACACACCACGCCAATCATACAATAACAACCAACAATACCAAAACCGTGGCATTAATACCAACAATAACAACCCCAATCCGTTCCGTGGCCGATGTCAATACTGTCGAGCCACTGGACATGTCATTCGTGACTGCTCCGGTTTCCGAAAAGCTTACCCAAACGTTGTCTTCCCACCACCACCAACCCGACAGCCCCAACCGTCTGCTCACTCTGCCACCACCACTCTCGGCACCTCCACCTCCTACCTTGTCGATAGTGGAGCCTCCCACCATATCACAAACGACCTCAACACACTTGCCTTCCACACTCCGTATGAGGGACCGGATGACCTCGTGATTGGTGATGGCTCTTCCCTATCGATCTCCCATCTCGGTTCATTCTCTATCTCTACATCTCACCATAATTTATATTTTTCAAATGTTCTTATTGTACCCAAAATCTCACGACCCCTTCTTTCTGTTTCACAATTTTGCACCGATAATAACGCTTATGCCATATTCTCATCCGATTTTTTTTGTTTTAAGGAAATCAAGACGGGGGCAACCCTACTTGAAGGCTCATTCACCAATGGCTCATATCAATGGACACCTCCCACCAAGACACCACAACCTTTGCAATCAATAAGTCCTCGAGCACACTGTGGCACGCTCGTTTAGGACATCCGTCCAACTCAACCTTACGTTTATTAAATTTAAAGTTCAAGTCTTGCATTTCTGATTTTACGTACTGTAACTCATGTTTGGTTAACAAAAGCCACAAACTCCCTTTTGCTTCCAATACTCTTGTTTCCAATGCACCATTCGACTTAGTCTATTCTGATGTCTGGACCTCACCAATTATATCCGACGACCTATTCAAATACTACCTTATCTTTGTAGACCACTATACCCACTATTTTTGGTTATACCCACGAAAAAATAAATCTGACACTCTCACCACTTTCAAGCGTTTCAAAACCATTGTTGAAAACTACTTTAATAAACCAATTAAACAATTTTACTCGGATAATGGGGGCGAATATATTAAAATTAACCAAACTCTTCTCGACAATGGTATTTCACACCTCACATCGCCCCCATATACTCCGGAACACAATGGGTTTGCAGAACGGCGACATCGTCACATTGTCGAAACCGGGCTAGCACTTCTAACCCACGCCCAAATGCCACCTAAATACTGGCCATACGCTTTCTCAACCGCTACCTATCTAATTAATCGACTACCCACTCAAACTCTCACAAATAAAACACCATACAGTCTTCTATTTGGTCAAGAACCAAACTACCATAAACTAAGAACCTTTGGTTGTTTATGTTACCCGTGGCTCAAACCGTATACAAACCACAAATTAGACCCGAAATCCGCGCCTTGTGTCTTTGTTGGGTATTCTATCACTCAGAGCGCATATCTATGTTTAGACCCCAATACAAATAAACTTTATACCTCTCGACATGTACAGTTTATCGAAAACGAATTTCCACACACAAAGCTCACTCACGAGGTCCCCACGTCCTCCCATACACCACATCAATTGTGTGCTCTCACCATCCCTATTGTTCATCCAACTCTCCCACAAACCCAACCACAACCTCCTGACTCACAACCCAATCCAACACCCCCTGACTCTCCACTATCCTCTCAATCCCCTTCGCCAATTCCCTCTGCCTCGCAAACCCCCACGACCCCCTCCCCAGCCTCTCATTCAGTCTCGTCTACACCCCCTGCCTCATCCTCTATCAACCACTCCACCACCTCCTCCCCTCCGACTACTCCTCCCCCTCCCCCTCCACCCCCACCACCCCAACCGCTCCATCGAACCCGTCTTTCCAACAACATAGTAAAACCAAATCCCAAGTTCGCAAAAATCGTAACCGCAAACATTACATACCCAACACCTACCACGACCAAACAGGCTCTTCTACAACCTCAATGGCTCCAAGCAATGAATGAGGAATTCGACGCTTTAACTCGGAACCAAACCTGGACTCTAGTCCCACCTAACCTCGCACCTAATGTTGTTGGTTGCAAATGGGTATATCGTGTTAAATACAACCCCGACGGGAGCCTTAAGCAACACAAAGCACGCCTTGTTGCCAAGGGCTTTCATCAACGACCCGGTATTGACTACACTAAGACATTCAGTCCCGTTATAAAACCTACGACAATTCGTCTAATTCTCACACTAGCCGTCACCAAGGGATGGTACTTGCATCAGATTGACATTAACAATGCCTTTTTGCAGGGAAGACTAACAGAATCCGTATACATGGCCCAACCCGCGGGCTTTGTTGACCCAACTAACCCATCTTTTGTATGCAGGCTCAACAAAGCGATCTACGGTCTCAAGCAAGCACCAAGGGCATGGTATACCGAACTCAAACAATACCTACTTACTTCAGGTTTTCAAAACTCATTATCAGACCCATCTTTATTTATCATCAAATTAAAACCAATATAATCACTTTGTATGTGTTAGTATACGTCGATGATATTATCGTCACCGGACCCAATACTACTCACGTAACGAATTTCATATCTCAAATATCCACCAAATTTTCGTTAAAAGACCTCAGGCCTTTATCTTATTTTTTAGGCATCGAGGTGACACCAACCAAAAACGGATTACACCTAAACCAACCAAAATACCTACATGACCTACTCGTAAAATTTAATATGAACCAATCCAAACCCGCTCCTCACTAGTACAAAAACACCCTATTGCATCCGTTCTATAAGACTTATTGCGTCGGTTCTTGGTTGACGTTTTTGGAGGTGACGTTTATTGAAACGTCGGTTCTAAAACTGACGCAAAAAACAGACATTTGCATCAGTTCTTAGTATACAACTGATGCATTTGATGTATCATTTGCATCAGTTCTTAGTAAACAACTGATGCATTTGCTATAAGAACCGACGCAAATAGCTTAGTTTTTGCATCAGTTTTGCAGTAACGGATGCTTTTTCGCTTAGCTTTTGCATCAGTTTCCCAACAACTGATGCAATTAGTACCTTAATTTCGCGCAAAATTGAATAGTATATGCGTCGGTTATTATAGGAACTGACTCTTTTGCTCTATTTTTTTGCATCATTTCTATTCAAAACCGATGCAATAACTAATTACTATTTGCGTCATTTCTTGTAAGAACTGATGTATTTTATTTTTATGTTTTTAAAAAAAATCCGCTACCGAAATTTCGGCAGCACCTTCCTATAAAGTTGATATCCAAAACACCAGAAATTTAAAACCACCTGCATTAAAATATCCAACCAAAGGACATTACATTTCCTTCGAACCAACAACATTCATTCCAAATCCAATCCAACATAACACACTACTACAAAAATCGTTATAGACATCAGACTTTTTCATCAATAGGCATCGGATTTACAACTGATGCACAGTTGACACATGTATATTCTTTTTGTTTATACATCAGTCTTAAATCGTTATAGACAACAGTTGATGTTGTTGTTGTTGTTGTTGTTGTTGTTGTTGCTGGTGTTGATGCTGTTGGAGAAGCATACATTGTTGATGTTGTTTGTATTGTGGATGGTACATATACCCTGAATCGGAAACTTGAAGTTGCATACCTTGAGAAGGCCCATTACTTCCAGACAATAACTGACCATTGGAATCTTGATACATTCCTAACTTTTGTCGAGCTTGCACTTGACAGACTATTATCACTGCAAAACACACACCACAATAAGTTCAAAACCAGACTATCAAACTAAAGTACCTAACCGGGAGGAGGAAACTGCAAAAACAAAACCAAAAATTGAGGAAACTGCAAAAACAAAACCACACTGAAGTTGTCAACTCCCACAAACGTTCTCTATGAACGAGATATAACCGTCTAAAATGAGAATTTGCCTAAAATTAACTTGAGTCGGAATAAAACCAGGAGACAGTCATGAAATCGAACCTGAATGGGAGAAGCAGTGCCTGGCCTTGTAGTAAACATTAACCTCCACCGTCCTTGGATCAAATCGGAATACGCCTGAATGACATTAACAAACATATAATACTGCTTTCACCCTCCGTCCAGACAGAATTTAGTACTGATAATGTGTTACCGGTTCAGGAACGCCTTTAAGCTCTTCGAGAACCTGCACTGCACGCTCCACTTCCTGATAATTAAGAATATTAGTGAATGCTTAAACAGATGAAAAATAAAACAGTAATGATTGGTACTTGAAGCTGTTGAGGCGGAGCAGAGCGGCCACGGCCTTGGACGCCTATAAGAGCATCAATGAGACGGTTTTCGTGTTCATTAAATTTGACAATCCCTTGTTCTGTATTATTTGTGACTGAAGATGAATATTGTTTGCTATATTCCAACCATAATCAAGAATCAAAGTGCAACGACTCTTTGATTCCAACAGAATTGGAATGAATCACTTGTAAAGGTGTACTGAGGGGAAAACAAGCACTGCAATTTCAGAGTGTAGAAACAGGCACTGTCCTCAGAATGATAACATTAAAAATCATCACTATGACTTAAAATTCTCACTTGCTCTTTAAATAACCTTACGAAATTACAAGTCCTGATGGCAGTACATTTTACAATGTTACATGTGGACTGAAAGGAAACTATCTTGCAAAATTTACCGGAGGTTCTAAGCAGCTTACCAAAATTCCCAGATCGATATCCTTGTCCTTGAACTTTTTGATGAATGGATGAGTCTGCAGCCAATAGAGTACTAGGTAAAGAATGATATTATCAATTTATAACGGAAACAAAAGCAATATCAACTTTTGATAAATATACAAACCAGGAGGTCTGAAGATGTATATCTGATTGTAAATGTGAATGCTATCTGATTGTTCAATGTGAATGCTGAAAGGACTATTTGAAGGAACTACAAAGAGTATATGGACTAACAAACAAAAGTTTATGACATTTTACAAATGATTTCATTATTATTAACAATATCACATCCTATCTATTGATCAAGACTAGCCTATTCTGAAGATTCACAACATACTACTAGAAATCAGCAATACACCTAACTGAACTAAGATAAGTTGGACTACTAAGGCCGTACCTAACACAAAACGGTTGCAGAATAATCAACCATAATCTTAATTTATCTATGATAAAGAAGTGTATTATCCTATTATGAAGAGTAAAAGATAGTCGCTAACACGTGTTCAAGAAACCATACCCGAACCTCTTCAATGCCTTCAGGCAGTATCTTTCCCATCTCGATGCATAACCTATCTGTCTAACAATATCGCCTCTTTTTGGTGCTGGCAACTGAAAATGAAGATAGGCAGTGGAAAAGAATTTTACACAAATGCACATCATATTATATCAGTATTTCAAACCACGAAGAAAAAAATTACCTCCACGATTAAAGAAAGAACCATGAAAACAACGATATACGAGCCATGATTATCTACTAACTATCCATAGGAATAAAATTAAATTCCATAGACCTAATTAAATCTTAAAGTCAAGGAGACCAAACAGTAGACTGTGCATGCGGAAAAAAAATGAAGCAAGTAATAAACATACATCGATCAAAACAAGACACATAGATAGATGGATGAAGGATAACAAATGTTTCATGGATCTGAAAAGCAGATGGACACAATGGTGTAACAGATTTGATCACCCGGACAATTTGAAATTAGATGGTGAAAAATATAAGCCCTTTGTGTAGTAAATAATGTACAACAATGCACGTAAATAAACATCAGACACATCATTCAACTATAAATCAATCAATCTGATTAATGTGAATAATACAGAGCAGATTTCAACCGGTGATCTAATATAACAAGTACTCTGTAATAAACAAAAACTCCAAGCAAGACAAAAAACTCATTCATAGGCTTAACTAACTACTCTGCCAGTTGAAAGGAATTGACTAGCTATAAGGCAAGCGATTACTTTGTTTGAATCGTTGTGTCCGAGCTTTTCATAATTAAATCAATAATATTACTTAGAGTAAAATAAACACCAACAAACATGTATACAAACCATTTTAATTCAACATTGATATAAAACAACGGATCAAATGTGATGCCTTACAAAATTGGTGACCAATGTACAATAAAACCAAAACTCATAGTCGAAAAGTAAATTAGTATAAAAGATAACACTAATCACCTGCTTCCACATCGTCGAAGCTAAGCTTCTACACAAGTTTCATCCCTTCTTCATAGTCTTCCAATGAAACCTCAACAACCTCAACAATGAGCTAAAATCCACCACAATCCAATTGAAATTACAAACACAATTAGATATCCTACAACGTACAGTTTCAACATTTCTCTCATCAACCATCATTAAAATAAGAGCATTCAGAACAAACAACATTCTAACAAGCAGAGAAAGTGAAGAACCTTTCAGCATTCACAATCAAATAATAATGCACAAGATCACATTAATGTAAAATATATCAAATCAGTAATCAAAACCAACAAAGAAATTGTAAAAATGAAAAGGAGAAGAGAACAACCTGTTAAAAATATAGAGAATTGACTAGCGGCATTAAAGAGTAACCGAAAGTTCTCAGCTTTATCAACAATGGTTTATATACACATCTTTTATGGCACAAATAAACTTGTTGATTAACCCTAATTGCACATTGAAATTCAATTTTTGAACCAATGACTAATACTCAGATGTGACTCATACTCGAATGTCACAGTCAAACACTCGCACAACAATATGTATATTTCTTCCAACATATAAACAATTATAAGCATTTTCTCCACACAATTTGCAATTATACTTGGACAGGAACTCACGATTATTACTTGAAATAATCCTCAAGTTACACAATTAGTACTGTAATAGGCGAAAAGGGTATCAATGGCATGAATTCGTGTCAAAGGGAACCAGTAACAACAACAATTTAGTCACTAAAACGAGAAATTAAAGCCAAAATTCACAGAAAATGGTTTCAATTCGTGTGAAATAAGCGAATAAAACTTACATCTTATCGGCGAAAAAGCAAGGGTTTGAGCAGAATGAAGACGATGAAGACGGTGACAGACAATGAACTGAAGAAGAAGGCGGTGAACTGATGAAGACGAACTAATGAAGATGAACTGGGGAACTGATGAAGACGAAAAAACAATTTCCGCGTATTAGCTTTTTGAATTTTGGTTATGGAAAGGAATACTAGGTTAACATATTAGAACTCTTAATTTTTCAAAATCCATTTTAAATGCGTCAGTTTCAATTTTAAACTGAAGCAAAAACTTTAATGTAAATACGTCGGTTTTAGACACCAACTGAAGCAAAAGTATATTTTTAGGTAAATGCATCAGTTTTGGGCACAATTGACGCAAAAAGTGAACGCTAAAAACGTCAGTTCTAATTAAGAACTGACGCAAATAAGTGGTCTATAGTGTAAAATTAGACTCCCGCCAAAATTAAGTACTTTTTGCATCAGTTCTTTTAGAACCGACGTAAATCACTTGATGCAATAGGGTATTTTTGTACTAGTGTCTACACCAATGCTAGCTCACCCACCTTTAATCACGGATACAACTGCACCAATTGAAAACGCCAATGACTATCGCTCAATTGTTGGCAGCCTACAATACCTAGCACTTACACGCCCCGACATAGCCTTCTCCGTTAATAAACTAGCCCAATTTTTAACCCACCCAACTGTCACTCATTGGGCTGCCCTCAAACGGTTACTTCGTTACCTCAATGGCACCTTCCACTTTGGCATACAACTCAATAAATCAACTCCACTGTGTTTACACGCGTTTTGCGACACGGACTGGGGGGGTGACCCTCATGACTACCACTCCACAACTGGTTATATTATCTATTTAGGCAGCAATCCGATTTCATGGTCCTCAAAGAAACAAAAAGCTGTCTCACTCTCGTCCACAGAGGCCGAATTTCAAGCCGTTGCAACAACATCTTCCGAACTCGTATGGCTCAACAACTTACTGCTCGAATTGGGTATCACATCGACAACACCACCGACAATATATTGTGACAACTTAAGCACCACACACTACTCCGCTAACCCTGTTTTCCATTCAAGAATGAAGCACGTTGCTCTCGCCTTTCATTTTGTCAAAGAACAGATACGACACGGACACATACGGGTGCAACACATCAATGGATCTGACCAACTAGCGGATACACTTACAAAGCCTCTACACAAGCCACGGTTCATAATGATCACATCCAATATTGGCCTACGCTCTCGCCCGTCCATCTTGAGCGGGAATGTTAAGCAGAAAGAATCAAATCAGCACAATTAAGGACACAAATCACGTTTGATTTGTGCACCATCAGAATATAATCCTTTCCCTTATACTTAGCTGCATATATTCCCTTTCCCATATTCTTAGCTATTCTATTCTATATTTACATTATGTACATTAAGTAGCATATCTTTCTCTTTGGTAACTGATGAGCTCCATTTTGGTCATTATTTTCATTATATATTCTTCATTTTCGGTCCCGATTCGACCTCGTTTTGCGTGCCTTTGATTGTTTTTGTGCCCGTTACCTCGACTATTCCTATTTGATTCACATTTTGTAGGTATTGCGGCGGGGTCGAAGAAACGGAGGCAATCGAGACGAATTTGGAGCGATATATGAAGAAATTGATGAGCAGAATAAGCAAGAAGACCTCCCAGGCACTCCCAGCCGGTTCCCAGCCGGCGGCCGGTAGGCCGGCTGGGGACCTTAACTTGACTTTTTGGGAAAAATGCGAAATGTTACAGCTTCCTTGTTCAGGGCTCCCAGCCGGTGGCCAACCGGCAGCCGGTCAGCCGGCTGGGGAGCATATTCTATACTTAGTCAATTTTCATAAGTTGAAGAAAATGCGATTTTTGGGCAGATTCATGCAAAAGGAGTCCCAGCCGGTGGCCAACCGGCAGCCGGTCCACCGGCTGAGGATACCTGTACATTGTTGAAAAATGAAGAAAAAGTCAGATTGAAAAAACCGGCCTCCCAGCCGGTGCCCGACCGGCAGCCGGCCGGTCGGCTGAGAATCAAGCATCAATTGAAGAATTTTGCAGAAGTTCGTATTTGGACTCTCAGCCGGTCCCAGATCGGCAGCCGGTCCCAGATCGGCAGCCGGTCCACCGGCTGAGAGTCATTTTTCAGTTTTTCGCACTCTATATAAACCCGCACTTGTATCATTTTATTTTCACGGATTCCTAAAACACTTTTTACGCAATTTTAGGGTTTTTCTACTGTTTCATTCCTTCATACTTAGTCACAAAAACTCTCTAAAAATATTTAATCCTTCTTAGATTTTAGTTTAATCTTTTAATCTAGTTAATCTCTCTTTAGTAATCTTCTTGGGCATTGTTAGAGAATATTTTGGGTTGTAATTTGAAGGGTTTGAAAGAATTTTTCATCTTGTTATCCAAGTTACTTCCTTTTCCTTTGTTAATGGTATAATCTTCTTAATCCTTACTTAGTTATTTCATTTGTTTAAGTTTCTTTTGTTCATTTGATTGTTCTTATCATAATCCAACATGTTTATCATTTACCCATCAATTGTTTACATGCTTTCCTTAATCATGAGTGAGTAGTTTTATATCTAGGGTTAGGGGGGAACTTGGGTGGTGATTAGATGATAAATTCATGCTAGTTTGTTGATTAGTTTTTCTTGATAAAGTAGTTTTCCATTTGTTGCATGCAAGTTGTTTGATGATTTGCTTCAACGAAAGTTGGGCTTTGATTTTAGCGTGACTTGCCTTTAGCGACGGTTGAGGGTTCGTCTTAGCATGTTTAATGGTTGGTTGTGGTATTTGTAGCGAAAGCTAGGGTATTCCGACCTAGGTTAGTCGACTCGAGAGAAGAGACTTGCCGAGACTACTTATTTGAGACCTTCTAGTTTGCTTTCTCGTATCTTCGTCTACCCACCTTAGTGACCCCCGACACCCTAGTTTTCCCTTCCATCGATTTAATCTTAACTTGTTTGCTTTAATTGTTTGCCCTTAGTTGTCAGTCTTTCCAAAACCAAACCTATTACCCCGACTCTAGCTTAAATTAGAACGTAACTATACAACTTCCCCACCGTCTTTGCGAACGATAACCCTATTATACTACTATTTTGGGTTTATAAATTTATTTGATCGTGAGAACCGACGATTAAATCTCGCGCATCAAAATGGCGCCGTTGCCGGGGATGGTGCTAGAAGTTGTGTAGTTTATTTTTAGTTTTAGCTTTAGTTAGTTGAGCTTGTTTTGTTTTGATCAAAACTTTGTTAGTTAATTGTAGAGTGGTTGCTATATTGCTCACCCTAGTGCCTAAAAAACACTAGGACGACTAATTTGTGTGCCAAATTTTATGCCTAGGGGCGACTCTAATTCTTTGTTGTCAACTTCCGAACCGGAGAGGCTTTTTCGGGCCTTAAGGAGGAAGACCATAGCAAGAGTAAGAATTGCCTCCCAAGCATCTACTAGCCATAACAACCCCTCTTCACCCGAACCACAAAGCCCTAATCAAAGCATTCCTAGCCCAATATCCGAAAACTTCGACAACCCGTTTTACCAATCACCACCACCCTCACCTCACATTCCAAATCACCACCAAATTCATATAATGGCCGCCCTTCGTGATCATAACCGGCCCAACCACAATGACACCACAAATCCAATCAACTTTGGCACTCTTGTTCCTCAAAATTTCGAAATACACCCTTCACAAATGAGCTCTATCGAGAAGAACGCCTTTAGTGGAGCTTCTCATGAAGATGCTCATGGACACTTGAGAAAGTTCAAGGGTAAAGTAGCAATGATTAAGAAAACGGGAGTGCCCGAGGAAACCTTAAGGCTAATGCTCTTCCCCTATTCCTTGACCGACAAGGCAGATAGGTGGTTGAATGTTCATGCTCCAAACACTTTCACCACTTGGGACGACTTGGCAACGACCTTCCTTGCTAAGTACTACCCGTCCTCTAAAACCGCCATGCTCCGGAATGAGATAACTCAATTTCAGCAAGACGAGGGAGAATCCTTGGGAGAAGCTTGGGATAGATACCAAGATTTGATTGCTAAGTGTCCTCACCACGGGATACCCACTTGGTACACGACCCAAACCTTTTTTCAGACTCTTCTCCCACGCACGAAAGAGATGGTTAATGCATCGGCGGGGGTAGCTTTGACCACTTGCCGCATGAGGAGGGAACGAAGCTTATGAAAAAGATCGTTGATTCGGAGGAGAACTATGGTAGTCGGGGAAATGTCTTGAGAAAGAGTAGCAAATACCCTAGTGAGCACCTTTCCAACTCAAAGGCAAATGAGGAGACCAATGCCAAGTTAGACATGTTAACCAAGAAGTTGGAGGAATTGACTAAGGGCTCTACAAGTAAAGAGACCAAGAGCAACGTCCCGGGAATGTACCAAGTGAATATTGTAGCCTCATGTGATTTGTGTGGAGGAAATGGGCACACATTCGAAGTATGTGCAAATAACTCTATTGAGGGAAGTGGAAGTGAGGAAGAATTGTATGCTTTCCAAGCATTCAATAACTCTAGAGGGCAAAACACTTTCAACCCCAATTCAAACTACTACCATCAAGGGATTCGAGGGAGTCCTTACATGAGTTACAAGAGTACTAATGTGTTGAATCCACACCAAATTCAACAACCTCAAGTGCAAAATCCACCCGGTTTTCAACCAAGGAGTGGAAACTTCAACCCGAGAAACAATTTCAACAACAACAATTTCTACCAAGGTAACCAATCCAATCAAGCCAATCAAGGCTTTCAACAAAATTTCAATGACTCAAACTTTAATCCCAATTTCCCAAACAACCAAAACCCACAAAACTTCAATCCATCAAATCAAAACAACCACAATCAACAAAGTTTCAACAACCAACCACCATTCCAAAACAACCCCAATCAAAATCAAAACAACTACAACCACAATCCACAAAATTTCAATCAAAATCTCAACAACCCAAACTACAACCCAAATTTCAACCAAAACTTTCCATCAAACAACCAAGGCCAAAACCTCAACAACCATGCTCCGAAAGGAAACTCCCAAGGTGGGGGTGCAAGGAACGATTATGGGTTCCCCTTGCCCCTCACAAATGCACCTCATCAAGACTCGACAAGTGATTCCGAAGTGGGGGAGTTGTTGAAACTTGTCAAGAGCATGCAAGCAACTCACACCCAAGAAATGGCGAATTTGAAGAGTGCCAATCAAAGGGAGATACGGGAAATGGAGGCTCGAGTTGCCTCTCATGCTCTAGCAAATCCACAAAGGCCACCGGGCGGCTTCCTTGCCCAAGGCCAAAGTTCCAAAGATGCCTCACATAATCACCAAGCACATGCGGTGATCTTGAGAAGTGGAACGGAGCTAGAGGACCCGTACAAAGACTACAATTTTGGTGAAGAGGAGACGATTTTGGAGCTTGTGAAGGAGAAAGAAAAGGGAGTTGATGCAAGCACTTCAAAGGATGATGAGTTTTATGTAGAGGACCTCCCTTATGAGGAGAAAGAAGAAGAAGTTATCTTGGAGGAAGTGAATGCTAGACAAGAGGAGTTGGTTGCACAACCAACTACTAAGGTAACAAGCAAACCAACATCCACCAAGGTACTATCTAACCCTCAACCAACTAGCTTGCCTTATCCTTCAAGGGCCTTGAAGGGAAAAGAAAACTTCAAGTTCACCAACTTTTGCAAAATGCTTGAACAACTTGAAGTGACTCTTCCCTTCACGGATGTGATTTTGAATATGCCGACTTACTCCAAATTTTTGAAAGAAATCTTGTCGGGAAAGAGAACCTTGGGTAACCAAGAAGTAATGGCTATGAAGGAGGAGTGTAGTGCACTTCTCCTCCAAAAGGTGCCAAAGAAACTTGGTGACCCGGGGAGCTTCTCTATCCCTTGCATAGTCGTTGGTATTCCTATCTTTCGTGCCCTTTGTGATTTAGGAGCTAGTGTAAGTGTGCTCCCTTTGAAAGTTGCAAAAAGAATTGGTTTAAATGATTTGGTTCCAACAAGTATCACCCTCCAATTGGCGGATAGGTCCGTCAAGCGCCTTTTGGGGGTGCTTGAGGACGTACCCGTCAAGGTGGGTAAGCATTTAATCCCTGCCGATTTTGTTGTCCTTGACATCCCGGAGGATAGCCACACCCCCATCATCTTCGGTAGGCCTTTCTTGGCTACCGGAGGCGTCTTGATAGACGTGAAGAATGGGCGGCTCACCTTTAGGGTTGGGGATGACAAAATTGAGTTTAATCTTCCTACCATGATGAAAGGTCCAAAGCATGACGAGGCATTCACATTGGACATTGTGGATCAAGTGGTGAGAGAGATGGAATAAGTGGAAGAAGACAAGGAGAGTCACATGGAGCAATTGTGTGGCATCTCAACATGTGAGAACAAAGAAATGGATGAAAGCCTAGAGCTTGAGGATGAGGAGGTAGAAAAAGTGGAGGGAATGCTCCCTCCAAAGGTACAACTCAAACCCCTTCCTCCCTCCCTAAAGTATGCCTTTCTTAGGGAGGGAGAGGCTTACCCGGTGATTATCAATGCTAACCTTAATGAGCACCAAGAATCCAAACTTATTTCAACTTTGAAGGATCATAGGAGCTCATTAGGGTATAGCCTTGACGACATCAAGGGGCTAAGCCCGAGCCTTTGCATGCATAGAATAATTCTTGAGGAAGGGAGTCGACCCAGAGTGGAAGGTCAAAGGAGATTGAATCCGAAAATGGCGGAGGTAGTGAAGGGTGAAGTTCTTAAGTTGCTTGAGGCCGGCATCATCTACGAGATCACGGATAGCCGGTGGGTGAGCCCCGTCCATGTTGTCCCCAAGAAGGGGGGTGTAACATTGGTTACACAAGAGGATGGGACTCTCCTACCGACTCGTCCGGTGACGGGTTGGAGGATGTGTATTGATTATCGCAAGTTGAATGCGGCCACTCTCAAAGACCATTTCCCAATCCCCTTCATTGATCAAATGTTAGAGAGACTAGCGGGGCATTCGTACTATTGTTTTCTCGACGGTTATTCCGGGTTTTTTCAAATCCCTATTCACCTGGAAGACCAAGAGAAGAGAAAACAACTTTTACATGCCCCCAAGGAGTGTATGCTTATCGGAGGATGCCATTCGGGTTGTGTAATGCACCCGACACCTTTCAAAGGTGCATGATGGCCATCTTTGCCGATTTTCTAGAGAAGAGTATGGAGGTTTTCATGGATGATTTTAGTGTCCATGGTCATTCTTTTGACCTAGGGCTTACTAATCTTGAAAATGTGTTGAAAAGATGTGAGGAGCACAACCTTGTCCTCAATTGGGAAAAGTGTCATTTCATGGTAGAGGAGGGGATTGTGCTTGGTCACATAGTGTCCAAGAGGGGGATAGAGGTCGATGGTGCAAAGGTGGCGGTCATTGAGAATTTTCACCCCCCACCACGTGAAAGGGGTGAGGAGTTTTCTTGGACATGCCGGTTTTTATCGACGTTTTATTAAAGATTTTTCCAAAATTGTCAAACCATTGACTTCCCTCCTTCTCAAGGATGCACCATTTTTGTTTACTAATGATTGTCTTGAAGCCTTTTCTAGGATCAAAGAGGCACTTGTGACGGCTCCTATTATCCGTGCTCCGGATTGGGATTTGTCTTTTGAGGTGATGTGTGATTAGAGCTGATCATGGGCCGGGCTTTATAAGGCTTGGGCCGGGCTTATATGTCAAAAACAGCCCATGCATTGGGGTCGGGCCGGGTGGGGCCAAGTCAATGGGCCTTTTTCTTTAGCCCAAATCCAGCCCTTGCGGGCTTAAATAAGCCCTCGGGCTAGATTGGGCTTTTTTGGCCCTTACGACTCGTGACACATTCAACATGTGAAGACGCAAAAAGCGCACATTGAAAAACAATACAGCGGAATTATAACATACAAGATTACAATACAACTAAAAAAGGTTTGAAACAAGGTTTTAGCAAATTCTAATTCACAATTCCAAATAAATTAAACCCAGATTTATATGAAAACATGAATATAAAACTTCGCCGTATGTAGTAGTATATCTATAATCAACAGCTTTTGTCTTTTTGCTTACTTATACAATGCACACAACTACACATTACGCAAATTATTAAAATTGGGGTCGGGCTTTGGGCTTTTTTGGGGCCGAGAGTTTAGCCCAAATCCAGCCCATTTTATCCCATGGGCCGCATGGATCGGGCTTTGGGCTTTTTTAGGGCCGAGAGTTTAGCCCAAGCCCGGGAAAAAGAGGATCGGGCCGGGTAAGGCTTTTGGGGCCTGGGCCATTTGATCAGCTCTATGTGTGATGCGTCGGATTTCGCGGTTGGAGCGGTCCTAGGGCAAGTTGTGGATAAGAAGCACCATGTGATATATTATTCAAGAAAGACCCTTGACCAAACCCAAGCTCATTATTCCACGACCGAGAAGGAGATGTTGGCGATCGTTCATGCCATTGAAAAGTTTAGACAATATCTTGTGGGATCTAGAGTGGTGGTGTACTCCGATCACACCGCTCTAAGGTAATTAATGTTGAAAAAAGATGCCAAGCCTAGCTCTTGAGGTGGGTCCTTTTGCTCCAAGAATTTGATCTAGAGATTACGGACAAGTCGGGGTCGAAAAATGTTGTTGCGGACCACTTGTCTAGATTAACTATTGATGATCATGGTTTGCAAGATAGGGAAGGGCCGATCAATGAATGGTTGCGTGAGGATAGCTTGATGGCAATAGGCAATAAGTTGCCTTGGTTTGCGGATCTTGCCAATTATCTTGTTAATGGCTTTATCCCGGAGGAGTTGGAGGCAAGGGATAGGAGAAAGTTGAAAGTGGATGCTAAAAGATATTTTTGGGATGATCCTTACCTTTTCAAAAAGTGTGGGGATGGACTCTTGAGGAGATGCGTGTCCAAGGAAGAGGGGCTTGAAATTGTGGATCGGCTTCATAACTCCGTCTATGGAGGGCACTTGGCGGCTTCACGGACTATAGCCAAGGTTCTCCAAGGAGGGTTCTTTTGGCCTTCCATGTTTAAAGACATTCACGATGTAGTTAGATCTTGTGACGCTTGTCAAAGGTCGGGCAACATCGGTAAAAGAAATGAGATGCTCCTAAAAACCATCTTGGAGATTGAGTTGTTTGGTTGTTGGGGGATTGACTTTATGGGACCTTTCCCCAATTCATGCGGGAATGAATACATCTTGGTAGCCGTGGACTATGTCTCGAAATGGATAGAAGCGGTTGCCTCCCCCACCAATGACTCCAAGGTAGTGGTAAAGCTCTTCAAGACCATAATCTTTCCTCGTTTCGGTGTACCCCGAATTGTGATTAGTGATGGAGGTTCTCACTTCCGGAAACATACATTCAAAGCCCTTCTAGCCTCTTATGGAGTGACCCACAAGGTAGCACTTGCCTACCACCTTCAAACTAGTGGGCAAGTGGAGGTTTCAAATCGTCAAATCAAGGCTATCTTGGAGAAGGTGTTACAAAAGAACCGGAAAGATTGGTCCCAAAAGTTGAATGATGTGCTATGGGCTTTCAGGACGGCTTACAAGACGTCTATAGGAATGACTCCCTACAAGCTTGTGTACGGGAAAGCATGCCACCTACCGGTGGAGCTTGAGCACAAGGCTTGGTGGGCCTTGAAGGAGATGAACTTCGACTTAGATATGGCCGGGGAGAAAAGATTCTTGCAAATGAGTGAGCTTGAGGAGCTTAGATATGAGGCTTATGAGAGTTCAAAACTCTATAAGGAGCAAACGAAGAAGTGGCATGATGCCAAGTTAATGAAGAAGAATGTGAGCATAGGAGACCTTGTTCTCCTTTTCAATTCAAGAGTCAAGAATTTTACGGGAAAACTGAGATCACGATGGTCCGGGCCCTTCAAAGTAATGGATATTTCACCTCATGGGGCCTTTGAACTTTGGAGTGAAGGTGGTGGCACCTTCAAAGTCAACGGACATCATATAAAGCGTTACTACCAAGGAGATTCCAAAGGTACCGTAGAAGTGATTGACCTCGGGGACCCACTCCCCGAGGAGGATTGATTTCAAAAGAAGATTGTTCATGGAAGGTTTGGTGGAGTCACTTAATAACCACCGGTTGTAAGTATTAGTTTTCTCTCTTTCATGTAGTTTGCCTATTAGTTTATTTGTTAGTTCGATTTTTAGTTTAATTTTTAGCTTGCATGAGAGATTTGGATATGTTGGTTGCTTGTTTGTGGTTATTTCTTGAGTATAGTCGGAGGATAGTAGGCAAAACCGTTGTTGGCAAAGTCGATTTTTATGTTCAAGTAATTATTTCTCGAAATTGTGTACAGGTACTCCCAGCCGGCCTACCGGCTGACGGTCTCATACCGTCTGAGAGCACCTGGACACATTTCTGTTTTTTATAGTTTATTTGGGCAGATTTCAGATTTTGCACTCCCAGCCTGCACCTAACCGGCAGCCGGTCAACCGGCTCAAAGACATATTACTTGTTCAAAAAGTCGAAGAATTCAAGAAGACCTGATTCCCAGCCGGTAGGCCGGCAGCTGGTCCACCGGCTGAGAATCACGAATGTGTGAACCAATATTGAAGAAAAAGGAAAGGAGATGGATCCCCATGTTAGGTTTTAGTTACTCATAAACTAAATATTTAGTCATACTAATCAAAATACTTTAATTAACATTTTAATTAACTTATTTATATGATCTTATGCATGCTTAAAAATGCGGAAATAAGAGAGTTCTCGAACCCTTACACACAATCCGAATGAAAGCAAGGATGATCCTCCGAGTATTCAACGAGAATACCTCTCTTGTGATGCACCAAGATAACCCCTTAACACAACCGAGATCTTGAACAAGCTAGCACAAAACCGGTTTTCCTTAAGATAAATCCTAATCTCTTAATTAGAATTAAACTAATATATAACTTATTATTATTAGTATTATTATTATCTCACAATAATAATATAAGAGGATTTTATGTTGTTATTTTTCTCACCCTTAGAAAATTTTACAAGCATTAAGACTAGAATGAATTATGAGCATGCAACAATATTTATCAAGTGTTGCTAGGGTTTGGTGTGGCCGGGTATGGGGAAGCACAAGAGAGGGAACATCTTCTCTTCTCAATGTGTCTAGGGTGTCTCATATTTCTCTTTTCAAAGCTTGCTTTAAACATCATGTTTAAAGTATAATTAACCCCCTAATCATGCACAACTACCTCCACTAGCCATCCCACTTAAGCAAAAATGGACTTAATTTTATATTTTTGTCAACCTTACAATTGTATGATATGTGACATACAATATGTCACAATGTTATACTATACAATTGTTTTAATTTAAAACATACATATTTATCAAATAAATATTATTTATAAATTAAATAAATTACATTTGACAAGTAATTCGTAATTACTAATATAAAATGGTCATTTACAATAATCGTCAATACGATCTACAACCTTTGTATTAATTATAACCCGATTCATTCTAATTTCGATATCATAAAATATCGTTTATTGTTTAACAATTGACACGCTTCAATTTTAAACATAAATCTTACAATAAGATTTAACCTCTGATTTCTCGGTATACGAGTTTAAGGAATATGATCAAATCGTATCAATATACATTTGATCACTTTATCAATTAAGGGAATTGTCCTAAAGGTGTGACCTAAAGGGATCAACTGACCACCACCGTCATACGACAGTAATGTCAAACTCTAGCTAGCCAATCATTACCGATTAATGTTGGTCAGTTGACGAATATAACTCGTATCATCCCTTGCGTATTCTCGTCATGAGATTTAATTACGTAATCGCACTATTGTTGAGGACACATTTCCCAACACCCCAGCCGGTCGGCCGACAGCCGGTCCGCCGGCTTGGAGTTTTTGTGAGTGAATACTGAAGAAGAAGAGAAGATTGGGGAAGTTTGATGTAACACCCCAAGAGTATGAGATGATATTGTGTGGAGATTTGTCCCACATTGGTAGAATGTGAGGCTTATGATATGTTTATAATAGCTTCCACCCACCATGTAGTAACAAGGCCTTGTGCTTTTGGGCTTAAGTGAGGACAAATAATGGGCCCAAAAGTGTGCACC
This sequence comes from Silene conica, assembly GCA_029255685.2. Taxonomy (NCBI): domain Eukaryota; kingdom Viridiplantae; phylum Streptophyta; class Magnoliopsida; order Caryophyllales; family Caryophyllaceae; genus Silene; species Silene conica. The sequence goes on from CM055314.2 coordinate 82,415,166, forward strand.
CATCTTATTGGGGTTGTGTTACGACCGTGGTGGGTCGGGTTGTTACAAATGGTATCAGAGCGACCCTGCGACCGTGTGGTGAGCCTGTGGTCGAGAGTACCCGGGTCACACACCTAGCGGGGGAGGATTCTGGCCCTGGTTGTGGTCAAGTTTGAGGCACAACGAGGACGTTGTGTTCTTTAAGTGGGGGAGTTTGTAACACCCCAAGAGTATGAGATGAGATTGTGTGGAGATTTGTCCCACATTGGTAGAATGTGAGGCTTATGATATGTTTATAATAGCTTCCACCCACCATGTAGTAACAAGGCCTTGTGCTTTTGGGCTTAAGTGAGGACAAATAATGGGCCCAAAAGTGTGCACCCATCTTATTGGGGTTGTGTTACGACCGTGGTGGGTCGGGTTGTTACATTTGAAGACGGATTTTGAGCCGGTCCGCCGGCTCAGAATCAAATCTCTTGAAAAAATTTCGAAAAAAAAAAAAACCAAAAAACCCAAACCCTAACTCTCAGTCGGTCGACCGGCGGCCGGTGCCAGACCGGCTGAGAGTCGTCTGTCGCGAAATAAAGAGCACGAACTACCCTCATTTTTTCCTCATTTCTCTTCATTTCTTCTTCTTTCTTCCTTATTTCCTCATCTCCCTCTCATCCCCTACCCTCAAAAACCCATCGAAACACTCCAAATCAAAAGCCCCCTTCATTCCCTCATCAAACCACCTCAAAATAACCATGTCAGGAATAACGGAAAGGAGATCAAAATCAAGGCATGACCCGATTGTAGAGCAAGAAGTGCAAACCGTCCTTGATAGTAGCAACATTGGTCCGGATCCTAGCTTTCCCGGACTCCAATTTGCTTCCATTCAACAAAAAGGTAATTTCACTTACTTCAAGCATCGCCCCCTTCATCCGACTAGGTTCATTGATAGAGCTGGTTTGAGAGAGCTTGGAATTGAAAAGATCACTGAGAGTCTTTTTGACGGTTTAGGGATGAAAACATTGTATGAAACTAGACCGGTTCACACTTCCCCTAGATTGACTTGAGAGTTTTTGAGCTCCCTTGTAGTTACTAAAAACCGGAATTTAGGGAAGGTTGCTTTCTTGGAATTCCGTTTAATGAATAGGGAGCATCGTCTTACGTTGGAGGACTTGTTGGGTTTTTAGTTACTCATAAAATAATATTTAGTCATACTAATCAAAATACTTTAATTAACATTTTAATTAACTTATTTATGTGATCTTATGCATGCTTAATATATGCGGAAATGGGAGAAATTTCGAGTCCTTACACTCGGTCCAAATGCTAGCAAGGATGATCCTCCAATGTTCAACAAGAACACCTCCTTTGTGATGCACCAAGACAATCCCTTAACCAACCGAAACTTAGAACAAGCTAGACTAGAAATCGGTTTCTCCTTAAACAATTCTAATCTCTCTAATTAGAATATTATTTCAATACTACAATTAGTATATTTATATTATCTTATAATATTGATTTGAGGTTGTAAATCTCTCCTTACTTAGTGTTATTTTTCGGCTAAGGAGAGAAAGAATGAGGATGTTCTATATCTTATATAATGAGCATGCTTTTTTACTTAAGAAAAATAAAACAATTAACTTAAGAGGATGGGGAAGGGGTAGCCGGCCTTAGGGAAGAGCAACAAGGGAACAACTTCCCTTCTCAAGGCTCTTAGGGTGGCTCTAGGGTAGAGTTCTCAAGGAACTTTAATGATTATGTTTCTTTAATAATAAACACTAATCATGCCCTTAAATAACCTCACCAAAACCGGCACCCTTAATCCATAATATGGATTTCATTTTACAATTTGTCAATTGTACAATTTGTACAAGGTGTGACATCTTATATGTCATTAAGCAATAAAAATGTTTTAGAACATATAAATATTCATCTTATAAATATTGTATATAATTAAATAAATCATATTTATTAATTGACAAGTAATTCGAACTTACAATTGTAAAATAATTATTTATCGTCAATACGATTTACAACTTTTGTATTAATTTCATCCCGATTCATTCTAATAACGATATAATAAAATATCGTTCAATGTTTAACAATTGACACGTTTCAATTTTAAACATAAATCTTACAATAAGATTCAACCTCTAATTTCTCGATATACGAGTTTAAGGAATATGATCAAATCCTATCATTATACATTTGATCACTTTATCAATTAAGGGAATTGTCCTATAGGTGTGACCTAAAGGGATCAACTAACCACCACCGTCATACGACAGTAATGTCAAACTCTAGCTAGCCAATCATTACCGATTAATGTTGGTCAGTTGACTAATATTAAAATCGTATCATCCCTTGCGCATTCTCGTTATGAGATTTAATTACGTGATCGCACTATTGTTGAGGACACATTTCCCAACAATCTCCCACTTGTCCTCGACAAGTGTGCGTCACCAATTATCTTGTCCTATTACAATCTCCCACTCAATGCAAGGTGTCTCTCTGAGGTCGTACTTGCATTTGATCATATCATGAGTAGTTTCCTCGATCTGGAGAATAAATGTTTGACCGGAATTATCTACCATAGATACCTTCCGAGCGTGGCCACGCATTTCCAGTTAACTTCTCCTCGAGTGGCCTTGAGATTTGAACAACCCTGACAAGGGGTGGACAATTTCTATCGCACTATTTCCTTTGACTAGTCACAGCCTGAAGCAATCCCATTTGACTCCAGTTACGAAAAGTCGTAGAGAATGGATCAAGGTTATGCCTAAACTGTACCATCTTGGGAGAGTAGTCTTTAGTCTAAGAATTGACTCACAAGAATACTATAGCAGCTCTCGCCACGACCCGGCTATTATAAAATTTCCAGAACTCTATAAGCGGTCACATTTCCCGACAGAGTGTCTCTAGCAGTCTGCCTATGTGATCGACTAGTCATCACATATGACTCTATGGCACTTGAACTTGCCATCAGTCGCCTCACATTCTAGTCGCTTTGAGATGTCACCTCATGTAAGCGGCTAGGGGCTATACTAAGTCAATCCAGTTCACTTATGGGGTTCAATATTGTCTCTCACAACCCATTTGGATTTTGACAAAGTATCTTTCATCTTGAGTTAATTATAACTCAAATGAAATTGTCATGCAAAACCGTCAATACTATTTCATTGCATTTGATGCACGATCATCTATTTGTATTAGTGTTTTGCGAATAAGCCTTTTATTCATGATTGCAAAACTTACAAATTTTGGTCTCCTTCCGACTCATATTATCCCACATAATATGATCTTATTTGAGCACATATCTAGAACTCTTTCTAGATTTTGAGTTTCCTTTCCTGAGGAAAGCTCACACTGTTATCTTATAACTCGTGACGTATTGATATACTAGAGGGATTAAGAATCACTCGGAATTATCTAGTCACTTATGTGCTGAAATCTATATTGTAGTTATTAGTGATTTCATCACTCTTACTATTTCAAACATCTTGGCTATTTTATCAAGGTTATTCATATCTAACCATATTGATTTCTAATGGGTGACCTTTTATTATCAATATAATAAACCTTCCCGTAAAGCTCCATCATCGTATGCTATAAGGTATTTGATCATCTAGAATTGAAAACCTCTTATTCTTTACACCTTAAAGAATCACCCATCCTCTCTAAATGGTAGGCTTAATTCTTTTAATGAACATCGCTCTCACTAAAATCAATATTACTCGATCTCTTAAATGAACCTTTCATTTCTCGCATGTAAATCTTTATTTATCACTTGAACCATTATTACTATCACTATCCCTATAGTGATCTATTTTCATTCAATCAATCATCACCCTCTTTCATGTCTTCGTTTCCTCGAGACGAATATGGCATGATAATTTCCTTATAACTACATCGAGAGAATTGAAATGATTTTTTCTCTTTTATCTTATAAACTTAGAAAATTATTTATTAAGGAACCGGTCTTTCCTCCTGTATAGATACATGATTTCTCCTCTATTATCTTATAATCTTTAAAAAATCATTATCTCAAGGAGCCGATATTCCTTCCGAATTCATACGGGGTTTCCCACGGAAACAATGAACATAAGGAACTTTCTTCGAGTGTCCTCCCGTAGTTTCTTCAGTGTCCTCTCGTAGTTTCTTCAATTCATTCATTTAGGGCTCTTCTTAAGACTCCCATGTAGGAATCTTCTCTAAGATCCTTTGTTTTCATCATTGGTTTGCGAGCGAAATATTTTCTCCCACTCTATCCTTCTAACAATAACCTTAATTCGTATAAGGATAGCTATTTCGATTAACCAATGCACATGAATGTTTGAAGTTTTATAGGTTGTGATGAATACATTCTCATTTTCACTTAAAATGAAAATCTTATAATGAACTGATGTTGTCTCATTTTGATTGAAAGTATCTCATGGGGTGTAGTTCTCCGTTTTAATCAACACTTTGATTACATTATTTTGATCGTATCAATGTTCATTGCGTGATAAAATCACCATTATTCATGTTTAAACAAGGTACGCAATTTATTTGAGAAATCAAGACATTGATTAAGAACAAAAGTAGTGACTCGGGTTGAAAACCAAGTCACCAAATATCCAAAATTACAACCATTGTTTTAGGATTTTAATCCTTGTCTTACAAGAAAATAAATTGTTCCATAAATAAAATGCAAAATATGAAAGAAGACAATATGAAAATTAAAGCCTAGCTCTTCAAGTTTTCGATTAATTGGAAGCTACCGTAGCCATCCAAGTAAGGAACCTCATGCTTTCTTTTCCTTGCCCTTATCATTATTAGGGGGTGGCCCTTTAAAACAATTAAAAAGGGTAAATATCAACACATTTGTATCACTATACATAAGTTGATAAATGACATGAATTATAAACGAGAATTATTACCTACGGCGGTTGCCTTCCCATTTTTGAGATCGCTTAAGTATTTGGAGCAATTACGCTTCCAATGACCGATCCTCGTGCAATAATGGCACTTGTCTTCGGATTTCGAAGACGAGGTGGAAGCGCCTTTCGAAAAAGTCTTTTCTTTAGTCGCTTTGGGCTTGAACGTTTTCTTGCCCTTGCCTTTAAAGACATTCTTCTTGAAGCTCGTTTTCCCTTTCTTTTCGATGTTTAAAACATCCTTGGTGGAACTTTCATGAAGTCCCATGTCCCTTTCGGCTTGGACGAGCATCTTATGCAACTCATCCAATGTTGTCTCTTGGTTTCGCATATTAAAATTCACCCGGAATTGAGCATACGATTTAACCTTATTGAGCGAGTGAAGAACTCGGTCAATTATTAGAGAGTCGGGAACATCAACGTCTTGCGCTTTTAGAGTCTCCGCGAGCTCAACGAGTTTGAGCACATGAGGGCTTATCTTTTGCCCTTCCTTCAACGTTATGTCGAAGAAGGCGAAAGCCGCCTCATATTGGATCACCCTTGGAGTTTGCGAAAACATGGTCGCAAGCTTGGTATATATCTCATAAGATGTGGTCAACTTAATCATACTCCTTTGGAGATCCGGCTCCATGGAGAAGATGAGCACATTTTTAAGAGCGGAGGACTCTTTCATGTAGGCTTCATAGGCCTCACGATTTTGGACCGATGAACGAGCGGTCGGAGCGGTCGGAGCGGCTTCGGATAGGTAACGACTCTTATCGTCACCTTGAGCGGCCAAAAGTAATTGCGCATCCCAATCCTTAAAATTGGAACCATGCTTATCGAGTTTGCAACGATCCATAAAAGATCGAAGCCATGATACGTTAGTGAGAGGTGGAGCGTTGGTTGCCATTGATGATGTTGAAAATTAAACTACAATAAAATGAAGGAAATAAAACAATATCATTTTAAAATTCATAATTTAAACTAAAAACTTAAACAAGTTAATAAGTTATTTACTTAATGATCTCTTACCCAATTAAGTAAACAATCCCGAGACCCAAACTCATACTAATCCGGGCACGGTGTAGCCGATTCAACCCGTATCGATATAATTTGGTGGATTAACCCTTTATTCGGTTCTACCTTAGAACTCTCGGTCGACAATTTTCTAAAAATCGTCTTTAGCCCGAACTTATTGCAACTACGGTTACGAATACTTTCGTTGAGATCGACCAAATTTCAAGGTGTAATCTTTATTACCCCACTTACCCAACGTGACAATTTTAGTACCCCGGTGTAGCCGAGCCTACGTTCTTGTGAAGAAGGGATTCATGGGTCCGTACTTTTTGGTAAGGCTAAGTCTCAATATTTATATGTAAGAGATTTAGTCAACCTGGGCGACTACATGGTAGTAGATGAGGGCAATGGAGAAGGAGATGTGAGCGGTAATGTTGGTGAGGATGAAGAAGATGATGATTGACCACCTTTGGAGGTGGTAGGTGATGACTATGCTCCCTCTTGAAAAATCCAACACAAGTCAAGTAACTCCCTCAATCCAAATTTCACTTTAGTTTGCATTTTCCTTTTTAGCATGCATTTAGAATAGTTAGTTAGTTTAGTTAGATTGTTTTAGTTTCCAATTCATCTTTTCATATCATTAGTTTAGTTGCATATAGTTGCATTCATTTAGATGCATTAGATTTACATTTTGTATCATATTGTCACATATAGTTTGCATACATGTAGATTAGAGCATCTAGTTGCATTTAGTTTAGTTTTTAGTTTTTCATTTCTTTTGTTTACCTTTGTTTTTATTGCTTTCATAAAAATCAAAAATCCAAAAAAAATTGAAAAACCAAAAACCTTCAAAAACATGTTCTTTATTTTCCGGTTTTCCTCCTCACATTATGCATATAAATAAGTGTGGGGAGGAAGAACTGTTTATTTCAAAAAACAAAAAAACAAGTTTTTATTTTCTCAAAAATTTCAAAAAAGCCAAAAACATGTTGTTTTCATTCTTTTTCTTCATTTCCCCCTTGCACTTTGTTCCATTGAGGACAATGTAAATCTTAAGTGTGGGGAGGGAAAATATCCACTTTGTGAATATTTATTTGCTTTTGTAAATATGAAAAAACTTCAAAAATACCAAAAAAAATCAAAAAATTTCAAAAATTTCAGAAAAAAATATGTTCTTCCTTGCTTTTGTTTTTGTTCTTTGCTTGTTTTGTATATATATGTTTGTTGGACTAACAAGTGGCAGATACGACGGCAACCCGAGGTATTAGAAGAATGAAGATGTTTGGTATACTCTTTCCTACTTCTTTCTTCCCTTCCCTATTTTCTTTTTATGTTGATAGCATGAAGGAGAACGGGATTTTTGTGCCTTGGATGTTCCTTTGGGGAACTTTTGGTTGTTGTGGTTGATGTGCTTTAGTTTAGCCTTCTTGTTGTTGCATGTTTGTTGTGTTTAGTATTAGTTTGCTTTTGTTTCACATGTCTTTTCTTTTTCATAGTTTTGTGAATATGTGTTAGTCGGTTTTTCCGTTTTGCTTTTGTTTGTAAATATGCATAGGAGGTTGAATAGTGGAGGATATATGCCGTCAATGATGATATTTGTCTTGCTTGTGTCTTACCCCTCCTAATAGCTTGCACCGTTTGATGTCACCTTGTTAGGGTTCTTGCTTGTAAGGACCCGGAAGTCTAGGCTTAATGACCAAGTTTCGACCACCTTGTGAGACCGTGTTAGACCTTGACTCGACCTAGGACCGACATTAGCTACTCAAATGTGAGGATAGAGCCTCCTTTTTAGTCGGTCCATCAAACCGACTCAGTTTAGGATTGTGAGTAGTCCTCCTTGCTTGGTGTGTTATGTCTATACGCATAAGTATGGCGCTCGTTCCTTATTTCCGTGATTAATGTTCATGTGCATGTGAGACAACTTTTGTTCCAAATAAATCAACCTCACATTTGCCAAATTAGCCTTGTTTTGACCCTTGCATCTTATCCCCCTTTTGTTTAACCACTTTGAGCCTTAGCCTTTTCATTTAGCCTTAACTACTAAATGAACTACATCCCAAAAACATCCTTCCTTGATCAAGAATGGTTGCTTTTGTGGTACTTTGTTAGTGGTAGAGTCGGGAATTTAGATGTTGGTTGGTGCACTCTTCCGTTGTGGTCACTACTTGTTGTTTGTTTGGTGTTTGGAAGTTTGAAAAAGAAAAGAAAAGAAAAAAATGAAAAAAGAAAGAAAATAGAAAATCAAAGAAAAAGTTGAAAAAGTTTTGAAAATTCCAAAAAGAAAAATGTACATATGTGTTTTGAAAGAGAAAAAAGCTAGCAACAAGTCCCTTCCATCAAGGGGACATAGAAAAAGTCGTTGCTACAATAATGTGGTCTTTTGATGTTTTTGCACGCGTGCCGGATTTACACATTTTTTGCATTTGATTTGATTTTCAAGTCGTATGTTAGGGTGTAGACGTTGTTCGGTGTTTCTAATAATGACCACTTTGTCTAAGGTTGTGATGGGTCCGATTTTTCCAAAGTAAGTTGGGGTTTATGCAATTTTTGCTTGGTTTTGTTAAAGCCAAAGTTAGGGCATAGACGTTGCTTAGTTGTTGTAATAAGGAGTTGTGTTGATTTTGGCAATCATTCTTGTTTTTGAGCCTCAAATCCTAGAACGGTGCTTGCACCAAACCATTTTCACCCAACCCAAGCCCCGTTGCATCCTTGTTGTTGTTCTCATCATGTGCATTTGCATTTTTCATGGATTTTTGGATGGAGTACCATTCTAGATTGCGGGCACGCTTCGCAAGTTGAGGTAGGTGAGTGATTTTGGTTACTTTCTGTCACAAAAATCACCCCCTTTCTTTCCTTGTGTGTTGAGTGTCACCCGTGAGAGTCGGTACTTAGGGGCCTTTTATCGGTTAGGGGTCTTGCATTGAGTCGAATCATGTGTGTGTCGTGTCATTCTTGGAAGTATAGCTTAGTACTTCCATTTGCCCGCCTTGAATTAGTTTCTTGGTCTTTGGTGATGTCATTCTTGGTTGCTTGAGCTTGATTTAGGGGTTTGACACCTTGGTTAGACTTTGAGTCGGCATCCTCCGCTATAGACCTCCTTTGTTTTGTTTTTCGAAACCCCACTTGAATGAGGCAAGTGGCCTTCTTTTCCTTTTTCCGATGCATGTTGTTTGTCCATACGTGTTATGTTTTTACTTGATTGCATCAAAAGAATCAAATCAGCACAATTAAGGACACAAATCACATCCAATATTGGCCTACGCTCTCGCCCGTCCATCTTGAGCGGGAATGTTAAGCAGAAAGAATCAAATCAGCACAATTAAGGACACAAATCACGTTTGATTTGTGCACCATCAGAATATAATCCTTTCCCTTATACTTAGCTGCATATATTCCCTTTCCCATATTCTTAGCTATTCTATTCTATATTTACATTATGTACATTAAGTAGCATATTTTTCTCTTTGGTAACTGATGAGCTCCATTTTGGTCATTATTTTCATTATATATTCTTCATTTTCGGTCCCGATTCGACCTCGTTTTGCGTGCCTTTGATTGTTTTTGTGCCCGTTACCTCGACTATTCCTATTTGATTCACATTTTGTAGGTATTGCGGCGGGGTCGAAGAAACGGAGGCAATCGAGACGAATTTGGAGCGATATATGAAGAAATTGATGAGCAGAATAAGCAAGAAGACCTCCCAGGCACTCCCAGCCGGTTCCCAGCCGGCGGCCGGTAGGCCGGCTGGGGACCTTAACTTGACTTTTTGGGAAAAATGCGAAATGTTACAGCTTCCTTGTTCAGGGCTCCCAGCCGGTGGCCAACCGGCAGCCGGTCAGCCGGCTGGGGAGCATATTCTATACTTAGTCAATTTTCATAAGTTGAAGAAAATGCGATTTTTGGGCAGATTCATGCAAAAGGAGTCCCAGCCGGTGGCCAACCGGCAGCCGGTCCACCGGCTGAGGATACCTGTACATTGTTGGAAAATGAAGAAAAAGTCAGATTGAAGAAACCGGCCTCCCAGCCGGTGCCCGGCCGGCAGCCGGTCGGTCGGCTGAGAATCAAGCATCAATTGAAGAATTTTGCAGAAGTTCGTATTTGGACTCTCAGCCGTACCCAGACCGGCAGCCGGTCCACCGGCTGAGAGTCACTTTTCAGTTTTTCGTTCTCTATATAAGCCCGCACTTGTATCATTTTATTTTCACGGATTCCTAAAACACTTTTTACGCAATTTTAGGGTTTTTCTACTGTTTCATTCCTTCATACTTAGTCACAAAAACTCTCTAAAAATATTTAATCCTTCTTAGATTTTAGTTTAATCTTTTAATCTAGTTAATCTTTCTTTAGTAATCTTCTTTAGTAATCTTCTTGGGCATTGTTAGAGAATATTTTGGGTTGTAATTTGAAGGGTTTGAAAGAATTCTTCATCTTGTTATCCAAGTTACTTCCTTTTCCTTTGTTAATGGTATAATCTTCCTAATCCTTACTTAGTTATTTCATTTGTTTAAGTTTCTTTTGTTCATTTGATTGTTCTTATCATAATCCAACATGTTTATCATTTACCCATCAATTGTTTACATGCTTTCCTTAATCATGAGTGAGTAGTTTTATATCTAGGGTTAGGGGGGAATTTGGGTGGTGATTAGATGATAAATTCATGCTAGTTTGTTGATTAGTTTTTCTTGATAAAGTAGTTTTCTATTTGTTGCATGCTAGGTGTTTGATGATTTGCTTCAACGAAAGTTGGGCTTTGATTTTAGCGTGACTTGCCTTTAGCGACGGTTGAGGGTTCGTCTTAGCATGTTTAATGGTTGGTTGTGGTATTTGTAGTGAAAGCTAGGGTATTCCGACCTAGGTTAGTCGACTCGAGAGAAGAGACTTGCCGAGACTACTTATTTGAGACCTTCTAGTTTGCTTTCTCGTATCTTCGTCTACCCACCTTAGTGACCCCCGACACCCTAGTTTTCCCTTCCATCGATTTAATCTTAACTTGTTTGCTTTAATTGTTTGCCCTTAGTTGTTAGTCTTTCCAAAACCAAACCTATTACCCCGACTCTAGCTTAAATTAGAACGTAACTATACAACTTCCCCAGCGTCTTTGCGAACGATAACCCTATTATACTACTATTTTGGGTTTGTAAATTTGTTTGATCGTGAGAACCGACGACTAAATCTCACGCATCAGTAAGTTTCTGTATTCCTGCAAGTATATAATCTTTGTACTCTTATGTTATCGTTATCAATACAATTCACAATATTATTCAATACTTTACAACCTCTAGGATGACAATTGACATCTTGATTCACACCAACATGGGTACAACAGCATGCACACAATGACACAATGTACCATACTTCCATAAGTCAAGAATTTTTATTTTGCAAAATATTTAGGGAATTGATACATACATTCATATTAGACCTGATCATGGGCCGGGCTGGGCCGGGTTTGGGCCGGGCTCGAGCTAAATAAATGGCCCAAATGCATGGGTCGGGTCGGGCCGGGCCGAAACGTTGTGCCATATTCTTTGGCCCAAGCCCATAATTGTTCGGGCTATAGTGGGCCTCGGGCCAAAATGGGCCAAAACGGGCCAAAATAATACATTACGAAATAATCAACAAAATGGATATTTGAACAAACTATTAGTAACGAAATAAAATTTTCAAGTCTTAAGTGTTTGACTTCTACTATTTTGGTTAGGAGAGCGATAGCATAGTACCATACATGACTCATGAGTTGACAAAAAATTATAAGTACACTAACTAATTAAAGTTGTACGATAAAAATATAAAAATATCTGCAAAGTTGATAATTCAATGCATTAGTGATATTAGATTATTAGCGTGATCTGATATACCATTCCGACTTTTGAAATTTTTTTTAGAAAAATAATAATTTCGGGTCGGGCCGGGCCAAAAATCGGGCCTTTACGTTGGCCCAAACCCAACCCTATATTTATATCGGGCTTCTTTTGGGCCGGGCCACGGGCTTTTAGGGCCAAACTATGAGGCCCAAACCCGAGAAAAAATCGGGTTGGACCGGTCGGGCCATCGGGCCTGGGCCATATGATCAGCTCTAATTCATATGGGTTGCATACTATGTACTTGCATATAAGCATTAAATTATATATTAAATTAAACATCAAATTTCCATAGTTTTTATCAATTACAAGATTATAATATTATAGATTTCGAGCTTTATAACAAAGAATTTGAACTTATATGTATATTTTACGAGTTTTATTGAAAAGAATCTGAGCGCGTCTTTATAAAAGTTATAAATTAAAACATTATATTGAAACTCAAAAATAATACATATAAAATCCAAAGTTTTTAATTTTAACATTATAAAATTATAGTTCAAGGAAAAATTGTTAAAAACTCAAACAAAATTGCATATAAGCTTAATTAGATTGGTATTAGATGTACATTGTACAATGCTCATATACATTTGGATGTATAATCCTATTTGTGGTGTTTTATAATGTAAATTAAATATATTTACGTTACAATTTGTACATTGGTAGATGAAAATTAGAAAGAGAAAAAAAAATTCATTAAAGTATGGTCGACCATATTCTTGATACATAATTAATTAAGGATTATTTCACAACAATAATCCAACCTATGACTCTCCAACCTATGTTAATCCATCCTATTCATAATCCCCCATTAATCCAACCTATTACCCGACTTTCCTAGGTTGCACTTACTGACTTAAGTGACCTGCTAATTCAGGTTCCTTTTTCTAAAACCCTATATTTCGTTGCCTTTCTTCTATTCCTTCTCTATTTCTTCTTCTTTTCTTCTTCTCCTTCATTTGGCTCCTCTTTCTTCCTCCATTACTGCCAATTTCATCATCTTTATTTTCCCTTCAAATATTTTTGTTCTTATTTAGATCAACATTTATTCATCTTTTTCACCCATTTTTTTTATAAACATTTGTTCTTATTTAGAGCAACATTTATTCATCTTATTTAGAATTTCTCTATCGTCATCTCCTTGGTTCAGCAACCAAAAGCTTAAAAATCCAACTCCAATCTCCAGAACAGATTAAATCCGCATAAAAAAATCAGAAACTTCAGAGCTGTCGTGCTTAGCAACCCTCTTTCTCAAGCTCCCATTCAAAATCAGGTCACTGCATCATTCAGAAATCAGAATTCATATACAGTAATAAGTTCATTGCCCTTTGATTATTTGAGATTTCCATACTTTATTTAGACCCCTCTGAGCAGCATCAATTCCAGGTATCTCTTTCATACTAACACTAGAGCTACTCAAGGACATCTTCAAAAATCCTCCTGCATCAAGATGTTGCTACTACTACTTCCATCTCCATTACCTAATTATTCCTGCATCTTCTTCAGTTAAAATAAACCCCTTCAATGCTTTCATTCCACAAGAATCTTAATGTATCCCCCATCACCAACCTGCTGGTTGCTGCTGCCACCACTAGCCGCCACCAATTCCAACATCATCACACAAATTAGTTAGAAAAGAAATCTCATCCCTAACCTAATTTCATCAAACCCAAATCAATCACCCCAAAACAATCCTAAAATGCCTACAATCAAATTCAAATGCAATTAACAAAACAACCCAGAAAATGTACTCAAGAATAGCCTGAAATTCAACATTATTCAGAGAAATAGAAGAATTAAACACGGGTTTTTCAATTGAATATAATAAGATTAATTTTCTGGGTTTTTCAATTGAAGACGATGAAGAGAAACAGATGAATTTTACGTTCGTGTTGGTGAAGTAATAATTGATGAAGGGTGAGGGTGGTTGGCTGGGTTGAGGCTTTGAAGTACTAGGGTGGTTATAGGTGGTGGACCGGTGATTGGTGATGAAGGTGGTTGTGGGTGGCGTTTAATGGAGGTGAGAGACAAAAAGAGGGAAAACGAATGAAAAAGGTAACTTAAATTTAGGGTTTACCTGTTCAACGGGTTTCCCTTCACCTTGGTGCAAAATGGGAAAGTCGGGTAATAGGTTGGATTAATGGGGGATTATGAATAGGATGGATTAACGTAGGTTGAAGAGCCATAGGTTGGATTATTGCTGTGAAATAATCCATTAATTAATTACCTTCTTTAAAGCTTTCATTAATTTAATTTCTTCTCTACTTTCATTAATTAAATAAGTTACAATCTATAATCCCACAATAAAATATGAAATTTTCGGAAGTACTATGACTTCAATTTCAGATATAAAAATCAAATATTTGATGATCATTAGTAATAAGTTAACTAATTTTAGGCCCTGTTTGGTAAACAGCGGATTAATATTGGCAGAAGCAGATTTCAAAAGCAGAATGATTTAGCGGGTTTGACTAGCAGATTTATTTAGCAGAATTATTTTAGAGGTGTTTGGTAATCGACAGTTTAAATTAGCAGATTGTCTAAAATCTTTATAAAATGACATATAAAGACATGAGAAATTATTTATTAAATATATATAAGGAGTGTTAGTATTTTATTAAGAGGGTAAATAAGACAATTTCTTTTTTCTAATATGCTAATCCAATATGCTGGTAGGAGCAGCATATTGTAAAATAGCATATTAGACCCAAATATACTATTTCAATATGTCATTAACCAAACACTCTAAATAGCATATTGATAAGTCAAACATGTTAGATCTCTCAAATATGCTGAAATTTGGCTAATATGTTGTTTACCAAACAGAAACTTACATAAATTAAATATAATAATATGATTGAGACGACTAGACTTTATTGATGAAGTATATTTCAAGATTAAAAAAGTTTTAATATTACTATAACATGCAACAACTAAAATGTTTAAATTGAGTGAAATGAGTATAAACAATAAGTGAATACCAAATATAATAATAATAATATATAAATTAGCGAAAATTAAAGCATTCAAATACTGAAAAACAATAAATTAAAATCATTGAGAATTGAAAATCAACAAAAATATGTGACTCCATCTTAAATGTACATAAAAAAAATACAATTTATATTATATGGTCAAAGTTTTTCTAGGTAGTTAGACGGTCAGACTAATAATAATTTGGTCGGGTTCATTACGATAGTTAAGAATTTAGGATTACAATCGTACGTATAATTTTAAAATTTATACATATTTTTATTGGCTACTATCCGTTTTAAGGGCTTGTTTGGTTGACATAGGGGAATTAAAGTTCCCGGGAACTTCAAGATCACATGAATTTCCAATTCATGTGAATTCGCAAAAAGTGTTTGGTTCGCATATGGGAAGTTAATTCATGCGGGAAGTTCTATTGACCAAGGGGGGACTTGGTGAGTAACTTCCCACATAATGGAGGAAGTAAATTCATGTGGGAAGTTCTATTTCCCATGATATTGGCAACCAAACAACAACATGATTTTACACTTCCCGGGAAGTTCAACATCCCATGATTTTAATGGGTAACCAAACAAGCCCTTAAGTGTAAAACGGGTCAGTATCACTCTCATGGGTTAGAGAGGACAAATATTTTATTTTAGGCATGCATACTGTTTTTTTACTTATTCATCCTACATATGTATATTTGATACGTCTTAAACTTTGACCGATAGTGTGTCCTAAATAAGAATTTATATACTTTTATAATGACAAGCAGATGCGTTGTTTTATTTACGTCTAAACTCTAAAATAAGCGTATAAATTCTCTTTAATTTTTAATTCAATATAACCGCGATACTAAAACCATATTTTTTATTATATTTATTCACCTTTTTATTGATTTTTTTTTTCAGTTTAATAAAATTAAATCCATGTATTTTTTGCACGGACCTAAAATTAACACGTTTTAATATCTCAACTTTTACCCCCTCTCGATTGCCAAAAGGGTTACCCCCAAATAAATATTTTTTCTTTTAGAATTTAAGACATTTAACAGTATAAAAATAGAACTCGAACTCTCAATTGCCAAAAGGGAGGTATTTGGAAATACCTCATTTATTATTTTCATTATCATCATCATCATCAGTCAACATCATCATGTGCATACCAAGCCTCGAACCAGAGACGTGAGGCTGAAGCACCAGTGTCTCAACCATCAAGTCACATGGAGACTGGTGAGTAAACATTACTTTAGTTTATTCAAGTATAAAAACCCAAGTAGTGGAAGCGGATTCTCTCCCTATTAGTTCATGACCTCATTTAAAACACAAATCTTATCTATATTAATATAACAACATTTAAAGAGTTATAGGTTAATCCACGTCATGTATAATATATTTAATTTATTTATTTTTAAGTCATTTAAAGTGGGGCCGACGACAAAATTTATTGAATTATTTTTCAAGTAACTGTCTATATTTATTTTTGCTGTGTAAATGTTACATTCTAATTCTGATCTATTTCGTAAACAATAATTTACAATTTATATTTGATTTCCTAAACCATAATTTCTAAGTAATGAGATTACATATATATAATATTAAAATTATTATATATTATAATATATAGTCGATGTCGATCTATACATAATTATTAACTAACAATTTAGGACTAATAATCAATATTACAATTAGTAATACATAATTAAAATAAATACTAACAATTGTTAGGTACTCAATTCGATAATCTAAAATTTAATTTGAACGCACTTTTAACGTATTATCAACATAAAAAGATGGTCATTATTCTATAAATGTTAATTATCCACGACAATTTTCCTAAAATTATATCCGTGCAAATGCACGGGTAGAAAAACACAAATACTTGTATAAAACCGTTTTATGCACTTACAGTCTAGGTAGCACATACACTTCTCCTAATTAGCCGTCCCGTGTCCAATACCGTGTTCGACACTCGACACCCGACACTCATTGGACACCTGGCTAAACATATTATAGTTTGGACGAGAAATGAAACTTTTAAAAAAAATCGATTAAAAGATGAGTTTGGGTGGAAAAATGATAAAAGGTCAAATACACGAAAAAATAAAATTATACGTTATTTATAACCATAATATATATATTTTATTATATTTAAATGTCGTGTCCCGTGTTTTAAATTTCATGGGATGCCGTGTCCGTGTCGTGTCCGTGTCCGTTTTGGTGGTACCTAGCCTAGAGCAATGTTACCAGTTTACCACATGTTTCGAGAATAACCTTCTATAATTTTGTCATTCAATCGAAAAATGTATCTGTCTGTAAATATACATGTACAATACTACAATCTCTACCCTGAAAAAGGTACATACACAGAAGAAACTAGTTATTACAGCTCTTTTACCCAAAACTTAGAAGAAGCTGTAATCAGAGTCGAAACTGAATAACCGCGTTCATTAGTGGCAAAGTATCAATAAAGGAATGTATCCTGTACGAAATCTACACAAAAATGCACCCTAGTAAGTAGTAAGTTAACCTGTCCTATAGTCTAATCAGGCAGCATGGTGGAGGCAGGGTGATGAAACCTCGGCGAGTCCTTTCATAAGCAAAACAACATCCTCGGTTGAACCCAGAAGATAGCGGGCATTTGAATGCTTTCTTCCGACAGCACATGAGAAATAGTTGTGACTTTGGAGATCTAGTACAGAAACACCCTCATCATATAATGCAGGCGGCACCACATGAGCGCGTGGTTTAGCTTGGAAATGAGTTACATTACTTCTATGTGACCCTATAAATGATTTGATCCCGCTTTTGTAGGTCGGCGATGTCATCCTAACTGCATCTATTGCCTTGGCTCGTGATAGTATTGGTGATTCGACAGGCAATTCTGGCTCGAAAAATGAATAGATGTCTTCATCCTGATATACATTTCACATTGTAATCAGTAAGTGTAAGACACTGAGGTAGACATTGTGCAAAATGCTATGGTAATGGGTAAACCTTTCCAAGAAAATGTCCAATACATAAGACATAATCGATTGGTTCGTTAATGCCTTTCCGGTGAACTATTTCCCCTAGAATGCGATCCATTGCCACGCCCTGCAGAAGTCGGCTTAACATAAGTGGCAATCAGCAAATTTAATGCAAGGTGTTCCTAACTGATAGATAAACCATCTCAACCAAAACCTTAAGGTGATGGTTGGGCCAACTACTATTAATATTCCTATTACGCTCCCTCACTCAAATGCCCATTGGGCTTGAAGAGTGGTTAGTTTGCACAGGCCCCCCATACCGTGTGCGGTTTTCCACTTCGTGAGTTTTCGAGGGGTTTTTGAGGTTGCAAGGATTCGAATCCGTGACCCTCGGTCACACTGGCTCTGATACTAGGATAGATGAACCATCTCAACCAAAACCTTAAGTTGATGGTTGAGGCCCAACTATTATTAATATTCCTATTACTAACAGACCAAATTTTGCAGTAACGTTAATGGCCACAAGTCTCAGACCTTTGTTACTCCAGCTGCTCGGACTTCAACAGTTGTTGCACCCTGGAAAATATCTACAAAAGAATTGGCAATTGGTCCAGTCCAGAGATGTTGCAACAGGTCCCTTGCCTGGATTCTCCCAAACTCAATGTCTGTAAATCAGTGAAAGCTATATGATTAAAGAGAAGAACGATAAACTTAACACGAGTGCATATCCAAACTGTCAGACGACTCGTACCCACATATCCGAGTGTAGTGTTGGATACAGGGACGAAAGATAATGTGAAGAGTCAAAATAACAGATTCTATGCCGTCAGGCTAGACATTTTGCTTAATACCTGCGTATTTGAAGCTCCATAGAAGTGAAGTCTCACGATGCTCAAAATAGGAACGTGGAGTTCTCTCCGTGAAGTACTCAAAAACATGCTGACAAAAGAGCAGAACTACTAAGAGGTGGTGACACTGGAAAAAATCAGATGAGGACTATATAAAAGGGATAGAGGGAGCATTCGATATACCTTAATGCTGTCTACGCATTCCAGGTTGACGCATTCTGGCAGGGTTGTCATCCAATCACCTTTTGTGTGACGCAGAAAAATACCATTTTCAGCTGCCAACCATAGATTATAGTCACTGAAATTCTGCAATAGAAATGAACCAGCTTAAATAAACCAGAATATAACTTGTCACGAGCGGAGAAGAGAAGAATACCTCATCAAGAACATCTCTGACGCTTCCACTCATCACAAGTGTTGTTGTGTTTGGGTCGTTACTAATCTTTCTCAACGCGTCATGTAGCTCAGGGTGCAAATTAAGCTCCATGTCCTTAATTTGATTGCCGGCCGTGCCTTTAGTTTTGACTGTTTGAGTTAGCGTTGCATTGAATCCCTGTGTATTATGTGACATCAATATGAACAAAAATTCAATGGTCACATCAGGCAAAAGGGCCATTCAATTTAGGTCAGTTCTGTAAGAAACAGTAAAAAGATCGAGGAAGAGAAAAATAGCTTACCAGAACAAGCAGTCTGTGGTCAGACCGTGAGTAATTCTCTGTAGCAAGGCTAACTGGAAGCGATGGGCGAACTTGTGTTGTGTGTACTTGAGCTTCGACCGTAGTTCCAATGAGTTCACTGGTTCACACGCAGCACGAAAATAACCAATTTTAGTTAGGCACAAAATTAAACTTTTGAAATTTACTTATGACGTGATAATAGTAAAAGGACCAACTTAGGAGCAACACAATTCATCAAGTCATTCAGCGGGCAGTACCCATGGCTTGAGTTCAAAACCCGTTAACATTATAACTGCCTGTAATCCTGTATGGCTTCTTTACACTAAAAAAAGAACAAAAACAACAACATCAGAGCCTTAGTCCCAAAATGCTTTGGGGTCGCCTGACATGAATCATCCTTTGGAACCGCCATGGGTGAACTCCCATCTCAACAAGAGAAAAAAAGAAAGAAAAGGAAAAACGGAAGTGAAGTGAAACAGAAAATGAAAGGCAAAGGGACTTTATAGATTTTAATCGAATTTATCACATGTATAAAAACCAAAAATTAAATCAAGAATAAATCTTAAAGTGATTTTGAAAAAAATAAAAAAATTTGGGGAAAAAGTGTAATAAATCCAAAAAGAAACAACGTTTTTAGAAAACTTAATAAAAACATCAAATGCTAGAAGTCCATATGTATCATATCCCTCCATAGTGCCCTCTCCATTACCATCCCCTCCTGAAGCCCGAAAAATCGCATATCGTGCTCAATCACTCTTCTCCATGTTTGTTTAGGTCTCCCTCTACCCCTATCAACCTTTTCTGCACCCAGGTCTCCAACCTCCTAACCGTGCGTCCATAGGTCTCCTTCTCACATGGCGCAAACCATCTTAGTCGGTTTTCCATCATCTTGTCCTCTATTGGGGCCACTTTTACCTTCTTCCTAATCACCTCATTCGTAACCGGTCTTTCCTTGTATGGCCGCACATCCACCTCAATATACGCATCTCTGCCACACACATCTTATGAATGTGACACTGTTTCACTCAGAAAAGAACAATAATACAAAATCACCGAAACAAAATGAGTACTCTTCCTTCTTAACCACCTGTCACTGAGAAGTTTTCTGTAATTATTTATAATACTTGATCTACCAGCAAAAAAAAAAAACTGGATCAATTTATTGACCCAGTTTTCTGAAAACTAATTAGACGTCACGGCACCATAAATCTACAATCTAAACCATATTCAGTTTCCGAACCAAAGTTTCATTTTCGGAAAACTGAAAGAGTTGAAGGTGCTAGAGTATGATATATAGTCAAACCAGCCTAATGTCTTCCAAAATAACAACAAAAACATCATGAGACATACCTGACAAATATCCCTGCCCACTCCCGAGCAGTATGATTTGTCACATACTCGTAGTTAAGTTGATGTCTCTTTTCTCGTTCATCACTCGGCATATTTAATGCATAATGGATCGAAATAGCAACCTCTGAAATATTCCATGGGTTCACTAAAATAGCTCCAGCGCCAAGAGACTGTGCCGCACCTGCAAACTAAAGTGACAAGTGAAAACAACCTCTGAATTAAAATCCGCAAAAATGAAAACAAAGCAGGGATACAGAACAACAACAACAACAACAACATCAGAGCCTTAGTTCCAAAATATTTTGGGGTCGGCTGACATGAATCATCCTTTGGAACCGTCATGAGTGAACTCTCATCTCAACAAGAGATCTGAGAAGACGCACCAACGATGTCCAAATTCTGATTCATGTCCATAAAATGTGACTGATTTTTACGCTGGCTGCCACAGACCTACCGCAACCGTCCTCCTTTCTCCGGGCTTGGGACCGGCAGTGAATGTCCAAAAACAGACACAGGCGAATCAACAGAAAAAATGATAATTCAAGCAAGTCCTACCTCACTTAGAATGAGAACTCCTTTCTTTGAAGCTTGGCAAGCCACAAATTCATAACTCACCAAATTCATGCCATCCCTTAGAGAAGTGACAAGTGCAACATCTATCATCACGAGTACTTTAATGACCGAGTTATTCATTATTTACAGGTTGTACATGCGTGGTTCAAAAAATTACCAGTAACAGCATACAGTGCACATAATGCAGTGAAGTCAAGAGATCTATCCTGCAGAAAATTAAATAATAAAAACTTAGTAATCAATCAGACACACGAAAAATGAATGCACAAGTTTAGAGCTGTTTTTGTGAAACACAGACCAGGTGATGTATAGGGACAGATGTAAGAGATCCGAATCTGCCATTGATGCGTCCAACAATTTCATGAACCTGGCTTGTAAGCTTTTGATCTGGTAAAATCAATATTCAGAAATCAGAGCAGTCAACTGGAAATTACAAACTACGAAGCTATAAAAAGTAATGAACGATAAAGCACGTTCTATAGTCCCGTCTTCATGATGTTCTCACCCTCAGATAATTTCACTCACACTACACCGCTATTTTAGGTATACAGATAGCTAACAAATAGCAGCGCTCAATGTGAATTTAAGAGTAAAATGAGAAAGATAAGCAAGTGCATACATTCAGGAACGTCAGTTCTTGTCGGCACAGCAATTTGCAACAGGACTACTTTATCACACCACTCTGGATTTTCCTCCAGAAACTTCTCAAAAGCAAGTATTTTCTGAGGAATACCTTTGATCATGTCTAATCGATCAACGCCTAACATAACCTGGTATATCAAAAAAAAATGAATTGACAAGCAAGCATTAGTTTCATGATGAAGCACCTATATGGCTATAGTTCATTCGGCCATTCTCATGCTAAGCTCCATATTTCGCCTAAAATAGGGGTGATTAGAGTATTTCACTTCAAGGGTCTCAATATGAAACAATTCTTTATCATTGATTCATGCAATATGTTACTCAGCTAGATGTATCAGACGGTGGCCAAGTATGGGGCTTGTCTATTCTATGAAAAACACCGATATTTCTGGTTAAAAAAGACGTATTTAAGTGTCAACCCCATGTCGCTTGGCTGGTATCTGACACGGATACGAGATTAATTATGAAATGTCGAGTAACAAAGCTTGTACTACAGTTAGACCTGTCAAACAGGTCGAACGGGCGGGTTGCGGGTCGGGTAGATACGGGTTCGGGTAAAATACGGGTCGGGTGTATTTCGGGTCGGGTAAAATACGGGTTCCGGGTCAGGTTCGGGTAAAAATACGGGTCAATCAACATCTTTTCCTCGCATTTTTTAAAACCTCTTTTATATCGTAATTCTTACACTTTATACGTTTTCTATCCTCTTGCTCGTCTTAGTAAACTTAATTGTCACCATTTTTTCCCTCACCACCAACATCACCATCGTTATCATCATCATCACCCTTAATAACTCGCTAAGTACGGTAATAAGACTCAAATAAGATAACAATGATGACGTGACATTTGATCTGAGGTGATGAGGTGGAAGTGTTGACGCGAAGTGCGGTTCAGTTCGACGTAATACGGTGAAAGTGACGATATGACACATATTTTGAGGAAGGAGGTGCAAGTGAGCGTGTGGCACACATTTCGATGTAATGATGTGACATGTGGTCCGTCGAAATAATGAGCTAACAGTGCTAACGTGGAATGTAACTTGGCGTACTACACTAAAAGTGACGACGTGACACACACTTCGATGTGATGACGTGGCATGTGGTTCGAGGTGATGAGTTAGCGCTGCTGACGTGGAATGCAATTCGACGTATTACGAAAGTGACGTTGTGACACACAATTTGAGGTGATGACGTGGCATGTTGTTTGAGGTGATGACGTGATATACCGCTTATATATACATATTTCTTCTCAAAAATTTGTAAGTCATCAATACTATGACATTGTATATTTTAAAAATTATATATTGTCTTGACCCAACGGTCAACCCGCTGCGGGTCGGGTTTTGACCCGCTATTTACGGGTCAAAACGGGTTCGGGTATCTTTCGGGTTCGGGTTGAAAAAACCGGGTCATTTACGGGTCGGGTTACGGTCGGTTTTCGGGTCGGGTCAGGTTTTGACAGGTCTAACTACAGTTGATCTGACACAGATCCTAGGACAGACGGAAAGCAGAACTAGGGATTCCAACCTAGATAGATGTCTTGTGCACCAACCTTTCGTCCAGCAAACCTCTGTCTCAAATCCTTCATGTAATCTTGCACCTGTTGAAGCTCAAGAGCTCGAGTGAACCGCTCTGAATCTATCCCAACAGGAAACTGCATTGACACAGTTAGCAGAGACAGAAGAATCATCAATATCAGTAGGTGTGGAACAACAATATCCACTCCTAAATTAACTACGCAGTAGGATACACGTCTGTAATATTCATCTCTGTTGTGTTCTATCACTTGCTTCACAAAAAAATAGAATTGTGGAATCATCATCAGCTTACCGCTGCAACTCTTGTAAGTCTCCCTTGATTGTCTACTCCTTCAAGTGTACCTTCTACTCCCAGGATTCTCGTACAAGCACTAACAAAATGTCTTGCGTAGTCATATGTATGAAACCTACAAGGGAAAATCTAAAATTCACTAGAAGCCATATTTGTGGATCGGATAAACTGATACTAATATTCCGAAGATTGGCTGGTACAACCGTACAACGTTAGTGACATTAAGTTGAGATACATGCGCAAATAATCCCAAGTCTGAACGAGTTACACAATATTGCACATTTGCACTTGGTTTTGAGAAAGAGCATTAAGGGTCGGCAACAAAGTGAAGGCGAGAGATGACACGTAAAAAGGTGAAATTTTGGATATAGGAAAAGCAGAAGAAATATAGTTTTAGTAATGCGCATTTCGCTGGTTGTGCTTGGGTGCGTCTTATACTCTTATGTATATGCGACCCACTGCGCCTTACACCTAGACTCTCTATTTAAAAAACTATGATTGCAGCCATTTCACTTGCTACAACCCCATTAGTTTCTTCATTAGCCCTTGGCTGACTTCGACACCATGAAAATTACCAGCTGTTATGTATTGCAGCCTCCATACATCACCAACTCCAATCTTCAGATCTAACTCTCTTTTATTCTCTTATACTGATCAAACCCTAAACCAAAAATAATGCCCTCTCTACCATCTCAACAGTAGTTTTCTCTTAACTGCAGTTATTAATCTCATTTGGAAGTATCTCCAAACCTGGGATGAAAAAGGTTCAAACTCGAATTGTTGTTAATAAGTGATACTAAAAGATAAAGTTAGAATTATTCTTAACTTCTGTTAAATTCAGCGCGATTATAATCCTCAAGTGTAACTACGTAATATTTGTTGCAGTAGTTGATTGAGCTTATACTAGAGTTCCATGTTTTGCAATTGTGAACTGATACAAAGGACGAAATCCTAAAATGACGAGATGAGTGTCGGAACAAGTTCTCATTTAGTTCTGACAGTTGGATCATTATGACAAATTATCAATAATCCTGTGAAGACGACTGGTGACACCCTATCACTTCCATCGTTACTGTGCAGACCAGAGAAATTGAGTTCAACACAGAAACTTCACATTCAAACCGAGCAAAAATGCATATTTCATGAAGTATGTCAAAAGATAGAATAGAGTTAAAATAGTTACCCAACTATGTCGGCTGAAAGAACAGATCTCAGCAGCTGTGATCGTGAAGGCAACGTCCTGAGTATTTCCGAGGATGGGAAAGGTGTGTGCAAAAACCAGCCAACTTTCATTGCACTGTCGTGTTCTTTCAGAAATTGTGGAAGATACATCAAGTGATAATCATGGCACCAAACTACGTCACCCTCATTATAATGCTTGCACACAACATCAGCAAATCCCTGGTTTGCATTCCTATAAGCATCAAACTGAGACTGAATACCCCGAGTAGTTGCAAGACGATCTTCTTGAGGAAGTCCAAAGTAATGCAATAGAGGCCACAAGATTTTGTTGCAGTAACCATTGTAATACTGATGAAAAGTTTCTTCATCAAGAAAAACCGGGATGCACTTCTGCATCCAATAAATAGCCTTAATGAGAAATGTTATGCCTCCTCCATTTCATTTATATTGTCTTCCTTTGACATTGTTCGCCATAAGATGTCGATTTTCACTGATATATCTCACAATATACCAAATTTACAACTCTTTAAAATGATCAAGTGCCGATAGTTGTTTTGATAAATCACAACATAAGAGATTCACAATGTTGACATCGGTTGATGGTTGACTACCAAAGTCTAATGGGAAACATGAACTTGGGACGGTTGTAGTAACTAGTAACTAATAGGAATATTTATAATAGTTGGGCCTCAACCATCACCTTAAGGTTTTGGTTGAGATGGTTCATCTATCATGGTATCAGAGCCAGTGTGACCGAAGGTCACGGAATCGAATCCTGACAACCTTAAAACCCCTCAAAAACACGAAGTGGAAACCCAGCACGGGGGAGCCTGTGCAAACTAACCACTCTTCAAGCCCAATGGGCATTTGAGTGAGGGAGCGTAATAGGAATATTTATAATAGTTGGGCCTCAACCATCACCTTAAGGTTTTGGTTGAGATGGTTCATCTATCAGTAACATGTTTGACGAACAATTTAGTACGAGTGTAAGACAGCAGGAAGTTTAGGTTTTGACATCTAAGAAAATAGATGAACTCAACCTTTTCAGCCAAGGCTTTAGTGAGTGATTGCTTTCCAACTTCATCAGGTACATTCACCCCGGCCCAGCCAATCCATCTCGCGTCTAAATCTTCCAAACCTTTTCAATAAAAGAACCCGACAGATTCAATGCAGAATATCAAAATCTGTCACTGAAGTTGCAAAGCATTCTAATATCCAGGATTTTGACACTAAAATGAATCAGTAATCAGATTTCTAAAATACACAACCAATAAAGGGACATATTCACGATAATTCAGGCAACCATATGGCCTCCGAATCTTTCCAAGCTTTGAGAAAAGAACCCGAACTTATCAACTTTCTATGTCAGGAGCAATAACTTCGGGATCTTTTCACAAAGCTTTGAAAGATTTGTGACAGGTACTATGATTAGCTTCCTAAAATAAGCATTAAGCAATGGAAATGTCGAAGACTTCAATCTATGACAGCAGTTAAAGATTCAGTACTCACCCGAAAGTGCACTAACAAGACCCCCTACACTAATCTCTAACTGCCATGAATCTTTTCCTTTCCTAGTCGCAGAAACGGGAAGCCTATTAGCTACCACCAACAACTTCTGTTTACATCGATTACTCGATGTTGCAGCTTCTGAAACCCTTTCAGGGTGCTCTTCCTGATAGCTAAACACACAATTGTCGCCCTCGTTAAAGAATATATCTCCCCCATACTGATCACCTCCTCGAATACTTCTTCCCCCAATATGATGATAGTAGTTATGAAACTGTTTCACCTCCTTTTCACTAATTATCCCACCCATTGTCATCTACTACCTCCCAAAACAACTACCATATTCGCCAAATGCTATCAAGCCTGCATTTTTCAGGCACAAAGTTCAATTCAATAACCCAATATCTACGACAATGAGACGGTCTTGCACGTGAAACCAACCGAATCTTTATGCATTTAGTATTCCTCATTTGGGCTATTGGGTAAGTTTCACGTGTAAAACCGTCTCATACAGATTAAACAAAACCCAATAACAATGTAGTTTTTTTTCTTGCATAACGACGTTAATTAATGGAAATAAAGCAAATTGAATAATGGGTTTCATGCATTTAATTCAACTGAAGAAACATAAATCAATTACCATCCAAGGAATTCAACAAAGATAACAGAATTAGTAAGAATTCAGCAAATTTGGTAACCAAATAAATACAATTCATCAAATTATTCAATAACATGAATTAAATTACATGTTACCTGACCTTCTGAAGATTGGTAATTAGAAATTATGGTTGATCGTCAAACCAAGACTCTGTTTTTTTTTTCCTGTTTGTTATATTCTGCGAATCAAAAATGTGAATATGAAGAACGGTTTTTTTAATTTGAAAGTGACGGACGGTCATTGTCCCCAGGTTAGGCCGTTTTGGCCATGCAACTGAACGCAGGGTCTCTCATTTAGCCTGATAGCCATTAGCCAGTCAGTCATGGTTATTCGGCATCTTATCGTAAAACCGTCTCTTAATTACATAGTCACGTAAATATAGATTTGATTTTGAACTAACACGATTTATTTTTTCAAAGTGTAAAATTCATAAATCTTGAGCATGTTATTGATCGACTCAAATCTGAAATAATTCGTTAATTTAGGTTCAAAATTCGACTCGACTCGCTGGATCAAATGTGAAGTTATATATTAAAGGTGAATAAATAAAAGAGTAAGATACATTACGAATATAAAAATGAGAGAAGTTATCCAATGTTACTATGGTAGTATCTCTAATACTAAATTTTTGTAAAGTATTAGTATTACGGTTTTTTTAACGTGTGCTCTAAGGGCACACATTAATAAACAGAATATGGAAGATTCGTAAAATATTCTCATGATAAATTCAAGTATAAACTTAGTTTTACCATAAATAGTGAGAATATCTTACGAATCTTTCCATATTCTGTTTATTAATGTATGTCCTTAGGACACACGTTAGAAAAACCGTTAATATATTTATATGTTAATATTACACAATAATATTAAATTTGATTCAATCTTTCAAAAACATGATTTTTAATTCTTAGGCCTTGTTCTTTCTGGCTTATTTTCAGCTCGTTTCAGTTCAGATCAGCTCAGCTCAGCTCAGTTCAGTTCAGTTCAGCTCAATTCAGTTCAGCTCAGCTCTATTCAGTTCAGTTCAGCTCAATTCAGTTCAGCTCAGCTTCATTCAGTTCAGTTTAGTTCAGTTCAGCTCAGCTTCATTTAATTCATTTTAGTTCAGTTTAGCTCGACTTTATTAAATACATCCCACATCATCATTATTATTATTATTATTATTATTATTATTATTATTATTATTATTGTTGTTGTTGTTGTTTTTGTTATTATTACTATTATTATTATTATATTTATTTATTTATCATTCTATTTATTATTATTAATTAATACTTCGTAATTCTTATAATGATTATTATTGTTATCATCTTGATGTACTTCATCTTCGAGGTCATTATGGACACCAATATCGCATCTTTTTTTTCCAATTCTTTTTCGAACTTTGTCCATAAATTTCTTCCATTCTTTATCATCCATGTTTGAATCTGTTCTTCCTTGTATACTTTGATGTTGTATAACTGGAATACCAGGTTATGCATCCGAATGAAATTATGAAGTGTAAAAGCGGATACGATAATTGACATTTGATATTTCGTTGTCATTCGTGCCATGTTTTTTAACACCTTCCACCTTCTCTTCAGCTGACCAAATGTCATTTCAACCGTCATCCTCAAAGATGAATGTCGACAATTAAAATGTTCAAATATTCCGCTAGGAGGTGCATGCTTATATTCAGGCACATGGTTTCTCACGTTTGGATGGCTAATAGGAGACAAATACCCAAGTGTATTCGGGTATCCCGAATCCACCAAATAATATTTAGCTATAAATGTTTATATATAAAAATAATTAATGTTTAGATAAAAAAAAAATGAAATACATGCCACATTTACCATATTTAGACGTAAAATGTTTAGATAATAAAAAAATAATTAATGTTAATTAGACGTAAAATATTCAAATGTTGCTTTTGTTAATTTTAAAACACAAGAAAAGAAAAAAACAAAGTCCTTTAGAGTTTACTACAAAAAAAATACTTAAAAATTAATATTTTTTTTAATATAATTGTATTTTAAAAATCGCAAATTTGTATTAATTAAACATTTTTTTAATATTATTATTATTAGTTATTATATATACTTTAATTAAACTTAAGTTATTTTTTATTAATTTCAGCTTCATTCAGCTCAGTTCAGTTCAGCTCGATTAAATTCAGTTCAGTTCAGTTCAGCTCAGCTCGATTCAGTTCAGCTCAGTTCAGTTCAGTTCAGCTCAGCTCGATTCAGTTCAGCTCAGCTCAGTTCAGTTCAGTTCAGTTCAGCTCAGCCTCATTCAGTTCAGCTCAGTTCAGTTCAGTTCTAAAAAGCCATAAAGAACAGGGCCTTATTTTAACTCAACTCATGATTTGTATAATCTGACCGGCCCATGTTTAACCGTTCCATACAATCCCGACTCCAAAATGTATTCCAACCTCTTGTCGATTTCATGTGTTCTCCGAGTTCAAAGTTCGGGTCTTTTGAGTCTCGTGTCCGTCTCTTCAGATTTGGTCAAAGGAGTCAGGTTGATTTGCCAATCCTCCTCTTAAATTTCAAGTTCATTCTTTTATGTTTTGTAATGAACCAAACAAATTTTTAAGAGAACAAAATTTAAATCTTATACATTACACAAATACGACTTTTTATTCCATTCCATTCCATTCTGCAACGCAATCAACCAAACAATCCCTAACATTAGACTCTATAATCTGACCCATTATAACTCGATCTACAACTAGGGGTGTTAACAAGCCGAGTCAAGCCCGAGCTTGGCCATGCTCGGCTTGTGCTCGATTACCAAAACTCGAGCTCGAGCTCGAGCCGATCGTACCCGGGCTTGAAAAAAATGTGCTCGTTACAAAGCTTGCGAGCTTTAACCCGAGCTTGAGCAAAACTCGAGCCAATATAAAATAGTTTTTTTTTTCCTTCCGATATTTTCAATAACAAGGATCGAAGATTTTAGCTAAAACTATTTAGCAAATCAACATAATATCATTATATCTATAAAAGAATAATGGTTTTCCGCCTAGGTGGCGCAGTCACATCGCAGCATTGGGTGTTTCGAGGTCTCACATTCATCCTCAGCTTTTTCACTTTTTATAGACCAATCAGATTCACACATCTATGTCACCTCACATTAATTTAATAATTTATTAATTTAATAATCATTTCTTTATTATTAAATACAAAAACCCAATCAGAATAGAATCATTCCAAATTTGACTCATTCTCAATTTACCAAAATATAATCATCACAATCATTCTGAATTCAATTTTGAATACAATCATTCTTAAAACAATTATTCTTCCTATATTTTGAAATCAGAAGGCGATCTGTTTTATTACCTTCTCAATTTGCAGGTTGTTGTTGAATCTGATAAGGCTGATATGGATGTTGAGACGTTTTATGATGGTATTCTTGCCGCCATTGTTGTTCCTGAAGGTGAGTCCGCTCCGGTCGGAGCTTCGATTGGTCTTTTAGCCGAAACCGAAGCCGAAATCGCTGAAGCGAAGGCTAGAGCCGCTGGACAATCCGCCGGGAAATCGACACCTTCGCCAGCAGCTCCGGCCGCTGCACAACCACCGCCTGTGGCGGAGAAGGTGTTGGTGGCGGCGGAGGGAGGAAAGGAAGGAGTGGCTGCGGCTGCGACTCCGGCAGCTGCTCCGGCCGCAAAGGCGGTTGCAGTGGTGGTGGTAGTTTTGTTGAGATACCGGGATCGAGTGTGGTTCCGTTTACGACAATGCAGGTGGCGGTAGCGAGGAATATGGTGGAAAGTTTATCGGTTCCGACTTTCCGGGTCGGGTATCCGGTTGTGACGGATGC
The DNA here is from genome assembly GCA_029255685.2 of Silene conica. Lineage (NCBI taxonomy): Eukaryota > Viridiplantae > Streptophyta > Magnoliopsida > Caryophyllales > Caryophyllaceae > Silene > Silene conica. The sequence goes on from CM055314.2 coordinate 82,445,919, forward strand.
TCTTGATGCTCTTTATCAGAAGGTAATAACGCTAAACTCTTCTGTTCTTCATGTTTTGATTGTCGTTTTAGCCCTTTTACTTTAGGAAGATCGTCGTAGAATCATAGAATCGTATTGCCTTGATGGATCAAGCTGAATACTCCGTATATTCGATCACATTGTGTGTGTAGTAGATAGGTTGCTGCAATTTGGTATGATTAGGAGCGAGTTCGTTTTCGGCTTTTTTTTATTTCATACTGATTTTTTTCTCGGTATTTTTTTTTGTTATTCATTTAGTCCATGCATTGTTTCCTGATCTCAGATTCAATAGCATATTGTTCTTCCGTGCACAAGTCTTTTCTTTCACATCTCAGACTACGCAGATTCTGTACTCTTGGAGTTTAGAATGAGGTTAGTTTCTATCCCATATAAAAATTTCAGAAACTTTACTCAAACTTAGTTTTGATTTTTTCACAATTTTACTTTAATTGATTTCTGGCTTATTTTCTATTATTTATAGCATTTTTTGTGGTATAATTTTGTGTTTTTCCGTTGCTTAGAAACTTGGCTGACTAGGAGTGCAGTTTTGTTATTTTTTTCTAAAAATTTTTATCAACAAGAATTCAAAAATTAAATGTTAAATTGGAGCGGTTCGATCCAAATTGGGATTCAAAATTTTCCACCGGGTCATTATTTAGTGTTTTGTTTGGATAGAATTATGATATAGTGGTTTGATTGGGTTATATCGGTGGATTAAGGTCCCTGATTCTGTATATATTTTTGATAGAATATGTTTGATTTTATTATTTCTTATTTGGCACATAATCCATTATAAGAACTGTGTTTTACAATTCTACTCACATTTTTGTTACGAGTTTCTATTGCCACAATCTGTACAGAGTCCTTGGATTCATTTTCAGCTAAATTAGGAGTCTATTTATTTAGAACTATGTTTCTTAGGTTGCTTGGTCTTAATTGGTTCATGTGAGACCTTGGTCTGATGCCCATGTTTATTGATGTTAGGTCCTCTCATGCCAATATTTTCTGTTATGCAATATTACCTTCAATCATGCATGTTAAATCGCCCTTTGTTACCCCGTGTTCTTAGGAATGTTTCGCAATCAAGAATCGGACCGAAGAAAGCATAGGGAGAAGTATAGCCCAAGTACAAATTGATGATGTTCGAGATCAAATTAAGGATGATCTTCCTATTGATTCTATGTAGACTGATAGGAGTTAGAACTTTTTTTGGTTCATAAGTTATTTTATAAGACGGTTTTAATGTAAGAAGTTGTTGATGAACGGTTTATTATTTGCAAATCGCAATGCCCTAATTTTTAATTTAAGGTATTCGTTCAAGTGCATGCAAAGGAGAAAATTGTTATATATTCGGTGTCAAATGCTCATGTCTGAATCAAATTATGAGGTCCGGCCTCATCTCAGATCCGGCAAGTCCTTTAGGTTGTGTTGGTACAAAACTACCTATTTGTGGTCTTTTGTTTCCAATTGCTTTATACTAAAATTTCCTAAACCAATTTCTCAAACATAATCTACTCAAGTCAACTTCGTAGGATTGACAATTCTTTCACAAACATTATTTATTCGATCATTTGTTATGTATTTAGTTAATTATTGTTCCCTTCGTATAAGTATGGTTCATATCCTTAATGATTGCCTTTGATTTATTTTTTTAGTTTGTTTAATATATATTTCACGAGTTTGACATTAAAATGGGTGAAAAGTTTGGAATTCATTAACCAGTGTAGTTTTTTTTCCACATGAAGCGCTTACAACTTGCGAGTTTAGTTATTGAAGAGAGAATTAAGACTGACTGTTAATCTTAACAGTATATAATTATGATTGACCATTTTACTACCTTACAAAATTTATCCAAGAACTACCAACATGTTCTAGACAGTTGTCAACATGGTTGGCATGGATGGTTCGATCAAGATATATACGAGACCAGTAGCTAGCATTGAGTTACCAGAAGATATACTTATTCAGCCTGGTGTAGATCCAATATCTACTATTGTAGATAGCACGTACCCATCTTTAAAAGATCACTTAGGTGACCATCTGTATTTCACTGAAAGAGTTGTACTAGCACCTACTCACGATGTGGTCGAGGAGGTAAACGACTATGTCTTGGATCAAATTCAAAAGGAAGAAAAAATTTACTTAAGCTATGATGAAATAAGCAAGGAAGAGACTAATTACGGGGTCAGAGAACTTTACTCTACAGAGTTTCTTAACTCAATCAGATGTTCCGGTTTACCCAATCACAACTTAAGTTTGAAAGAAGACAGTTTCCTTTAGCAGTTTGTTTCGCTATGACTATTAACAAAAGTCAGGGTCAATCTCTATCCCGTGTTGGACTTTATCTTTCAAGACCAGTCTTTACCCATGGCCAATTGTACGTTGCTATATCTAGGGTTACGAGTAAGAAAGGTCTAAAAGTGCTACTTCTTGATGAAGAAGGAGGGATGACTAATACAACAACGAATGTTGTTTACAAGGAGGTTTTCGAGAAACTGTAATTTTCGTCCTACATTATCGAATTTTAATACACCCCATTTAATTTATATTTCTACTTGATTAGTTATTTTGTTCATCGTATTTGTCCGTCAACTTATGTTCCGTAAGCAATTCATCAAAAGACAATAACTTTCCAAACTACTCATTATTAGTTATTTAATCTTTTTTTAGTCGTCTATTGTTTTTTCTTATATACCTTATTCATTAATGTTATCATAAGTAATCCAAATATTATCATCATTACTAATAGCTATTCGAAAATTAGTGCACCAGAAAATTCACCTTTTGACCGAACATATCTTATATGCAAACATCCCGTTAAAATTTAATTCGTTCGAATAATTAGAATTGCTATATATTGAAATGAATATACCTTCGTCGTCTTTAAAAATAAGTGTACACAACCCCGTGATTTTTCACGGGTGTCACACTAGTTTGATATATATGCTATAAAGATATAATAATGATAAAATATTTTTATAAAATATGAGCATATTTTTATAAAATATGACTAGTGTAACACCCGTGAAAAATCACGGGTTGTGTACACTTACTTTTAAAGATGACAAAAGCAAATTCATTTCATTATATAACAATTCTATTTATTCAAACAAATTGATTTTTAACGGGGTTGTTTTGCATATAAGATATGTTCGGTCAAAAGGTGAATTTCCTGGTACACTAATTTTCGAATATCTGTTACCAATGATGAAAATATTTGGATTAATTATGATAACATAAATGAATAAGATATATAAGAAAAAAACAATAAACGATTAAAAAAAAGATTAAATAATTAATAATGATTAATTTGGAAAGTTATTGTATTTGCTGAATTGGTGACATAACTTAGGTTGACGGACAAATAGGATGAATAAAATAACTAATTAGGTGAAATCTAAATTAAATGGGTGTATTAAAATTCGATAATCTAGGACAAAAATTACAGTTTCTCGAAAACCTCCTTGTAAACAACATTCGCTGATGTAAAAAATATGGACTAATAAAATAAAAAATTACCTAGACATAATAATTAATGAAAGATGGAGATATAATAATTAATGAGAAAAATCAATTACTGGATGATGGATAAAGATGAGTTAGAAAAATAGGGAAAAAGTTACATAAAAAAAAGAAAAATGGAGAAAAATGAGATTACAGACTTTTTTTTCAAAAATAATTAAGAAAAAGACTAAAATAACCCCGATGTACAATAGCATTGTACATCTGGTGGTATAGTCCAGGAACTGTATAATTAGGATATTTTGTAACCTTAATTCAGATTCAGAAATATTAACAATCATTAACATAATTTCAGCAATGGAATATATTATATCATATTATATACCACATTTTCCAAAATACCATAGGATATTATATTCCTCGTAATGCCACATTAATATATTTGTCAATCATCATGGATCACTAAGAAAGTAATTGATATCGCTTAAATAAAATAAAATTCTTTACAATGCATGGTTCACGATAGTTTGACAGTGGTATTAGACATGCATTCAGTTCTATTTGGTAAATCTAATACGATTATGTAGTTGGTAAATCAATTGTAGTTGAAAATTGAAATATTAACTCAAATCTAATAAGCTAGAAAAATAATAGACATATTTGGTGTACCCGTCATTAAATCTGTCATATTTTGTACCCGTCATTAATTAATACGATTATGTATCATACGAAATCTTTCTATATATTCTCTAAATAATTAATATTCTCTAAATAATTGTTTAGAGAATATAAAAGGCAAATTAGAAAATCTGACTTGTTTTACGTTGTCTTTTTTTATAGATAAAACACGTTTTTTAAATCAATTAGGAAATCTGACTTGTCAAATTTCAAAGTATTATATTTTTCAGAAAAATTGTTTTGTGAGGGTGAATGTGATGGCGTCATATTTTTAATAAAATTTAAATTAACCCAATTTAATAAGGTATTGTTACATTCTTAAATTAACCCGTCATATTTTGTACGAATTTGAAACTATGTGGCAAAATAAGTTAATGGTGAAAAATAGAGGATTCGATAAAAATTACTTTATATTTGCAAAACATTAAAGGCAACTTTATTAGTTTACAACGTAATTATCTTCAATGATTCTCGAACTTTATATTTAGGATTTGTTATTAGTATAATCTGATTGGTAGGGAATATATATGGAATATTTAGGATTTGTTATTAGTATAATTTGATTGGTTATTATTAGTATAATATTATAATATTTATAATATTTAGGGAATCTCGGTGTAATATTTAGGGAATCTTGGAATTATTATAATAATAATAATAATAATAATATTATAATATTATAATACATAAAAATATATGACTTGGCATAAATTGATCAGGGTTCTTATTGGTCTACGAAACTGATTTTTGTGAGAGTGAATGTGAGTGAGCGAAAGAGTGAATGGTGGAATATTAGCGCGCCACGTATGCAGTTATACATTCTTCTTTTATAGTAATAATGATTAATATCCTACTAGTGTAACACCCGTGAAAAATCACGGGATTGCGTACATATATAAATTGTACTTATTATTTAGATAAATAAGCTATTTATTCGAACATTTTTACTTTTTAAAAATAAAAAATAAATAATATAATATCATTGTATATATTAAAATATATATAAGGAAAGTATAGCATTCAAGTTTGAAAACTTTAAGCTATGTAAGTACACATAATGTTAATAAGAGTAACAATTGTAAGACATGTTTAAAATGAAACAATTAAGACATAGTTAAAAAAGAAAATCATAACATATAAATTTAAGTAATTTAAGATATTTAAATTATATGAAAAAACCAAAACTAAGATAATTACGTTTTATATATTACAAAAATGAAAATAATATAAAAATTGATTCTAACAAATCTCTTTTCATAATAAATATGTAAATAAAACAATAAAACAAAATAATTGATTATTGATCGTTCTTAGAGGTCCGAGAAAATGATAACAGCCCAACAAATTGGTTTTGTTTTTATAAAATATTCAGCCCAACCCATAATTATACGGTAATGAACATTAGTTGAGGATGGTTATAACAGTGAGGTATCCATTTTATAACTTAGAAAATCTAATTATCTTTAGGCATAAAATAAAATCTTTTTGTTATACGGTTCTATCTTTAAGTAGAACAAAAATAATTACCAATGTAAAAGCATGCGTATATTTTTGTTAATAAAGTTTAGAATAAAATCTTTTTGTAAATTGATTTTGAATCATTCTTTGGAATAATTTTTTTTTAATATTTTTGTGTAAGCGTGAAGAATAAAATTTAGAATAAAATCTTTCTGTAAATTGTTTTTGAATCATTCTTTGAAATAATATTTTTGTTAACCACCAATGTAACCGGGAAGAATAAAATTTAGAATAAAATTTTTTGAAATCCGAGTTGGCAAGTTTCAAAGCTTTTGATTGGTTGATGAAAAACTGGTTTGTGAGGGTGAATGTGAGGGCTTGAAAGGGTGAATGCTGAAACGATATTGCGCCACGTAGACAAAATTACATTTTTCTTTTATAGTAATAATGATGATGTAATCTCAAATGTTTGAGTTTTTCTTCCGATATTTTCAAGAACAAGGATTGAAGATTTTATGTAAAAATATTTAACAAATCAACAAGATATTTGATATATATGCTACAAAGATATAATAATGATAAAATATTTTATAAAATATGAGCATATTTTTATAAACCCTTTATAACGCAATTTATTTTCGCAATACGTTTTTATTTTCGCAATACGTTTTTTACTCAATACAGTACTTTTTATACCAAATTTTCTATTTGTTGCCCTTCCCTAGAAAAACATTAAACCTAATTCTCTCTTCCTTCTCTCTAATATTGAAACCTTTGCGATCTTCCACCACATTAACAATTTACAACTATGAACAATTATTCAAGTATTTAAGTGCCGAACAGGTAATTAATTCATTAATTTTATATTACTTAGTATTTGATTGTTTTTTTTAATAATATATTTTCTTTTTTAATTAGGGTTTTTTCTTCAACATGAAAAGAAGAATCATTGTTAATTATTTAGAAACGAATTGATATACTTAATACTACGTAGTACTTTAATTGATTTAGAAACAAATCAACATATGTTACTCAGAGTAGTACAATTATTTTTTGTTTCTTTTTTCTTTTTTTTCAATATATTCTTAATTATTACTCGCGGCTTTTTGAGTAGAACCAACCTTTGCTCGGCTAAATTCGTTAAGCTTTCGAGCTGAGCCCGAATTCGAGTCGAGCTCACACGAACCGAGCTTTGACCGAGCTGATCTCGAATTACTCGCGAGCTGTCTCGTCTCATTAAGAGCCGTATCTACGCCCAATTTGAGTGACATGATTACCACCTCCACCATAGACTAACCTTAAACCTCCACCTACCTAAAATCACAAAACCCCAAACCATGGACCGACGTTGATCATCATCATCATCATCATCATCATCATCATCATCATCATCAACCATGTCCCCTCCAAAACCAACCCTAACCACCTTCCTAACCCTCCTCCTCCTCCTAACCCACCAAATCCACCAATCCACAGCCTACATAACCCTAACCCAAATCCGAACCCTAATCTCCCTCTCCCACTCCCTCTCAACCCGGGTCGCAAACCTCCGTCAATCCCGTGGCGACATCTCGGGTGCTCGTCGGGCCGAACTCATTGCCTCAAAGCTCCACATTGGTCTGGGCCTTAGATTCTGGCCCACCGCCCTCTCCATGGGATGGGATTACCTCAGAAATTACGCCTGGCGTGATGCGCTGTCGTTTCGTGATGCTGTTGGTTTCGCTGCTGACGTCAACGAGTTGCTTAGCTCGCTCACTCAGTTGACTCGGTTGAGGTCTGATTCTGAACGTGCTGCTTGGGTTGCTGATAATTACCGTTTTATCCTTCGGGTTTCGACGTCGCTGTTTACTCGCTTGCTCTCTATCTTCACCAAATCTGTGAGTTTTCTTTCGTCGTTTACAACGAACTTATAATAGCTTATGCACCTCGTTACGAGAAACCGACTGGAATGTGTTAATTACGTAGTACTCCCTCGTCCCAATTATTTATTTATCTTTTGATATAAATATGTGTCCGAACAAAAGGGTCTTGCTTGTGACGATAATATGGTCAGTAGTTTGAAGCCGGATACACTTTTCTCACAATAAAACAACTCAGGCCCTGTTCTGTTCTTTTTGTTCTTTTTGGCCGAAACAAGCGGAATTGAATTAATTGCACTAGAGCTTAACTGAATTAAATTGAGTGAAACTATGCTGAAGTGAATTTAGTTGAATTAAAAGTTAATTTTGTGAAGAGATTAATTGAATATAATTGATTGAACGTTAAATAACTTAACGAAATATACCAAGCAAAATTGAAAGTAGCTGAAATTAAGCCAGAAAGAACAGGACCTAAGAGGGCAAGTGGGAAAATGTATCAATTCACGGATAGTGCCACTTGCATAATGTCAGAGGAACACTATGTCTTCGGTGAGAATTTGTGTGACGGATAGTGCCCATTTCAAGGAGAATTTTCGGTGTACGAAAGAATAGAAGAGGGAAGCAAATAATTGGGACGAGTTGATAATATCTTTGATATAAATAACTCGTGTAAAGAATTAATAAAAAGTAAACAAATAATTAGGATGGACGTGACTCGTGAGTTGTGACAATATATTAACATGAAATGGTATGTGAAAAGTAAAAATTAGCTACCACATTTGCTTTTGACACAAATATTAAGTTATGAGAGTATGCACAAAAACATAATTGAAATACTTCCTGTGTATCAATCATTTATTTATTCGTTGTGAGAGATATTTTAATCTAAGTTAAGCAAATGCTTGAGACGGAGGAATTAGAAATGTAGCGATATGCTAAATAAGGAAAACATTTTAGTCTAGTGAATACGAAATAGTACTAATTAGAAGTTCGTCGAGACATTAAAATGGGATTAAGGCTAGTTATGGTAAAACATTAAGGTGTAAAATAGTTGTCGAAATTGAGTAGTGTTTGATTGCGGAAGTAGGGGCGTGGGAGATTAATGTCGGGATATAGATTACTATAGAGTATGTTGTGAAAATTGGAATGATGATGATGATGCAGGGACCGGTTAGAGAATTTGTGGAGACATTGCAGAAGGAGATGCAGGGTGATTTTCTCAAGGATTGTCTTGAGGTAGGTTTTAATGATATGAAGGGTGTCGCTGATATTTTAAAGGATTTAGCATCTCAGTATACAGATTATGAACCTAAGCAAGATCTATGATTACACTAGTTTGGGTCGAGTAATGTACGATGGAATTTTGCAAATGAGAATTGTGTCTTTGTGATGTAAATGTGTTCAGAAATAACTGGTGTAATGTGATTTTGGCTTAATGAGATCTGTGTCGTTGTGTTGTAAGTGAATATTCAGTTGTTCACCAATCTTGTTCAGCCTAAGCTATTCTCTCGTTCGATTCACATTTGAGGCCGCCTCATACAAAACCTATTGTTTACCTGAGACGGTCTTACATGTTGGTAGAAGTAACAAATCATAAATGAGATCGTCTAATTGAAAGCACGGCAATTGTGTTTTAATTATGACCTCTTTGGATACCTTTTTTAAATATGACATGGTGAAGGGTTCTAATTATAATTAATTCGAGTAGCATAGAATGTTAGTGAAATGTTTGTTTGAGCTGAAAGTCACCTGCTTGACGGAGTGTTAGAATCTTCCCCTTCGATAAGTGATTATTCAACATAAACATACGACTATACATATGGAAAAGGGAACCATGTTAGGATATGTTCAGGAGAGCTTATCAAGTATCGGTAATGTTTTCTTAATTAGTTTGTAGGCATCATGGAATGTCTTGATCTCAAAGCTTTGCGGAGACTTAGGACTCGTTTGGTTGATTAGGGAAGTTAATTTTCCTAGGAACTTAGAATTCATGGGAAATATGTCCCCACATCCAATTCGGGTGAATTTGAGAAAACTGTTTGGTTGCCCATAGGAACTTCCAATGACCATGGGGAGTAGGTAAGCAAGTTCCTACATTATGTAGGCATTGGAAATTCATGGGAAGTTTCAATTCCTGTATTTTCCAAAATTTTTGCCAACCAAACCACCCACCTTTTTTTAAAATCATGGGGTTTTGCAATGCGTTATTTCAGTGCCAACCAAACGATCCCTTAGTATCAGGGACAGTTTCGTGTCATTAGCTTAGCGAACTCCAGAGCTAATTGGAGTTACCTTCTCTGCTATGCATTTTGTCGTAATTAATTTTCAAGGACAAGTACTTTCTCTGCTCATGGAATTGACTGACCAGAAATGATAGAGTTTTCTAAGTAGATCATACAGGACAAACATCTCCGGTTGAGGAAATGTTTTGTACATCCTACCCCACTTATCTTCTATAGGCAGGATCATTTAAGTCACTAGCTAATGTTGTCATGGAATCGTTTGATGGACGGCATCATGCCGACACCATTTGCTTGCTGGATGTAGTATAACCTAACTATATATCAGTATAACTAGCATCTTGTTCATCTGGTTTGTATGTTTGCACCTCTTGATAGATATTAATCGCTTTAAAAGACACGTCTTTATGTCGAATGTTAGTACGGGAAGTATTTACTCTCGTACCCTGAATTCATTTTGGCAGAGTGCTCAGTTTAGGACAATATGAGGTTACCATCACTTTTCTGTTTGAATTCAGTGAGCAGTGAGCAGAGAAACCTGAGGTAGTATTTGTCAGTCCTACTTCCCCGAAAGAGTAACCTGCTGTCGGTCTGTTTAATGTCAAAACAACAAAAATGAAGCTTTAGTCCCAAAAGAACATAAACCCGGGATTTGGGGGCTAGCAGGGCTGCTCGCCCCCCCCCCCCCCCACCCCACCACCCACTCCACCCCACCCAAAAGAACATAAACCCGGGCTTCGCCAGTAGACGATAGTCTTCTACTCTATCATGACGGGAAACGATGGTGGTGACTGGTGAGTAGTGGCGAATCGTGGAGCTAAAATAAGAGGATAGAGATTGAAGCCTTTATTTTGGAAAAAGCCAAAATTTGTGGAATGATTTGCAATTTCACATGATAATGAATAAGGTGATCTAGAAAGAACAATAAATATAACATGTGGTAGGTGTTGTAGGATTGAATTGCTTGCTGGGTGAGAGCTATGCAAACTTGGTTCCACTATTGCTCATGTTCTTTGCTTGATTTCTTAAAGTCACATGCTTTTAAATGCTTAATGTTGATCTATTCTTATCCTCATATGCTTCTAGACCCGGCCCACCACCCGAACTGAGTACCCGAGCATGACTCGTAGGCCGTAGCCCAGATTGACCTGAATCAACATGATTGGACTCGAATGTTTATTGTTGCAAACAGGCCATTCTGAAGAACTTGATAATAATAGACCCAAAAGTGATCTGAATTCGAAATCACCCGACCGAATTCCGTCAAACCCAAAAATGACCGGGTCCCAACTGTCCTAACTGGAAGTTGACCGAGTTGACCCGTTTGCCATGTCTATGATAATCCTTTTGAGATTAAATTCCATGGCCAAAGAACCATACCAATTGTCTTTTACACAGTATCATGAAAAGCTCATTCATGGTGGGACTTGGGCTAAAGCACAAGCCAAAATGTGTTTACTTGGTCACCGACTCCCTGTTACGAAAGAGCTATTTTTATATTTTTATTGACTATCATTTGCACATAAATGCGTATAAATGCGTATACCAAGCCTCGAACCCGTGATAGATTCAACAAGGTTTCAACCAACATGGGACACCGAGGCTAAATGGCTGATATGAACTGAAAAAAATTTGAACCAGAGCCAAAGATGAGCTTCATAGTCTCTAAGCCTGTACAATGTTAATTTCTTAGAATTGATTAGTGTTGAGTCAAGCCGACATCAAATCCCGCGGATTGAGCCGCGTTGGTTTTGATGTGCCATGTTTTGGGTTAGTTCGGGTCGGCTAGGATTATTTCTCGTTTCGGCTTTATTTCCGGTATGTTGTTTTTGGTCAATGAACTAGGTGATTTCGGTTCAATTAGACCAGATCGTTTCAGATAAGTGATTAAAATCAGATCATTTCAAATAAGTGATTAAGAGAGAAAAGAGTGTGTTTTGGTTTTCTGGTAAAATTCACACTTATCTGAAATGTCAAGGTTATTTCAGGTAACTTCCAAATTATCAATTCGAGTATGTGTGTGAGCCATTTTTTGGCTGAGTAGTTTTGTATCAGGTTATTTCGAATTGGATTAGAGACGTCATTGAGGTGGGGCGGTGCTGGATATAGGCTTCCCGTATCCGTACCTATCAAGAAAACCTCGTACCCATCCCCGCCCCACCACCCATGGCGGGTACAAGTTTCCAAAACCATCCCCGCCCCACCATCCATGGCGAGTAGAAGCTTTCAAAACCATCCCCGCCCCACCTACCCATTAACCCGCTATACTATAAATTTTTTCGTTTTTTTCGTACAAGTTGTTTTAATCAAACTATTAATTTCTATTTTCAGGAATTTGTTTATATAATTTTAGTTATTTATCAAATAATACTTTATAAAATAGCTATTTTTAACATTTCGCTTAATTATAACAAAATAATATTTGTAAAATTATCGTAATAATGATATTAATTTTTGTAATAATTGACGGGTAGGCGGGAATGAAGTGGGTATCACGCAAAAACCATCCCGCCCCACTACCCATGGCGGGTACAATTTTGTAGCCGTCTCCGCCCCACCACCCGCCAAAGGTCTACCCATCCCCGTCCCAACTAGGGCGGGTGCGGGACGGTATCCACTTGTACCCGCCCCAATGACTTCCTATTCAAATTGAGTTACGTCAATTTGGATTTGAAGTTATTTTCGGGATTTGGGTTCTGCAATTTGGGATAGTGGGTCTTGGATCAGTGTTCTTAAGTTGGATCAATCAAACCGATTTGGTTTTATCGATTCTAATACCCTCTTATATTTAAAATCTCGAGTTTAAATGGACGAATTAGTCAGCCTGCATTCTTTATCAAGCCGAAAGCTACACGATGTATTGGAGACTTAGAGACGACCATTTACAAATGGGTCAACCTATTAAATCAATGGGATGATCCAGCTCTGTCACAGTATAAGTTTGCCGTCAATTAATTGCACAAATAATGACCAATCTAGACAAGTTAATCATATACGTGCATGGCATGCATGTTACTCCTTCCTTGTATTTGGTCACCAACAACTGCATTTATTTTCTTGGCCAACTACCTACTTTTAAGGGTACTCCATGCAAACAACTTTTTAGGAATTTACTCCATCCATTCCGGTTAATTTCGGCTAATGGTCGTCTTTTAATTTTGGCATAAAGATCAAGGAAAAAAGAAGGGATCAAATTGCTCATGTAGTCCGTAAGGGTGGAATCTAGTGGTTAAAACTTGCGTGAAATTCTTAGGAAACTCGGGTTTAAGCCTCTCTAAAAGCAAAATCTTGTGGAGTCTGTCATCCTCGGGTGGCTTACTTGGTATACGTGGTTTACAGGCTATCACATATACTATACCCGAGGATTTACCCAGTGCGCACCAAAGGTACCGGCTGCGGGTTACCTCGTCACACACAAAAGAAAAATTGCTCATGGACTGTAATCCTAAAATAGAAATGATAACAATTGACTGAGACACTTAAAAAAGAAATAGGACAACAGATGACTGGGAAGGAGAGAGTAAATCAGTGACGGAGTTAAGACAAGGCTAATAGAACCACTCATTATTTGAAAATTAAAAATGACAGCGAGGTGAACGCCCCTGCTAGTCCCTCGTTCAAACACTGAACCTTATTAAATGTTGGAAATTTCAAAAATCTTAAGTTAAAATTTTGAAATTTTTTCTCATATTTACATTAAAATATTACTTGTTTACCTCATTGAAAATTTTCCCTATACCAATTAGAAATCCTGATTCCGTCACTATGTACTATTAAAGTCATCTTCCCTTTGGTGAAGTCACTCAAGAGTTATAATTTTGACAATGGTAGTACGTAATTGCGCATGTTATCCAAGATTTATGTCTGGTTAAAATAATAGGTTTAAGAAGACTTTAAGGGACTTTTGTACTGTTTTGGGAAAACAATAGTAACAAATTTCAACACGGCAATTACAATTGGCAATTTTGACAATCACACATGAAAGAGATAAATGCAATACAATCAAGTAGTACTGACTACTTACTGTGAGTAGGGAGTTAATTGAACTTAGAGTAGGGATGTATGTACGCCGAGTACAAACGGGTTTGGTATCCCACTTGTCATGGGTGATGAGGCGGGTGTAGGTACAACCCCCGTCGTCGTAGGTGGTGGAGTACATATGGATGTGGGAAAGGTTTGGAAAGTTACCCATGGCAGGGTGAGTATGGGTATGAGTATTGCGTGGTTGGTATGGGTGCGTGGATCCTACATCCACCACCGCCTTACTCAGACATCCCTAAGCTTGAGGTTATCTGCGGTCAGTGGCGGATCTAGGATTTTGGTTGTGGGTGGGCACAATTTTTTTCTTTCCGTAATTAGTAGAAAAAAAGTGAAGTTTGGTGAAATAAAGCAAGTTTTTTTTAATTTTGGTTGTGGGTGGGCACAATTTTTTTCTTTCCGTAATTAGTAGAAAAAAAAAGTGAAGTTTGGTGAAATAAAGCAAGTTTTTTTAAAAAAATTTCTCTAATGAGATTTGAACCTCCAACTTCACCAAAATTCTAAACTATAACCACTTTTAACCACTAAGCCCAATACATTTTTGTGAAATTTATATATCGAAATTACTCTTATGTTTATGTTGGGGGGTGGCACTTGCCTACCCTATCCACCCCAAATCCGCTCCTATCTGCGGTATAAAAAAATCATGATCTTTTATTCACTTTGCCTTAAACATTCGTTTACCTTTAATTGAAATATTTCCGACAAATAATATAAAAGGTAAATAGATGACTAAGATAAAGACATTAACCATCCATAATATAATACACTCATTTGTCATTCTTTGCTAATTTTTTCGCTCCCTAGCTACAAATCCAGACTGTCCAGCCACAAAATCCCTAATAACACTCATTTTTACATCCTTAATCCAAAATTTAAAGTACCAAACCTCATTTTGATTCTTTTTTAGGTTTAATTGAATTGAATTGTGCTTGAAAGGACCCGAAGTCAGCTGAATAGAATTGAATTAAATGGAGCTACACTATAGAGAGAAGTTAGGTAAAACTGAACTGAATCAAATTAACTTAACTTAACTAAATTAATGTGAACAAAAGTCTATAATAAACTAAACAAGAGTTAAAATTAAGCTGAGAAAACAAGGTTTTCACCGTCTCACACTTTGTTTCCCCTGCATTAACCATCTCTTACCCTTGACTCGATGACGAAGGGTTTTTCCATAGTTATAATACTTTTTTACTTTGAAAGCTACATACCGTTTCATACAAAACTCAATAAAAACTTACTAAACCAAACCAATGAGTTTTAATAACACGTTTATAATGAATCTGCCCGTCACGAGACAGACTTGCTGGTTAAATTAATCGATTGAGTCGTGATGCACTAGTGACTTACTGAACCCAGAGCAGTAGCATCACACAGCCAATGTACGCGTGAATTTAATGCACGTCCTAACTAACTACGTACACCATTAACTGCTTCCCATTTTCTCACTTACCTTACTCATATATATACACTTCAATCCTCATTTCATTTGTCACACAATACTTGACCGTTTCTCAAGTCTATACGCTCCTAAAATTATCGAAATTGGTCCGGTCACAATTTATTCAATTTTATTCCGATTAAAGTCATGGAACGTAAGATTTGGTGCGGAGTTTGTGTAACGTTGTTGGTCGTGGCATTTTCGGGAGTCAATGCAGATCCTTTAGTACCGTGTTACTTCATTTTCGGTGATTCTTTGGTTGATAATGGTAATAATAACAATATAGCTTCGTTGGCTAGAGCTAATTACTTGCCTTATGGTATCGATTTCAATGAAGGACCAACCGGACGATTTTCAAACGGAAAAACCACAATCGATGTTATATGTAAGTCTTTAATTTCGTTTTCGTGGCGTACTCTCACTCCGTCTCAGTTGATAACGTAAATGTAAACTATTCAGTGAGGTCGGGTAAATACTTTAGAAGAATTGCATGCATATATTATTCCACATTGAGTTAGTTGATGGTATTACTTGCTTAATTTGAAAAAGTGATAATATTTATTGGAAAACATTACTCATGAGATTGGATCCTTGTACAATAACTTAACTCAATTAAGGCTAGTAAATTAAAGAACTCGTGTTACTTAAATTAAAGGACCACCATGCATTCATTAATTCATTCATATCTATAAATTAAAGCACATAAATGTGTCACGTACCATGCATGCATGATACCGATTGCATCGCAAATTCCTGATTCAGACGGCCACATTTTGTATGAAGCTTCACACTACAATATGTGATCATTCTACGGTTAAATGTAATCACAATGAATTCCCGTCTGAAACAAGATCAACTCGGAGTACATAGATACCATGACCGGCCTCACCTAAGATTATAGGTTCATAATTGTATTAAAGGGAGAAGGAATATGGTACCCCATAGTGACCGAATCAGGATTTATAAATTTTCAGGCACAATTGTCAATTCGTTATAGTAGCCATGTTAATTTGGTCACTAATCTTAATTTATTTTTAGTGTTAAATAAGCTAATAGTTGAGATATTCATGCAGCTGAGCTTCTAGGATTTGACGATTACATTCCACCATATGCGCAAGTCAGTGGTAATGAACAAGTATTGAGAGGAGCCAACTTTGCATCTGCTGCTGCTGGAATTAGGGCTGAAACTGGCCAGCAATTAGTACGTATTCCGTCTAATTATTATTTATTTATCTTTTATATTTTTCACTCATTGCACCGACCTTACGGATAAAATGAATCTTTTTGCATTAAGGGATCACGAGAAAAAATTTCATGCCAATGAAATTTGAACTAAGTCGTACATATATACAACTAAAAAGGTCATGCAACATCACCATCTAAAGCGAGGCCGTCTAAAAGCGAGTTCAAAATGTTACCCTTTTTCGGGACCAATTAAGCAATTTAACAAAGTACAGAGCGATAAAAATGAGAAATATAGCAAATCACCCTATAAAATTTGATACTATGTGTAATTAAGAAACTTCACTTATAAAGGTAGCAAATTGTCTTCATAAATTTATCTGAACGAATAATTAACCACATATCTTTTTTTTAAGAACTGAATATACTAAATTGAACATTTTATTATGATTAAAAATCAAAATTATTGATCAAATTTTAATTGTAAAATTCCTAATTATTAAAATGCAAGTTCAAATATTATGTTTATTTATTTTGGCAAAAGAATATCCCTAATTTTTCTTTATATTAAATTTGGTTCATGTTTTCATTGAATATCTAAATATTGTATTTAAATTTTTATTATATTCTATATTTTAAATGATTTTTATAACTAAAAAATTAATTTGTGCTTAATTATATACATTTTTGAAAACTGATGAGACTGTTTTGCTACAAGTAAAACTTAGAGAGTTAATTTACACCTAAAATGCATAGCATTGTTGTTGTTAATTGTTACTTCCTCCATTTTTATATAATGTACTCATTTTATTAAAATACTACACTCATATATTCAACAAATGGGAACATTATATAAAAACGGAGGATAGTATAATAATACAACGCAATATTGATTTGTTAACCAAATGTCCATGTTTGAGTACCAACGTCGGATGTAGTACCTTTAATTTTTTACTTTTTGAGCATATATGTATTTTATTTGAGCTTATTACCTCAAATTTTATTTGTTTTTAAGTAAATGTGTATTTTTTTGAACATATTAAAGTTTATAAGTTAGATTTTAGTTTTTTTCCGTCATAACTCAAATTCAACTAAACTTATATGTAATATTTTTAAGTTTTATTGTGATTTTTTAGAGTTTAATGCTTAAATAAATAAACTCAGAAACTTTATAGGAAAACCCATAATTTCTAAAACAAAACTCAAAAACTCTACTATAATGCTCAGAAACTATAAAATTAGAGGTGATATATCGGATGTACCATCCACTTAGTGCCTCAATTTACTTTTGTAACCGGGCCTCACAAATTCATTCGATGACCCTGTCGACAAATCGTCGTTAGACGGGTTTTTAATGAAGATTTATATGTTATGAATGCAGGGAGGAAGAATAAGCTTCGGAGAACAAGTAACAAATTACCAAAATGCAGCATCACAAGTAGTACAAATACTAGGAGATGAAAATCAAGCTGCAAGTTATTTAAGCAAATGCATATTTTCAGTAGGACTTGGCAGCAATGATTACCTTAACAATTACTTTATGCCTACTTATTATAATACTGGCACTCAGTATACTCCTGATCAATATGCTCAAGTTCTTATCCAAGAATATGCCCAAAATATTAGGGTCAGTCACTTTTTTCTCTTTAATTTGTTGTTACTCAATTGCATTCTTACTTATGTAGTAACTAGGAATCATTGGTACGACCTGAAAACATGATGTTAACTCGACTTAGGAGTCGTTTGATTTATCAAGGAACTTAATTTCATAGGAACTTTAGTTTCATAGCAATTAAGTTCTTACGTCTAATTCGGGTGAATTTGGGAAAAATGTTTAGTTCCATATGTAGGAATTAAATTCCATAGGAACTCGAATGACTAAGGGGAATAGGTAAGTGAATTAAATTCCTGACAACTTCTAATTCCTCCATTTTACAAAAATTATGGCAACCAAACAACTCATGTTTTTGCAAATCATGAAATTTTGGAATTCATGTGTTTTGAAAGTGTCAACCAAACACCCCTTAGAGTTAGCGGGTTAAAGTTACTATGCTGTAACTTATAATCCATATCAGTACTCTCAGTCCCAGTCAATGATTTACTTTTGTTTTATTTTCTTCTCACAAAATATTCACTAAAACGAAGGGACTAATTGATTAACACAAACACGACACAACACAAATTTTATTTTGACCGGTTTTATGGTGAAGTTGGTGCAGTTAACCTATTAGTTTCACTTAAGACATCTAAACATAAAACTAGAAAAATGTCACAATTTTACAATAACAATAAAAAGTGATAATTATTATTATGACCGCTAATAATAAATTGATGGTAATTTTTAACTAAGAAACGTTAATATTTTATCGGTCTTAATTTAAAACAAATTCAACCGTCTAAGAATTTGCCAATGTTATGAAGGCCACAAATAATTGGGTCGAAGTTTAGGGTATAACTCATTTAAAACAGCTCGTTTTGCTTGTGACGGTGGTTGCCCTCCCGTTTGCTCCTCCCACTTGTTTCTTTGTCTCATGTCATAAACTTGTGACGGATTTTCATGGGCGATTCACCCCCATCACCCCCATTAATCAGGAAAAACAATGATACATATCTACTTATGTGCTAATATATCATTATAGTTTAGTGGCTTAGTGGTAAAAACAATCTCTCACCATCTTAACAGCCCAGGATCAAGCCCCCACAACAACATTTTTTCCTTCTAATTATTTTTTTATCTTTTATTTTGCATGTTAAAAGTAATCGAAAATTGATCCCCTACAACAACAACATCCTTTCCAACAACATCCTTTCCCTTCTATTTATTTTTTTGCCTTTTTATTTTGCATGTTAAAAGTAGAAAATGTATTTTATTTGCATGTTAAAAGTAATTGAAAATGTTATGAGAAAGGATCGAACTTACATCATCTTATTTTTAATTTAAATTAATTTTACCACCATGACTATGTAAATATTATGATATTTTACAAAAGCATAATCATATTTATAAATAAATACTATATATTTTGACGACCCTTAATGAAACTATCTATTATCAAATTGTTTTAGTATTTATTAAACGTTTGTATATTAATATAAGTTTTTTTGTTAATAAGGGCCTTATCTTTTAAATATCACATACGAGCAAAAAAATGTTAGGGACGAGATTAATCGAGTGATTATATTTTAGCATTTTTTAAGTTATAAATTTTACTAATCACCCCCATTTCTTAAATCCTAGATTCGCCACTGCGGATTTTGTCCGTGACAAATGAAAACTTGGCATTTGATAATACTGACAACAATTTAGAAAGGTCTGATCTATTTATTTATTGAAGGTAGATATATGTAAAACCGTCTTATAATATGGTACCGAATATACATAGTATTAATTTGTAAAGGTTTTGGATTGGATTTCAGCTATATTTCCTCTACTGTATAATACCCTACTAAATTGAATGCGGATAATAACAATGCAGACAATGTACAACTATGGGGCAAGAAAATTCGTATTAAATGGTATAGGACAAATCGGGTGCAGCCCGAATGAGTTAGCCCAAAGAAGCCCAGATGGTTCAACCTGTGATGAACGTATCAACTCTGCAAACCGTATCTTCAATGCAAGGCTTAAAGAATTAGTTCAGCAACTCAACGACGAGTTTACTGATTCCCGAGCTATCTACATTAATGTTTACGACATGTTTCAGGACTTGATCGATAACCCGTCTGCTTTTGGTACGTCATCCACTTAATATTCCTTTCAAAATATCGGTTTTTCTAACATGTATCCTAAGAGACGTATTACGCAAGTTAAAGTAGCTTAAAATCGCGTTTTAGTTGACTTTTGCTGCCTGACATTTCATCGTAATTATATTGCAGGTTTCACGAATACGAATTCAGGGTGTTGCGGAGTAGGGAAAAATAATGGTCAAATTACATGTTTGCCCCTGCAAACTCCATGCCCAAATAGAAATCAATACATATTTTGGGATGCATTTCATCCTGGTGATGCAGCTAATGTGATTATTGGAAGGAGGACATTTAGGGCTCAAAAATCAACCGATTCTTACCCTTTCGACATCGAGAGGTTGGCTCAAATATAGCCGATCTGATGTACAACACGATCATGCATGCTTGCCAATTCAACAAGAAGTGTTACAGAGTATAATAGAGCGATCATTACATGATATATAGACGGTCTTAAATAAGAATTTGCGCGTTGTCTATTTGTCATGCGTGGTGAGTGCTTGATCCATTTTCCATGATTGTTGAGTCGAGTTAAGGAAAATTTTACTGTTTTTGTTACTGTTTTTTTTTCGGCCTCTTAATCATTCTCTTGTAACAACAAACATTTGTATCAATTGTGTTATATGATTATAGATTAAACTATTCAATTGTTTTGTTATATGCCTCTAACTTTTACTCAATTGTTTGTCTATACAAAATTACTAGTTTTTGGCCTGCGCAAAAAATTGCATGGATTATTTTCAAATCGTATTATTCTAAATATGTATCATCGGAACTAAATTATAAATGTTCATAAATTTTGTTTTATATCTAACATTTATATGTTTTTTTTAATCAAAATTTGATTTTGTTTTATATGTAACGTCTATACACTTTTGTTTATGACTTGATTTTCGCAAAATATTTCAATTGATGATATTAATTAAGTTATTTTTATTGTTTTTTAATTTAGTATTGTCACCACGGTTTTTTTCGATTGCTGTAAATTGTTAATTATTATTGTTTATTGTAATTATGTATTGGGTATAAATTGTTATGTAATAGTTTTAGGCAGACGACGTTTGAAATTATTATATTTTCTTATATAATATTTAAGTTCATGTTATACATATTGACAATTTTCGTAGAAATTCATGTTTACGAACTTATTTCAAAAGTGTTGCTTAATAATTGTAAAACTATTATTTCAGGCCGTTATTTCGAATTAAAATCATTATACAACTATGCGAGCCCCACCATGAAGAATTAAAAGAAAAAATTGGGTTAAGACGTGGCTCAATTAGAGCCTTCTGAAGGATCTTGCAATTATATAGATAAGATACAATTACTAAAAGTGTTGAACACGGGGTGATATCGTAAATCCTTATAAAAGTTTAGGGGATCGAAGTTAAACATTAGTACGAATTACATAATTCTACACGATTATCATAAAATACAATTGATCCTGTTTAACAGCATCTTAGCTTAAAATCTCTCACAATCTCCTTTTATTTCTAACCATTTTAATCTTGTATAAGAGTCGCCTTAAGTTAAAAAAGTCTGAAGGCTTGCACCATAACATCTGGGTGCCGGTACGTGCTTGACGAATCAGAGGCTCGGTGGCGGAGGTGGATGCAGGTAATGGGTCTGTTGATGACTACCACTTACTTTGGGTGATGGTGGATAGAGTGGATACCATGGTCTCCGCCTCCTTGGACTGATATCACTGGTTTTACAAGGAAGACCAGCAACCATCGTTTTACAAGGAGTACTGTATTGCCACCAAGCTTTTTCCATGCCATCTTTTAATAAAAAAAATTGAAGTAAATTGTCAAATTAATTACAACATTAAAGTTCAATAGTACCCGACACGGGTGCGTGTCAAGTGTCGGACTCGCGGACTCGGTTTTTTTATGAAAAATATGCATATTTTGGCTTAAATGAGATGTCTAAGTGTCATGTCCTTGTCCAAGTGTCGAGTATCGGATACGGGTACGTGAGGAAATCAGAAGAATCGGAGTAACATAGAACTTCAGACAACTTACTTGAAAACTTATGGTAAGAGATCTGTTTTGAGTGGAAAATGATTATAAAATAATATTCGATACTTTCATAGAGAATAACTTTAACCTTATATCGAAATTAGACGGACAAAAAGGTGACACAAGGCCTAAAAGTTAGGTGGTAGCTCATGAGGGTAAAGTTTGAAGGTTAAAACTTGAGTGAAAATTTAAAAGTCTGAAGTTCAAATTTCTTAAAGAACAATTTTATGCGAGTTTTCTCATAATAAGCTAAAAAAGAGAGTAAATACGTACCGGCCAATGAAAGTAATAGCCCAAAATTAGCT
Organism: Silene conica; assembly: GCA_029255685.2. NCBI lineage: Eukaryota > Viridiplantae > Streptophyta > Magnoliopsida > Caryophyllales > Caryophyllaceae > Silene > Silene conica. The sequence continues at coordinate 82,468,368 of CM055314.2, forward strand.
AGTATGAGAAACAATACCAATGTAGATCTTAATTGCCACATTTTATGAAGATGTAAAGAAATATATACAAACTTAAATAAGTTTAATTTAGAAGTTTAAATTTTGTATATAAGTTTATATACAAAAATAGAGTCAACTTTTTATTGAAGATATTTTACCAAGTCAACCATATATTTAATTTAAGTGTTTTAAATTGGTCCACAATGGACTTAAGTGTAGTATCAGTCCAAGAGGGCACAACTTTTGGACTTGCATAAATACGACACTTAGATTTTGGAAATTAGCCATTTTTATGGACTCATAGTTTGATGTAACGTTATAGGACCCGACCTCAATAATTCGATCTAGTACACAAAAGTAAGAACTGGGAGTGGTATGTAACTCAAAATTGACCTTATTTGAATGTTTATTGTTATAAACAGTCTGTTATCTACAAAAAGTATTGAGAATAATAAATCCGAAAATGACCATACCAAACACGGCTTAAGAGGGGTGAAGACTGAAGGTGGCCACCGTGGCTTAGTAGCTCTTAAACTACATCTTTCTCATATAACTATTTGGCTTATAATTGGAGGACGACAACCATGCTTTCTCCAAGCCATCATCAACACTTAGACCATGCTCCACAAAATTTTGCTCTTGGGAAGGCTTGAACCTGACTCTTCTGGGAATTTCACCCTAATTTTAATCACTAGACTCTACCCGTGTCTCCTGGGAATTTCACCCAAGTTTTAACCACTAGACTCCACACTTGTAGCCTACTTTTTTTTTATTTTAATTAATTTTTGCCCTTACACAAGACCTAACCCTTGTTAGACCTACCTATAAACATAGTTTTAAAATAGCGTTTTAAACACAGCGTAAAATGAAATTAACAAATGTGACGAGAGGAAGTATTTGAATTTTGAAACCATTGATGATAGATATCACTGGATGGAATTTGGTTTGCACTTAATTCAGACCGAACTTTCCCGGTCCAAGTCTTCATGGATCCGGTCGGATCGAGTGCACTCTAGTGATCTAAGACTACATTATTAGGTCTAATCCGAGTAAATAAAAATTTGATGGTTAGTCCTTGTTAATCTATGAAGCAATTGAGTAATATACCTGTTAGAACACAATATGTTGATGATGACAAATTACTTTGATTATCTAATGTTTGCTTGATTAATACAAGGGATTAACAAAGTGACATAAGGCTCATTGAAGATCACAAGATGATATGTCAAGACTCAAGAAGCAAGCAAAGACAAGTGAAGATCAAGTCTAGGAAAATGTTGTAAGCAAGGTAGTTTAACATATACTCTTATTTGTTAGAAGGTGCAAAATCTTTGCAACAGTCTAGCAGACTGTTGCAACTGGGGTTTCTGGTACGGTCATGGAGATAATTTTCGAAAACCATTTTAATTAAAAGAAGTTGGTCTTTTCTCTCATCTGCATATTTTAAAATCATGGTTTACAAATTAAAGGGAATCAAATTAAATTTCAAATCTCACAAGCACATGGAGTCTATAGCTAAAAAGTAAGAAAGTTACCTTTTTCCTTTTATAGCTATTTTGTGTTATACACACCTTACCCAAAGTGGAAATTCTTGAGCCTTGTAAAAGTGTGGAGTCCCTTTGTTCAGTTTGTAAAAGACCTTTCACCTTATGAACCTTTGGTTAAAAGAGTGAAACAATTGTAATATGCATTTGTGAGAGCACATTCACACGCCAACTTCCTCTATAAATACCAACTTCCTAGTTCATTTATTGCTAAGACCTTTTAAGCATTTATTGCAAACTTTGCAAAATCTTTTAAGCATTTATTCTTCAAGTTTATTTTGCAAAAGTTTCTGATTTTCAAAAGAGTCTTCATTTGTTTTCGAAAAGCAATTATCTCCTTGTGCTAGTTCACATCTCTAATGAGTATAAGGCCCTGTTCTTTTGGACTTCAAGTCACTTAACTTAAGTTCACTTCAGATCCTATAAGTTCAGTTCAGTTCAGTTCAGTTCCTATAAGTTCAGTTCAGTTCAGTTCCTATAAGTTCAGTTCAGTTTAGATCCTATAAGTTCAGTTCAGTTCAATTCCTATAAGTTCAGTTCAGTTCCTATAAGTTCAGTTCAGTTCAGTTCAGTTCAGTTCAGTTCCTATAAGTTCAGTTCATATAAACTCAATTAAGAAAAGTTATATACGGAGTATTATTTTTAACAACCGATACAAACATTTCGGTTTAATTATTCGATACACGTCATCTATAAAAAAAACAACTCATTAATAATTTTCCCGTCTTTTACTCTCTAATTAATGTCCAACTATCATCCTCATTAATGCCAAAAAACAACAACTCATCATACGACGCCCTCACCCTCACCAATTGGCACTCTCCCATTAATCAATTTCTTCATCACCATTGTTAGAGAAAATAAATGGCTAGAGAAAATTGTAATAGTGAATTATTTTTATCGTAATGTAATTGTAGTATAATGTATGAACTATCATCATTCCTCTTTTTTAAAAATATTTTCTCTCTCTACTTTGAGAGCATTCTTCTCTCCTCGCGAGAGCTTCTTGGAATTCCAACTGGTTTTCCTGCACTTCCTGTCTTTTCCTCTCCATCCTATTGGTTTAATCTTCTTTTTCTCTGCTCAAGAAACTTTACCGTGCTCAATTAAGTTCAATGATTAGCAAGTGCCTTCTGTGATTGGGGCTTTTGTCTTTACCTAGGGTTCCGTTTGGTTTGCCCTATTATCTCCGTCTGCAGTGTCAGTTTTTTATATTTCAAATCTTTTAGGGTTGCATGCAAGCAACTTTGAGTGCTATTTAAGCCCTTGAGTCTGCCCTTATTCCTCATCCACTTCTTCTCTCGTCTCTTCGTCTCTCCTTCTTAAGTAATGGATCCTGATGATTTGCATGATGGGGGTGGAGGGAGTTTTGGAAAAGCAGAGTTTTCGCCTAATAATCCCGAACACCGTGATGCTTGGCGATTCCCAAGAACAGGACCTACCTTTAACATTGATCCTTGTACTCTGGGTAAGACTAGAGTGGTCTGGGATCACTGTGTTCTTGGCTTTTTGGTGGATTACCGTATTTTCAAGGTAGAGAAGATCGTGGCTATTATAAATGAAAAATGGAAGACTAGGGGAAGTGTGCATGTCCGGAAAATGGGTGATATCTATGCTTTTCACTGTGATAATATGGAAGATAAGGAGGATCTCCTGAAGAGAACTTATACCACTTTCTTTGGAGCTCTTATGGTCTTTTCACGTTGGTTCCCAGATAGCATCCCAAGGACTATCAGATTTCCATATGCGGAGGTCTGGGTTCGTGTCTGTGGTTTACCTTTTGAGTATCTTACTCATGAGGTGGCTAATGTCGCAGGTAACCTTCTTAGTAATCATTTTCATGTTGAAGACTTTGATTTCTGCCCTGATAAGGACTATTTGCGTATCAAAGCTAGAATCCAACTTAATGAACCTCTAAGTCCTGGTTTTTTCCTCAACATGGATGGTGGATACCTTCTTTGGGTTCAATTCAGGTATGAAGACATCTTTAAGTACTGTATTAAATGTGGTAAGGTCGGTCATATTTCTGCATGTTGTCGTGAGAGTATTGTTACCATTGTTTCAAGTGTTAATGGTATGTTAGATAGAGTCCAGAGAAAGGGTTTTGCCGTGTTCCAAACCCAAAGTAATCATACAATGTTTAATCTCGATTTGCGTGCTACTCCTTCAACAACAAAATATGTTTCTGCTAAGATCAGGTTGGGGGGTGGGGATGATGATGACTATCCTGGTGAGCCTGAATTTTATGTGGATTTCTGCCTTGGTACAACCCCTGGGGGGAGAGTGTATCCTGGTATGAAATTTAGTGTCACCTCCCAACCGTTCGCAGGGCCGGTGTTGTTCAATATTAATAGTCAAGCTGGCCTGGGTAATCAGGGGACTGTTGGTAAGGAAAGTGCTGGTAATATGGAGGTGGATGGAAGTGGTGTTGTTCCCTTTTCTTGTGTGGCTGAAAATCCAGTTGTGGATCCCCAGGGCCCTCTCTCTGAGGCTGTTCCTGCTGCTAGGGATCTTGGTAAGAAGCCTGCTGTTAATGATGGTCTTGCTGGCCCAAGTCTGGACCCTTTTGGGGCTGGGACCTCTACTGGAATGGGGCGTTCTGTTAATGGGGTGGGAGGTTATATTTTCGAAGGTGACGATGTTGGGTTTCATCAACAACAACATGATAGTACTTCTTTGTTCCCAAAAAACTTCCCTTTATCCTCTGATCCTTTGGTGAATTTTATGAATGTGGATGGTGAGGTTAGTGGAACTTTGGTTGATAAAAATTGCTATGTTCAGGAGGCTATTCTTAATAGGGTTGAAAGTGACTTCAACTGGGCTAGACTTGATGACGAGAATCGTGGTTATAGGCAAACCTTTGATCCTCCTTCACATGGTCTGCCTATTGTTTACCCCTATGCCTTCTATGGCTCACCCAAAGATAATGGTCCTCCCAGGTTCAATCCTCAGGTTAACTCAGAGGATAGATCTCTTGGGGAGCAGGATATGGATCTTGAAAGCTCTGATCAACTGAATATGGCTCATCATCAGCATCAACATATTCATATCTCGGGTGAGGACTTTGTTATTAACATTGAGGGATCATCAAGCTCTAATTATTCCACCCCTGAATGACCTTATCTGGGGTCTGATTTTGATAATGAGATGGCTGCGTGGTACAAGAACAATTCAGGTGAGGCTGTCCATGAAAATGTTAATACTGACCGGGGCTTGAATACCAGCAACAATATTGTTTCTGGAAATAATGAACAGGATCCTATTTCTATTTCTTCAGATTCTGGATTTGTTTCTGCTGGTGGTGACAGGGACTTGCCTTCGGAGGATTCGACTGCTGTTACTTTTTCTTTTGACCCCTCTGACCCATTGCAGGGATTTGACTGGCAGGGGAGTATGGATAATGTCAAGGCAAGCTCTTTCAATGGCCCTTTTTGTTTAAAGAATCCTGAGCTAAGGGATCTGGAGCTTCATCCAAACCCTACTGTTGATGATGTTTTTAAGGTTCCTCCAAAGAAACGCAAGTGCAAATCTGCGGCTGAAGAACTTATGATTCCTGAGGATTGTGTTGTAACAATTGGTCATGCTAAATCTTATCTGAGTCAAATGGCAAAGAAGCAATGTCTGGTTGACATCAAAGAAGAGTACCAGGCTGGTACTAGTGCTGGATTTCGTGTGAATGTTGATGTGGAGGTGCTTAGTAGCTCCAGTGATGAATCTGTGGATAGTCCTGTGGATGGTGTTGCGGAGGTTGGCCATAAGCAAACTCCTTGTATGCCATGAAAATTATTGCGTGGAATTGTATATAGGGGTTTAAACAATGCTCTATACCCTACAATTCCTAAAATTAGAGCATTGGTGTCGGATTGGTCTTGTAGTGTTTTGTTTCTGTCTGAAACTAAGTGTAGTTCAGATTTTGTTGGTTGTTTGTTCAAGTCTGCGGGTTTTGGTAATTTTGTGGGTGTGGATGCTGTGGGTAGTGCAGGGGGTCTGTGGTGCGGATGGAGGAGTCCTCTCCGCTTGTCCTTTTCTTTTGCTTGTAAGAACTTCGTCATCATCAAGAATAATATGAATATGGAGCTTCCTTGGTACCTTGTTTTGTTTTACGGGGAACCGGATATTAGTTTACGTATGCATGTTTTTGATTTTCTTCATGCTCATCTCCGTCTTCTTGTGCATCCTTTTATTATCATCGGGGATTTTAATCAAGTCGAGTTTTCCTCCGACAAGTTTGGAAAAAATAAGGCCTCGATCCCGGGTGCTTTGGACTTTCATAAGTGGCGGGTTGCCAATGAGCTTCTTGACATTCCTTTCAAAGGGCCTCGTTTCACTTGGTGCAACAACCGTAAAGGATTTCATAGGGTTTATGAAAGGCTTGACAAGGCGTATGGCTCTAAGGATTGGTTTTCCCTTTTTCCGAACTCCGGTATTAAACACTTTCCTATTCAAATTTCGGATCATGCACCTATTCTTCTTGACTTAGCTCTTGTCGCGAATAATTTAAAAAAACCCTATAAGATTGATGCTTGGTGTCTTGAAAATAAGGAGTGTACTGAGGTGATTTATTCTAGTTGGGATCACTCCTTTGTTGGGACCCCATCTTTTTGTTTAATGCGTAAGCTTTCCTTTACTCGGGGGAAAATTAAAGAATGGGCCTTGAATAAGAGAGATGAATGGAAAATGAAATGGGATGACTTTGATAATCGGCTTTCTCAATCTCTAGATGTTTGCCTAGCTACGGGTGATTCGGTTGAGTACGAGAAGGTTGAGTCGGAAGTTAAACTTTTTGCTACAAATATGGCTCTGTATTGGAAACAACGGGCTAAACTTAATTGGGCTATTGATGGTGACACCTGCACTAGATACTTTTTTAATTGGGTCAAAGGAAGAGCTGGCAGCAATTTCATTTATGAAGTCAAGGATGCTGCCAATACCTGGGTTCATGATCCTGCTCTGATTGCTCATGAATTTCGTAACTATTTCTTTAAAATTTATAATGATCCTTCTATCTCACCTGATCTTGATCCAGATTCTTTTGATAATCTATGTGCGGATCTCTTTTGTAAGGTTCAGGTGAAAATCAAGGAGGATGACTTGGATTTTCTGTCCAAACCTTTTTGCAGTCAAGAGGTAAGGAAGACTGTGTTTCAAATGGGAGCTTTAAAATCCCCTGGCCCGGATGGCTTCCCGGCCTTATTTTTTCAAAAATATTGGCATAAGGTTAAGGCTGCAGTTTCTTCTGCTGTCTTGAGTATTCTCAACTCTGGGTTTGTCCCTGCTGAGCTTAATAGGACCTTTATCGTCCTTATTCCTAAATGTTCTAATCCTGAAAAGGTTGAGGAGTTTCGTCCCATTAGCTTATGTAATGTGGTTATGAAGATTGTGACGCGTTGTATCACGAATCGTCTTAGCAGGGTAATGGGGTATTTGGTTGGTGATTTCCAGAACGCCTTTGTCTCTGAAAGGCATATCTCTGATAATATCCTTATTACCCATGAGGCTCTTCACAACATTCGGAGACACAATTTTGGAAAGTCGGGTAGATTCGCTTTTAAAGCTGACATGAGCAAAGCTTACGATCGGGTGAATTGGTCTTTCTTGCAAGGTACTCTTCGTTGTTTTGGTTTCCCTGACCAGATGATACGTCTTATTATGAATTGTGTCTCATCTGTGTCTTATGAGGTACTTTTGAATGGATCACCTTTACAACAGTTTAAGGCATCGCGTGGTATTCGTCAGGGTGACCCCTTATCGCCATACCTTTTCATTCTTTGTATGGAAATACTTTCTTATAATGTTAGTGCTGCTATGGATTCCGGGGACCTTGCAGGGATTCGGCTTTCTAGAGGTGGTCCTGCTATCTCTCATCTCTTTTTTGCAGATGATTCCATCTTCTTTTTGAAAGATAAGAATGATGCGTTTAATCGGCTGAATGCTATCCTGACTTCGTACTGTCATGTCTCGGGGCAGTATATTAATAAAAACAAATCTGGAATTCTCTTTAGCCCGAGTACTACTATGGCCAATGTTCAGAAAGGGATTCGGACTTTTGGTATTATCAACAATAATGGTATTGGTCGGTACCTTGGGATTGAAACGGATTTTGGAGGGTCTAAACGTCAGATTTTCGGAAATATTATCGAGAAAGTCAAGAAGCGCCTCTCTTCGTGGAATTCTCTTTTCCTTTCTGCTGCTGGGAGGTTAACTTTGATCTCCTCTGTTCTGTCCACCATTTCTAATTTCGTTCTATCGGTTTTCAAGTTACCGGTAAGTGTGGCAAGACATTTGGACTCGATCTTGTCACATTTTTGGTGGGCTGGTGTGAGGTCTCAGAAAACGATCCATTGGACAAGTAGGAATCTTCTCAGTTTTCCGAAATCGGAGGGTAAGTGGTCTTGGCATTAGAAATATTGGTTGTATGAATAAAGCACTCTTGGGTAAAGTTGCATGGAAGATAATGGTGGAAAAGGACTCTTTTGTTAGCCGTGTCTTCTATGACAAACTTTTCAAGAGTAATCCTCTTGGAGTTACCCCTGAACTTAAAACTGTGAGTAATACTTCCTCGGGTTGCCGCAGTATTATGGAGGGGGTAAAGGTCATTCTGTATGGTGCTGGCTGGAAAATAGGGGTAAATTCTTCCTTGAAAATTTGGGATGATGGTTGGATTAATGGCTGTCGACCACCGCGTATTACAAGGTTTGGCTTTCCCCCTCCGGATCACACTCTTCAATGGACGGTGGGGGACCTTTTTTCTTCTTCTTTAAATTGGAATGTTGATCTGGTTGAGGAGCTCTTTGATGAGTCTTGGGCTAATAAGATCCTTGCTATTCCAATTTGTGAATCGATCACTAAAGATGAGATGATCTGGAACTACACTAATAACGGGATCTATTCTGTCAAATCTGGGTATTCTCTCTGCTTGAAGGACTATTTGTCTAACAGTTGCTCAAGGAAAGATTTGAATAGAGTCAACGTAAGGGTCAAACAGTTTTGTAAACAAAGACTTTGGAAACTCCCGGGTCCTAATAAATGGAAAATCCTTATCTGGCGTATCATCACTGGTGCTCTTTCGGTTGGCGCTGAATTTGCTAAACGTAGTTTAGGAGCTGATTGGTTTTGCCCCTTCTGTCAGAAATATGATTCCCTTGAAACTCTCGAACATCTCTTCAGGGATTGTGACATCATTAAGCGCCTTTGGCTCGCTTCCTCCTTAGGGATTCGTATTGATAACGTCTCCTACATTAGCCTTAAGGACTGGTTGATGGATTGGATCTCTCTCTCCTTTTCCTTGAGTAAGGACTCTAATGATCTCCTTATTTCTTTCATGGCCATGCTCTGGTGCATTTGGAGTGTGAGATTGGAGATGATTTTTAGCCATAAACCTTTCGATCCAACGGCTTTCTTAATGATTCATAATTCGGTTACGAATTTGGCCCAGGCTGCGGACCGTGACTGTCATGATTGTACCTCTCCTGACCCTCTCCTTTTGTCTCACAGAAATGATATGGTTAAGACCTCTATTAGGAATTCTGTGCCTTTCTTTCTTGTCAAGGGTAACTCTATGTGTAATGCTACAAGAGTTAAGGTTGATGCTTGCTGGGTTCCGAGTTTAAAGGCGTCTGCGGGTTGGGCTGTGTTTGATCCGGGTGGTAATGGGCATGACCCTTTTGTGGTTGGGTTTAAAGCGGAATCCCGATTCAGGCTGAAGCTCGGGGCCTACTCTTGGTTGTTAGATGGGCTAAGTTGAATAATGTTCGTCATCTGGATGTGTCTTCTGACTGCCTTCTGCTCCTGTTTCAACTTGCTGGAGCTGAGTTCTTCTCACATCAGATCGATGGAATTGTCAAAGATATCAAGATAATCCTCCCGTTTTTTCATTGTTTTTGCATTAGCTATATCCCTAGAGGTCTTAACAAGATTGCTCACAATCTTGCTAAGTCCATCATGTAATCAAGCTCTCTGGTTTACTGCTGTCAAAAAAAAAAAAAAAAAATGTATGAACTATGAACAAACCATTATATATAAAGTTGAAAATATTTTAAACTACCTTGTGTTTTAGACTAATTTTTTATCAATGTAATCTATTGGATAATAATAATAATAATAATAATAATAATAACAACAACAACAACAACAACAATAATAACAATAATAATAATAATAACAACAATAAAAACAACAACAATAATAATAATAGTTAACTTAAATTAAAATAAAGTTAATTAAGTTCGGATTTTATAAGTTCAGTTTAGATCCTATAAGTTAAGTTAAGTTCAGATCCTATAAGTTAAGTTCAGTTCAGTTCAGTTCCTATAAGTTCAGTTCAGTTCAGTTCCTATAAGTTCAGTTAAGTTCAGTTCCTATAAGTTCAGTTCAGATCCTATAAGTTCAGTTCAGTTCAGTTCAGTTAAATTTCAGTCCAAAAGAACAGGGCCTAAGTGTTTGTTTGATGATCCTTGTGTTTAGATCTTAAAAGTAGTCTCCATGTTCTTTAAGAGAACCCTTGAGACATTGATCGTGTAAACCAAAGGTAGAACAACAAACTCTTAGAGCGGAGTAGCTTTAAGTTTGAGTCAAGTCTTACGAGCGGAGTAGCTCTAAGCAAATGCAACCGGAGTAGGTTGGGGAGTTGTTTTGTTGTAATAGTTTTAGTTAAGCGGAGTAGCTTCTAAACTTTCAATAAAATAACGGTTGGATGTAGGCTCTGGAGTAGGAGCTGAACCAATTTTTTATATCGTTTGTTTATTGCTCTTTCTCGTACTTGTTACTCGTTTTTTGTTATACTCGTAATAGATCAGTTCTGTGCAACAGTTCCACATACTGTTGCTTAGTTTCTGATCTTGTTGCCTTAAATCGTGAAACACTTAAGCTATTTCAGAATTTTTAAAAGGTTGCCTAAATCACCCCCTCCCCCTCTTAGGTGTTAAACTCGTTTTTGATTCTTCAATACCTTTATTATAAGATACTCGGTATTATAACTTCTAAACTAACGAACTAATCATTATTTTATTTTTATGATAGTTTGATTATTATGGTGAAATTTAAATTAAATTTATTATACATATTGTAGTGGCATATCATACTTTTCTCAATATATAGAATCGGACCGAATTAAGTGTCTGAATATGTGGAGTCAATCAAGTTCAATATTCCGTCCATATAATATTCCACTTTTTCGGGTTTTTAGTTTGGTATTAATGGATAGTTACATTTGACTCACCCTTTCTCATAATTGGAGATTATAATCAGGTTGAGTATGAATCTGATAAGCTTAGTGAGAATAGAAGTTCTATCAATGGTGCCTTTGACTTCAGTCTTTGGAAAATTGAACATGAATTGGTGGATATTGATTTCAAGGGGCCACGTTTTACCTGGTGCAATAATCGCAAAGGTCATAAAAGGGTTTATGAACGTTTGGATAAAGCCATGGGATCACGTGACTGGTTACGTTTTTTTCCTGAGACGGGGGTCCGGCATTTCCCTATTCAATTATCTGATCATGCTCCAATTGAAATTGATTTCCATTTGTTAAAAAATAACGAACGCAAACCATACAAAATTGATGCATGGGCGTTGGATCATCAGGAGTGTGTGGAGATGGTTAGGGTTAATTGGAGGGTTAATGTTGTTGGAAATGCTAATTTTAGACTTCAGAGGAAGCTCTCAAGGGCACGAGGAATCATTAAGAAATGGTCTTTGGATAAGCGTAGTCTTTGGAACAAATCATGGGAGGACTTTGATGAGAAACTGGAAGTGGCCTTGGAGAAGGCCACTTCAACTGGCAATGAAGAGGAGTTTGATCGCATTCATGATAGGTTAGTCGCATTTGCTGGGGCGGCAGCCATTTTTTGGAGGCAACGGGCTAAGCTAAAATGGGTGGTTGACGGTGATACGTGTACAAAATTCTTCTTCAATTAGGTGAAGGGAAGAGCAAATCGGAATTTCATTTACGGGATTAAGGATGTAAATGGTGATTGGGTTTATGATATTGGGCAAGTTAAATCTATTTTTCGTGAATCCTTTTACAATCTTTTCAACCCGACTGGGGAGGACAATGAAATTGAGCGGATTGGAGTTATGGAAAGTGCTATTGGAGATGTTACCAGTAGAATTAAGGATGATGACATAGACTGGCTTAATTCTCCTTTTTCTGCACAAGAGGTTCGTAAGGCTGTTTTTCAGATGGGGGGCCTTAAGGCTCCGGGACCAGATGGGATTCCTGGAATTTTTTATCATAAGTGCTGGTTCTTTGTCAAGGATGATGTTACTCGTGCAGTGCTTACTACTCTCAATTCTGGAAGAGTGCTCAAAGAGATGAATCGTACTTTCATTGCTCTAATCCCTAAATGTGATCATCCGGAGATGGTTGGGGATTATCGTCCTATTAGTCTTAGTAATGTTATTATGCGGATTATTTCAAAATGTGTGGCCAATAGGATGACACGGATTATGAGGTATTTGATTGGGGATTTCCAGAGTGCTTTTGTCTCGGGGCGGCAGATAAGTGATAATATTCTCTTGGCAAATGAAGCTATTCATAAGATTAATTCGCACAGATCTGGAAAGAATGGTTTATTTGTTTTTAAAGCTGATATGAGCAAGGCTTTTGACCGAGTTAGATGGGATTTTCTGAGGTTGGTTCTAGAGCGGTTTGGTTTTCCATTACATTTGATTGACCTTATTATGAATATTGTCTCTTCTGTCTCTTATGAGTTGTTGTTTAATGGGGGGCCGTGTGAGCAATTTCTTCCCAAGTGTGGCTTAAGGCAAGGTGACCCGCTTTCCCCTTATTTATTCATTCTTTGTATGGAAGTGCTCTCGGCAAATGTGAGAAGAAGAGAAGGGATGCAAAGGATCTATGGGCTCAGGTTGGATCGCAATGCACCGGTCCTGTCTCATCTTTTTTTTGCTGATGATTCTATCTTTTTTCTTAGGAATAAGGGGAATTGTTGCTTGGAAATAAAATCCGTACTCAAGCGGTATTGTCATGCCTCTGGTCAAATTCTGAATACGGATAAGTCCGGGATCCTTTTTAGCCCCTCGATGACTCTTGCTGGTGCTAGTTTTTGTCTTCGAACTTTGAATATCACCCGCAATCGAGGTATTGGGAAATATCTGGGAATTTCCACTGAGTTTATTGGGACCAAAAAGGAGATTTATTGTGGCTTGGTGGATAATGTGGTCAAGCGTATCTCCTCTTGGAATGGGATTTTCCTATCTGCAGCAGGAAGGTTGACGTTGATTTTGTCTGTCTTATCAAATATCTCAATTTACTTTCTATCGGCCTTTAGGATTCCGATAAGTGTGGCAACAAAGATTAATACTCTGTTGGCTCATTTTTGGTGGGTTGGACATAAATCACAAAGAGGTCTTCACTTCTGCAGTAGGAATTTCCTGGCATTGCCAAAGTCAAGAGGTGGCTTAGGGATCAGGAATGTGGAGTGTATGAATAAGGCTTTGCTGGCTAAAAATGCATGGAGGATTTTGAATGATCAAGATCTTTTTCTTAGTAAAGTCTTTCGTAATCTGTTACTTTGTAGTCCAGATAGAAGTACTGATTTGGAGGTCCGTAAGGGAAGGAATTGGTCGTGGGGGGCACGTAGTATCATTCATGGATTAGATCTTATCCGAGAAGGTGTGGGTTGGAAACCAGGTATAGACTCATCTTTGGATGTTTGGACTACTAAATGGGTGTCTGGGGAGTTTCCTGAGCCGAGACCTGAGGTTCTGGGGTTGGATTATGTTAATTTGATGAACATAAAGGTGAGGGATCTTATGTTGGATGGTAGAAGATGGGATGAAGTTAGGATTAGGGAAGTGTTCACTACTGAAAGTGCCGAAAAAATTTTGGCAATCCCTCTTTGCACTTCTCAGATTCAGGATGTGATGTACTGGATCGGCACTGCGTCTGGGATTTATACGGTGAAAAGTGGATATGCAGCGATTTTTCAGGATTTTTTTGAAAAGAAGAAAACCGACATGGATGATACTCGTCTTGGAGCAGTTCCTTACTCTTTCTTAAAATCTCGTCTGTGGAGGCTACCGGGGCCTCAAAGTTGGAAAATTCTGGTGTGGAAGATTGTTACAGGGACTCTGCCAGTGGGAGCTGAGTTGGTAAAAAGAGGGGTGGACACTTGTGTTTCCTGTAGCATCTGTGATAGTGGTGGGGAGGTTATTGAGTCTGTTGATCATTTGTTTAGGGACTGCGCGGTGATTAATCGGATATGGAGAGGTTCAATTCTTGGGATTAATTGCCTAGGGTCTGAAGGCTTGGAGGTACGTCTGTGGATCATTGGATGGATTGATTATCTATGGAAGCTTGAGAAGGGCAAGGATAGTCTTGTGACTTTTTTGGCCATTTTGTGGCAAATCTGGATCACAAGAAATAATGCGGTTTTCAACCGGGATGTTTTCTATCCAAATGTGTTCTTTAACAATGTGAGTGCTACAGCTGGAGTGGTCATTAATTCTCTTGACTCACGTGTTGCTAAGGAGACCATTGTGAGAAATCTTAGGAGTGATTGTTCTTTGATGAGTTCTTCTGTTGAAGCTAGTGATCTTAGAAGCTCAATCCCTTTCTTCATGGTCGGTAGACACCATCATGATGGTGTTTGTCGAATTCAGGTTGATGCAGCTTGGAAACAGGGTGCGCTCTCTTCTGCGGGTTGGGTCCTTTTGGATGTGAACGGGGTTACAAGCGACGAGGGTTCTTGTGTTTTTAACGCGGAGTCGGCGTCGCAGGCTGAAGCACGTGGAATTTTAGGGGTTTTGCAATGGGCAATTAATCATAATTTTCTCCATCTTGGTCTTTCTTCAGATTGCTTGCAGGTGGTCCGCCAGATTGCTGGAATTGACAGTACTCATCATCTTAACAAGGGAGTTATTTATGACATATGGTCTTTGGTTGCTTGCTTTCATTGTTTAAGTATTACTTTTATCCCTAGAACTCTTAATAAGCGAGCCCATAGAGTGGCCCGTTTAGCTTTGTTGTAGTTCTTCTTTTTACGGTTGTCAATAAAAAAAAAAAAAAAAAAAAAAAAAAGTTTGGTATAGCCTTGCACTAATGCTCACTCGTTGTGTCACTATATTTATATGATTATGTTATTTTAATTTTTAAGACATTTGGAAAAATAAGCCGTTAAAATTATTGATTTCTGTTACCTACAAAACTTTAAAAGTGATCATCATGTATGCATGCTTGCCAATTCAACAAGTGTTACGGAGTATAATAGAGCGATCATTACATGATATATAGCCGGTCTTAAATAAGAATTTGCGCATTTTTTAAGTTAAAGACGTTGTCTACTTGTCTTGCGTGGAGAATGCTTTATCAAATTTCCATAATTGTTGAGTCGAGTTAAGGAAAATTTAATTGCTTTTGTTACTTCTCCTTAGTACCGATTATATAATTTTACACAGAATTAGAATTCATATGATAACTACGACACCATAACATCTCGGAGGTGGATGTAGAGTAGACGATTCATAGGCACGGCGGTGGAGGCGGTGGAGGAACGCGAGGAATCTGCTGATGGCTATGATTAGGTTCGGGTGATGGTGGATAATACCATAGTTTGCCACCACTTCTTAAACTGATATCACCGGCTTTACAAGGAGCACCAACCATGTTTATACAATTATTATCTGCCTCATAATGAGCTTCTTCCATGCCATCTTTTACCAAAAAAAAAACAAGTAAATTGTCATATTAATTAGAACATCAAACTCGATAAAATGAAAAACGAGTCAAATTAAAATGTGTCACAAAATTTACAATAAGCGGATTATACCACCAGAGGTATACAATTTTCTGTACATATTTTGAGTTTTTTAATAGAAAGTTCGAACTTTATTAGAAAGAATATGAGTTATATGGTAAAATTTATAAACTCCTTGAGAAGATATTAAGAATTGAAAATTATTATACAACTAAAACACAATACATATAAGTTGAACTATATTTTAATTTTAATATAAAAAAACTAAAATATAACTCAAAATAGTTTAAAAGCTCAACAAATATACACATAAGCTCAATAAAATACATCATGGTTGTACGATGCTATTATACATCTGGTTGTATAATCCTTTTGTGCAAAACAATCTGCAAAATTTAGGTAGTAGCTCGCGAGTGTGGAGTTTAATATTTAAAAGTTGAGCAAAAATTCAAGAGTCTCAAATTCAAACCTCTTTAATAACAAACTAGTGTAACACCCGTGAAAATTCACGGGTTGTTCATTTCAATTTTTATAGAGAAAAATCAATTAAGTTGTTAAATATGCTAATAACGGATGTGGTGTATAGGTAAATACTTTAATAAAAATAAATAAAAAAATCTATATATAATAAGATAAAAGTTTGTATTTTCAAATACAAAGTACTACTTCCTCCATTTTTCTATGTTCTTCCCATTTGCTTTTTGGAGGTCAAAGTTTTCGAACTTTGACCGTAAGTAAGTTAGACAATAATGAATTTTAAGTTATAAAATTAGAACATTTACAATTATTATCAACAAATCTTCGTGGGAAAAAAAATTCAATAGAAAAAAATATCGTATAGGTGTCGGAAAAGACGGTCAAAGGTGCGTCTTGGAGACCGCAATAAAAGAAATGAGAAGAAAACAAATAAATGGAGGAAGTATAAAGTAGTATATAAAAACTGAAAAGTTTAAGAGAAACTCATAGTTTCTCGAAAATCTACTTGTAAACAACACTACTTGTTATTGTAGACATGTCTTTGTCGTCATCTAAAATAAGGACTTTTATACCATCATTATTTGTAACCCGGGAGATAGCAACAGACAATTGTCCATGCACTACTACAATTTTGATCAACGAGAACGGTTAGAAAGCGTTCTTAAAGCTGTTTTGGACTGTCCTGTGGCCAGGCGTTCTCGTTGATCAAAGAGAACGGTTAAAATTAAGTCAACCCGGTCTCTTTGTTACTACAATAAGAACGGTCGCGCTCCATAACCGTTCTCTTTGATATATCACAAAGTCTATAACACACGCAACCGATCTCTTTGTAATTACAATAAGAATGGTTAAGACTCCACAACCGTGCTCATTGATATGTCATAGAGGACGGTTTCACGCGGAACCGGTCTCTTTGATAAGACTGATTTATTTAGCGCCTTTTGTTTGTTAATTTCAAAGAGAACGATAATGTTACAACCGTACTGTTTGTTATTGTCAAAGAGAACAGACTATGCAAGGAACCGTCCTCGTTGTTCCAACTTTTTTTTAAAAAAAATATTTCTGTATTTTTCCGTAACCCCTACGCGATTGAATCGTATAGCTCATAACAATTAAACCTGCATTACAATTCAGAAACTCCAACATGTTTTATACAACTAAAACCTTTATATTTATTTTGAATTCATAATGAATAAATTCTTAGAAAAAATACAAAGTCTCATCATGTTTAAGAGTCTAAATGCTATAAATATCAAAAATACGTACAAAACATAAATGAAAAATCATTCATGAATAAAAATAATAATGAACCCTAGAGAGCATAACAATTAAATCTGCATTACAATTCAGATACTCCAGCATGTTTTATACAACTAAAACCTTTATATTTATTTTGAATTCATAATGAATAAATTCTTAGAGAAAAAAAATACAAAGTTTTATCATGCTTAAGAGTCTAAACGCTATCAATATAAAAAAATACATACAAAACATAAATGAAAAATCATTCAGGAATAATAATAATAATCAACCCTAGAGAGCAGGCGATGAGAGGCGACTATCAACAACAATGGAGAAAATCATAAGAGCTGATCAATCAACAATGGAGAAAAAGCGCTTGAGATTTGCAAGAGTTCTAGTGGAACTGGCTGTTGGTAAAACATACAATGACAAAATCAGATTCAACAGAATTCTAGTGGAACTGGTTGTTGGTAAAACATACAATGACAAAATCAGATTCAACGATGAACATGGAGAGATACTTACAGTGACCTTGGAATATGAATGGAAGTCGAGCATTGTAGAGGCAAACAAGGATTGGACATGAAACCAAGCATTGTAGAGGCAAACAAGTAGAGCTCAAAAAACTGACTGGTAACCAAATATGGAAAGCTGTCCACAAGCAGAAATTACCAAATTTTGCTAGCAGGGACTAGCGCCGTGCAGTAGAAGCAGCAGTCTGCAGACATTTTGCAGCAACAACATCAGTCTGAAGGGAGTGCTCCAATGCATCAGCAATATCAGACTTCAGGAATTGCTAATATGCAGCAACAACAGTCTGCAAGAAATCCTAGCGTACAGCAGCAACATCAGTCTGATCACTTCAGTTAAATAAATCGAACAATGACGGGTATGTCCGCCTTCAATGAGAATTTGTGTGAGAAGTTATGGAGACCTTGTTGGCTTTAGCAATTTTGTTGAGTTGGTCAATGATGAAGGCCTTAGCCCTCGGATGCTGGCACAATGAACTGAAGTCGTTAACAGCGACATTGTTTGCGTCGGCCCACGATTCAAGAGCTTGCTTGTTCGGGTTTACAACGGCTGCCAGGTAGGACTGAAAGCTATCTCCATAAACCCATATCTGAATCAGAAAGACATCAGTTGCATCAATAATAATCAGAGAGGATAATTGAGATTCTTTAATGAAAGAAGTGCAATAAAAAATGGAATTGGGGAGCTTATATATCATCAGCATTTTCAGTTTCAAAATGTTCTATAGTCAGAAATCAACCTTTTGCAAATGGCAGTTGTATTAAAAAATGGAATTGAGGAGATTATATTAAATTTACTAAGTGGGTGAATTTGCAAATGGCAGTTGTATCTGTGTAAAAAAGATCATAAGTAAAATAACTGAACTACTACTAACGAGAAATGTGAACTTAGGAATCATATCTTGATAAGAATTGAATAAATAACACAGAATAACCCGTCTCTAAAGTTAAGGCCACATCAGTCGTTAATTGTTAACATTATATCCACAATATATCCCGAAACTGTGACATTACCATACCGTGATTTCGTGATCGGTACTGCAATCAATGACTGATATGGCGATACCAGATTTTGTACCATGTAATATTTTAGTTGGGGATATCAGCATTCCTAAGATTAATGAAAAAAACTAACTTAACATGTAAATAATCTAGGATAAGGGAATAACAATGAGATCCAACATGGCAAGAATATTTCATTTGGTATACATTGCAAAACAGCATAATGTGTTGATAGTTTTATGGCTCGATCAAGACTAGATTGGTAGCTTCCTAAGAGAGTACCAAATTTTACTGGAGCTGACATATGCCCTAGATAGGGACATATGTTAGCTATAAGAAGTAGTTGAAGACCAATATAATGTCATTATATATATAGCCCATGGAGGTCTGCTAAAAACTAGTCACCAGTCATGCTAATAAGCAAACCTGTATCACATTTTTTGCTTACAGGTTGTTGCCAAACTTATCTATCTATCTATCCGAGTTTATCCGAATACAGAGCATAATGAGATATATAGAAATATGAAACAAAGAGTTATAAAAGGGATTTGAGAGAATCAGGTAAGCTAGGTTTCAGGTACTTTCTCAATCCAGAAATTAAAATAGATACAAATATAAGGGTGAACATACCGGGTGGGGTAAAGACCTTTGTGGAAAATGACAGAAGTGATGGTTACTTCCACGAAATTAACCAAAATTTGGGCTGCTTGGCTTTTCGTTGAAGGCAATTGGGAAATCAAGTTTGGAGATGTTCATAACTTTGACAAAATAAAATTGACATTTAGCCCACAGAGGTTGGCTCCATTAGTACAGAACTAGCATAATTCATGGATCTCTAATTGAACCCAATGCACCCGAAGGTAGCGGTTGTGGCTTCCTACCATTATCACCATTATAAACCGTATAGTGACGTTTTTTACTATAATAATATGGATCATGAAATAACCTAGCGGAGATAGGTTACCTTTGCAATCCATTATTTATCATTGCGATCCCCGTCAATGGCACTCTAATAATTATATTTAATGTCAGAGGATGTACAAATTCAACAATCAACTCATCAAAAACAACATAAATTAGCAATAAACATCAAATACAACATAAAAAAAAGGTCTGAATTAAGGTTTATTACCAGATTGAGGAGGACGAAGAGCGAAACATCGGTTTTGTGGTGGTTGATGGCAGTGAGAACAGCGAGACAAATGGCCGGCGAAGTGAACGACGGGGAGGTTGATGTGAGGAGTCGAGGAGTCATGGTGAGTAGGGAGGTTTAGGTTTGGTTGAGTTATGCGTATAGTGGTTTTAGGATTCTAATTGAAGTTACACGAGATTAATTGTGTTGGAATATAAGATTTCGTACGAATTAGGTTTTTCTCACACACAAATTCGTCAAAGTTAGTCGAAATAATTTAGCGCCAAAATTTCAGTGGGTTGGCATCAAAAAATTTCACGAAAATGCGTCTCAAATATTAACTTTCCGTCGGAAGGGTTGACAGAAATAAAAATGCGTAGGACTCATCAATAGGAAACAATTAATACCTACAGAATTTATAGTCCGTAGGAATAGAGCATTTTTCTTGTAGTGATATACATCCTCTCCTTGGCTCCTCAATCCAGTTCCAGAAAACAAATTTGGCTCCTCAAATCATATAGTTTATCAATCAAATTATTAACAAATCATATACTATTATTATTAAATTATAAATCCAAACAATAAGAACTCAAATGATATAGTTTATCAACAATAAATTCAATAACACAACAACAATCGATTGTATGATATCCGTAGAATTTTAATGAAGATACGATAATTGATATGTGACATACGGTAATTGATATGGAACGATAAATACCTATCTTTGCTTGCGTGGTGTAGTCAGAAAAACCCGTAGTATTAACTGATGCGAAAACCGGTAGTCTGCGAGTTCAAATTGGAGTGTCGATACATACTCCCTCCCTCTCAGCGGATTCTTTACCTTTACTTTTTGACACTATTCATAAGTCAAGAGAATTTATAATATTCTCGACAATCTATAAGAAGAAACATAGTCATGTAGGATCTTGTTTGATTCGTCTTTGTGAATAGATTAAGAATATCAAATTTTTATAATTTTTATAAATGGAAAATGAAAGAAATTGACGATGTAATATACACCTCGACAAATGTGAAAAACTAAACGTAAAGAATCCGTTGAGACGGAGGGAGTATAAAAATGGCAGTTTTTTTATTAAAAATATCGTTCATTGACATTATCATTAGAGTCGTTATTAACGTCGGTTGTTAATACAACCGTCACAAAGGAGGTATGGTGGCATTTTTTATTGACAACCACCATAAAGAATTTATGTTATCACGTTATTTCTCACTTAAATCGCCACGGTAATACTCCTACATACATAAAAATTTCATTCTCGCTAATTTTTTGGGCCTTTTGCGTCTTTTGTATAAAAAATGCCACGATAACCGCGTTGTGATAGGTTTTTTTTATACTAGTATATCCACTATCCAACTATAAAGGGTTGTAACTAAACTTGTCGAGGTGATAGGGCGGGTCATGACAAATACGAGTTTTGGGCTGGGTAAGGTTAGAATACGAGCCGACCTGAACTAACGAATCATATCTGGTTTGAATCGCAAATCGAGATTTTAGGTTCTTAAACGTGGAGAAAACGGGTTTGGTCGAGATTTGACAAGTTTAATTATATAACTCCTATAAGTTTCTTACTTATACTTCATACAAGTGAGAAGTCGATATATATGTGAATCGTCATCGAATAAAAGTGAAAAGAAATTGACTATTAAAGAGTCTTAATTACGGGTAATCATGTCAAATGATAAAGATTAGGTAATTTTGATTCTGAATCGAAGTTTTGTTATTTTGATTCGGGTATGCCTTTGACTCCGGTCAATATAAGTAGTGTTATATTAGTTACGAAGTATAACTTTATTTAATAAATCAAAGCAACACTTACATAAAAATGTTGCATTTGTGAATGTACACTTATATAAAAATGTTGTATTTGTGAATGTAGCATGCAACACTTATATAATAAGTGTTATCTTTGTTAATATATTAATATATTAAGACGGTCATTCATAATAAGCGTTCTCTTTGTTAATCTACGAGAACGGCCATACATGTTCAGCGTTCTCTTTGTTAATCTACGAGAACGGTCATACATGTTCAGCGTTCTCTTTGTTAATCTACGAGAACGGTTATACATAATAAGTGTTCTCGTTGTTAATATTTTGATATATTAAGACGGTTGGTCAAACATAACCGTTCTCGTTGTTAGGCTACGAGAACGGTTCATACAAATAACCGTTCTCTTTTGGAGTCATATATGACCGCCAAAAATAAAGTGACAAAACAGAACGGTTCCGCATTTAACCGTTCTTAAAGGGGCGTTCTATTAGCCCGATTTTGTAGTAGTGATGGGTGAAGATTGGTCTAGGAAGATAAAGACCAACACGGGATAGAGATTGTCCTTGACTCTTGTTAATAGTCATTGCAAAGCAAACTGCTAAAGGAAATTGTCCTCTTTCGAACTTAACGGGAAAGATGGACTACCTAAAAGATTATCAATTATAAATCACACCTTAAAACAATGAAAGAGTAGTTAAAGTCTAATAAAGATGAACATCGAAAACTAAGTAAAAATAACAAAAAACAAAAACTGAATACAAAAACAACAGTAACATCTTAATTGCTCTTTAGAGTTATGGTGCTTAATTTAATTATTTCGAAGTGCGCGCGTATCATGTTTTAGACAAACATTCTAAATTTGCAATCATGTGGTAATTATTATTTTAGCAATCCTCTAAATTAAATTCCAAGTAATTCTGATAAAATGTAAATACAAAGTATAATTGTTTTATAATTACAATTATTTTGAAATTTGATTTTTTTTATAGTAATTGCATTAATAGTGCAAACTGATTTGTTGTATTATAATTGAATAATTTCGAGTGATAAACATTGAAGTGATCTAATTAAATTTATAGTATGAACGTCATGTATGTAATTGCTGCAGGTGAGGCATGTAATGCTATGGGTTTTTTATGTTGCTTAATTGTCTTTAGCGTAAGGTGATTTCGTGAACTATTTTCTTTCCACAGTTTCAAATCTCACATTATTTCCTTATAATTTCTTCTGTTTCATATCGAGTATATATATATTTCATTATAACCAATTTTAATTATATGTGAATTTTTATTCAAAAATCAATTCATATTGGTGTTGCTTAATTATATATTTCATTATAACCAATTTCACACCATTTCCTTATTCATTATAACCGCTTTGTTGCTTTTAGTTCACCGTTCCTTTAACTCATTAGTACAACACCCGTGAAAAATCACGGGGTTGTGTACTTTTTTTTAAAAAAAGACGACAAATTATAGTTATTATATAACCACTTTTTTTATTGAACATGTCTACTTTATGTCTTAAGAGTTGGAAGGCAACTGTGATTTTCGAGGAGTTTATGGAGAAAAAAAAGATATTGATAGCCTTTGAAATTTTTGAGCAACATTGAGAAAGTAAAAGGCTTTTTGAAGACAATTTGACAAGGTGGTTGGTTTCACAAAATTGATGACTAGTAGTTATTGGTATTTTGTAATTAATGTATGTTCACAAAAAAAAAGGAAATAGAGTAAAATAAGAAGAAAAAATACCAGGAGAAAAGTATGAGAAAACGGCAAACAGTAGGACTCCATTATCAATGCAAGATTGAACGACAGAATGAATGATTTAATACTACAACATAGTAGCATACGGTACAACACTTTTTTATCTCATGGAAATGTAGGAAAGAGAAATTATTATTATTGGTTTCATGGGTATTCTGATGACTTGGGTATTGCACGGTTTTGGGAATTGTTACCCATATTAATTAATAAGATTATATTAATTACGCACGGTTAATTATGTGGTCCTCAATTAATTTCAGTTTTTACTTGTTTTAGTTTGCTGATATGGAAAGATGACCAACTCGGTTAAATATGATTGGTTTAAAAAAACAAAAATTGTGAGATTGAATGAGAGACTTGCATTAACCTAATTCTCAATCTACATTGTGCCACATAGGCAGTTTTCCAAGATTCTTTTATATATATAATGATTTGTACGATTTTTGTCGTATGTCAAATTTCACTAGAGAAAAAAAAAGGGAGAATACGTACATACCGGCGAATGAAAGTTGTAGCCTGCTGTGAGCTAGTATGAGAAACAATGTCAATGTTAATCTTAATTGCCACATTTTATGAAGATCTCATTTATGGTGGACTCTCAAGTCTTAATATATATAACAATTGAGTAGTTCAAATTTAAAAAAAGTTTGTTCGTTGAAGATGGGTACTATCCGTCACAAGTTGAAGATAGATAGTGTCACTCTCACAATATCATAAGTAGGAGGATAAATATGGAGTACTATTTAATTCTCACTTAATTTGCCACTTCTATAGTATAGAAGAGATCTATTCATTTCGAGTTTGCGACGGATAATATGTTGGTGATACATAAATTGAGTCAACTTAGAATATTTTATCAAGTCAACTTTTTAGTGAATAGCTAAGAAAAGAAGTGTAGTGTGTGCCAATTTGAGTGTTCTAAACTGGTCCACAATGACTTAAGTGTAGTATGTCCAAAATGGCAAAACTCTTACACCAAATTTTGATAATTATTATGCGATTTGGTAAAACTAATTTAAAGATTGCTAAAATTTTAAAAGTTGGTTAAAATTCTAAAAGGTAATTAAAACCTGAAAAAGTAACGGATGAGGTAGCTCAAAATTAAGAACCGATAAGGTAGCTGATTTTCGTAGACTCATAGTTAGACCCGCAAAATAGAGCAGAACTGAATAATTCGACTCTGACACTCGAAACCAAGGGACTGAGATTAACTTGTAATCTGAATTAAATCGATCGATATGATCAGCCCCAAATGTTTATGTGCGTACACGGTCTACTATCCATAAATAACTTGATAATAATAACTCGAACTCAAATTGACCCAACCCGACCCGACTTGAATTTTGCTAACCCCGAAAATAACCTGACCCAAACCAATCTGATTGTCCGATTGACCGATTTACGTGACTAGTCACCCCTTAATACTAAGGGCGTGTTTGGATACAATTTTAGGAGGGAAAGGGAGGGGAAGGGGAGTGACTAGTGAGGGACATGAAGCTACATGGTCTTTCAGAGGAAGTACGAGTTTATGAAGAGTTAGAGAATCGAGTGAAGGATGCTTGGAAGGATATCAACAAAGGTATGCTTAAACCGTATGCAATACCGTACCAAAGGTAGCTTGTTGCTCTAGGAGAAACGAGCTCGATGTGTGCATGGGAATCCAAATTTCCAACATTATTCTGACTTCTGAGTAACCCGCTTGGCCAATATCAAATTGCAGATTTTGTACTAAAAAGGGTCAAACCTAATCACAGTTGATAACCCAATCCATTCATTATTTCTTTCACCTAAAACTTACATACAACTATACAAAGGTGCATCAACTTTTGAACTAATACTCAAACTAAACCCTATTAAACAACTTTAAGAGTCTTGCCGAAGACGGTCACAATCCATCTCTTCAAAAAGAGAGACCAAATGTAATCAATATAATTTTCTAAGTTGACAGATTATTTTTCCATATATCACATTTGGCCTTAAAATGGGGACAGTTGACCCGTCTTTTTGAAAAGACGGAACTAACTCATTCGTGATTAAACAATGGTTATCATGCTTTAGGACCAAATGCAATTTATATTCTTAATGGAACCAACTCCACCATATTCAAAACCTCATATATGTTACATCCAACTCTCACAAACCTCACACCTCTTAGCTTCCAATCATCATCTATCTCCTTCCTACAGTATTCAAGTCTTCCAAGTTCTAAGGTTATTTGTTTGAATCTTTGAGGAGGAGGATGAAGCATGGAGAGGATAATGAGCAACAACATTACTCATCCCTTGAGGTGGAGGGGGAGACAAGCGGCGGCTCTAAGAAGGGGAAAACTCCGTTTATTGAAAAGGTTGCTAGAGAGGCGCGACATAATGATTCAGGATTTGGTGGTGCATCCTCTGTTAGCCGAGGGATTGGGATCATTGATTTTGTGACAAGGTTAATAACTCTTGCGGCTCTTCTTGCTGCCACTATCGCTATGGGTACCACTAATCAAACCCTTCCTTTCTTCACCCAGTTCTTCCAGTTTCAGGCTAGATATTACGATCTTCCTACTTTCACGTAAGTAATATAACTTCATTCTTAGACCTGCTCCTACCTCTTTTTCCTGTTCTCACATTACGATATGTCGTTTGGTTTGCAGGTACTTCGTGGTAGCAAATGCAGTAGCAGCAACGTATGTAGTCCTATCCATGCCTTTCGCCATTGTCACTATTGTCAGGCCACAAGCCAAGGCACCCAGACTTGTCCTAATTACTTTTGATGCGGTAAGTAACATTATTTAACATTACACACCCTGCTGCCCTGCTTTAAGTAGGATTGCCTTCATTCCTCGAGAAGAAATTAAAAATAATATAGTTGCGGTGCAGATTGCAGCGACCTTAACAACATCAGCAGCGGCAGCAGCAGCAGCAATAGTATACTTGGCACACAAAGGAAACACCAACACTAACTGGATTGCAATTTGTCAACAATTTGGGAATTTTTGCCAGAAGTCTAGCGGAGCTGTGGTTGCATCCTTTATTGCTGCTCTTTTGTTCATGCTTCTCGTTATTCTTTCGGCCGTAGTTCTCAAGGCCCATTAACATCCACCTTCTTCTCCAAACACTTTTACTTTTACTTTGGTGTTCTCCATCAGTTTGTGTATGTTCATGTTGTAAAAGAACGTATGTTGATAATTTTCATATATTGAATATCAAAGTATACATCAAGAGTATATATGCATATGAGGTACATGAGTTGTATTAGGAGACTAATTCTAACCTAGGATCAAAACGATATCTTAATTACATGAATATAGCAACTGATATAAAAACTTTACGTAACTAATTGATTTGTGATCAAAAGATATTATTCAAGGAATAATATCTTTAACAGGCTCCCGCAAGATGGACGAGTTGAAAGCGAGACCAATCTTGGAAATTAGAGAATGATGACGAGGACGAAGTAGAGGTTTAGTTAAAACATCCGCCAATTGATCATTTCCAGAAATATGGAGCACGCGTAGTGTGCCTTTCTGAACTCGTTCACGAACAAAATGAAAAGCAAGTGCTAGGTGCTTCATTCGAGAGTGATACACGGGGTTGGCGGAATAGTGAGTTGCACTTAAGTTGTCCGAGTAGATGACATGAGTAGCCGTGAGAGGTGCGTGAAGTTCAGAGAGTAGCGATTGTAGCCATATAAGTTCGGAAGTTGTATCGGCAATGGCCCGAAATTCAGCTTCGATAGATGACCGAGCAAGAGCTCGTTGTTTCTTGGAGGCCCAAAAGAGAGCATTTCGCCCAAGATAGGTAATAAAACCTGAAGTAGAGACATATGTGTCCTTGTCCCCTGCCCAATCCGCATCACAGTAGGCGTGAAGATGATTAGGAGAGGCGCGATAAAGCTGTAATCCAACCGTGGAAGTGCCCTTAACATAGCGCAGTAACCGTTTTAAGGCTGTCCAGTGGTGGTCGGTAGGGGTTTGCATAAATTGGGATAGTTTGTTTACGCTAAAAGCAATGTCGGGTCGAGTAAAAGATAGATATTGGAGGCTGCCCAAAATTGCGCGATAATCGGTAATGTTCGTTATTTTGGAGCCACCTGTAGTCGTGAGAGGAGGGCTGGTGGCCATGGGGGTTGGATATGGTTTTGCATCTAGCATATGGTATTTGTCAAGGAGATCATATATGTATTTTGTTTGGGAGAGTAAGAGACCATGGGAGTTGGGGGTTACCTCTACACCTAGGAAATAGGAAAGGGTTCCTAAATCTTTTAGTGAAAAGGCAGTAGCAAAGGAATCAATAAACGAGTTGATATGAGTGAGGTTTGGCCCAGTTATGATGATGTCGTCAACATACACTAGGAGGTAGATTTTGTGTTTGGCTGTATGTAGGTAAAATAGTGAGGGATCCGAGAGGGAGCCAACGAAACCCGAGTTTAATAGGTAATTTTTGAGAGTGGTATACCAAGCACGGGGTGCTTGTTTGAGGCCGTAAATGGCTTTGGATAGTTTACAAATATGGGTGGGGTGTTCGGGACTTGTGAAACCCGGAGGTTGGGACATATAAACGTCATCGGTTAAGGTGCCTTGAAGAAAGGCATTATTAATGTCCAATTGGCGAAGACACCAATTTTGAGATAGAGCAAGAGATAATAGAATGGTGCGTACCGTAGCGGGTTTGACAACTGGACTGAAGGTATCCGAGTAGTCTAGCCCGGGCCTTTGTAGAAATCCTTTCACGACGAGACGAGCTTTGTATTTATCGATTGTATTATCTGGTTTGTATTTTATACGAAAAATTCACTTACATCCAATTACATTGTAGTTGTCGCGGGGAGGGACTAAGGTCCAAGTTTTATTGTTTTCCAGGGCATTAAACTCTAGTTGCATAGCATTTCGCCAAAGAGGATCAACGAGAGCTTGTTTGACGGTATTGGGAAGGTGAGTTGTAGTTGGGATGGTTACCAGATTGGCATAACGCGGGTTGGGTTTGATAATGTTGTTGGACAACCGTGTGCCATGAGGATGTAGGGTAGGCTGGGGAGGGGGCGGAGGTGGTGAGGAGAAGGGGGTTGTAGCAGCGGAATTGTCAGAGGAGGGGTATTGAGGAGATGGGATAGGGGAGGCAGGAATTGTTGATGTGGGGGAGGACAGAGAGTGGGATGGGGAAACAGGTAGAGATGGCATTATGGGCCGAGGCACGGTGGGCGGCACGGCCCAGCACGGAGCACGGCACGACATTGCCCGGCCCGACGGCGTTTTCGAGGCGGCACGGCACGAGCACGGTCGGGCTACCTCCGGGCCGCGACGCACAATTTTCGAAAAATCCGGTGTCTAGGCACGGCACGACCCGAAGCACGGCGGGCCATGGCACGCAACAGGCACGCCGGCCCGACACGACCGGCCCGGTCTGAGGCACGATAGGCTTCATTTTTCACAATTCAATCTCTCTCTTATTCTCTATTTCTCTTCTACTTATCTTAAATTCTTAATTATTATATAATTCTTACAATTATACAATAACAATATAACTTACAAACATATAAAATCTTATATAAAATAATTAGTAATATAAATAATTAGTAATATAAATAATTAGTTATATAAAATAGTTAATTGGGTTTGTTGAATCGTAAATTCGGAAGTTCAAGCAAAAGTAATTACTAATTACTACTTTTTAATTAAATATCGTTTCTTAATCGTTTTATTATATTTTTAATTAAATAAACTTGTATCGTTTCATACTTTTTTAATAAAAGATTGAGGTATTTTTTTAACATCGTTTAATAAGAAATTTTTTTTTTCATCGTTTCTTAATTATTTGATTAAATCGTACACATTAAAAATACAATAAAACAAGTGAACAAGGAAAAAAATTGTTTTTTTAAAAAAAGTATTTAGCACGCGGGCTGGCCCATGAACATGGCACGACCGGCCCATGGGCCAGGCACGGCACGACACGCAAATCCACCGTGCCATGGGCGGGCCGCGACTGGGCTTTCAGTCACCGGGCCAGGCACGACACGGCACGGTGGGCCAAAAAGCACGGCACGAACGGGCCATTTTATAGGTTCTGGCACGGTGGGCCGGCACGCGGGCTGGCCCAGCACGGCCCACTGCCAACTCTAGAAACAGGGGAGTTTGGGGTACTGGGACTGACCGTGAAGGGTGAGGAGGGCTGGAACATGGGGCTGGAGGGATCCGTAGTGGGGCTGGGTGGAGGAGTTTCAGAGGCAGAGAGGGGAGGTGTAGAGGGAGAGGGGATAGTGGACGTGGTTTGAGCAGGAGGAATAATAGTTGTAGTCCAATCTTGGGCAGTGAGTTTATTAGAGTGGGATGGAGTAGTGATCAGGCGTGGGTAAGGGAACGATGTTTCCACAAACTTAACATGACGGGAGGCATACATCCGTTGGGTGGTTGGGTCAAAACAGAAATATGCACTTTGTGTGGGTGAGTATCCGATAAATATGCACGGAGTGGAGCGAGGTTCAAGTTTGTGAGTAGTATAGGGACGGAGCCACGGATAACATAAGCAACCAAAACAGCGTAATTTGGTGTAGTTGGGTGCATAACCAAAAAGGCATTGAAAGGGAGAGGAATGTTTGAGAGTCGGTGTAGGGAGACAATTTATGAGATAGGTAGCGGTGGCAAAGGCATGTCGCCACATATTTGTAGGTAAGGAGGCATGGGTGAGCATAGCTAAGCCAGTTTCAACTATGTGTCGATGACGACGTTCGGAATAGCCATTAAGTTCGGGGGTGTGGGGTGGGGTTGTGAGGTGTCCGATGCCATTGTTGGCGAGATAGGTGGAAAGTTTGATGTATTCCCCACCATTGTCCGAATAGAGTTGTAATATGGGTTTATTGAAAAAAATTTCGACAAGATTGCGAAAACGAATGAAAATTTGTGTGGAGTCGGATTTTAGTTTCATAGGATATAGCCAAATAAATTTGGTAAAATGATCAACAAACACGATGTAATATTTAAATCCATCATAAGACAAAACAGGAGACGACCAAACATCCGAGTAAATGAGTTCTAAAGGGGAATGGGAGCGAATGGTATTATTAGCAAACGCAAGTTTATGACTTTTGTGAATAGCGCAGGCATTACAATTATCAAAAGAAACAGAAGTAATGTCTAAATTGAAATGAGTACGTAAATATTTGAGTACAGGAACGGAAGGATGACCAAGTTTATGATGCCAATCAAGGGAGTGAGTCACTTGAGACAGATGAGCACGAGGGAGTGACACAGGAAGAGTGCACTCGTAAATTCCATCCTTAAGCTGTCCTTGAAGGAGTATGCGCCCCGATAGACGATCCTTAATAAGACAAAGAGAAGACGAGAATTCACAAGTAGCGTTATTGTCGTGACAAATTTGAGAAATAGAAAGGATATTTCGAGATATGCGGGGAACGCAAAAAACGTTATTGAATTTTAAAATATTGGAATTAACGGAAATAGTGAATGAACCGATATGGGAAATTGACAGACCTGAACCATCGCCAATTAAGAGCTCTTCACAGCCTGTATAGGGAGAGTGAATGGCCAGATTGTCGAGATCTTGGATGATGTGATTGGACGCTCCATTGTCCAGAAGGTAAGTGGAGTTGAACGAGGGCGGGTTAGGGAGAAGAGGAGCAGTGACTGTGTGAGCCTGCGGAGGGGCTGTATGGGTACGGTTAAGAGTGAGAGAAGGGAGGGTAACATACGGGTAATCACGCTTGAATTTGTAGCAGAAAAATAAGACGTGACCAGTAGCTCCACAATATTGGCATTTGCCTTTAAAAGGAGGGTCCTGTTTGGGGTGTGAGGAATCGGCAGAAGCAGAGTTGGGTGAGGCAGAGTGAGGAGGTTGATAGGAGGAGCGATGGGCAGCATTAACGGTGGCAGGGAAAGAGGGAACGTTGTTTGTGGCAGTGTTATTGTGGGTGTTACGGAGGTCAAAATTGAGTAATTTTTCGTGGAGAGATTCAAAAGAGATGGGTTCGTCACGTGCTTGAACAACATCGATGACGGAGCGGTATTGATTGTAGTCTAGACCACGAATGATTTTAGCGATAAAATCCTCATGGTCCATTGGTTTTCCTAGAACAGCAAGGTTGTCAGCGCAAGCTTTGACGGATTGCATATATTCCGTCATTGATTGGTTGGTTTTGCGAATGGAATTGAGACGGTCTTTGATTTGTAAGATATGGGCGCGGGAGGGATTAGCGTAGGTGGTGGCGAGAGTAGTCCAGACATCACGCGAAGTAGCAGATCGCATGACAAGGGAATGAATGGAGGCATCAAGGGTACCGAGAAGGGCACCCTTGAGGAGATGGTCTTGGCGGCGCCAAGTGTGATGGGCAGGATTGGGAGTAGTTTTGCTTGAGGCAGTTTCTTTGGTGTCGGGTATGGTGGCATCGGGACATGGGTGAGTTCCATAAAGGTTTTTGAGGAGATCATAACCGAATAGAAGAGACTCGATTTGATCTTGCCAGGACATTTAAGTAAGAGGGGTGAGTTTGTCAACCATGGAGAGATTGACAAGGAGGAGAGGGACGGTTGGCTCATGGGTGTTTGGGAGTGTGGCGGCAGAGGCGGCCATGGGAAGGGATTGTAGGTTATTAGTTGGATCGGTTTGCCTCTGATACCATGTAAAAGAACGTATGTTGATAATTTTCATATATTGAATATCAAAGTATACATCAAGAGTATATATGCATATGAGGTACATGAGTTGTATTAGGAGACTAATTCTAACCTAGGATCAAAACGATATCTTAGTTACATGAATATAGCAACTGATATAAAAACTTTACATAACTAATTGATTTGTGATCAAAAGATATTATTCAAGGAATAATATCTTTAACACATGTCTGGTTATTAAGCCTTGCTTGTTAATTAATTAAATTGTGTAAGACGCCCGAGTATATATATAGCTGCCCTTTTGATTGGACATACTTGTACAGCTTATAATGTCGAACTCATATTATAATGTCTTATAGTTACTACACTTTAAACAAATCTCGACTAGACTTGAGCGACCGACAATTTACACTTAAATCGCTAACAAATTTAATCTCTCAGAAGATCTACTCTGAATTGCCAAGGAAAACCATCGAAGACCACTCACGTTTAGACTTCATTTCATCTCACACGTACCATAAATAGAAAACAAAATTATCTTAATGCTTTCATTTGCCAAATCAATTCATTACACTTTACATGCATGTAATATTAGACAAAACAAAAACTAAATATTCAAAAATACTTGAAATAATTTTATAATAAGACGATTTTATATTAATAACAGAATAATTAGGAAATAGGCGGCGGAGGGGATGAAATAATCTGTTGACGGCCCCGATTTGAGTGTGGTGAAGGTGGCCACCGTGGTTTAGTAGCTCTTAGACTACTATCACTTGCTTTACAAGGTGTTGCAATCATTTTTCTCATATAATTATTTGGCTTATAATTCGAGGGCGACACCCATGCTTTCTCCAAGCTATCATCTGTCAATGAAACGAATATTAAAATGTGAAAATAAAAAAAAAATAATTAAAATGTGAAACACAATTGACAATCATACACTGCTAATTTTTCAAGAAAAGTAGAAAGGGATGCAACATTAACCTAAATGAGTTAGTGACGGTACTATTCTCTCACAAATTTATGACATCTCACAAAAAGCAGGCGAAAGAGCAAGTGAAAAAAGAACTGTAACCGTCACAAACAAGACCGTATGATTAACCCAAATTAGTACATACCCGCCAATGCAAATTGTAGTCCAAAGCTAGCCACCATGAGAAACAATAACGCAAATGTTGATATTAATTTCTTCATTTTAAGTTGGATGATAAAATATTATTAATCGGTTTCAAAGCTGGAGTATATATTAGACCCATTTTCTGCTAGCGGAGCTCCGTACCATTCTTGGATAAGATCTAATTGGTGTCTCTGCGTCCCGTACCTTTGTTATTATTTCGATGCATGTAGGACACATTGTTTAGTGACTTATTGGTTGCGGGATACGGGAATTGAATTCAGCAGGACAAACGGCTAATGTTATAAAGGAAGGTTGAAATAATTTAGGAACTTTTAATTAAAACCTTCATAATTTTCATCCGTAATGAGGTGGACGTCTCTACTAACCCCTAGTCATATATCATATCTATATAAAATAATAAAACAAAAACCACAACCCACGTTTTTTTCCCGCCTATTTGTTCACTTGCCTACTATATATGTCCACCAACTCTAATTATTTCCCTAATAAAGTAAGCAAATCTTCTGCCTTTCATAAAAAATAAAAGATATCTTCAACCAAAAAAGGATTATCTTTCTTAAAATCGTATCCCATCTTTTTCTCAACGCTGATTACAAAATTCCCCTGCCTTTTTCATGAGTTCTCTAATCAACATTTATAATTTTCTGAAATTTAAAATCTATCTATATAAAGTAATAAAACAACCACCACCACATTTGTTTCCGTCCAAACTACTAATACACCATTTCTATTGAAAATATGTTTTCAAAGATAACTCCTAAACTATAGCACTTTATCAAAAAAATCTAAATTCTTTTTCTCATTCTCAAAAATTGTATATTCTCAATGGTTTTTAAGTTTTTTACTTAGGCAATTAAATCGGTACTTTTTCCGTTTTCATATGATATATCCATTTTATTAAAATACTACACTCATATATTCAACAAATGAGTAAATCCCATAAGAACAGATGAAGTACTAATTTGTACCTCGCGACTTTAAATTGTTTCCGACGTTTTAAATGTGACACATAAACTTTAGAGAGACCGTATCTTAATAGTTTTATTTATTGAGAGACAACTAAAAGGGCTCATCCTTTTGGATAGATGGTGAAAATCAATGACTTACTCTGAAGAAAAATAATACCCAAATTTATCATAAAGTCAACTACTTTATTGATCTATTAAAAACGAAGAATACTCCACTTTCATAAAAGAAGAAATTTCAACCGTGCTACCGACGATTAAAAAAAAGAAATTTACCAAGGAATCTTCCACATCCCACAAATAGAGCAACTAACATCATTGGTTTCGCTTATTCTGAGCCGTGTGAGATTGAATTTGGACAGTCTACTATCGCTCAGTAGTCTCAAATGAGTAAGAAGTTTAAGGGTATACCATAGAAATTATAAAATGTAGGGGTACAACATAAAAAAACGAAAAACACGAGGCTACACCGTAGAATATCCCTTAATTATACTACGTATTCATTACTGATTGAAATCATAGTTCTTACATTGAACAATTCTGAAATCAAAATTTATTTTATTAATTTTTTTTTATCATGTTTGTTAATAAAAAATCACAACTTAATATAAGTTACAATATCATTTAATACATAGAAATTAAATAATTTCAAAAACTTATCATATAAAATAATTATTAATATTTTCTTAATATTTGACATACTTTTAATAGAAACTTATTTTCAATTTATCAGGTTTAACCCTGAAATAACGAGACATTAAGAGTCGTATATCTCTCAGATTGCATGTCATAATTTACATGACTTGACTGTAAAATGGATCAAATATTCAGGATTAAGGTTGGGTCGGATTAAAATTCAACATGTCTAATTGTAATGCATGTGTACTGCATTTGAACGGGTTACAAAAATCATCATAACTGTGGTTTTGTTATCTTAAGAACCTTTCTTAGTGTAATTATCCGTCAAAATCATTGAGTAAACATAATAAAGTTGGATTCAAAATAATCAACAAAAATGCTTAGGATATTTTCTAAAGTAAGGAGTTTAAAGTGGATGGAGAAAATATTAACTTTGCTATAAATTATAAGTCAAATTTTAAACGATTTTATATATACCCGTGCAACTTTGCACGGGTTTTAAACTAGTATTATATTAAAGCAAACACCAATCTCCCCATTCGTCGCCATGTGTCACACGTTATTCAATTGCCACGTAACACACATTATTCAATTGACACGTGTCACACTCAATAAAACCATAAATTGATTAGAGATAATGCAGTAATAAATTGATTACTTTTTATATTATGGAAAGATTTCTGGTATATTAGTTATGTTGAGTATATTAATTATGGAAAAAACATATTTTAAGATCTAAAAATGAGCAAGTAATGGTGATTAATTGAAAAGACAAGTTGATTTTGATTTACTTGCTTTTTATTGGTCAATCAATTGGTATACTTAAAATCATTAGATATTATTATTTTTTCCTCAAATAACTCAATCAAACAAATAATGTGTAAACAATTATACCAATTGTCATATTTAGATGACGAAAATATGGTATATTGTTTTAGAAAAATATATTTTATATATTTAGAAACAATTATACGTAGATAAAATATTGCAATCTACGTAAACAAAGTATTGCAATATACGTATACAATATTCCGTATATAATTTTTCCAATAAAAAAATTAACCTTAATTCCAATAAGAATATTATATGTATCCGTAAAAGCTCGACTCAATATAATTACAATTTTATATTTAGAAACAATTATGGCTCACTATTTTTCCATAATTTTTTTTTTGATTTAATAACATGTGCATTGCAATATATATAGTAGCATAATTGTTTTTAAATAAAAGCTTCCAGAATTAATCTACCATTAACATAGTTGTGTAAAAAGTCAAACAAGTATTAATTACGTTTACATTAATATACACATTTACATTAATTCGTTCAAAGATTCTCAAATTCAAAATTTTACACAAGTAATTTGAAAAATAAGGAAACAATATAATTTTAAAAATCCATCTAAAATACTCACTGTCAAACAATACAAAAATTCCGCTTATAATATAATTTGACGAAAATTGAATTAAAATTGAAAAGGGAATGCTTATGTGATTTGACAGTTACCATAATTGACACTTATCCTATTTTATTCCATTTAAAAAAAGTGTATTCAGACTGAAAAAATATATAAAATAAAAAGATATACAAAATTTGTTCTTGAATTATAATATGAATTATATACGATTAATTATTATGTATACCTAAAATACACGGTAAAACTTTTTATATTAATAATCCAGTTGGATACCGTTTTCAATTCAAAATTGATATACTTTTCATTTTCGCTGACATATCTCCTTAAATATTTCCGTATAAAAGTCAAATAATAATATCTCCTTAATTAAATATTTAATCATCTAATTATCCTTCCAATTTCGTGGAATCAATTAACTTTATGATAATTATATAGTGCATCTTTAATAAAGTTTCCCTAAAAAAACAACTTTAATTTTCTTGATTTATAGAAATATATTTGCTATTTTTATAGAATAACATTATATAAGCACATTGTAAAATAGAAGTTTTCATGATCATAAAGATAAATGACCCGCCTACTATCATTTTCAAATTTGTTAAATGGAAGTTACATGAATTTTCTATATATAATAGTTATTTGTTATCTCATATTTATAATATAAATTTTTGGATTGTAGAAAACTAATCAATTTTTTTCTCTAATATGCTCTTGTATTTAACTATAATTTCAATTTGTTATCCTATTTTTAAGCACATTGTATAAGGTCTACTTTAGTTTGTGTATTCAATTATTTGTATTTGTCAATTGTTATTTTAAATTTAAGCACATTGTATATGTTTTATTGTAGTTTGTTAATTCACGTTTTCAGATCGTCTTACATGAATTTATGTTCATTAAAAATCTTGCATATATTTCTTGATCCCTCTTGGGAATATCTTTTTCTTTGATTTATAAATGCATTTTACCATATACATTATTGATGATTTTATAGATAGATGAAGAAATTGGATATATTTTATATAAATACTGTAATTATATCTATCTTTATTAGATGGGAAAGTTTAATGCATTTAATATATTGTACTATCTAACTAATGGATAGTACTCAGAAGAACTTTTCATGGAAATGTTTTGATCAATAACATGCTCATTGGATAATGGTAGAGTAAGTCCAATATTAAAAATGAGGTGATGAAAACGAGGATTTTTGAACAATTCTGCGTGATTTGAAATAATTTGAGGCATAGTTTGACTATAAAGAGAATAGGCCAACGACTACCATAATCAAGTAAACGACTGCATATGATACGTAGTTGGAGGACGTAAGAAATGGTTCGCAGAACAATGGTTAGTTGGGGGACTGCTGAGAATCTGAGATAGGGTACAATTACCGAGACATCGTGGTGTGAGATGTTGGGGGCCGGGTCAACACTGCAATAGTTGGTCAGACGAATGCTGTAGATACCCAGACAATGGTGGGTGGGAGAGGAATTGGAGAGGGTGGATAATTTAGATAAGAACAAATAAAAGGGGTAATATGATAAATTTCGTAATTAAACAAGTTGTGAAATCTACAATAATTTTACCATTTTTCAGATTTCATCTCTTATAAATTAAAAAATCGACGGAAAACAAGTAGAGTAATTCAAATAGAAATAAGCAACATGCAAATTATCAAAAATGTATCGAGAAGACTATATTTTCTAAAATTTAGTTGTTTACTAAGTCCAATAAATTATATAAATTTTTACATTTAATAAAACTTTTCAATGCCACCCGTGCAGTGCACGGGTTCAAAAACTAGTATTATATTAAAACAAACACCGCATGCCTCTTTGATCGCCACGTGTCATATCACAGTCAAACGCCATGTGTCATATTCTCTAATTAAAAAAATCTGAATAATTCAATTACAACGCGATTTTTTTTTTTTTTTTGCTTTACATGAGGGGTTAGACCCCGATAATTAACTAATAGCTAGACGCGGAAAAGAGACACCTAGAATCGTAACTCCGTGGGAGGAGAATCAATAGTAGAGACGGTTGTAGAAGATAGAATTCCCTTAGTTGCCAACCAATCCGCGGCTCGATTAGCTTCTCGATAGACATGCTCAACTCGAACTTCCCAATCTGTTAAGTCTTTTAGCTCTTTGCATCTTCGAATTAGAGGACGGATGCTATTACTTATCAACTGCTCATTGTTAAGAAGGTCCACACATATACGGTTATCCATGTGAACTAGAAGGCGGGTTATATTACAACGCGATTTGAAATCCTAAAAAATTGTTAATTTTAAGTTGATTTGGGCGCAATTTTAGGAGAGAATTTTGGTATAATACTTTAACATATCAAAAATATTTGGGTACATTATATTAGTAATTAATCATTAATTTTAAGTTGATTTGGACCCAATTTTAGAAGAAAAT
The DNA here is from genome assembly GCA_029255685.2 of Silene conica. Lineage (NCBI taxonomy): Eukaryota > Viridiplantae > Streptophyta > Magnoliopsida > Caryophyllales > Caryophyllaceae > Silene > Silene conica. Next base: position 82,506,775 of record CM055314.2, read on the forward strand.
TTTGGTACAATATTTTAACATATCAAAATTATCTAGGATTTGCAATTTTAAAAAGTTACTAATTTTAAGTTGATTTTGGCACAATTTTAGGAGAAAATTTCGGTACTATATTTTAAAAAATCAAATATATTTGGGTACGTATATTTACTATATTAGTTGCTAATTTTAAGTTGATTTAGGCAAAATTTTCCTAAAAATTGTCAATTTTGTTCAGAGTAAACTATATACTCCGCATATAATTTAGAAAAAAAATATTGAAAATAAAAGGATATACAAAATTTATTATAAAAATATATACAAAATCCCACGTAGAAAAGTGGGATTTTTTAGTTGCCAAAAATCTTCTACTGTTAGAGTGTTAGTGCTTCAAAATTCAAATACATTAATTGTTGAAAAGTTGCCAATTTTTTTACATTAAACGGTTTAAAAACTTATTTACATATCTTTCTATGTGTATACTAAGTAAATAAGGCAATAATTTTCTCTAAGATGATATCAAAGTATTCTTTCTAAAGTAAATTTCCTCAATCTTACACGATTTACATAATTATTAATTTAATACTATTATACTATGAGTATGTTATCAAAGAGAATACCTTTTATTTTTATATATACAATTGTCGTGTGTAGACATTTTATACAATTGTCAGTTTGTCACGTGTCAGTTCGAAAAAAAAATTGTAGATTAAGCATGCGTAAAAAAATCAATCAAATAAAAATTACATTCGCATTAATATACACGTTTACGTTAATTCGTTCAGAGGTTCTCCAATGCAAAATTTTAAACAAACAATTTGAAAAATAAGGAAACAATATAATTATAATTACCTAAAATACTTACCATCAAACAATACTAAAATTCCTGTGTAAAAAGTCAATCAAATAATAATTACATTCAAATTAATATACATGTTTACATTAATTCGTTCAAAGATTTTCCAATACAATAAGTACCTATCGTCAAATAATACTAAAACTCTTGTGTAAAACGTCAATCAAATAATAATTACATTCACATTAACACTACAAGAATAATCAAAACAGGCGACGGAAAAATGGCGACTGTAGTGTGTAGTCGCCAAATTGGCGACTGAAGGTTAAGTTTGGCGACTGAAACCAGTCGCTATTTTGGCGACTGTATGTTTTCCCAAACTTTTTTACCACCGACAGAAAATGGCGACTGAAATTTACTTTTGGCGACTGAAGCCAGTCGCCATTTTTGGCGCCAAGTTTTGGCGTCTGAAAGAACAGTCGCCATAATATAATAGCGCAGTCGCCAATTTGGCTACTGTAGAATTCAGTCGCCATAATAAAGTATTGCAGTCGCCAATTTGGCGACTGAAGTTGACAGTCGCCAAATCCCAATTTGTCAGTCGCCAATTTGGCTGTTATGAAATCGCGAAAATGTTACAGCCTCTTCATTCCGCAAACACAAACACAAAAATAAACACAAACGCAAACACACCCACTCACACAAACACCCCCAACCCACCACCAGCCGACAACACCCGCCACCACCGGCCGCCACCACCCGCCGCCACCACCTACAGCCAGCAACCGCCGCCACCAAACGCCACTTGCACCTTCATTTATCGAATTAAAGGTTTGTTATTCTTCTTAGTTTAATTTCAGTTTTTAATTTTATTGTTGTTTTATTTTGTCAATTTAGGAATGTAGAAGCCAATTAGGACCGTCTTAGCTTATTAGGTTGTAGTCAATTAAGTTGTAGTAACCAATTATGATGTTAAGTGGATAAATTGGGGGTTAGGGTTTATATGAAATTGGGGGTTTGGGTTTTTATGTCGATTAAGACGATGTTTTTGCCTTATTAATGTTGTTATGCTTATAATTGTTAGTTAATTATGTCAAATTAGTTATTAGGGTTTGTAAAAATTGGGGATTTTTTGATAAGTTATTATTTGGGGTGGGTAAATTATGGTTGTTTAAGTTAATTAGTGTGTAAATATAAATCACCTTAGTTTATTAGGTTGTAAATAATGGAGATTTTTGATGTTAGTGTTTATAAATAATGAAGATTTTTGATAAGTTGTTATTATCCTATAGATGATTAAGGTTGTTGTTTAAGTTATTTTATTGTTGAATGTTAATTTATGAATTTATGTAAAAATTGGGGATTTTTTGATAAGTTATTATTTGGGGTGGGTAAATTATGGTTGTTTAAGTTAATTAGTGTGTAAATATAAATCACCTTAGTTTATTAGGTTGTAAATAATGGAGATTTTTGATGTTAGTGTTTATAAATAATGAAGATTTTTGATAAGTTGTTATTATCCTATAGATTAAAATGAAGAGATTGGAACGTTCATGGATGTATGATGGAAGTGTTGGTATTAGGAAGAAACGTCCTAATGCTAGGTTTATAGAGGGTGTTGCTGAGTTTATCGAATTTGCTAAGCAACAAGATGAATATAACTCGGTAGAAAATCAACTTAGGTGTCCTTGTAACAAATGTAAAAACATGAAATACGCAATTGTCCTTGAAGTACAAGAACATCTCTATACAAACGGGTTTTGTCCAAATTATTATAATTGGATTTCTCATGGAGAAGTATATTCTCCAATTCATGAACAACCTCACATCCATCCTCACATCCAACAACTTGATGAGAACCCATATAGAGATATGATTGTTGATGCCTTGGAGTACAATGTTCTCAATGATGACGACCATCGAGCTATGAATGAAGAACAACCTCCAAATCCCCAAGCAAAAGCTTTTTTTGACATGTTAAAAGCTGCGGAACAACCTTTATACGAAGGGAGCAGAATGTCATTATTACAAGCGGCCTCTAGGATAGTAACCTTGAAGTGTGAGAATAATATGTCATTTAATGCCGTTGATGGTTTTTCAACTAATACTTAATGTTATATTTCTGCAGCTACATTTTTACTGGCCGCCTGAATTAGAGTCTACTGTCAATAAGAGGTGGCGTGATGTTGGAGCAACTAGATACAAAGACATTATCCATAAGATTGGTAAAAGGGGAAATGCCTCACATCTTAAAGGTATATCTGTACAATTACCTTTATTTGTCAATTGTATTGATTAAAGGATGACAATTCCACTAATAATGACATAATTTATCATTGTTGTAGGTGAGGCGCTTGAGGGGCTTCTGAATCGGCGTGATACCCCAGAGTTTCGAGCCAGATCGGCACAGAAGGCCATGAACAAAAGGGGAGGCAAGAAGGAAGGAATGGCTGAGCCTACCCATCATGCTGGTTCACGGTCATTTCTGGACATACTTTTTGGTGTAAGTTTTTATATTAACACTTATTTATTTAGCTCGTTTATTTGGATATTGGTAATAATAATGTCCCTAAGCAAACATTGAATTTTGTTCGTGTATGTAGCTGAACAAGAAGAAGAATAAAAAGAAGAAGTCAGCTGATCAGTCAGCTGATCAGAGTGCTGATGATCAGTCAGCTGATCAACCGGATGATATGTTGGTTGATGATCCTCAGGCGACGGTCCCGGAACTGTTCCTTGCCACACATTCAAGGGTGAACGCTAAGAATGAGAGAATTTGGATTAAGCCAAAAGACAAAGCTTTATATGTAAGATTCTTTACTTAAGATAGTTTTGAATTGTTACCTAATGAAATTTATGTTAACTAATGATGGTAATTTTTTGTCAACTAATGTAGGAAGCATTCGAGGCTGAAAAAGAACAACATCCCGAAGTACCAGATAATGAAATTTGGTTTAATTTGGTGAACGGGATATAAGAAGGGTAATGTGTACGGCACCGGAAAGGCCCACGGTGTCTTCTTCAAAGAACCGGCCAGAAGATCCTCCTATGAGCCTCGCCAAACATATGAGCCGGCTGTTGTGAGTCAACTACAGACTCAACTCGCTCAAGAAAGAAGAGCGAATGCTGAAAGAGATGAACAGTATCGGCTGATGAAAGAGCGCTTGGAGGCCATGGAGAACTACTTCACACAATGCAACTCCGGTCCCCAATATCGGTATGACCCCAACGATCCGCATGGTAAGGGTGGTGGTAGTGGAGCCGGCATGGGATTTGCAGTTTAGGTTGTTTGATAAGTTTTAGTTCGTTTAGGTTGAACTTGGATAATGTAGTTGGTTTAGATTAAGGTTGGATAATGAACTTGGATAATGTAGTAAGTTTAACTTGTAGTTGGATAATGTTCTCATTTTTTAATAAATGAGAATTTCGTGTTACAAAAGTTGCGGTTCTCGCAAATGGGTTCGAATTTTCTGTTTGCAGGTTTTCATTGGATATTAGGATGAATAAATACGAGATTTGGCTAGATCAAAAACGAATATGACATGAAAAGTTCCAGCCAATTCGGCGACTGAAATGGGGTTTTGGCGACTGCAATCAGTCGCCAAAACTGGAAAAGCTACTGGAAAAAACACAAACTGGCGACTGTGAAAACCAAATTGGCGACTGCCATAAAGTCGCCAAATTGGCGACTCCCTTTCCTCTTCAGTCGCCAAATTGGCGACTCCCTTTCCTCTTCAGTCGCCAATTGGCTACTGAACCTTCAGTCGCCATTTTCCTTGTTATAGCGACTACAGCTACAGTCGCCAAATTTGGCGACTGACAACAGTCGCCAATTGTTTTTAGGCGACTAAGACTTGCGACAGAACTTTGGCGACTGAAGACAGTCGCCAAATTTGATTTGGCGACTGAAGACAGTCGCCAAATTTGATTTGGCGACTGTCTTCAGTCGCCAATTTCCGTCGCCTGTTTTATGTATTCTTGTAGTGTAATATACACGTTTACATTAATTCGTTCAAAGATTCTTCAATACAAAAATTTTAACAAACAATTTGAAAAATAAGGAACAATATAATTTTAAAAATTCACCTAAAATGCTTACCGTCAAACAATGCTAAAATTTCATTTATAATATTATTTTACTGAAAGTATATTAATATTTTATATCTTACAAACGTGTACATGCATATTTATTAGTTTGAACTAAAACTTTTTTTTATAAATAATCCAGTATATTTTTTCATTTCTAAGCATTTCGAAAATTCATCCACTCATTTCTACACCTATATTTTCCAATACTTATTTGTATACCGTGGCTCAAAGCTTCATGGTCACCAAGTTCAGCGAAACCAAACTCAAGAACCAGTACATCAATGTCCGTGCCAAGGTGAACCGCAAATGGGAATGTACTGATTTATATAGCAAAAAATTCGCATTATTCGCATTGATGTGATTTTAATGGATGATGAGTTTTGTTTTTTCTTGGGACCTAACGTTTTTTATACAACAAAATCAATATCTTATACTACAAACCAAAAAATAATGAATTCGTGTTTGTATATCTTTTTTTTACCTCAAACTTTTTTCGATAACACGATAAATCCTATTTATTTTTCTTTTACTGACCCTTTTTTTCTTTAGTAGTCCACTCTAATTCAAGCTACAATACGGAATAGATTAATTCGAAAGTTCCAATAATCCCACCAAAGACGGTAAAAGACATGGGTATTAAAGATTTGAACCCCGACAAATTTCATCATATACAGGATTAATTCAGAGATAACTCAACAAATCCCACCAAAGCTGGCTTTGTATAAACTCAGAGATGACGCTAACAACTTTTCGATAAGGAGGCAGTTGATTTAGGTTTAGGACAACAAATTCTTATGACTGTTATCGATTATTGGTCGTCTTAGTATTTGTTTATGATTGGGCTCAGAATTTTGTATTGGGGAATTTATGTTGGGCCTGAGTCAAAAGTGTCGTATTTGAGTGTTTGACTTGATACCATTGTAAGGTGACCGTTTCTTTTCAAATGTACTTTCACTTCATCAAATAAAAAAAAAAAAGGATATTCTACGGTGTACCCCGTGTTTTTCGGTTTTCTATGTTGTACCCCTACATTTTATAATTTCTATGATATACCCTTAAACTTCTTACTTATTCTCCATAATGATCTCCTTCAAATCCTCATTAACTTTATCACTATAAAAAGTCGTAATTTGACCTTTATTTTGACTTATTAATGTGATATCACCATTTTATATAGGAAGTATCACAAATAACTTTAAATAGGCATAAACTTTTATTAAAAACATATGTTATGAAGCATGAAATAATAACAACAATTTGATGAAATTGAGTTATATTTCTATACTATTTGGTTGGTTAATGGTAATTCGACGAACTAATAACTAAATGAGTAGGTTGTCGAGTAATTGAAATGTTAAATAGACGATTTAATAGATAAATTAAGAAATTAAGCTAGCAAAACCAATGAACAAGGTCATCGTATAAACTAATGTATAGAGTTTAAGCACTACAAAACAATGCGCTATTTGCGTCGGAATGGTCCGTCGCAAAAAGGGTGAAATCCGTCGCAAAAACATCATTTGCGACGGACTGTGTCTGTCCCTTATTTTTGTCGCAAAAAGTTAATTTGGGACGGATTTTTCCGTCGCAAAAATTTGCGACGGATTGACCAAGCATTGCGACGGATTGTCTTTGACCATCTGGTCAAGGTCAGTCAACATTTGCGACGGAAATTCCGTCGCAAATGTCCTCTTTTGCGACGGAATTTCCGTCGCAAATATTGACTGACCTTGACTAAAAGTCAAAGTCAGTCAACATTTGCGACGGATTTTCCGTCGCAAAAGAGGACATTTGCGACGGAATTTCCGTCGCAAATGTTGACTGACTTTGACTTTCAGTCAACATTTGCGACGGAATTCCGTCGCAAATTGAGACATTTCCGTCGCAAATTCCTGTATGATTTTCCGGTTTCAGCTGTTTTTTCAGCTCCCCATTTCAATTAAATGGCTCATTTTTCCCTTTTGCAAGCTCTCCAAACCTGCATATTTAACCAAAAACAACCCAGCAACAAAGAACTTGTCGGAGACAAGGTTTTTAAAACGTCTTTTCATAACTAAAATGAAAGTTTTACAAATGATCATCCAACTAAAAACTAAACATAATCCGCGGTATACCAACTAAACAACCTAATAAAACCTATCTAACGGTGGTGTCGGTGGGCTGTGGGGTGGCGAAATGGCTGGCCGCCCTAGCATTGTCGCCGCCATCATCATCGAAGTCGCGTCGCGGCTGAGAAAAGCCTCCCGGGTTGCAGCTTTGAGTAGTGAACTTCCCCCGTTGACTTAAGAACTCTTCAATTGCCTTCAGCCTTTGAAATGTCTCGAGATCACGTTCTCTTAGCTGAGCATTCTCTCGAAGAACTTTGCCGACGATACCTGCAATTAATAGTCAAACATGATATTATATTCATTTAGTAAACGGTTAAATAATTGGTTAGTCTTAATTTTTAATATACTATAAAATACAAACCTGGGGTGTATGATGATGGGTTCCCAGCACTTGAGTGACGACGACTTTTCGGGAACTCTTTTGCCATTTGCATTTTTCTCTAATTTGTACCTATTCGTACCACATTTTCTGCACTTATCAAGGTGAGCGTCGTCCATCCAGAAAAGCATACATCCTCCCGAGCAGACATCTATCTTCTCATGGGGAAGTTGAAGAGCTTTAAGAACTTTTTTGGTTTCGTAGTAGTTACGCGTCATAAGATTATTTTCAGGAATCATATCTCCGATATATGACGCAAAACCATCTACACATTTTTCAGCTAAGTTGAATTCACATTTTAAAGTGATCAACCTTGAAGCCGACTGTAGCAATGTCATACGACTTCCTACATAAAGAGGTTGTTCGGCATGTTTTATCATTTGGAAAAAAGCTAATACATTAGGATTTGGAGATTCATCGACCACCTCGGCGTTAAGAGCATTTTCCCTAATTTGATCAATGCTATCGCGTAACGCATCTTCTACCATATCCCTAAAAGGATTGTCGGAGTGCATTGATGAGCTTCCCTCTTCCTCAACGGAGAATTTCTCTCTGTGACACACCCAATCGTAATAGTTATCACAAAACTCTCTCAAACCAAGGTGTTTCCGTACTTCTTGTTCAACTAAATACTTTGTATTCTTGCACTTAGAACATGGACACCTAATTTCTCTATTTCTAACGAATTCGTCTTGTTGCTTAACATAGTTAATGAATTCATTAACACCAATTACGAAATCCTGCCTTATTTTTTTTCCTAGAATCCAACCTTTCATACATCCATTTTCTTTCTAATCTTTTCATAGTAAATCAACATATTTTAACAAACAATAACAACAACTAATTAACAACAACAATTAAATAACAACAACTACATATATATAACAACTACTAACAACAACAACTAATTAACAACTATCTAGCTAATTAACAACTAATTAACAACGACAACAACAACAACAACACCAACAACAACACCAACACCAACACCAACACCAACCTGCAAAAAAACAATTTACATATATTGGTCTGGGGTCCTTATCTCTCCAGCCTATCTTTGAATCTTTCATTCCATTAGTAAACACTCTTATATTTTCTTGATTGTAATGAGACAAAAATTGGGCAGCACTTCCCTATTGTTCTCCAAATACATTATATAGAATGTATTTAGAGAACAATAAGGAAGTATTGCCCAATTTCTGTTTCATTACAATCAAGAAAATATAGGAGTGTTTATTACCTAAATGGCATGAAAGATTCAAAGACAGTCCCAAAACGGGGACTATTCAACAATTACACCTAATGTGTAATTATTGAACGGGTACTATTCAAGAATATTCTAAACAAATCAACAATACTAACAATCAACAACAATGCAAATTTTATATCAAAAATCAATCGTCCTAAACATCTTAACAACAATATGCGACGGATTTGGGACGAAATTAGCTACTAACCTTATATCACTAATCACCTAACAATACTATCTAAACTAATCAAATAACAATTAAACTAAACTAACTATTCTTAATAACAATAAAAAACAATAATACGGAATTTGCGACGGAATTTTGCGACGGACTAAAAATAACTAATTAAGACGATACATAAATAACGAAAGTTAGTATACATACATAAAGAGAAATGGAGAATGAATAAGTAAGTGGCGGCGGCAAGGTGGCAGCGGTGTGGTGGTGGCGGCGGTGAGGTGGCAGGGAGAAGAAAGGAGAGGAAGGAGGAGGAAGGAAGGAAGGAGAAGGAGGCGGCGGTGTCGGTGGCCGGCGGTGAGGTGGCCGGCGGTGTCAGGGGGCGGCGACGTCGGGGGTGGTGGGGTGGGGTGGGGTTTGGTTGTTGTCGTCGAAAAATCGCGTTTTAGGTTTAGGAGTGAAATTGAAATTGATTTGGGGAAAAAATAAGACCCACGGGGTCTGTATAAAAAATATTTGGGACGAAAATTTGCGACGGAATTTTCGTCGCAAATCTGGTCCAGGTCAAACTTTGACCTGGACCAGATTTTGGTCAAGTCTGGTCAATATTTTAGCGACGGAATTTCCGTCGCAAAAGTAAATATTTGCGACGGATTTTCCGTCGCAAAGTTTCCCGTCATTTGACTTTCACTTCGCGGGTCTTGGAATTTTGGGTCCGTCGCAAAAAAAAAAAAACCGTCGCAAAATCCGTCCCAAAGCCATTTTTGCGACGGATTTTCTATCCGTCGCAAATATTCCGTCGCAATACAATATTTTTTTTGTAGTGAAGGGCATATCATAAAATTTAAAAAATGTAGGGTACAACATAGAAAATCAAAAAACACGGGGATATACCGTAGAATATCCCAAAAAGAAAAGTTTAAGATGAACAATACCCTCTAAAATATACTCATAATATTACGCCTCTGGTCCATAACATATATATATACTTAAGATATACTCAAAACAACAATTTACGTTACCACCCGTGCAGTGCACGGGTTCAAAAACTAGTTTCACCACTATTCGTTGCCCGTATAACAACACGTCTAACACATGGTCTTGTCTAGTTATCCGACCTTTACTAATATAACCTTTGTTATTTGTAGTTCACAAATTATAGTCCGTTACCCATATGACAATACGTCACATGGTATTATCTAGTTATCTGGGCAATCTGGCCCTTACTAACATAACCTTGTCACTTGTAATTCACAAATTATAGTCCGTTGCCCGTATGGGTCATACGTCAACACATGGTAACATAACCTTGTTATTTGTAATTCACAAATTATAGTTGAGAAGAAACCCTTGAAGAACACTCAAGTTGAGACTTCATTTCGTTTCAAGCATATCATCATATCATTAAATAAAAAAGAAACTAATCTTAATGATTTCATTTGCGAAACCAACTTATTACACGTATTATTAAACCAAACAAAAATCAAATATCCAAAAATATTTGAATTAGTTTTATAATAAGACGATTTTAGACGAATGATAGTACAATTAGGACATAATAATAGGAGGAGGGGATGGTGGAAGAAATTGATGACGGCCAAAGTTAGGGTTTGGTGAAGGTGGATACCATGGTTTAGCAGCTCTTAGACTACTTTCACTTCCTTTATGTGTCTGATAATTTGAAGGCCTCCATGCTTCCTCCACCCCCTCTGTCAATCAAATGAATACACAATTAATCAGAATATTAATAATAGTTGGGCCATAACCAAAACCTTAAGATCTTGGGTGACAACTTAACATGGTTCATCTGTCATGGTATCAGAGCCAGTGTGATTGAAGGTCACAGGTTCGAATCCCGACAACCTCAAAACCCCTCAAAAACTCACGAGATAGAAACCCGGCACATGGTATGGCAGAGCTTGTGCAAAATAACCACTCTTCAACCCAATGGACATTTGAGTGAGGGAGCGTAATCAGAATATTAATAATAATTGAGCAACAACTATCACCTTAAGATTTTGATTAATATGGTCCATCTATCAACAATGACGCAACCAAACAAACAAACGAAACATTTGTGAGGGAAATATAAATTCATAGTGTGAATTTGGTCCAAAACAAACAATATTATACTAACGTGGCGGAATAGAAGAGGCGGAAGAAGTCTCACGTGTAACTTGGAGATTTGGGGTTGCCTTGATAAAAAAGTCATTTTTAGCGCTATACAATTAACACTAGTGTAACACCCGTGAAAATTCACGGGGTTGTGATCATCTATTTTTAAAGATGACTATAAATCATTATATAACCAATTCTATTTATTCGAACATGTGTACTTTTAAAAATCAAAAATAAATTACATAATATCATTGTATATATATTAAAATAATATATATACGGATTTTATAACAAAATTATAAAAAAAATAAAAATTAAGATAATTAAGTTCTATATACTACAGAAAATGAAAATTATAGTCAAGATTGTGGTTATATTAGTTGAATCAAATTGTTAGATTTATAAAACGAATAGTTAGGAGAATGAAAGAACAAATAAATTAAAATAAAAGATAAATTAACTTAAAAAAGGTTTTAATACAAATTAAAATAGAATACTGTATCAAATAAGGAAAATCTAAGACAAATTTATAGTTTATCGAAAATCTCCTTGTAAACAACATTAGATGTTTTATTACTCACTCCTTTGTCTTGATCTGGAAGAAGGACTTTTAGACCCTTCTTACTTGTAACCCTAGATAAGGCAACATACAATTGGCCATGGGTGAATACTGGTCTAGGAAGATAAAGTCAAACACGGGATAGAGATTGCCCTTGACTTTTGTTAATAGTCATGGCAAAGCATACCGCTAAAGAAAATTGTCTCCTTTCGAACTTAACTGGGAACTTGGTAGTGTCGGAAGGTGTCAATGTGATGCGGGGAATATATAGACCTTGCTACCAATATGTCTACCAGAAATAACAATTGCACTTATCACTCGATTTCCTAGATGATTTACCTCCATTCGGGTGCCATTTCTCAAAATATTTTCTCAAAATTCTGTTAAATATTTATAAATTTTAATAGTCAATTAAAATTTTTTCAGTATTCCTAGGACTATTAAAGTACGTGAGAAGACTATTAAAGTATATTTTAGTTATATATATTAACATTAAGTTATACATTAACTATTAAAGTAATATTGCAGCTATTAAAGATTCCGTGATTACGTGATTGAAGATTGACAGGCTAAGATTACATGATTATGTTAATAGCAATATGCTTAAATTGAAAAGGAAGATTACCTTAGTAAAAATTAACTTAAATTGAAATCATATTTTGTTATCAATCACGAATCTTAATATTTAGTAAGAATTGATTAAAAAAAGAAATATTACGTGACATATTGGCCGAGAAATCTTAATATTACGAATCTTAATATTACGTGACATATTGATTAAAAAAAGAAAGCTTATACTATAATGCTACCATAAGAAATCTTTGCTTAATATTACGGTTGACATATTGATTAAAAAAAGCAAAGAAATATTACGTGACATATCTTTGCTTAATATTAAATATTAAATATTAAATATTACGTGATTATGTAATGTCATCTTAGGAATATCACGGTTGCTGACATGACTAATTTTAATTGGCCGAGAAAAATTGAAATTGTGAGAGTGAATGAGAGGGCTTGAAATGTGGTTTTCTGAAACCACATTGCGCCACGTCAGCGATTTTACATAATTCTTTATATATAATGAAATAATGATAATGAATAATGATTTCTAGGCATAAAGCTAAAATATAATTAGTAAAACTCTGAATAGTAAAAGTGTCCTTGAAACCTTTATCGTCATGGAAAATAAACCGAGTATTGGATCAAATCAGTTAACTGGACTGAAATTAGACCAAATTCTTTTAAGCTTGGTTAATATCCCTCATTTTTTTTAAAGTTCCCCTTTTTTAGTCGGTTGGTCAAGTTTAAAACTAGTTGATAATTTTTCCCGCTTTATAACTAAACTTGATTGGTTTTTCAAAACTAGTCCTTATAATTTATGAAGCAATAATTTAATTATTGTATAGGTAATAAAGACAAAATAGTGTAAATAAATAGTAATGTTATATCACAAGCAAAATAATAGACGTTAAATAACATGAATTATGTTTCGAAAAACAAATTTAATTTTTTCTGGCAGCAGTAAAACCACAACAATACCGTCTCATAGCCCTTTTATCTAGACTATGAGCATAATATTTAGAGTTCTTGGAATCACAAATTTTGATATGAAATAATGAAGAATGGAAATAACTAAAAAAGAGAAACGCATGTAAAGAATCTCTGCTTAAATAACACGTCATATTAAGGGTTTGTTTGTTGACATAAGGCAATTAAAGTTACCGGGAACTTCAATCACATGAATTTCTAATTCATGTGAATTCGCAAAAAGTGTTTGGTTCGCATATGAGAAGTTAATTCATGAGAGAAGTTCTAATGACCAATGGGGGATTTGGTGAGTGACTTCCCACATTATGGAGGAAGTAAATTCATGTAGGGAGTTCTATTCCCATGATGTTGGCAACCAAACAACATCCTAATTTTATACTTCTTTAACATCCCATAATTTTAATTGGTAACCAAACAAGCCCTAATTAGTACATAGCCAACAAAGCCAGAACCCCAATAGTAAAGAGTCTAATTCGTCAGGTTTTCCGTTCCTATCAATCAATTAAAATATTATCCTATTGGTAAGTAATCCATAAATACAACTGTTGTCACCAAAAAAAAATACAACTACGAACCCCTAAAAACTCGGTAATCTACCCTAATCTTGAATTAGGTAAAACGTACTCTTTAACATAACCTAAACATTTATATACCCAAAAAAATGCTAATAAGTACAAATTACATACCAGCCAATGCAAATTGTAGTCCAAAGCTAGCAAGCATGAGAAACAATGCTAATCTTGACATTAATATCTGCATCTAATGTTATTATTAGTACATAAACTTGTCATTAATTAAGTTGGTTTCAACACTAATATATATGATGTGAATTTTAATGTATTTTTAAATTGGTCCATATTGCATAAAGTATATAGTTTAATAATTATTTCTAAGGACAAAACTATCTATTAGACTACCATTAGAGAAACAACAATGATTGTGTTTGCAATTTGCAATTTGCAAAAAGAAGCCATTTTTTGAGTGGAGACTAACCAACCAATTTAGTCCACCCACCCAACATATAAACACATTTGTTTTGTAAGCACACGTTTTCATGTGGGATGATCTGTCGCAAATTTGCGACGAGTCAAGTAATACTCATGCAGTTGGAGTAAATAAGACAAAATCAAGTACTTAGAAAGTAGCAAACTGTTTTATCTTATTTATCCACATGGTTAAATATTTGCCGCGTCATAAGCTTATGATGGATATACAATCACAGTGAAGACATGTTGTTTTGTAGGTGGAGCTCGGTACCATTTTTAGAACTTTATCATACATAATTAGTCGTTCATCAATTAAACTTTTCGCCCCTACTAAATTTAAATGCCAACTCCATCATTGGTTTAATTGGTGTCATTGTGTCTTGTTTAATTTCTAGTAATTTTTTTGGGGGTTATGTCCCCTTTATTATACCAAAAAAAAGCACGTAAAAACACATTTTTGTAGGAAGAAAATTGGGGATTTTGTCTTTTGCAAATTGCAAGGAAATATTTAAAGGCAAGTTGATGTATAAGACCTATTTTTTAATTTGACCGTATTTGCAAGATCTTGAGTTTTAAAAAAATTATTGTAGTTTTCTAAACTTGTTGTAAGACTTGTAGTCACTCAAACATTTTTAATCAAATAAACTTTAACCGGATATAGAGTTCACAAAGTTAACATTTTTTTCTAATTGATCTATATCGAGTAATTTAGTTTGATTTTTTTTTGTCATTTTTGAGTTTGTGGCCATGAATTATAAACGTCAAAGATTTTTAGTTTCAAAAGGACATCATATAATATGAAAATTCATAGAGATACCGTGTTTCAAGTGTTAGTTTTCACTTTAAAATATTAAATTATTAAAATAAATTAAGGGTTTAATATAAAAATGTCGTATGTTTAATTTGGACTTTTTTATATTTAATTATACAGAGTAGTAATATAGTGAAAAAAAGAAAAGAAATTGTGAATTAGCATTTTATAATTAATATTATAGAAAAAATTAGTTATATCATTGTATAGAAATAAGAAAGAAAAGTCCTTCAAAAAGAAAAGAAATAAGGAAGAAAGATAAATCAAATAGAAAAAAGAGAGAAAAAGGAGAAAAGAAGTGTTAAATTAGATTATCCAAGTTGGGCCAAAAGTGATTCCGCAATTGGTGTCGGTGGTCGCCTTTATGCTTTGTAGTTCTATAATCTATATACTATGTAGTGGTGGCCCAATAAAACGTTTACCTATTTATTTAGGCCCATTAGTAATAGCATTCAATAAATCTAACTTAACACGGTTGTATCCGTCTCAAATCTCAATAGTATACCAGTGAAATATCATCCCGTATGTCCATATAAGACAAGTATCTTGCTTATTATCATGCATTCTGCTTTTGTTTGATTTTACCTATTTGAGCTGTTTTAATTTAAAGACGGACATACTCGTCTAAAACGAGAATTTGTGATAATATAATTAGGAATTATAGTACTTAACTTGAATTAGTTAATGCATTTGTTTGATTTTACCTATTTGAGCTGTTTTAATTTAAAGACGGACATACTCGTCTAAAACGAGAATTTGTGATAATATAATTAGGAATTATAGTACTTAACTTGAATTAGTTGGTTTTCTAGTAAAGTGAAAGAATTTGGGGAAAGACTATTCTGTATTGAATAATTCATAAGCCGTACAATGTTCACTTATATAATAACAACTAACCTGCACAATAAGGAATTCTAATACATAAGGAAACCTAATACATAAGAAAACCTAATTTATGATAAACTAATATTAGGTAACATACTAATACTCAAATACAACTTCATACTCCCCCTTAAGTTGACGGTAGTGCACTCCAACTACCTAACTTACTAACGATATGCTCAAAACGCGGTCTTCCCAAAGCCTTTGTAAATATATCTGCTAACTGTGCATCCGTCCTTACAAAACCAGTTTGGATTGTTCCATCAAGTAACCGTTGTCGTATAAAATGACAATCTATCTCAATGTGCTTCGTCCTCTCATGAAATACTGGACTTTTAGCAATGTGCATAGCGGCTTGATTATCACAATAAATCTGTATAGGACGAATATATTTCATACCTAATGAACTCAACAACGACTTGATACAAATTAACTCACTAGTTAAATGTACCATAGCTCTATATTCCGCCTCCGCTGAGGATTTGGAAACGGTCACCTGCTTCTTAGTCTTCCATGAAATAGGCGACCCACCTAGGCTCACAAATTAACCCGTCAATGACCGTCTCGTCACTGGGTAGCCTGCATGATCAGCATCGGCATACCCTATCAGCTCCAACTCTTTGCCACGTGCTATCACGATGCCACGCCCTACAACCCCTTTGACGTATCTTACCACTCGCAGCGCTGCTTCCCAGTGTTCTAACCGTGGTTCATGTAGAAACTGACATAAGATATGCATAGAATAAACCAATTCCGGCCTAGTAATCGTTAGATACACAAGCTTTCCTACCAAACGTCGATATTTAGTAACATCATGCAAAATAGGACCCTTAGCCAATGCCAGACCGTGTTGTTGTTCAATGGGAAAATAAACCGGTTTAGCTCCTGCCAGCCCTGCGTCCTTTACCAACTCGATGGCGTATTTCCGTTGTGACAAAAATAACCCTCTTTTGCTATGTGCCACTTTTATTCCTAGGAAATACTTCAGCTTGCCCAAGTCCTTAATTCCAAACTTATCATTAAATAAACTCTTGAATTCATCACATGCTTCCCCAGAATTTCCGACCAAAATCATATCATCCACATACACTAAAACAGCTAAGAACTTCGTTCCATTATTTTAAGTAAACAATGAATAGTCAGCTTGAGATTGTCTAAAACCATATTATTTTAACGACTCTGCAAGTTTAGTATACCACATTCTCGACGCTTGTTTGAGTCCATAAAGAGACTTCAACAAACGACACACTTTATGACCACTCTCAACCGAAACTCCAGGTGGCAGTCTCATTTATACTTCTTCATTTAAATCACCATGGAGAAAAGCATTATTAACATCAAGTTGTGAAATTATCCAACCTTTATTAATAGCCACAATCAACAGACACCGAACACTTACCATCTTAGCAACTGGTGCAAAAGTCTCATTGAAAGCAATGCCCTCAACTTGAGTAAACCCTTGAGCTACTAATCTTGCCTTATACCGTTCCACACTTCCATCTGCCTTGTGTTTAATTTTGTAAACCCATTTGCATCCTATTGGTTTCTTACCAATAGGCAAATTAACCACCTTCCAAGTCTTATTCTCTTCTAATGCCCGTATCTCATCCCTCATGGCCGCTCTCCAACGCGCATTACCGACTGCCTCTGTGTAGTTACGTGGCTCATGTTCATCTGCGAGTCTTGTCAAATAATTTCTATGATTGACAGAAAAAACATTAAAAGTGACACTATCGATTAATGGATAATGCGTACCTTTCTTCGACGAGGTTGAATTGGATCGGCTCGGAGCTTGGGCAGTGTTTATTACAGCAGTGCTACAATGATAATCTTTTTTCCATGTCGGCTCAAACTTTTGTCGCGCTCCCTTACCCATATTAAGAACCTCGTCACTACTAGATGCACTAGGTGAGCCTTCCTCCCGTTCTCATCCCTCACGGTCACCCATGCGAGTCTCCTCATTCTCGGCCGTTACCTCCATTTCATCATTGGTTTCGATAAAAGAATCGAACTCCCCCTAACCATTGTGGTTATTACGTAAAGAATTTGGAGTTGTCACTTGTTGAACAATATTGTCACGCATAGGGAATATATGCTCCACAAATACTACATCACATGAGACAAATGACTCACGAGTCTCCAAATCAAGCACCTTCCATCCCTTCTTAGTATAAAGATACCCAATAAATATACATCTTCGCCCCCGTGCACCAAACTTATCTTTCCTGCGAGGCTTATCATGAACGTAACAAAGGCACCCAAATATCCGGAGGTCCATCACGTTTGGTGCACATCCATGTAAGACCTCAAAAGGCGTCTTGCCACCTAAGATAGGGGAGGGTGTCCGATTAATCAAATGAACTGCTGTTAGGACACATTCTCCCCAAAACTTTAATGGTAAACCCGATGATGCCCGTCGTTGAGGGTACCAAAGATAAAATTTATAATTCCTAACTTAAACAATTAGATAGTGAAAGTCAGGGTCGAACCACAAGGAGGTGGGGAATGTTTATTGTCTTAATGTTAATGTTTAAAGGTAACAAATTTGGGGGTTGATTGGTTGATTACTATATCTAAAGCAAAGATTAAAATAAAACAAGAATTAAAAGATGAGAGTAAAATATAATAAAAGAGGATGCTAGGATGTTTGGGTAATAAATAGCTAAGGTAAAGTAAATCCTAAGGTCAACATGTATTGCAGTCGCGTAAGGGGGTGTAACATATCTTTTTAGGTCTATGCTACCTAATAGCTCCTTTCGGCCTATGCTATTAGTTCCTAGGTCTCACAATTATTGGGTGTCAACAATAAGGGTGATTCCTAAATCCCAGGTTACATACCTTTCAGCCTTGAGTAACCTATCCGTCTTAAGGTGTAAACCAATGCCCTTCCCGTATCTTTCAATATATCTTGGGTAGGTCATTACTAACATCCTACAAGTCTCCTATTGGTCTCATTGCAGGATATTATAATTGACAAGAAAAGACGAAATAAGAAAACATACGCGAGTGGTCGACCGACCAGCTACTCCAGTCGGCCGACCACGACCTCGGTCGACTGACCGGCTATTCCAGTCGGCCGACCGTGGTCCTGCTACAGGTCGGTTTTTCGGATTTTATTTACCTATGCATATTATCCCCTACATCCTAACATATGAAAATTAGCTACTCATGACTGTTAAGACGATTGTAAAATTGGGAATAAACATGGAGAACATAGTAAATAATTTAAGCATGCAAGATTCAATAAAGCTTGGGATTCTAACTTAACAATTGCAATAAAAACAAGAACTATAATAAAAACTAGATTAAAGAGTAATTACCACAAGTGGGATTAGGGCAGAAAGAAACTAACTTTATTGAATGCTTCAGAATTATTGAAAGATTACAAAACTAAAATAGTAGAAGATAAAAAGATATATGATCGAAGATGGTATTCGAAGATGTCTAACCCTAATCACAAGATTGGCTTATATAGAAAGAAACTAAGAGTTTCCTAAAGATTCTAATTCTACTTTATTTCCGAAAAGAATCGCATGGGCTTCGTTCTGGTCGGCCGACCCGTTTGGCTGGTCGGTCGACCGCTTCTTGCTGGACCTCTTTTATTTCCGGCCTTTCTTGGAAAATTGGGCTTATTGAAAATCAGGCCTGGTCGGCCGACCCGTTTAACTGGTCGGTCGACCGCTTCTGTACGGAAGTCTTCGGATTTTCTTCTGTTTTGACTCTTGGTACTTGATTTTGACTCCAGTTGACTTTCCATTTATTCCTTAATTAAGCAAAAGACTTGAGGATACGAATTTGGTGCCAAATCGTCTCTTTTCCGCATAAATCTGCAAAAGTGCATAAAAATACGAAAGTACACAATTTGTGGGAAATAAAGGCTAAAACATAGTAAATGAGCGACCAAATACGTGTAAAAATGGATGTAAAACATCATAAAATAGACACGTATCAAATTCCCCAAACCAAACCCTTGCTTGCCCTCAAGCAAGAAATAGACTCGATCTTAACTAATGGAACGATTTCAATCTCAGAGCGAAATTTACATGTACGCCTATACCAATACCAAGTATAAAATGAGAAAGTATATAAATCATGCAAACGAGTTATGGTGTCGTCAAACTTGCAACACTAGAGACTATAGAGACTTTATACTATGGATTCTCGCGGTACGCTCGAGACACTCATGAAGCAAAGGGTGAGTATATGTAAAAGATAGAAATAAGTAATTTTGTAGAGACACTCACCTAACTGCGACCCATGAAAACATGTCTGCAATCTAACATGAACAGGAATTCTACAACTTTGTATAACAATCTCATTTAAGTGACCTAGATACATGCAAATGAGGTATGAAAGACATGTGAGGTAAAAGGTAAAAGTGGTTAAGATGTTTTTGGATATGTGGGGTTAGTAGCCAAGCTAGTAAAACCGATTCCCAACAACATACTTCACAACTTTTGATATCAAGAAAATGCTCTTTTGTAGCACAACTCTCACATTAAATATAAGAAAGGACTCCCAAATATTTTGAATGAGGTACGGGAGTTATAACATATAAAAGAAAGGGGTATTAACAAACGAAATTTTGACACTGATTCTGTCAGTTGGTCGGCCGACCTATAATGGTGGTCGGTCGACTGGCTTTCTGCGTTTCCCGAATTTTTTCGTTTTTCTTTTCTTTCTTTCTTTTTCTGAATTTTTCTGTTCTTTTTCTTTCTTTTTTTTCTTTCTTTTCTCTTTTTGCTCATGATAGCATACAAACCAAGATGCCTCAAAAAAAAAAATAAACCAAAGACCACAAATACTAGGTTGGAAGGGTAGGCTAAGTATGGGATGTAGTTTTGGGGGAATAAAAAGGCAATTTTGGCTATGTAAGGCTTATGGGTAAATAAGAGAAAGGGGATCCCAAATGCACGTATCAAGACTCACAAAACGAGATAGTAAAACAAGTATATAGCAATTCAAGCTCATGTTTATGCATATTGATGTAACATGTTCCAAGGGGAGTACTACTCACATCCTAGACAACTGGTTTAAGAATGAAACCAGGAAATAAGCTCTAAACCTTAGAATGTATAGTAGGTTGCCAAGGTATAAGTCAAGTCTCAAGATATGCAAGTTGACAAAAACTCGTAGATATGCAAAAGACTCTTATACTAAAACAAGTTGACAAGGCAAGGTAAAGATATAAACATGTAAGATAGCTAAATCATCCTTGAAATACTTTCGTTCCGACTCGACCTATATGCTAAAATAAACGTGCATTTTTTTGGAATTTTTGAATTTTATTAATTTTTTTTGGATTTTTGTATATATAAGGAAAATAAAGAAAAGAACGATGCAAGACAGAAATGCAATAAACGTGTGACAAAATGCAATGCATGTAACACGAAACCATTCCCCAAACCAACCCGCACAATGTCCCCATTGTGCATCAGCTTAAGTAGAGGTTTCAGAAAAATAAAAGAAAGATGCAAAGAAATTAAAACTAAGGAGAAACTGGAAAGAACTCACTGGGTTATGAAGTGCATGAGAAAAACCTCCCCAAACCAGCGTAAGCTGGGAGGTTTTGGTGGCCAGCAGTGCCACTCAAATATCCAAGTTGATTTCACGAGTTCTAAGGAAGAGAAACGAAAGACTGCAGCGGACATTAGGTCGACCGACCGGTGTTTCTGGTCGATCGACCTCCTGTGAACAGCGGAAAAATCTGCGATACAGCGCCTCTGGTCGACCGACTGATGATTTTGGTCGGTCGACCAGCGGAGTTCTGGAGGTCTTCGTTTTTTCTCGTAAATCCTGAAAAAACAAGAAAATAAGCGCGCCCAACAATGCGCGAGATGCCAAAACGATTCTTAAAGTCTTAACTACTAGCAAACAAAACTAAAAAGTCTCACACAACATAAAGTAAATTGTCTTAAAATTGCAACTTAAAAACAACTATCCGCTGAAGATGCGGAAAATATCCGACCACGGCTTCTGACGGCATGCCGTAGTCTCCACGGTTTTTGCCTTAGTGGCAAAACACATCTTCTTTCCTCCGTCGCAAAGCATATGCGACGGTCCCTCTTCTTGAGCCTGCCTCTTCTTCTTTTTCTCCTCTCGATCCACGACGTCTGGATCCTCATCTTCCTTATAGCTTAGGCATCCCATTCCTCCTCTCTGGATGATGACTTCCTTCTCCTTGGGTTTCCCAAAACCAGTTCCTGCAATAGTCATGATAGAAGTGTCCTCCCTATTGCTCCCAATCTGGGGCGGAGGTGTAAAAGCAGATACAGGAACAGGTAGTAAAGGTGGAGAAGTAGTGATGACCTTATACTTTTTCTCAGAAGTGATAGCATTACATGTGATGGGGGTCATAGCATCCTTCTTCCTATAGGATAGGCCATAGATAATAGAATGTTTGCCTACCTTGAAAGTTAGAGTTCCAGTGCCTACATCTATAATGGCACCTGCAGTGTGAAGAAAGGGTCTTCCTAGAATTATAGGTATATGGGCATCCTCTGGGATGTCCAAAACAACAAAGTCGACTGGGAAGAAAAACCTGTCAATACGCACAGGGATGTTTTCTAACACCCCTACAGGTTCCATAGATGTGCGATCTGTCATCTGGACTGTCATACTGGTCACTGCAAATTCGGTCATTCCTAGTTTTAAGGCAACGCTTAGGGGCATGACACTTATACTAGCACCTAAATCGCATAGAGCCTTCTTAACTGGGAAGGTTCCTATATTACAGGGGACAGAAAAACTTCCAGGGTCCTCCAGTTTATGAGGGGCAATGACATGTGTTAAATAACTGGATGACTCTTCAGTGAGAGCCACAGACTCAACCTTTTCTAGAGACCTCTTTCTTGACAAGAGCTGTCTCATGAATTTAAGATATGAAGGAACTTGTTGAACTAATTCTAAGAATGGAACTTGAACATTTAATGAACGAATCACATCCTTAAATTTATCAAAAGATACCTGATCCTTTGAAGGCACGAGTCTCTCTGGAAAAGGAGCAGCTGAGGACTCCGTATTTGCAGCCCTTTTTAAAAACCTGGGGGTCTTATCACCCTGGAAAAGAAAATCCCGCAAGTTGTTCGGCAATTCTGGACGAAAGGGAACTTCAGGTTCTGCTTCAGTGGTCGGTCGACCAGTATCTTCGGTCGGTCGACCATTCTCCTGTTCAGGCGAAAATTTCGGATCCTGCTCCGCGGTCGGTCGACCAGATTCTTCGGTCGGTCGACCGACTTCACTGCTACTCGCCTTTTTTTCTTTCTCAGCCCCCACTTTGGCTCCACTTCGCAGGGTTACGACATTTAGAGTCTCCTTCTTCTGGTCCGACTTTGTCGGAAGTTGACCCGGAGCCCTAGTATCATTCTTGCTCGCAATTTGAGCAATCTGGGACTCTAACATCTTCATCCCTGCCTCTCTAGCCTGTGACTCCTTCTGAACCAATCCAATAAGACTTTGGATAAGAGCGTCTGTGTTGGGTGGCGGATTAGAAGGTGGTTGTGTTTAGGGATGTCAATGGGGCGGGGCGGGTGCGGAGGGGGGTCAACCCGCGCCCGCCCCGCGAAATTTTTATGCGCACCCGCGCCCGCCCCGCGACCCGCGGCGGGTTGAACTATTCAAAACCATCCCCGCCCCGCGGGGACCCGTTGACCCGCCTATCTCCTCAAGAAATGTAAATCTTAAATTTAAAATATACTTGTCGTACTACTTATACAAATAAGTTATCGCAAAATATCTTAACATTCAATTAACTAGAGTC
This sequence comes from Silene conica, assembly GCA_029255685.2. NCBI lineage: Eukaryota > Viridiplantae > Streptophyta > Magnoliopsida > Caryophyllales > Caryophyllaceae > Silene > Silene conica. The sequence continues at coordinate 82,530,216 of CM055314.2, forward strand.
CGTAGAGCCATAAAACGGTTTTACATACAAATATACCACCAAAAACATGCACAAACAGCAACCCAAAGCCCAAATTCTGACAAGTACTAAAAGAGAACAAAACTACACAACAAATACTCTTCAATTCTTCATCTTCAGTTCTTCAGCTCCGTTTTTTTTATCAGTTTGGGAAATTGGGGATTTGGGGGAATTTGGGTAGCTAGTGAATGACCTGAATGCAGTGATAACGATTTACGAATGATTATTGTTTATTGCCTTATTGGACTGAGAAAGTGGATAATCTGGGTTAGTGGGTTATTTTACTTATTTACTTGTGTTGGGCCTGGGGAGGTGGGTAGTTGGGTAGGATAGATTTAATTTATAATTTTTTTTTATTATTATGTAAGTTATATTTATTTTATCTTATTATTCTTATATATTACTACTTCGTATTAGATATTAGTATTGATTAGGTGGGTATAAGCGGGGCGGGGACATGTGGGGCGGGGCGAGCGGGGTGGGTGTGGGGCGGGGTGGGTATGGGGCGGGTCTCACGTGAAACCCGCACCCGCCCCGCGACCCGCGACGAATGATGCTTTTGAAACCCATCCCCGCCCCACGACCCGCCAAATTATTACCCACACCCGCCCCACGTGGGGCGGGTGCGGGGCGAGACCCGCCAAGACCCGCCCCATTGACATCCCTAGTTGTGTTGGGGCTGGTGTCCTTGACAATTAAGTACAATGACTTATTAAATCTCTTTAAGGATCACAAGGGCATACTTTTGTATTATTACCAGTTGATCCACGTTTATCAATAACGGTTGGCTTGCTAGATAAGTTTGACGTTATTGTCATACGGATGGCGGTGATCAACTGGTCCCTATACGTCACACCTATAGGACACGTTTGAGAGATGTGAAGGTATGAAAATACAATCACATTTATGCCGGATATGACTAAACAGTTAGTCAGAGGTATTGACTATTAAATTAGTCAATAAGATGTTGAGATTATTATTTAATACGGATTAAATAATTTTAGCTAATACGGATTGCATGATTAATTCGTAAAATTAAATATAAACGGTTATATTTAATTAAATATTGTATTCGCGTATTAATATAAACAGTTATATTAATTTGGGTAATTATACAATATCGTAATTTTATCAGACCATTATTAATACATCGACTGCATTAATATCTGATAACATGCATACGATTTATAAACAAAACCCGCGAATAAAGTTTAGCTAAATGGGTCGAATCACAAATTAGAATAAGGTAAGAGTGGAAAGCCCACTCCTACCCTATTGGAAATTTCGGCCAAAAGAGCTACATAAGGAGGAGGACTCTCCTTATGTCAGGGACTCTTGTTTCACTGTTTAAACAAATCTCAAGGAAAAATTAGGGTTTTGAGAGCTTTCTTCTCCCAAAACCTCAGATCTCACATCTAAAACCTAAATAGCTCTCCCAATATTGCAAGGCAGTTGGAGAGGATTTCTAGCACACGCGGCATCATCTCAATCAAGTCTTGGGTGCAAGTTATAGGAGGGAATTTACTTTAATTCCTATTCTTAGGCCATAAGCACAAAGGACTAAAGGTTGATTTTTTTTTCATGCTTTTAATTAACTTATGACTATAATCACAATTGTATGTTTCATTATAATCCTGCAAGTTTGGGGCGAATACATGCTTTATTCCCCACAAGTGGTATCAGAGCCAGGCCATGAAAATTTTATCTTTGTGTTTTTCGTAAGTTTTAAAACCTGAAAAATCGTCTTCTGCCGCTAAGTCGGTCGATCGACCCCCCGTTGCGGTCGGTCGACCGCCTCCTGCGTGTTTTTCTGTTTCGACAGTTTATCTTTTGTGAGAAATCGTGTTCAGAAACTCGGTTTCGTGTTTTGTGGTCGGTCGACCTGTTTTTCGGGTCGGTCGACCATTCTGCTTTAAAAAAATTTTTTTTTTTTTTTCGTCAGGTGGTCGGTAGACCTGTTTTTTGGGTCGGTAGACCACCCCTGTAACAGACTCGTTTTTTTTTATATTTTCCGAAAATAACATGTTTTATTTTCACATGGCCTTTAGTAATATACTATATACGGAAATAGTATATTATTAATTTTGTGAAACGGTTCACCCTCATTTGATACACATTATTTTAAAACGGTTTAAAATAATAGGATTATAAACTTATTAAAATTAAAGTGGTTAAAACGGTATAATCACATAATTTTAATCCCGTAAGGTGGTTTGGTAAAATTTGTTAATCATAATAACAGTATTATGTCATGAATGAATTTTGTTTTAGTTGATGCATTTTATTTATCGTCTTGTTGAATGCCTTGAGAATGCTTTCAATAACGTATTTAATTTTGCAAACGGTTGTAACTTAGTGTGGCCTTAGAAGATTGTGTCACCGTAATGATGGGACACAGTCTTGCTTGTAATCTTGAGATCTTGAATCTCCGTTTTGGGTTTTTGCCATGTAATTACTTTTGTATTTAAATTAGAATGTATCTAGGACTACTTTTGTAATTTAAATTAGTAATTTTGTGAAGACCAAAGACAAGACGGAGACCGGATGCTCACTCCCGCTGCAAGGACCAAGATGGAACATCAAGACAAGCTTCTAGGGTCCAACGGTGGATTCCAAGTTGTTTTATGTTTATTTTGGTAGGATAGGCCACACTAGGACTTTTTATTTACGTTTATTGCTTTCATTTTATGCTTTCATCGATAATAGCTTGCATCATATTCCGCCTAAAACCAAACCACCTATATCATGCCTGAAAACTGACTCATGTAGAGGTTACGCGTTAGTTTTCTGTGACAATACAGATGTCACATGTCAATTGCAAAGCCATCACTTTATTTAATTCATTCACGCATATGCTAGATATTAGTTCACTTAATATGAATAAATAAAAGTTGATGGGGTCTTCCTCGTATAACCAAAAATTGAGACTAGTCTTTATAAATCAGCCTCCCATGAATCCCTTCTTCGTCGGTAGGCATAATATGACCCCTTCTACGTCGGGTAAGTGGGAACAGATGATTTATTTTATCTCAACATCATGGTCACTCGATAATATCCAGTGACTGAGATGGACTAATAGATAGGATTTACGGAAATCTATCGACCAAGAGTTCCAACGGTGGAATTAGCCAAACTGTGGGCTTATCAATATACGGAAATTGAGTCTTGGGATCATTTATATAATTCTTGAGGGAGATCAATTATATAAATGCACGAGTCTACGAGTTTAAATTCAATTTAATTTAGACTTAAATCACAACAATGAGTTGCTTATATGGTTTTGTTTTATCTTCTTTTCAGTCTAGAACACGTTCAATTAAACTGTTGTATAACTAAATGGCTGGTGAAGACCCAATGCCAAGTGCCAAGCTAGCACGTGAATCCTGGCTAAAAGCCTTCATGGACTCCATGAATCAGTCCACAAGACCGAGGAATGATGGGTCAAACTTCTCTGACTGGGAGGCAGCACTACGGAATGCTGCCATTGCTGACGGAAAGCTCAAGTACTTAACTGAGCCCATTCCGCCACACCCAGGAACTGGAGCTAGAGCTAACGAAGTTCGCGCTCATAGCGACTTCGTCATGGAAGCGGGTGCGATAAAGAACGTACTCATCTATGCAATGGAATCCAATTTGCAAAGACGCTTCATAACCCATGGTGCAAACAAGATTTTCACCACGCTCACTAACGAATTCTCAAAGGCTCCGAGAATCGTTTCTTATGAGCATACCTGTCGCTTCTTTGAGGCGAAACTCCAGAAGGGCCAAGCTGTTAGCCCACATATTCTCAACATGATTGAGAATATCGAGAAACTGGAGACCCTGAACTACAAGATCAGTGAGAACTTAATCGTTGATCGTATGCTTCATTCGCTTCATGATGGGTTCGCCCTCTTTAGGGCCAACTACTACATGAACGACATGAAGAAGACTCCTCATGAGCTCCACTCCCTTCTCGTACAGACTGAGAAGGATCTGAAAATGAGTGGGAGCTTGAAGCAAGATGTTCTCATGATCTCCAGTAAGGGTAAGGGTAAGGGTAAAGCTAAAGCTCAGGGCGACCTAACAGTAGGCAAGCCCAAGTTTAAGAAGTCAGGATTTACTAAGAGTGGGTCAGGTGAGTCAAGCAACTCACAGGGCAAAACAAAGAGCAAGGATACTAGCATGGAATGTCACCATTGCCACAAGACTGGGCATTGGAGGCGCTCATGCCCCGTGTATCGCGAGGACATTAAGGCAGGCCGCGTTACTCCTGTTGGTATGTCTTCTTCTTCTTTTATTCACATGATTGAGATTAACCACGCAAGTTGCGGAACTTGGGTACTTGATACTGGTTGTGGTTCTCATCTATATGTAATCATGTGCAGGGCCTCCGAAACCAAGAACCCCTAATCAAGGGTGAGGTGGACCTGCGTGTCGGGAATGGAGGACGTGTTGCTGCAGTCTCGAAGGGAACATACGTGATCCAGCTTCCAAGTGGATTCGAGTTATTTTTATATAACTGTTATTATGTTCCTAGTTTGTCCAAAAACATTATTTCAGTTTCTGCGCTTGACAAACTCGGCTTTTCATTTGTAATAGAGAATAATAGCTGTATTTTCTCCTTACACAATATGATTTATGGCAAGGCAGTTTCCATGAATGGAATTTATGTTTTAGATCAAACCACTGAGATATTACATGTGAATAATAAAAGGTTAAAGGTAGGTGACAAAGATCAAACTTACTTATGGCATTGTCGTATGGGACACATAAATGAGAAACGCGTAAAACAGCTCATACAGAATGGAGCTATCTCGCCCTTTGATTTCGAATCATATGGCACGTGTGAATCATGTCTCATCGGCAAGATGACTCGTATTTCCTTCAAAGGTGTTGGAATGCGCGCTACCGACCTATTAGGACTCATACATACGGACGTATGTGGCCCTATGTCGATCAACGCACGAGAAGGCTATAGGTATTTCATCACTTTCACGGATGATTTGAGTAGATATGGCTATGTCTACTTGATGAAACATAAAAGTGAATCCTTTGACAAGTTCAAAGAATACCAGAATCGGGTACAGAACCAGCTAGGTAGAAAGATTAAAGCACTACGTTCTGATCGTGGTGGTGAGTATCTTTCACACGAGTTTGATCAACACCTTAAAGACTGTGGCATCGTGCTACAGTTAACTCCACCTGGAACACCACAATTAAATGGTGTGTCCGAACGGAGAAATCGAACTCTACTCGATATGGTTCGATCCATGATGAGTCACACCGTCGTGCGTGATTCATTGTGGGGCTATGCTCTTTTGTCGGCCGCTCTAATACTTAACCGAAGTCCGTCTAAAGCTGTTGACAAGACTCCATACGAATTATGGAAGGGAACGGTCCCTAACTTGTCCTTTATACGGGTTTGGGGCTGCGAGGCTTATGTCAAGTGGAGACACGAGGATAAGCTCGGCCCGCGATCGGTCAAGACATACTTTATAGGTTATCCAAAGGGAACTTTTGGTCATTACTTCTACTCGCCAACCGAACAACGTGTTTTTGTTGCGGCTAGTGCGACGTTCTTAGAGAAACAATTTCTCGAGAACAAGTCGAGTAATAGAACCTTCGAGTTATCGGAGGTTCAAGAACCAACTGCCGAGCAACCATTGGAGGAAACGGTTCCTTCAACCGAGGCTGCGGTAGATATTCCTGAGGAACCTAGGAGGTCGGGAAGAGTCTCTATTCCTCCGGACAGATACATTGGTATGGTCGAGGAACATGATACAGATGACGTCTTACTCCTAGAGGGTAATGAACCCACAACCTATAAAGGTGCCATGACTAGTTGTGACTCAAAGCTATGGCTAGAAGCCATGCAATCCGAGATGGACTCCATGTATGAGAACAACGTGTGGGATCTTGTGGACCTACCTGCAAAGGTACGTCCCCTTCAATGCAAATGGCTTTACAAGATAAAGCATGCCGTGGAAGGTAAACAAGATATCCATAAGGCTAGACTAGTTGCTAAAGGTTTCACCCAAGTGCCAGGCTTGCACTACGATGAGATCTTTGCACCCGTAGTCATGCTACGTTCCATTCGGATTATCTTAGCGATCGCCGCATTTCACGATTATGAAATATGGCAAATGGACGTTAAAACCGCCTTCTTAAACGGTTATTTGGAGGAAGAGTTGTACATGGTACAACCCGAGGGTTTTATTGATCCAGAACATCCTAAGAAGGTTTGCAAGCTTAAGCGTTCCATCTATGGACTTAAGCAAGCATCGCGGAGTTGGAATCATCGCTTCGACCAAGTGATAAAGGAGAATGGATTCGTTCGATCAGTCGAGGAACCATGTCTCTATATCAAGTCGAGTGGGAGCAAGATTGTATTCCTAGTACTGTATGTCGACGACATACTCTTGATCGGGAATGACATACCTCTCCTATCTTCGGTTAAAGCATGGTTGAAAAACCATTTCCAGATAAAAGATCTGGGAGAGGCACAAAGAATTTTGGGCATCCGTATCTACATGGATAGATCACGACGGGTGTTGTCTCTCAGTCAGGAGTCTTATATAGATAAGATTCTAGAGAGATTCAGCATGACGAACTCCAAGAAGGGGTTCCTTCCTATGACTCCTGGGCTTCACTTGAGCAAGACTCAAGAAGCTAAGTCATTGGAAGAGAAAGAGCGCATGAGTCGGATTCCTTATGTTTCGGCAATAGGATCGATCATGTATGCCATGATATGCACACGTCCAGACGTTGCATATGCATTGAGTATGACTAGTCGATTCCAAGCTCATCCAGGTGAACAACACTGGATGGCCGTGAAAAACATTCTTAAGTACCTACGGAGGACTAAAGATTGGGGATTGACTTATGGAGGCGACTCAACGCTCTGCGCCACGGGTTACGCAGATGCTAGCTTCCAAACGGATCGAGATGACTCGAAATCTCAATCTGAATTCGTTTTTACTCTTAATGGTGCTGCTGTCAGCTGGAAAAGTTCTAAACAGAGTGTTACAGCAGATTCTACGACTGAGTCCGAGTACTATGCCGCCTCAGAAGCAGCTAAGGAAGCAATATTGATGCGTCAATTCTTACAAGGACTATCAGTAGTGCCTAGTTCGAATGACCCAATCACCGTTTATTGTGATAATAAAGGTGCCATCTTCCAAGCTAAGGAGCATAAGTCTAGCAACAAGGCTAGGCATGTACAACGGAAAGCTCATCTAATCAGAGATTACGTGGAGCAAAAGGAGATTTTCATTGATAAGATCGCTACGGATGACAACATAGCTGATCCTCTCACAAAAGCATTACCACGTGATAAGCATGAAGGGCACATTCATTCCATTGGAATTGGATGTGTTCCTAAGTTGTAGTACTCTTTTATGAATTCATGTAATAATTCATTTTCTCGTGTACTCTATTCAACCTTATTGTTATGATATAAAATGTTTTGTTTTTCATGTGGAATTGTACGCCAATTTTAAACACCACAAAGTGAATTGATTAACATTACATCGTTTTGGTCCTTGATTACCCACTTGAGCTGATAACTCAGGTAATCATTTTGTGACGTTGGTTGATGGTGGGTTCAACGAGCCATAAGTCACATGGATGACTGACCAATCACAAAGGCGAGTTATACGGATATCTCGTAGGACACCCCGTGACAACGTTATGGAGTCCTAAATGTTTTATAACATTGGGTGCCTGGTCGTGGATAGGACCTCCATAGTGTTCCTTAGAGTCGAGTCTTTTGACCTTCAACTGTCTCTTGAGATTAAGACAGATTTTGGGTAACTTTGGTTTCTTTCCCACGGTCACCGTAACAGGGGCCAAGAGGATTTTTTCTGGGTTATTTCATGCTGGGCGATATCGGCAGGATTCGAGTTGAGGGAAATATCCAAACCCTTATCAGGATTTTATCATTTCTCAGGGCCACTCGAGTAGTAGTAACTGAAATGCATGGCCATGCTCGAATACAGATTCGTTTTATCAGTTAAGTTACTCTCTAGTCGGGGAAACCACTCTTGATACAGATCGCTTGTGAGATACGACCTTTGCGAATGCGGATTTGCAAATTGTCTTACATTGAGTGGGAGAAATTTTAAAAGGATATGAGATTCGGTTATCGCACCTACACTTGTACGGACAAGTGGGAGTTTGTTGGAGCTTGTGTCCTCCACATGTAGTGTGATAACGTCATTGCACATACCCTTGTACGGACAAGTGGGAGATTGTTGGGGCTGGTGTCCTTGACAATTAAGTACAATGACTTATTAAATCTCTTTAAGGATCACAAGGGCATACTTTTGTATTATTACCAGTTGATCCACGTTTATCAATAACGGTTGGCTTGCTAGATAAGTTTGACGTTATTGTCATACGGATGGCGGTGATCAACTGGTCCCTATACGTCACACCTATAGGACACGTTTGAGAGATGTGAAGGTATGAAAATACAATCACATTTATGCCGGATATGACTAAACAGTTAGTCAGAGGTATTGACTATTAAATTAGTCAATAAGATGTTGAGATTATTATTTAATACGGATTAAATAATTTTAGCTAATACGGATTGCATGATTAATTCGTAAAATTAAATATAAACGGTTATATTTAATTAAATATTGTATTCGCGTATTAATATAAACAGTTATATTAATTTGGGTAATTATACAATATCGTAATTTTATCAGACCATTATTAATACATCGACTGCATTAATATCTGATAACATGCATACGATTTATAAACAAAACCCGCGAATAAAGTTTAGCTAAATGGGTCGAATCACAAATTAGAATAAGGTAAGAGTGGAAAGCCCACTCCTACCCTATTGGAAATTTCGGCCAAAAGAGCTACATAAGGAGGAGGACTCTCCTTATGTCAGGGACTCTTGTTTCACTGTTTAAACAAATCTCAAGGAAAAATTAGGGTTTTGAGAGCTTTCTTCTCCCAAAACCTCAGATCTCACATCTAAAACCTAAATAGCTCTCCCAATATTGCAAGGCAGTTGGAGAGGATTTCTAGCACACGCGGCATCATCTCAATCAAGTCTTGGGTGCAAGTTATAGGAGGGAATTTACTTTAATTCCCATTCTTAGGCCATAAGCACAAAGGACTAAAGGTTGATTTTTTTTTCATGCTTTTAATTAACTTATGACTATAATCACAATTGTATGTTTCATTATAATCCTGCAAGTTTGGGGCGAATACATGCTTTATTCCCCACAGGTTGAGGGTTAAAAGGTGGTCTTTGGAAATTTTGTTTATGTGGGGGTACATAAGTGGAATTTTGCTGAGGTTGCATGTGCTGTGGGTTTTGAACATTCTGGCTTGTCCACCTTAAGTTGGGATGGACATTATTATTATTTGGATCATAGAAATTGTTCCCACGATAATGCTGAAAAGCGGCACATGTTTCATTAGATGAAGTACAGAACTTTGACACATGCCCTTCTCCACCGCACCTCTCACAAGCAAAGGGTCCGTCCTGAACGGCGTTCACCTGGTAGATTCCTCCCTTGCTTCCACTCCCAAGATCGAGCTTTCCTGCAGCCTCAAATTTTTCCAACTTGGCCGTTAAGGCCTCAATTGCTGACAGGTTGTACTCGTTTTTCCTCTGATTTCCTCTGGAAGTACCATGCTCAGCACGGTGCACAGCAACATCTTCTATCAACTTGAGACCCTTAGTCTCTCCTGAATTATCCTGGAATCTTCCATTATGTTGAACCATATATTCAAATATATATATATAGTATATATGTTTATGTTTTGATAATGACAAGTCTAGTTATTTATATATTATATACTCGTATGTATAATCGTGTGCTAAGTGTACAGAAATTTAGTAACAAGATCTAATCAATCAAGTGTAAAAGATTCAAGCATATTAGTCAATGAGTTGACTATATCGAAGATTGATAGAAGATCACAAGCGCGTATAAAGAAGTAAAGTTATAATTATCAACTATAACTTTAGTACAAGTTTGATTCAAGTTATAGCTCGTAGCTATACCTCTACATTATGAAGAAATGATCGAAATATATATGTGTTTAAGTTGAAACATTGGTTTCCTTATTTGTGTCGTGTGAATTAGCGTTTAAATGGTATTCTATTTAAATATGGAATTATTAATCTTAATAGAATTATATAAAATATCTCTTAGTTAAATAAGGAATAAATAATTGTCTTATGAGATAATTATTTATTACTAAAATAAACTAAAGATTTTTATATGATTTTATTTGTCAAATATATAATCTAGATATAGTTTGTTTCAACTTTGGAAAACGTGTGGTATGTCACGTTTCTATAAGTTGTGTAGGGTTTATTTAAATAAATATTATGTATTTATTTAATGTCCTAAACAAACTAAGATTATATTATGGTAATATATTTTATTATCTTTGACATGGTTTAGGAAGTTGATTTAATATGGATACTAATTGTTTATTATATAAAGATCTTTCCTAAATATGAATTAGGAAATTGTTTCCTTATATAATACATATAGTATATTATTAAATCTTTCCTAAATATATTAAGATTAGATTTAAGGTAGTATTACTAAAAGACTAGTATTCTAGTTTAAGTAATATTCCTAAATCATCTAGGGTTTGAATTACCTAGATACATATTCTATATAAATAGACTACCATGACACAATAAACTACACGAAATACAACACACATATTCACGCAAATCGAGAGAGAGAAACCGCCGATCCTTGTTCTTCATATTCGAGCTTTTCATTGTCAAATCCGATTCAAGATTCAAGTGCTCAAGCATTGATCCTTTTCATTCAAGATTGTGACACCAAGAAACTATTGAAGACTTTATCTTATTCACGTAAGATAGATTGAGTATTTAGCGGTACTCGTTGTAAGACAAATATTTAACGGTATTTGTTGTAGCTAGATATTTAACGGTATCTAGATTGAGTTGTGACTAACATCAAAGTCGCACGAGTAGGGTTGATAAAATTGTAATCCAGAGTTGGTACTAATTTTATTAATCGAGAATAGTGGACGTAGGTCTCAGAGTGTGAGACTGAACCACTTCAAAAATATCGTGCCTCTACTTTATTATTGCTCTACTCAACGATCATCATACAACTACACACACATCGAAGAAGATTTTAAAAAGAAGGCATACTCAATTCAACCCCCCCTTCTTGAGTATATTATATCAATAGACTCTTCAATTGGTATCAGAGCCTCGTGCTCTTGATCGCCTAGCCGCGTGAGTTTTGATCCTTCTATTGATTCTATATTATATACTCTTTCATCAATGGATTCCAAGCATCTCAAGTGCCCTATCTTCGATGGCAAAAACTATAGCTTATGGAAAAACATGATGACTCATTACATCAAGGGTTGTGATTGGGAATGTTGGAAGATCATCCAAACTGGACCAAAGAAGATCTTGGTCGCCGCCGCCAATGGAACAACCTATGAAAAAATGGAAAGCGATTATGTGGAAAGTGATTACAAAATTGCAGAGAAAAACTCTAAGGCCATGAGCCTCCTACAGAACGGTATGATAACCTCAGAATTCGATAGATTCTCATCCTGTAGTTCCGCTAAGGAAATATGGGATAGTCTCGAACTTGCTTATGAAGGAACATCCGCAGTCAGGAAACATCGTATAGACTTGCTCGTTCAAAGATATGAACTTTTCAATATGGAAAAGAATGAATCTATTGATAGCATGTCTGCACGATTTTCTTGTATTATTAATGAACTGCGGAACCTTGGCAAAAAGATCGACTCTGAGGATATCATTCTTAAGATTCTTAGGAGTCTCACCAAAAAGTGGCAACCTAAAGTCACAGCCATAGAGGAAGCACGTGATTTATCTAAAATCACTTACCAAGAATTGATTGGATCCTTAATGGCTCACGAGATCATTCTAAATAAAAACGATGATGATCCCAAAGGAAAGGGTATCGCTTTACAAGCCTCCACAAGCGAAGTAAGCGAAGAAGAACTTGAAGATGAAACAGTTCTATTCGCCAGACGATTTAAGAAAGCAGTTTTCAAGGGTAGATACAAAAACCCTAACAACAAAACGTTCGACAAAAGGAAAACTGACACCAAACAAACATTCTTCAAAAGAGGATGTTTCAAGTGTGGACAACAAGACCACATGATCAAAGATTGTCCAAGTTGGGACAAAATCAAAGACAAGTCAAAAAGAGAAAAGACCAAGACAGAATTTAAGAAAGTAATGCTTGCGTCATGCTGGGGAGAATTAGAATCTGAGGATGACGAGGACTCTGAAGAAGAAGAAGAAGTAGCACACCTGTGCCTAAGCAACGTCAGCCTAGATCTAATCTCAAACGATAATGATGAAGATGACGCATCGAATATGTGTCTCCTTGGAGAATCAGACTCAGACGACGACGACGAAGAGGTAAATTTTCTTCAACTCAAAAGTCAAGTTAAAAACTTATCTAAAGCTATGCTAATTAAATATTTTGAGAAAACCCTAGACCAATGTCATGAACAAAATCTTGAATTAGATGACCTGAAAGAGCAGATCCTCGATATTGCTGAGGAAAATCAACTTCTGAAAGCCAAAGCTAAGAAACTGAAATCCAAAATAAGCATTGAAGCAAATGCTAAGTTGGAAACAGTTATGTCTGAGAAAAAGGTTCTTGAGTCTAAAGTTATAGCTAATGAAGCTATAACCTCAAAACTAAAACTCAACATTAAAGAGCTTCAATCTAAAGTCATAGCTAATGAAGCTATAACTTCAGAATTAAGAAAGGTTAATGAACGGCTTAAGTCAGAATCTTCGACTATGGTCGAAGATGAGACTCATCAAGAAGAAGTTGAGATTCTCGAAAGCAAAATCATGGATCTAGAATTCAGTATATCTAAAATCAAGAAAGAACATGCCAAAATAGTGTCTGATTTCCATAAAGACATTCAAAACCTAAAAGAGTCTAGCAACACTGACCATAGTGAATGTAAGAAAGAAATAGACTCCCTAAAAGAACTCCTTCTTCATGCTCGGAAAGTTCACGATAAGTGGGAAGGAAGCACTAACGTTCTGAACTTCCTAACTGAACAATCCGACAACAACATGAAGATGGGTTTAGGTCACGAATGTTATGGAAGAAGGGATCACTCAAAGTGTAAACAAAGTCCAACAGATAGAGACTTTAGAAGAAGGAAATATGCCGACCTTCCTGAGTATTTAATATGCACTTATTGTGGCCATACTGGACACCTCCGAGAAAACTGTGTAAAACACGCACAAGATTTTAAAACCGGAGTTAAGTTTGTTAAATCCTTAGGAATTCCAAGTGACACTAATTCTGTCTCTGATAATGGTAATGATAAAACTGAGGAAAGAAACATTGACCACAGATGGTTCTATGATATGACATTTGACTATGAAGAAAAGAAAAATAGAACCAAACAAACTCCTCAAACATCACAGAAAAAATGCTCACCAAAAGTCCAAACTAAGACTTACACAAGAACATCAAAACCCAACTACTACCAACATAGAAAGACCTATGTAAGACAAGTCTGGGTTAAAAAGGAAAATATATTTGTGATCGCTAACAATAAAGGACCCAAGTATGCTTGGGTACCTAAATCCTGTCTTTAAAATTATTTGTGCAGTTTATCGCCAAGGAAAATAACCTATGGTATCTCGACAGTGGATGCTCAAGACATATGACAGGCGACGTAAACCTATTCCAAACCCTAAAACCTTTTGACGGAGGTAAAGTCACATTCGGTGATAACAAAAAGGGAAAGATCATCGGAATTGGTAAGATAGGTATCTCATCCTCTCATACTATAAATGATGTATACCTTGTAAGTGGTCTCAAACATAATCTTATCAGTATATCACAATTATGTGACAAAGGAAATAAAGTGGTTTTTCATTCAGATATATGTCGTATAATCTTAGAAGGCACCAGTAAAGTAATACTTGAAGGTCACAGGATAAAGAATGTTTATATGATTGATTTAAATGTTGTACCTACTGATTCTCTATCATGCATGAAAGTTACGTTAGATGATCCATGTCTATGGCACAAAAGATTTGGTCATATTAGCTCACCTATTCTAAGTAAGCTGAAAAGATGGGACTTGGTCGAAGGTCTTCCAAAGATCAAATTTGATCAAGAAAAGATGTGTGACACATGTGCACGATGTAAACACGTCAGATCATCCTTTAAGCCAAAGAGAGTGGTAAGCACAGAACAAGCTCTTGAACTTGTACACATGGATCTATGTGGCCCTATGAAGGTAAGAAGCAGAGGTGGTTCCAGGTACGTTTTCGTTCTAGTTGATGATTACTCTAGATTTGTTTGGCCAATCTTTCTTCATTCTAAAGACGAAACATTCGATGAATTTGTTAGTCTCATGAAACTTGTCCAAAACAAATATAAATCAAACCTAGTAACAATCCGTACTGATCATGGAACTGAATTCGACAATCATGCCTTTATTGAGTTCTGTAAAACCAATGGTGTTGGTCATAACTTCTCGGCCCCTAGAACCCCACAACAAAATGGAGTCGTAGAACGAATGAACAGAACCCTAGAAGACATGGCTCGAACAATGCTTCTTTGTAGTGGCCTACCTAGAAACTTTTGGGCTGAGGCTATAAGTACAGCTTGCTATATTCATAACCGTGCTATGATTAGACCTATCCTTAAAAAGACACCTTATGAACTTCTTCGAGGTCGTAAACCAAACATATCTCATTTAAGATGCTTTGGTAGTAAATGCTTTGTTCACAACAATGGTAAAAACAGATTAAGCAAATTCGACCCTAGAAGTGATGAAGCAATCTTTATAGGATATTCAGATCATAGTAAAGCCTACAAAGTTTTTAACAAACGTACTTTATGCATAGAGGAAAGTATTCATGTTATCTTTGATGAAAATAATGCCTTCGATAAGCCATTACAGGATATAGAGGAAAACCTAGACGAACCTGATTTCAGGTTATCAAGGGAAGATCCTCCTGAAATGGAAATTGAAGAAGGAGAACCTCAAGGAATTCATGATGAACTCAACTTGGGAGAAAATGGTGCGAGAGATGAAACTACAGTTGATGATACTGTAGATAACTCTCAAACCAATGACTCGAAACCCAGAGTTACAGCTAATGAAGCTGTAACTTTGAATCAAAACCAAAGGGAAGAGGCCAGAGTTATACCTGACCCTACTATAAACCCAGGTTTGGATTCAGGGGGAACAAGTCAAGATCCCGAATCAAGTTCAGGGAATGCAAATGATCAATCAAGGAACTGGAGATACAAAGGTTCTCATCCTTTGGACAATATCATAGGAAGCCTAACAGATGGAGTTCAGACTCGAAGGAGCTTAAATAACTTTTGCTCATTCTACTCCTTTCTCTCCACCATTGAACCTTCAAATATCAAGGAAGCTCTCGCAGAACCAGACTGGATAGTTGCCATGCAAGAAGAACTCCAACAATTTGAAAGAAACAAAGTTTGGCATCTTGTTCCTCGACCTAAGGACAGAACTGTCATTGGAACTAGATGGGTATTCAGAAACAAATTGGATGACACTGGAGTTATTGTGCGAAATAAGGCTAGATTAGTAGTTCAAGGATACAATCAACAGGAAGGGATCGATTATGACGAAACCTTTGCTCCTGTTGCTCGTCTTGAGGCAATAAGACTACTCATTGCTTTTGCAGCACACAAGGGAATGAAGCTTTTTCAGATGGACGTTAAGACTGCTTTTCTTAATGGCTATCTCCAAGAGGAAGTATTTGTTGAACAACCTCCTGGATTTCCTGACAGCAAACTCAAGGATCATGTATTCAAATTGGACAAAGCACTATATGGCCTGAAACAAGCACCTAGAGCATGGTACGACAGATTATCAAAGTTCCTATTGGAGAATGGATTCAAGAGAGGGTCTGTGGATAAAACCCTATTTCTTAAAAGCGAAAACTCAGATCTACTAGTTGTTCAGATCTATGTTGACGATATTATTTTTGGCTCAACTAATAAAAAGTTGTGCAAGTACTTCTCTGAGTTGATGACTTCTGAATTCGAGATGAGTATGATGAGAGAACTAAAGTTCTTCCTTGGACTTCAAATACAACAAACTGAAGAAGGAATCAAGGTTCATCAACAAAAATATGTCAAAGAGTTACTAAAGAAATTTGGAATGGAAACCTCTCATGCAATGCCTACTCCAATGGTCACAGATAAGAAGTTAACCAAAGACGAAGATGGTAAGTCTGTAGATGAAACAACTTACAGAGGTATGATTGGCTCACTTCTTTATCTTACAGCAAGTCGTCCAGATATAATGTTTAGTGTCTGTGTTTGTGCGAGATTCCAATCTGCACCAAAAGAATCACATATGATTGCAGTTAAAAGAATTTTAAGATACCTAATCGGAACCTCAAAATTATATCTATGGTATCCCATGGACTGTAACTTTAACTTAGTAGGATATTCAGATGCGGACTATGCAGGATGTTCTTTAGACAGAAAAAGTACCTCCGGACTTGCTACCTTTGTAGGTCCTTGTATTATATCTTGGGGATCCAAGAAACAAAATTCTGTTGCTCTCTCAACTGCTGAAGCAGAATATATTGCAGCCGCACTGGTATGTTCTCAACTTTTATGGTTAAAGCAACAGTTACATGATTATGGTGTTGATGTTGGATGTGTGCCTATATTATGTGATAATACGAGTGCCATAACTATATCTAAAAACCCAGCCCAGCACTCGAGGACCAAACATATTGAAATTAGACACCACTTTCTAAGAGACCATGTTGAAAAGAAAAATATAAAATTGGAATTTTGTAGTACGGAAAAACAGTGGGCAGATATCTTCACTAAACCATTGGCTAGAGAACGCTTTGAGACTTTGCGATTGGAAATTGGTTTAATCGGTGGCACCTAATCAAATCTTAAAAGCAAAAATAACCCAATGATTGACTACAGTTTAGATGAGATTATATGACTGTGTCCGTATACTCCGCTGCATGTGTATGTATATATTCGATGTTAAATTTTGTGATTATAGTTATATTATATGATTTACATATGAATGTGTACACAATCGATCTCACAATAATATTACGTCACATATTATAAAATATACAAAATAATAATATTATTCAAATATTACAAAATTAACAAAATGAAACTTACCAAAAATAACACACAAATTATGTGTGATGGTCCCCTCAGCCACGTTTCCACCCAAGCAACCCCACTTACAACTGCCACGTACCCCCTCCTACTATCCTATAGCGTTTGACCTTCAACCCCCCACAATTATTACCCCAACAAACCACTCACCTCACATTTACCATCTCTTACCGTCCCAAACCCAAACTCCCTAAAAATTACTTATCACTTCCTCCATTATTACTCTCCAAAACCTCCATCGCCATTAAAATCTACCAAAATCTCCGACAAACACCCCAACTCAAAATACCATTTTTATCACCACCATGCCTCCATCACGCGCCAGCCGCTCACAACAAAAGAAACCTTCACCTCCTTCTCCAACTCCGTCACCCCCACCGTCACCAACACCCTTAGCCACCTCTGCACCACCATCTGACAAAGGCAAACGAAGGAAACTCAACCGACAATCTCCGTCCATTCCTGATAACATGCATGAAATGGGTTCTCACTCTCAAAACCCGCGTCCTCTGTTTTCCGAGTATTCAGTTGAAGCAACTAGGGAGGGTCTTGAGAAGGTGCGCATGACTAAGCAAGAAGGTATGTTAATTGAACGTATTTTACCTTATGCTATTCATGGGGGTCGATATTATCCAGAGTCTTGGGTTGAAAATACGAAATCTTTGTCGTTCTTTAAAGACTTCTTGAAGTTTCAGGGTTGGGAATTCGTTAGTAATTTCTCTGGGTTAATTTTTCCAATCGAAATTGTTCAATTTTTTGCGTCAGTCAAAGGTTGTGATGAAGGGTTGCATGCCATAGTGAATGGTAAAGATGTTGTGGTAACTATCTCTGATTTCTGTGAGATCTTTAAGATTGATCACAGAGGTTTGGTTGTTGACCCTAGGAAGGAGTGGAATGGGGTTTCAAAAATACAAAAGATGGATATTAAGAGGTATTTTGATGAGTCTGCAACGGAGACTAGTCCCCTGTTAACCGTAACCTTCTCCCCAAAACTGAAACTGTTTGTCAATTACTTGTGGAACACAGTCTTACCACGAAGAGGGGGAAGGGATAAACTTTCGAGTATTGAGGCAGTGGTGTTGTACAATTGGTTAGAAGGTGTAAAGATTGATTTGGCTTCGCTTGTTTATAACAAAATCTTGCAAATTTCGAGTGTTCTTGTGAAGGAGAAACCATGCTCTACACTCGACATTCCTTATGGGATGTGGGTGTCTGAGCTTCTGCTTAAAAAGGGAGTTGTTGATGACTCGAGTTTTGGAATCAGGCCCCGTGACAAGATGAATGATCGGGTATTGAAATTAATGGGGATATGTTTTGAAGGGGATGATCTCTCGTTTGGTAAGAATGTTGGTCAGGAGCCTGTTTCGAATTCATCTCCATTGCTTGCTAATCTTGAGGCAAAAATGGATAAGCTCATTGGATTGTGTGAAGGGCAGAAGTGCAATGGCGAGGCAGGAGGTAGTGGCAAGAAGAGAAGTCGTGATTTTGAGGATAACATTCACGAATGGTTGGCCAAGGTTGATAAGCACCTGGTTAAAATTAGCTCGGAAGTGTCAGTCGTGTGTTCAGAGATGCTTAGCATTAGTGATCGACTTTCGTTCATTACGACTCAGGGAGGAGCGATGGTAAGGGATCACGGGTTGTTACGGGAAGACGCATCTCAAGCTCTTGAGGCCGTCAAAGCACTATCTCTCAAAGTGCTCAATTTTGAAATCGCGTTAAATGCTCAGGGAAGAAACGTAGCAAGTTGTTTGGATAGGCTGGAGTCGCTTGAGTATCGCACCCGACCCGATTATGTGAACCCATATGCAAAAAATCCGGGTTCAAGCTCTCGTTCTTGATGATCCGTATCCATTCCTGTTCGTCTTGGATTACGTTGGTGGTGGTGTTGTTGTTTTCTTTTGTTTTTAAGTCAGGTGGACTTATAAAAACAATTCTCTAAGTATGGCCCAATACCTAACCTAGCCCATTAAGGAATCCGAGGCCTTACCCCTTGTTTTTTGCCTATCTCTCGGATTTCCTAAGTTTAACAAACTCTATAATTGTTTTTGATGTGGCCCAATTGCCTTTCTTAATTCCTTGGCCCATCTAAATTGTTATCTTTTGCAGGAACCTATATCTTAAGCCGGCCCAGTTTTCTTTTTAACACTAGCCTATTTTCATTCGGCCCATTGGCTTAATACTTCGGATTGTTGTGTATATTTTTAACATTTCGTTTGTGATTGTATGATATTCTCTATGTTCATATTATTTCGACTCGTTTATATGCTTGCTTATGTTTCGTAGTGTATTATTCTAGTCGTTTCATGTCTTTGTTCTCATCTTTTCGATGATGTCAAGAGGGGGAAATATGCGACTTAGATTAGAATTTGCCTAAGCTTGCTCCTTGTCGTAATTCATTGTCTCTTAGGGTCCTTAAAGAATATGGGATAGATAGAAGATAGAAACCCTAAGTGACTCTTTGCTATGAATGACCCTTATTATATTGAGGGGGAACATACACTTAGACACGAAATCTAAGAGAGACTTGCCATCATCAAAAAGGGGGAATTTGTTGAACCATATATTCAAATATATATATATATAGTATATATGTTTATGTTTTGATAATGACAAGTCTAGTTATTTATATATTATATACTCGTATGTATAATCGTGTGCTAAGTGTACAGAAATTTAGTAACAAGATCTAATCAATCAAGTGTAAAAGATTCAAGCATATTAGTCAATGAGTTGACTATATCGAAGATTGATAGAAGATCACAAGCGCGTATAAAGAAGTAAAGTTATAATTATCAACTATAACTTTAGTACAAGTTTGATTCAAGTTATAGCTCGTAGCTATACCTCTACATTATGAAGAAATGATCGAAATATATATGTGTTTAAGTTGAAACATTGGTTTCCTTATTTGTGTCGTGTGAATTAGCGTTTAAATGGTATTCTATTTAAATATGGAATTATTAATCTTAATAGAATTATATAAAATATCTCTTAGTTAAATAAGGAATAAATAATTGTCTTATGAGATAATTATTTATTACTAAAATAAACTAAAGATTTTTATATGATTTTATTTGTCAAATATATAATCTAGATATAGTTTGTTTCAACTTTGGAAAACGTGTGGTATGTCACGTTTCTATAAGTTGTGTAGGGTTTATTTAAATAAATATTATGTATTTATTTAATGTCCTAAACAAACTAAGATTATATTATGGTAATATATTTTATTATCTTTGACATGGTTTAGGAAGTTGATTTAATATGGATACTAATTGTTTATTATATAAAGATCTTTCCTAAATATGAATTAGGAAATTGTTTCCTTATATAATACATATAGTATATTATTAAATCTTTCCTAAATATATTAAGATTAGATTTAAGGTAGTATTACTAAAAGACTAGTATTCTAGTTTAAGTAATATTCCTAAATCATCTAGGGTTTGAATTACCTAGATACATATTCTATATAAATAGACTACCATGACACAATAAACTACACGAAATACAACACACATATTCACGCAAATCGAGAGAGAGAAACCGCCGATCCTTGTTCTTCATATTCGAGCTTTTCATTGTCAAATCCGATTCAAGATTCAAGTGCTCAAGCATTGATCCTTTTCATTCAAGATTGTGACACCAAGAAACTATTGAAGACTTTATCTTATTCACGTAAGATAGATTGAGTATTTAGCGGTACTCGTTGTAAGACAAATATTTAACGGTATTTGTTGTAGCTAGATATTTAACGGTATCTAGATTGAGTTGTGACTAACATCAAAGTCGCACGAGTAGGGTTGATAAAATTGTAATCCAGAGTTGGTACTAATTTTATTAATCGAGAATAGTGGACGTAGGTCTCAGAGTGTGAGACTGAACCACTTCAAAAATATCGTGCCTCTACTTTATTATTGCTCTACTCAACGATCATCATACAACTACACACACATCGAAGAAGATTTTAAAAAGAAGGCATACTCAATTCAACCCCCCCTTCTTGAGTATATTATATCAATAGACTCTTCACATTAGCTGCAGCATCTAAGTAGGCCCTGTTGTCATCATAGAGGCCATTGTAGAACTGGTTGCAAAGAAACCATTGTTCGAATCCGTGATGTGGTATGGATCGAACAAGTCTCTTGAACCTGTCCCATGCCTCGCTAAAGTCTTCATTGGGACCTTGCTTGAAATTAGTGATCTGCGCTCTTAAAGCATTTGTCTTTGATGCAGAGTAATATTTCCTGTAGAATGCTAAGGCTAAGGTGTTCCAATCTGTAACTCCCGCAGCAGTGCGGTCAAGGTCTCTGTACCACTCTCTCGCAGAGTCCCTAAGGGAGAAGATAAACATGGTCTGTTTAATCTGGTCCTGCGTCACTCCTTCTGGGGGTGCTATAGAGCATATGTAATCTGTGAAGATTTCAATATGCTTAGCAGCATCCTCATTGGCCGAGCCTCCAAATTGGTTTCTTTCAACCATAGTAATATAGGCAGGCTTGGCCTCGAATGGCTTCCCAGTACCTGCAGGTAAAGTGAACCCTTTGTATAGGTCCTTTGCCTGAGGCATGGAGTGACTGGCAATAGTAGCTTCTTCTGCCATATTATCTTCTTCTTTAGGAAAAACCGAAAAGTAGGTAAAAGGTGGTGTTTTTGGTGAAAGCGGATTGATGGGTGAATTTGGTTGTGAAGGTGGTGTTTTTGGTGAAGATGGTGGTAACTCGAAAAGGTCTTCTTGAAATAAAGAGGATGGTGACCCTCCCTCTTGATTTGCTAGAAGTTGCTTTCTTCTTTCCCTCAGAGTCCTCTCAATTTCGAGATCAAGTGGTAGGAGTTTTCCTTGAACTGAACTGCGCATAAGAGGAAACTACAAGAAAAAGGTGAGAAGGTTTAAGGAACAAAAAGTTCCTTAAACAAAGAGAAACAAAAACAAAAAACAATAAACACTGGCGTCACCTCCCCGGCAACGGCGCCAAAATTTGATGCCCGTCGTTGAGGGTACCAAAGATAAAATTTATAATTCCTAACTTAAACAATTAGATAGTGAAAGTCAGGGTCGAACCACAAGGAGGTGGGGAATGTTTATTGTCTTAATGTTAATGTTTAAAGGTAACAAATTTGGGGGTTGATTGGTTGATTACTATATCTAAAGCAAAGATTAAAATAAAACAAGAATTAAAAGATGAGAGTAAAATATAATAAAAGAGGATGCTAGGATGTTTGGGTAATAAATAGCTAAGGTAAAGTAAATCCTAAGGTCAACATGTATTGCAGTCGCGTAAGGGGGTGTAACATATCTTTTTAGGTCTATGCTACCTAATAGCTCCTTTCGGCCTATGCTATTAGTTCCTAGGTCTCACAATTATTGGGTGTCAACAATAAGGGTGATTCCTAAATCCCAGGTTACATACCTTTCAGCCTTGAGTAACCTATCCGTCTTAAGGTGTAAACCAATGCCCTTCCCGTATCTTTCAATCTTGGGTAGGTCATTACTAACATCCTACAAGTCTCCTATTGGTCTCATTGCAGGATATTATAATTGACAAGAAAAGACGAAATAAGAAAACATACGCGAGTGGTCGACCGACCAGCTACTCCAGTCGGCCGACCACGACCTCGGTCGACTGACCGGCTATTCCAGTCGGCCGACCGTGGTCCTGCTACAGGTCGATTTTTCGGATTTTATTTACCTATGCATATTATCCCCTACATCCTAACATATGAAAATTAGCTACTCATGACTGTTAAGACGATTGTAAAATTGGGAATAAACATGGAGAACATAGTAAATAATTTAAGCATGCAAGATTCAATAAAGCTTGGGATTCTAACTTAACAATTGCAATAAAAACAAGAACTATAATAAAAACTAGATTAAAGAGTAATTACCACAAGTGGGATTAGGGCAGAAAGAAACTAACTTTATTGAATGCTTCAGAATTATTGAAAGATTACAAAACTAAAATAGTAGAAGATAAAAAGATATATGATCGAAGATGGTATTCGAAGATGTCTAACCCTAATCACAAGATTGGCTTATATAGAAAGAAACTAAGAGTTTCCTAAAGATTCTAATTCTACTTTATTTCCGAAAAGAATCGCATGGGCTTCGTTCTGGTCGGCCGACCCGTTTGGCTGGTCGGTCGACCGCTTCTTGTTGGACCTCTTTTATTTCCGGCCTTTCTTGGAAAATTGGGCTTATTGAAAATCAGGCCTGGTCGGCCGACCCGTTTAACTGGTCGGTCGACCGCTTCTGTACGGAAGTCTTCGGATTTTCTTCTGTTTTGACTCTTGGTACTTGATTTTGACTCCAGTTGACTTTCCATTTATTCCTTAATTAAGCAAAAGACTTGAGGATACGAATTTGGTGCCAAATCGTCTCTTTTCCGCATAAATCTGCAAAAGTGCATAAAAATACGAAAGTACACAATTTGTGGGAAATAAAGGCTAAAACATAGTAAATGAGCGACCAAATACGTGTAAAAATGGATGTAAAACATCATAAAATAGACACGTATCACCCGACTCAAAACGTAATGCCCTTGCCTTCTCCAGGATATGTCGATGTTTACGCTCCACACGTCCATTCTGTTGCGGAGTATCAACATTACTAGTCCTAAAAATTATTCCATTCAATCTCTAAATAAGTTTGTAAAATTAAAGAACGAAACTCAGTTCCATTGTCACTTTGAATAATTTTCACTGGTTTGTTAAATTGACGTTGGGTCATGCTGCAAAAATTGATCAACAATTGTCCAGCTTCTCTTTTCTCCTTCATCAAATAAACCCAGACACCTCTACTACAATCGTCAACTATTGTCAAAAAATAATGATCTCCACTTATCTCGGAAGTCCCATAAGGACCCCAAATATCACAATGAATTAAATCAAAGATATTCTCATCTTTCTTATTATTTCGAACAAAAGGTAGACGGCGAGTTTGCTTTGCCCGACAGCAAGAATCACAAATATCCATTTTATTCCATACTAGACTACTACCAACTAAAGAAGATGCAGAAAACAAAACATTATTAGAAGGGTGCCCTAATCTCGTATGCCATAATCGAACCTTACTTTGTTCTGTTACTTGACAAGCCAACTTCATTTCCTGATCTCTGTAGTAATAAACACCACCTAGCTGCTTACCGGCCGCAATCATCCTCTTCGAAAATCAATCCTGTATTACACAAAAATCAGAATAGAAAGTCACTATGCAATCAATTTCCATCGATAATTGTTGCACATAAATTAGATTACAAGTCAGGTTCGGCACATAAATCACATCCTTCAAAAATAAGCCACCCAACAATTTAACATCTCCATGTATATCCGCATCTTGATTAACTCCATTTGGTAACACGATATTGGCACGTTCTCCATGACGGGTATTGTTAATTAATTCTTTCGTACCTGTCATGTGATGTGAAGCGCCTGTATCTAAAATCCAATCGACATTACCTGCCATCTTTTCGTCACTAGTCACGCTCGGCTGCAAAAGTGCTCGTAGAGCTGCTAGTTCGTCACGAGATAGTTGTCCTGCTGCTGCCGCGACATTAGTCTACTGCTGTCCACTCGCCTGCCCGTTGGTATTTCCTTGTTGTGTTCCTACTGCATTAGCTTTCTATTGAGACTGTCGTGTCTCTCCTCTGCCAGCACCATTGCAGCGTCCTCTGGTGCCGCTGCCTCTTCCCCTTCCTCGTGCAGCAATGTGTGGTGGAACGCCGTTTTTGGACCAACAATTGTCTTCGTCGTGTCCCCACTTTCCACAGTAGCCACATCGCCCATCTTGATCTTCATCATTATTGTTATCTTTTGACTTATTACCACGGGCATAAGTCTGCCCTCCACGGCCTCCGGATGATCCTCGCCTAGCGGCGAAAGCAGCATGTTCGTCAACCTTGTCTTCCTTGGAGCGCACAATTGCTTTGTGTCTTTCTTCCCTCAAAATAACGCCATATACCTTGCTAAGAGAAGGTATTGGTTCCTCCATTAGTATGTTGCTGCAAATACCGCCATAGATACTGTCATCGAGACCCATCAAAAAATGATGTACCTTTTCTTCCTCCTTCTCGCGTAAGATGTCTATTAGAGCACTACAAGTGCAATTGGTAACACGGCTAAAGCTAACCAATTCATCCCAAACTGTCTTCAATTTGGTGAACTATTCGACAATCGACATCTTTCCTTGCTTTAATTCATTCAACTCCGATTTCAACTGATGAATGCGTGGTGCGTTTCCCGTAGCATATCGTTCCTTCAATTCTTCCCAGATTTCTCGATTTTGATTGTTGAATGTACTGTATTATTGCCTCGTTACTTTGATATCATGTGATATTTCGTTCTTGGTTGTTGTTCGTTCTTGGTTGTTGTGATTATATGATTGATTGTTGTTATTATATGATTTAATGTGCTGAAGTATTGATCTCTATTCTCGATTTTGATTGTTGAATGTACTGTATTATTGCCTTGTTCATTGTTCATTCGTTCACACTGGCATGAATTCTCCTATTTTATCTTCTGCTTCATTCGTTCTTGGATTATGTTCTGCATACATCCATCATACAAGGTAACAAATACAAACTCATCTCATCATACTGAACATACATCCAAACCAAAGAGCAGTATCTTGCTAAATCAGAACAGTTTTTCTAGCCATTGTTTGTCAGAACGACCCAAATGTCCTCTAATCTTCTTCCGAATTCGCATCCTTAATTCATTTTGGAGTTTACTGAAGCAGACTATTGGACTCATGAGCAGATGATCATGCCTACTGGAGTTCCTTTGGTGCCATATATAGTACAGGGCAGCATTTAGAATGCCGTTCAGGACCCCTCGTCGAAGTCTAGAATATCTGGTATGCCTGTGCCAAGACTGTGTATACTGATCAGAGAACCTAGAGCCAGTCCATTCCTGCACCAATTTTATAATTCGCTGACTGTATGCACATTTGATCATGTGATTATATGATTGATTGTTGTGATTATATGATTTATTAATGTGCTGAAGTATCTGATCTTTATGATGTGTAGTCATGGATACTAGCTGGATTACCTTGCCAAATGACCATCCCGATTACATAAATGGATGTAGGCAGTTTATTGAAATAGCAAAGGAAAATCTTGTAGAAGGGAAAACAAAATGCCCGTGTAAGAGTTGTAAGTTACGTTATTACTTCACACTGGGTGAAATAGAGGGTCATATTTTGTTCAAAGGGTTTTACCAGAAGTATACTGATTGGTTTTGGCATGGTAAAAGGGATGTTCTTGATCATTTGCATGGAGAAAGTAGGGTAGAACCCTTAGTGGGTCGTGATGATATGAGAGGTTTACTCAATGCAGTTTATGGGACTAATTATCCTAACCATTCTAGACATATTATTGATGATAATACTTTTGGTGGCTCGGACGAATTAGAACAAGAAGTCGAATTTGATGACTTGTCGATGGGATTTAGCTCTCATGGTGGGTCCGATAATGAATTTGAGAACGCTTACGATGGTAGGACCAATGACTACTCTAACAACCCCCATAACCTCAACAATAAAGAAAACAGTAACTATCAAAGATTGTTGGACGCTGCAAACGAGGAACTTTACGATGGCTGTCAATCTTTTTCAAAGTTGTCATTCCTTCTACACTTATACCATATTAAATGTATGTTTCATTGGTCTAATGAGTCATTTAACAAGTTACTTGAACTTCTACTTCAAGCGTTTCCTCAAGTAAGAGAGTTTCCAACAACCTTTTATGAGGGTAAGAAGATAATAAATGATTTAGGGCTCGGATATGAAAATATTCATGCTTGCCCGAGGAATTGCATGCTATTTTGGGAGGAGAATAGTGACAAAGAGGAGTGTAGTAAATGTCACACATCGAGATGGGAAAAAGTTAAAGGTAAAAAAGGTAAAGGTCTAACTAAGAAGGCAGCCAAAACTATGAGGTATTTTCCCCTCATTCCTAGACTAGAGAGGATATACATGTCATCTAAAACAGCTGAAGATATGATATGGCATCATAGAGATCGTGTAAAAGATGGAAAACTTAGGCATCCAGCTGACGCGTTAGCATGGGAACAATTTGATTCTCGGTATCCTCTATTTGCAGCTGATCCTCGAAGCGTTAGGCTAGCCTTAGCTAGTGACGGGTTTAACCCTTATCGTTTGATGAATACAACTTATAGCACGTGGCCAGTTATTTTGATTCCTTATAACTTGCCACCATGGTTGTGTATGAAACCCTCTTCATTTCTTTTGTCATGTATTATTCCTGGAAAATCTAGTCCAGGAATTGACATTGATGTGTATCTCCAACCTTTAATTAAAGAGTTGAAGTTGTTATGGAGCGGTGTTGATGCATTTGACGCATTTAAGGGTGAAACTTTCAAACTCCGGGCAGCATTACACAGTACTATTAACGATTTTCCGGCGTACGCTATGTTATCTGGATGGAGTACTTCTGGTTATGATGCTTGTCCACGCTGTACCTATTCAACTAATTCTGGAAGATTTGGGGGCAAGATTTGCTATGTGGGACATAGGAATTGGTTGGATCCAGATCATCACTATCGTTCTCAAGCCAATTTGTTTGATGGTACGATAGCAAATGGCTGCGCTCCTAAATCTATGAGTGGGTCTGATGTCTTAGAACAACAAAATAAAATTGAATATACGTATGGAAAGACCACAAAAAGATTGAAAAGACCAAAAAGAGCAAGGGAAGTTGGTGTGTCGACTAACATGGTTAGTGATGGTAACTGTGAAGATAATAATCATAATTTGTGGAATAAGAAGAGTATATTTTTTGAGTTGGCCTATTGGGAACACAACCCACTGAGACATAATTTAGATGTTATGCACATTGAGAAAAATGTGTGTGACAATATATTAGGGACACTTTTAGATATGGATAAGAGTAGAGACGATGTGAATGCAAGAATTGGTCTAAAGAAGTTGGGCATAAAGGAACATCTCTGGCTTCAAGAACGCCCCAATCGAGAACCGTACATGCCTCCAACTT
This sequence comes from Silene conica, assembly GCA_029255685.2. Classification (NCBI taxonomy): domain Eukaryota; kingdom Viridiplantae; phylum Streptophyta; class Magnoliopsida; order Caryophyllales; family Caryophyllaceae; genus Silene; species Silene conica. Next base: position 82,558,435 of record CM055314.2, read on the forward strand.
CATACACCATGTCTAATGAGGAGAAAGAGCGATTTTTGAAAGTCTTGCAAAAGATTAGAGCTCCTGATGGGTATGGCTCAAACATCTCTAGATGCGTGAATATGAAACAGAGAAAACTCATTAATCTTGTAAAAATCATGCTCACACAACCGGGTCAACAAGCTATGCTAATATACGGGCCGATCTTGTAAAAATTATATCTTTTATGGATGATTATAATACCATCTTTACTTTTATTTTTTATTGATTATAATTAAATACAAGGTTAGTTAGAAGCTAATTGTATGTGGTGATGACTAACAGGAAGAAAAGAACAAAAGAGAACCAACGGAACTAGAGGTTTTCAAGGAAACTCATAAGAGGAAAGATGGAACCTATGTGAAAAATACAGCAACGAAAGATTTTGTGGTAAACATTTTTATAAAAGAAGTTTGATCTACTCCAAATTATCGTGTACATTGACAGATAATATGTATTTTGATGAACTCGGATTTTTTTTTTTGTACAGTTGGATGTCGATACTTATATTGAAACTGAACTTCTGGCTAATCCTACCAAGCCCAAAGTACAAATTCAAAATGAAGCTTTCACCAAGCTAATGTATGGAGAAGATATCCCTAAACGACCCTTAGGCTATGGGTTCGGTGTGAAAGGAAGTGACGTAGTTGGGGTGCACAGTATCTTGAGGAAAGAGGCTTCTAAATCGGGAGATAGTAGTTCTTTAGCTTTGCAAAATATGGGACAAATGCAAAACATGCAAAAGGCTATTGTGAGTTTGAGTAAGGACAAAGAAGAGCTAGAAACCAAGTTGAATGCGACCAATATCCTTTTGCATAAAATACTGGAAGGTATGAGTTCTGGAATCCCGTCACCCGAGATAGCCGAGCTTGCAAGGTCAACCTTGAACTCACAGGTATATTTATGTCCTCTTAATTCATTGTTGTAATGGCAGCGGCTGGGATTTATGCTTATGTGTTCTCATATGCTATTCTACATACTTCTGGAATCCATGTTAATTCTGTATAGCTGTTGTCTGCGTCTGTTCTTTCTTCTATGATTCTGTCCTACTGCTTGCATTCATGTCACTACTGAACTTCTGTGTGGTGCGTAGTTTGCTATTTCTGAACTGATGACGTATGTTACTATCTGCTGCTACTACATTCCGCATTTCTACTATTCAATGCTACTAGTACTTATAGCATTCACTGCACATCTATTGTATTTCGTTCACTGCAATTACCATTCTGTTCAGACTAGTCCATTACTGTCATGATTAAACCACTACACCTCTATTCTTTCTCTGCACCCCTGTTGCTACTGTACGTACTGTTGTGCTGATGCGTGAGTCCCTGCGCTGGCTGCCCTCTCTATTTCCCTATACTACTGCCAGTTACCCTACTGCACACGCGTCTAGTTGCTGCTGGTCATGCATTATTGTATAGCTGTTGCTGCTACGCTACTGGCCATGACTGCTTAACAGTCTGATTCTGTACTGTGGGGAAGGGATGAACTATGGTAACTAAGGGCTGGGCAAGCTTAATGTGTGATTTTATGTTGAAATAGAAGTTGCGAATTCACGTTTTGATGGCTGCAAATCCTCATTTAGTTGTTGGGTCATTTGTAGGAACTCTAGCTAGGTCAGTATAGTCGATTTATTGATCATAAAGTTGGTAGCTGTAAGATTACTAGTTGTGCAAATGATGATGATGATGATGAGAGAGTCTCCAAACACGATCAAACTCGTCTGAAATTGTTGAATGATCGCACATTTGGTGTTGTGGTTCGTAGGGAGTGTGTGCGGACTTGGAGAGGATTTATGATTCGTCTCAACGATCCAATACACGATCCTGCCTCGTAGTCTATCATTTACTTCTCTTTATAAGTTGAAGTTGGTGAGTGACGGTCTACCGCCTAATCTTACAGTTATCGGAGCATATAATGACTTATTATTGTATCAAAAACATGAGTGTGAGGAATATGATGATGACACCCTTGAACTCTACGTCCATTGCACGGGGGGAATAGTTGGCTTTATATATATTGAAAATCATATGGATTAGTTGATTAGTTGTATGGATGACCATTTATTTAATGCCTCAATTCTACTTAGTTGTTAAGTTGTAGTAAGAACCTTTATATCCTTCTTCATTCACTTGTTAATGATATTTAATTTTCTTGTATGCAGATATCGGACTCAACAAATCGTGGCAGAGAATCGAGTTGAAAGGATCAAATTCAGAATTAACTTTTAATTTGAGAGTACTTTAGTCGTCATCGTACATTTTGGCTTGGATTTAATATTTGGGAAGCTTTTATTATTTTTGAGTGACAACGTCACTATTATTGTTGGAGTAAAATAATTACAATAGTTCTTTTAAATTTTGAAAGCTTGTAATTTAATTTGACGATGGAATTTTAATTTATGTTATAAAAGTTTGTTTTATTTTGCGTATATTTAATTAGTCAAATTGGATCTCTGTGGCATCATTTTGCTAATAATGATCGATCTTGTGAATCCATCGCCGAGGATACGTATATACGGTACCTGAACAAAAACAACAGGTCTCCAATTTCGACTAATAAGACTGAAGCGAAGCACAGTAATCTGGTTTAAAAAAAGCAGGAGGAAAAACAGGGACGATGTCATTGCTAGCAAAAAGCGTCGAAAACAACTTACGACGCAAAAAAGTGTCGCTTGGCTAAACACAAAAGAGTGTAGCGGGTACTGACACAAAAAACCGTCGCTATTGGTGACACAATAAAGCGTCGCAGTTACTTACACAAAAAAGCGTCGGAAATTCCTGACACCCCAAAAGCCGACGCTTTACTGAAGCGTCGAGAATTAATTTACCGACGCTTTTAAGCGTCGAAAACAGGCCAAAAAAGCGTCGAAAAATGGCGGGATTTGTAGTAGTGTATCCTTGTGCTTATATGTGATTATATTATATGATACGATGATGATGATTATAATAATATAAAAGAAGCCTAAATATTCAAATTCATAATTTTATCTGCAAAAAAATTTAATAGTCATCAAAACAAAAACAGAAATTAAAAAAATCACGATTTCAATTATTTATCATAAACAGAATAAAAAGTTAACAATAATAATAACACCAAATTTATGAAATTTACTACAAACCCATAAATTCTAATTACCAAATCTATATACATTTTTTAACAAACGGAAGATGACTACATTCTTTTGCAAAAATAAAAAGGAGAATAATAGTTAACTTTACATGAATTCGTAGAAAAATACTATTTTGGAGATTTTAAAAATAAAAAATAAAAATAAAACAACAATTAACCTTCATGTTTTAATTCGCTAATTCAGTATTACTCGCCTATCGTATAAAATGAACAAAATACAAAAAATATTTTTACCATAATTATTATTATTGATAAAATTTATGTGAAAAAGTCTTTAAGTACTAATATAACATAAAATTGATCAAGTAATATTACATCTCTTACATATACTTCTAACTTTTTCTGAATATTTTGTGGTTTTAGGGAAATTCTGTAATTTGCTTATCTGAGCGAATTACTAAAGAATTATACCGAATTGATACAAAAGCAAATTGCAAATTTGTTCGCTTGAATCAATTTGGAATTCAGAGGAGTTGAGTAAATTTGGTATCCTTATCAACAACTATATCACGTTATTTGTGTAGATTTAATCTCACATTTTTTCGTCTTTTAAGCGTCTTTTATTACGACCCGTGCATTTTTTGCACGAGAATAAAAATAGTTGTTTTAAGTGTAAGGTCAATTTAGTATACTTTTAACTTATTTTCCTTAATTAGGGCGGCATAAAATTTTCAAATCACACAAAAATATTAATAATTCGAAAATAGGTAAGCATCTTGTTTGGCAAACAGTAAAAGCAAATTCACGACAACGGATAACGTTAGCAAAATATAATTAGTAGATTTTATTAGAAGGTTTGACTATCAAATAAATTAGCAAAATTTCGGATAATTAGAATGATTTCATGAATAAATTATTTATGCTAATGTAAGATGCTGCTAATAGCAGCATATTTAAAAACAATACATTTCTACCAATATGCATTTAAACGGATCACAATATAAATAAAATATAAAAGTAAAATTTTATAAAAATGCCAAAAATTTATTTTAATCCGTTTTAAAGATAAAAAGAGATATCTTGATCTTTAGTGAAATTAGCTGAAATCCAAAACACAAATTTAGATAGTCGGTGTCAAAGTAAGAAGATTCCATGCAATTACAACTAGTCTTAAACCCGTGCGAAATGCACGGGTTTGTTATTTCGAAATTTGTTATTATCAAGAACTGTATAAAATCCAATATATTTTGTACATTCTTTAACATAAGCCTACTTGATGTTAAATCATGCTTCTAATCAAATTATTATTTACTAATTTTGTTGCATGATAATTTCGTTGCTTGATCGAATGTTCAATTCGTTTGGTCGAAAGTTACTTCCTATGAAATCATATTACCCATTACGTATTTTAATATACGTAGTACATAATATACATGTAGCCAAATAATGGAAAATCTCGAAAATTCTAAGATATTGTTATTTACTTACATGTAGTTATACTGGTCAACGTTATATGTATAGTTTTAATACTACAATGAGTTATATCTTGCTACTTGCGTAGATAAAACAAATAAATTTGTTGTTTTTTTTCTATGCATGTTACTTTGTCTTATACATGCTACTTGACCCGTTTTAAGTTTAAGACAAATATATCTATTTTAAACATAAGACGTATATATTCGTCTTCAATAAGAATTTGTATTTGTTAAATGCAATGTTTAGACTCATTTAACTCATAACCTTTCAAATAACATTCTTGATTTTGATTGGAGATTTCTTATTAAGACGAATGTACCCATTTTAAACTTAAGACGGATATAATCATCTCAAATAAAAATCGCTATTATTTTAAGGCTTTCCTATAACACAAATTTTCATTGAAAACCCTCCAAACTCATTTAGTGGATGCCGTTTCAAATAGAATTATAGATGTCATGTAAGTCTTATTTAAAACGCATATATTGTCGATTTTAAACATAAGAAATATATAACGGTCTTGAATTAAACAGGTACTCCGTATTATTTAAAGCTTCCATATAAATGCAATATTTTGACTCATTTAATTTATTTGTTTCAAATAACATTCTAGATTTCGATAAAATCATTCATAAAATGGATATATATATATCCATTTTAAATTTAAAACAAATATAACTACTTTTAATAAAAATCTTTAAAACTCTCCTATAAATGCTAAGTTTCAAATTCAAATAATTGATGACATTTCAAATGACATTCAAGATTTCGAATAAGTATGTCTTATAGTGGATATATCTGTAAAAAAATAAAACGGGCTAATCTTAGTAACTTAATGTATTTTATTTACGTCTTATATGTATACTTGACTCGTTTTTACATAACTCGTCTTAAATGAAAACGTGTGTTACATTTCTAGAAGTATTTACGGCATCGGTGGAAGAGTACGGCATAACACAACCCATTTAAAGATATGTTTTTAAATTTTGTAATGTTCCTAATTTTCCATCACTTAATTGCCGATTTATTTATTATTTAAAAATATTACTTGTATTTGTACGTTGTGTTACTTTTCCGTCAAATATTCCGATTATATAAAAAATACTTTATTTAATAAAGCCTTTTTACAGGTTATAATTTATTTGAGTGTATAAAAATTTTCCTCTCAAAAAGTTGTTTACTTCTTTTCATGCATTTTCATTAGATTCGATTGATACGGATGGAGGTTTCTATTTTGGTATAGTTTTTACAGATATATTTTATTAGTATAATATTGCAGGTTTTTTTTATCCGTATAGGTTAATAGTTTGTATTTATAAGCAATAGTTTGTAAATATTTGTAATTTGTAATTATTTGTTATAATTTGTAATTTATATATAATAGATTTGTAATTATGCTAGCTTATTTTATCTTATCTTATGTAAGGTGCTTTTCCGCGTCTCATGTTTTTAATCGGAATAATAAAATTGCAATTAATTCCGGAATAGTTAGTGGGTCCTAAAATTTTGCAAATCCAACTACCGTTTGAAAAGTCAACATTGAACCACAGAGCGCCACATAGGCTCTGTGGTTGTTGCTTTAATAAATAGGATTTGGTAATTTTTAATTTCCATGAAATTGATGAAAAAAAACAAAATGTTTATCGATGCTCTCTATTTCATTGAAACTTGAAAGAGATTTATCATCGAAGACACCATTTATATGCAACTTGTTTGTTAATTACCACTTATTAATTTAATACTACTAGCAATAGAAAGCTTAATAATGGATTTGATTATTTGACCTCGATTAAGAGGCACTAATTGCACTATTATCCAAATATATTTTGGGTCCCACCTTTTGGATTCCTTGTGCCGGCTTCAGACCACTTGATCACTAAATACTCCCTCCATTTTTTTTATATCACCCCAATCCCCTTTTTGACACTATTTACAAACGGGTATTCAACGTCAGTTTTCTCTCAATCCGTTCACGGAAATATATTCATGTGAGATCTTTTTTAATTTGTCTTGATAAGAGGATTAAGAATATCAAAATTTTATAATTTTTAGTAGTATGTAGCTAAAGATATAATCGAAACAAAATGAGTATTGGCAAACGTGTATAAAGAAATGGGGTGATATAAAAAGAACGGAGGGAGTAACAATAAGGTCGTGTTATTTTCGATTGACAATGTTTGAATCGAATTGGATTAGACTTATTTTAATTGACTCAACTGAGAATTGATAAATGACGTTGAACTGAGACGAACTAAACTGAAATGAAATAAGTTGAATTTTAAAATAGGTCAAATATTTTATGTATATAGTGCTAATAAAGATAACAATTTTGTTGTTTTTAAATATATAGTTTGATATGTATGTGATCTGTTTTATATAATTGTTTTAATGACAATTTGTAAAATCAATAATTATATTGTTCATATTGTCATTTGTGATATTGTATGAACAATACGCACATGACGTATCCCACGTTTTTATTCAACGGATTCCTTTAAGTGATTAGAACACAACCGCGTAACATACACAAAGATCAATAAATCATACTCTTAGTGGCATAGTTAGGCTTTTGACTCAGAACAAAAAGTTTCAGCGGTAATAAACAAGTAATGATATAAAAAGTAAATTTAAAGAAGCTATAAAAAATTTAATTAAAAATCTCTGTCCTATTGCCCTAATCAAAGAAAGTGGTGGTTAGTTATTGTATTTTAGCAAAGTTATTTATAATTAGATAAATAATCATTTGATTTGCTGGTAATACTTCTGTAAAACGGTTTTATAAAGATGACGATGAGTCGATAATGCCCTAATCATGTTACGATAAACGTTGAAAAATATTTGTATTATTTTTATAAAGATAAAACTCTATACATATGTTACGTGAGACATTGCAACTAGATAATAAAGTACCCAAAGTTGACAAAAAAAATAATAATAATTCAACTTTAAAATAACAAAATAGACGTGTATTGATAAAGAAGTGGCAATATTATATATATATATAAAGATAAATAAACAATGACTCCGTCCATTTCTTATTATTTGTTTCGGTTTAATAAAAAAAATTATGATCGGGACCGAGGACGTATATATATTCGCATATAAGCCAGTAAGCCACCAAGATCAATTGTGAAGTGAAATTATTAATATTCGGAAGAAATGTGGAAAATTATATGCGCTTACGTGCTACTTATAAGTTGTAGTTTTGTTAATGGTGATCCAAAAGTACCATGTTATTTCATCTTCGGTGACTCGTTATCGGATGCAGGGAATAACAATAACCTTGTTACGAAGGCTACGGCAAATTACGCACCCTACGGTGTCGATTTTCCCGGTGGTGTCGCAACCGGAAGATTTACCAATGGTCTTACTTCGGTTGATGTAATTAGTAAGTAATATTATTATACGTTCTGTTTTTCATTTCATAAATTCGTTATTTTATTTGTCAGCATTGACTATTTCAGACGATTATTCACGTTAGACCGAAATTGTATTTCAATCCGGTCTACTTTTTGATCGTCCAAATACTCATACATTGTAATTTGTATATAACATTGTTAATAACTTAACTTTGTTTAATTCTCAGCTAAACTCGTTGGAATAGATGGATTAATATCACCATTTAGCACTGCATCCGGTCTCGAGATACTTAAAGGTGTAAATTATGCATCTGGTGGTTCTGGAATTCTTTCAGAGTCCGGGTCCATCTTGGTATATAATAGCATGGTTTAAGATCATCTCGTATAATAATATACGGGACATTTTAGTCAAAATTATCTCATTCCGATTATTTACTCGTTCATGTGTTTTGATCGATAGGGTGATCGAATATGGTTAGCTAGACAAGTGCAAAATCATGCAACAACAATATCGAAGCTCCAATCCATGGTTGACGGACCGGTTAACAACTACTTGAACAAGTGTTTGTACACAATGAATATCGGTAGCAACGATTACATCAATAATTACTTCATGCCTCAATACTATTCATCAATGAAGAATTTCACCCATGAACAATTCGCCACGATTCTTGTTACCGAATATGAACAACAAATTAAGGTTTTTTCTCGATCCCTTTTACCCTTTTTTGGAGTCGATACTGTTTTGGTACACATTGTATAACATATAGACAGACATGCAGATGTCAGCTAACTTAGCTAATAAAATCACTAAAGCTGGCTGACATTAAAAAAAACCCGTCTCATAGGAAACTGATCGTTCAATAATGAAAATGACGAATTTGGCAGGCGCTATATGATTATGGAGCAAGGAAAACGGCGATATTTGGGATCGGATTGATAGGATGCACTCCTGCGGAAATGCGTATGCACAATGCAATTTTTTGCGTAGACGAGATCAATGATGCCGTCCGTATATTGAATAAGAAGCTATTGGAGCTCGTCAAGTCATTAAACAAAAACCTTGCCGGCGCAAAGTTTACGTTCATTGACATCTCCGGCGTACAAAACGCTTCTCCTCTTGCTATCGGTTAGTTAACTCCGCTTAATTACCTTTCGTTTAGCCGATGTCCCAAGGACACCGGCGTAGTTAAGGTTGGATATTTCACCTGATTATTCCAAAATAAAAATTGCGTTGAAAATCATATCAAGGACTTATTCAAATTAAAAAAAAAGTCATTCCACATAATGATTTGTATCAATAAAATAGTGTGTTTGATTGCAGGTCCTCTCGCAGATATGACGTGTTGTGAACTAAGGAGCGATTATCAATGTAAACCAAACGTACGACCATGTCGATTTAGGGACATCTATGCATTCATGGATGGATTTCATCCAACGGAAATTCTACATAAATTAACTGCTAAACTAGCGTTTAATTCTCCTTTACGTTTGTTTGTTGACCCTGTAGATATCAAAACTCTTATTAGCTTTAACACTGCCTATGATATTTGACGTTTTTATGTAATTTGTATCAACACTTTTCATATTATTCAATTCTTTTTTGTTTGATGATTGATTTCTAAAAATAAGTTACTATCAAAGTGTTAAAGCTAATCAAATTCAGGGTCGATCCTCTCCATATATCGTTTTATCACTTTATGTGTTAAGAGTTAACCTATCAAATAGATAGACGATTATTAACGTGTATTGTAAAGATATACCTCGAAAAAGCGATATAGTCAGTTGTAATATTATTTGACAAGTATCTTCACGGACCCACCTCCCGGACTCAAATTGGTGGTAGAATGCAAAACGATAAAATCCGTTGTTTTTGCAAAAGAGCGTAAAGAGTCCATACTGTATCGACGTATAATCAAAATCATCCACGTTTTATTGCCACATAATAACAAACAATGACACCTTTTTATGTTATTGTTTACATTATTTATAAAAATAATAAATTCATTTTAGAGTACTATGGTATAGCTAACCAATACGGCATTGACACGATTTTGTCGTTGATTATAAAACCAATATAATAGAATAGAATAGATAAACAAATAATAAATAAATCTTAATACGCTGAAATAGAGGAAGAACGTGTGGGTCGTTTCTTATATGGTGAAGATGCGGAAGATCGGTTTCGTAATAGATCGTTATATGATATTAAATATGTTGTGAGAGCATATCAAAAAATCATATACAATATATTAAATATGCATGTGAGAGCATATCAAAAAATCTCGGCCAGAAACTATTTCTAACTATTTTTCCCATTAGTTGTTGTTTAAAACCGTTTTAAACTACAAAATATACAAATAAATATAAAAGTGAACAATAAAAATCCATAAAATTATTTTTATGTCCTAAAACCATTTTAGAAACAGAAACTTTAACATGCAAAATTATTTTGTGATTTATCATAATAAATCCAAAATATTTCGAAAATTCGAAATATATATGTCGAAGGCGAAATTGTTGATAAAAAACAGAAGATTATCACATTCGAGTTCTCGGAAATTGCGGATAAACTGAAAGTCTTGGCGGAGCAACCATGGCACTTCGATCGGCATCTTCTCTTACTATCTGATATTCAAGGTGATGACATCCCTACCGAGGTACCACTTTATTTCTCGCCTACTTGGGTCCGAATTTACGATCTCCCGATTATTGGCAGACATAATAGGGAGAATGCTACTAATATTGGCAATGCGATTGGTATCTTTGTGGATATAGATAATTCAGTAAACCCATCGATTAATCGGTCCATGAGGATTAGAGTGATTCTTGATGTCCGCAAACCCCTTATTGACACCATTAACATGAAAGGGAAAGGCGGGAAACAATGGAAAGTGCGTGTTACGTATGAAAATTTATCCCTTTTTTGCTTTGGGTGTGCGTGGGCGTGTGGGTCACGGCGAAAAGGACTGTGGGGAGAGGGAGGGGCCTATTGGGGAAGGAAGGAAATATGGGGATTGGCTTAAAGCGTCACCATGGAGGGTGGTGAGAAAACGAGAGGAGTTGGAGACATCACGTAGTGGCTGTGGAAGGAAACTTGACTTTCAGGAGAAGGAAAGACGTGACAAGGATGATGCTGAGGTTAATAACCGTATGATTGAAATGCTTAGAGGCGTTTCGTTAGCGAGGGGCGAGCACTCTGTTAACAAAGAAACGAGAAAGAAGAGGAGGGACACTGATAAGGAGGATGAAGGATCGACTAATGAGGTGACATCGTCTAGGCATATTGATATCAAACAACCGGCAGAGCAAAATATCACTAAAAGTCATGCTACTACAACTCTAACTGGTCAGAAACTTCGAAAACCACAAATGAGATATAGGAAGGAAGGCAGGGAGTCTGGTTCCTCGAGTCCGTGTGGGGATACTGGGGTGGGGATAAAGAGGCAGGAAGTAGAGGTGTTGGAAGAGGCGGGGATAGGAAGGGACGAATTGTTGATGAGTTATAAGAAGAGAAGAACAGGAGAAACTGAGATTGATACGATCATGATAGTAGCGGTGCCTGGCGACGACCAGCACCGCGAACAGCAATGAAAATTTTAAGCTGGAACTGTCAAGGGTTGGGTAACCCCTTGACAGTTGGCTCCCTCCGGGATTGGTGTTGGAGGGAGAGCCCAAACATTGTTTTCGTCATGGAAACAAAGTTGAGTTCGCGGAATTTAGAGAAAGTGCGGAATAGTTGTGGGTTTAATAAAGGTGTATGCGTGGATAGTAGAGGACGGGCAGGAGGCTTGGGACTTTGGTGGCGGGAGTGTGAATCTAACCTTATTTCTTACAGTAGCAACCATATAATGATCGACATCCTAGATGAGGGGGGACAACCGAGGTGGAGAGCGGTGGGGATTTACGGGTGGCCGGAGACGAGCAATAAACACAAAACCTGGAATTTAATGAAGGATATATGTCAGAACTGCTCCATTCCGGTTATTTTGTTTGGGGATTTCAATGAAATTCTGAGTTCATCCGAGAAACAAGGGGGTGCGGTGAGACGAGAACGTTATATGGATGACTTTCGAAGGGCTATGGATGATTGCGCGCTCCATGATTTGGGATTCCGGGGGAACATGTTTACTTGGCAAAGGGGTCTTACAGAGGATACGCTAGTGAAGGAACGCCTCGATAGAGCTATGGCGACTACGGAGTGGAGGGCTTTATTTCCTAACAGTTTTGTTCAACACTTCCCAATTTATTCGTTAGACCATGCGGCTATTGTGATTAAAGAAGAGTGTCTGGGTAATATGCATCGTCAGCAGCGCGGGTTCAAGTTTGAGCAATTCTGGATGGAAGATGACCATTGCGAGGAAGTTGTGAATGAGGCTTGGGCTAGTGGCTTGAACCGGGATATCCCAAGGAAACTTAAAGCTTGTGCTCAGGAGTTATCCGAATGGGCTAAACAGAGATTTGGGAATATAAAAAAACGCATCAGAGAAAAGGAAAAGGATTTAGAGCTATGGCAAAGACAACTTCCATCCAACACTATGCTGAGCAAATGCAAGGAGATTGTAGCGGAATTGGATGAGCTTAGACGTCAAAATGAGACTTATTGGTTTACGAGGTCGAGGAAATGTGAGCTTCGGGATGGCGATAAAAATACTAGCTACTTTCATCATAAAGCGAGTCAAAGAAAGCGTCGTAACACTATTATGGGGCTAAAAAATGGTGACGGAAGGTGGTGTTCTGAACATGCTGAGATTTCGAAAATTATTGAAGATTATTTCGCGGAGCTCTTTTGTTCCAACAATCCGCTGGACTTTGACGAAGTGCTCGGCAGTATACCCCTGGTTATTACGGAGGAGATGAACGAAGCCTTGGACAGCCCCTTAAGCAATGAGGAGATTAGGGAAGCCCTTTTCTGTATGCATCCGAATAAAGCCCCGGGACCCGACGGTATGCACGCTATGTTTTATCAAAAGTACTGGAACATTGTTGGCCCCGATATCTGTTTGTTTGTCCGGGAATGGTGGGAGGGGAGGGGTGATATTGAGTCCGTTAATCAGACTAATATTGTACTCATTCCGAAATGTACCAAGCCAAAACATATTTCTGAGTTCCATCCCATTAGTCTCTGTAACGTGGTTTATAAAATTGTTTCTAAGACTCTGGCGAACCGTCTGAAACCTCTTCTAAATCTGTTTATCTCGGAAAATCAAAGTGCTTTTACCCCAGGGAGACTTATAACGGACAATGCCCTTATTGCTTTTGAAACGTTCCATGCTATGAAGCGGGGTGGGGAAGGTCGAAATGGCACTATCGCTCTCAAACTCGATATGAGTAAGGCCTACGATAGAGTTGAGTGGACTTTTCTGGACGAGGTTATGAGGAAAATGGGATTTTGTTCGTCTTGGCGGAACCGGGTTATGAAGTGTGTCACCTCTGTAGCGCACTCTTTCCTTATCAATGGACAAAGTACGAATTTTATCCGACCTAGTAGGGGGCTTCGTCAGGGGGACCCGATATCGCCTTATCTTTTTCTCATATGCAGTGATGCTTTCTCTTATTTGATTAAAAAAGCTGTATCTATGGGTCGGTTACATGGGGCAAAAGTGTGTCGGAATGCTCCCATTATTTCTCACCTTTTTTTCGCAGATGACAGTATTCTTTTTGCTAGAGCCAGTCTAACGGAATGCTCAACAATAGCTGAGATTATTAGTAAATACGAAAGAGCTTCGGGTCAGAAAATTAATTATTCCAAATCGGAAGTGGTGTTTAGCAAAAAAGTCCCGTCTTCTGTGAGAGTGGGCCTTACTACAGCTCTAGGGGTTCGTGAAGTGGAGCGGCATGAGAAATATTTGGGTATTCCTACCATTATCGGTAAATCGAAGAAGGCGATTTTTGCTAGTCTCAAAGAACGAGTATGGAAAAAAGTCCAAGGATGGAAGGAGAAACTTTTGTCAAAACCGGGGAAGGAAATTCTTATTAAAGCGGTGGCGCAAGCCATCCCAACTTATATGATGAGCCTTTTCGCTCTTCCGGATGGAACTATTGATGAAATTCATACGATGTTGGCGCGTTTCTGGTGGCCGGGGTACTACAGAGAATAAGAAAAAGCTGCATTGGTGGTTGTGGGACAAGCTCTGTATGCCAAAGAATGCAGGGGGATTGGGATTCCGTAACCTACGGGTTTTCAACCAAGCTCTCTTAGCGAAACAGGTGTGGAGGCTATTGACGAACCCGGATACTCTCGCGGGGCGCGTACTGAAAGCTCGTTACTTCAAAAATAGCAATATTTTGGAGGCTAACAGAGGGTATGATCCTAGCTATACATGGAGGAGCCTTTGGGGTGCAAAATCTCTTCTCAAGGATGGCCTCCAATGGAGGGTCGGTAACGGCAACTCGATTGGGGTTTGGGATGAAGCGTGGCTACCGGGGGATAGGGGAGGGCGTTTTCCTGCCCCGAATTTGGAAGCTGACCCAACTATGCGTGTCGAGGACTTTATTAACACAGATCGTGGGGAATGGAGACGAGATTTTTTGGATAGTGTGTTGAGCCCAGACGATGTTAACTCGGTCCTATCGATTCCTCTTCATCATCAATTACCACCTGACATGCTGTTTTGGTGGCCGAATAGGGATGGCATTTACTCGGTTAAGTCGGGTTATTGGCTTGGGATGGGACCTCATCTCCAATGGGGAAGTTCGACAGTGCAGGGAGTGGACCCAAGCATCTGGAAGAGATTATGGACTTTGCCCATACCACCTAAACTTATTCATTTTCTTTGGCGTGCGTGCTCCGGGACTTTGGCTGTGCGCGTGAACCTACATCGGAGACATTGTTGCTCGCATAGCCCCTGTGAATTTTGCGAGGAGGAGGACGAAACAGAGCTCCACGCGTTAGTTTTCTGTCCTGGAATTCGATCCCTATGGGACAACAGTGAGTTCGCGGGGTTTGTGGATACAGTTCCTTCAACTTCTTTTGTGACCTGGTTGTGTGGCATGCTTGATAATCTTCTGGGTGCGGAACGGTCTAGTTTTTTGGCTAGGCTTTGGGCAATATGGACAATACGTAATGAGAAGATTTTCGAAGAGACACAACGCCAACCACTGTTGACTATTCTGGCTTTCTCAAGACTTGTGCAGGAGTATCAAGGCTATATGACGAAAGTTGGAGTCGGGGGAAGGGAGGTCTGTGCTGAGGGGCGCTCGTCCTGGGTGCCACCACCGACGGGCGTTATCAAGATCAACTCAGATGCGGCTATTCTGGATAACAACATGGTGGGTTTAGGAGCGGTGGGTAGAGACTGGAATGGAAAGGTTATTTTCGCAGCTAGCAAACGGGTGGCCGCAGGGTGGTCTATTGATATGGCAGAAGCAAAGGCTATGGTATTTGGGTTGGAGGTAGCCAAGTCTCTGGGTATGTCACTCATATGTGTGGAGTCGGATTCCGTTAATGTCGTTCGCGAGGTCGGTAAACCTTATGGCCAGAGAAGTCCGTTGAGTCTGTGTATCCAAGAGGTGCGCGATGTGGCCTCCTTTTTCTCATGTAACTGTTTTAATCATGTTATACGGAGCGGTAATACGGTGGCTCATATGTGTGCTAGGATTTGTGAGCGCGTGGGCGATAAGATTGTGTTTGTAAACGATTTCCCTTTATCCGTCCTCAGTTTGGCGGAAATTGATCTAATATAAATCGGTAGCTTTCCTTTCAAAAAAAAAAAAAAATACCTGGTTATTCCAGGTTTTATTTTTATTGGAAAATATTGATAAGAGCGTCTGGGTCGTTTCTTATATGGTGAAGATGCGGAAGATCGGTTTCGTAATAGATCGTTATATGATATTAAATATGTTGTGAGAGCATATCAAAAAATCATATACAATATATTAAATATGCATGTGAGAGCATATAAAAAAATCTCGGCCAGAAACTATTTCTAACTATTTTTCCCATTAATTGTTGTTTAAAACCGTTTTAAACTACAAAATATACAAATAAATATAAACGTGAACAATAAAAATCCATAAAATTATTTTTATGTCCTAAAACCATTTTAGAAACAGAAACTTTAACATGCAAAATTATTTTGTGATTTATCATAATAAATCCAAAATATTTCGAAAATTCGAAATATATATGTTGATCCGATTTTAACATAAAACATGAATCCGATCATGCATGCAACAACCGTAATGCTCTGATACCACTTGTTGGAAACTAGGTTCCTGATTTTATACTCAAATCTAATGTGAGTTTAATATATTTAAGTTTAGTCATAAAACTTAATTAGATCTTATGCATGCATGATGATATCATAAGATGTGATTTTCCTTACATTGGTTTTAGAAGGTTTATACTCAATAATCACCTATTATTTGAGTCTTCAATAACCGAAATACCCTTAAACGATCTAACAAAAATCGTCACCAAAAGATACGTATCAAGGACCCGATCTCAAACTAACACTAATTTTGTTACTAGAAAATTAGTATTAGTATACTAGAAACAATAATAATATTACTCTTATAATACTATTAATATGGAAATAATTATTTTCTTATAAAACCATTTTACTCAAGAAAATTGGAGAATGGAGTTGTAGTATGAATGTGTTAGTAGAAAAAGACTAAGCACACCATCTAACATCCAGTAGTATTGTAGTGTGTGGAGTAGTGTATTTATAGAGCAAAAATGGTCTTGTTAGCCATATGGTATGGCCGGCCAAATCAAGCCATGCATACCCTATGCATGCTCTCTTTTCTCTTACACAAAAGTAAGGATTATTCCTTACATATGCTTTGTGTATGACACACTCTATCACTTGTTGATTTATAGAAGCAACAAGAGCACAAAGCTCTTGCTTTGGCCGGCCAAGACATCAACCAAGAGAAGCTGAAGAATCAAGAACGAGTTTAGCACCTAAGAGGGGGAGGGGGTGAATTAGGTGACCTTTTAAAAATTCTGAAATAGCTTAAGTGTTTCACGATTTAAGGCAACAAGATCAGGGACTAAGCAACAGTATGAGGAACTGTTGCATAGAGCTGATCTATTACGAGTATAACAAGAAACGAGTAACAAGTATGAGAAAGAGCAATAAACAAACGATATAAAAATTGGTTCAGCTCCTACTCCGGAGCCTACGTCCAACCGTTATTTTATTGAAAGTTTAGAAGCTACTCCGCTTAACTAAAACTATTACAACAAAACAACTCCCCAACCTACTCCGGTTGCATTTGCTAAGAGCTACTCCGCTCGAAGACTTGACTCAAACTTAAAGCTACTCCGCTCTAAGAGTTTGTTGTTCTACCTTTGGTTTACACGATCAATGTCTCAAGGGTTCTCTTAAAGAACATGGAGACTACTTTTAAGATCTAAACACAAGGTTCATCGAACAAACATTTATACTCATTAGAATTGCGAACTAGTACAAGGAGATCATAGCTTTTCGAAAACAAATGAAGACTTCTTTTCAAAACAGAAACTTTTGCAAAAAATAAACTTGAAGAGTAAATGCTTAAAAGGTATTTTGCAAAGTTTAACAATTTAATGCTTAGAAAGTCTTAGCAATTAATGAGCTAAAGGGTTGGTATTTATAGAGGGTTTGGGCGAGTGAGAGGTGCTCTCAAGTTGTGTAATTTGTTTGCATAACTCTATTACCCAAGGGTTCAAATAGGAGTGTCTTTTACAATCTGAAAATGCACATGGTTGCAATGCTCAAGGTAAACTACTCAAGGCTCAAGGCAACCCACTTAAGGAAAGGAGTGTAAGAGAGAACCTCCCTTTTGTAGGTCTTATGGCCAAAAAAGGAAAAAGTAAACTTTCTTCTTTTTCTAACCCTTAGACCTCATGTGCAAATTGAGCTTTTGATTTTCAAATTAATTTCCTTCAGTTTGTAAAACATTTGAAATATGTAAATGAACCAAAACACCAACACTTTTAATAAAAATATTTTTCGAAATATAATCTCCATGACCGTACTAGAAACCCCAGTTGCAACAGTCTGTTGGACTGTTGCAAGGATTTTGCACCTCTAACAAATACGAATGAATGTTAAACTACCTTGCTTACAACATATTCCTAGACTTGGCCTTCTCTTGTCTTTGCTTGCATCTTGACATATGAACTTGTGATCTTCAATAAGCTTTATGTCACTTTGCTAATCTCTTGTATAATCAAGCAAACATTAGATTAATCAAGGTAACTTGTCATCATCAACATATTGTGTTCTAACAAATTCCCCCTTTGATGATGACAAGTTACAATCAAAATTATGAGACAAGTTCCCCCTCAACCCATGGTGAGTCGGTCTGTTTTAGGCCAAAATAAATAACACATAACTTATGCATGAACAAGGTGGTCAATGGGTCAATCACTCTTAATCCTAAGTAGTACGTCGAATAAAAAGCTAAGCTATTTCTACGGTGAACGTTAGCCTAAGAGTCATTAAGTAGACACATAACATAATTTGGATTCACTTCCCCCTCTTGACATCATCAATAGGGGACAGCAATGTTCAAAAGATACGGGTTCATCACACACATAGCAAAATAAGATAGTCTGAAAACGAGAAAATAAAGACAAGCATGCAACTAGTGTTTATCAAAAAGCCATTAAAAGGATAGGGAAGATGAAGGTTAGCATTTCCAGATAGCAGCACCTGCCCCGAGTGTTGTTGCTTGGAACAATAACCCTTTGAAGAAAGTTAAAGATGAACCGGTGGTTTGATTTTTAGCTCGGTTGCATAGACATTTGAGTGGTTATGTGAAGCATGTGGGCGCAAAAGTTTGGCTACCTTATCAACAATGGATGGTTCAATGGCTCCCCATGTTTCCCTTGGAAATGTATCTAGCCCAACAGGTTCAATGTCAAGGTATTTGGCTAGTTGTGGAATGGTTAAAGTGAAGGGTTTGTTGTTGATATAAGCCGAGAGGGTTCCAGATGCGACATCCACTTTGACCGTTGCATAAAATTATACCACTTCGGATACACTCTTTTCTTTTTCACTCACATCCTTTTCTCTACTCTTTTCTTTTTCCACTGATTTCTCACTTTCTTGTACAACCTCTTTGTTCACATTCTCCTTCTTTTAATCGATTTTTCTTTTCCCCTTTTCTTTTTACTAGCTTTCTTTTCCGCCTCTTTCTCCACAACATCCTCCTTTTCGGTTTCTTTTTCCGGTGAATTTACTTCACCTTCGACATTCCCTTCTTCTTCCTTTGACTCTCCCTTTCCTTTTTCTTTTCCAGTAACTTCTTCAGACAACTCTGGTTCAACAATCAAATCGACCAATTCTTTGGATTCGGTGTCGACGCTTGAGTCCAAAGCTAATGACAAGACCGGTCTTTTCTTTAGTCCACCATGTCCTCGTCCCTTGGGTTTAATAGGGCCTGTTATAGCCGGGGATTTTGTATGAATGAATCGTGATTTGGCAGGGCTTTTGGTGAGGTTGAGGGTGGTTTGGTTGGTGAGGAAGTCATTTTTTTTTTTTCATGGCTACAAGAAATGGATTGTATGTATTTGCAAGCCTTTTGAGTTCTTGGTTGATACTTTTGGGAGACATTTTGAGGGAGGTTATAAGGTGAGAATGGGACGGTTATGTTGAGGATTTTGAATTTTGAGTGAGTTGGAAAGTTTGAGAGTTTTTACACAAAGGATAGTAATGGATTGATGTGATGGGTGAGGAATTTTGAGTGGCTCAATGTAACAACTAGCATGCATGTGCTCTTATTTTTACGTAAAACATATTTTCAAATTTATGCACGTAAATGATAAACCGTAAACATAAACACTACCGTCACCCGTTCTAATCAATCATTGGGAGACGTAATCTTTTTAATGTCATGCATCACTTAACAAACCAATTTCCAACCGAAGTTTTACGAATTGTTCTCTTTCTAACGGTTTTGTAAAAATATCCGCAATTCGATTTTCGGTTTTACAAAAGTTAAGATTAATTGTCCCTTTTTCAACTTGTTCACGTAAAAAGTGATGCCTTATTTCAATATGTTTGGTCCGGGAATGTTGTATTGGATTTTTCGAGATGTTGATTGCACTAGTATTATCACAAAAAATAGGAGAAGATTCAAATGTAATACCAAAATCGTGCAATTGTTGACGTATCCATAGTAGTTGTGTGCAACATAGGGCGGCACTTATGTATTCATTTTCCGCCGTTGATAGAGACACGGTATTTTGCTTCTTTGAAGCCCACGTGAGCAAGCACGGTCCCATGAAGGTGGCAATTCCGGACGTGCTCTTTCTATCCAACATGCATCCCGCATAGTCGGCATCGGAAAATCCTACAAGATCAAGCTCATAGTAAGAAGGATACCAAAGATATAAATGTTGAGTTCCAATCAAGTATTTGAATATCCTTTTTACGGCTTTGAAGTGAGATTCCTTAGGATTTGCTTGAAACCTAGCACACACATACACACTATATTGAATATCGGGTCGACTTGCGGTCAAGTAGAGTAAAGAACCAATCATACCTCGATACACCTTTTCACTAACACTCTTACCATTTGGATCAAGGTCAAGTTTGAGGTTAGAAACCATAGGTGTAGCAACGGGTTTCGCATTGGTCAACCCGAACTTACTTAGCATCTCCTTCACATACTTTTGTTGATGGATCATTGTGCCCTCCTCTTTTTGCTTGATTTGGAGGCCAAGAAAGAACCCTAGTTCTCCCATCATACTCATTTCAAACTCAGATTTCATTAGATGTGTAAAATATTCACAAAGAGTTTCACTAGTTGCACCAAAGATTATGTCATCGACATATATTTGAACAAGCAACATTACATCTGAATGTGACTTGATGAATAACGTTTTATCAACCGAACCACGTATGAAGCCATTTTCTAAAAGAAATTTTGAAAGCCTATCATACCATGCTCTAGGAGCCTGTTTTAAACCATATAGTGCTTTATCAAGTTTAAAGACATGGTTCGGTGATTCATTATCCAAAAAGCCCGGTGGTTGTTCCACAAAAACTTCTTCATTAAGATAGCCATTTAGGAATGCCGATTTTACATCCATTTGAAAAAGTTTTACACCATGATGAGCTGCAAAGGCAATGAGTATTCGTATGGCTTCAAGCCTAGCTACCGGTGCAAAGGTTTCATCATAACCAATCCCCTCTTGTTGATTATACCCTTGCACCACTAGCCTTGCCTTATTCCTTACGATTTCTCCGTTATCATCAAGTTTGTTTCGAAAAACCCACCTAGTTCCAATGACTGTACGATTTGAAGGTCTAGGAACCAGATGCCATACCTCACTTCTTTTGAACCGATCCAACTCTTCTAGCATGGCCATGATCCAACAAGGATCCTCGAGAGCTTTTAAGATGTGGTCGGGTTCAATTTGTGAGAGGTAAGCATTGAAGGCACAAAAGTTTCTGAGGGAGGATCTGGTTTTTACCCCTGAGTCAAGGTCACTGGTTAGGTTTTCGAGAGGGTGAGAGCTTTGGTGTTTCCATATTTTTGGTATGGTGGTGTTGGTGGTGTTGGGAACGATTATTTGTTCGTTCTGTTCAGATGCAACAGTTTCAGAGTCTGTTGCATGAGGTTGATTTTGTGTGGGGGATTTATCATTGGGATTTTGTGGATCAATGGTTGTGCCTTGGCTTTCTTTTTCCACTCCTGACGTGCTGGCTTCATTTGAAGATGAAGCCTCGTCGGTTCCCCCTGAGTTATGGCCTGCTTCCCCATGCAAAGGTGTTTCTGACTGTTGCTCCAGATCTTCGGCTTCCAACACTTGGTTCATGTCATGACGCACCATCCCAAGCTCGAACTCATCATCATCCTCTTCATTTCTTTCTTGTTCCTGAGACATAAAAAGACTAGATTCATCAAATACAACATGAATGCTCTCTTCCATTTTCATAGTCCTCTTGTTAAAGACTTTGTAAGCCTTACTATGGTTTGAATATCCCACAAAAATTGCTTCATCACTACGGGCATCAAATTTGCCTAAGTTGTTCTTCCCATTGTTATGAACAAAGCATTTACAACCAAAGCATTTTAAGTATGAGATATTGGGTTTTCTTCCACGTAGAATTTCATAAGGTGTTTTGTTGGTGATTCTTCTAATCATGACTCTATTATAGACATAACACGAGGTGTTTACGGCTTCGGCCCAAAAGTTTCTTGGTACTTGAGAACTAATGAGCATGGTCCTAGCCATATTTTCCAAAGTTCGATTCATTCGTTCCACCACTCCATTTTGTTGCGGAGTTCGTGTGGCCGAAAAGTTATGGCTAACACCATTCTCATTACAATAGGCTTCAAAGGCAAGGTTTTCAAATTCGGTTCCATGGTCGGATCTTAAAGCACCAAGTTTTAGAGAAAATTTGTTTTCGACCATTTTGAGCCAAATTAAAAACTCACCAAAAGCCTTGTCCTTAGTTCCAAGATACAATAACCACACATTTCTAGAGCAATCATCAACAATAACACAAATGTAATTACTACCACCTTTGCTTGTGATACGCATGGGTCCGCAAAGGTCAATGTGAACAAGTTCTAAGACACGAGATGTACTAATACACTTCTTTGACTTGAATGAGCTCTTAACTTGTTTTTCTTTAACACAATCATCACACAAAGAGTTGAATTTAAAATTTATGATTGGTAAACCTTCCACTAAATCAAGTCTCCTAAGGTTGTTTAATGTTCTAGCATTTACATGGCCCAAACGTTTGTGCCAAAGCCATGGGTCATTTTTATGGACGCTCATGCACGAAAGTTTCTGACCGGATAAAGAACATAAATCAATCATATACACATCCTTGACTCGTTTACCTTCTAGTACCAACTCCTTTGTCTTTCCATTTAGGATTTTACACACATGAGCATGAAATTCAACAATATTACCTCGATCACACAATTGTGATATGCTAAGTAGATTGTGTTTTAATCCTTTGACAAGCAGCACTTTGTCCACACATAGTGATTTTGACTTACCAACCTTTCCGATACCAACAATTTCACCTTGTTTGTTATCGCCAAAAGTCACCATGCCTCCATTGTAGGCCTCTAGTGAGAGGAATTGGTCTTCTTCCCCCGTCATGTGACGAGAGCATCCGCTGTCTAAATACCAATTGCTGCTGCCCCCCACTAATGCCTACACAAATCAAACAGTTAGTTTAGGAACCCAAACAAGTTTGGGTCCCTTCTTTACACTAGACACCGAGTCCTTCTTGACCCATATTTCTTGTGCGACCTTAGTGTTTCTTTTTAGGTCAAGTTCTCTTTTAGGACAACCATTGAACTCATGACCAGTCTTTCCACAGTAATTGCAAATAACATATTCGGGTAATCCAGCATACTTACGTCGTCTGAAATCTCTTTGGCTTGGGTCTTGGTTTCGGTTGCAACAGTGTGCACTACTGTTGCATCTGAAACCAAGTCCAGAGTTTTTTAAAGCTTTTTCATTTTCTTTCGATTGCTTTAACAAGAATTCCAGAACATTCTGACTTCCTTCCCATTTGAGATAGAACTGCTTTGCATCAAGCAACTCTTTGGTCAAGGTCTCTATTTTCTTAAGTTGATCTAGACTCGTTTTTTCAAGCTTGTCAAATTTTCCTTTGACATGACTAGCTTCATCACCTAATAAGATCGCAACTTCCTCTAGTTGTTTATTATCAAGTTTGCATGAAGTGAGTTCAACCAAGAGGGAGTCACGTTCCTTTGTGAGAGATGATACTTTTCTTTTTAGAGACTCGACCTCTTTACTTAGTTCAGATTCAACGTTACATGAGTCTGTTGCATGAGTTTTTTCAGCTTTATTCACAAGACACTGATTTTGTTTTCGAAGCATTTTGACTTCCTTTTCTAGTTTGGTTATTGTACATGTTTGATCTACCTCTGTTAGACTCTCCTTTAGATTGACATTTTCCTCGGCAATACTTTCGATTTCATCTTGCATGGCAATGAGTTTATTTCCTTGGACACGACACTTATCAATAAAATCATCTAAAAGAAGACAGATTTTGTCTTTAGAAAAGGCGCGGGCCTTTTTCTTTAGACACTTTACCTCGCTTTCGGAGTCGGAACTTGAATCAACCGAGTGAGCCATGAGGCAAATGGCAGCTTCTTTCTTTGATGTTTTTGAGGTTTCGGTTTTTGATTTTGAAGAGATACTTAACTTTGCATCCAATTCTTCCTCAAGGTACTCGTCCTCATCGGAATCGGATAAACCCCAAATGGCAGTCATAACTTTGTTTTTGT
The DNA here is from genome assembly GCA_029255685.2 of Silene conica. NCBI lineage: Eukaryota > Viridiplantae > Streptophyta > Magnoliopsida > Caryophyllales > Caryophyllaceae > Silene > Silene conica. The sequence continues at coordinate 82,582,590 of CM055314.2, forward strand.
AATCTCTTTTAGCAAAATCACGCTTTTCCTTGGACTTAATATCGTCCCACTTTGGGCATTCCTTTATTTGGTGACCCTTGTCACCACATTTGAAGCAACCAAAAGTGGAATTAGATCTCCTTTTTGGAAAACGCTTTTTGCTAGCATTGTTAGTGAACTTTTGAGACCCACGACCATTAATTATGCCGGCCATGTTCTTAGTGAACATAGCGAACTCGACATCCTCATCCTCCTCATCACTTGAGAGAGCATTTAGAGCGAGTCCCTTCCCCTTTGAACTCTCATGAGAGCGTTTAATGAGTGAAAGCTCATGGGCCATAAGAGACCCCATTAGTTCATTAAGGGAAAGAGTGGCAAGGTCCTTGGCTTCCTCAATAGCCGTCACCTTCGGTTGCCACTTTTCAGTTAAGCTTCGAAGGATCTTTCGGACTAAATCCTCGGAATCAAACTCACGACCTAGGCTCTTAAGTTCATTAACAATGCAAGAGAAACGAGATGAAAGACTATTGATTGACTCGTCCTTTCCAATGTTAAACATCTCATATTGTTGCATGAGAAGGTCAACACGGTACTTTTTGACTTGAGACGTACCCTCATGAGCTAAGCTTAGGGTGTCCCAAATGTCTTTGGCCGAAGTGCAACCCGATATACGATTAATCTCTTGGTCGCCAATGCCATATTGAAGAATGGACATGGCTCTAGAGTTTTTCTCGATCTTTTTGTAATCGTTTTCATTATATTTTTCTTCATCTTTTGGTGTCGTGTTTCCATCCTTATCAGTTACCTCAATCTTAAGTGGGCCCTTTTTTATTATCATCCAACATTCATAATCAACCCCTTTAACGTAGTGTTCCATGCGGTGTTTCCACCAAGCATAGTTTTCACCTTTAAAAATTGGGTACTTAGTGTGTTTAGACTCGTCCATGATTACGGATCTTTCTCTTTGGTGGTTAAGCCTAATCAAGAGCACAAGGCTCTGATACCAGTTGAAGAATCAAGAACGAGTTTAGCACCTAAGAGGGGAAGGGGGTGAATTAGGCGACCTTTTAAAAATTCTGAAATAGCTTAAGTGTTTCACGATTTAAGGCAACAAGATCAGGGACTAAGCAACAGTATGAGGAACTGTTGCATAGAGCTGATCTATTATGAGTATAACAAGAAACGAGTAACAAGTACGAGAAAGAGCAATAAACAAACGATATAAAAAATTGGTTCAGCTCCTACTCCGGAGCCTACGTCCAACCGTTATTTTATTGAAAGTTTAGAAGCTACTCCGCTTAACTAAAACTATTACAACAAAACAACTCCCCAACCTACTCCGGTTGCATTTGCTAAGAGCTACTCCGCTCGAAGACTTGACTCAAACTTAAAGCTACTCCGCTCTAAGAGTTTGTTGTTCTACCTTTGGTTTACACGATCAATGTCTCAAGGGTTCTCTTAAAGAACATGGAGACTACTTTTAAGATCTAAACACAAGGTTCATCGAACAAACATTTATACTCATTAGAAGTGCGAACTAGTACAAGGAGATCATAGCTTTTCGAAAACAAATGAAGACTTCTTTTCAAAACAGAAACTTTTGCAAAAAATAAACTTGAAGAGTAAATGCTTAAAAGGTATTTTGCAAAGTTTAACAATTTAATGCTTAGAAAGTCTTAGCAATTAATGAGCTAAAGGGTTGGTATTTATAGAGGGTTTGGGCGAGTGAGAGGTGCTCTCAAGTTGTGTAATTTGTTTGCATAACTCTATTACCCAAGGGTTCAAATAGGAGTGTCTTTTACAATCTGAAAATGCACATGGTTGCAATGCTCAAGGTAAACTACTCAAGGCTCAAGGCAACCCACTTAAGGAAAGGAGTGTAAGAGAGAACCTCCCTTTTGTAGGTCTTATTGCCAAAAAAGGAAAAAGTAAACTTTCTTCTTTTTCTAACCCTTAGACCTCATGTGCAAATTGAGCTTTTGATTTTCAAATTAATTTCCTTCAGTTTGTAAAACATTTGAAATATGTAAATGAACCAAAACACCAACACTTTTGATAAAAATATTTTTCGAAATATAATCTCCATGACCGTACTAGAAACCCCAGTTGCAACAGTCTGTTGGACTGTTGCAAGGATTTTGCACCTCTAACAAATACGAATGAATGTTAAACTACCTTGCTTACAACATATTCCTAGACTTGGCCTTCTCTTGTCTTTGCTTGCATCTTGACATATGAACTTGTGATCTTCAATAAGCTTTATGTCACTTTTCTAATCTCTTGTATAATCAAGCAAACATTAGATTAATCAAGGTAACTTGTCATCATCAACATATTGTGTTCTAACAGAAGCCAATGCATGGCTCACTTACACTTACATAAAGCATCAAATATGCCTTACACTCTTACACACCTACTTACACACTCAATCATTTTGAACACACACAATCTCATGTGCATGCATCCTCCAATTTCACGGTTCAAATGGTCTTATTATAGACCCATTTTATCTTTGTCAATTGTGTTAATTTGTAACATGTCACATATGTTGCATAACACATGACCCTATTTGTTAATTATGCAATTTTAACTATTAAAATTCATAATCTACAAATTTATTACATTTAAATAAATATTCCAATATTTCGAAATATTATTGTATAAAAATGTAATGTCATAATTTAATTACAACTCTTTGTAATTTTATGATCAACCGTGTTCATTCTCAATTTAATCGTTTCCCAAACGAATAAATAAAACCGAGTAATAAAACGATTTTATTACTTTGAATATTATTATTATAATCTCATTATAAAATATTCGTCATATAAAATTATTTCCAAAATTTCTAGTTATTAATTAATTTGTATCCAATACAATATTAATTAATTATTCCATTGAGATGGAATTTCCTAAAGATATGACCTTAAGGGATCAACTGATCACCACCATCATATGACGATAATGTCAAACTCTAGACAGCCAATCATTATCGGTAAATGTTGATCAGTCGACTTTTAAAGAGTAACACTCCCAGTTGTGTTTCATTCAAATGAGTTTTAATTATTTCAACACACTATTGTCGAGGACACTTCCTCCAACACAAAGAAGGATGGTTGGGTAGGTTAGTGGCTAAGGTGAGGCAAAAATCGCAAGGTGATGTTGTGGGCACCTTCTTATTGCGATTGGATGGACTTGTGAGTTAGAGTAAAGGAGACTAGAACAGACCATTTAAGCTTGTGTTTTCATGGTCTTTGGCTTGTGTCGTTTGGTTCCTTTTAGGATTAGAGCAATAAGGGACGTTAGTATACATTGGGTTTTTATGCACTTGTGTTGTGGTTGTTGTTGTGCTTAATTGGAGATGCAAATTGCCAAGTGTGGGGAGGCGGTGTGGAGAGTGGATTGAAAAAATTATATGGTGTTGAGGATTGCATGGTGGTTCTACTTGTGAAGTCGTCTGATGCTATTTTCCATGAGGTATTTCTCCTTCTTCTTTTAGTGTGTCCTATGCAACATTGAGGACAATTTTTGATTCAAGTGTGGGGAGGAGAATCGTTCCGATTTGTATACATTTGTACCTGTGTGGTGTGCTTTAATTCGTTATTTAATTTAGCAAAAGAAAAAAAAAGTAAAAAGAAAGCAAAAAAATGAATCCCGGCTAGGTGAAAACCCGAGAGGGCGCCTAGGCAAGAATGGGATGTGTCCGAGAACGGAGTGAAAACCTGAAAGGGCGCTCCGGGTAAAATGAAGAATCGAGTTGCGTGCCACTGAGAGTAGATGTGAGATGGGAAAAAATGAAAAGCTAGAGCGAAAACCCGCAAGGGCGGGCGCTCTAGGCAAAATGAGAGATTTAGGTGAAAAGAAAAAATAATTCCAATGTTATTTTGTTCTCTCTTTATTGTGTTGGAGACCTTCTTGTAAGAGTTTCATTGTAAGTCTTATTAGTTTCTGTACACTTCTGTGGATCGGTGTTGGTTTGATTTTATTGAGTCCTTTGAGTTTACTCGAGGACGAGTAAAGATCTAAGTGTGGGGAAGTTGATGAGACAGTTTTAGTATGTACTAAAGAGGGTCAAATTAGTGAAGTTCAAGTAACAATGATGGTACTTTATGACTTATAATGGTACTGTAACACCCCCATTTATTTAAGAGCCTTTAGCAAGACATTCTCAAATAAATAGGACTGTTACCATCCCGGAATATCCGAGGTAGTGAATAACAAGGTAAACAAACCCAAGGTAATTTATATAAATATTGATTAAATTTTAACTTGGTATTACAACAATTACGAGTTCCAAACTTGGTAAAATGAAAGTACAACTGACGATATCTAAACGTGATCTAACTCTAAGTAGGTCCATGCCATGTCTCTCTCCATGCCCAAGCTCCTAGTCCATCTGCCACTGACCTGTAAAATCTACTCCCCATTCCGGATCATCGTAGGTGTACACGAATACATAGGGTCAACCGCGAGGTTGAGTAGAAAGATAAATAAGACAACAATATAAAATACTCCGCACCGATCCAACGCCAAATATACTCCGCACCGATCCAACACCAAATAAACTCCGCACCGATCCAACGCCAAATAAACTCCGCACCGATCCAACACCAAATAAACTCCGCACCGATCCAACGCCATATATACTCCGCACCGATCCAACACCGTATCACAAGACCCAATATATAATCACATCATATAATATCTCAGAATAATATAGATAACACAATATAACGCTCACATGATATTATAACACAAACATGCTTCAAATCAAATAAGAGTAGGTTACACAACGTCATATAACAGTATTATCCCCTACCTCAACAGCAGAATTGCAGACAAGTCCAAGGCTCGCTAGAAAAGTCCCACGCAAAACTCGCTCCCTAAACAAGTATACGTAACAAATTAATAACCTTCCCGAAACCCCATAACAACCTATGCTTTCTATATATAGAAACCTTCCATAAATGGAAAGTTTCCCAAAATAGAAACTCATTATAAATGGAAAGTTTCCATAATTAGTAACTTCCCTGACTCATTGATTTCCCGACTCATAACTCGCCACACGATAACGAATAAAAATAGAAAGATAACGAAAGACGGCTATTATTAAAATATAAGTAGTTATAACACTACTATAGTAAAAATAATAAAATTATTTTCACCATACTAACAATACTAATAATAATAATAATAATAAACACCAAAACCCGACACCCACACAACCCGACTCCAAGGCCGTTTCTCACCATCACGCGCCACCTCTACCCGCCAGCAACCACCAAACGGCGAACCTAGCACCACCACCAATCACCACAACCACCAACATCCCTTCGATCAGCACCGTTGTGGTGAACCAGGGTCCCAAACCAGACCTGGTTCCTCACGTTAAACACCAACCAGTCCTGAACACTAGCCCGTCGACACCCAACCAGCCACCCATATCACCCATATCACCCACACCCAACACTACGACCACCCTGGACACCATACCCATAAGACTCGGTGGTAACACCGTGTTGACCTCCCCCGAGTCGACGGTGTTACCACCCCCAAAGTTCCTGTAACAAGCTGTTCAGAGACAACACAGGTCGTGAAAGAGACCTCTGACAACCCCTGAAAACACCCTGATTCCGCTACACCCAGCCACCGTCGACCACCACAACTACTCTCTTCTGACACTCCTAACCACCACATGACTCCCTGACCCATGACCCGTATTAAATAGACACAACCCTGACTCAAACATAAACGTTAAGTATACAGCAGTCGTGAAAACAACGTGAAAACCGAACCCAGTAACTAAACAGACTCATAACCACCACCCTTCGCAACCGCCTTAACAACCAACGACCACCACGGATTAATCTATGTACATTCATTACGTGCTATACTACAAAATTACGCAACCAGAACGAAGATTGAAGTTGTTATAACCGACTAGAACTGCGACAGACTTACCAAGAGCAAAACTACAAAACAACAGGAATTAGTAACGTGATGACATACCCGGTTCTCGGCTAAATCGAACCACCGTGCATCCACCCATGACCACCGTGCTTAGTCTGTTACTCCCCTTCGGTGTGACGGCTGTGGTTGTGGGATATGTGAATGGAGATTAGGGTAAGGATTTGGTTTAGAGGAGGTGTACAAAACTGACGGCAAGAGGCTGTTTTCAAAATAGGGTTTTGAGTTGTGCTCTTTAGGTCAGCCGTGGGCTTGGGTGGTGCACGAATTACGAGGCCCAAGTCGATAATCTACAGGTCCAGGGATCGATCCCTCATAACAACATGCAACCCACATACATACAACCCACATACAATATGACTATTATGCTTAAAGGTCTAGGGATCGAACTCCCGTGACAACATAGTTACTTAAATCGCAAAACAACTATCGATACCAAAATAACTTAATTATCGAGCTATATTTTAGAGGTATTACAGGTACAATGCTTGGAGTTGTAATAATGGCGGAACTTGAATCCTAATATTAAAGATGAAGCTTGGAAACGATGAAGAAGAGCTTGTGGGACGGTTTTATATGTCAAAGACGGAATCTAAGCTTGAGGATAGATGGGCCCAAACTCCTATGAAAATACCTCAGACGTGTGCGCTTAAGGTGCGCTAATTGAGTGCACTAATGTGTGAAATCAACAATGGGCAGCCCCAAGGTACGACTGAAGTGCGACCAAGGCGCGACCAAGGTGCGAGTGAAGCGCGACTGAAGCGCGACCGACATGCGTTCAGATTTTAGTTTTTACCTAATTACTATATAAGTTTTCTATCTAGGTTTTGAGAAGGAGACTTAGCCGCCATTGAGACAAAAACCTTATTTTGCTATTTTCAAGACTATGTGTAAATAATTTTCCTCTTTCTTGGATTCGGGCAATTGAAGCACTCTTTATACAATTGTGAGTTTGAATGTTTTAATTTCTCTTCTTGATTATTGTGAATTGCTTAGTTCTTAATTATATGAATGTTGATTTATAATTACTAGGTGCGCAACTAGTAAGCGATCTCTTCATTCTATTGTTAGTATTGTTAATTGAATAGGATTTATTGATTAACTTTACACTAGTAACGACTAGGAATTTATATTGAACAGGATACGTTAATATTCGTTCTTAGAAGTGATTCACATAAATATATTAAGTGCAACTGGATTGTATGCGCTATTTGTTCTCTATCGAATTCTCTATATTTACTGCTGCTGTTGGATTAAACCTTGAACTGGATTGTTAAGGTTGTTTAATGGTTAGGGTTGATTAAGAACGGGATTCGTTTTAATTGACTATTCGTAAGGAGAATTGGAATTTTACATTCACGATAGAGTAATCAAGATTAGTAATTGAGACCGTCTGACAATGATCAATTGTTGTCATTGAGTGTAGATATATGCTTGGTTCCAAGACTCTTCCAAATCATTTGATACATCATACATCATTAGCTTTATTACTTAAATTGCATTAGATTTTCATCTTAGTTTGTTAGAAAATCAATCCAAAACCCCCCTTTTTGTTACGACGATCTTTAATTTCATTAGAGATCGACTTTTCCTACTGTGTGAATTGCATAAATTGTTAATCTGATTCCCTTGAGTTCGACCCTTATTTCCGCTTTACTACTGTTTAGTATCTGGATTTAAGTGATATAAATTGTTAATTTGAGGCATACGACTTTAGCCTGTCAACGAGATTGATGGAGAATCAGAGTTTGGAACGAGATTTAGGGATTAGTGAGGATATCTGGATTTGGAGCGACAAACATTGATGGAGAATAGGGGAAAGTGAGTTTTTGTTCAAGGAGAAAAGTGTTTTAATGGAGGAAGGAGGTGAGAGGGTAATTTAGGTATTAAATTAGGTTTTAAATTTAAACGGGACGAAATAAACTGATTTTCGTCATTTTTTAGCAATTTCCGTCATTTTGGTAGTAATTGTGTAAGTTTTTACACTTATTAGGTTGTTATTTGAATAATTGAACATATTAGGTAGTAAGATGTAAAATTTTAAACTTATTAGGTAGTAATATGCTAAATTGCCTTATTTTTATTATATCAAAACTTATCTTACAGAGTATGAATGATCATATATTTATAGTATACATCAATATGACTAAGGTTAATTAACATAACTAACTACAGTTAACATAAATAACTAATTATGTTAGTTACACTGTCTAATATCCCCCTACAAGCTTGAGTATGTAGGTGATAGAACTAAACCAAGCTTAGATGATAGAAAGTTATGTTGATCAGAACCCAATGCTTTGGTCATGATGTCAGCTAACTGTAATCATGTTCTGACATGCTTCGTTTGCAGAAAACCTGCTTGTTGCTTTTCTCGTACATAGTGACAGTCTATGGACAAGTGTTTTGTCCGTTCATGGAATACTGGGTTGTGAGTAAGGTGCTCTGCAGCTTTGTTATCACATAAGAGAGTAATAGGCTTAGGCACTTGTACTTTTAGTTCCTGCAATATGTTGTCTAACCATACGATTTCTGATGAAGTATAGGATAAACTTATGTATTCAGACTCAACTGAACTCTTGCTTATAGAATTATAGTCCTTTGCTTTTTAGTTTTCCAGGAAATGAGGGAGCTACCCAAGAATATGCAATATCCACTTAAGGATTTGCAAGTAAAAGCACACTGACCCCCCCAATCAGCATCACTATAGGCTGTTAGAGAGAGATCAGATGTTGCACTATAGAATAAACCCATATTATTGATAGTACCTTTGAGATATTTCAATACATGGATGGCTGCTTGCAAATGAGGTGTTCTTGTTTCACTGATGAACTGGCTAAGGTGTTGAACAAAATAAGATAAATGTGGCCTGGAAGAGTTTAAATAAAGAAGTCTTCCTACTAACCTCCTGTATATTTCTGGATTTTCTAATATTTGGCCATCATCAATAGACAGCTTCAAACCCCTTGGTAATGGAAAAGATGCAACCTTGCAGTCTTCCATTTTCATATCCTTGAGAATATCCAATGTGTATTTCCTCTGATTGATTAAGATTCCTGATTCATTTCTGACTATTTCTAAGCCAAGAAAATATCGCATATGACCCAAGTCTTTAATTGAAAACATTGAGTCCAGACCCTTCTTTATATCTGCAATCTGTATTTCATCTGTGCCAGATAGAAGAACATCATCTACATAAACGAATGCCACTGTAAATGATGTTGTTATTGTGTTATACTTATTAAATAATGAGTAATCATATTTTGATTGAGTAAAACCAACACTTTGAAAGTATTTGGTTAGCTCCTTATTCCACTGTCTACTGGCCTGTTTCAAGCCATACAATGACCTATTCAACTTGCATACTTGACCAGGCTTCACTTCATGAATACTTCTTCATCCAAATAGCCATGGAGAAAAGCGTTGTTTATGTCCAACTGATGCAAGCTCCACCCTTTGGCAGCAGCTATTGCCAGTAATGTTCTCACTGTGGTGAACTTGGCCACATGAGAAAAAAGTATCTTTGTAGTCCTTATCTTTGATTTGGTTGTATCCATTTGCTACTAACCTAGCCTTGTACCTTTCAACACAACCATCTGCTTTGTATTTTATTTTGAAAACCCAATTTGAACCAATTGCTTTCTTACCAACAGGTAAGTCTATGACTTCCCAAGTCTGGTTCTGTTCAAGAGCTTGGATTCTTTATTCATGGCCTCAATCCATTTTGGTTGGGAACTGGCTTGTTTGAAAGTATAGGGTTCAACTTCTTGCATAACCGTGGCCAAAGATGCCACATATTCAGAAGAAAATTGAGACATATCTTGATCGCAGCAGTATTGGATGTTGAAGCTAAGCTAGACAACTTCAAAGGGCAGTGATACTGTTGCAGCAGCACCGAAGGTTTACTTCACAAGTTGACCACTAAATAACAGTAAGCTCGTGTTATTTTCGATTAAAAATGTTTGAATCGAACTGAATTAGACTTATTTTAATTGATTAAACTGAGTTTAATTGGTGAACGACGTTGAACTGAGACGAACTAAACTGAAAAAAGCTAAACTGAGTTAAAAAGTTTCAGCGTAGTTTAGGCATAGTTTAAGAAATATTACGTAACATTTTTTATATAAATTCATAAACATGAAATTTTTAATTTCTGGCAAGAGTATACCCGTTAAATATACCGGTGCATTTTTGCAATCGAAAAAAAGCAACAATACTAAATTTAAAAACAAAATTGAGTAAAGTTAAAAAATTCCAATAAATAATTACAATACACAATATATCGATATATTATATCGATATTCTTAAAAGTATACCGGTTAAATATACCCGTGCATTTTTGCAATCGAAAAAAAAACGACAATACTAAATTAAAAAACAATAAAAATAACATAATATTAATATAACAACCAATAATAGTGTACAAATTTATATATTTTGCGAAATCAAATCATAAACATAACGGTACAAAATAAATCTTGAAATAACATCTATATCGATTTTAAAAAAACAATAAAAGCATGGATATATAAATACCATTATTATTATCAATTATCATGTGCATTTTAACGTAGTATCAATATAATAGAAATTGAATGCACAATATTCACGTATTATTGACACTATTCGGTAATATTAATTATCCACCATATTTTTTCTAAAAATATACCCGTGCAATTTTGCACGGGTTTAACACTAGTATTATATATAAAGATAAATAAACCATGACTCCGTCCATTTCTTATTATTTGTTTCGATTTAATTAAAATATTTTATGATCGGGACAGAGGTCCAGGCTCGTCCATTGGCAAGTTCAGAAGTAAGAACCGGGCCCAAAAGTTTCGGGGGCCCAAAACTCAGTATGGTTAGAGTACATTTACTTTTTGTTGTACTAACATATAATATGTCTTAGTGTATTGGTTTGAGCTTACATTTAACTAGATGTCCAGAGTTCAATTTCTTTTGCCTTGGATAGTAAAAACTCAATTTTTTCTCTAAAAAAACCAACTTCTTTGTTTTCTTTAGGGCCCCAAATTGGCAGTTTGAACCGGGCCTTCTAAAATCGTTGGACGGCTCTGAGAGGACACATGTGTAGAAATTGAATCACGTGAGGCCGCTCTCTTAGCGTGAGGCTGCCGGACCATTCTAAACCGTTAGATTTTAGTAGCATGGACGCACGAGATCTTGACACGTGTCCTATATAATATCAAAAAAAAAATTCATTTCTCTCTCTTTTTCTTCAACCCCAATCAACAATGTCGCTTCATTTTCCTCTCACAAATCAACAAACCTTAACAAGCAACAACAATGGCGGCGGCCGCTTCAACATCGTCATTCTCCAAGCTCTCTGCTCCTCTCCGTCACCTTCTCCTCCGTCAATCCGCCGTCACCTTCTCCTCCGTCAATCCTCCGACGACCCCGTAAACTCCGCCGTCATCTCCTCCCCCAACCTCCCCTCACCACCACCACATCCGCCCGCCGACGTTAACACATCCCCCAATTCCCAAGCTCTCTGCTCCTCTCCGCTGTACACGTCAGCGGCTTTAACGCCCGCCCAATCTCCAACTCCCGCAGCGGTCTAGGCCGAACCTCCACACACGGCGGCCGGTCCGGTCGGACTGGATACCGTACTGGCGGTCTAAACATCCCGTCGAATTCTCTAGCGCCGGTGAACTCCGGAAGCGCCACGGCGGAATTTACGGTGGTTATTGCGGCGGCTGAATCGGAAATGGAAGTTGAGGTAGATAGTTTACGATCGAGGAATTGAATCATGTAATCGAGTTTTTTACCAGCGGTTTTGATCCGATTTTTCGTCTTGATGCTGAGAAACGCTTTTTCAGCTGATACTGGCGATTGAACTTCTTCTCCGATGAACGAAAACTCGAAATCTCCATTATTGTCGTCATCTCCATTATTGTCGTCATCTTCATCATTTGGGGATAAATCTAGGGTTAGGGTTTCGGCGAGATTATTCCGTGAAACTAGAAGCTTAACTTGTGAAATTAGAAGCTTATTCTGTGAAACTAGAAGCTTAACTTGTGAAACTAGAAGCTTATTCTGTGAAACTAGAAGCTTAACTTGTGAAACTAGATGCTTAAGATGTGAAACTGTAAACAAATATTGTGAAACTGTGAAACTGTGAAACTAGAAGCTTAATTCGTGAAACTAGATGCTTAACTTGTGAAACTGGAAGCAAATATTGTGAAACTGTGAAACTGTGAAACTAGACGCTTAACTTGTGAAACTAGAAGCTTAATTTGTGAAACTAGATGCTTAACTTGTGAAACTGGAAGCAAATATTGTGAAACTTTGAAACTGTGAAACTAGATGCTTAACTTGTGAAACTAGAAGCTTATTCTGTGAAACTAGAAGCTTAACTTGTGAAACTGTGAAACTGTGAAACTAGATGCTTAACTTGTGAAACTAGAAGCTTATTCTGTGAAACTAGAAGCTTAACTTGTGAAACTGTGAAACTAGATACTTAACTTGTGAAACTAGAAGCTTAACTTGTGAAACTGGAAGCAAATATTGTGAAACTGTGAAACTATAAGCTTGGGGATGCGCGGCCTCATCCTAAGAGGCGGCCTCACGTGATCCGGCCTCCACATGTGTATATATATATATATATATATATTCGCTTATAAGCTACCAAGATCGATTGTGAAGTGAAGTTACAAATATTTGTAAGAAATGTGGAAAATCATATGCGCCTACGTGCTACTTATAACTTGTAGTTTCGTTAATGGTGATCCAAAAGTACCATGTTATTTCATCTTCGGTGACTCGTTATCGGATGCAGGGAATAACAATAACCTTGTTACGAAAGCTACGGCGAATTACGCACCCTACGGTGTCGATTTTCCAGGTGGAGTTGCAACCGGAAGATTTACCAATGGTCTTACTTTGGTTGATGTAATTAGTAAGTAATATTATTATACGTTCTGTTTTTCATTTCATAAATTCGTTATTTTATTTGTCAGCATTGACTATTTTAGACAATGATTATTCATGTTAGACCGAAATTGTATTTCAATCCGGTCTAGTTTTTGATCGTCCGAATACTCATGTATGTAATAATGTATACATGCATATACATTGTAATTTGTATATAATATTGTTAATAACTTAACTTTGTTTAATTCTCAGCTAAACTCGTTGGAATAGATGGATTAATATCACCATTTAGCACTGCATCCGGTCGCGAGATACTTAAAGGCGTGAATTATGCATCTGGTGGTTCCGGGATTCTTTCAGAGTCCGGGTCCATCTTGGTATGTAATAGCATGGTTTAAGATTATCTCGTATAAAAAAAGGGGACATTTTAGTCGGAAATTAAATCTCATTCCGATTATTTACTCGTTCATGTGTTTTCATCGATAGGGTGATCGAATATGGTTAGCTAGACAAGTGCAGAATCACGCAACAACGATTTCGAAGCTCCAATCCATGGTTGACGGACCGGTTAACAACTACTTGAACAAGTGTTTGTACACAATGAATATCGGTAGCAACGATTACATCGTTAATTACTTCATGCCTCAATACTATTCATCAATGAAGAATTTCACCCATGAACAATTCGCCACGATTCTTGCTACCGAATATGAACAACAAATTAAGGTTTTTTTTCGATCCCTTTTGCCCTTTCTTTTGGAGTCGATACTGTTTTGGTACACATTATATAACATACATGCAGACTGTTGAGACTACTCAGAGTCCCTCTAGGACTCTAACTTAGCTTTCCTAGTTACATGTATATTGTTAGCTATAGTTTCCTATTACTAGTCCTCTTATTCTATTGTTAGAATACTACTACTATATATAACTACTCAATGTACAATCACAATAATCAATAAATCAATAATACAATATCAAACATTAAACTTTACACAACAAAATCACTGAAGCTGGCTGGCATTAAAAAAAAACCGTCTCATAGGAAACTAATCGTTCAATAATGAAAATGACGAATTTGGCAGGCGCTATATGATTATGGAGCAAGGAAAACGGCGATATTTGGGATCGGATTGATAGGATGCACTCCTGCGGAAATGCGTATGCACAATGCAATTTTTTGCGTAGACGAGATCAATGATGCCGTCCGTATATTGAATAAGAAGCTATTGGAGCTCGTCAAGTCATTAAACAAAAACCTTGCCGGCGCAAAGTTTACGTTCATTGACATCTCCGGCGTACAAAACGCTTCCCCTCTTGCTATCGGTTAGTTAACTCCGCTTAATTACCTTTCGTTTAGCCGATGTCCCACGGACACCGGCGTAGTTAAGATTGGATATTTCAGTTGATTATTCCAAAATAAAAATTGCGTTGAAAATTATATTGCGACTTATTCAAATTAAAAAAAAGTTATATATACTACATAATAATTTGTATGAATAAAATAGAGTGTTTGATTGCAGGTCCACTCGCTGATATGACGTGTTGTGAACTAAGGAGCGATTATAATTGTAAACCAAACGTACGACCATGTCGATTTAGGGACATCTACGCATAGGGATGTCAATGGGGTGGGTCTTGGCGGGTCTCGCCCCGCACCCGCCCCACGTGGGGCGGGTGTGGGTAATAATTTGGCGGGTCGTGGGGCGGGGATGAGTTTCAAAAGCATCATTCGTCGCGGGTCGCGGGGCGGGTGTGGGTTTCACATGAGACCCGCCCCACACCCACCCCGCCCCACACCCACCCCGCTCGCCCCGCCCCACATGTCCCCGCCCCGCTTATAACCACCTAATAAATAATAATATCTAATAGTAATATAAAAGAATAATAAGATAAAAAAATATAACTTCAAATAATAAAAAATAACTTCTAATAAATTAAATTTATCCTACCCAGCTATCCACTTCCCCAGGCCCAAACAAGTAAATAAGTAAAATAACCCACTAACTCAAACTACCCACTACCCAGACTACCCACTTCCCCAGTCCAATAAGGCAATAAACAATAATCATTCGTAAATCGTTATCACTACATTCAGGTCATTCACTAACTACCCAAATTCCCATAAATCCCCATTTTCCCAAACTGATAAAACAATCGGAGCTGAAGAACTGAAGATGAAGAATTGAAGAGTATTTATTGTGTAGTTTTGTTTACTCTTCTAGTACTCTGTCAGAATTTTGGCTTTCGGCTGCTGTTTGTGCATGTTTTTGGTGGATATTTGTATGTAAAACCGTTTTGGCTCTACGGACTCTAGTTAATTGAATGTTAAGGCATTTTGCGAAAACTTATTATTTATACAAGTAGTACGAAAAGTATATTTTAGATTTAAGATTTACATTTCTTGAGGAGATAGGCGGGTCAACCGCGGGTCCCCGCGGGGCGGGGATGGTTTTGAATAGTTCAACCCGCCGCGGGTCGCGGGGCGGGCGCGGGTGCGCATTAAAAGTTCGCGGGGCGGGCGCGGGTTGACCCCCCTCCGCACCCGCCCCGCCCCATTGACATCCCTATCTACGCATTCATGGATGGATTTCATCCAACGGAAATTCTACATAAATTAACTGCTAAACTAGCGTTTAATTCTCCTTTACGTTTGTTTGTTGACCCTGTAGATATCAAAACTCTTATCAGTTTTAACACTGCCTATGATATTTGACATTTTTATGTATTTTGTATCTAACACTTTTCATATTATTCAATTCTTTTTTTGTGTCCATATAATATTAAACCTAATCAAATCCAGGGTCGATCCTTTCCATATGGCTGACGGCCTGACGCTTCATGTGTTAATCTATCAAGTAAATGGACGATAATTAACGTGTATCATAAAGACATATCTCAAAAAATCGATATAGTCCGTCGTAATATTATTTGACAAGTATTTTAAGGGACCCACCTCCCGGACTCAAATTGGTGATCGAATGCAAAACGATAAAATCCGTTGTTTTCGCAAAAGAGCGTATAGAGTCCATACAGTATCGACGTATAATCCAAATCATCCACGTTGTATTGCCAAGTAATAACAAACAATGACACTTTTTTATGTTATTGTTTACATTATTTATTAAAATAATAAATTCATTTTAGAGTACTATGGTATAGCTAACCTATACGACATTGACACGATTTTGTCGTTGATTATAAAACCAATATAATAGAATAGATAAACAAATAATAAATAAATCTTAATACGCTGAAATAGAAGAAGAATATTTACTTATCTAATTATTTTTTATTTTTTATTTTTTTTAAAAAGAAAACCGGTATTATTAATTAATCAAATCGACATCGGCCAAGCTAAGGACGGAGGGAGGAAAATCATGACTATCAGACGTTCCTCGCCCTTCGCCAAACATAGCCGTGCACAAAAATGAGCAACCGTGTTGCCCTCTCGCTTAATGTGACAAACTCCCGTTACACGGCAAACGAACACAACAGTTCTCGGATTTCGCTAATGCACAAAGCAAAGAAATCCCTCCCTATCGACCCCTCCTTGTTCTTTTCCGCTTAATTTCATGACCTCACTTATTTAATTAGGGTAGAACTTAACTCTTTTTAGTGGTAAACAACTGACTTTGTCTTAAAGAAGCCTAAGATCTTGTTCTTTTCCGCTTAATTTCATGACCTCACTGTTCCGTTCAACTCACTTTTAACTCCTCAATTTAATTTATTTGAGTTTCATTTAGTTTAGCACAATTAAACTATACATAAATGAATACAAATTCCAACTTTCCAAGCAATATTCTGAATTATTTATGCAAGTTGTTCTTTAATAATGAGAGATTAAAGTTAGACTTAACAAGTTGATTATTATTAAGTTCATTATTAATAGTAATGAGACGTGATTAGCTGACAAGATCTTTTGGGGGCCGGCATACCAATCCGTATTCATAACGGTGACAACGTATATTAGTTGACCTTCATAGTTCATATCCAATAAATCTACGTCATTCGGCAAGTGTTACTTGCGACGGACCTATCCGTTACAAGTTTTCGATTAGTCAAATACTACCTATATAGATAGATGAGACAAAACAGTTTGCTGCAGAGTAACAAAGAATACATGTTACATTACAATTAACGAATTACGAAAAATTGACCCATTTAATTATATTCTTAAAGAGCCATTTATTTGATGGAATTGTCAATTGATTTTAGAATACAATGTAGAGGCTTTTTGGAAAGAATTCAATAACATGTATTTTTGAAAATGCAAATTTCATATTCCACATCGATAATACAATACAGGAGGTGAAAAATCTTCTTTATAAGTAATTACCAATATAATAGTACGAAATTTTTTGGATAGAACCCAAGAGTAAATCCATTACCGGTTCGTTCAAATTGGACAATATCTTACTATTATGGATTTATGGACTGTGAACACCGATGCAACGGAGACACTATATACATACGAGGTATTCACGCTTTCACACATCAAATAATATCAAAGACTCGTATATTATAGACAGTAAACATTGATACTGCAGAAGCTCAACACAAGATATTCACGCTTCCACATAACAAATATATCGAGATTCGAACCTTATTTATAAGCACCGGCCGTCAATTTCTTAGAGATCATGCCCATGAACCGTTGCAAGATGGTACGTAGTAAGATAATGTATTAGGTCAAACTTGACATGAAAACAAAAAAACAATATTTACATAACGTTTCTTAGCAAACAGACGTGGATCAAACGAAATGCTAATTAATATATAATGAACAATAACTAAATTAGTTGACTATATCATTGTAAAGTTATAAGCAAACATATTCAAAAAATGTCGAAATTCTTATGTTCTTATATGCTTCTTATAATAACTTATAATTTCGTTAATGGCGACCCAAACGTACCATGTTATTTCATCTTCGGAGACTCGTTGTCGGATGCCGGAAATAACAACGATCTAGTAACAAATGCTACAGCAAATTATGCTCCTTATGGTGTTGATTTTCCGGGGGGTGTTGCGACGGGAAGATTTACTAACGGCCTCACTTCGGTTGACATACTTAGTAAGTAATATTTCCGTTACGATTTTAGTTCATGAGGTTAGACGTTGGTCTAGACCGTACCGTGACGTAGAGCTGGACAACGTAGCGGGCCAGCCCTATTACGTGGGCCGATTTTTCTAGCCCACACAGGGTTAGGGCAGGGCCAGCCCAGCCCGGTAGCGAATAAGGCCAGGGCCAGAGCCGGACCAGGCCTATCAGCAGCACCGTGTAAAATGTAGTCCTGCCCACTAATAAAACTGACACAGCTAACATAAATACATCCCACAAACAACTAGTAGCCCAAAAGGCTGGGCCAGGGCTGACATTTCCTGACCCGACCCAGTACAACCCAGCCCTATATTATTTTAGGGCCGTGCCAGGGCTGACTTTCTTCAGCCCGGCCCGGCCCAACCCATTGTACAACCCTACCGCGACTACTAACTAAATAGGCTATGTTTATTTCTTAGCCAGCCTCGTGGGCATTCAAGGATTAATTTTACCGTTTAGCACCGCATCTGGTTTAGAGATACGGAAAGGTGTCAATTATGCATCTGGTGGTGCTGGAATTCTCTCTGAATCAGGGTCTCATTTGGTAATGTTTGAACGTCTATGATCGATCACTACCGTACATATAAATATAGTATAGTCGTTTTATATAAGAACGTGTGATATTAACGTTGTTAAATTTCTCGTCTTTTCCGTCATAGGGTGATCGGATATGGTTAGCTAGGCAAGTGAAAAATCATGGAATAACAATTTCGAAGCTCCAATCCATGGTTGAAGGACCGGTTAACAATTACTTGAACAAATGTTTGTACACGGTGAATATCGGTAGCAACGACTATATCAATAATTACTTCATGCCGAAATTATATTCATCGATGAAGGATTTCAATCCTGATCAATTTGCTACGATTCTTGTTACCGAATATGAACAACAACTTAAGGTAAACACTATGGATACAACCAGGGACGAAGCTCGAATGAAATTGGTGAGGGGGCCGAAAAATTATATTAGTCATACAATTAACACAAATTCTCATTTTTTACGGCGGTATCCGTCATTAGTTTGTGACGGATACCGTTTCCTCACACAAAATACCCATGAGAGGTGAGTGAAAAAGCACATAAAGGGTGCCCCACCTTGTTCCCCTCCCTTTGGAAAAAAATAAACATAACAAATGTTTCAAAATCTGACAATAACAACAAGGGGAGTCGAAGACGTGATCTCTTGATTAGTAGTAAATAATGTTTACCATCTAAGCCACTCAATTAATTTGTGAATAATAATATACACAAAATTATTTATATCGACCCCGGGCAGTGGCCCTGCGGGCCCTGCCTTAGCTTCGTCATTGGATACAACTCTCGTACGAGTAATTAATTGTTCGATAATTAAAAGGACGGTTTTAATGATAACGGGTTTGTTGTTTTGGTAGACATTATATGAGTATGGAGCAAGGAGGACAGCTATATCCGGGCTCGGGTTGATAGGATGCACTCCTGCAGAAATGCGGATGAACAATGCAACTTTCTGTGTAAAACAGATTAATGAAGCCGTCGATACCATGAATCAAAAGCTTCGAAAACTTGTCGATTCTTTGAATGTAAAACTAGCCGGCGCAAAGTTTACGTTCATCGACATCGCCGGCTTGCAGAAGGCATCCCCTCTCTCTTTTGGTTAGTTAACTCTATTCAAGTACCAACTTAGTTAGGCCTCTTAGGCCCTGATCTTTTGAGCTGAAATGAGCTGAATTGAATTAATTGGACTAGAGCTTAATTGAACTAAATTCAGTGAAACTGTGATGAAGTGAATTTTGTGAAAAGATTAACTGAACATAATTGATTGATCGTAACGTAAATTAAACTTAATGGAATACAGCCAAGCAAAATTGAAAGGATTTAAAACTACAACAACAATATTAACCCCAAAGTTTGTTTTTTTACAGGTCCTTTCGTAAATGCTACGTGTTGCGAAGTAAGAAGCGATTATCAATGTAAACGGAATGTACGACCGTGTGATTTTAGGGACGCCTATGCATTCATGGACGGATTTCACCCAACCGAAATTCTGCATAAACTAAGTGCTGAATTGTCGTTTAATTCCCCTTTACATTTGTTTGTTCATCCTGTAGACATTAAAACTCTTATCAGCTCTTAGTTCTTGTTGAATTTTCACGTACGTATAACTTGTACATTCGATTCCTTAAGATAATATTGATTACGTGCGTGCATGATACTAAAATTACTAATCATAAGGTATATTACCGTCTAATCCTTTGTGCCCTTAAGCGTTTTGCGACTCCTGCTCGTGCAAAAGGCCGGGCAATTGAATGCGAAGGGAGAGTTACTGGTAGAATTGCAAAATGGGTTAATCATGTCGATTTGGGTTGGACGGTACGGTTCGCAAGAATTTCGGTCGGGCTGGCAGTTTATTTTGGAATCATGTCATTTTCATGTATGTTATTCTCAAGTAATCGAGAGATAAGCCCTGTTTGGCAATGATAGACGCAGAATTTTAATAACGGATAACATTAGCGGAATACGGTTAACAAATTTTAGTAGCAAATTTGACTATTAAATTAAATTAGCAGATTAAGAAGGTGTGTATGGTAATTAACAGATTGTAGTATAATTAGAATGATTTCATGAATAAACTGGATATGCTAATACAATATGATGCTAATAACAACATATCAAATTAGCAGCATATTCAAATTAGTAAATACCGGCCAATATGCTATCAAAAAGTCATTTACCAAACATATGAAAACGGTATATTGATAAGTCAACCTATTAATTAGGCAGTAATCTACTAATTTCACTCAATATGCTGCTTATCAAACGGAGCCATAATGATCTGTTTGCACAATATATATTTGGGTTAGGACATGGTAAAACTAATCTGACCCAATAAGGCTGATCCAAGACCCAAAAATTACACAAAATGCATAACCCGAAAGTAATTTGAGACCCGAATTGACTCGTCTAGAACCACGATGACTTAACTAAGACAAAATCATGACCCGAAATGACCTGATCCGAAGTGTTCCGATCCAAAAATGACCGGATTTGAAACCGGTTGAATAAATTGTTGACCCGAAATTACCTGAAGCCGACCCGAATGACTTATTTGCCAAGTCTATTTCGGACGTTGATTTGGGTTGTTCGGAATGCGACAATTTTAAGGCACAAAGTGATCATTTTATGTTTAAAATTGTGCACTTTTAATTTCAAAAAAATTAACATATAACCATATTTGATTTTCATATACAGCATGCCATTTTTATGGTAATAAAAACTTTTAATGGAGGCTGATTCCAAGATCAAAATTCAAAATAGTATTCTAAAATGATTATTTTTGTCATATTCTACAACGTAAGGGAAAAATAATTATCAACGAATGTTTTCTAGAGTTTTTTTTACGAAAACATTAAATGAACCATAAATTCGATTTTAAAGTTGTAAATGTTCATTTTTGTTTATCAAATTACTAATTTTTAACCCGTGCAAAATTGCATGGTATAGATTTAAGAATATCGATATAATAATTAATATTTAACCATGTTAAACTAAAATATATGTATATTTTATATTCTATTTCTTTTTTGATAACAAAATTTTTTGATATACTCATTTTAGTGGATAAGTTTAATATCTATAACGAATTCCTTGAGATTATTATTTTAATGAAATGTTCATCTACTTAACAGAGTTTTATAATTCTTTTATTTTGTTAACCTTTTGTAGATCTCATTTTTAAAATTGGAGATTATAACAGTAATATTTATTACATTTTTTGTTGAAAAATATATCTTATTCAAAAAATTACTCCAATTTAGTAATATCACAATAAAATGCTATAACGATGGTCAAAATGTTAGAGTTACAAGTTTGTAAAATTTAGTAATATCACAAAAAATGCTATAGCGTTATTTGTTTTACCATTTTTTTCCATTTATATCTTCATCGTCAAATAATGTTTTTTGTTCATTTTTTTATTTTTTTATTTTATTATATTGATTAGACTTTGTGCACTATTGGAAAAATTCTGCATTTTCATATTATATTATTTATGCAACATAAATGAAATTGAGGATGATGGTTCATTGAAGTTTTGTATTAATTATTCAATGAAATTCTATTAACAAAGTTGGTATATATAGCATGAAATGTTCTTGTATTAATATAGATAAGATTATGTATATATAAAACGGATATGTTGTATTATAATTTTGGAAAACTCAAGTCGCAATATTTTGGATCAACATTTTAGTCTTTTTTTTTTAATTTCAAACTATTACCCAATAAATTGTTAATTATTGTTGTTTATAGTAAATTATGTATTATTTATTGGGAATAAATTATTATGTAATAGTTCCGGACAGACGATATTCGAAATTATTATCAAGTCATATAATATTTTGAACCAACATTTTAGTCTTTTTTTAAATTTCTAACTATTACCCAATAAATTATTAATTATTATTGTTTATAGTAAACTAGTTTAGCACCCGTACAATTTGTACGGGCATATGTAGATAACATTTGTAATTAAGTTTTAAGTTTGTATACTATAACACAATATTAGTCGAAATGTTAATTTTTTTCTATAAACGATATTACATAGAAATATGTATCCCGAAATCAACCATAATGAATGACATGATGTAATTAACAAATAGAAATTATTACTTACACAACTGCTAATTAGATAATTTTCATAATTTAGAGCAGATGATTTTTTCTAATCATTATAATAATCAAAATATTTAAATAATCTATTTCTTTTTTTGTCATTTATTACACCAATATCGTCATTAAAAGATACTCCCTTATCACGTATGGATCAAGAATAAACTCTATTAGTTGGGTAGCATGTATTAGCTACACTACACCAAAGCTAAAAAATTGGGAAAAATTTATGATTATTTTTCACAAAAAACTACTGTAAATTGAATATGATTAAAATATTATCTAAAAAATATTTTAACTTTTTAAAACCCAAAAAATATTTTAATTAAAAAACGTTAGAAAATTTTCTTAACCCGTATTCTAAACCTAAACCGACCCATACCCCGTATGAGTTCACCCGAACTTTGGACCGACCGTTTGATAGGTCTATGCAATATACATCCACCATCAAATAAAATAACTACTTCAAGTCTTTTAACTTGCATCTCAAGATAGAATACATAAATTGTGGGTACAAATGTATAAACCATGTCTGTTATCGTTAATAAATTGATTTTGAGAGCATATAAAATGTTATCGTCAATACGATATAGTATTATATAGCCATGATGAGTTTAGTACGTCATACATTTACTTTTTTACTTGTAAATTTATTCTTAATTCTTGGTGTAAAACAAAACTCTGGCCAAACGGGCAAATAATCGTGATGGCGTAGCCGCGTAGGGAACAAAATAATCCTACGTATATTCATAGCTATCTTAATTCACTTATCTAACTGTGATTGCATGTATCTTCCCACTGCTTTTATTTTTGACATATTTCAAACTTATTTTTTTGTTTGTAAATAAACATGGAGTTTGCCATGTATTGTCATATATTAGTCATATATAGAATATTTTTTATACATCTGATATTTTATGTAACATGCGATACTTTATACGCAAAACTATAATTATTTTAATAGCCCTTAATATATCATAAAGTACGAAAAGTTAAATTAATATTATATATATTGTGTAATAGTCTATACTTTTTATGTGAAACAAAATTTTAAATATAAATCTAGTTTGAGTAGAGATAGAATATATTTTACAAATTAATTTATATATGCACGCATCATTTGGTCTTTATAAAGATATATTTATTTATTAATACATTAACATGAGTATTTGATAGAATTGGATTATTATATCTTAAATGTGGGATTTAAATATTTAACTTTGCGCTATAACATTTCTTATAAAATATATAAATAATTATATTAAGAGTTCATACATTTAACTGTCAGGTAATATCTTAAATGTGAGATCTAAATATTTAACTTTGCTCTATAACATTTCTTAATAATTATATTAAGAGTCTATATATATTAACATAAACAAAACTCTTAATATAATGTTAAATATATGAACTCCTAAAATATTGTTAAATATATTTTATCAGTCAGGCAATATAATTTAAAATATAAAATTTTAAATGTAATACTTTAACTTCGCACCCTCTTAATTTTACTATACATAATTTCTTTTGGTGTTTATTTTATAAAATATATCATTTAAATGCTATTAAGTAATACTTATGTGAGAAAATTTTATAGATAAATGTTAACAAAATACATTCCCGTGCAACTTTGCCAACTAATAAAGTTGATTATTAATTTTATGAGTATATAAAATTTTAAATATAAATCTTTATGCGAGTAGAGATGAGCAATAAATTTGTATACGGAAAGATATTGCCAAATAAAAGATACAATAAGAGTGTAACTTTGGTAAGTTTTTAATGTAATATAAATATGGTAGAGAAATCTTTTAAGAAGATATTGTACATATACATATTGCTAAGTATAAGATACGCAGTATAATTTTAGTATTTTAAGCTTTGGGCGGGAAAATTTTTAACGTGGAAGTGACACGTGTCCAACCTAATGTATAGTGGTTCTTCTTTTATACTTATATATAGATTATGTATTATTTATTGGGTATAAATTATTATGTAATAGTTCCGGACTGACGATATTCAAAATTATTATATTTTGTTATATAATACAAGTATTTAATTTCATGTTCTACACATTGATAGTAGTTTAAACAGAAATTAATGTTTACGACTATTACGTAAGACTTTTGATATAAGTTCGTAAACATTAATTTGTACGTAAACAATTGAATTTTAGGTAGTTATTTCGCATTAAAAGCATCATATAATATTGCGGGTTCCACAAGAGAAATTAGAAAAAAAAACGGGTTGATGACGTGGCTCAACCAGAGCCTCCTAAATGTTTTTGCAATTATATAAACTAGTGTTAAACCCGTGCAATTTGCACGGGTATATTTTTAGAAAAAATATGGTGGATAATTAATATTATCGAATAGTGTCAATAATACGTGAATATTGTGCATTCAATTTCTATTATATTGATAATACGTTAAAATGCACATGATAATAATAATGGTATTTATATATATCCATTCTTTTATTGTTTTTTTTTTTAAATCGATATAGATGTTATTTCAAGGTTTATTTTGTACCGTTATGTTTATGATTTGATTTCGCAAAATATATAAATTTGTACACTATTATTGGTTGTTATATTAATATTATGTTATTTTTATTGTTTTTAATTTAGTATTGTCGCTTTTTTTTCGATTGCAAAAATGCACCGGTATATTTAACCGGTATACTTTTAAGAACATCGATATAATATATCGATATATTGTGTATTGGAATTATTTATTGGAATTTTTTAACTTTACTCAATTTTGTTTTTAAATTTAGTATTGTCGATTTTTTTCGATTGCAAAAATGCACCGGTATATTTAACGGGTTACTCTTGCCAGAAAAAAAATCACAATTGCATTGATGATGTGGCGCGTCGAGGGCTTCTGAAATGATTGAGTAATTATATAGATAAGATAAGATAGAGGTTGAAGAGGTAATCAATTTTTTTTAAAAATGGTCAATTTCAATTTCTAACCTACAATTTATACTCTGATGATTTTGAGAACGATACAAAAGTTAAGATGTATTAATCTAGTTGTCAAGACGGGTATTGTGGACAATAGGCCTCAGATTCGAATCCCTTTCCGCCTCTATTATTTGGTTACCTATCTCCTAAGAATCTTTAATTCCTGCTAAATACAACCTCATATATCACAATCAAACAACATTTTTGGACAAAAAATCTTAAAATAAAATATCTGTTTTAGATGAAAATTTGCCTAAAATTTGGCTACTAACAGAAGAGATGTTCTTATAGAGTCGTGCATGTTCTTTAACCAAATGCTTTAGGTACATATAGCACTCGCTCAACTGGCAAACGACACAAGAGTTGGTCTCATGATTAATTTGTCATTGCAGTTTACGCCTAACTAATTAACTAAATGGTCCAAATCAAATCTCCCTTATTTGACCACACAAATTCCCTTCTGTCATACGAGCAGCAAATAAGGAGGTGATTGGGTGTAACTCGTTATCAGAGAGACTTACTAACTCATAAACAGATGTTATATATAATGTCTATTACCAACGATTTAGACGAAAATGGACCCATTTAAATACAAATCAAGCTAAGGGTATTAGCAGTGGTGTTCATTGGAGAGGTTCATAATAAATGAACGAACTGACACCATTGTTGAGTAGCATTTGTCTTTCGTTCCTAGATGAACGTTTGTGTAAAAGAATTTGGTTCATCACTGTACATGAGACCCATCCTTGAGTATTTTATGTGTAGAAATTAAACTTTGGTAGTGACTGGATTGTGGGTGAGACTCATTTATAAATTTGGATGAACTTGTACTGTACTATATATGGTTGACACTGGTTTCATAAGGTTGAGTTTGCACTTTGCACTTTAGCAATTTGGCGGTGATATGACGGCAAATGAACTTAATATGAACATGAGTCATTATATAACGTTATAATAGAAAATAGATGTGGAACGAACAAATTAAAGTTCAAATATATAAGAATACTATATATAAATAGCTACTAATAATTATGATTTCTGAAGTGTTATTAGCAAACATATACTTGAAAATGTCGAAATTCTTATGTTCTTATATATTTCTTATAATAACTAGTAGTTTTGTTAATGGTGATCCAAATGTACCATGTTATTTCATCTTCGGCGACTCGTTGTCGGATGCAGGCAATAACAATAACCTTGTTACGAAAGCTACACTAAATTACGCACCCTATGGTGTCGATTTTCCGGGTGGTATTCCAACCGGAAGATTTACCAATGGCCTCACTTCCGTCGATATACTTAGTAAGTATATATTCCGTAATACTTTTATTACGATTTTTAGATGAAGAATCGCCTCATTTGATCTTAATTCAATTTTCGTGTTGTTTATATCTTAGCCGGCCTGGTGGGCATTCAGGGATTAATTTCGCCATTTCGCACGGCATATGGTTTAGAGATACGAAAAGGCGTCAATTATGCATCTGGCAGTAGTGGATTACTCTCCGAATCAGGGTTCCACTTGGTAATGTTCGAACGTCTATCATCACTCATCAGTATTGTATATA
Organism: Silene conica; assembly: GCA_029255685.2. Taxonomy (NCBI): domain Eukaryota; kingdom Viridiplantae; phylum Streptophyta; class Magnoliopsida; order Caryophyllales; family Caryophyllaceae; genus Silene; species Silene conica. The sequence continues at coordinate 82,609,714 of CM055314.2, forward strand.
ATATATTCGCTCCGATTTTCTGCGTTGTTCATCTTTTCATTTTGGTTTAATAACATTGATATTTCTTTTTTCTTCTTTTGGACAACAGTGTGTGGTCCAAAATCAATTTAATTTGGGGCCATATGTATTGTGGGGTCCAAAGTGATTCCCTTATTTTTTGTGTCAAAATGAAAAGGGAATAACACAAGAAATCGGAGGGAGTATATAATACAGTCTTATACAAGAATGTGTGATATTAAAGTCAGGCAACGACATATTGTAGGGTGATCGGATATGGTTGGCTAGGCATGTGAAACAACATGGAATAACAATATCGAAGCTCCAATCCATGGTCGATGGACCGGTTAACAACTACTTGAACAAATGTTTGTACACGGTGAATACCGGCAGCAACGATTATATCAACAATTACTTCATGCCGAAATTATATTCATCCAAAAGGGATTTCAATCCTGATCAATTTGCCACGATTCTTGTTACCGAATATGAACAACAACTTAAGGTATGTAAACACCGTGATTTTAATCAAGTGGTGTTAGTCAGTGGTAACTGAGTTAAACCTTAAAGCTTACAGAAATGCAGGAGTTGAGAGGTCTCAGTTCGATGACCACTTGGCCACTGCAGCTCCCAAAGGGTGGCTTACATACCACATGTGGTGCGGGAATGCATGGGCTCGGGAGATTAAACCCCCGTCACCAAAAAAAAAACGCGACTTGAATAAAATGGGACCGTCTCATATCATATTTGAATTATTAGTATCATTATCCAAGTGACGGTTTTAATGATGACGGGTTTGTTGTTTTGGTAGACATTATACGAGTATGGAGCAAGGAGGACAGCAATATTTGGGCTTGGGTTGATAGGATGCATTCCTGCAGAAATGCGGATGAACAACGTAACTACGTGCGTTGAAGAGATTAATGAAGCCGTCGATATCATGAATCAAAAGCTTGTGAAGCTTGTTGATTCTTTGAACGTAAAACTTGCCGGTGCAAAGTTTACGCTCATTGATATCGCGGCCGTGCAGAAAGCGGCCCCTCTGGCTTTTGGTTAGTTAAGTCTTAGGCCTCTTAGATTTTTTATCTGATTTTTGACATTAAATTGTGTTCGATTTCTAACCGGTTCTTTTGCAGATGTTACTTGTTGCGAACTAAGAAGCGATAATCAATGCGAACGGAATGTACAACCATGTGGTTTCAGGGACGTGTATTCATTCATGGACGGATTTCATCCGACAGAAATTCTGAATGAACCAATTGCAGAATTGTCGTTTAATTCCCCGTTAGATTTGTTTGTTCATCCTGTGAACATTAGAACTCTTATCAGCTCTTAGCTCTTGTGAATTCTCACGTATATGTGCTATTATTCCTTGCACATAATATTGGTTATGTGCATGATATTAATCACAGAAAATACAGAAAATACAACCAATCGTATACATTTGTTAATATAGATTTTGAATTTTATAACAAAGAATTTGAACTTACACGTACATTTTACGAGTTTTATTAAAAAGAATCCCTACGTCATCCTTGTGCCGGTCCGGACAGTTCAGAAGTCATACTAGACCAAGGGACAGATCAGTCAGACCTTGAAAATGCATACCCAAGTGGTGGGTTTTGGTGGGTTGGGCCTAGAGTTGATCAGATTGCCTAAGTCCGATGATCTGACCCGGGCCAGTCCAATTTTTTGGGACTGGGCCTGATAGTTTGTCCCAAAAACCTGTAGCCCAGCCTAAAAGAAGTCCGATATAAATATAGGGCCGAGTTTGGGCCAACTTAAAGGCCCTGTTTTTGGCCCATCCCGGCCAGACCCGAAATTATTTTTTTTAAACAAAGAAAATTCGAAAGTTGGAATCGTATATCATATCACACTAATAATCTAATATCACTAATCTATTGAATTATCAACTTTGCGGATATTTTTATATTTTTATCAAATGTATCGTATAACTTAAATTAGTTAGTGTACTAATAATTTTTTGTCAACTCATGAGTAATATATCTATTATCAGAGGCGGAGCTATTTCTGGGACCTAGGGGCCATGGCCCGGGCTAGAAAATAAGTATCATATGTATAATTAAATATACATTCTAAGTTAGTAGCTAAGTTGGTTATTGATTGTTACTTTCAGACTTGAGAACAAGGGTTCAACTCTCCTTATTGCTTATATACTTTTCGGCTCTCTCTCACTTTACACATTTCTATTTTGTTGATTGCTTCGTATTGTATTATTTTGGTCCATTTTAATCCGTATAGCCCGAACAATTATGGACTTAGCCAAAAAAACGGCCCACATTTCCGGCCTGTTTCGACCCATGTATTTGGATCGTTTATTTAGCATGAGCCCGACTCATGATTAGGTCTATTTGGGTCGGGGCGACTCGTGCAAGTGGCCAGCTCAGCAGCTCTAGTTAATTATTGGTTGAAGACGGAGCCAAATTTATTGTGTTGCAAAGTAATGAGAAAGACGTAGTTAAAAGTCTTAGAGAGCCAGCCCATGAAACTTTAGCTGCAAGATGGTTAATAATAATCATTAATGTAATCCGTAGTTCAAATTTGACAATGGAAACAAAAATAATACATATCACTCATGTAACGTTATCATATAAATCAGGGCGTCTAAGACCTTGTTCGGCCGGGAGCACGGCACCGGACCTTGTTTTGGTGATGAAATTTACAAGTTTTATTGATTGATTCACTTCATAGTTCATGCATTAAAATATAATATTTTATATTTTATATTTATATTTGAGGGCTCATTTGTTTCAGACGTCGTGCACATAACACAGCCATGGAATGATAAATAGCCACTAATATTGGTTAAGTGTTATGTATATGAATAGCTATAGCTACAACATCAATTGTAAAGTTATAAGCCAATGTACGAAATGTGGAAATTCGTATATGCTAATATGCTACTTATAACTTGTAGTTTTGTTCATGGCGATCCAAAAGTACCGTGTTATTTCATTTTTGGGGATTCTTGGTTCGATTCTGGCAATAATAATAACCTAATTACCGAAGCTAAAGCAAATTACCCACCGTATGGTGTTGATTTTCCTGGCGGCCTTGCAACCGGAAGGTTTACCAATGGCCTTAATATTGGTGATGTACTCGGTATGTAATACTTCTGTTACAATCTTAGTTCAGTTTAAATCAACTCGTGTATTTATACACAAACATTTTAATTTGTACTTGTGTCTTAGCCAGCCTTGTGGGCATTGAAGGATTTATATTACCGTTTAGCAACGCATCTGGTTCAGAGATGCTGAAAGGCGTCAATTATGCATCTGGTGGTGCCGGAATACACTCCGAATCTGGGTCCCACTTGGTATCGTACTTTCATACATAATTATAGAACTGTCTTACACAAGAATTCGCGATATTTTGGTTGTCATTGCGTTGATTACTCATTCGGGTTTTCATGTTGTAGGGAGATCGAATATGGTTAGCTAGGCAAGTGAAAAATCACGGAACAACAATTTCGAAGCTTCAATCCATGGTTGAAGGACCGGTTAACAAGTACTTGAACAAATGCTTGTACACAGTGAGTATCGGCAGCAACGATTACATAAGTAACTACTTCATGCCTCAATTTTATTCATCAATGAAGCATTTCAATCTTGATCAATTCGCCACGATTCTTGTTAACGAATATGAACAACAACTTACGGTAAGACATGACTTAATATTACTTATTTTCTCTGTTCTAGTGATATGTTTTGGTGCGATGACCATCAACGGTTTTAATAATGACGGGGTTTGTTGTTTTTGTAGACACTATATGAGTATGGAGCAAGGAGAACAGCGATATTTGGGCTCGGGTTGATCGGTTGCAGTCCAGCAGAAATGCGGATGAACAATGCAACTTTTTGTGTAAAACAGATCAATGAAGCCGTCGATATCATGAATCAAAAGCTTGTGAAGCTTGTTGATTCTTTGAACGTAAAACTTACCGGCGCAAAGTTTACGTTCTTGGACATCGCGGCCGGGCAGAAGGCATCCCCTTTTTCTTTTGGTTTGTTAACTACTTAACTCTACTCAACAACTCGGCCTCTTATGTTGTGAAATTATATGTTTGCAAGATCAATATAAAGGAAAGTGATGGATTGCTTGCTTCAATTAATCAAAAAAGATTACACTGACTTATATAGAAAAACATAACAAACTGAAATAGAGGAAATAACTGACTCCACAAACTCCCTAGCACACGTCTACCATCATGCCCACAATGGTGGTAGTTTTCCTTAGCACTAAGCATTGTGTTCCTAGTAAATAGGAACCACTAATCTCTGTGATGTTAGAATTAGTCTTCAACACCACCCCTTAATTCTGACATCCTCATGCCAATTCGTTCCATGAATAACTGATGTTTTGCCTTGGTGACACTCTTGGTGAATAGGTCTGCGTTTTGAACATTAGTACTGCAGAACTTCAACACCACCTTGCCATCACTTACAATCTTCCTTATATAGTGATGTTGCACTTCAATGTGCTTTGTCCTAGCATGAAAGGTGGGATTCTTTGTCATAGCTATTGCAGATTTATTGTCACACCACAACTCAGTTGCTTCCTTTTGACTGTGGCCTAGATCAGTGAGTAGCTTCCTTAGCCACATTGCTTGTCTTCCTGCAGCCCCTGCTGCAACATATTCTGCCTCAGTGGAGGACATAGCTATTGTATCCTGCTTCTTTGAACACCATGTGACTGCACCAGACCCCAGACTGAACACGGATCCTGATGTACTCATTCTGTCATCCAGTGATCCTGCCCAATCACTGTCTGTACACCCTACTAGCCTGAATTCAGATACTTTCTCATACCAAATCCCAACTCCAACTGTGCTTGACACATACCTAAGCATCCTCTTTACTGCTCCCATGTGTTGCTTGGTAGGATTGTGCATGAATCTTGATGCAATGCTCACCCCATATGTAATATCTGGCCTGGTATGAGTTAAATAGTTCAAGCCTCCAACCATGCTTTTGTACTGCTGCTCATTTGCTTTGGCAGTACCATCATTTCTTTGTAGTTTCTCCCCTGCATTCATTGGTGTGATTTCTGTATCACACTCCTCAACACTGAACTTCTTTAGCAAGTCCTTTGTATACTTATCTTGACTCAAGAAGATCCCTTTTCTGCTTTGCCTGACTTCCAATCCCAAAAAGTACTTGAGTAAACCCAAGTCTGTCATTTCAAACTCTTGCATCATCACCTTCCTGAAATCCTTTAGCATGTCTGGTGATACACTAGAGTAGATTATGTCATATACATATAAGCATACCACCAGTGTACCTTTGTCTTCCTGCTTCTTAATGTATAAGGTGGGTTCATTTTCACTCCTTTTGAAGCCATCTTTAGAGAAAAACATATCAATTCTGCTGTACCAAGCTCTAGGAGCCTGTTTCAGTCCATATAGTGCTTTCCTAAGCTTGTATACTTTGTTCTCATTCTCCTTGTCAACGAAACCTTGAGGTTGGCTAACATAGAATTCCTCTTGCAGCTCACCATTAAGAAAAGCAGACTTGACATCAAACTGGTAAACTGGCAAACTGAATTGTGCAGCCAGGGCTAGAACAAGTCTGATAGTTTCAAACCTGGCTACTGGTGAGAAAGTTTCTTCATAGTCCAGCCCTTCTTTCTGTGTATATCCCTTTGCCACCAGACGTGCTTTATGCTTGAGTATACTTCCATCTGTATTGAGTTTGGTCTTATAGACCCATTTAAACCCAATTATATTCTTCCCTTCCTTAGGTTCAGTGAGTTCCCAAGTGTCATTCCTGTAGATTGACTTCATTTCTTCCTCCATTTGCTTCTTGCCATTTAGCCTTTTTCACAGCTTCAGTGAAATCTGTGGGTTCAGCAGTCACCAAAGCAAAACCACAGGTTTCATAGATTTCTGCCAATGATCTTAGTTTTCTTGGAGTTGATTCAGTTGACACTGACTTTGAATCTGAACTGGACTGACCATGGCTGCTGTGAGGTGAATTGAGAGGAGGTGTACCTTCCTCTTCTTCTTCTGCAACCTGAGTTTCTTCTGAACTCTCAAAGGTTAACACCCTTTGATTGATACTATTGTTAGTATCCCATACCCAGGCTGCATCCTCATCAAATGTTACATTTCTGCTGATGATAATCTTCCCATTCTTTGGATTATACAGCCTGTAAGCTTTAGACTGTGTTGCATATCCAATGAATATGCACTTTACAGACTTGTCATCCAACTTAGTCCTAATGTCTACCATGGCATAAGCCACACATCCAAACACTCTCAAATGATCTACATGAGGCCTGCTGCCCCTCCAAGCCTCATAGGGAGTTTGATCCATCACAACTCTTGTGGGAGATATGTTTAGTATATACACAGCAGTTGCTACTGCCTCTGACCATAGCTCATTTGGTAGCCCCTTTGCCCTGAGCATACTTCTAGCCATTTCCACCACTGTTCTATTCTTCCTCTCTGCAACCCCGTTTTGCTCAGGAGTATAAGGAGCAGTTAACTCCCTTTTTATACCATGAACTTCACAGAATGATTGAATTCCTTTGAAGTGAATTCTCCTCCATTGTCAGTCCTCAGTATTCTGACTCTCTTTCCACTTTGGTTTTCCACCAAAGCCTTGAACTTCTTAAAGTTCTCAAATGCTTCACTCTTGGCTTCCTGGAGGTACACCCAGCTCATCCTACTAAAGTCGTCAGTAAACAACAGGAAATACTTGCTCCCTCCAAGTGAGTCTGTCTGCATTGGTCCACACAGATCTGCGTGAATCAATTGCAGACTCTCTTTTGCTCTCTAGGCTTTCCCTGAGGAAAAAGACTCCTTGGATTGCTTCCCATATAGCACCCTTCACACAACTCAATGTCACCTATTTTAGGCAAACCAGACACCATGCCTTTGGTGTTTAATAACCTCAAACCTTGAATGTTCAGATGCCCATACCTGAGGTGCCATAGCTTAGCATCCACATCTCCTTTTACAATCAAGGATTTTCCTATGTTTCTCACTATATCCAGTGAGAACATCCTATTCTTTCCCATATGAGATGTGGCAACAATCTCATTTGACTTGTCCTTAACCAAGCAAACCTCATCATCAAACAACACAGAAGAACCACATGACACTAGTTGTCCAACACTTAAAAGATTGTATGCTAGTAATGGGACATACTGAACATCATGGAGCAACTTAGTGTTACCTTGTGTTGTTTTGACTGCTATGGTGCCAATACCTTCCACAATCAGTTGTTTATCATCTCCCAATCTAACTTTACTCTTCTTAGACTCATCTAGTTCCTTGAACATAGACCTAGCACTAGACATGTGATTAGAGCAGCCACTGTCTATGTACCACAGTCCATCTCCATTTTCCTGCAATCCTCCCCTAGTTAGAAACAGTTTCTCTTCTTGTTCCACTAGGTGAGCATTTTGAGTTCCTTCACTTAAGTCTCGTTCTTTGTTCCAGCAATTGACCTCTTTGTGTCCAGGTTTCTTGCAGTAGTAACATTTGAACACAGGCTTGCTGGACTGTCCCTGATCCCTGGTTGATTGGGACTGGTCTCTATCAGCACCCCACTGACTTCTGCCTCCTCTGCCTCTACCTCTGTAGCCTCTCCCTCTACCACCTCTTCTTTGCTGCTGGCCAGACCTCTCTTTGGACAGGTCTGACTTGGCTTGAAAGGCCTTTTCCTCCTTCTTTTCTGAAGACCTATTCAATCTTTCTTCATGAGCCTGCAAATAGCCCATCAACTCATCAAAGGAATATGTGGCCATATCCTTAGACTCCTCTATTGCAGCAACAATATGATCATATTTAGGTGTGAGGCTACGCAGGACCTTTCCCACAACATGTTCATTAGTCATATCCTCACCATATGACTTTATTTGTTGCACCACACCAGAGACCCTAGACAAGTAATCCTGAACAGTCTCCTTGTCTGTCATGAGAGTTGTTTCGAACTCTCTTTTGAGGGATTATAGCCTTACGGTGACCACTTTCTTATCCCCTATATACTCTTGCTTTAGAGTATCCCATGCCTTCTTGGATGTGGTTGCAGATGCAATGTGTGGGAAAACTTCATCATCTAAGGATTGTTGGATGATGAATAATGCCTTAGAGTCCTTCTTTTTAATCTCTTTCAACTAAGCATCTGGTTCTGTAGGAGTAGTGTCTGCAAACCCTTCATCAACCAGTTGCCACAAATCCTGAGACTTGAATAAAGTTTGCATTTTCAAGCTCCAGAATTGATACTTAACTCCAGTGAATACTGGCAGTTGGGAGAGCGAACATGAGCCAGTGTTCTGTTGCATTTTGAACAAGGATCTAATCACAGGTCTTAGAATATTGAACCTGGTTATGCTCTGATGCCAAATTTGTTGTGAAATTATATGTTTGCAAGATCAATATAAAGGAAAGTGATGGATTGCTTGCTTCAATTAATCAAAAAAGATTACACTGACTTATATAGAAAAACATAACAAACTGAAATAGAGGAAATAACTGACTCCACAAACTCCCTAGCACACGTCTACCATCATGCCCACAATGGTGGTAATTTTCCTTAGCACTAAGCATTGTGTTCCTAGTAAATAGGAACCACTAATCTCTGTGATGTTAGAATTAGTCTTCAACATCTTAGGCCTGTTCGATTTTTTTGTTTGATTTTTACTACGACAACAATGTTACCCTAATTCGGCTATTCATATACCTGAATTAACCACCTTATAATTACGGACTCGGGAGTCGGGTCTCGGCCAAACTCGGGACTAGATACATAATTTGTTTGGCAATGTAATGCTCACCCCTACATTTGATAGTAAAGTGTTTTTTTGGTTACAGGTCCATTTGTAAATGCTACGTGTTGTGAAATAAGAAGCGATTATCAATGTGCACGAAATGGACGATCATGTCGATTCAGGGGAGTCTATGCATTCATGGACGGATTTCATCCAACAGAAATTCTGCATAAACTAACTGCTACATTGGCGTTTAATTCCCCTTTACGTATGTTAGTTCATCCTGTAGACATTAAAACACTCATCAGCTCTTAGCTCTTGTCTAGATTTTGAACCATTTTGTTAATTCAATGTACCTAAACTTGTAGATCGAAATAAGTATTATTTACGATTGCTCCTAGTTTGGTAACACGATCTACAATTCTCAAACTAGGTCATGGTGGATTTAGGTTAAGTAAAATAATAGTACTATAAATATACGATGGTTATACCGTATATTTTGATAAAAAAAATGACCATTTTATGATAAAAATTGATTATTTTGTGATAAATAGTTACCATTTTGAAAAAAAAAATTAGTTATTGTTTGTCAAAAGATGCCCACGTTTATGTTCATTTTGACCAGTATATTGAAACAAAATAACACAATAAATTAGCAAAAATGCCTATGTATTTGTGTAAGACTATCTTGGACTCAGCCTAGTAGGAACAAAAGTTCATTAGACCCGACCAAACGGACCTCTTGAACCGAAAGGTCGTGATTCTACGTCTCTACCAATGGAACAACCCGCATTTATCCTAGAATTGTGACCGTACTGGCTCCCTATCGTATTAGTGAACCCGAAATCTTAGTCCTTCTTTCATTATCCTTGTTTGTTTATTTGTCTAATTCTTGCATCTTAGTTTATCTAAATTTGCTTTCAAGTTATTTGTCCGACTAAACTAAAACGAAAACACAGACTTGTAGCCATTTTAACCGCAGTACCCTTGCGGATCGACCTCAACTTATCACACACTACATAAGTTAGAGTTTACAAATATTATTTGTTTGAGGGAGCACTGTTAGTTATTTAGACCATATTAATACTCATATTGTAATATTAAAATTACAATATATAATCTAAAATGGTCTAAATCTACATGCATGAAAACAAAAGTATAAAAGATGGTATTAAACCATCTTAAGATAAAAAAAACCTTACATTGTATAAGTAAGATAAAGGGCACAACACAAGGACTCCTTCCTTATTGTTGTTCTTGAGCTATGGAATAAGAAAGATCCTCCAAGACTACTAACCACCAAATAGATGGTCTCCTAAGGATACACCCAAGATTATCCCAAAAACTACTAAATTACTAACTAGGTAAATTTAGTAGTAAATTTTGTATTATGTGATAATATTATTACACTAATAACATTATGATATATTTTTTATTATGAGGATTTTTCTCTCTTAAAAATTAAGAGGATTTATGTGTATAATGAGGGGTATATATAGGGGTTTGAAATGTAAACAATTCATGGGAACATGCCATGTGTTTACACCATCAAACTTTGACAAATATGCTTAATAAGACCTTATATATATTATGGTTCAAATAGAGCCATTTTGGTCCATTTCGATTTCCGACATTTGTCCCACAAATGCTTATAAGTCTTATATTTAATTATCTTAATTAATTATTAAATTGATTATTTAACAATTAAATAATACAAATCAACAATTAATAACCACTTAACAATTAAGTTCTTTTTTTTTTTTTTTTTTTTTTTTGGCAGGAGTAAACTTATACCAAACTTACACGGCGGCCTTCGCAAGGTTATGAGCAACCTTGTTTAGGCTTCTTGGTATAAAACTAATACGTACGCAATGAAAAGCTAGAAGGATAACCCTAATATCAGATAAGACACCTACTATACTAATATCTTCCTTAGCAGCACCAGCAAGTTGTTGAACAAGCCCAAGACAATCCGAAGAAATATCTAAATGAAGAGTACCAGACTGCCAAGCCCATTTGAAAGCATGAAGAAGACCCAACGCCTCAGCAAGGAGAGGGGAGGAAGCATTGAAGCTAGTCGAAAACGTTCCCCGACAAGAGCCATCAGGATTATACACGATCCAACCCGCAGAGGCTTTAAGTGAAGGTAGCCAACTCGCATCCACCTTTATACGGTGAACCACACATTCCCCAACACCACTAACAAGAACAACTGGAAAGAACTCCCTGATGTGAGAACAGAGGGAGTCATATTCAGAATTAGGGACGGCCCTGGAATCTGGGGTAGATAAAGCCAAATCAGCAACCGACTTCTGGAATTGAAGGAGAAAGATAGGGGACGGTTGTTTCCCGTTAAAGACCACCGAATTTCTGACACACCAAATACTCCAGAAAAAAGAAAGGAATTGGATAGCAACAAACCTGAAGTCCTCCTTTTTCTTAAAAAGAAAGAACCAGTTCATAATCCAATCCTTCAAAGTAATTGATGCATCATTATCACACCTAATCCCAAAAATAGAGGATGCCCAAATACGTTTAGTCCATTCACAATCCCGGAAGAGATGATCCGTAGTTTCCAAAACGTCAAGACTCGAGCATAAAGGACAAGATGTTTGAACTGGCAAATTCCTTCTAGCAAACTCTGCTCTAACAGAAAGAGAGTCCGTTAAAATGCGCCAAATCAAAATCTTCCATTTATTAGGCCCAGGGAGCTTCCAGAGCCGAGATTTACAGAACTGCTTGACTCTAACATTAGCACGAAGACGATCTGTTCTTGAACTTGAATCCTCCATGAACTTAGCAAGACACAATCCGTAGCCAGATTTAACTGAATAGCATCCATCCTTACAAGCTTTCCAATAAATGGAATCCGTATTTGCAGACAAACTAATAGGCAGAGCACAGATTTTCCTAGCCCACTCATCAGGGAAAATATCATAAATAAGATCCTCCTTCCAGGTTTTGTTCGAGTTAATAAGATGAGCAATAGTCCAAGAATGCATATGTAAAGGAGGGGGGAACCCAAACTTTGTAATAAAAGGAGGTGTCAATCCATTCACCCAATTACAATTCCAGATACCCAGCGACGAAGTAACACAAAAATTCCATCCAATCCCGCTTAAGACCACTTTAGCACCATAACGAATCCCCTTACAACCCCAGGAGACAGCCAGATCTGTCTTAACCTGATTTAAAATATCAGGGAAGGAATTCTTGAAAATCTTCCTGAAAAGCACTTTACTCATGAGCGAATCCCTGCAAGTGAGAACTTTCCAGGCAACTTTCCCCAAAAGAGCCTGATTCATACAAATAATATTCCTAATGCCCAAGCCGCCTTCAGACTTTGGAAAACTGAGAAAAAGCTTACTGGCCCAGTGGATAGTCTTCCGTGATCTCGATCCAGCCCACCAAAAATGTGCCAAAATAGCATTAAGCTTATTTGCCACACTTACCGGTATTTTAAATACCGATAGCACATGATTAGAAAGAGTAGACAAGACAGAAGAAATCAAAGTCAACCGACCCGCTGGCGATAAGAAAATCCCGTTCCAAGAGGAAAGACGCCTTTTAACTTTATCTAGAATATCATCAAAGAAAATCTTCTTAGAAGAACCACAATCAGTCTCTATTCCCAAATACTTACCAATACCCTTATTCGACTTAATACGGAAAGTACGGAGCCCATCTTGCATAGAAGCCAAAGTCGTGTTAGGACTAAATAACATTCCTGATTTATTCTCGTTCAGTAACTGCCCCGACGCTTCACAGAAAGAGTCCACAATATTCCTCAAAACCCGAAAAGCATTCTTCTTATCGTGAAGAAAAAAGATAGAATCATCAGCAAAGAACAGATGAGAAATGGCCGGACTATCTCTACTAACTTTAATACCCTGAAGTTTTTAAAGCAGACGAGATATTATAAGAGAGAACTTCCATACATAGGACAAATAAATAAGGTGATAAAGGATCTCCTTGGCGAAGGCCACATCTCGGACTAAATTGCTTAAGGGGAGATCCATTGAACAAAACTTCATAGGATACCGTTGACACACAACTCATAATGAGTTTAAGGAAATGGTCCGGAAACCCATAGCATCTCAAAGAACCAAAGAGGAAGTCCCATCTGACACGATCATAAGCTTTACTCATATCTATCTTCAAAGCGAAGCGGCCAGATTTACCAACCTTATGTCTATTAATATTAGAAATTACCTCATTAGCAATCAGGATATTATCAGAAATATGTCGTCCTTTGACAAAAGCATTCTGATAATCACTAACAAGATACCCCATCACCTTTGATAATCTATTCGTAATACAACGAGTGACCACCTTCATGATAACGTTGCAAAGACTAATAGGCCGGTAATCCTCCACCTTCTCTGGATGAGCACATTTCGGAATAAGGACAATAAAAGTCCTATTCATCTCCGCCGGCACACAACCTGAATTAAGGACCTCAAGAGAGGCTGCAGTAACAGTATGCTTCACAAAATACCAACACTTATGAAAGAAAACAGCAGGAAAACCATCAGGTCCCGGGGATTTAAGAGCTCCAAGTTGAAATACCGCTCTACGTACGTCCTTGGCTGAAAAAGATTTACTGAGGAAATCACAATCATCCTCCTTAACCTTGACATGAACATGATCAAACAAGTTGAAGTCCGGATCCGCCCAATTACTTCCCGAAGAAGAGGAAGACCTTGTACTTGGATTAAAAATCCTGTAAAAATGTTCATGAAACAAATTGGCCACCAATCCAGGATCATACACCCACTCACCATGAGAATTCTTGACACCATGAATAAAATTGACTCCTTTTCTCCCTTTGACCCAGTTGAAAAAATATTTCGAGCATGTATCCCCATCAATAGCTCAATTCAATTTAGCCCGTTGTCTCCAGAAGAGCGCAATATTTCTAGCATACTCAGAAACCTTACCATTACAAGCATCGAACTGATCATGAGAACCAGAAACAAAACTATATTCAAGGGAATCGTTCAAATCCTTATCAAAACAATCCCACTTACCCTTCCATTCCTTCTTCTTATTCAACACCCAATTCTTTATCTTACCCCGAGTATATGACAATTTACGTCTCAGCTGAAAAGAAGAAGAGCCATAAAACTCATGCTGCCAACTATTCCTAATAACAGCCATACATTCAGCATTCTCAATGCTCCATAAGTCAACTTTAAAAGTTCTCTTTTGGTTACTATTTAGCAAAGAGAAGTCAAGAATAATAGGGGCGTGATCCGAGATTTGAATAGGTAAATGCTTAAGACCCAAATCAGGGAACAAAAGGAAACAATCTTTAGATCCATAAGCCCTATCAAGACGTTCATACGTACGGTTTACTCCCTTTCGACCATTGCACCAAGTAAAACGCGGACCTTTAAATGGAATATCCACCAACTCATGCGTAATACGCCATTTATGGAAGTCCAATGCTCCTCCAATAGAGCCCATATTCTTACTGAGTTTGTCGTAGCAATATTCAAGTTGATTGAAATCTCCCAAAATAACAAACGGATGATCAAAAGACGAGATATGTAAACTTAGATGTTCAAACACATCCATACGCAAACCCAACTCCGGTTCACCATAGAAGAGAACGAGGTACCACAAACGATCTTGTCTCATTTCATTCAAAAGGATGATAAAGTTCTTACAAGCAAAGACGAAAGAAAAACAAGCTTGAGCCTTCCAACCACACCAAAGCCCACCCTTGGTGCCCACGGCATCAAACCCAACACCACCACTAAAACCCCATTTATTTATCATACTACTAACACGAGCTACACTAGTCTTAGTTTCCGAAATAAAAAGAACACATATCGAGTTATCCATAGCCAATGCTCTTAATTTAGGAATTATAGGGGAAAGAGCATCGTTAAGACCCCTACAATTCCAAGATAGAATACTCATGGATCCAAAGGAGGTTGCTCAAGGCCAACCTCCGCAACACCTTTGAATGGACTGAGCACAGAGCTCTCGCTGGAACTGCTTAAAACATCATCATCCACCTTCATACAGAACCCCTTGCTAGGACCAGCAACAGAACCACCAACAACAGCATCATCATTTAATTTAGTCTTCTTAGCAAATTGAGAGAGATAAGCTTTGGCATGCCCCACAGATGCCAGCACCCGCGCATCCAATTTATCTTCTGCCATATCCGAGCGACACTTCCTTTTCTTCAGAGGCAGATTTTGGTCTGCAATTATTCCTGCAGCATCATTGTTTGTATTTGGAATAAAGAAGGGGCCAGCATAAGTAGATGCTTTAGGAACATCAAACTCAGTATCAGAAGAGATCTCCATTTCCAGAGGGAGGATCATGTAATGAGCAGCAGGGGTAATAGTAGCCACAGGCACCTCATCAACAAGAGGCAGAACATTATTTTCCACTGAAATGTTCATAGATGCAGAGGCAGAAGAGAGAACAATAGGAGCAGAAGCAGTAGCAGGCCCATGAATACCATCAGAGCTCACCCCAGCCTGACTAATCTTTAGACTCAGATTGAGACTTAAGTCAGTATTCACCTCTTCAGTAACATTACCAGCTTCAGAATTATTATACCAGGCAGCCATGTCACTTACTGAATCAGAACTAAACGAAGGCCATTCTGGGGTAGAATAATTAGAACTTGAGGAATCCTCAAAAGTGATAACTAAATCTCCAGAATTCATAGGATTATGCTGTACAAACTGATCATCAGCATCAACAAACTCCTCTTCATACCCACCTTCCTCATCATTACTTTGACCTTGTTGTTGTTGTTCACCAGCCACATTATAAGGAGGAGCATTAGGATTTTGAGGACCATCATAGTAATCATAATAATAAACCACCGGTAACCCAGAAGAAGGGGGGTCAAAAGTCTGATTATATCCCCTATTCTCATCATCTAATCTTGCCCAATTAAAGTCATTTTCAACCCTATTCAAAATAGTTTCCTGAATAAGGACATTCCTATCAACCACAGTCTCACTAACAACCCCATCAATATTCATATAGTTAACGAGAGGATCACTAGTAACATTATTGAGCACAGTAGGAACAGCCCTACGAGTGTTACTATGCACTCCTACCCCATCATCATCAAAAAGATACCCACCTACCCCTGCAGAAGGTCCTCCCAACTCATGTCCTTGTCCAGAAGAAAAATTCAAAGGATTTTCAGGCAAAGGATCAGCAGTAGGGTGATTTGGAACACAAGGCATAGGAATAGAAGAAGATATAGGATTAGTATGCACCTCATTAACCATACCAGCAGAAGAATGAGGTAGATCAACCTCAACATCCATATTAGCATTATTTGGATCAGCCACCCCCACACCCTCATTACCCTGAACACCAGTATTAGATGGAGCAGCCATCCCCACGCCCTCATTATTATGAACACCAGTAGCTCCCTGAGAAGCACCCACATTAAATAAGACAGGCCCTGCAAACGGCTGAGCTGTGACACTGAAACGCATTCCAGGCACCAACCTCCCACCAGGGGTAGTACCCAACTCAAAATCCACATAGTATTCAGGCTCATTAGGGAAACCTGGAGGAGAACTAGAACCTTCATCCAACCTAACTTTAGATGAAACAAACTTTGTTGTAGATGGCGTAGCACGTAAATCCATATTGAACATAGTATGATTACTGGTGGTTTGAAAAACTGCAAAACCCTTCCCTTGAGCACGATCCAGAAGACCATTTACACTTGATACTATCGTCATGATACTCTCTCTACAGCATGCAGAGATGTGACCCACCTTACCACAACGGATACAATATTTGAATATGTCCTTATACCTAAACTGGATCCACAGCAAATACCCGCCATCCATTGAAAGGAAAAAACCCGGGGATAGAGGCTCATTAAGTTGGATTCTAGCATTAATCCTAAGATAGTCCTTATCCGGAAACCCATCAAAGCCATCAACTACAAAATGATTACTTAACAAATGTCCAGCAATGTTAGCCACCTCATGAGTTAGGTACTCAAAAGGAAGACCGCAAACGCGAACCCACACCTCAGCATAGGGAAATCTAATGGTCCTTGGAATGCTATCTGGAAACCAACGAGAGAACACCATGAAACCCCCATAAAAGGTAGAGTAAGTTTTTTTCAGCAGATCTTCTTTATCTTCTTCGTCTTCACAGTGGAAGGCATACAAATCACCCATTTTCAATACTGAAATCGGACCCCTAGTACTCCACTTAGTACGAACCACATGTTCAATTTTCTCAATACGAAAAACCCTATAATCAACTAGAAAACCAAGCACACAATGATTCCAAAAATCACGGGACTTACCTAGAGTCTGTGGATCCAAGTTGAACAACGGACCTGTTCTTGAAAACCTCCATCATTGACATGCTCCGGGTTATTAGGGGAGAAGGATGCATTTGGATGACTCTGATGATATCCAGACGAATGATAGCCATGATGATTATGTGAACTGTTACCAAGATTGAAATGATGATCATAATGATCCTGACCATCACCCAAAATACCCGACCTTCCAGCAGAAGCACGGTTAGCCATAAAAAGCAAAAGTAAAACAAAACAAGATAAAAAAAGTTAAGAGTAAGAGAGGATGAAAGAAACTGGAGAACCACCAACAATTTATAGGAGTGGAAGGGTTGCATGCAACCCTAAAACAACCAAAGAAACCCTAATCAAACTGACAAAAGCAACCAAGGAGATTGGTGAGCAGAAGAACAAAGCTCAAGAAGACTGACAGGCCAATGTAAGGTAAAGAAAACCAATCATTAGGACATTAAACACACGAAAGATCATAAAAGCATGTGATAGATTATAGAAAAGCACGCTGGCCAATGAACAAAAAGCATGCGGAAGACGTTTTAGGTTTAGATGAAGAGAGAATATAAGTTAAAAGATTTTGGAAGAATAAACGCTCTCAAACAGAGAGAAAAATGCTCTCAATTTTTAGAGAGAGAAAGTCCCATTTTTCAACAATTAAGTTCTTATTAGACTATTTTATCAGTATAAAATATAACTTATGAACCCTTATTAGCTAATTTTACAATCTCTTGTAAGTTTAAATAGCTATTTATCTTCGCCTCAAATATATATACACATGTTGTAGAAATTTATATAATTAACTATTAATTATAAAATCTCATTTATATTTATTAATTAATTAATTATCAAATAATTAAATAATAAATCCCCTTGGCCCAAGTTCGTAACTTGTCATCAAATATATATTCACATGACTTATTTAAAAGTCCTGTAATACAAGGATTTAATTTAATTGTATCAAATACAAATAATTAGTTTTTTCCATTTGGGCATCATCCTATAGGTGTGACCTAAAGAGATCAGCTGGTCACCGCCGTCACACGACAATAATGTCAAACTCTAGTCAGCCAATCATTACCGATTAACGTTGACCAGCTGACATATATGTAAAATAAATCCCTGACATATTCCTTGTACGAGATTTATTATGTAGACGCACTATTGTGGAGGACACTACTCCAACAATCTCCCACTTGTCTGACACAAGTGTGCGCCACCGATTCTCTTGTCCAAAGTTATCTCCCACTTAATGCAAGTTGTCTTCCAGGTCGTTCCTGCACGTGATCTCATCATAAAGTGGTTTCCTCGATCAGGAGAATGACCGTCTGACCGGATTATCTACTATAGACCTTATCCGAGCGTGGCCACGCATTTTCAGTCAACTCTCCTCGAGTGGCCTTGAGATAAAAATTTGACATAAGTGGACAATCCTGTTGACCTATTTTCTTTGTTCAATCACAGATCACTATGACCCAGAAGATGCCCATCAGCCTCCTGTTACGGCACGACCTTAAGCAAAAACTAAAGTCAATCGGAAACTGTGCTGACTCAGACAAATAGTCTCCAGTCAAAAGAATCGACTCGAAGGAATAAATAGAAATCCTCGCCACGACCTAGCAACAAAAAGACTCTATAAACGGTCACTGTCCGACAAATTGTCTCACAATCTGCCTATGTAATCGACCAATCATCACTCTGACCATATGACAGTCGAACATGTCATCTATCGCCTTACAATCTAGTCATTCCGAGACGTCACCTCATTAAGTAACTAGGGACAAAATACAATGTTAATCCAGTTCACTTAATAGGGTTCGACGTTGTCATTACAACCTATTTGGATAAAACAAAGTATATGAATTTAGACAACAACTAAATACGACGATAAATGTAATTATCATATATGAAATAATTGGTATTTTCCATTTGGGCATCATCCTATAGGTGTGACCTAAAGGGATCAGCTGGTCACCGCCGTCACACGACAGTAATGTCAAACTCTAGTCAGCCAATCATTACCGATTAACGTTGACCAGCTGACATATATGTAAAATAAATCCCTGACATATTCCTTGTACGAGATTTATTATGTAGACGCACTATTGTGGAGGACACTACTCCAACAAGCACGACATTCCCTTAGCTTATCACTATACTCTTTATTAATGTTGGACGAGAATTATAGAACTAAAAAAACTATAATCCAACACAACAAGAAATATTGCAGTAACAAAATAAAGGACCAGAGATACCGAAATTGGAAGGTAGTGACGTGGTGCGGAACCACTGCCTTGAAAACTATTTCTCCGGTATGACCGTGGTGGTGATCATTTACTGACCGGTAGTTCCCCAAGGTTTACACTACTACAATCTCCACCCACTCGGAACTGTGAGATTTGGAACAATATTTTAACTTTACCCAAACAACTAACTTTGTCTAAGCAACTCTTCTTTGTAGAAAAGAAGTAGTCAGTTAGATGGATTGAAGGGAGGGTGAGTGTTCTCCTTATATAGCAAAGGTAAGAAGCAACTCTTGTTTCCTCACCAATGTGGGACAACAAGTGAGTTCTTCTTATATAACAAAAATAAGAAGGAACTCTTGTTTCCTCACCAATGTGGGACAACAAATAAATTCTCCTTATATAGCAAACAAATGAATGAACTCTTGTTCCCTCACCAATGTGGGACAACAATTGTTCTAAAAGAGCCCCTATTTCCAACAATCCCCCACTAGGGGCGATAAAGACAAAGAAGAAGCGATCTTGGGTAAAGAAAGGATTCGATACTTAGGTATCAATATCTTTCGATTTGAATTGATACTTTAGTGAAATGAGGAAACGACTTACTTACAACTAGAGAATATCTTGCGATTTGAAATCCTAGCTGAGCTTCGGTCGATACACCCCACAACACATATCATTACCTTTTGAAAAATATCGTTCCGCGACTAAGTGCAACGCGCTCTTTTAGAGCCTTGCGTTTTCCTTGGTACTCATAGATGTATTCACAAGACTTCTCATAGTCTTATGATTATCACACCTACGTAGGTGGCTCAAGTGCTTCTCAATAGCATTTTTTACGCAAGCCGTTAAGGACAAATGTCCAACCTGGTGTATAATTCATCAAGTGCGTCTCAAAAGCACCACCGTTTAAGGCTATGAATTACACAACGTCATATAAACAAGAGACTTCAAATCTAGTCAAGTGTCAATTCATTAAGTGCGTCTCAAAAGCACCACCGTTTAAGGCTATGAATTACACGTCATATAAACAAGAGACTTCAGATCTAGTCAAGTGTCAATTCATCAAGTGCGTCTCAAAAGCACCACCGTTTAAGGCTATGAATTACACGTCATATAGACAAGAGACTTCAGATCTAGTCAGGTGTCAATTCATCAAGTGCGTCTCAAAAGCACCACCGTTTAAGGCTATGAATTACACGTCATATAGACAAGAGACTTCAGATCTAGTCAGGTGTCAATTCATCAAGTGCGTCTCAAAAGCACCACCGTTTAAGGCTATGAATTACACAACGTCATATAGATAAGAGACTTCAGATCTAGTCAGGTGTCACTTTATCTTGACCTAAGATCTTAAGTCCCATTCCCCTCGACGTATCAGCGACTAATCTCTTAGTCAGCCCCTTAGTAAAGGGGTCAGCAAGATTGCGTTCAGACTTCACATAGTCCAAAACAATTACTCCATTCTCAAGAAGTTGTTTAACTGCTGCATGCCTGATTCGAATGTGTCGCTTCTTTGCATTATAAACACTATTCTTAGCAACACCAATTGCAGCTTGTGAGTCACAGTGTAAGGAAACCATTGTTTTCCGTCCTTCCCACACTGGTACATCGGCTAACAGGTTTCTCAACCAATCAGCCTCTTGATTGTCCTGCTAACTCAAGAGCTATAAACTCCGATTCCATGGTAGAGCGTGCTATACAAGTCTGTTTTGAAGACTCCCACGATATAGCGCCTCCACCCATGGTGAAGACATAACCACTAGTAGAAGATATCTCATCGTCACCTGAAACCTAATTTGCATCACAAAATCCTTCTAACATAGCAGGAAATTTACTATAATGCAAACAAAGGTCGACTGTTCCTTTTAGGTATTTTAGTAAACGACGAAGAGCATTCCAATGTTCATTACTAGGGTTATGTGTATAACGACTCAGTCTACTAACTGCATATGCAATATCTGGTAGGGTACAGTTCATAAGAAACATCACACTACCTATGATCTTAGCATACTCTTCTTGGGATACACTCTTACCCAAGTTTTTACACAAATGTATACTAGCATCATAAGGTGTCTTAGCAGACACTTCATCAAAGCAGTTAAACTTTTTCAACATTTTTTCAACATAATGAGATTGACTTAAACAAATTCCATTGGAGTTTCGAATAACCTTAACCCCTAGGATTACATCAGCTTCTCCTAAGTCCTTCATCTCAAAATGTGATGACAAAAAATTCTTTGGTTTTAATTATCACATCTAAATTATTACCAAAAATAAGCATGTCATCCACATATAGGCATATGATAACACAATCAGATTATATCACTTTGGGAGTAAACACATGAATCAGAGTTGTTAATCATAAAACCATTACTCATCAAAGTGTTGTTGAATTTCTCATACCACTGTTTAAGTGCTTGTTTCAGACCATAAAGTGACTTGTTCAGTTTACACACTTTATTCTCTTGACCCTTAACCACAAACCCTTCAGGTTGCGACATATAGATCTCTTCCTTTAGCTCGCCATTCAAAAAAGCAGTTTTGACATCCATCTGATGTATAGTAAGATTATGAATAGCAGCTAAAGCGACAAGAGTTCTTATGGTCGAAATTTTGGTCACAGGAGAATAGGTATCAAAATAATTAATACCTTTCTTTTGTGTATAGCCTCTAACTACAAGTCTAGCTTTGAACCTTTCTATTGTACCGTCAGGTCTCATCTTCTTTTTAAAGATCCATTTACTCGTAATGGGTTTACTACCTTTAGGTAAATCAGTCAACTCCCAAGTCTGATTAGAAACAATAGAATCAAGTTCACTTTTAATAGCATCTTTCCAAAAGTTAGCATCAATGGATTCATTGCCTCACTATAAGTTTTTGGATCATCTTCTATTAAAAATGCTGAAACAAACTCATCACTAGCACAAACAGTGTATTCATATTCAGATAAATAAGTTTTATCATAATCATCATAGTTCTTTGGACATCTAGGTCTTTTACTCCTGGTTCAACAACATGATCAAAAGGAGTGCTGCTACAACTAGCATGTGAAGACATATCAATAGATGCAACAGGTAAAGAAAGAGATGAAACAACTTTTTTCTGAAACGGAAAAACATGCTCAAAAAATTCAGGATCTCTAGCCTCAGATATAGAACGGTCACTCAAAGACATAAATTTATATAAGCAGAGCTATTTTGAGCACAACCTATGAAAATACAATAGGTTTTTGATCTAACGGTTGGTCTCCTAAAACCAGGTTAACCCACTTTAGTCAAACACCCCCACACTCTAAGGTAACTCAGGTTAGGAGGACAGCCCTTCCAAATCTCGTAGGGTGTCTTGTCAATTTTTGATATGACAGACATAGTTACTGCACTACTCAAATAGTTTTCAAATTGTTGGACGAGAATTATAGAACTCAAAAAACTATAATCCGACACAACAAGAAATATTGCAGTAACAAAATAAAGGACCAGAGATACCGAAATTGGAAGGTAGTGACGTGGTGCGGAACCACTGCCTTGAAAACTATTTCTCCGGTATGACCGTGGTGGTGATCATTTACTAACCGGTAGTTCCCCAAGGTTTACACTACTACAATCTCCACGCAGCTCAGCCCACTCAGAACTGTGAGATTTGGAACAATATTTTAACTTTACCCAAACAACTAACTTTGTCTAAGCAACTCTTCTTTGTAGAAAAGAAGTAGTCAGTTAGATGGATTGAAGGGAGGGTGAGTGCTCTCCTTATATAGCAAAGGTAAGAAGCAACGCAACTCTTGTTTCCTCACCAATGTGGGACAACAAGTGAGTTCTTCTTATATAACAAAAATAAGAAGGAACTCTTGTTTCCTCACCAATGTGGGACAACAAATGAGTTCTCCTTATATAGCAAACAAAGGAATGAACTCTTGTTTCTTCACCAATGTGGGACAACAATTGTTCTAAAAGAGCCCCTATTTCCAACAATTAATGCTACATTTGTCACACACTTTACAACACATCGGATCTTTTTTTATATAGAAAACTCACCATAATGAACTCTGATAGTTATCGTGACACTTATAGTCGACCAATAATTTAGACTCAATTAACTTAGCTAGTATTCAAGGCCGGTCTCAGACATAGTGAGGGTTACTACTTGGGTTTTTCAAGTCTAGTTTAGTCGAACAAGAAGTGGATTTGATGACAAATTAATCTACGATATGATTAAATGCAAAATTAAACTAAGTGAAGTTGTTTCAATAAATTAAAAAGAATAGGGTTGGGTTCACTTGGGTAAGGAAAGACAATATAAAAGCTAACAAGATCGATATGGGTAGTGATTATGGTCTCGGTTTAACCCTAATATCTTAGATTTACCTTAAATTTACTAACAAGTTTTCACTTTGTTATGCAAAACTCATCACAAACATGTCATCTAAGCCTTTTAATAGCTTTCACTCAAGGATGGACTAAACATATCAATAAAGGTTCAAACTTTCATTCAACAAATTCATCGAACACCTTATATACATGTAGTTAGATATGTTAATGGGTAGAATCTGGACAAAATCCTATAGGAT
Organism: Silene conica; assembly: GCA_029255685.2. Lineage (NCBI taxonomy): Eukaryota > Viridiplantae > Streptophyta > Magnoliopsida > Caryophyllales > Caryophyllaceae > Silene > Silene conica. The sequence goes on from CM055314.2 coordinate 82,633,586, forward strand.
CCAGATTCAGATCCATTTTAAAATGGTATATCCAGATCCTACCCTTATCCTTACGGTACGAAATTCATAGATCCATATTGTATCCTAAGGATCTGTGTAGGATCTTGGTAAAATCCAGATCTGTCAATCTCCAACGATACATTCAAATCAAACCGTAGCAAGTCACTATTATACACTATTTCACTTTTACTTGTCAATTAGAGACGATGTTTTAGTTGAATTACCCTCTATTAGCTTCACTGGTTTAAAAATCATAGTCCAAAAGAATTAAAGAGGGTACAAAGTGTTAAAAAGTCTTATAGCAACTTACAAATAAGGTTTACAAACGACAAAATAACTATAATTCCAACAATTCATAATAAAACAAATTGTTCAAACAAACTAAACACTAATACTTAATTCCTTGTTTCCATGATCTACCTTTGAAGGGTCGAATCTATTCAAAAATTACCCTTAAAAAAAGAGGGTCCAAGGGTAGGATTTGGATCTTAGTGGTGGGATCAAGATCCGACCCTCATACTCGTATAAGGATATGGTTCTAACCCGGATCCTAGGGATCTAAAATAACCGGATCCGTATCCTACCCTTGGGTATAGGGTTTGGTGAATCTAGGTAGGATTCGGGATCCATTGGCATCTCTACATGTAGCCAAATACCCATCAACTACCCAAATCAAAGTGCTAGCTGCCCAAAATCATCCCTCAGGTTTATCCAAAATCCCTCCAACCGCCCTAGACTAAACTACTCTAGGAAGGCGATAGAGATACATATCTATATAATAACATAAAAAGGCATGCTGAGTGCCTCATTGATAAGTATTTGTATTTTCTAGCTTTTGGTAATGCCACATCACACCCTTCTAAAATTACCAAAATAACCTTCGACAAAATTAAAATTTCCTACAAAAATGTCATATTTTGCAACATACAAGAGGAAGCAAATCAAAGGACATCATTATTGTTCAAATTAAATATGTGATTAAATATTCATTAAGCTAAAAAAACATAAAGTCTTCTATAAATTCACATCCAATTAAGTGCCATGATTTATAATTAAAATTGACATTTGAATTTATAAAATTAATATGTGTCATTTAAAAATCATCTCTAAATATTATGAGTCACATGTTTACAAGTACAAAAAAATTTAAAATATTGAGTTTAAATTAATACAAACCTTTTAGTTTCACTCACAACTTTGGTTCTTAATCTATGATATTCTATTTAACATGTACTTCTTTTATTTAATGGTATGTTTTTAAGGACCATTATTATACTTTATAGTTATGTTATCCTAATTTTTATAACTTTTCATTTACAACTTTTCTTCTTCCCCTAAATAAATTGTTGAAATTAATGCAAGAATTAATTATCAAAATAATCTTATATAACTATGACACTAATCCTAATTTTTATTTTTATTTAGAAAGTTGGTAGGCAAAGTATAAATAAATAAATAAATGAATAAATTGTTTCGCTTTTATCTTTTTATGTTTTGAATAAATAGTTAGAGTTGGAATCTAATTTAATTATCATTTTGTGTTTGTACTTAAATTTCAGGAAATTAACATTTTTACATATCAAATAGCATTATATGGAATTGGAAAATAATGGTAATACATCTTCTTTCCACTTTTCTTTTGGTTTGAATACTTTTTTGTTTTGTCAAGTTTTCATTTTTCACTATGGCGTGTGGCGTGTGCAATATAAAAGGGTAGTATGAATCTATCGTATATGGTGACATGTTATATTATATATTATAACCCTTAATTATTAATAGACAAATTTTGTAAATTGTATTGCACTGTTTTTCACTCTTTCACGCAGTTTAGTTTTCCATGTAAAATTTGTAATTCTATTTTGTATTTTATCAAACAGGTTATAAATCAAATATTTTGGTTGAAGTGGGGAAGTATGCTTCAAATATGTCAATCTAACCTTTTAATAGCGTCATATAGTGAGTAAATATTATAGTTATCGGTTGTAATGCAATGCTCATTCTCCAATTCGTTATTTGAACTTTGAATACTTTCATTTTCTTTAAGTCATTTTTCCCCACCTAATATATTCATTTAGCACTTGCAATATATATTTTTCTTCGAGATTTATTTTTATTTTTAATTTGTGTATATTTTATTTTCTCGTGAATCAAGAAAATTAATAGTTCTGAAGAATTATAATAGTATTGTTATGATTTTAATATTGGATGAATGAAAATAAAACAACTATGCTTAAATTGTACAAAATATTTTTGAATCATATTATATACTCCCTCCTATTCAAGATAAATGTCCCACTTTATTAAAATACTACACTCATATATTCAAACAATGGGACAGTTATTACGAATCGAAGGGAGTATGTTTTATAATCTAATAATTATGTCATTTGAGAAAATGTGCCGTTAGTTTTGCTAATTTTCCACTACTAAATTGACAAATTCACTTCTAAAGTTTTAGTCCTTACCTTTTTCTCTCACTATTATTATACTTTACATATTATCATAATTTTTTCTCTACATTCACAAAAAAATTCTTCTCTCGAATATATTGTTGAAATTTATATAAGCAAAAATTAATTACACATTTGTTTTTTATGTAACTATCACAAAAATCATAATTTTCATCTATAAAATCCCTTTAAAGGCTAAATCCTCTACAATATTATATAAAAAAGTAATATTAAGTATCTCACTAGGTCGCATGTCATTTAAAATTCTTTTCAAATGCTATGAGTCACATGATAAGTACAAAAGTATATATAAGAAAAATATTAATTGCAAACACAAAATTAAATTAATACCGACCTCTTATTTTCCATTCACAACTTTGGTTATTAATCTATCATATGTATTTAAAATATATATTTTTTATTTAATGGTATATTTGTTACTCACCATTATTATAATTTGTAATTTTTTTATCTTCATTTTTTATCTTCCCTTTTATCCAGAAAACTTTTATTATTTCCCTAAATAAATTGTTGAAATTAAAGCGACAATTAGTGGGTACAAATTAGACTATAAATATATTATATGAGTTAGCATTAAATTGATAAGCTATATAAATACTTTCATCCAAGTAAATGATATATAAAAATCATTTCACTTCACCATTCTTTTTGCCTATACGTTGAAAATCCATTGAAATGACAAGGAGGATGTTAAGATGATTTTGTACACGTATTTCTGAAAAAGTTTATCAAACTACATTGTATTTAAGAAATTAAACACTAATTTTTAGCCTGATTAGTAAGACGAAAATAAATTGTGTTTTAACATAGCGCTTTCATTCTATGTATTATTCATATCGTCTTTAATAGACTAAAGACAATATGAAAAGTAATAAAATATTATTATTATGCATTTATTTAGAGATTTTACATGTAATACTGAATATACTTAGATGTCCATCCTTTGTTTCTTTTCCGATAAAGTTAAAGCCAAAAGTTTTAGAACTCACCAAAATGACAATAAAACCAATAAAACAAGTACTAAAATACGAAAAATGATCTTATGTTAAAAAGTGCCAATTTTATTATAAGAAAAGAATTGAAGTTATTATATTTACTTATTGTTGATTCAACATATTAAAGTTATTTTTGGTGCAATGATATTTGGTGTAACAATTTATCTTGACGATAAAAAAATGTATTTTAGTAGTTTTTACTACACATATCGGATATGAGCTTAATATTAGGTTCTGACTTCGACACCTTTTTAAAATTTTGGCATTTCGGTGAAAAATGGTGGATATTTTTGAAAAGTAGTTTTGAAACTATCATAATGATTTTAAAGACGTGGTACGTAAGTCAGTTGATGGTGATAACGATTGCCACTATAACAAACTAATATCGATCACAACTTACAACTGTTAATAAACTGTTCACCGTCTTAATTTACAGTTTTCTTTATCAATCATATATGAGTAAAACTATTAGAAACCCGCGATTTTCGCGGGTCACAAAACTATTGTGTATGGAAAACCTCATACTCGACCAATCACATCGCGCCACATGTATAACCGTAGTACGTTAATTTGCATGAGTTAGAGTCAGGGTATATTAGAAATTATACAGATGTAGTTCAGTTCTTAACCACATGTAGTTAGCATATTAATTTAGGAATATTTGTTTCGGGAGCTTAGAGGCCTAAAAAACGTGTATAATACACTTCAATTCTAGCTGTTTCGGGTGGTCGGAATGGTCATTTTTATTTTTCAGCACGTTATTATACCACGTGTCCGAAATCGCATCATGATGTATCTTATTTGATTCTTGACCTTATAAACTAATATAATCACTTTTACACGATTATCCGATTTTCGGCTTAAACTGGTTATAGCATACCGGTAACGTCAAAAATCTTCCAATGTTTTTGAAAATTTTTGTGCCCGTTCTATTTGACTTGATTAACCATCCGTGCCATTTTCGGATATTTTTGTTCAGCGTGCTCAGAGACCTAAAAAACGTGTATTATACAACTCAATTCGAGCCGTTTTGGGTGGTCGGAGCGACCATTTTTATTTTCCAGCCCGTTTTTATACCACGTGTCCGAAATCGCATCATGAGGTATCTTATTCAATTCTTGACCCTATAAACTATTATAAATCATTTTTACACGGTAATCCGATTTTCGGTCGAAACTGGTTTATAGCATACCCCAGTAACGTCAAATGTCTTCCGATGATTTTGAAAATTTTTGTGCCCACTTTATCTGACTCGATTAACCATCCGTGCGATTTTCGGACATTTTTGTTTTGGGAGCTCAGAGGCCTAAAAAACGTGTATTACACTTCAATTTGAGCCGTTACGGGTAGGGATGACAATGGGTAGGGTCTGGGTAGGGTACGGCAAGACCCGACCCGACCCGAAGTAAAAACCTTAGACCCATACCCGACCCAGACCCTATAGGGTCTGAAATTAATGGACCCATACCCGACCCTAATGGGTCTGGGTCCGGTAGGGTCTACCCTAGGGTCCAATTTTTCTTAACGAGTCATTCACTAAAATGTACCAAAGTTCGAATTAAATTACAAATTTTTGATTAAAGTATTACAAAGTCTTGGTTATTTAGATTATTACCCGTACCCGACCCTAAATTATATCATTTACCGTACCCAAACTCATCATTTTCATCAATTTCCTCGTTATTCTTAATGATTATTTGGATATGCGTATAGTATATTAATGATAAGTAATAGGGTCATCTGTTTGTGTGTATTATTTGGGTTATTGACATTCGTACGTGTGTTTTTTGTTTTTCTTTTTGTTTTTCTTTTTTTTCAATAAATTTAAGGGTCTAAGGGTCGGGTAGGGTCCCAAGACCCGGACCCGACCCGAAGTTTTTTATATTAGACCCATACCCGACCCATACCCGAGTATGCTATCATAAGGTATCTTATTCTATTATAGCATACCACGTGTCTGAAATTGCATCATAAGGTATCTTATTCTATTCTTTAAACTACTATAAATCACTTTTACACGGTTATCCAATTTTTGGCCGAAACTGATTTATAGCATACCGGATTACCGGTAATGTCAAATGTCTTTGGATGTTTTTGAATTTTTTTTTATCTCGCTTTATCTAACTCGATTGACCGTCCGTGCGATTTTCGGACATTTTTTCCCGGGAGCTCAAAGACTTAAATAATTTGTATTATACACTTCAATTCGAGCCGTTTTGGGTGGTCGGAGCGGCCATTTTTTATTTTTCAGCCTTTTTTTATACCATGTGTCCGTAATCGCGGCATGAGGTGAATTATTCGATTCTAGACCCTATAAACTACTATAATCACTTTTACAGGTATCCGATTTTCAGCCGAAACTGTTTTATAGCATACCATACACATCAATTCGAGTCGTTTCAAGTGGTCGCAGCGGCCATTTTTATTTTCCAGCCCGTTTTTATACCAGGTGTCTGAAACCGCATCATGAGGTATCTTATTCGATTCTAGACCCTATAAACTACTATAAATCACTTTTACACGGTTATCCGATTTCGGCCGAAACTGGTTTATAACATACCTGTAAAGTCAAATGTCTTTCGATATTTTTGGTGCTCACTTTATCTGACTCGATTTAACCATTCGTGCGATTTTCGGACATTTTTGTTTTGGGAGCTCAAAGGCCTAAAAAACGTGTATTATACACTTCAATTCGAGCCATTTCGGGCTAGGTAGCATCGACACTTCCCGTAATGAGTTGTACTGTGTCCGACACCGACACTCCTGGGACATATGCCGAAACGTGTCGGACACCTAAACAATCGTGTCTAACTTTCTACATTTATTTGGGCACGTGTCCGACGCGTGTCCATGGTATTTGAGCTGTGCCCATCGCGTGTCCACGGTATTTAGTTATCATTTGCAGTCAATGATGTTTCTTCAGACGAAAAATGCGCTATCGAAAGAGATTAATTAGAATATTGGTTCGGATGAGAAATGAAAATGAGTTATTATTAATGGCAAGTTTTAACTTTTAACTTAATTAAAATTAATATCAAATACTTTTACAAAATTAAAATCAAATATTTATACCTATAAAATATATATATTTTATTAAATTTAAATAATGTGTCCCGTGTCCTAAATTTCATGTCATGCTGTGTCCCGTGTACGTGTCGTGTCCGTGTGACCTCGCAATCCATCATTTAGATTTTTGAAAAAATCCGGATCTCCACTGGACTAAGAGCACTTGATTAAAAGAATTTAAATACTACGGAGTAGTAAAATTTCTTGTAAATTTGTTTTAATTTTCCGCTTTTAAATGGTAAACCAGAAACTATGCATCAGCCGTAGCCCATAGGTGATCAACACAGTCAAACTGGCTCTTCGGACGGAGGAAAGGGCAGAGTTAAAACATAAGGAAAAGTGGGCATTTGGTATGTTCATTATGTTGTAACATATACCAAGTATCAAGCATTTCCTTTTATGTTTCCGGACCCTTTATGTTTGTTCCTTCACCAGTCGAAAACTGATGGCGTGTCTCTGTCAAATATGGAATCGAAAGTACTATCGTACTAGCTGTGAAGAATCTGAAGATTATCGGCATTATGCCATACGATCTGTCCACATATGGATGGTGAACAAAATGTGATGCTCAAAATCGTCTATGTGAAGTTGAACGAACCAAGACATACCATACAAACTCGAACAGCTGAGTTGTGTGTAATATATCAACTATATTCGCAGTTATATCGCTCTCTTCATCCCCTATGAACAGAAGTAAAAAAAGGGTAAACAGATGACTCAGACGAAGGGAGTAGTTACAGCTTACAAATACACGAATTTGCCAATAAAGAGGTAAAATATTGAGATTAGTTGGGACTTGGGAGTATGTTGTGACTATACAACCGTCTTTCAGAAGACCGACAATGACACGAATATTTGCTCACCATAAATGATCTCGAAAATGTAGAATGAACACGGAAAGGATAGAAATATACCGATAAAATGAAATCAGATTTATATCTGCAGAGAAATGGTGAATAAGCATATGCTAAGATATCTCTAGAAAGGCGTAACCGCGTAAGGCAGGCGTATATCCAAAGCAAGATGCTATAAGAATGAGCTATCCTATAAGCCTATAAATATGGCAACTCTCCATAATTTCAGTAGCAACTCGAGCAGTCGAACCTGCATGAATACAGCATTGCTACATACAAAGGAAGAAATATAATGTAGATCAGAGTTGAGGAATTGCAGGGCAATTCCTCCTTTGGCAAAACAAAAAACAGCATTGCTCATTTGAGTAAGTAGGGTTTTATATTTTGCCAAGGGAGACTTGCCCTGTCATTTCTACTACTTAAGTTTCATGGAATGCTCTTTTTTCCGAATCAGAGGCAGTGGCGGATATAAGGGGGGCGACTAGCAGCCCTGGCTGAAAGCGGAAATTCTAAATCATGATTCCGCTATTAATGTGAGTTGATATTAATTGAGTATCTATTGTTTTCTTGTTTAAACATGAAGATTGATTGCAGTAGTTCTTAGTTGAAGCATGTTATTGTGGTTTTCCTTGTGTCTAATGTGTTTTATCCGAGTTGTGAACCATGTTTCGAGGCGAGCTTAAGGGACGAACATGGATTCTATCAAAGAGAGTAATAGTTACTACCTTCTCATCCAACAATTGAAAAAAAGCGTAAAGAGAATCGGCAAAATGAAGATACAAAAAAGAATTTGTGAAGGAAGTATTACCATGAAGGGTATGGATACCGAGTACCTAAGAGGGGGAGGGGGTGAATTAGGTACTACTTAAAAATTTTAACTTAACAAAGTTGACTTAATTAAATTAACTAACGATTAAGTACAGAGAAACAAAGGAAAGCAACGATTTCATTGACTGTTAAGTTCATCTAGCAAGTGAAGTAGTGCTACTGTATGAAAGTAACAGATCTAGAAATCGTTGACTGAAACAGAAGGGAAAAGAAAATAAAAGAACGGATTAACTAAACAGAAAAGAGAAGAACGCAGCGGTTTTGAATTGGTTCGGCCAAAACTCTAACGGCCTACGTCCAATCTTCTTTTATTGAATAGCTAAGTAATCTACTCCGAAAACTTAAAACAAATTACAATAAAAGGACCAACAACCTACTCCGGTTGCGACTCTTAGTTCTTTTGACCACAATGTCTAAGAACATCAAACTAACAAACTAGTATAGATTACAAGATCAAGTTTTCCTCAAACTGATTCTTAAATGAATTGAGGAGGAACAACTTATTGATCAATCATAACTAGATAACAAATCATAAACAGAAGCAACGATTAGACAGACTGTTTACACTTGAAGAGTTGAAGACTTAATAAAAACTTTGCAAAACCAGTTAAAAGAAATGAAGCTTTGAAGAGAGAATTTTGCAAAGATGAATTTATTGCTCTGGAAGTCTTGGAAATAAATGAGGATGAAGTACTCCTTTTATAGTGAAAATATTGGATAAAGACCTTTGGGTAAAACCCACAAAGTACACTTTAGGTGGCTATTTTCCAAAGGACAAAAGGAGGTGTACTTCTTTGCTTTTAAAATATCCTTTCTTTGCTTTAAAATCTTCTTTAATCAGAAAAAGAGATTTTTTGGGCTTTGCAAAAATCAGAGTCATAAAGCAAGTTTTCTTATAAGTTTGCAAAGCTGGGATTTCGAAATGAGAAAGCTTCAAGTGTACGATTGCACAAGGCAACGATCTGTGTAACTGTTACTTACGTTAGATGAGTTGTTATCTTTACAAAACAACGACACTTAGAGATTTCTTTTGACAACGGAATATCAATGCTCCCTTGATTATGAACTTTCGAACCTGAAATGGAAACTTGAAAACACAATTAAATTGGGCTTGTCATCATCAACAAATTGTATCCTAACAAATTCCCCCTTTGATGATGACAAGCCAAATAAAACAATAATTTCCACTATGTTCCCCCTTAATAAGTTATAGTTCATGCATGGTTATGAAAAACGAAGGATTGCAAATTAGTTAACATACTAAAGAAACCAATGCCACAACTTAATGAATTACTTGGTGTTTAATTGAGTTAATTATTGCTTTGGTGATTAAATTATTGTTGATTTTACTTTTCCCCCTCTTGGCATCGTCAAATGAATAAACAAACACAAGCATAAACGATCATCAGGCAAAAGAAATTAACGGGAAAAAAAGCACATGTGAAAAATGATAAGACCGGCATTAAGAGGAAGCAAACAATAAAAACGACCAAAGTCGATTAATATAGTTCGATCTACTAAGCATCACACAATAGATAATGTTTAAATAGTACTATCACCACAAAAGACAAAATAACCGAGTTAACTGATTTTTCGGGACAGGGGCCAGGGACTGTTTGGGTGGTTCACAAAATATGGTAAAAAGGGGCATTGAAAAAGGCAGGGACTGGGTAAAGCACGAATCAATGAGACGAGTCCTGATCACCGTCACTCTCGTCCGACTCATCATCAGCAACATCGTCTTCCTATCTCGATAATGAAACCAGGGGCTTCGAGATTAATCAGAGATTCCCAACCTTGGGGCGTGAATAGTGACGGGTTCTTGAGCATAGGTACGTTTGACAGTGACGGGTAAGGGGCTGCTTTCAATAGTTAAAGAAATTGAATTAGGAGTCCATTTTTTTTTTTTGTCAGTGGCACTATGGCCTGGGGACCAAGATATTCAGTGGATTTTTTTTTTTTTTTTTTTTTTGGTACGCTTCTTGGGAGGCGCTTTTGCAGCCTCCTGTTCAGATTCAGTGGGGTTTTCCGAAATTGGTTCCTTATCTTTCATGGGAGTTTGCTGGGGAACCGTTTCAGAGGGATTAACCGGTTCAGAATTGGGTTCTTGAGTTCCCAAATTTTCCGAAGTGGGAGGTGGTGTGGTTTCAGAGGTAGTACCTGGTTCAGTTGTAGGAATAACGAATGGAGGGATGTCGGAGACGATGAGTTCAGACGAGATATCTTCGTCGTCGATGATGACCGGAGCACCAGGAGTATTAGACTTGATTTTTAAAGTGCCGGAACGAGTTCTTTGACGGACCAAAGAGACGGATGCAGGTTTTTCCATTGATTCAGTGTCGGTTTCTGGTAGGGGTTGTGAAGGAGAAAGAGATTGAATGGGTTCGGGTTCTGGGTTAGGACGGTTGAGGGAGGTGGATGAATGTGAGTAAATGGGTTGAAAAGGTTTGAATGGGTAATTAATTATTACGGTGGATTTTGAGTAGTTTTGAAAAAGGTAAGTAATGGAGTCAAAGGGGTAGGTTTAATGTGTGGAAGGAGGGGCTGCCACGTGGGAAAGGAAGAGAGGGTGAGTGGAAAGTGGGGAGTGACGTCATGTGGGGTGACGTCAGGGGTAAGGGGTTGAAATGAGAGTTTGGTTTTTCGTGTAAATCAACTATCAGTTTAACTCAGTCTATAAAAGCATGGTGATAATAATATGTAAACAAGACATCATGTGATAGGTCGGTTAATCATTTAACACATAGACAATTTTTAAACACGAAAATAACTAGTGACACGAATGAAAAGTCTTAGCTTGTAAACGAGTTCACTCTAGCCAATCATACGAGAGACAATTAAAACCACAAATAACATAATCACAAGCAATTAATCAAGCCAATTTATAACCGGAGTTTTTCAAAATGTTCTCGGGCAAGAGGTTTCGTAAATATGTCGGCTATTTGATCCTCCGTTTTGCAAAAAATGAGTTTCACATGCCCTTTTTCAACATGGTCACGAATAAAATGATGGCGTATTTCAATATGTTTGGTTCGTGAGTGTTGAATTGGATTTTTAGAGATATTGATAGCACTTGTGTTGTCACACATTATGGGTATAGAGTCAAGAATAATTCCGAAATCAAGAAGTTGTTGTCTTACCCAAAGGAGTTGTGAACAACAATGAGCGGCACTAACGTATTCATTTTTGGCCGTTGAGAGAGCTACCGTATTTTGCTTCTTAGATCCCCATGAGATGATACATGGACCCAAAAATGTCGCGATTCCCGACGTACTCTTTCTATCAACGGTGCATCCCGCGTAATCCGCATCGGAAAAACCTACGAGATCAAAAGGACATAATAAGGGGTACCATAGGTAAAGATCTTAAGTTCCAATTAAATACCGAAGAATACGTTTTACCGCTTTGAAATGAGATTCTTTCGGATTTGATTGGAAACGAGCACATAAGCACACACTAAATAGAATATCGGGACGACTAGCGGTTAATTAGATACAAAAGAGAGCCTATCATACCTCTATACACCTTTTCACTAACGTTCTTACCGTTTTCATCTTTGTCCAATTTGGACGTTGATACCATGGGAGTGGAAAAGGAGTTTCCGTTAGTCATACCGAATTTTTGAAGCATTTCCTTGTTGTACTTTTGTTGATGGATCATGATACCATCTTTGGATTGTTTGATTTGAAGCCCTAAAAAGAATCCTAACTCGCCCATCATGCTCATCTCAAACTCAGATTTCATTAGCTCAGAAAAGTAGACATAAAGGAGTTCGTTAGTTGCATCAAATATAATATAATCGACATATACTTGCACAACCAACAGTTCTGATGACTGTTGCTTTAAGAATAAAGTTTTGTCAACGGAGCCTCTTTTAAAACCATTTTCAATGAGAAAAGTTGACAACCTATCATACCAACATCTAGGGGCTTGTTTTAAACCGTAGAGAGCCTTTTCTAGCTTGTAGACATGGTTAGGAAAGTCATTGTCAAGAAACCCCGGAGGTTGTTCGACAAAGACTTCCTCATCTAAGAATCTATTTAAAAAAGCGGTCTTGACATCCATTTGAAAGAGAGTTATACCTTTGTGGGCCGCAAAAGCGATGAGTAGCCGAATAGCTTCAAGCCTAGCCACCGGTGCATAAGTTTCTTCATAGTCAATTCCTTCTTGTTGATTGTAACCTTGCACCACGAGTCTAGCTTTGTTCCTTACAATTTCACCGGAATCATCGAGCTTGTTGCGAAAAACCCACTTGGTGCCTATGACCGTTCTATTAGATGGCCTAGTTACCAAATGCCAAACCTTGTTTCTTTTGAATTGATTGAGCTCATCTTGCATTGCTATGAGCCAATCGGCATCCGTTAGAGCAACCGTTATGTTGGGTGGCTCTACTTTGGAAAGGAGGCATTTTGACCACAAAAGTCATCTAATGAGGCAAAGTTGTTGTGAGATGCCTTAGATCTTGTCTTAATCCCAGATGTTAGGTCACTGGTTAAATTTGAGAGTGGATGAGAACTTTGATGCTTCCATTTTCTTGGGATGATAATATGTTCTCGTTCCCCAGCAACAGTTTCAGAGGTTGTTGCTTCCTGTTCAGAGTGAGAGTCTATACTTGGGTTGGCAGGAACTGTAGGAGTAACTGTAATGACTTCTGTTGTCTCCTGAGATGATGATGTTGAGGCATGATTAGAAGGAGTGGGGGAGGAAGCAGCAGCTGACGTTTCTCCATGACTGGTTCCCCCTGAACCATTGCTATTACCACCAGGCAACAGTTGATCAGATTGTTGCACATTGTCGTTGGTTGGTCTTCATCTTCTTCGAGTACAAAGTCTTTCCTTATGAGTCCAATTTCAAACTCATCATCTTCATCATCATCTTCTGATTCTTCGTTTTGTACCTGTCCAAGCATACTAGATTCATCAAAAATGACACACACATAGCGACTACCACCTCTACTTCTAGTTCTCATAGGTCCACACAAATCAATATGTAGAAGATGGAGGGGACGAAGAGTACTCATGATTCTTTTGGATTTAAAGGAGCTTTTGACATGTTTACACCTAGCACACTCATCACAAATTTTGTCGAAATCGAATTTTATATTTGGAAATCCCTCAACTAGATCAAGCTTCTTTAAGGTGTTAAGAGTTTTGGCACTAACATGTCCAAATCTTTTGTGCCACAACCATGGATCATTCTTCATGACTGTAACACCCCAAGAGTATGAGAGGAAAGTTGTCCCACATCGGTAGAATGTGAGGCTTGTGATATGTTTATAATAACTTCCACCCATCACTTAGTAACAAGGCCTTGTGCTTTTGGGCTTAAGTGAGGACAAAGTAATGGGCCCAAAGGCATACCTCCCGTCTTATTGGGTTTGTGTTACGACGGTGGCGGGTCGGGTTGTTACAAATGGTATCAGAGCGACCCTGCGACCGTGTGGTGAGCCTGTGGTCGGGAGTACCCGGGTCACACACCTAGCGGGGGAGGATTCTGGCCCTGGTTGTGGTCAAGTTTGAGGCACAACGAGGACGTTGTGTTCTTTAAGTGGGGGAGTTTGTAACACCCCAAGAGTATGAGAGGAAAGTTGTCCCACATCGGTAGAATGTGAGGCTTGTGATATGTTTATAATAACTTCCACCCACCACTTAGTAACAAGGCCTTGTGCTTTTGGGCTTAAGTGAGGACAAAGTAATGGGCCCAAAGGCATACCTCCCGTCTTATTGGGTTTGTGTTACGACGGTGGCGGGTCGGGTTGTTACAATGACACTCATACAAGATAGAGTGTCATCGGGTATCATGTTTAAATTTGTTAAATAGACGTCTTTTACACGTCTTCCTTCAAGAATGACCTCACGGGTTGTTGCATCAATGATTTTACACATATTAGTACTAAACTCCACCAAGTTTCCACGATCACATAATTGAGAAATACTAAGGAGATTATGCTTCAAACCTTTGACAAGCCGCACGTTGTCGACACATAGTAACGATGACTTACCAACCTTACCAATACCAATTCCTTCACCCTTTTTGTTGTCACCAAATGTTACCGTGCCTCCTTTATGAGCTTCTAATGAGAGGAATTGGCTTCTATCTCCCGTCATGTGACGTGAGCATCCACTATCCAAGTACCAATTGCGGTCGCCTCTCATCAAGCCCTACATAAGAATTAGATTTTGAGTTTAGGAACCCAAATAAATTTGGGTCCCTTTTTGTGAACAACTTTGTTAACGAGATCCTTTTGAATCCAAACTTGCTTAGCAACTTTAATATTTTTGTTGATGTCATTGTGTCTCTTTTGGCAACCATTGAAGCCATGACCTGTTTTACCACAATAGTTACGAATGATGTTCTCGGGAAGACCAACATATTTTCTTCTTCTAAAATCAGTTTTACATGGGTCTGGTTTGCTAATGTAACAGTGTGATGCACTGTTCCATTTAAACCCTAGACCTGTTACACGGTCACATCTTTTGGTTTGATTTGTGAGAAAGTTTAGAACATTTTGACTTCCTTCCCATTTCTTAGACACATTGTTGGCATCAACAAGCTTAATCTTTAAGTTTTTGAGATCGGTGGAAAGCGTAGCATTCTTAGCTTTTACAGTTTTGAGCTCTTTCTCAAGATCATCAAACTCAGTGTGTAGGTCTCCAATGAGTTCTCCTTTTTGCTCGACATTGTCCTTTAGACTTTCAATACATAAGTTTAAGTGTTCAATCTCATCTTTAGAAGACCTACATATAGCATTTTTGTTTTGAGAGTTAACAAGTTTAACGTGCATGATTTTGAGTTCATTTTTGAAGGTTGAAATGTCAACTTTTAACTTTTCATTCTCACTGACCAAGGTGGCATTCTCAACTTCTTTCTTATCAGAGATAACAGTCTTATGGACTGTTTCTTTAAGAGCTGCTAACTCTTTGACCAACTCATCACATTTACATAAAAGCAGGTTGTTTTCTTTTTCCAGTTTATCACACTCTTTAGTAGCAGTGGAGATTTGTGACATGAGAGAGGTGTTAATATCCTCAAGGTTTGACATACTCTTAGAATCGACTTCTAGACACTCTACTTTCACAGACAACTGTTCATTTAGCCTTTTTAGTTTTTTGAGTTCGGACGTACTAGAGAGATTTAATGTTGTTTCCTTCTTGAGTTTAACATTTTCTTCAGCGATCTCTTCTATTTCATCTTGCATGACGTCTAACCTTTTTGTTTGTGAACGACACTTATCAAAGAGTTTATCAAGAAGTTTACATACCTTTTCTTTTGAGTAAGTTCTAGCCTTTGCTTTCAGGATTTTTACCTCATCATCGGAGTCAGAGTCGGAGTCATCGGGATGAGCCATGAGACACCTAAGATGTTCGCCTTTGCTCACTTTAGTTTTGTTTTTGTGGTTTTTGGTTAAGCACATCTTAGCTTCTAATTGTTCTTCGAAGGGTTCCTCGTCCTCAGAATCGGACATCCCCCAAATAGCTGTCATGACTTTATGTTTGTATTCCTTTTTAGCCTTATCTCGTTTATCCCTAGATTTTATATCATCCCACTTAGGACATTCTTTGATTTGGTGATTTATGTCACCACACTTAAAACATCCTACAGTGGAAGAAGGCCTTTTCTTGAAGGGACGTTTCTTAGCATAATTGTTATTAAACTTCTTTTGACCTTGCCCGTTTACCATTCCGACCAAGTTCCGAGAGAACATGGCAAACTCATCTTCCTCATCATCTTCACCATCGCTTGGTGAAGATAATAAGGCAAGACCCTTTCCCTTTGAGGATTCACTAGAATTCTTCTCGAGATTAAACTCGTGAGCCATTAGTGATCCTATTAGTTCATGAAGGGTGAGTTTAGACAAATCACAGGCTTCTTCAATTGCGGTAACCTTAGGTTGCCATTTTGAAGTGAGACTATGAAGAATCTTTCGAATAATGTCCTCGGACTCGAAATCTCTTCCTAGACTCTTAAGTTCATTTATTATGCAAGAAAAACGAGAAGAAAAACTATTTATGAATTCGTCCTTTGACATACGAAACATCTCATATTGTTGCATGAGAAGGTCGATACGGTGTTTTCTAACTTGAGATGTCCCTTCATAAGCAAGTACAAGAGAATCCCAAATTAGTTTAGCCGTAGGACATCCGGAAATACGACTCACTTCGGCCTCTCCAACACAACGTTGAAGAATCGACATAGCTTTTGAGTTCTTTTCAGCCATTTTAAAATCATTTTCATTGTAGTCACTTTCTGACTTGACTTTGTTAAAACCCGTCATCATGTCGGTTTCCTCAATGATTAGAGGTCCGTTCATGATAATGTTCCAACATTGATAATCAATACTTTTTATGTAGTGTTCCATTTTGAGCTTCCACCAACCAAAATTCTCACCGGTAAAGACCGGGATCTTGGAGTGTTTTGCGGAATCCATTTCCCAAGAAGTAACTCTAAGGTAATTAACCTTTATCAAGAGCACGAGGCTCTGATACCAATTGAAGGGTATGGATACCGAGTACCTAAGAGGGGGAGGGGGTGAATTAGGTACTACTTAAAAATTTTAACTTAACAAAGTTGACTTAATTAAATTAACTAACGATTAAGTACAGAGAAACAAAGGAAAGCAACGATTTCATTGACTGTTAAGTTCATCTAGCAAGTGAAGTAGTGCTACTGTATGAAAGTAACAGATCTAGAAATCGTTGACTGAAACAGAAGGGAAAAGAAAATAAAAGAACGGATTAACTAAACAGAAAAGAGAAGAACGCAGCGGTTTTGAATTGGTTCGGCCAAAACTCTAACGGCCTACGTCCAATCTTCTTTTATTGAATAGCTAAGTAATCTACTCCGAAAACTTAAAACAAATTACAATAAAAGGACCAACAACCTACTCCGGTTGCGACTCTTAGTTCTTTTGACCACAATGTCTAAGAACATCAAACTAACAAACTAGTATAGATTACAAGATCAAGTTTTCCTCAAACTGATTCTTAAATGAATTGAGGAGGAACAACTTATTGATCAATCATAACTAGATAACAAATCATAAACAGAAGCAACGATTAGACAGACTTTTTACACTTGAAGAGTTGAAGACTTAATAAAAACTTTGCAAAACCAGTTAAAAGAAATGAAGCTTTGAAGAGAGAATTTTGCAAAGATGAATTTATTGCTCTGGAAGTCTTGGAAATAAATGAGGATGAAGTACTCCTTTTATAGTGAAAATATTGGATAAAGACCTTTGGGTAAAACCCACAAAGTACACTTTAGGTGGCTATTTTCCAAAGGACAAAAGGAGGTGTACTTCTTTGCTTTTAAAATATCCTTTCTTTGCTTTAAAATCTTCTTTAATCAGAAAAAGAGATTTTTTGGGCTTTGCAAAAATCAGAGTCATAAAGCAAGTTTTCTTATAAGTTTGCAAAGCTGAGATTTCGAAATGAGAAAGCTTCAAGTGTACGATTGCACAAGGCAACGATCTGTGTAACTGTTACTTACGTTAGATGAGTTGTTATCTTTACAAAACAACGACACTTAGAGATTTCTTTTGACAACGGAATATCAATGCTCCCTTGATTATGAACTTTCGAACCTGAAATGGAAACTTGAAAACACAATTAAATTGGGCTTGTCATCATCAACAAATTGTATCCTAACATACCAGAACACTAGTAGAACACTTATTAGTTGCTCATGTTATTCCAGTTCCAAGCTAAGTGCAGTGAACCATCTGGCATCCAAGATTCAACATACTCTATCAAGGTTGCTCAGTTCGGTAGAGCAACCTGTATATCCAATTCTGCAAACGGGTAAAGGTTTTCAAGTCTCAACATTTGAAAACACAAGTAGGGTCAATTGAGTCAGATATATTTCGACAAATCTAAATGAAATCTTAAACGGTAGTATGATAATTGACAAAAATAGGCATGTCTTATCATTTTTAATAAAGAAATGGTATGTATATAATATCACGAATACACCTATAAATAGTTTAGCATATTGAAATGTTTACTAATAGACGTTCGGTTATTATCTATAGCAAATTTGTAGTCTTTTTTGTTGATGAATCATAAAATTATTATATTGTTTCTGAACATGGAGAAAGAAGAAAAACTATTGACATTGATACAATGAAAGGCTATTTCGTATAAACTAGCTTATTTCAAATTTTAACTGTATATATAACATTGTTCAATCGTGTCCATGATTTTTGAAAATTGCAAATGAAATTTTTAATATAACTCTAAATACTTAAATATGACTTTATAATTCATCTTTTACATTACTAATTTATAATTGTTTAAGAACATGGCAATATTGTATTGATTTATTATAAATTTATTTATGATTATAGCCGGCTTACAAATGAAAAAATTGATGAATATAATATTTTGCCATAAATATTCATATTTTATATAAGAACAAATTTTAAAAAAAACATACCCGTGCAATTTGCACGGGTAAAACTAGTTAAGTATAATTGTTAAAAACTATCAAGAAATCCTCGTTTGCTCTATGTTAAAAAGTTAATAAAAACTACCGTCAAATTACAAAAATTACCAGCAATTTTGTAGTATTACTCGTAGGTTGTGCAACAATTTTTTTCTAATCCTTCATTTCATTAGGATTTAGCTAAATGATAAAGTTACGGTGTATTACGCAATTAAGTAAGACATAATTGTTGAGATTATATAATAAGGGATTTACATTTTAACCTCTATGAGAGCAAAGTATTATTTCACTTATGTTGATTTTAAAATTATTAGCTAAACTAGTGTAACACCCGTGAAAAATCACGGGATTGTGTACTTTTTTTTAAAAGCAGACGACAAAGTATAATTATTATATAACTAAAATTGTTGATAAGTACACCTTGAAGTTTTCGTTTTATCAAGATCATTTAATATTTTGTAAGTGTCTTAAAATTGTTAAACTTATTGAAAAAATAATGGTGAGTTAATGTGCTGTTGATATTTCGAATTCTATAAAATGGCGGGCATTAAAATACGTTCTTACACCAACACAGTCCTGGCAAATGAAGGTTGTCATTCATAATGAAGGTATGTCTACCATTTTATTTCTAGTGTAACACCCGTGAAAAAAATCACGGGGTTGTGTACTTTTATTTTAAAAGAAGACGACAAATTATATTTATTATATAATCAAAATTTTTGTTTATTGAACATGTATCCTTAAAATAAAAACGAAAAAAAATTAATATATATATAGGGTCAAGATCCCGTGCGAACTCCCTTACGGTGCGAACCGTTCGTACGGTTCACACCGTAAGAAAGTTCGCACGGGATCTTGATTCTAAATATATATTGATAATAGGAGTATAATAATTGTAAGACGGGATAAAAATGAAACTATTATGACATAGTTAAAAAAAGAAAACTATAAATTTCAGATTTGAGATTTTTAAGATATATGTAAATTAATTACAGAAACAAAATTAAGATAATTATATTCTATAGATTAAGAACATTTGTCATCGCCATTTTAGAGATTGAAAACTTTCTGTGGAGAATATTCAACAGATTTTTAGGTATTGTTTTAGAGGATTCAATTTGGAAGATGAATGAAGAGGAAGCGAAGGGGAATTAATATTCAACATATCTTTTACTCATCATTTTTCGAGATGTATATGGAGACTAAAAGAGATTAACGGCTCTTGCAATTTTCGAGCAACGTTGAGAAAGTAAATTGGATTTTGAAAGACAATTTGATAAGGTGTTTTAATTGGTAGATTAAAGTATATCTTGTTTTTGTAATTATATAATTATGGTTTAGCATGTGTTTTAATTGGTTGTTTAGTTGAGTCGTTTTTTGGTTACCGTAGTTTATCTATTTCGGTTTTTTTCTAATGCGTGCCCTATAGGCACACATTAATATTTAGCTTGGCATAGATTAAGCTTTACCATAATTAAGATATTATTTATCTTAACTATCTTTTATTCTTCGCTCTCTGAGATATATTATTTTATGTCACTAATATTTCTCTTTTCCCAATATTACCATTTTTTCTACAGAGCTTTATCATGAATAAATCTACGTATTTATAAATCAATTTTTCATTTATCCCAAGTCAATTTTTCTGTGTCTATAAAATATGTGGTCATCTTTACACTCTTGTTAATATTTTGTTAACGGCTCACAATTTTGATCAAAATTGTTGTGTTTTGTTTTGAATACAAAAAAACAATTGTCTGAAGCCATAATAAATTGTTCGAATTGGAATTAGGATCATGTTATTATCTAATAATTAACCATAGATAAATTATCAACTGAGTGGAATAATAAATTATTGCGTTCAATATTTTTTGTTGGCCATGTCAAGTTGTTTTTTCATATTATTTGGCTATTTGTTTAATTAGTTTAGTGTACACTTCGTTGCTAATTTTCCCGTTTAAAAACATAAGATCGTCCAAAAATTGTAAATTTGTACTTTTTGTATAAAGGAGTAGAGAAAATTTAGAAATTATATCATATTCGACGAATTTTAAATTTTTGTATCTTAGTAATTTAGTTTTGACATTTATTTTGAAATTGTTCAAAGTGGTTAAAATTTTATTAGTACGTCAAATTGTGCAAGGCAATGAAATGTGTGAGATTGTAAATAAAAAAGAAAAAGTCAAACTCCAAGGTTGTTGAACTCGTATATAAGGGGTGAAAAAGATTAAGTGAGATAAAATAAGATTTAGGAAAGAGAAAGAATAAAAGATAAATAAGGTAAAAAGGAGAAATTTAAGTAATTATATGGTTGACACATTAATTAATAAGCTGATATTTAATGGAAGCTGACGTGGCTGTCATTATTCACGTTATTGGCCGAAAAAAACTGAAATTATGAGGTTGAATGAGAGAATTCTATTAGCCTAATTCTGAAACCACATTGCGCCACATAAGCGATTTTACAAGATTCTTTTATATATATAATGATAAATTTGAAATATCATAACAGAATTACATTATCCAATGATAAGTAAATGTTGATACAAAAATCTCAAAATTTTCTTCATTATATAAGCATTTTTCATCGTCACAACTCACTCATAAATCAGAGTTGTCAACATGTCGAATTCTTTAGAGATGGTTTGAAAGCCGATAGTTTCAACTTACCTCATTCAAAATAATGAAATAAGTTGGTCCTACTCTAGGGGATCAATATAGTTTTTTACCTTATCAGATAAAAAAAAAGATATGACTGCCCCAAAACCCGTCATTACTCGTGTTTTTATAAATGTTAAGTATCTATTTTGGTACTTTTCTTCTGCAATAATTTCAGTATCCCATTTTTTTTATCATGTCGTTATTAAGTTAATATTTGGAGCGTTTTTTTCAAATAATATTTATGTGAAGCTTTACACATAAACTCCTGAATTGTTACCTTTTACCGTAATTAAAAATGTCATCCATGAAGTTTTATGCTAGAACGTTATGGTATTTTTTTCGTATTTTTATCATTGCCTTCTTTTGTAGTTTTAAATTAACTTTTTAGATTAGTTCTTGTGTTTAATAATTTTGGCAGGCTGATATTGATATGATTATCATGAAAAATAAATGTATGTTTGTTATTTATATACAAAATTAAAAATGAATATAACTTTTCTTGATTTACTTGATATAGTTTAACTAACATTTTTGGTCATATTATTGTTCCAAAATACTTTAAAGTAACTAATTTTAGGATGTTATTTATTTGATTAACTTGATTTGTTAAAATTGAAAATGAAAATAATACTAATTATCATACAAAATATTATATAATATTTAATTTTATGTTATACAAATTGACCGTTTTTCGTAGGAATTCATGTTTACGTATTTATATAAAAAATTTACGTAATATTTCTGAAACTACGATATCAGACATTTATTTAGAATATCAGGCGGTTATGACGATCCGGAAATTCATCACACACATTGCGAGACCCACCTGATAGAATTAAAAATAATAATAATAAATTGTTGTCTAATGGTTTTAGACGGGACATATATATTCGATTATATAATATTTAATTTTATGTTATACAAATTGGCCATTTTTCGTAGGAATTCATGTTTACAAATTTATATAAAAATGTTACGTAATATTTCTGAAACTACGATATGATCGGGCATTTATTTAGAATATCGGGCGGTTATAACTCAGGAAATTCATTAAACACATTGCGGGACACGTACACCTGAGAGAATTAAAAAAAAAATCAAAATCTGCGTTGATGACGTGGCTCAACTAGGGCTTCTGAAATGTTTCTGTAATTATATAGATAAGATATCACTTTTGTGTGTTAATTGTGTAATATTTATTATCAGTGAATATTAATCAATGACTATTAATATTAAAAAAAAATTGAATATAAATATAAATCATTTATATACAACTAAATTTTTGATACAACTTTTTTGTATGATTTTTTGTATTGATTATTAATTAATGTCGGTTTACTTAAGGTAAATATCTTATTATACATTTATAGAGTTTTTTTTGTGACGAGGGAATCCACAACCTGTAACATCCCGTATTTTCGTAAATAATATTTTAATGATTTTAAAGTATTTTCCGGAATATAATATTATTTTAATAATAAATCCTAAATTTATTTTAAGTTTTTCCGTTAAACTCCGTCTTAAGAATATTTTAATTCTTAAGATGTTCACTTGGCATATTCTAATTACGACTTGAGTCCGTATCTTAAACAAATAACCCGACTCAAATAAAGTGAAAGGACAATATAAAACCCTACACAAAACCCTTCTTATGACATCTTCAACCTTTCACAAATTCATTTCACGGTTACATTCAAACTCCATTTTCTCTTTTTCTTAAAAGCTTCAAGAGACGATCTCGACCCCTTCCCGAACTCGTATCGAGGTAATTTTGAGACCCTCTTGGTTGTTAAATTTTGAGAAAAAGGAAGCTAGGAATGGATTCCTAGCCGGTTGGCCGGCGGCCGGTCGGCCGGCTAAGGATCCATTCTCATTTTTGTGAAAGTTGTAGACGTAAGTGGGATGAGATTCCCAGCCGGGTGGCCGGCAGCTGGTCCACCGGCTGAGGATCCCAATTCCTTGTTTTTCGTGATTGGCTGCAGATGGGAAAGGACTCCCAGCCGGCCGACCGGCAGACGGTCTGGCACCGGCTGAGAGCCCTGTTCTCACTAAAATCGCTTTAACTTTTAATCGGCTTGTCTGATTTGCTTGAGACTTGTTCCGTATGCTTTATACGTGTGTTTTTGGTCCCCGGAGTACGGGCGACACTATATTGGGTTCGGGAATGGAGAGAGGATAAAGACCCCGCGGTCGGGTAACCGAAAGGGAAACCGGCTCTCCCTTAACTTAGCTCCCGGGGTCAATTAAGTGTTGTTAGAGGTCTAGAAAGACGATGACTAAGGATTTGGTTGAAGTACATATCGGAATATGTCTGAGCAGGGACCGCTAGAGTACGATATGTGCTGATGTTTGTATGCGTGTCAAGTTATGATCTGAGTAGGGATCCTCTAGCTTGACATGTGAGTGTTTGTGGCGTGGCGGACATGTCTGAGCAGGGACCGCTGGACCGTCACGTGTATGATTGATGCGGTAGGAATATGTCTGAGCAGGGACCGCTATTCTACCGTGAGTTTGTATGACCGTAGTGGGTTGGGTCTGAGTTGGGATCCCAATTTCATTACGAAGGGTAATAGTCACGACTGAGCATGGTCAATGAACCATTATTAGCTGATTGGTATTCACTCGTGCCCAAGCAGGGGTTCAGGAGTGTATGCTTGCTGATTTGTGTACCAAGGTTACCTGAGCAGGGGTGTGACTTGGGCACTGCTGATTGTGTCTAGTTCTTGCCTGAGCAGGGGTAGGTTCTAGATATTGCTGATTGCATCTGCTTGCCTGAGCAGGGGTACAGTGTCAGATGTTGCTGATTGATTGTGTTAGATAAAGTGTTATTGATTTTAGAAATGTTCGTCCAAGGCATTGGACGACTCTTAGTCTGGTTTCGTAAACGGTTTGGATTGAAAGACCCCCCGGCCGGGCAACCGGAAGGGAAACCGGCTCTCCTTTTAAATAGTTTTCGAAATTAGTTGAGAGCCTTTGCATAGTATTTGCATGTTGAGATGAAAGTTGGGATATTGATATATGTGATCCACATGTTATAAATGTTGGAGTATGTTGGATGTTTTATGTGTTACGTGTCATTAACAATAGGTGGCTAGGAGAACTCTAGTCACTCCCCACTGATTGTGGCGTACATGTTTTCATGTATGTAGGTACATGACAGGTTGGTGGCTGATGGGTTACATTGGAGGCTAGCGAGCGATGATCCATTCATCATTGACTTACCTTTCTTATCGTGTAGCTAGACCTAATCGTTTTGGTTTTCATACTTGAGTGCCTGTAGGGATGTGCCATCCCAGATTATTTTGTATTTATACTTTTCGTACTTAGACATATACTTATTTATGTTTTGGTTTATATCAGTTTGTACAGTTTAGTTTTAATTCACCTCGTTTATCATGCATGTTAAAGTTTAAATTCCGCGTAAATCTTGGCATGTTTGTATGTTTTATTTTCCGCTGCGACGAGGGATTTTACACAACCGCTACCGTCGGTGTACACTAGGTAAATCGGTAAATTCTCGAGTATATGTGATAACTTATAAACCACGTATATCAGGTAAGTCAACCGAGGGTGACAGGCTCGAAGTCTATAAGGCATGGATTCAGGCCACGAATGCTCCACAAGATTTTGCTTTTGGGGAGGCTTGAACTCGGGTTTCCTAGTTATTTTGGTTAAAGTGGTTATTTTGATTAATAGTTTGAAGAAAATGACTATTTTGACGAAAAACCCTCAATAATAATGAAAGATGCATGAAAGATTGGATTAATAATGAAGGAGAATTTCTTCAGTTCTTCAATTACAACTCAAAATAAATAAGGTAAACTATTGAACTAGAGTAATCTAAACTAATTTTGAGGAGTAATTAAAGCTAAATTAAGGATAGAATAGTACTTGATTGAGAAATAATTAAAACTTAAGCAATGAACTTTATAAATTTAGGGTTGTGTGCTAACACAGCCACAAGATATTTAATATACATTTAATAGGATAACTTTTATTTATCTATTAATCAATAATATTTGGATAACAAAAATCCATCTTTTAAATCAATATTCTTAAAATTTGGGATAACGACCGCGACTCCTTTAGTATTATGTGGGTTCGCCCTTTAAAGTACTTTGAAGAAACACTCAAGGTGGTAACCTAGTTTAAAGGTTGTCATTGATAAACATTAAACATAGTCTAAGTTTAAAGGTTGTCATTGATAAACATTAAACATAGTCTAAAACCGCCAAAATCCATTACAAACACGGTCACGCGGTGGTATTACTTTTGGAAGTTACGTGGACGCAAAACGATAAGTTATTTGTTACGTTGAAAAATTTGGCATCATTATGTATCAAACTACAAAATGCCGTAAATTGTTGAAGAATAATAGAATATACCCATAGTCACTAGTATTCTTAGTCGTCTTATGGCCACATATATTTAAATTGCACGTTTTTATTCAACCCAATTTCTAATATTAGTCTATACTAGTTTTAAACCCGTGCAAATTGCACGGGTATATTTTTAGAAAAAATGTGGTGGATAATTAATATTATCGAATAGTGTCAATAATACGTGAATATTTTGCATTCAATTTTTATTATATTGATGATACGTTAGAATGCATGTTTTAAATAAAATTTAGCACATTAAATTGAGTACCGAAAAATGTAAATATTACTATAAAATCAAACAGTTGTTCAAATGAATAACGATTACATTATCCTTCAACAAAACATAAATATAAAATTAAAATTTCTCAAACTAATTTGATTTTAAATACTGAAAAATTTCATGATAAACAACATTAGTCGTTTTGTTGAATATATGCTTATCATCACCACAAATCAAAAGTTTCAAGCCTTGTTTGTTTGTAACCCTGGAAATCGCCACATAAAGCTGGCCATGACTAAAAACAGGTCGTGGAAGATGGATGCTGACTTGAGATAAAGGTTGTCCTTGACTCTTATTAATCGTCATAGCAAAGCAAACAACAACATACAGGGAATCTACTAACCGGGAATCTACTCGAGTCTGACGGAGTAAGTGTTAGTCGAGAAATATGCACTTTATCCCCTTTATGACTGCCATTATAACCATACATCTAATCACGCATGACCCTAAATCTGTCACAATTAATCTCGTGACATTACATAAACCATGTGATTGATCGATGTTCCTAAGAAGCATGACCATTGCACCGACCTTTAACCTCAATTGATGATTCGGGAGTCATGAACATTTAATACTATTGAGGTATTCGGTAGAGTGTAACTCACGATCACCCATTCCCGTATCATCGTTACAGACTTCATCCGAACTTAAATATAAAGCCTCATCTTCATTGATAAGCGACAACACGTAGTCGTAAATTAGTGTATTTATATTTTTTTATGGATTATTGTAAATTCCCTTACGTCCTTCTTTCATTATTTTTTTTTAAAATTCTCAATCACATGTATTTGATAGGCATTGGATTAATGTATCTACAATTTACAATTTTTTTGTTAATTTAATACGGTTTAGCAAAAAATTATTGAACTCTGATAAAATATACTGCAGTTTTTTAATTTTTTATATTTCGTAATCCTTGTCTTTACTAAAACAATTTACAATTAAATACTTTTGTTTTTTATAAAATTATTTAATTATATTTAATAACAATTTGCTTGTATATATATTTTATGCATATAATATACACAGCATGCCTTTAATGATTTTTATGAATTATATAATCAGTAACATATAAGCATGGTTTTTAAAATTAATTTATATTTAATTTTTTAAAATTATTTTATATTGGTTTTATTAATTGATTTTTTGCATATATTATATGGAACATGCCTATATTGATTTTTATGAAATATATAATCAGTAACATATAGGCATGGTTTTTAAAATTAATTTATTTTAAATTTTTTAAAATTATTTTATATTGTTTTTATTAATTGGTTTTTTGCATATAATATATGGAGCATGCCTATATTGATTTTTATGAACTATATAATCAGTAACATATAGGCATGGTTTTTAAAATTAATTTATAATTAATTTTTTAAAATATTATATTGTTTTTATTCATTGATTATTTCTCTGACGGTTCGAATTCTTCTAGAATCGAAGTCGATTTCCCTTATAAAAAGAATGAATTTCTATGAAATGGTTTTACGGTATTCAGCCAATTGTTTTGATTGTCGGATATCATTGAAAAATAGGAATTTGTGTTACCATTCCCGTGAAAGTCTCATGATCATTCAATAAGAAGGCTTTTAATATTTTGGTGAATGGTTCGTTTTGGATCCTCCGATAAGGACAGAAAATTGTGGAGGATTTTATAATATCTTTTTATATTTGATTTTAAATTTTAGTTTTAACGGTGTTGTTTATAATTTGATTTTCGTAGAATATTTGAATTTGTACATTTTTCCTGGTTGTGTATTAATACACTACAAGAGAATGATGCTTTAGCTACTAGTTTAGCAACTGACTAAATATCAGTCGCTAAATATATAATTTAGCGACTAATTTTGAGACAAAAAATACAGTTAGTCTCTACTTAAGAGACCAAACTAATATGGTAGCTAATTATGTCTCTATTATAGAGACTAAATAAAGTGGGTATCGAATTTAATATCTAATTTTAATTTTTAAATACAGAAATTTATCAGTATCTAAGTACGTAGTTATTATAGACACAAAATTAAGTGAGTAGCAAATTTAGTATCTAATTTAAGTTTTCAGCTACGGAAATACGTTGGTAGCTAAAGTTATAGAGACAAAACAAAGTGAGTAGCATATTTAGTATCTAATTTACGTTTTCGGCTACGGAAATGCGTTGGTAGCTAAAGTTATAGAGACAAAACAAAGAGAGTAGCAACTTTAGTATCTAATTTAAGTTTTTAGCTACGGAAATACGTTAGTAGCTAAAGTTAATTTTCATTATCTTGTTTTTTTTAATATTTCATATAAAATGTATGACAATTTAAAATATAGTTTTGAATTATTATTATAATCTATTTATACTATTATAATATTAAAAATATACCTTATAACACACATACGTAACAATGACTTTAATTAAATATCTATTACCCAAATAGCCATTAATCTTCAAGTGTCTCAATGGTTAGAATGTTAGTTACAGACTTGGAGGTCATGGGTTCGATTTCTCTCAACAACAAAAATAATTAATCTATCTAAAAGAGGTGGTGCATGGACTATACATGCTCGGTGAGCGGCGGTGGTACGTGCCTAGCTAGGCTAGGTTGTCGTGGCATATAGGGCTCTCACTTATTATGTCCTAAAAATTTTGATACTAACACGTTAGTCGCTAATTTAGAAACGGCTAAATCGGTCTCTAAGTCGGTCACTAGTTTAGCTACAATATAATTTGTGGTCTCTAATTTAGCTATTTATATTTTGGTCTCTATTATTGTCGCAAAAGTAGCTACTTTATATTTGGTAGCTAAAATCAGTAGCCAATTCTGTAGCAAATTTAGCGACAAGGCTATTAGCTACGGATTAAGTTCCGTCGAAAATTCCGTCTCTATTTGTAATTAGCTACCGAAATCAAGTGGTTTGCTACTGAAATATCTGTAGCTAATTGACATTCACCTTGTAGTGATATTACGTTATTTTAATCTTGTTTAAAATTTTGTATGTTCGGTTTTTTATTGTCGTAAATTGTTATTAATCATAATATTCTAATTATTTAAATTGTGGTCTAATTATCACGCAGATAATGTGTATTTCTAATTATTTAATTAAATTCATGATGTATATAAAAATGTTCGTAATGTTTCCGAATCTACGATTTTAGGCATTTATTTGGAATACGTAGAATATTGGGCGGTTATGGTGCAGGAAAATCATCAAATATTATGCGGGACCCACCTGAGTGAATTAAAAAAAAAAATTAAAGCTTGGATGAATAACGTGGCGCAACCACAGCTTGATAAATGATTCAATATTTATATAGATAAGATTTCGTGACATCGTGAAACCAATTAAAGAAAGATTACTTTGTTAAATAAATTGTTACAATCATTATTAGATTAGATATTTACATATTACAATTTCGGATTCTTAAAAGAGAGAAAAAGACCATTTGTAGTCATAGTTAACGGTAGGGATGACAACAGAACTTGGATCCAGTCCAGATCCGCGCGAACTCGAACTTCCTCGACTTAAAAACGGATGCACGATTTAAAACCGGATCTGGATATGGATCTGGTCGACAAGACTCAGATCCAACCCTAAAACCCGATTTTTAATATTAAAAAAACATGAAAATGAGTAAGTTATGCGTACAATTGACAAGACTTTCAATTTGTTTAAAACCTAAAATTAGTACACATTAAAACAAATACCCCTCAATCATCATCCACCCTTTCTTCAAAACTTAAATCGCTTCTCAAACCAACCCTCTCTAAGTAGCACATGACCAAGGAACTTCAATATAAATATTATATAGCTTTGATTTGGAAAATATCGGAATATGGTTATTTTCCTTAAAACAAACCTCGTTCACTTATGTTATTAATTAGTATAAAAATGTTATTTAACATGCACAAATATAATATAATTATGTTATATTTTGAAAATTAATAAAAGGTAAATAAACAAGTTAAATTTCCAAAAAATATAATACTCCATAATTATTTCGATTTGATTTAATCCATATATATATAATATATTCATACTAATATATAAGTCTTTTAAATTACATGCTTAAATAGTAAAAAAAATTCTATTAGTAGTGAAAATAATTGTAGTAACATTGAAAATAATAATATCCTAGTAGTTACTCATTTGAATAGTCGAATTAACAATATTAACAGCGAGCGAGAGTTGTGAAAGTAATTATAATTACGACAGTAGTAGTGTAAATAACGGTAGTAATAACGAATGTAATAGAAGTAATAATAATAACAAAAAAAAGTATATATGAACAATTAACTAACTGATTTATTTAAGTAAAATATTAATAATGAGAATAGTAAATTTATCTCATAATGTATTTCATCCTAATTTTAAGAGATGTCATAGAAAAATATATTAATGATGGATTTATGAGTTATAAAATTTTGAAATAGTTTTATTTAATTGAAAATAAATTTTAATGCTAATTGGAGGCAACCCGTACGAGGCCGGACACCAATATTAGTAGATAAATAAATGACCGATATAAAAGAGTATGTATATAGCTATTTCAGATACCAAAGGGATCTCTAAAATGGAGAAAGATAGACACTATACTCCTTCCTCACTATAATTTGTTTACATTTTTTGTTATTTACGAGGGTGTATTTTAATCAATGAAATAAATGAAACAAAGGAGTATATCCTAAACATTATATATAATCGAGTTATCAATTGTGAAGTCATACATACCAATTGTAACTTTTGTAAGGTTTTCAAACACAAGAAATGTGGAGAATTCTATCAACTAATTATATCCTATCTTTTCTATATAAAAGCAAAATCATTTCAAGCCTCCTCATTCACCCACCTCATTATATATAATTTTTATTTTTTATTTTTTATTATTAATGTGGGACCCACATACTAGACTATGGAATTAATTTCTTGAAAACTACCGTCTTTTTTTATACGGATTTTTTTATGTTTACGATTTCCACTTAATGAAGTAATAATTCTTTCCAATTTTTTTTACTCCAATAATAAATAAATAATAAATAATAAATTAAAATTACTAATTAAGTCCAATCTTTTACAACACTAATTTGACCCAAAATCAATATTATTACAAAAAAATATTGTTGCAAACAATATTAAATAAAAAACAAGAACTTGACACATCTGATTGTAGAAGTGATGAAAAGAAGAGATACATTTGTAATATGAAAATAAAGAAATTTAGGATTAGGATGATAGCAATGTAGCGGAAAAAATAATAGTAATCTTTAATTGTAGATAGTAGCATAAAAAAATTAAACGTAGCTTAATTAATGGTGTAGTTGTGCAAGTCGAGACACATTTTGCATAAATCATTAAAACAATATTAGAAATTGTATTAGTATGAAAAAATTCAACACAAAATGAAATTTGCATCAAGTTGGAAATATTTGGATCGAGTTACGTTAGACCCCATATGAGAGTGTAATTGAGGACCCAAGTGGATAGGGTCGGATCGAGTGAGACACATTTAAACGGGTCAAGTGAATATCCAACAATATCTTATTTCTCATATATTCTCTCCTCGTTCAAATTTTTTTTTTTCACGTCTTTGTTAATTTAATTTCTTAATAAATGATTATCGATTTGTTTTTTTGCGTGTTAAATTAATTTACCATGTTTGTACACTAAATACATGCATTTTTTTTCACCGATTTAAAACATGCGTAAGTTCCAGACATGTGTACTACTGACACGTGTTTTATTAAATAAATAAAATAATTATATTTTTTGTTTAATACTATATTTTAAATATTAATCATTATATTAATATTTTAAAAAAACATACCCGTGTAATTTTGCACGGGTTGAAAACTAGTTATTATTACTACTAATAACTTGTAGGTTTGTTAATGGTGATCCAAAAGTACCATGTTACTTCATTTTTGGTGGTTCGTTAGTCGACGCCGGTAATAATAATAATAGTATAATTATCGCAAGTAAAGGAAATTATCCACCTTATGGCGTTGATTTCCCGGGAGGTCTTGCAACGGGGAGATTTACGAATGGTCTTACTCAAGTTGATATTATTAGTAAGTACACTACCACGACTTTTATTTTTAATACAGTATCCATTGTGGAGAACACGTATCCATCTTTACAAGAACACTTAGGTGACCCTCAATACTTTACGGAAAGAGCTATCCTAGCACCTACTCACGATGTCGTAGAGTTGGTAAACGAGTTTGTGTTGATCAAATTCCTACGGAAGAGAAAGTCTACCTAAGCTCAGATGAAATAAGTAAAGAAGAGACGAATAGTGGGGTTCGTGAACTCCACTCCACTGAGTTTCTAAACACTATTAGATGTTCCGGTTTACCTAATCACCACATAAAACTTAAAATTAGAGCTATAGTCATTAGTCATGCTTCTTAGAAATATTGACCAAGCAAATGGATTGTGCAATGACACTCGAATGGAGGTGATTCATTTAGGAGAGCGAGTTATGGGTGCAACTGTTATTTCTGGCAGTTATATTGGTAGTAGAGTCTATATTCCCCGTATCACCTTGACCCCTTCAGACACCACTAGGTTCCCCGTCAAGTTCGAAAGGAGACAATTTCCTTTATCAGTTTGCTTTGCAAATTCAGGGGCGAACCCAGGATTGAATGTTTGGGGTAGCAAAAAAAATTCAAAAAATCATTACACATAGTAAGATTTGAACCCTTGACCACCAGATGAGAATTTAATAGTTTTACTATTGAGCCACAAGATATTTACATAGTAATTAGTGGGATAACATTTAATTATATTATTCATCAATATTTAGGGTAGCAAAAAACTTTTTTTAAACCAATTTTTTTAAGTTTGGGGTAGCGGCTGCTACCCCTTGCTCTAAGGTGGGTTCGCCCCTGTTTGCAATGACTATTAACAAAAGCCAAGGGCAATCTTTATCCCGTATTGGTCTTTATCTTCGTAGACCAGTTTTCACCCATGGACAGTTGTACGTTGCTATCTCCCGGGTTACAAATAAGAATGGTCTAAAAGTCCTTATTTTAGATGAAGACAACAAAGGCATGTCTACTACAACAAGTAATATTGTTTACAAGGAGATTTTCGAGAAACTATGAGTTTGTCTTAGACTTTCATGTTTTTATATCCTTCTAATTAGTACTTTGTATTTGAAAATACAAACTTTTATCTTATTATATGTACACCGACCCTTTTATTTATTTTTATTAAAACAATTTCCTATACACGACTTTCGTTATTAGCATATTTAACAACCTAATTGATTCTGAGTATAAAAAAATTGAAATTGAACAACCCGTGAATTTTCACGGGTGTCACACTAGTCTAAATTTAAAACGAGTTAAGTTTAATAGTTGGGATAACAAGTAACAAAGTGAATAATCACTCGTTTTTCTTTCTCAGCAAGACTCTTGGGAATTGAAGAATTAATACCACCTTTTAGAACTGCGTCTGGTATCGAATTACTAAAAGGGGTCAATTATGCATCTGCTGGTTCTGGAATTCTTTCAGAGACTGATTCTCTCGAGGTATTTTAACTATATTTACATAATCTCACGAGTACCATACCTGGTCATGTATTGAAATGAACTGAAATAAATTTATATATTCTGAACCGAAGTGAAATTAAACTTGGAAAACATGGTTTTTAATTTATTATATTGTTCAGGATAACCGGATATGGTTGGCTAAACAAGTGCAAAACCATGAAACAACAATATCGGAGCTTGAATCATTTGTTAAAGGACCAGTTAGTAATTACTTGAACAAATGCTTGTACAGTGTGGGTATGGGAAGCAACGATTACCTCAATAATTATTTTCTGGCTGAATCCATATCGCCGACGAAGGCTTTGAACCCAGATCAATTTGCTAACGTTCTTGTAGCCGAATACGAATCAATACTTAAGGTGCTTGCTATATTCCGCTTCTTCTTGAATTAAGTTTTACCGTCGTATAATTTCAGACTTAGGACAATCAAAACTTTAAGAGAAACGTTGATCATAACGAAATAATAGACTAGACTAAATAATTAATTACGGAGTTACGAATTAAGTTTAGAATAATTTATAGTTTATTAATTTTGGCAGAAACATTGCTTCCGTGAAGCCAACAAGGTTGCTGACTTCATGGCTTCCGTTGGACATTCATGTCCAACTCTTTCGAGGTGGGTTGAAAGTCGGTGGCTTCAACTTAACTTACTCATTCGAAAGGATGAGATAGGTTGGTCCTACCCAAGAGGATTAACCTAGTTTCCTTACCTTATAAAAAAAAAAAAAAAAAAAAAAAAAAAAAAAATAATGTAGGCTGCACTCCTGCTGCACTCATAAGGAATCATAAAATCACATGCGTTGAAGAAATTAATGATGCAGTCCAAGTTTTTAATAAGAAACTAATATCTCTCGTTGATACATTGAATCAACAACTTGTTGGCGCAAACTTTACGTTCATTGACGTTATGGCCATGCCCTCCTCTCTAGGTGGGTTTACTGATCTCTTCGTCTCGATTATTCCGTACTTATTTAATTTTTTATTTTTATTTTTATTTTGGCTATCTTTTTTTTGTCAATGGGTGATAAAGGTTTTACATATGTAGAGCGTTATGGGGAACCCTTTACTATAAAAGGAAAATAAAATGAAGGCTTCCTGTTGTTCCTGATTTTAAAGTTGAAAAAGTAACCTTTTCTTTGGACGTCCCCATGTTTCATCACTCAATTTTTTTAAATGTTTTGTAACTACTTAAATTATGATTCCAAATTTAATAATACAAACTATGCAACACCATACATTATACATTTGTTATTACTAATACAATACAATATAAACATTCAAAAATTACAAATTAAATAATCACAAATACCAATTGACTATAATAAAAAAAACTTCACTAAAAAAGTTAAAAACGTTTTCCATGATATTACCAATATAATATAAAAATAAATTACAACCTGGATATTACAAAATATTACAGAGTACATTATTTATTATAAAAAAAATGCGATTGAGTTCAGTCTTCAAGTTACAAAAATAATTCATATACACGGATGAGTTATTGATAATATGAAAAGAAATGGTTGAGTGACGTTGATTATATGAAAAAATAGATGGGTTATCGATAATGTGATAACTACTAATTTTAGGCAAAATAGTAACCTAAAAACAAAATTGTTGAACCCCCTAGACCTGGTAAAAGGGACAATCAAGTCGGGTTATTTGATCGAACTGGCTTATTTCGGGTTTCAGTTATTTTCGAGTCAATTATTATCAAGTTATTTTATGTCATTCAAATCATTTTTAAAAAAATCTCAAATGCCGAAATCGTTTTAAACAATTTTTTTCTCAAATAAAGAAGTTACTCAAAAACAACAATAATTACTGGAAAATTCGTCATCAATAATATTTTTATAGAAAGGTAACCGTAATCACCAATATTGTTTTGCACGGATTTAAAATTCACCCGTGCATTTTTTGTACAGGATTAAAACTAGTTTTAGTTAAAGTTAAATAAATTATTGTAATAGATAAATCAATTATTAAACTATACAGCCAATTGTATACATCTTGTTTTATAGATTGTGAGCTTTATAACAAAGAATTTGAGCTTATATAAGCATATTTTAGAGTTTAATTTATACCTTGGGTAATTCACATTTTCAAATCTTTTACCTAAAATAACTTTCGTTAAAATCTTGTACCTAAAATCACAATTTATTCCCAACTCGATAGCAAACCTAAAAAAAACTCTAAATTAACGATCTTTCCCTTGCTAACATCATTATCCTTTATTGTCCTACCTATTAACCCACACATCCATGATTACCACCACTAAAAACCATCAAATTAGTATCGGCAATATCGTCAATTTAGGGTTTTTTTAAAAGATTGTAACCGGAAAAGGCTACATATACACATTGTGTATGAAAAATTCCATACACGACCAATCACGTTGCGCCACGTAGATAACCCGACTTAAATCACATTAGTTAGTTTTATGGTAGTTAAGTAATTTTACAAGTGTAGTTAACATTAATTTAGGAAATTTTGTAATTTTGTTTAAATTTTATTTTCTTAACAAAATTGAATGATTTTATTTGTAAAATAAATATTTCTGTAATATGTAAATCAATTAATATTTTTGCAACTTATGTTTAAAATTTTGTTTTAGTTAGTAATTAATTTTTAGGTAATATTATTATTTGATTTTCGATTTTTTAAAAAAAAATTGGTTTAGTTAATAATAAAAAATAATATTCCGGAAATTAGTATTTTAGAAATTAAGATTTTTTTAAAAAATCGTTTTAGTTAATAAAAAATATTCTATGTGTTTTTCGAATTAATTAAATTACATGGATTATTTTTATTTTTGTATTTTATTAATATCCTTTTGGAAATTAGTTTTGTATTTTAATAAGTTGACTCGGTTTTTGTTTTTTTGTGAAATCAATATTTCGATTATTCAAATTTAATTAAAGGTGACTTGCTAATTTTAAAAATTTAAAAATGTTGTTAGTAGGGTTTGAACCTGGGATCATTTGCACA
Source organism: Silene conica (assembly GCA_029255685.2). Lineage (NCBI taxonomy): Eukaryota > Viridiplantae > Streptophyta > Magnoliopsida > Caryophyllales > Caryophyllaceae > Silene > Silene conica. Next base: position 82,670,098 of record CM055314.2, read on the forward strand.
CTAGTTAATGTTCACAAGGAGAGTTTTAACCAATTAATAAAAAGTATCAGAAGTATTAGCACGTCTATTTATGAATTACAATTATTAATATTCTGAAATCTGTTAAAATAATATTTCTCGAAAATCTTATTGCATTAAATAAATTTTTTCAGATATTTTAAAACAAAAAAAAATCGTTTTTTATGTAAACAATTTCATTTTTTTATGTAATGATTTCATTTTTTCTAATTTAATAATTTCGTTTTTTTAAAATTTAATTAATTTTCATTTTTATGTATTTATTGAATTACGACTTTCCAAAAATATTTTAGTAGAGTTCAAAATATTGTATTTTTATTTAACCCATAATAAAAGATTACAAAAGTTCACATTTTTCACCATATCTCACTATAATAGGTAACTAAATTATACTATATGTAATAACTTTTTCTAAATACAACGAAACAATAATAATAAGATTTATTCCCTAACTATAATCGAAAAATTGATTTCACAAAAAAACAAAAATCCAATATTAATTTACAAAAATAATTTCCAAAAGGATATTAATAAAATACATAAACTAATTATATACAAAAAAAAAATTAATTTTCAGAATATTAATTTACAAAATGATTTCCAATATTAATAAAATACAAAAAAAAACCGGGTAAATTAATTAAATACAAAAAAAATTATTTTCCAGAATATTAATTTACAAAAAAAATTCCAGCAATATTACTAATTAATATTTCCAAAAATTTAGCTAAATACAAAAAATAACAAATATTTTTAAAAAATATGAATTTAGTAAAACATAATAAAATCTTAACAAATAACAAATATTCCTAAACTATGCTAACTACATGGGTTAAGAACTTAACTACATTTGTATAGTTACTAATATACCCTAACACTAACCCATGTAAATTAACTATGGTTATAAACATGGCGCGATATGATTGGTCGTGTATGAGTTTTTCCATACACAATGTGTATCTCTATCGCCTTCCGATTGTAACCTGTTACAAGAAAATGTTATCTTAGATATAAGATTTTAAAGAAATTTATTTTAGATATAAGGTTTGAAAAGGTGAATTATTCAAGATATAAGTTATAAAGAAAACTTTATATTATACGATTTTTATTAAAAACAATCTTAGCACCTTTATTAAAAAAATTAACTCAAAATATTATATTGAACCTCAAAAATAATACATATGGAATCAATAAAATTTTGAATTTAACACCCAAAAGATTAAAATGTAAGTAAAAAATTTTAAAAGTTCAAAATAATTGTGGATGTATATATATGCTCATATACATGTGGATGTAGAGCCTTATTTATGTAGATAACTGTTGTTTACAAGATTGACGCTCTACATTTTCAGAATTGTTGACATTTTCAGACTTGTTTACATTTTCAGAATTCCAATTTAACTAATATAGCTACAATAAATTAAATAGTTGGTTTAAGCACAAATTGGATAATCGATCATAAAAGTGGTTATAACCTTTTTCGTTTGGATTTAAACCCTATTTTTTCGGTTGAAGATAGGTGAACTAGATAGAATTGACCTGAACTGAATAAAACAAAACTTAACTACACTGAACTGAAATGATATAAAATCAAGTCCAAAAGTACATTTCCTTATTTTCAATTCATTTTAATATGTCATACAATTTACTTTAGCATAGTTCCAAAAAATGCAATTCCAAAAGTTTAAAATCTAAATTAGGAAAAAGATAAAAAAAAATTTGACGCATGAAAGTATTTTAGTTTCTATTTCAATTTTTGAGTTTATTATCGAGCATGGACGTACATCTCCCTACCCTTAGCTAAGTTCGAAGAGTTGTTATTTTGAAAATTAATTGGAGCGGGTAATTAGTCTCATTTTGATAGTATGTTAATTTTATATATTTTGATATAAGTTATTTTTTACAGGTTACATAACGGATGCTACTTGTTGCAAACTGATCTTCGCTTTTACATGTGAACCATTTACACCACCATGCCCAGATAGAAACATTTATGCATACATGGATGGATATCATCCAACCAGTGGCGGACGCAGGATTTATTGGCATGGTGGGCACAATGCCACAATCAAAAAAATGTATACATAAAAAAGAGAGCATAAAATACGTTTAAATTTCGTCTACATTACATATCAAAATATCTCCAACAAAAACTTAAAATTTGAAAATTAATCTAAAACCATGCGACGAGATTTCATATTTTGGTAGCGCTTAATGATATCATCATCACTGACTCGTACAAAATAATCTCGCTCAATAAATGTGACCAAACAATGATTCAATAGTTTATCTCCCATTCTATTTCTCAACTTGTTCTTCACAAACTTCATGGAGGAGAAAACCCTTTCCACACTTGCCGTTGCAACCGGAAGTATCAAGACAAGCTTAATTAACACATAAACCCAATTATATACAATATGCTTCTTTGTATCAACAAGCTTGACCGACAGCTCACCAAGGTTCTTCAACTGATGAAAATTTGAGTCTTTCTTCATATCACTAATATAAATATCAAGTTGATGTTCAAGATGAATTATATCAACACTTGTGAACTCTGTAGGATAAAATTCGGCAAGCTTCTTCAACTTTTGCTTGTTAAAAGAAGCAAAAACATTTACCGGGCTCAAACACGCCATACATTTTAACAACTCCTTGCTCTTTTCATCAAAACGATTTCTTAGTTCCTCAACTTGCTTATCAATCACGCACATAAATATTTCAACACGGTAATGATGAAGGTTGTCAACTTTATGAAGACAACGCCTAGATCTTCCGAGAGGAGCATAAAAATCACTCATGTTAGGCACTTCAACTTTATGTTTTACACAAAAGTCACATACCGTCTCATAGAAGTTGTTCCATCCATCATTTCTCATAATTTTCAAAAGATCCATGGTCAAATCCACAAGAGTCATCGCATTAACAATATCTTGGTCTCTTCTTTGTAATGCTTGACACAAATCATTAGTATACCCAAAAATGACTTTCATAAGATGTAACATAAAAATAAACTCAAATGACTCAAGATGAACAATAGCAATTTGTGCTTTCGCACGATCATCCACACATTTTGAAGATGATCCAATTTCCTCAAGAACTTCCATAGTAGAAGGATACAAAGCATTATGTATATTAAGCGGTCATTTACATTTGAAATAATTCAAATGAGATGGGTGAGTCTCGAGCGCGTACCGCATCGATAACGGGTTTGTATAAAGCATAGTACAGTTTAGGCCACTGATTATTTGGGAGGTGATGTCTTCGACATCGAGAGGTTTCCCTAGCTGGGCTAATTGTGTTGTACAATCTTTTATAACAAGCATGTACTCAGATATTGTTTTTCGGGTGTGGTTTATGGTACGATGACGGTCTTTTTATTGTAGGATATGGCCTCGAGATGGGTTAGCGTAGGTGGTTGCTAGAGTGGTCCAAGCTTGGTGAGAGGTGGTTGCATCGAGTAACACAGGGGCAACGGTGTCATCTAGTGTTTCGGCTAAAGCTCCTAATATAAGCTGGTCTTGACGAAACCAAGTTTCGTAGGAAGGGTTGGGACGGGGTTGGGGGTTGGGTCAGCCGTGGTGGGTGTTGGGGTAGCCGTTTTAGGTGGGGCTTGGGTTGTGCCGTCGAGGTAGGAGAAGAGGCCGAAGCCAAGGAATAGGCGACTAATTTGAAAGTGCCATGCTCGGTAGTTTAGGGGCGTAAGTTTGGTAGAGGAAGGGAAGGACACAGGAACGAGTGGTTTTGAGGGTTCGGGATTTGGTTACTAGTGGTTGCCATAGGTATATCGAGGTTGAGGATAGTAGCGGAAGCGGTTATTAGTACAAGGATCGATATGATTCTTGATACTATGTAAAATATATGTGAATAATAGTTATGATATTGCATACTTGAGATATTACAGAGTATAGTTTATATACTATAGTTACATATGTTAAACTAGGATAGTCAAATATACTAGCATAATTTTAGGAGCTAAACTAGGTAGGAAATAAAGAATAATTACACAAAATATGAAGAAGCAATATATGCAGAGAATATGCCATCAATGCTCTCAATTAGACGTGACTCATTCCATGATTACAGGAGTCTATTTACTTGGTAACTTTTGGTATTGATTTGTATTGTTGACATTAAGTTCCTACAAATTGTTTGGTTGTATTATTTAAATTCCCATTATTTTTTGTTAATAAATACCATTTTATCCTTTAGTTTTAGCAAATAATAACTTTGTCTTGTCATTAATTTCATTTTTCCATGACTCGATAAATCTCGTCAGTACTTCATACGTAGAACATCAAAGTTCAACTAGAAAGTATACATTAAAATTAAAGTATCTCTAAGTTCAACTAAAATAACTCAAAATCCACGCTTATCGACGAAAGTTTCAGCTTAAACATAGTTGAAAATATAATTATTGTAATCTGCTAAAACGAAATGGCTAGAAGAGATGACAACCTAACCCCAGTTTGGTTGATCGGGAAGTAACGAACCTTGAACGTAAGTAGCTTTAAAATCTTCTGGAAGACTGAAGAAAAAGTCGATATCAAGAGAATTAGCTAGTAGCTATTTTTTCGACACAGTAAGGATCTTTGCATGGGTTAACCCTTCAATCTTCATTATCTCCGAAGTTACTTGCATTCTTCGGTCAGCTGACTCGGACTCATGCTTGAAGCATGCAATTAGCTAGCTTTCCAATGTGTTCTCCAGCAACTTCCATCACGTCACCCATTCTATCAAGTCTGCTTGAAAATTGCCTTAATGTTTCAATTGTCTCTGCTCTAGCCTTCTTGGTCTTACTAGTTGAAGTCGCACTTGAACCCGAAGGCTCGCCTTGAGTATTTGGGAAAGCTGGTGGCACCTCTTGTGTATTTTGTGTGACCACTTCTTCTTCTTCTTCTTGATCACCTCTTTCTTCACCCTCCATCTCTCCTAATGCATCTTGTACACTGCCTCCCTCTAGTCCGTTAGCCCTCTCATTTTCAAATACTTTTCCCAACTCATCAAATAGAGGAAATGGCCTATTTCTTAAGTTTGCCGCATTTTATGACCCTGTCATATAAAAATTCAACGAACACAAATAAATCAATAGGTCAACTAAAATAAATAAATATATGTCTGGAAAGTGAAATTACCTTTATCCAGTCGTCTCATATCGCCTGGTCACATGTAACAAACTTATGTCAATTGCTCCAACCGAACCCACTAACCTGTGGACTTAACATCTCCACAATTGCATCATAATGCTTCCTTAGAGTCTTCACCCTAGACTCGATGTGAGGTTTGGCTTTTGTTACCACATCCGGGTATTTTTTGTTGTATAAAAGTTTCAATCTTAGCATAAGCACCATTTTTGAATTGGCCATTGTCAGCTTTCCAACCGCCAAGATCAACAAGATCTTGCATTGCACTTACAAGGGCACTGTCTTCAGCAGTTGACCATCTCGACCAATTTCTTGTACTTGGTGTAGCCTCCTTCCTTTTTTCTTGGTTTTGAGACATCTCTACAACGTAAACATGATTCCAATGGACATAAAAAATTATAGTATCAACTTACATGAATCCAAAGGTCGTACAAAATTAGAGTATTAATGCGGGAAAACAAAGATAATATATTAAAAAAAAGGTTCAAATAGAACTAGCAAACTATTATGTCTGAATACAATATTGTCTATCTTGTGAGCAACCCGTTATCATACATTTTAGTAGCTAAATCATGTCTAAATTGATTCCATGCAGTGCTAGTCTCCATAATGTCAATACAGTCTTCATCGCCTTCTTCATCATCGTCTTGAAGAAATGCATCTTAACGGATCTACGCTCATATATGTACGAATAAAATTATGTAAAAGTGCCCAAAAATGATTTTTGCAACTGTTTTCTAGAATACCATGTAGTGTTCCTTAGAATATCCCATCTCATTTTTAGTAATCCAAAACATCTTTCTATAACGTTTCTTGCTTGAGCGTGCTTCATGTTATAATACTCCTCTGCACATGTTGGTTGAGCACCCGTCTTTCAAACACTCAAATGATACCTATGGCCTCTAAATAGCGTTAAAAACCCCTCACAGTTCATATATCCAGCATCACATAAATAATAAGACCCTAAAATATGCAAAAATAGAATTTTATCATGAGTTGAACCTATAGTTATCACAAACGATAAAATTAGAAATTGTTGATTAATGTTTACCTTGGGGACCTCTTAAAGGATGACGTCTAGAAAGTGCATCACGAAGAACTCTATTATCATGAGCTGAACCTTCGCAACCGGGCACCAAATAAACAAATTGTATATCTCGGGTGCAAACCCCAAGAACATTGGTGGTAAGTTCTCCTTTTCTAGTTCTAAACCTAGCCTTGTCATTATCACCAACACGAACCTTAATATGTGTTCCGTCTAAAGAACCTAAACAATTCTATGTGTGTGTGTGTGTGTGTGTGTGTATATATATATATATATATATACATATATATATATATATATATATATATATATATATATATATATATATATATATATATATATACATATATATATATATATATAGATATGTATATATGTATATATACATATCTATATATATATATATATATATAGATATGTATATATGTATATATACATATCTATATATATATATATATGTATATATATATATATATATATATATATATGTATATATATATATATATATATATATATATATATATATATATATATGTATGTATAGATTCGGGATCATATGGGAACCACTAGGATAATGAGAACCATGAGAACCACTAATAATAATTAAAAAAAAAAGAATTTCAGTTTTACGCGCTGAACCTCATCCCCAAACCCTTCAATCTCATTCATTTCCCCATTTTCGCTTTCTCACTCATCTCTTCTTCTCCCTCTACGATCATCATCATCTCCCTCGCCATTTCCGTTCGTCTTCTCCGATCATCGTCTCTGATCATCACTATCCTACCTTCATCGTCTCCGATTATCACTTTCTGATCATCTGTTTCTCAAGTTACGGTTCAATTCGTTCATCTCACCAGCATTTTCGCGACATTTATCAAACTTATTCCTACAAATTAAGGTAATATCCTTCTCAATTTAATGGCGATTTCACTCTAATTTTATCATGCACGTATTTTATCCCCAACATTCATCAATTCCTATTATAAACCCTAATTTGCTGTAATTTCCCTAAATCAGGTCATTCATTGTTATTCTGTGACGAATTCTTAGATTTAGGTTCTGCGGATTACAACTTTCGAGTTTCTTAACATGATAATCATTTAGAATTGATTTTGAATCAAATTTGTACATTTTTCAAGTCTTCCTGCAGCAACATCAAATTGTTCTTCTGGTGACGATTCTTAGTTTTTGTTCTTCGTTACTTGATGATTTCGGATGTTAGTTATAGTTTTAGGTTTTGCGGATTACAACTTTCGAGTGTCTTAGCATGATAATCAGATTGTGTCACCAATTCACATTAAATTCATTTTGAATCAAATTTGTACATGTTTCAATTCTTCCTGCAGTAACATTAGATTGTGTCTGCACGAATCAAATAAGGTTCTGTCTGCACGAATGTTTTCATGCTCAGTGAAGACTATGCATTGAACTCATTTGCATCGAAATTCATAGTTTATATGTTGCTTACAGTTTAGTTAGTTCTGCATTTTTGTTCTGATTGCAAAACTCATACTCCTTAATTAGTATTTATCTACTTTCATCGTACACCTTAATTTGTCATGCTTATATTCAACCTCTATTTTCTTCTTTATTAGTTATACATATCAAAGAATGGTTATCGTCGATTGGTGCAAGGGGTGGGTAGTGAATGGTGTTGCAGCAGATTTAGAGGATTACATTAATGCCAAAAAACAGAATATGAGTTACCCGTTTCATCCATTAGCGAACGTCGATTTCACTAGCAACCGTAAGCAAGGACCATTAGATTCTGTTTTCAATGATCAAGACTTAGTTAATAACATATTTCAGCTACTTAGCAATGACGATACAGCAAACAAGGCAATGGTTTGCAAAAGATGGTGTCAGCTTTTTCTTTTTCATCCACGTGCGCCACTCCTTCAAATGTTATATTGTCTTACCCTGCGCCAAAACGACATCAAGGGTGTCCGTATTATTCGTAGTATTCGTAGGGGTGGCAAAATCATCTACAAAAGGTGCAAGTGTTTCGAGCGTTCATTGGATGAGGTTGAGACTCTCATGCATTTCCGTCAACGAGCGAAAAATCCGTTCCAACGAGAACACCTTCGTGACCTCACAGCTGATGAAATGACACAAGTTATTGAGTACCTAAGGTCTTTGAAAAAACAACCAGAATTGTATGGCCTAATCGATACCTTCGCATATTATATATATGCTATATCGGGTAACAGCATCATCTCCTCCTGACTTTGCTAGATTGGAGTATTAAAGTTTGATGTGGTAACCTTTTGTGTGCTGGTAGCTAGCCTTGGATAAGCTTTGTAGAAGCTATTTAATCTTTAGGATTCCTTATGCCTTGTATAAACTATACAGCTGGCTGGCTGTTTAAACTTTTGGATTCGTTTCGGGTTGTAGAAATTATGTATGTAGCTGGCTGTGTTTAAACTCTTGTATTTGTTTTGTGTTGTACAAATTTTGTAGCTAGCTGGTAGTGTAACTTCCTGGATTATGTTATCCCTTTGTACAAATTAAGTATGATATGTTATCTCAATGTAGTTTATTTTCCTAATTTTGTGCAATAGACTACCTTATGCTTGCGTCAAAAAAAATATGCATTCATGAAACAAGCTGCCTCCGTCACGCTACTTAGACCAATACTCGTACCAAACATAGTTGTACTTACTACCGTTGTAGAACCAGAATGTTTCTCTACTAAATTTCATTTTCCATTTTTTGTCAAACATTGAGCTTCCATTGTTTTATGTTCACATGTTCAATTGTTAACGTAGATGTGTTTTAGGTGCAATAGACATCTAAATTCATTGTAGTAGTCCCTTCAAAAAAAAAAAAATCATTGTAGTAGCCTTCTGCTTGCATCAAAACCCTATCTACGTGCACGAAATAACACTATATATGCATTAAACAAGCTGCCTTCCGAATACTATTTACTTTCACAAGTAAAAAACACTATAGATGTAAAAAAATGATAAAATTAGCAAAAAACACACGGTATACTTGTGTCTCTATTCATCTCCTTTGTACTTCATCAATCTCCTTCCCAAAATAAAAATAATTTATTTCTTTCAAAAAATAAAATCACTTTAATTTTCCCATAAACTCATCTGACATTCCTTATTTTGTATTCTTTACGTATGATTATTCCAAAGCAATTTTTCAAACCATTCAAAATTTACAATTAGAGAAATTGGAATCGGAACTTTGAAATATGGTCAGTTTTAATTATAGCGGGGTCCGCCTAATCCAACCCTAAACTCTTTCCCGTCCCGTTTTAGGAATACCCGGCCCGCATAGTTTTCACCCGTCCCCCAAAAAAGGGTTCACCCATCCCCTTCTAGCGTGTCTTTTTGTCTTACTACCGTTCGTATGTGAAGCAAGGGAAGGTTTTAAAGTTGGATTAGGGGGATCCGCGGTAGCGGATCCGCCTAATCAAACCTTAAACCCTTCCCGTCCCGTTTTAGGAATACCCGGTCCCATAGTTTTCACCCGTCCCCCAAAAAAGGGTTCACCCGTCCCCATCTAGGGTGTCTTTTATTTTGTAATACTGTCGTTCGTATGTGAAGCAAGGGAAGGGTTTAGGGTTGGATTAGCGGTTCCGCGGAAGCGGATCTTCTTAATCCAACCCTAAACCCTTTCCCGTCCTGTATTAGGAATACCCGGCCCCATAGTTTTCACCCGTCCCACAAAAAGGGGTTCACCCGTCCCCTTCTAGGGTGTCTTTTTTGTCTTACTGTCGTTCGTATGTGATGCAATGGAAGGGTTTAGGGTTGGATTAGGCGGTTCCGCAGTAGCGGTTCCGCCTAATCCGACCCTAAACCCTTTCCCGTCCCGTTTTAGGAATACCCGGCCCCATAGTTTTCACCCGTCCCCCAAAAAAGGGTTCACTCGTCCCCATCTAGGGTGTCTTTTTGTCTTACTGTCGTTCATATGTGAAGCAAGGGAAGGGTTTAGGGTTGGATTAGGCGGATCCGGATCCGCCTAATCCAACCCTAAACCCTTTCCCGTCCTGTTTTAGGAATACCCGGCCCCATAGTTTTCACCCGTCCCCCAAAAAAGGGTTCACCCGTCCCCATCTAGGGTGTCTTTTTATCTTACTGTCGTTCGTATGTGAAGCAAGGGAAGGGTTTAGGGTTGGATTAGGGGATCCGCGACCCTAAACCCTTTCCCTTCTCGTTTCAGGAATACCCGGCCCAATAGTTTTCACCCGTCCCCCAAAAGAGGGTTCACCCATCCCCATCTAGTGTGTCTTTTTGTCTTACTGTCATTCGTATGTGAAGCGAGGGAAGGGTTTAGGGTTGGATTAGGGGATCCGCGGTAGCGGATCCGCCTAATCCAACCCTAAACCCTTTCCCTTCTCGTTTTAGGAATACCCGGCCCAATAGTTTTCACCCGTCCCCCAAAAAAAGGTTCACCCATCACCCTCTAGTGTGTCTTTTTGTCTTACTGCCGTTCGTATATGAAGCTAAAGAAGGTTTTAGGGTTGAATTAGGGGGATCCGCGGTAGCGGACCGCCTAATTAAAACCTAAACCCTTCCCGTCCCGTTTTAGGAATACCCGGTCCCATATTTTCACCCGTCTCCCAAAAAAGGGTTCACCCGTCCCCATCTAGGGTGTCTTTTATTTTGTAATACTGTCGTTCGTATGTGAAGCAAGGGAAGGGTTTAGGGTTGGATTTGGCGGTTCCGCGGAAGCGGATCCGCCTAACCCAACCCTAAACCCTTTCCTGTCCTGTATTAGGAATACCCGGCCCCATAGTTTTCACCCGTCCCACAAAAAAAGGTTCACCCGTCCCCATCTAGGGTGTCTTTTTGTCTTACTGTCGTTCGTATGTGATGCAAGGGAAGGGTTTAGGGTGGGATTAGGCGGTTCCGCGGCAGCGGATCCGGTTAATCCGACCCTAAACCATTTCCCGTCCCGTTTTAGGAATACCTGGTCCCATAGTTTTCAACCGTCCCCCAAAAAAGGGTTCACCCGTCCCATCTAGGGTGTCTTTTTGTGTTACTGTCGTTCGTATGTGAAACAAGGGAAGGGTTTAGGGTTGGATTACCGCGGATCCGCCTAATCCAACCCTAAACCCTTTCCCGTCTCGTTTTAGGAATACCCGGCCCCATAGTTTTCACCCGTCCCCCAAAAACAGGAAATTTACGATTAGAGAAAATTGAATCAGAACTTTGAAATATGGTTAGTTTTAATTGTTAATAAAAATGCCATATTTACGCTTGACCTATAAAGATATCGAGATAGATAATATTGTTATACAATTTAATGCATTTGCAGCTATTGGAGAAAGGATCAAGGGTCGAAAATCAAAGTAATTTACTTTATCGGGTTTTTTTCACAAAATCGTGCCAACAATTCTAAAAATCGGCTTCAATATCTTGTATTTTGCATTTTGAGTTCCAAAATTTAGGACCTCATATTTTATTTTTGCACTGGACCTCCACTTTTGTTGAGACGGCCCTGCATTTACCCAGGGCCGACCCAAGGGGTGAACAACCCGTGCGGTGGAACAGGGCCCCCAATTTCAAGGGGCCCAATATTCGCGCTACTTCATCTTTATATATTTAGTATTTTTGTTATATAGCATTAGTAAGCTTGTATCTCAGTTGGTATGTATTCCGTCCTTCAACCTTGGACATCTTGGGTTCGATTCATAGTGGCGTTTTTTTATTTAAAAAAAAAAGGAAATTCGTTTTACGTGCTGAACTGTGAACCCCATCCCCAAACCCTCATTTCCCCATTTTCGCTTTCTCACTCATCTCTTCTTCCCCCTCTACGATCATCATCATCTCCCTCGCCATTTCCGATCGTTTTCTTCGATCATCGTCTCCGATCATCACTCTGCTACCTTCATCGTCTCCGATTATCACTTTACGATCATCTGCTTCTCCTATCATTCACCTCACCAGCATTTTTGTGACAAATTAAGGTAATCTCCTTCTCAATTTAATGGCGATTTCAATCTATTTTTTTTCTTATATGTATTTTATCCGCAACATTTAAGAATTCCTAACTAGCTATAAACCCTAATTTGCTGTAATTTCCCTAATTCGTGTCACTCATTGTTGTTCTGTGAGGATTCTTAGTTTTTGTTCTTTGTTGCTTGAGATTCTTCGTTTTTGTTCTTTGTTGCTTTAGATTCTTAGTTTTTGTTCTTTGTTGCTTGAGATTCTTAGTTTTTGTTCTTCGTTGTTTATCATATTTTTCCCCTAATTAGCTGTAACCCTAATTTGCTATAATTTCGGATATTAGTTATAGTTTTAGGTTTTGCGGATTACAACTTTCGAGTGTCTTAGCATGATAATCAGATTGTGTCACCAATTCACATTAAATTCATTTTGAATCAAATTTGTACGTGTTTCAAGTCTTCCTGCAGTAACATCAGATTGTCTCAAGAGTCAAAATTATGCATTGAACTCATTTACTCAGTTATTTTTAGTTAATTAGGCTTAGGTTTTAGGTTACCCGTCCTGTGAACATGCATGGAATAAGGTTTAGCCTGCATCAAATAAGGTTCAGCCTGCATCAAATAAGGTTCTGTGCGCATCGAATAAGGTTCTGTCTGCACGAATGTTTTCATGCTCAGTGAAGACTATGCATTGAACCCATTTGCATCGAAATTCATAGTTTATATGTTGCTTACAGTTTAGTTAGTTCTGCATTTTTGTTCTGATTGCAAAACTCATAGTTTATATTGTTCAAGTAATTATTTATAATTGAATTTGCTGATTTGTAATGATCGTTTGGTTTTAATGATCTGTATTGCTCGGAACTGAAACAATAGTCCAGCTAGTAGTTACTTTATGTTTTCAGCTTTCTATAGCAAGTAGGCTTAGGTTTTACGATACCCGTCCTGTGAACATGCATGGAGTAAGGTTTAGTGTGCGTCAAATAGGGTCTAATGTGCATCAAATAAGGTTCCCTTAGCGTAAATTCGGCTTAGGTTTTAATGCGCTCAATTCTGCATTCTCTGAAATTAATACTTGTAGCCGTGTTAAAACCAATCAACGCATTTACAGATATGAGGCGAAAAACTGTTGCAATGAAGAAAAAATCACCAGTAAAAAAATTACCAATACGAGGAGGTAGATCGGTGAAAGATTATTTCCCACCACAACCAAGAAATCAAACCATAAATGATGTCGTTGACCAAAGTACGTTCAGTATGAAACTCTGTGTACCTTCGTCTGTTTTTTCTGTGTTGCATCCCTTACCCCAAAATATGCATAATTTCTTTTGTTTACACACATACATTGTTTGCTTCATTACATGTTTCTATTTATGTATTTTTATCGTGCACCTTAGCTTGTCATGCTTATAATTCTTTCTCTGCTTTATTCTTTATTAATTATACATATAAAAGCATGGTTATCGCCAATTGGTGCAAGGGGTGGGTAGTCAATGGTGTTGCAGCAGATTTAGAAGATTACACTAATGCCAAAAAACAAAATATGAGTTTCCCGTTTCATCCATTAGCGAACGTCGACTTCACTAGAAACCGTAACCAAGCACCATTAGATTCTGTTCTCAACAATCAAGACTTAGTTACTAACATATTTCAGCGACTTAGTAACAGCGATAAAGCAAACATGGCAATGGTTTGCAAATATTGGTGTCAGCTTTTTCTTTTTCATCCACGTGCGCCACTCATTCAAATGTCATATCGTCTTACCCTGCGCACAAACGACATCAACGGTGTCCGTATTATTCGTAGGGGTGACATAATCTTCTACAAAAGGTTCAAGTGTTTCGACCCTACATTTTATGGAGTTCAGACTCTCTTGCATTACCGTCAACAACGAAATCAGTTCCAACGAGAACACCTTTGCGACCTCGAAGCTCATGAAATAGCAAAACTTAATGATTTCATAAAGTCTTTGGAAACACCATCAGAAGCGAATAGCCTAATAGATACCTTCGCAATCATTATGTTGAGACGAATGACATTATTTCCTCCTGACTTAGCTTCGTTGGAGTACTGAACTTTGATGTGGTCACCTTTTTGTGTTCTGGCAGCTAGCCTTGGATAAGCTTTCTATAAGCTATTTAACCTTTAGGATTTCTACTATATAACATGCTGGCTGTTCAAACTTTTGTATTCGTTTTGGATTGTAGAAATTATGTACGTATCTGGCTGTGTTTAAACTCTTTGATTCATTTTGCGTTGTACAAATAATGTAGTCAGCTGGCCGGATTATGTTGTCCCTTCTACAAATTAAGTATGATATTTTATCTTAATGTATTTTTATTTTCCTAGTTTTGTACAATACACTACCTTCTGCTTGCATCAAAAAAAATATACATGCATGAAACAAGTTGCCTCCGTCACACTACTTAGACCGATACTCGTACCAAACCTAGTTGTACTTACTACCGCTGTAGAACCAGAATGTTTCTCTACTAAATTTCATTTTCCATATTTGGTCAACATTGAGCTTCCATTGTTTCATGTTCACATGTTCAATTGTTAACATAAACATTTTTTAGGTGCAGTAGACTTCTAAATTTTTTGTAGTAGCTTTCTACTTGCATCTACGTGCATGAAACAACACTATATATGCATTAAACAAGCTGCCTCCCGGATACTATTTACTTTCACAGGTACTTCTACCAAGGGTGTTGCACCAGAACAAAGACCTCCACGTCGAACGAGTCCACGTATCCAACAAACAGTAACCAAGCAAGTGACATCAAATCTACCTCCTACTGACAACAATGGTGAGCATTTACCCTTACTAATGCATGAAGTAGCTTTGTAGATGCATAAAAAAAGAATTCATGTGCAGTACCCAACTCTAATTCTTCTGATCCAAATAAATTAACAATTCATGTGTGGAATACTCTGATACATATGTATGGGAAATGTGGGGTTTTAGGGGATGCAAGGAAGGTGTTTGATGAAATGTTTGAGAGAGATGTTGTTTCGTGGATGTCTTTGATTGATGGGTTTGTTGATAATGGGATGTGTGTCAAGGGGATTGAGTTGTTTAATGAGATGGTGGAGAGTGGAATTGTGCCTAATGACGCGACAGTTGTGGCGGTTTTGAAGGCTTGTGCTGAGACGGGTGCGTTGGAAATGGGGAGGAGGGTTCATAGAATCGTTGAAGAATTAGGGATTGGTGAAACGGTTAATGTTAGTACAGGGTTGATTGATATGTATTGTAAGTGTGGTAGTATTGATAGTGCTAGGGAAGTTTTCGACATGACTAGTGATAAGGATGTGTGTTCTTGGACTGCCATGATTCATTGTCTTGCTAGTCACGGTATGAATAAAGAGGCCGTCGGTTTTTTGACGAGATGGTGAATAGTGGTGTAAATCCTGATGAATGGACCATGACTGCAGTTCTTGCAGCATGTAGGAATGCTGGTGAAGGTTGCTTGTACTTGAAGGAGATGAGAAAGAGATCTGGAATACGGCCTAATCTCCAACACTATGGATGTATTGTTGAGCTTTATGCGCGGTCAGGTCAGTCGGAAGAGGCTGAGGATTTCATCCGAAAAATACCCATTTTGCCGGATTCACTTTTATGGAGAACTCTTATATGGGCTTGTAAGATTTATGGAGACTGTAACCGAGCAGAGCGTTTGATTAAGGAACTAAACATAGATTTTGATGACATTATTAATTTTGTACTTATCAGTAACATCTATGCCTCTTTCGGATATTGCCATTTATTTACTAATGCATGAAACAACATTTACCCTTACATTGTTAATTTTAATCACTTATGCAGATAATCCTCCCTGCACAAGCAGTACAGCAGTAGCAGGAGCAGACCAAATACCAAAGCATCAACCTAGCAAGAACAAGCGGAAGGCTCTTGACAGCAGTAAAGTTGCTGCCAAACAAATGAAAAGCTCTGATCGGTACAAGCCTCCCCTCACCCGTATGAGAAGCGGTACAACAGGAGCAGGAGCAGACCATATACCAACATGTCAACCTAGTCAACCTAATGTTTCCGAGGAAGTCCGACGAGATTTACGTCCTACCAAGAACAAGATGAAGGCTCCCGACAGCAGTAAAGTTCCTGCCAAAACAAGGGTTAGGTCTGATCAGTACAAGCCTCTCCTCACCCGTATGAGTCCTTCGTTGATCACTAATCTGTTTAAGATGGACCCCTCTGAACAGCAAATTGAAGCCATCAAAAGTATGGGGTTCGGAGGTCTTTTGCAACTTCAGTCGGAAGAAATCAATGGTCATTTGGCCAGATGGATTGTCGAAACATTTAATCCTTTCGACTGTTCATTGATGGACCACAAGTTAGTGATCTCGGATGAGGATGTCCATGTTGCAACTGGACTTCCTATGGGATGTATTGATGTTGTTCCAGCCGGGATGTTTTGTAAAGAAAAAGAGTACGCAGAGGCTGTGAAGCAATATAGAGATCAATTTTCAACATCAGATATTACGAAAAAAGATCTATTGGGAAAGATGATGGGGCAACGTGATGGCGGAGACGATTTCAAGAGGAATTTCCTCATCTATATCGTCAATGTTCTGTTGATGGGGGTAGTAGGTGATCATCCGAGTCCTCGAATCTTAAGCTGCATTTCAAATCTGTCTGATGTCCCTTCCATGAATTGGTGCAAATTTGCACGGTCGAATATGATTGAGAATGTCATGTCCTGGAAGGCGGCTATAGCTACCTCCCCTAAAGCTTATTTTAAGGGACCGATTCTGATTTTCCAGATCATCTACTTGGATCGAGTTGTTTTCATGACGAGATCATTGGCTCGATCATTTCCATTGTTAGCAAATTGGACAGATGAGAAGATCCGAGAAAGGGTCAAGTTGGAGAAGCATAAGGGGGGCGGCTTTGGTAAGGGGTCTGTTCAACCTAGACTTGAAGCTCAACACGATCCTCAACCTCAACCGGAACATGAACGTCACTCTCTCCCTCAAGCTGAAACAGAAGTTGAAGCTGAACAGCTTGATGAAAAGAAAGAATCCATCAAGTATTTGGCGGAGACAGCTATTCGACTTGCAGATGTTTATGGTGAGTTCACCAAAGCAGTTAAAAAAGATGAGTGTAAGGTTCCTGGTTTCCCAACTGTCACCCAAATCTCAAATTTGGCAGAATCTTTGTTTGAAGGCTTCTCCCTTTCACAGCATAGTAGAGAAGAAGGTGAAAGGGAAGGTGATAAGGGTGTTACTGAGGCTGCTACCATGGATCAGGTGGTGGATGATGACAAGGAGAAAGAAATACAGAAGAGAAATGAGGTGGGGGAAATGGGGGAGGAGCTGAAGAGGGATAAGGGGGAAGAGGAGGAGCTGAAGAAGGATGAGGGGGCAATGGAGGAGGTGCTGAATAAGGATAAAGGGGAGTTGAATAAGAAGGAATTCAATGTCAGTTCTGTAGATGATGCATTTTTAGCCGATCCCTCTGTCATGGCTGAATTAGAAGGACTCCTTAATGATGCATATGACCATGTTGGTGAAGTTTTTGATTCGCACCATGTAGATTTGAAGGAAAAAAAGGCAAAGGAAAAAGCGCTTTTCGAAGGACCATCTTACTGTAAAACCCCTCGCGAAAGCGGAAATATAAACACATAAAAGTACCAAAATTTGCAGCGGAATTAAAACTTTTTAGAAGATAAAACAACATGCGAGAAGCTTTAACTGAAACTGAAAACAGAACTGATATAAACAACAATAGATAAGTAGCAGTTCTAAGTGCGGAAATGAAATATATACACAGCCTGGGATGGAACATCCCTACAGGCACCATAATGTAAACGACAAAAGTCTAAGAGTCTAGCTAAGCGTAAACGGGTAAGTCAACTGATGAATGGATCATCACTCGCTAGCTCTCCTGTAACCCTGATCTCCAACCCTGCATGTACCTACATACATGAAAACATGTACGCCACAATCAGTGGGGAGTGACTAGAGTTCTCCTAGCCACCTTTTGTGACAACACGTAACACATAAAATAATACAGAACACTCCAACATATATCAACATGTGAAGCATAAACATCTCATCATCTTATCTCTTATTATCATGCGATTACCATGCACGGCTCTCAACTAACTTCATAAACAGATAAGAAGGAGAGCCGGTTTCCCTACTGGTTACCCAGTCGGGGGGTCTTTCAATCTAATCATTTATGAAACCGAACTAAGAGTCATCCAATGCCTTGGATGATTTACCCACCAATCAAAACAACGATAACAAACTATGCATATCTGACACTGTACCATCATCAAGGCAAGCAGATATAAACAGCAAGTACAAAGGTTCAGAGGCGACATCTTAACGCATAACCTAGGTACTAGATAAATCAGCAAGTATAAAGGTTCAGAGGCGACATCTTAACGCATAACCCTAATACCAAGTTCACATCATCAAGCAAGGACTCAGAGGCGAAAACTCAACGCATGGACCGGCTATCACTGAACATTAGACTCAGAGGCGAAAACTCAACGCATGGACTAACATTCAAATCCCTATCACAAGTAAGGAACTCAGAGGCGAAAACTCAACGCATGTTCCCCTACCACATCACAAGATACTAGACTCAGAGGCGAAAACTCAACGCATGTTCTAGCACCAAACACCTGCACTCCGGGTAAGGTACGACAACCTGACTGCCCCGTCGTGCAGTTGCTCTACTCGTCAGACTCAGAGGCCAACTTAAGGCATGTCCTGACGCGATCATACATACATGTCTGGACTCAGAGGCGAAAACTCAACGCATGTCCCAGACACGACAAACAGACATGTATAGAACTCAGAGGCGAAAACTCAACGCATGGCTCCATACACGACAAACAAACACATATAGGGCTCAGAGGCGAAAACTCAACGCATACCCCTATACATGACAAACAACCTACGTATTAAGTTCAGAGGCGACATCTTAACGCATAACTTAATACGCATCAAAACAATATCATTCAAGTCTATGAACTAGCCTATAGTTCTACCTTTAACTTCTAGTCAACACTTAATTGACCTCGAGAACTAAGATGAGGGAGAGCCGGTTTCCCTTTCGGTTGCCCGACCGGGGGGTCTCTATCCTCACTATATTCCCGAACCCAATATAATGTTGCCCAACCTCCGGGGATCTCAAATACATGTCAAAGGTACACAAAACAAGTTTCAAGTAAAACCGATAAACCGTTTGAAAGTTACGATCAAATTACGAAAAACTCAAAATAGCCTACCGGAGTCCCCAGCCGGTCGGCAGGCAGCCGGTCGGCCGGCTGGTGACCACCTCAGCCTCTTCTTTCTTTTCTGAAACAAAACACGAACTCCCAGCCGGTCGGCAGGCAGCCGGTCGGCCGGCTGGGAACTCAGCCTCCTTAAAATCTTGAAAACACGCAACGACAAAAACGCACTCCCAGCCGGCTGGCAGGCGGCCGGTCTGCCGGCTGGGACTACCCTTAAGTTTTCCAAACTACAAAATACAACACAACGCACTCCCATCCGGCTGGCAGGCGGCCGGTCTGCCGGCTGGGAGACTTATTTCCTATGGTCTCAAGTCTCGCGTGAAACACAAAAATCCCAAGAAACGCTCTCAGCCGGTCGACCGGCGGCCGGTCGGTCGACCGGCTCAGAGAGCCTGTCGCTGAAAATCGCAACTTCCCAACTTCACAAAACTTCATAAATCGACATGTAAACTTCAGAAATTACTACAAGCATGATTTGCCCAATATCATACACATCTAATATCACTATCTTATCAGCATACAATCCCCATAACAATCCTCAAATGGAAATAACAAGTATCCGTCGCAATTTAGGGAAAAACTGAAAATGCAATAAGGAACACATAACCACATCTTGGATCATAAATTCTTCACATATAACACATCCTAATCATGATACTAAGTCTAATAAACATAGAACTTGAATAAAATCAGAAGAACCACATCAAAATCACCAAGCATGCTAATATACACAATAAAGGCCGAGTTTCTCATTATCGTCACCTCTTAGCTTATTCCGGCAATTGATCCTCCTCAACCACGTAAGAGTCCACGTCGGGATCGTCAAGACCAACTCCTACAACAAAGAAAACGATTTAAAGACACTAAAAACGAGTTAAAGGCAAAACAGCCTATTTTTCGAAGTTGACAAAATGAAAAACGAAAGTGATGGATGTCTTGGAAATTGAACGAGGATTCCGGAAATGTTCTTACTTTTGCGATTCGATGAACGGATGATGAAGATCTTTGCAAAAGAAGTGAAGGTTTTTATGGAGGTTTAAGAAATGTTAAGTTTGCAGGAAGAATGAAATGTTGAAGGCAATTATGTCGACATAAGGGTTTATAAAAGAACAAGTGAGTCGTCCTTTCCGAATAAATGAAACGGGTTCAATTATTGAAACGGATATGGAAATGAATACTTGAGTCGGATATTTAACTATGCCAAGTTGTATTCGTCTTAAGAACTGGAGGTCCTTAAGACGGATCTTATTTATTAAATTAAAGTCTTTCGAAATAACTTATTAAAATATTATTTATTCACATAAAATAATTTAAAACGCTTAAATTAGATTTTACGAAAATACGGGATGTTACAATCACCCCAACTTCAAAAAGTTTCGTCCTCGAAACTCGAACGGATATAAATCTATATACTATACCTCAATCGAAGAGAAAAGGATGCGCGATACGCATCGATGCCTCAGTCTCCCACGTCTGCTCCTCAACATCACCGCAACGCCAAAGGATCTTCACTAGCGGCACTACCTTGCTCCTAAGCTTCCTATCCTGACGGTCAAGGATCTTCACTGGACGCTCCTCGAAAGCAAGACTCGGCTCCAAGTTCTCGATCTCTCTAGGCAAAACATGACTCGGGTCACTAATGTATCTGCGGAGCTGGGAAACATGAAAAACGCTATGAACCTTGCCCAAACTAGGAGGCAAGTCCAATCGGTAAGCAGCAGCACCAATCCTCTTCATAATCTCAAAAGGTCCAATATACTTAGGGCTCAACTTGCCCTTAACTCCAAATCTTTTGACGCCTTTCATCGGAGAAACTCTCAAGAAAACTCGATCACCCACCTCAAACTCTAAGGGTCTACGGCGAACATCAGCATAGGATTTCTGCCGGTCCTGAGCGGCCTTCATCCTACCTCTGATAAGTTGAACCTGATCAATAGTAACAGCTAACTGGTCCGGTCCTAGGTCACGAACATCACTAGCCTGATCCCAACAAATCGGACTACGGCACTTCCTACCATAAAGAGCCTCGTACGGAGCCATACCAATGGAAGCATGATAACTATTGTTGTAAGAAAACTCTACCAGCGGCAAACTCTGCTCCCAAGAACTCTGAAAATCAAGGGCACAAGCACGGAGCAAATCCTCTAATGTCTGTATAGTCCTCTCGGACTGACCATCGGTCGCGGCATGAAATGCGGTACTCATCAACAAACGGCTACCCATAGCCTCCTGCAAAGCCTTCCAGAACCTGGAACAAAACCTCGGATCACGATCTGAAACTATCTCCCTCGGGACACCATGGTATCGGACTATCTCAGCAATATAAGCCCTGGCTAAACGGTCCATATCCCATGTCTCTCTGATCGGCACGAATCTGGCACACTTAGTTAGACGATCGACAATAACCCAAATCGCATCTTTGCCTCCCACAGTCTTAGGCAAAGCAGTAACAAAATCCATAGATATGCACTCCCACTTCCACTGAGGAACGGGAAGCGGCTGTAGCAAACCACCTGGTCTCCTATGCTCTACCTTGACTTGTTGACAAGTCAAGCACCTACTAACATAATCCAAGATCTCCTTCTTCATACCAGGCCACCAAAACATAAGCCTCAAATCCTTGTGCATCTTCTCTCCTCCTGGATGAACGGAGTACGGTGACAAATGAGCCTCATCAAGAACTTTCTTCCTCAAATCTGGCACATCCGGAACATACATCCTACCCCGGAACCTAAGGAAACCATCAGCATCAATCACCAACTCAGGCGCAACACCACTCGAAATCTTAGCCTCGAACTTCTTGAAATCGGCATCTGAAGGCAAACTCCGGCGAATCTCCCAATATAAAGACGGCTCGGCAGACATAGCAGCTAACCAATCAAAACCACTACCCACCATCTCTAATCTCAGCTTCCGGAACTCGGAACACAACTCATCGGGCAATACTCTCATGGCACTCATCGAGTGAGAAGTCTTGCGGCTAAGCGCATCAGCAACTACATTGGCTTTTCCCTCATGATATAGCAACTCGATGTCGTAATCTTTCACTAACTCTAGCCAACGTCTCTGTCTCATGTTAAGGTCTTTCTGTGTGAAAATATACTTAAGACTCTTGTGATCTGTGAAAATACGGCAATGGGATCCAATCAGGTAATGACGCCACATCTTCAAAGCATGAACAACTGCAGCCAACTCCAAATCATGTGTCGGATAGTTCACCTCATGAACTCTCAACTGTCTGGATGAATATGCTATCACCTTACCACTCTGCATCAGTACGCATCCAAGTCCTAACATCGAAGCATCACAATACACATCAAAGTCCACTCCGATCTCTGGCAAAGCTAACACGGGGGCGGAAGTCAATCTGGACTTCAACTCCTGGAAGGAACTCTCACACTTGTCGGTCCACACAAATTTGGCTTCTTTCTTCAGCAACTGAGTCATCGGGCGAGCCAATCTCGAGAAATCCTCAACGAATCTACGATAATAACCAGCCAAACCCAAAAAGCTACGGATCTCTCCAACATCCTTGGGACTCTCCCAATCAACCACAGCCTCTATCTTCGCGGGATCTACCATCACACCCTCGCTGGATATCACATGTCCTAAAAAGGCAACCTTCGAGAGCCAAAATTCACACTTCGAAAACTTTGCGAACCATTTCTGTCTGCGCAGAATCCCTAGAATCAATCGAAGATGCTCAGCATGTTCCTCATCGGTCTTCGAATATATCAAGATGTCATCGATAAACACCACAACACAAGTGTCAAGATACTCACTGAAGGTACGGTTCATCTGATCCATAAAAATCTCCGGTGCATTAGTCAACCCAAATGGCATGACTACAAACTCATAATGACCATATCTGGTACGAAAAGCAGTCTTCGCAATGTCAGCCTCTCTCACTGGAATCTGATGATAACCCGATCGAAGATCAATCTTAGAAAACCTCGAAGCACCTCTCAACTGATCGAACAAATCATCTATTCTAGGCAAAGGATATCGATTCTTCACGGTCACTCGGTTCAGCTCTCTATAGTCAATGCACAATCTCATGGAACCATCTTTCTTCTTAACGAACAACACAGGAGCACCCCACGGAGAAGCACTAGGTCTAATGAAACCTTTCTCGATCATCTCTTCCAATTGCTGCTTCAACTCTTTCAACTCTGGCGGAGCCATACGGTAAGGAGCTTTAGAAATCGGTCCGATACCTGGAACAAGCTCAATAGTAAACTCCATATCTCTCTCTGGCGGTATCCCTGGCAAGTCATCTGGGAACACATCTGGATACTCACGAACAATGGCTACATCTTCAAGCTTCGGTAGCGACGGTTTAGCAGCTGTAACAACACACAGGAAGGCTTGGCAACCCTTCCTAAGAAGATGAGAAGCTTTCATCGAAGAGATGACACGAACACCCTTTTGAGGGCGAGTTCCCCTATAGGAAACACGAACTCCTGAAGAACTCCTCAAGCAGATTTTCTGGTCGCGACACTCGAAGCGAGCATGGTATCGCGATAACCAATCCATACCGAGGATAATGTCAAACTCCTCGAGAGGAAATCTCAGTAAGTCCGCAGGAAATGTGGCTTGACCAATAACAATAGGAACATCCCTATGGGACGAAGAGCAGGAAAACACGTCTCCAGAAGGTAAGGAAATAGAAGTCTCCTCTACCAATGAAGACTCAAGAGCTAGACGATCGGCGAACTGAGTCGATATAAATGATAACGAAGCTCCAGTATCGAATAAAATAAGGCACTCAGCGCCAAGAACAGAAAAGATACCAGCAACAATATCTGGATGAGCCTCTGCCTCAGCCCTAGTCATCACAAAGATCTTCCCCTTCGGCTTTCCTCCTCGGGTTGCTGCAGCAGCAGTGGCAGCCTTGCCAAGAACAGTATTCTTCTCAGGACAATCAAAGGATCTATGCCCAAATCCATTACAAGTATAACACTTATAGGCATTCTTGAAGCAATCAAACCCTGGATGAAGCGGTTTACCACAACGGCGGCAAACAGTAGAAGCAGTGTCGGTGTGAAATGTGGTCTTAGCAACCGGAGCAGAGAACCTCTCAAAACGCTTCTTCTGGGAAGAAGGTGAAGAAGTAGAAGGAGCAAATGGTCTCTTCCCCTGGTACACGGATCTCTGGTGAGAAGTGAAACTGGAAGTAGCGGCACGGGTCTCAGCATCAATGGCACGAATAGAGCTCTCGGCCCAAATAGCATCGTCATAAACCTCCACAAAAGAAGTAGAGTCACGACGAACCATACTCTCAATCCTCGGCCCTAGCTTCCCTCGGTAGAAATACACCCTCTCCGCCTCATCACGAACAAATCTCGATGCAAAGTGAGCTAACTGGTTGAACTTGTCAGTGAATTCTTGAACGGTCATCTTCCCTTGCTTCAAATCCATAAATTCTTTCAACCTCTGCGATCTCAACTCCTTGGGGTAGAACCTCGCCTCAAGCCTGTCTTTGAAAGCCTCCCAATCGAACATCGGGTCAAGAACAGCGGTAGGTCCAGTCAACGCCCACCAACGGTCAGCCTCCAATGTCAGGAAGTGAGCGGCTAAACGCACTCTATCCTCCCTAACGACTGAGTATAAGGTGAAGCTCTTTTCCATCTCTCTAAACCACTCTGTGAGGGCTACAGGGTCAGCCTCGCCTCCATAGGTCCTAACATGGCTTCGGGACATCTGAGAGGCAATCCAGGAAAAGCTACCCGGACGATTAGTCTCGCCACCCGGCGGTGGAGGAGGTGGAACATTTCCCGCTTGCTGTCTCTGAGTCTCAAGCAAATGCTGAATTGCTTGCAGCACAATGTTATCAGCAGCTCTGGGTCTCACCATCCTTTAAAAGAGAAAACAAGGATTAGCTTAACAATTAGCAATCACAAATAGACTACAAAATAAGTCCTTAGATCTACCCATCTCTCATTCATTATTTGTTTACTTGGTCAAGTTAAGGTTGGGGGTCACATGAGTGCGTCGGGAGCAATAATGCTCTGATACCAACTGTAAAACCCCTCGCGAAAGCGGAAATATAAACACATAAAAGTACCAAAATTTGCAGCGGAATTAAAACTTTTTAGAAGATAAAACAACATGCGAGAAGCTTTAACTGAAACTGAAAACAGAACTGATATAAACAACAATAGATAAGTAGCAGTTCTAAGTGCGGAAATGAAATATATACACAGCCTGGGATGGAACATCCCTACAGGCACCATAATGTAAACGACAAAAGTCTAAGAGTCTAGCTAAGCGTAAACGGGTAAGTCAACTGATGAATGGATCATCACTCGCTAGCTCTCCTGTAACCCTGATCTCCAACCCTGCATGTACCTACATACATGAAAACATGTACGCCACAATCAGTGGGGAGTGACTAGAGTTCTCCTAGCCACCTTTTGTGACAACACGTAACACATAAAATAATACAGAACACTCCAACATATATCAACATGTGAAGCATAAACATCTCATCATCTTATCTCTTATTATCATGCGATTACCATGCACGGCTCTCAACTAACTTCATAAACAGATAAGAAGGAGAGCCGGTTTCCCTACTGGTTACCCAGTCGGGGGGTCTTTCAATCTAATCATTTATGAAACCGAACTAAGAGTCATCCAATGCCTTGGATGATTTACCCACCAATCAAAACAGCGATAACAAACTATGCATATCTGACACTGTACCATCATCAAGGCAAGCAGATATAAACAGCAAGTACAAAGGTTCAGAGGCGACATCTTAACGCATAACCTAGGTACTAGATAAATCAGCAAGTATAAAGGTTTAGAGGCGACATCTTAACGCATAACCCTAATACCAAGTTCACATCATCAAGCAAGGACTCAGAGGCGAAAACTCAACGCATGGACCGGCTATCACTGAACATTAGACTCAGAGGCGAAAACTCAACGCATGGACTAACATTCAAATCCCTATCACAAGTAAGGAACTCAGAGGCGAAAACTCAACGCATGTTCCCCTACCACATCACAAGATACTAGACTCAGAGGCGAAAACTCAACGCATGTTCTAGCACCAAACACCTGCACTCCGGGTAAGGTACGACAACCTGACTGCCCCGTCGTGCAGTTGCTCTACTCGTCAGACTCAGAGGCCAACTTAAGGCATGTCCTGACGCGATCATACATACATGTCTGGACTCAGAGGCGAAAACTCAACGCATGTCCCAGACACGACAAACAGACATGTATAGAACTCAGAGGCGAAAACTCAACGCATGGCTCCATACACGACAAACAAACACATATAGGGCTCAGAGGCGAAAACTCAACGCATACCCCTATACATGACAAACAACCTACGTATTAAGTTCAGAGGCGACATCTTAACGCATAACTTAATACGCATCAAAACAATATCATTCAAGTCTATGAACTAGCCTATAGTTCTACCTTTAACTTCTAATCAACACTTAATTGACCTCGAGAACTAAGATGAGGGAGAGCCGGTTTCCCTTTCGGTTGCCCGACCGGGGGGTCTCTATCCTCACTATATTCCCGAACCCAATATAATGTTGCCCAACCTCCGGGGATCTCAAATACATGTCAAAGGTACACAAAACAAGTTTTAAGTAAAACCGATAAACCGTTTGAAAGTTACGATCAAATTACGAAAAACTCAAAATAGCCTACCGGAGTCCCCAGCCGGTCGGCAGGCAGCCGGTCGGCCGGCTGGTGACCACCTCAGCCTCTTCTTTCTTTTCTGAAACAAAACACGAACTCCCAGCCGGTCGGCAGGCAGCCGGTCGGCCGGCTGGGAACTCAGCCTCCTTAAAATCTTGAAAACACGCAACGACAAAAACGCACTCCCAGCCGGCTGGCAGGCGGCCGGTCTGCCGGCTGGGACTACCCTTAAGTTTTCCAAACTACAAAATACAACACAACGCACTCCCAGCCGGCTGGCAGGCGGCCGGTCTGCCGGCTGGGAGACTTATTTCCTATGGTCTCAAGTCTCGCGTGAAACACAAAAATCCCAAGAAACGCTCTCAGCCGGTCGACCGGCGGCCGGTCGGTCGACCGGCTCAGAGAGCCTGTCGCTGAAAATCGCAACTTCCCAACTTCACAAAACTTCATAAATCGACATGTAAACTTCAGAAATTACTACAAGCATGATTTGCCCAATATCATACACATCTAATATCACTATCTTATCAGCATACAATCCCCATAACAATCCTCAAATGGAAATAACAAGTATCCGTCGCAATTTAGGGAAAAACTGAAAATGCAATAAGGAACACATAACCACATCTTGGATCATAAATTCTTCACATATAACACATCCTAATCATGATACTAAGTCTAATAAACATAGAACTTGAATAAAATCAGAAGAACCACGTCAAAATCACCAAGCATGCTAATATACACAATAAAGGCCGAGTTTCTCATTATCGTCACCTCTTAGCTTATTCCGGCAATTGATCCTCCTCAACCACGTAAGAG
Source organism: Silene conica (assembly GCA_029255685.2). NCBI lineage: Eukaryota > Viridiplantae > Streptophyta > Magnoliopsida > Caryophyllales > Caryophyllaceae > Silene > Silene conica. Next base: position 82,697,965 of record CM055314.2, read on the forward strand.
TCCACGTCTGGATCGTCAAGATCAACTCCTACAACAAAGAAAACGATTTAAAGACACTAAAAACGAGTTAAAGGCAAAACAGCCTATTTTTCGAAGTTGACAAAATGAAAAACGAAAGTGATGGATGTCTTGGAAATTGAACGAGGATTCCGGAAATGTTCTTACTTTTGCGATTCGATGAACGGATGATGAAGATCTTTGCAAAAGAAGTGAAGGTTTTTATGGAGGTTTAAGAAATGTTAAGTTTGCAGGAAGAATGAAATGTTGAAGGCAATTATGTCGACATAAGGGTTTATAAAAGAACAAGTGAGTCGTCCTTTCCGAATAAATGAAACGGGTTCAATTATTGAAACGGATATGGAAATGAATACTTGAGTCGGATATTTAACTATGCCAAGTTGTATTCGTCTTAAGAACTGGAGGTCCTTAAGACGGATCTTATTTATTAAATTAAAGTCTTTCGAAATAACTTATTAAAATATTATTTATTCACATAAAATAATTTAAAACGCTTAAATTAGATTTTACGAAAATACGGGATGTTACATTTCAGCCCGTTTTAGTGGTGATGATGCACTCTATACCTCTCAAGAGTTCCTTGAGTCGAGGATGCATGCCATGCATTTAAGTGTTCCCCATGCAAGCACATCAACTATGCCACCTATTATTCATGCAAGCACATTAACTATGCCACCTATTATTCATGCAAGCACATCATCGCCAATGTCGCCAATTGTGATTTCGTCTCAACTATCCTCTCAAGAACCATCTCCTGTTGTTATATCCTCTCAAGAACCATTGGATTCGCCAGTAGAAGAGCCCCCAACTGCCCCCACAGATTATACAATGGAGACTCGGCAATCTAAGAGGCAGATGGCTGCTAAGAGATGTCTTGTCTTACCTGCTGAGACTGTGCAAGCTAAGAGGGTGCAACCTAAGAGGTCTGTTGAGGTCGCTGATGTTTACCGGTCGCCTTTCTTTATCAGGAATATGGACATGGTTCGTGACTTGACTCAGTTGGAAAGACTAGTGGGAGACTATGCATTTTCAAATGATTTAGTTGAAGAGTACGTATCAGTCCTATATTTTTTAATATGATTCAGCATATATGTATTATATCTTATTTGTCTGACACTAATGTTTCATACTTTCATATCTGTATAGGGAGGTTTTGTTTTGCCATGCGGGCAAGACTCTCGCACGAAGTCATATGAAGAGTTTGCTTCTTGGTGGTCAAGTTCATCCAGATGTCATTTCTATATGGTGTGATTATTAGAATGAGCTAAACAGATTCAGAGATCGTAAATCCCCTTGTCGTCTATTTTTAACAGATACAACTGACGTAAGTCTCTCATTTAAAGTTCTGTAATTGTTCAGACCTATGAATCCATGAAGTAACCTTATAAATGCATTAAACAACAATCTATATTCATTAAACAACATTGTACATGCATGAAATAAGAATTCAATTATTACATGACTTTTTCACTAATATGGGTCACCTAATGTAATGAACAGATTGCGGCATTGGATCTCAACTTTGAAGACGTGAAGTTGGTAAGTCCTTGAAGATTCTTACTTTACCGTGTGTAAACTGAGATGAATTGATCTAAACTGAAGACAAACAACAGATTAGACAACAGAAATTCATTGTTGTGTTTGTTATCATTGTCGTCCAGGTTTTCATTTCTATTGTTACTCCCTTGCCACTTCTTTTCTGTTGCTATGTTGACAAGAACGTGCTAGATGTCATGCACTTGATGCCTTCGTCAACTGACTATTCTCGCCAAGTTAAACCTGTGGTATGTCTTCAAATCTTTTGGCAATAAAGTGAGTTATTTTCGTCTAATCTTTGTGAGAGATTATTTACAATTCATTACTTTCTCTTTATCAGAAGAACTTGTTGCATACGCTTTCAAGTAAGATTCCAAAACTGGCGTCTGCATGGCTTTTGACGCCTACTTTGTATCTCCCGCACTATGACATAGAAGTGGAGTGTGATACTGGAATCTACCTCGTGCGTCATATGGAGATGTACAACGGTGTTAAGGCACGCTTTGGTTCAAAGGTGGGTATGAAGGAAGTAAGTTTCTATCTGGTATTTCTAACTAAGTCTCATTGCAGATGCAGTAGTAGGCTAGTAGCCATGCAAATGCATTAATTAGCTTTGTGGACACTGATGTTGATTTCTGTTGTTGAAATTTTTCAGAGAGTTGATGTAAAACGTTACATTGTGAGGTTTTGCAATGAAATTTTAACTTGGCAACACAACTCTTACAAAGTTAATGTGATTGCTGCAGCAAAGGCTTACAGTCATGGCAGTCAGATTTGGTAATGCTTGAAATTTTAAGCAGATTTGTTTTCCGTTTTTCCTTTTTCTGTTTTCCCCCGTTAATCAATGAGCTTTTATTTTCCCTTTTTCGCAGTAATCAAGGGCCACAAGTTGGATATACAGATTTACAGTTGATCAACTATATTAGGGAAAATGCGGGAGATAAACAGTATGTTCTAACTGACCATACAACTTTTTTAAAACTTCTGTTTTTTATCCACTCTTTGTTGTTCTGTGGTTTCTAACTACTGACATGTGCATCATCAGTGAGGTCGTTGTAGACACCGAGTGGCTGCAAGTAACCAAAGACGGGTTGCACACCTTGCTGCCTGGAAATTGGGTCATGGATATGGTTATTGATGCTGTTGGTGTTCGTACAACGCTAGGAAACCCAAGTGTTGTGTATTTTCCGACAATAATAAGTGTATTCATCTTCCTTATTCAGCCCATCTGCTTGTTTTTTGGTTTTTGAAATTACAAAGAAGTTTGACAAATGAGATGTTCTCAAATTTCAGGCAATTGTCCGTAAAAACAGGTTTCGAAGTCAGTGTATCCGACTTTTCTATTTGCCCCGTGATCTAAGCACAGCCAAATGGGTAAATAAACATTTTTTTTTCAATTCTTAATGTTTAGATATAATGGCAATACCCTTACTTGTAACTTAATTCAGGCCATTCATGTTTATATAATACATCCGACTTGACTAATTTGTAATATTTCAGGCTTTCTTTCCTTATTGTGTGGATAAAGAACATTGGTTTGCTTGTGTTCCTGACTTCGAGAAAAGGATGAACTTCATACTTGGCTCGAACCTGCCCAGGCGCCCTGATGCGAGACGTAAATTTTTAGTGGAGCAGGTATGATTTGTCTTGTATTGAGAACCCTAACTGCCGACTTATATCATTCTTGACCAAATTATTCGAGTTGAGTCATTTGAGTTTGTGTCAAGTCATTTAATTGCTTGTAGAAGAGTTTGGTGTACCTAATATTTAGTTCCACTACTTGAAACTACCCAGATCTTTGTTTATGATTTATTTATCTCAATTTGCCTCATTTAATGGCTTTTCTTGTACAATCACAATCACTCATTGTCTTGTTTTTGTATAGCACCTGCCTGCTGTGGACATCATCACAAGGGACCTTCCGAGTTACTCAAGGTTGTTGGAGATGAAAGATTTTAAGTGGGAGTTTGTGAATGTGCCTCGACAAGATAACGAGTATGCTTGTGGAGGTTATATGTTGAAGTGGCTCAAAAATTTGTCTGATCAAGCATCATGAACTGATAAGCGTTCTTACGAGGTATAAATTTTTCTTCCTACTTTTGTAAACATTATTCAGTATATTTTATTTCAAGCCTTTCAATATTTGTTGTCAAATGAAATTTATATGTAGGATTTGGATGAATATTGTACGAGTATGATTGCACGTCTCATCAAATGGGAGCTAAACAAGAGAAAGGTAAATATCAAGAACTTTCGAATGCCTAATTTAAATTTTGCCTAATTTTATTCTTCTTTTCATTAGTTTCTGTATCAGGTGAATTTTACGTAACGGTATTCCCCCCCTCCCCGGGCCCCCTTTTTTGTAGGATTATCACTAGGTGTTATTTTCTAAACACTTGAGTCTAGTGATGTGCAAAGGGAATGACAGATGACTTAATCCAACATTCGAAACACTAAGCCTTGCATTTTCTGCTGATTTTTTTTTCGAGTGAGGTGCAACGGAAGTAAACCCTGAAATATTAGATTCTTGGGACATAATTGATTCTAGAATATGTAATACACCATCAGGTTTTGAGAGTGCATATTAGATTCTTGGTACATAATTTATTCTAGAATATTTAATACACTACCAAGTCTTGAGAGTGCATATTAGATTTTTGGTACATAATTGTAGTAATTCTGAATGCATATTAGATTTTGGAAAAAAAAAAAACATGTCACGAGGCAACGAAAATGATGAGATAAACGAATTTGAGCAGAAAAGCTCTCTTAACATTGTACATGCATTAAAAAATGTTCCACGTGCTTGAAATAACAATGTACGGGCATGAAATAAAGTCATCTATCCACCTACCCATAACTTTTAATAATTAAACAAACATGCCTATGAGCCCAATAAAAATAAGATAAGAAGGCCCACTAGTAACCATTAAGAACCGAGAAGTGGGTTATCACATTGGACCTCTACATAAAATCGAGGTGGTGCTACACTAGAGTTGGTCAAGTCTACGGGTCGAACTATGAGCCCAATAAAATCATGACTTTATTTCATGCCTATGAGCCCAATAAAGTCATACTTTTAATAATTAAACAAATAGGCCTATGAGCCCAATAAAAATAAGATAAGAAGGCCCACTAGTAACCATTAAGAACCAGGAAGTGAGTTATCACATTGGACCACTACATAAAATCGAGGTGATGCTACACTAGAGTTGGTCAAGTCTACGGGTCGAACTATGAGCCCAATAAAGTCATGACTTTGTTTCATGCCTATGAGCCCAATAAAGTCATACTTTTAATAATTAAACAAACAGGCCTATGAGCCCAATAAAAATAAGATAAGAAGGCCCACTAGTTAACTCCCAAAAAATAATGCCCGTTTGAAATTCGAACTAAATTAAATGATCTACGCGAGAAAATAAATAAATTGTGATACTATCAAAATGAAACGGTTTTTACATTATGAGACGAGTTTTTTTCAAAGAAATTTTAATAATTGAAAAAAGAAAATTTTTGCATGTCATCAACGTGTTTTTTGCATGAAGTATCTGTCTACGTGCATGAATAATAACTTTGTACATGCATGAAATAATGGTTACAGGAAAACTCACATTTTACATGTCAAAAAAATCCAAAGTTACAATTTTGTGGCATCCCAGTTAACCTCATTAATACAAAGTTGCATTACGAAACGAATGTCGAAAGAATTAATTATAGCCCTAGATAATTCTAATAAATTAGTCATCCGAGAGTACGAGACCGCCAATCCACGCTCCGAACAAAATTGTGACATCCCTCTCTGTCCAAAACAGCTACTGAAAATTCTGGGCGTGCATGCTTCAGTTCATTCTTTGACATCATTAGTAGTTCATCAGCTCCTGCAAGACTAAAAAAGAAACAACTAGTTAAAAGGCTGCTAAAATAAGGAATTAAAATGTAGTAAACAAAAAGATACCTGCCTGCAATGTGAATAATAAGTCCTATTGCGTCTGCTCATCCTCGGTTGTCCTTCGGTCATAATTCTTGCTGTCGTGGTTCGCCATCTCCCCACAAGCCCTGTATTGTCTTAGTGGTTTCTTCTTCACTTCCCCTGCTCGTTCTCTCTGTGAGATCAGCCTTTTCCCTGAACCTTTATTTTTGCACTTTCTTGGAGGCAAAACAGTAATCTTAGTAGGCCTTCTTGTTCCTAAAAGCATCCCAATTTCAACATTCTTGTCCTTTCCCTTTGCACTACCAATATTGCTGCCACTTTCATCAGGCACATTTTTTACCCTTTCCTTGAACTCACGCAAAATCCCAAGCAACTCATCACAATGCGCCGGACTCTGTTCAACAAGTGCCACGCAACCAAACAACTATGACCATAACTCACCTACTTTGTTTTTCTGTACATCCATTGATGTACAGTCAGCAAGCAACTGGCCATTAGGGCCGACGATTGGCTTGCAGGTTGCTAGTTTGCTCCACCGACTAAGTACGAAGTCACTTGGAACTTTCTGAATTCCCCGATCTTTAAGGACACACAGAGCATGTCGACAAAGTATTCCATGTCGTTCAAACTTCTTGCAAGTACACACTGTTGCAGAATCATCCTGACCAAAACCAACCTTATACGTTTTGTTTCGAACATGTTCTATGATCTCTATGTATACAATTGGAAGGGTTGGATCTTTTCTTTATCCCCAACACCACATGAAAAGCAAGCTGCTTCGACTTCCTTTTGAAACTCATCGAAGATTGTTGGAGTGTAGAATTCTGATGCATCCTTTTCTAGGGCTACTTTAGTCAACAAGTGGCGGAATGAGTTCTTTGATTGTGCATTGAGTTTCGATTGAGTCCATCTTTGTGCATCCATCGCACTCTCAAACCTCATCCAAAACTCAACTAGGGTTAAATTAGGACTAGTGAAGTTGCTGAAAAGTGGTTTTCTGACTCGGACCTCGAGGTGGTTCTCATTAGAACTCAAAAAATAGGTCCCGGAAATAAGCTGGAATCCACCTATTCCTAATCCTAAACTTCTCCGTAAGCCACTCATTATTCGACAACCCATGAGCCTCAACTACTTCTGTCCACCTTTCCTCAAATTCAGGCGGCTCTAAATCTGCACTCCAGACACACCGGTTTATCTCTTTCAAAAACTCGGTATCTTTACAAACTAAAGGCCCTACTTTCTCAGGAAGTTTTTTTAAGATATGCCACATGCAATATCTATGTTGCACTTTTTCTCCCCATGCAATATTCATTCCTTCCTCTATCCCCAAATCTTCATCCGTAATCACACAAACGGGATGATGACCACCCATCGCCTCTACAAATATAGTAAAAAGCCATGCAAATGATTCCTTACTCTCATTAATAAGAAGTCCAGCCCAATGTCACACACCTCTTATGATTATCCACCCCCGTGAAAGGTGCAAAAATCATCCTATATTTATTTTTTCTAAATGTGGTATCGAAAGAGGTCATGTCTCCAAAGATCAAATAGTTTTTAATGCTAATAGGGTCAGCCCAAAATACGTGTGACAATCGACCTAAATCATCAACCTCAAAATCAAAGTAAAATGAGGGACACATGTGTTTGGTCTTCATAAAATGCTCAATAAGCATTTGAGCATCCCCCTCAGACAAATAATTTTTGATATCTCTTGAAAAATTCTTAAAATCATCCAATGACGCACCCACATTCTTGTAACCCCTAACATACTCCGTAAATAACCTATAAGACTTAACTGGTCCAATATTATTTTTGGAGTTATCAATTATCATTTTCTTGTGAAATATATTTAATTCTCTTGTTTGAGTCAGTACCATTGTTGTAGGTGTTTGTGGCATATGATTATGACCTTCATGAAAATCATAAATTTGGTATTTACCAATATCAGGACCTTCATTCATAATTCGCTTAAACTTAATACAAGAAGGACATTTTATCCTAGTCCTTTGCCTCCGGTGATTTTTCCCTTTGGGTTGACATACTCCAGCCTTATTACAAACGCATTTCTTATGGGTAATGACACCATTTTTAGACTTTTGGGAGCTTAACCTAGTAACAAATCCACATTCTTTGGCATATGTGTCATAAAACTCAACACCCAAGTCAAGCGTATCAAACAACATACCAATAACAGGCTTAAGATGGATGGCACACTCAAAAATCCGATTCGTGTTGCTTGAAGAACCTTCTACTGCCTCCTCGTCCTCTGGCTGCTCTACAGGCTGCTCTACTACGATACCTGCATATGTGGTGCAATTAAAGTGAGAAAGATGAAAGGAGGTGCAAAAATATGAATTACACTCTCACAAAATAGTGTTAGTGTTGCTGGATAATCCAAGTACACTCCCCATGACCATAAACATTCTATTACATAACCACATGTGTAGAACATCACCATTCAAACCTCCAAAGCGAGAGTCTCTAAATACTTGTCTTATACATGCATGGAAAAGTGTTATATGTGCATGGAATAAACTTCTACATGCATCAAATACGTAAAATCTAGTTCTCTAATTGAAATCGAACAAAATATACACCACTGTACTACTGCACAATAAACATTGGCACCTTATTTGACGCAAACAAAACCTTATTTCGTGCACTTTGATCCTTATTTCGTGCATGTAAAGAGGACGGATATCCTAATTTTAGACTAATTGCCTAAAAAAACCTTAAAATATCAAGCAAGCAACTACCAGTTGGACTATTATCTTAGGTCCGAGGTCCAAGCAATACAAATCATTAAAACCAAAAGATCATCAGACAACTAAGACAACCATGAAACTCAAAATTTAAGGATGAACAGAATTGTACCTTCAACAAATTCGAAAGTCACAACTTCAGGGTCATGTTCAACTGCTAGTGCAGATACTTCTGATACAACTTCAACAATCACTCCTTCTTTTGTAATGACGTTTGAAGAAGAGAAGTTGTCATTATTGCTATTATTGCTGCAACACGAAACGTCAAAAATTACATAGGAATTTGATACACAAAATCACAATTTGATGCGCCTAGCTCAACCGGAATTCGATGCACATAATAGGATTTTGATGCACATAAACAGTCTCCAGTGTCCAAATTTCAGGAAATTTATGTGATTTCTTAATTTCTGCAGCCCTAATATCTCAATTAAGCCAATCTCATTCACAAAATCGTAATTTGATGCACATAAACATGTATTAGATGCACATAAACAGTCTCCAATTCCACGATTTCAACAAATTTAGGAAGTCACTTCGATTCCCTAACCCTAATTTCTAAGTGTCCCCAATTGAATTCACGAAACTCCCTAACCCTAATTTCTCAGTTTCCCCAATTGAATTCACGAAACTCCCTAACCCTAATTTCTCAGCTTCCCCAATTGAATTCGCGAAACCCTAATTTCAGAAGCATAATTCATCAAGCCAGAAAGTTAATCGATGAATCAAAATGATAATTAAGCCCTAAATTCAACTAATTTAATCAACTAATTCAACTAATTTCACAAAAAATCATAAAAATCGAAACTTTACCTCGAATTAAAAGGCTCCATTGATTGAAGCAGCGTCGAAAGGTTGATTTTCGAATAATTTAGAGATTTGATAGTCGAAGAATTAGAGTAAAGGCGAAAGTTTGATGGTCGAAGAATTAGGTTTTAATGGTAGAGGGTTTTCATACTCGAAGAGAGATAAAGAATGAGGAGAGAGAAAAGGAATTTCTGAAATGAGGAGATTAGTCGGGTTTGGGGGGGGGGGGGGGGGGGAGGGGAGGACACGCTTATTTTTTTTTGTTTTGGTTAGTCGACGCACTTATTTTTTTGTTTTGGTTAGTCAGCAATATCAAATCCAAGGTATATTCGCATGGTTCGCATTATACTAGTGGTTCTCACCTGATCCCGACCCTATATATATACATATACATATATATACTGTCAGTAAATATAGACATTTTAATAGATATCTTAAGATGCTTATGAATCATTTTCTATTAGAATCACCTTAAACCATTTCCACCGTTCATCTTGGCAATTTTCGGCTACTGGTTCACTTGAGCAAAAGATGGTGGCATCTAAGAAGAGGACGCAAAACTGTACTAAAATGTCTAGAAACCGTCTCACCGCTTCTTCTAAAGTGTAATTGTGTTCTTCTGTTTTTTGTATCATGGGAAAGTGTGAAAAGAAACAGCACTACCATTTCCTCCAAGTGTGTATTTCTATTTCCTTCTAGCATACCGACATCTCTTAGCATCTCACACAACTTATTGAAGCAAGCTCTATCCATCCTAAGGTTGTCTAAACATGCTATGTCACTCCCTTGAATTATTGGCTTAAGATTAAGACGTCTAGTAACTAAGAAACGTGTCCTCCAAAATCCGATTTCCTATATTTCAGTTTCCTATTTATTTAATAATTAATAATAATAAATTAATCTTAAATAATGTATTTTTTAATTAATTACCATAATCCTCAGTCCTCACTTCCTCATTCCCGCCTCCCTCAAACCCTCCCTAGAACTCAAACCCTAATTTTACTCGCGTCCTTAACTACGTCCTCCCTCTCTTTCAATCTCTTATCATCAATCATCAAACCTCAATTGATTTCTTTTGATTTCACATCACCAATCATCAGATCTATCATCAACCATTAAAATCGGCATACTCCCAGAGAAGTCACTGCTCACTTCTTAAATCGCAAGTGTTTCTCCTTCGTTTCGATTAATTTCTCATTGTTGTTATATGTATTATTGTTGTTTAATTTGTATGATTTTTTATTGTTGCATTAATCGTACTTATGTACATGTTGATCTGATTATTTCTCATTTTGATGTGATTTTCGATTTACTTAGAAAAAACATCACCGTTGTTCTTCATATCTGTAACTTTATAAGTTTAGTCTTATATATTCTCATCTTCCTGTTGTTCTTTAGTTATGTTGAGAAATGCTAGTTGTGTTGGGTTTAGCTCGTACTGATTGTGCAGAAGGCATAGAAAATACTCTTATTAGTTTACATGTAATATTCGAAGAATTCTTTATATTTGGATGTGTGGTTGCATACTGGGGTTTAGCTATGATAATCGAGTTATCAAAAAGCTAAGTGGTCTCATAGAGCTCATATATAGCTTCCTTTGAGAACATTATCACCGATTTCGATAGTATTTCCTCGACAATAGTCTGTTGCTTTAGCTTCACTATGTTCAATTTGAGTAGTCAACATATAGTATAGTTCTATACTGCTAGAGAGTGTTAGGGTCATAATTCATATTTTTGTTTGCATTGTGGTATCGTTGAGTATGTCATTCATCCCTGGAAGCCGATGGCCAAGCCACTCCTCAATACTCTTACGAATAATACCACTATAAATGCTTTGAACTTTCAGATGTTTAACATTCTCTACATCTTAGTACATTCGTTGATAATAATTGTTAATGTTGTGCTACACTTTTTTTTTTGTTTTTGTGAAAGGTAAGTAATATCATTCATCAAAAAGAGGAGAAATACAAAGTAATGTTCTATACAATCAAAATTCAATCAGAATGGTCCTAAAAGACCACGGTCAGCCAACAATTGTATCCAAATTGCCCAAATACGCAGACATCCTCAGTGTTGAGAACATCATTCGGTAGGAGCTTGATACGACTTATGGTCTGGTTTATTAGGTCATGTGCAAGGACTGCTGGTCTGATGATAACATTTTCATGGTAAGCCTTGTTTCTATGCATCCAAACTGCATTATAGCATGCCACAAGTAGTGTGGACTGAAGTTTGTAGAGAGGATCCTTTGTGTTAAGCATGAGCATATAGAGAGACGAAGTGAGACCCACTTGTTTGTCAATATGGTGCAGGCATTTTTTACTGTAATCACATTTAAAGAAAAGGTGCTCAGAAGTTTCAGTAGCATTTTGACAGAGACAGCAGAGCAGTCCATTCCTTTCGGTTTATCTTTCGTATTTATCCCTCCATTGAGGATAATCCATGTAATGCAAGCGTATCGAGGTAGATTCCATGTATTCAGGAGCATAGGTACCCATGAAGGAGCTGTGGGTATAGGATCAATAAGCCATCAATATCTCGACCCCACTGTATAGCCTCTAGGATCTCCAATCCAGCTTGCTTCACACAAAGCCCCGTTTCAATTTCTCCTTAACTTTACAGATAGCCTTCTAAGCCCAGGATGAGTCATTTGCAGGTTGGTAATTCTCCCAGTCTTTCCCCAGCAAATAAATGTAATTGATCAATTTGATCCACAATTTTTTTTATTGTTGTGCTTACTGGATTGCTGCTGGATTGTGATGTTGCACTTAATTTGATACTTTATATTTTGATTGTTTTAATTTAATTGGATTCCATTGTGTATTAGTTATTCATTCATTTATGTATATACTAATTGTGATTTTTAATCTGAAAATGGCAGGTATGGAAGACTTGGTGTTGGGCAACCAAAGATTGTTGTTGATGATGGTTGAAGTGCGTGCGCAAATTGTTTGCCCGATGTGGTTTTCAGACATGTTTAGAAACCTTACATTTAGTTTATGCGGATTTTAGACATGTTTTAATATTTGTAATAGACTTGTAATTTAAGAATTTATGCGATCGGTACTTGTAATTTATGTTATCGGGAATTGTAATTTGATTCAAGACTTGTAATTTATTGCTTATGTCATCGAAGACCCCTTTTAAAGTGGGTTGCAAAATGTGAAATGGACCTTTAGTCTAAGTTTTCAATAGCCCAATAGCCAATAGCCCAATACCGCTACAAAAGTGCAAATCGCAAAATCTCGATCAAATCCGGTTTTTGAAATCCGGATATCCGAAATATTTGGATCGGATGTGGATCAGAAAAAATGAGAATTTCAATTCGGATATCCGATCCGGATTCCAAAATCGGATCGGATATTCGGTTGCTCAGCCCTAATAAAAAGTAAAGACATCGGTTGTAGATCGATGTGGTCTCATAGTTATATACCAAAGACACTAGTTGTAGATGTGTGTGGTCTCATAGTTATATACCAAAGACACCAGACATAACTGATAACAAGTATAAGTCAAAGAAACCATTTATTAATAAAAACAGGTTTCTTTAATCGTTAGATAAGACACCTGTTCCAAAAACTGGTTTCTTAACCAAGGACACCTATGAGCTAGACACCTGTTACCAACCGGTTTTTAAGGCCTTTTACAACGGGTTTCTTTGCCATATTTTATAGTAGTGAGCTTGGATTCTTTCATCAATATTGTTGTCAAACACATATTTAGTAGGTTTCGGAATGGTAATATTCTGACTAGCAAGAACACATAGAAACTCGATTGTAAGCGAGCTCCATAACCATCAAAATCATTTGATTATATATTGCAATACATGTAGCAATAATTTTTTTGTTTTCTCAAAGGTATGCGCGCCATTGCCGTCTTTCTTGGATTTAATACACACAAAAACAAAAGTTAATAGCTAACAAAGCTTAAGTACTTCCGTCTTAGAACAAAAGTAAAGGTCAATCCGGACTGTAAAGAATGAAGTAAATATATAGTAAGAACCTCATCGCATTGCTATTGTTAAAGGGCTATCGCGTCGTATAAATCTACTTAAAGGTTTGGGATGGATTCATAAGCTACTTGACCATAATCACTAAAGCATCTACGATGAAAGATCAAGCACACACTTGTAAATGAACAATGGTTATTATGTGAGACGTTCTTATTCGTTAATTTTTGTTAAGTAAATAGGTAAAAATTATCGACATCCAACAAGATTATTCAACCATAAATTTAATAAGTTGTGAATACAAGTACAATCAAGAGGAAATTGCTCATTACTACTGCAACATTGCTCATCAAAAATCAATTTTGTTTGTGCAATTCTAATATTTTATCAATTTTATTATCACGAATTCTCATTTGTGATGGACATATCCGTCACAAGCTACCTATTTTAAGATATTATGGTAAATAGGTTTATGGAAATTCAATATTAGGAAAGTTGTTATTAGGAAATTGTATTATTATATTGTAGTTTATTAGCAATAGGTTTACCATAACCTTAGGGAGTTGTTTAGTATATATAGACATGTATAGCTTGTAATTTATTTATGAATTAATAGAATAATCATTCAACCAAACTTCTCATGGTATCGAGCTAGGTTTCACAAACAAACAAAAAAAAGGCAAAGGAAGAAGGCAGTCGACACAACAATGTCGAAGAAGACAGTATCGAGGAAGGCTAATGTCGTGGTAGCCACCAGTCAAACGTTAGGGGAAGAGTCAAGTTCTACCAGCCCCAGTGTTGACACAACTGACACCGGACTGACGAAGGAAGAGTTACTTTCTTTGAGAGCCCTTTTGAAGACGGGTAAAAATAATGTCGAGAAGTCTTCAGGTAATGATTGTTGTTGGATACTAGATACAGGAGCGTCACATCACATGACAGGCCAGAAGAACTTGTTGAAAAATATCCGAACCGAGTCGTTATCCAGTGTTGGCATGCTAGATGGAGTGCAAGCCGTGGTAGACAAGCATGTCGAAGTTGTGATAGGCGATGACTTGTGTCTAAAAGATGTTTTATTTGTGCCTACTTTGACTTGAAATTTAATTTATGTGCAACAATTAATTAGAGAAAAAGATTGCATAGTAACATTTCATTCCAGTTTTTTTATATTGCAGGACCGTTCTACGAAGAGGATAATTTGTAACACCCCCATAATCCTCTTTATTTCTAAATATGGTTCTCAAGTAAAATTCGGATCATGGGTGTGTCACAATTTAACCAAATATGGTTGTAGTACCTAGACATGAGATAAAATGGGTAGTTGTCTAATGCAATTTAAAATCCGAAGGATAAAATCCGATTACAACCAAATTTAAAGTTTGCGGAAGCGGAAATAAAGTTCAACGATCCAAAAGAAAGATAAAGTCTTTAAGCATTTGTCTTTGATAGAAAGGTTTAAGCGCGTTCTCCCGTGCATCCCACGACTAATTCCCACGAGTATCTGTCACACGATCTGCTCACAGAATTTGTGATCACCGCAGGTCCAAGCAAGGACAAAACAAATAAAAGGGTCAACAATAATGTTGAGTAAGGTAAACAATCCGAATAATGAATAAACGGAATATGAAACCATAACCTAAAAGACATTTTAAATAATGCGTAACAAAAGTGTTTCGAAAGATTGAAAACAGAGTATAAGAATTGTCACTGTTAATTGAAAGGGAACAAATAATTTAATATGATTAAGAACAACATGAGTGTTCCAAAAGATTCAAATCATATCCGACTTTTCATGATAATTCCAATCCAAAGAAAACATTTCTTTCCCACAATTTCCAACGTCGGTATATACTTGGATAGAGGCCGTATGAAGAGGATCCACTCGCCCTAAACCGGATAAGTCGAGGCTCACCAAATCATGTACTAAACTGTCCTAGAATCCCGAGTGTGCACACGCCTCTAAGGGCCAACCCCAAAGAGGAAGATAAGAGGACGGGGTCTCGATCAACTAACCCCCATCAGAAGCTCTGTATAGGAAGTCCCTTATTATGGAACAACCTACCCCTCTACCAAAACCGTTTCAAACCAACATGAGAATCCATTTCCAAATAACCAAGATATTTCCTTCAAATTTGATAACTCATCATAAGCTTGTAGAAAAGCAAAACGGTTTTGGTTCCCAAAACTTTTAAAATCATAAAGCACTTCTTTCCATATTAAACACAATCCCGTTTCAAGAGATCAAAACAAACAAATCTTTATCCATAATCATTTTGTAAAAATAAATTCAACCAATAAATAATTCAATATAACCAAAAGTCTTAACATGCAAGATAGTAACAAATCGTAACGGTTTAATAAGAGTGTACGGATAAGCGTTTCCCTTACCTTGCAAGCGGTTAAAGGTTAGAGAGCCTCTTCTACGAATCCCGACTTAAGTGAATAGTTGATGTTTAGGCAAGATCTTCCTCCTTAGCTCTCTTCTTCTTCTTCCTTTTTTTTTGTTCTCCCTCTCTCTTTCTATCACTCTCTCTATTTTTTTGTATTTGTGAGGAATAGAAGCTGATGGGGGATTGAATTAGGTTTAAGAGGGTTTATATGAATGTTTGAAAAAATGAGAAAGCAAAAGTATAGGGAAGGGGGAGGTGGCGGCATGCATGCATGGGGAAGGGTCCATGTTTTTCTTCTTTTATTAGTCCCCATTTGTCTAGGTAAGTGTAGGTTTCTTAGGTAATACTTACCCATCAGATTTGATGTGGTATTACGGTTTCTTGTGCGACATAAAAAGATGCATGCGACGGTTTTACGTGTTTCTTTTAAGCGATACTTGTATTGTCAATAAATTTCCCATTTTATTTTATTGACGGATTTTACGGGTATTACAATCTACCCTCCTTAAAAACGAACTTCGTCCTCGAAGTTCTAAAACTACCCCCCCTTCAAGCAAAGCTAACGCTATCATCTACAATAGTCTCTTATAACGCAAGGAAAACAAAAGAAATAAAAATTGCAGGTATTACATCCTACCTCCCTTTAAGAGTGTTACGTCCTCGTAATTAGGTAATTACCTCGAAAAGCTATGTGTATTTAAGTTTCATGGCCTCCTCGGCTTCCCAAGTGGCCTCCTCGGTGTTATGGTTCGACCATAGCACCTTGATTATACGGGTCTCTCCATTTCGGGTCATTCGAACTTTACTATCCAAGATCTTAACAGGCCGCTCCTCATAAGTTAATGAATTGTCGAGCTCTAGTGCTACCTCTCTAATTCGTTCCAAGATCCCATACAAACCTATATATTTCAGGCTCAACTTATTTCCCTTCAAACAAAATTGTATTACCCTCGTAATGGGTTATACTCTCCACAACACTTTTTATTTCACATGTTATTAAATAATCGGTCATTATCCATTCATAAGTTACGTGCGAGCGCTCGATGTTTCTCTTTAGTCAACTATATCTTCTACCTTCATCTTTTTCATCTATCATCAAACCCTTAACACGTGTTCATTAGTATCCGTCAACCAATTGTGTTGCTAGCAACTCCTTAAAGCCAAAATCTTAAATTTTTCTCTATTACCTCAAGTCGGAATAAATTTATCCTCAAATAGTCAAATAATCTTAAACTATTAACTACTTCGGTATGCCGGTATGTCACTAAATCCGCATATGCGTGAAATTATAGTCACCCTTTACTTAATTCTCATATTACACCGTCGTACTATCATTCCCAAAATCTCATAACATTCTGTGTCTCTCATCAGTAATTCAATTTAGCAACCATAGTCGATACTTATTTGAAAACTTCAAAATTCATTTCTCCATCTCTTAACCATGAATCCATTACATATGTCAAACCTCTTAATACCTATTAAAACCAATACATAATCTGATAGATTTAGCATTTTCCATCGACATTAAATCTCTAATTAGCCATTAAACTTTTTCCACAAACTCACTCTTACCGGTACTAAGTCTTCCGAGCATAAATTATTTAAACATTATTATCTTATATCCCACATACCACAAGTATATATTCAATATTTATGATAAAAGCTTCCGAAATTCTTATAACTTTACCTCAAATAATAAGTGTTCCTCAATAAGCTCAATTCATATCATACTAAGTCAATCTTCCGTTTTATTCACCATGTACTTTCCTTGGTCATGTCCATTAGTTGCAACCAAAAATATGTATTCCAAGATCATATCTTAACTTCATCACATATATTAATTTCACTTTATCCTTTGTGAAATCAATATAGACCAATCTTATAGTTCCCTAAGTCCTCTTCAGTATTACATTATTTGTCCACAATTGATCATAATCACATGACTTGATAATCAATCCACACTGCCTTGTCCAATACTCTACCTATAATTCCTTCAAGTTTATTGGTAATCTAGTTTCTTAATGTATCCCCAATAAAATTCATTAACATCACTCTAGGCCAAATGTGCTACTCCTCCTAAAGGTTTAATGTCATTTCCGCTCATATGTACTAATGTTCAAATCTAATCCTTAATACTAATTACCTCAACTAATCTCATCAAGTAAGAATCACCACTGTTTGGTCTAAGCTTTTCATTTCCTCAAAGTCTTATTGCCCCCAAAATTACCAATGTCGTACCTGTGTAATCTCTTTGTCATAACTAACGCAAAAGGAGTGTATGCCTTATCTATGTAGTTCTCCACAAAATGCATTGATAACTTATATATAAAAATTTACATCCCGATAACGCATTCATAGTTACATCATAAATACCACTCAATGCCTTAAACAGAGTCAATATGATAAAATTACACCTTAATATCCTTGCACTAACTCGAACCCTAATGATCACCTATAATATTCATATTCGTAACTATCACTCCAATTGATCAAGTCCTAGTACCTTAATTCCTTTCTTTTATACATTTCAGTAAATAGTTTCTGCTCATGCTATCTATACCACTGATCCCCACATAACATCATCATCTTCATCAAACATCGTTGCATAAAAGTTAATCCCTTATTTAATTTTTTTTTTCAAATAGTTCTTAATAACCCTTCAAGTTAAACCGAGTCATTTGTGTCTTAATCTTCCAAGAAACATTATCCATTTATATATCTCAATACTTTTCTTATCACCATACTAACATTAGTGAATTAATTGATACCTCAACTAAGTAGTTAGATTATTATTCCGCAACATCATGCACATGGCTAACTCTTTGTAACGTCTCTAGTTTTCCATATTCACAAATTCAATACGCAACTTCCTTTTTTTTCCAACTCACTATTTTTGGGATCTCTAAATCGGTAACCACAAATAGGTGAATTCATTCGTACAAAATCCTCTAAGTTCTCAATTTTTCCTAATGGTATCATTGATATATAATGGATCAAAACATTTCATCAAAATCCTATATCCATAAATTTACAACGGCTAAATATCGGTATTTCCTTCCTGTGATATGAAACTTTTTCTTAACTTAGATTTTTCTTCTCCACACACTAAGGTTCTTAAATAAGATGCAATATTCCTTTGATCATATAACTAATGTACCTTAACTAATTCACCGACTTAACTACTATACTTTCACTTATCTTATGTATCTCCAAAATATACGGTTCATTTATCATTTTGAGCTATATCATATATCATTTTTTTTTGGTAAAAGGTAAATATTAAATATATCAGAAACAAATGTACATAAGTGACTACATCTAATACATAGTATTCGTAAACAATCTAAGATTGCCCTATGAAACCTCCTTGTAGTCTTCCGAGCAATTCGTCCAACGATCATATCCAATTCTAGTGCTCTTTGCTGTCAAAAAGACCAAAATTGATGGCCTGTTTATTCTTAGTCCACTAAAGTAGTGGGACCGACCACACGCTACTTCAGACATTATTTCTCCAATGCACTTGCATCCAATTCTTATAAACGCCATTGAAAGCTGCAAGACAACAACTAGCCCTGCACGACAATGTTCAAAACTCAGCCCAAAATACATCACCAGACGTCCTTTGCCAGACCCTCTGCCACATACTGACTCAGAACAAACAAATCCCGTTTAAAATCATAAAGCACTTCTTTCCATATTAAACACAATCCCGTTTCAAGAGATCAAAACAAACAAATCTTTATCCATAATCATTTTGTAAAAATAAATTCAACCAATAAATAATTCAATATAACCAAAAGTCTTAACATGCAAGATAGTAACAAATCGTAACGGTTTAATAAGAGTGTACAGATAAGCGTTTCCCTTACCTTGCAAGCGGTTAAAGGTTAGATAGCCTCTTCTACGAATCCCGACTTAAGTGAATAGTTGATGTTTAGGCAAGATCATCCTCCTTAGCTCTCTTCTTCTTCTTCTTCCTTTTTTTTTGTTCTCCCTCTCTCTTTCTATCACTCTCTCTATTTTTTTGTATTTGTGAGGAATAGAAGCTGGTAAGGGATTGAATTAGGTTTAAGAGGGTTTAAATGAATGTTGGAAAAAATGTGAAAGCAAAAGTATAGGGAAGGGGTAGGTGGCGGCATGCATGCATGGGGAAGGGTCCATGTTTTTCTTCTTTTATTAGTCCCCATGTGTCTAGGTAAGTGTAGGTTTCTTAGGTAATACTTACCCATCAGATTTTATGTGGTATTACGGTTTCTTGCGCGACATAAAAAGATGCATGCGACGGTTTTACGTGTTTCTTTTAGGCGATACTTGTATTGTCAATAAATTTCCCATTTTATTTTATTGACGGATTTTACGGGTATTACATAATCGGAGCAGGTGAACAACAGGATGGTGTTTATTATTACA
Organism: Silene conica; assembly: GCA_029255685.2. Classification (NCBI taxonomy): domain Eukaryota; kingdom Viridiplantae; phylum Streptophyta; class Magnoliopsida; order Caryophyllales; family Caryophyllaceae; genus Silene; species Silene conica. Next base: position 82,717,773 of record CM055314.2, read on the forward strand.
AGGAGAAAAGAAGGTCGTAAGAGGCGTGTCGTGTAGATTCCAGTAGTGAAGTATGATTATGGCATATGCGACTTGGTCATCTGTCTCATAAGGTTTTATTTAATGCATTTAATTTAGTAGGAAATAATTTATCTTGGAATAAAGAAATTGTTTGTGATTCATGTGTAGTAGGGCTAAAAAAATCTGTTCCTCATTTATTCGTAACAATTAGAGAGTAAATAATATCTTTGATTTGGTGCATTGCGATATTTGGGGTCCGTACCGGGCTAATACTGTAAGTGGAACACATTATTTCCTTACTATTGTGGATGACTGTAGTAGGGCTGTTTGGGTATATTTAATGGTTGAAAAGGGTGAAGCGGGACAATTACTAATTAATTTTTGTAATAGGGTGAAGCGTCAATTTGATAAAAATGTTAAAATAACTCAAAGTGATAATGGGTACGAATTTGATTCAGTGCTCACAAAGGGTTATTATAGAGAGCATAGGATTATTCATCAGACGAGTAATGTTGATACGCCTGAGCAAAATGGTAGGGTGGAAAGGAAGCATCGGAACATCCTAGAGAGGGCTCGGGCATTGTGTTTGAGGCAGGGTTGCCCATTGATTTTTGGGGAGAGTGTGTGTTGACAGCAGTCTATTAATTAATAGGACGCCCACTAGTTTGCTCGATGGCAAGACGCCTTTCGAGGTGTTGTTTGGTCGTTCACCTGTTTTAGCTAATCTAAGGGTGTTCGGCTCATTATGCTACGCTCATATATAGCAAGGGGCGTTCGAAGGATAAGTTCGGTGAGTGAGGGCGTCGTTGCATTTTCCTAGGGTACCCATATGGAAATAAATGATGGAGAGTATATGATCTGGAGAGTAAAGAAGCTTTCTCATGTCGTGATGTGATTTTTCATGAGCATATTTTTCCTTTCCGAGATCCCCCAACGAATATTGCCAGTGGGAAAAAAAGGGATAGCAGTTTTGAAGGTGTCACAGACACCGTGACAGAGGCAGAAGATCGCGACATGGCTACAGCAGGTAGTGCAGCGGGTTCCCCAGTGGTTGTTGATGTCACGCCCGAGAGTGATTCGAATAACGCAATAGAGGGAGGACACGGGGAGGATGCGGTGGTTCAATCGGGACCTGAGCTAATCAAGCTAGGTAGAGGAGTGAGGGAGAGGCACGAGCCAGCTTGGAGGAAGAATTATATTTGTGATCATGTGTGTGGTTCGGCTAATGTAATAAACACCATTCTTGGAAGCCCGGTTCAATCATCTAATTCAAGGAAAGGTACGCGATATCCATTAGCTAGTAATGTTGTTTGTGATTCTTCTTTCTCTAAATTGCACAGGGATTTCGTCGCCAATATCACGGCATGTGACGAACCGTGGATTATACTATAGCTTCGAAATATTCTCGATGGCAAGAAGCTATGAAGAAGGAGATTGTGGCTTTGGAAGCAAATCAGACATGGAATATAGTAGACTTACCGAAAGATAAGAAGGCTATTGGTTGCAAATGGGTGTATAAAATTAAATTTAATGCAGATGGTAGTGTCGAAAGATACAAAGCGAGGTTGGTGGCACAAGGATTCACACAAGTCGAAGGAATGATTTTCATGAGACTTTTGCGCCGGTAGCGAAAATGGTGAGTGTTCGTTGTTTGCTTCACATAGCCGTTAATAAAGGTTGGATAATGTGTCAATTAGATGTTAATAATGCTTTCTTGCACGGAGATTTGAATGAAGAATTTTATATGAAGATTCCACCGGGCATGGAAGTGGAACATCGAGGTAAAGTCTGTCGTCTCTTAAAATCTTTATATGGGTTACGCCAAGCGTCGAGAATGTGGTTTGCTAAGTTAACCACGTATTTGAAGCATTACGGCTTCATCAAGTCTATGGCCGATTATTCGTTATTTACATACACCAAAGGTGATATTTTACTAGCTGTGTTAGTCTATGTTGACGACATGATTCTGGTTGGAAATGATATGGCCGATTGTGTGAAGTTCAAGGCATTCCTTGATCGAAAGTTTGGTATAAAGGACCTGGGAAAGTTGAAGTTTTTTCTAGGAATCGAAGTAGCGCATGGTAAGAAAGGTTTTTTTCTTAATCAAAGAAAGTATGCGTATGATATTGTATCGGAAGCTGGACTTACAGGGGCAAAGCTAGCTGCGTTTCCAATGGAGAAGAATCACCAGTTAGCATTAGCAACGGGTAGTAGCTTAAATGACGGCAGTAAGTATAGAAGGTTGGTAGGGCGGTTAGTTTACTTGACTATTGCACGCCCGGAGTTAGCTTATTATGTTCATGTTTTGTCACAATTCTTGAGTGATCCAAAGAAGGCTCATTGGGAGGCCGCTTTGTAATTTGTAAGATATGTTAAAGGGACATTGACGAGAGGTATTGTTATAGCACGGAGTGGTAGCATGGAGTTTAAGGGTTACACGGATTCGAACTTTGCTCATTGTCCTTTGACGCGACGGTCTGTGACCGGGTACTATGTGAGTTTCGGAGGCACGCTGGTGTCGTGGAAAACGAAGAAACAAGTGACGGTTTCAAAATCATCAGCAGAAGCAAAATATAGAGCAATGGCTATGTTGACAAGTAAATTGGTATGGTTGAAGATGTTATTGGGATCGTTGGGCGTGAGTACTGATCGTCCAATTCGGGTTTATTGTGATAATCAAGCTGCTATACATATTGCAAGGAACCCGGTTTTTCATGGCCGGACAAAGCATATTGAAATTGATCGTCATTTTGTTCGACAATTCTTGGTCAATGGAACGATATTAGCTATATTTTATTTACATACGCAAGATCAAGTTGCGGATATTTTTACTAAGGCACTAGGACGAGATGATTTTCATCGATTGTTGGGCAAGTTAGGAAGTTACGGCCTTATACTTCCAACTTGAGGGGCAGTATGAAGATATTATGGTAAATAGGTTTATGAAAATTCAATATTAGGAAAGTTGTTATTAGGAAGGTTTATGGAAATTCAATATTAGGAAAGTTGTTATTAGGAAATTGTATTATATTATATTGTAGTTTATTAGCAATAGGTTTACCATAACCTTAGGGAGTTGTTTAGTTTATATGGACATGTATACCTTGTAATTTATTTATGAATTAATAGAATAATCATTCATCCAAACTTCTCAACCTACATGTGTATTATTTGACCCGTCGCAAACTTGTGACGCATATACCCGTCACAAATAAGACTTATTGTTTTATTATTATATGGTCCATAATTTGATAATAAGGGAATTGTCGACTATTGTGTTTTTCACTGTTTCAATAGCTTATCATTAATGTGTTTAGCTACCTACGTAATGGACTAATTAAATTAGATCATGTATGTGTTGCGATAATGGTTGACTGGATTTATTTATTTTTCATCATTAGTGATTTCTTAGCTTCATTCGTTGCTAATACGTTTCACCCTACCTTGTTTTATTTTCTTGAATTAAAGATGAGCTAGACTGCATGTATTACTAAGCGAGCGAAGTAGACCTGGCGTGTCCTATCTTCTTTGTTTCACAAATCGTATCAAAGAGGCAAAATGAAGCTTGATCAGGATATTCATATAAGTCAAATAGTTATTTCACAGAATAAAGATAATTAAATTTAGGGCGCTCACACCCGTCAACAAGCGCATTCCTTCTGTGCTATCCCTTAACCCTTTAGTTTTCATAGTTTATTCTATATCACACAATATTAAGCGAGAAATTGGAATCAATTACCATCATATGATGATGCAGATAACACATACATCATCACCTAATTCTTTTGACATGGCTAAGGCAACGACAAACATCATTCAAATTTGGGAACAATAATTAATTATACAAAGACTTAAAATCAACATATATGATAAGAAAAATAACGAAGGAGAATAACAATTACCAAGAGTTAGCTTCTTTGCGATGATTTCTTCAAGTTTGGCAGAGGAAGTAGATTTTTTTTTGTGACACGCAGAGGAAGTAGATTTGGGGACCTTGAAATGGTGACCCCTTGACCGTTGAGCATCAACGGGAGTTGATTAGGTTAGGTGTTGACCACCCTTATTAGACCAATTGTCGACTTAGGTTGAACCCGGGAGGGAGAACCTAAATTGGGTGCCTTTACTATTCGGTTTGAAATCGACCCTCGGGAGTGGGAGTGGGATGACCGGGGTTTATCGCGGGCTTAAACCTTTGACCTAGATGAGAGGGGGCGGAATAGGCCAATTCCTAGCTTACCTTGAGTCTTGAGTCGGGGGAGACCGAGTCATGAGCCCGAGAGGGAGTTGATTAGACATAGCTAGTGTCCTACTATGAGCCCGGGAGGGATTTAGTGGGCAACCTAGAGGCGTATCCACCTAGTTTGTCCACCCGAAGCAACCAAGCGTCGTGACTAGTGATGAGAATTATGATTGTTAGCGGTTAGACCATCTCCTAGGTTTCCCCTTAATTGAGTAAATCGTTCAAATAGCCATAGTTTGTTTCCTTAGTTTATTCTCTAGCTTGTTTCTATTTTGTGTTGGATAGTGTAGAACGTTAGTTAATCATTTCTCAACCAATTTGCTTAGACTTAGCTAAAAACGAGAATAGAACAATCGGTAATCATCTTAACTCCCTGTGGATCGACCCTCAACTAGTGCAACGAATCTCGTGCGCTTGCGAGGTATTTTAAAACTACATCAGCCAGATTTTAATTACAGATAATGTTTACGTTTACGTTTATGTAACCTAGAGGCTTAATCTTCGATCGGGCTATTAAACGATCGAACCCCCCTGGATAGCAAAATCTACTTTCAAACCATATAAAACAATCACAATCTCTTGTAGAAATTAGGGCAGAGTATGGATCTGGTATCTTATCCGAAACCCTACTTCAGATTGAATATCCGGTCCGAAAATCAATAATTTTAGTACCCATGATCTGTTCCGAAATTTTCGGATATCCGAAATTTAGTATCAGAAACTATCCGAAAATTTCGGGTCAGTTATCCGATATCCGAGATCTGATCAATGTAAATATATATTGTCAAAACTGTAATAAATAAGAAAAGTAACGTAATAAAAATGAAAATGTGGGTTTGTGATGTGAAATTGTGGATTATTGGTTTTGTTAATGAAAAGAAATCAAAATTTACGGTTATGTAGACAAGGGTTATTTACGGTTTTGTGAATGACGGTTATTGAGTGAAATGAAATTAGCTAGTGTTATTTAATATTTATGGATCAAATCTCGGATATGGATCGGATATTACACGTATCCGATCTGATAACTTTCGGATATCGGATATCCAAATTTTTAAGCCAGATATCCATATCTGACCCGATATCCAAATATTTCGGATACGGGTATCCGAACCAAACCACTTTTTGGATCAGATATCCATGAATTCGGATCAGATACGGATCGGATGTCGGATCAATTCGGATCATCGGATTTTTTTGCTCAGCCCTAATAGAAATGGTGGTATTAGTTCTCGTTGTTACTAGTTTTACGCCCGTGCAAAAAATGCACGGGTTTAATTTTATTAAAATGAAAAAATAAAAATAAAAAGGTGAATATATTTAATAAAAAATAAATTTTTAGCGTCGCAGTTATATTAATGTAAAAAGTAAAAAGATTTTATACGCTTAACTTAGACGTAAGTAAAAATAACGCATCTGCTTGACAGTATAAAATTACAAATTCTTATGTAGGACGATACTATCGGTTTAAGTTTAAAACGGATCAATTATACATATGTAGGATGAGTAAAACACAAAAAAACATTATTCATGGCGAAAATAAAATATTTGTCCTATAACCCATAAGGAGTGATACTAAACCGTTTTAAATTTAAAACGGATAATAGCGGGTAAAAAAAAAAAATCTATTTACCCAAAACCCTCTCCTTTTTCTCTTTTCCCAGATTTTCCCCAAATTTCCCCTAATCTTACCCTGATTTTGCAGTGTATTACATCATTCTATTGTCAATAAACGCAATCTGATCATGAGCAAAAGAATTGTGCCCTTATCTGATGGTTCTAAGGCAAATGGTAAGTATTTTTACATTATTTTCTCTTAAATGAAGAACCCTAGTTTTTTTGAATTTGGGGAAAATTTATGAGCTTAATTTTAACAGAAATTAGACATACTCCAATGTAGAATTAGGATAGAATTTGAAGAAAAGGGGTGAATTAGAGAAGTTGTTGAACAAATGAAGAGTTAGAAAAGAGATTAAGAAAAGAGAAAATTTGTTGAACAAATGGAAATATGGAGGTGGGTTAGAGATGAAGGTTGAAGAGTATAGAGAATATAAGGGGTGAAGGGGTAAGGGTATTTTAGTCTTAAAAATTCAACTTAAGTCACGAAAAATTCATTTTGGCATTGGTTTTCCGTCGGAGGTAATGTTTTGACTGTAAGTTTTGATCAGAACTAATATTATGACTGTAAGTTTCAAAAAAAAAATTAATAAAGCTGTAAGTTTTAAAAAGTGGTGTTTATAAGGCTATAATCAACAATTTTCTCTATTATCAATGATCATCAAAGATTTGATTTTTACTGTTGTAATACGGAAGAATATTTCAATCTGAAAATATAGATTGTAACTTATTTAATTAATGAAAGTGGTGAAAAAATTAAAATGATGAAAGTTTGAAGGGAGATAATTAATTATGTAGAATGAACATGGTGAATCCTACTTTAATTAATTCTTTTTTCTCTTCCTAATTTTCATCGACTAATAAGAACTCTCTAAAAGCTATTTCTTTTATAGAAAAGGGACGTAGACGGAGAAATGAGAAGATTGTTATTTGTCCCATAGAAAAAATGGGCATAATTCACGTACGAGACTATAAAATGCTGTCAATTGTTGAATAATTCATATAAATAATGCATACGTACAATCAAATAGTCAATACATGTTCACATATATTTAAATTGCACCTTTTTATTCAACTCAATATCAATATATTGGTCTATATTTTGTGTCTTCGTGAAACTAATATAATTAACCGATTAATTTAACTAAAATATTAATAACGAAAGTAATAATTTTTTCTCATAATTTATTTCATCATAATTTTAAGATACGTAATAAAAAAATATATTAATAGAAAAATATATTAATGATAAATTTATGACTTATGCAATTTTAAAGTAGTTTTATTTAATTGAAAATAAATTTTAATGCTAAATAAAGACAATTCGGACGAGTCAAACACCAATAACAATAGTCAATAGATAAACAAATGACCGACATAGAAGAAATATGTACTTCCTCCATTCCAATCAATTCTATACATTTACTTTATTCACGTTTGCCAATACCCGTTTTCTTTTGTTAATATCTTTAGTTACGTATTAATAAAAATTATAAAACTTTGATATTCACAATGTATTCGGTAAGACAATTTAAACAATATCTCACACGACTATCTTTTATGTTATATATTAGAAGTTGTGTCGAAAATTCACTCGACTTATGAATAGTGCCCAAAAAGTGAAATGTATAGAATTGATTGGAATGGAGGAAGTATATAACTATTTCATACTACCTCCTATTCGGGATAATCCTCCCTATTCGACATTGGCACAAAATTTAAGAGTTTGATTAAAATAAGCACAAAGTATTGTTATGAGGTGAGTTGATTGGAGAGAGGGTGAGTATTGTGGGGTACTGTTGTGAGTAAGGTGATTAAAATAAGTATAAAGTATGATTATTGTGGGTATTTTGGTGGGGTCTGGTGATTAAAATATATATAAAACTTTACCAAAAAAGAAAATAGGAAAGGTATTGTGAATTGACGAAAAAGAAAATAGAAAAGGTAATGTGAATCGACATACCAAAGGGATCTATAAAATGGAGAAAGATAAACACTATAATATTCCCTCCGCTGCTATAATTTGTTTATATTTTTTGTTACGAGGGCGTATTTTAAACAATGGAGGAAGTGAAACAGAGAAAGTATTGTAAGCACTGTATATAAACGAGTCATTAATTGTGAAGTTATACATACCAATTATAATTTGTAAGGTTTAAGCAAACACAAGAAATGTGGAAAATTCTATCAACTTATATCCTATTAATATTATTACTTATAACTTGTACGTTTGGTAATGGTGATCCAAAAGTACCATGTTACTTTATTTTTGGTGATTCGTTAGTCGACCCTGGTAATAATAATAATAGTATAATTATCGCAAGTAAAGGAAATTATCCACCTTATGGCGTTGATTTTCCGGGAGGTCTTGCAACGGGAAGATTTACAAATGGTCTTACTCAAGTTGATATTATTAGTAAGTACACTACTAGGTTTAAAACGGTATTATTAATCTAAACTTAAAACGGGTTATTAAATGTAATAACTGGGGTAAAAGAAGGTTGTCAAGGGATTAACAGGTATACAACAAAGTGAATAATTAATTAATAGCTCATTTTTCTTTCTCAGCCAGACTTTTGGGAATTGAAGGATTAATACCACCTTTTAGTAATGCGTCTGGTATTGAATTACTAAAAGGTGTCAATTATGCATCTTCTGGTGCTGGAATTCTTCCGGAAACTCATTTACTCCAGGTATTTTAACTATATTTGCATCGTCTCACTAGTACCATATTTCTATGAATAATGTTCTCGTTTAGAAACACGTGTCATTTTAAAGTTAATTCAAAGTATTTGAACTGAACTAAAAAAGATTTATATATTCTGAACCGAAGTGAAACTAAATTTGGAAAACATCGATTTAATTTATTGTTCAGGGTAACCGGATATGGTTGGCTAAACAAGTGCAAAACCATGAAACAACAATATCGGAGCTTGAATCATTTGTTAAGGAACCAGTTAGTAAGTACTTGAACAAGTGCTTGTACAGTGTGGGTATGGGCACCAACGATTACCTCAGTACTTATTTTGACGTTGTATCCATATCGCCGAAGAAGGTTTCGATCCCTGATCAATTTGCTAACATTCTTGTAGCCGAATACGAATCAGTACTCAAGGTGCTTGCTATATACCGCTTCCTCTCGAGTCAAGTTTTAGAGTTGTATAATTACAGAGTTAAGATGATCATTAGAAAACAAATCACAACCAATATTTTAAGATATATTAGAATTATAGAAACGGTTTCATTATATTAGATTGCGTATGTGCAGAGTATAAACATGGTACAATAATTTATAGAAATTACACATGAAGTAAATAAGATTATAGAGTTAAACAGGGCAAGGAATAATATCCAGCTATACTTACAATACAGAGTATTACATAATCATCATAGTTGATTTTGCTTGGTTGTAGGAATAGATTGATTCTTTGATTGATCTTCTGAGATATTCCTATTAGGCCCCCGCAAATTGGACGGTCGAGAGATGAGTGCAAGCTTGAGTTGTAGTTCGTGACAGCGCGTTGTGGGTAGCGGTTTTGTAAATATGGTAGGTAGTAGGGTTGTGCATTTGTGTCAATTTCGTATATTGCAACAACACATACTTTTAATATGGTCTTAATAGGAAGAATAATAATTGTTGTGTGGTAGGCGCGAAATTCGGTGGGTAAGATGCAATTTTGGTGATGCCAGGAATGTGTTGGCCGAGTAATAATCATGTGGATTTGAATGTTTGATGCAATGTAAGGTGTTGGCAGCAGTCGGGGAAGGAAGTCGATTTTTTGAAAATCGAGTGTTTGTTTGAGACGGTCATTGTTGAGGTTGTTGGAGGGTCAAATATAACAAAAATCGGAGTTCTTGAAAGTTTCGGAATCGTGAGACTACAAATTTTGTGAATATGGAAAGATTTGGGGTCTTATATGGTCCTAAGTGGTGCCAAAAATGGCCGGGAAGGCCGCTGGTCAGAACCTTTGTTTTTGTGAAAACGAGGCTCTGATTCGTGGTGTTTAGGCGTGAGGTCGTGCCTCGATTTCCTATAGTTTTAAACTAGGTCTGCAGGCGATGGGAGTTGTAAGCTAGGTTTGATGCAATTTGCGAGTGAAAGCATAGAAGACGTTGGTCTAGTTTTGATTAATGATCATTACGGTGATGCCCATATTATTGTAGGCTTGGTGCGATTCTCGGGTGGTAGCAAACAGTGATAGGGACAGTAACGACTGGTGGATGAGAATCGGGTATGGAAGGTAGAGGAGGTTGTTTTGGTGATGAGAGTGTTAATTTTGGGTGACAAGAAACATATAGAGGTTTCTTGAAGTTGGGATTTTAGCAAACATTTGCACAACTTGAACAACTTAAGTGTGCATGGTGATGGGTTTCGAGGATTTCAATTTTTTTTTTCTGTTTTTTTTTAAAAAAATTTAAGTGGTGTTGGATAACGGTTTGCCGGGATTGCTAAAGGCTAGGGTTTCTCAGGGTTGTGGTTGCCATAAGGACGTGTTCGCAAGATGGGTATGAATCCCTTCTTTGGGATTTGCAAGGGAGAAAAAGGGAAAAAAAATAGGTGTAAGGGTGTTCTATTTTGTAAACATGTACATAAAATAAAGAAAATATATAGTATCGATTTAGATAAGTAAAGTTTAGAACGGGTAGTTTTGGTTGTTAACATGGATTGTATCAAGGTGGTTGTTAACTGGTGGTTGATGTCCAAGAGAGTGGTGAGTGTGGCTGAGGGGTTTGATGCACTTCTTTAGGGGTGGAATAAGGGTGGTGGGTGGTGGCAGCGTAAGAGGATCAACTCTTAAGGCGTTAACCTTTATCAAGAGCACGAGGCTCTGATACCAAATTAGAATTATAGGAACGGTTTCATTATATTAGAATTACATATACAGGTTTACATTAGAGACTCTATATATATACAATGAAGAGGAGACAAAGGCTCCAATTACTATCCTAAATTAGCGAGATTGACAGCCAAGAATTATGGGATATGATTACATAATAATAACTAATTGATACTAGAAAATATATACCAACAATAGAAGATTAGGTGCATAAAGAATTATCTTGAGATATATCTTTGACATTCCCCCGCAAGATGGACGGAGGATGTCGAAGTTCAATCTTGGAAGTAAGTTTGAGAAAATATTCTTGACATCGGCGACATTAATCTCGTTTCTTCTTCCTTGTTATTCTTTAATTCAAATTGAAATTCGGTTAATGGAAAGGTGATGTTAATGGTGACTGATGTTGAACGGAGATGGGTTGATTATGGGTTTAATTTGTGATGGATTTGATGGTGATCCGGTGTAGTCAAAGGGTGGGTTTTGAGGATGATGGCAATAGTGAGCACGGTGAATTAATGGTGATTAATTAGTGGAGGGCTAAAGGACGGGTATTCGTAAATGGTAATGAATATGATGGCGGTGGTAACTTTGGTGCGTAGGTGCTGATGGAAATGGTGAATGAATGAGGTGGGCACGGGTTTTAAAGTGGACTGAGGCAGGTGATGTTGGTGCAGGATTCTGGGTTGGTGTAGAGGAGGCTCGTGGTGGCGTGAAATTAAGATTTCTCGAGTTGTAGGTGCGTGGAATATGGTGGTAAGATATTTTTTTTTGGTGTGTGTGGTTTCTGAGAAGGTGTTAGCCGAGTTTTGATGGTTAAGTATATGTTTGATACAATGCAGGGTGTTGGCACTTGGCACTAGACAACAGTCGGGGAAGGAGGTCGGTTTTTCGAAAATAGGGTATTTGATTGAGACGGTCTTTGCTGATGTAGTTGGAGGGTCAAATGATAACTCAAATATGAGTTTTTGGAAGTTTCGGAATCCTGAGACTGCAAATTTTGTGAATATGTGAAGATTTGGGGTCTTATATTGTCCTAAGTGGTGCCAAAAACGGTCGAGAACATGGTTTTAAATCTCGGCCGATACGATACGACTCGGCCAAGTTGTATTGGATTTTCACTCTACCGATACGAGATATCGCCCGAGAAATCACTGAGATTCACCCTGATCCGTCTGCGGTGGCCGATTAAGGTCCGGTTATACCGCTACCGCGACTTCGACCGATACCGAGATTTAAAACCATGGTCGAGAAGGCCGCTGGTCAGAACGTCTGTTTTTTTGTAAAAACAGGGGTCTGCTTCGTGGTGTTTACGCGTGAGGCTGTGGCTCGATTTGCAATGGAGAAAAACAGAAAAAGGTGTAAGGATGTTCTATTACATGAATATGTGCAGTTAACGGTTTGGATATAACGTTTAAAACTGATACTTTTGGTTGTGATCAAGGTGTTCGTTAAATGGTGGTTGAACTTTCAATGTTTGTTCGGAATCATAAATGTCTGGTTTTGGTTGGATGCAATTTTGGATGTGGTGGCAGCGGAAGGGGAGTGTAGGTAGGCCAAGCGAAATCGGGTTTTGGGTGGGTGGTTTGGCATAATACGGATCTACTCTGAGGTGTTACCCTCTATCAAGAGCACATGACTCTAATTGCGTATTTGTAGAGTATAAATATGGTACAATATATAGAGATTACACATGGGGTAAATAAGGCTATACAGTTAAACAGGGCAAGAAATAATATGCAGCTATAATTACAATATTACATAATTATCATAGTTGACTATGCTTGATTGTATGAATAGATTGATTCTTTGATTGATCTTTGAGATATTCTAATAAGATAAACATTGAGCATAACGAAATAATAGACAAGACTAAATAATTAATTACGGATTTACGAAGTAATTAAGTGTGGAATAATTTATACTTTATTAAATTTGGCAGAAACTATATAATTACGGAGCAAGGAAGACAGCAATATTTGGAGTATCTAATATAGGTTGCAATCCTGCTGCATTCTTAAGGAAACATAAAATCACATGCGTTGAAGAAATTAACGATGCGGTCCAAGTTTTTAATAAGAAACTAATATCTCTCGTTGATACATTAAATCAACAACTTGTTGGTGCAAACTTTACGTTCATTGACGTTATGGCCATGCCTTCCTCTCTAGGTGGGTTTACCCGTTTATGCTCTTTTTCTCGGTGACGCCGTATTTATTTAATTTTTAATTTCTAATTTGATTAACTTAGTTAAAGTTAAATAAATAATTATAAATGAATAAATCAATTAGTGAATTATATAACCAATTTTATTGTATAGATTATGAGCTTTATAACAGAGAATTTGAGCTTAAGTGAGTATATTTTACGAGTTTTATTAAAAGAACCCAAGCGTTTTTATTAAAAAAAATTTAACACTAAATATTATATTATAAATCAAAAATAATACATATGGAATCAATAGAATTTTGAATTTAACACCTAAAAAATAAAAATCAAAATCAAAAATTTTAAAAGCTCAAAACAATCGCATATATTTATATATATCTAGATTCATAATCTTATTTCTGTAGATAACTATTGTTTACAACACTAGCGCTCTACATTTTCAGAATTCCAATTTAACTAATACACTTACAATAAATTAAATACTTGGTTTAAGCACAAATTGGATAATCTATCGATCATAAAAGTGCTCATAACCTTTTTCGTTTGGACATAAACACCGTTTTTCTTTGCTGAAGATAGGTGAACTAGACTAAACTTAATGAAATTATGCTGAAATAAACTGAATTGAACTGAACTAGATAAGAATTAATTTGTTAAGAAAAAAAACTGAACTAAACTGACCTGAACTTAATGAAATTGAACTGAACTAAACTGAAATGAGTTGAAATCAAGTCCAAGAGTACATTGCCTTATTTTCAATTGATCTTATTACTAGTTTTTAACCCGTGCAAAATTGCACGAATATAATTGTTTGAACATCGATATATTGATTAATATTTGAAAATGTTAAACCGAAATACATGTATATTCTATATTCTATTTTTTATAATGATAATAGTGTAAAACACGTGCAAAAATTGAAAATGTTTGAAGTTTACAAATGTTTTAAATCCGTGAAAAAATTTGCACGAATTCAGTTGTAAAACATGATAACAAAATTTTTAGATCAACTTATTTTAATGGATAAACTCAATATTTATAACGAATTCCTTTAGAGTATTATTTTAAAGGATTGCTCTAAAATCTACTTAACATAATTTTATAGTTCATTTATTTTGTTAACTTTTTGTACATCTCATTTTTAAAATTGAAAATTAAAACAATACTATTTATTAATATGTTTTTGTTGAAACTATTTCTTATTCAAAAAAGTTACTCAAATTTTTTACTATTTTAAAAATTTGCTATTATAATGGTCAAAATACTAGTCTCATTTTCATAGTAAGTTAATTTTATTTACTTTGATGTAATTTATATTTTGCAGGTTACATAACGGATGCTACTTGTTGCAAACTGAACATCGTTTATATATGTGAACCATTTACACCACCATGTCCAGATAGAAACCTTTATGCATACATGGATGGATATCATCCAACTCAAGTTGTTAATCAACAAATTGCTACTTCTTCATTTTATTCCCCATCTAATATGTTTGTCCATCCTGTAGATATTAATACTCTAGTTAGCTCATAATTGTGATTTTATATTGTTGTAATTTGTGGTAACATTTACATACTCTTCCTATTGTAATTGAAATGCTAAAATTAGTAAGAATGTAACAAATCAAATTTTCATTTGATGATAATAAATATGGCATATTTCAGCGGGAAAAGTAGTAAATTACCCTCAAAAATTTGGATCTATGTGCGATTTTATGGTTGAGGCCCAACTATTAGGGGGCGTTTGGTTGGAGTCTATAAAATAGGAAAAGGGAAACAAAGTTACTCCTTACCCCACTCGGACCCCACCCCTCAAGGCCTCAAGGGTATGAGATTTGATTATTCTTGTTACCCTTCGACCACTTTCTTCCCCTACCACCACACTTACAACTACCACCACAATATCCACCACCAAACCACCACCATGACGCCACCGCCACCCCCACCTCTACCACTATCACCGCCACCACCGTCATAACACCCCACCATTACCATCGTCGTGATACCCCCGCCACCATCACTGACATGACACCCCACCACCATCACCGTCTTGACCACCACCATGACACCACCGGCACCGCCGCCGCCACCCCCACCACTACCACCGCCACCACAGAGTGGTTAGTTTGCACAGGCTCCTTCATACCGTGTGCTGGGTTTTCACTTCGTGAGTTTTCGAGGGGTTTTGAGGTTGCAAGGATTCGAACTCGTGACCTTCGATCACACTACTGGCTCTGATACCATGATAGATGAATCATCTCAACCAAAAGTTTAAGATTATAATTGAGGCCCAACTATTTACTAATATTCCTATTACAAATTACCATGTTATGTGCAAATTAATGTGTAAGCATTTTATCCTCACACGAAAAACAGGATTTTGAGGTATTTGTTCTATTGCCTTTTTATCACAAAACAAATGAATTGGCTTGGGTATACATTAATCCTCATATTTAATACAAAAATTCTCATTGAAGACGGATAATATCTGCCACAAGCTGAAGAACGGATAGTATCCTTCTCACACTATGTAAGTGATGTTATCCATATATGCTCCATTTTCTCTCCAATTTCCCTCCCACTTGTCTTGTTACGAGAGAGAAACATCTGATTCGTGTTCAGCTTTTATCATAAGCAAGACAATTTGTATTTAATAACTGTTGGAGTAAATGTCCTTCACAGTTTGTGATTATTTGAATAAATCTTTTACAGGATCACACAGGAATAATTAGCATATTAATCAGTTGGTTAACGTTTATCGGTAACGGTTGGCTTATTAGAAGTTTAACGTTGCTGTCATATGATGGCGGTAATCAGATGATCCCTAAAGGTCACACCTGTAGGATAGTACTGAGAAATGTGATTATATATTGATATAATTATGTAATTGTCAAACTTAGCTAAATGTAGTTAAATAGATGATAAACATTTAATATGATTAAATAACAATTAGGAGAAATGAATTAAATGTTAATTCTAACAAATATATATATAAATGTTATATTTATTAATTATATATTTTTTAATATATGATATTTTATAATAATATAATTGGGTTAATTAATTATAAGATAATTAATTAACATTCCCCTAAAATTGTGTTTATGTTACATTTCCGAAAATATTCTCCGGAAATTAATATAGGATATTTAGTTCCGAGAACATGCATTCAAATATATGTATATATTTTAATAGAAGTTCGGATAGGTGAAATAAACACACCAAACCATACGGTGGTATTGGGCCGTGTGAATCACACGGTGGATAGGCCTTTTGGGCCGTGTGAATCACACATATAAGAGAACAGTTTTCTCTTATTTTGAACATGAGTTTTCATCTAAAAACGCTAAAAACAAAAGATTAATAGTAATCAATGTGGTAACTTGAAGGGCAATTTTCTTAGTTATCTTTGGTGCAATCTAAGGAGAGTTTCTACATTGAAACTTGGGTTTACTAGGTTGTTCTTGGGCGGTTATCTGATAGATCTAAAGGTTATTTCTATATCCATGTTGTTTTAATTCAATTTATAACTTTTGTATCAATTCGGTTTTTGATATAATCCTTGGCAATATTAATTAGATTAATGCTTTAATGAAAATTTATGAGAAATATTCCTACAATAACAAGCAAAGTGATTCTGAAATTGTGTAAGACATTGTCCTATATTTAACACTGCAATGCTATTTTTACTCACAATTTGACCTTTTCATTCTTTATATTCCTAGACACAAAAGAATTTACCTTGTACACAGAGTCTCCATTTCAGGACAAATATAGGCACATTGCACCTAATCAACGTTTATGTACGTTGATAGGTAAGCTCAGAAGCAACTAGTTTTAAACCCGTATAAATTCTACGGAATACTATTTTAAATTTATTAATATAATCTTATTTATATAATTACAAAAATATTTCAAGCACTCTCATGCATCCACTTTATTACATCCAATTTGTTTTTACAAAAAATAAAGGACCCACGGCAAATAATGCGGAATTAATTACTAAACCTCTATGTTTATGTTTATATTTTGTATGTAAATATTAATGAATAACGAATAATGAAACTTAAATCAAAAATAATTCACGCCAAATTTTACTTACATACGATAATAAATTTCACCACTGTATCTACGTTAGGGCTGAGCAAAAAATCCGATGATCCGAATTAATCCGACATCTGATCTGTATCTGATCCGAATTAATGGATATCTGATTCGAAAAGTGATTTGGTTCGGATACCCGTATCCAAAATATTTAAATATTGGATCAGATATGGATATCTGGCTTAAAATTTGGATATCCGATATCCGAAAGTTATCGGATCGGATATCCGACATCCGTGTAATATCCGATCTGTATCCAAGATTTGATCCATAAATATTAAATAACACTAGCTAATTTCATTTCACTCAATAACCGTCATTCACAAAACCGTAAATAACCCTCGTCTACAAAACCGTAAATTTTAATTTCTTTTCATTAACAAAACCAATCATCCACAATTCCACATTCACAAACCCACATTTTCATTTTTATTACGCTTGTTTTCCCTTTTATTACAGTTTTGACAATATATATTTACATTGATCGAATCTCGGATATCGGATAACTGATCTGAAATTTTCAGATAGTTTCGAATACTAAATTTCGGATATCCGAACATTTCGGATCAGATCATGGATACTAAAATTTTGGTTTCCCGGATCGGATATCCGATCCGAAGTAGGGTTTCGGTTCAGATACCCGATCCATACTCTGCCCTAATCTACTTCATTACAAACAAATAATACCGAATTAATTAACCTTTAAATTTATGTTTTGTACGTAAATGTTTACGTTTATATTTTATACATAAACATTAATAAATAACGAATAATGAATAATTTAAATGAAAAATAATTCTAACCGAATTTTAATGAGAAATAATGTTGATGTTTACGTTTACGTTTACGTTTACGTTTCATGGAGGCCTAATCTTCGACGGGGCTATTAAATGAACACCCCTGCATATCTACATCTACTTTCAAACTATATAAAACAATGACAATCTCTTGTAGAAATGGTGGTATTACTTCTTGTAGTTATGTGGACGAAAAAATAAGAAGATTTTTATTTGTCACATAGAAAAAATGGGCATAATAATTCACGTACGAGACTATAAAATGCTTTAAATTGTTGAAGAATTCATATAGATAATGCTAGCATACGTACAACCAAATAGTCAATACGTGTTCACATATATTTAAATTGCACCTTTTTATTCAACTCAATTTCAATATTTTGGTCTATATTTTGTGTCTAGGTGAAACTAATATAAATAATCGATCCATTTAGATAAAATATTAATAACGGGAATAGTAGATTGTTTCGCAATTTTTTTCTTCACTCTTTCACATACTCTGTATCGGACCTATACGATGGCGAAATTAAAGCACTATATGTAACACCCCGGCCCAAACCTAGGACCGGAAATGTTGGCCACGGTAGCTCGTCAGGCTATGTAACACGAGTTCTTTCCAGCGCATTTTGTCCTCACTCATGCGCATCCCGGGAACCTTCCCAGGAGGTCACCCATCCTAAGACTACCCTGGCCAAGCACGCTTAACTTTGAAGTTCTTTCGCATGGATAACCAGAAAAGAAAGTGCACTTTGTTTGATATGAGTAATACTTTCAATCCTAAGCACTAGTCATATAAGTCTATCAATGAACCTCTTTAAAGGGTTACCCCACCCGAATATCATATTCGGTTTAATGGAGTATTATACTATATATATATTACAACCATATATCAATTGTTGAAGTTATTGTACCAACTAATTGTATGGTTTAACAAAAAACATAAGAAATGTGGAATAATATATCGACTTATTATGTAGTATTACTATTCATAAGTTTTAGATTTGCTAATGGTGATCCAAAAGTACCATGTTTTTTCATTTTTGGCGATTCTTATTCCGATGCCGGAAACAATAATGATCTAATTTCCGTAGCTAAAGCAAACTACCCACCTTATGGTGTTGATTTTCCTGGCGGTCTTGCAACGGGAAGATTTACAAATTAAACGGTCTTACTATAGTTGATATTATCAGTAAGTATTAGATTCGTATGTACTCTCTCCGTTTACAATATTTATTTATATATTTTATATTCATTGTGACCAATATGTTTATTAAAGGTAAACGAATAATTAAAATAGATGCAGTCATCGTGGAATACATTTTTATAGTATTGTCAATTGAGTGGTTCAATTTTGTAGATAGGGATTTAGCTAACTCGAGTTACCTTAATTGTGCTTGTGCCCATAAACTTCAAAAGTATGGCTTCTAAATTTCACTAAAAATTGCATAGTAGGTAATTATTGATTCTCAATTATTTATTTACCTTTAATTTAAATATCTTGTATAAATAATAAAAAAGTTTAAAAAAATGAAATGGAGGATGTAGTTTTAGGTATTGAAAATCATCATGTCTTTCCGCAGCTGGACTCTTGGGAATTAAAGGATTAATATCGCCTTTTAACAAGGCATTTGGTGCCGACATATTAAAAGGCATCAATTATGCATCTGGTATTGCTGGAATTCTTCCTGGAACAAGTTCATTCGTGGTATTTTACCTTCATTTCTCCGACGTCATTATTCTTATCTTTGAATATGTTTTGAGTGATTTTTTAGTAACACGTTAAAATATTTAAAATATCTAAATTTCCTTTCCAGCGGATATTGTTCATAATGATGTCAGGAGTTTGATCTATGTTTTGTGAACATCGATACGTGTGTCTAACATCGGTTTTCGACTTATTGTCTAGGGTGATCGGATATGGTTGGCTAGACAAGTGCAAAACCATGAAAAAACAATATCGGAGCTTCAATCTTTAGTAAAAGGACCAGTTAGTAACTACTTGAACAAGTGCTTATACAGTGTGAATATAGGCACCAACGATTACGTTAATAATTACTTTTTACCTCAATTATCCATTTCGCCGGAGAAGGTTTTGAACCCGGACCAATTTGCCATAGCTCTCGTTGCCGAATATGAACAACAACTTAAGGTACTTCACTGTTTAACTCTCGGTAACACCAAAACATATACAAATAAAGATATAAACACGGAATAATACTCACATTATTTTGGAATAATAATATTTGTTAATTTTGGCAGAAATTATATAATTATGGAGCAAGGAAGACAGTAATATTTGGACTAGCTAAAATAGGTTGCCTTCCAGGTCTAGCAATAAGGGAACATAAAATCCCATGCGTAAAAGAAATTAATCTTGCGGTCCAACTTTTTAATGACAAGTTATTATCTCTTGTTGATTCTTTGAATTTACAACTTGTTGGTGCAAAGTTTACGTTCATTGACGTTATGGCCATGCCTTCCACTCTAGGTGGGTTTACTAATCTCTTCATCTCGGTTATTTCATATTTATTTAATTTTTTATTTTTATTTTGGCTATTTTAGTTTTTTTTCGTCAATGGGAGATAAAGGTTTTACATATATAGGGCGTTATGAGTCATTTTAGTTTAATTTAAATAAATGATTGTAATGGATAAATCAATTATTAAACTATACAACAAATTGTATTATGAGCTTTATAACAAAGAATTTGAGATTATATGAGTTTTAGGGTTTTTACATAATTTATACCTTGAATAAGTCACTTTTTCAAATCTAATACCTAAAATAACTTTCGTTAAAATCTTATACCTAAAATTACAATTTATTCCAAACTCAATAGCAAAAAAAGTTCTAAATTGACGATCTTGCTCTTGCTAATTAAACATCATTATTATCCTTTATTCTACCTATTAACCCACACATCCATGATTAGTACCACTAAAAACCATCAAATTAGTATCGGCAAAATCGTTAATTTAGGGCGTTTTTTAAAGATTTGCTAGCAAGTTTACAAGAAAATGTTCTCTTAGGTATAAGATTTTAAAGAAATGTATCTTAGGTATAAGGTTTGAAAAAGTGGGTTATTCAAGGTATAAGTTATCGAAAAATCCTATATTTTACGAATTTTATGAAAAATAATCTGAGCGCTTTTATTAAAAAAATTAACTCAAAAACTATATTGAAACTCCAAGATGATACATATGGAATCAATAAAATTTTGAATTTAACACCTAAAAAAATTATAATGTAAGTCAAAAATTTTAAAAACTCAAAACAATTGAATATATGCTCATATACATGTGGATCCATAGTCTTATTTATGAAGATAACTGTTGTTTACAAGATTGACGCTCTACATTTTCAGAATCTTATCTATATTAAAGGAAGAACATTTAATCGATTCTCATTGACTCAAATCATCAAATACAACATGTTTTTTTAAAAAGGGTAAATGTGGGTCCACATCAAAAAATCTGGATTTTATTTCTGGAAAATCTCTTTGTTTATGTTTGTACGTAAAATTGTACGTTTAAATTTATGTAAACTCACGGTTGATGTTAATAAACTAATACGGAATACTCCGTCGAAAAAACATGGATAAAATAATTATATAGTTGATTCTTAAAAAAAACCAAAAGCTACCATACTGGAATTATATAAATTATCAGATCTAACAAATATTATGGCATAAAAAAATCAGCTATTTGTAATTAAATTATCATATCGTTTGAATAATAAAAAGATCTAATTTGATTATAAAATAACAAATATATCTCTTTATGACAGTCAACATATTAAACAATTATAAGATAAAAAAGTTTTCGAATTTAACAACCTTAAAAATATTGAAAAAATAATAATTATGGAGTTTTAGAAGCTTATTGATTTGAAAGTTTAAAAAAAACGAAAATAGATTAAACTAATATTACATACAATATAATTTTTATTTCAAAAATTAATTTACAATCAATTTAAAGGTTATAATTAATTTAAAAGTTGCAGTCTTGCAGAGATATTAGTTTGTATACGTACATGAATCTTTAACAATGATTTAACCCAAATATGTTCAGCATGATGCAAAGTAACGTGTTTGAGGCAAAGAGTAGATGGGTAGTGAATTAAGAACAATAATAAGAAATAATTAGATTAATTAGAAAGTGATCTCAAAATTGAAGGCATAGAGAGGGTATAAAGAAGATTGTGTAAATAATATGGGGTACGTATTGATTTGAATGTAATCTTAAATTACAAAAACGATGACTAGCAAAATAGCAATGAGCGGATTATACAACCAAATGTATAGAAATAATGGTACACATTTTGAGCTTTTTAATAGAAATGTCGAGCTTAAGCAGAAAAAACATGAGCTATATTGTAAATTTTATAAACTCCTTTACAAATATAATGAGCTTAGAAAATTATTAAACAACTAAAAATAATACATATAATTAAGTTCAACTATATTTTAATTTTAATGTCAAAAAATTAAAATACAACTCAAAATAGTTTAAAAGCTTAAAAAAATATACATGAGCTCAATTAAATGCATCATGATCTTACGAGACTCTTATACATCTGATTGTATAACATTTTTTTGAGCAAAATAGCATTGTACCGTGACAGTAGATGATTAAGATTTAAGGTTAGTATGTGTTTTTTGGTGCTTAGGTGATAGAATATAAATTCATATCATATGTGATATCAAATGCTTATTTTTAATGCACACAATTTTACTCCTCGTATATTTTTAACTCGGCCAAAGTTAATCGAATTGAACTAATTGAAAGAATGATAAACTAACCGCTATTTTAATATAAAAACAACAAATCATATCCGCATTGGTGTTTAATTTGTAACAATGAAAATAATAATGTCGATTTATATTCGCCATTATTCTAAACAAATTTTGAATATTAGAATTTTAATAAGCAACTCAAGCATTTTTGCACGAGTTAAAACTAATTGTTGACATTTTCGGAATTGTTTACATTTTAAGAATTCCAATTTAACTAATATAGTTCTAGTAAATTAAATACTTAGTTTAAACACAAATTGGATAATCGATCATTAAAGTGGTTATAACCTTTTTCGTTTGGACTTCAACCCTGTTTTTTTGGGCTGAAGATAGGTGAACTAGACTGAATATAATGAAATTATGCTGAACTAAACTGAACTGAAATGGAGTATGAATTAATTTGTGAAGAAATAAATTGACCAGAACTGAATGGAACTGAACTTAACTGAAATGATATAAAATCAAGTCCAAAAGTACATTTCCCTTATTTTCAATTCATCTTATTATGTCATACAATTTACTTTAGCATAGTTCCAAAAAATGCAATTCCAAAAGTTTAAAATCTAAATTAGAAAAAAGATATAAAAAATTGACGCATAAAAGTATTTTAGTTTCTATTTCAAATTTTGAGTTTATTATCGAGCATGGACGTACATCTCCCTACCCTTAGCTAAGGTCTAAGAGTTGTTATTTTGAAAATTAATTGGAGCAGGTAACTAGTCTCATTTTGATAGTAAGTAAATTTTATTTATTTTGATATAAATTAGTTTTTGCAGGTTACATAACGGATGCTACTTGTTGCAAACTGACCATCGGTTTTACATGTGAACCATTTACACCACCATGCCTAGATAGAAACATTTATGCATACATGGATGGATATCATCCAACTCAAGTTGTTAATCAACATATTGCTACATCTTCATTTTATTCTCCCTCTAATATATTTGTTCATCCTATGGATATTAATACTCTAGTCAGCTCATAATTATGATTTTATGTTCTTGTAATTTGTGGTAAGATTTACATACTTGTCCTATTGTAATTGAAATGCTAAAATAAGTAAGAATGTAGCAAATCAAATTTTCATTTGATAATAATAAATACGGTACATTCTATCGGAAAAAGTAGCAAATTGCCCTCAAACATCTGGATGTATGTGCGATTTGCCCTCAAATATTTTCATAGGTATAAATTATCTCATATGTTATGTGCAAATCAACCCAGTTTAATTTGAAATTTCTAGGTTTTAATTCTACTAACTTCTAAGCGTAGCTAACCGACTTATAACTAACCTTCTTTAACCGAGTTATAACAGCCAATAACTATCATTCTATCAATGCTTAGAGCCAAAATGTTATTGTTAGATTGTCCAAATTATGAGTACATATTAATGAAATCGAAGAATAATGAAAAAGTGTAATATTAGTATTATAATCATAATACCAATATTATCAAAATTATTGTAGAACATGGTCTTAGTGACCAAAAAAATCTTCTTGTTGCTTATTCCTAACAAAGTGACATCAATGTTTAAGCATTTTGTCCTCTCACGAAAAACAAGATTTTGAAGTATTTGTTCTATTGCATTTTTATCATAGAACAAAAGAATTGGCGCTCATAATTGACTTTAGAACTTGCTTAATTGCTGAAACATATGAGATAACAAGTTTAACTAAGATTAATTTTAAACTCGAGCAAATTTCATGGCATACTATTTCAACGTTTAATAATGTAATTTTATCTCCATAAATAAAGGAACATTTCAAACATTATTTCCATGCATCCACGTCATCACATACAATTTTTTCCTTTTATAAAAATGTCGGACCCATGGCAAATAATACAGAATTAATTACTGAAAAACCTCTACGTTTATATTTTGTTCGTAAATTTTTACGTATATTTTTTGTACTTAAATATTTTTTTTGCAAGAAAGGTATTTTCTCATATATTTTTAAAGCAAAGGATTACATGAGCTATTTTTTTTGTGTACAAAAATATTAATGAATAACGAATAATGAATAATTTAAAGCGAAAATAATTCTGGCCAAATCTTAATTACGATGATAAAATATAATAAGTTAATTACTCGAATCTTATCTATACAAATAAAAGAACATTTCAAACATTCCCATGCATCCACATTATCACATACAATTTTTTTTGTTTAAAAAATGTTGGACCTACGACAAATAATGCAAAATCTATAAAACTTTATTAAAAGGCTAAGCTAATAAAACGCCAAGTAAAAGCCACATCAGCAACAATAAAAGCCACGTAGGATTACCAAAAAGCCACCTCACCCAACAAAATCCACGTCCACAATCCTACATGTCAGCCTCTATATAATCTTATTAAAATGCTAACTTAAATAATGTGACATGACATGTTTTAATTTTACATGGATAATCAATTTATCATATTACATTAATTTAATTCATTTATCTGTAAATATATAAATAAAATAAAAAAAACAAGCAAGTCAAAAGTATGTCATTCCAATATTAAAATATTATCAAGTCACATCATTATCTGTAAAATTTTATTAAAAAACTACATAAAAAATGATTAAATGTTATATATATTTCGACGAAATAACACCTACCACGTCATTCCCTATACATAATTGTGCAACTGTTCCATCATTTACCAATATACACATATCTATATATAATTAAAATGATACTTGGGGTAAACTAAAATGATTTTGATATCAAAAAATAATTTTCATCTTCTAGAATAATTACTCTTGTCCTATTTATACAATAATTAACCATCACTCTATTCAACTCGCGTATTAATTTTGAAATAATTCTATAATTATAATAATAGGATACTTGGGCAAACTAAAAGCCCTATATTGATTTTGATGTCACAAATAATTCTCATCTTTAAACATAATTATTTTTCTCATATTTATGCAATAATTAATCATCACCCATTCAACTCCCATATTAACTTTGCAATAATTTTTTATCATAATTAAGATTATAAAAACAACTCATAATAAGCTACAACCCTTTGAATGCCAAAATCATTATCCTTTCCTAATTAATATTAATGTCACTAAATTTTAATATATATATTATTCAACTTCTAAATCTAAATTAACATTATTTAACCTCTTCTATTTAAGATTGTGCTTTTACTTCTTATAAAATAGTTATGTGAGGGGTGAAAATTTGTGTAGTTTATTTGATTTCCTTAGCTTGAATTTTGTAAGATAAATTACTAATTCGTGGTGTTTTTTGGTTGTCTTATGTTATGTAGGCGGTTGTGAAGGCGTTTTCATAAAATTATTGGCTTAGCTAACTAATAATGTCATGCGCAGGTAAGTTTAGTTTTTAGACAATAAGTAAATTAAATCTTCGATTTATCTATGAAAGTTTTTTCTATTTCTATATAATTAAATTCTAAATTTATGAATGTTAATTTTGAAGGGTGATATTTTAGTATAAAATATGCATTTTGATAGCAAATTTGATTTGATGTTCTTTGAAAAACTAACCTCTTTATTACTATTTTTTTAAAGAAATTGACAATTGCTAGCCATCTTCGTTTTTATTTTTTTTCTAAATTATATAGGGTTATAAACTATCATATATAGTCGAGTGTCGTATATATAAAAATCTAGATATATACATTATACATTTATACTAATAAAAAATGGACCCGGTTTTTGCCAGAGCTCATATTAGTATATTACACCTTTTTTCATTTATCATTATTATCTTACTAAAATATATTGTAGACGTTAAATCATCAAACTGAAACAATAGTTAATTGTGAAAATTAGACCGATCAATAAACCTATAAAATGGACCATGTCTTATTTTTTTATGCATAATCTCTTATTACACCCCTTTTTTCATCCGCCATTATTATCTTATTAAAAAATATTGTCATATATGTTATTTAGACGATCCATCATTCTAAGAAAACGAGAGTTAAGCATAAAAATTAAACCTATCATCATAACTCACACCAATGATGGATTTATGGGTGAAAGCAAAAAATTCTAAGTTATGATCATTTTATTATTGTCATGTAATTACATGCAATTTGTTACAAAATGAGATATAATTTCACATATTTCTTGGTCTAGAAAATAAATACTAGTGGCGGAAAAATGATAGATACGAAAAAATAGATAGTATGTGCATGCAAATAAATAAAACATATCTCACCTTGATTTCCGTCACTAGTATTTATTTTCTAGACCAAGAAATATGTTCTCTAGCTATAAAATGTCATGCCGAATCCAATTATGTTATTAATTTTTTTTAAAAAAGTCCGTAAGGTAGAGTTCTCACAAGAACCACCTTACAATGAGAACCTTGTGAGAACTCTACCTTACGGACTTTTTAAAAAAAAATTAATAACATAATTGGATTCGGCATGACATTTTATGTCGAATCCAATTATGTCATTACTTTTTAAAAAAAACTCCGCAAGGAAGAGTTCTCACCGGTTTTCATTGTAAGGTGGTTCTCACCGGATCCCAACACTATATATATTTATATATATATATATATATATATATATATATATATAAATATATATATAAATATATATATATATATATATATATTTATTTATTCAACTTCTAAATCTAAATTAACATTATTTAACCTCTTCTATTTAAGATTGTGCTTTTAGTTCTTATAAAATAGTTATGTGAGGGGTGAAAATTTGTGTAGTTTATTTGATTTCCTTAGCTTGAATTTTGTAAGATAAATTACTAATTCGTGGTGTTTTTTGTTTGTCTTATGTTGTGTAGGCGGTTGTGAAGGGTTTTTAATAAAATCATTGGCTTAGCTAACTAATAATGTCATGCGCAGGTAAATTTAGTTTTTAGACAATAAGTAAATTAAATCTTCGATTTCTCTATGAAAGTTTTTTTTATTTCTATATAATTAAATTCTAAATTTATGAAAGTTAATTTTGAGGGTGATATTTTAGTATAAAATATGCATTTTGATAGCAAATTTGATTTGATCTTCTTTGAAAAACTAACCTCTTTATTACTACTTTTTAAAAGAAAGTGACAATTGCTAGCCATCTCCGTTTTTATTTTTTTTCTAAATTATATGGGGTTATAAATTATCATATATAGTCGAGTGTCGTATATATAAAAATCTAGATATATACATTATACATTTATATTAATAAAAAGTGGACCCGATTTTTGCCAAAGCTCATATTAGTATATCACACCTTTTTTTCATTTATCATTATTATATTCCTAAAATATATTGTAGACGTTAGATCATCAAAATGAAACAATAGTTAATTTTGAAAATTAGACCGATCAATAAACCTATAAAATGGACCATGTCTTATTTTTTTTTTTTTTGTCTAATCTCTTATTACACCCCTTTTTTCATCAGCCATTATTATGTTATTACAAAATATTGTCATATACTATCCTCCGTTTTTATATAATGTACCCATTTGTTGAATATATGAGTGTAGTATTTTAATAAAATGAGTACATTATATAAAAATGGAGGAAGTATGTTATTTAGACGATCCATCATTCTAAGAAAACGAGAGTTAAGCATAAAAATTAAACCTATCATCATAACTCACACCAATGATGGATTTATGGGTGAATGCAAAAAATTGTAAGTTATGACCATTTTATTATTGTCATGTAATTACATGCAATTTGTTACAAAATGAGATATAATTGCACTAAAGTAGAGAATTATGGAATAAAAATTAAACAACTTTGATGAGAACATAATTGTACACTTTATAAGTTATGCGTTTGTACTTTTTATATATGGAAAAAAATCGTGTTTCTAACATTTGAATAATAATGGTTACTTTGTTAAATACAAAAGTGGTGCAGTGAATTGTTCTTTACTATGTAAGCACAAAAAATGATATCTGGTACAAATACAAATATCGGTTATACGAATTATGACTAAAGATGTTGATATCATTGTTTTCTTATATGGATTTTAATATAAGACGTTCAAATTTAAGAATGTTAACACCCGATAATGTTTTATGAGTGCAATGATAATATAATTGAAAATTCATATTATAATATTTTGTATCCTAAGATCTATTGAGCCTATGCCCCAATCTTGGCTTGATACGACAATCTTCTTATCTTTTTGTCCACTCAAACAAAAAATTAATATCTATATTAATGCATCGGTGCTTAAACTTGGTGTTTAAATCAACTTCAATTTATTTTGACTCATAAAAAAATGGTGGTTGGTAATAAATAAAAGAAAACACAAAACATGTACATATTAATTGAAACTCTAAATAGTTTATATACAAGTCGAACTATAAAGGAGAATTATGTAGATAATATAATGTTATTTTGATCTTCAATTTTCTAAAATTTTTATATGACTCAAAATGTAATTTATGATGATATGATTATAACTGTATGGAGAATATTTAAAATTATCATACTAAGTTGGCAACAAATATTCTAACCCACTTTATTTTTAAGTCGAAAAATAAAAAATCGAAGAATAAAATAACAGGGATGTTAATTGATTACATTGCCGCCACTACATTTCATATACAATTGCAATAATACTGGCAAGCTATTAATGGACAAGTAGAAAACAATCAAATTATTTAATTTAAAAGAAAATTAATTAGAAAATAGCCAAAGTAAGGATATCCAAAAAATAACCCGTGATTTTCACGGGTAGAAAAACTAGTTAATTACTTAAATACCTCTACATTTATATTTTGTTCGTAAGTTTTTACGTATATGTTTTGTACGTAATGAATAACGAATAATGAATAATTTAAATCGCAAATAATTCAAGCCAAATTTTAATTACGATAATAAATTACAATAAATAACACCAATCATATCTATATAAATACAAGAAGTTTTCAAACATTCTCATACATCCACTTCATCACATACAATTTTGTTTTTTTTTACAAAAGTATGGAACACACGGTAAATAATACGAAATGAATTATTGAAATACCTCTATATTTATTTGTGTTTGGTACTTAAATCAAAAATGTTTACGTATATGTTTTGTACGTAAATATTAATGAATAACGAATAATGAATAATTTAAATCGCAAATAATTGAAGCCAAATTTTAATTACGCTATTAAATTAAACTAAATAACATCAATCTTATCTATATAAATAGAAGAATATTTCAAGCATTCTCATATATCCATGTCATCACATACAATTTTCTTTTTTACAAAAATATGGAACCCACAATAAATAATACGGATTTAATTACTGAAAAATCTCTATATTTATGTTTTGTACGTAAATATTTATGTATATGTTTTAAACGTAAATATAAATGAATAACGAATAATGCATAATTTAAACTAAAAATAATTCAGGCCAAATTTTAATTACGACAATAATTACACCAATGTTATCTATACTATTTTTAAACCCACAAATTTCACGGGTTGTTTTAAAACTTTAAAATCAAATTATTTGAATCATATTTAAGATAATAATTTAATTTATTTCATGCGTATATATATATTATTAGTTAATAAAACTAATTTGCTACCATATATTGTGCCCCTTTTATAAATATAATTCATATTAATTAAATATAAAGCGTGTATTTAAAGTAATACACTATAAATATTTGATCTTTTGCATGAATACATCCACTTTAAACCGTAAAGTGAAAAAAAAAATACTCATTGTCATTTAAGATCCATGTAAAAACTATATATCTCACTCTTATACTTACCTATAATAAAGTTCTAGCTTAAAGGATGGGTTTTTATTTCAAGCTCGATAATTAAAAAAAAGATAAAAAAATATGAAAATTGACTTAAAACATATTTTATTTTATTTACTGTGAGATTACAACCACAAAAATATAGAAGGGAAAAAATATGATAATGTTTACCGAGTAGTATAATACTAAATTTCTAATATTGTATTACACGTAACTAATATTAAGAAAAGAATAATTACTCAAATAAAAAAGAAATAGTACAGTAGCAAATTACAAAATATAACACTAACAGGATAAAAAAAATCGTAAATAAACAAACATTTAAGATAGAAATTAAAAAAGAAGATGGATGTTGTAGGCGTCCTCTAACCACCTCTACTAATGGTAACATAACAACTATGAAAATTGTATTGTTAAAATTTATTTTTGTAAATTGTGAAAGACTAAGGGGGTAAGGGTGATTAGGGTATTATTTGGAAACAATTGGATTGAAATCTCTCCTCTATCTCTATCTTTATAATATGGAAAACGATAATCCAAAAATCACGCTATCTAATGATAACGTAAAGAACGTGGAAAATACGTAATGAAGATGATTGATGTTGCATGTGATTTTATGGTGATTCTTGTAATGTGTATCTTAAAACTGAATGCTCTATATTCTAGGGAGGAAATTTCGCATATCATTTTAGGGTCAATTATTGTAAAGATATATAAAATGAAAAAGATAATTTTAAAGATAATTGTCATATTTCTTGGATTAGTTATTGACTCTCTTATGTAATATTCCATGTATATTTCTACCCATTAATTTACTGAAATCATTTTTTTTTAACTTGTTGAATGTTAAGAGCTTCTAATTAATCGCCACGTAGGATTGTGTTTGTAAATTAAGATGTCACGTTAATTTATTTGGCGACTCTATTAGAAAAGTATATGATAAATACAAGAACATTTCAAACACTCTCATGCTTCTACGTCATCATATACATTTTTTTTACAAAAATGTGGGACCCACGAGAAATAACACGGAATCATTATATATATAAAAGCAAAATGTAAAACTGTTGATGTGGCGCAACCAGGTTTCAGAATTAGGCTAATGGAGCTCTCTCATTCAACCTCATAATTTCAGTTTTTTTCGGCCAATAACGTGAATAATAACAGTCATGTCAGCTTCCATTAAATGTCAACTTATTAATTAATATTCCAACCCTATAATTACTTAAATTTCTCTTTTTGACCTTATTTATCTTTTATTCTTTCTTTTTCCTAAATCTTATTTTATCTCACTTAATCTTTTCCACCCTTATATCTTTTTCTATTTTATTACTAAAACCTCCTTTTATTGGAAAGTTATAAGTTTACATTTTTTAATTATATTTTACGTTTTTCAAGCTATACGTCAAACTTTTAAGGTCAACATGTTCTTATATATCTTATGTTATAGATGTACATTTTTTATTTTTCTTTAAAGTATTTACATATAGACCACCTATATTATTAGTATATCTAACAATTTTAATTGATCATTTCCCGTCAAAATTAAAATTGAACAACCCGTGAATTTTCACGGGTGTTACGCTAGTTAATTACTGAAAACTTCAATATTTACGTTTTGTACGTAAATGTTAATGATAACGAATAATAAATAATTTAAATTGAAAATAATCCACGTCAAATTTTAATTACGGTAATAATTTACAACAATTTTATCTATATAAATAAAGATCATTCTAAGCGCACCCATGCATCCACGTTATCACATCTAATTTTTTTACAAAAGATATAGGACCCATGGCAAAAACAAAACTAATTACTAAAAACCTTTATGTTTATATTTTGTACGTAGATGTCATTTACGTTTTGTACCTAAATAATAATGAATAACAATAATGAATAATTTAAATTAAAAATAATTTTGGCTAAATTTTAATTATGGTAATAAATTACATACATCAATCTTATCTATATAAATACAAGAACATTTCAAGCATTCTCATGCATCCATGTCATTGTCATCACATACAATTTCTTTTACAAAAAGTGTTGAACCCACGGCATATAATACGGAATTAATTATTGAAAAATATTTATATTTATGTTTTATACGTAAATGTTTACGTTTATGTTTTGTACATAAATATAATGAATAACGAATAATAAATAATTTAAATCGAAAATAATTCAAGCCATATTTTAATTACAAATAATTCTACGTTTACGTTTACGTTATGTTTCCTGGAGGCTTAATCTTCGATCGGGCTATTAAATGAACCCCTCTGGATAGCTAAATTCACTTTCAAACTATATAAAACAATCGCAATCTCTTGTAGAAATGGTGGTACTACATCTCGTTGTTATGTAGACGAAGAAATGAGAAGATTGTTATTTGTCGCATAGAAAAAATGATTAATTGATAAGAATACTATGAATTATGAGAGTCCTGCTCAAAATACTCCAAACTTTATCTTAACTACCAATATAACCAACTAATGCCCTCATTTGCTTTGAATAGAATATGTTGTTTTGTTAAGTTGTTGTAGCATGTTTTAATGTTGTGATTAGGTAAATAGATTAACATAGAAGTAAAAAGAGAAAGACGGGTTAAGGAAGGGTTATAAATTTCTTCACTTAAAGGTTGTTTGGTTGACACTTTGAAAACACGTGAATTGCAATATCCCATGATTTACAAAAACATGAGTTGTTTGGTTGCCATAATTTTTGTAAAATGGAGGAATTAGAAGTTCCTAGGAACTTCCGATGCCTACATAATGTAGGAACTTGCTTACCTACTCCCCCCCTCGGTCATTCGAAGTTCCTGTGGAATTTAATTCCTACATGCGCAACCAAACACTTTTCTCAAATTCACCCGAATTGGATGTGGGAACTTATTTCCCATGAATTGTAAGTTCCTAGGAAATTTAACTTCCCTAATCAACCAAACGACTCCTTAATTAGCATGTAACACGTCATATATTATAGTAAAAGTGAATGAGAGCATTAGTTGGTTATATTGGTAGTTAAAATAGAGTTTGGAGTATTTTGAGCAGGACACCTATAGTTCAGAGTATTGTTATCAATTAATCCTAGAAAAAATGGGCATAATTCACAACTTCACGTACGAGACTATAAAATGCTTTAAATTGTTGAAGAATTCATATAGATAATGCTAGCATACGTGCAATCAAATAGTCAATACATGTTCACATATAGTATTTAAATTGCACCTTTTTATTCAACTCAATTTCAATAAATTGGTCTATATTTTGTGTCTTCGTAAAACTAAAATAATTAACTGATCAATTTAAGTAAAGTATTAATAGCGGGAGCAATATTTTTTCTCATAATTTATTTCATCAAAATTTTAAGATAGGTAATAGAAAAATATATAAATGATATATTTATGAGTTATAGTTTAAAGTAATTTTATTTAATTAAAAATAAATTTTAATGCTAAATAGAGACAATTCGGACGAGTAAGACACCAATAACAATAGTCTATAGATAAACAAATGACCGATATAGAAGAAATATGTATATAACTATTTCATATTATTGGCATACCAAAGGGATTTATAAAATGGAGAAAGATAGACACTATAATATTCCCTCCGCTGCTATAATTTGTTTATATTTTTTGTTAGAAGGGCGTATTTTAATCAATGGAGTAAATGAAACAGAGAAAGTATATTGTAAACACTATATATAATCGAGTCATTAATTGTGAAGTTACTAGTTTTAAACCCGTGCAAATTGCACGGGTTAATAATTTTAATATTGTTATTAAAAAGTGTAATTTTACTTCGTTTCTCAAAATCACTTTAAACTTTATTCTTGATTTATTTTTAGCTTTTTATACATAAAATCTATAAAACCCCTTTGTCTTTCATTATTTGTTTCACTCCACTTCCGTTTTTTTTCTTTTCTTTCTTTTTTCTCTTGTTGAGATGAGAGTTCACTCATGACGGTTCCAAAGGATGATTCATGTCCGCCGACCCCAAAACATTTTGGGACTAAGGCTCTGATATTGTTGTTGCATTAAAAAGTGTAATTTTAACATTGATATTAAAAAAGGTGGCATTAAAAGAAGAGTAAATAAATTATCCATCAACTATATAGAAAACATAGTTGTTTTATAGTTATTTTAAAAATAAAGTTTTAACCAAATTACACTGATATTACATGATGTATAATAATTTTAAGTGTTAAATTACATGATGCACATAACTTAACTTGTTCTACCCGATGAGAAAAAAACAGATTGATTAAATATGAATATAAGTCTTTATGTTTTTCAAATGATTAATTATGAACCACTATATTACACATTTACACCCCACATTGTTGTACAACCGTTAACCTAGTTATTATTATTATTAGGAAATATTATATGAAGGTTAGGTCATGTATTTGAAAAACTTATCATTATGGCCGGACCTATATTACTAAGAATATGATCTACCTTACTTTACACTTATCACTATGAACTATATATGCATTTACACAGCCATACAATCACCCTTATAAACACTCTTCTTTTACCCTAAAAAAACTACCCTTTCCCTATTTCAGCCACTTACCTATTTGTCTCTTAGCTCCTTATCTCAAAAAGTTTCTCTCTTAAATGTTAAAATAAATACGACCCAAAGTTATACAACCGTAATTATATATTATTGCCTAAAAACTCCGTTCTCTCTCACCCAATCTCACCCTTAATCTTACTATTAGAGGTTCATGCATCGAGTGTAACTATTAAAAGTTTCAAAAAAAAAAAAGTATGTATGGATCCCTTTTGCATACGATAAATATTGTTTATAGAATTACAGACGATAATCGCACATTTTCAGTTGTTTTTATTGTAACAGCTTATTTATCATTTTTTGGGGTTATTTTTTTCATATAGCAATTTTATTTATGGTTTTTGAGCATTCTTTATGTATATCATCCTTGAATCTTTATCAAGAAAATTTCCTTGGTGTTTTTTTTACGTATTTGTTATATTTTTCTGTTTTGTTTTCTCAATGTTTTGAGCCACCTTTAACCCCAATATTTTAGTACGGAGTATTTTTTTTTAAAATATTATTAGTAAAATAAAATAAGGATAATTTGTGAGAAACTACCTTACATTTATGCCCATTTGTGAACAACTACCTTACTTTTTTTTTGGTTAAAAACTACCTTTCATTTTAATTTTTTGTTAAAAACTACCTAAAAAAAGTTTTGAGGCCAATTTCTATTTATTATTGGTTTCACACGTGTGAGTTCTCTAAATTTTCATTCTTATTTTGTCGTTAAACTTGATATCCAAGCTTATCCTTCTTATCTAAAGTTCTAAACGAAAGGGAATTCTTGTCATTAGCTTCAATTTCTTTCTTTAAGCATGTGGAATAATTGCTCCGGATGATGAACATGGGCTAAATAGTATGAACTCTATGCTATTAGTGAATAGGTATTAGTCATGCATTTATTTGATAAAATGCACTAGTATTGTTGATTGATTTATGCATTTCTGATACATATTGTTCTACTCATTGCCGTATGATGCCGCAATACTTCATACTTCATTTGCAGCAGCCATAGTAACTCTCTCTCTTGTCAAACACTACCTAGGGGGCAGAAGTAGGATGTCCAAGTGCTACTTGTTAGTGAAAGGATTTAGCAGGTCCTTTGGACCGCTACTGTGAATAAGTTTTTGAATGTGGTAATGGACATTGCAGCGTAAATAACGAAGTCCTATTGTGAATGTGCTACAGTAGCAGTCCAAAGGACATGCTAAATCCTTTCACTAGCAAGTAATTATCTTTCGTTTAGAACTTTAGATAAGAAAGATAAGCTTGGATATCAAGTTTAACGACAAAATAAGAATGAAAATTTAGAGAACTCACACGTGTGAAACCAATAATAAATAGAAATTAGCCTCAAAACTTTTTTTAGGTAGTTTTTAACAAAAAATTAAAATGAAAGGTAGTTTTTAACCAAAAAATAAAAGTAAGGTAGTTTTTCACAAATGGGCATAAATGTAAGGTAGTTTCTCACAAATTATCCTTTAATGATAATATGCTTATTCCTATAAGCATTAAGAGTATACTTATTATTACTATTTACAAATTACAAACATGATTTTTATTCTTAAGAAAAGAGTAATTATTATTTTTTACTATTTTTTCCTTTTAAAGTAATATTTTCTTTTTCTTATCCGATATAATAGGGAGCCTTAAATATTAAAGGTCGTTTGAGAATATTTTTGTCGTATAAGTATTTTTGTTAAGAATATAATTGTATTTTAATGTTTTTCATCAAATCATAAGTCTATGCTGTATCCAATTTAATCCTTACAATATGAAGTTTACTTTAATTCCCAACATATTTTAATTCCCAACATATTATATAATCATAACATCATATATTTCTTCGTTGCTCTATATTTTGATCATCATTTGATATTTAATCATATAAAAATGAAATTTGACTTAATTAATCTACAACTTTATGTACATGATTTTTCTTGGTTTACAATTATGGGGTGTATTTATTTGTCAAATTAAATTGAACTAATGAACATGAGAGGCCCACGGCACAAAATAAATAATTCTTTTATAAATTTCAACTTTCAACCACAAGCCGCCACGTAGGCTTTGTGGTTGTTGCTTTTATAAATAAAATACATACAACTTGTAAGGTTTAACCAAACACAAGAAATGTGGAAAATTCTATCAACTTATATCCTATTATTATTATTACTTATAACTTGTAAGTTTGTTAATGGTGATCCAACAAAAGTACCATGTTACTTCATTTTTGGCGATTCGTTGGTAGACCCCGGTAATAATAATAATATAATTACCCACCTTATGGCGTTGATTTTCCGGGAGGTCTTGCAACGGGGAGATTTTACAAATGGTCTTACTCAAGTTGATATTACTAGTAAGTACACTGCTAGGTTTAAAATGGTGTCATTAATCTAAACTTAAAACGGGTTATCTCTATACTATAAAAGGAGAAACATTTCTAACTTTCTCATTGGTCCCTTATTTTTAGGGAGTGAAAAATCTTTCATTTCACTAGGCACCCACGTTCTACTTACCTAATTAATTGCACCCTCTCATGTTTTTCATAATTAATTTACTCTCTCCAACTTATTAAATATATTATGGTTTTAAACTAGACCAAATTAATTGTGATTTTCACATTTAATTTTTCATATTTTTTTACCTTATCAACTAGTGGAACACCCGTGAAAAATCACGGGGTTGTGTACACTTATTTTTAAAGACAACGTCGGTATATTTATTTCAATACATAGCAATTATGTTTATTTGAACGAATTATTGTGAAATGTGGATTTTTTTTTCTAATGACATTACATCAAACTTATATAGACAACCAAAAATCCAATGACTGGTAGAGTGAAGAAAAATTCAGGAAATAAGAAAGGACGGGAAACTTAATTTGTACTTAATTTGTAAATTATAGAAGACGATAAATTATAGTTATTATAAAACCCCACATATTATAATTTTTATATAACATTTATATATATATTTATAAAATATATAATAACATTTGATTTTTTTATAATAGGAAATTAGGTAAAATATGCAATGTTAATAAGCGGAATAATTCTAAGAACGGATAAAACTTTCTAATTTGAGAATATTATGATATGTAAATTATAAAAACTCAAAACTAAGAGTATTATTAAAGAATTCCCCTGTTAAAGAATTCCCGCTGGTTGGGCTTTGCCCTTAAAGTGTAAATGACTTCTTTGTTCACTAAGTGTTTTTATGTAGGAGAATGTAAAAGTTAATATATTATGTGAACTTCTTCAAGTTCTTAAGTTTATTGAAAAAATAATGGTTATTTAGTGACATTGTATTTGTTATTTCACGCAGCTCTAAAATTGGACCATCTAAAGGATATAAGAAGATTAAAGAAGACGATAAATTATAGTTATTATAAAACCACAAATTTATAATTTTTATATAAAATTTGTATATATATTTATAAAATATATAATAACATTTGATTTTTTTTATAATACGAAATTAGGTAAAATATGGCAATGTTAATAAGCGTAATAATTGTAAGAACGGGATAAAACATTCTAATTTGAGAACATTATGATATGTAAATTTATTAAAACTCAAAAGTAAGAGTATTATTTTCTATAAAATAAAATAAAAACTGTGTATAAAACCGATTGTACGAAACGTTTTTGTTAATAAGGTTGAATTTTAAAAACGTAAAAAAAGAACTAAGACCGACACGTTGCCCCGATATCATCAAACATCCCATTTGTGAAGAAAACCTAAACAAATTAGGTTTTCTTGAGTCCACCGCCACTCAGAACTCCATCCCCCATTATCATCAAACAAAATTCAATCCGCCATTCTATGCATCAACATCTATCGATTAAGGGTATAACGTTTAGCAAAAATCAACATCTATCGATTAAGGGTATGTATTCGTTTATCTCTCTCGTTCGTTTACAAATTTCTGGATATGTATTTGTTTTTCTGTGTCGTTCGTTTTTTATTGTAAATAATTTCAGAGATCTACATCTATCGATTAAGTGTATAAAGTTTAGCATTCATCTTCACCTTTGTCGATTTGGTTTTAAATCAAAGCGATTTTGAATTTCGAAATCGAAAAAATAACAGATCTGTAGAAACTTTTTTCTAATATTGATGAACAACGATTTAAAATTTTTTAGATGGATTTTTTGTCGGCTGTAAAAATATTCGTGAACACTGATTTACAATTTTATCAGATCAAAAGTGAAAAAGATCTTTCTAATATTGATTTTATATTGTAAATTATTTAAATTAAGTCTAAAATACAATAATCCATCGTTATTTTGTATTGCATGTGGTTGAAAACGATGTATCATTTCACATACTTAATCGACGAAGCTGTTTGACGATTTTAGAGGTGGTAAAATCCTGGATCTATTTATATTAAGGTTAGTTTATTTACCATTGTTCTCAGAAGTTTTAATTTACTAATTATTTGATTGAAATAGTAATGATTTTGTTTACCCAAGTAGATTGTATTTGCTGGTGTAACTAATTTACTAATTATTTGATTGAAATAGTAATTGGATTTTTATTGTAACTAATTTAAATGAAATGTTAACTATCATTCTGTTATTTTTTATTGGATGTTGTAATTATTTTGTACCGAATAACAATTTGTCCGTATCAGAAGCCAAAAAATCTTTCTAATATTGTTTTTTTATTGTAAAATCCTGGATCTATTTATATTAAGGTTAATTTATTTATCATTTTTATCAAAAGTTTTAATTTATTAATTATTTGATTGAAAGAGTAATGATTTTGTTTACTCAAATAGGTTTTATACAGTATGTTTTATACTAATTTTAGTATATAACATACTTTATAAAACATACTGTATAAAATAAGGTAAAATAGAGAAAGTCATTCTTCACAATAGTGCACAATAGAGATTCGTTAAAACTAAAATTAGTATAAAACAAACTGAATAAACTAACCTTTATTGCCTTCACTGGTTTTTCTTTTACTGTTATTTGGTGGTTGTTGTTGAGATTTAGATCCTGCCATGGAAATAATTGTTTTTTATTTGAGGTTTGTTTCGAGATAGCAATCACAAATAATTAAGTCTACCTTATCAATGATCATAACGTCATAGTTTGTAAAGACTTTTTGAAAACACATTGTGTTGATATTAGCTTTGTATGGATGATTATGTACCTTTTCATTGAGTTTAAGGTCACTAATATTTTTAATATTGTCTTTAACCATGTCATCGTCGTCATCATCGTCAGGTATTTCAATTATTTGCAACGAATTGCTTGGAGCCGGAGTAGAAAGACTGCAAAAATATTATCAGGATTGGTAAGTGAACTATTAAACAATTTATATACATTTTGTAGTTTGGATATTCAATGAATGGTATGTGATTGTCTGAATTACCTTGACTCAAACTCTGATCTGCAACTTCCGGGATGTCGGGGTTTACATGAAAAACACTTGCATTAAATGTTGTTTGGACACGCCAGTGGCCTACATAATAAATTATTAACCATTTTTATATCACCCAAAGATGAACATAAAACATATATCAATATATATGAACATGAGAAGCCTATTTAGTACCTTCATATTTTTTGGTTTGCACACACTGTATAACAATAACTTTAGACTGATTTGGATTGGGTTGTTCAGATATAACAGTAGGTAGTTGAACGGTGTGTGGTTCCCATAAAGTGCAAGATAGCTGACAACCCCTGCGTGATATTAAAAAGTAATGTTAGTGTAACATAAATCAGAATGATGAATAAGTTAAGTTTTTGGTAATATGATTAAAGTCCATTGACTCAATGTCTTCGAGCTTTATGGTACGACACTTGTGTTTGTTTGCAGTTTCGGTGATCGGTCCAATTTCATACAGTTTTCCGACAACATCTGTCATGTTATCAATGTAAAAAATTTTAGTAAGTAAATGAATAAGTGACAACAAACATTGAAATACTACGAAAGAATTATCAGTATGGGTACCTATGTAATGGGTTGTCGGTACCATGCCATCGATAATGTCCTTGAAATTCGCAAAACGATAACCATGAATGGGAATAGATGGATCATTTGTCACATTAACTTTGGATGAGAATTCAAACTTTAAGCGACATGGATTAGAGGTAGCCTTGTCCATTCCAGTGTTATTATCGACGGTTAAATTTCGAATGGTGTATACCTCCCCGACCAATAGTTTAGGAGCAAAGTAGGAAATAAGTTGTTTTCTAATAGTAGCTTGGATGATTTCATTCTGCGATAAATAAACGGGATAAAGGGTTAAACTGTCGTATCTCTGACAACTATCCTACAATTTTTAAAAGTACAATAACAACTATACAAACAAAGCGATAAAAAACTATTGATAAGTTAAATACACAATTATTATTATATTTCCCCTTAATTTGTAGGATTAATTTGTAGGATTACCTAATTGGTAGGATTTATTATTCTGTTTTGCTAGTTGGTAGGTTTAATTTGTATGTTATGTTATGCTATGCTTCTGTCATTTTTGTTATGGTATATGAATAAGAGATCCTCCTTTATTAATAATTAACATAGCAATCCTGTATTGAATATTTTTTCAACCTACCATGGCATATAATTTATTCATGAATCGAAATGGATTATTCATGCAGAAACTGTTCTACGTATTATAGAAGAAGTTTACTTAAACTCCTCATCAATCTCTCTTTCTTCGAATACATCAACAACAACACTCAACCATGGCGGATAAACTCACTACTCTGCGATCTCTAATGGCTTCTCACTCTCCTCCTATTCATGCTTTAGTCGTTCCTTCTGAAGATTATCATCAGGTTCATATATTTATTGCTTGCTATTATCTTTGCTACACTGATTCAATATTATATATTCTAAATTAATATTCGGTTGTTTAATTTTTTATTTTTAATAGTGGATTTTTGTTTTTATTGAATTTGAATAATTTTTGATTAATTTGCAGAGTGATTATGTAACTGATCGTGATAAAAGACGCAAATTTATATCTGGATTCTCTGGAAGTGCTGGTATGTATGATTATATCTCTTCGTAGCCATTCTTTATGTGGTATTCCTGGGTCTGATTCCCATTGCAGGCATCTTTCTAACTATTTCTTGTTTGCTGATTATGTGTCCACTAATTTATAATCTGACACTTGCTATGTTAATTATTAATAAAAGGAGGATATTAATTATTTCTTGTAATCTGACACTTGCTATGCTAATTATTAATTTGTAATCTGACACTTTCTAACTATTTTTTGTTTACTGTCAAGACGTGAATCTAATCTGTTCTTCTATGTTTGCTGATTATGTGTCCACTGTCATATTCCATGCCAAGCAGGATATTATTGTTTCAAATTATTCTGTTTTCCTAATTATTTATTTGATTATTATATTTTCCTAATTTGTAGGAGCAAAATAATATGCAGTTTGTTTTTTTTACCAGAAACTGCTGCTTTTCACATTTTTTTAATACTATTTCTTTCAGGTTTTTAGAGAATCTACTATCTTTTTTTTGAAGTTTCTTTGAATAAAAATTATTCTGTTTCCCTAATTATTTTGTGTTTATTATATTTTCCTAATTAGTTTGTTTTTTTACCAGAAACTGCTGCTTTTCACATTTTTTTAATACTATTTCTTTCAGGTTTTTAGAGAATCTACTCATTTTTTTGAAGTTTCTTTGAATAAAAATTATTCTGTTTCCCTAATTATTTTGTGTTTATTATATTTTCCTAATTGGTAGGATTAAAGAAATATATTTACCTAATTTGTAATCTGACACTTGCTATGAAAAAGAAATATATACATGTAATCAATAAACATTTTAGGAGCAAAATAATTAATAAATAGTTTCTACAACAATATTATAATGTAAAAGATTATTTGACATACTTCAGCATCAAGGAGTAGAAGTTCAATTGTTTCATTCTTTGTCTTATCTTTGAATTCAGGTCTTGTCCATTTGTGTACAACCCTTAAATTAATCTGAGTAAGCTTAACCCCGACTTTGAGTTGCTTGATGGTGAGGAGTGATGAAATGGCCATAGAAGAAAATGAGATGAGTTGCCCAAGCACAAATATGTAAGTTACGTTGTTGGTAATTTTAGTAGAGTGATAATTGAAGGTAGATAAAATAATTGGTTTTTATAATGAAAAAGAGAATTCTAATAGTCGTTTCTGAATTGGCTTCATCTTTTATGGAAAATTGGAATAAGAAGGCAATTATTGTATTTACGGTTTTTAGTCGTGAATTGGATTTGTTAGCCTGTTGCTGTGTTGATACACGTGAATTGCGGCTAATTATCTGCCATCTTGATGATATGTTAGGTGTTGCTGGAGTTTATGCAATGATGATTCGTGGGTTCAATGCATTAAACGGCATTCCCGAGTAACCTTGAGAATGACAAAGGATTTAATTGTTTTTTTGGTAACTGTATAATTGTATACATGCAGAAAATTAAAACCTTGAGAATGACAAAGGGTTTAATTGTAATTAGGTGGTTTGTATTTATGCGTCAATAATGGGCAGAAAATTAAAACCTTGAAAAATGCATCTTTTGTATTCTTAATTAGGTTTTGACATTTCGATTCTGCCATTTTCGATTCTGATGTATCATTAAGTTAGCTGTATCATTAATGCAATAAGTTAGCTGTATCATTAATTGTATAATGGCAGAAAATTAAAACCTTTTGTAGAAAATGGCAGAAAATCTGATTGGTTTAAATGCCATTTTCTGCATAGTCATTGCTGATGTGTCCAACATTGTTAAATCTGATTGGTTTAAATAAAAGTAAAATTGGGAGATTGAATGTGAGGCTTGTATTAGGCCATTTCTGAATTCACATTGTGCCACGTCAGCTATCTAACATAATTCTTTTATATATATTATGATTTTTCAACAAAGTTTTAAAATCATTAGCAGTAAAAATTCTTTATACATAAAATAAACAAGTTTCTTAAAAAAAAAACTTTGTTGATTTAAACATATATTTTAAAATAATCATCAGCAATAAAAGAGTATCGATGTGCAATAATAAATTAATTTTCACTAATTTTAACCATTTTAACATGTATAAAAATTGAAAAAAAAATGTTTACATTTCTATTAATATAAGTATCAATAACTCTATTTTTGACTGAAATCATGAAAATCAAAAAAATTTCATCCAAAATAAAATGCATATTTTTTTTTTTATAAAATATGACGAATATTAAACCATTATAAAAACTAAGAACTCGAAAATATGCTAAAACATAGTATCATACTCAACGGATCTCATAAATCCACATTAACCACATGCGTATATTTACCCAAGTTGATGAATGATCAAACTCATAGAAACATTTACCACCATCATTCGAAATCATCAAACAAGTATTTTAATAAATAAGAAGACTTAATCAAAATTAAAAATATTTCACAAGATTTTTTAG
The DNA here is from genome assembly GCA_029255685.2 of Silene conica. Lineage (NCBI taxonomy): Eukaryota > Viridiplantae > Streptophyta > Magnoliopsida > Caryophyllales > Caryophyllaceae > Silene > Silene conica. The sequence goes on from CM055314.2 coordinate 82,762,050, forward strand.
TCTTCATTTGATCATTTTTTTGGGTAAAAGATTTTGATATTTGATAAATGTTTTTCATATACGAGATGACCTAATTAAGAGAGTAATTCGTCTTAAATTTAAAACGCGTGAGTATCACTCCCCATGGGTTATAGGACAAATATTTTATTTTCGCCATGCATAATATTTTTTTGTCTTATTCATCCTACATATGTATATTTGATGAGTCTTAAACTTAAACTGATAGTGTCGTTCTACATAAGAATTTGTATAATTTATAATGTAAAGCTTATGTGTTGTTTTACTTATATCTAAGTTAAGCGTATAAATTCTTTTTATTTTTACATCGATATAACTATGATACTAAAATTATATGTTTTTAGTAAATATATTTACCTTTTTATTTTTATTTTTTCAGTTTAATAAAACTAACCCGTGCATTTTTTGCACGGGCGTAAAACTAGTTAAGTGTAATAGCTGGAATAAAAGAAGGTTGTCAAGGGATTAAGAACTATACAGACAAAGTGAATAATATTACTTTTTTCTTTCTTAGCCAGACTCTTGGGAATTGAAGGATTAATACCACCTTTTAGTAATGCGTTGGTATCGAATTACTAAAAGGTGTCAATTATGCATCTTCTGGTGCTAGAATTCTTTCGGAAACTCATTTACTACATGTATTTTAACTATATTTGCATCATCTCACTAGTACCAGACGGCATACTTCTATGAATATTCTTTTTGGAAACACATACGTCATTTTAAAGTTAATTTAAAGTATTTGAATTGAACTGAAATAAATTTATATATTCTAAACTGAAGTGAAACTAAATTTGGGAAACATCGTTTTAATTTATTGTTCAGGATAACCGGATATGGTTGGCTAAACAAGTGCAAAACCATGAAACAACAATATTGGAGCTTGAATCATTTGTTAAGGAACCAGTTAGTAAGTACTTGAACAAGTGCTTGTACACTGTGGGTATGGGCAGCGACGATTAGGGGTGTTAACGAGCCGAGCCGAGCCCGAGCTGGGCCTTGCTCGGCTCGTGCTCGATTACCAAAATTCGAGCTCGAGCTCGAGCCGATCTTACTCGAGCTTGAAAAAAATGTGCTCGTTACAAAGCTTGCGAGCTTTGACACGAGCTCGAGCCAAACTCGAGCCGAATCGAGCCTATATAAAATTGTATGTTTTTTTTATTTTTTTCTTCCGATATTTCAATAACAAGGTTCCAAAATTATATGTACAAATATTTAGCAAATCAATAAGATATTTGATAGATATGATACAAAGATATAATAATGATAAAATATTTCTATAAAATATGAGTATATTTTTATAAGATATGATTCATATCTTATGTAATCTCAAATCTTCGAGCCGCTCGCGAGCTTTTCGAGTCGCCGACGATTACCTCAGCACTTATTTTGAGGCTGCATCCATATCGCCGAAGAAGGTTTCGACCCCTGATCAATTTGCTAACGTTCTTGTAGCCGAATACGAATCAGTACTCAAGGTGCTTGTTATATTCCGCTTGTAAAACCCCTCGCGAAAGCGGAAATATAAACACATAAAAGTACCAAAAATGCAGCGGAATTAAAACTTTTTAAAGATAAAACATGCGAGAAGTCTTAGACTGAAACGTAAACTGAAACTGAAACCAAATAGATAAGTAACAGTTCTAAGTACTGAAATGAAATATATACATCAGCCGGGGATGGGACATCCCTACCGGCACCAAAACAAATGTAACAAACTACGAGTCCAGCTAAACGACATAAGGTAAGTCATGATGAACGGATCATCGCTCGCTAGCTCTCGTGAACCCCTGCTCCAACCAGCATGTACCTACATACATGAAAACATGTACGCCACAATCAGTGGGGAGTGACTAGAGTTCTCCTAGCCACCTTTTGTGACAACACGTAACATATAAAACAATACAGAATACTCCAACATATAACAACATGTGAAGTATAAACAACTCATCATCTGATCTCTTACTATCATGCGATTACCGTGCACGGCTCTCAACTAACTTCATAAACAAATAGGAAGGAGAGCCGGTTTCCCTACTGGCTACCCAGTCGGAGGGGTCTTTCAATCCGATTATTTATGAAACCGAACTAAGAGTCATCCAATGCCTTGGATGATTTAACCACAAATCATACAGCAACGGTAACATACTATGCATATCTGACACTGTACCATCATCAAGGCAAGCAGATATAAAACAACAAGTACAAAGGTTCAGAGGCGACATCTTAACGCATAACCTAGGTACTAAATAATTCAGCAAGTATAAAGGTTCAGAGGCGACATCTTAACGCATAACCTAAATACCAAGTTCACAATATCAAGCAAGGACTCAGAGGCGAAAACTCAACGCATGGACCGGCTATCACTGAACATTAGACTCAGAGGCGAAAACTCAACGCATGGACTAACATTCAATTCACTATCACAAGTAAGGAACTCAGAGGCGAAAACTCAACGCATGTTCCCCTACCACATTACAAGATACTAGACTCAGAGGCGAAAACTCAACGCATGTTCTAGCACCAAACACCTGCACTCCGGGTAAGGTATGACAACCTGACTGCCCCGTCGTGCAGTTGCTCTACTCGTCAGACTCAGAGGCGAAAACTCAACGCATGTTCTGACGCGATCACGCATACATGTCTGGACTCAGAGGCGAAAACTCAACGCATGTCCCAGACACGACAAACAAACATGTATGGAACTCAGAGGCGAAAACTCAACGCATGGCTCCATACACGACAAACAAACACATATAGGGCTCAGAGGCGACATCTTAACGCATAACCCTATACATGACAAACAACCTACGTATTAAGTTCAGAGGCGACATCTTAACGCATAACTTAATACGCATCAAAACAATATCAAAGTCTAAGAACTAATCTATAGTTCTACCTTTAACTTCTAATCAACACTTAATTGACCCCGAGAACAAAGATGAGGGAGAGCCGGTTTCCCTTTCGGTTGCCCGACCGGGGGGTCTCTATCCTCACTCTATTCCCGAACCCAATATAATGTTGCCCATCCTCCGGGGACCTCAAATACATGTCAAAGGTACACAACACAAGTTTCAAGTAAAACCGATTAACCGTTTGAAAGTTACGCTCAAATTACGAAAAACCTTAAAATAGCCTACAGGGGTCCCCAGCCGGTCGGCAGGCAGCCGGTCGGCCGGCTGGTGACCACCTCAGCCTTCCTTCTTTCTTTTCCAAAACGCGACAACGCAAAGGGACTCCCAGCCGGTCGGCAGGCAGCCGGTCGGCCGGCTGGGAACCCATTCCCTTAGCTTTACAAACTCGCAAACCCACCCCAAATGTACTCCCAGCCGGCTGGCAGGCGGCCGGTCTGCCGGCTGGGCTCCCCTCTACGTAAGCCTTTCGCAAAAACACAAACACAACACAAGGAGCGACCACCAGCCGGTCGGCCGGCTGGCAGTCCCAAGGTCCAATCCTTTCAAAATTTACAAAACTCCCAAAGACGCTCCCAGCCGGTCGACCGGCGGCCGGTCGGTCGACCGGCTCAGAGAGCCTGATACGATTTTCGCAACTTTCAGCCTATTCGAAAACATCACAAATCGACACCAATTCTTCACAATTGATACAAGTAACGTTTACCCAACATTTCCAAACATCCAATACTACATATCTACCAGCAATTAGTTCCCATAACAATCCTCAAATGAATATCTCTTGTATCCGTCGCAAAATGAGAAAAACTGAAATTAAGCTTAAGAACACATATCAACCAATTCAAGCATAAATTCATCAACATAACCTCATCCTAAACATGTTACTAAGTCTAGAAATCATAAACTCAAACATAAATCAGAAACCATGACAAGATTAACAACAAAAGTGCTAATATTCACAAATAGGCCGAGTTTCTCATTATCGTCACCTTTAAGCTATTTCCGGCAAGCGATCCTCCTCTACAACGTAAGTGTCCACGTCGGGATCGTTGAGACCAACTCCTACAACAAAGAAAACGGTTTAAAATCACTAAAAACGAATTAAAGGCAAAACAGCCTGCTTTTCAAGGTTGACGAAACGAAAAAAGAAAGTGATGGATGTCTTGCAAATTCGATGAGGATTCCGAATATGTACTTACTTTTGTGATTTGATGAACGGATGATGGAGAAATGATCGAAAGAAGGATGTTTTAATGGAGGTTTTGTGAGATTGATATAACAGTGAAGAAGGAACTTGGAGGAGAGGAAATGTCGATATTTTGGTTTATAAAGTACAATGAGGTGTCCTTCCCGTTTCCCTTAAACGGTTACGGAATATTAGAAACGGGTTTGGAAATGAATAAGCCAAGTAGTATTCGTCTTAAGGACTTGAGGTTCTTAAGACGGATCTTATTATCTTTCTAAAATATTTTACGATACTTAAATAATTTATTTTCCGTTAAGTCACTAAAATATTATTTTATTACTTAAAATAATTAAAAATGCTTAAATTAGATTTTACGAAAATACGGGCTGTTACAATCACCCCATCTTTCAAAAAGTTTCGTCCTCGAAACTTGAAGACTAAAATAAGTACGAAACCACTCTAACTTTAAACTGAACCAAACGGGTCAAGACCACTCAAAACTTTATCCTTCCAAAAAGGCTTTAAGGGGGAAAAGGTTTCAAGGCACAAGTCTTGTCAATGGATACGGGGATTCTCGTTACGTATTCAAGAGTCCGACATTCCAAATCTGAGACAAGTCCCAAAATTAAATCAGTCAAAATTCAAAATTTAGGTCGACTCGGTGTCGATTAACACAGCACGGGTTATCAGACGTCTCCAATAACACGTTCTAGTGGCAATCAACGCTGAAGTCTGCCAAATTGTGCAACGTTTGCTCTTCAAAATCAAGTTTTTCTTCAAAATTAGCCTTTGTTTCCATTTTCTTGAAAAGTAAAATCGTAACAATGACCAAAAGTCACTTCTAACGGAAGAGGAAATAGTTTCAGATTCTCAAAACGGTTAAGCTTTTTCTGGAAACAGCAATTTGAAGTTAACCAATAGCGAACCAATTTTCAAAAACGGACGTTCGAAAGCGAGGAAGCAGTCGAGGAGATTGTTTTCGGCACAAAGGATTGGAAATTTCAAGCCTCGCGGCTATCAGGACATAAAAAGGAGGGTCGAAGGAACGGAACAACCAAGTGGAAGGTTAAAGAAGACGGTAACCTTCGCCAAACACGGGTGTGCTAACCACTCAATCCAATTTGAAACATCCACCCCACGATTCCTAGTATATCCCAAGGAGACATTTCCAGTTACTTCAATACTCAAGATGGTCTCACGGTCCCTCTTACCTCTATCTCATCCACAAAACCAGGCATTCCTCACAAGAAGGTTTCCAAAATTCTCACTCCGCTCACATTAAAATCGGTTCCATTGAGGTTAAGGATCTCTCACTCCGGGTTGAAGCCTAAAACATATACCTCAGACCAAGGTTCACGCACTTCCAAATCCTAAATCCGAATTCCATCACCATAACTCTTCCCAATCAGTCAGGCCGTAGCCGAAATCGCCTATCTCTTTTAGTCCTACGTAGTTCAATTCCATCATATTTACCCTCATAGGAGTATTTCGAAATCCTATGTTTTCCTCAAAATTGTCTATTACCACAGAGTGAACACTCCAATGTAAGGTCTCACTAGGGTGACAACTCCCATGTCAAGCAAGTCTATGACTGGCTCTCCTGACTAGTTCCTCAAAACGGTCCAAATCTCAAAGTTCCTCAGGGTTTCAAGTGGTATCGTCCACCCAAGTACCTATTTCCCAAAAGTATAGATATTCCATCTCAGATAGTTCCTCAATGATGGTTCAACCAACTCTCAGGCTGTTAAACCACTAGATGTATCTAACATACTCGCATTACAGTCCATAAAACAACTATACTCAATAAAAGCGTCTCCTTGGATTGCATCTCTCAACGAATCATTCTATTCTATTCTCAGTCGTGAGATGCGCTCTCAAACTTTCTCTTAGATCCATTATTAGAAAGATCGCTAAAATCCACTAAGTAATCTAAGATCGGACACTCCGTAAATTCCACAAGTCCCTTGTACATGTTTCAACACTCTCACGCATTCACCAACGACTCTCGTTCCTCAAGTATAGCAGTGATAGCTTACCTTATCTACTTATCTCTCAACATCAATATTTCAAGCATATTCCTCAAATTACTTACCACTCTGGGTACTTCTAAGTCCTCAAATAGATATTTCCCAAACTTACCCTTGCGCATCACTCGGTAGGGTTCTCACGCTTAAGTTATATATATATATATATATATATATATATATATATATATATATATATATATATATATATATATATAGAGGCCGGATCACGTGAGGCCGCCTCTTACGGTGAGGCCGCCGGACCTCACGCATCCACAACCTAATTGGGCCAAATTCACGTTTGATATTGCTGTTGGGCGAATTTGCCATTGGGCTGAAAATTATGGGTCAAACCAAATCTTGTCATTGGGCCAAAAAACTTTCTCTCACTAAAAATAATAAAAACATAATTACACTCTCTCTCTCTCTTCCAACCCAGAAACCTCAAATTCAACGCAGAAACCTCAAATTCAACGCAAAAATCGATTTGTCCTCCAATTGTTCGTAAATTCCATCAAAGCAACATACAAATTCAATTCAATTGATTTTGGAAGAAGATTAAGACTAATTTTCAGGTAATTTGATAATTTGATTCGTCGAATTTTCAACGATTGTTCGAATTTCATGCGATTGTTCGAATTTGATCAATTTTTCTCACGATTTTCTTTACATCTCGAGTTCATACTACTTATGACATTATTTCGATTATTTTGCAGCTCTAATAGCAATGGAGAATCTAGATATCACCACGGTTGATGATAATATTACTATTGAATCAGGTATGTCGTTTTTTGTCGTTTACATTATTGTTTTCTGATTCAATTTCTGCTAAATTTTGTTGACTATATAAGACTTAATTCAGGTTTAAATATTGTGAAACTAAAAAGCTTAAACTGTGAAACTATAAGCTTACATTGTGAAACCTGATTAAAAAAGGTTGATTTATTATAGCTTTCTTATATTGTGAATCCTAGGCAAAATAAACTGTGAAACTAGAAGCTGATATTGTGAAACCATGCTTATTAAAAAGTCTGATTTTGTTTAGTCTTTTTATATTGTGAAACTAAATGCTTAATCTGTGAAACTAGATGCTTAATCTGTGAAACTAGATGCTTAATCTGTGAAACTAGAGGCTTAATCTGTGAAACTAGAAACTTACATTGTGAAACCTGGTAAAAAAAAGGCCGATTTAGTTTATATGTTGTGAGATCATTGTATAGGTACTGATTCCATTGTCAACACCAACGGAGAGGTTTCTACAATTTTAACAGCACAATCCACACCTACAGTACAGGTTGGTACGCCTATTACTTTGGTGAATCACACACCGGGTGGTAGTGACGAATGGATTGTCAGAGTTGCAGAAGATATTACACCTACTGTTGGGAAGTTATTTTTAAATCTAGAGTCGGCAATGACGTTCTATCAAGTGTATGCTACTGCTTGTGGGTTTGAAGCTAGGAAATCTACAACGAAGAGGTTTCGTGATGGTAATATTCGAACTAAAGCCATGGTTTGTAATCGTGAAGGCCATAATAAGAGGAAAGGAAAACCCTTTGAAACTCTTGCAAGTGAAACTGGTTCTGAAACTGGTTCAAATATTGGAAAAAGTGCAAAACCAAAAACTGGTCTGAAGGGAACTGAAGGAGATGAGGCTGAAAGTTCAAATAAGCAAGCATTTACAAGAACAACCAAAATTAGAAGGTGGGGTTGTCGTGCAATGGTCAAATACAAGTTCCATTATAACAAGTACATCGTTGAACAATTTCATGAGGGTCACAATCACCCAGTGACCTTTGTAAAGAATAGGGAATTTGATAAACTTGCAGCAAATATGAATGAATTTCATAAGCAAATGATTGTCCAGAATTCAAGAGTTAATGTTGGGGCTAGCTTAACATACCAGCTATGCAAAGAGCAAGTCGAAGGGTTCCAAAATGTGGGGGCTTCCCTTTCACAATTCAAGAATTTCCAACGGGATTTGAAGTGTTTCATTAAGAGTAAGGATGGAGACATGTTTATCTCACGTTTGGAAACCCTCCGTGACACAAAAGGGTTAGAATTTGTGTATGAAATCGATTCTGAGAAAGCTTTGACAAGGATTTTTTGGACAGATGCTGAGGCAAAGAGATGTTACTCAGTGTTTGGTGATGCAATTTCATTCGATCCAACCTATGGCACTAACAAATATAACATGATATTCACCCCTTTCACTGGCATTGACCATCATAAAAAGTCAATAACATTTGCATGCGCTCTTTTAGATCATGAAGACGATGAAGCATTTATCTGGGCGTTTCAGCAATTTCTGAAATCAATGGGTGGAAAAGAACCTAATTACATTATCACTGACCAAGATGCAGGAATAAAAAAGGCGTTCCCTGGTATGTTTGTATATCGTGCAAGTTTTCTAGTTTTCTTAACTTGTGAAACTAGATCCTTATACTGTGAAACTACATGCTTAGCTTGTGAAACTAGATCCTTATACTGTGAATCTGGAAGGCCATATTGTGAAACCTGTTGATATAAGAGGCTGATTTTTTGAGTTCTTAACTTGTGAAACTAGAAGCTTATGAAGTGAAACTAGATCCTTATTTTGTGAAACTAGATGGCTATATTGTGAAACCTGTTGAAAAATCAGCCTGATTTTTTAAATTCTTAACTTGTGAAACTAGAAGCTTAGGCAGTGAAACTAGATGCTTATTTTGTGAAACTAGATGGCTATATTGTGAAACCTGTTGATAAAAGATCCTGATTTTTTGAGTTCATAACTTGTGAAACTAGAAGCTTAATTTGTGAAACTGGATTCGTATTCTGTGAAACTACAAGTCTATATTTGTGAAACCTGTTGATAAATGAGGATGATTTTTTTGAGTAATCTTATTTTGTTACATGCAGTTGTGTTCAAAACAGCAAGACATCGGTTTTGCATGTGGCACATTATGAAAAAAGTAACAGACAAGGTTGGGAGCACAATTTGCAAAGACACTGAATTCTTATCACGTCTGAACAATGTTGTTTGGAGCAATGATATGGAACCTGAGGAATTTGAGGAGAATTGGGTTAAGGTCATCACAGAATTCTCGTTAGAGGATAATATATGGTTGAGTGGAAAGTTTGCTGAAAGACACAAATGGATACCAGCGTATTTCAGAAATGTTCCGATGGGTAACATTTTAAGAACCACACAGAGATCAGAGAGTGCTAATAGTTTTTTTAAAAGATTTGAGAATAAATATGGGACCTTGGTTGAGTTTTGGATGAGGTTTGAGAGTGCCATCGACCAACAAAGGCATGCTCTAAAACTTCTTGAAGCACAGAGTGATAATTCAATGCCTGAAACCTTATATCGTTCAAACTGGGAAGCCCATGGAGCGAGAGTATATACACATGAAGTCTTCTATGACTTTCAAAATGAGGTTAAGGGCTCGATAAATGGGTGTAGTGTGGGTGGATACACCCCACCAGATCCTGTAACTAAATATGAGATTTTGATAGTTGAAGACGCGATCAAGAAAAAGAGCTACGCAGTTGAGTACAATAAAGGAACAATGGACGTGAGATGTTCCTGTAAACTATTTGAACGGAGAGGTATTCTATGTTATCACATAATTTGGGTTTGCTCGGGTAAAACTAAGGAAATACCTGAGAAATATATTTTGGGTAGGTGGAGTAAGAATGCACTTAGAAACCCTATTTATGATTCGAATGGAAATCTTTTGGACAACTACAATCCTACTAGTAGCCCGAAATTTGGAATGTCTCGGTTGTGGTCTGAGATTTATGCAACTGTGGGGATCCTCAAAAGAAAAAAAGAGTCTGATGTGAGAGAATTTGCTAAGCTTGTAAAAGAATTCCGAGAGAAGTTGGAGCCAAACCCAAAGGCTTTGACAAAAGAACAAGAATTGGAAATCCTTCTAAACTGCAAGGCTCCAAAAGAAGGAAAGGTCTTACCACCTAAGTTCTCTAAGAACAAGGGTAGCGGGAAGCGGCTGGTCAGTAACAAAAATAAGGCAATCATAAAAGCAAAAAAACCAAAACGGTTGTGTGCTAATTGTAAACGAATGTCACACCATGATAAAAGAAATTGTCCATATGATTTTGAAGAGCATCCTCCTGAGAATCAAGTATGTATTATTCCTTTACTTGATTTTTTTTTTTATTCATATTTATTATACTGTGAAACTTGGGGCTTATGCTGTGAAACTAGGGGCTTATACTGTGAAACTAAGGGCTTATACTGTGAAACCTGTTGATAAAGGGCTGATTTTAGGTTGTTTATAATATTGTGAATCCTAGGCCTTAAACTGTGAAACTAAGTGAAACTAGGGGCTTATATTGTTGATTTTAAGTATAATTTTTATTACTTAAGCAATGCAAGTTACGTTTCAGGGAGATACAACAGAAGAAGAAGAAGAAGAAGAAGAAGAAGAAGAAGAAGAAGAAGAAGAAGAAGAAGAAGAAGAAGAAGACGAAGATGTATAGTGATGCGGGGAAGTAGTTTAGGTTTTATAGACTGTGAAACTAGGGGCTTATACTGTGAAACTAGGGGCTTATACTGTGAAACTAAGGGCTTATACTGTGAAACCTGTTGATAAAGGGCTGATTTTAGGTTGTTTATAATATTGTGAATCCTAGGCCTTAAACTGTGAAACTACGGGCTTATATTGTGAAACTAGGGGCTTATATTGTTGATTTTAATTTTAAGTATAATTTTTATTACTTAAGCAATGCAAGTTACGTTTCAGGGAGATACAACAGAAGAAGAAGAAGAAGAAGAAGAAGAAGAAGAAGAAGAAGACGAAGATGTATAGTGATGCGGGGAAGTAGTTTAGGTTTTATATACTGTGAAACTAGAGGCTTATACTGTGAAACTAGGGGCTTATTCTGTGAAACTAGGGGCTTATTCTGTGAAACTAGGGCTTAGTTTCACAGATTACATGCTTAGTTTCACAACATAGGCTTCTAGATTCACAGAAGAAGACCTCACATTCACAGAAGAAGCAGTTTTTATTGAAATATCTGTCATAAATACCTGTTGTCATAAATTACCATTACGTGCATGACCAAACTCCCCAGCTATGACCATCCCAAGTGATTGGCCGCTACCATCTCAAGATAGCGACAAGAGACGGCAATGATCAATCACCGTGGATGGTCATGGCCAAGGAGTTTGATGATAAGAAAAAAACTCTGAAACAACTGACCAATATGTATTTGTAGTGTAAATAAATGGTTGTATATTGGAATAGGGTGTTTGATGATATCAACTTCCCTTCTCTTATATAGTGAAATTTGGGGTCAGGTTGCTTACTACGCCAACAACTTTTAATAAAGGATGCAATAAATAGGGTTCCTAAGCAAAGTGGTTAGGTGATAGGTTGGAGCATTTAATTTTGAGGTAGTTGTTTATCTACACTCTTTCTGAAGAAGTAAACAACTGACCAAACCCGAACGCACCCGATTTAGACGAATGAAAAAATATATTTTAAAAAAAGGATTCAAGTGTGAAGCTTGCAACGCGTAAAAAACTATAGAAGATGACAGGACAAAGCGAAGATCACGAGATCACTTACGTGCTCGCTTCCTCGGTTTTCTTTCAAGCAATTTTTCCCTTCGGGGCGGTAGACAACTGCAAGAAATATATTTTGTGAAACTAGATGGCTATATGCTTATTTTGTGAAACTAGATGGCTATATTACAACTTCAAAAATTTACAATGTCAATTTACAGCAACAAGTTTCTTCTGACTGTAATTCCTTTTCACCTTGTCCGAAAATTTATTTGTTGCGGCCTTAACAATGTCGAAGTCCAGTTGCAATGACTCGACCATCTCGTTTACATCGTTTTCATCATCTACAAGTGGAGTTAAAATCAAGCAATGAGAAGCAATATAACTCCATAAAATCCATCAAATCTAAAGATTCACAGATTAAGGGTTTAGTTTCACAAGTTAAGATTCTAGATTCACAGAAGAAGACCTGACATTCACAGAATAAGTTTTCTTATATTGTGAAACCTAAGCTCATAAATTGTGAAACTAGAATCTTAACTTGTGAAACTAGAAGCAGTTTTGATGAATGATGACTGACTAAGTTTAACAAAACTACACACCTTGTTTATTGTTGAGGAAACTTCAAGATACAATTGACATGCTTTAGCTTAATTTTTTGCCTTTTTGCTTTTTCGGTTTAACAAGGGAAGACCTATAAAACCAAAACAAGTACAAATATACATATTACAATACATTCAGCCAAATAATTAAGAATTTAAAAACTTTCATGTGTAGATTCACAAAGTAATACCTGACAGTATTCTCATTCCACATAAGAAGTTCCACCATGATCGACTTTCGATAATCTGGTAAACCCTGCATAGAGTGACGTATATTAAATTAGTGTATTCATGCTAATATTCGTGGAATGCACGGCTTTATTTTCATATAGTAATGAACTCACCTCAAAATAGTCACTGTTCGTCCATTTACTCTGATCTTCCAATGCACTCAACCACTTTAGCAGAAAGACTCCACAATCAAAACTGGACAAAAAAACATATAAGCACTTATGTTTGTAACAAATTTTCACATAATAAGGTCTGAGATTCACTGAACAGGGTCTGAGATTCACTGAACAAATGATCACAGACTAAGTTTAACAAAACAAGTCAAACTACGCACCCTGTTTTTTGTTGAGTGACTTCGAGATTGACATAATCATGCATGTGCATGTTCTTCAAAGATTTGTAGGACTCTCCCAAAATAGATGCAACATTGTACACCTGAGAAGAAAAATGACAATAAAAGATCAAAAAATATATTTTCGGGTATACTAAAACAAAAATTCTACAATATTTTGGAAAAAACAAAATCATACAATGTTCATGGCCTTATTGTTTTCTTTATCCACTTTTAGATTCATGCATGAGTCAAGGATGTAATTTTTTTGCTTCTTTATGTCGCAAACACAAGCCCACCAATGCTTCGATTCATTGCAATGCAAAGGGATAAAAACCTGAGATAGTAAATGTACAAGAATAATAAATCAAAAAACACACATGAATGACAGTAAATAAATAACAAAATGAAAAGCAGAACTGAAGGATCTGACCAAATCAATCTGGCTACCATCTGCTGGAGTGTATGAGGGCTGTATATATTGACCCCAAATCTCTGGGTTAGTATCTGCATTAAGACCCTGAATGACACAAAAAGGCAATTTTAGTCTCTGGATGAGCAACTTTCAGAATGAAAAACACCTGAATATCAACATCTGAAGGATTTGAAGCTCACATATACTGTCGTTGGCAAGTAAATCACATTTGGTTTACCAACTGTGCGCTTAATCCCAACAATATCAATGATCTACAAATAAAACGTGCACAAAATAAAGATTCACAGAATAAGGTCTGAGATTCACCAAATAAGGAACCATGTAAAAAAAAAAACATGGTAAGGAATGGGAATATAATACTTACCTGATCCATTATAAAGCCACGCGATGTAAGGGTCTGAAAAGCGTCTCTAGTGACATCCATCCACGGAGTGGACAACAGAACCTCACTTAATTATTGAACAAAAAATGCAATTAGTCAATATATCTCACACAATTTAAACAAAACATAATTCAAGAAATCACAGAAAAAATATGACATTACAATTTGTTTATGGGTGCTCTTCTCCGAACACAAGCTTCCAATTCCTTCTCAGTAAAAGGTGGTGTCATAGAGAAGCTCGAATCTAGTGCATCTTTTGTCACTATTTCTTTGGACAGATTAACAGAACATGTAACAATATGATAGCACACCCGCAATGCAAAACGCTTGCGCTGAATTTCCTATTGATGCAAACAAAATGGGTTTCAGAAAAACTAGGAAATAAAGTTGTGGCAATTGTATAGAAATTAAATTAATTAGGTTGTATAGAAAAGCAATCTTACAGTATTTATGGTTATTACAGAATTATCTTTGCTCCCTTTGTAATTCTCCATTATGTTCAGCAGATAGAGGCCATTATCAACGGTTTTGGATTTCAGATTTGATTTTGGGATAAACACTTCTGGAATCGTCATTGAAACAATACTTGTCACTGCTGGCAACTTTGATTGAAGAAGGTTGATGAGCCTGTGTTGCTGTATGAACAAAAGAGTAATTACAAACAGCAATTAATAAGGTAATGGATTAAGAACGAGTCCAAAAATAGGTAAAATAGATGTACCGTATGTTTTAGAAAAGAAGTATAATCAACAGGTGTGTCTTTCATAGCATGGATGACTTGGCATTTGCAAGACTCCGGTCTCAGATCAAAACAAAACAAGAATGGTGGGCATTCGGGACAGATGATCGGAGTCAAAATCTGAAATACAATAGATAAAAATGCATTGAATAAAAAAGACAAGTCCACCTTAAAGCTTGAATATAATAAGACCAAATATAAAAAAAACTTACTAATTGGGTAGCAGCAACATCAACATTGTCGAGACACTGGAACAAAAATCGAATCATGTGTGAGTAATGATTATAAGTGCACACCATGTAAAATGGGATTATAGAAAAGAGGTAGAGAGACTAACACTGTGTGTGGAGTGTGGCACAAATAAACGACAAGCAGAATCTCGTGATCTCAAGCTCTCGCTACTGTTTAGAAACTCACACCAAACATCTATCACAGCAGAAGATAGTTTATCACTTTCAGACAAACTCGTCAATTGCTTCCTTGTCAATTTCTGAGTTTGACTTTTGAAAAGAATGTCACTGGAAACAATCATTAAAAGCACAGGTCACACCCTCAAATGGTATTAAATATACGATCAAAATTAAAAAAGAAGAGTATTTTAATGTTTATTAAGTTTGACCAAACTGTGAAACTAAAAAGCTTAATTTGTGAAACTGCATGCTTATTCTGTGAAACAGGAAGCACATATTCTGAAACTGTGAAACTGTGAAACTAGATGCTTAACTTGTGAAACAAGAAGCTTACTTTGTGAAACTGTAAGCAAATACTGTGAAACTGTGAAACTGTGAAACTGTGAAACTAGAAGCTTAATTTGTGAAACTAGATGCTTAACTTGTGAAACTTGTAGCAAATATTGTGAAACTGTGAAACTGTGAAACTAGATGCTTAACTTGTGAAACTAGATGCTTAACTTGTGAAACTAGAAGCTTAACTTGTGAAACTAGATGCTTAAGATGTGAAACTGTAAGCAAATATTGTGAAACTGTGAAACTGTGAAACTAGATGCTTAACTTGTGAAACTAGAAGCTTAACTTGTGAAACTGGAAGCAAATATTGTGAAACTGTGAAACTGTGAAACTAGATGCTTAACTTGTGAAACTAGAAGCTTATTCTGTGAAACTAGAAGCTTAACTTGTGAAACTAGATGCTTAAGATAAGAAACTGTAAGCAAATATTGTGAAACTGTGAAACTGTGAAACTAGAAGCTTACTTTGTGAAACTAGCAGCTTATTCTATGAAACTGGAAGGACATACTGTGAATCTGTGAAACTGTGAAACTAGATGTTTAACATGTGAAACTAGAAACTTATCCTGTGAAACCACAAGCTTATTCTATGAAACAAGAAGTTTACATTGTGAAACCCAAACTTTTAAATTTCACAGAATAAGAACTTAGTTTCACAACATAAGCTTGTAGTTTCACTGAACAAGGGATTAGTTTCACAGAATAAGTGGTGAAACAAGAAGCTTATTCTGTGAAACTAGGAGCTTCTTAAGTGAAACTGGAAGGCTATAATGTGAAACATGTTAATAAAACAGGCTGAAAATAAAATAAGTCAATACCTTTCACATGAATCCAAAAAGATGAAATCCAATACAGGCTTCTCCGCTTGAGTAAAACCCTTAATAACATTCATGTTTCTTTGCAAATACGGAGATCGATAGACCTCTGATGGAACTATGGCCCTCTTCACCTTTGGATTGACAGGTGAATGACATTCACCTTTGGATCGACGCTTGTAAACATTCGGAGGAGTATCTCCTACGTCAATGACCTCTTTATCAGTACTCCCTACCACAGGAAGATCCTCTACCACTGGTGTGGACATAGAAGGTCCTCCAGGTCCTTCAGCATGAACACAAGGTCCTCCAGGTCCTCCAGGTCCTTCAGCATCAAGTTTGGCTTCATCACAACGTGTTGAATCATCAAGTTGAGATTCATCTTCAGGTTCACGTTCAGGCTCAGGTTTAGGTTCAGGTTCACATTCAGATTCAAGCTCAGGTTCACGTTCAGGTGGAGAGGGTGGAGATAAAAAGTGGTCATCATCTGGAAAGAGCCTAAAGCTTGGCATTTCTGGTTTTGCTGGTGAACGATGTGGCTGTATTGGCTGAAAGGACTCATCCATTATGTCCAATGCCGCCAACAGTTCAGCTTCAGACCACCCATAAAATTTACCCGCATCCTCATCAACATTCTCACCAGTACCATGCACAATGGCCTTCTCATTATCATCAATCTCCAAATTATCATCAACCTCCCCACTATCATTATGTGCTTTCTCAACATTCTCCTCATTATTTGCTGTCTCAACATTCTCCTCATTCTGCTCATTTTTATCTTGTTGAGACAGCTTAAATCCATCTGCAATACCATCAACAGCTGCAACTAGTTTAGAAACTGTTGCTGATGAAGGTAATTTCAAGGAAGCTTGAGTGACAAGACATTTGTAGTTCATGAAAGAAATAGCCATGACTTTTGCTGAATTTGCAAGATCAGTAACAAGCTTCACATCACTGTTCTCTTCAGAAATGCCAGGCTTTCCAGTTTCTCCTTCATCTTTGGGTGGTTCAGATTTCCCAGAATCTTCTTGTTCAGGTTTCCCAGATTCTTCTTGTTCAGGTTGCCGAACAACAAGTTCCTGAACAGCTGATTTTGATTTTTGTGCTTGCTTGTCTGTTGCAAACTCAATAGCAAGGAAAGGTCCGTGCTGCTCACGTCTCACAATTGGAGGCTCAACAGAACCCCTGCCGAAAGTTCTAGTTGGGCCATCCAATTCATCCTTAATTCTCTTGTATATAGCCTCTTTTGTCCAAGTCGATAACGTAGGATATTGACGACTCACAATGCGCGATTTAAAGACACAACGGTCTAAATAAATGAAGAGCAGCGCAATAATCGGTCCCCCAAACCAATTCTCTTTCGCCTTTTTTTCCACAAACTCTTCCTTTTGCCAAGACTGAACTTGGCCAGCCAATTTCTTTTTTATAAAGTTGCACCAGTTGAAACTGGAGATCAACTCAGTATTCACCAAACTTTTCAGCACTTTCAAGCTGACCTTGTTCCCAATGACACCGCCTAAAAGAGAAGAGAAAATATAAACGATGAAGTTGCGTTTGAAATCCTCTCCTCCATCTCTTTGTGTAATCAACTTTTGCAGAACAAGTTTGATGTCAATGGAAGCAACACCATATTGTTTAGTGAACTGCTTCAAAGCAGATAAATAAGAGGGGTCCTTATCTCCATTTATTGCTTCAACAACAACATTAGGACCCATTGGCAATCCTAGAGATAGATGAATATCCTCCTCTAAAATCGGAAGCTTCCCACCCAACAAACATCCTTTTATTGGGTCGTAATTTGCAACTAGCCAATATGCTATGTTTCCGGGAAGAACATCCGTTTTAAGAAGTAAAAGACCCCCAAACCCCATTTCTTTGATAGCTTGAATCTGCTGTTCTGAGGGTGGACTATCCTCATTATGAATAAAGTTGTAAAGCCCAGCGGGAGACATCCGGGTCCTCAATGACGGCAATCGCTGTTTATAGTTTCGTTTCTTTTTTGCAGCAGGTTCAACTGTTCCACTAGTAGAAGGTGGATGTTCCGATCGCTTCATATTAGCTTGCTTCCTGTTATGCATAAATGGTACGAATTTCGAAAATAAGTTTCACAGAAGAAGGATCTAGTTTCACAAAATAAGCTTCTAGTTTCACAGAAAAAGGAAAATACTAACTTTTTCTGTGAAACAAGAAGCTTACATTGTGAAACTAGAAGCTTAATCTGTGAATCTCAGGTAAAAAGTAAATACAAACGAATTAAGAAAATAAGTTTCACAGAAGAAGGATCTAGTTTCACAAAATAAGTTACTAGTTTCACAGAAAAGAAAATTATTAAACTGTGAAACATAGAAGCTTACAATGTGAAACCCAAACTCTTAGATTCACAGAATAAGAGCTTAGTTTCACAATATAAGCTTCTACTTTCACAGAAGAAAGGCTAACATTCACAGAACAAATAAAAAGAAAATTATTAAACTGTGAAACAAAGAAGCTTACAATGTGAAACCCAAACTCTTAGATTCACAGAATAAGAGCTTAGTTTCACAAAATAAGCTTCTAGTTTCACAGAATAAGAGCTGACATTCACAGAATAGGGAAAATAAACTTGATTCACACAGCTAGATAATAAGGAAAATAAACTTGATTCATTAAAAATATCATTCATACATAGCTAGGTAGTTACACGAAAAAGGCTGCCTTGATAGACGTAATTACAAGAGAGCACTACAAAAACACTAAAACCGAGCACATTTAGAACAGCCACTATCACGGCAAAAAGTGATACAAAAGTTGAGGAGCTGCGCTACATATCGAGCAACACAGGTAAATCTAAATATGATAAAGTTCTCCGAGTCAGCAAGCGTGTTGCAGTATCAAGTGATATGTCATGTTTTGGAGATGGCACACGTAAATTGGAAATCAACTCTTTCACTTTTGGGTTTTCAGCACCAGTGAGATCTCTAAGGTGTCCTCTTTGCAAGAGATTGTAGCCTTGGTGAAAATGTAGGAGTAATTTAGCTCCCGGATCATTAGTCATAAAGCACTTGCATCTTTTGTAAATTATTCTATAACCCCTACGAATGATTCTCACACCATTGATATCATTAATATGCAGAGAAATCCCATACACAACTGCAATGAAAGGTGCACTAGGGTGTATGAGGAAAAGCTGAGACCAATTCCGACAGACCAACGCCATGTTTGCCTTATTTTGGTTACACTTAAGTCGTTCGAAGATGCTATTCATTAGTTCTTGATTGTTGAAGACAGACAGTTGGGCTTGATAACGATTATTAGTGACCTCAACAGTCCGTAAGGGAGCAAATGAGAATTTCATAGCCTCTTTTTTTTCTCTTATATAATTCCGGACAAAATATGCTTTATCCTCTGCAAGAACATTCACTACCCACCCCTTGCACCATGTTTCCATAATTGACCAGAGGTAACCTACAAGCATACATTGTGAACCCAGACTATTACATTTCACATAATAAGCTTAGTTTCACAAGCTAAGCTTCTAGTTTCACAAACAAAGATTCTAGTTTCACAGAGTAAGAGCTGAGAATCACAGAAGAAGATAAAGAAAATTAAACTGTGAAACAAAAAAGAAGCATCTAGTTTCACAGAATAAACTTCTGGTTTCACAGAATAGGTTTCTAGTTTCACAAGTTAAGATTTTTGTTTCACAAGTAAAGCATCTAGTTTCACAAGTTCACAGTTTCACACTTTCACAGTAGGTTCTTCCTGTTTCACAAACTAAGCTTCTTGTTTCACAAGGTAAGCTTCTAGTTTCACAACATAAGTTCTAGTTTTTCACAGAATAAGAAAAAGAAACTTAAGATAGTAACGAAAAGAAGCTTCATTAATTAAAAATATCATTCATACATTGCTAGATAATTACATAAAAAAGGCTGGCTTGATACATCTAATTACAGAAGAGCACTACAAAAAGACATTTAGGCCAGCCACTAAGATGCAAAAAGGTAATACAAACTTGAGCAGCTATGCTACATATCGAATGCCAAGAAAGGTAAATCAAACCAAGATAATTTCGCCCGAGTCATCAACTTTGTCGAAGTAGCAACTGCTAAGTCAAGTTCTGGAGATGGCACATCTAAAATGTCAAGCAACTCTTGTGTTTGGTCGATTTCAGCATCAGTTAGATCTCTAAGGTGTTCACTTTGGTAAGGATTTTCACTTTGCGCACAATGTAGGAGTAATTTAGATCCCGGATCATTTGTCATAAAGCACTTGCATCTTTTATAAATGATTCTAGAACCCCTACGAACTATTCTCACACCATTGACATCGTTGATACGCAGAGAAATCCCATACGCAACTCGAATGACAGGTGCACTAGGGTGTAGGAGGAAAAGCTGACACCAGTTCCGACAGACCAATGCCATGTTTGCCTTATCAAAGTTACACTTAAGTTGTTTGAAGATGTTAGTCATTACATCTTGATTATTAAAAACAGCCAGTTGGGCTTGATAACGGTTGTTTGTGAGCTCAACAGTCCGTAAGGGAGTAAATGAGAATGCCATGGCCTCTTTTTTTTCTGTTATGTAATTCTGGACATATTCTGCTTTATCTTCTGCATGAAGATTCACTACCCACCCCTTGCACCAGTTTTCCATATTTGACCAAATGTAATTAACTTTAAAGCCACAAAAGTAACCTACAAGCATTACAAAATAGAAATCAAAAAGCATACATTATGAAAAACAGACTTTTACATTTCACATAATAAAAGGCTTAGTTTCACAACCTAAGCTTCTAGTTTCACATAATAATGACTGAGAAGCACAGAATCAGAAAAAAAACTTTAAACTGAAAATAATAGAAAATAAACTTAAAACTGAAAGAAACTTATTATGTGAATCTAAGAGTTATATTGTGAAACTAGAAGCTTATGAAGTGAAACAACATGCTTATTTTGTGAAACAAGAAGGCTATATTGTGAAACCTGTTGAAAAATCAGCCTGTTTTTTTGAATTCTTAACTTGTGAAACTAGAAGCTTATGGAGTGAAACTACATGCTTACATTGTGAAACTAGTTGGCTATATTGTGAAACCTGTTAATAAAATATCCTGATTTTTTGAGTTCTTAACTTGTGAAACTAGAAGCTTATGAAGTGAAACTACATGCTTATTTTGTGAAACTAGTTGGCTATATTGTGAAACCTGTTAAAAAATCGCCTGTTTTTTTGAATTCTTAACTTGTGAAACTAGAAGCTTAACTTGTGAAACTAGAAGCTAAACTTGTGAAACTAGAAGCTTAACTTGTGAAACTGGATTCGTATTCTGAAACGTACTAAAATAATCAAAAACACTCTCAAAACCTAGATATTTTCATCACAACCCTAGGTATCACTAACAATGAAAAATAACAATAAACACTCAACTAATGATAATCCAGCAGAAAATAGCAAAACAAAAACAAAATAAAGAGCAAAAATAAGTAATTAAACTAATTTAAGAGAAAAAAATGTAACAAATAACATACGAAAATACGAAGAACATACGAAGAAGATGATAATGGAGGTTGTTCATGTTAAAAACTTCGAAGAACGACAATGCTTGCTTATTTCGCCTCAAATCTTCGAAAATAAAACCACACATCCAAAGAACGACAAACAAATCACATTATAACGTACTAAAATAATCAAAAACACTCTCAAACAATAAACACTCAAATAATGATAATCCAGCAGAAAATAGCAAAAAAAATACAAAATAAAGAGCAAAAATAAGTAATTAAACTAATTAAAGAACAAAAATGTAACAAATACGAAGAACATACGAAGAAGATGATAATGCAGGTTGTTGATGATTCCGGGGAGAAGATCAAACGGTTACCGCGAGCAAAGTGAGAAGGCGAGAGAGCGAGAGAGAGTGAGAAAGCGAGAGAGCGAGAGAGAGTGAGAAAGAAGAATTTGAAAAGACGTTGAGAGAGTGAGAAAGAAAGAAGGTCAGTTTCCTTTTTTTGTTTAATATATATCGACACGTGGCACGATCTGGGCCGCCCATGATTTTTACATCTAACGGTTTAGAATGGTCCGGCAGCCTCGCGCTAAGAGAGCGGCCTCACGTGATTCAATTTCTATATATATATATATATATATATATATATATATATATATATATATATATATATATATATATATATATATATATATATATATATATATATATATATATATATATATATATATATATATGTATATATCCCTGTATGCCACTCTATTTAGCACGATTACCCCATAGTTCACTTCTATTCCTCAAACTGATGACAAATAGACACTAAGATCAACAAAACACACTCCATCAGCTCCTTAGGTTTTTCCTTAAGTAACAACACTCCCCACTCATAGTCTATAGCTAGCCTCCAGGGGTTCCCAAGTCTGTCTATGGTAGGTTACCGCACAAGGTGTTTCAGGATAAACAAGCCATTAGGTTAAGTCGGGAGAACATGAAGATAGCTCTCAAGGAAGGTCAAGAACGGTCTAAGGGAGGCGATTAAGATCTTAACGGCTACAAGTACATCAAACCATAAATAAGACGGTAGGCATGAACATACCAGTAGGTGGGTCAGGGTGAACTCCAGTCTCAGCCTGAGTCTGAACAGCTCCGGCTCCACTGGTCTCAGCCTCTGGGTCAGCAGTGGTAGCTCCGTCAACGGCGATCTTCCTCACGGGGCACTCGAACGAGCGATAACCAACCTTCCCGCAGGTATGGCAATGATAAGGGTTACCGTGGCAGTCAGCTCCAGGATGGGGGTCCTTGCGGCACTTGAAGCATTTCAGGGGAGCTTCTGTCGAGGGTTCCATGTCACGATCCTGGGAAGACTCAGCTCCGTTAGGTTCTCCTTTTCCTTGGGGGCACTGCTCAGAGAGGTGTCCTTGCTCTCGACAGCGGTAGCAAATGCGGGGTCTACCACGGCGGTTATTGCCTGGCCTAACTGTAGCAGGTCGCACGCGGGACAGTGGGCGCTTTCCCCTTCTAGGAGAAGAGGAGGAGGAAGGAGAACTAAGAGGTCTCTTGCTTCGACAGCTATGCAAAGGCGGTCGAGGAGGAGAGAAAGCTCTAGCTCTCTCACAATAGATCTCATAAGGGTCCTCCGCTCGCAGGACACTGTAGTAACTCTGGAAGTAAGAAGTCGGGTCACCACTGGCTACACTCCTAGTCTCCGCATTAAGCTTGCTCCGAAACAGGTAAGATTTATCTTCTTCTCTCTCAACTAGCTGGGGAACAAAGTGAATTAGCTCCTCGAATCGATTGGTGAAGTCTTGGACAGAAAGGGTTCCTTGGCGAAGGTTCATGAACTCGGTCATCTTATCCTGGCGGATGTCCCTGTGGTAAAACCTCATGCCAAGAAGAGTCTTGAAACGACTCCAGGTGAAAGTAGGGTCACGAGTAGCAGGGGTACTGATCGTCATCCACCAACTCCTGGCCTCGCGGACTAAGAACTGGGATGCTACTCGGGTCTGATCCTCAGGCCGAACATCATAAATCATGAAATTCCTTTCCATGTCGAAGAACCAAGCAGTGAGGGTCGCAGCACTGGTCTCTCCGTCGAATGTCTTAGCTGCATTCCTCCACATCTGTGTGATAGTCCAAGCAAATCCTCCAGGTTGGCTACTTCCCGTGGTTGGAGGTAAGGAAGAAGGCATAGATGACCTAGCTATGCAATCCTGAAGAGTTTGGATGAGGGCCTGTGTCTCCGCACTCTCTTCATAGGTTGGCTCTGCCATTCTTCAATCATAAGAGTGTAAACTGTTAGACGTATTCTTAACAAGGCACAAACAGACTACAATATAAATCCTTAGATCTACCCATCTCTCATTCATTATTTATTTATCTGGTCAAGTTAAGGTTGGGGGTCACATGAGTGCGTCGGGAGCAATAATGCTCTGATACCAACTGTAAAACCCCTCGCGAAAGCGGAAATATAAACACATAAAAGTACCAAAAATGCAGCGGAATTAAAACTTTTTAAAGATAAAACATGCGAGAAGTCTTAGACTGAAACGTAAACTGAAACTGAAACCAAATAGATAAGTAACAGTTCTAAGTACTGAAATGAAATATATACATCAGCCGGGGATGGGACATCCCTACCGGCACCAAAACAAATGTAACAAACTACGAGTCCAGCTAAACGACATAAGGTAAGTCATGATGAACGGATCATCGCTCGCTAGCTCTCGTGAACCCCTGCTCCAACCAGCATGTACCTACATACATGAAAACATGTACGCCACAATCAGTGGGGAGTGACTAGAGTTCTCCTAGCCACCTTTTGTGACAACACGTAACATATAAAACAATACAGAATACTCCAACATATAACAACATGTGAAGTATAAACAACTCAACATCTGATCTCTTACTATCATGCGATTACCGTGCACGGCTCTCAACTAACTTCATAAACAAATAGGAAGGAGAGCCGGTTTCCCTACTGGCTACCCAGTCGGGGGGTCTTTCAATCCGATTATTTATGAAACCGAACTAAGAGTCATCCAATGCCTTGGATGATTTAACCACAAATCATACAACAACGGTAACATACTATGCATATCTGACACTGTACCATCATCAAGGCAAGCAGATATAAAACAACAAGTACAAAGGTTCAGAGGCGACATCTTAACGCATAACCTAGGTACTAAATAATTCAGCAAGTATAAAGGTTCAGAGGCGACATCTTAACGCATAACCTAAATACCAAGTTCACAATATCAAGCAAGGACTCAGAGGCGAAAACTCAACGCATGGACCGGCTATCACTGAACATTAGACTCAGAGGCGAAAACTCAACGCATGGACTAACATTCAATTCACTATCACAAGTAAGGAACTCAGAGGCGAAAACTCAACGCATGTTCCCCTACCACATTACAAGATACTAGACTCAGAGGCGAAAACTCAACGCATGTTCTAGCACCAAACACCTGCACTCCGGGTAAGGTATGACAACCTGACTGCCCCGTCGTGCAGTTGCTCTACTCGTCAGACTCAGAGGCGAAAACTCAACGCATGTTCTGACGCGATCACGCATACATGTCTGGACTCAGAGGCGAAAACTCAACGCATGTCCCAGACACGACAAACAAACATGTATGGAACTCAGAGGCGAAAACTCAACGCATGGCTCCATACACGACAAACAAACACATATAGGGCTTAGAGGCGACATCTTAACGCATAACCCTATACATGACAAACAACCTACGTATTAAGTTCAGAGGCGACATCTTAACGCATAACTTAATACGCATCAAAACAATATCAAAGTCTAAGAACTAATCTATAGTTCTACCTTTAACTTCTAATCAACACTTAATTGACCCCGAGAACAAAGATGAGGGAGAGCCGGTTTCCCTTTCGGTTGCCCGACCGGGGGGTCTCTATCCTCACTCTATTCCCGAACCCAATATAATGTTGCCCATCCTCCGGGGACCTCAAATACATGTCAAAGGTACACAACACAAGTTTCAAGTAAAACCGATTAACCGTTTGAAAGTTACGCTCAAATTACGAAAAACCTCAAAATAGCCTACAGGGGTCCCCAGCCGGTCGGCAGGCAGCCGGTCGGCCGGCTGGTGACCACCTCAGCCTTCCTTCTTTCTTTTCCAAAACGCGACAACGCAAAGGGACTCCCAGCCGGTCGGCAGGCAGCCGGTCGGCCGGCTGGGAACCCATTCCCTTAGCTTTACAAACTCGCAAACCCACCCCAAATGTACTCCCAGCCGGCTGGCAGGCGGCCGGTCTGCCGGCTGGGCTCCCCTCTACGTAAGCCTTTCGCAAAAACACAAACACAACACAAGGAGCGACCACCAGCCGGTCGGCAGGCAGCCGGTCGGCCGGCTGGCAGTCCCAAGGTCCAATCCTTTCAAAATTTACAAAACTCCCAAAGACGCTCCCAGCCGATCGACCGGCGGCCGGTCGGTCGACCGGCTCAGAGAGCCTGATACGATTTTCGCAACTTTTAGCCTATTCGAAAACATCACAAATCGACACCAATTCTTCACAATTGATACAAGTAACGTTTACCCAACATTTCCAAACATCCAATACTACATATCTACCAGCAATTAGTTCCCATAACAATCCTCAAATGAATATCTCTTGTATCCGTCGCAAAATGAGAAAAACTGAAATTAAGCTTAAGAACACATATCAACCAATTCAAGCATAAATTCATCAACATAACCTCATCCTAAACATGTTACTAAGTCTAGAAATCATAAACTCAAACATAAATCAGAAACCATGACAAGATTAACAACAAAAGTGCTAATATTCACAAATAGGCCGAGTTTCTCATTATCGTCACCTTTAAGCTATTTCCGGCAAGCGATCCTCCTCTACAACGTAAGTGTCCACGTCGGGATCGTTGAGACCAACTCCTACAACAAAGAAAACGGTTTAAAATCACTAAAAACGAATTAAAAGCAAAACAGCCTGCTTTTCAAGGTTGACGAAACGAAAAAAGAAAGTGATGGATGTCTTGCAAATTCGATGAGGATTCCGAATATGTACTTACTTTTGTGATTTGATGAACGGATGATGGAGAAATGATCGAAAGAAGGATGTTTTAATGGAGGTTTTGTGAGATTGATATAACAGTGAAGAAGGAACTTGGAGGAGAGGAAATGTCGATATTTTGGTTTATAAAGTACAATGAGGTGTCCTTCCCGTTTCCCTTAAACGGTTACGGAATATTAGAAACGGGTTTGGAAATGAATAAGCCAAGTAGTATTCGTCTTAAGGACTTGAGGTTCTTAAGACGGATCTTATTATCTTTCTAAAATATTTTACGATACTTAAATAATTTATTTTCCGTTAAGTCACTAAAATATTATTTTATTACTTAAAATAATTAAAAATGCTTAAATTAGATTTTACGAAAATACGGGCTGTTACACCGCTTCCTCTCGAATCAAGTTTTACAGTTGTATAATTACAGAGTTAGGATGATCATTAGAAAACAAATCACAACCAATACTTTAAGATATATTGGAATTATAGAAACGGTTTCATTATATTAGATTGCGTATTTGCAGATTATAAACATGGTACAATATTTAGAGATTACACATGAAGTAAATAAGGCTTTACACTTAAACAAGGCAAGGAATAATATGCAACTATAATTACAATAATATTACATAATCAGCATAGTTGACTTTGATTGATTGTAGTCTTTGTAGGAATAGATTGATTCTTTGATTGATCTTCTGAGATATTCCTATTTAATACTCCCCCGCGAGTTGGACGGTCGAGAGATGAGTCCAAGCTTGAGTTGTAGTTCGTGACAGTGCGTTGTGGGTAGCGGTTTTGTAAATATGGTAGCTAGCTAGTAGGGTTGTGCATTTGTCTCAATTTCGTATATTACAACAGTGACAAACTTTTAATATGGTCTTAATAGGAAGAATAATAAATGTTGTTGGTAGGCGCGAAATTCGGTGGGTAAGATGCAATTTTGGTGACGGCCAGGGATGTGTTGGCCGAGTAATAATCGCGTGGGTTTGAATGTTTGATGCAATGTAGGGTGTTGGCAGCAGTCGGAGAAGGAAGTCGGTTTTTCGAATATAGAGTGTTTGTTTGAGGCGGTCTTTGCTGAGGTAGTTGTAGGGTCAAATGATAACGAAAATATGAGTTCTTGGAAGTTTCGGTATCGCGAGACTGTAAATTTTGTGAATATGAGAAGATTTGGGGTTTTATATGGTCCTAAACGGTGTCAAAAATGGTTGAGAACATGCTTTTAAATCTCGGCTGATACGATACGACTCGGCCAAGTTGTATTGGATTTTCACTTTACCGATACGAGATATCGCCCAAGAAATCACCGAGATTCACCCTGATCCGTCCGTGGTGGCCGATTAAGGTTCGGTTATACCGCTACCGCGACTTCGACCAATACCGATATTTAAAACCATGGTCGAGAAGGCCGCTGGTCAGAACCTCTGTTTTTGTGAAAACAGGGGTTTGCTTTGTGGTGTTTACGCGTGAGGTTGTGGCTCGATTTGCAATGGAGAAAAACAGAAAAAGGTGTAAGGATGTTCTATTACATGAATATGTGCAGTTAACGGTTTGGATATAACGTTTAAAAACTGGTACTTTTGGTTGTGATCAAGGTGTTTGTTAAATGGTGGTTGAAGTTTCAATGTTTGTTCAGAATCATAAATGTCCAGTTTTGGTTGGATGCAATTCTGGATGTGGTGGCAGTGGAAGGGGAGTTTAGGTAGGCCAAGCGAAATCGGGTTTGGGTGGGTGGTTTGTCCTAATAAGGATCTACTCTGAGGTGTTACCCTCTATCAAGAGCACATGGCTCTAATCTCATATTAGAATTATAGAAACGGTTTCATTATATTAGAATTGCGTATTTGCAGAGTATAAACATGGTACAATATATACAGATTACACATGGGGTAAATAAGGCTATACAATTAAACGAGGCAAGAAATAATATGCAGCTATAATTACTATCCTTACAATATTACATAATTATCATAGTTGACTATGCTTGAGTGTATGAATAGATTGATTCTTGATTGATCTTCTGAGATATTCTAATAAGATAAACGTTGATCATAACGAAATAATAGACAAGACTAAATAATTAATTACGGATTTACGGAGTAATTAAGTGTGGAATAATTTATACTTTATTAAATTTGGCAGAAACTATATAATTACGGAGCAAGGAAGACAGCAATATTTGGAGTATCTAATATAGGTTGCAATCCTGCTGCATTCTTAAGGAAACATAAAATTACATGCGTTGAAGAAATTAATGATGCAGTCCAAGTTTTTAATAAGAAACTAATATCTCTCGTTGATACATTGAATCAACAACTTGTTGGTGCAAACTTTACGTTCATTGACGTTATGGCCATGCCTTCCTCTCTAGGTGGGTTTCCTCTAGACCTGGCAAAAATATACCGAACCCGAAAAACCGATCGAAAATAATTGAATCGACACCTGACCGTACATCCGAAAGATATAATTGAACTTCACCCCGAAACCTGAATCGACCTGAACTGATTCGAAATTGAACTGAATTTGTAATATCCGAAATAGACCCGAGATCGAATAAACCTGAACTGTTTCAACCTGAACTGGTTTGACCCGAATTGAAACACACCCGAACCGTTTTCAACCTGCTTAATTTTATATACTTATTTCTTCACTTGATGTAAAATTAAAAAGTCAAAAACTAAAAACTAAAATGTAAAACAATAGCAAATGGCAAATGGCAAATGGCAAATGAATAAATGATAAAAATTAAAAAATCAAAAACTCATTACGTCAATACACGTATACAACCTTTGTCGAAAAAAATACACGTATACACCATAACACCAAGTCACCAACTACTTTTCTTTTTAATAATCGCAATTCGTAAGTATTACATGTTTGACCGTTCATATTTAAATTATTTGTATATATAAATATATCAATAATTATAAAAAAATAGATAAGAAAAAAAATGTGGAATCAAATTATATTACTATTAAAAGAATTTGAAATATTATCGGACAAAAATCTAAAAATTATATTAAAAACAAAATCGAAATATTTGATATATAAATATAATCCAATATTAATCCCTTGTACATCCGATCCGAAAATGGCCCGAATCGAATCTCATCTGCTTTGATATTGACCCGACCCGAGTTTCATCTGTTCCGAAATTAACCTGACTCGAACTTGAACTGACCCGAAATATTTACAACCGATTAAAAGCGAAAACTGATTCCAAGCAACCTGAATTGAACCGAACTGAAATCGAAAATAAAGGTAAACCGAAATAACCCGATCCGAATGAAACTGATCCGAAACTAAATCGAATGACCCGTTTGCCAGGTCTAGTTTACTCCCTTTGTCTCGGTGACGCCGTATTTATTTAATTTTTAATTATTAATTTTTGATTTGATTAACTTAGTTAAAGTTAAATAAATAATTATAAATAAATAAATAAATTAGTGAACTATACAACCAATTTTATACATCTGGTGTAAAACCCCTCGCGAAAGCGGAAATGTAAACACATAAAAGTACCAAAATTGCAGCGGAATTTAAAACTTTTAGAAGATAAAACAACATGCGAGAAGTCTTAAACTGAAACGTAAACTGAAACTGAAACCAAAATAGATAAGTAACAGTTCTAAGTACGGAAACAGAATATATATACATCGCCTGGGATGGAACATCCCTACAGGCACCAAAACATAAACAACAAGTCTAAGAGTCTAGCTAAGCGTAAACGGGTATGTCATCTGATGAAGGGATCATCACTCGCTAGCTCTCCTGTAACCCTGACCTCCAACCCTGCATGTACCTACATACATGAAAACATGTACGCCACAATCAGTGGGGAGTGACTAGAGTTCTCCTAGCCACCTTTTGTGACAACACGCAACATATAAAACAATACAGAATACTCCAACATATATCAACATGTGAAGCATAAACAACTCATCATCTGATCTCTTACCAACATGCGATTACCATGCACGGCTCTCAACTAACTTCATAAACAAATAGGAAGGAGAGCCGGTTTCCCTACTGGTTACCCAGTCGGGGGGTCTTTCAATCCAATTATTTATGAAGCCGAACTAAGAGTCATCCAATGCCTTGGATGATTTAACCACATAACATATAACAACGATAACATACTAGGCATATCTGACACTGTACCATCATCAAGGCAAGCAGATATAAAACAGCAAGTACGAAGGTTCAGAGGCGACATCTTAACGCATAACCAAGTACTAAATCATTCAGCAAGTATAAAGGTTCAGAGGCGACATCTTAACGCATAACCTAGATACCAAGTTCACTATATCAAGCAAGGACTCAGAGGCGAAAACTCAACGCATGGACCGGCTTTCACAGAACACTAGACTCAGAGGCGAAAACTCAACGCATGGACTAGCATTCAATTCACTATCACAAGTAAGGAACTCAGAGGCGAAAACTCAACGCATGGTCCCCTACTACATCACAAGGTACTAAACTCAGAGGCGAAAACTCAACGCATGTTCTAGCACCAAACACCTGCACTCCGGGTAAGGTATGACAACCTGACTGCCCCGTCGTGCAGTTGCTCTACTCGTCAGACTCAGAGGCCAGCTTAAAGCATGTCCTGACGCGATCACACATACATGTCTGGACTCAGAGGCGAAAACTCAACGCATGTCCCAGACACGACAAACAGACATGTATGGAACTCAGAGGCGAAAACTCAACGCATGTTCCCATACACGACAAACAACCTACGTATTAAGTTCAGAGGCCAGCTTAAGGCATAACTTAATACGCATCAAAACAATA
Organism: Silene conica; assembly: GCA_029255685.2. Lineage (NCBI taxonomy): Eukaryota > Viridiplantae > Streptophyta > Magnoliopsida > Caryophyllales > Caryophyllaceae > Silene > Silene conica. Next base: position 82,793,328 of record CM055314.2, read on the forward strand.
TCATTCAAGTCTATGAACTACTCTATAGTTCTACCTTTAACTTCTAATCAACATTCGATCGACCTCGAGAACTAAGATGAGGGAGAGCCGGTTTCCCTTTCGGTTGCCCGACCGGGGGGTCTCTATCCTCACTATATTCCCGAACCCAATATAATGTTGCCCATCCTCCGGGGACCTCAAATACATGTCAAAGGTACACAAAACAAGTTTCAAGTAAAACCGATTAACCGTTTGAAAGTTACGATCAAATTACGAAAAACTCAAAATAGCCTACAGGGGTCCCCAGCCGGTCGGCAGGCAGCCGGTCGGCCGGCTGGTGACCTCCCAGCCTTCCTTCTTTCTTTTCAAAACAAAACAACACAAAGGCCTCCCAGCCGGTCGGCAGGCAGCCGGTCGGCCGGCTGGGAAGACCTTCCCAAGCCTTCACAAAACTCGTAACCTTTCCCAAATGCACTCCCAGCCGGCTGGCAGGCGGCCGGTCTGCCGGCTGGGCTCCCTTCCTAATCTAAGTTCTTCGCAACAAACACAACTCAAGTGACCACCAGCCGGTCGGCAGGCAGCCGGTCGGCCGGCTGGCAGCCAAAACCCTTTTTCCTAAATTTTACGAAAAACACCCAAATGCTCTTCCAGCCGGTCGACCGGCGGCCGGTCGGTCGACCGGCTCAGAGAGCCTGTAACCCAATTTCGCAAAAACGCAATTTGTGCAAACTCCATTAATCGACCTACAACATTCAAATTTGCTACACAAGATGGTTACCCAACAATATCAAACATCAATTTCTACTAATCTACCAGCAAATAAGTCCCATAACAATCCTCAAACGAATTTTAAGAGTATCCGTCGCAAAATGAGAAAAACTGAAATTATACTTTGAAGCATGTAACAATCAATTCAAGCATGAATTCTTCACCACAATATCACCCTAAACATGTTACTAAGTCCGTAAATCATCAACTCAAACATAAATCAGAAACTATGACAAGATCAACAACAAAAGTGCTAATATTCACAAATAGGCCGAGTTTCTCATTATCGTCACCTTTAAGCTTATTCCGGCAAGTGATCCTCCTCTACCACGTAAGAGTCCACGTCGGGATCGTCAAGGCCAACCCCTACAATCATAGAAAACGGTTTAAACATCCAAAAACGAATCCAAGCCAAAACAGCCGATTTTTGGAAGTCGACGAAATGAAAAATGAAAGTGATGGATGATTAGGAAATCGAACAAGGATTCCGAAAATGTACTTACTTTCGCGATTTGATGAAGAAATGAGGGAGAAAAGCTTGAAAGTAAGGAGTAAAAATGGAGGTTTTTGTGAAAAAGTTGTTTACAGTAAAAAGGGATGTTGAGGGGATGCATATGTCGACTAAAGGGTTTATAAAGGACAATTGGGTTGTCTTTTCCGTTTTGCTTAAATGGATACGGGTTTAAGAACGGATATCAAGGAAGTATTTATGTCGAGAATTAAAATGCCAAGTTGTATTCGTCTTAAGGACTTAAGGTTCTTAAGACGGATCTTACTTATCTCATAAAAATTTCCGAATTAAATTATTAAAATATTATTTTGTTACTTAAAATAATTAAAATCGCTTAAATTAGACTTTACGAAAATATGGGCTGTTACAATCACCCCAACTTCGAAAAGTTTCGTCCTCGAAACTCGAACGGATAAAAATCTATATACTATACCTCAGTCGAATAAGAAGGGATGCGCAGAACGCATCGAAGCCTCGGTCTCCCAAGTCTGCTCCTCGACATCACCGCAACGCCATAGAATCTTCACCAAGGGTACCACCTTGCTCCTAAGCTTCCTCTCCTGTCGGTCAAGGATCTTCACGGGACGCTCCTCGAAAGCAAGACTCGGCTCCAGGTTCTCGATCTCTCTAGGCAAAACGTGACTCGGGTCACTAATATATCTGCGGAGCTGGGAAACGTGAAAAACGTTATGAACCTTGCCCAAGCTAGGAGGCAAGTCCAAACGATAAGCTACGGCGCCAATCTTCTTTGCAATCACGAAAGGTCCAATGTACTTAGGGCTTAGCTTGCCCTTAACGCCAAATCTTTTTACACCTTTCATCGGAGACACCCTCAAAAAGACACGGTCACCCTCCTCGAACTCTAAGGGTCGACGACGGACATCTGCATAGGACTTCTGCCGGTCTTGAGCGGCTTTCATCCTATTCCTAATAAGCTGTACACGGTCAATGGTCTCAGCTAGCTGATCAGGTCCAAGGTCACGAACATCGCTAGCCTGATCCCAACAAATAGGGCTACGGCACTTCCTACCATATAGAGCCTCGTACGGAGCGATACCAATGGAAGCATGATAACTGTTGTTGTAAGAAAACTCCACCAACGGCAAACACTGCTCCCAAGAACTCTGAAAATCAAGGGCACAAGCACGGAGCAAATCCTCTAATGTCTGTATAGTCCTCTCGGACTGACCATCGGTCGCGGCATGAAAAGCAGTGCTCAACAACAAACGGCTACCCATAGCCTCCTGCAAGGCCTTCCAGAATCTGGAACAAAACCTCGGATCACGATCTGAAACTATCTCTCTCGGCACACCGTGATATCGGACTATCTCAGCAATATAAGCCCTGGCTAAACGATCCATATCCCAAGTCTCTCTGATCGGCACGAATCTGGCACACTTAGTTAAACGATCAACAATAACCCAAATCGCATCTTTGCCTCCCACGGTCTTAGGCAAAGCGGTAACAAAGTCCATAGATATGCACTCCCACTTCCACTGAGGAACGGGAAGCGGCTGTAGCAAACCACCTGGTCTCCTATGCTCTATCTTGACTTGTTGGCAAGTCAAGCATCTACTAACATAATCCATGATGTCTCTCTTCATCCCGGGCCACCAAAACGTAAGTCCCAAATCCTTATGCATTTTCTCTCTACCCGGATGAACGGAATACGGTGACAAGTGAGCCTCATCAAGGATCCTCTTCCTCAAATTTGGCACTACAGGAACATACATCCTACCACGGAACCTAAGGAAACCATCAGCATCAATCACCAAGTCGGGTGCAACACCACTCGAAATCTTAGCCTCGAACTTCTTGAAATCGGCATCTAAAGGCAAACTCTGGCGAATCTCCCAATATAAAGACGGCTCGGCAGTCATAGCAGCTAACCAGTCAAAATCACTACCCACCATCTCTAATCTCAGCTTCCGGAACTCGGAACACAACTCATCGGGCAATACTCTCATAGCACTCAACGAGTGAGAAGTCTTGCGGCTAAGCGCATCTGCGACTACATTGGCTTTTCCCTCATGATATAACAACTCGATGTCGTAATCTTTCACTAACTCTAGCCAACGCCTCTGTCTCATGTTAAGGTCTTTCTGTGTGAAAATATACTTAAGACTCTTGTGATCTGTGAAAATACGGCAATGAGATCCAATCAGGTAATGACGCCACATCTTCAAAGCATGAACAACTGCAGCCAACTCCAAATCATGTGTCGGATAATTCACCTCGTGAACTCTCAACTGTCTAGATGAATAGGCTATCACCTTACCACTCTGCATCAGTACGCATCCAAGTCCTAACATCGAAGCATCACAATACACATCAAAGTCCACTCCGATCTCTGGCAAAGCTAACACAGGGGCGGAAGTCAATCTGGACTTCAACTCCTGGAAGGAACTCTCACACTTGTCGGTCCACACAAATTTGGCTTCTTTCTTCAGCAACTGAGTCATCGGGCGAGCCAATCTCGAGAAATCCTCAACGAATCTACGATAATAACCAGCCAAACCCAAAAAGCTACGGATCTCTCCAACATCCTTGGGACTCTCCCAATCAACTACAGCCTCTATCTTCGCGGGATCAACCATCACACCCTCGCTGGATATCACATGACCTAAAAAGGCAACCTTCGAGAGCCAAAATTCACACTTCGAAAACTTTGCGAACCACTTCTGTTTGCGCAGAATCCCTAGAATCAATCGGAGATGCTCAGCATGTTCCTCATCGGTCTTTGAATATATCAAGATGTCATCAATGAAAACCACAACACATGTGTCCAAGTACTCGCTGAAGGTACGGTTCATCTGATCCATGAAAATCGCCGGTGCATTAGTCAACCCAAACGGCATGACTACAAACTCAAAGTGCCCATATCTGGTACGAAAAGCAGTCTTTGCAATATCAGCCTCTCTCACTGGAATCTGATGATAACCTGATCGAAGATCAATCTTAGAAAACCTCGAAGCACCTCTCAACTGATCGAACAAATCATCTATCCTAGGCAAAGGATATCGATTCTTCACGGTCACTCGGTTCAGCTCTCTATAGTCGATACACAATCTCATGGAACCATCTTTCTTCTTTACGAACAAAACGGGAGCACCCCACGGAGAAGCACTAGGTCTAATGAAACCTTTCTCGATCATCTCTTCCAATTGCTGCTTCAACTCTTTCAACTCTGGCGGGGCCATACGGTAAGGAGCTTTAGAAATCGGTCCGGTACCTGGAACAAGCTCAATAGTAAACTCCACATCTCTCTCTGGCGGTATCCCAGGCAAGTCATCTGGGAACACATCTGGATACTCACGAACGATGGATACATCTTCTAGCTTCGGTAGCGATGGTTTAGCAGCTGTAACAACACACAGGAAGGCTTGGCAACCCTTCCTAAGAAGATGCGTAGCTTTCATCGAAGAGATGACACGAACACCCTTTTGAGGGCGAGTTCCCCTATAGGAAACACGAACTCCTGAAGAACTCCTCAAGCAGATTTTCTGGTCGCGACACTCGAAGCGAGCATGGTATCGCGATAACCAATCCATACCGAGGATAATATCGAACTCCTCGAGAGGAAATCTCAGTAAGTCCGCAGGAAATGTGGCTTGACCAATAACAATAGGAACATCCCTATGGGACGAAGAGCAGGAAAACACGTCTCCAGAAGGTAAGGAAATGGAAGTCTCCTCTACCAATGAAGACTCAAGAGCTAGACGATCGGCGAACTGAGTCGATATAAATGATAAAGAAGCTCCAGTATCGAATAAAATAAGGCACTCAGCGCCAAGAACAGAAAAGATACCGGCAACAATGTCTGGATGAGCCTCTGCCTCAGCCCTAGTCATCACAAAGATCTTCCCCTTCGGCTTTCCTCCTCTGGTCGCTGCAGCAGCAGTGGCAGCCTTGCCAAGAACAGTATTCTTCTCAGGACAATCAAATGATCTATGCCCAAATCCATTACAAGTATAACACTTATAGGCATTCTTGAAGCAATCAAACCCTGGATGAAGCGGTTTACCACAACGGCGGCAAACAGTAGAAGCAGTGTCGGTGTGAAATGTGGTCTTAGCTACCGGAGCAGAGAACCTCTCAAAACGCTTCTTCTGAGAAGAAGGCGAAGAAGTAGAAGGAACAAAAGGTCTCTTCCCCTGGTACACTGATCTCTGGTGAGAAGTGAAACTGGAAGTAGCGGCACGGGTCTCAGCATCAATGGCACGAATAGAGCTCTCGGCCCAAATAGCATCGTCATACACCTCTACAAAAGAAGTAGAGTCACGACGAACCATACTCTCAATCCTCGGCCCTAGCTTCCCTCGGTAGAAATACACCCTCTCAGCCTCATCACGAACAAATCTCGATGCAAAGTGAGCTAACTGGTTGAACTTGTCAGTGAATTCTTGAACGGTCATCTTCCCTTGCTTCAAATCCATAAATTCTTTCAACCTCTGCGATCTCAACTCCTTGGGATAGAACCTCGCCTCGAGCCTGTCTTTGAAAGCCTCCCAATCAAACAACGGGTCAAGAACAGCGGTAGGTCCAGTCAACGCCCACCAACGGTCAGCCTCCAGTGTCAGGAAGTGAGCGGCTAAACGCACTCTATCCTCCCTAACGACTGAGTATAAGGTGAAGCTCTTTTCCATCTCTCTGAACCACTCTGTGAGGGCTACTGGGTCAGCCTCGCCTCCATAGGTCCTAACATGGCTTCGGGACATCTGAGAAGCAATCCAGGAAAAACTACCCGGACGATTAGCATCGCCGCCCGGCGGTGGAGGAGGTGGAACATTCTCCGCCTGCTGTCTCTGAGTCTCAAGCAAATGCTGAATTGCCTGAAGAACGATGTTATCAGCAGCTCTAGGTCTCACCATCCTTCAAAAGAGAAAATAAGGATTAGCTTAGCAATTAGCAATCACAAATAGACTACAAAATAAGTCCTTAGATCTACCCATCTCTCATTCATTATTTGTTTATTTGGTCAAGTTAAGGTTGGGGGTCACATGAGTGCGTCGGGAGCAATAATGCTCTGATACCAACTGTAAAACCCCTCGCGAAAGCGGAAATGTAAACACATAAAAGTACCAAAATTGCAGCGGAATTTAAAACTTTTAGAAGATAAAACAACATGCGAGAAGTCTTAAACTGAAACGTAAACTGAAACTGAAACCAAAATAGATAAGTAACAGTTCTAAGTACGGAAACAGAATATATATACATCGCCTGGGATGGAACATCCCTACAGGCACCAAAACATAAACAACAAGTCTAAGAGTCTAGCTAAGCGTAAACGGGTATGTCATCTGATGAAGGGATCATCACTCGCTAGCTCTCCTGTAACCCTGACCTCCAACCCTGCATGTACCTACATACATGAAAACATGTACGCCACAATCAGTGGGGAGTGACTAGAGTTCTCCTAGCCACCTTTTGTGACAACACGCAACATATAAAACAATACAGAATACTCCAACATATATCAACATGTGAAGCATAAACAACTCATCATCTGATCTCTTACCAACATGCGATTACCATGCACGGCTCTCAACTAACTTCATAAACAAATAGGAAGGAGAGCCGGTTTCCCTACTGGTTACCCAGTCGGGGGGTCTTTCAATCCAATTATTTATGAAGCCGAACTAAGAGTCATCCAATGCCTTGGATGATTTAACCACATAACATATAACAACGATAACATACTAGGCATATCTGACACTGTACCATCATCAAGGCAAGCAGATATAAAACAGCAAGTACGAAGGTTCAGAGGCGACATCTTAACGCATAACCAAGTACTAAATCATTCAGCAAGTATAAAGGTTCAGAGGCGACATCTTAACGCATAACCTAGATACCAAGTTCACTATATCAAGCAAGGACTCAGAGGCGAAAACTCAACGCATGGACCGGCTTTCACAGAACACTAGACTCAGAGGCGAAAACTCAACGCATGGACTAGCATTCAATTCACTATCACAAGTAAGGAACTCAGAGGCGAAAACTCAACGCATGGTCCCCTACTACATCACAAGGTACTAAACTCAGAGGCGAAAACTCAACGCATGTTCTAGCACCAAACACCTGCACTCCGGGTAAGGTATGACAACCTGACTGCCCCGTCGTGCAGTTGCTCTACTCGTCAGACTCAGAGGCCAGCTTAAAGCATGTCCTGACGCGATCACACATACATGTCTGGACTCAGAGGCGAAAACTCAACGCATGTCCCAGACACGACAAACAGACATGTATGGAACTCAGAGGCGAAAACTCAACGCATGTTCCCATACACGACAAACAACCTACGTATTAAGTTCAGAGGCCAGCTTAAGGCATAACTTAATACGCATCAAAACAATATCATTCAAGTCTATGAACTACTCTATAGTTCTACCTTTAACTTCTAATCAACATTCGATCGACCTCGAGAACTAAGATGAGGGAGAGCCGGTTTCCCTTTCGGTTGCCCGACCGGGGGGTCTCTATCCTCACTATATTCCCGAACCCAATATAATGTTGCCCATCCTCCGGGGACCTCAAATACATGTCAAAGGTACACAAAACAAGTTTCAAGTAAAACCGATTAACCGTTTGAAAGTTACGATCAAATTACGAAAAACTCAAAATAGCCTACAGGGGTCCCCAGCCGGTCGGCAGGCAGCCGGTCGGCCGGCTGGTGACCTCCCAGCCTTCCTTCTTTCTTTTCAAAACAAAACAACACAAAGGCCTCCCAGCCGGTCGGCAGGCAGCCGGTCGGCCGGCTGGGAAGACCTTCCCAAGCCTTCACAAAACTCGTAACCTTTCCCAAATGCACTCCCAGCCGGCTGGCAGGCGGCCGGTCTGCCGGCTGGGCTCCCTTCCTAATCTAAGTTCTTCGCAACAAACACAACTCAAGTGACCACCAGCCGGTCGGCAGGCAGCCGGTCGGCCGGCTGGCAGCCAAAACCCTTTTTCCTAAATTTTACGAAAAACACCCAAATGCTCTTCCAGCCGGTCGACCGGCGGCCGGTCGGTCGACCGGCTCAGAGAGCCTGTAACCCAATTTCGCAAAAACGCAATTTGTGCAAACTCCATTAATCGACCTACAACATTCAAATTTGCTACACAAGATGGTTACCCAACAATATCAAACATCAATTTCTACTAATCTACCAGCAAATAAGTCCCATAACAATCCTCAAACGAATTTTAAGAGTATCCGTCGCAAAATGAGAAAAACTGAAATTATACTTTGAAGCATGTAACAATCAATTCAAGCATGAATTCTTCACCACAATATCACCCTAAACATGTTACTAAGTCCGTAAATCATCAACTCAAACATAAATCAGAAACTATGACAAGATCAACAACAAAAGTGCTAATATTCACAAATAGGCCGAGTTTCTCATTATCGTCACCTTTAAGCTTATTCCGGCAAGTGATCCTCCTCTACCACGTAAGAGTCCACGTCGGGATCGTCAAGGCCAACCCCTACAATCATAGAAAACGGTTTAAACATCCAAAAACGAATCCAAGCCAAAACAGCCGATTTTTGGAAGTCGACGAAATGAAAAATGAAAGTGATGGATGATTAGGAAATCGAACAAGGATTCCGAAAATGTACTTACTTTCGCGATTTGATGAAGAAATGAGGGAGAAAAGCTTGAAAGTAAGGAGTAAAAATGGAGGTTTTTGTGAAAAAGTTGTTTACAGTAAAAAGGGATGTTGAGGGGATGCATATGTCGACTAAAGGGTTTATAAAGGACAATTGGGTTGTCTTTTCCGTTTTGCTTAAATGGATACGGGTTTAAGAACGGATATCAAGGAAGTATTTATGTCGAGAATTAAAATGCCAAGTTGTATTCGTCTTAAGGACTTAAGGTTCTTAAGACGGATCTTACTTATCTCATAAAAATTTCCGAATTAAATTATTAAAATATTATTTTGTTACTTAAAATAATTAAAATCGCTTAAATTAGACTTTACGAAAATATGGGCTGTTACATCTGGTTGTATAGATTATGAGCTTTATAACAGAGAATTTGAGCTTAAGTGAGTATATTTTACGAGTTTTATTAAAAAGAACCCGAGCGTTTTTATTAAAAAAAATTAACTCAAAATATTATATTACAAATCAAAAATAATACATATGGAATCAATAGAATTTTGAATTTAACACGTAAAAAATAAAATTGTAAATCAAAAATTTTAAAGGATTAATTGATAAAAATACTCTGAACTATGAGTGTTCTCCTCAAAATAATTCAAACTCTATTTTAACTACAAATATAACCAACTAATGCTCTCATTCACTTTTATTATAATATATGACCTGCTACCTGCTAACTAAGTAAATAAATTTCTAACCTTTCTTTAACTCGTCTTTCTCTTTTTACTTCTCTGTTAATCTATTCACCTAATCACACCACTAAAACATGCTACAATAAGTTAACAAAACAACATATTCTATTTAAAGCAGATGAGAGCATTAGTTGGTTATATTGGTAGTTAAAATAAAGTTTAGAATATTTTGAGCAGTTTACTTATAGTTCAAAGTATTTCTATCAATTAATCCAATTTTAAAAGCTCAAAACAATTGCATATATTTATATATATCTGGATATATGATCTTATTTTTGTAGATAACTATTGTTTACAAGACTAGCGCTCTACATTTTCAGAATTCCAATATAACTAATACAGTTACAATAAATTAAATACTTGGTTTAAGCACAAATTGGATAATCTATCGATCATAAAAGTGCTTATAACCTTTTTCGTTTGGACATAAACACTGTTTTTCTTTGCTGAAGATAGGTGAACTAGACTGAACTTAATGAAATTATGTTGAAATATACTGAACTGAACTAGATAAGAATTAATTTGTTAAGAAAAAAACCGAATTGAACTGAATGAAATTGAACTGAACTAAACTGAAATGAGTTGAAATCAAGTCCAAGAGTACATTGTCTTATTTTCAATTGATCTTATTACTAGTTTTTAACCCGTGCAAAATAACACGAGTATAATTGTAAGAACATCGATATATTGATTAATATTTGAAAATGTTAAACCAAAATACATGTATATACTTGTATATTTTATACTCTATTTTTTTATAATGATAATAGACTAATAGTGTAAAACACGTGCAAAAATTGCAAGTATTTGAAGTTTACACATGTTTTAAATCCGTGAAAAAAAATGCACGAATTCAGTTTTAAAACCTGATAACAAAATTTTTTGACCAACTCATTTTAATGGATAAACTCAATATTTATAACGAATTCTTTTAGAGTATTATTTTAAAGGAATGCTCTAAAATCTATTTAACATAGTTTTATAGTTCATTTATTTTGTTAACTTTTTGTACATCTCATGTTTAAAATTGAAAATTAAAACAATATTATTTATTAATATGTTTTTGTTGAAACTATTTCTTATTCAAAAAAATTACTCAAATTTTTTAATATTTCAAAAATTTACTATTATGATGGTCAAAATACTAGTCTCATTTTCATAGTAAGTTAATTTTATTTATTTTGATGTAATTTATATTTTGCAGGTTACATAACGGATGCTACTTGTTGCAAACTGAACATCGTTTATATATGTGAACCATTTACACCACTATGTCCAGATAGAAACCTTTATGCATACATGGATGGATATCATCCAACTCAACTTGTTAATCAACAAATTGCTACTTCTTCATTTTATTTCCCATCTAATATGTTTGTCCATCCTGTAGATATTAATACTCTAGTTAGCTCATAATTGTGATTTTATGTTGTTGTAATTTGTGGTAACATTTACATACTCTTCCTATTGTAATTGAAATGTTAAAATTAGTAAGAATGTAACAAATCAAATTTTCATTTGAGGATAATAAATACGGTATATTTCATCGGGGAAAGTAGTAAATTACCCTCAAATATTTGGACCTATGTGCGATTTTATGGTTGAGGTCCAACTATTAGAGGACGTTTGGTTGGAGCCTTGGGGGTTTATAAGAAAGGGAAAGGGAAACAAAGTTACTCATTTCCTTTGTTGGTGTTTGTTTGACACAAACAAAGGGAATGTAACTTTCTCCCTTATAACTAAACAACCGTCAGTAGATAAGTGGTCTTTTTTAGAGTCACCAAACAACCAATTAAGTTTTAAGTAATCCCTTTTCTTTCACCCTCTTACCCTTTCTTATTTCCATTCCTCTAACCAAACGCCCCCTTATTAATATTCCTATTACGCTCCCTCACTCGAATGCCCATTGGGCTTGAAGAGTGATTAGTTTGCACATACTCCCCCATACCGTGTGCTGGGTTTTCACTTCCTGAGTTTTCGATGAGTTTTGAGGTTGCCAGGATTCGAATCCGTGACCTTCGGTCACACTGGCTCTGATACCATGATAGATGAACCATCTCAACCAAAAGTTTAAGATTATGATTGAGGCCCAACTATTATTAATATTCCTATTACAAATTACCATGTTATGTGCAAATTAATGTGTAAGCATTTTATCCTCACACGAAAAAAAGGATTTTGAGGTATTTGTTCTATTGCCTTTTTTTCATAGAACAAATGAATTGGCTTGGGTATACATTAATACTCATATTTAATACACAAATTCTCATTGAAGACGGAATCTGTCACAAGTTGAAGAACGAATAGTATCCTTCTTACACTATGTAAGTGATGCTATCCATATATGTTCCATTTTCTCTCCACTTTCCCTCCCATTTGTCTTGTTCGAGAGAGAAACATCTAATTCGTGTTCAGTTTTATCATAAGCAAGACAGTTTGTATTTAATAACAAACAAAGTGATTCTGAAATTGTGTAAGAAATTGTCCTATATTTAACAGTGCAATGCTATTTTTACTCACAATTTGACCTTTTCATTCTTTATATTCCTAGACACAAAAGAATTTACATTGAACACAGAGTCTCCATTTCAGGACAAATATAGGCACATTGTACCTAATCAACATTTATGTACGTTGATAGGTAAGCTTAGAAGCATCTTGTTTTAATTAATCCCTTACAAATTTTACGGAATACTATTTCAAAATTCGTTAATATAATCTTATTTATATAATTACAAGAACATTTCAAGCACTCTCATGCATACACGTTATTACATCCAATTTTTTTTAACAAAAATTATAGGACCCACGACAAATAATGCGGAATTTATTACTAAAAAACCTCTATGTTTATATTTTGTATGTAAATATTAATGAATAACGAATAATGAAACTTAAATCAAAAATAATTCACGTCAAATTTTAATTACGATAATAAATTACACCACTGTATCTACGTTAGGGCTGAGCAAAAAATCCGATGATTCGAATTGATCCGTCATCCGATCCGTATCTGATCCGAATTAATGGATATCTGATCCGAAAAGTGATTTGGTTCGGATACCCGTATCTGAAATATTTTAATATCGGATCCGATATGGATATCTGGCTTAAAATTTGGATATCCGATATCCGAAAATTATCGGATCGGATATCCGACATCCGTGTAATATCCAATCCGTATCCGAGATTTGATCCATAAATATTAAATAACACTAGCTAATTTCATTTCACTCAATAACCGTCATTCACAAAACCGTAAATAACCCTCGTCTACAAAACCGTAAATTTTAATTTCTTTTCATTAACAAAACCAATAATCCACAATTCCACATTCACAAACCCACATTTTCATTTTTATTACGCTACTTTTCTTTTTTATTACAGTTTTGACAATATATGTTTACATTGATCAGATCTCAGATATTAGATAACTGATCCAAAATTTTCGGATAGTTTCGAATACTAAATTTCGGATATCCGAACATTTCGGATCAGTTCATGGATACTAAAATTTTGGATTTTCGGATCGGGTATTTGATCCGAAACCCTACTCTGCCCTAATCTACGTCATTACAAACTAATAATACGGAATTAATTAACCTCTAAATTTATGTTTTGTACGTAAATGTTTACGCTTATATTTTATACATAAATATTAATGAATAACGAATAATGAATAATTTAAATAAAAAATAATTCTAACCGAATTTTAATGAGAAATAATATTTACGTTTACGTTTACGTTTATGTTTCCTGGAGGCGTAATTTTCGACCGGGCCATTAAATGAACACCCCTGTATATCTGCATCTACTTTCAAACTATATAAAACAATCACAATCTCTTGTAGAAATGGTGGTATTACTTCTTGTAGTTATGTGGACGAAAAAATAAGAAGATTGTTATTTGTCACATAGAAAAAATGGGCATAATTCACGTACGAGACTATAAAATGCTTTAAATTGTTGAAGAGTTCATATAGATAATGCTAGCATACGTACAATCAAATAGTCAATACGTGTTCACATATATTTAAATTGCACCTTTTTATATATTCAACTCAATTTCAATATATTGGTCTATATTTTGTGTCTAGGTGAAACTAATATAAATAATCAATCCATTTAGACAAAATACTAATAACGGGAGTAGTAGATTATCTCACAATTTATTTCATCATAATTGGACGATATGTCATAAGAAATATATTGATGAAAAATTTATGAGTTATGCAATTTAAAAATAAATTTATTTAATTGAAAATTATTTTTGATGCTAAATAGAGTACATCTAATTGACATACCAAAGGGATCTATAAAATGGAGAAAGACATACACTATATTCATCCGCTGCGAGAAAAAGGAACATATATCGGAGTATTATTTTATACTTTTCTTGTTTTTGAACTTATGAATACTTTTTTTTGAGCTTATTAACTTAAACTTTATTGGTTTTTGATCATATGAGTATTCTTTTGATCTTATTACCTTAAACTTTTTTGGTTTTTGAATATATGAGTATTTTTTTGAGTTCAGTACCTCTAACTTTATTTGTTTTTGAGCTTATGTGTCTTTTTTCTGGCCTTATATTAAAGTTTATAAGTTAGATTTTTAATTATTGTTCTATCAAAACTAAAATTTAATCGATGTTTATTTAATGTTTTTGAAAATGTTTTAATAACTGAATTCAGAAACTTTATAGCAATACTCATAATTTTTTAAACAAAACTCAAAAACATTATTATAATGCTCAAAAACTATAAAACTGATAATCAAGTGGCCTGGTGTTAATCCAGTAGTAGTCGGGTTAAACCTTGAACCCTGTCGTCATCAAAAAAACTATAAAACTGGTGGTAGTAAATCGAAGATATGATCCTCCTACTGGTCCGCTGCTATAATTTGTTTATAATTATTGTTTTTTTTTATGAGAGTGTATCTTAATCAATGGAATAAGTGAGACAGAGAAAGTATATCGCAACCCTATATATAATCGAGTCATAAATTGGAAAGTTATACATACCAATTGTAAGGTTGTAAGCAACGACAAGAAATGTGGAAAATTCTATCAACTTATATCCTATTATTACGTATTATAACTTGTACGTTTGTTAATGGTGATCCAAAAGTACCATGTTATTTCATTTTTGGCGATTCGTTAGTCGACCCCGGTAATAATAATAATATAATTACCACAAGTAAATCGAATTACCCACCTTATGGCGTTGATTTTCCTGGAGGTCTTGCAACAGGGAGATTTACCAATGGTCTTACTGAGGTTGATATTATTAGTAAGTACACTACTACTCGTACATTTTTTTTATGTTTAAAACGGTATTATTAATCTGAATTTAAAACGGGTCAAGGGCAATAGCGAGATAAAAAAAAGGTTGCCAAGGAATTAACATGTATAGAAACAGGTTAAGTATTGTAAATAAATATTTTACAATGAATTTGGAACAAACTTATGAATATGATTTGAATGTTCATTGGATTTGAAGAGTGGATAGTGTAAAATTAGTATCTTTTTGGTCATGCTAGCTTTGATAACATGCAGAAAAACCATATTAAGTTATACCTTAAAGTGATGTTTAATGTTCAATCGATGAGTTAATATCTTAACGGTACCAACTTTTTTGGAGGAGAGAATTAACCAATTTATCCTTACGAAACTACAACTGAAATAGCTCGTTTTTCTTTCTCAGCCAGACTCGTGGGAATTGAAGGATTAATACCACCTTTTAGCCGTGCGTCTGGTGTCAAACTATTAAAAGGTGTCAATTATGCATCTGCGGGTGCCGGAATTCTTTCGGAAACTAATTTGGCCCAGGTATTTTTAACTGTATTTACATTATCTCACTAGTACAATCATACTTCCAAATATCTTAGATGTTTTCTTTTAAAGACACGTGTCATTTTAAAGTTAATTCAAATTAGGATGCATTAGCTATTTTGAAGAGGAGACGTTTGCTACAAGTGTCGACCCATGGCAAATCTCTATTAAAATACCTAATTTGAACCGAAATAAATTCATATACTTAGAAATTAGAACCATAGTGAAATTAAATTCGGGAAAAATTTCGGAATTAAATCCGCTAATAGCAATTAATTTTGGAATAAAATTTCGTAGACTTATAAATAAACTATTTTTTCCTCATAACATCGACCCTAAAATCTAATCCATGATTTATTACTTCAAATCTTTTTCTTATTATAAACATAATTTGCGTGTTTAATATATGTCATTCGTGGTATACCAACACATAATATCCTTAAGAATTGATTTTCAAGCACAATATGCCTTTTTATCGTCTTTAAATTTTCAATTGAGCATCAATTATAGGTTGATTAAACGAAAATGGTCATTCCCAAATTTCAGATCAAAAATATGGCTGATTTGAGATTTTATAGTGACAAAAATGTCATGATTTGAATGAAAATCAAACATGAAGTGCATCATGTTACAAACTTAAAAAATCGGGTATTATATACAAAGTGGTAAAGTTTAAAAGTACCACATAAATTTTTCCGTTTAATTTATTGTCCAGGGTGACCGGATATGGTTGGCTAGACAAGTGCAAAACCATGAAACAACAATATCGGAGCTTGAATCATTTGTCAAGGGACCAGTTAGTAAGTATTTGAACAAGTGCTTGTACAGTGTGGGTATGGGCAGCAACGATTACCTCAATAATTATTTTCTGGCTGAATCCGTATCGCGGACGAAGGTTTTGAACCCCGATCAATTTGCTAACGTTCTTGTAGCCGAATACAAATCAGTACTCAAGGTTCTTGCTATATTCCGCTGCTTCTTGAATTAAGTTTTACAGTCGTATATTTACAGAGCTAGGATGATCATTACAAAATAAATCAGAACCAAAACCTTAAGATAAACGTTGATTATAACGAAGTAATTACGTTTGGAATAATTTATAGTTTATTAATTTTGGCAGAAACTATATAATTACGGAGCAAGGAAGACAGCAATATTTGGAGTATCTAATATAGGTTGCACTCCTGCTGCACTCTTAAGGAAACACAAAATTACATGCGTTGAAGAAATTAACCTTGCGGTTAAAGTTTTTAATAAGAAACTAATATCTCTTGTTGATTCTTTGAATGTACAACTTGTTGGTGCAAAGTTTACCTTCATTGACGTTATGGCCATGCCTTCCCCTTTAGGTGGGTTTACTCTCTTTGCCGAAGTTATTCCATATTTATTTTTTTATTGTTTTTACGACGGACATTTTAATTAAAATTAAGCAATAATTATGATGGATAAACGGGTATTTATAGGTACAATCAATTATATACTTGGTTTAAGCACAAATTGGATAATTGATCATAAAAGTGATTATAACCTTTTTCGTTTGGATTTTTTCCCTGTTTTTTTCGACTGAAATAAATTGAACTTAATGGATTTTGCAGATCTAAATTAGAGTAACAGCTAATTTGTTACGAGAGAAGCTAAACTGAACTGAATAAAACCGAACTAAACTGCATTAAACTATAACGAGTTGAAATCAAATATGAAAGTACAAGTCCTTGTTTTCAATTCATCTTACTAGGGCAATAATTACGATGGATAAACAAGTCCTGTTCTTTTGGACTTCAAGTCACTTAATTTAAGTTCACTTCAGATCCTATAAGTTCAGTTCAGTTCAGTTCCTATAAGTTCAGTTCAGTTCAGATCCTATAAGTTCAGTTCAGTTCAGTTCCTATAAGTTCAGTTCAGTTCCTATAAGTTCAGTTCAGTTCAGTTCAGTTCAGTTCCTATAAGTTCAGTTCAGTTCAGTTCAGTTCAGTTCATATAAACTCAATTAAGAAAAGTTGTATACGGAGTATTATTTTTAACAACCGATACAAACATTTTGCTTTAATTATTCAATACACGTCATCTATAAAAAAACAACTCATTAATAATTTACCCGTCTTTACTCTTTAATTAATGCCAAACTATCATCCTCGTTAATGCCAAAAAAAAACAACTACTCATTATACGACACACTCACCCTCACCAATTGTCACTCTCCAATTAATCAACTTCTTCATTACCATTGTTAGAGAAAATAAATGGTTAGAAAAAATTGTAATAGTGAGTATTTTTTATCGTAGTATAATGTATGAATTATGAACAAACCATTATATATAAAGTTGAAAATATTTTAAATTACCTTGTATTTTAGACTATTTTTTATCAATGTCATATAATAATAATAATAATAATAACAACAACAACAACAACAACAACAACAATAATAATAACAATAATAACAACAACAATAATAATAACAATAACAATAATAATAGTTAACTTAAATTAAAATAAAGTTAATTAAGTTCGGGTTTTATAAGTTTAGTTCAGTTCAGATCCTATAAGTTAAGTTCAGTTCCTATAAGTTCAGTTCAGATCCTATAAGTTCAGTTCAGATCCTATAAGTTCAGTTCAGTTACTAGAAGTTCAGTTCAGTTTCTATAAGTTCAGTTCAGTTCAGTTTTTATAAGTTCAGTTCAGATCCTATAAGTTCAGTTCAGTTCAGATCCTATAATTTCAGTTCAGTTCAGTTAAGTTAAGTTTCAATCCAAAAGAACAGGGCCTTACACAAAATTCACTTCCAAAAGTTTAAGGTCTAAAGAGGTGTTATTTTGAAAATTAATTGATGTAATTAGTCTCATTTTCGTAATAAATTAAATTTATTTATTTTGATCAATAACATACTTTTGCAGATTACATAACGCATGCTACTTGTTGCAAGCTAAACAGCAAGTATTTCTGTGAACCATTGACACCACCATGCCCAAATAGAAACCTTTATGCATACATGGATGGATTTCATCCAACTCAAATTGTTAATCAACAAATTGCTACATCTTCATTTTATTCTCCATCTAATATATTTGTTCATCCTATGGATATTAATACTCTAGTCAGCTCATAATTGTGATTTTATGTTGTTGTAATTTGTGGTAATTAAGGTCTACATACTCTTCCAATTGTAATTGAAATCTAAAATAAGAAAGAATGTAGCAAATAAAATTTTCATTCGATATATAATAAAAATAAGGTATTTTCTATCGGTAAAAGTAGCAAATTACCCCAAAATATTTAGGTTTAGGTCTATGTGTAATTTGCCCTTAAATATTTTCATATATACAAATTATCCACAAACGTTATGGCTCTGTTTGGCAAACGGCATAAGCAGATTCGTAATAGCAGATAACGTTAGCATAATACGGTTAGTAGATTTTAATAGCGGGTTTGACTATTAAACTAATTTAATAGATTAATAAAGGGTGTTTGGTAAATAGTAGATTATTATACGATAATTAAAACGATTTTATGTATAAATTGAATATGCTAATACAATATGTTGCTATTAGCAACATATTTAAAAATAATAGATTCCGACAAATATGATATCAAAATATGTTGTTTACAAAACACATGAAAATAGTAGATTGATTGGTCAACCTACTAATTATACCGGAATCTATTAATTTCTTTCAATATACTGTTCATGTATAAATCAACCCAAAAAATTTCTAGGTTCTACTTCTACTAACTTCTAAGCTTACACTACGACAGATTTAATTAGCTAACAACGGTTAAAAACTGTTATAAAAAAATTAAAATTGAAAATTAATCAAAGGGAATTGAATAATGTGCTTAAATGTATTTCCTAATATTTTTTGGGTCTTCAATCGGGTTCAATTTTTAAACCAATGCTCACCCCTTGGAATCAACAAGGAATAGGAAAGTAGAAACAAAGTAAACTTTCCTAAAATAGAAACAAGGAAACCGAGTTATATAATAAGTCGGTGTAGTTGTCCTATAAATACATCAACTTACCCTAACAAAAGGGTCAAATCGAACTTGAAAACCTTACAAGTTATAACAATGTCGACAATGAGAAATCAAGTAGTTGCTCCAAAGAAACAGCAAAGACCCGCACCTAAGACGAAGAATACTCCAATTCCGCAAGATAAAAAACAACATTGTGACGATAATGAGCGTTCTTACGGACGGTCTAGTAAACCGCTTCGTCTAGTCCCATACCTTCCTTGGCGTAAAACATGGACCGACGTAGACGATAATAAGGGTGATACTCATGACCAGGATGATGATGATGATGACGATGTTGATGCGCCACCTCGACTTGATGGAAAGGCCAAGAGTTTGATCAAGAAGTTGAACGATAAGCGTCCTAATGCCGTGTTTAGTAAGGAACGGACTAATAGGACTCGCCAACGTCAACGTGCTCATCTAATTGAGGATTTTGAGGATTTTGATGATTTTGAAGAATTTGAGGATTTTATTTAAGCACAATTGTGTTTATTTTCATGGATGGGAATGTTGTTTACCCTTTTAATCATTTGTTTACCTTTGATTAAAATATCACTCACACAAAGAATACAAAAGAAAAACATTGATTTGAACGGGGATCGAGGAGTTGGTTCGTAATAATGGATTATACAACGAGTTGTATATAATAGATAATCCATATTTTGAGCTCTTTAGTAGAAATTTTGAGTTTAAGCGGAAAGAATATGAGCTATATTGTAAAGTTTATAATTAGGATTTCCTTTACACAAACATTGAGCTTACAAAAGTCTTATACAACAAAAAAAACCAATATATATAAGTTCAATTATATTTTAATTTTGATGTCAAAAAATTCAAATATAACTCAAAATAATTTAAAAGTTCAAAAAATATATAGATAAGCTTAATTAAATACATAATGGTTGTACTATACTTTTATTTATCTGATTGTATAATCGTTTTTGTGATTGGTCTGTCATTGTTTTTGGAGAAAAGAGAGGAAAAACTTTGGTATGTATAGTATACAGTGTGCAATGGAATCAATTATACGTCAGAGCTTTCCGAAAGAAAATTAATACCACCGGCTTTCCTAATTTCTAACAAAAAAAACGAAACTGAAACGAAACCGAGGAGAAGATAGACAAGCCGCTACCTTCCCTAGCGGCTTGCTCTGTTGATAAACGGTAGAAAATTATAAATACTTATTTCTTATACCTCCATTATAATCACTAAATTAAGACATATTTGGTCGAACATCTTATAAATGAAATAAGATGCGGAAGAATAGATGCATGTACCTAATAAAACGGTGGTATAATAACTACTATAATTTATCATTAATGTAGACGGAAAATTAAGAAGGTCGTTACATAGAAAAAATGAGGATTATTCATGTACGAAACAATAAAATGCTGTAAATTGTTGGAAGTAATTAAGAATTCATAAAGAGGTAGGTTACGTAGTTGACCTAATCGATACCAAGAACTCGTTTTAATCAAACACTCCTTCTATTTAAGTGAATCATTTATATTTATTTTATTTTGTAGATTATTGATAGATTATTGACTAAGACGAAAAGGCAATAGAAGTTAACATATATAGTTAGGTAATTTCATGTTTTTATTCAACCAATTTTCTATATATTGGTCTACATTTTGTGTCTTGGTGTAAATAATTAAAAAGTGATTACTTTGTTTAATAAATT
The DNA here is from genome assembly GCA_029255685.2 of Silene conica. Classification (NCBI taxonomy): domain Eukaryota; kingdom Viridiplantae; phylum Streptophyta; class Magnoliopsida; order Caryophyllales; family Caryophyllaceae; genus Silene; species Silene conica. Next base: position 82,814,451 of record CM055314.2, read on the forward strand.
GTTACCGCTTGAGCTTACAATCATTAGAAAATTAAAGAGGGTTAAAAATGTATAAAAGATTGTTTTAATTTATGAATAAACTTATGTAAAACTATTTCATTATGTAAAACTATTTCAAGTCGGCAATTACCATGACATATAATTTTTTTTTGACAAACGTAAAATATTTTTAATACAAGCTCATAGCGTTTTTAGCCAGCTTAAGAGCCACATGGCCGGTTTAGATATTTAGGAATAAAACTAAAAGTAAACGTACTACATGAAAAGAATGAAAATAAGTGCAATATCCTCGAAGATAACACTTGTTAGGTAATTAATGTCACTTCTTAATTCCTCCGGTTTGAAGGAGGAGTTGAAGACAATTATAGGTGAAGATGAGTATGATTTATCCTTTTTTGATAAAGCATGATTTCTAACGGTTTTCTTAAAAGACGACCTGCTTACATTTTAGCAAAATGATAAACATGTAGCTAACCATTGGAGATGAAAAATGAGATGTAGCTTTCAAGCATGATAGCTTTACCAAGCCACGTGCTTGCTTTGAAAATAAAATAAAAGACAAATTCTCATTGGATAAAAGCGAGAATGTGAGACCAATACAATCAAGCTACAAGATATTCTAGTTCGCCATTTGAGCAGTACATAGCTGAAAACTGTAGCTTAAAAAATTGATGTGGCAAACCAAACTACAATATATTGTTGTTATCCGTTGGAGACTTGGAGATGCTCGTACAACGACCTCCTAGGGCTTCCGGCTCGAAGAGTAAAATCCTTCCAAATACCAAATCGATGTATGTATAATAATGGTGAAAGAGCCCGTAAGGGTGGAGTTTAGTGGTTAAAACTTGAGTGAAATTTTCAGGAGACCCGGGTTCAAGCCTCCCCAAGAGCAAAATCTTGTGGAGCATTCTTGGCCCGAGTCCATGCCTAAATAAATTTCGAGCCTGTCACCCTCGGTTGGCTTACCTGGTGTATGTGTTTTGCAGGTTATCACATAATATATCCGAGGGTTTAATCAGTGCGCATCAAAGTGAAAGATACTTTACATCGGCCCTATATAGAATGTAGAAAGAATTACGCAAAACCCACCATATATATGTACATAAAAATTGACATTGAACTATAAATAGTACAACAATTAATTGTAAAGTTGTACCAACCAATATAATATATATATATATGCACTATAAATAATAATAGACCATCAATTGTGAAGTTTTACCAACCAATATAGTGAACGTTCAGGATAATTCTGAATTTCCGTATCACTCTCATATACTTTACATCGGACCTATACAATGGAGAAAGTACTATAAATAATACAACAATCAATTGTTAAGTTGTACCAACTAATTGTATGGTTTAACAAAAAACACAAGAAATGTGGAATAATATATCGATTTATTATGTAGTATTACTATTCATAAGCTTTAAATTTGCTAATGGTGATCCAAAAGTACCATGCTTTTTCATTTTTGGCGATTCTTATTCCGATGCCGGAAATAATAATGATCTAATTACCTTAGCTAAAGCAAACTACCCACCTTATGGTGTTGATTTTCCCGGAGGTCTTGCAACGGGAAGATTTACAAACGGTCTTACTATTATTGATATTATCAGTAAGTATTAGATTCGTATGTACTCTCTCCGTTTGAATTATTTATTTATATATTTTATATTCATTATAAACAACATGTTTATTAAAGGTAAATGAATAATTAAAATAGAGGCAGTCATCATCTACATTTTTTTTAGAGTCGTCAATTGATCAATTAGAGGATACAACTAGATGTATACATCTGATAGTATAAATTTCGATCTTTATAACAAAGAATTTGAGTTTATACATTCGAGTTTTATTGAAAAGAATCTGAACGCCTTTATAAAAAAATTGTAAATCAAAACAGTATATTGAAACTCAAAAATAATATATGTAAAACCCTGAGATTTTAATTTTAACCCTAAAAAATTATGTGCAAGAAAAAATTGTTAAAAGCTCCAAAAAAATTACATATAAGCTCAATTAGATTTGTATTAGATATACGATACTCATATAGATCTGGATGTATAGTCCTATTTGTGTCAATTGATTTTAGTGGTTTAATTTTGTAGGTAGGGATTTAGCTAACTCGAGTTACCTTAAAAGTACGTAATTCAATCATTTATTTACCTTTAATTCAAATATCTTGTATAAATAATAAAAAAATTAAAAAAAATGGAATGGAGGAATGTAGTTTTAGGTATTGAAAATCATCATTTGTTTTCGCAGCTGGACTCTTGGGAATTAAAGGATTAATACCGCCTTTTAACAGAGCATTTGGTGCCGACATATTAAAAGGTGTCAATTATGCATCTGGTAGTGCTGGAATTCTTCCTGAAACTAGTTCATTCGTGGTATTTTAACTTCATTTGCCTGACGTCATTATTCTTATCTCCGAATATGTTTAGTGATTTTTAGTAACACGTTAAAATGTTATTCTCATCTCCGAATATGTTTTCGACTTATTGTCTAGGGTGATCGGATATGGTTGGCTCGACAAGTGCACAACCATGAAGCAACTATTTTGGAGCTTCAATCATTTGTAAAAGGACCAGTTAGTAACTACTTGAACAAGTGCTTATATAGTGTGTATATAGGCACCAACGATTACGTTAATAATTACTTTTTACCTTTATTATCCATTTCACCGGAGAAGCTTTTGAACCCGGACCAATTTGCCATAGCTCTCGTTGCCAAATATGAACAACTACTTAAGGTACTTCACCGTTTAACTCTCGGTAACACCAAAATAGATACAGATAAAGATATAGACACGGAATAAACACGTTATTTTGGAATAATAATATTTGTTAATTTTGGCAGAAATTATATAATTATGGAGCAAGAAAGACAGTAATATTTGGACTAGCTAAAATAGGTTGCCTTCCAGCTCCAGCAATAAGGGAACATAAAATTCCATGCGTAGAAGAAATTAATCTTGCGGTCCAACTTTTTAATAACAAGTTATTATCTCTTGTTTATTCTTTGAATTTACAACTTGTTGGTGCAAATTTTACGTTCATTGATACCATGGCCATACCTCCTCCTCCTCAACTTTTTCTAGGTGGGTTCAACACTACTTTCTTTGACTTATTTCGTTATTCCCTGAATTCCGGTTATTTGTTTGCGTTTGTTCTAGAGCTGATTAAATGGCCCAATATCGGTGACTCGACCCGGTCCATCTCAAATTTTTCTCGGGTTTGGGCCTAATAGGCTGGCCCAAAAGTCAGTCGTCCGACCCAAAATAAGCCCGATATAAATATAGGGCCAGGTTTAGGCCAAATTAAAGGCCCGATTTTTGCCCGGCCCGGCCCGAAAATATTTTTTAAAAAAAAAGAAATTCAAAAGTTAGAATCGTATATCATATCACACTAATAATCAAATATTACTAATACATTGAATTATCAACTTTGCGGATAGTTTTATATTTTTATCGTACACCTTTAGTTAGTTAGTGTACTACTATTTTTTTGTCAACTCATAAATTATGTATGGTACTATGAGATTGTTCTCTTACCAAAAGACTCGAAGTCAACCACCTAAGACTTGAAAATTTTATTTCGTTGCTAATTGTTTGTTCACATATTCATTTTGTTAATTATTTTGTAATGTATTATTTTGACCCGTTTTAGCCCATTTAGGCTCGAGGCCCATTATAGCCCGAACAATATGGGCTTGGGCCAAAAAAATTGGCCCACCTTTTTTGGCCCACTGCGTATTTGGACCGTTTATTTAGCACGGGCCCGGCCCAAACCTGGCCCGACCCGGCCAATGATCAGGTCTACTGGTACAAAGACTAGAAAAAAGGTAAAAGAGTCAAATTTTTTTTTTCAAGGGTAATAAAAGAGTCAATTATTATATAACAAGTGAGACTAAATTGAGGGTGGATGATCTAATTGTCAATCAAAAGCATTCAATAAATAGAAAGATAAACTAGACCTGGTAAACAGGTCGGGTCGTGTCGGATTCGTGTTCGTGTCACCATTAAATGGGTCATGACCCCCTCAACCCTAACCCAACCTAATCAGATAAACAGGTTACATGCATCAACCCTAACCCTACCCATTTATTTTTTCAATAACCCAACCCGACTTGTGTAACTCATTTAAGTTTTAACAGATTAATTTCGACTCATTAAACCAGTGTAACCCGTTTAACCCATCCAACCCATATAAATATAAGGCATTCAAAATTAAAATTTATTGCAAGAATAGATCAATTAACCCATTTAAATGGATATATCATAATTCATATAAATTAATGGGTGATTCGTGTCGGGTTCATGTCGCAAGACCCCAACCCCAACCCGCCCATATAAGTTCGAGTCGTGTTCGTGTCGATCCAATTACGTAAACGGGTTGAAACACATTGACCCGAACCCGCTAATTTCATGTCGTGTTTTCTGGTCGGGTCAATAATTGTCGCCTCAAGATAAATCATTGATCGAAACACTTTAAAATAAAATAGGCAAATCTACTTTCTATAAAAGGAAGGACATTTCAAGCCTTCTGATTGGCTAAAATTTTTCCTTTTTTTAATTAAGAAAAAAACTAAGATGTTCCACTTACGCCCCACTATCACCAAACTAATTAATTACTCTCTTTCTTCCTAATATTCCTCCCACTATCTTTTTCTCTTATTCTATTTTACTAATTGCAAAGTTTAGTGAAAATAATAAGTATAACTATATGTTTACTTTCTTCAATAAAATTAAAAGTTTACAAATATTAAATATAAGTTGATTGGCTAAATAAAAGTCATTGTACATAAAATTAACATCTCGGATAGTTATGAAAATTGATTAAAGAAAAAAAACTAGTGATATAAGTTATACAAAAGAGAATAAATTTTAATAACTAATATTGTTCCAGATTTCATCTTATTTCTTTTTTACAAACTTTGTCAATAAAATGTATATACATCAAATTGAACGAAAATTTATACATATGTTAAAACCATAAATTACTCATAAAAATAAAATAAAAAATAATTTAAAGGAACAATAATTTCTCAAAAAATTCTAAAACAATAATATTTTTTTTTATAAAAGAACAATAATCACAGTATTTAAGTAATTTATAATAAAAAAATAAGCTAATGAAAGTTGTTAATTATTCCCCTACTTCCTCATAAATTAGTGAATCAATGAAAGTTGTAAAATTTTCAATCTGACAAATTTGCGATGAATTATCCTAATTCCTAATAAAACAGATAAATTAACAATAATGAATTTTTTCTAAACAACTAAATTTTTTATGATAAAGGACCCTTAAACTCATCCTAATCAATAAATAAATTAATTCACATATGTTAAATTAAAGACTATTGATGATAAACAATAAAAATAATTAATAATATTTTGATTTCGGAATTAAAATAATTACACCCGTCAATATTTCAAAACCTACAATAAAAGCTAATATTTTGTATATATATATCCCGTAATTTTGAAGATAAACCCGTGCATTTTTTGCACGGGATTAAAACTAGTAATGATGTGGATGGAAACTTAATAAATATACAAAATCAAATTAATTAGAGAATGATTTTGAATTTAAAAGAAAACATAAATACAAACTAGTAACACAAATACTAGATCTAAGCAAAAATTGGACATCCAATCTACAGATTTGTCTTGAAATTAAAATCTATATTCCAATTTAATAAGAATCGGCCGATTTTTTCATATATTTGCATTCATTTTTATCAAATTTGGATTTATAGAATTTGTATTTTGGGTTACTCTTTACTCAATTCGGTTTACTTTTGTATATTTTACTTTAGTTTTGGATATTTCAATTCAAAAAGGTCTAAAATAAAATAAATATATAAAATAAAAAAAAAACATTCAAGTATTAACACAAAAAGGTATTTGATCTATTTTCAATTTTAAGTCTATTAATAGTTAGTTTTGATCAATTATCTAGTTACTAAAAGAATATTAATTGAAACAATAAAAATTTCCAGACTAAAACAAGAATTGGGCTTCATTTTTATAGTTTATTCTTAAGGTATGTTGGGCTACACGGGCCAACCATTTATATACACCTTATCATTTCTCTTATTGGTCGGATTTTGTTCTTTTTCCTTACCTGAAAACTTTTATACAAATTCAATTTTATGTCGGGTAACGTATTTTGCGTGTTCTAATTTTATTTTCTTCATTTTAAGCTGAATTGAAGGGAGTAAATTTTATAAAACATTCATGTTACAATTGACAGTTTTGCGAGATTTATCCTAGGTTTTTCGTTTGGCTAAATTTATAAAATCATATTATTAACTTCCTCTTGTAAAAAAAATATATAAATTCAAGCAACCACACATTTATCAAATTATGCATATTTTTTTTATTCAAATCAAAATACACATGATAAAAATAGGAAGACATTGTATAAGGTCTATACTAATTTTTGAGTCGTCGATTTATTTATTTATTTTGTAATTGAACAACAAATGAAGAAATTTTTTTTTCTACAGATTACATTACGGATGCTACTTGTTGCAAGTTAAATATCGGCCTTACATGTAAACCATTGACACCACCATGCCCAGATAGAAACATGTATGCATACATGGATGGATTTCATGCAACAGAAATTGTTTATCAAAACATCGCAACATCTTCATTTAATTCTCCATCTAATATGTTTGTTCATCCTGTAGATATCAATACTCTAGTCACCTCATAATTGTGGTTTTATGTTATTGTAAATTGTGTATAAGATTTACATACATAACACTTCCTATTGTAATTAAAAATTAAAATGCCAAAACAATTTTTCATTCAATATTAAGAAATACGGTATATTCAAATATATTGCAAAAAAAATGTTGTGTTCTAGATGGGTTTATGTTAAATGTATAAGAGTAATTTGATATGTAATGAATGTATTACGAATTTGTATTTCTGTAAAAGTCAATTACAATTTGTATAAGTGCTAGTATGTATAGTAGAGCTCAATGTTGTTTAGATCAGGATTCTACTTTGCATCGATGAGCTTCTTAGGATCGAATTAGTAGGATAAGATCGTAGATACGTAAGATCCTACAAATTAACTAAAATACATAATTGTTTTATCAAAATATGTTAAAATCCCCTCGTTAAATTTCAAAACACTTTTATTTTGGCATGTGTCTACTCATTATTCTCGTTTATAGTAACTTTCCATCTTAAAATTTAAATCCCTGTGTTTAAATGAGTTAAAATATCAAAAATGTATTTCCTTTGACTAAACCACGATGAATGTTTTATTATTTCTTATGACTCACGAAAACTCATAACATTAATCATATTGTGTTTAGGCATAATGTATTTTTACTATGACATCTCAAAGGTATTATATGCCGCAATACATTATTAAGGGTTATTTTATGCAAATCTTTTATTTTTTTCAATAATTTATACTAGAATAGAAAATTCCCACGATTAATAGCAATCCATTTGTGTTAATAATATGCTATGTTACTCTAATTTAACGTCTATTTATCCAGTGATGACACGCTAGACATAAAAGGTGAACGATATTAAGGATATCATTGACACATTCTTAAAAGCAGGGGATATGAACAAAATGACAAAACTACAGTGTACATGGTACTATAGAAAATTTTAAATATTTTTTCGATCTTTGATTGACATAGGTTTGCACCAATGCTCAACCTTAAGTAGACTTGGCTCAAAACCCGAAATTGATCTGAACTACATCACTCGAATTGACCTTACCCAACCCAAACATGACCCATGTTTTCTTAACCTGTAACTGACCCGACCTGAAAATAACCTAATTCGAAACCACTCAACCCGTAAATGACAGAAAAAATATAACTCTTATCCATTGGACCCGAAAATGATTTGATCCAATAACTAGATCCGTTTGACCCAAAATTAATATACCCAATCAACAAACCCAAAACAGGCCCTATATAACCCAAAAATCAATTAAAGACCCGAATTAGCCCAACTCAAAGGCAACCTATTTGACCCGATTACCAAGTCTATCCTAATATAGTCGGTAATCACTTCTCAAAATACTTGGAGTGCACGGCAATCGAAAAGAGAAACAAGTCAGCAAAAACGCGTAAAACAAACAAATCCAAAATAAGGAAAACCGATTTATATAAGTCGGTTTAATTTAATTGTCCTATAAATACTTTGACAAATTACGTACTCAAACATCAAAACAAACAATAAGCTTGAAAACCTTACAACAATGTCGACAATCAGAAATCAAATAGTTGTTCCAAAGAAAGAGCAAAGACCCGCTCCCAAGCCGAAGAATACTCCAATTCCGCAAGAGGAAGATCAACATTGTGACGATAATAATGAGAGTATTTACGAACGGTCTAGCAAACCGCTTCGTCTAGTTCCGTACCTTCCTTGGCGTAAATCATGGACTGAAATAGATGATAATAAGGGTGATACTCATGACCAAGATGATGATGATGATGATGATGACGATGTTGATGTTGATGCGCCACCTCGACTTGATGGGAAGGCCAAGAGTTTGATCAAGAGGCTCAACAAGTCTCCTAATTCCGTCTTTAGTAAGGAACGGACTATTGCTAGGAATAGGTCTCGCCAACGTCAACATGCTCATCATCTAATTCCGGAATTTATTTAACCATGTTTCTCTTTATTTATTTTTTATAGATAGTCAAGTTGTTGTATGAGACGGTTTTATGTTAATTTGTTATTGTTGTTATTGTAATTGTCCTCTTGTTAAATAAGACGGTTTTATGTTATCGTTTGTTATTGTGTAGAAATATGTTTGTCATTCTCTAGTCTGCTTATAAATGTCTGAAATAAACCCGCGTATTTCTTGTACCAAGTAATTGGCCTTTTGAGAGCCTACTTATGAGATGGCCTTATGGAATGTTCTTTGGTTGTCGGAATCATCCTGGCTATCTAGGAAGTTTTGTGAGGCTATACGAAACCTTAAAATTGAGTTAGGACTTGTTCTTTTTCGGCTAAAATGAGCTGAATTGAATTAATTGGAGCAAAGCTTAATTTAACTATATTGAGTGAAACAAAGGTGAAGTGAATAGTTTATTTTGTGAAGAGATTAATTGAATATAATTGATTGAACGTAAATAAAACATAACGGAATACAACCAAGCAAAATTAAAAAGAGCTGAAATTAATTAAGCCAAAAAGAACAGAGCAAGTATATATCAAGCATGTTTTTGCTAAGATTTGATCAATTTCTAACTTCGCATTTCGTCTTAATTAATCTAGTTTGTTTGATTTAATTAAGAAGTTTAATTGATGGCTTAGAATGAGAAGAACACATAAAAACTTTATAAATGCATTCGATGTCATTCAAAACACACACTCACACGTACAGTCACACTCTAAACATTACATAATTAATAACACGATTAACGAGTAATTATTTTTAATGCAAAATGCTGATGTCTGAGATTATTAAAAAAAGTAGGGCATTCAATTGATAGGCTTAATTAGGCTAATCTTCTTCTCTTCCAAACAAAGATCAGCTCTCTTTCCAACATTCTGCGCAAACATAAAAAAGACAGCATATATAAGTATAAATCTCACAACCTAAATCGGTTATGGGTGGACCAGGCAAATGGGTCAATTGAGTCTGGTCATATCGACTTCAGGTCAGTTTCAGGTTAATTATTATCAGGTTATTTAGAATAATGATCCGTGTGCAAGAATAAACATTCTTGATTTCATGGAATCATGGTAGTTGAGAGGTCTCAGGTTCAGTTACCCGCTGGGGTGATGACCACTTGGCCACTGTAGCCCCCGAAGGTTTTTTAATATGGTTCATGTGGTGGTGCGGGAATGCATGGGCCCGGGATTAAACCCCTCGTCATCGGAAAAAAAGCATTCGGGTAGGTTCAAGTTTGTCAGATCTAGTCATGGTGCCACCAAAACTCGATATCTAAGTACATATCTCACACAAGCAGAGCGGGTGGGACGTAGTGACACGATGCAGACGACAGGTATGGTGTCGAAACTGAATAAGGCATGAGGTAAATGAGGATGATTAAATTGTACCTTAGTTAAGCTGGAGAGTTGTCTGGTCATGGCGAGAGTAGTGGTTGTTATTGGGTTGAAGAGCATTAACTTGGAAGTAATTCCGGGAGTCAAATGACTGAGGTGGTGGTGCGAGCTCATACTCGCTGCTTCCACCGGGCATCAAGCTCATACTTTGCTGTGCTCTCTCATTTTCTGCTATCTGCTATGTAATTTAACTATCATTTTGTTTATATCAACAATTTGCAGCAAACTACGGAAGAGGAAGACCCGTCACAAACAAAACGAGAGACGACTAACCTTAGCTCTAAGATACTGGTTGTTGTTGTGCAGTTCGACTTCCTGCATGATTGCGCAAACAGTTCAGACAAATCAGACCGATGTGCAGTTTATGAAGCATCGTATCATATAACTGCCTTGCGCAAGACTAACGGTAGTTTATGAAGGCGATATAGGAAACAGAAGATGTACCCTTTTCTGCATGAGCTCGATCTCAGCAAACAGCAGCTCATTCTGTAAGACACGAATTAATTAAAAACATCGTCAACTTGATAATAATCTTGTTCTGAATTGAGTCGGAGATTATTGAACTGTAAGAGCGATTGATTAAGGTTAATTAAGTAAGCTTGCAGAAATGCAGGAGTTGAGAGGTCTCAGGTTCGATTACCAGGTGGGGCGATGACCATTTGGCCACTGCAGCTCCCGAAGCGGGTGGCTTACATGGTCCATGTGGTGGTGCGGGAATGCATGGGCCGGGCGATTAAACCCCTCGTTATAAAATAAAAAATAAAAAAAGTAAGGAGTATGTATGTACCTTTTTAGATCGGATGCGGCTAATTCCTTTTTCAAGTTTACCCTCAAGGTTCTTGAGTTCCTTCATGGGTAGACCGCCAAGGTCTTCACCCATCAAATGCCTGTAAAGCTTCCTTTTGTTGTGTCTCAGTAACTATGTAAATATTGACTGTGTCGAATTAGGTACATTTATCCTATGAAATTTACCTGGTATTATCTGTTACTGAACGGATCTGGGTCCTCAATTTAGCAGCTTCTTGTTGATAGTACTGCAACAACATTATTGATCCAACATAAACAGCATTAATGCATTATCCTAATGTCTCGAGCTATGGGGTTAGATGTCCGCGGCCTTTAACCTAGTAAGTTGAAAAGGGTACCTGAGCATTGGCTTCAGCAGCAGAGCCGGCACCAGAGTTGTCGGAGCAGGCTTTCTTGTACCTGTCTATGGTACCCTTGACGCTGCAGCTAATCACTGTTAATTAGTCACTCTAAACATAACACTCAAACCCAAACAACAGGGTAGAGTCGATTAGCAGGTTTAAGGCCAATACAGTGTGTGTAAGAAGCGTTGTGCCACTACACCATAAGTAACCGATGTGGGTTGCAAAACCAAGACCCAACTACATAGTCGACGTGCAGAGAACACAGTACAACGTTAACCCAGCTAAGGCCCTCTTCTTTTCGGTTGAAACGAGCTGAATTGAATTAATTGGAGTAGAGCTTAATTGAACTAAATTGAGTGAAACTGAGGTGAAGTGAATTTAGTTGAGTTAAAAGTTAATTTTGTGAAGAGATTAATTGAACATAATTGATTAAATTTAAATAAAAGTTAACGAAATACACCCTAACAAAGTTGAAATGGGCTGAAATTAAGCCAGAAAAAACAGGGCCTAAGAAGACTAAAGAATTAACACATTGATGCATAGCTTGAGGATCTATGAGTGTAATTAAGCATGCCTAGCGGCCTAACAACCGAAATTTTGTTCCGTGTCTCATTTTGTATCTCATTATCTACTTCGACACATGAGCCTTTTAAGTTTTAACATAAAATTAGTTGTCTATCATCCACCCCTCGACAAATTGTGACTAATTAAACTCCAAGTTCAAATCTTAAAATCGTCTCAAAACAATTTTGTCTATCGGTCTGCCATTGCAAACAATGTGCAAAAGAAGCTCATATGTCCTACACACAGGTTCTCAAAATGTAAAGCAACTTACATACTAAGGCCCTGTTCTTTCTGGCTTAATTTCAACTCCTTTCAATTTTTCTTGACTGTATTCCATTAAATTTTATTTACGTTTAATCAGTTATGTTCAGTTAATCTTTTTACAAAATTAACTTTTAATTCAACTAAATTCACTTAACCTTAGTTTCACTCAATTTTGTTCAATTAAGCTCTATTCAAATTAATTCAATTCAGCTCGTTTCAGCCGCAAAGAACAGATCCTAAGACGGTTTTAAGAGAGACTTGGTGACATATCCGAGTAAACTTAAATACAAATTCCCAAAAAAAGAAAGATGAATTGTCATAACATAATAATTCAAAATTCATGACATCGCAATACCAAAAATACCAAAAGGAAGAACAAGTTTATTAATATTTAATATAAGCTAGGTGTCAAATTAATTAAATCTGACACAAACATCTAACTACCAACTAAAACCCTACATCTTAATTAGTTAAGAACTTATGTCTTAATCATCATACAAAATCTATGAATCCAATGTAAATTAAATTAGGATTATTACAATTTTTTTTTATTTATTAAATTTCAAGAACTTTATTTAAAATGGTAATTTTTATTACCATTTAGTCAATTATTTTTGTTTTACTTTGTCATATGAACACTTGCTTTTTTTACTTACTATGTTAAGTAAATTTTCTAAGTATAGAAGTGACAGAATTTAGCGATGTCTGAATGGTCAAAGTATGTATTTATTCCTTAACTTTATTTGGGTACATAGTTATGATCACATAGATTTCCATTACAAAATTGATGAGAAATTTAATTTGTAGGTGCCCTGTACAACGTCACTCTACACGTAGAGATGTAATCGAGCCGATTTGAGTTTGAGTACGGGTGGGCTTGGAATCAGCTCAGAAGTTTGAACTTGAACTCGAAATCGGCTCGGAATTATCCGAACTGAAAAAATCAAAGCTCTGAATCAGCTCAGATTAAGCTCGAGTTCAACTCGAGCTCTATTCGAGCTCGGTTAAATAATTTTTTTTTCTTTACTTTCCTGAATTTGTAAGTCAAAATAAAAATAAATATATTTTAATACAAATACAAATATACTCCCTCCGTCCCGATCAATTGTTATTTATTGCTTTTGACACAAAGATTAAGAAAAGAAGTGTAAATGAATTTGGACCACACAAATTATATGGCCCCACATGTAATCAAATGTCATCCACAAAAAGTTGCCAAAAATGGAAATAGATAACAATTCAATGATACACCCAAAATGGAAATAGATAACAAATGACAGGGACGGAGGGAGTAAAAGATTTGTCATCTATAAGAAACATATGATTATAAAAGTTAAAATGATATTTTTTAGGAACAATAAAAATGACAAAATGACAAAATAACTAAAAATAATAGATAAAACGAGCCTTACCGAACATCCGATTTCGAGCTCTACTAAGCTCGGAATCGGCTCGGATTTGGTCCACCCGGACTTGGAATCGGCTCGGAATTAGTTTTGACCGATTTCGAGCCAATTTTGACCGAGTTGATTGCGAGAGCTCTACGAGCCGGCTCAGATCATTTACAACCCTAATATTGTTGTTTGTACGCCCTACAATTAACTCGTGTTTTTCTTAGAATCGATTTTATTTTGGGAAATTATATTTTTTTTTATAAGAATACGAGTAACTTTTATAAGATTGAAAAGTTAACGACCTTGTGAAAAAATTAAGAATCACAATTCACATATTATTATGTCTAGTGATCGAGGGAATACTCTTGGTACTATAAGTCGAGTAATATCATCTGACTATAATGAATTATAATTGATGATTAATAGTTCATAATGATACGAAGTTCAGTACCACACATAAGTTAATTTCGTGTACAAAATTATAATCACAATGACATACCTAAAATCTATTTTACACTCGTGTGAAATCACGTATACTCCATATTTCAAAAAAAAAAAAAATTGTCACGAAAAAGAAAAAATGTAATCCGTACTTATCCTAAAGGACTTTAAAGATATAAATATCACAGTTTTGTAGTTTTATTTTCATATTTTACAGTTTAATGCTGTTTTATCGAGTACATTTTTAATTATCAATGATTTACTGATTAAAACGACCTGTTTCAGATAATATTGAATTTCAAAAACATCGAACATTTAAAACATTCAAATATAAAAACATCCCATCCCATATCGCATAACAAAATATAGGAAGTACTCAATATGAGGTGAATTACACATAGGTAAATAAGATAAATTTATCAAAACCGTATAATATTTTAGTTAAAAAAATGATGCATGATAAATCATTAGAAACATACCCAAAATAGTTACCGTACCACAAATAACTCAGCTTAGATTGAGTAGAAGTAAGAACAAACAGTAAAAAAAAGTAAATCATGAATACATTTTACTGTATTTATTCTGATTTATTCTTGTACCAAATCAAAATCATCATTAAAATCTACGAAATCCCACAAAAAACCCAGTAATTATAATCAGTCAAATCAATCATTAATCAATTTAATCTAGTCTAACACGAAAAGCTACAGTTTTTTTCAAAAAATTCAGTTTTTCAGTACAGTAACTTTTTTTATTTACTGTGATTCACTCGTTTCTGACGTGATATAATTTAGTATGAATTGACAACAACTAAAATAAAGAATTTACTTTTTTTAACTTTTTACATATTTTTTTAATATTTTATTGTATTTTTATAAATAATTTTATTACCTAGTTCACCTAGATTTTGGTGATACCTTAATCTCCTCGACGTATTGCAGTGATATGATTGGCTTGAAATAAATCAACGGTCAAGATCACATCACGTGTCAACATCCCTTTTTACCTTTTGGTTATTAACCGTCGGTTACCCTAATATCCACCATTTTTATCCTATACTTCAAGCTACACGCCTACAACTCTGACTACACTTTAATTGCATAGCTTAAATTCTTCATATTTCAAGGTTTTACTTGGTCCGACTTTGATCGATTTGAATCGGGTTGTGAAACCTATAAAAGTTAGCTCAATCTCGGTCGATTTGAATCGGGTTAGATTACGTTCCTCCTCGTGAAAGAAAAAGGGTAAATAACCTAACTCGAAAATAATGATGTGGTTGAGGATATGGGGTCAGAGAGTGTGGAATGTCTCGTCCGACCTATAAAACTTTAGGTAAAATCATTTGTCTTTACTTCTAACTAGTTTCCAACCAAGTGGGCCGGGAAATTTTAAATGAGAAAACTCAGAGTCATCAGTTCTGGTATCGGTACAATCAGGACCACTTTCCTACTAAAAGATGATAATATGATATACATTATATCATTATATTAATTATTAAAAATTGATTTATTTATTTTTAATAAAATTTTAAAAATAAAAAATGAAAAATGAAAAAAATATATCTATATATACAAGATCTAACTAGTCCCAAGAAAGATAAATAATTTTTCCTAATAAAGTGAAAGAAGATGATGTAACTTGAATTCATAGACACACAAATGAACAACTGTATGTCACACTTTAACTTAATCACTGAAACAACAGCAGTAGAAATTTTGTTGGTTTTTGCAATTTAAGCACACAATCCTTTTATTATTATTTGTTCTTTTAAATTAAAAATAGTAAAGTTTTTGTGTAAAAAAAATAATTAAAAAAATTAACAAAAAAAAAAAGTAAGATCCTTTCACAATCTAAGTGAGTTACTATAACTCTTATGTATTTTAATTTTCTTTCACTATTGCAGTTAAAAGACTTTACCCTAACTCTTGGAAATTTAATCATATCATTACCCCTTTCTTACTTCTTTCTTGTCAGAATTCTTCTTACTTCATCACCCCCCAAAATATTAAAAAAAATCTTAAATTATAGAATAAGACGGGTTTACAATATGATTCTTTGTAAGATCGTCTTACCGTATGGGACGGTTCTTTTAGCATCTGTCTCATTACTCTCATACCTTTTTAATAAGACCGTGTTACCCTTTTCTTCTTTCTCGAAAAAGAGGTAAATTATAGAATAAGACAGTTCTTTTAACAATGCATCTCATACCCTTTTCTTCTTTTTTGTCAATTCTTTTAACATTTGTCTCATACCATTTTAATAAGACTATCTTACGGTTTGAGACGGTCATACCTGCAAATTATAGAATAAAACGGTTCTTTTCTTACTTCTTTTTTGTCAGAAAACCAACACCCGAAAAAATTCGGAAAAGATGTAATTAAATCATAGAATAAGACCATCTTACAGTTTCGGTGTAGTTATGTGTAAACCCTAATTAGGGTAACAAGGGAAAAAAAGATATAAATAAATTGAAAAAAAATGCTAAAGTAAGAAAAGCAAATCTAGGAAACCTGATGTTGTTGGAGTGTATATGCTGTAACTACTAGCTATAATGTTACTGAAATTGACCAACTTACCTAAATTTGAGTATTTTGCAATAAATTAGAACATTACCATTTTATATTAATAGAAGTATTATAAGCCCTAATTTTGGTTAGTTTTTGACCAAATTAGTATCTATCATAGATGACATCAAGTTGAAGGGTTAACTAATTATAGGTTAAGAAAATTAAGTTATGTAAGACCATATTAAACCCTAATTAAGGTTATGAAAATTATTATAAAATGTTGAAGAAAATTGAAAATTAATTGTTTTATTAGGGTGAACCCTATTACTATATACTCCTAGTATCTATTATTATTACAATTAGTTGTAATTTAGAGTTGGTATATGATGGGTGTTTTAACCAAACTTTAATGAGTGTCCTTTTGTTTTATCTTTATGGGTAACCAACCCCATCACCCTCATCATCTAGCATAGCATCATAGATCATGGGCATGTATGTACTAGTGATGAATAATAATGGTTCTTTGAAAACAAAAATGTGAAAAAATTGGCATACGACATCTACATAACCATCGGAAACAATCCGGATACAAATTTGTAAAAATCGATGAATAATAATGATTAATTTTAAATAAAATGTGAAAAATCGTCATACGACATCTACAGAACCAGCAGAAACAACCCAAATACAAATTTGTAAAAATCGATGAACAATGTTTCTTTCTTTAGAGAAAATGTAAAAAATCGTCATACAACATCTACAGAACCATCATAAACAACCCGGTCACAAATTTGTAAAAATCAATGAATAATATGATTTAATTTTAAAAAAATGTGAAAAATCATCATACGACATCTACAGAACCATCAGAAACAACCCAAATAAAATTCGTATAATTTCTTTTAAGAAAATGTGAAAAATTGTCACACGGCATCTACAGAACCCATCAGAAACAACCCGAATACAATTTTGTAAAAATTGATAAACAATCATTTCGTTTAAGAAAATGTGATTAATGGTCATACCACATCTACAAAAACATCAGAAACTAAAACCCGAATACAAATTTATACTAAAAAGGAAAAAAAAGTTTTAAAATTATTTTTTTTTTATATTTTATTTTTTTGCAACAATGGAGAGGGAGGAATTTAGGGATGCTGATCTCACAGACCTGAAATAAAACTTTCCCAAAAATTGAATCAGATAAATTTATATGCCTATTCTATATATGTGTTGTTATTTCTTCACTTTTATTTCTTCTTTAGTCTGAAAATCTAAGTACAATTCAAGAAAATTAGGCTTACTTACTCCTACTATATATTTCCATCTATATTACAAACTAGATCTATGTTTCTAGCAATCTAAACAACTCTTTTAAATAATACTAAAATATTTCTTTTTTAAGCTTTTACAATACAAAAATACAAATATCTAACAAAATCAACACGGAATATAATTATAATATATAATATATAATATATAATAAAAATAGGTAAACAAATGACGGAAACGGAGGAGAAAATATAATAGATATACCTATGATTAGCATATTCATAGAGACGGCCGCGGCTAGAGAAGACAATAAGGGCAACTTCAGCATCACAAAGAACAGATAATTCATAAGCTTTCTTAAGCAATCCATTTCTTCTCTTGCAGAAGGTAACTTGACGATTTGTCGTGTTTTCGATACGCTTAATCTCGATTTTACCTCTTCCTAATTTCCTTTGGCTTGATGGTGAACCTTCTTCCCTTGTAATTTGGCTTGAAAACTCCATAATTCAGCTAACTGAAATCATTATTATTATAATAATAATCAACATCATTGTTAATTAATTACCCATTTGTTTGTTAGTAGATCTTTAGTGTTTAGTGATTTGGGAAAGTTTTCCGTCCCTCCGTCTCAATCGTGGGACGGAGGGACGAGTATAAGAAGTGAAACATAGCGAAGAATGAAGAGATTAATTAGTAAGTAGATGTTTTAGTGTTTAACTAATTAAATGAATAAATGAATAGAAAAAACTAACCTTTGGGAATAATTAAAAAAATTAAAAAAAGGGGGAGAGGGGGATTAAGAAGACAAATAAGAGAGAAACAAAAGAAAGTGAAAAATGGGAATTGTCTGACCTTTTTCTTCTCAAAAAACTCTGAAAGAAGAAGATTAACAAAGGAAAGGAAAATGGAAGTCAAGTTTCCTTTGCAAGTGGGTATTTATAAAAGTAGAAATCATTTAATCCTACTACAACTATTTTCTCATTTCTTTTTTTTTTTTTAATATTTTTTAAAAATTAAATTAAAAAACTAAAAAATTTAAAAAATTAAAATGGGTTTTATTTATTTATTTATTTATTTATTTACTTATTATAATAAATAATAGGTCACTTATGTGACGATTAGACAAAAATAAAAGTGCATAGAAAACCACCAATGCTTTGTTTTATCCCACCAAATGAGTTTTATTCGATCTGTCACAAATTTGCAACGGATATTGCCGTCACAAACAAGAGTTTGTGTATAATAAAAGGTGGAAAAAGTTGAGGATGAAATAATTACCCTGAAGTGTTTTATGCCCTTTTCTCACCTCCCTCCTAACAAAGAAGACAAACCAAGGTTGTGGAATATCTTTGTTTGGACGGCTTTGGTTGAAGGGGAGAAGGGTAGGAGGATATTATTACGGAGTATTATTATTTTTATACTTTTTTTTTTTATTTTAATATTTTCGTTCGGTTTATATTGTATAAGATCGTTTTATATAAGTTTTTGGGTTATTTTAATTATATTCAATTAATATTCAATTATAAAAAAATGTCATTTTGGAAATATGGGACTTAGGTCCTGTTCTTTCTAGTTTAATTTCACTTCTTTTCAATTTTACATGGTTGTGTTCCGTTAAATTTTATTTACGTTCAATCAATTATTTTTAATTAATCTCTTCACAAAATTAACTTTTAATTCAACTAAATTCACTTCACCTCAGTTTCACTCAATTTAGTTCAATTAAGCTCTAGTTCAATTAATTCAATTCAACTCGTTTCAGCCGAAAAGAACAGAACCTTACTTTAATGTTGGTGATTGACTCGTTTTTATTTTTTGGATGCTCAGAAAATTTGCAGCCGCTATTTTTCGTTTGCAGTGGTAAATTGACAAGTATACGTGATAGCCTGCAATCACGTACATAAGGTTGACCACCTTTATTTAAGGGATACAGTGACCGATTTGAAGTCTACAAGGCATTGCTCTTGGTGAGACTTGAGCCTAATGGCCTTGAGAGTTTCACTCAAATTTTAACAACTAAAATCTATTACTCTTGCGGGCTAATTTACCAAACCATTGCGTTTGGCACATCTACTCCGTTCATTATCATACTAGGGCGGTAAAACTCTTCCTCAAGAGTTTTAGCACTCTTGCATTCGCTGGGCTCACACTCAAGACCTCGTATTAAGCTACAACAACTCATTATTACTTGATCTAAGTGCTCATAAGTAACATCTTTGTACCTGTGAAATAGACACTTTGCTTTCCTTAATGGGTGTGACCGTGCGAGTACACGGCCCATACTCAATGCGAATTAGTAATATATCAGAGCTCAACAGCTCATGATTATGTGACCTAGGTTGTGAGAAGAAACTTGGTTATTAATAATAGCCTATTATTTAGCAGATCCTAAAAACGACGATGTTAAACAGGTTCAAAATCATGTGGTAAAGGTGAAAAAGAAGCAAACTAAGGCCTAAGATGACCTCATAAAAGGAGTATTGGAACAATTCAATGTAAACGAGTTTTGACTTCTGGTTACAAGACTCTCGTTGAATTACAAACGAAACTTACATACACCGTAATTGATGAATGAATACACAAATTCTCATTTAGGACGGAAGTATCCATTTTAAGCTTTACTGTAAGCCATTTGCATAGACAGGACAAATTTCTTGATTTTCCCGAATTTTTTTTTTTTGTCTCATTCATACAATTTGATATTACCTGACCCGCTGAACTTAAGACGAATATATGCGTCTTAAGCGAGACTTATATATTGTCTATGTTGAAAAAATTGTGTGCTGCGCGTTATGATGAATTTGAAACCAAGCTTGGCTTGAAAAGTCATTTTGACAAGAGCCGATGGTAGTAGTTAATACTTAATAGTTGAAGATAGGTGTGAGAAGATCATCTCAATCGAAATTGTAAGGTGATATACTGAGTATATATATAGTTAAGGTCGATTAAGGGTGAGATTATTAATAAGACTTTTTAAAATCTTAAAACTCTGTCACAACAACTTTCACTAATTTTGATTACCTTTTTATTACTCAGATTTACCTCTTTTTTCTAAAAAAAAAGATATAATACATGAAATCCGCTAATTTGATAATTTCTAATGAAAATAGAGTTAAGACTCACCCAAATTCTTGAGTTGAGTCTTGAATTCTAAATATTATTGGTAGTCTTGAAACGAGACTTTGGTAAGTCTTAGGATAAGACTCAACTAAGACTACCAAAGTCTGAGGTGAGTTTGAACAATTAAGAAATAATAAAAGTTAGTGAAAAGTTGATGTGGTAGGGTTTTAAGATTTTGGAGTCTGACGAATAACCTTACCCTAAGGCTCTGTTTGGCAAAACGAGCTGAAAAACTACCTGAAACCTGAAAAGGTACCTGAAAACTGAAAAGTTAGCTGAAATCTAAAAAGATAGATGATAAGGTAGCTGAAAATTAGGAGCTGATAAGCTGACTGATTATATAAAAAACTGTTTGGCAAACTAACTGAAAAGGTAGCTTATTTTAGTGAAATGACAGAAAAGGATATAATAATTATTTAGTATATTATAGATTGAAGGGTAAAAATGTAATATAACCTAGAATCAGGTACCTGAAATTTAAAATGTTACCTCATGTAGCATTTCATTTCAGGTAACTTATTTGATCAAATAAGCTACTTGCCAAACACTCCCAAAAAAATTAGCTACCTGATTCTTTTGACAAAAAAGTTATTTCAGACAAATCAGGTACCTGGAGTGCGTTGCCAAACGGAGCCTTAAGACTCAACTTAACAAAGTCTTAAGTTGAGTCTTAACAAAGTCTTAAGATTTTGGGTGAGTCTTGACCCTACTTTCAGTGGAAATTATTCAATGTATGGATCTCATGTGGCATTTATTTTGTAAAAAAAAAATATAAAAAGTAGAGTATGAGATGAGTTTGACGGATAATATATCCCTAAAACTTTCCAAAGTCTTACGACGGTGCCACATCCGCTTTTCGCTAACTTTTACTATTTTTTTATTGTTCAGACGCACCTCAACCTTTATACATTATCCGTCGGACTCACATCAGACTTTACTTTTTTACATTACTTTTTTTACAAAAAGAAATGACACATGACAACCAATCATTGGATAATTTCAATGGAAAGTGGGTCAAGACTCACCCAAAGTTTTAAGTTGAGTCTTGGATTTTCAAAAATCAACTTAAGACTTTGTTGAGACTTTGTTAGATTATTGGTACTTTTGAGTAAGTCTTGTCTTAAGGCTTGCCAAAGTCTTGTCTTAAGATTAGCAATAATCTTACTCTCTACGGTGGGCGGTGGATCTGAAATGAGTATGAATAATAAAGAAATAATAAAAATTCGGAGATAACTGATATGACAGAGTTTTAAGATTTTTGAAAGTTTTGTGGATAATTTCCCCCTTATGATATAACACAAGAATTTAGCTATCCAAATAAATAAATATGTGAAAAATGAAGGTTTACATCCAATTAGAGTATAAACCAATTTTGGATTTCCAACAATGAGGTTCATAAGTTTAAATTTTTGGAATAGGTGTTTCATGAAATGATAGGAGAGTCAGTGTGACTAATAGGTCATGAATTTTCACCTTCTAAATTTTAAAGTCGAATATTAGAATTAGGTATGAGGAGGCTTGTAGTTACATCCACACTTTAAATCGAAAGACATTAATATGAGGGAGTATATTAAAGTATAAAACTGATCTTAAAACTCTAATCATTAAATTAAGCTTATGAAATGATTCGAGACATATCCAACAACGCCTTAGACAAACCCATCTTAAATTATTATGATAATCCTAGTACCATATTGCTACAAGGCATTATACCATCATATCATACAATGTCCTCATTTTTTTGGGTACACATACAATGTCCATATTTCAAATTAATATTTCGTGATGTTAAAATGAAGTTAGGATTATATTACGACTCCACATTTAACTTGTCATTTGCTAAAGTTGTCCTTAACACCATGGGTGGATCTAATTAGGGCTATAAATGATCTGAGTCAGCTCGTAAAGCCTTCAGAATCAGCTCGGTCAAAGTTCGGCTCGAAATCGATCAAAACTAATTTCGAGCCGATTTTGAGTCGGGGTGGACCAAATCCGAGCCGATTCTGAGCTTAGTAGAGCTCGAATTCGGATGTTCGGTTAGACTCGGTTTATCTATTATTTTTAGTTATTTTGTCATTTTGTAATTATTTTTATTTGTTCCTAATAAAATGCTATTTTAAGATTTATAATCATATGTTTTTTTTATATATGATAAGTATTTTATATTTGCATTTGTATTATTTATTTTTTTGACTTACGAGTTCAAGAAAGTAAAGAAAAAAATGATTTAACCGAGCTCAAATAGAGCTCGAGTTGAGCTCGAGCCTAATCTGAGCTGATTCAGAGCTTTGATTTTTTAAGCTCGGGTAGTTCTGAACTGATTTCGAGCTCAAGCTCAAATTTCCAAGCCGATTCCAAGCCCACCCGTGCTCAAACTCAAATCGGTTCGGTTAAACTCCTAGATCTAATGGTAAAATGATTATATAGCCTTGTAATAACTAGATTTGGCACAATCAATCTAGCTGAAATGACCTGACCTGACCTGATCTGATCTGAACATTCCAATCTATACTCTATCGGACACCTGACCAGAACATATAAGCTTAACTCATATCCTAAATCGACTTAACCCGTCATAACCAAACCCGAATACTTGTTGTTTTACTTTACCATAATCCCTAACTATCCCGATAATATGTGACCCATTAAATTACCCGACCCCCTAGTAACTTGACTCGACTTTGTACATTTGCACCCACTAAATTGAATGGAATAGAATAGAAATGAATAATGAAAAAGTATAGCATAGCATGAAGAAAGTTGTAGATGATAGTATATGACAAAAAGTGAGGGTGACTGCCATGTGACCTGCAATACACATATCCTTTTTCTAAGTTAATAAGTAGTAATTCTGGCAAAAATAGGGCATCCCAAAACTTAAGGGTAAATGTTACTTTCCCATCCCATTTTCAACCCTTTTGATTAAGACTCTTTCATTTTTGTATCCCATTCTCTGATTTTTGTGGGATACCTCCACCACCAAATTGCATTGATGCATACATACATGCCCTACTTTTTTTATTATTTTCTTTATAATTTTTTTGATTATTTTTTTGTGTTTTTGGGTCACTATTGCCCTATGCTTCTTCCATATGATCTTATAATTACCTACTTTACCAACTTTGTAACTCTAAAATGTTTTGAGCTAAAAGACTGCACCATCGTCGACCTTCGAAGGTTAACGTGTTTGTAAATTCTTATTTAAAAATGAACAAATTCGTTGTAAATTTGAACCATGTAAAACTCAATAGGTGAGATAAACGAAGTTTTTTAAGGTAAGATTGTCGTTGGTTTTGACACAAGACTTTGTTAAGTCTTAAGACAAAACTCTCTCAAATTTACAACTAATATACTTGAGTCATGAGGAAGTCTTAAGTCGAGTCTTGAAAGTCCAAGACTCTCCTTAAGACTTTGTTGGGTCTTGACCCCACTAGACATAATTTAATAATAAATATGTAAAAAGAAAAAGTGAAATAGAAAAGTAGAGTCGGAGGTGAGTCTGACAGATAATGTATAAAGTTTTGGGGTGAGTCTAAGCTAAGTCTAAACAATAAAGAAATAATATAGAAGTTAATAAAAAGATGATGTGGCGGAGTCGTAAGATTTGGGGAGTCTTACGAATAATATTATGATAAAGAAATAATAAAAGTTATGCCTAAGGTGTAGTAGGGACAATGAAGGACCCTCTTTGGATGAAAATTGTCATTTGGTCCCACTCGGATTAATAATTGAGTATTAAATATTCTCACACAAGTTAATAGTTTAGACCTCGACTCCTTTGCTTTAGGATCTGCCATTACTTAGGAATTGGTCAAAAAATTTAACAGTTAGTCTCGCTTAAGACGAAGATATCGTATTAAGATTGAAACGGATTGAATATATACCACCCCAGGCCATTAGGATATAGGGACAAAGTTTTGATAGTTTGTAAGCTTTTCTTATTTTATCTTATTTATTAATTTGATCCGTTAATTATTAAATTTAAAATATGTATGTCTTAAATAAGAATATGTGTCAATCTATTCAAGTGAAGAATTATTTTACATATTTATATTAAGACAAATATGTCCGTCTTAGACCATTCCCAAGCAACAAGTCAATTTAATCGGGTCAATTGCATATTAGGCCTTAATCTCTCCTTATTGACCTTGACCACTTAAACCCTCCCAAGCAGAAAGTCGCGACCTAGGTCAATAAACCCTCCCAAACAACCACTTTTTTAGCTTTTCTTTTTTTTTCTTTTTCTTAAATAGTTGGAACCAATTAAAATATGTCATGTATGAGGTCGATTGGTGAGTCAATTTACCTCAAATTGGGTCGATTTTTGTTCAAATCGACTTGAATCAATTCTAATCGATTTCTTAATTACAATTAACTTGACTCGACCCCAAGTCGACCTCCCAATCGACCTTGCTTGGGGATGGTTATGAGAAATCAATTACTCTTATATAATACTCCCTCCTATACAACATAACCTTCCCTATTTGGGGAAGGCACAAAGAATAAGGAGAGGATTATTATATGGGAAATTATTGGTGTGGGGTTGGGTAATTGGAGAGAGAGTATGTATTGTGGGGTAATTGTTGTGAGTAAGGTAATTAAAATAAGTATAAAGTATGAGTATGGTGGGTATTGACGTATTGTGGTGGGGTGAGGTGATTAAAATATGTATAAAAACTTTATCAAAAAAGGAAATAGGAAAGGTATTATGAATTGACGAAAAAGGATTTAGGGAAGGTTATTATGAATAGGAGGAGGGAGTATGTCAAAACCATGATTTGAGTTCAGCAAATTATTCTAGAAGACGTTCTCAAGCACATGAATAAGATCAATCCTAATCAAGAGTTCAATTGTAATCATCACTTGAATATATTTGATATCTAATACTTTCTCCGATTTCTTGTGTGGTTCCATTTTTATTTTGACACAAGAAATAAGGGAATCAATTTGGACCACAAAATACATAGGATATGACCCGACATGAAAATTAATTTTGGACCACACAATGTTATCCAAAAGAGGGAAGTGGGAACATCAATGCTATTAGACCAAAATAGAAAGATGAACAACACAGAAAATCGGAGTGAGTATTTTTTTTGTGTGAGTCGGGGTGTCCAGTGTCCACCGTCGACAACCAACATTTTGATGACCTTATTTATGCATAATAACCTAGAGTTGCCAAATAATGACACATCCCGAAAACATAATACAAAATTAACGGATTTGAATCGAAGTTTAATGGCTCATTTATCTAAGCTGGTCGACACAAATATGACACAAAATTTAATTACGTCAGAATTGAATCAAAAAAATCCATGACCCATTTCAATTCAAACCTTGCATATAACACGAAGACGAATCATTCCAACTCTATAATAACCTACACACTATTATTATAGTACTATAAACAGTTTAATTGTTAAAAAAAGTAGCTCCTTTAGTAAGTCACAAACATGCGCTTTTAATAAACTTTATGTTGGCAAACTTGATCACCAATTTTATTAAGTGGATGATAAGACCTATCCCTATCTACGACAAAGATTAGTGCCCACTTCTTTACATTATTTTGCCTACTACCCCCTTACATCCCTTCTCTACTAGGGCACTTCATCAAAAACACATTTCACTCATTTAGGATCGTTGTTCTCGATTATTTGTTATCCTATTTTATTTTGAGTTATTTTAATTAATCGTTGTTTTTCCATTTTAGGATTTATTTAATGAATAATTTGCTTTTTTACAATTAATTTGATCCACTAATTATCATCGTATAATTGACCAGCCCCTTCCTCTTTATTTAGTCTTTTTACCAAAATTAAATGATGATAATTGATTGGGACAGAGAAAGTATTTTTCTTCTTTGACACGCGTTATTAAGCCTTTGATGTGTCAAGTTAATGACCATTTATCAATGCTGAGGGATTATAGAGCAGGTTTAGCCTGCTTTTTCTTTACATATGGAATAAAGTAAAATGACTTACTTTTTATAAAATATTGTATTTATAATTAATTAATTATATCAGTTTTTATATCATGAAACTCATTAGAGTAATATAAACACCCGATGTCATTCTTGTTTTTGTTAATACTCGCTCCCTCTTATTTCTTACGTTGTTCCTCTTTCTCTTTTCATCCAATTTCAATTTTCATTGTTGTTTCCTATTTCCTTTTTTAAACAATTTTATATGGTCCAAAATCAATTTGGTGTGGGATCATGTGTATTATGTGGTTCAAATTAATTTCCTTATTTCTCATGTTAAAATAAAAAGGGAACAACAAAGAAAATAAGAGGGAGTAAAAAATTTGTTTACGGAACTTCTTGGTCGTTCAAATCAAATGCGACCACACTTGTTGTACCAAACTAAACCTAGCTTTGAATAGGCTAGATTTAAGGTAAGATTATTGGTGGTTTTGAAAATAAAACTTTGGCAAGTCTAGAAACAAGAATCAGCAAAGACTATCAATAATCTACCTTAGTCTTGAAAAAGTTTTAAACTGAGTCTTGAAAATTCAAGACTTAACTTGATATTGGGTGACTTTTGACCCCACTTTGAAGGGAACGTTTTTTTTTTTTTCCGACAAATGCTTATGATCACTTCACAAAATTGCCTTGCCAATATTATGAGCGGATCTGCTTAAGTATCTAGGACAATGACTCAACGAAAAACAATGACATTTAGAAACTAAATTTAAAAGATAAGCTATTGTAGATACGATATCCTTGTCAGTAGATCCACATCCATTTGCTTGTAAGACGAGGCGTAGACAGTCAGAAGTCGCATCCAAGTGATAATAACCTTGTCGTATAGCATCCTCGCATGCTAGCAAAAGGGCCACCGATTCCGCATAAATAGGTGATATAGCCCAAAATCTTGCTGAACCCCAATGTACAGTGTTCAGCATGAAGGGAACGTATTTAATGAAGGGATCATATGTGTAATTTTTAATTAAAAAAGTACTAAATTGGAGGAGCCGAGTGTGGCGGATAATGTACAAGGTAAGGTTATTGATAGTTTTGAAATAAGACCTTGGTAAGTCTTAAGGCAAGACTCATTTAAAATTACCAATAATTTACAAAAGTCTTAACAAAGTCAAGTTAAGTCTGGACAAATATAAGACTCGACTTAAAATTTGGTGAAGCTTGACCCCACTTTCTATGAAACTAATTAATAGTGGTTATCATGTGTCATTTCTTTTTTTATAAAAAAAAAGGTGGTGTAAAAAGTAGAGTTTGAGAAGAATTTGACGGATAATGTATAATATTTGAGGTGGATATAAGATGAGTCTCAACAATAAAGAAATAATAAAAGCTAGTGAAAAGTTCATGTAGTACTCTTAAGACTTTGAAAAATATTTGGAATTTAGGATACACTTAGGGTCTGTTTGGCAAAACTAGCTGAAAAGGTAACTGAAACGTGAAAAGGCACCTGAAACCTGAAAAGGTACCTGAAAATTAAGACCTGATAAGGTAGCTGCTTTTTGTTAAAACAGTTTGGAAACTAGCTGAAAAGGTAGCTGATATTTGACAAAATGACGTAAAAGGACATGGTTTATTATTGATATCTTTTACGTTTTTACTATTATTTTTGTGTTATTGTAAACAAATGACCGAAACAAATTGAGTAGTAACTTCTGAATAGAATCGTGCACTTAAAATGGTACTGGAAAATGCATGCACTGCTACTTTCATGATTTTTTCATGCACACTGTTTCGAATGAATTAACCATTAAAATCAAGTTATAGGAATAGCTTCGACTACTAGCTTTTATATGTACATGATTCATGCGCAAATAATTTCACAAATTAGTTTTTTTTTTTATTAAAGTCATACACACACAAAAATTAATTAAGTTTACGTAAGGATTTTGTATTGTGTTTAATTTTGTTAATAAACGTCATAAAATCTGAGGGTAGAATAGGTAAATAAAACAGAATCAGCTACCTGGTTTGTCAAATGCTACCTGAGATAGCTTTTTATTTCATGTACCTTTTCACCATCTTTCAGTCAAAATAGGTAGTTGCCAAATACTCCTAAAATAATAAGCTACTTGATTGTTTTTGCAAAAAAGTCGGCAAATCAGGTAGCTGAAATGGTTTGCCAAACGGAGCCTTACATAAAGCCTGAGTGAGTTTGAAAGGGTCTAACAATAAAGAAATAATAAAAATTAGTGAAAAACTGATCGATTTATAAGACCTTGGCCAGTATTTTTAGTGCGCCACAGGTAAACCCCGAGTATACGTGATAGCCTGTAAATCATGTATAGCAGGTAAAACACTCGACAATGACAATTTTGAAATTTAAAAGACATATATAAACACTTCCCAAAATTGCTCGTGCGAAAACTTGACTCTAAATTCCTTGGAAATTTTGCCCAAATTCTAACAATTAGACTCTATTATTACGGACGTGATTTGACCAATTTATTAGATCCATAGGTCATAGGTGATGTTCCCATAAGACACACGTAAAACCAGTGGATGACCGATTGATAAGACGATATATAGGATTTACAATTGGGGTATTGAAGATTATAAGGATTAAAGAAGAAGGTGGAAGTAGTTCCCATGTTAAAAGAATTTGTTGGTATTGAGTTCTTGTACATATCCTTAATATATCCATCAATCCATCTTTACTTCTTAATTTAGGAAGACGTCAGGTGACTTCTTACAAGTCTCAACTAAATTTGTTGGCAACCCAATAACACCCCTTTTATTCCTTTCCTTTTTCTTTTTTGTCGTTAAATCAACCGTAAGACCAGTACAATATAAAGGGGTGGGGCATTCAAGCCCATAACTTAATACCGCGATACATATCGGTCATAAGTAGTAAACATTATTCAACCAAAAAAAAACTTATTATCTCGATATATCAGTCACCACCAATGACCAATATCACCTTGGTGTGATATTCAAGCTCATGAGTCATAACTTATTATCACGACCAGTCTTGATCACTAGACTAAGATCTCTTTAGTAAATCTTTTTTCTTGTGCCGAGTAATAACTAGCATTAGGTAAAGTTACAAAAATATTCAAGTTGGTTTAGTGGGAGTCGTAAAAATATACATTACTCCTAAGTCCTAATTTGTTTATCCTTGCTAAAAAATTCGTCTTAAATACAAATTCTAACTCCACCACTACATAAACTTCGAATACCAATTGGAGACACTATATTCGCAACTCATCCTCTCTATATAAAATTTTAATAAGAATGCAACGAGATAGATAACTTTTTGAGTTCGGAACTAAATTTATGGAGTAAAATTCGTTATTTTATTTTTCTACGAGTATATATTTCATCAGGATTGTAAAAAAATGAATCATGAATTTCTACTTCAAGTCCTACTCTATTTTAACGAGATTAAAATACGTGATTTTCCGATTCTCGTGTTGTGAAAAACAAAGAACGACCTATCAATTTTACGATTCTGTGTAAATTTTTAGCGAATACCCAAACCGACATATATACATTTCGTTTGCCATTCCAAAGGAAGTTATAGTTCATAAAGACCGTTAGAATTGGGATTATTACATTAGACAAAAATTCGTACGAGATATCGCGGTTTCGATCGGCAAAGGAATAGTTTACTCAGAAAGGCTGTTAAGAGTGACACATTTGGTTTTTGATGTATGTTTATGTTTGTCTTGGATTATGCAATTTCATAAGCTTTGATGTGAATTGCCTTGTCAATCAAACACAACAAGTGTGGTCACAACTTCTCTACAAGAATTAAAAGCAAATATTGAATCTTCTGAACTGACGTAACACTTTGATGAATGATGAGAGGTTGAGAAGTCGGGTCGGGTTGAGTCCGACCAACATTTTTTTGAGGACGAAACAAACGGTAGAGTATTGAGTGGATTGAACTATATGTATATCAAAGACCGAAACATTTGACAAAATTTTGCTTCATATATCTCTGTTTGAAGCAATGGGCAAAAAATAATGATGTTTTTCAAATAAACATGGTTGATAAGCGTCGCATAACTTAGCTGATAAAGTCGTGAGGCTCATGACATGCCAAAAATGTTGGTGTAATTCCATTTACATCAAATGAAAATCCATTGATTGTTCGAGGCAAAGTGAAACATCAATTGTTACAAGCGCGATTGTATAGATAACATTACATAAATCGGGTGAGCTAGGCTTTGGGTCTGCAAATTATCCTTATACAGGTTAATACAATAAGGATTCAATATTCA
Organism: Silene conica; assembly: GCA_029255685.2. Lineage (NCBI taxonomy): Eukaryota > Viridiplantae > Streptophyta > Magnoliopsida > Caryophyllales > Caryophyllaceae > Silene > Silene conica. The sequence continues at coordinate 82,845,437 of CM055314.2, forward strand.
CAATAAACAATGGAAGTATATGTGACCAATGAACCTAATGTCAGCCGATTAGCACGATAATACTGTATCACACTAGGCCGAATAGATGTTATGGATTGCACCATCTCCAGAAAAGAAAAAAAATTGCTTGTGTTTCGTATCAATCAACACCAATATTAAGGCGGCAAAGAGCCTGCCAAATCCGCTACAATGGAAGCTTGATATATCGACTTGCTTGAGTATAAAGGTTTCTGTACTTTTAATGTGTTACTGTTACACATACCTGATGCTCTTGTGGGGAGTGTAAGAACGTAAATGCTATCGCTTAGCATAAGATGAACTACCATCGCTGCCAAGGCTGGATTCAGTTCTCAGGAAACATTTGAGTGGTCTAACCTGCAAACATCAAGAATACGGCAGAATTAGATATGAAGCTGGAATTTCGATTAGCTACCAAAATATCCATGATTGTGATTTGGTCCTAAAAAAATTGGTTAGGGACTGATGATGGGATGGGGAAAGTTTTTTAAGGTCATGGGGAAATTATAACATTAAACCTTAAAAGATACGTATCTCGAAAGAATAAAAAAGAGTTAAAGTTATGAGGGGAATTTCCCAAAAGTTTAAAAAACAAAGGATCTTAACAGCTAGACCTTTAATTCAAAGAGGCAAATTTCATAATGAATTAATAATGGCACAAATTCTCATTGAAGGCGGACACTATCCGTCACAAGCTGAAGACGGATATTGCCCATCTCACAAAATGCAAGTGACATTACCCGTGAGATGCTCCATTCCCCCTACTTGTCTTCCCACTTGGTTTGTTGTGAGAACGACATTTATCCGTTTTCAGCTAATGACGGATAATGTCCGTCACAAGCAAAATGCTTTGTAATAACTTCCAAAATAGTTTGTGTATTTTATGAAATCAAATTTTAAAGATCCGTGAATTGTCCAAAAACATTAGTAGAGTGAAGGAAAACCAGTACTCTACAAAACTGCATTTACCATAATTTCTATTTTTTAACTTTTCTTTTCTTTTTTCATTTATATGAAAGGCCAGAGAGAATTGAGAATTTATGAAACCTTTAGCCAGCGCCTCCTTGTACCCATATTATTGTACAGATGATCAAGCCTCTGAATAATCTGTCTGAATGATGGCCTCTGTAATGAATCCTCATTCCAGCACTCTTCAATCAAACTGATTCAAAACTAATTTATCTTATGCTTCGTATAGATATAATCAAATCCACAGTTAAGCAACAAAATAAGAGTTTTGGTCACAGTGACTCGATGAATAACGGGCCGGGTCAATGACCAAATTTGTCTGATATTGGCATTAACTAATCATCTATTCCATCATTATTAACCATCCAGAAATCATGAACTACAGAGGTGACCAATTATTCAAGGAGTGTTGCAAGCTCTCCAAGAAAATAGACATTCCATTAATATCAATGGCAAAAGACAAATGAGTGGAAATTTCTGTGAAATTTTAAATTACCACATAGTAAAGACTAAAAGTTGAAAGTGCGAATAAAAAAACTCCAACCGACTTCAACTATACAACTTCACTACCCCAGTGCCCCAATGACTAATTCATGCCTGCAGCGGTCACAGGGTACGAGTGTATGCAACCTCGTCCATATATCAAATATGCACCGTACAGCCCACAGTGAAAATTGCATTGCTCAACTATTTCAAAGAAACATAGAGTAAAAAAATTCGGCTTATAATAAAAGGGTTTTACGACTTCAAACATCAAACTGATACCAATCTACTTACTCTCTCAATCCGCGAGCATATAATTTCCCTGAAGCCTTAAAAGGTGGACGCTTATGATCACCATATGCCCTTTGAGCGTCTTTCTCATCCATTGAGGCAAATGGAGGACAGCCTTCAATCATCTAGCAGACAAAATAACCCGAATCAATCAACATGACCTAGTAAGTCTCATGCATATCAGATTGAGACAGTTGACACTCAATTCTTTGAATTATTAGACAACACAGTCGTCGAAAAATTTGGGATCTTCTAAAAAAATATGCTTTGAAAATTGAAAGGTATTATACACCTACAGAACTGTGACAAGTAATACCCAAAAGAAGATACAGAAATTCTTTACTTCAGTAAGTCAATTAAATAACAAGGATTCTCAAAACCAACTTCAACAGCTTTTCAAACAGAAAATTAAAAATTAAAAAGAAGATGACCTAAATATTTACCTCTTGAAGAATAAGAGCAAAGGAAAATACATCAACATTTGTATTGTAATCTTCGTTTCTATAAAGTTCAGGTGCCATATATCTGCCTGTTCATGAGGAGGAGAAACAAATGCATAGTTACAGAACAATACATAACTTACACGAGGCTAATACTTAATTTACATGACGGAATCAAATGATATACCAAGAACAAAAAACATGATATACACACCAGAAACTAACATGAAAAATCTTACAAAAACTTAGCATAACTGCAACACTTACAAAATGAATCACTATAAGAAACAGGCCGGTTTTCTCCATCTCCTTGAGAAGCTTTCAGTAGCTTACTAACTCCAAAATCTGCCACTTTAAGGTGTCCAGAATCATCCCGCAATATATTTCTGTCATATTGTAAGAAACCAAAGTAAGAAAATTTGGAAATTTTCACTTGAAGGATCGATTACAGTAGATATTGAGATATGAGAGAACATCACTCCAATATGAGATTTAACTTTAAGCATTTGGTTGTGAAGGAAAACTCACGAAGGTTCTAGATCACAGTGAATTACTGGATGTGGTTTAATCTCATGCAAATAGCTCAACCCCCTACAAGAAAAAGACGAATTAATTATCTGTTCGGCAGGACCAAGATCGTGAAAAGCAGCAACTTGCTTTAGTTGAATTAAATTACAGTGTATCTACGAAACACATACAAAATGTGACAAATTAGCCGCCACTACATAAGATAAATCTTTCAAGTCATAAGTCGATGATTTATCTCCAAATCGTATTGGTCTTAATCCCAAGAAGGAACGACTATGCCTTAACCTGCAAAGCTTAGAACTCGATTGCGGTACAGTGTTGCAGCCATGATTTAATACTATAGTTACAACAACCAAACAAGCTCAAATAATTGCTCTGGAAAAGGATGGAAGATTGTGTTCGATGTATAAAGCTATTGGTCAAGTTTGTACTTGTCACCTCATTTTTCAGCAAATTATATATAGAATGTTTTGAATACCTAATGGAGAACTAAAAGGATTTCTTAAGTTTAAGGGAACATAATGGATGAATTATTTCTTACTTTAGTCTCTCCACTATATTTGAGTTGTCAAACACCACTTAATTTGACAGCAGAATGGATCAGCAAACATGGCGTTGTTTCACAACTACCAACTTGTTTTGAACAATGTACTCAATTACTCGGTACAGAACTCCAGAATCCCTTCAAATTCAAAACACCATAACCCCCCATCACACATGAACCCTGATAAGGAAACAAGGATGCCATCCGAAGTAATCATTTGGAATTAATCTTAGTTATAACTTTAAGTATACCATGCAATTGGACAAGTCCAAATGGTGGAGATAACTGCCAGGATTGAGGATCTGGGTCAGCTTATGGACAATGATATATGAATCTATTCTAACATTGAGCTGTATTTCTAAAATTCAACTACTAAAATCCCTCCAACAGAAACGTTGGGAAGGAATGCACGATCCTCCATTTTCTCTCCACGCTCCCCTAACCTCCATCCCCCTTCTAATGTTCTATCCAAACTAACTCGTGTAAGATTGAATGATCCAGACAAGATAAAAAGCAAGAAACAAACCTTGCAAGATCAAGAGCATATCTAACTGCTGTTCTTGGTTTTAGACTTCCTCTGGCTTGCAGGTACTCACAAAGATCACCCTGCAATGAACAAAGCCAAGATGTAAAAAACCTTCAGCAATAGCTCAGCATAAAAGAAAGACACACTAAGATAGAACATAATTGTAATCTAATATCTTATTTGCTCCGAGCCTCAGCCAGAATGAGTGGGCAGATATTTTGTGAAATAACCGACAAATACTGAACTATTTGTTCATAGCATGGTACTGAACTAGTGACAAAAAGTAAGGCAATGTTGAACGTTCCCAAATTATAAACAATCTGGCTATAAAGTATTAGTCAGAGACTTATGCAGCAGAAGGTATATACAGTCAACTCTCTGTAGCTTCTAGTAATTCTGTTGTGCTAGATAATAGATTGAATGGACATTTTAAAGTGAACTTTTTGAAGTAAAAGTAGATAGAGCCATAGAGGTAGAGGGAGCATAACCTTAACAGACCGCAAGGACTGCAACACAGAGAACTTAAATCGGACAGACTACAAGATCAAGTAACAATAAATGAAAATTGAAAATTGAAAAACCTATTGACAAGCAGATGTCAAACAATCATGGTATTACCCTATGATTTTCAATCTCATTGAGAGATACAAGTAACGAAGATGATAGATCAGGTAATCTCTATCAACTGTTACTCCTTGATTCTGTAAGATTTTAAAGAACGAACCTTTGGCAGAAACTCCGTGACAATCATCATTGGTGTACTTTGAGTCACAGCACCCAAAAACTGAACTACATTTGGATGCCTAATTCTTTGAAGCAAAGCAAGCTCATCCCTGAAAGCTCTCCTATAATACGCCAAGGTCTCAGTAAATTCATCAATTGAGGATTGAGGACAAGAAAGGAAACATAACATATATGGAGAGATTTCTTACTATAAAACATTACAAACTAAATGAACTCTAATAATTGCGTGTCGTGGACTTGTGTCCGACACTTGCAAGTGTTGCAACCATTTTGGACCATTTTGGAGAAACAGAGCTTTTATTATTAATCTAAAATTATTATTACTATTCACAATTTATTTTAAATCACTCACAGCTTTTCTTCATCTGTGAATACTTCATCCCCCAGCTTTTTGACAGCAACTTCAATACCTCTCCATGATGCTCTAAGAAAAGTCCCCTAGAGCCCAAATCATCAAAGCCAAATAACAAAGTTTATAAGCTTTTGCATTTGCAACAAGTATAAACTAATATACAAAAAAGCCTGACTTGTACCTTATTGATGTTAACACTGTTGCTAAAATCAATTTCTTGAGGATCAATCTCATATTCTGGTACATCACGTGCATTCTTGACATGCATGGGAGCCATCTTCATTGTAAATCACATGAAATTCGATGAAGAAGCAAGATGTTCAGAAATGTGAAGGGTATAATAAACACCATAAAGTTTTTCACCTCAAAACTAAGGCAGAGTCTAGTTACATCACATACCGGAGGTTTTGCACCATTGTCCTCCAGAAGCTTGACCACCTCATGATTCTTATAATATATTGCATCTGCTAGTGGCTGTTGATGCAATCATATAATGTCGTCATGATATGACAGTATATATGGTTGAAACTTCACATACAAGTACTAGTTATGATTCCAAAAATTATCAAAATGGGAATAAAAGAACCAAAGCCCGATAGTTGACAGGTAAAATTTCTGGACAAAGAGTCTTGGTGCTATTGAGAATATAGAAGCATGAACTTAACCAGCTTCTTGCTAATGGATCTGTACCAGGTTGAGTTTCACCATCCCGAAACCCAGGTTGAGGCCACATCTTACGAATATATTGGACGTGGTGTGCTCCGGAAAGAGTATGTGCATAGATGTCAAGGCTTTTTACATAAGATTCGTAAACCATAATAGGTTAAATTCAAATGGTAATTGTGGAATGCAGGACCCTAAGCTTAAAAATTGTGACCCATTGGACATTAGTGAAAATATCAATCACCAATAGCATGGCCTCTTCTAACCAAGTAACCCTCCCTAAATACAGAGATAATATAAGTGCATGCAAACAAATACTCCATATTGTATTACACCTCCCAATGACGGATGATAAACAGCTAGCAGCTAGCTCACATACATGTAGATCACAATTCTAGGACTCCTAACTCCTAAGAAGCTCATAACTGAATAGTGATGCAGAATTTCATCTTGACTCGGCAACAATCTCTAGCTTACATTCCCATAATGTTTACCCATTTATATAAATTCCAACCACTCAAATCTGGTCCAAGTACACCCATTATATAATCATTGGGCTATTGACTAACTTCCATAATCAGTTCACAAAAGCTGTAACTAATGTATAAATACCAATTCATGTATGAGACGCTCTCACAATAAGCTTATTGCGAGACCTATCACATGAAAGGTAGTTATATTTCTTATTTCAAGTTTTTCCTTATTAACTCTCTAGTTTTTATTATAGGTCGTCTCGTATGATATCAATTTGAGACATTCTCACAGGAGACTTACCAGTTACCAGTATAGTAATTTGAGAATAACTCCATCCCGTCAAAAATTCTCTAACTATTCTATATTTCTCCATTATCTGTTTCCATTTCTATTTTGCGGTTGCTTAATATGAGTACATTAACCAACTTTTGTGTCCATCTGTATTGAAACGTGCTACCCCAAAACAAAGTAAAAATGTGCTCCCTCCCTCCCCAAGTCAATGAACAGGATAGAATAGAGGGCGGACAGATGGATACTTGACAGACCACCAGAGTCAAATAGAAGAGAGAAGCATATGTTCTACTAATTTATCGATTGACTCGACCGAACCCCATAAATCTCGACAATCTCTTAACTAAGCCTTTTATTCTCCAAACCACACAAGTATTATACATTAACACCTTATTAGTCCTAAATACAATAAAATGGATCCGAACAACATATCAACCAACCTCCCTAATGAAGTAATCATCTACGGTATCTCACCTTCTCCTATATATAGTGCACTCAAAAAATTAAATTATCGGTAGCGCTAAAATCAGTTCCAACTTAGAACAGGAGAAGCCTCAAGAAGGCATATATACCACCACTCTGCAAACCATATTACTCAAACACCTCAAATGGCTCCTCAAATTACAGTTTGTCTCCAAATAACACTGAATGAAAACAAAAAATGATACCCACCTCACACACAAAAGGGAGAAACTGTCAAAGAATAAATGAAAATCTATCCAACATCAGAAACTTCCTCTTCTCAAACAAATAATTCCACATAAACCATGAAATTATCTAGTTAATACTCACATATATTATACCCCATACCGTTTTAACAATTCCACGACAACATGCATCATAAGTAAGATCAACAAACAAAAAACAAACCACTAATTCTCATAAAACACGATCTCACGATAATCTTAACGTGAGATCTCTCGCACATTAGATAGTTAATTAATTTATCTTTTATCTTTTTGTCCCGTTAGCATATTTTGTCTTACAATATCAATTTTGTAGTCGCAAAAAAACAATATCAATTGTGTGAAACGGTCTCATAACAGACTTGCTCCCTAGTCCCTACAATCCCAACGATCCACAGGTCAACCTGAGCCATCAACTGAATCTAACGCATTTCAAATATACAATCAAATGAAACAAACCAAACCAAACATCATAAAACAGAACCACACACCGTACTACTACAATGACCACATTTTAAGAAACTATTTGACAGTGTGCTCCGGAAGAGCATAAATGTGCACAGATGTTTAGGTTTCTTACATACAACTAGAGTGTGTAACAACTTAATAAGCTAAATTCAAATGATAATTGCGTAGGAATGCAGAATCCTAAGCTTGAGAACTGTAAACCATTTAGACATTAGTGAAAATGATGATCATCTCCGTCGAAAAGAAAAAGAAAAATAAAAATAAAATGTTAATCATAGCATGGACACTCTTCAATGAATTTCATGCAGAAACTCTCCCTAAATACAGAGATCAAGAAACATACACAAGTGCATGCAAACAAGTCCTCCGTATTGTAACATATGCCTAGCTTACCAACTAGGCTAGGTCACATACATATAAAATGTAAATCATAAGTTTAGAACTCCTAAGCCATAACTGCGTACTCGTATAGAACACAATTTCATCTTGAACTTGAGAACTACCTCTAGGTTACATTCCCACAAAGCTTGCCGATTTCTGAATCACCAAATCCTCCTCATAAATCTAAAAGGCACAAAGATTAGATATCAACGCCATTTCAAAATACAAGCTAAACTCTGCAACTGCTACACTCGCTAAACCAGCTGCATCCTCAAAATTTGCAACAGTCTCTAAAGATCACCTCTCATAAATTCCAACCCCTATCGATTTGTCCACAAAACACCCACAACATTCAAGGAATTATCTGATATAATCTTTCAATGATATTGCCATACTTCCATTTAAACGTGTACCTACTAATCAATCTTGCAAATCACATTTCACATTTAAATGAATATCCCCAGTCTCTAAAATGATCCCTTCAATACTACTACACACGACCTCGTCTCCTTACCAAATTCATACTATCACTGATATTGTCGCTTAGCTATTCTATAATTTGAGAGAATATCGGTTATACTCACTTACCCTGATAAAAAGGTTACCCTTTCTATTTTTGTCTCTGTTATTTGCTTCCATTTCTATTTTGGGATTGCTTACATAGTTACATGTGTAAAATAACCAATTTTGTGTCCATTAGCATTGCTATTTATAAACAAACTAAAAATAATCTCCCTCCCTCCCTCTTACTGCTACATCTTTGTGCTAAAAACAAAACAAATAACAAGGATAAAAGGATCATTTCAAATTGTTTGACCATCAAAGTCAATTGGAAGTAACACACACTCAGCATCCTCGATTTAACTCGTTGATCCTACATATAACTCAATCCCCTTAAAAACCTTTAAATGACAGTATGAGACAAGTATTCCACATTAATTGAGCTCGCTAGTCCGATACATAATAAAATCAATCTAAGCGGTCATTATAAGTTACTATTATGTCACCTCCTTCCTAATGGCTTGACTATATCTAAGGTACCTCACATTCTCCGCGGGTCTACCTCAACCATTGAAAATGTCAACAACTCACCAATCTCCAACATATTTTAAAAACCGAATACAATCAAATAGAACAGACAATTATCGGAACACAAAAAAAAACACCATACTACCCCAACGACAGGGTCAACCTCAGCCATCAACCGAATCAACAAATCAACAACCTCAACATATTTTAGAAAACGTAAACAATCAAATAGAACAGAACTATCGGAAAACAAAAAAAGCACCATACTACCCTAACAAAGGGTCGACCTAAGCCGTCAACCGAATCAACAGCTCAACAACCTCAACACATTTCTAAAAACACCCGTACCACCCCAACGCCAGGATCAACCTAAGCCATCAACTAAATCAACAACTCAACAATCTCAACACATTTCTAAAAAACGTATACAGTCGAATAGAACAGACGTATCGGAAAACAACAAACACGCCTCGTACTACGCCAATGACGGGGTCAACCTAAGCCATCAATCGAATCAACAGGTAAACAAATTCAACACACTTTAAAAAACGTAAACAATCAAATAGAACAGTGAAACGTCGGAGAACAGAACACGCACCGTACTACCCCACCGATCAACAGGATCAACATCCGCCTTCAACTCAATCAATAACTCCACAACCTCCTTATACCCCTGACACGCCGCGACATGCAACGGAGTCCGATTATCAATATCTCGAAAATTAACATCAGCACAACACTCCTCAACTAGCTCCTTAATTCCTTCCACATCTCCCTCATGCGACGCGTACATCAGCTTCACACTCGCCGGAATCTCCACCTCCTCATCCTCAACCACTACACCGCCGTCAATGTCGTGATCTGTCTCTATTTTGCCGTCGGAGGAGCCGTCGGTGAACTCGATTACTGACAGCTGCGGAATATCGGCGTCGGCGGAGAAGTAGTGGCTGTCAGGTGTTGTCGGCGAGTCGCCATCGTCGGCGAGCTTGTCGAGGCGGAGGTAGGAGGATTGACGGCTGAACCGGAATCGGACCGGACCGGGTGTTTCCATTTGTACAATCTGTTCGGGATTTTTCCTTGGATTTTTTTGTTTTTCGTTTTAATTTTTTATCCGTTTCGGGTGGTTTTGTCGGTAACTTGCTAAATACGCGTTTAAAATGTTGGAATGACGAGGAAGTATAGGGATTCCGTCTTGTATGTTTTTTTAAGGAAAAAAAAAGAGAAAATATAATTTGGCCGCATATTCAAGGATTATCTGACTGTACTTAGCATATTCTTCCTACATTTGAATTACGTTATCTATTGTTTTACTAGTCTTTGAACTAATCCTTTACCTAACTAGGTAACTAGGTCTCCTATGTGGATAAACAAGTGGGTAAGAGTTGAATCGAGTTGTTTTGGTATTTGTAATAATTTGAGTTAAATTAGATCGGATTGGATTATGTTATTTTAGGTCACTGCTAATGCGTAACATGTTCGAATGTTAATTGACGGTCGTGTTATTCAAGATGAGTCATTTTTGTCAAGTTTAGAATAACACCTTAGGGTTTGTTTGGTTACCTATTAAAATCATGAGATTTTAGTATCGCACTCATATCAATGTAAAAAGTAAAGAGAATTTATATATTTGACTCAGATGCAAGTAAATTAATGCATCTGCTTGACATTATAAAAGCACATAAATCTTATTTAGAACGACTTATCAATTTAAGTTTAAAACGGGTCAAATATACATATGTAGGATGAAAAAGCATTATGCATGACGAAAATAAAATATGTGTCCTATAATCCGTGAGGAGACCCGTTTTAAACTTAAGAAGAATAGTAGCCGATAAAAAAAATATATATATTTTAAAATTATGTTTACGGATTTAGTCTTAAGTTCCGAGTCTTCCCACTTCCAAACCATCGCAATGAACCCAAAATTTTTTTTAGTTGACCCTCTAACTATCCAAAAAAACTACGACCATATAATATAATCCCATTTTTTTACGTACATTTAAGACGGGGTTACATATTTTCGTTGATTTTCAAATCTCAACTATTTTAATTTGTTGATTTGCACTATCTGAATGTTTTAATTTTCGCCAATTTATATATTATTATTATATTTGGTATTCGTTTGTTCTTGTTTTATTCTCATCGTCACTCAATTTAATCATTTTAACTATTGCATGTTAACGTAATGTTAAAAACTTATTTAATGTTGGCATATACTCATCTCTAAAGTTTATGCGTCTCAATCATATTATTATATTTAATGTATCCCTTTAATTTTTGTAAAATTAGTTAACTTATTATCAATGATCATCGAAGATTTGATTTTACGGTTGAATTGAAGTTAGGACCTCGAAAGATTTCATATTAAATTGATGAAAGTATGGAATAAATTAAATTGATGAAAAACTTAGGGCGTGCTTTTTCACATACGGATTTTACTTTTTCACATACGATTTTTACCATCCTACCTTGTCATTTTTTTAACATTCATTCCATTAATTTTGATTTTCTCCCTTCCTTCATCTCTTAAACCAAACACTCCGTTCACCGTTCCTCCGTCATCCACTCCGTTTACTGCCGTCTACTCCGTCGCCGCACTCCGTCGACGCCCTCCGTCACCACCGCCCTCCGTTGCCGCTCTCCGTCACCGCCGTATACTCCTGCTGGTAGATCTCCTGTTTGTTTGTTGTACAATTTTTTTGTAAGGGTTCCCAATTTCTGTAATTGAGGGTTGTCATGGCAATCTATAAAATCTTATTAAAAGGGTAACAAAAAAAATATGACATGACAAATTTTAATGTGACATGGCATAATTTTAATATGACTTGGCATATTTAAATGTGACGTAGCATATTTTTAATGTGACATGGCAATTTTATGTGATGGATTATCAATTTATTATTACATGCCATTAATTTAATTCATTTATTTATAAATTAATTTAATTCAATTATCTATAGTATTAAAGGATATTATCAATATTCTTAAATTAATTTTGTACATTAAATATATTGTTTTCCAAAATTAATGTAACCCTTCAAAATTTAAATAAAATTTTTGTAATTTATAATTAATATTGACATTTTAATTGAAATTTTATAGTAAAATATGTTAATAAATTTTATAATTATAGTTAAAAAAAAAAAATTTAAAATAAAACATGTTAATAATTAATAAAAACTCTTCATATTACTTTAACACCCACCATTTTTATTAACGTTTTTTCCTATTTATTTCATTTTTTTATTTAAATATGGTAATAAATTGATTAAAACTCTTCATAATATTTAATCCCCACCAAATTAATTAAAAGTTTTTCCTATTTAATTAATTTTTGTAATATAATAATTAAAGCAACTCTTTTGCATTTTATTTCTTCCTACTCTATATTTATGTCTATTAAATTTGCTAATAATGAAAATGGATAATTAAAGGCCACAAAACATTGATACATATTTATGTATATATTAAATTTGATACTAATATATAATAAAAAAAATATGAGTCGTCCAAGAGTCATCAAATGTTGCATCATCGATTGGCTATAAATATTTGATGGAAGACAATATTTGTGAGCCAAAATTCAAGCCAGTATTTTGTGTACACCATAATACTCATTCTTATCATTGTAAGTGTATTACGGTAAAATAAGTGCGTGTATTAAGGTGTTAAATTAATAGTTTATTTATTTATTTTTAAGTTCTATTGGTTATGAAGTACTGTGACATTTTTGAATTTCACATATGTTGTATTGTTGTTATTTAAGGGCTATCAATATTTGTGGAGTTGTGCTCTTAAAAGGTAAATATACTTACATTTTTATTATTCATCAATATCCTATTTCTTTCATTATTTAAGGAAAAATATATTAATATAATCATAATGTAATATTAAATAAATCAAATTCTACAATTTTGTTTGTTATTAATTGCTTAGTGAATTTTTATGTAGCGATGATTCATTTGAGAAAGAGAACTGTATGAAGAAGGGAATACTATAATTGCTTAAACAAATACTCCCCTATTTCCTTCAATTTTATATTATAAACTAACTACAAGATTAAAAACATGAATGTTAATGATTAATTATTTTTAGTTTAATGAAAAAAAATAGTATTTCATAAACTTTAAAATGTATGTTTTATTTTTGTATGCGTTAGTTTTTTATTCATCATTCCCCTTTGAAAAATAGCTCTTATAGAATGAAATTGGAGTTGCAAAGATCTCAATCATATTAACAAGTTGGACAAAATAATTCTTATTGATATGAATAATGGCTAAATGTACATTATTATTAATATTTATGCTTACAATATAGCTAAAAGGCTACTTAAAGCATTTAAGTTTAATCCACATGTCATTTTTATATTGGTTAATACATAATTCATCTTTAGTGATTACTAGATTATTCATTTATTTATTCAATATCGTAAAATATCAACTGAGTTATCGATTGATTTATACAATATTATAAAAAGAAAAGACTAAATACGTTATTAAGACCACAAATCTTGATTGCCCCTTAAATTTGAACAAAACAAACGCGTACGATGAAATTTGAAAATGTGATAAATATTTCATAACCCAACAATGGAACTTACATAAAAAAAGAAAAAAAAAAAAAAATATATATATATATATATATATATAGATATATAATTAATTAATTTAAAAGCTTAATACACTTAACTTGATTTGAAGAAATAGATAAGACATATTAGTGACACATACAATTCTATTGATGATATGGATTTGAAAAAATTATTGCTTACAAATTTTGCCTCTATCAAAAAAATATAAACAATTGAGGATACGTTTTATGATTTTTGAGCATTTTTTTTATCATTATTATCAAATTTAAGATAGAGATAAATATCAATCAAGGTTCATCACTTTTGAGTATCGATGTTAGAAAAATAATACTAAGTATCTTACTATGTCATATGTTATTAAAAAGTCATATCTAAAATCATGTGTCACATGCTTATAAATAAAAAATAATAAAAAAAAAAAATGTTAGTTGCGAACACAAAAATGAATTAATAAAAACTATTTATTTTTCTTTCCTAAATTTGGTTATTAACTACGTATTTATTTAACTTTTATTTGTTTTATTTAATAGGATGACTTTTTGATTTTCCTCACCATTTGTAGTAGACTAGTAGGTTACTATTTAACTTAATTTATCATTTTTGCAAAATTAAAATTTAGTATTTTTGATAAATTGATATAGATGATATATTAAGACTAACATTTATTAGACTTCATGACCATGCTACTATTAAAAAATATGATTTATATGAAATAAAATATTGAGATAAAACCCTCTAATTTAATTAAAAAGTATGCTTTAGGTTCTTTTCACTGCAAAATTTATCATTCTAAAAAAAAGAATAATAATCAAACATTATGCATTAATTAAATAACTTTTAAATATTTCAAAAGTCAAAATTATATATTTTTAAATGGATAAACTAATTGCTCAAACAAATCTGAACAATACAATAAAATAACAATAATAAAACATATAAACCCGTGAATGTCACGGGTCACAAAACTAGTTGGAACTTAAATGTCATGGCAATTGGAACTTAAATCAATATAAATTATTGGTATACAGTTTGACCATTGATTTAGAAATTAATTAGTCAACAACCTCCTGTGATTCCCTAGCAATTTAATTTTTTTCATGAAATTGCCGACGTAAATTCAAACATGAATTACAACAAAGAAATTGGAATTGAATTTGCATACAAAGAAATTGAAATTGACGACACTCAATTGATTTAATAAACAATATTACCTTAATACTTGAAGAATTATAATACATTGTTTAAGTTTTGAAAGTAATTGATTAAATTGTAAAGGAAAAACTCATATATATGAGTGGTTTTGTTTAGGTTTAGGAAGAATTTGTTTAGGTTTAGGAAATAGAGTTTTGGTTTAGAAAGAGAAGTTCAGGTTTAGGAAAAAGGGTAGAAGATGAAAATTTTATGAAAAAATGTATGTGAAAGAGTACAGTCCGTAGGTGAAAAAGTATTTCCGTTCAAGTAATTAATTATGCATAAGATCATGGTGGACCCTACCATAATTTAAAAAAAAATCATTTTCATTAATCCATCAACCAATAGAAATCCTTGAAAAGCTATTCCTTTTATAATAAAGAGATTCTCAAAATTTACCAAAGTTGATTAGTGTGACCACCGACTCGTAAGAACTTTTATTTTCTTAAACAAGTGGTTAGAGGATTGATTCTCAACTCTTGCGAATCAACCCATTAAGTTACGTTGAATACTCAAAAGAAACTTGTCCAAACTCCTAGTTGCACATATACATATAAGTGAAAAAATAGTACGCTTCTTATTTAAATCAATGCAAACAAAATCCAATATTAATTTATCCTATACACATAATTCTTAAAATAAAACGTAAACAAAAAGACCCTGGTAAATTTTGTATGCTAAACTAACTACCCTCATTAATTTTTTTGCAAGTCAATGGATCCAATGATATCAGTGAAAAATGAAAGTTGAAAGTGACGAGGAGGATGATAATATGAAAATAACTTGTTAGAAAATATGCTATGTAATTTATTTTTATTATAATGTATTATAGTAGTTGTGTAAAGAAATTAATTTATATAAAGCGCAAAATTTTTATAAGTTCAGTTTTACTTTTATAAATTAAGTTCAGCTCTTATATATTCAGTTCTGCTCTTATAAATTCAATTCATCAGCTCATATATGTTCAGTTCAATTCAACTCTTATAAATTCAGTTAAGTTCAACACCTATAAGTTCAATTCAGCTCCTATAAATCTAATTTAATTAAGATAAATTCCTATAAATTCAGTTCAGTTCTTAAAAGTTCAAAAGAACAAAGTCATATCACTTTCGTGTTCGTTTGTGTTTGCATACTTAAAATTAAGAATACAAAAATTGCGCTTAATATCATTTTTTGACTAATTCTTATGCTCTAAATATAATTCGGTACTGAAAAGACATGTTCGTATCTTAATACATCTCACAACAACACAACCTACTTTTATTTCGACATGGCTACTTTCAAGAATTGGACTCTAGTTTATGAAAAATCTTGATAGTTGGCTTAAGATCTATCGGCCAAATTAAATGACATACCCATTTCCGATTGCCAAGGGTTGAGTCTTTGGTACTGGTGTACGAGGTAATACAAAGAGACAGGTAACATAGGTTGTCGGATATTGATTAATGTGGTGCTTCGAAAGCTTCAATAAGCTTGAGAATTTAGAATTAGGCAGTGACGTGATAGGGCTTCTGTGATTTCGGAATTAAACACTTACACGTGATCATTCAATTTTTTTGGTTTTATTTCCTTATTTATGAAGGGAAAACATAATAAAAATACTCTCCATTTCTTACTCTCGGTTCAGTCCAACTCACTATAGCGACGGAGGAGATAATATTCAAGGATTAATGACATTTTTCGAGTTCAAATTCCGCAACTTTTACCCAAGACTTGAGAGATTCATCACCATCGGTAATCCATAACTCTAAGCGATCGATTGTGAAGCACAAATTACCGATTTCGTTATCCAACTCATTAGCTTTCTCTAATGCCTTCTGTTTTTCTTCATTTGTTAAATTTGCATAAAGAAGGCTCATGTGTGGCATGTAAGCTGCAAAAGCAAGGGAACAAATAACAAAATTAATTGAATCCAAAGATAAACAAATAACGGGACGTTGGAGTATACGACAAAAATATAAACTTACGTCCAATGGTGGTGTAACCAAAATGTTTTGAACAATGAGCATTTGCTTCCATTACCTGTGTAGTCATGTAAACATGAAATTTTTAGACTCGAAATTTAGAAAGCCTACCATCGTACACTCCTACCGTATAACCAGTGGCGAATTTATGTAGCAGTAATGGGTGGCGACTGCTACTCCAAATTTTAAAAAAAGCGGTTTAGAAGACGGATTTTTACTACCTAAATATTCTTGATCGGTAGATAATAAGTAAACGATATCCCACTAAGTCACTAACTGTATAATAAATAACTCGTGGTTCAATGGTAAAGGTTTTACTTTTCCACCTAGTACCCTGGGTCCCTGGCTTGAAAATCGAACCTAAAACTCTTAGTAATTTTACCTAAGTTTTAAGAATACACAAATTCTTATTTGCAACGGCACTATCCATCACAAGTTTGTGACGGATACCGTTTACTCTCACAAAATGCCCACTTTTTCTCTCTCTCCAACACTATTCATGTGGTCCCTTTTCTCAACTAACTCATTTTTTATCCATTTTACCTCACAAAATATCCGTCACAAATGGTGACCCGTCGCAAGCAAGACTTACTATTAAGAATAGGGGATGGTTTACAAAATAAGCCTTTAATTCTAGTTAACATTGTAATTAGACATGACAAATTGGGTCAACCGGTGGGGTTCAGGTCAGGTCAGGTCAATACAATACAGGTCAGGTCATTTTGAGCTTTGCAGATTTTTTGGGTTAGGTTGAGCCGGGTCAGGTCATTTTGGGTTACGGATATGCTTCGGGTTTGTTGATCTGGTCTATCTCAGGTCAAGTGGGTCGGGTTATTTCAGGCCGAGTAAATGATTAAGAGAAGAAAAAATTCAAGTCTTTTAGGGTCTGGGTCATGCTCGGGTTGAGTGGTTTCTAGTTGGGTGATTTTGGGTCAGGTCTGTTACGTGGCTACGGATGCTCGAGTCATTTTCAGGTCGAGTCGGACCAACTCGGGTTTTGAGTATCATTCGAGTGCGGCAATTTCGGTCAATTTTGAATCTCGTATCTGCCTTTTAACTTTACGGGTTGATTTTGGCCGCTCTAACTATAATACAACTCTTATAATTATCTTAACTAAGACGAAATTGCATCGGATGTAATTTTTTCAAAACTCAAAACACAAAAATAAATTTTCCATAATTTTTGAATCTAGAAGATAATAAATACCTCGGGATTAGTGTCAAGAAGAACATAAACACATTGCCAATATGAAGACCCGAGTGAAACCCCTTTAGTATGAGCAGGGTAAGCTTTCAACCCTTGGCAAGCCGCTTTAAACTTCTCAACCGCATCCTTCCTCGTCAACATCGTCATTCCGACCACCGTAAGGTGGGGATTGAGCTCCGGCCCTCCGAATTCCGATCGGAGGGCGTGATTGAGCTTCTTCATCCTGTTTTTCATTTCCTTGGACGGAACTCCCCATACAGCAAATGGCCGTGCAACATCTTGTGCATCGTTACTAGCCATTTTAATTTCCTTTGGTCGTCGTGTCTATTATTAGTCGTATCAAAGCGTATTTATAAACGGATTTTGAAACCCGAGTTTATATTCTTGTATAAGATAAGATAGTCTTAGCTAGACAAATTTGTACGCTAAGCATGGTCACAACTCACGTCTTAAGGAGTTATGCACGTTAAGAATCGGATTAATGGGGGACAAGTGTACAACATGATAGTATTTAATTGTTAATCGACCTAAATAAATGAATAAAAAAGGACTAAAAGGAGGGAAGTGGCAAAAAAGATAAACTCCACTTTTGTTTGTTATCAGCATTATTCTTATCATGTACTATACAAAAGTATAAATTTGTTTTGAACTTGCCGACACAGGTAGCGTTACATGATAAGTTAACGAATTCGATAATGATACGATGTCATCAGGTGGTATTAATACCTCTCTTAGCATATTATTTGAATGTACTTTTATGGTGTACAAGAGAGCGGGGATGGAGCTAGGTCAGTAGAATGACGAGGGCCGATTTCATCTATATCATTGATGAAAACACGGGAAAACATCTTGCCAGGTTCGAATACACGGTATCGAGGAATAGTTCACTAATTGATGATATGTTTCCACTATGCTAGTAGCACAATAATAAATAATCCACAACTTCATTTACTAATTAACCCTACAAAGCTTACCTGTGACATGGCACATTTGTCCCGTGTATAGCTCCGTCTCTGTAAGAGAGGACAATATCAAGTTCGATACCACCTGATGACGTCATTTTTTATTACCTAATGAAAAGATTAAGGTGGATGCATGAAAGGTGGGGTGTCTTGTATTAAATATGTTGGCAATTGGGCGAATAAATTAAAATGGGAAGGGTTACGGTGATACAAAAGTTTTTTTATAAGATAATTGAGAGATTACTCTAATAAGAAATTAAAGTAATCGCGCATAAATATGAAAGACGAGATAATGTGTCACCGTGTCAACATGTAACACTTAGTTTTGTTACGCTCTTCTCACATGCACATATATGTCCTACACAATTATATCGCCTTTAGCAAAGCTTACATTATGTATTTTAGAAGGTGGTATCAAAACTCAGTATCATGTGGTGGCGCCGATTGCTGCCACCGACTAGGAAATGACTTGATTAACTAGGGAAGGGGGTGAATCGTCCCGGTGTTCATTTCTACTTGTCGAACATCAATAGCGAAACCTTTGCCTGATTGTTTCCAGTAATCGGCATAGGAGAGTAGTATTTCCGAGGGCTTAATATCAGTCCTTGACGACATCAACTTTTGACTCGATATTTGATATTTGTCATCCCTCTTCTTCACTACTTCTGTGCACACCGTGCTTTCCGATTGTGGCGACACCATTAGCGCTGGCGCACCTAGTGGCAGCTTATCGCCTGCATGTACCATTTAAACGTTACAAAAGAGGTCTTAGTCTATTGATTACGACTTTATAACAGAGGAGTCGTAATTTGTGAACCATAGGATTTCGAGAACATATGTTGATGTAAAACCGTCTTTGTAAATATTACCTCGGTCGACTTGCCAGGTACACCAAAACTTGCCAAAGGTCTTAGCCATTGTTTGGAGCTCTGCATTTTCGATTACTTCAGGAAGGCCAGGGTTTATCCAAAGCCCTGATTTAATCTGTAAATCGATCATTGTTTATAAAACGATCATATTCATCTTATGATTGAAATTTTCTTAGAATGATTTGATGAAAAATGTATATATAGTCTAAACTCTAATATATAAACTATAAAGTACCTCATATTCATGAGAATGCCATAGCTTTTGTTCTTCTGGTGGTAGCGATTCGAACACCGTATCAGATATTATGTACTCCACCCCTGTTCATATGTATATATATTACATTTTATTTAATTTCCCGTATGTATATCACTACAAAATTCACGCCGTTTACAAACGGAAAATATCCGTCACAAAAAGCTAAAATCCGTCAGGAAACCGCATTCCTGACGGAAATTCCGTCACTAAACTTCGTCACTAAAATACAAGTACTGGCGGCTTTTCCGTCAGTAATATAAACTACTGACGGACAGTGATGGATAAGTCGTCACCAGGGTTCAAACCACTTTTTGACTTTACTGACGGATTTTCCGTCAGCAAAATAAATATCTGACGGATTTTCCGTCAGTAAAATAAATATCTGACGGAATTTTCGTCAGATACCTTTACCGCCATTGACTTGGTCAACGCGCCAATATAATCTGACGAATTCTGACGGATTTTCCGTCAGTAATTTTTATCGCCATTGACTTTGGTCAACGCACCAGATTTATCTGACGGCTTGTGACGGATTTTCCGTCAGGAATAACGTCCGTCAGGAATCCGTCAGTCATCTGAAAAAAAAACTGATTGGAAAAAAATTCCGTCAGTATATCGCGTTATTTTTGTAGTGGCAATTACGATAAGTTTATCATAAGATCACAGTCAATGAGACGAGAATAACGAACCAATAAGACGAGAGGTAGCCAGGTCATCAGAATCGAACACCGCACACTGCCAGAAGTCCTGGTTAACCCGCGTCATATAATGGTGAGTCTCAATTTGACGACTCATGTCATGACTATATAACGCAAAGGTACAAACATGTTGGCTAATTTTGCCAATGGGTTTTAAGGACTGCATTATTTGGGCTCCTTTGTCCAACATTTGTTGCCCTACCGTCATCGCCTTCCCCGGTACTGTCCCGTCATCTCGCCCTGGCATTGGCCCCGGCGTTTCATCACTCGACGTCATAGCTCCTCCGGTTAATTAATCCCAATGTTTTTTACTTAGGTAAAAGTTTGTGTAAATTGTGAAAGATGAAGAGAAATGGTCAGACTAAAATGTTGCAGAAAATGCTCTAGGGATAACTTAAGGACATATGGACTTTGTTACTTCATTTTAGGACATGTTTGTGCCACTTTTATAGGTAAAATTCTAAGATTAGTCTAATCTCTAAACCCCAATTTTTTTGTTTTTCTGAGTTAACGATTCGATATATTTTTGTACGTTCCGTTTCATTATTATATGATAGTTTTTGTTTTTATAATAACTAGTTTTACGCCCGTGCAAAAAATGCACGGGTTTAATTTTTATTAAACCGAAAAAATAAAAATGAAAGGTGAATATATTTAATAAAAAATTATAATTTTAGTATTGCAGATATCGATGTAAAAAAGAATTTATACGCTTAACTTAGACGTAAGTAAAAACAACGCACCTGCTGACATTATAAAATTATACAAATTCTTATATAGGACGACATTATCGGTTTAAGTTTAGGACGGATCAAATATACATATGTAGCATGCATGAATCAAACAAAAAAAAGCATTATGCATGGCGAAAATAAAATAATTGTCCTATAAGTCTATAACCCATGGGGAGTGATACTCATCTATTTTAAATTTAAGACGGATAATAGCCGGTAAAAATATATATAGATTTTAAAATTATACTTAAGGTTTAAATTCTAAGTTCATAACTATCGTAATGAACCCAAATTATTACTTATTAGTTTGATTCTCTAACTACCCAAAAAACTCCGACCATATAATATACGAAGTAAATCTTCTCTATTTTTCGTACATTTAAGACGGAGTTACATAATTTCGTTGATTTCCAATTTTCAACAATTTTAATTTGTTAATTTCCAGTATTTGAATGTATTATTTTTTGCCAATTTATATATTATTATATTTGATATTCACTTTTTGTTTCTGTTTTATACTCATTGTCACTCACTTTAATCCTTTTATTAGTGCATGTTAAATGGAGTATTAACAATTTCTTTAATTTTTGGATATACTATATATGTAAAGTGTAGGCGTCTCAATCATATCATTATATTTAATCTATACCTTTAATTTATGTAAAATTAGTTAACTTATTATCAATGATCATTAAAGATTTGATTTTTACTGTTGAAATTGAATAGGGATTTCGGAAGATCTCATATTCGATGTGTAATTATAGATTGTAACTTATTTAATTAACGAAAGTAGTGAGAAAATTAAATTGAAGTAATTAATTATGTAAATGAACATGGCGGACCCCACATTGATTAAATTTTTTTCTTTTCTTAATTTCCATCGACCAATGAGAGCTCTTTAAATTCTACCCCTTTTATAGTAAAGGGATAAGAAAAATGAAGAATTTAAATAGAAACCCTTTTTAAAATGACGCTCAAAAATAAAATAATTGTCGTTTTGGGCTGGTTTTGAAAATAATTACATTCGAGCCTACGTGGACATCATTTTGACAATTATTTTCAAAACTAACAAACGACAATTATTTTATTTTTGAGAGTCATTTCAAAAAATTGTTCAATTTAAATATGGATTATTATTTGGTTTATTTTCTCCAGAAGACGAATTTATAAAAAAATGTTGTT
The DNA here is from genome assembly GCA_029255685.2 of Silene conica. Classification (NCBI taxonomy): domain Eukaryota; kingdom Viridiplantae; phylum Streptophyta; class Magnoliopsida; order Caryophyllales; family Caryophyllaceae; genus Silene; species Silene conica. Next base: position 82,867,978 of record CM055314.2, read on the forward strand.
CGACTTTTTTGTTAGAAATTTTCAACTAGAGAGTGCAGAAATTAAATACCCCGTGTATGTCATAATGTTTTTTTTTTCTTTTTTATGTATGGCTACAATTATATGAAAGCGGATAAGTAATATAATACGATCGTCGATGATATCAAAATTTTGCTCTTAAAATTTTCAAATACATGAAATTATAACAAACAATGTTGTCACGATCAGGATCTTAGGATAGTTTGGATTGAAGAGGGATTGTAGGGTTGGATCGCAGGATCGAATCAAAAGATCGTAAGATCTTATAAATAGCTTGGATAATCTAGTTTATGTAAACAATTTGGTATAATTTGTGATGTATAATGTTAAAAATTTATTTAATGACATGAGTATAAAAGAACAACCAACTCACGAGTTTGTAACGCAAATAAACATTTTACGATCATGAACGATCCTATACAATCTTGTACGATCCTATGCAATCCTACCCGATCCTGACCGATCATGTACAACTAGACATTTCTAGTTACATGTCATTGCATGAAACTATGACTTAAAAGCACACGTTAGACAATATCTTAAAATATATTCTAAATTAAATATACTTTTCAAAATATCAAAAAATATATTCAATTGAACTTCTTTTATTTAATTTCTCTTTGATTTCAAATCGATGCAAAATCAATCCCGAGTCACCAAACACAAAAAAAAAAAAAAAAACTTATTAACCATGGTTGCGCTTCTTCAATTCATCGGATATACGTCGTACTTTCGCCTTAAGATCAGGTGATATCCCGTCATCCTGAAAGAAATTAGGAGATGTACGTATATTACCATCCGTATCAATGTCGTACCACCAATCACTATTTTCGCCATTGTTAGACGATTTTCCTTGTCCATGGTACAATGCGGATGATTGTGAACTAGTGATTGTTTGGCTAGTCGTGCCTGGCGGGAAGCGAGGCTCACCGAGTATGCTGAGTGTCGGGTCGCTCTTGAGCACCGGTATGGACAACGGATCAACTTTCAAGGTTTTAAACGGGTCGCTAGTTAGGCTAGGAATGTCTAACCGGACATTGGTATTTAAGCCTCCTATTGATCTTGCATTAGACTCTACAAAATTGCACGAAATTATGTAAAGAATTAAAGAAAAAACCACGGATTTTGTAAAAATCGACATTTTCAGGAAGAATTCGTATATTAATGTGATGATTTTGATTGAATTAATGTTAGTTTTAAGGGAATTTTGACAACTTTGTTTAAGGTTTTAGGATTTGTGATGCATGTTAAATGGACTAAATTAAGTAATTAGAATAATTGAGAAAATAACGAAGTCCACACAAATTCAAGGCTGCTAATTCATAGGAATATATCATCAAATTTATGTTTTAACATTTTTTAATCATAATCCACAAATTTGCGGCTTAAAAATAGTCTAAAATATCAATTGTCGAGATCAAAGTCATATCAAAATGATCATTTTTTAGTTTGTTTAAAGAGAGAAATACATAAATACTAGTATTATGTAACTAATTGCATAGGATTATAGCCATAGCCAATTCAATTGAAATTATGTGTACTTTTTCGAGTTTTTATAATTTTTTATTTATATTTTAATTTTTTAATGTCAAAACTTAAAATCTAACTGAACTCGTATATATTACTTTTGAGTTTCATTATAATTTTTTAAGTTTGATATTTTTATAATGGAGTTCGAATCTTATAAATAAGGCTCGTAGTCTGTAGGTTTAAACTCAAATAAACACATTATAAAGTTCAGGTTCTATTTTATATAACAAGTACAACTATTTGCATAGTCCACTTAAGGTATTATTCTTTTTGGTTGAAACGAGCTTAATTGAATTAATTGGGGTAGCGCTTAATTGAACTAAATTCAGTAAATTTAGTTGAATTAAAAGTTAATTTTGTGAAAACATTAATTAGACATAATTGATTGAACATAAATAAAACTTAACAAAATATAGCAAACAAAATTAAAAAGAGCTAAAATTAAGCCAAAAAAAACAAGTCCGAGAAAAACAATAAGAAAATCAACGAGTTACTGTAATAAAATCATACAAAGATTGTTAAATATTTGTCATTTAAATTAGATGACATTTTCATATATCAAGATTATGTAACATGTACAATTTAAATAATACCTATGTGATTTTCACAAATTCTTATTTGCAACGGCACTATCCGTCGCAAGCTTGCGACGGATACCGTTTTCTCTCACAAAATACTTACTTTTTCTCTCTCTGCAACACTATTCATGTGGTCCCCTTTCCCCACTAACTCAATTTCTATCCATTTTATCTCACAAAATATTCGTCACAAATGGTGACCCGTCGCAAGCAAGACTTAATGTGTGATTTTAGTTACATTCAATAACCAACTGTTGTTTGTCACTAATTTTCATTTCAAATGGCCTACGTATTTTAGTTGATTATTTTTATGGTAAAATGTGATAATTTAAACGGTGTCACTTTTTACCTTAAAAATGTGACCATTTATGTAACATTTTGATTATCCGGTCAAGAAAATTGAGGCGTTATCATCTCGATTTCCTGAAATAGTGGAGTCGGAGATACAATCAATAAGGCTTTTAATATATATAATGATGATTTAAATGTTATACAAACTTAAACTTTTTTTATTAAATTCCACCTCATGACTAGTATACTCTTCTAACTACAATGCATGACTCGGTGATCGTCAAGGCTCGTCCGTCTCCCACGTGCTACCCAACTCAACCTGACATAACCTGCCCCCATATGACCGAAAATATCTTATGGATCAGCACATGCCACACCGGAAATGGGTGACGATTAAACAATACCAAACACGCCAGTTTCAATATAATTAAACATATAAGATATGCAATACAACAAAATGCAACATAGACAAAACTACTAATATCAAATTGATTATGGATAATAATCAATTTGTAGCAATAAGCACTCGGGTCGGGTTATACTAAGTTAAGTCGAGTCAATTCAGGTTCGAATCTTGATTTCGGGGTTGGGTGAGCGGGGTTTGGAAACCACAATCTGCACTTTTCAGAATAAGCTCTATGATGCCGGAGCCACATAATCAATTTTATCAGGTCTACTACGAACAAAGAGAATTGGTGAAGTACGGTTTAAAATCGGCCAGGTTGCGAGTTGTGCTAAGCCTAAAAATGTCGACTCACGAGTCAGGATAGGCCGTAATTGGGATATCCCAATCGCGAAAGGTCGTCGACGTTTTAGAACGAATCGTCGACGTAATTAAAAAAAAGACCTTGTTACCCTTTAGCTCCCAAAAACCTCTCAAATTCAAATTAAACCCACCCAAACCCCTCACCCACCACACCCCCACAACCAACCACCTCACGCACCACGATCAACACCGCACGACCCACTACCACCGCACGACCCACCACCACCGCACCTCCACACGCACGGTTGAGGTTAGTTTTTTTTTTTTTAATTACACTTGTTAGTTTTAATTAAAGTAGTATTTTGTTTTTGTTGTTGTTGTTATTGTTGTTATTGTTAATGTTAATTATGTTAGATTTATTTGTTTTAATGTTAATTGTTAATGTTTTTGTTGCTTTTGTTATTTTTTCAAATATCGATTCATAATTTTTGTTATTGTTTGTTGTTGTTGTTGTTGTTCTTGTTAGTTGTAATTAGTTGTATTGTTGTTGTTAGTATTGTTGTTGTTGGTAGTTCTATTGCTGCATTAGATAGAATCGAAAGGCAAAAAAATCGGATTGAGGGAGGAGTAGGACGTGCGAAACTCACGTCCTACAATGGTGAGGACGGGTGGTCTACACGTCCTTGTTGGAGGGAGACGTGTGGGATACACGTTGGGGCATGGGTTGGACGTGTATGCTATACGTTGGTCTTCGGGTAGGACGTGAAAAATAGAAGTCCATTGTGGCAATGGACGTGAGATTCGCACGTCCATGGTGGTGTTGGGCGTGTGTTTCTCACGTCTATTACCAATGTAGACGTGTGGATTTCACGTCCTTCCGTGGTTTGGACGTGAAATCCACATGTCCTATTGTTCGATTTTTTTTTTTGTTTTAACCGTATATTTTCAATTTTAATAGTTAAATGTTATTATTTTTTCATTAAAAGTATTTAATTTTGTATGTAATTGTATAAAAAGTTGTTAATTTTGTATTTAAATGGATAATTTATATAATTTAAGTTGTTAATTTTGATTTTATGTTGTATTATTTTAGTATTTATAAAAATTTGTTTAATTTTAATAATTTTGTGTATTTTGTATTTTATTTTTTACTACGTTAGTTTATTAATAAAAATTGTTTAATTATATTATTTTAACGTTATTCTAATCTCGTAAATGCAGATGTCCTACAGACTTACAGTGAAGATGCTATCATGACTACAATTGGCCGTACCGCAGGCCGAAGAGTGGCGGGGTCTAAGCGACGTGTCCCGATAGAATCAGAAGCTGCAGTAGCGCCACGGCCTGGTAGGGGAGGTAGGGGAGGTAGGGGTAGGGATGTCAATGGGGCGGGGCGGGTGCGGAGGGGGGTCAACCCGCGCCCGCCCCGCGAACTTTTAATGTACACCCGCACCCGCCCCGCGATCCGCGGCGGTTGAACCTTTCAAAACCGTCTCCGCCCCGCGGGGACCCGTTGACCCGCCTAGCTCTCAAGAAATGTAAATCGTGAATCTAAAATACACTAGTCGTACTACTTATACAAATAAGTTTTCGCAAAATGCCTTAACATTCAATTAACAAGAGTCCATTGAGCCATGAAATGGTTTTACATACAAATATACCACGAAACACATGCACAAACAGCAGCCCAAATACGGAATACTGAGTAGTGAACTAGTGATTATTGCCTTATTGGACTACTGGTAGAAGTTACTTACTTGTTTGGGCCTGATTGAACTACTAGGTAGGGGTTACTTATTTGTTAAAAGTTTTTTTTAATCTTTTAAGTTATATTTTTTTATCTATATATATTACTATTAGATATTAGATATTATTATTTATTAGGTGGGTACTGGGTATAAGCGGGGCGGGGCGAGCAGGGTGGGTGTGGGGCGGGGTGGGTATGGGGCGGGTCTCATGTGATACCCGCACCCGTCCCGCGACCCGCGACGAATGATGCGTTTGAAAACCATCCCCTCCTCACGACCCACCAAATTATTACCCACACCCACCCCACGTGGGGCGGGTGCGGGGCGAGACCCGCCAAGACCCGCCCCATTGACATCCCTAGGTAGGGGTAGGGGTAGGGGTAGGGGAAAGGGTCTCCTAATCAGGTCTCCCGACCCTACTCCCGTGGACGAGCTTCAGCTACCAAGAGCTTTTTTCAGGGACCGAGTTAGTAGTTCCGAGGACGAGGAGGTGGAGCAGTTTACGGTTGTGACCCCGGGGGATGATGATGATGATGTTGATGATGACGACGTTGAGGAGGAGGAGGAGGTGGAGGAGGACGACTCCCAATTTTTGGATGAGGGGGGCAGCTGATCGACCACGTAAGATGGTCGTACGTGATGGTAGCGGCCGATATAGGTCATTTGTGGAGGGTGCCTCTAGTAGCACGGGGGGGGGGGGGGGGGGGGGGGGGGGAAGAAGACTCCGGATCTTTCCTGGCATCTTACCGGTCCGGTTGAGGGGGGGGGCGTCTATACTTACTGTCCTACGTAGCTTCGGTGGCCACGTAGCTTGCAGTAGTTGGACGGATCAGGGAAGCGTGAGATTGTGGCTCACGTGCTACGAGAGGCCGGGCGCTATGGAGAAGATGAGTAAGATGAAGATGCGTTCTTCGGTGATGGAGAGAGTTCGCGAGAGCGGGCTTGATCATCTTAGGTCCTCTTGGACCACTGGGTTGGATGAGAACCTTATCAGTGCGTTCGTTGAGAGGTGGCAGTCGGATACCAACACTTTCCACATGCCGTTTGGTGAGATTACGATACTGTTGCACGACGTTCGCATGTTCCTCGGCATACGGGTGGATCGGATGACGCTAGGGTTATGGACGAGGGTCATACGAGGGGGGAGATTGGTCTGAAGGGGAAGTTCGCAGCCTTGTTCGGCATGGACGTGGCGGCCGTGAGAGCACTCTTTTACAAGGGTGGTGGGATTTTGGTGAAGAAGCTGACGGAGCTTGCGGAGAAGGGGAGCCAGCATGACCCCTACGGGCGTACATGATGTTGTTGGTAGGCATAGGTGAACCCATAAGTAGCGCGGATCAAGCCCAACTCTCGGTCAGTGACAAGGGTAGGCATAGGTGAACCCATAAGTAGCTCCTCTAATCTCTGCAACATCCACCCATAAGATGTCTCATTTTCATACGGAAGGAGCACAGTGACAATTAAGAAGGAGGATCCACAAGGTATCATGCCACCGATCTCAATAAGTGCAATCTTCAAAACGTTGGTCTTGTAGGTAGCGTCGATAAGAGCCACATGTGGGTAAGCACGGAAAAGTTTGACGGATTCTGAATGAGCCATAAACACATGAGTTAACTCCTTCGAATCGGGATCTGATAAATGTCACTCCACATAATTAGCAGCAACTGCTACAGCCAAAAGTTGTTAAGCGGGATTCCTACTTCCTCTTATCTCACGCCGAACCTTGTTCGACTCGCTATAAATTTGCCCGCTAGTTGGTTGGGGTTTATCCGGGGTTCTTTGATGAAGACCGTTCTTGATATCCCTCGGCGGAATCGATGCCCGGACTTGTTGCCTCACGAATTCTTTCTCTTCGGCATCCAAGCCGACAAAATGTCTATCCCCATCTTTATAGTTTGCTACTTCGTGGTTGTGACATCCACCTTTACTCGAAGTACGAATGTACCAAACAATCGTCGGCTTCCCATCTACAACATGGGTGTACTCCTGCACGACTCGAATCCGAAACAAACATCCGCACTTAGCCGACCCTCTATCTCGGGTTTCTCAGGATCGATCTTCTTTCTGGTTTGGGCGTACGTTGAACAACGAAAGTATGACCCGAGCAACTCCGGTTGTCTACGATTTTTGGCTCCATTTGTTGCTTTTACTAAGGCAAAACCATTATCGTTAGCTATTTTTTGACCCCAGTCAAATGCCTCATCCCGACTATCAAAAGATGAATCCGTCTGAAATAAGCGGTTGTAATTAACCTCATTTCCACCAAACTCCTCAAACGAATCCTGTTAATACGCAAAATTGGTAATGATTAAAAACAACTAAATTTATGTTAAAAACTTAGTAAAATGACGGAAATATAAGGACTTGAAAAATGACCGTCCTCACCGCGTATGGACGTGAATAGTACACGTCCAAGCCATGGAGGGACGTGTACTATTCACATCCTACCGTGTTAAGGACGGCTAGATTTCACGTCCAAACCATGCAAGGACGGCCAGGATACACGTCCAAACATGGTGAGGACGTGAATATTACACGTCCAAGCCATGGTCAGACATGAATAGTACACGTCCCTCCATGGTTTGGACGTGTATTATTCACGTCCTCACCAAGCTTAGACGGCCAGTTTTCCCGTCCATACCACGCGAGGACGGCCAGTTTTCATGTCTAATGCAGAATTTCGATCCTATATTTTGTCGTATTCAATGGCTTCTACGTATAATTCAACCTAATATCAACTAAATGGCTTAAACATGTAATTCAATAAAAATTAATTCAAAAAAAAATTAAATTTTAGTTATTTACCGATGAATCGTTGTCGTTGTTTGACATTGAATCGTTGTCGTTGTTCGATGTTGATACCGCTTTTTGGGTGTTGTTGTTTTTGTTTGAGAGAATATATTATAGAGAGAGTAGAGGACATGGGATATTTTTTTATAAAAAACGTCGACGACACAAAACGTCGACGACATTTCGCAACCCCACTGTCCAAATAACAAGATCTACCTAACATAACTCGCACCTAACTCAACATAACCCGGCCTGATCCAAGGTTAATTACCCCATTTAGTTTTGTAATTAGAGATAGTTTTCAACATTTCGAATTTTCGACCAAAACCTGAAGCCTACAAGAACAAGCTTATCACAGTGTAAATCTCCACAAGAAAACACCAAAATCAACAATGGCGTTGATGAGATCTCTCTTTCGTTCTCCTTCAATCAAATCTTCCCTTTACTCCATTGTTACTGGAAATCGATTTCTAAATGAAACATCCTCTCAACAACCCTCTTCTCGTTCCTTCTTCTCCCTTTCTTCTTCTTCGTCTTCATCTCCTTTGATCCCCACTTTTCCAGGTTTTAATTTCTTCTTTTTTCACTTTTTCTAATTGAGTTTTGTTGTTTTTATGATTATTTAGGAATTGGGTATGTTTGTGATTCGATAAAGTTGTGTTGTTGAACAATTTGATTCAGTTTTTGAAGGGATTTAGTGTTTATTTGTATTGTTTGCTGTTTATATTTGATTGGTAAATGGGTATGTCATGAAAGTTGAGGAATTTGATTGTTTACATATGTAATTACCCTTTGAAAGTTGAAGAAATTGTTTGTTCAGGAAATGAATTTTTGTATCTTAGTTTGTGTGTATTGAATTAAAGTTGGATGCTTTTGGTCGAATCGATTCTTGTTATATCACCTTCGTCCCAACCGTTTGTTTACCTTTGATTAAAATACTTCGCACAAAGAATAAGAAAGGTTTAACAAATGATTGAGACGGATAGGATCAACAGATGTCAATGAGGCGCAAATTTTGTGATGATATAGTTTTGGGGAATTCTGTTTCCCTTGGCTGCTGAAAATGTCTTGCTACGGTTGTGCCGTGGTGAATTGTGACCTTTGTTGCGTTAGTTCTGTTACTTGCCTTGATTTTCGGGAGTTATACGGTGTAATCTGCAACTATTTTTGTTTTGTTCTGGTGTTTTTGTTGCTTGTTGTTCTTTACATATGATTGGTAGATGGGCATGCCATGAAAGTGGAAGAAATTGATTGTGTAAATATGTAGTTGCCCTATGACAGTGGTAGAATTTTGTTTGTTAAGGAAATGCAAGTTTTGTACCTTAATTTGTGTGTATTGAGTTACCGAGTATTTTCTTAAGGTCTCGCGAAGTTGATATGATCACAGCCCAATTCTTTTGGCCGGCTCAATTTTTGCTATATAGTTTAGCCAAGGATAGGATTAAGAGCTGTCAAATTGTCAACAACACAAAATCGGTCGTGTTAATAGTTGCTGAAAACCCGTAGGGCTCTAGGCTACGGTTGTGCCTTTGTGAATTGTGACCTTTTGTTGCATTAGTATCCTTGGAAGTGTACAATATTCTTACAAGAAAAATATCTGATACCAAGAAATCAATTTTGGAAGAGTACAATACATTTGTGCTACCTCTATCTCAAATTTTATTGGAGGCACGATGTAAAATTTTGTCATGTTGATTCATCTGGATAACTATTCTCCCACCATTTTGAAAGTTAACTAACGTATACCGGGGTAAATATTGATTAGACTTGACATCGTTTGTCCACCAAAATCTGATTATATATAAGGAATGGACAGAGTATTAATGTAGTCTCAGGGACTTCAGTTGGCAGCTTTCTGGAAGTCTATCTAGGAGAGCCGATTTCACTAAGTGTTACCCAATCTATTTGCGCCTTTAAATGGAGGGGAACATGGATGGTTATTATTTCAACTTACCACCAAGTACAGAAAGTGATCAGCTTATTGGGATATATCTAATGAAAATTGGGTATCGAGATATCAAATTTGAAAGAGTTCAGTAAATTTGTGCTAGCTCTATCTCAAATTTAATAGTCCGTATATAGGTGGAAAATCTTGTAGGTACAACGTAAAATTTGTCATGTTGATTCATCAGGATAATTATTACCCCCGACTTTTAAAGTTAATGATTTATAGTTGGGGCAAATATCGATTAGAGTTGATGTCGTTTGTCCGCCAAAATCTAATAGAAGGAATGTAGGGAGTAATAATGTAGTCTCAGGAACATCAATTGCTAGCTTTCTGTATTTGTATCTAGGAGAGCCGACTTCACCAAGTGCTACGGAATCAAACCCTATGAAATGTACTGTGGTGTAACAGCGTACCACACCAATGGAAAACCACATTCACTGTCTGGAGTCTGGACTCTTCTAGTTGATTGGGTGCAGCTGATGAAACACAATAGCTGCAAATATTGATCTGATTACTGAATTGTAGAATGACCGATCAACTACATTCATAGAGGACACTGCACAGATATGCCAAACTGTTGTAACACGTGTCTTAAGAGAAGCAATAGAGCTTCTTAAAGAGCCTTCAATATTGACAGCCATAGGTTTTAAAACTCAATAATCAACTGCCATATAAACCAGAACGACTTGACATATAATTAGTTTTGAATTTTTCGTACTGAACACTAAACTCTGTATGGTAAGAGGTAGTAAATATAGGAGTAATGACGAATTAATTCTTTGCATAGCTTTGGTGGGAATGCTGCAAGAGAAACTAAGATAATGGTTGACATTGACTGTCCTTCACTATTTCAATCCATTTTCTTTACCATCACATTTTTAAAGCCGGTGTTAAAATCTTTGGTAGAAAATGTAACTTCATTACTACATCTCCTTCCAACAACAACAACAACAACAACAATATCAGAGCCTTAGTCCCAAATTGTTTTGGGGTGGGCTAACATGAATCATCCTTTGGAACCGTTATGAGTGAACTCTCATCTCAACAAGAGAAAAAAGAAAGAAAAGAAAAAAAGAAAAAAACGGAAGTGGAGTGAAACAAAAAAAATGAAAGGCAAATGGCTTTTATAGATTTTAAATCGAACATATCACATGTAAAAAAACCCTAAAATAAATCAAGAATAAAGTTTAAAGTGTTTTTGAGAAACAAAGTAAAATTTAATATAAGAGTTTTGGGGGAAAAAGTGTAACAAAACCAAAGCGAAATTTTTTTAGAAAACTTAATAAAAACATCAAAGGCTAGAAGTCCACATGTATCATATCCCTCCATAGTGCCCTCTCCATCACCATCCCTTGCTGAAGCCCGAGAAATCTCATATCGTGCTCAATCACTCTTCTCCAAGTTTGTTTAGGTCTCCCTCTACCCCTAGCAACCTTTTCTGCACCCCAGGTCTCCAACCTCCTAACCGGTGCGTCCATAGGTCTCCTTCTCACATGGCCAATATGTTTGTGTCGTCAAATTGTACTGAGAAAAATAACTCGCATGCGCTTCCATAGTGGTTACCCCAATATGTTTGTGTCGTCAAATGGAGGGAGACATGAATGGTTACCGCTTTAACTTACCAAGTACAGAAAGTGATCAATCTTCTGGAGTTATGTCTAATGAAAGTATGATATTTGTTTTTGGGAAAGGATTACTTCTTTGTTGATAGGATGCTTTAACAGGATAAGTAAATTTCTAATTATTAATTCCACCAATCATTACTTGATACTGAATTTTCTCTTATGTTCTTATAACTCTGGTAAGTTCTTGATGCTTGGAGCATGGTTTGGAAAACCCGGAAGATTCGTTTGTTTTCAAGTTTTGTTTGGAGTTAGTCACAATTTAACTATCTGAATTTGCACAACTGCTGAAACTTTGAGCTTTCCATACCCCATACGCAAAACTTGATTTTTTTTGCACAAGCGGTTGTCTTGATCACTAAGATAACGTTTTGCAGGAACCCTTGAGGCACTAGGTAATGCTGCTGTAATTGACTCACTAAACTTTGAATGGAATGAGAGCCATAAAACATTAAATATATGGCATGTAATTTACACTTTACATGCTTTGATTCACAACCCACATATCAGTCGTGGCTGAAGAAACATTAGATTAAGCATTTTATTTTGCGTTATTTACTGTCTGGATGTCTTCTATCTATTGAATAAAACTATAAAAATAAAGCAAATTCTTGTAAAGCAGTGTTTGCACAAGTTTTGTTCCCTTGCATGGGTTTTGGTAGCTTCTCTTCTTAGGGTCCTTTCAAGCTTTTTTTATTAGTGTACTGAGTGAAATCCTCTAAAGGCGTTGTTAGAGTAAGAAGGTTTATTTTTGCACAAATTATGTGAATCTAAGTATACATCTCATTTTCTCATCAACATGGCAAACATTTATCCATTGTACTCTTCAGCTCTTTTTCTTATATGGGCCATATGGGAACGCTTTTCTCCGAAGTAATATTAGTATGGCTTTAGTATTTTCTGCTTGTAGTTTATCATAATTGAGACTTGAGAACGTGATATTCCTCACAGTTCTATGAATTAGCCTTTTGCTCTATATTCTATTAATAGTGGTTGGAGACCTCATATTCACTTACCCATCTTATATGTGACTGCTGTATCCAAGTTCTCTTTTGGGGATCCCAAATCCAGATCTTGTGTAACTATTTCTACCCATAGTTTCATGGAAGAATAGGGTTGGAAATTCGGACGTAATAACCCAATTTGGTCCGAGACTTGATGAAATGAACCCCATGACCACCAGCATTCGGCCATGATTGATGGATTGGTGAAATGTCAATATGCGTTCTTGGTCTATGCATTCTTTATGCTTCCTATGAGCACTATATTATTCAGTTAGTAGTTCTCCTCATTATTTAAGGCTAAGACTGTATCTGCCTATGAACAGACTGGAAGTCATCCTTTGGAACGTCAGTTGGAAGCATTCGTTCATTTTCTATTGATGTGGCTCACTACCCTGACATTAAAGACCCCGAGATAAAGAATATTTTTAAGGATTTTATGGCTGCTGGATGGGGGGAACTATCTGATCCACTCATCAAGGGTGCATTGAAGGTGTTATCTAAGGACACTGACGACAAAGCTGGCAAAGAGACCTTGAAAAATGTTTTTCGAGCCGCTGAGGCAGTTGAAGAGTTCATAGGCACACTTGAGTCTTTGAAAATGGCCATTGATGACCATGGTGGATTATCTGGCGAGGTATATCCTTTTCATCAGATGTACTGCTATCTCCATTCCGTCATTTATCGTTCCCATTTTTCACTTTTGTGATCATACCACCTCAGCTTTGACCAAGAAGTTTTCCGCGTTTATGTAGCAATACAATTTGAAATTTATATTGTTTGATTCATCATTAATTATATCGTAAAGTTGTAGCTAATGTATTTTGCTCCAAAGTATTGGTCTGAGTTGCCAGTGATTGACAGCCAAAGTGTTATTACCAGTTTGGATTTTGTCGTGTCTCCCTAATGCTCTTGTTTACATTGTAGAATGAAAAGCCGTATCCTGAATATTACGGACAGGCAATAAAAACAGCCTATGACCGGTATACCAAGTATCTAGATTCATTTGGTCCTGATGAATTTTACTTAAAGAAGAAAGTAGAGACAGAGGTGGGAACAAGGATGATTCATTTGAAGATGAGGTGCAGCCACCTTGGCTCGGAATGGGGAAAGGTACATAGTATTCTCTTTACTGGCTTTTGGCATATTTCTGGTGCGCCATGTTAAACGTGACATTGCAAGATTTCTTAATGATGTCATTTCTAGTAGTCATATTGATATAGCAGTCCAAATAAAATGGTTCGACCAACTTAAGGATTGTACATCATTCTGTGTTTGGATAGTAAGTTACGTTGGATGGACATGGAGGGGCTGAAAGAAACATTCTTGTGTCCTCCGGGAGGACCGTCCTCTTCACTGTAGAACTTCCTCATGATCAGCATTTATTTTTTCGCTTGCAGGTCACAGTCTTAGGAACTTCTGGAATTTCTGGTTCATATGTTGAGCAAAGAGCGCGTTGATCACTGGGAGATGGATTTCATTCTGGATAAAGAACTTCACCTGAATCTGCAAATAGGCCTTTGAATAAATTGTTGAAATGTCGACTCTGATTCGAATTTTTCCGTCTGTTTTTGAAAACAATGTTCTTGTGGAAGCTTAGTAGCATTGAAATGACAGTAGCTGATAAACAAACAACCGAGATCTAGCCATCTAGGTACTTATCGTCAATGACAGTTTCATCCTTTTCACCTCGCACAGTAAATTTTTGAAATTCCATGCCCATGGGAAGTATTGTTCCCAGTTGTGTTCCGTTTAACATCATTATCTCGGTTTTTGGTGGTTCTATGTTGATGTCTTCGACCATCTTTGTCGTAATCTTGTAATCTAAATGTTACTATTGTTATTTTTTGGGCTACAAGGAGTCTGAAAGTTTTACACAAGATCATGAATTCTAACTCAGCCGTCCGACAAAAATTACATTACTTTCTCTTCTGAAGTTATTTTCATACGTTTGTTCAGCATTCGAACAAACGTGTATGTAAATGACTCGAAAGGAGAAAATATCATAAGCTGTAAGTGTGTAACGGTTTATGTTGGATCAATTACAACTTACGAGTACATAATCGGTCAATATTCTTGAAAATCATACCAAGAAAAGTGAGTACAAGAGAGTTCCTTTACATAATATTTTGAACACATAAAAACAATAAACAAATAAAAAAGAAAGGCTCCCTAAAAACCCAAAAACCAGAAAAATATTGTTGATAGTAATCTGACTTCTATCTAGACTAAGTAAAACCAAAAAGAAAAAGAGTTTTATCATTATTATTATTATTATTATAGATTTACAACCTCTCAAACCCTAACTGAACCATCAAAGCAACAGATAAATAGTTCCATCAGTCATTCAAACCCCAGTTACCTCGATGCAGGCGGACGTTTTGAGGCAGTCGGGGTACTATTCCTCTTATAGTCTTATATCAGTAATTCAACAGCGAATATTTGGCCCGTAAGACTATCTTCCCTCTGTCAACCCCAAGTTTTGAACCGGTGACTAACCAATGGCCGGGGGAATCTTGTGGGCCCCTCAACATCTCGGTTGAATCTACTAGTTTCACAAGCTTTGCTGCACTTCCGGAACCATCTGCCTTCTTATCACTTGAGCTCTGTTGTTCATTTGATTTCTGCAAGTTCACCGGGCTATGATCCCAAACCGACCTCCTTATGGTACACCCAGGTACCTTTGAGAAAAGGAGCTTTAGATACAACACGCTTTTAGCACCAAAATCCCATACCCCGAGCTGAGCACCCGTCACTATATGTACACCGGAGAGATCCACAATGCAAGTTTCTTTATGTTCTATAGGAGCCGTGCTCACATGAGAGAAATGCTTCCATTTGATAGGTTCAAACCAACGACTGTCTTGTTCCTCTGGACCTTGCCATTTTTGGGCACCAATGGCCATATGGGCATCCCAGTGAGGCTGGAGAATTTTCGGGAGTGAAACTAGGTGTTGAAGATGAATGGCAAGGCGGTTTTGCTTGCTGCCTTCTAGGCTGAGCCTCAAACCTGTAACTGGCTTACGTCCGACTGTCACCTACAAGATCAGATATGATTAATTTATGAAATACTACAGAGTAATACTTAATATGTGTAATTAAGTTGAATGGAAAAGTCTGGAGCTTCGGAATTAGACATGTACGTAATTATCATGGTATCTGTTCGTCAAAACCCTTTGCGCGGCTGCCATTAAAAATTCTCATTGACGAGTACATAATCACCTAGTCAAAAGCTCTTTTCTTATGAATAGCCCTAGTTTATTTTAGCACGAATATGAATTGGAAAAAGTATGTTGAGGATTAATTAAAGTTGACCATAGTTGTCTGTTATTTTAATTCAAATTGTAAGGATAGACGAGACATGTTAAACACACACAAAACAAGAGCGAGATTCAGAACACGAGGGGAAAAAATGAACGTTACCTGTTCAGGACTGATGTAAAGCTTGGGACCCATCAAGCTGAACTGTAAGGATTGGCAAACAGGTTCTTTTCTCTGGAGAAGACTCTGTTCAGGTGCCCAGGCTCGAGCTATTTGGAACTCTAAGAAATATTGAAGATCTTCGAGAGGTGGCTTGTCTAGCAAAAAGCCAAAATAAATGTCAATGAGCAGAATGCGTAAAGTATTCCTCATCCCAGCAATAATAATAAGGCATCTCGACCTTCACTCCAAAATTAATCAGACTTATGCTTTAGAGAACGAGAAAAGACAACCAGCGACCTCAACGTAGCTGTTAGCGACGTCCCAAGTGTCACAGATCAGTTTTTCAAAGATTAGGACGTGACACAAGGGTATTAGGGTGCAGTACAAGTTTATTTTATCAAACAATTTTCTTCTTCGACTTTGTGGAATCTGAAATTACATAAAATGGCCAACTAAACTCATTCTGCTTCTTTTATTGTTAGACTGCGGTCATGCAACGAGTTCTCGATGCATTTGTTATTATGGATCACTAGAGGTTCACTTGACGGTGCCAGTCAACAAGCAGACCTCGTATGAGCAAATAGCAAACAGATTACTCTACTATCTGTGCCAAGACAATATAGCAAGCAAAAATGTATAGACAACATGACAGTAAGCGGAAGTTTAAGTCAATAAGGTAAGACCTTACACTCCAAGTACAGCTCCATAGCATGGGCGAGATGTTTTACGCCAGGCACTTCTTGTAGAAGAGAGACAATAGGAACAAATGTCATGTCGATGACATCTGGTGCTAAGTTTACGGTCTCCGTCCATTTGGCAGAACTCTGTTCTAGATCATCCCCGCCTCTCCTTCTGAAAATAATAGTTACATCCTGCATGACAGAAACAAAAATTCATACATTAACATTTATTTCTCCTAAGTTTACTAAACAAACTTGCTGAAAACACACAATCCCTCGCCATTCATGATCCACACAATAATCGTCACAAGCCCAATACCAGTAAGCAAAACCCTGCTAAATGTTGGGTTGGCAAGTCAATATGCAGTCTCACGTCTAAGTAGTGGACAGTTTCTTTGTTGAAGAGCTCCCACTCTGCCAACATATATGGCTCTAAGCTCCAAAACAGCAACATTAAACGACTCAAGGGCTCTCGCCTAAGGTAGTTTAGAGAAGTCGGATGTAGGCCTATCCCCTGGTTGAAAACAGAGTAGGCTATTTCCGAATGACCCAGAATGAAATGTTAGTTGAGAAATACATAAACCGATTGTTGCTTCTTGCTACAAGTGCAGTCAGTTCAATGAGACGTTTTGTTTTATCCCATCATGTACCAAAGAATATTATTACATGGCCATTGGAAATTAGAAGAAAAACAATCAAGAAAAATTAAACGAAAAAAGAAAACATATTTCCCAGCCCACCACCCCTGGTCTCCTGCTACAAGCCTACAATCTCTGAACAAGCATGGCCTGGAGAGTTTGAGGGGGAAGAAGTGCAGCACATATACTCATATAGGCAACTGATATTCTGGTACAGAATCTTAGCAAACTCTGGGAGAATACAGTACAGAACAACAATAATATCTTACAGAAATTACTCTAATTTGAGCATGGTGCAATACTAGCCTTGTCCTTGTATTTCATAGGAGATGTGCTAGTTTCGCCTTGCAAGTTCGTAAACCTTTGATCGCTAATATCTTTCACGTAGGTTTCTATTTCTGATGCTGACAAAGGAGATGACTGGTGCTGGCGGACATAAACTACATCTCTTCCACCAATGGTTGCAGATGTGACGACATGGGTACCGAAGTTTTCTATGAAGCTGAAACATTATTCAAATAAACAGCCAGTTAGAATCAAAATTTAAGAAACTTAGTTACGTAAGGTCTTACAGAACTTCAAAACTTTGTTTCTGATGCTTGTTTACATGGGAAAGTTTCATTTTGCGGCTGGTTTCAAAAGGATTACTTAAGTTTTAAACACACAGATCATCTGGAAACTAGATAAGTTAATATGATAGAAGTGTAAGCAATCCCTCTATAAAAATAAAAGGAAGAGTAAAACCCCTGTGCAAGAGTTCGTAAAACCTCGTCAAATACTTTTTAAGAAAGTATGTTTCTCTAGCATTCTGCCCTTTGCATCCCTGCGCATAATCACTGCCAAGAATTTTCCCAACAAAAATAATACTCTACCGTGAATTAACTTCTTGATTTTCATTTTGGGATGTCCCAAAAATAAACTTCGTACCTAAAGGCCAAACAATTTCCTATTTTGTGTGTTATATGTGATCATCATGGATTCATGGTTTGTGACTCAACACGCTAGAATAGTGAACAATCATATACGTGTGCATCAGATGATAACGGTTACAAAGTAATAGACTTACCTCGCCAAAGCTGGAGGGTCCCAAGAGTATGGAACAGCAGCTTTAACTTCCTCACGCAAATCTAACTGTGATCTTGACAATTGAAGTTTGTACAATGGTATCAAATATCCCATCATAGCAAGCGACTTGGTGGCTGCTGCATCAGCATGCCAATTGCCACTAAAATTGAACATGGCATTAAAGCTTCCAAGTGGAATGCTTCCAGATAAACCCGACCTCTTATTGAAATGCTCCGACATCTATTTTCAAAATAAATAAAAAAATTGGAACATCAGAAACTGATTTTATACCTCAACAATTTCACACAATAACAATATACTGTAATAAATTTCTCAAGGAACCCAAACATAATAGGATTATCCAATTGAATAACCCTGAAGAACTATGCCTACTTTTTACGAAATTAATAATCAACGAGGATTCTTGGAAGTTGGCCTTCCCTCAACGTATTTCAAATTTTTGAGAGAAGTAAACATTGAACATGATTGTACAAAATTACTACAGCGTTATGTACGAAGTCCTCATTGTCTCTCCAGCACCATAATAAGCCAGAACTCCACAAAACATGAACTAAAGGACCGAAAGAAGCAATATGGTTTTTGAATATAAAAGATAAATGGAGAAATTCTAAGAGTCGCCAAAAATCTTTCGGTTGACAAGACACCCAAACAAACATTATGCCTCTGCAGACCTCCACGGAAGCAAGTGAGCATAGTTTTGGTAAGATCCGTTCCGTTCTTATTTAGCCCAACATAATCAAAAATCAAAAGAACAATGGTGTACAACTATAGTCAGATCAAGAATGCTATCAACTCTCATTCTAGTATTAACCGACCATTGCTCTTCCCTACCTCTTCCCTACCACTTAGACACTTAATCATCAAGGTAATTATTTTATTTTTTTTATTTTTTTGGCGACGAGGGGTTTAATCCCCCGGGCCCATGCATTCCCGCACCACCACATGAACCATGTAAGCCACCCTTTCGGGAGCTGCAGTGGCCAAGTGGTCATCCCCCCAGCTGGTAATCGAATCTGAGACCTCTCAACTCCTGCCTTCCTGCAAGCTTTAAGGTTTAACTCAGTTACCACTGGACTAACACCACTTGGTTATCAAGGTAAGTTTTAATGGGCAAAGAAATCATTAAATTACATTCTTCCCAAGCATCTAGACAGTAAATTATGATACTCAAACCTAACATACATTTATGCATGGATTGGATACCCTCTTTAGAGAAAAAAAAAACCTCAAACTCCGACACTGTAATACCAGACACACACAGACTCATTTCCAACCGTCTATCACCAATCCAATACAACAAACTTATCGTTAATATCATACATCGTATAAGTGTTCGTCTTCTTAGCTTATATGTACACAGCTGCACTAAAGCAAAACCAGAGAACCCGTAGCCGCACAAACATATATAATTTGATCAAACTAATCCAATCATCTCATGAAATTATGGTCACACAAAGGTCCCAATGTACTCATCCTTGCACAAATCAGCAATCAATTAAGTTTCTAATGCGCGAACAAATCACGAGATTACACAATGCACTACTCATCTGCCAAAAACAAAAATAATCAGCAGATGTCCAGACAATACTTAACCTAAATTCTTAAGCAAGACGGTCTCACACAATTATTTTTGACAGACCCATCATTCATCCACAAAATACTCCCTCCTTTTTTTTTCGAACATTATTTTAGTTAAAGGTAAACAAATGACCAGGAGCGAGGAAGTACAATCAAAATATGCATGCTAAAATTAACAGGCAAATTGGGTCAATCTCAAACTTTATGCAAAAACACAATGCATTCAACATTATAAGCAAACCTAACCAAAAAAACAAACAAATCCTTCAGACTCAATCATTTATTTAACTTGGATTAAAATACTCGTCACCAACAATAAAAAGCCGGAAAGGTAAACAAATGACTGAGACGGAACGGGAATTATCTAAAAAAAAGGTACTGGCTCAAGAATCACACACCTCATGAAAACTCCAAACAGGAGTAGCATCCCAACCTTTACTACCAGAAGAACACTGAATATCAACAGAAACATCTTTTACAACAACATCATCATCAACAACAACATCATTCCTATGATCTTCATCTATATGAATCAATCTAAACCCAGGTGACCCTTTACAGTATAACAATCTAATATCAGAAGTAACATCAAATCCTCTACCAATTGCTTGAATTGCATTACATAAAGTTGTTAATAATGCATCAGAATTTGCAGATTTTGTTAATGGGTTTTCCATTAATTAACCAAGTTTTTTATGCAATAAAGTTTTGGTCTTTTTTAGGATTTGGGATTAGCAAAATGCAGTTCTTTGCTGAATTTTTGAGTTATATTTGTGGGATTTGATTAAAAGTGTTGTAGACTCTGAAAATGAAGGGAGATTTTGTCTAAAGTGTGAATCTTTTGACTGTAATAACAATGACAAATACTCGCCTAAGACCGCAAAATCCGTCTCAAACTTAAAACGACTCTAATTATAATCGAAATAATGATAATAATTATAGTAAAGTATGGTTAGGTCAAATGGGGGGCTTGATTGCCAAAAAAAACGCGGTTTTGGTGAATTGAAAGAGGAAGATTCTCGGTTGACTGGTCCTCTTTCAAAGTTCAAACATCCATTATCTCTTCTTTCTTCATTTTTCAATTTTTCTATCGAAAAAAATTACGCATCAGATATATACCTTAAAATTCTTTTATTTTTTGAGTATAATATACATTATTTTTAAGCATATTGAATTTATATGTATAGTTTTTGAGTAATATTGTCGTACTAATATTTAAAGTAAGATTAAAAGACTTTATAATAACACTGATGTATAATCTATATACTGTTATATATTGGTTATTGCTTTTTATTTCTCTTTTCATAAAGATGATCAACGGTTATTATCATTTGCTTTATCTTTCTCGATTAACTAGTTTTATGCCCGTGCAAAAAATATGCACGGGTTGAGATATATTAATTGATACAACACTAAAGTGATGAAAAATAGCCGAGTTGCAGCATGTCATAAGACACTAATTAATAATATTGGCAATAAGAACATACAAAACTGATGATAATTATATTTTTATTGACTCGTTTCAACTGTAATATATAGAGTATATATTAAACAAACGTATGAAATGCAAGTAAAAAGGAAATTGTTAATTTATATGACATAAAATTAATATGAGATTTATAAATATATTTTTATGATTTGTGAGCATTGTATATCTTTTCAACGCTATGTGAAACATTAATTTTAGAGAACGAAATATAAGAATATTTTTCTGAATCCGAGTGCCGGAAAGGAGATCGATTAATTAAGGGAAGGAGTGAAAATAATTAAATCTATAAAGAAAGTGGGGGGGTCCCACATAAATTTATGTAGTTTTACTCTTAAACTTAAACGGCCAATCGGAAACCACGAAATTCTATTCGTTTTATAGTAAAAGGATTATCGTTTTTTATTTATCACACTTTTTACAAAGAATAAAAAAAAGTAATTGGGATAGTACGAGTATTACTAGGCTTTAGTTTGAAGTATAGCTAGAATCACGCGCAAATATAATTTTGATAAATTGACCTTGATATACAAGTAGAATTGTCATGATGTTATTTGCTAAATTAACTGATATATGCAGCATTTCCTCTAATTGACATGTGTAGCTACTATCTTTAGGCTTTAGCTAACATCTGCGGATGCCGGATATACATGGTAGATGAGTCAATCAGGTTGGTAGTGCTTGCAGATGGGTCATTTCGAGTTTGTCAAAATTAGATTCTTCAACTGGGTTATTTCTCTGTCAAAAAAAAAAAAAAAAAAAACTGGGTTATTTCGAGTGTGTTGTTATCGAGTTATGTAAGAATATTGATTAGTATTGGCATACTGACAATAACATTCCGGATCAATTCGAGTTCTAGGTTCAAACGTCTTTTTGTCAGTCGCTATCTTTTATTAGGTTTGTTGATGATGAATTCCCAAGAACGCGTAATAAACATGTAGAACACATATATCAGAGTCAAATTATTCTCGTACGGGTGTGAATAAAAGAATCTTTCCACAAATTTTAGTGAAATTTTTTTAAGGTCTCCATGTTGCATATGATAATTGATTATTCTTGTAAGATTATCCTTTTCCCATTATTTTTATATATACATGTGGAAATTCCTTGTTACAACATCCTTTAAATTATAAATTAGATAAACCAATTTTTTTTCTCATTTTACAAATAAATAATTTTAATTATATTTTAACACTAATTACATATTCACATACCGTGAGATACCGTCACATATCTTGATATAATCTCAATTTGCTCGAGTCAAGAATCAATTAACCCACATTCACTTACATTTACCTTCAATTGACTTTACATCACAAAACAAAGGTAAAGGCTTTCAAGATCATCAGAACCAAATTTTATTGATTTTGGTAAGATTAGACTGTAGAAGTTAATAACACGGCTGTGATCGAAACCGAGATATCGTACTTTGTACAATAAAATAATGAGATGGAAGTAAGGTGATGATCACTGGACATAAGGGTTAATCCTCCATGAGTGGATCAGCAGAGTTAACTAGGCTTATAGTCTCGCTATCGGACAACGTGTCAAGGCTCCTTTTCGATACTTGAGCGAGCCAGTCATTCTGGAGCGTACTAGGACCCAGGGTTAGTTCTTGTACAACCATGTTACCTTCAAGCATGCTCCTTACCTCGGACATTGTCGGCCTAACAGTCGGAGATGGATTAGTGCACAACAAGGCAACCTTGATCATCCTTAGTACTTCATCCTTGTTGTAGTCATTCCTCATTCTTGGATCCACCAAGTCCATCAGATTGCCCTTTTGTTGTTGTAAGGCAAAAGCCTGAATTGACAGAAGTTACGATTAAAGTCATGCTCCGGCACATATGACATATTAATGACATTAAAATCATTTTCTTCTTATAAGAAAGGTAAGCTAAACTAGACGGGGATCGATCATCTAAGTTATTTGACAACGTCCAACAAGGGTGATACGCGTTACTCGGGCTGACTAAACCCCTATTGAAATATTTATGCGACAATGCGAATAGTCACACAGAAGAGTTCCATAAAGATATCCCTTTGGAAATGCAAGTTTTTTCACAGGAGATTACCCCAACGATATCTGAAGAAACAGGGAAATCTGAATTTCAACTAGTTTAGGTAAATATAAGAAGCTTGGTGTCATCCTTTGAATAATTGATTAGGATAGGAAATTCCAGAATTAGAGAGAGAGAGAGCTTGAAAAATTTACCCAGTCGAGAAGGCAGAAATAGCTATCATCTGGCCGAAATTTGGTGTTGCTTCTACCAGCAACAATCTCTAGTGTTAGAACCCCAAAGCTGTAGACATCTGCTTTATAAGTCAAATATCCCCACAATGCATACTCCGGTGCCATGTATCCTCTGTCAAGATAGCAACCACCTCAATGATATTTTACACTCGGACAATAAATCGTAGTAGTACCATAGAACTTTCTAATAATTCATGTGCATGACAATATCCCTTCAGAAAGTGATTCTTTTTGTACAGAAAAAAAGAGGTGGGAGAGACCCGAAATCAAATGGCAGCAAAGCTAGTTGATCAAACTTCAGTTTGTATTAAAGAGAATTTTTTTTTGTACAAATAGCATAGATATATACAAATAGCAAAACCAGTTTTTTTGGATTCCATGCACACATACTCTGATAAAGAAAAAACTCAAAATTAATAGTCAAATTTAGGTATATCAAATGTTAAAATTCGCTATGAAATAAAGCAAAATGTCTCACTAAACTATCAGTGTTTCTTATATTGTGAAGTGTTCTCGTCCGTGCAATTAAAGATGTGACTTTCATTATGGGTCATCCGGAAACAAAATTTAGGTACTACACACACTAATACAAGGGTAAGGCTGCATCTATCCAACCACCATACCCTGCCATACACACAAGGCCGCAAGAACCACGTCATTGTGTCTCAGGGTTCATTTCCAAGAAGCAAATTAAGCATCAGGAGAAAAAAAAAAATATATGCTTATGCTATGATGCTCAGTCACCTAATCATCCCTAACCTAAGATTTGGAACGAGTCCAAATAATGAGAAAGATAAACTCACAACGAAGCACTGAAAGGATACATATATACAGTGTGCAAGAAAATAGTACGGAGTAACAGTTATGACTAGGGATGATTCTGCTCACATTGTTCCGGCAACTCTGGTGCTAATGTGGGTATGCTCTTCTTCATCAAGCCTGGCCAATCCAAAGTCCGCGATCTTAGCATTAAGGTCCCCATCGAGGAGTATGTTTGTAGCCTTGATGTCTCTATGAACAATTTTTATTGTGGATTCCTCGTGCATAAACGTCAAACCCTTTGCAACACCAATGCAGATTCTCTGTCTAGTACGCCAGTCCAACTTCATCTCACAAGTATCTGCAGTTTCAATTATGTAACCATTTATTTCCCAACAGGCAACAATACAATCTTTCCGTGTTCTAACAAACCTTGGAATAATTTTGTGCCAAAAAAATACCATATGCACCATAAAGCTCAATTTAAATACTCCATCTCATTCATATTTTCCCAATTTCACTTTGGTGATCAAGTTATGTCGACTTTGACCAACATTCTCTCACAGTATATAAAAATGATATTGATAAATACAGTAAGAAAAAATTTCAGTGTATCTTTACATAGTTGGAGAAGTTGGTGACTTAAGGTGACATTTGTTGACCATCAAAATAGAGTAAGGACAACAGATTTTGGATGTAGCCATGAAGTTAACGCTTACCAAACAATGCGAGTGCAAGGTTATTGTTCTCCATGTATTCATATATCAAGAACAACTGGTTACCCTCAACACAACATCCATACAACCTAACAAGGTTTAGGTGGTTCAAGCCAGAAATCATCCCTATCTCGTTTATAAATTCTCGGTTCCCCTGTTTTGATCTGGATGAAAGTTGTTTCACGGCAATATGTGTTCCATCCAGCAGTACTCCCTATTCATATTAAAAGCATTAATTATCTGTAATGATGAGAAATTTTTTCCAATGACGTAAAGTTGTAAAACATACCAAGTACACTGATCCAAAACCACCTTGTCCAATTATACTATCATCACTGAAGTTGTTGGTGGCAGCTTTTAGTTGCCTAAATGTAAACAAACCAGTTTGCAGATCAAGTCCTGCCAGAACTGTGCACCGTGAAAGAAAAGGTAAGCAGTGTAATAGTAATGGCAGTATGGCACTCTAAACAGCAAATAAGTTTCACAAAAATGTTCTCTCACGTCTCACATTCCCACTATGACAACACTTGGTCATTTTCCCATTTACGGTAATTGATAACTGGTAAGTGAGACTGCTGGAGAAATTTGATGAAAACATGCAAACATGTTTACATAGCCATTAAAATATTCAAAGGGCTTAATCAGCGTACTTATTCTCACATTCCCACAATGACCTACAACTATAACTTCATTTTCAATTTTGACAGTAAGTAACTCTGCAATTGTCTGACAGATAATTGCAAACATAGCATACAAAAATTTCAAAGGGCTTTAAACTCAGAAAACCAGATAATTCCAAACATAATACATGTACGTACTCCATATTTTTGTACATGCAAAGTAGTCTTTAGCTTTCAAGATATTTAACTTATGGCCTTGAGCCAACCACCAAATCCATATTCTCATTCATTTCATGTATAGAACTGTTTCTATTCTACATGTTTTTATGTGACATTTTATGTCAGCCAGTAGCTAGTCAATTTCGAAGGATTTCTTGCCATTCAATATAACAGAAACATAACCCGAGACCCTCAAAAGGTTCGCCTATGGCGAAGGTATAGATTGGAATGTCAGATGCATACAACTACACTCCTGTTTGTTGAAAATACTAGAGATCGTTTCCAAATGACTCATAATGAGCATTGAGTCAAGATTAATCTCAAACGGATGCTACTTTATCGAGTAAGAAACTCTGCCCGATTTGTTTTCCATTTGATCAATAGACAAATTAGCCCAAGTTGAGTTGTCACTACTCCCTCAAAAATGTTGTAATCTTGCAATTGGGAAATAAAATTCAACAGATCCAGTAATGAAAGTGTGCAGACCGAATTACCTTGTTCCCTTGATGCCGTGTCTTTTCTGTGGTGCTTCCACCAAACAATGAAAAATCCAATAGTAAGGAGGCACACTAAAGAAGATGCACCTACGATTAAAATCATTTTAATCTTCTCTACATCAAAAGGAGGTTTGAACTCTGCAAAGGAGAAGAATAATATGTAAATGACTAGACTATTGCAATAGTTTTAAGACTCGACTGTTTTATGTTCTTTCTAAATCTAAATTGATAACAGTGAGAAGTACACAGATTTTTAATTCATAAACATTGACTCAGCATTGAGCCATCTACTAGAACAAAGTATAATGTTTTATCTCCGAAGTTTAAGAATTTAAAGGATTGAAAGACACGAACATAAAAGAGGAAATGGTTATACATCAGTTCCAATTGACAACTTTAGACACTATCATGGATCAAAATCCAGAAAACATTAAGGATAACTATATAGATAGAGATAAATTACCAGATTCTACAGAAATAGCTGAAATAAGTGGACCATATACTCCTCTTACTGGAATCCCTGTGCTCCCTTTTCCAGCATAGTAGAAGCGAATTTCTATTGAACCACTTACTGGTATGTGCGGATATACCTTAACTACAGCCTTTTTGCTTCCATTTGCTTCCTTTACAATATCAAAATTCTTGTGAACAAGCTTCTCCTGCAAGAACATTAGACACTCACTCTTTATTTGACAGGAAAATAACTTCTTTAACAGCATTTATTTAGTATTGAGATACAGACTCCCTATCACTATTGGTTTACGAGGGAAGGAATTTTTGTAATAAGATTACCATTCAGCTATAAATTCCAGATCTGTGATCCAAATACAACTTTGACAACATTACCCAAGTCCCAAACGCTTCAAAGGATACAACCGGGAAGTAAGGGGGTCAGATGTATATAGCCTTACACTTGGTTGCAAGTGTTGAAAGCGCAAAGAGGCTACTTTTAGAGGGCCCGTAATGAAAATCGTGTCAGATAACTCATACTTTATAATAAAAAGGACAATCATTTTTGTGAGCCATTTTACTTTCTTCAAAATCATCCAGAGCCAAATAATATTGAGTTCGGCTCCACTAGAAATGGAACATTTCTTTGGCCTGGCCTATATTAACCATTAAAAGTCCAAGACCACTTTCCCATGTATAATTCAAGAATGGACGTACTGATAATGTAGTGACTCAGTTATGGAACCAACAATGACATAAGGGTTCTTCCAAAGGGCGGAACCTTTACATTTTACAAGATCTGGCCCCTATTCTTGAGAGACCATTTCAGAAAATTAGAAATACTATTGGTTCTTTGTTCTTATTCTACGTAACTCTCTTTAGAAAATAGCTGCAAGCCTGCAAACAATTACCTGGATATAAATATCAAATCTACGTCTTCCAAGGCCAGAGAATGAGTTACCAATAAACACAATCTCAGAAAAGTGGAGCTTCACACTATAGTTCCCTTCGCCTAAGCAACCACCATAATATGTCAGAGATGTAGCCGATAACCGTGCATCCCCATACAGACTTGAGTCATTCATGTTTGGACTAGAGGTGATTTGTTTTATATAATTACTAGGAATTCTTTCATGCCAGAACCATCCACTGCTGCTAAATCCCCATTCTGCCTTTTTGGGAACAAACTTTGCAGATCCCCCAGCTTCATCATCTTCCTCATAAGATGTCTTTCCAACTGTAGTCTCCTTTCCACCACAGTTAATGTGCAGTGAATACCGAGCTTCAGGGAAAAAAACACAAACAAACAACTATAAACTATGAGATGAGTGCCTTTGTACAAACATGGAGCACAATACTCCATCCTCTACGATCATCTTATGAGTAAGACACAGACAATATAACAACCATATTAGTCTTTGCTTGGCATTAAGTAGAAAGTGGTTGAAAGTACACGAAGAGAAGAGTTTACAAGGCAGTTTAAAGAATCAGATAAATTGGTAGCCTGAGCAGAGACGGAAACACAGAAATATTAGTACAACCAACCCCTACAATTTATTGTCCCCATTTATTTCTACAAAGTGATAGTAATTTTAAATTCTGGCAAAAAAAAAAACAATCGAAGTTGGCATTGTTTGACTATCAAAGTAAAAAGAAGTACTTATTACTGTTATTTAAATGATTTAGGATTGCTGATTGTGACAAAACAAAGAGTGCAAGCCCAAAGAGAAATCCCATGGTTCGATTACAGTGTGATCATTCATTAAGACTGCCTGAAACAAAAATAAGTCACCTTTGCAATGAAAATTCTTCAGACACATGCTTGATTTTCTGCATAATTATTCAATCAACTTAAAACATAAGTTGTTGTCTGAAAAAAACTTAAAACATAAGTTGTGACGTTATGTAACAAACACAAGGACCTTCTGTCTATGAATGAAAAAACACAGCGATGAGCTTACATTTCATGATCTCCTGAAAAACTTCTGTATAAATTTCTGAAGATGACAAAACAAAATTTTAACTTCTAATGGATAAATAATTTATAATCAATTCTCAGAATGTGATGGAAGAGGAAACCAAAGGGTGTTTGTTACTCACAAGGTGTCTCTGTTGCAGGACGATGGCGTGGAGCTCCTACTAAAATTGTTGTATGAAAGATCAAAGTGACTGGGAACACAAATTACAGGAGTAAGTCTTTTTAAGATATCATGTGCACAAACATCAAATTAAAGAACTCCAAAAGACGTGTCCACTACACTGTTCTTCCAAGGTTTGATTTTTAAGGGAAGAGAGCATTGCTTACACATAATCAGAAGGGGATAAATGGATATGATGATAACAAATAAAATCCTGAGCAACACAGTTTAATTTGCAGATAGTGGCCTGAGTTTATACTTAACCATCTTGTAAATAGACAATTAGCATAAAAAAATCAATGGGTATCACGTATATGTTAGAATATAGATCCGATCATGGAAATCCAACTATCAGCTTAGCTTAGCTTCTCGGTTGAGATGGTTTATTGACAATCAAAAGCTTAAGCCAATGATTGGAGTCTCAAAATCGCTTTTATACTCTGAACGGTATATTTGTGAAATTCAAAATTTCTAAGTGTTGGAAGGTAAGAAACCCATATGTGAACTGTGAAGGTTCCACATTGGTGATGGAGTAGAACATTGCTCACTTTGTAAGGTCTAGGGGTTCTCCTCCTATTGCCAATTGGTTTTAGGAAAGATGGAGTTCCCTTGGGATTGTGAAGCAAACATCCTCTCTCTTTTCGGGTATGGCCAGGTCCATTTCGAATTCCAATACTAAGCAAGGCAGATTTTCGTCATTGATTCATGCATACATAACAAAGTATTTCTAAGAGGTTAAATAATTAAGCACTGACGATGATGACGAGGAGAACGACAACAACAATAACACAAAGCCTTAATCCCAAAATGATTTGGGGTCGACTGACATGAATCATCTTTTAGAATCGTCCATGGCCCCATGGGTGATCGTACACCTCAAAATGTGAAAATATAAAAAAGAAATAGTGAAAAACATAGGGTTGTGAAACATAATACATTACTTCAAGGTAAAGCTGGTAAACTTATAGGTTTTAAAATTGAAGTCCGGATTTCTTTTATAAAAACATAAAATTTAAATCGAGAATAAAGATTAAAATGATTTTGAAAACCGAAGTAAAACTGAAGGGTTCGGACTTCGGAATACCTTAAAAGTGAACCAAGTATCATTATTACTATAAAAGAAGAATGTATAATTGCATAGGTGGCGCGCTAATATTCCACCGTTCACTCTTTCGCTCACTCACATTCACTCTCACAAAAATCGGTTTCGTAGACCAATGAGAACCCTCAATTTATGCCAAGTCATATATTTTTATGTATTATAATATTATAATAATAATATTATTATTATTATTATTATTATTATAATCATTCCAAGATTCCCTAAATATTATACCGAGATTCCCTAAATATTATAAATATTATAATATTATATTAATAACAACCAATTAGATTATACTAATAACAAATCCTAAATATTCCATATATATTCCCTACCAATCACGGTTGTTTACCATAATTCCCTACCTATCATCATTATTACTATAAAAGAATATTGGAATTATGAATATATGGCACTATGTGGTAACTGGTAACAGCATTAGGCCTTACACACTCTCACATTCACCCACACAAAACAAGTTTTCATCCGCCAATTAAATCCTTACAATTTTGACAAATCATTCTTGACAAGTCAGCAATTATTAAATATGGAATTTGCACCCATATTTTCAATTAATGGGTTGTAATGTAACGTTTTCATACCAAATTAAATTTGAAATTTCAAGAATCCGACTCACAAAATGATTCTCGAATTATTTAGAGAATATAATAAATAAAGTTGCCTTTAATGGTCTGAAAATATAAATTAAGAATATCATTGAACATAATTAGGGGTTAATTAGGTGAATATAAAGTTCGAGAATCATTGAAGATAATTACGTTGTGAACTAATAAAGTTGCCTTTAATGGTTTGCAAATATAAAGTACTTTTTATCGAATCCTCTATTTTTCACCATTAACTTATTTTGCCACATAGTTTCAAATTCGTACAAAATATGACGGGTTAATTTAAGAATGTAACAATACCTTATTAAATTGGGTTAATTTAAATTTTATTAAAAATATGACGCCCTCACATTCACCCTCAAAAAACAATTTTTTCAAAAAATATAATACTTTGAAATTTGACAAGTCAGATTTCCTAATTGATTTAAAAAACGTGTCTTATCTATCAAAAAAGACAACGTAAAACAAGTCAGATTTTCTAATTTGTCTTTTATTTAATGACGGTTACTCTTCGACGTTTAAGAGGATTATTGGAGTTATACAAAAATATTGGTCAGAGATGTTCAAGAATATAGTTTATAATTCTGATGATGAAGTTGGTTAGTTGGGTTGTCAAGATACGATTTAAGGACTAAAAATATAAATATATAGATATTAAAGAACATAATGATGTAGGTGATCTGAGTTAAGCGGAATAATTGTGTTGATGAGATGAAATGCAAGTGGGTATTAGAAGGTATTCATACAACAAAGTAATGACAAATAAATGGTGTTTCCGAGACGGATAGAATAAGCTGTAAATAGATCAAAAATATCTTTTAATTAGTATTAGATTATAGTTTATTATAGTCCGTATTCTTTTTTTTCCCCATATTTCAACTTATTCTTTGCAGTGTGACATTGTTTTATAGGGTAAGGGTTGATTTTAATTTGTATGTGTCAATTTGTTTAAGGATGGGGATAAATAGATCTCGAGGGAGGAGGTAAGTATTTTGGGGATAGAGTTAATCTTCGACGTTAAAAGTGTGATGTAAGTTGCACAAGAAAATGTCTATAGGTTAGGGTTGTTCAGGAATACGATTAATAATGTTAGTCAAGTTGGGTAGTTATGTGAGAAGGGTATGACAAATACCTAAACGGTGTCGAAAAAAGTTGCGTATGTGCAACATAATGATTAGAACAACTTAGCAAGTACATAGGTAGATAAATTTGAAGAGTGTGATTTGAGTAGTACAAGTAAATATAGATACAATGGAGTTGTTCAGGGATATGGTCAAGTTAGTCAGTTGAATAAAAAAGGTACAAACAATGCCTGAATGGTGTGGAAAATGGGGGGAGGGGTATGTAGCAAGAAAACCAAATTACTCATTATTAGTTATTAAATCTTTATTTTAATCGTTTATTGTTTTTTCTTATATACCTTATTCATTCATGTTATCATAAGTAATCCAAATATTATCATCATTACTAACAGATATTCGAAAGTTAGTGCACCAGGAAATTCACCTTTTGACCGAACATATGTTATATGCAAAACATCCCCGTTAAAAATCAATTTGTTCGAATAAATAGAATTGCTATATAATGAAATGAATTTACCTTTGTCGTCTTTAAAAGTAATTGTACACAACCCCGTGATTTTTCACGGGTGTTACACTAGTTAAACTATTAATATATAAGAAAGTTGTTGGTAAAAACGTGTATAAATTTTAAGTGAATGAATAAATTTTTGAAAAAGTTAAATAATTAACTTGAGCACTGACATCCATCCTATATATAAAAGCAACAACCACAGTGCTTAGGTGTCGCAATGTGGTTGAAAGTTCATTTTTTTAATCTTTTTATACAAGGCTCCCACCATGATCTATCTTTACATTTAATTTAGGAGAATGAATTTAATTCGATGAAATAGTGTGCCGCAGGATTTAAATTGCTCAATATTAACACAAATTTGTTAACTTGATTATGATAAAAATTCAAATGCTGAATCCAATCTACAAATTTAATATACAATAACATGAACTTAATAAAAACAACAGTAAATATTCAAATATGTTAAATAACACTTTGTCAATTTGATGGAAAAAGGGAAAAAAAGACTCGAAGAATAAAAAATACAACTACTAATAATAATGACGTAAAAATGAAAAAAAGAATTATAGAAATTATATAAAATATTGCATAGTTAAATTTGTGAATAAATTATTCACAAAATCACAGGTATTAGATCTACAAAGCTATAAGTAAAATATTCACATAAACAAATTTTAAATAAGGTGCAAAATATTTAAATATGTTAAATTTGCATTAAATGAAAAATAATATAGAGTATAAAAATGGTATTAAGATTGTAGAAATTATTAAAATTTTAAAAAGGCAAAAAATCTAATTTCCCTGAAAATAAAAATGATTGAAAAAACGTGGTAATGGTATGTATATACAAAACAACCTATTGAGAGTGGGGAATCGTCATCTAGATTAGACAAGAATAGTTTGAGTGATTATACCCTTAGATTAAATGGCTTAATTAATGATGATCTTGAGTAAGGGGGAAAAGACGTTTAAAATTTCATATATTTTGAGTGAGAGAGTGAATTTATCAGGGAAAGAAGAATTAAAAGTCAGGAGTAATTAGGGAAAGGATCGCGCATTATAGGTGTAGCGAGATTAGGGATGTGAATTTTTGTTAAAGCCATTAAAGGAGATTGAGAAAGATGGTGGGAAGTGGGAAGACAATGGTAAAGTAGGTTAAAATTAAATAGAAAGGTGTGAAAAAAATAAGTAATGGTCATATTGGTCAATGCATAAGCCTAAGATATTTACGTATCAATTGGACGAGTTTTCCAATTGGACTTATCGCTTCGTTTGGTGGATTGCATAAAAGCGGTTCGGTTCACTGTATTAATTCAATTTGATAGCCAATTGTTAAACATCGTCGATATATTTTCACACATAAACAATATATTTTTGTTAAAATATCGAAGTCTTTGTTAGGTTCGTTGTTTACATTCTCTAAATTCTTTAAATTGAAAAAAATTCAAATTTAAAATTGAATGACTTGATATAAAACATATTCCTCTTTTTGAATCTCTTCTAAATAACAATATTTAAAATAACATATCCGTGCAATTTGACCACGTCTTTGTTATGTTTGTATTTAAATAGAAGTTTTAAACTAAATGAGATATATATTTTTATTGTTTGTTTAGGTAGTTTGAATATAAATGATTATTTATATAATTGGAAGTATGTAACATTATCGTTTACTTTTAGTTACTACATATTTATTTAAATATTATATATATGTTAATTTCACGGGTTTAAGGATTAACAATTTGACTATTTCAATTTAAACGTGCACGGGTAAAAAATTTACTTTTGTCCCTGATTACTAATTAAAGCTCTGTACTTAATGAACCATAGGTCAAATTTTCTACTTTAAATATGCACGGGTTTCACTAAATGAAAAACAGGTTTAACAATTTGTACAGGTTTGTAATTATTCAGATTCATGCATTTCTACTAATTCCGTGTTAATTTTTATCCAAACAATTTTATTTCATCTTATATAAGGCAAACTTTTTTAAAGCCGCCCAAGTAACAAAACATAGTAAAACTCAACATTAGCCGAGAAAATGACATATTATATTAGAAGTACTTAGTTAATTGGCTCTAAAGTACTCTAACTTTTATAATTTTTGCAAATACGTAGCTAAAGATATTTACACGTAAAACGTGCGTTGGCAAACGTGAAAAAGCAAATGTGTAAGGTGGATATGAATGGAGGGAGTATCATTTATGTTAATTGCAAATATATTTTTTAATTCACATCTATATAGTCTTAAATATGACTTTATAACACAATTATTACATATGCAAATTAAATTTGTTAACAAAAAAAGAAAGTTATTTTACTACTTTACTTTAAAATTTATTTCCAAAGATAATTAAATTTAGAAGGAGATAATAATTAGTGTACAAACTAATCTCAAATATTTACATTTTCGTATAGTAGCAAATTTTTGAAAGCTTACCCGTGCAATTTGCACGGGTTTAAGACTAGTAATTAATACAGGGAACGCCACAGTCCATTCTTTTGATTGATCTATAGATCCACATAATCAATACAATCACAAAAATTAAGGCAGACGGACTTGAAAGAGTAAGAAGACGGAACCTGCTATCATCGCTATTTGTGATCCAGCTTGGAATATGACCACTTAGATTATTGCTTGTCAGATGCCTAACAATGACCAAACCTTGTCATCAACAAATCGTACCAATAACTAATAAAACAGATGTTTTGTAGTAAACACCAGGACCTTTTCACAAATGGACCAAGTCCCATAATTCTATGAGGATATCAAGTCGGGCAAAATAATTGTAGCATGTGAAATCATATATACAAAAACCTAAATAAATCTGTGAAATTTGAGAGTGGACATCGAGATACATATGTCAACTTCATTTCTAATTATATATTACGTACTAGAGTACCAGAAATCAGGCCAACATCCTCTGGTACACTCAGGACTTCTGGTAGTTTCAGTTGCCAGTCGAAGAAACTGAAAATACGGTGTTATTAGAGGCTAAGCTATCTCGCTTGTTTATATAGGTGGACAAATCACGGAAATTCAGATGATATGGTGGTCTCTTAAGAGTGACAAATTTTTTGACAGCAAAGCAGTTGATGTCTTGTACGTAAATACATTGATAAAAAGTCTTTTATTAGCTCCGTCAACACAGCTTTTATCCTACACCCTTGCCCTTCATTAAGCCCACCATCGCTTAACGACACTTCTTAATTGATTAGTTTGCGACACAGGAAGGCAGAAGAACATGAACATTTTCCTTTCAAATTTATAATACGTTAAAATACAGCCCAAATCATCTTATATACACATTAAAACACAGTTTTCACTCACATAAATTGCATATTTGACGGATATTTAAGCTCATCTGGAATGAAGCCACTCAAACTGTTAAAGCTGAGATCCCTACAAAATTGCACGACCAGATCTCATCAGAAGTTACATTTTATAAAAGGTACTTCAACACAGAGCCAAACAAAATACTAAGAGTTACTCCCTCCAATCCATTCTAAACTACCCATTAGACTTTTCACGGTCGAAGAGATATAGTTTGACCACATTTTTCTCCATTTACATACTATGTTCTTCTTTTCATTGATTTCTTCCACCTCAAAAATGGCACATTTCTTAAGAAAAATAATAAACTATAGAAAAGTAGATAGAAAAAAAAAAGTAGGTGGGCCATATACATGTGAGATAAGTGAAATACCAAAAAGAGTAAGCAAAAGATACAAAAGAAATCTACCAAAAAGGAAACTTGGAAAAAATTAATGAAAAGGAGGGAGTATTATTTTTTATGTTGAAATTATAGTTTTCCGAAACTTTTTTATAACAAATGTAAATATGTTAATAATATAATTAATCTTTAGTCATTTGGTATTTGACTAAATATTATCAAGGTCTATTTTACATGTTTGACTATAAAAAAGTAAATGGGTAGTTTGGAATGGATTGGAGGGAGTACTTCCTATGGAAATAGATTTCCTTTTCTCTTTCCAGATAGATAAAATTGCAGCAGACCATAGAGAAATGAAACGAAAAATACCATTTAAAATCACTTCTAGAGTTCTAGTCAAGTATCACTTATATAATCTCATTATCATCACGAGTAATTACCCCCACTGCCTTTCAAAAGGCTCCTGTCCCAAGTGAGGTAGGGGGCCAGACTGTCCCAAGTGAGGTAGGGGGCCAGACATATCCGACATTCCAACCATTCCCATTTCCCCACTATAAATAAGCAGCGTTCATAACTGTTGATGCATTAAACCAGGGAAACTAGGATATTTTTCAGTCGTGTGCCATTAACAAATGCAGGCAGTAAGATAGTTTACAAGATAGAAGAGGGAGCTGAAAAGTGGAAAGGAACATACAGAACTTTCAATTCTGTCATGTCTCCTAAATAACTAGGAATAGGACCATAAAGTTTACAGCTCCTGAACATCCTGGAAATGAACGCAGTACAAAGATGTGAGAAAAGTGATTCGTAAATATAATGGTAAAGACACCAGCTATACGGTTTCCACTAAAAGCTTTGTAGAAGACTATTTAACTCACAAGCGTGTTAATGCTGTCAGTTTTTCTACTGATGGAAACAGGGAACCTTCTCCATTCAGATCACTGATCCTTCTGCACAAGTCATTCTCAGATAGCGTCAACTTAATACAGGAGATCCCACAGCCCAAAATGTTAAGCATGCAAAGTACATAGTCACTTACAGTTCTATTAAATGGACCAAAAGGGAAATACTAGATGGTATTGGCCCTTCAAAGCCACTGCCTTGAATTTCTCTGGCATGGAAAAGTTCACATATATTAAGAGATAGCATCACAAATTCTACGTTTCATGTGTGTAGGTAGGAAAGACTTACAGCTTTTGTAGGTTTTTCCAATATCGGAAATAATTGGGTATTGTCCCATTAAAGTTATTACTGCTTATCTTCCTGATTGTGGACCGTGAAAAGGTAAAACAAAATATTGGAAAAACAAAAATTAGTCGGGTTGAAATAGCTAGAAGTGAGAATAACTTTAAAATGGGTGTTGAAACTAGGTCTAAATAAAGTAGCAAGCGGCAAGCAGTACTCACAGCTCAGTTAGATTGGCCAGTTTCTGTAGCTGGATAGGCAATTGTCCGGTAAGGTTGTTATCACTAAGAGTTCTATCAAGAAAGCAAGAAGCAAGCATCAAAAGACCAGTTGAGGATTTCAACTGACAGTTATATTAATACTCCATTGTTGGGTATCATTATATTGTTACTATTACTATTACTACTATTGTTATACAAAGAATGAAGCATAGTGGCATACAAATTCCGTAGTCCAACCAGTTTCCCCAGCTCTGCAGGAACTGTTCCAGAGAAAGAATTGCTCTCAATGCTCCTGAAGATTCATGTGTAGGATGTGCATGTACAAAGACAGATTGAGTAGCAAATTTGAAGATGAGTAAGAAAATTGTGAAAGCATGCCAGTAAATTATTGAGTGAGGAAACATACAGATATGTGAGACTACTGATGTTCCCAAGGTATTGTGGAATGTGACCAGACAATCGATTGATCATAACAGACCTGTATCAGTGAATCAAGTGGTATATTATATTAAATCAATAATAATATGTCAAATACAGTTGAATAAGTCATTAAATGAACCAATTAATTAATATTGCATACAAATATTCCAACTTCATGGTAGCCCATTCTTCTGGTATCGTTCCACTTAGAAGATTTCTCGACAGGTCACTAACAAAAATGAAGAATGGTTAGTGTTGAGTTACTTCTCCGATAACAGCGACTCCTTTGAACCACTAGAAACTAGAAAGTGACAATTGCGCTTACATTGTATTGAGGTAAGTCAACTTTGCCAGAGATTTTGGAAGAACACCATCAAGATTTTGACCTTTGAGGGATCTGCTTACAAGAAGAAGCAAAATATGAGTAAAATAAAGAAACCAGTACGAGTAAACTCGCTATAGAAGCTAGTTATACTAAGCAAAGGTATCATATTTGATACTGTGTTAAAGTAAACTACAATTTCATCAAAAGAAAAGCTAAGCTAATTGACGCAGAAACGGAAGGCATGAACATGCACAGTGACGAGCTATGATTCAATCATTAAGAGTTTCAACATTATACCTGCTTAAGTGCTTAATAGGGTGCTATATTTTATATCAACAATCAGTGGCCGATTTTAGAAAAAATTCGAGGGGGGTCACAAATAAATTGTGTAAATTTATCGGTTCCAACTAAAACTACCCAGATTAATCTGGTTTAAAACCATGTGACTCGAAAAATGCCCAAATTAGGCAGATATGAAACCAACCTCAAATGACCGGAGATTAATAATTCTTAACAAATAAAGGCTCGATTCATATATGCTGTCAAACTGAAAATATCTTCACGTAAATCTATTGACTTTAAAACTGACCACGCTATTAACGGAAACAGACATGGTTTGATTATTTATATACAACATAGTGAGAAAAACAACAACGAAATAGGATTTATAAGGGATTAATAATCGACTTTATTTATTTTTACTTAGTTTATTTTAGCCGTACACATTTTACTCAACTCAATACTTTTTGCACAATAATTTCTATTTTCATACCCTTAGCTAAAATACTTGCTAACCAATTCTTTAATTGTAGTCTTTAATTTGAACGTAAAACAAGTATTTGACTTCTTAAATGTAAATTATTCAACAAATTAATGCTTTCTTCCATTTCTTTTTGGTAGTAATTTTTTTTGGCATTTTGGGGCTAATTAGGGTTTGAATGTTTGATTATTGGTGGTCGAAGGCGACGCTGGTAAAGGGTTGAATATGAGAAGAATGGTATCAACACACAGTACACAAACTAATTCATCATGATACACTTTTTCAAAAGAGAAGCCAACACAATAGAAACAATCAAAGCGAAATCCAAATTGCACATGATATATCAAATAAACTCGTCGGTCATAAAATTCGTAATGGTGACTTCAATATGGATAAAGCTAGAAAGAAAATCTGAACATTTGCACTAGCAAACCAACAATTGATCCATGTTTGTAGCCAAAAGACAGGTGATCACTATCCGAGTCTCTTGTTTCTTCGAAATTAGAGGGAAATGTGAGGGGAATGAACTAGGAGGAGAACAAATTAGAGGGAAATGAAAGGGGCAGAATTGTTAAAAGCGTACTGTAATGAGTAAAATACGTACTGCGAAAATCACCCCCTATTTTTATTACCATATAAGTTCTAGGACCTACATGATACTTAGTTAATAGCTATTGTAAAATAATTACAATAATTACTAAGTTAGGCCTGATGATTTGAAAAACACTCGTAATAGAGAAATTTTGAACGAAATAAATAAGATTTATAAAGAAATACTAGTTGACTTTATTTATTTGTATACAAAGTAGTATTTGAATAATGTTCGACTTAAATCATTGTGTAAGAGATCTAAAATAAATATAATGTGTTGATCAGTCTCCATGCTAGCAATAAACATTTTACATCACGGTAAAGTGTATATAATACTAACAATTACTACTTCGTATACTTCCTAGATATTTATACTCAGAGTTACTCCATTGAAGAGCAATTATACATGTAAAACCATCAAACAATTACACCTATACCTACAGAATAAAAGCGATATTCTACATGGTACCCCTATGTTTTTCCATTTTCTGAAGTGTGCTCCTCATTTTGAACAAAAAAACCTTTTGACTCAACATAACTCTTGGCCACGAGTTTGGAAAGCAGCGATTTTTTTACCATGTCAGTCAATGCTCAATAAAAAGGTTTTGCTAGTCAAATAATCTCAACCAGTGATTAATACAAATGTCAGTTAATGCTCTCTAAATTCAAGGAGGGGTTATAGCAGTAAAGATGCCGGTTACGACCATTGACACTCTAGCTAAAACTTCGTCTCTGAATAGATATTACCAGTCAGCCACCATACAGTTGTATCTTATATTCTTATATGTACAATATACAGCCTGATAAATCATCTGTGTATGACCCATACAGGATGCAGGCAACTTACATATTTAACAAGTGCCAACTGCCTTTAATGCAACCACAGCTCACTTGATTAACATGAGTTGGGTTAGCTGGGTCTCTTCTGGAAAACCAACTATTGTAAGTTGTTTGTCTAGAGCATGGATCTTCTTTGTAGTTCCAATCATTTTTCCTTAGCTCCTTAGCTATTTCCCGAAGAGCTTCCACTGCATAAACAATACAGTAAGTATTCATGTTTAAGACTACAAGCCGGAAGAAAAGCAAATATTTCTTCACGTTTAGATTAAAGCATTTGCATGACACGAACTTCTGACATCGCAATATTAAGCAGGGCCTCAGAATGTCTAGAACTCTAGAAGTAAGCGACCTTCGTGGTCTCACATTCCGACTACACAAAATTCAGTTGCTCATCTCATAAATTTGGGATATTCTTCAAGGATTGATTAAACTTCTCTTACAATTACAACAACAAGAACAACCAATATAATCACGCGATAACAACAACAACAACAACCAATATAATCACACGATATTCTGGTCTAGGATCAACGAGGGTTCATATATACAAAACCCTTGGAGTTGAAGCTAGTAAAATGAGTAAGTAGTCGCCATACACTACTCAACAAAACACGCTAAAAAACAAAGACAGCATTTTCATTCAGACATTTTATCAAACAGTTGACCTTCATTTGCTCATCTTCTAATTAATTGACCTTCATTAGCTCATCTTTTAACTACCCACATACAAAAATGAATGATGTTCAACTTCAAAATAAAGTATTCACAATCACATACACGTAACTACATAATCAAACTACCATTTAACTAAAAACAGTCAAATACTTCCTCCGTCTCATTCATTTGTCTTACTCCGTGCTAAAAACAGTCAATACTTCGCCTCCACTAACTTCAAATCCTAGTTCCGCTACAGACAATCGAATACAAAAACTAACAAAAAGACACAAACCCATTACATAATTCCAAAAACCAACATAGAAAACTACCTTCATGAGCAGCAGTAAGCTGACCCTGACAATCATCATTACTACAATCCCCAAAATCCGCAAGTAAAACCCACATAACAAAAACAGTAAAAACGAAGAAAACAGTAAATGAAGCCGCCATTATTGTTAATAACTGTAGAAGGGTTTGAAGAAGTTAGAAGATGATAATTAAGAAAGAAGATCAACATAGTGAAAGATACGAAAAAGAGTGTGTGAATGATATAAGAGGATTGAAGAAGTGATAGTGAAAAGTGGGTAGCTGATAGTATACTGTATTAATGACTGGTAATAGTATGGAAT
This sequence comes from Silene conica, assembly GCA_029255685.2. NCBI lineage: Eukaryota > Viridiplantae > Streptophyta > Magnoliopsida > Caryophyllales > Caryophyllaceae > Silene > Silene conica. The sequence continues at coordinate 82,909,378 of CM055314.2, forward strand.
GTTCAAACTTTCAAAGGTGGGGACTTGTTCTTCAACTTGTTCTCCAGCTTCTTATTGTAATTTCACAATTATGAGTAAATGAGTGTTTTCTTTTTTCTTTTCTAAAGTTTGTGTCTGCTTTTTTCATAGCAATGATAGGTTGATTGTCAAGCCTCCCATTTAGGAAAACACAAACATTGACATCTTCGCCAGTCGCTTACGACGGGTTAAGTATTATTGATGTGGGTAGATAGAAGATGGGAATTTGTCGAGCCTTCCGTTTTGTTTTTGTTGATCTACTCATATGACAGTACTTGACATGTACTTGACATGTTGCAAAGTTACGATGAATATGTTGATTTGCAAGCCTTCCATTTAGGAAACACAAAGTTAGGATATTCATTACAAGCTTGCGAGGGATAAAGTAGTATTTATGTGATATCCGTTCGAGTGCGGCTCAGACCCGTTGTTGAATTTAACACACCTTGACTACATACTGATCACTAGCTCTAATGGTTGGCTACAATTAGACCTGTCAAAACCTGACCCGACCCGAAAACCGACCGTAACCCCACCCGTAAATAACCCGTAAATGACCCGGTTTTTTCAACCCGAACCCGAAAGATACCCGAACCCGTTTTGACCCGTAAACAGCGGGTCAAAACCCGACCCGCAGCGGGTTGACCGTTGGGTCAAGACAATATATCGTTTTTAAAATATAAAATGTCAAATAAGTATTGATGACTTATAAATTTTTGAGGAGAAATATGTATATATATGCGGTATGTCACGTCATCACCTCAAACAACATGCCACGTCATCACCTCAAAGTGTGTGTCACACCGTCACTTTCACCGTAGTACGTCGAATTGCATTCCACGTCAGCAGCGCCAACTCATCACCTCGAACCACATGCCACGTCATCACATCGAAGTGTGTGTCACGTCGTCACTTTTAGTATAGTACGTCAAGTTACATTCCACGTTAGCACTGTCACCTCATTATTTCGACGGACCACATGTCACGTCATTACATCGAAATGTGTGCCACACTATCACTTACACCTCATTCCACATAATTGCCTAGAACCACATGCCATATCATCACCTCAAAATATGTGTCATACCGTCACTTTCACCGTATTACGTCGAACTGAACCGCACTTCGCGTCAACACTTCAACGTCATCACCTCAGATCACATGTCACGTCATCATTGTTAACTTATTTGAGTCTCATTATCGTACTTATCGAGTTAGTAAGGATGATGATGATGATAACGATGGTGATGTTGGCGGTGAGGGCAAAAATGGTGACAATTAAGTTAACTAAGACGAGCAAGAGGATAAAAACGTATAAAGGGTAGGAATTACAATATAAAATAAGTTTTAAAAAATGCGAGGAAAAGATGTTGATTGACCCGTATTTTTACCCGAACCCGACCTGGAACCCGTATAGACTTGACCCGTATTTTACCCGACCCAAAATACACCCGACCCGTATTTTACCCGAACCCGTATCTTCCCGACCCGCAACCCGCCCGTTCGACCAGTTTGACAGCTCTAGCTACAATACTTTTTAGCTCTATGGGCCTCATAATAAAAATTTCCTCCAATCATAAATTTTACTTTTTACTTTCTTTAAACCCAAATTACGTGTTTGTTAAAGCTACAATGTTCATAAGTTACATTAAATTTTTCTTACTCCAATGGTAAACTAATGCTTGCTATTTTAAAAATACGGAATTACTAAAATTTTCATCTTCAACCCTTTTTCCTAGGGTCTTTTACTAAAACGATCATTTCTATAAAATATTTCCCAAAGTAACCATTTTCGAAATTTAATTCTCATTTTAACCATTTTTAAGGTTTTAACAATATAATTAATTTTGGCAATAGCTAGTTTGGGAAATGATTTGGGCAAAATGGTTAATTCGGTAAGAGATTTATACGATTTTAAAATTTAATTTCTCATAATGGCAACTAATTAATACATACTCCATATATATTTTCTAACATCACATAGATATTAATAGACTAATATTTTTTTCTTTTCAATCTTTATTTTTATTTTTATTTTTATAAATGACACATGTTACAACACTTATATACTAGTAATGTATGATTATATCGAATAAATAATGTGACGTGAATTAACTTCTCCCTCTATTTAATACATCAGCCTTAGTCAATTTTAGATTCTTACAAAAAAAAATTAACATTTAAATTACGAGCAAAGTGATAAAATTACAATTAAATATTTAGAACCAAAATCAAATAAAACAACAGTTGAAAAAATTACGATCATTTGACTTCCCTTCATAAATCATCCGATTTAATTTTTTATTTCGTCTAAAATAACATTTTTTTTTACGGTTATAGTAATTTTTATATGAAAATTAAATATGCTCAATGAAAAATTATAAAATTTAAAATAATAAGTAAAATAAAGATTAAGAAAAATACATCTTTCAAATTCCATGGATTGGTGGAAAATACATACTCCTTAATATTAACGAAAAGTAATTAATTTTAACATTGTCTAAATTTTTTACCAAATTAGCCTTTAAGCCTAATTTACTTCCCAAACTAGTCATTATCAAGATTGGATATGTTTCTAAAGTTTTAAAAGGTATGTTAAAGTGGTAATTAAAATTTGAGAATAGTTAGTTTGGTAAATACTTTAAGGAAAATGGTCATTCTAATTAATAAAAGACCATTTTTCCTAAACATAAACTCTTCATTCTAAACCTAAACAAAACAACTCATATATATAAGTTTTTACACTACAATTGAATCAATTACTCTGAAAACAATGGATTACAATTCTCCATGTATTGAGATAATATTATTTATTAACGATTATAAATACGTTTTATTAAAATTATTAAGTTTATATTTTAACACTCCACATTAATATATTCTATTCTGCATTTATTTACGCACTATGCATGCATGCTATTAAATTACACAAATTGAACAATACAAGTTGTAGATTTATAAACTGAAATAACTGGATTTGTTGTTTTTAACTTCAATAGTCAATTATTTTAATTCATTACATCATCATATGCTTTGCTTATGTACCCATGACTCTCACACTTTCCTTCCTTGACTTTTTCTCCTTTTTAATAGGGAGACTGTGCGCGGCAGGGGGAGGGGGAGGGGTGCGCGACAAGGGGAGGGGGAGGGGGCGGCGGTTGGATGTTGGCACAAAAGAGGGGGAGGGCTTGGACAATTGTGATATGACGACGGTGAACGAAGTTGAGACGGTAAATGGAGTAGCTAGTTGGTTTAAAGGGATGAAGGAAGAGAGAGAATTAAAATTAACTAGCTTATAACCCGTGAAATTCACGGGTCTGTTTTTTAAACTTTAGATGAATATAGTTAATAATATTGGAGATAAGCAAATTAATTATTTATTGTGGCCTGTTTTTTTTTTTTTTTTTGAAAAGACCCACACCGGGTTTACGATCTATTACGTAAATCTGCTGAAACAAGGTACAAGATATTCGACGGGACTTCAGTCATCCAGCCTCTACGACCAAGGCACCATGGTCGGGCATGAGCCAATCCATGAGCAACTCGATTTAACGATCTACTGACAAACGACCATTTCACCGACTCAAAACGACAACAATACTCCCTAATGTCACTAATAATAAGAAAAAAATCACTACGACCATGCTTATTGTTTTTCAGCGTTTCAATAACTGATAGGCTATCCCCTTCGACTTCAACGTACTTGTTTCCTGCCCTCCATGCTTCCTGCAATCCCAGTAATATAGCTAAAGCTTCTGCACATCGGACCTCCATAACTTCGCTCATCTGAACAGTAGTTCCCCATAGTAATGTCCCTTGTTCGTCTCTGCACCCTATTCCCACTCCCGTTCTGGTACCTTCAATCACCCCTGCATCTACGTTCACCTTCACATGGCCTTGTTGCGGCGGTCTCCAACTGTTTTGTAAACTCCCACTCTTCTCCACCGTACTGCTCTGCCCTTCTAGCTCACACATTTCATCCAATATACTCCTGTATCTTCTTCTAATTCGCTCCCCATTCCATTGTACTCCTTCAAAGATGGCTTGATTTCTCGCCTCCCATATAGACCAACATCCCACTGCAAACTCCTCCCTCTCACGTTTCCCCAGACTGCTCCATACTGCCTGCAACCAGTCCTTCGTCTGTCCAGCCCCTTCGTGTTCCAGAACGTTCAGGCCTAGTTCATCCCATACATCAAATGTCCTTCCACAGTCTCGAAACAAATGAAGACTCGTCTCTTCCCTCACGTTGCACCCACAACAGACCGCATCCTCTGTTTTCAACCTCGCCACTATATTTGCTTTAGTTGGTAGCGCATCTTTACATAGTTGCCACATGAACACCTTAACTCTAGGCCAAACCGAGAGTTGCCATATACCGTTCCATATTTTCTCCTCCTGTTGATAGTCGGATTGTCCCTCTCCAGCAATTTCACTATCCTTCACCAATAGCTTATAGTATTGTGGCCTGTTTTTAACTTTAGATGAATACCGTAATTAATAATATCAAAGAAAGCTGATTAATTATATGCATATAAATAAATTTTGAATTATTTATGACACATGTCGGTATGACGGTATACATGAGCTATCATATAGTTGTTCATTAAGATGATCAAGACTTACAATAGAATTTGTATACTTTTAATTACTCATTGCACCATTTTTAAAATATGTAACCCATATATAAAATAAAGTTTTATATTACATATCGTACAATAAAAGCAAAACGTAAATAATCTGATGAGACGTGAGTAGTAAATGTATAGTTGGGTTAAAAAACGTATTTTTAATTATATTTATTAAAGATGTTCATATAATAAATAACAGTTATTGCGCGCGACATCTTACACGAAGACATTCCAAAATTATTAAATGACCACTCATTTACTATTTACTATATTAAATAAATACTCCGTAGTTGTTAAAATGTTTCGCATTCACGTGAATAGTCAGATGTCTTACAATAAATCGAAAATGTAGTCTAATAAATCACGACGCTCATAAGTGTATATACCGACGAAGAGTAATTATTCCGACCCATATTTACTAACGATTAAACCATAAAAAAATGTAGTCTAAAAAATTCTTGTAGGTATTCCGACCCGTAATTATTCCGACCCATATGTAAATCGAAAATGTAGTCTAAAAAATACTTGTAGGTATTTTTTTGTTCGGTGATTATGGATTGGTAACTCTAGGATTTAGGCCGTGCTACGGAATTAATCTTCAGCCAAAACTGTCATTATTTATTGTTTCAATATATGGAATGAAGTCTTGTGATTCCATAAATTTAGTCCGTGAAATCTTGGAATAGTTATTATACCATTATACATTTATACCATATCTTGAATGTTATTGGACAATAGCTCTAGGATGAATCTAATTGGACAATAGCTCTAGGATGCTTTACAACGCGACACGTAGGACAAAGCTTTTTTCTAGTGATGCCACGTCAGCAGCTTGGCTTCTGCATTAGATAAATATACGATACGATGGAGTGAATGTTAAAAAAATGACAAGGATAAGTTAGTAAAAATAGTATGTGAAAGAGTAAAATCCGTACGTAAAAAAGTATGTCCCAATAAATATTGCAAAAGCTAAATCCAAAAGCAAACCATTGGAGATACTTTTAGACATTTTGTTTTTGCCTTATCTATCTACATGAGTTACAAATAAGAATTTGTGTTAGGGAAAACATACATAATGGAAATGCTCATTTTACATCGGGTTAATTTGGTTTTGTCTATTCCGGGGTGGATTGTTATAAAGTCTTACGAGATGGAGTAAATATGTACTAATAAACATTAGGTTTATATCGGATGTGGATTCCCCGGGTCAATTCGTGTTGTCAAATTTAGGTTATTTTTCAGGTGTCTGGACTAGATTCAACATAAAAGAAAATTATTGTAATGAAATTGTTTTATTTTAAAAAAAGTAATGATAAATTTAGGGACGTGTTTTTTTACATACGAGTTTTACTCTTTCACATACGTTTTTTACAATTTTACCCCTATCATTTTCTTTTTCATTCCTTTCCCAATAGATTTTTTTCCCTCATCTCCCTTCACCATTGACACCACCTTCGTTCAACAACACGATAAATTAAATTAAATTCAACTATTCAAAAACTATCATTGTGTATTGATTAATTTGTGCTCTAAATATTACATGTTGATACATGGTTATAATTTTGATAAAACAAATTAATGTCAGGCTTATGTCGAATAATTGTATGGCGATTTGCATCGATGCATTGTGAATGTTAGGCATTTGTGGATTTGCATTGATGCACTGTGAATGTTAGGCATTTGTGAACTAGAGCGCATTATGACATGAAGTGGTTTAATAAATTGTTTATCACCCTAATTTCTTCACCAATGTATCATCGTCGCGCGCCGTCGTTTCCTAACCCCTATGCATTACCCAAAATCACCATCCACCATTCAACCCACCACGCTTTCCACCAACCCATAAACCCTAATTGATAATACAATAAAATATATTAATTTCACTTGTTGACAAACTTAATAATTTCAATATATAATACATATTAATAATTGTGAAATAAAAAATTTACTCGACTAATATATATATATATATATATATATATATATATATATATATATATATATATATATATATATATATATATATATATACTTAAAAGAGGAACTTTTTGAGCAATTTTATTGGCTATTGTTTTAGAGTAATTTTGTTGGTCATTAATTTGGTTAAATAAATTAAGTATATAAATAAAAATATAATTAAAAAGTAACAAATATAAGTTGGATAATTATTGTTTTAGAGCGATTACATTGGATATTATTTTGATTAAATAAATTAATTATATAAATAAAAAGATAATCAAATAATAATAAAATATAAGTTAGATAATTATTGTTTTTAGAGCGATTACATTGGCTATTACTTTGTTTAAATAAATTAAGTATATAAATAAAAAGATAATTAAATAATAATAAAATATCAGTTGGATAATTATTATTTTTAGAGTGATTACATTGGATATTACTTTGGTTAAATAACTTAATTATATAAATAAAAAGATAATTAAATAGTAATAAAATATCAGTTGGATAATTATTGAATTAGTTAACAAAATCATTGAGGCTATTGTTTTAGAGCAATTTCATTGGCTATTACTTTGGTTAAATAAATTAAGTATATAAATAAAAAGATAATTAAATAATAATAAAATATCAGTTGGATAATTATAATACGAGCTACATAATACAAACACATAAGAATATGAGTTAATGTAAAAAGAATACGAGTTTAAGAGAATCACGAACTAAAAAATACGAGCCCAGAACAATGCGAGTTATTATTAACCTAAGAATACGAGCTAATATAAAAAGAATACGAGCTATTAAGCTAATGTAAAAAAAACGAACTTTAAAATACGAGCACAAATGAATACGAGCTAATGAAAAAACAATACGAGCTATTAACATAAGACGAGCTTCAAAATATGAGCACAAATGAATACGAATACGAGATTAAAAAGATCGCGGGCTTAAATATACAAGCATGTATATAAGAATACAACCTATTAAGATGAGGTTACGACCTAATATAAACAGAATACGAAAACACGAGCTAATTGAAACACTTCTTGAGCTAAAAAAATTGAACCAGATTAGCAATACGTCAAATTTTATGATTATGGGCACTTAAAATTACGGGGTATAATTAAAAGAATACGAGCTACAAAATACGAATATATAAGAAATACGAGCCAATGTAAAAGGAATAAGAATTTAAGACAATTAGGAACTAAAAAATTCGGGCACATAAGAAGACGAGATATTAACGTAAGAATACGAGCTAATAGAGATATTAAGCTAAGAATACAAGCTAATGTAAAAAATACAAGCTATTAAGATAAGAATACGAGCTAATGTAAAAGAAACATACGAGCATATAAGAGGATCAAGAACTTACAAATACGATCATATAAGAATACGAGCTAATATAAAAAGAATATGAGCTAATGTACGAAGAATACGGGCTAATAAGATAAGAATACGAGTTATTAAGATAAGAATACGAGCTAATGTAAAAAGTATACGAGCTAATAAGATAAGAATACGAGCTATTAAGATAAGAATATAACCTAAAGTAAAAAGAATATGATCTAATATAAAAAATACGAGTTAATGATAAAAGAATACGAGTTTCAACTATCTTCATATATTAGAAATTTTGGATAAAAAATTACTTCAAAATGATGCTCAAATGAAAAGTATAGAAGTTATTATAAAAATATATGTGCTTAAACTATTATTTTGACAGTGATGCGTAATATGTAAGTGTGTTTTCCAAGACCATTGAATTGGATGTACATGTTTCCGTTTCTATTGGAATTTCATGCACTTTCAACGTTCCATGTTGTTCCGATGATGATAGCTCTGGTGTTTCATTAGCCATAAAAAACAATCATACCTAAATTATTCTCTATATATGCATATTATACTAAGTATTTTTAGAGATTAATTTACTTTAAAACCATGTCAAGATATTACTCAGGCAACGCCCGGGCATGAAATCTAGTATATATATACTTAAAAGAGGAACTTTTCGAGCGATTTTATTGGTTATTGTTTTAGAGCGATTTCATTGGCTATTACTTTTGTTAAATAAATTAAGTTTATAAATAAAAAGATAATTAAATAGTAATAAAATATCAATTGGATAATTATTGTTTTTAAAGCGATTACATTGGTCATTACTTTGGTTAAATAAATTAAGTATATAAATAAAAAGATAATAAAATAGTAATAAAATATCAATTAGATAGTTATTGAATTAGTTAATAAAATAATTGATTTCATTGGTTATTCTTTAGAGCAATTTCATTGGTTATTACTTTGATTAAATAAATTAAGTATATAAATAAAAAATAATTAAATAGTAACAAAATATCAGTTGGATAATTATTGTTTTTAGAGCGATTAGATTGGCTGTTACTTTCGTTAAATAAATCAAGTATATAAATAAAAAGATAAAAAAATAATTAAATAATAATAAAATATCAGTTGGATAATTATTGAATTACTTAATAAAATAATTGATTTCCTTGGTTATTGTTTAGAGAAATTTCATTGGCTATTACTTTGGTTAAATAAATTAAGTACGTAGTATATAAATAAAAATATAATTAAATAGTAATAAAATATCAGTTGGATAATTATTGTATTACTTTCGTTAAATAAACGAAGTATATAAATAAAAAGATAAAAAGATAATTAAATAGTAATAAAATACCAGTCGGATAATTATTGTTTTTTGAGTGATTAGATTGGCAATTACTTTGGTTAAATAAATTAAGTATATAAATAATAAGATAATAAAATAGTAATAAAATATCAGTTGGATAATTATTGATTAGTTAATAAAATAATTGATAACTAAGAATTTTGGCTACCGTAAAGTTATGGTATAATTTGTTGTTTCCCTTCTCTTATTTAGTTAAAAGCATAAATAGATGTGTTGATGAATATATTAAGCACTTAAGTTTACGAGGTATAATTAAAAAATACAAACTACGGAATACGAACACATAAGAATATGGGCTAATGTAAAAAGATTAAGAGTTTAAGGGAATCACGAACTAAAAAATACGAGCACGGAAGAATGCAAGTTGTTAACCTAATACTACTGGCTAATATAAAAAGAATATGATCCGAGCTATTAAGCTAACAATAAGAGCTAATGTAAAAACAATACGAGTTATTCAGATAAGACGAGTTTTAAAATACGAACAAAAATGAATACGAATACGAGATTAAAAGGATCACGAACTTAAATATACGAGCACATAAGAATACGGCCTATTAAGATGAGAATATGAGCTAATGTAAACAGAATAATACGAAAACATGAGCTAATTGAAACACTTCTCGAACTAAAAAAGTAGAATCAGATTTTAAAGACGTCAAATTTCATGATATGATACACACTTAAGATTACGAGGTATAATTAAAAGAATACGAGCTACAAATTACGAATACATAAGAAATACGAGCTAATGTAAAATGAAAAAATTAAGAGAATCGGGAACTAAAAAATACGAGCACACAAGAACGCAAGCTATTAACGTAAGAATGCGAGCTAATAAAGCTATTAAGCTAAAAATACGAGCTAATGTAAAAAATATGAGCTATTATAATAAGAATACGAGCGTATAAGAGGATCACGAACTTACAAATATGAGCATGTAAGAATACGTGATAATATAAAAAGAATACGAGCTAATGTAAGAAGAATAAGGGCTAATAAGAAAAATAATACGAGCCTGATACATCTAACGTTTTATTAGCCATAAAAAACAATCATACCTGAATTATTCTTTATTTTTTTATTTTTTATTTTTTATTTTTGGCGGCGGTAGAAACAAGTTTTATACAATTGACATTTGATTCATATGATCAAGAATTATTCTTTATATATGGCTATTATATTAAGTATTTTTAGAAGATTAACTGTTACGATAATTACTTTGAAACTACGTCAAGATATTACCCGGGCAACGCCCGGGCATGAAATCTAGTTAGATTATATTTTAGAAAAACATATAGGCACAAGAGTCAGTTTGTTTAGGTTTGGAAAAAGGGTATGACATGGAAAATTTATGAAAAAGTGTATGTAAAAGAGTAAAGCCCGTATGTGAAAAAAATAATTCCGTAAATTTAAACTAAATTTTACGTTAGAGTAAAGTAACTAAGCCACTAAGGTAGATGCCCTAGGGAAATAAATCTAGAAAAAATGAAGCAGTCAAAAAGGAGAATTGAAGGAATAAAATGTAATTTCAAAAAGTCAAAGACGTGTTTTAAAAGGAAGGGTAGGTTCCTGGCAGATTGGGACAACTTTCTACAAATGGCCTTTATGTATACAGAGTACATTCAATGATTCATAATGTACGTAAGTTGACAATTGTTGCATGGCATTTAATTTAATTTACAGCATCATCATCATCATCACCACCATGCACTTCGTACCCCGACAATCTATTGTTGTCTTGTAGATAAGATATGCGGAAATTGTAATTATGTATGAATGTTTGTATGCCATGTATTATTGGTGTTTGGAACCAATTTTGGCAAATTCAAATCAATTTCTCCACCTTCAAATCAATTCAAATATCACAAATTCCCGTTCAATACTGAGATATTCGTCATAAACTGAGGACGGGTTAAGTAATATACTTTCTCCATTTAAATCCACTCTACCACTTTCAATTTTACACACTATTCACAACTCATATCACAAGTAAGCATTCAATTTCGATTTCCGCTCAATGTATAAGTTAAAATATATTCATGTGGCATTTTGTTTGATTCGTCTTTACGAGAACATTAAAAAATATCTAACTTTTATAATTTTCACAAATAGGTAATTAACGATATTTACTGCGTAAAACACACGTGGGTAAATTTGAAAAAGTAAAGTGGTAGAGTTGATTTGAATGGAGGTAGTACTAGATAGGGCTGAGCAAAATATGGTCCAGACCGAATTTTTAGACCGAACCGGACCATTGGTCTGGCCCGAACCCGGACCGGAAAATAATTGGTCCGGTCCTTGGTCCACTATATTTCAATGTTTGGGTTTCGGTCCGGTCCAGTTAAAACCCGACTTGGTCCGGTCTGGACCAATTGGACCGAAATTTTGAGTAAGTGATTTTTAGGCCCAATCCATCTTAGTCCATCAAAGAGTCAAAGACTCAAAGTCCCACGTCTTTCACAATTCTTCAATCTTCATTTCCACTTTCCCAATATCCTAATTCCTAACCTAATTCATCATTATACACAACTAATAAATTTTCATTAATTCAATCACAAGTCCCAAATCTAGATAATATCTAAAGTCGTAAACTCCTCAAATTCTAATACAACTACAACTAGTAATTAATTTGGGAAATTTATTCATATAAAACCCCTTAAGATCAATGGCTTTTCAAACCCTAAATCTCATCTTATTGTTCTACAAATATTGCAATCGACCATCTCATCAATTAATATTATTTCAGGTATTTCGTAATTAATTTATTTTGTTTAGTTTTATTCATGAAGTGATGGATATATTGTATTGATTTGCCTATTGTATGTTGTCGTTTTTATACGATTTAACTGATTAATTCAATATTTTCGTATGAATACTGGGTTGTGGAATAATGGGTTATGGAATACTGGGTTATTCAACAATCAATATTCTTTTGTTTGTTGGTTTTTCTATCTTATTATAATTTATAAAGCTGAGTTATTTTCTCTCCTATGACAGAATGTCGAACTCTCAAACCAGACAAAGTGTTAAGAGACGGTGTCTCGTCTCTGAACAACCCGAATCTGAAGAAAATCATCCAACTATTGATTTGTTAGATGAAGAAATTGATGGCGAGGTTAATGAAACAGCTTCACAAAAGTCTTTACACCACACCCAACAAAGAAAACAAGGCCTGGACGTCGGTATGTTCTCAAAACAAGCAGATTAAGAGCACCATATTGGGTGGATTATGAGTTATATCTTGATGATGCTGATCATATAAGGGCGGAGTGTCAGTATTGTGATTCAACTTTTGCTGCAGACACCATTATTAATGGGACAAAGAATTTGAAAAAGCATTCATCTAACTGTGAAAAAAATCCTATCAACAAAGGCAAAGGTAAGCAAGCTCAACTTGTCTTAGAGCCTATAGATGGTCAGGAAGGAGAGGGTAGATTGAAAAACAGAATTGTTAGTCATGATGATATTAGAGAGGCGGTTGCTTACATGGTTGTGCTTGATGAATTGTCTTTTAGACATGTAGATAAGCATGGATTTAAATATTTCATGTCTGTGGTGTGTCCTACCTTTCACATTCCTTCACGTTGGACCATTGCTTCAGATTGTTTTAAGATGTATTTGCATAAGAGGGATATACTCAAAGACTTGCTCCATAGTTCTTGTCAACGACTCTCTATTACAACTGATACATGGACTTCCATTCAAAAAATTAATTACATGTGTGTTACTGCTCACTTCATAGATAGTAATTGGACATTACAAAAACGTATATTAAATTTTTGTCCTATTACTAGTCACAAAGTTGAAGCAATTGGTAGAGCTCTTGAAGATTGTTTAGATGCTTGGGGTGTACTAGAAAAGTTATTTACTGTCACAGTTGACAATGCAAGCTCAAATGATTTGGCATGTGCTTATATGAAATCATTGGCACCAGAGAAAGGTTATGTTAGTGATGGTAAATATATCCACATGAGATGTATAGCACACATTATAAACCTGATTGTTTGGGATGGTCTGAAGCAACATGTAGACTGCATTGATAAAGTTCGATATGCAGTAAAGTTTGTTAGGGGTTCTCCAGCTAGGTTGCATTTATTTAAGGAACAAGTAGATAAATGTAAGATTAATTGTAAGTTGTCTTTGATTCTTGATGTGGCAACAAGATGGAATTCGACATATACAATGTTGGAGACTGCTCAACAATATAAGACTGTGTTTGGTCGGTTGAAATTCCCATGGGAGTCTCAAGAATCTGGTAATCATAGTCATGGTCCCCCCAGTTTAGAAGATTGGAATAAGATAGAAAAACTTGTAGTGTTTCTCAAGGAATTCTATGTTTTGACTAATCGTATATCGGGCACATTATATGTGACAAGTAACTCCCTCTTTTTTCATATTGGTCATACTTTTAGTTTGTTACAAGAATGGATGGAAAGTGATGACCCTGCCTTTAAGGATATGGCACAACAAATGAAAGCCAAATATGACAAATATTGGGGTGACATTGATAAGATGAATATGTTGATCTACTTGGGAGTGATTCTTGATCCAAATTTGAAGTTTTTAGGATTAAAACTTACTCTTCATGGTATGTACGGGAAAGATAAAGGTGAGGTATTGGCAAGAAAAGTTAAACAGTTTGCATATGATTTTTTTTCTGAATATAGACGTATGTATGCACCTGTTACTCCTCAAAGTGAAAACCCTGAGATGTCTACATGTATTCCTACTTCGGGAGGGGGAAGTTTGGCTCTTATGAAATCAATAAGTGAACAAGTTAAGACTAAGATGAGGGGATTAGGTGGAGATACCAACACTGGTTTTGTGAGAACAGAGTTTGATAGGTACTTAGATGAGCAAATGGGAGAAGATGAGCCATCAAATATTTTAGATTGGTGGAAGCTCAATGAGCCAAGGTTTCCTATTCTTGCTCGTATGGCTCGTGATGTCTTAGCTATTCCAATATCCACAGTTGCATCAGAATCAGCCTTTAGTGCAGGAGGGCGTACTCTTGATCGTTTTCGAAGTTCTTTAACACCTAAGGTAAGCTACTTTTTTTAAAAAAAAACCAAGAACAGGCTGATTTTCCTCTTTGATTTTCCTCTTTGGTTTTAACTTGGTAATTTGTCTCCTGCCATTTTGGTTCGTCATGATTTTTGGTGGAAACTTTAAAGATGGTGCAAGGTCTTATATGTGCACAAGATTGGATTCGGGCTGAAATTCGTAACTCCAGTGTTGATGTGGAAGAGAGTTTGGAAGATTTGGAAAAGTTGGAAACAGGTAAATCTATACTTTTATTCTAATTTTATGGTTCCGTACTTTCTTTAATTTAAGTTGAATATACGGAGCTTGTTTATTTGACAGATACGGAGAAGTTAAGTGTTGAAGATAGATTGATCTTTGTCACCGATCCAATGGTATAAACTTCGAATATGAATTTTATCATCTATTTATGTTATGTCGAGCAATTATTATCAATACATATTATTGGTTTTTACTTAATCTATTTCTTTTGAATTAATGTCAGATTTAAAGCTCGAATCAAAGTGGGGATGAGGATGATTGATCAACATTGCTATCAAGAGTCGTGAGTTGAGAATGATTGAAGTCTGAAGATGTTGGAAGATTTTAAATTTTTATTATGTTTTTTAAGTTCGTACTATGTAGTTTGTAATCCAAAACGTTATTTTACGTACTTTTCGAGTGAATCCTTTAAGAATCTGAATTCTGAACTTTGAAAACTGAAAAGTCGTTTTTTGAGTTTGGAAAATAATAGAATATCCATGAGATTATTAAAGAAGAGGATGCTAACCGGTCCATTTGGTCCGAGTTTGGTTCGGTCCGGTTTTTCTCGGTTTGGTCCGGTCTTGGACCATATAGTAATTGGTCCGGTCTTTGGTCCATGATTTCTATAAATTCGGTTTCCGGTCCGGTCCGGTTTGGTCCGGTTCGGTCCGGTTCCGGACCGATTCTCAGCCCTAGTACTAGATAAGACAATAATATAATGTTACTCGGTATTTGCTTTTATCTTATCTACCAAATTGGTTATTACTTGACCCGTTTTCAACTTATGACAGATATATCCGTCTTTAATAATGTTTACTGTTAAATATAGTCATATCATAGTCTTTCTTCGTGATAAGTAATCTATAAACACCACTTTAAGTTCTCAAAGAACTAAGCATATCCTTGATTCCTTGAACCAAAGTCAATATTACAATCTAGAATATGGCCTACAAATAGATGTGAATACTATTTTAGATTGAAAGAGTTATATAGCTAGCTTACAAGCTAATAATCTGCATACATTTCTCCTATAGAAGATTTGCCTCTAGACTTGTTTTTATATGATAAAGAAAATGCATTTTACTTTCTATAATAAAAAATATCCCTTTCATTTCATAGCATACAACGTTTTTATTTTTCAAATTGGGGCTTCGATTTTCATTTTTATTAAAATATATTAATCTAAAAATTATAAAAATTATACCAAAAAACTTCTTATAAAGAGACATTTCAAATGATATGAGTAATATATGTCATTATATTTACTCTTATAGTTTAAAAGATATTGAAGAGAGAAGAGAATATCTTGAAAACTGAGAATGACATATAAAATGAAACGGAAAGCGTATATTATTAGAAAAAATTTACAAAAGAATACTAAAATATAAAACAATAAATATGTTTACTAAAATACACGTTTCATTTAATCGATTAATTCTATTAATTAAGGGTGAGAAACACAAAAATATGATCAATGAATTAAGGTTTATAAAGTAATGTAGACTAAAAAGTGAACTTTGTGTATATCGTATATGAATTGCACACGACATGTATTTGTAAAACTGATAACAATAGGTGTTTTGGTAGTTTTGAAATACTTAATTTATTCACATATAATTTACATCTTTATATAGTTACAATCTAAACTAGGATGAATATTGTAAATAAGGCTAATTACATAATTTGTAATTAATGTGAAATTACTTGACTAAGTTAGTGTAGATATTTATTTTCTTTCCTTGATCTTCTTTTATTTGAATTGTTGCCTTGTTTGGATGAGTAATATCTTGTAGTTTGGGCTTTGGGCTTGTGTTATTGTTAATACTCCCCCTCAAGATAGACGATCTGTTGATGAGTCCTAGCTTGTCTCTTAATTCATGGAATTTATGTTTGTGCAGCGACTTGGTTAGGATATCGGCTAGTTGATCTTTGCTTGCAATGTGAGAGATACGAATTTGGCCAAGTTGAAGTTGTTGCTTGACGTAGTGAAAGGAGAGTACCATGTGCTTCATGCGGGAGTGCAAGACTGGGTTTTTGGCATAAAGTGTTGCCGAGATGTTGTCACAGAAAATTGTGGGGGGTTTCGTTATATGAATGTTTAGTTCGGATAAAAGATTGCGCAACCAGATGGTTTCCATGGTGACGGAGGCAATGGCACGGAACTCAGCTTCGGTGGTAGATAGGGTTATTCCTTTTTGTTTTTTGGAGGACCATGTAATGGGGTTGCGACCAAGGTAGGTTATGTACCCAGTGGTTGAAAGGTAGGTATCTTTATCTCCGCCGAAGTCAGCGTCAGTATGCATGGAGACAGGGTGGTGTGTCTTTGTAGATTTGGATGCCATGGTGGAGAGTTCCTTGGAGGTACCAGAGGAGCCGTTTTAGAGCTTTCTAGTGGTTTTATGTTGGATGGTGAAGAAATTGAGCGAGGCGGTTGACGGGGAAGGCTATATCTGGTCGTGTGAGAGAGAGATATTGAAGGCTTCCTACTATCGCACGATAATCAGAGTGGTCATGAATTGGGTTATATATGATCCTCACGAGTTAGTGGTGGTGAGGATGCCAGAGGTGTTGTATTTGGTTTTGCGTCTGAGATTTTGTATTTTGTAAGTAAGTCAAGGGTGTATTTGGCTTGACTTAGATGTATGCCTTGTGAGTTTAGTGTTACTTCGATGCCTAGAAAGTAAGAAAGTGGTCCTTGATCTTTTAGCGAGAATCGTGATGAGAGTGTGGTGATAAATGTTTGTACGTGTGAGGTATTTGGTCCTGTAATGATTATGTCGTCCACGTATATTAACATATAAAGTGTCAATTGCGGTTTTTGGATAATGAATAGGGATGGATCAGAAACTGATTGTGTGAATCCATATGTTGTGAGATAGGTTTTTAGTTCGGTGTACCATGTCGCGGGGCTTGTTTGAGCCCATAGATGGCTTTGTTTAGTTTACAGACTAAGTCAGGTTGAGTTTGATTTTCAAATCCTGGGGGTTGTGTCATGTATACATTTTCTGTAAGTGTTCCTTGTAGAAATGCGTTGTTGACATCGAGTTGTCGTAGTGACTATTGTTTTGATATTGCGATAGAAAGGATGAGGCGGACGGTTGTTGGTTTGATGACAGGGCTGAAAGTTTTTGTATAGTCTATCCCGGGTCGTTGGTGAAAGCCCTTCGCCACAAGGCGTGCCTTGTGTTGTTTTAGCGAGCCATCAGGGTTGAATTTGTTTCGGAAGACCCATTTGCACCCAACTATATTGCGTGCTTGAGTGCGTGGAACTAAGGTCCATGTGTTGTTGCGAGTTAGTGCGTCGAATTCATCTTGCATGGCATGTCGTCATTGAGGCAGAATGAGAGCTTGTTTTACGGTGTTTGGTAGTTGCGTTGCTGTTTGGTTTTGTAGGGCGAGATTGGCGTATTCCGGATTTGGTTTTCAAATGTTATTGTCAAGCCTTGTGGGAATTGTTATATTTTGGTTTTGTGCGGTGGGGCTAGAGAGGCGTCGTTGAGTATTGGTGGTTGTGGATTGGTTGTTTGGTGGTTGGAGATCGGGAGTATGTGTGGCTGGGTGGTTGGGGTCATGAGTTGGGGTGGATACGTTGGCTGATTGGCCGTCGATAGGGTTTGGGAAAGGGGCTGGCTCGGTTGTGGTGGAGGGCTGATGGGTATGTCGAGAAGGGCTGGAGAGAGGTGACGGCGTCGGATTTTGGCTGATAGAAGGGGCTGGTTTAGGAGAGGGGTGGGTGGTGAGGTTAGGGTCAGGTGTTGGACCCGTCGTGGTGGGTCCCCATCGATGAGGAGTGTGTTTTAGGGCGGTTGGCGACGATGATACACATGAGAGATAGGAGGATGTGTGTGAGTGTGATTGGTGGGATCGGTGGATGCAGTTTGAGGGGAATGTGGCGGAGTGAGAAGAGGCACCGAGAGGGTGGTCCAATCGGAGGTGGATGGTGGTGGGTTCGGTGGTGAGGTGGTGGTTGCGTGGGTATATATCATCGTAAAATTTGACGTGGCGAGAGGTATATATGCGGTTCATTTTGGGTTCGAGACAGTGATAAGCGCTTTGTGTTGTTCAGTAGCCTATGAATAGACATGGAATTGATCGGTTTTCAAGCTTGTGTCTTGTATAAGGTCGAATCCATGGATAACATAGACATCCGAAATTGTGAATATTATCATAGTTTGGTTGTTTATTGTGTATAATATTGTATGGTGATTCGTTGTTTAGTCCACGGGTTGGAAGTCGGTTTATTAAATAAGTGTGGGGAATTAAGCATGTATTCGCCCTAAACTTGCAGGATTATAATGAAAATTACAATTGCGATTATAGTCATAAGATAAATAAAACCATGAAAAGAAATACAACCTTGGGTCCTTGCTTGAATATGCCTAAGAACAGGAATTAAAGTAAATTCCCTCCTATAACTTGCACCCAAGACTTTGTTTGAGATGATGCCGCGTGTGCTAGAAAATACTCTCCAATTGCCTTGCAATATGGGGAGAGCTATTTGAGGTTTTAGATGTGTGATCTGAGTTTTGGGACAAGAATGCTCTCAAAACCCTAATTTTGAGAATTATGATTCAACAGTTAACCAAGAGAGAGTGACATAAGGAGAAGGACTCTCCTTATGTAGCCCTAGGTCGGCCGGCCGAATGGGTATGGGGTAAGAGTGGGCTTTTTCCACTCTTACCTTATTCCTTTGCATGATTCGACCCGATTAGCTAAATATTATTCGCGGGTTTTATTTATAAATCGTATACATGTTATCAGATATTAATGCAGTCGATGTATTAATAATGGTCTGATAAAATTACGATATTGTATAATTACCCAAATTAATATAACTGTTTATATTAATACGCGAAATTAATATTTAATCAAATATAACCGTTTATATTTAATTTTACGAATTAATCATGTAATCCGTATTAGCTAAAATTATTTAATCCGTATTAAATAATAATCTCAACGTCTTATTGACTAATTTAATAGTCAATACCTCTGACTAACTGTTTAGTCGTATTCGGCATAAATGTGATTGTATTTTCATACCTTCACATCTCTCAAACGTGTCCTATAGGTGTGACGTATAGGGACCAGTTGATCACCGCCATCCGTATGACAATAACGTCAAACTTATCTAGCAAGCCAACCGTTATTGATAAACGTGGATCAACTGGTAATAATACTGAAGTATGCCCTTGTGATCCTTAAAGAGATTTAATAAGTCATTGTACTTAATTGTCAAGGACACCAGCCCCAACAATCTCCCACTTGTCCGTACAAGGGTATGTGCAATGACGTTATCACACTACATGTGGAGGACACAAGCTCCAACAAACTCCCACTTGTCCGTACAAGTGTAGGTGCGATAACCGATTCTCATATCCTTTTAAAATTTCTCCCACTCAATGTAAGACAATTTGCAAATCCGCATTCGCAAAGGTCGTATCTCACAAGCGATCTGTATCAAGAGTGGTTTCCCCGACTAGAGAGTAACTTAACTGATAAAACGAATCTGTATTCGAGCATGGCCATGCATTTTGATACGTGTCTATTTTATGATGTTTTACATCTATTTTTACACGTATTTAGTCGCTCATTTACTATGTTTTAGCCTTTATTTCCCGCAAATTGTGCGCTTTCGTATTTTTATGCACTTTTGCAGATTTATGCGGAAAAGAGACGATTTGGCACCAAATTCGTATCCTCAAGTCTTTAGCTTAAATTAAGGAATAAATGGAAAGTCAACTGGAGTCAAAATCAAGTACCAAGAGTCAAAACAGAAGAAATCCGAAGACTTCCGTGCAGAAGCGGTCGACCGACCAGCTAAACGGGTCGGCCGACCAGGCCCGATTTTCATAAAGTCCAATTTTCATGAAAGGGCCGGAAATAAGAGAAGCCCAGCAAGAAGTGGTCGACCGACCAGTTATACGGGTCGGCCGACCAGAACGAAGCCCATACGATTTATTTTCGGAAATAAAGTAGAATTAGAATTTTAAGGAAACTCTTAGTTTTTACCCTATATAAGCCAATCTTGTGATTAGGGTTAGATATCTTCGACTATCTTGGATTATTTAGATCTTTCATCTATAAAATCTTTTAGTATCAATGCTTTATCATATATCATCTTCTACCATCTAGTTCATCTTTTAGCATTATTCAAGAATTCTTAAGCATTCAATAAAGTTTATTCAGTTCTGCCTTAATTCCAATTGTGGTAATTCCTCTTTGATCTAGTTTTATTATTGTTCTTATTGCTTTTATTACAATTGTTAAGTTAGAATCCCAAGCCTTATTGAATCTTGCATGTTTAGATTAATTACTATGTTCTTCATGTTTATTCCCAATTTTATATTCGTCTTAACAGTTATGAGTAACTAATTTTCATATGTTAGGATGTAGGGAATAATATGCATAGGTAAATAAAATCCGAAAAACCCGACCTGTAGCAGGACCACGGTCGGCCGACTGGAATAGTCGGTCGGTCGACCGAGGCCGTGGTCGGCCGACTGGAGTAGCCGGTCGGTCGACCACTCGCGTCTGTTTTCTTATTTCGTCTTTTCTTATAAATTATAATATCCTGCAATGAGACCAATAGGAGACTTGTAGGATGTTAGTAATGACCTACCCAAGATTGAAAGATACGGGAAGGGCATTGGTTTACACTTTGACGGATAGGTTACTCAAGGCTGAAAGGTATGTAACCTGGGATTTAGGAATCACCCTTATTGTTGACACCCAATAATTGTGAGACCTAGGAACTAATAGCATAGGCCGAAAGGAGCTATTAGGTAGCATAGACCTAAAAAGATATGTTACACCCCCTCACGCGACTGCAATACATGTTGACCTTAGGATTTACTTTACCTTAGCTATTTATTACCCAAACATCCTAGCATCCTCTTTTATTATATTTTATTCTCATCTTTTAATTCTTGTTTTATTTTAATCTTTTCTTTAGATATAGTAATCAACCAATTCAAACCCCCAATTTTTGTTACCTTTAAACATTAACATTAAGACAATAAACATTCCCCACCTCCTTGTGGTTCGACCCTGACTTTCACTATCTAATTGTTTAAGTTAGGAATATAAATTTATCTTTGGTACCCTCAACGACGGGCATCAAATTTTGGCGCCGTTGCCGGGGAGGTGACGCCAGTGTTTATTGTTTTTTGTTTTTGTTTCTCTTTGTTTAAGGAACTTTTTGTTCCTTAAACCTTCTCACCTTTTTCTTGTAGTTTCCTCTTATGCGCAGGTCAGTTCAAGGAGAACTCCTACCACTTGATCTCGAAATTGAGAGGACTCTTAGGGAAAGAAGAAAGCAACTTCTAGCAAATCAGGAAGGAGGTTCACCATCTTCCTTATTTCAAGAAGACCTTTTCGAGTTACCACCATCTTCACCAAAAACACCACCTTCGCAACCAAATTCACCCATCAATCCGCTCTCACCAAAAACACCACCTTTTACCCACTTTCCAGTTTTTCCTAAAGAAGAAGATAATATGGCAGAAGAAGCTACTATTGCCAGTCACTCTATGCCTCAGGCAAAGGACCTATACAAAGGGTTCACTTTACCTGCAGGTACTGGGAAGCCATTCGAGGCCAAGCCTGCCTATATTACTATGGTTGAAAGAAACCAATTTGGAGGCTCGGCCAATGAGGATGCTGCTAAGCATATTGAAATCTTCACAGATTACATATGCTCTATAGCACCCCCAGAAGGAGTGACGCAGGACCAGATTAAACAGACCATGTTTATCTTCTCCCTTAGGGACTCTGCGAGAGAATGGTACAGAGACCTTGACCGCACTGCTGCGGGAGTTACAGATTGGAACACCTTAGCCCTAGCTTTCTACAGAAAATATTACTCTGCATCAAAGACAAATGCTTTAAGAGCACAGATCACCAATTTCAAGCAAGGTCCCAATGAAGACTTTAGCGAGGCGTGGGACAGGTTCAAGAGACTTGTTCGATCCATACCACATCACGGATTCGAACAATGGTTTCTTTGCAACCAGTTCTACAATGGCCTCTATGATGACAACAGGGCCTACTTAGATGCTGCAGCTAATGGAAGATTCCAGGATAATTCAGGAGAGACTAAGGGTCTCAAGTTAATAGAAGATGTTGCCGTGCACCGCGCTGAGCATGGTACTTCCGGAGGAAATCAGAGAAAATCTGAGTACAACCTGGCAGCAATTGAGGCCTTAACGGCCAAGTTGGAAAAATTTGAGGCTGCAGGAAAGCTCGATCTTGGGAGTGGAAGCAAGGGAGGAATATACCAGGTGAACGCCGTTCAGGACGGACCCTTTGCTTGTGAAAGGTGCGGTGGAGAAGGGCATGTGTCAAAGTTCTGTACTTCATCTAATGAGACATGTGCCGCTTTTCAGCATTATCGTGGGAACAATTTCTATGACCCAAATAATAATAATATCCATCCCAACTTAAGGTGGACAAGCCAGAATGTTCAAAACCCACAGCATATGCAACCTCAGCAAAATTCCACATATGTACCCCCACATAAACAAAACTTCCAAAGACCACCTTTCAACCCTCAACCACCTTCTAATCCACCACCCAACACAGACGCTCTTATCCAAAATCTTATTGGGTTGGTTCAGAAGGAGTCGCAGGCTAGAGAGGCAGGGATGAAGATGTTGGAGTCCCAAATTGCTCAGATCGCGAGCAAAAATGATACTAGGGCTCCGGGTCAACTTCCGACCAAACCGGACCAGAAGAAGGAGACCCTAAACGTCGTAACCCTGCGAAGTGGAGCTAAAGTGGGGGCTGAGAAAGAAAAAACAGCGAGTAGCAGCAAAGTCGGTCGACCGACCGAAGAATCTGGTCGACCGACCACGGAGCAGGATCCGAATTTATCAGCTGAACAGACGACTGGTCGACCGACCGAGGATACTGGTCGACCGACCATCGACGCCGAATCTGAAGTTCCCTTTCGTCCAGAATTGCCGAATAACTTACGGGATTTTCTTTTCAGGGGTGACAAGACCCCCAGATTTTTAAAAAGGGCTGCAAATACGGAGTCCTCAGCTGCTCCTTTTCCAGAAAGACTCGTGCCTTCAAAGGAACAGGTATCTTTTGACAAATTTAAAGATGTAATTCGTTCATTAAATGTCCAAGTTCCATTTTTAGAATTAGTTCAACAAGTTCCTTCTTATCTAAAATTCATGAGACAACTTTTGTCAAGAAAGAGGTCTCTAGAAAAGGTTGAGTCTGTGGCTCTCACTGAAGAGTCATCTAGCTTTTTAACACATGTCATTGCCCCTCATAAATTAGAAGACCCTGGAAGTTTTTCTGTCCCCTGTAATATAGGAACCTTCCCAGTTAAAAAGGCTTTATGCGATTTAGGTGCTAGTATAAGTGTCATGCCCCTAAGCGTTGCCTTAAAACTAGGGATGACCGAATTTGCAGTGACCAGTATGACGGTCCAGATGGCTGATCGCACATCAATGGAACCTGTAGGGGTGTTAGAAAACATCCCTGTGCGTATTGACAGGTTTTTCTTCCCAGTAGACTTTGTTGTTTTAGACATCCCAGAGGATGCCCATATACCCATCATTCTAGGAAGACCCTTTCTTCACACTGCAGGTGCCATTATAGATGTAGGCACTGGAACTCTAACCTTCAAAGTAGGCAAACATTCTATTATCTATGGCCTATCCTATAGGAAGAAGGATGCTATGACCCCCATCACATGTAATGCTATCACTTCTGAGAAGAAGTATGAGGTCATCACTACTTCTCCACCTTTATTACCTGTTCCTGTATCTGTTTTTACACCTCCGCCCCAGATTGGGAGCAATAGGGAGGACACTTCTATTATGACTATTGCAGGAATTGGTTTGGGGAAACCCAAGGAGAAGGAAGTCATCATCCAGAGAGGAGGAATGGGATGCCTAAGCTATGGAGAAGATGAGGATCCAGACGTCGTGGATCGAGAGGAGAAAAAGAAGAGGAGGCAGGCTCAAGCAGAGAGACCGTCGCATATGCTTTGCGATGGAGGAAAGAAGATGTGTTTTGCCACTAAAGCAAAAACTGTGGAGACTACGGCGTGCCGTCAGAAGCCGTGGTCGGATATTTTCCGCATCTTTAGCGGATAGTTATTTTTTTAAATTGCAGTTTTAAGACAATTTATTTTATGTTGTGTGAAACTTTTTAGTTCGGTTTGCTAGTAGTTAAGACTTTTAGAATCGTTTTGGCATCTCGCGCATTGCTGGGCGCACATATTTTCTTGCTTTTTCAGGATTTCCGAAGAAACAAAGACCTCCAGGACACAGATGGTCGACCGACCAGAATCATCAGTCGGTCGACCAGAGGCGCTGTATCGCAGATTTTTCCGCTGTTTACAGGAGGTCGATCGACCAGAAACACCGGTCGGTCGACCTACTGTCCGTCGCAGTCTTTCGTTTTCTTCATTGGGAACCGCAAAATCAAATTGGATACTTGAGTGGCACTGCTAGCCACCAAAACCTCCCAGCTTACGCTGGTTTGGGGAGGTTTTCCTCTTACATCTTTTAACCCAGTGAGTTCTTTCCAGTTTTTCCTTAGTTTTTTTTTTATTTTCTTTGCATCTTTCCTTTTATTTTCTGAAACCTTTACTTAGGCTAATGCACAATGGGGACATTGTGCGGGTTGGTTTGGGGAATGGTTTCGTGTTACATGCATTGCATTTTGTCACACGTTTATTGCATTTCTGTCTTGCATCGTTCTTTTCTTTATTTTCTTTATATATACAAAAATTCAAAAAAAAAAAAAATTATAAAAAAAAAAAAAAATTTTAAAAAATTCCAAAAAAATGCACGTTTATTTTAGCATATAGGTCGAGTCGGAACGATAGTATTTCAAGGATGATTTAGCTATCTTACATGTTTATGCCTTTACCTTGCCTTGTCAACTTGTTTTAGTATCAAAGTCTTTTGCATATCTACGAGTTTTTGTCAATTTGTATATCTTGAGACTTGACTTATACCTTGGCAATCTACTATACATTCTAAGGTTTAGAGCTTATTTCCTGGTTTCATTCTTAAACCAGTTGTCTAGGATGTGAGTAGTACTCCCCTTGGAACATGTTACATCAATATGCATAAACATGAGCTTGAATTGCTATATACTTGTTTTACTATCTCGTTTTGTGAGTCTTGATACGTGCATTTGGGATCCATTTTCTCTTATTTACCCATAAGCTTCACATAGCCAAATTCGCCTTTTTATTCCCCCAAAACTACATCCCATACTTAGCCTACCCTTCCAAGCTAGTATCTGTGGTCATTGGATTATTTTTTGAGGCATCTTGGTTTGTGTGCTATCATAAGCAAAAAGAGAAAAGAAAGAAAGAAAGCAAGAAAAGAAAAAGAACAGAAAATTCAAAGAAGGAAAGAAAGAAAAGAAAAAAACGAAAAAAAATCCAGAAAATACGAAAGTCAGTCGACCGACCGCATATACAGGTCGGCCGACCAACTGGCACCATCAGAAAAAAATTTCGTTTCAAGAAATTCCTTTCTTTTATTTGTTATCACTCCCGTACTTCATTCAAAATATTTGGGAGTCCTTTCCTATATTCAAATGTGAGAGTTGTGCTACAAAAGAGCACTTTCTTAATATCAAAAAGTTGTGAAGTATGTTATTGGGAATCGGTTTTACTAGCTTGGCTACTAACCCCACAAATCCAAAAACATCTTAACCACTTTTACCTTTTACCTCACATATCTTTCGTACCTCATTTGCATGTATCTGGGTCATTAAATGAGATTGTTATACAAAGTTGTAGAATTCTTGTTCATGTTATATTGCAGGCATGTTTCCATGGGTCGCAGTTAGGTGAGTGTCTCTACAAAATTACTTCTTTCTATCTTTTACATATACTCACCCTTTGCTTCATGAGTGTCTCGAGCGTACCGCGAGAGTCCATGGTATAAGTCTCTATAATCTTTATGTTTTCAAGTTTGACAACCCTATAACTCGTTTGCATGATTTGAATATTATCTCATTTTGTCCTGGGCATTGGTTTAAGCTAACATGTAAATTTCGCTCTGAGATTGAAATCGTCCCATTAGTTAAGATCGAGTCTATTTCTTGCTTGAGGGCAAGCAAGGGTTTGGTTTGGGGAATTTGATACGTGTCTATTTTATGATGTTTTACATCTATTTTTACACGTATTTAGTCGCTCATTTACTATGTTTTAGCCTTTATTTCCCGCAAATTGTGCGCTTTCGTATTTTTATGCACTTTTGCAGATTTATGCGGAAAAGAGACGATTTGGCACCAAATTCGTATCCTCAAGTCTTTAGCTTAAATTAAGGAATAAATGGAAAGTCAACTGGAGTCAAAATCAAGTACCAAGAGTCAAAACAGAAGAAATCCGAAGACTTCCGTGCAGAAGCGGTCGACCGACCAGCTAAACGGGTCGGCCGACCAGGCCCGATTTTCATAAAGTCCAATTTTCATGAAAGGGCCGGAAATAAGAGAAGCCCAGCAAGAAGTGGTCGACCGACCAGTTATACGGGTCGGCCGACCAGAACGAAGCCCATACGATTTATTTTCGGAAATAAAGTAGAATTAGAATTTTAAGGAAACTCTTAGTTTTTACCCTATATAAGCCAATCTTGTGATTAGGGTTAGATATCTTCGACTATCTTGGATTATTTAGATCTTTCATCTATAAAATCTTTTAGTATCAATGCTTTATCATATATCATCTTCTACCATCTAGTTCATCTTTTAGCATTATTCAAGAATTCTTAAGCATTCAATAAAGTTTATTCAGTTCTGCCTTAATTCCAATTGTGATAATTCCTCTTTGATCTAGTTTTATTATTGTTCTTATTGCTTTTATTACAATTGTTAAGTTAGAATCCCAAGCCTTATTGAATCTTGCATGTTTAGATTAATTACTATGTTCTTCATGTTTATTCCCAATTTTATATTCGTCTTAACAGTTATGAGTAACTAATTTTCATATGTTAGGATGTAGGGAATAATATGCATAGGTAAATAAAATCCGAAAAACCCGACCTGTAGCAGGACCACGGTCGGCCGACTGGAATAGTCGGTCGGTCGACCGAGGCCGTGGTCGGCCGACTGGAGTAGTCGGTCGGTCGACCACTCGCGTCTGTTTTCTTATTTCGTCTTTTCTTATAAATTATAATATCCTGCAATGAGACCAATAGGAGACTTGTAGGATGTTAGTAATGACCTACCCAAGATTGAAAGATACGGGAAGGGCATTGGTTTACACTTTAAGACGGATAGGTTACTCAAGGCTGAAAGGTATGTAACCTGGGATTTAGGAATCACCCTTATTGTTGACACCCAATAATTGTGAGACCTAGGAACTAATAGCATAGGCCGAAAGGAGCTATTAGGTAGCATAGACCTAAAAAGATATGTTACACCCCCTCACGCGACTGCAATACATGTTGACCTTAGGATTTACTTTACCTTAGCTATTTATTACCCAAACATCCTAGCATCCTCTTTTATTATATTTTATTCTCATCTTTTAATTCTTATTTTATTTTAATCTTTTCTTTAGATATAGTAATCAACCAATTCAAACCCCCAATTTTTGTTACCTTTAAACATTAACATTAAGACAATAAACATTCCCCACCTCCTTGTGGTTCGACCCTGACTTTCACTATCTAATTGTTTAAGTTAGGAATATAAATTTATCTTTGGTACCCTCAACGACGGGCATCACATTTCAGTTACTACTCCTCGAGTGGCCCTGAGAAATGATAAAATCCTGATAAGGGTTTGGATATTTCCCTCAACTCGAATCCTGCCGATATCGCGCAACATGAAATAACCCAGAAAAAATCCTCTTGGCCCCTGTTACGATGACCGTGGGAAAGAAACCAAAGTTACCCAAAATCTGCCTTAATCTCAAGAGACAGTTGAAAGTCAAAAGACTCGACTCTAAGGAACACTATGGAGGTCCTATCCACGACCTGACACCCAATGTTATAAAACATTTAGGACTCCATAACGTTGTCACGGGGTGTCCTACGAGATATCCGTATAACTCGCCTTTGTGATTGGTCAGTCATCCACGTGACTTATGGCTCGTTCAACCCACCATCAACCAACGTCACAAAATGATTACCTGAGTTATCAGCTCAAGTGGGTAATCAAGGACTAAAACGATGTAATGTTATTCAGTTCACTTTGTGGTGTTCAAAATTGGCGTACAATTCCACATGAAAAACAAAACATTATATATCATAACAATGAGGTTGAATAGAGTACACGAGAAAATGAATTATTACATGAATTCATAAAAGAGTACTACAACTTAGGAACACATCTAATTACCATGGAATGAATGTGCCCTTCATGCTTATCACGTGGTAATGCTTTAGTGAGAGGATCAGCTATGTTGTCATCCGTAGCGATCTTATCAATGAAAATCTCCTTTTGCTCCATGTAATCTCTAATTAGATGAGCTTTCCGTTGTACATGCCTAACCTTGTTGCTAGACTTATGCTCCTTAGCTTGGAAGATGGCACCTTTATTATCACAATAAACGGTGATTGGGTCATTCGAACTAGGCACTACTGATAGTCCTTGTAAGAATTGACGCATCCATATTGCTTCCTTAACTGCTTCTGAGGCGGCATAGTACTCGGACTCAGTCGTAGAATCTGCTGTAACACTCTGTTTAGAACTTTTCCAGCTGACAGCAGCGCCATTAAGAGTAAAAACGAATCCTGACTGAGATTTCGAGTCATCTCGATCCGTTTGGAAGCTAGCATCTGCGTAACCCGTGGCTCAGAGCGTTGAGTCGCCTCCATAAGTCAATCCCCAATTTTTAGTCCTTCGTAGGTACTTAAGAATGTTTTTCACGGCCATCCAGTGTTGTTCACCTGGATGAGCTTGGAATCGACTGGTCATACTCAATGCATATGCAACGTCTGGACGTGTGCATATCATGGCATACATGATCGATCCTATTGCCGAAGCATAAGGAATCGACTCATGCGCTCTTTCTCTTCCAATGTCTTAGCTTCTTGAGACTTGCTCAAGTGAAGCCCAGTAGTCATAGGAAGGAACCCTTTCTTGGAGTTCGTCATGCTGAATCTCTCTAGAATCTTATCTATGTAAGACTCCTGACTGAGAGACAACATCCGTCGTGATCTATCCCTGTAGATACGGACGCCCAAAATTCTTTGTGCCTCTCCCAGATCTTTCATCTGGAAATGGTTTTTCAACCATGCTTTAACCGAAGAAAGGAGAGGTATGTCATTCCCAATCAAGAGTATGTCATCGACATACAGTACTAAGAAGAAAATCTTGCTCCCACTCGACTTGATATAGAGACATGGTTCCTCGACTGATCGAACGAATCCATTCTCTTTTATCACTTGGTCGAAGCGATGATTCCAACTCCGCGATGCTTGCTTAAGTCCATAGATGGAACGCTTAAGCTTGCAAACTTTCTTAGGATGTTCTGGATCAATAAAACCCTCGGGTTGTACCATGTACAACTCTTCCTCCAAATAACCGTTTAAGAAGGCGGTTTTAACGTCCATTTGCCATATTTCATAGTCATGAAATGCGGCTATCGCTAAGATAATCCGAATGGAACGTAGCATGACTACGGGTGCAAAGATCTCATCGTAGTGCAAGCCTGGCACTTGGGTGAAACCTTTAGCAACTAGTCTTGCCTTGTGGATATCTTGTTGTCCTTCCACGGCATGCTTTATCTTGTAAAGCCATTTGCATTGAAGGGGACGTACCTTTGCAGGTAGGTCCACAAGATCCCACACGTTGTTCTCATACATGGAGTCCATCTCGGATTGCATGGCTTCTAGCCATAGCTTTGAGTCAGAACTGGTCATCGCACCTTTATAGGTTGAGGGTTCATTACCCTCCAGAAGTAAGACGTCATCCATATCATGTTCCTCGACCATACCAATGTATCTGTCCGGAGGAATGGAGACTCTTCCCGACCTCCTAGGTTCCTCAGGAATATCTACCGCAGCCTCGGTTGAAGGAACTGTTTCCTCCAATGGTTGCTCGGTAGTTGGTTCTTGAACCTCCGATAAATCGAAGGTTCTATTACTCGACTTGTTCTCGAGAAATTCTTTCTCTAAGAACGTCGCACTAGCCGCAACAAAAACACGTTGTTCGGTTGGCGAGTAGAAGTAATGACCAAAAGTTCCCTTTGGATAGCCTATAAAGTATGTCTTGACCGATCGCGGGCCGAGCTTATCCTCGTGTCTCCATTTGACATAAGCCTCGCAGCCCCAAACCCGAATAAAGGACAAGTTAGGGATCGTTCCCTTCCATAATTCGAATGGAGTCTTGTCAACAGCTTTAGACGGACTTCGGTTAAGTATTAGAGCGGCCGACAAAAGAGCATAGCCCCACAATGAATCAGGCACAACGGTGTGACTCATCATGGATCGAACCATATCGAGTAGAGTTCGATTTCTCCGTTCGGACACACCATTTAATTGTGGTGTTCCAGGTGGAGTCAACTGTAGCACGATGCCACAGTCTTTAAGGTGTTGATCAAACTCGTGTGAAAGATACTCACCACCACGATCAGAACGTAGTGCTTTAATCTTTCTTCCCAGTTGGTTCTGTACCCGATTCTGGTATTCTTTGAACTTGTCAAAGGATTCACTTTTATGCTTCATTAAGTAGACATAGCCATATCTACTCAAATCATCCGTGAAAGTGATGAAATACCTATAGCCTTCTCGTGCGTTGATCGACATAGGGCCACATACGTCCGTATGTATGAGTCCTAATAGGTCGGCAGCGCGCATTCCAACACCTTTGAAGGAAATACGAGTCATCTTACCGATGAGACATGATTCACACGTGCCATATGATTCGAAATCAAAGGGCGAGATAGCTCCATTCTATATGAGCTGTTTTACGCGTTTCTCATTTATGATATGTGTCCCATACGACAATGCCATAGGTAAGTTTGATCTTTGTCACCTACCTTTAATTTCTTATTATTCACATGTAATATTTCGGTGGTTTGATCTAAAACATAAATTCCATTCATGGAAACTGCCTTGCCATAAATCATATTGTGTAAGGAGAAAATACAGCTATTATTCTCTATTACAAATGAAAAACCGAGTTTGTCAAGCGCAGAAACTGAAATAATGTTTTTGGACAAACAAGGAACATAATAACAGTTATATAAAGATAACTCGAATCCACTTGGAAGCTGGATCACGTATGTTCCCCTCGAGATTGCAGCAACACGTGTGATGCATGCCATTTCTATAGTCTTTTAGACTTCTTTTGCATGCATTTTTATGCTCTTTTGCCAAACACCTTACTACTTTTAGCCCCGAATTGCCTACTTTGAGCCTTCTTGTATTAATTGCAGGAATATATTCGGAAGTATGTATTCGGAGTCGAAGTTTGTCCTCAAGTTTGCATTTAAGAAGTCAGGAGAAGTGAACCACCCTTTGTATCAAGTCAAGGAAGCGCATTTTTGAAGTCAACGTCCAAGTCAAGCCCAGAACCAGTCGATCGACCACTCTTGGCCAATAGGAAAAGTCGATCGACCATTTGCTTAGTCGATCGACCATTCTTGGTCGATAGGAAAGTCGATCGACCACTTGCTCAGTCGATCGACCGATTTCTTTCTTCCGAAGCCCAAATTTGACCTAAGCCCATTAGGTCGTCGAAAGTTTATCAGAACATTTTGTTTTTAAGCAGTTTGGGGAGTTTTCATTAGGGATACTTTTTACTTTAATCTCAAATCTATTCTCCTTACTTTTCCTCAGAAAAACTTTTAGTCAGTTGTTTTTATTTTATTTCATCTACAAGCTTGTAAGATCTAACCTCCCGGAATTCAGTACTCAACACTTTTTATTGGTAATTTTATTCCTTGCTCTTACTTTCTTTTATCTTTATTCATCTCTGCTTATCTCGCGATCATGGTTTCCTCTTTAGTTATTTCTTTCATTTCAATTGTTAATCCCTTTATGCATAGCTAATCCCTTCGACTAGGATATAGGTGATCCTTTGATGACGTGACGATGTTCGTTTAGGTTTAGACTAGTTCGTAATTGTATGTCTCTGTTGTTAATTGTAGCATTTAATAGCGATTAGTCAATTAATGCGCATGATTGATTAGTTGATTTGGTAAAACCCCGACCTAAGATCGAAAGCCTGGTGAGGGTTAGACCTGCTACAAACATTAGAGTGCCCTAGTAAGTTGCGAGAGCCCGCTAGAAGCATTCTAGGACGAATAGCGATCCGAGAGGACCTTTTCACTACCCCTTAGACCGATAATTGCGACTGATCTGCGACCTAAACCCAATCGTTACACTTTCATTGGTGAACCGACTATCCTAGTTTTCTCTCCCTTATATTTTTATACTCTTTTCTTTACGCTTTTCTTTCCTCCCTTTCCTTCACTACTTTTTAGTTTAGTCAAACAACAAACAAAACCCCAAATTTTAGTTACCTTGACAGACTTTAGTTTAGCATTTAGAATTCATATCTGTCTCCCTGTGGATACGATCCCGACTTCCTTACTGCATTAGTTAGGCCAGTTGGTTATCTTTGATAGGGTTGCGACAACCGTGTCAAACTTTGGCGCCGTTGCCGGGGAGACGGTGATATTTTATTGGCTTTATTTTAGTTTGTCTTTTGTCTCAAGGGATCCAAATTCCTTGAGGCAGTTCTCATCCTTTTCTTTAGTTTCTGTTTATGCCCAGGTCCAACAGGTCCGAACTCATACCGTTTGATCCCGAACCTGAGAAGACCTTTCGCGCTTTACGAAACTTCTTGAAGGAAATACGTCAAGCAGAGGATTTGCAAACTCTTGATTCCATCTACGAAGAATTTTCTAATTCTCACGAAGAAGGACTCTCCGAGTTCGATACCGTTGCAGAAGAGACTTCAGAGTTCGTAGCTGATATTCCTGTACCAGTTACGATGCCGAAACTGTGTACTCATTCCGAGCCCTCACCCGATTCCATTCCCAAGGGATTTCAACTCCCTACTGCTACTAATGGAAACTTTGATATTCGCCCATCTTACATAAATCTGGTGGAGCGAAATCAACTTCGGGGAGTGAGCGGCGAAGACCCAGGAAAACATATGGAGACATATACTGACTATTGCTCAACCATACCCCTCACAGCTGGAGTTACGCAAGAACAAGTTAAGGAGGTTCTTTTTCCCTTCTCCTTGTTAGACGGAGCTCGTGAGTGGTACCGTGACCTTGATAAGGAAGCTGCGGGAGTGACTGACTGGAATTCTCTCGCCCTAGCCTTCTACAAAAGGTACTACCCTCCACAGAGAACAAATGCCCTAAGGGGGCAAATCACTAGTTTCAAGCAGTTACCCACCGAGACCCTTTATGAGGCATTTGTCCGTTTCAAGAAACTTATCCGATCTATTCCTCATCACGGGTTCGAGAAATGGTTTTTGTGCAACCAATTTTACAATGGGTTGTACGATGACCATCGTGCTATTTTGGATGCCTCATCCAATGGGAGGTTTCAAAAGAATGTAGATGACGATAAGGGCTGGAATGTGATTGAAGATATGGCAACTCATACTGCGGAGTACGGAAATCCTAGGGGTGGTGCTAGGCCGAGTGTTGGTGGGAATGATAATAGTGCCCTTGTAGCCCAGTTACAAGCCATGAATGCTAGGTTTGACCGTTTGGAGATGGGTCAAGGCTCGGGAAACCAACAAACTGTGAATGCCATGGTGCAGCAAGACCTAACTTGTGATAGGTGTGGAGTAGGGGGACATATCGCCGCTGAGTGTATGTCCGAAAAGGAGCAAGTTCTAGCTTTTCAAAGCTATGGACAGAGTGGTCCCTTCTCTAACACCTACAATGAAAGAACAAGAGAACACCCTAACTTCTCTTGGCGAAACCAGAATGTGTTGAATCCCACAACATTACCACCTCCACAACAATCCACATACATACCACCTCACCGTTCCAACCAACAACAATCTTTTCAACAACCACCTTTCCAAAAACCACCATCCTTTTCGGCACCACAACCTTAACAACCGGTATCTCAGAATGTTGGTGAGATTGCAGAATTGAAGGGTATGCTACAATCCCTTATGGGTCATGTGATGAAGAGTGACCAAGCTAAGGAAACATCTATCAAAATGCTTGAAACTCAAGTTGCCCAATTGGCATCTAACCAATCGACAAGGCAACCCGGTTCCTTACCTTCGCAACCAGATAAGCCACGCGATTCGGTTAATGCGATCCACTTGCGAAGTGGATCATCTTATGAAGGCCCTCAAATGCCAACTGATGATGGACTAGAAGTGTTAGTAGAGGATGTTGCTGAGTCCGAGAACGAAGAGGAAAATAGCCCGCACGAAGATGCTGATAAAGATATAGGACGACGGTCGATCGACCAAAACAGGTCGAATGCAAAGTCGATCGACCGAAATCAGTCGATCCAAAAGTCGATTGACCAAAATCAGTCGATCCAAAAGTCGATCGACCAACCTTCTGGTCGATCGACCAGATCGCCTCCTGCAGAAAGTCGATCGACTGCTCCTGATGCTGAAAGAGTCGTTTCTGATACCACAAGGCTTGCTGATCCAGTTTCCGACAAGGGAACGACTATTTCTCGTATCCCAGTGACCGTTCCATTTCCGAGCAGATTACGGAACACAAAAATGGAGCAACAATTTGGTAAGTTCATGGAGGTCGTCAAGAATTTACAGGTAACTGTTCCTTTCACCGAGTTAATCACTCAGGTACCCTTCTATGCTAAGTTTATGAAAGACATATTGACTCGTAAGAGAAGCTTTAACGAGGTGGAGACTATTGCTTTTACCGAAGAGTGTAGTGCACTCCTACAAAGTAAATCTCCACCAAAGTTAAAGGACCCGGGTAGTTTTTCGATTCCTGTTACTATAGGCACCCTTGTAATAGACAAAGCTTTATGTGATTTGGGGGCAAGTGTTTCTGTTATGCCCTATTCGGTCTGTGAAAAGTTGAACATGGGTAGTCTCAAAGTCACAAGTGTGACTCTTCAAATGGCTGATAGATCAGTAAAGAGACCTCTAGGTGTTTTAGAGGATGTCCCTGTTAGGATAGGTAAATTCTTTATACCAGTCGACATCATTGTCCTAGATATGGCTGAGGACACCCAAATCCCAATAATTTTGGGTAGACCCTTCCTACACACTGCAGGAGCCATTATTGATGTCAAACAGGGGCGTTTGACTCTTGAGGTAGGGGATGATAGAGTGACCTTTAATCTAGCAAACACACTGGCTAAACCTATGATTGAAGACACTTGCTATGCCATCGACATTATCGATGAATCCATGTTTGATTTTTGGTCGGGTTCCCTAATTGGGGACCCGTTAGAAGTTTTAATGGTTCTTGATAGTTTTGCAGAGGATGCGCAGGTTGACTTTACCATGATGAAGAGGGCGTTAAAAGGAAGACAATACACCCTCGAGAAAGGTGAGACGGTTGATGCGATAATGAAAACCTCTTATACTGCAGAGGTAACAAAACCAGAACTCAAACCCCTCCATTCCCATCTCAGGTATGTTTTTCTTGATGATCTTGAACTTTATCCTGTCATAGTTAGTTCTAAACTTGATGCTGGCCAACTCGCTGACTTGTTGGTTGTTTTGAAAAAAAATAAGAAAGCTATGGGATACAGTTTAGATGACTTGACAGGTATTAGTCCTGATTTCTGCATGCATCGAATCAACCTGGAAGAAGGTCACAAACCTCGTGCGCAAGGTTTACGCCGGCTAAATCAGAATATGCAGGATGTGGTAAGGAAAGAGGTGATGAAACTTCTAGATGCAGGTATAATTTATTCTATTTCTGACTCTAATTGGGTAAGCCCAGTTCACGTAGTTCCTAAGAAAGGAGGGACTACTGTAATTAGAAATGATAAGAATGAATTAATACCAACTAGGACTGTGACTGGGTGGCGGATGTGTATTGACTATAGGCAGTTGAATACCGCCACTAAGAAAGACCATTTCCCTCTCCCTTTCATTGACCAGATGCTAGAGAGATTGGCATCTCACAAGTTTTTTTGTTATTTGGATGGGTATTCGGGATTCTTTCAGATTCCCATTCACCCTGATGACCAAGAAAAGACTACTTTTACTTGTCCCTATGGTGTTTATGCATATCGCAGGATGCCATTTGGTCTCTGTAATGCCCCTGCCACCTTTCAAAGGTGCATGATGGGAATCTTTTCCAAGTATATCGAGTCAATCATGGAAGTCTTTATGGATGACTTCAGTGTGTATGGGTCTGATTTTTCTTCTTGTTTATCTAACCTTGATAAAATCTTGCAGAGATGCATTGAGGTTAACTTGGTTTTGAACTGGGAGAAATGTCATTTCATGGTGAACGAGGGTGTCATTCTTGGTCATTTGGTTTCAGATAAGGGTATACAGGTAGATAAAGCAAAAGTGCAGGTGATAGAGCAATTACCTCCTCCCATTAACGTCAAGGGGGTTAGAAGTTTCCTTGGTCATGCCGGGTTTTATCGCCGGTTTATCAAGGATTTTTCAAAAATTGCTAAACCACTTACACGTTTGCTGATTAAAGATGTGTCTTTTGATTTTTCTGACGAGTGCCTTAATGCTTTCAACAGGTTAAAGGAAGCCCTGATCACCGCGCCCATAATCCAAGCACCGGATTGGGAGCTCCCTTTTGAGATAATGTGTGACGCGAGTGATTACGCGGTTGGCGCAGTGCTAGGCCAAAGGAAAGGAAAAGCTCTGAGTGCAATCTACTATGCAAGTAGAACATTGGATGAGACGCAGGTCAAGTATGGTACCACAGAAAAAGAGATGTTAGCCGTGGTATATGCATTAGAGAAGTTCAGGTCATATTTGCTGGGATCAAAAGTGATCATTTTCACTGATCACACAGCCCTGAAACAATTCTTGGCGAAGAAGGATGCCAAACCGCGGTTGCTGAGATGGGTACTCCTGATTCAGGAATTTGATTTGGAGATTCGGGACAAGAAAGGTTCTGAAAACCTTGTTGCTGACCATTTGTCTCGATTGGAGTTACAAAATGAGGGAGACACTCTTCCTATCAATGATTTCTTTCCTGACGAGAGTTTGCTTGCTTTATCTATTTCTGAGATCCCTTGGTATGCTGACTTTGCCAACTTTATTGTAGGTAATCTTCTACCCCCGGATTTGAGTTTTCAACAGAGAAAGCGATTCCTCCACGATGTGAAGCGTTATTTTTGGGATGACCCCTTTCTTTTCAAAGAATGTGCTGATGGACTGTACAGGAGATGCATCCCACAGTGGGAAACAAAAGCTATTCTGGAGGCTTGTCATTCCTCTTCTTATGGCGGCCACCACGGTCCATCTCGGACCGTGGCTAAGGTACTTCAATCTGGTTTCTTTTGGCCTACCATGTTTTATGATGCTAAAATGTTTGTTTCCTCTTGTGATGCTTGTCAACGCACTGGTAACATTTCCTGGAGGCACGAGATGCCTCAGGTTGGCATCTTGGAAGTTGAGGTTTTTGATGTTTGGGGAATCGATTTTC
Source organism: Silene conica (assembly GCA_029255685.2). Classification (NCBI taxonomy): domain Eukaryota; kingdom Viridiplantae; phylum Streptophyta; class Magnoliopsida; order Caryophyllales; family Caryophyllaceae; genus Silene; species Silene conica. Next base: position 82,947,521 of record CM055314.2, read on the forward strand.
AGGGTCCTTTCCCGTTATCTAAGGGAAACAGGTATATCCTCGTAGCTGTCGATTACGTGTCAAAATGGGTAGAGGCCGTTGCTTCGGTCTCTTGTGATGCTAAGACTGTTGTGTCATTGTTTAAAAAGATCATATTCCCACGATTTGGTGTGCCACGTATTGTCATAAGTGATCGTGGCATGCACTTTAGGGATAACAAGTTGTCAACTCTTTTCACAAAGTATGGTGTTTCACATCGTCGAGGTGTGGGATATCATCCCCAAACTAGCGGGCAGGTTGAGGTCTCCAATAGGGAGATCAAAGAGATCTTAGCCAAGGTAGTGTCCAAGTCAAGAAAGGATTGGAGTATGAAGTTGGATGATACCCTCTGGGCCTATCGTACTGCTTTCAAAACTCCAATTGGCACATCACCTTATCGACTAGTCTATGGTAAATCGTGTCATCTACCTGTGGAGTTGGAATTCAAAGCTTGGTGGGCAGTGAAAGAGCTCAACTTTGATCCTAAGTTGAGCGGTGAAAAGAGACTTTTGCAGCTTGATGAGCTGGAGGAGTTCAGGCTTAATGCCTATGACAGTGCACGAGTCTACAAAGAAAAGACAAAGAGGTGGCATGACAAGAAAATCCTCATTCGTGATTTCAAAGTGGGAGAAAAGGTGCTACTGTACAATTCCAGACTTCGCCTATTTCCAGGTAAGTTAAAGTCTAAATGGTCTGGTCCTTTCACCATCACTAATGTGTCTAAGTTTGGTGCAGTAGAAGTTGAGAATGCCGCAGGGGAAAAATTTAAAGCCAACGGACATCAAGTCAAACACTATCGAGATCAAGGGGAAGTGATTGGAGTGGTTGAGGTGTTGTACCTTGAACCACTTGACGTTGCCAAGTTTTGAAGAAAGTTAGAGGTCGTGCGAGACCCTTATAAATCAGCGCTTTCCGGGAGGCAACCCGGCGTGTAATTTGAAGTTTTGTTTAGTTTCGAACTTTTTAGACTCAGACTTTAGTTGTTTTTAAGAACTTTTTGTGGTAGTAGTAGAGTTCTAGGTGTTTTTTATTGAAGATTTGCAGGTGTTTTAAGCAACGGAAGTCTTACGGGAATGTTGAAACGGACGAAAATCAAAGAAAAGAGTTCAAGATGGTCGATCGACCGTTTTTAGTCGATAAGAGAAGTCGATCGACCAAATGTGGTCGATGCCAAAAGTCGATCGACCGTCTCCGGATTCGCACGAGTCCTTTTAGCTGACTTAGCCGATCGACCGTTTTCAGTCGATCCCATAAGTCGATCGACTCATTTCAGTCGATCCCATAAGTCGATCGGCTTGTTTTTCGCGTGAGGTACTTCTTTTTGTTTCATTTTCAGATTTCTTTTTACCTCCTTCTTCAAACACCCCTTTCTCTTCTAACATAAACCCTAACTCTCTCTCAACCCTTATTTCCCTTTTCCCTTCTTCAAATCTACTCTAGTTAGGCTATTTTTGCTAGCTTTTGGGTTTTTGAACTCAAATTTTTCAGATCTAGTCTTGTAAGGGCAATTTGTTGAGGTAATTTTTCTTCCTTTTCTCTTTATTTTTCCTTGTTTCCTCTCTTTCAGTTTTGTTTTTTTTCTCTTTCGTTTTTTTTTCTGTCCTTCGATTTTCGGATTTTCCTTTTGCTCGTTTTTTTGGTTAGTTTTTTTTTTCGTTTTTAAGTTTTCAATTCTGTTTTTTTTAATTTTCGTTTTCATTTTTTTCCGTTTAGTATGATTCTATGTTGCTGCTGATTACGAAGTTTCATTCTGTTTATGTTCATGATTTGACATGGAAGGAAACAAGCGAAGAAGGGAATCGAGACGGAGCGGAAGCCATAATGAGGGGAGCAGCAGCTCACACTCCCAAGGAAGTTTTCGGACTGCTGTGGTCACACGGGGACCAGTGGATAGCCTACCGGGCTATCCCGAGGTACAATTTTACGTTCCTGCGCAAAGAACTCGTTTTGAAAACCTTTTAGGAACAACTATTACCCCCACTCGTTTTCTGCATCGACCTAGCCTTGAGGCCATAGGATGTTTTGAGACCGTAGTTGAGATCCTTAACGGAACTGGAATGGGGGGTTTGACTAGGATGTACGAATTTACTTACCCAGTGCTTACTTTGGAATTCTTTAGCTCTTTTGTTTTTAGAGCTAGTGTTTTTGAGAGCAACCCGGGCAGCCCTTGTGTATCATTTCGGCTCATGAACCAAACCTTTGTTTGGCCCTTGAGCACTTTTGGGGCGCACCTTGGCCTAGTAAGTGAGGGTTATACCTCACCGCCTAGGGCATTGTATGGCCCTTTTTGGGCAACCATCTCAGAGGGACCGAGCACCGACTCCAAACGTCGTGGTGCATCCGTGCATCTTCCTCCCCTAAGGTATGTACTCCGTCTTATGGCCAACACAATTTTTGGAAGAAAAGAGTCAAATAATATAAACACTTGTGAACTTTCTCTTCTAGCCGGTTATCTGAACTTTGATCAACGCCTTCCGTTCGTACTTAATGTGGCCTACCTCACGGCCAACCATTTTCACCAGCTTAGACTTGGCCATTTAGCCACTTTGACCTGTGGTGGGCTAGTGACACACATTGCCCGCCAGCTTTTTCCCGACTTCCCTAGAGGCCACCTACCCTTAGGACATGAGTTACCTTTGGGCCCTAGTACTAACACTTACATGGACATTCCATACATGGAATCCATCCGTTGGCTCACACATGACCGAGTTTGGAAGATTTCTGGTCGACCTACCGTGTCCTTGCCTTGTACCTATTTACCACAGGTCACTCCCTTGACTACCGTGACAGGCCGTACTCGACCTCCACTACCCTCCTATCTCATTGACACCTCCGGCGCTGGCCCTAGGCGTCGTCCTTCACCTAGGCACCCTCCTTCACCTCCACCTTCGACTTGGGAGGCCGTTGCGAGTTCTAGAGGCCGACGTCCTTCACCTCAGGCTCCTTTTACCTCTCACGTACAGGCTGAGGAGCCTCGTTTTGACCCTCATGAGCATCGATATGGGTATGCCGCTTTAGATGTCCCTGCTTTTTCCTCTGCTCCTGTTTACCCCTCTAACTACACTAACCCACCATCTTTTACGAACCCCACTACTGTTGATCAGGGGGTTCGCGATAGTATGATCACTGGTTTGTGCAGGGCAATAGCACGGATAGAGTTGCATCAGTCCTTGACGCAATTCCCCATCTATGAGCGGTACACTAGAGAGGGATGGTTGCCACCAGCTGGGTGGCCACACCCTTACTTTTACCAGTACCCGCAGGGAGGGTATGCTGCAGCAGAGGAGGAGGAGGACACAGATGAGGTGGCACGGTACAGAGAGGAGAGGGCCCGGGCGTCCCGTACTCACGCACGCCATAGTGTCGACCCTGATTATGAGGAGGAGGAGGAGGAGGACTAGTTGCTAGTCGGTTTGGGGAGGTCTTGATACAGGTTGTGGTATTCCTTTTCTCCTTCACTTTTATTGTTTTTGCATTTTCGTAGTTCGCATTTCCCGTCCCCCTAACTGTTGCTGTTGTGATGCTGTTGAGTACAACGAGGGCGTTGTACGAGTTTGGTTTGGGGAGGGTATGTGTTTCATTGCATTTCTTCACATGGTTTCCTTGCATTTAGTTTATTTTTGTTGCATAAAAAAAAAAAAATCATGTTTGTTTTTGCATACTAGATCGAGTCAGTTGGAGTTTCTCAGTGCTTTTAGACCGTTGGATTGCTTAAGCTAGGTTTTTGTTTCATTTCATATAGCACGTCCTTTGGCATTTTTCTCGAATCTCGTTTCACAGCATGTTGGATTATGGACTAGACTTGATTTACTGGCAACCTACAAAAACTTTCTAAGGATTTAGAGCCTTTTAACCGGTGACATTCATGACCGGTTCATCTAGGAAAGTGAGTAGTTACTCCTTATAAGACACGTAACATCAAATTGCATAAACATGAGTTCAGTCTTCTTTATACCTGTATGCATTCGGTTTGAGGTTTGTTGGTACATGTGGCAGAGGTTCCCTTTTATTCTTTTTACCCATAAGCTTCACAAAGCCAAAATTGCCTATTTTTTTTGTCCCATATAGCTACAATACATAATTTTACCCACCCTAGCCGAGCTAGTAATGGTAGCATTTTGGGAATGGATCGTTTTGCATTTTGGTTATTTCTTGTCGAACGAAAGAATGAAAAAAAAAAAAAAAAAAAAACCAACCAGCAAGAAAATTTGTGAAAAGTTGAAGAAGTAGTTTGTCATTTTCCGCTCCCATGTTTAATTGGTATCTTATGGGGAGCTAATAATTTGTGGTTTTGTGAGTTGGGTGCATCCATTTTGCACAGCGTTTGTATTGATAATTTCGAGTACGAAGATTGGGATGATGCACTTTGTTTGGTTCGTATTGTTGCTAGCTTGGCTACTAACTCCTCTCTACCAAACTCTTTTTAGCCCCTTCTTACCCATTGCCTCACTTTACCCATATGAATACCCTCGGCATGTATCATGGTCATCAGTTTGGTTGGAATGCATATTTACGGTTGTAGAGAGACTCTATTCATGTTAAATTGCATGCGTGTCCTTATAGGTCGCAGTTAGGAGAGTGATCTTATTTCTTTCTATCTTGCACTATATAATCCCTTGCTTAGTTTTTGGTGTCCACGGTTTACTTGTTCATGTTTGACTCCTAGTCTTTGTTTTTACACTTTTTGCTTGGGGACAAGCAAAGGTTCGATTTGGGGAGGTTTGATGCATGCCATTTCTATAGTCTTTTAGACTTCTTTTGCATGCATTTTTATGCTCTTTTGCCAAACACCTTACTACTTTTAGCCCCGAATTGCCTACTTTGAGCCTTCTTGTATTAATTGCAGGAATATATTCGGAAGTATGTATTCGGAGTCCAAGTTTGTCCTCAAGTTTGCATTTAAGAAGTCAGGAGAAGTGAACCACCCTTTGTATCAAGTCAAGGAAGCGCATTTTTGAAGTCAACGTCCAAGTCAAGCCCAGAACCAGTCGATCGACCACTCTTGGCCGATAGGAAAAGTCGATCGACCATTTGCTTAGTCGATCGACCATTCTTGGTCGATAGGAAAGTCGATCGACCACTTGCTCAGTCGATCGACCGGTTTCTTTCTTCCGAAGCCCAAATTTGACCTAAGCCCATTAGGTCGTCGAAAGTTTATCAGAACATTTTGTTTTTAAGCAGTTTGGGGAGTTTTCATTAGGGATACTTTTTACTTTAATCTCAAATCTATTCTCCTTACTTTTCCTCAGAAAAACTTTTAGTCAGTTGTTTTTATTTTATTTCATCTACAAGCTTGTAAGATCTAACCTCCCGGAATTCAGTACTCAACACTTTTTATTGGTAATTTTATTCCTTGCTCTTACTTTCTTTTATCTTTATTCATCTCTGCTTATCTCGCGATCATGGTTTCCTCTTTAGTTATTTCTTTCATTTCAATTGTTAATCCCTTTATGCATAGCTAATCCCTTCGACTAGGATATAGGTGATCCTTTGATGACGTGACGATGTTCGTTTAGGTTTAGACTAGTTCGTAATTGTATGTCTCTGTTGTTAATTGTAGCATTTAATAGCGATTAGTCAATTAATGCGCATGATTGATTAGTTGATTTGGTAAAACCCCGACCTAAGATCGAAAGCCTGGTGAGGGTTAGACCTGCTACAAACATTAGAGTGCCCTAGTAAGTTGCGAGAGCCCGCTAGAAGCATTCTAGGGCGAATAGCGATCCGAGAGGACCTTTTCACTACCCCTTAGACCGATAATTGCGACTGATCTGCGACCTAAACCCCAATCGTTACACTTTCATTGGTGAACCGACTATCCTAGTTTTCTCTCCCTTATATTTTTATACTCTTTTCTTTACGCTTTTCTTTTCTCCCTTTCCTTCACTACTTTTTAGTTTAGTCAAACAACAAACAAAACCCCAAATTTTAGTTACCTTGACAGACTTTAGTTTAGCATTTAGAATTCATATTTGTCTCCCTGTGGATACGATCCCGACTTCCTTACTGCATTAGTTAGGCCAGTTGGTTATCTTTGATAGGGTTGCGACAGCCGTGTCAACGTGCTCCATTCCCGACACGCAGGTCAACCTCACCCTTGATTAGGGGTTCTTGGTTTTGGAGGCCCTGCACATGATTACATAGATGAGAACCACAACCAGTATCTAGTACCCAAGTTCCGTAACTTGCATGGTTAATCTCAATCATGTGAATAAAAGAAGAAGAAGACATACCAACAGGAGTAACACGGTCTGCCTTAATGTCCTCACGATACACGGGGCATGAGCGCCTCCAATGCCCAGTCTTGTGGCAATAGTGACATTCCATGCTTGTATCCTTGCTCTTTGTTTTGCCTTGTGAGTTGCTCGACTCACCTGGCCTACTCTTAGTAAATCCTGACTTCTTAAACTTGGGCTTGCCTACTGTTAGGTCGCCCTGAGCTTTAGCTTTACCCTTACCCTTTCCCTTACTGGAAATCATGAGAACATCTTGCTTCACGCTCCCACTTAATTTCAGATCCTTCTCAGTCTGTACGAGAAGGGAGTGGAGCTCATGAGGAGTCTTCTTCATGTCGTTCATGTAATAGTTGGCCCTGAAAAGGGCGAACCCATCATGAAGCGAATGAAGCATTCGATCAACGATTATGTTCTCACTGATCTTGCAGTTTAGGGCCTCCAGTTTTTCGATATTCTCAATCATGTGAAGAATATGTGGGCTAACAGCTTGGCCCTTTTGGAGTTTCGCCTCAAAGAAGCGACATGTATGCTCATAAGAAACGATTCTCGGAGCCTTTGAGAATTCGTTAGTGAGCGTGGTGAAAATCTTGTTTGCACCATGGGCTATGAAGCGTCTTTGCAAATTGGATTTCATTGCATAGATGAGTACGTTCTTTATCGCACCCGCTTCCATGACGAAGTCACTATGAGCGCGAACTTCGTTAGCTCTAGCTCCAGTTCCTGGGTGTGCCGGAATTGGCTCAGTTAAGTACTTAAGCTTTCCGTCAGCAATGGCAGCATTCCGTAGTGCTGCCTCCCAGTCAGAGAAGTTTGACCCATCATTCCTCAGTCTAGTAGACTGATTCATGGAGTCCATGAAGGCTTTTAGCCAGGATTCACGTGCTAGCTTGGCACTTGGCATTGGGTCTTCACCAGCCATTAGTTATACAGCAGTTTAATTCGAACGTGTTCTACACTGAAAAGAAGATAAAGCAAAAACAATATAAGCAACTCATTGTTGTGATTTAAGTCTATATTAAATTGTATTTAAACTCGTAGACTCATGCATTTATATAATTGATCTCCCTCAAGAATTATATAAACGATCCCAAGACTCAATTTCCGTATATTGATAAGCCCACAGCTTGGCTAATTCCACCGTTGGAACTCTTGGTCAATAGATTTCCGTAAATCCTATCTATTAGTCCATCTCAGTCACTAGATATTATCGAGTGACTATGATGTTGAGATAAAATAAATCATCTGTTCCCACTTACCCGACGTAGAAGGGGTCATATTATGCCTACCGACGAAGAAGGGATTCATGGGAGGCTGATTTATAAAGGCTATTCTCAATTTTTGGTTATACGAGGAAGACCCCATCGACTTATATTTATTCATATTAAGTGAACTAAAATCTAGCATATGCGTGAATGAATGAAATAAAGTGATGGCTTTGCAATTGACATGTGACATCTGTATTGTCACAGAAAACTAACGCGTAACCTCTACATGAGTCAGTTTTCAGGCATGTTATAGGTGGTTTGGTTTTAGGCGGAATATGATGCAAGCTATTATCGATGAAAGCATAAGATAAATGCGATAAACGTAAATAAAAGTCCTAGTGTGGCCTATCCTACCAAAATAAACATAAAACAACTTGGAATCCACCGTTGGACCCTAGAAGCTTGTCTTGATGTTCCATCTTGGTCCATGCAGCGGGAGTGAGCATCCGGTCTCCGTCTTTGGTCTTCACAAAATTACTAATTTAAATTACAAATATAATCCTATTTACATTCTAATTTAAATACAAAAGTAATTACATGGCAAAAACCCAAAACGGAGATTCAAGATCTCAAAATTACAAGCAAGGCTGTGTTCCATCATTACGGTAACACAATCTACTAAGGCCACACTAAGTTACAACCATTTGCAAAAATTAAATACGTTATTGAAAGCATTCAAGGCATTCACAAGACGATAAATAAAATGCATCAACTAAATAAAATTCATACATGACATAATACTGTTATTATGATTAATAAATTTTTACCAAACCACCTTACGGGATTAAATTTATGTGATTATACCGTTTTAATCATCCAATTTTAATAAATTTATAATCCTATTATCTTAAACCGTTTTAAAATATGTATCAAACGAGGGTAAACCGTTTCACAAAATTAATAATATGCTATTTCCGTATATAGTATATTACTAAAGGCCATGTGAAAATAAAACATGTTATTTTCGAAAAAATAAAAAACGAAAACGAGTCTGTTACAGGGGGGGAGGTCGACCGACCTAAACACGTGGTCGACCGACTCTCAGACGAGAAACGGAAAAATTCTGCAACAGCATAGGCGGTTGACCGACCTATCAATCAGGTCGACCGACCACCAAACAGTAGAAACGAGTTTCAGAAAACGCAAAACGCTTCACTTTTCGAAATCAAAACAAGTTTTTACCTTTTAAACTTTTATTAAAATAAGTAAATCAAAATTAACATCAACAAGGGTTCACATATTGTCAAGAATATCGATTAATTAACAATATGTAAACAGGAATCGAAAAACAAGATCGATTACACAAAAAAAGAAACTGTCGAAAAACATAAACTTTACACAGGGGCGGTCGACCGACCGCTACAAGGGGTCGACCGACCGACACAGCGACAGAAACGAGATTTTTCAAAAAATTTTAAATAAAACTTATGAAAAACACAAAAGTAAAATTTTCATGGCCTGACTCTGATACCACTTGTGGGGAATTAAGCATGTATTCGCCCTAAACTTGCAGGATTATAATGAAAATTACAATTGCGATTATAGTCACAAGATAAATAAAACCATGAAAAGGAATACAACCTTGGGTCCTTGCTTGAATAAGCCTAAGAACGGGAATTAAAGTAAATTCCCTCCTATAACTTGCACCCAAGACTTTGTTTGAGATGATGCCGCGTGTGCTAGAAAATACTCTCCAATTGCCTTGCAATATGGGGAGAGCTATTTGAGGTTTTAGATGTGAGATCTGAGTTTTGGGAGAAGAATGCTCTCAAAACCCTAATTTTGAGAATTATGATTCAACAGTTAACCAAGAGAGAGTGACATAAGGAGAAGGACTCTCCTTATGTAGCCCTAGGTCGGCCGGCCGAATGGGTATGGGGTAAGAGTGGGCTTTTTCCACTCTTACCTTATTCCTTTGCATGATTCGACCCGATTAGCTAAATATTATTCGCGGGTTTTATTTATAAATCGTATACATGTTATCAGATATTAATGCAGTCGATGTATTAATAATGGTCTGATAAAATTACGATATTGTATAATTACCCAAATTAATATAACTGTTTATATTAATACGCGAAATTAATATTTAATCAAATATAACCGTTTATATTTAATTTTACGAATTAATCATGTAATCCGTATTAGCTAAAATTATTTAATCCGTATTAAATAATAATCTCAACGTCTTATTGACTAATTTAATAGTCAATACCTCTGACTAACTGTTTAGTCGTATTCGGCATAAATGTGATTGTATTTTCATACCTTCACATCTCTCAAACGTGTCCTATAGGTGTGACGTATAGGGACCAGTTGATCACCGCCATCCGTATGACAATAACGTCAAACTTATCTAGCAAGCCAACCGTTATTGATAAACGTGGATCAACTGGTAATAATACTGAAGTATGCCCTTGTGATCCTTAAAGAGATTTAATAAGTCATTGTACTTAATTGTCAAGGACACCAGCCCCAACAATAAGTTGCGGTACTAAACGCATAAGGCCAATATTTTGTTGGAATATTAGCGTGATTGAGTAGGGCAAACCCGGTTTCGACTATGTGTCGATGTCGTCTTTCCGCATATCCGTTGTGTTCCGGTGTATGCGGTGGTGATGTGGAGTGATGAATTCCATTATTTAGCAATGTGTTATTTAATTTGACGAATTCACCAACGTTGTCGGTAAAGAAATGTTTAATGGGTTTGTTGAAATATTTTTCAACGAGAGCTTTAAATTGGTTGAAACTTGTGTTGTATCCGATTTTCTTTTTAGCAACCATACATATTTGCTAAAATGGTCTACGAAAACGATGTAGTATTTGTAGTTATCGAAGGACATTATTGGACTTGTACATAGGTCCGAAAAGATGAGGTCTAAAGGTGCGTCGGTTTTAAACGATGAGTTCGAAAAAGGTAGCTTTGTGCTTTTAACAATATTGTACGTAGAACAGTGATGATAATCAGAAATAATTGCTTGCATAGTTTTATTGATTGTTTTCATTACATCATAACTTGGATGACTTAGCCTATGATGCCATGAAATGGCCGTGGTTCCTTTTACTGCGATTTGGACGCGAGGTTGTTGAGGACACCACTCGTAGATGCCATCCTTAATGCGTCCCTGGAGTAGGTTGGTTCCCGCTGAAATCGCCTTTACAAAAAAATGATCATGTGAGAATATGACATAAGCGTTATTATCGTGACATAATTTCGAAATAGAAATGATGTTGCGCGTTATTTTCGGTACATGTAGTACGTTTTTGAGTTTAAGATTTTGTAAAGTAGTATTACCTGTGTTTGCGATATTCAGCCCGGAACCGTCTCCAATGAGTAGGTCGTCCATGCCATGGTATGGTGAATGAAAAGCTAGCGTGTCCAAGTCATGAGTCACGTGATGACTCGCACCGCTATCAAGTAAGTAGTTGTAGGTGGGTGTCGGGTTTGCGGCAGGGATAGTCTTGGTGTGGGCTTGGGGTTGTTGAAAACAGTTTTGTGGGGGGCTGGAAACACGATGTTCGGGTATAGTTTCCGAAAAAGAGAGCAAAAGGCAATGACGTGTCCTGTTTCGCAACACCATTGGCATCGGCCTTTAAATGGTTTTGGGTTGTTGGTGTTGGATTGATTTGCAGTGGAATTAGTGGTGTATTGGTTAGTGTTTGTTTGTCGATTGTAATGGCGGTTTTGGTTGTTATTTTTATACGCAACTTGCGCGGATGGTTGAAAAGGTGTTGGGTTGGTTGTGTGGTTGTTGAGTAACTCAACTTGTAGAAGTTTCTCGTGTAACGCTTCAAAAGAAATGGTTGTGTCTCTTGCACGGATTGGGTCTATAATAGATTTAAAGGTTTCATAATCGAGTCCGTTAAGAACCCGAGATATAACATCCTCCGGATCAAGGTTTTTGCCCATAAGAGCCAATTGATCAACGCAAGATTCAATAAAGTGAACATAGTCCGTAATTGTTTGAGAAGCGGTTTTTGTAATAGAGTCGAAGCGTTGTTTAATTTGTTGTATGTGAATCCGTGAGGGATTCGTATACGTGTGGGCTAGAATTTCCCACGCCTCCTTAGTGCTTTGTGCTCGAACGATAAGACCTTGGAGGGCGTCCGTGATAGTGCCCATGAGGGCACCCAAGATTAGTCCGTCTTGGCGTAACCACGAGACATGTTCCGGGTTGGGGGTTCCGTCGTCGTTGGTGGCAGAAGGAGGGGCGGTGGACCCGTCGAGGAAGCCGAGGAGATTGAGACCGAACATGATATGTTGAAGTTGGAAGCGCCAAGTCGTGTAGTTGAATGGACTCAACTTGACAACGTGAGCAAGGTTGAGAGCGGCAGGGTCGGCTGGGGTGGTGACGGGGGTGGCTGTTTTTGGTACGTTAGTCATGGTGACGGTGGTTGATGTGTGGCGTTTGAAGTTGTGTTTTTTGGGTTTGATAAATTCGGATCGATAGATTAAGATCTCTTGATACCATGTAAAACTGATAACAATAGGTGTTTTGGTAGTTTTGAAATACTTAATTTATTCACATATAATTTACATCTTTATATAGTTACAATCTAAACTAGAATGAATATTGTAAATAAGGCTAATTACATAATTTGTAATTAATGTGAAATTACTTGACTAAGTTAGTGTAGATATTTTTTTTTTCCTTGATCTTCTTTTATTTGAATTGTTGCCTTGTTTGGATGAGTAGTATCTTGTAGCTTGGGCTTTGGGCTTGTGTTATTGTTAATAGTACTAATATACTATCATCTTGACCGTAGTACCATATACAAAGTAGCACTTAAATTCACTTAGAAATTGGGTGAGTCGAGTTAAAAGTCATTGACTATTTACCTTTATTTCAAAACATCCCAACCAAACAATGAAATTGATCAAATGCGAAACTTGCTCTTACATGCAAGGTGGTGATATTACTTGTACGAGTATTATTATTCTATGATGATTGTTACTGTGCAAGTGAATGATTTGAGTTCCGTCTTCTGAATTAAAATGGTTAGAACCAAGAACTGAACTAAACTAATGGTGATAATATTTTAAAAGATACCAATAACGAATACTCTCAAAGAACACAAGGGCGCCTTTTAGGTTTTAAGTATGTCAAATTGTCAACTACACACAATAAAAAAAACGCGAATTTATTTAATGTAGCTACGAGAGACGTTACCATGATGGCATGATGAAAGTGATCATTTTTTAATAAATTGTGATCGTTTTTAGGTAAATAGTGACCATCATTTATGACTAAAAAATGATGTATTTTTCAAAAGTTACTTTATCGAAAATAATCACTATTTATAAAAAAAAGATAGTCATTTTATTTGCCAAAAATACGAAAAAACCGTCGTACCAGAAAATTGCCAAACCGTAAATTGAAAACCAATCCCAAAATACGGAGTATAATTTGTCTACGTGGACATAAACTTGAATGTTAGGTATGATCCGTTATTTCTGCCCCCAAAATTACCCGCGTACTCGTATCTTTCGAAAAACGTAACCCTAATCTTAAATCGACAAATTAAATTATCCTTTTTTGATCATTAATGGATGATGCGAAATCTGGCGACGAAGATGATCATTTCTTCGACGCATTCGACGAATTCGCCTTCTACGATTGCCCAGAAACCTTCGAATCATCTGACATTTCTTCTTTTCTTCCCCAATCAACAATCCAATATCCGAAAATTGACGAAATTATCGACGGAAATTCATCGGATTTGGAAGTAATACCCGAATTAACATCAACAATTGACGATGTTTCCGGTGCATTTGCGGAGAATTCTGTTGTTACAATGGAAGAAATAAGTTTAGAATCAAATGAAGAGGGAGAAATTGATGATGCCCAGTTTAGTTTATTAGGTTTTCTTGCTGAATTGTTGATTAAATCAATTGGGTTTCAGTTGAATTTATTGATTAATTTAGTAAGATTCCCCTTTTCAGCATTATATTATGGTTTTATGATTTTTATGAATCCGTTTTATGTGACTGGACTTGTTAGAAGCTATTTGATTAAAAAATTAATAGGATTTTGTTTCAAAGATCATAAATCATGGATAAATGTCGGGTTGCGAATCGGTTGGGGGTTGTTGTGGTGTTTTTATGTGTGTACTGTATTGGTTAGTATGTTTGTTTTGGCATTTGTTGTTGGTGGGTTGATGATGAGGTTTTATGTTGTGGAGGAGCCTTTTCAGTTGAAGCAGGCATTGAATTTCGACTACACGAAAAGCAAGCCTCAAGCTTTGGTGTCGATAACCAGTTGTCGGAGTATCGAGTATGGTGAGAAGGTTAATGGAATGAGTGTTGGAGGTAGTGAAAGGGTTATACCTCCTAATCATAAGTTGCAGGCTACTGTTACATTGATTCTGCCCGAGTCTGATTACAATCGGAACTTGGGAATCTTTCAGGTACATTGTTTTGCTTTATTTACAGAAATGCTTACTTCTTTAGCTCTTTATTGTCTTTGATGGTTTGGAGATGCATAATATTGACTGATGGTGCTGCAAACCACCTGCTAGTCATGCCCGACTCTCTCTAGACATTGCTTGTGGCTCGATAACTGTACGTATAAATCAGAAATTTAATGAATGCTGTTGTAATACTTGATAGATGAACCATCTCAACCAAAACCTTAAGGTGATGGTTGAGGCCCAACAACTAACTATTATTAATATTTCTAATACGCTCCCTCACTCAAATGCCCATTGGGCTTGAAGAGTGGTTAATTTGCACAGGCCCCCCATACCGTGTGCTGGTTTCCACTTCGTGATTTGAACCCGTGACCTTCGGTCACACTGGCTCTGATACCATGATAGATGAACCATCTCAACCAAAACCTTAAGGTGATGGTTGAGGCCCAACTATTATTAATATTCCTAATAATACTAACATGCTATTCATTCTTCAATAATTTAGAAACAACCTCTTTGTGTTGCTAACACAGGGGTAAGGCTGCATACACCCGACCCCTCCTTAACTCCACAATTGCACGAGCCATTGAGTCACCGGGGCAATGTTGTTGATGTAGTCAGTTATGTTGTGACATGGGACCGTCTCTCAAGAGACTGTTTGCTTTAAATAATACGGAAGAAGCGCAAACCTTGGTATTCTGTTGCCTCTACAATATTAGTATATAATTATATATACTTTGGGAGGTTAATTCAGTGATAGGTCTTCTTTAATATGATGCTGACATCACTGTTAGCAATTGCAGGAAAACTGTGAACAAGGAAGTATTACTCATCCATTATGTATGAGTTATCGATTTTTTGAAGAATTTTTTCAGTAAGTTTTTGGTTATTTTCACAGGTAAGGGTAGAATTTCTGTCAGAAAATGGGAAAACACTGGCAAGTATAAGCCACCCTTGCATGCTGGGATTCAGAAGTGAACCACTCCGACTGTTCCTAACATTCTTCAAAATTATTCCTGTTGTTGCTGGTTACGTGTCAGAATCCCAAACTCTAACCTTAAAGTTTAGAGGCTACACAGAGTTTCTCATCCCTACAGGTTGTGTGAAGGTCACAATCGAACAAAGAGCAGAATTTGGGGCGGGTGGTGGAATTCCCGAAGTATATGATGCATTTATACACGTTGAATCTGAACTCGGATTCCTGAAAAGGATCTTATGGTACTGGAGGAAAACAATATTTGTATGGCTTAGCATGATGTTATTTGTTTTAGAGTTGCTATTCACTGTGTTATGCTGTACCCCTTTAATTCTCCCAAGAGCAAGAAGAAGAACAAGGGGTGATGCTACTCGAAATGACAGTCCTGCAACAAACCATCTACTTCAAAGTTAACATTGGACAGTTACTGAGGTACTGGCATCACTAATCCCTATTGCGAGTTCTAGTCTAATTGTTCTTACACCTTTACCTTTTTTTGAAATTATCTTGAGTAGAACTTGTAAATTGTAGTCGATTCTTTATCTGTCTTTGTTTTCCGTATCCCTGCTTTGAAGCCTTTTTCGGAATAGCTGATCTGTGTAGTTGCATTCTTTTGCTGTAATGTTGATTGTGTAATTTGTACAGAATGAAATAGCCCCCTTGGTTTTAAATTGGAATTTAGCAGTTCTTTGCTTAAAGTTACTTTGTTACCGGACATTCCATTTGTACTTTTGTCCTTTGCTGCATTGTTATCGCGAGTTTAATGGATTCACTCGGCCTAGATAAATCGTGAAGCGGTCTCTATAAATTAACAGTGCTTTGGAAATGAGCGTGATGCATTCATATTAAATTATCAGAATAATGCTCATGGTTGTAACAATCAAGTTAAAGCTGTGAGCCTCAGGGATAAAAGTTGTGTCATGATTTGTTGATTGTTATGGTAAGCCTAAGGCTATTGTGACTTAGTAAATCGCTCGTTGAAAGATGATCATCGTAGGCAAAGGATCTGTAAATCCTCATGATGCATATATCATACGAGAATTTGAAATGTCCCAGTCCGAGACAGAAAGGATACGCAAAGTCACAATAGCGTCACTACTGTTTTATGTGGAAAGGAAGTATCTTCTCTGAGATCATAGTGGTGGTCAAGATAAGGTGTCTGTTGCCTCACTTGGCGACAAGAATGTTGTCATTTATGTTAACGATGATGCTAGCTAGATGTCTCGATTATACTGGCTCGTGCAGTCGTGCTCAGCATCAGTCTCAAGTACCGAAATGCCATGGTTGCCTGGTTGGTTTACCCTTAAAAGAGTTAAGACATTCACCATCTGAATTCGATGTCTAAGGTCTATTTTCGCAGACAGCAGCATTCGATCTTCCCTGGTTGCAATAAAGAAAGATGGGCTGCGCTGGTTGGTTTTATACAAGCTCACAAATATCTATCTTCAGATGGTGTCGAGGCATACACATTCGATGGTAGAAGACTGAAACAACAAGCCATTGATGAATGTAAATCCAGATTCCATAAGTTTCGGCCATGGCAATGCAGCTACCACGCTGCAGTAGAGTGGTGTACTGGTGTGTCAACCGTTGTGAATGTATTTATTTTAAGCAAGATGTTATCTCATTTATGAATGTTATCACTTGATGTTGCTGTACTTCTCAAACCTCAAATCTATTTGGAATTTAGGCAATTGGTGTTCTTGTATCAGTTGATTTCTGATATGAGAACGGTATCAGGTGACGCTATTTTATTTTTCCTTCCTTAAAATAAGTTAATAACCCTATATTATGTTAAGTGATTTGGGGTTTGAGAACTACATAATAGTGATATCACCTTAAAAATTATGAAAAATGAGTTAGCATTATCGGGTGGCAGCCCAATTTCGACGCCACCCTCTCATATGTAATAAGTAGGGACCTCAATAATAAAGGGTACATGTGACAGGGTGGCGCTTTATCATTATCCAAAAATTATATACTCCCTAAAATTATGTTAAAGTGATGTTAAGGCCAAATATCCACATACCTCTCATTTCTGGAAGTATATAATTTTGGGATTGTGCTCTTAACTAAGTTTAAACAGTGATAGAGAAAAACTAATTTTCAGGATTCTGATTAATATTTAAACTCTATATACACAAAAAAGTTATAAATTTGTATTTTTTAGCCTGAAAATTAGACAAAATAAGAAAAAAGCCAATTATGTTTCTGGCGTCCCCGAACCCCGAAATGTTGTTCATAGATCCGGCAGACCGGCAGTGCGTTTAAGCCAAAAATCAAGCTTAGTTTTACTTATTTTTTGAACATCGTTTCAAATGTCATTTCAATTCTATTTATTACTTTTTAAAAACTTCTTATTATAACTACTCAATAACAATGAGAAAGATTTTTCCACCGAAAATACATGACTTTCTCATAATTTTTGTTATTCCCTCTCAACACCTTTTTCTATATTTGATCTTAAAATAGTGTTGAGAATCGAATCAAAACAAATAAACCTTGCAAAATTACCCGACCCATATGACCAAAAAGAGAACTTGAATTGACCCACAACCCTAACTGCTTGATCCCTAACTTATCCCGCACAATTGCTTAGTATCACTTACGATTATCCCTAAAATAACAAAAATGAAACATTCTCGAAAATCGTATACTCCGCTCCAATCTAACCCGAATCTCTTGTAAACGAGTAATGGTCTGATCCAAACTCAACCCAATTAATTATTTAGGTTTACCACCAGTCCACCACGAAGCAAAGCCTAGAGGTGGTAATCGAGTCACTAGGGTCGACTATGGGTCATGTCAAAGTGGGTGGGGTCATATCGGGTTTGGGTTGTTACAGTCTATGTCCGGTCATCTTTGGGTGGGTCTTCAATTGTTGCTCGGTTAGGTCGGGTTGGGTCATCAATTGGTGGCCAAACGGGTCGGATCGTTAGTGGGTCAATATCGGGTCGGGTTAGTTTTAGACAAATAGTTTTATGTTTAAATAACGTGTAAGTGTATTAATTATAAATTTATTTACACCATTAATAGGCTAATTCATTATCAGGTCATCTATCGCCTATCGGGTTGAGTTAATATTAGGTCACGGTTCAGTTTCAGGTTGGATAAATATGATGTTGTCGGCTATCAATCAGGTTGGGTTGGGTCGGTTCAGTTTCGATTCACCCAATTTCCGAGTTATATTAGATTAGGTCAAATCAGGTCGAGTTATTCAAGTCGGGTCTGCATACCGGCTTTAGCATAGCCTACGAAGAACGGAGAATATTCCTACGAACCCATCATCCGAAGCTAACGTTAAAAAGTGACCGTTATTCCAAACCAAAACATAACCCCCTCCCACATTTCAAAAATCTCATTACATTTCAAAACCAATCTGTTCTTCCTCTCTGTATCCATCCTTACAAAAACCCTCAGAAAATCCCAACTCATTCCTTAAAAACACCCTTATCTTCTGTTTCCCATCAATAATTATCCAAAAATGGTTTCCAAAAAGATGAAGAAAACCCCAATTAAATCCATCAAAGACTGTCGTCGTACCCCGTCTCGAAACCGCAAGAAAACCCCTTTAAAATCCACTGCAGCAACCGCTTCTGTTGTTATTGCAACCATTAACGAGTCGTTTTTCACTTGTCGTCGCCGTCTCGTTAAAATCTTTTCCAAACTTGTTAAGATTACGACACCAAAGCGGAAATCTCCTAAGAAACAAGGGTTTATTAAGCTCAAGAAAACCACAATGTTGGAAATTTCAAAACCGCTTTTTTTTGGGTTACCCCCGATACAAAACCCGGGTCAAAAAACCGTCTTTCTCGATTTAGACGAGACTTTGATTCATTCTACAGCTGACCCACCTCCGGAAAAGTATGATTTTGTTGTTAGGCCTGTGATTGATGGTGAAGCTATGAACTTTTATGTGTTAAAACGTCCTGGAGTTGATGAATTGCTTGAATTTCTATCTGGGAAATTCGAGGTTGTTGTTTTTACAGCGGGTTTACGAGAGTATGCATCGCTTTTACTCGATATTTTGGACAAAAAAGGGGTGATAAGTCATAGGCTGTACAGGGATTCTTGCAGAGAAATTGAAGGGAAATTTGTGAAGGATTTGTCTCAAATGGGTAGGGATTTATGGAAGGTTGTAATAGTTGATGATAATCCGAGTTCTTACGCATTTCAACCCGAAAATGCTATACAAATTAAGCCATTTATTGATGATTTGGATGATGATGAGCTTACAAAATTGATTCGGTTTTTCGAGGATTGTGATGATGTTAAGGATATTAGGGATGCTGTTAAATCATTTGGTCCTAAGGAGGAGGAGGAGGAGATTCAGATGAACTTGTTGGAGCTTTGATGATTTACTATAATCGGTTTAATTTCTCGTCATTTATGCGTATTCAAATCTCGAAATTAAGAAAAAAAAGATGTTTTGATTCAGTTTTTTTAAGGTATCTTACATTTGGTTGAATTAGAATTGAGTTCATTGAACAAATTTGTTCAATTAAAATGGTTTAGAAAGTGTAAGAGAAGATCTTATGTTATATGAATTTTCATTGAAGAATGAAGATCTTATGGTTATTTGATTTTGTTTATTAGTGTATGCATTTCATTTTTTCAGTTTATGATCCGTTGTTCTATTCTCAATTTTCCGTTTAAGGCTCTCTTTGTTAAAACGAGCTGAAAAGCTATCTGAAACCTGAAAAGTTACCAAAAAAACTGAAAAGGTAGCTGAAACCTGAAATGGTAGCTGAAAATTAGGAGCTGATTATATAAAAAACGGTTTGGCAAACTAACTGAAAATGTAGCTTATTTTGATAAAATGACATAAAAGGATATAATAATTATTTACTACTCCCTCCGAGTCATAGTAATGGTTCCTTTATCTTTATGCAAAAAAATAAGGAAATGATTCTAAACCACACAAAACACCCTACCCCACACTAAATTGATTTTGGACCACAAAAAAGTTACTAAAAATGGAAAGAGGAACCATCACTAAACTCGCACAAAAAAGGAAGTAAGAACCATTACTCCGACTCGGAGGAAGTATATTATAGATTGAAGGATAAAAAGTAATCTAAAATGCTACCTCATGTAGCATTTCATTTCAACTTGTCAAACACCCAAAACAATAAGCTACCTGATTCTTTTGACAAAAAGTTACTTCAGTCAAATCAAGTACCTGAAGTACACCGCCAAACGTAGCCTACGACATGAGTATCCGTCTTAAGCAAAACGAGTCAATCTATACTTGTTATTGCTTTAAAATTATTCAGTCCATGTACTCCTTTTTCTTTATTCCCTCTTTTTGTTCATTTGAATGAAAATCATTGTGGCCCTTCTTCACTTTGTATTTCTTTTATTCCTCTGTCGTTTTCACGGTCTTCGTAAAGAGTGAGTGTATAATCGTGTTTCAAATTAGAAAATTAAATGAGCGAATGCTGGAACAAATGTACTCCTAGGCGTCACAAGCGCAGCTGGCGATCAAGTCGGGGTAACATTATCAGACCACGGGAATTCCTTATCGTACAGTGACTCGTAATGGTATCAAATTAAAGTCTTAGAGCAACAACAATGGTTCCGATTTCTTAGGTTTTCTCAACAATAACACACAAAGCATCAGGCTTTATAATCGTCACGAGTAGTGATTGTCAAAAATCAGTATTAGATCTTTGAGAGTGATCCAGTGATCAATGATGGTAATTTGCCAAAGAATTGAGCTTGTTCTATATCATATCTAGCACACACAAATAATCACCAATCACTCGGATTCAATAAGATCACGTCGTCGCTTATATCACCTTAACTTATGTAACAATCGGTCAATCGTTAGCCTAAATGTAGGCGATTCCCGCTTCATTCAGATGAGTAACGAGTTGCAGCCTGCAATCTGAACTGATGACGGGTTTGTGCGATTCTCCAGCTCTACAAGTTGTTGGATTACAACATTAAATTTAGTTCATATCGATTGCGATGTGCTAAGGTCGTTGAAAGTATTACTCATAGTTCAGTTTCGAAATCCATCAGAACAGCAATTTAAAACTGAACGTAAAGAACCGGATGAGACCGAAGAAGTAATTCATTTCTTTACATTGAACAATCAATACAACAATTTCTCAATACCAACAATTCCAATTTCCAAACACCTAACTCTAGCACTAATAATCCACTAATTTCATCATTACACATCTCATACATAATTTCAGCAGTACATAATCTAGCAGTTCTACATCTATTCATCTAGAAAAATCCCAATACTCTAAACCAAATTGCAGGATAGGGGTCGGAAGTACGCAGCTTTACTCTTGCATTAGCAAACACAAAGAGACGGTTTCCGAATAAACCCAACAAAATACTATTTCCTTCATCCCAATTCTTTGCGAGGCGTATTTTAATCAAAGGTAAACAAATGAATGAAGCGGAGGGAGTATATATATGAAGTAAATCAGTAGTCGCAGCTGAAAATCTGAGAGGGAAGGCGCCAAGCTTCAACCTTGGTAGTACACATATCATCAAGAACATTACTATGACACCATCTGCAATTAGGATTTGAATTACAAACAGATTTGTTGATTACTTCCGTACAACTTTGGATCTGATTTCCATTCTTATTGGTTTTGATTTGGGTATTGGATTTTTGCCTTAGATTTGAAGAAGCAAGTAAAGTTCTGTGTGATCTAGCTATGGAAATTGTTGGGCAATAGTTTAAAAGGAGCAAAATGAGGATTATGGTGAAAAAAGTTGTGGGATTAGTGGTTGTTGCCATTGAAGTTGAGCAAAAAGTTGGATTTTTTAGGGGATTTGTTTGATTTTTGAGGTGGGACTTGATTCTCAAATGGTGAGAGTGTAAGAACAATAAGAATGAGAGGAGAAAGAAAGGGAAAATTGATGAGAAAATAGGAGCAAGATGTCAGGAAAGCACGTTTTACAGATTGTTAACGTTCGTACTTAAGACCATCCCCAAGCAAAAAGTCGATTTAATCGAGTCAATAACATATTAACCCTTAATCTCACTATATTGACATTGAGCCTCTTTTACCCTCCCAAGCAAAATGTCGATTTAATCGAGTCAATAACATAATTTATCTTTTCTTTTTTTTTTCTTTTTCTAATTTGTAACCAATGAGGATGTGACACATAAAGGGTCAATTGGTGGGTCAATTTCCTCCCCTTGGGTCACAAATTAACCCTCAACACTCATGGGTCAATACTAATTTGCTATTAATTGTAATTAACTTGACCCAAGCAAGCAATTGACCTAACAATTGACCTTGCTTGGGGATGGTCTAAAGGAAAAAAAACAGATTGTTAATCATCATATCATACATCTCCTTCCCCTTTACGGAATTACTTTTTCACATACGAATTTTACTCTTTCACGTACACTTTTTCATTAAATTTCCACATTATACCTTTTTATAAACCTACACACATCAACTCTTACACCCAAAATCCGATCTAGAAAATTGAATAATGAATCATAAATCTTTAATTATCTATCAATTATTAATACTCCCCCGTGGTTCTTTACCTTTACTTTTTGACACTATTCACAAGTCAAGACAATTTATAATATTTTCGACAATCTATAAGAAGAAACATAGTCATGTGGCATCTTGTTTGATTCGTCTTTGTGAATAGATTAAGAATATCAAAATTTTATAATTTTTATAAATGCAAAATGAAAGATATTGTTGATGTAAAATGCACCTCGACAAATGTGAAAAAGTAAACGTAAAGAATCCGTTGAGACGGAGGGAGTATATTTTATTGAAATTGTTAGGGTTTATCATCTAGTACAATGAATCATAAATCTTTAACGTAATTGCTCTTTCATGTACAAGTTTTACTATTTCATGCACTTTTTGCCATAATTTTTCCACACTTTACCCTTCTTCTATTAAACAACAAATTACAATTTCAGAAATTCTCTCTTTTTCTACCATAAAATTAAATTCCCATCAAATTAATCAAGTTTAATACTAATTTTTCAATCAAGTATAAATTCTAAAGCATTCATTTCTTCCTTCATTGTATAAATTGTCAATAATCATATAATGGTTGAATTACGGTTAGATAAAATCAAAAATTGTGAAATTAGGGTTTATGACCAAAAGGTTGCACGGTCGGATGTTGGTGGTGGCGGTACGAAGGTAGGCTGATGTGTAAAGGGTCGGGGTCTCAGTAGTTGGGTTGGAATCGATGAACTTTGATGCTTCGTTCATTATCACGAGTCGCCAATCACTCTCGTTGATACTTTCTCGCCCTCCTAACTTCGTTCCTAAACTGGGCATAATTAGAAACCATTCACTGTTTTTACAAATCACTCAGTTTCATCACCAAATTCAATCAAAATTCTTCACATTTTTCACATTTTACCATTTTCACATTTTTTCTTCCTCTTAGATTAGTGATTTTAATGGAGGATCTTGGTCCGTATATGGATATCTCATTTGTCGAAACTTTCTTCAGCAGTGCATTTGCCGCTTGTTTCGCCGAGGTGGAAATTAAAATTTATCAAAATTAGAAAGAAGGGTTGAACTGAGAGGGGCAATTTGGTAAATTATGTCCACGATTGAGTAAATCATGTCCATGAAAGAGCATGACTCTATAAAAATCATAATAATAATGATAATAATCTCGGTATTTTTGAAAAATATATTTTTCATTCCCGCAAACTAATTGTGTAATATTTCGTGATTTAAATTACCTTACTAGTTTTCTTGACGTTATGTGGTGTCGCATATTGTGCTCCATATGTGCCTAGTGACCAGTTTATGGACCATTGGATGGTGAACTTCGGGACGAAGTTCATTTTTAAGGAGGTAAGACTGTAATACCCCGTATTGTCATTGTTCGTAGTGATGAATTGTTTTATATTTATACTAGTTGATACGTATTTTGCTAATTGCTATAAAAGTAATATTAGTTATTATACGTGTTAAGTGAATAAGAGTCCTTAGTCGAGACAAGAGCGGAATATGGTTAATATAGTTCTTGGAGTACGTGAGGGTCTAATAGAGATGGGTTTGGACTCGTTTGGTTGGATTCGACTTGGATGATTGGATACAATACCATGCCCCATATACCATAATTGTTCACCATCGACATAAGGACATGAAATATCATATTTTGTTACCAAAACCCTAATCACCCAAACACACAAGCTGCCTCCATCGACAAAAGAAACCCTACTCCTCCTTTCACTCTGCCTCCATCTCGTAACAGCCCCCTTCACCAACCCTATCCACCTTATCACCACCGTGAGTTTTGAAGGGGAACAAGAGGAAGACGAACACTCGATAACAGCCATCACCATCGTTATCACTACCGTGCGCATCAATGTTCGTAAGCAGTTTTTTATACCTTTTCATACTGT
Source organism: Silene conica (assembly GCA_029255685.2). NCBI lineage: Eukaryota > Viridiplantae > Streptophyta > Magnoliopsida > Caryophyllales > Caryophyllaceae > Silene > Silene conica. The sequence goes on from CM055314.2 coordinate 82,971,806, forward strand.
TATATCTGAGATGTATAGTTATACTTGATCCTTATAATTTGAATAACGCGTTTGTCCTCATTAGACCACCATAGGACCACCGTGGGTGGCAGTAAATCAGTCGTGAATGTCGACATAAACCACGTTTTTGACACTCTGTTTTAGTTCGTTTTCTGCTCGTGTTTTGTGACGTGTTCTGTTGTTGTTCTGATTTGTCCTTGAGTACGATTTTATGGGTAATGATAGTAGGGAGTTTGTAGGAGATGTTACTGGTGGTAGGATGGTTGTGGTGGCCAGAGAAGGGGCTGTTTGACAGCGTGTTTAGGGGTTGCGGGAAAGTCTTTTTCTGGGTTGGCGATGTGTATCATGTGTTCAGCGGTTTTGGACAGTTGGTTCAACGGGTTTCAGGGGGTGTCGAGGCATGGGTTTTGGCACCGGGGGGTTGTGGGCAGTGTGGAGTGTCGCGGGGTCGTGAGTCGTGGTGGTGTTGGTGGTGTTTTAGGCGGATTTATAGGGCTGGAAAACCCACTGGTGCAGTGGTGCTACGGTTTTCGGTTGTGTAGGTGCGGGTTTTGTACCGGTTTCGAGAGCTTCTGGAGTTGAGTCTTGTGTCGTGGTGGTGTCAAGGGGTTGCGTCATAGTGCAAGGGTGTCAACAACCGTGGGTTGGTGGTTGTACAGGCGTCGTGGGGGTGTCGAATGGGGTTGTCGAAGAGGGCTGTCAGAGCCGTGTAATCTGATTTGTGAGTCAGGGGGTTATACGGGTTGATGAGGGTTGTTGGTGTTGCACGTGTTTTGCTAGTGGTTTGTATTATTATTATTATTATTATTATTATTATTATTATTATTATTATTATCATTATCATCATCTTCATTATTAATGTTGTTATCTTTAACATTGTTGATTAGTCTTATTATTATTATTAGCATTAATTTGGTTAATCTCATATTATGTTTATTTGTATTGTTATGTTATTGATAGTTATGGTTTGTTATTTTTGTATTGGTCTTATTGATGTGGAATAATTATTTTATTAAATTCAATAATAATTGTTGTTAGAATTGTCTATTGTGATCAATATGGTTACCATTGTTAGTGTGGTAATTGTCAATTGTGTTTTATGGATAGTAAAGGTATTTGGGTTATGAGCAAATTTGTGATAACTATTTATATGCGGTTACGATTAATGAACGAGAACATGATCAATTATTTATGTAGTAGTGTTGATGGTATGAATGGAGTTTGATATTAAACAATAATTATAGGAACTGAGTTCGATTGAACGGGGTGGAATAATTCGAGCAGCTGTTCAGTTGCCTTCTGCGGGTTGAGGTAGGGGATTAACTGTGCACTCGTTTATGATGTGAAACATGATCATTAGCTGTTGTGAATTATATATATACCTTGTTGAATGAATAATGCTGTGATATTATTTAGTGACGATATATTCTTATGATGCGGAAATTGATATAATGGGTCTTGTGATACGGTGCGGAGTTTATTTGGCGTTGGATCGGTGCGGAGTTTATTTGGCGTTGGATCGGTGCGGAGTTTATTTGGCGTTGGATCGGTGCGGAGTTTATTTGGCGTTGGATCGGTGCGGAGTTTATTTGGTGTTGGATCGGTGCGGAGTTAAGGGATGATTGATCCCAATATATATATACTATAAGTTTGTTTATTTATTTTCCCTCTACTCAACCTCGTGGTTGACCCTGTGTATTCGTGATCACCTGTGATGAACCAATTTATTGGGGAGCAGATTGACAGGTGGCTGAGACTAAGGGGAGCTATGGGAAGAAAGAGCTTGGATCCGGACCAGACTAGAGTCTAGATCACCTTAGTCAGTTTAGCATGAGTTGTATTTTCATTTTATAAGACAGTTTGGATTCAGTTGTTAAGAACATGTTATGAGGATAATTTTTAATTAAAGTAATGTTTATCTTCCTTTTGTATCTACTACCTCGGGAAACCGAGATGGTGACACCCTTATTTATCTAAGGAGTCCTAGTACAGGCCTTTAAATAAATGGGGGTGTTACAAAGTGGTATCAGAGCGAACGATCCTCAGGCCTAAACCAAATGAATGATAATGAACGTAGGAAGAGTCTAAATATAATGAACCCCGAGATGAAACTGATAGGAGCCCCAAAAAGGAACGGGATGAGTTAGGGCCCCCCTCACACCAAACCTGGGCCCTTTCTGTTCTGTCTCGGGAACCCAATGAGAGTAATTGAAGAGTAGGGTAGATGATATAGTGACCTAGTTATCTTGTATTAACGTTCTTGCAGGAGAAGAATGAGGTAAGTAATATTTGAGTTATGATTAATGATGTGTGTTCGAAAGATATGCGTGATATGAAATGTGGATTAACCTGGATGATGGAATTGAAATTTGAAGAGTTTAGAGGTGTAATTGTTGAACAATGGTTAGAGTAATGTGATCATAGTATGTTGGTGCATGGAATGTTCATATGGTGTATGGTTATTAAATGACTATCGTAGCTATGTAATATATTGGTTGGTATTTGGATATGAAAGATCCGATTCAGATGTTATAGTTATCCATGTCTAGTGATATGCGGAATGTGCTACCCCAAGCCATGAAAGCTACATAGTTATGTGTTGCATAGATCGTACTTAAGGGTTACATGACAATATCTATTTACACACAATTAGTTGGTTATAAAGTAATGTTTCAATAAGTGGTACCTTGGTGATTTCTGGTATACATATTTACATACTATTATGTTGTGACTGTAACGATGATAGGAACTAATGCGTTGTTCATACAAGCATAACTATTGAATTATTTCGTGATGCTACTTCCCAATTTCGCAATCTTACCGTCTTATAGATGACAATTTCGGTTGATAAAATGATGTTAATTTGGTACAATGTAATCCCAACGTTTCAAATGACATGTCAACATGTTTTGGAAAAATAATGGTTATATTTAAATGTGATAGTGTAAAGTGATTTTTAAGGAACACAAATTTTTGATAAATTTTCAGAATGTTACCCTGCTTGTGAGAGCTGCTGTTTAAAATGTGTTCTGTATATGCGTACGAAAATTTTATGTATGATAAGCTTCTGAATTAGCTTTCCAATATTTTTGGTTTCATGTTAAAACGACGTATATTTTGAGAGAAATGAGTATTTTAGTCGATAGTGGTCAGACTGTCACTGCACAGTTCTGTTTTGACCCATGTTTTTGAATGAGGAACCATTTAAAATGTATTTAATGTTTATGTATAAGTCCAACTCCAATGTTTAATATATTCATTCGCGCTTTCCAAATGATGAGTCACGTAAAATCTTAACAAGTCGTTAATTAATAGTGATTTTTGCAAGTGCCCAGTTTCTTGTTTTATTGCTGTAAAGTTCATGTTCAGATCAATTTGTTATAAATAATTCCCTTAAGTTTTGATTTTATTCTTTTTCCTATGATTAGAGAATCCATCATTTATCTCAAAAGCTATAATGGTTCACAAAATGGCTGAACGACTATTTAATTATAATTTTTGGGAGTTGCAATACGATGTTTGATTGTTGGAATCGTAAGTTATGTAAGTTTTATGTAAAAGTTTAATCAAATACGAATTAGGTGATGTGACCACGTGGTATCCTGACATGGCATTAGTAACATGTATAGTAGACATTTGAAATGAATGTGAACCTTACCATATGATAATGTAACCTGGCTGATTTCGTCAAGTTTATATAAAATCGCTTCAGTAATACAAACACTCTTATTTTCTAATATTATGACCTCAAAATAGTGATGTGATATTCGTGTGTGATGTTAGAATCATGTTTATCCGGGACGAGTCTTGACAAGAGGTAGAATGAAATTTGACTGGTAAACTTGTTAGCATGATATAGCAATCTAATTGTTATAGGTAATGGTGATCATTTTGAACAATGAGAATCGTGTTGATGTTCTTTTATATATTTATGGTATATCGTTGTCTGGTTCACTGAGATAATAATCTTTATAACACCTTCATGTATATTGTTATGACACAAACTGAATCACTTTGCTATGTTTGAAATCTGATCATAATATCTTGAGTTATTAACTGGTGGACATGTGATGTATGGAAGTATTAGTCTTGCGAATTCGTTTACTTTTATCGTTAAATTTTTATAACTCATGAGCTACAATTTACAAGAACAATGTTTTAGTAAAGAAGAGTCAGAATGTCTCCATGTAGTCCTGTTTCGATCTATAGCTTGTAAAATTGTCTTTGGATTCATGTTTATAAATTGCCACAAATTACGGCTTCAATGTTTCCAAAGTTTCAAAATGTTTTCCAAGTGATGATTATCCATGATAACGCTTGATGTTTTGATAATTATAAGTGATTATTTGCAACATACCAAATTTTGTAGCTATGTGTTGATGAAATCCTGCTGGATATTTAATTGTGGCATATTATATAAACCCCTTAATTTGCAAGTCATATATATTACCAGTTTCATGATAAATGATGTAATGTGAGTGGATGGGAAACGTACCTAATTGATTTTAACTTATTGATATTTAGGAATGATAAACGGTCTTGTTGGTCTATGAATGGTGTGTATCTTATATAGTTTCTCTATGCGCCATGTTTAATTACGTTAATTAATTTTGCACTATGTCTTTTCCTAAAGTATAATTTTGCTTCTATAGTATGTTTCTGAACATGAAATGTTTCAATTGTCAATTATGAGCTAAGAGTTTACTGGTTGTTTACATTAGTGTAATTATGTTAAGCTTGTGTTTCTCAAAAGTATACTAAGTGTAATGGCTTATTTGATTTATGTGCCGTAATTCTATTGGAATAAAATATTGTGGTTGCTATTACTTATATACAGACGTTATTAGTTATATATTTGGTACCTAGTATACAAGACCTTGTGCTTTTGGATTTAAGTGTGGACAAGTATTTGGCCCAAAGGTACACATCCCATCTTTTGGGCTTTCGTGGGATGGATTGTTGGCTTAATTAAGTGGTAAGCGTATATAATTGGAAGTTTAATGGCCGCGCTAAGTATCAAGCAACGGTTTCGGTGGGATATGGAAATTAAGGCTAAGAGTATGAATTGGCTTGAATAGTCTGTGAAAGAGATTTGTCAATGACATTACTTTCGCTACTATGAGAATGAGATGAGTTTTCTATGTTATCAGAGTATGATGATATAACGAGTTAGAATGTGGACTTTTACTTTGCGTTTGTATCGTGTGCTTATTGTCGTTTCCTTTGACCTAGACTTGTGGGTGAGTTGCTTTGAGTCTTGTACTCTAAGGGTTGAGCACGGTTCTCTTGACGATATTGATAGCAAAATTGAGATACGTTACTGGTATTGAGTTATGGGGCCTTTGTGCCGAGATATGTTTACGGTCCAGAGTGACCATGGTTATTGAGTTATATTACTTGAGTCTGAAATTGATTTTGAGATGGAAATATTGTTTTGCGGTTTATCCCGCTAGTCACTCACCCCTTGTCCTTGGCTTAGGTTCGACGATGAGAATACGATACTTGGTTACTTAGAGTAACATTTTATGAGATAGAGTAATGAGCTGGAAATTTTATAATAGTGTTACGGGGACGTAACCATGTTTTAAGGAGGATAGGATTGTAAAATCTTTATGATTTTATGACATGGCAAGTTGATATGTGGTGATTGTTTGAATATACATAATAACTCTGGTTACTCCTGTGGTGCATTTATTTTGTTTCGTGAAGAATCTCTTTAGCATCGTTATACGTTAAACTTTGGGGACAAAGTTTCATTAACGAGGGTAGAATGTAATATTTCGTGATTTAAATTACCTTACTAGTTTTCTTGACGTTATGTGGTGTCGCATATTGTGCTCCATATGTGCCTAGTGACCAGTTTATGGACCATTGGATGGTGAACTTCGGGACGAAGTTCATTTTTAAGGAGGTAAGACTGTAATACCCCGTATTGTCATTGTTCGTAGTGATGAATTGTTTTATATTTATACTAGTTGATACGTATTTTGCTAATTGCTATAAAAGTAATATTAGTTATTATACGTGTTAAGTGAATAAGAGTCCTTAGTCGAGACAAGAGCGGAATATGGTTAATATAGTTCTTGGAGTACGTGAGGGTCTAATAGAGATGGGTTTGGACTCGTTTGGTTGGATTCGACTTGGATGATTGGATACAATACCATGCCCCATATACCATAATTGTTCACCATCGACATAAGGACATGAAATATCATATTTTGTTACCAAAACCCTAATCACCCAAACACACAAGCTGCCTCCATCGACAAAAGAAACCCTACTCCTCCTTTCACTCTGCCTCCATCTCGTAACAGCCCCCTTCACCAACCCTATCCACCTTATCACCACCGTGAGTTTTGAAGGGGAACAAGAGGAAGACGAACACTCGATAACAGCCATCACCATCGTTATCACTACCGTGCGCATCAATGTTCGTAAGCAGTTTTTTATACCTTTTCATACTGTTATATCTGAGATGTATAGTTATACTTGATCCTTATAATTTGAATAACGCGTTTGTCCTCATTAGACCACCATAGGACCACCGTGGGTGGCAGTAAATCAGTCGTGAATGTCGACATAAACCACGTTTTTGACACTCTGTTTTAGTTCGTTTTCTGCTCGTGTTTTGTGACGTGTTCTGTTGTTGTTCTGATTTGTCCTTGAGTACGATTTTATGGGTAATGATAGTAGGGAGTTTGTAGGAGATGTTACTGGTGGTAGGATGGTTGTGGTGGCCGGAGAAGGGGCTGTTTGACAGCGTGTTTAGGGGTTGCGGGAAAGTCTTTTTCTGGGTTGGCGATGTGTATCATGTGTTCAGCGGTTTTGGACAGTTGGTTCAACGGGTTTCAGGGGGTGTCGAGGCCTGGGTTTTGGCACCGGGGGGTTGTGGGCAGTGTGGAGTGTCGCGGGGTCGTGAGTCGTGGTGGTGTTGGTGGTGTTTTAGGCGGATTTATAGGGCTGGAAAACCCACTGGTGCAGTGGTGCTACGGTTTTCGGTTGTGTAGGTGCGGGTTTTGTACCGGTTTCGAGAGCTTCTGGAGTTGAGTCTTGTGTCGTAGTGGTGTCAAGGGGTTGCGTCATAGTGCAAGGGTGTCAACAACCGTGGGTTGGTGGTTGTACAGGCGTCGTGGGGGTGTCGAATTGGGTTGTCGAAGAGGGCTGTCAGAGCCGTGTAATCTGATTTGTGAGTCAGGGGGTTATACGGGTTGATGAGGGTTGTTGGTGTTGCACGTGTTTTGCTAGTGGTTTGTATTATTATTATTATTATTATTATTATTATTATTATTATTATTATTATTATTATCATTATCATCATCTTCATTATTAATGTTGTTATCTTTAACATTGTTGATTAGTCTTATTATTATTATTAGCATTAATTTGGTTAATCTCATATTATGTTTATTTGTATTGTTATGTTATTGATAGTTATGGTTTGTTATTTTTGTATTGGTCTTATTGATGTGGAATAATTATTTTATTAAATTCAATAATAATTGTTGTTAGAATTGTCTATTGTGATCAATATGGTTACCATTGTTAGTGTGGTAATTGTCAATTGTGTTTTATGGATAGTAAAGGTATTTGGGTTATGAGCAAATTTGTGATAACTATTTATATGCGGTTACGATTAATGAACGAGAACATGATCAATTATTTATGTAGTAGTGTTGATGGTATGAATGGAGTTTGATATTAAACAATAATTATAGGAACTGAGTTCGATTGAACGGGGTGGAATAATTCGAGCAACTGTTCAGTTGCCTTCTGCGGGTTGAGGTAGGGGATTAACTGTGCACTCGTTTATGATGTGAAACATGATCATTAGCTGTTGTGAATTATATATATACCTTGTTGAATGAATAATGTTGTGATATTATTTAGTGACGATATATTCTTATGATGCGGTAATTGATATAATGGGTCTTGTGATACGGTGCAGAGTTTATTTGGCGTTGGATCGGTGCGGAGTTTATTTGGCGTTGGATCGGTGCGGAGTTTATTTGGCGTTGGATCGGTGCGGAGTTTATTTGGCGTTGGATCGGTGCGGAGTTTATTTGGTGTTGGATCGGTGCGGAGTTAAGGGATGATTGATCCCAATATATATATACTATAAGTTTGTTTATTTATTTTCCCTCTACTCAACCTCGTGGTTGACCCTGTGTATTCGTGATCACCTGTGATGAACCAATTTATTGGGGAGCAGATTGACAGGTGGCTGAGACTAAGGGGAGCTATGGGAAGAAAGAGCTTGGATCCGGACCAGACTAGAGTCTAGATCACCTTAGTCAGTTTAGCATGAGTTGTATTTTCATTTTATAAGACAGTTTGGATTCAGTTGTTAAGAACATGTTATGAGGATAATTTTTAATTAAAGTAATGTTTATCTTCCTTTTGTATCTACTACCTCGGGAAACCGAGATGGTGACACCCTTACTTATCTAAGGAGTCCTAGTACAGGCCTTTAAATAAATGGGGGTGTTACAAATTGACCCAAAATAGCTCAATAGATAAACATTATCTTTATAAGTTATCTAGAGAAATACCTACTACAAAATTCAAGTGGTTTTACTTGCATTTGTCACACCTACCCCAGGGTAATCACCTGCAAAAATTAATAAAACAATTACTCCAAAATAAAATTAATTACCAGTAGATCAAGGTACAAAAACTCAGTGTCGGCGACGATCAACATTCTATCCAATATACCACATCCAACTCTGTAAAGTTAAAACTAGAGAAATATAAATGGCAGTAGGCAAACGATGAAGTGTTAAGCTTATGAGATTCAATATTTATGTTTGTGAAATTGGGTTTTGTAGTTAGATAAGAATGTTTTCATGGGTTTTCTTATTTTATGTTATTCGCATTCGAGTTTTATCTTAATTTATTTTCCTACTTTAATGTTTTCACATATTAAAATAATTATTACGAAATTATTAGTTATTAACTTAGAATGTTATGCATTTCATTTTATATTTTGATGTATGCCAGCTGTATACAAATTATAGTGAAAGACGGATTTACACGTTAAGGCGGTCCAATTTGATAGCAAAACTATGGATTATACTTATTGTTATATTTGTTATTAACTCAGAATAGTATATATATTTTGATGTTTTGTATATTTGGATGTACAAAAGTTATAGTGTGAGACGGTCTTACTCGGTAAAACGATCAAATTGAATAAGAAAATTATGAGTTATAATTATATCTTCATCATGATTAAATCGTTATATCTTCACTATGATTAACGATATTTACGTAAAATTTTAAAAGCATACTCGTGAATTTCACGGGTTTAAACCTAGTGTAAATTAATGGATTAGGGACCGTGAAGCATTTGGTTGGTAAAATTACGAGCGGTAATAAACGATAACCATAAATTAAATTTAAATTTTGTTAGTAATCTCTCTTTATTTGTGAGTATGTGATTCAATCAAATAAGTTTGGAGTGAAAAACATGTGAAAGAAGAATGATACATGATCACATGGAAATGTTTGAAGGTGAATTTTGTTAATTATTTTACGGATTTGTGTTACTTGTTTTATGAAATTATCTAGTTTTCTAAGAATTTGGGGGCTCGAATTGGCAAATCTGTCTCTAACCCGACTTACAAGAAGGGCGTATTTTGTCGATCAAGCTTAAGAGTCAAGCTTAACTGTGAATTGGTCGAGGTTAGCCTGAAGATGTACCACTATTTTTTTACTTAGTTTATTTATCATATTGGATTAACCATTACGTCAGGCTCGTCCACCAGCCACATCCCACGTGTTTATTCATGATATGGTTTGCCTTCATGTGCATGTTCAACCCAAACGGATTTCCATGGTCGGGTAAGATAAGGTGGGTCGATCTGACCCCTTCAAATCACCCCAATTCGAGTCATGGTCACCTATAATATTCTTTCTTAAAGCAATTCTCAAACCATGACGTAAAAAACTTTTTTTTTTTTTGGTGCAACGTAAAAAACTTAATCACCCAAAATTAATGAAATAGCTAAACAAATACGGGATCAGCACCTCAATTGTCATATGTTGCTTCTCTAAATTTGTGTGGCTTTATCGGACCCGAAGAACCGTTAACATGATTTACTGACATTTTTGTTACGTAACCCTAAAATCATGAAAACCATGTATATACATATATATACTTCAATTTGAGTCATTCAAGAGGTAGTACCGTTTTATTTTACTTTTCCCCATTTTCTCTACTACGTGCCCGAGGTCGTTCATGAGTTGTCGTACTCGATTTCAACATAAATAACAAGTATTTATCTATTTTTAAGAAACACCCGATTTTCAATAAAGACTAGTTTATCGTGTACCGCCCGGTGAGGGTGGTGAATGGTTGTAGTTAGGGCGAGAAAAGAGTAAATAAAGAAGATAGGGAATGTATGTAAAGGGTATTAAAACGACAATCGTTAAAATAAAAGATATATTATGGTCGTTCACGTCCATAAAAAAAAGTAAAACGGTACTCGATTTTTGCCTGCCCCGTCCCGAGTGCCGAGAGGGTACTACATTTGATAAAAAAAAATTCATTCTTTGATTGCGTTTGAGCTTCTCCCCTTTGACTACTTAACCGAAACCATAAGCAACACCACCACCCTTCAATTGAATTAAGAAATTCTGGAAATTCAGTTGTATAAATCTATGATAACTTGTTTGATTGACTTATCCTTCTAACATATCATCATATCATATGCTAACAAAAATACCCAGAAAATTTAATCATATAATCACCTTATAAGATCACAAGGCCATTAATGAATAGCAACACAGATTACCCAGATACCCAATCTCAAAAGGTGCACACTTTTTCTTTAATTTTGTTAATCCCCCAATTTAATTTCAAATTCTCTAACCCCATAAGTTTAATTTAATTTTATGATCATGGGTTTGCTAGTTTTCAATTGATTGTAGATGTTTGCTGTTATAACTGTTTGCCAAGACCCAAGCTTTTGTACGTGATTATCAAATAATAACATGATGTACGATTCGTTTGTGTAAGACGGTTTTACATAAATATAGTGTAAAGGATCCAAAACACAAGAAAATCAACTACAATGGCGGATTTAGAGGGGTTGGCAAAGGCGCTCACCTGCTGGACATTAGAAATTTTAAAACCTTTAGTTAAACTTTTCAGGCTTTTTGCCCTGTTGAAATTTATGCCCCGCAAATGTGAATCCTAGCTCCGCCACTGATCAGCAGATGATTGTTGTAGTATTTAGAAGTTACTCTTTTGGCCCTAATACAGAAGATTTGCAATTAGTTTAGGAGCAGTTTCTAAATTGTTTTTGTGATCATTATAAATGGGATTCAGAGCTAAGCCAGCTGAATTTGATCTCTTATGTAATATGAAGAAGCACATTGCTGCTCATCCACATCTTAGTTTAAAAGCGCGCCTTAGACATGCTTAAGCTCAAGGCTCAATGAGTCGGTGAGGTACTAGCCAAAACGCCTGATGGCCGCCTTAGGTGCGACTTGGGAATGAGGTGCAGCAAGTGCTGCGCACTGCTATGGAAGTTATATTTATTTTTTTTCCAAGTCTTTTGTTCTTCCCTTCCCTTTACCCTATTACCGATTCATAGATGGTATCTGTCTTTAAAATCAAAAATAGGTATTGCTGCGCGACTTTTATTTTGAAAATACATCTATAAATCAAAAATAGGTATTGCTGGCTTCTCCCCTTTTGCCTCGTCTCCACTGGTACTCATTGCATTGGTGCGCCTCGTGCCTTTTAAAACTGAGCTTCACACAGAAGTGTTATAGATATTGTCATCAACAACAGCGATTTGATCTTTTCTAATACTTGAAGCCCAAAGAATATACAGTCAGTTCTCTTTTGGATATGGAAAGATCTGGAGTCAGTTTTGAATTTCTTCTACTATCGGTCCCTATTTTGTTATTCTCATGCGGCTGCGCCCAAGCATGTCCATATAGATATATGAAAAGAACATGACTTTATTCTTACAATGATTGCACCTGTCTTTAATCTACTGAACCGTCCACGGTAGTTTCAGACTTCCCGCTACACTTATTGTTGCTTTATGGTTTATCATAAGAACCATAATTCTAGTTGGAGCTGGTTTTAGTAGTAATGTTGGTGGAACTCCGATGACTGCGGAATTAAAGTTTGGAGCACTACTACTGTGAATCTAATGACTAAAGCTTTGGCTACTATATGGTTTTGGAGCCTAGTAAAACAAGCTCTTTGTTAAGATGAATGTCAACAGAATTAATAACTATTATCGACCTGTCATTTGCATCTTTTATTGTTGGCTGGCTTCTTTACGAATTTTGGGCTGTCTTATTATGCAACTGATCCAATGTGAATTCTGTACTCTAAAGCTCTTTTAGATTGTTTAAACAGGAAGCGGAAGTCTCTGCTCAACATTTTAACTATGGTGATACTTTGTACACACCTATCATGAACAAAGTGTCAACGGAACTTGTTGGTAGCAATAACAATATATGTGAAGTGCGTACTTCAACTGATAGTTGCTTGGGACCCGCGGTGTCAGGCGACATAGAAAAAGTTAAGTATTTCAGCTATGATGCCCCTCTTGCTGAAGAAACAGGATTCTGGATACCCGTTTCAGTTCCCCCTCTGTCCGAAAGTGAACGTGATGAGTGGACCCGTGGCTGTCCGTCAAACGGAGGTTACTATAAGGAGACTGATAATTGGTTTGGTCATGAGAAAGAGCTGACTATGTGGGATGTGGTTGTTGAATTATTACTTGCAGGCCGTGGAAAAGTAGGCACTTTAGTGCCAAATGAGTCTCAAAGCTTCAATGGTTCATCCACATCTAGCCATCTACTTGAGCAAGCATGGAAAGAAATAGCTTTAACTCTTACAGAGACTAATCTAAGTACGGTAAAAGAAATCCTAGAAACACACCCGCCTAAATGGTTACCTGACAGCTCTGCTTCTGCTTGTATGCTGTGTGGTGTGAGGTTTCATCCAATCATATGCTCACGTCATCATTGCCGATTCTGTGGAGGTGTCTTTTGTGGTGATTGCACCACAGGGAGAAGCTTGTTGCCGTCAAGATTTCTTTGTGCAGATCCAAAGCGTGTTTGTGATGTATGCTGTGTGCGGCTTGAATCAGTTAAACCTCATCTGATGGATCAAGTAAGTCGTGCTGCTCAATTACCTACCCATGACATCACTGATCTTAGTAGTTTGAGATCATGGTTAAATTTTCCTTGGGCTGACTCCATGGAATATGAGATTTACAAGGCAGCCAACACAATTCGATCATACCATAGTAAGGTAATAAAGCTCGATCCTCTTGTTTTTACCCTTGTGCTCTCAATGAATGGATAATTTGTTAATTGTATTTTTGGTATTTGACATAAATTTTGGTAGTATATTAAGAAGTTTGAGTATATGGAAAAAGTAATGTGGTTTAGCTAAAGATAGATTAGTTTATCGATTGGGCAATATATGTGAGAGAATAAAAGAGACAGAGCGATGAACTCGCAAATTAAGTTCATTGTTAAGGGTGATTCTTTTTATAGTCACAGTGACTTGTTTCTGCATATTTGGGTAATGGTTGACGCTTTCATGGCTCTGCTCCTTAGGTTGGTGCTCTGAAAGTAGAGAAGAGGATTCCAAATAGAATCTTAAAGCAAGCTAAAGGCCTTGCAATACTTACGGCTGTGAAAGTTGGAGTTGGTATTAGCTACAGCATTGGCACAGGACTTGTGGTTGCCCGTCGAGAAGATGGTTCATGGTCTCCGCCGTCAGCGCTGTCATCATTTGGTGTTGGTTGGGGAGCTCAGGCAAGTTTCTTTATTTGATCCCTCTGTTCAACCTTCCTTAAAAGTTTGTTCAAAAAAAAAGTGAAGTCTGTGAGAAAGATGATATCTCTGGAGGGATAGCTAACATCTTTTTTAATTACGACTTAAATCAATATTCCACAAAATTTAAGTAAAAAGTAATTTCTTTTGGTATGCACGACTATTCATGTTAGCCAACCTCAAATATTTTGCTACGGGGGTTTTGTTGTTGATCTTGTATTACGATCATATGAAACCATTAAGGGTGTGTTTGGATAACAAATTGGGAGGAAAAGGGAGGGGAGGGGAATGGAGGGAAGGGAAAGGGAAAGAAAGGAAAGGGAGGGGAAATGAAGAGGGATTGTTTGGATAGCAAAAATAAAATAGAGAGAAAAGGAGGAGGAGGAGGAGGAGGAGGGAGGAAGAAGGTGATTTTAGTGAGTTGGAGGATGAAGGGAGTTAATTCATATTAGAAGAATATATGGTCATATCATTATTAAATAAGAGTCAAGAAAAAGTTTTCCTTCCAAATCTTGCCAACCATGGAGAGATTATAGTTTGGTCTAATGGAGAGAATTTGAATCCTCCCATTTCCCTCCCCTTTCATTTCCCTCCTTCCATAAATTGTAACCAAACAATGGAAATTGAATCCCTCCCTTCCCATCCCCTCCCCTTCCCTCCAATTCTCTCAATCCAAACACACCCTAAGAGTTAACCTAGGTTACTCATACTCGGTTAGAAGCATTCGTCACGGGTTCATTTGAAAAAATTGTATACTAAGTGTCATAACTATTTGCGATTCTCACACGGGGTCATTTGAAAAGTCAGAATAACATAAGAGATGGATGGAATATTTTACTTATTTAGATCGTAAATAGATTTTTCTCTATGTTGGAGCTCTTGATTTGCTTTGTGTTTACAACTCGGATTGGTGGACTCAGCCTGTGATATTGTTTCTCTCTGATTTGTTACCCTTGTTAATGTTGAAACTTTTAAGATAATAAATGTGTGTGAAATCGATCTCGCCACTTTAATTCAACAATGGAAAGTTTGGGAGTTGCTGATAAATTAAGCTAACCTATCCATTACCTAGTGACTCTCACCTCATCTAAAACGATCCTTCTTTAAGACAAGCATGTACATTAATCTTTAACCCTTTGAATACAAAAAAAGCAAAGGAGAAGTGTGCCATTTTCCTACACGACTTACTAACGAAACAAAGGAAACACCTCCCTTTACCCACCGAATCCTTCTACGCTAACAAAAACTCAAAAAGTTTTGCTTTGCTGTGTGCTTGTTGAAGTTGTCGAACAGAAACACGATACTGAAAACTAATTGGCTGTGGGGTGTATACAAGTTGGATAACCTGTAACCTAAGATCACATCATCAGTATTATTCTGCAGTTCTAGGGTAAACTATGCTTGCATAGTTACATTTGATCTCCACTGGTGACAATCAATTTATCATAGGGTTTCCTCTTCCCACCGCGTGTGTCACTTGAATCTTCTTTAGATGGCCTTATGCGTGAAGTATAGTTACATGTCTATGTATATAGTGGTAATTTGAATATCGTGTGTACAGGCTGGAGGTGAATTGACAGATTTCATCATCGTCCTAAGAACAACTGAGGCTCTAAGCACATTTAGTGGGATTGGGCATCTTTCACTTGGCGCTGGATTGAGTGCAGCGGTTGGCACTTCTGGAAGGACAGTTGCTGCAGATGTACGGGCTGGCGATGGTGGATATAGTGCCTGCTATACTTACAGTTGTAGCAAAGGTAACGCCTCTTACATAAGTGATGTTGAAAAGCTCGAGTTCAAAGCGAAAACTTCCCAGTGTCACAAATATGAATTTCAAATTAAAATTTGCTGTCTTAAATATTGTTAAGGCTCTGGCCTGGAAAAGTTTTTTGCGTATCTGGCAATTTTAAAGATCACCTGCAGTTTAAGAGGTCGTCCTATTGTATCTGGCAAGCTTGTGTTAAACATGTTCGTGTAACTGCTCTATTCAGGTGCGTTTCTTGGGTGTTCTCTTGACGGAAATTGCTTCACTACCAGGACCAGAATAAATTCTCAGTTTTATGGAACTCAGTTTATCAGCGCTTCTGAAATTCTGCTGGGCAAATTGCCGAGTCCACCAGCTGCATCCATCCTCTATCAAGCTCTGGCAGATTTGTATCAAAAATATGATATCTGATCACTCAGTTTCCGAGAGCTTTAAGGCAAAGATGAAGTAAGTAGATAGCATTCAGGACTTGGAACAAAGAATAAAATCAAGGTCCGTTCTCTGGCATCCTAAATAACCTTAATATTTATCCGACCCTTCGCAAGAGGACATATTCAGAAGATGCGCAGAATGCAATTCTCGATAATGAAATGCTTAACATTGTGGATGAAAGATGGCTACAACTGTTCGACTTGTTCACTTGTACATACCACATAGCGCAGGTGCCATGCCACTATACATACAGGTAATTATATGGTAAACTTGGTAACAGTATGTAAATTGTTTATTTATTTATGTATACAGAATAGTTTCAGATGTATTTACATATTCCTACACTGGTAATACTTTCTTGTGATTTATAATAAGGCTGTTAGTACGGCCGTTACTCCCATCTGTTTGCGAGTAGCTGGTAGTAAGAATCCGTTACATTGTAATTACCGAACTGAATAATTTGTACTGCGCAAGGTTATTGTCCAAAACTGCTGATTTTATACGGTCAAAGGTCGCTCAAATCAAGTTAAAAAGCTTGTCAAGGTTGTAAATTAAATGGATCATTTTTATTTAAATAAAGGCAGTAATACGGTCTGTTAAAATCATTTAAACTTTTTAACGAGGATCAGTTAAATGAATTATCGTTATTGAAACAGAGGGAGTAAAACTAAAAAAGGGGCCAACTTCTCTAACATTCAGCCTTATTTCCTCAAACCCTTCTGGCTCGAAATAACATATTAGGTGCTGACCGGTGGGGGATCCAATGTGTGAACCCCAGGGCAGAGTAAGACGTGTTCTCCTATCGTGAGTGCTGCCTTTGGTCGTTCAGCAGATATTCTGATGTCTGATTGAATGCTGGCTAAATTTGTGTTTGGGAAGGGAATGATTGGGCTTGTGCAGGTGTGGGAGTAGGCGAGGATTCATGAAGAATGTGGACCCGATGATGCCGAGCTCACACTGGGAAGTTCAAATACTCGGTAATTCATAGCACGCTGGCAATGACTGACCAGAATTCAGACAGGTCAGTATTGCAACTCTCAAGGCTGATCAATATGTTCTGTGAACTGGCAGCTGATAGAAAACTACACCCTGTTTGCTTGAATGCATTCTCTTGGATGGCAGATGGTTTACTGCACTTGGGTAACAACTCGGCCGAAACACATTAGACACAAGGAAACCACAATAACATGCTTGAACTAAGAAATACTGCAATCAATCTTCATGTTTAAACAAGAAAACAATGGATACTCAATTAATATCAACTCACATTAATAGCGGAATCATGATTCAGAATTTCCGCTTTCAGCCATGGCTGCTAGTCGCCCCCCTTATATCCGCCACTGCCTCTGATTCGGAAATGACAGGGCAAGTCTCCCTTGGCAAAATATAAAAGGCTACTTACTCACTCACACAGATGAGCAATGCTGTTTTTTCTTTTGCCAAAGGAGGAATTGCCCTGCAATTCCTCGACTCGACATTATATTTCTTCGTTTGTAGCCTGCATGCTGTATCCGCTGCCTCGAAAACTTAAGTTGCAGAAATGACAGGGCAAGTCTCCCTTGGCAAAATATAAAACCCTACTTACTCAGATGAGCAATGCTGTTTTTTGTTTTGCCAAAGGAGTAATTGCCCTGCAATTCCTCAACTCTGATCTACATTATATTTCTTCCTTTGTATGTAGCAATGCTGTATTCATGCAGGTTCGACTGCTCGAGTTGCTACTGAAATTATTGAGAGTTACCATATTTATAGGCTTATAGGATAGCTCATTCTTATAGCATCTTGCTTTGGATATACGCCTGCCTTACGCGGTTACGCCTTTCTAGAGATATCTTAGCATATGCTTATTCACCATTTCTCTGCAGATATAAATCTGATTTCATTTTATCGGTATATTTCTATCCTTTCCGTGTTCATTCTACATTTTCGAGATCATTTATGGTCAGCAAATATTCATGTAATTGTCGGTCTTCTGAAAGACGGTTGTATAGGGCCTATAGGCTAATGTATACTGCATCATATGACATTTTTTAATGCTGCAATCACAATATACTACTCCCTTCGTCTCAATCATCTGTTTACCCTTTTTTTTATTTCTGTTCATAGGGGACGAAGAGAGCGATATAACTGCGAATATAATTGATGTATTACACACAACTCAGCTGTTCGAGTTTGTATGGTATGTCTTGGTTCGTTCAACTTCACATAGACGATTTTGAGCATCACATTTTGTTCACCATCCATATGTGGACAGATCGTATGGCATAATGCCGATAATCTTCAGATTCTTCACAGCTAGTACGATAGTACTATCGATTCCATATTTGACAGAGACACGCTATCAGTTTTCGACTGGTGAAGGAACAAACATAAAGGGTCCGGAAACATAAAAGGAAATGCTTGATACTTGGTATATCTTACAACATTATGAACATACCAAATGCCCACTTTTCCTTGTGTTTTAACTCTGCCCTTTCCTCCGTCAAAGAGCCAGTTTGAATCGTTTCATTGCCTATGGCCGATTAAAGGTGGCAATCGGGTCACTCGGGTCGGTTACTGGTCGGGTTAAAGCGGTTCGAGTTATATATCGATTTATGTCGGGTCAGTGGCGGGTTAGGAACGGTTAGGTTCAAGTCGGGTCAACTTCGGTCCGGGACATCATCGAGTAGCAAATTAGGTCGGGTCATTAGCGGGTTAGTGTCGGGTCAGGTTATCGCATATATTTTATCTTATATATTTAGTTTTAGATGGTAATTTGATGTTTGAACAATGGGTAGGTGTATTAATTGTATTTTAAGTGAAAATAATTAAGATTAATGTCAGTTTGGTGTTATTTAAACCATTATCAAGCTAGTTTATGATCGGGTCATCTATCGAGTTGAGATAATATCGGGTCATGGGTCGGGTTGGGTTGGAAGAAATAAGGCTGTTATCGGTTATCGATTATCGGGGTCGGTTCAGATTTTTGGGTTGTCTCAGGTCGGGTTTCAAACGGGTCGGATCGGGTTCAAATTCATGTCAGCCGACCCCAAAACATTTTGGGACCAGCGCTCTCAAGTTGTTGTTGTTGTATAAGCCTGCGATTTTCCTCGACTTTGTGATGTTTCACTATGCAACGTACGGTTCAAAGAGTCGTAGTTGGGATGGGTCAAGCGACCTATTTATCTCCCTCCACCGCGCTGTCAATTTAAGTGACCGAAAGAGGGGAAAACTGGAACGGATCACTAATTACTTAAATAAGATCGTTGCACATATGTCACATTGTTTTGTGTTATGTCATGACAAAATACTAAATATGATCGTACAACTACCTATACAACAGCCATTCACATGAGCGACAGTAAGTCAGTAACACGAATATTTCATCACCGTGAGAGAAGTTACAAAGTTCAAAGTTATTGGCTTTAATTTCACAGCAAAGCCAAATGATCTAGAAAATGTAGGATCAAATCAACACGGAAACGATACAAATATACTGATACAGTAAAATCAGATTTATATCTTCAAAGGAATGGAGAATAAGCATATGCTGAGATATCCCTAGTAAGGCACTAAGGCGTATATCCAAAGCAAGATGCTATAAGAATGAGCTATAAATATGGCAAACAATCCATAATTTCAGTAGCAACCTCGACTCGAGCTGTCGAGCATTCATGGATACAGAACAGCATGCTGCAGGCTACAATGGAAGAAGATATATAATCTAGAGTTGAGGAATTGCAGGGCAATCCTCCTTTGGCAAAAGATAAAAAGAGCATGTTATTAGCCTTTTATATTTCGCCAAGGGAGACTTGCCCTGTCATTTCTCCAACTTAATCAAGGCAAAGGCGGATCTTAGGGAGGCTAGCAGAGGCGCTCACTCCCGCTCGACAACAAAAACTTTAAATCTTGACTCCGCTACTGCTGACAGGTGATTGAATATCTATTGTATTCTTGTTTAAACATTGGGAAGCATGGGCGATTCATTTTTCTCCGTCTTTTTTTTCAACACAATTTACTAACCACGACTATATAATCGTAAAAAGAACTGGCAAAATGTCGATGAAAAAATGAAAAAATAAGTATATTACTAGAACACTCCATCAAACAAGGACTACACAACAATCAACTATTCTACTTGACATTCA
Organism: Silene conica; assembly: GCA_029255685.2. Lineage (NCBI taxonomy): Eukaryota > Viridiplantae > Streptophyta > Magnoliopsida > Caryophyllales > Caryophyllaceae > Silene > Silene conica. Next base: position 82,991,942 of record CM055314.2, read on the forward strand.
TAAGACTATTTTCCAAAAACCAGTCTCAAACAAATCACAATAAAATTATCATGTATATATGTATTCTAATTATGCTCTCTTTTTTTCCCTTTGTGACAAAAACAACCAGGTCCTAAACTCGAAAAAAGAACTGAAATATATCATTCCGATTTCAGTGCTCTTCTTGTTCAAGTTCCGACTGCAGTAAACCATCTATTGTCCAAGACAATGCACTAAAGCAAACATGACAGTAATGTTGTACCTCGCGATACCAACCTGTCTGAATTTGGGTCAGTCATTGCGGTTGAGGGGATATGGATTACCGAGTTTTTGAACTTCCAAGTGTGAGTTCGAGATCATCTGGTCCACATTCTTCATGAATCCTCTCCCCCTCCCACGCCTTCACAAGGCCAACCATTCCGTTCCCAAATGCAAATTCAGCTGACATTCCATCAGACATTGGAACATCTGCTGTACGATCAAAGGCAGCAGTAACGATAGGAGAACACGTCCCACTCTGCCCTGGGGTCCACATCCGGGACCCCCCACCGCCCATTATCTCGTCTTTCGAGGCAAAAGGGTTTGAGGAAACAAGGCTAAATGTTGGAGACGTTGCTCCGCTTTGTGGAATTTGGATATTGGAGAGCCATCCAGGTTCAGGTTGGGGCTGACGTCCTGGACTTTGTGGCGTGGACGTGGGCAAAGAGTAGTTAAGTGGGTTAGCCCAAGGTGGACCTGCATAATAATTGTTATTTTTATTGTTGTTGTTACCATTATCTTCCCAATCGTTCTTGTTTCGAGGAGTTCTACAGGTAGGCGAGCTCAACGGAGGTGTTACCGGAGCACTTATTGAACCGCCCGGGATGTATATGTAAGGAAGCTTGGGAGACGTCGATGAGGAGCCAGACGAAGACAGGTTTTTCAGCCAGGGGATGAGGGAATTTGGATCAGTCTGGCCATTAACGAGATTTGGGTTATAATATGAACGCGCAGGACTGGGGAACGAGGATGAAGCAGGACTCGGATTATAGGATGCTCCAGCACGCGGGCTTACGGGATATGATGAGCATGGGCTCACTGATGCTGAGCCACCAATAATATCCATTGGCTCCACTGGTTTGCAACCCTGCAAAAGTTTGTCATAACGGTGAGAAACAGACCAAAAAAGCGAAGGCCAAAGAAACCCGCTTCTTCTGCTAATTCAATTGGAAGTAGTAGTAAAATTCACTAGCACTTGTTTTAGCTGTTCGATTTTCAGTACAAACAGGGTCGTCTTTAACGATCCAAGGCAAAACGACATGATCATCCTGTGTAAGGAACGACTTCATTTCTCGAAAATGAGGGATTAGACGGTAACCCCAATTATGGGACCGTTTAGTCCCGTGGAGACGTGGAGTTGCATCTAATTGACGACTCAGCAACAGTAAGAACATATTCGGTGACAGTTTAAAACATCTATTTACCAAACATTCCTACTTAAGTGTCAGTAGACGGTAACAAATGTCCTAGAATACATTTTAGAAAAACCGTTTTATAAATAACGAGAATCAGATTAGTTGGGACAGGGAAGTTCTTACATCTAATAATGAATTAGGTGACAATTTTAAAAGCAAATCAAACAAACAAAATGATTTTATTTACACTTCAACAACCACCTCATTAAAAAGGCCCACAAAGCATACACAAACACATGCAAACAACATCTAATAAGGTCAATAACACAAAATAATAGTCTTAATTCGGTGGATACAGATTCCCATCATTTCTTTACATTTCTTTTTCATTTTGCAATAATAATTCTTTTAAGAGTTGGGACAATCAAATTCATGACCAGATTTTGCTTCTTAACTTATAAACATCATAATCCTATGAATAGGACCTTGCCATAATGGTGTAATCCCAATTTCCGCTAAATGGATACGCTCGTTAAATAGCACTGTATCAAATGAAAGAGTTATTTTGAACTACCGTCAATAAAAAATGCAGGGTTAACGAAAAACTGGTATCTTAATAATTTAGTGAAAGACCGTCTCTAAAAAATATTAGGACCAGATTTTTGGCAATGATCCTATGCCTAGGAGTGATAGGACCATAGTGGGTCAAATACACTTGAGTTGTCTACTCTTTGGTCCAACCTATAAATGGATGTCATGCTCCACCACCTCCTCCTCCTTTCTCTTGTGTCCTTAGACTTGCCCACATAACATTATCATTGAGTGTGATTGTCCTTGTAATAATTTACTCATTTCTTCCCCCCTTAACATTTAAATGTGGATAGTCTTTGAAAACAACTCATGAACCTACATGTTATGTCAACATATAGTACAGTCGAGGAGCGAGGGGGTTAACAAGGACGGTAATCCCCTCTTAGCAATAAATAGTTCACAAGGATGGCTTAAGAATTGGAGTTCCATTAAAAGTAAATTCTCAAGACCCGTATTTTCACTAAAAACTAAAAAACCTAATACAAAATGAGTAAAATGATTATGTACACAAACTCCGGTCCTATTTTAGGTAATAGACCTAGTGGGAATTGAATATAAGTACTTTGTTTCTTAAATTCACAAATTACGGCCGGCCTTTGCAATAAAAATTAAAACTTTAGGTTAAATCTTTTAATTTAGTTTGTTTTTTAATTTATAGTTTAACTAGTTTGTCATCTAGATTCTAGATGATCGATCAATGTCAAATCTTGATAGGACGATGACAAAGTAGGGATACAATTAAACTCTCCCGACCTGAGTAAATCATTAAAAACAATAATTCCTCTATAAAACGGTTTCACACAAAACTTATCGTAAAATCGAACATAATGAGTCAAATTGGTGTTGCAAGTCAGTCACATGTACAAACATTGATTGCTTGCATTCGTGCATGAACACGCAAACTTATCCATAAATCAAAGAAATTGAAGAACCAAAATTTCAACATAAAATGTCACATACGATGTTGACAGTCTAATTAAATCAAGCTTAACATACAAGATCCAAAGAACGTCAAACTAAAACCCCACACTAATTTATAATAAAATTGAAACAATGAAATTCTTTAGTCATTCAATTGTTTTATTTATATTTTATACGTACCGAACACGGCACATTTGGTCCAGCTTATAGTGATATAAGCACACGGTTTTACAGATAACTACTTCTTAGACCATCCCCAAGCAGTGGTCGCGATAATTAGGTCGCGACCCGATTTTACTCTTAATCTCACCTTATTTACCTTGACTTACTTTCATACTCCCAAGCAGAAGAGGTCACGATTTAGGTCATCTACCCAATCATTTTTCCACTTTCCAACATTTCCAATCATTTATCACATTTTCTACCCACCAAAATATCTCTTTTACCAATCATTTTATTATTTTTTTATTCTTGAACCAATTAAAATTGTCCACATGGTGGTCACAAATATGGTCACAAATGTTCAACAATGGTCACAAATTGACCTTGGTTGATCATATGGTCACAAATTAGCAAAATGGTCACCAATTAGTTTGCTTAACTATCCCACTAACCATGACCAAACAAGGTCATGACCACCCTCATGACCTTGCTTGGGGATGGTCTTATAATAATAGTTCATCCAATTAATTAATACCGATGTTAAGTATTTAGAACGATTTTACAAGAAGACTATTCGAGTATAAATTAGTTTGTTAGTTCATTGGGAATACATGAAGATATATATTAGTTTGTTAGTTCATTGGGAATATATGACATCTCCAAAACTAGCCTGACCCGAATGATTCTATGCGAAATATGCAATTCATACCGAAACAGAAAACTCGAATGTAGCTTTGAACCCGAATTAACCTGACCCTATAAAGGACCAACTTTTGGAATTGACCATACAAGCAGACACCAATTCAACTCGGATGCTTGCTAAATGCTAACTTGAATGACTTGAACTCGGAATGAAGTAACAAGCATCCGGTCTGATTAACCTAGTTGCTAGTTTTACCAATACTATGACCTTGTTTGTTACAGATTACAACGGCAGATTATAAATGATAAATTTTAATAAAGATTTGACTAGCATATTATAATTAGCAGAATTAATTTGAATTAACATATTACTATTTGTAGATTGCTATTTTCTTTGTAAAATGTAGTATAATTTTACTAGTTTAGAATATGCTGGATAAACAACATATTGACCCCAAATATACTGTTTCAATATACTATTTACTAAATACTAAAATCAGCATATCAACTAGTCAAACAGGTTAAAACTTAAAACCCTTAAATATGCTAATAAATTATTTAATATGCCGTTTACTAAATACATATCTAAAATGGTTGATACGTAAAAAGCAGTATAAAACTAAAAACACGAATTTTTGTTTAAGTCCGGCTTGCCTTAAAACGACTTTTACAATTAATTCTAACGAGGATAAATAAAAAAAAGTTTCACAAGACGTTTCAAATTAAGACTGTATTAAACAAAAACCTACCCTTCGGATTATTATTACCATATTACACCAACCAATGAAAAAACAAGTGAGAAAAAGACGAAAAGTGGGGCCACGTGCACAGGTGTGTGTCATCACAAGTCACGTTCCCCATTCAACCCTACACCTTACCCGCATGCCCATGCTCGTGTTTGCCAAAGTGTTTTCCCCGGGAATCTCGGTCTTCTTAAATTACTTTACTACCCCTTTACAACGTTAATTTACCTTCCATTTAAAACGGTAATTTGGGATGATTATTTACCGTTAGTAAAAGTAAAGTGGAATCCCAATAAATAAAGAATATAAAGACACAAGGACAAAATTTACTCAAGAAGAAAAAAGAACAGTATTGTCAGAGCACTTAAGCATGAGTTTCGGATTTCGCTTTTTTAATTTTCTTTGAATTTTGTCAGAAATGGCGGAAAGTTGTCGATGTTGACGATTATACCCTTCTCATCTGACCGATACGATCATAATCACATTTATTTTAGCTAAATGACTGAGCTTAAATATTACGTAATATTCACAAATTTTACTCTACGACAATTAAACAAGCGACCAATTAAAAAGTGAGTTTTTTTTATAATAGTTACCAATTTTAATAAAATAATGACTATTTTTACTAAAAAGGTCATATTTTGGGCACCGGATAATTACTGATTAATACTAGTATTAGGGTAAAGTCGCCCTATACAAGACTCTTATCCTATTAAAGAGTATTCCCTCTGTCTCAGCAATTCTTTACCTTTAGGTACATTTTATACCATCAATATCTTTTTTATTTTGTATTTAAAAAAATTATAAAAATTGGATATTTTTAATGTATTCACCAAGACGAAATAAACAAGATCCATATGACTATGTGTTGTCAAAAAAGTAAATTTAAAGAATCTCTTAGGACGGAGGAAGTATGAATTATGATTTTGACGTAATTTGAATCCGTAATTATTCTGGATTACCTAATTGCATTATTAGTTAGACTATAAAATTCTTTTTGACTCCTAACAATAATTGAGCTCATTTATCATTTACTGAAGCCTCGTTTATAGACCAGTTAATATGTACTCCGATGAAGTATATCGGAATTTATAAGACGGTTTTATATTGCACAAATTCTACCTTACGACGGTGCACATACGACGATTAGAAAAGTGATCACATTTTGACTACTTTGATTAAATAGTGACCATTATTTTTGTTAAAAAATAACCTATTTTTTAAAACTGGTCACTCTTTATCAAAAGACGGGAAACACGGGATGGAATCATCGTATAGAGTATAGGATACGGAGTACGTTTACAAAGAATAATTAATGTTGAATTAGATGCATTTCTGGGAATTGTGAAAGTGTAGAATAATGGCTGCAGGCTGCAGCGTCTTCAAGAAGCTGTAGAGTTTAGTCAGTCCACGTGATATATTGTAGCTTTAGTTGTACATCATTTTCACATTTAATCCTCTTCCCCAATTCCCAGAAAAATAAAAAATAAATCTAAAATGCTAAATCGTCTTAATTTAATACGGTTTAAGTTCTAACACTCGCTCCAAAGGGAGGTGGAAATAAACGGAGATATGATAGGCAAAGACCGTTTTATAGGGTGAAACGGTCATTCTATATATCTAGTGTGAAATTAGGACGGTTTTATTGTGGTAAAAAGAAATAGAAAACGGACCTTACGATAAGTAGTACCATCATCTTCAACAACCCAACCAGCATCACGAGCAAGAGCTTTAAGAACTTCATTATTATCACAATGTTTAGGAAGACGATAATTACCATACATTCTTAAACCCGAATATATTTTAGCAGCAATAGCTCTTCTTCTTCTTTCTCTTCTCTTATTATTCTCTCTTTCTCTCCACGTCGGCATCCTCGACCCCGTCATTATTTCGCCAATTTTCAAGGGGTTTAATTACGAGAATGCCACTAGATTGGTTTTGATTGTTTGTTTGATTGGTTAAATAAATTAAGATAGAAGAAAGAAGGGAGAAATGGAGAGGGGGAAATGAAGAGGGAGAATTAAGGAGGTCTAATAAGGTTGTTAAGAAGAAGAAGAAGGAGGAGGAGAAGAGAGAATCCTGGAATTGCGGGGGAAATGCACGTGCTATTAGAGGGAGGAGTCTTTTCTTTGATGTGGGCCTGTGGGGTCATGTGGTGGGTGTGTGTTGCCTGGAAACCTCAGCAGGAGGAGGGGCCGTGTGAGTACCGTTTACTATAATCATTTTTACGGTTATATTCGTCGTAAACTTACAACGGGTTAAATATTTCTCATATAAGAATAAGATTATTGCTTGTTTTGAGACAAAACTTTGGCAAATTTTAAGACTCGCTCAAAACTAACAATAATCTAACAAAGTCTTAACAAAGTCTTAAGTTGAGTCTTAGAAATCAGTAAAGTCTGAGATGAGTCTGACGGATAATATATAAAGTCTAAGGTGGGTTTGGGGTGGGTCTGAACAATAAAGAAATACTTACGGTAAGGAGATAAGATAAAATCAAATCAAATTGTCTAGGAAAAATCATAGGGATATCCTAATAAAATACGAACTATTACAGTCTTCCCTCCTTAAAAGGAATGACGAAGTTTACCATCCCATGGTCAATAACATGGTCACTAGGCACGTAATGAACACAAAAGGGTGACATCACATAACGTCAGAACTAGGAGAGGTACTTCAAAACACGACATGTTACATTCTACCCTCATTAAGAAAACTTTGTCCCCAAAGTATTAGGGTTAAGTTTAAGACGCGTTAGCTATTATAGTATTTTGTATGAGTATGTTGTAGTTAGGACAAATGTCTTGTTTTTACTTGTGAATTTTGTTTTTTTTGTCTTACTCATAACTCACCTTATGTAAATATTTGATTTGTCGTAAACTTATACAAATAAAACTTTTCTTAAATAAGAATTTGATTAATCATATCGTCAATTTTGTTAAAAATATGGATACATTTAGTGATAACTTATCTACAAATTGTAAAAAAAAAAGTGTTTATAATGGTGATATTTGAACCAGTTTTTATGAAGAGGGCAAATTTAAATTTTTTAGTTGACCGTCTGTAATTTTGGAGAGTTTTAGAGACGACATTGATATAAAGGTAAAATATTACTCTATGACCTCATTTTTATACTCCAAAACCAGTCATAATCACCAATTTATAAATTAAAATTACCCTCACTCTGTAAAAGTCGTAATTACAAATGTTATTTGAGGATGTTATATATTATAAAAGAGTTTTGCTGGAAGCTGATTTGTTGTATGTAGGAAATACATCTATATAGTAATATAACTTAGCATGATTTGCATTTCAAACAAACTAATTAGAAAGTTCGTGCAATGCACAACTCTTTTGTTAAAATTATCTTTTAACAACCAACAATTTTTATAATTCACATAAATTAAAATTACCGTGTTTTTAAAAAGGTAACCAAACAACTCCAAGGATAGGCATAAGTGCATAACTCATAAGTCATCGATGAAGCAAAGTTTCGGGTTGGGAATTTGGGATTTGAATAGGCAGTGGGCTAAAGGACAAGTTGAGCAATTGGGCCTTGTGGAATTCAAGTTACAAGAGAATGGTATTGGACTAAAATATCTTGCTTTTGACTTCAAAGTTTGAGTAACGAATGTTGGGCTTGGGTGGGTGGACAGTGGCCCGTTTTTAATCATCAAGCCGAATCTACCGAACGGATGACAATGAATCGGGTCGAGTGGAATGTCCATAACCATTTCAAAAACTCCATCAATTCAACAATAAGCGGATTATACCACATGAGGTATACAATTTTCTATACATATTTTGACCTTTTTAATAGAAAATTCGAGCTTTATTAGAAAGAATATGAGTTATATGGTAAAATTTATGAATTCCTTTGAGAAAATATTGAGAATCGAAAATTATTATACAACTAAAACACAATACATATAAATTAACTATATTTTAATTTTAATATAAAAAAACTAACATATAACTCAAAATAGCTTAAAAGCTCAACAAACATACCCATATACCCATAAACTCAATAAAATATACCATAGTTGTACGATTTAATTATATATTTGGTTGTATGATCCTTTTTATGTCAATTCAATTGTCACTCAGAATCTTAATCTCGCAGTTCAACCAAACGACTTTCTCACACTTTACGTAAAATACATAATTATGTGAATTACAATATTTTTGAAATCTTATCTATATTATAACAAAAACATTTAAACAACTCTCATTCACCCACCTCATCAAACCCAACATTTTTTTTTAAAAAAAAAAAGATAAATGAGGGTCCCACATAAAAAAGTTTGGATTTTATTTCTCGAAAAGTTATTCATTTATGTTTGTACGTAAAATTTTACGTTTAAATTTATGTAAATTCACGGTTAATGTTGGAAAAGTTATTCGTTTATTTTGTACATAAAATTTACAGTGAAATTTATATAAATTCACGGTTAATGTTAATAAACTAATACGGAATACTCTGTCGGAAAAATATGGATAAAATAGTTTTAGAGCGGATTCTTTAAAAAAAATAGTTATCATACTGGAATTATACCTATTATATCTAACAAATATTCCGGCATAAAAAATCTGCTATTTATAATTAAATTATCATATCGTTTGAATAATAATTAGATCTTAATTTGGTTATAAAATAACGAATATATCTCTTTACGAAAAATCAACATATTAAAAAATTACAAGATAAAAAAGTTTCCGCATTTAACAACCTTAAAAACATTTAAAAAATAATAATTACGGAGTTTTAAAAGCTTATTGCTGAAAGTTTGAAAAAACGAAAATAGATTAAACTCATATTACATACAATATAATTTTTATTTCAAAAATTAATTTACAAACAATTTAAAGGTTATAATTAATTTAAAAGTTGCAAAGAAATTAGTTTGTATACGTACATGAATCTTTAATAATGGTTTAACCCAAATATGTCAATATGATGCAAAGTAGTATGTTTGAGGCAAAAAGTTGATTGGTAATGAATTAAGAACAATAATAAGATATAATTAGATTAATTTGAAAGTGATCTCAAAATTGAAGACATAGAGAGGGTGTAAAACCCCTCGCGAAAGCGGAAATAATAAACATACAAAGTACTAAAAATGCAGCGGAATTAAAACTTTTTAACATAACTAACATGCGAGGTGAATTAAAAACTGTAACTGAAAGTAAAATACATATACAAACAGCCTGGGATGGTACATCCCTACAGGCACTCAAACTGAAATGTAAACTAAGTCTAGCTAACGTAAACGTGTGAGTCAATCGATGAATAGGATCATCGCTCGCTAGCTCCATGCAACCCTCTGCCAACCACCTGTCATGTACCTACATACATGTAAACATGTACGCCACAATCAGTGGGGAGTGACTAGAGTTCTCCGAGCCACCTTTTGTGACAACACGTAACACATAAAGCAATACAGAATACTCCAACATGTATAACATGTGAAGCATAAACAACTCATCAACTGTCCTCATACTATCATGCAAACTCTAGTGCACGGCTCTCAACCAACTTCATAAACCGTTAGGAAGGAGAGCCGGTTTCCCTACTGGTTACCCAGTCGGGGGGTCTTTCAATCCAACTATTTATGAAACCGATAAAAGAGTCATCCAATGTCTTGGATGAACAGATTACAACTCAAATCATAAACTTCAACATGCATATCTGACACTGTACCAAACTCTAAGGCAAGCAGATATAACATCAAGTAAAGAGGTTCAGTGGTCAACTTAAGACATAACCTAGTTACCAAACATTCAGCAAGTATAAAGGTTCAGAGGCGACATCTTAACGCATAACCTAGATACCAAGTTCACAATATCAAGCAAGGACTCAGAGGCGAAAACTCAACGCATGGACCGGCTATCACAGAACACTAGACTCAGAGGCCAAAACTCAACGCATGGACTAGCATTCAATTCACTATCACAAGTAAGGAACTCAGAGGCGAAAACTCAACGCATGTTCCCCTACTACATCACAAGGTACTAAACTCAGAGGCGAAAACTCAACGCATGTTCTAGCACCAAACACCTGCACTCCGGGTAAGGTATGACAACCTGACTGCCCCGTCGTGCAGTTGCTCTACTCGTCAGACTCAGAGGCCAGCTTAAGGCATGTCCTGACGCGATCACACATACATGTCTGGACTCAGAGGCGAAAACTCAACGCATGTCCCAGACACGACAAACAGACATGTATGGAACTTAGAGGCGAAAACTCAACGCATGTTCCCATACACGACAAACCACCTACGTATTAAGTTCAGAGGCCAGCTTAAGGCATAACTTAATACGCATCAAAACAATATCATCCAAGTCTATGAACTACTCTATAGTTCTACTTTTAACTTCTAATCAACACTTAATTGACCCTGGGAACTAAGTTGAGGGAGAGCCGGTTTCCCTTTCGGTTACCCGACCGGGGGGTCTCTATCCTTACTCCATTCCCGAACCCAATATAATGTTGTCCATCCTCCGGGGACCTCAAATACATATCACGGGTATACAAAACGAATTTCAATCAAAACCGATTAACCGTTTGAAAGTTACGAAAGAATTACGATTTAAAAATCCAAAATTTGCTTACAGGGGTCCCCAGCCGGTCGGCAGGGAGCCGGTGGGCCGGCTGGTGACCTCCTCAGCCTTCCTTTTCTCTTTTGCACAAAACAACACCAGGACTCCCAGCCGGTCGGCAGGCAGCCGGTCGGCCGGCTGGGAACCCCATTCCCAAACCTTCGCAAAAACCACCATACCCCAAGTGCACTCCCAGCCGGCTGGCAGGCGGCCAGTCTGCCGGCTGGGCTCCCTTTCTACCTAGGTTTTTCGCAAACAAAACACATCAAAAGAGACTACCAGCCGGTCGGCCGGCTGGCAGTCCTAAGGCCAAAAACTCAAAATACGAAAAACACTCAAGATGCGCTCCCAGCCGGTCGACCGGCTCAGAGAGCCTGTAACGATTTTCGCCAATTTCCAACAATTGCTAAATCTCATAAATCGACATACAATCTTCGAAAATTACAACAAGTATGATTTGCCCAACATTATAAACATCTAATACCACGCATTATCCTAACAGCATACAAATCCCATAACAATCCTCAAATGATTATATCGAGTATCCGTCGCAAAATGTGGAAAACTGAAAATAGCATATGAACAATTAACAACATCACCAAACATGGATTTCTCACATAGGAACAATCCTAGGCATGCTTCTAAGTTCAATAAACATAATCCTTTGAACAAAATCAGAAACAATAAGGAGAATCACAACACAAGTGCTAATATACACATAAAGGCCGAGTTATCTCATTATTGTCACCTTTAGTTAGCGAAACCTTCAAGATCTTGTTCAATAATCACCAAGTCCTCTTCCGGCTAACACAAACACCGCCTAAAACGACAAAACATTAAAACTAATCACGAATTTCGAAATATCCCAAACAGGCCGAAATTTCAACTGTCACGAAATGCAAGATTGATTACCTTAAAACGACGGGCTCGAGACAAGGAATCCGTAGCCGCGAAAATCGTCTCAATCGGATAAGAAACGAAGATTTTATGAACGTTTTAAGGTTGAGGGAGAAAAGATGCAAAAATGGTGTTTGCTAAATGTTTGCAAATCTGAAAAATGAAATGAAGAAGAGAGGTGGAGGATGGTGGGGTTAGGGTTTTGTGAGGAAAAAGAGGGAAAATGGGTTCATTAACAAGTTAGGCCCATAAGACAAGTTTTAAGACGGTTTAAGTTAAAAACACCGACTCAAGGTAACTATAAACTTACGACGATATAAATATTCCCGGACTATGAAATTAAATTGCTAAGACGTAAATTAAGCAGTTAAATGAAACCTTATTTAAATCCTTTAAAATATTCTCGTATAAATTAATCAGTTATTTAAATGAATTTCCACAAATTACGAAATATCAATTATTTCTCGAACTTGAACTTAAAATCTTTAAACTTCCGAGTCCCGAAATATTGGGCTGTTACAGAGGGTATAAAGATAATTGTGTAAATAATATAGAAGATTTTATAAATAATATAGAAGATTTTGTGTAAATAATATAGAAGATTTTATAAATAATATAGAAGATTTTGTGCAAAATAATAATGTAGCGTGACATTAGAGTATGTGTTTTTTTGGTTCATGAGTGATAAAATATAAATTTATTTCATATGGGGTGGCAAAAACTTATTTTTAATGCGGACCAATTTAAACTTGAGCCCAATTTTTTTTTTACTATAGTTGTTTAGATATATATGTATTAAATTGGAGTTACTATTAGTCGCCAACAAACTACGTTAGTACGTAGGATGCACAATTTTACTCATATATTTTTAACTCGGCCAAAGTTAATCAAATTGAACTAATTGAAAGTTTTAAAATAAAAACAACAAATTACATTCTCATTGGGTTTAATTTGTAACAATGAAAATAATAATGTCGATATATATTCGCATTATTCTAAACAAATTTTATATATTAGAATTTTAATAAACAATCCGTGCATTTTTACACGGGTTAACACTAGTTGTTGTTCATCTTACGAACATGACCCTTAAATTTGAGAAATATTAATATTTGTACAATGTCCACGAAAAAGAAAATGGTTAGGTAATTCATACATAGATTGGTTAGGTAATCAAGGGTTCTTCAATCTCAGCATTTGTTTACGATTCAAATGTCTAACATGTCAGATCACCCCTTTCTGCCTTTTAGTTTGTTATGTTGTAGTTCTATTTTAGTTTTCGGTTAATTATGCTTAGTATCAGCAAGCAAAACACTTTGATTTTAAAACTATGTTATTTACCACGGCGTTGAAGGCCTTGTTCAACCATTAGCCAGGAAACCAGACATTCGTCTTAGGTCATCAAATTTACAAATTGTAGTACACTTGCGCATTTATATTTCACAAATTTTCATTTTAAATCGTCATTATCCGTATTAAACATAAGACCGGTACATACCAAATCACCTAACTTGTCACCTAGAAAATGACAATTTTTTTGTCTTTATTATCCCACTTGGTAGTATTTGACTCGTCTTAATCTTAAGACAGATAATACCCGTCTTAAGCATAACATACTGTTTATATTTTAATGTCTCATTTATTTGGTACAACATAGGACCTGTGTTTGACTGGTTATTTTAAGGACGCTGATCGGCTTATGTAATCGTGTTATTTGCTTACCATGCGTGTTCTAGACTTCTAGTTAATTGTATATTTGTCTTGTTTTTCAAAACGTAGAAAGGTTGTTGTGTTATTTACAAAGACCGTTCTCGATTTTTTTCTATACTTAAAAACAATCCACCAAAAAAAATATTGTAAAAATTTAAGAGTAAAACGTACAACGGTTTTTCTAAAGTGTGCCTTAGGGCACACATTAATAATATAAATGCGGAAAGATTCACAACATATTTTCATTAATTAGGGTAAAAATGAGTTTCTACCTAAGACTCAGATGAGAATATGTTATAAATCTTTCCACATATAGATTATTAATGTGTGCCCTAAAGACACACGTTAGAAAAACCGAACCTACAATATCTCGAAAAGACACAAAAAATTTCCCCAAATTATTACGTTGGTCAGAGGCAAAGTCCCTCGATCGTTTACCTTCACTTTCATATTGTTGTCCTTTACCCCCTGCTATCTTTGAACAATCAAGTCAATCTAGAAGATGCTAATTTGCTGATTGCTTGTGTGTTCTTCAATCCACTTCATTCATGACATCTTCATATCATTAATCATTCATTAATAATCTTTAATCAATAACTAGAAGTTCATAGTAATCTTTGACCTACAATTGACATTTTCTTTCTTCGACTAGTTATAAACTCACGACGATGCCGATTGCTTGTGTTTTCTGTAGCGTATCCTCGTGTTTTTCCTAATTCTAACATATAGTCTCCACGCTATTCTAAGCGTACCTCTAATTGATCTCCACATTATCCTCCGTGAAGACATATTTGGTGTTTGTTGACTTCCTACATTTAATTGTTAATTAGTCGTTTTTTTATCTCGGGGCTTGCGAGTGGCGACTGCCACTCATAACCTCAGATGTACCAAAAAAAAATATCAACTATAGGTAACAAATAACCTTCAAATTCACCTACTGACCGTAATATTAGCTTGCTTCACTAAACGATTTGAAAAAAAGTAGAAAACCAAAACATCGATGCAACAAAAAATTATAATCATTAACGTATATCGAGGGACGAATATGGAATTAAAATTGTTAAGACTTAAGATTACAGTGGGGAGAGAATTGCATAAGGTAGAATTATATTATTGATGGATTGTCTTACATCCATATATAGTTAGGCAGTTATAATACCCACAGATTAATGAGACCTTAATGTAGACAAGCCTAATAGTAACCGACCCTAGTATAGGCCGATTCTCCTAATAAATATTTTGGGTAACAAATTTTCTCATATTGTTTTATACTTATATCAAAGTCTTTGTTTAATACGGAGTAATTTTTAGATAGAAAAAATGGAATAATAACCGATACAGTACTACTCGTTATTACTATGCACCACAACCACTTTTTTTATTAGGTAGGGAAAGTAGATTGATTCTTTAGAATAATACCAATTTATCTCATTTTTTCGAATCATTGAGATAAGTTAATGCACCGACTTCCAAACCACCTCAAAAGAGTTAGACACGAATCCAACACAACTTTAGTTACTCTTTAGATTAGATGCATTATTATCAATTTATCTTGCATGGTTTACATTTTATTTTATTTTATTATATATGTGGACAAAAAAATAGAACGTAATTGAGTCTGTTTCTAGAGAGTAAGAAAATTCTTGGTGACCTGAAGAGAGCAAAGCAAAGCAAAGGTCAACTTTGTCCTGATATTTTGGATGCCTTCTTATTTTAGTCGTCGAGATGTCTTCATCTATGCCAATGCTCCCCGTGAAGTAGACCTTGATTTCTTGTTTATTTTGGATTTAGATACGATTGAGTTTAGTCAATTTCGGCGGATCCTATTATGTACATTGGTGGGTCGGTCGGGTTAAGTCGTGCATTTTTGAGAAGAACTTATATTATCACAAATTCTCATTTGTGACGGACATATCCGTCGCAAGCTTGTGACGACGGGTTAAGTAAATCCATGTGGGAAAGTAGGACAAAAGTAAATCACCTAGATAATAGCAAACTATTTTGTTTTATATACCAACATGAGTAGTATTTGACTCGTCGCAAATTTGTGACAGATATACCCGTCACAAGTAAAACTTGCTATTATATTAATATATTATTGTAGGTGTTGTTGGCCGTGTTTGATAGATAATATATTGAGTGAAATTGGTAGTCTGATCAAGCAATCTACTACACTCATGTGTTTGGTAAACGACGTATTTTGATAGCATATTGATCGAATTCTACTATTTTTGAATATATTGTTAATAACAACATATTGCATTAGCATATTCAATTTATTCATGATAACATTCTAATTATTCTATAATCTCTTAATTCTCAAACAGTAGATTTCTTAAGAGACCACCTTTCAATAAGTTTATTGAGAGATTATTGTACAAATTTAAGAAAAAGATACTAAAAGTAATACAATGGGTACAAATCATAATTTAAGATAAAATGAGTACATTTATTATGTAAATAAGTACGAAACTAATATGGTACGATCAACGACAAAAAGATCACAAAATACAAATAAAGGGGTACAATTAGTTATAGTAAAGGTTCAATTGTACCTTACTTGTTTAGATTTAGCTTCAAATACATGATAAAAATAAAATTATACGTTATCTATAAGCATAAAATATATATTTTATTATATTTAAATGTCGTGTCCCGTGTGCTAAATTTCATGGATGCCGTGTCCGTGTCCGTTTTGGTGCTAGGTTTAGAATGGAAGCATCCCTTGCGACGGATATATATTCGTGACAAACTTGTAACATGTCAAGTTTTTCCACTTATATATATAAGATAAAACATTGAAAATTTCAAATATCTCATCTTTTTTTATCCAAGTGGGTAATATTTTTTTTTTTTGAAAGGGAACCTCGTGATATTATATTAAATCCAAAACCGCCAACTCCTTGACGGAGGGCGGTATTACATCGTCTAAAATCAGTTCTTCCCCCACATTACCACGTAGTCTAGCAACAAAATGAGCAACCATATTTCCCCCATCTTCGCGTGGGAAATACCATGAAAAACAACAGATGAGAAAACATTACAAATATCTTGAATACAAAGACCAAAGCTATTCCGAAATCTCGATTTATTACGAACCGCCTGCACCACTCTTAACGCGTCTGTCTCCAACGCGATCTGGTTAACCCCCAACCTACGAGCTACGTCAATCCCAAAACAGACTGCCTTTGCTTCCGCCACCTCCACAGACCACCCCGCACGACATCGTTTGCTTGCTACAAACAGAACCTTCCCGTGTGAGTCACGCCCTACCACCCCTAGTCCAACCTCATTGCTCTCAAACACTGCGGCATCCGTATTAAGCTTTATTACGTTCTGAACTGGTGGCCTCCAACCGCTGCTTCCCATTTGACCCTCCGTGATATGCTTCCTACGATCATCCCTCCCCGCCATAGCTTCCATGTACCCCTTATAGTCCGACACCATTCGATCAAGACCGACCACAACCGTTGTGACATGCGGTTGGGACTCCTCAAAAAGACGTGAGTTACGAATGGACCATATAGCCCAGAGAAGTGCTAAGAACTTACCTCTGGCCTGGGCATCAAACTGTTGGAGCGCGACAAGCAGCCACCGCGCAAAGGACTCCGAAGGCACGCCTTGCAGCGTTTGGTCCCAGCCACTGGCAATCCACAAATCCTTCGTCCAAGGGCATCGAAACAGGGCGTGAATTACCGACTCCTCCTCCTCTCCGCAGAAGCTACAGGTGGCTGACTCACAGCAATGACGGCGATACTGATTCGCTTTGACAGCTAAATTTCCCGTACATCCACGCCAAAGGAAATGAATAAGTTTGGGGGGAACCTCAAGATTCCACAAGGTCTTCCATACTTCTTCATCAACCCCAGGGACCAACGGATTGCTTGCATATGGCTGAATTCCCATTCCCATCCAGTACCCTGTTTTTACCGTGTACTCCCCATGGTTAGAGGTCCACCATTGGAGTTGATCGGCAGGTCGGTCATTGATTATGGGGATACTAAGGACTTTGCTTGCCTCATGGTCCAAGAGTATCCTTCGTAGTTCATCCTCCTTCCACATTCCCGTGCCCTCCTCAATAAAATCAGCCACCATCAGTCCCGCTTCTGCCTCGACATTAGGGGCTGGTTTGATCAGTTCCCTTCCGCTCGGAATCCACTTGTTGTTCCATAAGTTAACACAACCCCGTTACCGATACTCCATCCCAAGCCTTCCAACAATAAGGACTTTGATCCCCACATGCTACGCCAAGTATAGCTTGGATCATAGCCCCTCCTAGCTTCGAGAATTGTGGAATGTTTGTAATACCTAGCTTTCAGAACCTTGCTTACCAACGACTCCGTATTTATAGCCAGCCTCCATACTTGTTTTGCAAGGAGTGCTTGGTTAAAAACCCCGAGGTCACGAAAACCCAAACCTCCTGTGCTTTCAGTTTACAGAGCTTCGGCCAACTCCACCAATGTTTCCTCCTCTTCTCCTCGGTCGTACCCCACCAGAATTTAGCTATCATCGCATGAATCTCCTCAATTAGACCGTCTGGAAACGAGAACAGACTCATCATGTAAGTGGGTATGGCTTGAACAACGGATTTGATAAGAACCTCTTTCCCCGGTTGTGGCAGAAGGTTTTCCTTCCATCCTTGTAATTTCTTCCAGATTCTCTCCTTAATTGCCCCAAAAGCAGCTTTCTTTGACCTACCAATAATGGTAGGCAGGCCCAGATGCTTCTCATGCCGTTCTACCTCATTAACCCCCAAAGTGGCACACAAGGAAATTCGAACAGACCTAGGAACTTTCTTGCTGAAAACAACATCCGACTTAGCGTAATTAATTTTCTGTCCCGATGCTCTTTCGTATTTACTGATCACATCAGCTATTGTCGAGCATTCACTTAGATTCGCTCTCGCAAACAAGATGTTATCGTCAGCAAAGAAAAGGTGTGAAATTCTCGGCGCCCCTCTACAAACCATGGCCCCGTGGATTTTCCCATTGTTCACTCCGTCTTTTAGCAAGTAGGAAAACGCATCTGCACATATCAGAAATAAATACGGGGAGATAGGATCTCCCTGCCGAAGCCCGCGACTCGGCTTAACAAGTCCAGAAGGTTTCCCATTGATTAGAAACGAGTGGGCCACAGTCGAGACACACTTCATGACACGGTCCCGCCAACCCGCCGAAAAGCCCATCCTCCGCATTAAGTGGTCTAGAAAAATCCATTCCACCCGGTCGTAGGCCTTACTCATGTCGAGTTTAAGAGCAATGTTCTCATGTTTGCCTTCCCCACCCCTTTTCATGGCATGAAAAATCTCAAACGCGATAAGGGCGTTATCCGTTATCAGTCTTCCGGGAGTAAACGCACTTTGGTTTTCAGTGATCACTGTATTCAGGAACGGTTTCAGCCGATTCGCCAGAACTTTTGAAATAATCTTATAAATAACATTACACAAACTGATAGGACGAAACTCAGTAACTTTCCTGGGAGAATTTCATTTCGGAATCAGGACCACATTTGTTGCATTTATTTGATCAGTGCTTTCAGCTCCTGCCCACCATCTTCGAACGTACTCGCATATATCGTCACCAACAATGTTCCAGTGCCGTTGATAGAACAAAGCATGCATACCATCCGGACCGGGAGCTTTGTTAGGATGCATAATAAAAAGAGCTTCTTTCACTTCCTCACAAGTAACCGGTTTATCAAGACTCAAATTCATATCCTCCGTTACAGTCACAGGGACGCACTCCAATACCACTTCCGAATTGACGGGATTGCTTGTGGTAAATAAAGTAGCATAGTAGTCCTCAATTACCTTCACAATCTCCTCCTCCTTCGTACACCATCTACCCGCCTCATCCTCGATACCCATAATAGCATTCTTTCGCTTCCTTTGTTTCGCCTTATGGTGAAAGTAGGTGGTATTTTTGTCACCGTCCCGGAGTTCATTGCTTCTAGCTCTCGTAAACCAGTATGTTTCAATTTGTCTTCGTAACTCCTCCAAATCAGACGCCAATTCCCTGCAATTCCGTAGCATATTCGCCCCTGGTGGTTGTTTTTGCCAAAAGTCCAACTCAGCTTCTTTTCACGTAACCGCTTCTTTATGTCCCCAAATTTCAGCTTGGCCCAACTCGATAAACTCGCCGCACATGCTCCCACACGGTCAGGAACATTCCCAGCCACTGCCCCCACCCACGCCTCCTTTACTACCTCTTTACATTGAGGATCCGCTGCCCAAAATGGTTCGAACTTGAATCCCCTCTTACCCCGCATTCGATTATGAGGCATCTCCTGTTTTATAATTATCGCCCCATGATACGAAGCGAAAATTGGGAGGTGTTGCACAATCGAATTCGGGTGTAGTGCGCCAATCGGTGGTAGCAAGGGCCCTGTCCAGCCTTTCCCGGATCAAAGAATCAATAGAATTCCCTATTTGCCATGTGAACCGGTTCCCCCGAAACCCCATATCACAGAGAGCACAGTCATCAATCGCCATTCTAAACGCATCCATGAGGCTTTCGCGTCGAGGTACTCCTCCTTCCTTCTCGTCTGGGCTAGTAATCTCATTAAAGTCGCCGAAAAGTACCTGTCGGTAATGGACTCCCCCCCGTTATCCTACGCATCAACTCCCATGTTTTATGTTTGTTAACCGCTTCCGGCCACCCATAAATTCCTCCAGCCCGCCATCTCGCCCCATCCCTCTCCTCAGTGACTTCAACTAAGATGTGATTTTTGCTATAAGAAACCAACTGTGCCGTGACATGACTGACATCTCTCCACCAGAGCCCCAAACCACCCGACCTCCCTTGGCTACTAAGACATAAACCCGAAGTAAAGCCACATTTATTACGAATTTTCTCTAACTCTCTCGCGTTCATCTTCATCTCCATAACAAAAATAATATTCGGTCCCTCCCTCCAACACCAATCACGGAGGGTTTCAACTGTCAAGGGATTCCCCAACCCTTGACAGTTCCAACTCATAATTTTCATTGTTGTTCGCGGTGCTGGGCTTCGCCAGTCACCGCTACTTCCATACGTGTGGCCACATTTGATTATATTCCTCAACACATAATCGCTTACTTCCTTCACGTCTACCGTATTCTCCTGTCGCCTCCTCCAGCCCAACATCCACACCCTTTCTTTTGTGTCCATGCTCCCCAGCCATAAGAATCCCCTCCCCCCTCGGCTTTATTCGTTGCTCATCCTTCTTCCGAATCCTCACTTTACGCCTACCCTGTTTTGACCTCATGCTGGCCTCCCCCTCCACCACTGATGCCCGTCGTTGAGGGTATCAAAGATAAAATTTATAATTCCTAAACTTTAACTATAGATAGTGAAAGTCAAGGGTCGAACCACAGAGAGGTGGGGAGTGTTTATTGTTTAAGGTCAATGTTTTAAGGTAACAAATTGGGGGGTTTGGATTGGTTGTCACTAGGTTTAGAATAAAAGATAAAAATAAAGCAAGTAAATAAAGATGATAATAAAACAATAATAAAAGAGATGCTAGGATGATCGGGTAACAAATAGCTAAGGTAATATAAATCCTAAGGTCAACATGTATTGCAGTCGCGTAAAGGGTGTAACATATCCTTTCGGTCTATGGTACCTAATAGCTCCTTTCGGCCTATGCTATTAGTTCCTAGGTCTCACAATTATTGGGTGTCAACAATAAGGGTGATTCCTAAATTCTAGGTCACATACCTTTCAGTCTTAAGTAACCTAGCCGTCTTAAGGTGTAAACCAATGCCCTTCCCGTATCTCTTAATCTTGGGTAGGTCATTACTAACATCCTACAAGTCTCCTTTCAGTCTCATTGTAAGGTATTATAATTTACGAATTAAAACGAACAGAAAACAAACGCGAGTGGGTCGACCGACCGGCTAGCCCAGTCGGCCGACCACAGCCTTGGTCGACCGACCCATTATGTGAGTCGGCCGACCACGGCCCTGCTACAGGTCATCTCGGAACCTATACTACCTACGCATATTCATCCCCTACATCCTAACATATGAAATTTAGCTACTCATGGAAATTGAAATAATAACAATAACATTAATAAAAACGGAATTCATGATGAACATTAAACTAAGCATGCGATAACAATAAAGGCTTTGGGATTCTAACTTAAACCGGATACTAATAATTCTAAGACAAGAACAATTGATAAACTGAAATTGAAAGAAGAATTACCGTAATATGGATTAAGGCAGAAAAGAACAAGCTTTATTGATTATCGTGGAAGGATTGATGAACAATGAATAAAACTTACAAAACAATAACTTTGAAAAGAGAAAACTAAAACTAAAGATAAATTGAGAGTTTGTAATTAGATGCAGAAATAAACTAAACTACTGGATTAAGAACTGAATAGAAAACTGAATCCTTAACCCTAATCCCGTAACTTAGCTTAAATAGGCGGAATTAAAGAGTTTCCTAATGACCTAAATACTTTAATGGGCTTTGCGGAAACTTCTGGGTCTGCGCAGAGGTCGGTCGACCTACTTTGTGGGTCGGTCGACCCAATTTCGGGACTGCAGCGCGCGTCGATCTTAAAACAGCTGCCATTTCTTCGTTACTTATCGTAATCAAGCGATTCTTGCGGCGTTGGAAAGCTAAGAGGATAAGCTTTCTCCTCCAACTGGAATCACTCTATTATCAGCTCTATAACTCGAGATATAGCCATTTGAAACAGGCTGCAATGTCGTGGATCGATTCTTTGCTATATGCACCTTTGCTTATGCTATCTTCAGGCCTTGAAATGCGCGCTAGGCTTGTTCTTTCGTGTCCTTAGCTATAAAAATCACTTGAGGGCGGATTTGGTTTAAAATCGCCCTTTTTCCGCATAATTCTGCAAAATAGCATAAAAATACGAAAGTAGACAAAAGTTGGGAAATAAAGGCTAAAACATCGTAAATGAGCGACCAAATGCGTGTAAAAATAGATGTAAAACATCATAAAATAGACACGCATCAACCACCTTCGAGTTGCTCTCATTCATGATCCCATTAGGAGCAGTCTAATAATTATTTGATGAGGTACCCTCGGAAACTCGTATACACTCATTACTGCCCTCCGTCTTTGCCTCCTCCTTTGATCCTTCGGTGGATATCGAAACATCACGAAGTAGTTCAACCATACGACTTATCTCCTTGCCCTCCTTCTCTAACTCCTCCTCCTTCTCGAACACCAGCTTTCTCCCACCGACCCCCTTCTCCTCCGTATCCTCCTTTTTTGTAACCACCTGCCAGGGTGACGCCTTAAGTCAATCCCCATATTTACGGTTCTCGCCTATCGGTCCCGTTCTGTCCCCACAGTCCTTCTCCCCGTGCCCCAACTTTCCACAGACGTAGCAAAACAGTTGTAGGTTCTCGTAGCTAATCCGGACCCGCCACGTTTTTCCGCCCTTACCTTTCATTGTGATAGTCGGAGTCAGGGGCTTTCGAACATCCAGTATAACTCGCAATCGCATCGATCTATTAATAGATGGATTCACCGAATTATCAATTTCTACAAAGGTCCCTATCGCATTGCCAATATTTATCGCGTTTTCCTTATTCTGCCGTCCTATCACCGGAAGGTCATAAATACGAACCCAAGTAGGCGAAAAGAAAAGAGGTACCTCAGAAGGGATTGCATCACCTTGAAGGTCAGTCAGGATGAGAAGGTGTCACTCGAAGTGTCAGGGTTGCTCCGCTAGGATTCTGCGCTTGTCTACTGCGTTCGTAAACTCGAAAGACACTACCTTCCTTTGTTTATCCACAATTTCCCCTACTACTCTCCCTTTGGTTTTCCAAACCCTAACCATGGTTTCTATTAGGGCATTGAGATTTACCGTACGTTCCGTCCATAGTCTCCCTACTACGAAACCTGTCTCCACTCTCTGCACCTTCTCCCCATCAACGATCCAATCAACCGCCACATCATTACCCCCATCCATCCAAGTGGGTAATATTTAAACCATCATAAATTTGCGACGAATAAAATCTAAGTGGAATAATCCTACATTCCTACCCAAATTCTGAAGAAGAAATAATAGTAGGACATAAAATCCTAGTTGGCTCCATAAATGGGTGCAACGTGTATGGACAGTATTAGCTAAAAGGCAAGTGTATACGTTGGACTTATCTGGAAACAAATGCTCCTCCGGCAGTCCTCCGCCAAGAGTTTTATACTTTCATATGACGCGTCTAGATTAGGCAAAACGCCAACCTACTACAGTACTGTATTGCACTTGCATAATCATTTTTCGTCATATAATTAGCAAATCTTTTGTTTTTCGACATAATTTTTTATCATAAAAAATGGTCACTATTTACCTAAAAATGGTCGTTATTTATCAAAAAGTGGTCATATTTTCTCGGTCGCACGTGAAATAATAGTATAACAAAATTTGCGTTATTTAATATAGTCATAATATAGTTATATAGAGTATGAAGTATTATTTTTGCATCTCTTGTTCCTTACTTTTGATCAATACATTATATTTGGAACATCTTATCTATATTAATATAAGAATATTTCATGCAATTTCGTGTGTCCACTGTAAGAATTATGGGCCTATACAGTAATATATGTGGACAACTACTTATTCGGTAGTAATTGTATTTGTGCGCTATCAATTAAGTTAAGCCCAAATATAAAGTGATCCACTACGGTGTATTAATTACGGGCTTATATACGTCTTAAAAGGTATGGGCCTGACTATTATCTAAGTGTAGATAGCCATTAGGTTTATAATGCATGATGGGCGCATTATACTAAGGAGACTATATATAGTCACCTAGGGTTATGGTCCCTAGTAGCACACAATAACCTAATCTCCCCGCATCCCATCAGTAGAGAGATCCCTATTGGTATGTGTGTCTACTAGAAGACCTAATCCGTAGACCGTCCCTTCAGACGGTTCATCTCAACCTTTCGTCATGTAATCAGGTACGCTTCCGCATCTAGTATTACTGAATAATTTAGTATGGAGTTATTGGCCTTTAGACGGATGATTAAATCTAACATCCACGTCATCACATCCATTTTCTTTTATTTTCTATTTTTAAATAATGTAAAACCCACCACAAAACATATGGAATTAATTTATGAAAAATCAACTTTGTTAATAGAATTTTATCGAATAATCAATACAAAACTTCAATGAACGACTATCCTCAATTCCTTATATAGCATAAATAATACAATATTAAAATGCAAAATTTTCTCAAAAGTTTATCAATACTCAAAAAAAAAAAAATGAACAAAAATGAACAAAAAAATATTATTAGACAATGAAAATATAAAAGATAAAAATATGCTAAAACAAATAACGTTATTATATTATTTTACAAGCTTTTAACTTTAACATTTTGACCATCATAATAACAAATTTTCGTGATATTACTAATTTTGAGTATTTTTGAATAAGAAATAATTTTCAACAAAGAAATGTTAATAAATAATATTGTTTTAATTTTTAATTTAAAAAATGAGGTTTACAAAAAGTTAACAAAATAAATAAACTATAAAACTCTGTTAAGTAGATTTTAGAACATTTCGTTAAAATAATACTCTAAAGTAATTCGTTACAGATATTGAGCTTATACACAAAATGAGTAAATCTACAAATTTTGTTATCATGTTTTAACACTGAATTCGTGCATTTTTTCAATTTAAAACATGTGCAAACTTTATACCCTTGCAATTTTTACTTGTGTATTAAATTATTATCATTATAAAAGAAGTAGTGTATAAAATATACATGTATTTTGATTTAACATTTTAAACATTATCATTATATCAATTTTTTTGAAACTATATATACCCGTGCAATTTTGCACGAGTTAAAAACTAGTTTAAAACAATTGAGATAAAATGAAATGAAAATGCTAGAAGCCTAGAAATAAAACTCCATATTTCCGTTATTGAATATTGGAAGTGATAACATTTAATCAAGTGAATTTGATGAAGGTGTGAAGTGTAATAATTTATTTTAGAGACCGCTGCTTGACGCTTACCATGTCATCCCACAAACTTGTATACAAACATGTAATTATTTTAATCTATGAACTTTAACTACATTCCCAACAATAAAGAGGTTTGTCAACAATATGTCAACAATCTATAAACCTTAACTACATAAACATTTGTTGACAAACCTCTATTGATTGTGGATTTCCATGATACGTTGTACTGAATGTATAAAATCTTTTATATACCACTAATAATATGTCAACCTGCGACAGAATCTTTCATCTAATTATGGAACGAAATTAAATGGATTTGTAGAGAAAATTAAATATAATATCCTAATTAGATGTGATTGTGAATATATCACCGCATTCTCCAACGTTCTCCTTTGGGTGATAGAGCTACACATTGTGTATAGAAAAACCCATACACGACCAATCACATCTCGCCACGTGTATAACCATAGTTAATTTACATTAGTTAGTGCTAGGGTAAATTAGTAATTATATAAATGTTGTTAAGTTTTTAACCACATGTAGTTAGCATAATTTAGGAATATTTGTTACTTTGTTAAGATTTTATTATGTTTTACTAAGTTAATAATTTTAAAAAATATTTTGTTATTTTTTGTATTTAGTTTCGGAAATATTAATTAGTAATATTGTTGGAATTTTTTTTTGTAAATTAATATTCTAGAAAATAATTTTTTTTGTATTTAATTAATTTACACGTTTTTTGTATTTAATTAATTTACACGCTTTTTTGTATTCTACTAACTAAAACAAAATTTAATAAAATACAAGATAAAAATATTCCATGTAATTAATTAATTCGAAAAACACATAGAATATTCTATAACTAACTGAAATGATTTTTTTAAAAATTATAATTTCCAGAATATTAATTTTTATTAATAACAATACCGATTTTATTTATAAAAAAATCGAAAATAAAAATTATTATTACTTAAAAAATTATTATTATTGATTAATTATTAACTAAAACAAAAAATTTAAAAATAAATCCAAAAATATTTATTGATTCTACTACATATTACAAAAATATTTATTTTACAAATAAAATCATTCAATTTTGTTAAGAGAATAAAATTTAAACAAAATAACAAAATTTTCTAAATTAATGCTAACTGCATGTTAACTAAACTTGTAAAATTACTAAACTATCCTAAAACTAACTAATGTTGTTTGAGTTGGGTTATCTATGTGGCGCGACGTGATTGGTCGTGTATGGAGTTTTTCATACACAATGTGTATCTGTAATCTTTTCCGGTTTTAGGACGTTGAAGGATGGTGGTAGACTGGTAGGGGAGCAGAACGGAAAAGGCTACAGATATACATTGTTAATGAAAAAAACTCCATACACGAAATGTATGGAAATGTATAAAAGAGAAATTATTATTGTTGGTCTCTTGGGTATTGCGAGGACTTGGGTACTGCAATGAGTAAATCGGATTTTTTTAAGGTTTTGAGAATTAATTAACACGGTTATATTAATTACACACGGTTAATTAGGTGGTTTTCAATTAATTTCAGTTTTTTATTTGTTTTAGTTTGGTGATATGGAAAGATGATCAACTCGGTTAAACATAATTGATTTAAAAAACTAAAATTGTGAGATTGAGTGAGAGACTTGCATTAACCTAATTCTGATCCACATTGTGCCACATATACAGTTTTCCAAGATTCTTTTATGTATATAATGATAATGATACATTAACGAGCTAAAATACTTTGCGATTTATCACATTTTTTTCTTATTGCAATATAATATAACTTTTTATAACTAAATTCAATGAATCCGATCATCCGCGATCAAGTCCCTCAAGATTTAAAAAAAAAAAAAAAAAAAACTTAGCTAGCCAAAACAATAATTAAGGAGATAACTACCAAAGTGTAAAGCAGCTACGTCAGAAGGACATCAAGCGTTAGGATGTGTAACAATTTGATGATGATAGAATATTATTTGCCAACTAACCAACCAAGATGATTGAATATGACCCTCAATTCTATTTCCTTAATCTAATTTAACTGTTCAAAAGTGTTTAAAATTGTCTTAACTTAAAAATCTTCATTATCTGTAAATCGTCTCAATTTAAGACGGTCCTTTAAAGTGCTGTATATTATATGACCACATCAAGTCACATGAATTTTATTTAATCCTTAAAATGCTTATTTTCTTCCTTTTTCTGGGTAAACATTATTTCTTCAATAAAACACTCCACTCATATTAAACACCCTTAAATAACAGAATCCAACAAAATTCCCCAAAAAATTTAGCTGATAAATCTTAATTGTTAGGAGCAATTGGTGAAATTAATCTATTGAGTTCATCTGGGCTGATCTCAATTTCTGATATTAAGCTTGTTTTTCTTTCATACAATTCGTCGAACAATTGATGTGCACGCATAATCTGGTGAGTTACTGTAGTTTGTCATTTTCATTTGTACTGGGAGTTTATATATTCATTGTACTTTGATTATACAGTACTTTTAACGACTTTTTCCCCTAAAAATATCCTCTTTGTTCCTTGTTTTCGTGAATTGGTTGAATTGTCAATTCCATGGTGATTTAATTAACTCTTGTTTTCCTCTTATTTTATGTAGGAATTGCTGAAACTGGAATTTCGAGAAGATTGATAAAGTGGGTGATTTGTAAAAGTTGAAACTTTTGTTTTGATTTGATTTCAGCAGAATTGGGCGTTAGAAGTTAAAATTATTGATTCCAAGAAAAAAATGATTATGATGTTGTGAAGCTCCAAGTTTTAGCAATTTAGGAGGTGGGTTTTGGCTAAGAATTGGTTTAGTTGGTGAAATCATTGAGTTTCATGTGAATGAGTTGGTGCCCTTGAGGATTTTGATTCATTACAGTTTAGATACCCGAGTCCGGCAATTGAGTGGAATCCAGTTGAGATATCTCTAATCAGATTGTGAAATACAGCATTTCATGTGAATGAGCTGGTGCTCTTGAGGATTTTGATTGTATGATTATAGTTTAGATACTAGGGTTTGACTTTGAGTGCGAATCCAATTATAGTTTTATATGATCAGCTTGGATTTGGTGATAGTGGAATTTGATGAGCTATAACCAGGGATCTGTATTAATGATGGATGATTCTCAAGGTGGATCGAATGCTTTGCCTCCATTCCTTACAAAGACTTATGAGATGGTGGATGATCCCACTACTGACTCGATCGTTTCTTGGAGTTCGAATAATAAGAGCTTCATTGTGTGGAACCCTCCTGAGTTTTCCAGGGATTTGTTGCCCAAGTTCTTTAAGCATAATAACTTCTCAAGCTTCATCAGACAGTTGAACACTTATGTAAGTGGAACCGAGAATTATTTTGTGAAAACTTCTGTTTTTTCAAGTTAGTAATTTTTATGTTCTATGGTTATTTTCGTCATGCATTGTTTGGAAATAGCTTCAGCATCTCTGTATTCAAACACAGTCCAAGGTTGCATATATTAAACTCCCTTTCCCGTTGTTTGCACGAGCCCTTGAGACATTGGGTTAAGTCGTAGTATTCTTACTCTGTGTTTACTTCTGCATTTGCAGGGTTTTAGGAAAGTTGATCCTGAACAATGGGAGTTTCAAAATGATGATTTTATAAGAGGGCAACCGCACCTTCTGAAAAACATACATAGGCGAAAGCCGGTTCACAGTCACTCTATGAGTACTTTGCAAGGGAACGTGAGCTCTAATCCTGTAACTGATTCCGAAAGGCAGAAATATAAGGATGATATTGAGCGGCTAAGACATGAAAAAGAGTTGCTTCTTTCAGAATCACAAACACAGAAGCAGGACGAGTTGGGTATTGCGTCAGAGGTGCAATTAACAAAGGAGCGGCTGCAGTATATGGAACAGCGTCAGTCAAATTTAGTCTCTTACTTATCGCGTATATTGCAGAAACCCGACCTTGGCAACATTGTGCCTCAGTTAGAAGACCACGATAGAAAGAGACGGGCTTCTAGGCCTGACCAATTTCATGATGATATAACCAACGAAGATAGTATGGGTAGTTTACGGATATCTAGAAGAGGAAGTCCTGATGATGCCTACACTTTGGATTTAGATACTACAATCTTGGAGAGGCTAGAATCTTGTTTAGTGTTCTGGGAGAATTTAGTTCATGAAGTAGGAGAAGAATATATGCACAAGATTTCACCTTTGGAGTTGGCGGAATCCACAACTTGTGTGGAGAGTCCAGCAATCTCTTACACACAACTTAATTTTGACGTCCCATGTAATTTGTCGGAAATTGATGTTAATTCTGATCCTCCTGCACCTGCTGTTCAACGGAAAGATCACGAAGCTCCAAAAAGAGTAAATGATGTGTTTTGGGAACAATTTTTGACTGAAAATCCCGGTTCCTCTGACGCACAGGAAGTGCAATCTGAAAGAAAAGACCCTGGCCCTGGAGTGAAGGAGAAAGACAGTAGATTGATAGATCATGGAAGTTACTGGTGGAATATCAGGAATGCTAATAATCTAGCTGACAATGTTGGGCAGCTTACTCCAGCAGGCAGAAGCTGATGTCCAGATAACAATTTTGACTTTCATTGCCATAGCTGTTGGTGTAAATATAGGTAAGATTGTCTTTTTTTTGTTTTGTTTTGTTTTTTCGTTTATGTGAGTAGTTGATGTTGATATGACGTTGTAATATTATTGTAACATATTCCCATTGTTCATTAACACCATGCTATATTAGTTGAGATTTGAGAATCTTGTTGTTTAATCCGACAGCCTGTCAGTTGATTGCTATCGTTTTTTTCCGAATGTCTCATTGAATCGTATGCTCATTAATTAGTGTGACGTAGCGTGCCATTGATTCAGTGATATTCTTATACTGGTTTTGTGGACACAACTATTTACTGATTTAATCGTAGGGGTAAGAGTGCATATATTCGAACCCTCTCCTCTTATTCCGCTTACATTAAGGCATATTTGGATGCCTCTGTGGGCGTGGCATCACATAAACTCATCATTGTATGGGTCTTCTATTATGTATTTGGATGCCTCTTCGACTCTTCGTGTTTGATCTTTGTCATGATGGTTTTGTGTAGGCATGAGTTGTTATATTGTGATTAAGCTGGAAGGTTTGTTTGTAGGACTCGTTATAATTAGCTTCTTGTCATTGTGTCTTGTATTTTTGGTAGTGCTGAAAGCATAAAGCTGACTGCTTGACTTCTGTGTTGATTTCATGGTGTAGCACAGTAGCTTGTTATGGTTACTTTCTGGGTGTTATGTTTGAGGATGCACAATTGTACCCAATTGGGTTCTTTTGCGCCTTGGATCAGTTACTTCGATACTTCTCGTTGGCTGCGTGTCACCCAGTCGCACCCCCCAACCTTGCCATTTCATCTTATCAAAAATCACGGAACTTTTTTGCAGTCGAGTCAGGTGTAGGTACTTTTTAAGGCACAACACTCAGACACCCTAGGCCGTAGCTGTGTCTGATACTGATACTTGCAGCCGAGTCAAGTCTTATGGTACTTTTGAAGGCATACGAGACAAGAGTACTGTGTACAACTGTTAGCTTACATACTCCCTTAGGACACACGTTAGAAAATTCTTTATATTATGTCTGGCTAGCTTTTTGCTGACGTTATTATATTACCGTCTCTGACATCTCACCACTTATGAACCCATCGGAAAGCATTAGATTAACCCTGTATTCAAATTGGTTTACCCAACATTGCCTGCTTTCTGAATTCGATGCTGCATTGTCGTAACCATAACCACACTGTAAAACCTACTTCACTCAGAGTGAGTTTTCCTTATCGGAGACAAAGTTGGTAAGCTTTTTTTGCGTCCATACATGAATATTGTTTTCGTTTTCTTGTTAAGCTGAGTTCTTCCTCATCTGAGACAAATCTGGTGTTGTCTTCGTTCTTATTAAGCCGAGTTCTTCCTCGTCTGATGTTTTTGGCGGTCAGTTTCTATCTTCTAATGCACGT
Organism: Silene conica; assembly: GCA_029255685.2. Taxonomy (NCBI): domain Eukaryota; kingdom Viridiplantae; phylum Streptophyta; class Magnoliopsida; order Caryophyllales; family Caryophyllaceae; genus Silene; species Silene conica. The sequence continues at coordinate 83,023,507 of CM055314.2, forward strand.
AATAAACTTACATTCACACAACACTGTTACTTAGTCCTCTGTTCCCTGTACTGCATCATCACAAACATATTTCCAACCCGAAACCGATACTATATTTTGTGATGTGAAAAAAAGGAAAATTAGAAAGTCAAAGTCAACGCATATTTTTTTTTGACGGAAAAGTCAACGCATATTAGGTAAAGAGAAAGGTAGTGGAGTGGGGATATCTATGATCTATCTAATAAAGGAAGTCTCTTCTTGTCATTTGTCAAAGTTGTTAAAAAGAGAACCCTTGTTTCCCAAGTCACTACTTTTCAATCTTTCTACACCACCAATTTTAGATTCACAGCTCATTTTTTACAGATAAAATTCGCCATAAATTTGCGATGGGATATAAAGAGGTAAATGGGAGAGGGTTGTGAATAAGCTTGTGAGTTGTGAGTTTGTGACCATCACAAGGAAGACAAACGGTTTTAGAGTTGTGAATAGCCAAGACAAAAAAAACTTAGAGTCGTGTTTGTGAATTGTGACTTGTACACTTTACCATGCATTAATGCTTTTGCTTCTTGGTCATAAATATTTGGATGATATCGGGTTACCATGTATTATTTGATTGGAAGGAGAAGATTGGTAACTTTTTTTTCCGGTGAAATGTGAATATATTGATAATTGAATGATAGTTTTTAATCACTATACAAACTGAACGACACCAATTAGACTAAATAGATAGCTCGCTATCTTAGGTCCTATTTTCGTACGGCATTTACTATTAACTTTATGCTTTACTTTCTAGATTCGAATCTAGAAAGTAAAGCAACATCTTGTATAGGTTTTAAAACTTGTTTCAGAAGAAAAGTCGGTTGCATTCCTCAAAGTATAATAATGCGTCGATTTCGGTTTTATTTTGATTTCAAATTTGATAAGAAATTATAAGATCCGAAATTTAGACTTGTATATAAGGTTTAATGTATACTAACCCGGATAATTGAAATTTTACTTATGGTCTCAAAGATTCAAATATAGATCGGGTTTATTCGTGATTGAATCCAAATATGATGTAGATTATTAGGGTGGTCCATTGACTCATTGGGCATTTGAAACTCCATTTTCGAAGAGAAGCGGTTTACTTTCATCAAAACCCAGTGAATCAAAGGACTATAATACCTTTCATGTGTGAGATGAACCACTTGGTTAATCCGTGTTATTGTTTTTCTGTTAGTCATTGTTCTAGAAAATTCAATAGGATTTCTTATAACAAAGCAAAAAAACTTTTGATTAAGGTATAGAACTTGGTGCGGTAATTGTCTCACCTCGTCCCTTAATAGTGGCGTCAGTGGTTCAAACCTCGCTCATGAAAATAGAGTAGAAACTTTATAGCTAGATGTTTACTCTTTTGAAGATGAGGTTATTGCTCACTCTTATAATTATGGACCATTTTATGTTAATACTTAATATAATGATATTTTTCATTATTATTAAGAGATTACTTTTCAAAAGTGGATTTTCAACACAAAATATAAAGTATCACTTTTTCTGGTTTCACAGTAAATTGTCGGGCTAAACAACTATTGACAAATAAAACATGTTTCCACATTTCCATCCAATGATCCAAACTATTGTTAGGCCGTGTTCTTCTCTGCTGAAATGAGCTGAATTGAATTAATTGGAGTAGAGCTTAATTGAACTAAGTTGAGTGGAATTGAGGTGAACTGAATTTAGTTGATTTAAAAGTTAATTTGGTGAAGATTAATTGAACATAATTGATTAAGCGTAAAGAAAACCTAATGAAATACATCCAAACAAAATTGAAAAGAGCTGAAATTAAGCCAGACTAGGTAGCACCAAAACGGACACGGACACAGACACGGGACACGGCATGCCATGAAATTTAGGACACGGGACACGGCATTTAAATTTAATAAAATATACATTTTATAGTTATAAATTTTTGATTTTGTTTTTGTAAAAGTATTTGTTATTAATTTTAAATAAGTGAATGTAAAACTTGCCCTTGATAATAAATTTATTTTCATTCCTCATCCGAATCAATATTCTAATTGATCTCTTTCGATAACGTATTTCTCATCTCAAGAACATCATTCACCGCAAATGATAACCAAATATCGTGGACACGCGATGGACACGGCTCAAATCCCATGGACACGTGTCGGACACGTGCCCAAATAAATGTAGAAAGTTGGACACGGCTGTTTAGGTGTTGGACACGTTTCGGCGTGTGTCCGTGGAGTGTCGGTGTCGGACACGGTACGGCTCATTAGTAGAAGTGTCGTGCTACCTAGAAGCCAGAAAGAACAGTGCCTTAATCAACAATAACGGATTCACAAATTCTCATTACAAACAGACGCTTTTCATTACAACAAAAGGACTTTCTTACAAGACCATACCCAAGTAGTGGTCACGATAATTAGGTCGTGACCCGGTTTTACTCTTAATTCCACCTTATTAATTTTAATCTATTTTCACCCTCCTAAACACTATCTAGGTCATCAACTCAATCATTTTTCCATTTTCCAAACATTTTCAATCATTTACCACATTTTCTACCTCACCAAAATCTTTCTTTTACCATTCATTTTATTATTTTTTAATTCTTCAACCAATCACAATGGTACACCTAAGTGGTCACAAATACAGTCAATTTTATTCAACAATGGTCACAAATTGACCTTGGTTGAGCATATGGTCACAAATTAACAAAATGATCACCACTTCATCAGTTTAATTATTTTATTAATTATGACTAAATAAGGTCATGACCACCCTTATGACCTTGTTTGGAAATGGTCTGACGATAACTGACAAACTAAGTGAAAACGAGGTTATAAGAAGTCTTTTTAGAAAGACGGTCACAGGCGAAACTTATTAGAGCATCAATAACAATGGAGAATTACCTCTCCATCCTCCATTATGGAGAAAAAAAACTCTCCACCTCTTTAATAACCATGGAGAAAATCTCCATGTTCATGGAGAAAATGGTGGAGCTCCATGAACATGGAGAAAAAGATGGAGAAAAAGGAGAGGGAATGTGGGGTAGTTGTGGGGTATATACATTAAAAAAATTAAACCCAACTCAATTGAACTCAACTCAACACTAATTTGTACACTCAATTGAACTCAACTCAACTCTAATTTGTACACTGAACTCAACTCAACTGAACTCAACTTAACAATTATATTAGTTATCAAAAATAATAAAAAGTAAAAGATAATTGGATTGTGGGTGGGGTAGATAGATTAAAAAAATGAGTAGGAAAAAAGTAGGTCCCATAATGGAGAGAATTACGGAGAAAAAACCATCCATTGTAATTGGAGAAAAATAGATGGAGAAAAATAGATGGAGAGAAAGAGATGGAGAGAAAAGATGGAGAAAAAGCTATCCATTGTTATTGATGCTCTTAGAATGGATTAAAGACTTGAGAGTTGTTACATGTATTTTCTACACTTGACATCTGATTTAACTGATTTTGAAAGACACATGTTCATGTTTGAGTATCTTTTACACATGAAAGACTAAGACAACAAAGCAACATGTTGCTCAAGTTGCTTAACCAAGCCAATCATCCTTTGAGTATTTTTAACTCTTTCTCGGCTCTGTTCTTGTCGGAAAATGGAACTATTTGGTGACTTTGGCTTATTATTATTGTCTTCACTCAGTCACGGTTCAAGACGTCTTAATAGAACGGTTCATACCAAATGTTATTACAAAAGGTTTAACATAAGCAGTTCTTAAAAACCTAATAAAAAAGTGAGTGGCTTATTATCAGGATTAGTAGGTCTTGTTTAGAACGACTTTAAGTAAAAATCTCTCACAATACCTTTTCATCGGTTGTGAGTCTGGTCTTAATTTAAGATGATCTTAAAAGATGACTCTAATTGGCGGAGACATATCACATGCAACAATCTGGGTGCCGTGAAAGAGGAGAATGAAAACTCAATAATATTGCTCCTTTTGAATATGTTGTTAGGCGTCCCTGCTGGGGTATTGATTTCATAATTAGATGAATTTATTGCACTCTTGTTCAAATAATAATGAAGTAATCAAACACATTAATCACTACACAACCGATCTAAATTTAAGATGGTCTAATAAAATGACTTTAATTAATTGAAAAATGCCACATATACGAGTGTCAAGAAAAAAAAAGAATGAAAATTTAATAATATTACTCCTTTAACATATACTGATTACTGTTAGACGTATTTGTTAATTTATCGATTTCATAATTGGATAATTTAAATAATGAACCAATCAAACGCATGTGTAATAACAGACATGATCATGCTTATCAATAAATCAAAGATCAATGATCTAATTTTGTCTGCCATTTGTTTAATTTTGTTAGCTTAATTAGTAACATCGTGGACAAAAAAAAGTGCTAATTACCAATAATTTTGAAATATCTATTATAATTACTAATTAACATGTTTTAAGGATTTGCTACACTATCTACATAAAGTTTTATTCTTTGTCTCATATGATCATTAACCGTTTATTGTTTAGGCATAATTAACCACTAAATCAACTTTAATATGAAAATATTCTCTTTTTTTGCCTAAAGAAATGTAGTCCCTAAAAGATAATAATAAATTAAATAAAATATATTCGCCCTGTTTATTTGTTTACTATTGATTTTGGCACAAAGACCAGAAAAAAAAGAGGATAGAAATCGATTATCAAATGATTAGTGAACGACCAAATTGCTCATCAAAGTCATTTCAAATATAAAAAAATAAACAATTAAATAAATGACCTAGATGGAATAGTTTTTTTTTTTTTGATAATAAAGCTCTGTTCTTTCTGGCTTAATTTCAGCTTTTTTCAATTTGTGTTGGTTGTATTCCGTTAAGTTTTATTTACGTTCAATCAATTATTTTCAAGTAATCTCTTCACAAAAGTAACTTTTAATTCAACAAAATTCACTTCACCCCAGTTCCACTCAATTTAGTTCAACTAAGCTCTACTCTAATTTATTCAATTCAGCTCGTTTCAGCCGAAAAGAACAGGACCTTAAGTCTCACATCAACTCATAGAGTTGTCGTGCAAGCAAAAGAGGATCTATCTTACACTACAATCTTAATTTTATGCGAATACACTATATTTACCTTTTCATACCAAATTATTTAGAACTAATCTTAGGAAGAAAAGCAAAAGTATGCTTAAAATAATTTTGTTCTTTTGCTCATTTGTTTGATATCAAAGGGTTGCAATAAGCTGAAATCGCTCGATTAATTTTGAAATCCGGTTTAGCCATATTTGTTCGAACTTTAAGTTTTATTAAAGCTTCTCGTGATCCTTGGTAAGTCTGTAACGTTAAAAAATCTAGGTTCGTTCTTTGTATTTTAAACCTATTTTTAGTATCTTATAATTAATACTGTAAATGCTATTTTCACGACTTAACTTCGAGAAATCAAACATAGAATTGAATATAAGAAACTAACTCTACGACCCCAAATTACAATTTACTAGATAAAAATTAACGAGTTTGAACCAGATCCAACCTTCGACTCTAACTTTCAACTCAAACTCAAATTTATCTTTAAATCTAATTTAGATCAACTCGGTGAATTTCACTCTAACTAAAGGTTATTAAGGTTTTGACGCCAACACTTATATATACTATATAAAAACACTTCATAAGTACTAATTTACTAATTTATCATATGATTTTTTGTGTATTTAACTTATATTAAATTTAAGACGTATAATACCGATTTTAGACCAGAATTTAAGCACGCAAGACAGTCAAATAGTCATGAGTTTCGACTGATTACTGATATCAATACAACATCATTGGTCACCACACCCTCTACCCATGCATATGTCTTTCTGCCACTTGTAACTTAATTAATTACTTAATCCTTAATCCAAAACACAAAAAGTGTTCTTTAGCAACTACTCGTATCTTTGATTAAGCTTACCTATAATCAATCATCAATTCATCACACATATCACTAATAATTAATGCATATTTTGTACGACTAATAGGTAAGATAAGGGACTCAACTATAAATTTTTTTACAGATAAGGGACTCAACTTTCAAATTATACAGTTAGAGGACTCTCTAGTAACACCGTTATCTTTGCCGTTAAATCAAACCTAAACTGTTACGGAGTATGTATTATTTTACACAAAATCTGTTAAAGATAGAGATCATGTCAAACATGAAAACAAATCAAGTCAATAATTCAAAGATGGCAAAGCAATATTCCAGGAACAAATCACACGATTCATGCGTATGATTTGTATACATTTTCCATATTTATTTTATTCTATAAGTTGTTAATATTTGCTTCCTAGTTTACCTCAAACTCTTGCAAATGTATCTTAGTCTAGCCTATGTATTTTCTATATATACTAACCTATGTAATCACTTCTAAGTAAGAAATACAATTACAATAATTCTCATAAAACTTATATGGTATCAGGAATCACATCGATCCTTTTACTCGTAACCGTTTTCGCTGCACTAACCACCGTCGACGTACCAATGGCAACCACCAGCCACCAAATACCCAATACAGCCGAACAAAAAAAACCCCTCCTCTCGGTCTCCTTCCCGTCCTGCACAAAATTAACCCCGACCAACTACCGCGCCTGACACTACCAAATTAACCGCCTCTTCCTTGGTTTTGGCCTCTTTTCGTACCTCGATGGCACAACCACACCACCACCGAAAACAGTAACACCAGCCGCAACCACCACCGACACCGACCCTCAACCTATCCCAAATCCGGCCTATAAGACTCGGTTCCGTCAAGATCAACTTATTCTTGGTGCCCTCGCTGGCACTCTTGACGAAGCCGTCGCCCCAGTTCTCCTCGATGCAATCACCTCGCACGAGGCTTGGACAACCCTAGCCACAACCTACGCCAACCCTTCCCGAGGACACATCCTCCAACTAAAGGATCGTCTTCGAAACATATCTCACACCGGAAAAACTATATCCGAATACATGCTTGCCATCAAAGAATGCACCACACAACTCGCTCAACTCGGCAAACCGGTCGACGCCGAGGATATCACCTCACAAATCATCACCGGCCTCGACTATAACCTCTTTAAACCCGTCATTGATGTCGTTCGTGCTCGTGACTCACCTATCTCCTTTGAGCTTTTCCACGAAAAACTCATACAACATGAACTCACCATTAAACACCAATCATCCGCCACCAATTCCAACGGTTTTACACCATCCGCTCATGCCGCCTATACCCGTTCTTATCATCACCATAACAACAACTCACGCTCCAATAACTCGAACTATAACAACCAATCTCGCAACACCTCTCAAACCCAAAATTCGTACCCTAATACCTATCAAAACCGAAACCAGAACACCAACAACTCCACCCCGAATCCATTTCGCGGCCGTTGTCAATATTGTCGTGCAACTGGCCACGTCATCAGCTACTGTCCCGATTTTAAGAAAGACTACCCTAATGTTGTCTTTCCACCACCAAATCGACAACAGCCGCGCCCTATTGCTCACACTGCCACGACTTCAGCCGGCCCCTCCAACTCGTATCTCATCGATAGTGGGGCTTCCAACCATATCACCAATGATCTAAGTACGCTTTCCTTTCACACACCCTATGAAGGACCCGATGATCTTGTGATCGGTGATGGCTCTTCGTTATCGATCTCTCACCTTGGTTCTTTTTCTATCCCACTTCTAATCATAACTTATGCTTTAATAATGTCCTTTTCGTACCTAAAATATCGAGACCCTTGATTTCCGTTTCACAATTTTGTCATGATAACCATGCCTATGCTTTATTCTCATCTACCTCGTTTTGTTTTAAGGCACTCAAGACGGGGGAAATTCTACTTAAAGGACCGTTCATTGATGGCTCCTACCAATGGCGACCACCCTCAACCACATCGCCTTAAGCTCTTCTAGCCAATAAAGCCTCGAGTATTTTGTGGCATACTCGCTTAGGCCATCCTTCCAATGCAACTTTACGTTTGTTAAACTCTAGTTTTAATTTTCAAATTTCTGATTTTATGCATTGTAATGCTTGTCTCGTAAACAAAAGTCAAAAGCTTCCTTTCTCAACCTCCACGTTAAAGTCCAGCGCACCACTTGATCTCGTATTCTCCGACGTATGGACATCACCAATTCTTTCCAACGACTCATTTAAATATTATGTCATATTCGTAGACCATTTTACTCATTACTTTTGGCTATATCCGTTAAAACACAAATCTGGAACCGCCATTACATTTCATCGATTCAAAGCTATTATTGAAAAATACTTCAATCGCCCCATCCGACAATTCTATTCGGATAACGGCGGTGAATACATCAAATTCCACCCCGACTTACTCGACCATGGCATTACTCATCTTACCACCCCTCCACATACTCCGGAACACAACGGCTTCGCTGAACGCCGTCACCGTCATATAGTAGAAACCGGTCTAGCCCTACTCACTCAAGCCCAAATGCCCACAACATATTGGCCATATGCTTTCTCTACTGCCACTTATCTCATTAACCGGTTACCAACTACAACCCTTACAAGCCACTCTCCTTACCATCTACTCTTCGGTCAACAACCCAACTATCACAAACTACGACCCTTTGGTTGTCTCTGTTACCCGTGGCTCAAACCCTACACCTCTCACAAACTTGAGCCCAAGTCGACCCCGTGTGTTTTTGTAGGCTACTCGACAACCCAAAGTGCCTACTTGTGTCTTAACCCTATCACCCACCGTCTCTACACTTCAAGGCACGTCCGTTTTATTGAATCAGAATTTCCTTATTTACAACTCTCACAATCAAAACTTGAACAATTACACACCCCTAATACTCAATGGTGTACTCTCACGGTCCCTCTTCAGCCACCCATCGACATGGCCACCCAGCCCCTCGACCCCCCTCCAACACCCCCTCCTTCACCCCCTACATCCCCTGTCCAATCTCCACCACCCTCGCCACCTCGTCCTCCATCCCCTGCCCCTTCGACACCACCTGTAAACCTCATCCCTGACTCGCCTCAGCCTACACCAAACCAGGTTTCCTCGCCCTCTCCTACCCCTCCTCCACCTCCCCCACCCATTCATCGTACCAGACTCTCCAACAACATCATCGTACCCAATCCCAAATACTTCCAGTCCACAAAGCAAGCCCAAACTGCCACTCTATCGCTCACCCACACCACTCCAACTACCACGAAACAGGCTCTATCTCACCCGCAGTGGCGTCATGCAATGACTGAGGAATTCGATGCCCTTACCCGAAACCAAACCTGGACCCTCGTACCACCTAACCAAACCCCAAATGTTGTTGGTTGCAAATGGGTATATCGCGTCAAATATAATCCTGATGGCAGTCTTAAGCAACACAAGGCCCGACTCGTTGCTAAGGGCTTTCATCAACGACCAGGGATTGATTATTCGGAAACGTTCAGTCCCGTTATTAAACACACTACGTACGATAAGATTAATTCTCACTCTTGCGGTCTCGAAGAAATGGCATTTACACCAAATCGATATTAACAATGCTTTTTTGCAGGGTCGCCTCACTGAATCGGTATACATGAGTCAACCAGCTGGCTTTATTGATCCCACTAACCCTTCGTTTGTTTGCAGGCTTAATAAGGCCATTTACGGCCTCAAACAGGCACCCCGCGCATGGTACACTGAATTGAAAACCTACCTTCTTACATCAGGTTTTCGAAACTCCATTGCCGACCCATCTTTATTTATACTACAAACCACTACAATCACCTTATTTGTTTTAATTTATGTAGACGATATTATTGTTACCGGACCACATCCAACCCATATTACCAATTTCATCTCTCAAATCTCTAAAAAATTCTCCCTAAAGGACCTAGGACCCTTGTCATATTTTTTAGGCATTGAGGTCACTCCGACCAAATACGGAATGCATTTAAACCAAACAAAATATTTATATGATCTACTCGTCAAATTCAATATGCACAATTCTAAACCAGCCACCACCCCCATGCTACCCCACCCGCCTTTAATTCACGATAAAACCGCCCCAATCGAAAATGACTCCGACTATCGCTCCATTGTTGGTAGCCTCCAATATTTGTCTCTCACCCGTCCCGACATCGCCTTTTCAGTCAATAAACTGGCACAATTTTTAACCCATCCTACAGTGACCCATTGGGCAGCCCTCAAGAGGCTCCTAAGATACCTTAATGGAACCATTCACCTTGGCATCCAACTTACGAACTCGACACCACTTTGTCTTCACGCATTTTGTGATGCAGATTGGGGAGGTGAACCTCACGATTATCTTTCCACTATCGGCTACATAATCTACTTAGGGAGCAACCCGATCTCTTGGTCAGCCAAGAAGCAAAAGGCCGTGTCATGCTCATCCACCGAAGCTGAGTTTAGGGTCGTTGCTAGCACCACTGCCGAACTCATTTGGCTCCAAAACCTCCTTCTCGAACTCGTATCTCGTCCACCACACCACCAAAGATATACTGTGACAATCCAAGTACAACCACTTATTCCGCCAATCCCGTCTTTCACTCACGAATGAAACATGTTGCACTCGCCTTTCATTTCGTCAAAGAGCAAATTCGCAACGGTTATATTCAAGTCCAACACATTAATGGGTCTGATCAGCTGGCTGATACTCTCACTAAACCCCTACATAAACCACGGTTCTTATTACTGTCTTCCAAGATCGGCCTTCGCTCTCGCCCGTCCATCTTAAGCGGGAATGTTAAAGATAGAGATCATGTCAAACATGGAAACAAATCAAGTCAATAATTCAAAGATGGCAAAGCTATATTCCAGGAACAAATCACACGATTCATGCGTATGATTTGTATACAGTTTCCATATTTATTTTATTCTATAAGTTGTTAATATTTGCTTCCTAGTTTACCTCAAACTCTTGCAAATGTATCTTAGTCTAGCCAATGTATTTTCTATATATACTAACCTATGTAATCACTTCTAAGTAAGAAATACAATTACAATAATTCTCATAAAACTTATAAAATCCTCTTCATCTTCTCCAAACTCAAAAACCATGGCATCCCACAAATAGAATCAAATCCTAGAAAAAAATAATCGATCCTGGAATTCTGGAAAACAATCAAGTAAATGATAATTACTTCTACTTTGTTGTTCAATTTAAGTTTTCTTTTGTGAAATTAATCTATTTCAATTATTTTTTACATAAATCCCTTATTTTATATGGAGTTATTAGGATGGGTGTTTCTTTAAATTTCTTCATATATTCTTAAATAACAATTTTTTATGTATAAAAATAATTATATATGCTTTAATAATCTTTCATGAAACATATATTTTGGACAAGGATGATTTATTTGCAATTATTTAGATGACAGTACATTTTTTGTCAATAAATTTGGGCATTCCGTTAGTTTTAACCTTTGAGTCCTCTAACTGTACAATTTAAAAGTTGGGTCCCTTATCTGTAAAAAAACCAAAAGTTCAGTCCCTTATCTTACCTATTACTCTTTTGTACAACCGTTATATAGACGACAAAAAAATGTACTTCCTCCATTCCAATCAATTCTATACATTTCACTTTTTCGACACTATTCATAAGTCGAGTGAATTTTCGACACAATTTCTAATATATAACATAAAAGATAGTCATGTGAGATCTTGTTTAAATTGTCTTACCGAGTACATTGTGAATATCAAAGTTTTATAATTTTTATCGTTATGTAACTAAAGATATTAACAAAAGAAAACGAATATTGGCAAACGTGAATAAAGCAAATGTATAGAATTGATTGGAATGGAGGAAGTATCATTTTATGATAAACAGTGATCATTTTATATTAAAAATGACCAGATAAATATAAAAATGATCAATCTTTTTACTATAATAACAATCACTTTTTACCATAAAATAATCATTTTTAAGTACTCAGATCAAATAATAATTTGTTGTAATATACTCCGTAGTATAGTATAACACAAATTCTCATTTGTGACGGCGAAATATCCACTTTTTCTCACTCTCCGACACTATTTATGTAGTCCCCGTTTCTCCACTAACTCATTTTATATCGAGTTTATCTCACAAAATATCCGTCACAAATGGTGACCCGTTACAAGCAAGACTTACCGATAGTATAAAGTGTGGAATTTGATAGACCATCTACATAAAGTTTTATTCTTTCTCCTTTGCTAGTTGCTACACCATCTACCTTTTGTGTAGTTAGGTGACTCATAGTTACTTCCACCTAAACCACCTTAATAAAATGTGAACTTATACATTCCCTTTTATTTGCTCTAACAACATTATAAAATCACCACAAAATCTTGTTCTTTTGAGTAAACAATTCTTCATATTAACACATACATATATACATTTATTCTTAAAAATACCAGGTTTCAGCGCCAAAGATAACGACCGCAAATTCCCTCGTCATTCAGAAAAAACAAAAAAAAAAAACATACAAGATCTTTCTTACATTGCAAACTCACATTTTATTGTTTGTGCAAATTCATTTTTAGAGAAATGGGCAAATGCCCTTATCAAAAGGGTGTGATATTGTTGATTATGCTGGTTTCGACGACGATTTCGAAGGGTTATTCTGAGAGCAATGATACAGAGGATTGTGTATCAGCAGTGGGTGATCCAGGGATGCAAAGAGATGGATTAAGAGTAGCTATTGAATCATGGAATCAGTGTAATGAAGTTGGAGAAGAAACTCCATTTTTTGGAAGTCCTAGAGCTGCTGATTGCTTTGATCTTATTGGTTAGTCTTATTCTTATGCCTTTTTTCTTCATTCCATAATTTTGAAAAATGAGTTCGCGTTCTTCAGTATCACTGGGTGACGCCTTATCATTGTCCATGTTAGGAATATCAATGAGTTTGACGTATAACCTAAATAAATTTTAATAAGAAAAACCGAGAATCTAAGTCATTTCTAGTTATGTATAGGGTAGTATGAAGTTTTTGTAACATTAAATTATTGAAAAATGAGGTCATGTTTAATATCACCTGATGACGTCTTATCATCGTTCATGCCGGGAGTATCAGTGAGTTTGACATGCCATCTAAATTTTAGTAAGAGAAACCGAGAATTTAAGTCATTTTTAGTTATGTATCGGGTGATATTAAATTTTCATTCCGTAATATTGAAAAATGAGTACGCGTCATTCAGCATCACCTGATAACGTCTTATCATTGTCCATGTTATCAATGAGTTTGACAACCCAACTTTCAATAAGAGAAACTGAGAAATATCCGGTAGTATTAAGTTTCAATAACGCTATCAGAGTATTGAAAAATGAGTTGTTGTTGCTCAATATCACCTGATGACGTGCCATAGACAATGAGTTTTGTTTGACAAAATAAAAGAAACCGGGAATTTGAGTCATTTTTAGTTATGTATCAGATAGTATTGCGTTTCAGTACGTAACAAGTAGTCGATGTAATATCATTTTAAATAGTTTTATTTTATACGGAGTATATCAATTTCCAACAGTGAGATTGTTGGCCGCAAGTCAGGGAAGGGAAAGTGACCAAATATGATTTTGCGTACCTTTTTTCAACAAACACCAATACTTTATTACTTTAAGGAAATAAAATTAATGTATGGAATTGTTTCTAACGAATTTATTAACTCTTCATTAAATGTTTGTCATCAGTTTTTACGGTGGAAAATATATTTGTAGATAATTCTAGCTAGATTGTCATTTTTAATAAGATAATATTAGTTGCATGATGATTGTTACTTCACATGTATAAATTCATGTTGTCATAAATTCGTAACGATGTCACAACTAACATTTTTACTAAATAATTAGTATATTCATATTATATACGTTATGTACACCATTCTTATTAGGATTATCGTCTCTAAAAATAGGTACAAAAACGAAATAGACACTTGGACATTTCCAACGTTTTAGACTTTTAGTCTTATAATTACATTTATGTGTAAGGAATAACCTAATACATGCATACAATGGTGAAGAGAGGGGAGGCTAGCAGAAGTGCTCATTTTCGCTGTTAATGAATTTTGAAATTTTCAGTTAAATTTTCAAACTCTTTTCAACTTTTGGTCATGACATTGTTTATTCGGCCACTAATTAATGCAAATCCTGATTCCGCCATTACATGCATAACCAACCATATAGATAATTTTGGTCCATGATATTAAAAACTTTTTCTTATAATTATCTTCATAAAGTCTCTAAGCTAAATTAAATATTAGTCCTGGTTCCGCCATTGCATGTATAACTATAGATAATTCGGTTTTTCTAACGTGTGCCCTTAGGACACACATTAATAATCTAAATACGGAAAGATTTACAACATATTCTCATCTGATTCTCAGTTAGAAAGTCATTTTTACCATAATTATAATTATTGTCCATGAAATTACTACTTTTTTTTCTTATTATCTTCAAGTTCTAAGCTAAATTAATATTAATCATACATTGATACATACATTATTATAGGTACAAATCGCTACCAAATACAACACAAAGTGAGAGAAGAAGACAATAAATTAGGAGTAGGAACACCAATTCCAGGATCACAATCAAAGGCATTATTCAACAATAATGTTGATCTTTATGCACCTCAAAAAGAAGTTTATTTAGCTTCTAAATGTCAAGTTCAAGATCAACCTAACCCATGGCATTTTTGGATGATCATGCTCAAAAATGGCAATTTTGACACTTCTAATCCCATTTGCCCTAAAAATGGTTTCAAAGTCGGTCCATTCGGGCCCGATTCCCGATTCGATTGTTTCGGAAAAGGGTGTATGAGACACCCTACTATGAACCATAATTACACTACTTTGGTTGATAATAATACTACCTTAAGAGGAAGGTTTTTTGGTACATGGGATGTTAATGTTGATTTAAGCAAAATAATATCAAATATTAATATTAATAATATTAATAATTTTGAGGGAGAAAATTGTTCATTTTATAGTGTTACATGGGAAAAACAAATTGGAAAAGGAAGTTGGATATTTCATAATGTTCTTAGGACATCTAACAAGTTTCCTTGGTTGATGCTTTACTTAAGATCGGATGCAATTAAAGGATTTTCTGGTGGTTATCATTATGATACTAGAGGAATGATTAAAACTAAGGTATGTTCTCTAATTATTCTTCTAAGATTATTAATAATATGGTTACTTATATCGCGATATGGTTTAATGTATATAGTATATTCTTGGTTACTTATATCGCGATATGGTTTAATGTATATACTATCCTCCGTTTTTATATAATGTTCTCATTTGTTGAATATATGAGTGTAGTATTTTAATAAAATGGGTACATTATATAAAAATGGAGGAAGTAGTATATTCTTTTTATCTAGTTTAAATCACGTTTTTTTGGACTTAATTTTGTTGAAAATGAACTGAATTGAAGCTGAACTGAACTGATCTATATAAGTTGAACTTATATATAGAAAATTGGGTATGAATTAAACGAAACGTTTCTAAACTGAATTTATAGGTGATTAACTAAGCTTATAGAAGTTGAAGTTAACTTATAAAGTTGAACGAGTAATATCTAAATTTTATGATAATTGAGCTACAATCAATAAAAAAAATTTGGGTATGAATTGAACTAAATATTTCCGAACTGAATTTATAGGTGTTTAACTGAGATTATAAATTAAATGCTGAACTTGTTTTATGAAAGTTAAACGAGTAACTTATAGTCTAACTATATTATCGTATCTTAATTTTATGATAATTAATAGTGTCGACAAAATGCTTATTACGTGTCATTTCTCTCTATATGTATCGGATGTTAGTGATACTCTTTCAAATTTTTTAAATTTTATAAAAATGGAATTACGGATGTTAGTTTATAAAATGCTTATAAACATAATTTATTTATATTAAATGTGTCGATGTCTTACACGGCATCTATTATACCATAAACAGAAATTAGAGACTAAAAAAATATTATTGGATCCGTGACATTTCTGACAATCTGACATATATAAAAGATTAATTCTACGGCACTTTTTGTTGATAATAATCATCATTTGTTCATACGTCAACCTCACTTGGCGTTTAGTTTACTTTGTAGCTTTGCTCATTAGTCATTACTATTGGAAATTCACAAATTATTGAGTAAAGCGATCTTATAATATAAGACGATTTGTTATTACATTTCTAACTTTTTGTATGTTTATATTCCTGGTTAATTCCTTCGTACCTATCACAAAGTCCTTTTCGATCAAGGAATAAAGTTTAATGTACGTTAAATGTACTTTCGATGATGCAGAACTTAAAATCGCCAAATTTCAAGGTTACGTTCTCATTAAACGTAACCAAAGGAGGCGGTCCTAAGACTCAGTTTTACCTAATGGACATGGGTAGTTGTTGGAAGAACAGTGGACAACCATGTGACGGAGATGTTACATCAGATGTCACACGTTATAGCGAAATGATCCTTAATCCTGAGGTGGAGTCATGGTGCAATCCTAGTCGATTGGATCAGTGTCCACCTTACCACACCTTCCCAGACGGTACCATTGTTCATCGAAGCAACACAACTCATTTCCCATACGGTGCTTACCATATGTATTGTGCCCCGGGAAATGCACTTCACTCGGAGATCCCGTTTCATACATGTGATCCGTTTAGTAACCCGCAACCTCAAGAAATATTGCAGATTTTGCCTCATCCGGTTTGGGGAGAGTATGGTTACCCTACTAAGAAAGGAGAAGGTTGGATTGGTAACCCTAAGACCTGGTTGCTTGACGTCGGAAGACTCTCACAAAATCTATACTTTTATCAGGTTCGGTCATATATCTTATCGTTTTCTCTTTTACTATTACGGTCTTGTGCATATAACAATTAATCAACTAAACCGAGCGAAATTGGAATGAGGTACCTGAATTGATGTTTAACACGATTAGATTCTAACAAATGTTACATGCATAAATTTGTTCTTTTTTCGTTTAAATCTAAAGAAGTAGATTAAACAAAACTAAAACGAAACTGTCTGTAAATGAGTGTAAATCTGTGGTATGATACGATTTAACTATTATTGATATGGATACTTTATATTATCATGCAACAACTCGCTAAATGACCGTAGGGTCACAGCAACAAGTTGTTGACGTCCAAGTTGAATCAAAGTTGTGGGAAGTACATCCTCTCTTTAAGATTGGAGAGCATGATTGATGGCGGATTATTTACTTGTCAAAATAAATGTCAAAAAGTTTTGACTATATTTACTGACATTTCACATGTGACAATTGAATGTTGGCATGGACCAACATTTGCATGAAATACAGTTGCCTTTTGTTTGTCCGTCGGGTCAAATACTATCTAATATGAAAATCACAAATTCTCATTTGTGACGGCGATATCCGTCACAAACTTGTGACGGATACCATTTTCTCTCACAAAATACCCATTTTTTCTCTCTCTGACACTATTCATGTGGTCGCATTTCTCCACTAACTCATTTTGTATCCATTTTATCTCACAAAATATCCGTCACAAGCAAGGCTTACTACATGAAAATACTCGAGACAACGGCAGTATGACGTCGCTGGTCAAGATTTAACTAAATATAGATATCGAGTGCCTTAATGAAGTACAAACGGTTTTACAATATTAATTCTCATTATTATGCAAAATATGATGCAGGAACCAGGAACTACACCGATCAAAAGAAAGTGGGCATCGATAGATTTGGGCGTTGAGGTGTATAGAGATCCCGATCAAGTAATAGAATGGACAGTCAGTGACTTTGACATTCTTGTGCCTGCAGAACTACCGCCCATGCCCATCTAAAAGAAGAGCACTGCAAAGTTCATTAGTACGGAGGAATGCATTGCTAACTGTATAATAATAGCTTGTAATGTATCCTTCTGGACATGATCGCACTCATATAATATAGTGATCTATTAGGTAGGCGTAGTAGGAATTTTCATTACATTTAGCATCAGTGTGCTAAAATCAAGCAATTCATTCATCGAGAAGAGATGCAGGTTGAAGCCTTACCTGTTTTCACCTTTGACATTCATCTCCAAATCGTTGAGACGATCGTGGGGACTGTAATGGCTTTGAATAATACTCCTCATTTTTTATATTAATAAAATGGGATGTGAAAACAGGAGCTTAGTAAACAATCCCAGATCACGCCGACCCAGCGTCTGCATCAACATTCACACAACTACCCAGACAATCCATGATCACCCGACTGTTTTTAAGATGTACATGCACGCTTTCCTTCAAGGGGGAATATTAGACGAATGAATTAACTGGGCAGAATAATCGTAAATGGTTTGAACTTAAGCGCACAGGATGTGGTGACAATATGTATAACCAGAAGTGGGGTAATATACTAATAACCCACATATTTTTCCCAGCATATATGAAAATGTTACTCTTACGCGGCTGTTAGATCCAATGAGTGTTTCCTCATGGAATATATGCAGGAAAAAAGATGTGGGAGAATCCTTGTGAAAAAAATGGAGAAATCCGGGACAATGAGAGAGGCAGAGGCACTATTAATTACTTTACATAATTTACACCTTGTCAATGAACTGAACAATTTTAGTTTACTTCCGCTCTTTGGTGATCTCTAGCTATCACGGATCAAGTTTACCGGCTCACTCAGGACATATTTAGGCAGCTCATACTTTGCACCTGCATCAACGTAAATGCAGTTTCAGTTGATATTACCTGCTGTTCGTATTAATAATCGGATTTATGAATAACGTAGAACACGGTAAAAGCACCTTTCTCATCATAGCAAACAGTGAGATCAGCATTTTGCACAATCACGCCAGCACTGTCGATAACTGCCTGAGCAAGGGATAGATCAGCTTCCGATGCAGCACGAAGGGCATCCCAAATTTCTGAAAAGAGGAGAATGTTATCAATATACGTTCCTGTTTAGAGTTCTAGCAATAGAGATCAGGAGAGGGGGTGTGATGAGAGAATACTAATACTAGTGAACTACGTTGCTTCAGCTCATCACTTTAGGGCTATCTGGGTAAGAACCACGTAAGTTTAGGGCCTTAACACTCTGAAACTTCTCCAATAAGAGGCAGCATGACAAAAGTAAACCAACAGACTATGAGACATTGGTATCATCTCCCTATTCTAAATTTAGAACTTCGTTCAAAGAAGTATCTCGGCAACCTTATCCTTATTATATCCCATTTTAGGGCAGAAACATGTGTCTATGCTGAGCCCGACACTTAGATATGTACCCATGTCAGACACGTGTCACAGTGATAGTAGATAATATTAGGACCCTTTCCGCACAATAGTAATGCACCAATGTGAGAATTTAATGAAATACAGAAACAGAAGATCAACTATATGCATCTAGTGTTAGGTAACAGCAGCTTTCTTAAACAATCAAGTAACATCATCGACGTGTCGAATGTTTAAAGCATCTGGCAGCCCAGCATTTCTCCTAGGACTGTAGATCCTTAAGTTTATATGCAAATATAGAATATTTCTAATTTTCAACGCACATATAAGATGAAATATACCTTTCCTTTTTCAGTGTTACCACCATACCTTAGGATTATGAAACAAGTTCTATGTTATCATCCATATTCCTAAGTATTCTAGTTATAGTATAATATAATTCTTAGGAGATAGGTTTGGTACAAGTGTACAACTGTGGTTAATAAGCAAGTTAGCAAACCTCTGCTAGGAAACAAGTTGAGATCTCATAATGTCACCAACAAGTTTCAGTTCGATCAAAAGCATAGTGTGTGTGTGTGTATGTGTGTGTGTAAGCGTGAAGTTAAGACCTCACAGATGTGAAGGCATTTTAGAAATCAATTCGATAGCGATCCTATGAACAGTATAAGGCTAGTAATGTCACACTGAAAATGAGTAGCCTCTCTGCATCCAGAACATCAATCAAGAGAGTTTTCAACTGTTTAATCTCCATCCTGTGCCAATGGGAATCCAAATCTTCAATTGCTTTACAAATTGAAAATATGACATCTTCAACAGAGAAATCAACTGTGGGTGTTCAACTTCTAATTTTTCAGAATTTGTGATGGAAACAAGAAAATAAAGCAGAACTTTCCTACGGCTTCAGCCTTCAGTTTATAAAATCTTTCAAACTTAACTCCACCCGGGAGAATCATAATCTCGAGTTGGGAATACGAATAGGAAAGCTGAAGTAGGTGAGTGTAAGCTAGCCTAAAACCTTGTCACATTACGCACCATGTATTCTTCCAGCTAATAACACCAAACGAGAAGGGAAGCTTGAACAAGTTAGAGGCAAGAAGGGTTTTCAGAAGCAGTAGAATACCATTCATAGAAGCACATACTCCACATCTCTTACGTAAAACAAAGGGATGAAAGATGGGACGATTAAATTCTAGAGCCAGTTCTCACCAAATAAGGCAAAAAAAACATATTCTCCAGAAAAAGAAAGGGTGTTTAGAATTCATCAAATCCCTTAATCATTAGATTCACTATAGAGCATGTATTTTTGAAGAGGACTGCTGACAGTCTGACACACATGATACATACATGTATAAAGACTAAAGAGAGTATACTACAAGTACGCATATGTATCTCTAGGTTATTCCAGAATTTTAGGCTCTGGAGTTAGTTTTGCTTTTATAAGTAACTCTAGAGTATCATTGTAATGACCCCTATAAAACGGCAACCCACAACCAATAGCTAAAACAGTGTGAGCCTTAAATACCTCAAGTGAGAGACGTACTCGGGTTATTTTTGGACATGAAGTTATGAGGCTATGTTTATGATCAAGTTGTGTTGTATACTAGGCTAGTGCCGAACCATTCTACAGTTTCTGGCATTATCCCATATTCTCATCTATTTAATGTGTGAATTTTTCGACAAAAAGAAAGATGGCTTGGAAATTTTCTCCTAGACTCGTGCAAAATTGCATCTAATAAGCTGACAGCCTATGTTTAACTGTATTGACAGAAAAAGAGACGGATGCATGTACCACCTAAGCAACTGCAGTACTGAACTGTAATAATTGTGACAATCAGACTTTCAATCAAGAAACACTTTCTGCTATATGCAAATGGCAAAGCCTGAGCTGAGATGCAATAAAAAGTACATTTAGGGTAGATCCTTAGATTTTCCATAGTCTCAGTCTATCAAAGATAAACCAGTTTCCCTAACAATTATCTAAAATTCACATTGTTTAAGTTAGCTATAGTTTTATTCAAAAGTAGTACCACTCACTATCTTTTCTACCTGAAAATGGCAGAATTAATTTGACAAAAATAACATGCCAATGCTCCAGCACCCGCAGCCTTCGTGCCACCTTTTTGGAGCATTCTACAATCTACATTCTCACTACTGCACACATGAAACCCTTATTCATATTGTAACCAAATGCTTACTCCTTCGATTCCTACCCCATTCTTCATTCACTTATTATTTTTGTTCCTCTGGTCCTTGCAAACTCACACACGTTTGCTTGTTGTAAACTTTGTGCCTCTCAATCTGTCATCTGTACACGAGCAACAACTGACTCTGTTCGTATTCAAGTGTTATGATTCCCTCCGAGTCTTCCACATCTATATGGTTCTTCTTCCAACACAACTCTCCCTTGAAAATAAAGGAAGCTCGTAATTCTTTCAAGCTGTTGTGAAATATACTTTGCCTTTAAATACAATAGGGCCAGATAATTAGACTACATATTTACCTCCCATGTTTTCTCCCCTTATCTACTACTAAATTATATCAGCAACTTTGACACTACACTCTGGATACATATCGCGTGTATAACCACTCTGACACAATTCTTTGACACTTTATTTAGTCATACAACATGAAATATTTTTCACAAAATAGCTGCATCCAACACTCAGCATTGTCCCGCGTCCAACATTTGCAGTCAAATGGAAAGTGAATTCACATAAAATGTAAAAAATTCACTAAATGTAAAATGCACAAAATAAACATTGAGGCTATATTTTTCATAATCATCGGGAAATATTTCATGTTGTATGACTAAATCCACTCCTTAGTTTTCATCAGGACATCAACTTAGTCAGAAAAAGATTTGGATGCTAAAATCCTTAGTAAGGTGTGCTTAAATGGCCAAAAGTTACAACTCCTTACAAGTACATGCTGAAAACGAAGTTCCAAAAGTTGAGAAAGTTACAACTTTACGGCCAAACATCAGCCGTTAAAGTTAAGAATGGCTTTAATGACCTTAACGTAGGATTGAAAGACTCTCTCAAGAGACACCAGGTGAACTGTTTGGTCTCGACAACAGTACTATAGATGCTAGGAGATAACTGAAATATGAGAAGTCAAGTGTTACACTTTAGTAGCATATCAACGGAACTTTTAGGGCAAATGAAAAATTTACAAGTCAAATTTTAGAGCATTGAGTGGTAAATAAAATGGTCACCTTTTGTTCCACCATAGTGCGGCGCAGTGTCCCAGAATTCCTCACGCATCTTGTTCAACTGTGCCCTAGTAATTGCTTCAGAGTGCTTCCATGGCTTGGGCTTACATATTTTCTTACTGTTACCTGCCCAAGGTGGAAAAGAGCTATGGTATCAGATAATAGCAACAATAGTCACCTTTCGCCTATATTCCAGAGGAAGGGATTTAACTAATCACAATGAAGCAATATATACACACTGCAGAGAGGAACCACAAACACGTTTTGCGCAACAGCTCCATGAATGCATTAGCAAGTCTAAAGTAAACAAAAGATAGGTAACACCAGTTATGCATATCATAGAGTCAAACTCGATGGTTTCCTGAGCAAAGTTCATTACTGGCACATTCCTCTTCATTATTTGCCTTCCTCTGACTTCTGTTCATGGACTTATCCAATATCAAATAGCCTTAACTTCTCAAACTTAAAAATTCTCTATTAACAGTTGACATCAATTGTCAAATTGTGGAGTTTATCAAGCTTTAAATAGAATTTTTCAAACATCTTATTTTAATTAATCTGCTAACCTCGGTGAACAGTATTCATCAGTCATCACTATGTGCCAAATAAACATATACAAAGGCTCCTAATGGAGTGCTTCCTAGTAGTCGTTGAGAAAAAAATACATCTCAAGAGACACAGATGGGAATTAAGAACGTTGCTTGTGACAATTACTGAATTCTATGTCTACAGATTGCCACGAAATTTTCGAGATCTAGACTAAACAACAGCTTTCATTAAGCACAACAAATGCCTTAACCACAATCAGAGTGTAATTCCAGACCAAAAATGGATTATTAGAGCATCAGAGTATGAGACTACCAATCTGAAGGCCTTACAAAGACAATAGATGACAAATAAGTACAAGGACCATTCGGTGGAGAGGGGGGCGGATAAAGTACAGGAGTTATCCAACTCCCTCCAAATCTGTACCACTCGTATGTTGTAGGGATTCTGAATTTCTTATTGTCCCGGTGGGAAAATGGATCCCTCTATTTCCGTCCCTTCCATTCGCCATTAGCGCTATTTGATATTACCCACTAACTTGAATCTTATCTAACATTTAGAATCATCAGAAGAACCATTTATTGCTACATAATCGTCCACCATCAACTCTTTAATGGTCTAGAAGTTTACAGATTCAATGAAAAAAGTCAGGGAACTTGTTATACAAAACTTAATATGTACAAGCTCATCAGAATAAATCAGTCATTCACCAATAAATCCTGTCAGAGTGTTAGCCACTCAAATGAACATTACATACGCCATATGATAAAGTTCTGACCCATGTTTCCTTTATTAAAAGCCGATACAAATCTTCACTCATGATACCAGCAATAGTAACTTCTAAGCTACAAATTAGATTTACATTTGTAAAACAAAAAATTAATCAAATCCAAGTAACTTAAGTGGAACTCAAGATCCCAAAGTATTCTCACAACACAAACTCAGAGTTTCCGATTAGTAATGCCAACACATTAGCTATTATGCCAGCCAAAAGGACCTAAAACGGAACTCAACGAAATGCCAAAGCAAACAAACTACTACACAGCGCACCAAGCAGTACAAATTTATTTGCAGCTTAACTATAATGAGGATTTTAATCAAAAAGTTCCAAGATTACATACTACTACTCAACATTAAAAACTACAATTGAATTAATTGTTACAGTTACTATAAAATCCAATTTCCTAGCTTTAGAACAATGCATATCTGACAAAACCCGCTAAAGATTGCAATACTTAGCAGCAATCCTCGAACTGCAACGAACAAGCAAATTCACATACAAAAATCAGCTAATCCTCGAACAAAATACTAAGAAAAAAACAATGGCAAAAAATTCATTAGCAAACGCAATTAATCTCGCGAAATATTTCGGCAACTACTCAAATGACTGCAATACATCAACTAATTTTGCGCACATGATACTCAATCAACTTTAAATTGTCATACTGAGATCAACAATCAGTACTCCTACAAGTACAATAGCAGTAACGGTAAATCATCCTTTATTAAAAAACAATTGTGAGATATTCAGGCTTCAAAACACGCATCATAATCTCAATCATTCTCATCATTTTTCATCGAATACTCAAATTTACAGCTATACATCAACTAATCTAATTTCGCACTTAATAACAAAAATCAACTTTAAGCTTCATCATACTGAAATCCAATCAATACTCCTATAATGCGACAAGCACAATAGCACTACCTCATTGTTAATTGCAAAACAATCGCGAGAATAATCAAGCTTCCAAACACACATCTATAACCACAATCATTCTCGTCATACTTCATCATACTGAAATCAAGAATTAATACTCCTACAAATACAGTAATGGCAAAACAATCGCGAATACTTCAAGCTTCCGAAAACATATCATAATCGCAAACATTCTCGTCATATTTCGTCCAATTTACAGCAATACATCAACTAATCTAATTTACCACTTAATAACAATAATCGATTCTAAACTTCACTGAAATCAACAATCTATACTCCTACGAGTACAATAGCATCTAATTTAATCATCATGAATCGCAAAACAATTGCGAAAAGTTCAAGCTTCCAAAAACACATCATAATAGCGATCATTCTCGTCATATTTCGTCAATTAATCTAATTTCGCACTTAATAATAGAAATAATCAGCTTAAAACTTCATCATACGCAAATCAACAATTTCAACAACAATTTCAACAACAACAACAAAAATAAATCATCATTACAAATGAAAAGCTGAAAAATGAATCAACAAAGAAATGCAAGAACAAATACGGTAATTGATCTGATTAATAATTGAAAAAAAAAATGAAAATCCGTAAGAATAGAAGGTTACCAGCGTCATCATCATCACGTGAGGAAGCGCAACCCATGGCGGAATAAAATCCGTCAATTTCTCTCTCTAAAACACAGTGATTTTGGCAGTTTCTCTCTCCTAAAGTTTAGGAAAGGAGAGAATAAAAATGGAGAAAGTTAATCATGGGAGAAAAGTGGGTTTGAATAGGGAAATTGTGCTTCGAGGACTGGATTGGATGGATCACGTATTCACGCCCAATTACGGAAATAAATGAAGTGATAAACTGATAATAATTGTGGATTAAGTTCGGATTTTTTAGATGTCGTCGATGATGAAAATCGTGTTATTTGGTGTACACGATTTTACCTAATTTTACCTATTTTATCGATTTATTTTGAATTTATCATTTGCTAAGAAAAGCTCAAACGACTCATTCTTCCTCTCCTCCCACCCATAACCAAATTGTTAATAATTTAACGAATTATGAATTTTAATTCGCACATATTATAAGTAATTTCACCGTTCTATCAACAAACTTATTAATACACGTCCTTTAATCGATTGAATAATTTTTTTTAAAAGAAAGGATTTTTACAATTAGGGTTTTGGAATTTTGAAATTTTGGATTTTGGATTGTTGAAGAAGTGGTTGTTGATGGTCGTCTTATCGCCCAGATAGGGTGGCCGGTTTGTGGCGGTTGGTGGTGGGTCTGTTATGGCGGTTGGTGGCTGTTACAAGGGACTTTATTGAGGCTGGTGGTGGTCAATTTGTGGCGGTTGGTGGTGGATCAGTTATGAGGGCTAGTGGTGGCGCGTTTTAGTTGTGGCTGGGAAAGCCGAGTGATGGTGGATGGAGTGGCTAATCAATCATACATGGTTTTTAAAAAAATTTCTGGAGAGGGTAAAGTCGGAATAAGACGATAAAGTGCGTGGGATTAAGCAAAATTGTATGCGGGACTTAGCAAATCTCTTAAATAATTGTATTTTATTAAATTAGCATGTTGCGGGATCATAGAATACCTAGGTAATTTCGCTTAAAACAGACCAGATTTAAAAGGGTAAATAGCAATTCACTACGATATAGGACAAGTTTTTTTGGTGTCCATCTTTATATTGTGAGCATTAGAATAGCACGCAAGTTTTTAAACACCGACGATATCCGTCACAAGCTTGTGACGGATATCGTTTTCTCTCACAAAATACCCATAAAATGTGAGTGGCACATGAAGGATAGCTTGTGACGGAATTAGCCCGTTACAAGTAAGACCTACTGATTTTTAAAAAGTTTTAACATGGGATCTCAATTCAAAAATCCATTTTGGAGACAAATAAATAGTTCACTGGTTTTATGACCCGTGCAATGCACGTGATATGTTTTGTTAGATTTTTGAGTATATTTTTATTCATACAATTGAACGCCAATGTTTCAAGATAAATGTATATATTTTACCTCGGTTTCGTGCCTTTTGTATTTCTTCCCTCTTCAAATTACCCACGTAATGCTTTGCTTTATCTGCATTCAACTTATATAAAAAAATATTTCGACCAAAACGTAAAACATTAACATGAGAGCAAAAGCTTGACATACGAATCAAAACATTGTAACATGTAAATCATTTAATTAAATTACACCAAATGAAAACATGAATTCACATATACAACAAAGGATTATAAAACCAACAACATAACAAACTAAAATATATATTATTGTACACTATCACCGTAGCAACAACAACACTCAACAATAATTTTCAATATACTCACTATAATCAATTAATTAAATCAAACCATATAATAGAATCCACTACATAGAAAAACTCATGGGCAATAAATATTAAATAAATAAAGTGAATAAAAATTGTTATAAGTATTATAGTTTTTATAGTTACATAACCATAAATTCTCATATTTGTTTTTAATTTTAATTTATTTTGTGGTATTATTAAATTAGATAATCGATTGCCGGGAAACTCAAGAGGTGAATTAAATAGCAAAAGTGTTAATGAAAATTATGAGTGTTAAGTAATATAAAGAGTTTTAATTAATTTATTAACATATTATATTAAAATTAATTAAATAGGAAGAACTTTTTAATTAATTTGGTGGTTGTTAAGTATTATGAAGAGTTTTAATTAATTTATTATCATGTTTAATTAAGAAAATGAATTAAATAGGAATAAATGCTAATAAAAATGGTAGATGTTAAGAAATATGAAAAACTTTAATTAATTATTAACATAGTTTATTACAAAAATTTCAATTAAAACTTTAATTTTAATTATAAGCTATGAAATTTTTATTACCAAAATTTCAATTAAAATGTCAATACTAGTATAAATTTATAAATTTTAAAGGGTTACATAAATTTTGGAAAATAATATATTTAATATAAAAAATATTTTAAAAATAATGATAATATAATTTAATATATATTATAAATAAGTGAATTAAAATTAATTTATAGATAAATGAATTAAATTAATGTCATGTAATAATAAATTGATATTCTATTTCACATTAATTTGCCACGTGACATTAAAAATATGCCACGTCACATTTAAATATGTCATGTCACATTATTTTAGGTACCCTTTTAATAAGATTTTATAGATTTTGGAAACTTTTCGACAAAATGGTGTTATTTAGCAAACTATTTATCGGTTTGAGGCCATTTGCAACTATTTCTTCCAAATGGGTCCACGTCATCACTTTATTTATTTTTTCATTTTTTTTACAGAAAGCTGTTGGGTAAGCCAGCGGCTTCCCTAGTTACTAAAAAACGAAAGAGAATGGAATAGGAGGAAGGGAGGATAGGAAAAAATGGTACACAGGAAACGCTATCTAAGGTAGCGGTTTCGCCTGAGTTGTCAATTTCTTAATTTTCATAATTCTAACCTACTTTTTCAGCAACTCTGTTTAGCTTCCGTCATCGAATCGCCCAGACAATGGTTATGAGCTCACCACCTCTGCTAAGTTGTGCAATGTGTGATCTTGTCGAACATCGAGTTGCCGTATAGGAGAGTAGTTCAACTCATACCTTGCTTGTTACCTCCCATTGTTTGTCCCCAAGAGTAGCTCTCAAGATCAAGACCATTAGGCTTTGTTTGGAACTGCAATTACAGAAACATGAATGAGATGAATCAGCAACACTTATTCACCAGTGTTGTTGCTCCTTGAGGTACAGGCTACCTCCTTAAAACCACCCTTGCACCTTACAAGCGACATATATCAATACCCATACCAATATACCATGAAGATACTTGACTCCTTGTCCTCCAACAATTATGAGTAATTTTAATGTACGCCATTCACATATACATGCCATTTATTCCAATGCCATAACAGGTACTTGCGATTCCAAACTTACAAAGAGTAGCGTCAGCACTAGATTGATATACTTGGTGTCAACTGTCAAATATCTCACTTAAGGCAGTTTGTAGCAAGATCAAACTCAATGAAATGGGGTGCTGCATCATCCTATAAAGCAGCCTAATAGGATTGAAGGGTTTCACCTACAGTTCGGCAGCATCTATATTTGAACACTTATGTTACCATCGTGCTTCAAAGCACGAGCTATTTATGTGATCTTTTTGTTTGAAAGTATCATTACATAACATAATGTTGAACTATTGATGTCTCAGAGGGAATTTTAAATAATCCAAACCGCATCAAAAACTACTCTCTTATACAGCGACTCAATGTTCGCCGAGATCACACGTTGTACAACTTAGCAGAGGTGATGAGCTCATAACCATTATCTGGCAAATTCATGACGAAAGCTAAACAAAGTTGTTGAAGAAGTATGTTAGAATTCTGAAAATTAAAAAAATTAATAAACAAACTTTCCAAATAATATGTCCAAATCAGGGTCGGAGTTTTGACATAAATTAATTTTTGCATTTGATTAATAAGTTACATGAAAGTTTAGGTGACGTTGCCTGGAGTATGAAGTTCAGTTATGTAAGTCTTACATTTAATTTGCATAGTCTATTTTTTCTGCAAAGAAACCGAGCCATTTTATTAAATCAAATCAAAAGCTGCTACATCAATAACGGAAGAAGGAAAATCTGATAACCACACTCTCTCCTCCCCGGTCCCCATACTAATTCTCGCACATAAATGAGCAACCGTATTACCATCCTGCTTCACGTGATAAAAACTCTCAACCCCCCCTTTCCATACTATCACGAGCCTCTTGGATACAGAGACCAAACGGGCTTCGAATCAGACCGTTACTCCACAAGGCCTGGACTACATTAAGAGCGTCCGTTTCCATACAAAAAGACGTCAGTTCCACCCTCTGGGCCACTTCCGTTCTGAAAACCAGAGCTTTAGCTTCCGCCACTTCGACAGTCCAACGTGCTCTAACCCGCTTGCTTTGCATCATAACCACCTGCCCATTTGCGTCCCTGCCCACAGCCCCCAAGCCCACCGAGTTCTCATCCATAATAGCCGCATCAGTATTGATTTTTATGACCCCCTCCGATGGTCGAGTCCAACACGCCTACAACGTATTACCCCCTATAGCGCTCCTTCCGCCCGCAAATTCAGCCCCTGATAGTCCGCCACCATCCGCACAAATCCCATAATCACGACATGTGGGTTGCAAGGGTTTTCGTCAAAAAGTCGAGAATTCCTTATAGTCCACATTGCCCAGATCATAGCCAACAATCTCCCATACTCAGCCTTATCAATCTGATTCAAAAGCCACACAAGACACGCGGGAAAAGACGACATTGGCGCTCCTTGTACCTTCTCTTCAAAGCCGCTCGATGCCCAGTGCTCCCCTGTCCATGGACAGTCAAAAAGCGCATGGAAGAGCGTTTCGTCCTCAATTCCACAAATACTGCACCTCGCACTTGGAATGCAATGACGATGGAACAGATTCGTGTTTACCGCAACCATACCCGCACACGCTCGCCATATAAAATGGAGGAGCTTTGGCGGAGCACATAAACCCCAAACCGTCTTCCATATCCCATGACTAGTCCCCCCATCGCTGTCCTCCCTTCTTTCCTCACAGGGCCCATACCCAGCCAATATCAAGACCGGACAGTATACTCTCCGCTTCGATGTGTCCACCAATATAACGTGTCCTCGGGCATAGTTTTGCTAAGTGGAATTTGGTGAACAAGCTGGACCTCGCTCTATGTTAGGACGGAATTAAGAATCTCCTCCCTCCATATCCCTTGCTCCGCGTTAAGTTCTACAACACACATAGACGGATCGGGTTCGATATTGGGGGTCGGAAATCTTCCCCCTCTCGTACCCGGTAGCCACGCATCCTCCCACACACTGATTTGAGCACCATTCCCAATTCTCCACCGCAGCCCATCAAGAAGCAGGGCCTTCGACCCCCACAGACTTCGCCAAACATAGCTAGGATCGTGTCCTCTTCTTGCCTCCATCACGTTATCATGCTTGTAGTATCGGGCTTTCAAAACTCTACTAATTAAAGAGTTCGAATTATTTAACAACCGCCACCTCTGTTTTGCGAGCAGGGCCTGATTAAAAACTTTAAGATCACTGAATCCCATGCCTCCCATTGCCTTCGGTCTACATAGTCTTTCCCACCTCCACCAATGAATTTTACGTTTGGTATCCGAGGACCCCCACCAAAACCTGGCCATAACAGCGTGTATCTCCTCAATGATCCCACTGGGTATCACGAATAGGCTCATCAAGTACGTCGGCATCGCCTGCGCAACTGCTTTAATTAAAGTTTCCTTACCCGGTTTTGATAGCATCTTTTCCTTCCATCCCTGCATTTTTTTCCACATACGTCCTTTGAGGCTCGCAAAAATAGCTCTTTTCTATCTACCGATGCGATTATAGTAGGAATTCCCAGGTACTTCTGATCATGTCTGTAATACCTCGTATTTTATGATTAAGTTTATTATTATTTTGACCTGTTAGTGGATGTTTAGCGTTATACTCGACAATTTATTTATCGGATAAGGGTTATATTTCTTTATATGTTATTAAGTGATGGGTCGAGTATACGAGTTAGTAAATAGATCGTGTTTTGAATAGACGCTTGGGCCTCGATATGTGAGCCAACCCAAAATAGCCATCTCGACTTTATCCCCCAAACCCATATAACGTGATAAAAAAACTAAACCCCTCTTGACTGCCACCATATGCAAACTCTCAAAACCCTAACCTAATCTATGTCGACACCTGACTACCCACTCACGTCAGAAGCCGCCACACTAGAGAACACGAAAGGGAGGTTACACGGTGGTTTAAGGGAGCCCAAGGGTGGTCGAACTCGCTATGATGTAAGCCTACTCACCACGTTTTTGGTTATTTCAGTTTCTCTTTCGTTTTAATTCAATAAATTCATTCGTGTAATGGTCGGTTTAAGTTATGATTTTCAAGCAATATTAATCTAAGATGTATGTTAATTGTTTATAGACCATAGCAGCGTCGTCTTTGACCACCTAGGACCGCTATCTATGGCGTTTTAATCACCTGTTCCCTCACGCGGGATTGTTTTCAGACCAGAGTTTCTTTAACTCGCACGGTTGTGATATAATTCGAACTTATGCTGTTTGTGTTGTTTATGGGAATTGGGATAGATGAACAAAGGGTAGTCCATAGTTTTGGGTGGTGGTTAGTGCGGTGGTTCGTGGTGCCTCACGGCAGTTCTTTGGGTGGTTTTCGTTAGGGGTGTTATTGGTGTGAAAATAAGGTAATCGTGGGGATGCTGGGTTGTGAGGAGTCGTCTGGTGTTATATGGGTGGTTGTCGGTGGCCACTGAACTCTCCCCTGGAACCACCACGGCTCAGGGGAGAGTCTGGTGGTGCCACCAGAGGGGGTCAGGGTCTGCAAGTGGCGTTGGGCAGGGTGTTTTACGCGGCAGTCAGGCGAGTTTGGGGTGGGGGGGCTGTAACCGGCTGTGGTGACGGAAGTTGTGGGTTTGTTGTGTTGTTGGTCTTTACGTTGATTAGTGTTGTTAATACTATTATTATTATTATTATTATTATTATTATTATTATTTTTATTAGTATTATGATTATTTTATTATTATTAATGTTGTTAATATTACTAATGTTGTGATTAGTGATATTATTAGTGTATATCTATGTTTAGCAAGTGTTATGATTAATATACTTGTTAATGAACATTGTTTTATCATTAATTACTTGTATTGTTATTGTTGCTAATTTAGTAATATTTGCTCATTTGAGTTCTTGCTATAATTAGTAAGTCCTTAATTAGTAAAGTTTGTAATTTCTTATGTTGCTTTGTTTATGAGACCTTATGAGTCGGGAAGTCACTATTTTAGAAGAAGTTATTTCGGGAAAGTTTCTATTTTGGGAAACTTTCCAATTTTAGAAAGTTAAGAAATTCGACACATTGTTACGATTTTTCGTATAGGGTTTAGTATGGGTTGTTGATCGTTAAATATTATATGTTTAGGTGACGGTTTCCGCGGGGAACATCTTTCGGAGGTATTGACTGTCTTTCTGCAAATTGAGGTAGGGGAATAACTGTGCACCCGTTTATGATGTGATACATGCTTATTAATTGTTGTGAATTAATACATCTTATTGAATGAATAATGTTGTAATGTTATTAATTGTCTGTATATTCCTATGATGAGGAAATTGTGATGATGGGTCTTGTGATACGGTGCGGAGTTTATTTGGCGTTGGATCGGTGCGGAGTTTATTTGGCGTTGGATCGGTGCGGAGTTTATTTGGCGTTGGATCGGTGCGGAGTTTATTTGACGTTGGATCGGTGCAGAGTTTATTTGGTGTTGGATCGGTGCGGAGTTAAGGGATGATTGATCCCAATATATATATTATAAGTTTGTTTATTTATTTTCCTCTACTCAATCTCGTGGTTGACCCTGTGTATTCGTGATCACCTGTGATGAACCAAATTATTGGGGAGCAGATTGACAGGTGGCTGAGACTATGGGAAGCTGTGGGAGGATAGAGCTTGGATCCGGACCAGACTAGAGTCTAGATCACCATAGTCAGTTTAGCATGAGTTGTACTTACTTTTCATAAGACAGTTTTATTACAGTTGTAAGAACATGTTATGGAGTTTAACTTTTAATTAAAGTACTGTTTATCATTCCTTTGTATCTACTGCCTCGGGAAACCGAGATGGTAACACCCTTATTTATCTGGGGAGTCCTAGTACAGGCCCTTAAATAAATGGGGGTGTTACAAAGTGGTATCAGAGCGAACGATCCTCAGGCCTAAACCAAATGAATAATAATGAACGTAGGAAGAGTCTGATAAAATGAACCCCGAGATGAAACTGTTAGGAGCCCCAAAAAGGAACGAGATGAGTTAGGGGCCCCCTCACACCAAACCTGGGCCCTTTCAGTTCTGTCTCGGGAACCCAATGAGAGAAATTGAAAAGTGGGGTAGATTATATAGTGACCTAGTTATCTGGTTCTAACGTTCTTGCAGGAGAAGGATTGAGGTAAGTTATGATGTGAAATATGGTTGGTAATATATATACTGTGAATCATAAGATTGATGTTGAATGTTGACTGAGATATACTATTTCTGGTATTGAGAACAAGAGATTTTGAATATGAGCTTTACTTGTATATATATGGTGCTATGCATGCGGCTGTATGGTCCCTGGACCGTTAGGTAGAGATATAGTGTAATGATATGTGTAATAAGTTGATGAGCTATAGTCACCTAAAAGGACAGATGTAGGAGAGATATGATCATGATTGACTGGAATGGTTAGTAGAGCCAGCTATGCTATGTCGTTATAGGATGTGGAACCAAGTTAAGTCTTATGGGTAAAGCTAGTAGACCGAACCGGAGGCCGTGCGCGTTGATAATTTCCTGTACTATTCTATGTGTATACACTTCTTATATGCATGCCTTATACCTTGCACGAGTTTACTGATTGGCATACCAGGCAAATGTGATCGGAATTTGAGATTTATGATTTTATTATTTTACTAATTGCTTTAGCAATCCATGTTTAGTAATATGTAGAATGTGTGTTCTAAGCTATGAATGTATATAGTCATGTGTTGCGTATATCGTATTTAAAATTTTATGCCTGTTATATACATTTAAATTCGTTATGAAGTTTATCATCAATAAGGGATACGTAGTAGTCCCTAGGTTATATTTCCGCACTTGGATACACCTGTATAACTGTCAAGTTATTTAATTGATTTTATTTTCAGTTTCGAAACCTTTACCGTATTTTGATGCCAACTACAATTGAAATGAAGAATGAATGTTAATATGGTACAGAGTGATGTCTATGCTTCAAATGATTGTCAATGTGTTTGGATGAGAAAGGTTGCGTGTGGATGTAGTAATGTGTAGTTGCAAAGGGACCAAAATTTTAATAAATTTTCAGAATGTTACCTGGTTTGTCCGGGCTGTCACTTTATACGTGTTTCATAATTGAGGATGAAAATTTTATGTATGATAACCTTCTGAGTTGGGTTTACAATGCTAGTGATTTATCTTGATATGAGTTATGTCTTTGGGAGAAATAATTCTTTTATTCGACAGTAGTCAGACTGTTACTGCATAGTCCCGTTTTGACCTATCTTTTATAACAGAAATCATTTAAAACTTGGTTATTGCTTGTGCATAGTTCCAACCCTACTGTTCAGAATGTTCGTTCACGTTTTCAAAATGTTACGCCATGTAAAATCTTAACGAGCTGTTATTCAATTGTGATTTTTGCAAGATGCCTAAAATTTTGTTGAAATGCTGTAAAGTTATTGTTCAAATTGTTCGAGTTTTAAATATTGTATTAAATAATTTCCTTGAGGTATGCATTCGATACTTTTCCTTTGTTTAACTAATTCCTTATATTTACTAAAATGTTATGTTTACTCACACGTTAGCTAAGTTGTTATTTAATTATGGTTGGTAAGTTGCTGCATAATATTTAATTGGTGAACTTATGAGATATGTAAGTACATATCAAAGTTTAATCGAATGTGAATTATGTGATGCGACCACGTGATATCCTGATATGACATTACTAGCATAAAAAGTAGGCATGTGGTATGAGTATGACCCTCATTACGTGATAGCATAACCTTGTTTATTTCGTCAAGTTTAATATAAAATCGTTCCAATTATATGTCCTATATTATGATCTCAAAATGAATATGTGCTGCTCGTATGTGATGTTAAAAGCATGTTTATCTGTGCCAAGTGGCAGAATGAAATCTAACTGGTAAATTTATTAGCATAATATAGCAACCTAATGGTTATACGTAATCGTGATTATTTGAACAATGTGAATCTAGTTGATGTTCTTTCGTATATTGATGGTTTACCTCTGTCTAGTCCTCTGTGATTATAGTCCTTATAACTGTTTTTCGGGTATATTGTTATACCATACAGTGAATTGCATAATGCTATACCTAGAATTTGATCACGATGTGTTAAATTATCAATTGTTGACATATGATTTATGGAAGTACTAGTCTGGTGAATTCGTTTACTTTTATCGTTAATTTTGTTTTCATAATTCATGAACTACAAGAACAATGTTTTTGTAAGGGTGAGTCAGAATGTCTCCGTGTAGTATTGTTTCGATTTATAACTTGTAAATTGTCTTGGATTCGTGTTTATAAATTGTCAGAATGTTTCAAACGTTTCAAAATACTTTCAAAGGTGGTAAACGGTGATAAAGCTTGATATTTGATAATTATGGTGATTGTTTGCAATATGACTATTCTGTAGCTAGGTGTCGATGAAATCCAGCTTGAATGTTAATTGATGCGCATTGTATAAAACCCTTATTTTGCAAGTCGTATATAATAATAGCTCCATGATAAATGATGTAATATGAGTGGACGGGGAATGTACCTAAGTGACATATACTAACTAATTGATATCCGGGAATGTTAAACGATCTTGCGAAGTCTATGAGTTATGTATGTCTTGTGTGGCATGTCCATGTTCCATGTTTAATTACGTTAAATAATTTTGCGCTATGTCTTTTCCTAAATATGGTTTTGCTTCAAAATATGTTTATGAACATGAAACGTTTTAAATTGTCAATTATGAACTGTGAGTTTTCCTGATTATTTATGTAGTTGTAAATACTAGCTTGCGTTGAAATTTCATGGGTGTGTAAGTGTTATCTATTCCGAATCTGTTTTACTGCGTAACACGATCCTACGGACCCTAATACTTTATTATTGTTTGAGGTTATATGTTATATGATAATTGATATGAGCCTTTTTTGAGTACTGATTTGAGTTGAATATTAGTAGTTGTCCTTTTATTTTGATAGTTAAACTTTTCTATTGGTGTGATAATTCTTTTGTTTGTGAGATGGGAAAACTTTTAGTAATCGATTAGTCTGAGTTATGTACAAGTTCTTGTTTTATGGCGTACACGTTCTTGTTTTATGAATGGTGGAATGATGAGTATATATACAAGTATGACAACGAACTTGGGAGGTAAGTACTGAGGAGATCGAGTTACTCGTGAGTTTAGAACAAAGACCATGGTTGGTTTTGTTTTGAGTTTGAGATTGCAGTGCAATGTTTTAGCATGTTGTCGCATTCTGGTGGAATATTTGATAATATCAATATTGAAATCTAGATGAGATTTGGTCTTTGGTACTGAGTGTTGTACCTTTTGTATTACAAATATTACAAATATGTAAATGTTACAACCAAAGGCACTAAAACAGAAATGAAAACAATATAAGACGGTAAATTACACCCAATCGAATCGTGTTGAACATACTTTCCTTAGAGTATTTCGACCCTATAGCCTTCGGGTTACACGAAATCTCTGTAGGATAAGACGATTCCTTAGTCTTAAGGCAAGAACTAAGAACAAATAAACAATAAGAGATTTTTGTTTTACTTGTTTTTGTCAAAATCAGAATGTTTAATGTCAAAACAGAAACTTTTTCCTCTGTTTTCTTTTTGCTTTTTCGTCAAAAATTTGGAAGTCAGAGACTTTGCATTTTGATTTGTTTGTTTCGTATGATTTTGTAACCAACCAAACTTCTGCATATTATATATATATATATATATATATATATATATATATATATATATATATATATATATATATATATAATATAATATTTGTTTATTAGATAAGGTCTTAAGGATTGTTATTATACCAATAAACCAATTGACAAATAACCGTAAATATAACCGCAAATATAACCGTCATGCACAAATTACATGCAAAGTTACGTACTACTTACGTGTAATGTGTATGTCAATCCCGAGCATATAATCACGATAGGAATATAATATACTACGACAACACTTTAAAAGTGTCCCTTATCTACTTTAACCATGAACTCGATAATTCCGATTATATGAGCGTACCCTCCGTACTCTCCGACTCACATTATATCGATTCCGAGTTCAAACCGATTTTGACTCGAAAACCCGAATACACTTAAATGACCTTGTGATCAAAATCACTAACATTCCTCCCCCATTTAAGTGTACCCCTTGCTTCCAAATAAAACAACAAAGTAAACAAATCTATGCATAAATGAAAGTGTCCCGAGGATTGAACTTCCACATTAGTATATTACACATTCCAAATATTCGAGAATCAAGGTGTCCCACGGATTGAACCTTTCAACCCATATTGAATACATGAAG
Source organism: Silene conica (assembly GCA_029255685.2). NCBI lineage: Eukaryota > Viridiplantae > Streptophyta > Magnoliopsida > Caryophyllales > Caryophyllaceae > Silene > Silene conica. The sequence continues at coordinate 83,061,314 of CM055314.2, forward strand.
ATAACATACACATAGACTCAATAAACTCTTAAAGTTACAAACTTGACACTATTGACCGCCTTGTGTCCATATCCTTTCATGAGAGTATAGGAAGCCAAGTCCAAGCCTCTTGAAGCGGCTACACTTCACGCTCACATAGGTAAATCTTTCATCGTGCACCTGCAAAATGCACTTTGTCAAAGATTTTATTAAGAAGTTTTTAAACTTCAACCTCTTGTCATGCAGGTCATGCACATACCTTTCGGGATTATAACATGTGCCTCAATCTTCCACAATAAGCCTTCCACATTGAACTTAGCCTCTAAAATATGTTAGAGAGAAGTTGGGTATCTTATCATAAAGATCTAGATGGACTTTAAACCCATCCCGATTACCGACTTTAAAACCAAGTCTTTAGCTAATCCCTTCGTCAAGTGATCAGCTAAATTATGATGTGTTCTTACGAAATCAACGGAAATATCCCCAAGAGTAATCAGCTCACGCACCGCGCTATGTCTAACACCAAGGTGTCGAGACTTTCCGTTGTAAACTTCACTATAAGCCTTAGCTAAAGTAGCTGAACTATCACAATGGATAGAGATAGGAGGAATAGGTCTTGGCCAAACCGGAATTTCATAAACCAAATTCCTTAAGCATTCCGCCTCTTTACCGGCCGCAGCTAAAGCAATGAATTCCGACTCCATAGTCGAACTTGTTATACAAGTTTGCTTCTTAGAAGCCCATGAGATAGCTCCTCCACCAAGCAAGAATACCCATCCACTAGTAGATGAATGATCCTCCATGTTGGTGATCCAACTAGCATCGGAATATCCTTCTAAAACCGAAGGAAATCCGACATAGTTCAAACCATAATCCATGGTTTGTTTCAAATACCTCAATACACGTTTTACCGCAACCCAATGCTCAAGACTAGGATTACTTGTGTATCTACTCAACTTGCCAACGGCAAAGGCAATATCCGGTCTTGTGCATGTCATAGCATACATCAAACACCCAATCACTTGAGAGTACTCAAGTTGTGAAACAGCTTCACCTTTATTAGGCATAAGCTTAACACTAGGATCCATTGGAGTGTTAACCGGAGAACAATTTCCATGATTAAATTTCTTTAACACTTTCTCAATGTAGTGAGATTGTGTCAAAGAGAATCCCATGTTCTCACGCTTGATCTTTATACCAAGTATCACATCCGCCTCACCCATATCTTTCATGGCAAAACTTGATGACAAAAAGGCCTTAGTAAGGTCTACTTGACTTTGGTTGGTACCAAAGATCAACATGACATCCACATATAGACAAATAATGACTCCATTACCGTTGTCATCAAATTTGCTATACACACATTTATCCGACTGATTTAGTCTATACCCATTAGATAGAACAACCTCATCAAACTTGTGATGCCATTTTTTAGGAGCTTGTTTAAGTCCATACAATGATTTGATTAACTTACAAACCTTATGCTCATTACCTGGCATAATAAATCCCTCCGGTTGTTTCATATACACCTCCTCTTTAAGTTCACCATTCAAGAATGCTGTCTTGACATCCATTTGATGGATCACTAGATTATTAATTGCAGCAAGAGCAATCAATAATCTAATAGTAGTAATGCGAGCTACGGGAGCATAGGTATCGAAATAATCAATCCCTTCCTTTTGTCTAAAGCCTTGGATAACCAATCTAGCTTTAAACTTGTCGATGGAACCATCAACTTTCATCTTCTTTTTGAAGATCCACTTGCAACCCAATGGTTTACAACCACGAGGTAAATCCGCAAGCACCCAAGTGTTATTGCCCATTATGGAATCCATTTCATCATTCACAGCCTTTTTCCAAAAGGAAGAGTCATGAGACCTCATTGCCTCATCAAATGTCTTAGGGTCCTCATCAATGTGAAAACAATATGAATAATAGTTTTCACATCCATCCCTTGAACCTTCAACCAAATAGGTATGAAAATCGGGACCAAAGGACTTAGCAATCCTTTTCCTCTTACTCCTACGAATTTCAGGTGTTACTTCTTGAGTTGTGACATTGTCACTTCCCTCAATAACTCCACTAGAACTAGGTACTAGATCATTTGGCTTCGGCATTGATGAGAAACGACTCTCATCAAATATCGCATCCCTTGACTCTATTACGGTGTGAACCGAAACAGAATCATTAGGTTCAATTACATAGAACCTATAAGCCTTTGAATGCGCAGCATATCCAATGAATATGCAATCGATGCCCCTTTCCCCCAAGGTTTTAATCTTGGGATCGGGTAGTCTTACAACAGCCCGACAACCCCAAACTCGAAGATAATTCAAGTTTGGTTTCTTTTTGTACCAAAGTTCATATGGAGTGTCTTTATTCCTTTTATTAGGAATCCTATTTAACAAATAGCAAGCCGTCAACATGGCTTCACCCCAAAATCCGTCACTCAAACCCGAGTAAGATAACATGGAATTAACCATTTCTTTTAGAATTCTATTCTTTCTTTCCGCTACACCATTTAATTGTGGTGTATAGGGAGGAGACACTTCACGAATGATATCACTTGACTCAAAATACAATGGGTCATAATATTCACCACCTCTATCGGAACGCAACCTTTTAATCAAACCCGATTGTTGCAATTCCACTTTATTTTTAAAGACCTTAAACTTATCAATTGTCTCATCTTTAGCATGGAGTAAATATATGTAACAAAACCGAGTATATTTATCAATAAAAGTCACTACATATTTTTTACCACCTAAAGACGGATAATTGCGAAAATCACATAAATCACTATGAATAAGTTCAAGCACATGTGAGATCCTAGATACATTACCAAATGAGTGTCTTGTGATTTTTGTCAACATACAAGTATTACACTTATTAATGTTCATGTTAAAAGATGGAATTAGACCATCTTTAGACATAGATTTCAATCTTTTATAATGTACATGTCCTAGTCTCACATGCCAAAGATATGAAGTATCATCCATAGAGGAAGCAATAAATATGAAACTTTCATTTGGAACTACATTCAACATAAACATGCCATTGCAAAAATAACCAAATCCAATAAACACACCATGCTTAGATAAAACATATTTATTAGATTCATACACTTGCTTATAACCAAGTTTACATAAACAACTACCAGATACAAGGTTTTTTCTAATTCCGGGTACATGCAATACTTTATTTAAATTTACAACATTCCGGAACTAAATTCCAACACCACCGTGCCACGACCAACAATAGGAGCGGTAGACTCGTTGCCCATATAAAGAACGGATCCATCCTTCACTAGTTCATAATCCTTGAACCAATGTCGATCCTTGCAAACATGATTGGTTGCACCCGAGTCTATCCACCATGCCACTACATCATCCTGCACATAAAATGCTTCAGAAATTAGTGGTACATAATTCACAACTGAACTAAAACCATAGTCTAAAATCTGACCTTGATTAGTGGGTGGACCTTGGTCATTAGACCCTTGTCCTCTTTGGCTAGTACTTGCACCCTTGTTCTTTTTGTGCTTCCTAACCTTGCAATTTGCTTTCAAATGCCCGGTCTTTCCACAAATCCAACAAGCACCTTTTGGTGCCTTGTTAGACTCATCATTGGTGTTATTAAAAGAGCGTTTTTTACCCTTAAACTTGTTATAGGAACCCTCTCCTTTTTCCATCATATTGACAGAAGAAGATCCCATAACATCCTTTCCTTTACCCTTGCCACCATCTTGCACCCTTAGAGATTCCTCTATGCGCAAATGGCTACCAAGTTGAATAAGACTCAAGTCTTCCTTTTTGTGTTTAAGCATGTGTTTAAAATCCTTCCAAGAAGGAGGCAACTTGTCTATAATACTAGACACCGAAATAGATTCATCAATTTCCATCTTATGTTGAGCAAATTGTCCCAAAATCCGGAGCAATTCATTATATTGTTCCATTACAGGTCTAGCATCCACCATCTTATAATTCATGAAATTTCCAACAAGGAACTTCTTACTAGAAGCATCCTCATCCATATATTTAGACTCAAGTTGATTCCACAAATCTTTAGCGGGCTCTACATTTTGATAAATGTCAAAAAGAGAGTCGGACATACCGTTTAAGATGTGACCGCGACATATGTAGTCATCATTTTCCCACTTGTTTCTTTTTCGTTGAATTTCCGCAAGAGTTTCATCTTCAACAATTTCCGGCATGGGAGTACTCAACACATACACAACCTTCAAAGCGGTGAGAAGGAAGTGCATCTTCTTTTGCCAACGACGGAAATCAACACCCTCAAATTTCTCCAACTTTCCAAACTTGCTTGTCATCTCTTTGATTGAATATCCATTTCCAAATGTAGAAAATACTCTAAGAATGTTGTACTTTTTGTATTACAAATATTACAAATATGTAAATGTTACAACCAAAGGCACTAAAACAGAAATGAAAACAATATAAGACGGTAAATTACACCCAATCGAATCGTGTTGAACACACTTTCCTTAGAGTATTTCGACCCTATAGCCTTCGGGTTACACGAAATCTCTGTAGAATAAGACGATTCCTTAGTCTTAAGGCAAGAACTAAGAACAAATAAACAATAAGAGATTTTTGTTTTACTTGTTTTTGTCAAAATCAGAATGTTTAATGTCAAAACAGAAACTTTTTCCTCTGTTTTCTTTTTGCTTTTTCGTCAAAAATTTGGAAGTCAGAGACTTTGCATTTTGATTTGTTTGTTTCGTATGATTTTGTAACCAACCAAACTTCTGCATATTATAATATATATATATATATATATATATATATATATATATATATATATATATATATATATATATATATATATATATATATATATATAGAGGCAGGATCCGGTGAGTCCACCTAAATATTTGAGTCCATGAGTCCATTTAGAATATCATAAGTTGTATTAAAAAATATCACTTTTTTTTTACACTACAAAGTCTACAATATCACAATCTTTTCAATACAATATCACATGAAACAATATCACGCACTATATAAATCAATATCACGAAATCTTTTCCAAAACTTTTTTTCCCGAAATTTTTTTTTTCAAAATTTTTTTTTTCTATTTTTTTTCTCAAATTTTTTTCTCGATTTTTTATAGAATTTTTTTTGTGATATTATTTTGAAGAACCGGTGATATTGTATTGAGTAACTTGTGATATTGTAATGAAAAAAAATTTCGAGAAAAAACGCCTTTTGTTATACAATATCACGCACTATATTAAACAATATCACAAAATCTTTTCAAGAACTTTTTTTCTCGGAAATAATTTTTTTCAAATTTTTTTTTTTCAATTTTTTCTCTCGAATTTTTTTTCCGAAATATTTTTTTCTCGAATATTTTTTTTTGTGATATTATTTTGAAGAACCGGTGATATTGTATTGAGTGACTTGTGATATTGTAATGAAAAAAAATCGAAAAAAAGTTCGAGAAAAAACGCCTTTTGTTAAACAATATCACGCACTATATTAAACAATATCACGAAATTTTTTCAAGAATTTTTTTTTCCGGAAATATTTTTTTCAAATTTTTCTCTCGAAATTTTTTTCCGGAATTTTTTTTTCTCGAATTTTTTTTTTTTGTGATATTATTTTGAAAAATCGGTGATATTGTATTGAGTAACTTGTGATATTGTAATGAAAAAAAATTCGAGAAAAAACGCCTTATTAAAAAAAACGTGTTTGTTTAAAAAAAATGTATACTAAAAAAGAGAATTTTTTTTAATAAAAAAAATGTCATTTTAAAAGAAAAGGCAAAAAAAAAAAGAAAAAAAAAAGTAATATTGAAAAAGAGAAAACAAAAAAAGGAAAAAAATTTGATATTAAAAAAACGTGATACTTTTTTATATAACTTACGATATCATTGTTAGACCCATGAACTCAAATATTTATGGTGGACTCATGTGATCCCAACTCTATATATATATATATCTATATATATATATATATCTATATATATATATATATATATAGATATATATATAGATATATATATATATATATATATATATATATATATATATATATATATAGAAATTGAATCACGTGAGGCCGCTCTCTTAGCGCGAGGCTGCCGGACCATTCTAAACCGTTAGATGTAAAAATCATGGGCGGCCCAGATCGTGCCACGTGTCGATATATATTAAACAAAAAAAAGAAACTGACCTTCTTTCTTTCTCACTCTCTCAACGTCTTTTCAAATTCTTCTTTCTCACTCTCTCTCGCTCTCTCGCTTTCTCACTCTCTCACTCTCTCTCGCTCTCTCGCCTTCTCACTCTCCTCGCGGTAACCGTTTGATCTTCTCCCCGGAATCATCAACAACCTGCATTATCATCTTCTTCGTATGTTCTTCGTATTTTCGTTTGTTATTTGTTACATTTTTGTTCTTTAATTAGTTTAATTACTTATTTTTGCTCTTTATTTTGTATTTTTTTTTGCTATTTTTCTGCTGGATTATCATTATTTGAGTGTTTATTGTTTGAGAGTGTTTTTGATTATTTTAGTACGTTATAATGTGATTTGTTTGTCGTTCTTTGGATGTGTGGTTTTATTTTCGAAGATTTGAGGCGAAATAAGCAAGCATTGTCGTTCTTCGAAGTTTTTAACATCAACAACCTCCATTATCATCTTCTTCGTATGTTCTTCGTATTTTCGTATGTTATTTGTTACATTTTTTTCTCTTAAATTAGTTTAATTACTTATTTTTGCTCTTTATTTTGTTTTTGTTTTGCTATTTTCTGCTGGATTATCATTAGTTGAGTGTTTATTGTTATTTTTCATTGTTAGTGATACCTAGGGTTGTGATGAAAATATCTAGGTTTTGAGAGTGTTTTTGATTATTTTAGTACGTTTCAGAATTCGAATCCAGTTTCACAAGTTAAGCTTCTAGTTTCACAAGTTAAGCTTCTAGTTTCACAAGTTAAGAATTCAAAAAAACAGGCTGATTTTTCAACAGGTTTCACAATATAGCCAACTAGTTTCACAAAATAAGCATGTAGTTTCACTTCATAAGCTTCTAGTTTCACAAGTTAAGAACTCAAAAAATCAGGATATTTTATTAACAGGTTTCACAATATAGCCAACTAGTTTCACAAAATAAGCATGTAGTTTCACTTCATAAACTTTCTTGTTTCACAAGTTAAGAATTCAAAAAAAACAGGCTGATTTTTCAACAGGTTTCACAATATAGCCAACTAGTTTCACAATATAAGCATGTAGTTTCACTCCATAAGCTTCTAGTTTCACAAGTTAAGAATTCAAAAAAACAGGCTGATTTTTCAACAGGTTTCACAATATAGCCTTCTTGTTTCACAAAATAAGCATGTTGTTTCACTTCATAAGCTTCTAGTTTTCACAATATAACTCTTAGATTCACATAATAAGTTTCTTTCAGTTTTAAGTTTATTTTCTATTATTTTCAGTTTAAAGTTTTTTTTCTGATTCTGTGATTCTCAGTCATTATTATGTGAAACTAGAAGCTTAGGTTGTGAAACTAAGCCTTTTATTATGTGAAATGTAAGAGTCTGTGTTTCACAATGTATGCTTTTTGATTTCTATTTTGTAATGCTTGTAGGTTACTTTTGTGGTTTTAAAGTTAATTACATTTGGTCAAATATGGAAAACTGGTGCAAGGGGTGGGTAGTGAATCTTCACGCAGAAGATAAAGCAGAATATGTCCAGAATTACATAACAGAAAAAAAAGAGGCCATGGCATTCTCATTTACTCCCTTACGGACTGTTGAGCTCACAAACAACCGTTATCAAGCCCAACTGGCTGTTTTTAATAATCAAGATGTAATGACTAACATCTTCAAACAACTTAAGTGTAACTTTGATAAGGCAAACATGGCATTGGTCTGTCGGAACTGGTGTCAGCTTTTCCTCCTACACCCTAGTGCACCTGTCATTCGAGTTGCGTATGGGATTTCTCTGCGTATCAACGATGTCAATGGTGTGAGAATAGTTCGTAGGGGTTCTAGAATCATTTATAAAAGATGCAAGTGCTTTATGACAAATGATCCGGGATCTAAATTACTCCTACATTGTGCGCAAAGTGAAAATCCTTACCAAAGTGAACACCTTAGAGATCTAACTGATGCTGAAATCGACCAAACACAAGAGTTGCTTGACATTTTAGATGTGCCATCTCCAGAACTTGACTTAGCAGTTGCTACTTCGACAAAGTTGATGACTCGGGCGAAATTATCTTGGTTTGATTTACCTTTCTTGGCATTCGATATGTAGCATAGCTGCTCAAGTTTGTATTACCTTTTTGCATCTTAGTGGCTGGCCTAAATGTCTTTTTGTAGTGCTCTTCTGTAATTACATGTATCAAGCCAGCCTTTTTTATGTAATTATATATCTAGCAATGTATGAATGATATTTTTAATTAATGAAGTTTCTTTTCGTTACTATCTTAAGTTTCTTTTTCTTATTCTGTGAAAAACTAGAACTTATGTTGTGAAACTAGAAGCTTACCTTGTGAAACAAGAAGCTTAGTTTGTGAAACAGGAAGAACCTACTGTGAAAGTGTGAAACTGTGAACTTGTGAAACAAAAATCTTAACTTGTGAAACTAGAAACCTATTCTGTGAAACCAGAAGTTTATTCTGTGAAACTAGATGCTTCTTTTTGTTTCACAGTTTAATTTTCTTTATCTTAATCTGGGATTCTCAGCTCTTACTCTGTGAAACTAGAATCTTTGTTTGTGAAACTAGAAGCTTAGCCTGTGAAACTAGAAGCTTAGCTTGTGAAACTAAGCCCTTATTATGTGAAATGTAATAGTCTGGGTTCACAATGTATGCTTGTAGGTTACCTCTGGTCAATTATGGAAACATGGTGCAAGGGGTGGGTAGTGAATGTTCTTGCAGAGGATAAAGCATATTTTGTCCGGAATTATATAAGAGAAAAAAAAGAGGCTATGAAATTCTCATTTGCTCCCTTACGGACTGTTGAGGTCACTAATAATCGTTATCAAGCCCAACTGTCTGTCTTCAACAATCAAGAACTAATGAATAGCATCTTCGAACGACTTAAGTGTAACCAAGATAAGGCAAACATGGCGTTGGTCTGTCGGAATTGGTCTCAGCTTTTCCTCATACACCCTAGTGCACCTTTCATTGCAGTTGTGTATGGGATTTCTCTGCATATTAATGATATCAATGGTGTGAGAATCATTCGTAGGGGTTATAGAATAATTTATAAAAGATGCAAGTGCTTTATGACTAATGATCCGGGAGCTAAATTACTCCTACATTTTCACCAAGGCTACAATCTTTTGCAAAGAGGACACCTTAGAGATCTCACTGGTGCTGAAAACCCAAAAGTGAAAGAGTTGATTTCCAATTTACGTGTGCCATCTCCAAAACATGACATATCACTTGATACTGCAACACGCTTGCTGACTCGGAGAACTTTATCATATTTAGATTTACCTGTGTTGCTCGATATGTAGCGCAGCTCCTCAACTTTTGTATCACTTTTTGCCGTGATAGTGGCTGTTCTAAATGTGCTCGGTTTTAGTGTTTTTGTAGTGCTCTCTTGTAATTACGTCTATCAAGGCAGCCTTTTTTGTGTAATTACCTAGCTATGTATGAATGATATTTTTAATGAATCAAGTTTATTTTCCTTATTATCTAGCTGTGTGAATCAAGTTTATTTTCCCTATTCTGTGAATGTCAGCTCTTATTCTGTGAAACTAGAAGCTTATTTTGTGAAACTAAGCTCTTATTCTGTGAATCTAAGAGTTTGGGTTTCACATTGTAAGCTTCTTTGTTTCACAGTTTAATAATTTTCTTTTTCTTTGTTCTGTGAATGTTAGCCTTTCTTCTGTGAAAGTAGAAGCTTATATTGTGAAACTAAGCTCTTATTCTGTGAATCTAAGAGTTTGGGTTTCACATTGTAAGCTTCTATGTTTCACAGTTTAATAATTTTCTTTTCTGTGAAAACTAGTAACTTATTTTGTGAAACTAGATCCTTCTTCTGTGAAACTTATTTTCTTAATTCGTTTGTATTTACTTTTTACCTGAGATTCACAGATTAAGCTTCTAGTTTCACAATGTAAGCTTCTTGTTTCACAGAAAAAGTTAGTATTTTCCTTTTTCTGTGAAACTAGAAGCTTATTTTGTGAAACTAGATCCTTCTTCTGTGAAACTTATTTTCGAAATTCGTACCATTTATGCATAACAGGAAGCAAGCTAATATGAAGCGATCGGAACATCCACCTTCTACTAGTGGAACAGTTGAACCTGCTGCAAAAAAGAAACGAAACTATAAAGAGCGATTGCCGTCATTGAGGACCCGGATGTCTCCCGCTGGGCTTTACAACTTTATTCATAATGAGGATAGTCCACCCTCAGAACAGCAGATTCAAGCTATCAAAGAAATGGGGTTTGGGGGTCTTTTACTTCTTAAAACGGATGTTCTTCCCGGAAACATAGCATATTGGCTAGTTTCAAATTACGACCCAATAAAAGGATGTTTGTTGGGTGGGAAGCTTCCGATTTTAGAGGAGGATATTCATCTATCTCTTGGATTGCCAATGGGTCCTAATGTTGTTGTTGAAGCAATAAATGGAGATAAGGACCCCTCTTATTTATCTGCTTTGAAGCAGTTCACTAAACAATATGGTGTTGGTTCCATTGACATCAAACTTGTTCTGCAAAAGTTGATTACACAAAGAGATGGAGGAGAGGATTTCAAACGCAACTTCATCGTTTATATTTTCTCTGCTCTTTTAGGCGGTGTCATTGGGAACAAGGTCAGCTTGAAAGTGCTGAAAAGTTTGGTGAATACTGAGTTGATCTCCAGTTTCAACTGGTGCAACTTTATAAAAAAGAAATTGGCTGGCCAAGTTCAGTCTTGGCAAAAGGAAGAGTTTGTGGAAAAAAAGGCGAAAGAGAATTGGTTTGGGGGACCGATTATTGCGCTGCTCTTCATTTATTTAGACCGTTGTGTCTTTAAATCGCGCATTGTGAGTCGTCAATATCCTACGTTATCGACTTGGACAAAAGAGGCTATATACAAGAGAATTAAGGATGAATTGGATGGCCCAACTAGAACTTTCGGCAGGGGTGCTGTTGAGCCTCCAATTGTCAGACGTGAGCAGCATGGACCTTTCCTTGCTATTGAGTTTGCAACAGACAAGCAAGCAGAAAAATCAAAATCAGCTGTTCAGGAAATTGTTGTTCGGCAACCTGAACAAGAAGAATCTGAACAAGAAGAATCTGGGAAATCTGAACAACCCAAAGATGAAGGAGAAACTGGAAAGCCTGGCATTTCTGAAGAGAACAGTGATGTGAAGCTTGTTACTGATCTTGCAAATTCAGCAAAAGTCATGGCTGTTGCTTTCATGAACTACAAATGTCTTGTCACTCAAGCTTCCTTGAAATTACCTTCATCAGCAACAATTTCTAAACTAGTTGCAGCTGTTGATGGTATTGCAGATGGATTTAAGCTGTCTCAACAAGATAAAAATGAGCAGAATGAGGAGAATGTTGAGACAGCAAATAATGAGGAGAATGTTGAGAAAGCACATAATGATAGTGGGGAGGTTGATGATAATTTGGAGATTGATGATAATGAGAAGGCGATTGTGGATGGTACTGGTGAGAATGTTGATGAGGATGCGGGTAAATTTTATGGGTGGTCTGAAGCTGAACTGTTGGCGGCATTGGACATAATGGATGAGTCCTTTCAGCCAATACAGCCACATCGTTCACCAGCAAAACCAGAAATGCCAAGCTTTAGGCTCTTTCCAGATGATGACCACTTTTTATCTCCACCCTCTCCACCTGAACGTGAACCTGAGCTTGAATCTGAATGTGAACCTGAACCTAAACCTGAGCCTGAACCTGAACCTGAAGCTGAACATGAACGTGAACCTGAAGATGAACCTCAACTTGATGATTCAACACGTTGTGATGAAGCCGAACTTGATGCTGAAGGACCTGGAGGACCTGGAGGACCTTGTGTTCATGCTGAAGGACCTGGAGGACCTTCTATGTCCACACCAGTGGTAGAGGATCTTCCTGTGGTAGGGAGTACTGATAAAGAGGTCATTGACGTAGGAGATACTCCTCCGAATGTTTACAAGCGTCGATCCAAAGGTGAATGTCATTCACCTGTCAATCCAAAGGTGAAGAGGGCCATAGTTCCATCAGAGGTCTATCGATCTCCGTATTTGCAAAGAAACATGAATGTTATTAAGGGTTTTACTCAAGCGGAGAAGCCTGTATTGGATTTCATCTTTTTGGATTCATGTGAAAGGTATTGACTTATTTTATTAATTTTTCAAACCTTGTATTTTAATATTTTCAGCCTGTTTTATTAACATGTTTCACATTATAGCCTTCCAGTTTCACTTAAGAAGCTCCTAGTTTCACAGAATAAGCTTCTTGTTTCACCACTTATTCTGTGAAACTAATCCCTTGTTCAGTGAAACTACAAGCTTATGTTGTGAAACTAAGTTCTTATTCTGTGAAATTTAAAAGTTTGGGTTTCACAATGTAAACTTCTTGTTTCACAGAATAAGCTTGTGGTTTCACAGGATAAGTTTCTAGTTTCACATGTTAAACATCTAGTTTCACAGTTTCACAGATTCACAGTATGTCCTTCCAGTTTCATAGAATAAGCTGCTAGTTTCACAAAGTAAGCTTCTAGTTTCACAGTTTCACAGTTTCACAATATTTGCTTACAGTTTCATATCTTAAGCATCTAGTTTCACAAGTTAAGCTTCTAGTTTCACAGAATAAGCTTCTAGTTTCACAAGTTAAGCATCTAGTTTCACAGTTTCACAGTTTCACAATATTTGCTTCCAGTTTCACAAGTTAAGCTTCTAGTTTCACAAGTTAAGCATCTAGTTTCACAGTTTCACAGTTTCACAATATTTGCTTACAGTTTCACATCTTAAGCATCTAGTTTCACAAGTTAAGCTTCTAGTTTCACAGAATAAGCTTCTAGTTTCACAAGTTAAGCATCTAGTTTCACAGTTTCACAGTTTCACAATATTTGCTTCCAGTTTCACAAGTTAAGCATCTAGTTTCACAAATTAAGCTTCTAGTTTCACAGTTTCACAGTTTCACAGTTTCACAGTATTTGCTAACAGTTTCACAAAGTAAGCTTCTTGTTTCACAAGTTAAGCATCTAGTTTCACAGTTTCACAGTTTCAGAATATGTGCTTCCTGTTTCACAGAATAAGCATGCAGTTTCACAAATTAAGCTTTTTAGTTTCACAGTTTGGTCAAACTTAATAAACATTAAAATACTCTTCTTTTTTAATTTTGATCGTATATTTAATACCATTTGAGGGTGTGACCTGTGCTTTTAATGATTGTTTCCAGTGACATTCTTTTCAAAAGTCAAACTCAGCAATTGACAAGGAAGCAATTGACGAGTTTGTCTGAAAGTGATAAACTATCTTCTGCTGTGATAGATGTTTGGTGTGAGTTTCTAAACAGTAGCGAGAGCTTGAGATCACGAGATTCTGCTTGTCGTTTATTTGTGCCACACTCCACACACAGTGTTAGTCTCTCTACCTCTTTTCTATAATCCCATTTTACATGGTGTGCACTTATAATCATTACTCACACATGATTCGATTTTTGTTCCAGTGTCTCGACAATGTTGATGTTGCTGCTACCCAATTAGTAAGTTTTTTTTATATTTGGTCTTATTATATTCAAGCTTTAAGGTGGACTTGTCTTTTTTATTCAATGCATTTTTATCTATTGTATTTCAGATTTTGACTCCGATCATCTCTCCCGAATGCCCACCATTCTTGTTTTGTTTTGATCTGAGACCGGAGTCTTGCAAATGCCAAGTCATCCATGCTATGAAAGACACACCTGTTGATTATACTTCTTTTCTAAAACATACGGTACATCTATTTTACCTATTTTTGGACTCGTTCTTAATCCATTACCTTATTAATTGCTGTTTGTAATTACTCTTTTGTTGATACAGCAACACAGGCTCATCAACCTTCTTCAATCAAAGTTGCCAGCAGTGACAAGTATTGTTTCAATGACGATTCCAGAAGTGTTTATCCCAAAATCAAATCTGAAATCCAAAACCGTTGATAATGGCCTCTATCTGCTGAACATAATGGAGAATTACAAAGGGAGCAAAGATAATTCTGTAATAACCATAAATACTGTAAGATTGCTTTTCTATACAACCTAATTAATTTAATTTCTATACAATTGCCACAACTTTATTTCCTAGTTTTTCTGAAACCCATTTTGTTTGCATCAATAGGAAATTCAGCGCAAGCGTTTTGCATTGCGGGTGTGCTATCATATTGTTACATGTTCTGTTAATCTGTCCAAAGAAATAGTGACAAAAGATGCACTAGAATCGAGCTTCTCTATGACACCACCTTTTACTGAGAAGGAATTGGAAGCTTGTGTTGGGAGAAGAGCACTCATAAACAAATTGTAATGTCATACTTTTTCTGTGATTTCTTGAATTATGTTTGTTTAAATTGTGTGAGATATATTGACTAATTGCATTTTTTGTTCAATAATTAAGTGAGGTTCTGTTGTCCACTCCGTGGATGGATGTCACTAGAGACGCTTTTCAGACCCTTACATCGCGTGGCCTTATAATGGATCAGGTAAGTATTATATTCCCATTCCTTACCATGTTTCTTTTTTTACATGGTTCCTTTATTTGGTGAATCTCAGACCTTATTCTGTGAATCTTTATTTTGTGCACGTTTTATTTGTAGATCATTGATATTGTTGGGATTAAGCGCACAGTTGGTAAACCAAATGTGATTTACTTGCCAACGACAGTATATGTGAGCTTCAAATCCTTCAGATGTTGATATTCAGGTGTTTTTCATTCTGAAAGTTGCTCATCCAGAGACTAAAATTGCCTTTTTGTGTCATTCAGGGTCTTAATGCAGATACTAACCCAGAGATTTGGGGTCAATATATACAGCCCTCATACACTCCAGCAGATGGTAGCCAGATTGATTTGGTCAGATCCTTCAGTTCTGCTTTTCATTTTGTTATTTATTTACTGTCATTCATGTGTGTTTTTTGATTTATTATTCTTGTACATTTACTATCTCAGGTTTTTATCCCTTTGCATTGCAATGCATCGAAGCATTGGTGGGCTTGTGTTTGCGACATAAAGAAGCAAAAAAATTACATCCTTGACTCATGCATGACACTAAAAGTGGATAAAGAAAACAATAAGGCCATGAACATTGTATGATTTTGTTTTTTCCAAAATATTGTAGAATTTTTGTTTTAGTATACCCCAAAATATATTTTTGATCTTTTATTGTCATTTTTCTTCTCAGGTGTACAATGTTGCATCTATTTTGGGAGAGTCCTACAAATCTTTGAAGAACATGCACATGCATGATTATGTCAATCTCGAAGTCACTCAACAAAAAACAGGGTGCGTAGTTTGACTTGTTTTGTTAAACTTAGTCTGTGATCATTTGTTCAGTGAATCTCAGACCCTGTTCAGTGAATCTCAGACCTTATTATGTGAAAATTTGTTACACTCATAAGTGCTTATATGTTTTTTTGTCCAGTTTTGATTGTGGAGTCTTTCTGCTAAAGTGGTTGAGTGCATTGGAAGATCAGAGTAAATGGACGAACAGTGACTATTTTGAGGTGAGTTCATTACTATATGAAAATAAAGCCGTGCATTCCACGAATATTAGCATGAATACACTAATTTAATATACGTCACTCTATGCAGGGTTTGGTAGATTATCGAAAGTCGATCATGGTGGAACTTCTTATGTGGAATGAGAATACTGTCAGGTATTACTTTGTGAATCTACACATGAAAGTTTTTAAATTCTTAATTCTTTGGCTGAATGTATTGTAATATGTATATTTGTACTTGTTTTGGTTTTATAGGTCTTCCCTTGTTAAACCGAAAAAGCAAAAAGGCAAAAAATTAAGCTAAAGCATGTCAATTGTATCTTGAAGTTTCCTCAACAATAAACAAGGTGTGTAGTTTTGTTAAACTTAGTCAGTCATCATTCAGTGAATCTCAGCACTTAGCATTCATCAAAACTGCTTCTAGTTTCACAAGTTAAGATTCTAGTTTCACAATTTATGACCTTAGGTTTCACAATATAAGAAAACTTATTCTGTGAATGTCAGGTCTTCTTCTGTGAATCTAGAATCTTAACTTGTGAAACTAAACCCTTAATCTGTGAATCTTTAGATTTGATGGATTTTATGGAGTTATATTGCTTCTCATTGCTTGATTTTAACTCCACTTGTAGATGATGAAAACGATGAAAACGAGATGGTCGAGTCATTGCAACTGGACTTCGACATTGTTAAGGCCGCAACAAATAAATTTTCGGACAAGGTGAAAAGGAATTACAGTCAGAAGAAACTTGTTGCTGTAAATTGACATTGTAAATTTTTGAAGTTGTAATATAGCCATCTAGTTTCACAAAATAAGCATATAGCCATCTAGTTTCACAAAATATATTTCTTGCAGTTGTCTACCGCGCCCGAAGGGAAAAATTGCTTGAAAGAAAACCGAGGAAGCGAGCACGTAAGTGATCTCGTGATCTTCGCTTTGTCCTGTCATCTTCTATAGTTTTTTACGCGTTGCAAGCTTCACACTTGAATCCTTTTTTTAAAATATATTTTTTCATTCGTCTAAATCGGGTGCGTTCGGGTTTGGTCAGTTGTTTACTTCTTCAGAAAGAGTGTAGATAAACAACTACCTCAAAATTAAATGCTCCAACCTATCACCTAACCACTTTGCTTAGGAACCCTATTTATTGCATCCTTTATTAAAAGTAGTTGGCGTAGTAAGCAACCTGACCCCAAATTTCACTATATAAGAGAAGGGAAGTTGATATCATCAAACACCCTATTCCAATATACAACCATTTACACTACAAATACTGAAATACATATTGGTCAGTTGTTTCAGAGTTTTTTTCTTATCATCAAACTCCTTGGCCATGACCATCTACGGTGATTGATCACTGCCGTCTCTTGTCGCTATCTTGAGATGGTAGCGATCAATCACTTTGGATGGTCATAGCTGGGGAGTTTGATATGCACGTAATGGTAATTTATGACAACAGGTATTTTATGACAGATATTTCAATAAAAACTGCTTCTAGTTTCACAAGTAAAGGTTTTCTTATTCTTCTGTGAATGTGAGGTCTTCTTCTGTGAATCTAGAAGCCTATGTTGTGAAACTAAGCATGTAATCTGTGAAACTAAGCCATAGTTTCACAGAATAAGCCCCTAGTTTCACAGTATAAGCCCCTAGTTTCACAGTCTATAAAACCTAAACTACTTCCCCGCATCACTATACATCTTCGTCTTCTTCTTCTTCTTCTTCTTCTTCTTCTTCTTCTTCTTCTTCTTCTTCTGTTGTATCTCCCTGAAAGAAAATGAAACATTAAAATAAATACTTTTGAGACGTAACTTGCATTGCTTAAGTAATAAAAATTATACTTAAAATTAAAATCAACAATATAAGCCCCTAGTTTCACAATATAAGCCCCTAGTTTCACAGTTTAAGGCCTAGGATTCACAATATTATAAACAACCTAAAATCAGCCCTTTATCAACAGGTTTCACAGTATAAGCCCTTAGTTTCACAGTATAAGCCCATAGTTTCACAGCATAAGCCCCTAGTTTCACAGTATAATAAACATGAATAAAAAAAAAAAATCAAGTAAAGGAATAATACATACTTGATTCTCAGGAGAATGCTCTTCAAAATCATATGGACAATTTCTTTTATCATGGTGTGACATTCGTTTACAATTAGCACACAACCGTTTTGTTTTTTTTGCTTTTATGATTGCCTTATTTTTGCTACTGACCAGCCGCTTCCCGCTACCCTTGTTCTTAGAGAACTTAGGTGGTAAGACCTTTCCTTCTTTTGGAGCCTTGCAGTTTAGAAGGATTTCCAATTCTTGTTCTTTTGTCAAAGCCTTTGGGTTTGGCTCCAACTTCTCTCGGAATTCTTTTACAAGCTTAGCAAATTCTCTCACATCAGACTCTTTTTTTCTTTTGAGGATCCCCACAGTTGCATAAATCTCAGACCACAACCGAGACATTCCAAATTTCGGGCTACTAGTAGGATTGTAGTTGTCCAAAAGATTTCCATTCGAATCATAAATAGGGTTTCTAAGTGCATTCTTACTCCACCTACCCAAAATATATTTCTCAGGTATTTCCTTAGTTTTACCCGAGCAAACCCAAATTATGTGATAACATAGAATACCTCTCCGTTCAAATAGTTTACAGGAACATCTCACGTCCATTGTTCCTTTATTGTACTCAACTGCGTAGCTCTTTTTCTTGATCGCGTCTTCAACTATCAAAATCTCATATTTAGTTACAGGATCTGGTGGGGTGTATCCACCCACACTACACCCATTTATCGAGCCCTTAACCTCATTTTGAAAGTCATAGAAGACTTCATGTGTATATACTCTCGCTCCATGGGCTTCCCAGTTTGAACGATATAAGGTTTCAGGCATTGAATTATCACTCTGTGCTTCAAGAAGTTTTAGAGCATGCCTTTGTTGGTCGATGGCACTCTCAAACCTCATCCAAAACTCAACCAAGGTCCCATATTTATTCTCAAATCTTTTAAAAAAACTATTAGCACTCTCTGATCTCTGTGTGGTTCTTAAAATGTTACCCATCGGAACATTTCTGAAATACGCTGGTATCCATTTGTGTCTTTCAGCAAACTTTCCACTCAACCATATATTATCCTCTAACGAGAATTCTGTGATGACCTTAACCCAATTCTCCTCAAATTCCTCAGGTTCCATATCATTGCTCCAAACAACATTGTTCAGACGTGATAAGAATTCAGTGTCTTTGCAAATTGTGCTCCCAACCTTGTCTGTTACTTTTTTCATAATGTGCCACATGCAAAACCGATGTCTTGCTGTTTTGAACACAACTGCATGTAACAAAATAAGATTACTCAAAAAAATCATCCTCATTTATCAACAGGTTTCACAAATATAGACTTGTAGTTTCACAGAATACGAATCCAGTTTCACAAATTAAGCTTCTAGTTTCACAAGTTATGAACTCAAAAAATCAGGATCTTTTATCAACAGGTTTCACAATATAGCCATCTAGTTTCACAAAATAAGCATCTAGTTTCACTGCCTAAGCTTCTAGTTTCACAAGTTAAGAATTCAAAAAATCAGACTGATTTTTCAACAGGTTTCACAATATAGCCATCTAGTTTCACAAAATAAGGATCTAGTTTCACTTCATAAGCTTCTAGTTTCACAAGTTAAGAACTCAAAAAATCAGCCTCTTATATCAACAGGTTTCACAATATGGCCTTCCAGATTCACAGTATAAGGATCTAGTTTCACAAGCTAAGCATGTAGTTTCACAGTATAAGGATCTAGTTTCACAAGTTAAGAAAACTAGAAAACTTGCACGATATACAAACATACCAGGGAACGCCTTTTTTATTCCTGCATCTTGGTCAGTGATAATGTAATTAGGTTCTTTTCCACCCATTGATTTCAGAAATTGCTGAAACGCCCACATAAATGCTTCATCGTCTTCATGATCTAAAAGAGCGCATGCAAATGTTATTGACTTTTTATGATGGTCAATGCCAGTGAAAGGGGTGAATATCATGTTATATTTGTTAGTGCCATAGGTTGGATCGAATGAAATTGCATCACCAAACACTGAGTAACATCTCTTTGCCTCAGCATCTGTCCAAAAAATCCTTGTCAAAGCTTTCTCAGAATCGATTTCATACACAAATTCTAACCCTTTTGTGTCACGGAGGGTTTCCAAACGTGAGATAAACATTTCTCCATCCTTACTCTTAATGAAACACTTCAAATCCCGTTGGAAATTCTTGAATTGTGAAAGGGAAGCCCCCACATTTTGGAACCCTTCGACTTGCTCTTTGCATAGCTGGTATGTTAAGCTAGCCCCAACATTAACTCTTGAATTCTGGACAATCATTTGCTTATGAAATTCATTCATATTTGCTGCAAGTTTATCAAATTCCCTATTCTTTACAAAGGTCACTGGGTGATTGTGACCCTCATGAAATTGTTCAACGATGTACTTG
The DNA here is from genome assembly GCA_029255685.2 of Silene conica. NCBI lineage: Eukaryota > Viridiplantae > Streptophyta > Magnoliopsida > Caryophyllales > Caryophyllaceae > Silene > Silene conica. The sequence goes on from CM055314.2 coordinate 83,081,409, forward strand.
TTATAATGAAACTTGTATTTGACCATTGCACGACAACCCCACCTTCTAATTTTGGTTGTTCTTGTAAATGCTTGCTTATTTGAACTTTCAGCCTCATCTCCTTCAGTTCCCTTCACACCAGTTTTTGGTTTTGCACTTTTTCCAATATTTGAACCAGTTTCAGAACCAGTTTCACTTGCAAGAGTTTCAAAGGGTTTTCCTTTCCTCTTATTATGGCCTTCACGATTACAAACCATGGCTTTAGTTCGAATATTACCATCACGAAACCTCTTCGTTGTAGATTTCCTAGCTTCAAACCCACAAGCAGTAGCATACACTTGATAGAACGTCATTGCCGACTCTAGATTTAAAAATAACTTCCCAACAGTAGGTGTAATATCTTCTGCAACTCTGACAATCCATTCGTCACTACCACCCGGTGTGTGATTCACCAAAGTAATAGGCGTACCAACCTGTACTGTAGGTGTGGATTGTGCTGTTAAAATTGTAGAAACCTCTCCGTTGGTGTTGACAATGGAATCAGTACCTATACAATGATCTCACAACATATAAACTAAATCAGCCTTTTTTTTACCAGGTTTCACAATGTAAGTTTCTAGTTTCACAGATTAAGCATCTAGTTTCACAGATTAAGCATCTAGTTTCACAGATTAAGCCTCTAGTTTCACAGATTAAGCATCTAGTTTCACAGATTAAGCATTTAGTTTCACAATATAAAAAGACTAAACAAAATCAGACTTTTTAATAAGCATGGTTTCACAACATCAGCTTCTAGTTTCACAGTTTATTTTGCCTAGGATTCACAATATAAGAAAGCTATAATAAATCAACCTTTTTTAATCAGGTTTCACAATGTAAGCTTATAGTTTCACAGTTTAAGCTTTCTAGTTTCACAATATTCATAAACCTGAATTAAGTCTTATATATTCAACAAAATTTAGCAGAAATTGAATCAGAAAACAATAATGTAAACGACAAAAAACGACATACCTGATTCAATAGTAATATTATCATCAACCGTGGTGATATCTAGATTCTCCATTGCTATTAGAGCTGCAAAATAATCGAAATAATGTCATAAGTAGTATGAACTCGAGATGTAAAGAAAATCGTGAGAAAAATTGATCAAATTCGAACAATCGCATGAAATTCGAACAATCGTTGAAAATTCGACGAATCAAATTATCAAATTACCTGAAAATTAGTCTTAATCTTCTTCCAAAATCAATTGAATTGAATTTGTATGTTGCTTTGATGGAATTTACGAACAATTGGAGGACAAATCGATTTTTGCGTTGAATTTGAGGTTTTTTTGTTGGTCGTAAAGAGGTTTCTGAGTTGAATTTGAGGTTTCTGGGTTGGAAGAGAGAGAGAGAGTGTTTAATTATGTTTTTATTATTTTTAGTGAGAGAAAGTTTTTTGGCCCAATGGCAAGATTTGGTTTGACCCATAATTTTCAGCCCAATGGCAAATTCGCCCAACAGTAATATCAAACGTGAATTTGGCCCAATTAGGTTGTGGATGCGTGAGGTTCGGTGGCCTCACCGTAAGAGGCGGCCTCACGTGATCCGGCCTCTATATATATATATATATATATATATATATATATATATATATATATATATATATATATATATATCACAAATTCTTATTTGCAACGGCACTATCCGTCGCAAGCTTATGACGGATACCGTTTTCTCTCACAAAATACCCACTTTTTCTCTCTCTCCAACACTATTTATGTGGTCCCCTTTCTCCATTAACTCATTTTCTACCCATTTTATCTCACAAAATATCCGTCACAAACGACGACCCGTCGCAAGCAAGACTTACTATATATATATATATATATATATATATATATATATATATATATATATATATATATAGGGTCGAGATCAGGTGAGAACCACCCATATGATGAGAACCATGAGAACCAATTAATAACCCTTAGATCTGTTAGTTTGATTAATAACCATTGGATCCGCTTCCCCTCAATTTTAACGCGTATACCCCCCCAAACCCCTGCAAACTTCCTCATTTCCCAAATTCACTTTCTCTCTCCTCATTTTTTATCTCTCTTCGAATAAGAAAATCCTCCGCCATTAACCTAATTCTTCGACCATCAAAACTTTCGCCATTACTCTAATTCTTCGACTATCAAATTTACTCACTAAATTATTCGACAATTAACCTTTCGACGTTGCTTCAATCAATGGAGCCTTTTAATTCGAGGTAAAGTTTCGATTTTTATGATTTTTTAGCGAAAATTAGTTGAATTAGTTGATTAAATTAGTTGAATTAGGGCTGAATTATCGTTTTGATTCATCGATTAACTTTCTGGGTTGATGAATTATGCTTCTGAAATTAGGGTTTCGTGAATTCAATTGGGGAAACTGGGAAATTAGGGTTAGGGAGTTTCGTGTATTAATTGGGGAAACTGAAAAATTAGGGAGTTTCGTGAATACAATTAGGGTTAGGGAGTTTCGTTAATTGAATTGGGGACACTTAGAAATTAGCCTTAGGGAATTTAACTGACTTCCTAAATTTGTTGAAATCATGGAATTGGAGACTGTTTATGTGCATCTAATACATGTGTATGTGCATCAAAGTACGATTTTGTGAATGAGATTGGCTTAATTGAGATATTAGGGCTGCAGAAATTGAGAAATCACATAAATTTCTTGAAATTTGGACACTGGAGACTGATCCCAAGCATCTCATTTTGTATATTATGTGCATCAAATTTCTGTTGAGGCGCATCAAATTGTGATTTTGTGTATCAAATTCACTTAATAGATAATGTATACTGTTAGATTGTTGTTTATTTAACTTTTGACATTTCGTGTTGCAGCAATATTAGCAATAATGACCACTGCTCTTCTTCAAATGTCATTACAAAAGAAGGATTGATTGTTGAAGTTTTATCAGAAGTATCTGCACTAGCAGTTGAACGTGACCCTGAAGTTGTGACTTTCGAATTTGTTGAAGGTACAATTATGTTCATCCTTAAATTTTGAGTTTCATGGTTGTCTTAGTTGTCTGATGATCTTTTGGTTTTAATGATTTGTCTTAGTTGCTTGCTTGATGTTTTAAGGTTTTTTTAGGCAATTATTCTTAGGTTTGAGGATATCCGTCCTCTTTACATGCATGAAATAAGGATCAGTGTGCACGAAATAAGGTTCTGTTTGCGTCAAATAAGGTGCCAATGTTTATTGTGCAGTAGTACAGTGATGTCTATTTTGTTTGATGTCTATTAGAGAACAAGATTTTACGTATTTGATGCATGTAGAAGTTTATTCCATGCACATATAACACTTTTCCATGCATGTGTAAGACAAGTATTTAGAGACTCTCGCTTTGGAGGTTTGAATGGTGATGTTCTACAGATGTGGTTATGTAATAGAATGTTTATGGTCAGGGGGGAGTGTACTTGGATTATCCAGCAGCACTAACACTATTTTGTGAGAGTGTAATTCATATTTTTGCACCTCCCTTCATCTTTCTTACTTTAATTGCACCACATATGCAGGTATCGTAGTAGAGCAGCCTGTAGAGCAGCCACAGCCAGAGGACGAGGAGGCAGCAGAAGGTTCTTCAAGCAACACGAATCGGATTTTTGAGTGTGCCATCCATCTTAAGCCTGTTATTGGTATGCTGTTCGATACGCTTGACTTGGGTGTTGAGTTTTATGACACATATGCCAAAGAATGTGGATTTGTTCCTAGGTTAAGCTCCCAAAAGTCTAAAAATGGTGTCATTACCCATAAGAAATGCGTCTGTAATAAGGCTGGAGTATGTCAACCCAAAGGGAAAAATCACCGGAGGCAAAGGACTAGGATAGAATGTCCTTCTTGTATTAAGTTTAAGCGAATTATGAATGAAGGTCCTGATATTGGTAAATACCAAATTTATGATTTTCATGAAGGTCATAATCATATGCCACAAACACCTACAACAATGGTACATTTGACCCAAACAAGGGAATTAAGTATATTTCACAAGAAAATGATAATTGATAACTCCAAAAATAACATTGGACCAGTTAAGTCTTATAGGTTATTTAAGGAGTATGTTAGGGGTTACAAGAATGTGGGTGCGTCATTGGAAGATTTTAAGAATTTTTCAAGAGATATCAAAAATTATTTGTCTGAGGGGGATGCTCAAATGCTTATTGAGCATTTTATGAAGACCAAACACATGTGTCCCTCATTTTACTTTGATTTTGAGGTTGATGAAAAAGGTCGATTGTCACACGTATTTTGGGCTGACCCTATTAGCATTAAAAACTATTTGATCTTCGGAGACATGACCTCTTTCGATACCACCTTTAGAAAAAATAAATATAGGATGATTTTTGCACCTTTCACGGGGGTGGATAATCATAAGAGGTGTGTGACATTTGGGGCTGGACTTCTTAGTAATGAGAGTAAGGAATCATTTGCATGGCTTTTTACTAGATTTGTAGAGGCGATGGGTGGTCATCATCCCGTTTGTGTGATTACGGATGAAGATTTGGGTATAGAGGAAGGAATGAATATTGCACGGATGAAGATTTAGGTGGATTCCAGCTTATTTCCGCGACCTATTTTTAGGAGGTCTGATGAGAACCACCTCGAGGTCCGAGTCAGAAAACCACTTTTTCAGCAACTTCACTAATCCTAATTTAACCCTAGTTGAGTTTTGGATGAGGTTTGAGAGTGCGATGGATGCACAAAGATGGACTCAATCGAAACTGATTGCACAATCAAAGAACTCATTCCCCCACTTGTTGACTAAAGTAGCCCTAGAAAAGAATGCATCAGAATTCTACACTCCAACAATCTTCCGTGAGTTTCAAAAGGAAGTCGAAGCAGCTTGCTTCTCATGTGGTGCTGGGGATAAAGAAAAAGATCCAGCCCTTCCAATTGTATACATAGAGATCATAGATCATGTTTGAAAGAAAACGTATAAGGTTGGTTTTGGTCAGGATGATTCTGCAACAGTGTGCACTTGCAAGAAGTTTGAACGACATGGAATACTTTGTCGACATGCTCTGTGTGTCCTTAAAGATCGGGGAATTCAGAAAGTTCCAAGTGACTTCCTACTTAGTCGGTGGAGCAAACTAGCAACCTGCAAACCAATCGTCGGCCCTAATGGCCAGTTGCTTGCTGACTGTACATCAATGGATGTACAGAAAAACAAAGTAAGAGAGTTATGGTCAGAGTTGTTTGGTTGCGTGGCACTTGTTGAACAGAGTCCGGTGCATTGTGATGAGTTGCTTGGGATTTTGCGTGAGTTCAAGGAAAGGGTTAAAATTGCGCCTGATGAAAGTGGCAGCAATATTGGTAGTGCAAAGGGAAAGGACAAGAATGCTGAAATTGGGATGCTTTTAGGAAAAAGCAGGCCCACTGAAATTACTGTTTTGCCTCCAAGACAGTGCAAAAATAAAGGTTCGGGGAAAAGGCTGATCTCACAGAGAGAACGAGCAGGGGAAGTGAAGAAGAAACCACTAAGAAAATGCAGGGCATGTGGGGAGATGGCGAACCATGACAGCAGGAATTGTGACCGAAGGACAACCGAGGATGAGCAGTCACAATAGGTATGCAGTGACTAAATAGATCGAGCTATTCTTCTTTTTTTAGTCTCATTTGTTGGGTAAAAAATGGCTTACACTTCGTTATTACTACATTCTGGATTCATCTCCCCGTTTTTCAAACAAGTGCTGGAATCATCTGGATTTGCTCCAACTCTTTCTGTTTCACTGACTTCAGCAATTCTGCTTCTGTATTACTTTGCTTTCTAGTGAATGCATCTTTGAGATATTATTGTTGACTTGTTATGGTTTGATAGTATAGTCAAATTAGTTTGAGGGACATTTGATGTTGCTCAACATTTAACTAGTTTATTTTTTAAAGTCTTGCAGGACCATATTACCAGTAGCTGTTTTGGACAAAGAGGGCTGTCACAATTTTGTTCGGAGCGTGGATTGGCGGTCTCGTACTCTCGGATGACTAATTTATTAGAATTATTTAGGGCTGTAATTAATTTTCTTTCGACATTTTAGCAAGGTGTGCAACTTAGCTATCTAATCGACATTTACGTTTGTATTGACTTTTTATCACTTCTAAATTTATTACTGCTGCTTGCTTATATTTATTTACTGATCGGTTAAGTTTATTACCTTGTGGATAAACTTCTTCATTATAAATAATGAAAACACACTCGAAGGGTGGAAGTGTGGGAAGTTTTTGACTCTTTTCGCTGTCAACGGATGTCGAACTTTGATTTTTCCCGGGTTCAACTCCTCAGCCATGACCATCCACGGTGATTGATCACTGCCGTCTCTTGTCGCTATCTTGAGATGGTAGTGATCAGTCACCCTGGATGGTCATAGCTGGGGAGTTGCACTCGGGAAAAATCAAAGTTCGACATCCATTGATAGCGAAAAGGGTCAAAAACTTCCCACCCTTCCCACCATTTGAGTGTGTTTTCATTGTTTATGGCTAAGATGTTTATCAACAAGGTAATAAATTTAAGTAAGCAGTAAATAAATATAAGCAAACAAGCAGTAATAAATTTAGATAACGTGAAAAGTCAATACAAATGTAAATGTCGATTAGGTAGCTAACTGTGATATTCAATAAATAACATGCTTTTGGTCACGTTTATTTCATGCACGTGGAACAATTTTTAATGCACGTAGACAGATATTTCATGTAATGGTCCAATGTAATAACTAGTGGGCCTTATTATCTTTTTTTTAATTGGGCCTTATTATCTTCAATAAATAACATGCTTCTTGTTTACTAGTGGGCCTTATTATCTTTTTTTAATTGGGCTCATAGGCCTGTTTGTTTAATTATATAAAGTGTGACTTTATTGGGCTCATAGGCATCCAATAAAGTCATGACTTTATTGGGCTCATAGTTTGACCTGTAGATTGGCCAATTCTAGTGTAGGACCAACTCGATTTTATGTAGTGGTCCAATGTGATAACCCACTTCCTGGTCTTAATGGTTACTAGTGGGCCTTCTTAACTTTTTTTATTGGGCTCATAGGCCTGTTTGTTTAATTATTAAAAGTTACGGGTAGTGTGAATACATGACTTTATTTAATGCACGTAGACAGACATATCATGCACGTGGAACAATTTTTAATGCACGTAGACAGATATTTGAGCTTTTCTGCTCAAATTCGTTTATCTCATCATTTTCGTTGCCTCGTGACATGTTTTTTTTCCCCCAAAATCTAATATACATTCAGAATTAGTACATTTATGTACAAAAAATCTAATATGCACTCTCAAGACTTGATGGTTTACTTCCTTTGCACCTCACTCGAAAAAAACATTGCAGAAAATGCTTGGCTTAGGGTTTCGAATATTGGATTAAGTCATCTGCCACTCCCTTTGCACATCACTAGACTCAAGTGTTTAGAAAATAACACCTAGTGATAATCCTACAAAAAAAAAGGGGGGGAAATACCGTTACGTAAAATTCACCTGAGACAGAAACTAATGAAAAGAAGAATAAAATTAGGCAAAATTTAAATTAGGCATTCGAAAGATCTTGATTTTTACCTTTCTCTTGTTTAGATCCCATTTGATGAGACGTGCAATCATACTCGTACAATATTCATCCAAATCCTACATATAAATTTCATTTGACAACAAATATTGAAAGGCTTGAAATAAAATATATTGAATAATGTTTACAAAAGTAGGAAGACAAATTTATACCTCATAAAAACGCTTATCAGTCCATGATGCTTGATTAGACAAATTTTCGAGCCACTTCAACATATAACCTCCACAAGCATACCCGTTATCTTGTCGAGGCACATTCACAAACTCCCACTTAAAATCTTTCATCTCCAACAACCTTGAGTAACTTGGAAAGTCCCTTGTGATGATGTCCACAGCAGGCAGGAGCTATACAAAAACAAGAGAGTGAGTGATTGTGATTGTACAAGAAAAGCCATTAAATGAGGCAAATTAAATGGCAGTCTGGGTTCTCAATACAAGACAAATCATACCTGCTCCACTAAAAATTTACGTCTCACATCAGGGCGCCTGGGCAGGTTCGAGTCAAGTATGAAGTTCATCCTTTTCTCGAAGTCAGTAACACAAGCAACCCAATGTTCTTTATCCACACAATAAGGAAAGAAAGCCTGAAATATTACAAAGTCAAGAATGATATAAGTCGGCAGTGAATGGCCTGAATTAAACATTAAGCCTTGAAAAAAAACTGAATGTTTATTTACCCATTTGGCTGTGCTTAGATCACGGGGCAAATAGGAAAGTCGGATGTACTGACTTCGAAACCCGTTTTTACGGACAATTGCCTGAAATTTGAGAACAACTCAACTATCAAACTTCTTTGTAATTTCAAAAACAAAAAAACAAGCAGATGGGTTTGAATAAGGAAGATGAATACACTTATTATTGTTGGAAAATACACAACACTTGGGTTTGCTAGCGTTGTACGAACACCAACAACATCAATAACCATATCCATGAGCCAATTTCCAGGCAGCAAGGTGTGCAACCCGCCGTTGGTTACTTGCAGCCAATCGGTGTCTACAACGACCTCACTGATGATGCACATGTCGTAATTAGAAACCACAGAACAACAAAGAGTGGATAAAAAACAGAAGTTTTAAAAAAGTTGTATGGTCAGTTAGAACATACTGTTTATCTCCTGCATTTTCCCTAATATAGTTGATCAACTGTAAATCTGTGCTTTCAAGTTGTGGCACTGGATTACTGCGAAAAAGGGAAAATAAAAGCCCATTGATTAACGGGGGAAACAGAAAAAGGAAAAACGGAAAACAGTACAATGTTAAAATTTCAAGGCTTACCAAATCTGACTGCCATGATTGTAAGCCTTTGCTGCTGCAATCACATCATCAGATAAAGAGTTGTGTTGGCAAGTTATAATTTCATTGCAAACCTTCACAATGTAACGTTTTACATCAACTCTCTGAAAAATATCAACAACAGAAATCAACATCAGTGTCCACAAAAGCTAATTAATGCATCTGCATCGCTACTAGCCTACTACTGCAATGAGACTTAGTTAGAAATACCAGATAGAAACTTACTTCTTTCATGCCCACCTTTGAACCAAAGCGTGCCTTAACACCGTTGTACATCTCCATATGACGCATGAGGTAGATTCCAGTATCACACTCCACTTCTATGTCACAGTGCGGGAGATACAAAGTAGGCGTCAAAAGCCATGCAGCCGCCAGTTTTGGAATCCTACTTTCAAGCGTAAGCAACAAGTTCACCTGATAAAGGAAAAGTAATATATTGTAAATAATCTCTCACAAAGATTAGACGAAAATAACTCACTTTATTGCCAAAAGATTTGAAGACATACCACAGGTTTAACTTGGCGATAATAGTCAGTTGACGAAGGCATCAAGTGCATCACATCTAGCACATCCTTGTCAACATAGTAACAGAAAAGAAGTGGCTTGGGAGTAACAATAGGAATCAAAACCTGGACGACAATGAAAACAAACACAACAATGAATTTCTGTTGAGTAATCTGTTGTTTGTCTTCAGTTTAGATCATTTCATCTCAGTTTACACACTGTAATGTAAGAATCTTCAAGGACTTACCAACTTCACGTCTTCAAAGTTGAGATCCAATGCTGCAATCTGTTCAGTACATTAGGTGACCCATATTAGTGAAACAATCATGTAATAATTGGATTCTTATTTAATGCATGTACAATGTTGTTTAATGAATATAGAGTGCTGTTTAATGCATCTATAAGGTTACTTCATGATTTCACAGGTCTGAACAATTACAGAACTTTAAATGAGAAACTTACGTCAGTTGTATCTGTTAGAAATAGACGGCAGGGGGATTTACGATTTCTGTATTTGTTTAGCTCATTCAAATGATCACACCATATAGAAATGACATCTGGATGAACTTGACCACCAAGAAGCAAACTCTTCATATGACTTCGTGTGAGAGTCTTGCCCGCATGGCAATACAAAACCTCCCTATACAGATATGAAAGCATGAAACGTTAGTGTCAGACAAATAAGATATAATACATATATGCTGAATCAGATTAAAAAATATAAGACTGATACGTACTCTTCAACTAAATCATTGGAAAATGCATAGTCTCCCACCAGTCTTTCCAACTGAGTCAACCCACGAACCATGTCCACATTCCTGATAAAGAAAGGCGACCGATAAACATCAGCAACCTCAACAGACCTCTTAGGTTGCACCCGCTTAGCTTGCACAGTCTCAGCAGGTAAGACAAGACATCTTTTAGCAGCCATCTGCCGAGTCTCCATTGTATACTCTGTGGGGGCAGTTGGGCGCTCTTCTACTGGTGAATCCAATGCATCTTGAGAGGATATAACAACAGGAGATGGTTCTTGAGGGGATAGTTGAGACGAAATCAGAATTGGCGATATTGGGTCTGATGTGCTTGCATGAATAATAGGTGGCGTAGTTGATGTGCTTGCATGGGGAACAGTTAAATGCATGTCCTGCATCCTCGACTCAAGGAACTCTTGAGAGGTATAAAATGCATCATCACCACTAAAAAGGCTGAAAGATGGTCCTTCGAGAAGCGCTTTTTCCTTTGCCTTTTTTTCCTTCAAATCTTCATGGTGCGATTCAAAAACTTTGCCGACATGGTCATATGCATCATTAAGGAGTCCTTCTAATTCAGCCATGACAGACGGATCGGCTAAAAATTCATCATCTACAGAACGCCCATTGAATTCCCTCTGATTCAACTCCCCTTCATCCTTATTCAGCAGCTCCTCCACTGCCCCCTCATCCTTCTTCAGCTCCTCCTCTTCCCCCTTATCCTTCTCCAGCTCCTCCCCCACTTCCCCCACCTCCTTTCTCTTTTTTATTTCATTGTCATTGTCATCATCCACCACCTGATCACCTGATCCAGCAGCATCAGTACCAACTGTTGGGGCTGGTGTCCTTGACAATTAAGTACAATGACTTATTAAATCTCTTTAAGGATCACAAGGGCATACTTCTGTATTATTACCAGTTGATCCACGTTTATCAATAACGGTTGGCTTGCTAGATAAGTTTGACGTTATTGTCATACGGATGGCGGTGGTCAACTGGTCCCTATACGTCACACCTATAGGACACGTTTGAGAGATGTGAAGGTATGAAAATACAGTCACATTTTGCCGGATATGACTAAACGGTTAGTCAGAGGTATTGACTATTAAATTAGTCAATAAGATGTTGAGAATTACTATTTAATACGGATTAAATAATTTTAGCTAATACGGATTACAAGATTAATTCGTAAATCAAATATAAACGGTTATATTTAATTAAATATTCTATTCGCGAATTAATATAAACAGTTATATTGATTTAGGTAATTATACAATATCGTATCTTATCAGACCATTATTAATATATCGACTGTATTAATATCTGATAACATGTTACGATTTATAATCATAAACCCGCGAAATATATTAAAGCTAATTGGGTCGAATCACGCATTGGGATAAGGTAAGAGTGGAAAGCCCACTCCTACCCAAACCCCAATTCGGCCGAAATAACTATATAAGGAGGAGGACTCTCCTTATATGAGTTACTCTTGTTGCACTGTAACATGATTCTCAAGTAAAATTAGGGTTTTGAGAGCACTCTTCTCCCAAAACCTCAGATCTCACATCTAAAACCTCAAGGGCTCTCCCTATATTGCAAGGCAATTGGAGAGGATTTCTAGCACACGCGGCCACGTCTCAGACTAAGTCTTGGGTGCAAGTTATAGGAGGGAATTTGCATTAATTCCTGTTCTTAGGCCTTTTGCGCGAGGACTAAAGGTTGTATTACTTTTCTCATGTTTTAATCTTATGACGATATTCACAATTGCATATTTCATTATAATCCTGCAATTTTTAGGGTGAATACGCGTTTTATTCCCCACAAGTGGTATCAGAGCCTTAGGCCATGAAATTTTTTACAATTGTGTCTTTCATAAAATCAAAATTTTGAGAAAACCGTGCATCTGCCTAGGCACTCGATCGAGTCCCTGTGACACTCGATCGAGTGCCCCCGTACCAGGCTGCCGTGCGTGGGTTTTTAGTGAGAAATCGATCTTGTTTTCGATTATAATTTGCATATTGTTAATTAATCAATATTTTTAGCAATATGTGAATCTTTTGTTTTGTTTATATATGATTTACAAGTTTTAAATCCAAGTTATAAACTCGTTTTAATGTAAAAGTGCAGCGATTTGCAAATTTAATAAGCCACTCGATCGAGCCCTGCTGCACTCGATCGAGTGACCCTGACACTCGATCGAGTGCTCCTGTTACTCGATCGAGTGCTCTCGTTTCGGGGTATTAATTTTCGAAAATAACTCGTTTTCTTATTTTCACATGGCTTAAAATAATATACTGTATACGGAAATAGTATATTATTTAGTGAAACGGTTCACCCTCGTTTGATACATATTGTTTTTAAAACAGTTTAAAACAATGGATTATATGTTTATTAAAATTGGTGATTAAAACGGTATAGTCACTTAATTTTAATCTTAAAAGGTGGTTTGGTATAAATTTATTAATCATAATAACAGTATTATGTCATGTATAAATTGTTTTTAGTTGATGCATTTTATTTATCGTCTTGTGAATGCCTTGAATGCTTTCAATAACGTATTTAATTTTGCAAACGGTTGTAACTTAGTGTGGCCTTAGAAGATTGTGTCACCGTAATGAAGGGACACGATCTTGCTTGTAATTTTGAGATCTTGAATCTCCGTTTTGGGTTTTTGCCATGTAATTACTTTTGTATTTAAATTAGAATGTATCTAGGTTTACTCTTGTAATTTAAATTAGTAATTTTGTGAAGACCAAAGACAAGACGGAGACCGGATGCTCACTCCCGCTGCAAGGACCAAGATGGAACATCAAGACAAGCTTCTAGGGTCCAACAGTGGATTCCAAGTTGTTTTATGTTTATTTTGGTAGGATAGGCCACACTAGGACTTTTATTTACGTTTATTGCATTTATCTTTACGCTTTCATCGATAATAGCTTGCATCATATTCCGCCTAAAAACCAAACCACCTATATCATGCCTGAAAACTGACTCATGTAGAGGTCTCGCGTTAGTTTTCTGTGACAATACAGATGTCACATGTCAATTTAAAAGCCATCACTTTATTTAATTCATTCACGCAAATGCTAGTTTTTTAGTTCACTTAAATATGGATAAATAAGAGTTGATGGGGTCTTCCTCGTATAACCAAAAATTGAGATTAGTCTTTATAAATCAGCCTCCCATGAATCCCTTCTTCGTCGGTAGGCATAATATGACCCCTTCTACGTCGGGTAAGTGGGAACAGATGATTTATTTTATCTCAACATCATGGTCACTCGATAATATTCCAGTGACTGAGATGGACTAATAGATAGATATACGGAAATCTATCGACCAAGAGTTCCAACGATTGGAATTAGCCAAACTGTGGGCTTATCAATATACGGAAATTGAGTCTTGGGATCGTTTATATAATTCTTGAGGGAGATCAATTATATAAATGCATGAGTCTACGAGTTTAAATTCACATTTAATATAGACTTAAATCACAACAATAAGATGCTTATATGGTTTTGTTTTATCTTCTTTTCAGTGTAGAACACGTTCATTAAAACTGCTGTAAAACTAAAATGGCTGGTGAAGACCCAATGCCAAGTGCCAAGCTAGCACGTGAATCCTGGCTAAAAGCCTTCATGGACTCCATGAATCAGTCAACTAGACTGAGGAATGATGGGTCAAACTTTTCTGACTGGGAGGCAGCACTACGGAATGCTGCCATTGCTGACGGAAAGCTTAAGTTCTTAACTGAGCCCATTCCGCCACACCCAGGAACTGGAGCTAGAGCCAACGAAATTCGCGCTCATAGCGATTTCGTTATGGAAGCGGGTGCGATAAAGAACGTACTCATCTATGCAATGGAATCCAATTTGCAAAGACGCTTCATAACCCATGGTGCAAACAAGATTTTCACCACGCTCACTAACGAATTCTCCAAGGCTCCGAGAATCGTTTCTTATGAGCATACCTGTCGCTTCTTTGAGGCGAAACTCCAGAAGGGCCAAGCTGTTAGCCCACATATTCTCAACATGATTGAGAATATCGAGAAACTGGAGTCCCTAAACTGCAAGATCAGTGAGAACATCATCGTTGATCGCATGCTTCATTCGCTTCATGACGGGTTCGCCCTCTTTAGGGCCAACTACTACATGAACGACATGAAGAAGACTCCCCATGAGCTCCACTCCCTTCTCGTACAGACTGAGAAGGATCTTAAGTTGAGTGGGAGTCTTAAGCAGGATGTTCTCATGATCTCCAGTAAGGGGAAAGGTAAAGGGAAGGCTAAAGCTCAGGGCGACCTAGCAGTAGGTAAGCCCAGGTTCAAGAAACCAGGATTTACAAAGAGTGGGCCTGGTGAGTCGAGTAACTCACAAGGCAAGACAAAGAGCAAGGATACAAGCATGGAATGTCACCATTGCCACAAGACTGGGCATTGGAGGCGCTCATGCCCCGTGTATCGCGAGGACATTAAGGCAGGCCGTGTTACTCCTGTTGGTATGTCTTCTTCTTCTTTTATTCACATGATTGAGATTAACCACGCAAGTTGCGGAACTTGGGTACTTGATACTGGTTGTGGTTCTCATCTATGTAATCATGTGCAGGGCCTCCGAAACCAAGAACCCCTAATCAAGGGTGAGGTGGACCTGCGTGTCGGGAATGGAGCACGTGTGGCTGCAGTCTCGAAGGGAACATACGTAATCCAGCTTCCAAGTGGATTCGAGTTATTTTTGTATAACTGTTATTATGTTCCTAGTTTATCCAAAAACATTATTTCAGTTTCTGCACTTGACAAACTCGGATTTTCATTTGTAATAGAGAATAATAGCTGTATTTTCTCTTTGCACAATATGATTTATGGCAAGGCAGTTTCCATGAATGGAATTTATGTTTTAGATCAAACTACCGAGATATTACATGTGAATAATAAAAGAATAAAGGTAGGTGACAAAGATCAAACTTACTTATGGCATTGTCGCATGGGACACATAAATGAGAAACGCGTTAAACAGCTCATACAGAATGGAGCTATTTCGCCCTTTGATTTCGAATCATATGGCACGTGTGAATCATGTCTCATCGGAAAAATGACTCGTATTTCCTTCAAAGGTGTTGGAATGCGCGCTACCGACCTATTAGGACTCATACATACGGACGTATGTGGCCCTATGTCGATCAACGCACGAGATGGCTATAGGTATTTCATCACTTTCACGGATGATTTAAGTAGATATGGCTATGTCTACTTAATGAAGCACAAAAGTGAATCCTTTGACAAGTTCAAAGAATACCAGAATCGGGTACAGAACCAGCTGGGTAGAAAGATTAAAGCACTACGCTCGGATCGTGGTGGTGAGTATCTTTCACGCGAGTTTGATCAACACCTAAAAGACTGTGGGATCGTACTACAGTTGACTCCACCTGGAACACCACAATTAAATGGTGTGTCCGAACGGAGAAATCGAACTCTACTTGATATGGTTCGATCCATGATGAGTCACACCGTTGTGCCTGATTCATTGTGGGGCTATGCTCTTTTGTCGGCCGCTCTAATACTTAACCGAAGTCCGTCTAAAGCTGTTGACAAGACTCCATTTGAGTTATGGAAGGGAACGGTCCCTAACTTGTCCTTTATTCGGGTTTGGGGCTGCGAGGCTTATGTCAAGTGGAGACACGAGGATAAGCTCGGCCCGCGATCGGTCAAGACATACTTTATAGGCTACCCAAAGGGAACGTTTGGTCATTACTTCTACTCGCCTACCGAACAACGTGTTTTTGTTGCGGCTAGTGCGACGTTCTTAGAGAAAGAATTTCTCGAGAACAAGTCGAGTAATAGAACCTTCGAGTTATCGGAGGTTCAAGAACCAACTACCGAGCAACCATTGGAGGAAACAGTACCTCCAACCGAGGCTGCGGTAGATATCCCTGAGGAACCTAGGAGGTCGGGAAGAGTCTCTATTCCACCGGACAGATACATTGGTATGGTCGAGGAACACGATACAGATGACGTCTTACTCCTAGAGGGTAATGAACCCACAACCTATAAAGGTGCCATGACCAGTTCTGACTCAAAGCTATGGCTAGAAGCCATGCAATCCGAGATGGACTCCATGTATGAGAACAACGTGTGGGATCTTGTGGACCTACCTGCAAAGGTACGTCCCCTTCAATGCAAATGGCTTTACAAGATAAAGCATGCCGTGGAAGGACAACAAGATATCCATAAGGCTAGACTAGTTGCTAAAGGTTTCACCCAAGTGCCAGGCTTGCACTACGATGAGATCTTTGCACCCGTAGTTATGCTACGTTCCATTCGGATTATCTTAGCGATCGCCGCATTTCATGACTATGAAATATGGCAAATGGACGTTAAAACCGCCTTCTTAAACGGTTATTTGGAGGAAGAGTTGTACATGGTACAACCCGAGGGTTTTATTGATCCAGCACACCCTAAGAAAGTTTGCAAGCTTAAGCGTTCCATCTATGGACTTAAGCAAGCATCGCGGAGTTGGAATCATCGCTTCGACCAAGTGATAAAAGAGAATGGGTTCATTCGATCAGTCGAGGAACCATGTCTCTATATCAAGTCGAGTGGGAGTAAGATTGTATTCCTAGTACTGTATGTCGATGACATACTCTTGATTGGGAATGACATACCTCTCTTATCTTCGGTTAAAGCATGGTTGAAAAACCACTTCCAGATGAAAGATCTGGGAGAGGCACAAAGAATTTTGGGCATCCGTATCTACAGGGATAGATCACGACGGATGTTGTCTCTCAGTCAGGAATCTTATATAGAGAAGATTCTGGAGAGATTCAGTATGACGAACTCCAAGAAGGGGTTCCTTCCTATGACTCCTGGGCTTCACTTGAGCAAGACTCAAGAAGCTAAGTCAGTGGAAGAGAAAGAGCGCATGAGTCGGATTCCTTATGCTTCGGCAATAGGATCGATCATGTATGCCATGATATGCACACGTCCAGACGTTGCATATGCATTGAGTATGACAAGTCGATTCCAAGCTCATCCAGGTGAACAACACTGGATGGCCGTGAAAAACATTCTTAAGTACCTACGGAGGACTAAAGATTGGGGATTGACTTTTGGAGGCGACTCGACGCTCTGCGCCACGGGTTACGCAGATGCTAGCTTCCAAACAGATCGAGATGACTCGAAATCTCAGTCTGGATTTGTCTTTACTCTTAATGGCGCTGCTGTCAGCTGGAAAAGTTCTAAACAGAGTGTTACAGCAGATTCTACGACTGAGTCCGAGTACTATGCCGCCTCAGAAGCAGCTAAGGAAGCCATATGGATGCGTCAATTCTTACAAGGACTATCAGTAGTGCCTAGTTCGAATGACCCAATCACCGTCTATTGTGACAATAGCGGTGCCATCTTCCAAGCTAAGGAGCATAAGTCTAGCAGCAAGGCTAGGCATGTACAACGGAAAGCTCATCTAATCCGGGATTACGTGGAGCAAAAGGAGATTTTTATTGAAAAGATCGCTACGGATGACAACATAGCTGATCCTCTCACAAAAGCATTACCACGTGATAAGCATGAAGGGCACATTCATTCCATGGGAATTGGATGTGTTCCTAAGTTGTAGTACTCTTTTATGAATTCATGTAATAATTCATTTTCTCGTGTACTCTATTCAACCTTATTGTTATGATATAAAATGTTTTGTTTCTCATGTGGAATTGTACGCCAATTTTGAACACCACAAAGTGAACTGATTAACATTACATCGTTTTGGTCCTTGATTACCCACTTGAGCTGATAACTCAGGTAATCATTTTGTGACGTTGGTTGATGGTGGGTTCAACGAGCCATAAGTCACGTGGATGACTGACCAATCACAAAGGCGAGTTATACGGATATCTCGTAGGACACCCCGTGACACCGTTATGGAGTCCTAAATGTTTTATAACATTGGGTGCCAGGTCGTGGATAGGACCTCCATAGTGTTCCTTAGAGTCGAGTCTTTTGACTTTCAACTGTTTCTTGAGATTAAGACAGATTTTGGGTAACTTTGGTTTCTTTCCCACGGTCACCGTAACAGGGGCCAAGAGGATTTTTTCTGGGTTATTTCATGCTGGGCGATATCGGCAGGATTCGAGTTGAGGGAAATATCCAAACCCTTATCAGGATTTTATCATTTCTCAGGGCCACTCGAGGAGTAGTAACTGAAATGCATGGCCATGCTCGAATACAGATTCGTTTTATCAGTTAAGTTACTCTCTAGTCGGGGAAACCACTCTTGATACAGATCGCTTGTGAGATACGACCTTTGCGAATGCGGATTTGCAAATTGTCTTACATTGAGTGGGAGAAATTTTAAAAGGATATGAGATTCGGTTATCGCACCTACACTTGTACGGACAAGTGGGAGTTTGTTGGAGATTGTGTCCTCCACATGTAGTGTGATAACGTCATTGAACATACCCTTGTACGGACAAGTGGGAGATTGTTGGGGCTGGTGTCCTTGACAATTAAGTACAATGACTTATTAAATCTCTTTAAGGATCACAAGGGCATACTTCTGTATTATTACCAGTTGATCCACGTTTATCAATAACGGTTGGCTTGCTAGATAAGTTTGACGTTATTGTCATACGGATGGCGGTGGTCAACTGGTCCCTATACGTCACACCTATAGGACACGTTTGAGAGATGTGAAGGTATGAAAATACAGTCACATTTTGCCGGATATGACTAAACGGTTAGTCAGAGGTATTGACTATTAAATTAGTCAATAAGATGTTGAGAATTACTATTTAATACGGATTAAATAATTTTAGCTAATACGGATTACAAGATTAATTCGTAAATCAAATATAAACGGTTATATTTAATTAAATATTCTATTCGCGAATTAATATAAACAGTTATATTGATTTAGGTAATTATACAATATCGTATCTTATCAGACCATTATTAATATATCGACTGTATTAATATCTGATAACATGTTACGATTTATAATCATAAACCCGCGAAATATATTAAAGCTAATTGGGTCGAATCACGCATTGGGATAAGGTAAGAGTGGAAAGCCCACTCCTACCCAAACCCCAATTCGGCCGAAATAACTATATAAGGAGGAGGACTCTCCTTATATGAGTTACTCTTGTTGCACTGTAACATGATTCTCAAGTAAAATTAGGGTTTTGAGAGCACTCTTCTCCCAAAACCTCAGATCTCACATCTAAAACCTCAAGGGCTCTCCCTATATTGCAAGGCAATTGGAGAGGATTTCTAGCACACGCGGCCACGTCTCAGACTAAGTCTTGGGTGCAAGTTATAGGAGGGAATTTGCATTAATTCCTGTTCTTAGGCCTTTTGCGCGAGGACTAAAGGTTGTATTACTTTTCTCATGTTTTAATCTTATGACGATATTCACAATTGCATATTTCATTATAATCCTGCAATTTTTAGGGTGAATACGCGTTTTATTCCCCACACCAACCTTATCACCTTCCCTTTCACCTTCTTCTCTACTTTGCTGTGAAAGGGAGAAGCCTTCAAACAAGGACTCTGCCAAATTTGACATTTGGGCGACAACTGGGAAACCAGAAACCTTACACTCAGCTTTTTTAACTGCTTTGGTGAACTCACCATAAGCATCTGCAAGTCGAATAGCTGTCTCCGCCAAATACTTGATGGATTCTTTCTTTTCATCAAGCAGTTCAGCTTCAACTTCTGTTTCAGCTTGAGGTTGAGGCTCGTCTTGAGGTTCATTTTCAGGTTGAGGTTGAGGCTCGTGTTGAGCCTCAAGTCTAGGTCCAGCATATACAAATAATGGTTCAACAGACCCCTTACCAAAGCCGCCCCCCTTGTGCTTCTCCAACTTCACCCTTTCTCGGATCTTCTCATCCGTCCAATTTGCCCACAATGGAAATGATCTCGCCACTGTTCTCGTCATGAAAACGACTCGATCCAAGTAGATCATTTGGAAAATCAGAATTGGCCCCTTAAAATAAGCCTTAGGGGAGGTAGCTATAGCCGCCTTCCAGGACATTACATTGTCAATCATATTTGACCGTGCAAATTTGCACCAATTCATGGAAGGGACATCAGCAAGATTTGAGATGCAGCCTAAGATTCGAGGGCTCGGATGATCACCTACTACCCCCATCAACAGGACGTTGACGATATAGATGAGGAAATTCCTCTTGAAATCGTCTCCGCCATCACGTTGCCCCATCATCTTTTCCAGGAGCTCTTTTTTCGTAATATCGGCTGTTGGGAATTGATCTCTATAATGCTTCACAGCCTCTGTGTACTCTTTGTCTTTAGAAAACATCCCGGCTGGAACAACATCAATACCTCCCATAGGAAGT